>CM028135.1:936420000-946420000 GCA_016271365.2 Neoceratodus forsteri
GGTGAGAGCTTTCTCAGTACAATATCCTGTGTTATTTCCTCTGGAGTGAGGATAATCCTGATGATGTCAGCAGAGTGAGAATATCTTCACTGCTGCTTGCATGCTAAATGAAACTACTTCAGAAAACAGTTACTCTTCTCACTGAACCTGCAACTTACTCAATTAGCTTTGCAAACACTCTCACCCGTGTCCCATTGTGTTTTAAAACTCCTAGCCCATTACTGTGCTGATCTCAGTTTCAAAACAACCTGCATTCTAAATGAAACTCCTTCACACAGCAGTTTCTCTTTCTCAGTGTTACCTGCAACAGTTTCTCTTTCTCATTGAGACCTATAACTTACTCACTTAGCTTTGCAAAATGCGCTCACCTGTGTCCCATTGTGTTTCTGACTCTAGTCCATTTAGAACACACACACACATGCATACACACACACACACAACAGGCAGAAAACACACAGAAACAGAAAAATCTTCCTAAAGCTCTCACCCCACGGTATAAATTGCACACACATACGTGCAGATAGTGGATATGAAAATATTCTCAGTCCTGCAGAGTGAGCTGTGCATTCTCACTCTGCAGAGTGAGAATATTTTCCATATCCGCCCTGCCCATCATGTATCCCCATATATATATATTTTCCATATTTCCGTGTGTTTCTGCTCATTCTGTGTGTGCTGTCAGTGTGTGTGTGTGTGTCTGTGTGTGTGTGTGAGTGTGTTCTGAATGGACTGGGAGTCAGAAACTCAAGTGAGTGTGTTTTGCAAAGCTAATTGAGTCAGAGGCTCAGGGAGAACGACAAACTGCTGCAGGCAGCACTGAGAGAGAAATTGTTTGTGAAGAGTTTCATTTAGAATTCAGGTTGTTTTGAAGCTAAGATCAGCACAGTAATGGGCTAGGAGTGTTAGAAACACAATGGGACACAGGTGAGAGTGTTTTGCAAAGCTAATTGAGTAAGTCGCAGATTCAGTGGAAAGAGAAACTGTTTTCTGAAGCAGTTTCCTTTAGAATGCAAGCTGCAATGCAGATATTTCACTTTGTGACAGCAGCAGAGTTTGTATAAATGTCGATATCCTCACTCTGCTGATGTCATCAGGATTTATCCTCACTCCGTGGAAATAACACAGTATATCCTACGGTGAAATCTCTTATCTCAATGGTACATACAGTAATATATATATTTGAAATTTCCACAAAAATTGTATACACAATAAGCACTCCAGGTCATTGGTTATGCTATGTTTACTGTACTTTAGGGGTGAAAAGCACAGTGCTAAAGCCTTTTGCCTAACTATGCCCCTGGCCTTGCAATAAAATAGATACAGTATAACCAAAGCCTTGTCATATTGCTTACATAGAATATAGATAAGTATATTCCCACACTATAGGTGGTGGTTTGGGGCAGATACTAGGTTTGGTGGTAGTTGTAGGGCAGATACTGGAGTGAGGGTTGTCAGGAGCACATAATGGGTATGGGATAAAAGGCTGCCCTATTAAAGGGCAGCCTAGGCTGTCACTGGCCTTCTGGGATTAGCAGGAAGGAAGGTAGACTAGGGAGGTGGGGATGGAAAGTGCTTGGGATTTCTAGGAAAGAAACAAGGGGGAAGGTGGGGACTACACAGTGGGGAGGGATGATGAGGTTGCAAAGAGGATGTGGTCATGGAAGGGAGGGGTTAGGACAGGAGAGAGCAACAGGCAGGCCCATTGGTCAGAGCTAGGCAGGGAGAGGGAAAGGGTGTAGAAAGGGCTGCAGGAGAGGATTCCTCTTTCCTGCAGCTGTTCAGTGAGCTATTTCTCCACAGTTGCACAGACTACTGCTGTTGGGTAGATTTCAGGCTGAGGTAAGATGGTAGGCCTAAGCCTTACAGCTGAGGCTGTCCCGACTTTCAGCTGGGGCCTCAAACGCTTTCTGATGTGCTTTTTTTCAATTCATTATGTGTTTCTAACTGTGACTGCTATTTTCTACAGAATAACTGGGTAAATGTTATGATATGCCATACCGTTTGTGCCCAGAGGCTGGTGAGGGCCTGATGTTGTTTCTCTGTGTGGTAACATATTCCTCAGGCTGGTATTTGGGACCTGATATAAAATGAGGATTTTAAGGATATGAGACCAAAAGGGATGTAGTTGTTTTATATATTGAAATGTTTCACCAGGAGGGAACACTGAACAAGCAAGTTGCTCATCTCACAGTGCGACCTGGCAGGAGAGGGCTACATAGGGTGTGAAGGATGATCAGTTACAATAGTATGTGGGTAGTACAAACAATACTACACTGTAAGATTATGCCACAGTTGGAACACAAGGTATTGTACAATAAACAGGAATGGAACATTGGGTAAATTACAATACATGTCCAAAAGCATACAAAAGAAAACATAAATGTACAAAACAGTAATAATGCGATATAACCATTTATAGTGCATGAGTATACCAGGAGCAGGCTTAAGGTAGTACGCAAGTGCTGCTGGAGTAAATAAGATGGGATTAGTTTGTGCACACTGGTGACCCAGAAGGGTAGGTGGAGAAGAGATGGGAGAGGCAAGAACTGAATATGAGGAGAAGGAGTAGCCATTTCTGATTTCCTTCAGGATGTTGAAACCCTGCCGGGGGTCATGGTAGGAAGACACAAACTGGGGATAGGTATTAAGGCTGGTTAAAGCAGGAACAGGTGAGGGAAAGGTAATTGTGCAGAGCAAAGGTAAAGGAGTAGTTGGAGGAGGTGTGTCGATTTCAGGGGAGGGAATTCCAGATTTTAGGAAATGATGGGTGAAACCAGTCTGACCAATGAGGGTGGGGCAGCGAGGACTGTCAAGGTGCAGGCATCATTTGATCTGAGAGAGTGGGTGGGGAGGTGCAGGAGAGAAAGGATAAGATATAGGAGGGTAGCCCCGAAATCAGAATTTGGAGGTCGTTTGGCACAGTGAGAGATGCGCCTGTGAGACAGTGGAAGGAAGGCTGGAGAACGATAGAGTTCACAGTGGTGGGAGCGGGAAGGAAGTTGATAGCAAAATTGTGTTCAGGCAGTTTCCTTTCTGCATTTCATCAGGTTTTTGTTGCTTTACACTGTGGTAGGAGCGCTGGGGTCTTGGCATTGGTCCTGCCCTGGGCCTACCAGGCCATGTGGTACCTGCCACAGGCTTGGGATCCCACTGGGAGCTAGGCACCTATTACAGCGGGGTTTTGTTCCCTTTAGTATTTTCCAGTGGCCCATGCTCAGGTCCCAGAATGTTGTGGTGGCCTCGGGGCAGAATTCAGGCTATGTCCAGCTTGTGGCCTATACGCGGCAGGGCCGCACGTGGCGCCCCTGGCGGTGGTGGCCAATCTACAGTTAAGGTAGCAGGATAGTGCTTTTGGTGGCGCCCCAGAGTGCAGTGCACACTGCTTTTCACGCTTTTGCCTCATAGATCAGGTTTCCAGTTGTTTTGCTCATACAGGTGTTTTCGGGAGGACCAACAATGAAGGACCAGTGAGGCGTGCTGCTGGCAGGAGGACAGTATTGCAGTTAGAGGCCCTCTGTTGCTGCAAGGAGGTGGGCCTTTCTCGTTCTGGATGGGGAGTGCCGCCTCTATTGCCTTTTGCTGGAGGCAGCTTGTCTTGGGGTTTGGCTCTCCAGTGAGCAGCGTGCATGTGGTATGCAATGCTACTGGCTGCAGGGGTAGGGGTGGCAGTTGGAGACGTTGTTGGCCAGTAAGCCCTTTCAGTGGGACAACTCTGTTAAAATACTAATAGAGAAAGTAAATGGGTGAATGGCAGCATTCCACCTGGTGGGCCAGTAGAAGTCAATATTTTGGCATGGACGGATGCTCCTCTGCAGCTGGGGTAGGGCACAAGGTTTGGCCATGGCCATCAGGCCCTGAGCAGCCTTTGGTTTCAGGGGTACAACCAGCAGATTGTGCAGGTGGGGTCACCCTTCAGCTATGTGTTGGGCTGTGGGGCAGCGGCAACAAGAAGGGAGCCTGCACTTGCAGGGGGAACAGGGGTTAGATCTAACAGCGCACCTCTCAGAAGAGGCACGCCCAGCAGGGCTTTGTCCTGAGGATTCAGGTTTTGGCTGCTGCCATCATAGCTGGGTCATGGTGGCCACCAGTCAGTTTCAATTGAGCCCAAGGGTCCGCTTTAGAAAGTTACCAGTGCTCAACCGGCATCTTCATATGGTTGGCGGCACACTATGTTAGCAGCTTGCCCCCCGTCATTTTTCAATTGGCTCAGAGGCAGGGAGGTCCTCCATTTTGACCACCAATTAAAAGGGAAGCAGGGCCTTGGGCAAAACACTCTCAGTAGGACAAGAAGTTTAGAAATGGGAGGGCAGGAGCCTCAATGGCAGCATCATGGTATGTGGGTGTGTTTTTCACTACTGCAAAAAAAATAAAAAATAGGGAAGACCCAGTGGCAACTTCCTCAGGTATAGGAAGGGCACGCACCTGGAGGGGGAGGCCTTTAAGGAAGGGAAGACAGACGGCCCAGCTGGAGGCTACAGAACCAGGGAACTCTGCAAAAGAAAAGAAAAATAAATAAATACATATGCATACATACAATAACAGGGACAGGGCAGGAGAGTGGTGGGTGGTAGTAAGGGGCCAGGTCCAGAGGAAGTGAGGGAGGATGGGTGGGGCCCCATGGGGTTTCATATCTTTTCATGGGAAGTGCCAGAGGGTTAGATAACGATGGGTGTTTTGGCTGATGCTTGTCATTGCAGTTTCAGGATGGCTCCTAGGAAGGCAGTGATCCCAAAATGGAAGACCAGCAAGGTGCAGGTGCAGAAGGCTGCCTAGTAGTTTGGACCAGGTCTTGGCCATCTTAAAGAAATCAAGGAAGGTGGAAGAAAAGGTTAGGAAGATGTACAAGAAAAGAACCTCCACCCCAGAAAGAGCCGCCTAGAAGAAGGTGTCCAGGAGCAACCTGATGATGGCATGGAGAACCACAACCTGAGGAGGTAAGGTGCCAACAGTGGATTTGTCGGTCAATGGTAGTCTGAAGGACTACTTGGCAGGTCTGATGGAAAACAAAAGTGATAATGGTTGGGAAGAGATAGACAAGGCAAAGCAGGAATTGAAGGAGGAGAAAAAGGGACAGCCGGGGGCAGGGTGAGCGAGCCAGAGAGGGAGCAAACAAGGGGGCTATGGTGGCCACCTGGGATGACACTGGGAGACATTGTTTCCAGGCACTGAAGGAGAAGATTTGGAAGGGGAGATATCGATATGTTCATGTTGATAGACAAGGACACTGTGAAGAAACATGAGCAGAAGGAGTCTGTAGACAACTCAGAGATGGCGGTGGCACTGGCTATCATGGGCAAGACTAGCGAGGAGGTCAGTTACAAGGGCAAGACATTTGGGCATGGATGGAGGGTTTCACGCATTTTAGTGCCATTATGCTTCAAAAGAAACCAGAACTGACAATACTGTTGCTGACCTATTTGGCCATTATCTGGGACGCCTACAGGGTTAAGAGTGGGTATGGCTGTCTCATATATGATGAGAAGTTTAGGCAGAGGATGGCATCACATGGTGATGTGCAGTGGGATGTTACTCTCTCCGAGCTTTGGATTAGGAACACTGTTGGCTTGGGGAGTGTACTAGCAATGGGGAAAAAGGAATGGAACCGCAACCACCAAGACATGCTAGGTGTATAACAAGCTAACTGCACATTGCCCAGCTGCAAGTTCAAGCATACCTGATGCTGGGGAGCCCACCCGCTCTCCAGCTGCAGGCCACATGGGGACAAGAGTGTTTTCCAGGCACAAGGACAGTCTTATGGGGGCAGGGATGGGGCATGGGAGGATTCAGTAGACAGGGGAACAACTACAGATGGCAAAGCGGAAGGGAGGTTATGGCGGGAGGTGAGGACCCTGGGGGGAGGGGCCCATGTGGCACCTTTCAGAAGGTGAAATCCCCCATCAACTTGGACGTTTTAAAGGCTTGGACAGATTTTTATGCCAATCATGAGGTGAGAGACATGCTGTAGGAGGGCTTTTGGGGGATTCAACAAGCACTACACGGGCACTAGGAAGAACATGAGGGCTAAGAACTTGGCATCCATAAGGGTAAGTTGACATAATGGAAAAGATTAAAAAGGAGCTGGAGGCTGAGCGAGTGGTGGGCCCATTCGATGCCCCATCTTTTCCATGTTTCAGGGTGTCTCCTTGTGCTCTTTGGGCATACAGTGGCATCCGCGGGATGAAATCAATGTTGCAGCATTTTGCAGCACTCTGCAGAATGCTGCAGCGACTACTGAATAAAGCAATGTATTGTCAATGGCATTAGTACTCTTTGTGTCATTCAGGAAAATGTGACACTGCCAGGATGAAGTGAATGCCACAGTTTCCTGCATAACAAAAGGGGCTAATTGCCATTGAAATTACATTGCTTTTATTCAGTAGGTCTGTTGCAGCATACCGTAGAGTGCTTTTAAAAGTGGGTTTCATCCTGGAGGACACCACTGTAGTTCCAAAAAGGCACCGGGAATACTGTTTAATTCACCATTTATCTTACCTCAAGACAATTCTGTGAATGGTGCCATCACACCGAAAAGTGCAGTGTCTTACGTTATGCTAGACAATGTGGTGGACTTGATCCAGGCTAAAAAGGGTTTGTTGGCCAACACTGACACTGAGTCAGCCTTCTGGTTGCTGCCAGTGAGAAAGCAGGATTGGGAGCTGCTAGATTCCAATTTCAAGGTGACTAATACTGATAAGGCCATGCTCATGGTGTGTGCAGACGCTTCTGCCATGTTTCAGGCCTTTAGTACCTGGCTACAATGGGCCTTTGCAGTCTGGCATGGGCAGGGGGTCGTTCATTACTCAGATGATTTTTGCTCACAGTTAAGGGAGGGTGAGATGCTGGGCATGCTCAGGAGCTTCAAGGACATGTGCAGGGAGTTGGTGTGTCACTGGCTGGGGATATGACCAAGTTCCTGGGCACTGAGACTGATGTTGAACAGCAGTGTTTCTGACTCCTGGCTGGCAGGTAGCAAAACTCTCTGACCTTATCAAAGGGATAAAGGGGAAGCGGAGGGTCAGTTGAAAATAGTACAGCAGGTACTGGGGCACATGAACTTTGCCTGTAAGGCAGTAGCATCGGGCAGGGTCTTCATGAGGCACCTGGCCTGGGTCACTACAAAGCCAAGCTTCCTCACCATTGGGTCACTATCAGTACAGGGGCAGGATGATCTTTCAGCCCGGAGGGATTCCTGGAGGTTTACAATGGGATCACTTTTGTCAGGATCAGTGGGAGTCAAATAACCTGGAGCTGTACATGGATGCAGCTGGGGACACGGCATGAGCTTGTACTTCAGGGCAATTGATCTCAGAAAGGTGGCGGACTGGTGGCCAAGCTGGGGCTGACCTGGGACATCACCTTCCTGGAGGCATTCCCATATGGGTGGCCATGGTAGTGTGGGGGAGTCCCTCAGAAACAAAAGGATGCTATTTAGGTGTGACAACCTTGCTGTGGTGTCAGTCATCAACAGTCAGTTAGAGTCCACAGAGGTAGTGTTATGGTAGCTTGGAGATTGGTGTGGGAGGGGTTTGAGGCTGAATGTGTTCTTAAAGGCAAAATATGTTGAGGGGGTCAAGAACAAAATAGCTGACAGTCTCTCCCATTACAGTTGGACAGGTTCCAGTCATTGGCCCAGAGGGCAGCTGCTCTGAGAATGCAGGTGTCTGCAAGCCTCTGGGAGATTGGATGGACCAAGCCCAGCTCCTCTTCAGAATGCCTTGGCTCCTAACATATTGAAGGCCCATGAAGTGGCATGGAAGAGCTTCCAGGAGTTCCAGAAAAGAGCCAGGTTGAGGTAAGTGGCCCATTTTGGAGTTTCAGATCATCAGGTACATGGTGGATAGGTGGGATTGGGCATGGCAGGTGCCACCATAGTGATACACCTAACAGGTACTGGCATGGTTTGCCAACTACAGGGTGGGTATCCCCACCAGGGCCCCAGCCATCCACTGGCTGGCCAGCAACGGTGGTTAAGGCTGCTGGGAAACAGGTGACCTGCCAATCGTGAGGCCAATTTGCAAGGGTATGCTAGGCAGACTGATGGACAGCCTGAACAGCGCCTGTTCCTCAGTGCATGAGGCCAAGCTGTTTGCAGCCATATTTCAAGTCATGCAGCTAGGCACATTCCAGGTTAGTGAGATGGTGGCCAGAAGTAATAGGACACCTTAAGAGGCCTGCAGCAGAAGGATGTCTCTGGTCAGAAGAAGCAGTCTCACATTTGGCTCAGGTGGTCCATAACTGACCAAGTGGGAGCGGGATTAGGTGGAATTGAAGCAGTGGGGAGTACAATGGATAGTGGACACTATCAGGGTATACTTGATGGTGAGACCTCAAGGGGGAGGGCGTTCTCTGTCATGGTACGGGGAACCGCCACCACCTCCCAGGTCACTGCAGTGCTAAAGATGGGTATGGCATTCATAGGGAGGACCCAAAGTGATTTGCATCGCATTACTTTAGGATTGGGGCTACCTTGAGGTGGCCAGCTGTTGGGGTTCCTCTTCTGCCCTGCAGTAGGTGGAGAGGTGGAAGTCCCAGGCATATAGGAGGTATTTTAGAAATGAGACCTAACCTTGTCATGTTTTGTTTCAGGGGATGGACGGTGTAGTGTGGTGGTGGATTGTTGGACACTCATTCATTCACTGGGAGGAACTCTGGGCGCTAATGACAAGGGGTGGCCAGCAATTGGGACAAGACATGGAGAAGACACTGATTAAATGGTGTGGAAAAGGACTTTGCAGGAACACCTGTTACCACTGATCGACGAGAGAAGTCGTGCTTTGCCACACCGGACTTGATTATTATACATGCAGGGAGAATGACCAGGGGAACATGACCTGGGTGGCATTGGTACAAAGAATTTTGTGGACTTTCAGATTATAAAGTCATTGTGGCCACAGGTTCAAACTGGGTGGTCGGAGATCATTCCCAGGAGGAAATGGAGGAAGGCAAAGGAAGCTCTTACCATAGAGATGGCTTGTAAGAGGGTCAATAAGAAGTTGACGGTTTGGGTCAGAGGGACTGGTGGTCTATACGCCAGGCATGAGTTGATAACCTATTACACAACGATATGTACAGGGCCAATGGGTACACATGTCCCAGTGGGAAATACAGCTCTCAGTGGGGGATATACAGGAAACTATTGAATCCTGGTGGGGGTAGAGGGCTATTTTCCTAGTTTTTGGCAGGGAAGCCTTGGGCCAACTGGATGGTCTGACCAAGTGGCTATTGGGACAAATTGGGCCTAAGACAGAAGGAGGTATTGCTGGGAAGGGAGGGCTCTCATGGGCAGTCACCCCAGGGGAAAAGGATGGGATCGGTAGGACACCTGATCCCAGACAGAATAACCAGGATGAAGAGGCATCGCTATCAGCACACCCGAGTCAATGAAGATGAAAATGTGGGGAAGTGAGTTATGTAAACAAAGGCAACCCCAGTGTTTGTTTGTAAATAAAAGAGAAAGTTAAAGATGTTGGTATTGATATGGTGAAGGCAATAATGATGTTAGAAATCTACCCAATAAAAAGTTCAGTATTTGAACCAAGATAATGTGTTGGTGTAGCTTGATTTCAGGGTCCAAGTGACAAAAGTGGTTGCCCTATTAAAGGGCAGCAGAGGTTGTCTCTGGCCCCTGGGATTAGTAGGGAGGAAGGTAGACTAGGGAGGGCTGGGGATGGGACGTGCTTGGGATTTCCTAGAGAAGGAAGCAAGGGGGAAGGAGGTGGGTACTAGGCAGGGAGAGGGACAATGAGGTCACAACGAGAATGAGGTCACAGAAGGGAGGAGTTAGGATGGGGAGCAACAGGCAGACCCATTGGTCAGAGCTAGGCAGGGAGGGAAATGGGGGTAGAAAATAAATAAGGGTCTGAATGAGGACTGGTTTACAGGTTGCCAGTGAGGGCAACAGGAGTTCACAGGAAGGTTGGGCTGCTGATGTGAGCAACAGATCTGTGAATTGGTACAAATAAATGGGGCCCAGCCAGGAATAATGGGGCCCAGCTGGAAGGGAGGTATGGCCATTCAGGAGAGGGCTCCTCATGAGGCAGTCAGACTCACCCCAGGGGACAGAGCTGTGGGATCAGGTAGGACACCTGAGCCCAGGCAGAATAATCCAGGATGAAGAGGCATCGGGTCAGCACATCCGAGCCAATGAAGATGAAAATGTAGGAAATCAGTTGTGTAAATGAAGGCAACCCCAGTGTTTGTTTGTAAATAAAAAGAAAAGTTAAAGATGTTGGTATTGATATGGTGAAGGTAATAATGATATTAAGAAATCTACCCAATAAAAAGTTCAGTGGTTGAACCAAGATAATGTGTTGGTGTGGCTGATTCAGGGGTCCAAGTGGCAACTGTGTGCAGACACAAGTGAGGGGTTCTTGTGGGGCAAAAGCTGAGATATTGTGTGGTTGAGGGTCAGATACTGGGATATGAGGTGGCTGTGTAGCTCTGGGACACATACTAGGGTAAGGATTGGTTGTAGGACTGATACCGAGGTGAAGAGATGGTTGGGGCAGATACAGGTGCATGGAGTAGTTGAAGGCAGATTCTGGAGAATGGGTTTCATAGGTTTAATATGAGCCAAGTGGGACTATGCCCATGACAGCTCACCAAAGTCAGAAAGAGTAACCTATAATGTTATTCCTAGCACAATGTTCATCTAATTTTTTTCAAAACATACACGATACTGCTACCTACAACTTCAGCCAGCAGAGACTGTGGCACAACACCCCTCCGGAGCTGGAAGACCATGTGACCTAATGTTGTAATACAAATCCTTGACAATCCCATATGTCATGATTTAGGAATGCACTATAAACTAGACAAAGGTCTCCACAGAGTCGTCCTCTATTCCAAGGAGTATAATCCAAGACTTGTAAGTCTTTCATGATTGCTCAGATGATTTGTCCCATTATCATCTTTGTTGCTTTATGTTGAACTTTCTCTAGGGTTTTCATTTTTCTCTTACTTCTGGGACAGGAGAACTGAACACAATTCTCCAAATTTGGTCTGACCAGTGATGCATATAATGGTAATATGACCTTCTTATCTGTACTCGAATATTTCTTCTAATGTTCCCCAAAACGTAACTGGCCCTTTTGCCACCTTATGGCAGTGTTTTTTAAATTCAAGATTCTCTGAAATTAGTATACTGAGATCTTTTCATCATTGGTTTCCCTCAAAGTCTTTCACTTTAAAGAATACTTATATAACCTCCCCTACTAATGGGGGTCACTAAAAGTCTTCTTTGGGTGAGACCAAATGTCTCTGCCGGGCTGGTGATCTGTATTTCAGCCGATTTAAAAGTAATTGAGGAGAGTGCCTAATGCCTCCATGTACTGTCTCTTTAAGAGCTGCCAAACTGCAGATAATCACTTTGAAATGGGGGTCTGTGTGTTCCCTGCTCGAGTCTGTATATGGGCTTTGAGCAAATCACTCCGTTCTGCAGTCACTATATGGGCAGAGGGAGCTCTTTCAGAAGATGTAATTGTTTGCTTGTAACCTGTTAAAATAATAATGAAAGTGCAGTTTGCTTTAACCTGCTTTCTTATAGCCAGGACTGTCTCCCTCATGTTGGTCCTGAACTGCTGAATTGGACCAATCAGTGTGGGGATATTTTAAGTGGAGCCTGCTGCTGGCAAATCAGAACTTGACTTTACGCTGAGCCAGCCACAAGAGGATTGTATGGGCAGTGATTCTGGGAAATGTAGTTTTGACCTCGGCGCCTTTTTCCACCCACAGGAAGAGTTTATTGTGAGTGACAGCCAAACCAGCCAAGAACTGGGAGGAACTCAAAGGAAGTGCCTGGTTTTGTCTACTGGAGTTTCAGATGAGCTATGACTGTGAAGAAGCGAGGCGTCTGTGCTTCTGCGCTGCCGAGTGTCGCGCAGGAAGCTCGTGTGGGGCCCTGGAGTTCGCCTACAACGGTTTCAGAGTGCAAAGGTGCATTGAATCAGAGTTGGAGGAGAAAGAAGCACCAGAAGTGTGGAAACCAGGCTCACCCTGTAGAAGACTGGAGAAATTGCTGAATCGCTCGGTCTGTCAGGAACTGAAGCTGCTGTGTGTGCTCCCAGGTATCTTGCAGTAGTGCGATCGGGATCGAGGGCCTGCCTGGTATAGTACTTTCCTTTTAACATATAAATGTATCTAGTGCTTGTGGGGAGTCATGATGCTTTCCCTGGTTCTGTGAATTGTGTGCTGAAGCTGGGAGCACAACCCAGCTTGATTCGACTGAACCGCTTGTTTTCGAATGCAAGTGAGTCCTGCCACGAGGTCTGGGCCAGCTACTCTGTTTCTCCTGGCAATCCAGGATAACCTGCATCTATCCAGTTTCAGTATAGAGTCTGTGAGTACAAATCAGGTAGCTCCTGCAATCTGTTTATCAAACTGCAAGTGTACCATATAATTGTTGCTGCTTCATTTCTTCACGAACTGAGCCCCAGGGCTCCGGATTACAATTTGTGTGTGCATGTTTTTTCCATCAAAGGGCCCCATCCAGCTGCACCACCTGGCTAGCCTCCCACCATCCTGAGTACCCAGAAAGTGACATTTTGGACCCTATATGCATACACAGTACTGTGCTTTGAATATTTCCAAACCAAATCAACCTGATTGCCCCTCCTTGTTACTGCCCTCTCCAATAAATCAGATTTGCTGTTATTGAACCATATGCTGTCTGTGGTATCAGTACCTGTAGAAAGAGCATTGCATTGTGTTTGTGCATATTGCCTAATCTTGTTTTACAGGGGTCCTTGGAGACATGCTGCAGAATCAGTCTTGAGGGTAAGTGGTACTCTATAAGTGAACAGTGTGTATATGTGGGTATAGGGTTGTAACTCCTGTGTACTGTGTGGAGCCACTAGAGGGAACAAAAGGGTCATGGTGTCCCAGAGGGTTGTGACTGCTAGTCTAACCACTTCAAACCCTGACCTCTGGGTGAGGCACCCACCTGACCCAGGGCCACTCAACCTGTTAGTAGCCAAGCGGGCAGGGTAGTAGCCCTTGGGATAGCGCCACCTAGGGTTACATTTATTCATTACATTATTCCTTCTAAGTGCAATGCTACACATTTCTCAATGTTGAGATACAATTTATTCATTAGGGCTAAATGCTGCGAAGTGTGTTAATGCTACCTGTAGTCTGTCAGCCTCATTCTGTGCGCCAACAACTGCCCCTAGTTTAATATCATCTGCAAATGTTGTTAACCATATATCTTCAAAAGTGGGTATTGTTGACACATAGATTTTAAACAAACAGGGTCCCAGGACTGAATCCTGAGGTACTCCACGGGTACTACTGGGCTATCCTGACATATACCCTGTATGCCAATCTTCTGTTTTCTATCAGAAAGCCACAACTCAATCCAGTGCACAAGTCTATTGTTTAATCCTATGTTATGTAATACCTGTATGAATTACTGATGAAGGAGCTTATCAAAGGTCTTACTAAGGTCCAGATAGACCATGTCCATGGACTGTCGCCTATCCAAAGCCATATTAACATTGTTGTAAAATTCCAACACAATTGTCTGGCATGACCTACCTATGTTAAACCCATGTTATGTTATGTCTATCAGACCCTGCGCCTTATAAAATCCTCTATCTTCTTTTATTATTCCCCGAGTACAAATGTTAAACTAACTGGTCTGTAGTTTTTGCATTCCTTCCTTGATCCTTTTTAAAAATAGGACCAAGAGAGGCCTCCCTCAGAATCCAATGACCGAGCCCTTGTTTAAAGATTCTTTGAAAATCCTGGTAACAGGGTCTGCAAGCTTGTCTGCCAACTTCTTAACCACCCTCAGGTGGACCCTGTCTGGTCCCTGTGACTTATAAGGGTGAATGCACTGAAGTCTGGTTCTGATGTCATTTACATCCAACTATATCTGTGTATTAATAATATGACTGGAACCCAAGGAATCTCTATCTGGCTTATCATTAAAAACTGAGCTAAAGTAGTCATTAAAGGAATGACGCATGACAGGATGTGTGTTGTGCTGGGATAATGTCATGCTTCATGTTGTTGGGCACGAGGCTGCAGGCCGAGTACATCCAACACCTGAGATGTGATGTTATCCCAGCACGACACACACCCTGGAGTACATTAATCCTGTTCTACAGTTGCTCATGAGTTAAATACAAGAAAAAGATGAAAAGTGTATTTAAAAGTACATTTTTCTGTGTTTTTTTCCAAAGGGTAGATTTACCTTTTTTTTTTTTAAATTGTGCCTATTTATTCTTTTGGCCAGTAGGTGGTGCTCCTGTGTTATAACTGTGGCTCTACACTGTTGTGTCCTCACAGCAACCTTTGTGTGTTGTTCTTGTCTCCTTCTTTTGCCACCTGAAATTTAAATGATTCTCTGTGCCCCTCCAACTGTGTGTTTTACTACTTGATTTTCTTCCTCTCACTCTTTATTCCTGTCCGGTGGCAAGCTGTATTGTGAGCAGTAGTTCCTCCTTCCCTAGCCCCACTCTGATGACTTGAGGTTTGCACAGTGTCCTCATTCCACTCCAAAACAAGTTGGAGCAGGTGAAACTACACTTGAAAGCTTTACTCAACCCATAGAAAAGGGACTGTCTGTGCCTTGTAGTTTGCAAATATTGACTCTGAGAATTGGAGAAAGAAGGTGAGGTACATGACTGGAGTCAGAGGGTTGGTGTTTGGGGAGTGTACAGTGTGGTGGTTACCAGTGAATGCGCTGTCAAATCGCAATGCTGAGTGGGGAACAGAAAAGCTGTTTAGAGATACGCTGATGTGATGGTTAAGTTCAGCAGAGGTTCTCCTGGTACAGTACAGTTGTCATGTGTACTGGGGAAAGAAGTAGTTCACAGGTGGCTGGTGAGTTACACTGCCCACACACGATCGCTACTAGATGCTGTTGGGATGAGGAAATGAAGGTGATGATTATGTCTGTGAGGAGGGCAGTGGGAAGCCAGTCAGGTCTCAGCTTGTTTTAACATTTAATTTGTGACCAAAAAAAAGAACCAAGAACGAGAATAAAAGGGATTTTGTGTCTTGTTGGAAAATATATGTGCTGGGTTGTTCTGTGGCAGTGGTAAGGAGGATTTTGTAAAAAAGTTAACTACTGGCAGTCTCGATCACAGCCATGTGGGTAATTCTTACAAATTTTGATGTGGTCTTTTGTGTGCTGGGACTAGATCTGTGATGTTATGCCAGGATAACGTCCAGCCCCAGACGGACTAATTAGGGGCCAGCATTTTTCTTGCCATTTTATAATAAACCTTTTTGCTCTTTGTACATCATCTGAAATAAAGTTGCCTTTACTATTGTCCAGTGGCCCAACCTGCACCATAATTGAAGGCCAAATACTGAGGTGTGGGTAGTTGCTTATTGGATGGTGGGATGAGCAGCAGCTGGAGGGATGGTACTGGCATGTGGGTACTTCAGGGGATATACTAGGTTAAGAGTGGTTGTGGAGTAGACATGCAGGTGTGGGTGCCTGTGGGAGCAGATAGTTGTATTTGGTATATTTTTGTATCAGATAGGGGGCATGGGGTGGATGAGGGGCAGATACAAGGGCAAGACATAGTTGTTGGGGCAGATACTAGGATGTGAGTAGCTGTGGGGTGGATATTGATGTGTGTTACTAAGGCAGAAAATAGTATGTGGATAGTTATTGTATAGACAGTGAGGTGAAGCAGTTGTGAGGCACATACAGGGTGAGGACTATTGCAGGGCAGATACTGGGGCAATTGCTGGGTAGATACTGCAGTATGGGGCAGTTGTGGGACAGAACACTGGGTAGTTATGGGACTCATACTAAAGTGGGGGTTGTATGGGGCAGATATTGGGGTGTCATAGTGGATACTGAGATGTAGTGTAGGCTTGGGAAAGATAACAGGGGTACTGGGAGATAGTGGGCAAATATTCTGGACAAATGCAATGCATTAAACCTTTCATTCTCTGTACAAAATGGGCCCTATTTTTAAAACCTGGACTTTGCTCCATGCAAACTGCCAAGGACCCTTCCTGAGGTAGTACTTTGGGCAATGCACAAAGTTTGGTATTTCTAAACAATAATAAAGGAAATTTCAAGTAATCCGCATATGTTTTAAAATGCCCCTTGAGAGCAGCTCAAGCAGTGCAGTAACAGGTGCACAGACACTAACAACACACACACTGAACCTGGGTCAGTTCTAGCAGTGAACTAATCCTGAAACTAATGCAGGATGAGTTGTCAGGGCTGCATGCTTTCTGGTGTGTGTGTGTGTGTGTGTGTGTGTGTGTGTGTGTGTGTGTGTGTGTTTGAGCTGCTTTTTCGTAAGTATCATCATTTTGAGTTTTAACAAGGTCTGCACAATACATGAAGATGATAATAAAATCTTGACTGTACAAACTGTGTTGGTTCTTTGTTGTGAGACAGTAGAGTGCTCACCATCACATCACAACTGACTTATGAGTTACCCCTCTTAGGTACAATGTGAGGGGCATTCTATGACATTCCTTTTCTAGGCAGGTGGCCCTGCACCTTGGTGCAGAAACATGGTCTGTGCAGTGGCCCTATGTGGTGTTGTGGGGCCAGATGGGTGTACAGGGAACCAAGGTGCAACCAACAGATGTACCATATAAGTAGTGGGGAGCATGAAGGAACACACTGAATTGAATCTCAAGTGGAGAATATTTTTTCTTAATGGAGCAGTGACTACACAAAGGTCTATGGGACAAAAGTAGGGTCTTTACTCATAACATATAGAAGTCATCCATTCCAGCAGGAGGAACAGAGAATGCTTTTGATTGCTTTATACCAGTTTAGGTCATCTTAAAGAGTAAACAGAGCTTGTACCAAATGAGGTGAAGCAAAACATTTTCATTTACTAACGTACCAGGCAAAGAGCTAGTATTTTTCTCCGTGGTGGAAACTGTACTGTGCATTTCAAAAGTAAATGGTTAAAGCAACTGCTGTAATCCAGTACAAATACTTTTCAAACATTAGGCTCACAGACTAAGACATTTATGTATGTATGTACATATATATGCACATATATATATATATATTTATTTGTATTATAGTACTGTACAAAATGTAAAAATAATTCACACAAGAACAGCAATAATAACTACACTAGCAGCATACAAATAACTGTATAAACTGTAAAAATAGTACGCATGTTTTAAAAAAAGACACGTTTTGAGAGGCTGACGGAAAATAAGCACATAAGTTGATTGATGAACACGCAAGGGTATAGAATTCTAGAGGTAGGATTATAATACTATAATAAAACTAGAATCACTAGCATATGTCCACACAGGATTCAGAGGCAAACGAGAGCAACTTAAAAAGTCTCTTACATCTTTCTATCGTTTTGTGATTTGCTTTGATACAATAAACACATTTAAACTGAAACCATCTGTTGTCTCAGCGGATGGAGTGTGAAACAGAATCTTAACCTTCCTGGTCACAGTTTGCTGGCTCTTAATCTTCTCACCTGCTCTTTCTCCAGGAATGTTACTAAAATCTATGGTAATAAGTATTGAATCTGTGCCAATGCCCAGATTAAAACAAAATGGGGCATTCATGCAGATTAATGATGTTTCTTGACAAAAAAAAAAAAATCACTTGAATCTGTGGGTGTAAAGGTTTAGTTGACTATGACTTAAAGAGCAAGACTTTGCTTTTGCCCTGTTAGCAACATCAATGGGAGGAGACTTGCCTTGTGTTTTAGTGTGTGTGTATGTGTGTGCGTGTGTGTGCATGCGTGTTTACCTATAGAATAATACATGGGTATGTGCATAATGAGAATATTATGTACATCTGAGGTGTGTGATACTTTATAAACCCAAGAGGGCGAAGTTTTAGAGGTTTATATAGCATCACACACCAACGGTGTGTATAAAATTCAAGTTTGCTTGCACACCTACCCATGTGTTGTTTCATATAATTGCTGGGGAGTATTTTGTTACTGGATCATTTTATGAAAAGAAGGAACAGTCTGGCTAGTAGATGGAGCTGTTGTTTAATGCGTTTGAGAAGCATTGGTGTTTAAAGCTCCCCAACAGGTGTTGAGTGCTTGCTATTTGTATTCCATGCCCCACTGTGTCTCTCTCTCTCTCTCTGTCCTCCCTAATCTGTCTTAGTATGCATGGTAGCAGTAGCACTAAGTCAGGCGGTCAGGCTTTAGTGTGGTTCGACTTTCACTTTTGTTTTATTTTTGAAATCGTAATCCCAGAGACAGTTAAATACCAGTGAGCTGGAGATGGTGGTGTTGGCAGGTAAACAAGTAAGCGTCAACAACTATAGAACTGTGAAAGCAGGTGTGGTGGAAATGCTTAGCAGAAGCAGTGTGAGCATGTGAGAAGCAGTGTGTGCATGCATGGAACGAAGAAACCCGAATGTTTTTGCCATTATAACCCGTATGTTATAATGGTGAGTTATATAACCATGTCTTTTATGGGAGAAATGCTCCCAATTATTATAATTCATTGGAATGCATCATCTCATTTTCCTGTGGATCCTGCTTCTACTCATTTCACAACTGGATGGACTGGACCACTGGAAAGTGAAGTGATTTGCTCTAGGTCACATCAGCTCTACTCTGGCTTGAAATACAGTTTCCGGGTTCCCAAGGTAATGCTGTAACTACTAGACCACACTGCCTCTGTAATGCCTCTGTGACAGTGTATCTCATAAAGCAATAACAATTTCTGTTTCTGGCTTGACATGGTCAGAGGCTCAGCAGGTTGCACACTCGCCTCTGAGGCTGAAAGGTCAGAAGGCTGTGGTTCTATCCACACTAGACACTTGGGTTAAATCCCATTACTGACACTGTGGTGCAACATGAAGGGGTGCTGCACAATGGAGGTGCTTTGGATGAGATTTTAAACTGAGGTCCCATCTGCCTGTTCTGGTGGTAGTTCAGGTGGATGTTAAAGATCCCATGGCACTTCTCGAAAAGAGCAGGGAACATTTTATTAAACAGAAAATAGGAACATAAACAAACAACATAGGGAATTCAAAAACAGAGGCATGGAATCAAAAGCATAGTCAAGATGACGAAAGGAAAAGTAATACAAAGGGAATCAAGAGTCACCAACAGGAATAACAACAACAAATGTGCAGTTCCAATAGGGAAAAATAAAAAATAAACGGCAACCATAAACAGGACCCTGTTCCCAGAAAGGCAAGAAGCAAATAATGTACCCCAAAGAAATCATCATGTCACTGCTGGCAGTTCAGTAATCAAAGGCAACTCCTTCCATAACTCAGCTAGCTCAGTACCTGATAAGGCAAGATGTTCAGCAGCATAGACTGTCTTAATATTTTTCAATATATTGTTACTAAGCTCTAAATGGAACATTCCTGTTGCTGTAAGGTAAAGGCACACCTAGCTAACCAAATATTCCACTTGATAATAGTAAGTAAAGGTGAAGAGTACTCTTATTCCACTTCCATCAACTAGGCGGGCAAACCATACATAAGATGGTCATAGGTCAGGTGTGCAAAAAAAGGCATGGCCCACAAATCAGCCAAGTAGACCCAAAAGATTTAATAAAGGAACAATGAAAAATAAATGCTCCACAGTTTCAGGTAAATTAGCACAAGGTAGTCTGCTACAGCTCCTATCCTGTACCTGTTTATGCTTATGGTTACTTTTAACATTGATCTTCCCATGACAGGAAAGCCAATGGAAATCCCACATATATATAGGGATCCTGGGATTAAGATAGAAAAGGCACAGGAGGAATGGAACTGGTCAGAGCAGCCCGAAAAAACATCAGGACTTCCACAGAGAGATGACAACAGGGACTCTATAGAGAACCTTATGGAAGCAGAAGACAATAGTTGTTGGGGTGTAATCTTCCATTGCTTCAAACAAAGAAATGTCTCTCTAAGATAATGTAGGAAAACTGGGCCCTTCAGGCCTTCAATGCATTTTGCTCCTATTGACGGAACCAGGTCTCACAATTCCCAAATAACCAGGGTTCCCACCCCTTACCTGTATTAACAAACAAGGGTTTCAAATTAGTCATACAAAAATAATATTAAAAATAAAATGGGGTTAACCATATCCAGGCCACCCTCCCTAATGGCAAATACAACACATTTCATTTAATAGGGTTGAGAGGGCTCCCAAATGGCCTGAAAGAAAACACTCAAAAGGAAGGTTTCCAATTTCTTCAGAATGGGAAACACATAGCTAAGATATAAAAGGACCGAATAAGAAAAGTCTTAACCAGAAAAACTATTTTTTTCTTCTTAGTCTTACTTTTATTCCACTGCAAAACTTTATGTTTCCTGAGAGCAAGTTTCTCCTTCCAGTTTAAGGTAACCATGTCAACAGAACCTAGCTTAATCACAAGGATCTTCAAAGGGCCTGAAGTGAGAGAAATATACCTTAGAGTGGACTGGGGACCAGGGTCAAGACCCACAGCCTTTCCACAACATTTAGCCAAATTCAGGGAAGCACCGGACACTGCACCAAAGGATGAACAGAGGTGAAAAGCCCGATGAACAGATCGATGGTCAGCAACTAATAAACAAAGGTTATCAGCATAAGCAATGACTCTGGCGAAGCCTGAGCAGATGGCCCCAGTATCGACATGATAGTAGAAGGCCATTAATGGACGCGAGTGAGGATCAATAAAAAGAGTATACAGAACAGGGCTCACAGGACAGCCCTGCCAGACTCCCTTTAAATAGAAACCATGGGGCCAACATGGCCATTCACAACCGGTGTCACAGTAGCATAGAGGGATTGAATCCACCCTATCAGGAGAGGCAGAACATGATAGTGACTGAGAGTTTCCATAAGAAGGTGTGGCAGATGGAATCGAAAGCCTCTTCTGATCAAGGGATATCACAAACCCACTACAGGACCCCTTTAGGCCATGGGAAAAGATTTCCTGTAACAGAATCAAATGATCCTGGATACTACGGGTGGGGATGGCAAGCCTGTTCTGGGGAAATAACCTGTCCAGCTATCAGAAGCAGTCTATTAGTCAAAATTTTAGTAAGCAATTTACAATCCGTGATTCAACATGCAGATAGGCCTCTAATTATTTAGATCAGCCTTATCTCCTTTTTATACAAAACAATCTAAGTTCCTTTATTAAAACTCAAAGGAATAGAACATCTGCTAAACATGGCATTAAACACAACAGTAAGTTCAGGGAACAGATGGTCACCAATAATTTTATATAATTCAAAAGGTAAACCATCCAGCCCAGGGAAACATTCATTTTAAGTGCTGAAAACAACGGCAACCTCCTCTTGGGTAATCAAGCGGTCCACCTGCTGCACAATTGAGAGGAACTGGTGGTACGGATGGTGCCTAAAACTCTAGTATCTCCCTGAGGTTCGAGGGTATAAGTGAAAAGGGCTATGGAGAAGTCAGCAGCTATAAGGGAAAGTGAGATACTAGAGGTATGTAAGAGGCCAGAGGAGTCCCGAGACTGGACATGGCGTGAGTCCCTACCTCTGTGAGCCTGCCAAGCAAAGGGATCAACTTCCTGTGAAGTGTCCTGAGTGCCAAATTTATGTTGGGCATACAAACGGGTAGCTTGTTGAGAGGAAACAGCAACGTGTCTTTGCGAATCAGTTGGATTTGGGAAGTAGGGTCTTGACCAGTAGTGTGAGCAACAGCCAGTAAATTATGAAGCTGCCATCTGTGCTGTAGATAGGTCGCTACATTTCTGCTTACTATAATGTTTTAAAAGGAGAATTAAATCAGTCTTCGTATCCATCCACCAAGTGATAGGGTCATCATAAAAAGTGACACAGATTTCTGGGCAGTAAGAAAGTGGTGTAATGCAGTCAATAATTTTGGGTCAGTCAACAAAGACGTATTCAATTTCCAAAGGCCAGGACCCTGGCAATGAGAGGAGCACCACCAATAGAGATGGAGACCTTCCCATGGTCAGAGAATTCAACCTGGGAAACAGTAGCATTCGAAATAGGTAGTAATGGGGATGACAAAATAAAGTCAATCCTAGTGGCCAAAATGCCTTTGTGAAATGTGGGGTGTGCTGATTAGTACGGTCCAAGTAGGCATCTCATAGGTGAGTCAGACGGATAACAGTGTAAAAAGCAAGAGTCACAAAGAGTTTCTTAGTGGCAGCAAAAGAGCTTTTGTCCCACAAGCTCAGGCCACAGTTGAAATACCCAGCAAACAGAATCTGCTTGAGGTGAATAAATAAGGTTGGATATGAGAAAGGATGTCAACATGACTCGATTTAGTCTGTGGGGCATAAATATTAATCAAGCAAAGGGTATGTGATGAATGAGTGCATCAAGAATAAGGACTCTGCCAGGCACTAAATCATAAAGTTTAAGCAATTGAAAATCGAGAGAATGGACTAAAATCCAGCACCAGAGCGAGTATCTTTACCTATGGACCAAAAGAAGGGGCCACATAACCAGTGCATTTCAGCATGTTGCAATTCATGCAAGACATGAAAGCGGATAGCCTGTAAAAATATCAAGCCCAGCTGTAAAGAGGCAAGAAAAGCAAAAACTATATTCTTCTTGTCTATATGTTTAATGCTGTTCACATTCAACGGTGACAAGCAAAGGTGTAAGGGTATCATCAGGCAGCATGAAAAAAGGGAAAAGCACAAAGATCCAACTGTAGAAAAATAACTATTTCTTTCTGCCTGAACCAGACAAATTTTTCCCTTTGTCCAGGCTTTCTTGTCTGAGCACCCCTACCCTTAGTTCCCATCTCAGTGTCAGTGGTCCCATCAGGGTGGGAGGAAGGGATAGAGGAAGAATCAGACTCCCTCCAGAGTCAGCAGAAGTATCCTGCAAAACATCATAAGGATTAGAGACAGGAAGAGGAGAAGGTCTGAGGGCCTTAGGAGGCAGACGGACAACTTTTGTTTGGACCTCATAGAGTGTCTACAGCCCACAGAAAGGGGCTGGAGGGGCATACCAGTGTTAGCCGGGCCAAGCCCAAGAGTTCAGAGGCAACAGCTGCAGGCACCAAAGAAGGAACAGGCAGAGTACAAGACCCCAGGCACTGCACAACACAGGATTCAGGTGCAGGTGCAGCCTATCTGGAGGGTCTGGGAGGGCCCAAATCCGTCTCATGTGGAGAAATCCTACTCTGAAGCTTAGCTTTCTGGGCTTGAGAAATAATAAAATGCTGATCAGCACCAGCGTCATGGTGCTCCTGATTGTGAGCTGCCCATGCGCAGTTCTGAAAAGTGTGACCAGGTTCCTCACACAAATTACACTTATTCTCATTGAAGCAGGCAGAGCTAACATGACCCAACTCTCCACAGGAATTGCATTTAACTTTATTACAGGCACTACTCAGGTGAGAAGGATCGCCACACCTGTAGCAGGCTTTAGGTTGTCCGAATAAAACAACATCCCCTGTCATGACCTAAAAAAAGGAATTAGGCAAGTGGAGAATTCCAGAGTCATCAGACTTGAGCAATACCTGACCCTCCTACCCCCAGTCCATCTATTTTCAGTGTCCAAAATGGCCTCAGGCTCCCAATAACAGTGCAACACATCTCCAGCCAATAAATCACATCAGACACATCAACCCCTTCATTATGAAATAAAATCGAGATAGTTTTATAGGCGGGTTTAGTCAAAGAAATGGCCAAAAATGTGTCCATAAGGCTGTAGTTTTCAGTGAGTGATACTTACCCAAATCTGTCCAAACCCCAACGTGTCTTGAAACTGATATCAAAAGTAGTCTCCCCGAGATATGAATAAGGGCATAAAGTTCGTGGGCAAAACTTCATGGAGTCTTTCAATAAGGTTCTAGCCACATAGACGCCGATCAGGGGGTCCTGCATACCGCCAACATAAGAGAGACAGACAGCTTATGGCATTTAGCAGGCAAGATAGGAAGCTGAAATAATGAGGAAAGTTTTCTTCGTCTGTCAGGCATGAGATTCAAAGGCGCTGCAGGCGGAGCAGGGTCAGGGGCCAGCAGCAAGAATCAGAGCAGCTACAAGAGAGAGATGCAGGGCAGGATGTTGGTGAGATGTAGGCCATCGGGATGGCTAGGATCAGCCAGAACTCGCTCAGAGATCACTTTGTTAGAGACAACAGGGCAAGGAAGTAAAGCAGGAGTCATAAAGTCCGTCTCCGTTGGCATACGGATAGGAGATTTACCAGGAGACCAGCACGCATCAGGAGAACACTTTTCCCAGCCAGTACCTTCCAATGCTGAGTCCACAGACCAAGGCCCAGTCCCTGGAACATCAGTAGCCTGGATAGCCAGATGGGGACTGTGCAAGGCAGACTCGATAGGAACAGCAATAGAGTCACAAACAGTGGAAGCAGGCAAAGTAGGAGTAGAAACACAAGCAGACATACAGTGTCCATCGGCAGATGGCGGTCCTGCAGGTGAGTAGAAGAATGACTCAGTGGGCGATTGACAGAAACGCAGAGCTGTCAACATAGGACCACCAAATTCTCTGCATAAGAGTTGCTTTCCCCACAAGGAATTTCCTTTCCTCGGATTCTAAAAGCAGCTGTAAATCATGGGTCTCATCCGACTGCTCACCAGAAGGAGCAGCCAAAGATTCACTGTCGATTTCCTCAGAGCTGGCAGCCAACTCAGAGCCCATGACAGGTACAGGAGCCAGCAAATCCAAAACGACATCATCAACAGTATCAGGTTCCAAATCCAAATGATTAATTTCACCACATTCTCAAAACATCAAGCATACTAGCAGTCTCAGGCAAAGACAAGGCAAGAGGGGAGACCAGCCCTCCAACCTCCATGGCTTCCACCACCACTCCAGGGCTCGTCCGCCATCTTGGTCCCGCAGACAAAGGGTCCCTCTGCTCACAGGAAGCAAGAGTAGGAAATTTCCCCAGTGTCCTGTCATATTTCCCCATTTACTGAAAATACCACCAACAGCTTAATCTGGTTCAATGTCAGTTGGCATCCATCTGTATCCCCTCCCCTGTAACAAGGCTGAAATAGGCAGTATTGTCCAGTCCTCCTTTCCTGGTCAACAAAAATAAATAAATAAAATGGTGTAAACCAGTTCCACACAGCAGCTATATGTGTTTGCCCAATATGTCCAAAATTGTTAAAGAGCAGCTGACATGAATTGGACCTCAGGGAAGGCAGCTCATGCTGTGGAGCTTAATAGGCCATCAAGTTTAAGTAAAGGGATTCTTTAGTTATCTACCTGAATGTTGATACAGTCTCACTTCTGAGATCGTACTTAGCAGAAGTGGACCGCCACAGCTGCACTCCCAAAGATCCATGTGTTGTTGATGTGAAGTAGGCAATGGGATTGCACTGCACAAAATTGGTTTGAGCATGATAGGTGGCAGTGGACAATTGTACATATGAAGGTACCACCTCACAACATGTGCTATTTCCTGAAAAGTTAAAGACAATACTAAAAGGCATACACTGACCCTGACCATGAGTGCCAGGCATTTGGTGGTGACCCTCTTCTTATAGTGCTCCTGTCTATGCTATTGACTGTTCACCAGTTAGCGGTCATGGAGCAGAAGCAGTGTCCCCCACCCCGAGGAAATAGAGCATTCCCAGGGATTCTCAAACCTTCCTCCCTGGGCTGCCCATGTTTATCTGCACTACTTTTTGAATGTGGGTCTTCATGAAAAGAGACAGCATTATTGTTGTGCTACTCCACTGACCCATGCTTACCTTTTCTGAAGATAATTTCTTAGAAAAGGACTAACTTTGAAACCATTAGTGCTACAAATATTGATACATTTTCAAAATTAATCTGCAATATTTTAATTATTGATATTTCAAAACTCTATGAATATAACTATTCGTTCTTGTCCTGGATCCAGCTTTCATTTAAAAAAATATGATCTTCCTTTGAGAGGATTCCTTCAGTAGGTCATAACACTTAGGACTAGCGCCATCTAGTGTCAGGACCCAATAACAGACTTTTCCAGCAATACCTGACAGGGACCGCCACCCAACGTCATGTGATGATGTCAACATGGCCCTATATAGTGGTCTGTGAGGTCCATGTACCGTTCAGACAATAAGAAGGGCAGCTGGCCCCAGCAGCCTTTCAGAGATGTACCTGAGGCAGCAGCAACGCTGTACCCAGTTTCGACAGGGTAAGCACAAAGACATGGGAACAGTTTTGACCCCTCCAAACTCCAGCATTGATCTGGAGGACCTCCTCCAGATTGACCCGCCACCTCCTGACTGCCTAGCCCCACCCCTCCTCCTATTCTGGAAGAGGCGGTGGGGGAGGTTTGCCTGCCATCGCAGGAGTGGCAGAACATCACCTCTGACAAATGGGTCCTGCAGTTAGTGTCCATTGGACACATTATAGAGTTTCTGGAAATTCCTCCAGAATCTCCTCCTCAAGGTCCGCTTACTCTTGAAACCAGGTACTTGTAAGGGAGGAAGTAAGCTCTCTTGCTAAAAGAAGCAGTAGAGCCGGTTCCTCTCAGGCAAAGATGGAGGAGATTTTACTCCCATTTCTTCCTGGTTCTAAAAAGACAGGTGGCCTGAGACCCATTCTTGACCTCGGCAGGTTGAACCTGTTTGTCGAGTATAAAAATTCAGGATGCTAACTCTCACAGCCTCCTACCCCTGTTGCAGGAGAGTCACTGGCTGTACACTCTGGACATGCAGGATGCTTATCTGCACATCCCGATCTTGCAGAGTCTTGCGGTTTGCCTTCCGAGGGGAACTCTTTTAGTTCAAAGTGCTCCCCTTTGGCCTTTCCTCTGCACCCAGGGTTTTACCAAGTGCCTAGCAGTGGTGACTGCAGTCCTGAGATGCCAGGGTATCACAGTATTCTCATATCTGGCGGACCTCAAGATTAACCTGGACCTATCTTCTAGACTGGGGATTATAGTCAATGTCCTTAAGTCTTACCTGACTCCATCGCAATGGCTCCAGTTTATTGGAGCTATTATGGATATATTTCTATGCAGAGCTTTCCTCCCTCTGGATCTTAGGGATACTGTGATGGATCAGGCCACCTTGGTGGCCTCTTCCAAATGCTCCAGCCAGAGAAGTCCTCTATCTTCTCGTCTTGATGGCAAGCCTCTATGTCCATGGTTCCCTTAGCAAGGCTCCACATGAGAATTTCTCAGTGGTCCCTCAGGGTTCAGTGGGATCAACTTCAGGATCAGCTGGACCAGCCAGTCCTCATCTCTCTGCACTTCAGAGGGTTTATTGTGGTGGCAGGATCCCATGAACCTCTCCCAGGGCCTTCCATTTCAGGGTCCAGCCCCCTCAGCAGTCCTCACCTTGGACACCTCCAATCTGGGTTGGGGGCTCATTTGAGGACCATCAGACACAGGGCTTTGGTCCCAGTCAGAGATGTTTTGCACATCAACATCCTGGAGATAAGAGCAGTACTGTACGCTCTTCAAGCGTTTCATACTGTCCTCCCCAAGTGACTTTTGCTCATTCAGACAGACAACACTACAGCCAATATGGCTGCAAGATGATAAATTTGCAGCATAGCCTTCTAATTTTCCCCACCTCATGAACCATATTGTTGAAAGTGTTCAAATCTCCACTGAAATGTGATTCTGCACCACCAAAATGTCATTCTGTGCCACAGGTGTGAAAACAAATTTTGGCCAGGATTTGAAAAAAGACTTTGTTTAAAATTTGGGTCACAATATTTAAAAAGTATGGAAGTTATGGCGAGCATAGAAAAATTTCAAAATACGCTCATAACTTTGTCATTTGCACATATTTCAACCCTAAATATTCAACACAGTCTTCCTATGACCCCCACCTATAAGCAGTGATGGTACAGTAAAATTTTCAAATCCTGCCTGAAAGGTGATTTTGACAAATGAACACAAAATCACCTTTCAGGCCGGATTTGCATAATTCCACTGCCATTGTTCATGAGGTGGGTCTCAAAAGACCATGTTAAAAGTTTGAGGTGAAAATATTCAAAAATAACAAAGGTGTGCCCCAGAGTTCAAACCCCATTGAAATACATTGAACCACACTTACCTTAGTTTCTCAAATTGCAGTCAGTGGTTCCAGCAGTAAGACATGTCCTTGATCAGTGAGTAGATCTTCACCCTGGGACCTGTTCAGGTGAGTGAGTGAGTGTGTGTGTGTGTGTGTGTGTGGGGGGTGCTGCTGAGTGACAGGGTGGGGTGGCAGGGATCAGATCAGCGTGGGACCATTTTCTTTTTACAGGTTTACAGAAAAAAAACATGGAATTATGGTTTTCTTTATTGCAGATTAAAGTAATACAGGAGGGTGATCAGAGGTGTGTGCCACTAGATATTAGGGAAATATGTATATATATATATATGTATATTATGTGTGTGTGTGTGTGTGTGTGTGCATATGTGTGTGTATATATATATATATATATATATATATATATATTAGAAGCAAAAAACTCTGTTTAATGCATTAGTTAGGTTGTTCCACAGTGACAAAAGTGAAAATTCGGTGTTAGGGTTGAAAACCTCTTGGACCCCAGCCCACCTCCCAACCAGCATTGGAGGTGCACATTGGGGTCATCAGCCCTCTCAGCCCATCACATATGTAAAGCAGCAGAAGTATAGGAGAATGGGGTGAGAGTTGGGACCGACGACCAATGCACACCCCAATGCGGGTTGGGGTGGGCTGGGGTCCAATGGGGTTTTCAACCCTAACACCGAATTTCCTCACTTTTGTCGCTGTGGAACAACCCTAACTAATGCATTAAATTGATTTTTTGCCTCTAATTTCCTTTCTTTGAGAATGATAATGAGAAATAGTGAATGTAATGCAGGGGCGGCCCGACGCAACCGCCACATGATGTCTTGTGGCATAGTAACAGGAACAGCAATGCAAACAGAAGAGCTAACAGTGGTGCACATGGTAACGCAATCATAAATGAAAACAGAAAGGGTAACGCACACGGTGGATGTAGACGGAATGGTCTGCCATGTGATGTGTGTCACATGGTAACATGGTGCCTGCAAACGGAAATGTCAATGGGCATGGTGACGCAGTGAAACAGAAAGAGAAACAGTACTGTAGACACAGATGGCAAAATAAACAGAAACGCAAGCGCAAATGAAAACGCAAAGAATAACACACGTGGTGGTGAGACGCCAACGGTAAGTGAAACGGGTACAGAACCACAAGCCGAAAGGGCAACGTAACAGTACTGTAAGCACACAGACTGGTTTTCCCAAAAGCTGCATAGAGAAAGACAGTGAGTATAAAGAATGTGCATAATAATGGGTCTTGGAGCAGAAAATGAGGAGTTGGAATACTAAATAGCATAGATCTCAGGAACTGTAATGACGAGAAAAAATTTAAAAGTCATATGATTCATGACTTTCCTGGTTAGTTTTATGCTTAGCCTAGGGGCTAAGCACTTTTCGGACGAAAGTCCGTATCTCGCACTGCTTCTGAGAGATATGGGCCCTGAAAGGCGCCGATTTAATGCCATAATGTTATCCTATGGAAAAAGAGAAGTTTGAGTACCATAACTTTGCCTCCTGTAATATTTTTTCACCAAACCACTGAAAGGCACATCTATGGGCTATTGGCTGTCTTTCCTCCAAAATTCAGGAAAAAGACCAAACCGCTACTTGCAGTAGGGTGCCAAAGGATTCCTGTAATGTGTTGGCTGCCGTAATGTTATCCTATGGGATAAACCGTAAATTTTGGAGTGCCGTAACTTTGCCGCTGTGTAATATATTTTCAACACAATACTGAAAGGCACATCTGTGAGATGTTGGCTGCGTTCCTCCAAATTTCAGCCCAAAACTACGAACTGTTCTTTTGCAGCAGGGTGCCAAAGAATTGCTGTAATTTCCCACAGCCTAGAAAAGTACTGTTGCAATTTGCAAAGTTAAGAAAACTTTGCTACACTTTGTGAGCATGAAAGTACTTTTATGAAAGCAGTTTCTAGAAATTTGAAAACATATTTCTGGGGTGTTTTATCCCAAAATAAAGACATGGCTAGCATCCTCAGGCTCCGACTAGTTGAATACAAAAGAATTAGGTTGCTAGAGGGTCCCAAATTTAAATGGCAAGCATTTTTCTGATCACTAACTGAAAACAAGATGGCGGATTTGCGAAAGTAAGAGGGCCATTTGCAAAGTAAAAATGCATTTGCGACACTGTCAAACTTTTTAACTTTTCCCATTGACTTATAATGGAAATTGTTTTTGAATAACTTTTGAACTGCTTAATATTTTTTCACGAAATCTTCTAAAAGGCACATTGGGGACCCTGGCCGCAAGTTATCTGAAGATTTCGTGGATCACGCAAACTGTACCACCTGTAGGCTGCAACCACAGAATTCCAGAAAAGTAACGCATCGCGAGATCACGCTTAATAACCCACAGCCGTGTATCCTACCAGTACTAAACTTGGCAGATCCCAAGGTGATGGGTCTTAATTGTGTATTCCTAATTTCAGGCAAATCCAGTCAAACAGTTGCAAAGTTATTAAGGTGCAAAATTTTGGGTTTAACATAGAAATGGCTCTCAACCTATAACTATGGCAGCACTACTGTGCTACCATAATATATATATATATATATATATATATATATATATAATAGATGTGTGTGTGTGTGTGTATATACTGTATATATATATATATATATCTAGGGCATGGCAATCAGAGGGCAGGGGTACCACTAGACACCAGGAAAACATTGGGAAATACAGGGCAATTGATCGAAGGAAGGGTGCCACTAGACACCAGAGAAACATTATGAAAATACAGGGACAGTGATCTGAGGTGGGGTGCTACTAGACCCCAGGGAAACATGACAGAAATATGGGGATGGTGACTGAAGGGCCGAGGTGCTACTAGACACCAGGAAATATTACATAAATAGGAGAATGGTGATCAGAGGATGGTGGTGCCACAAGAAACCAGGTGAATGTTAGGAAATATGGGGCAAGCGATCAGAGGGCAGGGGTGCCACTAGATACCAAGGAAACATTACAGCATGGGGGTGCTAGTAGTTCTGAACCCCAGAAGTGAACTGGAAGTGAGCGTGGAACAGGAAAATAGTGTTGGTGGAGGGAAGGGAGGAACAGCACTGTAGTAAAGAGAGAGACTACATGCTTCAACTCCACTGTGAAAGGACACAATTAAGGTGTCCAGTCACATGCTTCCAGAGTCCCTCTCTACTATATCATGGCAATATGTCTCATAGCTCTGCATTTGTAAAAAAAAAAAAAAAACAGGGAGTGCAATCCAGTCTAGAAGGCAGCACCCAAAAAGGGACAGTGCCTACACTCTTGGGGTTCATCATAATATTGAAGACATGGCAGTGCAGTCTATATCCATGCAAATGACTTACAGTAGATCAAAGAAAAGTGGAAGGAATGGAACAGGGCCTGGGATAATCTAGGAGGCACGGGGGCAGAACTCTACCAGCCCCAGCAGCCATAGGATGGGACCTCAACCATAAGAGTCAACTGAGTGGCATGAGGGGCATCACCCTGGATGGGCCACCATGGGATGTTGAACACCTTCTAGAAACAATAGCAGCTACGGCCTACAATAGGAGCTAGTGGAATTAAAACAGACAGACAGGAAAATACTACAGATTTTTAAAAGTAGTCAGTTGTGTCTTTTATTTCTGAAGTAGTTTTCTTTTACCCATTAAAAGTTTTTTCTGTGATAATGCTGTGTTGAATATGTGGAACAGCTCTTTGCCTGGCAGCTGGCATATATATCTCTAGTCACCCATTACATCATCGGCATTGTGATCTCACTGATAGTGACATCACAGGTGATTGACCTAGCAGCTACTGAGTGGCTGTTCCTAAGCAGCAGTGATGTCATAGTCAGTGAAGTCGCAATGCTGATGATGTTGTGGGGGGCAATAGAGAGAGAGATATGTCAGCTGCCAAGCTGTTGTTCCACGTATCACACCTACTAACATCAGGTAAACAGTCTTCTAATTAATCACAGGGAAATGAAAATTACCTCAGATTTAAAAGGTAATGACTGCTGCTTTTAAAAACTAATATTAGTTTCAGGCAGTATACTATCTTTAAAGGACAAGTGTTGTGCAGGAAGACAGTAAGTCCAGAAGACCAAATGCCATGCTGTGACTGAACAGCTGCTGGTCATGGAATGGGGAGTTGAGGACTGACTGCTACACATCAGAGGCAAAGCTTGCAACCCTTAATCAGGAATAACAGAAACTGACAGCAGATAAGATTGATGGGCCCACCTAGACTGCTCATTTCCTACCTATTGTAATACAACACTACTTCCTCTCCGGCTTTAACTCCCTTGCTATTCACAAAGGTTCTTTATGCCTATCCCATGCATTTTTGAATTCTGTTACTGTTTTGCCTCACCACCTATGCTGGGAGGCTGTTCCATGCATCTACAACTCTTTCAGTGAAGAAGTACTTTCTCTCCTCTGAGTTTACCTCCTTCCAGCTCCATATCATGACCCTTGTTCTTGAATGTCTTTTCTTTCTTTTCCTCCAGGGTGTACGTACTGAGGTCTTTCAGCCTCTTCTCATATGGCTTTGGTGTGGACCCTGCACTATTTTAGTTGCCCTCCTCTGGGCCACCTCAACTCTGTTAATGTCCTTCCGGAGATGTCACCTCAGAACTGGACACAGTACTCTAGATGAGGTCTCACCAATAATTTGTACAGTGGTATCACCACCTACTTCTTTCTGCTGGTAATACTGCTCCCTATGTTTGAGGGAAATGCTGGCAGCAGCAACATGGGGAGCAGCATAGGCAGAAGCATCCAAGACATCTTAGGTTGAATTAAACAAATGCTTTCCTGTATTTAGGCCATTAGTAATTGTCCAGCGGAACTACTCTTTAAGAGGATCACTGGAGCTTTTTGTCAGCTACAAATGACAGAGGCTTTTACAGGATTGTTCTGATAATTAATCATGTATTCCATTGCATTTTAAACAGTGTATTGGCTAACCGCTTGTCATAGACATTACGTGTGTCCAGATGTAGGAGCATCTGATGCTGAGGTTTGTCAGTAACTGCATTTAAGCAGTGTAAGAACTACTACATAGAAGCATAGACTTTGATGGCAGATAAGGACTGCTTGCCCCATCTAGTCTTCCATTTCCCTACCCATTGGATAAGCTGCTGATCCTACTTAACCAACAGCCTACTTCTTCCTACCCACTCCAGAATTGCCTTATGTCTGTCCCATGCATTCTTGAATTCCCCACTGTTCTTTACCCCACAACCTCCTCAGGAAGGCCATTCCATGCATCCACCACCCTCTCTGTGAAAACCAAATGTCCTCACATTGCCCCTGAGCTGTCCCCTCTATCTTAAAATTGTGTCCCCTTGTTCTTGCACATCTCTTTTCTGAAAGATGCTACCCTGCTTTCTGTGAACACAGCTATGAAGGAACCTTTTTCCATTTTTTCATTTTTAGAAAGTCATATGTGCCTTAAGCACACATATACCCACTGTGAAGTGAAGGATCTTTTAATGAATTAGTGAACATTGTATAAATTTTATTTGTGGAAAAGGATAATGCTTTATGGTGTTTAAGTATTATGGGGTTTAAATTGATTCAAGGTAGCACTTAAATTGTTTATATGTAAGCTCCTAGAGTGTGTACATAGTTTTAAATGACATCATGCTATATGTACTGTTACCTTAAGGTGACCTGTATGTAAGTGTTGTAATCAAAGTGACTTATCACCTCCTGATGATTCACATGTTAGTGCGAAACCGTAGAGGTTCACTGTCAGTCGTTGTTGTGGCATCCTGTGTGTAAAACCAAACTTGATAAGTGTGGATCCATCAGAACCTGGAGTGGTGCTGGAACTTTTCTTTTTGATTGTTGCCTAGTTGTTTGTGCACACTCTGAACAGCTGGAGCTGTATTTTGTTTTGTAATGATCACATTGGGGCCTATGCAAAGGGTGGATTTCCTACATGCTGCCTATCTGTGGCATGTAGCAACCCAAGTCTGAATGCTGCGCAGTGGGGGCCCCACAGATCCCCAACAGCATTCATAGCTGGTGCATGATCCCAGGGTGCACTTAATCCACTGGCTGTCTGCACAGCTGTGTGCCATGGGTGGTCCAGGGCTATGCCCAAACTCCACGCCATTCACTGTGGCACAAAGTTGACATGGGTACTAGGTGAGGGAGGCACGACTTAAACAAAGGTGGGTTCTGCTGTAATGCCAGTGTGCCCCCAATGGAAATCCACCAGCTGCGCAGACCGGGAGCCCTCCACACTGCTGCCCCAGCTCACTGAGCATATGGGGAGGGCTGGGGAAGCTAGTCAGGCACACACCTGTGGTGTCAGAAAACTAGAATTTGAAGTTCTCATCCCCTGCATCCCCTGCATAAATGCTGCAGGGATCCGCTGCAGGACCCAGGATGGGCATCCCTTGATATCCGGCTTTGCCCCATAATCCACCCATGCACAGTTGTGAACCATCCGTATGCAGCTGCACACTGGGGAGGGGGCAGGGTTGCGGACAGGTGCCCTGCAGATGCTCATGGTAATGAATATCACACACCCTGCACCTGTCCGGAGACGTGAAGCTATGTGAGCTGGGTACATGCATCACATGCATACCTGGCCCACCTTCTGCGCAGGCTCCAGTGAATTCATTGTAGCTCCATTTTTGGGGAGGCAATTTCAGTTGAAAAGAAGCTTGTAATATTATGGTTATAAATTCATGAACTGAAAGCTATTTAAAATATTTGCTGTACCACACTTGACATATAATAGGAAACCTGTTGAAAAACATAAAGGTTTTACTGAAACATACGAGCAGGTTAACGACTGGAAAAGTTTGACCCTGATTTCAGTATGTAAATAGCAAAGTTTTATGCATAAATTCTGTAATAGTGTTTTTTTTTCCTTGTGGAATTTACAGTCTACTGATGGGTGCCCAGTTTAAGTTTAACCAGGAACTAAATAACTACTTGGACAATTGAGTAATGCTTATCAAGTATGTAAATACCGTGTTACATAATATCAAAGGAGAATGATTCTAAAATGAATTAAGTTGTCCAAGTTTTAGTGACATTGTTTATAATGGATCACTGGTCTGTTCTTGATCTCATTGTCTCTGTTTTCATATTTCTGTATGAGTTTCTAACAAGTTACAACTAGCCAAATAGGAAATTTGAATGATTTCTCAGATAAACTATTTATTTAATTATTGATTTGATCCAGCATAGTCTACTGGATGTGTACTGGAAATTAATGTCTTATTTATATTATGCAGATCTGTCATCCCTGCCATTTTCTACCCTGTATGCAGTGAGAGACCACCCATGATGGGATGCCAGTGGGGCAAGATTCCCAGATGGGATGGGCTGAGAGGCTGGGGCTCAAGAACAAGGTGGGAGGGCCCTGGAGAAGTCTACTGGCCCAAGGCACTCTGCTGTAGTGCCATGGCAAGTTTGAGCCTACTAGCAATCATGCTGTAAGGTGCAGGGGTTGAGCTTAAGTGTCCGGGGGAGGCGGTCAAGTGCTGTAATCAAGCCCCAGTGAAGAATAAGCAAAGGAATCAACTGATCCACCATCAGCTGCCTTATGCGCCTTTATTCGTGAACTGCATGGCTATGGTGTGTGCGCGCATTGAGTGTGCTTCTGGTTACACCAGTCTTAAACAATATGCCTAGGCCAGCCCTCTCACATCTGATGTTTGTACCACTGGGGACCTAAAGGATTTACACATATTACAACTGAAAATACAGATATTCTAACACAAATCATTAGATTGTTGCATACAATTATTTTGCAGATCATGATGCTTTTACTGGACTAAAGGGTTGTACATAGATATTGCACAAAGAAACCACAGAAGCACTGGCTGATTTGTTGCACATAGAGCATGAAGAAAGGGGAAAAGGCAAATGTTCCCTGGGTTCGCTTAGAATCAGGGAAACAAGGACAACTTGCACAGAACTTGAAGAAATGCTGAATTCCGCACAGAACTTGAAGAAATGCTGGACTTCGAGCTGTCCAAGGAAGTGAAGAAACCTCTGAGGAAACTGAAAAATGCTGAACCTCTGAGCTGCGGAGGAGTCTGGGAAATGAAGAAGCCTCTGAAGCAACTGCAGAAATGGGAAATGAAGACCCCTTAAAGACCTGAAGACGTGCTGATCTGCCAAGCTGCTGTGGACCCCGGGAAGGACAATGAACATCTGTGGAAACTCTGTGGAAACTGAAGAAATGTTGAACCTCTGAGCTGCTGTGGATCCTGAGAAATTAAGAAGAACCTCTGTGGAATGTATGGGAGGAAGAACCCCTGCCCAGTTTACATCCCAAAGCCCTGACTACTGAATTGGTGTTGTTCCTAAGCTGACCAATACTGGTGAGAAGGGAACAAAACTTCTGTAGCTTCCAGGTGCAAAATGGGCCTCATTATCATTGATCATAATTAAACCCCTTTCTCAGTCTCTGCAGCATGCAATGTGACTGGTCTCTTGCATTTTCATGGCACAGTTTCTGGTAAATACGATGACTGCAGATCATGCAATTTGACTTAATGATTTGTGGTTGAAAACCAATAAAGGTACAGTCCTTAAACAATAAGCTATTAAAATAGGTCCTGTCACTTTAATATGGATTGGCTATAACTGCTTCAAATGCTCTTGGCAGTCTTTACTAGGTAGTTACCAAAGGCATTATTTGTAAATCCATTAGGCAGACTTTAAAACAGGCAGTTCAATAGTACTTTCACTTTAAAACTCATAGACAGGTTACAACAGGCAGTTTGGTGGTGTGTTTTACTTTAAATCCCTACGCAGTTTAAGATTTGGCAGTTCAGTGGTGCATTTTACTATTAAGGGAATGGGCAGTCTCAAACATGCAGTTCAATGAGGCAGCAACATAAAGAATGGGGCACAATAGGCAGCTCAAAATTAGCAATAAGCGGTACTGCTCTTTCAATCATTCAGTCAGTCTTCAGCTTTCTTAAAATACTCTATTCAGTGCTTTCATATTAGTGTAAATGAATATTCATAAACATCTTAGGCTGCTATGGGGAACTGCAGTGGGTAAGATGAGCCTGCCCTTCTGTGGAATCAGTGTTTTTAATAAATTACTTCAAATTGGCAAGCTAGCCCGGCCCTTTGGCCGTGGAGCCAGTCACAGCGATGCTGTCTAAGACAATCTAATAAGCCCTGCTGGGCTGTCCCTTGCTAAATGGGCCCTTCCTTGGGATGGCCTTTGGCCCATTCAAACATGTCCACTGCCCACTTTGTGCAGAGCTTCCTGGGCTGCTTGCCTACCCCATCACAGAGTCTTGTACCTGTCTGTGCCTTGCTTGGTGCTAAACATATGCCCCACTTCTTTTTTCTCCTTCTGTTTTCCCTCCATGGAACTAGAAGGCATGGCGGTCCTTTCTTAGAGGACTCGTTGTTTCTTGGCTTACTCCTGACCAGCCTCCTTCTGGGCTGATTCCCCCATGGATTTCCCCTGTGGCAGGGTCAGGAAGGGTAGGAGCATGCCTCTCCCCAAAACACAATCCAGATTCACCCAGGATCGCTGAGTCAGGGCCACACAGCCTGGGCTTCATGGAGCCCGCTAGCTCAATTTTCCTGTTTCCCCTTACTCCTTGCTGATGTGCATGTCAGCATGTGCACATGGAGGCACATACATGCTGCAGCCTTGCAGCACCCTCCCTTCCTGGTCACACTCTGACCCACACTACTACCAGGCCTCCCAGGTGGTAGTTGTTCATCAGGAGCATTTCACCACCACCCTGGGAGAGAGAGAGCAGTCACTCAGACACTCAATCCTCTACCTCCATGGCCAACCCCCAATGACCTGCTAGGCTAGGAATATGGGTTGCTGTCATGGTAGAAGGTAAGGCATGGATGCCTCAACCCTTCACACCACTGGGTCAGCAAAAGTTTCTTGTTTAATTAATAAAATAGGCAGACAAAGGCTGCCCACTGATGCTGCTGCTAATTCACTGCTTGGACCTGGTGTGCCTGCTTCAGGTGCAGCTTCCTGAGCTGCTTGCCCATCCCTTCACAGAAACTTGGTCTTGTTTTGCTGTCTGCACCTTGCTTGGTGCTAAACTTGTGCCCCCAAAAGTTTCTTGTTTAATTAATAAAATAAAGCCTGCCCACCGGTGCTGCTGCCGACTCAATACCTGGACCCAGAGTGAAGTGCTGAGGTGAACGTGAGGAAGAAATGTGGCTGAAGATGGATGGTCTGATTGGGGCCTGGCTGGTCCTGACTTGAAACAGGTAGCTGGGGACATTGTTGGGGCCCAACTGTCCCACTTGGTGCTGCTGCACTGCAGCTGAGGACCCTCCAGCATCATGCTCCCTTGCATGGCCCACTGCTGCTCTGAAGCAGGCACAAACTGGGCTTCGGTTTTGGTGTAGATATAACTCCTTGCAGTATTCTCACCACTCCTGCTGCTTCCTTGCGCCCTCCTGCCTTGTCACTGCTACATCTGATTGGATGCTACTGACAAGGAACTGAACTGAACTTTATTCATAAAATTAATAAATGGAGCCAAACAGAGCTCTCACTCGGCTGCTGTCTGCTTTCATGATGACTGCAGACCACTGTCTTTCTCTTCTCAACCACCAACACTGTTGGGGAGAGAATCACTGACTGGATTTGCTGCTGCGCCCACTGGGACTGTGTGCCACCACCTCTCCCTGACTCTGCTTTGGGGACCTGCCAAACTAAAGGAGGAAAACAAATGTTGACTGAACGAAAGGAGGACTGCAGGTAGGCCCTCCTTTACTTCAAATTCCTGCATCCCTCTCCCCCTCCTTAGGGCCTCACCACCAGGTCCAACCACACTGTACTTCAAAGAATCTGAGAGTGCTCATTTGATGGCTTTACTGCCCTCTACTGTCTGTGTCAGGTTTTATAAGTGCAGTAGCTCCCAACATTTGGGACACGAGTCCCTGGCAGATAGTGGTGGTGATGGCGGTGGGGCAACCAACTGTCCAGCATGAGCTGGGCATTCACATCCTGCTGTTGGCACCTGGCCCATGTCAATGCTCTGGGAAAGGGAAACAAGGGTTTTCTGTGGGTGTGCTTATGTGAGGAAACTGAGATGAAATGGAAACTACAGAGAAACTGTCACAAAGCAGGCTGCACAAACAAATCCTCTCCTGTCAGGGCACTTTTCCAGGGCACACAACTGGGGACATTCTCTCTTTGTATCAGGGGCACTAATTTTATGAAATGACCCATTGCTTTGTACTGGGTGAGGGGGACCTGGAGATCAGGGTCTGGAAAACTAACTTTGATCCCCACAAAACTTGGTGCTAAACTGTTTTATTGTCAGTCATACAGTATTACATACTTAGCCCTGCATAAAGATACATGTCCACATGTATACCTTTAAGATATCTCTTCAGCCATGTGGCTTAATGTAACATTACATGAAATTAGTAACATTTCTATATTTCTCCATGAATAACTCTAAAAGGGTCTGAAATTCTACTGTTTTATCTACACGACTTAAAATCTGGCATTACTGGTATTCATCTACGTAACATCAAGGGAAACCTTTAGTAGTCAGTGGATCTACAGGATTAAAAGCATAAGGTTTTCCTCGTATTGGACCAATATCTTACTTACTGGCACCAGGTAACTAGGGCCATTCTTTGGGATAACCTGGTATGAAGCCATAATTGCAGGTTAGGGTTTCACCTGCCTCTCACTTGTCAACTTTTCAACACTGATGTCTTCAAATTCAACAGTCGAAATGTATAGGGTTTCAGTTGATTTCGATTCACAATCTTGTAATTTTACCAGTCTCTGATTGAATTTAGTACACGGTAGATCTGTGTATAACACTTCTCCAACAGTGAACAGATCCAGTTCCCATCTCATGGCTTACTTATGTCTTCTGAGAATTTGATTCTTGAGAAGGACTCCATTTCCATTTGCCAGTGGTGTATCTCATGCTTTCCAATCATAATGTTCCTTTTGCTGCCTGTGGACATGCCCTTTGGAGGATGTTACAATGTCACCTGCTCCCTAATGTGCTTACAGTATTCCTCAACAATTCTGTGTTTTGTTTTGAATCTCTTAAGGTTCAGTCTGGACGTCCAAGACCAAGTCGTTGGTAATCGGCCATGTCAGGGAAACATAAGGTAATAAGGTGTGCACCAGTTGAAAAATGCACTGTGTTGTTTTAAATTAGTTCATTTCTGGTAGTACTGCTGGCCAATTGCTCTTCTGCTATGTCTGTAGTGCTCAAAGCATTCCTACAAGAGTTATTTTGGTGTGTTCAAACAAATCATTGGTCTGGGGATAGTAAGGAGCTGTTTGGATCTTTTACCCTATACAATGTGCACAGTTGTCTGAACAAGTGTGATTTAAATGCACCCTTTATCTGTAAAGTTCTGCATTGGTACTCATAGGGTGGTTCCAAAATGCTTCCACTGTGGCTTTGGCAGAAAGATCTGTTATGTGTACAGCTGCAATGAATTTGGAGTAGCAACTGATCATTGTCAGGATGTAGCACAGACTGGTTTAGCTGACTTTGACTTTTAAGTCAAGGGTGTCTTAGTAAGTATAGGTTGCAGAGGTGCTAATTGAGCATTGTCACTACCCTTCTTGAGGCTGCAAGTCCCAGCTGTCACACTATTGCTATATGTCTTCTCATTCTCACCCTGTAAAATCTCTGGCACATTGTGCTCTCTATCTTTTGTGTCCAAAGCACCCTGAGGCATTATGGTCGTCCTCCAAGACTGGCTTGACTTCCTGCCATGGTAACACAATTTGACTGATTTCCTCATGACCTCTGGTCTTTGGTTTAGTAGAGCAGCTTGCCTTTCTTTTACTTGCAGATAGCCCACTGTTGAAGCAGTTTCGCTAGTTCCACTGGCTTATTCTTTCTGTCTTGGCTGGTGATCATCCTACTTGTGCTTAGGATGTCTTTGAGATCTTGGATTATAGAGTCTTGGTTCTGAAGCTGTCACCATAGACCATCGCATTCATCATGTCTTTGGCTGGGATCTGTTGATGGTTTGGGTTTTGATTCAGCATGATGCTTGCAGCATATCTGAACATCTGTCACTACTACTCGGATGAAGGGTGGCATGTCCAACTCTTCCCTTTCAGTTTCATCTCTCTAGTCCATCTTGATGGGGCAATCTGGACAGGACATAGGCACTTCCATTGGACTTTTCTGAGCAATATTTTATGGTGCAATTGAAGTTGGCCAACCAAGAAGCTCATAGCTGCTTCAGTGTTTCCAGCTTAGTGGATGTCAAGTGTGCTAAGGGATTATAGTTGGTGAAGACTATAAATGGTGTGACAGCCAGATAATGTCAATATTTTCCAGTCACTACCCATTCTAATGCATGGAGTTCAAGCCTGAATGAACTATACCTCTTGTCATTTCATTCTGATCCTCTTAGTCCTCACTTGCTTAAGAATTTACACATTGAGTTCAATTCTGTTGCTTGCATCTTTTCACAGATGGAATGACATGCTGTAGTCCAGGCAAGCCAAACTTGTTGCTGTAAGCAGTATTATTTTAGATGAGTAAATGCTTCTTGGCACTTCTGAGTCAATTGCATCACTTTATTTGGGAAACCTTATATCCTTTGGCTGACATAAGAGTTCATATAATGGAGCAGCAGTTTTGTCAATGTTCTTTATGAATCTCCAGTAGTATCCCACAAACTTAGAAACATCTCACATCCTGAATGATCACAGCTGAAGGCCAATCTTTCATTACCTTGACTTTGGCACAGTCAGCTGCAATTCCTTCCACAGAAACAATGTGGCCCAGGACATCAACTTTTCTTTCAGAATGTGGTGCTTGATAGGCTTTATTTTTGTCCATATTTGGTCAGTCACCAAAGACCATGCTGAGGTACTGGAGATGATACTCATACATCCTGGAGTAGATGATAATGTCATCTAGGTAGAGCAGGACAGGGTTGAAGTTCTCACTTCCTAAGCAGTTCTAGAACAGATACTGAAATGTACCAGGGCATTACACAGGTCAAATGGCATTCAGGTGAACTTGTACAGGCCCAGTGGCATGGTGAAGGCTGTCTTCTCTCAATCTTCAGAGGCCTCAAGAACTTGCCAGTATCCACTTGCTAGCCCTATTGTAGAGAAGTAAGCAGCTGATCTCAAGGCTGTTAGGGCATCTTCTATCATCGACATGGGATATGTGTCTATATGTGTTATCTTGTTCAGCTTTCAGTAGTTAATGCAAAATCAAAGTTTTCCATCCTTTTTCTTTACTAGAACTATAGGTGCTATACAGGAATATGATTCTCTAGATGACGTCTGTTGCAAGCAGCTCTTGAATCATTTGCTTTGTTGGCTGGTATAGTGCTGGTGCTAAAGGACAAAGCATCTCCTGATCAGTGGGTGATCTCCTTTGAGGATGTGGTGCTGAACGTGAGTGGTACATCTGCAATTTAGAGCACAGTGGGCGAACACTACACTATGATTCTGTTTCATTTCAGTTGATTTAGCCTTCTGTGCATCAGTCACCCCAGAATACCTGATATCCATCTCTTGAATCCATGCTGGCTTTATGGCTTGTTCTGTTGGGGCCTCACACATGAGTCTGTGTAGCCAGACATTCCACACCATCTTCTGCTTTGGGGCTACAATTTCTTTCCAATCCACTCTGGTCAGGTGGTCCACTGCTGTTGCTTATGGATCTGGATAGGCTGTGTACCACAGTTGAGCCGTCTGACTGGTACTTTTCCTCATTTTACAGTTACTACACTCCTGGCTGCCTCCATGGGTTCTCTCCCATATCCAATATGCCCTGTCGTAGCTGTGTAGTCTTGCCACTTTGGTCCTATCTTGGCTTAGCAAACTACAATAGTTTCTGTTCCTGGGTCCAGCTGTATTGGGCATTGATTGGTCACATGGACTTTGCTGATCTCTCCATCCTTGCTATTAAAATTCTGGTGATTCTGGATGTTCTGTATGGTGCTCTTCCAGATCCTCTTGCCTTGGCCAGTAACTGTGAGTCTGTCATCTCATCACTTTAATTAAGGCTTCATGACACTGTTGCAACAATTTAACCTGATGATGACAAGTGGAAAGGATTGGATGATGTGTTGCTTATGAGAATCTCTTGCTGTGGGTATTCCATGTTACCCATTTGAATGATAGATTCCATTAATCTGATGATTACTATCTTGGACCCCCTACTGGCAATCACTTGTGTTCAGTTGTTTGGTGGATGCTGGAGTTATTTTCTGGATAAATGATTGAAGAAGAACTGACTTGTATGGTGAGCACTTGGGATCCTCTGTCCTAATGTGCAGATAGGGTTACTGTATTAATTTGTATCAGGATGGTCAGATGACTTCCTGCAAGCTTTGATTCTTGTGGGGCTCCTGGTAGACCTCCACCCCAGGAAATCCCTGTTTAAATGAAACTATCCACACCATCAGAACTGGGATCCTGTGTTGAAAATGTTGAATCTATAAATATCATATTAGCTATTTAATACAATATTTCAATGGCTGACTGAGATGGTGTGTTTGTTTTATTAATCCCTGTTTAATGCCTTGTCATGGTCATTGCTGGCTGAAGACATCTCCTCTTGATGTGTGCACTTACTCAGCATCTCTGTCAGATCAGTTTTCCTTGGATATTGAACTGATCTAATGGTCTTCTTCCTGGGTTCCCTCTGGGAGAACTGTATTCTATCCCACCGCCAGCCCTGTTGACTGGGTAACTGTTCTTGGAATTCTCATCTCAGGTCACCCTTGAAACTCTGCAGTTTCTGTCACATCTCTCTCAGAGATCATTAGCCTGCTAGGATAGTCCAGTGTTCTCTCATGACAGGGGTCTTCCTGGGCCCCTGAAGGAGGCAGTTGTATGACCGCTACTAAAGAAACCATCACTGGACCTGAACTGCCTGGCTAACTAAAAATAGTCTTTAACCTTCCCTTTGTGGGAAAGGTTATTGAGATCTCTGGTGGCATTTGACACTGTGGACCATGGGGTGTTGTTGGACTTCCTGCAGGTTTGTTGTGGACTGGCTGGTACAGTTCTCAACTGGTTTCAATCATTTCTTACTGAGAAGATGCAGTGGGTGGTGTTGGGGATTTTTCCTCGTCATCCTTGACCTCCCATGGGGTACTGCAGGGCTCCATTCTTTCTCCCATGTTGTTCGGAGTGTATATGCTACCATAAGGGACATTATATTCATTTATTTATTACTTCTTTGAAATAACCTTTGCACATGATGCTCTTTTACAAAGGTTCCACATCATCAACACAATGCAGTTATATTGGTACAAATAACAATTGAGCATTAACAATCGGCTCACAGACATCACTACAATTACATTACTAAGGTGTTGGATAAAATGAGAAAACAGAAGTAGGTTTTATTTATGTTTTAAGCTGGAGCAGCCAGGTATATTTGCATTGTCAATTGTTTCATTCAGGAAAGTAAGAGAGAGAGAAATGAGGGATGGGTCTTTAGTAAAGTTCAGTTGGGGATGGGGGAGTTGTGAAAATACAGGGAAAATAGGCACTGGAGCAGCCAGAGTGGTGGTGGGGGTGGGTGGATTAGGGATAAGGAGATGTAGGGGTAAAGATCAGAGATGGTAAGGCGTGTGGTTGGCGCTGGTGGCAGTAGGGTCACGCAGTAGGGGGCCATTTGGCGGGTAGGGAGATATCTGAGCATGAGGGAGAAGAGGAGTGCAGGAGATGGCACAAAGGTAGAGACAAGAAAGTTTAGAGTCATTTTAGGAGGGGTGGCAGTGGGTCAGGAAGAAGAGGACCGTTGGGGGGGATGTTTGGGGGTTAAAGCAGCAGTGCAATGAAAGTGGGTTAAAAAATTTGACCCTCACTTTTTTTCTTCCTAATTGATGCCATATATCTTTCAGTTTATTTTGGTGTTAAATTTTCAGTTTTCATAAACATTTAAGGATTTTATGAAAGTTTTAACGTAATTATTTCTCAAGAAACAAAGATGGCTGCCTCATTTTGCATAGAAATAATACTGAGGCCCAGAGGAGGGTAAGGGTCCAGACAAAAATGTAGAGGTACAGTACACAGCATAGGAGACACCCAGAAAAGCCAAATCAATAGCCATGCCAATATTTTCTATAACCATAGCAGAAAATTCACTTTTGGGAATAACTTTTTCATTGAACTGCAGCTTTAGGTCGTAGAACTAAGGAAGATGTGACTAGCAAGGAGATGGGAATGAATAATTTCCTATCATGCACAGGGTTAAGTTAGGCATAAGTTGGTGGTCGTAAGAGATTGCTTACCTGCACTGCATGTACTGGATTTGGCTAGCTGTTGCTTCAATTCCAGTTTGACGGTTGGGAGGTTCACGGCATTAATTATTATTCCGGAGCTCATTCAGCCAGAGGGGGGCACTGTACATGAAATGAGCCTTGTCCAAGCAAGGTTCTTCTGAAGGGGAAACAGAGTGTACTATGTGTTTTACCCTTGTGGCATACTGAGTGTGAGCCGTTTGGAGAATATTTTTGATGTAGGGAGGTGAGTTGCCTAGCAATGCTTTTTTCCCAGGATGCATATCTGGAACTTTATCCTGCCATTCAGGTTAAGCTATTTAGTTTGTTCATACAGTGCACAAGTGTGGTAAGCTTATTTGCACCTAGGTTAAGTCTGAAAGCCTTGTTAAGAACCATTGCTACCCATTTGAGCACCGTGTCAGAGGCTGCACTGTAAACCACCAGCCCGTAGTCTATTACTGACAGTATTGAGCTGGACACAGTTAGGCAAAGAGCTGTGGGTGTTAGGTATTTCTGTGCCTGTACAGTACACCAAGTCTAGTATTTACTGCTTTTACTACCATGTCAATATCCTGCGTAAAGAGAGGGTGCCGCAGTCATGATCCCAAGATACTTAACAGAGTGGACTTGTCAAGAGGATCTGTGTTTTTGTTAGTGATAGTCAGAAGGGGTTGCTCTTCTTAGTTTGATGACTAGAGAGAAGCATGGTTTTTGTTTTTATAATTAAGTAGCAGTTTATGTGTGCTAAACCAGTCCTCAAGAAGGTTGAAGGTGGACTGTAGGTCATTTTAGAGTTGGATTGTATGTAGGGAATTGCTGTTTAGGATGACTGCAACATCAGCATGACGTTATTATGTTTCTAGTGCAGGCTTCGATAAAGCATGCAAGAACAAACTGAACAAGAAAGAGCAAAGGATACACCATTGAGGGACACCCATATTGGCTTCTCTAGTGATGGAGACAGCTGTCTCTATTTTTGCCCTCTGTGATATACCTTCAAGTACATGAAGAAAATAAACAAGAGAGGCACTGAGGGGCTTTTCCAGTTAAGGAGAGGGAGGGACACCCAAGGACACAAGCTGAAACTGGAGGGGGGAAGGTTCAGGAGGGAAATAAGGAGACACTTTTACGGAGAGCGGGTGTCAGGGTGGAACGCATTACCAGAGGAAGTGGCAGCCTGTAATACAATGGGCTGCTTCAAAAGAGAATGGGCAGGGTAAGGGCGAGTCACTGGAAGGGGAGGGGAAAGGAGGGCAGCTGCAGAATAAGGGCTGCTAACTGCACAATCGAGCAGACTCAATAGACCAAAAGCCTTTATCTGCTGGCAAGTTCATATGTTCATTTGTATGACAGGTAGTCCTGAAACTAGAGGACAGATGGGGCAGACAGCCCCATAGTCAGCACTTGCTGCAAAGAAGAGAGTGGTTTACTATTTCAAAAGCTTTAGTGAGGTCTATAAAGACAGAACTCACAAGCTTCCCATCATCCAGGGACTTATGGACAAAATCAGTGAACTCAACCAAAGCAGAAGATGTACTGTGGCCAATCCAGAAGCCATGCTGATGAGGGCATTGGAGACTGTACTTCTGGAGGTAATTTGTGATTTGATCAGCCACTATTCTCGCCAGCATTTCTGAGAAATAGGAAAGGATCGATATGGGCCTGTAGTTTGCGGTATTGGCTATGTTCCAATTTTGTGCACTGGGTGACCAAGACCTGTTGCCAAATTGAGGGAATTTAGCCAGGGTGAGAGATTTGTTCAAAATATTCATGATAGGGACTATCACTTTGTGACGGGCAAGGGCCACACATCTCATGTCTAACTTATTACTACTGAGTCTAGTTTTGCCAGGGGCCTTTTTATGTAAGTCCTAGCCTGCTTAACTTTAATGCTCCTGAAATAAAAATTTGGGTGCATATTGCCAGTGCTTGGGGTATTCAGGAGGGTTCTATAACCTTAAGATAGTCTGGGGGAGCACAGAGCTAAGGTCTGTGAAGGCGTGTAGAAAGAGTCAGCAAGAGAGAGAGAGGTCAAGAGTGGGTTTCCACTGATGTTGAGCATTGAAGGATACTTCCTGTCCTCTTTCCCTAAAATACGCTTTATATTCTCCCAGAATCTTTTGCCATCGCCCCAGGTCCTCTTCATCTGGTGCTTATAAAATTTGCTTTAAGCCTAATAAGATTTGTGCATTTATTCCTTGATGCCCTATATTTCTGGTTGTCACTGCTGTTGCCTGTGATCTTAGCCTTGCTCCACAAGTTGTTCCTGACCTTCATTTGCTCCAGGATTCTAATGATTGATCAGTTACAGGATCTCTGTGTTTTCCTCTTCCTAACAGGGTGAACTTGTCACAAACAGCATTGAAATTGTTGATGAAGTATTGCTGGCAGGGTCAATGTCCTGTAGTTCATCCAGTGTGGTCCAGTCATTCATGGATAAAGCTAAAAGAGTTTAAAGAGTTAAGCTGACCCTTTTGACAACTTGGTCCACAAATATGTACATACCACTAACAAATACAATAGGTCCAGGAAATCTCTTCCCCATGGCTGACTCTGCAGTCAGAAAGGTAATTAAGGAAAACAAAACATGGCATACATAAAGGCAAAGATGAGTAGAGGCAATAAGTGTTGGGTCACATAAAATGCCTCATGTATGCTAAACAAAGTATTGTAAGGGCCAAAAATAAACATGAGTACCACTTAGCTACAAAAGCACTGGATAACTACAAACTCTTCTATGCTTGTACTAATAATAAAAAGGAGTTAACAGAACAATTGGCCCTTTAAAGGACCTAATGGGAACTTAATATCAAGAAAACCAAGAAATGGCTGAACACTGCAACAACTACTTCTCCTCAGTCTTTAATCTAGGGTCACAAGTGTGGAAACAAGATTACAAAATTTAGACTAGAACAAGGCACAGAGCCTGATGGCCTGCACCCAAGAATTCTCAAGGAGATGGCTGAGACTCTGGCAGGACCAGTTGCATTCCTATTTCAAAATCATTAGATGCAGGAGAGGTCTTGGAGGTATGGAGGCAAGCTGTGGTTATCCCAATTTACAAAATGGGACCCAGGCAGGAGGTTGGTAACTACAGACCAATCAGTCTGACTACGGTTCTTGGGAAGATACTTGAAGGCATTGTTAAGGAGCTTATCATAGCATTTATATACTTGTCTGGGGCTGTGGATGTGGCACAACATGGATTCATTAAGGGCAGGTCATGCCAAACAAATTTGTTAGAATTCTATGGCAAGACCAGAAAAGCTCTGGATGATGGTAATTCAGTCAATGTCATTTTTTGGACTTTGCCAAGGCCTTCAAAAGTCCTCATGGGGAACTAGTTGATGCCCTAAATGAACTAGGAGTACAGACAAAAATATCCCATTGGATAAGGCTTGGTTGACAGGTAGAAGACAAAGGGTCTGTATGAGGGGCGAATTTCCCAGGTGGGCAGACATGACCAGCAGTGTACTGCAGGGCTCTGAACTGGGTTCCTGTCTTTTTAATTTGTACATTTCATCAATGAGTCCCCAGTCAGATGTTTGGCTTTCTAAATCTGCTGATGATATGCGTAGTGGCTATCCAGTTAACAATCATACAGATGCAGGGATATTACAAGCAGCACTGGGGAATTAGAAATATGGGCCCAGGATAAGAAGTCTTTATTTAACATCAAGAAGTGCACAGTGATGCACTTGGGGAAAAACAGACTCCAGCTGAACTACACGCTAGGTGGGAAAGTACTGAAGAATGTTCAGGACGAGAGAGATCTAGGAATAAGGGTTAGTAGTGACCTTAACTTCAAACTACACTGTAATCAGGTAATTAAAAAGGCCAGCAGCATTCAGTACTGTATCCGTAAACATATTAAGAGTAGGAACAAGGTGGTCCTGCTTCCACTACATTCTCATCAGTGCGCCCCACATTGAGTACTTTGCCCAGTTTTGGGCACCAGGGCAAGGATGACATAAAACCCTGGAGAAGATACAAAGAAGGGCAACACAAAGAATTAAGGAGGTTCAGGGCCAAAATTATGAGCTGCAGCTAAAACCGAGGCTATATTCATTGGAATTCTGCAGATTACGGGGGACATGTGCCTGATCTATAGGGCCTTATAAGGTGATAACTTATGGGAGCAGCTGGGTTTGGTTCTGAGAGATCAGATCTATAGTACCAGAGCCACCCTCTACAGTTAAAAGCGACATTTTAACACAAACAAGAAAACATTGGTTCTCTGTGAGGGTGGTCAAGATCTGGAGTGAGCTCCTATTGATGTGGTGGCTAGTAAAACCATGGTTGAATTTAAAAACAATCTAGATACTGGATCAGTAATAATTCACTGGGCACCACTAGAGTATTGCGAGCAATAACGGACCTCGGTCTTCAGAAAGCTCTGTAACTGCCTATGTAACCTTATGCATCCCCTCAAAAGTACTCTGCTTTTGATGATTGTAGGTGCTACTTTTTATCTTACTTGTCCAAAAGCAAGTGACAAGTGAGTGGTTATTTAATGCATCAGGAAGTACTGAGACCTTTGTTATCCTTGATGGGCAGTTGGATAGGATCCAGTCTAAGACAGTATTGTTGCCACTTTTACAGTGTATTATGGTGGGTTCAGTGACTACTAGCAACTAGGTCTTTTTGGGGACTGATTCCTGACTAAGCTAGTTGATGTTGAAATCACCAGTGACGGTGATTTCGCTGTTCTTCGACTTGGGTGAGTACTTCAACAATGTTGTCTAGGCTCACCGTTACCCTCCTTGGAGGAAGGTAAACTGAAGCTACTTTGGGAGACTTGTTGTGATTACCAAGCAAAGTTTAACAGCCAGCAGTTCATGGTCCCCTGAGGTACTGGATATGGGGAGCATGCTCCCTGCATGGTATCCCTAACATAGATGAGACAGCCACCATCCCTTTCATCCATTCTGTCTAGTCTATAGATCTCGTATCCTTGTAGCGCTATTGCATTATCCTTTATTTTGGAGGTTAGCCAGGTTTCTGTTAGGCAGATGATGTCAAGGCTGTGCATAAGTGACCATGCCTGAACTGTGTCATCTTAGGCAGTAGGCTTCCAGTGTTCATGGCAGCAATCTTCAAACCACTGCCCTTGCTATCTTTCTTATTCTGGGTATGTGGAGGTCCCAGGTGGGGTGAACATTCCCAGAAAGTGGTAAAGAATTAGTATTGCCTTTCTAAGGCCTCAGCACAGGTGTCAGAAACTCCATGTGCAGCCGAATTGAAAAAGTGACCCATGCTACAAGTTCTGGCATTTTGATTAAGAGTACTTAGATTAAAAATTCACTCAAAGGGACATTCACTCCAAGAAAAGGTATGTTTGAAAGAAGGGAGAGAGGCAGTGAGTACCCAAGAAAGGATGAGAAATTCTTTCCAGTGTGGTCGTAATTATTTGGCATAAATGTGTTTGTCTTGTTGATGAGTTGTGTCCTCTAGTGGCTAAACTGTATAAGAAGCCAATAGGAAAGTGGGTAGATTAATCAAAGAACACCAGGATGGCTATAAAAGTAAGTGTCCAGATATGGCAGGTAAGAGGGAGCTGGGTGGGGACGCTGTGAAGTGGTGGTGGAGACAAGCTCTATGCCAGTGAAAGATAGTAACTTAATGAACTCTGGGCTCCGTGGCTGTGAGAGCCGATGAAGATAACAGGAAAATCACAAAAAGACTGAAACTTGCTTTAAACAGTTAAACAGTAGCTCTGAGTCTTAGCAAGCCCAAAAGACTTTTCTTATTTAAACACAAAGCTCCAGGAAATAGCAGAGCCTAATTGATGAGCCTTAAGGACAGAGAGCCGTAAGGGCAGAAAAAGGCGCCAAGTTTAAATGCAAGGCTGGGGCACGATCTGTGATCAGGTCCTGGACTCCGTACATTGTTAGCTTGCTGGAGGGCAGCTGTTGAGCTCCTCTGAGGGTAGAATGCCCAGGGTGGGGAGGGGCTTGTTAGCTTGCTGGTGAGTGGGTGTGGAGCTTCTCCAGGGCAGAATGCCCAGGGCAGGTGGGGGAGCTTGTTAGCTTGCTGGTGAGTGGGTGTGGAGCTTCTCTGGGGCAGAATGCCCAGGGCAGGTGGGGGGCTGTGTGTTATAAGACAGTATGGGCTGAGTTTTCACTGCTATGTAGATGACACTCAGCTATACCTGTTTTTGCACCTGAGCAACAGGAGGTGGTCGTGGTGTTTAAACGTTGCCTCACCGAGATCTAAGACTGGATGAGGGCGAACTGGCAGAGGTTGAATCTGGGTGAGACTGAAGTACTAGTAGTGGAAGCTGGTCACCTGGGGTTGCGTGGGCAATCTGATCATGTCTTCAGGCTTAGGCTTGGAGATTCCCAGTTGCTCACTGTGGCTGGGGTAAGAAATCTTGTTATTGTTCTAGACTGCGGCTTGGCACTTAAGTCCCAGATGTCAGCCGTGATTCAGAGTGCCTTGTACCTTCTGAGGAACATCACCAGGATTAAACACCTTATGCCCCAGGTGATCTGCCATCACTGGTTCATGCTTTTGTGACTTTGCAGCTTGATTCCTGCAGTGCCCTTTAGCTGGGTCTGTTGGGAGTTGATCTTCATCACCTGCAGCTAGTGTAGAATGCGGCAGCCAGGTTGTTGACCAATCTGTTAAGATTGTGCCACATTAGACTTGTGCTGCACTCTCTGCACTGGATGCCTGTTAGATGGCAGATTACCTTCAAGGTCAACTTGCTGACCTATAAAACCCTACATGGCCAGGGGCCCAGCTATCTGCAAACCTCCTTTGGCCCTACTGCCCCTCCGTCCCTCTGCTCAGCAAGAGTGATCTTTAGAAGTTATAAAGGTGCTCTTGATGACATCTGGTGCCCACGTCTTTTCTTACTTGGCACCAACCCTTTGGAATGCTTTCCTTGTGCGACGAAAGAGATTACTAAATTAGAAGCCTTCAAGAAGGCACTAAAGACATTTTATTTAGGCAGGCTTTGCAGCCTGCTCAGAGCTAACTGTACTAAAATGAATTAACCAGCACAGTTTTATTGTTGTTTTATTGTTAATATGTTCATTTTAATTTGTCTTTGTGTCACTTGTAAGCGCCTTGATTCTTAATGAGAAATTGTGCTGTATCAAATAAAATTTGACTGCTTGAATGAATGAGTAGGCAAGAGGATAATTCAGATTCAGCCATACTTTGCCTCCTTCCTGAGACACCGAGGATGGATAAATTCTTCAAACTGTCATGATAAGTGGAATCCACCCCTCCTGGGTAATAAAGTTCAACTTGCACAGGAGAAACCAGACTCTCCGGTCTCTGATCCGCTGATGCCCAGACAGTCCATTCTGTAGTGATTCTTTCAGTTGCAGCTGCTTGGCAAAGGCAGGCCATTCCCACTGAGAGTCATTTCTCTCTCTTTCACACTGTTGGAGGTGAACTATGCCACGACTGTGTCTCTTGGCTAGCAGCTCAATAGCTTCTTCCTTAAACTTCAAAAGGTTGCATCTGAGTCCTGTTGTGAGAGTAGCTACAACCTCGCTGACGGGTGTCACCTCCTCCTTGATGAATCTATCCTTCAGGAATGGATCAGTGTTTCATATTTCTCCTCAGTCAATTCTCTCAATTTCCTTGAGGGCCTCTTACAAGCTGAGGGCATGTTCTCTGGGTGTTTTATTTGTCCCTTGGGCTCATGAAGATAATTTTATTTTTAGATCTTATAAGGTGTGGGTATTGAACATTTAATGCAGTCGAGCAAAGATCTGTGCTATTGTGCCTTTTCTCATTCTGACGATGCATTCACTTCTCAGTGTGCAGCTCCTCTAAGCTGTCTGATCAAATTTCCACCTTCTGATGCTTGGATGTGTTGTATAACTGCAATATCACTTGCATCTTGTTCCTGAACTCTCTCAGATGTGTGGCTGCTGGGTTTCCCAGCTAAAAGTGTGGCAACCACAGGGCACCAAAATAGTATGGCATGGTGCCAGGAGCAATGTGATTAATCCTGGCAGCTTCTCCAGATTCTCCTTCTGACATCTCACCACAGGCACATTGTCCCATCTCCATTCTTTTGTGCTGTTACATAGAAACATAGAAACATAGACTTTGACGGCAGATAAGGACTGCTAGGCCCATCTAGTCTGCCCATTTCCTACCTACAGGATAGGCCGCAGATCCTAGTTAACCAACAGCCTATATCTTCCTGCCTCCCACAAGAATTGCCTTATGTCTGTCCCATGCATTCTTGAATTCTCCCACAGTTTTAGACCCCTCAATTCCTCAGGAAGGCTGTTCCATGCATCCACTACCTCTCTGTGAAATAATACTTCCTCACATTGCCCCTGGAACCGCCTCCTTCTATCTTTAAATTGTGTCCCTTGTTCTTGAAAGTCTCTTTTCTGAATGATGCTACCCTCTTGGACTTTGTTGATTCCCTTGAGGTACTTGAAAGTTTCTATCATGTCCCCCTCTCCTTCTTTCCTCAAGGGTATACATATTAAGCTCCTTAGTCTCTCCTCATACGGCTTCTCTTGCAGACCCTGCACCATTTTAGTTGCCCTCCTCTGACTGCCTCATCCTGTCTATGTCATTGCGGAGATGGGTCTCCAGAACTGGACACAGTATTCCAGATGGGGTCTCACCAAGTGTCTGTACAGAGGGATAACAACTTCCTGTTTTCTGCTGCTGATGCCTCTCCTATACATCCCAGTATACCCCGGCCTCCCTACTGCCTTCTCACATTGCTTGCTAACCTTAAGGTCATCTGATATGATTACCCCAGGTCCCTTTCCTGTTTTGTTGTTGTTACTACCTCCCCACCCATTGTGTATTCTTCCCTGGGTTCTTGTTTCCCAGGTGCATTATTTTGCACTTTTGCATTGAATCGTAGCTGCCATATGTCTGACCATTCCTCCAACCTCTTAAGTCCCTTTTCATCCTTTCCACGCCTCCTTGTGTATCAACCCTGTTGCAGATCTTTGTGTCATCTGCAAAGGCATACTTCTCCTTCCAGTCCCTCTGCAATGTCACTGATGAAGACATTAAAAGGACTGAACCTAATACTGAACCCTGCGGTACCCCACTAGTAACCCCTTTCTTCAGAGTGGACTCCATTTACAATTACCTTCTGTGTCCTGTTGTCCAGCCAATGTTTTACCCAGGCTACCACTCTGGGACCCACTCCCAGGCTGGTTAATTTGACTATCAATCTTTGTGTGGGACTGTGTCAAATGCCTTGCTAAAGTCTAGGTAGGCCATGTCCACAGCCCCTCCCTGGTCTACTACTTTGGTCACCCAGTCAAAGAAATCTATTAGATCTGTCTGACATGACCTTCCGCTTTGAACCCATGCTGCTTTGGATCCTGTGCTCCACTGACCTCTAGGTACTCAATTATTCTTTCCTTCAGAAGTGACTCCATCACTTTCCCTACCACAGAGGTCAGACTGACAGGTCTGTAGTTTCCTGCCTCTGTCTTGGTCCCACTTTTGTGAAGGGAATCACATCTGCCTTCCTCCAGTCCTCGGGTACCACACCATCCTCCCATGATTTATTAAAAGAGTAGCCAGTGGTTTCACTAGTTCCTTCCTTAATTCTTTTTAGAATTCTGGGTGAATTCCATCAGGACCCATTGCTTTGTCCACCTTCAGTTTTAGGAGTTCTGCAGAACCCTTTCTTCTGTGAAAGGACTGGGATCGGCCCCTATCAAGAGTGCTTCTGTTAATTGGATTAGCACTTCCTCCTCTTTGTGAATACTGAGCAGAAATATTTGTTCAGTATTCCTGCTTTCACTGTCCCCTCTGCCCACCTGCCGTTCATTCTATTCAGCCTCACTAAGGAAGGAACTGAACATGTACTCCCTGGAGGAGAGGAGGAGAGGATATGATAGAGACATACAAGTATCTTACAGGGAGAACAGGGTGCAGGAAAACACTATTTTAAGCGAAAAGATGTTCCAGGACTAGAGGCATGGGCTGAAGTTGGAGGAGGACGATTCAGAGGAAACATGAGAAAGAATTTCTTCACAGAACGGGTGGTGGACAAGTGGAACATCCTGCCAGAGGAAGTGGTGGGGGCTGAAACAATCACAGGATTTAAGAATGCATGGGATAGACATAAAGGAATTCTGGAGGTCAGGGTAAGGGCAACAGACTTCTAGGAAAACAAACTGAACTTACAAGCTCAAATGGGCAGACTGGGTGGGCCATAGGCCCTTATCTGCCGACACTGTCTATGTATCTATGTATCTATGTATCTATGTACTATCCCTCCCTTTGTCTTTCTACACTCGCTGATGTACCTATAAAAGGTTTTATCCCCTTCTTAACTGACTTGGCTATCTTTTCCTCAGTTTGGGCCTTTGCTATTCTGACTTCCCTCCTGCTTCTTTCTGCCTTAACTGGTACAGCTGTCTGTCCTGCTCCTTCTGTGTTTCTTATACTTCTGGAATGCTATCTTTTCTTCCTGACTTTCACAGTCACCTCTCTTGAGAACCATAGTGGCTTTTTTCTTCGTTTTGATTTGTTTATTTGCTTCACACAAAGGCTTGTTGCCTCTGTGATGGCAGTTTGATAATTCCCCATTGTTGCTCCACACCTCCTTCTAGCCTGTTTGCTAGTGCTTTTCTGAGGCACTCTCCCATCTTGCCAAAGTCAGCCCTCCTAAAGTCCAGTACCCTCACTTTTGTATGGCTTGACTCTGTAGCTGAGTTTAACGTGAACCACACTGTTTGATGGTCACTTGTCCCAGATGACAACCTGCTTCTAGATTGGAGATCCTCTCACTGCCCCTGTTTGAGAGTATGAGGTCTAAGATTGCTCCCTCATGAGTGGGTTCAAAACTAGCTGTCTAATGCCTGCCACCTGCAGGGCGTCAAGAATGGCCCTGCTCTTGGATGTGGCTGCACAATGTGCTCCAGTTAACATCTGGCATATTCAGGTCTCCCATCAACAGTATCTCCCCTTTCTCTGCCATTCTAAGAATGCCTTCCATCATATCCTTGTCCATTCCTTCCTGACATGGGGGTCTGTACACAACCCCTGTGCAGATTGTGCCCTTTCCAGTCTCCAAGGTGACCCACAGTGCCTCCTCTCCTCCCTGTTTACTCTTTTGTTCAGTTGCTTTTATCCTTCCTTTACATAGAGAGCTACTCCTCCTCCTCTTCTCCCTGCCTGTCTCTCCTGTAGGTTATGTACCTGGTATGTTAACATCCCAGTCATGGTTCTCTGTGTACCATGTTTCTGTGACTGCTCTGATATCCAGGCATCCTCTTCCATTAAGGCCACCAGCTCAGGAGCTTGTTGCCCAGACTACAGGCATTGGTACTCATTACCCTCCATTTCCTGATGGCCTTACCCCTTTGCCCCATCCCTGTCCTTCTTGCCTTTGTCACTTTCTCCATTTACCCCTGCCCTTCTCCCTATCGACACCTCCATGTTGGTGTCTGCCACACTTACTACCGTGATTGTTGTCTGCTTTTGACTCCTTTTTAGAATCCTGTCTGTGATGTCAAGTAAATGAACTGACTCACAGTGGGCAGGAAGAACCTCACCAACATGTTGCTTGTCGGTGTTGTTATTGTGCCCTGCCCATGGAGCAAACTACTGTGGTTAAGGCTGGTTGTTTTGATGATAGGGATGCAGTGGTAAAACTCACCACAAGGGGAAACCATTCTGTAGTTTTCAGGTGCAGAATGGGCCTCACTATCTATGATGCATAAACTCCTTTCTCAGTCTCTGTAGCATGCAACATGGCTGGTCTCCTGAATTTACCTGCATAATTTACTCTGACGCAATCTCTGGTAAAGGCAATGACTGCAGATCATGCAATTTGATTTAATGATTTGTGGTTTAAACAATAAAGGCACAGTCACTTGAACAACATGCAATTTTTTGTCAATAAGTTTTTACTGAGTTTTAAAATCCAACAATAAAAGTGAACACATATATACTGATATCAATGATTCCTATGCCATATAATGCATTGTACACAAAAGGCAATAAATACGCAAAAAAAAAAAAAAATTAATGATATCTTTAAAACCTATTATTATATATGTTTGCTTTAACCACCATTAGTATGAATATCAAGACAAAGTATATAAAGTCACTGTCACTATAAAATGGAATGGCTGTAACTGCTTCAAAACCGTAGGCTCCAGATACCTAGAACTTCATGATTGAACCTGGTGGGTTGGAGAAGGCAGAGTGAGGGGACAGACCTGCTTTTCGCTGTCACTTGTCAGCAGTTTAGTGCAGTGCCTGAGGTTGCAAGCAGGACCTGCAGTAAGAAGATCCTTTGAGATGGAGGGTGCTGCCAGACTGGAGGACTGAGTGGTCTCATACCTGAAAAAGACCGAAAAGGACTTGTTTGGGGTTAATCAGTGAGCTGGGCTATGCCATGGAGTAGCGCACCACAGAGATATACAAAAGCGAATGGCGATTCACTGCTTCAGACCTGGTAGTGAGAAATAGTGAAGGGTCTGGAACACTGTTGAAAACTGTTAAGAGATGTAACAGTCATGGAATAACTGTTCCAAAAAATGTAATACTGGGTAACTTACTGTAAGGAGGTCACCTGGTAGGAGGTCGGAACTGGGATCTGCCTGGAGGAAGGGTAGTCCCTGCAATAGAAACAGAGAATGGTATAGGCATATTATTAGTAATAAAATAATAATAAAATGTATTTAATAAAACATCTTTCAAAATTCCAAGGTGCTGTACAGAATTAATTCAGATAAAATATATACAAATACATGTCATATAAAATCACAATAAAGCTGGAAATGCCTTCCTAGTGCCTTCTTAAAACTCTCCACCGTCCTGCAGTCCCGGAGCTGATGGGGCAGAGAGTTCCAGAGGTAGGTGCTGCAAATCCAAAGGCACGCGCACCAGATAACTTCAAATTAACCTAGGAATCTCCAGCAACCCCTCATCAAGCGGCCGGAGCTGTCGCATAGGAGTGTAAGGAACCAAGAGTTCTTTCAAGTAATTGGGACCCTGTCTGTGTAGGGCTTTGTAAGTCAATAGACCTACTTTAAAGGTGATCCATCACTGTATTAGCAGCCAGTGCAGAGCGTGCAGCACAGGGGTGATGTGAGATCTCCTCGATGCCCCAGTCAACAAGCGTGCTGCCGCATTCTGCACTAGCTACAAGCAGTGGATATCAACCCCAGGAAGCCCTAGATAAAGGGAGTTGCAATAATCAAGGCGATGTCACAAGGTGTGGACCAGGACAGGCAGGTCACTGGGTGGAACAAGGTGCCTAATCCTGCCAATGTTCCTAAGATGGAAAAGGTTAGCTTGACGACTGCCGACACCTGATGATGAAGAGTCAGACCAACATCAGGCTCCACTCCCAGGTTACGCACCGTTCAGAGGTGAGAATCTGTGCCTCCCCAGAACTAGGCTGGAAGGAGCCCAGTCCTCAATCCTCTAACCTATGACCGGGTCCACAATCAAAACCTCAGTCTTTCCAGGGTTCCACTTTAGACTGCTGGAATTCATCCAGTCTTGGATTTCTGTGAGGCAGATGTTCAGGTACCGAGATAGCACCAACCTGGTCAGGTGCAAAGACAGGTAGAGCTGGATATCATCAGCATAGCAGTGAAACTTCAGCTCATACCATCTTACAATGTCTTTGAGGGGTAGCATATATACTGCAGACAACATGGGGACAGCACGAACCCTGAGGTACCCTGCAAGGCAGAGAGAAAGCCCCAGATGAAAAAAAAACCAAGACCACCCTCTGCTTCTCCCAGCGAGGAAAGATGAAAACTATCTGAGGACTGTTCCCAACAGCCCACAAATGAACCTCAGACGTTTGAGCAGAACCCCATGATCCACAGTATCAGAAGCTGATGATAGAACTAGGAGAACCAAGATAGAACGGTGTCTCCAATCTCTCGCCATCAGGAGATCATTGAGCACCGAACCAGAGCAGTCTCAGTATTATGCTTCTTGCAAAACCAGATTGGAAAGGTTTGTATAAATTATGAATGGTTAAATGGTTATCCAACTGAGCAGCCACAACTTTCTCAATAACCTTCCCCACAAAGGGAGGTTAGAGAGATAGGCCTGTAGTTTGCTAGGTTTTCTGGGTCTAAAGCTTTTTTTGAGAAGGGGATCACCACCCCTCCTTCAGGGAGCTAGGGAACTCACCCATATCTAGAGAGCACCGGACAATCCGAGCTAAGACCGGGCCAATGATCTCACTACAACCCAAAATCAGGAAGTAGGGTCAGGTCTAAACTACAGCACTGGGATGCATCTCTGGACAATCCTCATAATGTCTACGAAATCCGGCAGGTCAAAGGTACTCCAGGAAACTCCGGGCTCTGTGACAGAGCACCGATCAACAACAACCCCTTAGAGTGAAGCTGGTGGCACTCCCTCCTGATGTCGTCGACCTTGTTCGCAAAGAAGCGAGCAATCTCATCACAATCAGTTTGTGTAAAAACTCGATGGAGCTGCCGACAGGCTGGGTTTACACAGCCTGTCAGCAGTTCTGAAGAGTTGAGCCGGTCGATTCCATGTGACAGAAATTTCCTGGACAGGAATACTGCCTTCTTATGGGAAATTTCTGTTTGGTAAAGTTTATAATGCTCTAGCAAAATAAGGTGGTCAGCATCAGTGGCGGTCTTCCTCCAACGATGCTCTAACCTATGCCCCAGTTTCTGAACCTCTCAGAGTCCCATCAAACCACGGGCCCAGGGGCAACGCGAAGGGGCGACACAGACAGGAGCAATCTGATCAACAGCTGAAGATATGGCCCCATTATAGGCTGCTGCCAACTGCTCGGGATCAGTGCAAGACTTGTCCAACAACGAGAGGTCAATAACCACCATCAGGTCTTCAGGGACCACATTCCGCAAAGGCAGTACCTGATCAACTCCATAGGGGCCGACCTACCCATGGGGGCCTCAAAATTGAACCCAACTGAGTAATGATCAGACCAACCAACTGATTCCACCATTAAATCGGAGGCCTCGATCTCCAGGAGGAAGACCAGGTCAAGAGAGTGACCTCCTTGTGTGTAGCTGAGGAAACAACCTGTGTAAAACCCAAAGATGTCATCACTTGGATGAAATGTTGACCAAAAGCTAAGTGGGGAGAGAGTGATTGCCTACCCTTGCACACAAGTGCACACATATGTATTGGCAATATATGTACATTGCCTGTCACTGTTAGTTAATGGAAATTATGGCTGCAGCAGTGGTAGCAAGGGCTGGTCATAGGTTGCCCTGGCTGGTTACAGTAGCCCTGGTGGTCCAATGGTATTTGGGGCCAGCCTGGGACAAAATCAGCAAAACGTTATTTTGTTTACTTAAAATAAGCTGTGTCCTGTTTAAAATCATTGTTGTCAGACTGCTGCTAGTTTTAAAATGCAGAGCAGCAGTTGAACGGCACAGAGGAGGCAAGAGCAAGGGAGGTAGTGAGTTGGAGAGCTGAGTCACGACTCAGAGCTTAGCACTAGCACGCTTAGGAAATGCCCTTGTATCAACCAAGGAGCGCCTGTGCGAAACTGCAACTTCAGTCATGGAGCAGGCTAAGGCCTGCCAGAGCTATAGTATTTGAAAGGCAGGAGACCAGATGTTGTCTTTTTAAGTGAATTAAATAGTTGGTAGGTGGCAAGCACCAGGAGTTATTCTAAGGATTGGTTATCACTGAAATAATAAATGAACTAATAGGGGCACACTTAAAGTGGGGATGGACTTTCACATGTTATGGCATAAGCTAGGCGCTGTTTCAGAGTGGCAGGATGGATTGTCAGCTAGAGAAAAGCACAGTGTAAAATGTTTGAGGTAATACACACAAATCCTAATTAATCAAATAAACTAATGCTCGCTGGCCGCCTATCAGTCCAGAGAATACAGGCAGGTGTGATTTATGAAATCAAACTTTGTAGTTTGGAAAATGGAGCAGTTTAAAACACAGTTGTCCTGGGAAATGTAGTAACTCAGTTTAAAATGCAGCAAAATGTGCCCTTTTTATGTTTGCTTGTGCGCATGCGCAAGAAACATGATGTGGCAGCTTAGGAGAGAAGCGGGTGATGGAGGCGCGGCAATGTCACTGCCAACAGAGGCACTGCATTTGGGGCTTGGCAGCGGTGGGCCAGTGGAGGCACAGTGTGCTGAAGACACTGGCTTCCAAAAGTGCCACCAACTTTTAGCGTTTTATACGCAGCAATCAGGGGCCGCCTTGTCATTGCAGCATCAGCCATTCGCTGCAATGAGGAGTGACCATCATAGCTGGGCGGAATGGGAGAGTACTGTAATATTGTTTGTGAACATGGCGGAAGCTTACGCCGTGTTTGCACACAATATTACTCAGCCCCACTGCTGAGGGGTGCCCAATCCCCTCGCATCATGTGCCCCCAACAACAGTGTTTGTTTGCTGATGGGGCCCAAATCCTTGTCGGCTTGAGTCCCCTGCCTCAGTTCACGCTACCAATGGGGACCCCATTCCCCATCGGCATTACATCACCTCCTCAGTTTGATTTGCCTAGCGGTGGAGCCCACTCCTGTCGGCATAATGCCCCCCCACAAAAACAATAGATTTGTGCCGAGGGTGCCTAATCCTCAGCTCTTGCCCCCTTGTGCCGATGGGGGTGCCTAATCCCGCCGGCTACAGCCCCCAAAAAAACACTCAGTTGGCACACTGGGAGCCCACCCCAGCATGCAAAATGCCCTGTAAAAAAAAATGTCCCACAGTGTTTTTGTTTTTTTAACCTGTAAAAGAAAATGGTCCCTTGCGGTCTCCTGCCCTTCCCACAACCTGTGCCCACCTTCTGTGTACCCTGCCTCCCCACACCCTCCTCACCCCATACTTACCTCCAGAGTCTAATGCGATGATCGGTGGACTAGGAACGCGCCTGCACTCTTCAAAGCCGACCGCAAACTGAGGAAATGCTGGTAAGCTGCATAATAGAATAAACAGGGTTTTCAACTTTGATGCATATCTCAGGCATTTTTGGAATTTTGGCACCAAATTTTCAACGTGGGTTTTGGGACCCCTCCTCTTGAATTCAGCCACTGTCATGGCATTATTCGGTCCCGAAAAGTGCTTTTCTGCGGTCACTGTGCGGAATCACCTTTTGGGACTGATTAAAAGCGACAGTGCCAGTGTTCATGTGGTGGCCTCTCAAAAGTCTATGTCACAAATGGTGGGAAAATCCCAAAAATGACTTTACGAAAGCATCGTGCTAGAGTTGTTACAAGACGCTCATAACTTCTCGCGGATTTGCAATATTTTCACTCAGATTTTCAACATTGCCAATTTTCACACCTCCTTATGAACAGTACAGCTATCATTTTCACATCCTGGTTGAAATATGTTTTCACACTTCTGTGCAGAATAGCGTGGTCGCTGTGGGAAATCAGTGTTCGGATGCATGAAGAAAATCACAGTGACACTGTTCATGAGCAGAGGTCCTAAAATGTCTATGTTGAAGATTTTGTGATGAAAGTCCATAAAATGAGTGTGTCATGAGCTTTGCCGCATTAGCCTATATGCACGCCAAGAACTTCAATGAATTTGCAATATTTTCACTACAGATTTACAACATTGCCTTTTTTTCTGCACTTCCTTATGAACAGTACAGCTGTCATTTTTCACATCCTGGCGAAATGTGTTTTCGCACTTCCAATGCAGAATAGTGTGGTCGCTGTGGGAAATTGGTATTCAGGACACATGAAGAAAATCATAGTGACACTGTTCTTGAGCAGAGGTCCTACAATGCCTATGTTGAAAATTTGGAGATGAAAGTCCATAAAATGACTGTGTTATGTGCATGCATTGTGTAGTTTCCACATATGCTCGGAAGTGTGAGCATTTTTAATATTCCCACTACAGATTTTCAACATTGCCATCTGTTCACACCTCCCTATGGATGGTACAGCTGTCATTCTTCACATCCTGCCCAATCTATGTTTTCGTACACGTGGTGCAGAATGGCATGGTCGCTGTTGGAACTCAAAGTTCTGGACACATTGACAAATCACACTGCCACGCTTCATGAGAAGAGGTCCCAAATGCTTTCATGAGATGGGGTCACAAAAGGCCATGTTGAAGATCTGTAGTGCAAATACCAACAAACACCCGGGCATTAGGATTTGTAACCATAACATTCCATCCTGTACAGACTGACAGGCATTGGGGTGTGCCTTTGCATTGCTGACTGTACTGCCCATGCCATCCCCCCTGCCCCTCCCACTGACAGGCATTGAGGTGTACCTTGGACTCTTCGGTCCCCAGACTTCACCCCATTGTCCTATGCTGCACCCATCTCAGCGTATGTCTTTATGGAATGGGGATGACTGTAAAGCCAAACACTCAAGGCACACCTCAACACCTGTCGGTGTCTGCAGAATAGGGTGAGGTGACATGGCATGGCCATCATGGGCGATGACCCAAACACTTACCCCAATGCCTGTCCATCTCTTCAGGATGGAGGTGGGCTTGGCGTGAAGTTCAATGCTTCACTACCATTCCTATTCTGCATCTAACTCCTGCATTTTCCAATGCTAATACCAGCAAGCAAACATTTGGCATTGACAAATGCTTGTTTCTAAATGGCATTGCCAAACTATTTTTAAATCTGATTTGCACCAGACTTGGCAGTGTTGCAGAAGAGCAAGCTCTATCGGGAACACAGACTTATGTAAATAAAAATGGAGGAAAAAGGGTCACTAACCTGGAAAGGTGGAGCGACTGTAGTTCAAAATCCATACTGCAGGGAGGCAGGGTGCAGGAGAAACCAGGAGAGGGTGTGTACTTTGAGCAGGAGGTGTTACAGATGCCTGTGGGACAGCTCAGGGAGATGCCTAAACACAAAAATGAATATTCAATTTGTCTGGGCTCCAGATTTATGCAAAGAAGTCATTTAAAGAAGAATTGCTTATTTAATGTGGAAAATCATACATAAAGCTATCTTTTTACAGAGTGGGGAACTAAGCCTTAGCGACTCCAGGTTCTCATAACCCTATTTCTTAGAAAATGCACTGCAGAAAGCCAGAAAGGGAGCTTTCATTTGAGAAAAATGTGAGAGTGCTTAAACTTTAATTTACATTGATTTATTTCTGCTGAATGTTATGTATTAATTAACTGAAATCCAGGCTGACAGAGCAGAGCAGCCTCGAATTTTCAGGAAGGCAGTTGAGAGTCAAAAATTAAGATTCCATTGTGGCTTATGTTGCTTCAGAATTTCCAGCTGGAATTTAATTTGATTGGTGCTGGGTAGGAACAGAGTTTTGTCCACTCAGTGACCAGGATTTTCTGAGACAGAATATTGAAAAGGGATAAAGGAGCTGCATAGCTCATTTTTGGGAGTTCGAGCAGGCGAATGACTTTAAGGGACCAGATGCGTGCAGAGGGTCCAGCCTGCTGAGGCCTACCAGTTTGATAGGGCCTGGGGACTAGCCCTCAGTTAAGTGAACAGACTGTGAGGAATTACCTACATCCCAGTGTAATGAGATAGTGGGGCAGTAAGTGAGAGCAGGGACAGAGTAGATTAGCCTGCTGCTTCAAGTACATGTTTCCACAAGTGTCTTCAGCTTCTTCTGATCAGAGTCGCGACTGCTGCAGGCGACCAGGTCATCTCCAAGAATTGTCAATACCGGCTCTGCTGCTGACTCCAGAAGGTCCAAGACACCATTTTCTTCAGTCGAAAGGGAAGTGGTACAGTAACTTTTATTTCCATCTTTGGACTAGTTCAAGAGGGACACTCATTTGCATTTTGAATTTGGGATCCTTTTACGTCTGATACTATTGTCCAATTGCTGAAGGACTAAAATTTAAAGAACATCGGGAAAGTGCATTGTGGATGCTATTGAATAAATGCTATGGTTACAAAGTAACTATTAATGTGAATGTATAATGTTTAAGTGACTTGAGTGTTAAGTAATTGAAAATAAAGTATTAGATGCTAGGGAAGAGTATCTGGTAGGAAAGGGTGAGTGGGCTGATTAAGATGGGTAAAGCCTAGTAGCCACTGCTCATCATTAAAACAAAGTAATTTGAATGTGCAGTGACTGAGGTCCGAGGCATGGCCTAGTGCTGGGTTAAGTTTAAAGTATCTGGTAGCAAGGAGTGATTGGGATTACTGAGGTGGTAAAGGCCTAGTAGCTGGTGCATGCCCTTAAGGTGAAGTAATCCATATGTACAGTGACTGAGGCCCGAGGTGTGGCTTAGTGCTGGGTAAAGCTTTGAGTAACTGGAGGGCTGGTGGTGGTGTATTAGTCTACAGTCTCCAGTGAATTTCGGGTTCAGATCTGTGGGAATAAGAAAGTATTATTACTAATATTATTTGTTAAATGCAGTGTTTATGCAAAGAGAATTGTTGCTATTGCTAAATGTTATTGTTTTATTTCATAATAACTATGCTTGTAAGTTGGCAAATCAGTTCAGTAAAGCTTACCTTAATTTTCACTTTGAAACTGAGTCAGAGTCTTGCTTTGAAGTTATCCGAGTCTCACATTCCTGTAGTCTCCTGGTATCCTGTGAACATGGCAACTACAAAAGCGGCGATTCAATCACACTGCCTGTGTTCTGGGCTGCCTGGCAGGGTAGCAACAGGATACCATGGTGAGCAAGGGAGGGTGACAGGACGTGATATGCATGGGGGGGACCACACCACGTGAGGGTGGAAGGGAGGGAGGGTATGTAGGAGGTAGTGTGGCAGTCAACTGCTGAGCTGGCCATGTGGCATGGTGGTGAGGGTGGCCGGCTGGGGTTGGGAGGGTGCCAGGTTTGGTTCTGGGGCAGGCGTCGCTTCTTGTGTCAGGGCCAAGTTGTTTTGGGTTTACACCCCCTCGACATGCACCCCCTAAAGTTGAGAAGTTCCCACATACATTAAAACTTGTTGCTGCATTTGAGTCGCCATGAGCGCATATCGCTGTCACTTAGTTTCAGCAATGTACATCTCCAAATGACAATCACTGTTCGGTGATCGCCATTTTGACATGGAACCTGTCTCCTGGGTCAGTCCAGTGCAGCTCCTCTCTTTCCCACACAGATCCCACAGCTGTTTGACTGGAGAGGTAATTTTAAAGGTTCCTGTGTATATCCAACTTGATGGTTGTGGATGGAAGAGAGGCAAAGAACCTACTGGTAGTGTAACCTTGATTACTCTCTATGTAGGTGCTGCATCTACCAGGTGTATATAGGTACTGGTGGTATAATAACCTCCTCCCCCGACTGTGTTATAAATTTGGCATCCCTCTGTGAGGCTGCACTGTGAATGTGTTCATTGCTTTGTGTAAAGGTTAACACAATAGCAAGACTGACCTATTCCAGGTTATGCCTAAGCATGGAATATTCTAAAATATTGTTTGTTTAGAATCTGGTTGGAGACTTTGCAAAATTTTGCATAGGAACTTTAATGTTATGTCTGACACTGACAAGGTGGATTTCTCACAGAAACCACTAGTAAGTAAGAAAAGAGTTGTAGTGAAGTTGGCTCTGCTTTGCTCAACTCTAACAGCTAAGAAGTTTGATCTGTCACTTGGGAAGAGTGAAAATAGATATTGATCAGAGGATCTCACTGATGTCTGGTCAGAGTGAGGGACCTACTGATTTAGAGGGAGCACATGGTCTACATCCAGTTGGGGGATCGGAAAAATATTCTTTAATTGGATGTGCCTGAATTTAAGCCAAGAAGTGTTGAGTCACCACTGATAAGAGTCATGAGAATGCCTGTGGGATTTGGCAGAGGTATTGCAAGAGAAACACCTGCAGAGAAGAATCATTTGATGTGGAGGAATTTGGGAAGAAGATAGGTCAGAAACTGGAATCATGCATGGAGTGGTGGTGGAACAGAACAGAGAGAGAGAAAGAAAACAACACGAAAGCCCCATTGCTATCAGAATATAGCTGCTGGCTCATCAGGAAGGACTCCTTTCTGCAGCTCTCTGCTAATATGATGGTGGATGGAGCACTGATGGGCTGGGCAGTTGCCAGAGCAATGGGCAACTGGAATGAAACCATACATACCTCATGCTAATGAAGGTCAGCGTATACTTCCAGCTTCTAAATCCTGGACTAAGGCATAATGTCCTTTTATAGAGTATCACACTTCTACTGTTCTGAATTAAACTCTAAAAGCCCATAATGTGGTTAACAAATAGCCTCAAAAACTGATATGTTTTTAATGACAGTTGCTGTAATCAGTGGTCAGTGTCTATCATTATTTTGTGCTCAAATGGACATTATAAAATGATATTGACAAATACAATGACAAAATGAAAGTAATTGTATTCCAGTATACCAGCTAAGAGATCATGTTTTATTGTATCAGTGCCAACCTCTTTGCTAGCCTTGACTGACAGAGAAAGGCTACCGAAGCTTCTGGGTGCACTTTTTATTTGAGGATACGAGTTTTCATGAATGACTGATCTCCTGATTCACCCTTCTATGCTCTATTCTCTTCAGTGTCTTCTAAGTGACACTGCAGAAGACCTGGAAGGGAAGGTATGCCTTTTGCAGATACTACTAAAATATGCAATAGGGTGGATACTCAGAAGGGGTAGAGAAAGTTGTAGGGACCTTGGGAATGTTGAGGAGTGGTCAAGAGCATGGCAGTTGCAGTTCAATGCCAAAAGTGCAAAAATCATGCACCTAGGTCACAGGAACTCAGAAGCTGAATATTGGGTGAGTGGGAGCTATTGACAGTCACCAGCAGGAAAAGGATCTTGAAGTTATCATATCTGACTACCTCAAAGTGGCAGGAACATGTGACAACGCAGTGGGTAGGGCTAGTGGGATGCTGGGATGCATAGGGAGAGGATCTCCAGCATGAGGAAGGAGGTAGTGCTCCCACTGTACCAGTCACTTGGAGATCCCACCTGGAGTATTAGTTTCCCAGTTCTGGAGGCCACACCTCTGAAAGGACATAGGCAGGGTGGAGGCAGTCCAGATGGGGCAATTAAAATGTTGCAGGGGTTGCCTGAAAAGCCCTACAAAGTGAGACTGAGGGATCTCAACATGCATACCCTGTAAGAGAGAGAGTAGAGGGGATATGATGAGACCTACAAGTACCTCACAGGGGCGAACAGAGTGCAGGGGAGTCTCTCTCAAATGAGAAAGCATCAGAACCAGAAGGCATGCAATGAAGCTGGAGTTGGGGAAGTTTAAGAGGGATGTGAGGAAGTACTACTTCACTGAAAGAGTGGTGGATGCCTGGAACAGACTGCCAGCAGTAGAGTGGAGGTGAAAACAGTAGGGGCTTCAAGCATGAACTGACTACACATAGGGGAATATTTGTAAATAGACAGGGAGGTGGGAGGGTTGCTGGAGACCAGTTATAGTCTACGCTGTGAAGACAGACTAGGCAGGACCATCTGGGCAGACTGAGTGGAACAAACAGTCCTTTTGCTGCCGGAAAATTCTATGTTTTTGTTTCCATGAATACTTGAATAGGAACCATGCCTGTTGCTTTATATGATGCAATAGAAGGGGCTAAGCAAATGATTATTAAGCTGCACAGCAGATCCTATCCTCCTACTCCTTGAGGTCTTTTATGGCTCAACATATGATCTACTATTTTGGTTACTAAAGTCTATCCAAGTTGAGTGCACACTGGGACAAAGGTGCTGCAGAAACTTACTCAGAGCTCTTAGATAAAGCGTTTCCAGCACACAAAAACCTATAAGTGGACGCAAAAATCAATTTCTGTGACTCACAAAACATTTTCCAATTCGTTATATTCACTTCATAATAGTTTCCAATTCCAAAAATGTCTGATATGTTTCGGATCCAAGATCCTTTGTCAAAGACTAATATATATATATATATATATATATATATATATATATATACACATACAATAGGGGTGAGTGGTAAATGAGTGAGATAAAACAGTGTATCATCCACTGCAGTGTGATATTTTTACCTCTGCTCTACTGTGATGATATGAGACATTTACACACACAGGTCACAAAAGGTCACTGATATCATCACCCTAGGCAGCTTTCCCCTCAGCATGAAAGAAACACCTGTGCTGTTACCATAGACACAAATGCAGAACTACCTGAGAGGTCTCACTGCTGCCCACAGCTAACTCAGTGAGCATTACAAAACACACCTAGCCCCCAACTCCAGCTCATTGCTGTGATGCTCTCAACTTGATGCAGCCAGAATTCCAAACAGCACAGCTTCACAGAACAGTCTAAACTACTGCCTGCAGCTAACTCAACTACCACTGAAACACACTCTCACTTGTTCCTCAAACTCTGATTCTCACCCATTACAATTACTGTGACAATTTCAACTTCACTGCAGCCAGAATCCTAAAGAGCACAATTTCACTGAACACTCTGCACTCTGCCTGCAGCTAACTTAATTACCGCTGAAAACAGTATCAGCTGTTCTAACACTCTGCCTCTCAGTTCATTACAATTACTGTGATGCATTTAACTTCACTGCAGCCAGACTGCTAAACAATACAGCTTCACAAAAGTATGTTTCTCATTCCTATCTAAAACTAACTCATTTAGCATTGCAAAACACACTCATGTGTATCTCAGAGTTTATAACACTGCCAGCCCATTCAGAAAAGCTCACACACAGAATGAGCAAACACATTAACAGGAACAGAACACAAGACAGCATAACAAAACTTCTGAAACTCTTGGCCCTATTGTATATATCGAATACATGATTGGCATATCGTGTGCTATGGCAAATATTGTCACTCCTGCATCTGAGCTTGGATATCTCACTCTGCAGGAGTGACAATATTTGCCATACCACACCATGCCCATCATGTAATCTATATATATATATATATATATATATACAGGTATTTTGTGCTGGAAACTTTTTATCTATGTATTTTGGATACTAATTGCCTAATGCTCCTTGCAAGAATAAATTTATGAAAAAGGCAGAAACAGCTGTGGAGAACAGAGTATTAGCAGGTTCTTAGATTTCGCACCTGAAGGCGCGTCTGAAAAAAGCGACCAGCAACAGCTGCTCAAACGCATCGTACCACCGACTCCTTCCAGCAGCCCTTACCACCGCTAAGGGCATTGGGCATGGATTGTCGCACAGATTTCACGTCTGAAGGCATGCCGCGGAAAAAGTGGCCAGCAACAGCTGCTCCAACGGCCGCCGCCACCACCGACTCCTTCCAGCAGCCTTTACGCCGTAAGGGCATCAGGGCATGGATTGCCGCTGGGTAGTACCGCTAAAACTTGCCTGAGGAAACAACGCGCCTGGCGTCCTTGATTGATGCGGTGCTTTATCCTAGAGGATCGTGGTTGATCTGCCCGCCTGCCTGCTTCGTGCTGATTGGGCGCCTTTCCATAGACTTAAACAGACTTTCCTGCCCTATTCTTACTCTTGACTTCTGAGCTTTAGCTGTACTTGAATTTTGTACCTAATAAGCTGAAACTGTATGTAAAGTTGGATTTTGCTGAAGTACAAGTTATTACTGTGACCTGCCTAGCCTAGCTTAGTACTATATTGTAAGTCTATGCAGTGTATGGTTAGCAAGCTTAGTTGTGCTCCCTACAGAACAGCTCTCGGTTCTGTCTCCTGATTTTCACTACTTATGCCCTACTGTGTAAACTTTCGACCTGTCCTCTAAAACCCACTGTTTTTCTTATCTTTTGTCTTTTCTCAACTCTAGCATCGATCTGCTGTACCCCCCTTCTAAAACTTCTGCATTTGGCTGTCCCTTCTGCAGCTGCTGCCCTCTCTAGAGACAGTACACCTCCCCCAGCTTCATCTAGCAACTCCAGCCATCTTCTTTTGTCCTGCCTACCCAACCCCTCTAATCGTTTCTTTTGTCCTTGCTATCACCTCGACCCTGCTGACAAACTGCCGCCAGCTTCCTGCTTTCCGCCCCTGTTTTCTGTCTGTCCCTATAAATAATTGACACAGCTCTTTTCTCTGTCCTTAGATTTCAGTGCCTGAAGCGCGGTGAAAAAGCGGCCAGCAACAGCCGCTCCAAAGGCCGCCACCACCGACTCCTTCCAGCAGCCCTTACCTGTAAGGGCATCGGGGCAAGGATTGCCAGCACAGGTAATACCCACTAAAAACTTGCCTGAGAACCAGCACACCTGGGCCGCCCTTGATTGCGCGTGCTATCCTAGGGGATCGTGATTGGTCTGTCCGCCTGCCTGCTTCGCGCTGATTGGAGCCTTTCCCATAGACTTAAACAGACTTTCCTGCCTATTCTTACTCTTGACTTCTGTTTTCTCCCACCCCACCACCCTCCCAGGCCTCCTTTAAATACACTTATGCTTTGCCTTTTTCTAACTCTCTGCTGTTCATTGGCCTAGTATTGTTGCTGTCAATCTATGATTGTTAGCCGAATGAGTTATTAAAGCTGCCCCTGTGCAAATATTTTCTGTACTCTAGCCATTAGTACTGATCTACTCCTGCTTTTCTGTTCCCCTTCTGCTGTATATCTTACTTTGAGTTTTAAGTGTGAACCTAGGTGGTCCAACTATTTGCCCAGGAAGATTCTGCCCAATAATAATTGTAAGATCATCCATACTGGCACCATGGCTTTCCTTACTGTGCTACTTGTTTTCCTAATGCACAGAGTACCTAACAATACAGTGCAACCAGATTACCTCTATGCAAACCCGTGCTCAATATGCATCATTAATATCACATGTCATAACAGGCTGCTGTGTAGCTGACACTTCATTTTCCTCCCCTCTTAGCCTATTCTCCCGGGTTTACCACCCTCCCCTACTGCTGCCCTGCCTATGTCTATTCGAGCACTTACGTTGATTACGTTAAACTGTCACTACAGTGGTGCTACCCCCTATGCTGTGCATTATGGGCACTCTAGAAGAAATAAAAAAGCAGTCCCCATCCTTATAAGATCTTTAAAGAAAATCATATTACTGCTTCTCCTCTGTTCAGGTAATGTGGAGCTAAATCCTGGACCCCCTACAACTTACCTCACCTATTGATTTTGCTGAGGCCACAGGTCTCAAGATGATGATGGTTAACATTCTAAGCCTGCCCAAAAACTTGTACAACTTCAAGCCTGGGCTCGCATATCAACCCTGACCTTATCATAATTACTGAGTCATGGTTAAAAAGACAAATTCCGACCAACAAATTTCACTCCAGGATTACAAACTATTTAGAGCAGACAGAGACTCCAGAGGTGGGGGTATGGTTGTTTACACCAAATCTAAGTACTGGTCACCAACATTAGCTGCAAATCCTTGGCTAAGGAATTTGAGATTGTCTCTCTGAACCTTCATCTCCCTCTTCTGAATGCATAACTATTATAGGTGGCTATAGACCTCAGTCTGGGGGTAATGAAGTCTTTAATCTCCTGAAATCAATGTTCGTAGATGCAAAAACTGAAACAATATTCTTAGGGATCTGAACATGGATTAGCTAACACCTAAATCACATTGCCTCAAATCACTTTGTGACGAGCTAGGTCTTGGGCAACTAATCATGAACCTACTAGGAATAACGTTCTAAATACTGCCAACAGCTCCAGCCTAGAGCGTGGTGCTAACCACCCACCCATAAAATATCCCATACAGCAGTGTTTCACAATTATATGAGTGATCATGGGATTGTTGCTTGCATAAGATCTCAAATTAAGACTCGACCTCAGCCCATCTTTATAACAAAATGGTCCTTTCACAAGTTCAGCGCAGTAAATTTCCTTTTCGACGTGGGCAGGATCAGTTGGCAAGACCTTTACCTAGCCAAAGATATTAATGAGGCAGCTTATAACTTCAATGACAATCTTACTGGATTGATAAATAAGCATGCCCTTTCATCAAAGTAAGGGTACGAAACAACTCTAACCCCTGGTTTACCCCAGATCTTAAGGCAGCCCTCATAGCCGAGACAAGCTATGGGCTAAAGCTAGGCATACTAAGAACTCTTCGGATTGGCAGGCCTTTAGAACAGTCAGAAATACCTGTGTGAAAAGTATACGTTCTGCTAAAGCTAACTATTATATCTCTACCTAGAACAAGCAAAAGGTAACCCATGCAAAATATGGAGAACAATTAAATCTATTGAAGGGAGGCATGGCCGCTTCTGTCCCAACAAAATTAGTTGCAAGAGATAAGATAGTGGAAAACAAGTCCTTAATCCTTGAGGAACTTAACTCCCACTTTGCCACAGCTGGGCTAGCTTTCGATTCATCACCTTATGCTGCTTCTGCGGTGAACCACCATTCCCTCCCCATCGTAGTCCCGAACCTAGCCCGTTCCAATTGCGTGAGATAACCTTCAAAGAAGTTGAAGATCTCTCCTTAAACTAGACACTAAAAAAGTGCAGGGGATGATGGCTTGGAACCCTTTTCCTTAGGCTAGGATATGCCCATCTAGCTGCCCCAATTCTCCACATCTTCAATCTTTCCATCACATCTGCAACTGTGCCATCTTGCTGAAATCAGCTATATCCTCCCTCTGTTCAAAGCTGGTGACCTGTGACGTAAATAACTATAGGCCTATTTACATATTGCCTATCCTTTCTAAAGTTCTTGAAAAATGGATCCACAATCAGTTAAAATCTCACTTGGAAACCTTCTCTCATTAACCCTGCCCAATTTGGCTTCCGGCTAACCACAGTACAATTTCTGCATTAGCAAAAGTAACCAATGATTGGATCTCTGCTATAGATGCAAAGAAGGTAACGGAGCAGTCTTTTGGATCTAAGCAAAGCTTTTGATACTGTTGACCACAATCTACTAGTCACTTGCCTTGCAAATTTGGGTGCCACATACCACACTACTCAGTGGTTTTCTAGTTACTTAACTGGGAGATCCCAAAAAGTCAAAGCAGAGGGCTGTTTTCTGCTGCTTTGCCAGTTGCTAGAGGTGTCCCTCAAGGATCCATCCTAGGCCCATTTGTTCTTATTATATATTAATGATCTTGATTCAAATATATCCACATTCAACCTGCACTTTTCGCGGACGATACCGTGCTGTATACCTCTGGCTCATCGGCTACTGAGGTCAAGGGAGTGCTCCAAGTGGACTTTGCACAACTCGAGCATAATCTTATAAAGGCAAAGCTTCTGCTTAATGCCAAGAAGACTAAAGCGATGATATTTTCCCGTAGTGCTGCCACAGGTACCCTTATTACCCAGCCCAAGATTTCATTGTTACTATGCTAACGAGCCTCTGGAAGTTGTCCCCAAATTCAAATACTTAGGCATCTGGATTGATAACAAACTCTCTTTCAATGACCATATCGAAGATGTCTCTAGAAGGCTAAAAGCCAGGTTAGGCTTCTTCTTTAGAAATAGTCCCCTCTTCCTCCTTGAATTTTGGAAAAAGCTTGTCCAGGCCACTTTTCTCCCTCTTCTTGACTATGGCGATATAATCTACTCCTCTACCTCCGGCACAAATCTAAGTGGTAAGTTAGACAGCCTCTATCACCGTGCACTATGGTTCATTACCAACTCCCTTACCATTCGCATCATTGTGACCTATATGCAGCTGTTGGTTGGACATCTCACTACTAGATGTTTGCTCCATGCTGGTCTATGGACTCTTAAACTGCTCCTGCATAAATTACCGAGCTATCTTTCATCTCTCATTAGTATTTCACACAGTGCTTACTCACTAAGAAAAATCTGACTTTATTATGCTTGACATTCCGAGGCGTGGACCTCCTTTGGTAAATGTGCTATTCTTGCATGTCCTTCCCTCTATTTGGAACCATTTACAGACCGTACTGAAATTAACTAGTACAGTTTCAATGAACTCCTATAAAGTGCTATGTGCAGCTAAAATAAAAGATACCTGCAACTGTCATTAAAACTCTCTCCCCATGTGTGCCATGTGCATCCTCTGGTAAGACCATAATTGCTTTTGTGAATACCAACTAGCTATTGTTCGCACTTCTTTATACTAAGAAACAACCCCACCCACCAGCTCCTGTCTTATATCTACTACCTGGTTGCAGCAACCAAATTCCTGATATCCCTTCCTCCCTACTCCTGCTGCCTACATATATACCTCTCTGATCGCACTATCTAACCTTTCCTACCTCCCCATCCATTCTATTTGGTGATCGACTCATCTGCCAAAATGTATTTATGCAAACACCAGTACCATGTTTCAAGCATCATTATGCTGTCTACAGTTGCCACCTGTATTACCTTAGTTATTACCACCTTCGGTCACCCCATGCGGTGTTTATCTTGCTGCTACTATGTGACGCTTGCATTTATGTATATATTGTTATTAATTTATTTATGTATGTATGTTGTGTAAGTCTATATGTCACAGGACCTCCTTGTGAATGAGCTTGCTCAATGGAGTTTTCCTGCAATAAACTTGAGCTTAATGCAGGTTATTTAGATTTTTATTGTAAAGTCAACTTCCATCGATGAATGACTCCCAGTCTCTTACTTTTAAATGGATGATATTATTGCCAGGAGTTGGCAATAATTTAATGCAAGTGCTTAATGTCAGGCTTTATAATGACTCATGGAGGGACTATAATAGGATTGATTGGGCTTGAATTAAGTAATTAAGAGCAGAGTGAGTAGTCTTTTGGTACCCTACTGTCTTTTCTTGGAATACAAGGCATCTGCTCTCAAGAAAAAAGACAGTAAGAAAGCAGAAAGCATCTGGTAGTACTAATCAAAGAAAACATATAAATGTAACCAGAAATTGAAGCCAAAGGTCTTCTGAAATACATCCAACTGCTTTGCAAGCTATGTTGTGTGGTCAAGTGGCTGACATAATTTTGCCTGGCTCATTTTGTGTTCTAACATTGGGAAAACACAACTCTTAAACACTGTATAAGTACAGTGGGGTCCGCCAGGGTCAGACACAGTGCCCAGTGTGTCAGAGTTTCCTGCTGAAAACATCCATTGAATTGCACTGCTTACTGCAGGATTCTGCACATTTCTGAAGAATTTTCCAGGATCCAGTGTGACTGATCTTGGCTGGCCCCACTTAAATACAGTGGCACCCTCCCACAACTCTGTAAATCAAATATAACTGATTTTGCTATGAAGTCTTAAAGAGTTTGCCAGGCACAAATTTACTTTTTGTATATGTTATCTTTAAAATACGACAATATTTAACAAACAATATTTAAATATATTTATTTTTAGTCATGCATGGTCATGCACGTTTGTAACAGTGATACAAAACAGAATACTGGATCAATGTCACAAAAGTGGTGCAATCAAGAGAAGAAAGGGGTGGCCTGGTGGTGCTGAGGGTTGAGGCACTGGACACCACACCTCATGCTGCCAATGACCTGGGTTCGGGAATGGACTTGGGATGTTGGGGTCAGCAGGGAGGGAATGGATCGAGCATCTGAAGGACTGCTCTCCCTCCCAGGGAGGAATTTGGGGTTGTGCCGCTTCAGAACAGCTTCTGGTGGTGGTTGGGGGCAGCGATGGAATATGCAGTGCAAAGCGGTGCTGGGGACAAAGCGTCAGCAGGTGTCAGTGCTCAACACCATAGACGCCATTGCATGTCCGCACTCCTCAGGGAGAAAATGCCAGAAAAACCCTCTGGAGCACTGGTGAGATGACAAAGACCCCAGGGGCATACCCACATCCCAATGCCAGCCCAGGACTCCCATGGCTGAGCCGGTGACAAGGTAGGTCCTCTAATTTCCAGAAAACAGCCTCAAGGGGGGGGCGATCCCTCGAGGGTGATCCCTGGGGCTAGAATCTACCAGAGTCATTTTGGGGAAGCCTGGGGAAGCAGGGTTCAGGCTGGGAGTGAGAGGCAGCAGCTGAGAGGGTACTCCTGAAGGATGCCTCGAGGCCCCAGATAGAATAAAACAAAGTCTACAAAAAAAAAAAACAGAGAGAAGAAGGGTCTGGGGTAATCATCAATGATTATGTGAAGGCCACTTCCAAATACAACAAGGCCAATAGAATGCTTGGTGCACGGAGCGGGCTTTACCCACCCACACCCACAGGCACAGGCAGGGAGGTGATTTTGCCCCTAATAGGTCTTTAGTGAAGCCTGCCTTGACTACTATTCTCAGTTCTGAAGTCCACACCTAACAATAGACATGAATAGGTGGCATACCGCTGAGTGGAGGGTCAATAAGAAGATCCAGGGACAATGTAGAAAATCATGAGGAAAGACTGAGAGGCTTACTATGTACTCTCTGGAGACAAGAATAGAGGAGGGAGTATGATAGAGACTTCAAGTTTTGCAAGGATACAATAGGGTTGACCTTTCCAAACTTTTCCAAGTGAATAAGGATTTGACCACGGTGGTCCATAACTTTAAATTGGTGGTGGGGATTTCAAAAGGATACAAGGAAGTTCTTCATGGAGAGAGTTGTGGATACATGTAATGGTCTGCCTAGTATGGCGGTCAACCTACCAGGTTTAAAACTGGCTGGAAAGGTTTCAATGGGTTTAAAGGAAAGAAATGGGGGTTGGGATAAAGGGCAGTAGTTTCAAGGCAGGATTCCAGAGCAGACTGGATGGACTCCATGGGCTTGATTCTCAAAGATCGATGCAAGCTGTGTCAATGGCAGCTTGCCAATCACTGGTGCACCAGGAATCCTGCACCCAATTTGTGAATGAGTGGGTCTTGGTGCTAAAAGTCCCACAGCTTGCAGGCAAATGTTGCCATGTGCCAAAGGCAAGGCTACAGGAGAGGTTAGCGTGCAGGCATCAGCGCCAGTAATGGGGACCATCCTGGGGACGGCAGTGTTGTATGGGACAGGACAGGGATTGGGGAGGGTAGGTAGGGCACTATGGATGCTGGGAGGGTGACAACAGGTCCCAGAAGGGGACATTGCAGGATGCTGCTGTGCCATCAGTGGGGGATGGCTTCTGCATGCCTGGCACCTGGGGAAACTGCTGGCACTGCACCTTAGTATAGTGCTCCAGGTGCTGTGGGGGTGTGGGATACTACAGGTGGGCGGCAGCACAGGTTCCTTCCACCACATGAAAACTCCAGGGGTGGTGCAAGGGCTGTTAGACCACTTATTGGGTGGTGTAACCTAATGGGTCCCTGGCATTTGGAATCCCATTAAGGGATGTTGCAGCTAGTGACTGCTGCAAGCACCCTGTCATCAAGGCACAGGTCAGAAAGCATAAGAAAATCAGGAGCAGTTGTAGAATTCACCAAAACATTTATTTATAGTAGCAGTAACACAAAAAAGATAAACTTGTTCATAATAACTATGTGCAGAGGAGAAATGAAATTGTTTTTCTTTTCGCCTCTGTATCGCTTTTCTTCTAATCTTTCTTGCAGTTGCAGCTTAGCTCTTATAAGTCCTTTCCACCCCATCATCTTAGCAAGCATCCTGTTTTGTAAATATCAGGCAGGAGCTGCTAGAACACAATGTGCTTCTTGAGTTGAGGCCCCATTTTGCACAGCTTTTGTAAAAGGCTTAAAATTGAACTCTGGTAACCTCTAGCTTCCAATGGCTTTTGCAGTCATCTCAAATTATAATTATATACATTTCAACAGTAATGCTATATATTTTCCAAACACAAGGGATCCCAATATCAGTTACATTTCCATACAATGATTTGACATATTTTCATGTCAGCAGCTCCAGATATGCAAGGGAGAAAAGCAGACAGCAAGAGAGGGCTGAGTGACAGTGAGAGGCAAAGAAGTGAGAGATTGTCGGGTTGATGAAGTCCGAGGTCTCACAGGAAAATATGGTTGTGCAACCAGACAGAGAGAGACAGAAAAGAAAAGATCCTTGCTTTTTAAACACTTTCTCTAACAACTGGGACAGGGTCCTATCACACCCCTAGTGCCTTGCATACCTCTGACCTTGGAGCAAGCCTGGTGCATGGCTGGTCTGGACAGGGGCCCCTGCTATGCTGCAGCTAGCCTTCCAGGATTGCAAACTCTGCAAGTTGTGAAGCAAGGTGCCCTTGTTTCACTTCTGTTTGATGCAGGCACCTTGCGCCACATTCAGAATTTTGAGAATCGAGCCCCATGTCTTTATCAGCTTGTGCCTTTCTGTTCCTATACCTGTAGAATATACATAATGTTTTGACAAAGACAGATTTTATTTCCTTTTAACTTCCCACCTGCAAAATGAGTAACTTAGCCTGTAAAATGGAGAGCTAGTGTACTGCCTAAAACTAATATGTGTGTTCTTTTTCATATAGCTGTTTGCTCTACATTGCCACCTATGCCTTAGATTGGATCCATACCCAGCAGCTCCCAACCCGCTCGCATCAGTGGGGATCTGACAGAGTGGATTCAAGCACTGGGGGCCATCACACTAGCAGTGGAGAGACACACTATTTTCTATGTGTTTCCCCCCAGACCCAGAGCTGTGGCATGTCGGTGGGCACATGTGCGTGAGGTGCTTATGCACTCCTGCAACTAGATTCCTTCCACCCACTTGATGTAGCATCAGCCCTGCTCAGACCTCTGCTATAACACACAGCCTGCACTGGGTGTCAGCCAAGAGTGAGGAAGCGTGCCTCCCAGTCTGGGAGACGACAGCAGCCCAGTGGCCACTTCAATCATCTCCCAGCCCCCTCCTGTTGACCCCCAGTGGCCTGAGCTTGTTCCTGATGCAAGATGTGGTGTCCAGCTCTTCACACCTCAGTGTCACTGGGCCAGCAACTAATATCCGCTTTTATAAAAGCAGTCAGCTATTACCATTTATATCCAAAGTACTTTTTCTTTCTCTTTGGTTAATTAGGAGATTTGTTACCTGATGTTAGTAGGTGTGATGCGTACAGCGACACTTTGCCTGGCAGCTGCATATTTAGCTCTGTTCTTCCCATTACATTATTAGTATGTGTGACCTCACTGACTGTGACATCACAGCTGCTCAGGAAGAGCCATTCAGTAGCTGCAATGTTAGTCACCCATGATGTCACTCTCAGTGAGGTCACAGAGCTGATGATGTAGTGGGAGGAATAGAACTACAGTACAAGTCACATTAAACTGTTTAATCAACTCACTGGTGTAGAATTGTTTTTGTGATTCTACTGGATTGGCAACCTCAAACTCTTGAAGCTTTCAACTCTTTTCCAACATCCTTCACTGCCTATTCAGCTCACATGTAACTTTTTGGTGAAATGGCAGTAGCTGCATTTTCATGGCATTGTTTATCAATATCACAGCATTCCTTAAGAGCATTGTTTATAAATATCACAGCATTCCTTAAGAGTTGTTTAGTCTGCCTTCTGAAATAAAACTCATAAGCACTCAGCTGAAAATAAAACTTATAGTTCATAACAGCTAGATGCAAACCAATACTAAACTTTACTAATTCATTGAATTAAACCCTGCACAGATTAGGAAACTCATTGAACAATGCTACACCAGTGAGTTGAGGGAACAGTTTAATGTGACTTGTACTGTATATATGCCATCTGCCATGCAGAGTGCTATTCCACACATGCATGTAATAATACTATAATGTATGTAGAACGCTGTTAACCTTAGGAAATCATCATTTCCTAAGGTTGTTAACCTCTCGATGTGACTAGATATGTTGTTAACCTATCGATTCTACGCACATCGATAGGTTAACAACAGCGAGTGGTATGCGCGATGCGCCGCTTTTTTCCAATGGGGAACCAACTGAAGGGAAACCCACGGGAAGGACTGAAGGGCGCAGCGGTGACTTTTTAAAAATGTGCCATTTAATTTTTGATAGTGGGACCATACACTATAAAAATAATGTATGGTCCCTCTATCGGCAACTGGTCATTTTAGCTCTAGGTTGCCGTTATATGATGAAACCTCTCGAGTCCGCTTCGAGGTTTACATGGTCGCCTCTGGCAACCTCTCCACTGTTAACTGACCGGCTATCACAGAGGACCATACATTATCCTCTATATAATGTATGGGGAGCCCTTATTATTAACTGAAATCAAGCAGATTACAATCTTGTTATGCCATCATTACGACCTCATTCTGTTGTTAACCTTTCTTGAGGATGTCATATCAATGGTATAACAAAATGGAATGCTCACAACAATCAATGTTCCATAAAGTAATTCAGTAAAGTAATTCAATCCATGATTACTCAATCTTGGTAGTCCATACACTATAAGTCTTTGGTTAACAACCATGCTGAAAATCCTTCTCGAAGTTGCCATGACATCTGTAAACCCTCAAGCTTATGTTCATGGCATGGCATGGCAACCTCTTGAAATGTTTACAGCATTGTTATTAACCAAAGACCATATGTTATCCTCCATATAATAATAATATTATCACATAGAAAACTTTGCAAATCCATCCTGAAAAGGATAAAGAAAAGTACTTCAGAAATAAAAAGTTACAACTGGCTACTTCTTTGAATTTGTAACATTTTCCTGTTTGCTGTTTTTGGTTCTACTAATTCTTTAAGGCATTCAGGTGGATGCCACCTGGGTTTGAGTATCAGATGGAACTTAAAATGTGGAATGGTGCTTCCACCTATGGGGACCCTTTTACAGAGTGCTGCCAGGGTGCTTCTCCACAGGATAAATTATACAACCTCCACCCTCAGTGACAGGGAACCTGATAGCAAAGTTCCCTACTCAATTATGGCATGGAGTCATAGAGCATTGGCAATAACAGCACGGTAATAAATGCTGCAGGCAAAACTGTGTGTCCCCAAAAAGCATTGGACACAATACCAACCAGATCAAAACATCGCAGCCCATTGAAATAATGGGACTTTCTTTTTGATGGGGCTTCTTCCCAAACCCCCAACATTGGGGATTTTCCCCACACCCTCCAGACTTTAAAAACAAACTCCAATGGGGTGTAGATTTGGGGATGGGACAAAACTCAAACAGGGGAAAACAATAAGTTTTGAAAAAAAAAGAAAAGAAGAAAAAGCTACAATACCAGGAGGGAACCAAACTGCGGTCCCAGGTCTCATACCACGCTGTATGTAAATGCCTTAGCCTTAGCCACTCCACCATGGGAGAGGCTCAACCAGGCACACACACACACGGCAACTTGCTCCATGTTTAGTAAGAGCAAGAAGCGACAAGGGAGTAGTGGCATTTCCCTCACGCTATTATACTCTTGTCACTCTAAATGAAGGTGCCCTCTACACAGCATGATTATTGCTGTGCAGTTTTTGTTTAGCGCTATTGACCTGGTACCCATAATTACAATTCTAAGCTTGTAAATGAACAATAACACAATAAAAGCAAGGTAGTCTGGAACTGCTGTCAAAAAAAAAATTTATTGAGGGACCAGAGCAGGATGTAGAATAATGAAAATAAGGTTAAATGCAACACAATACAGTTGCAATCCTGCCACCTCCTGGTAGCAGACACAGTCCCACACTCCTGCTACTGATGCACCAGTTAGCCAGTTAACCCCATAGTCCCTGTGGAAGCTTCTGCTATCCACAGCATGCATCCAGACTAGCAGTTGCAAGCCTGAGCAGATGGACCTCAGTGCTGTGACTAAAGGTATCAGTCAATACTTGAACATAAAACAACACAAAATAACTTGCAGTTGCTCCTGGCCTGAACAGTATGTCTTCTGGGCAAAGAACTATGGTGGTCTGGAAACCCAGGGTTTATCTTACTATCTCTGATGATCTGTGTACAGTAAGTGTTTGGATGATGACCCAGCACTCACGATCTTCAGTCACTGCAGAAATACTTGTTACTTTGGGAAATCACCCTGGAGCTGGCAGATGCAGACTGTGTGAAGGTGCAAAGAGAAAGTGCACTTCTGGTGGCGAGGTGCAGACAATGATGATTCTGATGTGTCTGGTTTGCTTCACTTTATGGGGACTTGTCTTCACTACCCAAAATGGTAGGCAGTCACACAGGGCCACTGAGGCTCCACCCCTGAGGACAAGTCCTGACAGAAAACTGAGAGCACAGCAGCTGAGTACTCTCACAGCTCTGCAGCTACAGCAAGGCAACCCCTTTACTCTAGAAATACTGGAGCACAAACAAGACAATCCCTGCACCTTTGACCCGAAGCCCTGCAAAAGCACTTTGGTAGTATTCAATTTATGGGCAATCTCTGTGCAGGGATTTCAGCAGTTGCAGTTTCAACCCAAAGACTGACAGCAGACAATGCATCTCTGGCTCTTTCACACTACCAGGCTGATCCATCCTCCTGCAGTAGAAGTACTCCTTGATGCCAGATTGGGGGACTCTGTATCAATTGGCTTATCAGTATCTTTGTGCAGCTTATTTTAGTCTGCCTTCAGGTTTTCATCAGCTTTGCAGACAAAGGATGCATCAAAATGAACAGCAACTAGCAGCTTACAAGCTCTGCAAAGCTGAACTCCACATTAGCTATCTTTCACGGGCTGATGTTGAGTTCTATGACCACTTCCCATAAGTCTCTGTGGTCAGGGACAACAAAGATGGTGCCCCCCATGCAGTGTCTTTTTACTTCAATTTTTGAAACAGTTTCCATCTCTTAGTGCGGCCTCTGGCTGTTAGGTCCATTCCCTACTGATCCCTGCTGCTGATGGGACTGTAATGAGTGTTTGTGGCAGCCAGGTGGTGTTGAATGCTCCAGAGGTGTGCTTCATGTGTTACTCTTTAGTGTATTTCAGTTTCTGCATTGTCAGTTACTAGGTTAGCTACAAAGTAAACCAGAAAAGTGATAATGTAACAAATGTAACACAGGTATTGTTTTTATTTTTATCTTACCAGCTATGTTAATTGTTTTATTTATTTATTAAGTCTTGGCTTACAATACCTTGAGCAGAAAACAACTCATTTACAAAGGTTCCACTTTGGTGGGAAAGGTAACAAAACAAACAAAGGTAAAACATTATAATGGTTGCTATGTAGAAGCAGTTTAAAGAAAGTACCAGTACACTGTAGTAACTAAATCAACATATCATAGGATAAATAAATGGTTAACCCAATAGAGGAGGTAACCTAGAAGGCCTTGCCAAAACAGCAGAGTTAGAAAAGTTCACAGGAGGGTATAGAGTGAAAGCAGAGGAAGCAAATGGGGTGTGAGGGAGGGAGGGCAGCAGGGAGGGGAGGGAGAAAGGGCTGATGTTAATTGTAAAACACTTTAGTTGCAGCATTCTTGGGTTCTCACAGAGGTTGGATGTGAACAGCATAACTTCAGCTTTGCAAAGGCTGTTTTGTTTTACTTAAACATCAAAGGGCTGAGACCCTTTCCATCCCAAAAGTTTATTTTGGGGTTAAACTTCAAAGGACTGCTTCCTTCATAATAAAACAACATGGTTGGAAGGTAAACAGGGTCTAGGCTGAATGAGATGGTTTCCTACCAGGTAACCAGACAAAGAGACAAGAGAACTAAATGGCCCAGAATGCAATCTACAAAATCAAGCTCGAAATAACAAATCCAGTTTCGACCTAGTCTCAAAAGGGATGTCTGCAGAGAATAAAGAAATAGTCAAACCTGTGTTGTTAGAGAGGCATGTATCATGATGCGATATAGTGGTCTGGCCAGCTGAAGGCCTTTCTGCTATGTGTGGGCTCTGAGAGCTCAGTCATGTTTTGGGAATTTTAACTAGCAACATCAAGGGTTTGAGTCAACCATAACTCACTAGTTAGTGCTTCTTCTGCTTTACCTCTGTAACTCCTTATGCTGCTTTTAGTTTTGTAGAAATAGTGTATTCACAAAGTCCTTAGTCTCTACTATCGTGTAAGTATGTAAATATTGTGGAGTATTACATGCCATTTTTATATACTTCATGCTTTCTGTGACTGGGTCATTTCAGGTATAGACAACCAGGTGTACATTGGCAAGTCTGTGATTCGTCTCTGAAGAGGCAGGATACAGTTACGATATCTAAAGCAAAAGTGTTCTCAGCTGTAACAGAAGAGGTGGATTATTTGCCATTTGGTAAGGAGCACTGTACTGTATATGAGCAGTGGCTCTGGTGGGATTTGGACCTGGTTATCCAAATGAGGTTGCAGTGAGTGACCACAGCATACCAAGGTAACCCTTTCAGGCATCTGAGGTGTTATACAACTGGTAACAACCCGCAGATTTAGTTCTGGGAGAGAATAAATCTGTGACAGATAAAGCACAGTTCTGACTAGTCGGTCTCAAACAAATGTTTTAAAGGATTTGCATAAACAGATTGTTACAGATCGAGTGATAAACAAGCTGTTCTTTCTCATTCCACCAACACTACTGGCTGAATGTTTAGATAATGATTAGCAAATGTGAGCCAATCCTGAGAGCTATATATTTTATAAAGGTAAAAGGAGTTCATTTTATTGCGGTGTGATGCACTAAACTGAGCAGTACATAAGCTGTAGAAATCTGCAGAAAGAAATGACAGAGAAATCAAGGCATACAACTATAACAAGTAAATTCTGTCCTTTACAGTAACAGCAGGGCAGAAAAGACCTGCAACAAGCTGATTTCAGGAGACTTTTGCAGAGAGAGATGTATGGTTGACATTACATAGCACAATTGTTTTTGAAGAGCGAGGAAACAATTAGGGCTTAATGTAAAAGTATTGCTAGCAGGAGAGTATGTAGCACTGAAAATAACAAAACTGGAGCAAGAGTGTTTAAAATATAGAATACAAAATATTTGATTATATAAATTAAGTTACGGGTTGTCACAGGGATTTTGGAGTACGGTTGACTAAACTGGCATGGTGTAATATCACAGACAATATACTACTATTATGGATATCATTTTATGCCTTAGAGGTAATATATGACACTTAAAAAATGTATTTTCAAGATAAAAGGTGACAGATAGGGTAAACAACAGCCTGGCACCCTGCCACAATGTAATGGAATATTTTAATGGATTGTGGATACCAGTTGTTTGCGTTTCTTAAATATAGACTAGCACCATGTGGCCTGGGAATAAGTGGTGTCTAACCACAAAAAATACTTATGATTGATCGATATGTTTAGATGAAAGAAAAGAAAAAGATGATAAATCTACTTTGGGAGTGGGGCTCCTGATTTTTGCCTTTCAAGAGTTGATGTTAACACAGAAATAAATTGAGATAGTCAGTTTGTGAGGACTATAAACAGAGTGATGGAGGTAAACACAGCTGCAGAGATGTACGTTTAGATAGGTACTGTAGGTGAGTTAAGTAAAAATTTGTTTTCTTTAGGATTGGACTGTTAGGACTTTACAGTCCTTTTACAAAGTCGTCCTGATTTAGAAAAGTTGCAGTTGCAAAATAAATTACAGTCTTACAAACACATAAGCCATTTAAAACAATTGCAACATGTAACAATTCCTTTAAAAAGAATCCCTTTATGTAACCCTGGTCCCCGGTGGTCAGAAAGAAGAGTACTCTATGCTCAGGGTGTCGTAAAGTACAGTAGGTGCCACTTTGGTTGGCGCTGGAGGGTTGAGGCTTTTAGAGTCAGGGGACCCTGGTAATCAATATCTTTGACTCACCTCTCTGCCTCAGTGCCCCACCAGCTCCAGCTTTCAAAACAGAAAGACTCCAATGTTTGCATAAGCAGGACAAATGCAGTGTCTGCATTTATCAGGCAGTTTGAGCACTTTCTCAGGTCAGTCTTTTAAAACTGAATGCAGGTGGTCCCACAAGGAAACACAATCAGTTTCTGAAGCTTAACCCTAAATAATACTGTAAACGTGTTAGTTGCAAACACTATATTACTGTTGCAACATAGTGAAATGTGAGCATTTGCTCTGGAGAGCCACAATGTCCAAAATTCCCCAGGCAGTATCCTGAAGTTTAGTAGTATCAAGATTTTGCATTATCCCAGGGTTTGTATAAAGCATGTCTATTAGCACTCAGTCTCAACGAAAAGAGGAGTTGATGGTACTGAACCTAGCTGAAGAATAGAGAGAGACACCAGCATCCCATCCCATCCCACCCTGTGTTGTTTGCTCACAGGTGCGCTTATACAGATACAACCTGTGGCATTTTCCTCAGGTCATTACATTAGTTGGCGGGAGGTTTCTCTCTCAAAATAGGACAAATCTTATAATGCATACCTCCTTTCACTCCACAAGCGTTACTGTGTATACCAGTATGAACTCCCCAGCATTGGCTGACATGCTTATATTCAGCAAGACTGTGAGCTGAATGTTGTCCTCATAAGCATGGCAGCTTGCTTGGTTACTTTATGCCTCTGGACCACGGGGACCAATTCTGAAGAACAATGCCCTTTGGCCTAGAGACCTTCGGACATGGTGAGCATTTGGCTAGTTGTGCCATGAGGCTTTTCCTCAGGCTAGTGCCACCCTGAAGACCTGTGTTTGCCCGAGATCTGGGCGATATTATGCAGCTGGGGCTGTAGCAGACAGATCCTGCCTTGGTAATGCCCAATCCCTGATGACACTGCTAATCGAAGACAGGATGCTCTCCTTCCTGCTTCAGGAGGGAGGCGGTTCACTCCCCATCTTGGCTGGAAAGCCAGATCCCAACTCTAAACTCCATATTTCATTTGTGTAAGATTTTTATTGTGGTCCGGAGCTATAGACTTAATGCAGCTCTCCAGCTCAAGGTGGACTACATACGCACATATGCTAGGGCACACCAATGCACATTCATACACAGCAATACACACACACTAATGCACACACAGACACTTTGACACACCACTACACACTCTTTACTCTACAAAACACAACTTGGACTTGTGCTGCAGCAATGTGGATCACCTTTGGCTTCCTTTGCTCTCCATTCTCCCTCAGTCAGGTGGCCTCTGATACCAGCTCGTTGTCATTTAGAGGGCCAAATGACACTTCAGGTCTCTTAAGTGGCAGACATCATAATGGTCCAGGACAGACATGTCCCCACCACCTTGGACATCATACATCCATCAAAGTGCACATTTCCCACATATCCTGGACAACATGCATACACATGGCACAGCTTGAAAGGGAAATGTCCATTTCTCAATCTCCCACCTCAGTGTGGGGTAGCCCCTGATTAACAGTTTCTCATAAAATAATGGAATCTTTGCCCTTGTGGCTTCTTAGTGTTTTATGGTTTATCTGGTTGATCCTGCCATCCCTCCCAGCATATTGCAATGAGCAGCACTAGAGGTGCATCCCACAACCTCCTGCAGCTGTTCAGAGCCTGACGTTTGAGCCGGGAGCAGCCATGGGATCTTACATAGCATAGTGCTGTGGACAGAGCTATTAATAGATCCATTTTGAGACATGCAGGCCCTGTTGCTATAACGTGGCATATATACACCCAGCACACCAAATTACAAACAGTGATCTCTGCTGCACACCCCACTCCCATCTTGGCAGTATATATTCTCCTAAACCACTATATTATACACTCCAACAGACCAGCACCCCCACACCTTAACCCCACCTCAGACAACATGCATGCACCCAGTACACCATATTACACCTCACATTTCTCTCCCCTCCCCCACCACACACCCTACCTTGGGCAGTATTCACATCCTTCACTGCACATTACACACTATGGCCACCTTGTCCCTACCCCAAATAACATCATTACACACATAACACTAAATTACACTATATTCTCCACCCCAACCTGGACAATATGCATCAGTACATGCATAGACACCGACACACAAACACACCAAGTGCACACACCACAGTACGTGCACACTCTACTATGCACACATACATAGATTCCATTAGATGAATACACACTACTACTTACACAAATGCACACAGGTGCACATAATGCATCGTAGAAATACACACCGACATGCACACTAATGCACATACAGATACTTGACACACCGCTACACACACACACACACACACAAACACACACACACACTGCAGACAGATCTACAAATATTGACTGAAATGATGCAAAGTTCCTGGTTCTCAAAATCCCAGTGAGCTGGTCTCCATATAAGCCTGTCTCTTACATAGAAACATAGACTTTGACGGCAGATAAGGACTGTTGACTCACCTAGTCTGCCCATTTCCCTACCTAGAGGATAAGCTGCAGAACCTATTTAACCAACAGCCTATTTCTTCCTACCCCCACAAAAATTGTCTTATGTCTGTCCCATGCATTCTTGAATTCTCCACAGTTTTAGACCCCAACCTTCTCAGGAGGCTGTTCCATCGCCCACCACCCTCTCTGTGAAAAATAGCTTCCCTCGCATTGCCCCTGAGCCGTCCCCTCTATCTTCAAATTGTGTCCCCTTGTTCTTCCACATCTCTTTTTCTGAAAGATGCTACCCTCTTGGACTTTGTTGATTCCACTGAGGTACTTACAGTAAATGTTTCTATCATGTCCCCCCTCCCTCCTTTCCTCAAGGGTATATATATATATATTAAGCTCCTTTAGCCTCTCCTTGTATGGCTTCTCTTGCAGACCTTGCACCGTTTTAGTTGTCCTCCTCTGAACTGCCTCCAGCCTGTCTATGTCCTTGCAGAGATGGGGTCTCCTGAACTGGACACAGTACTCAGATGTGGTCTCACCAACTGTCTGTACAGGGGATAACAACTTCCTGTTTTCTGCTGCTGATGCCTCTCCTATACATCTCAGTATTCTCCGAGCCCTCCTACCGCCTTCTCACATTGCTTGCCAACCTTAAGGTCATCTGATATGATTACCCCCAGGTCCCTTTCAATTTTGTTGTTGTTACTACCTCTCCCCATTGTGTAATCTTCCTGTGTTTTTGTTTCCCAGGTGCATTACTTTGCACTTCTTTGCATTGAATCAAGCTGCCATACTTCTGACCATTCCTCCAACCTTGCCAAGTACCTTCTCATCCTCTCCATGCCTCCTTGTGTATCAACCCTGTTGCAGATCTTTGTGTCATCTGCAAGGAGGCATACTTTTCCTTCCAGTCCCTCTGCAATGTCACTTATAAAGACATTAAAAAGGACTGGACCCAGTACTGAACTCTGCGGTACCCCACTAGTAACCCCTCTTTCTTCAAGTGGACTCCATTTACAATTACCTTCTGTGTCCTGTTGTTCAGCTAATGTTTTACCCAGGCTACCACCCTGGGATCTACTCCAAGGCTAGTTAATTTGACTACTAATCTTTTCCATGGGACTGTGTCAAATGCCTTGCTAAAGTCTAGGTAGGCCATGTCCACAGCCCTCCTGGTCTACTACTTCCCAGTCTAGGAATTTCAGAGCAGTGACACATGCCTGGTGAGGAGGGCAGCATGCCAGAAATGCATTGCATTTATTAGGATGGAATCTGGGTCTTGGGAAATGAAACTAGTAGAAACCGGGTACTGTTAGTTACAGAAACAGTTACAAAAGTAAATGTCTACACATCTGCAGAGTGTAGATGTCCCTTATTCACATACAGACAGACATCAGCAGGTATAAAGCATAAATACTGAATCCATGTTTGGCCTTTAGAGAACAAAGTTCCAAACAATTTCAACTAAGTCACCACTCTAAGGAGGTACAGATGACTTCACTGTTGTCATGCTAGATTGGCCTCCCAGAGAAAATACCATGCGAGGAGGAAGGCAGTTTAACAAACAGTTTTGATCTCTCTCACTACATCACTGAGGATAGCCAATGATATGATGTGCACCTTAGAAACATAAGAGTCTGACTGCAGATGGAGACCAACAGCCCATTAAGTCTACCTATAATTATTACTACCTTACCCCTCAATCTATTGCCTTGGTGGGTTGTTTTAACCCCTACTTCCTTCTTCTTCAACCCTCCCCAGTTCCAAGTGAGACTATCAGTCCCTTTGCCTTGTTCCATCCGTGTTTGAACCCATCAAGGGTCTTTGCCCCACAACCTCTGTCAGCAACTTGTTTCAGACTTAACCACCCTTTCAGTGAAAAAGAACTTTCATCCTCCTTGAATTTATATACTACAAGTCTCCAATCATGCCCCTTTGTGACTGCATCTCTATTACTAACAAACAGCTCCTCACAATTTTATCTATTTATACCTCTTAGGAACATAATTGTGCAGCTGGTTAAATAACCCACTTGGCAAGCTACTATTCTTGATGTGGTGCTAACCAGCTCAGAACTGGTAGAAGGAGTATGAGTAGGGGAGCCACTGGTGTCCAACAAGCATAACTCTGTATGGTTCAACCTAGCCCTTATGACTAATAAGCCACCATCAAAGGCTCAAGCCCTAGATTTCAGAAGGGCAGACTTTAATTGGATGAGGAGTTGGTCTAGGACAAGTTAGTCAGAGTAGACAGCATCAGGGATGTGGAGGAAAGATGGGTGCAACCAGGGCACCATGCTCGAGGCAACGCAGTCTCGCATGGGAATGGTAATCAAAAGAAACAGGTACAAAAGACCAGTATGGTTCTCTGAAAGGTCAGCGAAGAAGTGAGAACCAACAAGAAGGCCTTCACCAGTCGCAAGGGAAAACAAGGGAAGGAAGACTGGGAGAGTACCTAATGTGAATTAAGGAAACCACAAGGGCGGGTCTGAGAAGCAAAGGCAGACACAGAACTGCATATTGTGGAGAGGGTCAAGGAGGGAAATCAGTTCTTTAGATATATTAGGGAAAAAGAATGAAGTGAGGAGGCATTATTAGACCAACAGAGGAGGTAGGGTAATTGAGGAAGATGGTCAGGAAGCATCCATTCTTAACAACTACTTCTGCTTCATCTTCTCAAGGAAAGACAGAGGGCATCTGCCACAGAGTGGCATTAAGACAGCTTTAAGGAGGATCCCTGAGATGAAGCAGAAAGTATGAGGCCCCAGGTCAGATGAGCCGCATCTGAGGTTGTTCAAGGAACTGGCAGTGGAAGTAACTGAACCCTGGTAGGTCTATTCAACAGCTCATTTGAGACAATGGCAGCTGCAAAAGACTGGAGGGTAGCGGATAGTCCTTCTGCATAAGTGGGGGACAAGCAACAACCAGGTAAATATAGACCAGTCAGTTACCTCTTTGTGGGTAAACTAACAGAAACACTAGCCAAAAAAGACCTAGTGAACTACCTGGAGAACAATGTTTAGTACTCTAGGACAGTAAACAGCACGGGTTTGTGGCAGGGAGATCTTGTCAGACCAACCTGATAATACCTTGACTGGGTAATGAGGGTAGTGGATAAGAGCCACACTATGGATTTACTCTACTTCTATTTCAACAAGGGTTTCGACTCTGTGCCTCACAGAAGGTTGCTGAAGAAGCTAGAGGATCTCTGGCAGTGAAGGACACAGATGGGTGAAAAACTGGATGGAAGAGAGACAGCAGAGGGTTGTGGTAAACAGAGTCAAATCAGAAGAGAGGAGTCACCAGTGGGATACCACAAGGATTGGTATTGGATCCAGACTTTTCAATATGTTCATCAAAACATGGGAGAAGGAATCCAGGGCAAATTGTGTCTATCTGCAGATGACACTTACCTCTGTGGCTGGGTAGACAGTGAGGATGTTGTTAGGCAGATGCAAAGAGAGTAGACTTGCAAAGGCTAGAGAGGTGGTCAAAGGTTTGGCAGTTGAAATTCAATGCCAGAAAGTGCAAGGTGATGCACATATGGGATGAGAACCCTGGACAGAGTACTGGATGGAGGAGGGGTAAATGTGTGCACAGCTTCTGAGGAAAGAGACCTGGGGTCATCATCAGTGACTCAGTAAAACAATAAAGCCAGGAAACAAGACCTTCTGTAAGGCAAATAGGAAGCTGATGCTTATAGGAAGGAGTATTGACAGCAGAAGGAAGGCGCTATTACTATCTCTCAATAGCTCACTGTTGAGGCCTGACCTGTAGAATTGGGCCAGTTCTGTCGTCCCTCACCTAAGGAAGATACGAGCAGGCTGGAGACAGTGCAATGTAGGGTGATGCAAATGACTCAGGGCCAGCAGGGCAGATCTTAGCAGGATTGGTTCAAAGCACGAACATGTACTTGCTGGAGGCCAGACAAGAGAGAGAAGATTTAATAGAGACCATCAAGTTCCTGAAAGGAGGAGCAAGGTGAACTGTGTAGAACTATTTAACATAAGTAGTGGATCAAGTACACAGAGTCATTAGTGGAAAGTGATGGGGGGCAAGAGAAAAGTGAGAAAGTTTTATTTTACAGAAAGGGTGGTGGAGCTGTGGAACAATCTGCCAGCTGATGTGGTGGGCTAAAACTATCAGTGGTTTCAAACACGACTGGGACAGAATGAGGGTCTTAGTGGTTGTTCAGGGTGGTAGCAGTAGGCGGGGAGCATAAAGGTGGATAGTGTGGGCTGGAAACCTAAACTGACAATAGGTCCTGCTTTAGTTTAAGTTTACTGGGCAGAGTACATGGACCACTGGTCTTTTCTGCTATCATTATCTATGTTTCTATGTCTCCGCCAGCTTACCCAGGATAGAGATAAGGCTTTCCAATCTGTAGCTGTCTGGTCCTCCTTGTCCCCATTAGTGCAGTGGGTCTACTTCTGCAGTTCTCCAATCCTTGGCACTATCCCTGACTCCAGAGTGAGTCATTAAATAGCTGGGTAGGGCTCTGCCAGCTCTGATGATAGTTTGCAAGTACCCTAGGGTGCAGCCCGTCCAGGCCCAGCACCTTGCCCACTCTAAGGACCACTAACACTTTACTTACTCTTTCAGTTATGATATGATCACCACCCTCTCCATTTCCTGTGCCCTGTATATCTGCCTTGATCCTTCTTTCTGGTAGAGGCTCATCATCCTCAGACATGAATACTGAATGGAAGTAATAGTTGAGGACATTTGCCTTCTGCCCGCCATCCCCCTCCTCCCGCCAGCTAGCCTGGCAATTCCTCTCCTAGCTGTTCTTTTCTCCTGAATGTATCTAAAATGGTCTTTTCTTCTTCCATCACACCCTCAGTAGTCCATAGCTTGGTATGTGCCTCAGCCCTCCTTACTGCCACCTACACCTCTTTTAATTTCCTCACATTTCTCCTTCCCTCTGGTTTCCTTTTTACCTTATGAAGGCCTTCATTTTTGCCTTCATAGCCTCCCCTACCTCCTGTGAGAATAAGACTAGTTTATTGTGCTTTGCTTACAAACATATATTTAAAATGGTAAGACTCAGTGTTGGTAATGATTCTTGAGCCCCCACCCAAAAATCTTATAGTTGATAATATTTATTCTGTTAGAGGGCAAGGTCAGCTCATTCACAAATGGGATTTGTGTGTGGAGGCAGAAGTAGTTGAAGAATTATGCCAGCATTTGGCATTACTTTCTGAGCACTCTAATAATTCTGCCTGGTATCAGACATGAACACACGTCAACTGACGGAAATGAAATTGACCTACTTGTCTGGATACAGTAAATGGCTGATTGTATCTCTGCCGCTAACATTTTCTAACAATCACTGGATGCGAAATGAGATTATTGTACAATGCCAATGTAAACATTGTTCCCAGAGATAATTGCTCAATCTGTCTATTCCTTGTAATGCAAACTCATTTGGAATGTTCCCATTTTTAGAGCAGTTGTTTGTGAAGCAAGTTATGTCATCTTTGGCTCATACAGACAAGTATTTCTCTGTTACTTTTCATGTAGGGGTTTAGGCTGTATAAGACTGAAAAGGTTAAGGTGAATATTTCTCAGCTGTTAAGCACCCTTCAGCGTTCTCAGATAACTTGATGTTTGTTCAGTTTATACAAACTGCTAAAGGAGGGTTAGACAATTTTGCATATTTTCAGCTTTGTCCCGGGGTGGGGTGGGATACAGATGCAAACTGGCACATTGAATTTGGTTAAACTGTTGGAGATTTGGTGAACAGAGCAAATCTGGCCTGGACACTAGGAAATCCCATACTCTTTTGCAAAGTGCCATGGGAGCTTTAATGTCCAACTGGACGATCACCAGAACTGGCAGGCAAGACCTTGGTTTAATGTCTCATCTGAAAGATGGCACTTCAGGAGTACCACACCCTCATGCTGCACTGCAGTGTCAGTACTGTGATTGACCCCACGTTCCTGGTGTGGGTTAGAACCCACAACTTTCTGATCTTCCAACCTCAAAGGCAAGCATGCAACCTGCTTAGCCACTGACGCTGACAAAGATTAAAATTCCAACCAAGGTCTGCTTGATTGTCAGGTTTGAATTACAGTGTTTCATACCTATAGGCCATACTGGCAGCCCAGGAATGTTGCAGGGCAGCTGTGTGACACATCTGCACAAAATGATCTGGACATTTTTGCAAGCCTAGTTACCTTCTATGTGCCCAATAGAGATCAAAGGATATGAAAAAAAGGATTTGTGTTATTTTGACTGCTGAGATATATTCATAACAAAATATTTTTGTTAACCAAATAGTGTTAATATGTAAACTAAATTGTGTGTCTGTCCACTGCTTCTGCCCTAATTTCCCAGTGCCACAACACACTGTGGGAGACAATAGGGCTTCATTTTATTCTTAGCAGTTTTCCACCTGCTCAAAACAGGTGAATTGAACACCTTGGTGCACAAAATGAACCCTGACGCTATAAATTTATATCTTATTTTGCTGGATTCCTCCTCATAGATGTAAATAATTTTCTGTTATTATTCAGTTTGGTTTCTTCTGCGTGTGAGCAAAATGGTCAAATTATCTCAGTTCTGCTGCACCTGGGGAATAGTTTATATATATATATATACAGTATATATATATATATATATATATATATATATATATATATATATTTAGGCATGACCTAGACCATTAAGATGGTATCAGCACAACAGTAGAGCAATGAAAGAGAAATAATTCAGATAAATGCAATTCATTTAGGACAGAAAATCATAGCCAATAGATCCCATCTGCAAACAGAAATGAGATTGTCAAAGGTGACTGAAAGAACGCTTGCAACAATAATGCAATAGAATACCTATGTGTTACAATGTGTATTAAAGCAGCAGTGCAACGAAATTGGGCAAAAATTTGACCCAACCTTTTTCCCTATAGCAGATTCCAGGCATATCTTAGTTTTATCTGGTTGTAAAATGTTGTAATTCCACCAGAATCTGAGTATTTTATTAATGTGCCAAATTAGTCCTTAAAAAAAAAAAGATATCTGCCACATTTGCTTTAGAAATGCCATTGTAGACCTGGTAAGTGTAAAGATCAAAGAAAATAACAAAACTTATGGGCCCCTATGCACCAATGGCAAGTAATATGTGCCAGAGGCATCGCTTACTCCACCTCGCGGAGCTCCGCGACCTGCAGACAGGTGAATACCAGTAGCATTCCCGACCGCCGGACACCTGTCATTGGCCCCACACCTCAGTGCTCAGGTCCGTGCAGGCTGGCATGGGCAGAGTTGCGGACCAGTCAGGCATCCAATCAGATGATATCGACATGGGTCCAAAAGTGGATCTCTTATGCGGCAGAACACATGATAGCAGTGCACCCAGCAGATATCTGAGGGCTGGCAGCTGTGGCAGATGGAGGAAGGCAATGTTGCTGGCCCTCTGATGGCATCAAAGTGGTGCAGCGGGATGGGTGGTATGTCAGGTGGCAGAACAGTACTGCCCGGTAGTGGGGGGTGGACATGCGGTGCCATTGGGGGGCAGCATCCATGTGATAGTGCTCCTGTGGGGGTTTGGGTTGGGGGGTGGCAGCACAAACCACTATGTGCTAGGGCAGGTGGGTGCACTAGGCAGCCATTTGCTGTTGCCCCGGAGGGTTGGTGGACTGTTTGTCATGTCCTGCGGTGTGTCCCAGGGTATGCACGGGGCACATAGGTGGTTTTATGGCAGGGTTCTCCCTGGTATACCCTGCACCCCATGCACCCAGTGGCCAGCACTATGCACCTTTGTGAATGGCATGGTGCTAGCATGCCCCCCACACATTGTGGACAGCAGACTTGGGGATCAGACATATCTTCGCCCAGCGCTTCTTTGCATCCTGCATGGGGGTGCAATGATGGAGTGGCTATGCACCCAGCTATGCATGTGTGTAGCCACTCTGCTCCATTGGTGCATAGGGCGCAATGTGCATAGCCTAGAAAGTACCTAGAAAATAGATTTGACAGTAATGCTAATGTTTTCATTAATAGATGCTGAAACTAGCTTTTAAAAAACATTTTTGTTGCACTGCTGCTTTACGTACTTCTGTAATAGGCTATTAGGAACTGACTTGAAAGTTATTAAACTGACAAAAGCCTGACTCCAGCTATAAGTGAGGATTTACCCATGACAGGCGTGGGTTACTAGGAATTAATCCATGCTGGGGAGGGGTTGCACACAAGTCTGCAGACCGAGTGCAGACAGCCACCCAGGCGTGATTACTCACATGTAACCTACACTCTGGAGTGGGTTAATTTACTTATAACATGGCCTGCAAATGCAACAGAGACTCAAGACTTGTGTGTGTGTTTATGAAATGTTTATTTATACTCGGAGTAGTGAAGAACAATATAATGCTGTGACACTGCACTGCAATGGGAAATGTTCATTCATAGTCGGAACAGAAAAGAACAACAAAATGCTGCAGTGCCGCAGATGCTACATCAGCAACAGGCTGAGTGTGTTTGACAACTTTCCCCTGACAAACAAACCAGTGGCTGAGCGTTACTAGCAACATGAATTAAATGTGATGCTATATACACATAATATCAACACAATGGAAGCTCTATGCTATAGACATGTGAACAAAGTGCAGTCACTCTGCATGAAACATCCCTGTGATAACTATAAAGTGTGACTGTGTTCAGCAACCCATGGCTGGAGACAGAAACAAGAGGGTCGGTGGCTCGGGGTGTTTCACATTATCACTATCAACACACTCAGATCACTCAGGAACAAATGGCACAGTGCATGGTGGAAAAAGGAACATGCGGGCGTGCTAAGAGCTTCTTCAAGCAGCATTTTTCCTGGGCTCCTGATTGTTGTAATTAAAATCGCAATAAATTTGATTTACTCTGGAGCTTCCGGCAACAGAGTGCAAATAAAAGTGTGGTGTGAACTTGAGAACGGCACTAATGAGGGAAAATAGAGAGCAGCCCCCTTGTCTTCGAACTTTTTGCTCAAAACAGGCACAGCAGCCTCAAGAAGAGTGGCCTGCACCATCAAGAAGCCACCGCTACGAGCGAGTTGCTTACTGGGGTGCCTCTTTCCTTTTAAGCCAGGCAATACTAAACCAGCTAGTCTGAATGGTTCAAGATACTGATAAAAATTGATTCATGGACCTCAGAGTCTCGCATTAGAAACTAAATGGACAATTATGAACAGTTGGCCCAAAGATCAGAGCATTCCATGTTGAACGCTTTTGATGCTACTACCAAACTGATAAAAGAAAAACACACTGTTAAAGCAACATTTGGAGGTGGTGGAAAACTGGCCAGGAAAGGAACTTGTGGGCGCTTGGCCTACCTAAATTAGAGGAGGTGAGTGGACTGTACTGGCTTTGCGCAGAACCTTGTTGTGAACTCCTCCCCCGCTTTCATTGGAGAAAGCTTTACTCCAGTAGGCACACTTGCTCTGAGGGCAGGAGATCAGAGGGCTGTGGGTTCAGTTCCCACACCTGGCACTTGGGTTAATATCCCAATACTGACACTGTAGTGCAGAATGAGGGGTGCTGCACTTGAGGTGCCGTCCTTTGGATGAGAAGTTAAACCGAGGTCCCATCTGCCTGGATTGTTGGTAGTTCAGGTGGACGCTAAAGATCCCATGGCACTTATCGGAAAAGAGTAGGGAATTTCCCGGTGTCCTGGCCAAATTTCCCCATTCACTAAAAATACTACCAACAGCTTAATCTGGTTCAATTTCAGTTACTTACCATCTGTATCCCCCTCCTCCCAGTTGCCACTGAAAAAGTGACTTCTAGTCCCAGTGGGACAACTGGGTCTAAACTTCAATAAATAAATAAATAGTACCCGGAGGTGGGCTTCACGGATGCTGTGTCTCCTTGGACCTTTTGATTGTCTGCACCAGAGTGGGTGATCATGATCGAGTGCCTGCCGAGTCAGAAGGAGAAGATCTCTTAAATATGGGGACATTGCTTTACAGATCTTGCATACAGCACCTGCAGCAACGGAGGACGGTGTTTGACAGCATTTGGAACCGCTATAGGCAAATACAAGAGCCAAATCAATATTGTTCCTGCCAGGTTCTGTTTGACCTGGCAGGGTGGCAGTACCAATTTACTGACCCAACAGACATGGAGAAGGTGCTGCAGTGTATAATGTCAGAGATGGAGGAGGTGGATGTTTCCTCGGAGAGGCTTAAGCCTGGGCCTGGGGCTGTCTTCTGAACTATAAGTTGGGCGAGTGGGCTGGGGGCTGGTTTATGGACTGTCTTGGAGAGGTGCCTGAGGAGCATCTCTTCTTTTATCTACATATTTGTTTTCTGACCAAGCTTATTGCCAGATCGATGTTCCTCTCACAGTCTTCTTGTAATCTACGAGTTATCTAACCTGACCCTGGCTGCCTGCTGACTTGCTTAATTGGACTTTGAGATAGTGGCCACAAGTCATTTCCTGCACTATACAGGCAGTGTCCCAAGTTCGAATGTTAAATTGTTGATTGAGATTTCATTATATTATTTGTCCTTTAATATTATAGTTGATGTTCTAGTTACTCTATTCTAAGGGAGGCTCTTGCTTGATGGTAACATGTTTTACTTGGGAGGATGGGAGCTTTCTGGGGTTAAATGCTTTTATATGAGGCTTACCTCAGGAATCGCTATGTCCATAATATTATTGTGGGTATTTACTCTGTGTTATTATAGTTTTTCAACCACCAGATTCTCCTTTAGTCTTCCTTAGCTGCATTCTATGGTAACTAACGTTTGTCTTCAGGATTCATCCCCTATGTTGTAATGCCAGGGAAGGTGTCTTATTTAATTCTGGTATGCATCTCTGTGTATTGACATTATATTGTTATCCTCATGCACCTTTGGTTTTGTAAGTTTTGCCTTGCAAAATTAATAAATAATTAATGCAAAAAAAATGAGCATGCCGGGTCACAGTGTTGGTATATTTCAGAGATAGGCAAGACATGCAGTGTACAGTACCTGGCAGGGATTTATAACGATGGCAGAGAGAGAGGAAGAAAACTTGCAAATAGTCACATATTCTACAGCTGCTAATCAATATGAACATCAAACTGACAATGTCAACAAACTGTGGCACCAACATACGTCCCTGCAATATACATGAACAGACTCACCATCTTGACAGACCCTGTCCCAGATAAACAAACAAGAGAGTCGGCGGCTCAATATGAACAAAGTTCTATTGCTGAAGAAAAAAGGCACAGTACCTGGTGTGGACCATCAGCTTTGCAAACCACAGTGTTGGTCTTTTACACGCAGGCAAGATGTGCAGTGCAGCTGACGAGGATTATCACCATGGAAGACAGAGGAAGGGGACATAACTGCAAACTACTGCAGGTACTGAACAGCAACTGATGTTTCATGGTGACTGCTACAGTGAATGGTAACTTGTAGGATAACTTGTTGGCCATTGACATGTGTCAGCTACTGTTGCCCTGTGGCACTTGACAGATTGCAAGGACTGAAGGGCATGCTACAGTAGTAGAAATTGACAGCACCAGTGATTGCAAAATGTTCAGGTGAAAGGGACTGCATTATAGCATGCTGCAGGGATGATGGCTGCCTGTAGACTGTCTGCTGGTTGCTGTGGTGCTGACAGCTGTTCTGGGGTTGCCTGTAGGGTGTGCAGCACTGGCAAGACTTTGTGCAGCTGTTTGTAGCCTCTGCGATACTGGGTGGGGATGTGTGCGGTGTCTTCGTTGTCTTTGTGGAGTCCTCCCTGGGTGGCTTGCTGACAGTTCTGCTCACTGTTGGTGGGCTGCTGCTGCTCTTGCTGAGAATGTTGGACCATTTTGGCAGTCACTACTGGAGGCAGAACAATGATTACAAAGGCTGCTGTCACAGTGATGCTCTGTGACCGACGTAATTTCTCTTGATGCCAGCCCTGCTTCTGACAGTGTGCTGTGCTCCTAATTGAATGATTAGTGTAACGGTGACTGAGCCGACATTGCTGGAAATCTGAGATATTAATTCCCCAAGGTAACTAACTCTCATAGGTTACTGTCCATACCACCACTGATGGTGGTCCAGGATGTGCTGGGGTAGCTTTTTGGGGTGTAGGTAGAATGTTGGGATGTTTGGGGGCACTTCAAGACTCATTTTTTAATCAGTTGTACTGGGCAATCATGGTGATTGGGTTGTGCAAAGACAACCCCATCGATGTGTTATTGCCTTTTCATTAATGGTGCTTTGATTTTATTTGCCTCATTAAATGTCAGGGTGATAGATTCAAGACCATTCTCATCCATGGCAACCATGAAGGAGCTGTGCCACAATTTATTGAGCCCCTCTCCCACATTGAGCTAAGCCCAACTGTACCTTGAACCAGACTCTTTCGACGAGCCCGTATGCAGTGTCAGGGCTTAATTTGGCACAAGTTCGGATGGCATGCAGGTTGGGTTCTGTGATCCGAGGATGATGTCCAGCTATGTCTCATCCAGCCCCATGGTACTCTTTGAGGACTGCAACAAAGGCATTATTTGTAGCCACAAACCGGTGTCAGTCACAATACTGATCTGCCTGTTCAGCTCCACACTGTTGAGACTGATAGACGCCAGCTCGTAGACCAATAAAGGAGCTTATTATGTACTGATTCCCTCACTATTTCTCTCTGTGCTAGAAATGTCTGAGGATATGGGCCAGATCCACAGGGCTGATTGTTTTTCAAATCGATCTGGCAACTCAGAGACTGCAGACAGTCTTGAAACACATTCACAGACCAGGCAGTGGTTTGTGTGTGTTTACTTCATTTTTCATTTCTCTAGGGCATCAGTCTATGTGGGGTCAGGGTAATGTGCCAACTGCTTCATTCAGTGGTGGGCGAGCACTACCTGCCTATGCACTGCTCATCTTCTGGTACTTTTCTCTTTAGGTGCCTGCTGCTTGCCCCGTACTCTTTGTCCACCCACTCAGCGACGGACAGATTGCCTGACAAAGAGAAATTGACTGCAAAGCTTTGCTTCATTATGCTTCTCTGTTAGCTGATGTGGTACGTTACTGTCTGATGCTGGCAAAACACTGTGAGTGGACTTCTGACCTGCAGGGGCTTGACAACATCAGAGATGCTGACTGAGCTCTTTGCGAGGAGCAACCGTGGATTAACTGAGAATTAATCCACAGTCAGCTGATGGCTCTTCACCAATTAGAACCCTGCATTTCCCCATGCCATGCATCAAGAGTGTTTTAATGACCACTTGCTATTCGCTAGTCAGTTTGCCTGACAGCCCAATTGTTTTATGTCACATGTCATTTCGCTAAAAGGTGACACAGCATAAGGTCTGTGACCTTCCAGAAAGTCTCAGAGAGCAAATCCTAAAAACATATAAGTATCTCTGAAAACAGAGGAGTTGCCCAGGAAAATGGCATGGGCTGAGCTTGTGGAATTGTGGGAGCTAAGTCCAATGTTGTGAAGTGGATAATCTCTGAGAGTTAGTTGGGCCTTGTGTTTAAAGAGAGAAAGAGAGAAATCTTGGAGAGCAAAAGACAGTGCTTACTGATTTTGACCTATCCTGCATCTCACACCTCATTCACGGAGTGAGACTTTATGTAGACCATGTAGATCATTGCCGAGATTTTTCCTGAAATGGTGTGGAGCAGCATTCAGACTGCATTCCGCTGGATCACTGTATATGCTCGCAGAGGTGTTCCAGCATTTCAAGGAGGTTCTGGGTGGGGTAGGATGGGGATGATGTTGGGGTCATAGAAAGATAGAATTTGACGGCAGATAAGGACTGCTTGGCCCACCCAGTCTGCCCAGAGAAATGGCATTGCAGTGCCAGAAGCTTGTGGATGGATCTTTGGACCCAAGTTCAGCTAAAGGTTGATTCTAGTAGTTTAATCACAGCTGGCGCAGGCAAGTGTCTCTTTTGTAAACAAGGGCTAAAATGGCAGAAAACACAGTCTCAGAGTCAAGCTGTGACAACGAAGCATGCACGCATGCATATGCATACGCCATGCCCAATGTCACGGCTCGACTCTGAGACCGCATGTTCTGTAATTTTAGCTCTCAGTTTACAAAAGAGACACTTGCCCGAGTTCAGCTATGCTTAAACTATTAGAATCAACTTTCAGCTGAACTTGGGTCTGAAGACTCATCTATGATCCTCCTATGCAGGCTGGGAAAAGCCTGACACAACATGGTTCGGCGTGCCAGCTGTTCATGAAGCCAAAATGTCGGCACCATCACGAATCCCAAGAAAAGAGAATTTATGCCACAACATTTTGCAACCAGTAATGTGAAAATGGTAGTGTTCAGACATGCACGGGCGCACCAATCTGGTTGCTGTGGGTACCACCAACAGTGGCTAGAGCTGGCCATGAACAGGGCTTCAGAGAAGGGCCACTCTCCCACTTTGCAGTGTGTTCTCTTTGGGGTAGTGAGGAAGGAAGGAAGGAACATTGTTTAACCAGGAGTGAAGATGTGTGCAAAGTCCTATTTTCAAGAAAAACCTGTGAGTTAAGAATTTAGACCTTATTTTAGTTTTATTTTTATCTGTTAGTAATTGTTTCATCCAAATACTTTATTTTAGTAATTTCTCCATTGTATTGAGTTTATCCCCATTTGTTGTTTATCTATCTTGGACATTGTTTCCAGAAAGTAATTGAAATGTATTTTACTGGTAACACTGTGCTGCATCTCAGAGTGCATGTACCAAACCTAAGGGAGAAGGCTTCTACTATATGATCATGCTCAGGGGTGCTTTCAGTGAACAAGTGTTGCTATGTCCAGGCCTGGTACTGTGTGAATAAATGCATTAGAGGGCATGAGGATATAGCCCCAGTGGTGTGTTCACAACAGACTGATGGCAGAAAAGGTGAAATGTGTTGTGCCAGTCATCAGACGGTGGTATTCTTACACATTATATTATTAAAAGAAACACTTTTCATGAAAGGTTGGGACAGAAATAGTTAGACACAATGGACTAACATAACATCATCAAAGTGTTGTGGGCCTGAGTGAATGGAGAAAATAGTGATGAAAAAGCCCATTGTCACAATTCCATGTTAGTCTGATTAAACTTTTACATAAACACAGCTTCTATTGCTAGTGTATGCTACCAATGAACACTACGATGCCTTTATTTGTCCTCACAAATGGGGCCCAATTCCAACAGGCATGGTGCAATTCATGGCGTATTGAGTTGAACCATGTGGCGCTGTACCAGGGACCCTGTGCTATATTCCTGGACAAGCAAGTCCCGGCACTTATGCCTGTGACTTGCAGCAACCGGTGACTAGCCACATGCATGAAGCACTGTGCCTGGGTGCTGCAAGTCACTGCATGCATTCTAGTGCCCCTCAGACCCTCTCACCCTGGAACATCACCACAAGCACAAGGGGCTGGACAGGTGGCACTGTCGTTTGGGGGCAATTCAAAAATGGACGGGGTCCCCTCAACATTAGGGGTGGGGGACATATGTATGTGCTGTGGGGTGGCCTGGGGAGCACTGCTGGGAATTGCCATGGTGCTGCGGTGGGCATCCATCCATTGGCATGGATGCCCTTAGACCATCTCCTGATGGTCTAACTCTGTTGCACCATTGCGTTTCGGAATATGTTTGTGGGTTACGGCATATCCTTTTGAATAGGGCATAGTTACTGCTGTAACCACCCTTGCACCATGCCGTTGTATGTTGAAGACATAGTGGGTAGGCGTAACCCACATTTGTTACAACCTGCATAGCATGGCACAAGGCACCTTTTGGAATTGCACCTGTGTATTATATGGCAAAGCTGCGATTTACACCATGGGCTTTGGGTATATATCGCTTCTGCTTATGCATAACATCTTGGAATCAGGCCTATGGTCTTTAAAGAACAACTCTCTACTATAATAAAAGGCTTAAAACACTAGATTTACATGAATTATGTTTTAAACACTATATTTACATGAATTAAGTTTTAACTTTGTTATTGGCTAGATATTTATTATTTTTACCTTCCCTTGTTGTTGATCTGCTAAGTATTGTAGGTAATGCAGCACTTACTGTATTTGACTGAGTTTTTCAAAATGTACCTGATCCCTCCCCTGCTAACCACATAAGGCTGTTTCAGCGACATCACAGTCTGTTGCCATGGTGAGCATTATGATGACATAAACAACGATATCGTGAGATTAACAGGGTTTTATATACATATTTTATAGATTCTTTAGATAGACTACCAAGATGTGCTGTAAACCTTGGAAAGGAACATTGAAAATGAAAACAAAATGTAGTCTATCATAAATTGTAATAGCTGATGCATCTTATTTATGAGTACAAGCTGAAGTGCAGAACTGCTCTTTAAAGTTAATTGACCTTTCATGTTTGTCATGCTAATTTTACCACAAAGATTATGTGTCCCTGTGCTACGGTGTTTCCAGTGATTAAACTGGATAACAAGCAATACTCCTCTGTTAATGAGTTTAGCTGGGATATCTATAAGTCATGTAAATGATATAAACAAACTCTAGCCAGAGCCAATGTGGCTGCAAAATTATATTATTGATGGTAGTGAAAAATGTAATGAAATACAGTATCATAATAAACACATACTACATGTGTTTTTGAGCAACACAAACATCTGAACATTAATCAAAAGCTTACATTTATGAGACTCTTGCTCCTCCATCCAGATTGTATCCCTCTTTAGAAACTAGTAATATTATAAAGTGATGAGATTTTCATCATGTGATTTATTTGCACATTCAAACTTCTTTTTTCCTTTTTATATATTTACAGGAGGGAGGGTCATCCCTCGAAGCAACAGTCCAGCTTGACTTGGGACCTGAGGACACCTGAGGATGAAAGCATGGAAGGAGCGCATAGGGCCTGCTTCCGCCTCCAGTTTTCAGTTTTCTGTCCCCTTCCCTGCACTGGGGCATGCAACCTTGGTGTGCATACATGGAGGCATGTGCATGCCATGGAATCCTGCAGTTTCCTCCTTTCTCTGCCATTCGCAGACCCGCATTACCATCACACCTCCACCTGGTGGCAGTCATATAGCAGGAGAGGCAGTCCTCCCTCCCTGGGAGAGGAAAGCAGTCCAGTGGATCCTTAATCCTTTCCTCCCGATCAACCCCAAGTTTCCCAGGCTCATTCCTGAACTAGGGTTGCTGGCATGACAGCGATAAAGCATCCAGTGCCTTAGACCAATACACCACTTGGCCCAGCTACTAATGTTATTTCTTTGTCGAACTGTAATTTAATCACATCAACATTTATGAGCACATAAGCAATTGCAATGGACTGGATAGCTTGGGCAGTAAATATAATTAATCATGTTTAACGTTTTCCTTTACATGTTTTCTCTGATCCCTACCACTACAGTTTGCAAGGCTATGTGTTAATTTGAGCTGTAGTTTCATAACTCACAATGGGAGGTCATGGAGTTCAGAGGGGACTGGTGTGTTCATGTGTTTTAGAAAAATACTTCTCACTTGATAAATTATCATCCTGGAATTTAAGCAACCCCAGTTACACTATACTATTTATATGTGTACGATATTAATCACCAAATTAGATATTTGCAAAGTAACGCAAGAACAACTACATCACACTTTTCCATTTCTTGCAATGCATGTACACTTGCCACATGACAGAATGTTCTATAATTCTTTCAAAAATATTTTTCTGAATCCATTTCAGTGAACTTCACTAAAGGCCAAGGTGACTGTATTGACTATCATAAAACTAATAAGACTGCAAAAGTTCTCCTGTAAGAACTGAACTAACAGGGTCCACAGAACCCAATAAAAGGGAGAGCTAATGTGACAGGGACATGAGTCAAATTATTAATATATTGAGTAATGTGGTTCCATAAAATAGCTTAAGAAATAAGGAACGAACAAGTGTGAATTTTGACCCTGTTAGTGCAGTTCTTAACGGAAAACTTTTGTGCTCTTAATTCATTAATGGTTGCCAGTGTTGTCACCTTGCCCTTAGTGTTCACTGAAATGGATTTAGAAAACAATTTTTAAACAATTATAGTACATTTTTCCGTGAATGAGTGTAAATGCATGGCATGGAATTGAAATGTGTATATACTGTAATTGTTTCTTACACTACTTTTGTAAATATCTCATTTTGTGTTTAATATCAGTGCAGATATAAACTGTGTAGTATAATTGAGGTTACTTAAATTGCAGGATGGTAATTCTATCATGAGAATTTTTATTTCAAACACATGAGCATCTCTAGTCTCCTCTGATCTCCATGACCTCCCAGTGTGAGGAGACCATGAGATTGTAAATTATGCAACCCAAATTAACACACACCACTACAAGCTGTTGTGGTAGAGATCAGAGAGAATGATAAATATAAAAGAAACAGTAAAACATAATTCATTATATTCACTGCCCAACGATCTAGTCCATTGCAACTGCTTATGTGCGTTTGATTGTTGATATAATCAAATTACAGTCTGTAAAAGAAATACTATTAGTGACAAGAGTGGGGAATCCAGTCCCTGAATAAATATATAGACTGGGGTTATGATGCAGGGCAAAAATATATATAAAAGGGAAAAGAGGTTGGAATATGTAAATGAATTACATGACAAAATCTAATTTCTTTATAATACCACTAGGAGAACAGGCAGACAGAACTGGAATATAAAGGAATGTTGACTATGTCAGTCCATGGTGGCAAAGGCTTAAACACAGTGGAGTGTGTGTGTGTGTGTGTGTGTGTGTGTGTGTGTGTGCAATTTAAAACCTAGGAGGAAACAACATGGCTGTCATTGATTGAGCACAGCATTGTTAACCCTTACTGCCTACAGACAGAACTAGAATGTTATGTAAAGGAATTCTGGACTAATGACTAATATGTGAGTCTGTGGCAAAGTAGGAGATGTGTTGCAACTGCAAAGGAAACATACTTTGTTTTTCTTGTTTCTTGAGACGGGACTTCATTGTTTGGCATAGGAGACTGTGCTGCAACTCCAACATGTTCTTCAGTTGGAAAGAATGCTTTGAAGTAATGCTGAATCCCTTTTGAAGCAAGAATTCTGCAGGGCTCCACCCACTGCAGCCATAAATGTACAGGAGGGAGAGCCATCCTGCCCTCCCTGGTGCAGCAATCCAGACTGACTCTGAATCTGGGGACACCTCTGGTTGGAACTGCAGTAAGAGCATCATGGGGCCTGCTTCTGCTTCTAGTTTTCCATTTTCTGTCCCCATCCTTGCACTGAGGCATGCATGTTGGACATGCATACATGGAAGCATGAGCACACCCGCAGAATCCTACAGTTCAGTACTTTCCCTGCTATCCTCAGACCTGCATTACCACCACACCTCCACCTGGTGGCAGTCATTTGGTGGGAAAGAAGAGCAGTCCAGAGGATGCTTAATCCTTAACTTCCTGGTCAACCCCCAGCACTCCAGGCTCATTCCTGAACCAGGGTCACTGGCATGACAAGAGGTAAGGCATCCAGTGCCTCAGCCCTATGTACCACTGGGTCAGCTACTAATGTAATTTCTTTGTAAATTGTAATTTAATGACATCACCAATTATGAGCACATAAGCAATTGCAATGGAATAGACATGTTGGGCAGTGACTATACAGTAATTAATCATGTTTCACTTTTTGAGACAGCAGATCTGGCTTGCATCACCAAGACCTGGCTGGATGATAATGCTGGCCTTTATTGGAGGCTGCTGTTCCAGCCGGGTACTCAGTGATACACTGCTCAAGAATGCACTGGGGGGGCATCTGTTTCAAGATGGTACTGGACCCTGGACCTTACAAATGTGCCAGTTGCGCAGACCAACTCTTTTGAGTGTACCATGGTTGCAGCTGTAGGCTGTAGGATCACTCTCATCTACTGTCCACCCAGGGATGAGAAGCTGTTCCTTCAGGAAGTAGCAGACTTCATGGTTGACATGGCATTTGAGTCACCCATGTTGATGGTCCTGGGTGACTTTAACGCCTGGGTCAATGGTAAAATCTCACTATTTGGACAGGACTTCCTCCAGCCGATGGCATCACTGGGCTTTACACAGGTGGTTGCCTCTGCTACCCATAAGTTTGGTCACTCTCTTGACCTGGTCTTCCCTTCTGGGGATTGACACCTCTGACTTGGTGGTGGAACCGGTCAGATGGTCAGATCATCACTCTGTGGGGTTCAGTTTTATGCCCCTCGCATAGGCCTGCCCGTGGAGATGGTCAGATACCGTCCTTATGGGATGTGAGTCCCGATGGTCTACCGTGGACCATGGGGTGCTTCGAGCACCTGAGATTCATCTGTAGCCTTTCTTGGTACAGTTCTCAGATGGTTTAAGCCCTACCTCACTGGCAGAACTCAGAGGGTAGTGTCGATTTTTCCTCTGAGCCATTCTCTCTGTCATGTGGGGTTCCTCAGGGCTTGGTGTTGTCCCCATGCTGTTTGCAGGATTGGATTAGACCTACTGGTAATTCTGAAGGCAAGCGGAGTCCAGAGAATCTGGTTCAGGCCTATAACAATGCCGCTACTGTGGCCCTGGACTCTATTACTCCCATCTGTGTTTTTCCTCTCTCTTCACCCTCAGTCCCTATGGTTTGATGGCACCTTGAGGGAGCTGTGGTGACTTGGATGAAGGTTGGAGCATTGCTGGCAGAAATACGCCCTGAAGCTGACTACCTTAGATTGATTGAACATTATCAAGTCTGTCAATCAGCAATCACCCATAAGAAGGCAGAGTTCCTGTTTGGGAGATTACTACTGCTTAGAATTGACTGTCTCAGCTCTTTCACACTGTGGACATGTTGGGCAACCCAACCTGTCTTCAGGTTTGAAATAGCTTTTCACAGATTGAGCGTCATGAGCCTGCTTGGTTCTTTTGGTGGATAAGGTGGCCAGCATCAGGGCAATGAACCAACCGCACACTCTGTGGGAGCTGGTAGTGGTCGTGTATGGTCACCTTCCTCGTGTGCCTGAAGTTCTTTCAACTGGCTGGAAATAGTGGATGTTATGTGGATTGCCCAGGGTATGTGCCCAACGTTGGGAGTTTGGACCGGGCCCCACCTCCCTGATTATGAGTTGTTGTGACACTGTTGGCCCTGTCCTAGCAAGGATAGTTTGGTGCTCTTAGAGTCTGATGAGTTTCTAGCTCCCTGAAGGAGGCAGTGGTGACACCTCTCCTGAAGAAAGCTGCTCTTGGAACCAAGCTGCCTTGCAAACTACAGACCGATCTCTAACCTTCCCTTTGTTGGGAAGATAACTGAGAAAGTTGTGGTGCTGCAACTGAAGAACCACCTGACCATCCAAGACATCTATGAACCTCTCCAGTCCGGTTTTCATAAGAGGCATAGTACTGAAACCGTTCTGGTTTGGGTGCTCAATGATCTCTTGATGGCGAGAGATCAGAAGCACCATTCTATCTTGGTCCTTCTTGATCTCTCTTCAGCTTTTGACACCGTGGACCATGGGGTGCTTCTTGAGCACTTGAGATTCATCTGTGGCCAGTTTGGTACAGTTCTCAGATGGTTTAAGTCTTATCTCATTGGCAGAACTCAGAGGGTGGTGTCAGGATTTTTCCTCTGAGTTATTCTTTCTGCCATGTGGGGTTCCTCAGGGCTCGGTGTTGTCCCCATTCCGTTTGCAGTGTATATGCTGCCCCTTGGAGACATTGTAAGATGGTATGGGCTGAGGTTTCTCGTTATGCTGATGATACCCAGCTGTACCTGTCTTTGCACCTGACCAGGACAGTGCATGATTGGTATTTAACAACTGCCTTGCTGAAATCCAGGATTAGATGAGTTTCAGCTGGTTGAAGATGAATTCTGGAAAGACTTATGTGATGGTGGTGGATCCTGGTCACCAGACTGAGGTGTTAGGGCTGGCCAACCCACCTGACTTTGTCTAGGGGGTATACAGATTCCTTCCTCTGAACGGATGTGAAACCAGGGGTGATTTTGGATGATGGGCTGACACTACATTCGTGGGTGTTGGCAATCATCAAGTCCTCTTTCCACCTGAGGAACATCACCAGGGTTAAGCACCTTGCTCCTTCAAGCGATTTTCTAATGTTGATCCACACCTTTGTGACCTCGTGCCTGACTACTGCAACTCCCTTTATCTAAGGTTTCCAGGGATTTATATCCGCACTTGCAGCTAGTGCAGAATGCTGCTGCCTGGTTGTTGATGGGGACCCCATACGCAGTCACATCACACCAGTGCTGTGCGAACTGCATTGGCTGCCTATTCAGTGGCGGATCACCTTCAAGGTTGGGCTTGACCTACAAGGTCTTACACAGACTGGGCCCAAGAACTCCTGTTTCAACTGCCCCGACGACTGCTCCACTTACTGTAGCTGATGAGGGGTTGCTAGAGATTCTCAGGGTGAGTCTTAAGTCATCTGGAGCCCATGCATTTATGTATGTTGCCCCAGCCCTGTCGAAATTCTTCACCCCATCAGATATGTGAGTGCACGACCATGGAGGGCTTTAAGAAGGCCCTGAAGACACATCTATGGCTGAAAGCATACCCAAATCGACCATTTTATCATATTTATTTTATTATTTTGATCAATGTGTGTTTTATTGTTTTATTCACTTATTTATTGTTCAGCTCCTTGACACTTGAAAGGTGCTTTATAAATAAAGTTTATTATTATTATGTATTATTCTTTTTACATGTTCTCTGATCCCTACCACTACAGTTTGTAAGACTGTGTATTAATTTTGAGCTATTATCATAACCTCAGCCTCCTCACAGTGGGAGGTCATGGAGGTCAGTGGGGACTGGTATGCTCATGTGTTTTAGCAAAGAAATTCTAACTTGATAGAATTATCATCCTGGAATTTAAGCAACACCAGTTACACTAACACTTTATATCTGTACCGATATTAACCACCAAATGAGATATTTACAAACATAGTGCAAGAAACAACTATATCACACTTTTGCATTCCATGCCATGCATGTACACTCACCCTATGACAGAATATTTATAATTCTTTAAAAATATTTTCTAAATCCATTTCAGTTAACTTCATTTAAGGGCAATGTTACTGCACTGGGTACTGTAAACTAATAAGAGTGCAAACGTTTCTCTTCATGAACTGCACTAACAGGGCCCACAGAACCCAATAAAGGGGGAGGAGATAATGCAACAGGGACAAGGAGTCAAATTATTAATATATTGAGTTTTAGAGTTTTGCAAAATAGTTTAAAGGACTCTGTCAACCTGTTTTGTATCATATTGTTTCTTGCTAAAACCTACATTTTATGATAGCTTACCTTCTCTAAAATTCATTGATGTTGCATTTGTTTTGCCTGTCTCATTTAGTAGAACAGAAATTGGGCTTGTAGTGTAGCCTACAGGTTAGAGGAATGAGGTGTGAACAAGCTTGATACATCCAGCAGACCAGACCTGAGTTTGATTCTCACAACCTCCACTTGCATACTGTGTGACTCTGAGCAAGACACTTAACTGCTCAGTGCTCCCAGGTCACTCCTGAAAACAGGCACTTGTGCCTAGTGGCCTTACCCGTTACCAAAGACAAAAAAAAATAATAATAAATGCATGCTAATGTATATTTATAAACAACCTTGTTTTGTTTACAATCCTGGATCTGTTCTACATATTTCCTGAGCATAAGAAACACACCCTAACAGTGCACTCACTCATGAGGCAGTAGCCACCCTAAACTCCACCGCATCATGAGTGTCTAGACTGTCTTGTGGGTGTTCCCAAGTCCAGGAAAGCTAGAGATGGAGCTGATCAAGGAATATAAACAAACCTGTGGTGGTGTGGTAACACCAGTATGGTGGGCAGTCTGTTTTTCACTTTTTAAAAGAAAAAAATCAGAATTAAACTACCAGCTGTATCAGCAATTGTTACATAATGTTGGCAGTCATAAAATGTGTTTTTTAACAAGGGACACTTTGAGCCCTAAGGGGTTGACAGTGTCCCTTTAAAAAGAAGGTGCTAACAAGTGTGGACAGTGACAATGTTAGTGCAGTTCTTAAAGGAAAGCTTTGCACTCTTTACGTGTTTATGGTTGCCAGTGCTGTCACCTTGCCCTTAGAGTTCACGGAAATGGATTTACAAAACACTTTTAAACAATTATGGAACATTTTGTCATGAAGAGTGTAAATGCATGGCACAGAATGGAAAAGTGTGAAATACTATAGTTGTTTATTGTACTACTTTTGTAACTATCTTATTTTGTGGTTAATATCAATACATATATAAACTGTGTAGTATAACTGTAGTTACTTAAATTGCAGGATGGTAATTCTATCAAGTGACATTTTGTTTCTAAAACACATGAGCATATCAGTCCCCTCTGACCTCTGTGACCTCCTAGTGTGAGGAGACCGTGAGGTTGTGAATTATGCAGCACTACATGTTGTAGTGGTAGAGATCAGAGAGAGAGTGATAGATGTAAAAAGAAAAAGTAAAACATGATTAATTATATTCACTGCCCAACTTATCGCGTCCATTGCAATTGCTTATGTGCTTGTGATTGTTGATGTAATTAAATGACAGTCTGGTAAAGAAATAAGATTAGTGACATGATGGGGAATCCAATCCCTGAATAAATATGTAAACTGAGGTTATGATGCAAGGGCAAAAATACATATATAAAAGTGAAAAAGAGGTTGGAATGTGTACATCAATCACATGACACAAATCTAATTTCTTTATAATACCAGTAGGAGAACAGGCAGGCAGAACTGGAATGTAAAGGAATGTTGACTATGTCAGTCCATGGTGGCAAAGCAATGCTAAAACACAGTGGTGGTGGTGTGTGTGTGTGTGTGTGTGTGTGTACTTTAAAACCTAGGTGGAAACAACATGGCATGAGCACTATTAACCCTTACTGCCTACAGATAGAACTGGATGTTATGTAAAGGAATTCTGGACTAATGATTGATATGTGACTCTGGAGCAGTGGGAGAGGTTTTGCAACTGCAAAGGAAACACACTTTGTTTTTCTTGTTTTTGGGAAGTGACTTTGTTATCTGGTGTTGGAGATTGTGCTGCAAGTCCAACATGTTCTTCAGTGGGAAAAGAATGCTTTGAAGTAATGCTGAGTCCCTTTTTGAAGCAAGATGTCTGCAGGGTTCCACCCACTGCAACCATAAAAATACATTTCATTGAAAGCAGCATTTTTTTCAACATGATCCTTTCATGTTTGCCAGTGACAAAATAGGGATGCAACTGGAAAATCCCCAAATTCTGTAAGTTAAAACCTGTGTCAGTTTATTTATTTAGTTTTTGTTGACTGGGTAAGTGCACTAGACAAATTCTGCCTATTGTCAGGCCCGACCCGGGGCAGGGGATACAGATGAATGCCAACTGACCATGAACCAGATTAAGTTGTTGTATTTACAGGTAGTTACAGTGGATTTGTGAACCCAAGCCCTTTGGAATATCCTGGCCAGAATATCTATCCCTCACACTACATGTTTCCCTCCTGAAGCACAGGAAGTACATTGGCATTTTCAATGGAGATACCATTCTGGTAAAAAATATGAGCTGAGATCATCTGCAAATTAAAATATTAGTTGTTACTTTCATGCTGCTTGTAAGATACAGTTCATGTGACCAGGCCTCCATGTGTGGTGACTCAGTCTCACCTGGTCCTTTAAAGGCTTCTCCTTTCCTTTTCTTTAATCTTGCCAAGGGGTGGCTTGGGTTCAGGCTGCAAGCAGCCTAGGGTTCTGGAAAATTATAAATGACACAGTGTCTTTACTTACAGTACTGACTAGGAAACTAGGATACACTCAGACCTACACTCCCCAGGAACAAGTCTACCCACAGTAATAGAGTGCATAGTAACTAAAGCGACACTAATATATGAAGAACAACAATTTATTTTATTGAAAGAGGGACAGAGAGGAAAAGATAATTCAGTAAAACATGGCATGCGGTTCTTATAACCTATTCAGTTTGAACACAGCATCTCACAGGGCCCACACTCTGAAATCTATAGTACCTCTTTGCAGGTCTAGCCATTTTACCCCAAGGCCATATGTGGGAGAGCTCTCACTTCTGTGCAGCAGGTATCATACTGGGAAGAATATTGCCTAATAATGATTAGAGACCCATTTGCAAGCGATTAATATTCAACATAATTGGTGAACAATGGTTACAAAAGGGCCTCCAACATCCCACTTTTCAGCAGCATTAAAAAGAGCCTCACAGCCTAAACTCTGAGGTACTCACTGTCCATAACACTTGATGAACTTACAGTAGTTGACAGAAGCCTCCACTGCTCTGCAGAGAAGGAAAGGGCCAGCAAGACTCAGTCAAGATGATGGACGAGATGCAGACTCCTCATGAACTCTTGATGTATGCTGCAAATGTGATCTCTCACTGGTTCTCTCGCTCATCGAGACTGCACTAGCACCCCAAATCCTGACCTAGTAGCACACCAAGGCTTCATTTGAGGCCAGTTACAACCCTCAAACGCAGGAACGCCTGCCCCACTGTTCAGCATGCTCTCACCAAAAATTAACATACAGTACCAGTAGGAAAGCTGAGTGCCACTATCATATTTAGAAATACCAAAAAGGCAAATACTAGTAATTAAATTGGCTTCATTGTAAGGAAGAAGTAGGCTGCTGGTTAACTAGGATCTGCAGCTTATCCAGTAGTAGGGAAATGGGCAGACTGGGTGGGCCAGCGGTCCTTATCTGCCATCAAATTCTATGTTTCTATGTTACAGGTTTGCAGGTACTAATTGTGATACCTCCTTGCAACAGGAATGCCAGCAGAGAACTGGAAAACACTCTGACTGGTGGACTAGTGTGTCATCAGGAGTCCTATTTACTTATTTCACAATTACAAGTGGGAAATAATGCTGTCAGTTTCTTCTTTTCGGATCCATGGTGCTCATGAAAATCTTCTCTTAAATTTTTTCTTGTAGACCCTTTCAAAATTCAGTAAACTCCTTGGTCAGTTCAAAATATTTTCTTCATATGTTCTTATGTTTGCTCCATTTCTGGAACTTGTTCACAGGGTTTACTCCATTTACTTCCTTTGAGTGTGAAAGGAAGTAAAACGAGTTTTCAATGATTGGGAAATTCTAAACTTATGCATAAAGAATGTGTAAAACTTATAATAATAATGAATGTATGTTACAAAACTATTTAAAAACTTTTTTTGTTTAACAGAATACAAAGTAAAAATCCTGAACAAGCTCCAGAAAAGGAGCGAAAGGTAGGAGCATATAAATAAAATATTTTGAATTGACCAAGGAGTCTGCACTAAATTTTTGAAAGGAGTCTGCAAGAATGATTTAAGAGAAGTCTTATTTACTTACTAGTGTTTGCCTTTTGGTACTTGTAAATTTTATCATGGCGACAGTGCTCAGCTTTCCTACTGGACAGTTACTACCCTTGCAAGATGATAGGGATCAGTCCACTGATGGACACAATGAGATGAAAACATGCAATGCTCATCTGAGAGCATACCCTGTTAGGTCACTGGCATAGATGATAACCTCAGATGGATAGGCCTAAAATGTTCTGGATAGGGTCCTTCTAGAGAATCCCAACATGAATGCTTTCTCCAGGTGCCTGTGAGTCTCTGTTGCCCATGTAACTGCAGCAGTGATTGCAAAAAACAAAAACAAATTTAAATCCAAGCATTGTGGTGCATTAATAAATACTTGGCCTGCAGTACCAAAGCAGTCACAGCTGAAATGTCTCCCAACCAGGTGGAAACTGTCCTAGTCTCACTTCTACACTAAGATAAGTAAGCTAACAGCATTGGGCTAAACAGCAGCAGCCAAAATGCAATAAGCAATGACATGATCAAGTCCATGTTATGGTCCAGCAAAGATAATACCTTATTGGTCTCATACCTCCATGACTACCACGTCCTGAGTCTGGAAAATTCTGCAAGCATGGTACCTGCAAACTGGAACTCCTGACTGGTACAGATTTAGGGGCATTCCCATGGACATTCTAGGCGGGCTTCAGAATAGAGGCTCATGTGGCAGCAGCCACCTGGCGCAGTTCATAAAGCCAGACAGTCCCCAACTTGCTAAGAAGGTACAGGTGCCCAAATGGTCTCTTAACACAAGTCCAGACAGAGAAACTGTTGGTACAAAAGAGCACCCAACTTTGGTGAGGTGATTACATACCATATACTGAAAACAAAATAATCTTTATTAAATAAAATCTGCTTGAAATGTGCCACTGTATGGTATTCTGCATTGCTGTTTTCCTAAACTCAAAGCTTTGAAAAATTCAATGCAAAACAGCAAGATGTCTTTTGAGTCACAACACAGCTTTCCTCTTACTACATAGTGGCATATTGAGCCCTTGGTATAAAAAGCACTCAATTATGTCATTACCATTTTATATCTCACTACATTTTAGAAAGACAATTTCTCATACAGTATCGCCTAGGTGTAGAAATTACACAGTTGTGACAAATAACACCTCCTCCTCCTCCAAATATGCATTTGAGAGCTTAAACTAATGGAAGCAAGTAAATTAGACTAATTGTCACAATTCCATCAAAAGTCTAATTGTGTTTCTTTTGTTAGAACATTATTTATTACTTGCAAATGTCAGAAGTAGTGACTAAACAAAATGTATAATATGTTGCCATTGTCGTTAAAAAGCACTGTATAATAGGGGTGTGCTAATACCTTATTTCAAATATTTGACCAGCTATAGTGAATCTGTTTAGGTCCACACCAATTTGTTGGGCCAAACTCTGCAGTTAAGTGAAATTTGCACTAATCTGAAATCACATTGTAAATACGTGGCCCACATAGAAAAAGATGCAAACACTAGTGTACGTCATGATAGTCTTTAATGTGGTGTTATATCATTTAAAATCATCAGTTAGCTCATTTACAATGCATTTCAGTTATTTCAGGTGAAATAAGTACAGATTACATTTACATTTTGCATTAATGTGTTTAAAATTTAGATATGGCGGTGTCTCCAAGCTAGCACCGTGCCTCCCATCCTCTCGCTTCACTGACGGCTAATCTGTATTTCTTCCCATCTGATCTCTCACGCCAGGCAGCTGTGAACCTTATACTATGCCTATATGGGTTTGTATGACAAAAAGGGGCTGACTGGGGCTGCAAGTTGGGAGGTCAGGTCCATATGCTCAGTACTGCATACTTATGTAAGCCCTATATCGTGGTGCCTCTATTTTGTAAGCACTACATGGGCTAGCCTAGGTTCGGGGAGAAAACATTTGCTCAGCATCATGGCTAGGTTTGTACTTCTGGTCAGAGGCACCAAGTAATTCTGGGCACAGGAAGCAATAACTGAAAATGTCTAAACCAGGAATGGGATTCTACAGTGTGGCTTTTATTCACTTCAACACAAGCATAACAAAGAAAAGATGGACCCCACAGGGCTTCACTCACTGGAAATGCAGATTTACAGAGGTCAGAGCACATCTTCTTTACTAGTAACACCCTCAGGTTCTGAACACAACAGGGCTCACATGGCCCAAACTGGTACTTCTTCTACTTGGATTCCTTGACATGGCATCCGCCAGTCCTTGGACAATATTCCATAAATCATGGAGTCTGATGGTGGCTCCTCAACCACCCATGAGCACTTTCTAGCTCTAAAGGAAATCTCATTCTTAATCCCACATCTGGATACTTTCTGCACACACTGGCCAAGTGCTTGGGAGAAAGCTATAAGTGCAAAGTGACTCCGTAGCGTAAACCTGGTTACTCCAGATGAGGTCTCCACCTCTTGTTCCCAAATCCATACCTGGCCATTCATTTGGAACTACACCTTTCCTTGAAACTACTGGTTGTAGATGCAATCTCGAAATTATGACACATTTATCATTCCACTCTGTATTTAGGTGGTGTCATGACTCAAACAGTTCTATTAATGGCTAGGTCCATTCCTTAGACCCCCACTGTCTCAGACACGTCCAAGTCATACATAAAGCTAAAAGCACTGTACTTGGCTAGTCTTCTCCTGACCCCACAGTAGGCAGTTACTTTATAACACTCTGTCTTGGTGAAACATGGGCTCTGTTTCAGAGCAGACTCACCGTGGTATGCAGGTGTCCCAGGGCTTCTTCCCACAAAACACAGATTCTCTAGTACCTCGGTACAATTTTTTCTGTCAGGCAGCTTTTCCCTTTTCCAAGCAGGGCCAGGAGGTTGCCCTGAAATGCTGGTTCCCCAATCCCTCCAGGGATGGGGCACTGGCACAACTCAGGAGCGGTCTCTACCACTGCTTCTAGTCTCTTCTGTGTTCTTCCCTAGGTGAGAACACACTACCCTCTTTCTGGTGTAGCTCTATAGCAGAGCTGGGCTCTGAGGGGCTGCCAGCTGCAGCACACCTCCTTCTTTCACTGCAGAATGCCAAGACTCCTTTGAAATCCCCAACATTCTAACCTAACCCCTGCAGCCAAGATTCCACTGTGGCTCATGCTGCTCGAGAATTCTATGGTGATGTCATCCCTCCAGCTCAGCTGAGACTGAGGACAGAGTCAGACCATATGAAACCCATTTAACTGGTGTCTCACAAGCTGCCTTTCCTTGCCTGCCGCTAATTCTAAGTGGATTCTTGTAACCCGCGGTGACTGGGGTTACTACTTAAATATGAAACAGCCAGGAGCCACAGTGGGCATTCCACATTGCTGGTTCCTGCCTTTGTTTCTTACTCATTAAACAGTTTCTTTCACTCTGTTGTTTCTAATTCCCTCCTGGTGAGACTTGAGTCAAGCTGTTAAGTACAGGTAACAATTATACCTGTTAACCCCTCATTGCACCTATTTGCACCTCACTGTGCACTTATCAAGAACAATTATTACTGTATTGATGGCATGTTGCTACTTTGAAAGTGTGCTCTTAAATGAAATTTGTACTTAACCAGTGTGCATTAAACCAGAATTATTAATATGGCTTTCTGTTAAAAAAAATAATAAAAAAAATTGGGAAGCGGAAAAAAATATGCACTTATCAAGAATGTGCACTTATCATAACTGGAGGTTGAGTCATTAATTATTCATGTTTAGTTATTTGTTATTCGGCCACTGGAACAATGTGTGAGAGTTCAAGATCTCCTGAGACTTTCTGCCCAATCAGAGGCGCACTGGAAGCTCACTGAAGGCAGACCATGTGACCTAGAACTTGCTGACGCTACTGGCAAGAAAGATGGGCATCTGAGCTTACTGTGAAAGAACAATATACTTACATCCACCTGTTAAAAGTTGAAAAAACCAGACACCTTGACTGTTTTGTTCCTTTTCTAAATCCCAAATATAATTTTCACACTTTGTGAGATAATTATTAGTGTTTTTCAGGAGAACAGTTGGGAGTGTTTTTTCTTAAAAAGGAAAAAACTAGTATTACTGTACTAGGCCTGTTTGTGCTCTACAAGCAATCAGGCACAGGTGTGCATTAAAAGAACACCGATTTTGACTGCTTTTTGTGCACTTTTATATGCAGGTAATCAGTCAGAGGTGCAAATTAAAAACACAGATGTTCCTTGTGCACTTTCCTAGTAAAATGACTAGTGTACTACCTGTAATTAGTGGAAAACTGTACTGAATCTGAAAGTCATTTTTTTGCCTGTAGCAGCTGTTTTTAAATAGTGTTTCAGATTCTGTTATTCTATCTACCCAGGTCTATTAGTAACCTCAGTGGTTGTTTCTCATTAACTCAGCTGGTGTTAAGTACCATTTAGAACTGCATGATAGAGTTCACATCCCTCTCATCTACACAGTTCTATAGTAGAAAATGGATGCATTGTGCCAACAATGGAAGAACTGAGCAAGGAAACAAACCATATCATATAGTTCTAAAATGGTACTTGGTACCTGTGTGTAGTTTAAAACACCAACTAGGATAGCAAAACAGCCTGTACAGATGGAACAGCAACATAACTCAAACTAGTGTTTAAAACTCAGCTTCTATATGGAAAATGACATACAGGTTCAGTGCAGTTCTCCTTTAATACTAACTTTCAGAAGTAGTCAGCTATCACTTCTTATATCAGAATTATGTTGGTTTTGCTAATTAGAAGATGTTCTATCCAATAATATTAGATGTGCGTGTATGGATCTTTCGTCCCTGGACATACTGTAACATTGCAACAGTTTTGTGGCAGTCATTTTGCCATTGGGACAATACAGAGTTACAACATTAGTCACAATTGCACTGCAACGTTCATTAATTCAGAAGGGTGATTTCAGGCACCTGATAAATCGTCGCCTTCCTACTCCTTAGCTTGGATAAAGAAGTGCACAACATCAATTTCTAAAGCTTACATATTTCAATTGATTTCAGTTCAATTACTCACTGTATTAGCTTCTGTTAGATAGTACTATTTGAAATGCAGGTTAAAATCTTTGTTAGTCACTAAGTGCTGTTCATGGCTCTAACTTCTATTTTTTAATGCTAATGATTAAGATAACAGTAACAACCACATCAAAATGTCGAAGATAAATTGACTCAACTTTCAATTCCATGCTGCAGTATCACCTCAAGTCTGTCAACACGGATCAACCAGTATGTTTCTTTGGAGAAGTATTTGGTTTTCTTTGCTATATTTTCTCATTAATAACTTATTTTGCAAGCCTGTGGGCGTTCTCTATCTGAAACAGTTTGATAATGAGACTGGGAGTGCTGGGCATTACAACTGGAAGTTCCTATCTGAAAGTTCAGTTCTGTCTTATTTGCAAGGACAGTAGAGCTATGCCTATGATTTTGGTCAGGTGTGTATGTAAGGTCAGCATGTAATATTCTTTCTTTATTTGTAAAATAATGAAATCAGTCCTATTGTATATATATCCATACACAAGAATTTTTGCAATGGTACAAAAGGAGTTTGGAAATCACAGAACAAGGAAGGAACAGTCAGAAAGAGGTGAAGGCACAGGTCTGAAACTGCAGGAATGGCAAGCTAGAACAAGGAAGAAGAATGAGGTACCAGATAGGATCTAAGTGCAGGCAAAAGGAGTATTTTGATTAAGTGAACCTTTTTAGTTTTATTTGAATTAATGGGTGTGTTAGGACAAACAGTGTGCTGCTAGAAGTATGGCATCAAGTTAGAACAAGGACAAAATGTAGTGGTAGCCAAGTGGCCATTTTATTTTTAAATGAATGGGTGTGTGGGATCAATGAGGGATGTAAAGGTCGCCTTCCTCCATTGTCATAGTATTAGGTCGTGGTTGTCACCAATTGACCACGACAGGGTTACCAGAGGCATCATGACTTTTTGGCATGTTGCCCGCCTACGGTTTGTCCATGACATTTACTAATGCGCCAAATGTCCGTGATGTCTAGATGTGATGTGTGGAACTTCACTCTACCTGGAGGTTGACATAGTCAGCTCTGTTCCTCCCTACACATCATCAGCATTGTAACCTCACTGACTGTGACACCACTAACAATCAAGAAGAGGCAATATTACTCTGAGGTAATACATGCATAAGCAATATTACTAATAGGGTGGGTAGTATTGTGCTATACCGCCCACCCAGGGCATAATGAGGCCCAGCACTGCAGACGGAGGGCCTTATAGCCCCTGGAAGGTCCAATATAGCACAATACTGCCCACCCTGGAGGGTATTATTGCACTTAGAAATGGGCACTATAAAAGAAAATTATTTTAATAAAAATGTAAATAAAACATTAATTTAAAATAAGATCTGTAATAAAATAGTTCCTCTGCCTACTTTACAATGAGTCCTTTAGTCCTAGTAGAGACTCTATAGTTACCCCCCTCCCCAAAAACAATGTGGGTTGTATGCAGTTGCCACCTCCACAGTAGGCTGTTACTTCACTGCCCCCGACACACACACACACCTGCCTCCAATTTTCTTTTGTTTCTTTATTGATGTTTTCTTGCCCTGTTTTTTAATACTGGGGCAGAAATTGTTGAAGTTGCAGTCAGGAGGAGAAAGCGTAGTCTATCTTTTTCTTTGTGGTTTCACTTTTGTCTCCCCTTCCCATGCAGCACTGATATTAAAATAAATGTCATATTCTGGTGAAACTCTGAGGAGATACATTTTATTTTTCCTTGATGAAGTTTTGTTTGGAGGTTTGAGCTGCATAGGTGACAGGTGGGTGAGCAGATGGGTGGCTGCACTAGCATCCTGCCGAGGAGGGACATAACATCCAAAGCTTAAAATCTAGCAGCTAGTTAAAAAGTAAAATAAGCTTGTGATAAGAGGTTGCGGTATTGGTGTACTTGAGGTGGGGTGCTGAGTGTCGCTAGTTTTGATAGTGTTGGCAGTAGTGCTGGTGCGAGACTGAGCTTCGTTTCGGTATTGGAGCAGATGGATGGCTTTCAAGAAGGCAGAGTTATTTTTTTTCAATAGAAATGAGGGTGGATCTGGGGAATGGGGTTAGTTTTTTTGTAAGACTAAATGGCAGAAGACTTTGTGCAGGGTTTGTGTGTGTGTGGGGAACAGTCCGATTTAGAAGCACTATTCTATGCAGTTGTGAGGGCTGGCAGGTGGAGTGGCTGAATTATTCACTTCTGTTGTCTCCCTCAGCCCAGATGTGTCCCATTATTGCTTTTTGTTTTCTTTTTAGTAGTTTCACAGTGGCACATTTGCGAGATGGTGTCTACTGTTGGCAGATGTGCTGCAAGCTATACCCATGACCAGAAAAAAAAAAAAATTATGCAGATCTTGGCCCTTTCCATGGAATCGGTGAGCTGGCAGTTGACTGTGTTTAGGCTCTGAGGTAAGCACTGTCTGTGCTACTGAAACCATAAGGTTATTTAAAAAATGTTTACTTAGGTTAAAGACTGTGCAAAAGGACTATATGGCAGAGGTTCGGGGAAATCTCTCATGAGAGAAAAAATGGTGGCTATTTTAAATTTAACATTCCATTGGAACAGTGATAATAATTATCAGGCCAGTTGGGACTGGCACTTTTAATACCGGCTCTATTGCCTGATAGATGCCCACCTTTCCAGGGCTATCAGCCAATTCTTAGCCCATTTTCTAAAATTGACTACTGAGGGAAACAAATGGGATTATTAATATCAGAGGACCTGGAAAAAGCTAATCAAAGTAACCAGGTAATAGTTAAGGCAAACAAAGTTATGCAAACAATTAAAAGGAATATTAAATCAAGGGATGTAGAGATTGTCTTCCCTTAGCAGGGCATATGTCTGCCCACTTTTGGACTATGCCACTCTAGGATGGTGCCTGTGCCCAAGAAGAGATAGTGATCAGATTCGCAAAGTTCAGAGAATAGCAAGACAGTGTATTGCCTAAGAGACAAACCATATAGCACTGGTTAGCCAAGTTAATACTGATGACACTGGAAAAGCTCCATGCGCAAAGAGCAGATCTGTTGATGATGTTTGATCTTATGAAAAATCCATATTTATCAAATTAATTAAACATTGATTTTAAACAGATAGACACGAATACAAAAGGCTGTGTGCTTCAAATTGTTCAAAATTCAAAATAACTAAAATAATTTTTTTCATAAAAAGTTGTAAACTCTTGTAATGTACTACCAATTGCCATAATCATAAGTAAAAATAAAACTAAGTCTAAAAACAAGTTAGATAAATTCACTGCAAATGGTGGAAATATGGCATACTACAAATAAAATAGAACACTATGGGCTAATACCTCATCAGCACCTAATCACCTTAGTATAGCCGTCTTGCCAATGCAGTGGTAGCAGTACTGTTCATGATGCTGTCGACCTGGGTTCAGGAACAAGCCTGGATCACTGGAAGGCCAGCCGGGAAGATGGCTGAGTGTCCCATGGACCACCTCCTCAGGGAAGGGGGTCCCTGATCCATGCCACAATACCAAAACCTGGGTGACCACAGGTGGCACTGCAGGCTGGAGCCAGAGGTAAGGGAAGGAATTGTTGTAGCTCTGACACTCTGATGTCAGGATGCATCACCTACCAGTGTTCACGGTGGGGAGAAAGGCAGAAAATTCCCCTGCACATGATGCAATCTGTTGCCCTGTCACAAGTCCTATACCACTGACTGGGCCATCACTCCCTCACCAAAACTTCAACTCTGTCTGGGGTCTGGGGTGGTCCCCGGACAGCCCTTCCTATGAGGGGTTACCCATGGGGAACAAGGAGTGATGGTAAGTCCAGGGATGGTTGGTGACGGGCTGGGCAGGGCAGGGGATGGAGGAGGGCAGTCGGGTGCCAGGGATATGGCATACTAAATTAAAAAAACTTTAGCATAATCTCCTGCTGCTTGGTTGGTAACTTGTGACACATGTTGGCAGTCAGGCAGCAGGGCTTGTGATGTAACAACGGTGAGGTCACACGCTGATGATGTAGTGGGAGGAAAAGAACTAGATATGCCTGCTTCTGGGCAAAACACTGCTTTTCACATCACACCCAGTATTATTAGGTAAAAAAAATGTCTAATGAGTAAATGAAAAGGGAAAACACTTCAGAAATAAAAGTAATAAGGAACTACATTTAAAATTACTAAAATTTCTGCCTGTTGTTTTTGATGCTACTAGCTCTTTAAGTGGCAAGTACCAAGCTAGGGTTTATAAATAAATAAATAATAATAAACAATAAACTTTATTTATATAGTACTCTTCATGGGGTATCCAAGTGATGCACAATAAACAACAGTTAGAACCATAAAATATTAAAATGTAATTCAGTAATCACTAAACCAGAATTCAATAATGACAATCCATTACAAAGCGTACCAAAAGCAAGCTGAAATAAAGAAGTCTTTAAGGCAGTCTTGAAACTCTCCACTGTCAAGCATTTCTGTGCCCGATGAGGCAGAGAATTCCACAGGGTTGGGGCCGCAAATGGAAATGCCCTCAATCCAGATGTTTTAAACGCATTCTGGTAATCTCCAGCAATCCCCATCGGGTCAAGCGGAGTGGTCGGAAGGGACAGTAAGACTGCAGGAGATCATGCAGATAGTTCGTCCCTGTCTGTGTAGGGCTTAATAGGTCAGCAAGCCGACCTTGAAGGTGATCTGCCACTGAACTGGCAGCCAGTACAGTTCGTGCAGCAGATGTGTAATATGGCTGATCAAGATGATCCAGAAAACAGCCTGGCTGGGCGCGTTCTGCACCAGCTGTAGGTGGCAGATATCAACCCCTGGAAGCTCTAGGTAAAGGGAGTTACAGTAGTCCAGGTGTGAAGTCACAAAGCATGGATCAAAGTTGGTAAACTGCCAGACAGAACTAGTTGCTTAATCCAGGTGATATTCTCAGATGGAAACATCTGACACCTAAGAACGAGTGTCAAACTGTCACCAAGAATTAACCCAGATTTCGCACCCATTCAAAAGTCGGTAACTGGGACCACCCAAGTCAAAGTCCTGATGGACTCCCATCCCCAACCCCTCTATCCAGTGACCAGGATCCACCACCAACACCTCAGTCTTTTCAGAGTTCAGCTTTAACCAGCTGGTATTCATCCAATCCTGGATTTCTACAAGGCAGTTATTAAAGACCGAGAGCACTATCCTGGTCAGGCACAAAAGACAGGTAGAGCTATGTACCATCTGCATAACAGTGAAACCTCATCCCATACCATCTCACAATATCTCCTAACAGCAGCGTATACACTGAGAACAATATGGGGACAACACGGAATCCTGCCGCACCCCACAAGGCAGAGAGAATGCCTCAGAGGAATGAACTCCCAAGACCACCCTCTGAGATCTACTGGTGAGGAATGAATGAAACCATCTGCGGTCCATACCAGACAGGCCACAGATGGCATGCAGGCAATCCAGCAGCACCCCATGGTCCATGGTGTCAAAGGCTGAAGAGAGATCAAGAAATACCAAGATGGTACAGGATCTCTGGTTTCTTGCAACTAGGAGATGATTGAGCACCGAACCAGAGCGGTCTCAGTACTATGCCTCATATGAAATCTGGACTAGAGAGGATTGTAAATGTCATGGATGGTAAAATGGCTCCTCCAACTGTTACGCCCACGACCTTTCGATAACCTTCCCCGCAAAGGGAAGATTAGAGATCGGTCGGTATTTAGTGGGGGGCAGTCTGGGTCAAGTGAAGATTTCTTCAGAAGGGAGTCACCACTGCTTCCTTCAAGGAGCAGGAAAATCACCCATCTCCAGTGAACACCAGACTATCTCCATGAGGACTGGGACAATGACATCAATACAGCCTAATAAAAGGCGAGTAGGGCCCGGATCCAAACTGCAACTGGTTAGGCGCATATTTCTGAGAATCCACATGACATCCTTGATCCCTAGCAGCTCAGATGCCATCCAGCAAAGCCGAGGTGTAGCGACATTCCACCAACCACCATTCCCCAAAGAACGAGCTAACGGATCTCCTCTGATGTCAGCAACCTTATCACCAAAGAATTGAGCAAATTCCTCATACTTTTCATGAGAAAATGCTCTCTGAACTTGTAGACAGGCTGGATTGCACAGTCTGTCCAAAGTTCGGAAGAGCTGAGCTGGTCAATTCTGAGCTGCAGCCATCTCCTGGACAGGAATTCTGCCTTCTTACGGGAGATTGCCGACTGATAGTCCCTAAAATGTCCCATCAGTCTAAGTTTTTCGGCATCCAGGCTGGTTGTCCACCAGCCACGCTCTAACCTTTACCCCTCTCACCTCAGCTTCCACAAGACCCCATCACACCAACTGGATCAAGGGCAGAGGGTGACAGAGTGAACCTGGACAGGAGACAAGGCATCCAGAGCCCCACCACAGCCCAATTATAGGCTTTTAGAAGGTTCTCAGGACCCTCGCTTGTACCCGTAATCCCGATAGGTCCAATTCCACCAAAAGACCATCTCGGTCACACCCATAAAGGGCAGCATTGGACCATTTCCACAGGGGAAGTCTATAAGGGGAGCAAATAAATTGAACCTTATGGAATGGTGATATGACCAACTGACCGGTTCCACCACCAAGTCAGAGGTTTCCATCCCCAGGAGGAATATCAGATCCGAGTGGCCTTTAATGTGAGTCGCAGAGGCAACTGCCTGTGTGAAGCCCAGCAAAACATAAGTTGGAGGACATCCTGACCAAATAGCAAGAGTTTATTATTGACCCAGGTACTGAAGTCACCCAGCACCATCAATCTGGGGGACTCAATACTATCTCGACAACGAAGTCTCGCGACTTCCTGCAGGAACAACTTTCAGCTCCAGGTGGATGTGTAGATGAGAATGATCTTGCACCCCACACCTGCAACCACAACACATTCAAAGGATCTGGTTCCTCAACTGGCACATCCATAAGGCTCAATTCTGATTTAAAACAGATTGCTACACTCCCGCCACCACGATCCAACCTCACACGATGTATCACCGAGAAACCGTCCGGAATTGGTGTCGCCAAAATAAGGCCAGCATTATCATCCAGCCAGGTCTTGGTGATGCAAGCCAGATCTGCTGACCCAACAAGGTTGGTTATAATAGCCGCCTTGTTCTTAATAGATCTAGCATTGCATAACATTGTGCGAGTTGGATGAGATACTGGGACTGGTCGAGCTACCGCCCACTAAAAGAGGAGCCCTTGGATATGGGCACTAGACAAGGTAAGCCTCATTCAGGATTCCATTTCACCCAGGGCATCTTCAGGTTCTCACTACCTCAATCCGCCACCTTGCTCTCCATCCTCCTGGATCCAGGACCCCCACCTTCCGTCTTCTGCCCACTATCCCCAATGCCCTGCAGCGCCATAAACTGCCACAGACAATGGGGACAGTTAAAAGGGCGGCGGTCCCAGAGCTCAGAAGGGAGTAGCACCCAACAGGAGAGCAACCTGCCAGCACATCTTAAAAGAGCAACAATTCCATGCCACTATGCCTAAGTTAACAATAACCAAACCCACTATAAATAAAATCCCAAACCCCACCCAAAATAAATTCAAACACACAAAACAAACAAAAACCCAATCACAGCAAGAACTAGACACACAATCATACAAAATCAATAAGCTTTAAATAACCCAGCCTCCCACCGAACTTAAAACTCCAATAACCACCTGTAAAATAATATAATTTCGGTGGAAATGTGAGAAAGAAAACATAATAAACAGTATAAACTGGCGCTTAGCTGAGGTTCTCACCCCCAACCAGACCAGTTTTTATAGTCCACAAGCTGAACTCTCACTCCAGGAGTTTAGACTCTGAGTCCACTACTAAGACAATGTATGCTGAAGCTATTGAAGCTCTCCACCCAAACCAAATCAGATTTTGTACTCCACAACTGCACTCTCACTCTAGTAGATCAGATTTAATTTGCAATTCTCAACCGCAGTACTCTTACTGCAGCAGTTTGATCACAAAAGTAGAAACAAAAGAGTTTATAGAGGACTGTCACCCCTCCAAACCAATTTACAAGGCAGCAAATCTCCAAAACTGAACCAAGGTGAAGGAGCAAATTGTCCTAAGAGTCACTCAGTTCTCAAATATGACCTCCTTTCGATTCTTCAGCTCACATACAACCCCCCAGTGACCACCATATAGGACAGGTGACCTCATGGGATATCAGGACTCTTTGAGCAGGGACCTTCCAGCCCCCACCCAAGGGTCCCAGGGTAGCCAAGAGGCCCACCTCTCTAGCCAAGACCTCCCTCCCCTCCCAGAGGCCACACAGTCCCCATAGCAGACAACAGTCAAATCCTTCGAGACACATCTCTTAACTGAAACAGTTCAAGATGTAGTGCACTCTTCTGGGGCAACCTGCCTGCCAGACAGTACCCGGCCATGGGAGAAGGCAGAAATCAGCTTCAGACAACCAGGGACTTGAGAAGCGACCCCTCCCAGCCATTCTTCAACAGTCCAATGGCCCAGCACCTCACTGGTTCACTGAATGCCCCTGCTCATCAGCAGGCAACACCACTGACCGTTTCCTCAGTCCCCGAGACCAAAAAAACACCACCCGAGTACCCCCAGCATCCGGGCAACAATAAGCCCCAATGTCCACAAAACCAAAAGAAAACTCCTAAACCCGTGGTAACTCATGGCCCAAAGAGTCTCAGTCAATTTTGTCTTTTCCTTGGTCTAGATGATACTCCCTCTTTGCAGTATGCTCCTCTCCTTGAAAAATCAGACAGAAAAAGGTGAACGCCCATTCTCACAGTGGGCTCCTCACAAGCTGCCTCGTAAAAACTTGAAAAGATGAAATACATTTCAGGGAAGCACTTTCAAATAGTGCTAGCACTTCCTGAAGCAGAGAGAAAATGTGAAAATAAAATGAATCGCCCTAATAAGGACGCCAGAAAAACTAGCAAAGTCGGTATCCTGCTCCTGCTCCTGCCCGACCTTTCACCTCCACAGTAGTCAGAGCAAATGCGAACACCTGTGACCAAAACAATCATAAAATGACCGAAAATCGCAAAGCACTAGTCTAACTCACTGCTTCCTCCCTATCTAAACTAGATTAAAACAAAGAAAAAAATGAGTAAACACAGAAAATGCGATTGAAACTAATAAAATTAGTGAAAACTGCAGGATAATTTTCTGGCTGGCTCAAAGCTGCCACCATCGACAACCAATAAATAAAATAGGCTGCTTTTGTCAGACTTCTATGTGACACATTTAGCAACTTAAAGGAGTGTTTTTCTATAAAGCTTTTTCTCCCTTGGTGACATTTGGCAACATCCCACCAGCTCCGTTGCTGACCTTCTCAGAGCATTACAGACTATCCACCACTGTTATCCAGGACCACTGTGGGGTGAGTGGCCACTGGCCAGTCATGTTGATTGTGCAGGAGCCTGCTTTGTGCGGAGGGCTGATTTTTCTTTGAACTCCTGGTTCTCTTTCTGTGATGTGGTATACAAGAATGAGCAGCTACAGCCAGCCTGGAGGGGGTTAGTAGAAGTGGAACAACAGTGGGCAGGGCAGTGGAATCAGTAAAGGGCTGGTCTGGAAGCAAAATGATATTGTATGGTTATAACATGCATACTGTGTGACCCTGGGCAGAATAAGTTACTTTACTGCCGTGTGATCCTGGAACACACCTGAAACTAGCTTCAGCTCAGTGTGCCTTTCCCTAGCAAAAATTGCCAAATAAAAAAAGGAGACTACAGCTGGACAGACAGACAGGTCAGTTGGGCATTCTTCTGTTACCCAAATTCTATATTTTTGTATTTTGACATAGGGAGAGCAGGTGGTTGCAATTTGCAACCACCTGACGTCTGTCACTCTCATTCCTGAGTTCTCTCTCTGATTCTGTTGTAGTGTGTTAGGATTTGGTTTCAGTTTAATATGCTGTAGTGTTACTGTTTTACCTTTTCCACGATGTTGGGATGTTTACCGATTAATTCTGATCCAGGCTGGAACTGCACAGCAACAGGATCTATCATTACTTATGTGATCTGTCTCAGCAAGAATAAGAGAAAAGAAAAGTATGTTTAAGAGAATGACAGACTAAACAGTTAAAGTAAACCTTCCCACCTTTAGTTCCACTCCTTCCATTCCCCAGTAAATAAAGTCCCGTGAATACTTAACTTTGTTGATAGGACACAATGGGCCCTATGCACAAATACCTATGCGCTGCATATGGGCAGTGCGAGTATGCATACATCCAAATGCTGCACAGCAGAGACCTGCACACCAACAGTGGCATTCACCATGGGTACACTAGTGCCATGCTTGAATCCCCAGGCCAGCCGCATAGTGCCGCATCAAAGGAGGGCAGGGCATGCCATGGGGTGGACCTGATGCTGTGTGCTATTCACTAAGGTGTGCAGAGCTGGCTGGGGCTACACAAGGGGACTCACCTGTGCATTTATGCATCCCCTATCGGACACCTGCAGGTGGGGCATCGGGGCCCCTGCCACAATATTGCCCCCAGCCTCACCGGGCTGCCAGGGAGGGCCTGGCATGGCTGTTCGGGCACTCGCCCATAGTTTAAATTGGGAGTGGGTTTGCACCTTCTCCAGATCCCTACCCATGCACGGAGGTGATCCACTATTGGACCCAGGAAGGGCATCCCAATGAATGCCCACCAGTGTCCTGCACCTGCTCTGCACAGCCACATTCCTCCACTATGCGCTGGCTGTGCACCGGGGGAAGGCAGGGGTTCAGTTTAGTGGTCGATGTTAGTGAATCCAGGCCTGTGCATGCTCGCCAACAAGTGCACTGCTGCGTGAGCAAGGTACCTGTGTTCTATGTAGTTAGTGCATAGAGCCCAATATATGTTAAGCCTTTCCCACCACTGACATCTTTCTCCCTGAAAGAAAGCCCCACAAGTGTTACCACTTTTGCTGGTAGGGCACAGTGTGGTATTTGAAGATCATCACCAGATCCTGTTTGGACATCTGTAGGTTACAGCAGCAACACAGTAGTGGTGATCCAGCAACACTCATCCTATCATCGATCCATCAGTGGAAGTGGGTTGGACTCAAAGAGTAAATCAAAAGCAATAAAAACATGGGCTATAGCAATTTTTTTGTAGCAGCAGGACTCATGCTACTCCACTTCTGAAAAATGCTGCCAGACTCATACCATGACCATGGGCTCTGGCTGCCACTTGAAATCTCAGAATTGCTGCTTTGTTTTCCTTGTCCACACCTGAACCCTGCTTTTGATTTTCCATGCCATTGCTGTGCCATGGACTGATATAGCAGTCCAGAATTCCTATTCGTTCTAAATCTTTTGGCAGCCTAAGGGTTAATATCAGGGCATACATTATGTAAGCAATAACCCACGACAGGGTGTGTAATTTATTGGGGATTATTCAACACCCTGGGTGCCTTGTGAGGCACAAGGCCGCGAGGCCACATGCCCTCACAGCACCAAGTGTTGATTAATCTCCAATAAATGCACACTCTGGAGTGGGTTATAGTGTTTATAACATGTGCCAAATTTGGGCACAATGGACAACACGTGTTGGTATAACACTGAAAACATGTGGGAACTACTTAGTGTTCTTCCACTATTTTTGGCTGTGGAGCCACTGTTTTCTGTGTTTTGCCATGGTACAAATAGTACAAAAAGAACACTTTGTGGTGAATAGGCTACAGACACTAGAATAAAGGAGCAAATGGAACTTTTTCTTTTGTCATGACACAGTGCTGTACTGCTCTGTGTGCTGACACTGCACTGTGTCAGTTTGGTTAACAGGCAGTACATTAATCAAGTACCTGGCAACATTTCTGTGATGGCTATTTTTGTTCCTGCACAGTTCATCCCTTTGCTTCTGTTCCGTCCACTTAGAAATAATGACACAGAGACACAGCGAGAAACACAGCCTGTAATAGTTACTGCCGCTTTCTGGTAGCATGTTGACTACTGTGATTTCTGTCGGCTGTCACTGTCTCTCTGTCTGTCTCTCTTACCAAGATTGGCAATCGCATGACACCTCAAGAAAATGGACAGCGCAACAGAGTGGGACATTTCGGCACTTTCACTTTGTGCGTAATAAAGTAGGAACAGCGTGTTTTTGTGTAGGAGGTTCACTTCTAATTTGCACTTCATGCCCGATACTACTGTGTCCACTGGGTGGATGTCTGGTAAGGAGAATATGCATTTTCTCCTGGAAACCCCACTGGGCTGTGCTTTTGTGCCATTGGCAGATCTGTTTGTGTGCAGAATGTACTACAGGGCACATTTAGGCAGTTTCATTGCTGCACATTACATTACCAATGAAACTGTTTTGTGTGGGAGGTTCACTTTTAATTTGCACTTACCACCCAGTACTACTGTGTCCACGGGTGGGTGGATGGGAAGGAGAATTAAGCAATAATCCATGACAGGCGTGGGTTATGCTGGGATTACTCATGCCTGGCATGGTTTGGTCATGAGGCTGCAGGCTGAGTGGCCAAGTCCATACCAGGCGTGAGTAAATCCCAGCACAACCCACACCCTAGAGTGGATTATTGGGATTATACATTGGGACATTTATTAAAAGACATTTAATATTAAAAAATATATATATATTGTTAAGCATTTAGTTTTTTTTGTTTATATAGAAATATTCTTCTGCAGCAGTGTAAATAGTCCTTTGTTGGCAGATACAATTATTATTATGGATGCCTTGTGTCCCTCTCCTTCCTGTGACCTGAATTTTACTTTTTATCTGAGTGGTGTTTTTGCAAGTCCTTTGCTGTGTGCACTGACTCCTTTCGTGTTTTACCACTTTGCAGTAGGAGAATGAGCAGTGGTGGAAGGTGAGAGGCAGGAACCTAGAAGCGCCACTTGTGGGAGATCGAGACATGTGGTATAAAAACACAGTTGTTGGACAGCAAAAGTGTGGCTGCATGACCCTTATGAATTGAGGTTTGAAAGGGGACACACACGCAGTGGAAAGGAAGCAAAGGAGTTTTGTCTTTGAAAACTTAGGATGGCGTGAGCTGTAACTGTGGTTTCGTGAATGTAGGTGATGGAGCAAGGAGGGGATGAGAGCGACGGGCCAGTAGTGGGTGAACATTGGGACTCGGAGGGAGAGAGGAAGTAAATGATGAGCAGTGGGAAAACAAGATTTTTGATACTTAAGTCTACTACAACATTTCTGGGGCTTCAGTGCTGTGGCACAGTACTGTAACTTAGTGAGGCTTTGTGAGTTTAACTGCTGTGGCAGTTAATGGTGAAAAAGAAGATGGCGGGGTTTATTTACAGTTTTGGTTAACAGGATTAATTTCTCTTGTGAAGGGGATACTGGATCTTTATCTGTGAGTTATCATAGGATTTACCCATGGGTAAAGATTCTCATTAGCCAATCAGGTTAATAAAAAATGGAGCCCATTGTATAATATGCAGTTTCCTGGAAACCCCAGTGGGATGTGTTTGTGTGCCACCAGTACAACCATTTGAGTGGGACACATACTTACAGAGTGAACTATGTGGGATCCTCGCTTAGCAAGACAATTTAATGGCTGCCGCTGAGGAATAAAAATCTTCACAAATAACAAGGGTGGCTCTCTGGGTTTCTACACTGGAGATTGTTCTCCACAAATACATAGTGTTCAGTTAACAGAAATTAATGAATGGTCATGTGATGACTGTTAAACAATCAACTTACAAAACCTATCTGTCCATGTTATAAAATAATATATAAATATGTGCACCATGACAATGATGAGTGTAGCAGGTTAGGCTGGCCTGTCAAAAGGCATTTCACATGACAATAATACAATAATACATACAGTGGGTACACTAGGGGCTCTGAACTGTCTGGTCAATGTCCAGTATGGTGCACAAAGAACAGAGTGATGCTATTAAAAGGTGGAAACTATGTTTCTCAATATCTATAGCACTGACTACAGAACTGCTAGCTCTAAAATCAAGACAGCATACCTTATAGGTGAGACAAGCTTTATTAAAAACAGTGCAGGTGCAGAAATGCTCATTTACATCTGTACCTAAAGGTGCAAACACAGCAATGGCAGAACTAGGGCACTCAGCAAAATAACAAACCACGTGGCACCTCACGTGCCTTTCATACTGGTGGCATAGACCAGCGCCCGAACAGACAGCACGTGTTCATATGATATGTACACACCAATTTGCTGAGGAAGGTGTTTGCTGAAATGTCAGCTAATTGGTGAATGCATGTCACGTGCACGCATGCTGTCTCTCCAGCTGTTGGTCTATGCCGCCGTATGATAGCATCAAGTTGCACTTTAGCACCTGCACATTTTTGAATAAAGGTAAGGTAAATGTAGGTAAGGTGTCTTAATTTGAGAGCTAGCCACTCAGTGGTCAGCGCTACAGGTATTGAAACATAGCTTCCACCTTTTCTAATAATATAATAATGCCCAGCTGCAGTCAAGTCACAGGGTTAGGCAGCATACGAAAAGGCTTCTTGAACATGAGTCAATTAGTACAAGACACAGTAAACGAAGAAGCAGATCACCAGTGTAAATAAGACAAGCTACTACTAAACATCCTCCTTATTTTGGCATAATAGTTAAGAAGATGTCATTAGGTGTAGTCATGTAGAGAGGCCACTCGGCAGTTGCAATTTGCACAAAGCCAAAAATAAAGAACTTTTCCAGTTGTTAATTTTTTCTATTAAAGCAACACATAGTAACCCCAATGATTCACTGATGGTGGTTGTATAGGGGAGTGTTTTACTGTTGTGTTCATTTTGCTATACTTTTCTTGCTTGCAATATTTATTGCACATTAACAAGCATTTGTCAATGCCGAATGTTGCTTGCTTCTATGTGCTGTTTAGGTGGAAGTCATTGGAGTGCAAATATTGAAAATTTGCAAACTTACGAGGCGTGAGGAACTGGGCAACGTTATCGCCAGAAACAGTCATTTTAGGAATTTTTTCACCAAATTTTCAACATAGCCATTTTAAGACCTCTGCTCATGAACAGTGTCACTGTGATTTTGTTAATAGTGTCCCATACATTGAGTTTGCACACCGACTGCGCCATTGTCGCTACATGAAGCGGAAACATGTTTTGGGCAGGATGTGTAAAATGACAGCTGTACTGCTCATAAGGGGTGTGGTAAATGGCAATGTTGAAAATCTGGAGTGAAATATTGAAAAACGTGTTCCATGAGCGCATGGGAACTGTGCAACGCACACCCGTAAAACAGTCATTTTTAGGAATTCTTTCACCTAATTTTCAACACAGGCATTTTAAGACCTCTGCTCATGATCAGTGTCACTGTGATTTTCTTAATGTGTCCCCATACATTGAGTTCACACGGCCTAACGCCATTGTGCACTACATGGCGGAAACATGTTTTGGGCAGGATGAAAAATGACAGCTGTACTACTCATAAGGAGGTGTGGTAAAATGCAATGTTGAAAATCTGGAGTGAAAATATTGAAAATTTGTGAACTTACGAGCCTGTGTAGAAACTGCAGCATACGCTACGTAAAACAGTCATTTAGGAATTTTTCACCAAATTTTCAACATAGCCATTTAAGACCTCTGCTCATGAACAGTATCACTGTGATTTTCTTAATTTGTCCCGTACATTGATTTCAAGATACCGACCGCGCCATTCTGCGCTACATGGGTGGAAACACATTTTGGGTGAGATGTGAAAAATGACAGCTGTACTACTCATAAGAAGTGTGGTAAAATGGCAATGTTGAAAAATGGTTGAAAATATTGAAATTCCAGGAACTTACGAGCCTGTGTAGGAACTGCATAGCATACGCTCGTAAAACAGTCATTTTGGAATTTTGCCAAATTTCAACATGGGATTTTGGGACCCTTTCTCATGAATGATGTCACTGTCATGGTGGTATTCAGGCCGAAGGGTGATTTCACAGTCACTGCAAAGTCACTGCGCGAAATCACCGCCGGGCCCTGATCTTTTCATGACAGTGAACATCGTCCTGAAGGGTCCCAAAAGCCCTATGTTGAATTTATGCAAAACTCTAAAATGCCTGAGATATGCAACAAAGTTGAAACCCCTCTATCTAGCCCATTATACAGCTTACCGCCATTTCCTCAGTTCGCGGTCGGCTTTGAAGAGTGCAGGCGTGTTCCCGGTCCACGAAGATCATCGCCGGAGTCAGAGGTACGATGCAGTGAGGGGTGTGGAGAGGCTGGGCGCGAGTGGTGGGTGCGGTTGTGGGAGGGGAGGCTGGGAGATGCGTCGCTGGACCGTTTTCGTTTTACAGGTTTGAAAAAAAAAAGCGTCGTGGGACGTTTGCCATGCTGGGGTGGGCCTCAGCGTGGCACAGGGCGATTAGGCGTTCAGCCGTGGGATTAGGCACCCTGTTGTCCATGGTATTGCTGCCACGCTGGGTGGGCTCCCAGCGTGGCACGAAGACGGGGCGTTCAGCCGACTGGGGATTGGGCACCCCGTCGGCAAAGGACTGCTTACCATGCTGGGGTGGGCTCCCAGCGTGGCACCTACTACTGGGGGGATGCAGCTCAGCCGATGGGATTGGGCACCCGTCGGCTATACAGTGTGAGGCACGCTGCGCCTGTGTGGGGGGAGCTGCGGCGTGAGCAGCCGATATCTTATCGGTGCTCACTCCGTACTCCCCTTTCAACTGTATGCCACTGCATTTTGGAGCGTGTCATAGACAGCTCCAAATGCATTGGCTTACAGGGGCGCGCCTGCCAGCACACTGACTGAATTGGAGGAGGAGGTGACACACCTCGAAATCTCCGATGATGGCACTATGTTTCTTGCACATGCGTGCAAGCAACATAAAATCACTACCTACTTTACTGGCTCTCATTACATTTCATTTTCAAGAAGGACCCAAAGGCAAAACCTCATAGAACATTTTTATGTTGGTGTGCTTAGCAGCCAACATCTTGGGACAGATACAGCTTTGGAGGCGCGGTCGCTGTTCGGTCAGGGCATGCACCAGTAGGTGCGTCACATTCCCCAATCAGCCTGCATGCCAGCACCACACTATGCATACATAATGTGGTGAGCACATCTAAGGAAAGGTCCGCTGCAATCTGAACAAAGCTTGTCACACACAGCGGTCCTTTTCTTGCCATGCTTGCCACCATTATGTACATGGCAGCACAGTGGCCACCAGACTTGCCCGACCGGGGGTGCCCAATCCCCTTGTTGGCTGCCCTGCCCCTGTGAATGTGCCGGCGAGGGCCACTCCCGTCGGCACACATACCCATTTGTGATATGCCAAGGCTGCCCAATCACCTCGGCTCTTACCCTGCCCCCTCTTTCCTTGTGTACTGACGAGGGAGCCCTCCCCATTGGCAGAAATAACCAATAACCCCCCGTGTTGTTTGCTGATGAGGGTGCCCAATCCCCGTTGGCTACAGACACCCCAAAACAGGTGGCACTCTAGGAGCCCACCCCAAGCGTGTAATCCCTGAAAAAAAAAACTGTCCGATTTTTTTTTCCGCTTTGAACCTGTAAAACGAAAACAGTCCCTCATAGTCTCCGTGCCCCTTCCCCACCCACACTCACCACTGCGCACCCTGCCTCCCCAGACCCCCTATCCCATACTTACCTCCGAGTCCGTGCGACTGTCTTCGTGGACCGAAACATGTCTGCACTCTTCAACCGACTGCAAACTGAGGAAATGCTGGTAAGCTGTATAATGGAATAAATAGAGTTTTTCAACTTTGCTGCATATCTCAGGCATTTCTGCGATTTTGGCCCCAAATTTTCAACATGGGGCTTTGGGACCCCTTCTTATGAATTCTTGCACTGTCATGGCATTATTTGGTCCCGAAAGGTGATTTTGCAGTCACTGTGCAGAATCACCTTTTGGGACCACGTAACAAAATGACAGTGCCACTGTTCATGAGGAGGGCTCTCAAAACCCTATGTTGCAAATTTGGTGGGAAAATCAAAACATGACTGTTTTACGAGATGTGCGTCGCAGCTGCACATGCATGCTCGTAGTTAGCGAATTTGCAATATTTTCATGCCAGATTCTCAACATTGGCATTTTACCACACCTTCTTGTGAACCGTATAGCTGTCATTTTTCACATCCTGGCCTAAATGTGTTTTCGCACTTCTGGCACTGAATAGCATGGTCATGGTGTGAAATCAGTGTTTGGGACACACTACAAAATGACAGTGACACTGTTCATGAGCAGAGGTCCTAAAATGCCAGTGTTGAAAATTTGGTGACAATACTCCATAAATGACTGTTTCTGAGCGTGTGTAGGAACTGCGCAATGCACTCTCGGTAAGTTAGCACATTCACACTATTTTCATGCCAGATTCTCAACGTTGGCATTTTACCACACCTTCTTATGAATGATAGCTGTTATTTTTCACATCCTAGCTGAAATGTGTTTTGCACTTCCGCGCAGAATAGGCAGTCGTAGCGTAAAATCAGTGTTTGGGACACATTACAAAATGACAGTAACACTGTTCATGAGCAGAGGTCCTAAAATGCGTGTGTTGAAAATTTGGTGACACACTCCGTAAATGACTGTTTTACGAGCATGCATAGCAACTGCACAACGCACGCTTGTGTTAGTGAATTCGCAATATTTTCAGCCAGATTCTCAACATTGGCATTTTACTACACTTTCTTGTGAACTGTATAGCTATCATTTTCACATCCTTGCTGAAATGTGTTTTTACTTTTGGCGCCAGAATAGCGATTAAACAATGCAAATCAGTGTTCAGGACACATTACGAAAATGACAGTGACACTGTTCATGAGCAGAGGTCCTAAAATGCCTGTGTTGAAAATTTGGTGACAATACTCCATAAAGTGACTGTGTTACGAGTGTGCGAGGTGCAGTCTGCACGCACGCCATTCGCAAATCCTGATATTTTCACCCAGATTTTCAACAGTGCCATTGTTCTGTACTTCCTAATGAACAGTACAGCTGTCATTTTCCACATCCTGACCAAAATCTGTTTTGCAGTTCCAGTGCAGAATAGCGTGGTCGCTGTGGAAAGCCGTGTTCGAGACACATGATGAAAATGATAGTGACACTGTTCATTAGCAGATGCCCTAAAATACCTATGTTGAAAATTTAGGAACAAAAGTCAATAAAATCAGTGTTTTATGAGTGTTCATTGCACAGTTTGCACGCATACTCATGACTTTGTGAATTTGTAATACTTTCCTCCAGCTGTTCATCATTGGCATTTTCCACACCTCCTTGTGAACACTACAGCTGCCTGAAATGTGTTTTTTCACGTCCGCACAGAATTGCACGGCTGCTGTGCGAAATCAGTTTTGGGACAGTTTGAGGAAATGACGGTGACACTATTCATGAGCAGAGGTCCTAAAATGCCTATGTTGAAAATTTGGCTAAACATCATACAATGACTGTTTGCAAGCATGCATTGTGCAGTTTCCACGCACTCTTGTAACTTCGTGCAATACTTTCATGCCACATTTTCACCATTGGCATTTGTGCACATCTCCTTATCAACAGTCCAGTTGCCATTTTCACAGCCTGCCCAAACGTGTTTCCACAGCTGTGGCGCATAATGGTGTGCTCGCTGTGCAAAATCACCTTTTCAGACACATTCACAAAATCACAGCACTATGCGTCTCTAGCTCTGCCACTTCTTCTGCCAATGCCAGCGTGACAACATTCGGCATTGACAAATGCTTGTTTATAATGCACCATTTTGGCCTCCTTGCAGGGATCCCCAACCTACTTGGAAACCAACAGGGCACTCTCAAAATGTTTTGGTTGTGTGGCCACCCTGATGGGCCAGGTCCAGCAGTGGAGTTGGATCTCTGTGTTGGGGACTGGGCTAGATGGAAACAAATAAACCTCCCTGCTGTTTCAAAGACGGCTCATGGAGCTAGGGTATATCCTTTCCCTGTCTTACTGCAGGGCAGGGTATATCCCTGTCTGATTTGAGGGTACATTCATATCTGATTACAGGGTATATCCTGGTGAACAGCATAGAGGGAAAAATAATAGATAAAAAAGGAACATTTTGATTTCTTACAATGAAAAGCAAACACCAGCTCCATGGTGCAACAGTACTGTCAGTACTGCTAACTACTCTGGCAAACTGAGTTTCTGGAGGACCTTGGTCACTTGGGGCCAGACTTGAAGGGGAGGACTGAGCATCCCATGGACCTGCCTCCCTCTGGAAGTGGGGCAGAGACAGTGCCCCTGTGGGACTGCTGTGGCACTTAACATAAACTGGGTGTCAGCAAAGTGGATGTGTGAAAAAGAAAATGAACTGAAAGGATTTTAAAGAGCAATAAAAGTAGGCAACCATTTTATTTTTGAACTAAGTAACTGAAAGTAAGGGAAGTGAAATGATGAAACCAGTAAAGACAATCCCTGAACAAGCCCTATTGGCAAACGTTTGACATAGAAACATAGAATTTGATGGCAGATAAGGACTGCTTGGCTCACCCAGTCTGCCCATTCCCTACCTACTGGATAAGCTGCAGATCCCAGTTAACCAACAGCCTACTTCTCCCCCACCAGAATTGCCTTATGTCCATTTGGACTATGTAGGTCTTTAAATAAAACATAAAGATTCTGGGAATGTTGTTTTGGTAGGCTTAATGCAAAAGTAGAGTGGTGAGTACACTATGCAGTTCACACAGTTTCACCTCATTGTTAAGAACTCATAAGATGAGAAGCACCCACAGGAGTATGACTTTAATTTGGGGCTACTGTAGCTGTGCTTTTGTTTAGCATCCTTGCTGTTTCTAACATACGTGATAATGACATACTAAAACAGCAAGAAGATAAGTCATATCTGGTTCTGCAAAATTTATGTGTTTATGTTATAATGAAGGTGCAACACTGTAGGAAGGAAGGATAGAGGAAATCCACAGTCGAATTTTATGTAGAAAAACAGTCAACAAAAGCAGACTATTTCTATTTCATGAGGGATAACTCATATTTGTACCCAAGAAATGGCAAGTTAAGCATGATGAAAACCAGCTGTTGGATGTGTTCAGAGTCTAGCACTGAACAATGAGGCCCAACAACATCACCAGCTGTGCTAAACATTCTCTTGGATGGCATGCTCGTAGGGAGACAACCATTGTATCTCACAGCCAGGTGCACCAAGTGAGGGACGAATGCATCTTCTGTGCCCAGTAGCCTAATAGATCAACCTGAATTGGCTCAAGAGACTCTGCAAAATAGCCATTCAGAATATTTTCCACAGAAAATGGCTGTGACTGTGGACTACTGTATGTCCTCTTCTGTTGCTTTGATGCAAGAACAGGCTGAGCAGTGCCCAGTTACACTCATGAGTTCCGCCACCAGCACCAGGTATTTTCTCACCATCTCCACCAATGGAACCAGACTTGCCAAATGCCATTCCTTCTCCCTTGAGCTTTTCCCTAGCCAGTAACACCAGTCCCTGCATGCAACCAATCAGTTCATCACACAGCTCTTGCCAAAGTGACTTACTCTCATGCTATCCAAGGATTTTGCATTTGAAACGGGATCCAGCATATTTGTAAAATTGGATTGCGGCTGTCCAGCACTTTTGCAAACCTTACATCCAGTTCTCATGCAGGTACTCAGCGAGCACAAGTGTACCATCTGGAATCTCCCTGTTCCTGTAACATATCTCTCCATGGATATTTTCAGCATATGCACTGCTAGGATCACTTGAATTAGCATGGCAGTGGACACACTTAGATCATAGGTTCTCCTCTGAAATGGTCCAAGTACTTTTACCATGGCATCAGTACATGACCACACATGGTGGCCTCAGACTCCTCCACTGTCACGCTCCATTGATATGTCATGAAGTTCCTGCTTCTATTCTAATAGTCTAGAAATCATCAGGTAGGATGAATTCCATCTAGTTCTCAATCCTGTATCAGTCAGTGTTGAGTCACACAAGACATCGTCGTGCTTCTCTTATTTTGTTAGTCACCTTTACAGAATGATGGAAATTCTATATAGGTGACTGGTGAGGCTGCACCTGGAATACTGTGCTCAGTTCTGGAGTCCTCACCTAAGGATGAACAGTGACAGGCTGGAGATGGTGCAATGTAGGGTGACCAAGATGATTTAGAGCCAGTGGGGCAGATCCTAGAATATTGTCTCAAGCCATGAGCGTGTACACACTGCACTGGAGGCAGAGGTGGTATGATAGACACCTTCAAGTGCCTGAAACACATAAACAAGAGAACTATTTAGCAGGAGTACAGACCAAGAAATAGAGGTCAAGAGTAGAAACTATTGGGGAAAGTTTAAGAGTGATGTGAAGAAGTTCTATTTTAGGGAATCGGTGGTGCATCCAAGGAACAGTCTGCAGCAGAGGTGGTGGGTGCCATGACTGTAAATGGTTTTAAGCATAGCTGGGACAGAGTGAAGGGTATGTGGTTGTTGTTCGTTGGTAGCAGTAGGGAGGTAGGCAGGGTGGACTGAGAGGATAAAATTCAACATCAACAGTAGGTCTTGAGGCAGATAGGGAACTCCAGGCAGGCTAGATGAACCTTTGGTGTTTTTCTGCCATCCTTGAATGTTTCCAGCACAGATGGAGCGTGCTGTGGAGACAGACTTGCTAGCCTTAAAACTTAAGATGTAGTGCAGATGTGACCACTAGCTTTAAGGTGTGGGCAAAGTAACGAATGCTGATGAAATTTTCATCACTGACTGAGTTAGCCATATTTGCCCTGTTATCCACGATGAAAAAACAACATGTAATTTCTTACCAAATGTTCAAGAGAGCAGCATCTCTTGAATGAATGCCAGGATGTTTGGTGACATATGGTCCTTTTCCATTAGCCCCACATGGAGCAGAGCAGACATGGAGAGACTGCCAGACTGTTGAGGGATGAAGGAGAGCTAGTAACACAGGAGAGAAGGAGGAATCAGTAAAGGAGACATAAGCTTTTGCACACACTAGTATGCGGTCAAGCAGAGACACGTGCATGGACTTTTACTGCTCCAGATGTCTGAAGAGCAGTAGAAAACTCCCCATATCCTCCAAGAGTAGTTTGGCACTGTTAGTCTCACACCCTCATGTTCCTTTGGCACCACAGTACGTGAAAATAGGAAACATGATGGGGTCTTGTACTATGGCCACAAGTGCTACACAAGTCTTCGAAAAGCCAGTAACTTCTACAAGTGAGATCACAGATCCAACACCATAATTTCACCTATGAGCTATGTGATGTGTTGAGCTGTTGGATGGCATACTGGGTGAAAATGTCGTGGTGAATATAGCGGGAAAAACATGTTGTGAAAACAGTTAAAAGCAAAATAGCTACAGGGATAGTATAGCGAGGTAACATTAGCGCTGTCCTGTCGCTATGTTGCTGTCATGTGAAAGGATAAAGCCTTTGCTGGGTGGTGTGCTGCCAGAACTGCCATGGTGCAGAGGGTAGGCCACAGGCAGAGAGAGCAGAATTTTGTTGGACTGGGGTTCCAGTTCAAAGGCACTTTATTTTTGTGTGTTTTGTATCCCCTCCTGACTCACTCTCTCAATGAGTCTATGTCAGTCCCCCACCCTGCACCTTTTGCCTCCCAGGTTATCCTGCTGGTTCTCTTCCCTCTACAACAATCCCCCAAGGTTTCTCCCCATCCCTGAGTTTCCTCCCCAAGGTACTTATATTAAGTTGGGGTTCAGGGACATAGCCCCTTAACGTGGGTGCAGATGGAATAGCCTCCACACAAAATTTGCCCTGCTGATAGTCATCCTGCACAATGCACACATTGTTTTTCTATCTTTTTCAGTAACTTGAAATATCATCATACCATGTTCCTACTGCTCCTGACAACACTCATTCTGTTAGTGTCACCACCACTACTAGCACCGCTCTTTTAACCCACACTAGCCTTTTTTACCTGTTGCTGGGTTTTCCCTGGCACCACTGCTGTCTTGTACCCTCTCCACTTCACTGTACAGGCTGGGAGAGAGCTCTGGAACACAGTACTGAAGGTATCTTCCCAAATCTTCTTAGGGAGCCATAGCTTTCTTTCTTCTTCCTGTGCAACCTCAAGGGGTTGTGGTTCTGTTTTCATTTGACTTTCTTGCATTACAGCTCTCAAGGTAATTCAATACTCTGTGTCATTGTCAGAGCTCCTTAGGTTAACCTCCTAAAATTATGTTTCAGTGGGCAATCCTCTGCTGGTGGAAAGTACTCACACCTGGATGAGTGCTCATTCTCGCCTGCACTATCAAGATCTATGTACCAGAGACAGGCCAAGAAACAAGAGAGGTATCACAATAGGGGTGAACACATTACTCTAAATAGTTGTGCAACTGTCTGGGGCTACAGTGTTAGTAGGGACCAGTGTCACTGTAACTGTGCGGGTCACCATGGTTACAGTGGTTGGAGGGTCTGGGTCCCAGTTGAAGGAGTTGTCTGGCTCACAGTGGCAGGAGTGGTCTCAGTCACACTGGCAGGATTGGCTGGCAGGGCTTTTTGCAGCAGAATTTGGGATACTAGTAGTCACAGTGGATGGGTGGTGGATTGAGAAACGGGGTTATTAGGGATAAGGTGACTGTGGTCCTGGTGGTCATGGCATGGAGCAAAGAGGACACATTCACATTGGTGGAATCAGTGGCAGTTAGGACAATGTCCTCCTAGCAGCATTACTAGTTTGACTAGTACTTTTTCCCTGGTGCCAGTCAATGTCCTACTGGTGCTGAAGACAGGCTTTGATGGAATAAAATATAATGTTGTGCAGTGAATGCACCTGAGCATCACTCTTCAGTATGCTCACCCTCAACTGTGGTTGCTGCTCTTCACTTACTGTAGCTTTGCTGGGGCTGCTGGACCACCTATGATTTCTAGGTTATCCTCTGTCTGCCAGAGTTGCATTCTTCACAGGAAGATGAAATTAAATTTAAGTTATATTATTATGAAATATGGTCACTGGACTGCAGCAATGCGAGTGAGCTGACAAGCCTCACTAATTAGTTAAGCCTGATTAGTAAAAATAAATTCTCTGAAGAAGAAACATTTTTTTTCTTAGGCTCAAAGCCACAAACCTAGAAAATGTCATGGTTGCACACTATGCACGGACAGAGAACAAAATGGCAGCTAGCTGCTCAAAAGCATTGGGAGTTAGCTGATTAGTCCCCCCCACTAGCTTGCAGCTACATATGGAGGTGCACTTGCAATTGCACAAGTGGCAGTGGAGGATCCAAGCTCAGGGAGGCCCCTGATGCCTTGAGAAAGAGCACAGGGTTAGTGCTCGAAAATGTTTGGCATTTGCATGGAAGTAGCTGCTCCATTTTAAACAATCAAAGTGGTATTTGAATCAGACACCTGATCGCTGGGTCTCTATTCTAGTGGTGCCAGAGCTCAGCTCTGCCCTTTGTGCTTCTTGCGAATATACATTTTGTAGCTCGGCTTCATCATCTGTTGCTGCTTTTTTCCTGTGTGTTCTCATATTAAATGTCAACTATATAATTATTATGAAATATAGTCAGCCACTCACTGCAGCAGTGCCAGTGAGCTGACAAGTCTCACACACTAATAGTCAAGCCTGCCAAAACATTTCTTCTTTAAACTTATTCTTTAGTGTGAAGCCTGAAACTTGAATATCGTATTGAGTGCACACTGTGCACTCAAGGAATAAAACAGCAGCTAGCTGCTAAGAAGGGATGTGAGTCAGCCGATTAGTCCCACCCTGCCAGATAGCAGACCACTCACAGTTGCACAAGTGGTCATGGAGGGACTCGAGCCCGGTTCCTCACAGGAAGATATCTTATATTAAATTTCAATTATATTATTATGAAATATAGTCATTCACTGTGGCAAATCCAGCAACCGAACTGACAAGCCTCACTCACTAATAGTCAAGCTTGACTAAAAATTTATTTTTAAAATTTCTTCTGTGGCAGGAAGCAACAACAATAGAAGAACTGTCCCTAACAACTGAGCTGAGTGCACATGTACAGTGCAGTGAATACACTACTCTAGCACAAACACATAACAAAATGGCGGCCACCCAAAAGTGTGGTGGGAGTCAACTGACAGTTCTTCACAAAAAATATATTTATTCAGTGCAGCTGTGCACTTCACTTTAGTTAGACTACTATGAATCTAAATTAAATATTTAGCTTTACTTTTCAGACAAATACGACCAAGTTACAATAAAAAACTTACATTTCTATTCACTAAATAAACCCTACACAGTCTCCTACTTCCTTCAGCTATTTAAACACTACAGCAGGCAGTGTGTGTCTGCTGGACTGCAGATCTGGTATCAGATTTCCAAAGACCCCACTTTTCAGTGCACATGTGGATAAACCTTGTGGATTCTCAAGATTTGTCCACATGCATCATGTTTTCCATAGCAGAGTACTTTGCTACTGGCTTCAATTTACAGGTGCTTACAGCTGTTTTTTTGGCACAATGTATCTCTAAATGCTATGTCTGGTGGTACCAGGCATAGCAACCCATGCAAGACAGGAGAACATTTTGGAAGGGGGAGCTGATTACTACCACATTCAGATTTCACAATGGCCTGGTGGGGCCTCAGTTTCTCTCAAATGGCTGTTGTGTGTTTCAGGAAGACAGCCCAACACAGGCTTGTAGAAGCTCTCCACAGCTCGCGAGCTGCCCATGTGAAAATAAGAAATGCCTCCGTGTGATGTTTTTCCACACCAGCAGCTGCAGAGTCGGACTTAGTCCCTGAAGCTTTTGAATATCCATCCCTGACCTTTCTCTCTGTGACAAATGGCTCTTCTTTAGTTTCATTTTCTTTACTGTAGCAGTTCTAAAAAATGCCAAATTTTCAAAATACAGTGTAAAGGAGTGACCCTCTCTAGCTTGGGATTTAGAAAGGAACAAAAACTGTCCCAATTTCTGCTTTTATCCAGTTTTAATAAGTGGATGAAAGCAGACTGTTGTTCACAACAGCTCAGCTGTCCATCTCTCTTGCCTATGGTTTCTATGAGTGTTGGGTCGCATGGCCTGCCTTCAGTTACCTTCCAAAGTGGCCTCTAATTGGACACCACAATCAATGTTTCTTTTATTGTTGACCATAAAAGCCTTACAATATGTAAATTATAAACACAGTACAAATACAGACAGTGACATATAGCACAAATAAATAAGTTTTAAAAGAACCCTAGATGACAGAATTTCATTACTTTTATATTTTAACAAGGTCTAAAATGAGCACTTACACATGGGAATTATAATTATTCATGTTTCATTTCTTTTTATCCTAATAATAGTCTGCAAATATTTGACCAAACATTTAATCATGTTAACATCTGCAGTATTAAACAAAATAAATGTCAATTCATTTTTATCAGATTAGGCCAGTCCAAGAAAGGGCTTAACCAATACTGTCTAGATCTGATATACCATGGACAGCACCATTGCAATTCGCAGTAAGTTTCAGGCGATCTTAAACTTACGCAAGTGGTAAAACGCTGAATAGTCCTGAGTATTCATTTTCTTCTGGGGTAAGGAATAGCCTACTGTTCATGGCCTCAGGAAATACATAGATACATAGACACTGTCTGCAGATAAGAGTCTACTGCCCACCCAGTCTGCCCATTTGAGCTTGTAAGTTCACTTTATGTTTTCCTAGAAGTTTGTTCACTTTACCCTGACCTCCAGAATTCTCTTATGTCTATCTCATGCATTCTAAAATCCTGTGACTGTTTCAGCCCCCACTACTTCCTCTGACAGGGTGTTCCACTTGTCACCACCCATTAGAGAGACAAACACGATCTTACAGGGAGGAAAAGAAATTCTTCTGCACGCTTTCCTCTGAATTGCCCTCCCTCCAGCTTCATCCCATGCCCTCTAGTCCTAGAACATCTTTTTGCTGAAAATAGTGTATTCCTGCACCTTTTCCTCCCTGTAAGATACGTGTTTGTCTCTATCATATCCCTCTCTCCTCCTCTCCTCCAGGGAGTACATATTCAGGTCCTTCAGCCTGTCCTCATAGGACCTGTGATGCAATCTTTGTACCATCTTTGTTACCCTCCTCTGAACCTTATCTACCGAAATACTATCCGATACTCACACCCCTTATACACGATGCAGTGAAAACTTTACCTGTCCTTTTTTTTATTCCATCATAAATGACCCCTTATTTTCTGGCTTATGCGATACCCTTGTTTCCCATTTTAATCTGCTTTACCACTTTTTACATTAGAAATAATACGAAGAGCACACCTTTTGGTATGGCTAGGTGCAGGTTTTATTGCTGTCTTTTTTATTTTGAACGCTCAATTACTGAAGATCACTTTTTGTGTCTAAAATAAATTAGCATGCAGCAGCATACTCTCAAGCCGCTTTAGCATTATAATTCCTAGAGCTGGCCTTCAAAATTCAGAGCAAATGTCCATAATGTGTAGCACTTTCTTATTTTAAAGAATAATATGTATACAAATAGTGGGCCCTACATATTTAGTGTTAGGGATGTCTCTATTATGTTAGTTCAATGGTCGTGTCTAGAAATGGCTCTAACATTATTAAGAACATCAGTAATCCTTTGTGGAGTGTGAGAGGAGATCATGACACTCTTAAATCTGTTGAAACAGTTCTTCTGTTTCTTAGCCTAATCTATCCTTTACACTTTCTAGTCTATAAGGTTGGCCACCATGGGCCCCCTCCCTTTCTTGACTATGCTATACTGTCCTCTTTAATTTTCCTTTTCCCTCTCAGGTCCTTATACAGGAGGTTATTGTGGTGACCTCCAAGCTTATGTAAAACAACAGGCTGAGTTTACGTTGCTGGATTTAGTAATAGCACTATGTCATAAAATACCTTGATGTATATAGCTTATGTTTATGAAACCTGTAAATGTTGAAAATACCATGGCACTAGGTGTTTATGATAAAGGTAAAAGTACTAGGTGACTGTATTATAGAAATTAAGTTGGTTGTGTTGTTAAATACATGTAATTTGGTACCATACATTCCTGTTGTAAACTAAGCCAATCTGAAATGTCATGATGATTTACATATCCCATGATGCTTTGCATTATGGAAGGATATGTGACGTTGTGTTTCTTTTGAAACTTAGCTTATTGCCAGTGCCCTTTGGGTAACCCTTGTTTTAGTGCTTCTACACTGAGGTTCTTTGTATTTGGCTTGTTTTGGTTTTTTCTTTTGCGCCCCACCACCCAAGCAAAAAGGCAACCATAGGGATGAAGGGCTTTCACTGAAATGTTTAGATCAGTAAATTAGTGAGTCAGTACTTTGTAGTTGTAGGATGGAATTAGGTCAAGGCCCATCAAGTCCATCCCCCATGCACGGGGCAACAGTTAGTAGCAAATAAATATCCAATGCCTTTTAAAATTTTTGTGCTCATTAATATTAATAATATGTCCTGGGAGTTTATTCAAAGAGCTATTGTCCTTAGTGTAAAAAAATTAGCTCGCTGTTTGGTATTGGCTCTTAGGTAGAGCAAACTGGTAATTAAGAGATCATAAATCTAAATTTCTATTATTACGGGTGATTCCACAGTTGAACATTATCGATTAATCTTTAAAAATCTTGTGAAAAAGTAGGCAGTCCCTTCTCAGTCTCCTAACATCAAGTGGCATGAGATTTAAATGTTGAAGTTTAGCAGAATAGGACAATCTAGAGCGAATGGGATGAACTCGCTTGCCCTTTCTGGACTTTTTCTGTTAGATCTTTCTCTTGTGTACAGTGTTGTAACCAGAAGGAGAAGCATAATCCAAGTGAGGGTGGAACTCATTTCTATATAGAATCAGGATGGTATGCTCATCGCTCGTTATAAAGGATATTTTAATAATGTTAATTAGTTTATTGGCCTTTTGACTATTGATCTAATATGGAGTTTATGCTTAAATGTCCTGTCGATTATTATTCTAAGATCTTTCATTGTTACCAGCAGGCAAACGAGTAGAGTCCAATGAATATATGTAGAGTGGGTTATTTTTCCCAAATGGATGATAGCACATTTTTAGGTGCTGACAAGTGCAAGGAAGGACATACATAGTATGTTGCTGCAAAACTGATGTATTGAAGAAGAATTATGCCATTTCTGAAGGTTATCTCCTGTATTTTAAATAAACATCACACAGAGATTGTGTGCTGAAACTGAAGTTCGGTGTCTGGTCCATCTGTTATCCCACAACCCCTCCATGGAGCAAGGGTACATTTGAGTGTAAAATGATAGTGCTATGCTACACTTCACAGCAGTTGAGAGGTATGGTCAGCAGACTCAGCTCCCTGTGCTTATGGGATAACAGATGTACAAAAACAGCTGAGAATATTGATGAAAACCTGGTTCAGGGCATTTCTAGCATCTGAAATAATTAGGCTTGAGCTCCCACCCCTTCCATCTAGTGAAAAAAAAACAAGGAAGCCAGAGATCAGTGTAAGGAATTGGGAATATTTTATTAGCGGATAATAAATGAAGATTCAGGGTTCCAGTCCCTATTGCCCACCTCAAGTAATGCCCCAGACCTGGTCAGAGCCATATTAAAGGAGCCATCACTTTATCATTTTAAATGTAAAAAGTGCTAAATCAAACTAAAAATTGGGAAGGAATGGTATCATACAAGACAGAAAAGAAGGAGCATTCTAAAATGGAATAAAAAGTATAGATCAAACTTTTCTCCACTATCATGCACTGCTGTTTTAAATAGAGTGGTCCAACAGAAAACAAACAAAATCTCTCAGATGTAAAGATTACTTTGTGTTTTCAACTTCTCAGAAAAAGTTATTTTACAGTGACGGATTTTCTGATCAATACACACCAGAAAGCTGAAAATAATCAATTTTTCTTCCCAGTAGGGAGGAAACTGGAATTTTGTAGGGTTTAGATATGGAAGAGCAACTTCTGGAAAGGGATTTGGCAGGTTAATATGATCCATTTGTGGTGTTAAGCTGGATTTGAGTAATAGAACATTTTGTAAACAGAACTGAGGTTTAATTATAGAAACAAAACAAAAGCGATTGTTTTATTAAATCAAACACTGCAGCCTAATGCTAGTGACTGAGAAGAACATAAGAATAGAGGACATGAAATGAAAGAATTCAAGACATGTTTACTGGTGGGTGGTGGGATGGCAAACACCATCACAGCATCCCAAGCAAAACAGAGATTTTAGTTCTAGTTTCATGAAGTTTTTAAGTCAACAAACTTTCTTGCAGATGTGTGTTGCTTCAGAAAGTGTGAAGTACTTAAAAGAAAGTTATGAGCTAAGAGTAAATTAAAAAAGGCCTGTAGTCCAGAGTTTCCCATAAATTTCTACCCACCTAACTGGCCTGGTAGCAGAGCTGCTACTCCACCAAGGCCATGAGAGTTTGGGCAGTTAAATCAGCCTGTCGACCCACGACTATAGCTTTTTTCAAACATTCATCTTTAAAAGTGCCCTTCAACAGTGTCCTTACTAATGCCCATAGGTGTATCCTGTATTAGCACAGAATTAAGGGGTCAATCTTCGTTCTGTACACCACCCCCACCAACTGCCACTTCTGTTGGGGTAGCCATTTATGGCTATGCCAGAGATCCAGGTTTGCAAATGGATTTGGGGTGCTCAGGCATGGGGGCCAGTAGAAGGAGGATTAACAACCCATGGACAGCAGTCCTCCTTCAAGGGGAGGACAGCATGTCCTGCTGCTTGATTACCACCTAGCAGAGGGCACCACACTCTGAGAGTACTGATATAGATGCCTGTAATATGCCCATACATCAGCATGCACATGTGCCATTGCATGTGGCTCAGACCTCGGGAGGAAATCAGAGGAGAAAATGCTGGAGGAAGAACACCCCAACCAGCAAGATGGTGATGGCAACCTTGCAGGTCCGCGTACTGACTAAGGCACCCATCCACCATATAGTGGTTCTGGGTAAATGTAGGTGGAAGTCCCAGAGAAGGTAGATGATGGGGCTGGGGCTGCCATTAGAAGGGTGCAGGTGGGGCAGTAAGGAGTCAAAAAATAAAATGAAAAAATGACCCACCACAGCTATGAAAGCAGCACACTCACCCTAGCCCCCACTGGCTAATTTTGCCCTTTTAAAGTAAAGTAAAATAAACTAAAGTGAGAAATGGTGGACTTTGTCTTCATTATAGAATTTTGATCTGTCCTTATCTGTGCTTACAGTTTCTAGTGAATGTTGAGGGCAGGATTTTTAGAAGGCATGACACAGGCACAGCATCTGATTTCCAGTGCAGCCTGCATCATGCAAAATGTGTCTGAACCTTCCAATGCTATTTTCATTGCTTTAGACAGATGTGCATCATTTTTGGAGTCAATGGAAGAAAAGGACACATACTACTAGTACTCACTTAGTTGTCCTCAGGACCAAGTCAGGCTCAAACTGACACTCTTTTGCATCCATAGCCCAGAATCTCTGAAGCAGACTTCCTCTGGAGGTCTGACACTGTACCACTTCCTTAGCTTTTAAATCCTAACCTCTAGGGTCATCATCTTAGTCATAGTCACTGCAACTGTAACTGGAGAATACTGCTATTACATGTACAGTAACTGAATTCTATCCTGCACATTCTTTCATACCATGATTGTCTTTTTCCCATTCTGTTGCTGTTATGTCTGTATCAGAATCATCCTTCCTCCACCATCTGCTCAGGCATTCCCCATGATTCTGTCCTAAGCCTCATACTCTTCTCCATACTCCTAAATGACCTTTCTTCGGCCTGTTCCTGTGTCTATTCATGTGCTCAGATTGGAGATGTTGCAAAATAAAATTTTACTGGTGAAATTGCCATGAAATTGGCAATTTTGCTGCACAAAATATTTTGTGAAATTCTGCTGTTCTGCAGAATATTCGCGGAGTCACAAACTTGTGAAATTTCACCTGAAAATGATGAAATTTCACCAGTGAGTGGCGATTCTACTATTGGGCAGAATGTCACCATTTTGGGCAAAATTTCACATCCTGCAAAATATTTCACAAATATTAATCTCACAAATATTTCACGAGTAAAATTTCTCGATTTTGCATAAGACTAGCGCAGATGACACTGTGCTGTTTGCATCTGGCTCCTCTGCTTCTGTTCTTTCTGTCTGTCACCAACAGGCTGACTTTTTGGTTTGTCTCCAGCAGGATTTCAACAATGTTCAGCATTGGTTCCATTCCATCCTGCTGTCACTCAATGCCAAGAAAACAGTCTCCATGACCTTTGACTCCCAGCAGAGACTTACTAGGCTCTCTGCCCTCCTAGCACTCCCTTGATGGTTCTGTGGTTGAGGACGTCTCCTCCTTAAGTACCTTGGGATCTGGCTGGACACTCACCTAAACTTCTCAGCACACATTGATGCCAACCACCTCAAGCTTCAGCCCAAGATGTGCACATTCTATAGAAACAAATCCAGTGCCCCACCGCGTCTGGCCGAGAGTTTGTTATGAAGATGACACTCCCAATCTTTGATTATGGTGACATTGTTTACAGTGCAGCCCCCAAATCTACCTCTTGCCAGAATAGACCCCTGCTTTCATTCATTCTGTTGTTTTGCCTTGGAGTACTCTCATCACACACACCATGGCTCTCTTTACTCCTCCCTTTTATTTCCTCCCTTGTTGCTGATACCTCATCCACTGTGCCTCCTTCACCTCCATGTTCTGGTTTGGCACTCTACCTCCTATCTTTCTGCCTGCCTATCTTCCCTCCTCTTCCTACCCCATCTGGAACACTGCTTCCCATTCTGTCTCCCTCCTCCAGGAAAACCTCCATGGGCCAAGCTGTCTTCTTGTATTGTTTTCCTAAGCTCTGGTCTACTCTTTCACTGTCTAACCACTCAGCCTCATCCTTCTTCTCCTCAAGACCCTTCTTTGATGACTTTCAACCTCTTCTGCAACTGTACCTGACCTGGGTTTTCCCTTCATGTTTTGTTAATGCCTCTCTATATCCCCCCACTGTGAGACACTTCCTACCCACCCTTAGGCCCACAGTCTATGTAATTTAAATGGTACCTTATTAGTTATTCGCATGTGGTAAAGTTTTGCTCAGGTATCGACCTTTACTGCACTGGCATTGGTAACTTTGCACCTTTATGTGCCTGGGGGTAGTAATCTGCTCTTTATCTGACATGTGCTCCCAGTACTCTATTGCACCTAATGTATTTCTTACCTTAATGCATTGTTTTACATCTCTCCTGCCTGCACATCATGTCTGGGCAATTGTAATGTATTTTACTTGTATTTGTATTGTAATGTATTCATATCGTGCTATATTGTTTTGAGTACTATTGCACTTTATAGGATGTTATTTTCACTTACATATCTTGTATTGTTTCTCCCATATCCACTCCTCACTGGATGCATCTGAATGATCTGTTACCAGTACCGCATGTCTTTCCTGGTAACCCTTCATAAATAATAAACAACTAATGAACTATTAAATAAATAAATGTCCAAAACTGCTGTTTTGTCTATAAACAATTAATGACTGGTCTGTAAACCTGTATTCTGCACTTAGCATGCTACAATCCTTGCCTCAGCCTATGCATGCATACCAGCATATCATTTGTTTGCTCTTCCTGTTTCTGTAATTAACTTTGTGTCGCCCTGAAAGGGAACTTTATCTCATTGGGAGAACATGGTTATAAAATTCAATAATCAAATAAATAAATATACAATTTTAACATACATGTTCTTTTATGATGTAATTTGGGTTCATACTAGATGCTGGTGTAACTCCCTATCAAATAGGGGTTCCCAAAAGTCTTTCTTGAGCTTGCTCTAAATGCTCACAACCAGGCTGGTGTTCTGCATTTTAGTAGTTTAAATGTATTGCCAATGAGTGCCTGTATGACCTCTGTGTACTGTCTCTTTAAGGGCTGACAGGATTGCAGTCATAATTAATCTGAGAGGGATCTCTGTTAGAAGAAGTACTTGTTTGCTGATCACCCACACCTGATGACCTCTAAGCCAAAACAGGCTGGCTGCAACTGAACAACCGAATGAAATACCAAACCTGCATCACTGCTAAGAAAATCATGATGGGAAAGGCACCACCGGAGTCAGCACTCCTCAAATCCAAAATCACCAACTGCAACACCAGGAGCTCTAAGCCCCAAATCCTTCAAATCCCCGCTGCCGCATGTCCCAAGGCCAAAGTCGTTTGCATACAGGGCTCCAAGTTGGCTGAATGAGCTCTCTAGTGACACCTCATCCACAGCAATGCTCGGAGGTTCAAAAAAGCTCCGCCACTCCATAACTGGCACCTCCACCTGTGCCAGCACCCCATAACATCTTCATCCCACGCTGCTTCTGATCTTATAGGTGTCAGTTTCTGCCCTCTCTTCTTGCACTTACCTGTCCAATGCAACCTAATGCACTTGCCCTGTGTTTGTCCTGACAAGACCCTCAGCTGCCTCACCCTGACCCTCTACACTTATGCCTTCCTACCCTCAGCCCTCTCCCTTCTTGCCCTCTTTCTCCTATTGTTTCTTGAGTTACTCATCGCTCAGTCTGATTTTGTCAAGCAAAGTTACTGTCTAAAACCATGTACCTGTAACTGTTTTATGGTTTAGTGTCTGTTACCCTGTAACCAGCATGACGTGGAACCTTTGTAAAAGAGCCTTGGCTCAAAGGTGCTTTGTAATCCTAGACACAAATAAGTAAATAAAATAAATAAATTTGTTAGAGTAGTAACAATATTGCAGTTTATTCTAACCTGCATTCTTTGCAGCATGGACAGTTCTGTTTGTTTCCATCATCTTGGTCCTGGACTGCAGAATAGGCCAATCAGTACATCTGGGACTCTAAAATGGAGCCTGCCTACAGAGGCTTAGTGGGGCCAAAACTTGTAGGAATTGTAGTTTTGGGCTTTTGGCACCTAAAATAACCTGGAGGGAGAGCCCTTGTTGTGACTGACAGAAAGATTAGCCAACCGAACCTTTTGGATCTTGAGGAAAGTCCCACACTGCTTGCAGTTTCAGTTAGATCTGAGTTGGAAAGTGAAGAAGTAACAGCTCGAGATAGTTCCAGCAGCAATCCATAGTGGATTGCATGGGAGAACTGTAGAAAGGCCTGAGTTTGGCCTGCCTGCTGTTCCTGAGAAGGATCTTATGCTTTTTGGACTGAATCCGAATTTGAAGAACGAATTAAGTCACTGAATTGTGACCAGGCTTTTAACCTGAAGAAGACCAAGATTTGCTGAATGCAATTGGCCTGTCAGGACTTCCAGCTGCCTCTGAACTCCCGGATTGTGCAAAGACTCTGTAATTGCGACCAAAGAACCATTTGCCTGGTACAGTGAAATTTCCTTACATGTGAATGTGCTGTGTGCTTATAGTGGGTAATGATTTGGTTAGCCACCGTGTGTCTGAACTGTGTTTTGCTTGCTGGAGGCTGTATCCAGCTCCACAGACTGAATTGTGATCCATTTCTGCTCACCTCGCCCTGCTACACTGGCCCTTCCAGAATACCTGCTATGCAGAGAAAGTCATTGACAAGAGGATCAGCCCCTGCTCAATGCCTTGAACAGGAATGGTGCCTCGGTGATTTGTGTGGGCACTGCTTCTCCGGCACTCCAGCTCAACAGCCTGCAGTCTTGATTTCTTCCTGCCTGTGTCCAGTATTGGGTATCATGGGTAAACATCAGGTAGCTCCCTGCAACAACAGCTAAATCTAAAAGTGTTGTCATCTGATTATCTTGTTGCCTTTTCTTTCATGAACTGAGCCCCGGTTCCAGATTACAAATAGTATGTGTTGGGCATGTTGCTTTCTTCCATCACAGGGCCCCAACCAGCTGCAATGTTCGGACTAGCCCACCGCTTTCCTACATGGGTACCCAGAGTGTGTGACTGTGTAGGGACTCCGAACTGCATGCATAACTGTCTGATTAATATAGCTTTTAAACAAATCAACCTGATTACGCCCTCCCTTATTCAAGTCCCTGAATAAATCAGATTTAACTTTGTTTGCATTTACCTGACTGTGGTTCCAGTTTGTGCCAAAAGTATTGTACTGTTGCTATTTGCTGTGTTTAACCTTGTTTTACAGGGGTTCCCAGGGTCAAACTAGAGGAACCAGCCCTGGTGGTAAGTGCAAACAGTGTGGTAATCGCCTGGTGAATAAGGGTCATTGTGAAAGTAATTATTGTATATTATTCAGGCCACTAGAAGGGAAAAGAGGGGGTTACAGTGTCCTGGTGGGCTGTACCTAGGTTAGCTTGACCACTAACAACCCTGAACTCCGGAGGAGGCACCCATTTCATTACCCAGGCCCCTTAACCTGCTACTAGCCAAGAAGGCAGGGGTACTAGCCCTTGGGACAGTGCCACCTAGGGGTTGCATCTTGGAGGCTCACCACTGGGATTTTGTGTCTTCTAGTGGCTGAAATTACAGATTACATCAAACATAATGGCTACCCCAACAGAAGTGGCAGTTGGTGGGGTGGTGTATGGGGCAAGAGATTGACCCCTTAATGCTGTGCTAATACTGGATATACCTATAGGCATTTGTAAGGACACTGTTGAAGGGCACTTTCGAAAGATGAATGTTTGAAAAAGCTATAGTGGTGGGTCGACAGGCTGATTTAACTGCCCAAACTCTCATGGCCTTGGTGGAGTGTGAGCGACCCCTGGACAGTTCAAAGGTGCCCATGCTATCTCTCCAGAAGGGTTCCCAGCTGCCTGGAGGGTGATAACCAAAGACAGCAAGGATCCCTTAGAGGAAGAGTCCCCACCGTTATCTGAGTCTTTGAGGAGAAGTTTGCCAAGTTGTTACTGGGGGAGGCAAAACTGTGAAAGAGTTAAAAATTAATTCCTGCCACCTGGGAGTGTACCTCCCAACTGTCCACACCACCCCAGCACCTATTCTTTCACCAACTTCTGTACCTGCCTCTGAGCCAGCAAGTAGTCATGGCCCTTATCACAAGCTCAAGGTATTCTCTGGCATTTGTCCTACTCCTAATGAGAAGTCGACCTGGAGACCTGGATAGACTCTGCTACTCTTGATGTACAAGACTGGCAATGCTTAGAGGCGCAAAGGGCCCGCCTGGAGAAAAGCCTCCAGGGACCCACCCTACATACTTTTCGCCCTGAGGTCCTCCGACCCTGATGCCAAAGCGCAAGAGTACATAGTAGCCCTTGAAAATGTGTTTGGGGCACCACTAGTGTTGAGGCCTTGAAATGGAAACTTAAAGATATTAGACAACAGCTGGGGAATTATCTGCCTACATGGATCGAGTAGAGGGAATCCTACAAACCATTTTTCAGAAAGGAGGCTGGGCCTCTAATGAAGTGGACCGGTAAGACTGTATCATATACTCTGCTCTGCCCAGCACTCCAGATGGGTGTTACTCAAATTGCAACTGCATCAAAGGAAATCTGGTCCCTTGCCCTTCCATGTGTTGAAGGAGTTATGGGAAGTTGAGGAGGAGGAAGGCTTTTCAGAGCCCTGCACAGTCATAGCTGCTGCAACCCTGCTCCAGGCACGGGTCAGTCACTGATGGCCTGGAATCACCGCAATCACATGACAGAATCTGAAACTAAATGTCAGCCCTGGGGCCCAGCCAGAGAGGGCTGCTATGCATGCTCCGCCATGGGATGAACTGCTGAAGGAGTTCAGAGAAACAAAACAGTCTCTTTATGAAGGCTGCTCCTGCAGTACAGGCCCTGATCCTTATCTGACTGCATCTGTTAAGGGTGGGGTGCATACCCAGGCATCTCCTGCTGGCAGCAGCTCAAAATTGATGTCTTGACTATGGAAGTGAGAGAATTGATGAGATGTCTCCAAATGCTCACCACACTGCAGACAGAGGCAGAACCAAGGTTTGCTGGTGGTAGTACCCCCACCTCAGCTCCCAATGTGATGTCTCGGCCACACCAGACCCCAGAAAGCATATATTGCCATAATTGTGGGAAGGATGGGCACATGAAGAGAGAATCTGGTCCCCAAAAGACCTAGATAAAGTTGTATACAGATTTCAAGGGAACTTTGGAAAGCAAGACCATGGCCGAGGAGTGCGGAAATTACCACAGTGCAGGATTGAGAAATCCTAGCTCAAATTTCTTTGTGGCTAAATAATCTGTCCAGGCCTCTGCTACTGCCTCTCCAGACTGGTCCAGAATAGTGGGCCCTTCATGGAGACTTCTGTGACTGTCAATGGTATCCATGCTCAGGCTTGTGCTCAATAGCGGGTCACAAGTGACCATTGTATTCCAGGACTGGTATGACAAACACTTATCTGATGTGCCACTACAATCTCTGGAAGGTTTGCACATAAAGGGCCTGAGCAAGGAGTCTTATCCTGACCTAGGATATGTCCAGCTCTGGTTGTCTTTCCTGCGACTGTAACTGGTGTAGATGAACAAGTAGAGACACTAGCCCTGGTGTGCCCTCCCACGGTATTAGATGATGGGATTCCCTTGCTCATTGGAACCAACGCCCACATGTTTGGAAGACTAGAGCAGTTGTGTCATGAAAACAAGGAAATTGACTGGGCAGGCACTGAGAATCCCAGCCCTGATAAAAGAGAGCCTATGATCTGCAAAAGCGGACTACCAAGCTGACCGGAGATGACCCGGTGGGGATAGTGTGGAAGAAAGATCCTGATTCTCTGGTACTCCCTCCCAATGCTCAGTACACCATTCAGGGAGAGGTTCGCATTAGAAAGGAAGTGAAAATAAAATATTAATGTTGGATGCACCAAGTGATGGAAAGCTGCCAGAGGGATTATTGGTTAAACCCACATTTTGCCTGCCCATGCTGATGCCTATGCACGACGAGTGATGGTCCAGATTCGAATGTGTCAGATTGGGAGGTCCGTTTGAACTGAGGGTGTCTCCTAGCTGCAGTACACTGCACAGACACTCCTTGTATTACCAGCAACAAGTACTCTGGTGAAAAGGAAAGAGTAACCCCGATCTTATTCAACTTTGGTGATTCCCGTTGCCAGCTGAATGGAAGGCTAGAATTAGCAAGAAACTCGCTTAGAGAGACCAAGTGTTTTCGTTAAAAGAATGGGACGTGGGGTGTGTCCAGGGTGCAGAGCATCGCATATGCCTGCATGATGACAGGCCATTTCGAGAGAGATCCTAAAGCCTGCGCCCCAGTGGACATTGATGATGTTTGGAGGCATCTGCAGGAAATGCTCGCTGCTGGCATTACACAAGAATCAAAGAGCCCATATGCCTCTCCCATTGTGGTTGTGCGTGAGAAGAATGGGTCTGTGAGGATGTGTGTTGATTATCGAACCCTGAACCTGTGGACCATCCTAGATCAGTACACCATGTCCCGTATACAAGATGTCCTGGATTGCTTGAATGAGAGCAAATGGTTCTTGGTATTGGATCTTTGCAGCAGATATTACCAGATTACGATGGCCCCAGTGGACTGTGGAAAACAGCTTTCGTCTGTCCTTTGGAGTTCTATGAATTTCTGAGAATGCCACAGGATTTCAGGTGCCCCAGCCACCTTTCAGTGACTGATGCAATGTGGTGGAGATATGAACTTGCTGAACTGTCTAGTGTACCTAGATGATGTCATTGTGTTGGACGCACATTAGAGAAGCATGCGACCCGACTGTTTAAAGTGCTGGACCGATTGGAAGACTTCAGCCTCAAGCGGTCCATCGACAAGTGCCAGTTTTTCAAACCTCCGTGAAGTATGTGGGTACATAATATCTATGGAAGGAACAGAGACCAATCTCAGTAAGGTTGAGTCACTGACTACTTGGCCCCAGCCCCATAACTTGGAAAGAACTACAACGCTTTTATGGGGTTCTGTGGCTATACCACAGGTTCATAAAAGACTATTCAGAGGTGATTCACCCACTCATGAATCTTACCAGGTTACCCCCTACCAACCGAACCGTAAATACAAGAAAGGGTCTGTCAAAGAACCAGAGAAAGTGTACTTCCACACAGGTGAACCTTTGGGTCCCGCTGGACACCCAGACGTGAAGCAGCCTTCCATGAAGTCAATACTAGCTCACCCACACCCATCCTCACCTATGCTGACCCTACCAAGCCCTATGTGCTGTATATGGATGCTAGTCTGCAGGGCCTAGGAGATGTGCTGTATCAAGGCCATGAGGATGGTTTGAGACCGTCGCTTTTGCCAGCAGGAGTTTGACCCTGTTGGAGCGAAATTATCCTGTACAAGCTGGAGTTTCTTTCCTAAAATGGGCCATTGTTGATCAGTTTCATGAGTACCTCTATAGGCAAAGATATTGGTGAAGACCGACAATAACCTGTTGACCTATGTATAGACTTCAGCTAAGTTAGATGCCACTGGGCACCGGTGGCTCTCTGCCTTATCAACCTATGATTATGCTGTTGAATACAGACTGGGACTGAACCATATTGATGCTGACATCCTGTCACAAAGGCCCCTTCCAAGAGTGATTGGGTCAGGCTGTCTGAACCTGACATCCAAGCATTGTGCCAAAAGTTTGACAGAAATGAACATATGTCTGGGACACAGTGGACTGTCTAGTACAGGGTTCTCAATGGTGAGGCCAGCCTCCTTGGGAGGCCCCTAACCTGTTCCAGGGGAGGCCTAAGCAAGTCTGAAAAAGAACTGTATTTAAATTTGGGGTTTTATATATTTTGTGTGAAGAGATGAAGCAAACTGAAAGAGGATAATAATAGTAGGTGAATTTTATGTATTTATTTACTAAAAGGTAACAGGGAAGGTGAATGAGCCAAGCTCATTTCAGGTGTACCAGGGGAAGGGTAGGAGTGAATACATTTCAAAAGGTAACTGCAAACAATCAAGAAATATACAATGAGCAATAATGCAAATAAATACGAACAATAAATTAATGAGTGGTGGTAATTGATCAATTTGTAAACTGATGGCAGAATAGCCCAAATACAAAGGTTGAGCATAGAAGTGCTAAGAGCAATAGCAGGAAGGAGCAAAGTAATCCCAGAGAAGTTGCTTGGGGAGCAGGGAAGGAGGGGAGAGGCAAAGTATGTAGGAAGGTTATTTCAGGTTATTTCATATAGAGAGGAAACAGAGAAAGTAGTCTGACCCATGAAGGTACTGCAACAAGGGTAACAAGGGTTCAAGAATGAAAATATCAGAGCAAGTAGGTTGGCCTGTGGGGGGTTACAATAAGCTAAATAATAATATTTATTTTATTTATTTGTTATTCAGATAACACCTTTGAGCACAGGAGCTCTTTTTCAAAAGTTCCAAGTCCATATAAGACAAAGAACTGAATGTGAGCCAAGTACTCAAAGGGTTTCAATTTATTCATGGTGTACTGTGCAAAGTACAATATGTTATTTTTCTTTGGGGAGGCCCAAGATTATTTAAATTTTGGGAGGCTCAAAATCTTTTCCATGAATGTGGGAGGCTCACTGTGACAAAGTCTGAGAACTATTGGTCTAGTAGATTGCTTGGGTCCTCCTGATACCTACATACTAGCTGCCTATTGCCATTTCTCTGCTCTGGATATTAGTACACTACCTCAAATGACAGTATTCAGTGGCTCAATCCCAAGATCCTATGATTCAACCTGCACTTGATACCCTGTGCAGGGAAACATGTGTCTAAGTTCGTCTCCCCAGACTTCATGAACTGCCCTATCGCTTAAAGAAGGCCCCAGGTTGAAGTTACTTAATCAGTTGTTATACAAAGAGACAGTGGATCGTAGTGGTCAAGTGGACAAGCAACAATTGGTCCTGCCCACGGCCTTTAAACACTTGGTACTGAGGTCCCTCCACAATCAAATGGGGCACCTCAGTATTGACAGGACTCTCGACCTGGTACAATCTCAATTCTACTGGCCCAAGATGGGGCCGATGTTGAGCACCATGTAAAGACCCGGGTAGTCATTGACTCCAAAGAAAAGCCCTGCCTCAGAGGGCTGCCCCCCCCTTGTCAATATCACTACCAGCACCCCATGGAACTGGTCTGCATAGATTTTGTGTTTAGAACCTGATCAACGAATATTGGCAATGTGTTAGTGGTTACAGATCATTTCACATGGTATGCACAAGCTTTTCCAACTAAAGATCAAAAAGCCTCTACCATGGCCAAGGTGCTAGTGGAAAAATTCTTCATCCACTATGGTGCCCCCCCATCGCAATCCACTCTGACCAAGGCAGAGACTTTGAAAGTAGGCTAATCAAAGAAATGCTCTCTCTGTGTGGAGGGTGAAAGTCAAGAACCACCCTTATCACCTGCAGGGGACCCTCAACCAGAATGTTTTAACGCACCCTTCTAGACATGCTGGGTACCCTCCATCAAAAGACAAGAATAAGTGGAGGCAGCAGATTAGCACCTTGTTACATGCATACAATTGCACCATAAATGATGCTACTGGGTTCTCCCCTACCATCTCATGTTTGGGAGGGAGGCCCATCTGCCAGTTGATGTCTGTCTTGGGGTCTCTCCAGATGGGGTCCAAGCTGAAAACTACTTGCAGTATATACAGAAACTGAAAGCTCAATTGAACCATGCAAATCAACTGGCCCAGACAATGGCCGCTAAAGAAATCTTGTCAACAAAGAGAGGCACAACAAGAAAGTAAAGGCTCAAGAGCTACGGCCGAGACCATTGTGTTGTTAGGCAATTTGGGACTACATGGCAAGCACAAAATTGCTGATAGGTGTACCATCTTCCTCATGTAGTAGTTGGAAAGTTGGATGATCTTCCAGTATACAAGGTACACCCAGAGAATAACTCCAAAGCTGTCAAGACCATGCATCGTAATCATTTGCTGCCTATCGGCCAAGTTATTATTGAAGCTGAGCCAGCAGACATTACCTCCCTGGGCTGGTGACTCATACTGCTGCAAAAAAGAGACAGAGTCAACCTATCCCAGTACCTACAGAGTTAAGGTTTCCCCGCAGCAGGCCCAGAATGATAGTGACTGTTAGTCCTCCTCTGACGATAGTGAGTATGACAATGCCTATTACTCCTCCTATGAATTGAGTCAGCTGTTTGAGGTAACCCTATGACTAATTGTGGGGATGAAGCTGGGCCTTCTGGACTGCATAACTCCCCAGCCTTGTCCTGGAGCCAATACTTCCTGAAAGTGAGGTGCAGAGCATCACATCTGAGGTTGTGGACTGTGTTTTGTGGAACTGTGTGAATTGTCCGAAGAAGGGACTAATGGCCTGAGTCTCCTGGTGACACACCAGAACCTGAAGAACAATGTGAGAGTGTTGACAGCCCCCTTCAGTGCTGCAAAGCCTAATTGTGATAGAGTCTCATCAAAATGAGCAACCTGGGCCTTGTCAGAAGATAATAATGAGCAGAGTGTTGTGGAAACAGAGCCTACAGAGCAAGGGGCTGACAGTGCTTCTCAGTTTGGACATTCCTAGTCATGCAGATGCACCCCTCATGACTGACGAAAGCTCCAAAGTTAGTGCTGAAAGTACAGAGACTGTGGCTGGTCCCCCAGAAAGACTGGCTGAGCTGTCAAGCCAGTACTACGCTTCAGTTATGATTCTCCTGGGAGGCCAGTAGATTTGCCTCTCAATGTGGTTCACGAAGATGTTTATATTTCTCAGAGCTCACTACCCAAACTGAGCTTAATGGCCAATTCAGGTTGATTGTTTTCCTTCTCAGTATGGTGTCCCTGACCCATCCATCCCCAAGTTAGCTGATAGGAAGGGCCCCTCCTACATTGTTTAATGCACAGGAAGTTATAACATGAATCAGTATTGTGATGTCACAAGTATGTAAATCATAGTGGAATCAGTATTACCTGTATGAAACATGCATAAGTATTGTCCGTATGGATATAGTATCATGAAGTGTAGTGAATATGTATAGTAAAGTAATAAGTTTATGTTAACTGATGCATGATGGTACAGACTTGACGTGGATGCCAGGTTTTCTCCAGGCAGAGAAGGGTATAACCTCCTACAAATGGGGGTTCCTGAAAAGTCTTCCTTGAGCTTGCCTAAATGCTCACTGCCAGGCTGGTGTTCTGCGTTTTAGCAGTTTAAATGTATTGCCAGAGAGTGCCTGTATAGCCTCTGTGTACTGTCTCTTTAAGAGCTGCCTGGATTGCAGTCATAATTAATTTGGGAGGGAGCTCTGTTAGAAGACGTACTTGTTAGCTAATCATTTGTTAGAGTAATAATAATATTGCAGTTTGTTCTAACCTGCATTCTTTGCAGCATGGACAGTTCTGTTTGTTTCATCATCTTGGTCCTGGACTGCAGAATGGGCCAATCAGTACATTTGGGACTCTAAAATGGAGCCTGCCTACAGGGCTTGGTGGGGCCAAACTTGAAGGAATTGTAGTTTTGGGCTTTTGGTGCCTAAATACCTGGAGGGGAGCCCTTTTGTGACTGACAGACAGATCAGCCAACCAAACCTTTGATCTTGGGGAAAGTCCCACACTGCTTGCAGTTTCAGTTAGACTCTGAGTTGGGAAGTGAAGAAGTAACAGCTCGAGATAGTTTGAGCAGCAATCCATAGTGGATTTCCGTGGGAGAACTGTGGAAAGGCCTGAGTTTGGCCTGCATGCCTGCCTGCTGTTCCTGAGAGGGAACTTGTGCTTTTTGGACTGAATCCAATTTGGAGAGCGAATTAGTCACTGAATTGCGACCAGGCTTTAAGCTGAAGAAACCAAAGATTTGCTGAATGCGATCAGCCTGTCAGGACTTCCAGCTACCTCTGAAATCCCGGATTGCAGACACTCTGTAATTGCGACCGGAGAGACATTTGCCTGGTACAGTGGAATTTCCTTACATGTGAATGTGCTGTGTGCTTATAGTGGGTCGTGATTTGGTTCTCACTGTGTGTCTGAACTGTGTTTTGCTTGCTGGAGGCTATATCCAGCTCCACGGACTGAATCCATATCCATTTCCATTTGCCTGGGCCCTGCTACACTGGTCCAGCCAGAATACCTGCTATGCAGAGAAAGGCATCGACGAGAGACCAGCCTGGGGATCAGCCCCTGCTCAACGCCTTGAACAGGAATGATGCCTCAGTGATTCGTGTCAGACTTGCTTCTCCAGGCACTGCAGCTTAACAGCCTGCAGTCTCAATTTCATCCTGCCTGTGTCCAGTATTGGGTGTTGTGAGTAAACATCAGGGTAGCTCCCTGCAACAACAGCTAAATCTAAAAGTGTTGTCATCTGATTGTCTTGTTGCCTTTTCTTTCATGAACTGAGCCCTCTGGTTCCAGATTACAAATAGTATGTGTTGGACATTTTGCTTTCTTCCATCACAGGGTCCCAACCAGATGCAACGTTCCGGACTAGCCCACCGTTTTACAGTGTCCCGGAGGGTTGTGCCCAGGTTAGCTTGACCACTAACAATCCTGACCTCCAGTGGAGGCACCTGTTTTATTACCCAGGCCCTTAACCTGCTACTAGCCAAGCAGGCTGGGGTGGTGCCTTAGGATAGCATCACCTAGGGGTTAACTAATTAAACTACCATTTTAATGGGTCAGACTTACGGAGCAGGGCCTCTGAAGAGCTTTTGAAAATTCTGTGCTCAGTGTTTCTATAACTTTTAATTTTTTGCATGAAAGCACTAAATCATGCTATCATCATTGTTTGCATGTTGGGGCCTGCATGTGTACCCTTCCACTTTGGTTTAGAAGGGCCCATGCAGGGAGGTTGCCAATGTCTCTTTAAAGCAGCAGGGCAGCAATGTCAGTCCAAACCACTGACCCTACCTTTTTTTTACTATACAAGTTGCAGTTATCCTCCACATTCATTGGCTCATATTTTTGTAAATGTTTTAAATTTGTTTTCTAAAGAAAAAGATGGTCACTTCCTTCAAGGACTAGTACTGTGCACCTGACAAGAGTTACGTGGTTAGGATTGAGAAAAAAATTACAGGAGCCCCCCAAGAGAAACAGATTTAACAGCTGTGCTCATCTTTAATTAACCATAGCAGGAGAATGTTTTATTTTATTTTTATTTATTTATTAGAAATAATTGGATTGCATTTATCTTTGAGCTAAGAGCTCATTTACAAAGGTTCCTCATTAGTACAGTGAATTACAAAGATACAGAGACAAAAATGATACATATTAGCAGTAATGATCTACAAGGAGGCAATCAAATGATACAACATAAGATCTTAGCTAGTTACAGACTAGAGAAGTAAAACTGCAAACATGTTGAGACAGTTCTTGTTGTAAGTGCTGCAGGTGGGGAAGACAGGCGTTTTATTTCTGTTGGATGGTGGCCTATAACCAGCGCTTGTTGAGAAGGACAGGACCTAGAAAGGGAAGAATAGGAGGTGAGAGGGTGCGATCAGAGGGTGATGGGAGTGACCAAACAGAGAAAAACATGGGTTGAGTGAGGAGCGGGGTATGGGTGGATTTACAGAGGGTGAGCCTTTGCTGCATGGTATCTGGCTAGGCAGAATCAAGGGGAGAGCGGGGAACCATGGGGAGAAGAAGACCAACAGGAGGAAGGAAGGAAGGTGTAGAAAACTAGGGGTTGTAAGGGAAAACGTGGGCAGTGGGCTTGGAAAGAGAGATGGGGGCATATATTATGTTTATTGGTCACAGATTACTGGTAGTTGTAATACATCAAACATTACTACAAATACTGGTTGAGGAATTGTATATTATGCACAATAGCCACAGTCAATAGTTAATGTAAGCAGGGCACGAGTTTGGTTTTGAATAGACCTAGTTTGGCTGCAGTCAGGATTTTGTCTGTCACTGTATTTAACCAATAGGGCACCCAATATTTGTAGGATCGTTGGCCTTGGGATGTCCGTTTGAAGGGGACTAAGAAGGATGGTTGTATTCTCTGGTACTCTACCGTTGTTAGACTAACATAAGTAGTTTCTGAACACCTGCAGGAGTTAAGCCCATTGTGGATTTCATGGCCAGTAGGCAAACCTGGTACTTTATCCTGCTATCTAGGTTTAGCTAACTGGATTGTGCATAAAGCTGACAGGTGGAGAGGTGATGAGCTCCCGACACAAGCCTGCATGCCTTATTGAGCGTCATTTTCATACACTTTAGGGCTGAGTCAGTTGCAGCACTGTACACCACCAGTCTGTAGTCTATTACAGACCGAACTGAACTAGTTACCGCTAGAGTTAGTGCTTCATCGGTGAGGCACTGTTTGTTCCTATGGAAAACTCCTAGTGTGACATTAGCCACTTTGGCAATGAGATTGATATGCTGGGTAAATGTGAGAGAGCAGTCTAGGGTAACCCTAGGTACTTGAAGGTTTGAACCATTTCAAGTGGTTCATTATTGCAGTTAATTACATTTAGGCAATGGGTCCTATCTCTGCTATGAGATGAGGTGAAAAGCATGGTTTTGCTTTTTATATAGTTAGGCAGCAATTTTGATTTTAGAAACCACGCTTTGATTGTAGAGAAATTGAATTGCATTTAATTTTCTAATGCTACTGGACCAGTATGGCTTGAGTATAGTACTGATACTGCATACAATAAGATTTTGTCATTAACTGAAAGTGGTAGTTGATATAGAAACAGACTAAAGAGCAGAGGATCCAGGATGGAGCCTTGGGGACCCCAGTTACTACGCTGTGGCTCTCTGAGAAAATGTCTATGATTTTCACTCTTTGAGCTCTCTCTCTGAGAGATAACTCTTAAACCTAGTTATGGACTGAGTAGATAGGCCAATGTGCAAAAGTTGGGTTAATAGTAGGTCATGGTTAACTGTGTTGAAGACCTTGGGAAGTCAGTGTAGGTTGCCCCCACCAAGAGCCCCGATCTAATACATCGTGTATGTACCTTGTAAATTCAGCTAGGGTGGTAGTGGTACTGTGCTGCTCTCTAAACCTGTGTTGTTCAGGCATTGAAGCTGGTATTTGTCAAGGTACTGTACTTGATAACTTGGTCATACACAATGTGTTCTAATGTTTTGGACAGTGGGGGAGGATTGAGATAGGTCTATAATTAGTGTGGCTAGTTCTGTCTCCACTTTTGAGTACTGGCATTACCACGGCGGCCTTCCATAGTTGAGGCAATTTACAGATATAAGTGATAAGTTTAGGATGCTTGTTAGATGGGAGTAACACGTCCAAGTGAGTGTGACAAGTTTAATGTCAAGCGAGTTGCTACTTGCTCTCACCTTACTGAGAACTTGGGAGAGGTATTTGTTAAGGGGAATAATCCTTCTTCTCTGAGTTATTGGTGCTAGGAGTTGAAGAATTTGTGTGGCAGCATATTGTGAGGTTGGTGAAGGCCTTATTGAATGTGTTGGCGATGATACTGGGGTCTTGTGTTGGGGCACCATCAACATTTAGCACAGGGGAGATTTATTTGCTTTGCCATTAAGGGTCTTAATGTTTTCCAAGAATTTCTGACTATCACTCCAGGTGTTAGCCAGTTCACTTTTGAAATGCTGACATTTGGCCAAGGGCTCCTTTCCTGAAGACAGTTCCTTCCTGGAGGTAATCAGTCCCTGAGGAAGAGTCTGTACCTGGGCTTCTGTGAGGGGCTGGTGGCTTCAGAACAGGACCTTGGATGGCATTCAGGTGGGTAGGGTTTGTCAGAGAACTACAGCTGTGACACTTGGACCACCTGAAAAGAGAAGGACGGGGAAATTAAATAAGAGAGGCAGGGGTGGGGCTGTTCGTGGAGCTAAAAAAGAAATGCAACATGGCTTAAACAGGGAGGTGGGTTGCAGACTAAAATGTTAGGCAAGATGCCACAAGGTCTGAATGAGCAAGAGCAGGACTAATTAAAACACAATACCAAAGTAAAATGTGAAAAGAAACTACCTTCCTGCTTTTATTTCCACAGGGACGCTTGTGCAATACATCCTGAGTGGCTGCTATCTAAGTTTTCTCTGGGTACTGTCTGCTGAAAGAGAACTGCGTCATCAGAACAGTCGGGCAGCCTGTTTGATGTTTCAGCAAATGACTGTGAGTGCAGCATATGTGTGTGATTTAGTGACTGAAACTGCTTTGATTTTTCACCTTGCTGCTTTGCTGAATTGAGGGAACTCCCAGGTGTGTGCAAGAGGCCAATTACCTGCATGTAATTTCGGGGCTCAGGGGTGAGCCAATAACTGAGCAGGTTGCCTCTGTGGGAGGTTTGCTTCTGCATTTAAACATCGCACTCACGCATAGCTGAAACTACCTTCCTGCAAGATCACCAGCTTTTTTATTTCACGGACGCTTGTGCAATATATCCTGAGTGGCTGCTATCTAAGTTTCTCTGTTACTGTCTGCTGAAAGAGAACTGTGTCATCGGAACAGTCAGGCAGCTCTGTCTGATGTTTCAGCAAATGACTGTGAGTGCAGACATGTGTGATTTAATGACTGAAACTGCTTTGATTTTTCACCTTGCTGCTTTGCTGAATTGAGGGAACTCCCCAGGTGTGTACAAGAGGCCAATTACCTGCACGTAATTTCTGGGCTCAGGGTGAGCCAATAACTGAACAGGTTTGCCTCTGTGGAAGGGTTTGCTTCTGCATTTAAACATCATGCTCACGATAGCGTGAAGCGCAGTAAAGCGTGAGTGGTGGAGCAGATTTTGCACAGGAATTTGAACCTATAAAAAGAAAGGGATTTTATTTTAAATAAGCTTTTATTGGTTATTTGGTTTTATATTGTGGGTTTCGGTTTTGAAGTGGTCGTTTTCAGGTGAATGGGCTTTCTATAAATATAAGGAGTGATTCCTGTGGAAGATCTATTTACTTAGGAAGCTCTCACCTGACTTTGATTTCAGTTCCGTTCTCAAACCCGAACTCATTAGCTCATAAATTTGCTGCTTTTTGACATTTTATTTATTTATTTATTTTTTTGTTAGAATTTGATTTTTAGGAGACGTTTTCTTTTCATTCTTATGTACACTCGCAGTGGTAAGATGGTTATTAAAACTGTTAAGGGAAAAATAAAGGGAAACAAGGTTAAATCCCAATAAGAATAAAAAGGTAACTGTTGTGTATACACTCAGGAATTGGTATATTCGACTTCGACCCCCAAGGAATTGGCGAAAGCCCTTCATCATTATATCCACCTCATCCCTTTAAGCAGTACATGATTGAGGAGCATAGATAAGACTTAGGTGGAGATAATTTAGAGTTTAACAGAAGAAACCAAAATTTGAGGGTTAAGAATTGGGATAAGAATACCTTGGATAATACAAATCAAGATGTTATGGTTAAATCTTTGGAGAACCAATATAGTGGTAGTGAAGGGAATACAAAGGAAATGAGGGGATTTAATCAATTAACCTCTTTTGACAGTAAAATTACAACTTCGGTTTGGAAGTAATCAGTAGTCCAGTCATTGGCGCTAAAGTAGCATCTCAGGAAAAATTACTGATTTTAAAAAAAATCTTTCACTAAAGTCCCTAATAATAACTCTCAGGATCCTTTAAAATGAATAGACCACATATTTATATAATGCGGACAGTCAAGACTGCATTACTTTGGGGGAGAAAGCAAATATAGTGGATTATTCTAAGGTTTTAGACATGATGAGTGGGGAGGTAGAACCCTAGTCAGCAAAGTGTGTAAGGCATGGGGTTCATGTAGATAAAGATGAGGGTATTTCATGTTTTCCCTCTGGAATAAATTTGTTTAGCCATTAGAGATATCAAGTGGGACAGGAGCTGCATTATGGACTCTAAAGAAATGCTGTATTCATCTTTTAATGGTGCTCCTGATGAGCTATTTCAAAAAATGGATAAAGAGGTTCAGGATATCCATTTAGATAAAGACTTTTGGCTCAATGTCCGGATACTATATCGAAACATACTATTAAGGCCCTTGCCCACCGGTGATGTCTAATGTTGTCTTATTGGAGGCATATAATGGTATTAAGACAGCCCTAGAAAATCTTTCTTGTCTTTGTGCTGCGAAGTTTGCTGCACTTGAACAACAAATTCTACAATTATCTGAGGAAAAGGAAGTCCATAAACCTGGGCATAACTTGTCATTTTCTCCCTAAATATTCCGTGCCCTAAAAGGTAAAAGGGTAAAAAGAGCGGTGGATTAAGCAGGAAAAAGGGGGAAAGAGTAGGACTGATGGACCTACTCAGACTTATAAATCAGAAAAACAGAAATATGAAATAAAACTAAGGATGAAAATATCAATAAAGTTGGGATTACAGGTTCCATTATGCCAGGAGAGATGCAGAGAGATAAAAGAAAGAATTTGATGAAAAAATAAATCTATCCCTGAGGATTGGATATCCATAAAAGAACAGAGAAAAGGGATGGGTGACCCCATTGTGAAACAAAAGACAAATTCAAAGAGAATCTAATTAATACAGATAAGTTTAATAAAGATCTTCACTCAAATCCATTGTTGGCCAAGGAGGACAGTAACCCCAATGGATATGATTTGGAAACATATAATTTAATATGCACAGGCAAGGAAGTAGTTTTCAAATTAGATAATATGTATTTCAAACATTATGAATCTACTGTATCATTGACTAACATGATAGCCCATACACTGAGAGCAGAACTGGGGTTATTAACTGTTGCAGATGCTCTTATTATGGTGACTAGGATACTTCAATCTCTCTAACTCAGTTTATTTTATGCTTCCTAAAATGGATATGGCAAAATTAGTCTGGGCTAAGCAAGGCCTGGTAAACTCTTTGGGATTACTTGTTATCAACACCAGTGACCTTGGTCAACAGTTTGGAAAAATGTTTATAATGGGACGAAAATAGGGAAAATGTTAACATACGATGTATTCAAAGCTACTCTTTGTAACACTGAATTGGGAGTTTGGAGTCTCCCTGAAACTTCAATGTTCTCTATTTTTGGGTTAGAAATACTGGAGGGAGAAACTGTTGTTAACTTGTCTACATTTCTGCGGATGATTCTATCAACCATTATTAAAACTCATATACTTCCAGAAGAATTTGTGGAGTGAATAGAGTTTGGAATGATAAGGAGAGCACCCAGATAAACTGTATTATTGGTTCTGCACAACTGTTAGCATTACTTTCCGAAAATAGACATGTGCTGGATGAGGTGGGTATTTACCTGGTGGAATTAAATGAGTGGGATACATCAGCACAGCTTAGTACTGTACAACCTTGACTATACTTTCCAGAAATTCAAAGTAATGATACTTTATCAGAGCAGGAATGGGGGACGAAAGTAACTCTGGTTATAATGTTCTTAACTGGAATATAGCGGACTTCATAATAAGTTTATGGACCCACAGTGGGTTACTTTTATTTCTCGACATGAAGTTATTATTTTCCAGGAGACATGGGCTTTAACGTCTCCCCACCTGAATGGATATGAATCTAGTTTTGTTTCAACAATTAAAGGAAAAAGCATGGGAGAAATAAAGGAGGTTTGGTTACTATGATTAAAATTAGGGAGGGACTAAGGGTAATAAAAGCTATTCCCCACGCTAAGATTCTTATGGTAGTAGTTAATTGGGATCTTTGTATAGTTCTGATTGTAAATATTTATATTCCACCAGGTTTTCATACTTATTCTACATATGATTTTGGTCCAAATTATCGGTGAAATAGATTTAATAACACAATTAAATTTGGTAGACACTGTCCTTTTAGCAAGAGATTTGAATGCCAGGATAGCAGAGTTTGACAACTTATCAATGTTACATGAATTATTATATATGGCAGATTTAGAAAGAAAATACAACTGATATGACAGTTAATGAGGCAGGGAGACGTTTTTGAACCTTTATTACAGACAATAATCTCCTGATTCTTAATGGGAGATTAGAAGGGATTGACGGGAGAAAGTACTTTTTTCTCCTCAGTTGGTAAGAGGTAATTGATTTTATATTATGCTCTCCTTAGTTATCTTCTCTTTAGGAGATTACATGTGGTTATGAGAACAGAAAGTGATCATGCAGCAATTTTGTTGGTTTTAGGATCTCTGATAGTAATACTCCTCTTTAAAGAAGCCTTTGCAGACATTGAGATTAGTGGGAAAAAAGGTTAAGATTGAATAATAAGATGATGTATGGAGTTCTGAACCTTTTATACTCTTCTGCTTTTGTCAATTTATATCAGCAGGTACATACTGATTCTAATGGTGAAAAGGATTAGTGAGTTACTGAATTTAGGGTATCAACAAATTAATACACTGATTTATTCAGCTAATAGCTGTTAGCCTCAGTTAATATCTTGGTTTGATGAACATTGTAGGAGAGAGAAAAGAAATTTGATGAGGGCCATTAGGCAGACCAAAAAATTTGAGTAAGACGGTGATCATAAATCTAAACAAAATCTGCGAAGGGAGTATAAAAATTTCTTCTCCAAAAAAGAAATTTACTGAAAAACAATGGGGTCTAATGTATCAAGTTATTAAGAAGGGTGATACTGGGCTTTTTGGGCCTTAGTGTCTAAGGGACTGTTGATCAGAATTTTAGACCCCTATATATATTCCTAAAGAAACTTGGATATCTTATTATAGTTCATTACTCAATAGACATCTTACCAAGAGTGATGATGTGATAGATAATTTTAATATTGGGGGGAATACACATCGTTAGTGTTCTCATTTGGAAAGGTGGAAGATGTCATTGTGAATTTATCAAATAATAAAGCACCTGGACCCGATTCGATACGGAGAAGTTTATAAAGGGCATCTGAATTATTGGGTAGTCTTTTCACAAACTTTTTAACATTTGTCTAAAGAAGATTTATTCCATCATCTTGGACAAGAAATATAATAGTTCAATCCATAAAAGGGTCAGTTCCATCTACCATCTAATTACCGTCCAATCAGTCTTATTGACATTAGCGGAAAAATCTTTGCTAAAATAATATTACACAAATTACAAGATTGGGTAACTGTAAATTCACCTCTATCGACGTTTCAAGCAGGTTTTCGTAAGGATTTTTCTACGATAGACAATATTTATATTTTAGCCCATTTGATAGAAAAATATAGGTCATTTAGTAAAATGAAGCTGTATGCTGTGTTTGTAGATTTTCTGCAGCATTTGACTCTGCTAATAGAGCCAAGTTATTGGAGATATTAATAAATAGACATGTATCTTTAAACGTATTGGTCCCCATTTTATGTTATCTTCACATACAACATCGGCCATCAGATATGACAATAAGGGTAATATTACTGATTATTTTAGTACAACTTCAGGAGTCAAACAGGGATGTATTTTGGCCCTCTTATTCAATTTGTATATTGACTCTTTTGACCATTAGAGACATAGATAGTCTTGATTCTCCCAGAATTAAGAATATGCCAGTACATTGTCTTGCTTACGAGATGACCTGATTATTCTCACCTTATCTATTCAAGGTTTACAAAATAAAATAAATCAATTTTGTTCTAAATGTAAACTTCTGGACTTAGTAATAAATATGAAAAAACGAAACTGTTGACCTTCCTTTACAGGGACATCGAATCAAACCAAGGATTTACTTAAATAATGAACTTATAGAGGGTAACCTCTTATACATACTTAGGGGTGAAGTTTGTTTCAAATGGAAATTGGATAGACACTTGGAGGAACAAGTGATAAGGGCAAAATTGATTGTTAAAGCCTTTTATGTTTTGGCAGAAAATATGCAGGCTATTTAGTTTCAGCAGCATTGATTGCTGGTGAGGCAAAAATCAATCCTATTCTTACATATGGAGCAGAGGTTTGGAACAATAATGTCCCTTTATGGTTGGAAACTCCACTCTCCCTTTATTACAAATCTCTACTGCAGGTACCCACTTGCCACTTCTAATGTCATAGTTAGGGCAGAATTGGGTAGAGTTCCCATTTCCCACAATAATGATATCTCGTCTTAGGAGTTATTGATTAAAATTATTAATCAACAGGCAAATTCTTTGCCTTTATTATGTCTAAGAGAAAACTCTCTTGGCATAAACAAAATTTTAGGTCACCCTGGGTTAAAAGTATTCAGCGTATTCTGGGCAGTGTTGATATGTTTCATCTTTGGATAGACTAGGAGAAATCAGTATCACTATCTCCCATATTTAAGGAGTTTGTTAAAAAGAAAATACTTAGGTCTGCCTATGATAAGCAAATGGATCTCCTTAGAGTTCAACGTCAGTGCTTGCTCAAAATAAGATTGATGCATTTATAGAGAAGTATTTAACCCTTGGTTGACCCGTTAGAAAGGAAAATGATCACTTGGGCAAGATTGGGAATTATTTGCTCTAAATATCTGTTTTTAATAAGATAACTTTACCCAATTCAGGATGGAACTATGCAAGTGTAATAAGGGCTTTCAAGAAAATCTCTATCATATTACGGTACAATGCCCTTTATATAAAACTTTACGGTTTAATTTGTTGACTGATTTTCTTATCAAATATGTTAATGCAAATTATGATCTCCTATTTGTACTTTTATACCCTCAGACATTGGAGGAAGCTAAGATGGTTTCAAGTTTTTTCTCGGTGATGAAATATAAAGAAAACATCTCTCTGCTTATGATAATTAATTTGCTGATAGATTTATATTTTTCATGTGCTAAAGTTTAAAGTAGTATTTGATTTTATTTTCTTTTCTTTTTTTTTATATAATTGTTTGTTTTAGAATATTGTAAAGGCTTGATTGCTGAACAATAAATACTAACTGAACTGAACTGAACTGAAAAATGTGAAAAAGAGGTGCGGGATTTTAAGACTTGAGCTGAGATCGCTGCTGGGTCCTGAGTGGGAACACTCTACAGGCATTTACATTAAATCAGCAAAACATGAACTCTAAAATACTATCAAGACAGTATTAACAGAAATCAAAATTTAGTAAAATATAATTCAAGCATTAAAGTGCAGAGCAGTGCAGAGCTACTCTGACAATCGAGATTGCTCCTAGGGTTAACTGCAGCCAATGGGGTTCAGGCAGCAATAGGCATCTGACATAAACCCAGAAACAACTCTCCTCATGTAAAAGAAAAATCAAGCTCCTAGGGCTCCCTTCCTGGAGATAGCTCCTTCCTGGAGGTAATCAGTCCCCGAGGGAGAGTCCATACCTGGGCTTCTGTGAGGGGCTGGTGGCTTCAGTCCCAGACCATGGATGGCAGTCGGGCATGTTGGGTTCGTCAGAGAACCATGGCTGTGGCACTCAGACCAACTGGGCTTCTATGGGGGCTGGTGGCTTCAGACCTGGATCCATGGATGGCAGTCAGGCAGGTTGGGTTTGTCAGAGAACCACAGCTGTGGCACTCAAACCACCTGGACTTCTGTAAAGGGCTGGTGGCAATGTTTTGGAAAAACATTTTAGTTGGACATCTGCTTTTGCTCCCAAGGTATTATTCACTGGTAGGGAAACCTGCAGTACTGCTGTAGACTTTCCTCCAGTTGTGCCTTTCAGGTGCTGACTTGACTTGAGCAGTGTGTTGGTATGAGGTCACTTAATGATGTTCCTCTCCCACTGAGGAATACAACTAAAAACAATGGCTTCCCCATCTCTAGTACATGGAGACCAAAACCATAGTTAAATTGCCAGTAAGATATGATTGTTGGTGTACTAATAAAGTTAGTTTATGTGAGGAAGGCTTTACTTAGCTATGGAAGACCCGCAGATGTGGTAAACATCTGATCTGAGCCTTAGAAACTCTAAAATGTACAAAACACAGTTCCTGAACAGACATTAAAGAAATGCTGTCCCCACTGTAAATGCTTGATAAGTCTTAGTGTTGATTTATTTAGACCACCACCATTCAGTCTTTTCACAGCATCAGAATTGCTTCAGAGTGTATCTAACTCACACAGAATACCAGGGACCCTGGTTTTCCATTTTACGGTAACACCGGTAATAATCACCGGAATCCTGCTTGGTTGCGGATTTTTAATTCTTGTACCAGTGCCTCACGGAAATTGCATGTCACTGCACAGAATCTCAAGATTTCAGCATCTTTTAATTTTTTTTTTATTTTCTCTTCTATGTCCCCTCTCACAGCATTAGTCTTGACTTTTCAGAGATCCCTAGTCTGGGTATCCCTAACTTCACCCCAGGTAATGCTCAGGAGCTCCTGTGGGCCTGCCCTATCCTGCCTAGATTGTACCCCCACGTGGGATGGGGAACCCAGGTCACCCTTCCACACCCATTAGTGTGTTTCGGCAGCTCAGTGGGTCCCTCATGGAGCCTGGTTATGAAGTCTGGGGCACCTGGGTCCCTTCTGCCAGTGACCGATGTACAGTGATTGTTCCTGGTTTTCTGGTCTCTGTCCCTGAGGGCACCGGCACTAGAGGAGTTCAAGGAGGTAGGTCACATAGAGACATGCCACTGATCCAGATCCTGGCTAGCATCCTCCCTCCTGATCACTCTGCAGCACCATTGCACCACCACCCGTGTTCACACAGGTAGTGGTAAAGCAGCAGGACCTGCAGCCCACCCTTCCCAGAGGAGAAGAGCAGTCCCGGTGCTCGATCCTACTCCCGATATTGGACCTCCTGCAACGCGGTTCACTTCTGACCCTGGGTCACTGGCATTGCAAGCAATAGTGCTACTGCAGCCCAGTGAGCCGACCCAGATTTCAGCATCTTAAAGCGAATGCTGATGTGCTTTGCATTTTTCTGCTTTGCTGCATATAGAGTCAGTAAGGAAATCACCTGCACTGCTTTGTTGTAATCAGCCATTCAGTTTAATCACCCATGTCTAGTGGTTAGAGTAGCAAACAGTGATTGAACTAGGTACAGCCAGAAGACTTGGGTTTGATTCCCACAACCTCCACTTGCATACTGTGTGACTCCAAACAAATCACTTAACCTCCCCAGTGCTTCTAGGTCACTCCTGAAACAGACAGTTCTGCCTAGTGGGCCTTACCTGCTTTACAAGAATATATAAAAAAATACCAATATATGTTTACTACATCATAGAATAGTAGTCAGTGTACTATGTAATTTGCCTGCGTTTTACTTGGGCTGCAATGATTTTGTATAGGTAAAGATAAATGTTCAGATACATTTGATGTGCTTTATAAGCTTGTTTTTAGATTTTAGTCCATTTTTCATTGTATTCTTTGCAAATGAGCATTTAGGTTGTAGATTGCTAAACACAGGATCACTGTTACCAACTAGCTTATTCAAGTTTATACTGTAATCAGTAGGGCGATCCAAAATCCTCGTTGTTTGAATGAAAACTAGTCTGAAATTAAAGTATGTTCACAAAGAAGAAACTGCCTTACTACTTATGAAAAGACTTCACAGTTAACACCCCATTTAGGTGAATTGGATGATTTCCACTTTTCTCCCACCTGTTGTTTCAATCTCTGTGACAACAAAAGTTTTCTGATGACTGCTTCAACAAAAGCAAAAGTTAAGTATTTAAGTGTACTTATGTTTGGCCAGTGGATTTTGAAAGCACAGTCAATGACATACAGAAGGTAAGACCCCAGGGGCTGTATGATGCTGGTGGGCAGAGTGGTGCTCAATTCACATCTGAACAAAGACATAAAAACTGGGAGACACCCTTTCATGGACACCAAGTAAAAAAAAAAGATCCACATGTCTGAGAGATGCATGAATCCATTTGAAGGTCCTCCACTAATCACATGTGGATTTTTTAGGTGAAGACACTTTATTTCAAAGAAGCAAATTCAAGCAGTTTTTTTTTTCCTCCTCCTACCTCCTGGCCATCCACCCCTTCAGGCCTGCCAAGGTCCCCTACCACTGCTGCTGAGTCCCACCACCATCCACTGCCCTCATTGCTGTGCTACCAGGTAACCCAAAGTAACCTTCACTGAGTGGGCCCCTACCCCTGTGGGAGGCTACCAGGGAGGAGAATTACCCCAAAGAGCTTCCTGTGTATCCTGAGCTTGGCAGGGTCAGAACGGACACATGTCTGGGGCTTCCAGCTTATGGAGGGACCAACAGCTGTCCTTCAGTTGGCCATCGGGTGTTTTCCCATTTTCTTGACAGGCCACATGATGTCAAGGCACAAGCCGACGTGTGTCACGCTCCCTCCTGCAGTGAGGGCTGACATGTTGTTGTGCCTCTGGCCTCCACCCGGTCCATCAAATGCTGAGCGTGAACCCACCCTCCCTCCCAGGAGAAGGTGCGTGGTCGTTGGACAATCAAGTCTTCACCCACCAGCTGACCCTCCAACACCCAAATCTGTTCCCTAACCTTGGTCAGCGGTGTCACAGGCAGAAATCCAATTCATGCAGTTAAATTATAGATCGGAAAACAAAGGTAGTCCATCTTAGTGGTGATTTTTCGGATTAATTCACATCTGAGTTTTAACAAGCAAAGAGACCAAGTCATTTGTAACTTGTGCATGTGGGGTGTGGATGTTGAAGAAAGGGGATCATAGTGCTGTCACTATTGCCATCATCCCTGAGGGATGTGGACTGCATTGTTGCTACTGCCATCACATCGAAGGGGTGGGGGCTGTAGTGATTCTGCCATCACCATTGGTGGATGGGGAATGGTACTGCTGCCATTACACCTAAGGGATGAGGGCCACAGTGCTGCTGCTTCTGTCACACCTGAGGGAGGGAGGGAGGTCATGGTGATGTTGCTGCTGCCATCACACCAGAGGGATGGGGCAGTGTGCTGTTGGTGCTGTCATCGCACCTGAGGGATGGGGCCATAGTGTTGCTTCCATTACACCTTATGGATGGGGGCTGTAGTGCTCCTGCTGCCATCACATCGTGTACCTAAAATAACTTTAAATTGGTACAAGGATGGAAGGATGGTCAAAATTGCTAAAATGCATGTTAGCAGAGTTAAAAATTGTTAAATAAAGTACAGAGAACCAAATACCGGTAAAACCGTATTTTGGCTTAGAACACCGGTGACAATACCGTTTTTACAATGTGCAAAATGGAATATGCCTTTCTCAATCCCGTAAACCAGTGTCCCTGCAGATTACACACAGTTACAATATGAAAACTTCACAGGCACATTGCTAGCAGTGACTAGCAACTCCTACTGCTTATCCCAGCACTTTGACTCTGCTGCACTTTCATCATGCATTCTCAATAGGGCTGGGTGGGCACTTCCATCAGGAATCAGAACCTCCCTTTCCAATCCACTGCTTATCCATGGACTGGATTAATACAGACTTAGCCAATTGAGTCCGGTTCTGAGTCCAAGATAAAGCAGAAAATTGTGCTTTTGTCACTGTCCCTCACTTCCCGCTGCAACCCTGCCCCACTGCTGTGAATGGGTGGTTAGGTGTGCTGCACCAGCTGCTGCACTATGGTGAGAGTGAGTGAATGTCGGTAGGATGGCTTCAAGGACATGAGAGGGTGGCTCAGTCATGCTGGGGAAAGTCACTGTCATGCCACGCTCTACATAAACTGTCTGCTTAGGTGGCTGGTGGAGGGTAGCCAACTGAATCCTGCTGCTGTGGAGGCTTAGGGCACACACTGTCTCAGGGTATATCTAGTCTTGTTTTGCTGTGCAACGCACAGAGGGGAGAGGAAGAGTGTGCAGAATGGGGAGAGAGAGCACAAGCAGAGCAGGGAGAGAGTGTGAGTGCAGCAGATTGAGCTGGTGGAGGGCCAGGGCTAAAAGAAAGAATACATGCCTGTCTAAAACAGACTTAGCAGCTTAGAGAAAGACTGAGTGAGAGAGAAAAGAGAGAGACTAGATAGTGAGTGGGGTGCAGCAGGTTGCCAAAAGAAATACACCAAACACAGTGGTGCCCATGTCCTGTGCCTGCCTGCAAGCTACAGTAAAAAAAATTATATATATATATATATTGAGACTTGGCAGCAAAAACAATGAGAGAGACCGAGTGAGAGGAAAAAAGAGACCTGACAGTGAGGATAGGGCTGGGCTGGATGCCAGTGCAGATTGCCAAAGAAAACACACCAAGCACAGTGGTGCACATGCCCTGTGCCTGCCTGCAAGCTGGAGTAAAAAAATGCTGAGATAGCTGCAAAAGTGATGAGAGAGACTGAGTGACAGAGAAAAAGAGAGACTTAAGGCATTCTTCATTTTGGCATTCTTTAATGTGACAGTACTGCAACTGTACTTGATAACACTAGTACCTCCTCCTGTAATACAAGTGTCACCATGAATCTCCATCCTTTCCCCATTCCTATTATTCATCATCAGCACCATACCAGTGTGCTCGGATGAATGAATATCTGCATCATTTTGTTTTTAAACTTTAGATTTTTATTTTATATTTACAAAAATAGTAAAAAGGTACAGTGCCACAAATATAGATTCCATGTTAATAACATAGAGGCAGATGATTACTTTCATAACATAAATTAGTATTACACTTCCAATCTATTTACTCCTGTAATATTATTGATAATTCCTGGCATGCAAGAGGTATACTGTCAAGTAAGCAAAGCATCAAAAGTGGAGGTCATGATCTAAGCTCCAGAAACCACTGGATCCATGTTCCTGGATCAGTTCTGAGGCAGGATTGGAGGAAACAATATAAATAAAAATCCTGGGGTGGCAAAAATATTCCAATATTAGCGATAGCTGGCAAACATCCTTAAAGAAGACACCAAACTCCAACCATATCTTAAGGGATTATATCTGGTCTGCAAGGAGCTATATACAAGAACCATATGATCCATATATTGATAAGTGTGGGGTGGTATTTTGACATTGTGCTGGAAGATACCCATTTTATAAATATCGTAGATGGCATTTTCCCAAAGCCTTATTTCTGGAGGTGTGGGTTGGAGCCATAGTCTCGTTACAACTTTCTTGGTGGCAATTAGCAGGAACTCACCAGTGAAATCTTATATTTCTGCTTAAAATGCCTAGGTAATAGGGAAATTTCAGGCATCAGATCCCCAATTTTCAGAAAGAGATCCCGCAAGACCTGGCCTACCTCTCCCCAAAATGCAGTCAGAACAGGGCAAAACAAAGCACATGCGCAAGGGTTGCTATTTAACCATACCCTCTCCAACATAATGAATCCCGGAGCGACTATATTAGCTATAATTTAAGGTGTTCGAAGACGTGATACTACCTTTCAGCCATACTCTGTCCAAGTCAGCAAGGAAGTTATTTTATGTTGTCTTCACCAGATATTGATCCAGTCGGAGAGGAAAAATTATACATTAAGTCCACCTCCCAATTATCTTGAACAACTTCCATCAAAGATGAAGAAAACTGTAGTAAAGCCTTGTAGAGGTGAGATATCAAGTGTCTCAGGGTGGCTTCCAAATGCAGTTGAATTAATAGAGAGAAAGGAAGGATGTCGTCTCGAGAGATGTCCAACCCCAAGGCTTGGGACATGTAGTGTCGTAGTTGGAAATATTTAAACAAGTCATTATTCGGGAGGTAAAATTTGCCTGAAGCTGTGCAAAAGACTTGAATATCCCATTCTAGTAAAATTGTTGTCCATACTTCAACTCTTTATCCATCTATCTGGAAAAATGGCGTCCAGCTCAATGGGCTTGAAGGTCCTATCTAATACGGGAATGCCTATCCAACTCTTCACAACTCTATTCTCTGGGCTTTGGAGCAAATGCAACCATACAGAGTATAATCTAGTAGTATAAAGGGATCAAGAGGAGAGTTGGTTATTTCTGTCAGGCTGAAAGAGCCAATCTTCATTTTAAGGAAAGGAAGTTGAAAGAGCTCTCTCCACCTTCACCTAAACTGCACCTCCTCGGATAGGACCAAGTAAGGAGATGAGCAGTCAGAGCCACCAAGGCATATTTATAGATATTAGGTAGGGCCTGTCCCCTACCTCCGTCTTTTTAGGAGCTGTCATTTTGCTAATGTCACACAAGGGGCTTACCCTGCCATAAAAAGTAGGAGATAGCTTGGTTCCAATGAGAGCTCCCTGTCTAATGGAAAATATGGAATATTGTTTAGAAAATACAATATCTTTGGGAGAATAACCATTTGTATGGTTTGTACCCTTCTGTATTAATGATATAGGGAGCGGGTCCAGCAAGTTAGATCCTCTTTGATCTGTCCATACAGGAGTCGTAATTTAAAGAGTAAGTGCAATATGGATTGGATGCAACAAAGATTCCTAGATATTTTAATATTGTGCATTGCCATCATTAAGGAAAAGCTTGCTGTAAAGCTAATGATGAAGTGAAGTGAAGCAAAAGGACCTCTGGTTTGTTGGGTTAATCTTGTAATCTGATAACTCCTCCACCAACTGTAAGGTTCCGACAAAGCCGGCAGAAAAACTTCTGGTTCAGTGAGGTATAGAAGTAGGTAATCTACACGTATGCAATTTTATGAAGAGTACCACCAATGGAATATCCTGAATAGAAGGAAGCTGGTGTAGATACTGAGCAAGGGCTCATCCTATAGTGCAAACATATACAGGGAGAGGGACAACCTGTCAGGTGCCCCGCTGGAGAGAAAGCGGGCAGAATGGGACCCATTTATCTTTACAGCAGCCTCAGGCCAATCATATAATCCCATCAGGATGTCTAGGAAGGCAGTGGGAAAACCAAACTTCAACAGGGCCTCCCCAGAGGAATGTCCAGGAGACCTGTCGAAGGCCTTCTGGGCATCTAAACTTAAATCGTAAGGAAGTGTTTGTGGGAATGGTGATTTATTATATACAGAGTTCATTTAATATTGCCTGTGGTTTGCCTCATTTTAATTAAACTGGATTGATAAGGATGAATAAGCATGGGAGAATATTATCTAATCTGTGGGCTATAATGCTTGCATATATTTTGAAATACTGATTTAAAACAGATATTGGGTGATAGGAGGCATGCTGGCTGCTTTGCCTGGCTTCAAGATCACCAATATAGTAGCATAACGCCATGAATCTGGGAAACCCTTTGTATGTCCCTCTGAGAGGCAGCAAAGATAGGGTCCTTAATTAATTCAAAAGCCTTTTATAAAATTCTACTCCATGTCCATCAGGACCCGGCTCTTCCCATTCTTGAGATTCTGGATAGTTGTGAGATTTCCAAAGGGTTATAGGGCTATCAGCTGCTGAATGGGAGTCTCACTTAAAGTGGGAGAGAGAGCCTAGTGAAGAACTGTTGCAGGTGTGTTCAGTCTGGTGAGGAAGGGGCAGTATATAACTCTTGGTAGAATCTGTGAAAAACCTCCAGCATCTGAGGGGTGGAATAAGCATATCTTCCAGTGGTGGAGTCCTGAATCTTGGTCACAGTTATCAACTGTGTCTGTCTACGGAGGCGATAGGCCAATAGCTGAGATGTTCATGCCCCCTCCCACAGTATCGCTAATGGAGCAAAAGCAGAGCCTGTTCTGTGCGAGCAACCAATAGTTTTTGGATTTCATTCTGGGTTTGTAATAAGATGGTCTGTACAGAATGGTCTCCCTGCATATGGGCGTGTTGAAGGAATTGTAGTTTTTCTTGCAACTTGCAAAGGTGGGACTCTCCTGTCACTTCTTATTGGTGGCATACACTATTATGTGATCCCTTAATACTGATTTATAGGTATCCATATAATACCTGAGGAGTGACACCTGGGGTACCATTATCGAAGAATTTCTGAAGTTTTCGCTTTCAAGAAGTCTAGGACAGCCGAGTCTCAAAGTAAAGAGTTATTAAGTCATCAGAGTGTATTCTTTGGATATCACACCAGAGATAGCTGTAAGAGATCGGGCATGGTCTGAGAGGAATATATTATGAATATCTGCCTGATGTATTAAGTCCTGTTGTTCACTATTAATCCAAAAATAGTCTAGCCTAGAATAGTGATGGTGAGGAAAAGAATAAAAGTAAAGTGGCATTGCCCAGGATGCAGATGCCCTGGTATCTACAAGCCCAGATCGTGAAGGAGATGCCAATGGTGTTTTGACCTGAGGACATGGGGGTGGGCCTAGAGATTGAGGAATCAAATGAGGGATTAATTAAACAATTCAAGTCACCTCCCTTGACCAGCACTCCCTTTATGGGTCATTATTACATCAAACACCCGCTGAATCGCAGAAGCATCCATCCCTGGGAATATAGATACTGCACACTGTTAATTGTTCCTGGTAGGTTCTCATTAACAAAGCTTAGCCTCCTGTCAAGATCTGAGTACTGACTTTAGACCTGAAACTGGGAACATTTGGGAATAAAAATTACTGCTCCTCATTTTGACTCTCATCTCCTAAGAGATTCAATTACTTGTGAAAAGCCAAATTTTAACAGTTTTGATGTTCAGCCTGAGACAAGTGAGTCTCTTGTAGGAGCAACAAGTCCGGTCTGGACTTCTTCAAGGCTGCCAACATTCCATGCGCTTTATTGGACCCTTAACCCATTCACATTATGAGAAATTAAACGAAATGGTATTCTCATAATCAGTGTAAATAAAATAGTAATAATGCCAGCCAACCTACCTCCAACATAAAGATCATTACAGCAATGCTGTATTCTAATAAAGCCTCCTGGGCCTCTCAGAATACTGATATAGATGCACCAGGCCGCATGCCAGTAAAACCCATCGCCCTTACTCCAAACATGTAGCTAGTACCCTCTTAAAAGGAAAATGTATTCCAGAACAGTTGCCAACTGGGCAAAAGTGAAACAATTGGGGAAAGAGAGATGCTTCACACCCTTCCAACCTATTAACTATGATACACAAGGTGACTTCCAACCAGGGTGGGCCCTCTGTCCTCCCAGGGATGCCAAATATGGCTAAGCCAAAAATAGATGCTATTGCCACCTGGTGGCCGCATCTTTGGGGAAAAGACCACAAGAAAATCGGGCAGTGGAACAGGTACGGGAAAAGGTAAACCAAAAAGGGCCCAAAATAAGAAAGGGACAGGACAAATAAGGGCAGGAAAAAGGGTACATTGGGTATATGGTTCCCGGTCTCGGGACGTCTGTCTGACACAGCCCTCATTATTGCCAGGAGGTTTAAACAGTGAAAATGGATTAATGGATTAGCATTTCCAGAACAAAGTATTTATATAAGTATAAATAAAAGGGAACAAGGCAATCAGTAAGTAACTATCAATTGCTGAGACCTGCAGGCCACTCTAATATTGTAAACCAAATAAAAAAATAACAGAAGAGGTCTAATACCCTTTAAATGGCAAGAAAGAAAGAGGCTCCTCCATATCTGGAAGGAAAAAAGCACCTCATAAACACATAAAGCCCTTTAATTGCTAAAATAATTTGGCAAGTACAATCCGATATTGCCAGGAGATGTTAAAACAATAAAAGTCTCAAATGTCTAAACCGGATAGGAGCCATCAAGCCCCTGTTTTGAGGTAGTGCAAAGTCTGAACACTCATATCCTAGGTGTGGATCCCTCTAACTAAGCAGAAATCAAGACTGATGGCTCACCTCCTTCTATGGAGAATGGGATCCTGGAAGTCCTTTCTCGTGAAGCTCAGCCTGATCCTGCCAGTGAGAAAGTCCAACATCTCCGGCCCCGGCCCCCTGGCAAAGAGGACCCCAGCCGAGGGAAACTGCCTAGAGGATCCCACCAACCCCCTGACCTCTGGCCCCTTAGAAGATCACATACGGCACCTTCAATCCATCTCCACTCCTAACTCCATCCCCAGTCCAGAACAAGAACTAAGGGAATGGGAGGAGAGGGTGTTCAGGCTAGGGCCAGGACCCACCAGCGAGCCCAATCAGCCCTATATGGGACTCTACCGGCAGTCCGACTCTGCCCCAGTCACCAGTCATCTTCACTTATGTAGCAGGATGTCATATTGAATAGGAGGTCCTCTTTATCATCACTAGGGTCCCTAACCACCCAGACCCCCTCACCACCCAGCCCCAAACCATGGGCTCAAGGCAATCCCAGGGGAAAATGTCCATCTAACATAGCACAGGCCCAGGGGAGAAACTCTAGAAAACTGAGAAATTATTATTAACTAGTAACCTCTAAGTCTTACCAACACATACTTTCAGTCTCTCAGGGGTATACAGCCCACCCTGTACTCAATGATCAGTTATAGGTTATGAGGCAATAAGATCCAGTTATAAAACTTGTTTGACCTGCCTCACTGGGGGAGGGTGACAAGCCTCAGTGGGAGACTACAGTTACAGAAAGCCCTATTTAGTGGGTCACAAACATGAGAGAATCATGGAATAAGACCTCATGGCTCAGGGACCCCAACCATCAACATCTCCGTGAATACAAACACTTCTCACTCCACCAGCTTCATCCCCACAGCTTCCATGTCCTATTTAATTGACTTAGCTGATTGCAGGGGAACTGAAAGCCAATTTAGCCATCTTACTATTCAGGGTTGAGAGCTGTAGTCCACCACAGGGACAAGACACATGGTAATTCACTAATTAAACTGAGGATCTCCCCAAGACCTGCTCCTACCCAAATGCCATGGTCAGTTTAAGTGAGCTGCACAAATTAGGCATCCCGGTGCAGAGAGTCCCCAGCTCCACTGCTAGGTGGGAGTGCAGGGCAAGGCAAGACCGAGGCTGGTTAGCGGCATCCCCAGAGCTGCCTCCCTCCCCAGGGCACCACGCCAAGATAGAGGCACAATAAGCCACAGTACTGTCAGACTTCCTGCTAGCAAACTATTGCAGGTAAAGAAAAAAGATGACAACAACTCAGGTCTAAAATTCCGGGGTCTGTGAAAGGAGTCACACACACCCAACATTTCAGTTCGAGCAAGGCTGACTGCTGTGCCCAGGGCTCCTCTCATAGGTATGCAGGTTAAGTCTTTTAACAGAGTCTCTTCTTGGGAGCAGGACATCAGCAGGGACCACATAGCCCCATGTTTGGAGATCTTCCCAAGCCTCCACTGCAGAGTCGTACTGTTTCTGGCCCATAGGGTACTGAACCACAAGCTTGGCAGAGTAAGGGGACGGAACTTTAACTTGTTCTATTGGAGGATTGGGAACAATGAGATGTAGGCCCTGTGTCAGTTCATTGTGGCAGTGGTGTAGTTGACAATAAATATCCTTGTTGATCCGTAGAATATCTTTCCAAGGGACCAAGCCTTTCTCAGAGTTGCTCTTTCACTGCATATCTGGCAAACTGAACAATAATACATCTGGGCTGACAGTTGGGTCAGAAGGCTTAGGGCCTAAGGCCCAATGGACTCACTCCAAATCCAGGGCAAGGGAGTCCTCCAAGGACAGGGAGGTGCACAAAAGGGTTTCCGTGAACTCCAGGATATCAGTACCTTCTGAATTTTAAGGGATGCCGTATATTCGAATATTTTGGCAATGGTTCCGATTCTCTGCACACTCCTGTCTTTCTATGGTGAGTTGGCATAGTTGAATAATTTGTGTGATGGTAGTCTGCATTTGTTTCAGCTGCTGAGACTGAGCCTCTGATGGTCTCCATACCTTTGTATCCAATGTGTTTAAATCAGTCTGTATAGCCTCCTGGGTTAACTTGTATTGAGCAAGGTCAGTTTTAACTTCTTTAATTTTGATAAAATTAGATCTAACTCAGTGTTCATGCTGGCTTTCTTTTAGAATTTTTCCAATGATGGGTCCTCTGCTTGGGCAGCCGTGAGAGCGTTGCAAAGTTACAGAGGCCTCTGAGTCGGAAAAGTCTGATGCCGATTTTGCGCCTTCTTATTTTAATACTAGAAATTTATTTAAACTTCCTGATTGTTTCTGAGATGCCATCCCTGCCTGCTATGTGGGTTTCAAAATAATGCACTTTTAGCAGTGTTTGTGAGAGAAATACGGACATGTTGGACTAGAGCCGAAAACTTAAGCTGCCATTAAGCCAGCTACACTGAAAGTCCGAACATCTGCATCATTAATTTAAACTCCAAAGCTGTATAGTTATAGTGGCACAACATTGTTGAGCTGCTGATCAGTCACTGAACAGTAACACTAGGAGTCACTCTTGTCTTCTGCACTGAGTTTGGAAGGGAGTGGCTTTGGTTATCATTGCGTGCTGTTACCGTGTACAATTGGGCAGTGGCCTGTAGGGAGTGGGAGTCAGGGCACTTGGGGTGGGACTCCGAGGATATTTTTGTTTTACACAGTAGAAACGAAATACCCCCAAAATGTATGAAAAGTGTTTTGGAGTACTAGTTCTTCTTAGTCTCATGTAGGCAATGCAGCTTCAAGTAACCGCAAGATCTGGTCAGAGTCACAGCGCTGCTAATACATTAATTTGATAAAAGATATAGAATTAATGTGTGACTTAGTCAGTGTGTTTTCTTGTTCCTGCTGCTCATTTTCCTTTCTACAGGCTATCTTCCTCCTTTTCCTGGTCAAATGGGGTACTGAACACGATCCGCATTTTTATATTCCTGATAGTCTCCTCCCACTTCTACAGCAGACATAGTTTGGTGCTACCTTTGCCACAGCAGCAACTCTTCCACTTTTTTTATTTTTTTTTATGTAACTGGTTCAGACTTTTAATTTCCTCCTGAATTGAGTTCCTCTCCTCTCACTCTATCATTTTCTAAACCATTTCACATAAGTAAATCCAAGGACCGCATCCATCATCATGTCCACGAAAAGTAAATGTGGAAACTGTATGTTTGATTGTGCAATACGGTTAGAACCCCAAGAAAATCAATGATGACTTGAGGTGCTCGGCATTGCCTTCATGTTCCTCTGTTTATCCATTTCTTGTAATTTACATTGAAAACAAGCCTTTGGTTACTGATGGGTGAAACACTAATAATGATTGTCTTTTGAGAACCAAAAGCTGCCTTACACAATGGTGAGGTATTTGTTACCAAGCAACACAGCTACTAGCAAGCACATTGCTTTTCTGGCTTTTACATTTATTAAGCTATGTACAAATGGCCAAATGTGGCTCGCTTCTGCTTTCAATCGGCCTCCAGGCAGACTTACCCAGCTCTGCCTGTCTCTGGCTTACAAGGTTAACTTCCCCTCTACATTCAGCCACAAGTTTTTCAGAGCTCCACTTCAGCCCTATGTTCTTCAGGGTCTACCTCTATATCTACTTCCCTGCAGATTACAGCCTAAAAATAAATGCGCTTTCACACTGAGGTCGCTCATTTTATTCAGCTCATCAGCTGCTTCCAATTAATGAATTAAGGACTGACTGCACATTTGCAAGTCTCATTGCACAGTATTCTTACAGGCAAGTCACCAAATCCTGGTTTGGCTCCCACCAGGGCTCCTGACAAAACTTCCTGTGGTCCTGAAAGTGATGGCGAGGGCAAAGGGCAGACCTAACCAGCCATGAGGGCAAAGGCAATATTAAACAGCATAATGCTAGTGGGGCACAGGCCAAAACAGTGATAGACAGTGTCCTGCTGTGGGTGGGGTGGGGTGTCATATAGTTTATATTTTAAACATACCATAAATGAAATGGGGTAAAGGGGTGCTACTGCATCGGGGAGAGGCCAGTGGATGCCAGGGATAAATAGTATTTTGGGGATCAGGTGAGGGAGGGAGGAACCATTGGATGACAGGGTGTCTGCAGTTGTGCAGAGGCTCCTTTTCTGTGATTCTCCCATTCAAATGATGTACCATTTCAGTAATATACCTTTAGTAACAAGAATGGCTGTTATTTCTCATAAGGCAGCCAGAAAATGGTTTCCTTGGTATTTGATTGAACCATAATGTTGAGTGCATATCTATGTAGGCGTGTAGGTGTATGAGCATGTGTATATGTGTGTGTGTGTGAGTGTGTGTGTATACAGTATGTATAGAAAGGGAATGTACACACCCATACATACATACATAAACACACTCACATTGGCCATTTGTACATTGGGTTTAATAATTGTAAAGCCAGCAAAGCAAGGTGCTTGTTAGTAGTTGTGTTGTTTGTAACAAATACCTCACCATATTGTAAGGCAACTTTTGGTTCTCAAAGGATAATCATTATTAGTGTTTAACTCCATCAGTGCCCAAATATACATCTATTTAGATAGCAGAGGCTTTCTTATATCTCTTATCAAATTAATTAATTAGCAGCCATTGTGGCTCTGAACAGAGTTTGTTATAGAAAAGTACAGCACAAATGAAAGTTTAGGTACTAAACAAAGGTCCAAATGGAAAAGTAGACCTCAACCTCAAATCTGCATTTATTATCAATTAATTCAATGAAATTTGATCTCAGGCCACCAGTAGAGCCAGTTTGCTCAGACAGTTTTATGACATAAATTTGTGGATTGGAAACTAGACACTCACTGAGCCAGTCATTCGCACACAAGCAGTCAAACATGATGTCCTCAGCATACACCTATCTCAGACTGGGCAAGGATTAAACAGCCTATCATTTCACTCTTTAATAGCTGACCCTTAAACAAGAACTACTAGACTGGTTAAATCTTTTTTTTTTGAAATTCTCTTTTATTCATTTTCAGTTACTATTACAGCAATCTAGTAATTACAGTAAGGAAAGAAGAACAGTATTACACACATTCCGATAATTGAACATTGAATGCAAGCATAGAAAATCCAAACACCCACGCCACCCTCCCCCACCCCAAGGAAGGTGTCACCACTGAGGAAAAGAGAAAGAAAAACAATATCACCATTATAGACAGGGAGGGAGGCTAACTGGCCCAGAAAAATTAATCAGCTAGCAGCCAGATAATAGAACCCAAAGGAATAAATAGCTCTACTGGTAACTAGTTCTTGGATATTGAGAGAGCATTCCAGAGAGACCAGAGGAAGAGAATATGCCTCAGAGTCAAACGAGCGAATATGCCTGAAGATACAGTCAATGAAGATACAGGGCATATAATTTGCCCCATTTTTCTGAAAGGCTAAGGGAGAGAGTCTGGTATTGGCAATCAACTTCTCAACTTTAAAACACAGGGACATTTCTTCCACCCAGTCCATATACTGAGAGCTCTAGATTATCTAACCAGTGGCGGAGCACTAACTCTTAACCACCATTGAAATGAGAGCCATATGGTATCTTCTCTCTGACATTGATACCCGAGTAAATGACAAGAATGCAAATCTCAAGAGTGAAGAGATCTTGCAGACCAAGGATAGGATCTAGATTATCCGAATGGCCTTCCATAGTGGGGCTATTTTGGAACAATACCAGAAAATATGGGGAGAATTGCCCTGATCTTCACCACACCTGAAGCAGTTAGGGGAACTAGAATGATCAAATTTGCTCTATGGGCGGCGTAATGTACATGTTGTTAACAATAAAATATTGAATTAGTCTATTCTTGTCGAGAGTATTATATATGCAAATCTTTCCAGATTTTACTCCATGTGAGGCAAGGGCTCTAAGGGAGGTAGAGACCAAGATTTGGAGCTGGCCAAAGGGCAGGAAATTAAGCTTCATAAGGTGCAGATACAACTTAGACACCCCATGAGGCTTAACCACATTCTTTAATCACCTTTAGTAACGGTTTAATGATCGATGTTGGGACTGTTGCCCCAAACTCATTGTAGACCAAATGTTTTAATTGATATGCTTTTAAAAATCATTTGGGGGAATATTTAGAGCTAACAGGAGGTCATCTACTGACCCTGGGCCTCCTTGCACATAGAGGTCCTCGACTGAGAGCCCCTGAATTTGGGGTAGCCACTTCAGAGATAGAAATTCAGTCCCTATTTTGATATTAGGGTTAGAGACCAAGAGTTGTCTAGGATCCTTAACATATCTAATTCTAGAAGTAGTGTAAAATTGATTGAGTACCTTAACCGTGGTACCCACTGGTGACTCTTGGATACAGCTAGGCAGAGTTGATAACCGACAGTAAAATAGACTAGAGGGTCTATGTTACAATATTTAATGAGATCAAGATCCAAGTTTATCCACAGAGAAGGGATGTTACATCCATTCCTCCAAGCCATTTACCAGCTTTAACTACATGACTAGCCCAGTAGTAGTACTCAAAATTAGGGAGACGGAGACCCCATATCTTTGGGCAGACAGAGTTTATAAAGCGCTCGCCTGGGAGGCTTGTGATTCCAAATAAAGCCAGTCAGGATGGTTAAATCTTTAAACATTTCTGAAGTTAAGTGAGTGATCCTGAATTCTTTAGAAAAGTTGCTGAGGGTCAAGACACTGAAGTTGCACCTCTGCCTCACTGTCACTGAGGCAGAGAAATTTCAGCCTTTTCAAATGCAAGAGCAATCCATTCCGAGGGCTGACATAGTCTGGTAAGGCTTCCCTCATTCAAGCTGTAATACAGTCTCTCAACACTGATGAATAACTAGAGCTGAGAATGTCTTCTCCATTTCCCAACAAATGGTGATTCTTACACATATGCAGCTCATTTATGGATTTAAGAGGAAAGTTATTACATGTTTTGTTGTAATAAGATTGGCTTGATTATATAATCCTGCCAGAGAATTATTAAATGTTAATATATTTAAATTTATGTTATGCCATAAAATGCATAGATTTTTCTGTAGGTGAATAACCCAAGTGGAGTTCACATAGATTCACAAGTTTCATTAGAAAAGCATTATGCAATATAAAATTGTTCCGAGTCAAACCTAAGACTTTTAGTTTTGCTAGGTGTTTAAAGCTATCATCCTGAATTACAGACAGATTGTTAGAGTCAAAATTCAACACCTCAATCTCTCCATGCTATAAAACCATCAGATTCCACAGATGTGACGTGATGTTTCCTAAATCTAACTCAATCAGATGATAAAGGCAAGCACATTGATGTGTACTGATACTGATTATATAGTTTGAAGAAAGATCAAGGTGCTTCCGCTTTGAAATAAATGTGTCCTTCGGGACACAGCTCCAACGGACTATCTCATTTTGGATGCGACCAATCAAGAAAAATTTTCCAGTGTTCAGAAAAAGAAACATAAAATTATTTGTAGCTTGTTTTCCACCAAGCCTAAACTTTGAAGATTTCCACATTTGGCAACAGTTTTATTTGAAATAAACCTTATATAATTACCAGACAGGAACAAATGCTTTACTCACAAGGCAGATGCAGTTGGAAATACACCAGTCATGTCAATGTAGTCTTTATTTATGATGTATTTCAAAGAATGCATTTCAATGGTTAGGATCCAGAATGAAGAAGCTCTGTTATCTTTAATTTGCTATAATCAACAGACAAGTCATGGGCATGTTTGAAACCATACAGGCAGTTTGATAGAATTTGACTACTCAGCGGGTTATGTGAAAGAACAAGCCACAAAATGTTCTGGGACTATCAATCAATCAAAATATTTATTTTGCCAGGGAGCGTCATTGAGACAAGCTCATTTACAAGATGGACCTGGGGCAAAACAATTGCCAACAGGGTTAAGACATCACCAGTTGAGTGAACGTACATAACAATTACATAGTAATAATAACAGCATAATAACATATAACCATCACATTTGACAAGATACTTGCACCAGAACATCTAATAGGTTCAACAGGAGGTAGTGCCATTTAAATACAATTGCATGGATACAGATATATGGATGTAAGGTAATGAGCTAAAGTTTATACAGTAAACATCATTGGAGGAGTCATAGTGAGCAGGAGTGGCAGTTCCTCTAGTGTTAAAGTGTGAAGAGATTGAGATATAAAGTCCTTTGATAAGTACTGTAGGCATGGTCTGGCAAGTGGGGTGGGAAGGGAAGGAAGGGTGGTATAGGGAGTGGGGAGGAAGGTCAGCTGAGATTGAGAGTGTTGGACATGATGGCCTAGGGAGGAAGGACTGTTCGAAGGAGAACACAACAGATGCCATAGATACATAGATACATAGATACATAGACAGTGTCGGCAGATAAGAGCCTATGGCCCACCAGTCTGCCCATTTGAGCTTCTAAGTTCAGTTTGTTTTCCTAGAAGTCTGTTGCACCTTACCCTGACCTCCAGAATTCCTTTATGTCTATCCCATGCATTCTTAAATCCGTGATTGTTTCAGCCCCACCACTTCCTCTGGCGGTGTTCCACTTGTCCACCACCCGTTCTGTGAAGAAATTCTTTCTCATGTTTCCTCTGAATCGTCTCCTCAACTTCATCCCATGCCCTCTAGTCCTGGAACATCTTTTTGCTTAAAATAGTGTTTTCCTGCACCCTGTTCCTCCCTGTAAGATACTTGTATGTCTCTATCATATCCTCTCTCCCTCCTCTCCTCCAGGAGTACATGTTCAGTTCCTTCAACCTGTCTTCATAGGACTTGTGATGCAATCCATGTACCTTCTTTGTTGCCCTCCTCTGAACCGTCTCTACCCTGTCTATGTCCTTACGTAGGTATGGTCTCAGAACTGTACACTGTACTCCAGGTGGGGCCTCACTAGTGTCTTGTATAGCGGAATTATGACCTCCCTTTTCCTGCTGGTAATGCCCCTGCCTATACATCCCAGCATCCTATTTGCTTTACTTGCTGCCTTGTCACATAGTTTCCTACCTTGAGGTCATCAGAGATGATAACCCCAAGATCCCTTTCCTGCTTGGTGCATGCTATATCCTCACCCCCAACTGATATATTGTGCCAGGGTTTTTGTGTCCCATATGCATTATCTTGCACTTCTTTGCATTGAATTTCAACTGCCAAACCCCTGACCATTCTTCAAGTTTCTGCAGGTCGCTTCTCATTCTGTCTACACCCTCTGGTGTGTTTACTCTGTTACAGAGCTTTGTGTCATCAGCGAACAGTGAAATTCTGCCTTCTAGGTCCTGCGCCATGTCACTGATGAAGATGTTGAATAGGACCGGTCCCAGCACTGATCCCTGTGGTACCCCACTGGTCACTCTTCCCTCTGTGGAGTGACAGCCATTTACCACCACCCTCTGTGTCCTGCCACCCAGTCAGTTACCTACCCACCACACTACTGTCCTGCCCACACCCATATTCCCCAGTTTGTGTAATAGTCTTCTATGTGGCACAGTGTCAAGGCCTTGCTGAAGTCCAGATAGGCCATGTCCACTGCCCTCCCTGATCCACCTCCCTAGTCACCCAGTCAAAAATTCAATGAGGTTGGTCTGACATGACCTCCCTCAGAAACCATGCTGCCTTGGGTCCTGTAGTCCATAGGCAATGGTTGGGGTTTAAGTCCAATATCTGAAGCAAAGACAGATTGTGATGTTGGGACCTTGATTTGGACAATGACAGAAGGGAGGACTCAAACTAACACTGACTTTGCATGAGTCTCTATTCTATTGTAGCAATTTCCTTTGACTAAGAGCTACAATAACGTTTTCCTAATGAGTTTTCCTGAATATCCAGGTACACCAGTATATTAGTGAAACTATCACTTTGATTACTTGTGTTATGCTGAGAAAAGTACTTTTAATAATGCTAAGATATTGCAGTCTTTGTAGTAGTTCAAAGAGGTGCTCATCAGTTTTAGATATTACCACCACTCCTTTGAGATATAAACTGGTGAGTCTCCAAATCAAGGATTGTTTGAGTATTGAATTCAGAAAGCTTGCTGGATGTTCTTCAATTATCCACAGACTGTTTAGATGTGGAGTCCATAGAAAGTTCCAGCTGACAAGTGGATTGATCCCTTCAGACAAATCGCTCTTAACATTGGAAGACTGGAGAAAGCACGTGTACTGTACTCTAAGTATGAGACTTAGGTGTCTGTTTCTCTGGGAAACATAGAAACATAGAATTTGACGGCAGATAAGGACTGCTAGCCCCATCGGTAAACAACTAGGGCGGCAACACTATTACAGCGAAAACATTGATGCCGATAACATTGACATTTTCACTGTAATAGACTGCCCAAGACCTTGGCACTCTTTGCTGTTCCTGTGCCCCATCCCTGATCCAACTCTAACTCAGAGATAGAATACTAGAGATTGGGGATGCAGGGAACAGAGCCCTCGCATGGGGGTTTGGGGCAAAGCCCCGATGAAAAACATCCGGGTCTCAAGTCGGATTTATGTCAACTGCAAGTTGCAGTTGACATAAATCCATCGCTGTGATGGTGGTTGAAAACTTAGTTGTTGAACTAGCATTGTAGAACTGGCCCACCTAGTCTGCCTATTTTCCTACCTACTGTAACAACTTAGACCCTACTTGATCTCCGGCTTAGCTCTCCTTCCTTAATGACTAAGGTTCCCTTATGTCTATCCCATGTGTTCATTAATCCTGCTACAGTTTTTGCCCCACCACCTCCACTAGAAGGCTGTTCCAGGCATCTACCACTCTTTCTGTGAAGAAGTACTTCCTTACGTTTCCCTGAATCTACCCCTACTGCTTCATAGCATGTCCCATTGATCTTCAGCATCTTTGTTTTCTGAAAAATACTTCCTCTTGTATCTTGTTTATACCCATGAGGTATTGGAAAGTCTCTATCATATCTCCCTTTCCTTCCTTTTCTCCAGGGTGTACATATTGACGTCCTTTAGTCTTTCACATAGGGTCTCTGGTGTAGACCCTGCACCATCTTGTTGCAATCCTCTGGACTGCCTCTTCTATCGCTATGTCCTTCTGGAGATGTGGTCTCCAGAACTGAACACAGTACTCTAGATGAGGTTTCACCAATGATTTATACAGCAGTATCACCACCTACCTATGTCTGCTGGTGATACCCCTCCTATGCGCCCTAGCATCCCACTGGCTCTCCTACAGCCTTGTCATACTATTTCACCACCTTTAGGTCATCAGATATGATTACCCCCAGGTCTTTTTCGTGTTTGGTGGTCGTCAGTACCACTGCCTCCATCTTGTACTCTCCTGGGTTCCATGCCCTAGGTGCATGATTTTGTACTTCTTCACGTTGAAACTTAATTGCCATGCTCTTGACCACTCCTCAAGCTTTCTTAGATCCCTATTCATTTTCTATTCCCCCACCCCGGAGTATCTACCCTATTGCAGATTTTAGTGTAATTTGCAAAAGGTGTACTTTCTTCTAGCCCCTCTGCAATGTCACTAATAAAGACATTAAAGAGGACAAGTGCCATTACTAAGCCTTGTGGCACACCGCTGGTCACCCTCCCTTCCTCAGAATGAACTCTCTTTATCACCACCCTCTGATGCCTATCTCCCAGCAATTCCTTACCTAGTTTACCACTTTTGGACCAACTCCAAGGCTGCCCATTTGTTTACTAGTCTCCTACAGTATGTGGAATTGTGTAAAAGGCCTTACTGAAATCAAGGCAGGCGACATCCACCCCTCCACCCTGATCTACTTCCTGGTCACCAGTCAAAGAAATCTATCAAATTTGTTTGACATGACATCTCTCCAGTGAATCCATGCCTTTGCACCCTGTAACCCACTGTTTCAAAATATTCCACAATACTTTTCTTCAGCGGTGATTCCATTAATGTCCTCACCAATGAAGTCAGGCTGACTGGCCTGTAATTGCCAGCTTCCTCCTGCTACCACTTTTGTGAAGTGGGACTACATCTGCTCTCCTCCAGTCCTCTGGGACCACTCTCATCTTCAGTGAGTGGTTGAACAGGACTGTTAGAGGTGTAGCCAGCACCTCTCAGCTCCTTCAATATCCTTAGATGTATCCTCTCTGGCCCCATTGCCATGTCCACTTTCAGATTTGTGAGTTCCTTCAGAGTCTTGCCTCTGTGAATGGGCTAGTGTCCACCTCCTTCCTTCAATGCTCCTGTCTCTTATCTGTGGTCCCTCACCTTCCCTGGCCATCCTCCGTGAACACTGAACAAAACTATTTGCTCAGGATGTCTGCTTGTTCCTGGTCCCCTTCACACACTCCTCCCTTCCCTCCTTAGCCTTACAATCCTCCCTGGTTTTTCTCTTTTGCTTACAAACCTGAAAATGTCTTAGCCCTTTGTTTACTGCCTGGGCTATTTTCTCCTCCATTTGCACCTTTGTGCTCCTAACTGCTTTCCTGCCTCCCTCTGCTTCTTGTGATACACCACCTATCCATCTCCTTCTGTGTCTCCTTATACTTCCTGAATGCTAACTTTTTTGCCTTGTCCTTCCCAGCCACCTCTTTTGAGAACGATAATGGTCTCTTTTTCATCTTTCTTTGCTTACTTACCTGATGCAGAGTTTCATTGCCTTCCCTATGGCCCTTTTAGTTTTACCCATTGTACCTCCACTCCACCCTTGCCCCCCACAAGAGCATCTCTGAGACAGTCCCCATCTTTGTAAAGTTGGCCCTCCTGAAGTTTAGGACCCTCGCCTTTGATGCGGCTGTTCTGGCACCATATGTATATTGAACCACACGTATGATGATAGCTGGTCCTCAGGTGGCCACCTACCATGGCGCCTCTGCAACATTTTCCCCATTGGTGAGCACAGTTCAATATTTCTCCCTCATTAGTAGGCTGTTTTGCTAATTGCCTGAGAATGCCCCTGTAGTGAGTCCAGGATGTCCCTGCTCCTAGTTGAAGCTGCAGCTGGGATGCTCAATTCAGATCCAGCAGATTGAAGTTCCCCACCAACAGCACCTCCCCTGGTTGCCATCTTTTGGATGGCATCCACCAGCATCTTATCCATATCCCCCCATGTTGGAGGTCTGTAGATTACACCAGTGCAAATAGCGGTACCATTCCCTATCTCTAGGGTAACCTCCAATGTCTCTGCCCCATCTGTATTCCCTGTGTTTCTGTAGCATTTATGCTATCCACTTATGTAAAGAGCCACTCCTTCCCTTTCTTACCCTCCCTGTCCTTCCTGAAAGAAGATAGCCTGTCATGGCTATATCCCAGTCACGGTTCTTACTGCACCATGAGTCAGCAATGGCGACAATGTCCAGGTCAGCTTCTGTCAAGATGGCCACAATGTCCAGGATTTTATTTCCCAGACTTGAGCATTTATGCACATGGCCTTCAAATTCTTGAACTGCCCATTTTATCAGTCCCCCTTTCCCTTTTGTCTTCTCACCTTATCTCTCTGTCCTCATTCCCATCCCTTTTCATGTATACCCTTCTGCTTCCTTAGGGTTTTCCTACTGACTACTTCAGCTTGTGGGGTGGACAGTTTTATGTCTCTCTTCTTCCTTCACCACCCCTCAGCTAGTTTAAATGGTTGCCAAGTAGCATTTAAACCATCCACTGAGGACTGTGGTTTCCTCCCAGATGGATGTAGGCCATCTCCCTGTATAGGCTTTATCCATCCAGGTGGGACCCCAGTCCCCAATGTAGTCATCCATGATGCCTTGGATAGCAGTTATGTGAGAACAGTTTGCATTTGCATTAAAATTCTGCACCAGGAAATTAGAACAGTAAGGTTCCACATCATAATAGTGAGGGTAAATGGCGACCACCACAAACAGCCGGAGAGAAAGCGCTGAGCACATATGGTGAGGTTCTTTTGCAGGTGGATTTGCCTCCTTGCTATTTATACCAACTCTAGGGGGAGGACGCACCTCAGGAGGTGGGAAACAATTGATCACCTTATGTGCTTGCACTGTTTTACCATCACCCGTTTATGCCACGCCATTGTGCCCTCGGCTCTTGATGGCTAGTAAACAGTAATGATCAGAAATAACATAATTTTATAATGATCCTCCACGGAACACCTGGCACTTTCTACCCAGCATACAGAAGGAAAAGCTTAACAAAATAAGGATAAAAGCTAGTGGAAGAAGAGATCTCCAGCATCCTCAGGCAGATAATATCCATGACACCAGCAGAGATGTGCTGAGCCAACAATCTTGTGCAGATGTTTTAAACGCCTAATGGTGATGACTTTCCATGTAACCATTTTAATTCACCGTTTCAGTTCTAGTAAAACAGAACCTTTTTTTGATACTGTGATTTCTGACTTTGCAAGCTTGACCTTGTTTAACCCTTCACATTTAGGAGACCCATCTGAGGCACAATTTGCATGAGCCTGTATTTAAATAAATACCTTAGGTTGAGAAGTGATGTAACAGCAGTTCTTGTTACTAAGGGTATATTATTAAAATGGTACATCATTTGAATGGGAAAATCACAGATCAAAAATCTGTTTCCTTGCTTCAAAAGAAATGGGGTCATTGCCCATAAAAATACACTCAAATACTACTAAAATTACTGGTGAGTAAGTACTATATAATTACTGGTGAGTCCATTTAATGATTGGACAGGCATCACTTTCAAACACTGTAATAACCCAGTTCCATTCTGTCATAACCAGCCCATTATTATCACGTTTGGTGTTAGCCCAGTCTAAAACTGTTAAAAAGAAAACAAGTTTTAACAAACTTGCATAAGCTCAGTAACTGATAATTTGCACTGCTCGTATTTCTGGCATATAAAAGCAGTTAAATAGATATAATGAAAAACAGCAATTTAAACAGTTTTAAAGGTTGTTTGTTTAAAATCAATCCCTGCTTTATTTATTTAAATAGAGAATAATGGATAGAGCAAGTTTATGTTATGAATATTTTTCACACTGAAGTGTGATGACCACAAACCTTGAGGCCAAGCTCGAGAGGTTTATGTAGTCATCACACATCGAGGGTGTGAAGAAATATTCATAGCACACACTTGCCTGTCTTTATTTTTATAATTACTGGTGCAGAGTCTTAACCAGCATGTTTGTTAGAGGAAAAATTACTGTTTTTTTGTCGAAGTTATTTTAAATTCATACAACAGAGTAGGCATTGTTAAACTGATTTTGCTATAGTTTTTTAAAGTTAAAACATCAAGGAACAGTACGATTTTTTTTGTTTAAATGCAGAGCATTAAATGGATTAGATACTAGTAGTCCAAATGACTTTGAGAAGTGCAGTGGAGTACCTTGTACAAGTCCGCTGATAATCGCAGTTAAACGGTGGAGGACTAAAAGATAACATATAAGAAACTTTTCTATGAAGGTAGAAATTTAAAACCTCAAGGAACTAGTTTGAAATTGTGCTGTTTGCAGTGTGCGGCTTGTGCTGAAAGAAAAAATTACTCACCATAGTAATGTTGTTTCTAATGGAGTCTTGCTGTATTCTGACTATTTGCAGTGATCTCCAACCTTTGAACTGCCCCGAGAGGAAACAGTTAACTTTCCATGCAAGGCATGGAACGCTGAGCTCGAGTTCGGTTGGAAGCCTCTGTCTGCTGTTGTTTGAACCCCACCCACCAGATCTTTATGAGCTATACTCACTGGCTCTGTGGAAACTGTAAACTAACACTAGCCAACTGGCAATTAAATTTAATTAAAGAGGGTTTTTGGTTTCAAAGCAAAGACTCAAGTCAGGAAACCAAAACAAACACAACACACACCCAAAATAAAGGAGGGAGAGAAAGGCACCTCTAGGTGCCAACACTGCTCTGCCCACCCACATCCCAAAAACAGGTTCTGAGAGGGGAGGCGGGAGAAACAGAATACAGCAAGACTCCATTAGAAGAAACAACATTACTAAGGTGATTAATTTTTCTTCAAACAACATGAAGTCTTGCTGTATTCTTACTATTTGCAGACTACCAGCAGTACCTCCATGGAGGAGGGACAGAACCTACTTTGGGAATAGGCTCTGAAGTACTGCTGTGACAAACCGAACATCACTCCTAGCCTGGATATCCAGAGAGTAATGCTTGGTAAAAGTATGGACTGTTTTCCAGGTGGTTGCTTGACATATCTCTAAGATAGGAATATCCCTGGCAGCAGCCAGGAAGCAGCTGTACCTCTAGTAGAGTGAGCCTCAGGCCTGAGGGTGGAGTCCTACCCAATTTTTCATAACAGAATTGTATACAAGAGACAATCCACCTGGCAATAGATCTTTTAGTGGCAGGTTTTCCTCACAGCGCCACCATAAGTAAGGAACAATTGGAGAGAGTCAAACCTGTGACCTTTGGTGCACTTTGTAGTAGTTAAGGGCCCTTTTCACGTCCAGGCTGTGCAACCTCCTCTCTCCAGAGGAGGAATGGTCAGTGAAGAAAACAGGAAGAGATATAGACTGGTTAAGGTGGAAATCTGAGACCACCTTAGGCAGAAACTTCCTATTAGTTCTTAGGACCACCTTATCTCTATGAAAAGAGATAAAATCAGGCTCACTGACAGGGCCTGTAACTCACTGATGTGTCTGGTAGAGCTAATGACTACCAAAACACAGTTTTCAAGCCAAATACTTAAGTTCTGCAGAGGAAAAAGGCTCAAAAGGGGTTGCATAAGCTGAGCAATGCAAACATTTAGGTCCCAAGCAGGAGCAAGGTCCCTGAAGGAGGATTGGTGTGCAACAATCCCTTGAAGAATTTACAAAATACAGGATGAGCTGAAAGAGAAGAGGGCTTACCTACTGACAAAAAAGCAGAAACAGCTGCTAAATGTACTTTGAGTGTAGCTGGTCTGAGTCCCAAGCTATTGAGATGAACCATATAGTCCAGGACTGTAGGCAACCCAGCAGACTCTGGAGAAATATGTTACCAGAGCACCAAATAATGAACCTTTTCCATTTGGAGTTGTAAGTCTTTTGGTGGAAGGCTTTTGAGAAGCCTTTAGAATATCCAAACACCTTGAGAGATGTAGATCAGCAAACTCTAATTCTTCAAGAGCCAGGCCTTGAGATTGAGAGATTTGAGATTCGATACCAAACTCTACCCTGAGAGAATGTCAACAGGTTGTAATTCCTGGGAAGAGACAGGGGAGGTGGACTGCTAAGGACAGTAACAGTGGGTACCAGGGCTGTCTGGCCCAGTCTGGAGCAATCAGAATCACTTTGCAGGGTTGAGACCTGATTTTGACTAGTACCTTGAACAGGAGAGGAAGGGGAAGCATACAAAACTTCCCTTCCCAATTGAGAACTAGAGCATCCAGGGGAACTGAGCCCAATACTGGGGTCTGCAGCAAAAAGGAGAGCTGGTGATTGTCTGGGGCTGCAAAAAATCTATATGTGGAGTGCCCCATCTGGAGAAAATCACATTCAAAACTAGGGATCTAGGGACCATTCGTGATGGCCCTGAGATATCCTGCTGAGAGCATCTGCCAGGACATTGTCCTTCCCTGGGAGGTGCACTGCTGTCAGAGAAATTTGCAGGGAATAGGCCAGAGGCCACAACTTCATTGCTTCTGTGCACAAGGCCATAGACCAAGTGACCCCTTGCTTTGTTGATGTACCACATTGTGGTGGAATTGTCTGTTCTGATCTGCACTACTTTGTTCTGAACAGACTTGGAAAAACTTGCAGTTCCAGAAACACTGCTCTGAGTTCCAAGAGATTGATGTGAAGCAGAGATTCTTGAGGTGACCACAGCCCTTGGGTGGTTAGATCCCAAGTGGGCTCCCAGCCCAAGAGGGAGGCATCTGTGGTAAGGATTAGAGAATGAGGTTGAGTAACAAAGGAAACCTTGCTTAGATTGTCCTGATCCTGCCACCATTGCAGAGCCTGGATCAGGGTTTGAGTTACTGGGACTAGTTTGGTCAGGGATCTTTCTCTGGGACCAGAAGGTTCTCAAGTGGAACTGGATGTCCCTCATCTGAAACCTTGCTGCTTGGACCACTGCTGTAGAGGCTGCCATGTGGCCCAGGAGCTGCAAGAAGTACTTTGCTGGTCGAGACACCTGAAGGGTGAAAGAAGAGGCCAGTTTTACTAGTGTCCTTGCCCTGTCCAGGGAAGGAAGGCCCTTGCTCTTATTGTATTGAGCTCTGCCCCTATAAAGGTGAGGAGCTGCACTGGTTCCAGAACTGACTTTGGAAGATTTAGGAGGAATCCTAAGGAAGTGAGCAGTTGCTGAGTTATCTGCAAATGTGACTTGACTTGGTCTGAGGACTGACCCACTATGAGCCAGTCGTACAGGTATGGAAAATGGAGATCTTTTTCTCCTTAGGAAGCAACAACTACTGCCAGGCACTTTGTAAACAACCTTTGAGGCTGATGTTAGACCAAAGGGCATTGCTCTGAATTGATAGTGGCCTGCAGGGCAACTTGAATGTGAGGTACTTTCTGTGGAAGCACCTGATGGGAATGTGAAAATAGGCATCCTTGAGGCCCAGGGAGGCTAGCCAGTCCCTGGCCTTAGAGAGGGCATAATTATTCCCAGAGTCACCATTTTGAATTTTGGCTTTAAAGACGCTTGTTTAAATATCTCAGATCCAGGATGGGCCGCCATTCTCCTGTCTTTTTGGGGGTTAGGAAGTACCTGGAGTGCAAACCTTTCCTTGTGTAGGGCTGAACCTTTCTATGGCTCTGAGAGCTAAGAGGAAGAGACCTCTGCCTCTAGGGCAAGGGCCTCTGAAGGATTTGCAGGTGGAAAGGATCTGGTTCTCATCTTGGGAAATGTTTTGTATCTGAGAACCAGTCTCTGGCTTACTACTTCCAGGACCCACTTGTCTGATGTTAAAGACTTCCAGTCCTGGACAAAGTAAGCCAGCCTGCCCCTGCAGGTAGTGGAGAATCAGCCCGGCAGACCCATCAGGGTGTCTGCTTGGCAGAGATTTTAGGCTGCAGGGTGGAAGCAGGCCTGCTCATGCCAGTCTGTCTCTCCTCTAAAGAACCCCTCTGAGCAAAGGCAGAAGAGGAGGCTTGGGCTTGGTAAAAAGGCCTATGAAAGGGCCTGCCTCTGCCCCTGGAATGCTGCCTCTGAGGAGTGGCTTGTCTTTCTTTTGCCTGAGCACTCCTGCAGGTGGTCCTGTACGCGTCCATTTTTTCATGTAATTCTGTCTGCTCCCCAAACAGAGAGTTACCAATGACAGGAAAATCCATGGCCTTAGCCTGGGTATTCTGTGATAGGCTAGTACATCTGAGTCAAGCCATCCTCTGAAGGTCCACAGATGTCACCATGACTCTAGATGAAACATCATTGGAGTCCACAGCAGCTTGAAATTGCACCTTGGATGCCTCAATCATATCTGCAGCCACCCGCTCCAGCTCTTTGGCAAGCTGGTCAGGGCCTGTTTAGCTAGAGCTATAACAGTGTCCCACCTGGACTTCTGGTATCTAGCTGTGTAGGCCATATAATTAGCCTGCCTGAGTCCCAGGGATGCTGCCATGTACTGTTTCTTTGCCATGGCATCAATCCTCCTGGAGTCCTTATCTGGGGTGTGAAGCCAAGGAATATTTGCCTTATCACAGGCAGCAGCCTGCACTACCCCAACATGGCTGCATTGTTGGGAAAGGAACTCCGTGTCTGAGCCTGAAAGAGTATATCTCTTGTCCATTCTTCTGTCCACAGGAGGTATGGAATTAGAATTTTGAAATTTTAAATGTCTGTTTCCCAAAAGACTTATGGAGGAATAGACAATCTCCTGGACTCTGGGATGTCCATCATTTCAATTAAATCAGGCTCCTCCTGATCCTCTACTGCTTCTTCCATAGGAAGCTGGGGGTTTCAGCCACTTTTTGTAAAACATAAAATGGGAAGGGGACTCAGAAAGCCTAGGAAGAGAAACACCTGAAGGTCTGTCTGGGGAGATGTCTGGGTCAATGGGCACATCCAGACTTTCATAATCACCATCACTATCTTCATAGTGTCCTCCTCCTCCTCCGGGTCATAAAATTCTTCTAAGTATAATCCAGAACAGGAAACGACTGAACCGAGTCCCTGGCGATGGTGCGGTTCGGTCGGAACCGAGTGGTGACTGAACTATCCTTATCGCTTTGGCTATTTCATTAGTGGTCAGAGAGAACCTGTGGATCCGAACCGCTGACTTATCCTTCTTTTCTTTTAACCGGAACTGACTCCTCAGAATCGGTTCTCCTTTGCCCAAGAAGTTCCAGCCCTTGGTCAGAGGTTATTCTTCTGGTTTGCTGAACCAAACCGGCTGACCATCCGGTCAGCGGACTTCGGCCTCCCTTTCCTCAGTCTACCTACTCTTATCCAGGGTAGCTTTGGGAAAACTTTTATACATTTGGCAGTCTGAATCGAGGTGGTCAAACCTCAGACACAACACAGATGGTGTGGGATCAGCCTTAGCAAAGGCTTCTCCACACACACTACAGTGTTGAAACCCAGTGGGCCTGGTTTTTTCTTGGGTTCTCAGACAAGGCCAATCCTAGCCAAACTTACCCTTTTTCGCAATCCGCTAGGCAAGAGACATTTATCGGTTCCTGACCGTGTTATTTATCCGAAAAAAATGTAATGAAATCCATTTTAGAACCGATATGGACCGTTACTACACTCTAATAAGAATAGAAAACTTTTTCACAAACCTGATCGGTTCAAACCGAACTGATCCAATGTTTACAAGTTCCACACAGAAAACTAACATGGAAACCTATCTAGTACTCACAGTACCACAGACAGAGACTTAACTGACAGGTTAGACTGCAGAAATTGGTTGAAACCGAGAGAAAAACGACACTTTAACCTACTTTTTGAACCGAGCGAAGGAGAAATCTCCGGAGCAACTGTTCAGTGAGGCAGAGTAAAGAATCTGGTGGTTGGGGTTCAAACAACAGCAGACAGAGGCTTCAACCGAGCTCGAGCTCAGCATTCCATGCCTTGCATGGAAAGTTAACTCTTTCTGTCTGGGGCAGTTCAAAGGTTGGAGATCACAGCAAATAGTCAGAATACAGCAAGACTTCATGTTGTTTGAAAGGAAGTGTTGCTGTGGTGACGAAGATCTTCCGTTGCCATGGTGACCTACAAGACAGCAAAAAATGCAGGGGAGCGTTTTGAAATTGCACAATCGCAGTGTGTGTCCTGTTCTGCAAAACAAAAAAATTGAGGATTTTGAAGCTCACAGTGATAAGCAGAAGGGTTCTGCTGGGGAGGAGTGTTTGACTTAGGCGCTGCAGCTGTCTTGAGTGGAGGCTGCCACTCAGGAAATCTGACATTGACTGTGAAGTGGTGAAATGCCATAATAACTCAATTTCGGGTTATTACGGCATTTTCATTGTGCCTGAATTCAGGTTATTAAAGGGTCACCAGTAGTTATAATAGAAGAATGGGAAGGTTAAGCTTGAACAGATATTTGTGCAGTTGGCTGATGGCAAGTACATAAGCTAAGAAAAATCCGTCAGCGCCACTGTCTCTATCCTGATCCCATTGTTGAATGAAAAGCATCAAAGTAAATAAGCCATTTGCTGACTGGGGCGCTGAGGGCTTGGGAACAAAAAAATAGTGCTGGCAGGAAAGAGGAGATGGAAATACACTGCATTGAATGGGAGGATGCAGATCGATTTCACTCTCTCTCATAACAACACAGTTGTCCTGCATTAGGAATTCTGGTCAGACCCCTTCTACAGATAGCAATACAAAGAAAATAGTGCAGTGATATTCTATAGAAAAAGAATGGCGAGGGAGGGGAGAAGAAAACACAATTTAGTGAATGCAGAAAACGAGAACAGATTTTTGACTCCACTCCCTTGTAACAACACAGCTGTGCTGTGTTAGAAATTCTGGTCAAACCTCTTCTACAGACAGCAATATGTCAGCATAGCTCTGATGCTATGCAGCCATAAAAGGAGTGTCAATTAGAGCCATGCTAAGCAATCATCCTGCTGTATGGGGAAAAATGGATTCTGGTAACTCCATAGTTTCTTCTTCCAAGCAAAGATTTGAATTCAATAAAGGTGCTGCATCTGTCAGTTTAGTCCCAATTAAAAAAAAAGGTTAATTAGTTAAAACTAAAAGGCTGGTGGGTGCCACCAATGGCTGCGCTCCCAGATATAGAACAATTGCATACTATGCTACTGTTAGTATCTCACAGACAACATTTGATTCCTCTTAGACTGAGCTCAACAAAGGTAACGATAGTGAAGCCAGTGTTCGGGCACAAGGTGTATGGAGTATGATTAGGAATGGAAACCACAAAAGATGAAGAAATGGAAGCAAATATTTATATGGTTGAGGAGGAGAAAAGTGATTTACAGGAAGGGAATAAAGCACAACATAAACAGGCCCAAAAAAATCCTGTAAAAAACCGAAAAGTAACAAAGCTGCGTTGCCTACCTGGCAAAATGTATCTTTTGTTTGGTCATTCTTCTCTGTAAGTGCTTTTAATGAGTAAGCATATAGCAATATGTGCTATATGTAAATGAACATTCAGCAGGGGTAAAAGAAAGGAGCAGTGTGAAATTCAGCATTGAAAATGCACCTAGGCAGATGCCATAATATTAATTAGAAATCCATTTCTGAGAACAGAAAAAAGGGACAGCAATGATAGCTCACAAAACTCAGGGGTAGCCTGGATCGGTGAAAGCTGTTGCAGCCCCTACATCGATACAGAACCGCCTTAGCACTTTCTTCTATTTGAATGACTCTTAGGGCTCATTTTCTATCAGCCCTTGGATTACACACCCCTCCCCACTCCCCCATCCCATCCGTTTCTTGACAAAGCCACCGTGGCTGCTCCTATTTTCTACATTCTAAACGCCTTAGCCTGGGATCTGGCTCTGACCCCAAGATCTTGCAAAGCTTTGAAGCCACACTAATTTAGTGTTGTCAAAATCATTTGCACTTTCTCAAAATGTACTGTAAATTATAACCAATTCTGAATGTATTGTAAACTGTAACATTTGATGTGTTGTCTTTTCACTGTTTACTTATGACCGTTTTCTTTTTTACTTTTCTGTATCTTTGTAACTGACTTGGAACCTTGTAAACGAGCCTATGGCTCAAAGGTATTTAATCCAAACCTGAAATAAATATATATAAAATAAATAATATCATAGGTTCATAGGTGAATTATGTGTCTTGAGGCCATGAGACCGTTAGTGACTCGCCACTTGTTAGTGGTATTTCAGTGCAGGGTGTACCAATCTATGGCTGCAGCAAACTCTGGGTGCATCAAAGACCCTGTACCCTATTCTAGAAAACTGGGGTCCCTGCACCAAAGTCCTGAGAGTTGTCAGAGATGCAAGATTGCATCCGACATTTGACACACCTGTGGGGTTTGATGGAGGGTCCTGTCAAGCTTCCCCACCTGGCACAACCCTAAAGGAGCCACGAAGGTGGGGGGTAACATGCCGGAAGGTGGGTACTGCGGGCAGAGGGAGCAGTGTGGGTGCCATAGGGAGTGAAAGGGCACAGTGGAAGTGTGAGGGTACTGAGGTGGCACCAGGTGGAGGTTCATGCTCCATGGAACAAAGCCAATTGGCCTAGATAGAGGGGTTGGCATGAACAGACCATGATCTGGACCCCAGGTGGCAACAGCCTTGGCACCTACCCAAAGGAGCCATAGTCCCTGGCAGTGTAGTCGGCATCAGCCTGCCACCATGCAGGGGCAGTGTACCATGGAATGTCATAGTGCTGGGGAACATACCTGTCCACCAAATGCAACTTGCAGTCAGTGCTAAGTGCTACATGTAGGGGACTGTGGGTGGTTGCCAGTGCTGTTGCCAGCTGGGATCTGGGTCATGTCCATCTGCATCAAGCCCCCCACCTGGACTGATCAGTTCTGTCCCATGGAGCATGGAACCTCTGCCAGGTGTCACTTCAGCACCCACACCCTGCCATCATGCCCCTGTCACCCCTATGGCACCCCACTGTTCCCTCTGCCCTGGTCCCCACCTTTAGACTCCTCCCCAGTCACCCCTCCAAGGCAGTGGTGCAGGGCCAAACTTGGCCTGCTCCTATGACCATGGCGTAGCTTCTAAAATTCCAAATAAGAGGATCATGCAGTCCTGCCATGGGGCAAGCCTCCTTGCAACCTGGTGTAATGGCATTTCTGCCACAAGTGTGGTGCAGAACGAGTTTGCCACAAGGCATCCTGATTTTGACACAGTCTGCATTTGAAAACTGAGATTGCGCAAACTTTGTTGCAAAGTGCCACTTGCATCAAATCCTTTTGGTGAAGGCACCTTGTGCCAAACATACCATCGAGAAAATGTTTCTGTCTCAATGGGATTCCTGATCTCTACAACATCATATGTAAAAAATCAGATGAGTTTGCATCTCACATCAGATATCTGGACAGGTTGTCAGCCTGAACCCTTCATGTTGATCACTGCACATTAGGCATGTTTTGCTGGTAAGTGGTAGAAATGTTTATCTTTGTCAAGAAAGTTTAAAGATACACCATTACAGCAACAACGTCCTGTTCAGAAGATGGTCCTGAATTTACAAATTAAGACTAGTTACAACAAAAAACACAATACAATATCAATTAATGCAAAGTAAAACCATACAAACTTACCGTAAGTACATAAAATAATCAACAAATACAATAATGGAAGCTATTTAGAATTTGTGCAGCAAAACATAGCAGCCGGATTTTCAAAGCCCCAGGTGTGATGCAAGGGACATGTGCCAAACAATTGTGGTGCAAGGAGTCTAGCATCAAACATTGCGCCAGACCGATTTTCAAAGGAGCACTGCGTCAGAGGCAGTCTGCCCTGTGTCAAAGGTGGCTGCATCAGCCTTGCACCATACAAATGGCGGCACCATGATGCAAGCCGTCTTGCACCACAGAAATGGTGCAAGACCACACCTGTGAATTTCAAAGCTGCATCACTGACACCAAACATGTCAAAGTACTGTCAGCTGCTAGACCAGCCAGAGCTGGTCTAAGGGACACTAGAGCATATAAAGAGACCCAAAGCAGGTGGTCAGACCTGACTATGCTAATAGTAAGGGACAGTATTTTCTGGCAGAACTAGTTTAGAACATATTGGCTTGGTTTTGGCCATTTCATCTGCCATTTTGTTTACTTAGCTTGCGTCATTCTTGACCTTTGCACCATTTGTTTGACTTCGCTTGCAACTTACTCAGCTCCATCATTTCTACTCAGTTTGCACCATTTTCATCAATTTGCACCATTTCTACTCAGTTTACACCATTTTTCATCAGTTTGCACCATTTCTGCTCAGTTTGCACCATTTTGTAGTCAGTTTGCATCATTTACGTTCCTGCGTCATTTTTTTCTGACTTAACGTTGCACCATTTCTAACTCAACTTGCACCATTTATTTTGGCGCAACTTGCGTCATTCCTTCCTTACACCATTGTGTTGATGCAGTGAACCTCTTGCATCAGTTTGGAGGACTTTGCCACACAGACCACTTTTCTTGCAAAATATGGTGCACAGTATTTGGCGCACAGATCTGATTCAAGCTGGTTGTTTGACGCAGCTTGCATGGATCTAAGGGCTCTTTGAAAATCCGCCCAGCATCTTCAGCTAGTACAATTACACCTCACTGTCAATTCTTGGATCATAGCAGAATCAAAAGCTCTAGTGTTTTGCATGAAAGTTAATACTTTTGAGCAATCTGTTCCAAGATATGCTGCAGAAAATGATAACATTATTTCTCCAAACCTATTTTTTCGTGTCAACTCTATGTATTCTCTTTGTTAGTTCTCAGACTATATTTATGTTAAGTTTTCTAAGTTTTCTTTCAGACAAATTGGTTTATTATATGGTATAATTTTATTTTCTTGATTAGCCCAAATTAACTTTTATTCTCTGGTGAGACAGTCCAGGCCTCATGCATATGGCAGTGATGTGTTTTAAAGTTACAAAGTAAAACAGACCTAGCTAGTCGATTATACAAGACTTCAACTTTCTTCAAAGTAACGTTTTCATCAAATCCATAAATATGACTACTATAATCTAAGGCTGCCATGAGCAGTCTTGCTTTGATTTATTGCATATTATTATTTAAACTATAGGCTGCACATCTGGAAGCACAGAGTCTATTGTTTAACTTTTGGTAGTTTCAACATGATAGTCAAATTTGAAATTTTAACCCTCTCAGACACCAGATATTTATATTTGGAGACTTGGGCAAGTTGAATTCTTCAATTGTTTTATTGTCATCTATGGCCCAATGTCACTCTTGCCAGTGGAAACCAGACCAAAAGCCTAACCTGAGATTTTTACTGCTCAATGCTAACTTGGAACCTGCAAACCGTGTATGCAGAATAGTGCAGTCAGTTTGCTGTTTTCTTTTAACTTGTTCAAAGTCGCTACCAGATACAACCAATACGGTGTCATCCAAACAGCAAATTTTTAATTACAAATGCAATCTGTTAATCTATTTATGTAAATTAAAAACAATAATGGTCCCAATATGGAACATTGAGGTACACTCTAAAACTTTCCAATCTGACGATTTTCCCTCAATACAAACATGCTGGGTTCTATTAGCAATATATGAACAAAACCATCTGCAGATGTCTGAGGAGATTCATCTATTCTTTAGCCTTTCCAAAAGAATTTGGTGATCATCAAGATCAAAGACTTTCAACAAGTCCACGAACACCACACCCACTGATTGTACTTTTTGGGGCAGTGAAATACAATTTGCTGTTCTAAGAATGTTTTATGTTTCCATCTGACACAACTTATACAACGATTCTATGTGATAATGGCGGTCGTGGAAAGGTGATGCGCCCGTTAGGCGAATGTACATCGGCAATCAATTTCACCGTTGTACACTCACGGCACAAACCGAAGAGCACGAAAATATAGTTTTTGTTGTTTTGCAGGTGGCTGTGCACCGGCACCCCCTAATAGAGGATTCTCAACTCTGGGGAGTGCATGTTGGGGTGAAAACAAAAAATAAAGAATATTCATGGACTGGTACAAAAATCTCAATGCGCCCAGCACCAAACCCGACACCCTTCCAACCTTAGCCTGCATGAACACACCGTGCTACACGGCCAGCTCAGAAACCCACCATCATGCTACACCTCACAAACCTCCTTCCTTCCACCCATTGCACAGTGTGCTCACTCCCCCTCGCGCATATACATGTAGCGATAGGATGTCGCTATACCCATATTCACCCCGCTGTTCAGTAGCCCTGTGAACAGGCGCTGCTATTAGTCGCCCTTTTGTTTAAGCACTCAATAGTGGGCAGCCCTTACCCGCAGGATACCCATACAACATCAATGAGGAGCTCAAACAACTGATCGCACACCTCAGGGATTGTAAGCTGGTTTTACAATTGCAGATAACTGGTCAAGCATAAGAAAGGCCTTGTAAGTGGGGTTGTTTTGTTCACATCCACTGCTTAGCACAGTGCTTTAATTTAATAGGATAGTTTTCTTGAAGAGGACAGGAACATAAAGGTTTTGTTAGCACTGCTGAAATAATCTGCACTATTTTTATCAGTCAAGCAAAGTCTGTCACTTATTTAAAATAATACAGGAGGAGCACTAATTACCAATGCACAGACTGATCCAAGACGTTTCTACTAGGTGGAATTTTGACTTTTTATGTGCCAAAGGTTGCTAGGACAAAAGAAAGCTGTCAGACAGTACACCTTGGAAAATAAAATCGGTGATGCAGATGTTTATATTACTCCATCACACTTGGCCATGCTGGATTTTGTAATTTTCTCCAGCCATTTGATGAAATTACCTGAGAGGTGAGTGCAAACACAGCAACTCCAAGCCATGTGATACCCTTAATAAAATGTTAAAATACTGCTTGAATCTGATTAGGGACAATTTAGAGAATGCAGGCAATTCCATCACACATGCCTTACACAAACATTTTGCCTACGCTTCCATGTGATAAGAGTGAGGATTAAATCGAACTCACATAACAGCGAGTGCTAATCACCAAAACCAAAATTGGTGATCAGCACTACACTGAATACAAGATGAGCGATAATAGCAAACCATACTGCCTATACGTGGGCCATATGCACTTGCTTTTATGTGAGGGCTATGCCCCACACTCACCAAATAAATATAATCATCTCCGGGAGGCGGATCCACAGGTGGGGGGGAACAACCTCGGGGACGGAGACCACAACAACAAAAAATTCAAAGTATAAAAACATCAACACTGCAAAACCAAATACCCTAGACGCAGTCCCGAGCCCAAGTCTTTTAGCTTCCTGGCAGCCATAACCATCATGCCAGGTAGCCAGCAAAGTTTTCTGGTTTGGGTAGGGTAAAAATATCTGAGGAAAAACAAGCTAGAGCATTACCGGCATTGAGGCTGAGTGTTCCAGTCCAGTACAGTCAGAGCAGACTGAATACTATGCTATGAATTCTTCTTAGGCCTGAAGTTGGAAATTATATGAAATGCCCTCAAATTCTCTTTTCTCGGTCACTGGACACACCTTGGTATATATACAGAACCTGACTGGTAATATACAGTGTTAACTTATTTTACTTGATCGGTTTTGGGATGCGATCATTTGTGAGTGTAAGCTGTGCACTGCACTATTTTGGCATGCTAAAATTTGTACTGGTGCTATTTTGAGCTGATAGTGAAGAAAGCTGGACCACGTCCAGACCCACGCTTTTAGCAGAGTTCAAGTTACGCCATGCTCCCAAACTAAGTTTTGCTTTTTTTTTGTATTAGTATATTTGAGTTGGGGGCTTCAACCCCTTTTAATATAAAGTGGAGGCAAAGCCCTTAACTCAAATAAACTAATACAAAAATAACCAAAATGTAGTTTTGAGAGAGTAGTGTAACCTTGACAAACTACGAGCCCGGCGCTGTTTCTCAAACAGTTTATGCTACTTAAGTAATGGCGGTCCAGTATTGTGCACTATCACCCTATTTTGTACTAGTGCTGAATAGTAAGTGTTATTTTACTTGTGCTATTGTGGTTGCGTGATAATAACCGGATGCCATTTACTGCATAGGCGCCTGTTGTTGCTCACTTGTTTAGCATAGATGATTACCACACTGCCTAGCTATTTATTTACCTGCTCAGCAATACTTATCTCACTGTTAATCTCATTTTGTAGCTAACTGACCAAGCCTGCTATTGTGCACTGTTAACTATGCATATTCCTGTAGTTACTGATACTGTTTGTTTTGCCTCCCTTCTCCTGACCGCAATGTTCCTTACACCCTCTGCCCTCTCAGTTTCCCTCATCTCCTTCTCCTTCTCCTCCTCCCTTCCACCTCCTTCTCAAATCCAATTCTCCTACCTCTGTTCCCTCCCACTTCACCTGTTCCCCACATTCTCTAACCTCTCCCTTCCTCCTTCCCTATCCACCCTGGCCTCTTCCTCCCTTACCTCAACCTGGAGATTCTCCCTATTGCCCTTCTCACTCCTCAGTGTCCTCTTCCCTGCTCTCTCCTCCAAGGATAGGAAGCCCCACTTCATCCTTCTCCTCATTTTCCTGCTCCTCCTCCTTATGTTTGACAACATGGAGAACAGCTGCAGTACCTCTCCCTCCTTCTCCTTCTCTGCTACTGCCAAGAGTCTTTCGTTTACCATCTGAATGCTAGGAGCCTTCTCCTAAGATGTACCTCCTCTCTGTCTGGGTTCATCTACACTCTACTGATGTTCTCTGTATTTTTAATCCTGGCTCTACTCCAGGATTCTGGACTGTAGTCTAAACCTTCCTGATTTCCATCTCTTCATACCGGATTGGGGAAAACATGGAGGAGGCAACACTATCTATGTCTTCCAGAGCCTCTCATGTACTATGGCCTTCAGGAGGCCATAATGTCTCCATGAATTTCTCCTAGTCAGACTTTCATTCTCTTCATCTGTACCTATATTCCTTGTAGAGATGATGGCAGAAGGAGTGGAATCATTTATAAGCGGGCCCAGGTGAGATCACAGGACTTGCACAGGTTGATGATTTGAGGTAGTCCAGGGTAGTGAGACATTCTGGCTCTGGATTTACTGGGGGTGCACTTACTGCATTCATATGGTAGCATTCAGATGGTAATTCTCCTTCATATATGCCTCTCCTAAGATCTCACACTCATCTCTGATTGACTGTCTTTTCTCCATCACATCCCACTCCCCACAGGTGAATTTATCCTCCTTGGGAATTTCAATGTAAACTGTCTCTTCCTGTCCTCCAAATATACCATTCATAGGACTGAGTATCTTAGTCTTTCCCAGATTATTTCAGACGTTACTTGGTTCAATCCAACTTCCACCAGCCATACAACTTTGGACTGGGATTTAACATCCCACCCCAACGCATTGTTGCTGCAGGTATATTGCTGGATTAATTTAGTGACCACTCTATGATGTTCTGTGCCAGGCAAATCCTGCATCCTCCCTCCTCCACAAAAATACAGCTGGTCCAGGTCTCTCTGATTACTAAACATCAATGCTCTACTGAACTACCTTGCTGGAACAGACTGGTTAGCCATTCTTTCTGCCTCTGATATTGATGTGGCCCTCACCATATTCCACTCTGAATTCTCCTCCATCTGGGCAAGCACACCCTCCTCAGAAATCCATAGCCAAAACTCCTCCACCCTGGATTACCACCGTCATAAACTTGTTACAGGTCTGTGATCTCACCTGGGCCCTATAAATGATTCATTTCCCTTCTGCCATCATCTCTTACAGGGGCTGTGAGAGATGACTGTGGTTGTCTGGGCCACAAGATAATTCAAGGTCAACCTGCATAAAACCTTAACTCTCCAGGTAAATTCTGGAAGGTTATCCACCTCCTTTTTGACCTCCCTGACAGTCTCCTCCCCAATGCTCATGGTTAATGGTTCACCTGTGTCTGTCCCTACCTCTGTTTCCTGCTTGCTTTGAGTTCTTCACAACCTGCACCTCCCTTCTTCTCCCCTCTTAGCTCCTCTCCTTCCCTCCTGTCCCTCCCCGCCCCTCCCTGGGTTTTCACTCCCACTGTCACCATTCAGAAAACCCTGCTTGCCCTTTCTCCTTCAACCCACCTAAGTTCAGACCCAACAGTCTGGACCACCTCAGCTTCTGCCATTCCAGCTCCCTTACTCACCTATGCAACTTTTCTTCTCCTCTGCACTGTTCTTCAGTTCTGGAAGTTGACCAATGCTATTCCACTTCATAAAGGTGTCCCTCCTCCTCCTGGCAACTTCTGTTCCATCTCCCTAATGCCTACTCCCTCCTCTGTAAGCTGCAAGAGAAACTGGTCTATTCCAGACTCCAATACTTCCTCTCATCCTCCAACCTCCTCTCACCTTTCCAGTCTCTTTCCAGAAACACCATTCTACTGACACCTCCCTGTTGCATGTCACAAATTCTGCCTCCTCTGGGATGGATCAGAGGCACATAACAACCACCATCTTGATTGATCTGGCCAAAGCCTTCAACTTGATGTCCCATCTGCTCCTCCTGGACAAGCTGACCTCTACTGGCTTTCAGCTCCAACTGTTTACTGGTTCCATTCCTATCTCATAGGCCATCAACAGTTGGTACAGTTTGGAGGTGTCCTGTCACCTCCACTACCCATCCAGGCTGGGGTCCCAGAAGGCTCCATCCTGGGTACCATCCTTCTCTCCAGTTTCCTGAATGATCTCCCCTCTGCCTGTGCCACCTCACATAATCATCACGTATGCTGATGACAGTCATCTTCACCTCTGGTCCTTCCATTGCAGCTGTGGAAGACCTGCTTCATGGGACTTCAACAATGTTCTGCAGTGGTTACAGTCCAACAACATCCGATTTAACACACACAAAATATGGTGTCCATGACCTTTGTTATCAGTCAGAAACTGGCCATACTCATAGCCTACCCAGTGTTCACTGCCCTAGATGGCACACCCTTGAAGCAGTTCCATTCATGATGTACCTTGGTGTGTGGCTTAACAGTAAGCTTGATTTCTCAACCCACATTGATACCATCCATGCAAAACTCTGTCCCATGCTTGATGCCCTGTACATCAATAGACTGCTTATCTCTGCAGGTCCACAGAGGCTTGTAACCAAAGTGGTGCTCACTGTCTTTGATTGTGTGGATGTGGTGTATGGCAATGCCCACTCCACTTCTCTTGCCAGATTTGACAACCTCTGTAACTCTGTCTGCAGCTTTGCTATAAACTCACCCTTGTACCAACAATTGCTCCCTCTAGTCCTCCCTATCCATCCTCCCTCTGCTGTCATGTCACCAGACTCACTGTATGTTCATATATAAATACTGGTTTGGGTCCCTTGCCTCTGCTTCTCCGCTGTCCTTTCCCAACTCCCCTGCCCCGTTCCCTCTGTTCCGGAGACCATTGCACTTTCGCCACTCCCACCCTGCTCTCTGCTGAGCAATCTGCCTTCTCATATCGACTTCCACACTCTGGAACCAACACCCTCCTCCTCCCTCTGCCTCTACTCCACCCTTGGCCTCCTCAGACACCAGTTGAAACTCTTAATTCCAACCCTTCTGCTCCTGTTATCCTTCCTCCTAAAACTACCCTTGCCTGAGCCTCAACCATCTGGTAAGACATCTCATCTGGCTGAGTCCCCACTCTCTGCTTGTTGGTTCACTTCCTCATTACCCTGTCCTTTCCTCCACCACCAGACCAGGCATAGCTTATCCTACAAGTCTCTTGCCTGTTGTCAATATCATATTTGAATGCTGTGCATTGATGCTGCTTCTACCGTTGCACTGTTAGACCATCCTTATTGAGCAGTGACTGCCGCTAGTCTCTGTACCAATCTATTGTTGCATTTATTTACTGTTGCGCCAACTTATTTTGCGAATGTTGTTCTACTGATTTGTTATTCTATTGCACCTGGAAATGAGTCTTGGCTCAGTGTGCCTCTCCTGGTTACCAGTATTCAAATAAATAAATGACAGTGGCAAGATAGCAACAAGTCGGATCAGGATTACGTGAACTGAAGTGATAAGCGCGATGAGCACAGGAAAACAAAATGGAGTAACATAAGGGAGTCAGACAGAGTCAAGTATATATTTTCTCTTCACAGTCCAGCACAGCACAGCATTAAGTAGACTCTCTACACTGTTCCAGCATTTCCCCTTTCTTCTTCAACCACTGTGCGGGATCGTCTTCTTTGAGGATGGAATGAACACAATGAGCACAGAAAATACAATGAAAAATAACATTAGTGGGTCCACTATACAAGGGCCCAGATATTCAAACTAAGCCAAAAGTGCGCCAATAGCAGGAACAAGCGCAAGCCTGTTGCACCCATGTGCAAGAGATGCAATATTTAAAATGGAGCAGGCCAAACTGCGCCTCACAGCCAACGACTGAATATCGCACCACCGAGTGCATGCGCAACTAGGGAGGGGAAGCTGAGCAGATCTGATGCACCATAGCGAACAAGGGATGTTCAGCTAAGCAGTTCAGAGGCACCATAGCGCAATCAGGGATGCCTCCCAGCAGCAGAGCAATGTAACTGCACAACCAGGGAGGTAGTGGCCCACCACCCATGCTACAGATGGGCATAGGAACACACAGCCGAACAGACATCATCTCCCACACCCCATGCACTGCACAGCTGGGGAGGCCAGAATAACCACTGGCCCATGGAGACAAGCAAACAACCCACAGCCCGGCCACGGTGCCCCATCACTCCTACCAGCAAGCTGTGACTGGCACACAAGGAGGGTTGACCACCCTGTGCCACACCATCCCCCCAATGCAGAGCACACCCTGCACCGTGACCCCAGAAACCCCCCATGAGCAGTGACCACCACTGCAGGAAACCTTATGCATGCCACCACCCCACTATGACACTGCAACCCTGTGCACCACAGAACCATGCAAGCCAGCCCCACCACGAGCACCCATCAGTGGGTGGCAGCACACACTATGCAACAATGGCAGACACAGTGCCACCATGCACAGTCCCCAAGGTACTGCTGAGAGACCAACCATGCATCGGCACAAGAGGTACCCCACATGGGACAGGGCGTGCCCTTGACACCACCACCAGTGGTACAGTACCCTGCACAGTAGTCCAGTGACACACACTGACCCACCACTGGCCACAACAGCCAGCACAGCCACCCACAGTGGTGTGTGGAAGCATGAACACACCAGATGCCACACAGTGTATGGACAAACACCCACCCATACCCAAGGGTACAACATCACAGGGACACAGTGGTGGGGCAACTAAGCCCCATTGTGGGCCCACGTAAACTGTGTACACACAACCCGTAGTTCTCCATGGCACTGGAGTGCCAGCCACCCTGTGCAGGCACTGTGGACCTGTACACCACCATCAGTCGCCGGAGCGCAAGTCACAGACAGTGGGGCACATCCTCTGCAACACACACAAGGCACAGCATGGAGGTGGGACACAGTGCCACCCAAGCCAGGCATGCACCACACCAGTGACAGGAGGCAACCCAGCAATGTGACGGGTACAGTGACTGCCCTGCAGGGACTGCCATCACTGACATGCCAGCAGACCGTGCAGGTCACAGACCATGGACACAGAGCAGGCACCATGGCCCCTGCACACAGTCAGCCAGTGCACAGGGAACAACACACACACCACAGACACTGACTGATAGCTACCCCACACCATAGTCACCTCCACACGAACACACAAACACACCATGACCGCACCACTCCTGACACCATGCACACTACTGCAGCTGAGCACCTATAGCCCCTGCAAATCAGAGACCACAACAGTATTCGTATCAAAATTAAATCTATTGAAAAATATATAACCAGCAACTATTTACAATAATACAAACTATATACAATAAAACATTGGAACTATATACAAGGTTGGGGAGCCACAAACAAGGTGGGGTGGATAGAGGAAGGGTGGACAAATGGGACGGGGAAGGAGGGTGTGAGGGTGGGTCCAGGGGTAGGGAATACTGTGAGCCATCCATCACTAGTGGGAGTGCCTCCCTGCTCTGGCTCCTCCGGGGCTTGTGCCTCCTCAGAACCGCGGTCTCATCCAGTCATCGCGGGATGTCCAGTGGCGCCCGTCGACCACCAAGATCTCCTGCAGTGCCTCCCGTATTTCCACGAAGATGGCGGGTACCTGGGACAAGGGAGCACAGTCAATAGGTGTGAATGCACAACTCCATACAGCTCGCCACTGTGCATGGCATACGGCCATGGGACATACCACTCTGATGGTGTGTGACCACCATGATGATCATGTCCACAGGACCTGCCCACCCAGGTGCATACAGCGATGCGGAATGCTGCACACCCACCGGCCAAGTCATGCACAGCACCACCGGGCCGTTTAGTGACATGGCTATGAACTGCAAAGGCAGTGGCACAACCATGTACCTGGTGCTCGCGGACCACCATTGGCGCACTCCCAGACATGCACTGCCACTGGATAGTGTTGACTGTAACAAGTTGCGTGCATGGCAGTGGTATTGATGTATGGTGGCCATGCCCCACTGCCCACCCTGTCACACAGCATGCTATAGTAATCATGGGTGTATGGCACTCACCTCATCGGGCTGGTCAGGTGGGTGGTGATGGCCCTCGTCCTGCCTGGCTGCACCATCTTCCTCCCTCTGCCGCCTCCCTCCCACATCGGCATTCTTACGGGCCTGTGGGGCAAATAAGGAGAGAGGAACATCAGTACAATCCAGAAGCAAAGTCCCCTGCTCCCAGGTGTGTGCCTCCACCAGCCAGACCCACCACCCACACCTGAACACCACCACAGCCAACCCCAGACGGTTCCTCCCTATGTGCTGGACACATACAACACTGTTACCCATATGGATGATAAAAGTGTGTTGACAGAACCCCTACCTGGCCATGGCACCGTGCTCCTCCTGGCATGTGCCCGAGTCGCGCCAGTAGCCGGCTCCCTCCTCCACAGGTCCCCATATCGGTGCCTGCACTGCTCTGAACTCCTCCCCATCCAGTGGCCTCCTCCAGGGCAGTGGCCACCTCCTGCCACACCTGGGTCCTGGCCCATCCAGGAGCACCTCCCTGAAAAGAGGCCCAAGGTGTGCTCCAAATTGCCACTAGATTGGCAAGTTCAATTGCAGACCACTGGGCTGCCCTTCTGCATGCCATTCTCTCACTACTAGTTGGCAATATGGTGCTCTGCATGTGACTCCCCACATGCAGATGCTGCGCAGTACAGCACTGCCATTCCCTATCGCACTGTTACCAAACAGCACGAGAGAGGTGCACCCATGCCTGACGATGGCGCTTAGGGGCAAAAGCTGGGCACAGGGTCAAGGGTCTCTGGCACATGGCCACACACAGTGCCATTGGAACACAATGTGTGTGTGATTGGCTGCCTGTGCCAGGCGCCATGGCGGCCTACCACGATTGGCCCATTGCACCTATGATGGTGCAGTGCCACAGCGCCATGTAGTGACCATTGCTATAGCGGCCACTGGCACAATGGTGGCCATACCCTGCATTGCCTACCATGCACAGCACTTCATCAGCATGGCAGGCGCCTGTGTCAGCAACCCGGCATGCGCAGGGAGGTGGGTATTAGCATGTCACAGAACTGCGCCATTGGTTCAGCACGTTCAGCACAATTGCGCAAAGTGCAACAGCGCAATATTCAGCCGTCACATGCAGATCATCTAATCAGCCATTCAATGGTGCAGCACCGCAATTTGCATCTACTTAAAGTTGCTCCTCGCCTCATTTGCATGAGTTGTGCTATAAAAGTGCGACATTGTGCTGCAGTGGCCATAGTCGGTTACTGCAGTCTATTGGTGAGTTGCATGCTGTTTCGGAGTGTGGACTGTGGATGTAGGGACATGCATGGGACTGCAAGTCACAGGTAACAACTGCCATTCTTACAGGCTACATAATGACTGAGCACGTTGTTGGAGAGAGGAACACAGTGGTGGGAGGAGGAGGAGGCTGAACTTACAAATGCCGAAACTGAGGCCCTGTTTGAGGCCTACCTGGATCAGGAGTCACTTCTCAGTGGACAGGGAGAACACTTGAAACCCATGCTGCTGCATGGGAGGAGGTGGTGCGCGCTGTGAACCTGCATGGCAGCACCAGCGCTCCATGCAGGAGTGTAAGAAAAAGATGGGCATGGACAGGAGGAGGAGTAAAGGAGAAGGTGGTTGCCATCAGGGCAGCACATGCTGCAACAGGTGGGGACAGCTGGAGGTGGTACAGCTGACCTCACAGGAGGAGAGGCTTGCTGGAAGCATGCAGTGCAGTGCCACTGAGGGTGTTCCGGTGGTGGCTTCCAGATGGATGGTGGCCCATCACTGCATGGTAAGTCATGGTTTGTCTATGGGGGGCAGGGTAGGTCACATGCAGTAACGCGACTTTGCTTTCCTTACAGATCCTGAGCATCTGCATGGGTTAGTGGTGGTGGGCCTGTCCACTGGGAACAGTCAGCTGGAGTTGGAGGAGGGCCCATCTGCTCCACAGGTATACGTGGAGCATTGCGACAGTGGGGCCGCCTGGTTGTCTACACTGATGTCGCTGTAACAGGTGTGGAGGAAGCCCTGCCTGTGTCCCAGTGTGCTGGCGTCCATGGGTGCCAGCATGCTGTGACTGTGGCCGTGCAGGGTCCATCACTGGTGATGATGATGCTACCATCATGGGCAGTGACAGCGTGCCACTGGATGGCCACACAGCAGGGCACTCGACCATGGCTGTGGGTGTTGCTGCCGTGGAGGCCTGCATGTCAGCACAGTCCCAGCCTGTGCCTGTCAGCACCAGTGGGGCAGCACTGGCATCTGTTCAGACAGTGGGACTGTTGCGGCCACTGCAGTGGCACCACTGAGCCCTGGGGAGTGGCAGCTGAGGGGCAGCATCAGCAGTCGCCCAATGGGCTTGGGGGTACAGGGTTCAGTGGCGCATCAGTGTACCACCTGTGGACATGCCCAGACCTGGTCCTGGTGTGCAGCACCCACCCTCAAGGGGTGCTGATCATCGGACAGTGCACACCCTGAGGGACAGGATGCCGAGGAGGCTGATGACCTCTTGGATGAGCACACCAACCTACTGCAAGCATGGGTCCAGCAGCAGATGTGGCTTGCGTTGTCCGTGGATGCACTGCATGTGGCTCTGGAGCGGGCAGAGGAGCGCCGCAGCAGGTACACCACACTGATCCTGGCAGGGATGGACCATTTGGCGGAGGATGTGACCGCTGCCATTGACAGGCATGCACAGGCATTCACTGCTGTCATGACCACAATGGCAAACAGTCAGGTGCCCATGCATCGCGGACACCCAGTGCTGGTTTCTGATACGCGCCGTGCGACTCTCACCCTGTCGACACTGGGTTCAGCTGTGGGCATCCCAAGCACTCCTGGCGCAGGCATGTTTGGTGTGCTGCAGACCACTGTGCGAGCACAGTCACGCTCACGCAGTGGAACCCCTGAAGGACCATCGGTGCCACCCCATGAGGCCAGTGGTCAGCTTGTCAGTGCTGGCGGGTCTCAGCGGGCCGTCCGCATCCGTGGTGGCCAGGGCACTGTGTCACGTGACTGACCTGTCTCCCAGTGTGGCCACTGTCTGGTGCTGCCCTGTGTGCATTGTGTGTTTCAGTGGGCAGTGCATGGGTGGGTACCTGGCCCTGCATGCGGACACACAGTTGACCTGCACCCCTCCTGGCTGCTGACTGCAGCTGTGTGTGCATGATGATGCCTGCATTGTGCTGTACACCAATGTGCAGTGGTGCTCAGCATCTGACACACGCACATGGACAGGCAGTGGCATGGTGGCCTGTGGACATGTGTGTTGCTAGGGTTGGCATTCTGGGTCAGTGTGCTCCTGCCCTCTGTGCATGTTTGGTGAGTTGTGTGTGTCCATCTGCATGGCATGTTAATCCCCACCCATCCTTGGTTGTGTGTGTGCTTCTGTGCCCTGCCACTTTCCTTGATGGCATGCACCCCTGGTGTGTGTCCATGCGTGTTTGTGGGTTGTGCCTTAGCCACTGGTGGTTGCACATGGCCCCATGACTTACCTGGGTTGGCTGAAGTGCTCCTCCGTGATGGTGTCCTGGTGCAGCTGTGCCAGCCGGACCAGTCAGGGTCCCGGCCGCCAAGGGGCTGCCCATCACCATTATCACCAGCGCCCCATCGTCCCCATCGCTGTCCCCTCTTTGACCTGTACAGCTATCCCACATTCATTGGCCATGTTGTGCAGGATGCAACAGGCCAGGAATTGCCCGCAGGCCTTTGAGGGGCTGTACTGTAGGGCATCTCCAGAGGTGTCCAGGCAATGGAAACATGTCTTCAGCATCCTGAACACCTGCTCGATGACATTACATGTGGTGGCGTGCCTCATTGTAGCGTTGCTGCAATGGGGTCACGGGGCCGATAGGGTGTGGAGCAGCCAGGGACGGAGCGGGTATCCACTGTCACCTGTGTGACAGGGCGGAAGTTAGTTTGGTGATCAGCATCGCCTGCCCCAGGCCATGCAGGCCACTACCCATGTCACCTCTGGCCATGCCCCCAGGCCCTATGATTGTCCATGTGGTTTGCATACTCACCCACTAGATATCCAGTGGGATGTCTCCACTCTCAAATCTGTGGCACAGTACCGACTGGTGCCAGATGAACAAATCATGTGCTCCCCAGGATGTGTGGCACAGACATTGATTATGGCCCCTAGCATCACACACCACCTGGCAGTTGATGCTGGCATAGCCCCTTGCGATTTATGTATGTGGCCCCTTTGGGGTCAGGTGGTGTGCATATGGCCACATGGGTGCAGTCTATTGCCCCTAGCATGCCAGGCATATGTGCTACCCTGTGGAACTCCTGTATGTTTGCTGTGCACTCCGCCGCTGTGCTGGGGAAATGGATGTACTCCGCAGCATGTGGCAGCAGTGCGCTATGGAATTGGGTGAGGTGGAGTGACATGGCCAACTGGGTTATGCCTGTGGTGTCCTCAGTTGGTCTCTGGAGGGTACCGTGGTGAGCAAGCACATGCAGGCTGCTACCTTAGTCTTCACTGACAAGGCATGGCTCTGTCTTGTGGGTGCCTGCATCACATCACTGCACAGCTCACAGAGCTGCCTCAGAATTGCTCTATTCAGGCGGTACTGGCCCACAATCTCAGTATCAGTGTACAGCTCAAAGCTGGTGCAGGCTCAGTACTACCTGTTGGGGCATACCGCCGACGGGCCCTTCCACCACCATGCCCCTGCCGCCCGCCTTCTCACCCCTCATAACGGCCTCCGGCCTGGAAGGTGGCACTGGCCATGTCCCTGGCTTGTGTTCACCCCCAGGCAGTTGTTACTGTATTCCCCCACTGTCCTGGCTGCTACTTCCCTGCACCGGAACACCTGCCTGTGCTGGCATCTGTGCTGTGTGGCTCCCCACACCTTCCCTGTGCCTGGCTGCTCAGACTGCCCTTTCCCTGGCCTGCCCTGTTTGTGCCTCCTGCCCTGTCTATCTGCCTATGTTTCTGACACATGTGGCTTCCTGTAGCTTCTTGCCTCTCCCTTGCTTCTTTTATTTTGGCTCACTTCCGCTATGGCGCAACTTCCGCTTGCTCCCTATTGTGCATGGCTCAAGTCGTTGAATATCACACTGCACCATTTATGCATGGTTCCTCCCCTTCAGTTGCGCATGCCTTCATTATCATTGCGCTGTTCCTCAGCATGATTTCAGGGCAGCTGCCTCCTGCTGAATATCGCAGAATGGCGCACTTCTCGATCTATGCGCAGGCGTAACCCTATTGCGCATGGCTCAACTTCTTTTGAATATCTGGGCCAAGGTATTTTTTTCAACAGCAGCTGCACTTCATGTCTCATATGTTGTAGGTACTGAATCTGATCCAGATGGTAGGGTATTGTTTACTACTACCACTAATACTAGTCAGCAGCTGCCTACAGTATTATTTTACTACTTGGTATGATGTAAATACTTAATAGTTACAGTTTGTTGCAGCAGATGACTTAGCTGAATGCTTTACTTTGGATTAATATTTGCATCCTTCCATGTTTGGCTGTGCTTACAGAGAAAATGTTAGTATTCATTTATTTGCTTGTAGTATGATGTAACACTACTTCTCTGGTACAATGATGGACTGGGAGTGATATTTCATAGTACTTGGCAGCAATTGTTTTTGTGGAACTAGAAAGGTGTCTTATGTGTGTCATCAGGTGACAGCACACTGTAAATATTGTTGACTGCACTTGATCAATGTGACTTGGTTGTGGTCATTGAGATAGCCTTAATTTCTTGTTTAAAAAATTAGATTAGCAGAAGAAGTAAAGAACTGCATTACCTGTTGGATTAGGTACTATATGCTCTACCATAGTACACCAGGACATGCAGCTGTATCACATAGCTAGGGTAAGTGGAACTTACTGCTGCTTATTTAATCATTCTGTAATAGCTGTTTTTTGCCCTGGTCTCCTTGGCACAGCCAACAAAAGAATACCCAGCCTTAATACAAAATATCTTAGGTGCTTGGTATTGGTAGGTACTTGCATCTCTCTCTGTCTCTCTCAGCACTGTATCATCAGAGTCTTTTGTCCCATAAATTCTGAAACTGCTCTGAATCTACTGCACACTATACAATACTTTAAATAGAGTATGCTGTCTCTTACGGAAATTGTTCAGTTCAAAACTAGATATGATGTATATCAAAATAGGTATGACACATACCATAATAGGTATGACACACACAAAATAGATACAACACTTACTGAAATGGGTCTGATGTACTGAAATGGCTAGGACACATACCGAAAGGTGAGACAGATACCAAAATAGATATAACATATAACAAAATGGATTAAAACATATAGTCCCATGGCTATGCACCACTGGTGGGTACGGAGCTGAATTTGCTTCCATTTTAGCAAGATACACGTGTTTCAGTGTGGAGCTCCTACCCAAGAAAGAATACACTCCTAATTCTGTCAGGATAATGTAGCAGAGTTCAAAAAACCAGGGGGCTCCCCATCTATATTGATTTAAGTCACAAATCTCAGAGTATAGATTTTGTAAACAAAATACAAAATCCCACAAAAACATGGAGAGGTCAGCACCACACTAGAAGCAAATAGGACCAGTGGTCTCAGATAAGTACAAAGTACTTTTATTTACGTATATTTCAGTAGAAAAGAATTAAAACCTCACTCACATTACATTCTGTTTTAGGGCAGTCTCAATACAGGCAGAAGTGTTGACCACTTTTTTCACAATGGGATATCTCTTTAAGAGGCACCTTTTAAATCACAAAGGAGACCTGCTCTATATCCTCTGATGATGATGAACAGGTCAATACTTAAGCACATATAATACCACCTGATCGTGACCGGCATGTCCAACAGGGGCCACTAGTTTGTTTTGGAGCCTTGTATGACTTAGTTTAATACAACTGCAAAAGTTGTATTGTATGCTATTTTTGGCTCTGGTGTAGCTATGTTTACCGACTTCAATCAATGAAGCAAACAAACAATCAATCAATCAATCTTTATTTTGCCAGGTGGATCACCATTGAGAGAACTCATTTGCAAGGTGGACCTGGGTCAAGGAGAACATAAGTCAGCAATGCACAGGACAGAATCATATAAAATTCACACAGCACAATATAACAATGACATATCAATCAATCAATCAATCAAAATCTTTATTTATTCAGGCGAACATCATTTAGCATAGCTCATTTACAAGATGGACCTAGTGGGTACATATAGTACACCTAAGCAAGAAATAAGATTACTATTAAGTTGAGAGGCAGAAGCAGGTCAGCAAGAGCATAAGGGGATAGATGAAAGAGGTAGATGGCAGGAAGAGGAGGAGGTAACAGCAACAAGTCATACTAGATGACAGCTGGGGTAGAGTGCAAGCATACAAAGCTCCAGACATGAAGGTGGCTAAGGAAAGCAGTTACAAGTATCTTTAATAGAACATGCGAGCAGAGTTTTAAATGTGGCCATTTTAGCAAAATTTGATAGTTTCAGGGTCTTTTGGAAATTATTCCAAAGGACAGAAAGGTCATGGCTCATATAAGATCTGCCAAAGCGTGTTCTGATTCCAGGGGTATCAAGAGAGATGTAGGAGTAGCTTCTCAGGGAGTAACTTCCAGGGTATCTAGTTAAGGCAATTGGAAATGTATTGGGGAGCTTGTTAGTAAGTGCTCTATAGGTCCAAGTACTGTAGCTGCATTTTTCAGTCTTCTGGATTTAAGTGACTTCCATCTAAGCTGGGAATAGAGGGAGCAATGATGGGTAGAGTATGGTGCTCCAGTAATAAATCTAGCACTCTATGACACGCTGTGACATGGGAACCGGACAAGGGCCATGCAGTGGATGTCCTGTATTTAGACTTCAGCAATGCCTTTGATTTAGTGCCACATGGCAGGTTGGGGGAAACTGGAACATGTGGGGCAGGACCAATAATGGTGAAATGGATCACAAACTGGCTAAAGGGAAGGAAGCAAAGGGTGAGGTGGGGACTCTCATCACCGAAAGCAGTGATGAGCAGCGTACTACAGGATCTGTACTGGGTCCAGTGCTGTTTGGGATTTTATTGCAGATATCTCACATGGGATCTGGAGCAAGATCAGTCTGTTTGCAGATGATACCAAGATGGGAGCTGTGCTTGACGATGCAGAGGGGTGGAATGGGTTGCAGGAGGATCTGATTAAGCTGCAGGAGGGGCATAAACATAGCAGTTGGGATTCAATGCCAAGAAGTGCAAGGCTCTGCACTTTGGAGCCAGGAACAGGGGCGGTATTATGAGATGAATGGGGTACAGCTGGGGAGCTCCACAGAGGAGAAGGACCTAGGAGTGATCATTATGGGAGCATGAACAACTCTGCTCAATGCAGGAAGGCATCAGCAAAAGCCAACAAAATGCTGGGGTTTATTGTAAGAGGGATCTCCTCAGAAGGAGGGAGGTTATCCTGCCCTGTATAGGTCATTGGTCAGGCCCCACCTGGAGTACTGCATGCGGTACTGGAGCCCATTCCTGAAGAAGGACATCAGATTGTTGGCGGGATGCAGTGAAGAGCCGCAAAGATGATCCAGCTATTAGAGAGCAAGCCCTACGAGGACAGGCTGGGAGAGCTGAATATGTATTCACTGGAGGAGAGGAAGGATGGGGGATATGATCGAGACCTTTAAGTATCTAAAGAGGATAAACAAGACCAACACAGAAGGGATTTTCCAGATGAGAAAGGGAGGGATACGAGAGGAATGGACTGAGAATGGAGGGGAGGATTCATAGAGAGATGAGGAGACATTTTTTCACTGAAAGGTAGGCGGACAAATGGAACACCTTACCAGACAAGATAGTGTCTCATGTGTGATGGTGGAGCAATTTCAAGAGGATGTTGAGACAGGGCAAGGGAAGGGAGACTGGGAAGATGGGGACAGGAGGTGCAGCTGTGAGATGAGGTGCTAGCTGCACACTCAAGCAGACTTGATAGACCATGAGGCCTGTTTCTACTGGCACGTATGTTCATAATGTATGTTCGTATGATACAGGGTGTCAAGTGTGGTTAATGCAGTGCTGGGTCCATGACTATAAAGAATGTCGGCATAGTCCAGGAGAGGAAGGAAAGTAGTTTGCACCAGTCTTGTTTTGGCATCCTATATTAGTAAGTGTTTAAGTTGAAAATGAGACCTAGGGCCGAATTCACAAAATGGGCCTAGATCAGCACAAGCTGTGCAAATAGTAGCTTTCACAAAGTTCAGGCGCTAGGACCCTGCACCAGATTCTGGTACAGGCAGGGTCCCTGAAGCCTAAGTCCCCACATACAGTATGCAACAACCTCTCCTGTGCAACATACACCTGGCACATGGGAGGGGTATGCCGTAGGCTTTCTTTGGCAAAGAATAGCAGTCCTCCCATCTCCCTTCCGATGTCAGCCGTAATATTCTTCACATGTTATCCCATGTCTTGGTGGTCCAGTGGCCCTCCCTGATCCCCGATGGCACCCCTAATGTAACCTATAACAAAACACCCACCTTACTGGTGTAGCACCCTCCCTGAACCCCAAAGTCCTTCAATACATGAATGTACAGAAACAGCACCATGTAGAGCCAGCTCCCACTCCCCGATGGCATCACATGCATGCCATTTAATACAAAGATACCTGTAGAGCTAGCACCCCGATGGCACCGTAATGTAATATATGACAAAACAGCTATGCTTGTTTTGTGCCCTCCTCCCTCAAACTCTGATGTCACCGGTAATTGCAAATAATACTCAACTCCTGTCCTGGTCATCTAGTGGCCTCCCCACCCCAGCAGGTATAACGCACCATCCCACTCCTCTCCCAAAATGCAGCCAGCGACCGGCACAGCCTACCTATCACCTCTGCTGCCAGCCATGTGGGATAGCCTCATGACATATGATAGTGCAAGTCATAAATCCAGCTACAGAGAATGAACTAGTCCAAGTACATCAAGCTGTTTTGTTATATATTATATTACGGGCACCATCGTGGAAGGGGCTAGCTCGGCTAGATATTTTATTTATTACAAAGCATGTATTGGGCACCATTGGGTATTGGGGCTGGCTCTACATGGTGCTATTTATTTACATTCATGTACTGTGGGATTTTGGGGATTCTGAGAGGGTACCACACCGTAGGGCAGGTGTTTTGCTATGTGTTACATTAGGGGCTTCATCAGGAAGGGGTCACTGGACATCCAGGAGAGGGTGCTGTTTTAATTATTAATATTATGGGTATAATCGGGAGGGGTCACTAGACTACCCGGATTTGTTACATATATATATATATATATATATATATATATATATATGTATGATCTGGGGGGGGACTGCAGCAATATGCCACATAGTACACATTTCACCCAGACAGCTAATTTCTAAGTACTGATCTAAGGGCACTTAAAATTTTTCCTTTGGGTGATTTTTGAGAATTGCATTTTCTGTGGCTGTGGCAGCTTGCCTCTGCCACATGCTCACTAGCTCCTGCTGTTGCCCATTTCTGGGCACAGGGTGATGTAAGCCCTTTGGGGCAGGCTGCTTATGGTTGATGGAGGCTGCCTTTGTGAATTGCTCCTGGTGCATCTTTAGTGCAAGGGCATTTTGCACCATTCTTTGTGGTGCAAGCCCCTGCACCCAGCCTTGAGCTTTGAGAATCAGACCCTAGTCTTTGTTTTAACTTTTTACCAGCTCCCTCAACTCAGTTGAAGCTAACTTTGTACATTGGGCTAGTTTTGCTGAAAATCTAGCATGCAACTGTCTTGTGAAAAAAGTGGCCAGCACTTATGCTTGTATTGGGAATGCCACAAAAATGAATGTAGCCAGCCCATCAGTGCATCAGTGCAATCTGGCACTTGACCAACCCCTGGTGGAGACCAGTGGTTTGACAGCCAGTGCTTAAGTGTTTTGGGAGACATGCCAGATGTTCAGCACTTTGTGTGCCACCATGTCATTACAGGCCATGCCTCCTTAGAGGTCAGCATCCACAAAATATCACTGGTGGAGTGGGAGGATGTTTGCATACTGACAGACTGCACGCAGCTAACCGAGGCACTCCCTGGATTACAAACCAATCTTTCTTCATGGAGCATCCCTCCTGATGGCCCCACCCTGGGAGTTAAGCCAGGGTGCACTCTGGAGGTAGGTACCGTGAGGGCTGGGTGGCAGGGTGCACTGAAGGTGGCCAGCTGGTGGCCCCACAAAATGAATGTTATGTGTTTGAGCTATTAATTCTTTTCTACTGCAATGCATGTAAATAAAAAGTACTTTGCACTCATCTGAGATCGCCAGTCCTATCTGTTTCTAGTGTGGTGCTGACCTTCCCATGTTTTTGTGTGGGACTTTCTGTATTTTAACAATTGTGTCTATACTTGGAGGTATGTGCTTTTAAATCAGTACAGGTGCAGGAGCCCCATGTTTTTGAACTCTGCTATAACAAAATGGGTATGGCACACATCAAAATGGGTATGACACAAACTGAAATGGATACATACACCAAATTGGGTATATGACGTATGCTGAAATAATTATGATACATACTGAAATGGATGTCCTATACTGAAATGGATGTGTCCTATACTGAAATGGACATGTCTTATACTGAAATGGATAAGACACATAGCAAAATGGGTATGGTATACTGAAATGGATATAACACTCAACAACATGGGTTTGAAACAAACTGAAAAAGGATATAACACACACCAGAAACAGTATGATACATGCTGAAATAATAATGACACATACTGAAATGGATATGGCCTGACTGAAATGGATATGGCCTGTACTGAAATGGATATGACACATAGCAAAATGGATATGACATACCAAAATCAATATGACACACACCAACATGGGTGTGATACAAACTAACATGGATATGCCACACACCAAAATGGATACAACAATACTGAAATAATTATGGCATATGTCAAAATAGATGTGGCACATATTGAAATGGGTATGACACATAAAACCAGTATCACATACCAAAATGGGTAAGACAAAAACAAAATGTGTATGACACACACCAATATAGGTATGACACATACTGAAATAATTACAGCATACCGAAATGGATATGACCCATACTGAAAAGCATATGACGATAGTGAAATGTATTTGACATACCAAAATAAGTATGATACAAACTGAAATGGAAATTACACAAACCAAAGTGGATATGATACACACTGAAATGAGTATAACACATATTGAAATAATTATACGCATGCCGACATTTATATGACCCGTGCCAAAAGGGATAGGACACATACTCAAGTGGATATGCTATAATTGGAAATGGATACAAATGGTTATGACAGACATTTACTAAACTAAAGATTATACAGCCTAATTAAAGGTAACAAATGCGGACTTAGTATATTGCAACCTGAATAGTGTAAGACATTCAGTGGAACGTTGTAATACCTACTGAAATGTGCATGGCAACTGATTACCAATAGATATGATACATTCCAAACTAAGTATATACAATGAAATGAGCATAATTTATGTTTAAATCATAATATATGCTGCAATTAATATATTGTACTGTAATGAATATACTGTATGACACAGAGCAAAGGTTGTATCAGAAAAGAAAATGTCAATACCAATAGTAACTACATTCTGATTACTAGTGTTGAGAAGGGATGTCAGTACAGCCTACAGATTAGAGTAATGAGCTGTAAATGAACTTGGTATATCCAGCAGACCTGGGTTTGATTCCCACAACCTCCTGTTGTTACTGTGTGACTATAAGCAAGTCACTTAACCACCCTGTGCTCTTGGGTCATCCCTGAAAACAGGTATTTGTGCCTAGTGGGCCTTACCTGGTTACCAAAAGAATACAAAATAAAATAGTTTTATTAGATTATTAAGAATAAGTAAAGATTTTACAACATGATGCCTCTTATTTGTGGTCACAAGTATTTTTTATGTCAGTTGTGATGTATTTTACTTCTGCTAAAGCAGTAACTAAAGATCTTCAAGAATATTTTATTTCCTTGAAATTATGCTTTCCCTCGATGGAGTAGGCTGTGTTTTCTACAGACAGATCCAGAAGCAAATGGTTTGATACATTTTATTGGACCAACATAGATGTTACAACAGAAGAACAAAAATGCTCTAGCTTTCGGACAAACCAAGTCCTTCTTCAGAAGCTTCTGAAGAAGACTTGGTTGGTCTGAAAGCCAGAACACTTTGTTCTTTTATTGTAACATCTATGTTGGTCCAATGAAAGGTATCAAACCATTAGCTCAGATCTGTTCTTACTAGGACCAATATGGCAACTACACTACTTTTTTACTGACATAAATTTAATGGAACACCTACATAGAAAATGAAGTGTCACCTGCAAATTTTGATTGCCATGTTAACAGTCTGCTACCAGTGACAATCAGTAAACCATATTTTGACCTTAATTTTAGAGGCACAGTGTAGAACTGTAATATCTTCTATTGAAACTACTGTATTCAGAGAAATATCAACAGTTTGTTGAACTATCCTATGCAAACCCAGTTTTTATGTTGGCTCACGCTTGCGTAGCCAACATCTTGCAATAGTAGCAGATTTGGAGGCACGGTCACTGTTGGGCGAATGCAGGTCACGCATCAGAAGGTGCATCCCTCATTCCCCAATCAGCCAGAGCAGGCGGTGACCTCATGCATCCTTAATGAGGCCACCAGATCTAAGAAAAGGTCTGCTGCAATGACAGCGAAGCTCTCCTGCAACAGGACCACAACACACCACCCTACATGCAGGCAACAGCCAGACCACCTGTCACAATGCCAGCGGGGAGCCCACTCCCTGTCGGCATATTACCCCCTCCCATGTACAATGTATGCCAAGGGGTGCTCAATCCCCCTCAGCATCATGCACCCTCCAACAGTTTTTTCTTTGCCGATGGGGAGCCCAATCCCCCATTGGCATTTATCTCCCCATCCCTTGTATTTTACTGATGGGGGAGTTCACTCCACATCAGCATAATGTGTCTTCCCTCTTTGTTGCTTGCCAATGGGATGCCCAATCCTCCTCGTCTCGTGTCCCCCAGTATGTGCTGATGGGGTGCACAATCCCTGTCGGCTACAGAATCCCACCCCAAAAGAAACACTTGGTGGCATACAATGAACGCCCACCCCAGCATGCCACATGCCCTGCAAAACAAAAAGTCCGTGATTTTTTTTAAATCTGTAAAAAGAAAATGGTCCTCACTATCTCCTGGCCTCCGCCTGCAACCCATGCCACCCTCTGTGCACACTGCCTCCCCACACACCCTCACCCCATACTTACATCCTGGGTCGAGGCACGATGATCTTCGGTGGACCGGGAACATGTCTGCACTCTTCAAAGCCAAACCTAAACTGAAGAAATGCCAGTAAGCTGTATAATGGCATAAATAGGGTTTTCTTTCAACTTTGTGCATATCTCAGGCATTTTTGGAAATTTTGCACCAAATTTTCAACATGGGGTTATTGGGACCCCTCCTCATTAATTCAGTCACTGTCATGGCGTTATTACTTTCTACTTATCCTTGCTATTGTGATGAGTTGTATGCTCTGTTGCCCTACTGTACTACTGTAAATTGTACTCTCCCAGGTCATGCCTGAAAATAGGCAGGTTTTTCGTAGTGCACCTACCGGTCATCAAAAGCAAATAAATAAATAAATAAATATTAGGTCCCGAAGGTGATTTTGCAGTCACTGTGCGGAATCACCATTCAGGATGAGTAATGAAACGACAGTACCACTGTTCATGAGGGGCTCTCAAAAAGCCTATGTTGCATATTTGGTGACAAAACTCAAAATGGCTGTTTACAAACGTCCGTTGTGCTGTTTCCGCACGCGTATAACGTTGTGAATTTGTAATATTTTCACTCAGATTTTCAAAATTGGCATTTTCCACCTCCTGATGAACATTACCACTGTCATTTTACATAACCTGCTTGAAATGTGTTTCACACGTCCGATGCAGAATAGACGGTCGATGTGTGAAATCAGTTTTGGGACAGTTTGAGAAATGACGGTGACATTGTACATGAGCAGAGGTCCTAAAATGCCTATGCTGAAAATTTGGTGCCAAACATCCATAAAATGACTGTACTACGTGTGTGGGTTGCGCAGTTTCCACACACCCTTGTAATCTCAGCAATTTGCAATATTTCATGCCAGATTTTCAACACTGGCATTTTTCACACCTCCTTATGAACAATACAGCTGTCATTTTTCACATTTTGCACAAAATGTGTTTCCACCTGAGGCACAATGGCGTGGTCGCTGTGGGAAATCATCAAGTTTTGGGACAGACTAACAAAATCACAGCACCACAGTTCATGAGGGGAAGTTCCAAAATGCCTATGTTAAAAATGTGGCTAACAAACTCCCAAAATAATTGGGTTATGGTTGTGTGTTGAGCAGTTTCTATGCATGCTCATGACTTCACCAATTTTTCACATTTTCACTCCAGATTTTCAACGTTGCCATTTTTACACCTCTAATGAACAATACAGTTGTCATTTGCCACATCCTGCCCAAAATGTGTTTTCGTCCTTGTGTCGCCAAATGACGTGGCCACTGTGAAAACCACCTTTCAGCTAACAAACTGATTGTGCCGCTTTTCATGAGGTGGGCCTCACAAACAGCCCATGTTGAAAATTTGGGTGAAAATACCACCGCACGCCTATGGTGTTAGGGGTTCCCAATTGTAGCACCTCACCTGGTACAGACTGACAGGTGCCAGGGGTGCAACTTGGGATCATCGGATGTAATGCTCACGCCATTCCACCCCCACCCCCACCTTGCATCCACTGAAAGGCATCGTGGTCTGCCTTGCATTGTTCAGCCACAAAATTCACACCATTCTTCTATACTGCACCCACGTCAGTATATTTCCTTATGGAATGGGGTAAATATAATGCCACAGATCCCAAAGCACACCACGATACTTGTCAGTGTCTACAGGGTAGGGTGAGGTACAATGGCATGAGCGTTATAGCTGATAACCCAAAGGCACACCCCAATGCCTGTCGCTGTCTACAGGGTGGGGTGGGGTTAGCAACACTTCAGTACTTCCCTACCATTCCTATTATGCATCTCTACCTCTGGCAGTATGAATGCCAGTGCCAGTGAGACAACATTCGGCACTGACTAATGCTTGTTCATACCAACCACAAGTCATAGAATTGGTAGACCAAGGTAAGTGTCAAACTTGACTTTCTTAATGCTTACTATTTATTTTCTGAAACAATAATTGTTGATTTTGACTATGTTTTGCATGTTCTTTAGGTTCACTGTTTCTAAACTACAGACTAAATATTTGTGAAGCTTGAATTCTCCAGGACAGCAATGGCAGCTTGTTTGACTATCTGGGTCTGATTACCAGATGCATGGTGCAACTCATGGGCGTATGTGAGTTGCACCATGCGGTCTACGCCCAGGACCCTGTGCTATATTCTAGGATAGGCTGGGTCCTTGGCTCCTGTGCTCGTGACTTGTGGAAGCCGCAGGCTGCTGCCACAGGAATGGCACAATGGACCTGGGTACCACAAGTCACGGCCCACAGTCTACTGCCTCGATCTCCCCACCCCAAAACACACCTGCAAGCACCTGGGGGCATTGGGAGCCTGGCCAGTTGACACAGGTGATTAGGGGCATGACACAAAATGGACCTGGGGATCCCTGAAGTTCGGGGAGGTGGGGGCATGATAGAGCAGGGGCACAGGGGCACATGCATGTGATTTCTGTGGCACTGCAGGGGTGTCCTTCACCATGCCAGGACAGATGCCCCTTAGACCACCTGCTAGCTGGTCTAACCACTATGCCATACCAGGTCCTGGAATGGCGAGTGGGTTACAGCAGCCGCCTCTTCTGGAATAGGGCATAGGTTGCTGCCATAACTCATCTTTGCAGCATGCCGCTGTGGGTTGTGGGGCTTAGTGGCTGGCAGAGCTCACTTTTGGCACAATCTGCATACAGCATGGTGCAAGTCACCTCTTAGATTGCGACTTGCAGAAGCATGGCGCAAAGTGCAATTCATCATAAGGTCTGGCGTAAATCACCTTTGCCAGGCATACTGCATTCTGGAATTGAACCCTCAGTGTCTTTACACTGTATTGAAGAGAGTAGAGATGGGTTTACCTAAGTCTTCTGAGAGTAGATTTACAAATGTAAGTGAAGCAGATCTTGATATGTACATCATAAACATATTAAGTTTAACTCCTAATGTTGGACAGGGCTACATTCAAGGAAGCTTGAGAAGCAGAGGATTGTGAATACAGAGTTGGAGAGTAAGAATGAGGCTTCAGCTACTTGATCATATTGCCAGATCAATTTGACAGTGTGCAACTATTTGGCATAGACTTTATCATGCGCTAAGCCCAAATCATTCATGGTAAGACTGAAAAATAATTTTCCAGCAGGAAATAAATTTAAAGAAAATAATGAAGTCCTAGGTCAGCCTGCTTCATGAGTGACAAGTCTCACTTATCAAGCCTACGACTTGTATTCACTCATTGAACCTGATTCACTGGATGAGCAGTCGAGGTATGAGTTTTCCAAGGACACTGTTTTCTGGGTAGGAAGGGTTTCAGTACACATCTGTCTTGCTGCATTCTGATGGCTAGCACAGGGATGGTCACACTCCTGAGGAGAGGAATGCTGAGATAATCCGCATGCCAGTCAGTGATGTGATGACCTATCCATCTTGCTATCTCTAAGAAAAGATAGAAATCTGGAAAACAAGAAAGCCCTTTGATGAGATTACAGTGCCCCCAACATTTTTCAGTCCTGTTTCTTAACATTTTGTTTTTGGTAACCAGGTAAGGCCCACTATGCCCAAATGCCTGTTTTCAGGGGCGACCTGGGAACACTGGGCAGTTAGGTGACTTGCTCAGAGTCACACAGTATGCAAGTGGAGGTTGTGAGAATCAAACCAAGGTCTGATCTGCTGGATATACCAAACTCATCCACAACGCATTACTCTATCCTCTAGGCTATATAGTCAGCCCAGGTTTCTCTACTCCAGATTTATTTCTTTATAGGTATACAATCCTGTTGGACCTACCATGGGGGAAGCTGCAGATTCACAATGGAGATAAGAAGTTTAGCAGCAGTTCAGTGCAGCAACTAACAACTACTCAGGGAATGGGACTGCTGAAGTCTGATGTAGGATCCAAGAAAGGTGTCTAAACAAAGGTGAAGGGACAGATTTAATCAAAAAGTTGAAAGGTAATTTGTGTTTAATGTTGGCCTGACTCATTAGCATTGCATTGCAGAGTGATGTTGAAAAATATTGTTTGGCAGGAACTTGAGGACAACCATTCCCTGTTTTAACAGATGCCATATATCACACAGGCAATAGATTAATTCTCATATATCTAAATGTCATGTAGTCTCTTATGTGCAGTAAAAACTGGAATGAGCAGGTTGTTTGTCAAAACACAGTTAAACCATAATCAAAATATCACATTAAGCAGCAGCCTCAAACTCAAATTACTGTATATCTTTATCTTACCAAACGCATCAATGTACTGTAGTAAAACAATTGTTAAATGTGTTTCCTTGCTATATTCTATACTTAAATTAGTAGGTTTCTTACTGACCACAGGCTCTATGCAAAATACTTCCTGGCCCTTCATGTCACACTGTGCCAAGTTATATAAAGACTAGTGTTCTGTGGGAACAGGTGAATGCATGAATCCTGCATAAATATTGAAATCCCCAACCAGGTTTGACCATGCATACTTGTTCAGCCAGTCGGAGCTACAGTAGGTGTGGTAAGGAGGCACCCTGGTACACCTATGCGTGAAGGAAGATGCACACAGCTCCAGTGCTATTACTGTGGGGAAAACCAGCCATATGCATATGTAGTCCAGCAAAGTGTCTCCTGGGACCTTTCTACCCTCCACAAATGTATGTTAGCCCACTCCTTGGAATGGAGGGCTGGGAGCCTCTTTGCCACCTGCTTCAGCTTTTTTTTTTGTTTGTACATTTTGAGACAAAAGGGATATTGCATTAACAGCCACAGTCTGCCATATAGAAACACAACATAGAAACATAGACTTTGATGGCAGATAAGGACCACTTGGCTCACCCAGTCTGCCCATTTCCCTACCTACTGGATAAGCTGCAGATTCTAGTTAACCAACAGCCTACTTCCTGCCACCCCAATACAATTGCCTTGTGTCTGTCCCATGCATGTTTGAATTTCTCCACTGTTTTAGCCCCAACAACCTCCCCAGGAAGGCAGTTCCATGCATCCACCACTCTCTCCGTGAAAAAGTATTTCCTCACATTACCCTGAGCCGCCCCCTCTATCTTCAGATTGTGTCCCTTGTTCTTGCACATCTCTTTTCTGAAAGATGCAACCTGCCTTGGACTTTGTTGATTCCACTGACATGATGGGAGCGGGTAGGTGCATTGGTTGTGGAGCAGCAGTCTTCTGGGAGACAGTCATAGAAACATAGAAACATAGACTTTGACAGCAGATAAGGACCGCTTGGCCACCTAGTCTGCCCACTTCCCTACCTAGGAGATAAGCTGCAGATCCTATTTAACCAACAGCCTATTTCTTCTTACCCCCACAAAATTGCCTTATGTCTGTCTCATGCCTTCTTGAATTCTCCCACAGTTTTAGACCCCTCAACCTCCTCAGGAAGGCTGTTCCATGTGTCCACCACCCTCTCTGTGAAAAATACTTCCTCACATTGCCCCTGAGCCGTCCCCCTCTATCTTCAGATTCTGTCCCCTTGTTCTTGTACATCTCTTTTTCTGAAAGACGCTACCCTCCTGGACTTTGCTGATTCCCTGAGGTACTTGAACATTTCTATCATGTCCCTCGTCCTCCTTTCATCAAGGGTATACATATTAAGCTCTCTCAGTCTGTCTTCATATGATTTCTGATGCAGACCCTGCACCATTTAAGTTGCCCTCCTCTGACTGCTTCCATCCTGTCTATGTCGTTGTGTAGATGAGGTCTCCAAAACTGCACACAGTACTCCAGATGGGGTCTCACCAACTGTCTGTACAGAGGATAACCACTTCCTTTTTCTACTTGTGATGCCCCTTCCTAAGCATCCCAGTATCCCCTGGCTCTCCTTACTGACTTCTCCCATTGCTTACCAACCTTTAGATCATCTGATATGACTACCCCCAAGTCCTGTTCCATTTTGTTGTTGTTAGTACCTCCTGTTATTGTGTACTTTTCTCCTGGGTTTTGTTTCCAGGTGCATTACTTGCACTTATTTGCATTGAATCTAAGTTGCCATATGTTTGACCATTCCTCCAACCTTGCCAAGTCCCTTATCATCCTTTTACCCCCTGTGTATCAACTCTGTTACAGATGTTTGTATCATCTGCAAAAGAGGCATCCTTTCCCTCAGACCCTCTGCAATGTCACCTATAAAGACGTTAAAGAAGACTGGACCAGTACTGAGCCCTGTGGTACTCCACTAGTGACCCCCTTTCTTCAGAATGTGTTCCATTCACTATTACCTTCTGTGTCCTGTTGTCAGCCAGTTTGCAACAGGCTACCAGCCTGGGACCCACTCCCAGGCTGGCTAACTGATTATTAATCTTTTGTGTAGGACTGTGTCAAATGCCTTGCTAAAGTCTAGGTAAGCCATATCCACAGCCCCTCCTGGTCTATTACTTTGTCACCCAGTCAAAGAAATTAATTAGATTCATCTGACATGACCTTCCTGCTATAAATCCATGCTGCTTTGGGTGCTGTGCCCCGCTGGCCTCTAGGTACTCAACAATTCTTTCTTTCAGAGTGATTTCATCATTTTCCTACCACTGAGGTCAAACTTACAGATCTGTAGTTTTCTGCTTCTGCCTTGCTCCCACTTTTGTGAAGGGGAATCACATTTGTCCTCCTCCAGTCCTCAGGTACCACCCCATCCTCCCATGATTTGTTAAAAAGTGTGGTCAGTAGTGTCACTAGGTCTCCCTTAGTTCTTCTAGGATGCTGGGGTGAATCCATCAGGCCCCATTGCTTTGTCCACCTTGAGTTTTAGGAGTTCTTTCAGGACTCTTTCTTCTGTAAATGGACTGGTGTCAACCCCCTACCCAGAGTGCTTCTATTGTCTGGTTTAGGTAACTCCTCCTCATCTTCTTTGTGAATACTGAGCAAAAGTATTCATTCAGTATCTCTGCCTTTTCACTGTCTCCTGTGTCCACCTCCCTCTCCTTATTAATCTTCACTATTCCTCCCTTAACCTTTCTATGCTCCCTAATGTATCTATAAAGGTTTTATCCACTTCTTAACTGAATTGGCTATTTTTCCTCAGTTTGTGCTTTTGCTATTCTGACTGCCTTCCCACTTCTTTCTGCTTTAATTGATACAGTTCCTGTCATGCTGCTTCTGTGATGCCTTATACTTTTCGAATGCAGCCTTTTTCTCCTTAACCTTCCCTGCCACCTCTTTCCCATGATCCCCTGCTCCTCTCAGCAGGGGTCCACTTTGAAGCCAGTGTCCTTGCCAACTCTGCCATCTGACTGCCCTCTTCACCTTTGCACTATGCACTTGAGGAGGGTGACCAGGGGCAGTTGAATGCTGACCTGCATGTCCTGGTGGTGTGCTAGCTCTACATCACAGATAATATAGCTTGGTACATGCCTTTTCTGGGATGTACCAAGCACTGTAGAGAATTGGGCCCATATTTCCAGCATTGGATTAAGAAGCTCTAAGTGAAAGGGCACCTAAATAAAGACCCTAAATGCTATGTGATGCTCTGCTCGAAGATGTGATGAGCAGGAGGATCCGAATCATGTGGATAGGATAACTGCTATCCAGACAAGGAGAGGCAGGAGTCAACTTAGTATTTCGATGCCTGCAGGCGTTTGTTTGGTACCAAGGGTAGACAGACACAGTCACAAAAGGAGGAGGGGTTGCTCGAGAACAATAGGGCAATGGAACAGGGAAATACTTTTATCTACCACTTTTACGGTGGTTATAACAAGAATAAACTTTAGGCCTACTGCCACTCTTATTCTGATACTAGTTTATGCTGTACTCTATACTGTAAATGAGAATCAGCTTACATAAGTTACTCAGCACTGCATTAGGGTGATCAGCATCACACATTTCCATAAGAGTCCAGATATTACAAGAGTCCAGAGATCCGCATCTTTGTGTACACCGTCATTCTTCGCTGGTAGCTACAAGGGAAATAAAACAGAACTGTAGAACCCTAATCTCAATTCCCAGCAAGGACCTAGATAAGGCACTGGGTGGTAGAGATTGGTAAACAGAACCAGATATCTACGGCAAAGCCCACTCTCTCCAAGGCTGCCGAATGTAGAACCAAAGCAACTGGTTCCTGAAATATCACACTGAAACAAGAGGTTCCTTGGCCAAAATCCACTTCTAGGGTTGCCAAGGATGAAGAAAGGTCAAGATCTGCGTGGCGATGAATCCAATGGAGGACTACCATGACCTGACTGATGCTGCGGCACTCCAAGGGCTAGCTGGACTCAGACGGAACTCTGACAGGACCAGGAACCTTAAGAATCTGAAGAGATGATGGTTGACTCTTCAATCCTAGGATCAGAACCAACACAAACAAAGAAACGGCGGACTGGCCCCAGACTGGGCTTCGACGGACTCACTTTCAGCGAGCGACCAGGTGGGCGCTGACTAGGTTCTCCAGGATGAGCTCACTCTTCTGTAGAGGGCAACCAACTTCGGACATCTGGAACAGGAACCATATGGAACGACACTGGCATGGCTGTCGTGATGTGTTTCAGCAGACGTACTTTCAAGCTGTGAAAACAAGAAACGGGCGGGTATGACTTGTCGACTGATAACGGACTCGACTTTGGTGGACGACACAAGCGGATGGGATGAGCTGATGGATGGTCTCCCAGGAGTGAAGAATGCTGGAAGGACGTCTTCTTCTGAGTAGAGACTGATTCTGCATACTGTGTTACAGACCACACTATGAGACTGCAGTGTGGTAGAAGACTGAGACTGTCTTCGTAGCAGTAGTAAACATATAACAGAACAATGCCCAAGAACTGTGGAGATACAAAAATTTGCCGGAGGGGCAAATTATAACTTCAGGGTAATTGTTACTGATAAGGGCCAATGTCCAGATGCTTAGAGCAATAGTTCAGGTACTTGGACCAATAGTTCAGGTACTTCGGACAATAGTTCAGGTACTTAGGGCAATAGTTCAGGTACTTAGGGCAATAGTTGAGGTACTTAGGACAATAGTTCAGGTACTTAGGCAATAGTTCAGGTACTTATGGCAATAGTTCAGGTACTTAGAACAATAGTTCGGTACTTAGGGCAATAGTTCAGGTACTTAGGACAATAGTTCAGCATAAGCAGTACAGTAATCACAGTAGTATAAGCAAATTGAACACTCTCAAATGAACCCCTGTTTCTAAATATAGGTCTTCTGGAACAGGATCACTTTTAGTACGTTGTGGCTAGGGAATCCATTAGTACCACTAGGCTGGTTTGCCTATTCCACTAGGCTGGGGCCTCCTTTAGTACCACTAGGCTGGCTTGCTCCGTCCTGGGCCAGGGCCTCCCTTTAGTACCACTAGGCTGGTTTGCCCTATTCCTCTAGGCCGGGCCTCCTTTAGTACCACTAGGCTGGCTTGCCCTATTCCGCTAGGCTGGGGCCTCCCTTTAGTACCACTAGGCTGGTTTGCCTATTCCGCTAGGCTGGGCCTCCCTTTAGTACCACCAGGCTGGTTTGCCCCTATTCCGCTAGGCGGGGCCTCCCTTTAGTACCACTAGGCTGGCTTGCCTAATTCCGCTAGGCCGGGGCCTCCCTTTAGTACCACTAGGCTGGTTTGCCCTGATTCCGCTGGGCGGGCCTCCCTTAGTACCACCAGGCTGGCTTGCCCTATTCTGCTAGGCCGGGCCTCCTTTAGTACCTCTAGGCTGACTTGCCCTATTCCGCTAGGCTGTGGCCTCCTTTAGACTAGGCTTTACCTCGGGCCTAATGCCCTACCTTTACCTTGGGCCTGATGCCCCCACGTTAGCTTGGGCCTGGTGCCCCACCCAGATTGGGCCTGGTGCCCACTTCACAATGGGCCTGGTACCCCTCGCTGCATTGGGCCTGGTGCCCCACTTTGTACTGGGCCTGGTGCCCCACATTAGATTGGCCTGGTGCCCCAATTTATAATGGGCCTAATGCCCCTCTAAACTTTGGGCCTGGTGCCCCACTTTATACTGGGCCTAATGGCCTACTTTATATCTGGGCCTGAATTGCCCTTTTAAATCCGTTGCCCTTTTAAATCTTTCAGGCTCTCAGTGCCTGCTGTCATTATGTAGCTGAAACCCCACCTCTAATTCCGCCCCTTATGAATATTTATAGGCCTTTAACCTGGCCTTAATACACTGGCCCCTCCCATGGGCTGCTCAGCCCGCCTCCCTAATACATATTAAAATCAAGGGTCCTAATGACCCGATGCCCCTGGCACTTGGCCACCTTCTGAGAGTGCCTAATGTGCTTTTTCACACAAAGTACAGTCCCTTAATCAACTGGCGGTCAGCATCTGCAGTGCTGCCACCGACTCACGCCTCTGCGGTCTCCGGAGTTCGTGGCTGTCTCAGGGAGGTGGGAGGTGAGCTGGCAGTGGAAGGGAGGATCAGGCAGTGAGAGGGATGGCTCAGGGGCCTCCAATGGCCAAAATGATGCGGCGTGATGCGGCTGGCTTGCTGCCGACGTGGGACGAGATTTGCTTTTGAAAACACTCAGGGGCTGAAAATAATAATTGAGGCTTTTAAGCCCTAAAATGTGAGGAAACGGCTTTTCTTTCTTTCGTGGTGCCCGATGAGCACCCCGATGACTGCACCACAACAGCAGGAGGGATCTTCAGGCAGTGGAGGCAGAGCAGGCACACAGCTAAGTCCTCAGGGATGGCTTCAACCCCCAGGTAAGCTCTTTCCTTGTCCGTTTGACTTACTGTGTCCTCTCTCCTCAATAGCTGCCCAGGAACTGCCCAACCGACTAACTGAACTGTTATAGAATTGTTTTAAAGTTAAACCTGCTTGAGTCCTAGAATGGCTGGATTGGAATGCTGTGCATGAGCCACTCAGCACAACATTCCATCCAGACCATTATGACATATAATGCTTTACAATCTGTCTTTTGACCAGCTGTAAGTGCAGGCACTTTTCTATTATTTATAGTATTTTTCTGTGTGTCAGGAGGTTGATTCTTTATTTCTAGGGGCCCTTAGTACAGTACCCTGCTGCTATCCCTGCAGCAGGTACCCTGAGCACCTGTGTACTCTATGCTTATTTAATTTTTATTTTTCTTCTGAATGACCAACTTTGGGGCATTACAGATTTAGGTAGCCTAAAATACATGTCCCCATGTATTCCATTAACATTTTATAAAATCTATCATCTTAACAACCTCTAAAATCTTACTTAATACTCTATGAAGTCTTACGTTAATAAAACACTCTTAAAATCTCTAAAATATTCTTAAACATCTACTGTACTGTAAATTTTTGTTTTAAAATTTACCCTAAAGTGACTGTGTCTGAGAAATTACTTGAATTAGATCTACCTGATGTACCAAGGTACGAATTGAAAAGCTTCTGTGATATACCTTCTAGGAAGGATACCTGCGTCGATCTTTGAGATCTGCGGGGTTGGAGATCAACAGGTTCTGGAACCATCGTTCTCCTTCCAGGAAATCCGGTATTTCTGGAGCTATTACTGGTGCACAATTAGACTAGTCAAGGGAATGCATATCTGATATAAGAGTCCAAGGTTCTGTACACCAATTTGTTGGTGATTCTGGTTTCCACATTTTGTCTTTGGTGGACTCCTGCCCTCTTTTGTCAGCCGGACTGTCCTGTTCTTTAATGATCACAGTGTCTCTGAAAGTGCAAGCTTTGAGTAGATTGACATGGACAATCTTGGTACCATGTCCAAATTCCTGTTGGCTCTTGTATACCGGCAGTTCAGGATTAGGTATCTCGATAATATAATAGGTTCTGATTCCCACTTTGAAGACAATTTGTTGCACTTTTGGTCTTCTCAACATTACTCTTTCTCCAAAAGTAAAGGTGTAGCTTTGGCTTTGATATCGTAGTTTGCTTTCTGCTTCTGCCGTGCTTGTTCCATGTGTCTACCCGCAATTTTTCCAGCTTCCTGTAACGTTCATTATGTTCTTGGACCCAATTGGTCACTGGCTTCTTTATTTTAGTTTCTTCATGTGGCACTTCCAGCACTAAGTCCATCGAAGTCTTCCGTGTCATCAAACATTAAATAATGCGGGTATAACCTGTGGAGCAATGAATCGTATAGTTATACAGATACGTGTTCGGAAGTAAAGCTGGCCAGAAGGGACGCTTATATTCTGGTAGAGCTCAGCAACATTTCTAGGAGAATCTGGTTTGTTCTTTCAGCAAAGTCCATTTCCTTGGGGTGGTAAGCAGTGGTCTATAACTTATGGGTTCCATACAGAGCACAAAGTTCATGAAAGAGTTGAGATTCAAAGACGTTCCTTGATCTGTTAGGATTTTTATGGGATATCCGTGAAGGTCATACAAAACATCTCATAAAGGTTTCAGCAGTAGTTCGAGCAGATAGATCTTTTACTGCACTAGCAAACACAAACTTGGAAAAGTGATCCACCATAGTGAGGATATAAATGTGTCCATTTGAGCTAGGGTCCAACTTCAAATGATCAAGAGCAACTAGTTCCAACGGTGCTTTACTGACTACTGGATGGAGAGGAGCTCTCTGAGTCACCTTTTCCTGCGCTTTAAGTTACATGCTGGACATTCCTCACACCATTTTACTATCATTTTGCATTCCTACCCAATAAAATCTCCTTCTGATGATAGCTTCAGTTTTCTTGTGACCAAATGTCCTGAGTTGTCATGGTATGCTTCAACACTACGAAGCAATGGTCTTTGGAACTACGATTTGAGTTATCTCTGTGTGTGTGTAGGATCTCTACTCTTCTTAACCAGGTGATAATCTTCTATGGTCAAGAGAGTTCTGTGCCTCCAAAGTTTCATCATTTCTGTGGTCAACTTCCTTCTTTCTTTCCTGGTCATGCGCTTCTGTTGAGCCACTAGATCTTTTACTTGGCGAACTATAGGGTCTTGGCTTTGCAGTTTTACCCATAGATTCTTTTGATTTGCAATCATGTCATCCACTTCCAGTTGATCTTCCACTTTAAACTCGGAGCAAGTTGATAGCATGCCTGTACAATCTCAGCTGGTGCCTGCAGAAAGGTGGCATTTCTATATTTTCCAGCGGGATATCATCTATTTCTGATTCTCCGTGTTCAGGCATCCGGGACAAGGCATCAGCATTTGCATTAGCTTTACCAGAGCAATACTTGATGGAAAATTGGTAATTGCGAGTTGAGAGGCCCACCTTTGCTCGAGGGCTTCTAGCTTTGCAGTATTTAAGTGTGCTAAAGGATTATTGTCCGTGAAGACCGTGAAAGGGTGGCAGCTAAATATTGTCGAAATTTCTCAGTGATAGCCCAGACTAACACTAAAATTCCAGTTTGAAAGCGCTATAGCAGGTGTCGCTCCGCTCGAGCCTCTTAATCCTCTGCTTGCATAGGCTATTACCCTTTCCACACCATTCTGTTCTTGTGAGAGTACCGCCACCAACCCTTTGTTGCTGGAATCGGTATACAACAGAAACGGTTTCGCATAATCTGGATATGCCAATATAGGAGCCTCAGTAAGTATCCTTTTCAATTGATCAAAGGCCTCTTGTTGCTCAGTACCCCATGTAACCAGGCGATTCTTTGGGACTCTACGTCTGCTGACCCTCTCAAGAGTTCGTGTAAAGGCACAGCAATTTTGAGAAATTCTTAATAAATCTATGGTAAAATCCAACAAACCCCAAGAATTTCCGACCTCTCTAATGGTGGTAGGAACAGGCCATTTCTTTACTGCTTCGATCTTCTCTGGGTCTTGTGTCACTCCATCTCATGGAGACTATATGTCCCAGATAACTTACTTTGGTCTGCAACAGGTGACATTTGGAAGGTTTTATTTTTAGACCGTATTGGATCGACTTTTGGAATACTTCATCCAGGTGACGCAGATGATCTTCATACATTTTGGAATATACGATAATATCGTTTAAGTACAACAACAGGGTATCAAATTTGCTCCCAAGATAATGTTCCACTAGCCTTTGGAAAGTTCGGTGCATTACACAAGCAAAAGGCATCTTGGTAATTCAAGAGACCCATGGGGTAATAAAAACTGTTTTCCTGATCCTGGGGTGCCATAGGAACCTGCCAGTATCTGCTGAGTCAAATCTAGAGGGAGAATATGGCTGCTGATTGAAGAGCCGTGAGGGAATCCTCTATCCTAGGCAAAGGGTACATCTTTATGAGTAATGGCATTTAGTTTGCAGTAATCCACACAGAATTGGATCTTACCATCCTTTTTCTTGACCAGAACAATTGGCGCTGCCCAAGGGCTATGACTTTCTCTTATCATATTCACCTCTTTCATCTCCTTAATCATTTCTTTGACTTGCTGGTACATGACTGGTGGAATCGGCCTAATCTCTCTCTGATAGGCGGATGTCCATAGGTACTGATGTGATGTTGTACCCCAGGCTGACCCAAAATCCAAGGGTGTTGGCTAAGCTTCTTTTCGGTGTAAAACCACCTTCAAAACATCGCTCTTTGCTTCATGCTGGTCTTGATGTCAACTTTAATCTCCTTGGTCCATTCTGGTCTCTGGTCACTTTCCATCCCATCTTCGGCACTTTCTCCATTTCTTCCTCAGCTTCGACAATGTCCTGTAAACACACCGTGTGGATCTGAGCAACCGCTGGTTCCGTACAGCTGTACATCATAAGTCCTGTAATTTAGCACTCGGACTGGTATCCTACTTCTGATCACCGTGCTACACTCCTTGCCACTATTATTGTCTCTTCCTTGTTCATTGGGTAGGTTCTACTAGGGTGTCATAATCTTGACCCCTCAGGCCCCTTTGCTTTGCACCACAAAGTGGTTTTGGTGCCCGGCTTCAAGGTTACTGGTCTAGCATCCGTCACCCTTACTTTACCGATTTCCCCTCAGCATTAGCGAATCGTTGATGGCATTGCAAGTTGTAGATAGTCTGTTTGGGGCATGTTTCTCCACTTGAGTGCGTGTTTGGCTTGCTGCTGGAGGATGCTCACTAATTCGCGAAGCAATTCTGTAGAGCGTTCATCCCGATAATGAGTGGTGGCAGCTGATCACTCTCAATGTCGCTCACAATGATGCCTGTGTTACATGAACGCTTTCTTTCCTAGCTGTACATAGGCTTCTAGGTAGCCTAAATATGGTACTTCATCACCATTGCTTGCGATCAACTTTACACAAGATCTAGGAGGTGGCTTCAGATCATTAGGGTGCCCAGTACCTTTGGAACTCTCTTCCTTGCAGGTGGTGACTTGTGATCCGTGTCCAATAGCGCCATAAGCTTGATGCCATCGACCTTGACTGGAATCATGGGGCTTTTACCAACAAAACATGACTGCTGTAGCGGGACTGCTGGACCTGATCAGCTGTTCTTCGAGGGTCGGTCCTCATCCCGAAGAATTCCTGTTTAAATTTAAGGTGTTATTGATTGGTTGACCACATCTCCTTTCTATATGGCCGCTCCACACGCTCCGGCGACATATGAGCCTTCTTTGGCTATCAAATTGATCTGTGGGTGTCTCCTTCACTCCTTCTCGAATAGTTCATTTGGTCATGCTTCCTCTCTTTCCCTGATGGAAGAAGCTTTTCTCGTTCTTCCAGCTTTCCAACTGTGCATCTCTTTATACATTTCTGCCATCTGGTTGGTCAGCTGTGCAATCTGCTCTGTCAGTCTCGAATGTTGTTGATGCCTGCCTGTACAGAAACATATCGGTGTCTGTAACCTTGGGTCAGGTATCTGCTCATGTTCTGAATGCCGCCTCGGTAGGCAACAGCTTCTCTTCCCAGTTCTCGCCTTCGTAAGGACACTTCCTCTGGTTGGAGTCCTAATTGCCAAGAATGGTCTTCTTTTCAACCCTTGGTAGTGTAGGTCGGCCATTGAGTTCTATAGAGATTTGGGGATATGCTGGAGCTTCCTCTCAAGAATGTCCTGAACAAATATTCGATGGCTTTCTCTTTAAAATCCAGAAAGTCAACTTCAGGGTTCTGTAAATGCAGCATACGTAGTTCTCTTTCACGGCCTCACTTTGTACTCCTTCCACAAATTTTTGACTAGTACCCTATCTGCATCTCGGATCTCTGTTGTGTCTACTCTCGCTATTGCTCGTAACAGCTCTTGTAGACTCAGTGCAAACTCCTCAGGGTCTCTTGAGACTTCTGGGTACTGGAAAAGAACTTCATTTTGAGGTCAAACACGGTCCTGGCATCAAAAATCTGCTGTAGCCTCTGGAGTATCTGGTCTGCTGTGGCTTTGCTCCACTCGCCATGATTGGACTTCATGATGGGCAGCTCCTTTAGTTGCCCAATTAAAATTTCAACCTTCTGTTGCTCGGGATTTGATACAGCCAGAACATGGCTTGCATCTTTGAATGGAATTCTCCCAGGTTGCTGGTTCTGTCCCCATCTTTCTCTCAGAAAACTGTGGAAGCCATGGTGCTCCAAAGTAGTGCAGCATGGTTAGTGGAGAGTGTGGGATGTTCCTCTAAGTCCATCTCGGTCTCCTCCGGACAATTCCACTGCTACACCTGGGCTCCATTTGTGCTTCTTACTATGCCACTCAACTTTGGACTCCTCAGATAAATTATCTCTATCCTGCCGACTATGCCAAAATGTTTGTGATGCTCTGCTCAAGATGTGATGAGCAGGAGGGTCAATTATGTGGATAGAATAACTGCTATCCAGACAAGGAGAGGAAGGAGTCAACTTAGAATTTCGATGCCGCAGGGTGTTTATTTGGTACCAAGGGAAGACAGACACAGTCACAAAAGGAGGAGGGGTTGCCGAGAACAATAGGGCAATAGAACAGGGAAATACTTTTATCTACCACTTTTACGGGTGATTACTACAAGAATAAACTTTAGGCCTGCTTCCACTCTAATTCTGATACTAGTTTATGCTGTACTTCTATACTGTAAATGAGAATCAGGTTACATAAGCTACTCAGCACTGCATTAGGGTGATCAGCATCACACATTTCCATAAGAGTCCAGATATTCACACGAGTCCAGAGATCCGGCATCTTCTGAACACTGTCGCTCTTCGTTGGTTGCTACAAGGAAATGAAACAGAACTGTAGAACCCTAATCTCAATTCCCAGCAAGGACCTAGATAAGGCCACTAGGGTGGTGAGAGGTTTGGTAAACAGACCGTATATCTACGGCAAAAGCCCACTCTCCAAGGATGCTGGAATGTAGAACCAAAGCAACTGGTTCCTGAAATATCACACTGAAACAAGAGGTTCCTTGGCCAAACCCACTTCTAGGGCTGCCAAGGATGAAGAAAGGTCAAGATCTGCGTGTGCATGAATCCAATGGAGGACTACCATGACCTGACTGATGCTGTGGCACTCCAAGGCCAGCTGGACTCAGACAGAACTCTGACAGGACCAGGAACCTTAAGACTCTGAAGAGATGATGGTTGACTCTGCAATTCTAGGATCAGGAACTAACACAAAACAAAGAACGGGCGGACAGCCCCGGACTGGACTTGACGGACTCGACTTTCAGCGAACGACCAGGTGGGGCGCTGACTAGGTTCTCCAGGATGAGCTCACTCTTCTGTAGAGGGCAACCAACTTCGGACATCAGGAACAGGAACCATACGGAACGACACTGGCACGGATGTCATGATGCTTCGGGCGTACGCTTTCAAGCTGTGAAAACAAGAAAACGGTGGGTATGACTTGTACGACTGATGGCGGACTCGACTTCGGTGGACTATTACAAAACGGATGGGATGAGCTGATGGATGATCTCCCAGGTGTGAAGAATGCTAGAAGGACGCCTTCTTCTGAGTAGAGACTGATTCTGCATACGTAGGTTACAGACCACACTATGAGACTGCAGTGTGGTAGAAGACTGAGACTGTCTTTGTACAGTAGTAAACATATAACGGAACAATGCCCAAAGAACTGTGGAATGATACAATAATTTGCCGGAGAGGGCAAATTATAACTTCAGGGGTAATTGTTACTGATAAGGGCCAATGTCCAGATGCTTAGAGCAATAGTTCAGGTACTTGGACCAATAGTTCAGGTACTTCGGACAATAGTTCAGGTACTTAGGGCAATTGTTCAGGTACTTAGGGCAATAGTTGAAGTACTTAGGACAATAGTTCGGTACTAAGGGCAATAGTTCAGGTACTTAGGACAATAGTTCAGCATAAGCAGTACAGTAATCACAGTAGTTTCACAGTATAAGCAAATCGAACACTCCCAAATGAACCCCTGTTTCTAAATATAGGGTCTTCTGAATAGGATCCCTTTCAGTACATTGTGGCTAGGGAATCCTTTAGTACCACTAAGCTGGTTTGCCCTATTCCAGCTAGGCCGGGCCTCCCTTTAGTACCACTAGGTTGGTTTGCCCTATTCTGCTAGGCCGGGCCTCCCTTTAGTACCTCTAGGCTGGCTTGCCCTATTCCACTAGGCCGGGCCTCCCTTTAGTACACTAGGCTGGATTTGCCCTATTCCGCTAGGCCAGGGCCTCCCTTTAGTACCACTAGGCTGGCTTGCCCTATTCCGCTAGGCCTGGGCTTCCCTTTAGACCAGGCTTTACCTCGGGCCTAATGCCCTACCTTTACCTTGGGCCTGATGCCCTACATTAGCTTGGGACTGGTGCCCGCCTTAGATTGGGCTGGTGCCCCACTTCACAATGGGCCTGGTGCCCTCATTGCATTGGGCCTGGTGCCCCACTTTGTATTGGGCCTGGTGCCCCACATTAGATTGTTCCTGGTGCCCCAATTTATAATGGTCCTAATGCTCTATTTTATATCTGGGCCTGAATTGTCCTTTAAATTCGCTGTCTTTTAAATCTTTCAGGCTCCCAGTGCCTGCTGTCATTATGTAGCGAAACCCGCCTCTAATTCTGCCTCTTATGAATATTTATAGACCGTTAACCTGGCCTTAATACACTGGCCCTCCCGTGGGAGTCGCTAGCCCGCCTCCCTAATACATATTAAAATCAAGGGTCCTAATGACCCGATGCCCCTCATGTGGCCACGTCACCCTGCAAGTGCCTAATGCACTTTTTCCAGTAAACACAGTCCCCTTCAACAACAGGCAGTCAGCACTGCATGTGCCACCGACTCACCGCTCTGCGGTCTCCGGAGTTCACTGCAGTCAAAGGGAGGCGGGAGGTGAGCTGGCAGTGGGAGGAGGATCAGGCAGCGAGAGGGATGGCTCGGGGAGACCTCCGATGGCCAAAATGATCGCGGGCCCGCGATGCGGCTGGCTTGCTGCCGTGTGGGACCAGTTTACTTTGAAAACACTCGGGGCCAGAAAATAAATAATTGGAGTACTTTAAGCCCTTAAAACGCTGGTAACAGCGTTTCTTGTGGTGCCCGATGGCACCACTGGACTAACGCACTCCACAACAGCAGGAGGGGATCTTCAGGCAGTGGAGGCAGAGCAGGCACACAGCTAAGTCCTCAGGGATGGCTTCAACCCCCAGGTAAGCCCTTTCCTTGTCCCTTTGACTTACTGTGTCCTCTCTTCCTCAACAGCTGCCCAGGAACTGCCCAACTGACTAACTGAACTGTTATAGAATTGTTTTTAAAGTTAAACCTGTCTGGTTCTAGAATGGCTAGATTGGAATGCTGTGCATGAGCCACTCAGCACAGCATTCCATCCAGACCATTATGACATATAATGCTTTACAATCTGTATTTTGACCAGCTGTAAGTGCACAGGGGCACTTTTCTATTATTATAGTATTTTCTGTGTGTCAGAAGGTTGATTCTTTATTTCTAGGGGCCCTTAGCACAGTACCCTGCTGTTTATCCCTGCAGCAGGTACCCTGAGCACCTGTGTACTCATGCTTATTTATTTATTTTTCTGGAATGACCAACTTTGGGGCATTATAGATTTTCCCATCCTTACCAGTGCAGGCAGTGGGGATGACCAGTATGAAGGAAGGGTAAGATGACAGGACAACAGTATTGGATATTCCAGGAGCAATTGGAGGATCTGGTCTTTTAGCAAGGCAGCAATAGATCAGGGTAACATGGAGCCTTTGGAAAGCAACCCCAATGTTAGCATATCGATCTCTGCCAGCTTAGGTGGCAGAGAGGCTAGCAATGGACCAGGCAATGATGGGTCCCCCATCAGAACAGGCAGTAACAGGAGGCCCAGCTGCACACCAGTCATTTAAAGGGGAACAGTCAGCACTAAGAGCCCCATATCCAAGTGTGGGTCTGGTTCCAATTGCATTTTGTGTGCAAAAATTTAGCTCTACTTACTGTTTACTGTGGTATAGTAGATCATATTGGGCTAAGTCTTATGACTTGTAAGCTGACATTTTCTGTAACTACAGATCCCAAAATCACCTAAAGATAACATTAGAGGAGGGCTATAGCAGCAAGAGGTTCAACAGCCTGCAGTGCATGTTAAAGTTTTATAGGTTCTGATCTTTTGTTTGCGGGACCTGCTGACCTCCCTGGGCAAAGAATGGTCACTGAGGACTGTACCTAGCCTTAGGAGAACAGTGGAACTGGCAAACATCTGATCAAAGCTTATAAAGCTCATATATGCACTGCAGACTATTCAATCTCCTATGCTACGAACTGCAGAATTTAGCACTCAGGGAGGGGTGGAATGAAGCCTTACTAGTGAAGCACTTGGGCATTCTGGCTGTGGATGTTAACTGGAGTTACTACCTTGGATATCTTGACCTGAGCAATTGAAATAAAAAGCTGAAAAGCATTATTTTCTGAGTTGAGTGTATACCTTTGGTAAGAGTGCTGTGTGGGAGTGCTGAGCCTGGCAGTTTGTAGCTTGTGTTTGTTGGGGTAGGCAACCCACTGCTTAGCATTGAGATGAGCTCAGTGCTGTGCTCACATTTCCTGATCTCTATTCAATCTCCCACTGCTGCAGCCCTCCTTTGATGACAGCTGCTGGGGATTCTGGTATTTATAGTTACGGAAAATGTCAGCTTGCAAGTCACGTTAATAAATATACAAAAAGATTATATCCACAGAATTGTTTTGGGAACTATTTCCTAGTATGGCTTGAACTTGAATTAAACGTGATAAAGAAACATAAAATTTATCTTGAAGCCATACTGTTTTTTTTTATTTTAGTCTTTGGTAACCAGGTAAGGCCCACTAGGCACAACTGCCTGTTTTCAGGGGCAACCTGGGGCACTGGGCAGTTAAGTGACTTGCTCAGAGTCACACAGTATGCAAGTGGAGGTAGTGAGAATCAAACTCAGATCTGGTCTGCTGGATGTATCAAGCTCGTTCACACCTCGTTCCTCTAACCTCTAGGCTATACTGCCAGCCCATGTATGCATGTATGTATACTAAACTTAGTTTGTTACCTTCCAAGTTGAAGTCATCAGTAATGGGACTTCTCTGAAAGTACACCATCAAATCACGTCTTTTCGTAGGCCTTTCAGGTTACAACAGTGCACTCCAGCCTATTTTTGGCAATCCAAATTTCAAGATAAATGGGAAAAGATTCCTTCTGAATGGTTTCTCAAGGGTTCTAACCTCTCTTTTAATTCCTTTATTAGGAACAACTTGTATATTTCACTCCAGACAATTCTGAACAACGAAAATTTCCATAAGAATGTTTATCCAAGTTATTATTAATTACAATGGCTTTAAAGACACATCTTGTGCCTATTCCATTTTGCTCACCTTTCCAGAACCAGTGAATTACCTGAAGTGTCGAAGCTTAAAACCTCACCCTATGCTGGCCCAGTGGAGGGTAGGGCTGAGGTGCTGGATGCCTTACTTACGCCATGCCTGCACCCAGGTTTAGGAATGATCTCAGGTTGTCGGGTGCTGGCATGGGGGAGGGGCAGCAGAATTAAGTGTTGGCTTTCCTATCCCGGTAGTTGCCTTTCCATATTCCTGCCATTACTGGATGGAGATCCAGTGGCTGGCACAGAGCAATAACAGAGTGACAGGTAGGGTGGGCCCTTAGGGCATGATGTGAACGTTCCTCCACATGTATGCATTATGTCAGGGACGTGCAGGAATGGGAAGGGAGAAAACTAAAACCCCAATAAATTACCTATGGATAAAAATAGTCCCCACCCTATATCTAATCTATACCAATTTTATTAATTTCCAAATTCACCTCAGAACCCATTATTTCCTCATATTGGAACTGAGAGTCCGAATTAATCTACAAACCTGGAGCACTTTATGGAAAAATATATGTCATTATATTCCTCTTGATAACTTGAGACTAATTCAATATAAACTTCTCCACAGCTCCTATATGACACCTCAAAAATGTTCAAATTTGTTTTTAGATTCTGATAGATGTAGTAAATGTAGCTTGGGAGAAGGAACTGTTTATGGGACTGTCCAAAATCTCAGGAAATTTGGAAATTAGTGAACTCAGAATTTGGCAGGAAACTTTATTTAAACCATGCTTTCAATTTTGAGACCTGCATTCTAGGCAACCTCAGTATTGTCAAGGGTCCCACTGACAGGGCCATCATTTCCATGTTAGCTATTTCCACAAAACAACTTACTGTTAGACACTGGCTAGACAAACAATTACTGAGTAAGAAGGAATGATCGGTTAATGTCTTACTGAATCTACAGATTACTAAATTAATTAATCTGTTTCATAACAATATCTCACAGTTTTACAATAAATGGGGTAAACTTTGCAGTTTATTGAAGTAATTCAAGTTAATGATCCTTTAGCCAAACTAAGAGTTATAGCTTTTGATTCTATGCCGGATCTGTAAGGATGGATATTATGATCCCTCGTGGACTGGGGGCTAAAATGGTTCACATTTCTTTCAGATATGTCAAGACTGCTTTTACTTGAACTTATTTGGGGATAGTGATGGGGTAGTTTTCTGTTAAGATACTGATAATGATAACATCTTATGGCAACATGCTTGTAAACCTTCTACTTTTTTCTATGTTGTTGTTGTTTATATGGATTATTGGTTTTATCCTTTCTGTATCATACTTCAAACTTTGTAAAATAAAGGAAAGTTAGAAAAAGCTTGCAAGTCAGCAGAATTAGCATGCTATAACCTACTATACCCCACCTTGTGCTGTGCCTCCTCCTCTTTCAGTCTTACCCTCATCTTCTCCTCCTCCATCCCTTCCTACTCTCATTTTTCCCTCCACCCTCCCATGCCCTCTCTTGTCTCTTGCTGCCCTCCATCACTGCCCCCATTTTTGTCCTGCCCCCTAAACCTGGAGTTCCTCCTCTGTTCTGTCCTGTCTCATCCCTACCCTTCTCTCTCTCTCTCTCTCCTCCCCAGGCTACGGGACGTAATGCTGTGATATGTATAAAATGCTGTACTAACAACAACAAATAACAAAAAATCATGTACTAAGCCTGTTTGCAAATATAGTGGTTTGTAAATGCAGTTGATTTTATTTTATTGTATGGTTTTGTACTGCTTGTATCGTATGTATGTTAATGACATGGCCATCTTTGAAAAAGGCTATTTTATCTCAACGGTTTTCTGAATATAATAAACTGTTTAATGCCGTATATGATCCTAGTGAGAACAAATCCAGAACAAATGGTTTGATACCTTTCATTGGACCAACAAGGATGTTACAAAAAAAATAGCTTTAGCTTTCGGACCAACAAGTCCTTCTTTAGAAGCTTAATGACAGTTATTTAGAAAATCCTATATTATTAACGCTTAGAACATGCAGAAAAAACTAGAAATAATTCTCATTGGTTTAAAACAGGCATTCAGAACAAAATTAAAGTGATGTCAGAGAGCTTGAATATCTTAAGTGTGTTTTCAGCTGAACTGAACTTAAAGGTCAAAGGTTGTCCAGAGATAACAGCAGGCAGAGAGTTCAACCCACATATAATATACCATGTATCAGTCTAATGAATAACAAAATACTAAGATTCTCTACTCACTAAATTATTTGTCAAGTGAAAAAACTCTTAAAAGAGTGAGGTAAGAGTACACCAGTAGAAGCTGCTTCAACTCTGCTAAGAACTCTGTTAGTTTGTGAATATGGCCTATGACAATAACATGACCTTGGAGAAAACAACTGCATGTCAAAATGTAACATACTAGCAAGTAAAAATAAATAAATATGGAATAAAGTATGGGTGCAGTGTGTTATGAGAATTTAATACACACCTGAGTTGTTGGATGGCACATAAACCCTGAGGGTGAAGCCTGAGGTTTATGGTAACCATCCAACAATGAGAATGTATTAAATTTGAGTTAACACACTGCACCCATATTGTTTTATATAATTCAAGGGGTTGCGTTTTTTGTCGAGTTCCATCTGCCATGAGGAAATAAAATCTTTTATTTATTTATTTTGATTCAGGGGTCAGCACCTGGTCACGCTCTGGCCCAGGATGAAATTAGAAGAGAGAAGGCAAGAGATGCTGGCTCATGAGAGACACTGGAGACAGGCAGTTTGATGGATGAATTGGGTGCCTTGCTGCTTTTGATGCTCCTGCCTCATAAAGTACGCCGGTGAGTATCCGATTCAGTATGTGGCTTCCTTTGTGGTGTGCCAATGAGGGACTGAAGCCATGTTAAAAATTTTTAAAATGACAACATTGGCCCACAGCAGGATATGGATCACTCACTCTTCTGAAGTACCGAGATGAGTCTGACAGAAAGATCCATGTATTAAAAAAATGCATTTAATACATGACTTTTTCTATGGGAAAACACACAACCCATTACTTATTAAAAATAAGCCCCAAAAATTACAACAACAGAAATGATCCTTACATGGCATATAGAAGGATGAAAGTGATGTATACCCAAAGTGAGTAAGTGTAACACACTGATGAAAGTACAACTGGCTGAAGATATATAGCATCTCTCAACCAGCTATTATGTTCCAGAAACCTTAAGGCCTTCAGTGTTGTAACAAGATTTTATACATGATAATATCAATTGTCAGTGTAAGTGCCAGATATGAAGTACTAGTGAAGGACCCAAAGAAACTGAGACTATGCAGTCTTATATGTACAAATTTCAATAAATTGCCAGTGTATAATTGAAATAATACATGTACAGAAACAGTCTAAGGAATCTAAACAAAAATTCCTAGAATTAAATCCCCTCAGGAGAAAGTAACTACTTAAAATGAAATATATATACATGAATCTTAATACAACGTGAATTGCACCAATCACCACAATAGTTACTCAAAAGGCATTACACCTGTAATGAACCCCAAGTAAATGAGACAATGCATCTAATAAGTACAGAATGTAAAACATAACAGTATATACTCAAACTACAGAACTAGTAGAAGAGTAAATATCCACTATAAGATGAGCCCAGAGTCCTAGCCACTATGACACCATAATGCCATGTACATGAACATAAGTTTACTCCAATATCACCACAATATTCACATCCACTATACCCACATAACCACCCACCTCAAATGCCAATATTAAAAATTCAACGTGCCACACTTTTCTCCCCTGCAACACACACATAAACATATACACAAACCCACACACATACACATACACACACCCACACACATTCACACAATATTAATATGAGAGGTCAATCTGTAGACAACCAGTTAGGAGGGACTGTGTAAAGTCAAAGTCCAAGGCTCGCTGAAAACCTAAAATATTGTATGAATGTCCATCCTCTGATAAAGGTTCATGTAAGTTCACGTGTAATGTGTCATATATCCAACATCAGTGTTCAAGCCATCTTGCACCATATTAAGAAGTATATATGTCTGATCTCACAAGCTTGTCTCTGTTGTGTATTGTTGAAATGTTCTTTCAAGACCATTACAGACATACTGGGAGATGGAGTGGTCATCCCCGAGAAGTGTTGTTCCACTGGTTTGTCAGTCATCTTCCTATTAATACCATAACTGTGTGAATTCATTATAGTGTAGAGTTGTTGTTTTGTCTCCCACATACCCTGTGTGAGGAAATTTCTTGGATTGAATAAAACAAACAACACTACTTGATGTACATGTATACTTACCCAATATTCTGAATTGTCTGTTTTGTGAGGTATTCACAGAGTCTGAAGTGAAAAGCTTCTGAAGAAGGACTTGTTGGTCTGAAAACTAAATCCATTTGTTCTTTTGAAACATCCTTGTTGGTCCAATAAAGGTATCAAACCATTTGTTCTAGATTTGAATATAATAAACTAAACTAAAACTAAATTGTGCAGCAAGAGTTTTCCATTTATTTAAAGAAGGTGTGACAGGATTTGGCTTACCTTTAAGGGTAAGGGAGATATGGGAGTTGGAAATGTTATTGTTAAGCCTTACATGATCAGTACATGGAGATCAATGGTATATACCTCCGACAGCAAAACTTTTCCAGCAAGCATCAGTACAGCAACTACCAGCGCCAGATCGCTGTATGGATGGTCGCTGGACCTAGGCATTGTATTTGGGGATTTGCACTCCTCAATCAGCTCAACTTGGGTTGATTATAAAAGATGGGGGGTGGGCATTCATGTGGAGTGGTTTGGAGGCAAAGCCCTCTGAAGAAAACATGCATCCAAGTCAGAATTGATCTGTGACTGCAAATGCAGTCGACATGATGGTTTCGTAGTCTGGTCATTTGAGAAACGCTTTGTCGATGACCAGTCATAGATCTGGGATCAACAAGGAAGTCTTATTAAGTGTTCACAGTCAGCATATTGAATGTTTGTGAGCAGAGTTAAACCGAGCAGTTATATTGTACTTTGAGGATTTGTTTTCTTGGCTGGAACAAACTGAAATACTGGATTCTAAAAATGAAGTCCACATGCTTGCATTACACAATGTCTGCCTTGGATGAATCAATCACGTGATTACTGAGTTTGTGCATCAATGGAACAATCACACATTGCAAACAAAAGATCAAATGTCTCCTTTGCAGTTGTAGTCAATGTCTGAATCATTCTTTGATAGTCAGTGTTGCTGTATTGATGACTATGGCTATACAACTAATCTGGAAACAAACAATAATATAATTGTACCAGAGATTAATTTTGTTTTAATGGAAGCAGACATAGTAGAACTTCAGCGAGTAATCAATCCTGATGCTGATGATTTTAACCATAGAGCTGTACTTTTATTGACTGACATGCCTTTATTCGATTGATCTGTATGTGATGTTCTTAGAAAACTTCTATATGTACAACACGTGACTTATATTTTTCATATAAAAAGCAGAATAATTACACAGTTAGGGCCCCTCTTACAAGTTAAAAGATATGTTAATAAATGGTACAAACTTTGAAAATGAATATTACCTCATTTTCAAACAAAATAACTTATCTAAACCATTGTTTTATATATTTCCTTTGAGTGCCTTTTTTATGTTTGCTTGCATGCATGAGCAAGAAACATATAGTGACAGCTTGCTGGAGAAGCAGGTTGTGGAGGTGCGGTCATGTTGTGGCCAATGCTGCCACTGCTTTTGGGGCTTGTGTCTGTGGCACCACTAAATGAGCATGCTGTCTATGACAGCAGCTCAGAAGCGTGCCACCAACTTGAAATGATTTTGCCACTGCAGCGAGGGCGCCCCCTCATTGTAGGGCTTGCCTTGTCTAGTGTTACATTTCAATAAACATGGCAGCGGCTGTCACTGTCCACCTCTCACAGTCCCAGGAAAGCTGAAATGGGGTGCCCAATCCCCATGTCAGCATGGCCCTTCCCAGTTCATTTGCTAATGGGGGAGCCCAATCCCTGTCAGCATAATGTCCCCCATAATTTGTCTGCTGAGGTGGGTGCCCAACCCCTTCGCATCATGCCCCCAAACACAGACCATTTTTCTTTGACGATGGGGTGCCAATCCCCATTGGCTCCAGTCCCCACCCTAAAAATACAGGTGGCATACTGGAAGCCCACCCCAGTGTGTCAAATGTACCTGTAAAACAAGGAAACCTTCCCACAAGGTTTTTTTAAACCTGTAAACAAGAAAACAGTCCCTCGTTGTCTTTGGTGCCCCTCCCCAACCCACACCCCCTCTGCACACCACCTCCCCACCCCCACCGCATACTTACCTCCGGAGCCCTGTGTGATGATCTTCGGTGACGTGGGAACATGCCTGCACTCTTCAAAGCCGACCATGAACTGAAGAAATGCCGATAAGCTGTATAATGGCATAAATGGGGGTTTTCAACTTAGGTGGATATCGCAGCCATTTTTGTAACTTTGAGCACCAAGTTTTCAACATGGGGTTCTTGGGACCCCACCTTATGAACTCAGTCACTGTGATGTCGTTATTCGGTCCTGAAAGGTTAATTTCGCAGTCACTGCATGGAATTCGGTCCTGAAAGGTTAATTTCCATGATCACTGCATGGAATCACCTTCCGGGCTGAGTAACAAAATGACAGTGTCACTGTTCATGAGGTGGGCTCCCAAAACAATGTTGAAAATTTGGTGAAAAAATTCTCAAAATGACTGTGTTATAAGCATGCATTGTGCAGTTCCACACACGCTCATAACTTCACCAATTTTTTATATTTTTATATTGTTACTCTAGGTTTTAACACTGTCATTTTGCACACTGCCTGATGAATAGTACAGCTGCCATTTTCACATCCTGCCCAAAACATGTTTTCGCCTGTGGCACACAATGGGTGCGATGGCTGTATAATGAAATCAGCGTTCAGGACAGATTAAAGAAAATCACAGTGCTGCTGCTCATGAGCGGAGGTCCCACATGCCTATGTTGAAAATCTGGTGTAAAAATTCCCAAATAATTGCATTATGGGTGTGCATTGTGCGGTTTCTACACACAATCATGACTTCACTACTTTTGTTATATTTTCACTCCAGATTTTCAACATTATCATTTTACACCTTCTCATGAACAGTACAGCTGTCATTTTTCACATCCTGTTCGAAATGTGTTTCGCACCTGTGGTGCCAAATGGCACAGTCGCTGTGTAAAATCACCTTTCAGCTAATGAACTGTTAGTGTCACTGTTCATGCAGTGGAGTCAAAAGCCCATTTTGAAAACCTGGGTGAAAATATAAGAACGCCCAGGGCATCAGGGTTTCCGACCATAACGCCCTATCCTGTAGGGACTGACAGGTGTCAGGGGTGTGACTTGGGACTGCCTACAGTCATGCTGATGCCATTCCACCCCCACCCCACTCTGCAGCCAGTGACAGGCATTGAGGTGTGCCTTTGATTCTTCGCCCCAAAGTTCACCCCATTCTCCTATACTGCACCCATTTCAACGTATTTCCTTGTGGAATGGGGTGAGTGTAAGCCTTAACATCCCAAAGGACACCTCAACACTTTTTGGTGTCTACAGGGTAGGGTGAGCTGAAATGGCATGAGTGTTATAGGCGATGACCCAAAGGCACCCCAATGCCTGTCCATCTCTGTAGAGTGGGGTAGGGTTGGTGTCACTTCAATACTTCATGCCATTCCTATTCTGCATCTGTCTAACTTCTGCACATTCAATACTAATGCCAGCAAGCAAACATTCTGCATTGACAAATGCTTGTTTCTAGTTTATTCCTGTAAATCTCTAATTTCTTCCTGTAAGTTTACTTTTTACAAGTGTTTCTTTCTGAATGATAATTATGCCCCATAAATTAATTCACAGATTTCTTTTAATAACAAGGTTTACTATAGGACAGCGTGCAATAAAATATCTGTATAAAGAAAAGCCTGCTGAACTCTGAATGATTATACTTTAGAAAGTAGGCAATTCGCTAAACACATTTAAATGGCCCATTTAGGGATTGAGGTGACTGTTCATGCATGCTGTACAAGCATGCACAGGTGGTTGCATCAGCAAATTTATACAAACTGGGTGGGTGCAGTGTTGGAAATGGTAAATTGACAGATGTTTCACAGTCCTGATATCCTCCAGTCAGAAACTACTAAATGATTGCTGAGTTGATACTATGTTCTGTCACAAGCATAGCTAATGATATTTAAATAATCTTTCAGGCAGTCAAAATGTCCTCTCCTTGTCCTCACTGGCTGTTGTTTATTTCAGTTTTCACATGTTCTGTGTGCCTAATGTTGATGAAATAGCATCACTTCCTTTATGCTTTTGTTTGTGGTCCTGCAAAGTAGACAGGATCACCAATGATACATGTGAGCAGCTCACACATCAGAGCTGCACACACATCCTCATGTGGTCATATGTGTTAAAGTTAAAGACTGATGGATCACTTGTGGAGGAAATGCTGCTGGACTCAGTGGTCAGAATAAATATTGGTAGTGCATTAGTGCATCATGGCTTGAGTATTGCACCAAGTATTTTTGTCTTATTTTTGGTTGGTACTATGGTAGGCTTCAAGTGGTTCTGCTCACATATTTCCATCTCTAAACTCCTTTAGGAAATGGTTTCACTATACTGTGTAGAAGTGAATCTATTAGTAAACACATTCCAGATATTACTTACTTTCACATATTGTCATGCTGAAATGTAAAACAAACAAACATCCCCTCGTAAAATAAGTATGTTCATATCCGAAGAGAAGACTAAATATCACTGTAACTGTTTTCCCTTTTTCCCATTGGGAAACCGTGGCATAATTTGCCATAATGAAGGAGTGTTCATTATGATAAACACGTGCATGGATTCCCTTACTCTGTGCATACACCCGCCTTGGCCTCAGCTCTTCCTGTGGACCGCTGGCCACTGTCATCTTTTCTGGGAGACTGAACCGCCACTTTTGGACCCGTGGTAAGTCAATTCAAACTACTGCCACAGAGAGAGAAAAACTCTTAACTGCAGTGCTGCTGCGCCAAAGAACTACAAAAAAAGGGCACCCGTGCACCGTGCTTAAACTGGACCACGGCATCCAGCAACTTCACTTTATTTTACATAATTGCTGTGGCAAAGAAAGGGAAACCAGCAATTATATAAAATAAAATATGAAGTCGATGTGTGTAAACTTGAAGTTTACACACCCTTGGGGTTAGATGCTATTCATAACCCCTTGAGCTTCTGCTCTTGGGGTAATGTAGCATCTAACTCCTCGGTGTGTGTAAACTTCTTCATACACACTGACCCATACTTTATTCCTATATAATTAACTTTCTCCATAGGAAAATTAAAGTAGAATGGATATTTTACTAGCTATGGAAAGGTAGTAATGTACTACAGTGTGTGTTAGAATGTTTAATTCGTTAAAATCTAGGTTTCCTAGTGTTGTTGTACCATCGATGTGGCGTCACGATGTTGTTGTACCATCGTGGGTATGTCACATCAATGGTACAACAGCATGGATGACATTTGCACATGTGCCACTCACACATTGTGGCGGTCGCCACAATGGGCGAAAGCAAAGGCACAGAAGATTGTAAGTAAATAAATACCGCTGTGGACTGGGAATGAGCAGAGTGTTTGGACATGGTGGGGTGGGTAGGAGGGCGGGTCTCCAACATCACGGCGCAATCAAGTATGAAGGCACAAGCTATTCTCGATTTACTTTTGCCCATACACTATAAAAGACAGTGGATGGGCAACAGTAAACAACAACACTAGTTCACTTCTCGAGGTTTCATGCCAGCAGAAAACCTCTCAAGCTTCGCTCTTGAGGTTTCTTGGTTGTCATGACAACCTCTCGAAGTGAGCAATAGTGTTGTTGTTCACTGTTGCTTATCCACTATCCTCTATGTAGTGTATGGTGGAATGCTATTATGCATGGAATTCCATTCCTGGAATATACTTGATTTACTGCAGTAGTGACATCATTATGTTGTTCTTCTGCAGTAGTGATGCCACTACTGCAGCAGAACAACTTGAATACTGACACATATTTGATTTCCCTTATCCAATTAAGCTGGAAGTTGTTGATTTTAAATTTGAACTTGCAGAAACATCTGCACACTGTCAGTAATGTGAGCCTCACCAAGCCTCATGTGCCCCCCAACCACAAGTTCACTGAAACAAAGGGTAGTGTCCAAAATATGCATTGATGCCCATACACTATATAGAACAGCAGATGGGCAACTCTGTGCACAACACACTGGTTGTGCATAGTTGCCCATCTACTATCCTATATGTATTGCAGACTGAGACATACTGTAGAAAACAAAGGAACAGCCCAAGAATGGTCAGATCTCAATTGTGCTTAATTGACAAGGACAAACTGATTGGGTCAGTTTTCATTGATCTGACCAAGGCACTCAACCTCATGAACTGCACATTACTTATGGATATACTTGTGAGGATTGGCATAGCTAGGGAAGCAGTGGGATGGTTCGAGAACTACCTTGCTGACCATGCCCAAAAAGTGAAAATCAGTGGAGTCCTCTCTTACTCTAAGGCTGTGTCAGTAGGTGTTTCTCAGGGTTCACTTCTGGGCCCACTGCCATTCAGCCTGTTTATAAATGACCTGCCTAATGCATGTGATGCTACCGCATCCTGCTTTATGAAGATGATGAAGTAGTCTACACTTACAGCACTAATCAGCTAACTGCCAACAACACCCTACAGCACAACTTCCACTCTTGAGCACTGGTTCGCATAGAACAAGCTGCTCCTGAACAACAGAAAACTTAAACAATGATATTCACAAGCCATCAGAGGATGAACAACCTATTAAAGCATTTTTAAAATTGCACAGTTGCACATCACTAGGTCACTTTCTAATACTAGAGAAATGAGATTTTATAATTTTACATCTATTTATTAACATTACATAAAGATATTTCTCAAATAAAATGTGTCATAGGACGTCTAACTTGTTTAAGTTGATTTGCAAGATCTAACTTGACTATTTTGAACAAGCATTTGTCAATGCCGAATGTTTGCTTGCTGGCATTGGCAGTGGTAGTAGAAGTACAGAGCTGCGTAATAGGAATGGCAGTGAAGTATTGAACTGAAGCCAACCCCACCACTACCCTGCAGAGAGTGACAGGCATTGGGGTGTGCATTTGGGCCGTCAGGCATAATGGCCCGCCATTTCACCACCCCATCCTGCAGACACTGACAAGTGTCACGGTGTTCCTTGGGGTCTTTGGCCTTATGCACACCCATTTCATTAGGAAATATGGTGAGATGGGTGCGATATAGAAGAATGGGGTGAACTTTGGGGCCAAAGAGTCCAGGGCATATTTCGATGCCTCTCACTGGCTGCAGGGTTGGAATGGTATGAGCATTACAGGCAAGAATCCCAAGTCACACCCCTGATGCCTGTCATTCTCTACAGGGTTGGGCGTTATGGTTGGAAATCCTAATACCTCAGGCATTCATTGGTATTTTCACTCCAAATTTTCAACATGTTTTTGTGACCCCACCTTATGAACAGGGGAATATCAGTTTGTTAGCCAAAAGCTGCTTTTGCACAGCGACTATGGCATTTAGCACCACAGGTGCAAAACATTCGAACAGGATGTAAAAAATGACAGTTGTACTGTTCATGGGGAGGTGTAAAAATGGCAATGTTGCAAATCTGCAGTAAAATATTTAAAAAATGGTGAAGTCACGGCGTACATAGAAACTGTGCAACACACCGTAATATAATTAGATTGGGGATTTTTTACAGCAGATTGTCAACTCAGGCATTTTGGTGCCTACGATCATGAACAGTGTCACTGTGATTTTCTTTATCTGTGCCGAACAATGATTTCCCACAGCAACCACGCATCTCTGTGCTGAAAGTGTGAAAACACACTTCAGCCATGTTGTGAAAATGACAGCTGTACTGTTCATAAGGAAATGTGGAAAATGCGACGAAAATCTGGACTGAAAATATTACAAAGTCATGAACTTACGAGGTTAGTGGAAACTGCGCAATGCTCACTCGTAACACAGTCATTTTATGGACTTCTGTCACCAAATTTTCAACATAGCCATTTTAATACCTCTGCTCATGAACAGTGTAACTGTGATTTTCTTAATCTGTCCTAAACATTGCTTTCGCACACAACAACACCATTGTGCGCTTCTACATGTGCAAAACACATTTTAGGCGACATATGAAAAATGGCAGCTGTACTGTTCATAAGGAAGTGTAATAAAATGGCAATGTTGAAAATCTGGAGTAAAAATATTAAATTAGCAAACTTACGAGCATGCATAGGAACTGCGAATGCACACTCGTGAAACAGTCAGTATTAGGAATTTTTTCACCAAATTTTCAACATAGCCATTTTAAGACCTCTGCTCACGAACAGTGTCACTGTGATATTATTAATGTGTCCCATACACTGATTTTGCACATCGACTGCGCCATTGTGCGCTGCATGGAATGGAAACACATTTTGGGCAAGATGTGAAAAGCGGCAGCTGTACTGCTCATAAGGAGGTGTGGTAAAATGGCAATGTTGAAAATCTGGAGTGAAATATTGAAATACAGACTTATGAGCGCATGAACTGCTCAATGCAGCTTGTAAAATAGTCATTTTAGGAACTTTTCACCAAATTTTCAACATAGCCATTTTAAGACCTCTGCTCATGAACAGTGTCACTGTGATTTTCTTAATTTGTCCTGTACATTGATTTCACACACCAACTGCGCCATTGTGTGCTACATGGGCAGAAACACATTTTGGGTGAGATGTGAAAATGACAGCTGTACTACTCATAAGAAGGTGTGGTAAAATGGCAATGTTGAAAATCTAGAGTGAAAATATTGAAAATTCGTGAACTTACAAGCCTGCGTAGGAACTGCGCATGCGGCTTCATAAAACAGTCATTTTTTGAATTTTGCACTAAATTTTCAACATGGGTTTTGGGATTCTCTCGAATGATGTCACTGTCATGGCATTATTCAGGCCCAAAAGGTGATTTCACGCGGTGACTGCGAAATCACCCTCTGGGCTGGAATAACGCCATGACAGTGACATCATTCATGAGAAGGGTCCCAAAACCATGTTGAAAATTGGTACAAAAATCCTAAAATGAGATATGCAACAAAGTTGAAAAAATCCAGTCTATCCCATTATACAGCTTTGGCATTTCCTCAGTTTGTGGTTGGCTTTGAAGAGTGCAGGCGTGTTCCCGGTCCAGCGAACATCATCGCGCCGAGCTCTGAAGGTAAGTATGGGGTGAGGGGGGTGGGGAGGCAGGGTGCGCAGTGGGTGGATGCAGGTTGTGGGAGGGGCTGGGAGAAGCGCCGTGGGACCCGTTTTTATTTTGCAGGTAAAAAAAAAAAAGGCGTGGGATGTTTGCCACACTGGGTGAGCTTCCAGCATGGCAGAAGGACAGCTGGGGGCGTGGAGCTGACGGGGATTGGGCACCCCGTTGGCCATATGATCAGTTGCCACGCTGGGTGGGCTCCCATCGTGGCACCCAGTCTCGGGGGTGAGGACAATGGGTTGATGGGGGATTGGGCACCCCGTCGGCTATTCTATGAGGTTTGCCCCACGCTGGGTGGGCACCTGGCGTGGCATGTGGAAAACTTTGGGGAGCACAGCACAAGCTGACGGGGATTGTGCACTCCCGTCGACTATCGTGTGTGTGTGGGGGGCAGCCGCGCAGTATGCGTGCGTTTCTCTGTGTGTGTGGGTTTGTGTGTGTGTGTAGGGGAGCTGCGCGCCCGAGCATGCGATATCTTATAGCTGCTCACTGAGTGTAGCTCCCCTTTGCAACTGTCGCCTGCATTTGGAGCTTGTCATAGACAGCTCCAGCATGCATTAGCGGACAGGGGCCATGCTAACAACTGACTGAATTGGAAGAGGGTGATACACCTCTGAAATCTCGGATGATGGTACTATGTTTCTTGCACATGCGTGCAAGCAAACATAATAAAACAACTCATAAACTGCATTTGCTAGATGTGACTTGTGACTTGCGACTTGCGACTTGGACCTTGTCTACATTTTGTCCGGTGATAATTGTGAGATGCGACATTAGTACTGACAATGTTTTGCCCCAATATTTTGTCCAGCACATTTTGTCTGGGGACGATTAGTCCATACATGGTTGGGTACAGTCCTCAGGTGGTTTCAATCATTCATCTCTGGCAGGTTTCAGAGGGTGGTGTCAGGAATTTATTCCTTTGACCCATTCTCCATTCTCCCTGCCATGTGGATGCACGCAGAGGCTCTGTGCTATCTCCCTTGTTTGCTTGTACATGCTACTGCTGGGGGACAGTGGAAGGCAGTTTGGGCTGAGTTTTCACTGCTATGCAGATGATACTCAGCTGTACATGTCCTTGCCCTGAACAGGATACAATGATCTTAGTATTTAACAACTGCTTATCCGAGATCCAGGGTTGGATGAGTGCCAACTGGTTGAAACTAAATTCAGACAAGACTGAAATGTTGGTTGTGGATCTGAGTCAAGCAAGTTGAGGGTCTTCAGCAGGTCAGGCAACAGGTCTTGTACTAGGGGACTGCCATCTGGGGACCTCTGAAGCGGAGTGCGGAGTCTGGGCACTATACTTGATGATGGGCTGACCCTGAAGGCTCCAGGTGTCATCCGTTGTCAAGACCTCATTCCATCTAAGGAATATTGCCTGGGTTAAACATTTGGTTCCGCCTGACGACTTGCCAAATTGGTCCACATTTTTGGACTCCCCATGGATTACTGCAAATCCATTTACCTAGGGCTGTCAGGGGTTGATGTCTGCTGGCTGCAGTTAGTGCAGAATGCAGCAGCTAGGTTATTGACTGGGCTTTCTCAATCCAGACATATTACACCTGTGCTGCATGAACTGCACTGGCTGCCAGTCGTTGGAAGATCACCTTCAAGGTTGGTTTGCTGACCTATAAAGCCCACATGGACAGGGACCACACTATCTGCAAGAGCTTCTGTGCCCTTTGCCCCTCTTGACCACTCCATTCCACTGATGAAGGATTGCTGGACATTCACAGGGTTCAGTTGACGTTATCTGGTGCTCAAGCATTTGCTTATGTAGCCCCCACCCTGTGGAATTCTCTACCTCGTTGGGTTGGGGTGCCTGACGGTGGAGAGCTTTAAAGCCACACTGAAAACGCACCTGTTCAGTCTTTGCCTTCTCTAATGAGTAATAGTAAGGATGGATTTTAGTATTACAGTCTGTGTTTTAATTATTTATGGATCTATTTTAACTCTATTACTTTTGTAAAGCACTTTGATATTTTGAATTGCGCTAGAGAAACAAAGTTTTATTATTTTATTATTATTAACCCTCTGTGCCACTTGGCTGGCCATACCAGAGTTTCAGATGGTTAAAAGCCTGGTATAGTGACATGCCCGTCCTAAATTTCCTTTCTGTATGAATGTTATTCCTGCATTATATGAGCATGTCTAAGTTAAAAAAATTATAAATTGGGATGCGTTTCCACCAACCTGAAATATTGTAGTTTTGTATTGTACATCCCACAGTTGTGATTTGTAGAACCTCAGGTGCTATGATATTAGAAATATTGTTCTTACTCTTAAAAGCAGTTGAACATTAGTTTCTGTACATGTTGGTCTTGAGTGTTCAAATGTATGACTCCAAAAAGTAATTTTCTAGTATAGAATTTGACATAATTTAATGGTGATTTCTATCTTGTTGCTGATATTCCCAATACATTGCATACAATCTTACCTTTTATGTTGGCTCGTGTGTGCGTGCCAATAGCATATTCACATTAGTAGCAGATTTGGAGTACTTCGGTCACTGTGGGTGAATGCAGGACATGCATCAGAAGGTGCATCCCTCATTCCCCAATAAGGTAGCTGCAGGCGCTGACACCAGGCATACGTCAAGTGGTGACCAGATCTAACAAAGGTCTGCTGCAATCATGCAGGGGCACAATAACATGCCCTCCCGGCGTGCCTGTCCAAGCGCCTACAGACTGCCCTGACCCACTTCACTTGCTGACGGGGGCCACTCCCTGTCAGCATAATGCCCTCCATTTAAAATGTATGCTAAGGGGTGCCCAATCCCCCTTGGCATCTGCACCCTCGAACAGTCTTTGCTGACAGGGGCCCAATCCGTTGGCGTGAGTCCCTCTTCCCCATTTATTTTGCCAGTGGGGGGCCACTCCCCATAGGCATAATGTCCTGTTACTGCTTTGTTTTTCTCTGTAGCAAAGTGTTTCTTACAGGGTATATCTTCTCTGAAATTACTGTATTACAGGTGGAGCTTACATTTTGTGACTTTTTTATCATTGGGCTAAGCAAAATTACTGTTTGACACTGTGTTTTATTTTATTCTTGTTTTTTTTTGTTTGTTGAAAAGGTTTGTCTCAGAGGTGTTTCAGTCTCCTTCTCACATTGAAGGAGCTAATTGCTTTCCTCCCACAGCTCTTCCAAAGATTAGGTGTGTATGTGAGGGTGGAGCTGGCAAACTGTCAGTAATTTCAACAGAAAGAAGGGTTAAAAGTCAGGTCAGTTGATATCTTGAGGGTAGAAGACTTGGTTTGCTGGTCAAGGCACCTAGCTTCACCTGAGCTCTTTCCTTCTAAGACTCCTTGAAAGGCAGAGTAGAGAAACTTACCAGAGCAAGGGAAAATGATTAAGGCTTATTTTGGCTAAACAGAGTATGGTATAATTAACAGAGTATGGTGGTGTTTTTATTTTTACTCACAGGGATTGCTATTGTTTGTTGCTAACATTTCATTGCTTTATTTTTCTCTGTAGCAAAGTGTTTCTTACAGGGTATATCCTCTCTGAAATTATTACAGGTGGTGCTTTACAGGTTTTACAGTTTTATCTAACATTAGGATAAGCTTTCAGGGTTACTGCATTTGTTGTTGACTGATTGTTTCTGCTCTTACCTCCTTGTTCTTTCGTCCGTGGTTCTTCTTTTTCGGCAGGAAGGGCCCAGCCATCCACCCCATCCCCAACCACCCCACACTTCAGTCCTTTTATAGGGTACCACAGTTGTGACATTTCCTGTGGTAGAGCAGGAAGGGGTGGATCAGTGGGGCTCCACAAGGTGAGCTCATTTACAGGGCACTAGCAATTTAACTTGTTATAACAAGTTAAACAAAACACAATCAAACCATTACTTGCATTTTTTCCTTTTTTTCCTTCTAATTACTCTGACTAGGTTATAAACCCAGCAGCTTTTCTGGAATGGATATCACTAACTGCAGGTACTATGGAACAATTTTCAGAAGGACAGTCTTACAGGATTTAGGACACTGTCCTACATGCTGGGCCTTTGGAGATCTTAGGGTTCAGCTCCGGCAGCATGGGCAGAGAATGCACGCCTCAAATTTCATATTCAAGAGGAAATACATTATAAGAACCACCCACCATTTCCCCAGCATCCAACAGAAAACCTCGACCGCAGAGGGTAGTTGGTCCAGGAGGTTGGCAGGTGGTGGTTAGGAGGGGCAAATCGGGTGCCCCATCATTCTCTGCTCTCCAACATATTACCTCCAAAACCATATAAACACTACAAACAGGTATTTGTCTCTATCTCTGAAATCAAACAAAGAGGCAGAAGACACTGCAGAGCAGGACACTGCAGCACAGGAGCTAGCACAACAAAACTCACCCAAATCAGGAACCAAAACAAAAATAGCAAAAGGAAATCCAAACAACTTCTGATCATAGGAGACTCCATGATTCGAGGAGTTGATACCCACCTCCAGCCAGGAGTAATGGTCAGATGTCTCCCAAGTACATCAGCATGGAGGGACACTGACCACATTGCTAAAATTGTTCACAAAGCAGGAGAAAACATTGATGTCCTAGTACACATAGGGACTAATGATCTCGCCAGCCGGTCAGTTGTGGAGACTAAGGAACACCTGACCAGGCTGGTGACAAACTATCATCTATTTCGTCCGGGTCTCCTTCTCTGAGATCCTGCCAGTCTGGGAGAGGGAGCAGATGGACAGAAGGTCAGAGAAGGGGAGATAGGGAGCTAAACACGTGGCTCCAAGGGCTGGTGCCAGGAAAAAGGACACAGATTTGTAGGGAACTGGCAACAGTTCTGGGGAGCGAAAGTTCTTTAAATTTGATGGACTGCATCTGACTAAGGAAGGAGTCAGTGCATTGGGGCAGAAGTTTGGCGTCTTTGCACAATATTTAAACTAGCAAATGGGAGGGGTGCAGCACCCCTATACGTCGAATGGGAAGAACACCCCTCCCTCAGCTAGTGGTCAAACAGGGATTCAGCATGTTTGCAGTTCATTTGCATCACCAGGTAAGGAAAAAGGTTTGTCTCCCCATATGATGCACAGTGGTAATGCCAAACCTCACCCAACAACTAACACACCAAAATCTGGCCAATGGAAAATCATGTACACAATGCTCACAGCCTGGGAAATAAGATCCCAGACCTGCAGGCAATAATGTCAGAGGCTAAACTGGACATAGTAGCAATTAGTGAGACGTGGTTTACCAGTAACCACACTTGGGAGACTTCAGTACCTGGCTATGTATTGTTCAGAAGAGAACGAGGTGAAGGGGGAGGAGTGGCCCTGTATGTCAATGAAAATATCAAAGCTACAGAAATTCAGAATACACATAAGGAGCCAGAAGAACTGTGGGTCACCCTGGAAACAGGAAATGGGACAGCCATAAGAACTGGGGTTGTCTACAGGTCCCAGACCAGGGAGGACATAGATGCATTACTGTTAGAAGATATACAAAACATGACAGCTAAAGGGAGGTTCTGATAATGGGAGACTTCAACATGCCGGATACAGATTGGTCAATGCCAGCAGGAACATCTGCCAGAACTAGACACATAGTGGATTCCCTGCAGGGAGGGCCTCAAACAACTGGTACAGCAACCCACAAGAGACAAGGCTATCCTAGATCTAGTACTGACTAACTAGGAAGGGATCACAGATCTCCAGGTAGAAGGTCACCTGGGGCCAGTGACCATCATAGTAGCAGTTCAATTTGGCTACTACATCTAAAATCATCCCATTCCAAGGCACAAATATGGGACTTCAGAGGAGCTGACTTTGATAAGATGGCCAACAGAGTTAAGCTTGCCCTGGCAAAAGAAATACAGGTGAGGGGTACAGGCAAAGTGGGCAAGCATTAAGGATGCAATACTTGAAGCAACATCCCATTGTGTTAGACAGAAAAGGAAGTGCAAAGAAGAAGGAAACCACTTTGGTTCTCAAATACAGTAGCAGAAAAGGTCAGAGCCAAAAGGCTGGCCTTCCAGGAAATATAAAGGAACACAGCAGGATGAAGATAGGGAGGCATACCAAATTGCCCTAAGGGAAGCAGGAAGGCAGAAAGGCAGGCAAAGGCCCAAACTGAGGAAACACTGGCATGAACAGTAAAGAGGGTGACAAGACTTCTATAGATACATTAGTGAAAGGAGAAAGTCCAGAGGGGTATTGCTAAGCTAATGGAGAAAAGGAGCATGTGAGGGAGAGGACCCTGTAAAGGCATCTATCCTAAATAGATACTTTTGCTCAGTATTTACTGAAGAGAAGGTAGGGTAGGGCCCACAGCTCAGCATCATGGACACAGGGGAGGGAGGTGAGCACTACTCCCTTCACAAAAGAAAGGGTCCCACAAGAGCTTGCTAAGCTCAGGTGGATAAGGCAATGGGACCTGATGGCATACAACCCAGGGTACTTAAGGAGCTAAGGTGGAACTAGCAGAGCCATTAGCAGAACTGTTTAGTGAGTCTCTGAGCACAGGAGAGGTCCCAGAAGACTGGAGAAGGGCTCATGTGATCCCGCTCCACAAGAGTGGTAGCAGAGAGGAGGCAGGGAACTACAGACCAGTCAGTCTTACCTCAGTAGTGGGCAAGATTATGGAGGCACCCTTAAGGAAAGGATAGTGCAACACCTGGAATCCATAGGGCACAGGATCCAAGACAGCATGAGTTTACAAAGGAAGGTCCTGTCAAACTAATCTCATAGATTTCTTTGACTGGGTAACCAGAGTGGTGGACCAAAGGGGAGCAGTTGATGTTGCCTACCTTGACTTCAGCAAAGCTTTTGACACTGTTCCACATAGAAGATTGATAAATAAGCTGGGTAGGCTCAGGGTGGGTCAGAAGTTGGTCAACTGGATGGCAAACTGGTTGTGGTAGAAAACAGAGAGTGGTGGTAAATGGTATACAGTCAGAAGAGATGCAAGTCACAAGTGGGGTACCTCAGGGATCAGTCCTGGGGCCAGTCCTCTTCAACATCTTCATTAGTGACCCTGCAGATTGACTAGAGGGTAAGGTTTGTCTGTTTGCAGATGACACCAAGATCTGCAACAGAGTAGATGATCCAGATGGGTGGGCAGAATGAGAAGAGATCTGATAAACTAGCAAAATGGCCAGAAGAGTGGCAACTGGGATTTAATGCAAAGAAGTGCAAAATCATGCACATAGGGAAGAGAAACCCTGAAGCCACCTATAGGCTGGGAGGAGTTGCTAGCAGTCACAAAGGAAGAAAGAGACTTGGGCATCATCATCACTGATGACCTGAAATCATCCAAGCAGACCTCTAAAGCAGTAGGTAGGCTAGGGGGGTGTTAAGTGTATTAGAAGGTTATCGCAAGTCGTAGAGGGAGGTAATAATCCTCTTTACAAGACACTGGTTAGGCTCCCATCTGGAGTACTGCATGCAGTACTGGAGGCCACACCTTCACAAGGACATTAACCAAATTGAGGCAGTCCAGAGAAGGGCAACCAAAATGGTGCAGGGACTGCATCAGAAGACATAAGAGGACAGATTAACAGAGCTCAATATGTATACCCTTGAACAAAGGAGGGAGAGAGGTGATATGATCGAGGCATTCAGACACCTTAAGGGCATTAACAAGGTGAAAGAGTCTAACATGTTTAAATATAAGAAAAATAGCAGGACAAGAGGACACAGCATGAGATTAGAGGGAGGCCGATTAAGGGGAATGTGAGGAAATTTTTTCACAGAAAGGGTGATGGATGCATGGACTGATTACCACAAGAAGTGGCGGCTATGAATACAGTGCAGGGCTTCAAACAGGCATGGGATAGGCATAAGGAGCAATACAAATGACTATGAATAGATAGGCCACTGACAGAGCAAAGGCCAATGGCACATTTATAAGGTAGAAAAGAAATGGGCAGACTGGATGGGCCTTGCAGTCCTTATCTGCCATCAACTTCTATGTTTCTATGTTTCTATGTTTCTATGTCCCCCCGCTTTTGTTGTGTGTCGAGGGGGTGCCAATCCCTCTCGGCTCCCGCCCCCCTTCAGTATGTGTTGATGGGGTGCCCAATCCCCATCGGCTACAGTATTCCTCCCTGTAAACAGTCAGGTGGCACGCTGAGAGCCCACCCCAGCATGCCAAATGCCCCAGAAATACAAAAACTGTCCTGCAATTTTTTGTTTATTTGTTTAAACCTGTGAAAGAAGAAACATTCCTCATAGTCTCCCTGCCCCTCCCCAACCCGCGCCCACCCTCTCTGCACTCACGCCCCCACCCCCTCACCCCATACTTACCTCCGGGCCTGGCGCGACAGTCTTGTGGACCGGAACATGTCTGCACTTTTCAAAGCCGACTGTGAACTGAAGAAATGCCGTAAGCTGTATAATGGCATAAATAGGGTTTTTCAACTTCAGTGCATATCTCGCCGCTTTGGGAATTTTGGCACCAAATTTTCAACATGCGGTTATTGGGGACCCCTCCTCATGAATTCAGTCACTGTGATTGCGTTATTCATTCCTGAAAGGTGATTCGTGGCCACTGCACAGAATCACCTTTTGGGACCGACAATCTAAACGACAGTGCCACCTGTTCATGAGGGGGGCTCAAAAGCCTATCTTGCAAATTTGGTGGAAAATATCCAAAAATTGGCTGTTTTATGATCGTGCATTGCGCAGTTTCCACACACACTTGTAACTTAGTGAATTTGTAGTATTTTCACTCCAGATTTTCAAAATTGGCATTTTCCCACTCTTCCTTATGAACAGTACAGCTGTCATTTACATATCCTAGCTGAAATGAGTTTTCGCACATCCGCGACAATAACACGGTTGCTGTGTGAAATCAGTTTGACAGTTTCAGGAAATGACAGCAAGACTGTTCATGAGCAGAGTCCTAAAATGCCTATGTTGAAAATTGGATGACGGACGTCCATAAAATGACTGTGTTATAAGCGTGCATTGACGTAATTACATGCACCCTTGTAACTGAAGAAATTTGCAATATTTTCTTGCCAGATTTTCAAGACTGCCATTTTTCACACCTCCTTATGAACAGTACAGCTGTCATTTTTCACATCCTGCCCAAAATGTGTTTTTGCATCTGTGGCACACAATGGCGTGGTCGCTGTGGGACATCAACTTTGGGACAGATTAACAAAATGACAGTGGCACTGTTCATGAGGGAGGTCCCAAAATGCTTATGTTGAAAATGTGGTTAAAAACTACCGAAAATAATTGGGTGTGTATGTTGCAGTTTCTATGCATGCTCATGACTTCACCAGTTTTTCATATTTTCACTCCAGATTTTCAATGTTGCAGTTTTTACACCTCCTCATGAACAATACAGTTGTAATTTTTCACTTCCTGCCCAAAATGTGTTTTCATTCCTGTGTCACCAAATGACATAGCCACTGTGCAAAACCTACCTTTCAGCTAACAACCTGATAGTGCCGCTCTTCATGAGGTGGGGTCACAAAAGCCTATGTTGAACATTTGGGTGAAATTACCAACAAGCATACCTACAGTTGGGGTTTCTACTGTAACTCCCCACCCTGTAGAGACTGACAGGCATCAGGTGTGACTTGAGATCATTGGCTGTAATGCTCACGCCATTCCACCCCACACCCCACCTTGCAGCCAGTGACAGGCATCAAGGTCTGCCTTGGAGTGTTCACCCCAAGGTTCACCCCATTCTCCTATATTGCACCCTCCTCAGTGTATTTCCGTATGGAATGGCATAAGTATAATGCCCAAAGACCTAACACACCACAACACTTGTCAGTGTCTACAGGGTAGGGTGAGGTAGAATGGCATGAGCATTATAGCTGATGACCCAAAGGCACACTCCAATGCCTGTCACCTCTGCAGGGTGGGGTTGGCATTGGCTTCAGTTCAATACTTCACTGCCATTCCTATTATGCATCTCTAATTCCTGCACTACCAATGCCAGTGCCAGTGAGACAACGTTCGCATTGACAAATGCTTGTTTTATTAATATGGATAAAAAGCTACCTGCCCTTTTGCTAAAATATTCATAAGGCTCATTATTTATGTACATAGCATTTTTATTGCTTTAGTCTACTGCAAATTTTATCTATCTATTCTGGAAGTACTTTGGGATGAACCAGGAAAGGAGACAATTGTCCTACAGATGGAGCCGTGAAATGGTATTTTGTTTCTGCCATTTTCAAGAAGATACCTAATCCTATTTTGAAATGCCCTTTTTGAAGAGCAGTTTTGTTATAACTGCACTGCACTTATGTTACAATCATGCAGTCTATATCTGTACTTCACATGACAGGAGGTATCTTAAAAGAAGCAGTCAGCAATGGCAGAAACAACAACAAAAAATAGTTACCGCTTATACATTTTGTTCTTCAAACTAATCTTTGAGTCATTGTAAAAATCTGAAGTAAATAAATGATGTTTGGCAAACTATTAACCTGTTTCTGTCTCTACACATCACAATAATACATGAAGATGGGCTTCTGCTTAAATAGTGTTGTTGATGAGAACAAGTGCCTTTTAACTGTCAAAATGTTGTGCTCATGGACTTTTGGGTTGGCATACCCCTCCCCAACCAAATCCCCAAACAAGTAGTGCTTTTTGGGGTAAGAATGTTATAAAGGTATAATCAAGTGTTTCCCTTGCATCCAGGTTTTACTAGACCCTGCCCCCAATGAAATGTCAAGGCTTAAGGCAATGCTTTGAATATAATAGAAACTATGAAAATACATGTAAGGTATCTTTCCTGTTGACCTTTTCTTTAATTACACTACTGTTAACCTACTATAAGTAGGAATTTAGGGCAGACTAGGAGGGCCAAGTGGTCCTTATTTGCTGACAACTTCTATACTCCGATGTTTCTATATTACCTCCTGGTCGAGCCTGAAAATAGGCAGCCATGCTGCTTAGCGCACCTACCCGCCAACAAAATTAAATAAAATAAATAATGTTCTATGTTTATCCTCTGATGTCAGACCACAGCCCACTTCAGCCCCATTACCTGACTTCCTGGGATTTACTGTACCTACTGATGAGCCTGTGCCCCCAATCAAGCTGTTTTGAATGACTTGGTGCTGGTGGGGATCGAATTCAGTGTGACCGTGAATCCAGATAAACAGTCTGAGCTGGGGTATCGTCTCTACCTGTGTCCATGTGTGTTTCTCTTTTCTGTGCATCGCTGGGACCATGATGGAACATGCCTCTAAAGCACACACACACACAATGAGTATGTACAGGGCTTAGCCATGCATCCCTCTCCTCTGTTGCTGTGCCATAAATGCCAGGTCTCTGCTAGAAGGCACTCAAGTGGTCAACCTGGGCAGTTTCCCACCCCAGATGAGTTGAGTGCCCTCTGGTACTTTCGTTCCTCTTTCTTCGTCAGTCGCCTGACAACCTGGACTCATTCACAAACGCAGTTCATCACTGCCACAGCAGCAATGCCTATGCTGTGCTGGTGAAATGGTCGAGGTTGACAATCTTAACATATTATTTCTTCCAGGTTACCATCACTAGCTTTTCATCCAAAACTCGTGATTCTGGGTTATGGAGATACTATGCCAGCCCTTGAAGGTATTCACTGTGCTATTGCTATATCACTTTTTAAACTTAAAAAAATTGACCATGAAAGACACACTGATTGATGACAGTTCATTTCAGGTGCATCCCTAAGGTTATGGACCTGATTTATTGATGGGGAAACATTGACCAGGACACACAGGCATGGCTGAAAATATGCCAGTGGATCAGTCCTCTTACCTGGTTAAACAAAATAAAGACACAGTGGAAAATGGTTCCATGGCACAACAGCAACTCCCAAATGGCAGAATCAAAAACAGTGCCAGATTATGGCGAATGCCAAATCGGGAATTTTCTGTTTGTTGTGTTCTCATGCCCCCTGGGGGTTGTGCCCACCCTTTACTAAATAAACCAACCCTGGGGGCGCGGACCTCAGGAAGGTGGTAAAGTGAGTCTGTTAACGTTTTAATCTGGTGCTGTTTTGACTTAGCACCATTCGGGGTCACTGTTTTGATGGTATACGATGGAAAATATCCTATTGTTACATTAAGTTCAACAGGTCTTTAAATTTGACCCACACAATCACCACAGATGGGCAGAAGGGACCACAGTTAAACATCTCATCCAAATAGTTGCATCTCAGCAGGGCAGCTACCTCTAGTGCTACACTGCAGTGTAAATATTGGGTATTAGCCCAAGTTCCTAGTGTGTTACTATAGCACACAAACCATCTGATCTTTCAGCTTCAGAGAAAGTACACAACCTGAGTAATTGACACTGATTATATAAGCATTTACGCTAATGCCCAGATTACCCAGTTGCATGCAGTAGGATTATGGTGTGCATCAGGGCATAATGGCATACTTGCACATAGCTTTATCAGTCTTATACGTGCTATGTAATGCCTCCTCATTTTGACTACTGTATGAAGACATGGTCCATACAGTAGCCTAAATTACCTTACTGAAGCACCTGATTCCTTTGTACTATGCAGCAGTCTGCTTTATTCAAGAAGCAGGCAGATGCGCATCATTGCAATCTGTTACTTTACCTAAATTGGCCCTTGTTTGCTTATCATACTGAGATATGCTGTTTGACTTTTAAAATCAGCCAGACACTTATCTGGGTTTCTGCATGTGAACAAAGCCAGTGGCTACATTCTACAGGCTAATAATCCATTGCATTTTACTGCACCTAGGATCTGGACCAGGAGGGCCAGTCATTCTTTGGTAATACAGTCATTTTCTCCTGCAACAATTGGGATCCAGTGCCTACAGTACTGAACATTCTTCAAAAACAAAAATTGTCTTTTAAAATTTCCTTAATGAAAATATAAATCCACGTGTGCGTTTGGAGTCAAAGGAAATCACTTTATTGCATACCCCGTAAAAGTAAACTCCTAATGAATTGTAGGTACTGTATTAGTATCACGCCTGGCATTAAGTGTACATTAAAGGAATAATGCACGACAGGGTGTGTGTTGTGTTGGGACACCACACCTGGGAGGTTGGGCACGAGGTCCGAGGCTTAGTGAGTCCAATGTCCCAGGCGTATGCTATCCCAAATGACACACACCCTGGAGTGCATTATTCCTATTATACAATGGCTAATGTTTAACTACAAGAAAATAAAAGTATTTCTGTAAACTTTTTACTTGTTTTTTTTGTGAGTGGAAGTGTATTTATAGAAAAAAGTTCCTCAATAGATGAATTTTATTGGTACCCCCGGCTGCTAGTGCTTTTCTACGGAGGTAAGGAGAACTGCTTTTCTACTGAGGTAAGGGAAAGTATTTTTAACCACAGAATCTTGGCTATATTTTAAAAATGGATGCCCGTTGAAAAGCGAGAAAGGAGAGCAGACTGTTGACAGATGCAGTTTCCACTCACTCGCTTGATCAGTTTGGAGAATGGTGTGTGAGGCAGAATGGGGTTTGCGATCATTGTGGTTCTTCTCAACTTTGGTTTCCGCTCACTCGCTTGGTGGGTTTGGAGAATGGTGTGTGAGGCAGAATGGGGTTTGCGATCCTTATGCTGCTTCTCAACTTTGAAATGGGAGATGATTTCTTAAGTGATTCAGTGGGTAGAGTGTGCATGCTCAGAGCGATGACTGTAAGCAGTGAAGCTGCTCGCAGTGATAGCTTCGTTTGACATTAATTTTTTTTTTTTTTACAGATCAGAGGAATAATGTTGTAGGATTTTGGTGGTGGCTTCATCTTGAGGCATTTTTGGTTGTGTTATTGAATTTGTGAGCTGTGGGAGGGAAGGGTTTGACAGAGAAAAAATCACGAAGTACTGGCAAAATTCACTTCAGCCATGCCGAGTGTGTGGGCAACTCGGACATGGCTTGTGTACTGATAAGTTTAAATATGATGAGGTTTTGTAGTTACCTGGCACTATGCCTGTGGTGATATGCCAGGATATTGCCACGGCATAGTGTAAGATTGGCCAATCACAGAATAGGAATCTTTCTTGCCATTGTATAATACCATATAAAGCATTTATAACTACAGGATTTGCAGTTTGAAAAAGAGACTGGGTACTCAGCATAGCCAATTGGCCTGATGTCTTTGCTGGAAGAGTACCAAAACAATTTTGTATGGATTAGGTTCTATTCCCAGTGAGGCCGCATTGTTTCTTTATCATTATAGTATGTGACTAAATATAAGAATTCCATCTAATTAGAAATATTAGTATGTTTTCTTAGCCATGTATCTAAATATTTGTCTGGTTTGAATTTATGATTTAACTATTCTTTTTTTGTCATTTTATCTAATTTATTTCATGAAACTACTTAGCATCAGTGGCTTAGTAGGTACTATGCTTGCCTCTGAGACGAGAAGATCAGAATGTTGTGGATTCTAGCCCCACACCAGGTACTTGGGGTAATACCATAACTGGTACCGTAGTGCAGTATGAAGGAGGTGCTGCTCTTTTGAGGTACCAAACCTTGGATGAGATGTTAAGCCAATGCCCCTTCTGCCCATCTCTGGTCACTGTCCAGGTGGAAACTTTCCAGTGTTATGGCCAGCTTTCAAACATCAATGAAATAGATCCATATAACCTACCCCACACCTGGACACACCTGAAACAAGCTATTGCAACTTAGTGTGCCTTTTCTGGTAAAAAATACAAGTAAGCGAATAAATTAAGCATCTGAAAGGTGCCATATAAATAAAGTTATAACCATACTCCTCAACAGTCCCTGATTTTGGACATCTTAGATTTGCCTCCACATTTTCCATATCCTCCTAAAGTTTATGTTTCTGTGACTACCAGTGAGGATTATAAGCTGAGTTACAGGCTCGTTCTTCTTCAGAAAATGCATTTTGCACTAAGCCACTTATTGTACCAGCTTCCTGAGTGGACGTCACCGATTTTTAAGATGTGTCCCTGATTATGGTCCATTGGCCCTTATTTTTAAAGCTTTAACCCTAATTTATGAGGCAGGAGATTAAGAGGTTATATCTATCTGTCTGTCTGTCTGCTCACCCATCCATCCATCCATATGTCTGTCTGTCTGTCTATCTGTCTATCCATTTATCTGTCTGTCTGTCTGTCTACAGTATCTACTGTATGTGTCTAGCTGTCTAGCTAGCCTTGTAAATAAGTATGTGAGTAGGTTTTGATGTTCTGTAATGTGTGCTGGAATGTGTATATGATACTTTCATAATGTAAGTAATTGAGTACAAAATGTTAAAATGACCAATTAATTTAGCATAGACAATGCAAAGAAAATGGACATTAAGCTGTGTTTATTTTAACATTCTGAAATGATATCAGTGAATAAAGCAGAAACAAACAATTATATATTAATTTTCTAAGTACATTTCTAGATGTAGGCAAGGTGTCTAAAGCCATTCATGCTCAAATGTGATGTACAGTACATGAAACTTATGTAATAATATAAACATAGCAACAAGGATTTATCGGCAGATAAGGACCACTTGATCCACGAGTCTGCTCATGTTTTCCTATTTACAGTATCCCCGCAGACCCTACCTTATCTCCAGTTATTTCTCCCTCCTCAATCCTTTATCTTAAGATTCTCTTACGCATGTCCTAAACTTTCTTGAACCCTTCCACTGTTTTCACTGCAACTACCTCAGCTGGTAAGCTGTCCCAAGAATCCAACACCCTTTCTGTGCAGTACTTTCCTGTATATCGCCTGAATGTACCCTCCAGCTTCATATCACGTCCCCTTGTTCTTGAGCACCTTTGTCTGAAAGGTACTCCTCCTGTACCTTACCTACCCCATTTAGATATTTATAGGTCTCTATCATACCTCCTTCCTCTCTTCCAAGGTGTACATATTGAGTTCTCTCAGTCTCCTCATAGGTCTGCTGATGTAGGTCCTGCACCATTTTAATTGGTCTCCTCTGGACCACCTCCACTCTATGTCCTTTTGTAGATCTGGTCTACGAACTGTACACAGTATTCCAAATGAAGTCTCACCAGTGACCTATACAGAGACAACACCACCTCTCTTTCCTTTTGCTGATGGTCCCTCTCCCTGTGCTACCCAGCATCTCACTAGCCTTCCTATCTGCTTTGTCACACTGTCTGGCAACCTTTGGTTGTTCAAGATGATTATACCTAGGTCTCCTCCTGCTTTGTTGTTGTCAGTAATACTTCCTTCATTTTGGGCATAAATGTTGATAACAATTTATAAAGCACTGTATACTTCAGATCTCATTATGGGAAACAAAAGTAATACTTATGGGTAAACACAGAGTAAAAGTTTTACATTTTGAGGGTTAGTGGTTTTGAGGGATAGTGTGACTGTTTCTTTCATCCTGCCAACATTTTTCTCAGTTATCTTAATTTCAGAAACTGTGTTCCTGCATTAGTTTGGCTCTGGAATGACAGGAAGGGTTTTGAAATATCCCTGATTAATGGAACTGAGGCATACCTTTTAAATTCTACTTAGTAGGCTATTTTGCCGTAGGGAATTGTTCTCAGCATTCTTTGTAGTAGAGCATGCCTCTGGCCTTGATTGTTGAAACACTATTCAGCATTGTCAAATTCAAAGCAGTGCCTCACGCCCAAATTATTACTTTTAGTATGATGATCCTTGACATGTGGAAGCATGGAAGTATACTTGATTAAGTAAGTGACTTTCAAATTTTAGAACTTTAAAGGTATGGTTAAATTGAGTTTGTAACTTTCGTGGAAACTTTGAGAAACATAATGTTACATGCAATTCAGCTGCTATTTGATAGGTTTGATGTACTTTAATTATTTTAATTCTGCAATACTTGTTTTATTTGCATATAAATAGGAAAATATGATCATTGTCTGCTGAGGTGATCAGCTCCAGCTGTTTAGTCATTTTCTTAGGTCACAGTCCTGTTTGTGACATTATCACTCTAGCCGCAACTATGAACTGTGATGCCACAAACAGGATTATGAGGTCAGCAAATGATTAAGTAGCTGAAGCAGATCTACACTAGAGGGAAAGGATTTTGTTTCTATACAAATTAAACCAGTACTGAAGAGAAAGCAATACAAATGCAGACGACATATAAAACAGAGCTCAACTGGGGCTAAAATGAATTGCTAAAGTGTTGTCCAAGTGACAGACTCCTTTTAACTAAGCTACACTGTTAAAAAGAAACACTATTTGATCACATTATACAATAAACTCTTGTAACTACAGTACCTGTGCAGGTCTAGCTCTGCCACTTGCCATTGTAGCTCTAATGATCTTTTGCCTGACCCACTGTTGCTGCAAATAGCATGGTACTGTGTGGCAGACCTTGGTAAGGAGTCAAGTGCAAGGCCTACACTGAGCAGGTTGGTGCTGTTGAGGCAGTGAACTCTGATCCCAGAAGGACAGATTGAGATAAATCATCTGTTACATCACCATGTCTTATGGCAGATCTCAAGACTGTTCATATCATGGGTTACTACACCTTGTTGTTCAAGCACCTTTGAGGAAAAGACTCAGCTGGCCAAGTACACTGGATAATACCTGTGCTGAACACCTTTGCAAAAAGTCTCAGAGTTTTTGAGTTCTCCACCAAGCTGCCACCCTGTTGAACAGTTTGCATACCCAGATAGCACCCCCTACCCCCCCACACACATACACATACCAGGACAAAATCTGAATCATTTGATGCCGTAGAGCCTGAGATAGCAGGACTTTCCTGTAGGGAGAGGAGTGTTTTTTTTGCAGGAGTCACTGCTGAGGTTGACCCAAATAACACAAGTGAGAGGAACTTGTGGAACTTAAAAATAGTTGGTACTATTGAATGAAGGTATAACATGGTCCTACCAACTATGTTGTGCCTCCAAACTACCAAAATATTGGCACAAACAAGAATCTAGAGCTACTTCTACTATGAAAAGCCTTCAAAGAATATATATTATAGCTGACCTGCAGTACCAGGCCAGTCTACCTGTCAAAGTGGAAAACAAACATCATTGACAAACTCAAATGATGCCCAGCTTCATTAACCATGTCTTTGTAATGCTTTAACATGGCAGTATACCACAGACAGATTTTGCTGAAGATTACTTTTTATTGTAATAGTCATCCTTACATGGTCTGTTCAATTTCAGACAAATAATAGAGATGTAATTGGCTACTTTTCTTGGAACCCTGCTTCTGTCATGCCACGAAGGTATATAAAACAGAGGCAGAAATACATAAACACTCATTATGGTGTGACAGGAGGAACTCTCCTGATGCTACTGTATGGCAAACCATTGAGACTGCTATTATAACAGCTAATATTTAGTTTATCTGATAAAAGAAAGAAAAGGGAGCAGATGGATAACAATTAAATTCTGCTGATCCTGTAGACTAGGGTAATAGTTGTTGTAAAACAGTAACCTTTGCCCTCTATGGCTAAGGGAACACCTGCTATTGGAACAGTATGCATAAGCCAGTCCCAACTATGCAAGGAGTTCAACTTTCCTAGAAGAAAGACTGCAATTTGTAAAATTATTTTATTGACTTGTAGAACCACGTTTTATGTTAGCACAAAGATACATTACTTCTGACAGCTGCACTGATGGCAAGTGTGCTGAAAACAATGTAAGGGCGCTGTCCCCACATAGCCGTTGTTTAAAAAAATCTAAAAATTAAATGCTTTTATTCATTTCTACTGTCACATCTCTATTGCATATAAAATAGTTTGAAACAAACTGGTTGTGAGTAGGCAGCATCCATTTTTCTCAAAATATAGATAACATATTGTCCACATTTGGAAATTACCTACTGCCAGTGTGGAGAATGGATGGGCCAAGGACATTTTCTGCCATCAATGACCCAAACACATGCCTTTTAGAGTAGATAAATCCAAGAGATGTGCCCTGCTAAGTGATTGTGTGTATCACAACATATATGAAGTACTGCATTATCATGAAACTGGCAATAAAAACATCCTTATGGTGCCTTAAAGAAACTATAACTCTGCTAAGACTCTTGACGAGATGAGTGTCTATGGACAATTTACATGCCAATTGTGATGGCTACTCCACTCTGTTGACATCCCAATGCAAGTGTTAGCTAGTTGACATGCTTGTGTTAGGCTGCCAAGGGCAGGATCAATTGTACGCATTACCATGTAAATAACCACTCTGTTCACCAAAATACAGAGTGTTTGAGTGCTGCAGAACCCATAAAACCATCTCCAAAAGCACTCATAGTGGTAAAGCCCACAGTGTACGATCCGCCAGCCACAGGTTAACATTTCACAAGCTTGATGGCTCCAGACTGGGAATGTCTGATTTATATGCCTAAATTCTTAGGGGCATGAGGACTGTGCAAAACTGACTGATAAAGCTGCCCAAAGGTGATGATGCAAACTGTCCTTTGTGGTCACCAAGGTGGATATAGTGCTCTAACCACCTCTGCAGATGGGAACCATGACTGACATAAATGAGCAGCTTGAGTAGCTATGTAATAAAACAGAGATCCTAGAGTGAGCTACAAAGAAACAAGCATTTTCAATGCTGAATGCTTGCTTGCTGGTATTAGCATTGGAAATGAAGGGGTTAGACATATGCAGAATAGGAATGACAGTGAAGTATTGAACTTCATGCCAACCCACCTCCATCCTGCAGAGATAGACAGGCATTGGGGTATGCATTTGGGTCATCACCCATGGCGTTCATGCCATGTCCCTCACCTATCCTGCAGACACCAACCGTGTTGAGGTTTGCACTTGGCGTGTTTGGCTTTATAGTCCCACCCATTTCATAAGAACATGTGCTGAAATGGGTGCAGTGTAGAGAATGGGGTGAACTCTGGGGACCAAAGAGTCAGGCACACCTTGATGCCTGTCACTGGCAGGGGTGGGGTGGGATGGCATGAGCATTGATGCCTATCAGTCCGTACAGGGTGAGACGTTATGGTTAGAAACCCTAATGCCCCTGGCGTTTGTTGGTATTGCACTACAAATTTTCAATATGGCTTTTGTGACCCCACCTCATAAAAGCATTTGAGACCTCTTCTCATGAAGAGTGGCAGTGTGATTTTCTTAATGTGTCCTGAACTTTGAGTTCTCATAGCGATCGTGCGATTCTCTGCCAGATGTATAAAACACAGATCGGGTAAGATATGAAGAATGACAGCTCTACCATCCATAGGGAGGTGTAAAGGGATGACAATGTTTAAAATCTGTAGAGGAAATATTAAAATGTTTCTTCTGAGCATATGTGGAAACTGCGCAACGCATGCTCATAACACAGCCATTTAGTGGAATTATTTCACCAAATTTTCAACATAGGCATTTTGTTACCTCTGCTCATGAACACTGTCACTATGATATTCTTAATCTGTCCCAAACATTGATTTCCGACAGCGACCATGTTATTCTAAGCCAGATGTGTAAACACATATTTTGGGCAGGATATGAAAATGACAGCTATACTGTTCATAAGGAGGTGTGAAAAATGTCAATGTTGAAAATCTGTAGTGAAAATTTTACAAATGTGTGAAATTACAAGGGTGTTGAAATTGTGCAATATACGCTTGAACACAGTCATTTTATGGACATTTGTCACAAAATTTTCAACATAGGCATTTAGTACCTCTGCTCATGAACAGTGTCACTGTGATTTTTAATCTGTCCCAAACACTGACTTCCCACAGTGACCGCACTATTCTGCACCTTAAGTGCAGACACACTTGACCCAGGATGTGAAAATGACAGCTGTACTGTTCATAAGGAGGTATGATAAAATGCCAAAGCTGAAAATTTGGAGTGAAAATATTACAAATGTTTTGAAGTTACAGGGTGTGTGGAAACTGTGCAACACACTCTCATAACACAGTCATTTATGGACTTTCGTTCAGATTTCAACATAGGTATTTTAGGACCTCTGCTCATGAACAGTGTCACTGTGATTTTCTTAATGTCCTCAACACTGATTTCCCACAATGACCATGCTATTCTGGAGCCAGAAGTGAAAACACATTTCAGCCAGGATGTGAAAAATGACAGCTGAACGATTCATAAGGAGGTGTGGAAAAATGCCAATGTTGAAAATCTGGAGGAAAATATTAAAATTTGTGAAGTTATGAGCGTGAGTGGAAATTGCAATGCACGCTTGTAACACAGTCATTTTATGGACTTTCATCACCAAATTTTCAACATAGGCATTTAGGACTTCTGCTCATGAACAGTGTCACAGTGATTTTCTTATTGTGTCCTGAACACTAATTTCCCACAGCGACTGTGCTAATCTGCTACGTAGTCACGAAAACACATTCGCAGGATGTGAAAAATGACAGCTGTACTGTTCATAAGGAGGTATGGAAAATGCCAATGTTGAAAATCTGGATTGAAAATATTAGAATTTGTGAAGTTACAAGCGTGCATGGAAACTGCACAACACACGCTAGTAAAGTTATTTTTTATTTTCACCAAATTTGCAACATAGACTTTTTGAGAGCCCACCCTCATGAACAGTGGCACTGTTGTTTTCACTAATCAGTCCTGAAAGGTGATTCCACGCAGTGACCACAAAATCACCTTTCAGGACTGAAGCATCTCATGACAGTGACTGAATTCATGAGGAGGAGTCCAATAACCCTATGTTGAAAATTTGGTGCAAAATTCCTAAAATGCCTGAGATATGCACCAAAGTTGAAAAACCCTGTTCGTGTCATTATACAGCTTACCACATTTCTTCATTTTAGCGGTCAGCTTTGAAGAGTGCAGACATGTTCCTGGTCCACGAAGATGATCATGCTGGGCCCTGGAGGTAAGTATGGGATTGGGGGGTATGGGGAGGTAGGGTACGCAGTGGGTGGGTGCGGGTTGGGGAGGGACCCAACCATCATGGGACCGTTCCTTTCTTTCCAGACAGAAAAGAAATAAAAGACATTGCAGGAAGGTTTTTTGCAGGCTTCTTTTGGGTGCACTGGGGTGGGCTCCCAGTGTGCCACCTGCCTTTGGGGTGGGAGGACTTAAGCCAATGGGATTGGGCCCCCATCAGCAAAAGAATGACTGTTTAGGGTGGCATGATTCTGGGGGATTAGGCACTCCCTCGGCACACTACAAATGGGGGCTTTATGCAGATGGGGAGTGGGCTCCTGTCTGCAAACTAACTGGGTGGGGGCATGCCAACAGGGGATTGGGCACCCATTCAGTCGCTTTCCTTCGCTGCCATGTTTATGGACATGTTACACCAGGCAAGGTACTGCCCTGCGATGACAGGTCACTTCCTCACTGCAGTGGGATGGCTGACACTGCAATGACAAGGCAGACCCTCATTGCAGCAGCCAAATCATTTCAACTTGGTGGCACTTATGCAGAACCAATATCAGGACACTGGGCCTGCTTTGGGTGAACAGTGCCAAACCCACAAATGCAGTGCCTGCGTTGGCTGCCACAGTGCTGCACCTCCACAGCCTGCTTCTCTCCTAAGCTGCACATCATGTTTCTTACATGCACAGGCAAACATAAAAATGAAATGTGTCAAGTATTTTGACAGAGAACAGTATGATTACATTTCCAGTGAGTATAAATGGATAGCTAGTAATTGTCCCATGCATATTTTATTATGTCTGTATTCAAGTCATATTTGTTCTTGTAAATGTTGTGGGGTGTTGACTCTACTCAGTCAAGTCATGGCAAGCATGGCCCATTGAGGAAAAGGTGTTGTTTTACTTTGAAGTGCTGGAGCTCATTAGGTGGTTCAGCACGGCTTATTATTGTTTTTGTGTTATGTTATGCACAGTTGTAGTATTAAAAATGTTTTCCTGATACATTAGAGTGCTTGTCTTTTGTTGCTTTATGGACATAGCTGATAAGGGTATGGTGTGAGGAATTCCGTACAAAATTATGCTTTTAAATCAATGAAGGTACTGCACTAACAATATCCACAGAAAGCATTTTTCTGAATATTCTATGGTCTAAACGTTTACAGGAATATACAACATGTAGCCTAACTAAGCATACCCAAACCCTGGTAAGTTTAAAATCCCAAACTCCATGTTTTCCTTGAAGTCTTCATAGCTTTTCAGCAATGGAAGTCTTAAGATACTACAACAAGTATTAGTCTCTGGAAACTTTGACTGAAAACCATTTTCATTACAGCCATGCATAAACTCAGTTAAGGGCTGATGATGGAATCCAATTAGAGGACAATGTTGACACCTATAACAAAACCTAGGACATCTAGTAACTGGGTTCTGCCTTCCATCTCTAAAAAGGCTTAATTAGAAATTTCATATAATGTCATCTTACCAAATCTTTATGGAGACATACCAAAATATTACCAAATCTTATGACAGGACCTATGGAGTCTACTGTATAAGATTCTTTAGAAGAAGGAGTTAAGTCAAGTCAAGTCAAAGTTTATTGGCAGGAAAATTACTCCATTGAGCAGGCATATTTACAAGGAGGTCCTGAATCAAATGAAGTGCAAGCACATACAGTGTAAGAAAGATAATAGATGTACAAGCGGATATACAACAGAAGCTTCACACAGGAGGGAATACATAATGAAACTATATACAAGGGAATAAACACCATGAAGCTTCCTAAAAGGAGGGAGCATACTATACAGAGTAATATAGTACACAGTTTATGACATTGCAGCATATCATAGTTGGAGAACATAAGAAACATTGTAAAAACTGCAGGTATTCAGTAACACATCTTGTAAAGACAGGATTTTCACTTCCGGTGGCAGATAGAAGGGATGAGAAGCATGGTGGGAGAGGCATGGAAAATCGTGAAGGAAATGGAAGAGTGGGAGGACAAGGTCAAGATAGTTAGTAGAGTCAAGGCAAAGTAAGGGTGGTCAGGAGTATAGGGAGGGTGGGGCAAGAGTGGTGGACAAGCACGTGGAGAGTGAATGTGCAGAGGCTCATTCCTGGTCAACTGGAAGGATGGGGGAGGGTGAAAGGGTAAGGGTGGGTGTGGAAGGAGGGATGAGGTGGATGAGGGGGATAGTAGAGTAGGGGGGGTGTAGGGAGGGGGCTTTTGAGAAGAGTGTGGTCACTCCTAAGGGACAAGAAGTGGCATAAGTCAAACAGTCAGCGGCAGGCTAAAAGTCAGTGACATGTGCATGAGTAATGTAGTTTGCTAGTAAGCAGGTTTTTGAAAGTGCCGGGGGATTAGCTGTTCCAGCTTGAGGTTTGACTGTGCTTTGTTCCAAGTAATTGACAGAGCATGGCTTATAGCCAGACCTCCAGAGCGGGAACGAATGTTAGGGACTTTCAACATAATATTGGTGGTGCTACGAAGATACAAGAAGAGGAAAGCGCCAGAAGAGATTAGTTATATAAGGGGAAGGGAGGAGTTTTGACAAAAGGACTTTGTATAGCCAGGTGAGGGAGTGAAAGAGTCATCTGGTGGTTAAGGAGGACCAATCCAGAGAGGCACACAGATTGCAGTGGTGAGTGTGATGATGGGCATTTAATATGAATTTTATTGCTCCATGGTATAGTGAGTCCAGATGGAGTAGCAGGGAGTCTGAGCAGCGGCCATTAAGAATATCCATAAAGAATATCCTGCAGGCCATACTTAAAGCATGGTATCTCTAACAGTGCCTTTGGCATTCCACACCTGCATAATTCCAGATATCCCTAGCAGTCAGTGGCAAATCTCCCACATCCTGACCCATGTCCAAGTACCTCTGGCATCCAGTGGCACCCTCCCACATTCTGTCCATATTCAACCATCCTAACATCTGGTACCCCTCTCCAAAACTAATCCCCACTGCTGTTGGGCTGGAAGAAACCCTCCACTTGCCAGTTCTGCCAGCGATGTCTGAATGAATTGAAACCTTAGGTGATAAGATGTACACTGCATGTATTCCATCTGTAACAGTTGGAATTAATTCAGATAGCAACTGGCCAAAGAGGTGCATGGGGGGTTCTGAGCCAGCAACAGTCTGTGGTCTTCAGTGGCATAGGGGTAGGGTTCCTATGTCCAGCCCATGCAGAGGAGCAAGTGTGCTGCTGGAATTAACTTCTAGTGGTTGCATCCTCATGTACATTTTGCAACAGTTTTGCAATATGTGTCTGATCAACTTTGACACCCTGTGTTGGGAGGAGAGAGACAAGTAGGCCACTGTGGTGGGTTTCTGGTTGCTGCATCTTTATTCTTAAGTGCCCAACAGCAGTAAGACATTTCTTTAATAGTTAGGAAGTACCACCCCTGTGTAATTATCATACAGTAAGATAATTACATGGTGTGGAATGCTCACTATCCAATCACATTCTTCAGTCTGTTTTAAACTTTTAACTCTTTATAACCAATTAATGTATGTAAAATTAAGTGCAACCTAAATATAGCATATCTGTATCCTGCTACTGCCAACATACAGATGGAACATGCAGCATTTCCATGTGTTCAATGCTATTTATTTAATCCCACGCTAGAAAATGTACCAGTAAGATTTTTAATAAACATGATTTGAAGGAAACATTATAACAGTTCATGTTAGTATTTCACATAAAGGAAAACAGTCATTATCATAAGCTCCTCCCCGCCTTACCCCCAATTAGACTTTTCAGAGTGCTTAACCCCTAAGCGGCGCTATCCCAAGGTTACTACCCTTGTCTGTATGTCAGAGCACAGATTAAGGGCCTGGATTCAGTATTAAGGTGCCTCCACCTAGAGTAATGGTATTGGGGCTGTCTCCTATCCTGCTATAGCCCTCTGGGAAGCTATAACCACCCACCAATCCACCTAGTGGCTCAGTACCTGGCACAGCAGTAAATTCACAGTTACTATATGGCAACAATAATATGCACACACCCTTCACACTTACCACCAGGGTTGAACCTTCAGCAATATCCCTGGAGACCCCTGAAAAATAAGGTTAGCAATACAGCTGCACACTTTTTTATTTATTTACTGAAATGTTTCACTAGGAAGGCACACTGAGCAACAGGTTGCTTGTCTCCCAGTGCAACCTGGGGAAGGGGTACAATATGGATGAGTCATTTTACATCCAAGTTACAAAGATCAACATAGCATACAGTTAATCAAGGCAGTGGTTGCAAACAGTGTTGCATACATATGCAATTTGTGAGAACAATTAATAAGTACAATGGTAATAAGTGAACAAGTACTATCAAAATAAGGGGTGAAGGAGAGAGAGATGAGATGACAGATAGAGCAGAATCGTGTCCCAGAGAGACCCCTTCACAATGCAGGGAATCCTGTAAGAGGACAGGGGACTGGAATAAGGATTAGAGAGAGAGAGAGAGAGAGAGAGAGAGAGAGAGAGAGATTAAGTGTGATTAACACCCAGGAGGGGAAATTAAGGCCTGACCCAAAAACAGAACCCTTCAGGATGCGAGAAGCCTGCAAGGAGGCAGGAAGATCAGGTGATTGTAAACCCTCCTGCGTTAGGCATTGTAATTATAGAGGGATAGTGAGAGGGAGGGAATGAGAAATACCACCTGGGAGGGATAAGGCCTGATCCAATGACCCTCCAAGATGCTGGGGACCCTGCAGGGGACCTGGAAGGCCAAGGACAGGTAGATGGGGAAAGAAAAGGTGGCAAGCCTAGGCACTATAGGATCCCTTCAGGATGCTGAGAACCCTGCAAGGAGTGTGAAGGTTAGGGAAAGGGGAGAAAGCAGGGGAAGGGAGAAAGGTATGAGATCTGAGCACCTAGAGGGGCTAGGGTCAGTAAGAGGCAGGAGAGTTGATAGAGGCATTAGGTCAATTCTGAAGGGACAAACTGTAGGAGCAAGTCGAAGGAAATTAAGGCAGGTGATGACAGGAACAGTTAGGTGCAAGATAGTTGAGAGAGGGCAGTGTTGATGGAATAGAGGAGGAGGAGGAGTGTCAGCTTTGGGGGGTAGAGAGTTCCATATTTTAGGGAAATGGTGAGAGTACCCAGACTGGCTGGAGAGGGAGTAGTGGCGGGGACAGTTAGCATGCCAGTGGTGGTAGATCTGAGGGGAGGGAAGGAGGAGGGTGTTATAAATGAGGGGAGAGGCAGCAAGGGAGTTCACCCAGCCAGTGTTTAGTGGTGAATGTAGTGCAGTGTGAGAGGTGTCTATTTGTAAGGGAGGGGAAGGAAAGGGCTTGATAGAGGTTACAGTGGTGGGTGCGAGAGGGAGCATCAAGGGCAAAGCAGCAGAAGGAGTTGAATAGAGTGTCCAATCTGGTCAGGAGGACTTAGGAGCAGCACCATAGACTACGTCAGAGTAGACAAAATGTGGAGGATCATCTTCTGTAGAAGATCATGCCTAGTCACAAGAGGGATGCAACTGCAGTTCCTGAACAAGGCGTCAAGCTTGAGGCACAATTTTTTCTGGATAGCCAATGTGTCCAGAGAAGTTGAGGTGTTGGTCTAACCAAACCCCAAGGTATCTGAAGGATGAGGTGTCCTCAAATAAGTCCCATCACGAGTGCAGAAAGTGAGCAGGTAGGGAAGCCTAGAGAGTCTCTGCCTTGTGCCAAAGGTCATGAAGACTGTCTTCTTGGCAATGAGGAATAATTGATGGTTTGCAGACCAGAGCTGGACCCTGCTGAAGTCATGTTACAAACTGGATGTAACCTCAGCTGACATGATTCAGATGCATACAGGACAGTATCATCAGCATGCATGTGTATGGCAGAGGACGGGGAGCAGACAAACAGCAGGTCATTAAGGAAGATGGAGACTAGAGGGGACCAAGCACAGTGCCTTGAGGACACCAGTGCAGATTGGGAGGGTGGTGAGATGGCATCTGCAATCTTAACTGATTGGGTTCTACCAGTAAGGTAGGCCTTAAACCAGTTAATGGCAAAAGGGGTAGACCAGCAGATGAGAGGAACCAAGGAGATGGGAATGGGAAATGGTGTAAAAGCCTTGGCAAAGTCAACAAATATGACTGAGGTGATTTTCCATTGTCCATCCCGGAGATGATGGAGATGGAGTCAGTGAACTGAAGCAAGGAGGTGGTGGTAGAGTGCTTTTTTCCTGAAACCAGATTGTAATAGGAAGTAGGTATCAGCTAGAAAGGAGGTGAGTTGAGAGAGGAGTAGATGTTCTTGTAGTTTGGCTGGGTGGGGAGTAGCAAAATGGGATGATAGTTGCCAGGGATGAGGGTCTCCACCTTTAGGTAGGGGAGGACCACTGCTTGCTTACATGTGGCAGGGACTTTGGAGGTTGAGAAGGAGAGATTTAAGATTAAGGAGAGGGGTAGGCAATGGCCAGGGCTGAGAGAGAGAGAGGAGTTTAGGGTCAAGGTCATCTGGGAAGATCCTTTTGAGGGGTTGATGGCGAGGAAGGCATTTAGAATATTGGTGGGGAGACTGAAGAGAACGAGATAGAAGGGTGTTGGGAAATAGGAAGTGGAGCGATTTTTGGGGAGGATAGAGGACAGCTGTGACATTTGAGGGGAGGGAGTAACTAGGGAGGACTTCAGCATTTCGATTGCACAGGAGGTTAACAGACGTTAAATTCTAGAGCTGCAGCATGAGAGTCGGCTACAAGATTGCCATTTACCCTTAGCACTAGGGAAGGGCGGACTGGAAGGGTAGAGGGCATGAACCACCTTCCAGAACTTGGAAGGGAATTTATGTTAGTGAGAAAAGCATTTTTTTGGTAATTAGACTTAGCTAGCCTTGTTGCAATGGTAGAGGCATTTTGGAGCTTACAGTAGTCTGTAAGTTCACTAGGAAGCTGGGTGGATTTATGGTGCTACCAGGCATGATCTCTGGCCCTAAGACAGGCTAAGAGTCTGGAAGGTGGTTACCCCTAAACTTGGTTTGTTTGAGAGGGCAAATGCATTCCAATTTGCAAGGAATATTTTTTGAAGTAGGCTAGAGCCTTATCAACTAAGAGGGAGGAGACTAAGGAAGACCAGTCAGAGAGAGATAAGTTGTGCAGGAGAGGTTCAAGGTCTAGGGATTTGAAGGAGCGGTTGCAAGGTTTATGCAGAGATTTTGGTCCATGGATTTTCCTGACAATGAATATTGGGTTGTGGTCACTGAGAGCATCTGGGAGGATGCCAGAGCTAGTTACTCATGGGGTGTATGGTAAGAGCCCAGTCAATCAGGAAGTGATTTTGTGTCTTATGGTTAGGAGGGTGGGTTCCGAGATCAATTCAGAGAGGTTCAGGGCTCCAAGATCATTATATATTTTGGATGTCTTGGGAGACAGCCAGTTTAAGTTTAGGTCGTCTAAGATGTATAGTTCACCAGAGCGAGAAAGGGCTGATATGGAGGTTATGAGGTCGAGAGCAATAGAGGGCTGGACATTTGGCGACAGTAAATGCTGGCTATAAAGATGGGGAGGGTGAAGGGCAGAGTTAAATGAATAGCCAGTGCATCATTGGACGCTGGGCATATGGATGAATAAATAATAGAACATTGGAGGAAGTAAGAACGTGATGGTGACGCTCCACCTCTACCTGCTCGGTCTTGCCTCAGGAGGGAGTAGCCAGGAGTGGAGACCGAGAGATCCGGGATCGTGCTCTTCAGCCAAGTTTCCATGATGATCAGTATGTCAGGTTCACAGTGACCACCATGGTTTGTAGAAGGTTGTATTTTACAACAAACTATGCATATTTAGATGAAGGATCTTGAAACCCTTCGTGAGGACAAGGAGCAATAGAAATGGCCACAGTAGATAATGGAGCATTCAGGGCTTGAGATGCAGATGGACCAGGGTTGGGAAGATAGCTCCACAGGAGAGCAAGAGTAGTGCTAAGATGAGGAAGTGAAGCTTGGGGCGTTTAGGCTAGATGTTAAGGAACCAGTGCAACTGGGAGGGTAATGCACATGAGAATAGGGGAGCAGGAGATGAAAAGCAGCAAAGAAGGGTGGGACAGTTAGTAATGAAACATGAGGGATACAGGGCAAATGTGACCATAGTTCAAAGGGTGGGGAGGCAATGGTAGCAAGGATGTAAGTAGGTTGGAGATAGGAGAGTGTAGAAGGCGAGTTATTCAGCATTTCAAGTAGTAGAGACCAATCGGAAGGGTTAGGAAAGTACTAGAAGTAGAGAAAGGGGAGGGAGGAGAAGGAGTTTCATGTTGCAGGGCATGATATTTGCAACTATATGATCCCTATATAAGAGCAGCAATTCTGCAAGTAGGGGTAAGAAAAAGATGGGAAGAGCAAGGTGAGGGGTGCTAGGTCTAATTGTCTTTATTTAACAGATGCTTAAATAGAGCAAAGGAGAGGTATCTATACAGTATGAACAACAGGCAGGGTCCACTTTAGACAAATATTGTGTCCCTCTCAGTAGCAGTAATAGTACAGAGACGTAATATATTCACTATTAGCAGTATTGTCAATATAGTCAATATTTAGCAATATAGTTACAGAATATTAGCACATGAGCAGAAAAAGTAGAGTATAAACCCACAGCAATTTAACACAGTAATCCACAAGCAGTTTCTCCATAAGCAGAAATAAATGCAGTACCCCATAAAACACATTACCCATAATAGTTTGGAAACATGCACATTTGCCCATATAGTCTGAAAACATGCAGATCCAGATATAAGGAGGTTAGCAGCACAGGGCAGGCTGGCTAGCCAGCTAAAGTCGGGCAGGGCACAGCTTGAAAATAGCAAAGCCAGTCAGTGAACAGCGAAGGTGCTTGCAAGGGCCAGTGTCCAAATGTTCAGCTTGAAGAAGGCATGCTAAAAAATGGCAGTCCAGCAGTTTCCAGGGAACTTAGCCAGTGAGAAGCAGGGTTTGGATCTAAATAGGCAAGAAGAGCAACAGCAGATGTACCTGATTTTCTCTGCAGTGGGAGGCTGAGTACAGCCAGTGGCTCCAAGGAGAGCCACGGCTGCAGGTCTGGAGGAGGGAGCCAGGTCAAGAGCAAGTTTCTGATTTTCTCTGTGGCAGAAGGCTGAGTACAGCCAGTGGTTCCAAAGAGTGAGCCACGGCCACAGGTCTGGAGGAGGAGCCCAGTCAAGGGCAAGTTTCTGTGGGAAACTAATAATATGCACACTAGCCAGATTAAACATGAAAAATCAGGTTTATTTAGGGTCGTGAACAAGGAAGGTGTGAATCTGTTGCAAATGATTTGTACTCTGACATAAATCAGGGTTTGATATGCACTTTCAGTTTCATAATAGGCAGCCCTACAACACTGGGCCCAGGATGGAAACTGGCTAGCCAGAGGCATTGTCTGGGGTGGTGTTGCAGCTGATGTTGGGGCCCTTGATGGAAAGAAAGTCAGTTAACATGCACAATAACAGGATGACTATTTGTAATCCAAGCTGATTGGCTCAGTTTCTTTACAACCCAGAAAGTTAAAGAAATCAGATGGTACCATAGATGATTTAAATACCTGTTGCAGGGAGCTATCCTGATTGTACTCACTACCAGATTGCTGCAGAATGGCAGGCAATATGGATACCTCATGCTGTTCACCCGATGAGCATGGGGAAACAGGGCTGACATGATGCACTTCCTCTTCAAGGCTTTACTTTCCAGGTGGTTGCAACCTGTGAGTTGTTGTTGCACAGTAGCTGGATCCCAAAAGGTGGCGTTAACGATGACAGTCTGTGGTGCAGGCAATTAGTCTGGGCTGGACTGGCAAAGGCTCAGACAGGATGAACAAGCTTGCAAATTTTGTGGATTTTCTTGCTGGTGATGCCTCCAGCTGGTGTAACAGGTTAGGTCGCAGGCATGCAGGTCTCAATCTACAAAAACATTCAGTACATTTAGATAAAGCAGCACTAATTTTGTACAGTTCGGATACAGTCCAGTTGCCAATACAGTAAATTCACTGAGCAAACCTCCTCAATCCAAAAATCTGTCTCCCACACTAGCTGAGACAATCGCTTCACAGGAGCAAATCTTCAGTCCAAAACACAAGTGGTACTGATAACTTCTTTCTTCTTTCTGCCGCAGTTCCAGACTTCAATCGGAGCAAGTCCAACTTCTTCTATAGGCAGTCCCAGGCAGGAGAAACGTGGCAGGAGGCAAGTAAGGCCTCTTCCCACTGATTCCCCTATGCTCCATTCAGGAGCAGTGGTTCAAAGCTCGAGCTGTTCACACTTCAACTCCAACTCTAACTGATTGACTGTCTCATGCAGTACTGAGATTTCCCTTGTAATCCAGGATCCATGTTGACTGGGGAAGCTATCAGTCACAGTTAGGACTCCCTTCAGGTTAGTTTTGGTGCAAATCTAAAACTACAACATCTATAGTTTACCTTCCTACCAGTCACTTGGGCTAGGATCCATTTTAAGTCCCTGAGTCGTATTGGTACAATTACTGGAAGTCCTGAACCTTGCATCCGAACCCCGCACCTGGAATCGAGCATGTTGCTCAGTATATCAACCTGGTAAAATTCATAAATAAATAAATAAATAACATGTTGGATTCTAATTAAAACCATAGCTGCAAGAAAAGCAGGTTAAATAAACTTCTCTAGTTAAAATATAACAGCATGTAAGCAGTAAATAAGTATAGTACAGGCTCTTTCTGCACCACTGACTGCAGAGTGAAGCAAAACAGAGCGGTATCTGGTTGGTCGTAAGCCCCAAATCACTTGGACCCAGCCCAGACCATTCACTATGCACAGATTACCTAATTTCTTAAAGGGACAGAAAAGGAGGCTCAGCATGGCACTCTCACGCAAATGAACAGGATCACATCAAAACAGGACATCAGCCTGGCAGTGGGCATAGGATAAGCCTAGGAAGACAACAATGTAAACCCAAAATTTGTATGTGGGGTTACACAAGTAAAAACTTTTTATGTATTCTAACTTACTTTATTTTATTGTTGTAAAGTCCGGATTCGGCAACATGGTGAACATTACGTGGTTCAATTTCATGTGAAAGTGCGGCACCATGTCGCTTGCTTCAATATGAGAAGCTAGCATTTCAAAGGTGCAAGATGATACAGAAGGAGGAGGATAGGAGAGATAACAGGAAAAACAAAGGGAGGCAGGGAAAGCAGTTAGGAGCTCAAAGGTGCAAACGGAGGAGAATATTGCGAAGTCAGTAAAATGTGGGAGAAAACATTCTTTATGTACTGTATATAAGCAAATAGAGGAAGACCAAAGGAGGGATAGTGAGGTCAAAAGGAGAAGGAAGGAGCTGTGTGAAGAGGACCAAAAAAGTAGACATATTGAACAAATACTTCTGTTCGGTATTCTACGGAGGAAGAGGTAGGTGACGGGCCACAGAAAAGGGACAAGGGCATTAAAGGAAGGGGTAGACACTAGTTCTTTTACAGAGGAGAGCGTCATCAAGGAACTAAGATCACTAAAAGTGGTAAGGCAATGGGGCTGGATGAGATACACCCTAGGATACTGAGGGAGCTCAATGAGGCACTGGCTGCACCTCTGACAGCCCTGTTTAACCTATCATTAGATATGTAGGAAGTTCCAGTGGACTGAAGGAGAGCAGATGTGGTCCCACCTCACAAAGGTGATAATAGGGAGGAGGCAGGAAATTACAGACCTGTCAGCCTGACTTTGGTGGCACAAAGTAATGGAATCACTACTGAAGGAAAGGATTGGGGAATACCTTGTGACCAGTGGAGTACAGGATCCAAGGCAGCATGATTTCACAGGGGGAGATCTTGCCAGACAAACCTGGTTGAGTTCTTTGATTGAGCATTCAAGGAAGTGGATCTGGGTGGAGCAATGGATGTGGCCTACCTGGATTTCAGTAAGACCTTGACGCCATTTCACAGAAGACTAGTGAACAAGCTGTGCAGCTGAGGAGTGGGTCCAAAAGTAGTAAAATGGGTAAGAAGTAGGCTGAGCAACAGCCGTCAAAGGGTAATGGTAAATGATGTTCACTCTGAAGACAGCAAAGTGACCAGTGGGGTGCCACAGGTCTCAGTACTGGGCCCAGTCCTCTCAATGTCTTTATTAGTGACATTACAGGAGGGCTGGAAGGAAAGTGTGCCTGTTGGTGGATGACACAAAAATTTGCAACAGAGTAGACACACCAGGTAGGGGTGGAAAAATGAAGGATGATCTGGTCAAGAGTTTAGCAACTGGATTTCAGTGCAAAAAGTGCAAACTCATGGACTTGGGGTACAGAAACCCGGAGGAACATACCAATTGAGTGGGAGGTAAACAGGAAAGGGACCTGGGAGTAATCATTTCTGATGACCAGAAGGTAACAAAGCAGTGTGATAAGGCAGTAGGAAAGTTAGCAGGATGCTAGGGGCATAGGGAGGGGTATTAGCAGCAGAAAGAGGGAGGTAGTATTACCCTGTATAGATCAATGGAGAGGCTCCACCTCATGTACTGTGTCCAGTTCTGGAGGCCCCATCTCCGGGAGGACACAGATAGGGTGGTGGCAGCACAGATGAGGACAACCGAAATGGAGTAGGGCCTGCATCAAAAGCCCTATGAGGACAGACTCAAGGAATTACATGTACTCTAGGGAAAGGAGGTAAACGGGGACATGATAGAACTGTTCAGATACCTCACATGTATTAATAAGGTACAGGAGAGTAGCATTTTACAAAGAAAAGATGCTCAAGGACAAGGGTCATGCTATGAAGCTGGTGGGTGGGGGGCACTCAGAGGGATGTGAGAAAATACTCTTCACAGAAAGGTTGGTGGATGCCTGGAACAGCCTCCTAGTGAAGGTGGTGAATACTAAAACAGTAACAGGATTCAAGCATACATGGGATAGACACAAGGGGACCTTAGGAATAAGGCAATGGTGGAAACGACTGGAGATCGAGTAGGGTCTGTGGTGGCACAGTAGATAGGGAAAATAGGGCTGACTGGGTGGCCAGGAGGTTCTTATATGCCGACAACTTCTATGTTTCAATGTTTCTATGTCTATTTGTGGTATTTTGACATTTTATCGACACATGAAGGTGGAATTGTGGCAATCTGAAAATAAATAAGGCGGACAGGTAAAATATTTTACTGTAGTATAACATGCTGCTTTTTTTTTTTTTTAGTTATTTATTTATCCTCCTGTGGCCGCCACTGCACCCCAGCTGATCTCTCACATCCTGTCAGCTGGGATCCAGCCGCCGCCTGTCTCATACAGGACCACTGGCACCCTGTAGCCCCTGCAGCAGGGCGGCAGGGAGCTCCTAACTCCCACCCAGAACGGATATAGCTCGGTGCCAGCATCCCGACGAATACTGTGGATGGCCACAGCTGCAGGAGGCATCACTTTTTCCCTGTTCCGAGATTTCCCTGAGTCAGTGGGCTTGGAATGATGCCAGCGGTCATGAGCGCTGCGTGTCTGCATGTGCGCCCATCCAGCGTCTGCCCCGACTCCTCCCCTGAGATGCGACGTGCATCTCCACCCCCAGCCTCCGCCAGGGCAGTCAGGCACCAACCATCATGGACTCCTCCTCCTGAGAGGGAGGAGCAGTCCTTCGGACGCCACCCCTCTCCTCCCCTGCCAGCCCTCCAGTGACCCATGCTCTCTCCCGAACCTGGGTCATCGGTGTAGTGCAAGGTGCTGTGACCAGTGCCTCTACCCTCAGTGCCACCGGGCGGCTGTATCACATGCTGCTTTAAAAGTGTACTAAATAAAGTGTTAAAAGTACATTTTATTAGTGGAGCAGGCACCTAGTCCTGAGATTATTCTCTTTCCTAAACTAAAGTTGGATAGTTCCATGACCTTTGGGACACTTAGAAATATTGGGGTGACTCTAGGCCACACCACAAAAACTCTTAGCAGGGTCAACATACATAGAAATGCGACTCCACATGAACAGGTTACATTGAAAATGAATATCAGGGATCAACATTATGTATTGAAAAGAAAACATAATAAATGTATTATTTTTCAAAAGAATTCTTCAATAATTTGGGGCTTGTATTTTATACCACAGTCCTTCACAACTTGCCCTGCATCAGGATTAGACTTAATTTAACTCGCAGAATGGTATGTGGGTTCCCAGTTTCACTCAGATATGCATTAAAAATACATCCAAGAATGAAATGCGAACAAATACTTGCCCTCACAATCCTGCAGATATTCTCTCCGGTAGCCAGTGTTTTCCCTTCATTTGCTTTGTCATTGCTGCCAAGCAGACTGAAGTTAATGAGGGCTCACTACCAATGTTATCAGCTGTCAGCACTCTCCTGCCGAAGACTGCTTCTTTAAAGATGTCAGGATATTGGGTGATGGCATCACACACACACACACACAGTTCTCAGTCCTTCTCTGAACCTGCTGTAAAATTAATTTACAAACATATATATACTTTATTTTATAACAATACTTCCTGTATTGTCAGAAATGCATTATCTACCAGTATTACTGCAGATTAGTGTTATCGCTGTTAGACAGACGAGGTTTAAGAGACTCAGTTGTTTTTGAGTTTTATTTACTTCTCATTTAATCGTGAATCCAACACACCACAGCATTACCATCAGGAAATATATTACTTATATCATCAGAGAGGAAAATAAAATAATTCTAATAAAGGATCTAGGGCCAATACACAGTCATAAATAAATTATTTCAGATGATGGCAGTGTCTGTTTTGGACACTGTCCAAACTTCCACCCCTTGAGATAAACAGAGTAGGGTCACAAGCCTTCCCTGCACTGTCACAATCATTAATGCGCCAGAACAGTGAAAGGGCCATGGCTAGCATGCAGATGAAGTGCTGGGTTATGCACTGAAACAGAAACATAGAATTTGATGGCAGATAAGGACTGCCTGGCCCATCCAGTCTGCTCATTTCTTCCAACACACTATTACATCAGACCGTGCTCGATCTAAGCTTTCCTCCTCCCTCCCTTCTTCCTTTCCATTATGATTCCTTTGTACTTATCCATGCTATCTTGAACCCCACCACCTCAGGCTGTTCAGGAATCCACCATTCTTTCTGTGAAAAAGTGTCGTACTCTCCTGAATCCCCTCCAGATTTATAGCATATCCCTTGTTCATGAGCACCTTTTTCTGAAAAATAATCCACTCCTGTACCTTATTTACCCCTGTGAGGTATTTAAAGGTCTCTCTATCATATCTTCCCTCTCCTTCCTCTGTTCCAGGGTATACATATTGAAATCCTTACTCTCTCCTCACAGGGCTTTTGATGCATACCCTGCACCATTTTAGTTGCCCTCCTCTGGACTGCTTCCACTCAGTCTTTGTCCTTCCAGAGATGTGGTCTCCAGAAATGGACACAATACTCAGGTGGGGTCTTACAAGCAATCTATATAGAGGCAACATCACCTCCCTCTTTCTGCTGGTGATACCCTTCCCTATACACCACAGCATCCCACTTACCCTCCCTACTACCTTGTTGCACTTCCTGGCCTCCTTTAGGTCATCTGTAATGATTACCCTTAGGTCTCTTTCCTGCCTGGTGGTCACCAATACCAGATCATCCATTTTGTACTCTGCCCTTGGGTTTCTGTGCCCAAAGTGCATTATGTTGCACTTTTCACATTGAAACAGAGTGCCATACCCTTGTCCACCTCTAGTTTTCTCAGGTCTGTGCTCATCCTTTCAATCCCCCTGGAGTGTTCACCCTATTGCAGATTTTAGTGTCATCTGTAGAGAGGCAGACCTTCCTTCCAGCTCCTCTGCAATGTCACTTATAAAGACATTAAAAAGACTGGTCCCAGCACTGGTCACTGAGGGACCCCACTAGTCACCTCCTTCCTGATATCTGCTATCGTGCACATAGCCTGACATGACACCATAATGCCTCCCAGCTTTTAGAGGTGCTGAGACATGTAGAACAGGGCCACAATTTGTGGCAACCAAGATCTGTGATGGACAGAGTTTAAACACAGCTGGTGTAGAGGTATCAGCTGGATACCAAGGAAACTAAATGAATCATGGAGTGGCTGAGTGGACCACTGGAAAATCAAGAAAGACTGTCAATAGACCTGGAGAATAAAGTTCTGTGCCACCAACAAGGAGGCCTAAAGGTAAGGATTGGGTGGGTGAAGGAATGACTGAGATGGTGATACCTCTGACCATGTAGCCTACTTTGTACACGGCTATCTGCCATGCAACTCATACTCTGCCATGCCCAGACCACCACAGGTGGGTACACACCAGCAGGTAAGTGGGCAAAATCCAGTTTGCACCCAATAACATTTGGCAGCAACATTTGCATTGTGATTCCTGTGGACCACCTCCACTCTGTCTATAGCCTTCAGAGATGTGGTCTCAAGAACTGAACACAGTACTTTTGGTGGGGTCTTACCAGTGATCTATACAAAGGCAACACCATCTCCCTCTTTCTACTGGTAATACCACTAACTAAGCACCCCAGCATCCCACTAGTCCTCCTAGTCACATTGTCACACTCCCTGGCCACCTTTAGGTCATCCAATACGATTACTCCCAGGTCTCTTTCCTGTTTAGTTGTCATTACCACCCCACTCAATTAGTACTCTGTCCTGGGGTTTCTGTACCCCAGGTGCATTATTTAGCACTTTTTCATATTGAAATTCAGCTGCCATACCCTTGACTGCTCCTAAAGTTTTCTCAGGTCACTGCTTATCCTTTCACCCCACTACCCAAAGGACTCACCCCATGGTAGATTTTGGTGTCATCTGCAAAGAGGCAGACATTTCTTTCCAGCTCCTCTGGAATGTCACTTACAAAGACATTAAAGAGGACCGCTCACAGTACTGATCCCTGAGGCACCCACTGGTCACCCTCCTTCTTCAGAGTGAACTTTACCACTACTCTCTGCTTCCTATCCTTTAATCAATTTCTTACCCAGTTAACCACCTTGACATGCTCTTAAGGTACCCAGATTTCATATAAGTCTCCTATGTGGAACAGTATTGAAAGCCATACCGAAATCTAAGTAGGCTACTTCCTGATCTAGTACCTTGTCACACAAAGAAATTTATCACATTTGTTTGACATGACCTTGCATGCTGGTTGGGTCCTGTAAACCACTGGATTCCAGATATTCCACAATCCTTTCCTTCAGCTATGATTCCATTAACTTTCCCTCTACTGATGTCAGGCTGACTGGCATATAATTGCCTGCCCTTCCCTGCAGCCTCTTTTGTGTACTAGATTACATCTGCCCTCCTGCAGTCCTCTGGAGCCACTCCTGTTTACAATGAGCTGTTAATTAGGACTGTCAGGGTGCAGCCAGTACCTCCCTAAACTACTTTATACCCTTGGATGCACCCCATCTGGCCCATCACTTTACCTACTTTCAGATTAGCAAGGCTGTTCAGGATTCTCTCCTGCAAGAACAGGCTAGTATCCACCTCTGTCCTGCCAAAGCACCCTTACTTTTTTGTGGCCCTTCCTTCTCCTTCCTCTGTGAACATTGAACAAAAGTATTTTCTCAGGATGTCTGCCTTTTCTGGTCCTCCTCTGCACAGGCCCCTTTTAACCTTAATATGCCACCCTTGGTCTTGCTTTTTTTTCTCACATACCTAAAAATGTCTTGTCCCCTTCATTACCACCTGGCTATTTATCTTCTGTTTGTGTTTTGGGCCTTACTGCTCTTCTTGCTTTCTTCTGTTTCCTCTGACACACTTCCCTGCCTCCATCCTCTGTGTCCCTTATTCCTTTTGAATGCTCTCCTCTTAGCTGTTACCTTTTGGCTACCTCTTTCATAACCATATCAGTCTCTTTTCTCTAGCTTACTTGCTTGATGCATAGATTTGTTGCTCTCAATATAGACCTTTTTAGCTTTGCCCACTGTTCCTCCACCCCACCCAGGTCATCCTTGAGGCATTCACCCATCTTTATAAACTCTTCCTTCCTGAACTCCAGCACCCTCACTCTTGTTTGGCTTGATTCTGCAGCTGTCCTTATATTGAACCACACTGTATGGTGATTGCTGCTCCCAAGTGACCTCCCTGCCTTGATATCTGCAACATTTTCTCTGTTAATGAGTACCATGCCCAGTATTACCCCATCATGGATGGGTTCACTGACTAGTTGCCAGAGGAACTTCCCCTGCAGTGAGTCCAGGATGTCCCTGCTCCTAGCTGAAGCCACAGCTGGAAGGCTCCAGTCTACATATCATACTGAAGTCCCTCAACAGCAGCACTCCCCTTTCTGCCATTTTGCTAATGGCTCATACCACCACCTTATCTAACTCCTCTTCCTGAGCCAGAAGTCTCTGTGGATCACACCAGTGAAAATAGCGCCTCTGTTCCTGTCTCCAGGGTGACCCACAGTACCTCTGTCCCACCGTATCCCTTGTATCTCTTTCACTTTCATGTTTTCCTCACATTAAGCACCACACCCCTCCTTTTCTTCCCACCCTGTCTTTCCTAAACAGAGTGTAGCCTGGGATGGCCATGTCCCAATCAAGGTTTTCAGTGCACCGTGGCTCAGTAATGGCCACATATATCCAGGTCTTTAGATTATAGAAGACTTATCCAGTCATCCAGTTGCTGTGTATTATAGATGCAGGTGCAGACCTTTGTATGCTTTTTAAAACATGACAAAATAATCTTATCTTCAAGATTAACCTCTTCTAATTAAAAAATAAATAATTTGACTCTGTTATAGATGAATATTTACCAGCTTAAATAACTGGTCAGCAATTTTTCTCAAAGTACTGACCAGGTTGATATTTTCCACAACAACCTACAGGTTGTTATGACATTCATGAGACATGCCAATCAAACTATGCTGCTCCCTCATTGTGCCAGCTGCTCTGTGTGTGTGTGGGCCAAACAGTCTCACAAACATGGCGGCTCCTTCTCTCGCTTATCAAGTACCATCACAATGACTTCACTCTTCATTATTTTAATTTATTTTACTTATTTTAATACTACCTGGTTGATCCTGCCATTTTTTTTCCATTTTAAACACTATCTGGTTGATCCTGCCCTTCTTCCTTCAGAATAACAATGTGCCGTCACACACAGCTACAGCCCAATCAGGACAGCTCACTCCACAAGTAAGTGAAAAAAAAGAAAACAAAGGACAAAACATTTTACATAAATAATAAGAGGGACAGTGTGTGTGTAGTGTGTCTGCACGACATATACCACATGTGACAGACACTAACTCTGAGGGTTACAGAAACTGGGCTGAAGAAAATTGCTGGCCCATTATTATAAAAATAAAAAGGTGGGGAGAGTGTGCATATGAGAATTTATGCACACCCCCATTGTGGGATGCTTTGCTAAACCACTCAGGCTTCACCTCGGGGTTTATGTAGCATCCCACAACTCGGTGTTCATTAAATTCTTAAATCACGCCCTTTCCCATCCTTTATTCTCTATGCAATGGCATGGGATATCAGCATGTGGCCTTTGAGCCTAATATTCCCAAAAAGACAAATTATATAAGTTGTTATTGTAGTAATAACTAACAATTTTAAGCCTGTGAAAAGAAAAAAATTAACACATATTTGCTTGCCACTCAGGAAAATGCCCATAAAAATTGGAGTATCACGATTAATTTTAGCTTAATACTGTACTTGTTTTGACTGATAAAGAAGCAATCTATTTAAAAGTGGAATCAGCACAACTGAACCATATTGTTCTAACAGTCCACTGGAAGCCGCTTGAACTATGACCATAACATATTAATCCTTACCTTTGTTATGCAGTGCACGTTCTCCTCAAGATATACCACTGTAAAAAGACTTGAACATGTTTTTCTTTATCATTAGTGGACTGTATTAGACAAATGCAACTAGCTAGGTTGAGAACAGTGCTGTGCTTGTAAACTGTGTTATCAAGCATTTCAACAAATGAAACATTTAGAATCTCTAGATACAAATCAAGAAAGATATGCTTTGCATGTACAAATGGCACACTGCAATCATGCCTGTGGGTGATTATGATTACATGACTGTATCTTGATTTGGCATCAGTCTACAGCTATAGAAAGAAACAACCTTATTGTCAAACTACCATAAACATATTAAATCATGAACACAGAATTAGTCGATCAGCGGTAATGATTCCTTTGCACATGAAGACCTCTTCTAGCCATAAGGGCCTAATGTGCAAGATTTGAAAGCATGTAAGCATATAATGTCTCCACCTTAAAGGAAACTGCAGAACCTATATGTTGTTTTCCTTGGAAAACCTATGTTTTAAATAGTGGTTTCAATTCTGTTACTGTTCCATCTCTACGGCTTTTCAGCTATCTTGGGCAGTGTCTGTGGCTTATGCAGGTAGTAGTGCCATTTAGAACTGTGTGATCTAGTTTATGTGTCTTGCTCAGCTCTTCCCTTGGCAGAATGCATCCATGTTCTATTATAGAATTCTGTGGCTGTGAGGGACATAAATACATCATTCAGTTCCAAATGGTACTTGACATGACAGTGTACATCAGAAACACTGCATGTGTTTACTAAAAGGCCCACATAGGAGGAATAAAACAGAACTGGAATCAGTACTTAAAACAGTAGCTACTGGAGAAAATGGCTTACAAGTCCAGCACAGTTATCCTTTAAAGAAGCTGGGCATGTAAGTGTAAACATTCTTTACTTATACATTGAGGTTTAGATACGCCTGTAGGTGGCATTTGAAAGCAAAGCCCTCAGGCCAATAACGACTGTAGATATACTCAGCTGACTTCACTCTGGCCTGGAAACATCTGAGGAAGTCAGCAGTGTTTACCTAAACATTAAACAAACCAAATTGCTTAGAATTGATTACATAGCACTGTTAGAAAGGTAATTTTGTGCTGAACAACTTTGCTGCTGATACTATGTATCTGTTGTGTATACTTTAGGAGTTATTCAGATTTGTTTAAGGTATGGTGCATGGCTGACATTTGTCTCTCAAGCCTCACCTAAGCACCTTGAATAAATCTGTAAAACAACCCAACATTTTTTGGTATTTCAGCTAGTATAAAATAAAACCAAATTGATTACAATTGATTGCATGGCACCATTAGAAACGTAATTTTGTGCTGAACAACTTTGCACTGATACTTTGTATCTATCATGTATACTTTAGAATTATTCACATTTGTTTAAGGTATGGTGTGCATGGCTGACATTTGTCTGTCAAGCCTCACCTAAACACCTTGAAAAAATCTGAAAAAAAGGACAGTTGTTTGGTATTTCAGCTAGTATAAAATAAAAACAGAATTGATTACAGTTGACTATATAGCACCATTGAAAAGGTAATTTGTGCTGAACAATTTCGCCACTCATACTTGTGTGTAGCACTTACAGTTCAAAAGGTATTCACATTTGTGGCATGCTGATTATGCCTTGATTTTGCATAGAAAGGCCCAGGATGCAGTGCTAAGAGTATACAGGACACAAGTGGTGGAAGTCTTAAAGAGCTCTTGTGGTATGAATGAGTATATTTTTCTTTCTTTTGTGACTTGCTCTCTTTTGCCCATTTTGGTTCTGCTGTATCATTTTGCTTACATTTGAAACAATAAAAGAGCAATGTCTATTATAGATATCCAATGGCTTGCCAATCTGTACAGAGTGCTGCTGGGAAATGGGTTCAGGAACAAGTCTGGGGCACTGGATGGTTGGCAGGGAAGGAGGCTGAGCCATTTTGGAGGATGTCTCCATCACGCTACCCTCTGGTAACCACAGATGACTGTGCAGTGGATGGGGCGCGTGGGAGGATGACAACAGTAAAGCTGACATACTGAACAGGTATTTCTGCTCAGTCTTTACTGAGGAAGAGGAGGGTAATGGGTCTGAAGGGAGTACAAGGGGTGAGAATGGTGCAGAAATGGACACAAGTCCCTTTACACGAGAAAGGGTCCTGAAGGAACTGGAAGTAATAAGAGTTGATAAAGCAATGGGGCCAGATGGGTGCACCCCAGGGTCCTTAAAGAACTAAGAGAGGTGGTGGCTGAACCTCTGGCTATCCTGTTTAGCCGATCACTGGAAACAGGGAGGTACCCAAAGACTGGAGGACAGCAGATGTAGTCCCCTTATACAAAAGTGGGAACAAAGAGGAAGCAGGGAACTACAGACCAGTCAGCCTCACCTCGGTAGTGGGGAAGATCATGGAAGCACTACTGAAGGAGAGATTGGTGGAACATCTGGTTGTCAATGGACTACAGGACCCAAGGCAGCATGGTTTCACCAGGGGAGGTCATGTCAGACCAACCTCATTGAATTTTTGACTGGGTGACTAGGGAGGTGGATCGGGAGGGCAGTGGACATGGCCTATCTGGACTTCAGCAAGGCCTTTGACACTGTGCCACATAGAAGACTATTACACAAACTGGGGAATATGGGTGTAGGCAGGACAGTAGTGTGGTGGGTAGGTAACTGGCTGGGTGGCAGGACACAGAGGGTGGTGGTAAATGGCTGTCACCCACAGAGGGAAGAGTGACCAGTGGGTACCACAGGGATCAGTGCTGGGACCGGTCCTATTCAACATCTTCATCAGTGACATGGCGAGGACCTAGAAGGCAGAATTTCACTGTTAGCTGATGACACAAAGCTCTGTAACAGAGTAGACACACCAGAGGGTGTAGACAGAATGAGAAGCGACCTGCAGAAACTTGAAGAATGGTCAGGGTTTGGCAGTTGAAATTCAATGCAAAGAAGTGCAAGATAATGCATATGGGCACAAAAACCCTGGCACAATATATCAGTTGGGGGTGAGGATATAGCATGCACCAAGCAGGAAAGGGATCTTGGGGTTATCATCTCTGATGACCTCAAGGTAGGAAACAGTGTAACAAGGCAGCAGGTAAAGCAAATAGGATGCTGGGATGTATAGGCAGGGCATTACCAGCAGGAATGGAGTACAGTGTACAGTTCTGGAGACCATACCTACTTAAGGACATAGACAGGGTAGAGAAGGTTCAGAGGAGGGCAACAAAGATGGTGCATGGATTGCATCACAAGTCCTATGAAGTCAGGTTGAAGGAACTGAACATGTATTCCCTGGAGGAGAGGAGGAGAGAGGGATATGATAGAGACATACAAGTATCTTACAGGGAGGAACAGGTGCAGGAAAACACTATTTTAAGCGAAAAAGATGTTCCAGGACTAGAGGGCATGGGATGAAGTTGGAGGGAGGACGATTCAGAGGAAACATGAGAAAGAATTTCTTCACAGAACGGGTGGTGGACAAGTGGAACACCCTGCCAGAGGAAGTGGTGGAGGCTGAAACAATCACAGGATTTAAGAATGCATGGATAGACATAAAGGAATTCTGGAGGTCAGGGTAGGTGCAACACACTTCTAAGAAAACAAACTGAACTTACAAGCTCAAATGGGCAGACTGGGTGGGCCATAGGCCCTTATCTGCCGACACTGTCTATGTATCTATGTATTATTGAGGGATGTCACTGTCCAGCTTCCACATTATCACACTCTGTGTGAAAACTCTTTCAACAAGAAACAAAGGGATGCACACACCATCTATGATATAGTAGCCACTACTTTATTACAGAATTCATCAGGACTCCAAACAGCCCTCAAAAGAAACAAAAGAGCACACGACACCATCTGTAATATAGTGGCCACTACTTATTACAAAATTCATCAGGATTCCAAACACCCCATCTGGGGTCCTGGGGGCAGGGTACAACAAACATGGATAAAACATCACAGTGGCAGGATGATGCAAGGACACTCAAGCCACACTGCAGTGACCAGTCACTTCTCACCATGTAGTCTCGCATCATGGAATCACTTACTGACAGGCCTGGCTGCCCAGAGTAATCTACTTTGTAGGGCAGTCTGGGGCTAAGTAAGAGCTGGAGAAGATGTGTTTGGGGCTGGGAGGTCATTCAGCCAAGGGGGGCATCTCTGGGGAGACAGAGAATAAAATTGTAAATAACAAACGATACAGTATACTACATATATATCTACTCCAGATTATTGCCATTATTCACAGCTGTTTTGAACACTGCTTAATATCACATTGCTTGTGATGGAGACACTGCTACTGTAGAACAATTAATACTCAAAAGCAGCAGAGAATAATGATAGACACCTGGTGATGGCCATATTAAAGGATGCACCCATTGTCTTTTGAATGTGAAGACAATGTACTTAAGCTGACTCAAAACAGGATAAAATGGCATCTTACATGATGGGAGAATAAGGGCAATCTTAAAGAGAGTAATAAGGTATAGGTTGACATTTTAATGTACTGTAACATGCACATCTGCTTTAAGAAAAATGACAGTAATTTATTTTATAAACAAATTTGTTAATATTAAAAAGAAACAAATATATTATAAAATCAAACCATTTTGCAATGCCTTATTTATCTCCTGGCTCCCTGACAAGCCTCTTTATCGACCAGTCCCCCAGTCCTGTTGCATGACTTCCTGTGATTTACCTTTACAAAAAACTAATACAATGGTCTTCACAAGCCCACAGATAAAGATAAAGCCCCCTTGTCATCCACAATGACCTGGGACATACACTTGAGCAGGTAGAAACCTTTAAATACCTCAGGTTGATCCTGAATACCTTATCGCTTGCTCCCACATTGACCACCTTTGTCAACAGTAAACAGAAGATTTGGAGCCTTGTACCACAACCAGGTCTACCTCACTGCTATGCTAGATGCCTCACAGCGGCAAGGTCAGAACTGTTACTAGTTGACTATGGCCTCCCTGTCTACATAACTGCTTTTGACTCAACTCTCAACAGAATAAATCTGATCTGTAATAAGGCATGTCACTTCTTGCTTGTGGCTGACATGTACACCATTAGCTGCACCCTCTACACCCAAACAAATGTGTTACCCTACGCAACACAATTAAGTTCCAGATACTGTATGTCTGCTAGCCAGGAAAGAACTGCTGGTCTAACTCGCTGTTTCTGCACTGTCGCCAGTCTCTACAACACCAGGAGCATGGCTTGGAATGCCCTTGAACTGCCTTTCCACCATACTCAGCTGGGCAACCATTCATTCACTGCTAGGGCCACTGGCTGGTTAAATGAGCTGCCTGATACCTTGCTCAGTCTACCTAAGCTGGACCCGTTTAGGAGGGCACTACAGGCAACACTAATAGTTCAGTGCAACTGTAGCTGCTAATCATCCTAATTAAACTCCCTCCTGGTATACACTTTGAACTGTGACAGACTGAGGCTCAGAGGCCATGTGCCATTACTATGCTTGTTCTACACTGATTCTCTCTACCTGCCTTACGCTCACATTTTCAGCACTTGATCCAGCCTATTTATTTGCACTTGTTTGACTTCATTTCACTGGAACTAGCTTATTGCACTTGTTATGTTGCCTCGTAATCTCTGTTATTGACATGGAACCTTGTAAAAGAGCACTTGTTCTCAAAGGTATTCTCCAAAAGCTTCAGTAAATAAAAAAATAAATACCTGACTCTTATACAGGACTTGGATTAGAGGGCCCAATCATCCATGCAGGACTTGCAAGGGACTGGGCCATCACGATGCTGTGGTCAGAGGTTTTCCTCCATTTCCCTCCTGGGCCCAAGTGCATGCAGTGGGCATTCTCAGCTGTTGCGGGCGATGCCCCAACATCTGGGCATGGGTTCTCTGCCCCTGCTGCTATGCTCCCCACAGGGCTGCCACCCAACATCCTCCACATGGCAGATGGATGTACCATCAACAGTTATGGCATTATGGTGACAACTATGGGAATGTAACAACAAGTTTGACACTCACAGTGCCAAACCGATTGTTGGAGTGCGATACAGCCACAGTGATGCACCAGTGTTGCCCTCCCTCCTGGTAAACACCCTCCCCCAGAGGTAATTCTTTAATATTTTGGGGTGAAGCCCACCACAAACAGCTGTCTTCTCCATGTCCCCTGTGCTTTGGCGCCACGGCGGTTGGGCAGCATAATTGCCAGGTGACATTGTCACCATCTGCATTTGGGAGTCGCCATACTGTCGGTCACCCATCTGGTTTTCCAACTGACATGGTAGAACCTGGCAGATGACCATCAGGCAGCATGTTTCCCCTCCCAGGGTGGGAGGACTGTCCTAGGGATGCTCAGTCCTCCCTCCCCAGGCCAGCCCTTGAGCACCGAGTCCATTTCTGAACCCAGTCGCTGGCTTAGGAGGCATTAGCTCTACCACTATACAACAGGGATGGTCCAAATCAGACAATTTAGAATATATTATAGGAAAACTATAGGTGTCAGCACAGCTCAGTTGTTAGCACACATACGTCAGGGCTAGAAGGTCAGGGGTCTAGTCTCACAATAGGATTGGGCTCATACCATTAATGATGATACCCAAGGTTAGTAGCAGAGGGTTGCTGTATTGTTCGGCTGCTTCATCCTTTGAATGAGATGTTAAACCAAGGTCCCTTTGCCTGTCTCTGTTGTTGTTCTCGTTGGTGTCCAGATAGAAGTAAAAGAGCTGAAGACACTTTTGGTAGGGCATTTTGCTCTGTGTCCTGACCAGCATTCTCCTTCCCATAAAAGCTGTTCATGTAGTTGCCCAAGGCTGTGTGTGTTGATGTGAAATGTCTGCCACTATATATTTAGCCTCATACACACTCAGACTAATTTTAAATGTTTTTAAAACATTTTATAAACTAGCAGAGTTGTTGGAGCGTCCACACTGCATTCCAACAACCATGCTTGCCTGAGTGGGTTCCCAGGCATGACTAGGCACCAGCTCAAACCATTATGGGTGCAGCAGTGTATGATGGGATACCCTTGATAGGGCACTGAAACGGATCATCGAAAGAAGTACATAGAGGAATCAGTGATTATTTGGCAGCTCAGCACTACCAATTAAATTTTATTTTATTTATTTTGTTTAATTCTGCAGCTAAAAAAATGTTTCTCTTAGGATGGGTGCCTTAACTCATGTTACAGCACAGTTCACGTACACACTGCTATTAACAACCATGTTTATCTAAAACCATGCTAAAGACTACCTCTCTAGCAGGGTTTTAACAGTTTTAGAACACGATTGTAACACTGTTTCAGCTTACATAAGTGTATATGCAAACTGTGGTTCTCAAGGGAAGTGGCGGGAGAGTGGTGGAAGGGAAGATGGCATTCAGGTGTAGGGAAGCACAGAGGAGCAGGACAGAGAACTGTACCAGTTAAAGCAGAAGGAAGTGGTAAGGCAGTCTGAATAGCAAAGGCCCAAACTGAGGAAAAGATAGCCAACTCAGTAAAGAAGGGGATAAAACCTTTTATAGGTACATTAGGGAGCAAAGAAAGACTAAGGCAGGGATACTGAGGCTGAACAAAGAGGAAGGTGGCTGGGCAGAGAGTGACAGTGACAAAGCAGAATACTGAATGAATACTTCTGCTCAGTATTCACAATGGAAAAGCAGGAGAAATACCTAATCTGGTCAATAGAAGCACTCTGGATAGGGGTTGATATTAGTCCTTTCACAGAAGAAAGGGTGCTGAAAGAACTCTTAAAACTGAAGGTGGATATAGCAACGGGCCTGGTAGGATCACCCCAGAATTTTAAAAGAACTAAGGGAAGAACTAGTAACACCACTGACTACTCTTTAATAAATCGGGAGGATGGTGTGGTACATGAGGATTGGAGGAGGGCAGATGTGATTCCTTCAGAAAAGTGGGAGCAAGACATAGCCAGAAAACTACTGACCTGTCAGTTTGACCTCAGTGGTAGGGAAAATGATGGAATCACTTCTGAAGGAAATAATTTTTGAGTACCTAGAGGCCAGTGAGCACAGACCCAAGGCAGCATGGATTCACAGTGGGAAGGTCGTGTCAGACAAATCTAATTGATTTCTTTGACTGGGTGACAAAAGCAGTAGACCAGAAAGGGGCTGTGGACATGGCTTACCTAGACTTTAGCAAGACATTTGACACAGTCCCGCACAAAAGATTAGTAAACAAATTAGCCAACCTGGGAGTGAGTCCTAGGGTGGTAGCCTGTAAAACACTGGTTGGACAACAGGACATAGCGGGTAATAGTAAATGGAGTCCACAGTGAAGAAAGGAGGGTTACTAGCAGGGTACCGCAGGGTTCAGTACTGGGCCGGTCCTTTTAATGTCTTTATAAGTGACATTGCAGAGGGACTGGAAGGAAAGTATGTCTCTTTGCAGATGACACAAAGATCTGCAACAGGGGTGATATGCAAGGTGGGGTGGAAAGGATGAAAAGGGATGTGGCAAGGTTGGAGGAATGGTCAAATGTATGGCAGCTTAGATTCAATGCACAAAAGTGCAAAGTAGTGCACCTTGGAAACAAAACCCAGGGAAGAGTACACGATGGGGGTGAGATACTGACAACAACAAAATGGAAAGGGACCTGGGGTAGTCATATCAGATGATCTAAAGGTGGGCCAGCAATGTGAGAAGGCAGTATGGAGGGCTGGGGGATACTGGGATGCATAGGAAAGGCATCACCAGTAGAAAACAGGAAGTTGTTGGCCCTCTGTACAGACAGTTAGACCACATCTGGAGTACTGTGTACAGTTTGGAGACCCCATCTCTGCAAAGACATAGACAGGGTGGAGGCTGTCCAGAGAGGGCAACCAAAATGATGCAGGGTCTGCATCAGAAGACATATGAAGAAAGACTAAAGGAACTAAAGATGTATAGCCTTGAGGAAAGGAGGTTAGGGGGACGTGATAGAAACTTTCAAATACCTCAAGGGAATCAACGAAGTCCAAGAGGGTAACATCTTTCAGAAAAGAGATGTGCAAAACAAGTGGGCACAATTTGAAGACAATGGGGGACAGCTCAGAGGTAATGTGAGGAAGTACTTCTTCATAGAAAGGGTTGTGAATACATGGAACAGCCTACCTGAGGAGGTCATAGAGTGAAAAACAGTGGGGAATTCAAGAATGCATGGGGCAGACATAAGGCAATTTTAGTGGGGGTAGGAGGAAGTAGACTGTTGGTTAACTAGGATCTACAGCTTATCCGTTAGGTATGGAAATGGGCAGACTAGGTGGGCCAAGCGGTCCTTATCTGCCATCAAATTCTATGTTTCTATGTAACTGTATTCCATAAGCTTAAAACACTTTAAGGCTGTTAAACGTTTAGCTCCCTAGTTTATACAAGGCCTTACAGCCACTTTACTACCAGACTCTCATTGGTTCCAAACTGCTATTGCAATTCTTTTCTCCTTCTTCTTCTATGATAGATATGCTTCATTTGTATTACTGATGTTCTAGAACTGCCCATCTTCAGTAGACAGTTCTCTTACCCTAAGAAGGAAGATGCTCTTAACACAGAAACACAGAACATATTGGCAGATAAAGGCCTGTCAGCCCATCCAGTCTGCCCAAGCCTACCTAGTTATGGGACTGTGCTCATTAGACCTCATTTCTTCCCTTTCTCCCCAACTGCTCAATTGGACAGACCCCAATTTGCCATTAGGACCTGGGCAGGAGAGCGAGGGATCACTGCTCAGAGAATCTACCCTGCGATGCGAACTCAACAGCAGCTGAAATGGCTCTGTAGGAAGGAGCTGAGCTAGAGAGCCAGGAAAGGTGAGGGAAGCCACCAATCAGCACCAAGACTGTGCCCACAGCCCTCCCCGAGCAACCACTAGGGAGGCTACTGTGAAAGCCCTCTGTTCCAGAAGGGTTTTAAATTGCTGTTGGCTCCCTCTTCAGTCAGACAGACCCGATTTCACCATTGGGGCCAGGACAGCTCTGCAAGTAGCACACTCACCTCTGAGGCCAGGAGATCAGAAGGCTGTGGGTTCTATCCTGCACCAGGAACTTGGGTTAAATCCCAATATTGACACTGTAGTGCAGCATGAGGGGGTGCTGCACTCCTGAGGTGCCATCTTTTGGATGAGACATTAAACCAAGGTCCCACCTGCCTGTTCTGGTGGTAGTTCAAGTGGATGTTAAGGGTCCCATGGCACTTATCAATAAGAGTAGGAAGTTTCCAGTGTACTGGCCAAATTTCCCCATTCACTAAAAATACCACCAACCGCTTAATCTGGTTGTAGGTCAGTTGGCATTCATCTGTATCCTCCTCCCTGGGTCGCCTGAAAATAGGCAGAATTTGTCTAGTGCACTTACCTGGTCAACAAAAACTAAATAAATAATATAACTGCTCAGAGAATCCCTCCTGCAATGCAAACTCAGCAACAGCTGGAAGTAACTCTGCAGGAAGGAGCCGTTAGAGAGTCAGGAAAGGTATAAGGAAGCTCAATCAGCAGTAAGACCACGCCCATAGCCCTCCCAGACCAACCAATAGGAGGCTGCTCTGAAAGCCTTTCTCCTACTTAAACAGACTTCCATCAAATGCCCCCATGCTGCAGCCCCCAAGTAAAGGACCAACACTAAGGATATCGGAGTCAGCAGCCGATGACTCTGCATCCCAGAAGGAGGCTGGGAAACAATAAGGGACTGAGATAAGCTGAAGGAGGAAGCAAGGAACCAGGAAGTCATACCTAACAACTGAAGTAAGATTCTGCTAATTTACTGTCATAGCTTACAAATTGCAAGGAGCGAGGAGTAGGAAGTGCACTAATAAAGTTTCGGACTTGGTATGAACACCTATCTAGGTAAGGGTAAGGGGTAAGAGAGGGTTTAAAGGTAGGAAAAAGGTTTGGATTAGGCTAAATGTCCTATCTAGAGTAGAAGTAAAAGAGAATTAGAAGTAAGCAAAAGTAGGACTGGGCCAAATGCCCTATCAGGAGTAGGAGTAACAAAAGGGTTTGACAGTAAACAAAAGTCAGGATTAAGCCAAGCACCCTATCTAGGGTAGGGCTACAAAAAGGATTTAAGTAAGTGGAGTTCTGGGAATAGGTGAAACACCCTATCAAGGGCAGGGATAAAAAGGGTTTAATAGTAGGTATAGGTAAACAAAAACAGGCAAGGTAGAACATTAGGTATGCTGGGAGTAGTAGCAGTGCAGTGGCTATGGGGTGGCAGTTTTCCAGGACACTTTCTGGGGACTGTTATGCTTTCCCATCTGCATGCACCTCTCTGGGCTAAGGGCAGAGGTTGCTCCAATCCAGGCCTAGTTGACGGGGATTCAGGTGACCTCCTCCCACCCAGAGACCACCTGGTCTGCCACTGCAGTCTCAGAGGCTGACAAGGAGGGGTGGCAGCTGGACCACGGTGGGCTCAGGGAGGGCAGTGGGTCAGAGACACATCTCCCAGACAGTACCATCTAGAGAACCCTATGCCACTCTGGCAGGGCAGGACTGTCCCATGGAGACACCTGCAGTAGTGACCAAGGAGGATGTGGGGTCCTCATGGCAGAAACCCAAAGGTGGGGACAGAGGACCCCAGAGGAGGATGAAGAGGAAGCAACTCATGGTGAGGGATTCCATTGTTAGGTGGGTAGATTTGGGGGCAGATTTTAGGGCAGAGAAGGAGGAAGAGAGGGTGGTTAGGTGCTTCTCTGGTGCCATGGCAGCAGAATGGGAGGAGAGCTAGATGCTATTGTCCAGCTGGGGACCAAAAACCTGGCTAGGGATGAGGATAGGGTAGTGAAAGAGGAGTTCAGAGAGTTGGGGAGGGTCTTTGGCAGGTAACACGCTCAGTGACCTTTCTGAGGTGCTGCCAGTCTACGATGGGGGGCAGGGCCTCCGCACCATAAGCTTCATTAGAGACTGGGGTCCCACCTGGAGGGATGTAGGCCTATACAGGGAGATGGCCTGCATCCATCTGGGAGGGGACCAGAATGGCTTAAATGATTCACTGGCAAGCATTTTAAATAGCTAAGGGGTAGTGGAAGCAGGGAGAATCGAACTGCCTCCTGTATGTGGAAGTGGTGAGTACACAGAACCCTAAGGAAGGGAAAACCCCAGAGGTACCAGAAAATTTGAAAGGCAGAATGGTAGAAAAAGAGGGATAAGAATGTAGGCAGGGAGGTAATGAGAGCAGTCAAGAGGTGAAAAGGGGTCAGACAGGAGGGATGGTAGCAAAATTTGGAAGGCCCCATGCACAAATGCTCATAGTCTGGGAAATAAAATCTTCGACTTAGTGGCCATAATGGCAGAGGCTGACCTGGACATTGTCGCTATTACTGAGTCATGGTGCAATGAGAACCATGAGTCTGATATAGCCATTCCAAGCTATACTCTGTTTAGGAAGGGCAGGGTGGGTAAGAAGAGGTGGGGTAGTGGATCTTACCTAAGGTAGGGCATAAAAGAAACTGAAATACAGGAATACAGGGAGGGACAGACATGCTGTGGGTCACCTTAGAAGCAGGAAATGGAGCTGCTTTTTACTTGGGTGATCTACAGACTTTCAGCATGGTGGGGAGGACATGGACTGGGTTCAAGTAGAAGTCATCCAGAAGATGGCAACTAAGAGGAAGAGCTGCTGGTGGGAGACTTCAATCTGCCAGATGTAATTGGAGCATCCCAGCTGCAGCTTCAGCTAGGAGCAGGGAAATCCACCTCCTGCAGGGGTGTTCCCAGGCAATTAGTAAAAGAGCCTACTTGTGAGGGAGCAGTATTGGATCTAGTACTCATTAACAAAGACAGTGAACAATGTGGTTCAATAAAAGAACAGTGGCAGAGTCAAACCACACGAAGGCAAGGGTCCTGGACTTCATGAGGGCTGACTTTAAAAAGAGGGGATACCTCAGGGATGCCCTGGTAAGGGGAGCTTGGGTGGAGTAGAGGAACAGTGGACAAAACTAAAAGGAGCGATAGTGAAGCCAACAAACCTCTGCATTAGGCAAGTAAACCAAAGCAAGAAGAAGAAAAGACCACTATGGTTTTCAAAGGAGTTTGCAGGAAAGGTTGGCAAAAGGTTAGCATTCAGGAGGTATAACAAGACTGCAGAAGAAGGTTAGGAAGTGTACCAGGTGAATTAGAAGAAGGCAGGGAAAGCAGTCAGGTACACAAAGGCCTAAACAGAGGAGAAAATAGCCCAGCCAGTAAAGAAAGGGGACAAGGCATTTTTCAGGTATGTAAGCAAAAGGAGAAAGACCAAGGGAGCGATTGTAAGCCTGAGGAGGGAGTGTGTGGAGGAGACCAGGACAAAGCAGACATGCTAAACAAATATTTTGCACAGTATTCACAGAAGAAGGAGAGGACCACAGGTAAGCGACAGCAGCATCAATGGAATGGAGGTGGACACCAGTCCATTTACAGAGGAGAGTTCTGAAGGAACCCACAGAACTGAAAGTGGACAAGGCAATGGGGCTGGATGAGATACACCCAAGGATATTGAAGAAGCTTAGAGAGTACTGGCAGCAACACTGACAGTCCTGTTCAAACACTCGCTGAAGACAGGAATAGTTCTGGAGAACAGGAGGAGGGTAGATGTACTCCCACTTCACAAAGTGGGAGCAGGGAGGAAGTTGGCAACTACAGGCCAGTCAGCCTGACTTTGGTGGTGGGGAAATTAATGGAATCACTGTAGAAGGAAAGGATTATGGAATATCTTGATTTGGGTGGCTCGCAGGATCCGAGGCGGGTGCAAAAATGAGGAGAGATGGTAAGCCTGAGGTGTATTCAAGAGTGTGGCAACTAAGATTCAATGCAAATAGGTGCAAAATCATGCACTTGGGGCAGAGAAACCCAGTGGTGGAGTACATAATGGGGGTGCTACTGATGACCACCAAAGAGGAAAGGGACCTAGGGTAATAATATCTGATGACCTGAAAGTGGCCAAGCAGTGTGACTAGACAGTAGGGAGACCCAGTGGGATGTTGGGGGAGCATAGGAGGGTATCACCAGCAGAAAAAGGAGGTGGTTATACCATTGTACAAATCATTGGTGAGACTTCATCTAGAGAACTCTGTCCAGTTCTGGAGGCCACATCACTGGAAGGACACTTACAGAGTAGAGGTGGTCCAGAGGAGGGCAATTAAGGTGATGCTGGGTCTGCACAAAAGCCCTATGAGGAGAGACTACATGGCCTCAGTATGCAAACCCTGGCAGAAAGGAGGAGGGGAATGATGGAGACTTTCAAATAAACATGCCCTCCATATGTGTGTAACAGCATGGAGCAGCTAAGGGTTGAAATAAGGCTGCTCAGATGGCAGCTGGGGAGGGTGGTGGGAAGTCAGAGGAGCAGAGCAGTGGAGGAAAAGGCAGAGGGCCAGGGAGTGATGGCATCAGGCAGGGAATGGGAGTGGTGAGCACCCAATATACAGGAGCATCTCTTCCTCAGAGGAATAGAGAACCCAGGGTGGAGGAATGGCAAGTGGCAAGGGTAAGGGTGGAATGTGACAGTAGCATCTGGGGTGGCAAATTCTAAAGGGGTTCCTTTAATTAACAGATTTGCACCACTGTCTGGAAAGAGGAGGGGCAGGGAGTGAGGTAGGAGATCAGATTGAGCCAGGGTTGAGAGTAGAGTACAGGGGAGGGTGGAGGAACCAATCAGGAGGACAGGAAGGGAAGCAGGCAAAACAGAGTGGAGGGGAGAGAAAAGGAAAGGAAGAGGGAGGAAAACTGAAGCAGATACAGATAGTCAGAAGGGAGGGCAGTTTGGGACATGGAAAAGCAGTTAAGGGGATAAATTATGAATGTGGAGACATGTTCACCAGGGTGCAGAGGGAGCAGTTAGATGGGTAAGCAGCTAGTACCGAAGGTAAGAAAGGGTGACGAGAGCACGGATGCAGGGGATGGAAGGGTGGCAATCATAGGAGACTCTATAATTAGGGGTATTCACTGGGGAAAAAAGGGGACCCAAATGCAAGCAGGAGGGTGGTTTGTATACCAGGAATGACAGCGGGAAGGTGGGCCCAAGAATAAGGGTAATAGTAAGGGAGGTTGGAGGAAAACCTAATTTAGTTATACATTTGGGAACCAACGACCTTACTGGGGAGGAGGTTGAGGTAGTGCAAAAGTAGGTTCAAAGAGTTAGGAAGATCTGCAGGGAGGAAGGAAGTTTGCTGGCCTTCTCAGAAGTGATACCAGTACCATCAGCCAGCACAGCCAGGAAAAGAAGAATAGAGGATTTTAATGACTGGCTGAGGAAATGGTGCAGGAGGAGATGTTCATCTGTATAAGGGACTGGGAGGAGACCTGGTCAAACAAAGCACTCTTTTCACCAGATAGGCTACACCTCAGTAGGGAGGGTTTGAGGGTAGTGGGACAAACTGGGGAATACATAACCACTACACTAAATTTAAACTACTTGGGGGCAGCAGGCATGCAGGCCCACAGACTCCAAGAGGAGGAGGAGGTCAATGAACCTCCCACCCTGCACAGTGATGGAAAAGGTCTGAGGAGAAGGAGGTGGAAGGTGCAAGATTACAGTTAGCTAATGGTGGAGGGGTTGAGGAACACATAACAAGGGATGGGAGGGCACACAGAGAGGATAACTGTGAATAGAAGAATACAGGAAGAGAAGGAAGGTCATATTCTAGGTGGAAGGTGGTGTCTCTGAATGCGTGGAGTCTAGGAAACAATATGGATGACCTGCAGGCACTATTAGTGGATAGGAGGGTGACATAGTTGCAGTAAGCTAGACTTGAGCAAAATCACACCATGACCGCACCTTGCAATCCCTGGATATAGTTAGGAAGGGGGATGGGTGGCAGTTTATATCAGGGAGGAATAACTTGCATGAGGGAGGAGTTGGAGGAAGGGAGATGGAGGCATTATGGGTTCAGTTAAGGTCCAATAGACGGAAAAAGGTGAGGTTGGGGGTAGTTTAGTCAGGATGAGGAGAGGGACAGAGAACTGAGCTCATACACATATGGAAGCTGTGGGGAAAGGAGAGGTGGTAATTGTGGGGACTCGACCTGCCCTAAGTGGACTAGAGCATATCATCCACAACATGTGCTAGGAGTCAGGTGATCCTGATAGACTGCAGAGTGGGTTCTGACTCAGAGCATCACTGAACCAACAAGAGCTGAGGCAATTCTTGATCTGGTGCTCACAAATGGGGAGCATGTACAGGAAATAATAGTCAGGAGCCACTAGGTGGAAGTGACCATTGCACAGCGTGGTTCCAGTTGGATATGGGAAGGAAAGCATTCTGACTAAGACCAAAATCTTGGATTTCAGGAGGGTGGACTTCAGGAAAATGGGTGAAGTACTAAGAAGCTATCTGGAGGGCATCAGAGCAGACATGGGGTGGACCAAAGATGGTCCATCATATGGATTACTGGTTGCCACAGATGAGTGCACTAGGCTAAGGGGAAGAACACAAGAGAAACAGACAGAGAATAGTAAGATAAAGGAGGTGCTGCTAGAACTATGCTTCTCTACTTTAGTCTGTACTGGGACCAAAGAACTAGCACTCTACTACTGGGACCTTCGATTTAGGGTAAAACAAACAAACAAAAATAAGAGTTTGTGTGTTTGTCTGAGTTGGCTGAAGTGGATTGTTAGCTGAGCAGTTATCTAGGTGTTTGTCTGAGTTGACTGAAGTGAATTGTTATCTGTCCAGTTATCTAGGTATAAAAGGAGCTGTAAATTAGGGGAGTGGCTTAACTAGAAGGAAGCCAGAGTTTAGTATTTAAAACTGCCCTAAATAGCTTCTGGCAGAGAACAGGCTGAGAACAGCAAGAGGAAGAAGGTGCTGCAGAACTATACTGCTTTACTTGGACTATACTGCTCTACTTGTACTATATTGCCCTTCTTCCCTCCCCCACACTTAGCAAGTACTACTTTTTTAGGCACAGGATTTGACTGACAACAGGAACTTCCTGTTTGGGAGCAGGAAGGGAATGATTACAGGCCACAAAAGACTCCACCATCCTAGAAGGAAAAGAGTAGCTCTTCCCCCAGCTGCTGGAGGTCTGACTCAGAGCAAGTAAGAGACTACTGAGAAATATAGGAACTTCCTATCTCAGAACAGGAAGATCAGGAGCTTTAAGGCACGGAGGCAGTATGTAAATAGGAGAAAAATATATATATAAATAAACAGAGGAAAGAGTAAGTATTCAAAACAACAGTTAAGGGGCCAAAAATAAGACATGATAGGAGTGGTACAGTGCATTGGCCTGTGGAGCAGCAGTATTCGGGAGACATTCTGGAGGATGCAGTGTTGTCTCATCTGCAGGCACCTTTCTGGACTGAGGGAGGAGGTTGCTCATCTCCAGGCTGAGCTAGCCAGGATTTGGGGACCTTCTCCCACCCAGGTACCACCAGGACCTCTGCTGCTGCCTCAGAGGTTGCCAAGAAGGAGGAGTGGCTGGACCATAGTGGGCTCAGTGAGGGGTGTGGGTGGTGGAACACAGGTACATCTCTCCAGTTGTACCACTTCACAGTTTGTATGCCACTCTGGCAAAGTGTGGTTCCTCCATAGAGGCACCCACAGTGGAGACCAAGGAGGATGTTGGGACCTCCATAAAAGTGACCCACAGGAGGGTGGCATGGGACCCCACAGGAAGGAAACAACTCCTGGTGGGGACTCCATTGTTAGGAGGGTAGAACTAGGGAGGGATGGGAGAAGGAGGTAAGGTGCCTGCCAGATGCCATGGCTTGAAGGACAGGAGCGAATCCTCAGGATTGTGGGAGCAGCTACATGGGGAGGGAGCTGGATGTTATTGTACACCTAGGGTCAAATGACCTGACTTGGAAAGGATCAGAACAGTGCAGGAGGAGTTTGTGGAGCTGGGGAGGGCCTTAGACAAGTAGCATGCATGGTAACCTTCTTGGAGGTGCTTCCTGTCTCATGGCATGGGTGAGGGGTAGGGTGCCTCACCATGGGATTCAATCAGTGGTTGAAAACTGGTGCAGAGCTCAGGGTTTGGCTTCATTAGGGACTTGAGTCTACCAGCAGTGATGCAGGCCTATAGTGGCCGATGGTCTGCATCTGTCCAGGAGGGAACCAGGATCCTAGGTGATAGGTTGAAATGCTCATTGGCAAGCATTTAAACTAGCCAAGAGAGGGCACTGGAAAGGAGCAGGAAAATCCTAGCCTCCAAAATATCAGGGTAATTGTTGAGGTAAACACCAAGATAGAGACGTTGATAGGGAGAAGGGCAGGGGTAAATGGAGAAAATGACAAAAGTAGCAAGGACAGGGATGAGGGAAAGAGGGTAAGGGCCATCAAGAAATGGAGGATAATGAGTACCAATGTCCATAGTCTGGGCAACAAGCTCCCTGAAGTGGTGGCCTTGATGGAAGAGGGATGCCTGGATATCATGCAGGGACAGAAACATGGTATGCAGAGAACCACAACTGGGGTATTAATATAACAGGGTACACAACCACAGGAGAGACATGGAGGATAGAAGACTGGAGAGGAGAGCTCTCATGTAAGGGAAGGGATAAAAGCAATGGAACAAAAGAGTAAACAGGGAGGAGAGGAGGCACTGTGGGTCACCTTAGAGACTGGAAATTGCACCACAATCCACACAGGGTTGTATAGAGACCCCCATCTCAGGGGGAGGGATGGACAAGGATAAGATAGAAGGCATCCTTAGGATGGTGGAGAAAGGGAGATATTGTTGATAGGGGACCTGAATATGCCAGATGTTAACTGGAGCACCTTTGCTGCAGCCACATCTAAGAGCAGGGCATTCTTGATGCCCTACAGGGGCATGCCTCAGACAGTTAGTGTTGGAACCCACTCGGAGGGAGCAATCTTAGACCTCATACTCACAAATGGGGACAGTGAGAGGATCTCAGGTGTAGAAGTGGGTAGCCATCTGGGAATAAGTGACCACCAGTGTGTTCACGATAAACTCAGCTGCAGAGTCAAGCCATACAAAAGTAAATGTACTGGACTTCAGGAGGGCTGACTTTGTCAAAATGGGACAGTGCCTTAGAAAAGCAATAGCAAACAGGCAAGAAGGATGGGTGGAGCAACAATGGGAAAACATCAAAACTGCCATCACAGAGGCAACAAGCCTTTGTGTGAAACAAATAAACAAATCAAAATGAAAGAAAAAGCCACTATGGTTCTCAAAAGAGGTGGTGGGAAGGTTAGGGAGAAAAAGACAGCACTTAGAAAGTATAAGAAAACACAGAAGGAGCAGGACAGAGAATTGTACCAGTTAAGGAAGAAGGAAGCAGTGAAGGCAGTCAGAATAGCAAAAGCCCAAATTGAGGAAAAGATAGCCAACCCAGTTAAGAAGGGGATAAAACCTTTATAGGTATATTAGGGAGCATAAAAAGACAAAGGAGGGCTAGTGAGGCTGAATAGAATGGACAGTGGGTGGGCAGAGGGGACAGTGAAAAAGTAGGATACTGAATGAATACTTCTGCTCAGTATTCACACAAGAGGAGGGGAGGTACCTAATCCAATTAACAGAAGCACTCTGTATTTGGGGGTTGATCACAGTCATTTCACAGAAGAAATGGTTCTGAAAGAACTCCTAAAACTGAAGGTGGAAAAGCAATGGGGCCTGATGGGATTCACCCAGAATTCTAAAAGAATTAAAGGAGAACTAGTGACACCACTGAGTACCCATTTTAACAAATCGTGGAGGATGATGTGGTACCTGAGGACTGGAGGAGGGCGGATGTGATTACCCTTCACAAAAGTGGAAGTAAGACAGAAGCAGGAAACTACAGACCTGTCAGTTTGACCTCTGTGGTAGGGAAAATTATGGAATCACTTCTGAAGGAAAGAATTGTTAAGTACATAGAGGTCCATGGGCACAGGACCCAAGGCAGCATGGATTCACAGCAGGAAGGTCATGTTAGATGAATCTAATCAATTTTTTGACTGGGTGACCAAAGTAGTAGACCAGGGAGGGCTGTGGACATGGCCAACTAGACCTTAGCAAGGCATTTGACACAGTCCCACACAAAAGATTAATAAACAAATTAGCCAGCCTGTGAGTGGGTCCCAAGGTGGTAGCCTGGTAAAACATTGGCTGCACAACAGGACACAGAAGGTAATAGTAAATGGAGTCCACTCTGAAGAAAGAGGGTTACTAGTGGGTACCGTAGGGTTCAGTACTGGGTCCAGTCCTTTTCAATGTCTTTATAAGGGGCATTGCAGAGGACTGAAGGAAAAGTATGCCTCTTTGCAGGTGACAAAAGATCTGCAACAGGGTTGATACACAAGGTGGAGTGGAAAGATAAGAAGGACTTGGCAAGGTTGGAGGAATGGTCAGAAGTATGGCAGCTTGATTAAATGCAAAGAAGTGCAAAAATGCACATGGGAAACAAAACCCATGGGAAGAGTACACAGTTGGGGCAGTAATAACAACAAAATGGAAAGGGACCTGGGGTAATCATATCAGATGACCTTAAGGTTAACATGCAATGTGAGAAGGCACTAGGGAGGGCTTGGGGATACTGGGATGTATAGGGAGAAGCATCACCAGCAGAAAACAGGAAATTGTAATCCCTCTCTACAGACACATGGTGAGACCCCATCTGGAGTACTGCATCCAGTTCTGGAGACCCAACTCCACAAGGATATAGACAGGATGGTGGCAGTCCAGAGGAGGGCAACTAAAATAGTACAGGGTCTGCAAGAGAAGCTATACAAGGAGAGACTGAAGGAGCTTATTATCTATACCCTTGAGGAAAGAAGGGAGACATGATTGAAACTTTTGGCACCTCAGGGAATCAACAAAGTCCAAGAGGGTAGCATCTTTCAGAAAAGAGATGTGCAAGAACAAGGGGACACAGTTTGAAGACAGAGGGGAATGGCTCAGGGGCAATGTGAGGAAGTATTTTTTCACAGAGAGGGTGGTGGACATATGGAACCGCCTTCCTGAGGAGGTTATGGGTGTAAAACTGTGGGAGAGTTCAAGAATGCATGGGACAGACATAAGGCAACATCTTGTAGGAGGTAGGAAGAAATAGGCTGTTGGTTGACTAGGATCTTCAGCTTATCCAGTAGGTATGAAATGGGCAGACTAGGTGGACCAAGTGGTCCTTATCTGCCATCAAAGTCTATATTTCTGTTTCTATGTTTCCAAAGCGCCCAGCTGGTTTAGTTCTGGGGTTGCCCAGGCAGTAAGGGAAAGAGGTTGGCCTATAGAAAATTCAGGAAGACCAAGAAAGAGGTGGCTAGGAAAATTACCTAAAGTTGGCTAGTGAGGCAAGTAAGAAAGTCCAGTGAGCAAAGGCACAGAAGGAGCTGCAGATAGCTGAAGCAATTAAGAAGGGGGAGAAGGCTTTCTTTCACTATATAAGTGAGAAAAGGGACTAGAAGGAAAGGATTGTTAGGCTTAAGAAAGGGGTGGAGTGGGTGGAGGATAATGGGGAAAAGCAGAGATACTAAATGTAGGTAGGTAAAGTTTATTGTTTGGCAAAGAAAACTTTCATATAACAAAAACAATCACAGAAACATACATCCAAGATATGGAAAATAAACAGATTTTTAAGATATTTAAAACCAGTTATAAATATCATACAGTAGATTCACTTCCTGTACTATCAAAGGGATAATTCCTCTGCAGTATTACATTTTCTGTACATGTAACTTTCTTAAATCAATAAATCTACAGAGATTTGCAACCCTATTCATATGACCAGCGTGATTTGTTTTAATAAATAATTATATTGACAAGTTAACTCCATCTCCAAATTTCTTAACAAGTCCCCAAAGGGAATTTCTCCTTAGCATATACAAAGGACACAAGACTAATAAATGTTTAAGTGTATCTTCATCTAACCCACAAGCACACATTTTATCAGTTGCCAATACCATTTTTTGTTTCAAATAGTTGCTTTCACGTAGCCAAACCTGAATTTGGTATGCTTTTCTATTGCTTGGGTTATCTATTTTCTTTAGATATTGGTGTAACCCAAATTGTCTCCAGTATTCAAACTAACCATGAGCTTAGTTCACAGTTTTAGTTAATTTCTTTCCTTTTCGATATGAATATCCCTTATTCTGGACTTAACAACCTCATATATTATTTCAAGGAGGGTTCTCACACTTTCTGAGATCATTTCTAAAAGCCCATAAAGTGATATAATTTTTCCAATACATGTGTGCTTAGATAGCTGAAGCCTTTACTTCTCTGTTTTAACATTTCTTCAATACAGTCTAGGCAATCTGAACTTGGGCATATTATATACTTTAATCCAATAGATCACCATCCACTGTTCTTTATTGCAAACTGTCGGAAGGTGTTCCAGTTCTAGTCTGGATAAGGTGCTAGAGGCTCCACATGGAATGCCTAGTAATCTTTTATAAAATTTATTCAGTACTATTTCTAGCCCATTCCTATTCCCAGTCCCCAAATGTCTGCCCCGTAAAGTATCTGCATTGCACTTTTGCATTTAGTGCTTTTAATGGTCCTACAATGGATCTGCCCCTCATACTGATAAATCTATCCAGCGCTGGGACAACCCCTTTTGTTTTCTTTACTACTGCTGAAATGTGTTCCTTCCAGTTAAGATTAAATATGACTATAATACCCAAGTAATTAAACTTAGTTACATATTATATTTCATGTCCATTGCACTTTATAGAACACAACCTGCTCATTCTGATTGGAGTCTTATTGAATATCATATATTTTGTTTTGTTGTAATTTATTTCCAGCGAGAGTTTTTCACATTCACTCTGGAATTTAGCTAGACTTCTCTTTATTCTTAGATAACTTGTTGAAATTAATACATCACTCATGTATGCTAGACAGGGCACCCCTATTACCCACCCTGGACATGTGCAGCTCCAATCTTCCATTCCCTTCAGAACCTTATTTAAAAAAGATGGAAAAGAATAGGAGATAAGACACAACCTTGTCTGAGACCAGCATTGGTTAGAAATTTGGCTGAGCAGTCTCCTCCATATTATATCTGATAGTTGTGCAATTATTCTCATATAAAATTGTAATTATATTTATTAATGGTGTTTCTAGGCCATCATTTTGAATATCTCTCAAAGTTTATCCCTGTTTACTCTGTCAAAAGCTGCCTTTAGATCTACTGAATACGCAGAATAATCTTTGGTTTTTGATTACTGTGTATTTGTGTATTAATGTGTTAAAATGAAACACTGATCCAAGGTCGAATGATTAGGTATGAAACCAGCTTGTGCATCGTTAATTGTTTTAGTTTTATCTAACTAATCCATCAACCTATTGGTCAAGATTTTTGTAAACAACTTCTGAACATTGTCAAGTAAACTAATTGGCCTGTAATTACTTGGGTCTGCTGATTTCATTTTTATAGATGGGGACTATAATATTTTCCCTCCATGTCTGAGGGATTTTCCTGCTTGTAATATGATATTATAAAGATCCATTAATATGGAAGTCCATAATAAATGATCATCTATAATTATATCTATTGGTATCCCATCAGACCTGGTGCTTTATGTTGCTTTGGTGTTGCATTGCTAGCATTACTTCCACTTCTTTAGTTTTATTTTCATATGGGATCCAATCAATTTTATTGACTGTTTGATTTGCTTCTTGATCAAAAAATAATGTCCTGAAATAATTTTCCAGGTCAGCGGGTCTGTGTAACTTTCAATATTATCATAAACCTGGTCCCATCCTTTATAAACAAGATGCCAGAATTGTTTGGTATAGTTCTCATTTATGTATTTTTCAAGATGGTCCCACATCTTTATTCTATAGCTCTTCCGCTTTAATTTCAGTACTTTTTATACTTCTCCTCAATTTGTTCAGTCTTGATTTATTTTCTCTTGTTGGTCGATTAAGGTAAATTAGCATACTTGTTTAGTTCTTTTTCCTCCTTTCACATTCATCATCAAACCATTGACTTTATTTCTCCCTCTGAATATTGTTACTTTTAACAGTGATGTGGCTATGTTTGCCAGTATTTCAGAGAATCTTAAGATCAAATCTTCCTCAAATCCCTGTTGTCACAGATTGATTATTTCTTCCTAAAACCATAATCTGAAGTTTTCTAATATTTCCACTTGACTCCTTTTTAATTCTTGTAACATATGCTTTATTTTCCGTGCTATTATCTGGCTTAATGCATGAATTTAGTATTATTTCCAAAGATCTGTGCTCACTGTCCATTTTATTACCTATTTTGAAGTCATGCAACTTTGTTATATAACTTATTGAAATCCAACATAAATCAACTGTAGAGACCTCTGGTTCCAATGCATGTACATTCTCCCTGAGCATCATCTATTGTTCAGCCATTGATTAATATAATTTCTAAATTGTCCAAGTCTTCCACCAATCTTATCCCCTGCTCACATCTCTTGCTACCCTTACACCTTCTTGTTTGGGTCAGGGCAGGAGGAGTCAAAGCTGCACATGCCTCTGCTAGATCTTTTCATAATTCAAGGGTGTCCCACCCTAGCTTAACATCGTCCAGTATGATTATTCCTTGATTTGGGTCTTCTGTTATGCAATTTTCTATGAATTTGCCTAATTTCCCTCATCTTCTTAATCCACATACTTGGAATTTTTGGTGGAAAATATACATTTATTATGAACAGTTTTGGATTATTAACTTCCAACTGAACAGGCAGGATGTGATCTGAATCCAAAGAAATTTCAGTGTGCACAACTGTATCTATTATTTTACACCATGTCATCAGTATCCCGATAGTCTACTAAATTTTTAGAGCTTATGGCTAGCTTCTGAAATCCCTTAAATCCATTTAACCTCAGTTATTTACTGCTCCAAGTTTCCTGTAGACAAATGTAATTATATTGGACTAAAAATCAATAAAGTGGAGTCTGCCAGTTTGTCCCTAATCCCTGCAATGTTCCATGATATAAAGTTATGTCTATTCTTCATATCTTTATTCTTTGTTAACCTACTATGTGTTTGGGTCTGTCAAACTTTCAAATTCTGTAATGTCTGAAATCTATTTGCTGTTTTTATCAAATTTAGCCAATGTCCTTCTTAGTAGGGCACTGACTTGGAGTGTGTCAGGCAGGAAGTGGATCACCCTTGGATTTCTGTCCCTTTCGGGCGTGTTAAGCAATGCCAGGTCGATTAGGAATAAGACTGCAGTGATTGAGGATCTTGTTTCTTCAGTCGACTTGGCTTGCATCACCGAGACCTGGCTAGATGGAAATGCTGGTCCTGTGCTGGACTCCGCGGTTCCGGCTGGGTTCTCGGTGATTCACCACCCGAGAGTGGACCGAGGTGGGGGTTGCCATCTGTTTTAGACAAGATCTGGATCTCAAGAAAGTGCCAGTTGGTGATACCAACTCCTTTGAATGCATAGTGAGTGCAGGTGCAGGTTACAGGACCCTTCTTATCTATCGTCCACCAGGGGATGAGAGGAGTTCCTGAAGAGGTTATGGACTTCATCACCGATATGGTATTGGAATCTCCCAGATGGATAATTCTGGTGGATTTCAATGCCTGGGTCAACGATGAACTCTCGCCATTTGGTCAAAACTCCTCCAATTAATGGATTGATTGGGCCTGTCACAGGTAATTACCTCTGCAACTCATGAGGGGGGCATACATTGGACTCGGTTTTCCATCTGGGGATGGAGATATCTGATGTGGAGGTGGAGCTAGTCAGATGGTCTGACCATCACGCCCTGAGGTTTAGATTTGTGGCCCCGAAATAGGCCTGCCCCCAGGGAGTTAGTACAGTTCCATCCTTTAAGAGGGATTACTTCAGAGGGCCTAATGACGGAGCTGGACTTCTCGGATTTTCCAAGGGATAGCATGGATCCAGGCCATTGGTCTTAGCCTATAATAGGTTGTGACTGAGGTCCTGGATGCTATTGCACCAATTCATGTTCATCCCTCAGACGCTTCACTTAGGGGTCTCTGGTTTGATGGGGAGATCCGTGAGGGAAGAGGAAGGACAAAGATTAGAAAGACGTTGGGGAAAACTCAACTGGAGGTGGATAGACTTGAATTGTTAGAACATTATAAATTCTACCAATCAGCAATTTCCCATAAGAAGGCAGAGTTCCTGTCCAGGAAATTGCTGCAGCTAGAAATAGACCATCCCAGCTCTTCCGGACTGTGGACAGACTGTGCAATCCAGTCTGTCTCCAGACTGGTAGAGCATTATCACAGGTACAGTGTGAGGAGTTTGCTAAATTCTTTGCTGACAAGGTATCCACCATCAGGATGAGATCAGCCAGTGTCCTTCATTGAGCATTGCACTGATCAATCGGGTGGTACTAATGCCCAGTTGTACTGGTCTACCTTTAGACTACCAGCAGTAATAGATAGTGTGAGGATTATCCAGACTCTGCGACCTACCTATTGTAAGTTGGACCCAGGTCCTACTCACCTGGTGGTGGGTGTGTAGATGGTATTGGCCCAGTCCTGGCTGGGATAGTGGTGGTGTTACTAGAGAGAGGAATCTTCTGGATCCTTAAAGGAGGCGGTAACATACCCCCTTTGAAAAAGCCCTCTTGACCCTGACTGCCCAGCAAATTATAGATGAGTCTCTAACCTCCCTTTGTAGGAAGGTTATTGAGAAGGTGATCGCCTGCAACTGGAGGATCATTTGTCCAACCACAATATCTACGACCCTTCCAATCTGGCTTCAGGAAGAGGCAAGTACAGAGACATCTCTTTCTTGGGTATTGAATGATCTCCTGATGGCAAGAGATCAGAGGACCTGTTCCATCTTGGTTCTCCTGGATCTCTCAGCAGCATTTGACACCGTGGATCATGGGGTATTGCTTTACCGCCTGTGGTTTCTCTGTGGTCTGAGGGGAGCAGTCCACAGTTGGTTTCAATCTTTTTGAGGGCAGATCTCAGAAAGTGGTGTCTGGAGTTAACACCTCGGCCCTCACTGTCTGCCCTGTGGAGTACCGGGTAGGAATGGTGCTGTCCCTGTGTCGCGTGTATAGCTTCCATTGGGGACATTATAAGATGGTGGGCTGAGTTTTCACTGTTATGCTGATGATTCTCGGCTCTATCTGTCTTTATGCCTGATCAGGAGTCGGATTCCATCACGATGTTTAATAACTGCCTCCTGGAAATTCAGGACTGGATAAGTGCTAGTTGGCTTAGGTTGAATCCAGGAAAACTGAGGTGTTGGTTGTGGACCCTGGAGGAGGATAACAGGGGCTTGGATGGGGAAACCCTCGGGTTTATATCTTGGGGGGCCCAGCTTCTGCCTCTGGCCAAGCACGTAACCTGGGAGTAATTTTGACGAAAGCCTGACTATGAAGATGTAGGTGTCGGCCGTAGTCAAATCTGCCTTTTTCATCTGAGGAATATTGCCTGGGTGAAACACTTGGTTCCATGGGAAGATCTTCCCATTTTGGTACACACCTTTGTTACCAGCCATTTTGATTACTGCAATGCGCCTATCTAGGCTGCCGGGTGGATATCCGTGCAGCTTGTGCAGAATGTGACAGCTAGGCTGTTGATGGGAGTTTCACGATCTAGCCATATGACACCTGTGCTGCGTGATTTGCACTGGCTGCCAGTGCAGTGGCGGATCACCTTCGAGTCGCATTATTGACCTTAAGGGCCTACATGATTTGGGACGCCACTACCTGAAAGAGCTCTTGGTGCCTTATTGTCCTGCCCGCTCTTCTTCGCTCCTCTGATGAGGGATTCCTAGAGATTCCCAGGGTATGTCTAAAGATGTCTGGAGGTAGATCTTTTGCCTATGGGGCACCAACCCTGTGGAATTCTCTACCTCATCAGATACGAGAATGCCTAACTGTTGAAAGTTTTAAAAAACAATTAAAACTTTCCTTTTGCCTTAGCATTTGCTGGTACATAATGAGTAAGTGTACTGTATGGTTGTTTGATTTATTGTTTGAAATGTGATTTTAATTGTTTTATTGTAAAAGCGCCTGAGCTTGGGAAGGCGCTAATATAAATAAAATATTACTTACTTACTTACTTACTTTTCGTTCACCATATATACTGGCTGCTGCCTTTATCTCTCCCTATAGATATATTTCAGCCTTATGTACCAGATGTGATTTCGCAGTATATGATAGTAATCCTTTTATGTTTCACCCAGATGGCAATCTGACCCTTATCTTCCACCTTTTTATTTTCTTTATCCTTTGATTTAAGCTATTATCTTTAGTCAGATTTTGTATCATTTCTATAAACTTTTTTCTAATGTTACGATTTGTTTCTGATATAAAATCATTCAGACCAAACATTGAAATTACATATTCATTTTCTACATAAATTGGATCAAGTTTTATGTTAAAGAACTCTGGGAAGATTGATCTTACTCCCACAACACTGTTTACTTCTATCTCCATTCTCTCAACTTGTCTGTGTGGTTCTCTATTGCTTTGCATGTAGAATTGATCTGATAGCAACAAAACTAATTCCATGTGCATTATTGGTCTTAGTACACTGAAACCCATTAGTAAACGGTCCCCTTTTATTAATCTGTATAATTGTGCCCAAGAATTGCTTCAAATTTCATTAAGCATTGATCCAGTCTCTTCTGGGATTACGGAACTTTATACAGTGGCAGAACAAAGTCAGTCCCCATAGTTCTATCTAACAAATGTCTTAAATAAATATCTCTGTCCAATTATTTTTGTTTCTCTCTTCATTCTCATATATCTTTTCCTTTCTGTTTCTTCCACATTCCAGAGGATAACTGGATCTATCTTCTCTAAGTCCTGATCTATCTTCTCAATCACCTGTTCCTGTTTCTTTATCACATTTTGTTTTGTGCTACCCATATTCTTTTTAGATGTCTCTCTGCTATTTATTTGTTTTATTATTTTTCTCTGCTTTTTGCCTTTTCATGCTCTCTCTTTGAGGAACTTTGAAATCTCCCACTAATGCCTTGCCTGTCTCATGATGTGTTTTCATCCCTTGGTTTTTCTCTCCTTTTCTTTCTTACTCTTACTCAACACCTTATTTTTATTTTTTTAATTCATGATTCCTTTCTTGTTCCTCATGTTTTGTTTTATTCCTTTCTCCCAAATTTCTATATTCCCAGTTTTTAATTCATTGATTAAAGTTGTACTCAAGTCATAATTACTGGGTAACATTACTAATTCCGATTCTTGTTCATTTTAATTTTCCTGATCACCATACTTAAATCTGAAGAAATTGCAGATGAGATTGATGTACTTACAGATGAAATTGTCATTTTATGTGTACATTCTTCCTTTTGTATGTCTTCTAATATTAACAGTCTCTCCATCTCCTTTTCCATCAGTGTCTGCGTGTCTTTGTTTGGTACAACACTTTGTGTCATTTTTTAAATATCCAATCAATTATTTTTTGTTTTCAATGCATATACCTTTTATGAATGAAGGACTTTGTGAGTTTTAATTAATTGTTCATAAATCATTGTATTTGCTGAAACTTGACTTGTAGTGCATAAGCACATCCCTTTGTGATTGTTTCTAAATTAGGGTGCTAAATTCTATGGGGCTCATACAACAGGTAGTTTCCTCTGATACCCTTAATTCTCCTTGGGAGTGGTTGGATAATAACTCAGCTCTGATTGAATTGCTTAGATCAGAAGCTTGACATATTGATGAGCTATAAATATCTGAAAATCCATTTTAATCGATTGAGTTTTCCAAGTTCTCACTCCGGTCTGTAATTACAGTGTATCATTTCTTTAATTTTCTCCACTGTCCTACTCACCATGATATTTGCCTTTTCTATTAATGACAAACCCTGTCTAATTATTCCCAGTGGCTAATTTTACCCTTTAATGGCGTGCTATTTATGTTAATTGGTATACTATGCATTACTTCCCTAATAGCATGGATTGATCCCCTTTTTCCACAGATCTCTAATGGCAGCCTGTTTCATTTTGAGTTAATCACATTACTTGAGTCATTTACCTTATTGGTAGGTTCATATTTGTTTTTCCTTATTTCCTCATTGTTTCTCTCATTATTACCAATATTACAATTGTTAATGGGAGGATTTCTTTTATATCCAATTTAGTAATAAGTTTTGCTATTTCCTTATTTATAACCTCTTTGTTCATACCTCCGTAAACCCTTTTACTTTTTTCCTCTCATTGTAGTTGTGCATGATATATCCATTTTCCATTTACCTTCTTTTTTCCCTTATTATGTTCTGCTAGTTTACTTTTGGGGTTAATTCCATTAATAAGGTTACTAAATTGATTGTCAATAGCTGGTATGCTCTTTCCTTCCTTGTTTCAACCAGCACACTTCTAAAAATCATACCTCCACATACATAATCAGTTTCTGTTAATGTCTTAGGATAACTAAATAATAATTACCTGCTCAGGTAAGCAACCTCTTAAACCTCTTAAACAAAAGATGCTGTAAGTTTTGCAAGCTGTACGGATTTTGCTATCTATGCCTCACAGCTAAAATATTGAAACACTGTTATTTAACAAATCATATCAATTAATAATTAAAGAAACAGAAATACATGCAGCAGGACAGGGCCAGGATAAATTAGGTAGCAGAAAGACTGTTGAACTCCTGGGAAAATGATCACATATAATTAAGGCTGTATTTTTTCATGGAAAAAAACATGTTTTCACAGTCCATGCATGGCCAAAACTAAGTTTTTCACGGCAAATAAACTCGAGGGGAGAATAAACTGTAAAACGATTTTACTCATATTTACTTTTGTAATAAGAAAACAAAACAGCTCCGCAGCTCATGGAGGGTGCACGAATCAAACGTAACTTAAGAGCACTAAACCACAGCACACCATCATCTTCACCTTCGGTCATCAGAGGGGTGTGATAATAAACATAACCTGCAATCTAACTACCACTTTATCCCTATCTTATCCCCCATCATAAACATACTGTGCTATATTTGCAATTGTGCTTGTCCTAGATGGGTGCCTTTCTCATATCGTGCATGGCACACCTACAGTTTTTCTGAGTTTGGAAGCAGAGATCGGCAGAGGTCGGCTTTTGTGGCTGAGGCAGGACGTGGTCTGCCGATGCTGATGTTTAAGCTCAAAAGCAAGATGTACTCAATGAAACCAAGCTAAAGTAACTAAATTTCACTAACTTTCCTGATTTTGACTAATTCATGGCACGGGCAGATTTTCATGGAATCTGTGAATTCTGTGCATGCCGTGAATTAATTACAGCCTTACATATAATAAATCCTAATATATAATGAGTCCCAATGTTCCCAATTTTCCCAATCAGTTTTCACCTAGACAATTAAACTGGAGCCAGATTATCCTAATATCACACCTATCCTAATCAACAGCACAATCCGCAGCACAAAAGTGAGATACAATGCTTAAACATCCATAGAAATATCTAGTATATTTGATTCCTTATTCAACAAAACAGTCTTCATAGTCACTCGTTGTACACTTCCATGTGCCAGGAGAAGGAAGAATAAATCCAACTGTGCAAAAAAAATAATAATAATAATTTTCCTGGCAAACCCTCTTCACAATATCAGCGAATCAGAGAATATAGGTCTCATTGAGTCCGGAAATATACAGGTCCATGAAAACAAAAAGTGGAAAAATGCTTCCAAATTACAGACCTGCTTCTGTCTTTTCTGGCTTCATAAGATACAGAAACAAATTTGAGTAGTTTGACCCTTAATGCAGGCTTTTAGGTTAGAACAACATGTCCTGATGGGTAGTTTCTTTGAACTGTACCTTATAATCTTTGAACTGGTCCTTAAACTCCTTAACGTATCCACTGTAAATTAAAAATAAATGGATCAAGGTAGCAAAATAGGATTGTAGAATATAAAAAAAAGAAAAGAAGAAAAAATATATTTATCTGACCAGAAAGTTCACAGAACCACAGAAAAAAATTTAATAACAAGTGCTGGCCCCATGGTGCTGAGGGTTGAGGCACTGGACACCACACCTCACACCATGCCAGCGACACAGGTTCGAAGTGGACTTGGGCCACTGGGGTCTGGCAGGAGAGGTTGGATTGAGCATCCCAGGACTGCTCTCCTTCCTCTGGGGTGTGCTCATGGGGTTACGTTGCACTTGGGCAGCCCCTGGTGAAGACCGGAGAAGCACAAGGTGTGGCGCCAGCATAGGGAGGAGTTCAGCAAGATGCTTGCATAAGCGCAGCACGTTATTGCACTGCCAGCTCCGAGGGACAAAATCAAGGTGAAAAATAGGTTGGGCGTGACCGAGGAGCTTGATGGCTGTGCACCGCGACCTGGAAGCCTGTCGTGGAATCACTTCAGAGGTTTCAGTGACGGCCATGCTAAGACCTTCGCACAAGTAAGCCTGCTGTCCTCCGGGTTGGTGGGGCCGGCGGCTGGATATCCCTGCTGGAGTGCTGCAGAGTTGCAAAAATCGAAGTAAAATAAAAAAATTAATAACTAGGCTTTGAAAAATTTCTAGCTAAAAATACAAAGGGATTTACCCCAGTAGGTGGAATTTAGTCGACTAAAACACAAGAACCATGAAATCAGTGCAATTTAAAAACATCTAGTCTGCTTACTTTTTAGAGTGTTCAGATTTTCTTTCTCCTTTGCTCAATTAAAGCAGTGCTTGAAATCTCTGACTGCAAGCTCTGAAGTTTTTAGTAGTGCACGCAATGTTCTCCTCTCACATTATCTCCAAGCCTTCTTGGGAGGAGAGATGCTGGCACAATTAGTGTACCACCAACTGTGAGTTAAACTGGTAGTACAAGGCTAAATGCTATGCGACAGTTACTCAACAGGTAAAAGAGTGTTTGTGTTCCAAAAAACTAAAGAGTCTGAATCAATCAAGCTCAGTGCTCAATGCTCAGTGCCTCGCAACCCAGCAAACACCTGCTCTATGCTGCATAAACTCAAAAGATAGAAATGGCGCCTACACAAAGAAATGCCAAGGTATGCGATTCGAATGCACGAGCTCTGAGTCATGTACTAAATGCTTCCAATGGTGTATGAACTTCCTGTTTTTTGAAACTCTTTAAACTTTAAACTTTGATTTTAAGTCAAAACAAAGCAAACCCTTTGTTCTCCATTTTACAACCTAAGGAGAGTACACAGCACGCAATGTACAGTACACTACAGTCTAGAAACATAAGTAAATAGGTAAATAAAATTAAATCAAAGCAATAACAACTAGCAATGGTAAAAGACAGTATCAGGATCAGTAAGATTGGTCCTCCGATCAGGAGAGTAACTCCTTTTCTTAATACAGTTTGTCCAGTCAGTCTGGGTTCTGAAGGGTTTGAGGACCGATATGCCCCCGCTGGCTCCACTCAAGCTCTCCCGCCTCAGCCGGCTTCTCCACCAATGAACTCCTTGCTGGTATTGCAAGAGCAGCCCAGAGGCCCTCAAACACCACTCTACTCCACTTCACTCTGCTCCACAACTGCAAACTGCAAACAGGCTCAGGCACAAAGACAGACTGAAAGGTCAGTGAATCCTAACGTAAAGAGGCAATGGTGGCATACCTTTGTAAAAACTTTGTAAGCTTTTCACTGACTCCTGCTACAGGCACTTCTCCTCAGTGTCTTAGCGATCTGCTTGAGCTCCACTTCCTGTCCCGGAAATCGAGATACTAATGAATACTTCGTTCTGTCTTCACTAGGGAGAAGGACAGACCAGTGCTTTCAGGAGGGAAAGAGGAGCCTGGGGAGGGGAATGAACACAGATGTAGTAATAGAAGAGGATAGAATGAGGGAGGTGCTGCTGGCATTGAAGGTGGGCAAACTAGGCCCGGACAGAGTACATCCAAGGATACTAAAGAACTGACCAAGGAGTTGGCAGAGCCACTGGCAGACCTATTTAATAGTTCACTAGAGACAGGTGTGGCACTGCAGGACTGGAGAACAGCACATGCAGTGCCCCTCCACAAAAGCGGTCCCAAGGATGACCCAGGGAATTACAGACCAGTCAGCCTGACTTCTTTGTGTAGGCAAGCTCATGGAGACCATACTATAGGAAAGGTTGTAGGAATATCTAGAGGAGCATGGTCTTCAGGATGATAGGCAGCATGGGTTCATGGGGAGATCATGTCAAACAAATCTGATTGACTTCTTTGACTGTGTCACTAAGACAGTAGACAGGGGCCAAGTGGTAGACATCTTCTATCTTGATTTCAGCAAGGCCTGTGACTCTGTGCCCCACAAATGGTTGATCTGGAAGTTGGTGGATCTCGTGTTGGGGATAAAATGGCCAGATGGGTGGAAAACTGGTTGAGAGATAGAACCCAGAGGGTGGTTGTGGGGAGAGAGTTATCTGGCACCAGAGAGGTAACCAGTGTGGTCCCACAGGGCTCGTGCTGGGCTGGTGTTGTTCAATGCCTTCATCAATGACATTGGAGATGGAATTAAGGGCAAAATGTACCATTCTTGGATGACACCAAGCTCTGTGGGAGAGTGGACACAGCTGAAGGGATATAGGACCTATAGAAAGATCTAGCAAAGCTAGAGAGGTGGTCCAGGATCTGGCAGCTTGGCTTCAATGCCAAGAAATGCAAAGTTATACACATTGGAGCCAAAATCCCATGACAGAGTACTACCTGGGGAGTCCGAGTATCTGCATCACAGGAGGAGAAGAACCTGGGGTGATGATCACTAGTTACCTGAAGCACTCCACAGTGCAAGAAAGCAGCAGCAAGGCAAACAAGATGCTGGGATGCATATCTAGGGATCAGTAGTAGAAGAGAGGAGGTTATACTGCCCTTGTATAAGTCACTGGTAAGGTTGCATCTAGGGTATGGAGTTCAGTACTGGTGCCCACACCTCAACAATGACATTAACCTGCTAGAGAAGGTCCAGAGGAGGGCTACAAAGATGATAGTTGATCAGCAGAGTAAGGTATATGAGGAGAAGTTGAGGACACTGAACATGTACTCCCTGGAAAATAGAGAGAGAGAGAGAGAGAGAAAGGAGATAATTGGGATGTTCAGGTACTTGAAAGGGATAAATAAGGTTGATAAGGAGAGTCTGTTTAAGTTGAGTGGCAACCATAACACAAAGGGCACAGTCTTAAGCTTGAGGGTGGGAGGTATAGGAGGAAGTCAGGAAGCACTTCTTCACAGAGCGAGTGGTAGAAACTTGAATGTGCTGCCAGAAGAGGTCATCTGGTTGAAGACAGTGGGTAGTTTTAAGAGAGGATGGACTAGGCATAGGGGAAGGTAAGGATCTGCGGTAGAAAGGATGGGAGAAGGGGAGGGAGGGCAGGGACATTAGCTCAAGCTGTGGACCCTGCAATACAAACAGACTTGATAGACTAAATGGCCTTCTTCTGCTAGCTTCTTGTATGTTCGCATATATTGGATTAATGATGCTTCATATCTTATCATTCTCTGGATTCATGAAACCTCACGCATTTATTTTACTTTAGATTCTGCTACTTACCCACAAAACCAGATATCAGATGGATGGTCTGTATTGGTCAGTCTCATCTCTGATGTAGCTTTTAAGATGTGTATTAAATGTGCTTAATTCATACCCTTTTTTTCTGTTTACCCAAGTAGCCTATAGTAATAGGTTACTTCAAACTGTAATGAACTGAATACAGTTTATTCTAAAGTCTCAGTGTTGCTCATTCTGTATTAATAGTACTCAGGCAATATGCAGTATGTCATCCTTATTTTCACAAATGATGATTAATATATGCCCTTTATGATTATTGTAGGTAAATTAGACAGACTATCAGACGAGCAGATGTCAGCATAGTGTTCATGTGATATTCAGTGTCTGTGCTGTCAAGAGTTTACAAACTGAAAACCCTTTATTCAAGGTAGTGGCAGAAATAGTTATAAACTGTCACATTACTACCAAAACCTTGTAATAGCCAGATTTCCTTTTATTTTCCAAAATGTCAATGTATAACAGAACATCCTGATTTTAAACCTGTTGTCCTAAACAGAGCAGTGTTATGCACTGTATTGGTAGTCATACATCAAATTACAATGGAGCCATTAAATCATCCTATTTCTAATGAGTACATTCCTTTTGTTAAGGCCAAAACGGAGGGAGGAGGAGGGAAATTGTTTAACCAGGAAAGACTCATTAAGCTGGAGCTTGTTTCCAGATGAGAGCTGTGCATAAGGAAGTTAGGTGACTTTCTCAGGCCACACAGTATGCAAGTGGGGCTGATGGATTCAAACCTAGGTCTCCAGGTTAGCAGCTCAGTCCCTAACCACTATACTATACTGCCTCCCAAAAGCAGGTAATTTATGTCTAAATTGCAAAATTAATTACACAATGGGTCTAAAAATCCTCTGTTCTGTTTGGCTAACTGGCACCCTTCCCATTGTAAATCCTCCAATATACCAATGGGAAAATGTGGCAGTCACCAGTGAACCCATCATGAACTGTCCTGAAGCCACTATGATCATGCCACACACAGGACTGGAACACATGAGGACCGGCGGCAAGATTAGCAAGTCGGTAAGCCGACTGTGAACCCTTGAACAGTATCAAAATCCTGCCCCAAAGTACGTCAAAGAAAAAAACAATGTCCTTTCAATTCTGTTTGAACCTTTACCTGCCAGGAGAGCAGGCAGTCATGGAAAGAATCCACATTTTACATCTGTGGCCATTGCCGCTCTGTACCCTCGTACCCTATGAAAACATTACTTTGCGCTGTTCTCTCTCTCTCACACAAACACTAAAAGACCCATGTTGCATCTTATATATATATATGGCCAAACCCTCCGGTTAGCATGAAATAAAAAATAAAACTCTCAAATGAATGAGATCCTCCTCACCACAAAAGTCAAACTGGAAGCAGATGCTGACAGAGGACAGAGCAGCTCACAGCACGGTCCAGAGAGACATAGTGGAGATTACAGCACACAGCTGCACCCAGCTCAGACTTTCTAAAAAATGTAAAACAAACAAGCACATGTATCAAATGTCATTTAAACTGCAGCTATGCACTCATAACGTATCTCACAGAGACATCTCGCACATTAGTTGTACAAAACGGCAGTGTAGCGCTCACATAATGTCTCACCCAGATGTCTCACAGAGTCATTTCGCACATTGGGCAGGATTCACAAAACAGATGCACCTGGTGCATCTTAGATGCATTGGCGCAAGTCAGAAATGCACCAGAAGGCTTATCAGGCACGGGAGGAAGCACTGGTGCAAACGAAATTCTAACGCCGAAAGACACGCCACGTAGGTACAATGTAATGACATGCGTGTGTACAAGGCGCATCCATGCATACACCATGCATCCCTATCCACAGAGCAAAACCATGAGCAGCAATGGAGCAACTCCAGTGAAAAGCCAGGATGCTCCCTAAAAGATAAGTACAAAAGAAGGAGACTTAAGACCAGCACACCAGCAGGCCATCAATGGAATGACAACAGCAGGACACACACAGAGGGAAGTCATAATAGAGGGGCACAGACGGCAAGCCACACCACAGTACTACAGCAACAGAGGGATGAATCCAGCAGCAGTCGCCATTGCTGGTGCCCCAATGAGGAGGAGGAGGCAGGGTGCCAGAAGTAACCGTAGTCGGCCCGGCCCCATGGCGGTACTCGTGCCGGCTGTCCTTCAGCAGCTGTCAGAGGCGGAGACAGTCAGCGATACTGCCTCAACAGGGCCATGCTGAGGCAGCTATGTGAGCTGTGCCATGATGTGATGCAGGCACCCACTGCACAAGGACAAGCCATCATGGTGGAGACCAAGGTGACAACGGTCATGTGCCTGCTCACCACAGGAACCTTCCAGAGGCCTACAGGGACACCACTGGCATATCACAGGCCTCAACATCTCATCTCCTCACACAGTTCCTCACCACACTGCTACGTGCTTGAAATACATCAGGTTCCCCAGCACACTGGCAGAGTGGACAGAAGCCATGCAGGGTTCCACAGGGTGGCACTCATGCCAGGTGTTATAGGAGCCATCGACTGTACCCATGTGGCAATCCGTGCACTGCCTCATGAGGAGGGCATCACATATGTAAATCGGAAGGGTGCCATTCAGTGAACAGCCAGGTGGTGTGTGATGCCATGGGGCACATCACCAATGTCTGCGCCACATACCCTGGGAGCGCACTTCATGCATACATATGGCACCAGTCGGTGCTCTGTGCAAGGTTCAAGGCTAGGGACATCCAAACTGGACACCTGTTAGGTACATGTGACTGTGCACCAGCAGACTGGGGCACCATGCCCAGGACACCTGGGGCAGGCTGGGGTGGGAGACCACAGGCTTGGGGGCACTGGGATAGCAGAGATGAGGAACGGTGCTGGGGCAGCAGCAGGATGGCATGGTCCCAATGTGCACCATAGGATGGATGGGGACAGCAGGGGCAGGGAAGCAGGACGGCTAGGCATGTGGCAGCATGGATGGGGGAACAGGACAGGCGTACAACACAAGGCGAGATGGGGTCAGTCACACACAGTGTAAAACCGTTAACTAATGTAGACACATCTACCCCACAGGTGATGCTGCATACCCATTGCATCCCTGGCTCCTCACCCTCCGATGACCCAGAATAGTGGCAGAGGAATGCTGACAATGAGGGCATGCTGCGCCATGCGCCATTGTTAATCGTGTCTTCAGCATGCTGAAGATGCCTGGCGCCCAGCTGGTCGGGTGGTGCTCACAGTACAGCCCTGAGAAGGCCTGTGGCATATTCCTGGCCTGTTGTATGCTATACAACATGGCCCAAGACCATGGGATACCTGCCGAGGCTGGTGAGGGCAACAGTTCCAGGGAGGAGGAGGGGCAGGGAGGGTGCAGCAGGGCACACCCAGAGGAACATGGAGCCGACGATGGACATGGGCACAGGGATCCAAGGCTGGTGGCCAGGGCACGGACATACCACAGCAGAGTGGTGGAGGAACACTTTGGGACTGCAGTGAGTATGCAGGTTTGTACATGTGCAGGTGTGGGCACAACAGTGTTAGGGACAACATGGCGGGGCAAGGCAGGCACTGTAGCCACACGGGGCACACATGCAGGCGCATGCACACGGACACACACACACCTGCATGCACCACACTAGAACCACACAGGCCACGCCCACACTGTCACGGGTCAGTGTGCACTGCGCGGCACCTGGGCACTGCATGCACTGTGAACACACCATCATACCCATGACACATAGCACGACTGCAACACACACACACACACACACACACACACACACACACACACACACACTGCATGCACCACACTAGAACCACACAGGCCACGCCACACTGTCCGGGTCAGTGTGCACTGCGGCCAGCACCTGGGCACTGCATGCACCGTAATACACTCATCATATCCATGACACAGCATGACTGCAACATACACACACACACACACACACACGCACAAGCACAGGTGACACGGGGTGTACTAGGGCAACCGTGTGGCTGGAGATCATCACACACAGTGGCACTGGCACCACCTACAGGGAAGCCAGTGTGCACAACCATGCCACCCACCATCATGCGGCCCCCTGGCATGGACATCACAGGCCACCTCCAACCACCACGGACACACGCGGCGGCCTCACCATGGCCGCCGGATCGGGTGCCACCACCAGCCACAGGGGTGCCCCTAGGGACCCACAGGGCTGCTGCATCGGACTGTGAACGGGTGCTCAGTGGGGTGGTCAACCAAGCCCCCGGCTGAGCCATGGCTGGTGGGGTGGATGCCAGTGGTGATGGGATCAGCAGCAGGGGACCCACCAGCGGGTGTCTGGGATGTGCTCCCGCGCATCTGACTGGATGCACACTTTCCACGGCGTGCCAGGATGCAGCCACTGCCTCTGCAGCGGCTGCAATCTGCTCCATGGCTGCGGGTCATGCCCACCCACATGAGGCATGTCTCGCTATCATCTGAGCATGCCACGCTGCCACGGACTCATGCTCCTGGACCATGACAGCTCGATGGCTATGGAACTCTGCCCAGAGTGCCTCCTGACCATCCACAGTTGCCCGCAACAGGTCAAGGTAGACACCCATGTCATTGGCAGGTGATGCGGCATGTAGGCAGTGCCGCCAAACTGGGAATGGCCAGCCTCTCCAGGATCATCCACAGGCAGTGGATGCACCTTGTCAGGCTGTGCTGTGTGCATATCATGGCTGGGCATAGTTACCTGCTGTCCATGAATGTCTTTCTGTGGTCCCACTGTAGCAAATGCGCGTCCACTGGTGCCCTACCTGGATGCCACTGATGCTGCCAGCACTGTGCTGGGCAGTGGTGCAGGGGCATGGCACACAGCCCCAGGCATACATGCCACTGCTGCACCGGTGTCCAGCACAGTGGGATGCTGTTGGCACCCTGGGTCCCATGCACAGGTGGCCCCACACTGCATGCACTGCAGTCGCCCATGGCAGTGGTGCTGCTGATGGTGGAACATGTGTCAGGCATGCTCTCACCCTGCATGCCACTGGCAAGCATGATGAGTGCATCCGCTATGTCCACCACATCCTCTGGGTCACCATCAGACAACTCAGCCAGGCTCCCCAACCATGTGATGTACCCACCTGCAGTACCACCAACGCTGGTGGAGGACTCTGCAGGGCCCTCTGCCACAGGTGCCATGACCCGGTGGTGTGTGAAGCATGGACACACCCACGTCACTGTCAATGGCTCCAGGGTGGGCCCACATCATTTATGGGATCTGTGCCGTTGGCCACGGCTGCACCATGGAGGCACGATGGAGCTATGGAAGACAGAAGGGAGACGTGGTTAATGCACATGGCACAATGCACAGTCAACCACACACCCGGGTACACATGCCTGTCCATGGCAGATGTTGACAGGGTGCACAGCTACTCACCATGCTGTGATGGGCTGCCCCTGTCTGGAAGCCACCCCAAGGATGCCATGCACAGATGTCCCTGATACACTGGCAGCCAGGAGGGCTCTCATTGGGCTCAGCAGTGCCACTGAGCTGGGTCCACCTCTGTCTGCCTCAGGGAGGCCTGGATGATGACCACCCTTTCCTTGGCCCTCCGTCGCTGGTCATTCTGATGCTTCCTGCATTCCTACACTGTGCAGTTGTATAGTGCGACCACGCTCACATGCCGGGCCACCTCCTCCCAGCCCGCTGCATGCGCCATCCTGCTGCCACCCCTGCCAGTGAGTACATCCAGGTATAGATGGCATGCCTCGGTGAGTGCCCTTCTCATCCCATGTAAGTTTGCGCCACCTGTCGGCGGCACCTGACTCTCAACATTCTATACACTGTGGTAGAAGTAACCTGTGTCAGAACCTGCCCAGGTGTACACAGTCCCACACCAAGCTCCTACTGTCTGCAGGCTCACCATGATCTGTGGTGCCAGTGGCCTGTGCTGTGGTCCATGTGTGGGCTGCCTGTCACAGATGGACATGCACCATAGTGTGCGGTTCATGAGGGACAGTGATGTGCCATACATGGCACCCAGGATGCAGCAGGGTACCATGTAGCCACCACAGGGTGTGTGACACCGACCGCCCACCATGTGTGTGTGTGTCCCACCACCATGGTGTACCATCATACCTGGGTGCCACCACTGTGTGGGCTGCAGGGCATAGGGGACTGCTATGTGGTGGCATGCAGTGTTTGCACAGCAGCGGTGTGCATGCTGGCAGCAATGACACTGTGCCTGCACAGGTATTGCACTGTGTGGCATACATACATGTGACATGGCGCTGCATGCACCTCACAGTGTAGTCCAACCCCAGCCATCTGTACCATCCCTGTATCCCTGTGCATTGTGGGATGTCCTCCGACATGTTGCACCCCTGCAGTGCACCACCACACGCACTGCCATCCATCATGCAGCGGTGCCTGTCACGTGCTGTGCTGTGTGTGTCCCAGTGACACGTCCTCTGTTGTGACTCGGCAGGGACCTGTCCAATGTTGCCCCATGGATACGCCCCTGCGGTTGTACATCACGTGTTGCTGTGGTGCCCACCTGATGGTGGTTTGGTCCCACATGCGGTACTGGGGCACCATCAGCTGTGCACACTCAAATGCCGGCACACCAGTGTGGGCTGTAGCCCTGTAACTGTGGCAGTGTACTCACCCTAGGCACTGACTCCTCTCAGTACCCTGGTCTCAGCCTGCTGAATTGGGAGCACTTATGGATCAGGGCATGTAAATGAGGTCTGAGCACCTGTTAATGAGATGCTAATCAGCTGAGATGCCCATGCATGGATGATGAGGCTATCTGGAGTGCATTCTCTCTGAATTGCATAACTGCTCCCAGCTCATCTCACTTTGCACGCAGCACCTGTGTGATGCTCCACCAACAGTACAGCACATTGCCAGCGCCTGCGGTCTGGGTGGCGATCTGCATGGCTTTGGGCTGTCCACAAGGTGCATCCTCATGCATGCATTGTACGTGTTGTACAGTGCATATTCCATTATGCACCTTACGCCATTGTCCGTGCACCATAGCGTGCTTCACTATCACGGTGCTATGTACTGTATCATGCAGCTTGTCCCACAATGCGCCGCCCAGGCTGCAATGTCTGTCCCTCCCACAGATCATGGACTATGCACGGTACATGTTACTGGCACATACCATGTGCAACATGGCACCGACTGCCATGGCATATGTGCAATCGTGTCCTTGCCATGTGGCGCCATTGCGTGGTGGTGTGCGGATGCATGGTTCCATCGGCAGCAGCCAATAGCACTTCACGCTTCAGTGCATGGTGTACTGCACGCGTATCTCTGTTGCAAGTGGCGATAACAGTCGGTGGACAGCGATTCTGATTGCACCTTGCACCTTGCCACTGTATGTACACAGTGTAGGATGCCTGGAGCTGGGTAAATGGTGCCTAGGGCCATGAACTGGTCACATTTGGAGCTGTTACACCTAGTGGCACAGGTCATGGCTGTGGAAGGTGGATAGAGGACCTCCATGAGCCCAGGGCCAGGGTGGTGGGCCACCATTGCTTCACGGATTGTGCAGCATACTGGCATGCCACACACGGGTGAGCAGTGCAGACATCACTATGGCGACCTCCAGAGGTGGGACCCGGAGAGGTTGGCTCAACTGTGTGCCGTGTACACAGGGGTGCACTGTCATGGCCAGGTAGGTGTTCTCCAGCTGTATCCTTCTGTGGCATATGCTGTGTGTGTCTATCACTGCCCCCATAGTGCTCCTGTACTGCTTTGCTCTGTAGCTGGAGGGATAGGCATGGCTGTGCGCCCATCTACATTGGTGCCTCGGACACCTGGCATCACTGTTTGCTACATGGCCACGTGCGGCAGGGTGGAATGGGTGGGGACTTGCATCCTGCACTGTGGTAGTGTTCGCCATGGTGCTGTGTGTTGTGTTTTGCAGGTCCAGGGCCACGCAACGTGCTGCGGATGCTGCTGTTTTGGCGCCATCACTGATACATGGGTGCCAGGCTGGTGCCTCCAGGGTGGGTGGTGAGTACCGCTTACATGGTTGCAGTTTTTCTGGTGTTGTGCAGACTTTGGTGGGTGGGTTGTGTTCCTTCTGTTGTTTTCTGTAGGTGTCCATGATCGCCGTGCTGCTCCAGGTGGTGATGGTGGTGGCGCTGTGCCAGTGGATGTGGACCAGAGGATCCATGTGCCATCCAGGCGACCCTGCACCCTCTTACTTGGACTGTTCGCGCCTGTTAGCTGACCTCATGGGTGTTGTGCTGTGTCTTCTGGGCCGCCAGGTGCTGCATGGCAGAGCACGCACTGCTAGGTTTCCCCTGCCACCAACTGGGGACTTCCTGTGTAATAGTTGCCCTCACCTGTTCCCTTTTCTGTCCCTTTTTCCATCTCCCTACCTGTCCCTGCTCCCTCACCCCTTCTGTGGATGTTGTTGTTGATGATGTTCCTTTTCTGGCATTTGATCTGTGCAGTTTCTATGGTCGTTTGTTTCATAAACATGTTTTTATATTTTATTTAGTCGCTTAACCAGGTATAGCAACTAAGCTGAAAGCTTTTTACAGGAGCGACCTGGGAGCACAAGGAGGTTAAGTGATTTGCTCAGGGTCACACAGTATGCAAGTGGAAGCTGTGGGATTCAAACCCAGGTCTGGTCTGCTGGATATCACCAAATTTGCAGCTCAGAGCCTTAGACCACTGCGCTATACTGCCTCCCTATACTCTACACCTGTGTCCGGTGGGTATATTTGTGTTGGCTCTGTGTTTGCTCCTCCTGCCCTGCTGTTTTGCTCCAGTTGTTCTGCTGACTGAGCTGTGTGGCTGCAGGGCTGCCTGCCTGCCCTGGGGCATCTCTGGATGTGCCAATGCTTCTGCAGATGCGCTGTTGTGTCCCGGTTGATTCACAGTGGTGTTGCACTTGCTGCTTGGCACGGCACATCCCTTTGTGAATGCCACTGCCTGGGCTTGGTGCATCTTCTTAGTGAATCCTGCCCTTATCTCTAAAAAAAACCTACTTGCAGGCTCTTTATTTAAAAAAAACAGTATGATATCCATTTCTCTATATCGAACACCCTTCTTTAATGTTTCTGTTAGAAAGATTGTCAGTACAAGATAAATAGGTAGGCTAAAATATCCCCTAGCAACAAATAACTATTTTTTGGCGTAGCAATAAATTAAAAAAATAATTAAAATACTGAAAAAAAAAAAAACACATTTTTTATTTTATTTTTGGCACTAAGAAATGGGAGATCTTGGATAATGCAATATACCACTGCAGGTGTGAATCATAGCAGATTTACCACTTCTGGCGCGGTTTACCCACCGCCCACAGTCTCATGACCAAACCCACACCAGGCGTGGTAAATCCTGCCACAACCCACACCCTGTCATGATATATTGCTTAAATATGCTATGTACATGACTGCCACTAGGAGCGCTTAAACTGGATGGCAGCTTAAGCTACAGCTCCCAGGCTTAGAGGGTTAAACTTTTATAATCCGTGCTATTTTCAGCAGATCCAACGTTTTAAAATTACCAGCATTGTGCAGCTCAGTATACTGAACAAGAGAATACCAACATTGCTCTGCTAGAACCCAACTCTCATGATACACCGACCTGCTCCATTCCCGACAGGTCAGTGGGGCCCTTAAGAGTATGGCCCAATCTCTCCTGCCTGCAGCATGGGATCCAGCTTCAGTGGAAAGGATGTCTAGACAACTACTCACCCCAATGGCACAGATCACCGCCGACATAAATCATACATCTCAGGTACTGCAGGTGATGGAGAGCAGGTTCTACTATAATGAAAAGCGGCTAGCAACCACAGAAGCTCACATCCAGGAGCATGATGCCACACTCAGAGAACACCATGCCATGCTCATAAGGATGCAGCAAAAGATCAACGACCTTGAGAACTGGGGACAGAGAAACAATCTCTGGTTCTTAGGCTTTCCTGAAAAGGCGGAAGGTCAGTATACTAAAACTTTCCTACAGGACTCTTTAACAACCATGTTCCATCTGGACCCAGATAGGAGGATGCAGGTGGAAAGGGCCCACCAATCCAGCCCAGATGCCTAAACTGACTGAAAGGCTGAGAATGATCATCACCCAGTTCCTGGATTACTGGGATAAAGAATTTGTCATGGCCAGGTCCAGGGAGTTACAATGCATTATGTAGAGGGAGCAATGCATCAACATCTACCCGGATTACTCTAAGGATTTATCAGACAGGCGGTGGTCTATACAGAGGCCCGCAATGCCATGCACAGAATAGGCCTCCTTTCCCTTTGCTACCTGGCACAATGTGGGTAGAATACAATGGGGTCCCACTCTCTTTGCTTCCCCAAGGCAGCCATGGAGTTTTACAGAGGAACTGGCCCGGGAATGTCAACTGAGGTGTCAGCAGCCGAACAGAACTAACGAGACCACTGGAGGCCCAGACAGGTGCTCTCCGATTCAGGGACAACATTACCAGGATTGGGACTCCAGGCTGGACAGTGAGTGGGAGCTTCCAGCCCATACCAACTGCAAAGGCAAGCGGCAAAAGACATGGAAAGCGCCGATCATCCGACTAAACAACGTGGCAGCATCAGCCCTGAGCCGCACCCAATGGACACAATTCAGAGCGAGCTCTCAACACAGAATAGGTATGATGTGAAACATGGAAACAGAGACTATGACGGCAGATAAGGGCCGCTTGGCCCACCTAGCCTGCCCATTTCTCACTTACAGGATAAGCTGCAGGTCCTAGTTAACCAACAGCCTATTTCTTCCTACCCCCAACAATAATTGCCTTGTTTGTCCAATGCATTCTTGAATTCTCCACAGTTTTAGACCCTACAACCTCTTCAGGAAGGCTGTTCCATATGTCCACCACTCTCTGTGGAAAAAATACTTCCTCACATTGCCCCTGAGCCATTCCTCTATCTTCAAATTGTTTCTTGTTCTTGCACATCTCTTTTCTGAAAGATGCTACCCTTTGACTTTGTTGATTCCACAGAGGTACTTAAAAGTTTCTATCATGTCCTCCCCTCTCCTCCTTTCCTCAAGGGTATACATATTAAACTCCTTTAGTCTCTCCTCATATGGCTTCTCTTGCAGACCCAGCACCATTTTAGTTGCCTCCTCTGACTGCCTCCATCCTGTCTAGGTTCTTGCGGAGATGGGTCTCAGAACTGGATGCAGTACTCCAGATGGGGTCTCATGAACTGTCTGTACAGAGGGATAACAACTTCCTGTTTTCTGCTGGTGATGCCTCCTATACATCCCAGTATCCCCCAGACCTCCCTACTGCCTTCTCACATTGCTTGCCAACCTTAAGGTCATCTGATATGATTACCCCAGGTCCCTTTCAATTTTTGTTATTGTTACTACCTCCTCCATTGTGTAATCTTCCTGGTTTTTGTTTCCAGGTGCATTATTTTGCACTTTTGCATTGAATCTAAGCTGCCTTACATTTGACCATTCCTCCAACCTTGCCAAGTCCCTTTTCATCCATTCCACGCCTCGCTTTGTATCAACCTCTGCAGATCTTTGTGTCATCAGCAAAGAGATACTTTTCCTTCCAGTCCCTCTGCAATGTCACTATAAAGACATTAAAAGGACTGGACCCAGTACTGAACCTCCTGCGTACCCCACTAGTAACCTCCTGTCTTCAGAGTGGACTCCATTTACAATTATCTTCTGTGTCCTGTTGTCCAACCAATGTTTTATCTCAGGCTACCACCCTGGGACCCACTCCCAGGCTGGTTAATTTGTTATTAATCTTTAAAGGGACTGTGTCAGATGCCTTGCTAGAGTCTAGGTAGGCCATGTCCACAGACCCTCCCTGGTCTACTACTTTGGTCACCCAGTCAAAGAAATCAATTAGATTTGTCTGACATGACCTTCCAGCTGTGAACCCATGTTGTCTTGGGTCCTGTACCCCACTGGCCTCTAGGTACCAACAATTTTTCCTTCAGAAGTGATTCCATCACTTTCCTACCACAGAGGTCAAACTTACAGGTTTGTAGTTTCCTACCTCTGTCTTGCTCCCACTTTTGTGAAGGGAATCACATCTGCCTTCCTCCAGTCTTCAGGTACCACACCATCCTCCGATGATTTGTTAAAAAGGGTAGTCAGTGTGTCACTAGTTCTCCCTTAATTCTTTTAGAATTCTGGGTGAATTCCATCAGGCCCCATTGCTTTGTCCACCTTCAGTTTTCGGAGTTCTTTCAGAACCATTTTTTCTGTGAAAGGACTGGGATCGACCTCCCCCATCCAGAGTGCTTCTGTTAATTTAATTAGGCACCTCCCTTCTCCTGCTCTTTTGTGAATACTGAGCAGTAGTATTCATTCAGTATCTCTGCTTTTTCACTGTCCCTCTGCCCACCCACTGTCCATTCTATTCAGCTTCACTATCCCTCCCTTTGTCTTTCTATGCTCCTCGATGTACCTATAAAAGGTTTTATCCCCCTTCAACCGAGTTGGCTATCTTTTCCTCAGTTTGTGCCTTTGCTATTCTGACTTCCTCTCTGCTTCCTTCTGCCTTAACTGGTACAGTTATCTGTCCTGCTCCTTCTGTGTTTCCTTATACTTCCTAAATGTTATCTTTTCTCCCTAACCTTCCCACCACCTCTTTTGAGAACCATAGAGGCTTTTTCTTTCATTTTAATTTGTTTAGTTGTTTCACACAAGGCTTGTTGCCTCTGTTATGGCAGCTTTAACGTTCCTCATTGTTGCTCCACCCTCCTTCTAGCCTGTTTGCTAGTGCTTTTCTATGGCACTCTCCCATCTTGCCAAAGTCAGCCCTCCTGAAGTCCAGTACCCTCACTTTTGTATGGCTTGACTCTGTAGCTGACTTTACCATGAACCACACTGTTTGGTGGTCACTTGCTTCCAGATGGATACCCACTTCTAGATCTGAGATCCTCTCACTGCCCTCATTTGAGAGTACAAGGTCTAAGATTGTTCCCTCATGCGTGATTCCAAAACTAGCTGTCTGAGACATGCCACCTGTAGGACATCGAGAATGGCCCTGCTCTTGGATGTGGCCGTAGCAAAGGTGCTCCAGTTAACATCTGGCATATTCAAACCTCATCAACAGTATCTCCCTTTCTCTGCCATCCTAAGGATGCCTTCTATCATATCCTTGTCCATTCTCTCCCTGAGATGGGGATCTGTATACAACCCTGTGTGGATTGTGGTGCCATTTCCAGTCTCTAAGATGACGACAGTGCTTCCTCTACTCCCTGTTTACTCTTTTGTTCTGTTGCTTTTATCTCTTCCCTTACATAGAGAGCTACTCCTCCCCTCTTCTCCCCTCCCTGTCTCTCCTGTAGGTGTGTACCCTGGTATGTTAACATCTCAGTCATGGTTCTCTGTGTACCATGTTTCTGTGACTGCTACGATATCCAGGCATCCTCCTCCATCAAGGCCTCCAGTTCAGGGCTTGTTGTCCAGACTACGAGCATTGGTACTTATTACCCTCCATTTCTTGATGGCTTTACCCCTTTTGCCCCATCCTGTCCTTATTGCCTTTGTCATTTTCTCCATTTACCCTGCCCTTCTAACTATCGTCATCTCTGTCTTGGTGTTTACCTAACTTACTACCCTGATTTTTGGGGGCTAGGATTTCCTGCTCTTTCCAGTGCTCTCACCTTGGCTAGTTTAAATGCTTGCCAATGAAGCATTTAAACCTATCACTTAGGATCCAGGTTCCTCTCCTGGACAGATGCAGACCATCATGCCAGTAAAGGCCTGCATCACTCCAGGTGGACCCCAGTCCCCAGCGAAGCCAAATCCCTAAACTCTGCACCAGTTTTTCAACCACTGATCGAATCCATGGTGTAGAGCACCCGAACCTCACCCATGCCATTAATAGGAAGTACCTCCGAGATGTTACCGTATGCATATTGTCTAAGGCCCTCCCCAACTCCACAAACTCTTTCTGCATTGCTCTGATCCTTTTCAACCAGGTCATTTGTTCCTAGGTGGACAATGACATCCAGCTCCCTCCCGTGCAGCTGCTCTGGCGATCCTGAGGATTCGATCCCTGTCTCTCAAGCCATGGCACCAGGCAGGCACCTTACCTCCCTCTTCCCTTCCTCCCCAGTTCTACCCTCCTAACAATGGAGTCCCCAACAGGAGTTGTATCCTTCCCCTGTGAGGTCCCATGCCTCCCTCCCGTGGATCTTCTTGTGGAGATTCTCAGCATCCTCCTCGGTCTCCACTGTGGTGCCTCTATAGAAGAACCACACTTTGCCAGAAAAGCATATGAATTGTGGAGAGGCACAACTGAAGGATGTGCCTCTGTTCCACCACCCTCACCCTCCCTGAGCCCACTGTGGTCCAACCGCCCTCTTCTTGGCAAGCTCTGAGGCAATGGCAGTGGCCCTCGTAGTCCCTGGGTGGGAAAAGAGGTCCCCAAATCCTGGCCAACTCATCCTGGAGATGAGCAACCTCCTCCTCAGCCCAGAGGGGTGCCTGCAGATGGGAGAACACCGCATCCTTCAGAACGCCTCCCGGAAGACTGCTGCTCCACAGCCACTGCACTGCACCACTCCCATCATGTCTTATTTCTGTCCCCTTAACTGCTGTTTGGAATACTTACTTTTCCTCTGTTTATTTATTTATTTTTATTTTTATTTTCTCCCTACTTACCTACTGCCTCTGTGCCTTTAAGCTCCTGATCTTCCTGTTCTGAGACAAGAAGTTCCTATATTTCTCAGTAGTCTCTTTACTTGCTCAGAGTCAGACCTCCAGCAGCTGGGGGGACAGAGAGCTACTCTTTTCCTTCTAGGATGGTGAGTCTTTGTGGCTCTGAGGATCACTCACTTCCTGCTCCCAAACAGGAAGTTTCTGTTGTCAGTCAAATTCTGTGCATATAAAAGTAGAACTGGCTTAGGGTGGAGGGGGTGGAGGGGAGGAATGAGGGCAATGTAGTCCCAATAGAGAAGTATAGTTATAACAGCAGCTTCTTCCTCTTGGTGTTCTCTGCCTGTTCTCTGGCAGAAGGCCATCCATCCTGGAGCCATACCCAAAGACCTCTGGCAGCAAGTGGGTTGCCCAGAACCCGCCACACTGTTTACCCTCTCCCTGAAGTCCTGGGCAGACCATGTTGCCTCCCCCAGCAAGGTCTCCTCTTCTGCTGAGCCCTCCAGGATCCCTACCCTGACAGCATCGCCGCCAGCAGGAAAGATCACAAGGAAGGGTCCTCCCAAGCTCCTCACCAACCCATCCTAACATCTGTCTGACCACCCCAGGACAGCCTGGGGTTTCAGATAATTAAACTGTTTTCTTTTATCCTCCCTTTACTTGTTTTTTGGGTGAGGAGCCATTGTTCGAGATCTGAGGGTGAAGTGATGGAGAGTGCGGAGGGTGGCAGAAGGATGATGACTCCATGCACAGGCCTCCTTGAACTGATCTAGGCTGAGCGTTCTGCAGCCTTATGGTCCATCTCCTCAGAGCCTGTGCTTCATCATCGCCTCTCATGCTCTGGGTATCATCAGTCCTACAAGCCGGAGTGAACAATCCAGTGCAGGTAGCACCTGCTACTATACAGGAGGGAACAACTGGGGCAGCTACTTCATCCAGATCTGTGCAGTGGACTAAGACAACATCAAAATTAAGTTTACTGAGACTGGCAACTGGGATGGGGTGCTCCTAAAGAAGGTGTTTGATCTGTCAAGGTGCCATTCCCTCCCCATTAATATAAGTTGGTTGCTACTGATGTTTTAGGGTGTGTCTGCATGAGATGGGGCAGCTGATGTGGGATTTCCTCCTGAATGGCTGAAATGGAGGAGGGGGTCATCGGGGAGTACATTGGGACAGCAAGCTGATTTCTTGAGGCAGGGGTCCCTGTCTTACTGACTGGGAAGGTGGGGAATCAGTCGGACATTGTCCTGAGGTCAATCACATAAGTGTTCAGAAGTCCCCAGATCATCCCCACCCCAACCCCTGGCAAGGGTGAGAACCCTCCCTCCAGTGCAGGGGCCAGCGTGGGATGAGGGGCAAGGGGCAAGTTCTAAGGTGATGTAGCAGGCAGACAATGACAGAAACAGCCTTCGCCACTATGGGCTCAACCCTGATATGAACCCACAGCCAGCCCCCCACACACAGTGGCACCTTATAGAAATCTCTGAGGCCCCTTTTAGGGATTGTGGGGCACCTTCACCCCCATGACAGATGGATACTTGAAGTAGAGCCCTGGCACAGCACTTGATCATCACCCAACACCCTAAAAGACTCCTCACCGTGCAGACCAGCCCCCACCGTCCGCCCACTCAGTTGCTACTGGCTATTCGCCCCTCTCTGACTGAAGGGCATACACTAGCACATCCACTGTGGCCCCCTTCCCCCTGTCTGCTGCCTCGGGACAATGGAATCACCCCCCACAGCACCCCACCATGAGTTGCAAAGGCAGACCTGGTTTCAATAGCAGCTGCGTGAGCCAAGCTGTGCAGCCTAGGAACAACCTGGGCCCCTCTAGGCCTAGGATGCTACCCTTATGATGTGTTTGGGGAATACCCATTATTGGTGCCCAGAGAGCAGAGGTGGGCCTTCAGCAGGGTGTTGTGTACATGGCACCCTCTGTACTCCTTACCAATAGGCCGCAAGGCTACTGTATATAGTTTAGTTGCTAAGTTTGTGGTTTATAATGAAATTGTAACAAATCTGGTACACTTAATGGGTGCACACGCAGTGCACCTTGGACACTTTTGAGAATTTGAGGTAGCATCCGTTGCTGGTGGACATACCTTCTGAGTCTGCTCCATGCCACAATGCCTCCCTGAGCAGATGGCTCCAGCTCGGGGCCAGGGGTTCCAGCCTGTAGTCTTGGAGCATTTTGTGTTATGCCGTCTCTCTCTCTCCACCTCCTCTTTATCCTAATGGGTGATATCACAGGAATGTCATGGAATGTGTGAGGTCTAAACACCACCTTAAAAGAGGCAGGTGATTGCTCACCTGAAGAGACTATGGATCGACCTGGCTTTCCTGCAGGAAACCAAGCTGTGTAAGGAGCTAAAAAGAGACTGGGTGGGTGAGGTAGTTCATGCTTTGGCCTCCACTAAAAAATGGGGGTAACGATACTAATCAACAAGAAGCTCAGATGGAGGTGTCAAAAGTGGTGAGAGACCCGAGGGAAGATGGGTGCTGGTGCAGATGACCATGCCTGGAGGACCCCTCCACATCCTTTTTCTGCAGGGTCCTTAGAAGCCCTCTGGGCTGAACCACATCCCACGGTACTACCTCCAAGATCAGTACCCCACAGCGCATGGAGCCAGCTACCCTCAAGCCCAACCCAGGGTCCCAGCATCAGGGTCCTGGAAAGCCTGCTGGGCTGAACCGCATCCCGCGGTCCTACCTCCGAGATCAGCACCCCACAGTGTGTGGAGCCAGCTACCCTCAAGCCCAACCCGGGTCCCAGCATCAGAGTTCTGAGAAGCCCGCTGGGCTGAACCACATCCGTGGTCCTACCTCCGAGATCTGCACCCACATGGTGCATGAAACCAGCTACCCTCAAGCTTCAACCCAGGGTCCCAGCATCAGGGCTCTGAGAAGCCCGCTGGCTGAACCACATCCCACGGCGTACCTCTTGAGATCAGTGCCCCACGGCGCTTGAAGCCAGCTACCTCAAGCCCAACGCAGGATCCCAGCATCAGGTATGGCAACTGGACACAGCACCGGTGATCCCAAAGCCATGGGTCCCTTCTCAATTCCCTTAATGTTTGGGACCATTGCATGGTGTGCAGCTGATTGGCTGTTCATCAACGTGGTGCTTATGGATTGGTTGGCTGGACTTGTCCGCATTTTTCAACTCTTTAGCACTAAATTGTAATCTAATTGTGCTAAAGTAAAGCTACCGAGCAATTTCTTTTTCCTCTATTTTGCCCTTCTGGGTGTTCTCCTCTCTGTTGCCCCTGTATTCTCTGCCCTTAAATTTAGTTTTAAAATTCTCTTGAGTGCAGTCTCCAAGTACTGATCTGCAGTAGTGTGTTACTTGCAGAAGCGCCATAGCCTGTACATTCCTAAAGCTCTGGATCTAATGTACTGTTAAGCCTGCTCTTTCATTGTGATGGTGTGGATGTTAATTTGTAAGAAAAAATGTATTGATTGCTAGGCAGAAATAGGTGCTTGCATTTGTAGTTCCTTCTCTGTCCTCTGAGACTGCCACTGTTTAGCTAACTTTGTTCTCCTGGCCTCAGCAGACAGAGCTGGCGCCTTGCCTACAGTCTGCAGCATGCCCTCTGATTTAATTCAGTGAATACAGCTCTTTGAGCTATTGTTTAATTGGAACCCTCCCCTTTCTCCTGTTCTATCTAAAACCCTCCATGTCCCACCCTCCACCCCTCCCAGGCCACCTTTAAATACACAGTAACCACGCCACTTCAGGCTACAGTGTCCTGACTGGTTATTACAGTCCATACTATTTTCTTAAAGATACATCCTAAATGTCATTGATTTTGTTAGACTTGTCCCCTTGGATCTTCCTGTCCACATTTATACAAACATCTCAGTATCTCTTGGGATAGCAGTTCAAGATGAGGGCAGCATTATATCTAACTATTGTATCCTACCTCCTTGTACACCATATGTACCACCCCTTGAATCCTAAACTCATTCATTCTGGTGCTCCCAATCTTTGTTCGCCATAGCCAGGGCCCCAAGTTTTCCATAATTCTGCAGGTGCAGCAAACTGCAGAAATATCCATCAGAATTTGCCGTCACACACGGTCGCTGGGCCGTTCTCGGAACAAACATCCTTTGCCGACGGGATGCCCAACTCGGTCGTTTCACTGCCCCACCCAAATGTGTGTGGATGCCACGCTGGGAGCCCACCCCAGCATGGTAAAGCTTCCTTGCCGACGGGTGCCCAATCCCCATCGGTTTAACACCGCCTCCTGTTGCCTGGTGCCACGCTGGGAGCCCACCCCAGCATGGCAAAAGTCCCTCCTGTGTGTGAATACAAAAAAAACTTGAAACAAAAAACCTTCCATTGTTGATTCTTTGCCACCTCCCCAACCTGCACCCACCTCTGTGTACCCACCTCCCCACACCCCACCCTCACCCCCACCTTAACCATACATTTCACTCCGGAGCCTAGCGATGATCTTCGTGGACCAGGAATACGCCTGCACTCTTTAAAGCCGAATGCTAACTGAAGACATGCCAGTAAGCTGTATAATAGCATAAATGGATTTTTTCAACGTTAGTGCATATCCTAGCCATTTCTGGGAATTTGTGCACCAAATTTTCAGCATGGGTTTTGTTAATTATGAATCAGACATTGTTATTTCATTATCTCGAAGGTGGTTCCGCAGTCACTGTGTGGAACCACCTTCTGGAATGATTAATGAAATGACAGTATCACAGTTCATGAGGTAGGCTCCCTAAAACCCTATGTTGAAAATTTGGTGAAAATATTCCCCAAAATGACTGCTTTATGAGCGGCATTGAACAGTTCCTACGCACGCTTGTAACTTCGAGCATTTTTAATATTTTCACTCCAGATTTTCAGTATTGCTATTTTACCATTACCTTCCTTATGAACAGTACAACTGTCATTTTTACATCTCACCCAAAATGTGTTTTCACAAATGTATTGCACAATGGCACGGTCGATGTGCAAAACCAATGTTCAGGACAGATTAATAAAATCACAGTGATACTGTTCATGAGCAGAGGTCTTAAACTGGCTTTTTTGAAAATTTGGTGACAAATGCCCATAAAATGACTGTGTTACAGGCGTGCATTGTGTCAGATATGGCAAAAAACAAAAAGGAAAAATTAAGGGTAAAATGTGCCGAGAATTGCCGTAGAAATTGAGGTTGAGTGCCGCAGAAGTTCTGCGGCAATGAGAACCCTGTCCAGAGAACTTTTCTCCGATGTGCCACAGAAAATCAGGGCCCCTGCCCATAGCTGACCAGAATACCTACAATTACTCTGAATGGCCCAAATGCACACCAGGGTTCGCTAGGTTGAGTCAGTTATTCAAACACCGTGGCAGGCTGGTATGTTTCCTGTCGTAAAATGGGAAGGCATTCTGCCTGCCCACTTTCCCCATCTCCACTGGTGCTTGATGTAAGACTACTCATCTTTGTGGCTGCAGGCCCTCCAGCTTACCACTGCAAGGACTCCTAATTACACCTACCAACTCTCACCAGTATAAAGGGCTAGATCACTTAAGTATGCCTTGGAAGCCTTCAGGAAACTCCTGCTTATCCTACTCCTATGCTCAGGCAATGTTGAACTTAATCCTGGTCCACCAGCATTTATTTCCTCCCCGCTGATCTAGTGAACTGTAACGTGTGAGTTTCATGCATGTTAATGCATGCAGTCTGCTAAAAAATTTATATCTATTCAGGCATGGGTTTGTCATACCACACCCGATGTTTTGGTGGTTACCAGATCGTGGCTCAGGCCTAGAACTATGGATCAGTAGGTATATATTCCTGCCTATTCCTTGTTTAGAACAGACAGGCAGTCTAAAGGAGGAGGAGGAGTTGCCATATATACTGTATTAAAATACATTTTTGCCACCGTCATTGACTCAACTACAATTCAGAAAGAGTTTGAATGCCTAACTCTCAAGGTTGAGATTGCACAAAAGATCTCCTCTCTGCGTAATAGGATGCTATAGGCCCCATCTGTGGGACTTCAACTATTGTCCCACCTAAGTAACTCCCTGGGACACTGTCATCCGAGTTCATTATTCTGGGTGACTTCAACCTTGATTGGCTATCCATTGCCTCCACTACCCTTAAATCTATCTGTGACTCCTAGGCCTCTCCCTACTGATTTCTGAAGCTACCTGCCCCAATAAAAGAACACTGTCAACAGTACACTGCTGGATCTCATTATAGTAAATAAACCACACCTGTTCTCCTGTGCTGGGGTCCTGTTCTCTGTTATCAGTGACCATTGCTTTATTGCCTGTGTAGGGCTACACATAAGCTGCCCTCTGCTGCTGAACCCACCCAGAAGAGAAGCATAAGAAACTTCGATGCTCACGCTTTCACCTTTGGCTTTGTGAGACTCCTGCTTTGCAAGACTTTTTACCTTGCAAAATCTGTAATGCACAGCACATAGCATTTTCCAAAATATCGTTCTAGGGTTCTGGACAAGCATGCACCAGTTACTAAAGTCAGGCGGTATAAACTCCTGCCGATGGTTTACTGCCGACCTGAAGGCCCTATTGCTTAACAGAGATCGGCTATGGAAACTTGCACGTAAAACCAAACTTCCAAAGGACTGGGCTCTTTTAGGACAGCTAGGAATATGTGCAGTAAGATGATCAGAAAAGCCAAGGTGCACTTATATTGTACTGTACTGATCCTCCACAAAGTGTTCTTCCAAATTCTGGAAAACCTTAAGGGAGTTAGAAGGTCTGATCTGTAAATTCATTGCCAAAAAATCTCAATTGGTTCCACTACAGTCTCTGACGGAATACTATCCTCGATTCGCTCAATAATCACTTTGCCACTGCAGGTCCAGCTATTGATTCCTTTCCTGCAAGCAACCTCTTCGGCAGTTGGGTGTGCAGGACCACAAAGTTTATGACAATGGTGCAACCTTTTCTCAACAGTCTGTAACCTTGAAAGAGGTGGAAGAATTACTACTACAGCTAGATGACAGGAAAACTGCGGGGCCTACCTTATTGACCCTTTCTTCCTGAAGATTAGTACTCATGTCCTAGCAATGCCAATCACGCACCTCTTCAACCTATCACCTCACAAGAAAATATCCCTCCCATATGGAAAATGGCCCATGTGGTCCTTTTATTCAAATCTGGAGAGCCCAGTGACCTAAATAATTACAGACCTATTTCCCTGCTTCCCATCCTGTCTAAACTGCTGGAGAAACTAGTGAGTTTGCAGCTTAGAACTACCTACAATCATCTAACCTGTTGAATCCCCACAAACAGGCTTCAGACCACGGCACAGCACATCTCAGCATTGGCAAAGGTGATGGATGACTGGCAGCGTGAGCTGGTTGAAAAATGTATTTGTGCGGTTTTCCTAGACCTAAGTAAGGCCTTCAACACAGTTGACCATAGCTTGCTCTTGTCTTCACTTCAGAATATCGGACTGGACCCCTGGCACTGAAATGGTTCTCTAACTACCTCACTGGCCAATTCCTACAGGTAAAAGTGGAAGGAAATTATCTCTGCTAAAACTACTTCTGAGAGGTGTACCACAGGGGTCTATACTGGGCTCCTGCTTTTCACAATTTACATCAACCGAATTGATATTACTATCAAAGATGTTAACATTCACTTCTTCGCTGATGATACTGTGCTTTATGTCAGTAGACCTACTCTTGGATCAGCCTGTAGTGATCTGCAGCAGGAATTCAATCAATTGCAGCTATGGCTCCTAAATCAGAAATTACTTTTAAATGCCAAAATACTAAGGCAATGCTTTTTCACCCTTTCTCATGCAACAAATCCATCTACTATTGGAATGCTTCCTCAGATTACCACCCTACTTGGTGAACCTTTGGAATTCGTAGACAAATTTAAATATCTAGGGGTCTGGATCGACCACAAACTTTCATTCATTGATCACATTGAGGAGCTGTCAAAAAACTCAGAAAGAGACTTGGTCTGTTTTACAGGATTAAGCACTTTCTCACCAAGGATGCAAAGAAGAGATTGTGCACACCACGCCTTCCCTGATTGACTACGAGAATTTCTATATAGTCAAGGTCCTACTACCATGCTAACTAAACTGGACATACTCTATCACCGAGCCTTGAGGTTTATCATGGATCTCCCTTACTCAGCTCACCACTGTGCTCTATATACAGGCTGTGGGTTGGCCTTCCCTAAGCTTTAGATGACAGAGAAATGCTGCTGTGTGGACCTATAGTGCCATCACTCAGAGGTTACCCTCTTATGTCTCAGACTGTCTACCATTGAGAATCATATGTAAGATTGGGCTGAGAAGTGCTCAGTATATTTCTCTGGCTGTGCCCAAGGTCAGATCATGGTTTGGCTGGTCTGCTATAAGTTGTATGCTACCATTGCTGTGGAATAAGTTGCAAGAAACTCTGAAACTGTTCCACTCGATCAGTCTAGCAGCATTCAAATCAAGTTCAATCACTCCTTCAAGGAAGCCTGTAACTGCTTCCATTGACAGCTGCCATTTCTCCAGTTGTTGATGTCCTCCCTCATACCATGTATCATAACCGTGCCATTATTGTCCCCACACCATTCTGCCTCTCCATCCTTTTTCTTCAACTCGTACATTCCAAGGGTAATTGCTGACCACTTTCTTTTCGCTCTTCCCCTTACCCTTCCTGCCTTTCTCTGTACACCGCCCTAGCTTATCATATTAGTTTGGCATGTGAGTGTTGCCATCCTATAGGATAACTCATCCCCAACTAGCATGTATCCTTCCATGATTACCCCTGCTCAGTGTCAGGGTCTATGTGTAAATATATATGCAGCTGTTATGTGGTGGTTCTATTGCTATGTTCTCAGATTCTTTTTTCTTTCTTGATTGTCATTATATTGTTAATTGTCCTGACCCCTGTTCAACTCTTGTTGACTGGTACTGCTGGAACCATGATGTCCTTTATTGTCTTTTTGTTCTATGTCCAGGTCCATCTCGAAAATGAGCTTGCTCAATGATGTTTGCATGGTTAAATAAAGATTTTGATTGATTGATTGATTGATTTGGGGAACATTTACAGGCCCAACGAAGGTGCCCCTCCTTCTTCCATGATCTGGTCCAACGAATAGGGAGCTCACAGAGGACGATACCCCAGTGCGCCTGGGGAGAGATTTTAATATTACCATCAACCCCTGTATAGATCGGAATCCAACCAACACCAAATCTCATGCCAGGGAAGCTGCAGCCTCACGCTGCTGCAGCAAGACATGGCATTCACTGATATATGGAGGAATTTCACCTCAAGACTGAGACTTCTCTTCCACTCACTGGTACAAAATTCCTTCAGCCGGCTTGATTTCTGGCTTACCTCTCCATCCATTACTAAGGCAGCCCTGGAGTCAGTCAGTCATCCCATAGTTATTTCTGACCATGCCCCATCCAATTGACTTAACATGGGGCTCCCCATCTTCTCTTCCCTCCTGGTGGCTGGACCCTCTTCTGAGGGACCCTGACTTCCCTCTTGGTTGCAGATGGAGGTCAGTCAGTTTCTTAAAGAAAACCCAGTGGTGGGTACATCCGCTTGTAACACTTGGGAGACCCTGAAGGCCACTGTCAGGGGGCCATTATGGGATATATGAGCAGACAGAGGAAGAAGAGGGTACAGAGGTTCCTGGAACTTGAGAAGCTTCTGGGAGAGGTGGAAGTCCAGTTTAGCCTCTGCTGCCCCTCCCTATAGTTCCAAGTCAGCTGAGAGGTAGCGGGTACAGACTGGAAATAAATGAGCTGTTGGCCAGGAAAGCAGAGGTAGACATTCTCCAGCTAAGGCATAAGTACTGGGAGGGAGAGAGAGAGAGAGAGAGAGAGAGAGAGAGAGACAAAGGAGGTAAGGTCCTAGCCTACTGGCTGAGAAAGCAACAGGTGGATAGACACATTGTGGACTGGCTGACCCGACAAGGAAGATCCTCCCTGAGGGTATCAATAAGGTTATGGCAGATTTCTACACTAATCTGTATACCTCCTCCCACAGCCCCTACCCAGAAGGAGTAGCCCCATTCCTCAAGGGCCTACACCTCCCTAAGCTGTCTGGCTAACAGGCACAGGCATTGGATGCCCTTTGACTCCAGAGGAAGTGGTGAACACCATTAAATCTTTGAAGTCAGGCGCCACAGGGATGGCTTCCCAATGGAGATCTGGCAAATCCTACACCAAACACTGGCCCTGATTCTATGCCAGATGTACTCTGAAGCCCTATGGGCTGGCTCCCTTCTCCCTCATTTTGAGAACTGGTCATTACTGTCCTGCCAAAAAGGGAAGGACCCCATGAAGCCATTGAGCTATAGACCCAATTCCTTACTCAATGCAGACAGGAAGGTCCTGGCCAAACTGCTGGCCTCCAGGCTTTTGGAGGCAGTAGCGAGATGTGTTAAAGCTCTGAGCTGCAGATCTGAGACCTAGGTTTGAATCCTACAGCCACCTAAGTACATGGTGTGTGATCCTGAGCAAGTCACTTAACTTCCTTGTTCTCCCAGGTCGCATCTGGAAACAAGCTTTGGCTGAGTGTGCTACTCCTGGTTAAACAATGTTCACTTCCTTCCCTGTTCCTAATCCCTTCCTCCCCACCCTTATATTTCCCTCACAAGTGGGATTTGTGAAAGGCCATTACAGCTTCGACCATCTCAGGTCCATGATGAACTTGATACACATAGTTAAGTCACTCCCCACCCCTGCCACAGCTGTGGCCATCAACTTGAAAAGGCATTTGATTCCCTGGAATGGGACTATGTCCAACAGGTCCTGCAGTTGATGAGATTCGGATAGGGGTTTCAGGCATGGGTTGAGGCCATCTACCACTCCCCACAGCTAAAGTAATGACCATCACCCTTCTATCTTCTTCCTTACTGCTCAGGAGAGGCACCTGCCAGGGCTGCCTTCTGTCTCAAGTACTATTTGTGCTGGCAGAGGAACCACTGGCGGAGGCCATAATGCAAAACCCCATATTCAGGGACTGACTGTGGGAGACGTGGAATACACCACCATGATGTATGCTGATGACTTGCTTCTACCACTGGCAAACCTTGAATGCTCCATCCCACCCTTCCTGGAAACCCTGTCAGACTTTGCAGTGTATTCCTGGCAGCGCCTAAATTAGGCAAAATGGAGGTCCTCCCATTGAACAGCCACTGCACCCACCAGATTGTGGCTAGGCATAATCTTGCCTGGGTACCAAAGGCATCATGTAACTTGGGATTAAGATCACCCCAGACTTCTTGAACATATTGGAGGCTAACCTGAAACCCCTTCTTGCTACCATCTGCACGGAGTTGGACAGGTGGAAACCTCTCCAACTTCCTCTTGCAGGCAAAATCTCTGCTATTAAGATGATTGCTAGCCCCAAGATACTGTATGTCCTGTCCCACCTCCCTAAAACTCCCCAATATGGTACCACAAAATAGACACACTGCTGGAGAATTTCCTATGGGACAGAAAAGGCCACGCTATGGTAGAAATAAATTACTTGCTCACTAGTCAGGGGGATGGAGCTTGCCCTGGTCAAAGGGATACAAGTGGGCATTCCAGGTGGCATTAAAGTGGTTTGAGGCTCCTCCCTGATACCCCACAATGGCTAGGCATAGAGCAGGCCCAAAGTAAGGTGGCACACTTATCATTACTGCTGTACAACAGCCTCCCCGGATATGTGTTTCACCCCACTATAGGACCAGCAGAGCAATACTGGGGAAGTTACATAAGAAGCTTAACACTGACCCCATCCCTTGACCCTGACCCCACTGTGGGGCAACACGGATATCAAGGTAGAGCTCAGGGCAGGGCTGACACTTCTAAAAGACATCTATGGCATGGGTCTCACCTCAATGGATACTTTCCAGGGCATCAGAGGCCATCATGACATCCCACCCTCAGATTTCTGAGGTATCTGCAGCTCAGAAGTGCCGTAAATGCACACATCAGAAAGGTCCCTAGGACCCCGCCATTCCCAGGTCCTGCACTGGCTTGTCCTTGATAGAGTTCAGACCAGCACTATTTATGCAGCACTCAGAGCCCACAATCCCTCTCAATCCCGAGAGGCTAAAGCCAAATGGCAAGCTGCCCTTAGTATCCAGATCTTGGATCAGGGCTGGTCAACCTGCTGGAGGCTTGCCCACAAGGCATACCAGAACCCCCACAGTACCCTGATCCAGAACAAAATCCTGCAGTCCTGGTACAGAACTCCGGCAGTGCTATTCAAAGCTAAATTACTTCAGGATGACCATTACTAGAAATGCCTAAAGCAAAGGGGACCTACTCCACATTCTTTGGTACTGCCCAGCTATTAGGCTCTTCGGCAACAGGTATGCAGCCTGAGCTCTCAGATTCTGAAGAAACCTGTTCCAATGACACCCAAGGTTTTAATACCAGGCCTCCTTACCATAACCCCACAGGTTCCACTCCAAGAACAGAGGTGGACAGCCATCCTGAGTATGCTGGCAAAGAGACTTATTCTCTGCTGCTGGAGAACGTAGAAGACTCCTTCTGCCACTGAAATGCTGAATGCCCTAATGCAAATAGCCATGATGTCACAAATGCCCCATGTAGTGGCTAACACCCTGTTGAAGTATGATGATTTCTGGTCCCCTTTTCTTTCACTGCTGAAACCTACAGAGGGATTGGTAAGGTCCTAGTCAGCAGCGCAGGCCCTGTCTTCCCCAAGGGTCCCCAAGGGCCACAACAAGAGCTCCCAAGGATAGGTTCAGATGTTTCAAGTTGCACGTCAAGTAGTTCTCCGTGTACCACTTGCAATTTCTTGCTAGATACTTTGTGGGTATATGTTTGTGTTAAATGCAGGTAACTCCATAACTGCGCCTGGTTATGATTGAAACTCTGGTTAGCACCCAAGCTATCACCTCTCTAAGATAATGCTCCTGGCCACCCAGGTAGGTATTTCAACTTAATTGGTACTTGACTGGTATGTGTTCCTCCTTATACCTAAAGAGCACCTACCCGCCCATGTATTAAGGCGAATGTTGTAAGCCTGAGGTGTAGGAGCTTAGTCCGAGATGGTTTTCTGTTCCCTCTCCCTCTGCACTGTGAATGTTGTGTTGTGATGGTTTGTGTTCTGTGCTTGTAATGTAGAATGTATGTATGTATGTACTCTCCTTTATTGAAAATAAAATATTTTAACAAAAAAAAAAAAAAAAATGCTATGTACTCATAGTTAACATGTTGTCACCTTCAGGCTTTGACAGAATTGTCTGTCACTATTTCATCCTATATGTCATGTTGTGATGTTAGAGTTGTGCTGTGGTGGCCCAACCCCACTTTCCCATGTTTCCTTTTTAATTCAGTTTGTATAAGAGTACCTGCATAAACACCCTGGTACCACTGATTCAACCCATCCCCTCAAAGTCACTCGTCCCCGTATCCTTCATGTGTTTGGTGTGGTGGAGTGATTTTAAACCGGTGTATTCTACATGTGGCTGACTATCACATTTTGTTTTTACTACGATTTACAATGGCTGAAATGTGACAGGAAAACAGTCATGTTACATTATTCTCATATCCAATATCCAGTTGATCAATAAACCATAGAAGGGCATGCATTATACCAGGATTTACCAATGCCTGGAGTGGTTCGGATATGGTACTGCAGGCCAAGTGAACCAACTACACCAGAGCTGGGAACATTTCTGCATAACTCATAGACTGAAGTGGTTCATTGTGATTATACAATGTTAAAAAAAGAGACTAAAAGTTTTTATATAAAAATCCTCAAATGTAAGTAGCAGTAGTGCTTCTGCTGACACCTCTACTGGAACTACTTTACTTTAGAAAGCGGGCAAAGTGTATTCCCATTGCTGACTGGCTGCAAGAGCCAATCTGCGAGATCGGCAACAGACAAAGTGAGTGGGAAATAACTAGTTCCAGTCTCAGTTGCATAATATAGTTCTAAATATTACTGGGTGACTAGAACATTTAGAAGGTCAACTACCTACATGTTGCTTTATCGCTTAGCAATCGAGAGCCCCCACCAGCAGAGGCGGTGGCGGGCCTCATTATGCCCCTGGTGGTCCAGTATTGCCCAATATCACCTACCATGTTGGGTATTATTGCTTAAGTAAATGCTTTGACTTGTTTGCAATTTATTATTTCTAACTTTTTAAAATATTTATATAACTTTTGTCTATATCATCTAAGCACAATAAAATCCTCCAGGGTGGGCGGTACTATGATAAACATGACTTGCCAGGAGCTATAAGGCCTTTTACCTGTGGTACCAGGCTTCATTATGCAATTGGGCAGTCCGGTATAGCACAATAATGGCCACCATGTCGAGTATTAATTTTACTAGCAGTATAACACCTCTTTTTCATGCTTAGAGAGCTATATATTGTCCCCACCCCACCACCACCTGACTTCAACTATTACTGGCAGAAATTCTGCTTATAACCACATAACAGTGTGTATAATTAAAACAAGAACTTAATCAGGATTCTTTTCTTCCTGTTTTTCTCTCAATGATGAAGTGATGAGTATGACAATGGCATTTATGTAAATCATTTAGGCTTCTTATTTCAGCAATCGTGTCCTATGGAACTAGCTTCAGTGTTCAACGCTGCTGAAACCATTCCTGTTATAATCCCAGCAGGCAGAAACAAAATCCCAAACAAATAAGTTTGCAACTATGAAGTCTAACACCACAACTCAATGTTCGCTATTGAAGAGTTGGGTGGTATGGAAGGAAATTCAACAAATTGAGTGTCCATCACGCTTTATTCTCACCTACTGATTGAGAGCCTTCCCACCAAAATTGTCACAGATAACACTGACTCTATATATTTCCCAGAACCACAGTCACACTGTCATTCTTCCAGAACAGGAAAAAAATTTTAATTAGTACAAAGTACTTGTGCTATACTACTAGCTCCTAGACAGTTATACTGACTCAAATACGACTACATGCCCTGTGTTCTAGACAGTGCATGGCAATGTCGGCTTCAAAATTTCACATAAGATGGAGTTTGATACTTGCACATTACAAAACAAAACTATTTCATTTGTATCCATCTTCATCACTTGATGAACTACCCTTATATGTAAATTTTTAGACTCTGATGAGATACATGACAGCACTGCAGTCCCATTTCCAGGATAGTCACGTGTGTCACCAAAGTAAGAAATGTGTTGTTTTAACAACTCAGCCTTTGATATCTGTGGATGTTTAGCAATGTTCTTCGAAACCTTTTTGTTTCCAGGCAACTCACCTATAGATGCAATACACAACATGTGTTATTTCACATTAAACATGTTAAATAAATGAAATATACAATGGCAAGAAAGAATGCCCATCCCTGATTGGTCGGACTGGGAATGGACCCAGGATGTTTTCCCAGAATATCCTGGCTCTAGTCCTACCACAGTCATGACTGCATTAAATTAAAAAATAAAATCAATCCGTATATGTACCTGCCATTGGCATAACCACTCCCGCTTGTCTCCGGTGCAAACACACTGAGTGCTTGACACAATGCTTCTGTTAATTTTATAGCACTTAGTTTTCTTCAACTTATTTTCTCCCGTACCATTACAAACACAGAATCTACTGTACCAGGAGAAGCAAGCCCAACAAGTAACATCAGTGTATGAGCGAAAAAAATCTTCTGTCCTCACGCTTGGCATTGCAATGTGACAGCACAACAATGGGTAATAACCACCGTGCTGTACATTCACCACCCCAACTGTCTTGGTTCTGCTGTCAAGGTTTCAATGTACAGTGCTACAGACAGACCCTTTCCAACGGCTGTGGTACAGCTCTTAAGTGTATTTCCCCTTACCACTTGTTTCTGAGTGGACTACGAACCATGAGACAGTAGAATGGGGCTGGGGAACCAGGAAGTACTGCTCTCAACACAGCTGGCTGCAGAGAACGAACAAAGACAGAGACAGATAAAATCAAATAGCAAAACATACAGTTTATTGGGGAGGGAGAGAGAATCATTTAAATTTCAGGTGGCACAAAAGTCAGGAGATAACACAGAAACTTTTCTGTCAGGACTCACCAGTGTAGAGCCACAGTTACAATACAGGAGCTCCACCCATTGACCAAAAGAAGAAATAGGCACTATTTTAAAAAAAGTCAACCTATGCTTTACAAAAACACTGAAAATATATACTTTTAAACAAAGATTTTCAACTTTTTCCTTCTCTTAAACTCCTGAGCCATTGTATAATTGGAAGATTGCACTCCAGGATGGGTGTTATGCTGGGATTACATCCTGTCTCGGTGTTGGACCCTTGCCTTGCAGCCTCAGGTCCAGCCACCTGAGGCGGATGTTGTCCCAGCATAACATGCACCCTGTCACACATTATTCCTTTATTATACAATGTCACTTGCAAATGTTGAATTCTGACTGACTGACGGACTGGGTCCTTTATCTGTGAGTATATTCCAGCATAACTCATGGATGAAGATCCAGTCAGACACATCTGTCCAAAATCAATCAGACCCCATGAAACAAAAACACTGAAGCTGTCATTTTCATTCCCTGGTAAACTGACAGTGCTATAGCTCTGGATGGGTCATCTGTATTGCCCACCGCCCCATTCATCTAGTCATATATTGTAAGTCTCTAAGCAATGCTGAACTATGAAAACTCTTTATGTATTGTATATGAGGACTACAGCTTGAAGAAATCATGACCAAAGCTAAGCGGTGATATCATGCATACACCTATGCATATGCATATTCTCATGCTCAGTAACACGGCCCTGATTTTCGACTGTTGTTTCTGTGTTGAAGCACAAAAGAAGTGTGGCCTCAGAGTATCCTGCCGTACAACAAGCAAATGAAACTGAATACTGTCACAAACCGATGGCTACTTGCAGTGAAGGAGAAAAATTATCCCAATCGCTAGGGCACCTTTAAAACAATAAAGCTTCAGTAAGTTGTAGCCCTCATGTCCAATATATAAAGAGTTTATGCAGTTCAGCATTGTGGTAGAGAGTTACATGTAATATATGACAGTAGCTGAATGGGGATAGTGGGGTGAGCATGATTCTCCCATAAATGCAGTACTCAACAGCAAACTATCACTGTCATGTCTGAATCTGACTTTCATGCCAGCACGGCAACTTTGCTTACTTCATTTCTGTGCAGGCAGCAGCAAAATATTAGGCATTTCTATGCAGACAGCAGGACAGAGCAGTTTTCAGACAAATGGAGATGTTAAATGTAACAAAATGACAACTGACAGCTATGAGTAGAATGGATATGCTAACGATGGAGATTAGCTCTCCTAGCTACAACGGACTATTTTTGTACTGGTGCAGTAATTACACCATTTCAAACAATTTAACATACAGAAAACTCTTATTACTTTTTTGTTTTCTTTTTAACAGTAAAAAGGTGAAAATGTACAATTGCAATAAACAACTCCAGGGTATGTGTTATACTGATTTCCACACTTCTGTGCAGATTTGGTCACTAGCATAACCCACACAATGTCGTAGGTATTGCTTCAGCAATCTTCACAGTTACCTGTATAAATGTGAAAATATGGCTGTACTATCATTTGGTTTCTATGGAAAGGGAAAGGAACATTGTTTAACCAGGAGTGGCACTACTGAGCGAAGATTGTTTCCAGATGTGACCTGGGAGCACAAGAAAGTTAAGTGACTTGCTCAGGATCACACAGTATGCACCTAGGGGCTGTGGGATTCAAACCCAGGTCTCCAGATCTGCAGCACAGAGCCTTAACCCACTGCACTACATTGCCTCCTATGGACAAGTGTCATCCTGCATTATGTACATTTCTGACTTTTAAGATGATTCCATGGACCAAGGTATACAATACTTATATATTGGATCACTCCTTCACATATTACTTTACTAACATTACTAGAATACACCATCAAATAACACTTGGCTTTTGGCTTCATAAGAAACTAGAAAGAGACAGGATCAGATCCATTTCAGCGCAGTAACTGCTCCTTGCTGCTTTTAAATTGCTTTTGTTGATTTCACTTGGTAGCAAGTTATTTTTGTTGTTCTTACTACTTCTAAGGGGCTAACAGGGCATTGTTTTGGGGCTGTTGGAAGTTTGAAACCTGTTTTGGTGTGCTGTAAGTGGGCTGATTTGTCTTGTTTCACTTGGTAGCAGGCTTGAGTTTTTCTTGTTTCAAAAGGGCTAGCAGGTAACTGTTTGGGAGCTGTTGAAACTTTGAAACCTATTTTGGTGTGCTTTAAGTGGGCTGTCATTCTTTAAACTGGAAGCCTGTTTCTTCTGATTTCAAACCTATTTTGGTGTGTTTTTATTGGGGCTGTTCTGGTGGGGCTGTTTCTTTTGAATTGGAAACATGTATCTTCTAATTTCAAGCCTATTTTGGTGTGTTGGTGAGGCTGTTTGAATTGGAGATCTGTTTCTTCTGGTATCAAACCTATTTTTGCGCTTTTAGTAGAGTTGTGGTTGTTTTTGCTGACTTCACTAGCTGCAAAGTTTAGTGCATAGTGGGTGAAGGGTGCTAATTGTTCTAGCCAGGGGCCTCAATTACCTGATTGTTTCTGGAAGGCATGGGCTAGTCCCGCCCTCCTGCCCCTCACCCCACCCGCCCCATGTACATCATATCCTTTCTATTGGGGGTTCTGACATCACTTTCCCAAAAGGGCAAAGGACATGCACCTGTCATAGCAGAAGTAGACATCCAGGAAAGGAACAACAGCGAGGGAAGAGGTGACTGCTATCTCCATGGAAGGGAAGTAACTGCGAAATAAGAAGCTTTGTTTTACCTGTTTGCATTGTGGAAAGGAGGGGTAGGAGTTAGAAGGAGCTTGCAGTAGTTGTTTACAGTTTCTTTTTGGTGTGGACGGAGGGATATGAACTTAAATGGCACTGCTCAGTCTATCTAAAGTGTATGACAAAGGGGTAAGGGAAATAAAGAAAAGGAGAAAAATGTTTTGCAACAATGGGGGAGAGGGAGACTTGTGAGGAGCATTGGGTATCCTTCATCTGGAAGGATGGGGGTTGCTGGTGGGCAATGAGAGCAATGGGTAGGGTGGTAGGCTGCAACAACTGCAGTGTGCCAATCTTTCTAAAATTGCTTGGAGGATGTATGATGTTTAGTGTGCACCACATACAGGCTTTGATTTAAGAAAAGCGCCTTTTAAAAATAAAGTTGAAATTGAAATTGAAAATATAGGGAAACTTAAAAGGGAGATCAAGGGTCTGCAGGAGGAGCTAAGATAGGCAAGGCAAACTGGAGGAGGTCATAACCTAACACTGGAGGGAGGAGTAGGGGAGATGAAGAGGGAGGGCTATTAGGGTCAATGGGAGGGGAGGAGAGGGTCAGAAGAAGGGAAGAAGAGATGGTGCCCAGGCCAAGAAGAATGGCACAGGGGGAAACCAGGTCAAGGGAAAGAAGACAACAGGAAAGAGGAGAAAGGGACTGATGAGGGGAAAAGGAGAAGTGGTAGCAGTCATGGAGCCTGAAAGGTGGAATGGGCCACAATCAGGAGAGAGGAAGCAGGCATTGAGAAGGGTCTTCAGAAAACTGTTTTGCAGTACTAGAGAGAAAGAAGGAGGAGGAGGTGATGAAATTGGAGGAGTAATTGATAGAAGTCCAGATGAAACTGGAGGTGAAGTTCTGCTGGGAGAATTACAACAGGGGCAGAAAGGGAACTACTAACATACTAAAATGCCAGCAGAATAGGCCTAATGATCTTTCATGTCTGCTTGTTTGGTCAGTCCCACCTGGGAGCTGACCTTACTGCCCCCTTGCCCTCACTGGCTACTCCCTCTCAGTCCCGGATATTCCTGCTGCACAGGACTTTGCTTCCAGAACCCTTCCCCTACCTGTCCCACCCCTCTTGAACTCCTCTACTGCCTCTGCTCTCCACCAGCCCCCTGGGCAGCACTTTCCATGGCTCCACCCACCCTCTCAGTGAAGTAGCACCTCCTCCTTTCTCCCTGAATCTCCCTCCAGCTTCCACCATGCCCTCTAGTTGCCCCCTCTTTTGAGCACCCTGACTGCTCCTCCCTATTTAACCCCTTCTCATGTACCTGAAGATCTTCATCATGTCCCCCGGTCCCTCTCTCTTCCAATGTGTACATATTTAGCTCTTCAAGCCTCTTCTCATAGGTCCTGTCCCCAGGCCCCAGATCATTTTGTTGCCCTTCTCTGACCCTCTCCAGGAGTTCAATGTCCCTCTTATGTGGCTCCAAAACTGCATGCAGTACTGAGATGCGGCCTCACCAAGCAGTTATACAGAAGGAGTATCACTTCCTCCTTCTGAGGTGATCCCTCACCGATGCATCCCAGCATCCTGTTGGCCTTGGATGCTCCTCCCACAAGTCCCAGAGTTGTTCATCTTGACATCCACCACCACCCCAGGTCCCTGTCAGCCATTGAGACTTGTAGTATCTCCTCCCCGGTGTACACCTGGCCCGGGTTTCTGGTTCCCAGATGCAGTACCCTGCATTTCCTGCATTGAACCTCAGCTTCCACTTTCCAGACCACCTTTCCAGAGCCTCCAGGTCCCCCTTGGGCCACCTCCCTCCTCCCCACCCACCACCGCCCCCAGTTTTGAGTCATCTGCAAGAGACATCTCACTCCTGATACCCTTCCTATGTCAGAGACATAGGCATTGAATAGGAGGGGCCCAAGGACTGATCCCTGAAGGACCCCACTAATGACCCTCCTTTGGGGATGAGACTATCCTGCCAACCATGACCCTCTCTCGGTCTGGTCCTGGAGCCAATTGCCTATCCATCTGATCATCTGTTCCCCACCCCATTTCTCCCAGCTTATTCAACAGGCCCCCATGAGGAACTACTGTGCAGGAGGAAGAGAAGGAGCCAGAAGCGAGAGGTGAGGAGGAAGGGAAGCAATCAGTTAGTAAGAGGGGTGGAATATTAGTGCTGGGGACTCAATACTACAAGGAGCTCAGGTGGTGTAGCAAAGGGAGAGGCGTAGTCGATTTGGGTGGAGGCCATGCCGGGAATGACAGCAGAAAGGGTAAGACAATCTGTTCTAAAATATGCTAGAAGGGTAGGGAGAAGCCTATTTAATTATACATTTGGGGACAAATGACTTGGCTGACAGGACGGTAGATATAGTCCAGAGGAGGTTTGAGGAACTAGGACAATTATGAAGGGACAGGAAGATCAGTACTTTCTCAGAGATACTTCCAGTGCCCAGGCAAACACAGTAAAAAAGCTGATAATAAAGGATTTTAACAAATGGCTAAGAACCTGGTGTCATGCTAAAGGGTATGGGTTGGTGGGGTGGGGAGGACCTGGGAGGACATTAGTCTCTATGCTAAGGATAGACAACACTTGAGTTAGGAGGGAAAGAAAGTGTTGAAACAGAGGATGGAGGAGTACATAGAAGAAGTTGGGAATTTAAACTAGGAACGGGGTGACAAGTGGGCAAGGGACATGCAGAGACCACAGGTTGGGAATATATGAGCTACCCCATAACAGTGACAAGGACAAAGAGCAAGTAGTATTGGCAATGCTAGTAAAGGAGGGCAGAAATGGAAGGGTGAATGTGGTCACCCAAATGCTAAGAGCCTTGGGAAGAAATGGCAGAGCTACAGACTGTCATGGTAGAGGGGAGGTGAACATTGCAGCCATCACCGAAACATGGGCCACCCAATACAGTGACTGGGACCTGTTGATACCAGAGCACAGGATATTTCATAGGGATAGAGTGATTGGGAAAGGAGGGAGGTGGCACTATATGTGAGGGAAGGACTGAAGTGTATGGGAAGAAGGGAGGAGGGTACTACGGAGTCACTATGGATGCAAGTCCAGGAATCCAAGAATAGGACTCTCAGGATGGGAGTGGTGTACAGGCCACCCTCAAGACAGAAGAGTTAGACAGAGAACTACGGGACAGATCAGGAGAACCTGTGAGAAGGGTAGTGTGGTGATTGTGGGTGCCTTCACATGCCAGGAGTGGATTGGAGCACCCAACAACCAGGAAGAGAAGGAACAGGTACTGTTGGATGCCTTCCAGGACAGCCTCTGGATGCAAATGGTCAGCTGAACCAACCAGTTTAGGGAATACCTTGACCCTGTGCTGGCAAATAAGGAGTTTGTGAGGAACTTAGGATGGAAGAACCACTGGCTGGGAGTCACCACCACTCAGTATGGTTCACATTGGATATGGGCAAGGAAGGAGAGGAATCCAGCACAAGGGTGCTGGAATTCAGGAGGGCCAACTTCGGGAGGATGGGGAAGTGGTAAAAGGGTACCTGGCCAGAATGCAGTATAGTATGGGCACTAACCAGAGGTGGGACCTCATAAAGCCGGGCATAGTAGAGGCAACCAGAACCTGCAGCAAGGCCCAGAGCAAGAAGGCTAGGTCAAAAAACCTAGCTGGGTGAGCAAGGAGGTAAAGGAAAAGGTAAGGAAGAAAATAGCTACCTTAGGAGGTACAAAAACAGGGAGGGGAGGGACAGGAGGAGTATCTGAAGGAATCAAAGGAGGTGACAAGGCAGTAAGGACAGCAAAGGTGTCTACGGAGCTGAGGCTGGCGCAGGGCATTAAGAAGGGGGAGAAGAACTTGTTCAGGTACATCAGGGAGAAAAGGAACTGTAAGGACCATATAGTTAGGATTAGGAAGGAAGGGGTTGGGTGGAAGCAGGGGTGATAAGGTAGAGGCACTAAATGATTACTCTGCTTGGTATTTACTAAGGAGAAGAGCGGGATACCTAAGGGGGGAGAAAGAGCAGAAACTGAGGGGAAGGGGATGACAGATGGGGAAATTACAGATGGCAGGGTTCTGGAGGGTTTGAGGGCACTGAAGGTGGACAAGGGCCAGGCCCAGATGGCATCCACCCCAGGGTACTGAATGAGCTGGCAGAGGTCCTGGCAGGACCTTTGGCAGACCTATTTAATGCCTCACTACACTCAGGGTGTGTACTTCAGGATTGGAGGATGGCTCATATGGTGCCCTTCCACAAGAGCGGTCCCAAGGATGAACTGGAGAACTACAGACTGGTGAGCCTCACATTCATCGTGGGTAAGCTGATAGAGGCTATCCTGAAGGAGATGCTGGTGGCCCTCCTGGAAGCCAAAGGACTACAGGACAGCAGACAGCTGAGTTCAAAGTGGCAGATCCTGCCAAACCAACCTGCTGAAGTTCTATAACTGGGTAACTAGGCAACTGGACGGGCGCCATGCAGTAGATGTCCTGTACCTGGACTTCAGTAAGGCATTTGACTCAGTGCCACATGGGAGGCTGGGAAGTAAGTTAGAAGGCACAGAGATGGGTGCAAAGGTTGTGAGATGGGTAGGAACTGGCTTAGGAAGGCAACAGAGGATGGTGGTGGGTGTGGAGCCTCATCCCGAAGAGTAGTGACGAGCAGTGTTACGCAGGGCTCAGTGTTGGGACCAGTATTGTTTGGGATATTCATTGCAGACATATCATTGAGCATAAAGAGCAAGATCAGTCTGTTTGCTGATGACACCAAGATGGGAGTGGTGATGGATGACCTAGGAGATGGCAGGGTTGCAGGATGATCTGGCAAAGCTGGAATCCTGATCAGACAACTGGCAACTTATGTAATGCCAAAAGTGCAAGGTGCTGCATTTTGGGGCAAAACCCAAAGAGGAGTTACCAGCTGGGGGAGTGCAGCTAGCCAAGACAGAGGTGAAGGATCTAGGGGTGCTCATTCACGGGTCTATGAACAACTCGGCACAATGCAGGAAGGGAGCTGCAAAAGCCAACAAAATACTGAGTTGCATTGCAAGCAGTATATTCTCGAGGAGAGGGAGGTTTCTGCCACTGTACAGATCATTAGTTAGACTGCACCTGAGTACTGTGTGCAGTACTGGCACCTGTATCTGAAGAGGGACATTAAGTTACTGGAGGGGTCCAGTGCTGGGTGACAAAGATGATTAAGGGCTGGGGAACTTACCAATGAGAGGAGGATGAGGGAATTGAACATGTACTCACTGGAGGAGAGGAGGGATGGGGGGTATAATTGAAACCTTCAAGTACATGAAAGGAATAAACAAAACAGGTACGATGGGGCTGTTCAAAGTAAGGGAGGGAGGGACACCCAGGGCCATGATATGAGACTGGAGGGAGAAAGGTTAAGGAGGGACATGAGGAGACACTTTTACGGAGAGGGTGATAGCTGGGTGGAACGCGCTCACGGCAGAAGTGGTATCCAGTAGAACAGTGGACTGCTTCAAAAGTGGCTGGGACAGGGCAAGGGGAGGGTCAAGGGAGGGAAGTGTGGGAGGAAGGGCAGCTGCAGATTAAGGGTGCTAGCTGCACATTCGAGCAAGACTTGATAGACCACTAGGCCTTTATCTGCTGGCAAATTTCGATGTTCGTATGAATGAATGGAGGTTATGGTAATCGATAAATAATACATGACAGTGTGAGAATCTAGCATGTATCAAAATATAGGATTTCATCTGACCAATTGTAATTGAACCGAAACCATAATACAGAGGTACGCAATTTAAACTGTCACATGCACTAATAAGGTTGCTCTATACCTTCTATTGGGTAAAGACGGTAAATAGGTGCAGAGGTTGGCACTCTGTAGTGTTTGTTTACTGACTTATACTGTGCCTGTTTGGATTGTCTGCCTGTGCAACAGTACTCCTCATTAGATCTTATGCCGGTGGGGATGAATTATACATTTTCTTTGCAACTCACTCACCCTTCTGTTTTTAAAAAACAGGCTTTGAAGTGTAGTTCCCATCATTTGTAAGAATTTGTGTATGACTGACATTGTTATTATGGTTTATAGCAAGTAACTTTTTCCTCACTTCCATCCCTATAAGTAGCATAGCAAAAGACATAGAAAAAAATTAGAAAAAAAGAAACAAACAGTAGTCATTTACTAAGACCTTTAAAGCCCAACCCATGCCACTACATTCGATCAATTAGCACCTGTTCATTATTTTGCATTCTGAATATCAATTGGTATAGAATTATGATTTATCTTTTACACATGACCCATGTAATATCTGATAAGAATGACTGGTGACTACATGTAATGACAGGAAATACCTACCTGATGAAACACCGTGAATAATCAACTGAGCTCTGTAGTAATGGACTACATGCTTTGCATTCTAGTGCCCTCACTTCAATAAAACAATTGAAAGAACAGAGACTCAAGACAGGTTTCTTAATCTTTACTCACAACAAGAGTTGTACTAACTAACCCATGCTGATGTATTGCCCTCTGTCTGATCTTTTGTCTGCAAACATTGCATAATTTATGCAAAAAAGATATATTAAAAAAAATCATGCATGTCTGTTTTGTGGCGATTTTCACATGCACTCGTGTTATAATGACACAACCTCCTCAATCAGCTCAATCTGTACTCTGTGTTTCATTTTTCACATATCTCTGAATGGGAAAAACCTTATACCACACCCTCCCCCCCGCCCCCACGTGCATTATTCCTCTGTATCAAACCTGAAAGACAACATGTTCTAGTGCTTGATAAACCTTTGTTTGAGAAATGTTGTTTCGGCGTGAAACGAGACAATTGCTCCAGTGTGACAGAAATCAGTCAAATTAGTCATACTGTCTAATAGTTTTGTATCATATACTATGTCACTGAGGAATAGATATTCGGTGAGGAGACACTCAGCCATTTCATGTCCCTAATATCTTCTTCTGAAATAGTAGCATGGTCGCAGTGATTGAACTTACGCATCCTTCCGCTCATGGATGTTTGATATGTGATGGAACAATGACTGCCATGTTTCCCTGCAATTTTTTTAAATTGGAAAGAATGAAACAAAAAGAGAAAAGTTATAACATCTGTAAAATAAAGCATTGTTTTAAAAGAACATGATACATGATGACTGATACGGATCCATGACGGGTGTTTGTCAAAATTTTTGTCTAATGCTCCTGATAGCGTAAACTGGCAGGTCGACCACAATTTGCAGTCGGCCGCCAGTTTTCAGTGCCACTAAATGTTTTCTTCGAGAGGCTTTGCCCCGAACCCCCAAGCAGGGGCTGTGCACCCTGTGTCCCCACTTAGGATTATCAACTCTGAGTCGGAGCTGATTTGGGGGTGCAGGACCCCGACAGACAGTGCCAGGTTCTAGCGGGTTCCCTACAATGGGATGGCGCCTGTAGTCGCTGTAGGGGACCTCGCTGTCAAAGTCGCTTGTCGGTTGGATATACCGGGACTGATACAATATCCATAAGGTCATTACTTTTTCTGTCACAGTATAAGTAGTATGCTGGCATCAAATTAGACAATTTCAGTTTTAATGATGCACAGTTCATCATCAAATAGGGTCTTTCAATTAAAGCAGCAGTGCATGATAACGTGAAAATTTTGACCTGTACTATATTATTCTGTTTTGATTGCCCTTATCTCCTAACTTGTGTGTATACTCTTCTTACTCATTTTGAGCCTGCTTTTGTAGTTCTTTTCACATTTGAAATAATAAATGGAGCTCCCCATTTAATATGACTCGACCAGATTTCCATCAGTATTCTCCGCTGTTTCTGAGCACGATTGTCCCATACGGCCAGGGAGTATTGCCAGCTGCATGACAGTTCATTTTAGTCACATCAGAAGTGATTTAAGCAAGTGACTCACCTTACAGGACAACAGATGTACAAAAACAGCTGAAAATACTGATAAAAAGGGTCTCAAAATGCTGCAGTCTGATCGACTGTTAGGATTCCAACAGCCATACATGGAAGAGGGACTGAGGCCAATGTTTATGGCATCAATAAATTCAGAATTGGGATCAGCATATCCTCAATCAGCTTCATGCCAAAATCTGATCTGTAAGTTACAGTACTTCTTTGAAAGTTACAAGTCATTGTGTGTAACCTGCCGGTTCAAAAAGACAGTTTCAGTGAAGAGCTGCTGCTGATGTCATCTCCTGAACTCATAGCCTACTGTAGTCCTGCCTGCAAGCTACCTTACATGACTTATTTCTCCTATGTTACTTAAACTGCAGGTGTAGTAAACATCTGAAGAAGGAAAACTGACACTGGGTGGGTCAGCACATGCACTTCCAAAATGTGTAGCTGCAAAGTATAGTACTTCAGAATGTGACAGGGGATGGAATGCAGTGTCAAACACAGCTTTAGAATGACAAAGTTGTGTGCAATTTTAAAATACTGCAGGTATGAGATTTCAAAATATCACCAGGTTGCAACTGTGGAATGCAGCAATTACACAATCTCAGAAAGTAGATGGAACACAATTTCAGAATGTGACAGTGACACACTATTTTGAATGTTGCAGTGACACAGTTTCAGAATGTGATGGTGATGCACAATTCTGAATGTGGCAGTGATGAACAATTTCTGAATGCAGTGGTGACACACAATTGCAGAATGCAGTGGTGATGAGCAATTTCAGAATGCAGCAGTGACACACAATTTCAGAATGCTCAGTAATACACAGGTTCAAAATGTAGCGGTGATGTACAGATTCAGAATGTGGTGGTGACATTCAGGTTTGGAATTAAGCAGTGAAACACAATTCCGAATGCAGTGGTGATGCACAATTTTGGAATGCAGCAGTGATGTTCAATTTCAGAATGTGGTGGTGATGCACAGGTTTGCAAAGTGGTAGTGATGCACAATTTAGGAATGCAGCAGTGATGTACAGTTTTGAATGCGGCGACACACGGTTTTGGAATGTGGTGGCAATGCATAATTTAACAATGCAGCAGCTTACACACAGTTTTGAATGTGGCAGTGATGCACAGTTTCAGAGTGCAGCGTGACACACAGTTTTGAAATGTGGCGTAACGCATAATTTTGAATTGTGGCAGTGACACACAGGTTCAGATTGTGGCAGTGATGTACAAGTTTGGAACGTGGCGTGACGATAATTTTGGAATGTGGTGATTATGCACAATTTTGAAATGTGGAGGTGATGTACAATCTGGGAATTTGGCAGTGATGCACAATTTTGAATGTGGTGGACATGTACAATTTCAGAATGTGGTGGTAATATACAATTTTGGAATGTGGCAGTGACACACAGTTTCAGAATGTGGCAGAGGTGCACAGTTTCGAATCTGTCAGTGATGCATATTTTCAGAATGTGGTGACGCTAATTTCGGAATGTGCTGGTGACGATATCAGAATGTGGCAGTGATGCACAATTTTGGAATGTGGTAGTGACACAGATTCGAATGTATGGTAGTGTACAATTTAGGAATGTGGTAGGGACGCAGTTTTGGAATGTAGCGTGATACAATTTTATAGTGCGGAGGTGACAGTTTCGAATGTGGCAGCAATGCACAGGTTAAGAATGTGGCAGTGACGAATAATTTCAGAATGTGGCGTGATGTACAGTTTCAGAACATGGTGGTGATGCACAATTTTGAAATGTGGTGGTGACGACAATTTGGGAATGTGGCAGTGATGGAAAATTTTGAGGTGGTGGCAGCCGTGAAAATTTCGGAATGTGTCAGTAATGCACAATTTTGGAATTTAGCAGTGACGCATAGTTTTGGTATGTGGCAGTGACATATTTGAATGTGGTGGTGATTAGTGAAGGCTGAAGTTGTCAAAATTCACTATGCAGAGAATTTTGCAACTTGTGTTCAATTTGCAGAGCACAGTTTATGCAATTCGCCATTTTGCATAGCATGATCAGCAGAAAGAGTGGAATTTCGCATACAAATTCCACATTTGCCCCATCCCACACCCCACCAACCCCATAAAATCCTTGGTGTCTAGTGGAATGCCCCTACCAATCACATGACCACAATCTCTAGTGTCTAGTGGACCGCCACCCAAGACCACTTGACCTGCTAATCCAAAAATACCTAGTGTCTAGTGGACCCCCACTCATCATCACCACTTTAAACTTTTAAAATGCAAATTAATCCCTGGTGTCCAGTGGAACTCCCGCCACCCCACCACATCAGGTAGTACCCCCCAACCCCAAGCCGCTACTCATGCCCCCTCCCCATCCAGTCCCCGACCCCAAGGGGCAAGCACCATAGGACAGCGGCTCCATTCCTGCTGACATCCCCACAGTGACACCAGGGAAATGATGCAAAGCAGCCCAACGCCTAGGATCCTAATGCCTGTAGCACCACCACAGCTGTCAGAGCATGCACCCTGATGGCCAGACTTATGAATGGCTGCAGAACGACCCAGCGCTAGCACTGGTGGACAACACAAAGCAGAACATGATGGCAAGCCTCCCAGCCACGGAAGCACTGATGAATAGTTGTAGGACAAGACAGGGGGCTGGCAGGAGCCAGCGTCTGGCACAGGAAGGAAACCGAGACCAGAGTACCACACAACAGAGACGGTACAGGGAGGGGCCTGAATGGAGCTGAGAATGATGAGGCACTATGCACGGCAATGGTGGCATCAGGACCAGTAGGGGGGTGCACTGACAAGCAACCAGAACAGAGATCCAGAAGAAAGGATAACAGGGCAAGGAACATGGCCACATGGAAGGCACAGGTTTGGCATCAGCCCCCATGCACCCGTGACTCATACTTGAAGGCTAATATATGAGCTAGCCCTATCAGGTAGTCCCTGTGGCTCCTGGTGCCATAGTGGTGACTAGATCTGTAATACGCTGGACACTCTCCCTTCACCACCGACGGGTACGCCCCATGACCTGGCCAGACAGTGCCTGCTGCAGCTCTACCTCTGTCAGCTGCTGTTCACCATGCAGTACATCCAGGAACCACCAAATGGAAGTGTGTGCCGCATCCAACAGGGCATTGAACACCCTGTGCCAGCCCTGTATGGCATTGCTGGTGCATGGCATCCCCTCCAGAACAGCAGCATGGCAGTTCCATACAGCGATGGGAAACAGTGGCTTGCGATGGTGCCCTCTGCACAGGCCTGCCCAGCCAGCTATCCTCAAAATAGTCGCGGACAGGGGCCAGTTCTTCCTCATGCTCCTTAAAGTACTCCCACCAGTGGAGCACCTGCAGGCTGTGCACACATTACCCGGGAGCAAAAGAGCGAGGGTGGCAGCATTCTGAGATGCATAGCACACACATCATCTGAGCTGTAACTGTGCGCCAGATTCCATGCTGCTGTATTTGCTGCCACATGCACTGGCACAGAGGAAAAAGTACCCATGCACCTCCATCTGGGTCAGCACTCCTCTGACGGCCCTGTGTGCTGCCAGTTTGAGTTGAGGAGCATGTGTCTGGATCCTCCTACTAGCACAGCTTGGCCACCTTCTCAAAGACCGCCGTATATGCTGCTACCATTCTCTTTGACATTAGAACATACAGCGGGCAACACTGTGGCCCCATCCACCCCATGTAGAGTGTAGAGCTGGGTGAACAGTTTGGGGCAGCACTTGAAGGTGCCATCCCTAGCCAGGCTGGACTGCGGTCCAGGAATTCCAGGTTCCTACTGGTACTGAATACTAGGAATCTGTATCGGCGTTGCCCACCCCCACCCCGAGTCATGTAGTAGGAAGGGCTCACCTCCATGGGTTCTGCGGTACTACTCTGGGATGGACAGGTCGTCTAGTGTCCTGGGATCAATGGTGTCTCTCCTGCAGCTCCTTCTGACTTCGCTGTGCCAACTGCTTTAGCAGTGGTACTGGTGATAGGCTACCTGCCATGGCCTCGCTGACCCCCAAGCAGGATGCCATCACAATTTGCTGGCTGCTGTCTGTGTCTCTTGCCCGCTGCCACACTATGGCCTGCATCTGGTGTACACCAATGGCTGTGGTGTCTGGCACATGGTTGTGTATGCCAGTCAGTGTCAGTGGGCCCCTGCCACCCGTAGCACACAGCCACAGTATCCTCCAGCTGCATACTTGCAGCATCTCCAGTAGGTCCGTCCCCTCGTGTTTCCTCCCTCTGATACATGTTTCTCCTGCCACCAGGAGCTTGTGCCCTTGGTGCTGTCCATGTATTCTGCGGATATTTCGATTTTGTTCCATGAGCGGCAGGTGCAGGTGCACTGGAGTGCTTTTAGGCACTGGTGGCACACCTGCTGATGCTGTGGGGGGTCACGTCCGTGCCTGTGCGCTCTACCTACATTGGGGTTTGCTGCTGGCTCTGCATTCATGTCACTGTGGCGGTGTGGGCATTCTGTGCTTCTCCAAAGGGTCACGGCACAGCCCTCCACTCACCACCATGGCTGGCAGCCCCACTGACATGTGCTCTTATTCTGAATGAATGAGCTTGTGCTTGTACAAGCACACATTCATTCAGTCAGTCAGTTCTCCTCCTCCTCCTAGTAGTGGAGCTGATTTCAGGCCTTACAGAAGGGATGGGGCTGCTCTGGGCTTTAGTAGGGGGCAGGATAGGGAATGGCATTGTGGACCCATTCCCCATCCCGCCCTCCCAAAGCTCAAGTAGCTCCCATCCCTTCTGTAGGCCTGGAAATCAGTTCCACTACTAGGAAGAGGAGCTGACTGACTGAATGAATGAGCATGTGCTGTATAAGCATCGCTCATTCATTGAGAATGAGAGCACATGTCAGTGGGGCTGCCACCGTGGAGGTGGAGGGAGGGCTGTGCCAGTGCCCTTTGAGGTCAAGCGATGGGGAGGCCCTGGGGGGATCAGGCTTAGGTTTAGGTGTGCACTATCTGACAGGGTGGGGGCAGGGGAGTTCCACTAGACACCAGGGATTCATTTTAATTTTAAAAATTTAAAGTGATGATGAGCAGGGTGGGGGCACTATACACCTAGTATTTTGGGGATTATCAGGGCCAGTGATCTTCAGGATAAGGGGTTCCACTAGACACCAGGGATTGTTTTTTATTATTGGGGCGGGGATCGGTGGGTGTCCACTAGACACCAGGGAGTTTGGCCACGAGGGATATTTATATATATATTTTTTTATAAACTGGGAGTGGACTGGCAATTGGTGGGGAGGGTCACTAGACACCAGGGATAGATCATGGGTGCTGTTAGATTCACATTTGCTTTGGGTTTTTAAGTTCAATATACCCTTAAAACCCCAAAGCAAGGCAAAGTCACAAAAGACTTAATTCCAAGTAATTTTCAAAAATTATGAAAAGAGCTGGATGCAGACTCTGTGGCAATTTCAATCAAGAATGAAAACTTCCCTGCATCACTACGGTGATGCTCTATTTCAGAATGTGGTGATGATGCTCAATTTTGGAATTTGGTGGTGACTCATAATTTCAGAATGTGGTGACGATAATTTGGGAATGTGGCAATGACAATTTGGGAATGTGACATTGAAAGACAACTTGGTGGGATGTGCAATTATGGAATTTGGCTGGATGCACCATTTCAGAATGTGGTAGGGATGCACAATTTTGGAATGGGAAGAGATGTACAATTTTGAATGTACTATAGCAGGGTTGCATCATTTTAGAATGAGACTGGGACGATAATGTTGAATGCAATAGGGATGTGATGTACAACTTTGAAATATGGTGGGTGTGTACAATCCTACAATGTGGCAGGAACAAACAATTTGAGAATAAATGGTGTATCCTGTCACATTCCAACAGCAGGCGCCCCACTATATTCAGAAATTGCCAGTCCCCACCAAATTCCTCAATGTGTCCCTGTTGCATTCCTAGACTGATTGCCCCACCACATTTGAGATGGCACATCCCTGTCACATTCTGAGAATGCATGCCCCCAAATTTTAAAATTGTGCAACACCTTGACATTCTATGCCTTGGTTCAGTGCTGCATTCCAACACCACCTTCTGACATGTTCTTAAGTACAGTGCCATGCATCTGAACAATCTAGAAATTCAAGCACTTCAGCCAACCCTATATAATTTTTTTTTTAAAGGATTACTATAGCTACATTTTCTTAAACTTTGGAGATGCAAATGTTGCTGACAGGGATGATTACAGTGTGAGTTCAGGAGATGAATTCATCAGTGGCTCTTCACTGAAACTGGCCTTTTGAATAGGTAGCGAAATCAGGTTACAATTTAGCTCAGACCTTTAAAACGCAGTAACATAAGAACATAAGAATTTGCCGGCAGAAGGGACCTCTTGATCCATCTAGTCTGCCCAGAATATCTACCCCTCCTCTTAGCTTATTTCCTTATGTGCCAGTAGAAATGATCCCATGCGAGCTTGATTGACTTACATTTTAGAGTCTACCACCTCTTGTGGTAGGCCATTCCAAGGGCTTCCACCACCTTCTCGAAAAAGTACTTCCTGATGTTTCTAAATTTACCTTACCGCCAGTCATAGATTGTGGCCTCTTGTGCATATCTCTGATTTAATCTGAAACAGGTTTTCTTTCCATGCTGTGTTAATTCCATTCTTCCATTCATAAATGTAAACATTTCTACCATGTCCTCCCTGTTTCTTCTCTGTTCAAATGAGTACAGTTCTAATTCGTCCAGTCTGGTTTCATATGTCTCCTGGTACAAACCCTGCACCATCTTAGTAGCCCTTCTCTGCACCACCTTCAGTCTGATGATGCCCTTCTTCAGGTGCAGCCTCAAAACTGGATACAATATTGCAGGTGTGGTCTGACCAGTGATCTGTACAATGGCATTATTACCTCTCTTTCTGCTAGTTATACCTTTTCAATGCATCTGAGGATGCCATTTGCTTTCTGCGCTGCCCTTTCACGTTGTTTGCTCATTTTAAAGTAATTAGTAATGATTACACCAAGATCCTTCTCCACCTGTGTTACCTAAGCTGGTGTCCTAGCTGGTATTCCTTCCTGGGGTTCCTTTTACCCAGATGCATGACCTTGCATTTTTGGCATTGAATGTCAATTGCTAATTTTGGACCATCTTATTCAGATCTTGTTCTACTTTCAAGACTCCTCTTGGGTGTCTACCTGGTTACAGAGTTTTGTGTCATCCTCAAACAGGCAGACTTTCCCTCAGTTCATCAGCAATGCCACTGACGAATATGTTGAAGAGGATGGGGCCTAATATTGACCCCTGCGACACTCCACTGGTCATTTACCCTCCCTTGACTGAGCTTCATTAACTAAGACTTCTGGGCCTGATTCACAAAGCCCTTGGAATGGCACGAGGTGCCTACATCAAGCGTAAATGACGCAAGTGGCACCTCGTGCCAAAAGATGCTCTAGGAGCTATTTAGAAAGGCAGCTCATCAAACGCAGGCTGCCTGCACCAAAGAGGGCTAGTGACAGCCTTCCACTACTAAACTGGCTGCAGCTTGGTGCTAGGGGCATGCAGCTGATGCAAGCTGCCACATACCCAAAATGTGATTCACATAACTGCTCCAGAGGGTACATTTCTAAGCACCATTTGACCAGCCAGAGCTGGTCTAAGGGTCTTTAGAATATGTCCCTCTGGGACAGTTGGAAAATTTGTATGGCATTATGCTGCTGCCCCCATTCCCCGATACCACCAACTGTAAATAAATATATAATTAGCCTGTCCTGTTGTTCTAGTGGTCCCCTCACCCTGACAACCGATATTGCCCATTTCAAAGATATTTAATTCACCCAGTCCGGTGGTCTGGTGGCTAACCCCCATCCTAGCAGGTATTGCTCACCACCTCCCTCATCAAGAAACACAGACAGTGCCAGCCCGTCGGGCGCAGCGGTCCAGATTTCTGCGCGCGCGTGACCGGGTTCAGGAACGGACCTGGGGCACTGGAGGGCGGCAGGGGAGATGGATAGAGCGTCCCATGGACTGCTCTCCTTCTCCGGGGAGGGTGGGGAAGTGCCAGCGTCGGTGACCCCTGGTGGAGCCAGGAAGTTGTGCAGCTACCGGCTAGCACGTTCAGGAGGCGGGGCAGGCGCTGAGGCGTCATTGCCGCGACCCGCCTCCCCAGAAAACGGAAAAGAAGACAGCTGCCTGCTGCCTTCCATGAAGCCCGCCACCGCTTCAATTAGCTCCTCAGGCCAGCCTCTCTGACCTATTCCGTCGACTGTGGCATGCAGGGGGAGTGCAGCCCGCTGTGGGGAAAGCCCGCGGGGCTTCAGAGGCTGTGGCTGATTTGAGAAGTGGAAGCTCGTGGTCCGTGATTGGGCAGATAATATCGGGCGGCAGGCAGCTCGGGAGGAATAAATAAAAGAATTAAAAAAAAGAACACAGACAGTGACCAGCCCAGCCCACCTCTCACCTCCACACCGGCCACGGACTCAGACTATCTGTGATCTGTTGTATAGTGTACACGCTAATGATTATTCATAGCGTGTACACTATACAACAGGCGATCACTGAAAGTTCAGTTTGGCAGCCGCCACAGAGGTGAGAGGTGGGTGTGCCGGTCACCAGCTGCATTTTGGAATTGGGTGGGAGCAAGGTGGTGAGCAATACCTGTTAGAGTGGGGGGTGGGGGAGTAGACCACCAGGATGGGGCAAATTAAATATTAATCTAATTAAATATTATGTTTGAAACAGGCAATATTGGGGGTCAGGAGAAGATGGACCACTAGACTACCAGGATGGGGCTAGTTATACAGTATATTATTTCACAAAGGGGTGATATTGGGGATCATGGACCACTAGACCACCAGGACAGGGCTAGTTATATATTATTTTGCAAAGTGGCAATATTGGGGATCGGGGAGGGGGCTACACTACCAGGGAGGGGCCAAGGTTGCTTGCCTTTGCCACAGGAGCTTGTGACAATCCCTCCCATGCACCAGGTGTTTGTCGTATGGAAGTAGTTGCCAAAAGTGTGGGGTCTTAGGCCCGGACCCTTCCTGTACCTGAATCTGATGCATGGTCCCTGACGTACCAGGCTTCAATGCAAGCTGTTGTTTGCTGCTTATCTAAGCCCCTTTGTGAATTGGGCCCTCTGTGTCCTGTTCATGAGCCTGTTTTCAATCCAGCTGACTGTTTTCTGACTTAGTCCTGTATTCTCCAGTTTAATCATAAGCCTTCTATGTAGTATGGAGTTGAAGGCCTTGCTGAAGTCCAGGTACACCACATCCACTGCCCCTTCATGGCCCACTGTTCTGGTCACCCAGCCAAAGAATTTAGCATATTTTAGGCATGATCTTCCTGCCATAAATTTGTGTTGCTTGAGGGTCAAGCTTTCCTGATTCATTTAGATGATTAGCTATTCTGTCTTTCAGCAGGGTTTCCATAATTTTGCCCACCACTGAGGTCATATTGGCCAGGTGAAAGTTCTCAGGCTCTCCCTGCTTTCACTTTTATGTAAGGGTACCACCACTGCCTTTTTCCAGTTTACTGGTATTGTGCCACTTTCCAGAGATTTATTAAAGAGGTCAGTGAGTGGCATGACCATTTCTTCCTGTGGCTCCTTTAGAATTAGGAACCTAGGGTGGATTCCATTGGGTCCCATTGCTTTGTCTACTTTTAGTTTGCTAAGCTCTTCTAGACCTCATTCTCTTGAGAAGCGGAAGCCATCTACTGTCCTACTGTTGCACACTGCCTTTCCCATCGTGAGGGCTGCTGCTTTGGTCTTCAATGGTGAAGACTGAGCAGAAGAACTTCTTTAGCACTTCTGCCTTGTCTTCATCCTTTTCAGCTACCTGTCCTTCAGCTGATTTTAGCTTGATTATCTCACCCTTACCTTTTCTTCTTTCACTTCTGTACCTAAAAATGTTTTGTCCCCTTTTACTCCTTGCACTATTTTCTCTTCTGTCTGGGCTTTGGCTATCCTAATAGCCTTTCCTGCCTCTCTCAGCTTTGATATGTAATGCTCCTGCCTACTTGTTTTTTTGTCTACTTATACTGCTTGAAGGCCTTTTCTTGTCTTTTACTATTGTTGCTGTTTCTTTGGAAACCTAATGTGGAAACCTAATTTTAAGTATGAGATTTTTACTTATTTAAACGTTTGATAACCAGGAAAAGTACACTGAGCCAAGGCTCATTTCAGGTGTGACCCGGGTGAGGCGGTGAGAATTATGACAGTAGATATAGATATATAGATATATATATATATATATAGACACACATACACATATAGAATAGATACATGAGAATATTATATATACTCACATAATTCTGTACAAAGAAGTTATTTACATTCAGTTGTATATATACAGTTATTTACAATCAGTTGCATGAATACAATAATATACAGTATGGAGGTTTTGAAGTTTAAACCATGTTCATTTGGCTAAAGGCAGACTAGTTGCAGTTACAGGTGAGGAAGGAAGTTGATGAAGTTGAGATTTAGTGGAGTTATGTGAGGGTGAGTTTCTGAAGGGCTGGGAAGCTGGTTCCATAGATATGGGAGACGGTAGGAGAATGCAGATTTGCCAGCTGGTGAGGATGGTTTGGAGAGGAAGAAAGAGCAGGAGTCTCTAGAGTGCAGTGAGTAAGGAGAAAAGGCTGCAGGGGTTAGTTTCTTGACCAGGTAGGGGGCAGTAGGTTAAACAAAATTTGAAAATAAAAGAAACCGGGTGGCAAAAGCGGTGATAGGAGAGGGCACTAACCTGGGGAGGAAAAGGCATGCAGTCATGTGTTCTGAAAGCGAATTTGTTGCTAAATGACAAAAAGCAAGGAATAAGGAGTTCAGCCTAGAAAACGAGGTGGAGGGGCAGTGTTGCAGACAATGTCCATGTAATCAAAGATGAGAGTGATCGTTTTCATTAGCAGTGTGTCTAACTGACAGTGGGAGGAGTCACGGTTTGTGTAAAGAAACCAATTTTGGGCATATTTATTGTGGGTATGTTTATTTTAATTTTGCAATGTAGCATGTTTGGTGGGAGTCCTCTTAAAAAAGTACACTTATAACACTTTTTTTTGGAACAGTTTTATACTAGAAATAAGGTGCTCCCAGGAGTAAGATTAACAGTCAATCACCCCTGGGGCAATATGGCACGAGCTGTGCCTCATGCCACATTACACTCTAGGGGTGATTAACAGACTGTCAATCTAACCTCTGCTCATGTCTTATTACTTAATTACACAAGTAGGTCACCTCGAATATCCTATTCAGATTGCCATGTTTCAAATACTCAGTTTACAAACATAAGTAATTCAAAAACATTTTTAAACATCACATAGCCAGGAATATGCATTACTACAGTAATTTTGTTAAAAATACTTCCAGTGTAAATACTTCATTACAGAGCAAAGTAGACAAATAACCTTAGTACTGTGACATTTCTCCGCATGTCGCTATGCTCCACCACAATGGATGAAATCCATGGAGTTAATCTGGCATACTTTTTAACTTTTGATTTTGAAATAAAATCGTTTTGCTAGATTTATGCTGAAATGCCAAACAGTGAGCTGATGTGACTAATCGTATATTTGGTTCTCACTAATTAGAAATGGTAATGAGGCAATCAGTTGCAAATGTTCATATAGGTACTTTATTTTTAATCACTTTGTTCATCACTTTTGGAATCCTCCTGGTTCCATGTTATTGAGTAACTAGCATCTGAGACCTGAACAACTTCAAGGTCACATACTTTCCCTGATTTTTCATCCAGCATCACATACATCCTGTACTTGGCAGAGATTCCAGGAAAATCGCGCAGACAATCACCAGTTAGGATATTATATTCTCTTTGTAAGTCTGTAACAGTAGATTCTTGCTCTTTGTTCAAGGCATTGTCTACAACATGATATAGTGTACCGTCTTTCATAGAATAGAAAGTTATCTCTGTAAGGATCTAGAGATTCAGTATCTCTGCAAAATGACTGATTATGTGCATTGTCATGCCACAGTATAAAATCACAACTGCACATAAAAAGATTCCCAGTGGCCATTCATTTAATCAGAGACTTTGATCACCATACACTGTTAAGTGACAACTTTGTGAATGAAAGCTTACAGTACACACTGCAAAGCGCATTGGTCGATAGTGTTGTCCAATAGTATTGTAGTGCTTACTGTAAACTGTCGTTCTGTGACAGCTCACCTGGCGGGTATCTGTGTAGGTGTGCTGATGAGTTTTGCTGCCCTCCAGCTTCATTGGCCATGCTGGGATGGAGAGGGGTAGGGTGTGGGTGCCTCAGTGGGTGGGGTGGTCCACTGGACTACCAGTGAAATATTGGGGTCTATTTCTGTTTTGCAGTTGGGTCTGGGAGGGGTGCCACTAGACTACCATGGTATTTTGCACTTGGATTATTTTTGGATGGGGTCAGAGATGGGAAGGGGCACCACTAGACTACCAGGGAATTTCACACATGACTTATATTACAGACAGGGTTCAGGGAAGGAGGGTACCACTAGACTACCAGGAGGATTGGAACATCAGGGTTCAGGAAGGAGGGGCAGCACTGGACTACTAGGGATAATTGGGGAATTATTTTATTACACAGACAGGGTTCAGGGATGGAAGGGTACCTCTAGACTACCAGGGGTGATTGGGGAATATTCAGATTTATTACTTCAGGGTCAGGTACAGGAGGGAGGCCAGTAGACTACCAGAGAATATGGGGAAATGTCTGTGTTATTATTTCAGGGTCAGATGCAGGCGGCCGCTGGACTACTGGGGGTTAAATTGGAGTGTATCCATGTATACTACATTAGGAGATGGGGCGCTAGCCACCCAGGGGTCTGGCAGCTGCTGTATTGTGCTATGCAGTACAGCAGCCCTCCTGTGGGTGGCTAGAAAACAGGCATATTTTCAACATGCCTAACTTTGTGTGGTGCATCACTGAGATGTGCAGACAGCTGCGCCACACATCTCGACTGAATATAGATATGTGCTGCATATTCACGGCCATGCCTCCTGGAGAAGCACTGCATACATTATAGGTGCATGTTGGCTCAGTCAGGTTGTGCGGTGCATCTCCAGGGTTTGAATATGGCCCAGGGGCACATTTCAGAGATGTGCCAAGCGCACCTCAGATCGCAGGTGCATCTCCTTTGAATACCTGGGCCACAGAAGATAATGGATGGGCACCAGTTAATAACAGCGCTGTATTCCCAGCAAGAGGTTGTCATGACAACTAGTAAACCTTGAGAGTGAAGCTTGAAAGGTTTGCAATTAGCATGATGACCTCAAACGGAACTCCGTGATTTTATTAACTGGTGCCTATCCATTGTCTTTTATAGTGTGTGGCCACCAGTAAACTGAAATCTGTCCTTACTTTACTCTTTTTTGCTTACTGCTGATCTTCTTCAGGGCCAGCTGTCACCACTGCAACCATTCAAAGTAAGACAGTAGATTCAGGACATGCATGAGCAAAGCCAATCATGTTGGTATGCTATCATTGTGACGTACTCAAGAGGGTATGACAACCTATTGATGTCACAACCATGGCTTAACAAGGACAGGAGTTTACTGAGATCCATCTTTAACAACCCTCTTCCATACATTATAAAGTAATACAATACAGCTTTTTCTTACATCACTACCTCCGTAACTGTAGTGGTAGAGATGTTTTCCAACACTCTCCTGTGAAATCAAATTCCTATTTGAGCCACGTGAATTGCCGTATCTTCATTTGGTGGGTCACATTGAATTCCTTTGTTGCATGCTTCCTACGAACCAATACATAAGAATGCAACAAGTAACATTTTGTAGCGATGAACCTCAATAAAATGATAACATTCCAAACCTATTTCTCATTATCTAATAAATGATATTTGTGCATTGCTATTTAGACCCAGTTCAATTTTTTTCAGTATCTACATAACAGTGAAATAAAATTTCAAATTTCTATACATAGTAGAGCCCTCCATGGTGAGGGCAGCATTGAACTGTACCTGACCATCAATGGGTATAAGTCCCTATGCCTGTGGCATCATGTCACATTATGCCACTAAATGTGCAGGTAAAGTCCAAACTGGGACATTATTGCTGTCATAATTCCATACAGTGTGAGCAGTACAGAGAAATACTGGTTTGCCAAGGGTGCAATGAGATGCAGCCACAGACTATATTGAAAGAGATGCAACATGTGGCATTGTTACTTGACAGATACATATTAAAATAAATGAAACAAAACTAGAAAAGGAGTATAAATGTCTTCATATGATTTGGTTGCCAAGATAAAAACACTTCCAGTATATCTTCCAGTAGTAAGTAAACCACATCCCTCATCTGCTACTTCAGATGTCCTCAAGAAAGTTGCACTGTCACCATAATAGTCATTGAAGATAATCAGGCAGCCAGTGACTGGGACTCTTTATTTTCAATTTCCATTGCCTTGACTGGGTAGATGGTTGCATAAATCTCTCATATTTTATGTTTTAGACAAACCAGCTTTATAATATAGTGGAAAACTATTTTGAAACCATTGGTTGTGTACTTGTTTTTAACATTTCATCAAACATATATGATGAACTTGGTAAAAACAAGAAATTAAGTGGTTCATGCTATACAGTTTGTAAAGGAATTTATAAAATGCAATATTAGATCCATAAGCAAATGATTTGATACCTTTTAATGGACCAACATAGATGTAACAACAAGGACAAAGTGCTCTAGCTTTGGACCAACCAGTCCTTCTTCAGAAGCTTCTGAAGAAGGATTGGTTAGTCCAAAAACTAGACACTTTGTTTTGTTGTTACATCTATGTTGGTCCATTAAAAGGTATCAAATCATTTGCCTCTGGATCTATTCTTGCAAGGACCAATCTGAGCAACTACTAAATCTAGATTTTAAAATGCAATATGTAATCTAGCACTTTCGTTGACTGACAGATGTCAGTTGACTGTGCATCAAACTATGTTTAAAAATGGGTCAGGATTTTTCTATCTTATGAGTGGCTGAGATGTACCAGTGACCATTTCCTTGGGCGTGCATTTGAATCCTGTAATGTACACCCATCATGGAGTATTCCTTACTTAAAGTAAGAATGCTCTTAACCTGATAGTTATTTTCCCTGTAGAAGCTGCTTTTAAATATTGGTTCCTGTTCTGTTTCTGTTTCATCTATACAGGACATTTAGTAACCTCATTGTGTTTTCAAAGTTACACTCTGGTGTTATGTGCCATGAAACAGTAACATATTTGAAACCAGTACTTAAAAATCAGCTTCTACACAGAAAAAATGGCTAACAGGCTTAGTGCAGTTCTCCTTCAATGATAAACACCCTGTCATACCACCCAACATTAATGTAAAATACTCACGACACAATGTGCACAGAACTACCATGTTAGTACACTGGTTTCTTCAGACATCATAGATTCGTACTGAATTTCCTCTTGCAGTACAGGTATTGAAATCTGTACAGTGAGAATAACAATTACTTTACTGTAGACATAGGTTATATACAATTACATCTATGCATGGAATGTATCAGGAGCACAAAAAGGCTACTTTTGTCAGTACGTCTGCAAGCGCATTACTGATATGATGGTGGTGTGTATCTGACTTCTCAACCAGTTATCTGTTAAATAGAGTTTCTGGGATCAAGCTACATTATCACAATTACACAACACAGACTGTCACATTGTTGCAATGCAGACAATGGTGCCACTTCTGTAAGTCGGTTATTCAAATGAAAGATCAGCACCCTAAAAGAATGATTCTTCCACTGCATGGGCACAGCTGAGGGCATGCATTAGTTGTGGACCAGTTTGATGATGCCTGTCTTCACCTAAGTCATCACCGTATGTGCAAAGAATACAGTACTATGAACATGTATGAGGAGAAAAACAGGAAACTAGAAATCTGACTAAAATTGTGAGTAGTTGTAGGTTCAGAATGTCGATAGCAAGACAACAGCTACTGAAACAGTACATGTGGATACTGAGTGTGTAGAAACAATAAGCTGTACTAGTATACGTGCCATAAAGAATACTGGAAAGTCAACCATGCATAACCAGTGTATTGTATCACAGATACATTCTGATTCCTTATGACCCTGAGAGTGAATTCCAAGAGTTCTGTGGGAATCAGAGCCCTTAGGTGTCATAACATAGAGGATAATGTATGGGGAGCAGTTAACAACAGGGGTTGTATTCTCATCGAGAGGTTACCATGTTCTGTAAACCTCTAGGCTAAGCTCGAGAGGTTTTCAGTAACCATGGTAATCCTCAAGATCAGAATTAACGCTGAAGCGAGTCACGCTTCTTACACGCCAGCCTTTTATGCATGGCAAAGCAGTCCAGGCACATAGTTCACAAAAATAGGAAGGAAAACAAACGTTTACCTGAGTGAAGGCGTGGACAGGATAAAAAAAAAATCACTGTCCTGCCTTGCGACTAGGAAGTTTATAACTAGGGTCAAAGGGTCGATGTCAACAGTCGCCATCTGGAAACACTTTGAGGGTACTCTTCTCGATTACCAGGTACCTGATGAGAAAAGTAAATAAAAACTAAGCAAGCGAGTAACCGCCATTTTTGAATGCTGCTGAGTGCGGTGAAAGACTGTGATGAGCTGGTGCGGTGGAATGTTTATCTTGGCTGCATTCTGTTTTGTTATGCCATCGATGTGACGTACCATCGATGGGTTAACAACTTCATCACGTTACATCGATGGCATAACAACATGAGGAAAAGATAAAAACACCAGATAACAATTGCTCCACCATACATTATATGCTGATTGTACATACAGTTACTCATCCTATATTTTTTATAGCATACAGTACTGTGTGAAATGTGCATTTGGGCCATTTCAACAATATCTGACTCATACAACCTCTAGAGGTTTGATAATGCTGTTACCACTTAAGAATACAATCACATTGCATGCCCTTTGAACTATCGGTACAACATCGCTTTGAAAGAGATGTAATTCTGTACAGAAAACACTGCAATGTTCACTGTTATAGAATGGACACATTATCTATCACAGTAGCAAGTAATAAAATTAACAATTGACAGGAGAAAAGCTGTTCATGGCAAACAAATATGAAAACATGTAATCCACCGACTGTCATGTTTCTCCCAAAGGGCTTACTTTGCTGCATAACACATACTTCTACAAATCAGGAAGTACAAATCACAATTAAAATGTTTAAAAACAGTATTTCCTGACTGCCACCAACTAAGTTTATAATATTACATTTCTGTAACAGATAGACTTACCTCATCTTCATGAGTGCATGATTCAACAATTGTAGCAGATGAATTTTCACTGCTTGCTTTTGTGGATGCATTTTAAACCAATATTTCATTTATCATCTCAGATTAAAGGAAAAAATATACTGTACTACTAGTTTGTAAAAAAAATCTAAAATAAGTGTGGTTCAGACAGTATTCAATTCAAATGATTAATTGTGCAATGGGACAAGAGAGATTTATAGTGTGACGGTCAGTATTGCTCCTCAAGGCATGGCATACAAATGCGCACAGTTTTCCCATAGGTGTATCTGATAACTTACTATGTGTGTCTGAGAAATGTGGTGCTGTGCCAGACTTCATTCAGTGCACTCAAAATAAATTATATAGAAAGGTTGTTGGACAGAAGGCAATGCATTTGATAGGTGCTATGTAGCAAAATGCCAGTTGTCAAAATGTTTGACCCATGCAGTTTTGGGGTCAAATCTAATATGACAGATGAGATTGTGATGTCCTCAGACAAGACTCCATCACAGAACCCTAGTCTGATGATACATTTGATCACATAATCACTACAACTATTAACAGTAGTTGTAGTAGTGGTAATACAGTACTAGGTAGGATGAGTGGGAGGGTGGCTCGGGGTAGTGCCTGAATCAAAATGATCCACTGTGTGTGTGTGCGTGTGTGTGTGTGTGTGTGTGTGTGTGTGTGTGTGTGTGTGTGCAGGGGTGATGTGAGTTGTGCAGCACCATTCAGTTTGCATCCAGTACTGGTATACTGTTGATTGTTGCCTGGCAACAATCCACTCTCATATGAAATCTCATCGCCATATTGGATCGAACCAAGAAACTGCAACTACTCCAAACTGTGAGATTTTATTTCAATGATGGTGTCAGGCCTGCAAGGTCAGTTGACCCTTTAGACGAAAATGAGGAATGTGTGTTTCCGTAAATGACTGTGAAGTGATGCACAGAAGTCAATTAACTTCAATGGATTCTTGCTAACAGCCAGACAGGTCAGAGTGTATACTATCAATTTGCAATGGAATGCATTGTTTGGGTGAAGCACAGTGACACAGGTAGAGTCCTTCAAAAACTTAGAATTAGCATCACCGTACTAAGACACATCATTAGATTGTCTAATCACCATTACACAATTACCCATTTCTTGACTCAGAAAGGGCAATGCCAAAACTTGTAATAGCTGTAGTTAAAATAGGTTGCATATGTATTACATCTTGCTTTTCTTTCTTTTCTCTGCGTGCTATGCTATAATTTTATAATGTATGGTAGAATGTTGTTATGGATGAAATCCATAACTAGAATGGAGTTGTTATGCTGCAGTAGCTATGCCCTCACAGCTGTTGTGCTGCACTAGCTATTTCAGTACTGCAGCATAACAACTTGAAATGCTGCCACATAGTTGCTTTCCTCAATCCAGTTAAGCTGGAAGTTGCTGGTTTTTTATTTGAACTTGCAGAAACATCTGCAGCACACTGTGTCAGTTAAAAAAAAAAAATGTTAAAATTTCTATTCTCTGTTGTCGTTTCCAGCTGGTTTTGTGTGGTTTTCTATGCTGTGACTGCCCATACACTATAAAGATAGTGTATGAGCAGTCATACATAAACAAGGAAATTCTTGTCTCTTGAGATTCCCTTGGTAACAGAGTACCTCTCGAGCTCATCTGTTACCAAGGAAACCTTTCAATACAAGAATATCCTTGTTATGTATGACTGCTCATACACAATGCTCTATGTTTGACATGGGTCTTCCAATGAGAAAATATTGTGGGAACCAATCCAGGCAAGAGTGATTTCTTACGCCTTGAGCCTCGAAATTCAGAATATAGATTTGACAGTGCATTGAAACAACTAGGAGAAATAATATGTCATAACATAAACAGCTGGTAAAGTAGTGAATAGTAACAAAAGATGACTATAGGTACCCATCACTACCACAGCAGGGATTGTGTCTGTTAAATTCTGTTTACTTAGCAGATGGCAAACATAAGCGAAATCATTGTTGGAAAAATGACACAAAAGAAGTAATATATATTTAACACTAATGATACATTTACGTGTTTTTGTTGGAAACCAATCACCCACCTTACCCCAAATCTTTGCAATTCTGATCAAATGCAGTCTAATTCAGCATTGCATCTGTAACCATGGAGTATAGTTTGGACCCAAAATTACAGTTTGACAGAAGTGATGCAACTAGGAGATTACTTGCATGATAGGTTGTTCTGAGCATATGTGAGATACTCTTTCAAGATATGAGTCAGAGACCATCATGACTTAAATTTCTGGAAACTAATTTCAGAATGGCAAATTACTAAATAATATATATATATATATATATATATACTATTATATATATATTAGAAAATAAAAATACTTAAACACACATACCATTATGTAGAAGTGAGCCTCATATATGAACATTACTTGGAAGATTTTTTTAAGTCTTCCTAGGCTGTATATCCATATTTTTCATTTCAGCACTCTGAGAGATTAGACTGAAAAGGAGACCTTTATATCACACATTCTTATATTGGAATTCGTGCATCCCACAGCAGCACAGCAAACCATTATGAGGTCTTAATATGTTCTGGATCACAGCTAAGGAAACAAAGGTAAATATATTTTTTGAATATTGGTAGGGTTTTTGCCCTGGAGAATATCCACTTGCATACCATTCTACAAACAAATATGTCAAGTAGACTCTGAAAAATACAGAACTGTGAATTAAGCAAGCCATAAGAATGACAAGGTGTGCATGAAACAGATTTTAATGCACAGCCAGTGTCATAGTTGGGACGCGAGGCACTTGGGTTGAGTGCCTTCTGCCAGAACATGTGGTAAAATGTGTTAAATGCACACCCGAGTGTCTCATTATGCTTATAAAATGGCCTCCATATATTACATGCATTAAAAAAAAAATTAAGTATGATTCTTTAAATAAAAAAAATCTTTACTGTCTTTATATGAAAAACAGTTCTTCCACCTGTAATAGATTATTTATTTATTTATACTAATTAAGTAATTTCATTTTGGTAACTGGGTGAACCCACTGGGACCAAAGTTCCCTTTACCAGGGAGATCTGAAATTAATGACAATTATAAAATTGTTCAAACAGACAGTCACAGGGAGCATTTTTACATTGAAGAAGTGAAATATATAGAATAAGTCTAAGTGATAAGCAATTGACTTGGATAATTAACATGTGACATGTAGGCGATAGCACAGCTCTGAACAGAAGGCTATAACACTGATGCAACACATTAACATGCCTTATTACAGCAGAAGTATATAAAACTAACACTGGTACACCACCAGATTATTGTATTTATTATTTTTCCACTGGACTTTTGTTCAGCAATGCCTACCACAGTTCACACACTGAATGTGAGGGGCAGCTATGAAAGTGTGAATGCGCACTAGAGAACGATCAGCAGTAGCGAGGTGTTGGGGTGGGGGCTGTTCCAGTGCTTAAATTAATTTTAGAATTATAGGGGCCAAATATTCAAAACTTTGCCTGGGGCTAAATTAGAACTGCCCAGCGTGCTAAATTAGCCTGGAACTAATAGCCGCTATATTCAAAGGGATAGCCCTGGTGCTAAACCTGCTGAATATAGCATGCTAAGGAAGCCAGGCAAACTGGGCTGGGAGTGCAGTGCAAAAAATAGTCCGGGAAATAAGACAGCTCTGAATATAGCAACCAGGAAGTGCAAACCACAACAGCAGCCCAGTGCACAGTGATGTGGAGAGAAGGTAGAGGTGAACTATATGGCCAATGTGTGTTCTAGCAAAGGAGTGGATTCATTAAAGCTGCAAGCACCAGTGCATCTGAAATCCTGCAGAAATGTACCATGTTTCTAAAACGCTTGCACAGTGCAGACACATTTTGTGCAGGTTTTACAGAGCTAAGCTCATTTCTCTGGCGCTTATCACGCTTGCCTGGGGCAAAATTTCCATATTCAAAAGTGCCATGCAAATGAGCCTACTTAGGCAGTCTGTGGGCAAACATCCAGATTAGCATCTCATTATGTCCTGATTTGCATGCAGTTTGCCCAGCGCCTATTGCAGAGTCCCTCAGCTCCACCTGTAGGTCAGTATGGAAGTGCATGTTGGTAGCTGCAGGCAACATTTGTACAGAACCACATAGAATATTGGCCCCAGTGGACTACACAGCACAGGCGCAGGTGGTGACGCTGCATGCAATTGTCAAACTGTAGTTCCGCTACAGTGCACACCAGGCACCACAGCAAAAAGGGGCCAGTAGTGAGGGACACAGCAATGCCTATGGTGTGTAGGGCATCAATGACTGCTGCACTGTACACAGTGACAGGCCCATCTTGCAGGTTTGTACTGACAGCGGACATTACTGTTATGCTGTTGTGTGACCCACAATTGCTGCACCACTGGCATGGGATACTCAGAGTGACATATACATGGCTGGCTGTGTGTGCTGTGGTGTCTGTACAGATGTGGGTGTGTGGCTGGGGTGCACATACCATCAGACAGAGCACACTGGTGTTGGGGTATTCCCTACACTGAACCATTTGCACTGTGTGGCTTGTCCAAGCCTTGTGGCAGCACTCAGTATGTGGTGCAGACTGGCCACCTGTACACCCTCCCTCAACACCCTCCGTGCCCCCAGTGCTGCATGTGTGTGCTGGATTCTGTTGGTGTCCACCGAATGGTGGTCTGCAGGTGGGTGCTATATGGACACACTGCCATGGTGTCCACTGGGCCGGGTCACCACTTAATACCTGGCATGGCTGGGACTGGTGGCAGATGATGGCAACATAGCAGGTGCCATCCATGTGCAGCATGTTTCTTCCATGTCTGGTTTCTTTCTATGTTTAATATTTACTGGTTAGGGTCAACAAACCAGACTGGCAGACCTCATAAGCTCCATAATTCACACTTGTGAATTACAGAGTTCCATATACCATGGTTCTATGTTGCACAAGGTAGTGCAAAGCTGTGCAAAGCCACAAAGTTGCACAAAGCTGGTTTACCCAGAGTTGACTACCTTTTCTGGGTGATAATTTGCACCACACAAAGTGTCACGCTATGTCGCACAAAAACACTTTGTGCGGTGCTAGTGCACTGAATGTAGCACTACGTCTGTATTCATGTACATGCCCCATCTTTTGCCCCTTGCATACATTATACTTTTAACTGGTGCTAATGCAGTTTGCCCATGCTATTTGGTCTTTTGAATATAGTGGACCCACACAAACCCAGTGTAAACCTAAATGCAAATGGTTTGCGTCCAGTGCAAAGTTTTGAATATCTGGCCCCAGGTATATAATTACATTGCATACCAAAAATGTCAATATACTACAATTCAAAAGTCACAGGATGTGTTTGTATATTAGTCTTACATAGTTACATAGACAGTATTGGCAGATAAGGGACTACAGCCAACCCAGTCTGCCCATTTGAGCTTGTAAAGTTAACTTTATGTTTTCCCAAGTCTGTTGCCTCACCCCTGACCTCCAGAATTCCTTTATGTCTATGTTCAGCAACATTCTGCAGCCAGCAGAGAGCACTCAAGACATTCTCTTCAGAAAGTAAAAGAACAGACTCATTCATGTATTTCTATATTATAAAAAGGGTCTGAGAAATTGAGCTTTCTGATTGGCTGTAAACACTCTTACAGCCTTATGTTAATTTCTTATTAACATACTGTAAGTGTAGAACTTAATTATATGCTGAACAAGGTTTAAAACTATTTAAAACATTTTTTATTGTAATAACAATAAGGTACTCCCAGGGGTTGTGTAATGATTGGTAAATCACCATCTAGGGTCATGAGGTACTCACCTCGCCTTGTGACACACTACACCCCTAGAGGGTGATTAATGGATCAACAACCAATGGGAAAAAATGTGCCAGTCAACCACATATAGAATACACCAGTTTAAAATCACTCCACCAACCAAAACACATGAAGGGCATGGGACAGGTGACTTGGAGTGGATAGGGTGAATGAAGTGATGGTACTCTTATACAAATTGGATTAAAAAGGAAACATGGGAAAAGAGGTTTGGGCTACCACTGCACAACTCCAACATCATAACATGCCATGTAGGATGAGACAGTGACAGACAATTTGTCAAAGCTGGAAGGTGCTAGCATGTTAACTACATGTACATAGCATATTTCATTTTGCAATTCAGACATAAATGGCCATCTTTTGACCAAAAAAGGAACTTGCTTATTAGAAATAGAGTTATACCTGCTTAACACGGAGGCTCCCTCACAGGGTCTTTGATATTATAACTCAGTATAGCACTGTATCAGGTTACCAGCTGAACACCTCCCAAACGGAAACACTGCACTTGCATTACACCCTAGTATGAGCCTAAAACCCTATACCCATTTCGAAGGATCTGCAAAGTTGCAATACCTCAGGATATATGTTACCGCAGATCACCGCACTGTTATAATTACAACTATGCCCCCTCACTCAAAATATGAAACAAGATTTCAGAAATTGAGTACACTACCTCTGTCCTTATCTAGAAGAACTGAGGTGGTACAGTAAGCATGGTGTCATTACCAAGAGCTATACTTATTTCAAAATGTGCCGATCATACTTTCTATTAATACTTGGCAACAGTGACATAAAGAAATATCCCAGTTTAGAAGGGCTGGTAGATGACACAGAACCAAACTACAAAACCAGAAAACGTGATAACTGTAAGATATAGTCCAAAAAGTCCATAAAAGTTAGTATTTTTTATTTTGTCTTCACTTCACACCATCATACTGTAGGCAACAGTTTAGTAGCTTAACATGCCACTTCCTCAGGCCATTCGTATCTGACAGTGTTGATACTAAATACAAAAACATAAATATAATTATTACATTTATAATATTTCAAAATTAATTTCTTTTCATTAAGATACTGAACGGTTATTAATGAACAATACTCTATTTTAATATGGTACATTAAAGTTAGTATATTTGTTTACAGAATGTACTAATTACTTTTGATACAAGTCTTATTACTAAAAAACAGTGTAAATCTACATATTGGTAATATAGATAATCATTTCAATCAATAATTATTACTTCACTTTACATACCTATTATTTCTGGTAATTAATCATAAAATGTTCTTCCCTTCTTAATTAAATTTTTAAGTTACAGCTTCTTTTTGAACTTCTTGTTAAGCTTGTTTCCAAATAAATGTAATTCGATTCTAACTGGGTTAAAACAAAAATCTTTGTTAGATCAAATATTTAAACCTTACTGAAAACGTATTTTCAATATTGTAGTCATGTTAAATTATTACTTTGAATGTGAATTTCTTCTACAAACTGATTAAAAACATGTTTGTCCTTTAATAGACATTTAAAAGCCTTAATGTCACTCGTCTCCTATGGGGAAAAGATTATAATTACTCAGAGAGAACTCTTGTTTTATGAAATTACTGTAAGGCTTACAACTACTTATTTTTATTTTTTATAAAGAAATGTACCTTATTATTAAAGCGGAGCTCACTCGATATTAATATTCTTTTAATTTCATTCACTTAAATGTTGAACTCCTTGTTTCTCAATTATAATATGGGAAACCTGGTCATTTAAACAGACTCACAGGGTCAGGTACTCCCTTGACTTCATACGCTTAAACTTTCAAACTCCTCGTTTTTCAATTAGAGCTAAGGAGAAATGGGAAAGAAATGGTGTCCGTTTACTTAACTTCAGCTTCTTGCTTGAACTTATTATCAATGTTCACATTGGTTCTCAAAATATTTTAAATGAATTTTACCTTGCTCCACGCCATTGGATTGATGACCGTCTTCCAAAGGAACTGAGCGGTCTGAGCTAAGGTTTAAATGCAATTTGAAAACCTGCGAAATTGAGAGGGGTGTCGTCATTCATGATGCTAAACCTTAACCCACTATGGGTTTAACTACTGATGAAAAAGAATGAGCTACATGACTTTTCCTGTTGCTAAGTGGAAAGTTTAAGTGGGCTCACTTAGTACATAATGGGAGTCAACGGTTCACCACCTGTCCTCGGCTGATTGCTGAAATTGTAATCTTTTGTCTCTGTTAATTAATCATATTATCTATTCTATCCCATAGATTTTATATTTAGTTACTATATTGATTACATTTTTAAATCAAAAGGATCAATTCACCCTTCACTATATGTCTCTGCTTTATTAAAACCATCTGTTCATGTCTATGCAATAGCTAATTTTCCTGGGTAATTTAAATTACTTTTTATACTGTAACTTTTATTATTGATTAACTATTCATGCTAGAAGTTATCTATATTCAAATTTAAATTAGGAAAGATTTTAAAAGAAAAAGAGATAAATTTCACACTACACTCTAAAGTACTACTGAGGAACTCCGACAATGAGTCCCTCCTCCTCTTTTGTCTTCTCTTCTATCTTCTTCAGGAACACCTGCAAGAAAAAGAAAGACACACACACTTCTAATCTGCATACACAGTCTATCTAAACCCCTACCATCAAAACACTGGAGAATCCCAAAAGATTTTTTGTTTTAGAAAAAAGTATAAACATTAGAAACAGTAGAAAACAATGACATTATTTACAATACACCATAGTTGGGGATGGAGTGCCCTAAAAGTCCCATCCAGTGACCACAGTGCCCAAAGGCAAGTCCATTAAAGAGTCTCTCCTGGGCGGAGCCCAGTGAAGCACAGTTCTAGCAGGCCAAAGTCCCAAAGGGAGAGTCTTTGAGGACAGTTCAAACATCTGGAGTCTGCTAGTGTAGGGTGTCAATGTCACAAGAATAGAAAAGTCTGGACCTACCAGTCCCTTGTAGAACAACACGATACCACACCTGGTCCTCAGCCAAAGACTCTCCCTGGCAGCATTCTTCCGATACAGCTGGGTGGACATCTTCCGGGAAACAACAGGAGGCACATCTGGAAACTGCTGGGTTGATGTCATCTCTGGAGATGGAACCTTGGAACAGGAACAAAAGGAAAACAGCTGGTCTGAAGTCATTCGATACCCAGGCGATGAATCAGGATACAGCTGGGCTGGTGTTCTCTCTGGATCTGAAGTCATCTTGTGGCCCAGTCGATGGATTCTGGAAGGCCAGTACACTGCAGAACTGATGAATGTGGTGCCCTGAGTCTTGGATGTCCAGACTGGCGGAACAACATAGGTACAGCAACAGCTGGAGTGGCAGCACTGGCTACCATTGCTCTGCTTTCCATTTGGTGAGGCATGGGCACATTCACAGGAAGGTCTTTGCATTGTGGCCAATAGCACAATGGGTCAGGTGCTGGAATTATTACCCCATCTGGGCACTCATAATTCACACTGTGAAGGTTTCATGTCCCTCTCCACCCACAATTCGAACAGTGTCAATAAACAGTGTCCTGCCTCTTTTCCACTGGCTGTATTTTTCTTGAAACATTCTGTTCTTGACATACTTGTTTGCACCAGAATGCACATGTTTCATTGCCTCTTCCCAAATCCAGGATTTCCTGCTTTTTCAATCTCTCCCAGACTTTCAAGGAAAGGTAGGAAAGGACATCCCATAGATTTCATCCACCTTCCTACGAACCAGTCTTTCCTCTTTACTAGCTTTGGTCAACCTGAGACCTCTGGCCTGCTTGGGGGTGGCGGTCCTGGTTCTGCCAGCTACACATTCTTAATGACACAAAAATGGATCCCTGGCTTCTTCTTGCACAGCCAGGGCAGTGGAATCACACTCTCTTCCATGCATTCCTCTGAGGCAAGCTTGAGACTGTGTACCAGTTCCTTTCCTAAGGCCATAGGTTCCCCTCTTCTTCTTCTTCCTCACTGAGAATCTGTGGCCAGGAGTGAGCAGTTGTCCTCACTCCTGAGACTGTCCACTCTTAAGCTGTGTGCAGCAGGAGGTCGAAACCTCCCATTCAAAGGCCTCCCTCATCTCATCTTCACCTATGAGACTTGGGCTGGGCCCCTCTCTCCAAGGGTCTACTGATGCTCTTCCTGAAATGTCTCTGCAACTCAGACTCTGAAACATCAGCACATTTTTCTGTCTGTAATCTGCACCCTCTTGCTTTGTGACACACTCTGAGGGCCTTCTCCAACAGGCTCCACCTGGTGCTGTGCTGCAACTGCAGATTCTTGAACTTTTGTCCATGTGGGGCCAAAGCGAATCTTGGGTGCTTTAAACAAACCATATTTCTCTAGGCACCCAGAACAGTGAGGTACATGAGCGTCCCTTCCAGCATTTAAGCACATCACACATACTCGCACTGGATATCCAGGAATTGCCACATGGGGAGGCAGTCATCCCCAGTAGTAACATCTCTCAATGTCCCTTAACTTGTTAACTTCTACTGCTATCACAGCCCGAGCATGATCCAGGTAGTGGGCTGATCCTGAAGCCATGACTGCAGAGAAAACAAACAACGCTCGCTGTTATTTAAAGTTCCACATCACTGAAAACTTTCTTTCTGTTTCAAAATGGCTCCTCTGCTGCTGTGTTTACATTACTACCCCACCCTGTAATGGTGGCGGCAGCACTCTCGCATCAACATTCTGTAACTGGGTCAAGCCAATGCGCTATATTTATACACTCTACTGATAACTTTGCTCAAACTGCACAAACTTGTACTGTTCTTTTTCCTAGCACATTTATATGATTTACCATGGACTTTTCACTTGCTGAAGACATTGCTCTAGCTTACAGTCCTTAAAGTCTCAGTATTTCATAGCACAGGATTGCCTGTAATTCTTGCTGCATATCTGATACAGCTCACAGTCTCTCATGGCTTTGAAACTTATACTGACGCTGAGCCTATAATTATGCTCTGAGTCGATTGCTTAGAATGCTTGCTTTTGCTGGCAAAACTTAACACAGTCCTTCTTTGCAAAGCAATTACACTGCTACACAGAGTCAACTGGCTTTTGGCAAATCACTCAGTTTGAGCTATGATTTCTGTTGGTACTCACTGTTATCAGTAGCTGTTTGCCATGATGGAAAAATGGCCTGCAGCCAGTCTTGGAGGCCTCTGGAAGAAACAGGTTGGCAGTCCTGCTGATTGTGCCTCTGAGACACCACACTCACAGTCCAGTCGATCGAGATGCGGGTTGAGCCGAATTCAAACAGAAAAGTAGTTTTAAACTTTTACAGCGCTTTCAGTCACTGCGACGTTCCTCCTGGTAAGCCAGTTCACACCTCCACTCACTCTTCCTCTCGAATGCTGTGCAGTCACTCTAGAACTGGCTTGGGGTGGGACTGATTGCAGTCTCAGCAATCACTCGACGCCATGCAAATGAGCCTCTTTCTCTCGTGCTCTTCTCCTCACAGCGTCATCGAGCAGGCAAATTTAAACTGCAAACCCACACTTTTTTTCTTCAACGACTCCATGGTGGGAGCCCATTTCAACCATTTTTCTTGGCCATTAGACAACAAGTCTCTCAGTTCACAAGAAAGCATTTCAATGTCTAGGGCACAATTTTCCTTTTGCTACCCACAGTTTTCACACTTTTCTTTGTCACAAACACTTTTTAAAAGCTGGCAAACACTGTAAATTGATGCAGGACAAGGGCATACACTATCAGGCTTTACTGCTCCTTGGTAAACAGTTGGCATTTAATAGCAGCACATGAATAACAGCACACAGCGGCACATTAGTTAAGCGTTTCAGTTTTTGGGCTACCCACTGCCAGATAACCAAAATGCTAGCCTTTGTCCGAGAGAATGACCTTTCTTGTTCCTCCCTAAATTCCAAACCCAAATCCTCAGCGGTGCCTCCATTTTGTAACCCCCATCCAGGTATGCCGTTGTATCTGACAGCTATACCAGGTGGGCTGGGTTCAGGGAGGAATATGTCACTCGGCACATTGGCTAGGTTTGGCCACTCTGCACAGAGGCACCCAAGTAACTCCGGACAAAGGAAGCAATAACTGTAATGTCCAATACCAAAAGTGGGATTCTAAAGTGTGGCTTTTATTCACATCCAACAGAACAAATAAAGCATAGCTGGACCCCCATGGGGCTACAGTCTTGGTAATGCAGATTTAAGGAGACCAGAAAACATCCTCATCACTTTAGCCCTCAGGCTCTAAAACACACTGGGCACACAGCCTAAGCTTGTACACTGCTCTGGGTTTTCCCTGGCTCGGCTCCTTGCCAGCCACTTGGACACTTTCCATATAACATGGAAACATTTACTGGTGGCTCCTAAACCACCTATGAGCACTTCTGCTCCATCGGGGAATCTTCCTCATCAATCCCACGTCTGGGTACTTTTCTCAGGTACTGGCCAAGTGCCTGAGAGAAAGCAATAGGTGTCCCAGAGCAACCAGAGGTGAATTTGCTTACTACTGATAGCGCCCACTCACTCCCATAATTCATACCCAGCCATTTCTCTGGACTGTAACACTCATCCATTAACACACTTTGCTGTGTAGATTCTTTTTAATGTATATCACATTCAATCTACTGTCTTACATCCCATTCGTGCTGGACTTGAACATACTTAAAAAGTGGCTTTGTACATTACTCTAGACCCCCACAGAGTTAAGCAGTCCAATCCCACATCTTCCAAACTGTACTTGGCTGTCTTTTCCTGACCCCACAGTAACAGCCCCTTTAGTTTCATCTTGATGCAGGTGAAAACACATGGCCCTTTAGCAGAGCAAACTCACCCTTCGGTTGCAGGTGCCCCACAGGCATTTCCTCCTCAAAGAACTCTCTTCCAGAGCTTCTGGTGCCTCAGCAGGAACTTAAACCAGGCAGCTTCTTTTCCTTAGCCAGACCAAGGGGTTTGCCCTGGAAGCAGGCTGATACCATCCCCCATCCCCGCAGGGATGGGGCCCTAATCCATTGAGGTGGTCTCCACCACATCAGTATGCAGTTCTTGTGTTCCTCTTCAGGTGAGAACACACACCTAAAACAACAAAGTAGCTCATTGACAGAGCTTAGAGCTCTGAGGGCCTGCCTACAGCAGAGCACCTCTTTCAGACTGCACACTCTCTACTGAACTCTACAGAACTGACTTAAATTCCCCAATGTTCTACTCTAACCTCCAACTACAACATTCCAGTGTGGCTTATGCAGCTGTGACAGTTCTAAATGATGTCATCCCTCAGTCTCAGCTGAGACTGAGAACAGAGTCAGACAGTGTGAAATCCATTTAACTGGAGTTTCACAAGCTGCCTTCCTGCTTACCACTAGGTCTTACTGAGATTCTAGTAACCCTGGTAACAGGGGTTACAATTAAATTTATATTAATTACTAATTCAAATATAGGTTATACTCCCACCAGAACCACTGGAATAGTCAATCAATACAACTTTGTTCTCAATTAAATATTTCACTCTATTTTAGTTTCATACACATTTCTTAAAGGATGTAATGTTCCAAAAGGATGCAATGTTCCAGAAAGTAAAGGCACTGATGGTAAATCAATTCCAATACAAATTCCAGTTGCATGATTCATTCATGCTGATTCTGATTGGTACTGTCCATAATATATATTCAAAAACTTCTCTTTTCAACAATAGATCTTCCCATGAAATATTATGTCCTTGTGGTTCATTGACTTTCTCAAGTCCCCAAAATCTCAATGAAGCTGGTGAATGTCCTTCGTTGTTGAAATGCTTTGCCACTGAAGATTTTCATCTTTGGTTCTGATATCACTCTTGTATTCACCAATCCTCATTTTTAATTCTCATTTTGTTTTTCCCACATAAAGTTTATCACGTGAGCATTGTAATATATAAACTACATGATGTGATTTACATGTTATATGTTGTTTGATTGTGTGTTTTTGTTAGTGTATTTATGTTCAAAACTGTTTTCTTTGATGTATTATTACAATAACAGCATTGGCCACATGGAAAACTATCTTCCTTTAAGGGTTCTAAAAGTAATTGTTTATCTTGTTTGGGATTCGTCATATGTTTTATGTGTTGTGTATGTACTAGTTTATCCTTTAAAGTCTCATTCTTCTTGATGTAACTAACAGAATATCTGTGAATCTTTTTACTATGGCTTTCGCCTGCCTGAAGTATATACCAGTTGTCTATCAAAGTATTCTTTATTTTATTACTTAAATGACTATAGGGTGTTGAAAACACTAATCAAACTACAACAGCTCAGTCTGCTGAAAAAGGGTGTCTGGCTTTGCCCTCACTAAAATATATTACTGGGCAGCGCACATTTATTTTATCTTGATTCTGCATTCAGACGGACAGAGAGACATGGCTTGACTTAGAAAGTGACCTTTCCCCTCTGGCAGTTTGTGTAGGTGATGTACCATAGCAATGCATCTTCAGAACACAATTTTCTGGCTAGTCCATGGTTGAAATCTCAGAATGTGATGTGGTGGTTGATCATGAAAGTTCTCCACCTCACTCCATTGCTGTCTCTCCTCTGCCCTATTACACTTCTTGAGTGCTTCACCCCTCTACACTGGACAATGGATTTCTTCTCTGGGAGAGACAGTCCTAATATATATATATATATATATATATATATATATATATATATATATATATATATATATCAGTGCTTCAGAAGTGCAACTATGCTTACCTTTGCAGAAATGCAAGCTAAATATCACTAGACTAGAAGTTTCTACTGCTACATCCAGCTAAGGCACTATAGTACCTCTCTCTCCTCCTGGCTACTTGCAACCCTTCTTACCCTCCCATCCCCTTATTTCTTACTTTATAACTTTCTTTCGAACAGGAGTACAATCCACATGATTTCTTAACTCTACCAGATGTTGTTGTTCACCCTTGACACTACTCTCTGGATGCTGCTCGTAAATGTGAATCAGAATTAGACTGAAGTATTGCTGAGGATGTCTGGAACCATGCTTGTTGATTCTCTTCAAAGTCACAAGTTTGAGCTGGCCCAGTGGCACTGAGGTTTGAGGCACTGGACGCCACACCTCGCACCATGCTGATGACCCGTGTTCGGGAATGAGCCGCGGGCCACTGTGGGATTGGCATGAGGGGGAGGATGAGTGTCTGGAGGACAGCTCTCCCCTCCTGTCCTGGGGAGGGAGGACTGGCACTCCCGCCGAATGACTGCACCCAGGTGGAGGCCTGGTGGAGGTGCGGAACTGTGGGTGCCATGGAAAGAAGGGTGCTGCAGGACTTCTGTGGGTATGCACGCTCCACATGCACAGGTCCTGTGTGTGCACCCTAGCAATGGGGAAGGGACAGAAAAATGGAGGAAAAACACCTCACAGCTGCAGGATGATGACCGACCCTTGCAGGCTCTGTACCCAGTGGCTGGGTGAGATCTGGGAAGTCTTGGCGAGACCAGGGTGATGGGGTTGGGGGTCAGTTAGATGGGAGCAGCTGTGAGAAGGAAAGCGATAAACACCTATATATAAAAAAAGTCACAAGTTCGCATCAGTGGAGTGAATATGCTTGGAAGCATCTCACCAAGTATTTTCCAGACCCCAGTGATAAAGGCTCACTACCTTCCAACGGCAGATTCTTCCTGTTGGAGAAGCTGTGGAAAACAGTGAGCAACACATTGTCATATTATGTGGGATTGCCCCATAATTAAACCATATCTACATGACCTCCAAACTGAACTAAAGGACATTTTTGACCCTTCTCTCCAATTATTCACAGAATAATGTATTCTGTTACAGTACCTTCAAGGTAGAAGAGACTTACCTTCAAGATACCTTCTTGGAATTCTTATAACACTAGCTAAACAATTTATTACTAGACTCTGGGTGACCCCTACCCCACCCCAGACATCACAAACTGGAGAACACTAGTCTACCATGTTTACCAGATGGAGAACCTTACATAGTCCCTCAAGGATCGTCATGAACTTTGTACTGAATGGTGGCAGAGATGGCTAGTTCACCTAATGAGCAGAGGCCCCACCATAGTTCCATAACAGCAGATACTTACGTTATGATTATTGATGACTACTCCATACTCTAAATTCTTTTACCCCTTAGATGTGGGCCACCTGACAACTCCTTGGCCACCCTCCTCCCTCCTCATGAGCCTCACCAGAGCCAGGGCAACAATCTATGAAAACTGAGTATTACAAACCCTACTCAGCACTACCAAACAAATGTTGGAAGGTTATTCTCCTTCTCCCGTGAAGTGTATAAAGGGCAGAGGATAGGTATAACAGTAAGCTGTTGGCAGATCTACTTGTATACTGATGTACCCTGCCTTCTATGACATCTGAATAGATGATATAATTTTATGGTTGAAACAGGCTGTACAGTACCTGCAAAAGTTCAATAAAATTAAATTCAAAAAAAAAAAGGAATAGGGTGATCATGTCATATTACTTAATTATTAGATTGCATACACACTTTAAGATGGGCTTCTTTATGTACAAATACTGTGTTATGCCACCTCTTGTTATTATCCCTCTGACCAATTCATATTTGCAATCACATTCAGAACTGATCAGAACCATCATGTGGCAGAGCACATTTTCTTGTGCATAACAGGCCAATCAAGGTCAAACTACATATTGGCATGTCTCTTTTTTTTCCTTTTTCTTTTTTTTCCTTCTATTTAGGTGGATGATTCAGAATATCGGGTTGTTCAAGTCGTCATCTTGATGTTCCAAAACTCTTTATCTCATCCTTATCAAACACCCACCCTGCCGCCCATGTCCCTATTTATAAATTAAACTAATTTCATTTAAATTGAACTTGAAACTCATGAATATTGACATGTCTTAGTATACATTGTACTGCACTGCAGCCGTACGTGTTCGTTACCATTTTGGGTAAATAGATGCTCAAAACCAGCTGCAAATATTGATTAAAACCTGGCCTATATCACAGGTGACAGTTACTTTTTGTGAAAGGTACAGCTATCCGGAGCAGTGTATAAAATAAATTATGGGCAATCATCTTAATGAACATGTGCTGTTAAGTACATTGTCAAAAAGCATCAGCCAAAATCAACAGGATGATGGAGTGCATGGCCAGAGGGATAACTCCAGGAAAGGGGAAGTTTGTCTGCTATCGTGCAGGACATTAGTAAGACCAAAATGGGAGTTCTGTATACAGTTCTAGTATGAATATCTGCAAAAGGACATCAAATTTTGGGTGTGCAAGCAGCATAGTGGACCTAAGCTGACCCATGGGCACGCAGTTAAAAACCCTAGGCAGAGGGATCAAGAGAGCTGAATATATATCCACTAGAGGACAGAAGAGAGTATGGAGTCAAAATAGAAACCTTCACACACTCGACAGTATTAACAATGTTAGAACAGATAGCAATTTTCAATCACGGGGTAAAGGGATCTACTAGGGTACACAATCTACAATTAACCAATGTGGTGCCAGTAAAACAAAGTAAATAAAAAGTGGAAATCGGAGGAAGCAGGAAACCACAGACCTGGAAGACTGACTTAAAATTATGGAACCACTAATAAAAGAAAGGACTGGGGAATATTTAATAACAAGTGTGCTGCAGGAGTGTAAGCAGCATGAGATCATGTTTTTTTTTTGGGGGGACCTTGCCAACCAAACATGTCAGAGTTCTTTGAATGGGTTACCAGGGAGGTGGATCAGGGAGAAGCAGGGGATGTGGCCTACCTGGATTTCAGTAAAACATTCAACAACATTCCACACAGAAGACTGGTAAACAGGACGGGCAGCCTAGGAGTGGGGCAACAGATATAACAAGCATTTGTCAGTGCCGAATGTTGCTTGCTTCTATGTGCTGTTTAGGTCTTTGGAAGTCATTGGAGTGCAAATATTGAAAATTTCTTGCGAGCTTTCTGACGTGCGTGGAACTGCATACGCTCATAAAACAGTCATTTTTGGAATTTTTCACCAAATTTTCAACATAGCCATTTTAAGACCTCTGCTCATGAACAGTGTCACTGTGATTTTGTTAATGTGTTCCATACATTGAGTTTGCACACTGACTGCGCCATTGTGCGCTACATGGCGGAAACACGTTTTGGGCAGGATGTGAAAAATGACAGCTGTACTGCTCATAGAAGGTGTGGTAAAATGGCAATGTTGAAAATCTGGAGTGGAAATATTGAAGATCGCAAACCTACGAAGCGTCGTGGGAACTATACAGCACTCAGTAAAACAGTCATTTTAGGAATTCTTTCACAAAATTTTCAACATTGCCATTTTAAGATCTCTGCTCATGAACAGTGATGTGATTTTCTTAATGTGTCCCTTACACTGAGTTACGCACACCGACTGCGCCATTGTATGCGCTACATGAAGTGAGCTAATGTTTTGGGCTGGATGTGAAAAATGACAGCTGTACTGCTCATGAGGAGGTGTGGTAAAAGGCAGTGTTGAAAATCTGGAGTAGAAAATATTGAAAATTGCAAACTTCTGACGTGCGTAGGAACTGTGCAACACACTAGTAAAACAGTGATATTGGAATTTTTTCACCAAATTTTCCAACACAGGCATTTTAAGACCTCTGCTCATGAACAGTATCACTGTGATTTTCTTAATGTGTTCCATACTTGATTTCACACACCGACTGCGCCCATTGTGCGCTACATGGGTGGAAACACGCTTTGGGTGAGATGTGAAAAATGACAGCTGTACTACTCATAAGAAGGTGTGGTAAAATGGCAATGTTGAAAATCTGGGTGAAAATATTGAAAATTCGCAAACTTACTGAGTCTTGTTAGGAACTGAGCAATGCAGACTTGTAAAACAGTCATTTTTAGAATTTTTCACCAAATTTTCAACACAGCCATTTAAGACCTCTGCTCATGAACAGTGTCACTGTGATTTTCTTAATGTGTTCCATACATTGATTTCACACCACACCGACTGCGCCATTATTGCGCTACATGAGGTGGAAACACGTTTTGGGTGAGATGTGAAAAATGACAGCTGTACTACTCATAAGAAGGTGTGGTAAAATGACAATGTTGAAAATCTGGAGTAGAAATACTGAAAATTTGCAAACCTACTGACGTGTGTAGGAACTGCGCTCGTAAAACAGTCATTTTAGGAATTTTTTCACCAAATTTTCAACATAGCCATTTTAAGACCTCTGCTAATGAACAGTGTCATGGTGATTTTCTTAATGTGTTCCATACATTGATTTCACACCACACCGACTGCGCCATTGTGCGCTACATGGGTGGAAACACGTTTGGGTGAGATATGAAAAATGACAGCTGTACTACTCATAAGAAGTGTGGTAGAATGGCAATGTTGAAAATCTGGAGTGAAAATATTGAAATTTAAGTGAACTTACAAACCTGCATAGGAACTGGCAATGCAGCTCATAAAACAAGTCATGTTTGGAATTTTGGCACAAATTTTCAATATGGGGTTTTGGGACCCCTTCTCATGAATGATGTCACTGTCATGGCGGTATTCAGGCCGAAGGAGTGATTTACATGATCACTGTGCAGTCACCTGCGCTAAATCACCCTTTGGGCCTGAATAACACCATGACAGTGACATCATTCATGAGAAGGGGTCCCAAACCCCATGTTGAAAATTTGGTGCAAAATTCCCAAAAATGCCTGAGATATGCAACAAACTTGAAACCCCCTATCTAGCCCATTATACAGCTTACTAGCATTTCCTCAGTTCTGATCGGCTTTGAAGAGTGCAGACGTGTTCCTGGTCCACCGAAGATCGTCGCGCGAGTCCGGAGGTAAGTATGGGGTGAGGGGTGTAGGAGGCTAGAGTGCGCAGTGGGTAGAGTGCAGGTTGTGGGAGGGTTGGGAGGCAGCCCGCGTGAGACCGTTTCGTTTTACAGGTTTAAAGAAAAAAAAAGGCGTCGTGGGACATTTGCCACACTGGGGTGGGCTCTAGCATGTACAAGGACATTGGGAGGGCATTCAGCCGATGGGGATTAGGCACCCCATTGGCCATGGTATTGTTGCCAGCTGGGGTGGGCTCCCAGCATGGCACAGGGCGAGGCGTTCAGCCGATGGGGATTGGGCACCCCATCGCCAGAGACTGCTTGCCATGCTGGGGTGGGCTCCCAGCTTGGCACCTACTACTGGGGAGACACAGCTCAGCCGATAGAGTTGGGCACCCTGTCGGCTCTACAGTGTGTCTTGGGGGCGCTGCGCCTGTGTGTGTCGGGGGAGCTGTGAGCAGCCGATATCTTATCGGTGCTCACTGAACAGTAGGGCTCCTTTCAACTGAGTGCCACTGCATTTTTGGAGCGTGTCATGACAGCTCCAAATGCATTGGCTTACAGGGCCGCGCCTGCCAAGCACACTGACTGAATTGAGGAGGAGATGACACACCTCCGAAATCTCCGATGATGGCACTATGTTTCTTGCACATGCGTCAAGCAACATAATAAAATAGACTGAAGTTGGCCAAGTATCAGAAATAAGAAAGTGGTGGTAAATGGAATTTACATGGAATAAGGTAAGATAACCAACTGGGTGTCTCAGGGTCAGTACTGGGACTGGTCCTCATCAGTGTCTATATCAGTGACATCACAGAGAGGCTTCCAGTAAAGGTATGCCTGTTTGTGGATGGAAGAAAAATCTGCAATACACTAGAGACCCCAGTGTGCAGGAGGGGTCTGAAAAAGCTGGAAGATTGGACAATGGTTTGGAAATTGGTTTCAACTCCAAAAAGTGCAAAATGATGCACATGGGGCACATAACCCAATGATAATGTTTTATTCTTTTTGGGGGGTTGTTGAAAGCCACAAAGGTGGAAAAGGGATCTGGGGTCATCATATCTGATAACCTGAAGGTAGCACAGTAGTGTGATAAGGCCATGGAAAATCAAACAGAATGCTGTAGTGCACTAGAAGGAGTATCACTAGCAGTGGGGAGAAGGTAGTGATACTGCTGAATAGATTAATGGTGAGGGCCAACTTGTGGTACTGTGTCCAGTTCTGGAGGCCACATCTCAGGAAAGTCATAGGTCTTGTGGAAGCAGTTCAGAGCAAGGGCAACAAAAATGGTCAATGGCCTGCATCAGAATCACTATGAGGCAAGACACAAGGAATTTAGTATATACTCTCTAAAGGAAAACAAGCATTTGTCAATGCCGAATGTTTGCTTGCTGATATTAGCATTAGACATGCAGGAGTTAGGCAGATGCAGAATAGGGGTGGCAGTAAAGTAGTGAACCCGCCAATCCCACCTCCACCTTGTAGAGATGAACAGGCATTGGGGTGTGCCTGTGGGTCGGTGCCCATAATGCTCACATCATTTCACCTCCCCTATCCTGTTGGACACCGACAAGTGCTGAGGTGTGCCTTGGGGTGTTTGATTCACAGTCACCACATTTCGTAAGGACATACACTGAAATGGGTGCAGTACAGGAGAATGGGGTGAAGTCTGGGGCTGAAGAGTGCAAGGCACACCTCGATGCCTATCACTGGCTTCAGGGTGGGGTGGGATGGCATAAGCATTACAGCCAGCAATCCAAAGGCACACCTCTGATGCCTGTCAGTTTGTACAGGGTGAGATGTTATGGTTAGAAACCCTAACACCCGGCGTGTGTTGCTATTTGCACTACAAATTTTCAGCATGGCCTTTTGTGACCCCACCTCATGAAAGCATTTGGGACCTCTTCTTATGAACAGTGGCAGTGTGATTTTGTTTATGTGTCCCGAACTTTGAGTTCCCAGAGCAACGTGCCATTCTAGCCAGATGTAGGAAAACACAGATCGAGGTAGGATGTGAAAATGACAGCTGTACCATCCATAAGGAGGTGTGAAGAGATGGCAATGTTGAAAATCTGTAGTGAAAATATAAAAATGCTCAAGTTCAGTGTACATGGAAACTGAACAACACATGCTTGTACACAGTCATTTAGTGGAATTATTTCACCAAATTTTCAACATAGGCATTTTGTGACCTCTGCTCATGAACACTGTCACTATAATTTTTTTTTTTGCAGTTAATCTTTTATTGAAATTACATAGACATGACATAGTACAGCACAAAGGACTGTATATATTAAAATATAAAATACAATTTGTAGTAATAAGAAAAAGGAGATATGATGGAGGCATGTGTACTATCATAATAGAGACAATACGAAATATTATGCTGACTTCCATATAATATGTATACTATTAACCATACTACACCAAGTAGAATGAAAATAGTGACAAAAGAGTAGATATATGATAATGGTTACAAACTTGAAACAATGAAAAGAAGGAGCTGCAATAGATTACATCAAAAGAAGAAAGAAAAGAAAAAAATTTATAATATGTATATATATTATGATTGAAGAAAGTTCAAGTAGCTCTGCCAGCAAAGATAATATTCATTGAGTCTATCAATAATTAAGTAGGAAATTCTCTCAAAAGAAGAGATACAAGTTAGATGTTTTAAAATATCTGTCAAAGTAGGGATTAATTGAGATTTCCAACGAGTTAAGATCAGTCTCTTAACTTGCAAAAACAATATCTGAAGCCATTTGTGCTGGTATTTTGTTAAATTTGTACTGCTGTCAATAATGCCAAGTATACAGAATTTAGGATCAAATGGAATAGAGTTGCCAGTGACCTTAGAAGCAAACTGATGGACTATTTGCCATAAATTGAAAATAGGATTACATGACCATAATAAATGTAAGAGATCCCCATTTGGGGCATTGCATCGCCAGCAGTTATTGTTGGATAATAGACCAATATATATATAGATGAGCTGGAGTATTATACCATAAATGCAGAATTTTAGATTGAATTAGTCTGCTCTGTACATCTTTGAATGAGTCGTGACAGAATTTCCAACATTTACTCCATTGAAGGTCGGATATATCGATATTAAGTATCTGGTTCCATTTATTTCTGGCCGACAGAGACTGATTGGGGAGCTTATCTCTGATTAATTTATAAATGGTACTGGTTAGGCCTTTTGAATATTAATCCAGTTATTGATGTATGGGTGAGTTCTTGGTGGATTGTTGGATTGTAAAGCGGTATGAGAGATAGCGGATCTGATCTGTAAATATTTCCAGAACTCTGTTTTAGGAATGTTCCATTGGCTTACAAATTGCTAAAGGAATCCAGAGTATTACTATTATCCATTAATATATCATTAAGAAAAAGGATACTTTTATGAGCCCAAGATTTACAGTATATGGGTTTATTCTCCAATGTAAGTTTTGGATTACCCCAAATAGGTGTATATCGTATGGGGAGTAGGATCGATGTTTAGCCATTTGTGCATCTTAAACCAGTAATATATGGATGAATTGATAACAGGATTTTGTTTAAACTTGGATATGGAAGTGAAATAGATAAAACAGTTAGGGTTGATCCAGAAGATGCTGATGTCTCCATATCATACCAAGAGGGATATTACAGTTAGGTTTGACAAACCATTTAATCGTTTGTGAAGCTCTAAATGCCCAGAGATACGCATTGAACCAGGGTAGTCGAAGCCACCTGAGTCCAATGAGATCTTAGTTTCATGCCACTGAATCGAGGTATGCATCCTTCCCATAAGAAGTTTCCTATCATTTTATCAATTTTATGCAAGAAATGTGAGGGAATTTTAAGTGGAATACAGGCAAATAAATATAAAATTTTTGGAGTAATATTCATTTTAATTGCAGATATTTTGCCTGGAAAAGATAAATTAAGATTCTTCCATCTATTCAAGCTACTTTTAACATCATTTAGTAATGGTAATATATTTAGATCCCAGACCTTGTTCAAATCAGATGAGATCTTGATACCCAGATAAGTGATATATTGTGGGGCCCATCTAAATTGAATATGAGCTTTAGTTAAAGGATCACAGTGATCATTTAATGAAAGGATTTCTGTTTTTGGTAGTTGACATTAAGTCCTGAAAAAGAAGAAAAGCGATTGAGTAAATTGTAAAAGTGGTTGATGGGATAATTTGAAATTTTCTAACAGAATAAGCATATCATCCCATATGATAATGATGTGTAATGTGTATGACCAATGGGAATACCTTTAATGTTTTTATTAAGTTTGAGGGAAATGCGAGAGTTTGAGAGCAAGAATAAAAAGAGAAGGAGATAAAGGGCAGCCTTGGCGAGTGCCTCTTTCTAATGCAAAAGACTGAGATAATGTGAAGTTAGTAAGCACACAGCATGAGGATTTGTATAAATAAGTTGAATCCAGGAACGAAAAAGTTCAGGGAGGCCAAAATGAGATAGCACTTGATAAAGAAAGTTCCAGCTTAATGAATCGAATGCTTTTCGAAATCTATAGAGATAGCAACTGCGGGAGAGCGAAAGAGATTTTGCTTTATGTATTAGATTAATAAGAGAACGTAAGTGATCCAAACCCATTCTCCCTTTAATAAAGCCAGTTTGGGATCTATGGATTAAATTAGGTATGTATGGTTCTAAACGGCTGGATAAAATTTTAGCAAAAATCTTGCCATCAGTATTAAGTAATGATATGGGATGATAATTTGCGGATTAGTGGTATCCTTATCTTTCTTTGGGATGACCGTTATAATAGCATCCGTCATTGTTTTTGGTAATTGTCCGATATTTGCAGATTCTTTATATACATTACATAACAAGGGGCTAATTGTTCAACAAGAATCTTATAAAAATCTACAGGAAACCATCCTCACCTGGAGAGTGACCTGATTTAAGGGAGAGAATAGCATTTTTACTTCTTCTGTAGTAAATGGCGCTTCTAAAGTGTGTATAGCTTTTTCTGATAAACGAGGAAAATGAGCTTGTCTAAAAATGAAAGATTTCAGAAGGATTAGCTATAGATGGGGAGAGGAATAAAGATTTTTATAAAAGATGTCATTATATTATTGATAGAGCCGACACTAGCACAAATTTTCCCTGAGTGGTCTTTTAAAGCAGCAATATAACATTCCGCTTGTTGCATTCTGAGTCTATAAGCAAGAATTTGCTGCCTTTTCCCTCCTTCCCAAAATTTCTGCTTTACTCTTAGTAATGCTAATTCTGTTTTCCTAGAAATAAGTTCGTTAATTTGCATACGAAGTTGTAAAATTTCTTGATGAAGTGATGAAGAAGGGTCAGTTTAGAGGAGTTTGAATATTCGGTTTGTTTTTGTTTGAGTAGTTTCTCAAGGTTATGAATTTGTTGTTCCCTGAGTTTCCTTCTATGGATCGAAAACCCAATTATCTTACCACGTAAAGTGGCTTTAAGTGCTTCCACGTGATACTCATGGATGTATCTTTGGGATCATTAAATGTCATATATTCATTTATTTGTCACTATGATTTTTTAATCTGTCTGAAACATTAATTTCCCAAGCAACCAGGCCATTGTGCACCAGATGTGCAAATGCATATTTCAAGCAGGATATGAAAAATGATGGCTGTACTGTTCATAAGGAGGTGTGGCAAAATGCCAATGTTGAAAATCTGGAGTGAAAATATTACAAATTTGCACACTTCCAAGCATATGTGGAAATGCGGAGCACACGTGTAACACAATCATTTTATGAACTTTGTCACCAAATTTTCAACATAGGCATTTTAGGACTTCTGCTCGTGAACAATGTCACTATGATTTTCTTAATGTGTCCTAAACACTGATTTTCTGCAGCGACTGCGCTATTCTGCGCCGAAGTGCAAAACACATTTCAGTCAGGATGTGAAATATGACAGCTGTACTATTCATAAGGAGGTGTGGAAAATACCAATGTTGAAAATCTGGAGTGAAAGTATTACAAATTTTGAAGTTATGAGCATGCATGGAAACTGCACACCGCATGCTTCGTAACACAGTCATTTTATGGACTTTGTCACCAAATTTTCAACATAGGCATTTTAGGACCTCTGCTCATGAACAGTGTCACTGTGATTTTCTTAATGTGCCCCAAACACTGATTTCCACCGTGACCACGCTGTTCTGTGCCAGAAGGGCAAAAACACATTTCGGTCAGGATATGAAAATGACAGCTGTACTGTTAATAAGGAGGTGTGAAAAAATGCCAATGTTGAAAATCTGGAGTGAAAATATTACAAATTTGGGAAGGTAAGAACATGCATGTAAACTGTGCAACTCACGCTCGTAAAACAGTCATTTTGGATTTTCCACCAAATTTGCAACATAGGCTTTTTGAGAGCCCACCTCATGAACACTGGTGCTATCGTTTTGTTACTCAGTCTCTAAAGGTGATTCTGTGCAGTGACAGCGAAATCACCTTTTGGGACCAAATAACGCTATGACATTTGCTGAATTCATGAGGAGGGGTTCCAATAATCCTGTGTTGAAAATCTGTGCCATAATTCACAAAAATGCCTAAGATATGCACCAAAGTTGAAAAAAATATTTATGCCATTATACAGCTTACTGGCATTTCTTCAGTTCACAGCTGGCTTTGAAAAGTGTAGACATGTTCCCGGTCCACGAGTGTGGGGAGAGCAGGGTGTGCAGAGGGTGGCGCGGGTTGGGAGGGCCACAAACTCAACAAGGACTGTTTCTGTTTTACAGGGTTAAAAAAAAAAAATTGCTGGGCTGTTTTTGTTTCAGGGCATTTGGCACACTCGGGTGGGCTCCCAGCATGCCACCTGAGTGTTTTAGGGGAGGCTGTAGCTGATGGGGGATTGGGCACCCTCGTTGGCACATACCCAGTGGGGAGGCAAGAACTGTGAGGGGATTGGGCACCCCCTCAGCAGATAACAAATTGGTGGGGAGACATTATGCCAATGGGGTGGGCTCCCCATCAGCAAATGAATTGGGAAGGGGACTGAAGCTGATGGGATTGGGCACCCCATCAGCAAAGAATGACTGTTGGGGGTGCATGATGCCGAGTGGGATTGGGCACCCTCTTGGCGCCACAACAGAAACTTGGGGGTGGGTACAGTATGCCAATGGGGACTGGACTCCCCATCAGCAAACTGGGTCGGGGGCATGCAGATGGCAAGGTACCGCCTGCAATGATGGGTCACTCCTTCATTGATGCAGAATGGCTGACACTGCAATGATGGGCGGCCCCTGATTGCAGCGGTGAAAACATTTCAAGGTGGTGGCACGTTGGCTGAACTAGTGTCAGCAGCAGTGTGCTACCGCATTGGGAAAGCATGCCAAACCTCAAAGGCACTGGGGCCATTGGCCCCCACAGTGCCACACCTCCAAAACCCTGCTTCTCTCCTATGCTGTGCCGAAATATTTCTTGCGCATGTGCAAGCAAACATAAAAAGAGATTGAGAGGTCATGATTGAAACTTTCATACAGCTCACATGTATCAATAAGGAGCTGGAGAGTGTCATTTGCACAGAAAGAGATGCTCAAGGGCAAGGAGGCATGCTATGGAGCAGAAATTAGGTAGATTTAGAGGATGTCAGAAAAACTGCTGTATGGAAAGGGTGGTGGGCATCTGGAACAGCCTCACAGCAGAGTTGGTGAGTACCAAAACTGTAACAGGTTTCAGAATGCATGGCATAGACACAGGGGGATGTAGCAATTGGGTTGATTAGGGGCCTAGCTGGAGCTCAATTAGGGTCTACCATAGCACAGTAGGTAGGGACACCAGGGCACACTAGGTGGCCCAGGAGGTCTTTTCTGCCAAAAGTTTCTATGTTGATGGGGAGAAAATTAAAAGGAAAAATGAGTAGGTACATTTTCACATAATGAGTAGTGCCCCAGTGGAACCAAGTGACTGATGATATGCTATCAGTATTAACTGTGTACAGCTTTAAAATGGTTTTAGACAAGGGTGAAATGAGAACTGGAATAAGATGGAAGATTGATGGGGGTGAGGGTAGAGGGACTGATACTCCACGTAAGTCAGTGGAGAAGGGAAGCTCCAGAATGTTCATACAAGAGCTGCACACTGGAGCAAACTACATAGACCATGTTCACATAGTAATGCTAGTATTTTCGTATGTTCGTAAGTTAGGATGGACCATCAAAGTGAAATTGACCAATGTCATAATCGACTAAGATGAATTTATTAAGTGTATATATATAGTGGCTAAGAATGGGATCAGAGCAGTGCAAAAAGCATTTGTGGAGATGGGGAGAGCCTTAGGCAAATAGCACACATGGAAACTGTCTCTGAGGTGCTACCTGTCTAATGGCATGGATGAGGCTAGGTGCTCCACCATAGGATTCAATTACTGGTTGAAAACTGGTGCAGGGCTCAGGGATTTGGCTTCATTGGGGACTGGGGGTCGACCTGGAGGAATGCAGGCCTATACTGGAATGATGGTCTGCATCTGTCCAGGAGGGAACCAGGATCCTAGGTGATAGGTTTAAATACTTCATTGGAAAGCATTTAAACTAGTCAAGGGGAGGCACTGGAAAGAAGAAGGAAATCCTAGCCCCCCCAAAATCAGGGTACTAAGTGAGGTGAGACACCAACATAGAGATGTCAATAGGGAGAAGCACAGGGTAAATGGAGAAAGTGACAAATGCAATAAGGACAGGGATGGGGCAAAAGGGTGAGGCCATCAAGAAATGGAGGTAATGAGTACCAACGCACGTAGTCTGAGCAACAAGCTCCTGAACTGGTGGCCTTGATGGAAGAGGGATGCCTGGATATCGTAACAGTCACAGAAACATGGTACACAGAGAACCATGACTGGGATGTTAACATACCAAGTACACAACCTACAGGAGAGACAGGGAGGGCAGAAGGGGAGTAGCTCTCTATGTAAGGGAAGGGATAAAAGCAACTCAACAAAAGAGTAAACAGGAGGAGAATAGGCACTGTGGGTCACCTTAGAGACTGGAAATGGCACCACAATCCGCACAGGGGTTGTATACAGACCCCCATGTCAAGGGAGGAATGGACAAGGATATGATAGAAGGCATACTTAGGATGGCAGAGAAAGGGAGATACTGTTGATGGGGACCTTAATATGCCAGATGTTAATGGGAACACCTTTGCTGCAGCCACATCCAAAAGCAGGGCCATTCTTGATGCCCTTCAGGTGGCATGTCTCAGACAGCTAGTTTTGGAACCTTCTCACGAGGGAGCAATTTTAAACCTCATACTCTCAAATGGGGACAGTGAGAGAATCTCAGATCTACAAGTGGGTAGCCATTTGGGAACAAGTGACCACCAAACAGTGTAAACAAGTGACCACCAAACAGTGTGGTTCACAATTCACTCAGCTACAGAGTCGAGCCATACAAAAGTGAAGGTTCTGGACTTCAGGAGGGCTGACTTTGGCAAGAATGGAGAGTGCCTTAGAAAAGCACTAGCAAACAGGCTAGAAGGAGGGTGTAGCAAACAATGGGGAGATATAAACTGCCATCACAGAGGCAACAATCCTTTGTGTGAAGCAAATAAACAAATCAAAATGAAAGAAAAAGCCACTATGGTTCTCAAAAGAAGTGGTGGTGAAGGTTAGCGAGAAAAGATAGCATTTAGGAAGTATAAGGAAACACAGAAGGAGCAGGACAGAGAACTGTACCAGTTAAGGCAGAAGGAAGCAGAGGAGGTAGTCAGAATAGCAAAGGCACAAACTGAGGAAAAGATAGCCAACTCGGTTAAGAAGGGGATAAAATCTTTTATAGGTATATCAGAGTGTAGAAAGACAAAGGGAGGGATAGTGAGGCTGAATAGACTGGATGGTGGGTGGACAGAGAGTGACAGTGAAAAAGCAGGGATACTGAATGAATACTTCTGTTCAGTATTCACAAAAGAGGAAGTGGGGAGGTGCCTAATCCAATTAAGAGAAGCACTCTGGGGGTCGATCCAGTCCTTTCACAGAAGAAAGGGTTCTGAAAGAACTCCTACAACTGAAGGTGGACAAAGCAATGGGGTCAGATGGAATTCACCCAGAATTCTAAAAGAATTAAGCAGAGAACTAGTGACACAGCTGACTGCCCTTTTAACAAATCATGGGAGGATGATGTGGTACCTGAGGACTGGACGAAGGTTGATGTGATTCCTTCACAAAAGTGGGAGCAAGACAGAGGCAGGAAACTACAGACCTGTCAGTTTGACCTCTGTGGTAGGGAAAGTGATGGAATCACTTCTGAAGGAAAGAATTTTTGAGTACCTAGAGGCAAGTAGGGCACAGGGACCCAAGGCAGCATGGGTTCACAATGGGAAGGTCATGTCAGACGAATTTAATTGATTTCTTTGACTGGGTGACCAAAGTAGTAGACCAGGGAGGGGCTGTGGACATGGCCTACCTAGACTTTAGTAAGGCATTTGACACAGTCCCACACAAAAGATTAATCGTCAAATTAACCAGCTGAGTGGGTCCCAGGTGGTAGCCTGGGTAAAACATTGGCTGAACAACAGGAAACAGAAGGTAATTGTAAATGGAGTCCACTCTGAAGAAAGAGGGTTACTAGTGGGGTACTGCAGGGTACAGTACTGGGTCCAGTCCTTTTAATGTCTTTATAAGTGACATTGCAGAGGACTGGAAGGAAAATATGCCTCTTGCAGATGACACAAAGATCTGCAACAGGGTTGACACACAAGGAGGCGTGGAAAGGATGAGAAGGGACTTGGCAAGGTTGGAGAAATGGTCAGAAGTATGGCAGCTTGGATTCAATGCAAAAAGTGCAAGTAATGCACCTGGGAATCAAAACCCAGGGAAGATTACACAATGGGGAGGTAGTAACAACAACAAAAATGGAAAGGGACCTGGGGGTAATCATATCAGATGACCTTAAGGTTGGCAAGCAATGTGAGAAGGCAGTAGGGAGTTTGGGGATACTGGGATGTACTGGGAGAAGCACCACCAGCAGAAAACAGGAAGTTGTCATCCCCTGTACAGACAGTTGGTGAGACCCCATCTGGAGTACTGCATCCAGTTGTGGAGACCCCATCTCCGCAAGGACATAGACAGGATGGAGGCAGTTCAGAGGAGAACAACTAAAATGGTGCAAGGTCTGCAAGAGAAGCCATACGAGGAGAGCTAAAGGAGCTTAATATGTATACCTCTGAGGAAAGGGGCATGATAGAAATGTTTAAGTACCTCAGTGGAATCAACAAAGTCCAAGAGGGTAGCATCTTTCAGAAAAAGAGATGTGCAAGAACAAGGGACACAATTTGAAGATAGAGGCGGGACGGCTCCAGGGGCAAAGTGAGGAAGTATTTTTCACAGAGATGGTGGTGGACACATGGAAATGCCTTCCTGAGGAGGTTGTGGGGTCAAAATGGGGAGAATTCAAGAATGCATAGGACAGACATAAGGCAATTTTGTGGGGGTAGGAAGAAATAGGCTGTTGGTTAAATAGGATCTGCAGCTTATCCTCTAGGTAGGGAAATGGGCAGACTAGGTGGGCCAAGTGGTCCTTATCTGCGTCCAAGTCTATGTTTCTATGTTTTATGGACTGAGGGAGTTCACTAACATATGCTCAATGGGGCCGATTCACAAATGGCTGGGGTGGCAACGTGTCTCATAAGTCAGGCACATAGCCACCGCGCAGCTACTCATACCACCGTGCCCCTTAACCACATGCAGTTACACACAGATCCCCGGCCGGTTGTGAAGCTCCACATGGGGGTGGGCCAGAGGGCAGTGCCAGGGGGCAAGCCAGTTTTCCACAGCATGCACAATCCTGCGGAGTGCTATGCATGGGGAAGACCAGTTCCACATCTGGGGGCAGCCGTAACCCACCGGGGCCAGCTGCACACCCCCGGGAGGCTGCCTCCAGATGCGGGTGATGAACATTGGGAGCAACAGCTCCCCAACAATGCAGCCCCTGCCATCTACCATCTCCACAGCTCAGTTGGTGCACTGTGCGCCCGGCCTCACAACATGGCACCAGAAGCATGCAAGGATTCACTAAGGGTCCCTGCTGGGCAGCTGATTGGCTACCCACCATGTTCATGCTTCACACCCGCCTTCCCTCCATGGACCTGCATGCAGGCGAGCAGAGCCACACAGGGGAGCCAGGTGGGGCTGGTGATCGTGAATGCAGCCCTCACGCCGGAAATCCTCAGGTGCAGAGCTGGGTGCCCGATACCGCCTCTTGTGCATTTGTTTGTGAATAGGCTCCAATAAAGTATAGCTGTTGTAAATGTTCTGTCATCTTCAGGTGTGCTAACTAATTCTTCAGTTACATGAAGATAAATACTCTAATTGTACATTTGATATGTTAGTAAGCCTTGCTAAATATTATATTTAGAACATTATGCATACAGAACCATTTGCAATAAAAACGAGTTATTTAATCCCAACCCAATAAAAGAAACTAATGAAACATTGCAGTGAAACAGTTATCAATCAATTCTCTTGATTTTTTTTCAATGTTTCTAGACCACACTGCACAATAGCGGAAAATCATCATCCCTGCTGGACCAGTGGAACATGAATGTTTCTGCACAGTTACTGATTGACTACGCAAACTGTCGCTACAGATGTAAACTCTTCCTAACTTTTATACTGCAATCTGACATTATGGGTAAATAAATGGACACCTTCAATTTAGTTATTCATGGTATGCACCCAATTACTGTGCAGTCATGATTTGGGAACATGTTTCACAGACTATTTATGTTTGTCCACAAATCAGTCGTTTGAGATACACAGTAGTCAAAATATATGTATATATTTTTTTGGGGAGTCAAGCTACTCTCCCATTTGGTACAGATTTCATATGTCATCAGTCCAAATTGTCAATATGTGCTGATGCTACACCAAACAGTGACATAAATGATTTATTTTCTATTGGATTGCCCAGTTGATATAACAAATCTTTTATCTGTCATGTATCACCCTTACCTAATAAATAAATAAATAAATACACATAACATTACATGCCCACTACAAAACTTGTCATCTAGTGGCAGACCTAGCAAGATGGCATTAGTGTGTGGCACTGCCAACGTGGTGAATGGTGATCAGTGAATGTACTTTTTGTGCCTTGATTAACAAGTGGCAGACAGCTGGACATCATTGCTGTTGTAAGGATAGTATGATTAGCTCCTGTGCAAACTGTTGCCAATCAAGCAGTTACAAACACATACTTGCCAATCAGTGTGGGATTAAATTGGACAATTTCATTTATGCAGGCATGTTCTGTCACCTGCATCACGTTTGTTCAACATCACAATACTTTGCTAAAATAAAGAGGTGAACTACCAAAGGCACCAAAATTTTGCTTTCAGGCTATTTGAGGCAACAAACATGCACCAAACCTACTGTTGCTAATGAATGAACCCTGGAAACCAAGCTGGTCAGATAGCAAGGTACCCTCTCCTCCATGTTTTCTGACCCTCCACCTTGCTGGCCTTAACGGTACTGCCTGCTTGAGGCCCAAGACCATTCTAAATCTCCACCATTGAGAAAAGTCAAGATTGTCACCCCAAATACACAATGCTAAATTATTAATACAATTTTATTAAACATGAATGTAAGTTTGCAGGGTTTCTCATATTCTGAAAGTCAATAGGAAAATATTTCAAATGAGATATCAGGATTATCTACAGAAGCCAGCAATTTAGAGCTATAGATATGTAAACTGTAAATAAATGTAATTATGGAACAATGATTTCTTGTAATAGTGAGACAGAAAGTGATATCACAGAGACGGAAACTCAGGACACAGCCCAGTAACTAATTTGAAAAATATTTTCTTGGATTTTCAGAAATTGATGGTCATGGCACACCTCGTAGTCTTATGCTCCAAAATAAAACAGGCATATCAGAATGAAGACACTGAGCTTGGATTATAGATTCACTGGAAGCTACAATCCAATACAATGATTACTCAAAATCAGAAGTAAAGTTCAAATAAAAATGTATTGTGACCACAATAAACTTTCCATTTGGACTTTACCTCCAGTGAATTGTATTTCGTTTGGGTCTGGCAGATCCAGTGCTGCAACCTCCTCGATTGCAGTTTGCGGTAGGTATTTTGGATTGAGCTTGGATTACAGATGCTGCTAGTGGTGCAGTCTCATGGAATCTTCACAGACCGGATTGTAGTGCCTATTTTGCAGCTGGACTTTGCATCATCTCTTGTGAATCTAGCCACATAGATGTTGTCGGCAGATAAGGGCCTTGTGGCTCATCCAGTCTGCCCTATCTCTCTTTCTAATGCTTAAGGTACCTTAGATACTAAAAGCTCCCCTTCACCCTAGCTTGATAATTCCCATGTGCCTATCCCACTTCTTGAATCCTTGAACCGTGGCCACTCCACCACTTCCTGGGGAGACTGTTCCATCTCTCCACCACCCTTTCAGTGAAGTAGAATGTCCTCAAGTTCCCTCTTAGTTTCCCCTTTTAGTCTCATGCTGTGTCCCTTGTTCTGCTATTTCTCTTCATGTGAAAGATTCTCCCTCTGGTACCCTGTTGATCCCCTTTAAATATCTGAATATCTCTGCCATGTCCTCCCTCCTCTCTCTCCTTTCCTTCAGGAGTACATATTTAGAGCTTTGAGTTTCTCCTCATATGACTTATGTTGCATCCCGACACCATTTTTGTTGCCCTCCTCTGTACCATCTCCATCCTGTCTATGTCTTTTTGGAGATGGGGACTCCAGAACTGAACACAGTACTCCAGATGAGGCCTTACTAGGGAGTTGTACAAGCAGTTACACCACTTCATTCCTTCTACTTGTTATACCCCTCCTCTGCATCCTAACATTCTGTTAGCCTTTCCAACTGCTTTGTTGCAGTTTAACCACTTTAAGATTGTCTTCTGGATCCCTTTCCTCTGTGGTAGCCTCAGTGTTACCCACCTAGTTCATACTCAGCCCTAGGATTCCCGCTCCTTGGGTGCATAATCTTGCACTTATTTGCATTGAAACCCAACTGCTGAGTTCCGGTTCTGCCACGACCTGCACAGCAGCTTAGGTGAAGAGCTCCACACACACAGGATCTAAAAACACTTTCAACAGATTTTGCTTACCAAACCTTCCAATATGCCTGCAAAGGGAAGAGGAGGCTAAAACACCTAAAAGCAGACAGAAAAAGTAAAAACTACACTTGATGACTCCAGATTTTGAGCGCTTGCCTAGGATCACAGTCGTAGCTCCACGCCAACACACCAAACACTACAGGCCATGAAATGGAAGGGATGCTACAAGATCAAAATACCTCTCGCCTGGATACAATTCTGCAAGAAATACAGAAACTCCATAAAGAAAATAAAATGGAATTTCAGAAACTGCACCACAACTGTCAGACCTAGACACATCTATTAAGGGGTGGATATGTAGGTCACTGACCTGGAGGTACAATCGGGCTCCCAATCTGATGCTCTGTGAACCCTACTGGACTATACAGATTCACTTCATGCAAAGTGCATTGATCCAAAGCCAGATCCAGAAGGACAATTTGTGGGTATTGGACTTCCGAGGCACAGAAACTGGCAATATGGGACATTACATGTAAGACCTGCTGAAGGATGAGCTTGACCTACCTAATACATTGGAAATTCACATTGAGAGGGCTCATAGAGCCCTAGCGCCATGACTCTCAGATCCCACAGCTAGACCATGCCAGAAATTAATGAAATTCTCAAGTTATGCAGTAAAGGAGGAAGTGTTGCACTGTGCTTGGCAGAAGGGGAAACTAAATATTTTGAGTCAGACTATATTTTGACCAGGACTATTCTCCAGAAATTCAGTGGATGAGACTCTTGTACCTCCCGATTATGAAGGCATTGAAAAGTAAGCAAATGTGTTTCCAGACCCCTTACCCAGCGAAGATGAGGGTCTTCTGGGTGGAGGGCCCACAGTTGTGCACCACACCAAGGGAAGTGGAGGAGGCACTAAAGAGTTGGGGATTCCTCTCATAACATGAACCAGTGTGCTCTCTAAGATGGATAGGAACCCTTCTTTCTTGAGTAGACAGCTCCAAGGGGACTGGATGGTCTGATCGCAATGTGCCCATGCATAAATCACTCACAGATCTTTGCTGTAGACTCCAAGCGGAGGCAGATACTTCCAGATGGTAGAGCAGAATGAGGCGTATATGAAGAGAAGCAATTGCTCAACATGGCTCTGCGTTTTATGTTCGGAACATTTCTACATACAGACCCAAGAGGACTATCCAGTGAGGCCGGGTAATTCTCTTAGCTGCTTATGGTCACATTACAGAGGACTCAGGTCTTACTCTTGGGGTTTTTATAATTTTATCTTAATGCCTTTTATATTGGAGGCCCAAATAATATAGTTGGGGAAAGGAGTAAGGACCTGACCAGTCTAAACATTTACAATGAGAACTATTTTATCTTATGTTCGAGTCACAAGCCAGGATCCTGAAATATTAGACTGCATATGAAGGATAATGTAATTAATAATAATAAAATTTATTTAATTAAGCGCCTTTCAAAATTTTCAAAGCACTGTACATAAAGAACACAGACATAATCAATACATACAATAGAACTACACTAAACAAATGTAACAAAACTAAGATAATCAATTACAACAAAGCAGAAAATGCCTTCTCCCATAAAAAGTCTTTAGTGCCTTTTAAAACTCCCCACCATCGTACTCTCCCAGAGCTGACGGGCAGAGAATTCCAGAGGTAGGAGCAGCAAATCAAAAGCACGGGCTCCAGAAGACTTCAAATTTACCCTCGGATCTCCAGCAACCCCTCGTCAGCCGAGTGGAGCTGTCTCAGTGGGGTGTAGGACACCAGATGCTCTTTCAAATAGTCAGGAGATGGTTGTCTACCACCTTTATCCAGGACCCTACTTTCTGCTTTGGTTGAGTATGAAGGGTTTAATGCATAGGCCTCTTTTACTCTAATAAGGAACATTCAGACTGTAGCTGGCAATGCCACATTATTTTTTACTACGCAAAGGTTTGGTATATAAGGCTCTACAACTCCCTGTACATAGGCTTTATTCACTGTTGATTGACCATCTGCCCTCTGTTGCTCTCTCTGGCAAACCTACGATGGTAAATATATATATTCTGTTAGCACCCTTTGCAAACTGTGTGAGAGGCCTTTCGGCACCATGCAATTCTGCTTAAAGTTGGACCAGCATAACATTCTGTGGTGATTTGCATATGCAGCCCATGATGCTTTGCATTGTGGGGCATGTGTGATTTGTAATATATATATATATACTGTATATATATATATATGTATAAAACTACCATCTGGGTATTAAGAGGAGAAATGGGCTGCCCAGTGACTACAACTGGAGACCACATAGAGATATCCAGCATACCTAGAGGGATTATGGCAAATAGCACCTCACTAGGAATGGGATTTGGGAAAAGATTTGAGGATAGGCCTCTTTATATGGAAAACAGGGGGCTATGATAAGCCACACTTATTATGCTATACAAAGGTGGCTTCTTTCTAATATAAACCCGAATGTCAGGCTTAAGTTTGCCTGGGAAGAGGGATCGAGTGAGAGTGCTGGGGAATTATCAATCACACCCTCTGGAGGGTGGTGTTGAAGAGGCATGTGAGTCAAATACCTACGTGCTCTGACCATCACTCCCATTCAGACTATATGGAGGGACAAGGAAGAATATAAGAGTGGTTGATATACCTGTGGTAAAATAATAAAAAGCCACAAATCAATATGGATAAAACATAACTCTGCTTGCATACTAAATCTTGAGATGCCCATCTGTGTGGGGAGGAGATGGGCAGAAGGAAATACGAAGAAACTTGAGCTACTGAGATTGTGGCAGTGTATAATCTATTATTTTTTCTTGGACAGATGGTTGCAGGGTTTGCAGCAACAAACTGTTCATGTAGTGTTCCCAGAAACGGGTGGAGATTGCTACAGCTCCACAGGGCTCCCTTAGCTCTAGTGGAGAAAGGAACAAAATATGTTCCTCTGCCTTGGAAGTGTAGTAAATTATTTTTAATGTGTATGGTTCACTGTTCAGTTCAAGTTCAAGTTATAGTTCTTAGATTTTATAAAGGTGCTTGATTATTCTTTGGCTCATGGAGTGCTGTAGCTGATGGGGGTGCATCCTGCTCCTCCATGGGGCGCTAGCTTAGGTGATGATTCAATATTCTCAAATGGATGCTAAAATATTGACATTTAATGTAAATGGTCTAACAAATTCTATAAAGAAAAAAAGATCTTAAGCTATATAAAACAAATCAAAGCTGATTTCATATTTCTACAGCAGACCCATCTCTCAGATGGGGAACATCAGAAATTTTGAAACATTGTGTATGAGGCTTGTTACTCTTTCTACGGAAGGGTAGACGCCATGGGGTGACAATATTGATCGCGGGTAGAGTACCATTTGAAATAACTGAAAAGGTTCAAGATAAAGAGGAAGTATGTGCTGGTGAAAGGCACCATGAATGCACAAAATATCACCTTGGCTGCAGTATATGTGCCCCAAACTCCCTTATGAAGTATATAAGAAAATCCTGTTACCCGTAGTGGAAAAGGCCGAAGGACACTTGTTATGGGGGACTGGAACATGACATTAGACCCTGCCAAAGACACCTCATCTAAAATACCTAGAAAATCATACAAAACTATTAAACTAATTAGAGCACTACCATATAAGCTGGGACTTCAGGATGTATGGAAATTCCTGGATGGGCAGACAGGGGTTATACCTATTATTCAGCAACATATCAGACTACTTTTTCTAACTAGAGAATCTTTATCTATGTGCGAGGATGTGAGGTAGGGACGACTGGATGTTCTGACCATACCCACTAATTTTGACTTTAGACCTTCCCTCCCTCCAAAAATACATTCTGGGGTTAAACCTATCCCTTCTTAATACCACAGAGGTGGAACAGCAATCCCCAACTTGTTACACAGACCCTTCAAGGTAATATAAATAGTGGGGCGAGCCATAGAATGATGTGGGACACCATAAAGGCAGTGGTTGGGGTAAACTGATTGCAATAGCTACAGCTAGGACGAAACAAAGACAGGAAAAACAGAAAGGATTATAACAACAAATTCAGAATCTAGAGAGTGCACAACAAGAAAAGTTCGACAGGCACAGAGAAAAATATTGCTTGCCCTTAAATAGGATCTAAATAGAACCTTAGATGCTAGGGTGGAAAAAACGTACAGTTTCTTAAACAAAAATATTATGAAGGAGGCCCGAGGGCCTTGAAATTATTGGCTCTAAGACTTAGGGTTAGATGGGCCCAGGCCCAGATAACTCCATATAAACCACCTACAGACTAAGGCTAAAGTAACCACTTTAGAACAAATCTCAGAGGCCTTCCCTGCAATATTATAAACAGTTGTACACCCAACAAGAAAGATCAGAGACATGGAAAGTCCAGAGATTTCTACAGGGATTAAAAGCTATCTCAGCTAACAGAGGAACTGAGTGCCAGACTTATGGCCCCATAACAGGAACTGAAATAAGTGCAATGATAGGAAAAGGGAAAACAGGAAAATCCTGGCAGCGATGGATTCCAGTGAAATTTTATAAAAGTTTTGGGAGACAGTCATTCCCATATTGCTGCCTTCATACCAAGAGGATTTAGAGGATGGTTCATCGCTGCCACCATCTTGAAACAGGTGGTGATTTCGGTGATACCCAAGCCTGGCAAAGACCATATGTTGTGTTCATTCTATAGGCCTATTTTGGTTCTTAATATAGATTATAAAGTTGTAACAGCAAGTATATCCAAATGTCTACAAGAAATAATACCAAATATTGTACATAGAGACCAAACTGGTTTTGTCCCTGACAGACAGACTGCAGATAGTGTCTGCAGGACTATACATATTAGTAGCACAAGATATGAGTGCTGAGGATTGGGAACCTATCATAATGGCGACCCAATCCTCAGCGCATGTCTCAGGGCTACCATAGGTAGAAGCGACGGGTGGGGTTGGTGAACATAGCTGACGGATGTTGCTATACGTATACGTGTGGGAGAAAGCGAGCATGCACAGTGAGGGTGGGAGGGAATGTGAAGGGTGGTGCCATGGTGGGTTGCTGAGCTGAGCCCATGGCACGGAGGGTGGGTTGACGGTGTTGGTCAGCAGGGTACTGGGTTCTGGTGTGTTTTGCTGCACCTGGCTCTCAACCCTTTTTTTTCTTTAATGTTTTCAGCCCTTCCGACATGCACCCCCTGGGTTGAGGATCCTTAAGTAGGGGTTGCAGGGGCATTAAAAACAAAGTCCCTGGCACTGTTTTGCTGTGTGCCAGGGTATCAGAGTGACAAAATAAAGCTTCATCACTGTAGACTTCTAGATAATGACGATTGCCTTTAGGCTTTCAACGTTATCACATGTAATCTACATATTATAGACCACCTGAATAAACATAATACACCAGCTATGATACTGAGCCTGGATGCTGAAAAACATTTGACTGGGTAGATTGGTAGTTTCTTTATCAGGTCCTTGCCGGGTTTGGGTTCCCAAACAGTTTTGTGAACATTATAAAACACCTGTACACAGGCACAAGGGAGTTTCACAGGGATTTAATTTGGGCGGGGCACACAACAAGGATGCCATTATCCCCCTCTTATTCATGCTATATATTGAGCCATTAGTTCAGTGGACTAGAATGGATCAAACAACACAGGAGTGCTGGGGATTGGATGGAAAATAGAGTAGCTTTGTACGCTGATAATGTGTTGCTGTACCTAACTTCCCCATCACATCCATTCCAAGAATGATGGAGATGATTACAGAATTCTCCACATTATTGGAATATTCTCTGAATTCCACTAAAACTGAGATCTTGAAATTTTATTATGAACCCCCCATCTTTATGTTTTAAATTCAGGATGAAATGGGATATGTCCACTCTTAAATACCTGGGAGTTATTTTAAGATCTACTACTAAGCATCTCTTGAGACAAAAAGCAAAAAGGTTTCACATTTGAAACAATTGAAAAGGAAGTTTTAGAATATGAAGGACACACAGAATTTGAGAGTTTAAATATCAAATTGAAGGACACCATTACCAGACTTGACAATGAGCTAAAGCAGGTAAACTGACCAAATTTTGTAGGGATATTGGAGATTATGAAAATCACAGGGTTTATAGCAGGACAAAAAGCCAAATGCAGCTGAAAGGAATTTTACAGAGAGAATGACATGTTGGATGGCAGACTGGACAGGATTGGTAAACGAGGGCGTGGATGTGCTCTGTTTGTGAAGAACACCTCCAGGCTCTAATACTATCTAACACCACATCCACCTGTGGCACACAACTCCTAACAATCAAAGTTTTGCTAGGCAAAAATGGAAAATCACTAATTGTAGCATCTGTCTACATTCCCCTAAGGACCAACAACATGGCTTTAAAATTATTCATAACTTTCTGGTTGGACAACGGCATAGGACAGAGCTCATAATGATGGGGATTTTAACATTAACTGGCTATCCCCAGAAGCTGGTCCAATCAAAGATGCTCATTAAACTTGTCACAACTGGTTTTGTTCCCCTACGCAGTCAAACTGCGAATGGGAACAAATTCTCTCATTGACTGGCTCATTACAAACCACCCAGAAAGAATAGTCAACACAACAGTTCTCCTGACTCCATTAGCGACCACTCACCTGTAATTTGCTGCTGGTCTAATAAATGCCCAAAGCCTGCACCAAGAAGTGTCACTCACAGGTTGCTGAAAAAAGGCAAGTTGGAGGCCTTTAAAACACACCTAAGACAGCATGATTGGAGTTTTCTTGACACTACAAATGATGTAGACACCACTCTTGCCAGACTAATTAACTGTTTTAACAAAAGTTGTGATATCTTGCACCTATCACCATGCAGAAGATCAGGACCACCTATAACACCAGGATCACACTTCAGCTTCTACAGTTATTAAAACTCAGGGATGACCTGTGGATGAAAGCCAAGTACTCTGGTACACCCTCCAACCTGCAGAACTATAAAACAGCTGGGAACAATTGTACGTGGGCAATTAGGAAAGCAAAAAGACTCCATTTTAGATCTGAGCTAACCAATACATGGGGAACCCCAGAAGGTTCTGGGAAAACATCAAGCAGCTCACAGGTACACCAACCAAGACCTCCCCTGCATTACTTAATGTTGATGGAACCCCTACTATGGACCCAAAGACTATTGCAGACACATTCAACAATGCATTTACAGACTTAAGCTCCATCCTGCCCTCTGACTTCTTAGAACCCTTGGAGGACAAACCACTCAGAGGCCCAGGGGACATACCAGGGCCTTTCACCCCTTCTACTTAAAGATCATCACTCCAATGAAGGCAAAAAATACCTATCAAAGCTCTCAACAATTGCAGAGCTAGCAGTGACTCACTCGATCTAAAGCTCGTTGGGCTTGCCATTGATATCCTCCTTGGTCCCTCTAACCAAAATTATAAACCTATCCCTTACCACTGGGAGTATTTCTGGCCCTATGGGAATCTGTAGTGATCCGCCTATTCATAAAAGTGGGATCACTCTAACCACGCTAACTACAGACCTATTTCGATCCTTCCACCCCTTTCAAAAGCACTCGAACATATTGTTGCGGTTCAGCTAACAGACTATTTGGACAAATACCAACTACAGTGCCACCAACAGCACGGCTTCCAAAGGGCACAGCACCACTACTACTTTAGTTGAATTTACAGGCTTCATACACAATGCCCTTGACAGAGGGCTCGTGGGGAGCCTATATTGACCTCACCAAAGCCATCAACATCGTTAACCATGAGCTGTTGCTGTACTAATTAACCCAAGTTGGTCTCACACCTGACTCAGTTCCATGGTTCAGAAGTTACCTCTCGGGGAGAGCAAAGTAAAAATCCAAAACACCCTCTCTTTTTTGAAATTAAACTTTATTTATTTTATGGATTACACAATACCACAGGGTTTGCATTGGTACTGTCATTGAGTCACGTAACAAACTTCCTTGTACATCAGAATCATAAGTGTGTGAAATGTAGTAGGAAAAGAAACACCCCAGTATCCCCATGCCCCTCCCCAACCCTAACACCCCTGAGTGTGCATACTTGATACAGTATATGATTTTATCATATTACCATGAAAGAATAAGTTCAATGGCAAAATTGGAGGGCAAAGAGCATCAGAGACAAATCAGATGAGCACTAATATAAATACAAAGTGTATAATTTGCAATTTTTGTGAAGCTGAGTCAAAGCGATTCGAGAACTGGTAATAAGTCTCTCAATATTAAAGCAAGCTGATAAGTCTTTCAGCCACTCAGCATATGTTATAGTTAGTTGGTCCATCAGTGTTTGAGCACCACTTTTGACCACCATGGAGATTAGCGCCATATGGAATCTCGTTCATGGTTTTCAGCATTGGAGTAAATACCTAGAATGCATATTTCTGCGATGATCGTCTATCCAGACCCAAAAGTGGATCCAAATTGGACTGAATAGAGCGCCACAAGGGGCCACTTTCTCACATTGCCAGAAGATGTGGAGCAGATTCCTTCTGATTGTGAACATCTGGAGCAGAGAAGGAGGAAAGCCTCTAATCGAGCTAATTTGACGGTGTATAGTACATGTTATTTAGTATGTGGTATTGAATAAGTCTGAACTTATCCTGAGTGTGATATCTGTATAAGTCTTTCCAGATTTGTGCCCAGTTAGGAATGAGATCTGGCAGAAGAGAAGACCAAACACTGGAGCCGAGAGGGTGTCCGGATACTTGAGACCCAACAAATAGGAATATATATATGAGATCCCATGGGATTTAGTGGCAAGATCTTGAAGTTGAGAGAGAAAGGGACTGACTTGAGAGTTACTGAAATTCGGTACCAAAATTAGTGCTAATGAGGTGTCTCAGCTGATATACTTTAAAAATATTATTATTGGGAACATTAAGCCTGGCATAATATCCGAGAGAAGAGAAGGAGTCCTGAGGTATAAATTCTCCACCAGGGCTTCGTAGTTTAGGAAGCCAGTCTAAGGTGATCATTGAGCCTCCTAAATGAATATTGGGATTTAGAATAAGAGGCTGTGCCAGGTCTCTTTGGGGAGATTTTGAGACAGTGCAGACATTGAGAGAGGACTTTAAGGGAGGTGCTGATGGTTGGATTTTGTATTGAGGTTGGGAGTGCTGAACTGGGGAGAAAGAAGATAGTCGGAGAGCAGAGATTGGCTTCCCAAGTATTCATCTTTCGATTTGAAGCCAGATTGGAAGGGTCCTCAGCCCTGTTCAGGAGCCATCTGCCCAGTTTGGAGAGATGGGTAGCCCAGTGGTAAAACATTAAGCTAGGAGGCAGAGTCCTCCCTTATCTTTAGGGAGGCAGAGTTTAGAGAAAAGCGTCTGGGGGATTTATTTTGGCAGATAAATTGAGAGATAGTGGAATGCAGATTCTGTAAATGAGAAAGGGATAACCAGAAATTCAGTAAATTAAGAGGGTAGAAAACTGAAGGATGTTCATTTTAATGATGTTAATTCTACCCAAAGGGAATGGGAGTTTGGACCATCTTTGGAGGTCCAGTTGAATATTGGCCATTAGGTCATCCAGATTAAGCTTCTTGAGTAGAAGTGGGTCATTGGTAAGGTGTATTTCCAAGTATTTAATCGATTGAGACCATTTCATGCCAAATCTTGTAAAGCTAGCTTTATGTGTGAAGGCATTCAAGGAATATCTCTGATTTAGCGAGATTCAGTTTGTAGTGAGAGAGGAGACCATACATGTAATAACCTGAAGGGCGTATGTTAATGACATTTGAGGTGGGCAATATGGAGGAGGATATCATCCACGTAAGCAGAAAGAGTCAATGTTTGTTGTAGTACGGGCAGCCCTGGATATGTGATGATCGTTTAATATTAAGGAGGAGAGCTCTAGGTATAGCTTGAACAAAAAGGGAGAAAGGGGACAACCTTGTCTAGTGCCAGTAAAAGGTAGAACAGCGAGGAAAAGACACCATTACAATAGATCTTAGCTGAAGGGGATCTATACACTGTCTTGATCCACCGAATGAAAGAGGTTGGGAAGTCCATTCTGGCAAGTGTCACCCATAGAAAGTCCCAATTGAATCTGTCAAATGCTTTTCAGCATCTAGGAAATTAGTGCCATCGGAATATGCAATGTTTGAGCTGCATGGGAAATATAAGAGGGTTCTAAGGTGGTCAGCAGGAAGCGACCTTACACAAACCCCACCTGCTCCGGGTTCAGAAGGTAAATCAAATCTTTTTAATCCTCTCGCTAAGATCTTGGTTAGAATCTTAATATCGCAGTTTAAAAGAGAGATAGGGTGATAGCTTGCAGGATCTTTTGGTGGTTTGTCCAGCTTGAGGATTTGTAAGATCGTGGCTTCTAATAATGTAAGATCTATGGTATCGACCTTGAACATATACTCATAAAGCCTAAGGAGGAAAGGGCTAGTTCCTTGCTAAAGGTTTTGTAAAAATTGGATGGGTATCCTTTAGGACCAGGTGATTTATCAGGAGCTAGAGAGGCAATCACCGCCTCTACCTTGAGCAGAGTGATGGGAGAGGTGAGGTCATTTATGGTGTGGGTGAAGGCGAGGGAGATTGAGGTCCTCTAAGTAGGTTGAGATGTCTGAAAGGGACATTGGGAAGGTGTCTGCTATAGAGCTTACTATAGAATTCCTCGAACATCTGAGTAATATCCTGGGTGTCGTTTAACTATGCCGTCCGGTGTTTGTAGCATCGGACTCAGTCTCAAACTCTCTGTTTTTGCAGTCTAAGAGCCAGTAATCTACAGCCTTTTCTCCTTGGTCGATATATTTAGATTGGGTTTTTAAATAGCATATTCTGCTTTTTCTTTTAACAGGTCCGTGTATTAGTTCTTTAGTTTTAACAGAGATTCTAACGAGTTGGAGGGGAGGATAGGGGTAGTAATGCTCTAGTTCTTTAATTCTGGTTAGAGTGAGACTGTCTGAGCCTCCCTACATTTATTCCTCAATGAGGTGAGTTTAATTAACTCTCCCAAAGGTAGCATTTCAGGGAACACCATATTGAGTCTTCTCTCGGGTTACAATCCTTATTGAATTCCATAAAGTTAGAGATTAGGTCTTTAATATGGGAGACAGTCTGATTATCCTTGAGGAGTTGGGTGTTTAATTTCCAGATAGGTCCCGCTGAAAATTAGGATCAGGGAGATCCTTACCCAGACTGTTGAGTGGTCTGATAACACTATCGGCTCAATACCCGATTGGAGGAAACCGGGAAGAAGTGAAGTACTGATCAGAATGTAGTCTAGTCTAGACCATGAGTCATGTACCTGAGAGGAAAAAAAGGACTGGAGTGAAGGGTTAGTAAGCCGCCAGGGGTTGCATAATCCCAAAAGTTGCATGAAGTCCAGTAAAGCTTTTTGGGCTGGGGTTGCGGTTTTAGTGGTATATAGGTTCTATCAAGAGCCTGACTTGGTGGGACATTCAATCCCTCTTAATATTAACTGTGAAGGTAGAAGATTGCCAATCTTGTCTGCTAGAGTCATGAAGAACTCTGGGTCCCCTTCCACTGGGCCATAAACAGAGCCTAGCACGATACTGCAGTTATTGAGACAGCCTTTGACCAGTATGAACATGCCTCTGGGTCCGTTAGTTTCTCTTCTGCCAGAAAAGAGTCGTGGTTCTTAATTAAAATGGCAACCACTTTGCTTGCTGCTGTTCCACTAGCAGAAAATACTTGAGAAAACCCAGACCTATGTAACCAGATTGATTCATTATTTGACAGATGGGTTTCATGAAGAAGGAGAACATCAGTCTTAAGTAAGTCACAGTGTTTAAAAACTTGGTGTCTCTTAGTTTTGTCTCTGAGTCCCCATACTTCCAAGCAGCTATCTTAATCGATGCCATAACTATTCATGAGCAATTAGGTTGAGAAAATGAGAATTACACATCCAAGATGAAAAATTATTAAGGCACGCTCTAGAACCCCCTTTAACCCATCCCACCTACACAGAAAAAGCTCCAAAATCCCTGATAAACAAGTACTGCCAGGAAAATGCTAGCGACCTTGATCAGTAATTGGGAGACTAGGTCCTGGATCCAGAAACAATCCACCCATCCCCCAAAGGAAAATAAACCAACCAACTATATACACAATAGTTCCAAGCTTGAATGAGTGTAGCTTGGATAAGCCAACAATAAACACTTGGAACTAAGATCCTAATGGTGAATCCCAGGAGCTTCATGGATCGAACCCTCTAGTGAGGTATACCTACAGAATTGGGGATATTCTGCTGAACTGTGTCACCCAACAACCTATAAGGCTGACCCCAATAGGGTACCCTGTGAATGCCATCCCCCTTTATTAGCTCATGAGGCAGCTTCCTACGAGCATATCCACCCTTGGCTCCCCTCCCACCCTCTCACTTCAGTAGCAGCTCGAGGACCATTCCCTGTAGTGGCCAAGGAAGGTGGCCTTATAGATTGTCAGGTCCAGAGGCAACGATCAACCTAAGCTTGGGGTTTACATCTCTCACTGTCTTTAAGCTGTTGAGAAAGACTGCTAACCATGCCATGTGTGTTCAGGCCCTTATAGTGAGTCCTTTCCCAAGTGTGAGTGGACAGCGTGTATTTTAAACCCACCATCAGGCTAGGCGGTTGTTTATCTCATCGCTAACGGAATGCACTGGGGGCACAATTTGTTGCAGGACCAAAGTCAGTCCACGGCGAAATCGGCAAGCCGCACTGGAGACCCTGTACAAAGGTTCCGGGGCAGACCCTAGGAAAGCTAAGGTGTTCATGCTTTCAGGAAAGCGAGACAGGCAAGCCTCCTATCAGCCACCAGGCTGCATGGTCATACCTCTAACCACAAGGTAACAAATAAGAAGTTATCTAAACTTTAACAAAGGGCAACAGTCGATGTGACTATTTGTCAGTAAACTACTTATTTCAACCATCTTTAAATAGGTTGGGAAGCCTAGAGGCTAATTCCTTGGTAGCTTGATCAGAGATTCGTAGGTGAGCGATGATCCGTCGATTGTAACTCTTAAGTTGGCAGGATACAGCATCTTGAACCGGATACCTGCCGCAATAAGTTTGTGGACAACTGGGTGGAAGGCTGCTCTTTTCTGTCTGGTTCGATCGGAAGGTCTTGTGCAATTCTGATCTTGGATGGCCCCCAGGTTATGGACTGTAGCTCTCTAGCTTTACTGAGGATGTGTTGTTTTCTATAAAGCTGAGGAACTTGATAATGATAGGGCGAGGAGGGAAGCAGGTGGGGCTTCAGCCTCAGAGATCGATGGGCTCTCTCAATGTGGTATTGAGGATTCAGTGGTGAAGGCCCCATGACCTTGTGAAGGAACTTCTGGAGGAAAGTAATAGCATCTGAGCCCTCTTCTACCTCAGGTAGCCGATAATTAGGAGGTTATTCCTCCTGCTTTGCCCTTCTAAATCTTCCATTTTAAGTTGGAGCTTTTGGATCTGCTGTTCCAAGAGGGTGATTTCTGGGTCAATTTGTCTTTCCATCTCTCTTGAGAAGTTATTCTAGCCTCGAGTCGATCACTCTACTTTTAAGGGGTGAGGTCTCCTTTGATTGATTTGAGCTCTGCAGTTATATTCTCCAGTGCCTCTCGAAAAGGTGATAATTCTTGCAGGAATCGCTCTTCAGATAGAGGGACTACCGGGGTTAGTGCTGCCCACTTTGTTCAGGCTCGGTGCCCTGATTTCTCGCTTTCTTCAAGAGCTTTTGGGCGTGTTGGGTGGTGTGTGCCAGATCACGGCCTGCTTCATCTCTGCCTCCATCGCCGTGATAAAGCTTTGCGATGCCAAGATACGTGGATAAGATCAGTAGGCAGAGGTTAAAAGGTCTCCAGCAGCTGCTATTGTGCACTTTAGAGGGATAAAACAGAGTTTAAAATGAATTGTAGCAGATGGTTGGTAGGAGCCCAGGGCAGGTGCAGCTTTCAGGCAGTTTGCATCATGTGACCTTGACCCAAAACACCCTCTCTGATAGCAAACCTATAATAAAGGTGTTCATAAGGGTCCATCCTTGGCCCTCTTGTTTTAAGCTTGTTCCTTAACCAACTCCCAGCAGCACTTAAAGACAATATTCTTTTATATAGATGATGCAGTACTTTTTCAAGCCACCGAGACTCTACTGTTCTGGAAAGTCAAATGCAAGTCAATTTCATCGCTGCTGAGCAATGGTTCCTCAAATCGAGACTATTATTAAACTACAAAAGATGAAAACCATGATATTTGCATCCAGCAACAGTAAACACAAGTCCTTCAAATAAAATTTACAACAAACTTGCCTCCCCACTGGAGACAGCAAACTGCTTTAAATATTTGGGAGTAACTCTGGACAGCTCTTTCTTACTCACAACATATCAACCTAGTTGCTAAGACAGTAAACTCAAGGCTAGGACTTCTCTATAAAACAAACACTACTTAACCTATGAAGCCCTGAAAATGGCAGTCACTAGCACAGTTCTATTGGTCATTGACTACAGTCTTGCAGTTTATGGATCAGCAACCCCTATGGCCCTCAAATGGGTAAAACTTCCCTAAACAAGGCCTGTAGGCTCATTTTGGGAGCTACCCAGAGGACCCACACTTGTGACCTTTATGCACAGACTGATTGGCTTAACCTGGATTGCAGGATACAGTATCATGTCTGTCTGCTGGCAAAAAAGCTACCCTCAGATTTACCCGATGGGTATCAGGAATCTCTTTAGCCTGCCTGACTGTACACGAAGCACCAGGAACACCCATAATCACTCCTCAAAGTCCCTTCCACCATATGGTGCAAGGCCAGCAGTCTTTTGAATACCAGGCACCTTCCTGGCTAAACTCTCTTAGTGTAGACCTACAAAAGGAAATTAGGCTTAGTCAGTTTAAGACTAAACTTCACACACTACTTGCATCTACTAGTGGATGTGACTGTTGGACCTAGGCTCTCTTACCCTCCTAGTGGATGCGATTGCTGGACCAGGCACCACCACTCCCCTTTCACTCCCTGCTTACCACCCTTACTTTCTCAGGCACCTCCTTGCTCAGCCCACCCCTCCTCATTTTTTCCTCCTGCCACTCCACCTCCCGCTTCTCTTGCCCACCCCTTACCTTACCGCCCCTACAACCCCACTTTCCACCAGTTTCACTCCTCCCATCATCCCCTATGACACAGCCACCTGCTGGTATGCCTCCTTAATCCCTCCTCCCTGCCCAGCCCTCCTATCAGAACATTGAGAGTAGAACACCACCCCTTTTCAGCAAGCCAGGCCAAATCCAGATCCTCCATTTCAACTGAGGCACAGCCAAGGTTTCAAATGAGATGCCGCAATTACAGAGAAGGACCATACAGGGCAGGAGAAGGCAGAGAAATGCTATCAAAACAACCAAAGAGAACTGCAGCAGGAGATGGAACAACTTCAGGGCAGGAGACAATACCACTGTTAAAGGTAATTAATGTTTCACAACATTGTTTGACTGATAGCTAATTTAGTGTCTTGAGCAAAGGGCTTGGATTTGCACCAACAGACACTATAAATAAATATGAGACCTTCATGCATGTGAATGTAGCAAGTAGAAATCTGAGCATCACATCTTTCAATCAGAAATGCAAAACTGTAAATGCAAGCACTCGAGATAGCATTAACAGACTGTTTCTACAAAATCAAACTCTGCCCCCCTCCCCGCTATACAAGTCTTCAAAGATTTGGTAGACCGTGATTTGGAAAATTTATTTAAAGAACTGCCAAGGTCGAACTTTCAAAATGTAAGCATTATAGAAACATCTGCTATCAAATGTCTACAGAATGATGCTAATATAGTTATTAAGGAAGCCAACAAAGGCTGATGCGTGATGCTGCAAAATCGAGAGGATTATGTTGCAGAAGTCCCGAGACAGCTTAATGATGAGATTTTATACCAAACTGAATACAGACCCCACCTTTGAATATAAAACATCTATTGACAAAACCCTCGAGCTGGCTTTAGAACGTGAAGATATAGAAAAAACCAAAGAATTTCTAACCACAGATGACCCTGTTCAAGCAACATTTTATACGCTGGCTAAGGTCCACAAAACTTTAGAACACCCTTCTGGTCACCCTATTATTGGTGGACTTGGTTTTCTTACAGAACCTTTATCCAAATTTGTGGACTTTCATTTACAACCATTTGTACAAACACTTACCACCTACTTAAAAGATACTAAGGATGTGTTAAAGATATTAAATAACATTAGGTTTGCAACTGACACTATTCTAGTAATGCTTGATACAGAAGGGCTTTATATTAACATTCCTCACGAAGAGGCTTTGGACATTGCAGCAGAGTTTCTCAACCAGCGTGACTATACAACTGTTCCACCTACAGACTTTATTGTTAAATTACTCAAATTTGCATTGAAGTTCAATGTTTTTGTCTGACAAAAAATGTATTTGCAAATGAAGGGAACAGCTATGGAAGCCACTTGCCCCAACTATTGCCAATCTGTATGTAGGATCATGAGAGAACAAACATGTTCTCAATGCAGTGGAAAATCCTTTTTCAATAATATTCTAATGTTTAGATGTTTCATTGATGACATACTGTTAATATGGACTGGTGGGGAAGTACTACTACAGGAATGTAATTATTTACACAGTATAATGGAGCATTTGAAATTTACTTATACTGTACACCGTTCCATTATAAATGTTATAACAACAGAAAAGGAAGGGACCTGGGGGTAATCATATCAGATGACCTTAAGGTTGTAAGCAATGTGAGAAGGCAGTAGGAGGGCTGGGGGTATACTGGGATGTATAGGGAGAGGCATCATCAGCAGAAAACAGGAAGTTGTTATCCTCTGTACAGACAGTTGGTGAGACCCCATCTGAGTACTGTGTCCAGTTCTGGAGACCCCATCTCTGCAAGGACATAGACAGGATAGAGGCAGTCCAGAGGAGGGCAACTAAAATGGTGCAGGGTCTGCAAGAGAAGCCGTATGAGGAGAGACTAAAGGAGCTTAATCATTATACCTTTGAGGAAAGAAGGAGAGGGGACATGATAGAAACTTTAAAGTACCTCAGTGGAATCAACAAAGTCCAAGAGGGTAGCATCTTTCAGAAAAGAGACTTGCAAGAACAAGGGGACACAATTTAAAGCTAGAAGGAGGGTGGTTCAGGGGCAATGTGAGGAAGTATTATTTCACAGAGAGGGTAGTGGATGCATGGAACAGCCTTCCTGAGGAGGTTGTGGGGTCTAAAACTGTGGAGGAATTCAAGAATGCATGGGACAGACATAAGGCAATTCTTGTGGGGTTTGGAAGAAATAAGCTGTTGGTTAACGAGGATCTGCAGGCCTATCCTGTAGGTAGGAAATGGGCAGACTAGATGGGCCTAGCGGTCCTTATCTGCCGTCAAAGTCTATGTTTCTATGTTTTAGATATGAGTACTTTTAACAACAGAGGGGCTTATTGAAACAAGAAGGTTTATAGAAAGCCCACAGATGGTGATACAGTGCTCCTGGCCTCAAGCTGTCACCCAAAACATACTATTCAGAACATTCCAAAGAGACAGTTTTTGAGAGCAGGAGAAACTGTAGTACACCAGCACAAACAGAGAATAACAAGATGGATATGACTTGAAGATTTCAAGAACAAAGGTACAGTACACAAGTAATATACCAGTTTAGGAATTTTGCAATGGAGCAGGAAAGGGATTTTTATTGGCAGATCAAGTTGAAAAAATGCACAAAAAGAAAAAGGTTTAATTTTGTGACAACATATTTGATACATGCCACAAATTTGGAGAAGATCCTGAAAAACATTGGTCAGTGTTGTCAAGTGATTTAGGACTAAGAGATTTGACACAGCAACCCCCAAGAATGGTATACAGGAGGGCTAGAACCTTAAAAGATTTATTGGTTCATAGCCATTATACACAGCCTGAGCCATCATGAACTTGGCTGAACAAAGAAACCAAGGGTTGTGTCACATGCAAGAGGTGTCTATATTGCAAGGATATTTTAAATAGTGAAGATTTATCTAGTGTAAATACAGTAAACGATTTTGAAATTAGACACCTCATTACATATAACACTGGGGACTATCTATTTGGCAACATGTACATGCTTCTCCTTTTATGTGGATAAAACCATTAGAAATTTTAAAATAAGGGTAGGTAAGCATGTCCGAGCCATCCAGAGAGGCAACTGTACATATGCTACTGCTGCCCACATTGTAAGAATGCAGAATAGTACATGCAATGAACATAGGTTTTGCTTTCAAGCTATAGAAAAATTGTTCAACCTGCAAGGGAGGTAACTTTAATGATTTATGTTTACAGAGAGATCATTTCTGGATGTTAATGCTAGGAGCTAATAAACAACCAGGGTTAAATGTGGGTCTAGATACCAGACCTTATCTCAAAAGAAAGTAGAACTGTTACTATGATACTGTAATATTTGTTTTAACACTTGAACTTTTAAATTTTCCTTCCTTCTTCTTCACCTATTTTCCTTTTCCTACAATCCTTTCTTTTCTACACATTGCCCCTTGTGCTTCCCTTCCTTTCCATCCTCTTCGTTTCTTCCTCTTTTACCTCTTTATAGTCTCAACTGGTAATCACAATGAATTTCATTAATTCTAAATGTATGTGATGCTATGGTTAAAGAGTAATGGTTTTAAAAATGTTTTGGGCATTTATCTCAGTACATGCAACTTTAAATATGTTCTAATGATTAATGTTTGTTGTGTTTTAATGGTCTAGCCAGTCACATTATTCTGTATGTTAAACATCAGTGTGACGTCATGGTGCTTTTGTTATTTAAGTGGTGTATGTGGTTTAGGTTTTAGCCTTTGATAAAGGCTCTATCATGATCCGAAATGCATCAGGTGTACTAAGTTTCAATAAATGTAATTTTAATACTATCTCCGGTGTCCGTGTGAATTGAGGTGGTGACTGATCTGCTTTTCTAGTTTAAATACTAAACATCTTTATATAGACAATTATAACTCTATTTTGGAACAATTCACAAAAGATATTAAAAGATGGTCTATAATTCCTTTGCAAATGCATGATAGAATTCAGACAGTGACAATGAATTTACTCCTTAGACTTCTATATTTATTTGAGTGTGTACCCGTCCAGAGATGGTTCACAGAGACACAGTCAAAATTTGTAGATTTATATGGGGCAAGAAGAGACCTCGAATACGTAAATCACTCTTAATGGCGAACAAAATGTGTGTGGGGAGAGCTGTTCCAGACCTATGGGAATATTGGTTAGCAGCCCAAGTCAAATGGGTACTACTCTGGCCACACATACCCTCTTGGGCGCACTGACAGGATATGGAGAGGGTCATGCTAAAAGATCTGCCACTGGCACATTTGTTTCACCCTTCGCAGAGGACCCACAGTGGTAGAGGACTGCTTAGCAATTAGGGTGACACTGAAGGTCTGGAAGTATTTAAATCATATGATGGAGTCAAAGGAGATCTGGAAACACTGTTGGCTCACTACAGCAATAGATTTTACAGCGGGCATGACTGACCCATGGTATCAACATCAGAGGGCCCAGGTTTCACATGCCCGGTGCAGATAACGAGGGAGACCGATCCTTTCTTTTGAGGAATGTTTGAAAAACCTGGGTTGGACACCCAGGGATAAACTATATACGTACAAATTCAAGCACACATACAAGTGAAACTAAGATATCAAGCTAGAAACACAACACCCACATTATTAGGGCCAACCCTCACAGAACTTCTCTCAGTAACAGGTCCCAAACAGGCCATATCAAAGATATACAGATTCCTGAACTCACATAAAACGGAGGCAGCCAAACATATAATAGAAAAATGGGAACAGGAGGCAGGGTTTCATCTGTCTAGAGTGGAGTGGGAAAACATTTGGGAAGTTTTAATAGGGTGACTACCTCTCCAGTGAGGCAAGAATACTTCTGGAAATTAAAGGTGAGGTTCTTTTTGACTAATAATAAGGTCTCTAAATGGAATTCAGGGGTGTCTTCTGCTTGCTGGCATTTTGTGGAGAAAGGAGGGCCTCCTCATTTCATGATTCTTCTCCTGCCCAGTCTTAGAACCTTACAAAGAGGGGTGTCACAGAGGCCTTAGAGAATTTATTCCAAATGACAGGACCATATGTTTTTCGTAATATGATCCTTGGCCTGCCTCCAGAGGGAAAGGGCAGTAGCTCTCTTTACTTGTGGTACATCTGTATAGCAGCCTATAATAAAGCCATCACCCAAAACTGGTTAAAGCCACTCCCACCAACTTTGGAGGAATGGAAGCAGATAATTATAAATATACAGAACATGGAAGAAATTAAAACCAGATACAAAATAGATGGGAAAAATTTGTTGAAAGATGGACAAGATGGGCAGTAATATAGGCCCTTAGGAAATTAGAGAGAGAGGGGAACAGGAAAGAGGGGGACATCTACCCATTCGAGCCTATGATTAGCACTAACATCATATAAATTAGGCTATGCTGGACCGGATCTATCTAAATACAGAAAGACTAGAAAGCCTTTGTGCTTCTTAAGTGTGAGAAGTACTTGGATATGTGAAAAGATTGTTCCCGATACACAGCACCCCAGTGGATGAGCCAGACAGTATGTTTTTTATTAGTTAGCCCAATCTCTTTCTCCTTTTCAATTGATTTTTACCTGTTTGTTATATTTGTTATGCCAATGTTAGTAAATAAGTATTTCTTTACCATACAGAAACATGCTAACTGCGACAAAATGCCGAAGAATGATATTTTTGAAAGTACATTGGAATAACAAGATGATATGTTTTAAATAAGAAATAATAAATGTTTTGTTATTATGTCACATGGAATATGTCCAAACTGATAATAAAGCAAGTATATATAAAAAAAGAAACCCAACTAGCATTCCTTGGACCAGTTTTCTAGCCTCTTCAGAACCCTTCTCATTTTTCTATACTTTCCTGTATCTACCCTGTTACATAGCTTTGTATCATCTGTAAACAGGCTAACCCTCCCTTCTAGACCCTCTGCAATATCACTTGTGAAGACATTGAAGAGCATTTGTCCCAGCACTGGTCCATAGGGTACGCCACTTGCTATTCATCCTCCTGTGAGCGGAACCCATTTACCACCACTCTTTGTGTTCTGTTACTCAACCAGTTTCTAACCCACATGACCACCTCTTCTCCACCCCAGATTTGCCAGCTTACAGATTAGTCTCCTGTGTGAGACAGTGTTGAAGGCCTTCCTGAAGTCCAGATAGGCCATATCTACAACTCTGCCCTGGTCTATTTCCTTTGTCATCCACTCAAAGAAATCAATCTGGTTGGTCTGGCACGATCTCCTGATGTGAATCCATGTTGCCTTGGGTTCATCTGCCCCTTGCCTCTAGGCAGTCCATCAGCCTTTCCTTAAGTAGGGTTTCCATCATTTTACCTACTATCAATGTTAAACTGACAGAACGGTAGTTTCCTGCCTCCTTCTTGCTACCATTTTTGTGCAGGGGTACCACTTGCGCACCTCTGGAACCACACCTGTTTCTAGTGATCCACTGAACAGCTTAACCAGAGGTTTAACCAGTTCTTCCTGGAGCTCCTTTAGGATCCTCAGGTGTGTCCCATCCGGCCCCATAGCTTTATCCACCCTAAGCTGTTCCAGTGCTCTTTTACTCTGTCCTCTGAAAAGGTCTAATGTCCGCCTTCTCTCTGTTTGTCCATCTCCATTAATGGGGACCATCCCCATTGTCTTCTTCCATGAATACGGAACAGAAATATTTGTTGAGGACTGTCGCTTTGTCAAAGTCTTTCTCCACTACCCTGCCTCCCTCTTTCCAAAGTCTCACAATCCTTCCCCGTCTTCCTTCTCTCGCTAATATACCTAAAGAATGCCTTCTCCTTCCTTCACTGATTTAGCTAGCTTTTCCTCAGTTTTGGCCTTTGCTGCCCTTACTGCCTTGTTTGTTTCCTTTCTTTGGGGTGGTGTGTGTGTAATCAAGTTTACACACCTTGGGGTGAGATGCTTGCACAACCCCTTGAGCTCAGCCTCGGATTTATGTAGCATCTAACCCCTCGGATGTGTGTAAATCTTCTCATTACACACACCACTCCATACTTTATTCTATATATAATGCACATTACAGTATTTGATGTTGTGGTAACTGCTGGCACCACTGAGGCATCACTTAGACAACATTTCCTGTAACTCTACAGTGCTATTCTGCTGCAATAGCGGTATTGAAGGCAAGTGAGAGTGGTGTGTGTGTGTGGATGGGGATCTGCAGGTGCACCGTAGCTCCTGACCTGAAACTCACATTGACTGCTACGTGTTGATTAAAACTAATACTCCAGTCTCATGTCACACTTAAAAAACAGACCATAAGAATTTAAAATAAGAAATGCAAAACTGTGAGGAGCAGTAAGACAGCCCTGAAGCCACAGAAGCTGGCAGTAACCAACCGGATTATTTAGACAAAAAGTAGGATACCGCTCAGCTCATCAGTACATCACCCCATATCTCTCTTCCCACCATGTGTTGGGCATAATCAGTTTCACATTTCATAGTTTCCAGCATAACAGAAACACTTAACTCAGCAACAATGCTTGATGTAATGCATTTGAACATGAGTAACAACTGCCTATTCAGGCACAAATTGCTGACAGTTACAGTTAAAACAGAGGCAGTAATTCACGACAGTGCACTTACAATGCTACTTGCAACCTTGTTGAAGTTCACCTCGCAGTAGTATACAAAATTAGTATTTGAAAAAATGTTAGAAAATTCAATACTTGTCAACTAGTAATTTTCATTATGGGTCAAAACATACGTCACTGCATACGTAAACAGAATGAATCATGAGTGCCACCAGCACTCGTTGATCAACGATTGAAATTCCATTTCAATTTACAATCACGCACTGACATGAATCCGAAAAAAAAATACAGACTGCTCCAACCAATGTATGTAACTAAGTGTTGAACTCAGGTTCATGGCAGTTCTCCAGGGTACAAATAAAGTACAGAAGGAAAGCATTTTCAGAGAAAGATGTTTAAGAACAAGGGATCATGCCATGAAGCTTGTGGAGGGTAGACTCAGAGGAAACATGAGAACATACTTCTTCACTGAGAGGGTGGTGGATGCAGAACAACTTCCCATCAGAGGTGGTGGGGCAAAACAGTAACAGAATTAAAAAGGCATGGTATCGGCATAAGGATCCTTAATGGTTAGGAATCGGGGATAAAGCCAGAAATCAAGTAGTGTCTGCAGTTTTAAAGTAGGTAGGGAAAATTGGCACACTAGGGTGGGCCAACTCGTCCTTATCTGCCAATGTCTATGTTTCAATGCCCCTATTTGGCACTTCTTCCCATAAGTGTATTCAATATACTTTTGAATCCTCCTACTATCTCAGTGCAGACAACGTCTTCTGGAAGTGTATACCAGTCTGCCACCCTCTTTCCATAGAAGTACTTCCTTGCATCTCCCCACCAATTTCAGTGAGTTTCCCTGGTTCCCAGTTGTTACCACATATTTTTTTTTTTTTTATTCTTTTATCCCTCCTGGATGCCCCCTGCACTCCCTCCTTGGCTGTCTCAATGCCCTCCAGACTCCCCACTGGAGTCTGCCCCTAGAGTCTCTTTTTTTCTCAGGTGCTCCTACCTGCCTCCTTAGCACCTTACACAGCGGGGTCTGCCCGTGTTGTGTCATCGGGTGGCGGGCTGCCATCATCCAGATGCCGAGGGTTGTTTTCCGGTTTTCTGTCTCCTCCTTTCACCGCCCCGAGGGGCGCTTGACTCGTGAACGATGCTTATGCCGCCTGCCAAGCCAAGGCGTCCTCCCTCCCCAGCTCCCTGCCCTAGGAAGCGCGTTGCCCCAAGAGTCAGTGCTTTCCACCGGCTCTCTCGGCGTCGGGTGTATTAAGCACCCTGGTCCCTCCCGAAGGAGGAGAGCATCCATTGGGATGCTCGATCCTCCTTCCCCTGCCCGACCTGACGGCCCGAGTCCGTTCGAACCGGGTCACCGACATGATGCGCAGGTGTGGCGTCCAGCGCCTCAACCCTCAGCGCCACCGGGCCGACTGTTACCACATATTTTAAACAACTCACTGATCTTACTTCGAGTTGGAGCTCTTGCAGCAGGCAATAACTGTTAGGACTAAGCAGCCAGGTACTAGGACCCCATGAAACCTTCTAGCTAGCAGTCTTCAGCGTGGACCACGCCCAATGTCAGCTCTACCCAACATCAGCCAGTGGTATAAAGGCGGTCCCCAGCCCGCCTCAGTTCTTTTCCCACCATCGACCCGTTCACATCGGCTCCTCAGATGCCTTCTCAAATCAGTTCGACTGCTTTCGTGCCTTCAGCTTTCTTTGATTTTTTGACCAAATATCTGATTTTATTTCCCTTTCTACATGTTGTCTTCTCTGGCGCTGTCCATTTCATCTATGGATCGCAGACAATCAAAGTGCACCTGTGGCAAACAGCTACCGCCAAAGGACAGCCACAAGATCTGCTCTTTTGCCTAGGCCTGAACCACAACCTATCCTGTGAGCACTGCAAGGCATTCAACTCCGGACTCGGATCCACCGCCAGAAGGCCCTTAAAATGCACATCCTAGAAAAGCAGCTTGCTGAGATGCAGAGATAGCAGTGGGAAGAGTCCTTCTTCAAATCCTTCTCGGTCTCCACCTCCTCCACATTTAAGCTGCATAAGAAGAAGAGGAAGGATTCAGGAAACCCAAACATCAGGACAAGGACCAGGAAAAGTCCTGGGGTTGCTCCCATTCCAGGTCTCTGCTGCACAAAATGTTTTTGTCTGGCTTCTGGTCACATGGGGCTTGGACCACTCTCCCGGCCTACCCACATCTCCTCTGGGCAGCCGACTTCTAAACCTCCTGCTGTCATCCTGGCATCAGGCGGAGGTAAGTCAGGGTCTGGGTCTTTGGGCCCTTGCCTGATGCCCCTAAGGTGAAGGCCACACCAGCAGAGTAACCCTCCACCTTAGGATCTGGGACCAGCCAGAAGAAGGGCAGTGACGCTCTGGTGCCTACCAAAACAGTCCCGATGACGGTCTCACCCAATGCCTTGGACAAGATACCACATCATCAGGCAGGTGTCAGACCTGGACGCCACCGCCCCAGGCTCTGAAGGCATCGGCTGCTTCCCAATGACATCACTAAGCAACCATCTGCTATGGGCGCGCTCTCTGGATGTTGGGCTAGGTGTAGCCCCTCCTCACCAGGCCACTTTTCACTGCTTGAAGATCTGGGGTGGACGAGACACTTAATCAGCCCATTGGGTCCACGTCTGATGCTCTTCTCATGCCCCTGATCAAAGGAGAAATTCAGGCCCTCCTCCAGAAGTGGGCTATAGAGCCAGTCCCCAGGCTGAATGAGTAAAATGGTATTATTCACATTTTTCCTTAGTTCCCAAAAGACCAGATACCTTAAGCTCATCCTGATTCTCAGCTCCCTGAACAAGTTCATCGAATACAAGAGGTTCAGGATGGTCATGCTGCCAGGTCTGTTTTCCCTCCTGCATCAAGTGGGCTGGCTCTGCTCTCTAGATATGCTGGATGCATACCTGCACATTCTGATTTTACACCACACAGGAGGTTCCTGTGTTCCTCTTCCAGGGCCAACCAGTTTTGAGCCTTGCCATTCGGCCTTTCTGCTCCCAGAGTCTTCACCAGTGCCTAGCGATGGTGGCGGTGGCTCTACATCGATGGGGCCATTATGACTTTCCTACCTAGATGACTGGCTCCTGGCAGCTCCCACCAGGGAACAGCTGGTTCACACTCTCAGAAACACCTTTACACTCTTCCAAGAGCTGGGGATCACCCTGAATATCCCAAAGGCATCCCCATGGCCCAGCCAGAGACCTCAGTTCATAGGGGCAGTCCTGGACACAGTACGGGCATGGCTTTCCTCCCCAGACAGGGCGGATCATCTTCAGGATCAGGTCCGAATGGTATCCTCGGCTCCTCATGTACTGGCCTGAGTCTATCTGAGACTCCTCAGTCACCTGGAGGCAGCCATCCCTACAGTTCCTATAGTTCGCCTCCATATAAAGATCTGTCAATGGATGCTCAGGTTGCAATGGGACCAGAGGTCTGACAACCTAGATCAGCTGATCTTGGTCTCCGACGAGTCTGCAGGGTACTAATCTGGTGATTGGACCCACTCAGTCTATTGACAGGGGTCCTCTTCTGACAGGAGCCCCTGAAATGAGTTCTGACCACAGACACCCCAGGTCTCAGTTCGGCACCCATCTGGAGACCAGGCAGACCCAGGAGACCTGGTCACCAGACGAGCAATTGCTCCACATCAGTGTTCTAGAGATGTGAGCAGTCCTGAATGCCTTGCAGGCTTTTCAAGCGGACTGATCTCCTGGCTTTCTTCTCATTCAGACGAAACATGTCCATCGCTTTTACATCAACAAGCAGGGGGGTACTCTCCTACCCGCTCTGCAGAGAGGAATGAGGATCTGGTATTGGGCACTGTAACACTGCCTCGAAGCTCACCGCCATTCATGTTCCAGGCATCCAAAATATCTTGGCTGACAGCCTAAGTAGGTCTTGGTCCAAGGCTCACGAGTGGGATCTCCTTCAGTAGGTAGCAGACCAGCTATTCGACAGATGGGGATGACCAGTGTGGGAACTTTTATGCCCCACTCAATGCCAGACTGCCCAGTTTTGTATTTATTTATTTAATATTGGTAACTGGGTAGGCCCACTGAGCCCAGTAAAGGTCCCTTTTCAGGCTACACAGAATTAATTACAGATAGTGCAACATTTACAGAGCACAACGTTGGCAGATGATTAAGAGACAATAGTTTACAATCACAGGCTAGGATACATTGTTTTACAATGCATGACAGTTTACAACTTTTGTTACTAACACTTGAATATATTGTATGGTTACAGCCACTCACTGAATACAGTTAATTGGATCAAGAAGTACACAGTTGAGACATCACTGGTTACAGGTGCATTGGTTAAGCTCCAGCAGGTGGGCCTTAAGTCCCTTTTAAATCCCCCAGTTTATTTATTTATTTATTTATTGAAATGTTCCCCAAGAAGACACACTGAACAAATGTTGATCATCTGCTGATGCGACGGTGGAGGGTACAATTGGATGGTTGGATTGAACATACAGTTTACATTTATCATAACTTAGAAAAATTAATATACAATTACATTTGCAAAAAGACAAAGTTAATTTTTAACATACAGTGAATGTTTAACATTCCTGCAGTGTATACATAAAATACAGCTGACATATCTGAGAATTACGTACAGAAATTTGATACAGCAATGTAGCCATCTCTTGCAGGATTGTGTTACAATTAAGATGCAGATGATATGGCAATTAACGAATGAGGTGCAGTGAAAATGACATCCAAGACAGTCAGGGGTGGACAGGAATACCAACTGAGAGAAAGGTGAGGCAATAAGATGGGGGAGCATTGACAGAACTAATAAAACCAGTTGTGAGGCAAGTTAGCATAGGCTAGTCCAAGCTGGAAGCAGCCCAAACAGAACAAAAGTGTAAGTGATTAGCTCAAATGAGCTAACTTCTATTTAAGTGCAGAGGGGCATTCCTGGAGATGCATCTCTACTGTTAGATCCAAGGCCTGGAGTTTTCTGGTGAGATGCATTGTCCCTCTCTTGGACAGGGAGGTTGCTCTATGCCTTTCCTTCCTTTCCCATTCCACAGAGGGTACTTCTGAAGCTTCAGATGAATGGAGCAGAGATGATTCTCATAGCACCCTTTTGGCCTCAGCAGATTTGGTTCCTACTACATCAACAGCTGGCAGTGGAACCTCCAATTCCCTACATCTAAGCTGACACTTGCTCTCCTAGGACCAGGGCAATTTGATCCATCTGGATCTCAAGTCCCTGCATCTTCATGCATGGCTCCTGCACACCTAGCAAGAGCATGATATGGGGTTCCCTATAAGGTAGCAAATGACCTAGTGGCAGCCAGGAAACCATCCACTAGATCCACATATGCTATGAAGTGGAAAAGATTCTGCCTGTGGCTACCGTATGCCATCTTAATCCCTTTTCTTGTCCCCTGAACTCAATCCTTGAGTCTTCTCTCTATCTTAGCAGGGCCTGAGCTACTCCTCCATTAATGTGCATCTGTCTGCCATTTCAGCATATCACGCACCAGTGGAGGGCAAACCTTTACTCAGCTGGACATGTGCCGATTTCTTTTGCAGGCATCTTGTACTTACAGCCTCCCATCAGAGATCCCATTCCTCCATGGGAACTCCTTTTATGTTGGAAAAGCTCATGCTCCCCCATTTGAACCAGCCACAGGTTGCGACCTATGCTTTCTGTCATGGAAAACATTATTTTTAGTTGCAATACTTCCGCATAAAGAATTTTGGAGCTTCAGCTCTGATGTGTACAGAGCCCTATTTTGTTTTTCATAAAGACAGGATGTCCTTATGTACAAATTCTAAGTTTTTACCTAAGGTGCTGTCAGAGTTTACACTAAATCAAAACATCCACCTGCCAGTTTACTATCCTGAGCACTCAAATGGGGAAGCGATGTTACACACTCTCAACATCCATAGAACGCTTTCACATTATCTGAACCGTATGGCTTCCTTTTCAGAAAATGGATCAGTTTGTTTTGTTTGCTCCCCAAACTCAGGAGGCACCAGTTTCCAAACAGACCTTGTCTAAATGGTTGGTTAAGTGCATTGTTTTTTGTTACAAGTACAACAAGCCTTACCAAGTACGGTAAAAGGTCATTCTACCAGGGGTGGCTACCTCCTTTGCCTCTCTCTCCAAACATCTTCACAGCAGACATCTGTGGCAGCTACCTGGAGTTCTGTTCATTTCTTTGTCTAGCATTACAGCTTGGACATAGCTTCCAGATGTAGGACTGGGTTTGTCTCGTGGTTCTCCAGGTTCTTCTCTCCTGAGTCCTTAGTTGGCAGGTTTTCAGCCTCCTCCCAGACTTCTCCAGTCCTTATCCTTTTATTGCTTTTGACTCAGTCCTAATAGTTATTGTCTGCTGCAAGAGCTCCAACTCTAATCTAAGATAGTACAGTTACCGTAAGAACTTACCGTAATAGTAGATCTTCGAGAAGAGCTCTTGGAGCAGGCATTGTTTTTCCTTCCTCCTTCCCTCCTGACTTTCTTTCTGCTGTTAATTGTTGGCAAAACCTGCCTGGTTCTCCTTCCATCCTAGACTCCAGGTCTCTGGCAGGATAACTAAGGTGGGCTGGGGACTGCCCCTTTTATACCATTGGCTGATGTCAGGCAGAGCTGATGTCAGCGGTGGTCCCCGCTGAAGACCGCTAGCCAGAAGGTTTCCGTGGGTTCTGGCACCTGGTGGCTTAGTCCTGACAGTAATTGCCTGCTGCAAGAAGTCTTCTCAAAGTTGTTATGGTAAGTTCTTACGTAACTGTACTTTCTTCACCTTGTTTATTCCATGGAGGTATATGAACATCTCAATCATGTCTCCCTTCTGTCCTCCATCATGTATACTTCGATTCCCCCAAGTGCTCATCATAGAACCTCCCATCTTGCCCCTGTATTATTTGTAGCCCTTATCTGCACTGCCTCCAACCTACCCCTGTGCTTCCTCAAGTGAGGGCTCAAAACTGCACACAGCTTTCTTGGTGCAGTTGAACACGGGATCCACACAGCTGCAGTATTCCTTCTTCTTTCTGCCAGTGATCGCCTCCCTGATGCATCCCAGCATCCATTCAGACTTTCCCACCACCCTGTTACACTGTGAAAATGTCTTCACATTCTCCATTATTATCATTTACAGGTCCCTTTCTTCTGTTGTGTTCTCCACTACACTCGTTAACCCTAAACATGTCTCTTTAGAAGGGAAATGATAGAGACATATACGCCCTAAGGGGAAAAATCAAGTAAGCAGTGAGGACCTTTCTACTAGGAACAGGGATGCAGTAACAAGGCAGCATAAACGGATACTGGTCGGGGAAAATCAGTATGGATGTGAGGAAATCCTACCTCACTGAGAGGGTACCTAAACAACATTTTGACAACAAACTATTCAAAAATCTGACTTCATAGGGGACTAAAGGAAAGGTTGCTGTATACATTAATGCTAAAACTACATTCATATAATTTACCTAAATGCAGTCCCAAAGCATTTGAAAATGTAAAATCAGCCTTCTAATTTCACAAAACTGCCATACCCGCTTCCTAAAATGGTCACCAAATGTGTTATGTGATGACATCATCAGAGCAAAGTCAGAGAGATATATGGCTCTCTGTAGTGCTAATCTAATTTTTTTTTCCTTTGTATAGAATTGTTTCACCAAATGGTCAAACCATGTGTGCATTATTTTGTATAATACACATGTTAGGCTATGGTTCTGTTCATTTTGTTTACCTTAACATGCTGAATTTGTGTTTTAATCCAACCGACTTCTCTTTGGAAAACCACAGTGCAGTACAAATCTTAAATAACCTGGCGTGTTTAGTGATTATGGTGGATCCAAGATCTTACTATGGGGGTGCTGGGTGGTGTGCAAACTTGATATGCACTTTTCAACATTTGTATTAAACCTTTATATGTTCTGCTATTATTCTTTTTAGTACATGTTTGACAGAACCTACAAACGTAATCCATAGTTTTGAATGTAAACATTTCACAATCAATAAATCATATTTCTTCAACAAAGTGAAACGTAGCGCATCAAGCAGATAAATTATAATGGGGGTGTAACTGCACCTTCACCACCCCCTAGAGCCACCACTTGTTTGTAGCAAAGTTCTTGTGTAGTCCAATGCCAGAATTCATACTTTATCAGAAATCAAAAATATGCTTGTCTTGTCTTTTTTCCATGGGAAATAATAATAATAAGAAGAATCAGTATTTATATAGTGCTTTTCATGCACATTGTATCCCACAGTGCTTTACAAGCAATGCTAGACTGGTAGTGAAGTGACTGAATGTGTAGTGGCAGCCATTTCACACACAGCCTTGGACAATTGCATGAACTGGTTTTATGGGAAGGGAAATGTTGGCCAGGACAATGAGGTTAGGTAGTGATCATGGTGCTGACAGCTCCACATCTTATATCTTGATACATAGATACATAGACAGTGTCGGCAGATAAGGGCCTATGGCCCACCCAGTCTGCCCATTTGAGCTAGGTCTGCTCATATTTTCCATTCTGTCTTCCTCTTTCTTCGAATATAGCAGTACCTTGTAGGAGTGTGGCCTTTCTCAGTCCCCCTCTGGTATTTATTCTCTTTCATTCTTCCCCACACCAAAGACTGATAAGATCATCATTTTTCTGCATCATGAATGCAGGCAGTACAGTCCCTGGGTTTTGACATATCCCAAAATAAACAAATCTTTCCAGTAAATCAGGCTGATAGCAGCAGGGAACAAGGGAAAGATGGGCTTTCCTATCCTTAAAAGATCTAGGCTACCTTTGATTAGGCACTATCAAATGACGGATGTGTGCATCATTATGCATGTCATTTAATAGTGCCTAATAATAGGTGGCTTAGATCTATATGGAAGAAAGCCTATTATTCCCTTGTGCCTGCTGCTATCAACTTGGCTTAACAGAAGATCGCTGCTTATTATTAATATGTAAAAAAATAACACGGAGACTGTGCTAACCACATTCATGATGCTGAAGGGTAGTGAGCTCACCAGTTTTGGTGTGGGGAGCAGGTGAGAAGAATGACCGCTAGAGAGAGAGACTGAATAGGCCAGTCAACAGGGTACAGCTATATTCAGGTTAGGGAAGACAGGAAGGGAAGTTGAGCAAATCATTGTGAGTGCTGAGATGTGGGGCTGCCAGCACCGTGGATCACTACCTGACTGTGGATGGGAGCAGCCAACAATGACAAATACTCAGAGTGGCAGGGCTGCACCTAAACTGTTACTTGAATTCAGTGTAAAGGGATTATCATCAGGTGGGGGTTGACGTTTGTTAGGACTGTATAGAGGGAGCTGTGTATAGCTCATTCAAGATTCGGAAGGGTGGTGGCCAGCCAACACACATTGTGGAGAAGGGCACAGAAAAGTCCTGGAGAAGAATTGCTGGGAACTGTCCTATAGGGTTCTGTAGATCACAGGTAAAGGAACAGATAGACACTGGAAGTTGAGTGGATTCGCTCAAGGCATTAGTATGCCTTTCTTGCTAATAATATTGTTATCCATAGTAAATGCAGCCTTTATGAGGGTATAAACAGCAGTTCTTCTGGTGTGTCCTGATGCTTATTGTTTGGCCTCGTGGAAGACCTAGTTGTTGGTTAATGAGGAGGAACAAAACACAACACGGGGACTGTACATACTGCCTTCACTGTGCAGAAGGGAGGTGATCCACTCAATGTTTAATGTGGGAGCAGAAGTCAAACATTGAGAAAGTGAACTGGAGAGTGATTTGGGAGGCATTTTTAACACTGCCAGCTGATGAAGCATGTCGGTATTGGTGTACACAACTCTGAGGTACAAGATTACAATCTGAGGTGTGATAATTCTCTTCATGAGACTGCGAGCTCATATGCGCCCCAGGCAGTACTAAAGACAGAATATGGATGGTGGGTGTTCAACAGGGGCAAGCAAGCGAGGGGTTCACGTGGAAAAGACTAAAAGAGAAGCTTATTGTAGATTATCAAAAAGCCTGAGCTTTGGAATTGGACCAGACCAGTACTTCGCTACAAATTTCAGGGCATCACATAACCACTAGATCATCAGGTATCTGAAATGTTGTACTGTACTGTGGTTTGCCAAAGAGAAAGTCAGCTGGATTACAAAACATTTTCAGTAAATTAAAGTAAACAAAATGAACAAAACCAAAGCCTAACATGTGTACTGATCAAAATAATCCATGAGTTAACGCACAGTATTTATCATTCTGGTGAAACAATTTAAAACAAAGGGGAAAGAACTAGTTAGCACTTTAAGGAGACGTGGATCTCTGCCTCTGGCTCCAATGATGTCATCATGACTCATCACTTAACACACTTGGCAGACATTTCAGGAACAAGCAATGCTGTTTTTGAAAGTGAAAGGCTGATGCTTACATTTTTAAAAGCTACTAAACTGCATTTATGTTATTTACATAAATGCAGTTTCTTAAAGGCGCAACAGCAGCCTTTACTTTACCTTGCTATGAAGCCAGATTTTGGAGTTTGCAGTTTAAAAACTGTTTAGGTACCCTTTGCAAAGCAGACTTCTGGCAGAGGTGGTAGGGCAAAGGGCTATAAGTGGTTCAAGCATGACTGGGACATGGAATGATGATATATATTTCCACCAGAAGGAACTAGGGTTGTAGGGAAGCAAGGGGGGCAGGGGTAGATACCCTCCAGAGCTGTATGTTGGGGGTGATGTAGGAATATCTTATGGGTAGACTGGATGGACCTTGGTCTTTATACATTTAGAGTAAATTTATAGTTCTGTCAAACTCTGAGGTAACAGTGCACTAACAATTTTTGAAAGCTAAACCAGTACATCATCCACACCAATATATTACAATGCATTCAGATTTGAAAACATTAGCAGCAGGAAAATAAACCATACCTTCTGGAGCTAATTCAAACAATGCCCTAACATTTAATTAGCACAGTAATACACTGTGGGGTGAACGGTATGTTAAATCAATGCATGTGGCTGAAGACACTAGGCAAACAGAATACCACCAGTCTGTCCATCAGTTTACCACCACCTCACACCCTGCATTTGCTTACTTTGATTTTTATCTCTACACCCACCAGACAATCTTACCTTTAATAACTGAGCTACTGGAACATCAAACACAGACAATGATGGCAGAAAAAGACCAAGGGCTCTTGTCTAAAAGGTTGGTGCAGGGCTTACTCAAGCCCCGCGCTGATGGCACAGTTGCCTTGATTTGTTTGGAGCATGGTGCACCAGATTTTCATAGGTTGTATGCTTTTGCGACACTACACCTTTTTACGGTGGCTTGCACCAAGTACCTGGCGCAAGCCCTGTAAAAGGTTGGTGATGTTAGACCATCAAAAGCTGGTCTAACTCTCTGCGCTTGGTGTATGGAGGGCTAGGGTCTGAGAATCCAAATCGCAGCCCAGGGATTGCCCCAAGCCTAATGCGCCAATTGTCAAATCAGTCTGTCCATCATTCCCTAACAAACTCAGGGTTCTATTGTCCACACATGAGTTCCTACTTGTGCCACCATGTCCTTGAACTGTTACTCATGTCAAGTAGTTCCTTGTTAATTCCTTTCAGGAACTTAAAAAGCTAGTAGTGCCAAATAGCAGCAAGCAGAACATTTTAGTAATTCTAAAAAGAAATCCTTATTGCTTTTTATTTATGAAGGGTTTTTCTTTTCTATGTGCTCATTATATGGTTTTCTTCCTAAAAGTATTGGATGATGCACAAACTAAGTGATTTGATACCTTTCATTGGACCAAAAGAGATTTACAGAAAATCCTTAAGCTTTTGAACCTACAAGGTTATTTTTCAAAAGGAAAATGGGGCAGTTATTTTAAAAGAGTTTTCCTTAAGGAAAATCTACCTTAACAGAACCCCCCCCACCAGTCTTACCCCCAAATAAAGACTTTTGCAGGAAAATATGTTTTTTCCAGGTTTTAACTTACTGTATCTTATGGCTGAAACGTCCGGGATTCGAGAAAATGGCAGATGCTGTGCTGTTCCATGTCATGTGAAACTGCTGCTCCACATTGCTTGCTTCAATACACTTGAAATGGAACCATGCAGTATCTGTCATTTCCTGAATCCCAGACTTTTCAACTATAAGATAATGAGTAAGTTAAACCTGAAAAATCATATTTTCCTTGTGAAAAGCCTAATTGGGGTAAGGCTTTGGGGGGTGGGGAGGTTCTGCTTTGGACAGCTTTCCTTTAAAATACCTAGAACTTAGCCATTTTACACACGAATGCCACAGATCAATGATGAAATTATATAAGAAGCACAACCAGAGATAAGAAAACAATCTATCAAAACTCTAGTTCTGTGTCGGTCAAATGTCACAGAAGGAATGTTCTATAGAAGTAGGTCTATAAATTAACAGATGCCAAATGTCTAACTAAAGAGAAACTGGAGACGTGTGTGTGTGTGTGCGTGTGCTCAACACTTAAATGAGTAGTTCTACAGGTGTAAATCTAAAGGCCATATAGTGTATGGCAAAATGCGATTTTGTATGGAAATCCATATACCGAAAAGCTGTTCTGCTGCAGTAGTGACATCCTCACTAATGCAGAACGACTTTTCATTTTATGCTAGTGAAGCTATCACTAATGCAACCACTCCCACCAGCACTTCTCATACGACAGGGGCAGTTGACATTGCATCTGTGAGGCTGGATGGTGCTCCCAATGGAAGACAAGAGCCAGTTTCCAGTGATCATGGCTGACAAAAGAGGCTAAAAAAGTAAGCAGGCTCTCCTTTTGGGCACCATACACTATAAAGAAAATGTATGGGGAACCCCACATACACATGAGAACTGTTACCTCGTGGTTTCCATGACAACAAGGACTCCTCGAGGTCAGCTTGGTCATGAAACCACTCTGTAACGAATAGCATGGTTGTGGAGTGGGCTCCATACACTATCCTATATATAGTGTATGGTGGAATGTAGTTCAGCATGGATTTGCATGCCATGTAAAGTAATTTGTTGCACTAGTGACATCCGTAGTGCAGCAGAATGACTTTTCGCTCTGCTGTATCATGTCATACTGGCATGATGGCTGAAATACAAGTGGTCATATCAGCTACATTTCTCATGGCAGACAATGTAAAAAGTAACTACCGATTGTTTAAAAAAGTCTCATTAAGCACACAACTACAGTTCAGCTCTTGTCCACAGCAATTTTCAAAGCCTCCCTCAGTCCGCCAACAGTTTATTAGATCAGAAGAACCTAAAAACAGTACAGAAAAACTGTAACCAGCAGCATGACTGAATGTGGGTGGGAGTTACTAGAGGCACAGTCAGGGGTCAGAGTGCAGTGGGCAGTGGAGCATGTACATCCACTTTGTATTTTGTTTCTGTTTTGTTAATGTGTGGGGGGTAGAAGGTAGACCATTAAACATTTCCCAGTAGCTTGTCACTGACTGATAGAAGCAGGTGATCTGATGGTTCATGACCGCTGTAATTAAAGTAAGTACCTTTTGTTTTCCTTAATCAGTTCCCTTTCCGGCACTCCCTTCACCCTCATTTATATCCCCACTGGCATTTCAGAAGCTGCTCAGCAGGACAATTGTTTATGTGTTACCGTCCTTTTGTGCTGATTTTGGAAGCTGTAATGGTTTGAGATAGAAAAAATTAGTAAAAGCTGGCGTTGAAATGTTTCCTTGAATGTCATGAGTGTTTTCTTTTACTAAAAGTACAAACCTGTCACCATACACTATATAGAAAAGTGTATGGCTTCTGATCTCACAACAAGGCTACTCTCCAACTCATGGCTACTAGTCGATTCTGAGACCTCAAGAGCCGAGCTCTCAGGTCAACAGTCGGCATAGTAACCACTCGGTTAAAGAACAGCCTTGTTGTGCATCAGAGCCATACACTATCCTACATATAATCACCACTCACCAGTTAAATCAAACTTATAAATACATAGTTATATAGATTAAACAGAACCAATATATATATATATATATATATATATATATATATATATAAAACCCTTTGTTACCGGGGTTACTAGAATCCCAGTAAGACCTAGTGGTAGGCAGGGAAGGCAGCTTGTGAAACTCCAGTTAAATGGGTTTCACTCTGTCTCACTCTGTCCTCAGTCACAGCTGAGACTGGAGAGTTGACATCATTATAGAATTGTTACAGCTGCATGAGCCACATTTTGGAATCTTCAGCTCAGAGTAGTTCTAGAACCTTGGGAATTTGAAAAGAGTCTTCCATTTGTCCTTGGGAAGAAGGAAGCATCAGACTGTAGTTTGAGTTTTGCCTCCACACAGAAGGAAGTTTTTCTGTGTTTCACCATTTATAAAGTGGTGGAGACCGCTCTCGTCTTCAGGTTTTCATTCGTAGGGAGTAAGGTCTCTGTGGGTTCCAGGGGTAATCCCTTCTCCCACCAAGGAAAGAAGCTGCCTGATTTTGTGTTGGCTGTTCTACAATACAGCAAAGTTTAAAGGACTTGCCTCAGGGGCCCTGCAACGATTGGGTGAGTGTTTGGCTCCAGTTTAAGGGGCAAACAACTGTTTTTCAGTCAGGAAATGTTATTGGGGACTGCTGTTTGGGAGGACTATATACACTAGGACAAACAAATGGAGCAGTCAATTCAGTTTCAAGTTTCAAATGGTTTTATTGGGGACTGCTGTTTGGGAGCAGTATATACACTAGGACGAACAAATGGAGCAGTCAGTTTAAAGTTTAAATGGATTTAGAGTTCACAGTAGAGGGTGCATCAGTTCATCCACCATGCAATCTACATGTTACAGTCCTAAAGTTTCTGTGTGTTCAGAGAAATGGCTGGGTATGGGCTGTGGGAGCTGGAGGTGGATAAATCCCATCTTTAGTAACCGGGTCCACCTCTATGGATTTCTTCTGTTTTTGCTACTCGCCTCATGTGCTTGGCCAGTGATGGGGTGGGTACCCAGATGTGGGTCGCAACTTGATAATCTCTTAGGAGTCGATGACTTCAGTGGTGTGGGGAGCCACAGGATGGGAACATTACTCCTTGTAGGATGGGAGTCTCCTGTTTGATGGGAGTTTCGAATTGGAAGTACGAAACAAATTCTCTAGGAGTCGATGACTTCAAGTGGTGTGGGGAGCCACAGTTGGGAGCCTCCTTGTGTGATGGGATGTCTTTCCAAGTAGAGTTTGGGTTCATTCACCAAGTGGAGCGTCAGTAGAGTGGCTGGCAGGGAGCTGGGCCAGTCGGGCTGTGTATCCAATGCACATGCGAAGTCCGGGCTGAGTGCCTGGTGGGTCCAAAGCCAGACAACTGTTGAAGTGTTCATTCCTCAAATGGACCACTGTGTTAAACCTCTAATCTGCATTACAGTTACGTAGCCCTGTGGGGACCATACAGAGCTTTGTTTATGTTCAGTGAGTTAATAAATAAAGCCACACTGAAAAATCCCAATTCTGGTTCTGGACATTACAGTTATTGCTTCCTGTAGTTGGATTTGCTTGGGTGCCCCTGTGCAGAGTAGCCAAACCTGGGCCTCTTGTGCCAAGTAGCCTAATCCTTTCCTGAACCCGTAGATATACACTCCCACCAGGTATTGCTGCCAAATGCAACAGCATGCCACCTGTCGTCATTTTGGTAAAAGGACAGGGGTGGGAGGGTTACAAAATGGAGGCACCGCTTTGGATTTGTTTGGGAAGGAAGGTGCTTGGGCAGTAGGCTACGCTTTAGCTGTCTGGCAGTCGGTAGCCCAAAAAAGTTGAAGCAATTTCTAGTGTGTGCTGTGTGCTGTGAATCTGTGTGCTGTTTAAAAATGCCAACTGTTTACCAAGGAGCTGTAAAGCCAAAGTGTGTGTCCTTGTCCTGCATCAACATAGTTTACAGCGTTTGTCAGTTTTAAAATAAAGTTCTGTGAAGAAAAGTGGGAAAACTAGGGGTAGCAACAGAGAAATTATGCCCTGGACGTTGGAAATGCTTTCTGTGCAATATTAGAGACTGCAGAGTTAATGGCAATGTTACATGGTTGAAATGGGCTCCACGCTGTGAGTCAGTTGAAAAAAAAGTGCATCTTTTCAGTTTAAATTTGTTGCTCGGACGATCGCCATGAGGAGACGAGCCCTCGTGAGGAAGAAGAGGCTCATTTGCATGGCGCCGTGTGGTTGGTCAGTTTGCCATTAGTCCCGCCTCGGCCAGCTCTTATGTGTCTGCTTCAGCATTCGAGAGGGAGACAGAGAGAGTGGTGTACTGGCAGTGGAGGAGTGTTCGCAAAGTGTTCAAAGCGCTGTAAACAGTGAAAAGTGACTTTTCTAGTTCAAAATCGGGCCCAACCCGCTTATCGGTCGTGGGATCAGTGAATTGTGTGATTAATACTACGATCGCGAGACTGCCCGCCGTTTGAAATCTGAGGCCTTCAAAATCTGGCTGCAGGCCGCTTTCCTCCATCGCAGCAATCTGCTACCATAACAGTGAGTAAACGATTTAAAACTGCTCAAATCAGTGATTTTCAGAGAATGCCATATAAAATGTGAGTGCAGCTGTATAGTCGCTTTGCAAGTAGCGATTGTGTGATATTCTGCTAGCAAGTGCAAGTCTGTAAAGCCATTAAATGTGAGCATAGCAATGAAAGTAGCCTCAGTTTAAAGTTTGCAGCCAGAGAGAGACTGTGGGTTGTAAAATAAGTGCAACGCTAGTAAAAGCAGGCAATCCTGTACTGAAACCTGAAGTTTTAAAAAGGACTGTGATTAAATAAATGTTGCCAGCATGAAAAGTCCAAGGAAAATCCTGTAAATGTGAGAACAGCCAGAAAAGAGCAAGTTGTGCAGTTTGAAATAAAAGTTAATAGTAGCTGATGTAAATCAGGTGCGCAGTGGCTTGACCCAGAGTCTGAATGTTGATGCACAGGAGTGCTGCGCCGCCATTACAGGGTGGGGGTAAAAGTAAACACAGCAGCAGAGGAGCCATTTAAAGCTACAAAGTGAGTTCATTAAAGTGGGACTTTCAGTTACAGTGAACTTTGTTTTTTTCTGCAGTTATGGCCTCAGGACCAGCTTGTTACCCAGATCATGCCCGGTTGCAGTAACAGCAGCAGTAAATAGATTGAGAGACATTGAAAATTGGTGCTATAGAGGGCAACTCCTCCTGATGTGGCAATTTCTAATTATCCAGTGCGTGTATGCCAGATGTGCTTGAGTGCTGGAAGGGATGTCTTCATGATTCCTCACTGTGCTGGTTGTCTACAAAAATGTGGCTTGTATAAAGTGCCTCAAATTCATTTGGCTCCACATGGACACAACTTCAAGAATCTGCAGTTGGCAGCACACAGCATCAGGCGGAGCCTGTGGAGGAAGGTCCCCGGAGAGTGTGGCAAAGTTAGAGAGTGCAGAATTAGAGACTGAATCTGAAGTTGAGGTTTTAGATGCTGGATCTCAGAAGGCAAGTTCAGATAAAGCATCAATAGACCCTTGGGTGGGGGGCCTAGCCCAAGTCTCAAGGTGAAGATGAGATGCGGAGGCCGTTGAATGGAAGGTGTCGACCTCCGCTCCTAGTGATGAATGGATAGTCTCGGGGTGAGAACTACTGCTCACTCCTGGACTCAGATCCTCAGTGAAGAGGAAGATGAGGAGGAACCTAAGTGGCCTTGTGAGATAGGAATGGGTACACAGCCTCAAGATCTTGCCTCGGAGGAATGTGTTCAAGAAGGTGGTGATGCTACTGCCCTGGCTTCACCAGAAGAAGAAGAAGTCAGGGATCCATTTTTAATTTATTGAGGACGCGAAGCTGGCAGAACCAGGACTAGCCACCCCAAGCCAGGCCAGTGGTCTCAGATTGACCAAAGCAAGTAAAGAGGAGAGACTGGTTAGTAGAAAGGCCAATGAAATCTTTGGTATGACCTTTCCTATCTTTCCTCGGAGAGTCTGGGAGGAGATTGAGAACTGCAGGAAATCCTGGATCTGGGATGAAGCAATGAAACATGTGCATCCTGGGGCTAATCAGCATGTAAAGAATAGACTGTTCCATGAAAAGTATACACAGTGGAAGAGAGGCAGGACACTGTTTATGGACAAAGTGAGAATAGTGGATGGAGAGGGACGAAAGTCTCCCACTGTGTGAATTAAGTGCGTCCAGATGGAGTAATAATTCAAGCCCCTGACCTCTCTACTATGGCCTCAGTGCAAGGACCTCCCAGTAATTAAGCCCGTGCCTACAAAATGGAGAGCGAGCAGTGGTAGTCAATACTGCCACATCTGAACTTTGAAGTACCTTTATTGAACTGCCAATATGAATAAACAAAATTCGAGGCCCCATTCTTCAGTCTACAGTAAACTGTCTGCAATCACCAACCGCCTACTGGTACCACCAGATGACTTCAGATCCAGAGAGACACCAGCCCAGCTGTTTCCTGTTCATTGCCTGGTAATCGGATGATGCCGGACCAGCTGTTTCTCTTTTTTGTTCCTGTTCTAAGGTTCCTTCTCCAGTTATGACATCAGCCCAGCTGTTTCAGATGTGCACTCCTGTGGGTTCCCAGAAGATGTCTGCCCAGCTGTATCAGAAGAAATGCTGCCAGGGAGAGTCTTCGACAGGGACCAGGTTGGTGACGTTCAATACTTCAAGAGGCTGGTGAGTCAAAATCTCTTTCATTCTATCTTTATGACATTGCAATACACACCTTACACTACAGACTTCAAACAGTGTGTGAACTGTCCGCAAGGCTCTCCTTCAGGATTATGGCCTTAAAAGACTATGTCTACAGGGCTCCGCCCAGAGAGACTCTTTAATGGACTGGCCTTGAGCCTTGTAGTCACTAGTGGGACATTTAGGCATTCCATCCCCCCAAAAGTGTATTGTTATCAATGTCATTTCTGTACTAATGTATATACTGTCTTTTCTACTTTCTAAAAAAAAATATTTTTTCTTTTTGGGATTGTTTAGTTTTTGTTTATCTTGTATGGTAAGGTTTGTCATTGTTGTTGTTTAGGTAGATCGTAAATGCAGATTAGGTGTTTTGTTTTTTTTGTTTTGTCTTTTTACAGGTGTTCCTGGAAGAAAGAAGAGAAGATAAGAAGAGGAAGAGGGTCTCATCGGAGTTCCTCATTTCAGTGCTTATGTTTAGAAATTAAGTACTGTTTGTGTTTTTATGTTGTAGTTGCAGGCTGCCAAGCGTCGGAGAGGTCCCCGGTTTTGTTTTTTATTTGGGATGTTATGTAGAGGCAGATAGGTTTTCCTAGAGGGTTAGGGGATAGACAGGCTGTGGTCCTGAATGGCTGTAGGATTGCAGTGCTGATCTATCAGGGCTATGCTCTGGACGGTTCTACCAGAGCCACTAGGTGTCCATAGTAAGTGGATGAGTATAGGCTGAAATGTCAGCTATGAGGCCTCTAGGCCCTTAGTGTTGTCTACCTGTGCTCGCACATGCGGTGGGAGGGCCTGATCACCCCTCCTGCAGGTAGCACATAGGGTGGGATGGCCTAAGGCCGGGTGATAATGACTGGGGACAGCCATTTTCCCTGGTCAAGGGCGAGTGTAACCCTTCGTTACCCAGGGTTACTAGAATCCCAGTAAGACCTAGTGGTAGGCAGGAAGGCAGCTTGTGAAACTCCAGTTAAATGGGTTTCACACTGTCTCACTCTGTCCTCAGTCACAGCTGAGACTGGAGAGATGACATCATTATAGAATTGTTACAGCTGCATGAGCCACATTTGGAATCTTCAGCTCAGAGTAGTTCTAGAACCTTGGGAATTTGAAAAGAGTTTTCCATTTGTCCTTGCGGAAGAAGGAAGCATCAGACTGTAGTTTGAGTTTTGCCTCCACACAGAAGGAAGTTTTTCTGTGTTTCACCATTTATAAAGTGGTGGAGACCGTCCCCTGGTCTCAGTGCCCCTCCCTCGGGGTAGGAAAAGGTCTCTGTGGGTTCCAGGGGCAATCCCTTCTCCCACCAAGGAAAGAAGCTGCCTGATTTTGTGTTGGCTGTTCTACAATACAGCAAAGTTTAAAGGACTTTCGCCTGTGAGGCCCTGCAATGATTGGGTGAGTGTTTGGCTCCAGTTTAGTGGCAAACAACTGTTTTTTCAGTCAGGAAATGTTATTGGGGACTGCTGTTTGGGAGGACTATATACACTAGGATGAACAAATGGAGCAGTCAATTCAGTTTCAAGTTTCAAATGGTTTTATTGGGGACTGCTGTTTGGGAGCACTATATACACTAGGATGAACAAATGGAGCAGTCAGTTTAAAGTTTAAATGGATTTAGAGTTCACAGTAGAGGGTGCATCAGTTCATCCACCATGCAATCTACATGTTACAGTCCTAAAGTTTCTGTGTGTTCAGAGAAATGGCTGGGTATGGGCTGTGGGAGCTGGAGGTGGATAAACTCATCTTTAGAAACCGGGTCCACCTCACAGATTTCTTCTGTCTTTGCTACTCACCCATGCACTTGGCCAGTGATGGGTGGGTACCCAGATGTGGTCGCAACTTGAAAATCTTCTCTAGGAGTCGATGACTTCAAGTGGTGTGGGAGCCACAGGATGGGAACATTACTCCTTGTAGGATGGGAGTCTCCCTGTTTGATGGGAGTTTGAATTGAAGTACTAAAAACAAAATCTCTCTAGGGAGTCAAGGGACTTAAGTGGTGGGGAGCCACAGTTGGGAGCCTCCTTGTGTGATGGGATGTCTTTCCAAGTAGAGTTTGGGTTCATTCACCAAGTGGACCGTCAGTGAAGTGGCGGCAGGGGAGCTGGGCCAGTCGGGCTGTGTATCCAATGCGCATCCTAAGTCCGGGCTGAGTGCCTGTGGGTCCAAAGCCAGACAACTGTTGGAAGTGTTCATTCCTCAAATGGACCACTGTGTTTAACCTCTAATCTGCATTACAGTTACGTAGCCCTGTGAGACCATACAGAGCTTTGTTTATGTTCAGTGAGTTAATAAATAAAGCCACACTGAAAAATCCCAATTCTGGTTCTGGACATTACAGTTATTGCTTCCTGTAGTTGGATTTACTTGGGTGCCCCTTGTGCAGAGTAATGACACTAGGCCTCTTGTGCGAAGTAGCCTCATCCTTCCCGAACCCGTGATATACACTCCCACCAGGTATTACTGCCAAATGCCAACAGCATGACACCTGTCGTTGTTTTGGTAAAAGAACAGGGGTGGGGAGGGTTACATATATATATAAATAATGGCCTGGCCCAATCCTAGCCAAATTTCCTTCATTCACTAAAATACACAACAGCTTTAATCTGGTTCAAGGTCGTTGGCATACATCTGTATCCCCTCCCTGGGTCATGCTTGAAAATAGGCAGGATTTGTCTAGTGCACTTACCGGTCAACAAAAACTAAATAAATAAAAATAAATAAATATATAAGTACTATAGCTATATGTAAAGCAAATATCTGTCCATGTGTTGTACCTGAAACAAGAAAGAGCAGTAGCACTTTAAACAGTGTAATGGGACATGAAACCAGTGCCTACATTTATGCCATCCTGTACCATATTCAGAAGAAAAATCTGTTTGACCTCAGATGCTTGTCTCTGTTGTGTATTTATAAAATGCCCTTTGAGAACCATGACAAACAGGCCAGAGGTGGAGTGACTGGACTGAGAGAAATGTTGTCTCACAGGTTTTCAGTCTTCTTCATTTAATAGCATGTCTGTGTGAGTTCATATGGCTTGAAGAGGTTGTCCAGTCTTCCCACATAACCTGTTTGTGGTCATTTCTTGCACTAGATATTACAAACAACACTGGAGATGCACATGTATAATTTCTCTGTATGATAAATTGTGTGTTTTGGGAGAGTGTTGATAAAATGTGAGGTAGAAATATGCCCACATGTCTTACATCCAGAACGATTGCAGAGTATTGTGCCACCTAATTATCTGAAGTTTATGTTATGTATAAGTTTGTTCCTAATAATCAGATTAGATAGGTACAGTAGGTGGTTGTTTGAATGACAGGAGAATTAGTTCTTGGAAGATACATTTCAATATGTATTTCTCACTGAATATTGGTTGGAGGTCCTTAAACATTACATGTGGTAGTGCTGTGAGAAATGAGGAATTCCACCAGCAGAACTAGTATGGAATGACCATTCCACCAGTGAAATTTCTGTCAGAATTTCACTAGTTCTTCTGTAGAATTCACCTGCTGTGATCCATGGAATATTATTCTGTGGATCAGCATTAATTTCTTTGGAAAATCATTCTGCAACTATTTCTGCAGAAAATATTGAGATCCTCAAAATAAGATTTTGTGGAACAGCATTTATTCTATGGAAAATCATTCCACAGCCATTTCCATGGAAAATATTGAGAATCCGTGAATAAAATTCTGCAGAAATCTGCCATTCTGTTTCCAACTAAATTTGGTGGAAATTTTAAACTTCCGCGAAATTATATTCCACCTGAATTTGAAAGTTCCACACAGCACTAATACATTGTGGATCCAGATCAGGGTTGTATGTGACAACCAGGAGTATTATTAGTGGTGGTAGTCTTTTCTTTGTAATGTAGCAGTTGTTCTCTTGGTATCTGTGTAGCACGTTCCACCACTCTGTCAATTTCTCTTGAGGAATGCCCTGCCCAATAAGTGTTTTTTCAGTGTGGCCAGGGTGTTTACCCTGTCCTCATCACTTGAACAGATACGGTGGTATCGGAGCGTTTGATTGTACATTATAGATTTTGCAGTATGCCTAGGGTGACGGTCTCATGCAAGTACTTTGTCTGTCTCTGTCGGCTTCCTGTAAATACAGGTGGGTAAGGTTCTATCATTGATGGTAACTGTGGCATCCAGAATATTAACACTGGTGTCAGAGTACCCAAAGAAAGTTTAATAGATCAGTGGAGGTTGTTAATTTCTGATGAAATTCTTTGGGTGTGCAGGGATCCTCTGTCCAAACTATAAATAAATCATCATTCATCAATATAATGGAAATAAGCAAGTGGTTTGTGCGTACATTACGTTAGAAATCCTACTCCAAATTTGCCATAAAAGGTTGGCATACTGTGTGAACAGTACTGGGTGAGATGTGAAAAGCAGTGCTTTACCTGAAAGCAGACATGTGTACTGTAGTTATATTCCTCCTACTGCATCATTAGCATGTGACATCATTCATTGCTAAATCCTAAGCCCTGCTGCCTGATTGATAACTGGTGTCTGGGATTACCCGTCAAGCAGCTGAGTAACTGACTCTTCTTGGTTACTAGTGATGTCACAATTGCTGAGGTCACAATGCTGATGATGTATAGGGAGGAATAGAACTATGTCAGCATCCAAGTACAGTGCTATTTCACATTATGCCTACTGTAGTACCGTCAAGTAGAAAATCTTGAATTAGCAAAACAGAAAAGAAAACCAAATTCAGATATAAGAAGTGATAGCGAGTACTTCTGAAAGTTACTATAAAATTAATGCAGTACACTAGCTCTTTAAAGACCTCTGTCATATCACTCCTCTCATCTGGTCTCCAGTGAGTACATCAAAAGAGGTACTAGGGGCACCACTGACAGCCCTATTTAACAAATCACTGGAGGAGGGAGTGTTGCCGGAGGACTGGAGAAGAGTGAATGGGTATCACTACACAAAAGTGGGAGCAAGGTGGAGGCTGGAAATTACAGACCAGTCAGCTTGACCTCAGTGGTGGGAAATCATGGAATCCATGTTAAAGGAAAGGATTGTGGCATATCTGGAGGCTAGTGGGGCACATGACCCAGGGCAACATGATAGATTTCTTTGACTGGGTAACCAAGGTGGTGAATCAAGGAGGGCGTGGACATGGCCTGTCTAGATTTTAGCAAGGCATTTGACACTGTCCCACACAGGAGGCTAGTAAACAAGTTGTGCAGTCTGGGAGTAGGTCCCAAGATGGTACTGTGGGTCATAAATTGACTGAGCAACAGGACACAGAGGGTGGTGATGAGCAGAGTACAATCCCAGGAGAGAGAGAGAGATGACTAGTGGGGTGCCACAGGGTTCAGTTCTGGGTCCAGTCCTCTTTAATGTCTTCATTAGTGACATTGCAGAGGGTTGTAAGAGAAGTTGTGCCACTTTGTGGATGCCACCAAGATCTGCAAATTGGTAGACACTCCAGATGGGGTGAAAAATTAGAAGAGACCTAGGCAAATTGGAGTGGTCAAGAGTGTGGCAGTTAAAGTCAATGCAAAAGCGCAAAGTGATGCTCTTGGGCAGCAGGAATCCTGGAGAGGAATACAAAATCGGGAAGGGAGATAATAATATCAACAAACTGGAAAGTGACCTGGAGTAAACTTAATAAATGACCAGAAGATGACCAAGCAATTTGAAAAGGTAGTGGTGAGGGCTGAAAGGATTCCTGGGTGCATAGGGAGGGCATCAGCAGTAGAAGACAGGAGATGGTGATGCCACTGTACAGACAATTTGTTAGCCACATCTGGAATACTATGTTCTGTTCGAAGACTGCATCTCTGGAAGGATATTGACAGAACAGAGGTGGCCAGGGGCAACAAAAGTGGTGAAAGGATTGCACCAGAAAGCATATGAGGGAAGACTGAAAGACATCAATATGTACTGTATACCCTGGAGGAAAGGAGAGAGAGGGGATATGATACAGACAGTCAAGCACCTCAGGGAATCAACGAGGTCCAGGAGGGCAGCATCTTTAAAAAGTAGATCTGCAAGAACAAGGGGTCACAATATGAGGCTTGGGGGGATGGACTCAGGGAATTGTGAGGAAGTATTATTTCACAGAAAGTGTGGTAGATGCATGGAACAGCCTCCCAGTGGAGGTCAACAAGCTAAAATGATTGGTGATGTCAGAGCATGGAACAGGCAGAAGGCAACCCTAGTGGTAGGAAAGAGGTAATCTGCTGATCATTTAGGATCAGGAGTTAATTAGGTAGGAAATGGGCAGACTAGGTGGGTCAGGTGGTCCTTATCTGCCGTCAAAATCTATGTTTCTATGTTTCTAGGTTCAGTGCCTTGAGTCGATCCTCATATGATATGTCCAGCTGGGCCTGAATACCCCAGTCACCCTTCATTGCACTATCTCTATCCTATTCTTATCTTTCCTAAGGTGAGGACTTCAGAACTGGGCACAGTATTCCAGGTGTAGCCCACCAATGATCCTGTAATGAGATAGCATCTATCTGCCTTACAGTAGGCCTTGTTGCACTGGCCTGATTGCTTAATGGAGTCACTAATGATGACTCCTAGGTCCATTTCCTCAGCGCAGCACTCATTCACCTCTCCCATCCAGTACTCTGTGCTTGGGTTTTTTTCTCTGGGTGCATCACCTTGCACTTTTGGCACTGCATTTCAACTGTAGACAAGTTCCATGAAAACACAAAGAAAATAATTGCAGTATTCAAATCTACAAGCACAAACTAGTCTACTTTGTCCCAAATAGTATTTTTTGTGTCAAAATGCATATTTTTAGATGTGTTGTGATTGCCTGCTTTTGAATTTTAAGAAAATTATTGTTTGTAAACTGTCATGTTTATGAAAACATTAATTACATTTGCATACCACATAATAGGTAGGCAAGAGTGAACAACCAAACTGTTCTACAATCAAAGTGTTCTGATGACAGTGTAAAACTACAAGAAGAAAGCATATGATTATTAAACAGATTACTAGATCTAGCTTTAAGACATGGTCTCACCTCATGCAACATTTCTTTAGTTTCTGAATCTGTACTGTCTTTAAAGAGGGACTGCACACATTAATTGGACCAAGTGTTATACCACTGTACCAGAACTAGTGACAAGAAATCTGAGGCAGGCTCTCCATGTACTAGTGAGACTGTCATTGCTTGCTCCACAAGAAAATATTCATCATTCCTCATGGCTTTAAAGGAGACAGGAAATTATTTTTACATTGTTAACTGCCCTTCCATCTTCCTTTCCATGCAGTTACATATTCTGCTATGCTTTGATGATTTTTTGATAAATAAATAATCTAGCTTTGGGGTGCCCTCAGATCTACATAGAGTTGCACTCCCTCACCAGCTACTGCTCTTGAGTTTCATATTTCTTAGACATTCTATGACATCTGAAACTCCCATTCCATGCTATTCGTCTGAATGACCTGGAAAAGAGTTTGTGACGTCACAGAATGCTCAGGCAGTATGAGAAGAGAGAGTTGCCACTGCTGAGCAGAGAGGGACTCAGGGTCCTTAAAAAGGCAACAAAATTAGATTATTAATTTAACAAAAAGGGTCAAAACATAACAGAATACTGGGTAGCCAATAAAAGAACAACTAGAGGGCTTCTAGAAGTGTAAAACTGTTTCCCATCACCTTGAAAACAAACAGAGCAGTTTATAAACTTTAAATTAGAGGAGGATGCTGTTAGCATGGAATTAGTCACCATTTGTCAAAGTTGTATGTCGGTTGTCCCTTGTACTTGTCACAGTGTTATACTTTTAAAAAAAAATTGAATTTTGAAATATTGTTTCTAAACTTGCACATGGGATCTCCTTAGAAATGAGCTTCCTGCTAAATGGAGCATTATTACATCTATCCTGTTCATAATATTTTTATGAATAACATTTTATAAAATGAAATTTGGCTTTAAAGAGTCGGTTTTCCGTCAGTAAACTTTGGCTAATAAGTTTTGTAAAACAGCAAACAAAAGTCACAATCTGATTGACTCACAGACATTCTAAGTCGCTAAATTAACAGCAGGAAAACCTGAGGCTGGAGGCTCTTCATAAGATGGAACAGAGCTCCATACTATAGAATGAGAAAACAAGATCTGTCTAAAATTCCAAGCATTCTAAAGAAAACTGTCAGGTATACATTTAAATTTTATACGAAGTTATCTGCTGTAGGCAGTGGATCTTAATAGTGGCAAACTGATAGAGACCAGCATGAAAGGCAGAATGGTGAGCTTTCTGGAGGATAATGGTCTCCAGGATGTAAAGCAGCATTGGTTTGTCTTGGTGGGGGTCCTGCCAGAAGAACCTAATTGACTTCTTTTCTGGGTCACCAGGACAGTGGACAGGGGCCAAGTGGCAGATATCATGTATCTGGACTTCAGCAAGACCTTGGCACTGTACCTCACAGGAGACTGGACAGGAAGCTAGAAGACCTAGGGTGGGGGCCAAGCTTGTTGAGCAGGTCAGATTTGACTATAGAACAGAAGCCAAAAGGTTGCAGTGAGGAGGGACTCTTAGAAGCTAGGTCTGTGACCAGTGGGGTCCCATGGGGTTCTGTGCTCAGTCCGGTGTTCATAATCATACTCTCTGGACTCATTGTTCTAAAGACCAATCCCGGTTCCTCTGCACGACAGGCTGAACTCTCCTAGATGTCCCCAGGTAAGAACCAAGGTGGGCAGCAAGTCTTTCTCACACACTGCTCCCACCCTGTGGAACCTACTTCCTCTCGGGTGCAAAAACACCTTCTATTAAAAGTTTCCACACTAGGCTTAAGGCCCACATGGTGGCAGCCAGTACTTGTCATTGCATCGGCTCTGAGAGTACCCCACTGATAAATGATTATCCAGGTCCTATCCTTCCTCTAGTGTGTAATTACTAAGATAAGTACTACTTATCATCACTGTGGATCACCATATTTACTCCAAATGTACTGTTATGTTCCTGAATTACCACTATGACTGTATGTTGCTAGTGTTACCTGTAATTTGAGTTGGCGTTGTCACACGTTAATTCTCTAATGCTATGTAATCCTGGGTCACCCCTGAAAAGGGACCCGGGTTCAGTGGCTACTCGGTCACCAAAATTTAATAAATAAATATGTAACATAAGCAGATGGGAACAGGGTGAGATATGCCTGTTTTCAGATGACACAAAGCTCTGTGGGAGGTGGACATGGATCAAGGAGACAGAAACTCAGAGAAGAGCTGGCTGGGCAAGAGAAGGGTCTGGCATTTGGCAACTGGGGTTCTGTGCTAAAAGTGTAAAGTTAAGTACTTGGTAGGCTACAATGCTAGGGACCAAATACTGGTCAGGTGGTGTGCAGGTAACCAGGACAAAGGAGGAAAAGGATTGGGTGTAATTATCAAGTGACCTGAAACACCTGACACAATGCAGGAAGACTGCAGCCAAAGCAAACTGGATGCTGGGCTGCATAGCGAGGAATCGCCAGCAAGAAGGCGAAGGTCATTCTGCCGCTGTTCAGGTATCTAGAACTCACAGTACGTGTGCAGTGTTGGTGTCCCTATCTTAAGATGGATATCAACTTGCTGGAAATGTTCCAGAGAAGGGTGACCAAGATGATCCAGGCCAACAAGGCAACACCTAGGAATAGAGGCTCAGAGGCTCAACATATAATCTCTTGAGGACAGAAGGGAGTGGAGGACATGACTGGGACCTTCAAGTATTGTATTTATCTATCTATAATCTGAAAACACCTTTGAGCATGAGTGCTCAGATAGATATATAGATAGACAGATAGATAGGTCAGGGGAGGAAATGGACAAGGAAATGATAGAAAGTATACTTAGAATGGCAGAAAAAGGGAGATATTGCTGATAGGTGATCTGAATATGCCAGATGTTAACTGGAGCGCAGTTGCAGCTGCCACTTGAAGAAGTGCAGTTATTCTAGATGCCCTACAGGGGCATGCCTTAGACAACTAGTACTGGAGCCTCTCGAGAGGAGCAATATTAGACTTGATACTCTCAAATGGAGATGGAGAGAGGATCACAGATGTAGAGTGGGTAGCCATCTGGGAACTAGCGACCATCGAACAGTATGGTTCACAATAAACACAGCAATAGAGTCAAGCCATACAAAGACAAAAGTACTGGACTTTAGGAGGGCTGACTTTGCCAAAATGGGTGAGTGCCTAAGGAATGCACTAGCAAATGGGTGGGAAGGAGGGTGGAAGAACAATGGGAATAATAAAACTGCCATCACAGAGGTAACGAGCCTTTGTGTGAAGCAAATAAACAAAACAAGACGATGTAAGAAACCACTATGGTTCTCAAAGGAAGTGGCAGTGAAGGTTCAAGAGAAAGAAAGCATTCAGGAAGTACAAGGAATCGCCAGCAGGAGCAGGACAGAGAACTGTATCAGTTAAAGCAAAGGAGGCTGGGAAGGCAGTCAGAACAGCAAAGGCCCAAACTGAGGAAAAGATAGCCAACTCAGTTAAGAAGGGAATAAAACCTTTATAGGTACATCAGGAGCAAGGAAGACCAAGGGAGGGATAGTGAGGCTTAATAAAGGGGAGGGAGGGTGGGCAGAGGAGAATGTGAAAGAGCAGAGATACTAAACAAATATTTTGCTCAGTATTTACAAAGGAAGAGGGAGTACATAAAACAAACAGTAGTAACACTCTGGATACAGAAGTTGATATCGCCCATTTAGAAGAAAGGGTTCTGAAAGAACTCTTAAAACTGAAGGTGGACAAAGCAATGGGGCCTGATGGATTCATCCCAGAATTCTAAAAGAACTAAGGGTAGAACTAGTGACACCACTGACTACCCTCTTTAACAAATCATGGGAGGATGGGGTGGTACCGAGGACTGGAGGAGGGCAGATGTGATTCCCTTCACAAAAGTGGGAGCAAGGCAGAAGCAGGAAACTATAGACCTGTTAGTTTAACCTCAGTGATAGGGAAAATGATGGAATCACTTCTAAAGGAAAGAATTGTCGGTATCTAGAGGCCAGAGGGCACAAGACCCTAGGCAGCATGGATTCACAGCGGGAAGGTCATGCCAGGCAGAATCTGATAGATTTCTTTGACTGGGTGACCAAAGTAGTAGATCAGGGAGGGCTGTGGACATGGCCTACCTAGACTTTAGCAAGGCATTTGACACAGTCCCACACAAAGATTAATATATAGTTAGCCAGCCTGGGAGTGGGTCCCAAGATGACAGCCTGGGTAAAGAATTGGCTGGAGAATAGGACACAGAGAGTAATAGTAATATGGAGTCCACTCAGAAGAAAGGAGGGTTACTAGCGGGGTACTGCAGGGTTCAGTAATAGGACCAGTCTTCTTCAATGTCTTTATAGCGACATTGCAGAAGGACTGGAAGGAAAAAGTATGTCTCTTTGCAGATGACACTAAGATCTGCAACAGAGTTGATGCAGAGGGTGGGGTGGAAAGGATGAGAAGGGACTTGGCAAGGTTAGAGGAATGGTCAAATGTATGGCAGCTTAGATTCAATGCTAAGAAGTGCAAGGTAATGCACCTGGAAACAAAACCCAGGAAGAGTACACAATGGGGGTGAGATACTAACAACAACAAATGGAAAGGACCTGGGGGTAGTCATATCAGATGACCTAAGGTGGGCAAGCAATGTGAGAAGGCAGCAAGGAGGGCTGGGGGATACTGGGATGCATAGGGAGAGGCATCACCAGTAGAAAACAGGAAGTTATTATCCCTCTGTACAGACAGCTGGTGAGACCCCATCTGGAGTACTGTGTGCAGTTCTGGAGACCCAATCTCCATAAAGACATAGACAGGATGGAAGCTGTCCAGAGGAGGGCAACTAAAATGGTGCAGGGTCTGCACGGAGGACATATGAAGAGAGACTTAAGGAGCTTAATATGTAGCTATCCTCGAGAGAAGGAGGAGAGGGGGACATGATAGAAACTTTCAAGTACCTCAAGGGAATCAACAAAGTCCAAGAGGTAGCATCTTTCAAAAAAGGTGTGCAAGAACAAGAGGCACAATTTGAAAATAGAGGCGGTTCAGAGGTAATTTAAGGAAGTATTTTTTCACAGAGAGGTTGTGGATGCATGGAATGGCCTTCGGAGGAGGTTGTGGAGTCAAAATCAGTGGTGGAATTCAAGCATGCATGGGATAGTCATAAGGCAATTCTGGGGGTGGGGTAGAAAAGTAGGCTGCTGGTTAACTAGGATCTGCAGCTTATCCAGTAGGTGAGGAAATGGGCAGACTGGGTGGGCCAGCGGTCATTATCTGCCGTCAAATTCTATGTTTCTATGTTTCTAGGTAGATAGATAGATAGATAATAGATAGATAGATAGATAGATAGATAGATAGAGATACATAGATGTTTTATTTCTTAAGTGCTCATTTCCAGAGATTCTGGGCTCTGTGCAATATAAGACATACATTTAAAATAAAACACAAACATACATATAAAAAGTGTAACTGGGAGCATGCAATTATCTATCTATCCCATAAATCCAAATAATTTTAAAACATAATCAATAAAGTGCTTGCTGGAACAAATATGTTTTAGGCCCTTTTAAAAGCTTCCACAGAGGATCCTCCTTTAAATAACCAGACAAGGAGTTCCCAGGTTAGGTGCAGCCACCAAGAATGCTCTATCCCCAGAATGCCGCACCTAACCTTGGAACTCCCAGGAGGCCTCCTCTGGCAGAACAGAGGGCCTGGGCCTGACAGTAGGGGCAAGGAAATCTTGCATATAGACAGGACCCCTTTCCCAGGGTCTTATAGATCAACAGCCCTATCTTGAAGACAACCCTCCACCAGACTGGCAGCAAGTGAAGTCTGTGGAGGACCAGTGTGATATGCTCACACTTTACATCCCCATCGACAATCTCGCTGTTGCAGTCTGCACCAGCTACATCCTGAGGAGATTGCCTCCAGATAACCCTAGATACAGGCCATTACAGTAGTCCAACCTGGAAGTGACAAAAGCATGCACCAGTGTAGTCAGGTCCTCAGGGGGATCAGGCTTGAATTGGTGATATTCCTGAGATGATAAAACCCACTTCTCACATGGCCGCACCTGAGCAGCAAGTGTCAGGCCATCATCCAGAATCACTCCCAAGTTCTTCACCTGTCTAGAGGGGCTGGGGCACACCCCAACATTAGGTCAGGGGTAACACCACACCCACCTCTGCCCGATTACCTGGATCCACAACCAGTACTTCAGTGTTGTCTGGGTTAAGCTTAAGCCAATTGTGAGTCATTCATGACTGGATTTACTTGAGGCAGCTGTTAAATGCAGAGTCCGACACCTGAGTATTGGGTGCATAGGGCAAGTACTGCGGGGTATCATCTGAGTAGCAGTGAAGACCCAGCCCATGCATGTACACCGTGAACAATAAAGGCAACAAGACCAAACTCTGCAGAACACCCCAGCACAGAGGCTTCAGGTTAGATGAAGCAATTCCCATTGTCACCCTTGCACTCTATCCTCAAGTATGACCTGAACCAGTTGATGACATTACCGGACAGACCACATCAGAACCACCACAGAGAGATCCAGGAGGACCAAAACAGTATAGTCCTCCTGTCCCTCACCATCAGGAGGTCACTTAACACCCTCACCAGGGCAGTCTCCATACTATGCTCCACACGGAACCCAGACTGGAAAGGCTCATAGGCGGAGGAAGCAGAAAGATGTCTCACAAGCTGTATAGCCACCCTTTTCTATAACCATCCCTAAAAATGGGAGGTTCAAGACTGATCTGTAGTTGCAGAGGCAGTTCCAGGTCCAGAGAGGATTTTTAAAGGGATCTAACCAAGGCCTCTTTCAGCGCCAGTGGGAAGATCCCACCCTCAATGAACTCCAGACAACCCTCGGCAACCACAGGTCCAATCAGATCCAAACACCCAACCAAAAGGCAGGCTGGACCTGGGTCTAAATCACACTATGTAGGCTGCAGCTTTGAGATGTCTCCACCACTTCCCCAACCCCAACCAACTCAAACTCATCCCAGTCAGGAGGACTGTTCTGGCATGACTCAGGCTGGACCATGCATCTCTTTCAAGAGACGCTTGATGAGACTTCAGCCCTGAGAGAGGACACCCTGTCAGTGAAACACAGAGGCAACTCCTCACACCTACTGCTAGAACCTGCCCCCCAAGGCATGTGAGACAGGCTGGATGTAAATCCCATCCACCATGTGGAAGAGGTGAGCTGGTCTGTTTCTCACCACAGCAATCTCCCTAAACAGAAATTCCACCTTCTTTGGAAATAGGCCCTGACAGTCAGCATAATGCGACTCCAGGGCCAAGTTGTCCTCCACCAAGCCAGATCTCCCCTAGCGCCTCTCTAATCTCTGCTCCCTAGTCTTTAAACCTCGGATATCTTCATCATACCAAGGAGGTCTCCAATGAGTAGACAGGGCCAGACACACAAGGTGCAATTGAGTCAAAGGCTGCATCGACAGCCCTTTATAGGCCACCACTGCCTCCTCCAACCCCAATCATTACAAGCCACCCCAACACCCGATAGGTCCAGTACTGCCAACAAGTCCACTGAGGAGACTCCTCTTAACGGCCAGTACCAGACCACCTCTGCAGGGCAGAACCATCTGTAGGGGCCCTAAACATGCACCCACATTGTTATGATCTGACCAAACCATTGGATCTACACTAAAGTTGATAATAAGTAAACCAGAAGAAAAACCAGGTCCAGTGTGTGGCCACCAGTGAGTTGCTGTTGTTACCTTTGTGTCAGACCCCATGCCTCCATGCTCCCAAGGAGGTTGTCCTGATGTAGAACGAAGGTTCCACATCAGGACAGGACAAAGAACAAACAGGTATATTACAAACATTCAGCAGCTCCAGGGAGCCTGGTCCCATACAAGTAACAGCAAATACAAGAACAGTATCAACTTGACTAAGCAACAGCAGTTCCAGATCTTAAACAGCTGCTGATGCCTCAAAAAAACATTAAAAACATAATATTTAGGTACAATTTACCTTGCATTCCATATGTATTCAAAATTTCTCCTCCCATTACTCATTACCTTTAGAGTTCCTCTGCCTCTTTAGCTTACTCCCTACTTCATGTCATAGTCCTTTGTTGTGACATCACAATCTGTTGCCATGGGAGTATTATGATGTCATAATTAGACCATTATGACCTTAGGTAGGGAGAAAGCAACAGGAATAGATGATCTCTTCAGGAGCAAATATCCCATTTTCATGAAAATGGCCTCAGTAATAAATAATGGGAAGAGAAATACAGAACTAATTTGAAATACAAGCGAACTGTGTCTAAATATTAAGTTTTGTTAAAATTGTCCTAATGGCATCAGCTGCTCTTTAAGTATCTTAAAGTATAAACAGGGTAGCACAGAGGCCTCATCAGACTTTGTGGAAACAACACCACTAGGGAAACAGCCTAAATCTGGTGGTGGGAAGGTTCAGAAGGGAGAAAAGAAGACACTTTTCACTCAAGGGTGGTGGCTAAGTGGAATGAGTTGCGGAGGAGCTGTTGTCCCTAAAATGGTGTATGGCTTCAAAGAGTTTGGGACAGGGTGAGGGGAAAGTTGCATGGCAAGAGGGTGGGAGGGAGTACTTCACAGGGTGTAATTGGGGTAATAAATCACCTTCTCAGGTTCTTGGTGGAATTGCACAAAAGTAAGAGAGAACAGACAAGTGGTACCCATGTGAAAATGAAATTTATTACAGATCAGTAATACAGGCTTATTACCATTACAGTGTGAACACTGGGAGAACTCCAGTTTTCCTTATCTAGGTAATGCAGTCTCGTCTATTCTCTGAGAAGCTACATGTTACAAAAGGTCTTACACCCTGATAATTACTATGGCAACAGCTAAAGAAGATACATAAAATGTATATAATTGGACAAAAATCGTGGTCTGAGCAACTGTCCTAACTAGTGTAAAAGTTGCATAGCTTGCTGAAGATAACAATACAATAAGACGCTATAATCTAAGGTCAGTTGCAATGATGTACAATTACTAAAGATGGCACTGTTGCCTTAGATGTGAAAGTACAGTAAAAATAGAGTAAAAGCATTTCTCATGGCTTATATATATCAGTGAAGCATAATAGAACACAGATCCTAACAATTATGCTCATACAATAAGTGTCTTTGCCCTAAGGTTAGTACATGTATCTACATATAAGTTGCTGTCGGAGGTGGGGCACAATCGAGGTGCTAGATCAAGGATAACTTCCCCTTCTTGCCTTCAAAAGAAAAGGCAACAACCACAGGAAAGTAGTGGGATGGAGCTACAAAGCTGTCATTCACAAGCCTGAGGCATAAGCCTTGTAAAGAAATTAGAGTTGTTTGTGATGTTGTCTAAGAGTACATTGCAGACAGCAAAGTTTTAGTATCAGAAAACAATCAAAATGCTTGTATAATAACAAAGCTTTAAAGTTAATTCTCACCAAGCATTGGAAAGAGCGGTGCTTAAATCACCATTGTGAATGAGATGTATTAAGGACATCACCAGCTTCAGAAATATTATTGATAACATAGATAAGATGTGAATCCTTTCTAGATGAAAGGGATTTCAATGAAAGTGTCAAAGGGTCAACGTGTATGTTAAAAATATGCAAATATTAAGACAAGGCAAGCAAGTATTGCAAATCATTATCAATAACTCTGGTTCAAGGAGAGGAACAGAAGTAATAACAGTGAGACTAATGACTGTTTTCTGCAATGGCGTAAAACAGAAATTAGGAAAATTAATAACACAAGTTTTGGCACCATAAGCAAAGGAATTATGATTTGTCACTACACAGTACTGCCCATCAGAATTGTAGGTAACTCAAACAGTTGGAACTCTCCATTGTTGTAGATGTATAGGACAAGTGAATGACTGGTTGGTGAGCAGTGGCGTGAAGTGATGTACCTCTTCAAGTGACTCGGGATGCAGCTGTTTTGGCGTGATCGCTGAAGATGCAGCTTGTGAAAGCTAGATTAGTCAGGTTAAATAGCAGATCAACCAAGGAATAGGACCAGTTCAGATGTTCCAGAAAGTAGCCACAGACAGGTTTAACAACGTCCAAATATGTCACAGTGGTACAGGTAATAATATCCTTCTTGGCGCAGCAGTTGGTATCTGATGCGACCCAAGCTTGTAGGACAGGATGAAAATGAGCAAAGATGGCAAGTCAGTTCATTCTTTAAATGTTCTCATCAAGATGCCCAATGGAATTAATAGCAGCCAGCTTGTCAAAGACAGAAGTTTGTGGATCAAAGTGAGGTAATGACACAGTGAAGGTAATGAACATGTTGTCATGAATGGAACAATGTTTAGTAAAGTAGCATGGTGCTTGGTTTGGATAACGTGAAACATACCCAAGACTTCTAGCAGTAGACATAGAATTATTGATAGAGTTTGACATACACAATGTAATGCATGCAGTGGATTTGCAGTGAGGACAATACTATTTAGACATTCTCCTATCATGAATAATGTCTGTAATCGTCCTGTTTTCAAATCCCTGAAGAGACTGTTAACAGTGGCAATTACATAAGAACCATAAGTGGAGCATAACAGTTCTTGGGCAATATATTGCTTGTCTGCCTCCTTGTTATTTTGAAAAATCAATTCATTAATTTTCTTTCTAGTGTCATTTAACCCTTTAGCAATTTCCTGCATGTTATAAACAGTAAAACGCTCTTCCTTACTTAAACCATCTGCACCATGTAACAGTGGTGGTAACACATCATTGTTAATAGCTTGCTGAAAATTAAGTGTTTGTGCTTTAACAGCAGCTATATCTGCCCTATTCCAGATAGACATGCCTGAACCCAAAGGCCAGAGATGCCTGCACTGGTAACATCTACAGTATCATGCCTAGTGTGTGGTTTATGTTTAGCATTAGGTGCTGGTATAAAAACTCCTAAACATTCAGTGGCATGAGGTCCACTAACAGGATCATTTGTGCGAGTTTGGTAAGCAGCTACAATATTTAGAAGCATCATACTGAAAAATTTAGAAATGTTGGTCATGTGATAGAGACCAAATTCTGCCATATTCCAATGTGTAAGGTTAAACATAACTGGAACATGCATAAATTATAGATTATTAATCAAAGATCCTGGAAGGAAGTGGCAGTCAGACCACTAGGAGGACCAGACTCCTGAAGGACGATTCAGTCAGTTCTTCCTCAGTGGGTGGGACCACAGAAAAGAACATAGCTTCAGTAGCTGTATAGTTGTGAAGACAGAACACTCATGACTCCTCAGAGGTGAGGTGATCACAAAAGGTAGGATCTATTAAAGCAGTCAAGTTGTAGAGACCAGTGTGTCTAGAAGTGCCTTGTCGAATAGAGAGTGTACCATTTGGTGCAATCCCTGTGTTGGGCCATCCGTGAAAAGTTCCTTTAGATAAACATGCTACAGGAAGTGTGTAACCATTAAAATCAGTTTCCCATTGTATCTGCAATGTGGATTTGTCTGGAGATACAATCATGGCATTAACATCGGTATCTGAGCTTTCAACAATAATCAATTTGTTGAGGACGTCAATATGTACTCCCTGGGGCTGGAGATGGGTGCATCTCTAGCTGAATGTTCAAGTTTGTCAAGCAAATGTGCTATACATTTGTCTGTGCTCAGTCAAAGGGGTTTGTCTTGAAAATAAGTCAAAGAAAGTAGCCCCATCAGGATGAGGAGGTGCAAGATAGCCATCTTGCCAGTGTATCTGAAAAACAGAAAATAATTGTTAAGTGAGGGGTACTATTCCACCTGAAAAGGGTTGGGAAAAGTAATTTGTCATCTTTATGCAACTTAAGCTGATTAGTATAGAACCACTTGTCAGTGTGATCAATTTCTGATGCTGAACTCACCTGATAAACAGCAGGGATGAGTTTGTTAACAATGGGATATGAGTCTTCCCATTTGCTGGTAAATGAGTGAGCGGTGGTCTGTATTGGAGAAGCATGACTTGATCTCAACTTGCCAGTTGGCGTCTTTGGCATGCTTATCAAAATGAGCTTTGCTTGGTGTTGAGCCTTGCCCATCTGATTTGCAGCAAATAAATGTGTTTTTATGATGTCATCACAGGTTTTCAACATATTTGTCCACGGATACCCTATCTGTGGTAGGGGTGTGGAGGTCAATCAACAGGTGTTCATGGCTCTACCAGTCATAACCTCATATGGTGTGCACTGAGTAGGTGTCACAGGAGTGCCCCTGATTATCATCAGCAGTAGTATTCAAGAGGAATCCTAATCCTTGGGATTGTCATTGATGAATTTGTATAACATCTGATTCTTCTATTTGCTCTTTCTATCTGATCTGAGGATTTAGGGTGGTATGGCATATGGAATTTCTGATCTACTCCAACCATTTGGAGTGTCTCCTTCATCAGCTCAGCTGTAAAACTGGTTCCTTGTCTGAGTCTGCCTTAAAGAGTAGGCCCCACCTGGATAACAATTGATCCACCAGGATCTTGGCAGTTGTCTTTGCCGTGTTATTCTGAGTAGGAAATGCCTCAACCACTTGGAAAACAAATCTGTGACAACAAGTGCATACTTGTTCTTGCTGGAGTTCATCAAGGGGCCAATGAAATCAATTTGTATCACATTCCATGGTCCAGATTGCATTTGTGGCAATAATTTGGCATTTCTTTTTACGAAATTGGATTGTTCTGGGCTACGCCTATGCAGCTGTCCATAGTGCTCCATGTGCTTGGTCATACTAGGCCACCAGATGATGGTTTAAGTCTCTGGATGGTGTTTTCTGCCACCTGGTGTCCACCAGTGGGGTATCATGAACCACATGGATGAATTTGGTTCATAAAAGAGTGTGGTACAACCCACAGTTTGTGGCCTGTATCTTCCTTCCTATATCAGATTAGTTTCTGATCAGTAGCTAGTGTATGCTGTCAGAATGTCTCTTGTATGGACTACCAGTAGGTAGTTCCTGTTCAATTCCTTTGTCGGATATACTATGTTTGGCCAAATGCATCAGCCTGACCATCATTATCCTGACCCTGGGCACCCAAAACACGGTTGCCCAACATCAGGATTTTGCCTCAGGGAATGATTCAGGGTGCTTCACCCCTGCACCCCAATGTGGGGCTCTACCCCACCCCTCGTACTTAGGATTCTCATGCTAGGTGTGAAATCCGATCTTGGGCAACCATGTTTGGGCTCCCGGGACAGGATATTGCCAGTTAGGCCAATGTATTTTAGCCGATCGGAAGAATCCCCTTTGTCTAGGTATTCAAACACATCTTTTAGTTCTGGGTCAGATTTTTGTGCAGCAGAAAGATCCAATGGTGGTTCTGGTTGCAGTTTCTGCTTGTTGTTGACAGCTAAGAAGATGGCTGCCACAGCTGCTGGGTGAGTCATTGACCATGTCTCCCCGAGCACCTGCTTTGGCAAGTGAGTCTGCTTGATCATTAAATTCATGGTAAGAGCTAATATATATCAGTGAAGCATAGTAGAACATAATAGAACACAGATCCTGACACTTATGTTTATATGATAAGTGTCTTCACCCTAAGGTTAGTACATGTATCTACATATAAGTTGCCATTGCAAGGTGGGGGTACCATCAAGGCGCCGGACCATGGATAACAGGGGTCAAGGGTTACATGGGGAGGGGCAGTTCCTCTGTAAACACAGTGGGAAATGCACATTCAACAAGACTAGACAGACCATAAAGCCTCCATCTGCTGGCACACTTACAGTATATGTTCATGTGTTTATATGACACATTCTGTTACAGTCCATTCCACTTGTATGCCATTCAGTTATATGCCATTTTCCAATATATGCCAATTCTTTCCCTATGTCTGTAATGTTATTTTATGTTGATTGTGCGCATGCACAAGAAACATGTTGCGACAGTTTCTCCACAAGCAGGCTGTGGAGGCGCCAGCACTGTTGTGGCCAATGCCCCATGTAAAGGCTTGTCTCGCTTCCCACAATGCTGTGGCATGCTGCTCCTGACTCTAGTTCAGCCAGCATGCCACCAACTTGTAAGAAATCAGCTGCTGCAATCAGAGGCCGCCTCGCCATTGCAGCGTCAGCCATTCGCTCGCAATGAGGGCGACCGTCATTGCAGGGCAGGATCTTTTGTTTGTGAACATGGTGGCAGCTTGCCACCGTGTTCACAAACAATAAGCTCCACTGCGGTGCCCAATCCTCGGCCAATATGTGCTCCGACCGTGTTTAGTTGCCGTGAGGAGCCCACTCCCCATCGGCATTATGTCCCCGCTTTTGTTGTGTGCCGACAGGGATGCCCAATCCCCATCAGCTACAGCTGCCTTCCCCAAAAAGGAGAGCTCTGTGGACATGCTGGGAACCCACCTCAGCATGCCACATGCCCTGCAAAATAAAAACAGTCCCGCAATGCTCTTTTTTTTGTAACCTGTAAAGAAGGAACGGACCCATGGTGGTCTCCTGCCCCCTCCTGCAACCCGCCCACCCACTGCGAACCCTGCCTCCCCACCCCCCTCACCCCATATGTACCTCCGAGTCCAGCACGACCATCTTCGTGTACTGGGAACACGCTGCTCTCTTCAAAGCCGACTGCGAACTGAGGAATTGCTGGTAAGCTGTATAATGGAATAGATAGGTTTGTTTTCAACTTTGATGCATATCTCAGGCATTTTTGGAATTTTGGCACCAAATTTCAACATGGGGTTTGGGACCCTCCTCATGAATTCTGTCACTGTCATGGAGTTAATCGGCCCCGAAGGGTGATTCTGCAATCACTGCGCCGGAATCACCTTCGGACTGATTAACGTAAACGACAGTGCTAGTGTTCATGAGGTGGACTCTCAAAAAGCCTGAATTGCAAGTTTGGTGGTTAAAATCAAAAATTACTGTTTTATGAGCGTGCATTGCACAGTTGCTATGCATGCTCATAACTTTGTGAATTTGCAATATTTTCACCCCAGATTTTCAACATTGCCATTTTCAAGACCTCCTTGTGAACAGTACAGTTGTAATTTTTCCACCCTGGCGAAATGTGTTTTAGCACTTCGACACAGAGTAAGCGGTCGGTGTGGCAAATCAATGTTCCGCACAGATTAAGAAACTGACAGTGGCACTGTTAATGAACAGAGGTTCTAAAATGCTTATATTGAAAATCTGATGGCGATACTCCATAAAATGCCTGTGTTATGAGCGTGTGTTGTGCAGTGTGCACGCGCTCATAAGTTCCAATTATAATATTTTCAGTCCAGATTTTCAACACTGCCATTCTTCTGCACCTCCCTATGAACAGTACAGCTGTCATTTTCCATATCCTGGCCGAAATGTGTTTCAGAAGTTCGGCACTGAATAGCGTAGTTCGCTGTGGAAATCCATGTTCGGGACACATTATGAAAATGACAGTGACATTGTTCATTAGCAGAGGTCCTAAAATGCCTATGTTGAAAATTTGGTGACGAAAGTCCATCAAATGAGTATGTTACAAATGTGCATTGTGCAGTTACCACGCATGCTCGTATCTTCACAACTTTGCAATATTTTCACTCCAAATTTTCAGCATTGCCATTTTGCCACACCTCCTTATGAACAGTGCAGTTGTCATTTTTTACATCCTGGCTGAAAATGTGTTTTCGCTCTTCCAGCGCATAATCGCGCGGTTGCTGTGGGAAATCGGTGTTCAAGACATATTAAGAAAATCACACTGACACTGCCTCATGAGAAGAGGTCCTAAATGCCTATGTTAAAAATTTTGTGATGAAACTCCACAAAATGACTGTGTTACGGTGTGTGTTGTGCAGGTGCCACACACCCTTGTAAGTTTGCAAATTAATAATATTTTCACGCCAGATTTTCAACACTGGCATTTGTTCACACCTCCTATGAACAGTGCAGTTGTCATTTTACATCCTGGACGAAATATGTTTCGGTGCAGAATACCACAGTCACTGTCGAAATCAGTGCTTGGGACGAGATTAGGACTGAGCAACTTGGGGGAGTGACTGAACTCAACTGAGCTCTGGCTCGGAACTGCGCGGATGTCTTTGTGGGCAGGAAAAGGTGATACAATGCAGGCAGGAGCCAGTACAAAAGGGCAGCCTGCAGTGCCAGGAGACACAGAATGAGCGAGTGAAGGAGGGGTGAATGAGCTCAACAGAGCTCTGTTGGGACTGGGTGGATTTGTTTTGGGTAGGACAAGGCAGCAATGCATGCAGGGCCTGAATACAAAAGGTAAGCCTGCAGTGGTGGGACAAACAGAACTAGCAAGCGAGAGGGGGACTGAGGCGAGCCTCAACAGAGCTCTATCAGTTACTGATGTGGATTTCTTTGTGGGCAGATAAGGGTGGCTACGCTCAGGAGCCCAGTACAGAAGGCAGCCTGCAGTGCCTTCAGAAACAGAATGAGCAAGTTAGACAGGAGGATGAGTGAGACCAACGGAGCTGTGTGGGACTGCTGCAGATTTCTTTGTGGGCAAACAAAATGCAGACAGAGGCAAGAGCCCAGTACAAAGGGCAGCCTGCAGCACCAGGAGAAACAGAATGGCGAGTGAGACAGAGGCGTGGCGAGCGACTCGATGGAGCTCTGTTGGGACAGCTGCAGATTTCTTTGTGGGCAGGAAAAGTGGCAACACAAGCAGGAGCCCAGTACAAAAGGCCAGCCTGCAGCCCCACAGAAACAGAATGGCGGTGACAGAGGCGGTGGTGACCTCAACTGAAACTGTGTGGGACTGCTGCACATGTGCTGTGGGCGGGCAAAGCCACCAATGCAGGCAGAAACCCAGTAAAGGGCTGCCTGCAGCAGCGGGAGACACAGATTGAGCGAAAGTGAGGGAGGGGGAGTGAGTGAACTCAACGTAGCTCCAGTTGGGACTGCTGCGGATTTCTTTGTGGGCAGAAAAAGCAGCAATGCATGCAAGGGCCCAGTACAAACGGCATCCTGCAGCAGCGGGAGAAACAGAATGAACAAGTGAGGAGAGAGGTGGTGAGCAAGCTCAGGAGCTCTATCATGACTGCTGTAGATTTCTTTGTGCCCAGAAGAAGGCGACACTTCAGGCAGGAGCCCAGTAGAAAGGGCAGCCTGCAGCACTGGCAGAAACGACATGGTGGTGGGAGGGGACTGGCGAGGCTCAGCAGGCTCTGTCGGGACTGCTGCAGATTTCTTTGTGGGCAGAAAAAGGCACCAACAGAGGCAGGAGACCACTACAAAATGGCAGCCTGCAATTCCAGGAGAAACAGAATGAGCGAGTGAGACAGGTGGAGTGGGCGACCTCTCAACAAGCTTCTGTCGGGACAGCTACGGTTTCTTTGTGGGCAGAAAAAGGTGCAATGCAGGCAGAAGCCCAGTACAAAAGGGCAGCGCCAGGAGAAACACAACGAGCAGAGTGAGGGGGCAGTGGGCAAGCTCAACAGAACTCTATCATGACTGTTGTGGATCTCTTTGTGGGCAGGAAAAGGTGGCAACACAGGCAGGGCCCAGTACAAAGAGCCAGCCTGCAGCGCCGGCAGAAACAGAATGAGTGAGTGAGAGAGGGTGAGCTACCTCAGGACCTATGTCAGTACTGCTGCAGATTTCTTTGTGGACAAAAAAGTCGACAACAGAGACAGGAGCCCAGTACAAAAGGGTAGCCCGCACCAGCAGAAACAGAATGAGCGAGTGACAGAGGAGTGACCCCACCTCAATGGAGCTGTGTTGGGACAGCTGCAGATCTCTTGTGGCTAGAAAAAGGTGCCAATGCAGGCAGAAGTCCAGTACAAAAGGCAGCCAGCAGTGCCGGACAAACACAATGAGTGAGTGAGAGAGGGAGGAGCGAGCTCAACAGAACTATCGTGACTGCTGCAGATTGCTTTGTGTGCAGAAAAAGCAGCAACACAGGCAGGAGCCCTGTACAAGGCCTGCAAGCACGCCGGCCGAAATGGAATGAGCAAGAGAGGAGAGGAGGTAGCTCAATGGATCTGTGTCAGGACTACTGCACATTTCTTTGTGGGCAGAAAAAGCCAGCAACAGAGGTGGGAGCCCAGTACAAAAAGGCAGCCTGCAGTGCCAGCAGAAACAGAATGAGCGACTGACAGAGGCGAGTGACCCACCTCAACACAGCTCTGTCAGGACAGCTGCAGATTCGTTGTGGGCAGAAAAAAAACTGCCAACCAGCCAGGCCAGTACAAAGGTGCTGCCTGCAGCACGGGAGAGACTGACCTGGCAAGTGACACAGGGCCCACTGACGACTCAACAGACAACACAATCTACATTCAGCATTGACAAATGCTTGTTTTCATTATTAATGCCTATGCGTTTTCCAGTTGTATGCCTTTTTTGTTGAGACAAGTGTGTAAATTGCTGTGGTGGTTGGCGTGATTAACTAATTAGCTGTTAATTGCCTTGTCATGGTCATGATTAGCGGCTAAATAGCTGTGCCTACACTGCCTCGGATTTCCATTGTTCCTTGTTCACTGCATCACTTCAGACAGCATGGAAAAATAAGCGTGTTGAAATGTTGAAGCTGAAGTGAAAACAACTTTTGATTGATAGCTGACTACACAGGAGAATGAGGAGCACAGTGAGACTGAACAAAGTCAGATTACAAGTAATGCTGCTACTGCAGATAATGCTGACATTGCCATTGCCAGTGCATGACACTGCTTCTTCCTAATAATTAAATTCACTTTCTCATTTTATCATTTTATTCTTAGTGGTGTACAATGCTCATGACTCATTTTAATTCATTTTCTTTCACTTGTGTTATCTTTTGTAATATATTATTAAATATTTGTTCACTCCTATATGAGTGCTGCTTGTTGTTTGTCACAGCTGCAGTATTTTAAAGACTGTCTCAGCTAAATGCTAAATGCTGTTCCTGCTTGTATGCCATTCCACTTGTATGAATATTTTCCCTGGTCAAGAGCCTGGGCATACCAGCGAATTGACTATCACAATCTCACAATCAACCTTTTTGTGTTAGAGATTACCTTAAAAACTCTTTTTTTTATTTAAACACATGACTGCCACAAACTGTAAGCATAGCAGTAAAACAAGTACAGTAGAACCTCATTTATCAAACTCCGGGAGAACATCTGATTAGTTTGGATAAGCAGGAGTTCAGATAATCGAGGTGCTTGTTATCGGCGTGGACTACAGAGTACTGTACTGTAACTAATGGGGACTACAGAAATTAAAAATTAACAAATGACTAACAGTCAGAATATATGCAAAGTATATATATATATATATATTTTTGTAGACTTTATTTAGGATTTGGACAAATAAGGACAACCCTTTTCTCCCACATTTGGGAGATATTTTCTGTACAATTATGGAGTACAAGTACTTTCGGTCATTAAGAAATACACTTAATAGTTAAACTATGGCCATTATACAAATATTGTTTAACAGGTAAGCAAGATATACAGTAGGTTCTTTTCCCCATCCTATTAATGGAAAGTCAACAAAGTACTCAGTGTCTTCAGAAACATGGAAACAATCTCTCTGAACTGCTTGTTCCAGTGGAGACCAAATGTTCTCATATTTACTTATTTGTCCACGAATCAAATACTGTGTCCTCTCAATTTCATGTCTTGCAAGTGACTTGGCCCATGATGCTATAGTGGGGGTTTAGTCGAGTCTCCAGTACATAGCCAGCTCTCTCATACCCACTACCCTCCTATTCTCCACAACTTCGACCCCACCAGTTTTCAGCTGCCCAATGTGGGAGTCCCAATAGGTTTCCATAGGGTCCAGGCCAATAGCAACATGCAGGGGTCTTAGCTAGATTTCAATCAATTCCTGCCAAAATCTTAGCACTTTAGGACAAGACCAGGCCAGGTGGAAAAAGTCACCTACTTGGGTTTGACATTTAGGACAGTAGGGTGAAGAGGCAGGATCTATTGTTGGGCCAATTTCAGGAGTGGCAAGTGCGCATGAGGAAATTATACTGGATGGCTGTTAGCCAGTTATTGACTGAGCACTTAAAATGTTTTAAGAAGAAGTCTCAGTCTCCTTCATGATCCTTGGGGTAGATATCCTCCTCCCATTTACTTCTGATTTTTCTAGGGGGTCGGGAGACCATTTACCAATAGTTTATAACATTTATTAAGTGATCTGAAACCCTTAGTGTTAGAAAATTTTGTAAATAGTTCTTCTAGGGAGATTATCGTAGTGTAAGGGGTCCTGTTGTCCGGGGGCACCATCTGTAACCTGCTTCTTATTCTGAGGTATAAAAAGTATTGCGAGGGATGTAGATTAAATTTCCTGGCTAGAGTTTCAAACTGCCTTATCTTTCCAGCCTTAATAAGTTGTCTAAGTCAATGGAGGCCCAGCTTGTCCCACCTCATGAGGCCTGATTCATCATTATCTGAAAGCCCCCCTAAATCTCCTCAATGTTATATCTGGTGAGGTCTGTACTGTGACTCAATGTGTGTGTGCATGTGTCCACACTTCCAGGTAGTTCTGGTGCAGGGATTAGAAATACTTGGGGGGGCTCTCCCATTAGAATCAACCAGTAGGCTATAGTAAAATGGGGGTTACCTTCTTTTCCAGCTTTGTCCATGTTGGGGCCTCCTCCTCTTTAGTAGGTCTTGGATATGGGCTGCTGGACTGCCATGTAGTATAACGCATGTTAGGTAGGCTCAGGCCCCATGATTTCTCTGGTAACCATAGTATGTCTTTTGATTCTCAGCCTTTTCCTTGCCACAGAAGATGGGTGCATACTCCCTCAAGGGCCTTAATATATGTCCTTGGAAGGGCTACTGGGATGGATTGAAAAATGTAAAGGGCCCTTGGAGAAAATACATCTTGATCAAGTTAACTCAGCCCAGTAAGCTAAAAGGTAAAGCTCTCAATTAACATTGTCTGTCTTGTGCCTTGAGGTTTCTTATTAAGGTACCATAATTTATGGAAATAATTTGAGAGAGCTTGCTGGGCAGTAGAACCCCAAATATTTAATCTGCTTAGTAGGGTGTATTATGGTGCCAGCTATTTCTATGGATATCCTCTTTTCCCCTAAGGAGCCATTAGCATTTGTCCCAGTTATGTCCTGAAAGAGGGCCATAGGTCTCAAATATCCTGCTCAGGGATGGGAGGGCCTCGCTTGGATCATCCAAGAATAGTAAGATGTCATCTACAAACAATGATATTACTTGGACCTCCTTTTCTATTTTACGTCCTTTCATTTTACCATTTCCTAGAATGGGTTTGCTAATGCTTCTATGGTAAGCACATGTATAATAAGGGGACAGGGACAACCCTGTCTCACTTCTAGTTAGGGAAAAGGAGTTGAAAGGGTACTATTGGTCAATATCTGTGCTTGTGGGGCAGCATACAAGGCACCTATCCACTTCAATATATTGTCTCCCTAAACCAAATTGTATAATACCGCAAACATGAAGGGCCATTTGACCTGGTCGAATGCCTTCGGCATCAAGTGCTAACAGGTCTCTATAAGGCCCCACTCCCTTTTCCAGCTGTGGATAACATTGATGGATCTGCAAAGGTTATGCTTAGCTTGCCTTCTTTAACAACCCCTCCGGTCTATTTGGATTAATCCTGAAAGTACCCTTCTAGCGTGCTGGCTATAATTTTAGCTAAGATTTTATAGTCCGCATTCAGGAGAGATATGGGGCTATATGAGTCACACTTAGAGGGTTCTTCCCTGGTTTAGGCAGCACAGTTATGGTGGCCATTCTCTGGAAATGTATAATCCCCATGTGTTGAAGCAGATTCCAGGACTTCTTGCATAAGTGGTCCAATGGAATCCAGGTGGCTCTATAGAATTCAGCGAAATTCCATCAGGGCCAGTGCCTTCCCTTTATTAATATGCCAGACGCTTGCTTGAGTACCTCCAGTGATGAGGGTGATTCAAGCTCAGCTCAGTGTCTCTCACTCAATTGTGGCATATCCACGTCCTGAAGAAAATCCTCAGGTTCCTTCTAATGGTACTTGGGTAGTGTATAGGGAAGAGTAAAATGCCCTGAAGATCTCATTGATCTCTGTTTGGCGGTATGTGGGAGAACCATCAGGTGTGGCCATATTTAATATGGCCCAGTTAGCTTTTTGTTTAACTAGCCCAGCTAGCCATTTTCCAGATTTGTCCCCCTCAAAGTGTGAAAAGATTTAGTAAGTACTAGGTTCCGCTCAATCTTCCCGAAACCATTTGATGTAATTTCCCTTTAGCAATTTTAAATCTTTTATGATTTGAGGTTGGGGAGCACATAGCTATCCTTCTAGTTTTTGAATGCCATGGGTGAGTTGCTCTCCACACTAGTTAGTTGTTTTTTTTATAGGCTGCATAAGAAATTGTCTACCAGTGGATGAAAGCTTTCAAAGCATCCCAAATATAATTAATGTCGTCCCTTTATTTTTAATGTTCCTATAAACTATTCCATTCTCCTATTGGTAAATTTTACATATTCCTCATCCAGAAGCAAGATCGAGTTGATCCTAAATTGGGGACCCCAGGGGCCTGCTGACCAGCCATAAGTTGCATCAGAATGTGGAACGATCTGAAATTACTATAGGGCCGTATACAGCCTGCAGGGTTTCAGAAATCAATTGGGGAGACCAGTATACAGTCCAGTCTGGTGTAGACTCGGTGGGAGTGGGAACAGAATGAGTATTCCCTATCTCCAGGGTAGAAGTGTCTCAAACCTCAACTAGGGCTCTCTTAGATATGAACTCTTGTAATGCTGCAACACTCTTAGGGTAGGGTTTTGTTTTAGATCCAGAGTGGTCCAGAGTGGTCAATACTGGGGTCTAGATAAGTATTAAGTAGATAAGTACTAAAATCTCCCCCAGGACCAGATTGTCCTGGAAGGGGCTAGCATCACCCTAGGTGTATAAATAAAGTCTGGGAGTTGAAGTTAGGACCATAGATTAAAGCAAAAGTGTAAGTTTGCCCCCAACACCACCTCTGCCACCGCATATCTACCCTGAAGATCTGCCACAAAGCTGTTGATTTTATGTGGGAGACCTGCCAGCCATATAGGCTACCCCTTAGCTCTGGAAGTGAAGGAGCCATCAACACAGCCCCAGGACTGGGGCCAGTTTATCTGCCCTTCTCTTGTAGATGTAGCTCCTGTAGTGACACCACATCCCCTTGATTTTTTGATATAGGACCAGACTCTTTTCCGTTTGACCACTGTTTTCAATCTGTTGACATTCCATGATAATATTCTTAAATCAGCCATTACTGAAAGTGAAGTCATGGAGGTGAACCTCTGTACCTGCATAGTTAAAATTATAATTCTTTACTGCTTTATTTAGTTCATATTCTGTTACTGCTTTATTTTTCTCTGTAGCAAAGTGTTTCTTACAGGATATATATTATTACAGAGTTGCTTTACAGGTTTTACAGTTTTATCTATCATTAGGATAAGCTTTCAGGGTTACTGCATTTGTTGCTGGCTGATTGTTTCTGCTCTTACCTCCATGTTTCTTTTGTCCGTGGTTCTTCTTTTTGGGGGGAAGGGCCCAGCCACCCCCCATCCCCAACCACCCACACTACCTCCTTTATAGGGTAGTACTGTCGTGACATTTTCTGTAGCAAAGCAGGAAGGGGCGGATCAGAGGGGTACCACACAGTGACCTCATTTACAGGGCACAAGTACTTTAACTTGTTATAACAAGTTATACAAAACAAACAAACAAAACACAAAATCAAACTTTTGCTTTCATTTTCTTCTTACTACTCTGACTAGGTTATAAACCCAGCAACTTATCTGGAATGGATATCATTAGCTACAGGTACTACGGAACACTTTTCAGAAGGGCAGCTTTACAGGATTTAGGACACTATCCTACATGCTGGGCCATTGAGAATCTAAGGGCTCAGCTCCAGGCAGCATGGGCAGAGATTGCGTGCCTCAAATTGCATATTCAAAGGAATTATAAGAACCACCGCCATTCCCCAACATCCACCAGAAGTGCCTCGACCGCAGAGGGTAGTTGATCCAGTAGGTTGGCAGGTGGTTAGAGGGGCAAATTGGTGCCCCATCATTTGATGCTCTCAACATATTACCTCAACAAACCATATAAAAATCACAAACAGGTATCTGCCTCTATCTCTGAAATCAAACAAAGGGCAGAGGATACTGCAGAGCAGGACACTGCAGCACAGGAGCTAGCACAACAAATCTCACCCAAAACAGGAACCAAAACAAAAAGCAAAAGGAAATCAAAAACTTCTGATCATAGGAGACTCCATGATCTGAGGAGTTGATATGTATCTCCAGCCAGGGTAATGTCAGATGTCTCCCAGGTACATCAGCAGGGAGAGACACTGACCACATTAAAATTGTTCAGGAAGCAGGAGAAAACATTGATGTCTTGGTACGCATAGGGACTAACATCTAGTTAGCCGTGAGTTGTGGAGACCAAGGAACACCTGACCAGGCTGGGTGACAAACTATCATCCATTTCATCCGGTATCTCCTTCTGAGATCCTGCCAGTCTGGGAAAGGAGGGACAGATGGATGGAAGGTCAGAGAAAGGGAGATAGGGGAGCTAAACATGTGGCTCAAGGGCTGGTGCCGGAAAAGGACACAAATTTGTAGGAACTGGCAACAGTTTTGGGAGTGAAAGTTCTTTAAATTTGGTGGACTGCATATGACTAAGGAAGGAGTCAGTGCATTGGGGCAGAAGTTTGACATCTTTGCAGAATATTTAAACTAGCAAATGGGGAGAGGGGTGCAGCACCCCATATGTCGAATGGGAAGAACACCTCCCCCACAGCTAGTGGTCAAACAGGAGTTCAGCATGTTTGTAGTTCATTTGCATCACCAGGTAAAGAAAAAGGTCCGCTCCCCATCACGATGCATAGGGGAAAAGCTGGACCTTGCCCAACAACTAACACACTGAAATCTGACCAATGGAAAATCATGTAAAAAATGCTCGCAGTCTGGGAAACAAGATCCCAGACCTGCAGGCAATAATGATAGAGGCTAAGTCTGGACATAGCAGCCATTAGTGAGACATGGTTTACCAGTAACCACACTTGGGAGACTTCAGTACCTGGCTATGTACTGTTCAGAAGAGACCGAGGTGCAAAAGGGGGTGGAGTGAGCCCTTATGTCAATGAAAATATCAAAGCTACAGAAATTGAATAAACGCAAGGAGCCAGAAGAACTGAGGGTCATCCTGGAAACAGGGAAATGGGACAGCCATATGAACTGGTGTTGTATACAGGCCTCCAGACCAGGGGAGGACATAGACACGTTACTGTTAGAAGATATACAAAACATGACAGTTAAAGGTAGGCTCTGGTAATGGGAGACTTCAACATGGCAGATACAGATTGGTCAATACCAGCAGGGACATCTGCCAGAACTAGACACATGGTGGATTCCCTGCAGAGGAGGGCCTCAAACAACTGGTACAACAACCCAAAAGAGACAAGGTTATCCTAGATCTAGTACTGACTAAGGGAAAGGATCACAGATCTCCAGGTAGAAAGTTACCTGGGTGCCAGTGACCATCATGTGGTATGGTTCAATTTGGCCACTAGAACAAAATCATCCCATTCCAAGGCAAAATATGAGACTTCAGAGAAGCTGACTTTGATAAGATGGCCAACAGAGTTAAGCTAGCCTCTGGCAAAAGAAATACAGGTGAGGGAGTACAGGCAAAGTGGGCAAGCATTAAAGATGCAATACTTGAAGCAACATCCCATTGTTTTAGTGAGAAAAGGAAGTGTAAAGAAGAAGGAAACCACTTTGGTTCTCAAACACAGTAGCAGAAAAGGTCAGAGCCAAAAGACTGGCATTTAGGAAATATAAGGAACGCAGCAGGATGAAGATAGGAGGCATACCAAACTTCCCTAAGGGAAGCAGGAAGGCAGGCAAAGGCCCAAGCCAAACAAACACTAGCACGAACAGTAAAGAAGGTGACAAGACTTTCTATAGATACATTAGTGAAAGGAGAAAGTCCAGAGGAGTATTGCTAACATCAAAGGGATAAGGGGCATGTGAGGAGGAGGACCATGTAAAAGCATATATCCTAAATAGATACTTCTGCTCAGTATTTACTGAAAGAAGGTAAGGCAGGGCCCACAGCTCAGCACCATGGATACAGGGGGAGGAAGTGTGAACTAGTCCCTTCACAAAAGAAATGGTCGTACAAGAGCTCAATAAGCTCAGGATGGGCAAGGCAATGGGACCTGATGGCATACATCCCAGGGTACTAAAGAAGCTAAGGGTGGAACTAGTAGAGCCATTATCAGAACTGTTTAGTGAGTCTCTGAGCACAGGAGAGGTCCCAGAAGACTGGAGAAGGGCTCATGTGATCCCACTCCACAAGAGCGGTAGCAGGAGGAGGCAAGGAACTATAGACCAGTCAGTCTTACCTCAGTAGTGGGCAAAATTATGGAGACACTCCTTAAGGAAAGGATAGTGCAACATCTGGAATCCATAGGAGCACAGGATCCAAGACATCATGGGTTTACAAAAGGAAGGTCCTGTCAAACTAATCTCTAGATTTCTTTGACTGGGTAATCAAGTGGTGGACCAAGGGGAGCAGTTGATGTTGCCTACCTTGACTTCTAGAAAGCTTTCAATACTGTTCCACATAGAAGATTGATTAATAAGCTGAGTAGGCCCGAGGTGGGTCAGACGCTGGTCAACCAGGTGGCAAACTGGTTGACGAGCAGAAAACAGAGAGTGGGGGATAAATGGTATACACCAGAAGAGATGCAAGTCACAAGTGGGTACCTCAGGACTGTCCTGGGGCCAGTCCTCTCAATATCTTCATCAGTGACATTGCAGATGGACTGAGGGTAAGGTTTGTCTGTTTGCAGATGACACCAAGATCTGCAACAGAGTAGATGATCCAGATGGGATGGGCAGAATGAGAAGAGATCTGGATAAACTAGCAAAATGGTCAGAAGAGTGGCAACTGGGGTTTAACACAAAGAAGTGCAAGATCATGCACATGAGGAAGAGAAACCCTGAAGCCACCTATAGGCTGGAAGGGGAGTTGCTGGCAGTCCAAAGGGAGAAAGAGACTTGGGCATCATCATCACCGATGACCTGAAATCATCCAAGCAGACCACTAAAGCAGTAGGTAAGGCTAGAGGATGTTGGGGTGTATTAGTAGGGGTATCACAAGTCGTAGAGGGAGGTAATAATCCCTCTTTACAAGACACTGGTTAGGTCCCATCTGGAGTACTTGCGTGCAGTACTGGAGGCCACACTTCACAAGGACATTAACCAAATTGAGGCAGTCCAGAGAAGGGCAAACCAAAATGATGCAGGAGGCATCAGAAAACATATGAGAACAGATTAACTGAGCTCAATATGTATACCCTACAGCAAAGGAGGGAGAGGTGATGTGATTTGAAACATTCAAACACCTTAAGGGCATTAACAAGGTGAAAGAGTCTAACATGTTTCAGAATAAGAAAATAGCAGGACAAGAGGACACAGCATGAGATTAGAGGGAGGCTGATTAAGGGGTAATGTGAGAAAGTTCTTTTCACAGAAAGGGTAGTGGATGCATGAAACGGCCTAGCTCAGGAAGTGGTGGATATGAATACAGTGCAGGGCTTCAAACAGGCATGGGATAGGCATAAGGGAGCAATACAGATGAGTATGAATAGACAGGCCATTGACAGAGTAAAGGTCAATGGCACATTCATAAGGTAGAAAAGAAATGGGCAGACCAGATAGGCCTATGGTCCTTATCTGCCGTCAACTTCTATGTTTCTATGTTTCTATAATATACTACCTTCTGAAGGCATTGTCCAGACTGACTACATTTTTTACATTTAACATTTCCCTCTGGTTATCCCCATCCACCCCCCCCTTCTTTTGATCGAAAAGTGATACCTCCCAAACAGGTCTCATTATGTCCCCTACCCCCTTCCACCAGTTCCCTCTTAACATAGAAAACCATTTGTTGCCACTCAGCTACCTCCCTTCCTAACCTCTGTTCCTTGTGTCTCTTCTCCTTCTCCACCCATACTAAATTTAGTCTCTGTCTCTCTCTCTCCCTCTACTTTTTGTGGAGTGAGCTGCTAGATCCATTAAAACTGAAAATTAGACAGTACACCTATGTTAGCATGCTATGTCCTTAACCACTTATTCTAATGCAGGAGAGCCCGCCTCCAGTGTTGCACACAGTCACTGGGAAGTGCTTCAAAAATAAAAGTGGGTAGTAAAGACTCTCATGCCTCTGGCTTCCCAGCCATTTGTTAGGTATATCTGCAGGGTAGCATAGCAGGAGACCCATGCACGCCCTGTGCGGCATTTATCAATCAAGGCCCCTGGTGCTCCAATATGAAATACAGTTTGCCACCATTGCTCATCCTCATCTTAATTAGTTGTCCCGTGAAGACAAAAGAAAACAAAAGAAAGATTGGACGTTGTGTCTATAAAGGTTGCTTTCTCAACTAAGCACCTCCCCATACACACACACTTTAACATAACATGCATCCCTGCCTCATCACAGGTCTTCAATCATAACAATAGAAACACAACAGTAACTTTTTATTTATTTTTATTTATTTAGTTTTTATTGACCGGTAAGTACACTAGACAAATCCTGCCTATTTTCAGGCACAACCGGGGAGAGGATACAGATGAATGCCAACTGACCTTGAACCAGATTAAGCTTTTGGTGGTATTTTTAGTGAATGAGGAAATTTGGTTAGGACACGGGAAATTCCCTACTCTTTTAGATAAGTGCCATGGGATCTTTAACATCCACCTGAACTACCACCAATCCAGGCAGATGGGACCTCGGTTTAACTCTCATCCGAAGAGCGGCACCTCAGAGTGCAGCACCCTCTCATACTGCACTACAGTGTCAGTACTGGGATATTAACCCAAGTGCCAGATGTGGGAACTGAACCCACAGCCCTCTGATCTCCCGGCCTCAAAGAAGCAGTGTGCTACCTACTGAGCCACTGACACTGACAAAATATTTTCTGAGTGTTACTGTTTTTCTTAAACTATCTCAGTCAATTCAAAACAGAGAATGACACTGACTATGTAATATTAACAGGCAGACAGCTGAATTAACCATCTCAGGGCAAGAAATTAAAGTCTAAAGTAATATTCTCCGGAGAGTCTCAGTGCCCTGTTAGTAAGAAATAGCTAGTGCCTAAAAGACACACCCTCCCAAGGGACAGGGTGGGGTTTTCATGGGCGACCTCTTGAGCCCAGTCCTAATAGACCTCTGTTCCTCAAGTTGTGGGCTAAGAGATTCCTTCCCTAAAACCCATCCCTGGATTATCTGCCTGAAAGACAGTATATTTCAGCAGCGCTTGTTCCTGGATCACCCTTCATTTTCTCCTGCTCAGTGGATTTCAGCGTAGGCCCCACATATTCCATCGCAGCATGGGGATTCACAAATGTTCGTTGTTGGCTGCAGGGTATCTCATAATCATGTGGCCAGGTATGCCAAGGTAAACAGAGTTAATGTCATGTAGTTTGCGCTGACTCCTGAAATGCTTGTTCGGTCTGCAGCAGTCTGAGAAGTCCAGGAAAATGCTGACTCTGGAACCCTGTGCCATGATGGGATTCAAGCAGCAGCAAGTACTGCTTGACGATCTGGGAATCAAAGAAACTTAACCACTAGGTGCCTCGGTTTCTGGTCTGCTTGTCGGCTTTTGCCCTGGGGAGTGGTGAGCTCTTTGTATTTCCAGGAGGTGTTTGGTGGGAGGACTAGGTTTTTCAGCCAGTCTCATAAATAAGCACAGTCTTTCCCTTCCAAGTCCTCAGGAAACCCAACTAGATGGATATTACACCTCTGTTCTTGATTCTAATGATCGTCCACCACCTGTTTTAAGAGTTCTATATCTTTGAGAGCTTATTGCAGGTCTCTGGATATTTGTGTCATTGTGTCCTCTTGAGCCCCAATTCTGAATTCCACTTCGGTGAGACGAGTCACCCTAGGCCTCCACTTTTTCAGAGGTAGCATTTGCCAGTTGTTGCAAATGCTGAAACTGAGCAGTCATGTTGTTGAATCCTGATTGCATCCTTCTGCCCAAATCATATTTTAGATCTCAAATCAGTCTTTCTAGATTTTGATAATTGGTATCCATGGGTATGTTCTCTGCTGCACCCCAGGTTCTGATGGAGACTGGGCCTGGGAGGGATGGCCCCACGCTTGTTCTGTAGGCCTCAAAGATGAGCTCGAGCTGGATGCTTTATTAAATCTTAATTTTGCCTGTTTCTTTGTAGATTTAGCTGTAGTTGGCATCTGAACAGTCAGATGTTGCTGGAAAATGAGATTGCAGGGCAATTCTATGCAGGATGGAATCGATCTTTGTTGGATCTAGCTGGAGCTCTAGCTGGAACACCTCTATTCAGCTCCTTGGCTAGGCCACACCCCGCTGCAAAGTATATTTATTAATTAAAATGCCTAACTGGTATCAAATACCTTAAATGAAAACATACAGTACAAGAATAAAAGCTCACATGCCTGTATAAATTAAGTGTTTTACTTACATTCACTCATGTGTTGACTCAGCTCTGACGGAAAAAATTAGGCTTTCTTGGCTCAACCTGGATTGCGAATTGGCTCAGTTTGGAAGTGTGGTCTGGTCCAGAACAACATTCTCGCTACCAGTACTGCATGGACAAGATAGCGCAGGGTGCAGAAAAGTGCAAAAAAAGCATTTATTTTTCTTCCCGATCTCTGCAAGACTCCTGAGTCCCTGGACAGTCACATGACCTGTTAACAAAGGAAACCCTGGTGATCCTGGGGCATTGAAGGAAGCCAACCAATGAGGGTCTCTGTTCTGTGACTAACACATTTTCTAGCCAATCTTCTGTGTCAGCCACCACAAGACTGCCTTTGGAAACTGAGTATTGGCGATTTGGGACTTTGACATCAACGGAGACAGTCGTGTGTTTGTGTGTGAGATTTCCAAAAACAACTGGCAAAAAGTTTGCTAGAGAGGGAGAGGAGAAGGGAGAGGAAAAGAGAGTGAGTAGAGACTGAGGGACCAACAAATTCAACAGAAGAAAACGGTAGAGTGACACAGGCATTGCAGCAGATTGAGAGTAGTCATTAAAAACAAGATATTTTTCATTAGACAGAGAGAGGAGAGGACCAACTAATTCAACAGCAGAGTGCATAGTATAAAGCAACTGAGTGATGTAGATGTTGCAGACTCCACAGTAAAATGATAATACACCCATTTTTGTTTAGTCAGAGAGAGAGAGAGAGAGAGAGTATGTATATGTATATATATATATATATATATATATATATATATATATATACAGTATATATAGAGAGAGAGAGAGAGAGAGAGAGACACACACACAAGACTGTGTTGCCCATCTCTGTGCCATAGTGCCATACAGATTGTGAGGAGGGGTGACACATCTCAGACTCTGTGTTGCCCATCTCTGTGCTGCCCTGAAAGATCATACTACATGTGCCATTGTGCCACACAGATTGTGAAGGGAGGCATCAACATCTCAGACTCTATGTTGCTCATCTCTGTGCCTGAACTACTACTAGGTCATATAGTGCCTAACGTTATTTTAAAGGAGTGTCACTCACATCTCAGACTCTGTGTTGCCCATCTCTGTGCCATAGTGCCACACAGATTGTGAAGGGGAGGAGGTGTCACGCCTTAGACTCTGTGTTGCCTATCTCAGTGCCATAGTGCCATACACATTGTGATGGGGAGGGGCATCATGTCTCAGACTCTGTGTTGCCCATCTCTGTGCCTGAATTACTACTAGGTTAATTAGTGCCTCATGTATTGTGCGAGGGTGTCATGTCTCAGGCTGTGTGTTGCCCATCTTTATGCCTAAACTATTACCAGGTCACATAGTGCCTCACATATTTTACTATTTTCAGAGGGAGTGTCATGCCTCAGACTCTGTGTTGCCCATTTTATTTATTTATTTATTTATTGAAATGTTTCACCAGGAGGGCACACTGAATAACAAGTTGCTCATCTCATGGTGCAACCTGGGGAGGGGTTACATAGGGTTATGAAGGATTATGAGTTACAATAGTATGTGGGTAGTACAAACAATACAACATTGTAAGATTGTGCAACAGTTGAAGCACAAGGTATTGTACAGTAAACAGTAGAGGAACATTGGGTAAATTACAAGACATGTCCAAAATCATACAAAACAACATATGAACGTACAAAACCTATAGAACCATTTATAGTGCGTGAGTGTACCAGGAGCAGGCTCGGGTAGTACGCAAGTGCTGTTGGAGTAAAAAGGATGGGGTTAGGTTGTGCACACTGGTGACCCAGAAGGGCAGGTGGAGAAAGAGGGGAGGCAAAGAACTGAATATGAGGACAAGGGGTAGCCATTTCCTGATTTCCCCTTCAGGATGTTGAGAACCCTGCAGAAGTCATGGTAGGAAGGCAGAAACTGGGGACAGGTATTAAGGTGGGTTAAAAGCAGAAACAGTTGAGGAAAGGTAATTGTGTAGGGCAGAGGTAAGGAATAGTTGGAGGAGGAGTGTCATATTTCAGGGGAGGAATTCTAGATTTTAGGGGAACAATGGGCGAAACCAGTCTGACCGATGAAGGTGCCCATCTCTGTGCCATACAGATTGAGAGGGGGGCATCATGTCTCAGATTCTGTGTTGCTTATCTGTGCCTCAACTAGTACTAAGTTATGTAGTGTCTCACTTGTTTTGAGTGGGGGTGTCACGTCTTAGACTCTGTGTTGCCCATCTCTGTGCTTGAACTACTACTAGGTCATAGTACCATACAGATTTGTGAAGGGGAGGGGTGTCACGTCTTTCTGTAGCAATTTCAGTGATTTTCAGTGTTATTGAGTCTTCTCTTGATACCACTTAATTTTTGGGTGCAACCCTGTTTGTTTACTGAATCTTTTGTTTCACGTCCATATTTAAGTAAGCCATTTTGTCAGTGTCTTTCTGTAGCACTTTAGTTATTTTTAATGTTATTGAATATTCTGTTTGAAACCATTTAAATTTTGGGTGCAACCCTGTACTTGAATCTTCTGTTTCATGTCACTTAGTCATGAAGCACGCCACTTAATTTCTGGGTGCTGCCTTGCTCACTGAATCTTCTGGTTCACATCACTTAGTCATAATCCTCATCAATCATGCCCTTAATTTTGGGTGCGACCTGTGTGTTTACTGACTCTTCTGTTTCACTTCCTTGTTTAAGTAAGCCATTTTGTCAATGTCTTTCTGTAGCAGTTTTGGTGATTTTCAGTGTTATTGAATCTTCTGTTTGATACCACTTCATTTTTGGGTGCAGCTCAGTACATGAATCTTCTGTTTCACGTCACTTAGTCACGAATCACGCCACTTAATTTTTGGGTACCCTGCCCTGACCTCCTTGTTCAGTGACTCACTACTACAGTACTGGTGACTGCTATGTATTTATTTTTTATTGCTGTTGGCTGCTTGCTGTCCAAATGACATGAAAATACAGATGCAATTTTTAAAAGGTTACTTTTTTAACAGAGGATCTACAAGAATAAAACTGATGCATTTCTTATATTCAGATAGACTAAAACAGGGCTACAATTCATCAGAGTAAATCAGAACCTTTTGAGAAAAAATCATAGTTGAATCAGAACTGGGTCACAGCTGACCCGCCCATCCCAATTTTTGACTCACTCATTGACGATATTCCTTAGCAAGATTACCTGCACCAGCTCACAATTGGGATATTTCTCCATGTAAAGGATGCATTTATCAACATTTCTGCAGCCTTGCTGTGCAAGGGTACAATCAGTGGGCCGCCCTTGTCTTCTGGGTCTGATTCCTGTGCTGGGTCCTCTGCTTTCGCTAGAGGCTCGATGATTCTCTTGTCTGAGAGCTGCTTGTACCCCAGCTCTTCAGCATCACATTTAGCCCATTCTTGCAGCTCTATGTCAGCCAGCGGATTAGGAAGGGAGGCAGTCAGTGTGATTAGGTTTTGTGGGATAGGTTAATTGGGTACAGAGTCAATTAAATCAACTGTAGATTCATTTGTGGCAACACAGCTGGTTTTATCCCCAACTTCCTCCACTCTTTATGGATGGTTTCTGGCAGAACTCAGTCTTGAACCCACTCCAGGTGACCTATACTTCACTAAGGTACACATTTTAATACTCCTTGTTGAACAGTCATTCCACAGTTGTTACATTCTCCCTCTTAAAGGGCAACAACGCTGACCAAGGCCTAACACTAATAGAAAACCTTGCTGCTTAAAGTTTGCAATATACAGACATTTTAACACATTATTACTTAACTGTTATACACATTTCTTATATACATTTTCTTTGTTTCCCACTTGGTGTGGGGAGGCTGACACACTAGAATCAAGTACTATTGGAGTGTAGGGTTCTAGAATCCACATTCCTCCCCGCCTAAAGCTATAACTCAGTGTACTCTGATTTGTCTGATTTTGGGCTTTTTATGGCTTGTCCAAAGAAAGTTGCACTTCTGGTGCACTGGCAGCATCCATTCCAGTGTAGTCAATACTATCTCTAACACTAAACTGCCTAAGATTATTAACATGGTGTACGCCCTGTTCAGACCAGTGGCTGGATCCTTGAGAAGTACGTTACCTTGGAACATCTTTTGGTGATTACATATGGTCTTTCCCATCTCATTGCTAACTTTGTTGAATATTTATTTGCTTTGTCTGAGTAGGGTATCTTCTTAAAAGTATAATTTCTTCTCACTCCAACATTACTCTCCTGTCTATCATAATATTGTTTTTGCTGCCTCTGGGCATTTTCCAGATGTTGACTGGCAAACTTCCAATACTTTTTGCATATTGTCTTTAATGTTTTGTACACCCCAAGATATCTTCCACTACTTCTAGTTCTCCTGACAGGTCTCCTTCTTTGGGTAACATAATTTCTCTTGCATACATCAACAATGCTGGACTGCTCCCTATCAATTCTTGTATTACACTCTTAGTGCCATTAACATTCTGGGCAAATATTGATCCCATCTGTTTGGTTGTCATGAATAAGTTCTCAGGTACAGTATGACTTGATCTTTCTGTTTGTCTCTCTGTCCAGTTAGACTGAGGTGATGATATTGTGTTTGAAAATTGGCTTGACTCCCCAAGCACCGCAAAATTTATCCCATTGCTCTGACCTAAACTGTGGTCCATTATCTGATAAAATATGCTTTGGAGTTGCCCATCTGCAGAAAACATCCATTTCTATTTTGTTTACAATCACATCTTATTTGCTCTTCTTAGAGGAAAGGCTTCCACCCACTTTGAGAACTGATCCACTACCATTAAGATATATTCATTTTCTTGGTTTGTCTTTTAGCGGTCCAACTATATCTGTGGTTATAGTAGTCCACAGTCCCTTTGAATGGTGGACTATCATTTGTCCCGGTCAGTTTTGATTGCTTGACTTTATTTCTTGGCAGGTAGCACATGACTGAACATGTTTATTATCTGTTTTCTCATCTCAGACTAAATGAATCTAGCTCTGATTTTTCCTAAAGTCCTTCTCTATCCCATAAGACTTGCTATTGAACAATCACATAATGATTGCATAACTTTGTGTCTCAAACATTGTGGTACAACTACCTCCATCCTTCTGATTTAGCTGTGTGCATCATCACTATTCCATCTACTATAATGTACTAATACTCTTGGTTTGGTAGGTTGCACTTGGTGGGCAATGTCTCAATAGCTTCTTCCTGTAACAACTCCATGAGGTTCCATGTTTCAATATCTTTCTCTGTGCATCCATCAGCTCACATCGCTTGAAAGGCAACAATAAATTGTCTTCTTCAGAATTTTCTACTTTCACTGTATTTATATTGCAACATAGAAGAGGTATTACTATCTCCAGATTTGTGACATCCTTCTCATAATCCTCTTCTTTGCTCTTCTCAGCTGTGCTTGACAGATGATCTGCTACCACATTGAACTTCCTCTACAATGTTGAACTTTAAAGGCACACTCCAGCTAAATAAGTGACAATCTTCCCAACTTTCCATTCCTATCTTTCATCATAAATGACCCATGTCAGTGCACTGTGATCTATATACAATGTGAAAGGCTTGCTGTCCAGATATTCTTGATACTGTTTAATGGCCCATACTATTGCTAAATACTCTTTCTCTGAGATACTGTATGATACTTTTTCTCTATAGCATTCATTGTTCAGCTTGCATATGGATTATTTTTCTTTTCCTTCTTGCTCTTGAAATAATACTGCTCCAAGTCCCAGATCACTTGCATCTGTAGCTAAATAAAATGGTTTAGCAAAATCAAGAAAATGCCATTTCTGCCTCTGTCATCCATTCTTTTGTTAATTTAAAAGCTTTTGCTTGGGCAGATGTCCATTTCCATCTGGTTTGCTTTCATCTTAATTGATTTAAAGGTTCTGCAATATCTGTCATCTGCTGTGTGAATGGTCCATACCAATTACATAGTCCAATAAATCTCTGTATATCTTTTACTTTCTTGGGTCATAGAAAGTTTCTAATCACTTCAACTGTAGCTGGTTCTGGCAATATCTTTCTGTCTGTTACAGGATCAGTATTAAATCCTGACATGCAAAATCCTGGCTCCATTTACCCAAAAATAAATTGCCCAACATAAAATAGACCGACTGCCGAAATCCAGACATTATAGCTCGCATCCAAAACAAAGTGCTGAGTAAACTACCGTCCATGAATGTTGTCTCACTGACAGGTAGCTGCTCAAGGAAAACTGGCTATGAGCGCTAGTAAGTAATATGGGGCAGTCATGTAGTAATCAAAACAAAACTGATATAACGTTGGGATTTTCAGCAGTCAGGCATTTTGACTGTCAGGAAATGTATTTGTCGGGCAAGGGTGCTGGGATTTTACATGTCGAGCTTATGTATGTTGGGATTTAGTACCTAACCTGACCCAAATAGCTTTTGCAATCATTTCAACATTCTAAGTATATATGGTTTTAAACAAAGGGATCCCAGTATCAATTACATTCCCACAAAATGATTCACATATATTTTTATGTCAGCAGATATACAAGGGGAAGAAAGCGGAACCACAAGTGAGGGTACAGAGATAACTAGAGGCAGAGCATTGCAAGACCGTTGGGTGATTAAGTCCTAGATCTCACGAGAAAATTTGTTGTGCAACCAGACAGAGAAGAGACAGACAAGGACAGGATAGAACAGACTCTTGCATTTAAACTCTTCTGTGTAATAAATGAGGCAGGGCCATATTCAACCCTGTCGCATCCACCTTGTCTATACTTTTCAGGTACTTGAAGGTTTCAATCATGTCCTCTCTCCTTCCTCGAGCGAGTACATATTGAGTTCTCACAGTCTGTCTTCATATGCCCTATCATGCTGTCCCTGAACCATCTTTTTGCTCTCCTCTGCACTGCCTCTAGCTGATATTCTTCTTCAGGTTGGAATTCCAGTATTGAACACTGTACTCCAGATGTGGTCATACCAAGGATCTGTACAGTGACAGGATAACATCCTCCATTCTCGCATATTCCTCTAGCAATGCAGCCCAGCATTTGTTTGGCTTTGGCTGTAGCCTTGGTAATGGCTACTACCCACTCCTTTCCTCCTCTAATACAGAGACCTTAACCACCAACTCAACTGTAATTGGCCTTGCATTCTTTCCTCTTATCTACTTGACCTTGCACTTCTAGAATTGAACCCTAGCTGCCATATGCCTGACCACTCCACTCTTGCTAAGTCCTCCTTTAAGTCCAGCACACCTTCATCCATGTCCACCATCTTGCAGAGCTTGGTGTCATTCACATGAGGCAGATTTTCTTTGATGCTGTTCCCAATGTTATTAATGAACACATCAAGTAACACCAGATAGAGCACTGACTCCTATGAGACTGCACTGGTTATGTCCCTCACACCTGAGAGCCCCACCACCACCACCCTTTGGGTCTTATCACTGAGCCAATTCACACCCACCTTGTTACTTTGTTTTCTGCCCCAGATCTGCAAACTTCCTGAACTGTCTCTTCAGGAGCACCAAGTGAAAGGCCTTGCTGAAATCCAAGTACAGAACATCCACCACCTGGTCATTGTCCCTACCCCATCAAAATAAAAAAAAGATCAGGTTGGTTTGAAAGGCCCTTCCTGACATGATCCCATGTTGTATCTCATCCTGCAGCCAGTTTACTCCAGGGAACTGGACTTGCCTTTCCTTCAGTGTGGTCTCTATCAATTTACCCACAATAGAGGTCAGACTAACTAGCTGGTAGTGCTCAGTGTCATCCTTAGACCCACTCTTGTGTGGTGGTACCACATGAGCAATTCTTCATTACTGCAGTACCACCCTTGTATCTAATGAAATGTTGAACAAATCATCCAGTGAAACTAGTAGTTTGCCACCAGTTCCTTCAAAACTCTTGGGTGCATGCCATCTGGACCAAGGGACTTGTTCACCTTTAGGGAACCTCTTCCTAACCCTGTCCTCTGTTATCCTATCATCCACCATGAACCCTCTCCACCCCTCCTCCATCCTCCTTGCTGCACTGGCCATCCTTTTCCTTAGTAAAGACAAAGCAGACATATCGATCAATACCTCTACTTTCCCTTTACTGTCTTCCACCCTCACCCTTTTTAACTGCAGTATGCCTACCTTCATGTCCGTCTTCTCGCTTGATGTACTTAAAGACAGTTTTCTTTCCTTCTTAATCCCTCTGCAGTTTTCTGCTCCTTACTAGCCTTGGTCTGCCTGACTGCCCTTCTAACCCCACAAGAGGTTGATCAAAAACTGGCAGGCATGGAGACAGAAGAGAAACTGACCAGGTGGGTGGAACTCTGGTTAGGGAGAGAACACAGGGGTGGTGCTGGGGGGCACTCAGAGAAAGGAAAGTTGCTAGCAGGTTTCCACAGGGGTCAGCCCAGTCCTCTTTTAATGTGTTCGTTATCAATATTGGGGACAGTATCAAAGGCAAGATGTGTTTTTGTAGATGATACCTAGCTCTGTGGGAGGATGGACAATGAAGGGAGCATAAGGATCTGAAGGAGGACCTAGCGGAGGTTGGAATGGTGGTCTGAATCTGGCAGTTGGGTTTCAATACAAACAAGGTGCGAGGTAATGCATATATGAGCAGGGACCCCATAACTGAGTACAGACTCAGGGTTGCAATGGTCACAATCACAGAGGGAGGAAAAGACCTAGGGATAACAAACACAAGCAACTTGAAACCTTCAATGCAATGCAAAATGGTGGAGGTGAAGGCGAACAGGCTACTGGCTGTATATCAAGAGGATTCACCAGGAGGAGGAAGGAGGTCATTCTGTCCCTCGGAGCAGGATCTTAAGATAAATATTTCTGACATATGCTGGGAAAATATGTGGAAAAATGCTATATAAATGCAGTAGGGAAGTTAATGGGAGGTTAACTCAATTCAAGGTACTTCACAGATATTATTTTTCTCCATTAAGGCTCAATAAAATATTCACATCTCATCAGCAGGGATGCTGGAAATGTGAGCCCCATCAGCATCCTTAGGTCATGTGTTCTGGCATTGTTAAATAGTTCTTTCAAAATGGAAGAAGTACATTTGCTATGCCAAAAGATTATGAAGATACAGATTCCTTTTCCCCACTCATTTTATTCTGGGTTATACCACCAGATTGCCTCTCTGCTCAGACCCTCTCAACTATGGATATTGAATCTGGCTTTGGCCTTCAAGAGGTTACTGCTACAGAGTGGAAACACATAAGGTCCCAGTCATGAGAGAGTTATTAGACTCTTTAGGAACTTAGCCAACAGTGAACGATAAGCTACCTAGTTTTGAATAGACTAGACAAATTTAATGAACTATGGAAACCCTTTTTGAATTTAACATTCATAAGTTGTTTTATTGCTGATTAATTTTCCAGATGTTTTATTTAAATGAAACTTGCATATATATGAATGTAATGTTGTTTACAAGCCCTACTTGGATGGAAGTTTGACGTTATGCCAAGTTTCAGGCATGATATATATGTATTTATCCTGTGTTTTCCTTTTGAAAATCAATAAAACTTTCATTTGAAAAAAAGAGATCCATGGTACTACCTTACTTGAGTGCTGTGGGTACTGTATGCAGTAAGGAACCCCACCTCATGAAGGACATAACTCAGCTGGAGATGATGCAATAAAGGACTACCAATATTCAATATTATCCAATGGCAACAGGATGCCCTGTATGAACAAAGCCTAGTGAACTTGAACATCTACTCACTAGAGGAGAAAAGATGGGGTGAGATATGATGGAGCTATTCAAATACATAAAGGCATTAACAAAGTCAGTCTTGGGGATCTGTTTTGCAGAAGCAACAGTAAGAAAACACCCTAGCGCAGCTACAAATTGGTGGAATGGGGAGGGTACAAGAAGGAGGCCAGGAGATGCTTCTGTGGTTCTGTGTCATAATGGTGATCATGGAACAGCGATCGTTAAGAAGTGAAAGTGTACATCACTGAAAATTAATTTTGATGATGCACACTCACAGTTAGGAACAAGAAAGCACCCGAGACCTAGGTGATTTATTTTTAATTCAGGGAGCAGCCCCCACACCCCCTACTAATTGATTCTCAGCTCCATGGGGTGCATGTCAGGGTGTGTGGAAAACTTAGTAAATGAAAAGCCGCCAGCAAAAAAAAACACGTCAGGCCAGACCTGAACCCTGCACCTCCCAACCGACCACCCTCCCACCACACTAGCAGACCAGCTCAGCAACCGCCCACCACATACCTTCCTCCTCCCGCCCCCCCCACACGCAAGATGCATATATGCACATACTTCCCATCGTCAGATGTCACCCACCCTGGTATCTAGTCCTCCCCGGCTAGGTAGCCCTGAACACAGGTGCCATAATTGAGTGACCATTTTGTAGGCACTCAACTGCAGCCACTTTGTTCACAGGTTGCCCTTCTTCAGTGATAGATTATTTATTTATTTACTGTATTTATCAAGTCTAGGATTACAAATACCTTTGAGCCATGGCTCTTTAAAAAGGTTCACGTCAGAGAAATACAAATTATGAGGAACATCAAGACAAGCATTACAACAATGTGGACATTGCAAACAGAGTACAGATTAATACAGTTCAAGGGTAGCATTGTAACAAGGCAGCCAGCGGCATTTGTCAGAGAAAATAGACAACAGATAAGAAGTGCCAGAGTCATAGGGAGAGGAGAGGGTGGGGGAGAAGGAATGTAGGGAAGGGTGGTGAGAGGGTGAAAAGTGCAGCATTGGGTATACCAAGATGTGAGGGTAGAATTCAGTGAGGAGGGAGGGAGGAGGGGGACAACTAGAGCAGAAAGGAAGTGGAGAAACAAGGTTAGTTGGGCGGTCACAGGAGCTGTTGTGTGAGATAGTCCCAGAGCCTAGTTTTAAACATACCAATAGTTGGGGCAGAGGAGATGGTTGGGCTGAGGCCATTGAACCAGAGTGGTGCTCGATAAGCAAAAGCGTTGTCCCTGTGAAGTGTGACAGTGGGGACTTTCAGTAGCTGTAGCGTGGATCTCCTAAGGCACCATTTGTTAATTCGGTGTTGTAACAGAGTTGAGACCCAGAAGGTGCAAGGCCAAGGTAGATTTTTTGACCATGGAGCAGGTGAGAAACTTTATGCGGTTTGATAGTTGGAGCCAGCCGGTCTGAGTGTATAGGTCACATGTGTGGGTGAGACGGTGAGCACCAGTGATGAGCCGACATGCTTTATTTAAGGCAGTTGAGAGGCATCTAAGGGTTGTGGTTGTGGCGAGCCATAATTGATGAGACCATAGTCTATTACAGAGATCACAGAGCTCAGGACTGCAACCTTCAAAGCTTCTGGCGTGAGGTGTGGTCTGTGTTTGTAGAGGAGACCAACGTGTATTAGCAGCTCTAGCTACATTATCTACATGAAGTCCATAGGAGAGATTAGGGTCAAGCTGTATCCCTAAGTATTTGAAGGACACCACCTGATCTAGAGTGTTCCCGGGTGGTGGAGATAGCCAAGTGGTGTAGCTTGTGTGGGTTTTGAGAGCTGCAGAAGAGCATAGATTTAGTTTTCTTGTCATTGAGGACCAGTTTATGATTAAGAAACCATGTCTCTACAGAACTGAAACCAAGTTGAAGGTTGTGTTGAAGAGTTCATGGATCTTTGTGAGTGGAGAATACAACAGCATCATCGGCATATAGTATGATCTGCTCAGAGCAGTGGTAAGGAGGGAGTTTAAGAAAAGGCTAAAAGGAGGGGTCCCAGTATGGATCCTGTGGGACACCAGAGCGAACAGGCAGGGTGTTAGAAAAGCGTCCACAATTTTACTCTCTGTGACGGTTTCCTAAGTAGCTTTAATCCAGAGAGAAGAGTCAGGTGATAGCCCGGCATTCAATAGTTGGTGTATTAGTAGTCCATGGTGTACTGTATCGAAGGCCTTGAGAGGTCGACTTAAACGTGCCCCTGTGAGAAGGCCGCTATCAAGGGATTTGCAAAGCTCCAGTGAACTCAAGAAGGGCTGTGGTGGTGCTGTGACCTTTCCGAGGCCTGTTGTTGTGGACAAAGTATATTGTATTTATCCAAGTGGTCAGTAAGTTGATCAGCCACGATGCGCTCAAGTGCCTTAGAGAGTGGAGGCAGTATGGAGATAGGCGATAATTTGAGTGAATCATCTTGTCCCCACTTTTATGGACGGTTGTCACGGTGGCTGTTTTCCATAGGTCCAGAAATTTTCCACAGCTGAGAGAGAGTTTAGGATTTTGTTAATGGATGAATTACCTCATCGAGGGTGAGCAACAGAAGCTTAAGGTCCAGGGTGTCGCTACTAGATCTAGATTTAGAGATAGCTGCAGTAATATAGCTGCGAGCTTCATTCAGCCTTACCTTCTTGAAGTAGAAGAGGGATGGTTAGACTGAGGGGATGAGGTATTTGGGGAGTAGGCCCTGTTTCGAAAAAGTCATGGGGTAGAACAGCACTAAGGTCTGAAAAAGCCGTGTTAAAGATGTTCGCGATCACCTTGGGGTCAAGGGTTGAGGATCCATCAACCATTAACATGGCGGGAGAGGGTTTAGCTGCTTCCTGTGACATCCTGATATTGTCCCAGAAAGCACGTCCATTTCCCATGTATTGGTGAGGCGTCTTTGTAATAGGTGGATTTCATTACGTATAGGCTTTTGTGCAGGCATTTCGTGCTTGTTTGTAATTTTGGATGTCCAGTTGTTTGCCAGTGGCCCTGGCAACTGCCCAGAGGTTATCCTTAGATTCAGCTGTGAGAGAAGAGCCGCGGTGACCCATGGGTTAGAGAGATTTTGTTTGCGCCTTTAGCAGGGGCAAAGAGGTTGCAGGCTTTGTTGAAAATTGAGATGAAGTGATCAAGAGCCAGGTTAACATCTGTTGCTTCATAGATGGGTAGCCAGTCTTGTAGAAGCAGGTGTTGTTTGAGATGTGGAAGTTTTCCATGAGGAAGGACTCTGCTAGTGATAATTTTGGGAGGGCTAAGAAATTTGTTAGACCATGCACACATGACTGGGGAGTGGTCACTGAGTGAGTCTGGGAGAATGGTGATACGAGAAATCCTTGTGGGGTGAGTGGTGAGGACCCAATCCAAGAGGGTACTGTTGCCAGTCTTGAAGTTAATCCTAGTAGGGGAGTTCACCATTTGCGTGAGGTTAGCAGCTGAGATGGCGTCTTTATAGGCACTGGCACTCGATGCTAACCAGTTTATGTTGAAATCTAGTAGAATAAGTTCAGCTCGGAGGATGAGAGTTGATAAAGTTTAGGACGTCATTGAATCCATGTTTAGGGTCCCTGGGTGGGATGTATATGGAGACAATAGTCAGGGCTTTATGGTTGGGACCTAGGATGATTTTATTGGCAGAATCTGGGCTGAGGCAGAAAGTGATGGAGTTGCTACAGGGTGCCAAGACGAGAGTCTTTGATATAGATTACACAACCACCACCTTTTTGGATATCCAGTCCAGCCTGTGGACATTGTAGCCCTGTATTGTTACTGCTGAGACAGGAACTTTAAGTGTCAGCCAAGTTTCTACCACTGCAAGGATGTCAGAGTTGTGTTGGCATATGAAGGCTTGAGTGCATCCAGCTTTGGTAGTAGGCTGCAGATATTAATGGTTGCAAGGATAAGGGCACCTGGAGTTTGTGTGCGGCCTGAGCTTCTAGGGCCAGGATTGGGATGGACGCTGCCTGAGATGAGAAGAGAGGAGTAGGGTTTTAAGGAGCAGAGTCGCAGCTCTTTGAGAGATAGTTTTGATTGTTGTTTCCTGGGGTAGAAGTTGCAAGGTTCCAGGCAGTGTCCCATATGGACTGCAAGGTGGTACAGTGTAGAGAGGTGGCCACACTTGTTGAGAGTAGTGGTCGGGTTAAGTAACAGGAATATCCAAGCGGTGCATAAGCACAAGTCTCAAGTGGAAGTGGAGAGTTCCTTGGAGTAGCAGTGGAAACCGGAGTAGAGAGTGGTGGGGGGGGGGGTGGGGGTGGGGTGGCTGGGACCAGGGAGAGAGAACAGGGGGCCAGGGCAGGAGGAGGAGGAGAGGTGAGAGAAAGGCAGAGAGGCCCACATGGCTTACGTACTAGATAAAGAGATAGAGATATAGCCCTCTAGTGGTGAGAGGATATAATCTGCTAATGGAAAAGTCAACAGTTGAACCTTGAAATAAAGTAGAAAAACAGGATTTTTAAAGGCTGAGAAGTAGGCTGGCCATATCAGAACAAAGAGAATGAATATAAGTGGGCAGGTTCAGTGAGCAAAGCAGACAATGTGGGGAGGAGAGAGAGAGAGGTTGCAGGGCAGAGCGCAAAGAAGGATTTACACAGTCAAGGCTCTAAATGCACTTCTAATATCAACTCAGAACTTAAAATGACTGTAAGGATTAAACAAATTATTAAACCCTAGCACATAAATTCAACTAGAGACACAGGGAAATACAGTAGTTAGAGGTGTCTTCAGCAGGAGATAGTGTGGGCCACTTGGAAATCAGCTTACACTGGTACCAAATCCAAAAGTCAGGCTAGTACCTTGCAGTACAGAGGATTTCTGAAAAACTGTTTAGGTTCCAGAAATTGAGGGTCCATGGCCTGGTCAAGGCATGCTGGATCCCTTGCAGTACAGAGGATTTCTGAAAAACTGATAGAGTGGTGGCAAAGTATAATGCACTACCAGAGGGGTGGTCAATCACAATTCATTTGGAGGGTTTAAAACAAGTGAGGGATAAAGTCAAGGAAGGGTGACAGAAGAGGTGAAGGATCAGCATGTAGCAGTCGGCATGAGCTGCATAACGAGAAGACTTAATAGACCTTTAGTCCTTCTTTTTGTGTGTTGGTATGTTTGTATGGTCCAATAGCAATAAAACAGCTGAGAACTGAAGCTTGGCATGTGCAGGTTCATTAGATTTAGTCACAAAGGGAGTGCTTTGGGTTGGTTTGGAATGAAATAATTTTAAAAGGTAAGCGTTACCTATATTTTAAAATACTCAGGTTGCACATGTGCAGAACTTTCTAACCACTTTCTAATAAGGTGTTTTCATGAGACTGTAGTCATGCTACTTAAATTGGGCACGAGACTGTATTTTGCTTTCAAAACCAGGAAGCAAAAAATGCAATTGTAGATGTTTACCTTGTCCTGATCAATAAAGGCCAAGATCTGGAATCTGTGAACCAGCACAATGTAAAATCAAAGGGATCTGTATTTATTGCTAATAATTCAGTATTTAAAGAGACCTTGACAAAATTAGGAAAACTTAGAAAAATGCATGATTTAGATACAAGTCCATTTATATTTCATATTTTTATGTAATTCTTTCCCCATTTTCATTATTATTTGGGACAATTGCAGGACAACAAGATCACTATTTTCCAGACATTAGCTGCTCTGGCTCTTTGTATGCACCTGACATCATAGTCCTCTTTTTATTTCAAAAGTTTTATCAGAAAATACATACTGATCTGGGAACAACTCATTTCCAAATGCGTCCAGTGACATATTAATTACAGTAGCAGCAGATATTCATGTCATGGCCACAGATGTTGTCATATATAGACAAGCAGCTAGAAAAGATACGATAGAACAAATTCTATTTTAATGCAAAAGTCCTTAGTAGTAAAGAAATAAGAGTGAGAATTATAGAAAAATATGATACATAAGCCAAATTGTGTCTAAATATTAAATATTTTCAAAGTTGTCCCAACAGCATCATGGGATTATTAAGGACTTATATTTCCTTGTACTGGACCCAACAATATTTTGCTTGTCCAGAGGTGGTAAGAAGCTAAAGTTTTCTGCCATCAAAAGAGATAATCAGGAGAACACTTTATAGGGAACGTTGGACTCAGCCAGTGTTCAGTGAAACAGGTAATGTGGATTTGTTCCCAGATGTACACCAGAACTAAGGGATACATGGTTTCTCAGTGAAGTAACAGATAAGGGTCTGAAGGTTTTGGAAAATGGAAAGGTATACATAAAAAGTGGTCAACACCAAGAAGGTGGCATGTTTCAAGAGAGCGTGGGTCAACTATAAGGGTAGGTGAATACAAAGGCAGAAAGGGAGTGAAGAGTAGCTTCAGGCAATATAACTATTTTCAGGCAATAGTTCATCCTCGTGATCAATATTTTCCACTATTTCCCTAACCTCTGGTCAATACCTGTTTCATTAAAGCTTGCCAGAATTATAAAGATAAAATGGGCAATAGTTGAAAACATTTACTCCCCTCATGTTATGAACTCCTCGTCTCACCTAGCACTAAGCATTCACTGTTCTCTCATCTCTACACTCTTGGTAACTCTGACTGCCGTAATCTACTGAGTGGTCTCCAGCTGTGCTTAGGCCTCTGGATGCAAAAGCCCAACATATCTCTATTGTATTCCTGTGCACTGCTGTTATGCATTTTTCTCCCTAGCTTGCTACTCAACTGTTATTAGCATATTATGTCTTAATTGGTTACGACTCTAACTTGTGTTAACTCTTACTATTATCCCTGTTTGTATTAATTGGTTGTGATCACTACTGCTGTCTTATTGTACCTACTGTTATCTTCATTATGTTCCTTCTGTTGTCGTTGGTGTACCTTAATGTTGTCAATACTGTATGTACAATTTGTATACCTCCTGGGTCAGCTCTGAAAATAGGCAGGTTTTCTTTGCCTAGTGTACTTACCAGGTTACTAGAAGCTAATAAATAAATAAAATATTGCCTACTGGTAGTTCTAATGAACTATTGCCTGGTTCTAATGAACTATTGTAGTGTTCTTTGTTTTGCACTGGGCAGCAATTCAGAAATCTTGCATATCATGTGACTAGCTTTGGTCCAATCACAGACCTGGGTTTTTAATAAGGTTTAATAATATATGTCATTCAGCAAAAGTTACATCATATAGTTTCTTAGCATCAATATAATTCTTTTTAATCAGTTTTATTTAAAGGCTTTTCAAGGTACAACAAAACAGCTGAGAATACAGAAAGACTGTGGTACAGTTGGTACTGGTATAACACCAGATCTATTCATCAACATAGTATTAGTTGAAACAGGGTAAACCTGGGATCACACTCAAATAACTTATTACAGTAGTCAGAAACCACCAGAATGGTTCACTTTAAAATAGGATATTGATAGATACAGTGAATAAGATTATATGGGTCAAGAAATGCATAAGGAATAAGAAATAAGAAATGCAACGACAGAACTGTTACTTTTGTGCCTGATTTTGAAACTTTTAAAAGCAGAACCAGCTAAAACTATTTGCATTTGCCTGTAACTGTATTTAAAAGCTTAGAGTCACTGCAAGCCCAGGACCTGTGTTCTATCTGAAATCCCCCTGTGCAAATCCCACTGGGGACTGTTTGTTAATTTGTAAGTGCATTTCCAGTTGTAACTGAATTACTCCCCTGTGAAAAACTCATTTGGGGACTGTTTAACTTCTAAGTGCATTTCAGTGTGCAGAATTTGTTTGCCCTGCTAGTAATCACCTTCTTTTTGAATCACAATAGTACCTGATAGCCCACAGCCCATTTGCTCTTCTCCCACCCACTACCAGCCCTGTTACTTTTTTTTTTTTTTAACACCCAATTTCTCCATTAGCTCCTTAATTGTTTTGCCACTAGAGGGAGCCTGATTAAGTTGAACAATTTGCTCCCAATACCTCACTTGTCACATTTTACTGCTCTCTAGTAGCTGTTTTCATGGTGATCACCCTCATCACTCCCTCATCACCCCTCTCCAATAGTAAGCTATCCCTCATTGTGCACTCCCCAGATCAGCCCTCCTCCTCCTGCTCCTGTCAGGCAATGTCCACCCCAATCCCGGGCCTGGCAGCACTGGTCCTCCCTCTGAAATCTCCTGGGCTGCGCATTGCTTCTATGAACATCTGTAGCCTCCTGAAAAACTGGACTCTCTACACTGCTGGGTGGCCTTCATAAACCTGATGTTGTTGCCCTGGTTGAAACCTGGCTGTCTCCCTCCACCCTAACTCTCATGTCTCTCTCCCGGCTACACTCTCCATCAGTTGGACCGTGTCGGCAGGAGAGGAGTGGGGCTGTGTCTTCTATTTGAAGGATTCTCTCATGGGGCTACCACTCCCCGCCTGACCTCGACCATAAGGCCCAGGCACTTACTCTAAAGCTGTCCCCTGACCCAGCTAGAGGCCCATTATTCCTAACCGTAGCCTACATACCCCCAGAACCAATCCCAGGCCCTGGGCCCACTAATTGACTACCTCACCTCCCTACCCAACGTGGGACCAAATCTTGGTGGACTTGAATATAAACTGGCTCTGCCCTCGTCCTCCTCCCACCGTGAGGCTTTCAATTCAATTGACCTAACTCAACTGGTCACACAGCCTACTAGAAAAAACCCTGGGGGACAAGCACCCTCCTGGATGTGGTCCTCACCAACAGGCCAATCCGCATCCACAACATCCAAATCCTCCCTGACTGCCTCAGTGACCACTTCCTGTGCTTTTCAACTGGGAAACCCCTCGGCCCTCATCCCCAGTCAAAACCACCTCTCGAAGGTGGCTTAGGCCTGGGGACTCCTCAGGCATCAAGCTTCCTTGCCCACACTGATTGGTCCCCTCTGGCGAGGGCAACCAACATTGACTTGCCCTGGCCTTCTTTGTAAGCACTTTCAACTTTGTCTGTGATATCTTTGCTCCCATAACTGCTAGGAGGTCCAAAGTGAAACATGCCCCTGGATCACCCTGCCCTGTGGCAACTTAAGCAACGCGACAATCTTTGGCACCTTGCTGTTGCTACTGGCCATTCAGCTGACAGGCAGTCCTATGCTGCGCCCGCAACCAGTGCACCTGGGCCCATCCAGCAAAGCAAAGGCGGAATACCAAGCCTCTCTTACCTCCTCCTGGGGAACCCCAGGTGCTTCTAGGACAACATCAAGCAACTGAATGGTCACTCCCAGTCCCCTCTCCTCTTCTCAACATCAATGGTACCGTCTCCTCTGAACCTGCCCTCATTGCCCACCTCAATAACTCCTTTACCGACCTTAGCTCCAGTACTTCCTGGTAACTTTTCAGTCCACCTCCTCCATCTGTACCACCACCCATTGCCCGCCCTCTTTCCACCTGCGTCGTGTCACCATGCAAGAAGCTAGACCTTACTTGCTAAAGCCTAAAGGTAACACCATCGGTAATGACTTACTTGGTCCCTGCCTTTTACGTCAGGTCCTGGATCAGGTCCTCTCACCTATTCGTGCATTTTCAACAAATCACTCTGTCTCGGACAATTCCCCTCTGCCTGGAAGATTGCCACAGTTACCCCTGTCCATAAAGGTGGTGACAGGACTCTTCCAGGTAACTATTATTACATCTCAATCTTCTCCCCCCCCTCTCTAAGGCGTTAGAGAAAATTGGGCGTCCCAAGTCTCTGACTACCTCTGTAAGTACAATGTTCTCTACCCTGAACAACACGAGTTCAGAGCAGGTCATAGTACCAATACAGCACTCCTGGAATTTTCCAACTTCCTCCATGCCTCCTTGGACTCTGGTGCCCTGGCTGGTGCTACATTCATTGACCTGTCTAAAGCATTGATACTGTTTCACATCCTCTTTTGCTCTCACCCTCGACCTAATAGGCTTTGCCTCAGGACCTGTAGCAAGTTTCCCTTAGCTGTCCCTCCACACCCAATCTAGTCATTGACCAGGTGCAGTCCTATAAATATCTTGGTATAACCTTTGACCCTGCACTTTCATTCCATGGACATATATCTGCCCTAAATTCTGTTGCCAACTCACGGCTAGACATTCTTTTACGGCACAAGAAATGCCTCCCTCCTGATGCCCTCATCTGGCTGTCACCTCCTCTGTCATGTCTCTCATTGACTATGGCCTTCCGGTCTATGGCTCAGCAGATCAGACTGCCCTCAACAAGGTTCGCCTCACAGTTAATAAGGCCTGCAGACTTATCACTGGTGCTCCCAGACTCACTCACACATGTGAGCTGTACACCCTAGCTACCCTACTCAATCTGGAAGAAGCGACTCATGTATCAGACATGCCAGCTCACCTTTAAGGCCCTCGTGGCCCTATCCCCCATAAACCTATCAACTCCATTAGCCGTACTGCACCGACCCTGATCACGCAGCTCATCAAGAGCTACCTAGTTACTCCGAGAGCCAGGACCTCTCAAGGTCAGAGGCATTCCCCTACCGTCCCCCACTGGTATAACTCCCTCTCTGCCAGTGTCTCCAAACTCACTAACCTTAGCTTGCTTTAAGCCCAGGCTCAGAAACTTCCTGCTTAGCTCTGTAAATGCAACTGCCGCTAGCCCTAGTGTAAAAAAATATATATATATACTCTGTTTGACAATGCTCACTGAGCGGCTCCCCCTTCCTTTTCCTACTAATTCCTCCTACCCTATCTCCCTCCCTTCTACCCCACCAGCTCTCCCCAACCATAAGTTTTGCACCTTTGTTATCTTTTGCTTCGTTGGAGATTGTATTCTATTGTAACAAAATTGTAATTGAACTGTAACTTTTTGTTAGTAAGTACTGTGTCCTTGTACTACTGTTCTGATGTCCTCTTTGTGACGGTACCTTTGTAAATGAGCCTCTGGCTCAAAGGTTTCTAAACTGATGTTTAACTAAATAAATAAATAAATGATGTTAAATTACCAACAAGTATTCATCTGTGGTACTATAAAAGACAATTTGCAACATTTCCATCTCAGTGGTTTCTATTTTCTTCTGTATATTATCACATTGAAGCCTTCAAAGTATAAGTCCAAATCAATTCTAGTTGATACATGACCCAGTAGTGCCAGAACTCCCCCGACTGGTGCTCTTACACACCAAAGTGAGCATCTCCCTTCTTTAAATAGAATAAACCACCCCAATCAATGTGCCTTGCTAGGTAATTTGTTTGTCAACCACATACAGGTGATCACTTTCTTAATAGCGGAAACTAAAATTAAATAGTAATACACGGTGGTTGCCCAAACACCCTCATTTGGGATGGACATAAGAGCCAGTGAAGGGGTAAGGAAGACTTGATCTTGTAAACACCTGGTTCAATGCTATGGTGATGTCACTCCAATACTCCGCCAAAAAATATGAGCATGGTTTGCCTTGGTTTCTCCACAACCTCTCCACAAAGGCCTATATGGGTCCTATAAAGCTCGCTTGGAGGGCTGAGGTGCACAAAAGGCATAGCCTACATTTCAGAAGAAATTTATCCATTGCACAGATGATCTGAGACAATAATTGGGAATGGCAAATTTCAACCAAGTGTCTAATATATGATTTGCTTGGAGTTCCCGTTCCATCTATAAGTACATTTAGGGTAGGAGTCAGGCACAAGCTCAAAAACCCTTATATCTGGATCCTATTGAGTGGTTCCATGTGATACCTTTTTGATGATCGATTATAATAGTACACAGGGTACCAAGGTTTTCTGGGAATTTTGGAATCAGACCACCGATCATGCATGTAAGATTTAAGTTGCGATATCTAAATGTCCATTTCAGGGATAGAGAATGCCTGTTGTAATCCCAAAAGGGTGAATCCCTTGGGTAGTAAGTAACTGGTGTATGCATTTTAACCACAGAGAACCTCACGGTCCAACACTGTACTTTCTGTATTGGAGTGCTAAATCCAGCGCCTTAGCCCTCAGCCACATGACTGAGTTGTGGGCAAATGTTTCAAGCAACATATTGTCCAATGTTTAAGGGAACAGCAGAAAATTGAGTTAAAGCTGTTAAGGGAGTATGCCCCAAAGGGTTAGACAACAAATATCTATCTATAGCAAATAAATCATTTAACGTAAGATCAATCTTTTTGCAATGGGCATAATAATGTTTAGAGAGTCAACAACATGTTATTATTAGTTGGGCAGTCTAAGCACATAAATCCAGATTAGGTAAATTAAGACCTCCTGTCTCTTTAGGTAGTTGCAAAATGGTGTAAAATTTATATATTTCTGACATAATTAGAGTCATCATCAGTCCAGTTAATTCCACTTGTATGCCTTTCATTCTCACGGTCCGTTATTTTCCATAGCTGAGTAATGTTATTTATTCTGTTCGTATGCCTTGCATTTTCAGTTGTATGCCTTTTTTTCAGCCCCAAACTATGCATTTAAGTGATTGTTAGTGCTATCGGTTGTTATAACAAGGTGCTAATCGATAGTTTTTGCCTAATAAATAGCATTGCTTAACACCTGCACATTAGTTCCTTGATCCTCAGTAAGCTCAATTGGCTCAGAATGCTTCAAAATGGGCAAAAGCAAGAGGAATGCTGTCTCTAGCTAAAAAGTTGAGCTGATCGAAAAGGCTAATGTTCCAGGTGTGCCCCAAAAATAACTTGCCTTAGAATTTGGGGTTGACATCTCGAGTGCGGCAGGTTTCTGAGAAGCCAGAAAAAGATCCTGCATGAATGGAGCATGATTTGGAACACAAGCAGGAAAAGAAAAAGGAGGTAAAGACCCACAAGTAGAGGCTCTGCTCTGGTGGTTCTCTGCCTCCAGAGATTGAGGAGTTCAATATCGGGGAACATCTTGATGGAAAACCGAAGCTCTCGCTAATCCCAGCAGTGTGAGTTTTGAGCCAACAACCGATTGGCTGTCAAGGTGGAAAGAGCGCAATAGCATACGCTACTGATGGATTCATGGCGAGAAGGCAGAAAATGACACCACTGCAGCTGAGGAATGGATAAGGAGTGTGCTGCCCACAATGCTAAATGACTATGCACCACTCAATATCTTTAATGGTGATGAAACTGCCTTGTTTTTCTGAGCCACCCCAGATGGGACCCTATCATTCCAATGCCAGACACCCACTGGTTACAAGAAAGCAAAAGACAGGGTATCAATAATGGTTTGTACTAATGCCACTGGAACTGAAAAATTACCTCTGCTAGTGATTGGTAAATCCAAGAAGCCTAGATGTTTTAAAAACATTAACATTAATGCACTACCAGTCAGTACCATAGAATTCCAATGTCTGGATGACAGCAGAACTTTTCATGAATGGTTAAAAGATCTCAATAAGCTAATGAGAATCTGGAGATGAAAATTGCAATGTTGGTTAACAATTGCCCTGCTCACAAGCCAATCACACTTTAACACATAAAACTCATTCCCCCCATTGCACTGTCTTAATTCAACCCATGGATCAGGGGTCATCCACAATTTAAAAGTGCACTGTAGAAAATCAGCTGCTAGTAGGCTTCTGGATGACATTGATGGCTCAAATGAAATGCTTAATGAGAGGCAAAAATACATACTGATCTAGGAACAACTCATTTCCAAATGCGTCCAGTGACATATTAATTACCAGCAGCAGATATTCATGCAAAAGATGTCAATTTTGGATGGCATCCACTTAGTCCATTACGTTTGGAAGGAGGTAAAGCCACAAACCACAGCAAACCATTACATTAAAGCTGGTATCATAGCAGTAGAGGAAGTGGACATAGTGGAAAGTGTTGCCCCACCAGTAGGAATGCAGGAAACTGATTTTGCCAGCCACGCCAGTGTGAACGCTGAGGAGCTGACGTCGGGCAGTTTAACAGAAGCTGAGATCTGTGAGGACATCCTGAATTGAAACATGGGTGCAGAGGATGATGAGGATGAAGAAGAGCCTGAGGAGCCTGTCTCTTCCACTTCAGAGGTATGGAACATGATGGGAAAAATCAGATGTTATGTGGCAGCAAGAGAACCTAAAAAGTACGACTGGTTCTATGCGTTCGAAAAGTGGGTTGAACTGTTAGTACGTTGTGGAAAAAAGCAGCTTACACTTGAGAGCTGGTTAACATAGGAGAGCAGGGAGAGGGACAGTCTGCTAATGATGTGAGTCAAAGTTTTATTATGAAAATTTTTCCACTGAAACAGAAACTTTGCCAGACATTTTATTTCAAAATGATGCTGCTAAAGTGAAATGTTAAAGCTGGACTTTTAAAATTTAATTTATTACAATATTTTGTGTTATAGTGCAATAATTACCATGCAATTTTAAAGTTTACTTATTAAATAACTTTTTTCAGAATTTCTACATCTGTGTCATACGGTTTCTTCACTGCAACCACATTTCAATCGAATAACTTCTCCGCTTGTATGCCATTCCGTTCGTATGCCATAATTACTGCGCTCCAGTTGATGGGCATACAAGGGATTTGACTGTATATTTTAATTTATCTCAAAGGTTTTAAAACAGCTTTTATTGCTAATTGTTTTAATTAATCACTCAAGTAATTAAAAATGGCTACTGCATGCAATTTTAAAATCCCTTCCTACGAGGTTACTTTTGACTTCACATACTTGATTAATACTGTGGATGTGCTGGCACACATTTCTGATGGTAAACAACACAGCACCATCAAAATCAATTTAATTAATTCCTAGTCAGTGTGGCCAGAGAACAGGAACTTTGAAAACTTTGGAACCCTATATCTCAGTTTAGGAAAGAAATAAAATGAAAAGAAATGAATGTATTGATTACTTCACCAGGAATACATCAAAAATTATATGATGAAATGTTTTCCGCTAGCAAATACTGATGCTTGAAAGAAACTAGGAGCTTGTGGCAGCTATCTTCAAAGGACAAACACACTTATCACTCAAGTGATTGTTCTGTAGAAGGGTAGACATACAGATTTAGAAGGAGCTATGTGGCATATAAGAATGGGGTGCCACAGAGTTAACGAGGGTGCTTAGCCAGTGAGATATGATATATCCTCATGCAATCCATTCCTAAATGGTGGTAGCCCTCCCTTTAGGAGCTCATAGTGGATACAAGTCGGAACATTCTATTGTTCATCCTTAAACTGAGTTTGTCACTTTTCAGACTTTGAAAAACATAATACTTAGAATTCATTTTGAATTTGCTAGATTTTCTGTATGTCTACTCCTTGTATGCTTCATTAGTATGTTTACCTCCATAGAAACATCTCTTGTCCCCTACAATTGATTTGTTCTTGTGTTTAGAAAGCCCCTGACATGATTAGAAAACTTGAAAAATGTGCCATTTAAACACAATTCATTTTATATTTCATACATTTTCTATAGTTCTTTCCCTTTTTCTTTATTACTGATGATGTTACTTTGTATATAGATGGCAAGGGAATATCCTTTGGGATCTGTATACTAAGGATACCGATCAGAACACACTGTTATCGCAAAGAGTTATCATCTGCCGATGTAGTAAGAACGATACTGAAGGACAGTTGATTACAGTAAAACAAATTGTACTGATAAAACAGATTTGCTGAAATGGAACATCAACAATTTGATAGGTTTAGAAGCAGGAATTATAATGAGGCAGTACTATAAAATGTTGTATCCTCAGTGGGCCAAATGGATACAGCAGAGTTATTAGAGAAATGCTCTAAAAATCATCTGAACTAAAAAGAAAAAATTGACTGTCCACGTTTATTACTACATATGCTGTGGCTGTAGATTAATAACATTATATTTACTAATACTGGACAAAACACAGGGAAAAGAGGATGGAGTATAACAGAGGAAAGGAAAGCACAGGGGAAGCAGAGGACAACTATAAGGAGGGATAGTGCATGAATCAGCCCAGGTTGTGGGCCTTGTCAATAGAGATGTATGGATTACCTAGGGGTGCCAGGCGTTGGGGTGGAGCAATGACTAATACTAGAAGCAAGTGCTGATTACCTAGAGAGCCAGGCGTTCGGCTGAGTAGGATAGTACTGGTACCAGAAGCAATAAGAGCTTAAAAAGTGATGAGGCGAGAGGAGGGACAAAGGGTGGGGAGGGAGGAGGTGTAGGAGGGGTTGAACATTTAAAAGTTAAGGGATGGGAAGGAGTAGAGAGGAAGTGGCAGGCTGTGGTTTGAAAGAGTACAGCCGGGTAGGCTGGAGACCCTTAAAGGAAACAGCTACAACAAGCATTAGCAACCAAGTGAGTTCTTAACTCATGTTTAAAGAGATCTAACATTGATTTAGCAGTGATGCTTGCAGGCAGGTTGTTAAGCAATTTAGGCACCTGATGGGAAAAGCTTGTTGTCTAGACAGGGTGACATCTAGGGATCTTGAAGACTGTACTCCCGGTGCTTCTTGTGGGGCGGGTACTTTCACAGGGAGTGAGGAGCTTCTGGACATTGGTGGGCAGCATACCTTGATTTGCTTTTGGCCAGCAAGCAGGTCTAGAACTTGAGCCTGCCTTGAACTGAAGCCAGTTGGCACAGGCGTATAGGTCACAAGTGTGTGTGTGTGTGTGTGTGTGTACTGTTCTGAGCTGGTGGAGAGGTGGAATGCCTTATTTAAGGCAACTTTGATGCAACTGAAGGCTGAGTCTGTTGCAGCCCCATATATCACAATTCCATACTCAACAAGGGAGACCACAGAACTGCACCTGGTCAGATTGAGAGCTAGGGTTAAAATATTGTCAATGTGGTTGACAAAGACAAAAACTGCCAGCTGTAACCCCATGTATTTAAATTGCTGTACCTGGTCTAGAGATACACCATTGACATTCATAATGGTGAGAGGGTGCGTCTCAGTGCCTATTCTGAGGACTGAGAACATCATAGACTTAGTTTTTATAATTCTATGGCCAGTTTATGATCCTTGAACCATATTTCTACTGCAGTGATGTTATCCTGAAAAGTGTGCTCCAGGGTAATAGGGTCAGTGTCATTAGAAAACAGAATTGCATCATCTGTATAGAGCAAAAGTTTGCAGTGACAAGCATGTGGCAGCTGATTTAGGAATATGCTAAACATTAGGGATCCAGTATAGAGCCCTGGGGAACACCGGAGCAAACTGGTCTGTTGTCAGATAAGACATTGTCAATCCTAGCTTGCTGGGTCCAATTGGAGAGGTAAGACTTGAACCATCCAACTGTGTCATCAGAGAGACCAATAGCTGCTAGTTGCTCAGCTAGGAGGTTGTGATTAACTGTGTCGAATGCTTTTGACAGGTCAATGAAAGTTGCGCCAACCAGATCGCTCTGCTCAAGGGAGTTGTGAATATAGCCTGCAAACTCGACCAGAACAGTTGTGGTGCTATGACCTTTGTGGAAGCCATGTTGTTCAGTACACTGTATGTTATATTTATCCAGATATTCTACTAATTGATCCATGACAATCCTCTCAAGAGCCTTTGATAGGAGCGGAGAATCAAAACAGGTCTATAGTTACCAAGTGAGGATTGATCGCCACTCTTGAAGACTGGAGTCACTCATGCTGCTTTCCAAGGCTGAGGAAACTGCAAGGTTCATAGCAAGGCATTGATAATGAAGGTAAGAGGCTCCAGAATGCCTTCCAAGGTAATAGCTACAAGGTTTAGGTCAAGTGTGTCCCCATTGTATCATGATTTTACCAAGACCTTTGAGGTATTTCCTGGCTTCATTTAAAGAGATGGTTCTGAGCCAGCCCAGTGGCGCTGAGGGTTGAGGCGCTGGACGCCACACCTTGCTCCACACCGCAACCGGTTCGTAATGGACTGGGCCACTGGGAGGTCAGCAGGGAGAGAGGGATTGAGCACCCAGTGGTGGCTCTCCCTCTCTGGGCAGGGTTGTGTGTCTGTCCTGCTGCTACACCGCCATCTCCTGGGTGAACCTGGGATTGGTGGTGCAAGTTAGGACCACAATGGGAGGGGCAGTGTAAGCCAAGAGCCCAGGGAGGAATTCGGCCTCAACGCATGCCTCCCAATTGGCTATCCCAGTGTGCTGGTGACTGCAGGGTATGGGTTCACCAGAAAAGAGGAAATGGAGCCCACACTCCCAGGTGACGCCCACCGGATGCCGGACCACGCTACCAGCGGTCACCGGGCAGACTCCGCTTGTGTTCCACCCACTCCACTGTTGTTCGGGAAGTAAGAGGTGTCCTTCCTTCTCTGTCTGGAGGGTATACTGGGGTACCTTGGGAGCTCTCAGTGGATGGACACTCAGGAGTAGACTCCTGGGGCACCAAGGGATGCTGTGAAAGCTAGAGGGGCTCTGATTGAGTGGAGGATGGTGCAGTAGAAGGCAAATAAAGAGAAGGTTAAAAAAAAGAGAGAGATGGTTCTGAAGTGAAATGGAGGGTTCAAAGGCGGTTGGCCCTTGGTTTGCACAGAGGCAGTGGAACCAGTAGGGAGGAAGAAGTTCGGGTTAGCACTCCTGGGAGATCTGTAAACACTTTGTTGAATGCGTTTGCAGTTGTTTCCTGGTTAGTTGTAGGTAGGTCTTCAGTTGAACAATCGAGGTGCTGACTTATTATCTTTCCCGTGATTTCTTGAGGTTAGTCCAGACTTTATTACCATCACTCCAAGACCAGGTGAGTGCTTCCTGGTAGTATTGATTTTTGCAGCACGTATTACACTAGTACAGTCATTGTGAGCCTTTTGTAATTTAGGATATTGGCTGGTTTGCCAGTCTCCTGGGCTCTATACCATAGGTGATCTCTAGCTTTCAAGCTCTCAGGAAGCATAGCTGTAAACCAAGGGCTGCTCCGTCTTTCACTTTTACACTTTTTTATTGGGGCATGTTTATCACAGACCACATTGTAGAGCTGGATGAAACACTGAAGAGCTACATGAACAATATTGGAAGAGTAGACTTGGGAGCAGTCCTGTTGGCACAGGTTAGTTCTGAGTTGGTCCAGGTGACCTTGTTTAAGGACCCCTATTTGTGACAGTCCTAGCAGAGTGTTTGGAGTAGGAACAGGACCAGTGACACAGACCAAGCGAGTGATCACTATAGGCATCAGGGAGGACAGTGGTCTCGGAGATATGTTCTGGCCCACTTGATATAATCCAGTCCAGTAATGTAGAAGTGCCAGTCATATAGTTTACCCTGGTGGGTGAAGTGATGAGTTGGGAGAGGTGCACTGCAGACACTGCATCCCTGTAATGAGTTGCTTCTGGGGAAAGCCAATTAACATTGAAGTCACCCAGCAGCAGAGTTTCCGTTACGGTTAAAGGTGCTGAGACACTGCAGTAAAGATTCCAGCTAAGGGGTTTTCTGGCCTGGTGGTATATATGCACAGGGACAATAAGGGTTCTGTTGTGATTCCCAAGGAATATTGTTATTGTTAGGACTTGAATGCTGGACCCTGTGTCAGGTAAAGGTAGGATGTGAGCCTGTAGGTAATCCCTGAGGAAGATTATGCAACCACCACTCTTTTGGTAAGGTGATCAGCCTTGAACATAGTGTATCCCAGGATCAAGACTGAGGCATCTGCAATATTGGATGAGAGCTAGGTCTCAACTATTGACAGGATGTCCAGGTTATATTGCTGTGTCCAGGCATACAAGTTGTCCATTTTCAGAAGGAGACTACATATATTAAGTGAGCCTATTATAGGTTGACCAGCTTTATCTTGTGTTCCCACCAGTTGAGTTAAAGATCCCGGGTTGGGGGTGAATGTTTCAGAAAGTAGCAAGAGCAGGAGGACTATGCGGCAGAGATATTCCTTCAGTAGTTTGGAACTAAGTTTCTGCTGTTTACACTGACTATGGTAGTATGAGTGTCTTCCTTGATGTTGATAAACCTAAGAAAGAGGGCCATAGGGCAAGCACCTAGGATAGTGAGTGAGATCATCCAGTGTACTAGCTGTTTTCAGCTCCCTAAGAGGAGTGGTTAGTGTGACAGTATGGGACAATGCCACTGTGGGAGTGCACAATTAGGGATGTCTCTGGAAGGGACAGAGCTGAGTCCAGTGGTGAAGTGATACACAGGTGGTTGTGCAGGTACAGAAGGGAGAGAATAAGAACACCCTCACTAGTATTGCATTAGATGAATACATTGTTTAGGATGAATTCGCAGAAAGAAGCCACAGCAGAGTATCCTTTAAGGGGAGAGAGAGTATGAGGAGAGGCCTAAAGAGGACCAACCAATAGCAGGCTGTGGGAGGAAATACTTAGAGCATTTAATAGAGGTTGGGACCGGAGAGGGTGGATTGGACAAAATATAATGAGAGAGCAGTCTAGGGCGCTGCAGCAAGTAGGTGCCAAGTTTTTAAAAGAAAGTTGGAAGCGCTGCAGCAGCCAATTGGAGGCCTGCTGCAGCACTTAGCATCCAATAGAAATCCAGGCTTGCCGCAGGCCGCCCCTCTGCAGCTAGGGAGCATACCTGGTCTTTGCTGGATTGAGAAGGTGTGCAGCGCTCCAAAGTGAAGTGCAGCAGGAGTGGTAGAGTTACTCTGAGGATGGGGCCCTGTCAGTCAGTCTTGGATTGAAGGACCGGGCGGTGTCAAGGAAGAGGCTGTGGCCAGTCGGTCGGAGATCCAGGGCTACTTCTATGGCCAGTGAGCCTGCCTGGGCTGAGAGCTGAAGGAAGGGGAGAAAGAGAGATTAAGTATGCAGGAGGGACAATGGGCTGGGAAAACAGGGCAGGCAGAGCAAGAATGGTTGGGAAGATAATAGCACTTAGAAGAGGTACTAATTGGGCAGGAAGGAGTATGCAGAGAAAGGGATGGGGGCAGCTAAACTCCTGGTGCCAGTTACAAAAAATTAGCAAGACAAAAGGCTATGTAGACTGAGCAGAAGAAGGAAGAACTGGGGCAGAGGGAGCGTTAGACCTGGAGTGGGGGCAAACAGGAGCATGAGGCAGACAAGTAAGGATTTAACAATTGAAAGAGGAGCTAGGGGGAGGGTTAGTGAGATGAGAGCAGCAGTGGAAAAACAAAGCAGGCTTACCAGGAGAAACAATGGAGAGTTAGGGTTTAGGACAGAGCACAGACTAAAATGAGGCTGAAACACTTGGTGGCAGAACACTAAGCAGTAAAACAGTTAAGATTTAGACACTCTGTGTAGTCAATACAGTTACATTTAGGCACCTAAATTTAAACACTAAAGAATAGAGCTTTCCAGAAGGTATGCAACCAGTGGTGTTCCCACTCATCTGGCTAACAGGTTAAGCGTAACAGTAATCCTAAGGATAGTAGGAAGCCTAATATTTCTTGGGAGACCATTGCATGTTAGCAGAAATCCACTATTTTCCAACAAAATATAGTGAAAGAGTCAGTCTAGGGCCACCGAGCAAGAGGGCACCAAGTTTAAAAGAAAATTGAGTGCTCAGCAGCCAATGGACAGCCTGCTGCAGCACTGAGTCAGTCCAATAGAAATCCCGCTTCAAGTCGCAGTCCCTCTGTAGACAGGGGCATACCTGATCTTTCCTGGATTAGGAAGGGTGGGCAGTGGCTTCTGAAGTGAAGTGCAGCAGGAGCGGAGCTCTGCTCAGGGTGGGCTGCCATCAGTCTTCGAATCAGAGGCAGGTCAAGGCAGAGGTTGTGGCCAGCCAGTTGGAGGTCCAGAGTCATTCCCACGGCCAGTGAGCCCAGCTCATATCAGCCCCAATGTGTCTACATACTATGTTTTCCAATGCTTTCTTGAAGTAATGAGCTCTTTTTAATTTGAAATGGCCACCATAAAGCGAGGAGAAAAATAATTTAAATACCTTCAAGCAGCATTTTGTTTTTTCCTTTCAGTGTTCTGGTAGGCTGTGATAATTTTTTCTGTATAGTAAAGCAGTGATTTGGACAATTTTAGTACCACTCAGTTTGAGTTACAGTTTGTTCTTCCCAATTAACTCATACGTTTACTATGCTTCTTGGGAATTCAGTGATGTTGTTTCCGCATCCCACACTGTAGAGTGACTAGCATAGCACTAACTGAGCAGTTTAACAGACATCAGAACATCCTCAAACCTACTCTAGAAATGGATAGCAGTAAACAGTGAAAGAGAATACAAGACAGACTTGGTCCTAGTAAAATAAATGTAATTAAAACAGTATATTTTGCAAAGTAACACCCACAGTATATCAGACAGCTGGATGCCACTAATGGGCAGAAACGACAGGTATTAAAAGAATGTGTAAAATGTTTCTATCACCTTTTGATTTATAGGTTTTCTGTACTCTGACGCCTGCTACTTTTCACTGCCAGACCTCTCCCACCATAACACTTCTCCATGGGCCATCAATCATGCTAAAACTTTTACCATACCCAGCCCTCCTTGATTTTCCCTACAGCAGGCTACCGCCTTCCAGCAACAGAGGATCTGACATGTGAGGCAGTGGCTTCGGGGTGCTTCTGTCAGGTCTTTGAAGCATGGGGGACTGGATGGGCATCATGCTGCTGCCACTCTCACCCATGTTACCCCTTTAAATTCCACCATGACATTGTACCAAGACTGCCACAGCTATGACTGCCCTTGTAAGGGCACAGCAGAATGGTAAGTGGTCACACATTGTCCAGGTTGGCTCATGAATGGGAAAGCAGGGCAACATTTCCAAATAATATCTGCTTACCCCTGTTCTCTTTGTGTCTTTTTCTTTCTTATTTGTTTTCTGTCATCCTGGTCGTGAAACCGGCTTTAAACAGTATGTTGCATCCCCACTGCATCTATAGAAACAGAGAAACATAGAAACATAGAATTTGATGGCAGATAAGGACCGCTGGCCCACCCAGTCTGCCCATTTCCCTACCTGATGGATAAGCTGCAGGTCCCTAGTTAACCAGCAGCCTACTTCTTCCTACCCCACCCCTAGAAGTGCCTTTTATGACTGTCCCATGCATCTTGAATTCCACCACTGTTTTGACTCCACAACCTCCTCTGGAAGGCTGCTCCATACATCCATAACCCTCTGTGAAAAATACTTCCTTAAATTACCTCTGAGCCACCCCTTCTATCTTCAAATTGTGCCCCTTGTTCTTGCACACCTCTTTTTTGAAAGATTCTACCCTCTTGGACTTTGTTGATTCCCTTGAGGTACTTGAAAGTTTCTATCATGTCTCCCCTCTCCCTCCTTTCCTCGAGGCTATACATATTAAGCTCCTTAAGTCTCTCTTCATATGTCTTCCGTGCAGACCCTGCACCATTTAGTTACCCTCCTCTGGACAGCTTCCATCCTGTTCTATGTCTTATGGAGATTGGTCTCAGAACTGCAATGCAGTACTCCAGATGGGGTATCACTAGCTGTCTGTACAGAGGGATAATAACTTCCTTGTTTTCTACTGGTGATGCCTCTTCCTATGCATCCCAGTATCCCCCAGCCCTCCTTGCTGCCCTCTCACATTGCTTGCCCACCTTTAGGTCATCTGATATGACTACCCCAGGTCCCTTTCCATTTTGTTGTTGTTAGTATCTCACTCCCATTGTGTACTCTTCCCTGGGTTTTGTTCTCAGGTGCATTACCTTGCAGTTCTTAGCATTGAATCTAAGCTGCCATACATTTGACCATTCCTCTAACCTTGCCAAGTCCCTTCTCATCCTTTCCACTCCACCTTGTGCATCAACTCTGTTGCAGATCTTTGTGTCATCTGCAAAGAGACATTTGACATCATCAGTTTCAGTCAGTCCGTGGGTCCTGGGTTGGAACTGCTTCTTGAATGGCCTGCTGTTTGGATTCTCAGAGTGCTCCTGTTTCCATCAGTACACCAGTCCATGCAAGCAGCAGTATCAGACTCAGAAGCCACAGACCAATTGCAGCCAATGATGTCACTGCTTGAAGCTTTTCTGATGCTGCAGATGGGAGGGGGCTACATACAAAGTTTGTTTCAAAAACAAAGGAGACATAAAAACTGAAGGAGATGTACCAAAGAGAACAGGTACTGAGCAGATGTGAAGTAAGGATGCTGCAGTGCTTTTAATAAGCTAGTGGAACCAAGACAGACGATGGGAAAATGGTACAAATTTTAAGAAGTAGTCTGTTGTAACTTTTTATTTTTGAGGTATTTTTCTTTTTCATTTTGCTCATTAGAAAGTTTTGTTTATATGATAATACTGTGTTGGAATCATGGAATAGCTCTCAGCCTGGCAGGTGATATATCCGTCTCTATTCCCCCACTACATCATCAGCATTGTGATCTCACTGACAGTGACATCACAAGTGACTGACCTGGCAGCTTCTGGAGTGGCTGCTCCTAAGAAGCAGTGATGTCATAGTCAGTGATGTTACAATAATAATAAATAATAATTTTATTTATCATGCAATTCAAATATCAAAGCACTGTACAGGTATAAGATCATAAAATTTTAAAACACAAATTAAAATCCAAAGTACTCAAATAGGCAATTCATTCTCAGTAATTCACAAAGCAAGACTAAATTGATGGGTTTTGGTGCTAATTTGAAGCTCTCCACAGTCTGGCACTCTCCAACCCAATGAGGTAGAGCATTCCACAGGGTAGGCACCAGATGTTTTCAAGCTGCACCCTGGGAACCTCTAGCAATCCCTCATTGGCAGAATGGAGTGTTGCAGTAGGGGCAAGAAAGCTCTTGCAGGTAACTCGGGCCCTGTCCTTGTAGGGCTGTATAGGTCGCAATGCTGATGATGTAGGTGGGAAGGAGGGACAGAGATAGATATGTCAGCTGCCAGGCAGAATGTTGGTCCACACATCACACCTGCTAACTTCAGGTAAACAATCATCTAATTAAACAACGGGAAAAGAAAACATACCACAGATATAAAAGGTAATGGTTGACCACTTTTAAAACTAATATTAGTTTTAGACAGTAGACTAGCTCTTTAATACCCTTTACCTGCTGCAGAAGTGCAGGAGATACTGATGTGGAAGGCAGTTATCCCCCCTCGTGTGTGAAAGCACTCTGTCTGTAGTGCTCCTAGACTCCCTCAGGACCAGGGTTGAGACTCAGATATAAACTCATTTCTCCCAGATGGTAGCACACCACACTTCTCTGGCACCATTTACCTCTAGTAAAACAGTATGGGAAACAAATGCACAACAAAGGTTGCAACATGTGTGAAATGTGGTCACTGGATAAAGCACAGAAATCTGAGACTGGAGAGACACCTTCTGGGCTGGAGAAGGAACTGCAGGTGGAATTAAGAATATTTGTTCCCAGCAAACTTAATGTGTGTACATACTGTGTGATGTTACCTTATGACAGATTCCAGATTTAGAAGCCTCTGTTCTGCATTCCATTTGCTTTGTTTTGCTTAACTTTCTTCTGGTTGGACACCTACTTCATCTCCTCTTCTTTTTAGCTGTGAAACTGTTAGAGATCAATCACATAATCACAGGTAAAACCATGATAAGCACAGCATTTAGACACAATTCAGTGTAAATGGAATGACAGCTATTATTCCCTACCTGAAATCGTAATCCTTTGCTCTGACAGACATCACAGTTTATTTCCTTGGAAGAAGATTGTGATGTCACAATAAGATAGAGAGACTTTAGTGGAAGAAGCAGAGAGAGCAGAATAACTCTTAGGGGCAAGGACTCTGTTTTAATGCAAAGATCCATAAAGCAGCAGTATTTGTTAGCGGGAAAAATAATCATATAGTGTTTTTGGTAATAATGCATTTCTGGCAAACACATCAATATATCAATCTTTCTTTCCATTCTAGTTCATTCCTGAACTGAAATAAGGATTGTAAAGTTTTTTTAGAATAACTGACTTTGGCCATGCCCTCTATGAATAAATTATAATATTTGGTGTGGTGCTGTGCTATTTATACATCAGAAACATGTACTAGCACCCTCTTAATATATTCACAGTATGAGTCCAGCATATACAGTCAAAATGTAAACCCGAGGGAAGCGATTTTAAAAATTGCTAGTGGCCACCATCTTAAACCACTTGATTTATTAATTATAAATAATAATTAGAAAAGCTGTTTCAAAAACTGAAGAGAAATGAAAATATACTGTTGATCCATCCAATTATGTCAGAAATATATTTTTTGCTAAAAAAACTTTATGATGAATTGTTTTGTAGACTGATAAACACTGCTGCTTTATTGGTGAACAACAGCAGGAAGATTAATACTAAAATACATAAAATAAGTAGTATTTGTCTAGCTATTATGTCAAGGGGTTTATGTTACACATGTCCCAAGATAGAACCTAAGTGATGGGTGAGTTATGTGATATCCTTTTAATCTTCAGGAGTGGCCAGTGACCTTTTGAAGCCATAAGTGAGGCATAATAGGTCACTGACAAGTATATCTCGTAGTTGCCTATCTCATGTACAGTTATGCAACACCCAAGTAGTTATTTTTGTGGTTTAAGGAGCACCTTTCATGTTCATCCAAAAAGTTAAAGCTTGTAGTCATTATGTGCAGTACTAGACCTGAAAGAGTGTGTGCATTTGTTATTTTGGCCAAGGTTTACTCTGCTTTCCAGAATTTGGATTTGTTTTGGAGCTCTGCTGCACTTGCTTTTGCTGTTCAGCTGATGGGTTGCTGGCTCTGATGACATCACTATAGGGCAGAGGAGTGACTCACACTGTGCAGTTGCAACATTGTTGCAAGGGAAAACTATCGTACTCAGTGTACATACTGGGTTCCCCTTCCCAAGGCACCCTGTTAGCAATGCATTATGCCAAAATCCAAATGCCTTGTCAGTATTTTTTTGTTTGTTTGCCTGTTTTGTTTTGTTAAATTGACTCTGCCCTATAGTGATGTCAGCAGTACAGCCCTGGGCCCACAGCAACACCAGACTTGCTATAGAAGCTCTGGTACACCTGCAGTTTTTAACAGCTTAGAATACAAAACTAACTGCAGTGGACCGAATGAAATACAATTCCAGAATTAAATCAAGAAGGGTAATTTATGCATGAAAGTCAAAAGGACCATGAAAGGTGGTCTTTAAAGTTTAAAAGCTTCCTCTTTGTTGTATTTGTGCTTGCTTGTGCGCTTATGCAAGAAAACACATTGCGTCAGCCTTCAGTAGCGGGTTATGAAGGTGCGGCAGTGTTGTGGTGAATGGCAGCAGTCCGTTTTGGGCTGGACTCTGCCACGCCAATAGAGGAGCATGCCGATGACAGCAGTTAATGAGTGTGCCACTATGCTCAAAGAAATTGACTGGTGTAATCAGGAGCACCTCGTCAGTGAACAATCCGCTGTGTTTGTGGGTGGTCCCTGACTGCAGCAGTCAATTACAGCTGCATTGTCTGGAGTCCCTTTCAATAAATATGACAACGGCTTCTGTTGGCCTCTCATAGTCCCCACGAAGTCAATAGACAACCGCCGCCCGCCTCTCACAGTCCCTGTTAAAGCTAATGGAGGTGTCCAATCTCCAGTCAGCATGCCCTCCCCAGTTCATTTGCCGACAAGGTGGCCCAATCCCTGTCAGCATGATGCCCTCTCATTTGTTGTGTGCTGAAGGGTGCCCAATCCTTCTCGGCTCATACCCCCCACCAAGCACACTGTATAGCTGATAGGGTGCCTAATCCCCATTGACTCAGTTCCTCCCCCAACAAACACCAGTAGTACACTCAGGGGCCCACCCCAGCATGCTCATGTTCTCCCACTCAGCACACTGTATGGCAAATGGGGTGCCTAATCGGCTCCACTTCCCCCAACAGACATTCAGGTGGCATGCTGGGAGCCCACCCCAGTGTGCCAAAAGTCCCACAGTCCTCATTGAGTCTCTTGTCTCCACCCCCAACCTGCAGCCACCTTTGCTACCTCCCACTCCCCTCACCCCACACTTACCTCGGAGCCAGGAGCGATGATCTTTGGTGGACAGGGAACACGCTTCACACTCTTCAGAGTCGATCATGAACTGAAGAAATGCTGGTAAGCTGTATAATGGCATCAATGGAGTTTTTCAACTAATGTGGATATTGTGGCCATTTTTTCAACTTTTAGCACCAAATTTTCAACATGGGGTTCTTGGGACCTCTTCTCATAAATTCAGTCACTGTCATCGCGTATATTCAGTCCCAAAAGGTGATTTTGCTGTCACTGCGCTGAATCACCTTTCGGACCAATTAACCAAATGACAATGTCACTGTTCATGAGGTGGACTTCAAAAGCCTATGCTGCAAATTTGATGAAACAATTCAAAATAATGACTGTACTACAAGCGTGCGTTGCACAGTTTCCACGCATACTCATAAATTCAGAATTTGTTACATTTTCACTCCAGATTTTCAACATTGCCATTTTTTACACCTCCTTACAAACAGTAGAGCTGTCATTTTTCACATCCTGGCTGAAATGTGTTTTGCACTTACAGCGTAGAATAGTGTTGTCACTGTGGGACATCAGTGTTCAGGACAGATTAAGAAAATCACAGTGACACCGTTCAGGAGCAGAGGTCCTAAAATGCTTATGTTGAAAATTTGGTGAAAAAGTCCATAAAATGACCGTCTTATGAGCATGCATTGTGCAGTTTCCACTCACCCTCGTGAATTTCACTAATTTGTAATATTTTCATCCAGATTTTCAACATTGGCATTTTTCCCTCACCTCTTATGAACAGTACAGCTGTCATTTTTCCTCATCTTGTCCAAATGTGTGTTTGCACATCTGGTGCAGTCGCTGTGGGAAATCAATATTCAGGACAGGTTAAGAAAATCATATGACAGTGTTCATGAGCAGAGGTCACAAAATGCCTATGTTGAAAATTTGTGAAATAATTCCACTAAATGACTGTATTTGCAAGCATGCATTGTGCAGTTTCCACGTCGTTCAGAAGTTTAAGCATTTTAATATTTTCACTACAGATTTTCAACATTGCCATCTCTTCACACCTCCCTTATGAATGGTACAGCTGTCATTCTTCACATACTGCCCAATCTGTGTTTTGAACATCATGCAAAATGGCATGGTCGCTGTGGAAAATCAAAGTTCGAACACATTAACAAAATCACAGTGCAGCTGTTCATGAGTAGAGGTCACAAATGCTTTCATGAGGTGGGGATCAATAAAAGGCCATGCTGAAAATTTGTAGTGCAAATACCAACAAACACCTGGAGTGTTAGGGTTTCTAGCCATAACATCCCACCCTGTGCAGACTGACAGGCATCAGGGGTATGCCTTGATTGCCGCTGTAATGCTTACACCATTCCACCCCACCCCCACCCTGAAGCCAGTGACAGGCATCGAGGTATGCCTGGACTCTCTTGGCCCCAGACTTCATCCCATTCTCCTATACTGCACCATTTCAGCATATGTCCTTATGAAATGAGGTGACTGTGAAGCTGAACACCCAAGGCACACCTCAGCACTTGTCAGTGTCTACAGGATAGGGTGAGGTGAAATGCCATGAGCATTATGGGTGACAACCAAAGTACACCCAATGCCTGTCCATTTTGCTGGGCGGAGGTGGAGTTGGAGTGAGTTCAATACTTCACTGCCATTCCTATTCTGCATCTGTCAACTCCTGCACGTCCAATGCTAATATCAGCAAGCAAACATTTGGCATTGACAAATGCTTGTTTTTCTGATGTTGCTTGGCTCTTCCCCACTAACACCATCAGGCAACTGTTTCTATTGAAATGAGTTGCTAGATGACTTTAGTTACTATTTTTCCACTAAGCCACATACAGTAGCATAGCAACTTTTCTGTGGTTGGCTGTTGCTTGATGGTGGTGTGGCTTGCACAATCCATGACTGGCAGTGAAAGGAGAAGGATCTTTATCATTTGTCACTGTCTTTAGCTGCATATGTTGGCAGTCAGAGGAGGGTTGTCTGCTGGGTATTGCTGGGAGAAACATTGGGATGTTGTGGATTTACTTGCAAGTTTTGGCAAAGTGAGTGAAAATTAACCATTTTGCTTTTGTCTCTGGGTCACATCTGCTCCGCTATAGGATCACCACTGGGTAATTCAAGGGCTGCTTTTTATGTTGGCTTGGCTTGCTTGTCAGCAAACATATTACAGTAGTAGCAGGTTTGGAGGTTCTGTCACTGTGGGTGAATGCAGGGCATGCATCAGTAGGTGCGTCCTCATTTCCCATCAAGCCAGCATGCAGGCACTGACACCGGCATAAATAAACTGGCCACCAGATCAAATAAAAGTGCTGCTGCATTGAGAAGCAAGCTCGTCATGCAGTGGCACAATAACACACCTCCGACGTGCCATTACTGGAGAAGTTTTCCAGTAAAACATTGTGGCAGACTTGACTGCCACAAGACAATGCCGACTTCAAGGGTGCCTAACTCTGTTGGCATGCCATAACCCAATTATTTGCCGACGGGGGAGCCCACCCCCGCCGGCATACTGCCCCCCACCCATTGTAGATGTGGCCGAGTGGGTGCCCAACCTCCTCGGCATCATGCACCCCCAACAGTCTTTCTTTGCTGATGGGAGGCCCAGTCCCTATTGGCTTCAGTCCTCCCTGCCCAGTTCAATTGCACAATGGGGAGCCCTCCCCATTGGCATAATGTTCCTAACCCCGATTTGTTGTAAAGTAGGGGTGCCCAGTCCCTCTCAGTATCATGCATGCTCCCCACCTGCTTCTGTGCCATCGGGAGCCCAATCCCCCATTGGCTGCAGTCCTCTTCCCATAATGTAGGTGGTACACTGGGAGCCCACCCCAGCGTATCAAACAAACACCTGCAAAAATAGAAAACTGACCCAAGTTGTCTTTTTCTCTCCTCTAAAATAAGAAAATGGTCCTCTCTGTCTCTCCTGCTATCTCCCAACGTCCACCCTCTGCTGCACTCTGCCTCCCCACACACACACCCTCACTCCATACTTACTCCAGAGCCCGCACGATGATCTTCAGTGGACTGAACACGCCTGCACTCTTCAGAGCCAATTGCAAACTGAAGAAATGCCAGTAAGCTGTATAATGGTAAAACTAAGGGTTTTTCAACTTTGGTGTATATCTTGGCATTTTTGGAATTTTGGCACCAAATTTTCAACAGGGGTTATTGGAACCCCTCCTTATGAATTCAGTCACTGTCATGGCATTATTTGGTCCCAAAAGGTGATATCGTGGTCACTGCGCAGAATCACCTTTCGGACTGATTAAAGAAATGACAGTACCACTGGTCATGAGGTGGGTTCTCAAAAGCCTATGTTACAAATTGGTGGAAAATCCAAAAAATGACTGTTTTATGAGCATGTGTTGAGCAGTTTCATGCACTTCGTAACTTCGTGAATTTGTAATATTTTCTACCCAGATTTTCAACAATGGCATTTTTCCACACCTCCTTATGAACAGTACAGCTTCCATTTTACACATCCTGGCTGAAATGTGTTTTCGCACTTCCAGCGCAGAATAGCACGGTCGCTGGGAAATCAGTTTTAGGATAGATTAAGAAAATGAGTGACACTGTTCATGAGCAGAGGTGCTAAATGCCTATGTTGAAAATTTGCATGAAAGTCCATAAAATGACTGTGTTATAAGCATGCATTGCACAATTTCCACGTACTTTGTAACTTCACAAATTTGCAATATTTTCATGCCAGATTTTTCAACACTGGCATTTTTCACACCTCCTTAAGAACAGTACAGCTATCATTTTCACCTCTGCCCAAAATGTGTTTTCGCACCTGTGGCGCACAATGTTTGATAGCTGTGGGAAATCAACTTTTGGTCAAATTAATAAAATTAGTGCCACTGTTCATGAGGGAGGTCCCAAAATGCCTGTGTTGAAAATGCAGTTAAAAATCCCAAAAATAATTGGGTTATGGATGTGTTGTGTAGTTTCTATGCATGCTTCATGACTTCACCAATATTTTATATTTTCACCCAGATTTTCAACGTTGCCATTTGTTTACACCTCCTCAGAACAATACAGTTGTCATTTTTCACATCCTGCCCAAAATATGTTTTCATGCCTGTGGCACCAAATGGTACAGTCACTGTGCAAACCACCTTTCAGCTAACAAACTGATAGTACCGCTTCATGAGGTGGGGTCACAAAAGCCCATGTTAATAATTTGAAGTGAAAATACCAACAAATGCTTATGGTGTTAGGGTTTCCAGCTGTAACACCCACCCTGTAGAGACGACAGGCATCAAGGGTGTGACTTGGGATCATCGACTGTAATGCTCATGCCATTCTACCCCACCTTGCAGCTAGTGACAGGCATCAGGTGTGCCTTGGAGTGCTTAGCCCCAAAGTTCACCCACCTCCTACACTGCACCCATCTCAGCATATTTTCTATGGAATGGGATAAGCATAAGGCACAAAGACCCCTGGGGCACACCATGACACTTGTCAGTGTCTACAGGGTAGGTTGAGGTGAATGGCATGAGAGTTATAGCTGATGACCCAAAGGCACACCCCAATGCCTGTCAGTCTCTACAGGGTGGGGTGAAGTTGGCATCAGTTCAATACTTCACTGCCATTCCTATTATGCATCTCTAACTCCTGCAGTACCAATCCCAATGCCAGCGAGACAACATTCAGCATTGACAAATGCTTGTCTTTTAGTTACTCTGTCTAAATCACTAGCATCTGCATGGCCAGTGTCAGCTCTAGCACATAAGGCCTAATGTAAGACAGTGCATGTCACACTGAGTTATGTACCCCACTGTGGTAATAAAAATCCTGACCCTGACTAGCTAGATAAAAATGTGTTTGGCTATTCAGTGTTCTTTGTGCAAAATAGCATCTATTGTACGCTGCTGAATCTTGTGAGCAGCTTGTAAACTGTGTTTGCTTGGCTCAAAGATCCCAGTAATAGCGCATGGCCTCCATAGCCTTCCTTGGAGGCAACTCTGTAAATCCTTTCTGTAATGATGCATTTAAGCAAATTAAATTTTAAAGCTTCAGTCATCCAGTTTAGCACCACATCTTTTACAGAGGCCCTCAAACTCTCAGGGAGGCGCTTTGTGCTAATGTTTGCTTTCACATCTGATTCTCAACATGCTTTAAATGAAAGTGAAGAAGTGCATTTTGTTTTATCATACCAGATGTGGTTGCCACCTCTGTCCACCCATTGAGAATGTTTTTTCAGCCTCCTGCACTAGCATCTGCTTTTAGCTCCACCATCTTCATACACTGGCTGAAAGTATCAAATGTTGGTTTAAAAGTTCCTAGCTCATACTCATTTTTTGAATCATCAATTGCAGACTTTGATGCATAGCCTCCTTCTGATGAACTAGGGTGTTTAGCAACTGTCTTCCCAGCATTGCAGCCTTCAGATGTAGGCTTGAAAAGTCCTGAGTGGAACATACTGTATATTTTGTCTTTCCCATCGTGGTATATTTATAACAATTGCCACTTATAAACACTGAAGACAGTTCTACATCCAGTAGAAGTTTCAGTCACAGTAACAAACAAAAGTGTTTTTAATCTTGTTTAGCATGCCGTAAGGTGGAAGCTCAAGTGCCACATGTCTTAGTGCCTACACTGCACACTTTGCCATCGCCAGTTTGTGTTTTTAACTATCAGTGGAACCTGGAATAGTACCAGATGATTGGCACAATGCCATGGTAGTACCAATCTTCAAAAAGGGGAGAAAATAATGTCATTAAATAATATACCCTTTGGTTTAACTTCTATCATATGTAAACCCTAGAGGGTATTATTAAGGACCATATCTATCATTATTTCTACAAGAAAATAATTTAGTGGAAGACAAACAGCACAGCTACACTAGGGGAGATTCTGTATGACAAATTTGATAACAGTACATTCTTCAAAAGTTAGCAGGAGTATAGACAACAATACACCCCACCATCCCTGACAACCACTGTCCCATTCCCGCTCTTCCAGCCTTTACTAAAGTCCAAGAATTCCTCATCCTCTGGCTCAATAATTTCCTCCACTTCTAATACTCTCTCCTTACCAGACTGGCTTCAGAAAGTCTCATTCCACAACCTCCTCCCTACTCCGCTTCACCCAACACCATCCACACCTCTGTGGATCTTGGCCACATCACCTTAGCCATATTCATTGACCTAGCCAAGGCCTTTGACTGTCTCCCACCCCTTCTACTTTCTAACTTATGCTCAATAAGCCTATCCTCTGCTTTAGTGTCCTGGATCAGTTCCTATTTAACAGGCCGCCTCCCAATTTGTTATTATTAACAACATCACATCTCCCACCCTCCCATCCTCGCTGTATACCCCAGGGCTCCATTCTTGGTCCAGGTCTTATTTCCTCTTCATCAACAACCTCCCCTCTGTATGCACCACTCCAATATCCACATGTATGTGGACGAATATCTTTTCCTGTCTGGTCCATCCATACAAGCCATCCAATCCCCTTCAACTTGACCTTTCAGCAGCCACACCTTAGTTTGACGCCAACTGCCTTGAACTGAACACCAAGAAACCACTGCCATGACCTTTGGCTCCAAACAAAACTTGCCAGACTTCCTCATTGCCCATTTCTCTTCAGCAGCAAATGCCCCTCGACAATTTTGCACTTACAAATACCAGGGTGTCTGGCTTGACCCTCCATTGATTTCTTATCCCATTTCAGTACACACTCCATACCAAGCTGTACCTTAAACTTGGGTTACTCCATCAGCACAAAGCCAGCCTGTTCTTCCCTGTAAATGTGACCTTTAGTCAAATGGACCCTCCCTGCCTTTGACTACACCAACATAGTTTTCAGTGCTGCCCATGCCACCTCTCTTGCTAAACTGGATGTCCAATTCCATGCTTTTTGTCAGTTCACCCCAACTCTCCCCACTAACTCACCATTGTGACCTAACTCTGCCTCTCTCTCTAGCCACTTGTGCTGAGGCATTCCTCTCACTGCTCTACCTTTAGAGCCAAGTATTGGTTTGAGTGTCTTCCTTCATACCTTACCTCCATCCCTCTCCCACCCTCTCTCTCCATATAACTCTCAGTGTAGCTGTCCTTTTCTTTCCCTTGTATCTGAACCTCAGCTGGTAAACCTCTTTCGCCTCACAAGTTTCCCTCCCTGTAGAACAGCCTTCCTCCTCACCGTCATTCACCCTCCTTCCACTATCTCAAGCACTTACTCAGACCAGTCACTTCCTGTAGCTGTTCCCTTCCTAGCCTGTGACCAAAATGGCACAATCCCATTCCTTTCTAGGCTTACCACTGGTCCAAAAGCTGTGCTTTCATTGTATTTAATGTATATAGTTTCTAATTTGTATCTATCTGTACATAGTCTCCAAGTTTACACATAATTGCACATAATTCCTAGTTATATATTACTGTACTTTTTACCTGGTCTGTCTTTGTTTTTGTCACTGCCTGTTATTGTGTTATATTTGTTGCTGTATTTGTCACCCTCATGTTACCCTCCCACCATCTCCGGTTGCACCTGGAAACAAGCTTCGCTCAAGGATGCCTTTCCCAGTTATCAACTTTGAAATAAATAAATAAACTGCCCAATGTCATCTACTTGGCCTTGTGTGGGCATTTGATGTAGTGCCATGTCAAGCAAATTTGTAAAATGAGACTCTGAGACAAAACAAATTTCCTGGCTGTAGAATAATATTAGGTTTAGTTAACAAAAGCAGAACTGATCATCCTAGCAAGCTGGTGTTTTGTGCATGCTCTATGCCTTTTGTGGCCAGCTGGCCCATCAGTGCAGTGGTAGCACTATTATTTGTGACACTGGTGACCCATGCTTGTGAACGAGACCAGGCGCCCAGAGGTCCAGCTGGGGAAGGTAGGATGAGCATTCCAGGGAGTAGGCAACACCCGATGGAAACCAGTAGTACACCAGACCAGGACCACACAGAAGAGGTAAGGCAATGGAGGACATCTGCAGGGCACACGAAGCGCACATGCCCATGTGTTGATGTCATTGCACATCCACGCCTTGGGGAAACATCAGAGGAAAACCCTGCACTCAGGGCATCATGAAGTCCTCCAACCCACGTGCTGAATGATACCACAGCCAGCCCAGAGACCAAACTCGGTTGATTTCCTCTCCTTTGGGGCCCCAGCTGTAGGAGTCAAATAGGGCCTTGGTTCAGGGACAGTGACTGGGGATGCCGGTATTGGAATGGAGGCACTGAGTCAGGCATATCCCAACCAGAAGTGTAGTGAATAAATAGAATTGAAAAGAAAAACTATGTCCTCCATCAAGGCATGGGATCATCACACAAACCCTACTATTTATAGCTTGTGTCTTAGTATGACAGTGCATCTTAAAACCTTCAGTCAATAACAAGAAATAACAAGAAAGCTTACTGTATATTTGATGACACACAAAGCTTAATCCAATAAAAGAAGGTGCAAGAAGTGCAGAGCAGTCATATATACATTATACTGGCATGATAGCACCAGTATAGTTAGGGTTGCCTGACAGGTTCTATGTTAAACCCCTAAGTTTGCACCTTAATAGCTCGCATGGTTTGATGAAATCAGTGAAATTTGCATGCATTGTTTAATAGACAAGTCACAATATGTGAAAACTTTTCTGATGGCAGCTTTTGCAGTTTCTAAGAGCAGTATACAGTATGTCAATTTTGTGTAGACATCTAATATTTTTCCTATGCTTAGCATAGAATTTGGTTTTAATAATAATAATAAATTTTATTTTTCAAAAGCGACTTTCAGCTATCAAGGCGCTGTACAAAAAATAAGGGATCACAATAAAAACTCAGAAAACAATAAAATAATCAGAGGGTCCAAGATTAAACTGCCACCAAGCATGGCACCACAGATATGTTTTCATTGCCTGCTTAAACCCCTTCACAGTTGTGCACTCCCAAAGCTGGCAGGGTAGAGAATTCCAGGGCCGGGCTGCGTGCCAAATGCGGGCCCCTGAAGATTTCAAAGACACTGGAATCTCTAGCAACCCTCACCAGCCAAGCGCAACTGTTGCACCGGCAGAAAGGAACAAGGAGCTCTTCAGGCTAGTCAGGCCCTGTCCATGTAGGGCTTTATAAGTCAGTAAACCGACTTTAAAGTTGATCCACCACCTAATTGGCAGCCAGTGCAGATCACGAGCACAGGTGTAATATGAGAGGATCGAGGAGCTCTATCAGCAAATGTGCTGCCGCTCTTGCACGAGCTGCAGGTGGGGGATATCAACCCCAGCCAGCCCTAAGTACAGGAGTTGCAATAATCTAGGCGCGAGGTCACAAAAGCATGGACCAGGGTAGGTAGATCCCCAGACAGAACAAGGTGCTTAATCCGAGATATTCCTAAAACAATAGAAACACTTTGGATACAGAAGTTGATACCAGCCCATTTATAGAAAGAAAGGGTTCTGAAAGAACTCTTAAAACTGAAAGGTGGACAAAGCAATGGGGCCTGATGGAATTCATCCCAGAATTCTAAAAGAACTAAGGGTAGAACTAGTGACACCACTGACTGCCCTGTTTAATCATGGGAGGATGTGGTGGTACCTGAGGGCTGGAGGAGGGCAGTTGTGATTCCATTCCACAAAAGTGGGAGCAGGGAAGAAACAGGCAACTACAAACCTGTTAGCTTAACCTCAGTGATAGGGAAAATGATGGAATCACTCTGAAGGAAAGAATTGTCGAGTACCTAGAGGTCAGAGGGGCACAGGACCCAAGGCAGCATGGATTCACAGTGGGAAGATCATGTCAGATAAATCTAATCGATTTCTTTGGCTGGGTGACCAAAGTAGTAGATCAAGGAGGGCTGTGGACATGGCCTACCTAGACTGGGAATTGGTCCCAAGATGGTAGCCTGGGTAACAACTGGCTGGTGAACAGGACACAGAGGAAGTAGTAATAGAGTCCACTCTGAAGAAAGGCGGAAACTATTGTGGGTACTGCAGGGTTCGGCATTAGATTGGTCCCTCTCAATGTCTTAATAAGTGACATTGCAGAGGACTGGAAGAAAAACTATGTCTCTTTGCAGATGACACAAATATCTGCAACAGAGTTGATACACAAGGTGGGGTGGAAAGAATGAGAAGGACTTCAAGGTTGGAGGAATGGTCAAATGTATGGCAGCTTAGATTCAATGCTAAGAAGTGCAAGGTAATGCACCTGGGAAACAAAACCCAGGGAAGAGTACACAATGGGGGGCGAGATACTAACGACAACAAAATGGAAAGGGACCTGGAGGTAGTCATATCAGATGACCTAAAGGTGGGCAAGCAATGAGAGAGGGCAGTAAGGAGGGCTGGGGAGACACTGGGATGCATAGGGAGAGCGTCAATAGTAGAAACAGGAAGTTGATATCCCTCTGTACAGACAGCTGGTGAGACCTCATCTGGAGTACTGTGTGCAGTTCTGGAGACCCAGTCTCCACAAAGACAAAGTCCAAGAGGATAGCATCTTTAAAAAAGAGTGTGCAAGAACAAAAGGGCACAATATACGCATACACATTGTATAATATATATATTTATATAACAAACCAGTCACACACACACAAAAAAGTAGATAAACATGTGGGAGTAGTGCAATGTAATGGCCGTGGGTCAGCAGTCTTCCGGGAGTCTTTCTGGAGGCTGAGATCCTGCCCTATTTGCAGACAACTCTGCCTGAGGGAGGAAGTTGCCCGTCTCAGGGCACACTGGACAGTATTAAGGGAACCTTCCCCAGGCCACACTGGAAAGTAGGAAGGAACCTCCCCATCCAGGGAGCACCAGAGCCACCACCACTACCTCAGAGGTTGCAAAGAAAGCACAGCAGTTGGGCCACAGTGGGTTCAGGAGGGTGAAGATGGTGAACAGAGGCACACCCAGTCAGTTGTTCCACTCACAATCTATACACTATTCTGGGGAGCATAGCTCCCTTGTGATGCACCCGCAGAGGAGACTAAGGAGGCTGAGGACAACTGTCACAAGGAAGGCACACAGGAAGCAGGCAGAGGACACCACAGTGAAAGGAAGCAGCTCCTGGTGGGGACTCAATTATTAGGGATAGAACTGGGGGGAGGGAAAACTGAAGTAAGGTGCCTGCCTGGTGCCATGGCTTGGAGGGACAGGAAGCGCATCCTCAGGATCACGGAACAGCTGCACGGGAGTCTGAGCTGGACATCATTGTCCACCTAAGGACAAATGACTGGCTCATCATGAGATTAGAGCAGTGCAGGAGGAATTTGTAGAGTTGGGGAGAGGTCTAAGACAAGTAGCACACACAGTATCCTTCTCAGAGGTGCTGCCTGTCAATGGCATGGGTGAGGCGAGGATACTTTGCACCATTCAGTTTAATGAATGGTTGAAAAATGGTGTGGAGCACAGGTGTTTGGCTTCATTGGGGACCAGGGTTTCACCTGGAGGACACCAGCCTATACTGGCAGGATGGTCTGCATCTGTCCAGGAAGGAACAAGTCTTTGAGCAATCAGTTTAAATGCTTCATTGGCAAGCTTTTAAACTAGCGAAAGGGGAGCACTGATAAGCAGCAGGAAAATCCAGCCTCTTCACAAAACAGGGTACTAAATGAGAAAAAGACCAAGGTAGAAAGGTCAGTGGGGGATGCTGCAACAGGAGGTAAAGCTATCAAAAATGGAGAGCAATGGTACCAATGCCAGTAGTCTGGGTAACAAGCTTCCTGAATTAGTGGCCTTGATGGAGGAGGAACATCTGGATATTGTGGCAGTCACAGAAACATGGTACACACAAAACCATGACTGGGACGTAAACATACCAGGATACACTATCTATAGGGAGGGACAGGGAGGGTAAAAGAGGAGAAGGAGTAGCTCTTTACACAAGGGAAGAAATCAAAGCAACAGAACAAAAGGGTAAACAGGAGGAGAAGAAGCACTGTGGGTAAATTTGAACAAGGCAATGGCACCACAACCGCACAGGGTTAGATACAGACCTCTCAGGGGAGGAAATGGACAAGGATATGATAGAAAGTATACTTAGAATGGCAGAAAGGGGAGATATTGCTGATGGGTGATCTGAATATGCCAGATGTTAACTGGAGTGCAGTTGCAGCAGCCACTGAAGAGTGGGGTTATTCTAGATGCCCTACAGTGGGCATGCCTTAGACAACTAGTATTGGAGCCCACTCGAGAGGGAGCAATCTTAGACCTGGTTCTCTCAAATGGAGATGGAGAGAGGATCACAGATGTAGAAGAGGTAGCCATTTGGGAACTAGGGACCATTGAACAGTATGGTTCACAATAAACACAGCAATAGAGTCAAGCCATACAAAGGCAAAAGTACTGGACTTTAGGAGGCTGACTTTGCCAAAATGGGTGAGTGCCTGAGGAATGAACTAGCAAATGGGCAGGAAGGAGGGGTGAAAGAACAATGGAATAATAAAACTGTCATCACAGAGGTAACAAGCCTTGTGGAAGCAATAAACAAACAAAACAATGTAAGAAATCACTATGATTCTCAAAGGAAGTGCAGTGAAGGTTCAAGAGAAAGAAAGCATTCAGGAAGTACAAGGAATCACAGAAGGAGCAGGACAGAGAACTGTATCAGTTAAAGCAAAAGGAAGCTGGGAAGGCAGTCAGAACAGCAAAGGCCCAAACTGAGGGAAAGATAGCCAACTCAGTTAAGAAGGGATAAAATCTTTTATAGGTACATCAGGGAGCGAAGGAAGACCAAGGAGGATAGTGAGGCTTAATAAAGGGGAGAGAGGGTGGCAGAGGGTGACTGTGAAAAGGCAGAGATACTAAACAAATATTTTTGCTCAGTATTTACAAATGAAGAGGGGAGGTACCTAAAACAAACAGTAGAAACACTCTGGATACAGCAGTTGATACCAGCCTGTTTACAGAAGAAAGTGTTCTGAAAGAACTCTTAAAACTGAAGGTGGACAAAGCAATGGGGCCTGATGGGATTCATCCCAGAATTCTAAAGAACTAAGGGTAGAACTAGTGACACCACTGACTACCCTCTTTAACAAATCATGGGAGGATGGGGTGGTACCAAGGACTGGAGGAGGGCAGATGTGATCTCCTTCACAAAAGTGGAGCAAGACAGAAGCAGGAAACTACAGACCTGTTAGTTTAACCTCAGTGGTAGGAAAAATGATGGAATCTCCTCTAAGGAAATAACTGTCAGTATCTAGAGGCCAGAGGGCACAGGACCCAAGGCAGCATGGATTCAGCGGAAAGGTCATGCCAGACAAATCTGATAGATTTCTTTGACTGGGTGACCAAAGTAGTAGATCAGGGAGGGCTGTGGACATGGCCTACCTAGACTTTAGCAAGGCATTTGACACAGTCCCACACAAAAGATTAATATACAAGTTAGCCAGCCTGGGAGTGGTCCCAAGATGACAGCCTGGGTGAAGAATTGGCTGGAGAATAGGACACAGAGAGTAATAGTAAATGGAGTCCACTCTGAAAGAAACTGGGGTTGCTAGTGGGAAACGTTAGGTTCAGTATTTGACCTAGCTCTCTTCAATGTCATTATAAGTGACATTGCAGAGGGACTGGAAGGAAAAGTATGTCTCTTTGCAGATGACACAAAGATCTGCAACAGAGTTGATGCACAAGGTGGGGTGGAAAGGATGAGAAGGACTTGGCAAGGTTAGAGGAATGGTCAAATGTATGGCAGCTTAGATTCAATGCCAAGAAGTGCAAGGTAATGCACCTGGGAAACAAAAATCAGGGAAGAGTACACAAGGGGGTGAGATACTAACAACAAAAAATTGGAAAGGACCTGGGGTTAGTCATAATGGATGACCTAAAAGTGGGCAAGCAATGTGAGAGGGCAGCAAGGAGGGCTGGGGATACTGGGATGGATAGGGAGAGGCATCACCAGTAGGAAACAGGAAGTTATTACCCCTCTGTACAGACAGCTGTTGAGACCCCATCTGGAGTACTGCGTGCAGTTCTGGAGACCCAGTCTCCGCAAAGGCATAGACGGGATGGAAGCTGTCCATAGGAGGGTAACTAAAATGGTAAAGGATCTGCACCGGAAGACATATGAACAGAGACTAAGGAGCTTAATATGTATAGCCTCGAGGAAAGGAGGAGAGGGGGACATGATAGAAACTTTCAAGTACCTCAAGGGAATCAACAAAGTCCAAGAGGGTAGCATCTTTCAAAAAAGAGGTGCAAGAACAAGGGCACAATTTGAAGATAGAGGGGTGGCTCAGAGGTAACTTAAGGAAGTATTTTTCACAGACAGGGTTGTGGATGCATGGAATGGCCTTCGGAGGAGGTTGGAGTCAAAACAGTTGTGAATTCAAGCATGCATGGGACAGTCATAAGGCAATTCTAGGGGGTGGGGTAGGAAGAAGTAGGCTGCTGGTTAACTAGATCTGCAGCTTATCCATTAGGTAGGGAAATGGGCAGACTGGGTGGGCCAAGCATCCTTATCTGCCATCAAATTCTATGTTTCTATGTTTCTATAAACAGGATGGAGGCAGTCCAGAAGCGGCAACTAAAATGGTGCAGGGTCTGCACCGGAAGACATATGAGGAGAGACTTAAAGAACTTAATATGTATAGGAAAGGAGGGAGAGGGGTGGACATGCTAGACATGATAGAAACTTTCAAGTACCTCAAGGAATCAACAAAGTCCAAGAGGGTAGCATATTTTAAAAAAGAGGTGCAAGAACATGGGGGCACAATTTGAAGATAGAGGAGGGTGGCTCAGAGGTAATGTAAGGAAGTATTTTTTACAGAGAGGTTGTAGATGCATGGAACAGCCTTCGGAGAGGTTGTGGAGTCAAAAACAGTGGTAGAATTCAAGCATGCATGGGACAGTCATAAGAGCAATTCTTGGGGGGGTAGGAAGAAGTAGGGTGTTGGTCAACTAGGATCTGCAGCTTATCCATTAGGTAGGGAAATGGGCAGACTGGGTGGGCCAAGTGGTCCTTAACTGCCATCAAATTCTGTTTCTGTGATAAAGGAAAGACTTGATGACGGCTGACATCTGAGCTTGTAATTGTTAGCCAGTCATCAAGCACTATCCCCAGGTTTCGCACCTGCTCAGAGGAAAGGAGCTGCAAACCCCAAGAACAAGTCCAAGGGCTGACTAGACCTCAACCCCCATCTATCCGTGATCCGGGTCCACTACCATCACCTGCGTCTTCCGGAGTTCAACTTAACCAGCTCAAAGTCATTCAGTCTTGTATTTCGGCAGGCAGAGTTAAATACAGAGATAGCTCAATCTTGGTCGGGGCAAAAGACAGATAGAGCTGGTTATCATCAGCATAACAGTGAAACCTCAGCCCATACCATCTTACAATGTCTCCGAGGGCAGCATATACACTGCAAACAACATGGGGACAGCACTGAACCCTGAGGAACCCACATGGCAGGGAGAAAGGGTCTGAGGAAAAATCCCAGACACCACTCTCTGATTCCTGCCAGAAAGGAAAGATGTAAACCATCTGAGGACTATATCCATTAATCCACAGACAGACCTCAGGCGTCCAAGTAGCACCCCATGGTCTACAGTGTCAAAGGCTGAGGGAGATCAAGGAGCACCAAGATAGAATGGTGTCTCCAATCTCTCACCATCAGGGATCATTGAGCACCAACCAGCTGTCTCAGTACTGTGCCTCTTTCAAAACCAGACTGGAGAGTTTCAGTAGATGTTATGGATGGTCAGGTGGTCATCCAGCTGTACGTAAATACTTTCTCAATCACCTTCCCTATAAAGGGAAGGTTTGAGATTGGTCTGTAGTTGGCAGAAAGATCTGGGTCCAAAGAAGCTGTCTTTAGGAGGGTGGTACCCAGCCTCCTTCAGGGAGCTTGAAACTCACCAGATTCCAGGAGCACTGGACTATCTGCACCCAGGACTGGGCGATCAAATCCCAATAACCCATAATTAAGGAAGTTGGGCCCAGATCCAAACTACCGGTCATAGGGCATACCCTGGACAATCTGCATTACATCCACAGGTTAGGGCAAGGCAAAGAAACTCTAGGAAGTCGGAGGCGAGGCACTCAAGCACTGATCATCCACAACTCGGTAAAGCGGATCGAAGAATTTCCAACCTGATGTTGGCCACCTTATCCACAAAGAACCGAAGCAAGTTCATCGTCGACTTCAAAAAGGTTTTCGGGTGCTGTAGACAGGTTGCCACAGTCTGTCCACAGTTTGGAAGAGTTGAGCTGGTCGGTTTTGGGTGGCAGCTATCTCCCAGACAGGAATTCTGCCTTCTTACAGGAGATCGCTGATTGGTAGATCTGATAGCGTTCAACCAATCTAAGATGGTCAGCCTCCAAGGTGGATTTCCACCAATACCGCTCTAACCTATGTCCTACTTGCACCTCCCTCAAGGACCCATCATACCATGGGGGCCCGAGGGTGAAGGGGAGAGGATGAACACGGACAGGAGCAATCAAGTTCAGGGCTGCAGAAATGGCCTTATTATAAGCCACCACTAGAGTCTCTGGACTTGACCTGGTCATAGGAAACTCGAGAGATCAATCACCACCACTAGGCCTTTGGGACTCACCTCCCAAAAGGCGGTAACTGACCATCTCCACAGGGCAGGCCTTCTAGGGGGGGCACAAAAATTGAACCCTACAGTGTAGTGATCAGACCAACTGACTGGTTCCACCTCCAAATCGGAGGCTTAATCCCCAGGAGGAAGACCAAATCAAGAGAGTGACCATGTTTATGGGTGGCAGAGGCAACCACCGTGTAAGGCCCAGAGATGTTATAAGCTGGAGGAAGTGTTATCCAACTGAGAATTCATTGTCGACCAGACATTGAAATCACCCAGTACCATCAATCTGGGTGACTCCAGAGTCATGTCGGTGACGAGATCTGCAACTTCCTCCAGGAAACACATCTTGTCTCCAGGTGGACGGTAGATGAGAGCTATCCTACAACCTACACCAGCCACCACTGAGCACTCAAATGATTCAGCCTCCTCAACTGGTACACTCATGAAGCCCAACTCGGTCTTGAAACAGACCCCTCCCCGCAGTCCAATCTTGGTGGTGAATCACAGAGTACCTGGCTGGAATTGCTGCATCCAAAATGGGACCAGCATTTTCATCAAGCTATGTCTCAGTGATGCAAGCTAGATTGGTTGTTCCAACAAGTTCAACAATGATTGTGGTCTTGTTTTTAACAGATCTGGCATTGCATAACCACTTGAGTTTGGCCGGGCTTCCAGGGCTGTCCCGGCTACTTGCTTGCCACAAGTGGCAGTGCCCTTGGGTATATAGACTAGACAGGGAGAACCCCATTCAGACTCTCTTTGCCCCAGGGCGTCTTCTAGGCCCTAACCACCCGAATGTAAGAGTTACGCTCATTTGTCCTCAGTGTCACCTCCCACCCCACCCCTTCACACATGATACCTAGTGCAGCTGGTAAGTTGACCACAACAAAGGAGGGGAGGAAAAAGGGGTGAGGACGGGAGAGTGGAGGACCAATAGAGCACCATGGGGGAATTTACACATTTTCAATCAAGTTCTAAAACAAAGCATGCTAAACAGGCACTCAACTTATTAGATCCCCAAAGTTACAATAATAAAATTCTAACAATGCCCAACTAAAACTGATAAAATAACTGCCCCACCACCCAAAACTCTATAAACACTTTTAACCCCAAATCAAACAAAATTAAAACTATAAAACATCAATACAGATGGTACAAATCCAAAAGGAAGATGGTATAAAGGAGTCCGCTTCAGAAAGTTCCAAACACAAAATATTAAAAATAAAATAAAATTTTGATCAAAATAAATTAAACAAATAAAACAAAAACAGATACAGATTAAGTAAACATAAAAGCAACTTAATGAAATTTCAGCCCTCGTACTCTCACTACCAGGGAGATGGTGCAAAAGAGTCCACTTCAGAACGCCCAAACACAAAATATTAAAAATAAAATTTGACATTAAAATAAATTAAACAGATAAGATAAAACAAAACAGAAAAACTCTGCTGTCACCAAGGGATACAAATTAACTAAACATAAACAGCAACTTAATAAAATTTCTATCAGGCACTCTCACTACCAGGGAGGCAGGAAAACTGGACACTCTCACTGTCAAACAAATTTAAAGGAAAAGAAAATAACATAAAGTCTGGTCATAAATTTGAGGGTAAACACCACAGAATCCAATCGAAAGTCTCCTTCTGGCAGAAAACCTCTCGATTATTCCTGCACTTTTTAGCTACTTGTAGCTTTGTGGCTCCTGATATCCATTAAATAATCACTAATTTAGATAGTAAATAATGTCAGTAAAGAAGTAAAGGTGATATTAATAAGAAATGAAGTAGTTTCGTCTTCCAGCAATATTGGAACTTCCTGAAGAAAAGTCTATGCCTCTCTGAGTAGATAACCAACTCCAAGTTCAGGGACTAAACAAATTTCAATAAAATACCAGAAGAGTACAAACAAGCGCTGAGAATGCTCCTTCATAGCCCACAGCACCAAGTAATCCCCACAGAGCAAGGGGACAACACTTCAACTGCCTGGACTAAACAGCCCTCCAACTGACCACCAGACTATCTAGGGAGCCACTACTCAACACTGTCCTCTAGGCAGGCCTAAGGTGAACTCCTCTCTGTGCCACCAACACCCTATGGGAGTCATCGCACTGAGACATAGGGAGCCACAACACCAATCCAGAGAGTCAGTTTCTGATCAAAACCTCTTCACTGGGGCTTACCGCACACAGGTCAAAGTATCAATAGGCCAGAGCAAAGCAGTAGAACCAAGAATTCCAGGCAGTATTGTCCCTCAACAGCACGCATAGTCCTCCAGTTCCAGGCTTCAAAACTGTTCTCCTCAGAGCACCCTCAGAATGCCTCTATCTTCCTTATATCCCAAATATCCAAAGTACTGCTTCCTCCTTAATGCTGCACTTCTGGAGTCAAATAAAATGTCACCGAGCAATCACATTAAAAATAACACTGAGTGACTTGAATAACTCCAGCATTGGCTATACTCAGCCACCAGAGCAAATTAATTAAATAGATAACGGAGCGAACTTCAGCGTGAACTTAAAATCAAAGCTTTGCACCTGCTTAATACTGACTGAAAACACAGTTTGGCTAATCTTCCTCACTAAAAATCCTCACTAATCTAACCTTACCTCTGCTGCAATATGTAAAATAAAATTAGTGTCACAGAGCCACGTTAAACACTCAGCTACGGAACACGTGATTTGGCTAGCCCAGTGTGGCTGCCATCTTGACCATACTCCTGGTTGCGCCATGTATAGCCTAGATGGTATTACACTTTTTAAAGCTTGTGGTAGAAGCAACATGTGCCAAGGTAGTGCCTTTCAAAGGTTTTGTGAAAATATATTAAACAGTTCCAGAGTTATAAGGATTTAAAGTTTGGTTTTTGAGCTGTTCTGAAATTGCTCAGTAGAGTTCTTAGATAATCCACTGATGTGACATGAAAATGTTGTGTTTCTCACCTCTTGCTTCTCACACCATGAAAAATCTGTTTCATGGTGTGATGGCCACCATCTTGTTTTTTCCCTGAACTTAAAAATAGAAAATATGTAAAAATTGTGTAGCTTTAAAAACGAACACCTAACCCTAGTTAAACGGGACCCATTTAGCTAGATTCTTGTGTTTGTTTTAAAATAAACAAAACTCAGAAATACATTTTCATGATCCCAAAATCCAAGGTGCCCAGCTTTGGAGAAAAGCTATTCACCCACATTCTCTGTATGAGAGAAGTGGAGTTTCTTGATTTCTGCAGCCACAGGTGGATTGTTGGGCACTTCAAAGACACATTTGGTTGACTTTGGGAAAATAAGCTAATGTAAGATTTTATGATACTTACAGTGTAACTTACAGTGTAACCAATACCATTGTTTATGTCAACTATTTATTTTGTCATAGAGATGTAAAGTGCTGCAATCCTCAGTGAATCTCCTTTTGTACTTGATTCATACATATAGTGATGTGACTTGTCTGCAAATGGATGCCGTCTGCAACATTTGTTTTATGCATACATTTGCTAGTTAGTAAAAAAAAGACATAGCAGAAAATATTAACTTATTAAATAAATCTGAGATTTGTTTTAACCCCCATCCCATCCACCAAAGCACATCCGCCCTACCCATTTCAAAAGACTATTATTTTTGTTGAATTGATTTACTACCTGCTTCCTAAAACTTGCCTTCACAGCCAGTCAGCAGCAGGCACAAATTAATGAAAACGTCAAGTAAATTTACAAGAAATGGACAAAAGTAAAATTTAATAAAATGCACTAACATGCAGTCGCGACTGATCGAGTGTCCATTTCAGTAGTAACATTGTGATTTGATTTAGAAAAAAACAGTTTTAGAAATAAGATGTCCTGACTTAAAGTAAAAATCACTCTGTCTCGGTATTCCTTTTGCAAATCTAATGAGTCTTTAATATTTTTTTCAGTTTCTGGGATAGTGGCTAGTTATCACAATGTGTGAAAAAATATAGACAAATGATTGAGGGGTTCGTGTACCCTTTTTTCCGCTTTCTTGAGTGAGAGACAGCTAACTAATCCACATCACCCACCCTTTACCCCTTGGATCATATACTAAGAGAGAGGCTACAATTACAGCACCCTTATCTGCACTAGTTCTATCTGCAGTACTACACCACCAAAGGGAGAAGAGGGGCAGGTCCCTCTTTAGCTTAGACTTGGACCTTCCTGATTCAGCCCCTCGCCCTCCTTGCAGAGGTCAGCCAGAACCAACAGATGTCCCAAGTACTGTTAGGCACTTTCAACATGGACATAAGACTTGGGTAGGTGCACCTATGCCCAGAATGACTCTCAAATGTCTTGTGGTAATGCTTTGATCTCCAGTCCTGACATCTCTTGTCTGCAAGGAATAAAAGTGTTTTCCTCCTTGAAATGTGGGATGTATTTTTCCTGCATAGCATGTCAAAGCTTTACAATCCAGAAAGGCAGTGTACTATTATATGAGGTACACCCAGCCTTCTCTATTGTAAAAGGCATTGATTTAAAAAAAATTGTATATAAATAGTTAATACAGCCAACTGCAAATCATGAGTCGCCAAACGGCTTCTGATTATTTATTAAAAGATTAGCAGTTTTAAACAGTTGCTTCCTTATGTAGATCCTTTCAGAAACAAGCACCTGCCACCCATTTCACCTAGAAATTTCTAAGTTACTGATATCTGCATAAAAAGTTTCAACTCTGCCACAGAATTAATTCTGATTAATGAATAAGATGCGTGGGTGTGCTCCTGAGTGTGTGTGTGTGTGTGTGTGTTTCTGTCTGTCTTTGTGTGTGTGACCAAATTGGTTGTGAAGTAGATTTATAACTTAAATATTTACTCACATCAGATTGTAAGACATTGCTATACATAATAAACATGCCTTTTACACTGTAAAAGGAACATTTACTCATTTGGTGCATTTAGTGACTTTGCTTATAGCAATATATTCATATAAAATGACAATTTTTTCTTGTGCAACATACTGTACATGCATGTTTCTCCATCTGGATTTTGCCACACATCAGAATTTATGACTCCAGATTTTGTTTGTTTCTGAATTATATCCCATTGCATTATTTGCAGATGCAAATGCCTATAGTCTCTCTCTCTCTCTCTCTCTCTCTCTCTCTCTCTCGCAGAGTTGAGATTACACAATAATGCAATGGCAGTTTTACTTTTGTTGCAGAAGCTGAGAGGAGAAGAGCTACCAGCTCCATTACAGTAAGGAGGTGATTTACTGAGTACATTGTATTGAATTCTTAATTCAGGGGCCTGTAATAGTAAGTAGAATTCAGTGTTTTGGTTCTCTGTTTTGGGGATTGTCTTTACTTAATGTAACTTTAATTTGCCAGGGAGGTAATCTAGCTGGGAGAATATTTGCAGTCATTTGTGACTAGAGCTGTTATTGAAACACTCTGAAAGAGATGTCTGATAAGGGAGGAGCCAAAGAAGGCTTAAGGGACTGTGGATCACAAACAGAAGTTGACTGTGTATGTTGTCTGCTGCAGAAGCTGAGAGGTACAGCAGCTACCAGCTACCTTAAACTAGAGCTTTGCTTTTGTCCTGTAGTTTACAGAAGAAAGTATTTTTTACCTGATTGATTTTGTAGAAACAGAGTACCAAAGGAATGACTTCCCCACCCCCACCCCCATTCCCCCAAGCACCCCTGGTGCTCTTCCTTTATAGTGGAAGGCCAGACCACCTACTTAAAGACACAGGAACAGTTAGGCAGCACAGCACAAGCAGCAGCCTAGCAGGTATACAGGCAGAATTACAAAGAGTATAGCTAGCAACTGGGTCTACAAGGGCACATACAAGAGGAGAGAGAAGCTGAAGTCACTACAGAAGGAGAGAAGGACAGGGAGAGAAGGAGAAGGAAAAAGGGTTAGGAGGGAGGAATATCAGCAAGCACAGAATGAAGCAGGGAGTGGTGCAGTGCTCTGGCTGTGGTGCAGCAGTCTCAGAAAAACATTCTGGTTACTGCGTTGCTGCCCCATTTGCAGGCAACTCTTTGGGCTGAGGGTGGAGGTCGCCAGTCTCTGGGCTGAGCTGGCAGGAATAATGGGATTCTTCGCCCCCACCCAGAGGCCACCGGTACCCAGCCAATGCCACAATGGCCACCCACGCAGATAGCAGGATGGAATATGGTGGGCTCAGGAAGGTTCAGGGAAGGGAGGCAGAGACACAACCCCCATCCATTTCAGCTCATGAACCCGCAGACAGTGTTGGAGGAATGGGACAGCCCTGCAAAGAAACCTGAGGATGAGACCAGGAAAGAGGTGAGGGTCCTCCAGCAGGGAGACCAGGTGGCGGGAGGAAGAGAACCCCATAGGAAGAAGAAGTTTTTCCTGTTGGGGGACTCAGTTGTCAGGGAATGGATCTGGGCACAGATAGTAGAGAAGAAAGGGAGGTAAAGTGCCTTCTAGGAGGCACAGCTTTGAAGGAGGGCAGCACATCCAGAGGATCTCTGAAGCTGTGGCAAGGAGGGAGGGCTGGAGGTCATTATCCACTTGGGGACAAATGACCTATACAAGGATGAGGCAAGCCTGGAACAGGTGAATGAGGACTTTACCATGTTGGGAGGGTGCCTGGGGAAGGTAGCAAGCTCTGTGACATTTTGGAGGTGCTGCCAGTCCACGGTGGGGAGGGGAGAGGAATCTCTGTATTAGTAACTTCAACACATGGTTGAAAGGCTGGTGCAAACAGAAGGGCATGACTTCATTGGGGACTGGTGACCCACCTGGTGTGATGGAGCCATGTACAATGGGGACAGACTGCGCCTGTCCAGCAAGGGAAGGCAGCCCTCAATAGATGGTTTATATGCTTCGCTGATGAGTGTTTAACTAGCTGGGGGAGGCAACAGGAGCAGGGATACTCAGGCAGCCCACCCCACATGGGAGAGAAAGCAGAACAACGGACCAGGAAGATGAGTTGACATCAAGGTCATCAGAGTCAGGCAGAAATGGAGTAGGAAAGGAATCAGGAACACAAGAGAAAATATCAGGACAGGTGAGAAGATGCAGGGGACCAAATATAGAATAAGGGGAGGTCAGGCAGTAAAATCAAGGTCACGGTGACAAATGCACGCAGCCTAGGAAATTAAGTGCCAGACATGGAGGCCTTAATAATTAAAGGAGACCAGGACATAGTAGCAATAACTGAAACCTGGTACAGAGCTAATCATGAGTGGAAACAAATCTACCAGGATATGTTCTATTTAGGAGGGATAGGAGGGCAAAAAGGAGGGGAGTAGCCTGTATGTCAGAGAGGGTATAATGGCAACACAATTACAGAGTAGACAGGGGAAGCCGAGGCACTGTGGATTACCCTTCAACCTGGAGATGGCAGAGCAATATGCACAGGGGTGATATACAGGCCTCCAAGACAGGGTGAGGAACTGGTCAGGGAGCTAGGAAGGAAATACATGAGATGGCAATGAAAAGAGAAATTCTACTGATGTGGGATTTCAGTATTGCAGATGTGGATTGGAACACCAGTGTAGCTGATTCAGCCAGAAGCAGAGGCATTCTTGATTCACTACAGGAGTCTGGACTCAGGCAGCTTGTGCTTGATCCTACCAGAGACAGGGTAATTCTAGATCTAGTAATGACCAACGGGATCGAATCGCAGATGTTCAGTTAGAAGGGCAATTGGGATCCAGTGATCACAACTTTGTGTGGTTCAGGCATAGGAAAGAAACTCACTCAAGTCACACTAGGACAAAGGTTTTGGATTTCAAAATGCTGACTTCGCTGAAATGGGGAGGGTATCAAAAGAGCCCTGAGAGAACGGGGCAGGAGGGGAGTGGAAGAACAATGGGAGTACCTAAAGGAAGCCTGACTGGTAGAAACAAACCAATGCATCAGATTGGTAACCAAAGGCAAGAGAAGGAGAAAGACACTGTGGTTCTCTAGACAGGTGGTGGTAAAGGTCAGGCAAAAGGAAGGGTTCAAGAAATATAAGGAGACCCACAGGGAGGAGGACAGGGAGGAGTACCTAGAGTGTCTAAGGGAAGCAGGAAAGGCAGGAAGGAGAGCAAAGGCACGGACTGAGGAAGGTTTAGTTCAGTCAGATAAGAAAACGGGACTAGACATTCTTCAGGTAAATCAGTGAAAGGAGGAAAATCAAGGGGTTGTAAGGCTCAAGGGAGAGGAGGGAATGCAAGGAGGTGACATGGAAAAGGCAGAAATACTGAATAAATATTTCTGTTCAATATTCACAGTAGAGGAAAGGGCAGGACCACAGCAGTACAGCAGCTGCCAAGGGAGTGAAGAGGTGGACAATAGTCCATTCAGGGGAAACAGTCCTGCAGGAGCTCACTAAATTGAAGGTGGACAAAGCAATGGGACCAGATGGCATACACCCAAAGATATTAAGAGAACTGCGAAGGAGATAGCAGAACCTCTGTCAGCCATGTTCACTGAGTGATTCAGCACAGGGTGGTACCAGAGGATTGGAGGAGGGCACATGTGGTCCCTCTACACAAATCCAGCAGGAGGGAGGAGGTGGAGAACTATAAACTCGCCTCAGTAGTGGGAAGATCATGGAGACATTGCTTAAAGAAAGAACAGTGGGCATCTAGAAGCCATCGGAGCCGAGGAACATGGGCATCATGGATTCACCGCAGGGGAGATCATGTCAGGCAAATGTGGTTGATTTCATCGACTGGATGACAAAGGAAGTAAATCAGGGTGGGGCAGTGGACATTGCTTACCTTGGTTTCGGAGGCTTTGACACCATCCCACATAGGACACTGATAAACAAGTTGGGTAGGCTGTGCATGGGGGACAGTGTGGTAAACTGGGTTAGAAACTGGCTAACAGACAGGAGGCAGAGGGTGATGGTAAATAGGGTACAGTCTGGGGAGAGGGAGTGACCAGTGGGGTGCCTCAGGGATCAGAGCTGGGCCAGTTCTGTCCAATGTCTTCATTAGTGACATTACAGGAAGGGCTGGAGGAAAAGGTCTGCCTATTTGCAGATGACACCAAGATCTGTAACAGAGTGGATTACCCAGAGGTGTGGAGAAAATGAAGAGGGACCTGGGAAGCTTGGAAAATGGTCTAAGGACTAGCAACTGAAGTTTAATTCAAAAGTGCAAAATTATGTACCTGGAACACAGAAACCCTGCCCTAGGGAAAGCTACAGAATGGGAGGGGGTTGCTGCCAGTTACAAAGGATGAAACGGACCTAGGGGTTATTATTTCAGATGTCCTGAAAATGTCAAAGCAGAGTGCTAAGGCAGCTGAGAGGGCCAGTGGCATGCTGGGGAGCACAGACCCGGTATTACCAGCAGAAGGAGGGAGGCAGTGATGCCATTATATAAAACCATGGTCAGGCATCACATAGAGTACTGTGCAGCATGGCCAGATTAATGGAAGTGGGGCCCTACTCCAAGTCATATTTTGTGGCCTGGGGCCCTAAATGCCAACATCCCACTCTTCTACAGTGCCGGGCTGGCAAGGCTGCAATGACAGGGTATTCAAGCAGGATGTGGTTTATAATGCTGTGTTATGCCACATGACTTGACAAGTCACATGCCCTTAATTATAAACAACACAATTCAGAATGACCAATTACTACATAAAGAAATATGTTATTGGTACAGTATTAACATTTTGTAAATTTTCACTTTTGATTACCTATAACTTGTCTTGTTTTTCCCTTGTCACTACTGTATGTACCTTGTAACTATTTTTGTTATTAATAATTATGGATGAATTATTAATTATGAATCCTCTTTCTTCCTTCCTCCGAGACACACCTGGGCATTAGACTTCGATTAGTGTGCCCTGCCTTCCCAGATATCAAATTCAAATTCCACATAAATAATTTAATAAAAATGGGGATAGTAGTTGCACAGTCTCCCTGCTCATGCCTCCTTAAATACATTTTCTCTCAGCTAAAACACAAAAACTGAAGCGTATTTGAAGCAGTTAATGGGGCTCACAGCTCCTCGCGTCTTCCCCTGCTCAAGATTCCTTCGAGCTCCAAACCTGAGACATGCTCAAGCTCCTTGCCCGCAATGCATCTGCCACTGTCACCCTGTGTGCAGCTACCTTTGTTCTCAATTCTGTCTTTTCTCCCACTGTCTCCTCTCCTCCATCTCCTTTGTCATTTATAGTTTTGTTGTCAGCTTAAAGTTGCTTTGCTGCCACTGCTGAGTTGCCAACATCCTTGCCCCCACTCCAAGTCATTGACGCCAAAGCAGCTAAAGAGAGTTGTGCCAAGAAGACTGAGCCCTAAGAACCCTGCAGGACCTGCAGGTGTTGACTGCAGTCACTTCAGAGATTAAGCTTCCTAGAGCAACTCCTGCAACTTCAGTAATGTATATGATTAAAATCAAACCAAGACAAAACTGTGCCAGCAAGAGCAAGTCCCACAAGTTAGTTCCCTCAGGTGACTTATCAGCACCCCATGGTCCACTCAGTGCCAAACTTCAAATCTTATTAAAGACTCATCAGTACACTACTCAGGTTACTGAACACTCACAGACCATGACCAGAGGCAACCACAACTTAGTTTGTTTCTCCAATGCAATAAAACAAGTTATTCTGCATCACAATTGGCTTGGAACACTGCAGAACACAGACGACTAGTGAACACAACATACCTGGTGGCCTGGCTGATGTGAATGTGAATGTAATAAGTCCAGTCTATCCTCTTGATTGTTTCCTCAAGATCACACAGGCGGCGGTGACACGACTCAGCCCTGCAGTGCAGCCCAGCATGGGAGGACTCCTCCTAGTCACAGCAGGACCAAAGGCCCAACTAGAAGCATCACTAACTGATCCTGGCTAGTGGCTACATGGAAAACACCAGCAGCATGTGATGCTACACTGAAGCTGAATCCAACTCTAGGTGACCCCTGCAGTCTGCTCCAGACTCTTTCAGAGACTCTTCTTCTTTGATAGATGAGACCAGCCACCGGCACCAACAACTGACCACCACAGCTCTCTCGTTTTCCTGTTCTACTCCTCATTGCTGCCCGCCACACACTTTGATGCCATGCACATGAATGCACTGATTTCTGCTCCCCAGTTGTCACACCTCCAGAGGACCTCTGATGAACATGATTGGTTGTGTGTTGTGGGTTCAGGGTGGATCAGAGGTGAAGTCGGAGCTGCCTGTCGGAGAGACTGAGAGGCTTGCTTGTTCAGAGTGGCTGCGGGGGATGGGTCATCACTCACCAGGCTGACTCAGTGGGACGGGGGTTGACTGACTCCAGAAGTTGGGTGCTTTTTGGGCAGTTCGGCCATGGCGGACACCAGTACAGCCAGGATTAAGAAAGTAACCTTAAATGGGTTAACAGTGGGGCCCTCCTGAACCTCGGGGCCCCTACGCCATGGCGTAATTGGCATACAGGTTAATCCTGCCATGGTGTGCAGTTCTGGAGGTGCATCTTTGTAAGGATATTAACAGGTTGGAGATGGTCCAGAGAAGGGTGACTAAGATGGTACAGGGCTTGTAAAACAGGACTTATGAGGAGAGATTAAGGGACTTTAATTAGTACTTTCTGGAAGAGAGGAGGGAAGAGTGGACATGATAGAAACATTCAAGTACCTCAAGGGTATAAAAAGGTGCGGGGAGACATTTTCCAATACAGGAGGAGCACAAGAACGAGGGGTTATGACATGAAATAGGAAGGTTAAGAAGGAATGTGAGGAAGTTCTTCTTCGCAGAGATGGTGGTGGACACTTGGAATGGTCTGCCTCAGGAGGTGGTGGGAGTGAGCACTGTGGATAGATTCAAGCATGCTTGGGATAGGCAGAAGGAACCATAGAGGTACAGCAGTGGGTGGGTCAGAAGCTGTAATCCAGTATAAGAGCTTACGGGCAGACTAGATGGGCCAGGTGGTCCTTATCTGCCAACAATTTCTATGTTTCTATATTTACTTAAAGGAACCATTAGAAAGATATGCTGTCTCCCAAATTTTCATTTTGAATATGTCTGTCTGTCTGTGTCTATCTATCTATCTATCTGCCTGTCTGTCTGTATCTATCTATCTATCTCGTATCTAAACCATGCTAAGGACTATACAGTGTTATATACCTGGAACGTACTAAAATAGATGTAATGTGGAATTTTTAAAAGGCTCCATCATTCTATAAATAGATCAGAATATGTGATTTTGGTTGTAGAATTAAAAATAAACAAATAAATGTGTGTAGTTAGCTTATTTAAAGTGCCATATTATATTTTCTTGCAAATCCTTCAGTCCTTTTTATGTTGACTCATGCATGCACAGCCAACATATAGCAGTAAGTGCAGTTTGGAGGCACGGTCACTGTTGGGCAAATGTAGGCACGATCAGTAGGTGCGCCCTCATTCCCCAACAAGCCTGCATGCCAGCACCACACCATGCATACATAATTTGTGAGCACATCTAAGGAAAGGTCCGCTGCAATGTCAGCAAAGTTTGTCATACACAGCAGACCTCCTGCGTGCTTTCCCTGTTGAGAAAAAAAATATAATATGGCGGCACACTGCCTACCATAATGCTGACTTCAGGGTGCCCAATCTCCTGTCGGCATGCCCTGCCCTAATGTATGTGGTTTACAGGGGAGCCCACTCGCCAGCATAATGCACCTCTCGATTTGTTATGTGCCGAGGGGTGCCTAATCCCACTCTGGCTCTTGTCCCCCTGCTTTGTTGTGTGCTGACGGGGTGCCCAGTCCACAGTCGGGCTACAGCATTCCCACCAAAAACACTTAGATGGCATGCTGGGAGCCACTGCAGTGTGCCAAATCCTCTGAAAATAAAAACCATCCTGCAATGTTTTTTTCTTTTAACCCTAATGAAAAAGAAAACATTCCCTCATTGTCTCCCTGCCTCCTTCCCGCAACCTCGCCCCACCCTCTGCATCCTGCCTTCCACCCCTCTTCATCCCATACTTCCTCCAGAGTTTGGCACCATGATCTTCAGTGGACTAGGAACACGTCTGCACTCTTCAAAGCCGACCGCAAACTGAAGAAATGCCGGTAAGCTGTATAATGGCATAAATAGGGTTTTTCAACTTTAGTGCGTATCTCGGGCATTTTAGAATTTTGCACCAACTTTTCAACATAGGGTTATTGGGACCCCTCCTCATGAATTCAGTCACTGTCATGGCATTATTCCATTCTGAAAGGTGATTTCATAGTCACTGCGGAATCACCTTTCAGGACCGTCATAATAAAATGACAATGCCACTGTTCATGAGGTGGGCTCTCAAAAGCCTATGTTGCAATTTTGGTGAACAAAATCCCAAAAATGGCTGTTTATGAGCGTGCGTTGTGCTGTTTCCATGCACACTGTAACTTCATAAATTTTAATATTTTCCTCCAGATTTTCAAAATTGGCATTTTCCACACCTCCTGATGTATAGCTGTCATTTTACATCCTAGCTGAAATGTGATTTTGCATGTCTGGCACAGAATAGTGCAGTCGCTGTGCAAAATCAATTTTCAGGACAGTTTTCAGAAATAGCGGTGACACTCTTCTTGAGAAGAGGTCCTAAAATGCCTATACTGAAAATTTGGTGCCAAAGAATCCATAAAATGACAGTGTTATAGGCGTGTGTTGCGTAGTTTCCACACACCCTTGTAACTTGCAAATTTGCAATATTTCCATGCCAGATTTTCAACACTGGCATTTTACACACCTCATATGAACAGTACAGCTGTCATTTTTCACATCCTGCCCAAAATGTGTGTCCACACCTGTGGCGCACAATGGCGTGGTCACTGTGGGAAATCAACTTTGGGACAGATTAACAAAATCACAGCACCACTGTTCAAGAGGGAAGGTTCAAAATGCCTATGTTAAAATGTGGCTAACAAGCTCTCCAAAATAATTGGGTTATGGACGTGTGTTGCACAGTTTCTATGCATGCTCATAACTTCTCCAATTGTTCATATTTTACTCCAGATTTTCAACGTTGCCATTTTTATGCCTCCTCATGAACAATATAGTTCTCATTTTCCACATCCTGCCCAAAATGTGTTTTCATCTCTGTGTTGCCAAATGGCATAGCCGCTGTGCAAAACCACCTTTCACTAACAAACTGATTGTGATGCTTTTCATGATGTGAGCTCACAAACAGTCCATGTTGAAAATTTGGTGAAAATACCAACACACACCTATGGTGTTAGGGTTTCCTACTGTAGCACCACACCCTGTAGAGACTGACTGGCGTCAGGGTGTGACTTCGGATCATCGTCTGTAATGCTACGCCATTTCCACCCCACCCCACCCTGCAGCCAGTGATAGGCATCATGGTGTGCCTTCCATTGTTCGCCACAAAGTTTACCCCATTCTACCATACTGCACCCACCTCAGCATATTTCCTTATGGAATGGGGTAAGTATAATGCCCAAAGACCCAAAGCACACCATGACACTTGCCTGTGTCTGCAGGGTAGGGTGAGGTACAATGGCATGAGCATTATAGCTGATGACTGAAAGGCACACCTCAATGCCTGTCAGTGTCTACAGGGTGGGGTGGGGTTGACATCACTTCAGTGCTTCACTGCCATTCCTATTATGCTCCTCCAACTCTGGCACTACCAATGCCACCAGCTAGGTAGACAACATTAGGTATTGACAAATGCTTGTTTTATATAGGTTGTTTCCACTGGGTGCTCTGTAGGTGGCTGAGCTCCACCCTGTCCCTGCCACCCAAATCTGATTGGCATGTTTCTGCCACTGCTGAGCACCATTCCCTATGGATATCCCCTTGTGCCGGGGTCAGGAAGAGAGGGTCATCCTCCCCACCCAGGATACACAATCCAGGTTGGGGCTTTTGGCATGTCAGCAATAGAGTGGGATGAGGGCTGGCAGGCAGGGCTTCATGGAGCCCACAGTCACCATTTTCCTCCTACTTTTCTCCCCTTTGCCATGGTACCATAAGCACGTGCATGCGTGAACACACACGCCCATGTGTAGCCGTAGCCCAACTTGCTGTTTAGACTCTGATGCTGTCACCTGGCCTCCCAGGAGGCAGCCACAGAGCGAGACAGCCAATCACCCCTCCCAAGAGAGAGAGAGCAGTCAGTTGGACACTCGATCTTCTCCCTCCCTGCTGAACCTGGACAATCCTAGCTTGCTCCCAAACCCAGGTCACCAGCATGGTGTGAGGTGTGGTGTCCAGTGCCTCAAGCCTCAGTGCTACTGGGTCGGCCATTGTTCATTCCTTTTGATATACATCTTGAGGTTATCTTGACCAGATCCATTTTTATCAGTGGTTCTATACATTGTAAGGCTTCCTTTTGATCAGGTTACTTACAGTATTTAACTGAACCCTTTTGTGTGTGTGTGTGTGTGTGTGTGTGTGTGTGTGTGTGTGTGGGTGTCACTATAACAACATGACGGCTATTTGATTTACTCTCAAAATAATTGGTCTCTGATGTAGGGACTTGAATTCTTGTTTAAATGTTATTTCTAAATTCTATAATAAGCAAGATTATATGAGTTGCTGTTTTTTCAAAGTTTGTATTATGTGTCTGCACATTGTCCTTGTTGCCATAAATCTGTCCACAAGCCTTTCCCCCAAAATTTTTCTTTTTCATTTTTGTATATTCTATTTGTGCTCCTCCTACCTCAGGGCATCTCTCAAGGTCCCGTTCTCAGCTCGTAGCTCAACTGTCCATCTGAACCTTCCTTCACCAACTGTATTGGGTGGCGGAGGGCTCTAGCCTCCCCTGCTCCACAGAGAGACTCCAGAACCCCAGGCAATAGCAGTGAGATGGCCGACTCAGGGCGTGTGTGGCCAGACTACCGACAGGTCGCCATTGCTTCACCAGTGAGGAAGGGATTTTCTACTTTTCGTTGTCTCTAAGAACACAAACATGCAATGATATGCGTAGCTTGACGTGCGCATGCTCCCTGCATGCGAAGACGTTATCACAGTTCATCCCTCTTACAGCTGGCTGGGCATTATTCATCCCCAGTCTCCACTAGGGGTGCTGCTGCACCAGCATGGTGGACCCCACTCCCGAGGAAGAAGCAGTCTCTAGGGCACTCGATCCTTCCTCAATCCCACCGACCTCTGATGACTCAGGCTTGTTCCTGAACCGGGTCACAGGCATGGCCACGGTATGGCGTTCAGTGTCTCAACCCTCAGCGCCACGGGTCGGCTCCAATAAAACCTTTGCTTAGTATTTTTCCAAAATGGGTCCTCACATGCTATCAAACTGGAAAAAACAAGGACTTTGGATCAAGCAGTACAGTGACCCAGGTGAGATCCCCCAACACCACCACCAGTGGCTCATACTACAGAACTTGCAAGATCAGAACCAGGACATATGAAAATGTGTGTCTGTCAAGAGCATATTCTTCATAAAATCCACATAAGATAACATGCTTAGATAACCCAATAACTGTTATCCATTAGAGAATCCCAGACATGCAGCTTACCACGTACATTTTCTGCTGCCCTTAAATCAAATTGCTTAGACCTTCCTTGTTAAAGGAAGCAGCAAGTTATGTTGCTAACACAAATTACATCTCATTTAAGTGTTCCTTTCTTAAACACTTACAGGGAAAGATATTCAATTCCACAAAAACTGCTGCCTAATAAGTTTCATAATAATTTCAAATATGTGCTAGGTGTATGCCAAATATGTGTTAGGTGTATGCTTCTTATGCTTCAGATCTTCAAAATAAGAATGCATATAGCCGACATTTTTAGGTGATAGGTTCATAGGTTCATAGGTATTTACGAGCTTGAGGGACAAGCTCATAATGAACTCGCCATCCTATCCTGGATGGAAATCATATTTACTATTACCCATAAAGAGATCTAGTTTAGTTTTGAATATTTGTAGAGTACTACTATTTACCACTTCTACAGGCAATGTATTCCAGGTAGGTACCACTCTCTGAGTAAAAAAAGATCCCTACTTATAGTTTTATTAATAGATAATTTTAATTTGAGTTTATGTGACCTAGTAAAATTTGTATTTGTCTGCCATTCTAAACATATAGTTTTGGATAATGTTTGATCCTCGTGGGCTTTATATATTAGACAAAGATCACCTCTAAGGATCAATATTCCAAGGAATAAAGATTCAGTTTCTTCAGCCTTGTACTATATGAAACATTTTTATAGTTAAGGACCTGTCTCGTAAATCGTCGCTGCACCTTTTCAACCAATATTTTATCCTTAATTAGGGTTGGGCGCTAAATGAAGAGCAATAATTGATATTTGACCTGATAACACTACAGTATATTGGAACTAATACTTCAGGTTCCCTTGATTAAATGTTCTTCAACATACAGGTAATAAGTTGCTGACATTTTGAGTAATTTTGTTCATGTGCTCAGAGAATTTTAAATTATTGTTAATAAGAACACCTAAATTCTTTTCAGAGTTCGTTGTCCAATAAAATATTATCCAAAAATAAGAAACTAGTCTACTATTTTTACCAAAATGCATTACTTTACATTTCGTAGTATTAAATATTAATTTATGTTCCTTAGCCCAATTGGATAGTTTGTTTAGATTATCCTGTAACATAGAGGCAGAAATATAATCATTAACTATACACCCCAATTTGTCATCATCCGCGTTTATTTACCCATACACCATTTTTGGTTTCATGCTAGAGATAAGAATGTTGAACAAAATTGGGCCTAACACCGACCCTGGGTACTCCACTAGTCACCTGACACCAGGTTGAGGTATAGCTTCTAATGTTTACTTGTTGCCTCCTGTTTGAAAACCAAGCTGAAATCCAGACAACTATATTTTTGTGTACGCCAATGTTGTATAGGCATTCTATCAAAATTTTATGTGAGACAGAATCAAATGCTTTTTCAAAGTCCAGAAAACCACATCCACCAGGAGTCCTGCATCCAAGGCAGCAATAACGGTTCGAAAAAGTTAATCAGATTGTTCTGACATAATCTTCCCAAGGTAAAGCCATACTGTGTTATATCCACTATTCCATTGATATTAATGTGTGTTTATTTTATTCATTATAAGTTTCTCCATGACTTTTCCTATACATGATGTTAAACTAATGGGTCAGTATTGCTCCACCTTTTGCTTGGTCCCTCCCTTATGAATTGGTATTACCAAGGCTTCTTTCAGACATCTAGGACCTCACCATAGTTTAATGATCTATTGAACAGTAATGATAAGGCTCCTGCCACTTTGTAAGAAATTTCTTTAGGAAAACAAAAACAAAAGGAATCCATCTGTTCCTGCTGAAAAGGATGATTTAAACGAATTTATGATGGAGTAAACTTCAGGAATTGTTACTTCTACTAAGCATTGGTCACAATTATAATCAATATCATTAAGAGTTTCCTTAGTTTTAAAATGACTACTGAAATGTTTGTTAAACTCAGTTGCCATTCTTTGTTCACCAGAAATTAAGTTGTTATCTATCAATATGGGGCCAACTTTGGACAAATTCTTTCTCATAGAGCCAATGTAGTTAAAACTGTTTTTTTGTTATCTTTAGTTGTTGCCAGTCTAAGCTCTAATTCTTTTTTTTGCCCTTTTATTGCTAATTTAGCTTTATTTGCTTTTTGTTTGAATCGGGTCCAGCTGATTTCTGTTTTCTGGTTTTTATATTTATTGAATGCCCTTTGTTTGCTCTTACCAGTCTTTTTATCTGGAATGAAAACCACGGCGGTAGCCTTTTACAATTATGGTATTTGTTGCGGACTGGTACCCACTTCTCTTCACAAAACCTCAGTTTTTCCTTAATTTTATACTATATTTGTTTTGCTGATAATTTGCTAAGTTCATACCTCCAGTTCCATTTGTCTAAGTAGGCTTTTATTTCCTTATAATTGGCTTTAGAGTAATTGCACAGTTTAGTATAATACCTTTAATGGCTACCTTATAATCGTTAATTGTCCATAATACCATATAGTGGTCACTATCAGCTAAAGCTGCCAAAATTGTGGGTATATCTACTTGGTCATAGATGTTAGTAATTAAATCCAATATATTCTCCTTCCTAGTGGGTTTATAAACTAGTTGATCAAGACCCATGGAAATAACTGTTTCCACAAATTTAGTTTCCTGGTAACAAGAGCCTGATAGTGTAGCCCAATTGATTCCTGGGTAATTAAAATCACCCATACATATGATATTGTCTAAATGGTTTATTTTAAGTAAATAATCCAAAAAGGAACTATTGCTGTCCTTGTCTAAGGAGGGAGGCAATAACAGAGTCCTAAAATTATAACTTCCTGTTCAAAGGTTAGATTAACCACACACATTCAATATTATCAGGATTTGGTAAATCAGTATACACTTCATGACAGGTAATTCCTTCCTTGATGTAAATTGCAACTCCTCCTCCTTTAGTATGTTCTCGATGTTTGGTAAATAATGTATATCCAAGATATTTTGCCCCACTGTTCTTTATTAAACCATGCCTCAGTCACCCCACATATATCTACCTTTTATCTATTAATGCTAGACTAAGCTCATCCATTTTGTTGGTTAGACTTCTTGATCTCTTACATTTCTAACAGCATTGCCATCTTTGCACACAAATTCTAAAGAAAATATTAAGCTTTAAATTCATTTTCAATTTAATTACACAGGAAAGCCCAGTTGAGATGCAATATGTCATTTCAGTGTGGTCCTGTTTTTACCTATTTTACAGCAGGACCACAAGGAGTTTACAGTAAGTGACTTGCTCGTGATCACATAACAAGGAAGGGGCTCTGGGTGCAATTTTCATTTATTTATTGAATTCTTGGATTGATACCTGTTAGTGTTAGCTCATTCCATAGGCTCCACATCAAAGGATAATACAGACAAAGTACAGTTAATTTTACAGTTGACACAAAACAGAGTCACTAGGGCACTAGAAAATAACAGTAATATGTTACTAGTACAATATTTAAATGCAGAATTGGTAGAGCTAGTCAAAAGACATGGCAGAATAAATGACAAAGACAATTAACAGAACTCTATTTTACAAGTGATGGAGACATGGTACAATGTATACCTGAGTCAGTAACTGTTAGCTTACCTAAGGTCAGGAGAGTGAAAGGGAAAAGAAGAGGGTGGAGAGGGGGTGGGAGAGGGACGTACCAGGAGGGAGAAGCTGGGGAGTAGCAGTGAGGGAAACTTGAATGGGCAGAAGGTAAATAAACAGAGGTGAGTGCTACCAAAAGTGCTGTGGGAGTAGGCAAGGGTAGTACAGCTGTCCTTAAGGTGAGGGCCTGAGAGGAAGATCTTAATGATAGTAGTCGCAAGAGACCTCAGCTACTAGGTGTGCAGCAGGTGCCAAAATGACCTGACTTAGTTACGCTGTACATGCTGGGGTGCAGCAAGCTGATGATCCAGAGTGGGGCTCTGTAGGAGAAAACACGCTTGTCCAAGTGCGGTCGCGACACCAAGGAATTCTGAAAATCTGATTGCTGGAACTTCTAGTGGTGCATGTGTAGTGAGCACAAGTGTCTAACTTCATTGATGATGTAGCTGTGCTAGAGTAAGGAGAGGCAGGAGACAAACTCGGGAATAAAAGCAGGTTTACTGGGTGCAAGGCACCAAGGAGATCAAGCAGTATACAACCAATCTATACTGTAATGTGGTATTCTATAACTTTACTGTAGCTTAGTGTTCTACAATTCTACTGTAACTCTGCAATTTAGGATCCTATAACTCTATAGTGATTCTTATACTTTATAGTGATTCTTGTACACTATAGGATTCTTATACTTTATGAATGTCTTAGTTTCTGAACTCTACAATACCCTTATTGCTCTATTTTGAACTCTGTGGTAAACTTCTCATTACAACCTCTTTAATCAACCTTGTACTGTATTTCATCACATAAATACAACCTGTTGAGCAGTAACCAAATGAACACAGAGTCCTTCATAAATCCAGGAATGACGCCACCGATGTGTTCTGTTGGCTACTTTGGTCGGGTCAGAAAAGCAAAGGGTGACAGGACTAAAGCGAGCAAGAACCCCAGCTATGCAAGCCTCCTGGCTAAATAGGGCTCCAAAGCAATCATGTTGTGAGGAAGCTGAGCGCTCAATGCGATGAAGGTGTGGAGCTCCTGGTCAGTGGAAGACCCCAGAAAATGAGAAAGACAAAACTGTTGAGGACAAACTCCTAAGTTGAAACTGGCTTCAGGAAATTCAGGATGCAGACACTGGGCGGCTGGACTCCAGGGCACAAGACAGGATGCGGACACTGGGATGAAGGTCTCTGGGTTCTTGCATCCGAAGACCCACCTTATTTTATGATGGATCCCTACCTGTGAACTGGGGCAGTTCTCTGCACTACTTAAACACTGTTAGGAAGGAGAATGGCCTGATATTCTGGACGTGAAGCGGTTGGCCAGGAGCTAACTATGTTAGACCTATACTAGCGACCGGCCCCAACTTGTAGAGAAGGTGATATAGTCTCTAATTGGTCACTGCAATCAACAGCTCATGAGGAGGATGAGAATCAGGTGAAGATGATTAGCATCAGGCTAGAGAGTTCAATTCTTGGATGAGTGGGCAGTTCGGTAACATGCAAGGCAGTTCTTGAGTGGGGACAATAGTACAGGATTGATCCCATAATCTCAAAACTTAATCCAGTGGAAGAAAGTAATCAGAACATTTTGATATAAGCAAAACATATGCAGGTTAATCCAATAGTTTTGTGCAGCACAACAACTTAAGCAGGAAAAGGCAGCTATATCATAGGATTCAGGCACAGTCTCTGTAAAACACAGTCTCAATGTCTCTACAATACTTTGCCTTTCTTAATAATTCCAATATCATGCAGCAGCAATCCAGGCAGGGACCTTAGAAAGAGAATGCACAGGGAAAAACCTACCACAAGCTAAGGGCTAGCTATGTGGGGACCCTGGGGTATATATTCTGTACTCTTCCCGCTGGTAATAAGCTCTGAAGGCACTTAATGGGAAAATTACCCTAAGGCAAAGGTAATCTGATTATTTTAAGCACTAAGAGTCCCTCCTAACTGTCTCTACCCAGACTAGAGGCGACGGGAAGTTACAGGTGTTACTAACCCTTGAGCACGGACGTGGCTACTGAACTGGAGGGATGGCAAACTGCATGACTCACTCCCTTTACTCCCTGCTGGCTTATCACTAAAAATCAGAGTGCGATTCTAAATCACAGGAGAGCACTCATTAAATATATGCTTAGCTTATCTATTTTTGGCCACTTGGCTACTGGCCAATGGACTCCAATCTAGAGCACTGCACCTTATCTGAGGCTGATGTTCCATCACTGGCCCACCAGAACTGGAAAAACTGCATAGAATGTAAAGAACATCAAGAAAATACATTGGCTACCTGGCCTCTAACTACTGGCCCACCTGGCTACCATAGCTACTAAAACAACTGGGGCCCTCCTTGCCCATACTGGCCCTTATATGTGCTAAATAAAAATAAACATTAACTTTTGAGCTAACTAGTCCGTTCTGGTTGCCCACTTGGCTAGCTGGCCTAAGGTGCTGGGGCTTTCTATGCTCTTAGCTAGCCCCCTTAATTTGCTGGGTCTGTGTGGCCTCTTTTAAACAGCTGGGCCCAGCATTTCCCCTTTAAATAGCTGGGCCTAACACTGCCCATTTAATTCTGTGAGGCCTGGCAGGGACCTCTGTCTATCAAGCAGGATATCCCTCCTTAGCTCCGCCCTGCCTATGCTTCAAGCTGGAGCAATCAACAGTTCATGAGGAGGATGAGAATCAGGTGAAAATGATCAGCATCAGGCTAAAGAGTTCAATTCTTAGGCAAGTGGGCAGTTCGGTAACATGCAAGGCAGTTCTTGAGTGGGGTCAATAGTGCAGGATTGATCCCATAGTCTCTAAACATAATCCAGTGGAAGAAAGCAAGCAGAACATTTTGATATACAAAAACACATGCAGGGTTAATCCAATAGTTTCTTGCAGCACAACAATTTAAGCAGGAAAAGGCAGCTATATCATAGGATTCAGGCACAGTCTCTGTAAAACACAGTCTCAATGTCTCTACAATGCATTGCCTTTCTTAATAACCCAGTATCATGCAGCAGCAATCCAGGAAGGACCTTAGAAAAGGAATGCACTGGGGAAAAACCTACCAAAAGCTAAGGGCTAGCTATGTGGGGACCCTTGGGTATACATTCTGTACCCTTCTGACTAGTAATAGCTCTGAAGGCACCTAATGGAAAAATTGCCCTAAGACAAAGGTAATCTGATTAGTTTAAGCACTAGGGAGTCCTCTCTAACTATCCCTCCCCAGACTAGAGGCAACTGGGAAGTTACAGGGGTTACTAGCCCTTAGTCATGGGCGTGGCTACTGAACTGGAGGGATGGCAAACTGCATGACTCACTCCACTTTACTCCCTACTGGCTTATCACTAAAATCAGAGTGCAATTCTAAACCACAGGGAGCACTCATTAAATATTTGTTAGCTTATCTATTGATGGCCACTTGGCTACTGGCCAATGGACTCTGATCTGGGACACTATTCCTTATCTGAGGCTGATGTTCCCTCACTCACCCACCTAGAACTGGAAAAAACTGCATAGAATGTAAAAACATCAAGAAAATACATTGGCTACCTGGCCTCTAACTCACTGGCCCACCTAGCTACCATGGCTGCTAAAACAACTGGGGCCCTCCTTGTCCATATTGGCCCTTATATGTGCTAAATAAAAATAAACAGTAGCTTTTGAACTAACTAGCCCTTTCTGGTAGCCCTTGGCTAGCTGACCTAAGGTGCTGGGGCTTTCTATGCTCTGAGCTGGCCCCATAACTTGCTGGGTTTGTGTGGCCTCTTTAAACAGCTGGGCCCAGCATTTCCCCTTTAAATAGCTGGGCCTAACACTGTCCCTTTAATCCTGTGAGGCCTGGCAGGGACCTCTGTCTATCAAGCAGGATACCCGCATTAGCTCCGCCCCTGCCTATGCCAAGCTGGAGTTACTTTAAATACATTTAAATAACCCCACCCTCTGGCTATCCCTTCTCTATGGGGCCTTGCCTTGCCCCTCTAGACTGCCCCTCCCCCTCCCGGCGGTGCCAAATAAACTTTTATTAAATTTAAATTAAAGATTTGGCGGTCAGCACCTGCCCTGTGGTGCTGCCCTGACTCTCACCAACCGGGAGAAGCTGCTGGAGAGGAGAAGGAGGCTGTGCTGCTGTGGCTGGTGCTGGGGAAATGGGCAGGTGGTAGAGAGGACAGCAAAGGGCCTTATGGCTCGGCCCTGTGCTTTTCTTCAGGATGCGGCCCTGCTTGTGGGTGCCGCTGAGGGACCGGAAATTTACTTTTAAATTCATTTAACTGGGCTATGCAAGCCTGCACTGTGGTCAACTGCTGCAGGAAGACCTGCTGTCACATCAGAGGGACTCGCTGGGGCTCTGGAACTACCCGCTCTCGGGGAGCTGCTTACAGGGATGAGAGGAGGGACTGCAGGTACTGTTAATTTACTTTTACCTCCCTCGTCATCTCTCTTCCCTGCTTTTGGCCACAAAAACTTTTTCTTCTTCCGGGCGCCTGAGAGCTCACCCGACCACTACAACTTCTGGTTCCTCACACAGTAAATTTGAAAACAATGTACCAGCCACAGAAGCCCTCCCTGGCATCTGAGGACGCCGAGTCACTAGCGACCAGGGAGGCAGGCAGCTGCCACACGAGGATGGCATTTCCTCATGCTAGGGCTGGGTGGCTCAGGAGAAAGATAAAAAAATGTTTTAAACTGCAGCTCTAGTTTACCTGTGGGGCCTGGGCATATGACTGGGGACAACAAGGGACCTGACTGGATACAGGGGGTACTGGGGACTAACTGGCTACATAGGCACTGACTGGGAAGCGCTATAATATTATTGGGGCATTACACATGGATTTAGCGGAGGATTTAGAAGGGCTTGAACACCCAGAGGCATCATATTAAGACCAATTTTGTATTTTGCTAGCAGGCAAATTTGGTATCTGAGCCTACTATCAAACTGTAACCAGTTTGCCTGGGAATAAAGGTCCCTGGAATTGAACCAGGGTCTTGGTTCCCATGACTGTACTTTATTGGTACATTACACTGTCTCTTCAAAATGAACCCATGCTTCTCAAGCCGTTCATTATACTCTGCATGAGAATACTGTAACAATATCTCAGCTAGGTTGAATTCTGTAAAACTGAATCATCAGAAAAGATCTACTTCAGTTAAAAACATTTAATTTTCTCTTTAACATTAAAATAGTGTAATCATATAACCCTGAACAACAAAACCAATATATTGATTGTTTTGTAAGCCCCCCATGTTCTGGGGCTTACTATTAGTTACCTTTTCCTCACCCCTGAGTTGACACTGTAGGCAGTAGGGATATTGGTGCCCGCCTTTGGGACTGACTGCCCCAACATGCAGTATAAATTTGGGCACCAGGGGAAGTTGGGAGGAGGAGCTGATGGGTTGGCAGGACTCAGAGTAGGCTGGGGTTTGAACCCCGGCCTGGGAGGTGTGGCCTATCAGTGTGGCCTGGTTTGGCGCTTGGTTTTTGGGAGGACTGCAAGAAGCAGCCAGTGAGATGGGAGCTCAAAGTAGGAGAGGGACCACGGCCTGAGAGAGAAAGAGAGAGAGGACTGCCTTGTGCTCCATGATGCTGGGCGGGTTGGATCCTATAGGCAGTGGCACGGTGCTGCAGCAGTGGCAGGGCCACAAAGGACCCTACCCCTTGGTGGCAATATGAGGTTTGCACCTGCATGGCATGCTGCCTGTACCATTTGGCTTGCCGGGAGCAAGATGTGGTGTGCCCAACATGTCCCCACGGTGAGTTTCAGTCAGGAAGCAGTTGGGGCCCTGCCTGGCCTGAAGCAGCAGGAGTGAAAGGGATTGAGAGACAGTGGGAGCCTGTGTGCAATTTAGAGCTCCCTGCATCCGTTCCTGGCCTTGTGTCACGATAGGGTGCACAGCAGCAGGGCTTACCGGCTATGTGTTTCCAGGGTCGTGTTATAATGAGCCCTGGTGTGAGTTAAGGCCCGAGTTCTGCTTGCGCTTCCATTTTCATCTGAGCCTCTGGGCTCAGTTACTGATGGATGCCCATTTACCTTGGACCTGCCTAGGTCTAGTGTGTGTGCTATAGCTTTATGCTGCTGATCCATTTACTTCTGTGTCCTGTCTCTGTTGAGCCTCAAACCCATGGAGCTGTAGGGTTTCATTTAATTAGAACTAATTAAATGTTTTACTCTATTTTCAGTGTGTGCCTCTCATGCATATTTTTGGCTGCCTATCTTAACTTGCTTTGCCCTTAAACGTTTGCCTTCCTAGCCAGCCTGCTGGGTGCCATTTGCCTGAAGCCACTATCCTGCTTGACTGCTTTCTGGAGGGAAAGACTACTGGCATCCATTTCTGTCCAGGTGAAGCTCTATGGTTAAGGTAGGCTGAACATTTTATGTTTATGCCTGGGATCTATGTCTGGTTCTTTCTTGGCTTGTGCTCACCCTCCTATATATTTTTAACACCAGGACCCCTAGACACATGGAGGATGGGTTACAAACATAGGGGCTTATCTGGAATCCCAGTTGTTGGGCTTCTACAGGCTGGGCGGCTTTGACATATGTGGGCTGGCAGCTGTGTTCCACTGTATTAAACTGCATCATTTCAAGGGGTCACCATGATGGGCTGAGTTTTGGGCCTTTTCAGTGTCTTTTCAGACAAGTTGGCACTGCATATTAATGAATGTGCTCACAGGGCATGCGGCTTTGCTGACTGGGTGTGAGAAACCACCTGAGAAGAAGTTGGCAGCTGCCATTCGTGTCCAGCAGCTGGTAGGAGTTGGATATTGTGGAAAGATAGCTATGGCTGAGTAAATGTCTCCTAAAGAGCCCCAGGCTCTTGTGCCCTGCCTCACTACTCTCTTGGCTCTGGAAGACTGCTGGCTGGGGATCAGTAGAAATTGCTGTGTGTGCTGCAACTACTTTGGAGTTGGTATTGTGTGACTGCCATCCTGTCTGAATTGTGCCAGGGGGCCTTTTGGGTGGTATGATTTGCCACCTTATGCAACCTCTGGACCAGCCCTTTTTGCCATCTATGGGTTCTGCCTCATTGCTATCCATGAGGAGCATAGATCTTTAGGAGGAGACCAAGCTGCTATTCCCCTGTGGAACCCTCTGCTCATGTGGCAGATGTAGTGGTGGAAGCTGTGAGAAGAAGAAGATCCTGTAGGTGGGGGTGGCCAAAGCCATCTGCCCAGTCCTTCCCCATCACCGTTCGCTAGTCCTCCTCCATGGCAGAGGGAGAGGGTGAGGTGAGGAGCTTGTTCAAAGTTGTCTGATTCTCCAGGGCCCAGGGGTCAGCTCTTGCTTCCTCATCCAGCAGTGGTGGTCAAAGTGAAGCTACAGCTGAAGAGGTGTCTGTTAAAGTTGAATGGGTGACGGTGGAGGGCCCATCAGAGAAGTTTGAGGCCGAGAATTTGGAACCCCTGTTCTTCCCCTGGTCTGGATCCTCAGCGCTATAAGTTGCAGTCCAGGATATTTATCATTCTCATCTCATGCTGTACCTGAAGCTAGTCTTAACACTCCCTAACACCATCTCTCACCTTCTGGCGATGTGTAAAGTTACAAGATTAAAATGGATGGCTGGTTAAGTATTGAACCCTTGAATGCCCGCTGTAGAATTGGGGTTTGGTTGGAGTCAGGAGAATCTTGCCAGACCAGCGTAAGGAGTTGCCAGAATGGTTGCAGTCAGAATGCTAAATCAGGTGGAGGATCCATCTCGAGGCCCCCAGGCAGACCACCCCTATCTCTCGGAGCATTTATGGGACATCGTGGAGAAGAAGGCGAATGATTGGATGTTTAGAGGGCCGGTGGCGAAGTTGCAGAATTGAGATGATAATTCCAGCCCTCCCCTCGGAGCAACTGATTTGAAAAGCCACGTCCCTGTGTCACTCTGCGGCCTGGGATGACCTTGTTCAAGCATTATGCTTTGGTGCAGGATGTAGCAGGTAGTCAGCTCAAGCATTATGTGATTTCAGTGGACTCTTTCTGTAATGAGATAACCAAGCCAGACCCTGATTTCTATTATCCCCATGGTGGTGGACCTTCCATCTAAATGAGGTACTGTAATAAACTTTACTGCTGCCAGGACTGTTGTTGGTTTGATGTTTGTGACTGTTCCTGCTCTAGCTGGCATTTAGATTTGGTGATTAAATGAAGAAAATGAACAGAAGCTTGTCTGACTGTTGTCCACCATTGGCTTGGGACTTTCTGGACTGGACTTCTGCGCTAAATTGAAGGACTGTGTTCTGGAAAAAAAATGTAATTTAGTGGGACTAAATCTTTGTTTACCATCATTACCTTGCCTGTTTGAATAGTAGTGAAAGAAGGAAAGAGCAGGTTATTGACTGCCTGGGTAATCTGAGTGGAGTGTGAGATAATACAGTGTTAATGGAGTCTTCAAGTTTTAAATGAAAAGAAAATTGTGTTGTTGGAAGATTATCCTGGCAGGCCTGTTTTATAAATTGTTCTGTTATTTTAGGAGGTTCAGGGTGGGGTGGGAGGGTCAGGTAATGGGCTCCACCTGCTAAATTTTATTGAGGATTTTAGGATCCCTTGTCCCTTCAGCGCTCCTTGGGAAGGGGTTTCTGAAGGGAGGAGATTACCGCATGTTCTTCTTGGTTTTGCCTCTATAGTAGGCTGGGTGCCCCATTCCCCAGAGAATTGATTTAAAGGGGAGAGTGTAAGCCCCACATGTTCTGGGTTATTATCTACTGTTTCCTCACCCCTGGGCTGGCACTGTAAGCGATAGGGTTATTGGTGCCTGCCTTTTGAGGTGGCTGCTGCAGTGCAGTATAATTTAGGCACTGGGGGCTTGAGGGAGGAGGCTGACGGGTTTGGCAGGACTTTGAGAGTGGACTGGGGTTCAAACCCTGGCATGGCAGATTGTGGCCTATCACTGCTGCTTTGGTTCAGTGCTCTGTTTTGCAGAGGACTGCAGGGAAGTGGCAGTGGGATGGGAGATCAGAGTAGGAGAGGGACTAAGGCCTGAGAGAAGAAGAGTCGCCCCCTTGCACTCTGTCATACCAGGAGTGAGTCAGAGCCCCTATCCCCATAAGTGTATAGGCAGTGGGATCGCTGCAGCAGTGGTGGGGGCGTGGCGTGGCCCACCCTGGTGGCAGTTTAGAGAGGTTGTACTCATGCGGCATGCTGCCTGTAACGCTTGGTGACCTGCCGGAGCGAGAAGTGGTGGACCCACGCCCACTAAGTGAGTTTTGGTCTGGGAGTGGTTGGGGTCCTGCCTAGAGCAAAGCAGCAGGAGCAAAAGGGATGGAGAGACAGTGGGAGCTGGTTGCAATTTAGAGCTCTCTGCATACATTCCTGGCCTTGTGTCAGGTAGGGTGCACAGCAGTAGGGTGCGGGCTAGTGTGTTTCCATGGGCGGTATTATAGTGAGCTGTGGTGTGGAGTTAAGGCCCGGTTCTGCTTGCACCCGTTTTCATCTGAGCCTCTGGGCTCAATTAGCTGGTGGATGCCCATTTACCTTGACCTTCCTAGATCTAAGTGTGTGCTATAGCTTTATGCTGCTGATACATTTGCTTCTGTGTCCTGTCTCTGCTGAGCCTCAAGCCCATGGAGCTGTAGCTGTTTTATTTAATTAGAATTAATTAAATGTTTCATTCTTTTATTTTTGGTGCATGCCTCTCATGAATTTTTTGGCTGCCTGTCTTAATCTGCTTTGCCCTTAAACTTTACCTCCCTAGCTTGCCTGCTGGGTGCCATTTGCCTGAAGCCTGCTATCCTGCTTGGCTACTCTCTGGAGGAAAGAACATCCAGCATCCATTTCTGTTCAGGTGAAGCTCTATGGCTAAGATAGGCCAAGCATTTTTATGTTGACTCACACTTGTGCATGAGTCAACATATTTCAATAATAGCAAATTTGGAAGTGCGGTCACTGTGAAGCGAATGCAGGGGATGCATTAGTAGGTCCCTCATTCCCCAATCAGCCAACATGCAGACACCACACCAGCAATTTGGAATGTGGCCACCAGATCTAAGAAAGGTCAGCTGCAATAGAAGCAAACTTCTCATTGCAGCAGCACAATAACCGTCAGCCGACATAAGCGATGGCAGCACTGGCTGCCACCACCACATTCGGGGTGCCCAATGCCCCTGTCGCATGCCCTGACCCTTTTGTTGCTGACAGGGAAGCCCACTCCCTATCTGCATAATGCCCCACCAAGGTATGTACCAAGGGGTGACCAATCCCCTTGGCATGTGCAAACTTCCCCCAACAGCCCAATCCCGTCGGCTACAGTGCCCCTTCCGGTTTATTTTGCAGGTAGGGAGCACACTCTATCGGCATAATGTCTCCCTCTCCATCTATTGTGTGCTGAGGGGTTGCCAATCATTCTCGGCTTACCCCCTTTGTATGTGACAATGGGGTGCCCAGTTCCCGGCTACAGCACCCCTCCCCAAAACAATCAGGTGGCATGCTGGGGCCCACCCCAGCATGCCAAATATCCCTGAAAAAAGTACCGCGATGTTCCTTTTTTTCACCTGTAAAACAGAAAATGGTCCATCGCGGTCTCCCTGCCCCTTCCTCAACCCACGCTCACCTTCTGTACCTGTCTCCCCACCCCTCATCCCATACTTACCTCCAGAGTCGGTACGATGATCTTGGTGGACTGGGAACACGTCTGCACTCTTCAAAGTGACCTGCGAACTGAAGAAATGCTAGTAAGCTGTATAATGGCATAAATAGGATTTTTCAACTTTGGTGCATATCTCGGGCATTTTGAGGAATTCTGATGCTAAATTTTCAACATGGGGTTATTGGGACCCCTCCTCATGAATTCAGTCACTGTCATGGTGTTATTCAGTCCCGAAGGTGATTTTGCAGTCACTGCATGGAATCACTGCCCCAGGACCGATTAATCGAAATGACAGTGCCACTGTTCATGAGGGGCTCTCAAAAGGCCTATGTTGCAAATTTAGTAGAAAAATCAAAAATGGCTGTTTCTGGCGTGCATTGTGCAGTTTCCACGCTGCGCTCATAACTGAGTAATTTGTAATATTTTCACTCCAGATTTTCAAAACTGGCATTTTACACCTCACTTATGAACAGTATAGCTGTCATTTTACATATCCTGTCCAAAATGTATTTTGCACATGCAGCGCAGAATAGTGTGGTTGCTGCGCCAAATCAGTTTTTGGAACAGTTTGAGAAATAGCGGTGACACTATTCATGAGCAGAGGTCCTAAAATGTCTATGTTTAAAATTTGGTGATGAAAGTCTATAAATGACTGTGTTACAAGCGTGCACCCTTGTAACTTCGCAAATTGCAATATTTTCATGCCAATTTTCAACACTGGCATTTTTCACCTCCACTTATGAACAGTACAGCTGTCATTTTCACATCCTACCCAAAATGTGTTTTGCACCGTGGCGCTACAATGGCGTGGTTGCTGTGGGAAATCAACTTTTGGGACAAATTAACAAAATCACAGTGCCACTGTTCATGAGGAGGTCCCAAAATGCCTATGTTGAAAATGTAGTTAAAAATCCCCAAATAATTGGGTTATGGACGTGTGTTGCACAGTTTCTAAGCATGCTCATGACACCAATTTTTCATATTTTCACTCAGATTTTCAATATTGCCATTTTTTACACCTCCTAATGAACAATACAGTTCTCATTTTTACATACTGCCCAAAATGTGTTTTCGGATCTGTGTCACCAAATGGCATAGCCGCTGTACAAAACCACCTTTCAGCTAACAACCTGATAGTGCCACTCTTCATGAGGTGGGGTCACAAAAAGCCCATGTTGAAAATTTGGAGTGAAAATACCAACACACGCCTATGGCATTAGGGTTTCAACTGTGACACCACCACCCTGTGCAGACTGGCAGGCATCAGGGGTGTGACTTGGGATCATCGGCTGTAATGCTCCTATTCCACCCCACCCTGCAGCCAGTGACACACATCGTGGTGTGCCTTGCAGTGTTTGGCACAAAGTTCACCCCATTTTCTTATACTGCACCCACCTCAGCATATTTCCTTATGGAATGGGGTAAGTATAACGCCCAAAACCCCAAAAGCACACCACAACACTTGTCAGTGTGTACAGGGTAGGGTGAGGTAAAATGGCATGAGCATTATAGTTGACAACCCAAAGGCACACACCAATGCCTGTCGGTCTCTGCAGGGTGGGGGTGGGGATGGGTTGGTGTCACTTCAATATTTCACTGCCATTCCTATTATGCATCTCTAACTCCAGCACTACCAATGCCAATGAGCGAGACAGCATTTGGCACTGACAAATGCTTGTTATGTTTATGCCTGGGATCTATGTCTGGTTATTTTTTGACTTGTGCCCCCATATTTTTAAAACCAGGACCCTAGACACTTTGAGGGTGGGTTACATTTTCAAAAGGACTAAATAATAAGAAGGTTGGAAAGAAAATGAGGACCATGTGACACAGAAAGCAAGTTCACCTCTATAAACTGTAACCCATTACTTGTGTTCAGTAAGATGATTTGTCTCTCCATTCCTCAATGATTGGTAACAGAAATCATTGTGTTGTCTGTATATCCATGGCGCCTACTTCCCTCCATAGGGTTATATACGCCTGATAGGCTGCTGATGCACATGTGACCTAGGGTCAAATTACGAACCCTCCTCCAAGCCCCTGCTGAGCCTGCTATTCTTCAGTTTAACTTGTGCATCTGATAGAGGCTGCTACACTGTCCCAAGCTTCAGTACGTCAACAAGGAAAAGGTAATTACTATCATTAATTTGGAATCCAGAAATAGCTGCATGCACAGACAGGATCACTCATTATAGAGAGGACTAGCAATGCCAAGAAAAGTTTAAATAAAAAAGGCAATATAAGAATATATCTCAGAGACTGCCTATATGGACAGGAATAGAGCAGTAGGATATGAGACTGAATTATGGAATGCTTGCATCATTTGCATCATGTTTGTGTAAATCAATCTGTTATTCCTCAGAAATGCTAGCATTAGGTAGAATAACATGAGCTAGCTGAGTTTAAATGGACTGTCAGCAGGACTCCTCCCTCATGAGTGAGGATATCCGCTTACTATACTCTAGGCAATCCCTGATTCAGCGACTGCCTAAGAGGAGGAATAATGACCAGAAACAGAAAAACTGCTACCAAGTGGTCTCCTCTTATTACAGAGTGAGGGGACCCAGCTCTTCATCTCCCTTACGTGCGAGACAATGGTGCATAATGCCTCTGGTCCCTGTGAATACTGCTGCCTGAATCTGATCATCTAAGGCAAAGCCTTGAAATCCATCCCTCCTAATATGATCCAATTTGTGGAGCTGGCTCGTAGTATTCAAAGTCTAGGAAATTCAAGTTTTTAGCTACCTGGTCCCAGATTTCAGCGTTGTTAGGCCGTGGGGGCCATGCGGCGAACAAGGACCATAAAATAACAAAGATGGAGCTGGTCTTCTTTCTCGGTTCCTTCTTGGTCATTGCTTCACTACGATGCCGCACATGCTGTGTAAGACCTCCACAAATGCGTGGTATGAATTTCCCAACTGCACATGCGCAATGCCCTGCAATGCCATATTTTAGAGGAGCACAGAGCACTCACACACTCAGGAAGTGCTGCGCTCTAGCGATAGACATCATGATTCCACACAGTACTGGGGACAAATAGAGGTCTGTAGCTCTTGCTCACAATGCCCACGCAAGATAATATATTCCAAGGAGAAACAGGCACGAATGCCTTTCAAGCACAGGCATATAGCTACACAGGGTAGAAAAACCCTCAAACATACAGCTGCAGAGGTCAGCCACTGGCAAAATGAGCCTTAAAGGGCCAGCCCACTAGGATACTGCAAGGAAATAGTTCACCTCAGAATCCTTTATACTAAGAAGGACAGACTCTAATTCTCTCCCTGGGGAGGAGGGCACGATCATTCCTAGCACCACTACATCCCTAATTATGATAAAACCAAAATACATTACAGAGCAGCATAATTTCTTAAAAAAAAAAATAATAATTTTACACAACTGAACACTAACAGCTCCTTCATTTGCTGTCTTGCAGATGTCAGCAGGATGGGAATGCCAGTCATGCAGGTGCCTCTATTGCCCCAACAGAAGGGCCATTATGCCCTGCTTGCAACCAGACAATCAGGATACTGTAAGTGATGCCCACCAGCCCCAGGCAGGCACCAGTAACTCTTGGCACACTGACCTGGCGACAGTGGCACTCCAGAAGGCCACAGCGGCCATGATGGAGAGCCAGCAAAGCGTCATGCTTCAAGTCTTGGGCGGATGTCCAGCTTCAGTAGTCAAAGGTCACTACCAGGAACAGTGCCTACAACAGTTACTCCAAATCATACGGGAGACCTAAGGGTAACCAACCAAGGGATTATCTCCCGCGAGGAGATGGGGAGAACAATGACAACCCCATGGACGAGCATGAAGAGGATGAGGATAACCATTCTCTTTCTAACCACAACAGCGATCAGGACTCTGAACACAAACCAGATTCAGAAGGGCCTGCCGGACCGCTGACTCCTGAAGCCACATCCATAGCTTCAAGGCTGTTCGCATCAGAGAACTTCACAGACTTGGTTCTCTCAATCCGCAGTATATTAGGGTTCAAACAACCTACTCCACCACCTGATAGCGAACTGGACCCAATGCTCCAGGCACCTCCCAAGATCGAACACTTCTTCCCAATATGTCCAACAATACAAGACATTATTACAAAGGAGTGGGAGGCTTGGACCAACTAGGTTACTGGAAGGAGATATCTGGACAAGCTATACCCTTTGCAGGTAGAAAGCATCAAGATTTGGTGCACGGCACCAAAATTGACCCAAAAATAGCAGAACTCAACAAGAGGATGGTCATTTCAGCAGAGGGTACAGCCCACCAAAGGATCCAGTGGACAAAAGAGTAGAGGCTCTACTGAAGAAAGTGCATGAAATGACTGGTCAATCCGTCAGAACAGCCACGACTGCAATGTATGCGCTGACAAGAGCATTAGATGGTGGTTAGGCGAAATCTAAAAGCCCTCGCGCCCAAGTCACAAGAGGCCGTACTACCAGAACAGGCTCTACAAGCAGCTAGATATATCAGAGACATGTCCGTGGATGCACTTAAAATGAGCACCAGGACAGCAACTGTAGCGAATAAAGCAAGAGGAACCCTGTTTCTAAAATTGTGGGCATGAACAATGAATCCAAGACTAGACTGCTTAAACTACCGTTTAAGGCGACAGAGTTTTCGGGGATGGATTACAGGAATTCCTTAGAGACAGGAACTGAGGGCAGATCGGAGGGTGATAAAGACACGGATACCTACCATCTAACAGGGAAGATTTCAATCCTTTCAGTCCCACTCAGACAGAAGGCATCATAGCTCCTTTCATGACAGAAAGAACACGCACCACAATAGATACAATTACAAAACAGAGGACACAGCCCCTACAGAGGAAAGGTACCATCTTTAGAGGAGGTTTTCTAGCCAGAGAGGTAGGGCCACCAGGAGACACCCAATGACTACACCAGAACACCACAACCACAAGACATCTAACTCACTATCCGGACGAGCATGCGCCACCAATGGGGGTGCTCAAACAGTTCAGTCACATGGGAGAATCAACCTCAGACAGATGGGTAAATGAAGTGGTGAACCAGGGTATGCAATAGAATTCTGGCACACACCACAAGAACAGACCACTAGTATCACCAGTGTCAAAGAAAAATGCCCAACAAGACAAATCCAGAACATTTGGGAACATTGCTCGCATCACATGCCATCGTAGAGTACCACAGGACAAGATCAGCAAGGGATATACTCAATCTTCTTCCTGGTTCCAAAGAAAACAGGAGACTTTGACCAGTCCTAGATCTAAAATATGTAAACAAATTCATAACCACAAAAGATTCAAAATGAAGACAATAAAATCAACAATCAGATCAATCAGGGAGGAGACTTCCTGACATCCATAGACCTCAAGGACGCTTACCTCCACATACCCATGTGCCCGACACACAGAAAATACCTCAGATTCCAAATTCTGGGACAACATTACCAATACAAGACGCTCCCATTCGGTCTGGCATCAGCACCAAGAGCATTCACAAAGTCTCAGTGGTCCTGGTGGCAAGACTCAGAAGAGGGCGTGCACATAATTCCTACCTCGATGGCTGGCTCATCAGGACAAGATCCTACCAAGAATCACAAACAGCAACCACAAGAACAGTACAGGTGCTGGAGGAACACGGCAGGGTGATAAACACCGAGAAAAGTTGCACCCCCCCAATGCAGAAGCACCTAGAAGCAAGGATAGAAACACGAACAGGCCTGGTGAAGCCAACACAAATGAGAATGGACATCATCATAAAGCTGACAAATCAATTACTAAACACCAATCGCAAGCATGGCCCAGGTTTCCAACTCCTGGCATGCATGTCCTCATGCATAGACCTCATCCCTGGGCGAGATGGAACATGAGACCCCAGCAAATGTTATTGCTACAGTACAGGTCCCCATCACAAGAGAACATGCAACAAAAAATAAAGATGACAGAGTCAGGAAATCACTACAGTGTTGGACAAACCCACAACATTTGTAAAAGGACAGCCCAGGAGATATCCCACGAGGCCACCATCGAGACAGATGCCAGTCTTTTGGGGTGGAAGGCATCCGTGGGCTACAAATCAGCCCAGGGCCAGTGGTCAATCAGAGAGAGAAAGATGTCAGTCAATGTGCTGGAAATGAGAGCAGTATACAATGCTCTGATGGCCTTCTGGACACAAATTACACAGAAGTCCGTACTGATATGGTCGGACAACAGACAGTGGCATATATTACCAAGCAAGGGGTCAACAAGAGTCCAGCCCTTCAATGGGAGACAAATACTGTATCATTATGACATGGTCACAGCAGAACCTCAGCCACATCACAGTCATTCACCTAGCAGGCAAGCTGAACACGACAGATGGATTGGCTAAACCCCAAACAAATAAAACCCAGGGAATGGCAACTTTACCCACAAGTGTTCCAAGCAATTCAGAGAAAATGGAGGCGATGACCATGGATCTTATGTGACCAGCAAGTACACACTCATTCCCACAGGTTCTAATCCAGGTTCAAGGAACCACTATCAATGGGGGTCGATGCACTGTCAATCCCAGGGACCACGATTATGCTTATGTATTTCCACCACTACCTCTGATAACACAGGTGTTATCAAAGATCTGATGTCACAGAGAATCACAATACTCATAACACCCTACTGGCCAAGGAGGTCATGGTTCACAACAGTCATAGCCATGGCCATGGACAGAATGACACTGCCAATGCGCCTAGACACACTGATTCAAGGACCAATCACCCACCACAATCCAGACAACCTCAGACTCACGGCCTGGCTCCTGAAAGGGAGAGACTGCTAGAAGCAGGCTACCAGAGACAGTCATATACACCATGATACAATCACGTAGAGGCTCCACCACTCGACCTATGCCAGGCAATGGTCAATATTTTCATCCTGGTGCAATCTGAGGAACATTCGCCCCACAATCACCTTCAGTATCAGACATACTGGTGTATTTACAACAGGGTTTGGACAGGGGTTTGGCAGTAGCAACTCTGAGTACAAGTATCAGCAATAGGGGCAGCAACCAGACCCATAGGAGGGATCTGCCTGGGCTCACACCCAGACATTATCCGCTTCCTCAAGGCAGCAGGCAACTATCGCCCCAGAATCAAGGTGACTGTACCCCCATGGAACCTCACCTTGGTACTGAACACTTTAACAGAGACACCATTCGAACCAATTTCGAGGCATTGAACTATACTGGCTAGGCCTCAAGATAGCCCTACTAGTAGCAGTATGCTCTGCCTGCAGAGTCGGGAATTGACAGCCCTGTCCTGCAAAGAGTCATTCATTACATTTACACAACAAGGAGCCATACTAAAATAGTCCCTTCCTTCATCCTGAAGGTCAACACCACATTCCACTCAGATCAGACAATAGAGCTCCCGACATTTTTAAGGAACTGGCAAATGGCGGGCCAGAACCGTTCACAAGTTGGACGTCAAGAGGACACTCAAGGCTTACATAGAAAGGGCAGCCCCTCAGACACTCAGAAAGACTGTTCGTCATATCCTCAGGACACAGAAAGGGATTTCCAGTGGTAAGGAGCACTATCGCTACATGGATAAAGAAGGCCATAACTGAGGCATACAAGGCAAGACACAAGGTACCACCCATGGGAATAAAGGCTCACTCGACCAGGGCAGTAGCAACATCATGGGCCAAGAGAAATACGGCTACAGTGCAGGAAATATGCTCAGCTGCAACCTGGCCCACAATACACACCTTCACCAGACATTATAGACTGGACACAGAATGTACACAGAACAATACTTTTGGACAAAAGTACTATTAACAACCACCTGGGGCAGTTGCCCCCCACCCTGATTAAGTGATACTGCTCTTTGCAGACCCTATGGTGAGGAAATGGGGTGCCATGGATATACAGACAACACAATGGTAGTTTACTCACCTGGAAAAGGTGATTGTGTTACTGTATATCCATGGGACTCCGCCCACCTGGGGAGCAGAGGACTGACTTATGAAGAATTCTAGGACTCACATACTTACTATACAGTACTAGATAAATACAGAACTATAACTACATAGACAAGTACAGAACTGTAGGCACATACAACGTGCAGAACTGTATTCTAGTCAAGTGAATAAAGATAGATGGTTGAAACTAATGGTAGCCTCATAGACTGTCTGTGCAGGAGATTAACACATTTCTTTCACAGCTCTGAAAGTATCGAAACTGAAGAATAGCAGGCTACAGCAGGAGCTTGGACGTGGGTTCGTAATTTGACCCTAGGTCATATGTGCATCAGCAGCCTATCAAGTACATAACCCCATGGTGAGGAAGTGGGAGTGCCATGGATATACAGTAACACAATCACCTTTACCAGGTGAATAACTACCATTCTGTTTTTAGTCTAAATAAATCATAAAGTATGGACCTCTTTTGCTGCTGTGTACATTTCTGTGTCAGTAGCTGTGGTGGGACAACATGCCAACTGCGATCTGCATACCACAGAATTCTGGCCACAAGGCAACATGCTGAAATGCACAGTCCCAAGAGAGGGCAGCAGGTGCTTCTGAGGTTCCTGTACTATATCAAGAAGTGAATGGTGACTTGACAAATCCCTGTTAAACTTGACAGTCTATGGGATCACTTGTGGGTATACAGTTGTACCCTTACTGACTGACTGCAAAGGAGTTGAACACCTGTATTCAATGTTATCTATGTAGTCTAGATTACAACAAAAATAAATAAACTTCACAGCAAACTTTAAGATCTTCAGAAGATAAGAACTCATAACTCAGTTGGGACTTTGGAATGTGGAACTGCAGCTCAGCCTAGTGCAACTACTAAGGACATACAGGTGAGTAAGCCAGTCAGGACAGAAAAACAAACACTTGACAACCAACATCTATAGGCATACCTACAAATATCAATACTGTGAAAAAGCCCATAAATGATCAGCCTCTCAAAGCAGCCCTGTAGACAGGCTCACCTGGATGGAGATCGTTTGCTATTTTCCTGTATCAAATGGGGACAGGGTTGCTGCAAAAGGTTCTATACCTGGCCAGCAGCATGTTGGAGTAGGTTTCTTCAGTAGAGGAGGTAGACAGACTGAACAGTAGATGTTAAGTACACTTCAATATGTCTCGATGGTGGACTTGCACAAGATGCAGAAAGGGCTGCATGTCGAGACCTGGGCTGCTCTGTCTCCACTGATTTTGTAATTATATATAACCTACTCACATCTTGCATCCTTATGCGCATGCCAGGCACCTAGTGTGGCTAGGTTCAGCTGACTAAAAAAGGGAGCAAATAGGAGCTGATGTTGCATTTAAAAAATCTGCAGGAGATCATGCCTTTGATTTATCTGCATTAGCAAAAAATTGTGGTTCACCTCCCCATCCACGTAAGAGGTTTCCAAATATCAGTAATAGAATTACTGGGGAGGACAGGGCCTGGGTCCAATAGTTAGGCCATGCAACAATGCAGTTTACTAAAGGAGGAGGGTGGTCAGTTCAGCATACCCACCCCATACCAGATTAACTTTCAAAATGTTATTCTTCCTGTTGAAAAACCCTTAAAGGTAACTGGATTTCACAAATCACTCACTGGGGTAAGTTTTAAGTTAGTGAGAAATAATGTCAATACTATATAGTGCTCAGCAAGTATTAGTTATCCTTTCCCTCTCCCTGAACAACAATGTACGACTCTCCCCATGGACCATCTCAAACCCACACACTCACCCTAGTTTGATCTAGATAATTCCAAAACAGAAATACATGGAGAATCCACTGGTAAATGCTCCTGAGCAAGATCTATGGACAGGGCAAGCCCCACATTCTGGTCATGGTGGAAGGGGTCCTGTCTGCTCTCGGTGACTGGATCAGCTGTCAGTAGTTACAGTACCTGTAGCACTGGGGTGAGGTGGGAAGGTTGCTCTGTGCTCTTAGTAGTGGTCCAGCTGCTATCCATTCGGTTCTATAGTAGAAGCAGCAGCAGCAGGAAAGGGGTTTAGATGGATGGGTGACAGGGGATTATCACCAGTAGTAGCAGCAGCCCGGTGGGGATAGTTCCCAGCAGCTTTCCCAGTCCCTCACCTTGTCACCCATGGTGCCTGCTGCTGGAGTGGTTGAGTGTTTGGGTGGTTGGGTGGTAGGATGTTGTGGGGTTTGGTACTTATAGCTGGGAGCTATGGACTGTGAGAAGGTGTCCTCTCTCCTAAAACAGCCGATCCAATATCCCTGTGCAGGCAGCAGTAACAATCCAAGCTGCACTCTGAGTATCAGACACTCTGTCCTGTCTTGTCTTCCCTCACTCCATCATTCACTACCTGCCTGCCCAGGTACAGCACACCATGGCTTATCTCCTGTTTTAGCTCACTGCATCTTGTGGAAGGCAGGAGGAGGAACAAACACACACACACACACACAGCCTCAAGCTTTTTCTTTGTTCTTTTCATTCAGTTGCTCATTCTGATGACATACTTTCTTTTACCTGGTGGCGACAGGTCAAAGTGCAAGCAGTTTTGTTTCTAAAGGACATACCTTGATATCCACCTTCAGAAGAAATGGGCAGGAGTTTCAAAATGTGGCACAGAGTTTACAGTCTTGGGCAGTTATGACAGTTTCCACAAATTACAGCAGCTTAAGCCCATATCTGGCGCAAGCTCATAAAAATATTAGGATTGCCACAAGTTAGACCAGAAAAGTTGGTCTAACTTGCGTTTAACACACTAGATAGAAAATCCAATTAGATCACTGTAAGTTCCATGTGCCATAATGTCAATGCACCAGGGCTTGGTGATCTAAGATTTCTGAAATTCCTGCCCATGAGGTTTTAAGTGAGTGCTGTTTGCAAAACATAGACAAAATGTCACAAATATAGGTCATTTCTCCATCTCTACCATTCCTACATCACCCACCCACCCACCCACCTTCCTTCCTCATAAACTAATTATACAAAAGTTGAGTTTATGATAGCATCCAATTTATTGTGCCTATTACTTCCTGCTGCCTTGGCACATTAGGAAAATATACTGTTTGTACATGCCAGTTTCATTTTAGGGCTGTGGGCGGAGCCTACAGCCCTATTGAATCAGATATAGCCCTACAAATGGCTGATCGTGGAACTCCTTTATGGACATTTGGAAGTATTCCTCCACAGCTGCAAAATAGTGCACTCTGATTTTGCTATTTGCTGCTCAATGTTAAAAAGCATCTGGGGGATGCTGCTGTATTGTACCTCCGAACTTCTCAGGATATTAACACACACAAAAAAACTTTTAAACTGCTGTTTCTATCATCTGTCAGCTCAGTCTAATAGATTTTTATTTCTTTTTAAGCAACCTAGGGGTTAACTCATTATCTGTTGCACTGGAATTTATTGAAGCTCTGAAACAGTAAGACAGACTACAGTGTCAGGTTACACACAGTGAGTTTGTTAGGTGTCTCATTCCTATGGGCATGACAGGTTGCATGCTCACACACTCCATACACACACACACACACACACACACAGCAGAATGTACTCTGACCAAATAAATTCAAGAGGACTGAATTAGCAGCATGCCAGTTGTTGGTGATTGTGACTGAACAGTACTATGTGGCACCAACAAGAAAATAACTTTGGTCATTTGGTAGCTCTTCACAGCCCTATTGGCTCTAGCTAGAACTTGTTGTTAATGGCTACAGGTACCTGATATATACTTTCCACACAGCTCTAGAACCATACACTGTAGCTGCAATGTCCCATTTATAAAGCTATCCGTGTAGGTCATTGAGTAAATATATTTAATTGAGATCATTACTGCTCCATTCCTAACTGGTCATCAGACACATGTGCAAAGTATATATGTAACCGAAAGTCACCTGCCAGTGGCTACTACCCCTGCCTACCTAGATGCAGGTTGAGAGGCCTGGTTCTGGTTTACCAAGGACTCTATTTTATTAACACAGTGCCTCTAGCCAGAGAATTATTTAAGTGTGTTAGATGTTAAGCTAGCACAACCCTCTCAGAAGTTGTACCTACCCACAGCCCCACCTAGTGACCTTACACATAAATTACCATAACACACTTTACTTTGTATTCAATTTACAATGAATGGAGAGTGCTAATAATATACTCACCTACGACCACACTTACCACCAGGGTCTGAACACTGCATGCACTCTGTGCTCCTGCAAAGAAACAGTTTACCAGCAACAACATACCTATACCTATACCTTGGACTGACTCAATGATTTGAGACTGAATAATAATATACTCATTAGCCAGATTAACCTTCAAGCAGTAAATCTGATTTATTTATGGAAACTGAACAGGGAGGGGCTGAATTTAGATAAACGATTAAGGCACTCTTTTGAATCTGAAGCCATATGCAAAAATAAATGTGACCCTGTATGGAACATTTCTTCTAGTTGCTGGGTACCCAGAGTCTAGTTAGGTGCAGGCCTGATGTGTTGCCAGTGGGGTGGCCAGCATTGTAGCTGGTTGGGGCCCATGAATAAAATATTCAATAGGAAATTGGTTACTTTTAGCTTTGGCAACATTCACCACTCTATTCCCAAGAAAATTGTAATCCCCAGGCCTGATGGCCTGCAACGACACTTAAACAGCAACTTGAAACTGATAGGCAAATCAGATGGCAAAACCACTTTAAATTGGTTGCTAGGACAGGCCCTGTTGTTACTCACTGAACCATGGACCTCCAGATATGGAATGATTTCTAGGATGACTCTTCTCCAGGCAAGGTCTGGCTCTCTGGCTTGTAGCTGCAGGCTGCAGGACTTCATCCTTTTGGCAAGGACTAGGATACAGGGACCAGGCTAGCACGACTCACTCCCACCTCAAGGCATCCCTCACAAGGATGGCCACAACCTGCAGTGATCTTCATTGCAGGAGCTGACTCCTTCTCAGGTCATCAAGCAGCTTTGGTCTCACAGGCAGCAACAGTCTCTTAAGCAATTGATTTGGCATCACAGCCTCAGCTTTGGTGCAGTTCTGTCATAGACCACACAGCTTACCCGCTTGCAATCTGCAGTCCTGGGAATGTAAGCTAGCAAGGTAGAGTTCAGGTTTCCCACTGGCAAATTGGCTGGAGACAATTCTGGTGAACCCAGGCTTGCGAATTAGACCACAGTCTCTGGTAAACAACTTCCACCGTAATGCAAGTTGGGGACCTTTTAAGCTCTTATCCCACTTTAGTCTGGAATTTCAGCTGGGGAATCTTGTCTCTTTCTCTCCATGTGGAGGATTCCAGTTCATTCTGCAGACTTGGCAGTCCCATTCTTAAGCAAGTATTCAGGCCAAGGAAAGACAAAGCAGGCCTCTCCCAATTTCCCAAGCGGAAGGGAACCTTCTCATCCTGGAAGCCCACACCAACAGACTCAGTTCAAGACGGTCCCTCTGTTAATAAGGACCAAAGTTCTAGCAATCTGATTGGCTGCCCAAGCTATCAAAACAGTCAACATCCTCTTATTGGCTTGAATTTGGGCCAATAATGGTAACTTCTTCCCCCAACAGTCTCTGGCATCCTGGTGCATGAATGGCTGCTAGACTGCAAAAGATGGCTGCTAGTAACACAGTCTTTTAGCAGTTTATTTATTGTCCCACACCTAAAGTAGTGGTGCAGCCAGTAGCTGTACTTTTAATTTACATTAACCCCACAGTCACATAGCCCCAAATGCCCTTTAAAACTAGTCCATTCTATTTATTTGTGTACATCAATCTCCTGTTGCTGCCCCCACAATACAGTGCTCCTTAGCAGGAGGCAGCTCTCATTAATATGTATGAGGGACTTATTAATATTCATGAGCTCTGTAAAGTCCCGACCCTAGCGCTTCTTGGAGCTCCTTATTTACAATACAGAGGCCTCTCAATGACCTTGTACTGGTCCCCAATTAAGCAGTCAGGGCACCAAGACCATGGAATTACTTCCATTTTGACTGCAGCGGTCAGTAAATTTAAAGTGCTTCTTTGCGTATGCGAGTGCTGGCTAGCTTGAGGAACACTGGCAGCTCACGATCATGCTCTGTGAGCCCAGCATGGTCAAAAAAATTTACAGAGGCTGATCAGGAGCCCTGTAGACACACAACAACTCAAGCTGTGGTGGTGACCTTCCAGGAAGATACGGGGACACCAGGAGGAGGAATGGACAGATGGGAGACATTAAGGTAAGGCCTCCAAACTGGGGTGGGGGCATTAATATATTTCTTTAAAATATTTTGCCAGGAAATGCTTCTGAACTGATTAGCTTGTTTTCAGGTGCATGGGCGTGGGGGGAGGGCAAATAGAATATATCAAAATATTAGATAAGAAAAGGGAAATTAAACAAATATTCAAAATGCAATGTGCCAAATCAGGACTGGGGTATAAGACTAAGCTGAATAAGTACAAAATCAGTGAATAAAGATAGCACAGTATACTGCCAGTTTCTGGTTTGAAAGAGCCATCATTTGGTCATTATACTATTATTGAAGCTCTTCTTCCTCCCCACCTTCCTCTCCTCGCTTCTAACCCAAACATTGTCCTACCTATTTCCCTCATGGACCACCTCTTCCACAAACATCTTGCATAATCAACCATGCTGCTGACTCCCCTTCTTGTACCACACCTCTCAACCCCTATAAAAAATACTCTCTTCTCTCCAAACTATACCAAAGAAACTCCTTGAGGGACCCTTTCCTTTAACCTTTCCTCATTACCTCTCTATAATATCTTCTACCCCACTTCCTTCCCTTTTCTAGCCCCTCCTTTACTAGATCTGCTCTTTTCATGGGTGGTTAGTTTTTCATCATCACACTCCAGCTCCCCATCCACCTCTACCCCCTTGTCTCAAAATATTCTCATTGGCACTTGTAACACCTCTCTACTTGGCTCCAAGGAAGAAGTAGGCTCTTAGTCAGCTAGGATCAGCAGCTTATCCAACAGGTAAAGAAATGGACAAATTGTGAGGGCAAGCAGTCCATATCTGCCATAAAAGTTAATGTTTTTATGCTCACGCTAAGAACTCAATTTTTCTGTATTATTGTTATATTCGCTACTGTTTAATTTACTATGTGTTGACCTGTGGTGCTAATGTTCATGTATTATGTCTGTATGCTGGACATGGACCTTTTAAATGAGCCTCTAGCTCAAAGATGTTAATCCAAGACTTAAATAAAATAAATAAATTGTGATGGGTTGCTCTTTGGGGCTAAGCATTTTTCAACTACTTGTGATCCAATTTAGTGCAAAGCAACTGTATGTTTCCTGATGTAGTAGACTGCTCCTCACATCGTTGCACCACCTTGGCCCTAACACGCAGTGGAGACTGTTACTGAAAGCATCCAAAAATACAGAGAAATGCATAAAGGCACACAGGATTGTGTGCGTGTGTGTGTGTGTGTGTGTGTGTTAGTTATGGTGGAGGGTTAAGGAAAGCAACTCACTGAGTGATGAAAGTTTGACTGTGTTACAGGAATGTGAGAAGAGTTGCTGGGTTTAACATGTAACATCTAGAGACATAACATTAAAGCAAAGTGTAGAAATATTAAATGTTATGGGAACCATGCCCCACTATCATCCTCCTCATATCCTTCCTAGGGTGGGGGTCCTCAAGTTTTGTCTATTTCCACCAAGGTGCTTAAAATAATCTGGCTGGTACAAGACCTCTAACAGACCATAGTAATCACCATAAATGCGACTTTTTCTAAATTTTTACCAGTCTTTTATTGGAACATATTAAAAGTGAGAGAGTGTGTGTGTGTGTGTGTGTGTGTGTGTGTGTGTGTGTGTGTGTCGGGTATTGTAAAGTGAATCAGTGATTCTGTTGTCCTACAAAGTTTCAGGGACAACTGACTGGAAGTTTTCGGTCTGTCTTTCTTTGTTACTAATGTCTTTACCAACAAGAGGAATCTAGAGTGTAACAGTGTCTGATGTGATCAACTTTGTTCTAGATTAACTTCTTTCATCTCTCAATGCTGATCAACATCCAACTGTCTCTTCCCTGCATTTCTCACATTTCATACTTGAATCAGAAGATTATCCTTCAAAACCAACAAAAGCTTCAATCTTTCTTCCTTCCATTTGTGCCACTCGTTCTTTTTCTGAATGTCAGTCTGTACTGAATGCTTCTATTTATGTCACAGTAGGAGAAGAACCTCACAGACATGAAGGTGCTCGTGACACACTCATTTATACCCAACCATGTCAGTCACGGCACAAGGCTCACACATTTGCTGATGAAAATAGGCAGATTCAATATAATATCTTCACCCTATTTTATTTGCAGATAGGTCCACCTGAAGAGACAGAACCCCAGTACTGGTGTACAACAATCCATGGCGTTTCACAATGTAGGCTTTTTCAAATGAATGGTGCCCCCCTAGGTACAGACACCATTTATACTGTCCAGTGTAGCTGCAGTAAATTATCAGGTTAAACATTTGAAGTAGCAATCATGCTGCATCAGTTCAGTGCTTGCCTTAGTGTTTTTACAACAATTAAACTTAGTGACACATAAACCAAATACATTTCAAATCCATCCTCCATTTTGGTCACACGACATTATTTCCTGTTACAATATCCAGTTACATTTTCAGTTATGAGTAATGTAACAGGAAATAATGTAGTGATTTGGATAGTTGGATCTATCTGCAAATAAAAAAAGGTAAAGATACTCTGTTGAATCCGTCTATTCTAAACCAGCAGAAGTGTGAGGTCTGTGTGCCGTGACTGATATGGTTGATGGTTTTTATTTGTGTATTATGTATTTATTTCATTTTGTTTACTAGGTAAGCGCACTAGACAATAGAAACTGCCTAGTTTGTAGGCACGACCTGACCTCTTATATTTGCCATATTTATTGATTTATACTAAAGCACTTATTTTAATTATTTATTGCTTGCTTTGTCTCCTAGTTCTTGTCCTGGAGTATTTTTGTGTCTCAGCCTAATTATTCTTATTATTTTACTATTTTCAGTCAGTGCTCATTCACGCCAAACAATTTTAATCAGGCTCACAATAACAATAACTACATGTCTAGAACTGAGACAGAAGGAACAGAAATGGAGTGTCTTTGTATTGCCACACGACTGGGTATGTGGGAAATTAAACTACAGCCTAACACATAATGCTAAAATTAATATAATTTGCAACAGTACCTATACCTGTCCTATACAATACAATATCTGGATGCCAGTCTGTCTACCCTGTCTGTCAAACCCTCTGATTTCCAATATGTGCCATACTAGTTGAGAATAAATTGTCTGAATAAGTCGTAATTTTTAAACATTGAGTTAAAAATTAATTGTCCCAAGTGGCACCAGTGGCACCTTATTCACATTTACAGGATGCAATTGCACTTATTTCCATTTGGATTTAGAATACCAAAACAGCAAGCCACATACACTTTTTGGAAAATCTGTCTATCTATAAATAAATCTATCTATCTATCTATCTATCTATCTATCTATCTATCTATCTATCTATCATCTATCTATCTAGCTATCTATCTATCTGTCTATCTATCATCTAGCTATCTATTTCAAACGTTTCACTAGGAAAGACATACTGAGCTGCTAACACCTCATTTCCAGATGCGTCCTGGGGGTAGGGGACAAATTAGTATAATATGTACTATTATAATATTAAACAAAACTGAGATAATTTAGGTGCTGGAACTGCTGTTACAAAACAATTAACAGGTAATGAAGGAATCAGACTGACAGGGCAAAATGAGGAGGGGGAGAGAAGAGAGTCATGAACAGTTGCAGGAGGGAAAAGAATAGTCATAAACGAGAGACTTGGCAAAAATGTTGTTAATGCATCAGTCTTTCCAACCATAACACTCCACCCCACCCTGCATGCACCAGCAGGCGTGGTGTGTTTTGGTGTTACAACTCTAATGCTTACCCCATTACATGAGTAAATAAGCTGAGATGGGTACAGTACAGGAGAATGGGGTGGCGTTAGGGCTGACAACTAAAGGCACCCCAGCACCTGTTGGTTTATGCAATTGGGGTGGGGTGTTAGGGTTAAAACCCAACACCGATTTCAAATTTTGTCGTGAGAACCGTAATTGATGCTTTAACAAAGTTTTTGCCAAGAATTTCCTTACTTTCTGAGATAGTTTAATCATATCCTTATTTGCTTGTGGAGCACAGCTCCCATCTATCCATAATTTTCTAGGATTGTAATTCTATTCTTTTTTCCCTGTGGGAGCACCATCTAGCTCCCATCACTCCATAATGGTATTCATCTTTGTGTGTGGGGTGCACAGTGCCATCCAGCCATAATTTTGAGATATTGTAATCGATCCATATTTGCGTGGCAGTGCAGGGCCCTCCAGTCCCAACACTCCCATCCATGCATAATTTGTGAGACACTGTAGTGCTATCCTTACTTACCTGTGGAAGTGCAGGGCCCTCCCCACTCCCACCCTGCAGTGTGTAGCACCAAAAACACCTCACGTTGCAATGTTATCCTATAGAAAACACTGGAACATTTGTATCCTGTGTAACTCAACACCAAATTGATATATTTTCACAAAACAGCAAAAGGACATTGGAGGCACTAAGCCCATTGTACCGTGAAAATGTTAGAGCAAAATTGCAAACCATTTCATCACAGTATAATAACAAAAAATAGCTGTGTAAATCTCACATTACAATGATACCCTATGGGGAACAAACACAAATTGAAACCGGCAGAACTCCACAGCAGTAATATATTTTCACCAAACTAGCAAAGGCACATCTGTGGGCAAGCTCTTTGTACTCAGAAAATTTCAAACCAAAATCATCAACTGTTTGTGAACTGTGGAGTGACAAAGAAACAGCTGTCTTAAAATTCCTTTTCGAAATTGTGAAAAAGGACCCTTTTCTGTGATTCCTTTTCGAAAAGAAAATCTTTTTCACAAATTGCAAAAAGGAATGTGTTTCATGATTCCTTTTTGAAATTTATAGAAAAGAAAACTTTTGTCTCAGATTGTGAAAATGATCCTGTTTCATCGTTCTTTTAGGCGGTCTGCAAACAGGGATTTTCCACATCTTAAACACATTTCTTTTCCATTATTGTATTTTTCATTCTCCACCTGCCTGCATACATCTGTCCTCCTCCATCCCCGGTCACTGTCTCACCCCTGAGCAACCTCAGAGATTACCCCCAGGGTGTGGGAGGAAGGGCAGACAGCCGCCCCCTCTCCTGAGTACATATCCAGAGTGGGCCCAAGAGTTCCTCGAGGCAGCAGTACTGGAATACTGGAGGGCTTTCAACAGCCAGCAGCCACATTTCCCATTTTCTTTATTCCCACCCTTGCAGCCATGAAAGCATGTGCGTGGAGGTGTGCATGCGCCATGAAGCCATGTTCACTTGTCTCCCATTACTCTGGCACTACCCCCCAGCCTCCACTGGGGGCAGGCAAGGAGGGACGACCTGCCCACCTTTTCTGGGAGAGGAGAGCAGGTTGTCGGATGCTCAGTCCTCTCCCTCCCTGTCGATTCCCCGCAGCCCATGCTCATTCCTGAACATGGGACACCGTGTGGTGTGAGGTGTGGCGTCCAGCACCGCAACCCTCAGCATCACTGGACCAGCTTTAAAACACATTTCTAAGTAAGTTATCAAAACCAAACCCCAGAATCAGATTGTATGTGTCGATTAGGTAAAACAACTGTTGTCATTTACTAAACCCATGTAATTTTTTAGTTATTTAATTTTGTTGTCACCGCTAACTGAAAACAAGATGGCGGCAACATGGAAAAAGGTTCTGCATCTGCGGCAAAGATCCTGCATATGTAAAAAGGATTCGTATTTGCAATAAGGAATCTTTTCTTGAGCAGAACATCTAACTGGTCCCATAGGAAATAATGGGAAACTTTGAAATGTAATAACTTTGGAACGGGTTTATATTTTTTACCAAACATTCAAAAGGCACATCATCGACCCAAAACCTTTGGATCCTGAATATTTCAGACCAAACGTCAACACCATTTTTGTGCAGTGGTGTGACAAAGAATTTTACCAAAATTGTAATTTTAACATTGTTTGACACTCCATTTGTCTGCACCCACTCATCCAACCAGAACAAAACTTACCACTCAAGAAATCTTTGTTCCCTGATAGCACATGGAAAATGTCATGCAAATCACTTGAACGGTTGTGAAGTTATTAAAGTACAAAATCTTGAGTTTAACGAGAAGTGAAGACTGAATCCCAACTATAGGGTGCGCCCATGTCCCTATAGTATATGATATATACAGATATATGGAAAGAGAGAGAATACATGATGGTATGTGTGGTATACAAAGAAATATAACCACTGAAGGGGCTAATAAATAATAATGTAACCCCCTGCCTTTTTGCAAATGACAGGTGGTATGCTTTTGCATCTGACAGCAGTACTAAGTGGGACTGGGTTCAGGGAGGAATAGGTTACTCGGCACAAAGGCTGGGTTTGGCTACTCTGCACAGGGGCACCCAAGTATTCGAACACAGGAAGCAATAACTGTACCAATACCAGAAATGGGATTCTAAAGTGTGGCTTTATTCACATCCAAACAGAACAAACAAAGCATAGACTGACCCCACAGGGCTACACTTCTGGTAATGCAGGTTAAGAATCAAGAACACTTCTTCAACACTTCAGCCCTCAGGCTCTGAACCCACCGGGCACACAGCCCGGACTTGCATGCTGCTTTGGGTGCACAGCCCGAACTTATACACTATCTGGGATTCCCAGGCTTGGCTCCCTTGCCAGCCACTTGGACACCTTCCATTTGTCATGGAAACATTTTCTGGTGGCTACCTAAACCACCTAAGAGCACCTCAGCTCTATAAGGGAAACTTCCTTTAATCCCACGTCTGGGTACTTTCCTCAGTGCACTGGCCAAGTACCTGAGAGAAGTAAAGGTGCCACAGAGCAATATGTAGCGGTGAATTTAGTTACTACTGATGGGGGTCTCCCACCTCCGCTTCCACAATTCATACCCGCCATTTCTCTGGACATTAAACATCTCTTTCTGTAAAGCTTGGCAATGTAGATTAAAGGGTAAATGTATGTCACATTTCCTCTACTTGTCTTGCTTTCCCATTGTTCGGACTTGAACATACTTTTACTTGGCTTGGCCCATTGCTGTAGGCCTCCCACTGATTTAGCAGTCCAATCCCACTTTAGTTTACTCTTTGTACTGGACTTGAACCTACTTGAATTAACTGGCAATGTCTATTACACTAGACCTCCTACAAATTAAGTAGTCCAATCCCACATTTCAACAGTTCAGGTGAAAACATAGGCCCTATGTCAGAGTGAACTCACCCTTTGGTTGCAGGTGCCCACAGGCGATTCCTCAGGAACTTCTTTCCCAATGCTTCTGGTGCCGCAGCACAACTTGAAATAAGGAAGCTTCTTCCTTAGCCTAGAACCAGGAGGGTTGCCCCTGGAAGACAGGCAACCCTTCCACCCCTGATCCCTCAGGGATGGGGCACATGGACCAGCAACAGCGGTCTCCACCACTTCACAAACAGCTTACTGTGTTCCTCTTGGTGGAAACACACCTCCCTTACAGTAGCTCTATGACAGAGCTTTAGGCTCAAAGAGCCTGTCCACAGACTGCTGTGCTGCTCCTCTCTTCAAGACTGCACACCGACTCTCACACACACTGTTCAAAAAATCCCCAACATTCTATACTAACTTCCAACTGCAGATTCCAGTGTGGCTCATGCAGCTGCGAGTTCTATGGTGATGTCATCCTCAGACTCAGCTGAGACTGAGAACAGAGTGAGACAGTGTGAAATCCATTTAACTGGAGTTTCACAAGCTGCCTTCCCTGCCTACCACTAGGTCTTACTGGGATTCTAGTAACCCCGTAACAGGGGTTAACATAATAATAATAAAATTTATTTATAGGGCACCTTATCAATAACCAAGGCACCTTACAGTTAAAATAAAACAAACATTAATAACATCAACATTGAAATAACAATACATCAAAGAAGAAAAGAAAATCAGTTACCGAAAGCCTGGTGCCACAAGTATGTTTTTTAAAGATTGCTTAAATCCCTCCACAGTTGTGCACACCGCTGTCGACAGGGTAGAGAATTCCAAAAGGGTAGGGGCTGCATACATAAAAGCTCTTGCCCCAGATGTTTTAAACATACCCTTGAATTTAGCAACCCCTCAGTCGAAAGCGGAGAGATCGTCCAGGCAGTAAGGAACTAGAGCTCTTTCAGGTAATCCGGGCCCAGTCCGGTGAAGGGCTTTAAAGCCAGCAAGCAGACTTTGAAGGTGATTTGCCATTGTACAAGCAGCCAGTGCAGTTTATGCAGGATGCAGAAATATGACAGGATCAAGCAGATCCTGCCAAAAGCCAGGCCGCGCATTCTGCACTAGCTGCAAGCAACGGATTTCTACCCCAGGTAGCCCTAAGGAAAGGGAGTTGCAACAATCTAAGTGCGAGGACACAAAGGCATGGACCAGAGTAGGGAGGTCGCCGGATGGAACCAGATGCTTAATCCTGGTGATATTCCTAAAATGGTAAAGGAAGATTTGATGACGGCCAACACCTGAGAATGCAGGGTCAGCCCTTCATCAAATATTACCCCAGGTTATGCACCCTGCCTGAGGTCAGGAATGAGACACCATCCAGAAAATTCCCAAGGGCAAACTAACCCAGACCCCCATCCGACGACCAGAGCCCACAACCAACACCTCAGTCTTTTCAGAGTTCTACTTCAGCCAGCTGGAATCCATCCACTCCTGGACTTCCTTCAGACAGTTATTAAAGACTGAGACAGCTCCAACCTGGTCGGTCAAAAGACAGGTAGAGCTGGGTATCATCAGCATAGCAGTGAAATCTCAGCCCATACCTTCTTACAATGTCTCTGAGGGTAGCATGTACACACGCGAACAACATGGTGAGAGCACAGAGCCCTGAGGAACCCCACATGACAGAGAGACAGGGTCTGAAGAATAAACCCCAGACACCACTCTCTGTGTTCTACCCATGAGGAATGATGAAAACCACCTGAGGACCATACCAGACAATCCACAGATGTGCCTCAGGTGATTCAGCAATACCCCATGGTCCACGGTGTCAAATGCTGAAGAGAGATCCAGAAGAACCAAGATGGAATGCCTATTATGATCTCTAGCCATCAGAAGATCATTGAGCACCGAACCAGCACTGTCTCGGTACTATGTCTCTTTGAAAACTGGACAGGAGCAGTTCATAGATGTCATGGATGGTCAAATGGTCCTCCAGTTGTGCTGCCACTATTTTCTCAATCACCTTCCCCAAGAAGGGAAGGTTCGAGAAAGGTCTGTAGTTTGCATGGCAGTCTGGGTCCAAGGTAGCTTTCTTCAGAGAGGTGTCACCACCGCCACTTTTAGGAGCTAGGAAACTCTCCAGGTTCCAAGGAGCACCAGACTATCTGCACAAGGACCGGACCAATGGCATCAATACAACCCAAAATTATGGATGTTGGTCCAGGGTCCAAACTACAGCACGTGGGGCGACATCCTGAATAATCCGCATGACATCCATTAACTCCGGTCTGCTGAAGGTACTTCACGAAAATCGAGGTGTAGTGACCTTGAACTGATCAAAACAACGCCCATACAGTGTCGGCAGTTCATTGCACTCTAATTGCGAAAAGGCTTTCCGGACCTGTAGACAGGCTGGATTGCTACAGTCTCACCACAGTACGGAAAAAGCTGAGCTGGTCGATTCTGAGCGCCACAACTCCCCAGACAGGAACTCTGCCTTCTTACAGGTAATTGTGGATTGATAGGCTTGATAATGGTCCATCAATCTAAGGTGGTCAGCATCAAGAGTGGACTTCCGCCAGCAATGCTCTAACCTTCTTCCTAGTCTCCACATCTCCCTCAAAGTTCCATCAAACCAAGGGATCAAGGGTGAAGGAAGAGAGGGTGAACACGGATGGGATCATTGGAATCAGAGCCGTTGAGATGGTCAAATTATACGTCGTCATGAGGGGTCTCTGGGTTGCTGCTTGCAAACAAAAGGGATGAGAGGTCAAGCACCTCAGTAGGCTATGAAAGGTTATATCAAGTAAAGAGGCGGTACTTGACCATCTCCAGAGGGTAGGCCTATGAAGGAGGGTGCTAAAACTGAACCCCACGGTATAATGATCAGACCACCCAACTGGTTCCACCCCCAAGTCAGATGTTTCGATCCCTGGGAGGAAGACTAAGTCAAGGGAGTGTCCTGTTTATGAGTAGCAGTGGTAACCACCTGTGTGACACCCAGAGATGTCAACTGCAGGAAGTGTTTTACCAAATTGTGAGAGTTCACATCGAATCAGGTATTAAAGTCACCCAGAACCATCAGTCTGGGCAACTCAAACACTATGTCGACAACGAAGTCCACCACTTCCTGAAGGAATCATTTCTCATCACCGGGTGGACGATAAATGAGGGCGATCCGATAACCTACACCTGCTACTATGGCACACGAATGACTCAGCCTCCTCAACTATTACACTCGTGAGGTTAAGTTCAGTCTTAATACAGACCACAACCCCACCCACAGTACAATCTCAGGCGGTGTATCACGAGTACCCAGCTGGAGTAAGGGCCTCCAAAATGGGGCCGGAGTTCTCATCCAGCCAGGTCTGCGTGCTGCATGCCAGGTCCACCGCTTCAACAAGATCTGCAATAACTAAGTCTTGTTTTTGATGGACGGGTATTGCATAACACCGCCTGTTGATGAACCTCTCGGCCCCCCAACCACTTGTCCACCACAGTCGGTGGTGCCCTTGGGTATGGAAACCAGACATAGAAACCCACATTCTGAGCTCCATTTCACCCCAGGGTGTCTCCTAGATCTTACCACCCCAATACGATGGTCCTGCTCATTCACCTTCACTGTTTGTAACCCCCACCCCTCCATCTCTTGCACACAATACCTAGTGCTCTACAGCGCTGGTAAACTACAAACTCAAGGGAGGAGGAAGAAGGGGTGGAGGGCAGGAGAGCAGAGGGTGAATAGCACACAACTGTGGGGTCGGCATCCAGCACATTCCACACAACTCAATCAATACACAAAACCTCTTTAACCAAGTAGCACCAAACAAAACAACTGACATAAATTAAATTAAATCAACCAACTGAACAATTTATGTCAGAGGCTTATAGTTAGAAATATTTCTAAACACACCCAAAAAGAATTCCCACATAAAAGCCTTAAATAAACCACAATATGGATAATCCAATAGTCCTTCACAGTAGATAACCAACAGTCTGCAAATCAAACAGTTAAATCCAAATGATTTGTGAGTAGGCCAGGAAGTTCCCACCTCCCTGGACAATAGTACCAGAGCTTCTCAAAACCCAGGTTCTGCTCTCACCAGAATCTGTGCAACAAGCAGCAAAAATTATATAGAATAAAATGAGCTGTAAAATCAATCCATGTCCAGCATAATGAATCCAGCAAATCAAACAGTTGAAGTCAAATGTTTTATGAATAGGCTAGGAAGCTCTCACCTCCCTGGACAGCAATACCAGAGCTTCCCAATCCCAGGTTTTGCTCACACCAGGATCTGAGCGACAAGCAGCAGAAATCATAAGTATTAAAAATAAAGTACACTATAAAATCAATCCTCATCCAACATAAAAATGCCACTTTGATGTATTCTGTCTGGCAGTCTGAGGGTCCCAGTACAACAACGGGCTGGAACGTGCAAAACAGGAGCCTATCCAAGTGTAGTCACTTAAGGCTCCTGGCCACCAGCCTCCGGCGACTCACTATACCCCCCTGGGCAAGCTTTTAACACAACCCAGAGGAGACCTAGGAGAATCCAACTAACTCTCTGGCTCCTGGAGAATTGTTGGACAACTCCCACTTGGTCGCTGGGGACACGGTAGTCAATTAGCCCCAACACAATAGAGAGTCCCACCCCTATCTGACACAATCACAGAGCCACCACTGCATTTAATGACCAGTCCTTGAAGTATCCAAAGGATATGCTCTCATCACAGCCAACACCTCCACTGAACAACAGATTGCAGTTTATTAGACTCTTCCCCACTCATTCAGCCTGCACTCTCACTGCAGAGCTCAGCACAGCAGGCAAGAAGGTATCTCGGATCAGCAAAAATTCAGCCCTGCTCTTTATACTTGCTCCACACTCCACACAGCAGACTCCAGGCCATATCTCCCCTCATGAAACCATCCAAGTCAAAAGTAGAACCACGGTTTACTTCAAACATCTTGCTTGTATCATGAACAAAACTGCTAAATACCAAATTTTAACCAGCTAATGCTCACAAATAACAAGGGCATAGCTATCCCACAAGCCAGACAGACGAAAAAAATGGCCATTCTGAAAGCTAAAAAGTGGAGTTCACAAATAAAGTGAATCCTAAAAAATACAAACTATAAGCCTGAGAAACCTTACAAGTACTAAATGACTCACCAATGACCCTTTCTAGCTAAGAACTAACTAAAAATAATTAACTAAACGATTTAAAAATGTGAAGTACAGAGCTTCAGACAGCACAATCATCAGGCAGCTCACACTGCCGCCATCTTCATGCTTGAACTAGGTAATAGATAATAAGGCCACAAACCGAAGAAGGGTATATGGCCTTGTATTCTACATATACATAATTTATTTTATATAATACATGGCAGTTGTTTTGTTTTATAAGCTGTCTGGGGTCCGGGTTGATTCCTTGTAAGCTATACTCAGAATCATTTTTAGATTTGCCCTGACCCTTTCTGGCCTCCATGTGTTTCCATTCTGCAGTGACATTTTGAAAAGGAATCTTACTGGTTATTTCCTGTTTCCGTAGTGTAGGGTTCCTTTATTAAAGGGGGTCCAACCGTTGTCCTCTAGATGATTGGTGAGGTCATGGACTGCGGCGCCAGCATGTTGTTGGTCATGTGGAGTTGTGTCAGAGGTCAGAGGGAGGTTTGTGGTCATGGAGTAGCATGTGTCTTCAGGGCCCATGGAGCCAGTAGTAAGTGACTTGGTGGCAGCAGCATGAGAGCTGGAACTTTGAGGGGAAAAGGACTTAAGTATTGGGGGGTTCTTCTGTGTTCCCTACAGCCAGCCTTAAACTGTTTTATATCTTTGTTTTTTAATGATGAAAGCTCCAGGTTGGGAAGTTAGGAAGGGAGAGGTTGACTGGAAACATGGCTGTTAGGTTTTGTTTTGTCCTGGTATCCCTCTCCTCTGAGGAGGGTTCAGCCCCTGCACCACTCTGCCATTGCCGAGGTCTGTCCCCCTGGGCGTGGCTATGAGGGCTCCCCAATGGACAGTACTTGACAAGCCCTGGCTTACCATCCCGGGTTGGGGCCGTGGGAGGACGAGAAAGGGCAATGGGACAGGAGCAGTTCAGGGCATCATGTTGAGGGGCTGGATTTTGTGTTGCTTGTGGATCCCTGGGGTCAGGGACGTGCAATGGCATCCTGCATCCACCCCCTCAGGTGATGGCACTGGCATGATGGAACCGCCAGCCTCTGTTAGAGGTCCATAGTGTGCAGACACACTACCCCTCTCACAGAGAAGGAAAGCAGTCCCTAGGATGCTCAGTCTCTCAATCCTTCTCCCCTGGCCATCCCTCTGACATCTGGAGTCTGTTCCCAACCCAGGTTGTCGGCATTGCAGATGAACATCCCGCCTCTGTGCCAGCAGGCCAGCTATGGCTGTTAGGTTTTGAGTGTTGGGATACTCAGTTCTCTCCCACCTACTGACCTCTGGCAACCTGTGCTCATTCCTGAACACTGGACACCGGCGTGGCTAGAGGTAGGACATTCAACACCTTAGCCCTCCATGCCACCAGACTGACTGATTTTCAATATTTTGACTCCAGTCTTTTAACACAGCCATCCTCCCACCTCACAGAAGGATACCACTGAGTGGAGGATGGAGTGGAGCTAGGGAAAGAATCCTGTGTTTTTTTTTTCCTGAACATTTTCCTGTGATATGTGGGGAATGTGTTGATTTTGGGCTGTTTGGGGACTGAAAGGAGGAGGGAGGATGCCGAGCAGAGGGAGGAAGAGGAGGGGATACCGATAAGGACGCTGGACCACATGACTCTGTGCAGACCAATCGGGCCGAGGTGCTGCGATATTTAAGGTGCCATATTTGTAGTCTGCTCCACAGAAGGCTGCGCTTGTTGGGATACATAGATACATAGATACATAGACAGTGTCTGGCAGATAAGGGCCTATGGCCCACCTAGTCTGCCCATTTGAGCTTGTAAGTTCAGTTTGTTTTCCTAGAAGTCTATTTCCCTTACCCTGACCTCTAGAATTCCTTTATGTCTATCCCATGCATTCTTAAATCCCGTGATTGTTTCAGCCCCACCACTTCCTCTGGCAGGGTGTTCCACTTGTCCACCACCTCGCTCTGTGAAGAAATTCTTTCTCATGTTTCTCTGAATCGTCCTCCTCCAACTTCATCCCATGCCCTCTAGTCCTGAAACATCTTTTCGCTTAAAAATAGTGTTTTCCTGCACCCTGTTCCTCCCTGTAAGATACTTGTATGTCTCTATCATCCCTCTCTCCCTCCTCTCCTCCAGGGAGTACATGTTCAGTTCCTTCAACCTGTCTTCATAGGACTTGTGATGCAACCCATGCACCATCTTTGTTGCCCTCCCTGAACCTTCTCTACCCTGTCTATGTCCTTACGTAGGTATGGTCTCCAGAACTGTACACTGTACTCCAGGTGGGGGCCTCACTAGTGTCTTGTATAGCGGAATTATGGACCTCCTTTTCCTGCTGGTGATGCCCTGCCTATACATCCCAGCATCCTATTTGCTTTACCTGCTGCCTTGTCACACTGTTTCCCTACCTTGAGGTCATCAGATGACAACCCCAAGATCCCTTTCCTGCTTGGTGCATGCTATATCCTCACCCCCAACTGATATATTGTGCCAGGGTTTTTGTGCCCCATATGCATTATCTTACACTTCTTTGCATTGAATTTCAACTGCCAAACCCTTGACCATTCTTCAAGTTTCTGCAGGTCCTTCTCATTCTGTCTACACCCTCTGGTGTGTCTACTCTGTTACAGAGCTTTGTGTCATCTGCGAACAGTGAAATTCTGCCTTCTATATCCTGTGCAATGTCACTGATGAAGATGTTGAATAGGACCGGTCCCAGCACTGATCCCTGTGGTACCCCACTGGTCACTCTTCCTCTGTGGAGTGACAGCCATTTACCACCACCCTCTGTGTCCTGCCATCCAGCCAGTTACCTACCCACCACACTACTGTCCTGCCCACACCCATATTCCCCAGTTTGTGTAATAGTCTTCTATGTGGCACAGTGTCAAAGGCCTTGCTGAAGTCCAGATAGGCCATGTCCACTGCCCTCCCCTGATCCACCTCCCTAGTCACCCAGTCAAAAATTCAATGAGGTTGGTCTGACATGACCTCCCCTGGTGAAACCATGCTGCCTTGGGTCCTGTAGTCCATTGGCAACCAGATGTTCCACCAATCTCTCCTTCAGTAGTGCTTCCATGATCTTTCCCACTACCGAGGTGAGGCTGGCTGGTCTGTAGTTCCCTGCTTCCTCTTTGTTCCTACTTTGTATAAGGGGACTACATCTGCTGTCCTCCAGTCTTTGGGTACTTCCCTGTTTCCAGTGATTGGCTGAACAGGATAGCCAGAGGTTCAGCCACCACCTCTCTTAGTTCTTTAAGGACCCTGGGTGCACCCCATCTGGCCCATTGCTTTATCAGCTCTTATTACTTCCAGTTCCTTCAGGACCCTTTCTCGTAAAAAGGATGGAGGGACCAAGGAAAGTAGTAGTAGTAAGTAGTAAAGATTTTATTCAATTGACAAGCAAAAGAATAAGAGACTCGATTGAGATGAGCTCATTCCCAGCGAGGTCCTTAGTACAAACATTCATATTGACATCATGGTAAAAAGTTACAACACAAATTACATACATAAATATACATACAGTATAAACTAACACCACAGCAATATTGAGTTACAATTAACTACTTAACATCTATATAAATAATCTATGTAGATGATACATGACATATTCATATATGTGCAAGTACAAACCTTCATCATAATTAATATATAATGTTCAAGGTGGATCAGCAATAAACCTTTTATCTGCTTCAATTTTGAACCATCTTTTATTTCTCCTATACAAGGGCTAGAATTAAGTGGTCTAAGATAAATTGGCAATGAGGTTCCATAAATTGGGACCCAAATAAAAAAATGCGCTCTACCCAAATCTGTCTTCTTCTGGGCAATTAGTATTCCATACCCTCCATAGAGCATAGGCCTCTCTAATCGTCCTAACCTGAAGTTCATCGGTAATATATTCAGGTACTTTACCCTAACTGAGTTAACCATGTATATCAAAGCATGAAAGGACCTCTTTCTTCTTTGATGCATCCTAGTCAAAGACTGATATAGCTCACTTCTATGGGTTCTTTTAGGTACATTCAAAACAAACCTTGCTATTTTATTAAAAGAACATCTATTTTAGCTAACTGGGTTGAGGTTGCCCCATATAAACAATATCGCCATAGTCCAAGAGTTGTATCAATGCGGTTGTAACTACAAGCTTCTTTACCCTTTCATTCATACAATTTCTAATTCTGTATAGTGCACCCAAACATCCGCTAACTTTCTTAATTATATGTTCTATGTGGAAGTCAATCCTAATGATCTATCCAGGTACATTCCTAGGTATCCATAACATTGCACTTGTTTAAGGACAATTTTATCTTTGGTTACTATATTCAAACCTAACTCAGAATAGGTTGCACTATTCTTTTAATGAACAGTATAACCTGAGATTTTTGAGTTCAGAACAAGTTTAGATTCACTATTAAATATCTGAATCTCATCAAATGCACTTTGCAGAATAGATTCTATCTGCATTATTGATGTGTCTTCCACATAAATAATGGTATCATCTGCATATATGGTACATCAGAATTGGTTAAAACGAAATCATTCATGTACAAATTAAATAATATTGGACCCTAAATGGATCCTTAGGGCACTCCAGAAATAATTGCCCTAAGATCAGATCCTCATCCATTGATTGATACAATTTGTTTTCTTCCAGATAGATAAGCATCAAACCACCTAACTACATTTGTAGAAATACCCAAAGCAGGTAGTCTGGACAGGAGGACATCGTGGTCCAAGGTATCAAATGCCTTGGACAAATCAACAAAAATTGCCCCACCGACATTCCCTGTCCAGAGCACCTGCAATATCCCCAGTGACTTTCAGCAAGGCAGAAATTGTACCATGCATAGGTCTAAAACCAGATTGGAATTTATTAATCATCCTTCCTTTTTCTAAATATGTCTGAAGTTGTTTAGCTACCATCTTTTCAAACACTTTAGCCACTACTGGTAATAATGAAATAGGCCTATAATTCTCTAACAAAACTCTAGAGCCATTTTTAAAAATGGAATTACTCTAGCCAACTTCCACATTTCAGGAATTTCCCATGTGTAAATGACATGTTAAAAATGCTGGCCAAAGGATACGAAATAACCAGAGCAGCATATTTCAAAAGTATATTGGGAATCTCATCTAAACCCCTGCTTTCTTAATATTTATTCTGAATAATGCATTTTGTACATCTAATGATGATACAGGTTTGAAATCAAACTCCTTACTCTTTTCAAACTCAGCTTCTGTATCTTTTGAGAACTTTTGGTGAGAAGAAATGAGTTACATTTTGTGACAGCCACTGTGCCCATGGTTATAAAATAGTCATTAAAACTATCCACAACCTGTGGGTCTAATGGAATTTCCACCTTCCCAATCTCAAATTTTCCAGATAATCTAATTGTTGTTCTCCCTTGGCCTTTTTAGAACTTTCCAAAATTTCCTCAGATTACCAGTCAAGTTAGTTGTTAATTCCTATTATAATAATCATGTTTAACTTTCTTAAGTTCATAATTATAATGATTCCACAATTGTTTATACTTACCCAATCTGAGTCATCTTTTGTAAATTTAGCTACCTTCCATGCCCTACCTCACTGTTTCTTAACTTTAAATAAGTGAGAATTGTACTAGGGAGCATTATTAGACTTTAATTTCCAATTTTAGATGGAGCATGCCTGTTGCAAATTGTCAAAAATCATCATTAAACATTACCAAGCATCATCAACCGTGGAACTAGTTCTAACCTTTCCCAATTGAATTCTTCCAACTCTAGCATAAATTTTATATAATCTAAGTTTTAAATGATATATATTGAACTATTTTCTCTGACTTTCTTGGTTTCTTTGATTTCTTATGCCATATATCATCTGGTGATCTGAAAAGAATCTGGGAGAACACCACTGGCCACAAACTTATCTGGATCCATAGTAAATAGTAAGTCCAAAATTGTGGAAGAAGTTGGATGTTTAGTGTTAACTCTAGTTACATCTGTAATTAGCTGGGTCATACCCAAAATGGTAGCCATCTCTACACTACTATGATTACTCTCTACCACTTTCCAATCTACATTAAGATCCTCATTAACAAAATCTTGTGGCTATTCAGATATTCCCCAAAAGTCCTGCAATGCTTGAAACACCTCAGGACTAGCTTTTGGTGGTCGATACATACCAGGTAATAATAAAGGCTTATTAAAAGGAAAATTGAATAGTAATGGAAGGACTTCAGAACCACACCAATCCTGTTGACAATTAAATGTTAACACATTTAGGGAGCTAAGTAAATAATAACTCCCCTTGTTCGATCTTTCCTCCATAAATCATAACCATTTATGTGCACCATATTATCCATACTCTTATCATTCAACCATGATTCTGTAATTATAATCACATCTGGACTATATTTAATAGTCCATTCCCTCAGGTGATCAATCTTTCTTAATAGACTACAGATATTAATATGAATCACACACAGCCCTTCTTTCTTCAAAATATTAGCAGTTAAATCAGGGTTCAAGACATCACAAGAATTCAAATTATTTTCAAAATCCAAATCAACATAGGGCCTGGATTAGGATGAATATCCCCACTTACAATTAAACTAATCATCAACACCATTTTACAAAATTCATATAACTGTCCTTTCATTGTTACTTTCTTATGGTGTTTAATTGTGGGTTGGTCCAGATAAATTTTATGTTGTCCCCACCTACCAATACTCCTTTAAATATCATTATCCACTTAGTTAAGTTAAATTCCAAGTGATCACTCAACAACCCTGATGAAATTATATACTTACTTAATTGGCTCCCCAGCATGTGTGCTTGATGTGTCCCCATGTAGCCAGTCGCACTAATAAATTTCCAAGTAATTAATACTTCTCAAGATACTTCTAGGAGCAAGGGGAAACATACAACCACTCACACAAAGCAAAAATCCCCAACTGAAATAGCAACATTTCTAGGATCAAACACAGGGATTATACCTTAGAGCAAGTTATTCGTAAACACTCCTGAGTACCAGTATTAACCACTACACCAGAATGAAAATGCACTGTCCCAACTACAATTTCTAAAGCAAAATACCAAACATAAATTTTCAATGTAATAGTCTTTTACAGATAATAACTATACTGTATATAATACAAGCAGCTAAACAGCCTAAAACATTTAAAAAGACAGGCACCACTAGTATATTTAAACAAACACTACTAGATACTACATTAATGTGCCTCAATTAAAACAGCATTTACCCTCACTTGCTTGTAACTAATCCACTTTCTGTGTATAGGTGGTGTTGTACCACTCTGTAACTCAACTAGCGAGCACCCATAAATTTAAACAGGAGTTCCACCCCTTTCTGTGACCTCAGTGGTCGGCTCCCCAAGCCCCTGTACACTAAGATGTAGAAAGCACAGAAAGTCAGTAAAATGGCAAGGAAATGCACAGTATCAGTATGACAGTATGGAAAGTATCCAGTGTCATTTTTTTTCTGAATGTTTTCCTGTGATATGTGAGGAATGTGCTGATTTTGGCTGTTTGAGGATTGAAAGGAGGATGTCGAACAGAGGAGGAAGAGGGAGGGTGATACTGATAAAGGACGCTGGACCATGTGACTCTGGGCAGGCCAATCAAGCTAAGGAGTGCTGTAGTATTTAAGGTGCCATATTTGTAATCAATTCCACAGAAAGCTACCACTGCATGGAGGGCAGAGCAGGACTTTTTGGGGAATACTGTGTTATTTTTTTATTGTTTTCTGTGATGTGTGGGGAATGTGCTGATTTTTGGCTGTTTGGGGACTGAAAGGGAGGAGGAAGGATGCCGAGCAGAGAAAGGAAGAGGAGGGGTAGATTGTAAAAGGACACTGGACCACAAGACTCCAGGCAGGCCAATCAGGCTGAGGTGTGCTGCGTGTATTTAAGGCATCATATTTATAGTCCGCTCCCACAGAGGCTGCTGAGCAGAGGACAGAGCAGGACTCGGGGGTATCCTGTGGTTTTTTTCCTGAATGTTTTCCTGTGATGTATGGGGAATGTTGATTTTGGCTGTTTGGGGATGGAAAGGAAGGAGGGAGGATGCGAGCAGAGGGAAGAAGAGGGAGGGGAGACCAAAAAGGACACTGTACGCTTGACTCTGGGCAGGCCAATCGGGCTGAGGAGTGCTGGTTTTCTTTCCCAGAGGGCCAGCTAACCCTCACATAAGCAGCCCTGACACATGAGTGCCACGATGCAGGAGTGTAGCATCTGAGTAGTGGCTGCAGGGTGTCATCAAGGACAGCAGGCAGTAGGCCATGCTGCTAGAGACAGCAGGGCCTACAATGGGTGGACTGACAATGGACATGGAGAGGCCAAGGTGGGGGGTTCACAGGGAGAGGGGCAGGAACTGGCATGGGGAGGAGGGTGTATCTGGGCATGCGACCAGGGTGGGAGGTGGGAAGGTTGTAGGTTGTAATGGATGCAGAGCAGCCATATTCCTGGGTTTTGCATGGAGGATGGGGGCTATATGGTGTGTTGGCAGGTAAGACAGCTTAGAGATGAGATTGGATGGTTGAGGAGGAGTTGGGGATGGGAAGGCCAGAATGGGGACATTACCAGTGGGGGGACCCGAGGAAGCACCCAACAGATCTTGCAGCAGGCAAACAAAAGAGTAAACTAGCTGGGGAACAGGAGTGGCACAAATCCGAGCAGCTAGGGCAAAAGAACAATGGCTGGATGACAGTCATGCATAGTGATAAGCCTAGAACAGGTCTGGGGCAGGGATATAAGCCTCAGAGAGGGAATGATGAAGTCTCTCAGAATAAAGAGACTAACATTACAAACAGCTTCTCAGTTCTAGCTAGCCTGGAGGAGCAGGAAGAGGTGGGAAGAGAAGCTGCAGTGACAGTTCACGGGGATAGACACTATGGGGGAGAAGAGATGCAGCAGGGAGTCAGAAGACACTAGCTGTAGCCAAGCAAGCAGCAGAAGGAGGGAGGGAAGAAGGAAGGTGGTGGGATGACAGAAACTGTAGTGGGGAGGAAGGAACAGGTAGATAAGGGGATGGGGGAATCGGCAGAAAGCCGGTGAAGTATGGCACAAGGAGAGGAGGGAAAACATGATGGGGAAGAGCGCACTTCAGGGATGACACAGGGAGGAAGTAGCAGTGGGGTGATATAAAGGAGGGTGATGGAGCAGGTGCAGGAGCAAGGAGGGAGTGCAGAGGAGAAATAGTTCCAAAGTGGAAGCTGACAGACCGCCAAAGTTGTTAGGAGGGAGAAGACAGGACAGAGATCAGGAGAGGCAAATGGGTTCAGCAATGGGGGAGATCAAGCTGGGGACAGGAGATTATCAGGCACTATGAGGGTGAGCAGGATAAGAGTGAGAGGGTCATAATTCTAGGGGACTCAATACTTAAGGGTGTAAGATGGGGATAAGGTGCCAGAGAAAGCAGCATCTGGGTGGAGTGCATGCCAGGTATGACAGCAGGCAGTGTGGGTCAGCATATTGGCAGATGTGTAGGTAAGGTGGGGAAAACCACACATTGTGGTGCACCTGGGAATGAATGACCTGGAAGGGAGAAGGATAGAGCAAGTACAGGACAGCTTCAGGGAGCTACAGAAACTATGCAATGAATGGGAAGGTCGGTGGCATTCTCAGAAGTCCTACCAGTAGCAAGAGTGAGTTCAGCCAGGAAGCAAGAACCATGGACTTCAATATTTGGCTGAGGGAATGGTGTGGGACCAAGGAGTATGGATTGGTGGGGGTGGGGCAGCAAGTAGGACAACAAAGATCTGTACACAGATGATAGGCTTCATCTTAGTAAGGCAGTTTCACAGGAATTGAAGCAGAGGATGGGGAATTTATCAGAGGTATAATTTAAACTATGTGGGGGCACTGGAGTGGAAATCACCAGGAGGGGGTCCATTGACCTCCCTGTAGCAAGAAAGGAGACAAACTTAAGTAGGGTAAAGGAAGGTGTTGGGAGTAAGGGTGCAGTAAGGATAGTAACAGGGTGGAGGTAGAATCACTAAATGCTAGGAGCCTGGGGAACAAGATGGCTGAGTCGAGGCATTGATGGCAGAGGAAGGTGGACATAGCCGCCATTACCAAGATGTGGGCAAGCAAACACCATGACTGGGACCCAGCCATCCCAGGCTTCAAATTATTCTGGAGGGACAGGGAAAGGGGAAAGGTGGGGAGTGGCCATTTATGTTAGGGAGGATCAGATGTAATAGGGAGGAGGGGAGGAAGGCAGGTCAGAAGTCATTTGGCTGCAGCTGCACGACCCGAGAGGACTAAGGTCAGATTGGGGGTTGTATGCAGGCCTCCAACTCCAGAAGGAAGAGGTTGATAGGGAGTTGGAGGAGCAGTTAAGGAGACTTAGTGGCAAAGGGAGCACTAATGGTGGTGGAGGACTTTATTCTACCAAGGGTGGACTGGAGCATCCTGGTTACCTCATGCACCAGGGACAAGATCATCCTGAAGCCTTCCAGGATGGCTTCCTGACCCAGAGGGTGACAGAGCCAATGAGGAAAGGAATATTCTAGACCTGTTGTTGGAGGATGGGGAGGAGGTCAGGTATATTAGGCGGAGGAACCACTGGCGGTAGTGATCATCGCACAGTGTGATTCTCATTCAATCTGGGAAGGAGGTAGCCACTACTAAAACTAAGGCCATGGACCTCAAAAGGGCAGACGTTGGCAGGATGGGTAGCATACTGGAAAGGCACATTGCTAGAATCCACCCAGAAATGGACGCCAAACAAAATGGGCAGTCATCAAACTAGGACTGACTGAAGTCACTAACACATAATGTCAAGACCGAGGCAAGAAATCCAGGACCAAGAGGTCAAGCTTAATGAGTGGGACGGTAATGAAGAAGGTGAGGATAAGAAGACTGCATTTAGAACCTACAAGAGATCCAACAGGGCAGAGGACAGAAAAGAATATGTGAGGAGATCCAGGGAAGTGAGCAGAATGGTATGGGCAGTCAAGAAGGCTAGAAAACTGTGACTAATGCAGGGATCAAAGAAGGGAGAAGGATTCTTCAAATATATATGGGAGAAGAGGAAGAGCAAGGATCAAATTGTTAGGCTCAAGAAAGGCAGTGGGTGGGTAGAAAAGGGGTCTGAGTAGGCAGAAGCACTCAATGAGTACTTCAGTATTCACCAGAGAGAGAGAGCGAGAGAGATGGGCCTGTTCCTAAGGGTAAGCATGGGATGGGGTGTGAAGGAGGGAGGAAACCACAGATGGGGTAATCATGGTGGAAAGGGTGATGGAGGGCCTTAAGGCCCTGAGGGTGGACAAGGCACCTGGGCCAGACGGAGTTCATCCCAGAGTGCTGAGAGAGTTGGCAGTAGTCCTGGCATTGATATTGGTGGATCTGTTCAACACCTCCTGGAAACAGGTGTGTGCCCAGGAATTGAGGTGGCGCTTGTGGTGCCTATCTATAAGAGGGCCCAAGGACTAACCAAGGAACTACAGACCAGTGAGTCTTTCTGCAGTTGTTTCAAAACTGATGGTGACTATCCTCAAGAAAAGGCTGGTAAAATTCTTGAGGATAATGATCTCCAGGATGGTAGGCAACACAGGTTTGTCTTGGGCAGATCCTGCCAGATGAACTTGGTTGATTGACATTTTGACTGGGTGATGCAGTGGCACTGGACGGGGTCATGGTGAACCTTTGATTCCGTACACATGGCAGGTTGACCAGCAAGTTGAACAGTCTGGGAGCAGGGCAGAAACTGGTAAGATAGGTTGAGAACTACTGTAAGATCAACAGCAGGGGGTAGTAGTTGGGGAGCATCAGAATCAAGGGCAGTGACAAGCGGTGTTCTACATGGGTTGGTGCTAGATTAGTTTCTGTTAAACATATTCATTGCCGACATCACAGTAGAGATCAAGAGTAAGAGCAGTCTCTTCACAGATGATACCAAGATCTGTGCGAAGGTGGATGGAGGAGGTGGTAAAGAACTCCAGGAGGATTTGGCACTTCTGAAAAATGGTCTCACACTTGGCAGCTTGGATTCAACACCAAGAAGTGCAAAGTGATGCATTTAGAGCCAGGAACCCAGAATATAGTTAGTAGTTGAGGGTGAGTTAGCCAAGACCAAAGAGGAAAAGGATCCAGGGTATTAGTAACTGGTGAAATGAACCACTCAGCCTAATGAAGGAAAGCAGTAGAAAAGGCCAACAGGATGCTAGGGTGTACAGCAAGGGGATTACTTCTAGGTATAGGGAAGTCATCTTGCCCTTGTACAGGTCCCTGGTGGGGCTGCACCTGGAGTACATACTGTGTGCAGTTCTGGTGCCCCTACTTAAAGAGGACATTAAACTACTGGAGGGGTACAGTGCAAGGCAACAAAATGATCCTGGGGTTGGGGATAAACCTTATGAGGAGAGACTGAGTAAGCTCAACATGTATTCCCTGGAGGATAGAAGAGAGGGGATATGACTGAGACCTTCAGTATCTGAAGGGCATGAACAGAGTAGGCACTGGGACTTTGTTCATTCTAAAAGGTAGGAGGGAAACCAGAGGACACTCTCTGAAGTTGAAGGAGGGCAGGTTCAGGAGGGAGATGAGGAGATACAATTTCACTGAAAGGGTGGTTGCAGGGTAGAACATGCTGCCAGAGGAAGTGGTATCATATGGACAATGGGAACTTCAAGAGGGGTGGAACAGTTTCAAAGGAGGTTGCAAACCATGTAGGGGGTAGGGGGTGGTGAAGGCAAAAGTGGGAGGGGCAGCTACAGCACAGTCTAATAGACTGAAGTGCTGCACACTTGAGCAGACTAGATAGATCATAAGGCCTGTATCTGCTGGCAACTTCCTATGTAAACATGATGGGTGTCATTTTTTGAACCCTGGATGAGACATGTTTTTACATTTGTGGCTCAAAATAATGTTTCAACACTATGCTATAAATGCCGCATGTCATGTTTGTGAAGCAGAAACATAAAGCAGCTATCATGAAAATATGGGGTAAAAAATGTACATTTATCAAGAAATGTTTTGTGTGGTGCTAAACTTTGCCCCAGTGAGTAGTGCTTTGTGTTCCCATGCTGGGGAGCTCATTTTAGGGTAAGCTCAGTGAGCTAACTTGATGGGCAGAAGCTGGGGGAATGGTGCTGTCATGCAGCATCATCCTCCTAGCCTAGAATATGAATGTAAAGGGTTGCACACAGGGCCCAAATGCCATATATTGAAGAGAAATCTTCTCTTGTCATAGGGCCCTACACCTCTGCACCTGTGGCTGCCAGATGGTCCTGTGCTTTGGCAGACAGATGGACTCTTGCCGTGCATGTCTGTATCTGTAGTCACATGGAAATCCTTGACATTCATTGCCACATGGAAGTGCAAGACAGACAGACTCTTCCCTTGGTGTAGGGCCCAGAAGGCCCTGGGCTCAATTTTCAAAAGCACCTTTAGATCAATGCAAGCTACAGCAAACAGCAGCTTGTATCGAAGCCTGTTGCACCAGGGACTCTACATCAGATTTTGGTACAGGAAGGTGTCCTGGCGCCAAACTCCCGAGGTTGCCACAACCAGTTCCATGTGTCAAACAAAGGACACATGAGGGGAGGATTGTTGCAAGCTCCGGGATGGTATTGCGGCATTACGACTCATTGCCAGTGACCTGACTGATATGTGCCCAGGTGGTCGGGCTGGGAATGTGGTAGACAAGATGGGCCAGGTAGGAGGTGGAGGTAGAGGCGAGCACAGACCATTGCAACATGACAAACATGACAGTGACAGGGACAGGACAGTGAGGGAAAAGTAGTATGATGAGTGGTACCTTGGGGAGAGTCTGAGGACTACAGGGAGCCATGTTAGCATAACAAGCCAAGAGCATACACTGTCTGGTGGTGGTTGGCTGGAAACACATGTCGGCAGAGTACACAGCATAAAAAGTGGTAAAAAATATTGCCGGCAGCACATCATGGGCAAAGAGGTTGCCCGGACAAAATATCGCCAAGCACACTCCGCATGTGCACAGCCCATGATGTGTGGCATGGGTCCTGTGCAGCAGAAGCAGGAGGGTGGCATTCATGTAGGACAGAGGGAGTACCCAGGAGACCAAAGGCAGCACAGGCATCCCATAGAAGAGGGATGTGATAGTGATTGGCAACAGATATGCATGGTTAGCAGGGGCACAGGTATGGGGGGCGTGACAAGTACAAAGCACTACACCCGCATACAGATAGGGCATCACACAGCCAGGACCCATTATGGCAGACAGGACTGCCAGCCACAAAGCCACCATATGGACACCTGTGTCATGTTACATTCCCCAGGTTTGGGTAGCATGCTTATGAACATGGGAAAGCAATGTCACACATACCTGGGGCTGCACAGGGGTCCACCACCCTGCCAAAGTACTGGCTGCAAGCGTGTCATGGAGGCTGACAGAGGGACATGCATGGAATCCCCTGTCTATCGCACCCATTCAGAGGTAACGGTGGTATGCACCAAAGGGCTTGTACTGCCTGCTCCACGCCTGTACAGTTCCATACGGCTATGATTTTGCAGGTCTTTATTATTTTCTGTGATGTACTGGCTGCGACATTTACTTCCATGATGGTTTGTCCCATGATATTTACACACGGAACCAATCTGGCAGGTGACATCTGCAATGCCTAAGGGGTCTGATGTCAGGCAGTGGGTGTCTGCAATTTCAAGTCCCAGTGGAACATTTGCAAGCAGCACTCAAGGCACATACCTCTTCTGCATAACTGCCATGAATTACCATGAGCACTGCGCAACATGTATGAATGCCTGTGGCACACTTGGGGATCCACCGCCTCATATACACCCATGCTGGACTAAAGAGTGGCCTGCCCTCTAATGTGCATATCTGGCAGTCCATCATGCTATCACTGACAACAGTCCCTCTGGTATACGCATATAATGTGGGTCAGCATGGTACTGTATTGCCGATGCATACTTGCAAGGCTACTGACAGGTGCACAGTGTACATCTCAGATGAGATACCACAGGTCGTTAGTAGCCTGCTGTCTTCCAGTGACCACTACCATGGCACAGCCGGTCATACTACTCTGCAGCATGCGCCATACTTGTATCATTCCATGGACTCATACATCAACACAACTGTTGCTGGTATACCTTCCACGGCATCTGTCTGTGTCCTCTGTGAAAACAGCACACAACTGGTGGCTCACACCTGTGTGCCCCTGGGAGCCAGTAGTGGTGCAACTGGTCCTAACATCAGCTCTGGCTGGTCTAACCCACGGCAGTGGCTTGTGGTCAATTTGGGACTTTAAGAATCCCGCTGTTGGGTATATGGCAGCCAAATAGTGGTGCAGCTCTCTCAGTGCCATGGCACAGACTGTCAATCACCCTCAGGTATGGCGCAAGGTTGTTGGGCACAAGTGGGCCCCTGGTACTGCAAACACCATCTGAAAATTAGGAATGATGCAAGGTGTGGCACAGTGTACCTCATGCGCCACGTCTGTTTGACACAAGGACCTTGCCTCATTCCTGAACCCTTGAAATTGATCCCCTGTGTGTCTATATCTGTTCACAGGTCTCAATCCACTATCTCAAAAGGAAAGGAAATTCTTTGCAAAAAAAAACTGCATTAATGCACCAGTTAGGTTTCAACTTAATGTCACAAAAGTAGGGAATGTGGTGTTAGGTTTCCAACCTCAACTTCCACCCATCCTCCCAAGCAGCAAAAGGACTAGATCATACAAGCAACCACAGACGGACACTATCAGGTAAGACAAACAGCATACAACTGTTTCCAGATGACACAATGGCACAGATGGCAGAAGTCAAAGGGTAGTTTCAGGGATTTTTTCCTCTGCCCCTTTGCTCTGTCTTGTGGGGTGCCACAGGGCTCTGTGCTTTCTCCCATGTTGTTCCGGTGTACATGCTACCGTTAGGAGACATTATAAGGCGTTATGGGCTGAGTTTTCACTGCTAAAGATGACACTCAGCTCTATATGTCCTTTGCACCCAACAAAATGATGCTGTCTCGGCTTTTAACAACTGTCTCGGCTGAAATTCAGGATTGGATGAGTGCGAACTGGCTGAGGTTAAATCCAGATAAGACTGAGGTTTTAGTCGTTGACCCGGTCATTATGTAAAGAAGTCGACTCCTGGGGTCCCCTCTTATCTTTTATTAGGGATACCCAGTTGAGACCTTCTGAACAGGTGCGAAATCTGGGCGTTATTTTGACAGTGCGCTGACACTAAAGATGCAGGTGTCGGCCACTGTCAGATCTTCCTTTACCATCTGAGGAATATCACCCGGATAAAACACCTTGTTCCACATGATGACCTTCCTGTATTGGTTCACGCTTTTGTTTCTTCCCGTCTTGGTTACTGTAATGCTTATATCTAGGTTGCCGGGGGTAGATCTCGTCACCTGCAGCTGGTGCAGAACGCGGCAGCTAGGTTGTTGACAGGGCTACCAAGAACTTGTCATGTCACACCTGTGCTGGCGCGAACTGCACTGGCTGCCAGAGCGATGGAGAATCACCTTCAAGGTCGATTGCTGACCTATAAGACCCTACACGGCCAGGGACCAGACTACCTGCAAGATCTCCTTTGTCCCTATCGTCCTCTCCGCCCTCCGCTCCACTGGCGAGGGATTGCTAGAGATTCCCAGGGTCTGTTATAAAGCATCTGGGGCTAGGGCTTTTTCTTTATGGCCCTGACCCTGTGGAATTCTCTACCTCGTCAGGTTAGAGAGTGCCCGTCCGTGGAAGCATTTAAGAGATCCCTGAAAAGTTATTTATTTTGCTGGCATTTGGTTAGTTTATTTTATGGATATTTTGTTTTATGTCTTTATTTATTAGTGTTGATGTTTTATCTCTGTTTTGTATTAGCGCTTTGATTTCTTGAAAAGCGCTTTATAAATAAATTTTGATTTGATTTTGATTTGACAAATGCAGTAGCACCATTGTACTACCTTCATGGATTTGTATCTGGGGCATGCACACTGCAAGACTTATGCACTCTCTTATCTCTGCCGATAGAAATCCACGATACTGAAATCACAACACTGCTTCTGTGTGCCGAGCACAGGACCCTGTAACCAAAGACAGAAATGCACAACACCAAAATTACAACAGTCATTTTGTTTGCAAAATGCAGGCTCTATGGGACCAGCGCTTCTGTAGCCTCAGGCACTCATGCACACTGTAAGCCATACACAATTTGATGGGTCTGCTGCTGCAGCCACAGGTATAAGACATACATAATGACCTCTGTCTGCAGAAGTACAGCTGCCACAAAATCCACGATACCAAAATTGCAACAGTACTTCTGTCTGCAGAAGCGAGACTCCTGGGGGTCCTGTACCATTTTAGACAGACGTGTAAGACATGCACAGTGACTTTTGGGACCAGAAGGGCAGGCCCCACACAGATGGAAGTACTGTTGCAATGTGGATATCATGGTTTTTAGCAGTGAATCTAGAAATTTTTCAAGGGGCTGCAGTTTTCCAGCTACGCAGCTGCATATAGAAAACAGTGCTCTAGCAGATCATGCTATCTAGTGAGGTACCTCCTGCATTGTGCTTGAGTACCTCTGGCTACTGAGACACAGGCCCCATGGAGAGTTTCTGTCTAGAAGCGCTTGCCCCTCATGGGCCCAGTTTGCAGCTACTTCATACTCATGCACACTGTATGACATACACACACAGGTGTAGCTGCATAAGGCCCACATCAGTGCTACTGCACCTGCGTCATCTGGAAACAGTTGTATGTTGTTTGTGTTACCTGATGATGGTAGTCTGTGGTTGCTTGCGTGACCTTGTCCTTTTGCTGCTATGGGGTGGGGTGGGGGAATTTGACCTGGTTATATTAAATACAGTAATAGGGAGGAAGAGGAGATGGGGTTGAGGAGGGGAAGGAATAGGAAAAGGAAAAATGAGGGAGGGGAAGGAAGTGGAGAAGGAAAAACAAACAAAAGAATGATTATATGCAGATTATTTAATGATTACATAAAGTACAAAAAATTCTACAGAAATAAACAAAGTTGTCAAAATATATGGACCACAAATCCTTTTAGGTTTGAGCTCAAGGAATTTCTAAACTGAGCTTCCACAATTCTATGCAAAGAAGTGAGAGAAAATTGCAGAAGGAAACAGATCAAAATTCCATATCACACTGTATCAGTTGTCACGCATGTCACTTAATACAGAATGTTCCTAAAGGACAGTTGATTTTTCTCAAGTGAAACTGTGGTACCCTGTACTTGTATGATACAAATGTCCCAACATTTCAGTCTGAGGGTATAGTGATCAGTGCATCAGTTTGGAACAAGAACAGGCAAACAACCTAGACAGACAAACTTTATTGACAAGACAAATGTGGGACAGAGACTCTAAATCTACGTAGCTGAACTTATTTATTTATTTTGGTAACCAGGTAAGTGCACTGATCCAGTGGACCATTTTCAGTCATGACCCGGCCACAAATGTGGTAGTGCAGGATAATACAGGAGTGGATACAAATTCACACTGAAGTGTACAGTGGTTACAACAACATTAGGACAGTGAGAAAAGTCATCATTTACATAATGTTTACAGCCATGGAGATAACATAACATTAAACAAAGAATACAAGTCGAGATACAGAGGAGAATTAGTTAAGCATATGCACAAAGTAGCTAAATATTTTCATTTTTGCGTAGCCAGCTGAGAAGTGGGAGCATGCAAGGTAGGCAGTGCAAGTCATTGAGCGAGTCATGTTTGTTCGTAGCCCTCAGTAGTAGGGGCAGTGGCCAACATATTATGGTAGTTGTATGGTGGCTCACAGGTTTCCGCTCTGCCCAACGAGCATTTGCAGGTGAACTCCTTCAGTAGCCAGGCTTTAAGGTTGGCTTTGAAAGACCATGGGCTGGAGATGTACGAATGGAAGTGGGAAGACTGTTCAGAGGGAGGGGTTGTTACAGAGAAAGCCTTGCTGCCCATCATCGAGAGACATGAGGAACTTTGAGGGTTGGAAAGGAAAGGCCCTAAGTGGTCTAGTGGCTGCTCTAGTTGTGAGTAGGGGAGTATAGGGGATAGCTGGTTACTTCTGAGGGCGCTGTCCAGCAGGCAGCCAGCAGCATAGTTCTGGTGTGCCTGGGGAGAGCCATCCTAGGGACTGATAGAGGTTGCAGTGGTGGGTTAATGAGGGGCTTTGAGGACAAAGCAACAGATAGCATTATATGCCGTGTATAGGTGGGAGTGTTGCTTTGTGGGTATTGGGAGTAGATGGGGAGCAGTAGTCCAGGAGAGCGAGAAGGTTGTCTTGCACTATGGCGAGGCGAGCTTCAGGTGAAAGCAGATGAACTCCATGATAGGCCACACCTGATTTCTGATTAATCTTTTAACGGTCAGGGCTGCATGATCATTAAACGTGAGGGAGGAGTCGAGGGTAACACCAAGGTATGAGACAGAGGTGACCTGCTTGAGTGAGGGGCCAGTGGGAGTACATACAGTGAGGGTGGTGTTAGATCTGGCAGACTTGTTTAAGAAGGGCTTGGGTCTGAAGAGCGTGGCCTTCGTCTTTTCTCATTTACTAGGAGTTTTCTGGACTTTGTGACTGCCTTTGGCCTGCAAGTATATCAGGTCAGACAGGTCCTTGTAAGGAACTGACATATTTTGACTAGTGAAAACAAACTCACTTCATTCACCCAGGAATTACCCAAAATAGTTTTCAGCCACGTCCAAACCTGATTGATAAATTGGTCCACAGCCTACACAATCCTAGGGAGGAGAGCAATGAGGGTCAGCCTTTGCCATCAGGGAATTTTACCTGTGGCAACTGTAAATTTTGCACTCATATTGAGGTTGGTACAGGATTTAGTCATCCAATTATTTGGGAGTATTATAGAGTCAATAATTGTATTACTAATAATTCTGCCTGTTGTATATTTAGCAGTTTGCAAACACAAAGCCTTTTACATTGGCAAGACAAGCAAAAACTGTAGAGAGAGAACTGGGGAGCATGTTTACAGTATTGAAATAGGCGATAGGAAAATGCTCTGGCCCTCCACATTAAAATGATGGGGGCAACATTCTTCAATGTTTGGGGCATAGAAAATGTATCTGTAGGCAAATGTGGGGATTAGCCTTCCTAATTGTTTCTGCTTGGGGAGGGATAGAGGTGTCTCTTTACTTTGGACAACCCAAGGCCTACTATAATTGTGGGGTCCATACACACCTTAGCAGTGTTTGTGATGCTGTCAGATGTGGAATTTGTACAGAACTGGGTAATTCAAACAAACAATGTATGAATAAAAGGAGGTGCAATGTATGCGATAAGGAAGAACACCCATTCAGATTATGTCCCTGGATCTCCCATAAGAGGGGACAAGATGGCCCAAGCAGAACACGATCTTTACATAAATATAGCACACATAAAACACACAGTAAATAAGCTATGTACCATCCAGCTTGAAATGCAGCTTTTGGAATTAAAAGTAAGGTAGCACAACAAAATGATCTGGTTGTGGATAACCCAGTTGCCATCTGCCTCTGCTGCCTCAACCTCTGCTACAATAACAGCACATGGTTCAGTCTGTAATTCAGAAATAGGTATGGAGGAACAATGAGGACAAAATGAACCGATGGAAGCTATAGAAATACCTATCAATGGGAAGACCTCGTAGAAAATGAACAAGTCCAAGCCATAGGTAAAGATTTTATAATTAATGGGTCTCCCTTTTCCCATACAGAAACTGCGCCGTAATTTGCCATTATAAAGGAGCATTTATAATGGCAAACATGCGTACGGTTTCCTCGCTCTGCACATGTGCCCACCACAATGTGTCCTTCCTGCTGCTCGCCACTTCTTTCTTACCTGCAACTCAACAGCCAGAGGAACTCAGCGGCAAGTTATTTTAAAAACAAAAAGTGCCATTTTCCACATATACAGGCATAACAAAATATTTAAAACATTTTAAAATCTTGGACAATGAAAATTGAGGACCGTTCAACGGAACGAGTGCAGCTGCACCGAACATCTGCTATTTCATTTTTTTATTTATTTTAGTCTTTGGTAACTGGGTAAGAGCTCACTAGGCACAAGTGTCTGTTTTCAGGGCAACCTGGGAGCACTGGACGGTTAAGTGACTTGCTCGAGTCACACAGTATGCAAGTGGAGGTTGTGAGAATCAAACTCAGGTCTGGTCTGCTGGATGTATCAAGCTTGTTCACACCTTGTTCTTCTAACCTCTAGGCTATACTGTCAGCCCATTTTATATAATTGCTGTGGTGAATCTCAAGTTTGCACACACTCAGTGTTAGATGCTTTTCATAAACCCCTCAAGCCCGCTCTCTCGGGGTTTATGTAGCATTAACACCTCGGAGTGTGTAAACTTTCATTACACACACTACCTATACTTTATTCTATTTATAATAGAGAATATTGCCAGGGCTGCAGCTATGATTATTTTGGGGCCCCGACAAGTCACTTGAAATGGGCCCCAGTTTCCCAAACCAGCTAATGTCAGGGTAATGCCAGCTCCTCCGTGGGCCCATCCTGAGCTCGGGCCCCGGACAACTTCCCACTTCCCCATTACTGTGGCCCTGAATATTGCTACAACTATGGATATGCTCCTCCAAATGCTCCTGTAACTGAAATGTTTTAAAGGGTGACCAGACAAAGGAAGAAGCAAAGTAAATCAGAACAAAGAAAGGCAAGGAAGATATCGGTGAAATTACAAAACAAGTTTGAAGTTCTGACAGCAACTAAGGACTGGGGACACAGAAGAAGATTCAATGCTGCTTCACTTCCATCATCCCAGCAAAATTTCTCCTTGAGTGGGAACAAGCCAGGTCCAGAACCAGGAACTTGAAAAAATTCAAAACACTAAATCAATTAAAAGTAGATGGGGGAGGGGTAAACAAACATAATGGCATTATATATGATAAGGATTTTACTTCTCTTACTAATGGGTTCTAGTATATTACATGATTGCTCTGTAACCACATTAAACATTAATTCAATGAGCTTACGCAACTTAGTGTTGTGTTATACTTGTGGAAATGCTGATACCTTTAGGCTGTTCACACTATCTGTTCCACAGGAACTATCACCCTGTAGGGGTACCAAAGGCAAGAAACCCCAGAAGGGTTCCACCCATAGAGGTGCTGTGGGAAGGATTCCTCAAGCTAAAGGTACCTTAGGAAGGAGCCCAGAGGAGAGAGGCATGCTGCTGGAGGAGGGAGGATGGTGGGGCAAAGTGCTTTTGAGTGAATTTGAAAGGAAGTGACATATATAGCTCAGGCAGGTGGCATGGATGGTTGCTGTAGCCCACTGAACTGCAGGCATAGCCTTTTAATTTCAAGGGCTTATGCAACTTAGTGAAGTGTTATGTATCGAACATACGTAAATTTGCCAGCAGATAAAGGCCTAGAGGTCTATCATCTGTCTGCCGAATGCAGCTAGCATTCTTTATCCTGCAGCTGCCCTCTCTTCCACCCTCTTCCTTCATTAACCCTCCCCTTGTCCTGTCCCATCCTTGTTTGAAGCAGTCCACTGTTCTACTGCATACCACTTCAGCAGGTAATGCATTCCACCCAGCCACCACCTCTCTTTAAAAAGTGTCTCCTCATCTCCCTCCTGAACCTTCCTCGCTCCAGTCTCATATCATGGCCCCTGGTGTCCCTCCCTCCCTTACTTTGAACAGCCCCTCTGTACTTGTCTTGTTTATTCCTTTCATGTATTTAAAGGTTTCAATCATGTCACCCCTGTCTCTCCTCTCCTCCAGTGAGTACATGTTCAACTCCTTCAACCTCCTCTCGTATGATAAGTCCCCAGCCCCTTGATCATCTTTGTCGCTCTGCCTGCACTCCCTCAGTAACTTAATGTCCCTCTTCAGATATGGGCCAGTACTGCACGAGTACTCAGGTGTGGTCAACTAATGACCTATACAGTGGCAGAATCACCTCCTCCCTCCTCGAGGATATACCTTGCAATACAACCCAGCATTTTGTTGGCCTTGCAGCTGCCTTCCTACATTGTGCTGAGTTGTTCATTGACCCTGTAATGAGCACACCTAGATCCTTCTCCTCCTCTGTCTGGGCTAGTTGCACCTCCCAGCTGGTAACTCCTCCTTGGGTTCTTCATCCCAAAATGCAGCACCTTGCACTTTTGGCATTAAAGCCCAGTTGCCAGGTGTCTGACCAGGTTTCAAGCTTTGCCAGATCATCCTGCAACCCCTGCCATCCCCCTAGGTCATCCACCACCGCTCACCTTGGTATCATCAGCAAACAGACTGATCTTGCTCTTGATGTCCCATGATATGTCTGCAATGAATATCCCAAACAACACTGGTCCCAACACGAGCCCTGTGGAACACCGCTTGTCACTGCCCTTGGGTGTAGAGCTCCCACCCACCACCGCCCTCTGTTGCCTTCCCTGCAGCCAGTTTCCTACCCATCTCACCAGCTTTGCCCGCCCCTGTGCCTACTAACTTCCTTCCCAGCCTTCCATGTGGCACTGAGTCGAATGCCTTACTGAAGTCCAGATACAGGACATCCACTGCATGGCCCCTGTCCAGTTGCCTAGTTACCCAGTCATAGAACTCGACCAGGTTGGTTTGGCAGGATCTGCCACATATGAAGCCATGCTGTCTGCTGTCCTGTAGTCCGTTGGCTCTAGGAGGGCCACCAGCCTCTCCTTCAGGATAGTCTCCATTAGCTTACCCACGATGGATGTGAGGCTCACTGGTCTGTAGTTTCCCGGTTCATCCTTGGGGCCACTCTTGTGAGGGGCACCACATGAGCCATCCTCCAGTCCTGAGGTACACACCTCGAATGTAGTGAGGCATTAAACAGGTCTGCACAAAGATCCTGCAAGGACCTCTGCCAGCTCCTTCAGTACCCTGGGGTGGATTCCATCTGGGCCTGACGCCTTTTCCACCCTCAGTACCTTCAAACCCTCTCAAACTCTGCTTCCATGATTTCCCCATCTGTCACCACTTCCCACCCTGCTTCTGCCATTTCTACCACCTTGGGTGTCATCCCTCTTCTCTTTAGTAAATACTGAGCAGAAGTACTCATTTAGTGCTTCCACTATCGCACCCTGCTTCCACCCAACCCTCCTCCTTCCTAATCCTTACTATGTGGTCCTTACAGCTCCTTTTCTCCCTGATGTACTTGAAGTCCTTCTCCCTTCTTAATGCCTTGTGCCAGCCTGAGTTCCGTAGATGCTTTGGCTCCCTTTACTGCCCTTTGTCATCTCCTTCGATTCTGTCAAGTACCTCCCTGTCCTCCCCTCCCTGTTTTCTTGTACTTCCTAAAGGCAGCTCTTTTCCTCCTTACCTTTTCCATGACCTCCTTGCTCAACCAGATCGGTTTCTTAGCCTAGCCTTCTTGCTCTGGGCTTGCAGCAGGTTTTAGTTGCCTCCACTATCCCAGCTTTATGAGCTCCCACCTCTGGTTAGTGTCCATACTAGATTGAATTCTGGCCAGGTACCCTTTTACCACTTCCCCATCCTCCTAAAGTCGGCCCTCCTGAAGTCCAGCACTATTGTGCCAGATTCCACCTTCCTTGCCCATATCCAATGTGAGCCATACTGAGTGGTGGTCACTCCTGACAGCGTTCCTCCACTGTAAGTTCTTTCACAAAGTCCCCATTTGCCAGCACAAGGTCAAGGGTATTCCCTAACCTGGTTGGTTCACTGACCATTTGCAGCAGGAAGCTGTCCTGAAGGCATTCAGCAGTACCTGCTCCCTTCTGTTCCTGGTTGTTGGGGTGCTCCAGTCCACTCCTGGCATGTTGAAGTCCCCCACAATCACCACACTACCCTTCTCACAGGTCCTCCTGATCTGTCCTGCTAGTTCCCTGTCTAACTTCTCTGTCTGAGATGGTGGCCTGTACACCACTCCCATTCTAAGAATCTTATTCTTGGAATCCTGGATTTGCATCCAAAGTGACCCACAACCCTCCTCCCTTCCTCCTTTACGCACTTCAGTCCTTCCTTCACATATAGTGCCACCCCCTTTCCCAATCATCCTGTCCTCTAGAAATAACTTGTATCCTGGTACAGACAGGTCCAAGTCATTGTATTGGGTGGCCCATGTTTCCATGATGGCTGCAATGTCTCTCCCTCTGCCATGAGAACCTGTAACTGCAGTTTCTCCCAAGGCTCCTAGCATTAAGGGTAACCACCTTCCACCCTTCCCCTCCCATCCTGCCCTCCTTTCCTAGCATCACCAACAGTACTTGCCATTTGTCCTTTGTCACTGTTATGGGGAGTAAACTCATATGGTTTCCCAACCTGTGGTCTCTGCATATCTCTTCCCCAACTGCCACCCCCACTCCTAGTTTAAATTCCCAACTATGTGTGTGCAACTATTGATACATTTACCCATTCCTCTCTGTTCCATGGGAACTACCATCCTGTAAGGGTACCAAAGGCAGGGATCCTTGAGGAGCAGTCCACCCCTAGAGGTGCCATGGGAAGGCTTCCCTTATGTTAAAGATGCCTTATGAAGGAGCCCCAAAAGGAGTACTGAGCAATAAGTATTGACTGGAGGCTGAGGAGCACAGATTGCAGACAATCAGCAAACTGATATTTCAAAACTGAAGCAGAGGGCTGTGACTTCTAAGGAAGGTGGGAACATCAAAGAAATAGAGTCACCATCCAACTCCATCCAACAGCAGAAACCTATCTGGGTAACTAATAGGATATACAGTACTACAGTATGGACTATCTAGCTGTCATGACCTTTGGCACAGAGGAGAGAGAGAGAGAGGAAAAGACTCTATGAGGAGGAAACCCTGGGCATCCAAGGTCTAGATCACCTTCCTCCAGGACTGGGATGCATTTAGTGATGGCTTGGCTACTGCAATTTAGAGACCCAGTTCAGGGAAATTCAATTTGAGGAAGTGTCACTCTATCCCTCTAACGGCAATGCTGTGAGGGGCTGTGAGTGAACTCTGCAGCAATGCAGCAAAGGGAAACTCTTGTTTGGGAGGCCCTCCCCAAAGCTGGAGGAGGAGAGCAACAACCATTGAAAGGCACTCATCCAGCCTCAACAAGGGAGGCCTAAAGATGAAGCCAAGCATTTTGAAGGTAGGAAAGGGGAACATAGAGACCAGGTGAACTTAGGTGGTTGTGGAGAATACTGAAGGGTGTTGACTCAGTTGCACAGCTAAAGGAGCCCCATTGGGCTTAAGGGCCCCACCCTTTGGCAGCTGAAGTTTAAATTATACATCAAATCAAATCAAATCAAATCATCTTTATTTTTATAGCGCCTTTCAAAACCAAGGCGCTGTCATAAAACCATATACATAAAGATAAAAATGTTTAAAACAAACATTAGAACAAATCAACCATAGCTAGGAAAAGCTAAACTAAATAAATATGTTTTAAATCCTTTTAAATCTATTGACAGTTGGGCATTCTCTCAACCAGCGAGGTAGAGAATTCCACAGGGTTGGTGCTGAAAAGCAAAGGCACGAGATCCTGATGTCTTTAATTGAACCCTGGAATCTCTAGCAATACCTTGTTGGTGGAACAGAGATGATGGAGGGGCAGTAGGGTACCAGGAGATCTTTCAGGTAACCAGGTCCCTGATCATGTAGGGCTTTAAAGGTTAGTAAACCAACCTTAAAGTGATCCGCCACCAAACTGGCAGCCAGTGCAGTTCATGGAGTACGTGTGTAATGTGACTGGTTCTAGAAGTCCCAGTCAAAGCCTGGCCACCGCATTCTGCACCAGCTGCAGGTGGCGGATATCAATCCCAGGTAGCCCTAGGTAGAGGAATTGCAGTAATCAAGACGGTAGTGACGAAGGCATGGACCAATGTTGGAAGATCACTCAGAGGAACCAGGTGTTTCACCCGGCAACATTCCTCAGATGGTAAAAGAGGATTTGACAACAGCTGACACCTGAGACATTAGGATCAAACCATCATCAAAAATAACGCCCAGGTTTTGCATCTGATTGGAGGTAGTGAGCGACATACCACCAAGTAATAAGCCTGATGATTGTCCAGCCCCAAACCCACCCCCAGACGACCGGGTCCACTACCAGCACCTCAATCTTATCCAGATTCAGTCTCAGCCAGCTGGAACTCATCCAAAGTCTGATCTCAGCAAGGCAGTTATTTAGCACGGAGAGTGCATCATCTTGTCTGGGCAGAAAGGACAAATACAGCTGAGTATCATCTGCATAGCAGTGAAAACCCAGACTGTATTGCCTGATGACATCTCCCAATGGCATATATACACTGCAAACAACATGGGGCTAGAATGGAACCCTGCAGCACCCCACAAGGCAGGGAGTGAGCGCCAGAGAATAAATTCCAGTGGCAACCTCTGAGACCTGTCAGTGAGGTAAGAATGGAACCATTTGAGGACTGTACCAGACAGCCCACAAAAACTGCAGGTGCTCCAACAGCACACCATGGTCTACAGTGTCAAATGCAGCAGAGAGACCAGAAGGACCAGAATGGTACATTCCTTTCAATCTCTAGCCATTAGGAGGTCATTCAATACCTGGACGAGGGCAGTCTCCATGCTATGCTTCTTCCTAAACCAGACTGAGAGTATCATAGACATTGTGAGTTGTAAGATGATCATCCAATTGCAAGCGCAACCGCCTTTTCAATAACCTTACCCAGAAATGGCAGGTTAGAGATAGGCCGTAGTTGGCTAGACAATCTGGATCCAAGGAGGGTTTTAAGCAGTGGTCTAACGACCGCCTCCTTGAGGGGGTCAGGAAAGACCCCTCACCAAAGACTTCCAGACAATGTCAGCAAGGATTGGGCAAATAACTTCTACACATCCCACTAAAAGGTGTAGGACCTGGATCCAAACTACAGCTGGTTGGTCACAATGTTTGGATGATCTTCACAATGTCAGTGAATACCGACCAGCGAAAATCTGACCAGAGAGACTGAGTGTATGCCACTTCCTGTTGACCACTGCAACCTCATAGGAGAGATCGGACCAATGCCAGACCTGATGCTGGCAACCTTATCTGCAAAAACGAGCTAACTCCTCGCATTTCAGCTGAGAAAAATCTTTCTGGGCTGCAGACAGATGGGATTGCACAATCTGTCAGCAGTCCGGAAAAGCTGAGCCAGTCAATTCTGTGCAGGAGAAATCTCTGGACAGGAATTCTGCCTCTTAAGGGTGATTTCTGATTGATAGCTATCATAATGTGCCATCAACCTAAGCCTGTCAGCATCATGGCGGACTTCATAGACTCTCTCCAACTTGCCGACTTGCCTTAACTCCTTCAAGGGAGCCTCAGATCAAGGGCTCCTTGAACCAAAGAGTGAGAGGCCAAACACAAACAGAAGCAATCTTGTCCAGAGCATCTCATACAGCCTTGCTATAGGCTAGTACGAGATTGTCTGGACTCATGCATTCACCCAACAGGCCCGATAGATCCTGTACTGCCATTAGGTCACTGGGGCTAATGCCCTTAAAGGGCAGTACTGAACCATCTCCATAGGGCAGACCTAGTAGGGGAGCCCTGAAGCTGAATCTTATGGTGTGATGGTCAGACCAGCTGACTGGTTCCACCCCAAATCAGCAATCTCCATACCCAAAAGAAAGATCAGGTCTAATGAATGACCCCCTACATGGGTCGAGGAGGTAACCACCTGTGTTAGGCCCAGCGTTGTCATCAACTGGAGGAGATTTTGACCAAAGTAGAGTTCATCGTCGACTCAGGCATTGAAGTCCCCAGAACTATCAATCTTGCGGACCTCAACACCATGTCGACTATGAAGTCTGCTATCTCCTACAGGAATTCTCCACCATCTTCTGGTGGACGGTAGATGAGGAGAATCCTCAGCCTACACCCTCTCCCAGAATATATTCAAAGGATCTGGTACTTCCCAATGGCACAGCCACAAGGCCCAGCTCAGTCTTAAACATAATGGCCACACCCGCCCCTATGATCCAACCTTGATGGTGTATCACGAGACCCGCTGGAATTGCCGAGGCCAATATAGGGCCTAGATTTTCATCCAGCCAGGTCTCGATGATGCAAGCCAGATCAGTTGATCCAACAAGATCAGCTATAATAGCTGTCTTTTTAATAGATCTGGCATTGCATAACACTGCCAAGGTGGGATGAGCTGTCGGAGAAGACCTTGGCACCTGCCCACTACAATCAGAGCCCTTGGGTATGGGGACAAGACAAGAATAACCTCTATCCTGACCGCATTTCAACCCAGGGCATCTCCTGGACCCCACAACCCCAATCCGCCTCCCTTTCCTGTCCCCAGCAGGCCCAGCTCTCCACCTTCTTTTCGCTCCTAAGAATGCTCAAGCACGACACCCAAAATAGGTGTCGGATGACAATGAGGGACATTCAAGGGACATAATTCCCTGAGCCTGGTGGGGAATAATGCCAAACCATCACTGAACCTCCCCAACACATTAAAAATAACAAAAAATACCCTCCAATCCCACTCCAACCAAAACAATATTATTCTAAAAATAAAACCCAGACTATTAAATCAAATAAGAGGTTCTGCTGATATATCTGCATGGCTAAAGCTCTGCCTGAGGAAGACATTCCCACCAGGGGCTGGGTAGAAGGACCTCACCTCAAGGCTTGCATGCTCAAGTTGCAGACTTCATGGGGCAAAGCGAGACCATTTGCTGGAGGGTGAGCCCTGAGCCATATTATGGTGTGGGTTTGATTGGCATGTGTCCAACGAGGATTATTTGGAGGGTACTGCATATAGGAGACTTGGACGTAGGCCTGGGTGATGAAACAGTATGAGTAGATGAGATCTTCACGTAGGTCAAGTCTGAATACTGTTACTTCACATGGGTATAAGTAATTAATGTGAGGACAAATTGATAGGTTTCACTTGGGTGGGCTCCCAGCGTGCAGCAAAGATTTGGGGCGCGGCGTGATGCGGGGGTGGGGTGGTGGTGCTCTGTATGACAGCTGTGGTTTCTTTCTTTAGTGAAGACCACTACTGTCATATACAGCTCCTGCACTCCATTGGTGCAGGATCACCACGCCTGCTCAACGGAGCAGTGGATTGAAAGGGAGAGGCACCTCCAAAGTGTGCTACTTCTCCTAAAACGCCTTGCGCATGCGCGCACAAGGAATGTAAAAGGAAAATATTTCAAGTATTTGTCTATGAGAAATCAATTGCACAAACCGCTATCCTTAACTGTGGTAAGCAATCAAATTTATGCTGCATGGATTAGACAACTAAAAACAACACAGGGAAATATCAATATAATAGAATTACTTCATTAAGTATAGAGCAAAAATTTGGAACACAAGGTAAATGAACACAAACAAATCCTTTTGATGATTCTTCAGACAGGGTGGCTAAAGAATAATTATACAGCTGAAAGATGATTTGGGTATGCTGAAAGGTAAATAAGAAGATGTTATGGAAATAGTGGAAACATTTAAAAAGAATAGATTTGGAATAGTCAAAGGTACAGGAATAGACAGCAATGAACGACTACACCATCTGCAGGTACCAAATTTGACAGAGGACATGGAAAGGAAATTAGTTCCAGAGATTAAAGCACAGGAAGTTTTGGATGCAATCAAAGCCTTTAATAGCAACACTGCTCTTGGCAGTGTTGGGATTCCAGTAGAAATATATAAACGATATAGAGAAGAACTTGATAATCCATTACCACAAGGATATAACAAGATGTCGATGGAACAGCAACCTGGGTACTCCATGTTACAAGGGATACTAATTATACTTCATAAAAATGGGGAAAAGAATATATCAATGACTGGAGGCCTTTGAGTATGTAAGCGTGGACATTAAAATACTGTTGAAAATTCTGGGAAAAGACTCACAGCCACAGCATCCACCCTTATACTTTTGACACAGATGTGTGTTACTGCAGACAGGAAAATACAAGATAACCTGGTGTTGTTGAGAGAATTAATATAAATGGGAAAATGGTAAAATACAAGGCTTCTCCAGGCCCCCACCAGGAGAAGGCCTCTGATCAATTTAATCATATGTAGCTATGGTATGTGCTAGAAAAACATGGCATTCCTATAAAATTCATTAAATGGGTTAAGTTTTAATAAGCAGAAGGAACATTGTTTCCAGTGATGAATGGGGTTCATAGTTGAGATACAGCTTTACGCTCTAAGTTAGGCAAGAATACAGTGTCAGTGGCTCAGCAAGTTGCACACTCACCTCTGAGGATGGAAGATCAGAAGGATGTGGGATCTATCCCACACCAGGCACCTGGGTTAAATCCTAAAACTGACACTGTAGTGCAGCATGAGGGGTGCTGCACCCCTGAAGTGCCGCCTTTGGATGAGACGTTAAACCGAGGTCCTGTCTGCCTGTTCTGGTGGTTGTTCAGGTGGACGTTAAAGATCACATGGCACTTCTCAAACAGAGTTGGGGAATTTTATTGAAAATTGGATATCAAACAAAAATAATCACATGATTCACTGAACATAATATACAGAAAGCAAACAAAATAACAGTTCATAATAAAGGAAAGGTGAAAGGAGAAAATAACAAACTGAAAATTAATTACACCAATTCACACAATTTAATAAATGCTTCACTTTTCAGGTGGGAATCTACCCACATGTAACTGCATAGTCCTTGTCAATGCACATCTTATATTCTGGAATAATTTGATTTGTGAAACTTTCTTCTGCTGCAGAATCCATAAATATCTGGTTTGCCACATAAAGTATTTAGTTAGGAAACCCCAATATTAACAGTATTTTCATGATATCTAGAAAAGTAATTATCTGAAGGCCCATACAATAGAGAGGAATAATCTAAAGTTAAAAACTTTGGTTCTTTCTACGTGTCAGTTACCAGGTGCCAACAAGGTTGAATATAAGAACTTTTCAATTGTTGCTGTGTTTCTAATTCTTAAACACAAGTTTCCTAGGGCAGTTTCTTTCAGTTAACTGTTTATGTTTTCTATTACTTTTGACACTTAATCTATTATAATTACATAACCAAACACAACCCCATGCATATTGGGGAATTATTTTATCTGTTAAGTATTGAAGAACTTTCTCAAAACGTGTTTCAGGAACTAGGAAACACTAACTCAGTAGTACATTCGCTTTGTAAAATTAATGTATAGAGTGATTTCCTTTCATTGACCTGTATTTGCATAGAAGTAATGTCCCATCTCATTAGACCCTTTAGTGTCTCTACACCATATTGTGGAATTCCCTGCCTAATAACAGGACGGATTTGTTTATTTTCCCAAAGGAAGACAGGGTCTTAACCAGGATTCTACTAAAGGTTTCCATGAAGAAAACCCAGGTCTAAGAGCCAATCCAAAATTATAACAGACAAATAAACTGAGATAAAAGCAACAGGGTTAACCATCCCCACTCCCCATTATTTATAGGGTGATAAGTATATTCTCGCTTAATCAGATTCAAACGTGAGCCTCAAAAGGCTTGGAAAAAATACTGTACAAAGCTGTATGCTTACTACAAGGTGGAGGATAAATATAACTCAGATATAAGAACTCAGGTAATAACAAAGTTTTAATCAGTACCACTCTCCTTCTTTTAGATAGCTTTTGTCCTTCCAAGAATTCACTAACTTTGTAGCCCTTAATAACCCTTTTCCCACTTATTTGAGGATATGTCCCCAGGCCCAAAATCTATACCCAGAACTGTCATAGGTTGTGTAGTCACTGAGATCCCAAAACAATTTCCCAGAGGGTGGAATAGGTGTATCTCCTAGTATAACCCTTTACTCTTCTCAAGTTTATTCTTGACTCTGATACACTAGAAAATGAGTAAAATGTTTCTTTCATAATATTTTCAGAGACCGTGGGGAAACTGCAAGAACCATATCATCTACATAAGATAATACCTTAATATCAGGAACCCCTGGGATAGGTTTTATACCCATAAAGCTAGGAGTATTATCAATCTTCCGCATTAAAATATCTATAGCAAACACATAAAGTAATGGGCTCAGGCGGCACCCTTTTCTAACTCCCTCTGAACTGAAATCTTATTCCCAAGCCACCTGCTCACTTTGGGTATCAGTAAAGCATGCTTATACATCTGTGAGATCCAATTTATAAATACAGTTGGCACCCCATAAGCTTCTAAAACCAAAAATAAGTAACTATGTGACAGCTGGTCTAAGGCCCTCTCCTGATCTAAGGCCAACAGAAAGCCTTTTGTTTTACTAGATTATCCCTAAAAATAATTCCCTGAGTAAAATCAAATTGTCCTGTTGTTTCCTTCCCAGAACTGCACAGGTCTGTCCTGGATGAACTAAACAGTGTGCCACTCTCATTAGTCTATCTAACAAAATGTTACTTAAATGTTAAGGTCTGTGTTTAGTAGACTTACTGGACGCCAATTTCTAATACTATTTCTATCTCCTTTTTGTATAGCAAAATTAAAATTGCTTCTTGCATAGAGGACCCATATCTAGAAGAGTCCAGTATGGAATTATAAATATGCACCAAGGCTGGGGCCAATTCCTGACAAAAGTTCTATAAAACCCAATACTTCAACCATCTGTACCTGGTGCTGTATTAGCAGCTAATTTAGGAATGGCAGTTTTAACCTCGGCCAATGTTATTTTGTTACTCAACATCTGTGCATCTACTTGTGTGACTTGAGGCAGTGTCAATGTTTTTAGAAGCCCTGAGCATCCTTGGTTATTTGAGGATCCCCAAATTGTTCTTTAACATATTCTTCTACTCTGTGTAATAAGTCCTGTGGTGAATTCAGCTAGATTCCCAGAGGGGTAACAAACTCTGTAATAATTTTATTATCTACTCTCTTTACACTCCTTGTAAGGGTCCATAGATCCTTTCTGTATCCGAGTACCAAACTTCATTTCTTGGGTAAGGGATTGTGCCTGCTATATTGGAAATTTCTCATTTGCTGTTTAATAATTTGTGACGCTATAGTCATGTGTTGCTTGTGCAGACTGTGAGATAATGCTGTAAATTATGTCTTAACTGTAAATACTTAAGATAATCTTTTGAGATACGTACTGAGCCCTATTTTTTAAAAATTTCTGCCATCCCTTCTTGTTATCCTCCCATCAGTCAATGATGTGATCATATAATTCTACCACTGAAAGGCGAGCTGTCCACTCTCTTTTCCATCTAGATCAATTGTATGCAAGGATCCTCTAAAAGTGTTTCATTTAGCCACCATTTACCTTTCTTACATCTAGGGTTATTATCCCATGAAAACTGTGCCATCACCATATTATGGTCAGAAATTCATTTGGGTAATTTTCTGTTTGAAGAATCTCAAGAACATGTGAGAAAAAATGAAATCTATTCTTGTTTTGTGGGTTCCTATAATACGATAACCTTCTTCTGGAGAATATGTCCTATAGGTATCTTGTAAGCTGGCAGTTTGAATAATTTGCTTCAGGAGTTTGGAATCACAGAACAGTTTATCTGTCCTCAAGCCTCTATCCTTTGTAGATAATCCACAATTAAAATCACCTAACCATACCACTAATCAGGAGGTATGCAACTAAGACTGCACTTCCTTAAATAAGGATACTCTTTGGGTCTTCGCCTGAGGTACATATTCAACTAGACAAAATATTTTTGACAAATATGAAATGTCTAATAATAAAGCACTACCTGGGTGTATCTCAGTTAGTCTAGATACTTTAAGTAAAGGGTTTGAGAAAGTATACCCACCCCACACACACATCTAGTCCAATTAACCAAAAAGAAGGCCCATTTGACCAGGCCCGAGAAGCTTGTTGCATCTCATATTGTGCTTTTAACCTAATATCTTGCAAACGTAATGTCATAATTTAGACTTTTAAAGAATGTAGTACTCCCATATGCTTCCTATCATTCTTGATGCTATTAATGTTTAGAGTTGCTACAGAAAGGAGCGATAAGAAAAATACATTTTAAGAGACCTCTTAACCCCAGATGTCTCAAGAAACTTTAAATATCCTACACTGCTTTGTTCATTTAGCAATAGAATCAGTGCTCCTCCTTCCATATCAGTGGTGGAAAGGAATGAAGAGTTGTCCGTACCATCTCCATCAGACTCTTCATCAGATCCTGCCTGAGCTAAAATAGAAAATTTGTTTCAGTCAGAATCAGTCCAGAATCTGTTACCTTTGCCACACAGATTTCCTGTCTATTTTTTTTCTTAGGGAGAACTTTAACAAAAGGAGGATCCATGCCTGTAGGAGATGTGGGGTGGTGGGTGGTGGTGCATGTCTGTAATCATTACCTCAGGAGTTTGTGTCATGCTCTCCTGGTTGAGAACTAACAGGTAAAGTTACAACATCTGGGGTTATATTAGTCACTATTTCCTGGCTGGGTTCTGACCACAAACTTCCCTACCATTTGCGCTGCAATTCTTTTTGCCTGTTGGTGTTGAATAATATTAATTAGGCCTTCATGAGAGGGGCAATCATCTCTATTATTGGAGGCCAAGGGCACCTCCATAAGCATGTCTTGTCTGTTCGCATGTTACACTTGAACGAGTTAACACATTCTGTTGTTTTATGCCTAAAATCAAGACAATGGCTGCATCTAGATGAGTCGGATGCTAGCTAAAATGTGACCTAGACCCACATTTGAAACATGATTTTGGCTGCCCATATAGAAGATTGCACCTCAATCTTTCCCCAAATAGAATACGCTGGGTAGATGTACTGGCCCTGAGTTAGTAGAGACTAATTTCACCTTAATTTTCCAAATACCATCCCAGATTTGTTCAGTATCTAAATTTGGAAATGGTTTCCGTAAGATTTCACAATGCTGCCTGAGACAAAACATGTTATCCTCGATGTTTACTCCTCATTTTAAAAAAGACTGTGATGGTCTTGCCTAGATGTTTAGTTAAAGGTGCAATATGAAACGGGATCCAAACAGGTTTCTTTATTTGAGACTGATATTGGGCCCAAAATCTGTCCAAACTAGAGACAGCCTTAAAGCTGATGTCATAGTTCCATTACCCAGCCTAATCAAAGCAAAGATTTCTGATGAAAAAATGCCATTGATGTTTTCATAAGGTTTTGCAATATAAGTCTGTCAGGAGGGTTTTCTAACCCTCCTTTGTATAGCAGACGAGCTGCATTGCGCCTGAAGCTGGCTCACCCTACTGGCAAAGACGTCCGAAATTTTAAACATAGGGGCCAGAGTAGGCCCTGCAGGGTCCCTGTTCAAATCTGAGTCAGTGGGGCCTAAACGGACACTATCAGGCCCTTCCTTATCAGGGTACTTTCCAACACCACGCCAGACTCTGAATTATTCATATTTGTGTTTGCTACAATAGAAGCAGAAGCATTATCAACAACTGTGTCAGTTAATACAGAAGAAATATTACCCTGGGGTGCTTGGAGTTCTTTGCAGATGTTTCATGAGTGACCACCTTTGTAGGAGCTGGATTAGTATGCTGTAGATCTTTAGTTCTCTTGTATCAGGAACCTACTATCCGGAGCTGTTTTGGGCCCATCCAGCTTGAGACAGTGCAGAATCTGGAGTCCAAGTAGAAAATCAATGTCCGTGTCCTGTTCTACGATAAGAGTTTTCTACTCTTGTACCCCCAGGGCATCTGTCCTTAAATGAATATGTTTGTACTGGGGATGTAGACTTTTGTAGCTGTTTCAGTCTGTCTAGTGATTTTATCCATTCCAAGCAGCGTTTGGAACTCTGAGCAGGAGTATTCTTAGGGGTTCTGGGGTTTTGTACTAGACATTTTAGGCTGTTGGCACAAGGTTTTATCTACCTTTTACTGCCAGCCTTCCTGGATCCATCTTGTGATTTAACGCCATTTGTAAATTGTGCTCTAATTCAACACAGGTGTAGACTGTGCTCCAATCAATGAATGACACTGCAGTATGTTGACAGCTGCTGTCGGAAGTTTGTTTGGTACAGAGGCTGACATTTGTTGTAGCTCTTCATCTAAAGCATTTGACTGGCCAGAACTTTCCTTTTTAACAATAACGAGCGCTTTTTCAGCACAACTTTCAGCAGAAATGCTTTCAGTACTTACAGCGCTGCTGACTGTCCATTTGCAAGACAATGCCGGTTTCAGGATCAATTTGGCTGGGATCCAAGACCTCAGAGTCCAGAGTATCGAGTACAAATTCCACATCTACTATCTCCTGTGAGGATAGTGTTGTTTCAGTAACCGGTTCTCCCACTAGCAGCATGTCCTGCTCCTCCTCTGTCTCCTCCATTCTGGCTGCCTTGTGGAAACCTGCCAAGGGTTCCCCTACTGGACGAGTAGGGAATTTCCTGGGGTCATGGCCAAGTTTCCCCATTCACTAAAAATATCACCAAACAGCTTAATCTGATTTAATTTCAGTTGGTTACCATCTGTATCCCCACCACTGAAAAGGGACTTCTAGTCTCAGTGGGCCTACCTGGTCAACAAAATTCAATAAATAAAAACAAAACAATAAATAAGAATGCCCCATGAGCCTGATTACATATTCTTTTGTATTAGGTCCTATTTTAAGATCAACCAATCAAGATAATAGGATACAGGGTATTGACACTTTAAAGGGTGTTACAGTACAAATCAGTAGCATACACAGATGATGTATGTTTATTGGTAAGGAATATACAATCAGGTGACAGAACATAAGAAACATAAGAACATGACGGCAGATGGGGATCGCGTGATCCATCTAGTCTGCCGTTATTTGACCTACTCCCCCACCCCAAGTATATTTCCTTATTTCAATATTCTGCCAGCCGGAGGCTTCATCCATAGGCAAAGTTTTTATTTATTTATTTACTGGGACCCTGATTAGTGGAGGTGGATTAATGAATTAAACTATGGTTTTAAAAGCCTCTGAACTGATCACTGGCAGTGATTCGCTCTGCAGATTTTTTCCTGTAGTTTAATAAATTAATCCACAGTCTCTATATTTATTCTGTAGTTTTAGGTGGAATTTCCACGAAAGTTGTGAAAATGATTTCTGAACATTCATGGCAGTGAAATTTGTACTTTGTGGAAATTCTGTAGTGGAATTTGTTTCCACACACCCTAAACTGTACCATTAAATAATCCTGTCTTATTTTACACTTGCATTGCTGCTTCCCTATGCGCCTCTGCTAAGACAGAGGAAGCTTTTTACAAGTTACAGATAAAAGGATTCCACCAGAAACATGGGATACAACTTGTAGTTTATTTATTTGTTCAGTCAAAGACCATTACAAATATTACATAAATACACAAGGACAACAATAACATACCGACAAAAAAAGGTCTACTAAAAAATGTTTAAAAACATTTCATATAGTGCATAAAACTGAACTTCTAGCATTTAATGTGCTTAGGTGCATAAACTTATTTATACTTTTTCTTAATATTGGCAATAGCTCTAAAAGAGACAGCAACTTTTTGATTAAAAATTCATCTTGTACAGTCATCATGATTTCCAGAATCACATCTTTATTTAAAGTATCAGTTCCTGCCCTTATGGGTAAAAGCCAGTTATTCCTAGGTTTTATTATACTTGGGACATTCAAAACCACATGAAATAAATTCTCAGTTTCTTTTCTATTACAGTTACAAAGTCTGGAGGCTGGATCGGTTTGTTTACTATATCAGGATGTTAACACATTACTTTCAAACAGCTCAGATCAGTATCTTGTATAATGGTATGCCCCAAACAGTGACATTTCTACATCGACATACGCCAATATCGACAACATCACCATGTCGCAGTAGAAGTGCCGTGGGACTGGGTAACCCTTCCGACCTGCATCCCTCCCAAACTAACTCTGACCTGGAGTTAGAATCCTAAAGTATGGGGTGTGGGGGCAAGAGCCCACATAAGGGGTTCGGGGCTAAGCCTCAAAGAAAAACACATGCCGATGTATGCGACTCCATGCCGACTGCAAATCGCTGTTGACACGGAGCCTGGCACTGTGATGCCAGTCAATGTTTTCTTGTCGAACCAGCACTGTGGAGCCTTGTATAACAGTTTCTATATTCTGGATCTGTTAGAACATCCAAATAAAACTTATATTCATGACAGATGTCATTTCTGACTAACCATGGGCTATTTTTAATGTGGCAATAATTTCACAGTCCATCCTCTTTAAGTTATTAGTAATTTTATTAGTACAGTACTTTTTGTATTTTAAATTAATATTAATATCCTTTTCTTGATATTTCTTTAAATGATCTAGTCCATGCATATTTAATATCTTTAGCAAGGTTAGATACCATGAGGATTTTTACATCCTATAGTATTTCATTTCTGCTTCTTTGTAGACATTCCTTGGGGAGACTATCAGATGCCATTCTAGTGATGGTGATATATTTATTTATTTATTAGCTTTTGATGACTGGGTAAGTACACTGGCAATAACCCTGCTTATTTTCAGGCACGACCGGGAGATTACATGATACAAACATGCAATCAGTCATAGGTAGCACAGAAAGAGTACAAGGCAGAGCTAAACAATTTTCCAACAATAATAAGAGTGAGCAAAACATTCAATAGACAACCATACAGCAAACATAAATAGCCCATTAAAACCATCCATGCAGGGATGGGCAGAGTAAGTATAGGTGAGCACAATGCCAGTAAGTAATATAATTGATAGCGGCATTAAAGGAAAAGAGAAAGCAGAAGAACAACTAAGGTCAGGTGCAGTCACAAGTATCAAGTGAATATAGGTGAGAAAGTGCAGTTTTGAAGGAGGAGTGAGATAAGGAGCACTTTAGGTGGGAAGGCAAAGAGTTCCAAAATTTCAGAGCAAAATGAGAGAAAGCTTTTTCCCCATTTTAGTGGAACAGTATGGGATGGAGAGAAGCTGGGCATCAGAGGGCGTCAGAGGACCTCAGAGTACAGGGCTGAGGCAAGGAGAAGAGCATTGACCCAAGGTAGGCAGGATAAGGATATCTGGTTAAGGAGTCAATGAAACAACCCAGAGAATAGGAACATCTGGAGCTAGGTGACAGCCAATGCAAGGCAGAGTGAAGCAAGCAGTAGTGAATAGGCGAGGTGCAGACAGGGCAAATCTGCAAATATTGTTATAAGCAACATCCCATTTTACGAGGCCAATGGCATCTGCATGGGAAAGGAGAGAGCATAAAGTAGAGTGGGAGAAGGACTCCTTGAGTAACAGAGATCCTAGCTGCCGGAGTTATTGAGTGATGCACATGATATGAAGCTCCAATCTTGATGTTGACTGAGTTGCACACCTAAATGGTACCCTATTAATCTACAAAGTAAGACAGCTTCCAAATTTGAAGTGCCTAGTTTGGCACGTACCAAAGATAGGTGGTGCACCACAAAGTTCAAGTGCTGTTCTAAGAATTGTATTTAATGGTGTTTCTAATACTTTTAAATTTCCTTACCCCTTATGTCTGCTAGGTAGAGGGCTTCGACTTGTATTTAGCCTGGACAGCCTGTAGCAGAGGTCTTATGGAATTGCCACCATATCTTTTATTAAATCTTAGGAGAGCCCTAGCAGTTTGTTTAAGTTTAACGAACACATTTTTCTATGTAATTCCCAACTCCCATTATTAGAAAAGTAAGACCTAGGTATACATAGGGTTTGACTGTCTTAATTTTATCTTTGCCTCCCATCCAGGCACTAGAAAGGTCTCTGGATCCAAAGATTGCCACTTGGTTTTAAGTGCATTAATGTGTAATTATTGGCTGATGCAAATGCATCTAGAATATTTAATTTCCTATGAAGATCAGATTTGTCAGTGAAAATAAGGCCAAATCATCGACGATGCTAATGCAGGACAGGCCATAGTTCCTGCCATGGGAGAGTCTGAGGTGAACATAAGGAGATCCGTAAGCAGTTGATCAATAGATATAAAACAAAGTGGGGACTAACACACAGCCTTGTCTGACCCCTTTATTGGTTTTGAGTACAGCTGATAAATGACCAACGGTCCCAGTTCTAACTTATGACGAGGTTTCACTATATAGATCTTTAATAATACTAATTAACTCTGGAGTAAAGCCTCTGTGACATTGTCTGCCACAAAATTGCGAGATACATTATCAAATGTGGCACTAAAGTCAATAAATGCTACATACATTTTTGTCTTCTCAAGACTATGTATTTTTCTATTAGATGTAGTAGAATGAAGCAGTCATCTGCTGTACAATAACTTGAGCAGAAGCCAGCTTGCATTTCACTAAGACCTCCAAGCTTGTGTAATTGATCCAGCAGTCTGCCTAATATGACTTTTGAAAAGATTTTCCATTTACATCAAGCAAGGAAATGGGACGATGCATTCAGGGATCAGATCTGTTTCCTTTTTGAAGATAGAAACTATAATGGCCCCTTCCATGAACTGGGAAGTTGACCCTTAAGTATACAATGATTATAATAATGAAATAATAACTTTGTCCATAGGATGGAGCTGTCAAATAAACTTCAGCAGTGACCAGATCTGGACCAGGGCCTTTTTCTTTTTAAGCTGCACAATGGACATATAAACTTCTTTGTAGGTCAAAGGCATGAATATACTTCTGTTTACAGCTGACTCCAGTCTGCTACCATAGATACTAAGTTGGGATCATAAAATAGACCAGTACAATGTTTAACCCATTAGTCTGAAGAGATGTCTGTGTCTACTTGATTACTACTATTTCTGGTTCCTTTTCCACCATAAGACAAAATGTTTGGTGGTCATTACAATATAACAAGTACCTCCAGCATTTTAGCCATTGTTTCATCTGAAACTTTTTTTGCTTATTTTTAAGGAAATCCTTATACTTTTCCTAGCCTCATTTAATGTTCTGTAAGTCTTCCTGCTACCAATTGGCTTAACTAGTCTGATTTGCTTAGTCAAATTCTTTTTATACTGCAAGCATTCCTTGTCGAACCATGTAGTGTATTGCTTTCTTAAATCCTCGACTACATTTAGATACAACTTGGCCTGCCTGCCATGGAAAAATAGATGTTAAAATTCTTTTAGCACAAGGCCATAGATGAAAGAATATGTCCACGTCCTACATGTGATCACATTTCAGAAACTCAAGAACATTTCTTGATCAATTGTCCTGTAACAACTGTCCTTTGGTCACGTTTAGCAAGACAGAGGACAACATGAGAGGGATTATATTAATTTATGAGACAGTAGCTCTAGGATTGTACCCCCAAGTCTTTTGTGCATTCACAAGTACACTTAATAAGTAAATTTGCAGTATGCAGATTTCATTTATGACAGTCAGGATGTTTCTGGTTCTTATAACAATGCCACATAGATAGCCCAAAATTGTAGCCTCATTAAAATGGCTGTAACAAGAGTCTACACTGAGGAATGCAAATATCTTCCTTGTCATTCCTTACAGGTGTTATGGAAGCACTGTTCCTGGATTCATTAAAATACCACCAACAGCTTAAACTGGTTCAAGGTCAGCTGGCATTCATCTGTATCCTCCCCGGTCATGCTTGAAAATAGGCAGAATTTGTCTAATGCACTTACCCGGTCAACAAAACTAAATAAATAAACAAAATTACAGATGCTATGTCATAACACCATGCAGTGAAATGTTTCCACCTAAGTGCATGAGTCTCTTATCTTTCTTTTCCTTTCTCTCTTCCTTTTTCTTTCAAAGTATGTATAGTTTTGAAAGGCTATTAGCCTATGATTTAATGGGATAGCTCCTCCCACATCTCCTTCTTAAACTCCAGTGCTTCCACTTGCTCAGCTTTAAGTGTTTTGAAAACTTTAGCGGTTGGTGGGCCTGTGTCCTTCCTCATCTCCTCTTCTGCCTCCTCACTGGTGCCTCCTTCCCTCTCATGCCTTTTCCTTCATCTCATTCTTCATCTGCAGCCTTTGGTCTCTGCCTCTCCCCTTTCATTCTGCTTGTACTGTTTGCACCCTGTTTGTTTTCTCCTGCTCCATCCCCCCATCCATTTTGGCCACACCTTTCTCTGTTGTCCTTCTGTTTCCATTTTTCTTTTGGGGCTCTTTTCTTTCCCTTGCCAGCCACCTCATTATTCCATACATTTGCCAGCAACTGCACCACAGCTGCATTGCTCTCACAGACTCCCTTTGCCTGTCCGGACTATCCCATTGCTTCCAGGTCAATGTTCGCCATCATCACTGCTTCCAGCCTCCTCCTTCTATGGACTTCTGTGGCACCTCCTTGTGCCACTTCCTTGCTGACCAGTGAGCAGCTTGCTTCTTTGCTCCCTGGTCTGCTCCTGGACTGCTACCTGGAATGGGAGCACTTCAGACCATCAGTGCCCTTTGAGTTGCAGCCAGCATGCTGCCACCGCACTGTGTTTCCCCACCCTCTATCTACTGCTCCATGGGGCAAGAAACCCTGGATTGTCTGTACTGTTTCTCAGCGCCCATCTCACCTGCTGACAGAGCAGCTGGTGCACCACTTTCAAATTCATTCTCGCAGCCCCATCGGACACCACTGGGGGCCGGGGGTTCCCACTCCTGTACTCTGCTGCCTGCTCAAATGTCAGCTCCCTGCTTCGATCCCTACTTATGCCTCTTGACTTTCTGTGCCATTGAATTTGGCAAAATGATATACATAAGGAAGGATCAGTGGAAGGATCTGCACATAACAGACAGGTTGAGAAAATGTACATAACAATTACATGGACAATAATGGGAGCTGCCCAATATTGCATAAGATATATATTAGAAATGCCAAGCAGCAAAATAAACCCTTTGCCAGAGAAGAAAGTAAGGAGAGGCATTTCAGATCAAATGGAAAGCTTTGAGAGTATATAAAGGGAACAGAATGAGGCCATCGTGACTGTTGAGCTTGTGAAATCTAAGGCCATCAAAGGATGGCAAAAAGTAATATAAAGCTACCATGAGGATACAAAGAGGTCACCAATAAAGATAATAAGTACTTTAGGTAAATAATTGGAAAGCATGGTGTTTGCTTGATCTAAGCTTAAAAGACCAAGGCAAAGTCAGAAGGACAAATTGTATCCAGCATAGTTTTAACTGTTCCAGCTAAGCAAAGGATGCATATCCTCTGTGTTTTCTTGAAATACTTGTAACTCACTGTCTAGTACCAAACTGAGAACTTCATAAACATAACAAATTAAGTGCAACCCACTAGGGGCATCACTCATTGCTCAAACATATTTCCATCTTGCAAATGGCAGACTCATGGGGTCTCACCATCCTTCGGGTCTAACAGTGCGATATCATGGCAAATAGTGGACCCGCGGAGGGTCCAACAACCTCTATCCAACCCTGCCTGTGAAAGGGCATTACTCATTGCTCTAAGCATATTTCCACCTCACTAAGGCAGACCCATAGTGGGAGGGAATGTCTCACCATCCTTACTCAGTCTGTGAAATACTATGGTGGCTGTGGACCTGGAAGGGTACCGCCATTCACTTAAACACACCCGGAGGGGCTTTGCTCATCCATCCAATAATGCAATGATGGTGGATCATGTGGGTCCCTCCATCCCAAACAAATGGTCTTGCCCTTCTTATCTTGGACCATGTCATACTACAGCGATGGCAGACCCATGGAGGGTCCCACTATCCCAAGTGAACATGCCCATGAGGGTGTCTTACTCTTTACTTGAACATGTTTCCATATCATTAAAGGCAGACTCCCATCAGGATCTCACCCTCCTTTCTTCGGACTATTCAATATTACTGTATAGTGGACCTATGTGGGGTCCTGCACATCACAAACATGCCCCATGACAGGGCATTACTCATTGCTTAAACGTATTTCCATATCATCTACAGGCAGACTCACGTGGGGTCTTGTCCTTCTTACCTTGGATCATGCAATGTAGCAGCCATGGAGGACCCACACAGGGGTCCTGCTATCCTAAATAAATATGCCCCATGACGGGCATTACTCATTGCTCAAAACATATCCATACATTGTGTGTACTAATGTGAATACCACTGTCTGTATGTTTGCTGTTTGATTATTATGTCTGTTTTATATTAATTGTTTAATGGATGCAATGGTAAAGAGAGTTGCTTTCAATTTTGCTTTCCAATAAATTGAATTGAATTGAATACAAAATTATTTCCATATCATCTATAAGCAGACTCACGTATGAGCCTTGCCCTCCTTACCTTGGATCATGCAATATAGCAGCCATGACTGACCCATGTGGGTCCTGCCATCCTCAAACAAACATGCCCCATGAAGGGCATTTTCGAGTACACAATCTTCACCAAGGCAGACCCACCTGTGGTCTCACTTTCCTTAGTCTGATTGCCTGAGCTATACTACAGTTCGATCATCTGAACTCTGTATACAAAGGACCCACCTGGGGATGCCATGCTCCAGCTAGCCAACATACAGGCTTAGCTTGTTACTTCATCAACTTATTCACTTCCACTAATACAGTTCAATTCCTTCCCATTCCAATTCCAGCTCAGGTTGTGTATGCAGGACATCTCCGTGGAGTGCATCTCAATTCCTTGGACATCTTGGGACATTTTCTACCTTCCTATTGAGGTGCTTGATCATACCTTAATGTTTCAAACAACTCATGGCAGCCTCATGTAATCCTCCCATATCACATATACCACTACCATACATACATGATACCTCTGCCACTCTCTCTGAGACTATCTCATCACTGTTTCTCATCCGCCTTCTTCAGATGCTCCTGCTCTGTACCTGCTGGTTCAGCCTTTGACAAAAACATCTCCAGCTTTGACTAGCTGCTCTAACCTTACCTGCCTTGAGGTCCTGGTTGTGCATTTCAGGGCTCTGTGATAGACCCTCCTCTCTGCCTTTCATGGAGGCCTTTTCACCAATTATCAGACAGGGCAATACTACCTAATGTTACCATCTGTAGACTTTGCTCCCTGGATGTATCTTCATGTTCAGTTTAAAAGTTCTTCATTCCTGTACAACTATCTTGGGCATGGATGAACCATCTTCTCTCATCCAGACATCCATCTGAATTGGACGCCTCTTCATCTGCCAGAACCTTCATCCTCCAGAAGTGACTTTGCTGATCATTGTCCAATCAGAGACACCACCCATTGACCAGCAAGTTTAGATTTACTTCTTGGATATAACCATAACCAAAAGCCCACATTTAGGATTACTCTGCTCTTAGTAAGCCCATAGGACAGGCAGGTCAGTAGCCATGGGATCATGGATGTTTCCCAGAAAGGTTTTTTTTCTATCCTGTGCGCTACTGGTCACACCTCTGAAGTTGAAGGAGGTAATCACAACATTAATAATCTTTATGGGCCTTAAATCCTACACCTACTCAGCATTCCACTGAGGGTGGAAACGGAGAAAACCAAAGTCCAAGTTTCTAAACACCAAGCTTGATGAGGGAAGTTCAGCTGACATGTTATTCCTGGACTCTCAAAAGCATTCAATAAACTCCCTCACGCAGAATTAATATCAGAAATGTAGGAGTCAGGCATTCATTCCCCATAACAATCTGGGTTCAAGAGAGGCTGAAGGATAGAAAGCGGAGAGTCTGCATCAGGGCAGCCCTTTCCCAGTAGTCTAGAGTAACAAGTAGAGTGCCCCGGGATCAGTGTCAGGACCTGCTGTTCAGCCTAAATTTGTCTTCATTACAAAATAATTTGCAAAATGTCTGGCTGAACAAATTTGCAGATAACTGTAGGTTAGGAGCGGTGGTTGGCAACACCAAAGGAATTCTCCTTTACAAACAGCACTGAATAACATCTAGAATGGACCAAGAGACCAAAGCTAACCCTAAATCTAGAGAAATTTGCTGTTATGCACCTGGGTAATAAAACCCATGTCTTTCATTCACTTTAGAAAATCAACCGCTAAAGCTGCAACAGAAGAAAGGGACCTGGGTATCATGGTCTCCCAAGATATGACATTTACATCTCACTGTAGAAACGTTACCAAAAAGAAATAGAATCCTTAACTGTATATTCAGACATACAACATCTAGGAGTAGGGTGATTATTCTCCCAATGTATACTTCACTTGTAAGGTCAGTGTTGCAATATGGAGCTCAGGTCTGGTCACCATACAAACGTGTGACATGGCATTGCTGGACAGGATACAAAAAGGGCTACTAGAGCAATGAACAACATGTCAGGAAAGAACTATGAGATATGGTTGAGTGAGCTAAACCTGTATTTCATTGAAGAGCAGAAGGAAGAGAGAGGATGTGCCTAGTATACAAGGCATGGAACAACAATGATCTACGGAAAATCTAGGTTTGGAATCTAGTGACAACATATATATTACGTGGTCTCACCCGCTCCGACTAAAGTCAAGACAAACAAGACTAGTCAGAACCAGTAAGTGGTTTAATCAGTGTGTGGTTCAGGACTGAAATAGGTGACCCTAGAGGTAGTGGCATGCAAAACAACAAATTCAGTTAAACTTAAATTAGATGCTTATGTTCAAGGGACCTGAATACATTGAACTGGTAAGCAATAAGGACGGAAGTCTATTAGCTCTGTAGTAATCCTATGAATCCTATAAGCATGTAACATTCAAGCTCATAAGTATACACAAGCACTGAGCTATGTACCACACATTGAATTGAAAGGCTATTAGCCTATGGTTCAGTGGGGGGACTGTTCCTCCCACATCCCTTCTGAAACCCCAGTGCTTCCACTTGCTCAGCTTTGAGCATTTTGAAAACACCCACCTTCCTCCCTCGCTCCTCTTCCTTTGGCACTCTTCTCTCACCCTCTTCGCTGAGCCTTAAATCCTAAACATACCCAGCATTCCACTGGGGTGGGAAATAGAAAAGCCAAAGTCCAAGTTTCTGAACAACAAGCATGTAACATTCAGGCTCATAGGTATACACAAGCACTGAGCTATGTACCACACATTGAAAATCTAACCATGGCATTCTTTCTTTAACACTGAACATTGTATAATGGAATAACTTGTTTTTGGTGCTGCTTTGTGTAAGCCTACAGACCACCAAGAAAGGACTGCAGGATTTCTTTGTAAATATTTATTCTGGAATCAATCCTACTGCAGCATTGAAGTATGTACAATGTTTTCTTTCTTTTCTTTTCATTTTTTTACCTTTCTCACCCATTTATTTGTTCATGATTTAAGTATGCTGTTATTTTGAAGTTATTGTATTTGTTTTCTTTAGATAAAAAATTCCTCTCTTTTGAGAGGTGTCATGGGTTCTTTAACGTCCATCTGAACAATCTCCACTACAAGCAGATGGGACCATGGTTTAATGTGTCATCCGAAAGATGGAAGATTGACATACTGTAGATTGCATCTTGGTAATCATGTTAGTCTTTTATTACAGTCTTTGATTCATTTGTTGCTACTCTACAGGATTCTCAGTATTATCACTATAAAACAGTTTCAGAGGCTTTAATTTGTAACTCTCCTAGTTAAAATGAGAGTGGAATGTGCTTCTCAACAGTGGTCTACATGGGTGCATGACCTGGCACCCAAAGAAGATGAGCACAAAATAAATGGACTCTCCCTCAAACACCAGTGTTAATAGCAGCATAATTACAGATTGGTAGGAAAGCTAGAAAACTATGGCAGAATATGATCTAAACTCATAGCTTCACAAAAAAAAAAAAAACTCTTTCAAGATGGCAGCAGCATAGAGTAACTCTGCTCCTGCTCTACATAAAGGTGTATATGCTCATACACTGCTGCAGCAGGTCTGAACACATGATCCGACAGCATGAAAAGTTGGCAGCCATCACTAGCATCAATGATTGTCAAACTACAGAAAAGTAAAAACAAGCCTTTAGAATATGTCTAGACAGTTTGTTTACTTGCAGACTGTAGTGATGGGCCTGCTTGAAACCACTCACATCAGTCTCTGCACACTTAAATGAAGCAGAGCACTGAATCAGAGATCTAGAGGACAACTTGGCAGATTTAACAGGGGACAAAATCAACTGAAAGATACAGAGATTGTTGAGCTCTAAAAAGAATGGAATACCAAGAGAACAGGGCCCTCAGGTCTAGTCCACACACAGTGGGTCTTCCAGAAGGAATGGAGCTGTAGATACGGTGGACAAATTCAAGAGAGCATGATATAACTACATGGGACTAGGCCAGGGAGGAGTAAGAGGGCAGAGGAGTGGAGGTAAAAGGCAGGAGGGGTGGGCTATCTTTTTCGGTCAGACTGGATTGGCTGAATGGTCTTTTCTGCCAACAGGATTCTATGATTCTATGAAGAACATGGCATTAGGAGCCCAGAGATGGCTGTCAGAACAACTGGGTCTCTGAGCACAGGGGGCAGCCAAGGAGGTGAAGTGGGCACACAACACTGGTTCTAAAACCCAAAGCTAAAGACAAGGGCAGGATCCACAAAACACTTTGAAGGTGAAAAATGCAAAGTCCCAAAAAGTCATGCAGTTGCAGAAAAGGGTAATTGCACTGCATCATATACACAACATGTCTGCAGCTACAGAAAAAATACATCATGGAAAAACGCAGCTGTGGAAATTCCTGCAAAAAAGAAAATGCCACTGAATAGTATGGCACATCCCCTTAAAGGCTATTCTTAGCCACTGTTTTCTCTGCAGTTGTGGAAAATTGTGCTCATGCTGCACCAAGGAGAGTGAGGTGTAACTCACCCTGAGCAAAAGGCAGTTACTAACAATTGGAAAACAATCATAGTGGGGTTCTGGCACCAAGCAACAGCATACCTGTGGGTTGTATAGTAGTGTCAGTTGCTACAACAAACATGGACACATTGCAACTGACAGTCAACAAACCACAACCACATGACTCAGTGCAGCCTATAAACGAGCCCAACAGGCAGTACAGGCAGAGGTGGTAACAGTCAGAAGTGTGTGCTGCAGATGCAGGCAAAGAAAACTTCAGAGAGAGACACAACCAATGGTTACAAACTGCCACTGGGTGCACGGTCCTGCTGGTACAGGTGGTGCTACTGTGGTCCCAGTTATGGGACTGGCTGCTGGCCTCACTGGGAGTGCTGGTTCTGTTGCAACTTTTGCAAGACTGTCAGTATCCTGCTCCAGTTAATACGGATCACCTGTTGTTCCATCTGCTTGGCCATTTATAACAATTATGAGTCCACACCTACACGCTTTTCCTCACTCATGGAATTTTGTAACTCGCCTGATTTGTGATTTTACACACCTGCAGAAATTTTGACTGTAAATATGCTGCACTTACATTGATATAGTTTTGCAAGCTTTTTCTGCATGTGTGGATTTTTGCTCTCTTTGTGGATCTAGCCCAAGGTCTCCAGGAACTCCTTGAGGAAGTCACTAATGGACATGATGATGGACAGCCTGGAAATTGAAACCCTACACCTTCCATGTGGTTCACTACCATAACTGTCCTGCCAAAGTCTGATAAGGATCCCAGATTTTGAGCACTTTATAGCCCCATTTCATTTCTCACCATGGACTACAAAGATTTTAGCAAGGGTGTTTGCCAATCACTTGGCGAAGGTGCTGCCAGTGTCATTCACCTGACCAGGCAGGTTTTGTGCGAGCAAGCACAATGTACAGAGAGCTGTGAATGTGATCTAGTTAGGGCAAGGAATACAGAGAGGCATAGGGCGGCAGTGCTGGCCCTCAATGCAGAAGAGACCTTCAAATGCATGAAATGGAGGTACATGTTTGAAACACTGAAGAGATTTGAGTTCAGGGATACAGATTTAAGCTGGGTACGTGCCCTTTATTCAGGACTTCAGGTCCATATTGCAGTCAACAGTGATCTGACTGGCCTTCACCTTGACAAGAGGAACAAGCAGGGCTGCCCTCTTTCCCCATTGCTGTATGTTCTGACCACTGAGCCCCTGGCAGTGACACTTTATAACAATGATCGATACAGGAGTGAGTGGCAGGAACGCGCACTACAGGGTCTCCACATTCACAGATGATCTTTTATTTTCAGGGATCCTGTCATTGATATACCTGTGGTGCATGACATCCTTTTTTGGCACTGTATCCCTGTGGCTCAGCCTCCACTCCCCAGTCCCCCACTCAATCCCCCAGGACTTACCATTGGTGACAATCCTCCTGGTATTGCCCCCCAGGGTGGGGCTGCTGTGAGGCGCTCCCCAGCCGACTACTGAATCATGTTCCTAGGCGTGCCCCATAACCGTGTGTGCCTCCCTGTTAGCCCCAGGGTGGTGCTGCGGGGTCAGGCTAGTCTGGATGAAACACATGAACTCAGTTGTCAGCCGAAGTGACATGGGCAGGGCAGGACTGGTGGAGCAGAACATCACTGACAGGGCTGGCATTTTGCTAATGCTTATCACCCCATGGGAGGCATGGTGTAATGACGTGACAGCACAAAATGCCAATGTCTAGCATGCCTCCCCATTCACTGTCCAGGCTCCAGCAGCAACTCTTCCCAGCCTCCAACAGAGGTCAGTCATGTGCTGGACACTTACCCACTCTCCCTGGAGGAGGAGGCAGTCCTTCATACACTCAGTCCTCTTCTCCAGGAGGTCCTCTGACTCTTGGGTCCATTCCTGAGCTCGGGATGTCAGCATTGCAAGTGAAAGCCCTACTACTGTGACTGGTGGGCAGGCCTGCATGACATCCTAACAATATATGGAGGCCTGGCTGGACATAAAGTTAGTTAACTTGTCCAAAAGGAAGGTGTTGGCAGTGTTCAGGGCTTCAAAATCATACCTAGTGAGCAGCTCTCCCAACTATTAATGGTGTAATCTATGAAATTCCTAGGAATTAAAATTTTAGGTAAGATCATAAAATTATATAATGAAAGGTATGCTCCATTATTTTCAGGTTTTAAAAAGAATGACAGAGGTGGGAGACTTTCCACTCAGCCTCATAGGTGTTAAAACACAATTAATATGTGCACATTGCCAAAGTGTCTGTATTTTTTCAGGCATTCCCAGTTAGAACCACAGAAACATTTTGGGATTGCTGAATAATAGGGTACTTCATTGTTTTTGTGGAGAGGTAAGTCAACAGGAATTAAATGGTCTATTTTGTATCTTCCTGTGGTTAGGACTGACTTAGCACTCCTGCAGTTTAAGTAATATTATTGGGGTGCACTTGGAAGCTTGGAGAGTATGGGGCAAGGTACCTTCCTAGATGGGTGTGGTTGTAAACAGTCACTATGAGGTAAATATTCTGGAGGGTTGACTTCCCAGCTTTGCTGACAACATGCATTGCACCAGTTGATAACCACTTCCTTACATGCACGGCCAGAATATGAACCTTGTCTCACTAGTAGTACAGTAGCTGCAGCTGGTAAACTGGTTGTCACTAGACAGAGCTAGGGCCAGGAACCAAGCCTTCAACTTCTTCATCACAATTTTACTAAGACCCTGTGACATCTTTGCCCCTACAAAACAAAAAAAAAACACATGGGGCTACCAATCTCTGGCTTACAAGCTCATACAGGAAAGGGATAACATATGGTATAGGCCAAAAGATACCTTTAGGGAGGCAGTTCTAATTAAATATAAGACTGCCAGAAACAACTGTACCAGACTCATTTGCCAAGCTAAGGCAAACTGTTACAATAATCTACTAAAAGAAGCTGAAGCCACAGAAAGGAGTTCTGAGACTTTATGAAATCTCTTACAGATAAAGCTTCCAAAGCTCTACCAGGGCTAATAGCCACTGCAGCCGGACACTCCAGGAGCCGTAGACATTGCAAATGCTTTCAATTGAGCCTTCTCTGATCTAAGCACTGTACTTACCAGTGACTACCTGACCCCCCAACTATAAATCAGACCCATTCCACTGCCCCGCCTACCCTTGGCCAAGGGCAACACGCCTCCTTTTCTATTTTAAACAGCTGGCTAGAGATGATACCATTAAGTATGTAAAATATGTTCTAGGTAAGATTAGATTCGGAGTGACCTTGTGGTCGGAAACTGATGGCACTTACTGTAAATGAGCTGGTGGATCCACTTACTAAAGTTTTCAATGCCTGGCTAAGGTCAGGAGTGTTTCCTGACAAGTGGAAGACAACTGTCACCCTTGTCCTCAAAACAGATGATGCTACCAATCTAACTACAGGCCCATCTCCATTCTCCCTCCACTGTCTAAGGCACTGGAACAAGTTGTCTCCAACCAGCTCACAGAGTACCTCTTGAAGTACAACCTACTTTGTGTCCATCAACATGGGTTCTGGAAAGATCATTCCATCATAACCGCCTTGATTGTCTACACTACCCAAATTCATGATGTCTTTGATGATGGTCTGGCAGTGGGGTCTATCTTCATAGACCTCACAAAGGTATTTGATACTGTCAACCATCAACTCCTCCTGCATTACCTACTTTCATCGGCCTGTCCTTGGATATAGTCACCTGATTCAAGAGCTACCTATCTGGCAGGATACAACATGTCAAAATTGATGGCATTCTATCTGAACCCATGGAGGTGACTCTTGGAGTCCCACAAGGCTCTATACTGGGACTGCTCCTTTTAGATTCTTCATTAACCATCTGCCTTCCGTCTGCCAAGCACACATCATGCTATATACGGATGATTCGGTCATCTCCATAAGTGGGAAAAACCTACCCATCATCACCTACAAACTTGAAGCAAATTTCCAAAGGCTTGAGGCGTGGTTCTGTGGTAAAAATTGCTGCTCAACCTCAAAACAAAGAGCATGCTTTTCACGCTTCCACAGAGTAGAAAGAAATTCGAGAAACTACAGATGCAGAGCTCCAAAGGGATATTCTGGAGCAGGTTGACACCTTAATATTTCAGGATTCATCTGGGCAATGCCCCTCTTCTCAACACATGGAGATCAGGTAATCAAATCAGCTAACGTAAAACTAGGTGTCCTCTACTGACACCGTCACTACATGACCTCTGATGTCCCAGTAAATTTGATGGACTGCATCTGACTAAGGAGGAGTCAGTGCATTGGAGCAGAAGTTTGAGCGTCTTTGCAGAATATTTAAACTAGCAAATGGGAGAGGGGTGCAGTACCCCATACGTCGAATGGGATGAACACCCCTCCCCTCAGCTAGTGGTCAAACAGGGATTCAGCATGTTTGCAGTTCATTTGCATCACCAGGTAAGAAAAAGGTTTGTCTCTCCACACGACGCATAGGTAATGCCAAACCTCACCCAACAACTAACACACTGAAATCTGCCCAATGGAAAATCATGTACAAATGCTCACAGCCTGGGAAATAAGATCCCAGACCTGCAGGCAATAATGTCAGAGGCTAAACTGGACATAGTAGCAATTAGTGAGACGTGGTTTACCAGTAACCACACTTGGGAGACTTCAGTACCTGGCTATGTATTGTTCAGAAGAGACCGAGGTGCAAAAGGGGGGAGGAGTGGCCCTGTATGTCAATGAAAATATCAAAGCTACAGAAATTCAGAATACTTTAAGGAGCCAGAAGAACTGTGGGTCACCCTGAAACAGGAAATGGGACAGCCATGAGAACTGGGGTTGTCTACAGCCCCCAGACCAGGGGAGGACACAGACACATTACTGTTAGAGGATATACAAAACATGACAGCTAAAGGGGAGGTTCTGATAATGGGAGACTTCAACATGCCAGATACAGATTGGTCAATACCAGCAGGAACATCTTCCAGAACTAGACACATAGTGGATTCCCTGCAGGGGAGGGACTCAAACAACTGGTACAACCCACAAAAGACAGGGCTATCCTAGATCTAGTACTGACTAACAGGGAAGGGATCACAGATCTCCAGGTAGAAGGTCACCTGGGGGCCAGTGACCATCCATGGTATGGTTCAATTTGGCTACTACATCTAAATCATCCCATTCCAAGGCAAAAATATGGGACTTCAGAGGAGCTGACTTTGATAAGATGGCCAACAGAGTTAAGCTAGCCCTGGCAAAGAAACACAGGTGAGGGGTACAGGCAAAGTGGGAGCATTAAGGATGCATACTTTGAAGCTGCACTCCTCTCGGCCTGCTGCTGTGTGCTCTCTGGCGATGTGGAGACTGTTTTATTTCACGGCTTTTTTTTTCCCCGCCTTGCACTGCTTGAAGCAAATTCAGAGGTTACCTTAAGGGATACTATTTTTTCTGCCTGTTTTCGACTGTTCTAGCTAATCTTTGTGGGTGCCTTAAGAGGTGATCAACTGTGTGTTATTTAGGATAGAACTCTCATGGATGCCAGTAACTTATATTAACTTACCTTAACTAGCCCTTTTGGGCAACGCGTGACCACTGCACACACAAGTTGCCGCCATCTTGTCCAGGGTTCCGTTAGCTACCTGTCTGCCTCAACAGCCATCCTAAAGCTCAGATTTGTTATAATCCATCTGAAAGCTAAATTCGTTGATAAACCATCTTAAAGCTCAATGTTGTTGTAAACCATCTTAAAGCTCAGTTTTTGCTAGCACAGATATCATAGATTTAGAGAGACGGTGGCGCTTTTATAATGTGTTATGGTAATTTTGTTTTTCTAACCCTCTAGCTGCCACTTAGCTAGCACAATTTAAACTATTAGACTGACTGTAGTGGTCTCAGAGACTTTTGGGAGACTGTGTGGCAATTTCATTCAGCATCCTGCCGGCAGCTTGCACTGCCTTGGTGTTCCCCTGACCTGCTGCTTTCACCCACCCTCCCCCACTCTCCTCACTGCATATAAAGGCTCACGAACTTCTTATTTTCTCAGGGAGACTCCTGTGGTGCCACGTAGGCCACCGACCAGGCCCTCCACTACCATCGCCCCCGAGAACGCTTCTGAGGATCCTCAGCGACGGGCCGACGACCAGGCCCTCCACTACCATCACCCCCGAGAACGTTTCTGAGGATCCTGTGCGACCGGGCCTCCACCACCCTCAACCACCAGAGATAGATCCCGCCCCCTTAAGGTAACTCTGTGAGGAGCGCCGATCAAATCGTGATGCCTCCTACCTTGACTGCGTTGTCTGCACTCCTCTCGGCCTGCTGCTGTGTGCTCTAAGCACTGGCCCTGCGCCGCGCTGCTGCCCCATCACCCCGCCACCACCCTTGGTCATCACTGCTCATATAGGGAGGTCACGTGCTGCTGAATAACCTATCAGCCCACTTTTCCATTAGCAGGCTATATTATTCATCCACTAGGGCTTTCATCTCCTCTTGCTTAACTTCCCTCCTCTATCCCAACTGATCTCTAAGCTGCATGCCCTCTTCCGCCACTAGGGGCTTCTTCCACAAAGGGGCTTTGTTGTCTTCCAAATTCATAAATTCATAATTCCTAATGCACTGCACTGCCAGCTCAGTGCCACCTGTAGCCTCCCTATATACCACGTGTATTACCCTGGGCTCACTGAATCCTAGCTGAGCCTTCCTCTTGATCGCGCCCTCTAAACCCCCGACCTGAGCCACAATACGGGTCCCTGAGTAGGGCTGCACACTGCTGGTGACATGCCACCCTCGCTCAGGCCGGTCCCACAGCCAGCAGACTGGGTCCTCTGGCGCACTCAGTCTCCTTCGGTCCTGCACCTGCCTGGGAGATGGCCAAAGGGCTAAAGATAGCCCACGTAAACATTCAAGCCTCCTACAAAATCATGTGGAGCTAACTGCCTGGATTGCCTTCTACGAGCCCTGACATCCTGTGCATCACAGAACGTGGCTCAAACCTCGCACCCCTGCTCTGCCTGCTCCCTCCCGGGCTATGGCATGGTCCGACTTGACAGGGCTGGCAATAAAGGGCGGGGTGTACTCATTACCACAAGGTCCACTAAACATCACCTCTGTACCGCACCAAACCCTGGGACCCCTCACCCTGCGAGTTTCTCCACTGCTGCTACTGCAACACCAAGAAGTTGCACTTAGTGTGTGTATACAATCCTCCCAAGGGGGCCAACAGGACTCACAAGCCGAGAGCTACTCCAGGATAAAGTGGGCTCAAGCGAGCTCCTCGTCCTTGGTGACCTAAATCTTAACTGGCTGGGGCCCGGTTCCAAAATGATTGAGCCAATACTCTCAGCCTCTCCCTCAGTCAGGTTATCACGGATCCCACCAGACTCTCCAATCAGGTGACAAGGGGATGCTCATTGATTGGGTCCTGAGCAACCGACCGGTCAAAAATCATCAACTCAGGGCTCCTTCCTGACTCTATCTCTGACCACTCCGACATACTGCATTTGGGGCTCTACCCCGGCCAAAGCCCCTGTAGAGTGATACAAATGAGGGACTACTCAAACTGGTTGTCCCCAACTACCTGGAAGACCTTCAGCGAGCTGACTGGTCCCACGTCATGTCAACTCGGGACCCTGCCGAAGCCCCTCAATCGGTTCATTGTGGAATTTGCCCGCTTCAAAATAGGCATGCTCCACTTTCCAAGAGGAGGGTCAGGGCTCGGTCACAAATGGCTTCATAGTGAACCCTCTCACTCATGAAGCAGCGAGACAAGTCCTGGGCTAAATACAGGGCATCCCGCAACAGAAAGACTTCCAGGTGTACCGACAGCTAAGGAACTCCTGCAAACAGGCCATACGAGCTACGAAAAGTGAGTACTGTAGTGCAGCACTGGTTGCTGCTGCAAATGACCCATGACGCTTCTGGAAGAAAGTAAAATCTGGTTGACGGTTCTACCAAAGTTCAAGTCACCGACATGAACATTGGTATTGCCAGCTGCAATAACCCCATACCATTGCCTCCGATTTAACCGCTCTTCACTGACCTGCCGGCTGCCACCCCTCTCAGTCCCCTGCCCTAGTTCACTCCTACGGGCCCCGCCCTCCGCCTGTCCTTCTACTCAAAAGATCACTGTGGGTGAGACCCGGCCTCCTTATGGGTCTTTCTCACCACACAGGAGCGGGTCAGGACGGCCTGGAACCAAGACTGCTTAGCCTGGGTGCCCCTTCATCGCCCGTCCCCTTTCACATATTCAACGATCACTCATCTCAGGGGTCATCCCGACATATGGAAAGTTGCCAGGATTGTCCCAGTTTTAAAAAGTGGTGACCCTAAGGAGTTAAGCAATTATCGCCTATCGCAATACTATCGGCTGCCTGCAAGCTGTTGGAAAAGCCGTTGCATCACAAGTATCCACTACCTTCAGAGATATGGTGTCCTCTCCCTTCTCAACATGGCTTCTGTAGAGGCCACAGCACCTCAACGGCACTTGCCGAGGTCACCACTAGGATCAGGACTGCGATAGATCAGGGCAAGCTGATGGGGCCATATTTGTTGACCTATCCAAAGCCTTTGACCGGGTGGACCACCCCTCCTCCTCTCCACACTTCAGACCCTTGGGTTCTCCCTCTGTGCCCTTGACTGGTTCTTGAACTACCTCGGGGCAGGATGCAACTAACCTGTTTCAATCGGACCCTCTCACCCCTATTACCCGTGGACAGTGGGGTACCACAAGGATCTGTCCTTGGACCCATCCTGTTCTCCATGTTCATCAATGAGCTACCCTCAGTTACCACAAAGGGCACCTTACCCTGTATGCTTGATGACCTGGTCATCTTAGCCGTGCCCCTGATGCCACCACCATCAATAACCAGCTCAACTCAGACTTTCGTGTATCCGAGCATGGCTGGAGGGTCATAAACTCACAGTAAACTTGAAGAAAACCCAGGCCATGCTATTTGGCTCAGCGGCCAAAATCTCCGCCTGCACCACACCCTCAAATTCATGGGTCCAACAACTCCCTTTGCCGACTGTCAACTCAGCCAAGTACCTGGGGTCACCTTGACCCTCTCCTAGACCTCTCCGTACATGTCAGAAACACTTGTAATGCTACCAATGGCAAACTTGGCTCTAGCTTATAGGGCAAAAGACTGCCTTACCCTGCCACCCGGATGGCTATAGTCAAGGGATATTACTTCCCACCCCTTCTTATGGTCTCGTTGCTTTGCCGCCCTCCCAGCCTCTAACCTTGCTAAATGGGACACCGCGTACAACAATATCTGCCGCTTTGCCCTCTCAGCCCCTCATCTCACACACCGATGTACGCTCTACTGCTGACTGGAATGGCTCCCCTGAAAACATCGGACCTATGTCATGGGAACTTCATTGACAACATAATTAGTACAGCCACTCCTGCCTCTCTTGCCCTCCCTCAAACATCCCTCCCGTCTACCACCTCAGGTCTTGCACTTCCCAGACTCTGGTCCCCAAGACCCGTACCCTATCAGGGATCGGGCGTTCACCACCTATGCCCCCAAACTGTGGAACTCCCTTCCACCACAAGTTTGTGCTTCCTCCCATTCCACGCTCAAAACCTCACTCTGGAATTTCCTGAAACCAGCTGCGCACTGCATGTGTGCCACTTAACACCTAGTCCGCAGCCTCTCCTCCCACATTGGAACCCAGCTAGGCTCTTTCCGCCCCACCGCCATGGTGCGGCACCTTACCTGAGGCGATGCTATGTATTGTCTACTATTCAACCTAGGGAGGTCCTATGCCCTGCTGCCCCTAGGCCTGTATGTACCATATGATTTGTGACATATGCTCATCTCTATACTATGTACTGCTGCTTTAATTAACCACTGTTGTTCCGCTTTGTGCTGGAGCATGCCACTCCATGTTTGTACTGTGACTTAGTATTTCTCTCATGTATACCTTGCAACTATGTAATTTTCTCATGTACACCTTTGTCACTATGTATTTCTATCATGTATACCTTGTAATTCTCCCAGGTCGCACCTGAAAATAGGCACCAGCTGTCTAGTGTGCTTACCCGTTACCAAAAGCAAATAAATAAACATCCCATTGTGTTAGACAGAAAAGGAAGTGCAAAAGAAGAAGGAAACCATTTTGGTTCTCAAATACAGTAGCAGAAAAGGTCAGAGCCAAAAGGCTGGCCTTCAGGAAATATAAGGGAACACAGCGGATGAAGATAGGGAGGCATACCAAACTGCCCTAAGGGAAGCAGGGAAGGCAGTAAGGCAGGCAAAGTCCCAAACTGAGGAAACACTAGCACGAACAGTAAAAGAAGGTGACAAGACTTTCTATAGATACATTAGTGAAAGAAGAAAGTCCAGAGGGGGTATTGCTAAACTTAATGGAGAAAAGGAGCATGTGAGGAGAAGGATTATGTAAAGCATCTATCCTAAATAGATACTTTTGCTCAATATTTACTGAAGAGAAGGTAGGCAGGGCCCACAGCTCAGCACCATGGACACAGGGGAGGGAGGTGAACACTACTCCCTTCACAAAAGAAAGGGTCCTACAAGAGCTTGCTAAGCTCAGGGTGGATAAGGCAATGGGACCTGATGGCATACATCTCAGGGTACTTAAGGAGCTAAAGGTGGAACTAGCAGAGCCATTAGCAAAACTGTTTAGTGAGTCTATGAGCACAGAAGAGGTCCCAGAAGACTGGAGAAGGGCTCATGTGATCCCGCTCACAAGAGTGGTAGCAGGGAGGAGGCAGGGAACTACAGACCAGTCAGTCTTACCTCAGTAGTGGGCAAGATTATGGAGGCACTCCTTAAGGAAAGGATAGTGCAACACCTGGAATCCATAGGGGCACAGGATCCAAGACAGCATGGGTTTACAAAGGAAGGTCCTGTCAAACTAATCTCATAGATTTCTTTGACTGGGTAACCAGAGTGGTGGACCAAGGGGAGCAGTTGATGTCGCCTACCTTGACTTCAGCAAAGCTTTTGACACTGTTCCACATAGAAGATTGATAAATAAGCTGGTAGGCTCGGGGTGGGTCAAGTTGGTCAACTGGGTGGCAAACTGGTTGGCGGGCAGAAAACAGAGAGTGGTGGTAAATGGTATACAGTCAGAAGAGACGCAATTCACAAGTGGGTACCTCAGGGATCAGTCCTGGGGCCAGTCCTCTTCAACATCTTCATTAGTGACCTTGCAGATGGACTAGAGGGTAAGGCTTGTCTGTTTGCAGATGACACCAAGATCTGCAACAGAGTAGATGATCCAGATGGGGTGGGCAGAATGAGAAGAGATCTGGATAAACTAGCAAAATGGTCAGAAGAGTGGCAACTGGGATTTAATGCAAAGAAGTGCAAGATCATGCACATAGGGAAGAGAAACCTGAAGCCACCTATAGGCTGGGAGGGAGTTGCTAGCAGTCACAAAGGAAGAAAGAGACTTGGGCATCATCATCACTGATGACCTGAAATCATCCAAGCAGACCTCTAAAGCAGTAGCTAAGGCTAGGGGGTGTTAGGGTGTATTAGTAGGGGTATCACAAGTCGTAAGAGGAGGTAATAATCCCTCTTTACAAGACACTGGTTAGGCTCCATCTGGAGTACTGCGTGCAGTATTGGAGGCCACACCTTCACAAGGACATTAACCAAATTGAAGCAGTCCAGAGAAGGGCAACAAAATGGTGCAGGGACTGCATCAGAAAGATCGATGAGGACAGATTAACAGAACCCAATATGTATACCCTTGAGCAAAGGAGGGAGAGAGTGATATGATTCGAGGCATTCAAACACCTTAAGGGCATTAACAAGGTGAAAGAGTCTACCATGTTTAAATATAAGAAAAATAGCAGGACAAGAGGACACAGCATGAGATTAGAGGGGGCGATTAAGGGGAATGTGAGGAAATTCTTTTTCACAGAAAGGGTGGTGGATGCACGGAATGGCCTACCTCAAGAAGTGGTGGCTATGAATACAGTGCAGGGCTTCAAACAGGCATGGGATAGGCATAAGGGAGCAATACAAATGAGTATGAATAGATAGGACACTGACAGAGCAAAGCCGATGGCACATTTATAAGGTAGAAAAGAAATGGGCAGACTGGATGGGCCTTGCGGTCCTTATCTGCCATCAACTTCTATGTTTCTATGTTTCTATGTGTTAAAGCTTGTCACATATTGCTCAATTCTAGCTACCATTGACTATGGCCTTGTAATCTATCAGAGGTACTGACACTGCCCTGAAAATGGGCAAAACCCTTCTCAATAAAGTGTGTTGGCTGGTCCTGGGAGCAGATTGCTGGACACATACTTGTGACTTCTACAATGCAACTGGATAGCTGTCCCTTCACCTCAGGGCCCAATACCAGGCCTGTCTATTGGGTAGAAAGCCATGCTTAGACAAGCTCCTGAATCCACCTTGTGTCTTTTCAAAATAGACCAACCAACAATCAGCACATGAAGGTCCTCCAGGAGTGTGCTTGTGGTACCTTTCAAGCTACCTTAATAGTTCAAAGGTCCCTGTCCTTTAGAAGACCAAATGGATAAATTACCTACCCCCAACCTCATTGAATGCAATAAGTTCAGCAATTTTAAAGCTGGTCTCTGAGCACATCTAACTCTCTCTCGTATGTGTGAATGCCCTAACGTAACCTAACCTTATTACAAACACCTGAAAGACCCTGTATGCCCTAACCTCTAACACTAGAAAAATCCCCCAACTGCCCGTCTGACCTCATCATGTAAGACTTACAGTACATAGGCTTATCCTCGCCACCTTGTGCTCACCAGCCCTTGGTATGCTCTCTCTCTCCTACCATACCCACCTTTTACTGTCCTCTCCTTAATCTGTCACCTACCTTTCTCACTCTCTCCTACCACCCCTTCTTTCACAGTCCTCTACTTAATTCTATACACACCATTTACCACCCTCCCTCCCCACTCTTCTTACCTCCCTTTCCCTCCACCCCTGTATCCTCCTTCCCCCCTTCACCTCCTACCCCTCGACCACCCACCCATTTCTTCCTACCTACCTTTCACTCACTTTGACCCCCCCACCTCCCAGAACAAAGCCTCCTCAGGCTACTACTCAGACACAACCTGACCCAAGCTCTCTCTGGCTGCCATACTTACCTAAGTACAGGTTCCTGAACTCCCTGCTGATCTATGCAATTAACACAGTGTAGCCTACTCCAGTAAACAGTTCTATCATACTTGCTTACCTGCTGAACTGATGGTGCAATCTCCTTGCAAATTTCTAAACAGATGGTAGCTAATGTGTAACTTATCTAATAAGGGAATAAACTCTATTAAGTAACCTGAGCAACCTTATAACCTAATGAATCATATGTATGCAAATGTATTTTGCACTTTCATTGTATCTAGTTGTACTCATATATTTATTGTTGTTATTTATCTGTCTTGTATCATGCCTGACTTGGAACTCTTTGTAAACGAGCCTTTGGCTCAAAGGTATTTAATCCCAAACTGAAATAAATAAAATAAATATATCGGTCTTAGCAGTAGCATTTCTCACTATGTGACACTATCTGTCATCTTTAAAAGCCAGAGGGATACAGTGTCATTACGCACAATTACTCCTCAGATGTAGACATAAGGAATTAACAAAGGTCTCTGACCTTTACTATGGAGATGCCAATAAAACCTTTACTGATTTAAAAGTAAGTCTGGAATGCAACCAGATGACTTTTTGCCTACCTAAGGGTCAGGCATCTCGGGAAAAAAATCTGATTGGAGCCCTGACAGCTCCTAGGCCTTCCTCATAGGAGGAAATACTACACAGAGTGCAGCCCAACACGAAAAACCTCACTGCTGTCTATAGGTTGTCAATAGGTACCTGCTCTTAACCAGAAGGCCCCTAAAGCATGGGAGATGAGCAAGAGTTAAGAGTTACCCATGAGTTGCAGTCTGCAGCCCTTAAACCTATTTAGATCTGCTCCTTGTGCAAATAGTCTTAGGCAGCCACAGCTTAACCTTCTCAAATGGATGTACTTCACCCCAGTCAGGATGAACAAGATCAACTCTGAGACAGATAACAAGTGCCCAAAGTACCAGGTAGAGGATGCAAACTTTCTTCATATGAACCTGTTATGTCCCAATATTTCCCCAGCATGAGATTCATTCAGTAATGGAGAAGGTACTTGCATCTACAGTAAGTTGCCTAAAATTACACATGAGCTGCTGTCAGGAGTGGACTGATGCACAGCTTGAGGAAATGGTAATCTCACCCTCTGAAACCTGGCATTGGTAAACACTAGAAAGATACTGGTGCAGAAATGGTTACGTATGGACCACCCTACCATAGCTCAGTGGGTAAAAATACTTCTCCTATGCTTAAACTTAGAGGGTATTCAAGAGAGTGCTAATGTTAACATAGGCAAATTTATGCAGATGTGGAAGTTCTTGCTGAATGCAGTGGAGAAGGGCATTTTCTTGGGCTAGGTAACATAGAAACATAGACATAGAAACATAGACTTTGGCAGATAAGGACCGCTAGCATCATCTAGTCTGCCCATTTCCTACAGGATAGGCCGAGATCCTAGTTAACCAACAGCCTATATCTTCCTGCCCCCACAAGAATTGCCTTATGTCTGTCCCATGCATTCTTGAATTCTCCCACAGTTTTAGACCCACAACTTCCTCAGGAAGGCTGTTCCATGCATCCACTACCCTCTCTGTGAAATAATACTTCCCTCACATTGCCCTGAACCACCTCCTTCTATCTTTAAATTGTGTCCCCTTGTTCTTGCAAGTCTCTTTTTCTGAAAGATGCTACCCTCTTGGACTTTGTTGATTCCTTGAGGTACTTGAAAGTTTCTATCATGTCCCCCTCTCCTTCTTTCCTCAAGGGTATACATATTAAGCTCCTTTAGTCTCTCCTCATACTGCTTCTCTTGCAGACCCTGCACCATTTTAGTTGCCCTCCTCTGGACTGCCTCTATCCTGTCTATGTCCTTGCGGAGATGGGGTCTCCAGAACTGGACACAGTATTCCAGATGGGGTCTCACCAACTGTCTGTACAGAGGGATAACAACTTCCTGTTTTCTGCTGCTGATGCCTCCCTATACATCCCAGTATACCCGGCCCTCCCTACTGCCTTCTCACATTGCTTGCTAACCTTAAGGTCATCTGATATGATTACCCCCAGGTCCCTTCCTGTTTTGTTGTTGTTACTACCTCCCCACCCATTGTGTATTCTTCCCTGGGTTCTTGTTTCCCAGGTGCATTATTTGCACTTTTTGCATTGAATCCTAGCTGCCATACGTCTGACCATTCCTCCAACCTTGCCAAGTCCCTTTCATCCTTTCCACGCCTCCTTGTGTATCAACCCTGTTGCAGATCTTTGTGTCATCTGCAAAGCATACTTTTCCTTCCAGTCCCTCTGCAATGTCACTGATGAAGACATTAAAAAGGACTGGACCCAATATTGAACTCCTGCGTACCCCACTGGTAACCGCCTTTCTTCAGAGTGGACTCCATTTACAATTACCTTCTGTGTCCTATTGTCCAGCCAATGTTTTACCCAGGCTACCACCCTGGGACCCACTCCAGGCTGGTTAATTTGACTAATAATCTTTTGTGTGGGACTGTGTCAAATGCCTTGCTAAAGTCTAGGTAGGCCATGTCCACAGCCCCTCCCTGGTCTACTACTTTGGTCACCCAGTCAAAGAAATCTATTAGATCTGCCTGACATGACCTTCCCGCTGTGAGCCCATGCTGCCTTGGATCCTGTGCTCCACTGACCTCTAGGTACTCAACTATTCTTTCCTTCAGAAGTGACTCCATCACTTTCCCTACCACAGAGGTCAGACTGACAGGTCTGTAGTTTCCTGCCTCTGTCTTGGTCCCACTTTTGTGAAGGGAATCACATCCGCCTTTCTCCAGTCCCCGGTACTACACCATCCTCCCATGATTTATTAAAAGAGTAGCCAGTGGTTTCACTAGTTCTTTCCTTAATTCTTTTAGAATTCTGGGGTGAATTCCATCAGGACCCATTGCTTTGTCCACCTTCAGTTTTAGGAGTTCTTGCAGAACCCTTTCTTCTGTGAAAGGACTGGGATCGACCCCCTATCAAGAGTGCTTCTGTTAATTGGATTAGGCACTCCCTCCTCTTTGAATACTGAGCAGAAATATTCATTCAGTATTCCTGCTTTTTCACTGTCCCCTCTGCCCACCCACCGTTCATTCTATTCAGCCTCACTATCCCTCCTTTGTCTTTCTACGCCGCTGATGTACCTATAAAAGGTTTTATCCCCTTCTTAACTGGAGTTGGCTATCTTTTCTCAGTTTGGGCCTTTGCTATTCTGACTTCCTCCCTGCTTCTTTCTGCCTTAACTGGTACAGGTCTCTGTCCTCCTCCTTCTGTGTTTCCTTATACTTCCGGAATGGTATCTTTTCTTCCTGACTTTCACAGCCACCTCTCTTGAGAACCATAGTGGCTTTTTCTTTCGTTTGATTTGTTTATTTGCTTCACACAAAGGCTTGTTGCCTCTGTGATGGCAGTTTGATAATTCCCCATTGTTGCTCCACACCTCCTTCTAGCCTGTTTGCTAGTGCTTTTCTGAGGCATTCTCCCATCTTGCCAAAGTCAGCCCTACTAAAGTCCAGTACCCTCACTTTGTATGGCTTGACTCTGTAGCTGAGTTTAACATGAACCACGCTGTTTGATGGTCACTTGTCCCCAGATGGCAACCCACTTCTAGATCTGAGATCCTCTCCTGCCCCCATTTGAGAGTACAAGGTCTAAGATTGCTCCCTCACAGTGGGTTCCAAACTAGCTGTCTAATGCCTGCCACCTGTAGGCGCAAGAATGGCTCTCGTTTTGGATGTGGCTGCAGCAAATGTGCTCCAGTTAACATCTGGCATATTCAGGTCTCCCATCAACAAGTATCTCCTTTCTCTGCCATTCAAGTATGCCTTCCATCATATCCTTGTCCATTCCTTCCCCTGACATGGGGGTCTGTACACAACCCCTGTGCGGATTGTGGTGCCTTTCCAGTCTCCAGGTGACCCACAGTGCCTCCTCTCCTTCCTGTTTACTCTTTGTTCAGTTGCTTTTTCCCTTCCTTTACATAGAGAGCTACTCCTCCCCTCTCTCCCTGCCTGTCTCTCCTATAAGTTATGTACCCTGGTATGTTAACATCCCAGTCATGGTTCTCTGTGTACCATGTTTCTGTGACTGCTACAATATCCAGTCATTCCTCTTCCATTAAGGCCACCAGCTCAGGGAGCTTGTTGTCCAGACTACGGGCATTGGTACTCATTACCCTCCATTTCCTGATGGCCTTACCCCTTGCTCCATCCCTGTCCTTCTTAATGAGTAATGAATATTGATGGCAAAAGTGATCATACCAGTTGTATCCCATCTGAGATAACCCCACTAGGGTATGGAGAAGAGGGTCTGAATCATTATTGAAACTTATTAGTTTTACTATACAACTACCATAAAGTAAATGTACAGTATCATTCCACTTATTGTGATATCATTGATTATATGTACTGTACTTAGTGATCGGATGGTGTATTGATGCATCTGGTTTCGCCACTATACCTAGAAACGAATGAGCTCAAATCATTGTACCATCTTTTTATTATATAATTTACTGCATGTTTGTAATGCCTATACACAGTTCCATTATTGCATACCTATAGAGTACAATCAAATGTACTGTCTGTCTGTGAAGCTGTCTGACGTTTTCAATAAAATACGCTTACAAAAAACAGTGGCTAACTATAGATTTGTAGAAAGTAGCTGGATGAAGGGTCAGGTTGTGAAGACGATGCGCCTGTGGTTGCTTCAGCTGCCTGAGGAGAAATTTCTTCCTTGGCTATTCTCTATCTGGATCTCCTGAGTCCGCACTAGTTGAAGGCTTTATGCACAGGGCTACTGCATTTCAGGCACTATTGTCAAAGAGGTCTTTTTGTTTTACAGTCCGCATTCTTGGGTTACTGTACCTGTCAATGTCATTACTTTTAACAGTTCCTGTTTCTAGAGAAAATGGGCTACAGGACACTAAGCAACAAGATTTTGTTAAAGGATGATCCTACCAGACAAATCTTATAGAGTTATTTGATGTGGTAACACTGGTGGCAGACCCAGAAGAGCTAGCCTGTGGATATACTGTACCTGGATTTCAGTAAGGCCTTTGACTCTTTTCCATAGAAGATTAGTAAAGCAGCAGCACAATCCGGGATTTGGAGAGGGTATTACATGGTTGATTGAGAGCGGCAGGGTGGTAGGTAATACTGAGTAATCAGAAGAGAAGGCTGTTGCTAGCTGAGTACCACAGGGGCCAGTACTGAGGCCTGTATTTTTCAACATACAAGGGCTGATTTTCAAGGCCCTTGAACCTCCTGTGGCTGCATGAAAACTGGTTTAAGTGGGTTTCCACTTGTAGCTGTAGTTTTCCTGCAGCCACCGTATTTTCAAAGGTGGAGCTGGTTTACAACTGGATCCATGATTTACAGCACCTTGCAGACGTTTTTCAATGCAACTCTGCAGAAATGTTACAACTGGTGGGACCAGGCATAACATCCTCCACCCACTGAAAATACAAATCTCTGCAGGTGTGAAGATTTTGTCCCACAGCAGTGGCTGCGGGTAGGACTTAGTCCCAGATGGGTTGAAAGTCCAGCCCCTTATCTGTGACATACTGTAGTTATGAGAATTAAAGTTAAAATTAACCTATTCACATGTGGATGATACTAAATTGGGAGGATAGTTTTTTTCTTTTGTTTATACTTTTCTCCGGGGTCCACTGCCAGTTTTCTTTCTGAAGTCCCCGCCGGAGCACCAGGTATTAGACCCTCCCTTAATCCCCATGACTTACCCTTCGTGGCAGGGCATGGGAGATCTCTGACCAACCAGACCAGATCCAGTTTTTCATGAGGCGCCTTACCAGGCAGTGCTGCGGGGAACCATCATCATCCGTGGCAGAGGACTCCCTTGTTTTCCTGGTTTCTCTTCCCTCAGGGGATGTGGCGCCGGTGGGGGGCAGCGTGCATGCTCCCCGTATGTGCTCCTCCAGGCATCTGCTTCACCCCCACCCACTTCTTCAGTGTCGGTGAGATGCCACCCAGCCTCCACTAGGGGCAAGCGATCACCGACTGCTGGCATCCCTCCTCCCCAGAGAAGGAGAGCAGTCCTTGGGATGCTCGATATTTCTCCACCCCTGCTGACCCCAGGTCCCATGTTCATTCCTCAACACGGGTTGCATAATGTAGTGCAAGGTGTGGCATCCAGTGCCTCAACTCTCTGCCACTGGGCCGGATAGGGAGGGATAATTGATACAGTAGAGATATGGGTGCTAGAGATATGAGAAAAGACCTTGAGAGATTAAAAAGCTGGATGGGTGTCTGGCAACTCAAGTTTAATGCAAAGAAATGTAAGGTCATGCTTATTGGTAAAGTCAACCCAGGGAAGAATATTAGTTAGGGGGAGTTAAACTAATAGCAACATCAGTGGAAAGGGATTTGGGAATAATCATTGACTAAAACTTAAAGATTCTGAAACAGTGTGCCAAGGCATATGGAAACGAGAATGGAATGCTAGGTTGTATACTGTAGGAAAGACTTTCTAAAGCAGCAGTTAGATAGTGAGCCTGTCTTTGTATAGGTCTCTGGTGCAACTGCAGCTGGAGTATCGTGCTCTGCTCTGGAGTCCTTACTTTAAAGAAAAATATGACAAATTAGAGGATCTGCAGAGAAGAGCAACCAAAATCATTGCACAACAACAGAGAAAGACATATGAGGAGAGACTGCAGTAGCTGAACATGTACTTACTGGAGAACAGGACGGAGCAGGGGAATACTGCTGAAACCACTAAGTTTTTGAAGGAATCAATAAAATTGACAGCCAACATCTGTTCACATGCAGTGTTAGTGCCTCCACCAGAGTGCATGGATACAAACTTGATAAAGGGAATTTAGGAAGGAATGTGATGAGGCCGGCTGCATGGCCCTGATTGTTGGGTGTTCGCTCATATGCTGGTGACCCAGGTTCATGCCCGGCCCGGACATCAGGAATGGAGTCTGGCATTAAGGGGATTTAGAGCGCTTTGGATGCTTCCATCCTGGCCACGGACAACTGTTTGCCTGTCCCTGGGGTGGTTCAGGTGGCATTCTTGGTGGCGCTCTGCCTTGATGCACAGCCAGAACGTCCCAGCCCCAGGATGCTGCCACCACCGACCCATTGTGGGAGGGTGTGGGTGGGTGAGAAAAGTGGAAAATCTGCCCTTGTGTGGCTGGATGATGGCTGCTGGTCCTGTCACCACAATACCCCAGAGGTGTTCGTGCTGACCTGTACCATGCCCAGGATATGAAATAGACACCCACGGGCATTTCTCTCTCCTGGTTGTGGGCCCACTGGGGGCTCACCCAAGGAAGGGTTACATCAGGTTACGTGGGAACACGGTGCAGATGGGGTGCCAGATGGTGACGGGACAGGGTGATGTGGGTCTTGATGGTCCGAAAGAGTGGCTGACTGGGGGCATGGGAGAGGGAAAAAAAAGAACATGAGGAAGCATTTCTTCACAGAGAAGGTGGTTGGAGGATGGATCAGTTTGCCTAGGGAGGTGGTGAAAACTGTGGAAGGCTTCTAACGGGGTGGGACAAATATAAAGCACTGATCAAAGTGGCACATGATCATGAGGGTGGGGTTCAACACTACCAGTAGAGGGTTCTACCAAAGTAAAACCACTCCACTTTGACTTGCTAGCCCAATTCCTACAGGATGCTATTAAGCAGGGAGCTGGCCCTCCTCAGAGAATTCAGTGCATTATGAGACAGCCTGAGGGTGGACAAACTTGCATACAGCTTGGCACCAGTCCAGCTGGTGAACTCATAGATGAAGAAAAGCTCACATAACAGCAAAAGTGTTGATTAAGTGCTGAGTATGTTTAAACATATAGATATAGGACACATACTCACACACACACACACACACACACACGCACATGCATATATATAATATATATATATATATATATATATATATATATATACACATATATATATACAGTATATATATTTATACAATGGGGTGAGCTGATAACATATAAAATAAAACACATATCACTCACCCCTCACTGCAGTTAACTGACATTTATCACACTCTGCTTACCTCACCAGAGTGTGATAAATGCAGCTAACTGACATTTATTTTGCTTACCTCATCAGCATTGATTTCAACTGTGCTGATCTCACCCAGCAAAAACTTAGATTCTGCCTAAGTGTTGAACCATGCTCATAAAGTTAATGACAAGAATGTAGCTCACCTATCACACCTGCACCTGCAACTCCCTCTTTCACTCTTATCTTGTGCACTCCATGAAAGCCCCAAAGCAAGCAGCCAGCAGCCTGAGTTTCATACTGGAAAAAAAGCCAAAATAGAGTAAAGCCTTCCACATCAGAGCTGTCGGTAGGCATACGTGACTGTACGCAGCAGAGTACAGTAAAGAAATCAGGCGGGGCAACAAATCAGGCAGGGGCAACAAAAAGAGGAAAGCAAGGACATTGTGAGTCACATTGTGCCTGTTTGGTGCTGGGCCCTTCTGCCTTTGTTGCTCGCCATGGGGCACTGATGCCACCAGTCAAATACACAAACAAGAACAACTTAACAGGCAGACAGAAAACAATGAAAGGAGGATCACAGGAAGAAACTGCTTACTTGAACTCAGACATGGCAAATGGGGGTGCTATTGTTGGTGTGGTGTGGCAGCTTATATTTTGGTTTATGTTTACATAATGTGGGGCAACAGTGCATCAGTTTTGAGTACAAGTTTAAAATTTTTGGCTACACCCCTGTTCCACATCCATGAACACCTCAACTATCAAGGAAAACAGCCTGCTTCACCTAAATGGCAAGACAGTGTTTCAGTTTGTTTTAGCAGAATTTTCTTTTTGTCCCATGCCTTCTTTGTTTAGTCCACAAGATAAACTGAAATTATAAAAAAAACAACATTCTGGAAACCCCTATTGTATAATCGGACACATGATGTGCACATCATGTGATATGAAATATTTCACTCCTGTAGAGTGAGCTCTGAATATCTTACCGTGTTCGGCACTGTGAGTATCCAGAGCGCACTCTTATGAGTGAGAATATTTTTTTCCATATCACACTCTGCCTATCATGTATTGATATATATATATATATATATATATATATATATATATATATATATAGGATACATGATGGGCATGATGATATGAGAATATTGTCACTCCTGCAGAGTGAGATATCCAAGCTCACGATGCAGGAGTGACAATATTTGCCATAGTGACATGATCTGCCCATCATGTATTCGATATATACAATAGGGCCAAGAGTTTCGAAGTTTTGTTATACTGTCTTGTGTTCTGTTCCTGTTTATGTGTTTGCTCATTCTGTGTGTGAGCTTTTCTGAGTGGGCTGGCAGTGTTATAAACTCTGAGAGACACATGACTGTGTTTTGCAATGCTAAATGAGTTAGTTTTAGATAGGAATGAGAAACATACTTTTGTGAAGCTGTATTGTTTAGCAGTCTGGCTGCAGTGAAGTTAACAGCATCATAGTAATTATAATGAGCTGAGAGGCAGAGTGTCAGAACAGCTGATACTGTTTTCAGTGGTAATTGTTGGCTGCAGGCAGAGTGCAGAGTGTTCTATGAAATTCTGCTCTTAGGATTCTGGCTGCAGTGAAGTTGAGATTGTCTATAATTGTAATGGGTGAGAATAAGAGCTTGAGGAACAAGTCAGAGTGTATTTCCATGTAGTTGAGTTAGCTGCACGCAGTAGTTTAGACTGTTCTGTGAAGCTGTGCTGTTTGGAATTCTGGCTGCATTAAGTTGAGAGCATCACAGTAATGAGTTGGAAGTTGGGGGTGATAGGTGTGTTTTGTAATGCTCACTGAGTTAGCTGTAGGCAGCAGTGAGACCTCTTAGGTAGTTCTGCATTTGTGTCTATGGTAACAGCACATGTGTTTCTTGCATGCTGAGAGGAAAGCTGCCTAGAGTGATGATATCAGTGACCTTTGTGACCTATGTGTGTAAATGGCTGATATCATCACTGTAGAGCAGAGGGTAAAATATCACACTGCAGTGGATGATACACTGTTTTATCCCACTCATTTACCTCACTTCCTTTTTGTAGTAGTGTGTATATATATATATATATATATATATATATATATATATATATATATGTATATCTACATATATATATATATATATATATATATATATACACACACACACACACACACACCCACAATACTGTAAGGGTTAAGTCACAGGGTACTAAGTCCAACCTCAGTGACCACAGCCCAGTAACCTGCTGCCTTGACAGAACAGCTGCAAAACTACCCAAGCAAAACTATTTCACAAGCAGAAATTTTAGAAATTTCTGTGCAGAAAGTGGCAGCCTTAGTAGGCAAAATGAAAGGTGGGACAGGCTGGAACTTATCCCAGATTTCATTATGGCCATTGAGGAATTTACCAAATTAATCATCAAAATATGTAACCAACATTCCCCACTAAAACTTGCAGAATCAGAACAAACTGCATGCCATGGGTAAAGGAAAAGCTGTAAAACAAATTAGGTAAAGGACAGAACATGGAGAAAGGCAACCAAAACAGCCAACAGTGCAGACTGTAGGACAACTTCAAAAATGTAAAAATAAACAAAGATCAAATAAAAAGAGCAAATGTTAGATACTTCAAGAACAAAATTTACAACATAACCAATCCCTCCATGTACTGAAAATGATAAAAAGCTCTGAAGGCCTAAATGGATGCAGGAAAGAGGTACAATTTATAAAAGAGGATGGCACTTCTCCACAAATCGAAAGACTGCAGCAAACCAACTATACTAGTACTTCTGTACACTCCTGATGTAAAATCCCCAACCCAAGAGCTTAATGACAGCAAAGAGACTGATTTGACCCAGGATGCAGAAGCCACAATCATAAACAGATCAAGATTTAGCTTCAAAATAATAAAAAGCAAGGAAGTATGGAAAGAACTAAGAAAACTAAACGCAAGTAAACCAACACAATTGGGCAATGTAAAAATCAAGTTCCTAAAAACAGTAGCAGACTACATACACAGTCCTGACAAACCTCTTTAACCAAAGCCTAATGGAAGCGCCCTTCTCAAAGACCTGAAAACATATCAAAGTGGACCCTATCTATGTACAAGGAGGGGCCAAATGACTCTCACACTACAGACCCATCGCTCTACTATCCGTCATCTCAAAACTATTGGAAAAGCTAGTTTGTAAATAATTATCCACATACCTAGAAGCACAAAAAAAATTGTATAAACAGTCTTTCTTCACTATGGCATATGCTCTGCCAGTGTCCTACTGTAGCCTAGGTTCTGCTACTCTGATCTCTTGTAAATAGCTTTGTATTGTGTTGAAAATCCATTGTATGCCAGCTAATTGTTTGAATTCCTTTGTACCATGTTATACGTTGATTTAGTATTTATCTCTGTCTGTTATCTCTGTACTCCTCTGATATGGAGCCTTTGTAAAGAAGTCTCTGACTCAAAGGTTTAAATTCCAATATGTTCAATCAATAAATAAAATAAACACTTAACCTTCTAATGATCTTTTAGTCAGGCTTTAGGTGGGTAGAGCCACATCCGCCTCCCTCACAGGCTTTATCAGAGGGGTTGCTGAAGCACTGAACAAATGTGAAGTTGTTGGGGCAGTGTACATGGACCTCTTGAAGGCATTCAATATAGTGGATCACAAAATAGTTCTAGGGAGATAGAAGACAATAGAAGTAGTACCAGAAGTTACTACCTGGATCACCTCTTACCTAACAAAACAGCAGGCAATCAGTGGCTATGAATAACATCATATCAGGTTTTGGGTTCCTATCCAGGTGGGTCTCACAGGGATCAGTACTGGGTCATCTACTATTCCTGGTCTATGTTAATGACCTTCCTGGATACATGCAACACTCCATCTATAGTAAAACTATATAAGGACTACTCAGTCCTCGTAGCAAGAGACAGAGACTTCTCCCAAATGGAGAACAAACTCCAATTGGAATTTGATATTCTTCAGAAATGGTTTGTCTCTGCTAAGATGATGCTCAGTGGGAAGAAACACAGTCTATGGTCTTCTATAAAAGTACAAACTTTAAAGACACTTGCGATCTAAAATATAACTCCTAAACAGGCCCCCATCAAAGAGACATAGACTATGAATATCTGGGAGTAGACTTACCCCAGATATTACAGACCTTACATTTTATGGAAATATATTAAAACCACTATAAAAAAAATGAATGCCAGACAGGGAGCCTCGCCGAAATGCCTACGCCATACCAAAAAGGCTAGATGCTAGGCTGCTGCTGCCCTTTCTGGAATATGGAATGTTAGTTTGATTGTTTTTATTTTGATGCCTGAGTGTAACACATGCGGTACAGTGACCTGCATTATTTCTCTGGGTGGGCTGGTGTAGGTGTGCCTATACACAGTCCGAGATCAAGTAAAACAGTGCGTTACATTAATCAGGGTTGCAGCCCCTTAAAAAAACAGGGAAAAAATACTCATGTCTAGAGTTCTAATAAAACAAAGTAATTCCTCACTACCTCTGGTTATCAGCTACTCTGGTTACCAGCCTATAGGAAGTAATAAAGTCCACTTACAAACTTCACAGTCCTTTGTAAAGGTCCTGTAGCTTGAACTTGCCCTTTGCAGCACAGCTTCCAGCATTCTCCAGGTCTCTCTCCATGTTGCCTAGGTGGGTTTCATACACTGCCTCTAATTAACATTGACTGCAGCTGTCTCTGACTAGCTCCTCACCTGAATGTTTCTAGAGTTTTCCGCTCCTGGATGCTTCCAGAGTTTTCTGTGTTTGATTAGCTCCTTACTATTTGATTAGCTCTGTGTTTGATTAGCTCCCTACCTGGATGCTTCCAGAACTTTGTGTAACTCTTCTAGCATTTCTAAAAAGGAACAGAGCTTAATCCAGTCTTCTACTGACATAAACTCCATCTACCACTCTCACACACACCTCCACCCGCAGCTTGGCTCCTACGGGATCAAGCAACGATTATCGTGAGGCAGAGGACTTGGACAGTCTGTTTGTATTGCCATGCAGCAAACTTGCTCTGTGTCTCACTTTAAAATTGAACTGTTGTAAGGACAGAAATCATCTGAAACACTAGTATTTGTCTTCTTGTTCCTTTGCATATATTTTAGGGGAGCATGGTCAGTAATCAGTGTAAACTGTCTGCCGAGTAAATAGTATTTCAGTTTCTCAGTCACCCATTTGATTGCTAAACATTCTTTTCCACTCTCCCAACTCTCTTCTTATCTCTCTAACTTGAATTTCTTCACCTTCTTCCAATCTGGCTTCGAAAAACACTCTCCACTGCCTCTCTGATTAGGCTTACTGACTTGATCCTTTCAGGGATGGAAAGTGGCCAAATCACATCTGCCATTTTGTTGATCTTGCCAAGGCATTCAATGCAGTTTCCCACACCGTTTTACTCAACTCCCTGCCTCAGCAGATCTGTCTGACTCAGCCACCAGCTGGTTTTGTGCTTACCTAAAAGACCTGACCCAATCAGTCAGAATCACTGACTCTATATCCCAGCCACTCTCTAACAACACAGGTGTCCCTCAGGGGTCCATGTTGGGTCCTATCATGTTCTCCATCTTCCTAAACAACCTCCCATCCATCTGCGCGCATCTTTTATACATATGTATGCAGATGATATGGTCTTCTTCACCTCTGATCGGTCCCCATCTGATGTTGCAACGGACTTCAATTGGACTTCAATAATGTCCAGAACTGGTTTCACACTCATCAACTCTTCCTTAACACCAAGAAGACAGTCTCTATGACCTTCAGCACTAGGCAGAGACTCTCAAGGCTCCTTCCTGCCATCCTGCCATATTCTTGATAGGACAGTAATTGAGGACACCTACTCATTCAGATATCTGGGTGTTTAGCTTGATCAGCATCACACCTTCTCTGACCACATTGCGCTGTCCTGAAAAGTTGCACCCCAAGCTTGGTGCTTTATACAGAAACTGGAACTGCCTCCCTACCGGCTAGGCATGAACTGGTCCAGAAGTTGATACTACCTATTTTAACTACTGTGACATAGTCTACGGTACTGCTCCCATGGCTTCCTTTAGCCAGATTGAATATTTTCTTCTACTCTTCTGTCACTTTGCTCTTGACTCTCCTCCTCTCACCCATCACTGTCAACTCTACCACTCCCTGACATTTCCCTCTCTTGAGAACAGATGCTTACACCACTGTGCAAACTTCATCTCAAAATTCTGATTTGGCTCACTCCCAGCTTGTCTTAGCTATCCCTCCACCTGCCCGCTCACTCAGATCTCATGACTATAGAACCCTGGCAGTCCCTCAACATTCCATCACTATAGGCAAGGCTGCCTTCTGCACACTTCCCCAACTGTAGCATCACTCCGCAACAGATTCGCTACCCTCCTCACCAGCCTCATTAACTGCAGCACTTCAAAACCACCTCTCTGTTAATTGCTCCTGTGCCTAACTCCTATTGAGCTCGCCCAGTTCCTATCTATTGTCAGCACAAATGTCTCTGATGTTACATTGTATCCTAGTACTGCACTTAAAAGTGATGTATGATGATTTCTGTGATTTGTATTTTAACTGTTACCTCTTGCTAAAATGCGCTGACCACTGTATATTTCGACAAATGTATGTTCATACTAACTTACTTTCCTTAAGCTCTCTAGCTACATGTATGATTTTTCACTACTGTTAAGTACCTTATGGTCAGCAGTGGTGTAAGATGGTTTATGTTTATATTTTCATTAATTGTATCTCTCCCATCATCCCTTCCCCACGACGCACCATGAGACAAGCAACTTGTTGTTCAGTGTGCCCTTCCTGGTGAAACTTTTCAATAAATAAATTAATTAACTGTTGCATATTTCTGTTCTCTGGGCAGCAGTTTACAACTGAGATACAGGACCAGGTGTTCCTCATCACCTACCATCTGGGAGAGAACAGCCTTGAGCCCAACATCTGATGCATCAGTCTGCAGGAAAATTTCTTCTCAAATTTAGGTGTTATGAGTACTGGATCACTAAGTAAAGTGGTACGAGGTACAGTACAAGTCACATTAAACTGTTCCATCAACTCACTGGTGTAGCATTTTTTGTGTGATTCTACTGCAGTGGCAGCTTAGATTGTTGAAGCTTTTAATTCTTTTCCAACCATTCTTCACTGCCTATTCAACTCACTTGTACTTCTTTAGTGATATGGCAGTAGCTGTTTTAGGGTTTATGCAATGCATTTTCATGGCATTGTTTATAAATATCACAACGTTCCTTAAGAGCATTGTTTATAAATATCACAGCATTCCTTAAGAGCATTGTTTATAAATATCACAGCATTCCTTAAAAGTTGTTTAGTCTGCCTTCTGAAATGAAACTCATAAGCACTCAGCTGAAAGTAAAGCTTAAAGTCCTAACAGCTAGTTGCAAACCAATAATAAACTTTTAATAATTCATTGAATTAAACACTGCACAGATTAAGAAACTCATTGAACAATGCTACACCAGAACAGTTTAATGGGACTTGTACTGTACTAAAGGCTTGCTCTGCCTCACTATTCCATTTACTGTGTCTGGGGCTTTAGCCTTAATTGTTCTGTTAATGGAGTAGCTCGTGTAGCAAAAATGAGGAATAAAGCATCTGTAGTAACTAAAAATCCCCAGGAATGCCCAAATTTGTTTCTTCCTAATGGGCCAAGGCCAATTCTGTATTGCCTCAACTTTGTTCGCTTGGGGTTCTGCCAAGCCTATTGCACATTTCTTTGGATTGGCTCCAGAAGCAAATGATTTGATACCTTTTAATGGGCCAACATAGATGTAACAACAAGAACAAAGTGCTCTAGCTTTTGGATCAACCAGTCCTTCTTCAGCCTGGATTGGCCTAAGATTTGCCCTTCTAAGAGTGTGCAGTACAGCTCCACATTCTCCAAATGGGAGTCCCTGTTCTGGATATAAATAATTACATTGTCCAGATATGCTGATGCATACTGGGCATGGGGTCTTAATCAGCTTACTCATGAGCCTCTGGAACATAGCTGGGGCCCCATGAAGACAGAAGGAAGTACTGTAAATTGGAAAAGACCATCTGGTGTTGCAAAGACTGTTTTCTACTTGGTAGATGCTGTTAAAGGAATATGCTTGTACCCTTTCTCAAATCTAGGTGGTTAGGAACCTGGCTTTACCAGTTTTTGACCAACTCATCCACTCAAGGCATTGGATAGGCACCAAATTTTGACATCACACTGACTTTCCTAAAGTCATCCATTCAAGAACTAATACAATCAGACTAGATCACTTGCTATAGGACTCCTCAATAACTCCTAGCTTTAACATTTTCTTTATCTCGGCCCTTACCTTCTCCCTTCTGGCTCTGGGATGCAATAGGGCTTTAGCTTGATTTTCACACCTGGTTCAGTGACTATGTCATGGAATATTTCCTGTGTTCTGCCTGGCTTATCAGAGAACACATTCCTATTCCTGTTAACCATCTGTTTAGTTGCCTCATACTGGTTGGGTGTTAATTCTTCTGAGATCCTCACCTCCATCTCATGTGAGTGGTCACCTTCAGACAACATGTCTGATATCACCATATAGGCCTCTCTATCCTTCCAGGATTTGAGCAGATTAATGTGATAGATGTTCTCAGGCTTCCTACAGTCAGGCTGTCTAATCTTATAATTCACCGGCTACTGACTCCATCACTTCATAAGGCCCTTGCCATCGAGCTAGCAGCTTACTTTCTGCTGTAGGCACTAGAACCATGGCCCGGTCCCCTGGTTGTAATTTCTGTATTGGAGCCTGCCAGTTATAGTAGGTCTGTTGGAAGCATGAGTTTTCTCCATCTGCTGTCGCACTATGGGAGTGACCTGAGTGATGCAGTCTCGCATCTGCTCTATGTGATCTATTATATTTTTCCCGGGGTGATTAGCTCCCATAATTCTTTGGCTATGTCTAGGATACCTCATGGATGTCACTTATACAAGAGTTTGAACAGGGACAAATCCAGTAGAAGCTTGAGGAACCTCTCTAACTGTAAAGAGAAGATATGGCAGTAGAGTGTCCTAGTTCTTCCCGGCCTTGCTGACTACTTTATGTAGCATAATTTGAGAGTTTGGTTAAATCCCTCAACCAAATCATCTGTCTGGGGTGGTATACCAAGGTCACAGACTCCTGATACAGCTTTCCATTAGTTAGCAGTGCTTCAATAGTAAACACTGATGCTATCCGTGATGCAATACTGCAGTTTCTAAATAGACACTTAATTTACATCATCTGGTGACCAGCACTGCCCTCCCCATGCTCAGTCAGTCAGCATACAAATCTTGTTTAAGTCTTATTTTTGCAGGAAAAAGTTATTTATTCATTTCTCAGGGAAGCCCAACCTGTTCAGCTGCTTCAGGAAACCATGATGCCCCTCTCCTACCAGCACTTCAATGTGCTTTTTGTGTCTTAGGGATCGGCAGCCTGTGATGAAACATGCTGCTTTTCTGGCCACTAACAGGTGGCAAGCTGTTTATTGAAGGGCCAAATTTGTTGAGGTTGGGGGACTCAGAGAAAAAGTCTTGACCGACTCCTTCACATTGAAAATCCAAATCCAGATTCTTCCAGTGCCCATCCTAGATGCATTGACAGAATCAGCAGCCTTGGAAGCACTTAGATCTTTTCTGTTGTGGCTGAGGCTGACAGCAACTTGTGTCTTCACCCTCTGCCCTCCGTTGAACTGCATCAGGGGTGGGCACTGGAAGAATCTGGATTTGGATTTCCAATGTGAGGAGTGTCCTATTTGGGCATCCACAAGAAAATGAATAAATAACTTTTTTCCTGCAGAAATAAGACTTAAACAAGATGTGTACAGTATGCCACTGACCAAGCTTGGGGAGGGCAGCATAGGTCACCAGGTGATGTAGGTTGGGTGTCTGTTTTAGAAACTGCAGTACTGCATCACCAGATGGCATCAGTATTTGCTACTGAAGCACTACAACTAACGGAAGGCTGTATCGAGTCAGTGATTACTTTGCAAAGCTTGACACATGCTGACTCCGATACAAAAACACAGACTGTCAAGTCAATGGTCTGACAGCATAATGACCATACAAAGATATGTGCATTATAAACATAAAACTGCAACAAAACACACACATAGAGGCACTGTCTGGTACAGTATTTATTATTCATTTAATGGTTAAAAACACCAAGAAATCATTTTCTATCTCCTTTAAAGACATCACAGAGCTCACACATCAGTCTAGATACAAAACGGTGTGACCCGATCAGTGAGTTTCCTTTGAAGTGCTGACCTGAGAGAACACCTAAACCAACTCTTTGGCATAGTCTTGAGATCATGTTGCATAATGGAATCACCTCAGGGTACCATGTTGAATTTAATTGATTATAACCAATATATATTGTTGATCCCTGGCTGACTTCTGTAGAGGTCCTACCAGATTCATTGCAATTCATTAAGATGGAACATCAATGATAGGTAATTGTACTAAAGGGGCTTTCCAGTGCAGCCTAGGTGCCATCAGCTGGCACTCAGGACAGGCAGCACAGTACCATTTAATCTCCTCATACACCCTGGTCAGAAGAATTTTCTCAAAATTCTCTCCTGAGTCTTTCACCCCTAAATGTCCCCAAACAGGTTACTATAGGCTAAGTCTAATACCTTTGTCTGTAGGACTGGTGTATCACAAGCAACTGTTCAACTTCTTGACCCTCTGTCTGGACCACCCTGTGCAGTAATGTGAAGGCTATAAGCCTGAGGTTCAATTGGCTGAGCAACTCATCATCACTCTATCAGGCTTTAAATAGGTAGCTCACCCTGGGCCTTCCAAGGTTCATTTCTTTTTACCCACCATCCACCCCTCCTCCTCCAGCAGCACAGCTCTCTTACCTGTGGGCTTCTTCCTAAGCTAACTTAGCCGACTGAGTCATTCCAGCAAGCACCTTTGGGAGGAACCCTTCTCTAAGGCTCCTTCATCATACCCTAATAGGGTGGTATATCCCATGGATAGAGAGGCTGAAAGCCACAACATCAATCAAATCCACAGTGTAAGTCAAGTCCATAAGCATCATCTCATCCAGTTGCATAAGCTCAATCAAAGTAATTTTTAAGAATAAAATAGGGTCTAGTAGCTATTGTCCTCCCTCTATATGAACCCCATTAATTTCAACCACTTCCTGTGAATGTTCTGCAGTAGGTATCACATGTTTAACATGTTCTTAAGTGGGTATTAAATCTAAAGGTCTTGCTTTTAATTAAGAGTGTATTCCATAACACTCTCACTCATGCATCCATTATAATGTAAGTTATTGAAACTGTCTGGCCTCTTGAAGGATTTCCCTTATCTGCCTCTGTTGGCCTTTGACCTTGGAGTGCTTCACAGCAGCCAGCTGACGTAAACTGGCTTCTCCCATTTAAACCCCAGTTATGGTTTAAAAGGTATTTTAAACCAATGAGAATTAATTTTTTTATGTATGATCTGGGTGTTAACAGAATGCAATTTACAAAAAGCTGGCATAAGCTTCTGAGGAAGGACTTGGTTGGTTTGAAGCTTAGGCACTGTCTTCTTTTGTTACATCTATATTGGTCCAATAAAATGTATCAAACCATCTGTTTCTGGATCTGAACCTACCAGGGACACTGTTGGTTTCCATTCAATGTAACTGGTGTCTGAAAGACATGAATACCATTATTCACCCTGAGCACACTCACTAATCTACAGTAATCATTATCTGTTTCCCTGTTCTACACTGCATGGGTTCTGAGCTATGACAGTCACAATGTGCCCTAGTTCCCCACACTCAAAACATCAATGAGGGATTTGAACTTAGTTCCTCCCTTATTGTCCTTTTGCTAGGAACTCTTAAGTCCTTTCTCAGCTTCTGGCCACTCTTCAGCACCCCGCTCCTAGTCTCATTTTTACCAGTTCTACCATAGCTGTGGGTCCTTGGGCTTGGGCATCACCACCAGGTCTGAGATAACTCCATAGCTGTTGTACAGCAAGGTTCTCGGGTAGCCAGGTATTGCTCCACTAAGGCTACCATGCTGTCATGTGTGGTGGGGTTGGCCTGTTCCATGCACTCACATAGACCACGTGGAAGTCCACGAAGAAACAATCCAGTACCAACATCTCTATGATCTGGGCTAGGCTGTTGATATCCAGTCTTAACCACATGTTGGCCTGGTGGATCACGTTAAACATTTGTGATCTGGGGCCTTCCTTCTTGAAATTGCCAGCTGTAGAACCTCTGAGCCCTCACCATTGGAGTTACTCTAGTTCTTGCCAGGATCTCCACTTTCAGACAGTCATAGTCTGCTGCTGTTTTGCCCTTGGTAGTTGACCAGTGCTCATGTTTCATTAGCAAGTGGCCCTCATGCTAATCAAAATCTGTTCAAAAGCTGCCCTATTCAGTATAATGGGGCACCACCCATGCTCTCACTGGCATCTCATCATTATGCCAGTGAGCGCAGAGGAAAGCCAGCAGCAGACAAAAAACAGGAAGTCCATCAGATCTGGTTTATACAATTTTATGAGTGGTGTGACTTTTAAAGGCTGCATTTTTGGGGCATCTTTACATGTGGTGGTAAGTTATTGTTTATGCAGTGGCAGGGCGATTCAAGAAATGTTGGTGATTCTCTTTAAGCGTTTACTGCATAGCACCAGACCAGTCTCTCTATCCCACCCCTCACCAAATTACACTCTTTGTACTCCTTTGCTGCCCACCTTTCTCCCACCCACTAACTCTTGACAAGCCTATTGGATGACACTCCTGGCTGGCACTCCCTGCCCCTGTATCCCACTTTACTAATTAGATTCTTCCTTGTTGCCATCCTTTCTGCCACCCCACTAACTCCTGATGAAGCCTATTTGGCTGACACTCACTAGCCAGCATTCTCCTGCCCCTGTTTCTCACTTTCCTGCTTATGCTCCTCCCTTTACTGTCCCTTTTCCAATTGTATCTATTGGCACCAATTACTCTCCTGTTTTACCTGCTTTCTGTTTTCCCTTCCAGTCTCTCTGTTTTGCATGTTAATACATTTGTCTAGTCTGCTGCTTACCCAAATACATAACCTGCTTTTGAATCTTCCTGGACCATAATGTTTATTGTATCAAATGTAATTTTTGTTTTGTACTTGCCTTGTCTCAACTTATTTGTCTGTATGTTTATGTTGGTTAAGCATGTGCAAGCAACATCTTCTTGATAGTGCAGGTTTGGGGGCCACGGCCACTGTTGGGCGAGATATGAGGGCCGCGCGTCAGTAGGTCGTCCTTCATTCCCCAATCAACCTGCATGCAAGCCGCCACACCATGCATGCACAATGGTGAGCACATCTGCTAAGGTCTGCTGCAATCTGAGCAAATCTCATCATACGCAGTGGTCCTTTTGCTTGCCATGCTCACCACCATTCTCAGCATGGTGCGGCGGCTCAGGCCTGCCAACATCGGGGTGCCCAATCCCTGTCGGTAACCCCCACTGTGTTAGTGTGCTGACGGAGCCCACTCCTGTCAGCATGCCCCTCCCCAAATGTTGACTTGCCGAGGGGTGCCCAATCCCTCGGCTCGCGTTTCCATCTTGTATGCTGACGGGAAGTCACTCTCCGTCGGCATCACCTCCCAATTGTTGAATGCCGAGGGGTGCTCAATCCTCCTCAGCTCGCGCCCCCACTTTCTTTGTTTGCCCACCGGGAGCCCAATTCCCATCGGCATGTCCCACCCCGTGTTGTGTGCCGACAAAGGGCGCCCAATCCCCCATCGGCTACTGAGCACCCCACAAAAGAAAACCAGGTAGGTGGCACACTGGGAGCCCACCCCAGCGTGCCAAATGCCCTGCAACAGGAAAACTGTCCTGCAATGGTTTTTCTTTTTATTTCCTGGAAAACAAAACCGTCCCTGGTAGTCTCGATTCCCTCTCCCCACCCACACCCACCCACTGCATACCCTGCCTCCCTCACCCCCATACTTACCTCCGAGTCCAGCTCAATGATCTTCTGTGGACCGGAACATGTCTGCACTCTTCAAAGCCGACCTGAACTGAGGAAATGCTGGTAAGCTGTATAATGGAGTGAATAGGGTTTTAAACTTTGCTGCATATCTCAAGCATTTCTTGGAATTGTGGCACCAAATTTTCAACTTAGGGTTTTGGGGCCCCTCCTCATGAATTCCATCACTGTCATGGCGTTAATCGGCCTCTAAAGATGATTTACAGTCACTGCACAAAAGCACCTTTTGGGACCCATTAATGAGCGGGACAGTGCCAGAGTTCAAGAGGTGACCTCTCAAAAGACTATGTTCCAAATCTGGTGGGAAAATCCAACAAATGCCTGTTTTATAAGCTTGCGCTGTGCAGTTGCTACGGAGACTCGTAACTTTGCACATTCCCAATATTTTAATGCCGGATTTTCAGCATTGGCATTTTTGTATACCTCCTTGTGAACAGTACAGCTGTCATTTCCCACATCCTGCCCGAAATGTGTTTCCGCACTTCCGGCACACAATGCCGAGTTGCTGTGGGAAATCAGTGTTTGGGCCAGATTATGAAAATGACAGTGACACAGTTCATGAGCAGAGGTCCTAAAATGCCTATGTTGAAGAATTTGGTGCTGATACTCCATAAAATGACTGTGTTACGAGTGTGTGTTGGCAGATTGCACACCGCTCATTACAGGTGCATTACGTGATATTTTCATTCTGGATTTTCACCATTGCCATTTCTCCACACCTCTTGATGAACAGTACAGCCGTCATTTCACATACCCTGCCCAAAATGTGTTTCGCACTTCTGGCGCAGAATAGCGTGGGCGCTGTGCGAAATCACTCTTGGAACACTTTGAGGAAATGACAGTGACACTGTACATGAGCAGAGTTGCTAAAATGCCTATGTTGAAAATTTGGTACCGAACACCCATATAGTAGTGTTGCAAGAGGGCGCTGTATATTCCCCACGACCCTTGTAACTCTGCACATTTCATATATTTGTATGCCACATTTTCAACACTGGCATTTTTTTTACACCTCCTTATGAACTGTGCAGTTGTCATTTTCACATTCTGCCCACCGTGTTTTCCTGCACTGCACTACCAAACACCCAAAGGGACACCCTAATGCCTGTCACTCTCTGCGGGGTGGGGTGGGTTGGTATCAGTTCACTACTTGACTGCCATTCCTATGCTGCATCTCTCTAACTCCTGCACTCCCAATGGCAGCAAGCCAACATTCGGCATTGACAAATGCTTGTTTGTATATGATACACTATGTTATTTAGTCCTGATGTGGAACCTCTGTAAGTGAGCTCGCATCTCACAGGTATCTCCTAGATTTCAAATAAATAAATAAATAAAATAAAAACAGAGCTTTATGCATTCTTTTGTTGACATAAACTCTACCTACCACTCTGTCACAGGAAGCATAGCCTAGCAGCGCAAGTAACCAGATGCTGAAGAAACTGGACACAGCATATCACAAGATGGCAAGATTCAGCCCTAGATGCCCATATGGCACCCACCATTGTGCAGGGCTCAAAACACTAAACAGAGATTCCTCAAACTAAGAAGAGAAAGTCCAGGGCACTCGTAGTCTACAAAATCATCAAGGGCATGATTTCAGGAATCAGGAACTAGGAACCAATTTTCCAAGTAACACAATACAACGTGCAAGACATCAAAAACAGGTCTCCATGTAACTAGCTGCCCAAACCAACTGCATGAAAATTAACCTAGATCACCTCATTCCCAAGACCTGATATTCCTGTTCCCCAAACCCAGAGGGAGTAAATCTCTAGATGAATTTTAAAACTAATACAGTAAATTCCATTTATCCGAACATCTTGGGGACATGAAAATGTTTAGATAAACAGGGTTTTGGATAAGTGAGGTTTTATACTTGCTGTAGCTTCAATATAGACAGGAAGATTGAGCAGCATGGCAGATGTGATGTAATTTACAGTAGGGCAATTTTATCAATGTACCAGCTGTTCTTAAATGCCTACTGGTTTGTTTTATTGTCTCAAAAAAACACTGGAATCCGTGAGACAGGTGTGAGCACTGGGACTGCAAACCTGTAACATTCCCATTACAGTAGTTACACTTCGTTTTCTGAGAGTAAAGCAATCACACTGCTTAAAGGACGCACTGAGGGAGCACTAAAGCCTTCCTTTAGCATTCACCTTCATTTCGCTTACTTTTTGCTACTTTCGTTTCTGACAGGGATCTTTTGCTGCTGCCATCTGTTACCAAAACCTCCCATCAGTATGCCTTCCTGGTAAAACTCTAAATAAATAAATAAATAAATAAATAAAGCTGTGTCTGAATGCTTCGGTCAGTGATGTATGGCATTTTTTAATTCTCTCACTCACTCACTACAGAAGCTGACTGAGCTTGTTTTCTGTTTGATGTGAGGACAGAGGGTAAAAGTGAACTGGCACAACAAGAAGCCATGAGACTGTGTGAGCACTGAGACTGCATGCCCCTATCATTCCCTTTAAGTCCCACTTTAGTTCTATTAGCTAATGACCTGTTAATGACCACCAAGTAGGTGAAAAGGTGGGCTGATTACAGTCTGATTACAGCGGAAAAACAAATCAAAACAATCATAGTCTGCTGATTCATATTACTGCTAGTACTCATACAGTAATCTCAGCTGGCTCTGTAAAACAGCTGATAGTGTCAAGGGACAAGCTCTGGTTTTTGATTTAACTGAGAGTTTCGGTTATCTGGGGTTTGGATAACTGGGGTTTTACTGTATACAGTGAGAACTCACAGAGTTCAGTAACTGGTACTAAACTGACAGTGCAGCCTCCTCAGGGGCAAAACCCTCCAGACTAACAGCATCGGTACCTGCCTAAAAGCCAAAATGTGAATATTGTTAATATTGCAGTTGTAAATTAATGTACATTGTATGCTTATACTGTTACTTTAACTGCTGTAACCAGTGTGAAGCATCTTGCCTGTTTATATTGAAACTGCCACTGCTATAAGTAATGCACTATACCTCAACACATGACCACTTTAAAAATAGGACTATGGTGGTCCTAACAGTTTTATCCTGTCAAAAATAAAGATTTTTACTTCTACTAATTCTGTGGTGCACTGACAGTGGCAGGCTGGTGTAGCTGGTTAGTTAGTAACAGATCAGACTAGACAGTGTTTGGTCTTTTCTGCCTGATAAATTTCTGTTTTTATGTTTCTATGTCCTTATCAGCATTTAACACAGCAGCGTGAACTGTTAGTGTTTTTCATGTTAATGCTGTACATAGAAAGAAAGAAAGAAAGAAAGACTGGCATAAGCAAATAAGAATTCCTAGTGTCTATGATGTTACCTGATTATTTTTGGATGAGAGCCAATTAAGCACAAGAAATGCTGATTCAGATATCTTTCTCAAACATCTTCCAGGATACAACTGACATCATGTTATTTCCTGAACAGCTGCTGTCTCTTACAGGCACATACAGTATATCGTATAACTATTGCTCACGAAGTTGGGACACATAGTGAACTGTCAGTAATTTCCCAAACATTTCAATCTACATGGGAATTGATTTTAGTGATATGATATTTTGGATCCTGACATTTTAAGTTACCTAGCAATGAACTTTCACTTCATGTTTCTGATAACCAGGTTTTAAAGTTTGTGTATGACAATATCTACATTTTTATAATATACATAATATATATTTATGCTGTTTATTTCAAGTAAAGAACTACGGCGTGAGTGGTTCTTTTTAGTTGTTTAAAGCATTGTGCACAGACTTGTGCTTTGGGCTCCGTGACCTTGGACTGCACTTCGGGTTGGACTCTCCAATATTTGCTTGCCCTACAGCGGTAGTGAGTCATAAACTTTTAAACTGCTGTAGTGCTGCTCTGCTTGCCTGAGTAGCTGCCGAGCTTAGTTTTTGGGTGAATACCAAATAAAACAAATCCAACTATACACTTTGCTGTGTTACTTAGCAGCTGAGCCCTGGTACAGCAACTAGGTAGAGGGGCTGTAGTTCGATTAGCTACCAGAACTACAATCTCAGGCATATGCAACATACTAGTTTTAGACAGTTGCAGTTATGCTGTTTATTTCAAGATAAGAACTACACTTGAGTGGTTCTTTTTAGTTGTTTTAAAGCATTTATTGTACAAACTTGTACTTTGGGCTCTGTGACCTCGGACTGCACTTCGGTCGGACTCACCTTATATTTGCTTGCCGCACAGCTTAGCAGGGCGAGTATGGACAGGGGCAAGTGCGCATCTTATGTGGTGAAGACGTATGCAAAGACACACGCATCCAGTGCATGTTTTTGCGTTTCTGCGTTGTAGGTGGTTTAGTGGTCGTAAGTATACATTCTAGTGGTTATTTAGTATACTTTTATGAACCGTAAACTGTGTAAGTGTTCAGTTAATACAGAAAGTCTCTGACTATTATCTCAATATTTGTCACAATGAACAGTAAAGTAGGTACCTCACTCTGTCCTGTACAACTGCAAGCCCTCCTGCCATTACAGTCCTGACTTTAGATGGTGGTATGGGTATTAAATGCAATCTATGTTGTATGTACCAGTTGGTTCAACTATTGCCTTGCTTGTGACAAATGCATTACTAATAAGGAACTAAACATGGAGATTGCAACATTTACAGCTAGGCTAATACCATTAGAAGACAACCAGAATGATATGTTACTTAGATTCAAAAAGTTGGATAAAGCTCCCAGCCTAGCCCCCCACTTAGTGAAGATTTGTTTACTGTATCCCAGCCAGGATCATCCACACAGAATTTAAGTAATACTACATCATTTATTATTTCCTCCTCTTCCCTTACCACTAATGCCACTATCGATCAGGACATTGCCACAATACTAAATCAGTAAAGGAAGCAGGGTAGAGATGAAGATGGGGACACTGAAGAAGACCTAGATTATAATACTGAATGGCCACAGGTTCCCAAAACTAGGGCAATTAAAAGGGCCACAAGGCAGAACAGTTCTTCATTCCAACTCAGAATTATTTTTCAGTACTATCCAGACCAGCAGCCCTTTTCCACCAGTGTGGACCATGAGGAGGTTCTCAACATGCCTCTGCTCAAGTAGACAACACCCCAGTTCCTTGCCACTGGTTCCCACTAAGTCTCATTTTCATACCACTCCCAGTTAGGAAATGAAGTATTACAGTCAGATACCTCATTACCAATAAATTCTTTAAGGATGGGTAGTAATACTTCCCTAAATCACCTACAGCCTAATAAGCCTATGGACATTCGTGATTCATCCACGTCTAGCAATCCGTCTTGTCAAGTTTATGTACTGGGTGATTCTATAATCAAACATCTTGATAGGGCTATCTGCAATCTGGATAAAGCTAATCGTACATGCTCTAGTTTCTGGGGAGCAAAAATGTCTCATATTACAAATAAGGTACCAAAATTCTCTCTGATGGGTCATAACCCACTTGTTATTATACACGCAGGAATTAATGATTTAAATAGTATGCACCCTTTCAATTAAAAAGAGTATGTAGCAATATATAATCTACTCATTGAAAAGGGATGTCCTGTTTGCTTTTCTGAAATTTTCCCAGTGCCGAGAGCAACAAACACCATCACTGCCAATATTAAAGCAACAAACTAATGGGTAAGGAAGTGGTGTCTTAAACAGAACATATATTGTATTCCGCATTGAGAGAGCTTTTATGGTAGGGATTCATTATTCTGCTGGGATGGCCTTCATCTCAGCGGAAGAGAGAGTGCATCATTGGGCAAAACCATAAGTTCTGTTATAAACAAGCATTTAAACTAATGTGCTCAGGGAGAATGGGCATTTGCCAATTCTCTAATTGGGACTAATAAATATTTAATTAATAGGAATTGTAATTTTTTCATTTAATGCAAGCTCTCTAAATCAGTTAAGGAAGTCTGAACTAGAACTTAAATTTACTCAGCTGGATCTTCATATCATAGCAGTTACTGAGACACGGTGGATTCATCCTCAGGATGGATTAGGGAACTATCTCATTTTAAATTCTATCATAAGGATATAGATAATCATTTAGGGGAGGAGTATGTCTATATATTAGAGGATATTCCATCTTATGAAATTCCTACTCCAACCTCTACTGAATCATTATGGGGTCGCTATTCAACTCAAAGGTCACCCAAAGCTTATATTGGGTGTATGTTATAGACCTCCATCTTCACATATGCTTTACACCTCTGACTTGTTATATCTGATATGGTTGGTAAGGAGATACTTTGATTATGGGTGACTTCAATTTCCAGGCTTAAATTGGGAATCCTTTTCTGGCAGCTCAGAACAAGAAAAATTATTTGCAACTACATGCTTAGACTATGGCCTCGAACAACTGGTGGATTCACCCACCAGGGATCTAATTATTCGATTTAGTTATTACTAATATTGAGAATAAAATCTCTGATGTGAAAATATTAGCTCAATAGGTAATAGTGATCATAATACAATCAACTTTAAGATAAATATTAACATGCCTAAACCCTTCAACAATACTACATATAAGGACTATAATAATTCTAATTTTGATTTAACTAATACAAAAATCATTGAAATTGATTGGGAGAAAAAATTAGGGATAAGACAGTTAACTGTGCATGGACTGAACTAAAGATTTTATTTACTATCTGGAAAGAAACTTTATTGTTACCAATAAAAATACAATAAAAAGGCAAAATCTCTATTTGGTTTAACAAACCTATTAATAAATTAATTAAAAGAAAAGAGGCTTTGTTTAAAAACTTAAGAAAATTCAAATCCTCATATTAAGCATCAATGCAAAACTGTGGTTTCTTCTCTTAAATCAGCAATTAAACATGCAAAACTTAAATTCAAATTTAACTTGGCCCATTCAATGACAAGTCATAAATCACTCTTCTCATATATTAATAGTAAGAAGGGCAATAATAAAACTTTAGGCCCAATATTGAACAATGGAACCCAAATACAACTGATGTTGAAACAGCTAATCAATTTAATACCTACTTTTGCTCAGTCTTTAATCCACCAGATGCACTCCTTGTAACAGTTAATGATATATCCCAAATTCCTTCCTTTACCTATGACGAGATCCTTCAGGCATTATTATCGTTAAATAAAACTTCAAGACCAGGCCCGATAATATAAATCCAAGGTTCATACTTGAAACAGCTAAATCATTGGCAATACACTAGTGTCGTTGTTTAATAAATCCTTGCTTGAGAATGATGTCCCAGATGACTGCGTTCAGCTACTGTTGTCCCCATTTATAAAAAGGTAATAAATCTAATGTACAAAATTACAGGCCTATTAGTCTAACTTCAATAATAGGAAAGTAATGGAGCGTTTAATCAAGGCCTTGCTCAAAAAGAAATGGACATTCTAGGTATCCAGGACATGGCACAGCATGGCTTTATAAAAGGCCATTCTTGTACTACCAATTTAATTTCCTTTTATAATAACATAAGTAAGTACTTGGATGATAAAGTTCCATCTGATGTCATATTGCTTGACTTTATGCAAGGCTTTTGACAAACTATCTCATTCTATTCTAATTAATAAATTACATAAATTTGGTTTTTCATCATGTCTTCTTAATTGGACTGTAAGCTGGTTGCAAAATAGGACCCAAGCGGTAAAATTAATGGTTCCCTCTCAGAAACTGGTCAAGTTACTAGTGGAGTCCCACAGAACTCAGTGTTGGGTCCCTTATTATTTAACATCTTTATAAGTGGCATGTTTCTCCAAATAGTCATCTATCTAAATTCGCTGACAATATGAAATCGGAGGTAGGGTTGACTCTGTATCTGCCATAAGATCTCTTGAACACGACCTTCTTTATATTGAATCTTGGGCACAGACTAATTCAATGATTTTCAATATTGTCAAGTGTTCTGCCCTCCATTTTGGTAATACAAATCCACAGATTAATTATTACTTAAATAACACTATGTTAAAATCTACAACTAATGAAAGAGATCTAGACATTATAATTGATAATAAGTTATCCTAAATCATCACTATAACAAAGTGGTAAGATCAGCTAATGTCCTCTTAAAACAAATCAGAAGGACATTCATCAGTAAGTCTGAGCACTGCTTATTGTCCCTACATAGGGCTTATATTAGACCTCAGTTGGACTGTGGATCACCATTTTGGAGTCCTTATCTTAAAAGAGACATTATTCGCCTGGAGCAAATACAGAGCGGTTTACTAGAATGGCACCACAGCTCAAATCCTTCACCTCTGAATCTCGACTAAGAGAAACAGGTCTCTCTCCCTAGAAATGTGTAGATATAGGGGAATATTCTCTTTATTTACAAGTTACTTAAATCCCCATCTTAATGGAACAATGTGGCCTTACTTTAGCCAACAATCGCATAGTGGGTAGGCGTCATAACCAGCAATTAGTAGTGGATTAGGTGAATACAAATAAACGTGATCATTTCTTTTCCATCAGAGCTGCCAAATATTGGAATTTATTACCACAAGATTTGATTAATATAGTTAGTTTTGAATCATTTAAATCCCAGTTAGATATGTAGCTTAACTCTCAATACCGTTGTAACCAATGAGCCACTGTTGAGGGGGACAGTCTCGATGGGTCTACTGCCTTCTTTTGTCCCAATCCATCCAGTAAATCCAGTTAATAGATCTTTTCAAATAACATAAAAGAATGCTCCAAGTCCATGGGTAAGGGATTTATAACTTGGAGATTCACTCTACAATTTGACTAATTTATATGGGGTTCTCGTAAGCGTTATCAATAGGGTTTCAGAAAACACTACATTTTACACATTGCATTACAGTGGAAATTCTCCCCCAAAAAAAATAATTAAAAGTGAATTCCTGTAGCCAGTCCCTTCAAGAATGAAAGCAAATCCTGCAAGGAAAAGAAACACTATGTGAGACTGCTTGGTACGAGCATAAATCTACTGCTTACAAGCTAACCTTCTCAGGTATAAGAACATTCTGTAACATCTGCACAAAGGCTCTCAGGCGGGCAAAATCTGAATATTTAATCTCTAACTGCCAGACTAATATTAATTCCCCTACTAAATTCTGGAAGGTAGTTAATGCTCTCTTTAACTCCCTACCTAGTCTTTCACTCTCACATTCTGACTAAATGGTTCTACTCAGGACCAGCGTCAGGTTTTGTGGGCCGGCAATGCACCTCCAGTGGGCCCCCTCAGACCCATCCATCCATGTAACAAAAACAAATAAAAAGACAAAGGCAACCCCCAACCCCAGATCAGTGGTGCTCTCATGCTTGGACCACAGTGCTCCCACCAGAGCAATTCCGTACACACAGTTTTAGTTAAAAGGGTACAATGCCCCAGGCCCCCACCAATTTACAGGTGCTCATCACAAATTTGACATAATTCCTGCCTTGTCTGACTCAACAATAGTGGTCCCTTATCTCTCTGCTCTGCTTTCAAAGTGGATGTTGGCAGTTATCTGGGCTGCACTGTGATCTTATTAACAATAAATACAGAGCAGAACTAAACTGAAGGAAGTCAAATGTGACCCAACAAAAATAACTGGCTCTAAAAGTTGTCAAAGAAAAGCTAAAAATAAGCCTTACAATTTCTCAATAAGTATTTTTAGTTACTCGTGTTTTAGATTTGCTTATAAAACAAGAATATTACATTTTTTTAGGTTAACCTTGTAAAATGATTTACTTCTACAGCCTGCCTAAGCTCCAGATCTAAGACACCACATGTATACAATGCAGCCATGAGGAAAACAACGGCACTCCATCCATGATCCACTGTTGCTATGTCGGTACTGACCGGTGCCGCTTCAGAGCTTTCCTCCCCAACACACAATGGATTCACTCTCCTCTCATGACTTGCTATACAGCCCTGGCTGGCCAGACATGCCACCATGTCACCACCCTGACTCCCACCTTCAAACAGCTACGCCAGACAGGCAGCTCAGACCCACCCTCTGCCATACTCTCAAGCCACTGGCTGCCTGAGCATCCACAACCCTCCCCACAGAACCCTCCAGTGTCACAAATAGATCAGCCCTCATCAGGGCCCTGCCAGCAAGCAGGGCTCACAACCCCTTTCTGGGGCCAGGAGATCTTGGGATCCATAGTTTCTCCACTCAGTTGGTGGGCCCAGTCATCGTGCCACCAGTGGATGGAGGCAGAGCAGAGCCCAGAAGCATAGCAGCTGCCACCAAATTAAGCCCTGGTGAGGTAGCTCAGCTCTAGTGTGGGGGCCCCAGACAGTTGCCTGGGTCATTCAGGTGGTAATGCAGTCCTGGTTTTACTGTCTTCATCATGATGGATGTAACTATCTACTTTACCCATTTGTTTCTCTTCGTCTCTACTCCTACCTATTTCCTCCCTCTCCCCACTCAAAACCTTCTTTCTGCTTTCTCCCACTACCGCCACTGCTACCCTCTAAGCTCTGCTTTCTCTCAATCCTGTCAGAGGTCTTGCCCTGATGGGCTTGACTGAAAACTCCTCTATCTCTATGCACTTGTTATTGCTTCCTCAAACTGACCTTTTCAACCTCTCATTCTGCTTGGACTCCATTCCTATAGCTTGAAGAATGGTAAGGTTATTACCCTTATATAAGGGTGGTAACACTTCTGTTCTGGGTAACTATCACCCTATTGTCCTCTACTACTCTCACTAAGTCCAAAAATGCCTTGTTCTTCCCATTCCTTGATTCTTCTGCTTTTCTTAGTACCAGTCTGGTTTCCATTAGTCTCACGTCATCACTCCTCTTTGCTACATCTCACTTACTTCATCCTTAAAGGAATGAATCATTGTCACATCACCTCTACTGTTTTTGTAGACCTTGTGAAGGGTTTGACACTGTCTCCTCCATCTGCTAGACAAATTTGAAGTTGGTCTAACGGCCCTGTGGTCAGCTGGTTCTGTTCATCCTTGTGAAGCACTCTCAGTAGACATCTAGTCCCCCACCATCGAGTCCAGGGTTCTGCAAGGCTCTGTCCTGGCTTCCTATTCTGTTCTTGATTTCCCTAGATGACCTTCTTAAGGCCTGTACCTTCTGTAACATTCAACTGTATGTAGATAATACAGACCTGTTTGCATCTGGCTCTTCTGCTGCTGAGTTGGCGGAGCAGGTTAAGCATGACTTCAGTAATATGCAGCCTTGCTCTGTAACAATAAATTCATTCTAAAATAAATGCCAAAAACAGTCTCCATGATCTTTGGCCCTTGGCAGTGACTTGCTGGTATCTAGGCCTCTCTTGCCTTCATGACTCTGGATGGCTCCCAACTAGAGGTCATTCCTTCCTTTAAGTGCCTGGGTGTGTGTGCCAATGCTATCCACTCTAAGCTTCCTCTCAAGTTAGGGGCACTATATAGAGCCCATGAATTTCTTGTTATTTTTTGTAATTTTCTTTTATTTTCTGGAATTTCTTGTTATTTCTTTTTATTCATTGAGAATGCAGTTTTATTTCTTGTTATATTTACATTCATAAAATTCCTCAAAATGACCGTATACACATTAGAAATTGCATTCCTAGTACACTACATTGTACTAAGTCACATTATGCTATGGTCTTGAAGGCTTTGTGAATCAGACAGTTCCGCTGCCACTTCCTTATGGACCGTCTCTGTGGTAACATTGGAGCCTAAACAACAACTACTGTAAGCATTTATCTAGTGTTTTTAAAAAACAACATTTTTAACATTTTCATGTGCTTGTTTTGTTTACTTTCTTTCTTTCTTTCTTCTTATTTCTTATTTAAGAAAAACACATATCTCTAACTATACAGGAACAAAGCCTGCTTCCTCCCCTGCCAAGCATATTATCAAAAATGATCCTGTCTGCCTTTAGTTCCAAGAATGTAATGTATAGTGTTGCCCATCAAATTCTCCCTTGCCAGACTGACCCACTTGTCCTTCTTCTTGTTGCTTTGCACTGGACAGCCCTACCCACACCTATCAGTGTTCCTTGTGCACCTATCTTTTTCCACCCTTGAAGACCACTGCTTCTGTTTTGTACCTCCCTTAACTCTAAGTTTTGGTTTGGTTTTCTCCCCTATCATCTCGACTCCCTCCTATTCTGTTCTCAATCACCCTCTTATTCCCTCTATTCTGCTGACTCTCACTCTTTTCCATTTCACATGCCAAAACATCTGCTTGTTTGCATGCATTCACTCATGGGCTTCCCTACTTTGGTACCCCTTCATCCCCTTATTCCTCTGCTTCCTCCCCATCTGCTTTGAAGGCTTTACTTCAAGCCCACATTATTCATATTTGCTCCTGCACATAACTCCGTTCTGATCGCACCTCACCAGTCTTACCAGTAATATTTATTTTAATAATGAAATGGACTTAAAAATACTGAATGGTGATTGGTCAATGGCATGATGACCTGGGCCATTATCACAGCACAACATCATGCTGGCACTACAATGACCTCACTACAATCACTGCCCACTTAGGAAAATGAATGTTCTAAATTGGCAGCCATTATTGACCAGCAGTCTGACAGAAAATGTTTACCAACTTGAGCTGTTTGCTGATATACTTTATGAAAACCAGAGTGAAACCGAATGAAGCATGCCAGAAACACCACAAATTACAGCAGACAGAAACAAATCAAGCGTGTGAAACTATACCCACAAGAACAAGTGACAACACTGTTGTCAGCCGTCCTTGACAGCCTCTGAAACAGAGCTGTTAAACCTGGAAGTCAACTGCAATGAAATTAACACCATATGACAAACCAACTGGGCTGTAAATCAATTCTGTGACTGGAGTAAAGAAAAGAAAATTGTTTGTAACTTTGAAACTGAGGCTAAATCGGAACTAAATAATGTACTGAGGCAGTTATACAGCACAATCTGAAGCAGTGTGGGTGAAATGTATAGTGTTTCCTCATATGTGTCTAAGGTGTGTCCCAGGCCTTGAAATTTCTGTCAGCACCCTACATGTCTCTCAGAGCAGGAATTAACAGACATTTGAATATCCTGCCCATAAGCTGGGCATTCAACCTAATGGCAGACCAAAATTTAACTCAACTAATAATGTGTTTCTGAGCATTCTAAAGTCACTGCAAAGACAAGGCAGAGACAAAGCCTCTCATCAACCTTATATCCCACCTGGCATTTTAATGAAAATCAGAAACAGTTCAGCACTCAATACAAATACAATGGCGGGGCTGGTCAGAAAAGTCTGGCTTGATGTGCAGCTTTTCTTTGCCTGCTGCAGTAAAAGGTTTCCAAGACTTAACCCCTGAAAGCGTTGAAATTTGCACAGATAAAAATTACCTGAAATATTCACAAATGGCTTATAATGAAGCCATCAAGAACCAGGGTGATCTGAACAAATCTGGGAGAGTAAATCGCCATGGCTACATGTTTGAGCTGCCCAGAAACCCACTGTGCCCCATACATTCTCTGGAATGGTGTCTAAGCAAAATCCAGCATTTTTTTACACCCAAAGCACATCCATGAAACCCACCTACAACATGAACCAATATGGTTCAAAAGCACCAATGGGTAAAAATTAATTGCCACCTTGTTACAGAGAATTTGCAAACTATCCGACATACCTTCCTACACAAACCACAGCTTGCATAGTACAGCTGTGCATCTCCTTTCTGCAGCAGGTCTCAAAACCATGAAATAATGGATGTAATGGGGCATCATTCTGAATCATTGCTGCATAGCTACTGGGGTCCCAGCCTTGAAAACTGAACAGAATGGTCCTCAGTCCTTGCTGGACAATCCTGCAGCAGGCAATACAATCAAGCAATTAAACAGAAACAACTGACAGCAAAACATCTTTATAGGTGACATTGCAGAGGGTCTGGAGGGAAAGGTATGCCTCTTTGCAGATGATACAAAGATCTGTAACAGAGTTGATACACAAGGGAGTAGAAAGGATGAGAAGGGACTTGGCAAGGTTGGAGGAATGGTCAGACATATGGCAACTTAGATTCAATGCAAAGAAGTGCAAAGTAATGCACCTGGGAAACAAAACCCAGGAGAAAAGTACACAATAGCAGGGGAGGTACTAACAACAACAAAATAGTACGGGACTTGGGGGTAGTCATATCAGATGATCTAAAGGTTGGTAAGCAATGTGAGAAGTCAGTAAGGAGAACCAGGGGATACTGGGATGTATAGGAAGGGGCATCACAAGTAGAAAAATGGAAGTGGTTATCCCTCTGTACAGACAGTTGGTGAGACCCCATCTGGAGTACTGTGTGCAGTTTTGGAGACCTCATCTATGCAAGACATAGACAGGATGGAAGCAGTCCAGAGGAGGGCAACTAAAATGATGCAGGGTCTGCATCAGAAATCATATGAAGAGGGACTGAGAGAGCTTAATATGTATACCCTTGATGAAAGGAGGGCCGGGGGACATGATAGAAACATTCAAGTACCTCAAGGAATCAACAAAGTCCAGGAGGTAGCATCTTTCAGAAAAAGAGATGTGTAAGAACAAGGTGCACAATTTAAAGATAGAGGAGAGCGGCTCCAGGGGTAATGTGAGGAAATTTTTTTCACGGAGAGAGTGGTGGATCATTGGAACTACCTTTCTGGGAGGTTGTTGGGTCTAAAACAGTGGGGAATTCAAACATGCATGGGACAGACACAAGGCAATTGTAGTGGGGTGGCAGGAAGTAGGCTGTTGGTTAACTAGAATCTGCAGCTTATCCAGTAGGTAGGAAATGGGCAGACTGGATGGGCCAAGTGGTCCTTATCTGCCATCAAAGTCTGTGTTTCTAAGCGGATGCTCGACCCTGTGTTCCAGCTCCCATCGACCAGAAGTCCCACTTCCAACAGTGATCCAATGCCCAACATCTTTTGGCATGCAGGAAATAGACTCCAAGGCAACAGTAAACAACAGTAGAGCTACACCAACAATAACATCGCAGCACAATGAGTTAAATTCAGAACAGAATCAGGAAGAGGCCTAGTTTGCCATACTCCAGTGTGAAATCAGCACTGCAGCCTACCCTGATCCAGCGACACTGTCTGAGGCGGTGTCTGACAATGAAGGAACAATGTCAGAAAGCCGCAGCACAAAGTCCTCAAGCAAAAACAAAAAAACATGGATATAACAGCAGACAAGTATATAAACATTGGACTACTAAAATAAAATATTCAGGTCAACGTGTAAAACTATGGTGCAAAATAACACACAGTGGGCCCGATTTGAAGAGATACATCTAGCTTAACTTGACTTGCACCAAAAGAATGCGCAGTAGCAAATTCATAAGCAGTTACGACATATAGGTATTCTACAAAGTGGTCTGTGACATGCACGCAGGCCACTTGCACTAAAGTGGACATATGCCAGCACTTATGTCACGGCACTAGGGGTTCTGACAGCAGTTGCGCCCTGTTCTGGAAGGCAACAACAAAGTCTCCAATGTCAGGATTCTACAACAACCCCAGAGGAGAACCGTCAGCGTAAGTTACACCAGCTTTTAGCTGGCATAACTGTACATATGCCCTCTGGGTGTGTAGACCTGCCAGCAGACCAGCACCCAATCCATGTGCTCTCCCCCATGCCCTTCCCACAACAGTAGGTGCCCCACAGGGCATCTCACACACCCCAGCCCCGATCCCCACACGGTATGTGCCCAGCAGGGCATCTCACACTCCCGGCCACCCATCCCTCAATCTGTCCATGCCCCACAGGGCTGCCCACACACCCTGTACCCTCAAACTCCCACACCATGTAGTGCCCCATGGGACAGCTGTGGTACTCCCCAAGACCTGTTTCCCAAACCCTGAACCAGGACCCTGCAATGCCACCAAATGTACATACCCCTTATTCCCTGGTAGTCTAGTGGCCCCCTACCCAGCTGTGCCAGCCCACCCGCACCCCTGACCCATCCCCAGCCAGTGACTGGCACAGCCCACCTCACCTCCATGGCAGATGCTGACTGGGCTCAAAGGAGCACTTACTGTATAATCCGCTCAATGCAATGCATGGAATGTACATTCTACATTGAGCACAATTATACAGTTAACGTTCCTATGGAGCTCAGTAGATGGCCGCCATGGAGGTGAGAGGTGAGCTGTGCCAGTCACCACTGGGGGAGGCTGAAAGTGCTGATAACTGGCACAGTTGGGTGAGGGGTGGGTGGCCACTAGACTACCAGGGAATAAGGGGGTATGTCATTTGGTGACATTGCAGGGTTCTGGGTTCGAGAAACGGGTCCTGAGGGTGTAACATAGCTGCTCTGCAGGGCATATCCTTGTTTGGGGACAGGGGGCAGGGGGACATAGCTGCCCTCGCTGGGACTTTAGAGGCACATGCACTCACCAGTGGGGGGTATGGCGACTTGCGACATGCCTCCCAGTTACGCCCTTTGCTGGCATAGCCATCCACATGTTGCAAGTCGCAGGACTTAGCTCGGGGACCCTGCCCTTCTAGAATTGGGTGCAGGGTCCATGCTTCGCATGAGTTTGGTGCAAGTCGCCTTTGGCGGCGACTTGCACCATTCTTCTAGAATTCCACCCAGTGACTTCATCTGCTAAATTAAAGTTGTTAGAACACCATACAAAAGTAATAGAGTCCCCCATGAAATGTGTCAGTTGATACAGTTATGAAATCTTCCTATTTTAAAATTTTATTTACTCAGAACGTACTATTTCTGCACAAAAAGTTTAACATTTTACATAATGTACTGTAGTCAAACTTCTAGCAACCTGATTTACTAAACCTAGTAGCTATGTACTCTGTACTGTGCACTCAGGGACTATTTTATTTATTTTATCTATTTATTTCGATCTTTGGAAAATAACCTTTGAGCAAAATGCTCTTTTCAAAGGTTCCACATCAGAAATAGGGTGCGACAACATTACAGCAGAAACAATACAGCAGAAACATCACAAAATATGATCAGTACACAGTCAACATATTATGAAGGTACATTTAGGACAACAAAATTCCGCTATACATGTGGTTATAAAATTCAAGTGCAGGATTAACAAGTCAGTTGGAAATAAAATGTGGCAGTAGGATTCAATTCAGTGAAAAACAATATGATTGTTGATTTTCTATGTGGTCCAGAGGGCATTCAGAGAATTTACTGTTCAACAAAGGAAAATCGCAGCCAGAGACAGGCAATTGTCAGGAAGGGGGTAAGGATTTGATTAGCATGGAGGTGGAAGCCCAGAGGAGATGTGGGCGAGCACCACATTGATTACCAGGGAGACCCCGGGGCCCCACAGAGAGGCTGAGTGCAGAGTACAGAGAAGTGGTGATATGATGGATACGGTGATGATACAGATGGGGGGGCCACAACATTTTCAACCACTTTACACTAGGTAGAGTGGTCAGCCCAGATGCCTACAGGCACAGTTGCCAGCGACAGCGAGTGCTGCATCAGTAATAGTTTGAATGCAGTGAGGCTGGTGTTTTTATATATGTGTGCTGGGATCTCGTGTATAGCATTAGGGGTGCTCTGTAGGCAAAGGACCTTTGAGCAAGTGAGGTTTTCCTGAAAGGGATGGCTAAGAAGTTTCTGGTAGTGCCTCTGGTGTGGTAAGAAGAGTGACTAGCCTACGACAGGTGTTTTAGATGGGGAGTATTCCCAAACAGAATTTTCTTGCCCAGAAGGCACGTTTGGTACTTTATTCTGTTGCTGAGATTCAGCCATTTAGTTTGTTCATAAAGTGAATAGTGTGTGACCTGTTGTCAGCTCCCAATGTTAGTCTGCAGGCCTTTTTGAGGGCTGTAGTAATACTCTTAAGTGCTGTGTCAGAGGCCAATCCAGTAGACTACCAGGCATAATCGATTATCAACAGGATGGAACTGGATACTGAAAGACGGAGGGCAGAGGGCATAAGGTATTGTTTGTGCCGTGTAAACACCCAGTTTGACATTGACTGTTTTTGACAATGTGGTCAATATACTGAGTATAAGATAGGGTGCCACTGATGTGGATCCCAATGCACTAAAGTGCATACCTGTTCTAGGGGCAGCTTTGTTATGTGATTGTCAGATCTGGGTTTGATTTCTTGTGCTGAGTGCTGGAAATCAGCATTGTTTTAGTTTTCTTGTAATTAAGGAGCAGTTTCTGTGAGCAGAACCAATCTTCCAGGGAGTGGAAAGAGGACTGCAGCTCATTCTGCAACTGATCAAGCTGAAGGCTGCTGCTCAGGATGTCCCGCATCGTCGGCATACAGAATAATCTTGCTCTTACTAGCCTCAGGTAGTCTATTTAAGAACAAACTGTACAGGAGGGACCTAGAACAGATCCCTGAGGGACTGCAAGACTGATTTCTCTGAGAGGAGATCACATACCCAATCTTGACACTTTGGTATTGGTACGAAGGTAATCTTTAAACCAGTAGGGCAACTTCAGATGAGAAACCTATAAGATGTAGTTGTTGGAGATGTAAGGGATGATTTACAGTATTAAAGGCCTTCATAAGATCTATAAATAAAGATCCCACTAGTTTACTGTTGACCACGGCCTTATGCATAGTCGGAGAATTCGACTAGTGCCGTGGCAATACTGTGGCCTTTATAAACCATGTTGCTCCAGGCTCTGGAGATTGTGCTTCTGATAATACTCCTTGGTCTGATCTGCTACAATTCTTTCAAGGGCTTTTGATAATGGGAGAATTGAGATGGGTCAGTAATTGGTCATGCCATAGCAATCCCACTTTTAAGTACCAGGGTCACTAGCACTAACTTCACGTGGCCAGGAATTTTGCCAGGGTGAGTGATTTGTTAAATGTTTTGGAGATGGAGATAAGCAGCTCTTCAAGTGCAACTGACACAAGCTTCATGTCATCATTATCACTCTCCATTCTTGTTTACCGAGCACCTTCTTGACATAGATTCTAACCTCCTAATCAAAACACTCCTAAAGTAAAAGTTGGGACTTTTGTATCCTGTCTAGGGGTCTACAAGGATGGATCGCAGGGGAAAGGTAACCAGGAGGGAGGACCCACTTAGATCGGTGAATGCTGAATTAAAAGTTTCAGCGATTGTGCTGGGATACATGATGGGGCGCCATTGACATTAAGCAGTGAGGGTGCTTCCTATCCTCTTTACCCAGCAGTTCCTTGATATTTTGCCAAAACCCTATTACCGTTCTCCCAACTACTGTCTAGCTGTTCTTTGTAGAATTTCGCCTGGGCCAGCCTGGAGAGGTATGTGCACTTGTTCCTAGCTGCCGGTATTTCTGGTGGTCAAGTGGGTTTTCAGAGTTCCTCGCCATATTCCAGAGGCTATCTCATGCCCTGAACTGATCTAGAAGGTCGCTGGTGATCCATCCATTGGAAGATCCCTGATCTTTCTTTTCCTTAAAGGGATGTAAGTATCACAGATCTCATTGAATTTGTCAATGAAATATTTCAGTGTCAGGTCAATGTCCAGGAGTCTGTTCAGATGGGACAAATCCACCTTTGCTAAGGCTGCTCTAAAGGAATGTGTGAGACCCCGCTTGAGAACATGGTTATGGATAATGATAGAGAGGCCTTTTCTTCCTTATTCACCCACCTGCACATGGCAGGGGAATGATCACTGAGGCAATCTGGGGCACCATAACTTGTCTGATTCTAGAGGGACGGTTGGTAAGGATCCAATTAAGTAGCATGCCCTTGCCAGTTTTATAATTCAGTCTGGTATACTCAGTTATCAACTGTGTAAGATACACATCGGCGACCTTTTATCTTGGTTCAGACTTTACATGTTTAAACATACTGTTTACCTTAAAGCTGACTGTGTACCTGAATGCAATTGCACTTTATTTTTATTTTATTGTATCTGATAATTTGACACCATATGTATGATCTCTGTTTTGTGATTATGTATTTTACCTGTCTGCTGGCTTTAATTGGCACCATGTATTTTATGAACTTATTTATGTAATGACCCTTGTACTGTAATTCCCACACTCATGTTTGAAGCCTGTACTATTGTGTGTTTACCTGTATTTGCATTGCTTAATGTGCCATGTTTGTGGCTCGGGTCATGACTGCAAATGGTCTTCTGGATCAGTGCACCTATCTGGTTACCAAAGACATAAATAAATAAATAAATGTCAGTTATGCATATTTCCATTACAAACTTTACTTTTAAAGTGTTAAAACAGACTCTGCCTCTTTCTTACAGTAGTGTTACTAAAAGTACATTTCATAATGCAAAAAGGCACCGGGGGGCATTGTGGTGGGATAACGGTGAAAGCACTTGGCTTCACCTCATGCTTCACTCACTGGAGGTGGGACAATATCCCACCACAATGTCCCCTGCCCGGCATGCGTGCCTTTATTGCTTAAACATCACACACTTTCTACTGCCTAGATTTTAAACTGCTGCTAATCATTATATATTAACTGTCTTTTTGTTTTAAATTGCATTATGTCTTCCCTATGGACCCACCCACAGGACACCTCAGAAAATGAGCTGTTTAAAGATCAGCAGACCTTTCCTTGCAAAACTCTTTCAATGCATAAATGAATGCCCCCACACACACACACATACACACACACAACACAGGTGTTTGCAAAATACAGTATCTTCTGGGTACCATAGCATTGACATAAGCCTGAATGCAAAATGGAGCTTTATTGAGGTCTCTTCTTTGTTTGTTTATATTTTAGGAGGTAGGCCCTACAGCCTGCTTGTTTTAAAATAAAGCACATCTAGGGATTTGACTTTCTATACTTCTCAAGATTAGCTTGGGACTGCTGGAATCAGCGAGAAGAGTTGCTACAAAAGAAGCAGTGGAAAAGCAGAGGAAGGGAGACATGATCAGTCTTTCTGAGAGTCCTTCCTGGCCTGAGGAAGGAAGCCTTGAAACAATGGCCCTTGGGAGGAGGAGATTTATATGGCAGGAGTGATTTCCATGGATATAGAGGACTGGGCATATTCCTGGACAATGTTTGAAGAGGTGCTGCTGCAAGAGAGGTCACCAAGATGGACCTAGTACACTAACACTAAGGACTCCCTTTGACTGATACAATCTAGTGATTGCTGTTCAATGTGTTACCCCTTGGGGAACGATTTTCCTTTCTTCTTTTGTCTCTGAAGGGACCAAGATGGAGGAGGAAGTCTGGCTGAAGAGGAGGTCAATGCAGGAGAAGATGGAGTCACGGTCTGACAGTTGGCAGCACTGATTTTAGATGCAGCAGCCTAAAAGGACTCCACTTCATTTACTGTAATCTATAGCTCTCAATCAACTACTTTATTCCTATTTCCAAGTTCAATACATCCTTTTATATGTTTGTATAAAATATAGAAAAAAGTTTATCTTTATCTACTGTTTCTCTTAAATATTGGGAGAGAGCAGATGGCAGCAGTAAGTTTGGGTTATAACACTGGGTTAGGGTGTTGTTGGGAAAGGCCATGGCTGGTGTGCCTGGGGCCTAGCCACTTCTAGCAAACTTAAGGTGGTTAAGCAAGGGTTGGGTGCAGAACTGTCATCAGTAACAAAACCAAAAACTGAGACACACAAGTAGTGCAGAGTTAGATGCATCAAAAGGGTGGCTAGCCCCAACCATGAGTATAATAGGCATGAAAAGGTGCACTCCACAAGCCACTGCCAAAATCACAATGGGTCCAGGGTTAATCGACATCCATCAAAGACACATTCGGACTCTATCAACTTGCTGTGCAAATTTAATGACTGAATTCAAAGAGTAATGTGACAACACTGCAGGCAGTCACGAATCTGGAATGTAAAGGCAGATACAAACAGTTCTGTATAAAATGATGGAAAAACATCTTGGATGAATAAATACCTAATAGCACCATCACAAAATGGGCAAGACCACTGGCAGGTCTTTTAACTCCCCACTGCTTTTCTTAATCAGAAGCTTTGGCAGGGGCATAGACTACTAGTAACACTCTTTGTTTTAAAGTTTCCTCAATTAAAGAGCCACCAACACCTCAAGTAGAACTTTGAAAAACATAATATTTGGACACAAAGCAGCTTATATTTCTCTTTAGCTCTGTATTTCTTATCTCCATTATTTATTAGTGAGGTCAGATGCATGAAAGCAGGCGTTGTTCCTGAGGGTTCATCAGCTCCTGTTGCTTTTTCTCAACCTGATGTCATAATACTGTGTTTGTGACATCACAGTTATTCCCATAGCAACAGATTGTGATGTCACAACAGAACATTGTGATGTTAAGTAGGGAGTAATTATAGATGCAGATGAGCTCTAAGGGATAAAGATCCTGTTTTTGAGGGAATTTCTTCAGTAATAAATAATGAAGAGGAGAAATCTATAGGCGATATGTGAAATACAAGCTGAATTGTGTTCAGCTATTATGTTTTCAAAGTTTTTCCAAAAGCATCAGCTGCTCTTTAAGTCACATCACAATGATGTGAAGTGCCAAAGGAAGAAATTTAGGATAAATTTATTTTCCTATTATTTGTTTCTTGCTCCTTCATCACCTGGTCTCTGCAACACCCACCAACCACATCACCAAATGTCTCATGGACTTGTTGGTTATCCACTACACATCCAGAACCACACATAATGGTGGGTGGCCTCCATGTCAGTTGTTGGTGAGTGCAAGGGTACCAGATAGGGCCATGGTATTTTCCTCTGGCTTTCCTTCCAGGGTGTCAGTGTGCAAAGACGAGCATGCACATGCACGTTGGCATGCCTATGTAATGGCATCAGCTGGCAGCCTGGCCCTTTGGATCTCTTACCACCAAGTCACAGTCTTGTGGTGAGACACAGGATCCCCTTCCTGGTTTGCTCAGTGTTCCCTCTGCTAGTCAGCCCCAATGACCTGTGCTGGTTCCTGAACCTTGGTTGCCAGCATTGCAACCAGTAGCCCTACCAGTGCACCGACTGGTCAGCCAGACAAAATACTTTCAACTTTTTAACTATTAACCAGGAACTGTGCCCAGTAAATCAGAGTGAAACATAAAGGTACCAAGCAAATATAAAAAGCGTAAAATGTGAAAATACTCAACATACATGCTATAGACACTCTCTATCCCATTTCCACTTATGAAAACACTCTCTATCCCAGTTCCACTTATCAACACAAAGCAAGGCACTATATCACAATAATACACACAAAACATAGTTACATTTTATCTTTAATATTCATTGCAAAAAACTTTATTATTGCATTAGTTAGGGTTAAACTGACAAAAGTAGAGAAATGTGGCATTAGGGTTCCCAGCCCTAATGCCCCTCCTGACAGCAACAGCAACGAAAAACCATTACTATTTGACCTCTCCTGCATCTTCACAAATTAGGCCTGGAGTGTGCCTTGGGGCTGTTGACCCTAATATTCCATCAGTAAATAAGCTGAGATGTGTATAGTATATGAGAATGGGGTGAGCATTGGGTTGGCGGCCTGATGGCACCTCCACCAATTGCAAAGATGCAGTAAAGGTCAAATAGTAATTTTTTACTTTGCTGCCTGCGGCGGTGGGGGAGGAGCTTAGGGTTGGAAACACTAGCACCACATTTCCCCTACTGTTGTCAGGTTAACCCTAACTGGTACATTAATAAGCTTTTAGTAATGAATTTCATTACTTTTGAGCTGTAGTATAATTGTATCCGTTTGTCTATGGGAGCATCCATAGTACCGAAACATTTATTTCCTTCCTTAATTGTATGGCTTGTTAAAGTTCCAATATTATCCTATGAGAATTAGAATTTTTATTTTTATGCTTTGTTTTATATTGCACCTAAATGTTAATGTAGGACTATGATATATGTATTGTTCTTCTAGTACTCATTTAAAGACCTTTGTTTTGATATATGGATTGTCCCTTAAGTTCATATATTGAGGAGTTATCACTTGTTGAAGTTCTATTGTTATCCTATGGGAATTTTGTTTTCATTTTTTTTATATTGCCTGTAAATGTTTTTTGGGGATTATTCTTGAAGTACTCATTAAAACATTTGCTTTGACATATAGATTGTCCTTTAAGTTCAAATATTGGGGAGTTATAGCTTGTTGAAATTCTAATTTGGGGAAAAATGAAGTCAAAATCTTTTTTCATATGAGGCATTCTTTTTATATGAATAAAACAAAACAGCCAAAAAGGATGCCTTCATACAAAAAGAAGGGAAAAAAAAGTCCAAAATCTTTTTTTTCTTAGGAGGGCATTCTTTTGTAAGAACAAAAAAGGCAAATGCAAAAGGATGCATTCATATGAAAAAGGATGGAAAACAAGCGTCTATAATTTTTTTCATATGAAGGTATTCTTTCTGTATGAAAGAAAAGCATGTGAAAAGGATGCCTTCATACGAAGAACAACTTTGGACTTCATTTTTTCCAATTCTTTTTCAGATGAAGGCATCCTTTTCATATGCTTGTTTTGTTCATACAAAAATAAGAATGCTTGAAGTGAAAAAGAATCTGAAAAAACTAAGTCTTAAATTATTTTTGTATGAAGCCATTCTTTTTTGTATTGATCAATTCTTTTTTCGTATGCCCATATGGATAAAGAGAAAATTGGCTGATGAAAAGGATTTTTAAATGCTAAAAAGCATTTCTAGGTCATTTATCCACAAACTTTCCCTATATCCATGCAGAATCCACCTTCCCTGCTTACATACCGGATTGCCCCACCCTTTCTGCTCTCATTCCTGGTATGGCTTCCACCCAAATTCTACTGTGCCTCTCTCCTTTGCTTCCTCACCTGACCCCTCTTAGTATCGAGTCCCCCAACACCAAGACACCTCCCTTCTTCCCTCCCTGTCCTCCCTTCTCCTCTCCTTCTTCCTCCTGCACAATGTTCCCTCCTATTGTCTCTGTTTCTCCCATGTCCTCCGCTGTATTCAACCCTTTTGCCCCAATTCACCTATTACTCCATCTCCCTCCTCAGTCTTTTTGTTCTTTGTACCCATGGACTGCACTTCCCTTCCTCCTTCTCCTTCTTTGACTCCTCTGTTAGAGGTCTGCCCCATCTGAGCTCACAGCATTACCAACTCCTGTACTCCTTCTCCTATTCTTCTTGCACATTTGTCTCCCATAACTGTGTACACCCCACTGCCCCTTGTCCTGACCACCCCTGTCCTCTCTATCCATTCCATCTTTTTTCTTTTCCTGGATGTCTTTTGTGCTTTCCACATTCCCTTCTCCTCCAACCTAAATTGCCCCTTCATCATCTTTGACACTTTCCACATTAGCCTTAGTACTTCCTTCTCTAGCCTCCCCAGCCTTATACAGATGGGGCACCCCCCATCCTTCACAGGGTGTCCATGAATACTGCCCTTCCACAGTTATTACACCCATGATCCTTCCCTCCCTGTGACTTCTGCTCCCTTTCCTGGATTCCTTTTGCCCCCTCGCATCCACTGACCCTTATTCTGGCCTGCTCCACTACCTTGTTTCCTTCCCAGACTGCCCCAAGCTATCTCCCTTGCCCCATTACCCCTTCCTATTCTTTATTCCCTGTGCTTCATTCTCCATTTTATGGTTCTTCTTTCTATCTTGACCCTGTCTGTTGGCAGCACTATTTCCAGCTCCTCAGTACCTCCCTCACAGTCTTCAAAGCCCAACCCCAGTGTCTTTTCAGCACAGTGCTCAGCCAGCAGCTGTAAACTTTACAAATTTAAGTTAAAAACACCACCAAAACACAAAAATATCTCAGAGATAAATAAGCTCTCAAAAACAACTCACCTCTAATTCCAAACTCCCTCAAACAAACTGCCTCAGTAAACATTTACCTTGTTTACATGCAGGTCATAGTTGGTCCTGACTCCTTTAAAACATGGATCGATTCTGCGATCTGTGATTCAACAGTCATGTAAACAACAACGTAGATGCAATGCAGTCTGTTTTTGAACTCCTTTTGCAGCATGCGGTTCAAAATAATCGATTCGTTGAACCGAATGTGTGCTGCATGTGAGACAGAAATCCTCAGTAGCATCGACAACTTGCGCATGTGCTGTAGTCATTGAATGTATTACGCATGTCACAGGTCCATCTTTGAAGTTGTTCATGATGGTACTGCAAGTCCTGATAGGAATTATTTTTTTTAATCATTTAAGTTTCTGAAAGGGAATTTATTGTTTTGCCATTATCAGTGGTCACTGCAGTCGCAAGAAGGACCAAATATTTGACATAATATCCTGAGGGGAACATTTCTCTTGGATGCACAACCTGTTGCCTAGCAACTACTCTGCAACTGATGCTACAACCACCAGGAGTCGCTTCACAGTTTGTGATGCTTCCAGGTAAAACAATGTAAACCAAAGCTTGAAGAACCTGGGTACACATGCTGAAGTAAATCAAATTGCATGAAAGGATTAAGTCCTTTATTAAAATATCAACACAAATAATGCTCCTGCCAAACCAGCACAGCAAACAAGTCTCAACGTTTCACACAGACACACTGCACTTTATCAAGAGATAAGTTACTAACCACAGCCACCTCAATAAATAGTGAATCATGAATTCAAATCACCTGTTTGTGTTGAATCAGAATACAATCCAATATAATAAAATAATTAAATAAATCTTTACTATTGCACTCTATTGTTTATGTATTTAAATAACTTAAAATTAACACTTTTAATATGTTCATCTATAAATACACACATCAGTCGTAGACTCACTATAAGTTAATAATTTATAGTGACTTATGACACTTCTGGTTTACTCACAAGTGTGAAGACAAATTCAATTTTATCATTTAACCCAGGATAACTGATGGCTCACAACTTGTAAATCCAAAGTTTTCTCCATGAGTTAGTTTATTATCAATATTGTCCCCACAAGGACCAGTCGTGACCTTCTCAATACCAATAACACTCCAATCATGTTATCTTTTGTCCTGAGCTGAATATATATCATGAGCTGTCACATATTCTAAATTATTATTCACAATAGCTTGAATGTGTTCACCAACACTTTCTTTTAGTTTACGTTTCATTCCTCCCACATAATAAATGCCACATTTTCATGTGGCCAAATAGAACAACATAGGTAGTGTCACAATTTATAAATGAATGAATGTCAACATTTTTCCATCAACAGGATTTAAAATGCAACATCATCTAGAGTCAATCAGGGACTTAATTGCTGAAGCAGCAGGCTAGACAATAATGATGTCATCACTCACTGATAGAGACAGAAAATCTTCACTATTTTCAGTTACTGCAGAGCACATTAACTGATGCTGATTTAGAAAACCACAAAACCAAACAGCACAATATTTTCAGAAAACACTAATCATGCCACAGGGACTTGAATTCAAGTGAATTTTAGCTTCTCTTAAATATGTGCATTTGATCTTTAACAGAAAGGACTAAAAATTCAATTGTAATAATTTTATAGCATTACTTTAGTCCTTTTTTGTAATCCTATAAAAAAATGACAAATGGCCCATTTCTGAGCACAATAATAACCTCCATGGTGGGCAGTATGGGCAATACTGGACCTTCCATGGGCTATAAGGCCCTCCACCTGTGGTGTTGGGCCTCCTATGCCCTGGATGGTTTGGTATTGCCTAATACTAGCCCACCCTGTTGGATATTATGGCTTTACTAAAACCCTTTTAGGCAGGTACATATTTCAAAAATGGTTGAGAGTCAGGTACAACAAAAACAAAAAGACAGTAGTGGACACAGGTAACAATGCTATACAGCTGATGTTGCATATATAGGATTACAGTTGGTTTTATGTCATATAAAACCCTTTAGCAGTACCTATTTTCAAATGGTTGAGAGTCAGGTACAACAAAACAAATATACTGTAACAGACACAGGTAATAATGTTGTACAGCTGGTATTGGGTATAAAGGATTACAATGACATGTGTATTGTTTAGCACACATTAATCATGGGGCTTAATGTTAAGCTGCTGCCTCTTTAAGAACACATAGAACCTGCATGTAGCTAATTGTTGCACTGCCTGGCAATTTTCATGTATCCATCAGTCAGAGAATTTGTCAGTCTGGGGTTGTCTTCAGGAGGAGAACATCTGCAGCACAGAATAAACCTGCCTTATTATTATTTTATGCATCCGACTAGTTATTCGCACGGTCCAGATGGATCCTCACCAGCAGCAACCGATGGGTCTGGCAGACCACAGAGAAGGTAAGGGTCCTTTAGTAGCAGACCAAATAACCAAATGCCACACATGGTGGAGAATGCGTCCTTCTTCTGTCAGACCCATCTCGCTTGTCTGCATCAATACTGGTTACTCCAAGTCACCACCCAAGTATGCTTGAAATGTCTGAATGCTACTTAAAATATGGCCTTGGCTGCAGAGAAAAGAAAAAAATGACCCACTGTACTGAGACTTTCAAAGAAAACTATTGAACACTGCTAGCCAGCTGTTAAATGGAAGCACTGTCTGCAATGAATTTATCCAGCCCTGACCACAGCTTAAGCTGCAACCTGCACCTCATGGCGCAAGCCATCCAGAACTACCTGCCTATTACAAAAAATCAAACTGCTCCATTTTGCCATCCAACCTAGGCCTCACAGCTGCAGCTACTCTTGGAGAGCCTCTCCACTGAGGATCACACCTAAGAAGAAAATATGTATGAAATACATTTTTCAACAAATCAGCCCACAACTTGGCAACATACCACTCCATACAGCTTATGAGCTCCTGACAGCTGCCTGGGAGGGCCCCAGTGCACCTAAGAATGGATTGGAACACCACAGAAATTCCTCCCCTTCTGATCTGCCTTCAGCCATGCTCGTGCTGCTTCTCTGGTGTTCCAGAAACCCCAGCAAGTGCTGCTTTTTGGGCTACACTAGGCTGAACCATGGGACCACAGGCTCCCTCCTAACTCTTCGCATAAGCGACTCCATGCCACTCTCCTACTCTACCTCCCAGTAGCGCTCCCCAGTGCTGATAGACAGAACCGGGCTCTGCTCCTCCAGCAAGCACAGATGGCAGCTCTCCTTTTGTGCTGCAGCTGCTCCAAGAGATCCGCTCCACACTTGGCCCTCCAGCTTGCGCCACACAAACCATGGCTCACTTGAGATCCCGAACTGTGGAAGCCCTGTGGCATGACTCTGCTACATGCTCTTCCCTGTTCAGGCTGACACAGCAGCACAGAGTGCTCCTCTAAACAGGTCGGCCATGCTCAGAACTGCCCACAACAACAACAACAAAAATAATAAATAAATAAATCGGGAGCAGAGAGAGAAAATAAAGCACAAGTAGGGGCACTAAATAAAGTGGACACAGTAATCAAACTTGAGGAGAACATAAGTGGAGGATAGCTGGGGAGACCAGAAAGTGAAATCAGTTAATTCACGGGACAGCCAGGGAACACTACAAAAAAAAATTATCAGGACTAAGAAATGGTGATCCACTCCCGCTCCCCGCTTAGTCATGCTACAAAAGGAAGACATATAGAAAATAAAATAAATGGTTCTGAGAAATAAATAAAAACAGAACAGAGACACAGATTCAAGCAGGGCTCAGTGTACATAAAGGGGCAAGTTAAATACAGACAAAATAAAGCCCAACATTGGTATATGAAGACAAACAAAGGCAGCATAAGAAACAAAATGGGACACAGCTTATCAACTTAGACAGAAATTCCCCAGCAGGGTCACTTACCACAGAAAAAGCCCACAATTTTTCCGCTCCAGGGTTGGGGAAGAAGCTCAGCAGGGTGGCAATCACAATTTTGACCATTGTTGAGCCACCAAGCAGCCTCGTGGCAAGGATCCTCCATCTTGTGCAGAACAAAACAACAAGACAGAAAGTGAACCTTGACCCCCTTGCTGGTGGCCATCTTGCTACAGTCAGGCAGTCAAAGCCACAGGAACTGCATGTCACAGTCGTGTGCCATCTTGTGAAAGGACACAATTTGACCTCACTCCATTGAAATCAATGAAAGTTCTATTAAAATTAATGGACACTGCAACAAAAAGCTGATTTTACAATGAAACCTATATTTAAATAACAAACAACACAGAATTGACTGGAATTCTTTATTAAGATGTCAGTTGATGAACTTTGCTAAAAAATGGGTACTTTTGTCTACAAAATCATTTTGCTCAATACGTCATCTCGACATGGCGTCCTGTCTCCTGCATGACAGCAACTCCTTCTCAACTGTTGGACCTTTGGTCAGTGAAAAAAAGCTCATCTCCAACCACAATGTCTGACAATGACACAGATATGGGCACTGAAGCATCCGGTCCAACCTTCACCCACTTCAAGGCGTGGGGCTACAAATCAAAACAATCCCCATGACATCCAGTCTTCTACTTCGCTCAAGGAGCACCAGCTCTGCAAGCTATTCAAGATGACTTGGCCTACATTAAAACCATTACCACAGTCCCCGGTCCATGCCAGCCTACAACCAGTAACTTGCAGCCTTGCCTCACGAAGATGCTGTCGACTGGCTGGAACACTTCAAGCATGGATTTCCTTCAATGGTTGGACTGATCCTGCACACCTCAATGCCTTGTGCTTGCTTCTGAGAGGGACTGCCATTTCCTGGTTCAACGCACTTCCAGACCAAGACAAAGGAGATACTACCATGCTGTATACAACCTTCAAAGCCCATTTTCTCAGAGCATATCCACCCTGGTTATTAGAGCAGCAGCTATAGGAGCACACCATGCAACCCTCGGAATCTCTTGAAGCCTTCATAGTAGACATTGAGTCTCACTGCACATGTCTGCAGAAACCTGAGAAAGAACAAATCACAATATTTGTTAGGGGACTGCTTCTCAACTCTGTCTTTATGTAATCCAGCAGAAACCAACCACCTGGATGGACACAATCCAAGTGGCACGGCTTGCACAACAATCCATAGCAATGTCCCAGGCTACCAGTGTACAAGCACCTCAGTGCGCAGTTAGTCACACTCACAACAGGTGTCCAGCAGCAGCAATCAATGACAGAGATGCTCACTACAAGTATCAATATTCTGCACCACAGCTCAACTGCTTCTTCTACTACCTCTGTCAATGTCCTTCAACCATTTCAACAGCGACCTCATCCACCTCCGCCTTCATGAGAACAGTGACCTGCCAGTGGTGTGGATTCAGGAGACACACTGCCACTGTCTGCCAAAAGCTAAAGTACAACAGAAATCAAAGAGACACAGGTGCCCACTACTACACAGTCAGCAAGATAACCACAACTACTCCAGGACCTGGGGAACACAGCAACTGACCACCCTCTGACTCTCATAATTCAAACAGCGCTTCCTCCAACTGCAAACTCTGGCACACTCTCACTTCCAGGGGCAGAGGTACCTGTCATCTGATCACTTCTCCTAGCAAACTATGTACCTGTAACCATCGTAAATTGGTCTATGCATGCCTTGGTCGACACTGGAGCAGAAATATCAGTTATCAACAGCAGTATTCTGAACAACCCAACTATTCATCACATACCTAATGTCACTCCAGCCGACATAAAGTACATTATCAGCAAGTACAGCTACCGTACCTATCACAGGCATGGTCCATCACAAGCTATACTTTGGCTCACAGCAAGCTACTGTCAAGTTTTACATAGTGCCTGATCTTCAATCTGCAATAATTCTAGACCTGGACTTTTCAAAGTTCACAAAGCCATCCTAGACTTTGCCTCAAACAAACCGTCGCTAGATCCTCGGAGGCAACTAGCAGCTATAGACTCAGTCACTGTGCCTCCTCAGTCAGAAATGGTTTTGATTGCCAAGATTCAAGATAGACCACTTCCACAAGGTGTTGTTGGCATCATCACAGGATCCTCTGTGCTGCATTCAACAGGTCTCCTTCCAGGAAATACCTTATCGGCCGGTGCATGGTGGCTCAGTCTTTCAAAATGCTGCAGCTTCACAGATGAGCCAGTGGTCATTTCAAGGGTACCAGCATCAGAAAGTTTGTCTGCTTGTCTCCAGGGGACCAGCTCCATCTCATGCAAGAACCTCAGCCTGGTTTCACCAACTCTAATCCTGTCGGTACTATCACAACCACTCCAGCTTCAACAGAGTTACCCCTCAGTCAGCAGCTATCTTCTTCTAAACCTCCAGCATCTCCAACGGAAAAGCAACAACTTTTGAAATTCCTGGAGAATTACCCAGATGTCTTTGTTGGTTCAGATAAAAGCTCGGATGCTGTGATATCCTGCAACACACCATCAAAGTACAGCCCACCCAGAAACCAATCCATCAGTGAGCCTACAAAGTGGGACACAAACAGAAACAAGTCCTCGAGGACATAATCAAAGACATGCTTGACCAAGACATAGTCAAAGAATCTACAAGCCCCTAGGGTACACCTTGTTTGCTGGTGGTAAAAAGCACAAAGGGTATTGCCGTGGTAGACTACAGAAAACTCAATGTCCTACACAATGCAGAATGCTCATCCCTTGCCTACAACTGAAGATGCTTTAGAGAGTCTTGGTGTGGCCAGTCCTGCATACTTCATCATTCTAGACCTTCAAGTGGGTTCTATCAAGTTTTCATTGACCCAGCTTCTCATCCATACACAGCATGGCACTGCCACTTGGGACATTTTCAGTTCAAATGTCTGCCTATGGGTCTTTAGAACAGTCCAGCAACATTTCAACGTGTTATGGAAGCCATACTACATGGGTTGTCTTGGAAATCTTGCCTAGTCTACCTGGATGATGTGAGATTGTCTTTAGCAGAACTTTGCCAGAGCACCTCCAACATCTCCAAAGTGTTCGAATGTCTCAGACAAGCCAATCTCAAGCTTCACCCAGAAAAGTGTTGTTTTGTACAGCATCAAATTCATTACCTGGGACATGTGGTTAGTTCTCAAGGCATCTCTCCAGATCCAGACAAGCTCTCAGCAGTCAAAGACTATCCAGAGCCTAACAATCTCAAAGACTTCTGAGCTTTCCTGGGCTTGTCTAGCTACTGCCGAAAGTTCATTTGCAACTATGCCAAGATTTCAGCTCCAATGTACACCCTCCCAAAAGGGATGTGACTATATTTGGACTTCTGAATATATAGATGCTTTTGAAACCTTAAAACAAAACCTAATCTCTTCTCCAGTCTTGGCCTACCCAAGGTTCAACCAACCCTTGAGCTCTACTCAGATGCTAGTTCCTTTACAGTGGGCGCTGTGCTCTGTCAAATTCAAGATGGAACAGAATGAGTTGTCTCTATGCTGGGTGCTGTCTTTCCTCAGCTGAGCTGAACTATGGCATCACAGAAAAGAATGTCTAGCCATGGTATTTGCCGTAAGAAATTTGACTGCTACCTTGCTACTCCTCCTTTACAGCTACTGTTGATCAATCTGCCCTCAGATGGTTATTTGAAATGAAGGGCCAGTAGGTAAGTTCGTCTGATGGATCGTCATGCTGCAATCCTACAACTTTAATTCAATACAGATCAGGTTGAGTTCACTCAAATGCCGGCCAGTGTATGCGGAGATGATATTAAATCTGCATCCTCCTCAACAGATGAAGAATACTGCTTACAACTCTTCCTTCCATGCCATGGATGTGCTTCCTGTGGACACTCCACAGCACATCAAGTTGCTTTGCTGCTACCAACTGCTTCTATAGAGAGACACACAGATCCTCAGTTACTGCAAGCAGCTGAAGAGCTTCTCATCTCCTCAACATCCGATCTGTCCCTGGCAACTGTTAAAACGCAACAAAGAACTGACACTCAATTTATGGACATAATCACCTACTTAGAGTCTGGAACCTTACACGCAACAAAAAAACATCCCAAGATGTACTTTTCTTTGCTTCACAGTACTTCCTCAACGACAGTGTGCTCTTCCACGTTTGGACCAAGGAAGGCAAGGGTCATTGCATGGATAGAACATGTACAGCTAGTTGTGCCAGCCTCTCAAATCCTCAAGTTCTTCTCTTCACTCATGCCTCTCCACTTTCTGGAGGTCATTGGAATACACAGAACTCTGGAAAGACAAGGCTTCACTTCTTCTAGCCATACATGAACAGGGACATTGTCCAATTTGTAAAATCCTGCCAGTCCTGCTTCCAAAGAAAGCCTCCTGCCAAGTTGACAAAGGCACACATCATCCCAATGCCTGTAGCCACTGAACCATTCCAAAGAGTCGCACTGGCATTCTTGGGTCCTTCCAACATGCTCTGACTTTGGCAACAAATACATCCTTGTCTTTGTGGACTACCTGATGAAGTATTTGGAACTCATCCCCTAGGAGACATTAAAGCCGCCACTGTGGCAAGTGCCTTTCTCACCACAGTCATTTGACATCACGGTACCCCATTGTACCTACATTCCGACAGAGGCACTAACTACCTGCCCACCATTGTCTGAAAACTTGCAAACTTCTCAACATAAAAAGACACATACCACAAGTTACCATCCACAATGCAATGGACAGGTGAAAGAATGATGTCTACCATTCTCAGCACACTCTCCAAGTATCTGGATGAGACTCATGATACCTGGGACTGTTTTGTTCCTTTGTGCAGTTTGCATACAATACCAGCCCTTGTGTCGACAACGTAAAATATACCCTCTTCTTCTTAGTCCATGGACCTCGACCAAGAACTCCACTGGACAGGGATCTCTTGCTGCTAGAGGTTCCTAAGTCAGCTTCTTCTTTCATTATCCCTCTGTTGGAACAGCTGGAACTTGCCCAATGAGTTGCAATCACCATGTTGGGCCAGAGAAAATTGGCAATGCAAAAATGTCTTCAGCCAAGGTGCATGACCTTCATTCTCTATTGGAGACATTGTTTATTTGTAGCAACCTGTTCTTGTTCTGGGCACCACCAAGGAACTGTTTTCCCTGGACCGTCCCTTCTACATCAGAGAAAAGCTTCCTCCGGTCCACGTTCATCTACGACACAAGTCGGATGGCAAGCTGGTACGCAACAAAGTCCATATAAATCGATTAAAGCATTTGTACCTGAGTAACAACCTTCCAGACAACCCCAGTCCTGCCAGAAAAGAAGCTGCCCTTCTGCTTGTCATCCTCTTTGAAGCTGAGATCCTCCAGACAACTTGCAACTATTTCCTACAGATCTTCCCACTCCTGACACTCTTCAGCCAGATTCCGTTTTACCAGATGATTTGCCTGGGACTTCCTCTTCTTCTCAACCTTCTTCTTCTCAGGACTTCTACACACCACAGTGTTCCAGATCAAGAAAATCTTAAGGAAGAAGTTCACAAATGGATCCTGGACTTACAGAGTCAAATGGTGTGGATTTGATAGTGGGCAGAACTCCTGGGTCACTTTTAATGACCTGACCCCATCCTGTCAGGAACTAGTGCAATCAACACATGCCTCCATTCCCACTGACTGGAAAGTCGACGGAGATTTTGAACTTTTGTAGACCGGACTCAGTGTAATGTTTTGGGACTAATTTCTTCTGGATTAATTGATTGCTGTAAATGTTTCTGGTACCTCCAGCAACTGTTGCTATAGTATTGCATACCTGTATTAATGCCTTTCCCCTTAGGATATCTTTACATTTACAATCTACCTATATTGATTCTGTAACTGTTAATGAAGTTTTAGTCTGCATTCTGGGTAACCTCCTGCTGCTACCCTTCCCTCTCTTCCTTTTCCTTCCCTACACTTCAGCACTTGTGGCAGACCAAGTCTGTAGTACTATTGTGTCCCCCACTGGTGCTACTCTGACTGGTCCCCAGTGTAGTCCATGTTCTTTCTTCCCCCAACCCTGCAGTGGATTTCTGTTTTGGGAAAATAATGCCTTGAAATGCATGAAAATGTCTTTTTGTTTGCCTTAAAAATGTACTTAAAATTCTCTCTATTTAGAGACTGTTTATAGATTATTGCTTGTCCGAGTGGTGCTCCATTCACTGTTCCGGTGATGTGAAGCACACGATTAACATGGGGCTTAATGTTAAGCTGCCCTTTAAGAACATAGAACCTGCATGTGGCTAATTGTTGCACTGCCTGGCAGTGCCATGTATGCCTGTCAGTCAGAGAATTTGTCAGTCTGGGCTTGTCCTCAGGAGAAGAACACTGCAGCACAGAATAAACCTGCCTTATTATTATTTTATATGTCCGTCTAGTTTATATGCACGGTCCAGATCGGGTCCTCACCAGCAGCAAACGAAGGGTCTGGCAGACCACAGAGAAGGTAAGGGTCCTTTTAGTGGTAGACCAAATAACCAAAACACCACAGTATAAAGTGGCATGTACATAAGATACATTGTTAGAATACAGCAGATGATAATGGTAGCAGTTACATAATCCAGATGGCGCTAGCAAGGACAACAGTTGAGTTTTAAGCAATTTAATAGAGTTAACCTAAGGTGGTTCTCCTGTGAGGAAGAAATAATGCGTGTTGCACCACACCCTGGTACCATATTCATTATCAACATAAGTGAACATAGACTGTAGTCCAGGGGACAGCAAACTCGCACTGCTTTAGTGCCTATGACCAGGGGTGGTAGAGCACTCTTGAGCGAGGTTTAACCATTTCTGGCTGCTGTACAGTACACAGGTGTGGGTATCATATCTGAAGACAGTAATGGTCTGGAAATAGTCTTCTTGGTGGTAGTTGCAGCTAGTTGGAACTCCTTTGGCACCACTTAGGAATTCCCTTCATAGGAGACATTTAAGATGGGTTTGAAATATCACTTTTGCTCAAGTGTTTGGCACTAATTTATTTATTCATAACTATATTATTTATTATTGTGCCTGCTGACCTCTATTTCTGTATTTATTATGGTTGTATTTCTGGTTTTATTCTGTACAGCACCCTGAGTCCCTGGGACAGGGAGCTTAAAAATAAAATTGGCTTTCCTTAATGTATTTTTGTGCCATATGTACTGTAATCTGTAATCACGTATGAGTATCTTTGCAACTGTTCCCCTTCTTTGACAGGAACCTAGTGTAAACATACAGCTAGAGACTCATCCTGAGAACTGTAATATCTATGAACCCTTTAGTCAGGTTTCTGGCCTCTCTACACAGCACAAAGACTTCTGACTTAATAGGTTATACTCTAAAGACATATTCCAATAAATAAACAAAACCAAACATTCAAATGAAATCAAAACAAACATCAACAACCACCTCAATTTAAACACCAAAAACATAAAAATCCAAACATTTCATACATCCAAACACTTCTCTACAGAGCATCCATATCCAGAGATCTAAAACATCCATACCAATATCTGAAATAGGTGATTTCATAGCAGGCCCACCCTGACGTTGGATCGTTCCTCCTGTGCAGCCCCTTTATTTATTAACTCTGCTGACATCGGGGCCAATCCCCAGCAGATGACCCATTATAGGATTATCAATCTGCAGTCACCCATAAGAAGGCAGAGTTCCTGTCCAGGAGATTGCAGCTGCATGAAATCGACTGGCTCAGCTCTTCAAACTATGGACAGGTTGTGCAATCCAACCTGTCTCCAGAATTGGGGAGCTTTTAACAGCAGAAGTGTGATGAGTTCTCTTGATTGTTTGCAGATAAGGTTGGCACCATCAGATCTGAGATCTGCAAAGCCCACTCAAATGGGCAAAGTGGAGATCAGTGTGAAGTTGTAAGCACCCAGTTTGTCTGGTCAGACTTTTGCCAGCCAGCGATAGTGGATGTTGTAAAGATGATCTGGGGTTTGTGACCGACTTACTGTAGTTTGGAACCAGGTCCAGCGCACCTCTTGATAGGGTGCATGGAGGTAATCAGAACAGTCCTTGCTGAAATAGTTAGGTGCTCATTAGAGACCAGGTTGTTTCTGGACACCTTGAAGGAGATGGTGGTTCACCCCTCTTGAAAAAAGATTCTCTTGACCCTGACTGTCTGGCAAACTACAGACCTGTCTCTAACCTGCCCTTTGGGTAAGGTTATTGAGAAGGCAGTCATGTTGCAGCTCAAGGAGCATCTGACCACCCACAATATCTACAATCCTCTCCAGTCCAGTTTCAGGAGAGTCATAGTACCGAGACTGCATTGGTTTGGGTACTTAATGATCTCCTGACGGTGAGAGATCGGAGGAGCCATTCCATTTTGGTCCTCCTTGATCTCTCCACAGTGTTTAACATTGTGAATCATGGGTATTGCTAGAGCACTCTGCGGTTATTCTGTGGGCTGTCTGGTACAGTCCTCAGATGGTTTCATTCATTTCTCAATGGTAGGATGCAGAGAGTAGAGTCAGGGTTTCCTCTAGCCTCTCTCCCTGCCATGTTGGGTATCACAGGGCTCTGGGCTTTCCCCATGTTGTTCGTGGTGTACATGCTGCTGTTGGGGACATTATTAGGTGCTACGGGTTGAGTTTTCACTGCTATGCAGATGTTACTCAACTGTGCATGTCTTTGTGCCTGAACAAAGTGATGTTTCATTTTTTAACAACTGCCTCTCTGCGATTCAGGACTGGATGAGTGCCAACTCAGCTTAGGTTGAATCTAGATAAGACTGAGGTGTTGGTTATGGATCCAGGTCATTGGGTAGAGGGGTATTGGTGGGGCAACCATCTGGGCTTTGGCTAGGAGGCAGTAAACTGATGACCTCTGACTTGGTGTGGAATCTGGGCGTTATGTTTGTTAGGGAACTGACACTTAAGTCTCAGTGCATTGGTATGCATTGATCAAGACCTCATTTACCATCTGAGGAACACTGCCCAGATCAAACACCTGGTCCCACCTGATGACCTTCTGGCATTGGTCCATACCTTTGTGACCTCACACCTTGATTACTGCAATGCCCTATACCTAGGGTTACTGGGGTGGACCCCATCACCTGCAGCTGGTGCAGAATGCGGCTGCCAGGTTGTTGACTGGTTGATCAAGATCCTGCCATTCACACCTGTGTTCTGTGGCCTGAGCTAGCTACCAGTGCGATGGAGGATCATCTTCAAGGTTGGGTTACTGACCTATAAGGCCCTACACAGACTGGGACTGTGGTACCTGCAAGATCTGTTTCATCTCTACAGCCCCTACATCCTCTCCACCCCACCAACGAGGGATTGCTAGAGACTCCCAACTTCAGGAGCTAGAGCATTTGCTTTTGCTGTGCCAACCCTATGAAATTCTCTGCCTTGTCGGATTAGGGAGTGCCTGTCCATTGAAGCCTTTAAATCTGCCTTAAAAAATGTATTTGTTTGATCAAGCATTTTCTAATATTTAAAGCATGCTGCAATATGATTTATTTTTTATTTTATAATTCTGTAATATTGATGTTTTATGTCTCTGTACAACACTATGATCTCACTGGAATACTGTTTTATAAATAAATAAAGATTGAGATGGACTGAGTATAGGACATTGGTGAGCCACCCCAGTGTCCCAAAATACTGTTGTCTATTTATGATTTTCCTGAAAAAAAAAAGTCCTCGATGTCTCATTTATTTTTTTTACCTGCAAAACCTGGTCCTCGTCATCCCTGCCATCTCCCTACCCCCAACTTGACCCTCCAACTGAACACGCACCACCCCACACCCCACCCTTACCCTATACTTATCTCAGGAGGTCAGCAATGTCATCTTTTGTGACTGAGATATACATAACACAGCTGTCTTTAATAAATGACAGTTGTGTAATATAGTACTTCAGATATATTGACACAGCTGTCCTTTATTAAATGACAGCTGTGTTGTATTGTGAAACAGCAATTGTCATCACTTGCACCCCATTTTGACTGTGATCTGTCATCTGCACACCAGCACCCCAATCCCTGGCTGCAGTCTTTCTTTCTCTGCTAATTATTTTCTTTTGCTGTATAATCCAACACTGGGATGACCACCCCAGGTGTTGGCCCGTCAACCAGTTGTTTCATAAATGGTTGCCGACATCAGGGCCCACCCTTGTCGGCACTTACTAGATCTCCCCATGCAAGCACTGTGGAACACCCTGGGAGCCCAACCCTAGTGTCCCATTGATTAAAAATGTGATAAATACTGACACCAGGATGCCCACCCCGGTGTTGGACCTTCTCCCCTTTGTAGCCCCTTGTTTAATTACATTACCAATATCAGGGCCCCAGTCCCTGCATCAAAATTTCCTCCAAGTAGTATGGGATACTGGGAAGCCCACCTCAGTGTCCTGATATACATGTTTAATGTAGTGTACCTGCAAAAGAAAACAGTCCTCTGATGTCTTTTTTCTTTTTATAACCTGCAAAAGAAAAGCGGCCTCCGTCGTCCCAGCTGTCCCTCCCCAATCACAACCCTCCCACTGAGCACCCACCACCCCACCCCCACTCCATACTTACCTCCAGAGGAAAGCTTATGCCATCTTCTGTGGACCGAGACACACCTGCACTCTTCAAAGCCCAACCACAAACTGAAGAATCATGGTAAGTGCTGTATAATGTATTTCAATGGCGTATTCAATTATGTTGATATATTTGCTATTTTTGGTGTTTTATCGCAAATTTTCAACATAGGCTTTTGGGACCCCACCTCATGAACACTGTGACTGTCATTTCGTTAGTCAGGCTCAATAGTTGATTTTGCAGTTGCTGCATGAAATCACCTTTGGGACTGATTAATGAAATGACCATGCCAATGTTCATGAGAATGACATCTATTAATTTTGGTGAAAAATTCCTAAAAATGTCGAATTATAGTGCATTGTGCAGTTTCTACACAGGTGCAAAACTTTGATAATTTACAATATTTTGACTCCAGATTTTCAACATACATATTTTGTCACACCACCTCATGAACAGTACAGCTGTCATTTTTCACATCCTATCCAAACATGTTTTTTGCACCTGTTGCAGGAATGCGTTTCTGCACAGATTTGAAAATGTTCTCCTATGGGGTTTATGAGGTGGGGTCATAAGAAGAATATGTTGAAAGTTCGGGGTCACAATATTAAAAATATTAAAGAATTTATTAAATAACATTGATTGCAAGGATGTCCGTTGCACCTCTGGGGAATATGCTGCCTTACTGTGCCAGTGAGCTGAGTTCAGGTGTGAATTCAGTGAGCTGGTTTACTGGGACAAGGCTGATGGGGAAGGTGCTACAGCATGCAGCACCAGTCATGGCCTGGGTAGGGATGGAATAGTGTTTTGGCCCCAACACCACACCTGTGGTGGGTCAGGAATCTCACCCACAAGGTAGCAAGATGTATGGCCAGGGTCTGCTGGACCCATGCATTGCATTATGACTGTCTCCAATACTGTATTTAGCTCATTTTGCACAGGTCCCAAAGGGTCCTATGCAAATGAAGATACAATTCAGAATTATTTCCAATATTGTATTTACCTCTTGGGACCTGCCAAATGAGGATACAGTTCAACTATCACAAAGGAAGGAAATTCTTTGCAAAATTATGTTAGTGCAGACATTAGAGTTGTAATAATGCACTCAGTGGTGGTGTCTTACTTGGGGTTGTCAACCCTAAAGCCTATCCCACCCTAGATCAGTTGAGGTCAAATGTGATGTCTTCACGCCAGGGCCATAGGGCCTTACGTGAAAGCTCTGACAGATTATGTTGGCTATACTGTATCACTATGAGTCATTAGATTGGAACTGTATCTTGTGCTTTGAAGAGGAGGCTACAGGCTGGGGTGGGCATTAGGTTTGACAACCCAAAGTAAGACCTCACCACTGATTTGCCAAGACCCAGAGACCCAAATCCCTAATGTTTTTTCATTTCCCATTTTGTATGCTTTATGCTTTTACAACCTTTGTCTGCATTAACATAGTTTTTTAAAGAATGTACATATATATTATATATATATATATTTATATATGTATATAGTGTGTGTAATACAGTAGATCACCAACTCCTAGGTGTGCAGACAGGCTCTGATATATGCATGCATTGGTGTGCACTGTTACACATGAGTACATCAAACAGCCAAGGCATGCATATATAGGTGCATGACTGCACACCCTAGAGTGGATTATATATCTTATAAAATGGCAAAATTGTTCTGGAGGAGGTGAAAGTGCAGGAGTCCAGTCATGCTCTGATATACACATCGTCATGTGATGTGTTTCAACCAACCTGCAGAGAGAATTTTTCTATCCATTATATAAATAAATAAATATATAAATATATATATATATATATATATATATATATATATATATAAATATATATATATGTATATATATATATATACAGTATATCATAGTAGTATATCAGTTAACTCTTTTCTTCTTTTCTATTTTACCCCTTTTAGTTGGGTATAAATTTGTATCTGCTATTTGTGTCATAACTTTGGCCTTCATCTATGGGTGGGTTAGTCTGATTTATTCTGAATTCATTATAGTAGCTATATGAATTTACTTATGATCCTGTTTTCTCTTTTGAAAGTATGAGTCTGTGTTAGTTTATGAGTAGTTTTCATTTGTATTTGTGTTTTCCTTTTTGTTTTAAAATAAAATAAATATATATATATATATATCTGTGTATATGTATTAATCAGTGTCTGTGTGTGTATTACAACAATTATTAAGTGCAGTTAGGTGGCTCAGTGGTTAGTGCAAAACTGTTAGTCTATATTCCCCCACTATCTAGATGAGTTTCAACCTTATGCATGTCATTGCTGATTTAAATGAGGTGTTTAGTGGCAATCCCCACCTACCAATGTCCCTCAGAGCCTGAAAAGAAGAAAACAGTCCATTGATGTCTTTTTTTAATCTATAAAACTGTAAGTAGACAGTGCACTGCTATGTTACACTGAAATATATATGCATATATTTGTATACAGTATGTATTAGTCAGTGTGTGTGTGTGTGTGTGTGTGTGTGTCACAACAATTAGGAAGTGCAGTTAGGTGGCTCAGAGGTTAGTGAAACAATTGCTAGTTTATACATTCTCACTCCCCACAAACCATTATTTTGCAGCCGTATTGGCTCTTGCTAAAATTGTTAAATACTGATGCCAGTTCTGTTATTGTTCCATCTTAACAGACTTTTTAGTTATCCTAGCAGATGTTTCTATTTACACACTGGTGGTAGTGCCATTTAGAACTGTATGATGTAGTTTATGTATATGTCCACTTGCTTAGCTCTTCCATCGTTGGCTATGCATCCATATTCTGCTATATCTTGGGGCAGGACATAAACAACATCATGCAGTTCTAAAATGGCACCAACACCAGATTGTATATCAGAAACATCAAATTAGGTTACTAATGGGAGAGTCAAGGTGGAACAAAAGCAGAATTAGAACCAGTATTTTTTTTAAACTACTTCTACTGGGAAAAAGTACTTCCAGGTTCAGTGCAATTCTTTCTTAATATTATCTTAAAATCATGGTGTTGACAGGGCTTCCACCTCCCAGAGGCTTCATATTTGAATATATAAAATAAATACATTACAATGTTCTTCAGTTTTATGCTAATACATTGTTCACTGACTATATATATTGTACATCAGGCTGTCTGTGTTTTGCTTAAACCTTATAAACCGTGTTTTACTTTGTATTATACAAAATAACAAATAGTGCAACTGTAACATATAAGGCTTGTTCATGCCATCTCAGGGTTCTATAATATATTTGTCAGTGTGTTTGGGATATCCCTTATTGATACAGTATGAATGTCTCCATGTAGATGCTTAGGTGTGAGTACTGTGTTGTGAAGCTGAGCAGTTCTGACACTCTAAGAACATCTAGGATACACTCATATCCATAAGATATGTTAAATATTCCCATTAACATACAGTAATATAAATCATTTTGTTGGTTTTGTTTTGATATGTTTCTTTTCCTGCATAAAGTGTCCTTTTTGTGCCTGTGTTTCCATTTAAATATACCTTAGTCATCCCGAAAGGTCTGGTCCACCCGTAATGCTCGCATGGAGTAGTTCTGAAGCACTATTGCTTTCAGCCATGAGAACATTTGCACAGTTCCAAGAACTGGCTCTATTACAATTAAATCATGACTCAATTTCTGTTTACAGATTTATGTTTTAAAAATAAATTATTAAAGCATTGTTTTCTTTTTTTTTTGTCAACGCTGACATGGTCTGTAAACCATCTGAACATCAGTGCACCATAGCGACAGTCTGTTTAAATGGAAAGATGTTCCAGATATTTGTTTCTGATTGTAACGTCTAATCTATTTTCAGTATTTGACAACAATGAGGTGTTTGTTTGCTGGCTGAAGTCATAGAAACATAGAATATGATAGCGAATAAGGGCCGCTGGCCCACCAGTCTGCCCATTTTTGTTAACCTTCCTTTTGCTACAGATCCTTGATCTTTGACCCCTCCCCACCCCTACCTTACCCATATGATTCCTTGTGCCTGTCCCAGGCATTTTAAACCCACCACTGTTTTGCACCCCCATCTGACTCTATATTAGGTACAATACTGTCCTATTTTGTTGCAGTGCTAACCTAAGCAGAAGTCATAATCTGAATCTATATTAAATACAGTATTATCCTATTTTGTAGCAGTGCTGGCCTAAACACGGTGCAATGCCTCACAACAGGGTTTTAACCCAAAAGTACCTCTGAAACAGCAAGTCGATGCTAAATTTTGGTACTTCAACAACAATCCTTTTGGCTGTGAACCCCAGCTCAGGAACTGCACAGGTTTAGAAATTGTGACCACAAATGGGAAAACCTGAATATGGAATCAAATTATAAGTATCTGGGCAGCTGACAAGACTCCATTCAAAAATGGACTCCCATATTCAACACCTTGTTGATGAAGCAAAGATCCCAAGTGGATAGCTATATAAAAATGAGATTGTATAACTATGGTTATATGACTCACAGTTATTTGATAGTTTTATAGTTTATTTATACTCTGGTAAGTCCATGGACTGCAAAGCCCGCTTACATGGTCGACCAGATGTAGATTCAGAAAGATTTATTGTTTGTCAATAGACAGTACAAATCTCAACATTTAAAATGTTATCAAGGTTGAAAAGACAATGTCCATTCCATGATACATAGCAAAAATTTTATCCATATAGAATAATGACATCAACCAGATGTAAATGCCACCATAGTGCCAAAACTGGACTATAGGGATTTTCTATGCAGACATGACAAACACACACCTAGCTGGACATCATATATAATCATTTTCCTTGTTTCATACTTTCAGCCCCAGTGAATGCCTACCATTGTCAACTGTATTGAGGCTAGGATGTCCCCATCACCATCTGTGAGGGATATTTTCTTATTCAATCCATGCATAAATGTGTATCAGGAAAAGCTCCTAACTATCTACTGGACCTCTTCCAACTAAGATCCAGCCTATCCAGTCTAAGGTACTCTGTAGGTATGATCTTTAAACTCCTTGCTGTTAGGCGCAGTACAGGTAGAAAGAGCATGATCTTTGATTGCCACTGTTACTGCAATCACCTGCCTATACACTGAAGACCCTTTGCCTAGTAATGGCTGAGGAATGTAATGCAATCAACCACAATTCTATGAGGATGTAGAACTCTGAAAGTCACCTGCATGAGGTACTGTTATGGATACTGCACATGTGTCTTAGGCCCCAGGTATCACAACAAAAATGTGACTAAGTGCTGGCTGATTTATAATTACATCTAACAAGCATTTGTCAATGCCGAATGTTGCTTGCTTGTATGAGCTGTTTAGGTATTTGGAAATGATAGTTCCATGCCTTCCTCCCAAGTCATCCACTGTGTCTTTCTGCTCAGTATTCACAGAAGAGTGGGAGGAACAGGCCACAACAGTACAGCAGTTGCCAAGGGATGAAGAGGTGGACAATAGTCCATTCAAAGGCAAAACAGTCCTGCAGGAGCTCACTAAATTGAAGGTGGACAAAGCGATGGAACCAGATGGCATCACGCCAAGAATATTAAGAGAACTGCAAAGGAGCTAGCAGTACCTCTGGCAGCCATATTCACTGAGTCGTTCAACATGAGTGAATTGGAGGAGGTACATGTGGTCCCTCTACACAAATGCAGCAGCAGGGAGGAGGAGGGAACAATAGGCTGTTCAGCCTCACCTCAGTAGTGAGGAAGATCATGGAGGCATTGCTTAAAGAAAGGATAATGGGGCATCTAGAAGCCATCTGAGCCCAGGACCATAGACAACATGGATTCACAGTGGGACATCATGTCAGACAAATCTGGTTGATTTCTTTGGCTGGGTGACAAAGGAAATGATTCAGGGTGGGGCAGTGGACAACGCTTACTGATTTCAGCAAAGCCTTTGACACCATCCCACATAGGAGGCTGATAAACTAGCTGGATAGGCTGGGCATGGGGAAAGCGTGGTAAACTGGGTTAGAAACTGGCTAACAGACAGGAGGCAGAGAGTGGTGGTAAATGGGGTGCAGTCTAGGGAGAGGGTGACCAGTGGGGTGCTGCAGGGTCTTCAATAGTAACATTGCAGAATGGCAAGAGGAATTTTTCACCAAATTTTCAACATAGCCATTTTAAGACCTCTGCTCATGAACAGTGTCACTGTGATTTCCTTAATCTAGCCTAAACATTGATTACATATTGACTGCACCATTGTGCGCTACATGCACAGAAACACATTTTGGGTGACATGTGAAAAATGAGTGACAGCTGTACTTCTCATAAGGAGGTGTGGTAAAATGGCAATGTTGAAAATCTGGAATGCAAATATTAAAAATTTGTGAACTTCTACGTGGGTAGGAACTGCTAGCATGCTCTTAAAACAGTCATTTTAGGAATTTTTTCACCAAATTTTCAACAGAGCCATTTAAGACCTCTGCTCAAGAACAGTGTCACTGTGATTTTCTTAATGTGTCCCATACATTGATTTCGTACAATATTTCTACGCCATTATTAAGCTACGCCAATGCGGAAACACGTTTTGGCGAGATGTGAAAATGACAGCTGTACTGCTCAAAAGGAGGCATGGTAAAATGGTAATGTTGAAAATCTGGAGTAAAAATATTAAAAATTCACGAGCTTACAGCGTGCAGTAGAACTACTTTAGCCTTGACGCTTATAAAAAACAGTCATTTTAGAGATGTTACTTAAATTTTCAACATAGACTTTTTGAGAGCCCATCTTATGAACACTGGCAGTGTCATTTCACTAATTGGTCCCAAAGGTGATTTCACACAGTGACCATGAAATCACCCTCCGGCCCGATTAACACCATGACAGTGCAAGAATTCATGAGGAGGGGTCCTAAAACCCATCTTGAAAATTTGGGACCAAATTCCCAAAATGCCTGAGATATGCAACAAAGTTAGAAAACCCTATTTATTCCATTATACAGCTTGCTGGCATTTCCTCAGTTTGCGAGTCGGCTTTGAAGAGTGCAGGCGTGTTCCTAGTCCACGAAGATCGTCGTGCTGGACTCCTCAGGTAAGTATGGAGTGAGGTAGGGCGTGTGGGAGGCAGGGTGCGCAGTGGGTGGGTGCAGGTTGTGGGGGCATGGAGACTACGAGGGACCTTTTTTGTTTACAGATTTGTTTGTTTTTATTAAGATGGCGGGGCGTTTGCCACGCTGGGGTGGGCTCCCAGCATGGCAGCTGGAAAAGGAAACTGTTTGGGGGCTGGAGCCAGCAGGGGATTGGGCACCCCATTGGCTATAACAAGCTTTGCCACGCTGGGTGGGCTCCCAGCGTGGCACCTGAAACTTTGGGCGTGCAACCGTGGAGCTGGGGATTGGGCACCCGTCAGCTATAACAGTTTTGCCATGCTGGGATAAGCTCCCAGCATGGTACCTGACAACTTTTGGGGGCGTGGAGCCGATGGGGATTGGGCACCCGTTGGCCATACAGTGTGTGTGCGTGGGGGCAACGCAGCGCCAGGCGTGCCGGGCCATGCCGCGGTGTGTGTGGGGGAGCCCGCCTCATCAAGCGGAGCTCTTCCTTTCAACTGTACGACCACTGTATTTTCAACTGCTGTCATAGACAGCTGCAGCAGTGATTGGGGAACTGGGGCGCGCCTGCAAACACACTGACTGAATTGGGAGGCGGGTGCCACACCTCCAAAACTTCGGATGATGGCACTATGTTTCTTACACATGAGTGCAAGCAACACAAAAATCATTGTCATGGTTTAGGACTTCAGCAGATCCCTTGATGGAGTTACAGCCTTGTGATTAAGTTACCTATTATTATGACACTGTGGACCATGGAATGCTGCTTGAGTGCCTGAGGTTCAACTGTGGCCTAACCAGTACAGTCCTCAGGTGGTTTAAATCTTTCCTCACTAGCAGAACCCAGAGGGTGGTGTCGGGATTTATTCCTCTGACCCTCTCTCTCTGTCGTGTGGGATCCCTCAGTGCTCAGTGCTGTCCCCATGTTGTTTGATGTACATGCTGCCCTCGGAGACATTGTAAGATGGTATGGGCTGAGGTTTCACTGCTACACTGATGATACCCAGCTCTACCTGTCTTTTGCACTTGACCACGATAGTGCACTCTCGGGGTTTAACAGCTGCCTCGCTGAAATCCAGGATTGGATAAATTCCAGCTGGCTAAAGTTGAACTCTGGAAAGACTGAGGGATGGTTGTGGATCCTGGTCACTGGATTGGGGTCAGGGGCTGGTCAGCTCACAGGGTTCTTTCTAGGGGCTCTCAGCTTCTTACCTCTGAATGGGTGCGGAACCTAGGGGTGATACTTGATGATGGGCTGACTCTGCACTCTCAGGTGTCGGCAGTCATCAAGTCATCCTTTGACCACCTGAAGAACATCGCTAGGATCAAGCACCTTGTTCCATCCAGTGACCTTCCTATGCCGATCCACGCCTTTGTGACCTCGCACCTTGATTACTGCAACTCCCTTTACTTAGGGCTACTGGGGTTGATATCTGCCACCTGCAGCTGGTGCAGAATGCTGCAGCCCAGTTGTTGACGGGACTTCCTAGTCATGTCACATCACACCGGTGCTGCACAAACTGCACTGGCTGTTGATTCAGTGGCGGATCACCTTCAGTGTCAGATTACTGTTGTATAAAGCCCTACACGGACTTGGCCTGGACTATCTGAAAGAGCTTCTGTCCCCTACTGCCTCGAGTGATGGCTCTGCTCAGCTGATGAAGGGTTGCTAGAGATTCCAAGGGTATCTTTAAAAGTCTTCAGGGGCCCATGCATTCCGTGCGGCACCTGCCCTGGAATTTTCTACCCGTCAGCTTCAAGTCTGCTGATGACCCTGGAGGGTTTTAAACAAGCACTTAAAACTTATTAATGGGGCCAAGCCTTAACTGATTAAATATATTCAATAATATATTTTACTGTCTACTTTAATATTGCTGTTTTATGTAATTGTTTTTATTATCTTTCTGTAAAGCGCCTTGACAATTTTGAAAGGTGATCAATCAAATAAAGATATTATTATTTCTTTTATATTTTATTAACTTTAACGTAAAATATCACAAGAAAAACAAGAAGAGACAGTGTATGTTTTTCATTTGCAATTACATTTGGAAGTTATTATATTGTTGACTGGTCACCTTTTCCTTGTACTCACAGAGTTTATAGACTCATGTCCCAGGGTGCACCATGTATACAATTGTACGTTCTATAAATTCCTCCCTATGCATGCTGCTGTTGGTTTATATCAGCTACTAATCAATACTTACGACATAGTGTAACCCACCTTAGTTGGGGGAGCCACCTACAGCTTGGGTGTTGGCCAACTTGTTCCTGATACAGCAAGTTGTGCCCCTTTTATATATAAAGGCCTGAGGCTCTCAATCTCAGAGCTTCTTAGTAGTCCATCCTTTCAGGGTATAGTGCAGATTAACAGTTTAACAGAGAGAATAGAGGAGTGGAGATTCTTGTGAACCCATTCCTCCAGGGATGGTCAGAAGCACTAGTGGATTCAAAAGAGATGGAGAAAGAAAAAGGAGCAACTATAACCTCAGAGAGGGGGATGGTCCCACTCAGTCATGATTAGCATTGACGATGGGGTGTCCAGAGGCTGGTGCAGATCTCCAGGTGGAAGAAATGGTTCTGAGGCAGCTGTCTCATTTCCTACACTGGCCAAACTGCCATAGCTTTGCCAAGGGCTTTCCTGACAATGACAAGATAGATAGATAGATAGATAGATAGATAGATAGATAGATAGATAGATAGATAGATAGAAACTTTATTTATAAAACACCCCTTCCTGGAGGCTTAGAGCACTGTACATATTTAAAACACATCTTCAATAAATTAAAAAAAAAACTTTACAGCAACACACTGCAAAGTAATTAGCAGCATTTCAAATCTATCTGTCACATGATGCATAAAACATGACAGTCAGTATTCTAAATCATAAGCAAGATTAAATAAAAAGTTGTTAACCCTTTTTAAAGGTTTCCATCGAGGGTGCCTCCCTTAGATAGACTGGTAGTGAATTCCACAGGACTGATGTGGCAACAGAGAAAGCACAATCTCCAGATTGCCACAACCTAGCCCTAGAAACCACCAGGAGGCCACCCTCCGAGGAACAAACAGCGCAAGCTGGGTGGGGAGGAACCAGGAGGTCTTGCAGATAGTCTGGTCTCCAGTAGTGGTGGGTGAAGTGGGCTCAATCCGCTCTGCGAAGTGATTCAGCAGGCAAGAGATTCTGAGTGCTCCGCAATGCGAAGCGGAGCATTACAAGAATGAGGAACGCCAAGTGCATTTGAAAACAGCGACTTCGTGTTGCTTCACCTCCAGTGGTCATTTCTTTTAATTTTAGCATGGCAAGTCGGTGGCAGTTCACTTGGCCTCACTTCGCCTTGTTTTTGAGCTCCAAAGGAGGATTTTGCAGTGATTCATGGAAGTTCAGGTCACATGGGCTCTACATTGATCTGCACAGCCTCAGTTCGAGGTAGTATGAGTAGGAAGGAGTAGAGACAGTGTGCTCTGATAGCTGTCTGTGGGACTCTTTTAAAGCTGTTCAAAAAGCATTTTGCTTTTTGGGAGATCTAACTGTAGTTCATTGATTGTAGAAACCCTCCTGTGCTCACATCATCGAGCGTTTTTGTTTGTGTGTGGATCTTGAATGTAAATTTACAACCTTGAGTGTGTGTGGTGAAAGACAGTGAAGTGTGCTGTGTGGGGAGGGGCGCATCTGTGTGTAGGTAGATTTAAGTTGGAGAACTAGTGATTTCTTTGTGTTTTGGCAATATTTGTGTTCATAACTGACTGTGTTACTGTACACATAGTAAAACTGTCAGTGATAGAACAAATTTTCTTGCTGCTTGTTGTGTGAATGTGGTGCAGCATTTCATAAGGTCAGGTTGTTTAAATTACAAATTTTCAATACGTGGCACTGAGTACACTGAACTTTTGCATTTGCATCGCATTCCTCGTTCGGCATTGTACACAAAGTGTTCTGTGTTGTGTGTGCAGTGTTGCGTGCATCAAATATAATACACCTTTTAAAATTTAGGACACAGATCAGTGTAAGTGCAAATAAGCGCAGCAGTGTGAACCTGCTATCCACTGCAGCTACTTGATTTTGTACTGCGATCGTGTTCTCTGTTCTTAGTGTTGCTGCTTGTAGTCCGTAAAAATCAGCACTGTCTGTATTCAGTGCCCCCACCATGCTGTACCAGACTGGATTGTTTGTGACCCCATCAGCACCACTGGTTACTGAAGTTGTTTTAATTCCGTGACAGTGTCACAACACAGTAGTCCCTTATCTGTTGCTGAAGACACAGTTGTTTATTTTGCTTCACATCCAGCTAGTGATAGTAGCGAGTAGCGACCTCCAGTCAGAAAGTGAACGTATCAAAATCTGAATTTGGTAATAATATTGTGGTTGATCCCCAAAATGCCTGCAAAGAGACGTGCAAGTAAAGCTGTTTCTGGCCATGGCAATGTTGGCAGTAAGAGGGTCTGTGGGCGTGGTAGTAGTACGCCGGACGGAGAAGTGCATTGGTGATGAGAGGAACGGTATTTCTCCTGCAATGTTTTTACAGCCCAGTTAGTAGTTTCACTGGTAGTTGGAGGAGATGATGGTTTCAGCCGGTGGTGTTAGTGTTACTGGTGTTAGTGGTGGTGGAGGTAGTATTAGCATTGTTGCATCAAGTTCTAATTCCAACCAGTGTACCGTATCCAAACATATTGAGTGTGAAGCAGTGCAAGTGAGTGACAGCGTAGATGATGTCATACTTCCCAGTAACATCCCATTAACTGAACCTGATTCTGATGATCATGTCAACGATAGCATACAATGTGACATTCCATCCACCGTGGCACATAACGCCACTCATTTTCCATGCAACAGTGATTCACAGTGTGGTGAAAAATATCAGGTGATGGTGGTGTAGATGCTGATGATGAATGTGATGATGATGATGTTGCTATTGTTGCAACATGCAGTCCACATGTTAGCATCCAAGCAGAAGATGTGGATGTGTTTGACAGTGACGTTGATGGATATGATGATGATTTAATTGACCCCAGTTGGGAACCGAAGAAAAGAAATTAAAAGTGGCTGTGTCTGAAATTTCTGAATCTGTTTGCAGAACCCCACCCACCCATGATGATGACGACCCAGTACTCAATATGATAGGTAGTTGTGGTGGTCAGTTGCAGTCCAGGTGTGCAGTACCAGAAACATCACGTGCCCCCTTCAGTGCTTAAAATAACAGACTTAAATAAGCCACATCATCATGGACATGTTAAAAGCAGAGCATCAAAGTCCCTTGTTTGGGATTTTTTGTTCAAGATGCAAATGATGATTCAGTTGCAATCTGCCAGGTTGCCATGTGCGTGTGTGTGGTAAAAGGAGCCATCTTGAGACAGGAGGACAGCATACGCATCTTAAGAATAGGCACTTGGCTCTGTGGACCCAGCACAAGCTAGCAGCTAATACCAGACTTGGGCATTCACCCGTATCACGGCAGCAACCATAGCCAGCATGTTATCCCTTCCATGACTGTTAAGCCCAGTAGGAAATTAAACGTGTGCAGTAGTGCAGTAGTGCAGTAATAAAAGCAGAGGATTACTACAGGCATGATGAGGTGGAGGACCATAATGACTTTGAAATGTTGTCCAGTGCTGGTGAGAGTAGCAGTTTTGTGGTGGTGGTGGTGGTGGTGAATGCAGTATGTCTAGTGCAAGTGGTACATCAACCCCAGTTGGCAAATCCGAAAAATAACATCATTTCTGGGTTTGTCATCATCTTGCAACCATCTTCATCAAATGTCCACACTCCACCCCTGCCAATGCCATTCATCACAGAGCACAACCATTTGTGACCAAAACACACCCTGTAAAACGTTTAAGTCAGCCCACATTACAGAGTGTTTTTGCGCATAAGCTGAAGTACCCCCAATCATACAGTATCACGTGAACTTAATGCTGCTGTAGTGGAAATGCTGGCAATCGATCTTTTGCCCTTTTCCTTTGTGGAGAATTCTGGTTCCGGCAGTTTACTGCCCGTGCCTATCCAAAATGGAAAGTCCCATCCAGGACATACTTTTCTACCCGTGCTTGTTCCGAGTTGTTCCGCACTGTCTCAGACTCAGTAAGACATGCCCTTCAACATCCTCCTCTCCATTCATCCATTTAAGTATGGATATGTGGACAAGAGACAAAACAGCAGGGAGTTCATATCTGTGTATAACTGCACACTGGGCACAGGTGCGGGGATGTTTGTGATGCTGGTAGTGTGAATAATCAGTGCAGGAAGGTGGATTGTCATGGTAGCAATCTTCTTGGAATTCGCCAGCATGCAACAATTGCTATGCACAAGTGTGACCTGTTCACACACTGGTGAGAACATGTTGGACATGGTACTGACTGAAATTGACAGATGGCTAAACCTCTGTCCCTGAGACCTGGGTTCAGCAAGTGACAATGGGTCAAATGTGGTGAAATGCATCACGAATGGTGTTTTTTGTGTTCCATGCATGGCCCACTGCTTAAATCTTGTGGTTCAGGAGTTTCTGCAGCATCCTGACTTAAAGGAAATGCTGACCGCTGTACCGACATATCTGCTCTCACTCTTTCAAGATCTGAAAGGCTCGTGACCAACTCGGCAGTTGCAGATACAAACAGCCTGCCTCAGCACCTCTTGAAGCTGGAATTTGTCACCCGATGGAACTCCATGCTATACATGGCAGAGAGGTTGCATGAACAATACTAAGCCATCACAGAATATCTTGTTATGCACACTAGCCGTGACAGTTCTGGGGCCTCCACGCCTATGACGACTGAACAGTGGCATCTCATGGACTCTGTAATAAAAATTTTGCAGCCTTTTGAACATGCCACACAGGCAGTGAGTGGCAGTCTGCCTCCACTAGCCAATCAATTCCACTGCTGCATGGTGCTGAGGCAGACATTGGTGAATGTACAGCATAGCCTTGATGTTGCGGAGACGGTGGTAGCAGTATGTTGCTGCAACACATGCTGACAGTATTCACCAGAATCGTCACATTGTGAGCATTCAGCGTAGTGACAACTTTGCCATGGCAACAATGCTGGACCCACAATACAAACGTGGAATTGCATTAGTACTGGAGGGAGGGCCTGAACAGGTAAAAATATCAGTGGTCAACTGGTTCGCTTGGTTCATGGGGCACAGAAGTCACGTGCAAGGTTTGCAAATCTCAGCAGCATAATCCAGCTGAAGGTGTAGCTGGAGGACCAGCAAGCATATCATGCAAGGGGTAAGGGACTGTAGTTCCTGGTGGTCTGTCATCCAAAGTGGTTAGCGCCAACCCGCTTAAGAGGCTTTGTCCCAAGCGGATATTTGTGACATCAATGTTTCCGGGAACAAGCTGATGCATCAACAATTGGACTTAGTGCGGCACAGAGAATGGTTGAGTCATATTTGTCTGAAAACAGACATCTGACAATAAGTGAAGGTCCTCTTTGTACTGGAGTGGAAAGGTCAGTGAATGGCCAGAGCTGACTGCAGTGGCACTGAAGTACCTCACATGCCCACCCTCCAGTGTAAGTGTGAGAGGTATTCAGCTCAGCAGGTGCAATAGTCAGGGATCGTCGGACAAACCTGTCTCCTGCAAATGTTAGTTTGCTAGCATTCATTAAAATGAATGAGAGGCACATACAAGCACAGACTGCAACCTCAGTATTCGTACCCGGCCTAGTCATGGTGGTCTTGCTGATGTGGAAATGGAGCATCCTGGTGGCACTGTCAGTGGCTGCCTAAAACGGCCCCACCACTGACATAGATGATGACAAATGGAGAAAGAATTTCCAGTGGTCAGACTTCAGACATCGATGACTGTGAGGGCAGTTTTCTGTATGAGGATGATGATGTGTTTAATTTTGTCAGTTCTAACTTGCAGTATTTAAAAGGCGGTGTGCCCCCACCCCAGACCACCACCACGGGACTGATGTTATCCAAGTCTCCTGCCACCATGAGTCTGTCTGCCTCTAATGGACCACCACTACCACCGACTGATGTTATCCAAGTCAGCTGCCACCATGAGTCTGTCTGCCCACCCCGGACCACCACCACCGGGACTGATGTTATCCAAGTCTGCTGCCACCATGAGTCTGTCTGCCCCCATGGACCACCACCACCACCACGGGACTGATGTTATCCAAGTCTGCTGCCACCATGAGTCTGTCTGCCACCCTGGACCACCACCACCGGGACTGACGTTATCCAAGTCTCGCTGCACCATGAGACTGTCTGACCCCATGGACCACCACCACCACGGGATTGATGTTATCTAAGTCTGCTGCCACCATGAGTCTGTCTGCCCACCCGGACTACCACCACGGGACTGATGAAATCCAATTCTGCTGCCACCATGAGTCTGTCTGCCCACCCGACCACCACCACCAGGACTGATGTTATCCAAGTCTTGCCACCATGAGTCTGTTTGTCCTCCATGGAACACCACCACCACGGGACTAATGTTATCCAAATCAGTTGCCACCATGAGTCGGTCTGCCCACCCTGGACCACTACCACAGGGACTGATGTTATCCAAGTCTGCTGCCACCAAGAGTCTGTCTGCCCACCCCAGACCACCACCACCGGGCTGATGTTATCCAAGTCTGCTGTCACCATGACTCGGTCTGCCCACCCCAGACCACCACCACCGGTACTGATGTTATCCAAGTCTGCTGCCACCATGCGTCTGTCTGCCCACCCTGCACCACCACCACCGGACTGATGTTATCCAAGTCTGCTACCACCATGAGTCTGTCTGCCCCCATAGACCACCACCACCACTGGGACTGATGATATCCAAGTCTGCTGCCACCATGAGTCGTGTGCCCACCCGGACTACCACCACGGGATTTGTTATCCAAGTCTGCTGCCACCAAGAGGCTGTCTGTCCAACATGGACCACCACCACGGGACTGATGTTATCCAAGTCTGCTGCCACCATGAGTCTGTCTGCCCCAGGGACCACCATAAACCACTAGGAACTGATGTTTTCCAAGTCTGCTGCCACCATGAGTCTGTCTGCCCACCCCGGACCACCTAACACCGGACTGATGTTATCCAAGTCTGCTGCCACCATGAGTCTGTCTCCCCCACCCCGGACCACGCACCACCGGGACTGATGTTATCCAAGTCGCTTGCCACAATGAGTCTGTCTGCTACCCATGGACAACCACCACCACCGGACTGATGTTATCCAAGTCTGCTGCCATCATGAGTCTGCCTTCCCCATGGAACACCATCACCACGGACTGATGTTATCCAAGTCTGCTGTCACCATGAGTCTGTCTGCCCACCGGACCACCACCACTGGGACTGACGTTATCCAAGTCTGCTGCCACCATGAGTCTGTCCGCCCCCATGGAACACCACCACCACCGAACTGATGTTATCCAAGTCTGCTGCCACCATGAGTCTGTCTGCCCACCACGGACCACCAACACTGGGACTGATGTTATCCAAGTCTGCTGCCACCATGAGTCTGTCTGCCCCCATGGACCACCACCACCACCACGGGACTGATGTTATCCAAGTCTTCTGCCACCATGAGTCTGTCTGCCCACCCCGACCACCACCACGGGACTGACATGATCCAAGTCTGCTGCCACCATGAGACTGTCTGCCCCCAAGGACCACCACCACCACGGGACTGATGTTATCCAAGACTGCTGCCACCATGAGTCTGTCTGCCCACCCGGACTACCACCACGGGACTGATGATATCCAATTCTGCTGCCACCATGAGTCTGTCTGCCCACCCGGAGCACCACCACGGGACTGATGTTATGCAATCTGCTGCCACCATGAGTCTGTCTGCCTCATGGACCACCACCACCACCACGGGACTGATGTTATCCAAGTCTGCAGCCACCATGAGTCTGTCTGCCCACCGGACCACCACCACGGGGCTGATGTTATCTAAGTCTGCTGCCAACATCAGTCTGTCTGCCCCCATGGACCACCACCACCACCAGGACTGATGATATCCAAGTCTGCTGCCACCATGAGTCTGTGTGCCCACCGGACTACCACCACCAGGATTTGTTATCCAAGTCTGCTGCCACCAAGAGGCTGGCTGACCACCCCGGACCACCACCACTGACTGATGTTATCCAAGTCTTGCCACCATGAGTCTGTGTCTGCCCACCCTGACTACCACCACTGGGAATGATGTTGTCCAAGTCTGCTGCCACAATGAGTCTGTCTGCCCCCATGGACCACCATCACCACTGGGACTGATGTTTTCCAAGTCTGCTGCCACCATTAGTCTGTCTGCCCACCCTGGACCACTACCACCGGGACTGATGTTATCCAAGTCTGCTGCCACCATGAGTCTGTCTGCCCACCCCGACTACCACCACCGGACCGATGATATCCACCTGCTGCCACCATGAGTCTGTCTGCACCCCGGAGCACCACCACCGGGACTGATGTTATGCAATCTGCTGCCACCATGAGTCTGTCTGCCCTCCATGGACCACCACCACCACCACCGGGACTGATGTTATCCAAGTTCTGCCACCATGAGTCTGTCTGCCCACCCTGGACCACCACCACCGGGCTGATGTTATCCAAGTCTGCTGCCATCTTGAGTCTGCCTGACCCTATGGACCACCACCACCACCGACTGATGACATCCAATTCTGCTGCCACCATGGTCTGTCTGCCCACCCGGAGCACCACCACGGGACTGATGTTATCCAAGTCTGCTGCCACCATGAGTCTGTTTGTCCTCCATGGAACACCACCACCGGACTAATGTTATCCAAATCAGTTGCCACCATGAGTCGGTCTGCCCACCCTGGACCACTACCACAGGGACTGATGTTATCCAAGTCTGCTGCCACCAAGAGTCTGTCTGCTCACCCCAGACCACCACCACTGGGGCTGATGTTATCAAGTCTGCTGTCACCATGACTCGGTCTGCCCACCCCAGACCACCACCACGGTACTGATGTTATCCAAGTCTGCTGCCACCATGGCCTGTCTGCCCACCCCGTACCACCACCACGGGACTGATGTTATCCAAGTCTGCTACCACCATGAGTCTGTCTGCCCCCATAGACCACCACCACCACTGGGACTGATGATATCCAAGTCTGCTGCCACCATGAGTCTGTGTGCCCACCCGACTACATACCACCACCGATTTGTTATCCAAGTCTGTTGCCACCAAGAGGCTGTCTGTCCAACATGGACCACCACCACCGGACTGATGTTATCCAAGTCTGCTGCCACCATGAGTCTGTCTGCCCCCGGGACCACCATAAACCACTAGAACTGATGTTTTCCAAGTCTGCTGCCACCATGAGTCTGTCTGCCCACCCCGCCACCAACACGGGACTGATGTTATCCAAGTCTGCGCCACCATGAGTCTGTCTGCCCACCCCGGACCACGACCACGGGACTGATGTTATCCAAGTCGGCTGCACAATGAGTCTGTCTGCTACCCATGGACAACCACCACCACGGGACTGATGTTATCCAAGTCTGCTGCCATCATGAGTCTGCTCTTCCCCATGGAACACCATCACCACCGGACTGATGTTATCCAAGTCTGCTGTCACCATGAGTCTGTCTGCCCACCTGGACCACCACCACTGGGACTGACGTTATCCAAGTCTGCTGCCACCATGAGTCTGTCTGCCCCCATGGAACACCACCACCACCGAACTGATGTTATCCAGTCTGCTGCCACCATGAGTTCAGTCTGCCCACCACGGACCACCAACACTGGGACTGATGTTATCCAAGTCTGCTGCCACCATGAGTCTGTCTGCCCCCATGGACCACCACCACCACCACCGGGACTGATGTTATCCAAGTCTTCTGCCACCATGGTCTGTCTGCCCACCTCGACCACCACCACGGGACTGACATGATCCAAGTTCTGCTGCCACCATGAGACTGTCTGCCCCTGCTGACCACCACCACCACCGGACTGATGTATCCAAGTCTGCTGCCACCATGAGTCTGTCTGCCCACCCTGACTTCACCACACCACGGACTGATGATATCCATTCTGCTGCACCAGAGTCTGTCTGGCCACCCCGGAGCACCACCACGGGACTGATTGTTTATGCAATCTGCTGCCACCATGAGTCTGTCTGTCCTCCATGGACCAGCTCACCACCACCACCGGGACTGATGTTATCCAAGTCTGCAGCCACCATGAGTCTGTCTGCCCACCCGGACCACCACCACGGCTGATGTTATCTAAGTCTGCTGCCAACATCAGTCTGTCTGCCCCCTATGACCACACTGACTACCACCACAGGACTGATGATATCCAAGTCTGCTGCCACCATGAGTCTGTGTGCTCACCCCGACTACCACCACCTGGGATTTGTTATCCAAGTCTGCTGCCACCAAGAGGCTGTCTGACCACGCCTGACCACCACCACTGGACTGATGTTATCCAAGTTCTGCTGCCACCATGAGTCTGTCTGCCCACCTTGACTACCACCACCTGGAATGATGTTGTCCAAGTTCTGCCACAATGAGTCTGTCTGCCCCCATGGACCACCATCACCACTGGGACTGATGTTTTTCCAAGTCTGCTGCCATTAGTCTGTCTGTCACCCTGGACCACTACCACCAACCGATGTTATCCGTTCGCTGGGCCACCATGAGTCTGTTCGCCCACCCCCTCGATCAACACCACCTCAATCGGACGATGATATCCACCTGCTGCCACCATGAGTCTGTCTGCTCACCCTGAGCACCACCACGGACTGATGTTATGCAATCTGTTGCCACCATGAGTCTGTCTGCCTCCATGGACCACCACCACCACCACCGGGACTGATGTTATCCAAGTTCGTTGCCACCATGAGTCTGTCTTGCCCACCCTGGACCACCACCACTGGGCTGATGTTATCCAAGTCTGCTGCCATCTTGAGTCTGCCTGACCCTATGGGACCACCCCACCACCGGACTGATGACATCCAGTTCTGCTGCCACCATGAGTCTGTCTGTCACCCCGAGCACCACCACTGGACTGATGTTATCAAGTCTGCTGCCACCATGAGTCTGTTTGTCCTCCATGGACTCACCACCACCACCGGACTAATGTTATCCAAATCAGTTGCCACCATGAGTTGGTCTGCTCACCTTGACCACTACCACAGGGACTGATGTTATCCAAGTTCGTTGCCACCAAGAGTCTGTCTGCCCACCCTGTGACCACCACCACTGGGCTGATGTTATCCAAGTCTGTTGTCACTATGACTCTGTCTGCTCACCCCAGACCACCACCACCGGTACTGATGTTATCCAAGTCTGCTGCCACCATGCGCCTGTCTGCCCACCCGTGCCACCACCACCGGGACTGATGTTATCCAAGTCTGCTACCACCATGAGTCTGTCTGCCCCATAGACCACCACCACCACTGGGACTGATGATATCCAAGTCTGCTGCCACCATGAGTCTGGTGCTCACCTCGACTACCACCACCGGATTTGTTATCCAAGTCTGCTACCAAGAGGCTGTCTGTCCAACATGGACCACCACCACTGGACTGATGTTATCCCAGTCTGCTGCCACCATGAGTCTGTCTGCCCCTGAGGGACCACCATAAACCACTAGGACTGATGTTTTCAAGTCTGCTGCCACCATGAGTCTGTCTGCCTCCCCGGACCACCGCCAACACTGGACTGATGTTATCCAAGTCTGCTGCCACCATGAGTCTGTCTTCCCCGAACTGATCACCACTGGACTGATGTTATCCAAGTCGGTTGTCACGTCATGAGTCTGTTCTCCATGGACAACCACCACCACCGGACTGATGTTATCCAGGTCTGCTGCCATCATGAGTCTGCTTTTCCCCATGGAACACCATCACCACCGGACTGATGTTATCCAAGTCTGCTGTCACCATGAGTCTGTCTGCCCACCCAGTACCACCACCACTGGGACTGACGTTATCCAAGTCTGTTGCCACCATGAGTCTGTCTGCCTCTATGGAACACCACCACCACCGAACTGATGTTATCCAAGTCTGGCCACCATGGAGTCTGTCTGCCCACCACGGACCACCCACTGGGACTGATGTTATCCAAGTCTGCTGTCACCATGAGTCTGTCTGCCCCCATGGACCAACACCACCACCACCGGTACTGATGTTATCCAAGTCTTCTGCCACCATGAGTCTGTCTGCCCACCTCCCACCACCACCACTGGACTGACATTATCCAAGTCTGCTGCCACCATGAGGGCTGTCTGCCCCAAGGACCACCACCACCACCGGACTGATGATCCAAGTCTGCTGCCACCATGAGTCTGTCTGCCCACCCCGACTACCACCACCGGACTGATGATATCCAATTTGCTGCCACCATGAGTCTGTCTGCCCGCCCGGAGCACCACCACCGACGATGTTATGTAATCTGCTGCCACCATGAGTCTGTCTGCCTCCATGGACCACCACCACCACCACCGGACTGATGTTATCCAAGTCTGCAGCCACCATGGTCTGTCTGCTCACCCCGACCACCACCACCGGGCTGATGTTATCTAGTCTGCTACCAATCAGTCTGTCTGCCCCCATGGACCACCACCACCACCAGGACTGATGATATCCAAGTCTGTTGCCACCATGAGTCTGTAGTTGCCCACCGACTACCACCACCAGGATTTGTTATCCAAGTCTGCGTTACCAAGAGGTTGTCTGACCACCCGGACCACCACCACTGGACCGATGTTATTCAAGTCTGCTGCCACCATGAGTCTGTCTGGCTCACCCTGGCCACTACCACTCGGGAATGATGTTGTCCAAGTTCGTTGCCACAATGAGTCTGTTCGCCCCATGGACCACCATCACCACTGGGACTGATGTTTTCCAAGTCTGCTGCCACCATTAGTCTGTCTTGCCCACCCTGGACCCTACCACGGGACTGATGTTATCCAAGTCTGCTGTCACCATGAGTCTGTCTGCTCCCTGACTACCACCACCGGACTGATGATATCCACTCTGCTGCCACCATGAGTCTGTCTGTTCACCCCGAGCACCACCACCGGGACTGATGTTAGCAATCTGCTGCCACCATGAGTCTGTTTTCGCCTCCATGGACCACCACCACCACGGGACTGATGTTATCCAAGTCTGCTGCCACCATGAGTCTGTTCGCCCACTCCTGGACCACCACCACCGGGTTGATGTTATCCAAGTTCGCTGCCATCTTTGAGTCTGCCTGACCCATGGAATTCACCACCACCACCGGGACTGATGACATCCATTCTGCTGCCACCATGAGTCTGTCTGCCCACCCGGAGCACCACCACTGGACTGATGTTATGCAATGCTGCCACCATGAGTCTGTCAGCCTCCATGGACCACCACCACTACCACCGACTGATGTTATCCAAGTCTGCTGCCACCATGAGTCTGTCTGCCCACCCGGACCACCACCACCGGGCTGATGTTATCCAAGTCTGCTGCCACCATGAGTCTGTCTGCCCCCATGGACCACCACCACCACCAGGACTGATGATATCCAAGTCTGCTGCCACCATGAGTCTGTGTTCACCTCGACTACCACCACCAGATTGTTATCCAAGCTCGCTGCTATCACAGGCTGTCTGACCACCCCGGACCACCACCACCGACTGATGTTATCCAAGTCTGCCACCATGAGTCTGTCTGCCCACCCTGACTACCACCACTGGAATGATGTTGTCCAAGTCTGCTGCCACAATGAGTCTGTTCGCCCCCATGGACCACCATCACCACTGGGACTGATGTTTTCCAAGTCTGCTGCCACCATTAGTCTGTCTGCCCACCCTGGACCACTACCACTGGACTGATGTTATCCAAGTCTGCTGCCACAATGAGTCTTTCTGCTCTCATGGACAACCACCACCACCGGACTGATGTTGTCCAAATCTGCTGCCATCATGAGTCTGCCTGCCCCCATGGACCACCATCACCACCGGGACTGATGTTATCCAAGTCTGCTGCCACCATGAGTCTGTCTGCCCACTCCGACCACCACCACTGGACTGATGTTATTCAAGTGCTGCCATGAGTCTGTCTGCCCTCCATGGACCACCACCACCACTGGACTGATGTTATCCAAGCTGCTGCCACCATGAGTCTGCACGACCCTGACCACCACCACCGGGACTGATGTTATCCAAGTCTGCTGCTCACCATGAGTCTGTTTGCCACCGACCACCACCACCAGGACTGTGCTATCCAGTTCTGCCACCATGAGTCTGTTTGTCCTCCATGGAACACCACCACCACTGGGACTGATATTAATCCAAGTCTGCTGCCACCATGACTCGGGTCTGTCACCCCTGACCACCACTCACCGACATTGATGTTATCCAAGTCTGCTGCCACCATGAGTCTGTTTGCCACCCCGACCACCACCACCAGGACTGATGTTATCTAAGTCTGCTGCCACCAAGAGTCTGTCTGCCCACCCCAGACCACCACCACCGGCTGATGTTACTCAAGTCTGCTGCCACCATGACTCGGTCTGCTCCACCCCAGACCACCACCACCGATACTGATGTTATCCAAGTTCTGCCACCATGCTCCTGTCTGCCCACCCCGCACCACCACCACCGGGACTGATGTTATCCAAGTTCACCACCATGAGTCTGACTGCCCCCATGGACCACCACCACCACTGGGACTGATGATATCCAAGTCTGCTGCCACCATGAGTCTGTGTGCCCACCTCGACTACCACCACTGGATTTGTTATCCAAGTCTGTTGCCACCAGAGGCTGTCTGTCTCTACGGACCACCACCACCACTGGACTGATGTTATCAGTCTGCTGCCACCATGAGTCTGTCTGGCCCCAGGGACCACCATCACCACTAGGACTGATGTTTTCCAAGTCTGCTGCCACCATGAGTCTGTCTGCCCACCCTGGACCACCACCGGACTGATGTTATCCAAGTCTGTTGCCACCATGAGTTCTGTCTGCCACCCGGACTACCACCACTGAATGATGTTATTCAAATCTGCAGCCACCATGAGTCTGTCTGCCCACCTCGACCACTACCACTGACTGATGTTATCCAAGTCGGCTGCCACACTGAGTCTGTCTGTTCTCGTGGACAACCACCACCACCGGGACTGATGTTATCCAAGCTCTCGCCACTATGAGTCTGCTTTTCCCCATGAACACCATCACCACCGGGACTGATGTTATCCAAGTCTGTTGCCACCATGAGTCTGTCTGCCCACCCTGGACCACCACTCACTGACTGACGCTATCCAAGTCTGCTGTCACCGTGAGTCTGTTTCGCCACCCGGACTACCACCACCGACTGATGATATCCACCCTGCTGCCACCATGAGTCTGTCTGCCCACCCCCACCATGACCACCGGACCGATATTATCCAAGTCTGCTGCCACCATGAGACTGTTTGCCCCATGACCACCACCACCACTGGACTGATGTTGTCCAAGTCTGCTGCCACCATGAGTCTTTCTGCTCACCCCGACTACCACCACCGGGACTGATGATATCCCATTTGCTGCCACCATGAGTTCTAGTTTGCTCACCCGCTGAGCACCACTGGACTGATGTTATGGACGCTACCACCATGAGACTGTCTGCCCCTCCATGGACCACCACCACCACCACGCTGACTGATATTATCCAAGTCTGCTGCCACCATGAGTCTCCTCTGCCCACCCGGACCACCACCACCGGCTGATGTTATCCAAGTCTGCTGCCACCAGGAGGTCTGTCTGCCCCATGGACCACCACCACCACCACTGGACTGATGTTATCCAAGTCTGCTGCCACCATGAGTCTGTCTGCCCACCCTGGACCACCACCACCGGACTGACGTTATCCGTCTGCTGCCACCATGAGACTGTCTGACCCTATGGACTTCATCACCACCACGGGATTGATGTTATCCAAGTCTGCTGCACCATGAGTCTGTCTGCCCACCTCGACTACCACCACCGACTGATTAAATCAATTCTGCTGCCACCATGAGTCTGTCTGCTCACCCTGGACCACCACCACCAGGACTGATGTTATCCAAGTCTGCTGCCACCATTGAGTCTGTTTGTCCTCCATGGAACACCACCACCACTGACTCACGTTATCCAATCAGTTGCCACCATGAGTCGGTTTGCCCACCCTGGACCACTACCACATGGACTGATGTTATCCAAGTCTGCTGCCACCAGAGTCTGTCTGCCCACCCCAGACCACCACCACTGGGCTGATGTTATCCAAGTCTGCTGTCACCATGGCTGGTCTGCCCACCCCAGACCACCACCACCGGGTACTGATGTTGCTCCAAGTCTGCTGCCACCATCTGTCTGCTCCACTCTGCATCACCACCACCGGACTGATGTTATCCAAGTCTGCTACCACCATGAGTCTGTCTGCCCCCTTAGACCACCACCACCACTGGGACTGATGATATCCAAGTCTGCCTACCATGAGTCTGTGTGCCCACCCCGACTACCACCACTCGGATTTGTTATCCAAGTTCGCTGCCACTAAGGCTGTCTGTCCAACATGGACCACCACCACCGGGACTGATGTTATCCAAGTCTGCTGCCACCATGAGTTTGTCTGCCCCCAGGGACCACCATAACCACTAGGACTGATGTTTTCCGTGTCTGCTGCCACCATGAGTCTGTTCTGTCACCCCCGACCACCAACACCGGGACTGATGTTATCCAAGTCTGCTTGCCACCATGAGTCTGTCTGCCCACCGGATTACTACCACCGGATGATGTTATCCAAGTCGGCTGCCACAATGAGTCTGTCTGCTACCCATGGACAACCACCACCACCGGACTGATGTTATCCAAGTCTGCTGCCATCATGAGTCTGCTCTTCCATGGAACACCATCACGACTGGACTGATGTTATCCAAGTCTGCTGTCACCATGAGTCTGTCTGCCCACCCTGACCACCACCACTGGGACTGACGCTATCCAAGTCTGCTGCCACCATGAGTCTGTCTGCCCCATGGAACACCACCACCACCGAACTGATGTTATCCAAGTCTGCTGCCACCATGAGTCTGTCTGCCCACCACGGACCACCAACACTGGGACTGATGTTATCCAAGTCTGCTGCCACCATGCGTCTGTCTGCCCTCATGGACCACCACCACCACCACCGGACTGATGTTATCCAAGTCTTCTGCCACCATGAGTCTGTCTGCCCACCTCCGACCACTCACCACTGACTGACATTATCCAAGTCTGCTGCCACCATGAGACTGTCTGCCCTTGCTGACCACCACCACCACCGGACTGATGTTATCAAGTCTGCTGCCACCATGGGTCTGTCTGCCCACCCTGACTACCATCATCGACTGATGATATCCAGCCCTGCCACCATGAGTCTATGTCTGCAACCCGAGCACCACCACCGGGACTGATGTTATGAACTGCCACCATGAGTCTGTCTGCCCTCCATGGACCACCACCACCACCACTGGGCTGATGTTATCCAAGTCTGCAGCCATGAGTTCGTCTGCTCACCGACCACCACCACGCGTGCTGATGTTATCTAAGTCTGTTGCCAACATCAGTCTGTTGCCCCCATGGACCATTACCACCACTTAGGACTGATGATATCCAAGTCTGCTGCCACCATGAGTCTGTGTGCCCACCTCTGACTACCACCACCAGGATTTGTTATCCAAGTCTGCTGCCACCAAGAGGTTGTTGACCACCCCTGACCACCACCACTGACTGATGTTATCCAAGTCTGCTGCCACCATGAGTCTGTCTGCCCACCTGACTACCACCACCGGGAATGATGTTGTCCCTGTTGCCACAATGAGTCTGTCTGCCCCCATGGACCACCATCACCACTAGGACTGATGTTTTCCAAGTCTGCTGCACCATTAGTCTGTCTGCCCACCTGGACCACTACCACGTGACTGATGTTATCCAAGTCTGCTGCCACCATGAGTCTGTCTGCTCACCCCGGACTACCACCACCGGGACTGATGATATCCAATTGCTGCCACCATGAGTCTGTCTGCCCACCCGAGCACCACCACTGGACTGATGTTATGCAATCTGCCACCATGAGTCTGTCTGCCCCATGGACCACCACCACCACCACTGACTGGATGTTATCCAAGTCTGCTGCCACCATGAGTCTGTCTGCCCACCCCGACCACCACCACTGGGGCTGATGTTATCTAGGTCTGCTGCCATCTTGAGTCTGCCTGACCCATGGACCACCACCACCACTGGACTGATGACACCAATTGTGCCACCATGAGTTCAGAGTCTGCCCACCCCGGAGCACCACCACCGGACTGATGTTATGCAATCTGTTGCCACCACGAGTCTGTCTGCCTCCATGACCACCACCACCACCACTGGACTGTTGTTATCCAAGTCTGCTGCCACCATGAGTCTGTCTGCCCACCGGACCACCACACTGGGCTGATGTTATCCAAGTTCTGCCACCATGGGAGTCTGTCTGCCCCCATGGACCACCACCACCACCAGGACTGATGATATCCAAGTCTGCTGCCACTATGAGTCTGTGTGCCCACCCGGACTACCACCACCTTGATGTTGTCCAAGTCTGTTGCCATCAAGAGGCTGTCTGACCACCCCGGACCACCACCACGGGACTGATGTTATCCAAGTCTGTTGCCACCATGAGTCATGTCGCCCACCCCTGGACTACTACCACTGGAATGATGTTGTCCAAGTCTGCTGCCACAATGAGTCTGTCTGCCCCCATGGACCACCATCACCACTGGGACTGATGTTTTCCAAGTCTGCTGCCACCATTAGTCTGTCTGCCCACCCTGGACCACTACCACCGGGCCTGATGTTATCCAAGTCTGCTGCTACAATGAGTCTTTTCTGCTCCCCATGGACAACCACCACCACCGACTGATGTTATCCAAATCTGCTGCCATCGTAGTCTGCTCGCCTCTTATGGACCACCATCACCCCGAGACTGATGTTATCCAAGTCTGTTGCCACCATGAGTCTGTCTGCCCACCCGACCACCACCACCGGACTGATGTTATCCAAGTCTGCTGCCACCATGAGTCTGTCTGCTTCCTCCATGGACCACCACCACCACCGGACTGATGTTATCCAAGTCAGTTGCCACCATGAGTTCTGTCTGCCGACCTGGACCACCACCAGCGGGACTGATGTTATCAAGTCTGCTGCCACCATGAGTCTGTTTACACCCCGGACCACCACCACCAGGACTGATGTTATCCAAGTCTGCTGCCACCATGAGTCTGTTTGTCCTCCATGGAACACCACCACCACAGGACTGATGTTATCCAAGTCTGCTGCCACCATGACTCGGGTTCTGCCCACCCCAGACCACCACCACCGATACTGATGTTATCCAAGTCTGCTGCTGCTCATGATTCTGTTTCACACCGGACCACCACCACCAGGACTGATGTTATCTAAGTCTGTTGCCACCAAGAGTCTGTCTGTCTACCTCAGACCACTCTACCACCGGGCTGATGTTATCCAAGTTGCTGCCACTATGACTGTCTCACCCCAGACCACCACCACCGATACTGATGTTATCCAAGTCTGCTGCCTTCGTGCCTGTTGCCCACCTCCGCACTCACCACCACCGGGACTGATGTTATCCAAGTCTGCTACCACCATGAGTCTGTCTGCCCCCATGGACCACCACACACCCTGGGACTGATGATATCCAAGTCTGCTGCCACCATGAGTCTGTGTGCCCACCCCTGACTACTCACCACCGGGATTTGTTATCCAAGTCTGTTGCCACCAAGAGGCTGTCTGTCCACCACGGACCACCACCACTGGACTGATGTTATCCAAGTCTGCTGCCACCATGAGTCTGTTCGCCTCAGGGACCACCGTCACCACTGGACTGATGTTTTCCAAGTCTGTTGCCACCATGAGTCTGTCTGCCCACCCGGACCACCAACACTGGACTGATGTTATCCAAGTTCTGCCACCATGAGTCTGTCTGCCCACCCCGACTACCACCACTGGAATGATGTATCCAAATCTGTAGCCACCATGAGTCTGTCTGCCCACCCGGACCACTACCACGGACTGATGTTATCCAAGTCGGCTGTCAATGAGTCTGTCTGCTCCCATGGACAACCACCACCACCGGACTGATGTTATCCAGTTCGTTGCCATCATGAGTCTGCCTTCCTCCATGGGAATACCATCACCACCGGACTGATGTTATCCAAGTCTGCTGCCACCATGAGTCTGTCTGTCCACCCTGGACCACCACCACCGGACTGGATGTTATCCAAGTCTGCCACCATGAGTCAGTCTGCCCACCCTGACTACCACCACCGGACTGATGATATCCAATTCTGCTGCCACCATGAGTCTGTTGCGTCACCCCGACTATGACCACTGGACTGACATTATCCAAGTCTGCTGCCACCATGAGACTGTTTGCCCCCATGGACCACCACCACCACCGGACTGATGTTATCCAAGTCGTGCCACCATGAGTCTTTTCTGCCCACCCTCGGACTACCACCACCGGACTGATGATATCCACCCCTGCCACCATGAGTCTGTCTGCCCACCCCGAGCACCACCACCGACCGATGTTATGTACCCCTGCTTACCACCATGAGACTGTCTGCCCTCCATGGACCACCACCACCACCACTGACTGATATTATCCAAGTCCTGATAGTCGTCCTCCCCATGGGCCACCATCACCACTGGGTTGGCGTTTTCCAAGTCTTGCTGCAGCATGTGTCTGTCTGCCCTCCTGGACCACTACCACCAGGACTGATGTTATCCGTCTGCTGCCACAAAGAGTCTGTCTGTCTCCATGGGCAACCACCACCACTAGGACTGATGTTATCAAGTCTGCCATCATGAGTCTGCCTGCCCCCATGGACCACCATCATCACCGGGACTGATGTTATCAGTCTGCCACCGTGAGTTGTGTCTGCCACCCCGACTACAACCACTGACGATGATCCATTCTGTTGCCACAATGTGTCAGTCTGCCCAACCCGGACCACCACCACCGGGACTGATGTTATCCAAGTCTGCTGCCACTATGAGCCTGTCTGCCCTCCATGGACCACCACCACCACCGGGACTGGTGTTATCCAAGTCAGCTGCCACCATTAGTCTGTCTGCCCACCCTGGACCACCACCACTGGGACTGATGTTATCCAAGTCTGCTGCCACCATGAGTCTGCATGCGGTCCATGGCCACCATTACCACTGGACTGATGTTGTCAAGTTTGCCTGTGAGTCTGTCTGCCCTCCCTACCACGGCGGGACTGATATTCGGTCTGCTGCCTCCAGGTCTGTCTGCCCCCATGGCCACCACCACCACTGGTACTGTGATAACCAAGTCTGTAGCCACCATGAGTCCGTGTGCCCACCCGGACTACTACCACCGGGTTTTTCCAAGTTGTTGCCACCAAGGGGTGTCTGCTTACGGACCACTACCACGGACTGATGTTATCAAGTCTGCTGCCACCATGGTCTTCTCCCCCATGGACCACCATCACCACTGGGACTGATGTTTTCCAAGTCTGCTACCATGAGTCTGTCTGCCACCCGGACCACCTAAACCATGCTGATGTTATCCAAGTCTTCTGCCACCATGAGTCTGTCTGTCACCCAGACCACCACCACTGGACTGGCGTTATCCAAGTCTGCTGCCACCAGGTCTGTCTGCCCGCATGGACCACCACCAACACTGGACTGATGATATCAATTCTGCTGCCACCATGAGTCTGTCTGCCACCCAGACCACCACCACCTGACTGATGTTGTGCAATCTGCTGCCAGCAGGTCTGTCTGCCCTCCATGGACCACCACCACTGACTGATGTTATCAATCTGCTGCCACTTGAGTCAGTCTGCCCCATGGACCACCACCACTGGGACTGATGATATCCTGTCTGCTGCCTTGAGTCTGTGTGCCCAGCGGACAGCCACCACAGGGTTGTTCTCAGTCTGTTGCCACCAAGGGTTGTCTGCCATCCCGGACCACCACCACTGGGACGTTGTCAGGTCTGTTGCCACCATGGTCTGTCTGCTCTTGACCACCATCACCACTGGGACTGTTGTTCCAAGTCTGCCACCTTGGTCTGTCTGCCCAACCTGGACCACCAACACCGGGACTGATGTTATCCAAGTCTGCTGCCACCAAGAGTCTGTCTCCCACCCCAGACTACCACCACCGGGAATGATGTTATCCAATTCTGCTGCCACCATGAGTCTGTCTGCCCATCCCGACCACTACCACGGACTGATGTTATCAAGTCTGCTGCCACAATGGTCTTCTGCTCCGGACAACCACCACCAGGATTTGATGTTATCCAAGTCTGATGCCATCATGGATCTGCCTACCCCATTGACCACCATCAACAAAGGGACTGATGTTATCCAAGTTTGCTGCCACCATGAGACTGTCTGCCCACTCCGGACTACCACGACCGGGACTGATGATATCCAATTCTACTGCCACCAAGAGTCTGTCTGCTCACCCCAGACCACCACCAACGGGACTGATGTTATCCAAGTCCGCTGCCACCGTGAGTCTGTCTGCCCACGGACCACTGTACACTGGCCTGGTGTTATCCGGTCTGCTGCCACAGAATCTGTCTCTTGTGGACCACCACCACCACCACGGGCTGATTTATCAAGTCTTCTGCCACCATGAGTCTGTCTGTTCCCCTGACTACCACCACGGGACTGTTATGTAAACTGCTGCCACCAAGGTCTGTCTGTCCTCCATGGACCACCACCACCACCGGGATTGATGTTATCAAGTCAGCTGCTACCATGAATTGTGGCCCACCTGGAGCACCATCACTGGGGCTGATGTTATCCAAGTCTGCTGCCACCATGGGTCTCTCTGCCCCCCATGGACCACAACCACCACCCGGACTGATGATATCCAAGTCTGCTGCCACCATGAGTCTGTGTGCCCACCCAGGACTATTACCACCGGGATTTGTTATCCAAGTTTGCTACCACCATGAGTCTGTCTCCCCACCCAGGACTACCACCACCCGAATTATGTTGTCTAAGTCTGCTGCCACAATAGTTCGTTTGCCCCCATGGACCACCATGCCCTGGGACTGATGTTTCCAGTCTGCTGCCACTGAGTCTGTCTGTCTGCCTGGAGACTACCACGGACTGATGTTGTCAGTTGCTCTCACAAAGTTGTTTGCTCCTATGGACAACCAACACCACGGGATGATTTTATCGTGGTCTGATGCCATCATGAGTCTGCCTGCCCCCATGGACCCCATCACCACGGGACTGATGTTATCTGAGTCTGCTGCCACCATAGTCTGTCTGCCCCGGACTAAACCACGGGACTGATTATATCCAATTCTGCTGCCACCATGTGTCTGTCTGCCCAACCGGACACCACCACTGGACATATGTTATCAGTCTGCTGGCCCATGATCTGTCTGCCCACGGATCACCACCACGGGCTGATGTTATCAAGTCTGCTGCCACCATGGTCTGTCTGTCTCCCTAGACACCTCACGGTACTGATGATATCCGTCTCTGTTGCCACCGTGAGTTGTGTGCCCACCTGGACTACCACCACCGGTTTTTATCAAGTCTGTTGCCGCAGGGGTTGTCTGCTCACGGACCACCACCACTGACTGATGTTATCCAAGTCTGTTGCCACCATGGTCTGTCTGTCTCAGGACCCTACCACCACCGACTGATGTTATCCTAAGCTGCCACCATGAGTCTGTCTGCTTGTCCCTTGACCACCACTGGACTGATGTTGTCCAAGTCTGCCAACATGAGTCTGTCTGCCCACCCGGATCACCAACGGGGCTGATGTTATCAAGTCTGCTGCCACTGTGGTCTTCTGCTCCATGGACCACCACCACCACGGGACTGATGATATCCAAGTCTGCCACCATGAGTCTGTGTGCCACGGACTGCCACCACGAGTTGTTCTCTAAGTCTGCTGCCACAAGGTGCTGTCCCCCCCGGACCACTACCACGGGACTGATGTTATCTAAGTCTGCTGCCACCATGAGTCTGTCTGCCACCCTGACTACTCCACCATCGAATGATGTCCGTCTGTTGCCAATGGGTTTGTCGCCCCTATGGACCAGTCTGCTGGACTGATGTTTTCAAGTCTGTTCCACCATGAGTCTGTCTGCCCACCGTACCACTACCAGAGGACTGATGTTATCAAGTCTGCTGCACAATGAGTCTGTTCTCTGTGGTTGCCAGCCACCACTACTGACTGATAGTATTAGGTCTGCTGTCAGGTCTTCCTGTCCGCGGACCACCATCACCACTGCCGGCTGATGTTATCAAGTCTGCTGCTACTATGGTCTGTCTACTTTTGGACACCACGGGACTGGTGATATCAATTCTGCTGCCACCATGTGTGTCTGCGGACCACCACCACTGGGACTGCTGTTATCCAAGTTCTTCCACCATGGGTCAGTCTGCAGCCACCAACACTGGGCTGATGTTATCCAAGTCTGCTGCCACCATGAGTCTGTCTGCTCATCCCGGACTGCTACCACTGGAATGATGTTATCCAAATCTGCCACCATGGTCTGTTTACCGGACCACTACCACCTTGACTGATGTTATCCAAGTCTGCTGCCACAATGAGTCTGTCTGTTCATGGTCAGCCACAACACTGGACTGTGTTGTCCAAGTCTGTTGCCATCATGAGTCTGCCTGCCCCATGGAACTGCATCACCACGGTACTGATGTTACTAGCCTGCTGCCACCATGAGTCTGTCTGCCCTGGACCACCACCACCGGGACTGGCGTTAAGTCCTGCCACCATGGTATGTCTGCCCATGGTTTCACCACGGGACTGATGTTATTCAAGTCTGCTGCCACTCATGACCTGTCTGCTTACCCGGACCACCTTACGGGTTGATGTTATCAAGTCTGCTGCCACCAGTCTGTCTGTCTCATTGACCACCACCACCACCACGGGACTGATGTTATCCGTCTTCTGCCACCAGAGTCTGTCTGCCACCCCGACCACCACCCGGGACTGCGTTATCAAGTCTGCTGCCTGAGTCTGTCTGCCTCATGGACCACCACCTGCAGGACTGATGATACCGTGTCTGCCACCATGGTCTGTGAGCCACCGGACTACCACAGGTTGTCAATTCTGCTTCCACCATGGTGTCTGCCCACCATGTACTACCACCACCAGGAATTATGTTGCCCAAGTCTGCTGTCATAATGAGTCGTCTGCCCCAGGCCACCATCACCACTGGGATTGATGTTTTGATCTGCCATGTGTCTGTCTGCCTCCTGACCACTGCAGGACTGATGTTCAAGTCTGTTGCCACAAAGTCTTCTGTTTCCATCTACAGCACACCACTGGGATTGGTGTTATCCAAGTCTTCTGCCTCATTCTCACTGCCCCCTCGGACCAGTTACCACCGACTGATATTCAAGTCTGCTGCCACCATGATTCTGTCTTGCCCGAATTTTAACCGCGGGCCTGATGATACCATTTTGCTTCTGTGTCAGTCTGCCCAACCCGGACCACACCACGGGACTGATGTTATCAAGTCTGCTGCACTGTCTGCCCTCCATGGATTACCACCACACCGGGATTGATGTTATCCGATCAGCTGCCACCATTAGTCTGTCTGCCCTCTTGACCACCACCACTGACTGATGTTATCCAAGTCTGCGCCACCATGAGTCTGTATGCCTCTTGGAACATCATCACCACGGTATGATGTTATCAAGTCTGCTGTCGCCATGGTCTGTTCCCCACCTTGACCACCACCACGGATTGCGTGACAGTTCACCATGAGTATGTCTGACCCATGAACACCACCACCACTGACTGATGTTCAAGTGCTGCCACCATGACTCTGTCTGCCACCCGACCACCAACACTGACTGATGTTATCAAGTCTGCTGCCACCATGGTCTGTCTGCCCCCTGGACCACCACCACCACCACCGGACTGATGTTATCCGTCTTCCCACAGGAGTCTGTCTTCCACCCCCACCACCACCACTGACTGACGTTATCAAGTCTGCCACCGCAGGTCTTGTCTCTCCAGACCACCACCACCAGCGGGACTGATGATACCCAAGTCTGCTGCCACCATGAGTCTGTAGGCCGCGGACTGCCACGAGTTGTTATCCAATTCTGCTGCCACCATGAGTCGGTCTGCCCTGTGTACTACCACCACCAGAATTATGTTGCTGATCTGCTGCTGGCGGTCAGTCTTGCCCTGGGCCATCACTGCTGGGACTGATGTTTCCAAGTCTGCTGCCATGTGTCTTCTTCCTCCTGGACCACTACCACCGGATGATGTTATCCAAGTCTGTTGCCACAAGAGTCTGTCTGCTTCCATGTTAACTACCACCACTACTAGGACTGATGTTATCCGAGTCTGCCATCAGGAGTTCGTTTCGTTCATGGACCACCATCACTGGACTGATGTTATCCCAGTCTGCCACCATGGTCTGTTGTTGCAGATACAGCCACTGGACTGATGCTGTATCAATTCTGCTGCCACCATGTGCAGTCGCTAACCGGACCACCACCACTGGATGATGTTATCAGTTCTGCCACTTAACCTGTTCCCTCCATGGTACCACTACCACGACTGATGTTATCCAAGTCAGTTGCCACCATTATCTGTTGCCTCTGGACCACCACCACTGACGATGTTGTCCGATCTCTGCCACCATGAGTCTGCATGCCCCCATGGACACCATTACCACCGACTGATGTTATCCGTTTGCTGCCACCATGAGTCTGTCTGCCTTCGGACTACCGGCCGGGACTGATGATATCCATTCTGCTTTCGCAGGTCTTTGTCTGCCCCGGGCACCACCACCACTGGTACTGATGATGTCTCTGTATACCATGGTCTGTGGCCACGGACTACCACCACGGATTTGTTTCTGTCTGCTGCCGCAAGGGTTGTTTGCCCACGGACCACCACCACGGATGATGTTATCCAGTCTGCTGCCACCATGGTCTGTCTCGTTTCGTTTGTCACCACTGGGACTGATGTTTTCCAAGTCCTGCTACCATGGGCTGTCTGCCACCCGGACCACCAAAACGTGACTGATGTTATCCAAGTCTTCTGCCGCTGCGTCTGTCTGTCACTCTGACCACCACCACCTGACTGGCGTTATCCAAGTCTGCCACCCTGAGTCTGTCTCGTCTCTGCCACCACCAACACCGGACTGTGATATCCAATTCTGCTGCCACCATGGTCTGTTACCACCCCAGACCACCACCACCTGGACTGATGTTGTGCAATCCACCATGAGTCTGTCTGCCCTCCATGGAACACCATCACCACGGACTGTGTTGTCCAAGCTGCTGCTGTGAGTCTGTCTGCTTGCCTGACACACCACGGGACTGGCGTTATTAAAGTTTGCTGCCACCATGAGTCTGTCTGTCCTGATGGAACACCACCACCACCGTGACTGATGTTATCCAAGTCTGCTGCCACCATGACTCTGTCTGCCACCGGACCACCAATACGGACTGATGTTGTCAAGTCTGCTGCCATCATGAGTCTTATCTTCATGGACCCTGTCACCACGGGACTGTGTTATCAAGTTTGCGCACCGTGGTCTGTCTGCCCTCTTGACTGCTAGTTCGGGACTGATGATATCCAATTTGATGCCACCAAGAGTCTGTCTGCCATCCCGGACCACCACTAAGGACTGATGTTATCAGTTGCACCATGATCTGTCTGCCCCCGGACCACCAACACGGACTGATGTTATCAAGTCTGCTGCCACTATGAATCTGTCTGCCCATCGTACCACCACCACCGGGACTGATATCCAAGTCTTCTGCCATCCGCTGTCTGCCCACTCCAGACCATCACCACCAGGACTGGCGTTATCCAAGTCTGCTGCCACCATGAGTCTGTGTACCCGGACTACCACCACTGGGATTGTTCTCCGTCTGCTGCCACCAGATGCTGTCTGCCCACCCTGACCACTACCACGGGACGGATGTTATCTAGTCTGCCACCATGAGTCTCTGCCCACCTGGCCTACCACAGGAATGATGTTGTCCGTCTGCTGCCACAATGGGTTTTCTGCCCTATGATTACGATCACGGCTGGGACTGGTGTTTTCCAAGTCTGTTGCTACCATGAGTCTGTCTGCCACCCTGACCATACCAGAGGGACTGATGTTATCAAGTCTGCTGCTTACAATGAGTCTGTCTCCCCATGGACAACTTCCACCACCGGGACTGATGTTATTCGTGTTCTGCCATCCAGTCTTAATGCCCCATGGACCACCATCACCATCGACTGATATATATGTCTGTTGCCACCATGAGTCTGTCTGCCCACCGGACTACCACGGGACTGGTGATATCCACCTGCCACCATAGTCTGTCTGCCCACCCTGACCACCACCACGGGACTGCTGTTATCAAGTCTGCTGCCACCATGGTCTGTCTGCCTGCGGACCACCAACACCGGACTGATATTTATCCGTGTCTGCCACCATGAGTCTGGTTCAACCAGGCTACCACCACCGGAATGATGTTATCCGTCTGCTGCCACCATGAGTCATCGTTGCGGACCACTACCACCTTGACTGATGTTGTCAAGTCTGCTGCCACGGGTCTGTCTGCTCCCCATGGACAACCAAGACCACCGACTGATGTTATTCAAGTCTGCTGCCATCATGGTCTGCCTGCCCCATGGACACTATCACCACGGGACTGATGTTATCCAAGCCTGTTGCCACCATGGGTCTGCTGCCCAGTCTGGACTACCACCACTGACTATTGTTATTAAAGTTCTGCCACCATGGGTCTGTCTGCCCCGATGGAACACCACCACCACGGGATGTTATCCAACTCTGCCACCATGCTCTGTCTGCCCACCGGACCACCAACACAGGACTGATGTTGTCAAGTCTGCTGCCACCATGGTCTGTCTTCCCCATGGATCACCACCACTTACTGTGTTATCCAGTCTTCTGCCACCAGGTCTGTTTTGCCCGACCACCACCACGTGACTGGCGTTGTCCAAGTCTGCTGCCACCAAGTTGTCTGTCTCTCATGGACCACCACCACCACGGGTCTTATGCTATCCGTTCCCACCATGGTCTGTCTGCCACGGACTACCACGGGACTGATGATATCACTTCTGCCACCATGAGTCTGTCTGCCCACCTGGAGCACCGCCACGGGACTGATGTTATGCAATCTGCTGCCACCATGAGTCTGTCTGCCTCCATGACCACCACCACCACCGGGACTGATGTTGTCCAAGTTCGATGCCACCATGCGTCTGTTGTCTCCTACCACCACTACCACTGGGCTGATGTTATCCAGACTGTTGCCACCATGGTGTCTGCCCCCGTGACCACCACCACCACTGGACTGATATCCAAGTTCCTACTATGAGTCTGTGTGCCCACCTGACTATCACCACCAGGATTTGTTATCCAAGTCTGCTGCCGCAAGAGGCTGTCGGCCACCCGGACCACCACCACTGACTGATGTTATCCAAGTCTGCTGCCACCATGAGTCTGTCTGCCCACCTGACTACCACCGAATGATGTTGTCCAAGTCTGTCTTCAATGAGTCTGTCTGCCCCCTGGACCACCATCACCACTGGACTGATGTTTTCCAAGTCTGTCGACTGAGTCTGTCTGCCCACCCTGGACCACCACTGGATGATGTTATCAAGTCTGCTGTCTGTTGTCTGTCTGCCGCCATGGACCACCACCACCCGGTACTGATGATATCCAAGTTGCTGCCACCATGGTCTTGTGCCACCGGACTAACACCGCCGGTTGTTATCAGTCTGTTGCCACCAGAGGCTGTCTGCTCACCCTGACTACCACCACCGGACTGATGTTATCCATGTCTGTTGCCACCGTGAGTCTGTCTCCATGGACCAACATCACCACTGGGCTGATGTTTCCAAGTCTGCTGCCACTATGAGTCTGTCTGCCACCCGGACCACCAACACGGACTGATGTTATCCGTCTGCTGCCACCATGAGTCTGTCTGCCACCCAGACTACCACCACTGAATGATGTTATCAAGTCTGCTGCCACCATGAGTCTGTCTGCCCAGCGGACCATTACCACGGACTGATGTTATAAAGTCTGCTGCCTGATGGTCTGTCTGCTCCCATGGACAGCCACCACCACGGGACTGATGTTATCAAGTCTGCCATCAGGTCTGTTTATCTCATGGACCATCACCACTGGACTGATGTTATCAAGTTCTGCAGTGGTCTGTCTGCTCACTTGACTACCGCGGCCGGACTGATGATGTCTGATCAGTTGCCACCAAGGTCTGTTCCATCTCGACTATCGTGAGGGACTGATGTTATCAAGTCTGCTGCCACTATGAGTCTGTCTGCTCACCCGGACCACTAACACGGACTGATGTTATCAAGTTCTTCCTATGAATTGTCTGCCCCCATAGACCACCACCACCACCGGGACTGATGTTATCAAGTCTTCTGCTACCATGCGTCTGTCTGCCCACCCCATACCACCACCACCAGGACTGACGTTATCCAAGTCTGCTGCCACCATGAGTCTGTCTGCCCCCCATGGACCACCACCACCACTGGGACTGATGATATCCAATTCTGCTGCCATCATGAGTCTGTCTGCCCACCCCGGACCACTACCACAGGGACTGATGTTATGCAAACTCCAGCCACCATGAGCCTGTCTGCCCTAGAAGGACCATCCACCACGGGATGATGTTATCCGTCTGCGTCACCATGGTCTGTCTGCCCGCTCGGACCACCGCCACCGGGGCTGATGTTATGCTGTTTGCCACCATGAGTCTTCTGCCCTGGTTTACCACCACCACCACCGGGCCTGATGATATCCAATCTGCTGCCACCATGAGTCTGTCTGTCGCCCTGCTACCACCATCAGGAATTATGTTGTCCAAGTCTTTGCCACAATGAGTCCGTCTGCCCCCATGGGCCACCATCACCACTGGGACTGATGTTTTCCAGGTCTGTTGCCAGCAGGTCTGTCTGCCCTCCTGGTTGCCACCAGGACTGGTGTTATCCGTCTGTCACAAAGAGTCGTCTCTCCCCATCGATAACCACCACCATGGGACTGATGTTGTCCAAGTCTGCCATCATGAGTCTGTTGCCCCATGGACCATCACCGACTGATGTTATCCATTCTGCTGTCACCATAGTCTGATCTGCCCACCCTGGACCACAACCACTGTACTGATGTTATCCACGTCTGTGCCACCATGGTCTGTCTGTCCACCTGACTTTCACGGGACTGTGATATCCATTCTGCCACCATGAGTCTGTCTGCCACGGACCACCACCACGGGATGCTGTTATCAAGTTCTGCACCATGAGTCTGTCTGCCCACCACGACCACCAACACGGGTTGATGTTGGACGTCTGCTGCTACCATGAGTCTGTCGTCCATCTCGACTACTACCACTGAATGATGTTATCAAATTGTTGCCACTATGAGTCTGTCTGCTCACCCGGACCTACCACCTTGACTGATGTTATACAAGTCTGCCACAATGAGTGTCTGTCGCGGACAACCACCACTACGTGACTGATGTTATCTGCCTGTTGCCACCGTGAGTCTGTCTGCCCAGCCTTGGACCACCACCACCGGGACTGATGTATAAGTCTGCTGCCACCATGAGTCTGTCTGCCCCCATGAACACCACCACCACTGACTGATGTTATCCCAGTCTGCCACCATGACTCTGTCTGCCCACCCGGACCACCAACACCCTGGACTGATGTTATCAAGTCTCTTCTACCATGAGTCTGTCTGCCCCCATGGACCACCACCACGGTACTGATGGTTATCCAACTCTTCTGCCAATGTAGTCTGTCTGCCCATGCTGACCACCACCACCGACTGGTGTTATCCGTCTGCTGCCATGAGTCTGTCTGCCCCCGTGGACCACCACCACCACGGGTCTGATGCTATCAGTCTGCTGCCACCATGAGTCTGTTCCCACTCGACTACCACCACGGACTGATGATATCCAGTTCTGCTGCCACCATGAGTCTGTCTGCCCACCCGGAGCACCACCACTGACTGGTGTTATGCATCTGCTCACTAGGGTCTGTCTGCCCTCCATGGACCACCACCACCACGGGACTGATGTTATCCAAGTCTGATGCCATGGGTCTGTCTGTCACCTGGCCACCACCACGGGGCTGGTGTTATCCGACTGCTGCCAGGTCTGTCTGCCTCCCATTGACCACACCACCACGGGACTGATGATATCAAGTCTGCTGCCACCATGGGTCTGTGTCTTACCCGGACTACCTCCACCAGGATTTGTTTCCATTTCTGCCACCAGAGGCTGTCTGACCACCTGACCACCACTTGGACTGATGTTATCCAAGTCTGTGCCACCATAGTCTGTCTGCCCACCCTACCACACCACTGATTGTCCAAGTCTGCTGCCACAATGAGTCTGTCTGCCCCATGGACCACCATCACCACTGGGACCGTGTTTTCCAAGTCTGCTCGACCATGATCTGTCTGCCACCCTGACCACTACCACTGGGACTGATGTTCAGTCTGCTGCCGCTTCTGTGCCTGTCTGCCGCCATGGTACCACCACGGTATAGTGATATCAAGTCTGTTGCCACCATGGTCTGTGTGCTTACCCGGATAACACCACCGGGATTTATCCAGGTCTGTTGCCGCAAGAGGCTGTCTGCCCACCCACTACCACCAGGAGACTGATGTTATCCAAGTCTGCTGCCATATCTGTCTGCCCCCATGGATCAGCATCACCACTGGACTGATGTTTTCCAAGTGGGTTGCCACTATGAGTCTGTCGGCCACGGACCACCTTTTGGAATGATGTTGTCTGTCTGTTGCCACCATGAGTCTGTCTGCCACAGACTACAACCACGGGAATGATGTTATTCAGTCAGCTGCCACCATTAGTCTGTCTGCCACCCTGGACCACAACCACTGGGACTGATATCATTCTACTGCCACCATGAGTCTGCATGCCCCATGGACCACCATCACCACCGGACTGATGTTATCCAAGTTTGCCACCCTGGTCTGTCTGCCCACTCGACTACCGCCAGTGACTGATGATATCCAATTTGCTGCCTCCATGAGTCTGTCTGTCTCTTATGACCACCACCACCACTGGTACTGTGATATCCAAGTCTGTAGCCACCATGGTCTGTGTTCCTTGCGGACTACCTGCAGGTTGTATCCGTCTGCCACCAGAGGTTGTCTGCCCACGGACCACCACCACGGGATGTTATCAGTCTGATGCCACCGTCTCTGCCCCATGGACCACCACCTCCACTGGTACTGATGATATCCAAGTCTACTGCCACCATCAGTCTGTGTGCCCACCCTTACTACCACCACCGGGATTTGTTTTCCGTTGCTGCCAGAGGCTGTCTGTCACGGACCACCACTGTGGCGTTATCCATGTCTGCCACCATGGTCTGTCTCGTCCCATGGACCACCACCACCACCACGGGACTGGTTTCCAATTCTGCCCCATGAGTCTGTCTGCCTGATACAACCACCACTGGGGCTGATGTTATCAAGTCTGTTGCCACCATGGTCTGTCTGTCCCATGGACCACCACCACCACGGGACTGATGATATTCAGTCTGTTGCCACCATGAGTCTGGCGCACTGACTACCACCGCTGGATTGTTGTCAAGTCTGCCACCAGAGGTTCTGCTCACTGACCACCACGGGATTGATGTTATTCGTCTGTTGCCACCATGGTTTGTCTGCCCTGGACTACCACCATCGGGAATGATATTGTCCGTCTGTACACAATGAGTCTGTCTGCTTCCATTCATCATCACAGGGACTGTGTTTTCCGTCTGCTGCCATAGTCTGTCTGCCCACCCTGACCACTACCACGGGTTGAGTTGTTATCCAAGTCTGCTGCCACAATGAGTCTGTTTGTTCCCTTGGACCAACACCACCACGGACTAATGTTATCCAGTCTGCTGCCATCATGAGTTTGCCTGCCCCATGGATCACCATCACCACCGGACTGATGTTATCCAAGTCTGTTGCCACCTTGTGTGTCTGCCCACCCGGACTACCACCACCGGGACTGATGATCTCCAATTGTGCCACCATTGTCTTGCCTGGACCACCTGCAGGACTGATGTTATCCAAGTCTGTTCCACTATGAGTCTGTTCCTCCATGGTCCATCACCTTCCGTGACTGATGTTGTCAGGTCAGTTGTCATGAGTCTGTCTGTCGACCCTGGACCACCACCACTGGGACTGATTTTATCCGTCTGTTGCCTGTAGTCTGTCTCCCACGGACTACCACCACTGACTGATGTTGTGCAAGTCTTGCGCATGAGTCTGTTGCCCACAGCGGACCACCACACGGTACTGATGTTATCCAAGTCTGTTGCCACCATGCATCTCTGTTCCTTGGACCACACACCACTGGTACTGATGATATCCCAGTTACTGCCACCAGGTCTGTGTGCCCACCCCGGGCTACCACCGGATTTGTTGTCAAGTCTGCTGCCACCAAGGGCTGTCTGTCACCCCGACCACCACCACTGGACTGATGTTATCAAGTCTGCTGCCCTGGTGAGTCCTGTCTTTTGGGACTACCACCACCGGTGATGTTATCCAAGTCTGCCACCATGAGTGTCTGCCCACGGACCACTACACGGGACTGATGTTATCAGTCTGCTGCCGCCAGGTTGTCTGGTCTCCGGACAACCACCACCACCGGGACTGATGTTTTCAAGTCTGCTGTCATGAGGTTTGCCCCATGGACCAACACACGGGACTGATGTATCTGTTTGTTGCCACCACAAGTCTGGTTGCCCTCCGGACTACTACTTCCGGGGCGATGATGTACTTGTGCTACCATAGTGTCTGCTCACTGACTACTACCACTGACTGATGTTATCAAGTCTGCTGCCACCATGGTCTGTCTGCCCACCTGGACCACCAACAGCGGACTGATGTTATCCAAGTCTTCTGCCATCGTGAGTCTGTCTGCCCACCTGGACCATACAACTGGGCTGATGTTATCTGTCTGCTGACACAATGAGTCTGTTGCTCCCCATGGTTAACCACCACCACCGGGACTGATGTATCCAAGTCTGCTGCCGCCTTGAGTGTGCCCTGCCCCCATGGACCACCATCACCACGGGACTGATGTTATCCAAGTCTGCACTATAGTTCGTCTTGCCTGACTACCACCACGGGACTGATTATATCCAATCTGCTGCCACCATTAGTCTGTCTGCTTACCGGACCACCACCACTGGGACTGATTTATTCAAGTCTGCTGCCACCTTTCGCTGTCTGCTTTATGATTTTACCACTACGGTACTGATGATATCCAAGTCTGTTGCCACCCTGAGTCTGTGTGCCCACTTTGAGCTACTACCACGGGTTGTTATCCTGTTCTTTTTACCAAGTTGTCTGCCCACTCGGACCACCGCCACGGGACTGATGTTATCCAAGTCTGTTGCCACTATGAGTATTGTTCTCCCTGTGGACCACCATCACCTTGGACTGATGTTTCCAGTCTGTTGCCCCTTGAGTCTATCTGCCACCTGGACCACCAACACTGTTGATGTTATCGAAGTCTGCTGCCACCTTAATCTGTCTGCCCACCCGGACTACCACCACGGAATGATGTTATCCATCTTGCCACCATAGTCTGTCTGCTTACCCGGACCACTACCACGGGACTGGTGTTCTCCAAGTCTGCTGCCACCATGGGTCTTCTTACCCGGACCACTACCACTGGGTTGATGTTATCAAGTCTGCGCCACGAGTCTGTTCGTTCATGGACAACCACCACCACCGGTTTGATGTTGTCAAGTCTGCTGCCATCAGAGTCTGCCTTGCCCCATGGACCACCATCACCACTGGACTGATGTTATCTGTTTGTTTTTCCATGGTCTGTCTGCCCATTCCGGACCACCACGGGACTGATGTTATCAAGTCTGCTGCCACTATAGTCTTCTTACCTTGACCACCAACACGGGACTGTTATCCAAGTCTCTGCCACCATGGTTATCTGACCCCATGGACCACCACCACCACCACCGGACTGATGTTATCCAAGTCTGCCACCATGATTCTGTCTGCCACCCGGACTACCACGGGACTGATGATATCCATTTCTGCACCATGAGTCTGTGTCCCACCTTGACCACCACCACGGGACTGATGTTATGCAATCTGCTGGCCTGAGTCTGTTCCCTCATGGACCACCACCACCACGGGACTGATGTTGTCAAGTCAGCTGCCACCATGAGTGTGTCTGCCCACCTGGACCGCCCCGGACTGATGTTGTCAGTCTGCTGCCGCATGGTCTGTGTGTCTGCTCCGGACCACCACCGCTGGGCTGATTTTATCCAAGTCTGCTGCCACCATGAGTCTGTCTGCCCTCATGGATATCTCCACCACGGGACTGATGTTATCCAAGTCTGTTGCCACCATGGTCTGTTGCACCCAGGACTACTACCACCGTGATTTGTTCCAGTCTGCCACCAAGGTTGTTGCCACCTGGACCACCACCACTGACTGATGTTGTCTCTTTCCGCCAACATGGGTCTGTCTGCCCACCGGACTACACTGAATGATTTGTCCAGTTCTGTCGCAATGGGTCTGCCTGCCCCCATGGACCTGTCACCCTGGGATGGTGTTTCCAGTCTGCTGCCACCATGAGTCTGTCTGCCCACCCTGGACCACTACCACCGGACTGATGTTATCCAGGTCTGGAGCCACAATGAGTCTGTCTGCTCCATGGACAGCCATCACCACTGACTGATGTTATTCAAGTTCCCATCATGAGTCTGTTTGCCCATGGGCCACCTTCACCACCGTGCAGTGTTATTCATTCTGCTGTACGATGAGTCTGTCTGCCCCCCAGACTACCACCAGTGACTGATGATATCCAATTCTGCTGCCACCATGGTCTGTCTTACGGACCACCACCACGGACTGATGTTAAGTGTTCTACCACCATGAGTCTGTCTCCTTCGTGGACCACCACCATCACGGACTGATGTCAGTCAGTTGCCACCATGAGTCTCCCACCCTGGACCACCACCACGGGACTGATGTTATCGTCTGCTGCCACCAGAGTCTGTCTGCCACGGACCACCACCACCGGACTGATGTTATCAAGTCTGTTGCCACCATGAGTCTGTCTGCCCCCGGACCACCACCACGGGTTGATGTTATCCAAGTTCTGTCAATGAGTCTGTCTGCCCACCCAGGCCCTCCACTGTGCTGGTGTGGAGTCTCTGCCACCATGATCTGTTCGTTCCCATGGACCACCACCACCACGGTATTGATATATCAGTCTGCCACCTTGAGTCTGTGTGCTCACCCAGACTACCACCACCGATTTGTTATCAAGTCTGTTGCCACCAAGGGTTGTCTGCCACCCGGACCCCCACCACGGTTGATTATCCAAGTCTGTTGCCACTAGGTCTGTCTGCCCCATGGACCACCATCACCACTGGGACTGATGTTTTCCGTGTCTGCTGCCTGTGAGTCTGTCTGCCCCGACCTGCTCCCTGGACTGATGTTATCCAAGTCTGCTGCCCCATGAGTCTGTCTGCCCACCCCGGACCACCACCACTGGGATTATCCAAGTTCTGCCACCATGAGTCTGTCGGTCTACCCCGACTACTACCACTGGGACTGTGTTATCCAAGTTCGGTACCATGAGTTGTCTGCCCATGGCACCACTACCACTGGAAGTTACCAAGTTGTCAATGAGTCTGCTGCTCCCATGGACTACCATCATCACCTGACTGATGTTATCCAAGCTGTTGCCATCATGAGTCTGTCTGCCCATGGACTACCATGACCTGGACTGATGTTATCCAGTTTGCTGCCGCCATGAGTCTGTCTGTCCCCCGACTACCATGACCGACTGATGTTATCCACGTCTGCCGCCATGAGTCTGTCTGCCTCTGCAGACCACACCACGGGACTGATGTTATCAAGTCTTCTGCCACCATGGTCTTCTGCCCTCGAACCACCACCATTGGGACTGCGTTGTCCAAGTCTGCCACCATGAGTCTTCTGTCTCTGGACCACCACCACCGGGACTGATGTTATCCAGTCTGCCACCATGAGTCTGTCTGCCCACCCAGGCCACCTCCACCTGTACTGATGTTATCCAAGTCTGCTGCCACCATGCATCTGTCTGCCCCTGGCTACCACCACCACCGGTACTGATGATATCAGTCTGCTGCCACCTTGAGTTGTGTTCACCTCAGACTACTACCACTGTACGAGTATCCGTTGTTGTCACCTTGAGTCTGGTTCTCACCCCGGACCCCCACCACTGGATTGTTATCCAAGTCTGCTGCCACCAAGAGGCTGTCTGCCCACCCCGGACCCCCACCACCGGGACTGATGTTATCCAAGTCTGCTGCCACCATGAGTCTGTCTGCCCCCCATGGACCACCATCACCACTGGGACTGATGTTTTCCATGTCTGCTGCCACCATGAGTCTGTCTGCCCACCCCGGACCACCAACACCGGGACTGATGTTATCCAAGTCTGCTGCCACCATGAGTCTGTCTGCCCACCCCGGACTACCACCACTGGGAATGGTGTTATCCAAGTCTGCTGCCACCATGAGTCTGTCAGCCCACCCCGACCACTACCACCGGGACTGATGTTATCCAAGTCTGCTGCCACAATGAATCTGTCTGCTCCCCATGGACAACCACCACCACCGGGACTGATGTTATCCAAGTCTGCTGCCATCATGAGTCTGCCTGCCCCCCATGGACTACCATCATCACCTGGACTGATGTTATCCAAGTTTGCTGCCACCATGAGTCTGTCTGCCCACTCCGGACTACCATGACCGGGACTGATGATATCCAATTCTGCTGCCGCCATGAGTCTGTCTGCCCTCCCCAGACCACCACCACCGGGACTGATGTTATCCAAGTCTGCTGCCACCATGAGTCTGTCTGCCCCCCATGGACCACCACCACCACCACCGGGACTGATGTTATCCAAGTCTTCTGCCACCATGAGTCTGTCTGCCCACTCCAGACCACCACCATTGGGACTGACGTTATCCAAGTCTGCTGCCACCATGAGTCTGTCTGCCCCCCATGGACCACCACCACCACCGGGACTGATGTTATCCAAGTCTGCTGCCACCATGAGTCTGTCTGCCCACCCCGGACTACCACCACCGGGACTGATGATATCCAATTCTGCTGCCACCATGAGTCTGTCTGCCCACCCCGGACCACCACCTCCAGGGACTAATGTTATGCAATCTGCTGCCACCATGAGTCTTTCTGCCCTCCATGGACCACCACCACCACACCGGGACTGATGTTATCCAAGTCTGCTGCCACCATGAGTCTGTCTGCCCACCCCGGACCACCACCACCGGGGCTGATGTTATCCAAGTCTGCTGCCACCATGAGTCTCTCTGCCCCTCATGGACCACCACCACCACCGGGACTGATGATATCCAAGTCTGCTGCCACCAAGAGGCTGTCTGTCTACCCCAGACCACCACCACTGGGACTGATGTTATCCAAGTCTGCTGCCACCATGAGTCTGTCTGCCCACCCTGGACTACCACCACCGGGAATGATGTTGTCCAAGTCTGCTGCCACAATGAGTCTGTCTGCCCCCCATGGACCACCATCACCACTGGGACTGATGTTTTCCAAGTCTGCTGCCACCATGAGTCTGTCTGCCCACCCTGGACCACTACCACCGGGACTGATGTTATCCAAGTCTGCTGCCACAATGAGTCTGTCTGCTCCCCATGGACAACCACCACCACCGGGACTGATGTTATCCAAGTCTGCTGCCATCATGAGTCTGTCTGCCCCCCATGGACCACCATCACCACCGGGACTGATGTTATCCAAGTCTGCTGCCACCATGAGTCTGTCTGCCCACCCGGACTACCACCACCGGGACTGATGATATCCAATTCTGCTGCCACCATGAGTCTGTCTGCCCATGGACCACCACCACCACCGGACTGATGTTATCCAAGTCAGCTGCCACCATGAGTCTGTCTGCCTCCATGGACCACCACCACCACCGGGACTGATGTTATCCAAGTCAGCTTCCCCGATGAGTCTGTCTCGCCGACCCTGGACCACCACAGCGGGACTGATGTTATCCAAGTCTGCTGCCACCATGAGTCTGTCTGCCCACCCCGGACCACCACCACCGGGGCTGATGTTATCCAAGTCTGCTGCCACCATGAGTCTGTCTGCCCACCCCAGACCACCACCACCGGTACTGATGTTATCCAAGTCTGCTGCCACCATGCGTCTGTCTGACCCCATGGACCACCACCACCACCGGTACTGATGATATCCAAGTCTGCTGCCACCATGAGTCTGTGTGCCCAACCCGGACTACCACCACCGGGATTTGTTATCCAAGTCTGCTGCCACCAAGAGGCTGTCTGCCCACCCCGGACCACCACCACCGGGACTGATGTTATCCAGGTCTGCTGCCACCATGAGTCTGTCTGCCCACCCCGGACTACCACCACCGGGAATGATGTTATCCAAGTCTGCTGCCACCATGAGTCTGTCTGCCCACCCGGACCACTACCACCGGGACTGATGTTATCCAAGTCTGCTGCCACAATGAGTCTGTCTGCTCCCCATGGACAACCACCACCACCGGGACTGATGTTATCCAAGTCTGCTGCCATCATGAGTCTGCCTGCCCCCATGGACCACCATCACCACCGGGACTGATGTTATCCAAGTTTGCTGCCACCATGAGTCTGTCTGCCCACTCCGGACTACCACCACCGGGACTGATGATATCCAATTCTGCTGCCACCATGAGTCTGTCTGCCCACCCTGGACCACCACCACCGGGACTGATGTTATCCAAGTCTGCTGCCACCATGAATCTGTCTGCCCACCCCGGACCACCACCATCGGGCTGATGTTATCCAAGTCTGCTGCCACCATGAGTCTGTCTGCCCACCCCAGACCACCACCACCGGTACTGATGTTATCAAGTTTGCTGCCACCATCGTCTGTCTGCCCACCCCGTACCACCACCACCGGGACTGATGTTGTCCAAGTCTGCTGCCACCATGAGTCTGTCTGCCCCCCATGGACCACCACCACCACCACCGGGACTGATGATATCCAAGTCTGCTACCACCATGAGTCTGTGTGCCCACCCCGGACTACCACCACCGGGATTTGTTATCCAAGTCTGCTGCCACCATGAGTCTGTCTGCCCACCCCGGACTACCACCACTGGGAATGATGTTATCCAAGTCTGCTGCCACCATGAGTCTGTCTGCCCACCCCGGACCACTACCACCGGGACTGATGTTTTCCAAGTCTTCTGCCAGAATGAGTCTGTCTGCTCCCCGTGGACAACCACCGCCACCGGGACTGATGTTTTCCAAGTCTTCTGCCATCATGAATCTGCCTGCCCCCCATGGACCACCATCACCACCGGGACTGATGTTGTCCAAGTCTGCTGCCACCATGAGTCTGTCTGCCCACCACAGACCACCAGTCTACCAGTGCACCACCACCACCACCACCACCAGGTTCTTAATATTTAAACCATAAAGTGAGTATGTGCACTCATGTTTGTTATGCTGCCTCACTTCCTTAAGTTGTCTGTTTTGTTTTCTGTAGCTTTTCAGAGCCACAGTGGCAAAACACATGCAGTACACTTATTTTGTTTCTTTTACCGGAGAACAAAAACAGGCTACATCGCTAATATTACTCGTTGGGAAAGATGCTGTAGCTATACCGCACAGACAGAGAGGAAGCGATGTTATGTCCATGTGAAATCCATTCTGGTAAGTATGAAGATTTTATTTCCTTCGTTTCATTGCTTTGTAAAGACTGCTGCAAATATTGCAAACAACAGGTTGTCTTAGTACTTGACCAGATGTGTCTCTGAAATGTAACTTAGTTGGCAATAGGGACTGAGATTTGAGAACCAGGGAGGGACAGATAATGAAGTTGTAACTTTTAAGAAGTCATTCATTGCTTTTTTTAGGAAAATTCGTGATACTTTGTTGTTCTGTCAAAGTGGCCTTATCCAAAGAAGTTCGTCAACATGATCAGGCACACCCCTCCCAGACCCAAGCTTGGGCACACATGCAACACGCAGAAGTCGTTTCATTCCATGACCATGACCATCATTAAGGATCGGACTCCAGAAGGATGCTGATGAAATCTTTGAAGAAATAAAAAAATAAGAAACCATTACAGACAAAACTGAAAATATGATCCCCCCCCCCAAAAAAATAGAAATACTTACCTTCATGTGCTTGAGAGTTATCCATTTCCATTTAAGTGCAAAGAATTCTCATTGAGCACTGGACGGTGCACAGCAACAGTTCGGAGACAGAGTCACCTGTGTGTGATGCAGAACAATAGCATGAATACATGTCCATGTCAAGTTCAACCCCCCTCATCATCACCTACAAAATACACAACTATATATCTATATATATATATCTACTCACCAAGGCTACTGTTACTGTACATCCAAAGGGCACCTTTCAATCCAGTTGAGATGATCACTTTTCACTTCTCTGCACACAAGGAGGATGCATTCTGGGCCTGCAGAAAAAATCTGGGGACTCTGTGCCACTGTTGTGCGCATGACTGACTGCGCCATAAATTCTGGGGGACTTTGTATATGCTGAAACCGTCTCATTTCACTGTGTTACCACTTGTCAATTTTCTGGACACATGGAGGATGCATTCTGGGCCTGCAGAAAAAATCTGGGGACTCTGTGCCACTGGTTTGTGTATGACTGAGTGCGCCATAAATTCTGGGGGACTTTGTATGTGCTGGAACAGTCTCATTTCACTGTGTTACCACTTGTCAATTTTCTGCACACATGAAGGATACATTTCTGGGGCTGCAGAAAAAATCTGGGGAATCTGTGCCACTTTTGTGTGCATGACTGAGTGCGCCATTAATTCTGGGGGACTTTGTATGTGCTGAAACAGTCTCATTTCACCGTGTTACCACTTGTCAATTTTCTGGATACATGGAGGATGCATTCTGGGCCTGCAGAAAAAATCTGGGGACTCTGTGCCACTTTTGTGTGCATGACTTCGTGCGCCATTAATTCTGGGGGACTTTGTATGTGCTGAAACAGTCTCATTTCACTCTGTTACCACTTGTCAATTTTCTGGACACAAGACAGATGCCTTTTGCGGATGCAGAAAAATGAGGCACCAAAACAGTGCACACACACAAAACACACAGACACTTAACAGAAGGAAGGGGCCCAAGAATACAAAGTGTAACGCATACTGAAGACAACAAAAAAAGGGCATAATTACATACAAGGGTCAGGGATGGTGGAGGAATACATTTTATGGCACAGCAAGAAAGGTGGAGGGGGAACATGGTGTGAGGAAACAAAACTAATGTGGGATCCTATGGTGATTCAGCAGCAGTTCCAGCATGGACATAATTTGAAGCTGATGTCCCTCTATGTCATCCAGCCACTGCTCCACAGCACTCATCCTCTCGCTTTTCTCCTCAACAGCACTCCAGAGAACTGCCAAGTCAGACCGTGTTACACGCACTTCTCTGGTGTCCACTCCTTCGACAGGCTGACCTGCTGGTGTTGGTGGTGGGGGTGCTGGTGGAGCAACAGGTGCTGCTGTGGCCCTTCTCTTCTTAGGGATGCAGCTCCCGCTATGCACAGCGGCACCCTCTGCCACAGAACTGCCAGCAGGTGCAGACATGGTCCGTTCTGTGGCAGCCTGCCACTCCAACTGGTGGTGATTAAGCATATGGGTGTGCTGGCCCCCAGTCCCCAGGTGACTCCCCCGAGGGCCACGGTGCACCTCCACCACACATAGGCGACACTTCACCACACTGCTGTCCCCCCCCGACACAGTCAAAAAAACTGTCAAACAATGGAGGTGCGGGAAGGACCAGGCACAGGCAGGGGAGGGCCAGATGAACTGGCAGTAGGCTGCTTACACTGCTCAACCGTACTGATGGTGGGATCCACACCTGGGCCTGGGGAAACAGGCAATTCCTGTTCCAAAGGACCTTGTGCTGGACTTGGTGGTGGTGGTTGAACTGCCTCAGAGTCAGGAGGCGGTGCTGGTCCTGCTTCCGGGGGTTGGACACTCATAAGTTTAGAGCGGTCCAACACAAATGGGCGCCCATGCCCCCCATGCATGTGCATGGTACGACGACGCATACTACCACCCTCTCCCAGAGCTGCCCCCGCCCCAGACATTCTCTCACCCTGCTCCATCTCATGACATAAGCACAATACACACACAGTCACACACACACAGACAAACAACTAAGTAGGTAAGAAAAATAAAATTTACAGAAAGAACAAATTAAATAAAAAATAGTACAGAAAAGACAAAAAAATGTAGCTTTTAAAAAAGCTGTTGGGTTAAGTATCAAATTTTAACTCTCTCTGCAATCAAAAAAACACTCCCCTCTCTAGTACACACACACTCCTCTCTCTCAGTCTGCACAGGAGAAAGTGAAACTGTCTGTGTGACTCACTTCCTTCCTGCCTAGCTAGAGAGCATGTGACTTACAGTACTGTAAGCCATGTGATCTGTGGGGGGGCTGCCAAGTCTGAAACACCAAGTGGCTCACTTAGAATCATAATGAGGAACGCGAAGTCCATTAAAAACAATGACTTCACCTTACTTCGCGTTCTCATTATGGCAACGCGAAGTGGTAATGACAAGGTGAAGTGAGCACTTTGCATTGCCCACTCCGCGTAGCGGAGTGGCTACGTGAAGTGCCCACTTCGCGTGCACTTCGCCAGCAAATTTTAAATTCACTGCATCTCTAGTCTCCAGCCATGCAGGGCTTTGTAGCTCAGTAATCCAACCTTGAAGACAATCCTCTACCTTATCGACAGCCACTGCTGTCCATGGAGAATCGGCGTACTGAAGGTACTCTCCAGTTGATATCAGGCAGCCACCTGATGAGCACTGAAACTGAACCTAACCCATGAGAATGTAGGGCATCAAACTGATCAATCTGTGATTCTGGGATCGTATCCTGAAGTAGATATGCTAACTTTTTACAAACCCATTCCAGAATTGTGGCCCCTAGGTGCAATTTTGATACTGCTGTATTATATGAGTTTACTGGATTTGACTTTAACCATTTTGAAATAACTGTAATCATCAGAATGGACATTTGAAACTTTGATTCTACCTGCATAGACAATTTGAAATTAGGACCATGCCAGCATGTTGAGCTTGAGAGTTGTGTACATGAAGTGGCTTTTGTGTTTATATTCCAGTTTATTATATATGAATTATCAAAGGCCTTCTCATGTTAATGAGTGTTCAAGCTCTCTTTGAATATAATTATACCACTTCCATGGCCCCTGGAATTCTGAGACTTCACACCCATGGAATTTTTCACATATGTTGCATATTGCTGCAGAATATATGTAGTGCTGCAAAATTCATTATCCTTATGGATTTTTCATTAAAATGTATGGTTCTTCCATAATGCCTGGCTCCCTTCAACTCATTGTTTATCCTCTGTGGTCAGTATGTGAGGGCACCAATGACTTTACATCATATTTTAGCCAATGGCAGGACTACATCTTGCCTTAAAAATGAACAGGTTGTGCTGCAGAAATGGAAAACCCTACTGCAGAACGCTAGGAGCCCTGCCACAGAAATCATAACCGAAGTGTCACAGAGAACTAGGGGCTCTGACCATTGATAATTGCCTGGATATCCTGAGGGCACAGAGCTTTCACAGCTGAGGTTATAATTGTATTTTTATCATAGAGGTGTTTCTATTACATTCCTAAGACCAGGCTCTGACACCCCATTACATCAAAGAGGATGGCCTGACTACAGAGAAACTGTAATTGCATGTGTAAAGTCATTTCACACACAAGGTCCTCTGACATATCATTCCTCAGCTCTATGTTGTAACATAGAAATTATCCATTGGTTTAATGTATCACTCTGACCCTGAAACCCTTGCCTGACAGATGATGGACCATGGTCACCCTCAGGAACAGAACATGATTTTCTCTTCCTCCTTAGTTTAGTTGGAAGTTTGATCTAAATTTTGTACTGCAAAAGACTAATTCTATATTCTCTATATTCAAAGAGGATCGATAGACAGACAGATAGACAGACAGACAGATAGATAGCTAGATAGAATCATACCAAGGATGGAAAAGGAGCCAGAAGGCAGGTTGCCCATGAAGTCTTCTATAACAGTCTTACTTAGTATAACATCAAAGTTTTCCTCCTGACAAAATGTATTTATCTAGTCTAATTTTGAACTTATATTTAGTTTTACTAATGACTGTATCTCTAGCAATCTATTCTATAAGTTAATTCATTGGGTGTAGAAATATTTTCAGTTTTCAGTTTTGCATGCTTTCTCTATAATCTGTAATGAATGACCTCTAGTCTCTCGGACTAAGCTCTTAAAATCAATACCCATCTCGGTTAGGAGGTAGGGATCATTAATTATATCAAACATCAGAAGTAAGTCACTGCGTAGTCTTCTGGTTGCTAGTGACATTAGATTCCAACTTTTAAGACATTCTTCATGCATTTTATCCTTTAAAAGAAATATGCTTTTAAGGAATCTTCTATAAACAGAGAGAGATATTCCATAGATAGATAAATAGATAGATATGGCACTCTTTCTGATTAATCACAAAGACAGCCTTACAGCTAAAATAAGCAATGCAGAAACATGAAAACCAGACAACCTAATACATGACATCACAACAGATGCAGGTTACAGTATGTACAGATAAACATACAATATATGGTTTTATTAATATACAAAATTGTAACAGTACAATTGCTTGCTAGCCAAAATCAACTTTGATGACGGTGTTACTGTATCCAAATGGGCGATCATTTATTTTACAGTTAAATGCATATAATAACTAAGCAATCTTTACATAGCAGCTCCCAACTTCTAAGGATCTTATTAAACTTAGCAGATAGGAAATAACAGCGTTTCTTGATTAGTATGCCATGATTCTCTTGAAAGTACTGCAGTAGTTGTACTCTGTAGGCAGTTGTTGTCATGGTGATGTTCTACTATGCCATTTTGCTAACATGAAAAAATACAGCAGAAGAACATCCTCCCATCTGATGCCTCTTGTTTTGGAGTTCCTTCTTCAGTGCAACATCTCTTCTCAGTTACTGAGGTTGCTGCCTTCTAAGCCTGGAAGATTCACTGATGTCTTCTGTAATGAGGATGAATCACTATCAACAACTGCACTCAGTAACAAATGATTTAAATACAGATTATTGGTTCAATTTACCCGAGTTACAGGCTTGACTCTGCAACACAGAGGTACTCAAATATCAGTTTTTGAAAATGGATATCTTGGAATCTGGCTCAAATTTAGGATTGTGGAATTTCAGATATATTTGCCGAAAATCCAATTATTAAGATTACATATTGGATTCGGATAGCAAAATCCAGTATCTGATCTGGAATCTGAAGTTCTCCTGTTTAAAACTGCACCTATCCCTACTCTGTCAATGCTCCCAACCCCTGCTTCATTACATACCCCCCAACCTACTCATCCTCTAACATCCAACCTCTCTCCTTCCCCCAAACTCACTCCAGAATTTTTTTTATTTTTAAGGTTGCTGCATTTTAAATAAATTCGGATCCCCCACCTGTGCCAAATCTCAAAACATACACCTCCCCCGCCTTGTCAACTACCCCAACCCGAGTTTACTTGACAATCCCCTTCCTACACACCCTATATAACCAAGCCTCCCTCCTCTCCCAAAGACCTCAGATCATAATGATATACAACATTGTTTTAATTTAGGGTCACATGGTGGAGCAATTATAATGCTTACCTTGGTCACAGTGCTGTGTAACTAGTACTGCACAAATAAGGATGATACTACTGTGACTAAGACAACCGCAATGATTGCTCCACCATGGGACCCTATTCCTGTATACCCTTATACTTTGGGGGCTTGTGGTTGAGGAAGGAAGTTGGGTGTTAAAGGGTGTGCAGTGTTGGGCATTGTCATGTAAACATGGGGATCAGGGTAGTTGTTGTGTGAGGGGAGTTGGGTGGTTCCTGATTTGGTGCCAGTTGGGGGTTGGATTTATTTACAGTGCAGCAGCCTTATAATTAAAAAATAGCTTCGAGAGGGGCTTCGGGACAGAGGGAATTTAGATGCTGTAGGGTATGTAGGGTGGAGGGTTCTCATGTAAACTCAGGGGTCAGGCTAAATGACAGGGTGGGTGAAGTGGGTGGCTTATGACTTGATGCTGGTGAGGGTCAGGATTCATTTACAATGCAGCAGCCTTATAATAAAAAATACATTCAGAGGGGGCTTGGGGTGGGGAGGATGGAGATTGGGTGTTAAAGGGTGGATAAGGTGGTGGGGTTACTTAACTGTAGGGTAGGAGGAGGTGAATGTATATACTGAAGGTGGTGCAGAGGAGGTCTAGGATATGTGAGGATCGTCTGAAATCTGGTTGTGCAATCAGATTGCACAGTCCAGTAATCCCTACTACAACACTTCTCACACGGATGGATGTCGCATTTGAAAACTGGATGATGAGCACTTGACTTTTACTTTATTTTATTTATTTATTTAGTTTTTGTTGACCAAGTAAGTGCACTAGACAAATTCTGCCTATTTTCAGCCATGACCCAGGGGAGGGGGATACAGATGAATGCCAACTGACCTTGAACCAGATTAAGCTGTTGGCGGTATTTTTAGTGAACCAATAAAGTCCACATTTGTGGTGCTTAAAGCAAAACAACAAATAAAATGTGTCTTACATAGCCCAGTAGTAAACAACAAAACAATACCTAAACCACGTGGCATGTTAAATATTTAATTAATTTATTTATTTCAAATGTTTCACCAGGAAAGATATACTTACTGTGGGTGGTAACAGCTCATTTTCAGATGCATCCTGGGGAGAGGAAAAAAGAAGAGAACATTTGCAACTAAAATGCATTAAATAGTGCAATAAAATTGAAAATAATTAAAGTATACAATCTATGAACACTTAAGAATAAATTGTCATACAGTAAAATTACAATTAAGTAAATTGTTGAATGGGTAAAAAGAACAATAAATAAAAACACCAACAAAAAGAACCAGGGAAATAACTGAAACAAGGGGATGAGTACTAGTGTCAGCATTGGTGAACGACAAATAATAAAGAATCCACCTTAATATCAGAAGCAGCTGCAGGAGTGAAATGAGAAATCACAGAGTTAAGATTTCAGAGCAGGAAAGGAAGGCTTAGAATGAATGGAAGGGGGAAGAAAATTGATTCCATAGTTTACGGAAACTGAAAAAGAAGGCAGCTTGGCCAGCAGTAAATTTAGCTTGAAGGACAGCTTCATAGTGAGAGCAAGAAATGCAAAAGGAGTAAGAGGGAAAAGGGGGGAAGAGAGAGAATAGAAGGAAGATAAGAGTGGCAAGAGGTAAACCTATATTTGGAGATAAACACAGTGAGAGAGGTACCTAACTTCAAAATGTAAATGTAACATGATGTAATGATTAATCTAAAAGGAAAGTGTGATCATGAGCTCCATTCCAGCAAATCATAGGGCTGATAAAATATAGGCTGTGGGCTCTAGGGTCTTAAAGGATCCAAATCAACATTTGGCCAGATAGACTCCATTTAAGGAGAAACCTTGTGGGCACAGTGTAAATCCCTGCAGGGGACTGGCTGGTTGATGGCAGTCTGTCCCTGATTGCTAGCAATTATTGACACCCGAGGCTGAAGAAGTGAAGCTAAAAGGGTGTGCCTCAGCAAAGAGATTGAGTTGTAAAACACTGGCAGTTTTGGGGCTCAAAATGATGGAGAGCCACAGAAATATCTAGAGAAAGCAAGAAACTAAGACGCTGAACCAAGCTGTTTGTACAAAATGGCAGTGGGAACAAAGTCTCTGAGGCTGGAAGCCTAAAAAACTGTTTCCAGAACCACAGAGAAAAAATCCCAAATTAGGTTGGGGATGGCTAACCTATGAAAGTTGATATGATACTCTGCTTGATGCCATAGTATGGGAAATGGGAAATTGTTTAACCAGGAAAGACACACTAAGCAGAAGCTTGTTTCCAGGTGTGACCTGGGAGCACAAAGAAGTTAAGTGACTTGCTCAGGATCTCACAGTATGCAAGTGGGGGCTGTGGGATTCAAACCCAAGTCTCCAGGTTTGCAGATCAGAGCCTTAAACCAGTACGCTATACTGCCTCCCGTATAGAAACTGATCTGATTGCATATATTAACTTGACCAGAAACCATTTTAAGAAGAGCATGTTAAATAAAATGTTTTTAATTTGAATTTTTGAAGTGGTCTCTGTTCCCTCAATAGCTTAAAGCTGGTTTGTTACAAGTTTACTGTAAACATGGGAAAACTGCTGCTTACTAAGGTCATTACAGGGTACCCCAGATAGCAGAGCAGGTAAAGAATCCCTATAGATTATTTATTTAAAATTTGCAACCAGAAGAGAGATGGAGAGCCAAGGTTCATTTCAGGTGGGACCTGGGAGGATACACAGTATGTAATTAAGAAAGTAATGTTTGTTTATCCTGCCCAATCATATCATAACAGCAGTAAAACATGACTTCATACACTCCACATCAATTAGGGTCCACTTAATTTAAAATCAACTAAACAAAATTAATAAATAAACCCAAAGTATCCACCCTTTGGCCAAGCATCAAGGGTAGCTTATTTTTATCAGGGAAAGTCTGTGTAAACACATGGCATTTCAGCCTTCTTTTGAAACTTTCAACTGAGGGTGCTTCCCTAATATAGCGGGGCAGCATATTCCATAATAACAGTACTGGCACCACAAAAGCCCTGTCCCCAGATTGCATTAATCTAGAGCTGGAGACAGGAGAACATCCTTGGATGACTGGAGAGGGTGACCAAGAGTAGTTGGACACAGGAGATCCTTCATTAACAGTGGGAGTGGAAAATGAAATAACAGCATAGTTAAATCAATAAGAGCAAAAAGTCTACTAATACATTAAGGAGTGTGTGATTATAATTATACAATGGCAAGAAAATTTCCTGGACTCTGATTGGTCAATGTGTGCCTGAGATAGTGATGTTATTACACAATAACATTACTGTATTGATCTTTTGGATGATTGTTTGGAGCTACTTTTAAGAAACAGAGATATATTGCTACACAAAAATCTACTAAAACTTTTTATAAATATTTTATTTTGGATAACACGAGTCAAGTTATATTAGCACAGACTCAGGGATGTGGCATCAGACACTGTTACCTGGTAGGAAAGCACTCGCTCACCGTGCTTCAACCCACCCCAGGAGTGATGTTATTACATGATAACACACACCCTGTCATGCCTTATTGCTTAATTATTATGGGGCAGTAAGAAAAAGAGGCAGTTATCCAGAGTCAAGGATTTAAAGCACCAAGTACATGTTTGTACATTGTAAATTGGTTTATTTGGGAAGAGACAATATTATTGCAAATGATGGCAAGATGGCAGCCACACTGGGCCAGCCACTGATGTAGTCCCGCATTATCAGTTTGTTTTGTTAAACAAGTTCTTTTTACTTACGTTGTAGTCATTTATTTATTTTTTTTGGTCCTGTTTTGTGTGCGGAGTTTCTGTGTGGCTCTGTTTTTTTTACTTTGATTTTAGCGGATAGCATTATTATCTGACCGCTGTGAGAACGCTACTGCTCGACAAATACACCAGTGGGGACTGTCTGTCTTATCAGTGCTGGTGTTTAGCACTGAGTGATTTCTCTCCAGCTGTTTACTATTAGAAGCATGGTGAAGGTGACTATCAGGAGCATTGGAAGGGTGTGAGAGGCTGCTGCGGAGCATGCTCGAGTGTCATTGGGTGACTGGATTCCAGCCTGGCATGTTGAAGGTTGCCTGATGCTGAGGGAAGCATCGGCTGAGAGGAAGTGTCTGAGGAGAGGAGAGGATGAGAGGCTAGACAGACCAGCTTGCCTAGAGGTGGGTGCGGGGGGGTGGTCATTTTCCCCTGAGGGGTCGGGAGTGGTAGTCGGAGGGTGGGCATTTACCGAATTCCTAGGGCCGTGGGGGGTTGCCTGGCAGAGACTGGGCTTCTCTGGTGGTTCAAGTGGGGGAGAGTGAGTCCATACCATGGTGCCTGTCTCAGGGTTGGTCTGGGACCTAGTTATGTATGGACTCTTGAATATCTTTGCTCCAAAGATTTGTCCCTGTTCAGATGTTTCAGCAGGCTGTGGACTACTAGTTGGACTCCCCGAGAGTTTCTGTTGGAGTTGAAAAAATTATAAATATGTATCATTCTTGATCAACTTGGAGAGGCAGTGAGAGGGCCTCTTTTCTGGTGTTTTATTAATAATAATAATAATAATACTTTATTTATTGTGCACCTTTCAGGCATCAAGGCACAGTACAATAAGACAATAAAACACAACATAATTTTACTACTATTACTTTTTATCAGGTTACTGGATGCGACTGTGAGAGGGCTGCTTCCCTTGGATAAATGTACCACGCCCCCTGGGTCTGTGTGGTGGCTGCTTGTGTTTGTCTGTGTCTGTAGCTTAGTTTTTGTGGATTTACATGTTTTTCTGCTTGTGGTAACTATACCATTCTTGCTCACTACATCCGTGAAAGCCTCCTGGACTGGATTTCTGCAAAAAAATCATCATCAGGTATCTTTATTTTCATTTTAAAATCAACTTTTTGGAAGCTATCCCAAGCAAAACATAAGTGAAGCAACTACATCTGACAAACTCGGTGACTCTGGGTCCTGCTGGAATCCACATTTTCGTCTGACCTGCTCCATGATCTGTATGTGGGCTTTTCAGCAACCTGTTTGAATGACAAAGAAGCATACAAACAAAGGGATTTCACATCCTGCATATGTGCAGGCACAGTTAATCACCTTCAGGAATTTTAACATTTCAGTGACTCTGGACCTCAGCTGTTGATTTTCTTTTGGCTTTTGACTTAACCACCAGGTACCTATCTGCAAGCGACTGGGTGCAACTGACAAGCTACAACAAGGATAAATGGGCATATCATCCTCTATTACTAACAACCTCCTTGCTCTGAGATCCTAGACGCCTGCACTGGTCCAAGCCGCATAAGCCACAGAAGTGTAATTCTATTGACTACGAAGTACTGCAACTGTCTCTTAAACTCCTCCTCCTCCTCCTCCTCCTCCTCCTCCTCTTGATATCAGGAAGTGTCCACTCAAATCCTGGCCCTGTCTCCTACAGTACAACAAAGCCTGCCAAAATGGAGGGAGGGCTCAAAATTGCTATCTTAAACATCTGCAGTCTCCTCCCAAAACTGGCCTCCCTTCAAATCTTTGCCAGCCAACACAACCCGGATATCCTTGCCATCGTCGAAACTTGGCTGACACCTAATACTCCGGATCATGCCATCTCTATACAAGGCTACAAGATATTCAGGCTGGATAGGACCTCGAAAAGGGGTGGTGGGTGTTCAATCTACATAAAGGACTACCTCACCTGTCTCCCTGGTTCTTACCCCACCACAGAAACCTCAGTGCAACTCCTCCCTATCAAGATACTACTTGGTGCCCAAAACAAAGTCCTCACGATTGCTGCTGTCTATATCCCACCAAAGATCCTGATTCTGGCCTACAGGCTGTCCTCGAGTTCGTAAGTACACAACCTTCTGACATCGAACTCCTTCTCCTTGGGGACTTTAATATAAATTGGCTTGCTCCTGATGCAGGGTCAAACAAAGATGCTATCCTAGCAGCAAATTTAACACAAGTGGTAAACTCCCCTACCAGGAAAAACTACAAATCAGTGACCAGCACCCTCATTGACTGGATCCTTACCAGCCACCCTATCCATATAACCAATGTAAGTGTTCTCCCTGACTCGCTCAGTGATCATTCTCCAATAATATGTACCTGGACAAATAAGTTTCGTAAGCCGCCTCCAAAAACCATCTATAGCAGAGTCCAACCTTATGGCAACCTTACTCATCTCAAGACCTGTCTTAGGCAAATAGACTGGTCCTTGATTTACAAAACTCAAGATGTTGACCTAGCCCTTGATTACTTTATTACTACTTTCAACACTGCCTGTGACACCTATGCACCAGTAAAAAAGCGCAAAATCAAAGCACTCACAAATCCCTGGCTCACGGCGAAGCTATTGGCACAACTCAAAAGTAGGGATCACCTCTGGGCCACTGCAAGAGCTACAGGCACTCTGTCGGACACCGAAAAATATAAACAGGCTCGCAACCACTGTACTAAACAGATCTGCTTGATGAAGAGCTCCTACTTCAAGCATGCCCTCTCCAACTCCTGGGGTGAAGAGAAATCCTTCTGGGACAACATAAGAAATATCATGGGTCAGCAGTCCAAATCCTCTCCTACAATAATGAATGTGGATGGTACAACTACATTAGACCCAGAAATTATTGCAAACACCCTAAATGATACCTTCACGGACCTTAGTGGTGTCCTTTCATCTGATTTCTTCACTGATGTTGACCCTCCAATTTCTACTTCTAGTACTGCCTCTCCAACCAAACCACCCTTCCATTTCAAACTAGTAAAGACATATGAAGTCTATAAATATGTAAAGAAGGCCATTTCTAAGTCCCGAGCAAGCAGCGACACTATTGACCTTAAACTTCTGTCCCTCACTCTGGAGGAAGTACTGCTCCCCCTCACAAAAATTTTCAGTCTCTCCCTCTGCTACAGCCAATTCCCTAGGAAATGGAAGGCTGCAGTTGTCACTGCAGTGCACAAAAGTGGTGATAAGTCACTGCCTGGTAACTATCGCCCGATATCAATACTACCACCTCTCTCTAAGGCCCTTGAACGCTTGGTGGCGGACCAACTTTCAGACTACTTGGAAAAGCACAACATCCTATGCACTCAGCAGCATGGATTTAGGAAAGGGCACAGCACATCGACTGCCCTACTTGAATTCTCAGGAGCAATCCACAATGCCATGGACAAAGGAAACCTAACTGGAGCAGTCTACATTGACTTAACCATGGCATTTGATACAGTACACCATGGCCTACTTATCAAACAACTACTGTCCCTAGGGCTCTCGCAGGGTCCTGGTGACTGGGTAAAAAATTACCTTGCTCAGCACTCTCCATCTGTAAAAGTAGCTGGAGTTCTCTCAGACTCAAAACCGGTTCACTCAGGAGTTCTCCAGGGATTCATCCTGGGCTCCCTCCTTTTCAGCCTTTTCCTAAACTCTCTCCCCAAATCCTGCCCTGAACAAATAATCCTCTATGCCGACGATGCCGTGATTCTTGCCACTTATAAAGATCTGAACCTCTTATGCCTCAACCTTCAGCATGCGTTTTCCAAAGTTGAGATGTGGTTCCTTGAACATAAGCTGGTTCTAAACCACAAAAAAAACTAAATCCATGCTCTTCTCTAACCCGCAAAACAAGAAACGGCAAGTCCCACTCATCATTAATACATACCTGGGAAATGCCTTGAACAAGTGCCAATCTTCAAATATCTTGGAATCAACTTTGATCAAGGCTCAACCTTTGCAACTCACATTGATAGTACAGCAAAAACTATTAATCAGCGAATTGGGATTCTGTAGAACCAACAGCTCCTTACCCATTCTGCACTGAGGATTGCCATCCAATCCTCTGTCATCTCAGTCATTGACTATGGCTTAGTTATACCTTGGATCTGCCACTACTACAGCACTTGGTCACATTACAACATCCCTAAATAAGACTGCAATAGGCTGCTCACTGGTGCACATCGACGTACCCACACATGTGAACTCTATGCTGACTCAGGTTGGTTGCATCTCTCAAACCGGATAAAGTACCTTACCTGCCTGATGGTGAAAAAATCCACTCTGGGCCTCACTCCACCTTGTATCCAATACCTGTTATGCCCAAGTGCTAGCACCCGGTTTACCAGAAGATCAGAACACCAGCCTCTCCAAGTCCCCCGATGCCGGACTTCTCAGGGACAAAGATCATTTGCAATCGTGCCCCCAGCTGGCTAAATGCCCTCAGCACTCATATTACTGCCTCCACTTCTCTAGGTATTTTCAAATCAAGGCTGTTCTCTCACCTTGCCACCTCCAGCTCCTGTGACTGCCCTGATTAAACCTCCTATTTTATCACTACCCACCCTGTTCCATTATTTGACAAAGACATGTTTGGGAAACCTTTTCTCCTGCTATTGTCTGCTCCCCACACCTTTCACTTACCCTCTCTGTTCTGGACGTTTTCCCTATTTGTTTCTCCTAATCTGGCATGACCTCTTTCTTGTAATAATAATGTGATTATTGATATCTCATGTCCTTTTGCACAAATGATTTGATATGTATTTGTATATGTTTTCTCTCTCTTGACACAGCACAAATTGTTGTGTTATCTATGTAACCTTTTTTGTACTGTATCTAATTGACGTGGAACCTTTGTAAAAGAGCCTCTGGCTCAAAGATAGTAATTCCTAGAACAATAAACTAACCTAAACTAAACTAATCCTGACAGTTAGGAGGTGGTGAGAGTCCTTCTTTCTGACTATAAATCTTTTTGAGAGCTGTGGGATGGCTCTTTGGACACTAAGTTTGTGAATTTCACTTTAGTATGCTGGCATGCGACATTAATCTGAATAATTCTAGCCACCACTATTACCTGAGCCTGAACTTCGTCTGCATTTATTGTTGTATTTATTTGGGTTAGGGAGTTGTTGTGTATGCTAGGTTAGTATTTGTGTATTTTAGTGGGGATATAATTGCTTTTGTTTGAGGGGGGTTGTTTTATTCCTGTTCATTTATTTGGTGGTTTGAGGAGTGATAATTAGGGGGTGGCTGTTTTGGGTGACTGGGTATTATGTGTTGGCAGGTGGCTCTCACGGTCAGGCGCTACTCCTCCTCTGCAGTCTGGGGCCTCTGTCCCATTAGCTGACCCCCTTTGCATGACAATGTATACAATCATTGATGGGCATTGGGGATAGTAAGAGAGGAGGCATGGGGGGGCTCCGGACTGCGAGGAGAGGGAGAGCGGGGTGGCCGGATTAGGGTCATGAGGTCAAGGAGACGCCATGGGGCAAAATGGAGACTGGACAGGGGCTCTCCCTGCTTGGTCCCCATACCCAAGGGCTCCAGTTTTAGTGGGCAGCTTACTCAATCAGCCTCGGAGTCTCATTCAACTCGGGCAGTGTTATGCAATGCCAGGTCCATCAAAATCAAGATGGCAATAATTGCTGGTCTTGTTGGGTCATCGGACCTGGCTTGCATCACCAAGACTTGTCTGAACAGAAATGCTGGCACAATTTTAGAATCAGCAGTTCCAGCCAGCTTCTCGGTGATACACCACCCAAGACTGGATCGTAGGGCAGGGGTGTGGACATTTGTTTTTAAATGGAATTGGGCCTAATAGATGTGCCAGTGGGGGAGACCAGATCCTTTGAATGTATCTTGGGTGCAGGTGTGGGGTGCAAAGTTCTTCTTGTCTACCGTCCACCCAGGGACAGGAAGCAATTTTTGCAGGAAGTCACGGACTTCATTGTCGACATGGTGTTGCAGTCACCCAGATTGATGGTGCTGGGTGACTTCAATGCCTGGGTCGATGAACTCCCACAGTTTGGTCAAGACTTCCTCCAACTAATGACGTAATTGGGCTTCACATAGGCAGTTGCCTCTGCAACCCATAGTTCCGGTCATTCTCTGGACCTGGTCTTCCTCCTGGGCATGGGCATGGAGACCTCCGACTTGGTGGTGGAGCCAATTGGTTGGTCTGACCATTACACTATCACGTTAAATTTCCAGGTCCCCCCTTATAGGCCTGCCCCTGTGGAGATGATCTGGTACTGCCTGTTAAGGGGAGTAACTCCAAGATGGCCTGATGGCACTACTGGATCTATCAGGATTGCTAGCAGGGGTCCAGACTACCTGCTGCAAGCTTATAACATGGCTGTGGTGGTGGCTCTGGACTCCATTGCTCCTGTTCATGTTCACCCCCTCACCCTTCACCCTCAGTCCCCTTGGTTTGATGGGACCTTGAGGGAGATGAGGAGAGAGGGGTGAAGGATGGAGTGACACTGGCGGAAATCTGGTCTTGATGCCGAAGATCTTAGATTGATGGTCCATTATTCAGACTACCAATCAGTGATCTCGCTTAAGAAGGCAGAGTTCCCATCCGGGTAGATCACCACTGTGAGAAACTGACCTGCTCTGCTCTTCTGAACTGTGGACAGACTGTGCAATCCAGCCTGTCTGCAAGTTCGGAGAACATTGTCACTCGATAAGTGTGAAAAGTTTGCTCGCTTCCTTGTGGATAAGGTTGCCGACATTAGATCAGAGATCTGCTTAGCTCAGTCCAATGGGTGGGGTGGTGATGGGTCGGAGGTTGCAGAACCACGGTTTGGTTGGTCAGCTTTTAGCCAGACGGTGATCATAGATGTCATAAGGATCGTCCAGAGTATGCTGCCAACCTCCTGTAGTTTGGACCTGGGCCCAACTTGCCTCCTTATGGGGTGTGTTGACGTCATCAGCCCGGTCCTGGCTGAGATAGTCCAGAGTTCGCTTGAGATGGGTAAGTTTCCCGACTCCCTGAAGGAGGCAGTGGTGACACCCTTCCTTAAGAAATCTTCTCTCGACCCAGACTGTCTTGCCAATGGTACCCAGTTATTTGAGTGCTACCAAAATAGTGCTTCACTATATGGCGCTAGTCTAGTAAGTGCTCAAACGGTCAGTGACTAGGGATTTACGGCGCATGCTGTAAGTGCTCCCCTGGTCACTTTCCGTGGTCCTCTAGGAAGAACAAAAGCACCAGGAGCCAGGAAGCTGGCCAAGGTGCTCTCACGGTGTGGAGGGTTGAGGCATCGAGCAGTTCGGTCCTGGTCTCCCACCATTTTAGCACAGCGTGGGACTTAGAATTTTTTTTAAATGGGGCTGCAATGGCCCCGAACTTTTTAACTTTCCCCAGGATCTGCTCCCCCTCGAAGTGAGAATCCTAATGATGGGGGGTGCAGAGGGCAGAGCCCCCCGCAAAAAAGAAATCGGTGCCTGAATTGCAGCACTATTGTTGGTGGTGCTGTTATTGTATGCATTCACCTGACCCAGTGCCCTCACCAACTACAGACCCATCTCTAACCTGCCCTTTGTGGGCAAGGTTATTGAGAAAGTGGTCAAGCTGCAGCTGGACTATCACCTTACCATCCATGACATCTACGATCTTCTCCAGTCGGGATTTAGGAAGAGGCACAGTACTGGGACCACCCTGGTCTGGGTGCTCAATGATCTCCTGATAGCGAGAGATTGGAGGACTTGTTCTATCTTAGTCCTCCTTGATCTCTCTGCAGCATTTGACACCATGGATCATGGCGTATTGCTGGAGCACCTGCCGGTTATCTGTGGACTGTCAGGGACAGTCCTCAGATGGTTCCACTTGTTCCTCACTGGTAGATCTCAAAGAGTTGCATCGGGAATTTATTCCTCTGATGTATTCTCTGTACCACGTGGGGTATTCCAGGGTTCTGCGCTTTCGTCTATGTTATTCATGGTGTATATGCTGCCGTTGGGAGACATTGTAAGGCGGTACTGCTTGAGTTTTCACTGCTATGCAGATGATACTCCACTATACATGTCCTTTGTGCTTGACCAGGATGATGTAGTCTTGGTGTTTAATAACTGCCTCACCAAGATTCAGGGCTGGATGAGTGTCAACTGGCTGAAGCTGAATCCTGACAAAACTGAGGTTTTGGTGGTGGACTCAGGTCACTGGGTAGAGGGGTCCTTGGCAGGGCAGGCCTCTGGGCTATTGCTTGGTGGATGCCAGTTGATGTCCTCCGAATGGGTGCGGAGTCTGGGCGTTATTTTTGATAAGAGGTTGACACTGATGTCTGAGATGTCATCCGTTGTCAAGATCTCATTCTACCATCTGAGAAATATCACCCGGATTAAGCACCTGGTTCCGCTAAGTGATCTTCCTACATTGGTCCATGCCTTCGTGACTTCCCACCTTGATTACTGCAACGCCCTGTACCTAGGACTTCCAGGGATTAAAATCCACTGCTTGCAGTTGGTACAGAATGCTGCATCCAGGTTGTTGACTGGGCTTTCTCAATTTAGCCATGTCACACCTGTGCTGCGTGGACTGCACTGGCTGCCAGTTCAGTGGCGGATCACCTTAAAGGTTTTGCTTGCTAACCTATAAGGCCCCATACAGACAGGGACCACATTATCTGCAAGAGCTCCTCTGTTCCTACTGCCCCCTCCGACCACTCTGCTCAGCTGAAGAGTGATTGCTGGAGATTCCCTTGGTCCGTTTGAAGACCTCTGGAGCCCGTGTGTTTGCCTTTGCGGCTCCGACCCTGCAGAACTCTCTACCCCTTCAGATAAGGGGGTGCCTGACTGTGGAGCACTTTAAATGTGCTCTTAAAACAGTTTTATTTTCTCTTGCCTACCCTGATTATTAATTTGTGGAATTCTGTCATTTTAACTGGTTTTAATTATTTATTGTTCTTTATGTGTTTCGTAAAAGCGCTTTGGTATTTTTGGAATTGCGCTTGAAATAAATAAAGTTTATTATTATTATTATTATAATGTGCATTAGTACTTGTTTGCCCAGAATACTTGTTAATACTGCTTATAAGTTGAACAGACCAACCTAAGGGACTTGGAATCCTTCTGATCTTAAAGTTAATTGAGCCTGATCCACAGAGGACTTCCACACCCACATAGAGGTGCGTAGGGAGGGTGCATATGTGCAACTTTGTGCATAGGTCCTACTCCACACATGCAGGGACCTCTGTTCATTCACAGCCCGCAGTAACCCTCACTGAGGTCTGCATTGGACTGATCCATGTCACTAAACATGTGGCCTGGTCAGGACTGGCTTAGGGATGTAACACACTTATGTGCGAGTCTGTAGGCAGATTCCTTGCCAGAAACAGGATACAGAGGGTGATTGCATTACATGAGGGGGACCTTGCCATAATGGCCATCTTTCCCCCATGTGAGTTGTCCCCTGTGCTGCCTGGGCCTTCCCAGGGCCCAGTCTGCCCTGCAATTGATGCAGGCAAGGCACTTTCCTTTATATGGTGCCCATTCCAGAGAGTGCTAGGTGCCTCACAGTTAAACAAAGTAATACAATAATACAGTACCAATAAAATAATAAATTAAAATGTTTTGAATCTAATAAATACATCAGTGACATTAAACACCACCACCAGGTGGAGTGATCTCCAGGGGAGAGCAGGAGAGGGAGGAAGAGGGAAACCCACAAGGGGCAGGAGTCAGTCAGAGGAGGGCGACATGGGTGAAGGGAAGAGAAGCACTGCTGGTGGGGTGGATGACATGGGTGGAGTAGAGCAGGGGCCAGACAAAGGGGAAGGATGTGGGGGATAGGGAGGGAGCAGTGAAGGGGGCAGGGGACAGGATAGGGGAGAATGGGGAGAGAGCAGTAGGGAGGGAGGAAGGGTGGAGTTAGTGAGCTGGCATGCTCTAAGATTGGATACCCTGTTAAAGGGGTGGGGGCAGGGACAAGGAAAAAGGAAGGGGGTGTACTAGTGCTGGGTGATTCCATACTTAAAGGGATCAGATGGGGTGGCAGGGGGGAGAGGCATAGTAGAATATGGGTGGGGGCTATACCCAGGCTAACGGTGGACAGGGCAGGACAGGTGGTTCTTGACTGCACAAGGAGGGGCAGGAAGATACTGAATGTAGTGGTGCATGTGGGCAGTAAAGACCTGGCGGAGGAGACGGTGGAAATAGTGAGGAGGAGATTTGCGGAACTAGGAGGGCTATGTGAGGATGTGGGGGAATCAGCTGCCTTTTCAGAGGTGCTCCCAGTACCCTGCACAAGTATGGGAAGGAAAGGGAGGACTGGGAAGTTCAACAAATGGCTGGGGGAATGGTGTCAGTCCAAGGGCTACAGGGTAGTGGGGGACTGGAGGAGTACCTGGGATAATAAGGATCTATGTGCAGGGGATAGGCTGCACCTGAGCGAGGAGGAGGAGAAAGGGATATTAAAGCAGAGGCCTGAGGGGTACATAGCATCAAGGATAGATTTAAACTAGGTGGGGGGTGGCATGAGGATAGCTAGTAGGCAGGGATCCCAGAGGAGGACAGCCAATGTGTGCCTACCCCCAAGCTATCAGAGAGGTATTTGAGGTGGGGACACAAGGAGGGATTAGCAGGGGGGAAACCAGGGTGGGGGGGAGAAAGACACAAGTTGGAGGGTGATCTCACTGAATGCAAGAAGCTTAGGCAACAAATCAGCTGAACTACAGGCTCTCTTGGCAGTGGGGAGGGTAGACATTGCAGCCATCACAGAGACATGCGCCACCCAGAACGAGTAGTGGGATATGATGATCTCATGGTACAGGATATTCAGAAAGGACAGGACTAGGGGGAAAGGGGGGGCATGGCGATCTATGTGAGGAAGGGGATAAGGTGTATGAGAGAGAAGGGGGTGGAGGGCAGGACAGAGACCCTATGGATGCAGTTTCAAGACTCTAAAAGAAAGACACTGAGGGTGAAGGTAGTGTACAGGCCACCAGCTCAGGGGAATGACCTGGCTAGGGAGTTGGCTGAGCAGATTAGAAGAGTCTGTAGGAAGGGGGACACCATAGTTGTGGGAGACTTCAACCTCCCTGTGGTGAACTTGAACACCCCAACCACCACGAGTGCAAAGGAGCAGAGATTACTAGATGCATTTCAGGACTGCTTCCTGGTGCAATTGGTCCGCGAGCCGACTAGGAAGGGTAGGACTCTGGACCTGATATTAACAAACGGGAAGGCTGTAAGGGATCTGGGAGTGGAAGGCCCCCCTGGCTGGGAGTAACCGCCACAATATGAGAAGGGCAACAGGAGGAACAGGTATCAGGATGACTGATTTTAAGGGAGTGGACTTTAAAAGGATGGGGGAAATTTTGGTTGAGCATCTGATGGAAATTCAGGCATGCATGAGTGCCAGCCAGAAATGGAATATCATTAAGAAAGGGCTAGCAGAGGCTACTGAGACCTGCACCAGGACACAGAGCAAGGAGGGGAGAGCAAAGCAGCTGAGCTGGCTGACTCGGGAGGTAATGGAAGGGGTGAGGGCCAATAGAAAAGCATTCTGGAGGCTTAGGAAATCCGGAGGGCAAGGGGACAAAGACCAGTACATGAAGAAGTCCAGGGAGGTTACTAGGCTAGTCAGAGCGGCCAAGGCTTCCAGAGAGCTGGGACTGGCACTGGGAATCAAGGACAGGGAAAAGGACTTCTTCAGATACATTGGCAAGAGAAGAAGAAACAAAGACCAGATTATGAGGATTAATAAAGACAGGGGGTGGGTGGAGAAGGGGCCAGGAGGAGGCACTGAATGAGTACTTTGCTCTGTATTCATGAAGGAAAAAGGAGAACAGATACCCCATAAGAAGGGTGGAATGGGAGGGGGTGGGGCGACTGATATCAGAATTACAGAGAACAGGGTGCTGGAGGGACTAAGGGCACTGAGGGTGGACAAGGCGCTGGGGCCGGATGGCATTCACCCTAGGGTACTTAGGGAGCTAGGGGAGATCCTGGTGGGACCACTGGCAGACCTGGTTAGCACATCACTGGACACAGGATGTGTGCCATAGAACTGGAGGATGGCCCATGTGGTGCCCATTCATAAAAGTGGCCTGAGGGATGATACAGGCAACTACAGACTGGTGAGTCTCACTTCAATCATGGGGAAACTCATGGAGTCAATCCTAAAAGAGAGGCTGGTGACCTTTCTGGAAGACAATGGGATCCAAGACGGCCATCAGCACGGTTTTGTATAAGGCAGGTCCTGCCAGATGAACCTAGTCAAGTACTATGACTGGGTTACCAGGGAACTGGACAGGGGCCATGCAGTGGACGTCCTATATTTGGACTTCAGCAAGGACTTTGACTTGGTGCCACATGGGAAGCTGGGGAGAAAACTGGAATGCATTGGGGTGGGGAAGAAAATGGTCAGCTGGATCACCAACTGGTTAAGGGGTAGGCAGCAAAGGGTGTTGGTGGTGGGGGAACTCTCATCACCAAGGAACATTACGAGCAGGGTGCCCCAGGGTTCAGTATTGGGTGCCCCAGGGTTCAGTATTGGGACCGGTGCTGTTTGGGATATTCATAGCTGATATCTCAAACGGGATGAAGAGTAGGATCTGTCTGTTCGCAGACGATACCAAGATCGGTGCTGTGGTAGATAATATAGAGGGGTGGAGAGGGCCGAAGAAAGACCTGACCAACCTACAGGAATAGTTGGAAACATAGCAGTTGGGGTTCAACACCAAGAAGTGCAAGGTACTGCACTTCGGAGCAAGGAACCAGGGGAGGAAATATCAGTTGGGAGGAGTACAGTTGGAAAGCACAGTGGAGGAAAAGGATCTAGGGGTAGTAATAACGGGGAGTATGAACCACTCAGCTCAGTGCATGAAGGTGGCTGCAAAGGCAAACAAGAAGCTGGGGTGCATAGTGAGGGGAATATCCTCCAGGCACAGAGAAGTGATCCTACTCCTGTACAGGTCACTGGTCAGGCCGCACCTGGAATACCACATGCAGTACTGGCATCCATTCCTGAGGAGGGACATCAGATTGCTGGAGGGGGTGCAGCATTGGGCAACGAAGATGATACAGGGATTTGAGGGAAAATCCTACAAGGAGAGGCTGGGAGAGCAGCAAATGTATTTCCTGGAAGAGAGGAGGGAAAGGGGGGATATAATAGAAACTTTTAAGTACCTAAAGAGTATTAACAGGATTAATACAGAAGGGATTCTTCAGATCAGAATGGGGAAGGACATGAGAGGGCATCGGCTGAGATTGTAGGGGGAGAGATTCAGGAGGGAAATCAGGAGACACTTTTTCACAGAAGGGGTGGTAGACAAGTGGAACACTCTGCCGAAGAGGTATTGTGTAGTACGGTGGGAGGATTTAGGAGAGGGGGACAGAGTGGGGGGTGGGTATGAGGAAGGGAGGGGAGGGTGGAGCAGCTGCAAGTTGAGGGGCTACCTGCACAATCAAGCAGACTCGATAGACCAAGAGGCCTGTTTCTGCTGGCATTTCGTATGTTTCTATATATGTATAATTTGAACATGGCCAGGGTATGAAACACTTGCCACCAGGAGAAGGGCATTCTAGAGAATTGGGGCAGCCACTCCAAATGCTCTATCCCCTGATGATTTCAAATGGGCTTATAGAACAGACAAGAGACCTACAGTCACTGAACAAAGATGGTGGCAAAGAGTGGATGGGGCCAGGAAGTCTTTCAAGTAGCCTGGACCCAGACTGTGCAGGGCCTTGTTTGTTAACAAGTACACCTTGACGACGCACCACTGCACCGGCAGCCAGTGCAAACCACAGAGAACTGGCATGATATTTTCCTCAACTGGGAGGTACCAGCCACCATCCAGGCTGCTGCATTCTGAACCAGCTGGAAGCAATGCAGCAACTTCACAGATAACCTAAGGTATAAAGTGTTACCATAATACAGCCTTGACAAGATAAGGGCATGTACCAGTGTTCATAAATCGGGTGGTTCAAGAAAGGGCTTGATACAGGCAATGTTTCACAGATGGTAAAAGCCACTGTGGGCAACAGCTGACACCTGATATTCTAATGTCAGCATGGAATCCATAGTGATCCCCAGATTCCTCACTCTATCTGCAGCTTACAGTACAATGCCATCCATAGAAGGTTGTACAGCACTACTGCTCATCACTGCTGAGCCGACTGACCTAGTTCCACCAGTAGCACCTCCATCTTCAGTGGGTTCAGTCTAAGCCAGCTGGCTGCCATTCAATCCTGAATTTCCATAGGGCACTTGCTCAGTTCCAAGACAACCACCCTATCATCAGGAGCACAATGGCATAGCAATGAAAACCCAAGCCATAGCATCTAATGATCTTCCATAATGGCAACATACACACAGCAAACAACATGGAAGCCAGAATAGTCCCCTAAGGCACTCCACAACAGGGTGCAGCACTGCTTGAGATGAAAAAGTCAGGTGCCACCTGCTGCTCCCTGCCCAATAGCAGGACTTGAACCACTGTAGCACCATCCCTGTGAGTTTTACGTAATGCCTCAGTCGAACCAATGGTACCCCATGGTCCACCATGTCAAAAGCCAAAGAAAGGTCAAGCAGAACCAAGATGTCTCAATGTCCACTATCCCTTGCTAGGAGATCATGGTGCACCCTGACCAGAGTGGTTTCTGTGCCTTGGTGAGGGTAGACACCAGACTGGTAAGACTCCTAGATGTCACGTTTCTCCGAATGTTCCAGCTGCACCACCACCACTTTCTCAATCAATTTCCCCAAAAAGAGAAGATTCTAGACAGGTCTGTAATTTGCAAGAATGTCAAGTTCTAGAGATGGTTCAAAGATGCCCCCAGTCCTCTCAACTGGCATAGATTGCTTGGGGCCAGGTCCAAAATTTTCACGTTTTGTTGCATTATTTTAGGTTCCTTTTATAGGATATGGCAGTCCTTGGATGACTGCTGTGTCCCACAATAGTCTGATCTGTGCAGATCCACTCTAGTGCTGGACCAGGCATCTGATTGGATTCCACCATTTAGCACCACCCCACTCCCAATCCTTCCATGGTTCTTCCCATGCAATGAGTGGGGGTGGAAGGTGTGAATACTGCCACTCTGGCAACTATCCACAGATGTGTGTGATACATAATTTTGTGGCTCGAACCCTATGCTACTGCTGCATGTTACTACAGTACGTTACTATGCTAAACAAATGTACAGTATGCTGCTTTTTTTCTAAGTAGTATTGCTGCTTTTAAGTATTTAAACTAAAATATGTTTTTGACAAACGTGTACCTAAAAGGGTGTAGAAGAGTGATGATGAGGCACATAAATCTGCATTACTTATTTATTTACAAGTTTTGGACAGGAAAGTATACTATGCAAAGGCTCATTTTCAGTTGCCTCTTGGTGGTGGTGGGTGGGATACAGAGGGAGGGCAGAACAACAAAATATGTTCAGTTGAATTGGCAAAACAGAAGAGCAGGATAAAAAAAAAAAAATGCAAGCTAGTTATGTACAGATGCAATGGCGAAATAACAGATACAGAATAAACTAATAATACAAACAAGCACAATGCAAAAAATCTAAACGTAGAGTTTGATGGGCAGATAAGGACCACTAGATCCATCCAGTCTGCTCATTTTCCCTACCTGCATCAGCGGCCACTGACCCTATTTGGTCTTTGTCTTTAGCCTCTCTTTCCCACCTCTAGGGTTTCCTTGTGCCTGTCCCATGCATTTTTGACTCCCTTCACTGTGTTTGCTCTCACCACCTCATGGTGGTAGGCTGCAAAAGGAAGTGCAAGCACTCAACAAAGTAAATGTATAAACTAAATGAATGATAATCCAAAGTTGGGAGTAGGGTGGGAGTGAAATGGTGCCCCTCTCAATAAAAAATCACCAAGCCCTCCAGGGCTGATCAATGGCCTCCAGAATCTCATAATGCTTTTGTGCCAGTGACCTGGGTCCATGAAAAGACTCTGGAGCTCTAATTGGTTACAGCCAGTGCTGGGAGTGCTGCTGCTGCCCACAGCATGTACCAGCCTGAAAAGGGAGACGTTAATTCTGTGGTTTTTTTTTTGCTTCAGTTTTTATTGATTTTTCTAAAGCATTTGATTTAGTTAATCAGAAGGTATCACAACCACACTCAGCAGGTCAGGCCCTCTGCTCCCACAGTGCCAACCTCAGAGTGCAATAGTGTGAACAGATAACAGACAGGGTAACCCTCCTGCCTGCTTCTGGGTCTGAATCACATTCAGTCTCAAGTTCTGGGGGGATTCAAACTGTGAACCTTATGCTAGCATACCCAATGAACAGGCTCAGATATGTACCCTCTTCGGGGACTGCGGTACAATCTTTCACCAGGGGCACCCAGCCAGGCTTCCAAAATGAACCCTTTTAACTCTATAAATAGAGACCTTATGTATATTTTTACCTTTTCCCAGTTTAGGAACACCATCAAGCCCTTCAAACAGCTATCAGACTTACTGTAACCACGTATACATAACATGCAACAAGAACTTGGAAGACAGACCCAGGCAGTATCTTAAGAAAATGTACTTTACTAAAAGATGATAAAAATATGAAAAATGTAAACACAGAACACTATATCAAAGAGCTCACAATCACATAAAAGAACAAGGGAAAATTACAAAGCAAAACTCCTACCACAATTCAGTTATATTTTTGCTATCTAAGGTATTACCTCTGGAAGTGCGTTTTAAAGTTAGATCAGAGAGCTGTGTCTCTCTAGAGTCCCAAGATGATAATGACATTCATTTCAGACACAAGTATCAGTTTAAACTGTCTCCACACCCCTTCTGTGAGTCATCTCACTCCTCCGTTTAGAATATAAAATTAGAAAAGATGATTTCCTACCAGGAGATATGTTAATAATGTGACCATCGGCAAAAGCCCATTTCCCAAATTATGAGTCTTTGATCAACCAGTTCCTTTGAGGTTTACAACCCCGCAGTCCATCATCTAGGTGTGCTATAGCAAACAAGAATCCGCTAAATGATGTCCTGTCCTGTAATAAAATGTATATTTAGTTTCCAACTTCAAAAGCACGAGGTCATAAAAAGGCAATAAAATGCAATTTCTCAAGGAAGTTAATTACATTACAGAGATCTTCTGGTCAGTTTACATATCCTGTAGCTTTACTGAAACCTGGGGGGGGGGGGCCCATGGAAGCACAAGCTGTCTTATGTGAGACAATCACATGCAATATTTTTATATTACAAATATCATACAATAATCATAACCAGCTGGCAAAGCGTCACAATCCTCCCCACCTAGACTGAATTTGGGGGCTCTATGCCCTGCATGGGATGAGCTCCACAAGTCAGTTCATTCCTCATATAGACGTGATAAGCCATCTGTGTTCTGATTGGTCGCTCCAGTCCTATGTAAGATCGTCATGTCATACCCTTGCAAAATCAGGGGGTTGTGGTCAGTTTGTACCTCAAAATGCTGCCCATATAAGCATGGCTCTAACTTCTTTAGGGCCCACATTATGGCAAGATACTCTTTTTTCCACAGCAGAGTAAGTCTGTTCCCTGGGAAGTAACTTTTTACTCAGGTATACTATGGGGTGATCTATCCCTTGGTTGGATGCTGACTCAGTACTGCCCCAATACTCACGTCTGAGGCATCAGTCTGGACTATAAAGGGTCTGCTATAGTCAGGACTTGTCAATACAGGAGCACTGCAGAGTGCCTCCTTCAGTCTGGTAAAGGCTTTTTTACAGGCTGGTTCCCAGGTAATTTTCTTAGGCATCCTTTTCTTTACCAGGTCAGAAAGGGGAGCAGCCAGGGCACTGTAATTGGGTAAAAATTTCCTATAGTACCCTGCTGTCCCTAGAAAACTCCTGACCTGCTTCTGCATTTCAGGTCTGGGCCATACCTTGATTGCCTCTATTTTTACTTGGTTAGGACGGAACTGTCCCCACCCTACCATACGCCTGAGGTATGCCACTTCAGCCATGGTCACCTGGCACTTCTCAGCTTTGGCAATGAGCCCAGCCCTCTGCAGCCTGCCCAGCACTTCCCTAAGGTGGGACAGGTGTTCCTCCCAGCTGGTACTAAAGATGGCAATGTCATCCAGGTATGCCATGACATACTCCTCAGCACTATTTAACACCTGGTTCACCAACCTTTGGAAAGTGGCCGAGGCGTTCTTCATTCCGAAATGCAGTACTTTAAATTCAAAGAAGACTATTGGAGTGATGAAGGCCAACCTCTCCCGAGATCTGTCAGTTAACTCTACCTGCCAATACTCCTTAGTCAGGTCAATAGTCGTAAGGTAGGTTGCCCTTCCCAACTTGTCCAGGGGTTAATCCATCTGGTGCATCGGATGGGTGACTGATATCGTCACTGCATTCAGTCCATGATAGTCCACACAGAAACAAGTAGAGCCATCTGGCTTGGGCACAAGGACCACAGGTGAGGCCCAGGGGCTGTGGGATTTCTGGATTACCCCTAAATCCAGCATTTCCTCCACCTCCCTACCTAATGGACTTTTGGACAGCCTCTGACACCCGATATGCTGTCCGCTGTATGAGCGTCTGTGTCCCTGTCTCTACATCATGCGTCACTAAGGAGGTTAGTCCAGGCTTGGCTCTAAACAGTGGGGCAAAGTCTGCTAACACCTCCTTTACTTCCTGGATCTTGTCTGGGGCCAGCTGGGGTGACAATTTAACTACCTCCACAGAGGACTCCTGCTTGCTTTCTTCCAGCAAGTCCAGAAGGGAGTCTCCTTCGTCTGTCTCCTCCCCAGGACTACATACTGCAAGCACCATGTCAGTTCTATTAGCATATGGCTTCATCATGTTGACATGGTACATTCTTTCTGTATATCTTCTGTCAGGTAACTCTATGATACAGTTCACGTCATTTACCTTTCTAACTACTTTGTACGGTCCTGCCCACTCAGCCTGCAGCTTGCCGTTCTGGAACGAGATAAGGACAATGACTTCCTGACCCACCGTGTACGAACGAGCTGTGGCTCTGCAGTCGTAGCACACTTTTTGTTTCTTGTTGGGCAGCTGCCAGGTTGCTCTGGGCTGTCCCCATAAGCTTCTTCAGCCTTTCCCTAAACCTAAGAGCATAATCCACTATGGGAGTTCCCTGGGTGGCGTGCTTGCCTTCCCAGTCTTCGCAGATCAAGTCAAGGGGCCCACATACCCGGCGTCCATATAAGAGCTCGAAGGGGGGAAATCCTGTCAACTCTTGTGGCACCTCCCTGTATGCAAACAGGTGGGGAAGGTATTTCTCCCAGTCCCTCTCATGCTATTCAGCAAACGCTTGGAGCATTGACTTCAGGGTACCATTAAATCTTTCCACAAGCCCACTGGCTTGCAGGTGATAAGGTGTTGTGCACCTCTGCACCACCCCACACTTCTCCCACAAACATTTCATCAGGTCTGACATGAAGGAACCCCCTTGATTGGTGATAACCTCCTATGGAAACCCAACACAGGAGAAAATCCTAAGTAAGGCATCTGCCACTTTGTCTGTCCTCAGTGAGGATAGGGCGACTGCCTCTGGATACCAGGTGGCATAATCCACCACAGTTAGGATGAACTTCTTCCCAGAGGAGCTGGGGGTATTTAAAGGCCCCACAATATCCATTCCCACCCTCTGGAATGGCTCCTCCACTATGGGCAATGGAATTAGGGTGGTTTGGGTTTTCTTACCTGCCTTCCCTATTTCTTGGCACCGGTGACAAGACCTGCAATACTCCTTCACCTGCTGGGTGAAGTTGGGCCAGTAGAAATTCTGGGCCAACTGCTACATAGTGCACGTGATTCCCAGATGACCAGACAAGGGAATATCGTGTGCAATCTTGTGCAACTGCTCATGGTACCCCCGGGGAATGACAAGCTACCTGCCTATCACCCCTCTGTCTTAGCATCCTGAGTATACATCAGTCCATTTTCCCAATAAACTTTATGTTTTCCGTCACCTCCCTGTGCTCCGTCAGAGTCTGCCCAAGCCCTCAGCTTCTCTAGACTAGGGTCACTTTTCTGAGCAGCTGCAAACTCCTTACACATTCCCAAGGCATGGGACAGGTCCCCGTCAGTATCTAAACTATGGTCCCTAGCTCTAGCATCAGGGCACTCTGGATCACTGTCATCACTAACCCTCTGACAATGGGTCACCCCTCCTTCTTCGGAGTAACCCTCCATAGCTGTTTGGTAAACTGCTACTGGGGACATTTGTACCCCTTTTCATTAGTCTCCATATCAGGAGACACAGGCTGGGGAACCAGCCTCCCAGTGGTTTCCACAGTGGCTTCTATGGGGTCCAGGGAACTACAATTTTCCCTTGCCGCTTGGCTACAGGTAACTGCACACACCATCCCCTGTTTGAGATTGTTGCCAAGGATGACATCAACTGCTAAAGTTTTGGCTATAGCCACCTGTTGCACAGTTCCCCCTGTTTCACCCCAGTCTAAGAGAATACTAGCTAGTGGCAATGTTGTCTCCTTCCCAGTGAACCTTTGTACAGTTACAAATCTATTGGGTATAAGCTGACCAGGCTCTACCAGATCCCCTTTAACCAACATCAGGGATGTCCCTGTGTCTCTTAACCCTTGTGTCTGTACACCATTCACAGTGACTGGGTGCATGTGTTCCCTCATGTTCACAGGCATGCTTCCAGGGACACACAAACAACCCACTTCTTTCCTAGCCCCATTTTATGTATTGCTCATCCTTTTGGGACACTGTCTGGCAATATGCACAGTTTCTTTACAAACTCAACATTCGTTTCTTTTCTCAGAGAAATCTTTTCTTTGAAACCTGGGGCTAACTGGTTTCAGTGGAGGTAGTGAGGATTTTAGCTGCCCTGAAGGTGGGCTTTTCCCTTTCTGCGCTGCCACACCTGCCACATTCACTCTCAGAGCAGGTCTGATCTTGGCATAGCGGTCCGAGAGTTCAGCAACCTCTTGCACTTATTTGGGATCTTGGTCCTCCAGCCAGGTTTTCAGCTCTGTTGGGCATTCCAAAAAACTGCTCTAACAATATAGCATTTTCAATTTTATCTATAGAGTTTGCTTCAATTCCTTCCCACCATGTTTCATGGCTAGCTCCTCATAACTCATGTCAGGGCTTCTCCTGAGCTTAAGGAATTTAGCTCTGTATGCTTCTGCACTTAAATCAAACTTTTTAAAAGTGCAGCTTTAGGTTTGCTGTAATCATTACAGTCCTCATTGTCCATTTGACCCAATGCATCCCAAGCTTTCCCAGTAAGTAGCAGGGGTAGCTGGAGGCTCCAGGACACTCTAGGAATCTTTGCCTGAATACAAACTTTTTCAAAGGAATTTAAAAAGACATCCATATCCTGCTCCTCTTTAAATTCAGCTATCAATTTGGAATTTAATTTGCAACCCAGTCCTGTAGTTTCAGTTAAACCCAAGCCACTTACCTACTCTGGTGCTGGTGGTTGGAGTTGTAGCTTCTCCAGTTCATGTCACCTTTGGTGCTCACGCTCTTCACAGTCCACCTCTCACTGTTCACATTCAGCTTCTGCCCTTCTCGCTACCTTTTCTCTTCTGCAACTTTTTTCTCTCACTCTGTGTCTTGCCATTCTCGCTCACTCTTCTCCTCTGCAGCTCGTTTCTCTTGCTCCGCTTCTTGCCATTCCCGCTCAGCCTCTCTCTGGAACTCCAACTTCATTCTGCGCAACTCAATCTGCAGTCTGATTGCTTCTGGCTCCAGAATGCTGGAGACCTTCCCCTGGTGCTGTGGCCCTTGGCTTGCACTGGCCCTGCTGTCCTCCTCACCAGATCTGGGCACTGCACTGGCTGCTAGCCCCTCCACACCCAAGGTTTGGTCCTTTACAGTCATGGACTATGACTCAACACTCTGGGCATCAGCTGCCATCAGAGGATTCATGAGGTTCTGCTTAGTGGCTCTCCCCTTGTGCAGGACTCCTCTCTCTTTGTACAACTGCTTCAGGTAGTCTACAGTGTGCTCACTGAAGTTGGAAGCCATCTTCTTCCCTAACTACAGCGACTCTAACTTGCACTTTGAAAAGAAAATAAAACAGGCAGGAACTTTGACTGTAAGCAAAGTGATATATTTCTGTTTTCTCTTTTAAAAATAAATCACTGCCTTATTTTGCAAGTGAGCTGTACAGTGTTAAGCTGACACTGAATGGTTGGCACAAGGCCATAGGCAAAGTGCCTTCAGCCCCTGGAAGTACTGTAAAATCCATTCCATGCACCCCCTTTGGGTGTCTTATTGTGCTTATAAAATGGGCTCATTTTTTAAAAGCTTTTTATAGTTGGGAAAAGCATGTTTATATGTAGAAACCATAGATTTACTTGTGTGCATTTATGATAAAATAGTCATTCTGCCCACTGCAAATGATGTCATTGGACAAAGTTTGTCTTTTGCTGGCATGAAGATTCAAGATATGGAATGTCTATCATGGAATTTTTATCATGGAATGTTTACCATGGAATACGTGAATTCAAAATTCCGCTCAGTTCCACTGGCAGACTGTTCCTCTCCTAACATACTGTACACACACATAACAAAGGCCTCTTCTACAGCCAGAGACTTAATTATCCCACTGTCAAAGCAAGCAGAATATATTTCCCTGATGAGCTGGTAAAGACAGAAGGGGAGATATTTCAATGTTAGCAAATAAACTGTTGTAATGAAAACTATAAACAATATTTAATGTTTCTAATTTGTTTATATGTGTGTATGGAAAGTGTGATGATCAGGAAAGCAACATTTAATTAATTTGTTTTATTTTAGGTAGTTTTATTTCTAGGGCCCAGTTGAAGGTTTTTTTTTTTTTACAGTGTAAAGATAACAGCCATGTTTGTGACGGAATATCTATCCTGGTTGTATGGGACTGATGGAAGATAGTTCTGGTTGTAGGAAGACTGATTTGCTCATTGAGTGATGTGGTTTAAGACCAGGATGACTGTGCATGAAACAGATTTCATGCATGGTCACATGATATATTTTGACCAATGTGACTTCTTTATTTTGGATTCCCATTATATAATAGTCTGTGACATGCAGACGATGCTGTAATATACACTGCAGCTAAAGATGTTGCCAATGCAGTAGAACGTTTACAGAAAAATTGTATTTCTTTCCAAACCTGAATTAAGCCTCACCATCTCATCCTGAACACTAAAAAGGATAATGCTTTATGCAAGCCCTCACGCATATGAACAAAAAGTCTCACAAATAGAAATTTATACTCTGGATAATATCTGTCTTGAAAATGCTCATTCTTCTAAATACTTAGGGTTGACATTAAGTGACACACATACTTACGTGTTACATATTGATTGGCTAATTAAGACAGTTAATAAGAGACGTTTTATGTTGTACCACAGGTTTTTAAATAATTGATTAGCACTTTTTTCTTGGGACAATGCTAACTGTGCAGAAAGCATTGACATAGGTTTTATAGAAGTGTTATGTTTGTTAAACACAGTAAGGCAAGTGCTATGCATTTTCACAATGTTTTAGAACTTTTCTGAGCAAAACACTAATCAATTTTTAGAGTTAAATAAAACCCTGTACCACTGCAGAGAACATCATTGAGCCCTCACTGTTACTGTATCTGAAGTCTACTTGATGTCAGTTGTTGACTATGGCTTAATAATACACAGCAGCTAATTCCTTTCCGTTACTCAAAGTACATAAACACATGAATATTATCTGTTGATTTTGCTTCAGTGCCTATGCAGCCAGTATAATGTTATGCTTCTGCAACTGTGTTACTCAGGTTTTGGCCATTTGCACTCTCTATTCCAGAGGCCGTACCACCCTGTAGGGGTACCAAAGGCAAGGAATCCTCTAGAGGGTTCCATCCCTAGAGATGCCGTGGGATGATTTCCTTGGCTAAAGGTACCTGAGGAAGGATCCCCTGAAGAGAGGCGCTGCCGCTGGAGGAGGAGAGGAGGATGGTGGGGCAAAGAAAACGTGCTTCATAAGGAGGCTGAAGAGAACTGCTATATATAGCTCAGGAAGTGGGAGTGGCTGGCTGCTTGTCCACTGAACCAAAGGCAGAGCCTTCCAATTCAATGGCCTATGCAGCCAGTATAATGTTATGCTTGTGCATCTGTGTTACTTAGGTTCTGGCCATTCGCACTCTGTATTCCAGAGGAATTATCATCCTGTAGGGGTACCAAAGGCAAGGAACCCTCTAGAGAGTTCCACCCCTAGAGGTGCCGTGGGATGATTCCCTTGGCTAAAGGTACCTTAGAAAGGATCCCCAAAGAGAAAGCAATAGTATGAAGCATATGGGCAATCAGTAGCTGTGAAATGTAGTAATAGAAAGCATCAGTCAGCTTGATAACACAGTGGGATGCACAGGTCAGCAATGGCATGGGTTAAATGGATCACATGGGAATAAGGGGACCTCCTAAGGAGACAGGGAACAGCAGAAGTGCGGGAAGGGCAAGCAAGGGATACCATCCACCTCCATCCAACAGTGGATCCTATCTAATGGAACTAGAAAATGCTAACTAGATATTATGACCTTTGGCGTGGAGGAGAGAAAAAAATTCCTTTGAGGAGGAAATCTCTGGGGTTCCAAGGCCTAGGTCACCTTCCCTCCAGGCGTGGAAGCATTTCATTATGATGGCTCTGCTACTGCAATTTGGAAGCCCCAAAGAATAAGAAATGGAAAATATTCCAATTTGGAGGGAAACTCTCACTCTCCTTCTAACAGGAACACCGTGGAGGGTTTATTTATTTATTTAGTTAGTTAGTTTTTGTTGCCTAGGTAAGTGCACTAGACAAATCCTGCCTATTTTCAGGCATGACCCGGGGGAAGGGGAAACAGATGAATGCCAACTGACCTTGAACCAGATTAAGCTGTTGGTGATTTTTTTTTACTGAATGAGGGAAATTTGGCCAGGACACCAGGAAAATTCCCCTACTCTTTTTGATAAGTGCCATGGGATCTTTAACATCCACCTGAACTACCACCAATCCAGGCAGATGGGACCTTGGTTTAATGTCTCATTCGAAAGATGGCACCTCAGAAGTGCAGCACCCCTCTCATGCTGCACTACAGTGTTAGTAGTGGGATATTAACCCAAGTGCCAGATGTGGGAACTGAACCCACAGCCCTCTGATCTCCCGGCCTCAGAGGTGAGTGTTCTACCTACTGAGCCACTGACACTGCAAGACGGTAGCTCTGCAACAGCCGCTCCAAGGCAGGAGGAGGAGAGTAACTACCACCAAGGCACTCACCCAGCCTACCGACCTATAAAACAAACTATGTGAACCAGAGGTGGTCGTCGGAAGAATGTGGTGAAGGTGCCTTGCTAGGGAACCACTAAAGCCAATGGACAACATTTATACTGGAAACACTAGAGCTAAAGGAAATTTCTGTAACTGCCCTTCACAGCTTAGTCATAAATTCTACAACTTGAGGTGCAGTCAGTATGGTTGATGACTGAAGGTCCACCCGGAGCGAGGACATTCCCTGCTATTGGCCAGGTGAGAAGGACCCCGCCCCAAGCTTTGCATGCTCAAGCTGCGGACTTGCTGCAGAGTGAGACCATTGGCAGCAGGGGAACCTGTGCCAAATGGAATGGCTGGCATGCCCCAGGGACTGATGAGGGGTGAATGGGCATAAGTACTGAGAACTTGCAGGGCAAATGGCAGGGCACATGGAACAAAGATGGCATGAGCAAGGGTAGATCTTGGCATATTTCAGTAAAACAGGGCAATGCAGGAGCAGGGTAACAATAGTTGGACCAGCATGTAGGTCAGTAAGCAGTATGAACAGTTGGTTCTGGCATGTAGGTCTGCAAAACATAGTAACAATGATGGGATATGAATGTAAGTGGGGGCAGTAGTACAATAGTGAGGCAAGCCAGCCAGGCATTCAAAAGCCAAATTAAGTGACAAATGCTCTGAGGATTTTTGGCAGTGGAGGCAGGATAGAGAACAGAAGTAAGTAACCACATGGGGTCATGACTCCCCAAACACTTCCCAGTCCCCCCCATATGAAAAACAAGAAAGTGATGGAAGGGTCAGGAACCACATGCAGATATTAAAACTAGTTTACAGCATCACAGTAGCTTAGCTGACCTCAGAGTAGAAGAGCAGTGTACAACAGGGAATAGCATGAGCTATGAGTGGGAGTAGTCAATAAGCATGGAAGGAGGGAAGCACAATGCTGTGAAAATAGTTATGACCACAGGGGAAGTAGATTAAGCAGGGAAAACATGATTGAGCTGCATAGCAAGGGTTCAGAGGGAGCCTGGGTTCAGAGGGAGCTTGAATCAGGTGAAAACAATTAGGCTTGGTAGCATGGGGAGCAATTAGGCCTGTAGCATGGAAAACAGCTTTGGTCTGTGTAAAAACACAGGTAATGGTGACAATAGCAATGGGAATAACTAAAAGCAAGTAGCAGGAGCTGCAAAAGAGCCGAATGGTAGGAGCAAGCAAATGGTAAGAGCTGAGAAACCAAATCTCCCCAAAAAGAAAACAAAACTAAGACACAAAGACAGAAGAAACATGGAAGAAATAAAAGGAAGCACACAGCCCAAGGCAAAAATACAAACCAGAAGCAGAAGAACAAAACGCAGAGTCCAGCAGAAAGAATCAGCAAGGCGAGGGCAGTGTTGGGTAAGTTACTTTTCTATTACTTTCTATTTCTTGCTTAACAAACCAGGAAGCTCTGTGCAATCACATAGCGATGGAGAAGCGCTAGAAAAAGTAATACACCTGACAGTTGCGGTTACTTCTATTTATACAAAAAACAATGCAAAAATAATAAAAAACTATAAAGATGACATTTATTTGAAAGTAACAGGTTAGTTACTAGTTACTTTCAGAGAAATGTAATCAGTTACAGTTATGTAATACTTTTGTATAAAAAGACATAAGTAATTGTAACTGTAAGGTGTATTACTTTTCCAGTACTTCTCCATCCTTGCTAGCGACTGCACAGAGCTTTCTGGAACAAGTTTCTGAAAGTAATAGAAAAAGTAATTTATCCAACACTGGGGTGGGTGGCCGGGAAGACCCCAGCCTGCCACAGAGCCTCCGGCCAGCAAAGAAAAAGTGCTTCAGAAGGAGGCTGAGGGGAACTGCTATAAATAGCTGAGGAAGTGGGATTGGCTGTCTGCTTGTCCATTGCACCAAAGGAGCCTGCGGAGCCTTCCAATTAAAAAACTGATAGAAATACACTTAATTGTAGTTTCTATAATCGTCTTGAGTGGCTTCCCTTTGATAAAAGAGTTCAATACTCTCAGACAGTGCTGCTTAGGAAAGTATTAAATGCTACTGGTCCAAAGAGTTTTAAACTATTAGTTCAAATTCTAACAGGACGTGGTATCACCAGAGCTAACACTAATTAAAACCTTGCAGTACCTAGGTGCAAAATCAGCTTGGGCCAGAACTCATTTTCTTACACTGCTGTTAAAGTGTGGAATGCCTTACCTCTACAGAACAGAACAGCCAGCCTTGCGATTATCACTGCAGGGCTATGGGCTTACTTTATTTAAAATCGGTCACCAAACATGAAGATTTCATGAAACCGATGTTGTGAACCTAAGGTACCACTTTTAGGACATGGTACCTTAAAGTAGGGCCGCAATAGTCCTTTTGTGCAAATTTTAGTTTTATTTTGAGCCATTATTTAGTGGCAAAGGATCGCAGTTTGGCCATGACAAGGTGGCCAGTTGATCCCTTCCACTTCCCTATTCATTTCCATGCCCCCGCACTCAGGCACATTATGACATGCAGCAAGGGAAAGTGCAGGGGTGTGCCCCATTTAAATGAATGGGACTGAATTTTCCTTACTTTTGTAACCCCTAGGTGGCACTATCCCAATGGCTACTACCCCTGCCTGCTTGGCTAGTAGCAGGTTAAGGGGTCTGAGTTCTGAAATGAGTGCCTCCACCTGGAGGACAGGGTTGGTAGTGGTCAAGCTAACCTGGGCACAGCCCTCAGGGACACTGTAACTCCCCTCTTTCCTTACTAGTGGGCAGAACAATACACAATAATCACTTTCACAATACCCCTGATACACCACACAAGTACCCACACTGTTTGCACATACCACCAGGGCTTTCCTCTGGCCTGGCCCTGGGGACCCCCTGTAAAACAAGGTTATACACAACAAATAACAGCAGTGCAGTACTCTTGCACAAACTGGAACCGCAGTCAGGGTAAATGCAAAAAAGAGTTAGATCTAATTTATTTAAGGGACTTGAACATGGGAGGGGTATAATCAGGTTAATTTGCTTAAAGGCTCTATCAGTCAGACAGTTATGCATGCACTTCAGGGCCCATAAACTGTCACACACTCTGGGTACCCAGATGGAGAATGGTGGGCTAGCCAGGAACATTGTAGCTGGTTGGGGCCCGGTGATGGAAGAGAACGACATGCACAACACACACTATTTGTAATCCGGAGCTGGTGTGCTCAGTTCGTGAAAAGAAAACAACAAGACAATCACATGACACACTTTTAGATTAGGTTGTTGTTGCAGGGAGCTACCCTGATGATTACTCACGATACCCAAGACGGGACACAGGCTGGACGAAAATCGAGACAGCAGGTGGTTAATCTGGAATGCCAGGAGAAGCAGGGCCCACACAAATTGCCGAGGTGTCATTCCTGTTGAAACATGGAGCAGGGGGCTGATCCCCAAGCAGGTCTTTCTTTGATGGCTTTCTCTGTGCAGCGAGTAGTCTGGCTTGGACAGTGTGGCAAGGCCCAGGCCAAATGGAGACATATTCAAATACAGTCCGCTTTGGACTGGATACAGCTTCCAGCAAGCAGAACACAGTTCACACAGTGAAGGACCAAATCACAACACACGTTCAATACACAGCGCATTTACATGTAAGGAAATTCTACTGTACCAGGAAAACTGCTCTCCGGTCATGATCACAAAGTCTCTGCACAAACCAGGGATTCAAAAGCAGCTGCAAATCCTAACAGGCCAATCGCATTCAGCAAATCCTCGGTCTTCTTCAGGTTAAAGCCCAGTGGCTTAAATAGTCCTCACAACTCGGATTCAGTCCGAATAAACTCTATTTTCCCTCTCAGGGACAGCAGACAGATAGGCCAAAAACTCAGTCTTTTCACAGTTCTCCCATGCAAAACTACACATAATTGCTGGTCAAATCACTTGAGCTGTTCCCATTTCACTTACCAGCTCAGAACTGACTGAAACAGCAGGCAGCTTGGGGATTTCCCTCAGATCCAAAAGATTCGGTTGGCTGTTGTGTCTGTCAGTCACAACAAAGGCTCTTCCTTCAGGTGCAAAAAGGCACCAAAAGCCCAAGACTACAATTCCTACAGATTTTGACTCCAGACAGCTCCTGTAGTCCGGCTCCATTTTAGGTCCCACCAGACTGATTGGTCCAATTCGGCAGTTCCGGGCCAAAATGGTTAGGATAAACAAAACACTTCTTGCTGCAAAGAAGGCAGGTTAGACAAACTACATTATTATTACTACTCTAATGAATGATCAGCAAATAGTTATATCTATTAACAGGGCTCCCTCTGCGCAATTAGCGATGGCAGAAACGGAACGATTACCTGGCAGCCTGGGTGGGACTTGAGCAGGACAACACTCAGCCCCCTCCCAGATTAATTATTACTGCAATCTGGGCAGCTCTTAAAGCAACAGTACATAGAGGCTACACAGGCACTTTCTGGCAATAACAATTAATTGCTAAATGCAGGACACTAGCCTACCAATGAGTATTTAGGCAAGCTCATGGAAGACTTTTCGGGAACCCCCATTTGTAAGGGGCTTACACTATTTTATACATTATGATGGCAAGCTGGAGATTAATGAAGACCACCACTTGAACAACAATGCCTTTGTCAGTCAAGCGGTGGTCTTCATTAATGTCCAGTTTGGATCAGTGAACACTTTTAAACCCTCTAAGCCACAATTAATTCTAAAAGGTTTCCTCAATACTAGGAAGGGGATGATCTTGAATAGTTTTTAAAATCATTTCAGAGAGTGTGCAGTTTAAACTGGACAGGGTTTCATGGATGATCCACATTACACCACTGCTTACTGGCTGTGCTTTGCATGCATTTGCTAGAATGAATGATCAGAACTGTATGGACAATGATAAAGTTAAGGGTATTACTGAAACAGTTTGAGCTAACTTCTGAGGCTTATAGAAGAACATTCAGGGAATTAAGAAAGGGTACAGGAGAAAGCTATGTAGAACTGCATATTCAAATGTGTACCTATGTAGACCACGGGTGGGGTGGGGGGAGGCCAAGCTAGAACTGTGAAGGAAATAAAAGATCTGTTTGTAAAGGAACAATTTCTCAAAATTGTACCTGAAGACCTGCATGTATGGTTACTGGACCAGGCATGCAGCTTCACAAGGGAGACAACAAAAAGTTTTGATCTGTATGTGGCCAGCAGACCACACATGCAGCATAGGAACAAGGGGGGACAGCACACAGTTTCAAGATGACCCAGGGAGGGCTCCCTAAAGTAAACCAGCCTGCACTCGAGCCCAAAACACACCTCACTGTTCCTATGGGGAACAAGGAGCTGGGGACAAAGAAGTGCTTTATTTGCCAGAAAATGAGGCATCTGTCCTGACTGCCCTAAAAACATGAACAAAGGGCAAATGTCTGGGGGAGGGAAGCCAATACCCAGTAGATAGCAGCCTTCACACAGACTATAGTGCCACCTAACTCCTCCAAGCATATGCACCATATCCTAGTTAATGGGACCGTAACACAAGGATTGATAGACACTGGTGCCTCCATCCCCATGGTGAAGCAGGATTTGATCCAGGTGGAGCAGATTCTGCTAGGCCAGTTTTCCCTGATTCGGGTAGTCATGGGTCCAGTGATCTTCCTGAGCTGGGAAGGCAGCCATGGGATACTGGGAGGTGGGAGTTGTACCTGATCTCCCTGTGGATGTTATCATGGGGAACAATTTTGGCCACAGGGAAACTCTGGTGTGTATTACTAGCCACAGTCAATCAAAAGGGCAGGCTTCTGAGGGTGAGGAGGGGGGCAACAGAGCCTGTAATTACCCCTCCCTCAGCAGCTGAGGAAGCAGCTGGTGTGGGTGAGGGACTAGCTAAGAGTATCAGCCCCGAGTCCCAACTGCAAACAGATCTCAAGCCATGGGTGGATTTTCTTCTGAAGGGGAGTTGAGGAGGGTCAGATGGGAGGATCCTCGCAGAGCTCTGCTGGCTAATACTACCCAACAGAAACTGGGACAAATATTTGTCCTACTTCCTGTTTGGATATAAGAAGTCCCACAGGAGTCCACAGGATTCTCTCCCTTTGAGCTCTTGTTTGGTCACATGCCGAGGGGACCCCTAGATTTAGTTAGGGAAGAATGAGAGAGGGACCTTGCCTCCAAAGAGGAATCTGTTGTGGTGTGTGTCCTGAATTTCAGGGCCTGGCTTTAGGAGCTCATGGGGCTCATCCAGGAACACTTAGTCACTGCACAACAGTGGTAGAAAGCCCGGTACAACTGTGGGGCTAGAGTCCAGGAGTACGAAGTCAGACAGAGAGTGATGGTACTCATGAGGTCAAGTAGTTGGACTGCCTGATAGGAGGTGCAGGAATAGGGAATATCATGTTAACATGATAAAGACCTACTATGATAAGGAGGAAATTGTCTTTGTCATGTCCAGTACATTGAAGTCAGACGGTGAGTGATAGTATTCGTCCCAGTCTGATACAATAAACTGCAAATAGCATGGGAAGGCCCATTCTTCATAGTTAGGAAGGTGAATGAGGTCAGTTGTATAGCTGGACTGCCTGGCAGGAGATGCAGGCAAAGAGTATATCATGTTAACATGATGAAGCCCTACTACAATAGGAAGAAAATGGTCCTCACTGTGTGCAGCATGCCTGAAGAGGAAAATGAAGAGCAGCAGAGAGCTTTAGTGAATAATCTCACCCTCTCAGAGCAGCTGACACCAGCCCAAGCACAGAAGATGAGGGGGGTGCTGCAAGCATTTGGGAAAATGATCTCAGGTTAACTGGGGTATACCAAGATAGCTGAACACCACATGGATACTGGGACCCAGGTGCTGCTGAGGCAGTCTTCCTACAGGAGTTAGGCGAACCATGCAGGAGGATCTCAGAGAGAGATGCTGGATCTCGAAGTAATCCAGGAGTCTAGTAGCCCCTGTGCCTCGACTGTAGTCCTGATCCCTGAGAAGGACGGTACCACACAGTTCTTTGCTGACTACCGTAGGCTCAACAGCTGCATGGAGTCAGATGCCTTCCCTATGATCAGAACAGATGACACCTTGAAACAGCTGGGGGAGCCCTGTTCTTGATCACGATAGTCCTGACAAAGGGCTACTGACAGGTACCCCTAAGCCCTGCAGCCTGGGAGAAATTGGCCTTCATAACCCCATTTGGCTCATTGAAATTCCTGAGTAATGCCATTTGGGATGAAGAATACACCCTCAACCTTCCAGCGGCTTGTGGTTCACATTCTGTCTAGGGTAGGTGAATATGCACTGACATACATCGATGATATAGTCATTTATAGCCAGACATAGGAGGATCATGTCAGGCACATGAGGGAGGTGTTCTGCTGACTGAAAGCTGCAGAGCCGACAGTTAAGGCAGACAAATGTCAGACAGGCATAGCAGAAGTGTCCTACCTTGAGCACCAGGTGGGCAGTGGATGCATCTGTCCAGAACCCACAAAGGTTGAGGCCATCAAGGCTTAGCCCACCCCTACCACAAAGAGACAGGTAAGGCATTTCTGGGGACAGCCAGGTACAACAGGAGGTTTGTATAGTGATGTGGCCAAACCCTGATAGAACTGACATAAAAGAAACTGCCGGATAAAGTTCCCTGGATGGAGGTCTGAGCCCACTTTCAAGCAGTTGAATGAAGCATTATTGGGTCACCCATGCTCGCTAGCCCCATTTATGAGCTCAAGTTCATTGTACAGGTGGACACCTCAGACTATGGGCTGGGCACTGTCCTGAGCCAGGTTACACCAGAGGAGGAGGAAGAGCACTACATAGTGTATCTGAGCCAGAAGTTTCTGCCCAGGAAGGAGGCATATACCACTGCTGAGAGAGGAGTGTCTGGGGATAATGTGGGCCCTACAGAAGCTGCAGCCATATCTGTACAGGCAGGAGTTCACTGTGGTCACAGATCATCCTCCCCTGACATGGCTCCATAGGACCAGTGAGCAAAATATATAATTATTGTGCTGGAGTTTGATACTGCAGTCGCATAACATGACCATCCAGCATCACAGTAGTTCACAAAATGTCAGTGCAGAAGTGTTGGCTAGGCAGGGCTAAGTGCATAGCAGGATGCTTTAGGCACTTCACAGACCCTACATTAATGGCAGTGTCTCTTGGAGGGGTCACCCAAAAGAGACACGCCTTCATTTTCTGGGGCGGGGGACATGACAAGAAATGGTACCAGATTAATTTATTCTTTTTTTGGTTAGGATAATTATTTTACTTTTATAAGTTCTGCTGTTTGGAATGGACACCCAGATGGCTTTCAGGTCACATGTTCAGGCAGCTCTCAGGAAAAATACTGGCCAACTGCAAAGGTGCTAAGTTTGCCATGAACTCATCTAGCAATAAACCCTGGCAGATGTGAGGCTGCTATTTGTGGCATGGAGACATCCTGCAAGAAGGATGAAAACATTTTCCTAAAACTGCGAGTAAGTATGTGGCTAGGTGCAAATAAAGTCACTGATGATGTCACACACACACACACAGCTGGGGATGCTGGAGGCACTGTCATTCCAGGGAGAGGTCACACCCCCACAGCCTGAGCCCATAAAATGTTGAGTTGGACAGCCATCTCTCTCTCTCTCTCTCTCTCTCTCTCTCTCTCTCTCTCCCTCCCTCCTCCTCTCTCTCCCTCTCTCCCTCTCTCTGTCTCTCTTTCTCTCTTCACACAGCCTATGAAGAGGACTGGACTATGTGAGTAACTATTCCACAGAAGGGAAAGCCCTGCTCCTATTGTGAACCTATCTGCGTGAGGGAAGGACAAACTTAATGGAAGTCCTTTCAGGTTAACTGAGCGATTAAAGATAGACTCTAGGAAAGACTAGAATTTAAAATTCTTTTAACAATCATCTGTGCACTTGAAATTATTTTCTTTCCAGTAATCATGTAAACCTTTTTGTCTTACTGTAAATATCCTGTTTATTTGTTAATACCCACAGTATCTAGTACTAAAGAATAAATAATTTATAGAACAGTGACAGTGCCTCATATTGAAAAGGTAATTCAAGTTCTTTAAAGGAATTAACAAGAGAATTGTGGGGAACTATTTAGCCTGAATACCAATTTGCAGTCACATGGACATGAATGGAAATTAACAGCAGGTAGGTTCAAGAGAGATGTGAGGAAGTACTACTTTACGGAAAGTGTGGTGGAACCTTGGAACAGTCTGTCAGCTGAAGTAGTGGGTGTAAAAAAAAAAAAGGCAGGGGATCAAGCAGGGCTGGGACATAATGAAGGGAACATTGGTTACCTGGGGTGACAGTACCAAGGAGAAGGAGACTAGAGGACGGAGAGGGTTAGTTCCCTGGAGGAACAGTACGTCCCAGGGATTATAGGGAACTTGGACAGACTGGATGGGCCACTGGTCTTTTTCTGTCGTCATTGTCTATGTTTCTGTGTGATTTTTATATTTCTCCTGGCAACAGAGAATTCTCTGCTTACAGTCTGCTGTCTGAAGTACACTTTATCACATATTATTGTGTTACCTTCCTAGCCCTGAACAGGATTTTTTTTTTCCTGTTCCAATCAGGTGGTGTCAGCTAAGGAACCAGAACACCCAGACAACTGCCCTGTAAGCGGGAACAGCCCAAGGGGCAGGTTGTCACAATTACCATACTTATTAAACAAGTCTGTTCCAACTTTAGACCATGGCAGTTCTGGCACATCATGAGGGCATAATGGTTCTTTTGTTTTTTTCAACTCCTGAAATACTGAGCAATGATATAATGTGTCCTCTGTTCATCCCAGACCAGAACAACACCTTACTTTCTCTGCTGTTTTTGAATTCCAGGATGCACATCATGGATTTTCTCCAGTTTTTCTGACATCCTTTTAGTGAATATTATTACATTTTCACTTCACACTCATGCAGTATTCCATTATAATACCAAATATCTTCTCTGTAGTTCCAGTCTTCTCTTAGTTCTGCTTGAACATCAAAGCTTTGCTCAGGCCATCTGTGCCATACTACAGTAGTAAGTAATTTTAAGGCAATCCTGCAGTGTCTCTGCACTAGTTTCTATTTTCTTCAGACAGATAGCACTATACTATCCTTCAGCACATCATTAAGCTCTCCTGACATAGAATACCTGGTAAATGTGCTCTGCTCAGTGTGTCAGACATGAATAATTCCTTGCCTTGTATCGGGCTTTGATATCAGCTCTCCGTAGTCTCATCAGAATCTTTTGCAGTCTCAAAGAGGTTTGATGGAGTGGCTTCATGAAAACAGCCTCCAAAGACTTGGGGTCAGTCTGTATATCAAACTGTCTGCTATATAGGCACTGGTGACATTTTCTAAAGCCCAATATAATCACTAGCATCTCTTTTTCAATGTGAGAATAGCTTTGCTGTGCTTCTATCAGGGCTTTTTAGGCATGTGCAGCTGACCTGGTTCATTGTTTTATTCAATCACAGCACTAAGGCACATAGATCTTGCATCAACTGACAGTGTATCAGGCTGGGTAACATCATAATATGTCAGTTAGCTGCTGTTGTGACTGATCTGTTTAGTTCCTCAAATGAATTTCTGTGCTACTCAAGCCAATGCACCGAACAGTTTTTCTAGAAGCTGTCTGCGTGGTGCACTGACTAAACAGACAAACTTTCAATAAACTTTGCAAAGTGTGTGACTACTCACTCCCGTGAGTCTCTCTGCTTGCTTATCTTCCGAGTCTGGCATTCCTCACATAGTTAAAATTTTTCTTTGATCTGGTTCCAGATCTCTTTGCTAAGAGTGTGATATTTGAGTTGCTCTAATGAAATAATAATAATTTAATAATTTCTTTTTTTTTAGTTCCTCTGCTCTTTCAAGTACCTGTAGGAACTTTTTCTCATGCTACTCAACATCCTCCCCCAGATGATAATGCCATCCGTGATCCATTGAACTCCTTCCAGTTCATGAATGTTTTGGTATATTTTACTCTGGAATACTTCAGGAGCTGAGAATATCCCAAGCAACATTTTGCTGTACCTATGGTGTCCAAAAGGTGTATTAAATGTACATATTTTACCACATTTCTAGTGCAAAAATGCCTTCACATTTTATAAGGAAACACAGAGGGAGGAGGACAGGCAGGTATACTAAGTAAAATAGAGGGAAGCAGGAAAGGCAGTGAGGGGAGCAAAGGGGTAGTCAGAGGAAGGGATAGCTAAAAGGGTCACTAATGGGGATAGGACTGTCTTCAGGTACGTAAGTGAGAAGAGGAAAGCAAGGGAAGGGATAGTGAGGATAAGGAGGGCAGAGGTGGAAGACTATGCAGAACAGGACCAAAAAGAAGCCAATATCCTGAACAAGTAGTTCTCCTCAGTCTTCACAGTGGAGGTAGGTGGGACGGACCACCAGGGAGTAGCAGGAATGAGGGGGAGGTGGACACAACTCCTTTTTCGGAGGAAATAGTCCTGAATGGATGTGCAGCTCTGAATGTGGATAAGGCTATGGGACTGGATGGGATACATTCAAGAGTATTCAAAGAACTTCGGGAGGTGCTAGCTGCATGACAGGCATGGATCCGGAAGACTGGACAAGAACTGATATGATCCCTGTACATAACAGGTGCAGCAGGGAGGAGGTAAGCAACTATTAGGCTGATGAGTCTTCCTTCAGTGGTGGGGAAATTAATTAAAACTCTGCTGAAAGAAGGACTGGTAGAGTATTTTGAAGTCAGTGGGTTGCAAGACCACAGGCAGCATGGAATAATGGGAGTAATTGCTCAATATAATCTACAGTATCAACCTGGAGTGTTATCTCCAAGGAGGAGCTGTAGGTGGTCATGGAGGTCTGGTCAAAGTTCCATTGGTATTAGTTACAGGTACAGACAGTAAAAGTGGTGGAGCAAGTACACCCAGAAGTGACCTGGTATGGCACCTGGTGGCGAGAGATCAAGTTCCTACTGTGATGGCAGCTTCAGCAAAGAAGTTTGGATCTCTGTGCATTGCGGGTAGCTCAGTATTGCAGAAGGGAGGCGGTGGTGTTCCTTATAGAACTGTACCCACCTACAACTGTACTGTATATTATCCTGTGTAGAAAGTAAATGTATACCCTAAAATATATGCGTAGTGGATGAGAATTGTGTGGCTCCCAGTACATCAGTAGTCCTGTGCAGAAATCCAAACATAAATGTTTAGTGTCTGCAAATGAGTGTCCCCATTTGGGGACACCAGTCCTATGTAGAGAGCCTAATCAGTTACATTATGCTCAACTTTACTCCCCCATGTGGACAACAACATCTTTTATTGCATAAATAGTTGTTGCATTTAATAACAGCTTTAAGGGGAAGAGACGCTTCTGTTAGCCCCCCAGTGCCTGGACACAAACAAGAACCATGGCCAATTCCTCACCTTTCAGGAGGCAGTAGTACCTGGCATCTGGAAAACTAGCTACAAAATGGTGCCCAGACAAGGACTGGTGTATTTTTTAGAGGTCCCAAATGCTGTATTTTAAAGTTTATTTGAGCAAAGTTGATTGAGGCATGGCCAGGTTATGACAAAGAGAATAAAGGTTGCGTATGAAGTTGGTTTTTCAGTCATAGCAAGACTGAGCCAGCATGTGAGTGACTGCAGTGGGTTTGTCCAAGGTCCTAGCACACTGGAATGTCATCAAGGGATTTGTTGAGGAGCCCAGTTGAGCCCACTTAAAGTGAGAGCAGCAGAGGCTTGAAGAAGGCCAGCACACCATCTGTGTGCTCTGAGAGATACCTGCTCATGGAGGAGAGAGAGGAAGAGGAAACCCAGCACATATCACAATGGGATGACCTTAAATCTCAGAGCAGCAACATAGATCATCACAAGATGCCCAGCCAACCTTGTGGAAGCACCGCTGTGCCAGTCTGGTTCCCTTCTGCCTCACCAGAGACCAACCATTGTTAGAGAATAGCCATCATTGCCACGAGAGCCTGAAGTGCTGTGCTCCAGCTGCCTGCCTGAGGGAGAATGTGCTAACCAGCCTGCAAACCACAACAGCAAAACTCCAGTGCAAAAGCTACTGCAAAATGTTTTGTTTGCATAGAAGCACTAGTCAGCAAGGGCAGGACTGTTCGGTATCCAGTAATACTGGCGACTGCAAATGAGCGACTACAGTAATAGCGACTCTTTTGCAGTGCCTCACATTTGGGCTACACTGTAGGGAAGCGAGGGATGGTACAGAGAGGGTAGGGATGAGTGAGAGAGGATTGGGGCACTGTAACACGACCAGAAAGGGAGGGCTAGGAAAGAGGGTTTGTGTGGAACAGTTTGGCATACCGCTGCCAAGCTTGCCGTGTGGTGTGGTGGTGAGGGTGGCTAGCTCGGGAGCAGCAGGTACAGGGATAGGGGCTGGGGAGTGGTACGTTTTGCTAGTGCACATAGTTTACTTACTTTTCTTTTTACTTTCTTCCCCTCCACAACATGTGCCCCCCTGGAGTTGGTTATTTAAAGTCAGGGGATGCGGGGGGCAAAGCCCCCACGAGGGGGTGGAGGTGCAGTTCCTTGCATTAATGCTTGTTCCATTGTGTTGGTCTATGTCACCGGTAAGTGCACATCACTGATTTGCTTTTCAGTGATGTACACTCACCGTAACGGTCAGTGCTGTTTTGCGATCGCCATTATAACATAGAACCAGACTATACAGGACTTTTTGCCTGTACATCAAATGTGTGTATGTTTGTGATCCAGGGACACTGCAGAAAAAAGATCATCATAGCCACCCAACCAGTCCAGCATTTTGGGGAATAAAAGCAGTAAACAGAACTGCTGTGTTATCAAAAACAAAGCCCACCAGGCTCCTATTGCCAGCCTTTTTAAAGGGGGAGCAAAGACATAATAATGAATAGCCCTAGAAAAAAAGGGCTTTCAAAATTAAACCCCCAGTCACCTTAGGTCTGCAGCAGTAGATAGTATGGTACATCCCACCTCACTGGCAATGTCTCAGCAGTCTTCCATGCCCAGTAAGAGGTTCTGCCACCAGAGATTCCAATGCAATCCATTAGTGTCCCCAGTCAATTGGCAGAAGCTTGAGTAGGATTTTGAGAGTGTAGAGGAGGAGATAATGGTCAGCTGTAGAGTGACTTGTGTAAGCCCTCCCCCCAATTGGGGCTTACAAGAGGGCTCTGGCCCCAACGCTGCCCTGCCATGTCCCCAGTGGCTCCAGGATGGCTTTGAACCCTGTGCAGTCCCAACTGTGTTCAACTGCTGCAACTGCCAAGATTCTGCTGTGTGCCCCCATCCACTAAAGGGAGATGAGTCTTGACTGTTGTTTCAGCACCTCTGGACGCCATGGGTAGCATTAGTTCAGTCCCAGTGAGTAGCAAAAGCCCTGTACCAGGAAACATAAACAGATATGGCAGTGTGCACCCTTGTGCACATGTGTGGCCACTGGAACAGAAAATTGAAAGGAACCTCGGCTCCTAAGTGTAAATTTTATAACGGGGAGTATTAAATATTATCCCCGGCTACAGGGCAGGCAGGGGGGCCCGGATCAATAGAAGTATGCCTCCAGACATGGGGGGGGAAAGGTTTTCCTGCCCTCAGAAGGGCAAATTAATGAAAATAAGGGACTGCAGTTTGGGGAGGAATATAAACAAATATGGCAGCCCCCAGGGACTTTAGTCAGCGGGGGGCTGCTGGGAATGGGGCCAAAGGGCACGGGAAAGCCCAGGACTGTGGCAGCCAATCAGAGGGGAAACTGAAAAATGTATATATGGGACTGTTCTGTCCACCAAAGGGGGATTTGTTCTGGGAGTCAAGAGAGTAAGTGCAGCTGAGACTGCTGTGGGCTTCCCTGCTCCAAACCTGCACCCAGATCCCAATGGCCTGATCAGCCCCAGAATAAAAATAAGAGGCAGAGCACCTGAAGAGCAGTGGTTGCAGAGAGAGAGCAAAAGAGAAACCGGAGGGTTGCAGCCAGACAAAAGAGAAAAGAAGTGGTGGAGTTTGTTGCGTACATGGAGCCAGAGTCCTCAGCACAGAGAGCTGAGAAGCACAGAAAGAGAGCAGAGACTATAATTTGTGCAGCTTTGAACACTAAAGGTTCTGCAGTGGAGAGCAAAGTTTTAGCTGCCTGTGTTCCCCCTCGGTGGGCTATGTGTGTGTTGAGACTATGTGCTGCAAGCCAGAGTGACTGCATGAGCTGAAGCCAGAGACTAAGCAAAGTCCAGTTACACTGCTATTTCAGGAAAAGTGTGCCTGCCAAGTACAAGTCTAGGGGACCCAGCCTGCTCTGCCCCCAGACCAACAGCGAAGAAGGTGGAGAGAGGCCTACCTGGTGAACACTGTCTACAAAAGTCACAGAGGCAAAGCTGGCAAGGCCAAGCAAGTGAAGACCAGCGTTCTTCAGTTCTTCAGTCAGCCCTGCTGCTAAGGTTCACCACCAACATTGATACTTCCACAGTACTGTGCAAATTCAGATCCAGAATGTGAAAACCCCCATCAAACTGTGAGTAGCTCTGGGCTGTTCCCCAGGGGAGTTCTTATTTAGCTAGCTAGCTAGTCAGGAAAAGGGGATTAAGTCCTGGTCAGGACTGCGCCAACTATAAAGCTACACCCAGGCAGAAAGTTAAAGGTTGCATCTGTTTAAAAGTTATTTGGGTCCTAATGAAAGATCCCTAGGATCAAAATCTACACTGCGGTGTGGTACCCACCAAACAGGACAATAAACTCTTTGCAACTGCCAATGGAAAACTGGGTGCACTCATAGGAGGGAAGTGGGAATACTGTGTGGGGTAACATTGTTTGAGCTAGTTATTGATGTTGTTGTGCTATTTTCCTCCTTTTTTTTCCACTCCCCTTAATAAATCTTATTTGTTCATATTGTATGCTGATATTGTGAATTATACAATGGGGTGAACTGATATGCCCCTACGTAAATAGTTGTATTCTCACCGCATACTGATATCACCATGCTGAATTGTACACAGTGAGAAATGCTACCAGATATCTATACTGTCTACACGTCAGCAGAAAATATCAGTACTCTCTCTACGTCGGATGTCTGAGCAGCTGAACGCATGGAAAGAATGGCAACAGAAAAAAACACAGGTACCACATACATACTTTAAAAACAAACCATACCAAAAAAGGCCCCTATTGTATAAAAGGGATATGTGATGGGCAGTCATTCAATAGCGGATATATCAACACTCGTGGCAAGTGAGCTTGGAATTTAATCACTCATGGCTCTGCTTTGCTAAGCCACTCATGATAACCCCAAGCTCACTTGCCACTCATACTGATATATCCACTATCGAATGACTACCCATCACATATTCCCTTATTATTGCAAAGGGGGGATTGTTATTGTGTGGGGAAGTGTTGTGGGGGTAGCTACTGTATATTTCCTGGGGGGTGGTAACCTGCAATTTGTTCACAGGTATTCCCTGCCATTGCCCCAGGTGGAGGCATCATGCCATTTCTCCTCTCCACTCCTGAGCCCAGGCTGGCCCCTCGGAGGTGGGTGCAATGTGGACCCCGAGGGACCCCAAGCAGCCAAGGTGAGTCAAGGGGCTGTTACACTTGGGTCCTAGCAAGGAACCCTAGCAAGTCATGCAGCTCACCTAGTTGAGGCCCATGGGCACACCCCTCATCTGTGAGGTGGGGTGGCATACCAAATGGGATGGACGTGGAATAAGACTACCAAAGGGGCTAGCCATATAACTGTTCCTATTGCTGAAACAAACTGATCAAGTTTGACACTATGGTATTGCCATCCTCTTATGGTGCCACCGCCCACCAGGAAGGTGTGGACACAGTAATAACAGCACCAGAGACAAGTGATTCACTACTAGTGTATATGCTGGCCCTCTGACAGCGCAGGCCAAGGCTATCAGCTCCTGCCCCAGTTGCCAACCTCGGGGTGAGAGCCCCATGCATTGGAAGATGGCAAACACCAAAGAGAGGAGTAACTGCCAAGTTGGACTGATGGCAATGTCCATGAGATGCATCAGCAGCAACAAGTCGGGTTGGAGGTACAGAAGAATTCTGGAAAGCGGTATAGTGCAGTGGTTTAAAGCTGGGTTTGAATCCCACAGCCCCCACTAGCATACTGTGTGACCATGAGCAAGTCACTTAACTTCCCTGTGCTCCCAGGTCGCATCTGTAAACAAGCTTTCAGCTTAGAGTGCCACTCCTGGTTAAACAATTAAAAACAAAAAAAAAGAAACTCAGTGGTGACAGCAGAAATCTCTGTCTGGCCCTTTGAAGTGTGAACCCTTGCTTGTTGTCCTTTCCAAAGTACCTATGGATGTGGCAGAGGGCCTGACTACCTTGTAGGACATCACTGGTATGAGGCCTCTAGTGGCCAGTATCGCTAAAATAAAACCCCGTCAAATACAAGCAAATAATGTAACCTTTTCACTAAATGTGAAAAAATATATACAAGCCTGAATGTTACAGATGGAGCAGAAGGCATTCTTGCCACCACCAGTACAGTAGACATACCACGGCTGCTCACCAATCGATCACCTAGCCTGAATTGCTTGGATTGCATATTGCTGCATGGGACAACTGTCTGGATAGCGAGCACACTTGCAAAATTGGAAAGGCAGCTGACTGAGTGAAATATTAAGCCATTCTATAAAGACCTGTATATGGGTGGCAGAAGAGGTAGGGAAAGGGGAGGCAGAGTGGGGAATAAAGGGAAAGACAAGAAAAAAGAAATATTTGACCAGTTGAAGCTGGGCCATAAAAAGGGGAATACATAAAAAGTAATTACTTAATGTAAAGATTTATATATTAAGCTAATGGGATATTGAGATGAAGGGAAAAATGGTGTACTAATAAAAAAATCTGTGCGGATTTAATAATAGGATTGAACACATACAATTTTGGGATTAAATTATTTACACTGTTTGCTTGAAGGCTATATTACTTACAGTATGTATTTGCTTTTGTTAATATTTGCACAGTACTTCTTATTTTAATCCTGATTGATTATATGCCGTCTTTTTTCTTTCCACTAGAGCTTGGGTCCAATGTGACACATTTTTCAATTTTTCCTGCTAATACAAGACATGGAGTCTCAAAACTGGTGATGATTGGCCGGTCGGTGACGCTGAGGGTTGAGGTGCTGGATGCCACACCTCGTGCCATGCCAGCGACCCATGTTCAGGAGTGAGCAGGGGTCATCATGGGTTGGTGGGGGGAGATGGATTGAGTGTCCAATGAACTGCTCTCCATCTCCAGGGAGGGGGAGTGAACCTTGGTCGCTGCATGCCTGACCCCTAGAGGAGGCTGGGGGTTGGCAACATGGTGCCATGATTGTAAGGGGGTGGGAGCATGACAGATACTTGATGTTGTATGCATGGGAGTGTGCATGATCACGTCATTGGCATCATTGCACGCCGTGCTCCATAAAAGGGGAGAAAATCAGGAAAAATGGCATCCTTGGTCGCTCGGCTTGATGGCCGTCCTACGGGCACCCTAGCTTCAGGGGCATTGCTGAAACTGGATCCAGATCTGGTGGGTGAGATGGGGGCTCCCCGCCACCCTGCCGCAGGGGGCAATCCGTGGGAGAAGAAGGAGAGGGTCTCACAAGAAGCTGGGGGACTGATCGGACAGTGGCCGGATATGAGTGGGATGCAATGAAGACAGGTGCCGACCAGGAGCCAGTAGAAAGAAGTAAGCAAAAAAAAAAAAATGGTGATGATTGGAGTATCTAACTCTCTGGACCAGGCCATATCTAGTTTTTATATCTTGTATATGAATTATTATATCTGATCTCTCCCCTTGCTTGTGATTATCCATCTGCTCATTACTTAGTTCTCCTAGGAGTGATGACAGTTTCATTGGATTATTGATTTTCTCCAGTAGAAAGTATCTTATTATATCAAATAAAATTGTTAGATATGGTTCAATATGTTTATTATTTAATAAGTAACTATAGGATATTCCTATTTAGCATGCAGATGTCACTGCATGTTAATGTATTTAATGTTGTGGAACATTTTGAGTGTTAGTTGTTTTATCAGTTTCTTACTAACTAGTGCAGTTTTCCATCATACTCCCTAGATGCTAACAATAGTTGTTATTTTTAGAAGTATTACCTCTTTATGAAACTCCTATTTAAGGGCTTCCAATTGTTACAGGAGGCACCACTTGACAAAGCATGATGTTACTAAACTAGTTCAGGGCCACCTTTCCACTGACTGGATCCCTGCTGTGTTTGTGAGAGTACAGTCTTTTTGTCTTACCTGCTATGACAAATACATGTTTTTGATATGTCCACATTTAGATGTGTTTATCTCTTATTTTGAGCTTGCTGGTGCATGTTTTTGCTTGTATAGGTTGATAATGTAACATGTCCTGTGTTTTAGGTTCTTTCCAGCAGCCTGAGGAGGGGACTATGGCAGTAAAGGACATTAGACAATGTTAGGAGTGTCAAAGTGCAAGACCCAGACATTTAATGTATAGTACTTGTGTTAGGGACTAATAATAATGTAATGTTTGGTATATGCTTTTCCGGTGTATATTGTATAGTGTATAGTGTATAGTGTATAGTGTATAGTGTATAAGAGAGAAGTGTTGGAGAGGAAATGAGGCACCCAACAGTGGTTGAAACAATCCATTGGATAACCTAGGCTTAATGGCCAAGAACCAAGGTAATGAGACCCCAAACTTTTCCTAGCCCAGTCTCTCCCAAAGCGTGACTTGCTGCATGTGTGTCTCCTCTGTGTTCCCACCTGTCCTGCCACGGGCAGAGGTTAGTGCATCCACACCCTCTAGTTGGGACACAAGGGAGGCCTGTACCTTGTCTTCTCCATCAGAAATATTATATTGAAGTGCCTTTTAAGGAACTGCAGGGGTCTAAGGAAGGAGTGTGTAAGGACACTCTCCACCTTGCTACAATTCCTAAACAAAGCCAAAAAGTGTAAAACTAGAAACCCTAAGCCCTGGAAGATTGCAGACTCTCTCCACCCAGCTTTTGATTTGCTACTGCAGTGTGCATGGCAGCACGTATAGGCCTATTCAAATGCCGGGGAGTTGCCTGCCTGTCTGTAACTGCCATGCCTCATAAAAGGAAGAGGCATGTGTACCAGTCAGTCTTGTTTGGGTTGCGATATGAGCCTCAGCTCAGAGAAGTGCAGTCATCCTGACCTGAGAGAGAGAATGGCCCCTTCCGGAATTTCTGGGTGGTCACTTGCCCAGTGACCAGGGGACCAATCCCAGAGCACTACCATCAGAGGTCAGAATGACCAGGAAGGTAGCGACCAATTGCCCTTTGCCCTGAGCAGCTGGAGGCTCGCAGTAGCCTGGAGCAGGGAGGGCCAAAGGCCAGGATCTTTAGGAGCTGGTCAGGAGAGGTTCCTCTTTTTGACCAGACCTTCAGAGCAGCAAGAAGTCCCATCTCTGCAGGCTTAATTACCATCAGGTAGGCCTTGGTTTTGGGATTTTGCAGGCCTCTCGTGACTGCTTGGGGCTGGGAACAGGTGTGGCCAGGGTGGCCAGTATTTCAAAATATATTTGGTATATGGTGGGTAGTCAAAAAAAAAAAAGACAACATGTTTTGGATATCCTACCATTGTGTTTGCCCACTTACAGACCCAGGGCCCTGTAGTGCCTATTCGTTGGGATGGGTTCTGCCACCCAATTGTGGTCCGACTTTGGCATCTCTGCCATCGGTAAGACGATCCCACCTTCACCTGTTTCTGGGGTTGGAACCCTGCCAGCTGTAAAAAAAAAATAAATAAATAAATAAAAACTGCTAGGTTGAAGTTGGGTTTTGGCATGTACTCCGAGATCCAGCTTAGACCTCCGATCCTCCTGGGGCAGCCTTTGGCTTCCACTGTTCCCTTGCTCTGTCTCGGCCCTCCCAATATCACACCTCCCTTCCAACAAACACCATCTAGCTTCACAATGCTCTTACCGCGGCTCCCCTCCATTGTCTCCGCTGCTTTGCCATGCCTTCTACATCTTGGTTTGCACCAGGGAACACGGAAAAAGCGTTGAGTGCACTGCTCGGGGTAGGGGGACTTCGGGGGATCTTGGGCGGATGAGCAACAAAGGCAGCAAGCTCCGCCAATCCCCTCAGTGACCATGCTGGTTTTTCCCCAGGCCTGCCTGGTGGGGGACAAATCTCGTGGGGTGCAGGGTAGCCCTATTTTCAAATTCCCTACATCTCCGCACAGGGGTGGCGGTCTGCTCCCGACAGCTACAAGCAAGGCTGTCATCATTATGGGGATGGGGATGGGAAATCTTATGAGAGGAGCGAAAGCCTATTCTCCACAATGAAATAAGAACCTTTCACTGCCAGCTCCCTCTCGCGAGATCAGGGGCGGCCATCTTGCCTGGGCATAGGCTGCTCCTGGTCTGCTAGAGAGGCCTCCTATTCTAACGGGCTACTTGCAAGAATTCAGCAGCCATTTTGGCTGGGCCAACTATTCCCTGCCTTGCATCACTCACTGGCTCTTTTATGGGTGGGTCGGGGGACTGCACAGTGACCGCTTAACAGTTTAAACAGATACTATTTAAAAGCTGGTTTGGATAGTTAAAAAAAATGGATAAATGAACAAATGTACAGGATACAAAACCTCAGATCCCCTCAGTATGCTAGAATAGAAAAAAAAGGAATAAACATATTCCAGTTGACTGCCACCACCTGTGCCCCCAAAAAAAATAATATTTTTGGTTGTTTTTGAATGGGCATTATACAGGCTATATTTGAGTTCTCATCCATAATTTCTGCAAAAAATAATTAGATGTGCAACTACCATCTCATGAGTCAGGGACTCCAGGCTATCATGCCTGCAGGAATCTAGACCCCCACCCCCCTAACCCACCCATCAGGGTCAATCCCAGGACAATGTCACTTTACAACTATGCTGTCCTAATATGTAAGCCTTTTGTTTTGCAGGTGTTTTCTTCACGAGCCCCCCAACTCTAACGCCATGAACATCAGAGGAAGGCTAACTGAGCAGGTGACCCAGGAGGTGCAAGCTTCCTCAGGCTCATGCTCCATGGCCGCACCATCTCAAGAATTTAGGAACACCCTCCAGCAGCTTATCCAGCTAGAAGGCCCAGGCTGGCTTCAGGTCACCTTGCAGGAAGCACCAGGGCCTCAGCTGAGGATTCCCGTAGAGGACAGACCACCCAAGAGATCGTAGAGGCCGTCCGCGAAGATGGTGGAGGTCATGGCTGCTAGAGAGAAGGCCAGAGAAGGGAGCCAACTCAGAGGCAAGCAAAGACACTGATGAAGGAGGAGGCAGTCCAAGCAGTTGCCATGGAAGATGGGGGACCAGTGAATGACCAGTCCGAAGAAGAATGCCCATTGGAAGAACCCAGCACTGCCATGCCGGCCTCAAGGGCAGAAGGTGAGTTGTTTGACAGGCTTCTTACAGCTGATGTTCTGCTTCAGGACCATCAGGCAGGGCTAGCTGGGTGGGGAAAACGCCAACATACCCACAAGGGAAGCGAACAGAAGAGGTGTAGGCCTGCAGTAATAGGGAGGTGCTTATATGCAAAGGCCCTCGGTAAAACTCAGAGGGTGGTTAGGATGCAGGCAAAGTCCACACCACCTCCAGCGGTGGTACAGCGTTGCTTCACACCAAGTGCCACATTAGGGCCACAACAGCTCATGGGAATTCCATAGTAGGGCTGGTGGCGATGTCAATCTCATGGTTCCTGGAGCACCTCTTCCTGGGGCATACCAGGCCATGCCAGGGTCTGGCGGGTTGGGACCTGGCCCATTACCTTCTGGTTTCCAGCCCTGGCCCTGGACCCAGTAGGGACCTGAGCAGTTCTTTGGGGGGGGGTAATATGGGCAACACTGTATCCATTTCGCACGGCCCTGCACCACCTATGGTGAGTATTTTTGTCCCAAAGAGCTGAAGGGGTAGGGGCCCTCAATAGGCAGATGCAGGGCTGGCTGTGGCAACACCACCACCCGCTGCCACCTCAGAATCCATCGCCACATCTCAGCATGGAACCGCCCAGGATCAGCAGCTGGTAGACCAATCAGTGAGATAGGTTTGCGGTTTGGGCCAAGAGGTGCAGGCCCAACCAATGACCGATACCTCTCCAGTGCTGCCAGTGGTCCCTGCCCCCATGCCTGGTCTGTCTCAGGCATCTGAGACCTTCGCAGTGCCCCCTTTGTTGACTCAGCAGGACCACTGGGCGTACATGGGAATGGACGACCCCAGGGACACCAATCTATCAGCTACGGCCAGAGAGAAAATATGGAAGGGGGAATATATATGAGGTGTTTGAGCTGCTGAATCAGGAGTTCTTGATGTGGCAGACTAGGAAAAATTAAAACAGGAGAAACTCCACAGACCCAAAGTTCCGCACACATTCGACAATTAGGCAGACACTTTTGATATTTTCATTTCCATCTATTGTGGAAAATACCCACAGAAAGTGGACCAGTTACCTAAATATAGGGATGACATCAAGACCACACACCTAGCGTACAAGGGGAATGCTTGGTTGTGCTATGACAAGCTTTTCCGGATGCATCTCATAAGATCACCATAGATGCGATGGGACAAAATTGATCACGACCTGTGGTTCAGGCACATGACCTGCGCAAAGCCAGCCAATGTTTCCTATACCGCCAGTGGGCACATGGTCACCAAACCCCCCTGGTCATGGCAAAAAGGGGTGGGCACTTGCAGGCAATATAACACTGGGAAGTGTTTTCGTGAATACTGTAAATTCTGGCATGAGAGCAGCAGTTGTGGTGGAAAACACAAGGCTAGTGCCTGCCAAGGACTTGGGGATCCCAGGAAAAGGGATGGACAGCAGGTGGATGGGAAACAAATGGACAAACAATTCAGGAAAACTAGTGAAGTCCCCAGTAAGAACTGATCGCATGTCCTGCTGGCTTGACCGCTACCCTTGCAGAAAAGAAGCATTCTTTCTAATGTAGGATTTTTCCAATGGATTTTGCATCCATTACCAAGGTTCATGTGTTAACACCACTGAGCGTAACTTAAACTCCACTTATGCCCTACAGCATGTTGTAGTGCAGAAAATACGCAAGGAGGTGGACGCTGGGAGGGTTGCTGGTCCTTTTGATGAACCACTACTGACACCGTTTTGGGTCTCACCACTGGGGTGGTACCCAAAAAGTCTGTAGGGAAGTACAGATTGGTCCACCATCTGTCTTGTCCAAAAGGGGTATTGGTGAATGATTTCATCAGCCCAGACGACAGCTCAATGTGTTGTGCGTCTTTTTTGAATTATTTATTTATTGGTTTTGCAAGTAAAACTTACAAAGCAAAATTGTACATAGGAGGATATCATAAAAGTTTACAGTACAGACAAAATATTCTTATAAAGATCTTGTGTACGACACTCCCTTTGTGGTACAACATGGGGGGAGGAATTCCAGAATGAAAATATATCTTGAATACTTGAATAATTTCACCCAACACATGCAGCTAGGAAGACCAACAGGAAATCTTAACAGACTGAGCAAATAGGTTTTCCCTATTACCAAAGTGACTATAAAGTCTTACTGATGCCCCTAATTCAGTTTACTTGTATATATATATATATTCCAGTCTTATACCCAACACTCCCAGAGAAATTAAATATTCATTTCCCCTTAACCAGACATATCCCAAGCCATTATAAAGCACCAACAGCATTGAACAGGAGTTAAGTAGAATATTTGTTTTAACCCTCAAGTGGCCCCTTTTACTCCCAACATGAAAACAACAGCAATAGAAGAACTAGGTATAACAACTCCCTCATTTTCTTATGACGTAGTACAAATGCGAGTGGAACTGAACTTAACCCTGCTGTAATAATGGCTCCACATATATTTTCCCCATAGGAGTGAAGACTAATGGCGTCATGTTAAGCAGTAAAACGAATCAAAATTAACTTAACAGTTGCATTTGTCACAAAGTGGGATCTGGATTAAAGTCCAAAATAAACAGTCTATACACGATGCTCTCCGTTCCAGAGACAGGACATTAAGTATCACAGGTTCAGTCCCCACAGCATAAGTCTACTTTACCCAGATACCCCAGATGATCAGTCGTCATCAGACGAGATTCCTTCCTCTTCTTCTACCCCCTCCAGCTCCAATTCAATTTTCTGGACCATCTTGCCAGCGTCCTGCAATTCATTGAATAAATACTGTTGCTCATTCCACATTAACTGGAGTTTAGCTGGGAGAAGTAGCTGGTGCTGCACTTTAAGTTGACGCAGTCGGCTCCTCAGCCCATCTAAGGCCTTGCAATGTTAGCAGGTGCTGAACAAGAGGTCTGGGAACAGCATGACTTCGTCTTCACCATATTTCAGGACCTTACAGCGCCAGGCAATTGCAAGAGCCCGATCTCTGTCCCCAATTCCTGTACACACTATTAGGAAGGTTCTTGGAGTCGATGAGTCCGCTGCAGCTCTTCTAGGGGTAATTCTGTAAGCCTTTTCCAGAAACAGAGTGGGTTCAGCTTTGTCAAGCCCCAGTATGGCTGGCAAAAACATTCTGGCAAAGATCAGGCTGTCCTCCCCTTCAGCATTCTCTGACAGTCCGATAACTCGTAAATTGCGCTCTCTTGCCTGGTTCTCTACTGTCTCCAGCCTTTGACGAAGGTGCAAGTTTTCTTTTATTAATTTAGTAGTGGTGTAACCCCTAGGTGGAGCTATCCCAAGGGCTACTACCCCTGCCTGTTTGACTATGAACAGGTTGAGGGGCCTAGGTCCTATGGCGTGTGCCTCCACCCAGAGGTCAGGGTTTGTAGTGGTTAGACTAACTTGGTAACAGCTCTCTGGGACACTGAGACCCCCTTTTATCCCCTCTAGTGGCTCACACAGTACACCGGAGGTACAGCACCAATACCCCACGTTTACACACTGTTCACTCATATAGATACCACTTACCCTCGAGACTGATTCAGCAGCACGTCTCTGAGGACCACCTGTAAAGTAAGGTTAATCAACATACACAGCAAAACACAATACTGTTTCCATAAGTACCACCACCACAGACAGTATATAGTATAACAACAACAAATCTGATTTATTTAGGGGACAGTAACATGGAAGGGGGAAATCAGGTTAATTAGTGTCATTAAATCACAGTACTGTGCACACATACAGGGTCTGAAAAGTCACACTCTGGGTACCGAGGTTGGGGGGGAGCGGCTAGCCAGGTCCGTTGCCTGGGGTTGGCTGGCAGGTACAGGTGGATAGGGCCCTGTAGAAGAAAATATATGCACAACACCCAATTGTAATCCGGAGCCGGAGGGCCCAGTCCATGAAACAGTGAAACAACAAGAATTAGATGACACACTTGTGATTGAAAAACAAACTGCAGGGGAATACACTGATTTGTACTCACAACACCCAAGCTGAGGATCAGATGGAGAATGTCCCTCTGGATTGCCAGAAGAGCAGGGCATGAGGACAAGGTCCTTGTGACTGGACCCCACTGCAGTTGATAGCAAACGGATGTAGTCCGAATTAAGCTGGGGTTTACTTCCAGCTTCAGCACACAATTCACTGTACAGGGGATTTGAAATAGCTATTCCCCACAAGCACTACGCACATTTATATGTAAAAGGAAAGTACTATACCAGGCAGGCTGCTCCTCGATCCTGATCGCAATTACTGCAAAATACCCGTGGAGCACACACAGCAGCTTCAGTTCCTGACAGACCGAACGCGATTCAGCAATTTCTCCAGTCTTCAACAGGGTGAGCCTGGTTTACACACTTCTAGTGCTTCTTTCTCCTCACAACTCGGATTCAGTCCAAACTGGTACTCACAAAGGCTGCAGACCAAAACTCAGGGCCTCACATGCAGCTTCCAGCAAAAACTATACACTGCAAAGCACGCAGCTCCTTCTCTTCACTGCCAACTGATCTGATCTTTCCAGTCACAGAGCAGGGCATTTCCTTTAGCTCCACACTATTCTGTTGGCTGATTCAGCTGTCACTCACAATAAAACTCCCTCTGTTGGTAGAAAAAGGCACCAAGGTCAAAACCACATTTTCCAGAGTCACTGCCCATACAATCCCCCTGTGGCTGGCTCAAAATTAAGAGTCCAAGTTCTGATTCGTCCACAGGCTCCATTTTAGGGAACCCTTAACCCAATTGGCCCAGCACAGCAGTTTAGGTCCAAAATGAAGGGGTAACACACACAGAGTCCCAGCTGCAAGAAAGGCATGTTAGACAAACTGCATTTTACTTAACACTCTAACTGGTTTCAGGCAAACAGTTACATCGTTCATTTAGGCTCCCTCTGCGCTCTTAGCGACTGCAGAAACAGAGTGATTTCTCCGCAGTTCGGGCGGGATTCCAGCATTAAATACACAGTTCCCCCCATACAAACTAATTAAGTCTGCAAGCAGACAGCTCTTAAAGAGACAGTACGCGGAGGCTCAAATAGCACTCACTTGGAACCACATTTAAACAGCTCAGACGCCGAACACCGCCCAGACTAGGAGCATTCAGACAAGCTCCTGGAAGACTTATGGGAACCCCCATTTGCAGGGGGGTTACACCGGCATCTGTCGATTTAAGGATGGAAGATTCAGAGTGTTGAACAATAGCTTCACATTGCTCCATTTTGGTTTCCAGAATAGAGACTCTCGGAGTGAGAGTATCAAACTTTTTATCTAAGTCCTGCACTGTTTTCACAAGCTGATGGAGTGTGGAAAGTATGGAAGCTAGTGAGGCCTCCTCTGGTATCTTATCAATCGAGTCCCCTGCTTCTCCATGCTGATCAGGCCTCTCCTCCTTGTTCTGCTTTTTAGGAGCACAAAAGTTGCCAGCTGGAGCCCCAGCCCCTTTAGTTTTGCCCATCTTGTCAACTACAGGTAATCCAAGCACTCAAGAGCGGTTTCTGGTATTTTAGAAAAGAATAAATTTGAGTTTTAATAGCTTTTTTAAATTCTTCTCTGGGAGCTTCAGGTGTTTGCTGCTTCCTCTCAGCTGCTCAGCAGCGCCCCTCCGTGTTATGTGTCTTTTGATTCAGCGGTCAAGCTCATTCAGGAAGCAGGCCAGGGTGCTCAGCTAGCAAAAAGTGATATCAAGTCGGCTTTTTGCCTGCTGCCAGTCAACCCGCGAGATTTTGACTTGCTGGGTTTCTTCTTTGGGAGAAAATATTATTACAATATGGCCATGCCCATGGGTTGTGCGGTCTCTTGTGCAACCTTTGAGACACTCAGTAGTTTACTAGAATGGGCCACAACACAGCATAGTGGCATCAAGGGGACAACTCATTACTTAGATGATTTTCTCTTCATTGGGGCTGCAGGCAGAGCAGAATGCAGTAAGGCCCTCACTTCCTTCGCACACTTGATGGACTGGTTTGGTGTTCCCACTGGCACACAAAAAGACTGAGGGGTCAGTATCCTGGCTAACTTACCTCGGGATTGAACTGGACACAGTGGACATGGTGTCTTGCCTACCAGTCGACAAAGTCATACAATTGGGACGTCTGGTGTCCGAAGTGAGTTCAGCTAAAAAAGTTACCCTGCGGACCCCGCAGTCGTTGATTAGGGACCTGAACTTCACCTATAAGGCAATCTCGCCAGGCAGACCTTTCTCAAAACAGCTGACATGGGCAACCTGGGGTTCTTTGCAGCTTCATCATCACATTAGGGTCACTGCTGAAATGTGGTTGGACCTGCAGGTCTGGAGGACCTTTCTAAAACATTTCAATGGAGTATCCATATGGTAATCCTGCACACAGTTTTGTCAAGACTGCCAGACGGTTACCGATGCCACAAGGGGCATATGTTATGGGGCATATTTTCAAGGGTCCTGGTGTGCAGGCCCTTGGGATAAGGCTTGGGTGAAGGCTGGTCTCAAGAAGAATGTGACATTGTTGGAATTCTTCTCTATTTTGGTGGCCACCTTTGTTTGGGGGGGAACATCTTTCGAACAAAAGGATCCTCTTCCAATCTGACAACATGGGGGTGGTGGCCATCCTGAACTCTCAGTCCTCTAACACCAGGGAAGTTGTGAGATTGCTATGGGTTTTTGTGCTGAGATGCATGCAACTCAATGTCTCCTTTAGAGCAGTGCACATCCCTGGGGTTGTGAATGTAATTACTGATGCCCTTTCTCGATTGCAGCTCGACCACTTCCAGCAGTTGGTACAAGCAGTGGAGGAATACCTGGCTCTTGTACCATCCTACCTTTGGCATGCTGCAACTCGAGAACATCCAAGCTGGTACAGCACGTTCTGGTCCCAGGGACATGGTGTAAGTACCAGTCACATGTGAACTCCTTTTTGGAATTTTGTGGGGATAGCAGCAGGAACTTTGAACTAATACAATATTCACAACTGATCCAGGAGTTCATGCATCATCTCATAGAGTGAGGCATGGTCCTGGTCTATATATGGAGTCACATGTCCGGCACAGCTTTTGTGGCAAAGATGCACTGACTGCAGGACGTAACTGGCTCTTTCCTGATCAGAAAGATGATAGAGGGGTGGTGCAGACTTCAGGACATAAGGGTGATCAGAGGCAGATAGTGGAAGCTAGCCTTCTAAAGGAGATCTTGGCACACCTGACAGGGGTCTGCACATCTGAGGACGAGGCAGTTTTATTTAGGAGTCTGTTCAGTGTGGCCTTTTTGGGGGCTTTCAGGGTGTAAGAACTGGTTGAAGACCATTTGATGCCAGTGGGTCATAACATACAGTGGGGGGGATGTCCTGGTTATGGAGAAATCAATGGCTTTGACGCTGCACCAGTCCAAGATAGCGCAGCTGAGGCCCCCTAGGTTAGTTGAGTTCCAGCGGGCCTCAGGGCAGGCACTATGCCCTTGGACCCTTATTAAGGGATACATGGACCAGAGAAAGCTGAGGCAGGGCTAATTTTTAAAGCATGCAGATGGAAGGCCTGTGACCAGGTACCAGTTTGCAGCAGTCCTGCAGAAGAGTATTGCCATCATAGACGGGGACCCAAGGTATTTCAGCACACATTCTTTCAGAATTGGGGCTGCAACTGAGGCTTCATGCCTCGGTTGCTTAGAAGGGGAAAGTAAGCAATAATACCCAACAGGGTGGGTGGTATTGGGCTATACCGGACAAAAATTGTTTATAAAAAATTTGTTTAAATTAAGTTTTGAAATAAATTAGTTCCTCCGCCTTAAAAAACAGCTGTCTGTATGCAGTTACACCTTACAACAACTACCTCCCCATGCAGCAATTCTCTTTCTGATTCAGTTTTTTTTAAGTTGTTAGTAAGAAAGGAGCAAAAGAAAAAAGGGGAAGTGAGTGAGTAGATAAACTTGTGTACCCCCCCGCCATGTAGAAGCACTTTCACACAGAAAAGAACTATTCTTTAACTTTTGTTACCCTTTTATATGTACCAGCACAATGAAAGGAGTGATGACAAATGAAGGAGCGAGTGAGTGAGCGATGGAGCGGCAAGCTGTGTAGTTCAACGCGGGTATTCAACATACTGGCAGAGTCAGATAAATAAAGATTAAGGGCCAGATGGTGGCTGCATGGGTCTTCGGACACACACACAAAAAGAAAACAACTAAAAATTGTGTGCGGGAAGTAGACTTATTGCCGAGGTTAGTGGGAGCAGTATTTTACTTGAAGCAGCTATGTGAAGGAGACGTACTGGAAAAGTACAGTTTATCTCTCTCTCTCTCGCTCTCCTTCTCTAATGTTTTAATCAGACTGCGATCTAACTGCCATGGATCTGATTAAAGAATGAAGTGTGTTACCAAGGAGTGAGAGCCACTCACAAAGCAGCAGAGCGGGGAAGGTGGGGGCAACATTTGGAGAATGGGCACAAGACCAGGATGAGGATTTTAAAATAAGCGCGGTTGGGAAAGAATGGGTTACTCACCTGTAACAGTAGTTCTAGGAGTGGTATATGTTGTTCATCCACACTCTCTGGCATGTCCCTTTCCCCTTTAAATCTGTCCAGAATTCTTCAGGCTGGCTCCTCCCACCCACCCGGGTGGTAAATACCTCGGCTCTGCCCCATGATGCCAGATCTTAGCCCGCTGGAAGCAAGGTTGTGCACCTAAAGCCGGGGAGGTCGGGTGGGTGCGTGTGGATGAACAACATATAGCACTCCTAGAACTACTGTTACAGGTGAGTAACCATTCTTCTAGGAGCATGGATATGCTGTTCATCCACACTCTCTGGCAGACTGCAAGCAGTTCTCCAGGAGGAGAGAGGTAAGGCAGACACCCCCTACATGGGAAATAGAGATTGGAGAACCAAGGCCCCAAAACCAGCATCCCGGCATGACTCAAGGTCGATGTGGTAGTGGGTAATAAAGGTGTTTGCTGACTTCTAGGTAGCAGCCCGACAGATTTCCTGAATAGGGATGTCCCTGGAAGCAGTCACCGATGCAGCAGTATGGTGGGTAGAATGAGCTCTTATCCCTCTGGGAGGCTTCTTGCCCACCAACTAATAGCACAGACCTTTGCATGATGTAATCCACCTTGCAATGGTCCATTTGGCTGCAGGTCTGCCAGAAGCGACTTCAGCGTAGGTGACAAACAGCTGGCGAACCTCTCCCCGAATTTCCACTGTTCTCTCCTTATAATAGGAGAGAGCACATCTCAGGTCCAAAGTATGGAGCCTGTACTCAGTGTAATTAGGGTAGTATACCAGCAGAGTTAGCACCTGGTTAAGATGAAACTCTGATACCACCTTCGGGAGGAATTTCGGGTGGGGGCGCAGGACAACTTTGTCCCTGTGGAAGATCAGATAAGAGGAGTCCACCGAAAGCGCCTGGAGCTCCCCTGTGCTTCTGGCAGACGTGATAGCCACCAGGATGGCCATCTTCCACGACAAGTTGAGAGCTCACACTTGTGCATGGGTTCGAATGACTTGCCCATGAGCTTTGCCAAAACCAGCAACAGATCCCACGGAGGTGGAGGTTCACGCACCAGAGGGGATATGTGATCCAGGCCTTTGAAAAGTGCCCGACCACTGTCTCCTGCGCCAATGTCGGCTGACTGGCCTGCGCCCGGTAAGCAGAAATGGCTGCCAGGTGCACCCTAAGGGTTGATGACCGCAGACCCCCTTTGGAGAGAGACCTAAGGTAGTCGAGAATGTTAGCCACAGAGCAGGATAAGGGGTCCAGACTCTTACCCTGACACCAAATGGAACATCTCTTCCATTTGAAGGTGTAACATTTCCTGGTCGATTCCTTATGAGATGCCCCCCCTCCCACGGTGTAGACATCCTTGGAAAGACCCAGACCCTGGAAATCTAGCCGCTCAGGTACCAGGCTGTGAGGTGTAGGGATTGAAGGTCCAGATGGAATACCTTCCACTGGTTCAGAGATATCAGGTCTGGGCACGTACAAAGCCACTCCGGGGGCCTGCAGCTGAGGCTGAGGAGATCTGGGTACCAGAGCTGGTGCGGCCAGTCTGGGGCTACCAGAATCACCTTCGCCTTGTCCCTCTTCACCTTGAGTAACACCTTGTGGATCAAGGGAAATGGAGGGAAGGCATAGAAGAGGCCTGGGGTCCATGGCCTGGAGAAGGCACCCCCTGCAGCGAGCCCTGCTGAGGGGAGGCAGGCATGGAACAGCCTTAGCTTGGTGTTTTCCCTGGAGGCAAACAGGTCCACCAACAGTTTGCCCCAGTGGGAGAACAAGTTGTGAGCTACCTCTGGATGGAGAGACCACTCGTGGGATGTCTGGCCTATGCGGCTGAGAGCATCCACCAGCTGGTTCTAGACTCCTGACGTCCAGATGCAGAGTGCTTCCTTGCAAAGCAGACGGGAGTCCGTGCTGCCCTGTTTGCTGAGGTAGTACATGGTCATGGTTCTGTCCATCTGGTCTTGAACCACTTGACCCCGGAGCTGAGGAGCGAAAGTTGACAGTGCCAGTCTGACTGCTCTGAGCTCCAACAGGTTGATGTAGCATCGGGACTCCTCGGGGGTCCAGAACCCATGGGCTCTGTTGTCCCCCATGTGGGCTCCCCAGCCCATGAGAGAGGCATCGGTCATGAGAAAATGGGATCCCTTCCTGCAACCGGTCTGGGGCGGTTCACCATTGGAGAGTGTCCCACATCTTCTGGGTCACAGTGATCAGCTGGTCAAAGTGACAATGGCGCTCAGTCCACAGAGCGGCCAGCTCCCATTGGAGGGGGCGCATGAGCCATCTGGCCCAACAGACCACTGAGGTGCATGCCGCAATGTAACTCAGAAGGCACAGGAAGTCCCGGGCAGGTCGCAAGTGCCCAAGCAGAAATGATTGGGCGTAGGAGGAAAGAACCTCCACCCTGTCTGCCGGAAGCCGAGCTCTGGCTTGATGAGAGTCGAGCTCTGCCCCTATGAAGCCCATCACCTGAGAGGGCATGAGTTCTGACTTGGCCTCATTGATCAGGAGGCCTAGTTGGGAGCAGGTTTAAAGAGCCAGATCCCTGGATCTCTCCACCTCCTGGAGGGAGGAACCTGCCAAGAGCCAGTCATCGAGATAAGGGTAAATTTGAACTCCTCGATGCCAGAGATGGGCTGCCACCACTGCGATGCACTTGGTGAAGACCCTCAGGGCTGATGACAGACTGAATGGCATGGCTCGGAACTCATACAGGGTCCCCTCGACCCTGAAGTGGAGGAACCACTGATGGGATGGATGGATTGGGATGTGAAAGAACGCGTCCTGGAGATTCAGTGAACAGAACCACATGTTTCGTTCCAGGGATGGTATGATCTGGTTCAGGGTTACCATCCGGAAAGTGCGGGACCTGAGATATTAATTCAGGTCATGGAGATCTAGGATGGGGTGCCAACCCCCCATCCGCATGGGCACCAGGAAGTACCTGGACATGAAGCCTGGGTCTGTAGGAGGATCTAGCACTGGAGCTACCGCCTCCTTGCAGAGGAGCTGAGCTATTTCATCTTGAAGAGCCGACTGAGTGCAAGCTGAGATCCTTTCCTCCTGAGGGACACGGGCTTGGCTGGGAGGGTACTGCTCGAATTCCAGAGGCAGTCCCTGGCTGACCACTTCTAGAACCCACCTGTCCAAGGTGATATCAGACCAGGCAGAAAGAAAGTGGCAGAGCCGGACCCTCACGGGAGGACCCAGAGCTCGCATGACGGGTGTAGGGATGGCAACCCCCAACCCGTCACTGAGCAGGCTTAGAAGAGGAGGAGAAGGCTCCTAGACCGGCACTTCAGCCTCCTTTATGGGGCTGTTGAGGACCCTGCTTGGGCCCGGGGCACCAAGCTTGAGCCTACTGTTGCTGTTGTTGCTGCTGGCCTCCTTGATAGGAGGGCTGCCTAATCGCAGGGGAAGAGTGCCGAAAAGGCTTCTTCTTGCACTTCTGCTGGTTCTTGCCTGAAGAACCCTTCACAGAGGTAGCATCCAAGGTGGCATTGGACTGCTCTATGCACTGGAGGTGACCAGCCACTCCTGGACCGAAGAGGTCAGTGCCTAGGAAGGGCACATCAGCTAACTTGTGCTGGGTATCCGCCAGGAAAGAGGACAGCCTCAGCCAAGCCCTGTGACGAGTGGCCACTGCAGCTGCCAAAGAGCGGGCACAGGAATCTCCAATGTCCAGGGCTGTCTGGAGCTGCAGTTTTGCAACAGCATGGCCCTGATCAAGGACTTGCTTCACTGTGGTCTGCATGTCTGCCGGGAGATGAGGGGAGGACTTCATCCAGTGACCCAAGAAGGGCATGAGAGAAGTGTGCCATGATGACAGCCGAGTTGGCCTGGTGAAGGCCTAAGGAGGAGGCCGCATAGACCTTACGGGCAGAATGGTCCATATTCTTGGACTCGTTGTCCGGGGTCAGTCAGTGTTGGCTGAGCTACCAGTACATCTGAACACAGAGGCAGTTACTAGGCTTTCGGCCGAAGGATCCTCTGTGAACCCCGCCAGGGACCCCATGGGCACCGTATACTTGCGGGCCATATGGGCAGATGGAGCTGGTCAGGAAGTAGGGCACTGCCAAAGCTCAAAGGCCGGGCCAACAATGGCTTCAGCCACTGGAAAGGCCTCTGTTTGGGTATCCCCCCTTTTGAGGATATCCGTAAGGGGGTACTCCACCTTTTTACTGGAGGGGCTCCAGGGGCATTCCAGTGGGTTCGGAGATCAGGCAGAGAATGCCCTGAAAGGAGGAAGGGCCTTCCTCCAGTCCGGCCATGGATGACTCATCATCCCCTGGATGAGAGTGTAGCCCTGTGTTGTCAGAGTCCGAAGAGTCGGGGTACAATGACCTACTGCCTACGTCCCCTTCGATCCGCCAGGGGTGGTTGGGGGTGACCGTAATGGACAGATGTCGGGGAAGCCCGGTGTCTGTGCGATCCTCTTTCAAGGGAGCCCCTTCCTGAGGCTGTTTAGGCGGTGGCTCCACCAAAATCAGTGGAGAAACCGGAATAGGCCGAGCCGGGATAGCAGCCAGCCCCACGGGAGGTGGAACTAAGGCCTTCGGCTCTGGAGTGGTCGGTGTCGGCCTAGGAGGCAGGAACCAAGTGATGGCCGGGGTGGCCAGCGGAGCCAGCTTCTGCCCAGTCAGAATCAGCTGTTGCCACATCAAATCGTCATAGCATCGACGGAGTTTCCGTCGAAGCCTCTCCTCATCCGAGGAGGATGAGGACCGGCGGCGGCGCCTCTTTTTGGAGTGTTTATGGCCCTTTTTCGGACATTCAACCGAAGGGGTCCTGGTCTTCGACTGAGATCGATGGGGTCAGTTCAGTCAATTGGGGGACACTGGAGTCAGTGAGAACCAAGGTTCCGGCACCTTTTTCTCGATCGGGACACCTCAGGGCAGTGTCTCCTCATCAGGAAAGGAAAGGACAGGCGTCTTTTCTAAGGAATCATCGACCACAGTCGGCGATAAAGGCTCAATTGGGTCGAGAGTAATCTCGGCCAGTTCAGCTGTTTCCTCGGTCTCGGTGCCTTGGCCAGATGGAAGATCTGTAAAGCCGGCGGCCAAGGAAGTGATCTCGACTGAAGTCGAGACTACATGTTCCTGGGACTCGGATCTTTCTCGGTCCCAGGAGCGTCTCCTTCTACGGGAAGAAGACTTGGGGTCCTTGTCCCTCTTCCGAGGGTGGGAGGAGTGCGAACCCAAGGGTGCCTCACCCCTGGTGGGAAGAGACTGGCACAACTCCCTACAGGAGCCCGATAAAGTAGAGCCAAGGTTGAGAGGAATGAAAAAACTGTGACTGGCCGAGGCTTGAGACGCTTCTTCTTCGAAAACAGCCATCTTCTCCTGCTGCTCAGCAGATCCCATGGCTGCAGAACCTGCCCACCTTGCCTCCTTAGATTTCACCTGTGAGTTTCTAAGCTCCGGTCTCCCCAATTTTAGGCGCGCCTTACGGTCGTCCAGAACGTTGGGATGGAAGACCAAACAGAAGGTACAAGACGTGGTGTCATGAACAACACCTAGGCAATAGACACACGAGCAACATTTTCTGGCTGCAGGGACACTGGCGAAGTCCAGGGGATGATTTTTCCTCCATGTCCGATGTGCTGTAATCGGAGTTGTGAACTCTGATGAGTTTCAAGGTCATTTGCGGTGAAAACCGACATTACGAATCCAGGGCCTACGAATTGCTAAAGTAACACAAGGGAAACTGAATCTTCCAGCAAAAAGGAAGATCTGGTGTCATGGGGTGGAGCCGAGGTATTTACCATCCAGGTGGGTGGGAGGATCCAGCTTGAAGTCTTCCGGCCAGATTTAAAGGGGAAAGGGACATGCCAGAGAGTGTGGATGAACAACGTATCCACGCTCCTAGAAATGCTTATTTTTCTTTGTTCCCAATCACAGATGAAATACTGGACTTTTTTTCTTTGATTTTTAAGAGTATGCTTGATTTACTGTTACCAAGTTTCGGCTAGTAGGGGATCCTGAGAGAGAGATGAATGATCAGCTTCGGAAGCAGCGCCGGTGATCAGTGTGTGTGCTGCAGTCGAGAACCAAGACTGATTTTTTTTTAGAAAGAATGTTTTTTTTTCATCTTGACTTCAATGAAGCAACTGCCAACTCCAGTGGTGGTGGTGGTAGTTGGGGGGCATAATGTAGTCGCTTAGTGGTTAAAGAAAATGGCGGCATTTTGAATTTATGAGCCCAGTGCTTCGGCCAATGAGGAAGCAGGCTGGGCAGTAGGATACTTAGCTGGCCATGAGGCAGGTTTGGGGTGGCACTTTTTATTTGCTGGGCATCTATTGAAAGTTAATGTACTCCCCTGGCAGGTGTACTAACTAATCACAACCCAGCAAATGAAATGCCCATTTTCTAATCCAGGCTATTGGTCAGTGGCAATCAAAAGCCTGTCTGGGTTATGTGAGTCCAGCTGCGGTTGGAAGAAGCGGAGGTGCTGAAAGGTTGGGGGGTGCCAACTATTAATTTGTGATTTATCTTACAGGTGCACACCCAAGACCGAAAACCTTTTATGTGATTGGCCATTCCTTTTTCGTGAGGGCCCGTGAATGGGCATCTCGTTATGGTCAAGGAGATCAACTGGGCATCCCAAGAGCAAGAGCTTCAATCAGATAGTGTGCCATCAGTAGGATGAAATGGGTGGATTTGATTCTGACCCTCAGGAATATCGGTTTAGTCCATTCTCCCCCTCACTGGTTAATCATTCATTTTGGGGAGCACGACTTGGGGTGCTTGTTGTCTATTGATCTCATGATAACGATGATGGTCGATCTTAGCTGGATCATCAAGCACATGCCGGACACTGAGCTGGCGTGGTCTAGGATTGTGCTGAAAAGGAAGTGGAGAGCAGGGGAGGTGGCCAGACCACTCTGGAAGGTTCACAGGGAGGTGAACTAGGAGATTTCCCATTTCTACGTCCCTCGGGGGATTCGGGTTATAGGGCACCAAGACATGCCCATGGGATGCAGGTTTTTTTTTGATCCTGATGGGGTGCATCTGTCAAATATTGGGCAGGCTATGTTTAATTTTAGTCTTCAAAATGTTTTGGAGTCATGGTTCTAGGCTTTCTCCTGGGACATTGTTGGAGGGTTTCATAAAAGGGGTTACAAATCTGGTGGTGGACATTTTGGCATCATGGGATTTTGTTATATCAGTATGTCCACAGAATGGGTTGGCTCAGTGAGAGCACACTCATGAAGGTGAAAATTGTCACAGTTCAGGATGGATCCCGGGACAGAGGGGGGTGATGGCCGGGTGGTTGAGGCCCAGTGAGGGTATAACTGCTCGGCTGGGGCCTAGCAGGTTCCCTGTCCATCGAGTTTCCTTGTCATTGGAGCTGGCTGGCCCGGTGGGCGCTCTGCTGGGCTTCCTTTAACCCAAGGCTGGCTCATGAATAAAAAAGTGCGTGTTTGGTTGCTGAATGCATCTGTTGCCCCAGGAGAATATTGCATTTAACCACATCTCGTATGTATCTGTTTGATCTGTCTTAATTTTGTATTATAATCTATTATGATGTATTTGTTATTGGACAATCAATGTCAAAGTAAAGTTCGGCCTTTCAGTCAAAAACACCAGGTGTATGAGTCTTTCTTAAACGGATGGGGAAGGTTCTAGCTGGGCAAAGCAGGGATAGATCAGCAGCTTCTTCCTCTCCCCAAAGAGGAGGAGTTAGAAATGCTTTTGGCCAGAGGCAGTGATGAAGCAGAAAGAGGAAAAAAAAAGATCTAGACAATGGAAAGAGAAGAGGGCTCAGACCACAGAAAGAGAGAGAGAGTGAGAGAGACAGACTGCTTAGACTCAATCTAAGGAATGTAGAGATTGGAGGAGAAAATTAGAAGGAATGCAAAGAGAGAAAGAGAACAGAGAATCCAGAGGCCTAGTGGGTGTAGAGAAAGAGCTTAAGGTGAAGAAGTGGTAAGCTTCCCTCAAGAGAGCTGCCTGGGGTTCATGAAGACCACCTCCAGGTTTCACAGTGGAGGAGGGGAGATCTTAGGCCATAAGGAAGACATGTAGGGAAATTAAGGAGAAATCCTCAAGCTTCAGCCATTGAGTCAATCTGACTGTGGGGGTCACATGTGTGCTGAGCATGACCTATCAGGTATGTGCACCAGGAGGTTCAAGAAAGTTCACCCAATAGTACACAGGAGCTGAAGGTAGGTTGAGAGAGAGTCTGGGCAGAGTTAATCTGTTAATAGCAGGCCTTGCAGGGGAGGCAGGAGAGGAAGCATCAGCCTCAGCGGGTATCCCAGAGGGGAGGACTGGTGGGAAGTGTGTAAAAGCTTTGGGTGTAAATGGATGGTAAAAGATCTGTATAGGCTCATTTTCTAGCAACTGTCCTCTGGAGTTCCAGACAGTTATTAAATATAACCTATCATACTGGGTTGTTGTGAAGGAAGGCAATCTTCTGCCCTCGTGTGGACACTGGCATCTTTAAATGTATAAACAGATGTAGTTAATGTTGGTAACCCGTGAAATGGGCGCATGAGGAAGGGCACCGTCCGTTATGGCGACTCCTTCCTGGCGCAATACACTCACAGCGATGGAAAGGTAGGGTGACCGGATGAGGGTGTAGGTGAACTAGGCAACAGGATGTTGCTATACATACGATGCATGGGGGTGGGAGCGAGCATGGCGGCGTGGGTTGGGAGGGTGGAGAGGCTGTAGGCGGTGGTGCTGCAGTTGCTGGTCGAGCTGTGTCGTGGCATCAGGGATTGGCTAGTGGCTTGGGTGGCTGAGGTACTGGGTTCAGGTCCGGGCTGGTGTGATTTTTATTGTGCCCGGCCTGAACCTTTTTTACTGCTTTCACCTCCCCAACATGCACCCTGGAGTTGAGAATCAGCAAGTAGGGGTGCGAGTAAGCCTGCGAGAAGTGTGTGTGAGGGAGAACGCAGCCCCCATACAGAAAGCAGTAAATATCTGTCCTGATGCCATTATTCTGGTGCGTCGGGGTTGTCAGAGTGCCGAATATGTGTTCGGCACACTGACTGAGCGATAATGGTGATCACCTTTAGGCATTCGCCGTTATCACATAGACCCGTTAATGTCAGGTTTAAAAGATCCCTTTGTTAGCCTTCAGTGCCTTGTCCTGTGCAGCTCCCCTTACCCTGTGGGGTGGGGCCATAGTAACCAGCATCCAGGGGGAAAGTGTGACAGGGTTGAATGCAGCCCTGTCTCAGTTGTTGTGAAGAAAGAGTTTAAATGCAAGGACCTGTTCAATTTTCTCCTTTTCTGTCTTTTCTCTGTCTGGTTGCACAACCAAATTTTCTCGTGAGACCTAGGATTTGATCACCCCGATGGTCCTGCAGTTCTCTGTCTCTCGCTACCTCTCTACCCTCACTTGCTGTTTTGTCTTTTCTTTCCCTTGCATATCTGCTGGTATAAAATATATATGTGAATCATTTTGGTGAAATGTAATTGATACTGGGATCAATTTGTTTAAAACTGTATATAGTTATACTGTCAAAATGATTGCAAGGCTAAAACTGTATATGGTTATACTGTTGGAACGATTGCAAAGCTATTTGGAACTCAATGGGTTAACCTGAGATGCAATTTTTAAGCATTTTGCAGAAGATGTAAACAAGAGGTCAATTCTGGGTCACAATGTTCTTTTTGCTGTACCTGCTGAAACTGACAAGAACATTAGAAACTTACAAGAACACTGTGTGAGCAGCATGTTGTTTTTCTTAATGAACTCCTGCACAGACTTATAAAAAAGAGTTGCAATGTTTTGCAAAGGAGAGAGAGAGACAGAGATTGACAGACTGAGATTGAGAAGAAAAACTCAGAAGGACTCTGTTTATTTTCTATGTTTCTACTGCCATTGTAAATAGTTATTCTGAACAATTTAATTTTTTTATTTTACTGTTATTAATAAAACTCTAGTGAATTTTACAACTGCTCCTGGTTTTCCTACGCTTCCTGACCTGTGTCTCGATGACAGAAAACTATAGCTAAGGCATCAGAGTCCTGTAAACACATCCTGATAGGCATCCAAAATGTTATTTCCCTTTGTACTTACCTGTATAGCTTTTAATCTATGTTCTGAATGGACAACTTTTCAACTATTCTAGCTTGTCAGTGCTTTTGTTATATAAACAGCTCATCCATGTTTCCCTACAGACACTTAAGGCCCAAAGTACTCAAGGTATCCCAGCCCTATGTGACCCGATTCCAGATGCGTAGGGAGGATGCGCACATCCCAGGTGTCCGGACAACTGTGGGTGCCTTAACAATGAGTGTTTTCTGTGCACCCCTGCCTGGGACCATCCACACTGGATTCCCTGCAATTGCATGGCCCACCCAGACTGTGAATGGGGAGTGACTGTGCCTCCATGGAGGGTTGCCAGAGTGCAGCATGCATGATGCCAAGTACACTACTGTATGCTGGGCCAGTGTCAAAAGGCTTTCTATCACACCAGCAGAGAGCTGCCATAATGTCTACCCTCCCTTCTGACCAGCATCCAGAGAGCAACATGGTACTCTGTAGCCATGGACCCCAGCCCCCCTCCATGCCATAGCAGGTTAGGGGGCAGAGGCTCGCAGTGGGCCACAGTTTCTCAAAATAGGAATTTGCAAGGTTGGCTGTTGGGGACATAGCAGTCTGTACCCAGGCTACCATCCCGTGATCTGTTCCCGTGGAACAGGAAATCCACTGTGAGGCCCGGTCAAGGCTTCCAACCCACATCCATCCTCCCAGCTCTCTCTACCCCTTGTACAAATCTGCAAGACTGCACATCTGGCCAGCTGGAGGTTGTGTATTCTGACTCTAGGCATCCAGTGGAGAATGGCAATTTGATGCACAATTGCTCACTCCAGTATGCGTCCCTACTGGTGCATACCAAGCATAATAGTACAAGGGCCCTTATTCTGTCTCCTGAACAGGTAACCAGTCCTTTGACATTTGTTACTTCCACTACTGCATATGTTGACTAATGGTATTAAACACATTGCCTGGATATCACAGTTCAACCATTGGAATGCACCTGTCCGAGTGAGCCCGTCATTAGGGCGCCAGGGATTTTTAATCGCATCCTGCATTTAATGTGGGTGGCTGTGCCCCCCCCATGCCTCTCCTAAGTATTTATTCTAACTCCAGGGGGTGGACCTCAGGGAAGGGGCGGCGATTTTTGAAAATTGGTGCCCTAATGACAGGTGTACTCGGACCATCACTCAGATGGCCGGAAAGGAGGTATCATGCTGCACTGTTTGCCTGTGTCTAATTCAGATTTTACAATCTTGCCATTTATTTTAAAATTCACAGTCCATTCCTGTTCCTTTGTGCTCTTTTTCTTTCTGCATCGCACCAATAAAAATTAAAATTCGGAATCAAAGGATGAATATATTGCCCTGATCTTTGTGACTGTCATATCCTTCTGTGGGGATACAAATGTGAATTTCTTTTCTGGTCTGTACATTTGAGCATAGTGATAATTTGTTTTTTCACAGAAACAACAGATTTGTCTGTATGCTGGATAATTGCACCTTTCATGTTCAGTCCCACACTGCACTTCTTTAGTTCAGCTTTGTCTTTCCTTTTTCTAAACTGTTTGCCAAGCTGGGGATGATTGGGGTGGGGGTGGGAGGTCAGTCTCCTTCAGTGATTTCATTTGTATGACATTGGCTTTAATTGACCTGCATTTATTTTTATAATGTCAGATCTACTTCTCTGAACACTCTGCCGCACAGCAGGTCACCCTTTATTCTATGCATACAGTGTATAATAATAAGGCTGTCTATAAGCTGCTTAGATTAACATTAGAATGCTTTTGCTGTTAAATCAGTCAAGTACAAATCCATTGTTCCTCCAGAAGTCTAACTTCTAGTAAAAAAAAAAAACACATATGACAATCAGATGTCACATTTTTCTTGCGACTGCGGTAATCCTGAAACTTTAACTTCATACTATCCCTGCATTTTCAAACTTGTGTTATACATTTCCTAAGCATTTGGCCCTACCAGAAGGAGGAATGGAGCTACTACTACTTTTCTTCCTTCCCTTCCATCCCACTAGCGTGAACATGCACACACACACACACACACACACAGTTCAAATCTTTCTCTCCCCTTTCTCTAATTTTCTAAATGGTTCCCTTCCAAACCGAGTGTGTCTTGGGCTCTCTGTAACTTAATTTCTGTGACTATTTAGTATATGATATTATTCAATATCATGCTGCATTCATAATCTGCAATGCACTACGGTTTTATGTTTGCTTGTGCTTGTGCAAAACAAACATATTGCTACAACAGTGGGTTTGAGAAGTGTGTCGCTGTTGGGTCCAATGCAGGGCAGTCTGCAATGGGCTCAACAGTGTCAGCCCAATGATCATTAAAGCTGATCATTACACTGTGCTGTGCTGTGCTTGCTAGATGGAAATTTGTGCAGTTGAAAGAAAAGAGATGCTTATATCACGGGGTGACTCTGTGCTTTCATCTGCGTGATGTTGCCCAGCAAGCAGCTGATCGGCATCATGATCAGCCTGCACTTCTTGCCCCTGTCAATTCTAATTTGTACACAAGCAAACATAACAAAAACAAAAAAATCCTATGTTCCCTTCCTCTGTGTGATCTCCAACCCCCACCCTCTGTTTCACATCCTAGTGTAAATGAAAAACCTTCTGCTCCCTCCCTCTGCATTATGTCCAACCAGCCACCCTCCGTTTCACATCCAGGTGTAGATGAAAAATCATCCTGCTCCCTCCCTATGCATAATCTCCAACCCCAACCCTCCATTTCCCATCCTGGTGTAGATGAAAACCCTCTTAATCTCTCCCTCTGAATGATCTCCAACCCCCACCATCCTTTGCCCATGCTGGTGTAAATGAAGAACCCTCCCACTCCCAATCATGTGTGATCTCCATCTATACTGGTGTTAACAAAAAAGACGTCATGCTCCCTCCCTCTGCATGATCTCTAAACCCCTCTCTCTTTTTCTTGTTTTAAATTAAATCTGAAAAGCAGAAAACCATCCATTGATGTCTTTTATGGCATTCCCAATCCCCAGCCCCCCACCCACTCCACTCCACCCCAATCCCTCACTTACCACCCGCCATCTGACACTGATCTAAAACAAGTCCAGCTTTGAACATTCACTGTGTGAGAAAAACATGTCCTTCTGCTTCAATGCTAATAGGGAACTGAAGATGCGAGGTAAGTGCACTCATTGTATTTTCACTGCATTTGAACTTTTACTCATAACTTTGTCATTTATTAATATTTTTTTCACCAGATTTTCAACATGGGCTTTTTTTGACCCAACCTCATGAACAAGGTAAGTGACATTTTTCAAACCTGGCCCAAAACAGGATTTTTACAAAGCGCTCACCTTTTGGTCAGGATTTTAAAAATGTCACTTACCGTGTTCATGAAGTGGAGTCATAAAAAGACTATTGAAAAGACTGGGTCAAAATAAAAAAAAAAAAAAAAAACACTAATGTTATGAAGGTATGTTGAAATATTTCTATATACTCTCATAACTTTAGCAATTTTCAATATTTTGATGCCAAATTTTCAATGTAGACATTTTTTCAGACCACCTCATGAACGTGATAGGTGCCATTTTTCATATCCTGCCCAAAAGTTGATTTCAAGGTCGCTCTGAGAGATCACATTTTGGACAGGATTTGAGACATTTCAGCTACCAGGTTCATGAAGTGGAGTCATAAAAAGACTATGTTGAAAATTTGTGGTCAAAATCTTAAAAAACACCAAAAATATAAAGGTACTTTGAGATTTTTCTGCATTCATTCATAACATTAGTAACTCTCAGTATTTTGACCCCAAACTTTCATGATACTGTAGCTGTTTTGTCACACCACCTCGTGAAAGGGACAGGTGTCATTTTTAAAATCCTGACTGAAATACATTTTTTTACTTGTGCCACAAAACGATTTTTCAAGCAATATTTTATACATGGTACCTGTAATGCTCAGAAAGGGTGGGGGTGGGGGAGACATAAACGGACTATGTTGGAAATTTTCAGTCTAAATGTCAAAAAAAGTTATAAAGAAATGTTGTGTATGGGGCCAGCCACTGGCTCAGCAGGTAGCAGGTTGTGTTCCTATGTTAGCAGCTTGAGTTTGGAAATGAACTCCGAGAGCCATCTAGGCAGCACTAGGATGGGGGACAAGCACTGTTGTATGCCACCACTCCGAGCCTGGGAACATACTGTGCAGTGCTGTGTCATACAGACAACATCTTGTGATGGGATGAGGAGCCTTCCCTCACAAGGGGATGATGTGCATGTCATGGCCTGATGGGGCCATGTACTACATCACGAGAAGTGAATTAGTATGACAAATGGGGCTTGAAATATCCCCACTGTTCTATTTATTCCATTCTAAAGGGACCTGCTTGAATGAAGATATAATTTCCCAATCACAAATAGGAAAATTCATTAAAAAGTACAGTAATGTAAACAATTTTGCTATTATACAGTAACTCTTTTTACTAATTTGTTCATTTTTCCTTCTGTTCTATCTGTACCCAATAACTACAGAACAGATAACCAATAACTACACGACAGATAAAAACAAGCAAACATTCAGCATTGACAGATGCTTGTTATTTCAGGGCCATTGGTTTCCTCAGTTGCCTTCAACATCAGACTATACCATTCAAGTACAGATAATCTCCAATTAGTGAGCCTAAATGATTATCTACAGTATATTATGTTACACCCTACAGTAGAACCCTATCATTTCAATCACTGTAAAGAGTTAATGTTCAAATTCAGAGTCATACATGCAACCATAGCATCCTACTCAACTGCTGTATTGACATCGTTGGTCCAGTCCTTATGCAGATAGTCAGGTGCTCCCTGGAATCTGGTGAGTTTCCCAGCTCCCTGAAAGAGGCGGTGGTGACACCCCTCTTGAAGAAAGCTACTGCGGACCCTGACTGCCTGGAAAACTACAGACCTATCTCTGGTCTTTCCTTTGTTGGGAAGGTGATTAAGAAAGTAGTGGCTGCACAACTGGAGGACCATCTGACCATCCATGGCATCTATGAACCCCTCCAGTCCGGTTTTCGTAAAAGACATAGTACCAAGACAGTGCTGGTTCAGGTGCTCAATGATCTCTTGATGGCTAGAGATCGGAAGAGTCATTCTATTTTGGTTCTTCTCGGCCTTTCTACAGCCTTTGACACTGTAGATCACATGGTGTTGATAGAATGCCTTAGGCTGTTTTGTGGAATATCTGGAACCGTCTTAAGATGGTTCACATCATTCCTCACTGGGAGATCACAAAGAGTTGTGTCTGGGTTTTTTTCCTCGGATTCAATGGCTTTGTCTTGTGGGGTGCCTCAGGGTTCAGTATTGTCACCCATGTTATTTTCGGTGTATATGCTACCCATCGGAGACCTTGTAAGGCGGTATGGGCTGAGGTTTCACTGTTATGCAGATGATACCCAGCTCTTCCTTTCTTTTGGCCCCGACCAGGAGGGAGCTGTCTCGGTCTTTAATAGCTGTCTAACAGAAATCCAGGAGTGGATGAATTCTAGCTGGCTGAGGTTGAACTCTGATAAGACTGAGGTATTGGTTGTGGACCCAGGTTGACAGATAGGGGGGTCAGGTGCTGGTGCGTCTTCCGGAATCTTTCTTGGAGGCGTTTCTCTCCCGACCTCTGAATGGGTGCGGAACCTGGGGGCAGTTCTTGACGATGGGTTGACACTGCATTCGCAGGTGTCGGCAGTCATCAAGACTTCCTTTTACCATCTTAGGAACATTGCCAGGATCCGGCATCTTGTTCTGTCTGCCGACCTACCAATGTTAGTTCATGCCTTCATGTCCTCACGCTTGGATTATTGCAACTCCCTTTATCTAGGGCTTTCAGGGGTTGAAATCCATCGCCTGCAGTTAGTGCAGAATGCTGCAGCCTGGCTTTTGACGGGTTCTAGTAGATCCTGTCGCATTACTCCGGTGCTGCACGAACTGCACTGGCTGCCAATTCGGTGGCAGATCACCTTTTAAGTCGGTTTGCTGACTTTTAAAGCTCTACACGATCTGGGCCCAGTCTATCTGAAAGAACTTTTGGTTCCTTATCGCCCTAATCGATCACTCCGCTCAGCCGATGAGGGGTTGCTAGAGGTTCCAAGGGTGAATTTGAAATCCTCAGGCGCTTGAGCTTTTGCGTATGCAGCTCCCACCCTTAGGAACTCTCTACCCCGTCGGTTGCGGGAGTGCACTTCTGTGGGGGCTTTAAGAGAGGTTTGAAGACTTTTTTATGGGAAACTGCATTTTTAGAACACTGATCGTTATGACTGTTTTGATTTAATTGTATTTTTTAATGATTTTTGCTGTTTTGATTTGTTATTTATATACGGCGCCTTGGCAATTGAAAGGTGCCTTATAAATAAAATTATTATTATTATTATTAACCACGTCCTCCCTTTTGGTACCCTTGTAAACCAAATCATCAGCTCAAACCCATATTGTATCACTCATGTTAGCTACTATAATTAACTTATAATCATCTTTTCTGGGAAATTCCAGGGTTTCCAAAATTCTGCTGCCCACAAGTGCAAAAATGATCTGATCAGATCACATCCCACACAGATCCCCAAAAGGGAGCCAAATAAAATTGCTTAGAAGCCATACCAGAGTAATCTGATGATTGTTTGAAACCCTTTAAAAATCATTCCAGGGTTATCAAACATCAAGACAGAAAGTCATCAGAAAATGTTGGAACGCATAACCTGATAACTGCAGAAAGATCCCAGGATGACTTACATAATACTCATGCAATTATTGTAAGCTCGTCCTATAATCGTTTCTCATGATGATTTCTGACGACATACATGCCTATATTTAGTTGCTTCCTGTTTAACTGACAAAACAAATGTTTTACAAATCAGATGAAGTAGAGATAGCTGGAGTTAAGCCAGGCAAGGTTGTTAGAGGTACTGCAAAGCAGAAGCACCAAGTTTTGTTGGCAGTGACAATGCCGACCTTCCCCACAGTGATGGCACAATAGCGACACAGGTATTGTGCCGCCTATTCCATGGGTGTTTTCTGTGGGAGGCTGCACCCCTCACACCCCCCACACCTCCGGACTTTAGGATTCCAACTCCAAGTCGGAGTTGGTCTGGAGAGGCAGCGGAACACTGGGGGAAGGCGAAACATGGAAAAAGGACCATTACCGCGAATGTCGCGGTAATGGTCTTTTTTCCTGTTTCGCCATCAGGGTGTCGCCGTAAAAGGGTGAACTGCTGCAAAGCTAGTATATAATTTATTTTTTTTGAAACGTTTCACGAGGAAAGACATACTGTACTGAGCTACATAGCTCACTTACAGATGAGTCCTGGGGGAAAGGGGAAGAGGGGATACTATGTGAATACAGAAACAACATAATACATAGATCAAGTCTGTGTACAGTATAACAGTTAAGCTCATGACATAATCAAAAACATATGACAAAACACTTCAACGCAGATATATTTACGATGTCATACTTGGGGAGGAGAGTGTGAGGACTTTGCCGTAATAAGAGAATGGGGAGAAGGATGGAAAGCAGATTGGCCTACACCCCTGCAGGATGTAAACCCCACAAGGGGCTTGACAGAGGGAAGTAAAATAAGGGATGGCATGGCCTGCACTCCTCTGGGATGTAAAACCCCGCAAGATGATTGGCAGGGGGGAGCAAAATACAGGAAGCACTGGTAGACAAAATAATGGAATAAACAGATGGAAGCTGATAAACAGAGGAAGAAGGTATTTATTGCAAGTGATCATGCATGATCAAGAGCGGAGAGGGTGGCAATATCAAAAAGCAAAGGAAAGGAATTAAGATAAAATGAGGTGGGGGAGACAAGACTTACCCACAGGAGCAGAACCCCTGGGATATGAACACTACTCGATGCAAACCAAGCTAGTGTTAATGGCAGAGTAAGCCTAGAGAGGGGTAGAAGGTAGTTGAGCAGTGGAAAAATGAAAAGAGAAAAGGGCAGAAAGGAAAAGAAGGAAAGATAAGTCAGGTGCAATTGCAGGAGAGGGAAATGTAGTGCCTAATGAGATGGGGCAGCGAATGAGCAGACAGAGGGGAGTGGATATCTAAGGGGACAGAGTTCCAAATGTTTGGAAAGTAATAAGAGAAGGCTGCCTGTCCTGACATTGAAGGCCAGGAAGAGAGGGCGAGGGTTCTATTGAGGGGAGTTGTGAAGAGAGTGGGGGGGTGTGAGGGATGGAGAGGAGGGAGTGGAGGTAGAGTGGCAGGCAGCCGAGCCAGAACTTACCAATTAAAGAGGTACTATGGGCAAGGTGTTTGTTCCCAAGTGAGGGGAAGGAGAGAGAGGTGTAGAGGTCACAGTGATGTGTATGTGGTGGACAGGAAAGAGTAAAGCAACAAAAGGAATTGAATAGAGTGTTCAGTCTGGTAAGGGTGGATTTGGGGACAGTACTATAGACTATGTCTCCAAAGTCAAAGATTGGAGGATCATCTTAATCTGGTTTCAAAAAGTCAGTTGGCATTCATCTGTATCCCCCTCCCCCGGGTCGTGCCTGAAAATAGGCAGGATTTGTCTAGTGCACCTACCCGGTCAACAAAAGCTAAATAAAAAAAATAAAATAAATAAAAATCTTCTGGACAATCTTTCGGTGAGCCAACAGGGGAAGGCAGCTATGGTGTCTATACAATGCTCCTAGTTTGGGAAGTAACTTTTTGTGGCTAGCGTCCACATGAACAGAAAAATCAAGGTTCCTGTCAAGCCAGAGGTATTTGAAGGATGAGGCGTCTTCTAGAATGGAACCATTGAGGGAATGGAGGGGAATGGGTAGCAGTAAACCTAGAGAGCTTTTGCTTGAAGTCAAAGGTCATAGAAACCATCTTTTTGGCATTTAGCGACAGTTGATTTGCATGAAACCAGCACTGGACAGTGTTGAAATCAAGTTGGAGGCAGGTCTCCACATTGGACGGGGAGGTACCAGAGGCATACAAAACAGTATCATCCATGTACATATGGATGTTTGCAGAAGAGCAGGTAGCAGGAAGGTCATTTAGAAATATCGAGAAGAGTATTGGCCCAAGAAGCGAACCTACATAGAAACATAGAACATAGACTTTGGACGACAGATAAGGACTGCTTGGCCCACCCAGTCTGCCCATTTCCCTACCTATTGGATAAGCTGCAGATTCGAGTTAACCAACAGCCTACTTCTTCCTACCCCCCCCCCAGCAGAATTGCCTTATTTCTGTCCCATACATTCTTGAATTCCCCCACTGTTTTTGACCCCAGTACCTCCTCAGGAGGGCTGTTCCACGCGTCCACCACCCTCTCCATGAAAAACTACTTCCTCCTGTTGCACCTTAACTGTCCCCCCTCTATCTTCAAATTGTGCCCCCTTGTTCTTGTACATCTCGACAGTCGGGACACCAGTGCTTATGAGGAGAGAGAACTTCAGAAATAGAAAAGGAACAGCGTAACTTAAAATAGTGAAAAATTCACTAGACTATTAAAATGCATGGCAAGGGATAACTGTATACAAAAGAGCGGTTGAAAAGCATTGTTTGATCATTTTTTGTTGACAGTATGGCCATGTGGTTAATAATATGTAATATCTCCTAACTGTGGAGCAGAGAGGGAAATATCTTCCTGCCTGCAGTGTACCGGTTTAGCTGTTTATGTTTTTCAGTTCATACTAATTGCCTTTTCATAAACTATACAGTAGGGGTGGGTGAATACCTTATTTCTAATATTTGGCCAACTATTCATATTCAGGGCCCCAAATATTCTGAAATTTGGCATTTGTAATTGTTACTCATGTACCCGTGGGGAGAAAAAATTAAAAGAAACAGCCCACACCCTCCTCCCCAGCCCAATCATTTAAACTACAACCCCCATCCCCAACCCCCTACAACTAGCCCAGCACCCCATCCTCCCCCACAATTTAAAGTTTAAAAAAAAACTCCTATGATGAGTGACTGTCACAATCCGCCTATCTCCACAGCTGGCTTCCATCTCCTCTAGTGCTTTTCTTTTGGTAAAACTCATCCACCCATCCTGGCAGCAGCACCCAACTCCCCCAGCAGCCCAATTTCCTAAACAGACCCCCAGGTGTGGTGAAGGTGACTGACACAATCTGCCCTCCTTCATGGCTGACTGCTTTCTTGTGAATGAAGCAATCCTGCATGTGCTCGCATCACATGGCAAAACAGCTGATCATGTACAACAGGAGGAGAAAAATCTTTTTATGTTTTTTCTTCAGCATTTTAAACTCTTTTCCAGTTAAAAAGACCAAAACATTTTTATGTTTGTTTGCACACATGTGCAAGAAACATAGTGCCATGATCCGAAAATGCAGTGCACTACAGTTGAAAGGGAGAGCTATGCTTCAGTGAGCAGCGATGGTATCGCATGCTCATGCACGCCTCCCACACACACGCACATGCACGCATATTGCGTGTTCATGTGCCCCCCCCACGCACACACTGTATAGCCGACGGGGGTGCCCAACCCCCATCGGCCGTGCTGCACCCCACTCCCCACAGAGCTCCAGGTACCATGCTGAGGGCCCACTGACAGTGCCAGCCATCTGTGTGGCCGGAGGTGCCAATCCCCGTCGGCTCCACTGTCCCCCCAAGAGACTATCAAGTGCCACGCTGGGAGCCCACCCAGCATGGCAACAGTTCTAAGGCCGACGGGGTGCCCAATCCCCGTCAGGCCCATTTGCCCCAAACAGCTCTTCCAGCTGCCACACTGGGAGCCCACCCTAGCATGGAAAAAGTCCCATGTCGCTTCCAAACAAACAAAAAAAATCCCATACTTACCTCCGGAGCTCGGCACGACGATCTTCGGTGGACCGGGAACACGTCTGCACTCTTCAAAGCCGACCGCGAACTGAGGAAATGCTGGTAAGCTGTATAATAGAATAAATAGGGTGTTTTCAACTTTAGTGCATATCTCAGGCATTTTGGGGAATTTTCTCACCAAATGTTTGACATGGGGTTTTTGGGACCCCACCTCATGAATTCTGTCACTGTCATGGCATTACTCAGCCCCGGAAGGTGATTTCGCGGTCACTGCATGGAACCACCTTTTGGGACCAATTTATGAAATGTCAGTGTCACAGTTCATGAGGTAGGCCCCCAAAAACCCTATATTGAAAATTTGGTGAAAAAAGTCCCAAAAATTACTGTTTTACGAGCATGCGTTGCGCTGTTCCCACGCACGCTTGTAAGTTCGCGAATTTTCAATATGTTCACTCCAGATTTTCAACATTGACATTTTACCACACCTCCTTATGAGAAGCACAGCTGTCATTTCTCACATCTCGCCCAAAATGTGTTTCCATGCATGTAGCGCACAATGGCGCAGTCAGTGTGTGAAATCAATGTTTGGGACAGATTAAGAAAATTGCAGTGAGACTGTTCATGAGCAGAGGTGTTAAAATGGCTATGTTAAAAATTTGGTGAAAAAAATTCCCAAAGTGACTGTTTTACGAGCATGCGTTGCGCTGTTCCTACGCACGCTCGTAAGTTCACGAATTTTCAATATTTTCACTCCAGATTTTCCACTTTGCCATTGTACTATACCTCCTTATGAGTAGTACAGCTGTCATTTTTCACATCTTGCCTAAAACGTGTTTCCACCCATGTAGCGCACAGTGGCGCAGTAGGTGTGCTAAATCAATGTACGGGACAGATTAAGAAAATCACAGTGATGCTGTTCATGAGCAGAGGTGTTAAAATGGCTATGTTAAAAATTTGGTGAAAAAGGTCCATAAAAGGACTGTGTTACGAGCAACCATTGCGCAGTTTCCACGCACCCTCATAACTTCATGGATTTCTAATATTTTCAGTTCAGATTTTCACCACTGTCATTTTTCCATACTTCCTTATGAACAGTACAACTGTCATTTTTCACACCATGGCCGAAGTGTGTTTTCGCACTTCCAGCGCCGAAATGCGTGGTCGCTGTGGGAAATCACTGTTCGGGACAGATTAAGAAAATCACAGTGACACTGTTCATGAGCGGAGGTTCCAAAATCCCTGTGTTGACAATCTGCTGTGAAAAATCTCCAAACTAATTGCATTACGAGTGAGCGTTGCAAATTTTCTACACACGCTCATGACTTCACCAGTTTTTTAATATTTTCACTGCAGAATTTCAACATTACCATTTTTTGTACCTCCCCATGAACAGTACAGCTGTCATTTTTCACATCCTGTTCGAAATGTGTTTTCGCACCTGTGGTGCCAAATGGCGTAGTCGCTGTGCGAAATCAGCTTTCAGCTAACAAACTGATATTGCCACTGTTCATAAGGTGGGGATTACAAAAAACCCATGTTGAAAATTTGGAGTGAAAATACCAATGAACGCCTGAGGCATTAGGGTTTCCGACCATAACGCCCCAGCCTGTAGAGATTGACAGGCATCAGGGGTGTGACTTGGGATTCTCGTTTGTAATGCTCATACCATTCCTCACCCTGCAGCCAGTGAGAGGCATCGAGGTGTTCCTTGGACTCTTCGGCCCCAAAGTTCACCCCATTCTCCTATACAGGACTCATCTCACCGTATTTTCTGATGGAATGGGGGTGAGCATAAGGACCAAAGACCCCAAGGCACACCATGATACTTGTCAGTGTCTGCAGGGTAGGGTGTGGTGTGGTGAAATGGCACGGCTGTTATGCCTGATGACCCAAAGGCACACCCCAATGCCTGTCAGCCTCTGCAGGGTGGTGGTGGGGTTGGCTTCAGTTCAATACTTCACTGCCATTCCTATTATGCAGCTCTCTAACTCCTACACTACCAATGCCAATGCCAATGCCAGCATGCAAACATTTGGCATTGACAAATGCTTGTTTAATGTATCAAGATGCTTCTAAGTTGCTTGAAATAGCTGGCTTAATGCAGTTTGACTAAGCACACTCAGAGCATATGTGAAAGTGCTTAAATGCTAAGCCTACCTGCTTGCTTGCAAACTGTAGCAGTTTCAGAGTGGAAAGTGGCAATGCAAGTAGCCTGGAGGTGTGGACTCTTGTTCCTGTGGCTGGGAGTAGCTGATCTCTGGCTAGGCAACCACTCAGCAACACTACAGTATGTATGTCTTGCAGCCTTTGCTATGGATACTTCACACATATATAATACCATAAGAAAGGCTCAATATCGAGAAAGCTACATCTTTAGCTTACTGCCTTATATCAGCCTTTGAGGATGCAGTAACTCTCAATTAGGCAGAATGTGTGTTGACGTTTTGTAGCCAGAACTGACATCTTTTACCACACCACTGGAGATGTTAGATATATTGCTGCTTACACTTAAGCGTGCTGGGGTGGGTAGGGAAGCCTAAATAAAACCTTGAACCAAATGGTTGTAAGTTACAGTTGATAAGCATTAGAGTGACTTCTAGTGCTAATGACAAATATTTATACTCCACAGAGAGTTACCGTTACGTTTGCCAACAAGCTGAGCAGTTGGTAGTTTACTCACCTGGTAAAGGTGATTATAGGAGCACCTTCTTACAGCATTCCGAGTCTCAACACATGGGTAATAAGCGCTCTCCTCATAGGCTGATGCACAAAGGAATCCCAAAATTCGAAATCCGATCCCTCTCCTTTCCTTGTTGTTCCCAGAATCCTCAGCATGATATCTTCCAGAGCTCGTTTCCCTCCTGAAAGTATAGTGTTAAAGACCAAAAACCCTACCCTCCACCGGTCCCGTGAGTGACCGCTGGGTAGAATAATACACAACACAAGTTGATGTTATATCAAGAGACATTCTTTAGTACGTCTGTTATTTACACGCATTTGATAACATGTTACATTGCTAGTGACTGAGTGGGTCATGAGTCCCGTCACCGTATACAATTGGTGATTGAAATTTTTTTTTTTTTTTAATATACATTCTGAGGTGGCTACTCTAGATGTTTTTCTTACTCTCTAACAGCTATCTATACATATATATATATATATATATATATATATATATATATATATATATTCCTCTGCAATGGGTGGGATACAGAGTGCTATGAGAAGGTGCTCCTATAATCACCTTTACCAGGTGAGTAAACTACCATTATCTATCGCACCTTCTTACAGCACTCTGAGTCTCAACACATGGGTGATTGTACAGCAGTATTAGACCTTATCCTGGGTGTGAGGAGGAAATTGAATCAAAGCTGTCTGGAGCACCTTGCGACCAAACTCTGAGTTCCCCGTTAGATTGGTGTCTAACCGGTAGTACCTGAAGAAGGTGTGCGGAGATGACCAGGTAGCTGCCTGGCAAATCTCTCTGACAGATGCAGAATTGTGTTCTGCCCAAGATGTGGCTACTGCTCTCATGGAGTGTGCTCTGATGTTTGTTGGAGGGGTCTTGCCCCTGGATCTGTAGGCCTTTGCTATAGCCTCTCGCAGCCATCTAGCAATCGTGGATCTGGATGCTGCTAGACCCTGTTTATCACCTTGGAGTTATATGAAAAGCTTGTCTGTCCGACGGAAGCTCTCCGTTCTGGCCAGGTAGGTCCGGATTGCTCGGGCTGGGTCTAGGCCACGTAGGGTTTCACTGTGAGGGTCCCCTATTTGGTGATCTAGGGTAGGGACTGTGATCTTCTGGGAAGTGTGGAATGCATTGGCCACCTTCGGAATAAAGAATGGGATGGGTTGGAGTACGACTCTGTCTGGGAAAAAGCAGATAAATGGTTCCCTGCACGACAGAGCCTGTAACTCGCTAGTTCTCTTGGCTGACAAGATTGCTACCAGGAAAATGGTCTTCATCATGAGTAGGAATAAGGGAATGGACTCGATAGGTTCAAAAGGTGCGGTGGCGAGGGCGTCGAGCACCAAGCTGAGGTGCCACAGAGCCGTTATGGACCTTGGGGTGTGTGTGATAAGATTTGCAGCCTTTAGGAATGATTGAACCAACGGGTTGGCTCCGGGTAAATGGCCATCGGTTTCCCCCCTTATAGCCCCTATGGCGGCTGTCTGTACCCGCAGAGATGCAGCTGATAACCCTTTTTCCAGTCCCTTTTGTAGAAATTCCAAAACATTTACAATGCTACATTGAGTGGCCCTTAAGTCCTGGTTCTTGCACTAAGAAGCAAAAGCCCACCAGTGTCTGTTGTAAGTTCTGTTGGTGGACTTCCTTCTAGCTTATACCAAGGTGTCCACCACCTTTCCTGATACCCCTAGCCCTAACAATCTAGACCTCTGAGTGGCCAAGCTGTCAATTTCAATGGTAAGGGGTTTTTGTGCCAGATTGGGCCTTGTCTGAGTAAGTCCTGGTGGTGTGGTAGCACCATTGGATTGTCTGTCAACATTTTCCTGATGAGGGTGTACCAGGATCTCCTCGGCCAGTCTGGGGCAATGAGTACTACACTGCTGCCCATGTCCCGAATTTTCTGTAGTACTGCTGGTAGCATGGATATTGGGAAGAATACACATGCCCTTCTGAAGGTCCATGGGGTAGATATGGTGTCCACTCCTACTGCTCTCTTGTCTCTGAATCTGGACATGTATATCGGAAGTTGAGTGTTGGCCGCTGAGGCCATGAGGTCGATGCTGAAGGGCCCCCATTTCCTCTGGATCTCGTTGAATATCCTGGGATGGAGTTGCCATTCCCCTTGTTGTAGTGTTTGCCTGCTCAACCAGTCTGCCCTTGAGTTCAGGTTGCCAGCCAGATGGACTGTTCTGAGGCCGAGTAGATATTTTTCTGCCCATTGCACTAGGATTTCTGCTTCTCAAGCCATGGCTTTGCTTCTTGTTCCTCCCTGTTTGTTGATGTATGCCATTGCTACTCAGCTGTCGGTGCGCACCCTTACATGGTGCCTTTCAACTTGAGACTTGAAGTGTATGAGGGCTAGCCGGATGGCTCTTGTCTCTAGTACACTGACTGGGAGTTCTGACTCCCGGTTTGTCCATTTTCCTTGAATTGACTGCCTGTCCAGTACAGCACCCCAGCCTAGCAGACTTGCATCAGTTTCAAAGGTTCTTGTTATATCTCTCTCCAATTGTGCCCCCTGCATGAAAATGTGTAGGTCTGCCCATCATCTTAGTGATTTCTTTGTCGATGCTGGAATTGTCACTTTCTGGTTGTAATTCTGCTGACTGTAGTTCCAGTTGTCCAAGAGTAGGCGTTGTAGGTGCCTCATGTGTAACCTGCCTAGTTGTGTAGGTCTATGCAAGCTGCCATGAGACCCAATAGTTGCATAAGGTGCCATAGTGTTGTCGAGTTCTTCTGCATAATTGCTCTGCAGTGCATTGTCAACGCACTGATGTGTGTCTGTGACAGTCTTACTGTGCCTGCCACTGTGCTGAATGTTGCCCCCAAGTGGTCTAACAATGTGGTCGGTGTTAGGGGGCTCTTTGCTTTGTTGATAAGCCACCCATGTTCGGTCAGTAGTTGCTGGGCTCTGTGGGTTGCTGTCCTTGCCTGGTTCACTGTTCTCACTCTTTCCACTATGGCAGGCATCTTCGGAAGGGTTATAGGCTGTGCAGGCTGTGGGATGGCAATAATTCTCAATTGGGCCTGGAGAGAGGGAGGCTGCCCACTCTGTAGACAGCTATCTTGTATCAGGAGTGAAGTGTATTGGTTAAGGAGTAAGCTGGGGAAGTTGGGGGGGTCCAAGGATAAGGGGTGTGGATATGGGCGGCAGAACAGTGGGGCTGAGAGGAGGCTGGGGCAACACTCAGAAATTACAGGACGTTATGTTACAGCAAGCAGGAGGGGGGGATATTAGGGACAGAGGACCCTTAGATAGAGATGTTGACGCTAAGGGGAAAACGTACGGTGTAACATTCCAAATATAAAGAGAGTGGATAGGGAAGAGTCAGGAGGGGCTGTTGTGGGGAAGCCTAGAAGAGCAGACAGTGAGAAGGGAGGGGCTGCTGTAGGGAAGCCTAAAAGAGCAGACTGTGGGAAGGGAGCTCCTAAGTAGAACAGTGCAAGAGGGGAGGAAGAGGGGCAGTTTAGAGGGGCAGTCGGGGGAAACTCAGGTTACTTGATGGAGGCTAGCATAGAGTGTTAAAATAAATTTGAGCTACTAAGCAACCTAGAGGGGAAGGAAGGGGTTGGTGGAAATGAGGAAACTGATACAAAGGCCGGGGGGAGGGAGTCGGCTACCCATAGGGCATCACAGACCGGCAATGGAAAGGATAGAAATAGTCCCAGAGGGGGAAGGGGAAACATAAATGTGAAGCAGATGGGGGAGATGTAACATATTGCAGACATGAGGGAAGAGAGCACAACTGGAGAGAAACTGGGAGACAAGGAGGCAGGGGAGGGGCCCCCCTTCAGCTGGGGGGTCTGTACCAAGGATGGGGCCCTAGGTAAAGGGGACCCACAGAGGGCCTCTGGAGGTAGGGGTACTATTACAAGGGGGGAGGATGGCGGTGTGGGGGAAGGGGAAACCATCAGGGCCAGGATAAATGGTTCGGATAACAGAGGGTTAAAGGGGACACCTATTCAGTGGGGGTTCTGAGTTAAGTGAGCAAAATAACAAGGGAGGCAGAAAGGGGAGGGTAACAAGGGGGTCTCTAATAAGGCAGGAAGACTCCCATGGAATTGAGATCACGAATAAATGGGGGGATGGGGGTTGAGAGCACATAGTGGAGGTAACCATAAGGATGATGTCGGTGTTAAGTTTCTGTTATTGGGAGACTCGATGATTAGGGGGATCCAGTGGCAGGGACATGGGGGTGGATGCCATAGCCAGGTGAAGGTAGTGAGTATCTCTGGGCTGACAGTGCACAGAGCAAAGTTCATGGTGTACGAACTGGTTAGGGTTTGTGGAGGGAAACTGGATTTCCTGGTGCATTTGGGAACTAACGATCTCGAGGGAAATAGCATTTTGGAAATCCAAGCAAGGTTCCAAGAACTTGCCAAAGTCTGTCGGGATAATGGATGCAACATTTCCTTTTCGGATATATTTTGCCAGTACCAAAGGCCTCAGTGGAGAAAAAAATGAAGATCACAGAGGTTAATGATTGGGTCAGGAAGTGGGGTGAAGAGAGTGGGTTGGGGGTGTCAGGGAACTGGAAAGGAGTTTGGGAGGATAAGGGGCTGTATGCCAAGGACAGACTTCATCTTGCCCCATTAGGGAAGGAAGTCCTTAAACGAGGGGTGGCTGACTACATTCAAGAAAGGTGGTGTTTAAACTTGTGAGGGGGGAGGGATAAGGGAGGGACTGACCAGAAGCCCTCTCCTCCAGATAGAAACATAGAAACATAGAATGTGATGGCAGATAAGGACCGCTTGGCTCACCTAGTCTGACCATTTTCCTACCTAACAGATAAGCTGCAGATCCTAGTTAACCAACAGCTTACTTCCTCCTACCCCCCACTAGGACTGCCTTATGTCTGTCTCATGCATTCTTGAATTCCCCCACTGTTCTTGACTCCACGACCTCCTCAGGGAGGCAGATCCATGCATCCACAACCCTCTCTGTGAAAAAATACTTTCTCACATTACCTCTGAGCCGTCCCAGATGAGATGATGGGAGTAGCCTTCAAACCCAAGGGGGGGAGGGGAGAAACAGACTGGGGGAGGAGGTTTCAGGAGGAGCAGAGGAGGATGGAAGTATAAGGAACCTGGGGGTTCGACAAAGGGATCAGGGATAAGGGTGGGGGTGGTGTTAGTAAATGCCAGGAGCTTGGGAAACAAGTTGCCAGAGTTCCAGACCATGCTGTTCGGGGGGGGGGGGGATGTGGCAGCAGTCACGGAAACGTGGGCCAATAAAACCATGATTGGGACCTAAACGTGCAGGGGTATACTATGCTTAGGAAAGATAGAAAGGAGGGCAGAGGGGGTGGAGTGGCTATGTTCATTACAGATGACATAGAATTTTTTTTTTTATTTAGTTATTTAACCAGGAGTGGCACACTAAGCTGAAAGCTTTTTTACAGGAGCGACCTGGGAGCACAAGGAAGTTAAGTGACTTGCTCAGGGTCACACAGTATGCAAGTGGAAGCTGTGGGATTCAAACCCAGATCTGATCTGCTGGATGTCACCAGATTTGCAACTCAGAGCCTTAAACCACTGCACTATACTGCCTCCCAATTGCTAGGGTAGAAGAGGCAGAGGGAAATGTGGAGGCCTTATGGGTCACCTTACGAACCCCAGCAGGAGGTAAGGTCAAGCTGGGTGTAGTATATAGGCCCCCCAGGATGGGTGATGTTCTGGAGGATGGTTTGCTGGACAACATCATTGCCCAGTGTGGACCAAAAAGGGGAAGAAGTGGTGTTGATGGGGGACCTTAATATGCCAGGTACAAACTGGGGAACCATGTCCTCTAAGGTGGCCAAGGAGCAGAGACTGCTGGACAGCTTCCAGGATGTGTTCTTAACACAGCATGTGATGGAGCCCACAAGGGAGGGGCATGTCCTGGACATCATTCTGGTAGATAGGGATCTGGTAAGGGACCTGGTTGTAGAGGATCCCCTGACTAGGAGCGACCACAATACTGTCTGATTTCAAATAAGCATGGGGAGGGGGGGAGAGATCTAGAACACTAGCAGTGGACTTCAGCGGGGCAGACTTTGTGGACATGGGAAATATTCTCAAGGATCACTTGAAGGGGATTACATCAATGACAAATGTGGAAAAAATATGGGAGGTCATAAAACGGGGACTTCATGAGGCAGTCAGGACCTGCGCTAAGGTGAAACGTAAGGGGAGCAAGGTCACATAAATCATGTTGGTGGTCCAGTGAGGTTCAGGTAGCGGTCAGAGAAAAGAAGGCAGCCTACAAAAATATAAAACAACAGGAGGGGATAGGAAAAAGGAAATGTACCATCTTGCATCTAGAAAAGTCACCCGGATGGTGAGGGGGGCAAAGTCCAGTAAAGAGCAGTGGCTGGCACAGGGGATACATGGAGGGGAAAAGGGGTTCTTCTGGTACATTGGGGAGTGGAGAAAAACTAAGGGCCATCTCGGCAGATTGAGATCAGAAGGAGGGTGGGTGGAAGAGGCGAGGGACAAGGCAGAGGTATTAAATGAGTACTTCGCCTCTGTGTTCACTAGGGAGGGGGATGGGATATCTACAAAGCAAGGCACAATGGGGATAGAAGCGGTAGTGAGTAGGATCATACCTCTCAACCTCCTGCCTCATAAATCAGGGACAAGGCTTAAAAATATCAGGAACAAAGGCCCCAAATCAGGGACACATTTTTAAAATTGGTGATATCCACTCAGGAAGCTAGCAGAATAAGGGACTCAGTGTATAATACATTTTCTGAAGAATAAGAAATCTGCAACTTTATTGTTTGACATAATTTTATTCTTACAATCATCACTGTTTAGTCAGGGGAACACAGTTTTTAGGAGGGACAGAGTAAAAATTTGAGGTGAAATCAGGGACATCACTGAAAATCAGGGACACTTGAGAGGTATGAGTGGGATCAGGGGAGCAACAGAAATGGAGCAAGAGGGAGGGAGAGGTACCCTAGGGGTGTCACATCAGGATAAGGATAAAAAAGCCAATAAGGTGGAGGGGACAGATGATGCTGTCTCCACCGAAAGGGTGTGGTTAGCCCTTAAGGCCCTAAAGAAAGATAAATCTCCTGGGCCAGATGGCATTCATCTGAGAGTACTATGGGAATTGGTGGACATACTGGCTGCACCCCTGGCGGAGCTATTCAACAGGTCGCTTGAGACAGGGAGGGTACCTAGGGATTGGCGAGAGGCACATGTGCCATTCTATAAAGCAGGGTCGAGGGAAGTACCAGGTAACTATAGAACCATCAGTTTGACCTCAGTGGTGGGAAAATTAATGGACAGTATACTAAAGGAACGATTTGAGGTGTACTTGGAGGAGGTGGGAGGTCTGGATAGTTGGTGACATGGGTTTGTGCCAGGTAGATCATGTCAAACCAATCTTGTGGAGTTCTATGAATGGGTAACATCAGAACTGGACAGGGGAAAACCTGTGGATATATTATTCTTGGCCTTCAGCAAGGCGTTTGACTCTGTCCCCCACAAAGGTCTGATGGAGAAACTGACGGGGTTGGGAATAGGCCCTTTGATGGTCAGATGGATTGAAAACTGGCTAGCTGGACGCACCCAGAGAGTAGTGGTCGGTGGGGAGCTCTCGAACCCTAGAGAGGTCAGTAGTGGGATACCGCAGGGCTCGGTCCTATGTCCGATCCTGTTTAATTGCAAATGAGTCACTTCTCTGATGACTCTAAAATGGGAGCAGTAGTTGAGGGGGAAGAGGGGAGGTTGGCCCTGCAAGGGGACCTAGACACCCTGCAAAGCTAGGCTCACACATGGAAATTAAATTTCAATATCACCAAGTGCAAGCTGTTACATTTTGGGTGGGGAAACCCTAATCACAGGTACACCCTGGGAGCGGAGGTGCTGGAGGCCTCAGCAGGGGAAAAAGACCTAGAGGTCATGGTGGATGCATGTATGAATAACTCTGAGCAGCACAGGAGAGTGGCTAGCAAGGCAAACAGGATGTTGGAATGCATCATAAGGGGGATCACCTCTAGGAGCAGGGAAGTGATTCTGCCGCTGTACAATGGACTGGTTAGACCACACCTTGAGTACTGTGTACAGTACTGGAGACCACACTTGAAGAGGGACATACAGCTCCTGGAGAAGGTACAGAGGAGGGCAACTAAGATGATACGAGGACTAGGGGATTTGAGGTATGAGGACAGACTTGACGAGCTCTGCCTGTTTTCATTGGAGGAGAGGAGAGATGGGGGGACATGATTGAGGTCTTCAAGTACCTCAAGGGAATAAATAGGGTAAACATGGAGGGGATCTTTAGACTAAAGCAGGGAGGTATCACCAGAGGGCATGGTTTGAAGTTGGAAGGTGGATGGGTGAGGAGGGAAAAGAGGAGAAGGTTTTTCACTGAAAGGGTGGTGGACCCTTGGAATGCACTGCCTGATGAGCTGGTTCAGAGATCCACAGTGGAGGGCTTCAAGACAGGGTGGGACAGACACAGAAAGCAGAAGTATCAGATGATGGTCTGGCCCGGGGGGGATGGATGATGAGGTTTCTGGAACACAAGGGGGGGGGGCTTCGGCCCAACTAGGGATCTGAGGTTCGAGCAGACTCAATAGACCGTAAGGCCTAATCTGCTGGCAATTAGTATGTTAGTATGTTACTATGTATCAACCAGTCGTCTAGGTATGGGATCACGTGTGCAAACCTCCCATGCATAATTTTGCCGCTAGGGGTGCCATGACTTTGGTGAATAGTCTTGGGGCCGACGCCAACCTGAATGGTAGGCACTGGTACTGGAAGTGGTAACCCAGTATGCTGAATAGGAGGAACCTCTGGTGGGATGGTCTGATAGGTATATGAAGGTAAGCATCCTTCAGGCCTCTGGAAGTTAGAACATCGCCCTTGCATATGACCGCAATGGTGGACCTTAGAGTTTCTATCTAGAACCTCTGGTACCATACAAATCTGTTGACAAACTTGAGGTCCAGAATCGGTCTGAGGTCTATGGTCCTTTTTGGGACTAGAAAGAACATGGAGTAGATGCTGGAGTATCTCTCCTGATTTGGAACGGGCTTTGTGGCTCTGCTGTGTAGTAACTGGTTTAGAATGGCTCGTACTTGTTGCGAGGTTGCCTTGTCCCTTGAGACGTGTGATTCTACATATCTGTCCTGCCTTGGGACTGAATTGAATTCTATGGTGTAGCCCTCTGAGATGATCTTCTTGACCCATTTGTCTTTGATTGATTTAGTCCAGGTCAAGGTGAACTGCTGTAGTCTGCCTCCGACTGCGTTCTTCTGGTCCTGGACCAGCGGATTCTCATTGGCAGAATCCCATTTGATTTGTTTGTCTTATACCCCTGTTTGCTATTGTAGTGTGAGCCTCTGTCCCTGTTGCCCTGAAAGTTCTGTTTGTTGTTGAAAAAGTTTGGTCTGCACCCAAAACCACGTCTGTCTTGCCCCTGATACCCTTGACCCCTCTTGGCTCTGCCTGGGTAGTGACAAAATTTGTTGTTTTGAAAGGATGGTAGAATAGAAGGCCCTCCTTGATCCTTGTTTTTCCCTTTCTTTACCATGAACTCTTCTATGCCGGGCCCAAACACCTTGTCTCCTGAGAACTGTAGTTTCATTAGTCTTGATTTGGACTCTTGATCTGCATTCCATAGTTTGAGCCAGACCTGTCTCCTGGCTCTGTTGATGGAAGCTGCTGACCTAGATGCCATCTTAAAGCTATCAATTGTGGCATCAGCTACATACTTCATGGCTTGAATGGCATAGACCATTGTGGCGCCATGGGCACTGGTTTCGGGGACGTCTTGTTGGACTGCTTCCAACCATCGGAGTACGGCCATTGCTGAGTAGGTGGTGGCCATGGATGCTCTCATATTCACAGTCATCATATTGTGGACTTTTCTCACAATTTCGTCCACTCTGCTGTCCATGGAGTCCTTCAGGGCTGAGGCTGACTCTGAGGGTAGTACAGTCTTGTTGCTCAGGGAGGCAACCTCAGTATCTACTTTTGGGGCAGTTGCCCAACGTTTTTCCCTTTCAGCGGGCAGTGGATATCTTCTTTTGAAGGTTCCCTTCTCCCTAGTCTTAATTGGATCTGGAGCCTCCCATTCTTTGGCTAGTATGCTATCTAGTGCTTTGCATACTGGGAAGAAGGTGGAAGATTGCTTCCTTTCCCTAACTAGAGGGTCTAGTTTATTGTCCAGCTGCTCCACCGGTTCATCCATTCTGTGTCTCACAGATGACTCTTATGAGCTCAGGGATGACATCGAATGGGCATAATCATGCCATCATATCCTCCTCTTGCTCCTCCTCCTCTTCCTTGAAGTGTTTGTCTCCCGACACGTCTGATGTGTCATCTGAGTTTGGAGCATCCCTGCAGCGCTTTGAGTGATGGTTTTTTGTGGGTGACCTGTGTCTTTTGTTTGTCCCCAGGGAGTCAATTCTGTCTAGGAGTTTTTGGAATAACTGCAGCACCACGCTTTGTGAAGCGGTGGAGGCATTATCATTTAAGGGGTCCTTGACCATGGATCCTGAAGTATGGGTGAATTCCCTTGGCTCAGAATCCACCAAGCATAAGGAGCAGAGCTCCCCCAGATCAGAGGTAAGCAAGATGTTGGGGCATTTCCTGTGCATTCTTCTGGTAGAGGACATGCTGAAAAACATAATTGCATGGGGCTTGCTCAGGAGTGCATATCTTAATTGTGCTGTCTCAAAAAGATTCAGACTGTAAGAGCGCTGAGGCTACACATCAGGTTCTTAACCATTTTAAAAAATATATATATCCTCTGTAGACAGTATTCTGCCTAGAGATCAACTATTAGGGGTTTAGCACTGATAAGCAACATATATTGTGCTATTACTTCTGTTTATTTTCCCCCTGTGTTCTCTGTTAGGGAGTACTGGTGCTAAAAAGTGATTCTCGGGCACATCGCACCTAATGGGGCTGTTGTGCTTTTAAGAGGAGTGGCTGGCAAGCAGATGCCATGATGCAAATGGGTGGATGGCGCCGCCATTTTGAGGAAGGAGCTATTGTTTGTGAGCTCGCTCTGACATCCCGTGAGACTTTGGCCGCTCAGCTCACAGCATTAGTCGTGTAAAATGGCGATGCCAGAAGCATAGGGAAGAAGGAGGCACCTCGTGGAGAAGGCGTGGAGACCAGGGAAGAGTAGGGAAATACTGCTTCTCGCTTTGTACCGGGAGGGAGTCGCTGAGTGGTCCAACCGGGTGTTTGCAGCGACTTGCCTGGTAAGCAACGCTTTTCCTGGAGAATAGCACAAGTTGAGAAGGGAGCTGGGGAAAGGAGGGAGGTAGATTATGGGTCCCTGTGGTGGTCGCGGTTGAACAAGGTAAACCATGACCCCCAGGGCATGCAGTGCACTTTCCTTGAGCTTCTAACTGCAGCGATGGCTGTTTCCCGTGTCAACTGAGTGAGATAAGCTGACCGGGGTGGCCTCAGAAGCTATTTTAATTTCAGAGCTTCCTACCCCTCCTCGGCTGAACGAGGTAAACTGAGGGGGAAGGAGTAAGTGGATTAGGGATGCACCATTGATTGAAAAAACAGTTTACTGCTATTAGGAACAGAAAACACATTGGGCAGCCTTAGAGAAACACTTTTAAACATTAGATGTCTATGCTGAGCCCTGCGCCATGGAGATTAACCTGTTCTAACATAGTAAACAGTCATATTTTTATTCCTTAAGTCAGGACATCAGAGGTAACTGTCCATTGATGTAGGCAGTGAAATATTTGCTGTCTGGGATTTTAAATATATAGCTCAATATGGGATATAAGAGCTTACCTTTAAGCTTCACACAGAGCCAGATGAAAATGTGATCAGTGTGGGAAGATGCACCAAGAAAAAACTGGGGATTCAGGGAACAACAAGGAAAGGAGAGGAATCGGATTTCGAATTTTGGGATTCCTTTGTGCATCAGCCTATGAGGAGAGCGCTTATTATCCATGTGTTGAGACTCGGAGTGCTGTAAGAAGGTGCAGTAGATAATGGTGTCTTCATTAAGACCTCACTGGTGGTTTAGTGGGCACAGCATCACCATCCAGTGCATCTCCTCTTTTTCCAAGGAGTTTATTCTGGTCTCCCCCTCTTTGAGGGGAAATTGTTGGACACCCCCGAAACATAAGGATGCAGCCATGTAGCCCTTCTCCTAAAAATGTCTGGCTACACTTGAGCTTTCCTCCTGTTTTCTCATTGTACTATTGTGCTCAAGAATGCATTTTTTTTTCATGGCCGCATGCTCTTGCTACCATAAAGGAAAGTACCTGTGGGACTGAGAAAGAGGAGGTATAGTAGATAGTGATTCTGGGTGCATTAAACGACCAGTAGGTTCTTAATGAAGATATCAAGTAGTCAGCTTGTTGGTAAACGTAAAGATAACTATCTGTAGGCTTGTTACCTGTCCTTAGCACTAGAGGTCACTCTAGTGTTTAGTAACTGTGACTTCTGTCCATTTAGTTTACAATTCTATTCAGGTTTACCAACCCCTGACAGTTCGCTTATGTGTAAGCAGCAATATATTTAACATCTCCGGTGGTCCGGTAACAAAAACTGCCAGTTCCAGATGCAAAACATCAACACACAGTCTGCCTGAGAGATGCTGTACCATCAGAGGCTAACATAAGGCAGTAAGCTAAAGATGCAGCTTTCACTATATCGTGCCTCTCTTATGGTGTTATATGTGTGAAGTACCCTTGGTGAAGGCTACAACACAGACACAGTGTAGTGTTGCTGAACAGCTGACTAGCTGCAGAAGCCAACGAAGTCCCGCTGACATCACTTGATGACGTTTGCATTCTCCCAGTGGCTGGTACAAGAGGTCACACTGCCAGCTTGCTTTCGCTGTCACTTTCCACTTTGAAACTGCTGCTGTTTGCAAGCAGGCAAGCTTAGCACTTATGTTCTGGGTGTGCTTAGTTGAACAACATTATAAGAGCCATTACAAGCAACTTAGAATCCCCCTAATAAATTAATAATGTCTTAGGTCTTGCTAACTGGAAAATAAATAGTTTAAAATGCAAAAGAAAGAAAGGTATCCGATCAAGATCAGGCAGTGACAGACGCGTGGTTAAAAACAGCACAGTCAGAATGGTGTGCATTGGGTTGGAACTTGCTTTTTTAATCTAGCATGGTTTTCAGTTGCAATACATTATACTGTCTGTGCAGTGTGTGTTTAGACTGTGTGGGTTCGAATTGTGCAATTTTATGGGTAACCCAGAAAAAAAAAGGATTTTCTCCATGTTATAAGTTATCAAGCAAAAGTTTCAATGAAAATATCAGAACTGTAATTAAGAATGCTTGATATGTTTCTTCACAGGGCAATCTTGCTGTCAGAGCAAGGAGGCAGCTGACAGAGGCAGCTAGAACATTTCTGCTACAACATTTCTAACTAGGGAGTAAGTAAATAGATACTTTATTAAAAGTGTATTGTTTGAGCTGGCCCACTGGTGCAGCAGTACTGTCTTCTACCTCTGATGCCCCTGGTTCAGAAACGGACCCGGGAAGTCGAAGGGCTGGCAGGGGGCACAAGCATCGAGCATCCTGTGGACTGCTCTCCTCCTCCAGGGGGAGGGTAGGGAAGCATTCAGCGCCTGTCTGACCTCTGGCGAAGGCTGGGAGGAGATGCAGCCAGAGCTCATGTTGTCGGGAGGTGTGTTGGATGTCAGTGCTTATGCGCCACATGTCATTGCACACCACGCCTTCACGGGGATACCTACTGTCAAAATGCTGGCCGCAGTATGACACCCCACCTCTCAAGGCCCCACTCCACCACTCCAGGACCCTCGGATGGAACCTGAGCTTTAATGCCACCAGAAACAGCCCAGCCTGCACTCCCGCCCTTGGGGGTAAGCCAGGGAGGAAAACCAGTGAAGACATCTGCAGGGAATCGGGCTCTACCTCCATCAGGAGTGAGGCTACTCGGTGGCCCCTCCCTGTGGGGCAAGCCAGTGAGGATGACCACCCGAAGTAAGTCTTGGAGGCAGTTGGTGCCGGGCTGGAGGGGTGGGGGCTGAGCCTTAGCCAGATCCGGTGCCAAAAAGAACAAAATTAAAAAAAAAAAAGAAGTGTAGTGTCTGCAGGGTAAATTGGGACCTTCAGTTGGGGTAAAAACCAAAACACACTAGTTAGTGTGTTAGTCTGAGTTGAGAGACAGGAGCTGCTAATCATCATTGCAGTTAGCTGGCTGAGGAGGAGAGCTGTGAATTGGGGTGTGTGGCTTAGGCAGAAGTGAAGCAGTTGTCTACATTTAGACTTCCCAAGCCTTCTTATGATAGCACTATAAAAGGACTCCTTCCTAACATATCCCACCTCGTGTCCAAGTGAGTGGAACAATGAAGGAGTGGAAGAGGTGTAAGACTGGCATCAGCAGAAGGAAGCAGAGAAGTGGGGAGCACTGCCGGTCCACTGCGTTAAGGCACCTGTTCACTCCTGTTGTTTCATTCACTGCTGGGAAGGGCAGAAGGTAAAGAGTGGGCCTCAACTGGGAATAGTAGCAACACCCCATCTTGGGTAACAGCATAAGGGGAAGTAACCAGGTACAAAGGGACACAAGTAGCAACATACAAAAAAAGGGGTAAGAGTACATAAGTATTTCCAGGAAACACAAAGAGTACAGAAGCTGGGAATGCTAGGAGTAGTGCAATGAGGTAACTGTGGGGTGGCAGTTGTCAGAGAAATCTTCTGAGACTGTGCTGCTGCCCCATCTGTGTGCCACCTTTCTAGGTTGAAGGAGGAGGAGGTTTTTAGACTCCAGGGCAAGTTGGCTAGGATTCAGGGGACCTCTTATCTCACCTAGGGCCACCAAGTCTGACACCATTACCCCAGAGGATGCCAGGGAGGAGGAAAGGTGGTGGACTCTGGAAGGGTGGGAGTGGTGGGTCAGAGGTATGTTCCTCAACCAGTGTGCTCACACTGTAGGGCTTTTGCAGGTGTGGCCATGTTTGGGCCAATCCAGTTGAGCATTGCAGAGGCTGGGCTGTGAGCAGCATATTACAAACAGTCTACTAATGACACTAGTTAGCTCTCTGATGGGTGGAAACTTCTTACAGTACATACAAAAGGAGGAAGTCGCTCCTATAGTAAGAGGTTTTCATCCATTAACATACCCACTGGGCATGATCAGCACCAAACCTGCCTCTTGCTGTTTATTCTGCCACCAGTCTTCTGCCCACCTGATCCAACTTCTAACATTACTGGTGGCAGGTGTTCATTCAACCCTTCCCACCTGAGCTACTGTTTAAGTAACACCAGTAGTGGGTGCCCAACTCCACTGCTAGTATCCTCTCCACTTGATGCAACATTTGTCTTCCCACCTGCACAGTCTGGAACTAGGGTGCCCACCCCTGGTTCTAGCTAACCCTTCCAAAACATGATGTGACACTGGAGTCTCACCCCTGGTGACTCAAGCCAAGTACCTAAAAAGAAGAAAACAGTCCTTCATTATCAAATCCCTTGTCATCTGTCTGCTGGCCCCCTGACCCACCAGCTCCCCACCCCAAGCTCCCTCTTTGCACCCACCACAACAAGCCCCCACCCCAACATCCCTCATTTACCTATCAGGTCCTTCTCCAATGACCACCATGTCCTCCTGCTTTCAACTCTGACAGGGAACTGAGGAAAACCAGGTAAGTTTGGTTAATGGATTTTAATGCGTTTTGAACTTCTCCTCATAACTTTGTCATTTTTTAACAGTTTTACACCAAATTTTCAATGTAGCCTTTTTGGTCACCGCCACATGAACAAGGTAGGTGAGAATGTTCAAATTCCAATAAAACTTGTTTTCACAGTTGCTCCAGAAAAATCTTTCAGATGGGATTTAAAAAATGCCACCCATTTTGTTCATAAGGTGGGGGTCATAAAAAGATTATGTTAAAAATCTGGGGCTGAAATGTCAAAAAACAAAGAAGTTATGAAGAAACATTGAATTTTTTCCATGTATATTTATAACTTTGTGATTTTTGCAGAGTTTGGACCCAAAAGTGCAACATACAGTAGCCCCTTTGTTACCCCACCTGATAAACATGACAGGTGTCATTTTATAACACCCTTCTAAAACATGTTTTCTCAGTCGTTCTGCAAAATCACCTTTTTGGTGGGATTTAAAAAAGAATTCCACGTCTTGATTATAAGGTGGAGGCATAAAAAGACTGGAAAATTAGGAGTCAAAATGTGAAAAACAAACCAGAAGTTTTGAAGAAACATTGGATTTTTCCACTGTTTACTCATAACATTATTGTTTCAGATATCAGCCCCAAATTCTCAACATATCCCTTGTGTAAACCCCCTAATGAAACTGGCAGATGTCATTTTTTCAAATCCTCTCTGAAACATATTTTTGGAGTCACTCCGCAAATTATCTTTCAGATGAAATTTAAAAACTATCACCTCTCTTGGTCATAAAAAGACTATGTTAAAAATATGGATCAAAATGTTGAAGCCCACTGAAAATGAGAGACTGCCTCTCCGCTGGTCTATCCTGGGTTAATTACATTTTAAAAAGGGGTAAAATCTAGCCCCCCAACCCCAATGAAAATGAGATACTGTATCCCCCAGTGTGCTGTCCTGGGTAAATACAAGTGTAAAATAAGTACCATCAGGACCCCATTGGAAATGAGATATTGCATGCCAGCTGGCCTATCTGGAAAAATACATTTACAAAATGGATAAAAGCAGAACTCAAGCCACCCCGGTAGCACAGCAGTAATTTGACGGCTTGCTATGCTGTGACATGCATTTGGGAAGGAGTGTGGGCCATCAGGGGCTGGCCATGGGAGGAAGGACTGAGCTTCCCGCAGACTGCTCTCCTTCCTTAGGGAGGGGAGGATGCCGTTGCACTGTGTGACTGCCACCTGGTGGGCACCAGTTGGCAACACAATTAGGAGCAGCAGGGGAGGAAGGGTTGCCACCGAATGCCTATCATGCATGTGTGCCACCTCTCAAATGCACAACCGCCACACTGTATGCCACCCCACAAATGCACAACCACCACACTGTATGCCACCCCACAAATGCACAGCCACCACACTGTATGCCACCCCACAAATGCACAACCACCACACTGTATGCCACCCCACAAATGCACAACCACCACACTGTATGCCACCCCACAAATGCACAACCACCACACTGTATGCCACCCCACAAATGCACAACCACCACACTGTATGCCACCACCCCAGAGAAGAATGTTGGTAGGAAGAAAATGACATCCATCCAAGCCAGCACCCTCTGCATGCTATCGCACAACCGACACGGCTGGACATCATCTACAATGTGGTCCTGGGTAAGTGGTAAATAGCCTATAAGTCTGTGAAGAAGGTCAGTGACGGGGCAGGGGGTGCCGCCGCACAAGACTGGAATGAGAAACAGCTTTGAGGGGGAAGAAAAAATTGAGGACCCTACTGACAACAAGATATTGCATCTTAGTTGTGCTATCCTGGTTAAATATACTGCAAAAATGTTTAAAGAGCTCCTGACAAAGTTGAGACAACTTTGAAATAATGTAACATTCAGACATAAATGTAGCTTATATTTCATAGTTTATTCTGCAATTCTCACCTTTATTTCCTTATTACTAAGGGTGTTTGCATGAATACATCATCGCTGCCCTTTTAGCTCTGGCTGCCTGCCTACACCTGACATCATAATTCTGTTTATGACATCAAAATATGTTGCTGTGGAGATAATTATGATGTCATAAACAGTGGATTATGATGTCATGTGTAGAGAAGCAGCCAGAGTAGGGCATATGGATGAACGCTGCCGTAAAAATAGCCATGGGCAAAATGCGGTCAACAAAATGTTGCAGTGAAATGCAGTCACCAGTAAAATGGTCATGGAGAAAATGTAGCTTCTGCGACTACATACCAGTGACTGCCTGACTCGTGCACAGTGCGACATTTTGCACCAGAGCTGTGTTTTGAGCCAGCAGTCACATGATCGTGAAGGCAACTGCTCAGTGGTGAAGGAGACTGTTCAGTTATGGACAGTGTGGGGGTGATCCTGTCCTACCCAGCAGCTGCCATTTACCCAGTTCTTTAGACCTCTACAGATTAGGTAGCAACTGTTTATGAGAATGCAGCGAGACCTCCCTGCAGCTGCTGATTTTCCACTGTTCTACACCAACTTGGCGGGGTGGGGGGTTACCCAGGGGGAGGTGCCCCTTCCATTGCCCTTGATAAACAAGCTGGAAAAATTGACTAGGGCAGGGGAGACCCCTGCAAAGACGCAGTTCTCTCACAGGATGATGAGAAAGCACTTAGTGGTGGGAAGAGGCAGCAGCAGTCATGGACACGGACTCGAGATGGAGGCAAGGTTTGCAGTGTAATTTCCATGGCATGCCTCCTCAGGGTCAGGAGGGATTAATGCACTTGGTACCCAACAAAGTCTGGGTGGTGGGGTTTCTTGTTTGCCAGACACAGACACAGTGTTCTCTATGGGTTGTTTGGGCGGTGGTGCGTAACCGTAGTCAGGAGTGACCACACAGCTGCAGCCTCCATGGGGCACCATGTCCCCTAGCCCCATAAGCTAAGGTATCCCTAGGCCAGTAAGAGGACTTCCTCCAACCCCTGTAGATCTCCTGAACTGGGAGACTAAGCTGCTGTAAGACCGTAAGACCTTCCTGCCTCATCTGCAGTCGCTGCCAAAGGAATCCTGCTGCCAGAAACCCCTCAGCAATTTGTCCTATGCACAAAATGTGTGGAGACTATTTGTCCATAAATGAATAATGTCGGCGCCATTTTTAAGCAGCATTTTCTGTCCCCATGATGTAATGTCCAAATTTTATGACCAAGACATTATGTCCGGGGACCAAATGACCGTGCATGCCAGAGTAGATATAGTCTGTGGGACAGTGATCTTGTTTTCATGCAACTGTTTTAAGTAATAAACAAAATTGGGAATTAATTACTGAAAATATATGAAGTAATAAAAGAAATGGGATAGAGCTGAATGTAAGTCTTACATTTTTCAAAGTTTTCCTAATCATGTCAGGGTCTCTTTAAAAGCAAGACCCCTTGCAAATGAGATTGCTGCTGTTCTAACTTCTAACAGCATGCAAGAAAGCATGTTTGGCATTGACAAATGCTTGTTTATATGTGTTGCTATACTGCCACCCTTTTTTTGTCCTTTTCTATCATTACAAAATAATTTACAGCTCTCAATGTTTTTAGCCGAATCGTTTCTTTCAGCCTGCCACATCTCAGTGGTTCCCCCAATGTAGCAATCCTCAACGTTCAATAAGGTTACAGAGAAAGAAATCCTTTGCACTCACACACTAAGAGCAAGTATGGTGATAACCACTTTTATTAAACAAAGAAGCACACAGCAGCACATGGCTGGGCATGAGCAAAAGCCTCAACGTTTCGCGCAGCCGTGCTTTGTCAAGAGACAAGGCTCCCCCTGGTGTTAAGATATATATCTACTGCTTTCTTAAAGACCCAGACAGGGGTTACAGCCAAAGTGCAAGTACATATTGTATTACAATAAAGTTAAAAAGACACTGTTACTAAGTAGTCCATGGTCCATCAAAATAAATCCTGACAATTAATGATCCGGAGATTACCTACAAAGGAGAAGAAACACTGTTGGTAAGAAAACAATTCTGCATATATTGTATTTGTTTTACAGCACATGATGCATAATGCCAACAGTCCAACAAGGATAACATTAATCATAGGAATGGGGTCAGCTCTGTTTTATCATACATTATAAATGTATCATACATTGTAAAACAAATATACATAGAATTGTTTTCATGCTAACAATATTTCTTCTTCTTTATAGGTATCCCTGGATCATTAGTTGTCAGGATTTATTTTCACTGGACCATGGACTATGTAATAACAGTGTCCTTCTGACTTTATTGTTGTAATACGATATGCGCTTGCACTTCGGTTCGGTTGTGACCCCTTTCTACGTCTTTAAGAAATCACTATAAATATCTTGACACCAAGGGAGCCTTGTCTCTTGACAATGTGTGACTTCACGAAACATTGAGACTTTTGTTCATGCCCAGACATCTACTGCTGCTGTGTGCTGCACTGTTTAATAAAAGTGGTTCTCACTATACTTGCTCTTGGCCCATGAGTGCAAAGCATTTCTTTCTCCATGAGCATGCTGCCTGCCATCACACACTCTGACTCTTGAGCTGCCGTTACCATCTGAGATTGTTCAATAAGGCTACTAACCGAGCCATTTTATTATTTAGGCTTCTAGTATTAAGTATTACACATTCAAATACCCTATTATTATTGTAACCCCCCTACAAATGGGGGTTCCCAAAAAAGTCTTCCTTGAGCTTGCCTAAATGCTCACTGCCAGGCTGGTGTCCTGCATTTTAGCAGTTTAAATGTGATTGCCAGAGAGTGCCTGTATAGCCTCTGTGTACTCTCTCTTTAAGAGCTGCCTGGATTGCAGTCATAAGTAATCTGAGAGGAAGCTCTGCTGAAAGATGTAACTATTTGCTGAAAATCATTTAGAGCGATAATGATAATGTAGTTTGTCTAACCTGCCTTCTTTGCAGTACGGACTGCTTTGTTCATCTCCACTTTCTTGGTCCTGGACTACAAATTGGACCAATCAGTACTGGTGGGACTTAAAATGGAGCCAGACTACAGGAGCTGTCTGGAGTCAAAATCTGTAGGAATTGTAGTTCTGGGCTTTTTGTGCCTTTTTGCATCTGAAGGGGGAGCCTTTGTTGTGACTGACAGACAGATCAGCCAACCAAACCTTTTGGATTCTGGGGAAAGTCCCAGGCTTGCTGGTAGTTGAGTCGGATCTAAGTTGGGAGCTGAAGAGGCAACAGCTTGAGACAGTCAAGCAGCCGTCTGAGTAGTTTCACGTGGGAGAACTGTGGAACAGCCTGATTTGTGGCCTGCATGTCTGCCTGCTACCCCTGCGAGGGAGAGAATAGAATTATTTCAGACTAAATCCAAGTTTGTGAGAACAAAGTAAGCCACGATTTTTTATCAGGTTCATACCTGGAGAAGACCGTAGATTTTACTGAATGCGATCGGCCTGTCAGGATTTCCAGCTGCTTTTGAATCCCCAGTTTGTGCAGAGACTTTACGATCATGACCGGAGAGCGGTTTGCGTGGTACAGCAGAATTTCCTTACATGTAAATGTGCTGTGAGTTGTTAGTGGGTCGTGATTTGGTTCCCCACTGTGTGAACCGTGTTCTGCTTGCTGGAAGCTGTATCCAGCCAAAAATAGACTGTATCCGAATTTGTCTCCATTTGGCCTGGGCCTTGCAACACTGGCCCAGCCAGACTACCTGCTGTACAGAGAAAGCCATCGATAAGAGACCTGCCTGGGGATCAGCCCCCTGCTCCATGCTTGAACAGGAGCGATGCCTTGGTGAATCATGTGGGCCCTGCTTCTCCTGGCACTCCAGATCAGCCACCTGCAGTCTCAATTTTCATCCAGCCTGTGTCCAGTCTTGGGTATCGTGAGTAATCATCAGGGTAGCTCCCTGCATCAACAGCCTAATCTAAAAGTGTGTCATCTGATTGTCTTGTTGTTTTCTTTTCACGAACTGAGCCTTCCGGCTCCAGATTACAATTAGTGTGTGTGGTGCATGTTGTTTTCTTCCATCACATGGCCCCAACCAACTGCAACGTTCCTGGCTAGCCCACAGTTCTCCATCTGGGTACCCAGAGTGTGTGACTGTTTATGGACCCTGAAGTACATGCATAACTGTTGGATTGATATAGCCTTTAAGCAACTTAACCTGATTATGCCCCTCCCTTGTTCAAGTCCCTTAAATAAATCAGATCTAACTCTTTTTGCATTTACCCTGACTGTGGTTCCAGTGTGTGCAAGAGTACTGTACTGCTATTATTTGCTGTGTATAACCTTGTTTTACAGGGGGTCCCCAGGGTCAAGCCAGAGGAAAGCCCTGGTGGTAAGTGCAAACAGTGTGGGTACTTGTGTGGTGTATCAGGGGTATTGTGAAAGTGATTATTGTGTATTGTTCCGGCCACTAGTAAGGAAAGAGGGGGGTTACAGTGCCCGGAGGGCTGTGCCCAGGTTAGCTTGACCACTACCAACCCTGACCTCCAGGTGGAGGCACCCATTTCAGAACTCAGGCCCCTTAACCTGCTATTAGCCAAGAAGGCAGGGGTAGTAGCCTTGGGATAGTACCACCTAGGGGTTACATTATAATAGTATAATTTTTATTGCTACTGTGCTTTCATTGCTCTAATATTTATCAGAAGTACTGTTCATGCATCATAAAGAGCTACAATACTAGCCATGCATCCTAAAATGCTGGGGTTTGTTTGTTCAACACCCATTATCTGGAAGTGTTATCTCTAATTGTTTATTCCCAGTAAGCCTGTCCTTATGAGTTTAAAGCTTTCTTTAATTGCCTAGTAACTCTCCCACCAAGGCTATGTGCTCCTTTTTTATTAGGATGAAAACCATTTATTCTGTACAAATCATTCTTATTTTTACAATAATCCATGTACCTCATACTGTAAATACAAAATCCTCTTTTTTTGTTCACCTTCCTATGTAATAGCAGAAGATGGGAATCCCATGTATATTATGCAAACAGTATGAAACCTTACCATAACCTGAAAGAAATAGTCCTATCTGTGTGTAGGTATTTGTACCAAGGGGAGAATAATGAGGTGATTACACTACAAGATCTCCTTGGAGAAGTTCAAGGAGGATGCTGTTTGGATGCCATGATGTTCTCTGAGCAGCTAATGCTTGCACGGGCAGCCGAGATGAATGATGTGCTGCAGGGTTCCATGTCATAATGGCGATCGCAAAATAGCAATTGCTGTTACAGTGAGTGTACATTACTGAAAAGAAAAATGGCGATGTACTGTACACTCCCAGCGAGCACAACAACAGTGAACACAAACTACTATATCTATACAGGGGTCTGCACCCCCCGGTGCTTCACTTCCCGCACTCTCCTTAATTTAGGTTCTCAACTCCAGGGGGTGCAGGTCGGGGAAGGGGAGAAACTTGGATAAAAAAAAGTTAAACTCCAAACAAAAAACATACCCCTACCCAGCCCTGAACACTGAACCTCTCTCACTGCAGCCAGCCACCATCACCACCACACCACACGGCTAGCTTGGTGACACTACCCCACACTATCTCCCACATACCTTCTCCATTATCCCTCCTCTATGGTTGCCATTCTTCCCTTCATCAGTGCTATAACCGAGTGTCACTACCCTTTCAGGGTAGCTCACATAACTGGCGCTCAAACTGAGTCGCTGAAAACTGAGTCTCTCAATTTGAGTCCCCCATATCATGGGTCACCATGTTGCAGTCATTCAGTGATGCTCACATCAAGACTAGGGTATATCACAATTCCTATGCAACATGTGGACATTGGGAACACAGACCTCACCAAAACTGCAAGCCAATAGGGCCCCTGAGAGGGTAAAATGGGTTATAGAGGAGAAGCGTGATAATACTATGACAATCAGTAGATTTAGGATGTATGGTAAAGGAATTTGGGACATATATGGAAATCCATGGCAAAATAACAGGTTGCTGAATCTTCTAGTTATACAAGATGCCATCAGTCCCTGTTCCTGTTCCACAGTGCTGATTTCCAAAAAGGATTGGACTACAAGGTTCAGCTTGGACTACTGAAACCTTACCAGTTGCACCATGCCTGACACATATCCAATGCCCAGGATGGATGAGGTCCTGGATAAGGTGAGGAATCAAGTACTGACCACAGCAGACTTGACAAAAAGGGTATTGGCACACACCCCTGAAGCCAGAGAAAAGTCAGCTTTAATTTATTTGGCCTCTTCTAGGTTAGAGTGATGCCATTTGGGATGAAGAATATGCCAGTGATGTGTCATTGGCTGATCGACCACAGTCTGTACAGGATGGGTGACTTTGCACTGGTGTATATGGATGACATTGCCATATGCAAGTCATTTTGTAAAGGTTACTTAAAGCATGCGAACAAGGAGTTCCCCATACTGCAAGTCCCAGGGTTAAAATTTAAAATGCAAATGTATCAAATTGGTATGGCACACATCTCATACCTAGACCATGGGGAGGCAGTGAACACATCTGATCTGAACTTGCAAAGTTTGAGGTCATCCTGGAATGGCCCATGCCAACCACTAGGAGACGAGTCTGAGCATTTTTGGAGACTGTAACGTAAGGCATGGGTTTGTGGCTAATTTTACTGCAACACCAAATTCCTTGACATACCTCACAAAAAATGCCTGGCCTCCAGTCAGCAAAGACTCCCTTGGACACAGGCAAGCGGAAGCCCCTGAACAGGCGCACACTCCACAGCCTGACCACCTCACTCTCTTCTCCTCCACAGTGTGGCGGCTCTGCTAAAGCACCTGCCCGCACTCTCCAGCCAGCAAAGACTTCCTTGGACCCAGGCAAGTGGAGGCCTCTGACCGGGTGCATACTCCATAGCCTGACCCACCTCTATCTCTTCTCCTTCACGGTGTGGCCGACTCTGCTAAAGTAGCTGCCCATACTCTCCAGTCAGCAAAAGACTCCCTCGGACCCAGGCAAAGTAAGACCATACTGAGCGGACGATTGAATTTCTGTGCCTTACACTGCCTGCTCCTGACTGGATGCTTCTCCTTGCTACCTCTGTCCTTTTGGCCTCTCTAGACACTGCAGCTACTGGCAGTTCTAAGCCACATTTTGCTTTTCTTTTTCTCTAGGTTAAGGAAAAAAAATATTCTTTTCTTTTACTTCCTGGCTAAGTGGTAGTTACTGTGTAGAGCTGTTTTAGCAAATGTTGCCACTGTTGTTAATTACTGTTTAGAGCTATTTTACATTGCTAATACCTCCTAACTTTGTAGTGTGGAAAGACCTGCCTAGTCAGACACTGTGTGTGCCCTTTTCCTTTCTGTTGCTAATTTCTCATAAATCTTTCTCCATCCTGACTCCTGCCTATATCTCCTGCTGCTCTTGGGTCTCCTCTACTTGTCCCCCCACCCACTGATTTCAGATATATTAACTGTGCCTTCCTTCTTCTGCCCCAGCGGATGCCCCTGATCAGGCACACACTCCACAGCCTTCCCACCTTGCTGTCTTCTCCTCTGTGGTGTGGCCTGCTCTGCTAAAGCTGCTGCCTGTACTCTCCAGTCAGCAAAGACTCCCTCGGACCCAGGCAAGGTATAACTATACTGAGCAGACAATTTAATTTCTGCGCCTTACACTGCCTGCTCTTGATTGGTCACTGCTCCCTGCTGCCTCTGTCATTTTTGGCCTCACTTGACGCTGCAGCTACTGGCAGTTCTAAGCCACATTTTGCTTTTCTTTTTCTCTAGGTTAACAAAAAAAAAAGAAAGATTTTATTCTTTTTTTTTCCCTCATTAGTAGATTATAAAAAAATGCCACTAGAGGGACCTCAGTTCTTTTTTGCAGCGTGACTGAAGTAAGAGGATCTTTCACTGTCAACTATAGGCCCCTCCTCACTCGCTCACTAGCCAACCCTTTTAGATACTTCAGGCTGCTCTATATCTGATGGCTAGAACCCCAGATATGGTAGCTTGAACTGTTGCGCTACCTACCCTTTTCGGAATTTTGATGCCAGTGGCTGAAAACCTCTATTTGATCACTTCAAACCTAGGACAACTGCTGAATGGCTGGTTTTCAGACACTATTCTTTCTGTATTTTTGCTATGTTACTTTAGTGGTTGCAGCTCCATTACAACTGTTTTAGATATAAGGTTTAAACTTAAAGTTTTAATCTGAACACTTTTTTATATACTGTCCCTCCCGTGGTCACAAGACCACTCTCAAAATGTACTTAGTGCTGCTTCCCCATCTGCACCTTATACATCTCTGCCACTAGAGGGAGTTCAGCAACTTGAGCACAATTCTTGTCAAAGTACAGTCCTCCAAACAACCAAGGGACACCCAAAATCGCTAACAGGCAGATCTAAATCTTGCTCTCTGCCTCAATCCTCTACTAAACTTCCAGCCATGGATCTATTGATGCATCACAATGTCCCTTACAACCACTGGGACTCGATGGAGCGTCATCATGTTTGCTCTAATATCTCTTACAGGACCTCCTTATATCACATTGCCTCATACCACCCAACTAATCCACCAGGAGTCAGTCTTAAATGTGTATGTTACAAACACCTCCCCCTTCCAGGGGACCAAAAGCAACACCCAGCATGGGCATCACAAGACCTGGTCCCAGTGTTACCAACCAAATGATCCCTCCATGGTGCCACTCATCTCTGGATTCATTGCCCACTTTAGTACCACGAAAGAACGTGCACGCAGCAAAAGGAAACGGTCACAAAATTATAAACTTTTATTGGACCACCTTACTCACCTGTTGCTACTACTACTCCTACTCTCAGGCAATGTTCACCCAAACCCTGGCCCACCACATAATCAGAACACACTGCCACATAAGCCAGCAGGGCTCATGCTGGCCTCGATAAACATCTGCAGCTTACTTCCCAAGATGGACAGCCTGAAGGTGTGGGTTACTCATCATAACCCAAACATCCTTTCAGTAGTGGAATCATGGCTATCACCCAAGATACTGGATGCTGCCATCACACTACCTGGGTACACTTTATTCAGGCAGGGCCGCCTCTTGAAAAGAGGTGGAGGTTGTGTCATTTATATTAAGGATTCTCTTCAGGGGCATGTCCTAACCCTCCCCAGTTGCAGTGACAGCCTGCAAATTCTGCCCATCAAACTACCGCTGGGAGCACACAACAGGACACTTACACTACTCTCAGTCTACATCCCACCCAAGTCAACATCGGCAAGCACCAGTGACGTTATGGACTATGTCAGCACCCTGAGTCTAAATACAGAAATCATGCTGCTAGATTTCAACATCAACTGGCTCTCCGCTGCTGCTGCCACTATCAAGGATGCCCTATCAGCCATCCAGTTCTCACAAATGGTCAAGACACCAACTAGAGTCAAGTTACAAAACAGGTACCAGCACTCTACTGGACTGGGTACTCTCCAACTGACCTGTAAGTAGCACCAACACCACTGTCCCCCCCAATTCCTTGAGTGATCACTCCTCCGTTATGTGTACCTGGATCAACAATTTCTGCAAATCCCCATCCAGAAACATATCCAACCAAGTGCTTGTAAAAGGGCATCTGGCACAACTAAAAGCAGACCAGCAATGCCTAGATTGGTCTGACCTCTATGGAGCCAAGGACATGGATGTAGCCCTTGACCTCTTCATGATAAAATTTAGTGTTGTCTGTGATAAACATGCCCCCATGAAATCAAGAAAAATAAATGGACCCTGCAACCCATGGATTACTCCAGACCTTCGACAACAACTAAGCGCAAGAGACCACCTATGGCAAAAGGCGAAAGCACATGGCACATACGAACATACGAAATTTGCCAGCAGATAAAGGCCTAGAGGTCTATCAAGTCTGCTCGACTGTGCAGCTAGCACCCCTTATTCTGCAGCTGCCCTCCCTTCCACCCTTCCTTCATTAACCCTCCCCTTGTCCTGTCCCATCCCTTTTGAAGCAGTCCACTGTTCTACTTGTGATACACTTCTGCAGGTAATGCATTCCACCCAGCCACCACCTCTCTGTAAAAAGTGTCTCCTCATCTCCCTCCTGAACCTTCCTCCTTCCAGTCTCATATCATGGCCCTGGTGGCCCTCCCCTTCCTTACATTGAACAGCCCCTCTGTACCCGTCTTGTTTATCCCTTTCATGTATTTAAAGGTTTCAATCATGTCACCCCTGTCCCTCCTCTCCTCCAGTGAGTTCATGTTCAACTCCTTCAACCTCCTCTCGTATGATAAGTCCCCCAGCCCCTTGATCATCTTTGTCACCCTGCACTGCACCCCCTCCAGTAACTTAATGTCCCTCTTCAGATGCGGGCACCAGTACTGCACGCAGTACTCCTGTGTGGTCTAACTAATGACCTATACAGTGGCAGAATCACCTCCTCCCTCCTCGAGGATATACCCCTTGCAATACAACCCAGCATTTTGTTGGCCTTTGCAGCTGCCTTCCTACATTGTGCCGAGTTGTTCGTTGACTCTATAATGAGCACACCCAGATCCTTCTCCTCCTGTCTGGGCTAGCTGCACTCCCCCTAGCTGGTAACTCCTCCTTGGGTTCTTCATCCCAAAATGCAGCACCTTGCACTTTTTGGCATTAAACCCTAGTTGGCAGGTGTCTGACCAGGTTTCAAGCTTTGTCAGATCATCCTGCAACCCCTGCCATCCCCCTAGGTCATCCACCACCGCGCCTACCTTGGTATCATCAGCAAACAGACTGATCTTGCTCTTGATGTCCCATGATATGTCTGCAATGAATATTCCAAACAACACTGGTCCCAACACCGAGCCCTGTGGAACACCGCTCGTCACTGCCCTTGGGTGTGAGAGCTCCCCATCCACCACCACCCTCTGTTGCCTCCCCTGAAGCCAGTTTCCTACCCATCTCACCAGCTTTGCACCCGCCCCTGTGCCTACTAACTTCATTACCATCCTTCCATATGGCACGGGTGAATCACCTTACATGAAGTCCAGATACAGGACATCACTGCATGGCCACTATCCAGTTGCCTCAGTTACCCAGTCATAGAACTCCACCAGGTTGGTTTGGCAGGATCTGCATGTGTAAACCATACTGTCTGCTGTCCTGTAGTCCTTGGCCTCTAGGGGGTCACCAGCCTCTCCTTCAGGATAGCCTCCATTAGCTTACCCACGATGGATGTGAGGCTCACTGGTCTGTAGTTTCCGGTTCATCCTTGGGGCCACTCTTGTGGAGGGGCACCACATGAGCCATCCTCCAGTCCTGAGGTACACATCCCGAATGTAGTGAGGCATTAAATAGGTCTGCCAAAGGTCCTGCAAGGACCTCTGCCAGCTCCTTCAGTACCCTGGGGTGGATGCCATCTGGGCCTGGCGCCTTGTCCACCCTCAGTGCCTTCAAACCCTCTCGAACTCTGCCCTCCATGATTTCCCCATCTGTCACCCCTTCTCCCCCTGTTTCTGCCATTTCTCCCACCTTGGGTGTCACCCCCCTCTTCTTTTTAGTAAATACTGAGCAGAAGTACTCATTTAGTGCTTCTGCCTTATCGCACCCTGCTTCCACCCAACCCCCCTCCTTCCTAATCCTTACTATGTGGTCCTTACAGCTCCTTTTTCTCCTGATGTACTTAAAGAAGTCCTTCTCCCCTTCTTAATGCCTTGTGCCAGCCTGAGTTCCGAGAGATGCTTTGGCTCCCCCTTACTGCCCCTTGTCACCTCCTTCGATTCTGTCAAGTACTCCTCCATGTCCTCCTCCCTGTTTTCTTGTACTTCCTAAAGGCAGCTCTTTCCTCCTTACCTTTTCCATGACCTCCTTGCTCAACCAGCTCAGTTTCTTAGCCCTAGCCTTCTTGCTCTGGGCTTTGCAGCAGGTTTTGCTGCCTCCACTATCCCCCAGCTTTATGAGCTCCCACCTCTGGTTTGTGTCCATACTAGATTGAATTCTGGCCAAGTACCCTTTCACCACTTCCCCCATCCTCCCAAAGTCGGCCCTCCTGAAGTCAAGCACTCTTGTGCCAGATTCCACTTCTTCCTTGCCCATATCCAATGTGAGCCATACTGAGTGGTGGTCACTCCCTAACAGCGGTTCCTCCACTGTAAGTTCTCTCACAAAGTCCCCATTTGCCAGCACAAGGTCAAGGGTATTCCCTAACCTGGTTGGTTCACTGACCATTTGCAGCAGGAAGCTGTCCTGGAAGGCATCCAGCAGTACCTGCTCCCTTCTGTTCCTGGTTGTTGGGGTACTCCAGTTCACTCCTGGCATGTTGAAGTCCCCCACAATCACCACACTACCCTTCTCGCAGGTCCTCCTGATCCGCCAACATCCAACAGTATAAAAAAGCCAGAAATGAATGCACGTAAGCTATTCAGTTCACTAAAAGCTCATACTATAAAGAAGCCCTTTCCAACTCCTGGAATAGCAGCAAGTCATTCTGGGTCAACCTCAATGACAATGGGTAAGGACCCCAAAACTGCCCCAACAATTCTCATGGTTGATGATGTACCATCCTTATGAACATATGAACATACGAATGTGCCAGCAGAAACAGTCCACCCAGTCTATCTAAGTCTGCTCGACTGTGCAGCTAGCACCCCTAGTTTGCAGCTGCCCCACCCCCTCCCCTTTGTCATCCCACTGACACCCCACCTCCCCCACCTCACTCTCCCTGTTAACTGTCCCATGCCCTTTTAAATCTGTTCACAGATTTACATGTTACCACCCATTCTAGAAACATAGAAACATAGGACATACAAAATAAAATTTAAATACTCTATATACAACGGCACGACAAAGCAGAAGTTGCCCATTCCCTCTGAAACCGCAAACTGGAAACTGGTGTGTATGGGAGCTGCAATGGGACACGCTCGCTCACAGTCAAGCAAGTGTAAGTTAGAAACAAAACCTAAATAAAGGTAAAATAAGGTAAATAAAAGTGTTTCCGTGTTGGGGCTCCGTTCAAAAAATGCAAACTGGAAACCACTGTGAAAGGCTGCGATGGGACACACTCGCCCACAGAAGCGAGTGCAAGTTAAAAGCAAGGCCTAAATGAAAGTAAATTAAAGTAAAGTAAAAAAAAAAGTGTTTTTTGTTGCTGCAGAGACTGTGATGGGAGAAGAAACACAAACAAAATGCCCTCTGGAGACAGCATGATATACATGGTCTGCAAGTCTGCACTACAGAGGGACTATTTTTCTGTTTTTTATATTTAACACTTTTCAGCATATTTTTGTAAATACATATATATTTTCCTAGGAGTTTATTGGGGGTGGGGCCATTTTATAAGCGCAATAACACATGATGAGGTGTAGGTTATGTCCTGATATGAGCATGCCCAGGTATATGACACTTGGTGTAAGCACCTCATGCCTTATATCGCACCTGGGCCTGCTCTTATCAGGACATAACCCACACCTCGTTATGTGTTATTGCTTGCTTAATCCATCTACAACAGTTTAGTACTAGAAGGTATGGGTAATTTATTAGACTGCAACACTGTGTTCCATCTCCAACAGCACTTACAAAATTAAAGTGAAATTACTTCTACAACAACAGCATGTTCAGGAGTGACTGAAATGACTAGGGGTTCCTCTGCCCAGAGGCCTGGTACTGAGTGAGTGCACTGTTGAGGTGTCATCCTTTGGATGAGACATTAAACTGAGATGCAGCTTGCTCTGTGGTGCTGAGTGATGAGGCATCATTTGAGCACACAGGCAACCCGGGTTCATGCCGTGAGCCTGGAATGTCAGGAGTGGAGGTCAGCAGAAAGGGATTTGGAGCATCCTTCGGCTGCTTCCCTACTGGGATGGTGTAATGCCACTTGTCTGGTGACCTCTAGTGGTTGTACTGTACCACCTAGTTGCTCTCAGTGATGTAGATAACCACATACTGCGATGCATGACTGTCCCAGGAAGGCTGCTCGGTAGTGTGCACATGGATGGTGAGTATTTTCCCCAAAACCAGAAAAGGGATGGTAACAGGCATGCTAAATGATGGTCTGGCAGCTCCTCCATCCCCCTAAGTGAGATGGTCTACTACCCCACCCCACCCCCACCCCCATCAACCACTATTGGCAGGCTGACCTAAGGTGCTTCTCTCTTTGTGGAAAGCAGGAGGGCCCCACGATAGGAATTAGTCAGAATTTCCAGCTGACAAATGACTAGGGGGGATTGTCAGTAAGTCCATCCAAACGGCATGAGTCCAGCAGGTAGCTGAGGATGTGCCTTGTGGGGGTGCCCAGGATGTGGAAGCAAATAAAACCGGAGGTCCAGTCAACCCATCTCTAACAGCTGACAAGGTGGAAATTAAAGATCCCAAGGCATTTATTGTACAAGATGGGGATGTGCCCTTCTGTACTGGCAAACATCTTCCCTGTCTATAAAACAGATCCTTGTAACCAAACTCCCCGTGATGCACTTGGAAATGAGTTGTTGCACTTAAGTATATCTGTCCTAGTCAAAATAAAATTCCAAATAAATACAAATTTCGAATAAAATTTACAGCAATTAGTATTTGGAGTTTAATTATGATAAAGTTGACTTCAGCTAATGCCTTATACATCCATAAAAGAAACCACCTAACCTTTGCACTGAGCTTTATCCTATAATTCTACTGACAATTGGATGGTGGTGGTGGGAGTGTTAAGGACAGGGATTCTGTGCTCCCACATTGTTATTGTAGATTGGAATATTTACTTGGACTCTGATCAGTAGTTGTCCAGACACCATGGTTTTACACCACTTCAGCTTTCAAAGCACCTCACAAACTTTTTTTCCCTTGTGAATATTTGTGATTGACTTTTACCAACGTAACTGAAACTTACTATTGATATTCTGATGAATTAAATGAAATTAAAGTTGCAAAAAAGTTTGTACCTTGTGTTTAATTCTCACTCCTTGAAGTCACTTGTAATCACATGTGCATTTCTGAGAATGCCATAATTTTGAGTCTGGTTGTCGGAGAACAGTTAGTTTTACCTAATATAAAAAAATGAAAATGTATTTTATTGATTGGATTTGTTTTTACTGAGGCACAAATAGAGAGATACAAAGTGAGCTTGCTTACATGTGTGACAAGCAATACAGCTACATAACAATATCAACAGATGTGCAGGTGATTACTATACAAGTAGAGTAAAAATATGTCGAATTTTTGTTAGCGCAGATATACAGGCAATAAATATAGAAGATATGCGACAGTAAACAATAATTTTCATTTGGGTAACTTAACAGATGATAATGGGGTACAAAGCAAATAAATTATCAACAACAAAACCCCTTTTGAGCAGTTTGTTTTTAAACTGCAAACTGGATTATAACATTTCACAAAGTTATCCTCAGCACTGAGGTTGTAGAGCTCAGAATGTTAATCTTAACATGTCACACAGAATTATACGTTATTACTTGAAATCTGTCAACCCAGGTTTTTATGTAGCTCACAAAACCATGATGGAGAGGGCTACCTTTGTTCCACAGCAGACAAAAAGAAAGCATTGTAATTTTGCAGATGAAGTAATATGAATAAAACATAGAATGAAAGGCATAGCATTTAGAACTAAACATCAAAAACGACATGCAACTTAAATCTAAGACAAAAAAATAAAGGCAACGTTTTATGCATCAGTGCATCAGAGAGGAGAAATGAAATAAAATTGCAAGTGACAGGATCATTAATGCTGCACTTGAAAACCCCAAGAGTTCTCCTAAATTGGCATGTATTTTTATTTTTATTCTTTTTTTCTTACAATTCTGTAGCAAAATTGGGCACATTTTGGTACAGTTTGGCAGGTTTGACTGGGCACATAGGAGACTTAGTGCTTCACCACTCCTGCTGTCCCCTTCACTGTGTTATATAGTACAAGAAACATTGTGTTCAATGCAAATGGCAGTCATGTGAGTTCAGTGTGTGCTGAACTGTATATACTGTAGCTGTTTTTGTAAAGTCTACCTGCAAAGTCTAACGTTCTCAGCATCTGCCAGTTTTACTCTGCAATGAAGACAGTTGATCGTAATGTCAAAGGCAAAGCAAAAAATGTTTTTTCAGTCTTTGCATTTTTTGTAAAAGTTATGTTATGTCATTTTGTGGGATTTCACTTGACAACATGTGTTTTCTTGGTGAAAGCAGCAGTACTATATTTACTTATTGGCAAACAATTTCATCATGTAATTATCTTGCTTTATTCTTTGAATGCCAGGTAAGGCCCACTAGGCACAAGGGTCTGTTTTCAGGGGTGACCAGGTAGCACTGCGGAGGATAAATGACTTGTTCAGAGTTGCACAGTATGCAAGTGGATGTTGTAGGAATCAAACTCAGGTCTGCTGGATGTGCCATGCTCATTCACAGCTTGTTACTCTAACCTCTAGGCTATACTACCAGAATTCCATCTAATCTGGCTGTATTGTCAGTCTACAAAATGCTGTACAAAAATGGGGGTAGTTGCTTTTCTCTTCTTTGTACCTAAACTTTGGAACACACCCTCAGAATTTTTGGCAGCCCTACTAGAGATGCAGTGAATTAAAACTTTATTGGAAATGTTGGTGTGAAGTATAGTATATGTATAGCCTCGAGGAAAGGAGGGAGAGAGGGGGGACATGATAGAAACTTTCAAGTACCTCAAGGGAATCAATAAAGTCCAAGAGGGTAGCATCTTTCAAAAAAAGAGGTGTGCAAGAACAAGGGGGCACAATTTGAAGATAGAAGAGGGGAGGCTCAGAGGTAATTTAAGGAAATATTTTTCAGAGAGGGTTGTGGATGTATGGAACAGCCTTCCAGAGGAGGTTGTGGAGTCAAAAACAGTGGTGGAATTCAAGCATGCATGAGGACAGTCATAAAGGCAATTCTAGGGGGTTGGGGTAGGAAGAAGTAGGCTGCTGGTTAACTAGGATCTGCAGCTTATCCATCAGGTAGGGAAATGGGCAGACTGGGTGGGCCAAGCGGTCCTTATCTGCCATCAAATTCTATGTTTCTATATTTCTATGAAGTCAGGAAATTCGCAGTACATGTAAGGCAAGGCAAGGCAAGGCAAGGCAAAATTTATTTAAAAGACGCCCAATCCCTGAGGCTCTGGGCGCCGTACAGTCAATTAAAACAAGCATTTTAACATAATAAATATAAAAGTAGACATATAAATACAAATGATTTCAAAGCTAAATATTTAAATATAAATCTATATCAAACCATAAATTAAACTAGATTAAATGCCTTAGAAAAGAAAAAGGCCTTTAATTGAGCCTTAAAAACATCCACCGATGAAGCCTCCCTGACCATAGTTGGTAAGGAGTTCCACAGAAAAGGGGCCACGGCACTAAATGCCCTATCACCGGCTGATTTCAACCTAGTTCTGGGAATGGTCAGGAGGCATTCATTGGAGGAGCGAAGAGGGCGCATGGAGAGAACAGGTGACAGAAGATCTGACAGGTAACCAGGGCCCTGTCCGTGTGAGGCCTTATAGGTAGAAGACCTACCTTAAAGAGGACTCTCCACCTGACTGGCAGCCAGTGCAATTCCACGCAGAACAGGTGTGATATGACAAAACTTTTGTTGCCGGTCAACAACCGGGCAGCCATGCGTTTTGCAACCAGCTGCAATCCGCGGAGAGATCCTCCAGTGATCTCGAGATAGAGCGTTGAGCAGTAATCAAGCCTAGATGTGACTAAGGCATGTATCAAAGTAGGGAGGTCCAGAGGCGGAACAAGAGATTTAATTCTGGCAATGTTTCTGAGATGGTAAAAACAGGTACGAACCACAGAGGATATTTGAGCCTCCATGGTTAAATCCCTGTCCAGAATCACGCCAAGATTTCGGAGGCCTTCAATGGCACAGACCCTAGGACAAGCCCAGTTTCTGTGTCAGAGGCCATCTTATCACGAGCTCTGTTCGACTCCACTACTAATACCTCCGTCTTATCGGGGTTCAGCCGCAACCAGCTGGAGGCCATCCAGTCGTTAATCTCGGTCAGACAGATATTAATCACATCCACTGCATTGGATGTTCCTGAGAGCAAAGGAAAAATATAGCTGAGTATCATCAGCATAGCAATGAAAACTCAGCCATATTTCCTAATGATCCCACCCAGAGGCAGCATGTACACTGCGAACAACTTGGAGCCAGTACTGACCCCTTGGGAATCTCAAGAAGAAGCAGACCAGGTGTAGAAGAGAAATTTCCCATCACAACCCGCTGCCTCCTGTTAGTAAGAAAGGACTCGAACCATTTGATGACATTACCGGGTGAGTCCGCATAGGTCCCTGCTAGCAAGCAGCACACAATGGTCCACAGTGTCAAATGCTGATGAGAGATCGAGGAGAACCAGAATTGACTTATCTCCCGGTCTCTAGCACTAGAAGGTCATTCTGCACGAACAAGTGCAGTTTGGTGCTATGTCTGCAGCAAAATGCTGACTGGAAGGTTAGTATAACTCATGAGATGTGAGGTGCTCTTCCAATTGAAGCGCTACCACTTTCTCAATAACTTTTCCTAAAAATGGAAGGTTAGAGATAGGACGGTAATTTGCCATGATCTCCGGGTCCAAAGATGGCTTCTTTAAGAGGGGTCTCACCAGAGCCTCCTTCAAGGCGTCCGGAAAGACACCCTCAGAGAGGGAACACCGTACAATCATGGCAAACACCGGGCCAACAGAGTCAACACATCTCATTAAAAAACACGTCGACACCGGGTCCAGTTCACAAAAGGTGTGCCTCACATTGGTTGCTACCTCAATGACCTCACTATCCTCCACTGGTCTAAACTCTCCCCAACCAGGCGGAGTGCACTCAGAACACATCAGGCGATCACTGCCAGCTGTATCATTTCTGGCTGAAGGAGCCACCCACCGGATCGCAGACACCCTATCCGAAAAGAATCGAGCAAAATCCTCACAGTCAGTATTAGAAAAAACCTTCCCGGGCTGTAGACAGACAGGATGTAAAAGTCTATCAGCGGTCCGGAAAAGTGAGGCTGGTCGATTCCTTCCGGCAGCAATCTCCCTAGACAGAACCACTGTCTTCTTACGGTTGATTGCCTCCTGGTACCCCCCAAAGTGGGTACGCAGGGCCAGTTTGTCCGCATCCAGACGGGATCTCCTCCAGCAGCACTCCAATCTCCGACCCAGTCTCTTCATCTCCTGAGCTCACCATCAAACCATGGTGACCTCAGGTAAGAAATCCTGGTCGTACAGTTCAGGTCTTGAGGGAGTTTATGGTGTCAGATAACACCTTATTATGAGCGTCAACTCGACCACCACTCCTCCACGCATGCATCACCCACTCTAGATAAATTTGTTGCCGCCAGAAAACCCTCAGGGGTAAAACCTCGTAGCGGGCGGTATGAGCGAATCTCAGCAGGGAAGGGCTTGCGGCGGAGCCCCAAGCGTGAACTGAACCGTGCAGTGATCAGACCAAAGAACTGGATCGATCTTAAGATCACTAATATCAAGTCCCAGTGAGAACACCAGGTCCAACATGTGGCCATCCCGATGAGTCGGTAAAGTAACCACCTGCGTCAAACCAAGGGAGGACATGATCTGGGAAAGCTCACAGCCATGTCCATGATCTACATCGTCAAACCAAACATTGAAATCCCCCAGAAAAACACATCTGGGGGATTCCAACGATGCAACGGCGACAAAGTCTGTGACCTCCTGCAGGAACTCCCCCATCAACCCAGGAGGGCGATAAATAAGAAAGATCCTGCAGCCCGCATCAGGTCCTCCCCGGACAGCCACACATTCAAAAGAACCCGGGGCTCTCACCGGGTGCATGGTAAAGTTCAGGCTGGATCTAAAACAGATGGCTACGCCGCCACCCCTGCGCTCCACTCTGGGACAGTGTACCACGGTATACCCAGGGGGGACTGCAGCCTCAAAAATAGGGCCCGCATCGTCACCCACCCAGGTTTCCGTGATAAAAGCCAGATCGACCGACGATGTAGCACGGCAAATTTTCCAACTGTGCCCTAAATTCTCTCACCAAAGTTTTTTTATTAAAAAAAATGATTAATGATTAACTCAAACCTTCACCTACTGTGTAAACATCTCCCACCTCTGCTCACCTCCCAGATGTTTACAATGAATTTCCCCCACCCTGCTAACAATTAGCACCACCTCTCTTTTCCCTCCCCACAGTATCAGGAAAGGTAATAGTTATAGCAGTAATCCTAGTTGTCCCTCAGTTCGCAGTGTCGGAGGGCAGAACTGATTGTTTTCTTAACTTGTTTTCCCTTAATTGTTTTCTTAACTTGTTTCCCCTTTGTTTTTCTAGGGTGGCTGGAGCAGCCGCACAGGACAGCTTTAAATTGGTTGAGTTGTTTTTCATTTTTTTTTTTATTTAGTTGTTTAACCAGGAGTAGCACACTAAGCTGAAAGCTTTTTTACAGGAATGACCTGGGAGCACAGGGAAGTTAAATGACTTGCTCAGGGTCACACAGTATGCAAGTGGAAGCTGTGGGATTCAAACCCAGGTCTGGTCTGCTGGATGTCACCAGATTTGCAGCTCAGAGCCTTAAACCACTGCATTATACTGCCTGAGTTGACTGTAATGTATTTGAACTTGTGTTCAGGAATTCACTTTGGGGTTTTGTTTCAATTTTTATAGTGTTGCTAGGTGGCTGGAGTGGTCGCCAAGGAATTCCTGCAGTGTCTTTCTGTTTTTTCTAGGTTCCAGGAGTAGCAAGTGGGACAGAGACACAGGGCTTCATGGGACACTGAGGGCAGGGCACAGTCTTTTTTTTGGCCCTCCCTCACACCCCTGTCTGCCCAATAACTATATAGGCAGTCGTTCAGGAGTGCCATAAATTGAGCTTTTTGTTATATTACTTGTTTTTGCTTTGTGTTTTTGGCAGGAGCTGACTGTTTTTGGCAGGAGTAGATTGCTATATTAACTTGTTTTTTGGTTATTTTGTGTTTTTATTTTCTTATTGTCTGCTTAGGGCATGAGGTAGCTCTAAGGGTTTGTGTATAAATAGCTCTAAGGGTGTGTGTATAAATAGCTCCAAGGGGGTGTGTGTGTGTGTGTGTGTGTGTGTGTGTGTGTGTGTGTGTAAATAGTACACTGGGGAGTTGTTAGCCAGTGGTCTGGGGGATTTAAGTAGTACAATGGGGTTTGATAAGTGACTTGGTGAGGAGGGAGGGAGGGATACAGAGTAGGCACAGGTAGTGAGAGTAAGGAGAGGAGGGGAAGAAGAAGAGAAAGAAGAAAAGAAAGAAAAAACACAAAAAAGGGTTGCTTAGGGGGTGTGGGCAAATAGTACTTCTGGGAGTTGTTAGCCTATAGGAGGGGGCTAACAACAACATGCCCCATCTGCAGGCTCCTCTCTGAGCTGAGAGGGGAAGTTGCCAGACTTAAGGCCGAGATGGCTTGGGTTAAGTGGACCTGCTCACCCATACAGGGACCACCAAGTCCACCTTTGCTACCTCAAAGGGTGCCGTGAAGAAGGAACGGCTGGACAACAGTGGGCTCAGGGAGGGTTAGGGTGGTGGACTGTAGGCACATCCCAAATTCCATATCCCTAAAGCTCCTATGCCACACTGGCAGGGCAGGACTGTCCCACAGAGGCATCCAAAGTAGTGGTTGGGATGAATGTGGAGGTTCTCCATGGTGGTGACCCCAAGGGGGGGCAGCAGAGGATCTCAGAAGAGGAGGAAGCAAATCCTGGGGGGGGACTCAACAGTAAGGGAGATACAGTTGGGGACAGGGAAGGAAGAGGAGAGGGTAATAAGGTGCATTCCTGGTGCCACGATTCAGAGGGATGGAAAGAGAATCCTAAGGTTTGCCGGGAAGCAGGGAGGGAGGGAGGGATGGCTGGATTTCATTGTCCACTTGGGGACAAATAACCTGGCTGTGGAGAGACTAGAAACAGTACAGGAGAAGTTCAGAAATTGCGGAGGGGTTTTAGGCAAGTAGCACAATCTATCACTTTCTCTGAGGTGCTACCTGTCCATGACAGGAGGCTCCGTATCAAGGACTTCAACTTTTAGTTGTGGAAATGGTGCAAGGAAGAGGGATTCAGATTCATTGGGGACTGGGTCTCCACCTGGAGGGATCAAGGCCTGTATAAGGGCAACAGCCTGCATCGCTCCATGAATGGAAATGAGCTCCTCAGTGAAAAGTTTAAATGTTACATTAGTAAGCATTTAAACTACCTAAGGGGGGAGGTAGAATAAGGAAGGTTGACATAGTCCATAGCCCTCACACCTGTTTGCAGGGTCAGCAGTGGGAATGCTGAGGGTCAGAAGTCCCAAAAGGAACAAACACAAACAGATAACCAAGTTGAAGAAGGAGGGGGAAATAAGAAACAGAATGGTGTAGGTGACGAGGGAAGGAGCGGGAATAAGAAACAGAATGGTGTAGGTGAAGGGGGGGAATAAGGACATGATAAGGGGAGATGGCAGAAGAAAATGGAGAGCCATGTGTGTAAATGTTTGAAGACTGGGCAACAAGATGGTAGACTCAGAGGCCACCATGGTAGCAGGAGACTTGGACATAGCAGCAATTACAGAGACCTGGTGCAATGAAAACCAGAACTGGGATGTAGACATACCTGGGTATGTGCTATTCAGGAGGAACAGGGTAGGAAAAAAGGAGTGGCTCTTTATGTGAGGGAGAGCATAAAGGTCGATGAAGTATGGGAGGGGTCAGAGAAAAGCAGAGGTACTGTGGGTCACCCTAGAGACAGGGAAGGGGGCCACTATACGAATAGAGGTGATCTACAGACCTGTGTTATAGGAGGAAGATAAGGATATAATAGAAGAAATCCAAGGGATGGCAAACAAGGGTGAGGTACTGCTAATGGGGGGCTTCAATCTACCAAATGTACAGTAGATTGGAGCCTGCCTGCTGCAGCAACAGTTAGAAGTAGGGAAATCATAGACTCCCAGCAGGGGGCATTCCTGAGGCAACTAGTTAAAGAACCCACTCATGAGGGGGTGATACTGGACCTGGTACTGTCAAACAGGAACAGTGCTGCTGACATCACAGTGGGACACCACCTGGGGACCAGTGACCACGTACGTTGTGATTCAGCATAAGAACAGGGCCAGAATCTAATTACACTAAGATAAGGGCCCTAGACTTCAGAAGGTCCGATTTAAAAAAAATGGGAGCGTGCCTCAGGGAAGCCCTAGCAGAAATAGGGAAAATGGGTGGAGTAGAGGAAAAGTGAGTGGAAATAAAAAAGGCAGTTTTGAGGAGGCAACTTACCTCTGTGTCAGGCAGGTCAAAAAGGGCAAGAGGAAAAAAAGACTGCTTTGGTACTCCAAAGAAGTAGCACAAAAGATTAAGGAAACGAAGTAGGCATTCAAAAGGAACAAGTTGACACAGAAGGTAGAGGATAAGGGAGAGTTTTCAGGAGAAACAAAGGACGGCAGGTAAGGCAGTTAGGAGAGCAAAAGCACAAATGGAGTAAAACAGTACCAAGTCGGCAAACAAGGGAGATGAAACATTCTTCAGGTACATAAGCGAAAGGAAGAAAAGCAAGGCAGGAGTAGTACGAACATATGAAATTTGCCAGCAGATAAAGGCATAGAGGTCTATCACGTCTGCTCGAATGTGCAGCTAGCACCCCTTATTCTGCAGCTGCCCCTCCCTTCCACCCTTCCCCTTCATTAACCCTCTCCCTTGTCCTGTCCCATCCTCGTTAGAAGCAGTCCACTGTTCTACTGCATGCCACTTCAGCAAGTAACGCATTCCACCCAGCCACCACCCTCTCTGTAAAAAAGTGTATCCTCATCTCCCTCTTGAACCTTCCTCGCTCCAGTCTCATATCATGGCCCCTGGTGGTCCTCCCCTCCCTTACTTTGAACAGCCCCTCTGTACCCGTCTTGTTTATTCCTTTCATGTATTTAAAGGTTTCAATCATGTCACCCCTGTCTCTCCTCTCCTCCAGTGAGTACATGTTCAACTCCTTCAACCCCTCTCGTATGATAAGTCCCCCAGCCCCTTGATCATCTTTGTCGCTCTGCGCTGTACCCCCTCCAGTTACTTAATGTCCCTCTTCAGATACAGACGCCAGTACTGCATGCAGTACTCCAGGTGTGGTCTAACTAATGGCCTATACAGTGGCAGAATCACCTCCTCCCTTCTCGAGGATATACCCCTTGCAATACAACCCAGCATTTTGTTGGCCTTAGCAGCTGCCTTCCTACATTGTGCCGAGTTGTTCATTGACTCTGTAATGAGCACACCTAGATCCTTCTCCTCCTCTGTCTGGGCTAGCTGCACTCCCCCTAGCTGGTAACTCCTCCTTGCGTTCTTCATCCCAAAATGCAGCACCTTGCACTTTTTGGCATTAAAGCCCAGTTGGCAGGTGTCTGACCAGGTTTCAAGCTTTGCCAGATCATCCTGCAACCCCTGCCATCCCCCTAGGTCATCCACCACCGCGCCTACCTTGGTATCATCAGCAAACAGACTGATCTTGCTCTTGATGTCCCATGATATGTCTGCAATGAATATCCCAAACAACACTGGTGCCAACACTGAGCCCTGTGGAACACCGCTCATCACTGCCCTTGGGTGTGAGAGCTCCCCACCCACCACCACCCTCTGTTGCCTTCCCTGCAGCCAGTTTCCTACCCATCTCACCAGCTTTGCACCTGCCCCTGTGCCTACTAACTTCCTTCCAAGCCTTCCATGTGGCACTGAGTCAGAATGCCTTACTGAAGTCCAGATACAGGACATCCACTGCATGGCCCTGTCCAGTTGCCTAGTTACCCAGTCATAGAACTCGACCAGGTTGGTTTGGCAGGATCTGCCATGTATGAAGCCATGCTGTCTGCTGTCCTGTAGTCCTTTGGCCTCTAGGAGAGCCACCAGCCTCTCCTTCAGGATAGTCTCCATTAACTTACCCACAATGGATGTGAGGCTCACTGGTCTGTAGTTTCCCGGTTCATCCTAGGGGCCACTCTTGTGGAGTAAGTAAGTAAGATTAACTGGGGAAGGGGGGAATGTGTGGAAGAAGACAAGAAGAAAGCAGACATATTGAACAAGTACTTTTGCTCAGTATTCACAAAGAAAGGGGTAGGTGATGTGCCCCAGATCAGGAAAAAGGGTATTAAGGGAAAAGAGGTGGACACTAGCCTTTTTACAGAGGACAGAGTCCTCAGGAAAATGAGCAAAGTTAAGAGTAGACAAAGCAACTGGGCTGGATGGGGTTCACCACAGAATACTGAAGGCACTAAAGAAGGAACTAACTGCACCTCTAACGGCCCAGTTTAATCTATCACTGGACACGGGGGAAGGGGAATTTAGGGGGACTGGAGGAGGGTGGATGTGGTCCCACTACATAAAAAGGGGGGTAGAGAGGAGGCAAGGAACTACCAACTGGTATGCCTAACTTGGGTAGTGTGCAAGGTCATTGAAACACTACTAAAAGAAAGTATTGAGGAATACCTAAAAAAACAGTGGATTGCAGGATCCAAGGCATTATGGGTTCATGGGGGGTGATCTTGTCAAACAAACCTGATAAAATTATTTGACTGGGTCACCATGGAAGTGGATCAGGGAGGGGCGGAGGATGTGGCCTGCCTGGATGTCAGTAAGGCCTTCAACACCGTTCTACACAGAAGACTAGTAAACAAATCGGGCAGCCTAGGACTGGGACCAAGGATAGTAAAATGGGTATAAATCTGGCTAAGTAACAGAACTCAGAGGGTGGTGGTAAATGCAGTTCACTAAGAAGAAGGTAAGATAACCAGTGGGGTGCCACAGGGCTCAGTACTTGGACCAGTCCTCTTCAATATCTTTATTAGAGACATTACTGAGGGGCTGGACGGAAATGTGTGCCTGTTAGCGGGTGACACAAAAATCTGCGACAGAGCAGACACAGCAGGGGTGTGCGTGGAAAAAGTGAAGTAGGATCTGAGAAAGCTAGAAGATTGGTCAAGGGTTTAGCAACTGTGCTTTAATGCTAAAAAGTGCAAAATTATGCTCACGGGGCACAAAAACCCAATGGCAGTGTATATGTTGGGGGGAGGTGTTACCAAATATAAAACAGGAAAGGGATCTGGGGCTCTTCATATTTGATAACCTTAAGGTAGCAATACAGTGTGATAAGGCAGTAGGAAAGGTTAATAGAATGCTGGGGTGCAAAGAAGGGATATCACTTGCAGAAAGCGGGAGGCAGTGTTACCCCTATGCAAGTCAATGGTGGGACTCCACCTGGAGTACTGTGTCCAGTTTTGGAGGCCTCATCTCAGGAAAGACATAGATTGGATGGAGGCAATACAGACAAGGGCAACCAAAATGGTGCATGGCCTGCATCAGAAGCCCTACGAGGAAAGACTCAGTGAGTTAAATATGTACTCTCTAGAGGAAAGGAGGGAAAGGGGAGACATGATGGAAACATTCAAATGCCTCAAAGGTATCAATGAGGTAGAAGAGGGTAGCATTCTGCACAGAAAGAGATGCTTAAGGACAAGGGAGCATGATATGAAGCTGGGGGGGGGACTTAGTAGAAATGTGAGGAAATTTTTCTTTACAGAAAGGGTGGTGGATGCCTGGAACAGTCTACCAGCAGAGGTGATAGGTACTGAAATGGTTAAAGGGTTCAAATATGCATGGAATAGGGACAAGGGGACCTTAGTAACAAAACTGGGGGGGGGGAAGGTAAGGCCAGAGATCAGTTAGGGTCTATAATGGCACAGTAGGCAGGGACTTTGGGCAGACTAGATGGGCCAGAAGGTCCTTTTCTGTCAAACGCTTCTATGTTTCTATGTAAGCCAAAATGCCAAAAAGTTCCTTCCACCCACCCATGCCAAAACAAGTAACCATCCCTCCTAATTCTGTCAAACTCTGACTCCCAAATTCAGCTGACAAACCCTCACCCTACTCATAGCCTCCCTCCTCCACCAAGCCCACAAAGTTAAAGGATATTTGCACACCTATAAAAACAAAACTGCACTCCCTTATAGGAATGTCCTGCTCTCTTCAGTATTCCACAAATGAATGAGGATGTCCTCTATAGTAACACCTGATTGGATGATTTTTTTTTTATTTTAGTTTTTGTTGACCGGGAAAGCGCACTAGACAAATTCTGCCTATTTTCAGGCTCGACCCAGGGGAGGGGGATACAGATGAATGCCAACTGATTTTGAACCAGATTAAGCTGTTGGCGGTATTTTAGTGAATGGGGGAAATTTGGCCAGGACACCGGGGAAATTCTCCTACTTTGTGAGGGGGCGCTATCCTGAACGCTGTCACGATGGAGGAGGACAGTATGCTGCTGGTAGTGGAGGAGGATGGACGCTTACTGCAAGCCACTGCTGTGGAGATAGCTACCACACATAATTTAAATCTTCAGTCTGTTTCAGCAATACAAGTTGCAGAAAGTTCGGACATATCGGAGCAATTGATGGAAATAATGGATGAAGGTACAGTTGTTGCTGAGATGCCTAAACAATGTGAACTGTTGAAAGCACAGCTATTGAAAACAGAAATGGCTCTTACCTCAGCACAAGCCGAACTGTTGGGAAAAAAAAGGAAACGTCTTTTGGGTTTATCACCTAGTGCAACCCAAAATGTTTGCAAACATGGTCTGGGTGCAAGTGATGATGCAACATTAGCTGCGACGGAATTGCCCCAAGGTCGCGAGACAGCAGTACTATTGATGGAGGATTCATGGTCTCCAGAAAGGGCTATTTCTATAGCAGGATGGAAAAGGGTTGCAAATGGAACCTGGGTGGTGGATCCATCTAAACCAGAGGATATTTTAGCCAATTCAACTTTTTCTGAAGTGACAGATAAAGTTAAAATGCTTACAGACCCTCTTCTTCAGATTCATGATGTTTCTGATATTGATGCAAACATCAATACAGGTACTGTTCTACATGCTGATATCTCTTTAGATAATTCTGGTAAACCTGTCTTGGATAAAGAAAATAATTTGGACTTGGGGGCGTCAGATGTACCGATAGGAGGTTCCAATAATTTGCCCAAATCTAAGCATGCTGACTTTTTTGCAAAACCGTTGGAGCAAGCTAAACGCAGGAACGCCATTTGACTGAGATATTTGGGAGGGATGGAGGAACTCCCAGATAGATTATATGTGGGAAGAGTTCTAATTAAACAATCTTTGGGCTTCATGCCTGCTGATATTTATGCACTTATATGTGCTCCAGGAGAACATTCATTCGATATCAGCTTTAGAGCTCTTGCCATCCTAGAATCTTTTTGGACCAAATATACTTCTCTTAAAACTAATCCTTTGTGGACTCATTTTCAGGTGTTCCTGTTAACAAAACAACCTTTCAGGGTTATTACAGTATTATTTAGGAACAAAAGCGTAAATGTGGCTGACATTCTTTACTGGCTGGACAAACGTTGTGAGGTTTGGGGTATTCCTGAACCAATTCTAGATGCAGAGGGATTTTGGAATAGAGGCTGGAGAATAAAAATCAAGCTTCGTAGTTCACAAAATGAATATGTCCACTTACCTAATTGCTTTTTTATTGGGAGAGACAAAGGGTTTTTGTTTTATCTTGGTCAACCACGGAGATGCTATAAATGTGGATCTCCAAGACATATTAGCATAACTTGTGAGAAAATTCAATGCTTTCAATGTGGAGAATTAGGTCACTCTGGTTATCAATGTGAAAATTCAGTAAAATGCAATTTCTGTGATGAAATGGGACATTTATTCACTGACTGTCCTTGGGCAGCTCACAATACAGAAGAATCAGATTATGCCATGCAAGATTTATTTATTTTTAAAGCTGCGTAACATGCTCATCTATCTGGATGGTCTTAGACCAGACCCTCCATCAGGTCCCAGATTATACTCTGCAGCCCTGGCCTCAAAAATACCTGAGGTCTGTTCTCACCCTCCCCAAGTCACTATTTCTGTTGAAAATCGGACTCAGACTTCCTTGTTTCCTAAAACTGTTACTGTCCCTTTAAATATTACTGACTTGTCTCAGGTACAATCTTCTAGTTGTACAAACCTCACTGAGACTGATATTTTTCTTCCTGTAAAAAAGGGAATCTCACAAAATTCATCGATAGATTGGGCTCAGTCTCCGGAACCTTTACCTGTTTCCAACAAATTTGGGGTTTTAGCTCCTCTAAGTTTAGATGAACCGGATTTTGATATGATGTCTCAAACCCCTTCTCATGTTGATGAAGTTTCAGATCAGGAGATAGTTACAGATCTTAGGGTGGGGAGTAAAGTTACAGCTAAAAGAGTAGGGCGTAGAGCAGGTTTACGAAAAAGTTATAGGAAACTGCCTCCGAATACCTAAATTACTCATAACACTAAAGGTTATAGCATCTCATTTGCTAGTCTAAATACAAATAGTATTAGATCAGCATATAAGGAACAAGCTACTTTTGAAATATTTTCAGACTTAAAATATGATATTTTTTTTCAGGATACCCGATTATATACATCACAGGATTTTGAAATTGCCACTAATTCATGGGGTTGGGGTCCATGTTACTGGTCTGGGGGAGATGAATTATGCACAGGAATAGGAATTTATTTTACTTCCCAGAACATAAAAGTTATTGATATTATTGATATTGTTCCAGGAAGGGCATTATTGTTAGACATTATCATAGATTCTATTTCATTTTGTTTAATTAACCTTTATGCCCCTCAAAGTAAATGGGCAAGGATTCAGTTATTACAATTGGTTCAGCCGTACCTGTTTACTAGTAAAATATTTTATTTGGAGGAGATTTTAACATCCCTTTAACCGTTAAATTGGTTTCTTCTAAAACTTACTGTGATACTCATTGTTTAAATGAAATACTAAAAGTGTCTGGATTACGAGATGTGTTTGAAAATATTCCTTCTTTTACTTTTTTACAAGGGATTCAGAAATCCCGTATAGATTATTGGTTTATTTCCCCTACCCTTCAATTTTCTTCACCTCAAGTTGAGTAGGTTGTAACATCTGATCATGGGGTATTACATCTGACAATTTCAAATTATCGTAATACTTCAAAAGGTCCAGGGATTGAATTTATCTCTACTATATATTCCAGAAGTAATGGTGGGCTTTATGGATGTGTTAGAAGCTCGTAAATCTGTTTGCTTTCTATATGATAGTCACCAAATTTGGTGGGAATATTCTAAAAAAGATATTCAGGATTATTTTACACATATAGGACACTTATTGGGAAAGTCGCGGAAACGTGATAAATATTATTTTCAAATAGTTTAAAGTCCTTTTATTCTCAAATAAATATGGGAATAGCAGTAGATGTCCAGGAATTAACAAAAGTTAAGGAACAATTGGCACATTTACAATACACTAAAAGGTAACAACTGGAAAGAGAACAAAAATATGGTACGCAGGGGAAATCAGTTTACACTAATCCATTTGAAAATAGTGCAGGTCAAAGGAAAAGAGGGAAGTTATTAGTCTTAAAAATTCTGCAGGTTATAAAGTAAATAATAGGCACGATATTTTGAAAATATTGGATGCTCTTGTTTCAGATAGATGAGCATGTTACACAGGCTACAGTGGATGAGTGGTTAACGTGTAGTATGTTACCAAAAATACCAGATCAATTTCTGATGTTCTTATTGGCCACTGTTTCATTGTTTGAATTACATACTGTGGTTTCTCAACTCCAGAAAGGAAAGACCCCAGGGAGGGATGGGTTACCAAATGAGATGTATGGGTCTGTAATATATGGATCTTCAAAATAATACTACTGAAAACGATGTAAAAAAATTTTGTAATACATAGCACAGAACACTGCACTCCCAATAATACCACACTTCACTGCCAATAATACTATCATTCCAACGAACGATAGTATTATCCCTGCTAGCCTTCTGGCCTTATTGGCACGCCCTTCAGCCTCGCACCCACCATGAGCCACCTTCTTCACCACACAGCTGCAATAATTTGAACAATGGATCCACGGGAAACTAATGCATGCAACTATTCGGCGATATAGTCTCACAGTAAAAAACGAGATCACAAGTCTCCTCAGCCCAAAAAGAGAAGTTATGTGATGTAATCACACTCGCAGTCTGAGTGAAAACCACAACCACAAACTTTACTCCGTTCACTTAGTCCTTCATCTGCCGCAATCATTGGCTTTTTAATTTTTTTTTAAATGTTTACTGTTACATGTTCCATGTTTTACAACGAACTGTTAGATGTTATGCTTAGAAACTGTTATTCTTACAACTCTTCCTGATTACCTCTAATCAACTTCCTGAGGCAGTGTTCAAGCCATCACCCAGCCTAAAAGTAAGAACTCGCCATCTTCCTGCATCCATATATTATAAAAAATTAAAAAATAGGTTACTGTAAATTACTCAGCTGCAATTTCATCTTGAGGTTCTGGGGACATAGAAACCTCTCGAGCTTCGCTCTTGAGGTTATCTATGTCCCCAGAACCTCTCAATGAAATTACAGCCTTGTAATTCACAGTAACCTATCTATTATTCTATTTATTTGTAAAGTATTGGATACTGAAATAGTTTCTGTGTTAAATAGTTGTTTAACACAAGGCTGTTTTCCTGACAGTATGAATTTGGGTCTTCTTATTTTTCTTTATAAAAATGGAGATAGGGAAAATCTTCACAACTGGTGCCCGATTACACTCTTGAATTCTGATTGTAAAATTCTCAGTACGATTCTTAGTTTTCAGATTTCTTGTTTTTTAGGTGATATTATTCGTTCCACTCAATTTTGTTCGGTACCTGGCCATCATATTACAGATGCATTATTACTTATTCATGAGATAGTGGAACGAGGTTCTGGAGAAGAACTTGCTGGTATCTGTATTAATTTGGATCAGGCTAAAGCTTTTCATAGTGTATCCCATCTTTATCTTTGGAGTTGTATGAGGAAACTAGGTTTTCCTCCCCCTTTTATTCATTGGTTAAAACACTGTTATTTACATGCAAAAGTGATGCCTTATGTGAATGGGTGGTTAGAAAGCAAACAGAAATGTGCCAGGGGTGTGCGACAGGGATGTCCGCTGAGCCCTGTTTTATATATTCTTTCTTTAGAACCTTTACTGTCAGCAATTTATCAATCTGATAATATCAGAGGTCTTTCTCTTGGCTATGATGATATTGAAATTAAATTAGTAGCATATGCTGATGATTTATGTCTTTTTCTAGTGGATGTTCTGTCTTGTGCTGCTACAGAAGCTTTGACTGTAGCTTATATGAGGGGAACTGGAGCCACGTTTAACCTAACTAAAAGTAAGTGTTGTTTTCTTGGTTCCCATAAATCTGCACATTCTACAATTATGGGTATTCCAGTTACATCTCAGGTTTGTAAAATTTTGGGTATATATTTCTTTTGTGGAATAGATACAGCAACCTATAATTGGGATAAACTTATTCAGATTGCAAAATCTAAAGTAACAACTTGGAATAGATGGAACATGTCTAAGAAAAAGAGGGTATATATGATTCAAACATTTCTTATTGGACTTTTCTTACATTTAAGTTCAGTTTATGCATTACCTCTCTTGAGGGAAACGACATTACTTAATGTTTTTTTTAGGCGGTATGGGGCAGTAGGCTGAACCCCATAAAACCGGGTATATTATATCAGCCAGTAGAGCAAGGAGGGATTCATGACTAACCCAGTTTTATTTTTTTATTTTTGTATTTTTCTTTATGCAAATATTTCTCCAGTATTGATGGGGAACTCCAAAATATGGACACCATGGGTATTGCATCATATTTCACCTTGGTTGGTTTATTGAAACATGGAAGGAGTTATCCCTAAACAAAAACCTATCAGTGGTTTACCTTTATATTTTCATTCTTGTTTTAGTAAATTAAAGCTTTGGAAAATTCCATATTCATTAATTACTCAAAATCCCAGAAAGAAAGTTTATATTACTCTTCAAGTACAATATTTTTTGGAATACCCTGTTTTTGGCAATCAATCAGAAAATGACTTAATACAAATTAAAGCCATGCTTACCTCTCAAAAAACTCCAGAATATATGTGGGATATTATTTGGCTTACTGCCCATGGTAAGTTAAATGTTAAGGGTAATTTAAAACATAAGGGCAAAGAAGATAGATTCTGTCCTAGAAGCATGGCATGTGTAAATTGTACTGAAACAATGACACATCTCTTTTTTGAATTACCTTATATTGTACAATTTTGGTCCATACTATATATAAAATGGGCTAGGGCTCACTTTCCAACTACAGATGCACAGGCCTTGTTTTTTGGTATTTTGTCTCATTGCTGGGATGGATTCAATTTGGATACTATAAGATTAGTTTTGGGAGGTATAAAATATCATATTTAGCAAGTATGTTGTATCTGGTCATTGAGATCACTTTTTATCTTTCCAGAACAATTATTTTGGTGAATGCATGAAAGGTTGTTAGGAAGCTGGAAACAAGATTCTAGTACATTGTCATCCCACAGTTTTGGGAAAAAATGGAAAGCTAAGTCGTGGTTAGATACTGGATAACATTTCTTATAAAACATGCTTACTTAGTAGATTTTTTGAGCTGTAATATATCTTATGGATCTCCTTATTTATATGAGATTACACTATTTTTTGTTATTCATAAATGCATATATGTGTATTTAATTTTGTTAAGAATTCATGTACTGTTTTTTATTAAATATCTTGATGTAATATAGTTTTTGTATAATTTATCTTAAGTTTTGAAGAAAAATGCCCTCCTATTCCTTTGTAGGGACAGAATGAGAGTTTTTTGTAAATAGGGACCATTTTTGAGTTTATGTATGCTGTAATACATTATTATGTTTTTGATTTATTTTAAATGTTTTTTGTATGACTATGCTATAAGTTCTTGAAAATGTTCCCTACTCTTTTAGCCGGGGGGAGATGTTTTCACATTATTTCCTTTATAATGCTCTGATATTGTATGATTGTTGTACTTATTTTTGGTTTTTATATGATTTGTTATTGTGTGACTTAACACTGTTCATATTTCTTTTTGTTTTTTTTGCTGTGATAATAAATAAAAAATTCCCCTACTCTTTTCAAGAAGTGTCATGGGATTTTTAACATCCACCTGAGCTACCACCAGAACAGGCAGATGGGACCTCGGTTTAACGTCTCATCTGAAAGACGGCACCTCAGGAGTGCAGCACCCCCCTCATGCTGCACTGCAGTGTCAGTATTGGAATATTAACCCAAATGCCTGATGTGGGGATAGAACCCACAGCCTTCTGATCTCCCGGCCTCAGAGGCAAGTGTGCTACCTGCCAAGCCACTGACACTGATGCTTTTAGGACATACAAAGATAAATAATACATAGACATTGTCGGCAGATAAGGACTGCTAGGCTCATCTAGTCTGCCCATAAGCCCTAAACTTGTATGCAGTCACTGACCCTAAGTGATCAATAACTTTTCATCACTCCCTTCCCAGCCAATGTTCCCTTCTGTCTGTCCCAGGCATGTTTAAACCCCACCACTGTGCTTGCCCTCACCACCTCTGGTGGCAGATTGTTCCAAGTATCCACCACCCTCTCTGTGTAGAAAAACTTCCTCACATTACCGCTTAATCTACCACCTTCCAATTTCATATTATGTCCCCTCATACTGATATTTTTTCTACACTGGAAAAGATCCCCCACCTGCACACTGTTTATGCCCTTGAGGTACTTGAAAGTTTCTATCATGTTCCCCCTTTCACTGCTCTCCTCCAGTGAGCACATACTGAGGACTCGTAGTCTCTCCTCATATGTTTAGTGATGCAAGCCATGCACCATCTTTGTCACCATTCTCTGGATAGCCTTCTCCCTGTCTATGACCTTATGCATGTGTGATCTCCAGTACTGCACGCAGTACTCCAGGTGAGGCCTTATCAGTGTTTTATACAATGGCATCAATGCCTCCTGTCTCCTGCTAGTAATGCCTCTGCCTATGCACCCCAACATGCACTGGCCCTCCCTGCAGCCTTTGCACACTGCTTTCATACCTTAAGGTCATCAGATATGATAACCCCAAGTTACCTTTCCTCTTTGGTGACAGTCAGCACCTCCCTCCCCATTTTGTAGCTCTCCCCAGGGTTCTCCCTACCCAGGTGCATAATCTTGCACTTTTTTGAATTGAACCTCAGTTGCCACACCTCTGACCATCTTTCAAGCTTTTCCAGGTTCCTCTTCATTTTCTGCACCCCTTCTGAAGTGTCCACTCTGTTGCAGATCTTGGTGTCATCTGCAAATAGGCAGACCTATCCTTCTAGTCCCTCTGCAATGTCACTAATGACTGGTCACAGTACTGATCCCTGTGGTACTCCACTGGTCACCTCTCTCTCCCTGGATGGGATCCCATTTACCACCACCCTCTGTCTTCTGTCCATCAGCCAGTTTCTAACTCAATGTATCACCTTATGCCCCATGCCCAGAGTACTCATCTTGTTAACAAGCCTTCTGTGTGAGACGGTGTGAAAGGCTTTGCTGAAATCTAGGTAGGTGATGTCTAACGCCCCTCTCTGATTCAATTCCCTAGTCAACCAATCAAATAAAGTGTCAGATTTGTTTGACAAGACCTTCCTGCTGGGAATTCATGTTGTCTCAGATCCTGGGCACCATTGGATTCCATGTGTGTCACTACCCTTTTTTTCAGCAGTGTCTCCATGATCTTCCCCACCACTGATGTGAGGCTGACTGGACTGGATTTTTTCAGCTTCCTCCCTACTGCCACTTTTGTGCAGTGCGACTACATGCACCCTCCTCCAGTCCTCTGGAACCATGCCTGTCTTGAGTGACTCTGTGAACAAGGTGGCCAGAGGTACAGCTGGTTCCCTTCTCAGCTGCCTTGATATCCTTGGGTGTATGTGGTCTGGCCCCATGGCTTTATACAACTTCAGCTTTGTGAGTTCCTCCAGAACCCTCTCCTCTGAGAATAGACTGGTGTCCACTTCTCTCCCCCCCTTGCCTCTTCACCCCAACTGTGGTCCTTGACCCTCTTCCTCCTTAGTGAATGCTGAACAGAAGTATTTGTTCAGTATTTCTGCTTTGTCTAGATCCCCCTCCTTACACTCTCTCTTCTCTCCTTTGAGCCTCACAACCCCCCCCCCAGGGTTTTTCTTCTATCACTGAAGCACCTATAGAATGTATTGTCCCCTTTTTTCACAGTCCATGCTAAATCCTAATCTGTCTGTGTCTTGGCTGTCCTAACAGCCTTTCCTGCTTCCCTTAGACATTCAATGTACACCTCCCTGTTCTCCTCTCTTTGGGTTCACTTATACTTCCTGAAACTTAGCCCTTACTTTGTCTGCGACCTCTTTAGAGAACCATAGTGGTTTCCTTCTTCTTTTCCCTTTGGCCACTATCCTAAGGCATTGGCTAGTTACCTCTACTATGGCTCCTTTTAGTTTCCCCCCCACTGTTCTTCTACTCCCTCCATTACCTTTCCCTTCTCCAGAGCTTCTCTTAAACATCTACCCATTTCACTGAAATCTGCCCTCCTGAAATCTAATACTTTTGCACTTTAGTGACTTAATTGAGTCCCTGTCTCCATGCCAAACCACACCATGTGGTGGTCGGCTAGATCTCAGCTGCCCTTCCACTTGGACTCCTTCAACTCTGTTTCCATTGGTCCATACCAGGTCCAGAATAGATTTGTCTCTGGTTGGCTCATGCACCAGCTGTCTGAGTCCAACCCCCTGCAGGGATTCCAGAATAGCCGTGCTTCTGGCTAAAGCAGCTGACTGGGTGGTCCAATCTACATCCAGCATATTGAAATTCCCCCATCAACAGGATTTCACCTTTAGCTGCCATGTAATGAATTTCCTCCATTAGTACCCTGTCCACTTCCTCCCTATGTGCCAGAGATCTAGATCACCCCAGTATGTATTGCTGTGCCATTTCCTGGTTCAAGGTTGATCCACATTGCCTCGGTCTCCTCCAGTCTTCCCCGTACTTCTGTAGCCTTTATGCCTTCTGTGATGTATAGGGCTACCCCCCCTTTTTACCTTCCCTGTCCCTTCTGAACAGTGTACAGCTTGGTACATTGACATTCCAGCCATGATTAGCAGAGTACCATGTCTCTGTTATTGCTGCTATGTCAAGGTCTGCATCCATCATCAAGGCTTCCAGATCTGGAACCTTATTTCCCAGACTGCAGGCATTTGTGAGCATGACCTTCCATGTTTTATACCCTGCCCTCCCTCTGCTCTCCCTTGCCTGTTTCCCCCACACCAGTTGCCTTGTTTATGTGCTCCTGCCCCATCCCCCCTTTTACACGTTTCGCTTGCCTGCTCCTCCCTGCTCGCTCTAGTTGTTCCTGTTGTCAACTTGTGTTTTTGCATGCTACCATGGGGAAGTGATCCTAAGCCACCTTTCCCTCCTGATTCTCCTCCCTTGGCCAGTTTAAATGCTCTCTGCTGAAGCATTCCAACTTCTCACCAAGGAGTGAGGTCCCCTTCCCGGACAGATGCAGGCCATCCTCCTGATATAAGCTCACATCCGCCCAGGTGGGGCCCCACCCCCAGTCCCCTATTAAGCCAAATCCTTCCCTTCCACATCAATCCTTCAATCAGGTATTGAAGGCTTGGATGTGGATTGCCCTATCCTCCCCTGTGCCTTGGACAGGTAGCACCTCCAAGAATGAGACGGAATGTGCTACCTGTTTCAGGCCCCTCCCCCCCAATTTACTAAAATCCTCCTGGACTCTGGCTAACTCCACTCTTCTCCCCACCAGGTCATTGGTCCCCAGGTGGATGATGACATCCAGCTCCTCCCTCCTGGCTATCACCCTAGCGATGCTATTAATTTGCTTCCCTTCCCTCCACGCAGCGCTTCCTGGGATGTACTTGACCTCCCTCTCCCCCTCTGATAGGTGTCCCTAACTTCACACCCCAGACAATAAGCAACTGCAGAATAGTGACAAGAATCTCATTTGCTACACTCAGTTTGGAGCCCTTCCTGACTTATACTCAAGTGGCATGAACTGCTAGAAATGCAGAGTCATTGAAACAGAGCACTCAGATGAAATACCATAAATGCACAAAGAAAGCAAAGTCCATCATCTGAGGGTGTTATTTCAATTCCAGATCTCAGTCTCAGTCTCTCATTCTCTCCAGCAAAAGCATTGCTGCTCTTTTTATAAGTCTTTGCCTGGGAATGCATTAAAAGATATCTTGTTTTTCACAAGATGTTCTTGTCAGTTTCTTTGCAGATGCAACAAATAGAACAGTGTCCCAAGCCCCAAGCTGGCCTCTGGCTGACAGCTCTGCAAAAGTTTGTGCTACATGTCAGGTTTAACCCCTTGAGTTATAAATAGCTTTTTACAATCATTTCAACAGTATAACTATATACATTTCAAACAAAGGATCCCAGCATCCCTTACAGTTTTGCATATATTTTAGAACCACTGTTATGTAAGGGGAAAGAAAAGACAGAAACAGCAAGTGAAGGCAGAGAGATAGCAAGAGGTGAAGAATTGCGGGACCATCAGCGTGATCAGTTCCTATGTCTCACGAGAACATTTGGTTGCATAACCAGACAGACAAGAGACAGAAAAGGAGAGGATAGGACAGATCCTTGTGTTTAACTCTCTCCGCATAACAAATGGGATAGGGCCTTATTCTTCCCTGTCACACTGACCCTGACTCCTCAGCTGGCAGCTTTTTGAGGTTTGGTTGCACCATACTCAAAGCATACAGCAACCCAAAAGACATCCAGTTTAGTGTCATTGGCAAGTATCTTTTATTGCTTTTTTGTGTTTCTTACAATCTTATTTTTACTTAAATCTATGTCTCTTGTTCACTGTATACCATTGCCACAGTGATGGAAATACTGTGAAGACCATTACAGCGACAAAATTGGCAGTTGACTGTAATGGTCCACGGTATTGCCAAAACTGCTTTCTCTGGGGATTTCACCCTCTCCGTGAAACAACTTCAACTCAGAGTTGAGAATCTATAATGTGGGGGGTGGGGGGAGTGGGAGTGAAGCTCCCCCAAAAAAACACTTGCTTCACCTGATGGCACAATGCCGACTGTCAACATTGTGCCATCACTGTAATTCTGATCGACAAAATTACTGTCGATGTGGCTTGATGGAACCCTTGTTCACAAAACATTTCTGTCATTAAATTTTTTTTTTATTTAACCAGGGGGGGAGACACACTAAGCTGAAGTTTGTTTACAGTTGCAACCTGGGAGCACAAGGAAGTTAAGTGACTTGCTCTGGGTCACACAGTATGCAAGTAGGGGCTGCGGGATTCAAACCCAGGTCTTCAGGTTTGCAGTTCAGAGCCATAAACCACTGCACTATACTGCCTCCTATATTATACTGTATTATACGCTACTGTTAACATATAAATGTAATGATCATGTTGTGGAGAAAGATTCCTATGCACCATCTTAGCAGTAAACCGGAGATCCTTCTGAAATGACAGCAAGCTGTTCACTATGTATAGCCTTCATCTAAACTAGTGGTTAACCAGAGCATTAGGACAGATGTTGGATGCTACAACTAGTCTGGTGATAAGCTAAACAAGGGGGATGGCAGAGGAACATGGTGCAGGACCTAACTCATACAGAGAGCTACTGTATGTTGGCTCTCCGCATCACACACAGCCCACAAAAATACACTGAAAGCAGATCAGGGTCAGTGAAACAAGGGTAGAGAGTCCATATTCAATAAAGTAAATAGGAGAAGAGTCAGAAGTAAGGGCGAAGGAAAGGCCATGTACACACATGAAGCTTAGGGAATAAAATGGATGAACTTCAAGCTTTATTTGAATGAAGAGGCAGCATAGCGCAGTGGGTTAAGGCTCTGAGCAGATGATCTGGAAACTTGGGTTTGAATCCCACAGCCACCTAGGTGCATACTGTGTGATCCTGAGCAAGTCATTCAGCTTCCATGTGCTCCCAGGTCGCATCTGGAAACAGACTTCGGCTTAGTGTGCTACTCCTGGTGAAGCAATGTTCCCTTTAAGAGCTGCAGAAGATCTGGATACCATAGCAATAACAGAAATGTGGGGAATAAAAAAAAGCTGGGATCTAAATGTTAGTGACTATACTATATTTAGGAGAAACAGGGAAGGTACTGGGGAAAGAGATGGTAGCAGCAGAATCAGCAAGGCTCCCCCTGTGGGTGCTGGTCATGAGGGCAAGGTCTCCCTCCCTTGAGCTTTACATGGACCCTGCAACAGTTTTCTAGCAGGTAAATCGTGTGCTCTCATGGAACGAACAGCGGCTATGCAGCAATGCAGAGTTGAGCGCTTTAAAACCCGCACTAGAAATCTCGGACTTGAATTTCAAATTACTGCCCCCACACATGTGGAGATAGTTTTTGTTGCCTAAATTCTTAAGTGTTCTCAATGGTTCTGAATTAATTTCTCTCTGTACTTTAAGAGCTTAATCATTACTGCATGTTTAAAGTCCTTAGTTGTTTTACTATCTCTACATATTAGTGACAGCCAGGATGTAAATGAAATCTCTCTGTTCCTTAAGAAGTTAACCTGGCACCAGTTGTAAAGTATATATATTGCAGTCTTTACTGCGCAACATAGACACTGCGCCTTTATTGACAAATTTGCAAATCCTGCCTCTGAACAGCTTGCTTGCACAAAATAAAAACCCACTGTGCCTTAGAGTGCAATTTTTTGGTGCCAAAAAAATTTCCTGCTTAAATTACCTTCCTACAACTTAATCACTGTGCCTTTATTTGTAGTTGAAACTGAAATTCCTGTTAACAAGAAAGTAGCCTGTATCCTGTTAGTAAGCATATTAGCCTGTATATGATAGTTAATGCCTGCTGTAGATACAAACACTGCTTAATTTTGTGGTTACCATTTTCATAGTCTCCTACACAGTTTCAGACTAGTCCCATACAATTAGCCCTTGCCCCCTGCTTTCTCGGAGTAAACTCCACTCCCCCGACCCTGATGAATCTCATCTCACCTGATATTTATTTCTGCTTTTTCCTCTCTCTCCAGCAGAATCAGCAAGGCTCCCCCCGTGGGTGCTGGTCGTGAGGGCAAGGTATCCCTGCCCCAAGCTTTGCATGGACCCCACAGCAATTTTATAGCAGGTAAATCATGTGCTTTCACAGAACAAACAGCGGTTATACAGCAATGCAGTGCTGAGTGCTTCAAAACTCACACTAGAAAGCCCCACCGATGCTCTGTGTCAGCTGCCCCACCACCCCCACCAGCACCATGCTGAGTGCTTCAAAACTCGCACTAGAAAGCCCCACTGATGCTCCGCATCAGCTGCCCCACCACCACCACCATCCCCACCACCATCCTTGGTCAACTTCTTCTTTTATAGTCTCAAGAGACCCCTGGTGACACAGTGATGCATTTTTACCAATCAGGCAACTTCTCCATTGGCAGGTTATTAGGACCTACCACTAGAGGCTGATACTGTTTCCTCATTGATTTTTTTTCTCTCAGCTCCTAAACAACAGCAAGGTTGCTTTTGGTGTGTGACACAAAAGAACTTCCCTTACACCTCAAATAATCCTGCCTTAACTCCCTCATTTCGCCACCCCCAAATCAGCATTTCAGAAAAATCTTTCTCTACCCATCTTCTAAGTACTTAGAAACATTAGGTTAAATACTAAATCCCTCCCAAATATGCCAAGCAATATTGTCATATCTCCCTCTCTTGTTAACATATTATCTCCATGGTTTACTCTCCTCATGCTAACCCTCCCCCTCTGCCCACTACCTCCTACCTTCCACATACTCATGCTAGCACTACCCATCCCCCGCCCCAAAATACCTCCTATGCCACACAGCCCTGTGATAACTCCCTCATCAGTTACCATGTCCCATCTTCCCCACCCTCCTCCCGTGTCAAGTCACCTGCTCCCTGAAGTCATGAGTACCCCATTACTGTATGGTCATGAAATACTGCACTTCACATGCTCCCATATTTCCAATAAACTGCACCATCATGCAGTCTCATCACTGCACACTCACAAAAAGATCCTAAAAATTACCCTAACCAGGACAGCAATCATCCTCCTGCTACTTATGGGCAACATCCACCCAAATCCTGGCCCCACTGACCATACCCCATGACAAGCAATGAAACACAAAGGTCTGCGATTGACTGCTATCAATATATGTAGCCTCCAAAAGAAACTTGACTTTCTTCAAGCCTGGGTCTGCCTCCAATGCCCTGATGCACTAGCCGTTTCTGAAACGTGGCTATCACAGCATACCCCTGACTCAGCTGTATGCATACCGGGATACACATTGTTCAGGTCAGACGGACTAAATAGGTGGAGTGGGGGTTGTGCTCTGTATCTTCGGGAACACCTGCAAGGAATGAACACTGCTACAATAAGCCCTTCAGAAGGCACACAGTCCCTCACCATCAGGGTTGAAATTGGTAACTTGGGTAAATCTCTTTATTTAATGTCAGTATATACCCCCTCGAAATCAAAGGGATGCCTTCACATCCATCCTAAACATAATTGACCAGCTCCCTAAAAACTCTGAAGTCATAGCACTAGGTGATTTCAACACAGACTGGCTTGCTCCCCAGACATCCTCCCTCAGGGATGCAGCCACTGCCCAAAATCTGTCCCAAATGGTCCTTACCCCCACTAGAGTGAACAAAAACATGGGCCATAGTTCCCTTCTTGATCTCATACTCACAAATCATCCTGAGCACATACAGGATGTCCCGGTCCTATCTGACTCAATCAGTGATCACTCCCCCGTAACTTGTCTCTGGACAAATAGCTGGAAGCCCCCACCCAGGATCTCCATATGTATTGCCACTCAAAAGGGCTTTAATGCATCTCTGAAACCTACTCCAAAACTTCAACTGGTCCCTCTTGACCACCTGATGTCGGTTGATGCCACCCTGTCCTTCTTCATAAGTTCCTTCCAATCCACCTCTGACATCTTCACCCCCCCATGTAAAACGCATTAAAAAATCAACATCCTCCCCCTGGATAAATCAATCCTTGCTTGACCAAATGAAGGCACGTGACAACCTGTGGCAATTAGCCCTTCAGTCAGGTCGCCCCACTGACAGACAACTGTGCCATGCTGCCAGAAACACATGCATCTGGGCTATCTGGCAGGCAAAGGATGCTTACTATCAGGCAAACCTTACAGCCACTTGGGGAAATGGAAAGAAGTTCTGGGAAAATATAAAGGAACTTAGTGGCAAGTCTCCCTCCCCTAACCCCTACCATGTTTATCATTAATGGAGTCCTCACCCAAGACCCCTGCAAAATAGCTAAGACTTTCAATATATCTTTCTCTGATCTGAGTACTATTCTCCCTCCTGACTTCTTCACTGCAGATGCTGGACAATTCCCTCCACCCCCCCCCCCCGTGCTCCACCCTTTTACTTCAAAACTATCTCCGCTAGTGATGCCCACTCATATATTGCCATGTTCTGAGGAAAGACTAGGCATAGTGAGGACTCTCTAGATGCAAAACTGCTATCCTTAGCCCTTGATGCTATCCTAACACCCCTCACTAAAATACTCAACATGTCCCTGTGCCTAGGGCAGTTCCCATCTCTGTGGAAAAAGGCGGTGATTAAGCCAGTTCACAAAAATGGCGCCTGCATCTCAAGTAGTAACTATAGGTCCATTTCCATACTCCCTTCCCTCTCAAAAGCGCTTGAGAAAATAGTGGCCGATCAACTTGTTGACTATCTAGACTCGTACCACTTACTATGCAAGCAACAACATGGTTTCAGGAAAGGACACAGCACCATCACTGCTCTACTAGAATTCACCTCCTTTATTCATGACACTCTTGACCATGGAGACCTGGCTGGATCAGTCTATATCGATCTCCCCAAGGCATTTGATACCGTCAATTACAATATGCTCATTAACTCCCTCCTCTCTATTGGCATATCCAAAGAAACCACTGGCTGGTTTTCCAACTATCTCCATGGTCACACTCAACAAGTCAAGATAAATAACACCCTCTCCAATAACCTTCCCGTCCGGTAAGGTGTCCCCCAAGGGTCCATCCTTGGTCCACTCCTTTTCTCACTATACTTGAACTCCTTACCTCTGGCATCCTCAGGGTGCCTCCTCCTTTATGCAGATGATGCTGTGATTTCCAGTCGCCACCCTGACCCTACACAGCTCCAGAATTCCTTGCAGGGCTCCTTTACATAAATTGAAGTGTGGTTTTCCTTTCGCAAACTTGTATTCAACACAAAAAAGATGAAAGTTATGCTATTCGCCCACCCACAACATAAACACAGCACATCCAAAATATCTATACATAATGCGTTGGGCACCATGCTGGACCCTGTTTCCACTTTTAAATATCTAGGGGTTACCCTTGACTCTGCCCTTACCTATTGTGAGCATATTACGTCGACTTTCACTGAAATAAATAGGAGAATTGGTCTCTTATATAGACTTAGTCCATGTCTCCCTCCTGAAGCTCTACGATTAACAATCTCTAGCTCCATCCTTTCCCTGGTAGACTACGGCATAATCAGCTATGGTGCCGCCTCTGACACGGCACTGACCAGCATTAAATGCACCCTAAACAAAGACTGCTGACTGGCCACAGGCTGCGATCGGCTCTCACATACCTATGACCCCTACCTACGGCCATAATGGCTAAACTTCCAGGGGCGAATTTTCTACCAGACCTGCTTACTGACCAAAAAAATCCAGTTGGGCCTAGCCCCCTTGGCTGTCTCCAGCTCCTCCAAAAGAGCCTGCCGGCTCACACCACTAGACGCTCTGACACTGCAGCATTCCATGTCCCCTTCGTGAAGACCACTACTGGCTAAAGGTCCTTCTGCTACAGGGCCCCACTCTGGATGAACTCAGTCCCTGACACTATCTCATCTATGCCCAGGCTAGGGCCTTTTAAACCTGAGTTACTGAGCCACATTATGTCCAACTTTCACTGTGACTGCAGATGAAACTTTGCTAAAAAAAAAATAAAAATAAACAATTTTACTGCAGTATTTGCTCCTGTATATGCATCATGTATTCATATCACCGATGTGCCCATATAGTGTGTATTATGTATTTGCTCGCCCATGTAGTTAGTGACTTATGCTATATTAGAGCAGTAGTCTATATTATGTATCTGTGTTATACTTATGTATCTGTGTTCTACTGTGTACCAATCTTTATTTATGTAAGATATGGAGCCTTTGCAAATTAGTCTCTGATTCAAAGAGTTGTAATTCCTAGACCAGTAATAAATAAATAAATAAATATATGTTTAAGAAGGCAGAAGGATCTTTGGGGAGTCAGTCTTGGGTGGGGGAGGATGTTGAGCTATTATGACATTAGGGTTGCCACCTGTCAGTTTTTTTACCTGGTGATCAGGTTTTCAGGGTCCCTATCAGGTAATCCGGTTTTGCTCTGTGCTGGTCAGGTTTTTGAGCCATTTTGAGTGCTCACATACTTTTGAAACAGATTTTGTCTTATCACTCATTATTTCAGCTACATGTCCAGGTTACAAACAAGTTATGTTGTCAGTGTAGCCTTTTGTTTGTGAATGCAGTCACCCTGGGAGGTGTAAAGTTATGGCCATTAACACCATTAGCACTTACTTAACCTAATATTTCCACTGCATCTAAAAGTGGCATAGCAGCACAGCTGCCCCCACCTTTTGTAACAGTAAAAGAGCCAGTTGTCCTCCACTTTCATTTGCTGGCAAACATTTTCATCTCTAACAGAATTTAGGCATTTTTAAATGTTTTAAATTATATTTTCCCACAAGAAAAAAGTATGATCACTTATTTGGCTTTGAAATAGTACTGTGGACAAGAACAGGAAATGGAGGCAGAAAAATATATAATGTATGTATACTGTTGTATGCTATTTACATATTTCCCTTACTCCCCCCAGAACATATCTGTAAATGAGATTTCTTTTATCTCTGTATGTTTATCTGGTTAACCAATGTCAATCAATAAAAGGAACCTTGGGAAAGTAACTTTAACAGCACAGTACAGTATCTTAACATTTTTATTTCACTGCTGCTTTAAGTGTTGCCTTTTATTGGAGGAACAGTGCATGATGAGTCATGACAAGGGGTGGGGCTAGAGGCGGAGCTTAGGATTCGGTTTTTGCCTCATCCAAAGGTGGCAACCCTATATGACATAGAAACATAGAATTTGTCAGCAGAAAAAGGTTACTTGGCCCACCATATCCATGGCTTCAGTTAACAGATAATGGAGAGAAAAATACAGGATAGGTGAAATCTACAAGCTCCCAGAAAAGAGAATAGACAGGTATGAGAAACTGAAAAGGGAAATTTGGGCAGCACCCAAACAGATAATAACATTTGTCATGGGGACTGAAAACTTGTGGACATAGAATATGATACTCCCACAACAAAATGTCAAAAATTCGTAGAAAAACTCAGGACAACTTTCCAGCACAGCAGGTGCAGAAATCAACCAGAGGGGAGGCAACTGTAGGCCTGGTAATGTTCAACTGGGGCATTAGAAGAAATCTGATCAAGGACCCAATCAGATAGCGCAACCATCACACAGTTCAGTTCAGTTCAGTTCAACATTGTCTTGGAGTCAAGCAGTATAGCCTAGAGGTTAGAATAATGAGCTGTGAATGAGCCTGGTACATCCAGCAGACCTGAGTTTGATTCCCACAACTTCCACTTGCATACTGTGTGACTCTGAACAAGTCATGCAACCACTCCAGTGCTCCCAGGTTGCCCCTGAAAACAGGCACTTGTGCCTAGTGGGCCTTAACCAGTTATCATAACATTTAAGAAAGCATTACTGTTGACCCTAACTTTAAGAATGTTGACTTTGGCAAAATGTAATCAATAACAAAAAAACAGCTAAAGGGCCTACATATACAGTAAATAAAAGTTGACAGCTATTAATGGGGCATTAATAGAGGACATCCAAACTTGTATACATTTGTTAGCAAGACTAGGAAGCATAGGAAGCTACTTTAGCTAAATAAGTAAGTGAAGGAGGCAATACAGTGGTGTGAAAAAGTATTTGCCCCCTTCCTGATTTTCTCTATTATTGCATATTTGTCACACTGGATGTTTTCAGGTCTTTAGACAAAATGTAATATTAGATAAAGGGAACCTGAGTGAACAAAAAACACTTGTTTTTTTTTTTATTTCACTTATTTAATGAAAACAAGTTAACCAACACCAATTGGCACTGTGTGAAAAGTAATTGCCCCTTACACTTAATAACTGGTTACATACATTTAGCTGCAATGACTGCAACCAAACACTTCCTATAATTCAATATCAGTCTTTCACATCGCTGTGGAAGAATTTTAACCCACTCTTCCTCATAGAACTGCTTTAATTCAGTAACATTTGGTAGGTTTTCGAGCATGAACTGCTCGTTTCAGGTCCTGCCACAGCATCTCTATTGGGTTTAAGTCTGGACTTTGACTAGGCCACTCCAAAACTTTAATTTTACTTCTTTTTCACCATTCTGATGTGGACTTGCTTTTGTGTTTTGGATCATTGTCTTGCTGCATGACCCAACTACGCTTCAACTTCAGCTGACGGAAGGATGACTGGACATTCTCCTTAAATTTTCTGGTACAGAGCAGAATTCATGGTTCCTTTAATTATGGCAAGTCATCCAGGTCCTTAGGCAAAAAAGCATCCCACACCATCACACTACCACCACCATGTTTGACTGTTGGTATGGTGTTCTTTCTGTGGAATGCTGTGTTTGCTTGCAAGACATTATGGATCCATGTTGTCCAAAAAGTTCCACTTTGGACTCATCTGTCCATAGAACATTTTCCCAAAGGCTTGTGGATCATCCAGGTGCTTCTTGGCAAATGAGAGGCGAGCATTTATGTTCTTCTTTGTTAGCAGTGGTTTCCGCCTTACTACTCCATGAAGCCCATTTTGCCCAGTCTCTTTCTAATTGTGGAGTCATGAACACTGACCTTAGCTGAGGCAAGAAGCCTGCAGTTCTTTGGATGTTGTTTTAGGATCCTTTGAGACTTCTTGGATGATTTTACACTGCCCTTGGAGTAATTTTGGCAGACCGCCCACTCCTGGGAAGGTTCACTACTGTTCCAAGTGTTCTCCATTTGAGATTATACTCTCACTGTGGTCTGATGGAGTCCCAGAGCCTTAGAAATAGCTTTGTAACCCTTTTCCAGACTGATAGAGGGCAACAAAATGTTTTTCTGATCTTTCAGGAACTTCCTTTGATCATGGCATAATGTGCTTGTTGAATCTTTGTCCTGGCAATGTGACTCTGATGGTAAGGGCCAAAATAAGTGAGGTTTATATTGAGCAGGGCTGGCTGTAATCAAGCCTGGCTGTGTTCAATCAGCTGACTCTAATTATCCCTTTAATTGGGTTGATTTAACTAGGGGCAATTACTTTTCACACAGTGCCAGTTGGTGTTGGTTAACTTTTTTCATTAAATAAATGAAATAAGTAAAAAAAAAATGTTATTTGTCCACTCAGGTTCCCTTTATCTAATATTATATTTTGTCTAAAGACCTGAAAACATCCAGTGTGACAAATATGCAATAATAGAGAAAATCAGGAAGGGGGCAAATACTTTTTCACGCCACTGTACGTGTGGAAGCAAAAGCTTTTAAAGAGACAGTGTCACTACTTTAGGCTTCAAAGTGTTTCTAGTTAAAAAAAAAAAAAACAGATCTGATGATTGCCCACACTCTGTAGAATTTTCTGATGTAGTTGGTCAGTTTGATTCTGATTTCTTTTTTCTTTTAAAAGTGAAAAATGGATTACTCACTATATTGGTGTTACCACAAAAAAACATGTTTGTGTACAGTCCTTGATCAACTTCTACTGAACTTGAAAATACCCCCAAAGCAGTCTAGCCAGTCATAGTGCAGTGGGAGGAGAGGAGACTACTGTGTCATGAGTGGCTGCACTGGTTGGGAGGTGTTCTTGGTGTTCAGGAAGTATGCAATAAGAGTATTGTAAAATGAGGGTTTTCAACTAGAAATATTATGATACAAATGGTTGACAGTGCCCCTTTAAGTTATAAAAGGGTGCCCAGAATGGGACCAGCAGGTTGGTATATAATGACAAATTAATAAAGCAAGGATAATGTTAGAAGGGTGAAAGTGGACACAGAACTAAGGATAGCAGATGGAGTGAAAAAGAATGATAAAACGTTCCATAGGTACATAAGGGAAAACATTGGACAAAGGATAGACTATATTGGTGAGAATAAAGAAGGCTGGAACAAGAGTAGAAGACAATACAAATAAGGCAAACATATTAAATGAGTACTCCAGTTCTGTGTTTACAGTAAATGAGGCCAGTCCAATGCATGACAACAAGAACAGATTCATGGGTACAGATAGCAACAAACTCAAGACAGGGTTTGTAACCAGGGAGAGAGTACTACAGGTTTTACAGGACCAGCAAGTAAACAACCCCCCAGATCTAGATAGGCTGTGCCCAAGGGTACTAAAGGAGATTAGCCAGGCCCTTGCAGCCCCATTAGCAGATATAGTTAATACATAACTGGCTAGTGGAAAGATGCCAGAGGACTGGAAGAGAGCTAATTTGGTTCCCGACATAAGACTGGGAGGAAAGGGATGACTCAAGGGAATTACAGACCAGTGAATTTCAAATCAATATTGGGGAAACTATTGGAGTCAGTCATAAAGAAACCACCTAACAGACAGAAACCAACATGGGTTCAAGAATGGTAGGTCTTGAATGAATTTGATGAGCTTTCTCAATCGAGTGACTCAGATGGCAGGCGATTGGCAGTTGGTCGGCATAATGTACTGGGACTTTATTATGACCTTTGGGTTAGTGCCAGACAGGAGGTTTATCCAGAAAGTGGGGCAAACAGGACTGGGAGAAGCTAGGTGGCTTGACAGCTGGTTGTAAGATATAACACAGAGAATTGTCCTGAATGGTAAATTCTCTGATATCAGGAAAGTAGCAGTAGTAATTTTATTTATTTAGCTCCCAGTCCCAAAGGCTCTGGCACTGTACATCATAAAACATATAAACAGAAAAGCAACAGAACAGAACAGAAATGGAATGGCAAACTACTATTTAAATGGAGTTGAACATGAGTCCACTAACAAAGAAAAAGATCTGGGTATGCACATAACTAATAATTTATCATTTGGACAGCATGCAAGAGAAGTGATGAGGAGAGGTAACAGAATGCTTGGATGCATTCCGAAACACATCAAAAGCAGGGATAAAAATGTTATCCTAACTTTGTATGGTGCCCTAATGAGACCCCATCTGGAGTATTATGTTCAGTTTTGGGCACCCAGTAACATTCAGGATATTGCACTGTTGGAGTGGGTGCAGAGAAGGACAAACAAAAGGGTTGCCGGAGTATCATACTTGTAATATGTGGAGAGGCTAAGGGAGCCGAACTTGTTAACTCTCTTGAATAGAGGAGAGTAAGGGATGATCTTTGCCTGGTTTACAAAGCTTTTAAAACCCAAGTCCTGCGGGAATGTATAGGTCTCAATAGAAAAAAACACCAAGTAGACAAACAAGAGCTCAGAATTATCAACTCAGGTGCAAATTTTTATAGAAGTTCTAGAAGAGGTTCCTGGATAAATCAGAGAGTGGGAGATATATGGAACAACTTCTCAGGGGAAGTGGTGACAAGTAAAACTGAAGCAAGGAGATAAACAACTAAAAAAACCCAGCTTTGGATAACCTTTTTCATAAAAACTATAGGTAGTACCCACTGTAAAATGACAAGTCATACATGGCTAGCGCTTCTGACTCATGGTGTTCCTATGGTCCCTATGAACACATGATCATAAATACAAATAAATGTAAAAGTGCACATTTAGGAGCATGGATAACTTAAATATAAAGAAGTGGTGTGTCACAAGGGCCTATCTTGGAGCTGGTACTTGTCACATGTATATCAGTGATATCACTGTGGAGATTACAAGGTAAAAGTGAGACTGTTCACAGAGGATACTAAACTGTGTGGGTGGGTGGACAATGAAGAGGGCATCGACAGCATGAAAAAGAATGTAGAAAAGCTGAAGAAATTATCAGACACATTGCAACTTCTATTCAATGCTGAGAAATGTAAAATAATGCACACTGGAAACAGTTCCACGATACCGATTTGACAGAAAATCTGTCGACCGCCATCATAACGACGGCACTATGTCAAGTGCAACTGCAGTTGGCATTGTGCTGTCAGAAAAGTAATGAATTTTTTAGCCCCCCTGCACCCGCCGCACTTTAGTATTCCAACTGCTGGTCAGAGCTGACTCAGAGAAGGGGCACAACACCCAGGGAAGCAGTGCCAGGGCCCCGAGTGGTCTTTACAGTGATCTGTCCTTTTTGTCGCAGTCAACAACATCGCTGTAAAGGTTTCGCTGCAGCATCGGCACACCACTGGAAATGAATATCCATAGACATGATATTGCATCAATGGCGTCAAAATAGATCACTCAAAAGAAGAAAAGGACCATGTTTTATAATTAACAATTTGAAAGCCTCTTCCCACTGTAGCATATGGGAAAGCCAATAGGATGCTAGGATATAATAGACAAGGAACAAGCTACACTGAGTATACACAAGGATAGTGGTGCTGCAGTGCTATAAGTCAATAGAATTCAGTCACAAAAGCAGAGCACACACAAACCTCCAGTAAATAACCAGGGCACCAGCCTCATGAAGAAATATATCACATTTATTAACTACATAAACTAAAACAAGAGGCAAGCCTCTTGTTTTGTTTATGAATTAATAAATATGATATATTCTTCATGAACTGCCTGCTAAGTACTGGAGGACTTGTGTGCTACTATGACTGAGTATAGGCAGGACTTTACTAGTCACAGCAGACAGGTGATATTGGCACTGTATAGGTCCTTGGTTAGACTCATAGGAGCTGGGTTTGTAACATTTCTGGTGGGGCCCAGGGGTCAGGGGTCAAAGCCCCACCCCCTGGCCCAGGGGTCAGAGGTCACCCTTCCCCTACAGAAGTCTACGAGAGCACAGCCCCCTGTGCAGTAACATGGTTATCTGGGGGTTAAGTCCCTGGCCTTAGTTATGAAAAAAAATTGGAAATACTCATTAATAGCCCAATCTACAATGGATATGAGGTGCAACGGACAATAGCAAACACATCAGAACAGTTACTGGCACTATAGCAGTCAAATGAAAACACAAAATACAGGGCTAATACATCCTCGCCCATAAACTGAAAGAGCCAGTGGAGACAAAACAGTCAGACAGGCAAATACACATTTTTAAGTAGTCAGCAGTGACTTTTTAAATGCCAGTTTTAAAGGGTCTGGTGGAACTGTGCACATCTGCTGTGCTGGCCTGCAAATCAGTGAACTCTACTGCAGTGGGCCACAACCCCAAATAAATAGTATTGTATTCAGAAACATTTGAGACTACCCATAACTGGCAAATGTGTGGATTATCGAAACCCCCCCCCCCCCAGAACTCTGCTATTAACGTAGCACTGAAGTTACCGTATACTACTTTGGTCCATTACAGAACTGCACGCTCTACATCATGTCAGGCTGCCAGTTATTTTTATTGTAGTTTGAGTTGCAGGGGGGGGATTCACTCCCCCACACCCCCAGAGTGTTGGGGGCAGAGCTTCACCAGTGCAAATAAACTGAAAAAAACTCAGTTACAGTCGCTGTACCCTATGTCAGACTATTAGTTATTTTTTTATTCATTTATTTGACTAGGTGCTTCCCCCACACTCCCGTGTTAAAAAAAAACCAAAAAAATACAAGGAATGGGGGTTGGGAGCAGAGACCCCAAACTCACATAAACAGACGAAACCTAAATCAGCAGCCAGCATGCAATGAAAGTAGCCTAGTGCCGCTATGATTCAGCACAGCAAGCATGCAACAAAAAGCACACTGTGTTCTCTGTAGCTTTGCGTAACACTAATAGCGGTGGTCTGATAACCTTCCCAATCACCCCCACAACTTGCAATTTGCAGATAAGCTTCCTTCATCATGCCTCTTAACACCTCAGAATTAAAATGTGTAGTGGACCTAATGGCCAGAAATCCAGGCGGTACCACAGAGTAGTTTCATTCATTTGGCAATTCACCAGTAAAAAGTGAAAACTAGCAAAATCCTTGTGCTTGATAGTGACTTGACAAAGTCAAACTGCCCAACTTGCTGGTCACTATAGTGATCGGCAATAGGACTGTCAAAAGAGAAATGTAGTTTGCCAAGACCCCACCAGTGTGTGAGAGCTTGCAAGTCAACATCCCCAAGTCATTGTTAATAGCATTGGTTCAGACTGACATACAAGAGGCGGGGGCCAGTTAGTACTGGAGGCACAACCCTGGAAACATACCGCTCAACCTTTTGTCACTGGAATAAGAAACACAGACACTCACAATGAAGGGCAATGAGGAATACTGACCACCAAAATGAGGGACACATCCTCAAAATAGAGACAGAAGCTCAGAACACTTTAGAAACCACTGCTTTTATATGTAGCATATTTATTTTTGAATTAGCATCTTAAAAATAATGAATGCATGCTGTAAAGGAGAAATGCAATGAATCTGCAAGTCATTTTTCAGAATATAAGCAGATTTTAAATACTGGTTAAAAGTTTGTTACTTTGTTCCATTACTACAAGATGTTTAGTTATCCTGGCCAGTGTGTGTGACTCTCTTTGATTTACACACAGCTGGACAGGACCATTTTAGAAGTGTATGATGTGTGTGATGCACATTATTTACCTTGTTCTGCTCTTCCATTGTTTAAACAATGCATTTCAGTTCTACTACAGCACTCTATGGCCAGAAGGAACATAAGTCAACTACATCATACTGTTCCAAATGGCCACTTACCACCAGAATGTAAATCAGAAATTATCACTATGGTTACTGACAAGCTTGTAAAGATTAAATAATAATAAAATTAGAATTAGTTCTACTAGGAAAAATACATGCAGGTCCAGTGGAGGTCTCCTTTAATGTCTCAATTTACAGCACATTCTCTTTGATTCTATGTGATGGCAACACTTTTTGTAGGACAGGTGGATGAGGGGCAAGCAATTTTGAGGGGTTAAAGGAGGACTGCCCCTTGTTAGCACACACAGTTGAGAGGTATGTCTTAAATTTCATAGGGTCCGAGTGAGACGCAGGATGGGAAGTGCCACAGCCCAAATGATCCTACCTGGAAAGTTAGTGTAGTCCCCGGAGGGCACAACACAGTCACATCAGCATTAAATTGGCATACTGGTACCACTGTATTACAATGTCTTCCCGAAACCCCTTTAAATTAGGCAACAGACAATTTAGGCACATCTTTCACAGTTTTTTTGCATTATTTCTTTATCCTCTCCTACATGCCTCAGATTTGCCATTTCCTTCAGGCAGCCATGATCCCTGACATCCACCTACTGTCCTTCCTTCCTTGGAACCCCTTACCTCAAATCGCAGCCGACCCTGGAGTAGCTCGACGTAACCCTTCACCTAGTGGGTCCCCGGAGGGGGAAGGCACCAGTGGGGCAGCCAGCATACTCTTTCTCTCAGCCCCAGGGGCTCCTCAAGAGTTCTTCAGTGTTTTCAGCAGATTGTCTGCCATCATCCTGGCCAATCCAGGACATTTTTCCATTTTTCTGGCACCCCTGATGTCGTGCCACATCTTGTAGTGCTCCCGGTCTCCACTGGGGGCCACTACAGAGTGAGGCATCACTCTAACTCACTCCAGGAGAGGAGAGCAGTCCTTCAGATGCTTAATCCTCTCCCGCCCCCACCTACCCCCAGTGACCCAAGTCCGTTCCCGAACCCGGGTCACCGGTGTGGTTTGAGGTAAGGTGCCAGCACCTCAGCCCTCTGCGCCACCGGGCCGGCTCTTTTCATAGTTTTAAGGTAGCAGGTACCCAACTGAGGGGACTCACAGTGTCTATAGCACTGACATGAGCTCATGGCATCAGTGCCAGTGACATATAATGGAAGAGAGTGGATGTGGGAAGATAAGTTTAACAGTAAGACCCTCTGCCTCCCCACCACACCCACCCACACCCCAGATCAGCAACACCAACAAGTAAATGGTACTCTTCCACATGTCTACCTCCACTAACAGACATGCCCAGCTCCCTGTTCAGCTAGTCAAATGACCAGCTACCCCACCAGGTACCCCCCATGCCATGCACACACACTGCAAGCTCTCATTTTACATGACATGACCAGTGATGAGCTATACACAACCACAGCCAGCACCCCAACACACATACACATGCACACACACACACCACAGTCCCCCCCTCCGCCCACTTGACTGCACCCACTGTGCAATATGGTACTAATCACTAGCATTTCGTTTGCTGTTGACACTCTTTCTGTTCTGGGTTCATTCAGAATTCTAAAAATGAAAAACAACTGGAGCCCCTCATTTGATTGTACCACAACACTGATGGTCAGTGTTGGATGCTTGTACAAACCCTGAGAGCATATACCTTTAAATTCATTTCAATCACTGCATACAGGGATCCTGCAATTATGTAGAGGATAATGCCTGATGTACAGGTGCTAACCATGGTGCACTCACCTTGAGTGGTTGCTAGGGCATCACTAAACCTCAAGAGTGCAACTTGAGAGGTTTACCATTGCCCTAGCAACCACGAGAGGAGATTGCACCATGGTTATCACCTGGACATCAGGCATTGTCATTTATAGTGTATGGCACTCGACATGAGAATTTACACCCTCTCTCCCCAAACACAGGTCATTTAGCCTTACCTTATTAATGAATCTACACTATGGCCACATGATTGTGTGTATGTGGGTGTTCCACACAAGCAAGTTAGTGAGCAATACCCCATTTCACTGCCACTAACATCTTGTGATCATATTTGTACTGTGACTCTCCTTCAGCTGCTAACTTACAGGTCTTTACATGCCAGTTTTTGGTGGTGATGGAGTGAGAGAAAGGACAAAAGATGGATGTGTGCACTCACCAGGTAAAATGTTGGAGACAGTCACCACCAAAAACTGGCATCTAAAGACCTGTAAGTTAGCAGCTGAAGGAGACTCACAATATAAATATGGTCACAAGATGTTATGGAAACACGCAAAAATGAAAAGGAAAGGGGAAACCGTTTAACCTGGAAAGGCACATGACACTATGCCAAAGCTTGTTTCCAGGAGCAACGTGGAAGCACAAGGAAGTTAAGTAACTTGCGTAGGCTCAAACAGTATGAAAGTGGGACTGTGAGATTCAAATCCAGGTCTCCAAGTTTGGAGCTAGGAGCCTTAAACCACTGCACTATACTGCCTCCACCAAGGATTTCAAAAGCAGGAAATTTATTGCTGTGTAAAAACTGCAGACGCAAAGTTAATCCAAGGAGGTAGTATACACAGATGCTACTGGGATGTTGATCAGGAAGTGGCCAGGCCAACTAGTCTTTATCATTTACACTATGGTCCAGATAGTCAAACTGCGCCAGGCTGTGGCACAAGCTTAGGCGCAGCTCAACTCGGCTGCGCAGGGGTGTGGACTGGGCGATATTCAACGGAGCTGCGCCATGGCTCAGCAGCATTGAATATTGCACCCTGGCCACCCGCAGTGTGCATGGCACAGTGGCACTGTGCCAGCGCAAGTGGCCAGAGTGGAGCATGGGGATGCGCTAGCGCAAGTTCCATTGTGCAAGGCGCAGCAACTGCGATATTCAAAAGTTGACATGCAAATGGGGCCATAATGTATGCAAGGCACACATGGGTCCATTTGCATGTCATTATGGCCCCATTTGCATGCAGGTGCGCCAATCCCCAACAACTTGCACCTGGCACCCTGCCAGGCAGCAGCCATCAGGGACCAATGCCACCTGCAGCCAACAATGTGCTCCACAGCCTGATCGCGGGCATCTGTATAAATAAAAGAAGAATTCCAATATCCCTGGTGGTCCAGTGGACCGCTGTTTGCCCGATCGCGGGCATCTGTATAAATAAAAGAAGAATTCCAATATCCCTGGTGGTCCAGTGGACCGCTATCTGCCCATTCGCGGGCATTTGTAAAAAAAAATAATTCAATGTCCAGCATCTCTGTTGGTCCAGTGGACCGCTATCTGCCCGATCACAGGCATTTAAAAAAATGTCCAATATCCCTGCTGGCTAGGGTACCCCTCCCTGCCGCCCACTGGCCCCACCGCCCGCTCCCCCAGTCAGCTGGCGGGCAGCACCCCCGCCTGCCGCCCACTGATTGACACTGTCGGTAGGGCTGTATACTTATTGGTCCACAGTGTGAGCCAATGGGTGTGCAGCCCATACCGTACTACACATTCCAGATATGTGAATGGGGGAGGTCACATGATGTAGTCTACCTTGTAGCAGCACTTGTCTCGAGCTCAGACCTACCGTCCTCTGCAAACCTCCTAAATTGAATTTTGTGAGTCTCAAAGCGGATTGCAAGGGACTTTTAAAGTTATTGCTTCCTTGCCTACCGCAGTGGGCCAGTTAAAGTTTTTCGTCGCAAAGCCTTTTAACGGTGATGGAGGCCGAGATGAAGCAGGCCGCGTTTAGGCATACTCCGCCGACTACTCCAGAAAAGACTTCCAAAAAGTCTAGAAGTCAAGGAATGGGAAGTTCGAGCAAAACGAACAGCCTTAACCCTCCAGTAACTCCTCTGTCCGAGGAGAGATTCCTGCAGGAGCTGCTACCGTTTTGAGAATCCCTGGTGGATATTGCTACAGAGCTAAAGTCAATTAAAGGCGATCTCGCCAGCCTTAAGACGAGAATGGCCGATTCGGAAGCCAGAGTTTCATCCCAGGAGAAATGGAGGGAGAGAATTGACCCCGAGATCATTCTGCTCAGACAACAAGTTCACAAACTTCAGCTTAAACTGAAGATTTAGAGGGGAGAAGCAGGAGAAATAACCTCCTGATTATTGGGCTGCCCGAAGCGGAAGAGGACGCAGACACTATTGCTTTTATGCAGAAGTTTCTACACAAGATCATGCGGTCCTCTCCCTTGAACCCCCAATACCATATAGAAAGAGCTCATCGCTCCCTCAGACCGAAACCTCCAGTGGGATCTCCTCCTCGACCTATCATCATAAGATTTCTCAGCTTCGTGAAGAAGCAGCATGTCAGTGCCAAAGTTAAAGATCTGCAATCAGTAACCTGGGGGTCCTCCAAAATTAGAATTACGCAAGACCTACCACGTGAAACCAGACAAAGGCAGGCAGCTTTTTACCCGATTGTCAGCAAGTTAATTGCCGCTAGCATTTGTTTCAAGATGCTATACCCAGCTAGATTACAAGTGGCAATTGATAGCACTTGGCACTCCTATGATTCTCCGGAGCAGGCTACAAAGGACCTTACTTCCCAACTCCCTAATCTCTTCAAAACAGGCTGAGCATGCAGAGACTAATGGGGGGGGGTCATTTATGTATTCTGTTATTAAATTTTTATGTTTGTTACCATAATTGTGGTTGATTACCTGCTGTGTTTCCTGTTGATGGGAGGATAGGAATGGGTAGGCCTCGCTGGCGGGTGATGAGCCCATCTTTCCCTTCGTGGGGTCACGTGCTCATCTTCAGGCTGGGGGGGTCTGGAAACCTTAGGGCTGGTAAGAGTTTATGGGCAGCAGCTTATGGGGCGAACTGGTTTCGGTCCCACTGCTACTTTGGTCCCCCTATCAGATCTGTGCCACTCTGGAGATCCAGACCTGCTACCTGGACGCTATCTGGTGTGCGACACGGCATCCCTGAGAGAGGGGGTGAAGCCCCTTCCTTTCTAGTTGTTTAACCTTGGCCGATTTTGGGGGGGAACACTGCCCCAAGAGCTAGGATTACAAGCTTCAACATGGTAAGTTAGCTGCATTTCACCAAGGCTAGATATTTAAAGCAGAGCGTTTGTGCCTATGTGAGGAGCAACTCTGGACAGAATACTGTTATGACAAGCTTGTGTCCAGGGACAAGTAAGGCTCATTTTCCCTGGGTATATACAGTTGGGAGACATTCTTAATGCAAATATTTCTGCGAAGGATGGTCAGACTGGTGGCTGTGGAGGGTCAGGGGAAGGGAAGCTCGGGATCGAGGTACGCTCTGGGAGAACTGCATCGGGGGCTGATAAATGGGGGGTATGGCGAATCTCGGTGGAATCTAGTACTGCAAGGGCATAATTGGTGCTTGGTTAAGCACCCTCTCAGACTACGAATTAGATTCCTGTCATATGTTATGATAGGATATTTCTGGTTATGGTATGATCGAGATATCGCCACGAGGGCGAGGGCTCCAAGTACTCACGCATGGCTTTTCGGGTTACTGTTTGATATACTTGGGGTCACTATGTAAATAGTTGTGTTAGTTTTGGGGGGATTATGAAACGGAGACAAATTCTTTGGATACAGTATATGGTAGTGGGGAACAGTTTGGTACAGTTTATGGTGGGATATTATTGGAATATTTTTCAGGGAGGGATGGGAGGGGTGGGTCTGGAGTGTGCTCTTCAGAATGGTTACTTTGGTCAACTAATTATGACTGTGTTTTCAGTTTAATTGTTCATGATGATTACTGCACCACTTAAAATTGCCACATGGAATATAAGAGGTCTCAGAGACATGACAATGAGATATCAGGTTTTTAAAAATTGTGATCTACTAAATGTAGATATCCTCTTGCTTCAAGAAACCCATTTATTAGACACAGAAACAAGCTGGTTACCCAGACAAGGTTTCTCCCAAGTCTTTGTCCCTCTAGGACCGGACTCAGTCATCACCGGCTGCCCCCTGGACCACCACACACTGTCCCGACCTGCCGACCAGACACCTTACACCACCACCACATGTCCACCTCACCTCTCATCTGCTGCAGCCTGCTGCTCTTCTCTCTCTTCCTCGACCCATACTTCTGACCATCACCGACGCTCGACGCAGCATGACCCGACTCCCGACTACAAAACTGGCCACTAGAAATTAAAGGTTGCTGTTGCTTTGCTGACCAGCCATTGCTCTTCACTTCTCATGGTCGCTCCCCAGCTCACCTTGCCGCATGCCACCTCACACAACACCAAAACGCATCCGTATGGCACCTAATAAACCCTCCCCCTGACCAGTCACAGATACGGCAATGCTGGCAAATTGAAACACACCACCTGCCAATCAACCAGTCACCACGATGATTGGGCGGGGTGTTTGACAAAAAAACTAAAGGCGCAAATTTTAAATAATGCCAGTAGCACTGTGCCCGCCGCCAGCAAATTAAATGGGGGGGGTGGCAAATCATGCCGGCAGCTGGTGCGGGTAACAGGGCACGCGCTGCGTGCACACAAATCCACAATTGGGGGGAGAAAAAAGTCAAAGCAGGCAGCAGCATTGAAAAATATTGCTGGGGCTCAGCCCAGCTCAATAAATATTGATGGGCAATGCCCCACGGGCCCATACAACCTGGCACCTATGGTTAGACTGCACCTGGAGTCCTGCATGTAGTTTTGGAACCTGCATCAGTAGAAATATAAGAAGATGTTAGGGTCTAGCCAGCAGAGGGGCTATGTAAAAGGTAAGACCTGTCCGGAAATATTAGATGGTCTCAACATGAACTTGCAGGAAGAAAGAAGGAAACGGTGGAACAGTGCAGAAAATAAATCTTCAACTATATGCAGGAACTTAATAGGATGAACTTCTTGGAGTTATTTATGTTAAGGAACAACACAACCAGAAGGAGGCATAACCTTAAACAAGAGGGGATGTACAATATGTAAGAAAAATGTAAGAAAATATTTCTTCATGGAGAAGGTGGTGGATAGAGATGTTGCAAAGTATTACTTATAGCAAATCATGTGCAAAGTTGGGACACATCATACAGTACTTCATGAAAGTTCATGGAGATCCCAACTTTGTCTCCAACTTTGCACAGCTAAGTTTCTAATTTACAATAAAATATTTTTTTAACAAATCCCATCTTGCATCCACCCCATTTACTTGTAGCTGTCCCCCCTTCTTATCACCCGGACCTGTAACAGGATGTTCCTTATCCCCTGCTCCCATCTGCAAAGAAATCTCCCCAACTCATGTGTCCTGGTGATGTTCACCACCATGGTAAAATCTGATATACCCTTCCCCACAAACACATGTCAAAAACAACTCCCCCGACCCCAATCTTGAATAGTATTCCTTTTACCCAACCCCCCTGAGCACTAGCAAAAAAATTGCTTTCTTCTGTTAACTGTAACAAAGAAAACTGTCGCCCACTGCAAACTGAAACATCCACTCTGTTCAGTGGTCAGTATCAGAATAATGAACAAATGATATTGTTGCCTATAGTAAAACCTGATTGGCTGAGGCCTCAGGCCAAGATGTCTTTTATTCATTATTCTGATACTGCCCACTGAACCGAGTGGATGTCCTTGCAACTGGGGATGGTTTTCTTTATTACAGGTAACAGGTGAAATGGACTTTTTGGGGTGCTTGGGGGGAGAGAGGATGGGACCGGTGGTGGTTAGAGTTGAAGGAAGGGAGGGAGGGAGGAGTGAGGTGGAAGGAGTTCTTTTGGGTATGGGCCGGGGATGGAAAGATTGAATTTTATTGTAGTGCAGAACTTCATCGGGAGGTGGGCGGACATTTTTGCAGATGGGAGAAGGGGTGGTAGTAAAATCATGCACAGATATGGGGATAAATTGTAAAACACTGTGTGTAGTTCTTCACAGGACAAAGCAACTCTTTGGCAGCGAAGTGTCACGTCATGTAGTTTCATCAGGTGAAGTTTGGCACTTTGCCAGATGAAAACTTCATACAGAGCTTTGTGATGTTCTCACAAAGCAAAGATTTCCTGACTTCGCACATCTCTTATTGTAGATGGTTGGAGCAATCTATCCAGTGAGATTAATGCTAGGACTATCTCAGGGTTCAAAACCCAATGGGATAGGGCAAAGAGTGTAACTAGAAATAAAAGGGAGGTGAGGATAAAGAGAGCTCAGATAAGGCTGAGTATCTCTGCATAGGAACAACAGGACAGACTCTGCTGGCCCATCGTGTTTTTTCTGTCCATTATCATCTATGTATCTAAACAATATCTCCACTAATGAATAAATGTTTTAGAAACATAGAAATATATCATTTTAAGGCAGCAAAGGAATGCTTGACCCACTCAGTCTGCCCATTTTTTCCTTTCCTGTTTTCTAATGATGATCATACCCTCTTGGGGCTGTCTATGCTGCCAAACATTAGAACTTTATATGCATTATGCATACCTCTCTGGATACTATCATCTAAAGGTAGGACCCACTGCCTCAGTGTAGAAAACGCAAGGCACAATTTGGAACACTTCATCAAATCCTAAAAATTAAAGCTCAGAACAGTTTGCTGTTCATGAAGCAACACAATTTTCACATTTGTTGCTGTGCATTTCTTAACATAGAATGTTGGACAGCACAATCTCAATTTGGGGTATAGGGCTTCTGTGAGGTAAAATGAAGGCCAATCCTTGATAACATGGCATAGTGGACAGGAATACAGTATATCTGCCCTTACCTTCAGCAGGAGGCTAAATAAATTAAATCTCTGTCCATTATCTGGTGGTAGACTACCATGATGGGCTGTTAATTGTACTGTGATTCTAAAGTGTTTTATGGGCTTTCGTTTAGATGGAACAATTTTGCCTATTTGTTTTTATAAGCATTTTGGCCATAAAATGTGTTTTGATATCCTGAGCTTTTACTACAGTATACTGCACTCTGTGTGGCATATCATACATCTGCCACTACTTTTTTTCTACTACCACTATCTGATTTGATAGTAATAGACCACAGCCTTCAATTTGGTGGACCATAACCTGCTCATTCCAACATTGTTTAAACTGGGGATAGGGCACTCAATTACTTTTTGGGTTTCTAACTATCTGTACAACAGGTCACAAAACAGTCAAAACAGGCAAGGTCATATCCAGAGCAAATTCCATCTCTTGTGGTGTTCTGCAGAGATTTATTCTAGGTACTCTTTTTTTTTTCACTATATTTACAGGTTGCGGAGGCATGGCACTGTTGTGGCCAATGCCCTCACAGCCTTTAAAAGCTTGGCCCACTTCCCCCAATGCCATGGCATGCTGCTGCTGCTGACACTAGTTCAGCTAGCGTGCCACAACTTTCTAACATTTTAGCCGCTGCAATCAGGGGCTGCCTCGTCATTGCAGTGTCAGCCATTCGCTGCAATGAGGGAGTGACCCATCATTGCAGAGCGGAACTTTGAAACACTGATATTGTTTGTGAACATGGCAGTGGCTTGCCGCCATGTTCACAAACAATGTTAACCCCCCCCCGCCGAGGGAATGCCCAATCCCCCTCGGCAGCATGTGCCCCCCACCATGTTTGTTTGTTGATGGGGGCCCCAATTCCCATCAGCTTCAGTGCCATAAGGTTTATGTTGCCAATGGGTAGCCACTCCCGTCGGCATTATGTGCTTTCCCCTACTTTGTTGTCTGCTGATGGGGTGCCCAATCCCCGTCGGCATAATGTAACCCCCCCTTTTCTTGTGTGCTGACGGGGATGCCCAATCCTCCATCAGCTATAGCTGTCCCCCAAACAGATGACTCCACTGGCCACTGGGAGCCCACCCCAGCATGCCACATGCCCCTGTAAAATTAAAAACGGTCCTGCGATGTCATTTTTTATCCTGTAAAAAGAAACATTCCCTCTGCGTTCTACCTGCCCCCTCCCACAACCTGTGCTCACCACTGTGCACCCTGCCTCCCACCCCCCCATACTTACCTCCGGAGTTTGGCGCGATGATCTTTGGTGGACCGGGAACACATCTGCACTTTTCAAAGCCGACTGCGAACTGAGGAAATGCCGGTAAGCTGTATAATGGAATAAATACTTTTTTTTTCAATTTTGATGCGTATCTCAGGCATTTTTTGGAATTTTGGCACCAAATTTTCAACAGGGGGGTTTTGGGACCCCTTCTTATGAATTCTGGCACTGCCATTGCATTATGCGACCCCGAAAGGTGATTTCGCAGTCACTGTACAGAATCCCCTTTCGTGACCAATTAACGAAATGACAGCGCCGTGTTCATGGGGTGGGCTCTCAAAATGCCTATACTGCAAATTTGGCAGGAAAAATAAAAAAAATGACTGTTTTACGAGCATGTGTTGCGCAGTTGCTACGCATGCTCGTAACTTTATGAATTTGCAATATCTTCACGCCAGATTTTCAACATTGGCATTTTTTCAGACCTCCTTGTGAACAGTACAGCTGCCATTTTCCACATCCTGGCCGAAATGTGTTTTCGCATGTCCGGCACAGAATAGCACAGTTGCTGTGGGAAATCTGTGTTCAGGACAGATTAAAAAAATGACAGTGGCACTATTCATGAGCAGACGTCCAAAAATGCCTAAGGTGAAAATTTGGTGATGATACTCCATAAAATGACTGTGTTATGAGCATGCATTGCGCAGTTTGCACACATGTAAGTGAGCTCAACGGAGCTCTAGCGTGACTGTTGCGGATTTCTTTGTGGGCAGAAAAAGATGCCAACAGAGGCAGGAGCCCAGAACAAAAGGGCAGCCTGCAGCACCAGGGGAAACAGAATGAGCGAGTGAGACGGGGAGTGAGTGACCTCAACGGAGCTCTGTCAGGACAGCTGCAGATTTGTTTGTGGGCAGAAAAAGATGCCAACAGAGGCAGGAGCCCAGAACAAAAGGGCAGCCTGCAGCACCAGGGGAAACAGAATGAGCGAGTGAGACGGGGAGTGAGTGACCTCAACGGAGCTCTGTCAGGACAGCTGCAGATTTGTTTGTGGGCAGAAAAAGATGCCAACAGAGGCAGGAGCCCAGAACAAAAGGGCAGCCTGCAGCACCAGGGGAAACAGAATGAGCGAGTGAGACAGGGGGAGTGAGTGACCTCAACGGAGCTCTGTCAGGACAGCTGCGGATTTCTTTGTGGGCAGGAAAAGGTGCCAACGCAGGCAGGAGCCCAGTACAAAAGGGTAGCCTGTAACACCGAGAGAAACAGAATGAGTGAGTGAGTGACAGAGGGGGAGTGAGTGAGCTCAATGGAGGTGTATCATGACTGCTGAGGATTTCTTTGTGGGCAGGAAAGGCAGCAATGCTGGCAGGAGCCCAGTACAAAAGGTCAGCCTGCAGCGCTGGCAGAAACGGAATGAGCGAGTGAGAGAGGAGGAGTGAGCGAGCTCAACGGAGCTGTGTCGGGACTGCTGCAGATGTCTTTGTGGGCAGAAAAAGCCACCAATACAGACAGGAACCCAATACAAAAGGGCAGCCTGCAGCAGCGGGAGACACAGAATGAGTGAGTGAGGGAGGGGGAGTGAGTGAATGAGCTCATTGGAGCTCTGTTGTTACTGCTGCGGGTTTCTTTGTGGGCAGAAAAAGGCAGCAATGCACGCAGGGGCCCAGTACAAAAGGGCAGCCTGCAGTGGCAGGAGAAACAGAACGAAGGAGTGAGAGGGGGTGAGTGAGTGAGTGAGCCCAATGGAGCTGTATCATGACTGCTGCAGATTTCTTTGTGGGCAGAAAAGGGCAGCAACGCAGGTAGGAGCCCAGTACAAAAGGGCTGCCTGCAGCACCGGCAGAAACGGAACGAGCGAGTGAGAGAGGGGGGAGTGAGTGAGGCCAACGGACTGCTGCAGATTACTTTGTGGGAAGAAATAAATGCCAACAGAGGCAGAAGCCCAGTACAAAAGGGCAGCTTGCAGTGCCAGGAGAAACAGAATGAGTGAGCGAGACAGGGAGGGTGAGCAACCTCAACGGAGCTCTGTTGGGACAGCTGCGGATTTCTTTGTGGGCAGGAAAAGGTGCCAACACAGGCAGGAGCCCAGTACAAAAGGGCAGCCTGCAGCACTGGGAGAAGTAGAATGAGCGAGTGAGAGAGGGGGAGTGAGCGAGCTCAAAGGAGGTCTATCATGACTGCTGCGGATTTCTTAGTGGGCAGGAAAAGGCAGAAACATAGGCAGGAGCCCAGTACAAAGGCCAGCCTGCAGCCCCGGCAGAAATGGAACGAGTGAGTGACAGAGGGGGAGTGAGCGACCTCAATCGAGCTGTGTCGGGACTGCTGCACATGTCTTTGTGGGCAGACAAAGTCGGCAATGCATGCAGGAACCCAGTACAAAAGGACAGCCTGCAGCAGTGGGAGACATAGAATGAGCGAGTCAGGGAGGGGGAGTGAGTGAGCACAACGGAGCTCTGTTAGGACTGCTGCTTTGTGGGCATAAAAAGGCATCAGTGCACACAGGGGCCCAGTACAAAAGGGCAACTTGCAGTAGCGTAAGAAACAGAACGAACGAGTGAAAGAGGGGGAGTGAGTGAACAAGCTCAACGGAGCTCTATCATAACAGTTGCTTATTTCTTTGCGACCAGAAGAAGGCAGCAACGCAGCCAGGAGCCCAGTACAACAGGGCAGCCTGCAGCACCAACAGATTTCTTTGTGGGCAGAAAAAGATAGCAATGCATGCAGGGGTTGAGTACAAAAGGGCAGCCTGCAGCGGTGGGAGAAACAGAATGAGTGAGTGACAGAGGGTGAGTGAGCGAGCTCAACGGAGCTCTATCATGACTGCTGTGGATTTCTTTGTGGGCAGAAAATGGTGGCAACACAGGCAGGAGCCCAGTACAAAAGGGCAGCCTGCAGCACCGACAGAAATGGAACAAACGAGTGAGAGAGGGGGAGTGAGCGAGCTCAATGGAGCTCTGTCAGGACTGCTGCAGATTTCTTTGTGGGCAGAAAAAGGCGCCAACAGAGACAGGAGACCACAACAAAACGGCAGCCTGCAGTGCCAGGAGAAACAGAATGAGCGAGTGAGACAGGTAGAGTGAGTGACCTCACCAGAGCTCTGTCAGGACAGCTTCAGATTTCTTTGTGGGCAGCAAAATGTACCAATGCAGGCAGAAGCCCAGTACAAAAGAGCAGCCTGCTGCACCAGGAGAAACAGAATGAGCGAGTGAGACAGGTGGAGAGAGTGACCTCAACGGAGCTCTGCCAGGACAGTTGCAGATTTCTTTGTGGGCAGAAAAAGGTGCCAACGCAGGCAGAAGCCCAGTAGAAAAGGGCAGCCAGCAGAGCCAGGAGAAACACAATGAGCAAGTGAGAGAAGGGGAGTGTGCGAGCTCAACAGACCTCTATTGTGACTGCTGTGGATTGATTTGTGGGCAGAAAAAGGCGGCAACGCAGGCAGGAGCCCAGTACAAAAGGCCAGCCTGCAGCGCCAGCAGAAGTGGAATGAGTGAGAGAGAGGGTGTGAGCTAGCTCAACGGACCCATGTCAGGATAGCTGCAGATTTCTTTGTGGACAGAAGAAGCTGCCAACAGAGGTGGGAACCCAGTACAAAAGGGCAGCCTGCAGCGCCAGCAGAAACAGAATGAGCGAGTGAGAGAGGGTGAGTGACCCACTTCAACAGAGCTCTGTCGGACCGGCTGCAGATTTCTTTGTGGGCAGAAAAACATGCCAACGCAGGCAGGAGCCCAGTACAAAAGAGCAGTCTGCAGCACCGGGAGAAACAGAACGAGCAAGTGACACAGGGGTAGTGAGCGAGTTCAATGGACCAACGCAATCAACGTTCGGCATTGACAAATGCTTGTTATTAATGGCCTACCAAAGATCTGCAATACTGCCAAAACTCTGCTCCTACACAGATGGTATGATCATCTACATGCATAGAAGACCTCAACAGTATTAAAGGGAAACTTCCAACCGCTAAAGCCCCACACCTCTATGTGCGGCAGACCCCAATTAGCAGTTTAGCTTTGTGGTGTTTATAGTTACTTTATCTGGTTGATCCTGCTGTTTTACCCACCAGCATATTGAAGAGCGCACACTCCTACAACCTCCCACAGCTGTCCAGAGTTTGATGTATCAGCCAGAGAGCAGCTGTAGGAGTGCATATAGTAATGCTCTATGAGGGAATGTATTAATAGCTCTGGTTTGAGAAGATGACACCTGGGAGCTATACTGGGCCTATATATGGTGTGGTGTCACCTGGACATGGGCATAGGAATGGTCAGGACCAAGAAAAGGGCCTTGGACTCTTGAAGAGTGGATTTTGATAGGATGGGGGAAGTTCTGAAAAGGCACTTTGTTGGTATCAGAGTGGGGATGGATCCAGAACATAAGTGGGTCATAATAAAGAAGGGATTGGCGAAAGTTACTAGAGAGTGTGCCAAAATCAAAAATAAGAAAGCTAAGGTTAAAAATCCCAGATATTTCAGCAAGAAGGTGGCAAAAGCAGTGGGGACAAGAGGGCAAACTTTTATAAAGTACAAGCGTAATCAGAACAAAAAGGATAGGGTGGACTAGACCACTAAGTCAAGAGAGAAGAGAGGGCAGTAAGGGAGTCAAAGGCCACAACAGAGGTAAAGCTAGCCCGGGGATAAAGGAGGGCGAGAAGACCTTTTTCAGGTAGATAAGGGAGAAAAGGAATATAAAGGATAAGACTGTCAGGCTAAAAAAGGAGGAGGGTTGGGCAGAGGGTAATGAAGAAAAGGCGAAGGTGCTTAATGGGTACTTTTGTTTAGTCTTCAATCAATCAATCAATCAATCAAATCTTTATTTATTCAGGCGATCATCATTGAGCAAGGCTCATTTACAAGATGGACCTGAGTCTTCACCCAGAAGAAGAACAGACCGTTACCACTTGATGTCTGAAATGCTGAGCCTGACTTAGAAGAACAGAGGGTCCTCATATTTTTCTAATAGCTTGTAGCCAGGAGTCGACATAATGTTGTGACCCTTCTTCATGGTATCCTGTGAACACGGCGACCACAATTGAGTGACTGCAAAATCCGCCACTCAATCACAGCGCCTGAGTTCTGGGCTACCTGGCAGGGTAGTGACAGAATACCATGGTGGGCGAGGGAGGGTGACGGGAAGTACATGCGTGGGGGGAGGTACCACACTGCACAAGGGATGGGAGAGAGGGTATGTGGGAGGTAGTGCAGCGGTCAGCTGCCGAACTGGCCATGTGGCTTGGTGGTAAGGGTGGCTGGCTGGGGTTGGGAGGGTGCCAGGTTTGGTTCTGGGGTGGGCATTGCTTTTTGCATCGGGGCCAAGTTTGTTTTTGTCAGTTTTACACCCCCCCCAACATGCAGCCCCCTGGAGTTGAGAATCTTTAGTTAGGGGGGGAGCAGTGGGCAAAGCCCCCCACATACTTTACAGTCCCGTCACCGCCTTTGGAGTCACCATGAGTGTTCATCGCCATCATTTATTTTCAGCGATGTACACTTGCCCAAATGGGATCACCATTCGGGAGCGCCGTTTTGACATGGAACCTTCTTCATCTGAAGCTCTCTGAGAGGGAGGGTGTGGTGTACCAGAAACTAAAATCAGGGAACAACTGTTAACAGTGTATAATCCAATTCTTAATGAGAGGCAGCGTAGTCTAGGGGTTAGAGCATTGATTTGGGAAACAGGAGATTGCAGGTTCGAACCCCACTAGAGTCAAATATTTATTGTGTGACTTGGGCAAATTACTTAACCTTTCGATGCTTTAAACCACTGAGCTGCAAAAATTGGTAAAAGCAGGATCCCAAATGAAACAATATTTGGTATCTCAGCTTCTCTGTCCTGGGTAAATAAATGGTAACAAAAAGAACTGCAAATTGTATTTTACAGTTAACAAGTGCAAAAAGGATCCCCATAAGTATTAATCACTATCCCACTTGGTAATAACACTGAACCGCTGTTCTGGTGAGTTCTAAATAGATCTTACTAGTTAACAATAACTGGTGATCCCCTATAATGACTAGATATGCAGTCCTGATAAAACACCATAATAATCTGCTGAATTTTGTAATAACTCAATAGCGGGTTATTATGGCATTTTCCTCCTCACACTCTCACTTCACTGAAGCACAAAGGAAAACCCATTGGTTCGAGACTGCTTTTTCACTCTGCCCCAGAAAGCGGTACTCTACCACACTTATAGTTCTGCCTTTGGCTAAACAGTCTCCCCAAACCTTGCACCAGTTATTATACACACACACACACACACACACACACATCACCCCATATTTCATTTGCTTTAATTGCTGGGTTTCCCTTTTTTGCCTCAGCAATTATATAAAATAAAGACATACTAGTGCAGCCGCAATCAGCTTGGTTTTTGTCCGGTGCTTGCATTTCAATCAGCCATAGTTTATAAATGTCTTAAAATGTTTTCTTTTCTTTTTAACACAGTTCCGATGTTTCTGTTGATCAACATGCTCAAGAATATAACTTACAGTGGAGCTGTTTTAGGTGAGACTGAAGTGGTGAGTGGTCGAACTGCGGCTAGCGCATGAGCAGAGTGAGGGGAAACCATGCGCGTGTTTGTAGTAATAAACACTCCTTTGTTACAGAAAATTATGCCACAGTTTCCCTATAGAATAAAGGGGAAGCCAGTAATTATAAAAAAATAATACCCATGAGGCCGACCTGGTGGCGCTGAGGGTTGAGGGGCTGGACACCACACCACACGCCATGCTGGCAACTTGTGTTCGGGAATGAGCTCGGGTCACCGGGGGTCAGCAAGGGAAGAGAAGGATTGAGCATCCTAGGACTGCTCCCCTTCTCTGGGGAGGGGGTGTTACCAGCTGTCGGTGAATGCCTGGCCCCTAGTAGAGGCTGGGGGCGGCACACTGATGATGTCTAATGTGGGTCAGGAATGGGACAGATGCTTGAAGGGGTGAATGCATGGGAGCATGTGCAGCACTGTCACTGGTATCATTACATACTCTGCTCCTGAAGGGGGAGGAAACTGGAGGAAAAACTGCTCACGACAGATGAAGGGGGAGTTTGCAGGTCCCGCCCCTGACTAGCCATGGTGCCAGCACACTGCATCTGTTTTTGGTGGGGGTGGGCCACCCCACCGACCCCAACAAGGGGTGGCAAGCTCTGGGGGTATAGCTGGCACCAGCTGGTAGACATTGGGATAACGGTGCTGGGACTCCCCCAGAGTGTGCGGGCCATAGAGCAAAAAGGAGTAGAAATACGACCAACAATAAATAAATAAACAATACCCATGCAAGGTTTGTGTTATGATGATTTTTCACACACGCTCAGTGTATGATAGTCTCATAAACCACATGAGCTTTGCTCTCTGGGTTTATAGACTATTGCACATCTCGAGTGTATGAACGATTGTCCTTGGATTTTTGGGAACTTTTCTTAAAAAAAAAGCTAATTAATTATTTCAGTCAGGCAGATCAGTAATTTATTGTTGAATTCTCCTGCCCAAATCAGAGCTCTCCAACGGTTCTCTAGCTCCTAAGTTTGACTTGAATTTTAACTGCAAGAATTAAAAAGAAAAGGTGCCAAGTTCAAATCCTCCTACCTGGGATGTTAAAGATTTTGTTTCTACCTCACTGCTTCAGATGCCTGAATGGAGCCGACGGAGTGGAAGGGAACAATGAACTAATGATAAGCCCTCCCCCTGTAATGATTGTCCTTGGATTTTTGGGGAATTTTTCTTAAAAAAGGCAAATTATTTCAAGCAGGGTAGATCAGTAATTTACTGCTGAATTCTTCTGCCGAAATCGGAGCTTTCCAACAGTTCTCTAGCTCCTAAGTCTTTAACCCTCCCTCCTACTCCGCTCCAGCCATTTATTAAATATTCCTGGGACATGAATAAAATCCTCTATTGGGGAATCTGATTAGTCCATGGAGAGACTTGATCATTGGGTAGGAAAGGGAGCAGGAGGAGCATAACAATCACCCCCCACCTCGCAGCATGAAAGCCACACTGTACGATGGTGGGATGGTGATGCCTTGATCTGCAACCTGGCTAAAAGTACTTTAGTGAATGCATGCCAGAACTGCAACTAGTCTATAAAGCTGAATTTGTATGCATTATTAGTACCATATTGTCTAAACCAGAGAATCTGCTTGGAATTAATAAGGTAAGTTGTTCAGTTATGATTTTACTTACAGTGGGAGGATTATTTCATTTACTGGTGCAATGCAAAGATTGATGGTCATCTCCTCTTATTAGCTGTGGAGTGCTAATCATTTCCTCTTGCTTATCTGGCAAACCCAGAAAATCGTGTTATTAAGTAATCTGGTGGCTAATTTTTGAGAAGGACCCTTTGAATGCTGGTAACCTAGATCCATAAGACACCGTCTTGCCCTAACACTACTGCACGTAAAGGGAATTGTACTGTATCAAGGTGCAAATTGCTTTAAGCTAGACATTGGGCTTAACTGGGTAACACCTGCAGGCTCAAACTGAGAATAAGAATTTTGTGACCTTATAAGTTCTCTGGGCTACTAGTAAACAGCATTTGTTTGGAAGTTCAAGCAATTACAAATAGTATGTATACCTGTCCAAACTGAATAATGGTACCCTTGCTCTTGATGCCGAGTTCCAACTAACGTGAAAATGAGACATACATCATTAAGTGGCTACTGTGTGCTTGGGGGCCTATTAATAGTGATGATTATAGTCTCAGAGCAATATCTAGCTGCACCTGAGATAGAGGGCAGTTTCCATGATGTGACTTCCTTCAGGTTTTCTAACCTAATGATCAGGACAGATAAGCCCACAATTACAAATCAGCATCTGAAGCACATCCAGATGGCTAAACGTGGGCGCTGTCTATCCACTCATTCATGCCTGGGGCCAAAGGGCTACAGGCACATGTAAAACCACGTCACTGAGCTATGGCTATGCTTCCTACATCTCTCCCTGTTGGGGGATATTGGAATAAACCCAGGACCTCCTCCAGGGGGCAGATCTGTCCATCAACCCACAGTAGTTCTTGGCCAAGGGCCTACAAATTGCCCATATGAACATAAGAAGCCTCACGGCGAATTTTGCGGAACTGGAAGCATGAGTGGTGCACTATTCCCCAGACATACTAGGGCTAACCAAAACGTGGTTAAAGTCAAACATCCCTGACTCAATCTGCTCTATTGAGGGCTATAAGTTCAAGTTCAAGTTTATTAGCAGGAATAACTCCACTGAGCAGCTCATTTACAAGGAGGTTCTGAACAGACTATTTTGTACAACATATACAACTAGCAAACTAGTAAACGGTACAAATACAGAAATGATATTTTACAATAGTGAACACAATAGAACAGGTTAGACACATGAATGAACACTACAGAAAAAAATATACATATATATATATATTTTTTTTTTTTATGTCATTTACACAATTGAAACAGTCACATTAGTCATTATGAGGTTGGTTACAAGTGCAAAGGTATAAGTACTAGACTTTCAGAGGCTGAATAATGGGCGCCTTTACAACCAGAACAGACAAGGGAGCTAGGTATGTTCAGGTAGGAGTTTGGTCATGAGATAGACATGAAGATAGGTGGCGCAACAGAGGGTATATATAGAAGGCCAGGCAGAAGGATAGGGGCACGAGTATGGGGTGTGTACTTATCCTCTTTGTAGTAAGTTGATGCTATAGCCATCTCTAATGAGATGAAGGTGTGATAGTAACATAATTAGGAGGATAAGTACATGATAGTTATTTTTGAGATTGGCATGTACAGGAGTCATACAATTTGCTGTTGACAAGGTTGTTAAAAATATTTAGTGGTACAAGAATTTGAAGTTTGAGGGTAGCTTGTGCTTTATTCCAAGCAGCTACATCGCTATAAATTAATCTAATTTAATTTAAATTCAAATATAAATTAATCAGAAGAGACCATCATTCCACCAAGAAAGGGGTGGGGTCACCATCTACACTAGAGAAGCATCTAATCCTAACAGTACTACCCATGGAGATGCCATGCACCTTAGAAGCCCTCCATGCTGTACTGGTACTAGGAAACACAAAGAAAATGAACTTGATCTGTATGTATAACCCACCTAAAAGTGGTCTCATGGGATTAACAAGCCATTGACTACCTGGCCTCATTAAAAGGTAAAAGAAAACTCCTACTAATGGAAGATTTCAATCTGGACTGGGCAGGAAAGTACTTGGGGTCATACGACACTGTTCTAGGAAAACTACACCTGACACTGCTGATTACGTGTCCCACAAGAATATTGCAACAGGGCAGTCACAACTCCCTCCTGGACTGGATAGTTACAAACAGAATTGACCAAATACAGGCCGCTGGCACACTCTCTGACTCCATCAGTGACCATACCCAGGTTTTCTGTATATGGTGTGCACATACTCTGAAGCCTTCCACCAAAGAAATTAAATTCAAATTTTTCAAAACTAAACATAAGCAAATTACATACGGACCTTCGCAACACTGACTGGTCCCCAATCTACCAGACAAATGATGTAGAGAATGCACTAATCTTTCTTTCAACCTTTCAAGGAGGCAGTATAGCATAGTGGTTAAGGGCACTGAGCTGCAAATCTGGAGACCTGGGTCTGAATCCCATCAGCCCCCACTTGTGTATTGTGTGACCCTGAGCAAATCACTTAACTTCCTCGTGCTCCCAGGTCACACCTAAAAACAAGCTTTGGCTTAGTGTGCCTTTCCTAGTTAAACAAATTACCCCCTTTCTTGTTACCACCATACAGGAAATGCAAATTACACACATACTCTGAAAAATAAGAAGGGTATGAGACTCTGTGTCAGGATGGGTTCACAGCGACCTTTTAGCCACCATGAAAGACAGGGATAGGACCTGGGAGGCTGCAAAGAAAAACAACCAACAATCTGACTGAGAGGAATACAGAAGGCAAAGGAATGTCTGCAAGAAAGCAATATGAGCTGCAAAAAGGGCCTATTCCAATCAACTGCTACAGAAATCTGTCAATGATGCCCATGGTTTTTGGAACCATATGAAATCGTTCATTGGTCAGGGCGTCGACTTAACAATAGTGGACATGACATTGGAAGGAGCGAACTGCAATAATATTAATACAATCGTAAATGCACTAAACTCCCACTTCTTAGACCTCTGTTAGTATGAGAAGCTTACCAGACATTCCTCTACTGCACCACCTGATTACATGGAACTGGCCACCATGGAGGAAGTACTGAGTTTAATGAGTAAAATCCTGGCATACGGATCGGCCGGGTCAGATGGCCTAATATCCAGGTTCCTTAAAATAGCAGCCCCAGTCATAACCACACCGGTTACCAGGATTTTCAACCTATCACTCAGCACAAACACAGTACTGTCGCTCTGGAAAATTGCATGAGTTGTCCCCATACATAAGAAAGGGCATACCAAGGACATGAATAACCACAGACCAATTGCCATAGTATCTACTCTAAATGAGCTACTTGAAAAAGTTGTAGCTGATCAGTTTACAGAGCACATTCAATGGAACAACTTACTCACCCCAGCACAACATGGAGTTAGGAAGGGTCACAGCACTACCATGCCTCTCGTCAAACTCACAAATGATGTAAAAATGGCCATGGACAAGGGATTATACACGGGGCAGTTTTTGTTGATTTAACAAAGGTGTTTGACCCTGGTGGACCACACCTTGCTACTATCAAAACTGGCTACACTCGGTTTCTCTCAAGGCTCTACTTCCTGGTCTGACAGCTACCTCCCTGGACGAAGACAATTCATACAAATAGATACATGCAATTCCATTCTCTCTCCCACTAGCATCAGAGTACCACTGGGATCTATTCTCAGCCCACTGCTCTTCTCTCTCTTTGTAAACAGGATGCCAATGATGTCGGGTTTCCACCTCCACTATACTATATGCTGACGATATGGTTTTGTACACCAGTGCCAAGGACATAGCTACAATAAATTCTACACTAGAGATAGATTTTGTGCCTACATACATGGTTAACACACAACAAACTGCTACTGAATGCCACAAAAACAGTTGCCATGCTATTTGGCTCAGCACCCAGGATCAATGCCAATGCATCCGCTCTGTCAATTCCAGGTCCTGATGGTACACTGCTGGAAGTGGTTGACACCTTCAAGTACCTGGGTATAATACTTGACCCTCGCTGGAGTTTACTCAACACATAGTTAACACATGCAAAGCTATACATTCAAAGCTAGGGCTGGCATATAAAATTAGATCCTCTCTAAGTGTAGCAGCTAAACTGGCCATCATGCTGGGCACTTAGCCTAACATATGGTATAATGACGTACCATGATGCCACCAAAGGAGCACTGAAAAAATAGGACGCATGCTATAACAATATCAGCTGATTTGTCCCGTCAGTACCCAGAGGCACCCACCACTGTATACTTTACTCAAGTCTGGGCTGGCTCTCCCCCAATCTCCTACTGCATATATACCACCAGATGTATGACAGACAGCATCATTAGAACTGGGTCACCTGAGGCCCTGGCCAACTTTTGAAACAATGCACCACAGACCTACCTGAGGTCTGCAGATAGATTTCTCCTTGGAATACATAGAAGTGCCACGTAAAATGGGAGAACGAACTTTTGCTTCATCTGCCCCCAAGCTTTGGAACACCCTACCATTACATGTTATGCAATCCAGGTCGCACCAGGCATTTAAAAATGAGCTGTGTGCCTCCCTCCTAGACTCAGACAGATGCACATGTGATCTAAACCCTTTAGCATATGCTTAACCTGTCTCTACATAAACTTAAAGCACTTTTTCTATACATGTCTGGCATGTTCCTGCTAGATGGTTTGTATAATCACCCTGGTTTGATGCATTGTTAGCGAGTTCTTGTACTGCTGTAATGACAGATATAATATACTGATGCATGCAATGCCTTGGTTTTTACATAAGCTCTTTTCCTCTTACTGTAACTGTTTCCCCTGCACCGCTGAAATGTCTGTTTTAGTATGTCAAGCTTTCGCTAAGCTATTGCTCAGTTTCAACATAATGCAATGTATTGTCGCCATTAAATTTTTATCCTTTATATGTAACTCTCCCAGGTCGTACCTGAAAACAAGCAAATCTTTGTCTAGTGCACTTACCCAGTAAACAAAAACTAACTAAATAAATAAATGAAAAATCCTCAAAACACACACCTGCACAGGCATTATTCTCAATGTCATACTTGACTAATCATGTGAAAGCACAATCCTGAATTATATTACCATCCCTGCTTTTAAGGATTCTTCCTTTATATTTACTGTATATAGTTTTTCAGCTTCTGGAACCTTTTGAACAAATATAGCCCACAGGTTACATTGACAAAATGCATGGCTTATACGAAACATAAATGCTGTTCAGACGTTAACGTACCTCATTTTTAGTTGCTCGTTCAATGTACAGGGAAACATCATCAATATCCAGAAGCCTGAGTTCATTAATGGCTGTTATCTGGTCTCCATAGTGAAACACGCATTTAATACCATTCCAGTGAGATACACTAATGGGAGAGCAAGAAATTCTTGTTACTAAACAGAAGCTGGAACCTGCAACACAGCACCAATGCATAAATTTATACAATAGTAATTTAAAATGTAATGTGAAGAGATGCTCTGTTTTATTTGGCATGACCAACCTTCGAACATTGCTTTGGTACTATATGATTATGAGCAGGGTAAGGTCTGTCTCTTACTGTTCAGCAAGTGTCTGTCTTGCTGGTTGGATGAGAGGAACATGAAGCAAAGCTAAGAACCATTGGAAGGTTAGACTGCAAAGTCGGAAATGAGCAAATCGGGTGGCTAGTGTGAGGAGACAGCTGTAGGCAAGATAGGAGGTACAGACATTCTCGTCACTGCCTGACCAGCCAATAGATTCCCATATAATAGCTTATATGGGTAAGTAGACAGATGTGAGTCTCATTTATGTGCCACCCTGATGAACTGCAATTATGATCTGATCCCCATTCTTGACTTTGACACTAGAAATGGATGAGAAATTCAAGTGTGGTGAGTTTCCAGACTTTTTGTCATGCCAGAAACTTAGAAATATAGAAGTTGACGGCAGATAAGAACTGCTAGGCCCATCCAGTCTGCCCATTTCTTTTTCTACCAGGCATGCATGTGAGGTTAACATACCTATAGAGTCAAAATTCCTTAAAAGAACCAATGGTACCACAGAAGCATCATGTTCTTCACCAGTGTGACTGTATCTAACTAGAAGGACTCATCTGTCAGTACAAACACAGACAACATTCACGTGCATATAGTATTTCTAATATGTATATCTAGGACTGACTATGACAGTCTGTCTGCCTATCCGTCTGTCTAGCCCTCTGTGGTTTAATAATCTAAGCAACCAGCTGAGTAGTCTTTCTAATCTTTCCCAATATAAACGTATGCTTCGTCAGCATCTCCTAACTGAAAGCACTTGTGATTGTTACACCTAGTTTCCCACCACTGTGGACACACTTTACCACTTTTTCACTCTCTGATGCAGTTACTTGGTTTTCTGTTTCACAGACACCCCTCTTCATGGTCCTGCCAGGCCCTCTCGCCCCCACTCCTCCCTTATCTTCTTTCTCTTCATCCGCCCTCCTTTTCCCTCTTTTCCCTTTTGCCCACTCCTAGCCTCCCTCCTCTCACCCTACGACAAGGCCTCTGGGTGCCATATTTTCTTTTTCTTCTTTACCTGGACTCTGTCCTTCCCATCTCCCCTACCCCTCCCTTACCCTCCCCTTCCTCCCACCTCTGATTAGCAATGTTGCTTCAAATGTACCTGATGGTTTCCTATGCTAGCTTGTAATCTTGAGTGTGTAGCACTGTTCTGATATATTTACCAGTTTGACTTGCTGAGCTCCGATGATACCATGAATGCTGTCTGTTCCTCCGTTGATACCATGAATGTTGTCTGTACCCCCCTACCTTATTGTAACCCTTCCCTTTGATGTAGAACCTTTGTTAATGAGCTGCCTTAAACTCAAAGGTATTTGTAATCCAAGATGTAAATAAATAAAAAAAAAATCTATCTACTGTATCTATCTATCTACTGTATCTTTCTATCTACAATGAGGTTTTGAAAACTGACCAAATCTAACTAGTCATGGGTTAAAACACATCGTTTGACTGATGATCAACTGTCTAAAAACTTTACAGTTCATAACTAATCTACCTAGCATCAGACTTTTTACATCGACTGAAATCACTCCACCACAGTAGTACAGTAGCAGTTTATACTGACAGGACGTGTAGTCTGAGAGACAAAAGACAAACTACTTTGTGAAGCAGCTGCAACCATGACTGATATACCACCTCCAAACTTTTAATCTATGTGGAAACCTAACATTAGCTGCATGGGTGAACATCAATTCTCCCACTGAGGAACCACCAAAAGAGTGACCAAAAAATAAACCAAAGAAAGGCAAACACACTGAGCCTGACAATAGATACCTAACACTGACACCAACTGACTCTGATCAACTTGAAAGACAAAAAAATACCCAGAAAAGCAAAACATGGGCAATTACTGTCCTCAAAGATTGGCTATGGTCTAAACAACTGGACATAGCCTTAGAAACAATTGCTGCAGAGAGTTTGGCAGTAATTCTTTTAGAATTCCTTTGCTGCTGTTCAGAGCACAGATGGTACACAATACACCATTGGCTGCTATACGGTATATCAAAGAAAGCTGGTATAAACAGGTATGTAATCATCCCCACCAACAAGTTGTGCTGACTAAGCCTAGACATGGTAAAGGGCAAAGGGGACCATATTCAGAATCGGACGTCTGCATGTGCAAAAAGGTGTGCCGTGCAAAACAATATAACACAGACCAGCTCTGGCACCGTATTCAAACGGATAGCATAATCCGATCTAAGTGACCACGCTATTTGTTTGAATATCAGACCCTGGTAGCAAGGCCCGCAGCAAGTTGTTGCCATGTTTGGCACAGTGCTACCAAAGAGCAGGACTGACGAATGCCTAGAGAGGTAAAGCGCAGTGCACATGGGTGAGTGCCGTGGCCCCCATGGGCAATATTCAACATGTAAATGATTTTTTTCAATTTTATTTATTTATTTATTTATTTTGATGACCGGGTAGGCCCACTGAGCCCTGATGGTGCCTTTTTCAGGGGCGAACTGGAAATGTAATTACATGGAGAATTACAGACAGGGAAAAGGTTACAGTGCATACAGAAAATTTGAACAGGTTACAGTCATACATGGCATACAATGCTTGCTTGTGTGGTTAGAGACCATGCTGTAGACTGGCGCTGTTGGGGGTGCACCATGCATATGAGTCCTTTGAGTATGGTCACACCCCTGACAGCTGGCACTATTCCCGGTTGATCCCATCGGACATGCACTGCACTAAAGGGCCATTTGCAAGCAAATTATGGATTCATGTGCATGTGAGCATCAGGCCCGAGTGTGCAGGGCTAGGTCCCCCCATAGCCCTGATTCCTGTCCCTATTTTTAAATATGAAGCACATAGGTGGTGCAGTGATCCCACCCTAGCCACAATTCCTTCCCCAGTTAATAATGTTTAATCCCTGGTGGTCCAATGGTCCCTTCCCATCCCCAGTCCCTTTCCCAGTGAATAATTTAGAATCCCTGGTGGTCCAGTGGTTCTCCCCTATCCCCAATCCCTTTCTCAGTGAATAATTTTCAATCCCTTGTGGTCCCTTCCTATCCCCAATCTCTTCCCCGGTTAATAAGTTGTAATGCCTGGTGGTCTGCTACGTACTGTGCATGCTCACTGACAGTTCAGTTGGTGGCTGGCCATGACGGTACGAGGAGGGCTGTGCCAGTCACCAGCACGGATCAGGTTGGGGGGTGGAGTGGGGTGGTGGGTCACTACTTGCCGGGGTGGGGGACCACTAGACTACCAGGGAATTTACTTATTTGTGTCAGAACTGCAGTAGGGGAACGGGGAATGGACCTCTGGACCACCAGACATTAAACATTATTAACCAGGGAAGGGATCAGTGATAGGGAGGGACCACTGGACCCCCAAGGATGTTAAAGGCAATACTGGGAAGGGATTAGGGCAGGGGAAGGATCACTTAACCACCAGGGATGATAAGTGAAATTCTGGGGAAGGAATCAGGGCAGGGGAGGGACCACTGCACCACCAGTGTACTTAGCCCTTGACAATGCAGCAGACGTGTCTGCAAACTGCTAAAGGCTGGGTTTCAGAAGCATTAAACTGCACCACTGCTGGCAGCCATTTAGCACTTCTGAAAACTTTCAGTTTTGTGCTGCACTGCATATGCATGGGGGAACCCTTGTTTGCATAGGCGCAGCACAATATTGTACATGATGGTGCTGTTGGGAGTATGTGTCCCTTGAGTATGGTCACACCCCTGACAGCCGGCACTATTCCCGGTTAGCGTGGCACAAACTATGTGCTATGCTAACCTTTTGAGAATGGAGACCAAAATCTGTTATGCCTCCAGGTGAATTGCGCCTGGGTATGTGGTTAGAAATGGCTTGAAAAGTGTTGTGGTACCTCCACCTATGGGGATCCTTATGACAGAGAGCTGGCAGAGTGTTTCCTCACAGGAAATAAATGCAACCCCTACCTTATGTGACAGGGAACACAGTAACACAATTCCCTCCCCACTTATTACTCTAAGCGTGCAAATAAAGAGCAAGGCAATAATGGCAATATATGTCAGCAGTTGCAAATAAACAAACAATGGGGTTTTGTTTTCAGGTTAGAGAACAAGGTAGGGGACAAGGGAAGAAAAGGTGAAAATAAACAAAGACAGCAGTTTACATTCACCCCCACCATAAGGTGTGTCTCAGCACCTCTCCCCACTGGTGCACCAGTTAACCCCATAGTCCCTCTGGGAGCTGCCAATTCCAGTTTGAGTGTCCACATAGATGCAGAGTTGCATGCCTGTGATTCTTGGACCTCGATGCAGTACCACGTAAAATCAGTTCCTGGCTCCAGCTGCTAACTGGCAAATTACATAACTGGATGGAAAGTAAAACAGTTGCTCCTGGTCGTAACCTGTAGCTGTGTACTTGATTCGGATTTACTACGAAAAACCAAAATTTAAAATCCCGACACCCACCAGCCCAGGACCAACATCCCAGCAAGGTACTTATCCGACACATTAACATCCTGACGACGGACAGCCTGACACTGGACTTATGCAGGGTTTGTGGTCTGGAAGGGGGTTACACTACCCGCACCACCCGTCACATGGAATTTTACCCCCCCGCAGTCCCCCCCCAAATTATTATAACTAACTCAGAGTCCTGGCAAACTCTACTGTCAGGCTTTCTGTCATCAGGATGTTAATGTGTTGTGTAAGTGCCACGTCAGGATGTCAGTCTCGGGCTGGAGAGCGTCGGGATTTTAAGTGTTGGTATTTCATAGTGATATCCTTGATTCTATGGTCATGCAGGAATACCCAGAAAATATCTAGTTAGCTAGATAACCAATAGGATGATGAGTTCTGTAAGTAAAACCCGGTACTCACAACCTTAGGATGACAGGCTTGTACTGTGTCCATGGGGACCCATAAAAGGTTGATCAGGAAGTTGGTGGATCTCGGGGTTGGGGAAAAGATGGCCAGATGGGTGGAAAACTGGCTGAGGAATAGAACCCAGGGGGTGGTTGTGGGGGGAAGAGTTATCTGGCACAAGACAGGTAACCAGTGGAGTCCCTCAGGGCTCGGAGCTGAGGCCGGTGTTGTTCAATGTCTTCATCAATGATACTGGAGATGGCATTAAGGGCAAAATATGCCTAATCACGGATGACACCAAGCTCTGTGGGAGAGTGGACACAGCTGAAGGGATACAGGATCTACAGGAAGATCTGGAAAAGCTAGGGAGGTGGTCCAGGATCTGGAACCCTGGCTTCAATGCCAAGAAATGCAAAGTTATGCATATTGGAGCCAAGAATCCTAGGGCAGAGTACTACCTGGGTGGAGTCCAAGTATCTGCATCAGAGGAGGAGAAAAACCTGGGAGTGATGATCACTAGTGACCTGAAGCACTCCACGCAGTGCAAGAAAGCAACAGCAAAGGCAAACAAGATGCTGGGATGCATATCTAGGGGGATCAGTAGTAGGAGAGAGGCGGTTGTACTGTCCTTGTACAAGTCACTGGCAAGGCCGCATCTAGAGTATAGAGTTCAGTACTGGTGCCTACACCTTAAAAAGGACATTAACCTTCTGGATAAGGTCCAGAGGAGGGCTACAAAGATGATAGCTGGTCAGCAGGGTAAGGCATATGAGGAGAGACTGAGGGCACAGAACATGTATTCCCTGCAAGACAGGGGAAAGAGAGAGAGAGAGAGAAAGGGGACATGATTGGGACCTTCAAGTACTTGAAAGGGATAAATAAGGTTGCTAAGTAGAGTCTTTTTAAGCTGAGTGGCAACCTATAACACGAGGGGACACCATCTTAGGATGGGAAGTTTAGGAGGGAGGTCAGGAAGCACTTCTTCACAGAGAGGGTGGTGGACACTTGGAATATGCTGCCAGAAGAGATAATCTTGTTGAAGACAGTGGGCAGCTTTAAAAGAGGATGGGACAGGTATAGGGGTTGGGTAAGGGTAATGGTAGGGAGGATGGAAGGATTGGGGAGAGGGGGCAGGGACAGTAGCTCAAGCTGTGGACCCTGCAACATAATCAGACTTAATAGACCCAATGGCATTATTCTGCTGGCTTCTTTATATGTTCATATGTTCGTATGTAAGTCTCCCCTGCATAGGCAAATGATGATTGGACGGTCTCTTCTCTAGGCTGGAAACAGGTGCAGTGGACCCAATGTGCTCACATTGGTGAAGGGTGCAGACCATGATGACTTTGGATAATGGGAGTACTGTTCTGTAAGCGGGTTACAGGTGCAGCAGACCCAATACACTTCTGGTGGTAAAGGATGTAGGTCGTGAAGCTCCAGATGATGATAATCCTCTTCACCCCACATGGGGAGTTGCCTTCACCCATCCCAATAGGTGGGCAATCACTTGGGACTGCAGGTGGTTTGATCCCCTGTCAGAATAAAATCCTAACCACAGCAGAAGGCAGTGCCTCACAACCTTCCCAGATGCAGAGCAGCTTTAAAGGCAACCCCTGCTTTTATTTAGTGCTAGAGCCCGGGCTTGACACTCTAGCTGCATCAATCCCCTTATCCAGGGGTTGCAGATCTGTTTTGGGCAAACTTTTTAGTCAGACAGGAACAGCAAGTGAGATCTAGTCACAAATGCTCTCCTCTCCTCAGAGGTTTTGTTTCAAACTAATCTGCTATATTTGCATGTGTCTCCCTTGTGCAGAAATCCAAGAATTCAATATCAGTGGCTAGCATCTTCTGCATTATTCATTATGCTAAATCCCTTGCTTTCAGTGGCTGCCAGTTCCAGGGGAACCTGCATACAAGTCCTGAGCCAATTTGCAATTCAGAGCTGTTTTGAAGAGCTGAGGTCCAAACAGATGTCGATTTCCCAAGGAGAGGATATACTAATTTAGTTGTTTTTCAGAGCTGAACAAGTCTCCAAAGTTTGTGCTTCTAGTGAAGGAACAGTTTTGTACTTTATGCAGCTTTGAGAGCTGATTGAAACTGAGCAGCCTCCTTGCTGTGGGCTTCCTGACCCTGAAGGCAGTCTAGGAACTGGCTGAGTGAAGAGAAGTGGTGTACCAGACATGGAGAGAAGGGCACTGAACAAGCCCGCAGAACAAATGACAGTGTGCAGTGTAGCTCCGGGTCCCGCAGCTGCAGTCATGACCAAGACCTGGGTGAAGGAGCGGTGCAGGGGAAGGTGGCAGCAGTGCATCGGAGAGAGTCAAAGGCAAGCCCCCTTTTAGAAGGGGGTTACAGGTATTTGCAAAGTATTGAATTACACAGACAGTTAAATATTTGCAATTACTGCCTTAGTCTGCAAATAGTGTTTTCACAGCCACTCTGAAATAATACAGAGGAGCAGAAAAAGACAATGCATCTCACCATCCACATACAACTGACATTGATTTAAACAAACTCACACTCTTAGAATGTTCATCATCTAAGCGCCACAGGAATGGTCCAAAGAGTGTGTCTTAAAATACAGCTGCGATTCACCATCACAGCTTCAAAGGTTTCTGTGACCAAAAGTTAACAACAGAGTGATAAACGTGGATGTAAATCAATGTAACTGTCTCACTAAGACAATCAATGAACATACAGAAAACCGTGGCGATCCAATGGAAACTAGTAAGGAACAACTATGAGGATGTCTACATTCCCCGACAGATAATCCTAATTGCTCTGTACAGCTATACAAGAAACTTATTTTGAAATGCTCTGAAGAAGCCCCAGCATTACACCTGAAGAAGACACAGGCAGAAGGAGACAGGGAGAAGTACCAGGAGAAGCAAAGGGAGGCAGGGAGGTCAGTAAGGGAAGCCAAAGCTCAGACAGAAGAGCACATTGCAAAATCAGTGGGTAGAGGGGACAAAACCTTTTACAGGTACATTAGTGAAAAAAGAAAGGCAAAGGGAGGGATAGTGAGACTGAGGGGGGAGGATGGGGGCCGCGTGGAGGATGACAACAGTAAAGCTGATATATTGAACAGGTATTTCTGCTTAGTCTTTACTGAGGAAGAGGAGGCAAATGAGTCTGAAGGAGTACAAGGGTGGGAATGGTGCAGAAATGGACACAAGTCCCTCTACACGAGAAAGGGTCCTGAAGGAACTGGAAGTAATAAGAGTTGATAAAGCAATGTGGCCAGATGGGGTGCACCCCAGGGTCCTTAAAGAACTAAGAGAGGTGGTGGCTGAACCTCTGGCAATCCTGTTTAGCCGATCACTGGAAACAGGAGAGGTACCCAAAGACTGGAGGACAGCAGATGTAGTTCCCTTATACAAAAGTGGGAACAAAGAGGAAGCGAGGAACTACAGACCAGTCAGCCTTACCTCGGTAGTGGGGAAGATCATGGAAGCACTACTGAAGGAGAGATTGGTGGAACATCTGGTTGTAAATGGACTACAGGACCCTAGGCAGCATGGTTTCACCAGGGGAAGGTCATGTCAGACCAACCTCGTTGAATTTTTTGATTGGGTGACTAGGGAGGTGGATCAGGGGAGGGCAGTGGACATGGTCTGTCTGGACTTCAGCAAGGCCTTTGACACTGTGCCACATAGAAGACTATTATTCAAACTGGGGAATATGGGTATGGGCAGGACAGTAGTGTGGTGGGTAGGTAACTGGCTGGGTGGCAGGACTCAGAGAGTGGTGGTAAATGGCTGTCACTCCACAGAGGGAAGAGTGACCAGTGGGGTACAACAGGGATAAGTGCTGGGACCAGTCCTATTCAACATCTTCATCAGTGACATTGCTCAGGACCTAGAAGGCAGAATTTCCCTGTTTGCTGATGACACAAAGCTCTGTAACAGAGTAGAGACACCAGAGGGTGTAGACAGAATGAGAAGGGACCTGCAGAAACTTGAAGAATGGTCAGGGGTTTGGCAGTTGAAATTCAATGCAAAGAAGTGCAAGATAATGCATATGGGGCACAAGAACACTGGCACAATATATCAGTTGGGGGGTGAGGATATAGCATGCACCAAGCAGGAAAGGGATCTTGGGGTTATCATCTCTGATGACCTCAAGGTAGGGAAACAGTGTGACAAGGCAGCAGGTAAAGCAAATAGGATGCTGCGATGCATAGGCAGAGGCATCACCAGCAGGAAAAGGGAGGTCATAATTCCACTATACAAGACACTAGTGAGGCCCCACCTGGAGCACGGTGTACCGTTCTGGAGACCTTACTTACATAAGGACATAGACAGGGTAGAGAAGGTTCAGAGGAGGGCAACAAAGATGGTACATGGATTGCATCACAAGTCCTATGAGGACAGGTTGAAAGAACTGAATATGTACTCCCTGGAGGAGAGGAGGGAGAGAGGGGACGTTATAGAAACATAGAAGTATTTACAGGGAGGAACAGGGTGCAAGAATACACTATTTTTAAGCGAAAAAGATGTTCCAGGACTAGAGGGCATGGGATGAAGTTGGAGGGAGGATGATTCAGAAGAAACGTGAGGTAGAATTTCTTCACAGAATGGGTGGTGGACAAGTGGAACACCCTGCCAGAGGAAGTGGTGGGAGCTGAAACAATCACGGGTTTTAAGAATGCATGGGACAGACATAAAGGAATTCTGGAGGTCAGGGTTAAGGGGCAACAGACTTCTAGGAAAACATAAACTAAACTTACAAGCTCAAATGGGCAGACTGGGTGGGCTGTAGGCCCTTATCTGCCGACACTGTCTACGTATCTATGTACCCACAAGGACTACCACAACATCCGTGGGCATCAATTTTGGGGGCAAACTCATGTCAACTTTATCCACACAGGCAGGACCATGACAACAGTATACAAGCCATTCAAGAAGGAGAACTGCAGTGTATTTGCTATCAGAGCCTGGACTTCCATCATTGAAAGCTTCCAGTGCTGACTATAAAAGTTACAGTAGTATCTTACACGAGACACCAGAAATAACACAAACCTGTGACCTCAGCAACTGAGAACACTCATTTCATGGATACAACATCAAACTGTTATACAACTGCAAGTACTACATGTCCCTCTGCATCTTCAACTCCAAAACAACCAGATCAGCCCTGAACCTCCATTTAATCTCAGCAATTTCGCAATAAATGGACCAGTGGACATTAACTATAACAACTCTAAACCATAAATGCAAACTTACCAGTAACTACTTCAACGCCTGAGTCGACGACGAATCCTCATGTTTCGGTTACAGTTAACATCGTCACTGAGCCTGACACAAGTAGCTGCTTCTGCGACCCACCAGCACAGTCACACACTCAGTCTGGTGTTCCAGCTGGGTCTTGGGGTTGATAACCTCAGGATTGATCCAGTTTCTTAGTCCGACCACTGCACTGTGGAGTACATGTTTGGGACCCCCCCCCCCGATAGTCCTGTTCCTGTGGAGATGGTTAGCTATCACCCTTTAAGGGGGTTAGACCCAGAAGGACCTTTGGTGGTAGATGACCTTGCTATGGTTTAGGTGGCTTCTGCGATTGGCTCCAGGGAGGCAATGGCCACCTATAATAAGGTGGTGTCTGAAGCTCTGGATGCCATAGCACCAGTTCGTATATGACCCAGATCTTCTCACTTGAGATTCCCGTGGTTTGATGGGGATCTCAAGGTGATGAAGATCAAGGGTCAGAAGTTAGAGTGTTGCTGGCAGAAGTCCCAGCTAGATGCTGACAAACTCATCCTGCACATTCACTATCATGAGTACCAGGAGGCAATCTTCCACTAAAAATACCACCAGCAGCTTAATCTGGTTCAATTTCAGTTGCTTACCATCTGTAGCCCCCCTCCCCCCCGGTCGCCCCTGAAAAAGGGACTTCTAGGCCCAGTGGGCTTACTGGGTCAACAAAATTCAATAAAAATCTCCCATAAGAAAGTAGAGTTCTTGTCCAGGGAGATTGCGGCAGGGAGGAACAGACCTGCTCAGCTTTTTCGGGCTGTGGACAGGCTTCTTCATCTGGCCTGTCTTGAGCTGAAAAAAAGCCTTTTCATCCACCTTGTGTGAGGAGTTTGCTGTGTTGCTGTCTGACAGGGTGTCAGCTATCCAGTCAGGGATTCTGTCAGGAAGGTTTTTGCCTCACAGTTGCTGGTCTGTTGAGAGCAGAGGAACTCTGCCTGCCAGGGAAGAGTTTAGGCCAGTGGAGGTGTCTGAGGTGACTCGAGTGATCTTAGAGCTGAAGCATACATCCTGTGAACTGGACCCAGCCCCAATGTGATTCTTGATGAGATGTGCTGAGGCTATTGGCCCAGTTCGCTGGGACAGCCATGTGTTCGATGGCGGAGGGGAGACTCCTCCTAAAGAAATCTTCCCTCAACCCAGACATTCTAGCAAATTAAAGCCCTATTTCCAACCTGCCTTTTTTGAGCAAGGTTGTCAAGAAACTAGTAGCATGGCAGCTCGAGGATTGACTCATGTCCTTCAACATATGTGAGCCATTTCAGTCAAGTTTTCAGGCTAGACACAGCACAGAAACTGCACTAGTCGGAGTGCATACTGACTTACTCAGGGCTAGAGACAGAGGAAGAGGAGACAGATCAGTTCTTGTGCTCCTCGATCTCTCTCTTCAGCTTTTGACACCATGGACCACATTGTGCATCTCGATCAGCTCTGTGAATTTTATGGACTCACCGGAGTTGCCATCAGATGGTTTGAGTCCTATATCTCAGACAAGGTGCAGCGGGTAGTGATGGGGAATTTCTCCTCCTCTCCAATGCCTCTGTCTTGTGGAGTTCCACAGGGTTTGATCTTGTTGTCGATGCTGTTTGCAGTGTATATGCTGCCCCTTGGTGAGATCATTTGACAGTACAGCATGGAGTTTCAATGCTATGCAGATGACACCCAGCTGTATCTGTCATTTGTGCCTGAGACATCCAGTGCAGTTGATGTGCTTAACTGGCTAAAATCAATGACTGGATGGCTTTTCAGATGGCTGTGACTCAATCTGGACAAAACAGAGGTGTTGGCGGTCAAGCCACGTCATGGGCATGATTGGTTGCTTCCTGGAGTGGACACTGGTCTTTTTCTAGGGTCTGTTCCATTGGTTGCTTCCCCAAGGGTGCAAAATCTAGGTGTGATCCTGGACAGCAGACTGACCTTTGAAGATCAGGTGTCATCTGTTGTGAAGAGTGGTTTTTACCACTTATGGAACATTGCCAGAATCAAGCCCCTCATTCTGCCTAAAGATCTGCCTACCCTGGTACATGCCTTTGTGACCTCCAGACTCAACAACTGTAATGCTGTTTACTTCAGGATCATGGGAGGGACCCTTGGCAGGCTGCAGCTGGTGCAGAATATAGCGGCCCAGTTACTGGCAGGACTATCTCAGTCATACCATGTGACCCCGGTCCTGCGTGGTCTTCACTGGCTGCCGGTCAGGTGGAGGGTCCCTTTCAAGGTGGGCTTGCTCATCTATAAGGCCCTATACGGGCTGGGTCCTGGCTATCTGTCTGAGCTCCTGTCACCTGTGACCTCTGCCCACTCCCTCTGCTCCACTTCGAGAGGCCTTCTGGATGTTCCTAGGGTCTGGCTGAAGACCTCTGGTGACAGAAGATTTAGTGTCTCTGGGCCGACCCTATGGAACACGCTTCCAGCTGCAGTCTGGGAGGCCCCCTTGATTGGTGTTTTTAAGCAGAGGCCCAAGTCCCACCTTTTCTGCCAGGCTTTTGGGGATTAAGCCATCTCCCCCTACCCTATCTTCAGCTATCGCATATTTTATATTTTATAGTTATGCTTTTAAGAATGTTGTTTTAAATATGTTGTTATTGCACAAATGTTGTCTGTGTATTTTGCATTCTGTTTTTGATCGTGTGTAGCACTTGGAGCCTTCGGGATTGGGCGTCTTAGAAATAAAGTTGCCTTGCCTTGCCTCACTGTTAGTCATATGACAGTGCAACCAAATACCTTGATAACAGAGCTTTTACAGAGCTTTGTTTTTCTTCAGCAACACTGCCACCACATTTGATATTTTCTGTTTAAAATGGGGAAATTAGCATCTTGGATGTGTTCTAGATATGGAGTAGCTGAGGCTACACTTAAATATATTTTATCGGATTGTGTCAATGTGATTCCCTTCTTGGATAATATCAAAAACCATTTAGACCCCTTCCTGGGACTAGAAGGCATTTTTATCCCAGAGATCTGTTTAGTTGGGTTTTACCATAACCAAGTCTTTGGCCCCCGGAAGGGCCATATGGCATTAACAGCAATTACTATTATGCTTGTGATCTTAAGACATCGGATGGATCACACCATTCCAACACACAAAGACTGACACCAAGAGATCTTACAAGCATTAAATGTAGAAAAGCAAATTGCCACTTTTCACAATAGATATAACTCCTTTAATAACAGACAGGAATTCCTGTATGCACTCTTATCTGTCGATTCAGTTAATGCCTAACTCCAGCTAGAATCTTATTTCTTATTAATGCATGGGTTTTTATCCCCTATCTGAGTGCATTCAATTGGTTCCCTATGGCTCACTGATGCTGTAAATGTCATACTCCGGGGGGGAAGGGGGGTACCAGGAGTACATGTCTGTTTAGTTTTGTTTTTTCATTGTTCTGTTTCTTGTCTGTGTCAAAAATGGAAAAAACATTTTATGTGTTTTCAGTAAAGCATATTCAATAAAACAAAAAGAAACAAAAACAAGCAGGAAGGTCAGGGAGACTAAGGGAGAAAGCGTACCTAGGCTAGCATAAGCAGTGCAGCAAGGTAAGCATTAGTTACATTTGAGAACAGCAAAAGGTAAAAGTGCAATAGTGAGGCTTAAGAGGAGGAAGGTTGGGGGGGAACAAAGTAAGGTAGAGATATGGAAGAAATCATTTTGTTCAGTATTTACCTGGGAAAAAGAGGGGTGCTACTGGAATGTGGGGCAAAAAGGGAAGTGAGACAGGTGTACTAGTGGTATGGGCAGGACAGTACCATGGGGGAAAACCATGATGAAAAAGTTAAAAGGGATAAAAAGCAAATACATCTATGAAACCTGACTTCATAGAACCTATGATGCTCAAGGAAGCTGCAGAAGTAAGATCAGCTCCACATGCAGACATATTTAAGTGCTTGCTGGCCACAGGGTGTTCCCAAGGGAATGGAGGATAAAAGATGTGGTCCATCTGCACAAGAGCAGAAGGAAGGAAGAGCCAAGAAACCATAGATCAGTCAGCCTGATGTCTATAAGGAGGAAGGTAACAGATTCAATTCTGAGAGTGGAACTGGGATAATTCCAAGAAGAAAAAGGACTACAGGGCCCCAGGCAGCATGGGTTGATGACAGGAAGGCCTTGCTAGATAAATCTTATTGATTTCCTTGACTGGGTGACCAGGGTGGCTGATAAGGGGTAGGCAGTCTATATAGTATACTTAAATTTTACTAAGACCTTTGACTGAGTCCCCCCCCCCCCCCGGAGACTGGTCAAGAAGTTAAGGGACTTGGGGGAATAGAGGAAAATTGGCAATTTGGGCAGAAAGCTGGATAAGGGGAAGAGTGTAAAGTGTTGTATTAAATGGGAATTCTTAGAGGTTATGAGATGATTACCACAGGGGTCAGTGCTGGGCGCTTCCCTTTTTTATCTGCTCATTTGTGACACGGAGGAGACATAAAGGGCAAGATCTGACTCTTTGCAGACAACACAAAGATTTGTGCAAGGATTGACATGGATGAAGGGGTAAGGGATCCAAAGAGGATGTGGGCAGTCTGGAGAACTGATCAAAGATCTGGCAGCTGTACTTCAGTGCAAAAATTGCAAGATGATGCACATTAGGAGGAGGAACTGAAGTACGAAATGGGGGTGGTAGTGCTGGAATGTACCAAGGAGGAAAACGACTAAGCAACCACCTGTAGGTAATAGTGACCACAATTGTATATGCTTTTCAATAGAACAAAGTTTTACAATCAGCAATAATACTACAAAACTATTTTTGTATAATAAAGCAGATCTACCTAAAATTAAGGCTGAATTTTCTTTAACAAATTGGGACTATGTATTTTCCATGTTGTCTATAAAGGACAGCTGGAAACATTTGCTAGATACACTGATATCTCTAAGAGACAAATACATCTTATTCATAAATAAAAACAAAAATCAGAAACACAAACCCAGATGGCTGACTAAATCTATTCAACAGTCCTTAAGACTCAAAAACAAACAATATGTACACTTCCCAAAATCCAGGACTAATAATAACTGGTCCACCTATCAAAAAACTCAAAAAAGATGTAAAGCAATGATCAAAAGATAAAAAAAAGTGGGAATACAATCTTTCTAGAAATGCAAATAAAAATCATAGCAAACCCTTCTATTCCTACATCAATTCCCTTAAAAAACCCACCTGCCAGGTTAACACCATAATACAAAATACTACATCGATACACGAACCCAAACATATTGCAAACATCCTGAATAAAAAATTCTGTGATGTTTTCCTAAAACAGAATATGAATCATACTGAATCCCCAGAAATGAATGATACTAATATAACTTTATCTGATGAAATGATTCATACTAAACTTCTTACCTTTAAAAATAAATTTAGCCCAGGGCCCAATGAAATTAGTGGCCATCTACTATATCTCCTGGCTGATGAACTTTCCCACCCTCTTAGACTCTTATTTGAATGCTGTCTCCATGGAGTGGAAATCTGCACACATAATACCAATACATTAAAAAGGGCCCCAAAACAAACTGGGAGAATTATAGGCCTATTAGCTTGACATCTACGGTATGTAAACTCCTTGAGAGCACAATTTAAGACCTAATAAACCTAACCCTTAATGACATTGACCCAGATCAACATGGTTTCAAAAAGGGGAGAAGTTGTTTAGTAATTGAATGTGTTTCTATGACAATGTAAGCAAAAAATTAGATAATAAAAATTAAATTTGACATTGTGCATATAGATTTCAGCAAAGCTTTCGATGTGATGTCCCATCAAGCTTCCCTGACAAATCTTCATCAAATTAACATTAATAAACACATTGTTAAATGGACTGAAAACTGGTTAACACATAGAACTCAAAGGGTACTAATCACTGGACACTTATCAGATACAGGTTTAGTCACTAGAGGCGTTCCACAAGGGTCAGTTTTAGGCCTCTCTTTATTCCAGGGATTTACAGCAGATGTAACCAAAAACTGTCTTTCTTCAGCAATTAAATATGCTGACGACATCAAAATTGGTGGCCCATGTAATAACATAGAAAATATTGCAATAATTCTACATGATTTAGATAAAATAACACAGTGGGTGATGGACTGGGGAATGACATTAAATGTATCAAAATGCAAAGTGATGCATTTAGGCTACAATAACCCACCTTTGGTATATTTATTAAATGGAACAGCATTACAAACCGTCAGTAATGAAAAAGATCTAGGAGTATATGTATCAAATGACCTAGGAAATAAACAAATTATGAGGCAATCAACAAAACAAACCATGTTATCTGGTCAATCAAGAGAAATATCAAATCCAGAAACCCTGAAATTATGCTCCCCCTATTTAGGGCATATGCCAGACCCCATTGGAATACTCCTCCCAGTTGTGGTGCCCATATAAGAAAAGTGAAACTACAGCCATGAAGAAAATTCAGCGAAAATATACAAAGTAAATATCAGGCCTTTATCATGTTCAATATGAATACAGATTGAAAGAATTAAATCTCATGCCCTTGTCAATTAGATGCCTTAGAGATGATCTTATTGTTATGCACAACATAATACAGGATTCATATTTATTTATAGAGTCAGGCTCTGAGTTTAAAAATGATACACATAACTCTAGAGGACATCCTCTTCAGATTTCCAGACATCGTTTTCACCATACCTCTTGACATTTTTGTTATACACAGAGAATGGTTAATCCCTAGAATAAACTGCCCTTTGAAGTTATTTCCAGTAACGCTAAGACAGAGTCTAAAAACCATCTGGACAAATTTATTTCAACTGTGGCTAGTATTGGATATTATGATTAATACATGTGCTGGCATGGGCCCTCCAGCCCTCTTGCACCTAAATTACCTTAGTATTAGTATGATCATGATATCAGAAAGTGTAAAATCCATAGAACACTAACAGAGCTGTGGGAAACACAAACAGGATGTTGGGATGAATAGGGAGGGGGAACAACAGCAGAAGTCGAGAGGTAGTCCTCCCACTGTGCAGGTCACCGGTAAGACCTCTGTTGAAGCTTCAGATGCAGAGGCAAAACATTGGTAAGGTTGGTCTGGCTGTCTCTTCTGCCGAGGTATAAGTGCTCTTTTAACAATTTTTGATGCACTTTATATTTAAATAAATATTTTGCACCTCATCATTTTTGTCTGCGGTTTTGTGTGCAAGTTATACTTGTTTTTTTTTCAGGCATTGGTGAGACCACATCAGGAGTACTGCTCAAGGTACTAGAGTCCACACAACTGAGGAAAGACTGTGATAAAATGGAAGTAGTACAGCACAAGGCAATCAAGAAAGTCTGGGGACTAGGGGGCATGTCATGTCATATAAGGTGAGACTACAGAACTTGGACATGTACACTCTTGATAAGAGAAAGGAAAGGGGTGTCATAATAGGAATGTACAAGTACTTGCATGAGAAACAGGTTGGATGCCAAATCATTTTTTTTCCTTGAGTTCAGATACAGGAACAAGAAGGCATTCACTCAACTAGCTGGAGAGAGATTCACAAGAGGTGCTGGGAGCTGGCTCCATGACGCCGAGTGAAGGGGGTTTGCTCGGCCCGCTGGTGACCCAGATTCATGCCCCGAGCCATGGTACCAGGAGCAGAGACCAGCAGGGAGGGGACTCAAAGCATCCATTAGATGCTTCCCTCCTGGGGGATGGGTCTGCCTCGGCACCCTAGGGCGGATTGGCAACGTGCTTGGGGGAAATGGTGCCTTGACATGCCCCCCTGTATGCCCCCTTCCAATGCTGCCATGCTTATACATGGCCAAGAACTGCAAAGAGCAAGGATCAAACATGGAAAAATAGGAGCTCCCCACCTGACCTGATGCCGAACACTGGCACTGCCACCATGAAGCCCCAAAAAACAGCCCGGACCAGCTCCGTAGCACCCAGGATACACAAGAGCAGCCAGTAAGGTACTTCCCCCTCAGAAGAGAGGGACCATCCTGACAAAGGGTTACATCGGGTTACCTGTGGGGTTGCAATGAGAGCTGGTGGCTGGTGGCAGGGGTTGGAGGGGAGGTCGGGACCTTGGCTCTCTGAAGCGGTGGCCGGACGGGAGAGTCTCCACTGGGGAGGAGCATAAAAAGAAAATACAAAAAAAAAAAGAGCGATGCTGGGAAGCACTTTTTCATGGAAAGAATGATGAACAAGAGGGACAAGCTACCGGAAGAAGTTGTTAGGGTGATATCAGTCAGCAGTTTCAAGGTAGGATGGGACAGGCATATTGGCTTAGTCAGAAGATGTGAAGAGCAGAAACTAAGGATGGAGATGTCCTCTGGGGCAAGAGCAGAGTAGTTATTTAGGGTAGGCTGACTGGATGGGCCAGTAGACTTTTATCTACCGACAATGTCTTTTTTTGTTTTCAGTTATTGTTTTTCCTCTTCTATTCCAGCTGGCCCACTTCAACTCAGAACCCCCAGCCCCATCACTCTTGATACCCACCACGACTTACCTGTCAGCCAATACCCCAAGGCTTGCCCTCCCTGGCGGAGTCAACAGGGTACCCCAATCTCCATTGGGAAACAGATCCAGTTTTTGGACTGGTGAGCCAAGCTAATTAAATGCAGGGCCTCCCAGGGTCTGAGCGCCATCCTGCCACTTTAGGTTGTTTTCTTGTTTCTCCCCTGAGCAGCATGGTGTGAATGAACACCATGGCATGCAGTCCACTCTTGCGAGCCACATGCTGGCATCTGCCCTGATTCTTCTGCCTTGTCTAGGTAGTCAGATGTGCCTTCCCCAGCATACCGCTAGGGGCCTGATGAACACTAGGCTCTGCAAGACTGCCCCCTGGAAGAGGAGAGTAGTCCTCTAGATGCTCGATCCTTCTCCTCCCCCATCTGGCCCTCCAATGCCCTCAGCTTGCTACCGAACTCGGACCACCAGTGTCGTGAGTGGTAGCTCTATTGCTGTGCTGATGGGCCACCTCAACAATATCAATATATCTATGTTTCTGTGTAAAGTGTGGAAGTGCATTTCTGAAGAACTGCCATTGGTTTTCTGGGGGTTATTTAACAGTGTTCCTCATTTATTACTCCACCACTCTATATTTTTTACCACCAGCCTAATTTGTTTTTATAAAATCATCCAAAATTGTCTTTTGCCAAGATCCTTTGATGCACTACTACCCCTATTTTGAAACTAGTGCTATATACTTTACTTAGAACCACTTATGCACATGTACAGAGTATATATAAGGCTCAAGGAATAATGCACCACCTATACTTTAATAGACTGCTACATTTTGGTCCACTGAAGAAGAAAAAAGTCTGAGAAATGCAGATTACATGAGCAAAACCACAGGTCAGGGTGTGCATTAATTAGAAGACGTAGGTACTCTGTTTTGGTGTGAGGCATGAAGCTAGATGCCAAATGCACTTCAGCATACACTGGAGCAGTATCTACTACATCTCCCAAGAAATTCAGTACCAAGGTATTGCACCTATAAAATGGCCAATTGTTAAAAATGTTGGCTTCTGAAATGCAGCACCCTACATACAAGTATGTGTAACTGTAGGTGACCAAGTTCATCCAATCAGAGAGTAGTTGGTCCTTGATCAACCTGACCCATATTATAAACCGGAACACAAAATGGGAAGTTAACCTGCTTGCATCCTATCCAACATGAGTGTGGCCTGCCAGAATAATACACATGGCTCTGCCATAATGACCTGGGACCCCATACACATTTGCAATGTTGTGCTGCAAAGTGATCACAAGGATCACCTTGCAGCACCGTTCTGCATTGCACCCCTGTGTTCTATGTGTTTTACATAAAGGGGTTGCAAGGCTTTCTGTGGTCAGTGTGACAGAAAAGGGAAAGGGACACAGTGAGACCTTTTTATTGAGAGCACTGGTATGCCATGAACAGTGGCTCAACACCGCTTTCATCCCTAGTCACAAGGCAGAATGATCCCAAGACCTGAAGAACTGCTAAAAGCACTTCTTCAAAGGGTTGCTACCTTGGGAGCTGGAACATCCATTGTAGCAAGAGGAAAGGTTCAACACTACACAACATTGCCAAACAGCAGACATGATGGGAACAGGGATCCACTGGACACTAGGGAAGGGATTAATCAGTGGGAGTCATTTAAAAGTCACTGGACACCTGGAATGAGGGACGAATTAATTCAAAGGCATGCTGTCCATCAAATTAGGCAAAGGTACAGGGCGTAGGGGGGTTGGGAGCATCCGCGGTGGTAGCACTGAGTCATGGTCTGATCCTGTGGATGTCAAACTCTATTATATTAGTGGTTGCACAGTCTCTGGATTAGCAATTTGCATAATGAGGTCGTGCAGCACTGTCATAGAAGACACTCTGCGCCCTGCTGGCGGTGCCAGATGTTTGTGCACTGTAGTTTTGGTGACTGTCAGTTTGGGGATTGGCTATGTGGGCTCCTGAAGCCTGATACCCACCACTGCCATTGTGTATTGGGCCCCCGTTTTGAAGAAAAAGCAAAAGCACAGATGTTGTAGAGTATCTAAAGTTAGAAAGAAAGAAAGAAAGAAAGAAATAAAGAAAGAAAGAAAGAAAGAAAAGGAAGGTAGGTAGGTTTCATCTGCCTGCTTGTCAAACAGATTAAGTTCCAATGAAAACAAATGTGAAATCATCACATAGTCCTAAAATTGCCTTCATCATGTGTTACTACAGAATAATATTGCCCCCTGTTTCATAAGTAAAATGACAGTTATTTTTGCGAAGTAACATTGCCCAGTAATTATTAAGGAAACTGATGGTTATTTACCATAGTTTATCTCTGACTAAAATAAGTGTCAGATGATCCTTAAGGTCTTCTCGAGAAGCAAAAATGTCCACCTTCATCAGCTTGCTTTCATCTAGAATTTTACTAGAAAGAAAAATTACAGTTAAATACAAGTTAAATAAATTAAATTGATACAGAGATGAGAAAAGTCAGAAAATGACTTGTAGTACATCAGGTCTGCCCTGTTGTTCCTATAAATCTTCATTCAGACCTTACAGAGCTCTGCCACCCCTTTCAATCCTCCCTGCCTTTTGTTCATAATTACCCACTTGAAACTATCCCATTGGGTTTTGAACCCCAAGATAGTCCTAGTGTTATTCACATTGGTGGGATGATTGGTACATTTAAAGGAGAACTACTAGCAGTCATGAAGCCCCAACTGCTGCACAGATCAGGGCTTCAGTAGCCAGATCCCCCCTCCCCTGCAGGCACAATATTCATACAAGTGCATTTTTATCTGAATACTCGTAAAAACTGTCCAATACTCTGTACCAGCCAGCATGTTTAAATATGGCAGTTCTCGCCCCCAAGATTCCGCTGGTAACAACGCGATGAAGTGCCTTTGCTCTTTTGTATGGTGCCCATGATATCGGAGATTTAATCGCTAGAGTCTTCCCATGCCTGCTTTGTTTTTACAGACTTTGCCTAAATGACATACTGTATGTATGTATGCCATGTATGCACATGACATTTAGGCAAAGTCTGTAAAAATAAAGCAGGGCATGAAAGATACAGAGATTATTAAGTTTCTGTACATGTGGGCACCATACAGGAAGGGGCAAAGGCACATCATTATATTGCATTGTTACCAGTGCGAGCTCGGGGACACTTGCATGAATATTGTGCCTGCCGAAGAGGGAGGAGAAGGGAGAGATATGGCTACTGAAGTCCTGATCTGTGCAGCAGTCAGGGTTTTATGACTGCCAGTACATCTCCTTTAACCACTGCTCTCTCAGTGAAGAAATATTTCCTGACAGCCCCCTGCTGGCTATATTGTTCCTTAACTGATTCTAAGTATCCCACCCTATTCTGTCCCTTCTTGTTATGTAGGTTTCTATCCTGTCCCCCTTTCCTCCTTTCTTTCACATGTACACAGTACATGTTAAAATTGCCCAGTTTTCCCAGACCATTACACTCAGCCCTGCTTGGTGGCTGATAGACGTGTTTCCAGCAGCTCGTCCCAGTCCTGTGGCCCCACCCTGGGGGGTAAGCCAGGGGATTCCTCCAGTGGGGATGCCCACCAGAATTCCTGACTTCAGGTCCCTTGGGTCCTGGGCTGACCGATGGCCCCTCCCAGCTTGGGGGCAAGCCTGGGATCACCTCGCCACAGCGGGTAAGCCACAGGATTGGCTTGGTGGGGTTATAGGGGCTGAGCTCTGGGAAGCCGTGGCCAGCAAAAGCATATTAAATAGCAAAAAAAAGAAAGGAAATAGGAATTGTCACCATTGTAAGAATAAATCATGTACCATATGTCAAAGAATACCCAAAATAAGACTCCAGCCCCCCATTAGAGCCTTCACTTACGTAAACAAACCAAAAAGTAGAAAAACTCTATTCCTGTTTGTCCCATGCAGCCCCACCCTCCTCCTCCCCTCCACATACTCTACCCCATCCCTCCCTTATTCCCCAGACAAAAAATCATACTGAGAAACATTTGCTCTTTTCCGATTATTTCCCCTGATGTCACTTTTTTATCTACGGTGGACCAGGCCACAGAAATTAGACCAAGGTATGCGTTAAAAGACAGTAACCATGATTTGCATCTACATATGAGAATAACACCCTTGATGTATATGCCTATCTGTTCATCCTGTACCAGTTTATTTGCATCACTCTGCTCATTTCTTGTATTTGACATTGTTGTAATTCCCTTGCACTGTGTTGTAAACCATGCTCTTGTAATCTCCCAAGTCGTACCTGAAGATAGGCATTCCTTGTCTAGTGTGCTTACCCAGTAAACAAAAGCTAATAAATAAATGATGTAGTAAAAAATGATTTGTGAAATCAGTATACACCACAGACAGCGAAATATCGACAGTGACCATCACTACGATGACTAAAGTGCCAGGTCGCTGTAGTGTCAGTGCTGGACCCCGGCACCATATTCCAGGGATCTTGCATACCCTCCCCTAATCAGTTCTGACTCAGAGTTGAGTATATTTAGTGGGGGGTGCTGGGGGGCACAGCCACCCACATGAGGGGTTCAGGGGGCAAAGCCAACCGAAGAAGACGTCAGTAAGGTAGAAACCGTAAGACCCCTGAAGAAAAACATGTTTCTGAGTGAGAAACCATATGCTGACTGCAACTGTGGTCTACATGACAGTTTCGCTGTACGGTCGTTCAACAAAAATGTTGCCAACGACTGGTCATGGATTCATGAAATCCCCCCCTTCCCTTAATCCCACATGCAACTACAAAGAGAGCCACTGATAGAGGTGGCTGCATTCCTATGCTGCACTGCTGTATGGTCTGCACATTGAGCCTCTTTAGAAACAAAACTAATCCCCAAAGGTTGGCAATAAATTACCAATTATAAGTCTCCCCAAACGGAAATTAATTTCATGGTATAGACCCCCCAGTCATTGTTTGTTTGCTTGAGTAATCTTTCGGCTATCTTATTTGCTGCAGAAAAATTAAAGAATGAAGAAGAGAAAGAGAAAAAAAAGTAAAGCGTTAAACAGTAGATCAGGGAGTCAGTTTAAGATCCACTAAGAACGCTTTCTCCATTGTTTTTTGTCTGGTTGTGTAAGAAGTTGTGTGTCTTCTAGCTCTGACAAGGCAGGGTTCAGTTCCACAGGATGCATTTTCAGGTCCGTTGAGGAAAATGTTTTCTCTAATGTTGAGATACTTGTTATGTAGCAGATTGAGTTTCTTCCACCACAGGCAAGGCAAGGTTCAAATCCGTGATACTCGGAATCGGAGGGTGTCTCTCAGCCGTGTACTCATTATTAGAAAAAGCAATATTCCAGTCAGAAAGTTGAGAAATATGACACTCTTGATTATCTAGTGTTGTAGCCATGTCCATTTGCAGGCACCCCTCAGCCTTGACTGGGCTTAATTCATATTTACAGCTGACAGTCGCCCACCCCAAGGGCACTGGAGGCCTCGGACCGAAGCTGCCTGCGCGCCCCTGAATTTCCATGATCAGGAGCTGCCAGCTGCCCACCCTGAGAGCACCAGAGGCCCTAGACCGAAGCTGTCTGCCCAGCCCGCCCCTGAATTTCCATGATCGGAAGGTGCCCCGTGGCCTTGGTTTAATTCATACTTACAGCTGCCAGTCATCCACCCCGAGGGCACTGGAGGCCACAGAGGCCCCAGACCAAAGCTGCCTGCCTGCCCTTGAATTTCCATGATTAGAAGAAACCCCTCAGCCTCAGCTGGGCTTAATTCATTTTTACAGCTGTCAGTCACCTAACCCGAGGGCACCAGAGGCCCCAGACCAAAGCCGCCTGCCTGCCCCTGAATTTCCATGATCGGTGCCCATCAGTCTCGGCTGGGCTTAATTTATATTTACAGCTGCCAGCCGCCCACCCTGAGACCACCGGGGGCCCTGGACCAAAGCTGGCTGCCCGCCCCTAAATTTCCACAATCAGAAGGTACGGACACTGGCTCAGTGCTCCCGCAGGCTTGGCGCAGTGTGAATTTCTAATTCTGGCACCACATTGCCTGCTACCCATTGGCTCCTGCTTTCTTTTCTTCTCTTTATCTCTGCTACCCTGCTCAGTGCCCCCTGCTCCCCGCTTTAGTGACTTTTATAACTAACTCCTGTCTCTGTCCTTCTTCCTGCAGGCACCCCTAGACCTTGGCTGGGCTTAATTCATATTTACAGCTGCCAGCTGCCCCCCCCGGGGCACTGGAGGCCCTGGACCAAAGCTGCCTGCCCACCCCTGAATTTCCACGATCAGAAGGTACGGACACCCACTCAGTGCTGCCACAGGCTTGACGCAGTGTTTATTTCGAATTGTTGCGCCACATTTCCTGCTACCCATTGGCTCCTGCATTTCTTTTCTTCTCTTTATAGTTTAGCTAACTATTTTGCTTGCCTCTTTACCCTGCTAAAAGTCATTGCTCTCGGGCTGTGCTGTAACCTCTGCCAGCGTTGCTTTCTGGTAAAAAGCCTGACAGCCTAGCTTAAAATACTGTGCTTTTGCTAACCCAATTGCACTGCATTAAAGCCTGTTTCACTGCAGCTAAGCCCCGCCGGCGCTTCACGACGGCCCCCCGGCCTGTCTGGGCTATTTCTTATATAATCCTACTGGGTCACATGACTGGGGATTGTAATCTACCAAGTCCCTATTTTCACTTTAGCAGTTTATACACTCTGGCCACTAAAGGGATGCTCTGTAATAGCTACTACCTGGCTCCTACTGTCACTCACTGTTTTAATACAGAGTCATCCACACTTCTGTGAACTTTTTCTTAAGCCTGGAAAGTTCTCTTGTGTCAACTAGTATCTTACATATTCTCCTTCCAACCTTGATAAGCTCTCTTTTTTGTTCTTTTTTAGGACCCCTGCCTACCCTTTTTTTAGTACTACTAGCTGTCACTGAGATCAGCATCTGATACTGTACAATTAAGCCCCTAGCACCCTCCTTAATCATAGTGTCCATTCTCCCTCCTACCTCCTCCTTCTTTTTACTTCCTACCCTCCTGGTCTTCATCCTCATCTCTCCTGCCCCCAGTACACTCTATACTTTTTCTTGCACCCCCTCTGTCCCTACTACCTCATTCATCCTTGCAATTACTCCTACTGCCCCATATGAATTCTGGTAATCCATTATATTCCCAAGGGTGCTGGCTGCACATTCAAGCAGACTTGATAGACCTCTTGGCCTTTATCTGCTGGCAAATTTTGTATGTTCATACCCCTGCCTCTTTCTTCCATCCTCCTAGTTATCTTGCCTATCTTCACCTCGTAATCCCCTGCCCCTCCACCTTCCTCATCCCCCATAATTTCAAAACTGCAATACAAATGTCCTAAATTACACTACCTCATCCCGGCCATCCTCCTTCTCTCATCTGGAAATATCCACCCCAACCCTAGCCCACCATCTTTATCCTCTCGAGCTGCCTCCCCTAGCTCAAATAGACCCAGTCCTCTGGCCACCTCGGCAATTCCTAATGGGCTAAGACTCATCCACCTAAACATTTGCAGCCTGCTATGCAAAATAGACCTCATCAACCCCCCACGGTCTCCTACTCTGCTAACATTTTAAAAATAATGGAGATGTGGCTCACAAGCAAAATCCATGATAGCTCTATTGCTATTCCTGGCTACTCCCTCTACAGGCAAGACAGGGCAGGTCGGGGTGGGGGAGTGGCCTTATACATCCAGTCTACATTGCAATCTACTACTGTTTTATTGTCTTCAGCCCCAGCAACCTATGAGGCCCTAGTCACACACATATTACTCTCCCTTTCACTGTCCCAGTCTTCATAGCTGGCATCTACTGCTGTCCCAGCACCCACCCCTGTATTGCAACTGAACTTATATCTTCCATTACCTCCATCTCGCAATCAGGTGAGCTGTTTGTCTTGAGAGACTCGAACATAAGTTGGTTGATGCCTAAGATGAGCAAAATTCAAAATGACATTGCTGCACTCAGCCTCACTCAACTTATCCTCGAGCCCACACGTCCAAATCTTAAAAGTTAAAATAATACCCTGCTTGGCTGAGCACTCACCTCTCACCCTCACTGTGTTATTAAGTCAGGCATCCTCCCTGATGCACTTAGTAACCAAAATCCAATCTTCCTGGTTCACAAAGTCCATCGTCCCAACCCCCCTCCTAAAATCATTCAGCTTCAATCCTTTAAATCCCTAGATCTTGCCCCACTTCAGTCAGAACTAGCTCCCACTCCTTCTCTTTCTCCCACATCTCCCCCACTGAAGCTCTAACTGCCCTGCTCTCCCTGAACCCATCAAAAGGTTACTCACCAGAAGATCTCGATCCTAAACTTCTTTACCTCTCTGTGCCTGCTATCACCTACCCTATTTCCTTAATCCTAAACCTCTCCTTTAAGTCAGCACAGGTCCCCTCCTCCTAGAAATACACTGTAGTAATTCCTCTCCTGAAGGGCGGTGACTCGTCTGCTCCTGGAAACTATCACCCCATCTCTCCTCCCTACCCTCTCTAAACTTCAAGAACACCTGGTAATCTCCCAACTTTCCTCCTGTCTCACTGACTCCTCCTTTTTCACTCCATTCCAATCTGGCTTTCAGAAGAACCATTCCAACTCTACCTCCCTCCTCAGACTCATTGACTCCATCCTCACTGGGATGGATGATAGTCTGATCACTTCATCCATTTTTGTCAACCTAGCCAAAGCGTTTGACACTGTTTCTCAGTCCCTCCTTCTTGATACCCTCTCAACAGCAGGCCTGGCCTCATCTGCCATAAAATGGTTTAATTCATATCTCACCGGAATAACACAATTCGTATGAATCTCTGATTCTACCCCCCCCCCACACTCCCTATCGACACTGGAGTCCCCCAGGGCTCAGTGCTAGGTCCCTCGCTCTTCTCCATATTTATCAATGCCCTTCCTTCAGCCTCCTCCTCCTCCTCCATCCACCTGTACGCTGATGGTACTGTCTTGTACAGTGGGGAGTCACGTGATGCCTCACAGCTAGCAGGTGCACCTTCATTTCGCTCCGGCTTTGTCTGCCTTATTTTCAATTCTAAGAGCCCAATTAGAGATAAAAACAGTACATACTGGTCACTGTACCTCTCAGCACCTGTCCAGTTGGCAGACTGCATTATTCAATTCACGTTACTTGCCAGGATAGAGTCAGAGTTGTGGCAAGCCCAGCCACTTCACACTTGCCTGTGACACTGGTGAAAAGTGCCAAGAAGGTCAAGTTGCATGGAGCTTCCTCTGGGGGAGCCTTCTGCTACAACAGCACCATCCCACTCCAACTACGGAGAGAATCTTAGCCAAGATGTTACGGCTTAAAGAATTTATGAAATCTCTCTCTCTGACGAGTTAAAAGCCTTAAGAGCTGATTTAAGCAATACTACGAGAAGGGTAGGGGATGTGGAGGCAGGGGTCTCTTCACTTGAGGGGTGGTGAGAAAAAATGGATCCGGAGGTGATGCAATTACAACAGAAGTTAAGTAAGATTAATAATAAGTTAGAGGATTTAGAAGGGAATAGCAGGAGGAATAACTTAGTGGTGTTTGGGCTACTGGAAGATGCTGAAACCTCAGCCCCCGTTTTATTTGCGCAAAAGTTATTGGAGTGCATAGCGGGTCCATCTCCAAACCACACGTTTCATTGTGGAAAGGGCTCACTGCTCACTACACCCTAGACCACCACAAGGGGCGCCCCCGTGACCATTTATTTTGAAGCTCCTGAAGTTTCTGGATAAGCAACATATATTGCAAAAATGCAGAGACCTCAAAGAAATCTCCCGTGAAGGGAAATGACTTCAGATATCACAGGACTTACCTGCGGCAACCAGGCAGAAGAGGGTGACCTTCCACCCTTTGACTGTGAAGCTCCTGGCAGCAACCATCAGATTCAGAATGCTCTACTCAGCTAAGCTACAAGTTCTTTGCAAAGACACCTGGCACTCCTTTGACTCTATAGAACAAGCAAACTTAGAGCTCAAACTCCTGCTACTGGATCTGTTCAACAGTACCTATGGATTAATGGATTCTTCAGTGGTTTTAGTAATGGTGTGTCTGATTGGGAAGCTGTTATCTAGGTTGTGAATACTTCACTGACTGGCACCCCCAGTGATGGAATATATGCAGAATGTGAGACCCACGGTTGGGGTGTCTTTCTCCCTGTTCAGTCTACCACCTATGGGAGAGCAACCAGCACCAAGACATTATGTTTTGTTTGTTGAAGAGGCCTGGAATGCATGGACCTGGAGATGGTACCTTGCTGGAAATAGGACACGTTTCACTGCCCCTTATGTCTCTTCCAGGTTCACCAATGTTCTACTTTTTTAGAAGTTTCAAAGACTTTGAAGTTATATAGGGGACATTTGATTGGGGAGTGGCGTTTCTATGCCTGGGCTTAAGACTATAGCATTTTATTTTGGGTTTCAGTGGAACATTGTTTTGTCTCTTCTATTTAACTGCATACTGAGATGGCAAACGGAGGGGTTTGGGACTACTGACTGTTATACCTACCAAAGGCTAAAGTGTAGACTTGGTTATTTGGCAGAGGGTGGGAGTGGGGTTGCTTGGGAGGCACAGCAGTGGATGGGGCTGACACGAGCTGAAGTATTAGGGTGGGATACCTCCTCCGGGAAAATTTTATTTTCTGCTCAGTGGGCCTCCATCTTTATTGAGGAGGAAAGAAATATGGGCTGGGGGTAAGGATTTGGGTTTTCTTGGTTTGTAGGGGTACTCAATGGGATGGGGAGGAGGGCCAAGGGTTTAAAATGGTGGTGCATATTTGGCTTTTGTGTCCAAAGATCACAGTATTTAAAGACACTGGATCACACCAGAGTTATTATAAGGATGGCTAATTTTTTCCGATTTGCTTCGTGGAATGTTAAGGGGGCCAGGTCTCTTACCAAAAGACACCAAATAATCAAGCACCTGCAGCTTATGCAATTGCAGGTCGCATTTCTTCAGGAAACCCACTTATTGTCTTTGGAAGGTAACTTATTTCAGAGACAATCAATCAGTCAAGTTTTCGCTGCAGGTTGTGCTACAGCTAGTAGGGGAGTAGCTATTTTGATACCGAAAAGTGCGCCATTTCAAAGGCATCAATCTCTTATAGACCCCCAGGGACGATATATATTTGTAGAAGGGGCTCTAGATTGTACAGAGGTCATGTTGGACAGTGTGTATGGTCCCAACATTGCAGACCCAGCATTCTTTATGGCCCTGATAAGTACTCTATCAGTGTTTTCCCCTCTTCTGACCATTATAAGCGGAGACTGGAATATCTCTCCTACGCCAGATCTGGATAGGACAGGGGCGGGGGGACCTATGACCGGGCTCTCCCCCGCTCAGCACTCCCTGAGAGACATGATCCAATCTCTGGGGCTTTGTGACCCATGGTGAATCTTGCACCCACAGGAAAAACAATATGTCATATTCTACTCTTCATCTCACAGGTCACACTCCAGGCTGGTTTATGTCCTCAATAGTCAATCTCTGTTTCCTGGAGTGGTGGACGGGGAGATAGCCCCAGGGTTCTATCAGACCACTCACTGGTATGGATTAGGCTTTCTCTCAAACCTCACTCACAAAAAGATTCAATCTGGAAACTCAGTAATCAGCTCCTTAATGATAAAGTTATTGAAGACCAGATTAAACACCACATTGGATTATATATACGACAAATTACAGGGTCTATAGACCAATCTGACCTGGAATGGTCAGCATGCAAATGCTTTATTAGGGGGGAATTTATTAGACTTGCTTCTCAACACAAAAATACCCACATACAGACCTCTACTGACCTTCTCAAACAGATCTAGAGCAGATACTTTCTCCATCTACCCCGGAAACTACTATGCAGGAACTCACAATCTTACAGAATAAATATGCAGAACTCATGAGGGAAAAGGCCGAATACGCCATCTTAAAAACTAAAGCAAAATATATTGACCAGGGGGATAAGGCGAGCCGGATGCTGGCAATCCATCTTCAGCAACAAGAGATATCTAGGTTGATGCCTACTATTAAATCAAGCGATGGGACTGTCTGGACCCAGCCCAGGGACATAGCCGAGGAGTTTGCTTCCTCTTATGGCCCCAGAGTCTCTTTCCCATCTCCCACTGAAGCCAGAGCATATATTATGAGTAGCCTTTTATCGCTACTGACACCAGCCAAGCAAGTTCACTTGTCTCGGTCTATATCTGAACTAGAAATCAGACAGGTGATTTCTAGTCTGGTGTCAGATAAAGCCCCTGGATCTGATGGGTTCACTTCTAATTTCTATAAACTGTTTGTTGACCAACTTGCTTCTCTCTTGCATTGCTTCTATCTCCATATCTTCAAATCTGGCATTATTACTGATCCAACCCTACTGGAAGCATTAATTATCCTTCTTCTTAAACCTGGCAAGACCCTGGACTCGGTCTCTAACTATAGGCCTATTTCTTTGATCAATTGTGATATTAAGATTCTAGCTAAAATACTGGCTAACCCGGTTAGGAATGTCTGGGAAGGACTGATTAATAGTGAGCAGGTGGACTTTGTCCCTCATCGTACATCTACTTCAGGAAATTAGCTCATGTCTTCTCCGCGTCCAGAGAGTCTCCCACTCCTATGGTGGTGGTCTCTCTGAACACGGAGAAAGCATTTGACCGGGTGGACTGGGGTTTCCTGTTCCTGACTCTGGAAGCTTTTGGTTTTCCAGAAGCCTTTCTCCTTTGGATCCAAGTTTTGTATTCTTCACCCTCTGCAAGAATATACTGTAATGGGGTGTTGTCTACTCCATTTAAGCTGGCCTCTGGTACCAGGCAGGGATGCCCCTTATCACCCTTACTTTTCAATCTGTATTTAGAACCCCTACTGCGCAGATTGAAGGCATGTCCAGATATAATTGGCATATCTGTAGGACCAGGACACCTTCCTTTTGTCTGTGTATGCAGATGACATCTTGTTGCATATGGCTTATCCTGAGACCTCCTTACCAGCTGCCCTTAATGTAATTGAGGAATTTGGATCCTTTTCTAATTATAAGCTTTATCTTAATAAAACAGAGGTGTTACCTCTTACACCAACTGTTAATAAACAAACAATGGTGTCTCTGGGAATGCCCTAGACCCCTTGCTCCATAAAATATGTGGGACTTTATTTGGCTAAAGACGTTTCCCTTGAATGTAAGCTTAACTTGGATGATCTGGTTTTACGAGTACAACAAGATCTACAGCATTAGCAAGCCCTTTCTCTGTCCCTTTGGGGATGTATTTCTATCATTCAGATGAATGTCCTGCCTCACATATTTTACCCCCTTGATATGCTAAACTGTTGGTTCTCTCTAGAGTGGTATAGACATATTCACACTATAATCTCTGATTTCATCTAGCAAAAAAAGCTCTCAGGTGTGCTTATGAAAAGCTTGCCATCCCGAAAAGCTTAGGGGGCCTTAAGCTCCCACATTTTCTCACTTATTATTTTGTCAGCCATTTCAGTAAGCCCCTTTTGTGTTTATCTTGAATGTACAGTGCTTTGATATATGAAAGGCGCTATAACAAATACATTTTATTATTACTATTATTATTATTATTTATTATTCAATGGCTGTTGCCTTCTCCAGTAGATCCCTCCCAAGGGTATCAGCCAATATGGTTAGATCTGGAGGTAAAGTTAGTGAAAAAGACTGACTTAGCTCTTCCCTCTCTAATATATAATCCATGGAAGACATTGCCCTCGGAGGTTAAGGACTCTACCATGGGAACTTCTCTCCAAGTCCTTTCCTAGTTTTGGGCTCTTATTAAATGCTCTATTTCTAAGGATGTAACAGCCTATACTTCATAACATGAACCTTAATATTGGGGGCTACCCTATCAAGATAGACTGGTTGCCCCAGCTGATGGAGCTGAAAGTGTCCAATATATTGGATAGAGGGGTGATACTATCATGTATGGCGGTTCTGGCACAACTACAATTAGAGAATAGGTTCATCTTTAAGATTTATCAGTTGAGACATGTTTTAATTCATTGGTTTGGCCCTGGCCCATGGACCACTGACTCTTCAGGGCTTCTCTCATCTCCAACTACACTGGTCTCCCAACAGCATGCATTGTCTAATCTTTACTCTCTATTATTTGCTGCACTTTTCCCCGAGACAGATTACTCTTCCCATTATTGGGATCAGCTAGTCCCTAAGTCTGCATCACAGTGGTAATCTATCTGAACTGATTTATATCAATATGTTACACAGGATAGACTGAGACTCATTCAGTTCAATATCCTCAATGATCTTTACTATACTCCACAGAAGCTAGCACATATGGGGAAGCAGCCTATCTCCAGCTGCACTAGGTGTGCACAGGGGAAGGTTCTCATCCATATATTCTGGGAGTGCCCTACAATAGTGCCCTTTGGACATTAATTGAAGCCAGAGCAGACCCCCTATTAGGATTGCAGGGGTTATTCAGTCCTGAAATATGTATTTTGGGGGCTTTCAGTACAGTTTTAGTAAAGGAGCATAAATATTATTTGTCCCTAATCTCCTTATCCCTGAAGAGAGTGGTCCTGAGGCACTGTTTAGACCAATGTTCTATCTCATATCAAGAATGGTTACAAGAACTATTGCATAATCTCAGAATGGAATGTATGATTGCTAGCATCACCGACTTCCTAGCTTTGATAAGAAATGGGGGAAATTATATGTGTTATATACTATGTAACTTCTTAAGTTTAATAATGTACTTCTGGACTTTCCTAAGGGAGTATTGGCATGTGTATAATTAAGAATGGATACTATGGTGTCTATGTCTTACCACAGTATTGTATCTTTTTGTGTTTTGGGAGTAGCTCCACCGGGGGGGTGGTACTTGGAGTGGGGAAGGGGGACATTCTGTAAACCTGTTTGGATACATCATGTTCCCTGAATGTGGCTGAATTTGTTATATTTAATAAAGTTTATCTAATTAAAACAAAAAGATGCTGTCTTGTACAGCTCCCACAGTAACCCTGCAACTGTGGAAACCAGCTTGTAGCGTGGCTTCAACCAAGTTCAGCTCTGGTTTGCCTCACACCAGCTCTCCCTCAATGCCAAGAAGACAGTCTCCATGACCTTCAGTACCAGGCAGAGACTATGCAGGCTTTCTGGTGTGCCCTTCTTCCACACCCTAGATGAGACAATCCTTGAGGACACATCCTCATTTAGATACATTGGGGTTTGGCTAGACCAACATCTCAACTTCTCTGTACACATCGATGCCATCCTGAAGAAACTGTGCCCCAAGCTTGGCACCCTGTACAGGAACCGTAGTTGCATACTGCTGACTGCGAGGCGTGAACTTGTCCAGAAGATGATACTTCCCATTTTCGACTACTGTGACGTAGTCTATGGTGCTGCTCCCAAATCATCCCTGACCAAACTGGACACTCTTTTTAACTCCTTCTGCTGCTTTGTTCTTGAAGCCTCCTCTTGTATTCATCACTGCAACCTCTATCATGCCCTAGACTTTCCTTCTCTTTCCAACTGCCAGCTGTCACAGTGTGCCAAACTGACCTCCAAATTCTGGCTTGGAGAACTCCCTCCTTACCTCGTATCTTCCAGTTCTTCTCCTTCCCCTCCCTCCCACTCCCTGAGATTCAGTGACATACGCACCCCATTGGTCCCGTGCCAATCTACTCTCATCAGCCAGACTGACTTCTCCTACTACTTCCCTAAAATCTAGAATGCCCTTCCCCTACAAATACATCACTCTTCCTCCACCTATTCCCTTGCCACTTCCCTACACAACTTCCTCTCTTCCAGCTGCACCTGCTTTGATCCTCCCTTACTGCCTCTTATCCCTGTTCTGCTCACTACACCCAGACCCCCCTGCATCCTGAAGAAGAAACAGGTTTTGGCGGCTTGCCTCTTGCTCCTCTAATTCTCATTGTCCTGCCTTGCTTCCAGCTCTCGTTCCACTTGCAGGGTTCTCAACATCCTGGAGGGGAACAAAATATTCAGCAGTTAACCCTCGCCCCCCCCCCCCATCCTCAGCCCACCTAAGCTCCATCTGCCTCCCCTTCCAGCACCTCTGGGCTCCATCCCTCACAGCTCTATCTTGATGTTGCCCCCTCTCACCTCTGTTTGCCCTTAGCACTTGTTTCTCCCTTGAGCTTAGCACTCAGAACATTATAGCACTACAATTGTATGGTTGCGTCATTATCTGTTGGATCTACTGATATCATGTTTCCCACTTGCTGTATCAATTTCTTCGAGTTATAATTGTCTGCACTGGCATAATTGTGTATTATACTGCCCTGATATTTCATTTGCTTTTGTTCCTACCTTCATAAATTGTAACTTTCTGTTGTCAAATCCTCATTGTACCCCACACACCCAAGTCACACCATGAGATGAGCAACCTGTTGTTCAGTGTGCCTTCCTGGTGAAATATTTCAATAAATAAACACATTTTAAAAATTTGTAGCATGTTCTAGGGGTCTGGATGTTTAAATGGCTGGTTCTGAATAACGTTTGACAGTAGAAATTCTTTTTTTGGGTCAGTGAAGTAATGCATCCAACTGTGCCAAAATAAAAACAGAGTCTAGTTGGTGGTAGAAGGGCATATTTAACACCTATATCCTGTGACATAGCTTTTGTCTTGTCAAAAGATTTTCTGGTTTGCAATGTTTCCATGCTAAAGTCAGGAAATACTGAGAATTAAGTCTTTCTCCATACAAGTCTTCCTTAGAATTCTGTCTCATCGGTGTAATAGTGAGGCTTGATATACAGCATACCGGTCTGGAGAATTTCAACGTATTTGTGATGTTTAAAGGTTCCCTTGGACCCTCTCCTCTGTGCGCACAGTCTATCACAGTTTTTTCTTCAGGAAACTTCAGGCTCATAGACATGGTAAGAAATTTTTCAAAAAATAGGATGGGATCCCCACACCTTTTTATTCCTTCAGGTACTCAGATTGGTTTCAAGTTGTCTCTCCTGAAGTGATCCTCTTGTTCCATAATTTGTCAATAAAGCCGCTTCAGTTGTTTTAACTGGGTTGTCACCATCTTATTCAGTGGGTGCATTTTATCATATAAGGTGCTGACTCTTTCTTCAATTTCGTTGGTTCGCTTCCATTTTTTCTCCTAAACTGGAGACTTTCTGGTTTAACACTTGTAGGGAGGAATTATTTGTATCAAGTCATCTCTGAATATCTGCTTTCAGCTCATTTTTGAATTGTGCTAGTAGAGCAACAGTAGAATCCATTATATTCTCTGACTCAGTAAAATTCCTTCCCATACTGCTGTCAGGGTCCATATCATTAGCTACTCTTGTGCTGGAATACCCTTTGACTGCAGTTAGCACAGCCTGTTTCACCAAGCTTCCCAATGAGCTTCATTGATTTTCTATGGGTAACAAAGTCCTTGGAGGTGTTTTGACTAGTGCATTTTGGGAATTTGTTGCTACCATTAAAATACTCCATATTCATTTATCATATGTATTACAGTAGCAGAAGGATTGACCTTTTGGTAATTCGCAGAGTCCACTGGTAAAGCTGAAAGGTGAGTTGATTCAGGGCTTGTGGGTGAAGTTTCATCAGTCGCAATATTTGTTCTACCAGCTGCTGTGGCTTGAGGCTGTGCCATTGGACCTTTCTGGGCTTCAGTTTTATCTGTATTTTGCCAGTCTGTTTCAGTGGCACCATCCCTTGCTGGGGTTACTGGTAGTGGTGATAGAATCTTGGAGACAGGGACTGGCCAGCACACTTTCTAAATTACAGGAAAGTTACAGTTGCTTCAGATATATTTGTGTCCTCACTGGGCATTTGCTGCAGGTTTTGGGTGTCTGCGCTGAACTAGCTTGACCACTGTCCCCTTTCTTTTTGCTTTGCCTTTTCAGAACAAAATGGATAGTAAGGTTTTTAATTTGATGAACAGCTTTGGACATATTAGAGCCAGCAGTTTTCATAAGGTAAGCACATTCACCATTTATACCGCCACTTGAGTACTGCATAAAACTTAGTAGATACCGAGATAAGTAGCAAACAGTGACAATTTTAACAATCCAACACCAAAGAACCAGAGCATGCAGTGTTACAGCCATTCCTCATGCAGCCACCTTGCTGAAGTCTAGCTACAGGACATGGACCACATGACCCCTGTCCACTGTCTTGGCACCCAGTTAAACAAGACTATCAGATTAGCCTGGCAGGACATCCCCAACACAAACCCATGCTGCCTCTCATCTTGCAGACCATTTTCCTTGAGAAAGCCCACCAGTCTTTCCTTCAGGATAGTCTCCATCAGTTTCCCCACTATTGAGGTCAAACTACAGTAACTGGCTTGTAATTCCTTGGTTCATCCCTTGGACCACTTTTATTGAGAGGCACCATTTGTGCAGTTCTCCAGCCCTGGGGCACAATCCTGGACTCCGGGGAGGTGTTAAAACATGTCTGCCAGGGGGTCTGCCAGCACTTCTGCCAGTTCTCTTAAGACCCTTGGGTGGACTCCATCTGGCCCAGAGGACCTGCCCAACTTAAGGACCTTTAGGTCCTTACACAATCTGTCCACCTCTGTTACACTATCAGTGACTCCCCTCTTCCCCGTCCCCACCCCCTGTTCCCTTGTGGCACTTGTTTGTCCTTCCCCCTAGTGAAAATGGAACAGAAATACTTGTTAAGCAACTCTGCTTTCTCTTCATTTCTTTCTGCCCCAAACCCCTCTTTTGTGGCCTAACAATCTCATTTGTAATATCCTTCTTCTCCCTTATATAATAGAAGAAGGCCTTCTCACCCGATTTTACTCCCTGTGCCAGCAATACTTTCCTTTCAGCCTTGGCTCTCTAAAAGCTCTGTTCACCACTCTTTTTTAGCACAATGGACCTCATATCCTCCTCATTCTGAGTACATTTGTACTTCTGGAAGGCTGTCTTCTTTTCCCTTATTGCATGTGCAACTTCCTTTCTGAACCAGCTGGGCTTTTTGGCCTTAGATTTTTTGCTTTTCATTTTGGCACACTCACTAGCGGCCTCCATCAGTCCCTCCTTTATTATGGCTTAATTCTGTTCCACCTTCATCTCCTTTCTGATCCCAGAAAATTGCTCCCATCTTATTAGCCTTCCCGAAATCCAAAATGCTCGTCTTGGCTCTGACCATCCCTCTGCCCATGCTCAGGTAGTACCACACTAAATGGCGGTTGCTCTCTGCAAGTGGTGCTTCCAACTTTACATCCTGGACATGCCCATAGCTGGACAGAACCAGATCCAGTGCAGCCCTGTCCCTAGTGAGCTCCCTCACACCCGGTGTTAGGAATCTAGTTTAGAACACATCCAGCAGTACCTACTCCCTGGTACTGGAGGTAGCCAGGATTATTCAATACACCCCAGGCAGAATGAAGTCCCCCATTGTAACTATCTCCCCTTTGCCTGCTATTTCCATGATTTCAGACCCCAGTGCCTTTTCTAACTCCTCATCCTGTGAAGATGGTCTATAAACTACCCTATCCTTACTTTTCTCCCCTTAGTGGATTGGACCTGCACCCATAACGCTTCTGTCTTTCCATCCACCTCTTTCTCTCTGCTACAGGTTATCCCCTTCTTTATATACAGAGCCACTCCACTTCCCATTTCCCTATCCTTCCTGTATGCTTTGTACTGTGGAGAGGCTTCTGGATGTGATGTGGCTTATGAAACAGAATGACACCAGATGTAAGTAATCTGGATGCCTCTGTCACCAAATATATTGGAGGCTTAGGTTAGGAAACATATGCAGTCCAGGAGAAGTTGTAAAAATCCACCAGTGGTGATTTATGATACTAAATCATAAGACAAGAATAAACAAATCAGAAACAGGTCAGTGTCCATTCAGCAAATTATAAGATAAGTCAAGACATAAAATCTGCATGTCTTCTATAGTCTCTCTTCATCAATCTCTACACCAGGACATAAGCAGACTGTCCTGGCTCTGTTCAAATCAATCTCTCCTCTGACTGACTTTTCCTGTCTCTCTACAAAGTAATCTTCACACTGACTGCAGATGAGTCTCCACACAGACTGACCAATTCAGTCAAGGACATCATATTATAAAGACAGCGTGATGTCACAGTTAGCATGACATCACAACCAGCATTGTTACAGAGACAGCTGCTGAGCAGCAGCTTTCTCCACATGGTTGCTGGTTGTCTTAAACAGTCAATAAGATATTTAAGCTACTATAAGCCCTTACCTGTGATCGGTCACCTACTGACTCTATCACATACCCCGCTGCTTAAGACGAAAACCATAAGGGGAGCGTTGGTTTTCCTTTCTCTAACCAACTCCTAACCTTAACTTTCTAAACAAACATTTGACATATACTTAGGGTCTCGTCCTGCACAATATATGTGTACCTGCAACATGCAGCACCTACTACTCTACTGCCCCAATGAAACCTATCCGACACTCCTCTCCTGAACATGAGAATGCCCTTGCATGCAGGTGACTCAAGGAATATCTAAAGAGACTCATACTGCTGTTACTGCTGCTCTTGGGCAATATTCACCCCAACCCTTGCCCTCGTCAATGCTCACACTATGCAAGAACAAATCTAGGAGGGCCCATGCTTGCTGCCATTAACATCTGTAGCCTGCTGGCTAAACTTGACAACCTACGTGTCTGGGTCTTTCAGTATAATCCTGGCATTCTCTTGATCGCCGAGAGGTGGCTCTCACCTAAAATTTTGGATGCCTCCATTACCCTCCCAGGTTACACGGTCTTCAGGCATGACAGGCTTATCAAAGGAGGAAGAGGTTGTACAATATATGTAAAAGACACCATAATGGTGCATGCGTTACCTGTGCCAAAATTGGAAGGCAATATACAGGTACTACCTATAAAGGTCTTAGTTGGTGTGCATAACAAGTCTCTTACTGTTGCATCAATATACATCCCACCAAAACACAGTGTCTTGGGACTTATCTCAGTCCTGGATGGTATCCTTCAGCTTCCCTCCTACTTGGAGACCATTCTGTTGGGAGATTTCAGCATGAATTGGCTATCCTCCAAAGTGAGCACACACAAGAATGCTGTCACAGCTGATCACTTCACCCAACTTGTTAATTCTCCAACCCAAATACACTATAGGACAGGTACCAGTACCCTACTGGACTAGGTCCTCTCCAACCACCCTGATCAAATAACCAAAACAACCATTCTACCAGATGCTATCAGCGGCCATTCCCCTATCATGTGCAATTGGTTCAATAAGTTCACCAAGCCACCGGCTAGAACAATCACATGCAGGACCCTACCTCGCAGACACCTCAAGCCTCTCAAACAACAGCTATGTAATCTAGACTGGACGCTGAGCGACACACCACTGGGGATGTAAACACAGCACTTGACTATTTCATCCACCACTTCAGTGCTACCTGTGACCTTCATGCCCCCCTTAAAACATGTAGAGTTAAAGGCACTCGCAACCCATGGATTACACCAGCTCTGTTGGAGCTCATGAACAACAGAGATCACCTGTGGCAATGAGCAAGGGCCACAGGCATGCAAGGGAATATACAGAAATATAAGAGAGCCAGGCATGACTGTACCCATATGATCCGCTGCCTAAAGAACCAATTCTATAGGGACTCGCTCATCAACTCCTGGAAAAACGGTAGGATGTTCTGACGCAACATTAAAAAGGTAATAGGCAAAGACCCAAAACAGGCACCAACAATGTTCACTATTGAAGGAACACCGACCGACAAGTCTACATCCATCGCCAACACTTTTAATGTCACTTTTATGGATCTCAGTGGTGTCCTACCCCCTGACTTCTTAGACTCCTTAAAAATGAACAAGGACACTGACACGAACCAACCACAATCACACCCTTCCTTCTACTTTAAAACAGTTACTGTCAGCGAAGCCAGGAGATACTTCTGAAAGGTGCTAGAAAAATCTAGATTCAGTGCAGATACTCTAGACCTGAAACTTGTCACCCTAACCTTGGAAGAAATTCTGTCCCCATTAATGAAAATAATTAATTAGTCGCTGAGGCTATCCCAATTTTTCAACAGATGGAAATCTGCCCTGGTGACCCATTCACAAAAGTGGTGATAGGGTGCACCATGGGAACTACAGACCAATCTCCACCACCCACCCTCAAAAGCCCTTGAACATGTTGTCCCAGACCAGCTTATTGAGTACCTAGAAAAGTAACAGTTGCAGTGCCCCCAGCAACATGGATTCAGAAAGGGTCACAGCACCACCACAGCACTCACTGAATTCTTGGGCTTCATTCATGAATCGTTCAACCAAGGCTGTCTAGTTGGAGCAGTATTTATAGATCTCTGCAAAGCCTTCGACACAGTGAACCACACCCTCCTGCTTGATCAGTTATTAGACAGGATTGCCAAATGATTCCTTAACCTGGTTCAAACGTTACCTTACTGACCGCTCTCAACAGGTAAAGACCAATAACCACCTGTCTGGCAGGTGAGTTGTCCTATCGGGAGGCCCTCAAGGGTCCATTCTGGGTCCCCTCCTGTTCAGTATCTTCATGAACAGACTACCTAGCTCCTGCCAGAATTGAATATTACTGTATGCAGACAATGCAGTCATTTTGACTAACAACCTAGACCCCAAGCTTCTCGAGAATCAATTCCAGCAAAGCTTTGCACAGGCTGAAGACTGGTTCAGTAAACATAAACTAATACTTAACCACAAGAAGACTAAGATAATGCTCTTCACTGATCAGCATATCAAATTCAGATCCCACCCTCTGACAATCTGCAACTCTGCTGGCACCCCACTGGAACAAGTTCAACGCTTTAAACATCTCGGGATCACGCCAGACAGCACACTGTCCTACTCTTATCATATTGAACATGTTGCCAAAACTGTCAACATTCTAATTGGGTGTCTTCACAGGCTTAATTGGAGTCTGACTTCTGATGCGCTAAATCTTGCAGTCCAAAGTCCAGCAGATCTATGATAGACTATGGACTAGCAGTTTATGGCTCCACCACTGAAACATCTCTATGGTGAATATCTACAGCCCTGAACAAGGCCTGCAGACTCCTCACAGGTGGCGCACAACTTACGAACACCTACAACCTCTATGCTAAGACCAACTAGCTTCAGTTAAAAGACAGAATTAAATTCCAGACATGTCTTCTTGCTAAGAAAGTCAGCCTGGATCTTGCATAGCCAGGGCTGCAAAACATCCTAAACTGCCCCTGTCAACCCCAATGTATCAGAGGCTCTGTTCACCAAATCTTCCAGGTATCCCGCTGATGGACAACCCAAGGACAGAGATCCTTTGCCTACAAAGCTCATCTCTGGCTGAACTCCCTCACTGGTGACATCACCTCAATTTGTAAACTAGGACCCTTCAAACATAAATTCCAACAGTACCTTATCTTGCACAACACCTGCAACTGCTTCCACTGAGCTGTGCCTCTCTAAGGAATTTGCCATCAGTCCTCCCCAACTCATCAGATTTTGTACTTATCCTCTACTACACTATTTCATTAGCACTTCTTGCTCTAGTCTCCTTACTCAGCCCCTCCCCAACCCCTCCTCATGTCTACCTACACTCCCCTTCCCTATCTGTTTCTGCCCATACACCCTCCTCCCATGTCTGTACACCTACCACACCTCACTCCTCACCACCCTTTCTTGTACTCCCCTACTCCCCCACCCTGCCCATCTACCCTCCTCCTGTTCTTTCTACCCACCACTCCTCACTCCTCCCCTCCCTCCTTGTTCTCCACCCCCCTTTCCCACCCTGCCTGCCACCTCTCATCCCTTGCCACTCTCTCTCTCTCTCTGCTACCTTCCGACAAAGGCCCTAGCAGCCTTTCTACTTTTCCCTCTCTTCCCTATTCCTCCCTTTGTCTCCTGTGTACCACTCGACAAGGCCTCTCAGTTGATTTAACAGACTAATATCAGTGTCTTGCTTCTCTTCACATTGTATGTATTGCCCTGGCACACATTGTACAATGCCAATATATTTACTGTTTTTTTATAAATTCCTGAACCCTATTACTTTGTACACATCTGCTGTATGTATCTCTTGCTTGACATGGAACCTATGTAAAAGATCTCCTGCTCATAGGTTAATCCAAGATCTTAATAAATAAATAAATTACCAGGGGTGGCTAATTGCCCTAGCCAGCCCCACCAGATAGGTTGATACTAAGTATGGGCCCTTTCCCTTTCCTTAGGTTCCACCCACTTCTTAAACCCACAATATATTTTATCTCCTGTACAGTTTCAGACACCTGAGGGTAAACAGTGGTGTTACCCCAGGACAGGAGCTGATACCATTCCCACCTACTTATTCCTATGTAGGTTTTTCTTATAAGTACGAACAAACATTTAATGTATTTTTTCTTGGACTCTTTCCCATTTACTATATACCAGGTTCATAAATCTTTGCCATTCAATTTTCATTTCAGCCTTTCAACCTTAGTTAGGTAAGAAGTTATTTTACTTTTATGCACCACTCAGTCTAGGAGGAAGGTTACCCTTCATTTTCCAGGGCCTCCATTCTTTTATCCAGTTGGCTTTATCCCTTTGGTATGCCACCTCCACCCTTCTAGTGAGTGTACAGGCATCTTTTCTACTATGGGGCACTTTCTCTGGGGGCCAATTTGGCAGTCATCAACACAGACTGGCAGAAACAACAGGCCTTGCAGTAGACTGCCGCTCTGGCCAGTAAAAGTGGGGCAACAAATTAGCCAGTGTTCCTTGTCTCCCTAAGTGCCTTCCACAGGTACTGGAGTGCGAAACCTCCATCACCTGATGCCAGTAGGTCTGTGGCACTACTACCTGGGCATCTACTGTCTAGTTACAGGGATTGGGCCTCATACGGTAAAGAACACCCCTTTGCACTTCATACCATGAGGACTGTCTCACACTCACCCCACCATTAACAGGTACAATTTCTTTAACTTTTACATACTGCATTACTTTCCCAGTAGCAGCACCCCCAGCTTGATGCCTACCCCAGTCAGTAATATCTTGAATAACATTACTGTGACTAGAAACAAGCAAAAGTCCTTTCAGCCTTTATATAGACCTCTTCTTTCTTAATTGGAGCCATTACCCCAAATATTGTATCCGTAATCACAGTCTCATCAGGGATCTTGCTCACATCTATGCTGGCATCACCATACTCCAGCAGATAGCAACCTGGGAAGTTGGGCAATATTGGAAGGTCCTGCTCCACCATGGACTCCTCCTCCAGCTGTGTCTGGGAACTGTCCTCCTCTGATTCTTCCTCCGAGCCTTCCGACTGGGACCTCTCCATCAACTCCTGGCACCAGAGTGTTGCTCTGCTTCAAGCCATCGACCACTCAGCCACTGAACTAGTCATACAAGGATCTCCACCATCCAGGTGTCATCTTGCACCTCTGACCTGCCTTGACCACTCTTTAGCTTCTCTGTCAAACTCATGGGCTGCCATGTATTGTCCTGGGTGCAGCTCATCATCTTTGTAAAAAGGGACTGCACAAATCCCTGCATGCTTATCTGAAAGGCAGTGTCCATCTTCATTTTTCTCTGTGCACCTGGAGCGTGTTCTTGAGGCACTTGGTACATTGGTCTATCTAGACTTCAGGTCTGACATCCACTGAGAACATCTCTTTTACTTCTGACACCATGTGTAGGAGGCTATGAGTGATAGACAGGCCTTGATACCAAGTAAGCCACTGACAGTGTGGGTTTATTTTCAGTCTTTACAGAAAACAACCAAAAATAAAAAATAAACAAATGAAAACAATTCAAGACATGGAGGCAGCATGTCTTCTACTTCTCTTCATTAGGTCAGGTCCACTGAGTAGAAAGCCGTTCATCTTCAGGTACATACATACAGCAGCATGTCCTGGCTCTGTTCCAATCAATCTCTCCTCTGATTGACTTGTCCTGTCTCTCTACAGGGTAATCTCCACACTGACTGCAAGTGAGTCTCCACACAGACTGACCAATTCAGTCAAGGACATCATAGTATAAAGACATTTTGATGTCACAAATAGTACGACATCACAACCAGCATTGTTACAGACACAGCTGATGAGCAGCTGCTTTCTCCACATGGTTGCTGGTTGTCTTAAGCAGCCAATAAGATATTTTAGCTACTATAAACCCTTACCTGTGATAGGTCACCTACTGACTCTATCACATGTACCCAGGGATGCGAGGTCCCAATCATGGTTTGGCACGGTCAATGTTTCTGTGATGGCTGCTATGTCCACCTTTCTATTGGCCATCCGCACTTGCAACTCAGGCATTTTGCTTCCCAGGCTACTGTCATTCAGAGACACTACCCTCCACTGAGACTCGGAGCCCCCTTTACACCTGTCTCACTCCCCTCCTCCCCCAGTCCCTCCTTCCCTCCTCTGCACCAGTTCCTCCCTGTTTTGTCCTGATTGGGGAGGATGCCTATCGGCCTTCTCCAACAGGTGATAAGATATTTTGCACCATGCTGTCCCCCACCTTTTCTCAGTTTAAACTGAGGTTCTTACCCACTAATTCCTCCAGTTTACCCTCCAGAACCTTTGTGCCCTTTTTACTTAGATGAAATCTGTCTGGTAACCAACTATCCCATACACCTCTGCTTGGCCACCTCATACAACCCTCTGAGCTACACATTGAATTCTAACTTTCTTTTCAGTGCTAGTCCTTGGGAGTAGTAGCACCTCTGAGAAGGATACTGAACTCCCTACCGTGCTGCAGATTTTCCCTGCCTCCCTAGATGTCCTTGAACCACCCCCACCTCGCATCCTGTAAGGCCATTCATACTCAGGTGTACTATTATGTGAGATTTCTCACCCTCCTTCCATTCATGCTTGGCTATCAGAGATCCTACTCTCCCAGCTGTCATCCCTGGCATACAGTACATTCTACTATTCAAAATAGGAGAATTGCTTTTAAAAATCTGGACCAGTTGCAGTGAATAATATATATATATACGGGTTACCTATATTACATTCTTATCAGGATACACGTTAATATTAAGGGGCTGCATTTCAAAAATTATATTAATCTAGAAGTTTAAAGATAATACATCATTCTTTGAACTGTGCGTACTCCTAGAAGTTTAAATATAATATATCGTTCTTTATACTGTGCTTACTCTTCATGCAGTTTGTACAGATCTACAATGTTCATAGCTCCATCCTTGATCTTCTCGACCATGTTGTCTTCATCGCATTCTTCACTTTTCTGAGACAAGCTGTGTGGCCAGTTGTCTAGGCTAGCATTATCCTTGTTTGTAGTGGGTGGCTTTTCATCCCTGTAGAAGGTAGGATAATCTCTGTGAGTAGGTAAACATACTTGTACACTACCATTCTAACACAAGTTGTCTTTTATGTCCATTTCATAAAGCCTCTCAAAGTGCTATACAAAGACTGGAAGTCAAAGTACCAAACTTTAGTGTTTGCTAGAAAGAAGTGCTTGGAAGCAAAAAAGCATGAGTTTGACATGTAGAGTGAGTGTGGCAGTGAGAAAGGGAAAGGCAGACAAGAAACACACATTTGAAATTAGGAAATGAAAAAGGTTGGTTAGAAGAAATAAATACCTTAGGGGTGAGGGAGCAGGAAAAACATCCCTAATTTCTCTGTGATTATCTCTGTATATAACATGTGCACAGTTCTAGTATAAGGAGAGCCATTAATACAGAGCAGCTGCTCAGTTGACTACTACCTTTTAATAAACATATTTAACTCCTACTACTAATACTACTGAAGATTCCGACTGATATTTAGTAGGAGTGGAGAATGCTAACACTATAACCAGAACTGTACAAGCTGTCTAAGTGTGCCCCACTAAGGAGACAGAAGACTCATCCACTCCAACCCTCCCACCACCTGAGGGTGACTGTAGCCATGTTAGAGTATGGTTTCAGGAATTATGCTTATGAAAATTATGAAATCCAGATATGGCTGAAAATGGGCCCATGTGACCCAGCCTACCTCCTGGTCAAACAATGAATAAAAATAAAGAAATGATTTATGATTAACTTTGGCTGTGCCACTGTGGCAGAGAAAGAAGGAAAAACAAATACCAGCAGACCCATACCATAAACTTGCCATGCTATGCCATGGCATGCCATACCATACCATACCACAATCATCATTGTCACTATCCCACCCTCTTACACCATCCACTCTTCTGATGCTACCTCTTTCTTTATCGCCCACTTCAAAACCTTCACAGGACAAGCAGATTTCTAAGCTGCCTCCCAAAGATCGAAAATTATTTCCCTTCCTTTATCAGACCCTCCTTATCCCTACTTTCTCTCATGTTAGTTCTTAGGGTTTATTTCAACCATTTCTATTTCTGAAACTTTTCTTGTGCCAGCTGTTTACAAATGTTTTATTTTCAATTACTAACTGCCTTCTTGCACTTTTTCTTTTTTTTTCTTTTACTCCTACCTGCATTTGCAATTTATTTACGCCTCATGTTACTGCGCATGTTGTCACTTGACACTTGTATACTGTATGATTGCATTAGTTATTGACTGATGCAGTTATTTGAACTGTTTCCTACCCTTTTAATGCACCCCCCCCATTATGTCTAGAAAAGAGCCTTGACTCAGTGCATGTCACCCGGTTACCAAATTTTAAATAAATACTATACTACACAACACAATACTATACTAAATTCAGAATACCTCAAACACAATACAGTAACCAAAACAGCACCCACTATTCTAAATCTGGTCCAGCTAGTATCTGATATAGCTCTAGTAGTATAAAGTGCTCAAGGTAGACTCAACACCATAAGCCAAATTTTAACTTTTAAATCAGTTACTGTCGAAGCTCCTGCTGATGAAACAAAAGATGGCAGTATAGTTCTGACTCTCTGCAGGGATCCTAGGAATTTATCCTCATCCTCCAGCTTCATCTTCAGGGATTTAGCTTCATATGTCTTCTCTCAAGTCTGATGTAAATTATTTTGATCCTTCTTAACCTCAGTTAGACAAACCTCTACTGTACAGGACTAGGCCCTACAACTGATAATATGGTTATTCCTTATCTGCAGTCTAACTGACTTGCCAGAGTTGAGGCTATGTTTTCGAAACTTGTGGCAGATATCAACAATTTAAAAATCTCTACACAACTTAACACAGCAACACTAGAATTGTTTGACCTACATGTTACCTCTAATAAAATCAGATCTATTCAAAATAAAAATTCCATCCATGATCTTCAGGCCACAATAAGAAATCAAGACAGCACTATAAAATCTCTGCAGTCCAAACTCAATCATATCGAGAATCGCAATCACAGAAATAGTCTGCGCTTTTTTGGCTTCCCTGAGGGTTCTGAGCTTGGGGATACAACTGCGCTATTAATACATATACTCCCTGCCATGCTTAAATTACCCCCAGAGCAACAACTGATTATTGAGTGATCTCACCATACTCTAGGTCCTAGGCCAGGCCTAGATCAACAGCCCAGACCTAGCCAGATAGCCAGATTCCTGAATTTTGTACACACGGAGCTGATTTTAAAATGAGCCAGAGAAGTAGGTGCTATATTGTGTCAGGATTTCAAGATATCCATATACAGAGACTTTACAAAAGAATTATCTATCTAAAGAAAAGCATACAACCCTTTAAAATCAATCTTATACCAGAGAGGTATAAGATTTGCCCTGCGTTATCCCTCCACAATCCGCCTTTTCCTGGGGACATCCTTTAGAGATTTCAACACCCCTGAAGCTTTAGCCATCTTTTTGGACATTCCATCTAAAGATCTTACCTCTGATGACTCCATTGTTGTTGATCATTCGAGCAGCAATTTAGTTCCCTCTCGGAAGGAGAATGCTGTTACACAGGAGAGTGGAGGCAGTTCTGCAGAATCTATGGTCCCGAGCAACACAGTGACAGATGTTCCTCCTCTTAGATACTCAACAAGAATATAAGAAAAGCTTTCATCTGGTCCCTGTGTGTTAAACCCTCCTTACTGCTCCTCTGCAGAATCTCTCAGACCCTCTCAAACTTTGGCCACCCACACACACGTGGATCCCTCCATTCCGCTGAGCAATAAGTTTGCCCTCCTGACAGAAGACACACACTCCTCGCATGAAGATTTACTCTTGCAGAACATGAATGAACAATCTGTTAGCCTATATGCAGCACTTCAGGGCAACACCTCAGTGGACTCCTCATGGGCTGAAGCTGTTGCAAGTTCCCCTCTTAAGTTACTTGAGCCACCCAAAAAGAAGCGCAAAGCCAAATCAAAAAGCAAAAACTCTAATGCCACAAGTAATGCTCACAAAGCAATGGTGAGGAAATATTTTTTCACAGAGAGGGTTGTGGATGCTTGGAACAGCCTCGCTGAGGAGGTCGTGGAGTCAAGAACAGTGGGGGAATTCAAGAATGCATGGGACAGACATAAGGCAGTCCTAGTGGGGGGTAGGAGGAAGTAAGCTGTTGGTTGATTAGGATCTGCAGCTTATCTGTTAGGTAGGAAAATGGGCAGACTAGGTGGGCCAAGCGGTCCTTATCTGCCGTCACATTCTATGTTTCTATGGTGGCCTGATTTCCATACACTGACACAGTGATATTTATTCTCCCCGGTGTCAAGTTAACTCCAGGACTGTGATCTTGAAGACCGGTAATTTTGTTTCCTTGCCACGTGTTGTACAGCCCTCACAGCTTTGACAATATTGCTCCCAGCAGGCTGTGAAATTGAAAGGCTGTACATTTTGGTTGGCATTAATTAGCACCATACATTACTGTATACAGCCTATTTGCTTACTTCATCAACTGGACTCTGGTATTTCATTATTTCTTCATTTACCACCGTTACATAGGAAATTATGTTAACATTTAACATGACCTCTGCTTATGCCTGTTCTCATTACTTCTTGCTAGCTTGCAAATATCAGTATACTGTTTCTAGGATGCATTGGTACTTCAACACAGCACCACATTCAGCCTACTAACCCCCTCTTTTTTTTTTTCAGATACCTCATAAATGAATCTTTACAAATTAATATTTTCCTTGTTGGCAAGCAAATTCGATCCAATTCGGAACACTCTTTCATGATCCTATCTCTGTTTATTTATGTTATCGCTTTTCCATGCACATTTCTTTTATTTGCATGATATATTGCAGAGCAGAATCTACTTTACATGTACATATGACAGCGGCTGGCTATTTTCAGTGTACTGGTGAAACAGACATCTATTTATCATCTACCTCACATACCCTATTTACTCGAAGCCTATAATCTGTAAGGGAAATATCTTTCTCTGATCCCTCCACTTACTTGGAGCTCACTAGGTCTTTCACTTAGACCCAGTCACTCCATTCAGCATTTAATGCAGGCAATTTCTGAGTAGGGAATATTAATTCTCAATTACATCATCTCCATTGCCCCTAGTCACTACCTAAGCCAGCCATCCTTTATAGCCTATCTGCTCACTTTTTGGCCTTATGGCAGAGTGGTAGCAGTATCATATTAACTATCAATATTAAACTTAAAATGTATTTACCTTGAAGCATCCTTATTTATTAAACTGCAGTATTCTTTCCGGCATTCTTGTAGAGAGTTCTGTTAAATGTAGTAACCAATGATTTCTTTTATATACATAGCTATATTTAGCTTAATACAGTACCTGGTTCCTCTGATCCTCCTTTTCTAGGCAACACTGGTCTCCAACATATATGTCACAGACTTCATGCTGTAATAGGGTGACACACCTATTAATATTGAATTTATAAGCTTTAACAAATATGGTCTGCTAATTTCCCTTATATTTCTGGAATGTAAGCTTTGTTTATCAAGTTGAGGTTATATATCTGGCTCCCTCTACCACGTATGGTATAACTACTTTCTTGATCAAGCTTTGTTTGAATAATTATTCTATTACCGTTTATAAGGTTTAGGCTTTAGGACTCGCCAACATCAAATTAGTTGGTTCTCCTAGGTCTTTTCCTATTTTTTTGCACTAAGGTGTGTGGTGAGAGAGTCCTTTAGCATTGTTTGCTTACTCCTATCTCCATGCACTCACAAAAAGTTACTTTTTATTGTCAGTGTGTTAGATATTATTACTAAGATTTAATGTTTCTCTCTCTTCTTTCCGATCCGTGGAATGTGAAGGGACTTAACTTTCCCTGTCAACGAAAGCAAATTCTTTAATTCCTTAAAAAACGCAAGGCACATATTGCTTTCCTACAGGAAACCAAATTATTAGCAGAGGATGTCAATAGACTTAAAAAAGAATGGGTTGGTCAACTCTATGAATCGTACTTTTCTGCAAAAAAAAAAAAAGAGGGGTAGCTATATTGATCTATAAAAACTTTAACTGGTCTCTTATAAAGTCCATTACTGACACAGAAGATAGATGGTAATAGCTATATTACATACTCTTCTGGTACCCTTATGTTTGTTAATGTATATGCCCCTAATTCTGATACCCCTGAATTCTTCCACAATTTAGCCCAACAGATACTATCTAATAATACGAACAATATCCCTATGATTTTTGGGGGTGACTTCAGCCTGGTTCTAGAACCTAGTATAGACATAAGTAATATATCTATAGATGTTCACCCCAGAAGTATCAAAACTCTTTCACTATTAGTGAAAGATTTGGGGTTATCCAACATCTGGTGACTTTACCACTCTCGTGAGCGTGACTTTATCTTTTATTCAGCTTTGCACAAAACATATAGCCGAATCGACTACTGGTTCACATCTGCTGCTATAGTTGAAAAAACTATTGACTCCTGGCATTATCCAGTAATTTCAGATCACTCCCCAGTTAAACTACAGCTTGTTTGGGGTCCTCCCCCCTCCAAATCCTCTTCCTGGCATCTCAATCCTCTTCTTCTTAGAGACCCTGATTTCCTATCTTGGACTAAATCCCAAATTCAAGATTTTCTTTCTTACAATGACCTTGTTAATACATCTATGTGCAATGGATGGGAAGCCTTAAAAGCCATGGTCCACAGGAAAATAGCTAGTTACGCTGCCCATAGGAAAAAATTAAGAGAGCAATTATTGGCAGATTTAGAAAAATCACTTAAATCTAAAGAAAATTTATACTTTAAACTAGTAAATCTAATCCTGACTCTCAACTTCATTTTGAAATTTTGCAACTAAGGACAAAAATAAACAATCTAATTTCCTGTAAAGCTGAGTTAGCTTTATTTAGACTTAAACACAAATATTGGGAGCAAGGAGATAAAGGTGGGAAGCTTCTCTGTTATCAACTTAGAGTACAACAAATGGAATGGCATGTTATAAGTCTTAAAGACCCACAAGGTACAATTCATACTGACAATCCCTCTACTGTATAAATCTCATTATGAGATCTTTCTACCAGAAGTTATATTTAAATTCAAACTCTGCATCTACACTATACATACAACAGTTCCTCAACAGCTTGCATTTACCTCATCTCTCCACTTCTGAAAATAACATTTTAGATGAACCCTGGTAAATTCCCCGGTGGAGATGGGTTCCCCGTAGACTTTTATAAAGCACTCTCCAACACTCTCTGTCCCCTCCTCTGACGTTTTTCTGGAACTCACTGATAAAGTTAAACGTCCTCCAACCTGCACCAAAGCTGTCATTACTTTAATTCCAAAAAAAGATAAGGACTCCTCCCTTCCTGCTAGTTATAGACCAGTCTCATTACTTAATACTCATGGAAAGATATTTGCTAAACTTCTATCATCCCATCTAGAACCCCTCCTTCCCAAGTTAATTCATTGCTTGCAAGCTGGATTTATCAAAAACAAGTCTGGTTCAGATCACCTACTCTCCCTATTTAATTTAATTCACAAGGCCAAATTTCTTAAATCACCTGCTGCCACTATTGCCATCGACTTTGAAAAGGCCTTTGATTCTTTTAACTAGATTTACTTATATCAAGTCCTATCCCATTTTAGTTTCTCTCAAATCTTCTGTTCTTGGATTAAATTACTATATACTTTGCCTGTTGCTAAAATTCTTACTAATTCTACCCTATCTTCTTCTTTTCAACTTGCGAGAGGAACTAGAAAAGGATGTCCTCTATCACCGTCATTGTTTATCCTGGCCATGGAACCCTTAACTGCTTGTTTACATCAGGCTAGCGAAAGTAAAGGTATTCCTTTCTTATGCGGTTGACCTTTTAATGGTACTAGAAAACTTAAACAAGGCTGGGCCCCTTTTAGTCAAATTACTTAGTAATTTCACTGAGATTTCAGGTCTCTCTTTGAACTATGGGAACTCTGAAATATTACCCCTTAATGACCATTGCAAACCTCTTATGAACTTACCCCTTGGATTCCGTTGGGCGCCAAAAGGAATCACGTAGTAAGGCATTAAAGTAACTCAGAATTTAGAAATAATTTGTGACACTAATTTCAACCCTTTACTAGACAACATTAAGACTACCTTACAAAGGTGGAAACTCCTCAATCTCTCTTTCATGGGGAACATTTTTAAATGTTTTCTGTATTTTGTATTGTCTTTAAATGTTTGTTTAACTATGTATGCTAAGTTTGTTTGTAACTTGTTGCTGGTGAAAATGGGCAGTTTTGCTCATCCTGCTTACAAGTATAAAAAATTAAAATGAAATGAAATGAAAATAGTCATCATTAAGATGACCATCTCACTCAAGATACTTTATCTGTTTGCCAATATTCCTTTAACTTTACCTTCTATCTTTCTAATCAAACTCGACAAATTAATTGACAACTTTATATGGGATAGCAAGATGCTGAGATTTAGCTGTATTAAACTTTGCACACACTGGAAAAGGGGAGGTTTTGGTCTTCCCTGGTTTAAAGCTTATTTATGGACTTTCACGGCAGCACAAACCATCAAATGGTTTTATAAACCCTCTCCTCAAACTGCATTACGGGTTACAATGGAATCTGCATTATGTTCTGGTGGGGTTCCCACATCCTTTATCTTTAATCCCCTTCCCCCTAAATTAAAATTTCATCCCATTATCTCAGCCTCAGTTCTTTATTGGAAATTAATTCATAAATATTTAAAATCTAATCCTACTCCCTTCCTATATGCCCCCCTTTGGAGTAACCTAATATTATCCCTAGAGAATCAACCCATTTTCTGCCGTACGTGGGAAAAACAAAGGCATATTTTTTATAGGAGACATTCTCGACCAGAATTCCTTAAATCTTAAATCCTTCTCAGACTTGCAGATCAACTGGGGGCTTCCTAAGCAGGACTTCTAGAAATATCTTCAGCTCCGTGTTGCTTATAACTCTCTCTCTCTCTCTCATTACGTACATAAACACACTCTAGTTGATCAACATATCTTGCACTGGATCAAACTGTCAGCAAAATGGAATCGCTCCATTTATAAAGACATTATAGATAACTTACCTGACCAATCCATGCTATCAAAAAATAAATGGAGTGCTCTTCTCAACTACAATATTACTGATGCACAATGGCGAAATTGCTGGCGCCTATCTCACAGCACATTTAAGGATGCCAGCAGCTCCTTAATACAAATACAAATTTTACATTTATGGTACAGAACTCCTTCTGTACTACATCGCATGGGGCTATTAAACAATAATAATCGTTGTTGTTGTAACTCACCTAATAGTGATTTACTCCACATTCTATGGTCATGTATACCTATCAACAAGCTATGGTATAAAGTCCATCTATTTACCACCAGAGTAACCGGGCAACAAATCATTTCCGATCCCAAACTTTTCTTTCTAGGTATCCTCACTTCAAACAATACTATTCTTTCCCATACACATTTTAGATGCTGAACATACTTTTCCTCCTTGTTAAACACCTTATTCTCATGAACTGAAAATCCATCATTGTGTCAACTTTTTCAGATATTCTCCAAAATCTCTCTCAATATGCTTCCCTAGATCGGTTATCCCACATCTCTTCTGACCGACTCAGTGTATATGATAGTTGCTGGCAGGATTTTTTCAAATATATCAACGTTTCTGGTACCCCCAGACATTAGCATATGGAACCTCGTTTTTCTTCTTCTTCTACTACTACTATTGTATATAGTATACTTGAGTACATTGCACAGATATCTCTTCCTTTCTTTTTCCCTTTTCTTCTTTAATCCTTTCTCCCTCCTTCCTTTGATGTATATCACTTTCTTCTTATGCAGTACATTCATTCACATCCTCTTGGTAATAAATAGCTATTGTATTAACATATATATCACATTATACATATTATTAAGGTGTTCATCCTAATACATCTAAATCTGTTCTCTTCTATATAGCCTTGACATTTATGTGCCAATAGCTGCCTCAGGTTTCATATCCTTCCTTACTGAATATATGTAAACTATTTCATAGATTCAACTCATACTAAGCCTTGTGTTCATTATTTACAAGCATATATACTGCTATGTATAAGATGAGATTTGCACCTTATATGGAAGATGTTTTTGTTTCAACTGTACTGACTGTTTTCTTTTGTCTTGAAAACTCTAATAAAAAGATAAACTGAAAAGCTTCTGCTGATAAAGCACTTGGTTTTATTTATTTCAGATTTTTGGTATAGACTGACTTATTGTGCTGAAAAACATTTCTATGTCCAATGCAGATTATAGTATGTGATAACAAAGGAAGGAGGGTGCTGCAGGTATATGTTGGCCTTACAAACTGTGCTCAGGTTCTCATCCCACTTTGAAACTAGATAGCTATCCAAAAGGTCACGAAAGCTTATTTAATATCTCCTAAGCTCTCTGGAGTGGGGCTGGGGGGCATATCTAATGCACAGATAGTGTCTGTTTTTCCCTTTGGTTATTATCCCTTCATGACCCAGAACCCTCCAAGATTGCTCACTTCAAAAGGGAACTCCAGGTGGCTCTCTCATCTGGTACATCCTGTAACTGTCCAGGGCTATCTCCACCCCCCCCCACAACATCTTTCCTAACAGGCGCACCACTCTCACCTCACTTGAACCTACCTACTTAACCTACAGTAAATGACTAAAACAAGTTGGATGGTCTCTAGCTCTAGTCATGTTACAGTCCCCTCGCTAGATTTATGTTCCTGCTGGCTATGATTCCCTAATGTTCAGACAATGTCTTTAAATGGCTGCTAAATTTGTATTAGTTCATTGCCCTACCCTTGTGTTGTATCCTGGCTGCCACCTCTGGAATAATTTTTACCTATTGTAATCTCCCTTATTTATGTACCAAAGGCTGTTGTAGGGATTTAGATTATGATGAGGAACCTTTCCAAATGAGCATGTGTGCTCAAAGGTATGCATCTGATTGCTTAAAAAAATGTGCATGTCTGTACATAAATTAGCTACATAGCAATTCTATGACCAATCTGCATGTAGTCCCTTTTTCATAGAGAAGAAAAAGGTAGAGGTTTACAGTGTGCACTGCATGGTGTTCTGGGCATGTGTTTGTATATTTATGGAAGGTTGCCTGAGTGATCATAGGGCAATACATTCTAGATGCCTCTATGTCCCCCTATAAAAATATACAGTTACACAGTGGTTTATCTGCACATTATCAGTTGTGCTAAGGGTTTAATATTCTGGCCCCTGCTTAGAAATGTAATTACATGTTCCCTGTTTACTGCTCTGTCAGCCCCACCTACAGGGAGCTGTCAATTTGCTGAATACCTCCTGTACTCCTTGGCTGCTGTGCTGCCTGGATGTTTGTTGCCTGACCCCAGGAGTATAAATGTGGGACCTTGTGTCCAACCAGGAGGGGTCCTACAGGGTTTGTGGCTATAGTCCCCAGCTTGGGTAATTGGAGCTGGTGGGGCTTGGGCACCCGTGGGGTGCAAGTGGTGGCTGCAACCAACCAGGTTTTAGGATGGTGGCAGGGTTCTGGGTCTGGCGTGGTACTGGCTCCCTCTGGTTGGGTCTCCAGTGGCTTTGATCCTGGTGAGGGCCCAGGCTTGGAACAACAAGGGCCTGATGGCAATCATGGCCACTGTTCCAGGTCCAGATGTTAATCTGCAGCTATCCCTGCCATTGATCTGGCTCCTATGTGGGGAACATTGTTTAACCAGAGCTGAATGCAATCGGCCAAAGAGGAGTTGCTAAAACACCTACAGTAAATCACTGGTTTGCTGACCAAGGCACTTAGCTTCACCTGAGCTCTTTTCTTCTAAGATTGCTTGAAAGGACAGAGCATAGCACCTTACCAGAGCAAGGGAAATGGATTAAGACTTCTTTTGGCTAAGCAGATTTACTGTGTGTTGTTATTTTTATTTTGTACTCACAGGGATTGCTGCTGTTTGTTGCTAACATTTCATTGCTTTATTTTTCTCTGATTCAAATTGGTGTTGCTGGTGTACCTTCTTCTGCATTATTACAAGGTGTGCCTACAGGTGTGTGCTAACAGATTACTGCTGTAATCTGCTTATTCAAATTGTCTTTTGCAAGGTATATCTTCTGTTACTGCTTTATTTTTCTGTGTAGCAAAGTGCTTCTTACAGGGTATATCTTCTCTGAAATTATTACAGGTGGTGCTTACATTTTTGTGACTTTTTTATCATTGGGCTAAGCAAAATTACTGTTTGACACTGTTTTATTTTATTCTTGTTTTGTTGAAAAGGTTTGTTGTCTCAGAGGTGTTTCAGTCCTCTTCTCACATTGAAGGAGCTAATTGCTTTCCTCCCACGGCTCTTCCAGAGGATTAGGTATGTATCTGGGGGGGGGGGGATGGAGCTGGCAAACTGTCAGTAATTTCCAACAGAAAGAAGGGTTAAAAGGTCAGGTTAGTTGATATCTTGGAGGTAGAAGACTTGATTTGCTGGCCAAGGCACCCAGCTTCACCTGAGCTCTTTCCTTCTAAGATTGCTTGAAAGAACAGAGCAGATAACCTTACCAGAGCAAGGGAAATGGATTAAGACTTCTTTTGGCTAAGCAGATTTACTGTGTGTTGTTATTTTTATTTTGCACGGCACTGCCACAGGACACAGCACCACCTGCTGTGCTGTCTTGATCACAGGCTTCATGAATGGCACCAGGATCAGAAGCGGCGCCAGCAGGCGGCACCAAGGGTCAACCATTCCCAGACCCAGCAGCCATGGGCCACGACACCGGAGCAGCCTGCACCTCCAAGGAGGTGACTGCCATGGCGGTGCCCTCGACCTGGCTCCACAGTGAACCGAGATGATCCTCCAGCACTGAAAAAAAAATTCTTCGATGGCAAGGCTGGAATCCGAGGAGGTCGCCTCCTCATCAGGTTGTATAAACCTGGGAGGGGACTTGGAGGTAGGGTCAAGAGATCTTGCCATGGCATCCCTAGAATGATGCCATCCTCTGAAAGTTGGCAGGGCCCTGATGACTTTAAACACATGGCCCAGATATTCAAAAGGGTTGTGCATGGCACAACAATGTTGCACCATGCACAGCCCACTGATGCACCCGCACGATATTCAAAAGGAAAAGTGGCCGCTAGAAATCCCAATGTCTGGTGCATCGGTGATGCAGGCACAGGTGGGGGGCGTGCATGCATAAACCTGCACAGCCCGATATTCAGCCCGGGATGTGCAGAGTCATGCATGCGTAATCCCTACCTGCGCCTGCACAAAGTTAAGCCAAAAAAGGAATAAGTGATGGCCACCCACAGGTGAGCTGCTGCATTGCAGGGCACAACACGGCAGCTGCCACCTGTGGGTGGCCACCCGAGTTCCTGCCGCACCTGGCGGTGGCACCCCCCATGACCCATCGCGGGCATCCGTGTAGTGAAATCCACATGTCCAATATCCCTGGTGGTCCAGTGGACCTCTATGTGCCCGATCATGGGTATTTGTGTAGAAGAATAAGCCCCCCGTCCTATATCCCTGGTGGTCCAGTGGACCTCTATGTGCCCAATCACGGGTATCGGTATAGTCCCCTGCCCCATGTCCAATATCCCTGGTGGTCCAGTGGACCGATCACTGCCCGATCGCAGGCATCTTTAACTCATAAAATACCCCTACTACCCTGGTGGTCTAGTGTACCCCCTCCCTACCTTCCCACTGAGCCCCACCGCCTCACTTCCCCCATCAGCCGGCGGGTTTCAGCACCCCATCCATCTGCCACCCTGCCGCCTGCTGACTGACAGCTCGGTAGGGCTGCACGCCCATTGGTTCACAGCGTGAGCCAATGGGCATGCAGCCCATACCGTACAACACAGTCCAGATATGTGAATGAATTCATTCACCATTGTGCACCATGCAACCATTGTGCACCATGCAACGCGTCGGCCCGCAGGTGGCACCATTGGCACCGACTCCTCCCCCCCAAAAAAACTCCCTTACAGGTGCGCACCTCTGGCTTACACCCAGCAGTAATGAATGGTGAAGACTGACAAGGGAAGATCACCACATTTGAATGTTGACTCCAGTAAATAGTTCCATCCCACCCCACCCCACCCCCGAGTAAGCTGCACAGCCAGAAAATGCCAGGGACTTATCTGGTTCAGTGCAAATAAACTTTTGCACCTTAAATATATTTTTACTTTGACTTTTTATGGTTGTTGTAACCAATGGTGTTCTGGGCCAGTTTATGACCAATGGCAGTATTTCAGCACACTCCACAACCGAATGTATGTTTGGAAAAAATCAGGCCCCTGTTACTTTATACTTCTTTGAGCAAATTAGGAATCTACATCTGATGTTTTTGAAGGATTACTGTGAACTACCAGCATGTTCCTCACCCAAAGAGATGTGATATCACTCTATACTGTATTTCATTATGCATTACAGAATTTTTCAAAAAGTATAACCCATGACATAAGCAAGGGCATGGGTGTAATGGGCATTAATGCCTACCCCAGCTGCATTGTGAGGCATGAAGCCAAAGGCCAAGTGTCCTTCAACCATCCAGGAAGTGCATTAATGCTCAATATGCCTATGTTCTGGAATGGGTTATTGTAATTATAAAATGGTTAAACAGGAATGAATTTAAAAATATATAGAAACATGTATAAATGTCTGAAAACTAGAGAAACTTTTGTTTGTTTCTTTGTTGTGTTTAGAAGACCTTTGAGCTCAACAGCCCTTTTCCAAAGATGCCCAAGTCGATCAAGTTAACATACAGGAGCAGAACAAATTTCATTCAACAGGAGACCAGTACAATAAATGACAGGTATAACAATAAATTTCAGATTATGAGGAGTGACAGCAGTGAGTTAAACATATATCTGCAATTGCAGGAAGTATCACAAAGAGAGCAGAATATTGCAACTAGCATATAAGATTTCGGTACACAGGCAGTGCATGTGCCAAGCGTGTACTTATGCACAGGATAAAACAGTGCAAATGCTCTATGCAGCGTCACATTGAGGTGTTTCTTTTAACAGACTGTTTGTGTGCCTGAGTTGGTCTACATAAATACATAAGTGCCCCCACCCCAAGTAAGGCATTTTGGGATTGCTGTGAATGACGTGTTTGTTTGCTTCCCCATGCTTCGATGCAGTGGTGCTTTGCATGCCTTCACACATCCTGGAGTTGTGTTCCACTTGTAAGAATGTTGTTTTCCCTATTTTGTCACGTATTCTGCATGCTCTCACACACCCCAAAGTTGTACTGTGCTTGAAACAATGCTGCATGTCCCACTGGGTTGCCATGCACTTTGGATGCCCTCTCACACTCCAGAGTCATGCTCTACATGGAACAGTGCTGTGCTGATCACAGCTGTGGTCATCGGAGAAACTTGAACATGCAACTCAGCATGCTGCACTCTGAAAAATCTCTTTCAGGATATTAATACTGTGACTTTTTAGAACAGACATAGCAGTTAGTATGACACGATTCTTTTACTTAAGCAAGTGTTATGGCGTACAGTGCCCAGTACTTGAAAAATACTGTCGTGGGAGAAAATAATTTTGGGGATTTTGACACTGTGTAGTGAGCTGATGCAGGGGAGATTTGATCTGTCATCAGTGCAGGTGAAGGATACAGACAAGAGCAAATTGAAATCATGTTTCACATTGATTTTTTATGTTGGCTCATGCTTGCACATCAGCCAACATATTGCACTGGTAGCAGATTTGGAGGTGTGGTCAGTGTGAGCAAATGCAGGGCATGCATGAGTAGGTGCATCCCTCATTCCTCAATAGGGCAACAGCAGGCGTTGACACCAGCAACACGTAAACTGGCCACCAGATCAAAGAAAAGATCCACTGCAATGACAGCCAAGCTTCTCACGCAGCGTGCCTTTCCTGGTGAACGGTTTACAAAGAAAAAAAAACATGGCAGCATGCCACCGCAGAGTGCCCCGACCCACCTTGATTTGCCGACGGGGGAGCCCACTCCCCATTAGCATAATGCAACCCCCCCCATTTGTTGTGTGCCGATGAGGGTGCCCAATCCCCCATCAGCTACAGAACCCCCCAAGTAATGGAGATTCAGGTGGCACGCTGGGAGCCAAACCCCAGCATGCCAAATGCCTCTGTAAAAGAAAACCATCCTGCATGTTTTTTGTTTGTTTTTACACCTGAAAGCAGAAAATGGTCCTCGCTGGCTCAGTGGCCCTCCCCAACCCGCACCCTCCTTTTGCGCACCTGCCTCCCCACACACACCCTCATCCCGTACTTACCTCGGGAGCATGGCGCAACGATCTTCGGTGGACCTGGAACATGTTTGCACTCTTCAAAGCCAACCACAAACTGAAAAAAAATGGTAAGCTGTATAATGGCATAAATAGGGTTTTTTTCAACTTTGGTACATATCTCAGGCATTTTTGGGAATTTTGGCACCAAATTTTCAACATGGGGTTATTTGGAACCCTCCTCATGAATTCAGTAACTGTCATGGTGTTATGAGGTCCCGATAGGTGCTTCTGTGGTCACTGCGTGGACTCACCTTTCGGGACTTATTAACGAAACAACAGTGGAACTCTTTATGAGGGGGCTCTCAAAAAGCCTATGTTGCAAATTTGTGAAAAATCTAAAAATGGCTGTTTTACTTAGTAGCGCATGCAGTAGTTTGCACACATGTCAGAACATCGTGAATGTGTAATATTTTCACCAGACTTTCGTTAAAATTGACAATTTTACACACATCCTTATGAACATAGATACATAGACAGTGTCGGCAGATAAGGGCCTATGGCCCACCCAGTCTGCCCATTTGAGCTTGTAAGTTCAGTTTGTTTTCCTAGAAGTCTGTTGCCCCTTACCCCTGACCTCCAGAATTCCTTTATGTCTATCCCATGCATTCTAAAATCCCGTGATTGTTTCAGCCCCCACCACTTCCTCTGGCAGGGTGTTCCATTTGTCCACCACCCGTTCTGTGAAGAAATTCTTTCTCATGTTTCCTCTGAATCGTCCTCCCTCCAACTTCATCCCATGCCCTCTAGTCCTGGAACAACTTTTTCGCTGAAAAATAGTGTTTTCCTGCACCCTGTTCCTCCCTGTAAGATACTTGTATGTCTCAATCATATCCCCTCTCTCCCTCCTCTCCTCCAGGGAGTACATGTTCAGTTCCTTCAACCTGTCTTCATGGGACTTGTGATGCAATCCATGCACCATCTTTGTTGCCCTCCTCTGAACCTTCTCTACCCTGTCTATGTCTCACGTAGGTATGGTCTCCAGAACTGTACACTGTACTCAGGTGGGGCCTCACTAGTGTCTTGTATAGCGGAATTATGACCTCCCTTTCCCTGCTGGTGATGCCTGCCTATACATCCCAGCATCCTATTTGCTTTACCTGCTGCCTTGTCATACTGTTTCCCACCTTGAGGTCATCAGAGATGACAACCCCAAGATCCTTTCCTGCTTGGTGCATGCTATATCCTCACCCCCAACTGATATATTGTGCCTAGGTTTTTGTGCCCCATATGCATTATCTTGCACTTCTTTGCATTGAATTTCAACTGCCAAACCCCTGACCATTCTTCAGGTTTATGCAGGTCCTTCTCATTCTGTCTACACCCTCTGGTGTGTCTACTCTGTTACAGAGCTTTGTGTCATCAGCGAACAGTGAAATTCTGCCTTCTAGGTCCCATGCAATGTCACTGATGAAGATGTTGAATAGGACCGGTCCCAGCACTGATCCCTGTGGTACCCCACTGGTCACTGTTCCTCTGTGGAGTGACAGCCATTTACCACCATCCTCTGTGTCCTGCCACCCAGCCAATTACCTACCCACCACACTACTGTCCTGCCCACACCCATATTCCTCAGTTTGTGTATAGTCTTCTATGTGGCACAGTGTCAAAGGGCCTTGCTGAAGTCCAGATAGGCCATGTCCACTGCCCTCCCCTGATCCACCTCCCTAGTCACCCAGTCAAAAATTCAGCGAGGTTGGTCTGACATGACCTCCCCTGGTGAAACCATGCTGCCTTGGGTCCTGTAGTCCATTGACAACCAGATGTTCCACCAATCTCTCCTTCAGTAGTGCTTCCATGATCTTCCCACTCCGAGGTGAGGCTGACTGGTCTGTAGTTCCCTGCTTCCTCTTTGTTCCCACTTTTGTATAAGGGGACTACATCTGCTGTCCTCAGTCTTTGGGTGCCTCCCTGTTTCCAGTGATCACTAAACAGTATAGCCAGAGGTTCAGCCACCACCTCTCTTAGTTCTTTATGGACCCTGGGTGCACCCCATCTGGCCCCATTGCTTTATCAACTCATTACTTCCAGTTCCTTCAGGATCCTTTCTCGTGTAAAGGACTTGTGTCCATTTCTGCACCATTCTCACCCCTGTACTCCCTTCGGACCCATTACCCTCCTCTTCCTCAGTAAAGACTGAGCAGAAATACCTGTTCAAAATGTCAGCTTACTGTTGTCATCCTCCACGCTGCCCCCATCCTCCCCTTCAGTCTCACAATCCTCCCTTTATCTTTCTTTTTCACTTATGTACCTGTAAAGGTTTTGTCCCTCTACCCACTGATTTTGCAATGTGTTCTTCTGTCTGAGCTTTGGCTTCCTTCTGACCTCCTGCCTCCTTTGCTTTCTCCTGGTACTTCTCCCTATCCCTTCTGCCTGTGTCTTTTTGTATTGCCTGAATGCAATCTTTTGGCTTTCACTTTCTTTGTTACCTCTTTGGAAAACCATAATGGTCTCTTCCTTTTCCTCTTGCTAGCCTGCTTAATGCATAATTCTGTTGTTCTTGTAATCCCCATTTAAATACTGCCCACTGTTCCTCAACCCTGATTCCTGTCCCATTCCCTTAAGGCCTCTTTCAAGTATCTCCCCATTTTCCCAAAGTCTGCCCCTAAAATCCAGGATACGTGTTTTTGTGTGGTTTGGTTCTGCTCTTCTGTGATTTCAAACCACAATGACTGGTGGTCACTGTTTCCCAGGTGCTCCCCACTGTTACCCCCATCACACTGTCCCTGTTTGAGAGCACAAGGTCCAGTATTGCCTTCTGCCGAGTTGGTTCCATGACCAGTTGCTTTGAGGAAGGCACGCTCAAGGAGTCCAGGATAAATCTGCTTTAGTTGATGCTAGCTGCTGGGATGCTCCAGTCCACGTCTGGAATATTGAAGTCTCCAACCAGTACTACCACTTTGTCTGCCATCCTTGGATGGCTAGCATCAGCTCCTCTCTATCTGTTTCTTCCTCCTGGGCTGGTGGTTTATAGACCACACCTGTGCGGATGGCTGTCCCCATTTTCTTTTCCAGCTTAACCCACAGTATCTCTCCCCATTTTGTTCCTCCTGGATCTCTGTGGCCCTTATGTCATTTTTCACATACAGTGCCACTCCTCCTCCCTTCCTGCCTGCTCTGTCTCTTCTGAATATGTTGTAGCCAGGTATGGTCATCTCCCAGTCATGGTTATCATTACACCAGGTTTCAGTGATGGCCACAATGTCCAGGTCTGACTGTACCATGACAGCTTCCAGATCTTCCATCTTGTTGCTAAGGCTCCTGGCATTTACACACATGGCTTTCCATGATTTGACCTCCCTAGACTGTTTCACTGTTGTACTCCAGCCCCTTCCTTGGTTGTCATTTATCCCTGGTTCTCCTTGCTGTCTGCCCTTCTGCTGAATTTTGGCCCTTTTCTGCTTATCCACCTCTTGGGCACTAATCTCCATCTTTTGCACATTGCTTTGCAGATATAGCCACCCTCTGGTTCACTGGTTCCACTGCTAGCTGTGGGGGTGAGCAAGTAGGTACCCTCCTTGCTGGCCTGTCACCCCTTTGCTAGTTTAAATGTTGTCAATGTAGCATTCAAACTTATCATTGAGTGCTTGATTCCCTCCAGGATGGATGCAGGCCGTCAGGCTTGAACAAACCTCCATCCCTCCAGGTGGGTCCCCAGTCACCAATGAATCCAAACCCTTCCTCACAGCACCAGTTCTTCAACCATGAGTTAAAGTTCCTGGTGCATGCACTCCTATGCTCTCCCTTGCCTCTCACAGGTAGTACTTCTGAGAAAGTGACAGAAGTAGCTACTTGCTTGAGACCCCTTCCCAGTTTCCTAAACTCTTCCTGAACTTCATTTGGCTCCCCATTTTCCAGGTCATTAGTACCTAGGTGGGTAATGACATCCAGCTCACCCTCCTGTCTTGCCTTCCCAGTGATCCCCAGGATCTTCCTTCCATCCCTCCATGCCGTGGCACCTGGTAGGCACCTCACCTCCCTGTCCTCCCCCTCCTGTGTTCCTAGCTGGATCCCTCTTATGATGGAGTCCAACCAGGATTCGCTTCCTCTTCCTCTGGGGTCCACTGCTTTATCAGCTGAGATCACCTCCTTGGCTAACCACCACATCCTTTCCTTCCACTTCTCTGGGTACCTCTATTTGGTTGCCCTCATTTGCCAGTGTGGCATATGAGTTCTTGAGTGGAATAGGATCTGGGATGTGCCTCTGCCTAACTGCTCTAACCCTCCCTGAGCCACTGTCATCCAAGTGCTCCTCGTCCTCGGCATCCTTTGAGGCAGTGGCATTGGACTGGGTGGTCCTGGATAGGGGTGGTGGTACTCCTGACCCAGTTTACTTCTGCTCTGAGTCTGGCTACCTCATCCTGCAGTCCAGAGAGATGCATGCAGATAGGGCAGCACCTCAGTGTCCAGAAGGTCTGCCTGAATATGGCTGCCCCACAGCCACTGCATTGCACCACTCCCCACATTATGCTGCAATTCCACTGCTTGTCTGCTACTGAAGCTCTCCTAGTTCCCTTTTTATTAATTTGCTGTATTAAAAATCCTGCCACTGATCCTCAGATAACTTTTTTTTTTTAAAGAAAAAGAAACCAATAAATAAACAAATGAGTCAAAACACTTGTCGTGCTGAGGGTGGGCTTCTTCCGACAGTACAGCTGTCATTTTACATGTCCTGGCTGAAATGTGTTTTCGCACGTCTGGCGCAGAATAGCACAGTTGTTGTGTGAAATCAGTTTTCAGGACAGTTTGAGAAAATGACAGTGACACTGTTCATGAGCAGAGGTCCTAAAATGCCTATGTTGAAAATTTGTTGATAAAACTCCATAAAATGACTGTGTTACAAGAGTGCGTTGCACAGTTTCCTTGCACCCTAGTAACTTCACAAATTTGAAATATTTTCTTGCCAGATTTTCAACACTGCCATTTTTTCACATCTCCTTATGAACCGTACAGCTGTTATTTTCCACATCCTGCCCAAAATGTGTTTTCGCACCTCTGGCGAACAATGGAGAGGTCGATGTGGGAAATCAGCTTTTGGGACAGATTAACAAAATTACAGTGCCACTGTTCATGAGGGGAGGTCCCAAAATGCCTGTGTTGAAAATGTAGTTAAAAAAATCCCAAAAATAATTGGGTTACGAACGTGTGTTGCGCAGTTTCTATGCCTGCTCATGACTTCACCAATTTTTCATATTTTCATTCCAGATTTTCAGCGTTGCCATTTTTTTACACCTCCTCATGAACAATACACTTGTCATTTTTCACATCCTGCCCAAAATATGTTTTCATGCCTGTTTCGCTAAATGGCATAGTCACTGTGCAAAACTACCTTTTGGCTAACAAACTGACAGTGCCACTCTACATGAAGTGGGGTCACAAAAAACCCATGTTGAAAATTTGGAGTGAAAATACCAACAAACGCCTAGGGCGTTAGAGTTTCCAACTGTAACATCCCACCCTGCAGAGACTGACAGGCATCAGGGATGTGACTTGGGATCATTGGCTGTAATACTCATGCCATTCCACCCCCACCACCCACCCTGCAGCCACTGACAGGCACTGAGGTGTGCCTTGCAGTGTTCAGCCCTAATGTTCACCCCATTCTCCTATACTGCACCCATCTCAGCATGTTTTCTTATGGAATGGGATAAGTATAAGGCCCAAAGACCCCAAAGCACACCACAACACTTGTCAGTGTCTACAGGGTAGGGTGAGGTAAAATGGCATCAGCATTATAGATGATGACCCAAAGGCACACCCCAATGCCTGTCTCTCTCTGCAGGGTGGGGGTGGGGTTGGCATCAGTTCAATACTTTACTGCCATTCCCATTATGCATCTCTAACTCCTGCACTAGCAATGCCAGCGAGACAACATTCGGCATTGACAAATGCTTGTTTTATATATGTACTGAGGCAGTGGTTGAATTTGCATAATTTGTTGTTGTTGTTGATACCCTTATCGTGTGTTTTCCTAGTTCAGTCTTATTCATTTTTCTATATGCTGCACAACAATTTTATGTTTATTTATTGTATTGACAATGTCTTTCTTGTGCTGGATGCAACTGAAATGAGCTTGCTCTTAATTTGCTTTCCAATAAATTTGAATTTGAATTTGAGGCAGTTACCAGGAAGAATAGCTAAGTCTGGTTACCAGCTGTGAGTTTACTAGAGATTAATCAATGATCAGGTAATGCATTTAGACCAATTGATTTTCTGGAACTGCTGAGTCCCTGCATGCCCACTTTATAACTGTACTTAATCAAATCTACTTATTTGTCAGAGTGTTTTCTTGTGATCCTGAACAGAAAACAGCAGACAATACATCTCAACTCACTGATACCGGTAAATGGAATTGTACCAAATGTAATTCCAGTACTGATGACAGCAAAACACACTTCACAAAACAATTAATTATTGAAACAATTTCAGAGACTCACTTCTCTTTTGTGAACAGTTCTTCTTCTTCTTGTCCTTCTTTTTCCTTGTCCCCTTCTCTTTCTTTTTCTATTTGTCGCAGTCTGCAATAAAACAGAAAACATAAAGACACAACAAACACTTGACTCAAAAATTGACTTTTGATAAAGATACAGATATATGTGAATTTAAACTTGGAATGGGTAGGTCCAGACATGGAAGTCACTCACATCATCTCAAACAGTGTGTGCCTTGCTTCTAGGTGAGGTCTCCCTTATGGAGTGTCTTTGTTTTTCTAATATAATTCTTATAACAGTGTATATGAATATAACTATTGACACAAGTACATTTAAAAAATGACATATTATAATATTGATACATAAGATCATAAATAAAGGAGAGAAACACAAGCTGATCCAGGTTTAGACATTTGGATAATAAATAGATAGTATAACATTCTCATATACCATATCTATAGTACCTTAAGTATACAGTGCAAATTTCCACATATAAGGTCATAAGGGAATAATATGAAATTCAACCTTTATAAGTTAACAAGGAATCCTAAATTTTATGAAAAGGTCTCATTTATTATGGTAAGTTTTATGTGGCTATTACTTTCATTATCAGCTGTGGAATCCATCCAATCAATCAATTCTTTAATGGATTTACCACTTGGAGGATGATTCACCACTTTTCCAGTTTTTAAGAATATGTCTTTTAAAGGTCAATTTCATATTATTTACATGCTGAATATTCACATTAGCTTGGAAAATGGACAACAATAATAACATAGCTCGGCATTACTACAGAATTTCTTTCCCCATGTCTGGACCACTGTATCAGTGATTTTGTCTACTAAAAGTAAACCTGGAACGTGGTGGTGCTGGGTTTACCCATGCCGCAGCGGCAGTCATCAAGGAGACATCCCTGACAGTGACAGCTGCAGTGCTGACTGTCAGAATTGCAGTGTCAGGAAATGCCTCCATGTATCCATCTGGGGGCTGTGCCCTTGAACCCCCCATGTGGGAGGGCTCTGCCCCCCCACACCCCAGTCTCTAGGATTCTAACTCTGAGTCAGAGTTGGACGGGGGGGAGCAAACACCCAGCGAGACAGTCCTGATCACCATACAGACCACCACAGCGACTGGCGGATTTTGCCCAATTCCTGTCGCTGTGGTGGTCTTCATGATCAGGGAGTCACTGCAGCAACAGTATACGGTGGTGGAGCACTTGGCCAGACAGCATCTTCCACCCAGCAGGCTAAAGTCTCTAATGTCCTGACTGTTAAGCCCAGAACATCTTTCGGCATGATGCAATCCAACCCAGAGTTTAACTTAGCTCCACAATCCCATTCTTCACCTATGGAGCACTCACCGTGCTGTGAGTACACCCTGGAGTTTTTGTGGTGAGCATTGGAGAAACTGATCTCCTTGAAAGAGTGGCATGATCGGCACTTTGAAGTGCTTGTACAAAAAGTAAGATTACTTGCAGACAAAAATCAAACATATGAAGGAAAGAAAGGATGAAAGGGAGAAGGTAATTTCCGATAACACTAATCACTTAAACAAGTGTGAACATAAAGTCATCACTCTGGATGCATCTATGCAAGGGATTATTAAAGAAAATTACAACATGGCCAGGAAATTGGAGCAGAATGAAAATCAGCTGAGGCACAGGAACACATAGCTTGTCAGCATACCTGATACCTGCAATGGAGATTTTCCTGACACCCATGGCCTACTTAAAGACATTTTAATTACTCCTTTTGATCACCCTGCTGATAGCCCACCACTCCGTGTTCGTGCATTCAGGATGAAAAAAAAAAGCCAAGATCCTTGTAAAGCAATTAAATCTATGATTCTTCCAACGTTTGCATCTGAATCTGATCACAACTTTATTTTCAAACTTGTAAGATGAAGAGGTATCCTGGAGTTTAAAAGCAACAAGTACTACATATTTGTTAATTTTTGTTTCCAGACCCAGCAGAGGAGATGAAAATATTTTTTTGGCATAAAGGCAAGAAGGTTTGGAGATCAAGGGAGAGTTCTCTATTGCCCCCACTAAAATCAAAGGGTCAGATTTTCAAAGCATGGCACAGGGCTTATGCCAAACCCTGTTACCGCGACACTTCTGTTCTGGCAGTCGCCCGAAACTATCACTGCAACTGCATCCGATTTTACAATCTCAGGTGCAGTTGCGACAGTTTTCATCATTTACGGCAGCTTGTGCCAAATATCTGGCATATGCTCCATAAAAAAGGCCCCGGTGATTGCCACAAGCTAGACCATAAAAAAGTTGTTTCAAACTTGTGGCAATTGCCACATGGGATAGAAAATCCCATTAGATCGCCACAAGCCCCATGCACTGTATTGTTGGTGAAAATCCAGCCCAAAGTGACTAAAGATAATAAAGTGAACATATTTTTTTAAGTGAACCTACTGGTTACCTTTCAGCAGGATCATTACTCACATGGGTTAAATTGGTCCAGTATGCATTACAGCTGTGTTCCATCACCTCTTACTGCCCTCAGTCATTAGGAGAATGCATCAGAACTCTGCTAGCAAGCAATCATAAAATATTGTTTTTTTTTGTTTTTTTTTTAGAAGATGTTTGTTTTCTCTGTCATTGTAAGTGGAACACTTCACCTGGACCTCCCACAGAGAGAGAGAGAGTGAAAACAAGTAAGGATTAAGCCATGAGAAAGGATCAGTCTACTGTGGAATTAATCCATGGTTGGGGGTGTCGGCCTCGTGCCTCAAACAACCCAACCATGGATTAATTCCACTGTAGACCCATCCTTTCGAGTGACTTAATCTGCTTGTAAGATGGCATTATGTGTAGGAATAATGCCATGTAACAATTTCTCTAGAAATGAACACAGAGACACTGAATTTGAATTGTACTTCAAAATATTATTTCTGGAACCAAAATGCACTGCTTGTTTAGTCAGAAAAAATTAGAACACCTCGATCAGATATATCGAGGGTAACCAATATCTCCTGCTAAAACGTTCCTGTATTTTTTAGCACTAATTCCTGTAATGCCACTACATGGTTGTAAACACATGAAAGACTTACAGTGCTGCTGAAATACTTTTCGATATTGCCCAGTTCCGATTACTGTGATGGTGCATTGTGGGCTTCATTCTGGGACCGATGCACGGCATAACGTCTACCATTGCAGTATGGGTAGAATTGGTCAATTGCCAATACTCGCCGCTTAAACAACTTCTTTATTTCACTTTTAAACTTCTTAAAACTTTATCTTTTCAACTGTTTACAAATTTTTACCTTGGACTCCACTCTTGCAGTTAACTTTTAGACATTGCAGATATTTAACTTGCAATCACTGGTTACAGCGTTTTGTGGGGTATTGACCAGACCAATCTGCACTCATTTGCATATGCTTAAATTATTATGCTGCTTTTCGTTTCTGTGGTTTTATTTGGTACTACATCAGCAACCATGGTCTACTTCGGTATTAGACCATGGTTGCTGTTGTACCACGTTTCATTTCAACAAACTGAAATGCTTTATTTTACTTGTCTGTTTTATGCCATGTTACAAACACCTCTAAAAAACAGTTAAATAGTACAGTTAACCCTTGCAGTGTCATGGACTCATGGACTGATATATCTGGCCGGATTTTCCATATGTTCTAATTCTGTTGACAGTTTAATGGTTAAGTATTTATGCACTTAACTTAAATGGGGGTGTTTGTACACATCACAGCAGCAGATGTTTCAGTAATTGACCAAGAGATTTCCCACATGACCTCTATCTGACCTGGATTTTGCCCCCCAGTTAGCAGGAGAGCCTGTAAAGATTTTGGGTAGATTTTTAAGCCCTTGAAATCCCACAGCTGCATGAAAAGAATGGCACAAGTGGGTCTCCACTTGCAGAGCTTCAATTTTTCCCACAGCTGCAGTATTTTCAAAAGTGGTGCTGGTTTGTAACTGGCTTCACAATTCACGGCACCTTGCAGGCATTTTTAGCACAGCTGTGAGAAAACAGTATGCCTAGTGGATACAGGTATAACATGCCCCACAGCTGCACCAGCTAAAAATATAAATCATCCCAGGTGCACAGATGTCATTCTACGGCTCGGGTGTGGGACTTCGTTCCATTGTAGTTTGAAAATCTAGCCCTTTATCTGTAAAGATTCAAAAGTGGTTCCATGAAGGGGGAGAGAGAGAGAGAGAGAGATAAATCATGGCATCTATGAACTGTATCAAAACAACACATAGCTGCCCTTCAACTTTCAGGGAGCTTCCCCCCCAACCCCAATCATGGTGCTGATCACTGATGGGCAGTAATGGTGAAAAACTGAGTACTAACTTAAAAAGAGCACTGGAGCTAAAGACAAGAATTCAGGCATTTTTTGGCAAGAGCCAGGGCATCTCCTCAAGAAGTTTCCAGAGGGGCAAAATGTCAGTGCCTGGAAGGACAGAGACAGAGAAACAAGATAGAATTCTGCAAACAATTTGCAATTACGGTATGTACTTTTAACGTAGGCGCTGGCTTTTTAAGTTTATATTATGTTTTCAGTATCTTAAACACTTAGTTTTTTGCAAAGATTTCTTATTTTATTTTACGTGGTTAAGAAGTTGGAGAGCAACTGTAGGTAGGGGAAAACCTCCCTAAAATTAGCAGTACAGGGTTTGTTTGTGGGGGGGGAGAGGGGGAGGGGGTGATGCTGATGACCAGTCTTAGAACAAATGATGAAGTTCTGGTTTGCAGTGCATATTTATTTTGTAGTTGTCTTATCTGTTTGTTTGCTTTTTTGAGTAACTAAGTAGGATGGCATTTTAACCATGAACCACATTTAAATACACCAATGTTTTTTTTTGTGTATACTAGACCTGAGCTTCCTACTTTTGTTTTTACTAGCAGCACCATATGTATTGTGTGTGAAGCTCCATTTGTTTCACTGGTAATGCGTAATTCTGTAGTGAAGTATTTTTATTTCTGAGACCGTGCCTGACAGATGGATTGGTAATGAGTTTCTTTGGAATTAGTTATGACTAGCGAGCAGGATGTGACTTGCACCAGATGATTGAGAGATGAAAACAATTGCTGTGCACTTTATGCATTTATTTGCTCTGTCTGAATATATGTGTAGATGGCATAAAAACTGGATAAAATAGTATAAAAATGCAGTGCCTTTTTTCTGTTTCTGAGTTCTTCCCTGAAAGTAGTTTAACTATATAACCTGGACAACACTTTTTGTCAGGGTGGACCCTCTTTTTTGCACTCATACAAGGCAACAACCACAATTGGAAGAAAAGGTATTACCCCTGGCATTAGGGCAACACTTGGCTCGGGCATCTCAGAGGTCGGGGGGGGAGGGCACAAAATTATATTTCTATTTTTACCCATGTCCAGGGAAAAGGTGCCAGGGCTATGGTGTCTATCGCTGGGGCCCCCAAAAATTCACACAGGTATTCAGAGATGGAGTGTCCGCAACCAGAAATTGGGATTTTACTGTATGGCTTTTATTCGTGACAGAGTGTTAACAGAAACTGGCAGTGCCCCCAGGGCTTGTAGCTGTAGAACACAGATGGCACATTTGGTAGCAGGCAAAAACATTCCACAACTCTTTTCTGGCAGTACTGAAACTTCTCACAAGAACATTTACAGACGTCCATCTCTTTCTTTAGGAATCTCTGGACTTCCCAGTGCATTTATAGTGGACCTTGCCACAGCAATAATTCTAACACCACTAGGTGAACTAAGTTGACACCTTAGACCATTCCTTGTAACCAGATAGATCCCTTTGAAATCAAAAGTGAGTGGTCAGTTCACTCTGACCAAAGGTTAGGCTCCCTCTGCCATTACCTTTAGGAAAAACAGGATTCCTTAGCCACACAGGGGCTACAAGAGACTTCCTTACAGCGCATTCTTTATGCCAAGGTCCTGAGTACCTGCATGCTAGCCTTGTTGGGCTCCTAGCCAGACACCAGCCAACCCACATCAACAACAAATGAACCTTGTACTTACAGGAGCTTGTGCCCCCCGAAGGCATTTGTTAAGAACACATGAACTCCATCGTTCTCATACAAACTCCATAGCTTTTAGGTTTGTAACCACACAGTCTCTACATTCTGGGCAGTTATGTTAGTTCTCACAGTCTTATGGGGGTTGCCCAAAAGTATTCACTAAACCTTCAGTCCCACTTCTCCTTCTCTGAAAAATCTTGGTATGCCGTTACTATGGTGACAACTTTACTACGACCAACACTACAGAGACAACAGTGCCAGATCACCGTAGTGTCAACGCAGGACCCCAGCACTGCTTTTGGGGTTGTCGCACCCCCTCTCTCAAACAACTCTGACTCAGAATTGATTAATTTAGTAGCAGGACATGCAGTGGGCAGAGCCCCCTACATGGGGCATTCAGGGGTAAAGCCTCCCAAAGAAAACACAGCCTGAAGTGACTCCCTTTATTCCAACTGCAAATGCAGTTGACATAAAGGAGTCACTGTAATATCGGTTGACAACAAAATTGTCGACCGACTGTCATGAATCCAGAAAATAACCAACTGAGGGTCCTTCCCTCTAACAAGTGTCCTTTGGCAAAGCATCATTTACTTGTAGAACTCTCAACTCCAGACTTTACACTGACTAACAGAAGTCAAGCAGCAGCACAGCACTGAGGCTTATGCCACTGTGAGAGCTCTAAATTCCATGACATCATCCCCTGCCTCAACAGAGCTAAGCAGGTGATGATGTAATGTTTTGCAGAGAGTTTTAAACCCTCTGAAACTGCCCAGGCTGCCTGCCTGATCCAAAACTGATGGGATCCTAACAACCACAGGCACTGGTCGGTTACAACTATATTTGTGATTTTTGGGCTAGAAACTTTAAAATAGCAAGGAATGTTAGCTACTTGTTCTATTTTAGATTGCCCCTTATCTCCTGTCTTCTGTGGTACTCCCCGTCTTTTGAGTTTGCTATAGGAATTTATTACATCTGAAATAATCAAAGGAATGTTTTTATATGGCTTGCATGGTTTTGTTTTTGAACACCTATTGTTTACATACAGCAAATTTTCTCATGACTAAAATTAATTAGTATACATCTGCTGTGCCTGCAGTCCAATACAGGCCCCACTGGGCCTGCCTACCCCTCTGGACCTGCCTGCTTCATTGAACCTGCATGCCTCTCTGGGCCCACCTGCTCCAATGGACCAGCCTGTCCCTCTGGGTCTACTTACTCCACTGGATCTGCCTGCCCCATTGCCTCTGCTTGCTCCACTGGGTCTGCCTGCCCCATTGCATCTGCTTGCTCCACTGGGTCTGCCTGCCCCATTACCCCCAATCAATGAAGAAATAAACTAAGAAACTGGAGGCATGGTGGCCAGATGGATTGCTGCAAATACTCCTGGAATCCTGGGTTGAACACCATGAATAGATTCCAACCAATAGCTTTTAAGCATATGGACATAGCCAAATTCAATACTTAGGCATCTGTTTTTTATTGATTTACAGTTAATAATTACTTATAAGTTTCACTGTGTGCCTAACATTTAATCATAGCCAGGCTCAATACTTAAGTATCTGTTTTTTAATTTGCAATTAATATTTACTTATAACTTTCACGCCTGTGTTTAACATTTATTTTTACGTAGACATAGCCAGGCTCAATACTTAAGCATCAGTTGTTTATTGATTTGCAATTAATATTTACTTAAAAGTTTTAGTCTGTGTTTAACATTTATTTCTATTTTTATTTCTTAATTACTGAGTGTGAACTTTTAAATACTTAACCTTTCAGCCTTTGCTAATGAAGATTCTAATCTTAAACAAGATAATTGCTGAGAGAGACACATTAAAAAGTCTAAAGCTCCATCACCTGTTAGGAACTTTCCTCTGATAACCACGTGCATCTTATTTTTAAATGTCTAGACTAAATAACAAAGGTCAATCGGAGGCCAACTTTGTTTTTCTCATAAAACATCTCACCACACAAGTTACCAGATGTCCATATTAATTATTACACCTTTTGCTCAGTGCAACATACTTCAGGTTGCATATCCCACCTAAGAGCACAAATTTATTTTTTGTATTTAAGAAAAATTTCCTGGTCATGTTACGTGTGATGCCATGACATCAGACCACGATTATAGCCCATATGTTTCCCCATATTAATCAGATGTTTTTGGGTTACTGATAATTTTCTAACACCTAATCTTCAATTAGTGGTCAGTTGGCCAGATAAAATCGGCCTAAGACTAAAAACTATCAGAATACTGACCCACTCATTTTTGCCTTGACAAGACTACAAAAATTCACAAAAATCCAAGTCAGAGGGAGAACCTAGAGTCATCCCAGCTCCCAGGATCTCAACTGGACATCAGTTGGTACTGGTGGGTGAGTGTGTTGCCTATACCCCAGTCATAGAAACTTGGGATGACATACAGTACCGTATGCCTGCATTATTTTATTCTTATTTCTTTTACTGCAACTGTTTTTTGGTGGTGAAGAAATTATTTTCGCTTGTACTGCTGTTCAGAAAAATTGTAACTGTCATTTAAATTGTAATTATTTACTTGCATTAATGCCCAAACTGTTTCTGTAATTCTTAAACCTTAACATTAAGTAAAATCTCCTTTTAAACATGAATCTTGACTCCTTTGGGCCTGCTTCTCAGTTTAACCTAATACAATTAAGGGAATATGATTTAGAACGTGTTAGTCTAAAAACTAAGCCAAATTTAGACTTCTGCTTTATAGGTCATGCCGGCACCATTAAAGTTACAATTCCTGGTTATATTCATATGGTCAGTTGTACAGATTTGTCATGCCCAGAGTTTCTGCATAAATATTTAAGATGTTGTCTCACAGATTCTGACAGGAAATACTTGTGTAAAATATACGATTGTCCCAGAAATAAACAGACTGAGTGTTTTAAAGTAAATGTAAGTATAGTTGAGGAACTAGGACAAGCTCATTGTCCAATGATTTCCAACCATGCCCATAAAGGAAAATTAGATTATAATAAACACACCTGATTTATAGACCAAAACCAAATAGTTTTGGTCAGTCAGGTATCCAACCAATTAATAGTGGCAGGGGGTTTGGATCACAGTGCAGGACATGCTTTGAGTTGCCACTCCAATCAGATGTTATCCTGATTTAGCTGAGTTAGTAGATAATTTGGAAGGATCGCCAGTCTCCAAAGGTCATAACAAAAGTCATGTACGTGAGGTTGAGCAGGAGAGTCATGCCAGGAGGTCAGAAGATCTTCCTACCATCTCACATCAGATATTGCTTCCTGATCTCATGATAAAATAGGGGTACAAAAACAGCAAAGAATACTTATGAAAACATGGTCTGACATGAGCAAAGAGTGCATCTTTTATATTTTGGATTTAAAAAATGGTTAAGGCAGACTAAAATCTGGAAAGAAGGGTGTTGTAAGGAGCAATCTAAAATGGAATAAAAAAGTATAGGTCATAATGTTCTCTGTAACATACGCTTTTGCTTTAAATATGCCATAATAGGCAACTCTTAATCACTGGTACTTTTATGTGATGCTATGAGGAAGCCGCTTTTAGATTTGCTGTTACTTCTACCCATGCATGTCACATGTAGCTAATTTAAAGGTTTTCTTTTTGCAAACTGTCAATGTAATGGTTGTAGTGAGTAATGTCCAGTGTTGCAAACAGACCCATTATCATGCATTATGACTACCTTAATAATGTATTCAAATAAGCAACAATGAACGACAGGATGTGTGCTGTGCTGGATTAAAGTCACAAATTGTTTGGTTAGGCACAAGACTGCAACACTAAGGCATGACATGATCCCAGCACAACGCCCAACCTGGAGGGCATAATTACTATTATAAAATGGCTCATCTGTGAAAAAAAAAAAAAAGGAATTAAAAAGTTAATTAAAACTAGATTTTGTGTTTCTTTTAATGGGTAGGCATACTTTCAAAAGTGTTGTGTTTGTTTTAATGGTTAGGGATACTTTAAAACAAATAGTGATGATTATTTGTTTTGTCTAGTAGGTGGCGTGCTGCCATGTTACTGCAGCTCTGACAGCAGTTTGTGGTGTACTGTCTGTCCCCGCCCTTGCAGTTTGTGTCTCTGAGTCGGTGCTGCCCCGTTGACTCAAGGTGAAATGTTTTTTAATATTGATCTGCAAAAAAAATACAGTCTGTAGGCTTCTGTGATAAGACTCAGTCTGTCCAGTATGATGATGAACAGGTGAAGGCTGAAGAAAGCATGCCAGGGCTGAGCACAAGTATGAGAGTTTTAATTTCAGCATTTGGAATTGCAACCAGAGCTGTGCTTGCATAAGGAAGTACAGTAGCTGGTATGCTGCAAAATTAGCCTGTGTGTTTCCAGTAGTATTGTCTCAAGACAACTGAAACAGGCTACATTTTTGAAAAGTAAATTAGACCAGTGCCTGATTTATGCAGGTACTTTGCAGTCAATTGAAGCATAGGTGCCGGAAGAGGGGGGGCCACTAGGGCCATGGCCCTACCACTTTCATAAGTGGCCCTATCAGTTTTTGCAATTACTTTAATGTATTTAATAGAGGAGAATTTACCCCTTACCTCTTGGCCCTACCACTTTTCAAACCGTTCCGGCACCAATGAATTGAAGCACATGTGGTTGAGATGAAAAGTATTTATGTACATTAGTATTCTGTTGAACAGAGAAGCAAAAACATTCAGCACCAGGAAAGTTGCTGTGGTGCTGTACATCAGTACATTAATCATAGAGCAGAAACAAAAAGTACCCACAGCATGAGATCAAATTGCAGATGGTCACTAGGCTGGGCGTGCTGCTGTGGCATTTTGTATTTTAAGTTAAGTTTGCATCACTTCGTGTTTTCTTTTACATGTTTATTCGTTTGGCGTTTATTTATTTGATTTTTGTGTCTGGAGTATTGATCATGCAGTTTTATTATTATTAGTACTCTCCCTGTTGTCTAGTTTAGTCTAGGCATGGAGCGGTGCTCACAGGGAAATCTTATAGTGAGCTTTTGGGACTATTGTGGGACTATTCTGGTGCTCCATTCTTATTTTTTCTTCCGTTGCTACTATTGGATTTGAAGGAAGCTTTTGGTGAATGAGAGACTGTCAGGTCCAGTCTTACTGTTGTGCTGCTTTCTTTCACACTATGCCCTGGAGGGAACTGTGATTCTTTAAGTGTGAAAAATCTGAAAAGGGCAAGAAGTTGTAGAAGGAGCCAGGACTTTGGACATTTCGGTTGGACCTGAGAGAACACTGCTGGAAACATCTATCGAGGGATACTGTTGGAGTTTTGGGAATTGTACACTCTATTCCTCCATTGTAGTGAGTTGTTAAGACATTGGAAACATCATGAATGTGGATATAAGCAAACTGAATATCCCTGCAGTGGATGTTTTCCTGTGGGATTTGCAGCTCTTAAAGGGGTCATGAGTATTTTCCTAGCCAGGGAGTTGGCGGGGGTACTGCGCCCCTTTAGATGCCTAGGTACAGCTGCAAATGCAGCCTGTCCCAGGTTTTTTGTCTTTGTATTTCCCATGGGATCCACATGGCTGGGAGTGAGGGGGCCTCATTCTACTGTGGAGACTCTGTTTTTAAGCTTTGGTGTTCCCCCTGGATTTATCCTTCATTACAATTTCATGTGGATTAATGTTCTATCCTGTTTGCACCTTCATATTTCTGGATTTTATGGACCTGGATTCCTTGTGGACTACTGGATGCAATTGTCTCTGATACTTGCGGTGTGAAGACTTCTGACTTCCCTCCTGGATTTTTAATTTTATTTTCTTTTATTGGACAACTTGGTGGTGAGAGGATCTTGTGTCCATTTATTTATTTTGTTAAGTTTCTTTTATTTTACTTTAATTTATAATTTGATTTAGTTTGGCAGTGAGAAGTGCCAAAAATCATCAGTCTTCCCTGGTCACGTGAGGACTGCGGGGGGGGGGTATTTTTTATTTTTATTTTTTCTATGAGTATTGTTTGATGTGTTATTTTAAGGTTTATTTTTTCTTTAGCGTGTAAATTGGTAATTTGGCAGAATGAGGGCCAAATTTCCTACTACCTCTTCTCCCTGGTTGTGAGAGAGCTGGGGGTGGGGGTGTGTGAAAAATCTTACGCTATATTATATTTTTTTTGTTGAGTTTGGGTGGTGACAGAACCCAAATAATTTTCTTTGGGATGTTGGGTTTGTAAGCGAGGAGTTGATAGCTGTCTTCTGGTCTAAGTTCAGATTTGATTTTCTCCAGTAGGGCTCAGGGTGATATTTTAAATTGTCTTTGATAAGTTTTGTGAAAATTTATTTTGGGTTTGGTTAATTAATATTGTAAGTGGGTTTATTTATTGTTTTGTTATTTTGCTGTGCAGCAGCATGTGCTGGCCTTTGTTCCCCATGATGGTGTGCTACTCATCCTCTTCTCTTTGAGCCCTTCACCCTTTTTATTCTCTCCCTCTCCAATTTGAGACCTACCAGTGCTGTAGAGCACTAGGAATTATGCATAGGAGAGAGGGAAGGGTGAGGGATTGTGAACAGGGGAGGATGGACGAGGGGGGAGTGACTGTATTGGGGTAGTTGGAGGCAGAAGGTGCCCTGGGGCAAAATGGAACCCAGATCATGGTTCACCATGCCTGGTGCCCATACCCAAGAGCACTACTGAGCATGGTAGGCAGATGGTCCAGAAAGCCTCCGAGGTTCGTCCAACTCGGGCAGTGTTGTGCAATGCCAGGTCCATCAGGAATAAGACTGTTATTATGGCTGATCTTGTTGACTCAGTGGACCTGGCCTGCATCACCGAGACCTGGCTGGATGAAAATCCAGGCCCTATAATGGAGACTATGACTCCAGCTGGGTACTTGGTGATACACCACCCAAGAGTGGATCACAGGGTGGGGGTTGTGGTCTGTTTTAAGACCGAACTGGGCCTCACGAGTGTAGTAGCTGAGGAGGTTGAGTCCTTTTAGTGCATAGTGGTAGCTGGTGTAGGCGTTTGAATCATCCTAGTCTACCATCCACCCGGGGATGAGAAGCGATTCCTGCAGGAAGTGGCGGACTTCATCGTCGACATGGTGTTTGAATCGCCCAGATTGATGGTTCTGGGCGATTTCAACACCTGGGTCAACAACGAACTCTTGCAATTTGGCCAGCACCTCCTCCAGTTAATGACATCTCTGGGCCTTACACAGGTAGTTTCCACTGCTACACATAAACTTGGATACTCCTTGGACTTAATCTTCTTGCCAGGGATTGAAACCTCGGACATGGGGGTGGAACCAGTCACAAGGTCAGATCACTACACCATGAGGTTCAGTTTTTACACCGCCTCTAGAAGGCCTACCCCTGTGGAGATGGTTAGGTACCACCCACTACGTGATATAAATTTCCAAAGCCTTGCAGCAGTGCTTGACCTATCATCCCCTGCATTGGCGAGCCGTGATTCAGAGACCATTGTGTCAGTTTATAATACAGCTGTTGCAGGGGCACTGGATTCTATTGCTCCAGTCCGTGTGTGCCCCCTCTCCCTTCGCCCCAAATCCTCCTGGTTTGATGGGACATTGAGGGAGATGCGGAGACAGGAGCGAAGGTTAGAATGTTGCTGGCATAGATCTGCCCTTGATGCCGACCACCTTAGATTGATGGACCATTATTTAGTCTATCAATCAGCAATCACCCATTAGAAGGCAGAGTTCCTGTCCAGTGAGATTGCTGTTGCACGGAACTAACCAGCTCAGCTATTTTGAACTGTAGACAGACTGTGCAACCTAGCCTGTCTGCAAGCTGGGAAAGCTTTTTCACAATTAGAGTGCAATGAGCTTGCTTGATTTTTTGCAAATAAGGTGAGCGACATCAGGGCAGATTTGCACCCAGCACTCTCTAAGGGTGTTGTTGGTGGACAGTGCGAGTTCACTGTACCTCAGTTTTCTTGGAGTTCCTTCAGTTGACCAGATTTCATGGATATCATGAGGATTATCCAGCATGTCCACCCTACATGCTGTAGTTTGGATCCTGGACCGACTTCCCTAATTTTGGGTTGTAGTGATATCATTGGTCCAATCCTTGTGTGAATAGCCTGGTGCTCCCCGGAATCAGGTGAGTTTTCTAGCTCCCTGAAAGAGGCAGTGGTGACACTACTCTTGAAGAAAGCTACCTTGGACCCAGTCTGTTTCACAAACTACAGACCTATCTCTAACCTTCCCTTTGTTGGGAAGGTGATTAAGAAAGTAGTGGTAGCCCAACTGGAGGACCATTTAACCATCCATGACATCTATGAACCCCTCCAATCCGGTTTTCGTAAAAGACACAGTACCGAGACAGCAATGGTTCGGGTGCTGTATGATCTCTTGAGGGCAAGAGGTCAGAAGAAACATTCCATCTGGTTCTCCTATATCTCTCTTCAGCCTTTGACACAGTGGATCACATGGTGTTGATAGGACGCCTGAGGCATATATATGGAATATCGGGAACCATCCTTAGATGGTTCACCTCTTTTCTCACGGGGAGACCACCAAGAGTTGTATCCAGGGTTTTTTCCTTGGGCCCAACGGCTTTGCTGTGTGGGGTGCCTCAAGGTTCAGTACTTTCTCCCATATTATTCACGGCGTATATGCTACCCTTGGAGACATTGTAAGGAGGTATGTGCTGAGGTTTCACTGTTATGCAGATGACACCCAACTATACCTGTCTTCTGCACCCAACAAGGATGGAGCTCTTTCAGTCTTTAACAACTGTCTGAAAGAAATCCAGGAGTGGATGGATTCTAACTGGCTGAAGTTGAACTCAGAAAAGACAGAGGTCTTGGTTGTGGACCCGGGTTGACAGAGGGGTCGGATGTTGGTTTATCCTCAGGAATTTTTCTTGGCAGCATCTCTCTCCCGACCTCTGAATGGGTGCGTAACTTGGAGGTGGTCTTTGATGACAGACTGACACTGCAGTCGCAGGTGTCGGTTGTCATCAAGACTTCCTTTTGCCATCTTAGGAACATCGCCAGAGTTAGGCATCTGGTTCCGTCTGACGACCTTCCAACTTTGGTCCACGCCTTTGTGTCCTTGTGCTTAGACTACTGCAATTCCCTCTACTTTGGGCTTTCAGGGGTTGAAATTCACTGCCCAGAAGGTCACGTGATGGCGTCCATCTAGACGGCTGCATTGGCTTGGAGCTCCCTCCTCTCATCGCTGTTTTAACGGTTTCTTTTCGGTAATAGCAATCGCTAGCTATCAAGATTGTGACCGGAGGTGATTGCCTACACTACGAAGTGTTGTTCCTCTTATTGGTCCTGGGGAATAGTGTGTCTTTTGGAAGGGATGGAGGCCGATATGAAGCAGGCCCCAGTCAAGCACACCCCTCCTGCCTCTCCGAACAAGGCCGCGAAAAAGCAGCGGAATCAAGGTCTGGGTAAAGGAGAATGGACCGAAGACAAGACACTAGCGGCCCTCCCCCTGACCGAGGACAAGTTTATGCAGGAGCTTAGCCCTATCAAGGATATTCTGAGGGACCTTGCAGACGAACTGAAATCACTTTGGGGGGACCTGTCGACTGTTTCTACTAGGGTGGAGGATGTCGAGGCCAGGGTCTTCTCGATGGAGAAAGACAGGATAAGTCTGAAGAAGCTATAGGCGACCTAAAACAGCAAATCAGAAACTACAAAATAAAGCAGAAGACCTTGAGGGACGAATCCAGAAATAATCTGCTTATTTTTGGACTGCCTGAGATGGAGGAATGGCCTGACCCTGGCTTTTCTGCAGAAGTTCTTGGTGAAAGCAGTGGGGCCTTCCCTATAAGTTCTTCATATCATTTGGAACGTGCGCACCGGTCGCTGCGGCCCAGACCCCCATCAGGTTCCTCTCCACGGCCCATAATCCTGAAGTTCTTGAGCTACATTGAGCGCCAGCATGTCTTTGTTAAAGCTAGAGAGCTCAAGGAGATCTTATGGGGCTCGTCCAAGCTGCGAATCGAGCAGGACCTCCCGAAGGAAACAAGGGAGAAGAGCGCTGCCTTTCATCCGGTGGTATCCAAACTGATTGCTGCCTCAATTCCCTTCAAGATGGCCTACCCTGCAACCCTGAGGGTCACGATTGGAGGCTCTGTATTTAGTTATACATCACCAGAAATGGCCCTGAGTGAGCTCGCCTCCAAGCTTCCAGAACAATTTAAGAGGGCTGGATGAGGGACTTAATTTTCTCCTGCTGCTGACTAATTATACTGTCGATTGCATTTGCCTTTTTCAATAATCTGATGGTGCTGTTTAGTCGGGGGGTCGGGGGATGGCCTAGTCCAGTTGGGGATTTGGTTGTGTGTTTTTCCCTTCTCCTTACGGGGTAAATCCTCTGTCTACTCTCCTGGGGGGCTGATCCTTCTTTGCCTTCTCCCTTTCCTCCCTTGCATGTCCCTTTCCTTACCTGGTTCCTTTCTCTTGGCTGCAGGGCTGGATGGGTGGCCATCGTTTGGCTGGGAGGAATCCTCGTGCGGTGCTCCTAGTTTGACTGGCGGGGGAACTATGGTTGGGTTGGCATTTCCCTAGGGACTTCCTGGGGGAGGGCGTTTTGGTCCGTCCGTTTATTGTTCCCTCGAAACATCACCCAGTGCCGAGCGACCGTGATGCGAGTTTCTTCCCAGTACCCCTTCCACTAGGCAGTCCTGCTGAGGGTAAGTCAGATTGTTTTCTCTGGAGCTTGGTCTTCTCGATGTGTGGAGTGGAGGCACTCTCTTTATTGGGTGGGCGGGTGATCCTGTGCCTATCTCGAGGATGCCTCCTGCTTTTGCTCACACCTGGGTTGTTTTCCTGATGTGTCTTGCCATAGCAAGCTTTTCTGCTTTTTCCTTTTTAAAATGGCATACGCATCGCGACAAGGGGCGATTGGGGGGGGCTCGAGCCTCTGGATGCCTGCTCGCTGGATGCCTTATTGCGAGCCTGAAGATGGGGGGTTGGCTAACCCCTCCCTGGTGAAGCACTGATTTGGGTAGTAGTTTTGAGGGTATGGGTACATCTTTGCTGCTTGGGTGGCTGTTTGTATTGTTCACCTGGGACTAAGGGGTTCGCAATGGGATTTAGATGCCAGAGTTGATCTATTATTTTCTGTTATTACATTTATCCTGGCCTTCCCCTGTAAATAGTTATTTGGGGTGTTTTGAATTTTCTGTTGATTTTGTGGGGGGTTGGGGCTGATTGTTTACTAATGTGGTTTTCAGGATCAGAGTTAAGGTGGGTGGTGGGATTTTATTACAGAGTGGTTCTTATGGGATATCTGAAGGACAGATTTTGGCTGGGGGGATTAGATGGGTTGTTGATGGTTCCCCCTTGCTGGGCTCAAGTTTCATGTCTCAATGGTGCTTACGGTTATGGGGGTTTTAGTTCTATTAAGAAAGTGGGGTTGGGATTGTTTTTGGGGACGGTCTGTTTTGGGTTTAAGTATACTGAAATTAATGGGTATAGCTTGGGGGGGTGCACCCTTTTTTTCTTTATAATTCTATGGTTATTTGGATATTTGAATTTTGTTTACTGTATTTTAAAATATTAAGATGTCTCTGAAAATTGCTTCTTGGAATGTACGTGGACTTCGGGATCGGGTCAAGCGTCTTCAGATGTTTCGACACTGTTCATTACTGAGAATTGACATTCTTTTTCTCCAGGAGACACACCTCACTCAGTCTGATATTAAATTATTATCTCGGTCAGGTTTCTCTTATCCTTATCTTGCTGGTAACTCCTGTTATAGTAGGGGGGGGTTGCAGTTCTCATTAAAAAACAGGTTTTATTTACTATGGAGAAGACTGTGGCGGATGTGGAAGGGAGATTTATGTTGGTTCAAGGAACTCTCAACGGTGAGAATGTTGTACTTGGATCTATATATGGCCCAGTTGGAGGAGATTCTGGTTTTTTTAGGTCTCTTACTGAGAAACTGATTAGATTCCTCCCGGCTCAATTTATACTAGGTGGTGATTGGAATCTTCCCTGCTCACTGATCTTAGATAGAGAGCCCCAGGATAAACGCCCACCTTCTCCAGCCCACAGAGCTTTTTCAGATCTGAGATCACTACTAGGTTTATGTGATCCCTGGAGGCTTGCCAACCCTTCTCTCTCCAGGCTTTCACCTTCGTCTCTCAATCTCATGCTACCAAATCTCGTCTGGATATGGTTTTGATTAGTGTTTCCTTTCTTTCAAGCCTGGGCTTATCCGGTATTGACCCAATTATTCTTTCTGACCATGCGGTCGTTTGGATCAAGCTTTCCCTTACTCCTGAATATTCTCGGGACTCGGTTTGGAGGCTGAACACACAGCTGTTAAAGGACCCACAGACTGTCTCTAGTATAAGCTCCTTGATATCAATATTCTTGGCAGAGAATCTCAACTCAGTTTCTAGATTTGATCTGGTCTGGTCTGCTCTTAAGTGTTTTCTCAGGGGCGAGTTTATTAAAACAGCTTCCTTTAAAAAGAAAAAAGGACTTGTTGACTCCTTAATTTTGATGGGTAGAATTCGGGAATTGGAGACTAAGTACCTTTCAACTTCCTCCTTAACTGATCTTAAGCAGCTCTTGGTAGTTAAAGATGAATACATGGATTTCTTAAGGGAGAAAACGGAGTATGCTCTTCTTAAGACTCAAGCGAAGTATCTCGACCAGGGAAAGTCCGGTAAGCTCCTGGCACAGCGTCTTCGGGCACTTGAGAGTTCTAGGCTTATTCCTTCTCTGGTTTCCCCATCTGGGGAAGTTGTTACTGTGCCCGGAAAATTGCCCACATTTTTAAGGAGTTCTACTTGGGTCTGTACAGTAAGCCGGAGGTGTCGCACCCTGCTTCTGATTTAGATAGCTACTTAAGAGAGATTGACATTCCCTGCTTATCCGAAACTCAGCAGGCTATTTTGCTAGCTCCCATTTCAGAAGATGAAATTGAGAGGGCTATTGCTTCTTTCACTCCTGATCGCACGCCGGGGCCTGATGGGTTCCCAGCAAATTTTTATAAGACTTTTGTTAAGGATCTGACACCCACTCTCCTCAAGCTGTACGATTATCTGGCTGTAGCCTCGGATGTAGACCCCTTGCTGTTTGAGGTGACTATTGTTTTAATTCCCAAGCCTGACAAGATCCTTAGATCCAGCTAGCTACAGACCTATCTCACTTCAGAACTATGATATGAAGATCCTTGCTAAAATGTTAGCTGAACGTATTAAGAGGGTATGGTCTGAATTGCTGAGTCCTGAACAGGCTGGATTTGTGCCTGGTAGATCTGCGGCTGACCATCTGAGGACCCTCTCGCATATCTCCCAGTATGCCCAATCCCCTCTCGTATCCGGCGGTTCTGGTTTCTCTTGATGCCGAAAAGGCATTTGATCGGGTGGACTGGGCATTCCTCTGGGCTGTGCTAGAGAAGATGGGCTTCCCATCTGCTTTTGTTAATAGGATCCGGGTGTTCTACAGTTGTCCTTCTGCTAAAATATATTGTAATGGGGTATTCTCCTCTCTCTTTCGTTTATATGCAGGTACCAGACAGGGCTGTCCCCTCTCGCCCCTTTTATTCAATTTGTACCTGGAACCTTTACTCAGAAAGATTAAGGCCTCGGGCCCAGATCAGAGGAATTAGTTTATACCAAAAGGAGTTGGTCCTCTCAGCATATGCTGATGACATTCTTCTGCATCTGATGGATCCGGCGGATTCTTTGAGGGCGGTGTTAGGTCTTATTGAGAGGTTTGGGGTCTTTTCGGGATACAGGCTGAATGTTTCTAAATCCGAAATCCTCCCTCTTAATGTTCATACCAACAAGGATGAGTTCTCCTCCTTTGGTATGAAGTGGGCCCCTAGATACATTAAATATTTAGGGATTTTTTTCTCCACCGATCCTTTGCTTTTGAAGGAGCTAAATTTGGACCGGCTCAAGGATTCGGTTTCGCCAAGATCTGCAGCGTTGGTCAGCCTTCTCATTTCACTCTGGGTGGGATTAATGTTCTCAAAATGAATGTCCTTCCCAGAGTGTTCTACCCACTGAATCTGGTTAATCTCAGGCTTCCCATCTCTTATATTCAGCAGTTTCACACGCTTTTTTCTCAATTTATTTGGTCTAAGAAGGCAGTTAGGCGCTCTTATGGTAAACTATCTCTTCCCAAAGATAGAGGAGGTCTCAGACTACCCAACCTCCTGTTGTACTACTGGGCAGCTCACCTCTCTAAACTGGGAAGATGGTTCTCTGCTGAACCGGATGTATCTTGTCCAATCTGGCGTCAACTGGAACGTCTTTCCCTCTCTGTGATTAAATTTGATAAATATGCTCTCTTTTATTTATCCCCGAGATTACTTGCTAAATGGATCCCGTATAATGTTATAAGGACTGCTATTGTGGTCTTTTGGCAATGCTTAAAGTATTTTCATATTTCTCCCACTTTGGATTTGGGGCAGCCGGTTGTTTCTAATCCTAATGTTAAACTGGGTAACTCATGGATTAGTCCAGACTGGCTTCCACAAATTAGGGAGGCTAGTTTGGGAAACTTCTTTAACATTAACTCCCTTCTTTCTTCTGGTGATATCCTTGAGAGGTTTCACATACCTAGTAGGTCTATTTTCAAGGTTTATCAGTTGAGACACTTAATTAACCAGAGATTTGGTTCTGCTCCTAGGGAGTCGGTAGTCTCTCCCTTTCTTTCTGATGTGGTTAGACTTGCTTCCCAGTCTCATTCTATTTCTTTGATATACTCCTTTCTTCTGGACTATAATTTACCCGAGGGTGTTGTTGGTTCGGATGTTTGGAGCCATCTTTTGCCCGGGAACTCTTTTGACTGGCCTGGGGTTTGGAGTGACCTTCACAGATACCATACTCAGGATAGGTTTCGACTAACGCAGTGTTACATTGTTAATAATTTATATTATACCCCAGCTAAGCTCTTTCAGTTTAAGAGGGTATCTCACCCTAGCTGTTTCAGATGTTTGCAAGGGGACGGCAATCTTGTTCATATATTTTGGGATTGCCCTAAAGTGGCTCCGTTGTGGTCTCAGGTTAAGAACTATCTTGATCCTTTATTAGGCCTGTTTGGCTTTTTCAGTCCTGAGGTGTGTGTTCTTGGGGAGCTCTGGTTGACAGTGTTGAACGAAGATATCACATGGCTTTGGTGGCTATGACTGTTAAAAAATGGTGCTAAGAGACTGGACGGATCAGCTGGTTCTGTCCTTTGCCGATTGGCTAACTGAAATGTTATCGTATCTCCAAACTGAAAAACTAGCTGCTAGTCTCAGAGGGCGTTTAGATTTGTTTCAGAGGAGATGGGGTAAGCTCCAGGCCCTGTGTCTGGCTTAAATTGGTTCTCCTTTATTAGGACCCGATCCCTTATGTCCACATTTACTTTTGTTTTTTTCCTCTGTCAGCTTAAGCACAGTAAGTTTTGTTACCTGAAGTGGCTATACTTATGACTGTTACCTATTATGATTTCTGATCTATTGTTAGCCGGTGTTTATTTTATGATTGTAGAGTTGTATGGTGGGTACACCCGGGGGGGGAGTTGGGTTGGAGGGGGCTTTGCTGGGTTTTTATTAGGTCTTTATGGTTCTTGTTGCTGTTAGTCTTGTTGAGAGTTTTTGGGAGGGGTGGGGTGGATGTGTTTGAGTATCTTCTTTGTGATATGCTTCTTTGGGAAGGGGGGTGGAGGGGATGATGTTTTTGTTGTTGTTCGTTTATTCTGTTTGTTTCATTGCAATAATGTTTTTCCCGATATATTTGGGATATTGTTTTTTTTTTTTTTTTGTACTCTTAAATCAATAAAATTTAAATTTCAAAAAAAAAAAAAAAATGAAATTCACTGCCCGCAGCTGGTGCAGAATGCAGCATCCCGGGTTTTGACAGGTTCTAGTAGATCCTGTCTTATCACCCCGGTGCTGCGCAAACTGCACTGGCTGCCTACTCGGTGGAGGATCACCTTTAAAGTCAGTTTACTGACTTTCAAAGCCCTTCATGGTCAGGGTCCAGCCTATTTGAAAGAACTTATGGTTCCTTACTTTCCTGGTCGATCGCTCCGCTTGTCTGATAAGGGGTTGCTAGAAATTCCAAGGGTGAACCTGAAATCATCTGGTGCTAGAGCCTTTACTTATGTGACGCTCACCCTTTGAAACTCTCTACCCCACCGGTTAAGGGAGTGCACATCCGTGGAGGAATTTAAGAGGGGATTAAAAACCTATCTTTGACAAGAGGCATTTGTGGAAAATTGAATTGTATTCTGATTAAGTCTTTCTATTTATATTAAGATTCCAGATTTTAAAGTCTGTTTAAAAGTGTAAGGCTCCTTGAAAATGGAAAGGCACGGTATAAATAAAAATATTATTATTATTATTATTAGCTCCACACTTGAAACAGACTTAGAAAATTTTTACCATTTATCTAGTTACAAAACGGTGTAGTATTCCACCCTAAACCAGGTGTGTGAAAACAGCCTGCCTCAGTACCATGACATCACGGCTAACATTTTGCTTGGGCACCCCTAAGGTTCATCAGAGCAGATTTTAACTTATTGGGAATTACAAGAGTGGAGTTAATGCTGTGGGTGCTTCTTGTTTCTGCTGTTTGAATAGTTTTCTGTTAAAGAGTCTCACACAGATGTTTTTTTTATTTTAAAAAGCTCCAGTAACTCAACAGTAGCATAACAACAGACTTCTAAAAGAAGCTCGCAGATTCAATTTGATGCTGTTATGTCAGACTAATTTTAAATGGCAAACTAGGCAGTCCTGAAAGTGTTGGTGATACATCATGGAAAAAACTGACAATTCTCAGAGCGGTGTCAAGCTTGAATGTTTAAGATCAGTCTAGGCTAGAGCCTTTAAGAAATTTGCACTCATAGGGGACATGTCACATCAAGAAGCATCTCTTGTGGACACCGAGTAGATTAAGATGTCAGGGTTTGACAATCTAACAGGTCTGTCATGTTCCAGCATATTCCCTGTTCTTTCTCCCATCTCTTTTCTTAATATTGCCTTTCATAGCATGCATCAGGCTATGGCCCTTGTACTTCGTGGCAGGTTAAGTATCACAACACTGCTTATTAGTCCAAGCTTGTGTTTTTGTCACAATTTTTGCCTCTGCCATGTAGGAAGGGGAACACTCTGGATGGACATGTTAAAGAAGGGACTATCCTCGATTTGCTAATACTGATGCTGGAAAGATGAAATCTTATTTAGAGCACTGGCTGAAGCTATGCCTCATGACAGAATGGGGGAGACTGATGCTTGCAATGAGTATGGTCTCATGCTGACCGTTAGAGCACCTCTCAGGGTTCTGTCATTGGCTGATGGCTAGGAGTGTTCAACAAAGTCTCAGGTTTCCTCAGGAGTGTGAAAGTCATGGTGTCCCTTCCCCTCTTTATCATTAATATGATTGAGTGTCTTAAAAAAATACTATACACCTAGTAATTTAAGTATATTTCTTATTTCAGAGAAGTCTTTTTTTTTTTTCTCAGTCACTTTCCTATCTTCTTCAGGGACATCATGTCAAACAAATCTTATTGACTTCTTTGACTATGTCACTAAGACAATAGACAGGGGCCAAGTGGTACACATCTTCTATCTTGATTTCAGCAAGGCCTTTGACTGTGCTCCGCAAAAGGTTGATCAGAAAGTTGGTGGATTTTGGAGTTGGGGAGAAGATGGCCAGATAGGTGGAAAACTGGCTGAGGGACAGAACCCAGAGGCTGATTGTGGAGAGAGAGTTACCCGGCACCTGAGATGTAACTAGTGTGGTCCCACAGGGCTCGGTGCTCAGGCCAGTGTTGTTCAATGTCTTCATCAGTGATATTGGAGATGGCATTAAGGGCAACATGTGCCTATTCATGGTTGATACCAAGCTCTGTGGGGGAGTGGACACAGCTGAAGGGATACAGAACCTGCAGGAAGATCTGGAAAAGCTGGGGAGGTGGTCCAGGATCTGGTAGATTGGCTTCAATGCCAAGAAATGCAAAGTTGTGCATATTAGAGCCAAGAATCCCAGGACAGAGTACTACCTGGGTGGAGTCCAGGTATCTGCATCATAGGAGAAGGACCTGGGAGTGATGATCATTAGTGACCTGACACACTCCACACAGTGCAAGAAAGCAGCAGCAAAGGCAAACAAGATGCTGGGATGCATAACTAGGGGGATCAGTAGTAGGAGAGAGGAGGTTATACTGCCCTTGTACAGGTCACTGATAAGGCCACATCTAGAGTATGGAGTTCAGTACTGGTGTTCACACCTCAAAAAGGACATTAACCTGCTGGAGAAAGTCCAGAGGAGAGCTATAAAGATGATAGCCAGTCAGCAGGGCACGGCAAGGCACACAAGGAGAAGTTGAGGGCACTGAACATGTACTCTGTGACAGACAGGAGAGAGAGAGAGAGAGAGAGAGAGAGAGAGAGGTAGAGAGAGGGGACATGACTTGAGACCTTCAAGAACTTGAAAGGGATAAATAAGGTTGATAAGGAGAGTCTCTTTAAGCTGAGTGGCAGCCATAACATACGGGGGCACAGTATTAAGCTGGAGGATGGGAGGTTTAGTAGGGAGGACAGGAAGCACTTCTTCACAGAGAGAGTGGTGGACACTTGGAATTTTCTGCCAGAAGAGCTCATCTTATTGAAGGCAGTGGGCAGCTTTAAGAGAGGCTGGGATAGGCATGGGGGAAGGAAAGGTAAGGATCATGGGTAGGGATGATGGGAGAAGTGGGGAAGGAGGGCAGGGACAGTAGCTCAAGCTGTGGACCTTGCAATACAAGCAGACTTAATAGACCAAATGGCCTTTTTCTGCTGGCTTCTTGGTATGTTTGTATGTATGTTCATATGTATCACCCTCCATTGAGTCACATTACAGAACTGTAAGCTATCGGCGTTAGGACCACAGGGAAATTTTGCTGACTGGGGCTGCCAATGTTGACATGCCTGGTCGGCATCCATATAACATGGGCATCCCCAGCATGCCTCAATTATTTCTCCTGCCGTCAGTTGCTTGTTGGTCCACCACTGCTAAAGAATGCCACTGAACTCTGTAAGTATTCACTAATGCTGCTTTTTCTTGATGTTTGTAAATTTAAATGAAAAATGTTTATGCTGTCGCAGAAAGAAAAGGAACCATTGCTCTGATACTGCCACTGTGGCGATGTTAAGATGTACAGAGATGATGACTCCATGAGCATTCGTTGCCTAGAGCATTCTCATGATGTTAAAGCCTGTGCTATCTGTCACGGCTTTAACCAGGCCACCAGAAGATGCAGTAATAATGCTTTAGAGCTTCATATCAAAATAAATGCAATAGAGGAGAAACAGGCTGTGGCAAAGGTGGCATCTCGGTCATCAAGCACTTCTCTTACTAGTTAACTGTCGGGCTCACCACTGCTGACGGCATCCATTGTTGATTCCACTATAAAGAAAGATAAGTCCACAAAGTCAGCTGAAAAACACCACCACTCTGTAAAAGAGAAATGTCATAGGGAAAAGATTGCTTCTCAGACCGTTCACAATCTCCTCTGAAAAGAAATATGTCTAATGAAAAAGGCAAGTCCTAGGCCAAGTCTTCCAGTCCTGCTGTCTCCCCCCCTTCTGGCCATCTCACAGACACCAGGTTCAAGGTTTTGCAATGACTTGGCAATGACTTTTGGGAAGCAGTATAGCATAGTGGTTAAGAACACTGAGCTGCAAACCATGAGGACTGGGTTTTGAATCCCACAGTGACCACTTGCATACTGTGTGACCATGAGCAAGTCACTTAACTTCTCTGTGCTCCCAGGACACAACTGGAACGAAGCCTGGGCTTAGTGCGTCTTCTTTACCAAAAATGATAAAATAATTTAAAAAATAAATAAAAAACTTGCTTTCCTAGCTGGGGCAGTTGCAGCTCACACCATCACTGGGCACTGTCCCACTGACAGTTCCACCATCGTTGGCCCCCTCGGTGCCTGTCAATATGCAACTCCCATTAACATACTAGCATACTATTTGCCAGCAGATTAGGCCTTACGGTCTATCGAGTCTGCTTGAACCTTAGATCCTTAGTTGAGTGCCGAGTCGGAGCTTTTTCAATGACTTATGCCATTGCATCAGTCATTGATCCCTTCACCATCAACGTCTTATGAGATGCCACTGTTGACTTTGTCAACACTGTCAAGTTTGTGTCTTGCCCTTTGGTTTGTCTTCTGCACTATGTGTCTTTACCTAGTGTTTTGCAGTGGTTGTAGCCCGCCTACTCTAGAAGGGCCTCTATATCTTCCCATACATCAACAACTGGCTTCTAAAGGCCCTGTCATGGGAAATCATAGTCTATACCCTGTTTTGGACCTGCCAGTTTTCAACCAGCTGGGTATCTTGGTGAATGCTGAAATCTGTCCACACTCCATGCCAGTGTTTTAAATACTGTACATGTAGGGGTTGTCTTGGACATGGGGCTGAGTTGGGTATCTCTGCCCTCAGACCTGCCATGGCACTGGTAGATCAGGCTCAGCTGGTTTCCTCCAGCACCTTTGTCTCAGCCAGATGCCGTCTATGGCTCATCTACCTAATGGCTACTGCCATACTGACCGTCCCTCTGGCTTGTCTGTACATGATAATCCCATAATGGTTTCTCTAGGCACAGTGGGCACAGCATTCTGATGAGCTGTAGCATCTATTAGCAGTGAGTCTTCTACTCCATTGATCCTTGCTCTGGTGGCTGAACTGCTCCAACCTTGAGACAGGTTCTCCAATTCTCCATCTATCCCCTCTTCTGGTGATGATGATGGATGTCTCAGGTTCTGGCCAAGGTGCCGGTCTGGACCCCTTCTGAATGCAGGGCTAACAGATTCCCTTGGATACAGTTCTGTACAACAACACTCTGGAGCTGAGAGCTGTTCTGCTTGGCCTACAGGCCTTCATCACCCTCAGTCCGGGGCATCGGCTGCTGATCCATACATACAATATTTCAGTGATGTACATCAAGTGGTAAGGTGGAGTCCACTCCCATCCTCTCTGCAGAGAGGCAAAGAGAGTGTGACTCAGCACTAGGCAAGTCACAGAGTTTGTAACTGTTTGATTTGAAAGCAGCACTATTTACTTTTGGAAACAGCACAAAGGAAGTCACAGAGTTTGGTGGGCTCTTTTCTGGACTCTGGGGGCTGCAGTGTCCCATTGGAGACATGGACTAGCTTTGTGCCTGCTGGGTGCAAGCTTCCTGGTGGTGACTCTGCTCCTTGCTGCACTCTGCCAATAAACAGCATCTTTGAAAGGAGGGGGTGTCGTATCCATAGTTTAAGGGTCCATTTCCCAAGCAGTCCTCTGCTCCAGTCCTCGCCAAAGGGCCACAGCTTAAAGGTGTCATATTGTGGGTGTCAGCATGGGGCGGCAGTCAGCAGGATACTCTCCCACTCAGTAAGGTAATTGCTTTATATATTAGCCATTAATATGGGGGATATTCATTGTACAATGTATTAAGGTGTTCCTGCAAGGTGTCCATGTGCATTGATTACAACAGTATGTTCAAGAGGGCAAAACTGTTAGTGTAGGTTGTGTTTGGATTGCATAATACTGAATATGGTAAAGTATAGCTATACTTTCCTTTAGATTAATCGTAATGTTCTGAGGTACCAAACTGCTCTCATAGCATTGGTATTATTATCTAGGGCATTGCAGGTTATGTGGTTTAATAGTTAATGTTCATACCTAGGTGTGGTCTAGCATAGGTTGAATAAACAGAACTCAGTGATATAATAAGAAAGGGAAAGGGGAAATTGTTTAACCAGGAAAGGCACACTAAGCAGAAGCTTGTTTCCAGGTGCGACCTGGGAGCACAAGGAAGTTAAGTGACTTGCTCAGGATCACACAGTATGCAAGTGGGGGCTGTGGGATTCAAACCCAGGTCTCCAGGTTTGCACCTCAGAGCCTTAAACCACTACGTTATACTGCCTCCTATATAATAAGAAGATTAAGTGAAGTTAGCAAGGTAGTATGCAGAAGTAAAGGAATTGGAGTAGGCATCAATACAGATGGGAGGCACAAAGGTGGAGCAGAAGCAGAACTAACATGATGCAGTGGGGAGTAGGGAGGGTGGTCAGCTGTGATAGGTGTGGGGACGATACCATGCTAGGTATAATGGAGAGCAGGAGGTTTTCAAGTGTGTAGACAGCTTAAGCAGATAAGGGAGGAGTTAGAGAGGCTAAGATGGCATGTGGGAAGGGGAAGGATAGGCTGGAAGGAATCTCATATGTGGCATGGTCAGTGTCGTCAAGCCACAGGTTAGAAAGCACAGAGAAAACCCAGGAGCAGTTGTAAAATTCCACAAAACTGTTTATTTGTAGTTACAGTAACATAAACTAAAATAAACCTGTACAGAATAACTACATACAGAAGCAAAATAAAATCTCTTATAAAAATAAATCTCCCTTGCAGCTCAGCAGTTTTCAACCCCCATCCTTTGCAGGCATCCTGTCCTTTGTAAATTTCAGGAGCTGCTAGAACATTGACAACTTCCTGAGGTCTCCACAGCAACTGCAAAAGGCTCAGGCATTTGCACACAAGTAACCTCTAGCTTTTTACAGTTATCTCAAATTATAAATATATACATTTTAACAGTAACACAATTTTCTAAACGAAAATGGTTTCTCAAAGTCTGGGCTTTTTAAAATAGGTGCTGAACATAATGTGGCCTTTATGGCTTAAAAAGCTTCATCACACTCTGGAGTCTATTTCACATTATTTGGGTATTGTTTCTTTGTGTGTTCAGTGAGGGGAGTAGCTAACTCAGCAAAATTGGGAACAAATCTCCGATAATAACCAGCCAGCCCTAAATATGACCCGACATGTTTCTTTGTTTTAGGTACAGGGCTGTTAGCTACAGCTTCTATTTTAGAAATCTCTGGTTTGACTTCTCCATTTCCTAACACATAGCACAAATACCTAGTTTCCTGCTTGCCCAATGCACATTTAGTAGGATTAATTGTCAGACCTGCATTTTTGATAGCTTGGATAACTGCTCATAGGTGTTCCACGTTACTTTTCTAGTCTGGACTGTACACCACGACATCATCCAGGTACGCAGTACAAGAATCAGTGTGAGGAGATAAAATTACATCCATGTAGCATTGGAATGTAGCTGGCACACCATGTAAACCAAAGGGCATGGTGGTGAACTGATAGAATTGTATAGGGGTGGCAAATGCAGATTTATCTCTGGATTCTTTAGCTAAAGGTATTTGCCAGTAACCCTTGGTGAGATCGAGGGCACTGATGTACTTTGCACTTCCTGGCCTGTCCACCAAATCATCTAATCTGGGAATAGGATAACTGTTAAATTCTGACACTTGATTACGTTTCCTGAAATCAAGGCAGATTCTAACACCCCCTTCTTTTTTGTTTAGAGTTACCATGGGAGATGACCAAGCACTCCTCAACACCTCAATGATACCCGATTCTTTCATTTTTTGGTTTTCCTTAACCACATCAACTTTTAACCAGTCTGGCAACCTGTATGACTTTTGCCTAACAGGACGAGAATTCTTTGTCACTATTACATGTTCAACCCCTTTTGCTCAGCCTGGCACCATGGTAAAAGTACTGTTAAATGTTTTTAGCACATTACCAATGTCTGCAGTTTGTTCTGAGGTGAAGGAAACATTCACCTTTACATCATCAGCATTTACAGTTTGTTCCAGTCTATCATAAGCTACATCAATATCTTCCTTATCAGTATCTGGTAAAACCAGCAAGGCAGCTTTTGGCATTTTTTCAACCCATTTCTTGAGGAGGTTAGCATGGCATATCTGAGAAGGATTTTTTCTGTCAGGGGTCTCAATCTCATAGTTAACAGTGCCAGTACAAAAACCTTATATGGCTCTTGACACTTCATTAACAACTTATTTTCTGTTTTGGGTAACAGTAGCAAAACATTTTCAACTGGCTCGAAAACTTTTTCTTTTACCTCATGGTCATAGTATACCTTCTGCTGGTTTTGAGCCTCTTCCTGATTATTATGGGTAATTTCAACATATTTTGCTAGTTTCTTTCTTAGGGCACACATATAGGAAGATATAGATTGTTTCTGAGTAGGGTTATCTTCCCGTGTTTCTTTTATTACATCCACGGTCCCTCTTGGCTGCCTACCATATAGCATTTAAAATGGTGAAAACCCTGTTGATGCCTGTGGCACTTCTTTGTAAGCAAAAGTAGGTAAGGCAAGTAATGGTCCTAATCTTTCCCTTCCCCTTTTACAAACCTTTTTAACATGCATTTTAGGGTTTGGTTACAATGCTCAACAAGACTGTCTGTCTGAGGGTGATAGGGGCAGGTTCTTATGACAGTGATACCTAGCAGTCTGTACAGCTCTTTAAGCAGTGCAGCACTAAAATTACTACCCTGATCAGTAATAATTTCTTTAGGTATGCCCACTCTGCTGAAAATTTTGTCTAGCTCTGCTGCAACTTTTGGGGCTGTAACAGTACGCATTGGAACTGCTTCTGGGTATTGAGCAGCATAGTTGCATACTACCAGGATAAATCTATTATCCTTTTTTACTTTTGTCTAAAGGACCAACCACATCCCTTGCAATTCTCTCAAAAGGCATATCTATTAAGGGTAGGGGTACCAGGGGCACCTTTTCTTTTCTAGTGACTGGGGCTACTTTCTGACACTCAGCACAGGAAATACAGTAGGTAGCAACATCTTCATAAATTCCAGGCCAGTAAAATCTATACAGCAATCTGGTAAGAGTGTTATCCCTCCCTGAGTGACCAGACGTACGACTATCATGTGCTATCTGTAACAATTCTGTTCTATACTTCTGTGGTATAACCAATTCTTCTGTCTGTTCCTGTGTCTGAAGTTTAACCCAGACTCTGTACAGTAATCCATTACATTTTTTTAAACATTGGTCCACCCTGTTTTGGTTTTACCCCTAGCTGCTTGAAATAACCCTGGAGAGAAACATTGTTCGCTTGCTGTGAAAGAAAATCACAATCAGTTATCAATTTAGTTTTAGCATTTTCATATTTTAACCCTTCATGTCCATCAGTTATTTGTTGCCATAGTTTCTTCAGGCTTTGTCTTTCTTTCTTTCTTGGATTTCCGGATCTTGGAGCTGTCCTCAAAAAAGTCCAAATCAAAATCATCGAAAGGAAAAAGTGTCCTAACTGTCTGAAAGATTCTTTGCCTGAGCTCTTGTCACCACAGCTGCTGAAACATCAGGATTTATTTCCTCTTTGATCAATTCAGTAAATCCTGGAAAGTCATTTCCAACTTTGATTTGGTTCGACACACCCTTAATGGTCAGAGTCACTTGGGTGGTGGGATAGTATTCAGTGTCCCCGTGGATGCAGTTGACACCATTGCCTGGTCACTTTGCATTGTTTTCCCAGCACTTTAACATGCCCTAGGGTCTGTCTCCTTCCCAAATCAATGAGTCCCATTACAGTCTTATTCCCCATCTTCACATCTGTTAGGTACTTGCCCCAGTTTACCAAGGACAAATCTGCTCCAGTGCCACTCTCTTTATTATGGCAGTTTCTTGCAAAATGGCCTGGCTTATTACAGTTATAGCAGATAACGTCTTTTGGCACAGATTTGTTACCCCCACCAAAGTTCTTAGCAGTCTTAAAATTTAAATGGGATAAATAGTTTCTTACTAGTGCTTGGCTGTTACCTCATTGCTGTGGCATCTGTCTGGCCATTTGGTAGTCCTCAGCTAAAGAAACAGCTTTTTCCCCATTCTTTAGTCAGTGTTCTTTTACCCACAGCTGCACATCTGTAGGCAAGATGTTGATGAATTGCTTCATGGCAAATGTGTTGATGATCTGGGGGACTGTTTTGCTCTCTGGTTGGATCCACTTTATCAGGAGTTCTCGGAGTCAGATGAAGGCTTCTCAAGGATTGTCAACCAAGTTGTACCCCAGAGATCGAAATCTCTGCCTGTATGTCTCTCTGGAGATGCTGTACCTTTTCAGGATTTCACTTTTCATCAGGTCATAGTTTTCTGACTGTACAATGTCCATACTACTGTAGGCAAGCTGGACTTTCTCTGTCTGGTAAGGTACCAGTCTGATTGTCCATTGCTGCTTTGGTCAATGGCAGGCTGTGGCAACTCTTTCAAAGGTTGTCAGGTATGCCTCAATATCATCTAAAGGATGCAACTTCATAAGTTTAATGGCCTTTAGGTTGCTTGCATTTTGTTGCAGGTCTGGATCTGTGCTGGATCCTCTGCCTTTGATAGCTTGTAAGGCATCCAGCCCTTACTGCCTTCACTTACACAAGATTAAAATTCGCAAGAAATTTCAAAGATAACATTGTTAACAAAAAAGGTATAGATTTGCATGAAACTCTATCTATAAATAACCTGTTGCTCCTGAGTGGAAGATCTCCACTCAGTTTTGTTGGGGAATATTCATTCTTGGGTGGAAATGGATCCTCTACAGTTGACTATATTTGGGTCAATTTTCTTTTGAATAATAATTGTCTGTCCTTATAACTGGTCTCCAGACCTGAAAGCTGACATAGAGCCCTAGAACTAAAAATTATTTCAGAGAATTGTACTCTGGATGAGGGTGGTAAGGTCCTTCCTATTGAACTAAGAAGAAGGGGCATTGACTGGAATGTTATAAAGGACCAACATGTTGTGTCTCTTCTTGACATCAAAGAGATACTGTCAAGTCTACTGACTTTGGCAGAACAGTCTCCTGGCCCTTCAATGATTTCAGAATTGAATTCTATTATAAATACAGTTGCTTATACAATATCTAAAGATATTCCAATAAAGGTCAGAGAAAGCTTTACCTGGTACAATGTTGACTGTAAAAATGCAAGAAGACTATTAAATAAAAGGTTCAGATAATTGAAACAAAAAACAGACAGGAATAATAATAAATAAATGAATAAGGCAAGGAAGGAATACAGGGAGGTTCTAATTAGGAATAAGCAGAGGTATACAAGGCAATTATGGACAGACCTTCAAAAGGCAGTCCTATTTAAAGATAATTTTTTTTGAATGTTGTACATTTTAGTATAAAAAATCATAGCTGAATTGAGACCTATATTGAGCCAGAAATATGGGTCAATCATTTTAAGTAACTATTGTATTTTATTGGGATTTACAGGATTTTGTCAGACAAAAGAAGGCACATGGCCCATTGTGATTGTCCCCCATGACAGTGGGTCACTACTGAATGTGGAGCTTAAGCTTAAACTTAAATGTATCAAAGGTGATAGAATTAATCAGCTCATGTGGTAATACATTCCACTGTTTAGCGACTCTTATGCTAAAAAACGTTATCATGTTTATTTGTATTTGTTAATGTTGAGCTGTTGATTGTGCATTCCACCCACAGTATGCTTACTGGCTAATGATAGCCCAGATTGTTCCATTAGTACTGGCATCTTTACAAGCTTGTAAGTTAATAAAATATCACCCCATTGTCTTCTGAGACAGAGGGGATAATGTCCTGTGTTCTTTAGTCTAGTATCATAATTTTTTGTTTTTAGTCTTGAGGTAGTTTTGGTAAACCATCTCTGGACTTGTTCTACATAGTTTATGTCACCCTTCAGATAAGGATTCCAGAAGGGAGATCCATAGTTTAAGTGGGGTCTGATGTATGCCCTCTATAGAGGTACTAGACATTGTTCTGATTTATTAATAAAGTTTTGTTAATCTGTTTTAAGATGATATTAGTTGTTCTAGTTACTTTGTTACAATGATTACTGGATGTTAGTTTGTCATTTATCCGTATGCCCAAATCTCTTTCACAAGAGGTTGATTTTAGGAAAATGTTGTTTAAGTAGTAGTTACTTTGTAAGTTGTTCTTCCCAAAATGAAGTACTGTACATTTTTTGGTATTAAAAGTCATTGAATTTACTTTAGCCCACTGTTCAATATGTTCTAGGTTCTGTTTCAATAGCAACATGTTAAATGTAGAGTCGACTCTACTTTTGAGTTTTGTATGATCTGCAAATTTCAAAATGATATTATTTGATGAGATGTCCATATCAGTTATGAAAATGTTACATAGAGTTTGACTGAGTACTGAACCTTGGGATATATCACTAGTAACTCTTCCCGTATTAGACAAAATGCCATTAATTCTGACTTTGTGGGTTCTGTTATAAAGCCACCCGGATATCTAATTGACTAAATAGGGTGAAAAGACAAGACTGTGCAGTTTATTAATTAATAATGTATATGACACCTTACTGAAAGTCTTGCTATAATCAGGTAAAATAACGTCTGAGGGAATGTTATTGTCCAGATTACTACTTACTTTATTGTAAAATGAGATTAGATTTATGGTTCATAAATGCCCTGGCTTAAATCCATGTTGAGATGTCTCTTGGATGAAACGCTGCTGCATTTCTTCTTCAATCTTTGATTTAATTAAACATTCCATTACTTTCCCCAATTGTAGAAGTTATACTAATAGGGTGATAATTCTGAATATTAGCTTTATTTCCCTTTTTGTAAATTGGTGTCACTATGGCACTTCACCGTTCATCTGGACTATCATTTTCTAATAATGATTTGTTAAAGAGTAAGGTGAGTGGAAGGGCCATTGAGTTTAATGTCTCAATCAAAAATCTGGGGTGAATATTGTCAGGTCCTGGGTTTGTAGATTTTTTGATAAATGGTAGGGCATTTGAGGTCTCTGTAGAATCAAAGAGAGGAACGAGGGAGTTGTTTTTGTGTATAATAGTGTTTGAGTCTGTCTTATCAAAAACTGGACAAAAATACTTATCAAAATGGTTTGCTGTTTCCTGATCAGTTTTAATTATATTTCCATTTTCATGAAGTGGTCCAACTGTTCTGACCTTACCTTTTTTACTATTAATATAAGAAAAAAGAGAGTTATGATTAGATTTAGAATGTGCCAAATTAAATTCAGATTTGAGTTTTGCCTGTTTTATCATTTTGTTTAGTAAAGAGATAGCTGATTTATATTTGTGCCTGGTTATGGGGTTGGAATCTTTCTTAAGTTTCTTGTCTAATCGCTCTTTAGTTTTGATTTGTTTACTAATTGATTTTGTAAACTAACCAGGTATTGTACCTTTTTTATTATATGTAACTTAAGTTGGAACATATTGTTCTTCCAAATGATGCATAAAATGTAGTAGCGCTTCATATGCACTATTTATTGGAATGTCTTGAAATATTTCCTTCCAATTTACAAATTTTATTTTGAAATTTATTTCTGCAAGGTTGGCTTTATTACAATCTTTATATATTATGTTATTTGAAAGTTTTGGAATTATAGTATTGATGCTAATCTGTATTGAGTTATTGTCGCTGTTGCCAATGGAAGCAGCAATAATTCTATCTGTGAATTTGGTCTCTGTATTTGTGATGATGAAATCAAGGATATTGGTTTCCCTAGTTGGGTTATGTACTAACTACTCCAAATCTAGGTCCATAATTAATAATGATAATAATTTCTCTTGTTTGGTTTTGGCTTTGAATATGTCCCAGTCAATACTGGACTTATTAAAATCCCCCATAATAAGACTATCTCCTTCTTGGACAGTATCTGTGATTATATTAAATTTGTAGTATATTGTAGATCAGCTGATGGAGGTCCATAACATACACCCAAAGGGAGTTTAGGTTGGCCCTTTAACTGAATTGAGACCCATAGAGATTCCATGTTCATTACTAATGCAATCTCATGGAAGGGGATGTCACCCCTAATGTAGGGACATGCCCCTCCACCTCACTGTTTTCTCTGTCTCTATGATAGAGTTTAAAATTGGGAATTTCTCTGCTCCATACTGAGGTGGGGTCCCACCATGTCTTGGTGATAACAATGATACTCAAATCAAGTAGCGTTGACTCCTGGGCAACCATCTGGCCTTGTGCTAGGTGGTAACCAGTTTAGATCTTCTGAACAGATGTGGAATCTGGGCATTGTGCTTGATAACAAACTGACACTAAAATGACAGGTGTCAGCAGTTGTTAAGTCCTCATTTTATCATCTGAGGAACATCACCCGGATAAAGCACCTTGTTCTGCCAGAGGACGTTTCTATGTTGGTTCACACCTTTCTGGCTACTGGTCTTGATTACTGCAATGCTCTATACCTAGGGTTACCAGGGGTGATCTCCATCACCTGTAGCTGGTTCAGAATGCTGTGGCCAGGCTGTTGACAGGGTTGTCAAGAACTAGCCATGTCACTCTTGTGCTGCGCAAACTGCACTGGCTGCTGGTGCAATGGAGGATCACCTTCAAGGTTGTGTTGCTGACCTGTAAGACCCTACACAGACAGGGACCAAGTTACTTGCAACACTTCCATTGGCCTTATTGCCCCCTGTGTCCTAACCGCTCTGCCAACGAGGGATTGCTAGAAGTTCCCAGGGTCCATCTTCAGACATCAGGTGCTAGAACTTTTTGTTTTGTAGCCCCAACCCTGTGTAACTCTCTACCCCATCAGACTATAGAGTGCCTGCTCACCGAGACCTTTAAATCCTCATTAAATACATATTTATTTGGCCTGGCATTTTGAGGATAATGTCTAGTTTTATTATTGCTGCCTTTTTATTTTATATGTTTTATCTGATTGAATGTCTGTTTTATATTGTATATGTACATTGGTTCTTTTGAAAAGTGCTTTAGAAATACAGTTGATTTGATTTGCTTTGATTTAGGGAACATTGGACTTCCAGTTCTGACATATTTAGACCATTTAAAGATATGGCATTAAATGATATGACCTGTTCTACTTGTCTTGTATGGCAGAACTCCAGACCTTAGGGAGAGAGTTTATCCCTGATACACAGATTAAATGCTCAGAATTAGTGGATTCCTTAGACTTTAGCAGAAGAGAAAAGCACCAGGCCCTGATGGGGTCCCATAACTCTGACAACCACATCTGGAAAAGAGACACACCTAAAAACTCAAAGCTGAACATTATCATCCCAATATTTAAGAAGGGTGATAGGAAAGACCCTGGGTGTTATTGGCCCATTAGCCTTCTGAACACCTTGGGGAAGGTTTTTACAAGAATTCTAAATAACAGATTAATGAGCTGGGTAGAGGTTAATAACATAGTAGATGAAGCACAGGCAAGATTCAGAAAAGATCATTCAACAATTGATCAGTGTTTTATTATGGCACATACAATTCACAAATATAAAGTAATCAAAAGCTATTTTGTACTTTCATAGATCTCAAAGCAGCTTTTGATAAGGTCAATAGAACACCTTTATGGGGCAGATTACATGAACTGGGGACTGAACTGTCATTATTAGAAATTATCAGACTCGTGCACCAAGATAACTATACCAGTGTCAGATATAGTGACTTTGGAGAATTGAGTGGTTGGTTTAAAAATAACATTGGGGGAATCAAAGATGCACACTAGCCACTCTATTATTCAGTCTTTACTTTACTACAGTACTGAGAGAAATGCATAATTCTGGCTTTCATTTAACCAAAATTGGCTCCAAAGCAATACCATATTCGGTTTATACTGATGATGTTGCTCTGCTCTCTGTCAATCATTTGGGTATGAGTAGGAGCCTTGAACAATTTTATTTAGAATGCCAGAAAGATGATTTACAAGTGAATTACAACAACACTAAAGTTGTCATTTTTAGGGGTATAAAAAAAGACATATGGATATTATACGAACAACTGCAAGCTTGAGGTTGTGAAGGAATTTTGTTACCTAGGGCTTACAGTCAGCCAAAATGGAACCTGGGGAGCCCATCTAAAAATTGCAAAATCCAAGGCTGACAACTTCCTCCAAATAATGTTGCCTTTCTCCCAGAAATATGGAGGAAAATCAATAAAGGGAAATGTATTGGCTGCATGTGCAAAGATTAAAAGTCAATTACTGTACAGTGCAGAAGTATGGGGAGGATATTTTAGAGGGACTCTGGAATCAAGCTTAAATAAATTTTACAAGAGAATAATGGGTCTCCCAAATAGTGCCCCTTGTGCTGTGGTTAGAGGTGAGATAGGTCAGTTATCAGTTGAGTGCTGCTGTGTACAAAGGCAAATTAACTACTGGTTTAAGGCCTTCAGGATGCTCCCGGATAGGTTCCCTCGACTATGTTTGGAGGAGACTATTAATTATAAACATTCTAATATAACCTTTCCTTGCATGAGATTGATTGAGGATCTCATAAACTCTATAGACTGTTACACATAATTTCAGACAGTCTCAGATACTCCCTAGATAGTATTAAAATAATAGTAAATAACAGAGTTAGAGATATTTTCACTCAAAGGGACCTGAAGGCCTGCAGGCTCTCTAAGACCTGTCTGTGGCTAGCCAAAAATAAAAGAGAGCACAAGCTTGAGAAATATCTTTGCATTTTAGAAAACTCAAGACAAAGAACACTACTGACAAGATTTTGATTTGAAGCCTTTTTAACTAACTGAAAAAGGGAACAATATGAAGGGGAAATGGCTATGGATTTTATGTGTAAATGTGGTCTTGGAGAAGACAGCCAAGAACATCTGATATTATTATGCCCATTGTACGAGAAACAGGCATTCTTTATTAGGTAGCATCTTGAGTCAACAACAATACCAGCCTCAACAACTACTGACCTATTTATTAAAATCATGTGCTCTTAAAATGTTGGTCCCCATGGTCTCCCTTCATTAATCAAAGAGGGCTTCACTTAATTACTCTAAATTTGTGATGCTGCAGTTCTGGGTTTTTTGAATTTTATATGTATTTCCAATGGTGTACTTCAGATTGAGATGTCTAGGGTACATCCTGCATTATATATGTATCATCAAAGCGGTGTTCTCTTATTGACATGATCAGAGTACATCTCAAATACATCTGGGTCCAAGCAATATTGTGTTTTTTTTTATTGTTACTTTGTAACCAGATTCTTTTAATGTGAACTTGTACTAAGCTTAAAATTGTGACTATGAACTGTTATTTTCAGATATGTGTATGTAATATATTTATTTAACTCTATTGAACATATTTTTTGTTGTGACTGTAATTGCCTTATGACTAATTAATAACATTTTACTACTACTAAGATCTGTATCCCTCAGAGTTGATTTGCCTTTACAGCTTACTATCTACATGAAACCATAATGCTCTGTTGTGATATCATAGTCTCTTGCCATGGGTATAATTGTGATGTCACAAGCAGAGTATTATGACATCAGGTTGGCAAGAAGCAATAGGAGCTGAGGAATCCTAAAGGAATGCCTTTCATGCTTTCATGCATATGACCTCAGTAATAAATAATGGGGATAAGAAATTAAGAGCTAATGAGAAATATAAGCAGCTTTGCGGCCAAGTATTATGTTTTTCAAAGTTCTTCTCAAGGTGTCAGTGGCTCTTTAAGGGAGCTTAATATGTATTCCTTGGGGGACAAATGGGAAAGGGGGATATGCTAGAAACATTTAAGTATCTAAAGGGTATAAACAGGGTTGGAGTGGAGAGCATTTTCAATTTAAAAAGGGAGGGGACCAATAGGGGCCATAGTCTGAAACTTGTTGGGGTAGATTTAAAAAAAGAAATGAGGAGGCACTTTTTCATGGAAAGGGTGGTGTCAAAGTGGAATGAAATGCCTGAGGAGGTGGTATCTTTGGAAACAGTGGGACATTTTAAGGGGGTGGTGGGAGAGAGTAAAAATGAGAGTGACAATGGGAAGGAGGAGGGGGGGGGGAGGATTGCTCTTGGAGACAAGAGGAGGGTTGGGCAGCTCCAGTAAAATGGACTGACCTGCACAACTGAGTAGACTTGATAGACCACTAAGGCCTTTTTCTGTTGGCAATTTTCGTATGTTCATATGTTTATGTCACTGGGTGGTAGGAAGCAACATGTTTCTGTCTGGCACCCTCAGTGCTCTGGCGGATGGTCTAAATTGACCCATTTGCTCTGCCATGACTGGGAGTGTTAGATGACTTCTTTATAAAATGGGTCATCCAGACACAGACCTGTTTGCATCTCCATAAAACACAAAACTGCTGTGTTTCTGCTCACTTGCTACACTGCCTGAATGTTTTCTGAAGAGACACACAGACCTCTCTTGGAAAGAGAGTTTCATGAATGCATTTTACCTGTTTCCTCTCATCCAGAGGGTCCTGGTCAAGTTAAGGGCCATGCCAGCCACTCTGATTCTGGTAGCCCCCCACTGGCCGAGACAAATATGGTTCCCTCTGCTCCAGCAACTGACAGTGGAACACCTTGCCCCATTATGTCTGTGGGATTACTGATGCTGGAGCAGGCTGCTGTGATGGTTCCAGATCATCGATTCCGACACCTTCATACCTGGCTCCTGAGGACATAGTGCTCTCCTGCTTTGGGGTTTCCCTGGTGATTGCTGAAGTTGTGCTGGTGGCTAGGAAGCTGTCTACATGGTACACCTACTCATAATAATAGAAACTTTTTACAGTTTGGTGTGTGCTGAGCGTGCCTTGAATCCCTGTATGTGTCCAGTTACTGTAGTCTAGTGCTGGATTGCCTCTTGTCCCTTAGGGGCATGGGCCTATGGTAGTCCTCTATTATGGCCCACCAGGCTGTGATTTCAGCTTTCCATGCCCTCATTGATGGCAAGATGGTGGCCCAGCTGAAACTTTCCCATAGATTCCTTAGAGGTAGTCTACACCCCCTGGTCCACAATCCAGTTCTGAGGTGGGACTTTACTTTAGTCCTAGAAACCCTTACCATGCCTCCCTTTGAACCTGCTGCTACTTGCAAGATTTGCCTCCTCTCTTGGAAGACACTGTTCCTAGTGAATATGCCATCTGCTAGCTACATGTCTGAGTCACAGGCTCCATTTGTAGACCCTCTTTTCCTCATTTTCCACAAGGACAGAGTCACATTACATACTAATCCTCATTTTCTTCCAAAGGTCATGGCTAAGAGAACAGTAAATCAGATCATTGATCTTCCTGTTTGTTTTCTGACTCCCGTGGATGGTGGGGGATGTTATTTGCAAGTGCTGGATGTCCATAGGATGCTGCACTGGTACTTGGATCATACTAAGGATTGTAGGAAATCTCTGCAACTATTTGTGACTTTCACCCCCCCGAGGTGGTTCTTTTTGTAAATTTCTTAGCTGAGTCTCCATGCTGCTGATGTTATATCTCAGTCATTGCTTTGCTTGCTGTTCAGCTGCTATCAATCTTCTTATGTTCTGTTCCTTGAGGCACTCTCTCCCTTAGTATTGAGCAGATCATTTGGATCACCTGTAGCTCTGGAGTCAGACTCTCAAATGATACCGATGCTATGCCAGTCACTAAAAATACCACCAACAGCTTAATTTCATTCAAGGTCAGTTGACATTCATCTGTATACCCCTCCCCCCGGGTCATGCCTAAAACTAGGCAAGAATTTGTCTAGTGCATATACCCGGTCAACAAAAACTAAATAAAATAAAATAAAATGGAAATGTTGGTCAGATGTGAGCTGTGGAGACTCCTGGGGCTGGGGGTCTCCTTTTAAACTGTGGATACTGACCTGAGCCCAACTGATAATTACTTGGCTAGAGCTTGTGGCAGGAAATACTTAAGCAGACCAATTTTTTTTTTCAAAGTTGGCACATTAGTGCATACTAAAGGACAAGTGCACTCGATTGGCTGTGGGTGCACTCGCATGACATCAAATGCCGACTGGCATCAAGCAAGTAAACTGAAGTCTGCAGCCATCAGTGGCAGCACTCAAATTCATGAATTTGCACAGGGCAAGTGAGACTTCAGGACAGGGGCTGAATTCGGGATTTTCCCAAAAAATCTGACAGTTGAGAGGTATGAACAGGTTGCTTACCTCTTTCTTATGCAGGGACCACTTGTGCAACACCTTTCTACCCAACTGAGAGTGTCTGCCCGCTCACTGTTCCTTCTTGCAACATACATCACCAGGAGATCCACATTCAGTTGAAGACAAGCATCCAAATGCAGAGGGCCTCCCAACACAGAGAAAGGGAGTGCATTCCGTCCTGTCTGTTCAGGTAAAACATGATCGTGGTATTGTCCATCTCAACTTGCATGACCTGACCCCCAACCAGACAAGTAAATTCCATGAGAACCAGCTGCACTGTATGAAGCTGCAGCAGGCTGATGTGATGATAAGACTCCCTTGGTGACCAGAACCCCTGTGCTCTGGTCTCCCAAGTGTGCTTCCCAACCCACCAGAGATGCATCCATCCTAAGTAAGATGGTCAGCTCTGAGTAGACAAACAGGATTTCCTCCTCCAGGAGATGAAGAACTATCCACCATTGGATGGCATCCCACATCAGCCAGGTCACTAAGACTGGCTATTCCAGGTGACCTCGGTTCTTGGGCCACTGGTGGCCCAGCTCCCACTGCAGGTGCTGCATCCACCAGCATGCCTAATTTACCATGTTAGTGGTGGATACCTTGTACCCCAGGAGTCACAGGAAATTTTCTAGGCAAGGCATGAGCACCCAAACTAAGATGATCAGGCAAAGGTCTACAGGGAGATGGGCTTTGAACCATAGGAAGCTCCCCCAAATTAACTTGATGACCTGCAAGGGGATCGGTTTGGACTTGTCCAGGTGGGCCAACAGGCCCAAGTCTCTAAAGGTCTGGAGGACCAGATCTTTGAACCACTCTACAGACTCTTTAGACAGCCTGGCTATTAGCTAGTTTTCCAAGCAGGGATACACACTGATGCCCTTGCACTGCAAGAAGGCTGCCAACACTGCCATGCACTTGGTGAAGACTCTTGGTGCAGACAAGAGGCCAATGGGTATGACACTGGAATTAATAAAGAACCCTTTCTGCATACAATAAAAAGTATCACCAGTGGGACAGAGTGCAATGTGGAAGAACATAATCTGGATATCCAGAGAGCCCTGTTCCAGGGATAATATGATCTGGTTCAGAGTTACCATCTGGAACTTGCACTTCCATGTGAACTGGTTCAAATCATGATGATCCAGTGTGGGGCATCTTACTCTCATCTGCTTTGGGACCAGGAAGTACCTGAACGCATACTCTGATTTGTCTGAGCATCTGGAACACAGGCTATGGCTCCTTTTGCCAGCAGCTGAGCAATGTCCTCCCTTAGGGTGGACAACATGTCCTGCAGCTCCAAGCACTGCACAGGAATGTGGAGTCAGCAAAGGTGGGACAGCCTCAAAGTGAAGACACAGCTCTTTCTCTGCCACCTCCAGTACTCACTTATCCATAGTAAGGATGGACCAGTGTGGTCAGGGGTTGATTAACCAGCCCTCCACAGGGATCTGGGCCAGGGACTAGACAGGAGGAAAAATGCTACCCCTGACTTGTCATAGGGTGGCTTTGGAGGGGGCACCAGCTATTGGGGCCAGAGTGACACCACTTCCCCTACCACCACCTCTTTTTGGCCTCTGCCACTAAATTTGGCCTTGTAGCCCAAGACTTGGTATTGCTCCTGCTGGGGCTGTTGTCCAGTCTGCTGGGCTGAAAAGTCTGGAATTGGAATGTTTTGTTTTTAGGCTTCTGAGCCTTAGGGTACTACTGGGACTAAGTGACAGAATTCAGACTGGCAATGGACTTCTTTGTTCTGGTGAGATGTCCCTCCACCCCAGGGCCAAAGAGGTCACTTCCCATGAAGGGGACATTGGGAAGCTTATGCAGAATATCTGCTATGAAGGTGGAAAGTCTCAGCTAAGTCCTGCAATGCACTGCAACAGCCACTGCCATGGAGTCAATCAAGTCCAAGCCCAGCTGGAGGTGGTGTTTCACTAGCACATGATCCTGGTCCTTGACCAACTTCACTGGCAGCTACTTGTCAGCAGGGAGATGAAGGGGGATTTCTTCCGGCACTGCCAACAAGGAGTGACCAAATCTGGTTATCAGGATGACATAGCTGGCTTGACACAGACCCATAGAGGAGGTGGTGTAGAGTTTTCTGGCTGCATGTTCAAGCTTTTTAGACTCCTTGTTAGGGCTCTTCCATGTCTCCTTGACTCCTGGACTTCTGGAAGGCCAAGTCCGAGACCAATCCCTTGGCTGTGGCATTGTCTGAGAACCCTGAAAGAGAACCTGTAGGGATCAAATACTTGTTGACCATGCAGGTGAATGGTGCCAGGCAGGATGCTGCCAAAGTTCCAGGGTCAGCCCCAAAATGGCCTCAGCATTAAGAAAGGCAACCCCTGGAGAATTGTCCTCATCCAGGATAACTGTGAAGGGATAGGTAGCTAGATCTGAGGACACATTCATAGATTTTGACATAAGGTAGAGGAAAGTCTCAAATAAAATTGGACCATGGTTGGTGGACTGTTCCTTGATCAAAGCCCGATTGAAGGTATGGGTTCTATAGAACAACATGAATGACCTGTTTGAATCATCCCAGGACTCCTCAAAAATGGCCCTTCATCATTTGATGCCATGGACCACTCAAGTGTCTTCTGACTGGATGATTTCCACTGACAGCTGACCTGATAAGCCAGCTGCAGCACTGGAATCCTTAGTAGGGCTCTCATAAAGGGCTGTGGTGGAGGTGACTTGACCTGCAAGAGGTGAGAGGCAGGTGCCAGAGACATCTATCGAGGATGGACTAGCATGGCATCACTGGTGGCTAACAAATGAGAGAAGGTTCATCACCCTGTAATGGTCTGCTGCTGCCAGAGGACCTCTCTGGTTCTTCTCCTCACCAGAGAATGAGAAGTTCAAGAAACGTCGACAGCAGCACTTCTTGGTCGAGCAAGATCAAAAGCATGAATGACTCCTTGACCTCAACCACTGACCTGAAAGCAGACATCAAGGAGAAGTCTCTGGAGGCTTGGTGTGGACCACATGCCAAGCCATGTTTACAGGAATTGGCTTGGGAGGTATGGCCACTGGAAGAGGTAGGTCCCAATTGGAACTGGTTGGGAACACCAGCCAGGCCACATCATCTTGGGTGAGGACCAGGAGAAACAGACTCTGGGAGATCGATTTCTAATCAATCTCCTCTGACAATGGGTCAAGAGGCTCAAGAAAGATCTTGACAGCCTGCTTGATGGGTGCCAAGGTCAATAAGCCCAAAGGAGCATCAGTGAGCTGTCAAACAACCTGTTGATTTAAGGGAGCTTGATTGGAGTCAACCACTCGATATGAGTCGAGTGGTGAGGGAAGTTGAATGAGTGGGAGGATTGAAATCTCTTCCAATCCCAAGACTGGCACCAGTGGTGCTTTCACTTTTTGTTGTGGTGAGCAGGGTTCTCTCTGAAAATCTGGAGGGCCCAGCACATATTCCAGAACACATCTAAATAGGACACGACGACAGTGGACCCAGGTGGGAGCAGTGCCAAGGTTGCTGAACTACTTACCATGGCACCTGCCACCTCCTCTTCCAAAGCCAGCAGTTGAGTTGCTGACCTAACCACAAATGGGGCCTTCTTACAGCTTTTCAGTTGAAGTTTGGGATCTCTGTTGCCCGGTCAACCTAAGAGGAGCCTGGCCACGGGATCCTCCCACAACATGGGGTGCATCACTTGACAATACCACAAATGGCCACGTTACCAAGGCTTTAGATGCAGGATACATGTGGGTCTGTGTTCATTTTCATAACTACTACTACAGCCTTTCCCTAGGATTTCACTGGTTAAGGTGTTCCTCATAAAATAGTGGAAACAGTTACTGTATTAGGGAAAGGCTGTAGCAGTAGTAGTTAAAATGAGAAAGCTGACCATCAGAAAGCCCACTGGCCATGTTGGGCTGATGATGCTTCAGGCAGTCACTTGACAACCTTCAGTGGGAAGGCTAGGTGGGTTGAGATTTTCTTCCTGATAAAAATACTTTAAATGTCCATGAAGATAACAAGAAAAGTAAACTTTGAGGCATATGTAAACATCACAGGCTGCAAGTAAAGCTCAATTTTCTTACTAGCAGTATTTTAATGGAGCAAGAGGAGTTATCTGGACTAGTAGGAAATAACCAGATTAGTACACTTTCCCCATTATCATTGCCTCCCAAGAAAGTGAAGAGAGACAAATTTAGGCATACAAAACTGTGCAGCTTACACAGTATTAGAATACAAAGACTGAAGCAAAAAATGTTTACGTGAGTGAAAAGGGCACAGTGCAAGCATAGATTTTTGGCATGATTTTGGGAGTTGCTATAGTGACTGCATCTGTATTTATGGGATGCAGCCATAGCAGCCAGCACCCACTGTAAACCATGAGATGTCAGCAGGCATGTAAGAGCATCAATTCTATGACTATTTCTTAAAAAGCTATTGACGCCTCAAAGAAAACTTTAAAAAACATAGTTATAATTAGGTACAATTCTGCTTGTATTCCATTTATATTTTATATATTTCTCCTCCTCATAATTTATTACTAAGGGAATGTGTATGAATATATGATATTTATCCTTTAGAGTTAATTTTGAGTTCATCTGCCTCTGTAGCTTACTTCCTACTTCAAGTCATAATCCTCTGTTCTGACATCACAGTCCATTTCCATAGGAGCAACTGTGAGGCCACAAGCCGTGCTTTCTGACTTCAGGTAGGGAGAATGCAGCAGGAATAGATGAACTCCTCAGAAGCAAAGATCCTGTTTTTGTGGAAATAACCTAAGTAGTAAATAATGTGTAGGAGGAATACAGAACTAATTGGAATTAAGCTGGACTGTGTCCAAATATTATGTTTTATTAAATATCTCCTGAACATGTCATCAGCTCTTTAATACTGTTAAATGATACTGAAATTTGGATCTGCAAGAATATTAAATAATGTTAAAAAGATGCAATATATTGAGAAAAATATATAAAGTGAGTAAACCATCACAAAAGTTTACTGCACCTCCCAGTCCCAAAATACATGTAACACCCATCCCAAGGTACCGATTCTCACCTACTGTTCATAGGCTCACTACCAATCTAAGTGTGAGTGACCCTCTCCAGTGTAGGAACATCCTACACCATATCCAACACAATGATGTCATCCCCTGCAGTGATATTATGAGGGGGCAACAAAAACCCTGAGTGTGCACAACAGTGAGGAGGTTATACTACACCACTCTTCCACCAGCTGGAAACAGAAATCTGCAGCCTTTTGGAGAGCCCTGCAGTCTGTTCTTTAGGTTGTGCTCTCTACATTTCCTCTTTATTCTTTTTGTTGTTTCTTTGTTTTGGTAACCAGGTAAGGCCCACTAGGCACAAGTACTTGTTTTCAGGGGTGACCTGCCAGCCCTGGGGAGGTTAAGTAACTTGCTCAGAGTCACACAGTATGCAAGTGTAGGTAATGGGAATCAAACCCAGGTCTGTTGGATGCACCAAGTACATTCACAGCTCATTATTCTAACCTCCAGGCTATACTGCCAGCTTCTTTTCCCAAATTGTTCATGGCTACTGCTATTGCTACTGCTTTCATCCCCTGACTACTCTGCCTTTTGGCAATACTATTCTGAATGGCCAAGATTGTTTTTTACACAGGCAGGACAAGCTTGCAAATTCACATAGTGTCTGTTGAAGGTCCTTTTTACAGTTTCAATGGGCAGAGCCCTGCAGGCATTTTGCTATTACCATAGAAAAAGGGAGCTTTCAAGAATCCTAACAGACTAGATAAAATTAGAGATTTGTGTTATCACTCCGGACTGCTGTGTTCATTAAGCTGAGCAGTGTTGCAATGCATTATTTTGTGTGCTAAGCTTCAATGTGGGTAAAATTCTCTTTCAAGATAAATTCATAGCTCATAAATATGTCAGCTTAGTCACCCTTTTCCCAGCAATGAATCTCGTAAAAAGATTTACATTGCCTTTTTTTAACCTCTTAAGACAATATCTGATTCGCACTGTCTAAGACATAGTTTACTATAGCAGGAAACATCTGTTTCTTTAACCCCTATGACAATTAAAGAATTGCTATCTTTTGTTACTACGTTTACTATGCTTTTTGGAAAAAAATATTTACATTGTGCTTTAGCTGGCAAACACATTATGAAACTTTTAACCCTGATAACAGTCACATGTTCTGGTTTCAAATATAAGTGCATATCACAAATAATTATTTTAAACTTGCTACTGCCATCAGCAGTCTATGTATAGCAGAAGAGAGCTGCTTCTTTAACCCCTAAGACAAGTAAAGAATGGTATATTTTGTTACTCCTTTTTGCTATGCTTTTCGGGAAAAAATATTTATATTGAGCTACAGTATGGCTGGTAAACACATCATTTAACTTTTAGCCCTGTAAATAGTAATTTTTCTGGTTTCAAATCTAAGTACATATTACAGCCTCCAGCACTATGTCCAACATAGTTTACTATACCAGAAGACAGGTGATTTTTTTAACCCCTTTCACTCAAACAAACTCACACATACACACCATCCTCATGGCCACAACATTGGAAATAAATACTGCAGCACAGTATGTTTTAAAACAATAAAGAAACTGTTTGTTTAAGTCAGTCTTGATTATATGAAACACAATGAAGTTCAGTTTACAATGTGGAATTTTCTACCATGGTAAATGCAATTATTATATATTTACATTCAGCTGTTTAATGAGGAAAATAACATTCATCTGGAGTATTTTAAAAGACCGACTGCCAGAATCTCGTGTTTCAGTAACCCAAAACTAATTGCCCAAAACTCTATATCCCGACAGTCGGTAATTGCCCGTGGCAGACTTTGTTCATTGGGGGATGCAGTGGAAAAAGCCCCCCGAAACATGAAATATACTCCGCCACCAGTAATTACCGACTGTCAGGATATTGACTGTTGAGTAATCAGTCTTGTGCTACTGAAACCCGGGATATCGAATTTCACTCTTTTGTCATATATCCTATTCATCAGCTTATCCTCTTCCCCACTTCCACCACATCTCAACTACATGATTTACATAATGATAGTATAGAAAGAATTATGGATTTCCTTTAAATATTTCCTATTCTATATTTGGTATCTTGGATAGCACATGGGAGAAGCTACATCTCATTCAGATCTTTATCTTACACATTTGTGCACTGTATTTACACAGGATATCCAAAATTAGATGTAATATCTTGTTTTCAGTTGAGTCATGATGTTACCCATTTTTACAATGTAGTTATCCAGGGTAGCCTAGTCCAGATGTAAAATACTGTTTTCAGTGTGTTCTGATTTTACACAATGCAGTATAATAATGAGTATATGTAGAACCCCACTAAAAATAAGATGTCACATCTTCTGTGAATTATCCAGGCTAAATATATAGTAATCGGCAGGCATATTCTAGGAAAACACATTGTAAACTGTGTAAATGGAAGACCACATTGAAACTGCCTCTTAGCAGATCTGCGTTGCACAAATACATCCGAAAAAATGGGAAAAACATGACCACACTATAAATTACATATTGAATCTCAACTGACATATCCTATACAAATTCCGTATTTAAAATGGGTTAGATGCTTTACCCAAATGAAATAAATAGTTTAAATATCTGCTTGGCTAGTCTTTCCTCATAGATCTTATCATGCAGGCCCTGCACCATTTTAGTTGCCCTCCACTGCACTACCTCCACCCTCTCTAAAATGTTCTTTCTCATATGCGGCCTCCAGAACTGGATGCAGTATTCCTGGTGCTGTCTCATGAGTGTCTTATACAGGGGAAAAATTGCCTTCCTGTTTATACTCCTGATACCACTCCCTATGCTAGCCTTTCCAGGCACCTTATTGCACTGCCTAGTGTCTCTTAGGTCCTTTGAGATGATAACTCTCAGATCCCTTTCCTGCTTTGTGACCATCAGTACTTCCTCATCTAGTTCGTACCTTGCCCCTGGGTTCCTGTGCCCTATGTACTTGATCCTGCACTTCTTTGCACTGAATTCCAGTTGCCATTCTTCAAACCATTTCATCAGTTTCTTTAGGTTTTCCCTCATTCTTTCAATACCATCTGGCATGCTCATCCTATTGCATACCTTTGTATCGTCTGTGAAGAGGCATACCTTCCCCTCCAGTCCCTCTACAATGTCCCCAAAAAAGACATTGAAGACAACCTGCCCCAACACTGATCTCTGTGGCACCCTGCTCATCACCTCTCCCTCTCCAGAGTACTCCCTGTTTACCACAACCCTCTGACTCCTGTCATTCAGCCAACTCTCCACCTACAGAACTATTTTAGGATCTACCCCTAGGCTGCGCAGCTTGTTAATCAGCTTTCTGTGTGGGATGGTGTTGAAGGCCTTCTTGAAGTCCAGACAGGCCACAACCACTACGCCTCCATGGTCCACTACCCTAATTACCTAGTCATGCCATAGATTAGTACAATGAGTTATTTCAAAAAACAGTGCTCATCCTAAATACAATAAAAATACAATAAATTTAGGGTTAGAGGTATAAGTAAATAAATGCCATATAAGGCAGTGTATGTGTGTTATTGTGTGTGTGTGTGCGTGTGACAATGTTCTCTGTGTGTCAACAGTGTACTGCTATGTTATACTTCAATAAATATCAATATATGTGTATATATATTGGTCAGTGTGTGTGTGCATCACAATTAGAAAATGCAGTTAGGTTACTCAGTGGTTAGTGCAAAAATTGCTAATTTACATTCCCCCACTATCTAGATCAGTTTCAGCCTTATGTATGTCACTGCTGATTTAAATGAGGTGTCTAGTGGCAACTTCCCACCCTCCAATGTCCCTTGGAGCCTGAAAAGAAGAAAAATGTTCCTCAGTGTCTTTTTTTAAACTATAAAAATGTGTGTAGACAGTGCACTGCTATGTTATATTGGAATATATATGTGTATATGTATTAATTAGTATGCATATATCACAACAATTAGAAGATGCAGTTAGATGGCTCAGTGGTTAGTGCAAAAATTGCTAGTCTACATTCCCCCACTATCTAGATTAGTTTTAGCCTTCTGCTTGACACTGCTGATTTAAATGAGGTGTGTAGTGGCAACCCCCCACCCTGCGATGTCCCTCAGAGCCTGAAAAGAAGAAATCGGTCTCTTTATGTCTTTTTTTTATCTGTAAAAATGTGTATATACAGTGCACTGCTATATTACACTAGAATTTATAAAATGGGGAGAGAAAATCCCACAATATGATTGTTTTTTACCTGTGCATCAAATCTGTTCAATGCACAGATAAAAATAAGTTCTAAGAAACACAGCTGCAGTGCTGCAAAAAAACCAAAGTGCTGTTAGAACATTTACTTTCTAAATGCCACCGTTTTTTCTCATACAGTAAACATAACAAACACTTGGTAAAAACTCTGCAAATGTAGCATTTGCCTAATAGAAACCATTTCTGAAGTCATTGTAATGCTGCCCCATGTCCCCACCCATTCTTGACTGCAGGTTCTGGTCGCTCCTGTTGCGCAGTGGATTGTGCTGCCAATGGCTGCGATTTAATTAATGAAGTCTCTCTCATGTCCTGTGGTTCCAGCCCTAAAAACAATTATTTAATAAAATCTCCACAGCAGTACACGGGGACTAAAACTACAACAATCTCTTCACAGGTTAAATGACAGTTAAAAATAATAAACTATTGATGTCTCCCATGGTCTGACCTGCCAAGGTCTCACTGGCCCCACTGTGTCACCAATCATGCTGGTATTCCATTGTCTTGTGCTGTCAAATTGACTGCCAGCATTGAGGCTTTTCCATCCTTCATTTTTTTTATTTGCACACCCAGCCCAAAGGCTCATCTCTCCTAGCCAGGGTGCACTTAGGGTGGAATAACTAGATAGCCCCCCTTTCTCAGAAACACCACCATTTTGTCAGTAATGCTGTTTTCTCTGTTGTGGTGGGTAGCAGAAGGGAGTAGTCACAGCCGCTCACTGTAAACACCATCACACAAAATAAAATATAGCATTAGCAAAATTGGCACAAAGTAAAATATGCTAGTAATACTGAAACAGAGAAACCTGGCAAGCTTGGAGGAGGAGGGAGGAGAGTAAGCTGCCAGCAACTAGACATCACCTGACTGCCAGAAAAATGACATCATTTCAATCTGGTGGAAGGACTATTTTACAAAAATGCTGAACATATTACTCATTTTGTGTATATATATATATATATATATATATATATATATATATATATATATATATATATATATATATATATACACACACATACTTTTTTATTTGGACAATTAAAATTTTTTAAAAAAGTAGCCTATTTTATCAGCACAATAAGACACTCTGAAGTGTGTAGAACAGATATTACCACACTTTCAGGGGCTGAATGCACTCTACCTGTGGCCTCATGCCATACAACACCCCTGGGCATGTGGTAATATCTATTCCACACACATCTCATTGTCTCAGGGTTGAGATACCAGCATGGATCGCTCAAGCTTTGTTCTCAACATCCATACACTGATATTTCAACCTCTAGATGGAAACACAGGCTTACTGTGTATGGGGCACGCATATATTGTATATATGGTTGATGTGAGAGGTGAAGCACAATTAAATAAACTTTTGAAAGCCCTTACACCCTTGCATGTGCCATCGTATTTTTTTTTGCCTGCTTAAAAATTAAGTCATGCCCACAAGATAAGGTTAGTGGCAACTTAGAACATGTAATTCCAGTCCCCATTTTAGGTTATAAGATATTTTGTACTCAGGGGTTGACCTGGCGGCACTGAGGGTTCAGGTGCTGGACACCACACACCAGCGACCTGGGTTCGAGAATGAGCATAGGTTGTCGGGGGTTGGCAGGGGTGGGGTGTGGAGTGAGACTGAACTGCCGCGAGGCAGTTCTCCTCTCCTGGGGAGGAATGAGGTTTTTTTCGGCCCTTGGCTGCCACCTGGTTGAGGATGGATGGCAGTTCGGACAATGGGGAGCCTGATGATAGCCAGAGGTGGGGCAGAAGGGGCCTAGATGGTACCCAGAGTGTTCACAGACTGCTCTGCTCTCCTCTCCTGGGAAGGGGGACTTGCTGCACCATTATGACAATCCCACCATCTAACAGCATTGTGGTAGGGCAGGGGGAGCACTACAACATTGTCGTTGGTTGCCAACCGGCACATGGTACTTACATGCCTCCATGTGTATGCACATCTGCATCACTGCAAGCAATCAGGCTAAGGGAGGAACAGGAAAAGGAGGGCTGTGTATCAGGAACCCCACTCGTTCACCTCAGCTTACCTCACTGCCCATGGACCCTGCCAAGGACCTTGAGCCTTACTCCAGTGGAGCAGAGGATGGACCTCACCTTCCTGGCCCCTCCCCATGGGACAAGCTGAGGGAGAACAGAGGCAGGTGAATCCTGATGGGTGGTAGTAGCTGGTCAGAGAAGTGAGTAGGGGCTGAAAGCCAGACAGGACAAAAAGCCCTACAGAAAAAAAGCAGCATCTGAATATTTCAGTTCTTCCCATTCCAGATTATGGTAACACTATCTATCATCATGCTCTAGAATTGTATCTTCTTCCCCTAAACATTGTTTATTTTCAATTGCTCCATTTTATTTTGAAATTAACATGGGGTGACCATCACTGCTCTCTATTACATAAGTTTTACTGGTTATCTCCCTACTCCAGGTGCATTTTAAATTGGCTATCTCTTATTTTTAAAGTGGCCAATAATTGAATTCTTTCATACCTACCTGAGAGTCTAATTGTTCCTGTTCATGAATATGGTCTCATGGATGTGCCTCATCATAGGTTTTTTTTCTTACTAAATTTCTACATATTTCAGTAAGAGTGCTTTTCCTATAGTGCTCTTTCTCCTTCAGCAGTTTACTCCGTCGCTTAGAGATTCCCTGCTGTAGGCACTTTTAAATTTGATTTAAAGAAAAAGCTGTTACATGAACAATCTCTTTGCAACTGCTTTGCAAGCTAATTTGTGTACTGTTTGTCTCAATGTCTTCTATGATGTGTATTGTTGCTTGTACTATATCATGTTTATAATTATGTCTTGGGATGTTCTACAAATGAGACCAATGTCTTACAGAACTTAGCCTGTATACTTGAAACTTTTAAACAACTAAATGAATGAAATCGCTAATTGACCTCATGACGTCATCTGTTGTCATGGTAGCACTATGATTCATAAACAAAGGCACTATGAGGTCAGTTGGGAGTGACAAATACTTTTTATACACACTTTCTAAATAGATGTGTTAGAAATCCTGGAACAGAAAATTAAAAATAATGAGTGTACTGCATACTCCAGTTTATTGAAAGCTGAGACATCATTTTAGGGAAAGTACATCCTAAAGTGCAGTGTTGCTCTTTAGGTAGTTTTGACATTTGTCTTTGTCATGAGAGATTCGGATAGGCATCCTAGATGTCCATGCTAACTGAACACATTTGATATGCAACGAAAATAATTGATACTTACATGGCAGACATCGGCATGTAGAGATAATGGTCTTCGTCATCATCTTCAGACTCACTGGAGTCCTGTGACTGAAACAAGTTACAGTACAGGTCATGTAGAATCCATTTTTAGAGGGAAAATATAGAGTTTTGAAACACAATCCTCCAAGAAAGATACAAGAATTTCATAAGGACGGATTTTCAAAGGGTGGTGCAGGGCTTGCTTCAAGTCCTGCACCACAGTGGTTTGAAATCAATGGTGGGCTAATGCCCTTAGCCACAACTGCCCCTGATTTTACAATCTCAGATGCAGTTGTGACAGTTTTCCTAATTTAGGGCAGCCTGGGCTCAGTCTCAGATGCGAGTTTGATAAAGAGGGTTCCCAGGATTGATGCAAGCTAGACCACAAACAAATGGTCTAACCTGAGATGATTGCGGCACAGGATAGTAAATAATAAATAACAGTAATAATAATACTTTATTTTTATAGTGCAATTCTAAAACCAAAACACTTTACATAATTAAAATTCATCTAAAAGACAGAATAAACAATTAAAAAAATGATAACACAGAGTGCAAATAATCAAATAAAATGATCATTAAAAGCTTGCTTAAATAAATGGGTTTTCAGGGCTGCCTTAAAGCTCTCCATGTTCCTGCACTCTCAAATTTGAATCCCATTAGTTTACCACAAGCCCATTGCACCATATCTCTGGTGCATTTGAGGCTTACAGCAATCTAGCCTCTTTGAAAGTCCAGCCTCAATGTTAATGCACTGAGATGGGAGAAAGAAAGTGCGAAGCAGCATTTGTACTTCTGCGACAGATATTTAAAACATTGCAAGTCCAGTCTGGCTTCACCACAATTTTTTTAACACAATATATTTTTTTAAACACTTTGTATAAGCAAAAATGTCTGTCCAGAGTCTTCTTTGGCATCATCAAAATTTCTAACTATTGTAATATCTGGTGACGTGCCTGGAATTTCTGGACATGCTTTTTTCCACCAAAGAAAGTATTAAAAAATCTGCAGGAACACCCAGTTGTAAGGGCTCGAGAAGTCTGTGCACTGGGCCAGGGATGGCAATACTGGGATATTTAACCTCTCTGAATTCATGGAAGGTCCCAACCAAATGAAAATGATAAAACTTGGCTTGTCATTGTTCTGGTTCAGTCTCAGGTTCTCAGGTAGGCACCTACTGTATAAAGTGAAGCATTCTTAATGCTGGGCTACTATGAGGTGTGTAACTAGTGCATAACATTACTTTTCCCTGACTCACCTAAAAAAATCACATCCTAAAGAAAACATGACAGCTACAGAAACTTGGTAATAAATAGAAATAATGAATGTGTGTTTTATTTTTTATTCATTTCTGATTTGTTTATTTTTTTAATCGAAAATTGGTAACCAAGAGATGCACACTGAGCCAAGACTCATTTCCAGATGCGACCCAGGAAGGGTAACAGTAGAAGAAACAGCAACACAGTACATAATAGTAAGGCATTTGAACAGCACTTGATAAAAAATCTGTACAAAATTAGAATAAATACAAAAACTGTATGTACAGAGAATAAAGTGCAGTACAGCTCAATAAGAACATCTAAGTGGCAGCAATACACAGTGAACAGGAACCACACTGACAATAGACGATTGACCTGGTGAACTGAGTTATAGCCTGAACTCATAATGGAGGGAGGAAACTGTAGTGGTGTGGAAGCAAAACCAAGAGGGGAGTCGGGACCCAACCAGCTGCTTACCAAGATGATTATGGCTCCGCTGTGGAGGTGTCAGGAGGAAGGGTAACAGAAACATGTGGGGAGGGTTGGAGTTTCAGTTGGTGTCTGAGGGAGTCATGGGATGAGGAAAGGCAGAAGGAGGAGGGAAGCAGGTACCAGAGTGATGGAAGTAGACTGGAGAAAGCAGATTTCCCAGCAGTGGAGCAGAGGTGAGGAGTGGCAAAAGTGTGATGGTCCCTGGAATGGAGGGAACAGGAAGCAGGAGGGGTTGGGAGAGGAAGCAAACCAAACCAGTATTTGGATATAAAGGAGGCACAGTGAGCCTGGTGACATGAGTTCTGAAGGAGGAGGGATACAATGAATACAGTGAGCAGTGGTAGGTGTGAGGAGGGTGTTTGCAGCAAACTGGCAGAAGGAGTTGGAGAGGGTGTCTAGTCTGGCAAGGGAAGTGGAAGGGGTGGTGCCATGGACTACAAATGCATAGTTTAAGACAGGGAGCAACATTTTGGTAACAAGCTCCCTGCAGACATGTAGATATCAGACATCTTTTTTGCAGTACAGGACATTGATCTTGGGATGAAGTTTTGCATGGATGGCATTGATGTGATCTGAAGAATCAGGCTTACTGTCTAGCCACAATCCAAGATACTTGAAGCACAGAACTGCCTAAGAGGCATGCTATCCAGAGTGATAAAGAGGGAGCCCATAAGTCTAGACATTTTTTGTCTGATACCAAAGGTCATGGACACAGTTTTGTTTTAGTGCTGACTCTGAACTGGTTGGATTTGAACCAGTGCAGAAAATTGTTGCAATCCCGTTGGAGCAAGTCTTCCATGGTGGTGATGGAGGGACCAGAGGTGAAGATAACTGAATCATCTACATATATGTGGATATGCAAGTTTGCACAAGCAGAGGGGAGGTTGTTCAGGAAGATGGAAAAAAGGATAGGACCCAGAATGGAGCCCTATAGGACCCCAGACTGGGTAGGGAAGAGAGGTAACAGGGTACCTCCAAACTGTACCAACTGTTGTTGTCCCATTAGGTAGGAATGGAACCAAGCAACAACCAGAGCTGAGAGGCCAGCAAAGCTCAACTTGGCCAGGCACCATGGATGGAACGCTGATTGGCTGATTGGTTAGATCAATGAATATAGCAACCATAATGTGCCCTGATCCTTTCTAAAAAAATATAAAATGAGTAGCACGCTGCAGGGATGAGACCAGGGAATGATGCTTCTGGAACCCAGACTGGAAGGGTGAGAGGAAGTTGGAGGATGTAAAGAAGACAAGGAGTCTAGAATGGACCAATTTCTCTTACAACTTAGAGAGGGAGGGAAGGAGGGAGATGAGATAGAAGTTGCGAGGGGAGAAGGGGTCACCCTCTTAATGAAGTGGAATAACTTTGGCCAGCTTCAAGGACTGAGGAACAGCACTGAGTGAGAAGGAAAAGCTGGGAAGGTGAGCAAAGGGAGCTGCAATGGCAGGAGCCATGAGATGGAGGAGCTTGTGGTCCAGTCCATCAGGGCTGGACTTTGACAAGTTGAAGGAGGAAAGGACACATAGGGTTTCCTGGATGGTGGAGGGGAGAAGTGGAAACCCAGTGAGGGGTGGTTAGGAGCAGGAGGGGAAGAAGAAAAACCAGGAGGGGGAGAAGAAATGGGGGCACAAGTTGTGAAAAACTTGTTGAAGTGAGCAGCAACAGAGGTAGGGTCAGATACAGGTGAACCATTAACCATGAAGTTGGGGGAGCAGACTGTGTAGGGGAGTCAAAAGGTAGTGGATAACCTTCCAGAATTTAAATGGGGAGTTGAGGTTTTCTGAAGATTGGCCTTGAAACAGTACAATTTAATGGCCCAGACAGCCTTCATACAAAATTTTGTCAGAGCCCTATAAGACATGAGGTCTGCAGAGGAGCAGGATAGTTTGTAACAGGGCCATGTGAGCTCTGAGGACTTGCACAGACTGATGATGTTTGGAGGTAATCCAAGAGTGGTGAGAAGTTTTTACTCTGGATTTCCTGAGGAGGGTATGCTTGTCCCAGATGGAGGAGAATTTGGAATGGAATAGTGTGAGGGCCATGTTAATATCTGAGGCAGAGAGGATAGCTGACCAGTCTGTTGCAGTGAGGTTGCTTCAGTAGAATACTGATGCTTAGTGACCAGAAATACCTGGACTAGATGTATTTTGGCAAATGGGGGACACCAGATTTTTCTGATGCAGAATGTCATGCAGTGGTCACTAAATGAATCTGGCAAAATACCTGCTGCAACAATGGGGTGGGAGGTTAGAACCCAGTCCAGAAGGGTATGGTTGGTGGAGTGGGGACTGAGCTGGGTAAGTTCTAAAATAACCTGGGACAAATTAAGAGGCTCAGTCCTGTGAATAGTAGATTTGGAAGAAAGAGAAAGCCAATTTACAAGCAAAATGAAAAACTCAGCTGCCTGATCCAAATGTGAAAATATATCCAAGATAGTGGAAAAGTTTAATTGTTTTTTTTTCTTCTTCTCTTTATGCAGCGACCACCGTCTGGTCAACCTCTCCAGCCCCTACACCCGGCTCCTCCAAGAGGGTCTTACCTTGCACTGTCCCTGGCTGTAGAATCAGCTCCTGACCATTAGTGCAGAGCCTGCGGGGGTGTTGATCTTCATCCCACCACTGTGAGGTGTTTTTCTGTGTCCCTTTTCCACATTGCTGGGGAGCAGACATCACCGTGCATGCATTGAGGTGTGCACACATATGTAGTCCCGCAGCACCCTCCCTTCCATTGGAGCCCCTGACCCACATGGCCCCCAGGCCTCCACCTGGGAGCCATCATTCAGCAGGACTACCAATCCTCCCTCCCTCCCTGGGAGAGGAGAGCTGTCCTCTGGGCACTCAGTCCTCTTCCTCCCTAGCTAAACCCTGGTTACCTGCTCGCACCATGAACACAGGTCGCTGACATGGCAGGAGGTATGGCATGATGCCGCAGCCCTCCGTGCCACTGGGCTGGCAGAAGTTTTAAAAACCTTAAGAAGCAACTCCACCCTGTCAACATTTCATGTAACAATGAAGCTTTTTTAAGGTCTTAAAAAAATACCAATACAACATGAAACATTGACAAGAATATAGGTACAAAGAAGGGGAATGAGAGCCTGACTAGAAGTTTGTGGGTGAAGGGCATGACATCCCTAATGTCCATAGCACATTGGAGGCTCCTTGTGGACACAGATGGCAACCCCTCCTCCATATTTACCCCTGTTCTTTCTGAATAGATGGTAGTCAGGAAAGGACAGGCTAGAAGTAGGAGTCCTGGAGAAGAGCCAGAACTCAGAGATGTAGAGAACATCAGGAGAGTGTAATTGAACCCAGGCAGAAAGGTTTGTCAAGTTTAGGTAGAAGGCTCCTAGCAATCAAGTGGAAGACACTAAGATCCTTTTCAGTAGTGGAGGAGGGGTGGAAAGGGAGCAGTCAGGGTTGGACTACACATCACCAGACAGGAGGAGAAGGAGGAGAATGAGGAGAAGACTGGAGTAGGCCTCCCTACCACTGGAGTGGGTTGGAGAACAGTAGGGATGGGGCAGTGAAGAGAAAGGAGAGCACAGTTAAGAAACTCCAGGATGAGTGAAGGGGATGGTAGGAGACCTTGAAAATGGGTCACATAACCCTGAAACGCAGAGGCTGGTGCACTACTGGTGTGTGAGCTGAAAATGTTTATGTGCTTTGTGTACTTTATTTTTCACTTAATGTAAGTATTTTTTTATTACAACATGTTTATTAAAATAAACTCTCACTGAATTTTATCCGTTAAGTTTGGAGTGCTGGATTCTTTTTACTTATTGGATAGGATATAAGTAGTGTCATTGGCTCAGCAGGTAGCACACCCGTCTCTTGGGCCAGATGAGTGAAAGGCTGTGGGTTCTAGATCCACAGCTGGTACATGGGGTAATGCCTATAACTGACACTGCAGCACAGCATGAGGGGGATGTTGCACTGCTGAGATGCCGTCCATTGGATGAGACATTAATCCAAGGTCCTTTCTCCCCAGCTCTGGTCACTGTTCAGGTGAAAGTAAAATATTCTATGGCTGTTACTGAACAAAAGCAGGGAAATTTTTAGTGAAAATTGAAAAACCATCCACGAATGCAGTCAATATACATTATTTCATCCCACTACCTTCACCATACTATGTGCCTAAAAAAATTAATCAGAAGAAGAGACATAAAACAAAAAAGTACTAAACTGTACAAAAAAAACTCTCTCTATCATCCAAATAAATCCTATTTCCTTACTGAATAAGCAACTCTAAGTTAAACTATATTCAATTATCGGTGTACACATGAAAACGCTGGTACTTCCCTATCACAGAACTATAGCATAGTGTCAGACTTGTTCCATACCTTCTCACCTAGGAAAATGTAGCTACTGAAACCCAAGCCATAAACCATGTAACTGCTGTAACATTACCCTATCACAATCACAATGACTCCATACTTCCAATAAAGCAGGCTCACACATTTTTTCCTACAGATGTACAAGACATTCTGAACTGCTGTAGCACTAAACAGCATCTCGCTTGCCAAATATAATAATTGAAACATGCAAATAATACTCTTAAGGTACTGGTATTACACTTCTTCAGTTGGGTAGGAAAGTCCCCTAAAATTAAACATTCGTATATTAGCATTTACAACCATAGATGTTTCCATTTTTTTGCTAAATAAGACCAAAACCCAATAGCAAACTGACATTCAAAAAAGAAATGTTCCAGTGTTTCAGTTACTGCTGTACAATCCATATAAGGGCACAACTTTCTCCCAAGGATTTGTCCTTACTGTTCCCATGGATATTTAGCCTGCTATAAGTGCAGAGTCACAGTATAATCCACATTTTCCATGGAACTCTGTTACTGTCAATTGTTTAATTACCAAATTATTCATCTCATACAATGCTTAAATTCAGAATCCTGGGGGAAATTTGTGTCATGACATTCTGGACTCTCTGCAGGGGGCAGTCCTCAGACAATTTGTCAGTGAATCTACTTGTGATGGGGCAGTACTGGACCTGGTACTCACTAACAGGGACAGTATTGCAGATGTCAAGATGAGAGGCCACTTGAGGACAAGTGATCACTGTATGGTGTGGTTCAACATGAGGGCCGCTGCAGAATCTAACCAAACAAGGGTAAGGGTTCTGGACTTCTGGATTTTGTAAAGATGGGTGAATGCCTCTGGGTTGTCCTGCTGGGGGAGGGAGGATGGCTTGGGTGGGGTTGAGGAACAGTGGACAAGATAAAAGTGACCATAGGGAAGGCAACAAACCACTGCATCAAACAAGGGAGCAAAAGCAAAAGGAAACAGATACTGCTATGGTTCTCAAAAGAGGTGGCTGAAAAGGTAAAGGCTAAAAGGGTAGCATTCAGAAGGTAGAAGGAGACACAGAGAGAGGAGGATAGGGAGGTGTATCAGGAGAAACAGCGGGAAGCAGAAAAAGCAGTAAGGAGTGCAAAGGTGCAAACTAAAGCGAGAATAGCCCAGGAGGTAATGAAAGGGGACAAGACATTTTTATGTTTTCTTGCACGCATGTGCAAGAAACATAGTGCCATCATCTGAGTTTTCGGAGGTGTGTCATCCCATCTTCCAGTTCAGTCAGTGTGTTGGCAGGCGTGGCCCCAGTCCGCCAATGCATGCTGGAGCTGTCTATGACAGTTCCAAAATGCAGTGGCGTACAGTTGAAAGGGGAAGCTATGCTTCAGTGAGCAGCAATCAGATATCACCTGCTCATGCACAGCTCCCCCTATACACATACACACACACACACACACAAACACACGCATGCATACTGCGTGCTTCCCCCCCATGCACACACTGTATAGCCGATGGGGTGCCCAATCCCCTGTCAGCTGTGCTGCGCTCCCCCCAAAAGCTTTCCACATGCCACACTGGGTGCCCACCCCAGCGTGGCAAGTCATGGTATAGCCGACAGGGGTGCCCAATCCCCCATCAGCTCCAAGCCCCCCCAAACAGCCATCCTTGTGCCATGCTGGTAGCCCACCCCAGCATGGCAAATGTCCCGATTCGTCAATTTAAAAAAAAAAAACAACCTGTAAATTAAAAACGGTCCCACGCAGTCTCCTGGCCTCCCCCACAACCTGCACCCACCAACTGCGCACCCTGCGTCCCACACCCTCCCTCACCCCATACTTACCTCCGGAGCTCAATGCGATGATCTTCAGTGGACCGGGAACACGTCTGCACTCTTCAAAGCTGACCGTGAACTGAGGAAATGCCGGTAAGCTTTATAATGGGATCGATAGGGTTTTTTCAACTTTGTTGCATATCTCAGGCATTTTTTGGAATTTTTGCACCAAATTTTCAACATGGGGTTTTTGGGACCCCTTCTCATGAAAGATGTCACTCTCATGGCATTATTTGGGCCCGAAGGGTGATTTTAAAGTCACTGCACAAAATCACCTTTTGGGCCTGATTAACAAAACAACATTGCCAGCATTCATAAGGTGGGCTCTCAAGAAGCCTATTTTGAAAATTTGGTGGAAAAATTCCAATAAATGACTGTTTTACAAGCGTGCGTTGCACAGTTCCTACGCAGGCTCATAAGTTTGTTAATTTTCAATATTTTCACTCCAGATTTTCAACATTGCCATTTTACCACACCTTCTTATGAGTAGTACAGCTGTCATTTTTCACATCTCACCCAAAATGTGTTTCCGCCCATGTAGCGCACAATGACGCAGTTGGCATGCGAAATCAATGTACGGAACAAATTAAGAAAATCACAGTGACACTGTTCATAAGCAGAGGTCTTAAAATGGCTATGTTGAAAATTTGGTGAAAAAATTCCTAAAAATGACTGTTTTACGAGTGTGTGTTGCGCAGTTCCTATGCACGCTCGTAAGTTTGCAAATTTTCAATATTTTCACTCCAGATTTTCAGCATTGCCATTTTTCCACACCTCCTTATGAGCAGTATAGATGTCATTTTTCACATCTTGCCCAAAATGTGTTTCCGCCCATGTAGCGCACAATGGCGCAGTCGGTGTGTGAAATCAATGTATGGGATACATTAAGAAAATCACAGTGATACTATTCATGAGGAGAGGTCTTAAAATTGCTATGTTGAAAATTTGGTGAAAAAATCCATAAAAATGACTGTTTTATGAGCGTACATTGCACAGTTCCTACCAACGTTTGTAAGTTCGCAAATTTTCAATATTTTCACTCCAGATTTTCAATATTGCCATTTTACCACACCTCCTAATGAGCAGTGCAGCTGTCATTTTTCACATCTTGTTCAAAATGTGTTTCCGCCCATGTAGCGCACAATGGCGCAGTCGGTGTGCGAAATCAATGTATGGGACACATTAAGAAAATCACAGTGACACTGTTCCTGAGCAGACATCTTAAAATGGCTATGTTGAAAATTTGGTGAAAAAATACCTAAATATGACTGTTTTACGAGTGTGCATTGGGCAATCCCTATGCACGCTCATAAGTGTGCGAATTTTCAATATTTTCAATCCAGGTTTTCAACATTACCATTTTATTACACTTCCTTATGAGCAGTACAACTGTCATTTGTCACATCTTGCCCAAAACATGTTTCCACCCATGTAGAGCACAATGGCGCAGTCAGTGTTCGAAACCAATGTATGGGACACATTAAGAAAATCACAGTGACACTGTTCATGAGCAGAGGTCTTAAAATGGCTATGTTGAAAATTTGGTGAAAAAATTCATAAAAATGACTGTGTTATGAGTGAGCATTGAGCAGTTTCCATGCACCCTCATAAGTTCATGACTGTAATATTTTCAGTCCAGATTTTCACCAGTGGCATTTTTCCACACTTTCCTATGAACAGTACAGCTGTCATTTTTCACAACATGGCCGAAATATGTTTTCACACTTTCAGTGCAGAGATGCGTGGTCACTGTGGGAAATCATTTTTCGGGACAGATAAAGAAAATCACAGTGACACTGTTCGTGATCGGAGGTCCCAAAATGCCTCTGTTGACAACCTGCTGTAAAATATCCCCAAACTAATTACATTATGGGTGTGCATTGCACAGTTTCTATGCACGCTTGTGACTTCACCAGTTTTTTTAATATTTTTACTACAGATTTGCAACATTGCCATTTTTTACACCTCCCCATGAACAGTACAGCTGTCATTTTTTACATCCTGTTCAGAATGTGTTTGCACCTGTGGTGCTAAATGCTGTAGTCGCTGTGCATAAGCAGCTTTCGGCTAACAAACTGATATTGCCACTGTTCATGAGGTGGGGTCACAAAAAAAAAACATGCCAAAAATTTGGAGTGAAAATACCAACGAATGCCTGAGGTATTACGGTTTCCAACCATAATGCCCAACCCCGTAGAGAATGATAGGCATCAGGGATGTGACTTGGGATTCTTGCCTGCAATGCTCATACCATTCCACACCCTGCAGCCAGTGAAAGGTATTGAGGTACGCCTTGGACTCTTTGGCCCCAAAGTTCACCCCATTCTCCTATACAGTACCCATCTCACCATATTTCCTGATTGAATGGGGTGCGCATAAGGGCCAAAGACCCCAAGGCACACCGTGACACTTATCAGTGTCTGCAGGGTGAGGTGTGGTGAAATGGCGTGGCCATTATGCCTGACGACCTAAAGCCACACCCCAATGCCTGTCACTCTCTGCAGGGTGGTGGAGGGGTTGGCTTCAGTTTAATACTTCACTGCCATTCCTATTACGCAGCTCTGTAACTTCTACACTACTACTGCCAATGCCAGCAAGCAAACATTCGGCATTGACAAATGCTTGTTTAGGTATGTACAGTAAGTGAAAAGAGGAAGATCAGGGGTGGGGTCGTAAGGTTAAAAAGGGAATGGAGGACTGTGCAGAGGGGGACCAGAAAAAGGCAGACATCCTGAACAAATACTTTTGTTCAGTGTGTTCACAGGAGAAAGAGAAGGGGAAGTACCACAAAAAAATAATAAAAGCTTTGGAGGGAAGGAGTTTTTATGGGCATGATAGTCCTGAAGAGACTTGCTAATCTGAAGGTGGACAAAGGAATGGACCAGATGGGGTACATCCAAAGGTATTGCGTGAGCTCAGGGAAATATTGACTGCACCTCTGACAGTTCTGCTTAGCAGCCCAATGGAAATAGGAGGGATTCCAAAGGACTGAAAGACGGCGGATGTAGTCCCACTAAACAGAAGTAGTAGCAGGGAGGAGGCTGGCAATTATAGACCAGTCAGCATGATATCGGTGGTAGGAATGGTAATGGAATCACCGTTGAAGGAAAGGATTGTGGAGCATCTTGAATTTAGTGGATTATAAGACCCGAGGCAGCATGGTTTCAAAAGAAGGAGGAGGATGAGAGAATTATTCTGATAGATTTCTTTGACTGCGTGACAAAGGATTTAGATCAGGTTGGAGCAGTGGATGTGGCCTAACTAGATTTCAGTAAAGCTTCTGACACTGTTCTACATAGGAGACTAGCAAGCCAGCTGGGTAGGTTAGGAGTGGGTCTAAAAATGATAAATTGGATAAGAAATTGGTTATGGGATAGGTGACAGAGGATGTGGTAAATGGAGTTAACTTCGAGGAATGGAGGGTGACAAGTGGGGAACCTCAAGGATCAGTGCTGAGACTGGTCCTGTTTAATGTCTTTATAAGTGACATTGGCAGAGGAACTGGAAGGAAAGATCTGCCTCTTTGTGGATGACACCAAACTCTGCAATAGGGTGCACATTCCAGTGGTGGTGGAAAGGATGAGCAGAGACCTGAGAAAATTGGAGTGGTCAAGGTATGATTGCTGGGTTTTAATGTAATTAAGTGCAAAATAATGCATTTAGGGCACAGAAACCCAGGGGCAGAGTACAAAATGGATAGAGTGATACTGACAGCACCAAGCAGGAAACAGACCTGGGGTGATCATACTGAATGACCTAAAGGTGGCCAGGCAGTGTGACAAGGCAGTAGGGAGGGATAGTGGGATGCTGGGGTGCATAATAAGGGGTATCACCAGCAGAACAAGTGAGGTGATGTTGCATCTGTATAGATCATTGGTAAGACCTCACCTACAGTACAGAGCCCAGTTCTGGAGACTGCATCTCCAGAAGGACATAGAGAGAGAGTGGAGGCAGACCAGAGGAGGCAACTAAACTTGTGCAGGATGTGCATCAAAAGCCCTATGAGGAGAGACTAAAGGGCTTTAATATGTACACCCTGGAACAAAGGAAGGAGGGGGATATGATAGAGACCTTTAATACCTCATGGGTAAATAAGATACAAGATGGAAGTATTTTTTCAGAGGAAAAGGTGCTCAAGAAGAAAGGACATGCCATGAAGCCAGAGGTGGGTAGAGTCAGGAGAGATGCAAGTACTTCCTCACAGAAAGAGTGGTGGTTTCCTTGAACACCCTTCCAGCAGAGGTGGTGGGGCGAAAACAGTGGTGAGGTTCAAGAATGCATGGGATGAGCACAAGGAAATCTTAGTGGAAAGAAAGAGGGAGGGAGAAAGAGCTGTAGATTGGCACATTCTGTGGTAATAGTGTAGGTAGACAGAAATAGGCAGACTGGATGGGTCAAGCGGTTCTTATCAGCCATCAAATTCTATTTCTATGCTTGAAAGTGTCATCCCACCCTGCTGCTACTTTCTACACCAGGGTACTGTGTTGTGCACTGCCCCAGAGTTGAACACAGGAGCGGAGGGATGGACATCTGTTTTATATCTGAGCTGAGCTACACCATGCATTCATTGATAATTCCACATTCTTTTCAATGTGTGGCTGTTTGTGGGGGTCTGGGCACAGGTTGCAGGATTCTCCTGATTTACCGCCCCCCTGGAGCGGCAGAAAAATTCCTGCACGATTTAGCCGACTTAATCATCGGTGAAACAATGGAGGCCCCCAGATGTTTGGTTTTGGGGGACTTTAATGCTTGGGCTGATGAAATGAATCCTCTAGGCTTGGTCATAACCTCCTCCAGATGATAACATCTCTGGGTCTGTCATAAGAAGTTTCTTCAGTGAACCACCAGAGTGACCATATGTTGGACCTGATCCTTGCTGAGGCTTGAGATAAATTATCTCAAGACTGATTAGGTCATTTGTTCCGATCATTGCACAGTGGACTTCTCATTCGGACCCCCCCCCCAGAGCCCTCCCCCTGCTGAGATGGTACGCTACCACTCTTTGAGGAGTTTGACCCTTGAGGGTTTTCTGACAGTAGTCAATCTATCTAGTATGGAAAATGCATGCAAGGGGGCACGTGCATGGCAGTTGCCACCTATAATAAGGCAATGTCTGATGCGCTTGACTCCCTTCCTCGGTCTGGGTATGACCCAAGTCTTCTGACTTAAGGACCCCATGGTTTGATGGGAAGCACAAGGCGATGAAGATTATGGGTTGCAGACTAGAGCACTGCTGGTGGAAGACTCACTGGAAGCAAACAAACTGGCCCTGTGTGCTGATTATGGTGAGTACCATGGGGCAATCAACTGGAAGAAGGTAGAGTTCCTATCCAGGGAGATTGCTGCCAGGAAGAATTGACCAATGGTGCTTTTGTGTACTGTCAGAAACATAGAAGTTGTCAGCAGATAGGGACATACGATCCATCTGGTCTGCCCTTGGTTTGCTACCCCCTACTTAGCTGCCTGCTCGTGTATCCCACAGTGTCTGTATAGAAACATAGAAGTTGTTGGCAGATGGTGACTGTTGACAGGCTTTTACATCCTTCCTGTCTACAGCCCAAAAAGACTTTCTGATGTTTTATGCAAAGAGTTTGCTCAATTCTTATCAGACAGAGTGTCCGCCATCCAGTGGGGAATTCCACAGTGAGCCAAACTGTAGCCAACAGTGGTCGCTTTGGGTGCCTGGACAGCACTCTGTCCAGCTGGAGCGAGTTTAGACCGGTAGAGGTGGCTGAGGTTATTGGGGTTATTTCCTCACTGAAGTACACACATTGTGAACTGGACCCGGTGCTGACACGGTTTCTGATGTGTTGACTCCATAGGCCTGGTGTTTGCCTTGATTATCCAGTGTTCTTTGTCGGAGATGGTCTTCCCAGATGCCTAGAAGGAGGCACTGGTAAGACCCATTCTGAAGAAACCATCTTTAGATCCTGACATCAAGGTAAATTACCGTCCCATCTCCAACCTCCCTATTTTAGGTAAGGTTGTCGAGAAGGTTGTGGCGCTTCAGCCCAAGGAGCACTTCATGGCCCATGATCTATATGAGCTTCTCCAGTCTGGGTTTTGTGCAAGGCATAGCACAGAAACTGCATTAGTTAGGGTGCATAATGACCTCCTCCGTGTGAAAGATTGAGGAGAGTTGACAATTCTCGTTCTCCTTGATCTCTCCTCAGCCTTTGACTTGGTGGACCATTGCATGTTACTTAACAGCCTGAGGGAACTTTGTGGACTCATCAGCACTGTCATCCACTGGTTTGAGTCCTATCTCATGAACTGAAGACAAAGGGTAGTGAATCTGATGGGGGAATATTTCCTCCTCCTGCTCCTCTAGCCTCTTGTTCTGTGGAGTACCTCAGGGTTCGGTCTTGTCACCAAAGTGTTCACCGTGTATTTGCTACCCCTGGGTGAGTTCATTAGGAAGTACAGTCTGGGTTTTTACTGCTATGAAGATGATACATAGCTGTACCATTCTTTTGCCCCTGGGACACCCAATGCAGTGGATGTGCTAAATAACTGACTTGCTGAGATCAATGACTGGATGGCCTCCAGTTGGTTATGACTGAATCCCAATAAGACAGAGGTACTGGTAGTGGAGTCAAACAGAAGGCATGATAAGATGGTCTGTGGTGCAGAGACAGGACTTTTCCTGGGTTCGGTGCCATTGAAGGCCTCCTCTAGGATGTGCAATCTTGGCATTATCCTAGACAGTGGATTGACACTTGAATCTCAGGTGTCGTCCATTGTCCATACCGGTTTTTACCATCTGAGCAATATCGCCAGGATCAAACCTCTAGTTCTGCCTCTGGACCTCCTTACCTTGGTGCACACCTTCATGACATTGAGGCTTGATTACTGTAATGTGCTCAGCCTCAGGGTCTTGGCAGGTACCCTCCACCAGCTGCAGCTGGTGCAGAATGCAGCTGCCAGGCTGCTGACGGGGCAGCCTAAGTACTTTCACATTACCCTAGTGCTGCGTGAACTTCACTGGCTGCTGGTCAGGTGGAGGGTCCTCTTTAAGGTAGGCTTGCTCACCTTTAAAGTCCTAAATGGCCTGGTCCCTAGTTACCTGGCAGATCTTCTTACACCTGCTGCTTCAGTCCACTTCCTCCACTCCTCCTCTAGGGGCCTCCTTGCAATTCCTCGGATGAGATTAAAAAAGGCAGGAGACAGAGCTTTTAGTGTTGCCAGCCCATCCTGTAGAATTCGCTACCTCCAGCTGTAAGGGAGGCCCCTTCAGTAGAGGTGTTCAAGGCCCACCTTAGGGCCTTATTTAATCAAGCTTTCCCTGACCCTTTCTTTTAAATACTGCATAGATACTGATATTTTGATGAAACAGCTTTTCTCCCAGGTTTGTACTTTCATTTAGTTATTTATGTTGGCAGTTTCTATCTTACTCTATCACAGCTGTATATTTAACTCTGTTTTATCTATTGGTATGCTGTTTATTTATTTTTTCTGTTTTTTTGTGTATGGTGCCCAGAGCCCCAGGAATTGGGTATCCTTTATATGAAATTTGCCTTGCCTACTCAGACAAGATGCAATGATACACTGCTAGCACATTGATTACTTCTTTCCAGTGTCAGTTATGCTCTTTCTACCTCTGAGTGTATTGTCTCCCCCCCACTTTAATACAGCCATTTGTTTCTGCTGCGTGGCTGGTTGCTTGCTTATTTCCCATGTATTATGCATTATGCAGGGCTGACTGGCTGGGCACCACTCCTGTCCCCAGTGCATTCCATACACATTACTCAATTACTTGTTTCTCCAAATGCATACAAGTGCGCTGCTGGTGTACCAACTTTTGACACTGAGCAGCACTTCTGCCCCCGCACCCCCCATGCAGAGACATTGGTGCTGCCAGTTTACCAAATTGTCCCTTTATGGCACTTTCCTTCCCACCTCCTCTGCAGTGTAGACCAGGCAGAAACTTGCTGGCAGCACCACCTGCCCAGCCATGAAACAGTAGGCAGACTGACAGAAGGACATCGGGCAGGCCCGGAGTCAGCACCCAGGTCATCTGGGCAACTGCCCGGGGTCCCAGCACCAGAGGGGGGCTGTCCAGCGCCCACCAGCGTCTCATTTTTCTGAGCTGGCTGGCTGCCACTGCTATGCTGCTCAGACTCTGCTCCACCTCCGTCTGCAGCCTGGCAGTGCGTGCGTGGTACAGATTATTTATTTTAAATTAATGTTGCTTGTTGCTAAAATCTGAGCCTGCTGTGTGATGCTGGTGAACTACATTTAAATCCCTTTCTCCAGGCCCTGAATGAATGCTACATGCCCTATTTAGCTTGACTAGCAGGGCCCCAATTCAACTAGAGAGTGTTTTGTGGTCATGGGGGCGGGGTGTGGGTGTAGGTGGCCAATGGCTGGAGTCAGACGGTGGAGAGGTTGGCCTGAGGGGATGAGCTGCCTTGCTGTTTTCTGTTATTGTGAAGGTGGGAGTCGGGTGGCCACTGCATGGTGGAGTGCACACTAGTCTGGGGCTGACGAGATCATGACTCGTGAGAGGAGAGTCTAGAGAGAGACATCACAACCCATTGTGTGTTGTGAGGGGGGACTGAACTGTGAAATGGCATGGGTTGGGTCACGGTCACGGGTTGCCAGGGTTGGCAGGCGGGCAGCACCGAACAACAAGCGAATCAGGTGGGACAGCTGGTACATTGCAGCAGGGTCAGACTGGAGCATCTGGAGTTGTGGCTGCACCAGCAGGTCAGTCAACAACTTACTCAGCAAATTCACAGTGATTAAATTCTGACTTGTGTTAATTTTTTTTTTTAATGTATACAGAAAGCAAGGGACTGGTTCATGGTTCAACTATTCAAATCACAAAAAGAAAAATCGGATACTATTTCTAATATTAACATGCAAGAAGTGTAACAGAAATGGTAGCAGGGGTCTGGGTCAGGTCGGGACTCAGAAACCCTCTGTGCTGACCGGGAAAGCCACTCTGGCTGTTTGGGGTGTGAGTGGGGCCAGGGGGCAGTAATAATGTCATTGCCACCACTGCCGATGCCTGGCTCGAGGTTGGGGGGGGGGCAGGCTGCCTGCATCTCCCTGCCAAGCACTGGGACTGGGACAGCACCTGGTTAGATTATACTTTGCCTTTTTTTTTTTTAAACGGACGGACGGGTTTGACTCTGAGGGGGGCCCACTGGAGGTGCATGGCCCAGGGCCAACAAAAGCCTGGCGCCGGCCCTGACATCAGGTATGGCATTCAGCTCAGGCGTCTCTGGTAGTGGGGAAGATCATGGAAGCACTACTGAAGGAGAGATTGGTGGAACATCTGGTTGTCAATGGACTACAGGACCCAAGGCAGCATGGTTTCACCAGGGGGAGGTCATGTCAGACCAACCGCATTGAATTTTTTGACTGGGTGACTAGGGAGGTGGATCGGGGAGGGCAGTGGACATGGCTTATCTGGACTTCAGCAAGACCTTTGACACTGTGCCACATAGAAGACTACTACACAAACTGGGGAATATGGGTGTGGGCAGGACAGTAATGTGGTGGGTAGGTAACTGGCTGGGTGGCAGGACACAGAGGGTGGTGGTAAATGGCTGTCACTCCACAGAGGGAAGAGTGACCAGTGGGGTACCACAGGGATCAGTGCTGGGACCGGTCCTATTCAACATCTTCACCAGTGACATTGCACAGGACCTAGAAGGCAGAATTTCACTGTTCACTGATGACACAAAGCTCTGTAACAGAGTAGACACACCAGAGGGTGTAGACAGAATGAGAAGGGACCTGCAGAAACTTGAAGAATGGTCAGGGGTTTGGCAGTTGAAATTCAATGCAAAGAAGTGCAAGATAATGCATATGGGGCACAAAAACCCTGGCACAATATATGAGTTGGGGAGTGAGGATATAGCATGCACCAAACAGGAAAGGGATCTTAGGGTTATCATCTCTGATGACCTCAAGGTAGGGAAACAGTGTGACAAGGCAGCAGGTAAAGCAAATAGGATGCTGGGATGTATAGGCAGGGGCATCACCAGCAGGAAAAGGGAGGTCATAATTCCCTATACAAGACACTAGTGAGGCCCCACCTGTAGTACAGTGTACAGTTCTGGAGACCATACCTACGTAAGGACACAGACAGGGTAGAGAAGGTTCAGAGGAGGGCAACAAAGATGGTGCATGGACTGCATCACAAGTCCTATGAAGACAGGTTGAAAGAACTGAACATGTACTCCCTGGAGGAGAGGAGGGAGAGAGGGGCTATGATAGAGACATACAAGTATCTCACAAGGAGGAACAGGGTGCAGGAATACACTATTTTTAAGCGAAAAATATGTACCAGGACTAGAGGGCATGGCAAGAAGTTGGAGGGAGGACGATTCAGAGGAAACATGAGAAAGAATTTCTTCACAGAACGGGTGGTGGACAAGTGGAACACCCTGCGAGATGAAGTGGTGGGGGCTGAAACAATCACGGGATTTAAGAATGCATGGGATAGACATAAAGGATTTCTGGAAGTCGGGGTAAGGGGCAACAGACTTCTAGGAAAACAGAAACTGAACTTACAAGCTCAAATGGGCAGACTGGGTGGGCCATAGGCCCTTATCTGCTGACACTGTCTATGTATCTATATATCTATGTAGTGACTCACCAAGATGAAACAGCAAGAGGTGGTGTTGAGAGACGGAGAGCACTGACCCATCAATAAAGTTATCTCATAGCTATTGCCTTCCCGTAAGTGAATCCTCTCTCACAATCTCTCTCTCTGACATGTGTGGGAACAACCATGACTCAGTGTGTGGGAACTGTGTTGCTGTTTTGTTATACCATCACTGAGGCAGTAACTGCATTCCTTTTGGCATTCTCTTGTATGAGGAAGCATGAGTTAAGGATACCGTGTGCTTGTTTAAAACATGATCTTTGAAAGATAATGATCTGTTTGTTTTTTAATTTGCATGCCTTTTTCCTTGTTGCCTTGCCAGTTACTCATTCCACTTCAGTGCAACCCATAATGCCAAGTATAATATTAATCAAATAAATCTAATTCTCTAGGATTTCATATGTCTAACCTAATACCAACAAATACCACAGTATGCACCCTTCATGGCTATGGGCTAAAATGATAATGAGGAAAATCCTGCAGATGCTGGAAAATACTTTGGGAATCCAAAAGGTGGACAAAACTGGCCCAGTGGAGCTGAGGGTTGAGGCACTGGATGCCACACCTCGCGCCATGTCAGTGACATGAGTTCGGGAGAGAACTCAGGCACCGGGGGTCGGCAGGGACAGGGCCAGAATTGAGCACCTGCTGAGCTGCTCTCCTCCCCCAGGGGGAGGGTTGGGGCTTGCCCGGGGTATCAGCAGCTCCAGGTGGAGATGAGTGCAGCAGTGCGATGATGGCTGCGTCGGCATGGCTGACACAGGCAAAGTTGCCGTGTGCCATGCATTAGAGTGCACCAAGGGGAGAGAATACCAGAACAGGGAAAAGCCCGCCCGTGGGGTAAACAACAGCACTTGACCCCCATGCCCACCACCAGATCCACCTTGCCTGGCCTTCCACTTCCTCCACTCGGGCCCTCACCTGCAGCCTGAGTCTAAATATAAGAGTGCCCAAAGAGGCAGGGCAGCACCACCCTGGAAGGGTTGTGCTAGGGGTACTGGCTGTGGGGGGAAGAGGAGGCTCGGGGTCAAGGAGACCTCAGGTGGGCAGGAACAGGCAGGATGCCTGAGAGAGGCTCTGCGAGGCCATGACCAGAGTGACGAAACAGCTGGAAAAAAACAAACAAACAAAAAAACCAAAACAAAAGGCAGACAAAAAAGCTTCAAGTGCAGGAGCAAAATATTGGGGTCAGTACCACTCACTCCTGGCACCTGAAACATTTTTGCACGGTTTTGGACTTATTGAATTATCTGCCTTTTGGATAAATAAAGTATTTTTCAGCACTTTGAGGATTTGCTTCTTTGCACTGTATACTCATAACGTTGCTGTTTTTTAATATTTTTATGCCAAATTTTCAACATAGCCTTCTTATGACCCCACGTCATTAACAAGGGTAGGGAAAATTTTCAAATCCTGCTCGAAAGATGCTTTTTTACCACAGGTACAAAAACACATTTTGGCCAGGATTTGTAAAATGACAGTTATCACATTCATGAGGTGGTGTGAAAAAAGGTTCCATGATGGCAGAGCGACAGCAGTAGTGCATCTGGTTATCACAGCATCAAGCTGTGATTTAGCCTACCCCTAATTTTGAAGGGGGCTGCACCCCCCACACCCCTTATGGGAGCTTTCCCACACACCCCTTTCTAATCATTCTAACTCCAGGGGCTGACCCGGGGCAATTCAAACATTGGCGCTGTAATGCTGGTGCCCTAAAGAAGTGTAAAGGTGAAAAATGGCTAGGTTCAATATTTGTGGTAAACATATTGAAAATTACCAAAGTTATGAGTGTGCTCTCATAACTAATACAGCCACCGGCTCAGATACCATCTACTTGAGCACCGAGTGTAGTTTGTTTAGTCTCAGAGTGTAGTTTGTTTAGTTTAGTTTCAGAGCTCAAGTTAATTACGTTTAGTTGTTTTTGCAAGCCCAGTTTTAATACTTTTGCTTTATTTTTCTTGGGCTTGTGTGTCCAAGTTGTGTCAGTATTGTTACCGTGACACACTATTTTTAACTTTAGTGGAGTTGGTGTTTAGTTGAAGTTGGTGTCTTCTTAGTATTCATTTATAGGCAGCTTTGAGACGTAGGCCTGGAGTGTAGTTGGGTCTGGATCAAGCGAATTATTGTTAGGAGCTAGTTTTTTTTTTTTTTCAGAGAGGTTAGTTACTGCCACCACCAAAGGCTTCTGGTATTACTTTTATCACCCTGGCCTTCTGGTTCCTGTCATTAACTTTTGGACTGCAGTTCTGGGGATCACACCCTCTACCACAGACTTATTCTTCTTGTGAAGGCAGCTGAATTGTCCTGTTCTGCATGTGCAGCCCTGCTATTTTTTCCTGTGAAAGCCATGGGGCAGTTGCAGTTTTGTGCACTTAGCCCCCCCAACCAAAGTGAACTGTTATCTTGGATGCAGCTTTTGGGCTCCCCAGAGCTTTTTCTGCAGTGGACTCTTGTTCCGGTCCAGTGGATGCACTTTGTTGTATGAGTTCTCATTGGACACTATGTTCACATAGTTTTAAAGAAGTTAGAGGAATGGACATGAGTTTGGCAACTAAGACTCAGTGCAGACATGGGGGGCATGGCTAGTAGCTGAACATGGCGGATGCAGCTTAGCCTTGCTCCGGTTTAATATCAGAAGTATACACGAACCACAACGCGTGAAGGAGCAGTGGTTTGGGAACTACATTTGATGGCAGCAAATAAGTCCAAGAACAAGCAGTCAAAGCTGCAATTTAATGCATCTGATCCACCGAAAGCACAGAGACACGACCTAGAAGCGAATGAAGAATTGCAGCCCCTGTGATGGCCGAGGAGGGTGTCTCTGACTTCAAAAGATCTCTGGCAGCAGTTTTTCAACTCTGGCATTAAACCAGCATGACCTGAAAGCTGGATTTGATAATATAACCATGCAGATTTCCCATCTACAGTCTGTGATTACTGGGCTATCAGAAACAACTGCCTCACACTCTACCCAGATTTCCGAATTGGAACAGCTAGTTGGTTATCTGGAGGATTCCCTCTCTGACTCCACCAGGGTTAATGCAAACTTAAAACAACAGGTTGATACCCTTGTAGCTAAAATGGATGATCAAGAGGATAGATCTCGGAGGTCAAACCTGAGAATCGTCGGGTTTCTGGAGGGCATTGAAGGGTCTAACTCTGAGAAAAATATTCACTCCTGGCTTGCAGTGCACTTAAATTTACAAGAAGGACTTAAGGACTGTGAAATTGAGTGTGTCTATAGAGTGGGCCCTAAACCCCCACCAGATGCCCGTACTAGGCACTGTCTGATAAAGTACTTACAATATAAAAATAAAGAAGCGATTTTGAAGAGAGCAAGAGAAAAGGGACCCATTTTATTTAGAAACAAGTGGGTCTACGTATTCCAGGACTACAGTAAGGATCTACAAAATCAGCGTCAGAAGTTCAACGAAGTCAAGGCACAGCTACACTGAATGGGCTTGTCCTTCACATTTCTTTACCCAGCTAAGCTGAAAATTGACCAGCCGGGGGGAGCCTCTTGTTTTTTCTCATGCCCTAGAGAAACTTTGAAAAAGGTTGAAGGGACCTCCAAAGCTGGGGCACTGGGCCACGAAGATGGCCCAAATTTACCAGTGCATCATGATCCTGAAGAACACTGAAGGCCAAGGCCCTGTCTAGCTTTTCTCACCATCCTAAAGTGGATCATTGGGATGTGATAGCAGATTGAAATGCTCCCAAGTGGAGATAATGTCTCCCATTGGCCATAATCGGATCATTGGGAGATGTAAGCAGTATGTTTTGCTTCTATGCGGTGGGTAGAATGTCATTACTAATGACCGTATTTACCAAAGACAGTTTACACTAAAGGGCTGCTCGGGCTACAATCCTGATTTTCAAGTGGAATGAGAAGTGGGGTACTATAAGAGATGTCCATACCCCTGATCCTGTTATCTTGGCTAGTTTTTGCTTTTACTTCACAAATGGAGGACTTGTGGGCGAGGAGCAGCTCTTTTCTTTGCAGGAACTAGGGGTGTGTTTTTATTTTGCTTTGCTGCAATTGCATTATCATTGCAGTGCCTTGGAGGCCCGAAATGGACCTGCATCGACCTGATCTGGGGATCAGGGGAACAATGGTTGCTTCAACGAGGCAATCCTTCACTTGATTTGTCTGAACTGTATATCTAAGTTCCTGGGAATCCTGGATGGTTATTTTAATATACAGAGCGAGCCTGGACAGTTGTTGCTGGCAAGTATGGGAGACAACAGTTGCACCATTAGAACCATGTCAGGCACAACACATCCAAACTAATTATTATACTTTTGGATGTTTATTTAAATAAGTAGACTGAGTTCATATAGTTGTTTTCTGGCATCCTTGCTAGTGAGATCTTAATAGTGTTAGTGTACAGGGTTAAAAAAGGATGATAATTTCACAAAGTATTATTTGAATTTCAGTATACTCCTGGGTTTTATGAGTTCTTAAATGGAGTGCTGAATAATAGTAAACATAAAGGTTCACCACAGGTTAGTAGGGGATTTAGGGTTGGACTGCTTTGTCCCAACTAGGGGAAGGGGGGTGATGGTGTTCTTATTGATAGTTGGGGTTTCTTTAATTTCCTGTTATGTAGTTGAAAAGGGGGTGGATGGGGGAGTGATGATCATCAAAAGTTTAGGGTGTCCTATGGAGCTCCCCCTTCAATGGTAAGTCCGATTTCATTGGGTGGGCTGGGTCCTCGAGGGGTATTAGTCGATCATCACATACTGGGTTTTGCAGAAAGGGATTTTACATTCTTCAACTCTTAAATGTTAAAATTAGATGCAGAGTGGAGTAAACATGAACAGTAGGATTGATGGACACAACAGGGTATAGGTACAGAATGGGAATATGCTCTGAGTATGTAGCTTTGTTTCTTTGATGGTACTATAGCTGGCACTTTTAAAATTGCAACATGGAATATTAATGGGCTGAAATTGATGATGAAGCATAAAAAAATTGCCACTGAAGTAAAAAGAGCTGGATGGCAGATGGTTCTGATCCAGGAGACTCATATGTCAAGGGGGGAAGCTCTAAAAACTGAGGCTAACATGGGAGGTACATAGATTTCAGCTACTTTCTCAGGTAAGGCTCGAGGCACAGTGATATGGTTCCCCGCGGGGGGTCATCTGTGGTAGTGTTAGATAGCCATGTGGATCAGGCTGGGAGATTCGTTTTGGACAAGGTTGAGCTTCCTGGACTTGGGCAGATTAAGGCTGGATCTGCATAAGCACCTAATATCGATGATCCACAATTTTTTCAGGAATTGTCTCTGGAATTGGTGAACTGGCTGGGCAAGTGGCTACTAAGAGGAGATTATAATTGTGTGCTGGATGGTATATTAGACAAATCCTGCACTAGTCCTGCTAAGTTGTCCACTAATGCAAAAGCATTAAAAGTAATAGATGAGGAGGTGCGGCTAGTGGATGTGTGGCAGCACTTACATCCATCAGACAGAGATTTTAGTTTTTACTCGCATGCACACAAATCTTATGCTAGAATAGACCGTATCTTGTTGAGCTCTGCTCTCCTGCTAGCTATACGGGACGTGTCATATTAATGGTATACTGATATCAGATCATGCTTCTCTCTCAGTTGGCCTAGATGTAGGGTGTGGGGGTGCCCCAGGACATAAAATATGGTGGTAGGATCCTCTATTATTAAAAGATCAAGCTTATAAACAACAAATGCAAGCTAGTATTCAGGAGTTCCTGAGTTTTAATCGCAGAGGAGAAACCACGCACAAAACTAGGTGGGAGGCATTAAAGGCTTACATTTTCGGCCAGTCCATATCATTTGCATCACATAAGGCTCATGCTTCGGGTAGAGAGATTGAGTTAATAAGATCTAAGTTTGAAGCATATGAGCTAGCTCACAGAGCCAACCCTACACCCACTATATACCATATCGTACAGAAATTAAAATGGAAATTCAACTCCCTCAGTAGTGCTCGATTGGAAAGGGCAATTTTGCTATCACATTCTACCCAATATTTTGATGGGGACTGTGCTGGAAAGTTCTTAGCATGGCAGTTGCATAGGAAGGAGGGGGAGCGGGCAGTACCTCGGATTCCCACTATTGGTGGAGAGCCGGTGACTGACCTGGAGGGGATTAGGTCTGCATTTGGCAAATTCTATGATGAATTATATACTTTGGAGGTGTCGCCCTCACTGGGCAGAATACAGGATTTTTTAGATAGGGATTCAGTAAAAAGTAAACAAATGGAACAGGCAGATGCACTGGAAACTCCACTGACCAGCAATGAAATCAGTAGTGCAATTAAGAATATTAGGGGAGGAAGAGCGCCCGGACCAGATGGTATTCCTATTGATTTCATAAAATTTTTCTCTGGGGAATTACTTGAACCGCTACAAAGACTGGACCATTTTGGTGAGAGCAGTGCAGAACAGTGAAGATCAACATCATCCGGAGGCGAGACTGTGGAATCCTGGAATGAGTGGCTCCATCCAAAGCTGGAAATGAGCTGTCTCCCCAAATATAAGAAACTCTGAAAGGATATTAAAAATTAAACAAAACAGACTTGCTAATGACACACAGAGTGAAGTGCCACATAAGTTTGTTTCCCAAGGAAGAAGCTAAAAGAAGTATAATTTTTGAAGTTGAATGTGCTAAAGCCTATAGAAATAAATATTGACAGATTTCAATGAGCCCTGTGATCAAGCTCATAGGAGCGAAACGCAGGGGTTAAGTGGACTGAAATAAAAGAAATCTTTATATGGAACACCTGGCAAGGATCTGTCCTGATGTGCGTTGTATAGACCAATCTCATTGTAGACTGCTGATTATAAAGTATTGGCTAAGGTACTGGCCACCAGGTTGGACCCATTGCTCCCGGGTCCTACTGCTTTGATTCACCCAGATCAGACTGGTTTTGTAAAGGGTCAGTATGGCAAGCATAACATAAGGAGAGCCTTTATTGTTTTTTATCAGTGGAGTAAGGTAGCTAATAAACATGGTGCTGCCATTGTCACATTAGACACAGAAAAGGCTTTTGACCAGATGGAGTAGGGGTATCTTTTTGCCACTCTAAGGAAGATGGGGTTTGGCTCTTAGTTCATCTCCTGGATCAGAATCCTGTACACCAATCACTCTGCACAGGTCACAGTTAATGGTGTGCTCTCCCCCTTGTTTACACTGGGACGGGGAACTTGGCAGGGCTTCTCGCTCTCCCCGTTGCTTTATATTCTGTCCCTTGAGCCACTGGCAGTGGTCCTTCATGTACAGCTGGAGGTGGGTGGACTGATATGTGGTGCTTGTGAACATAAACTAGCAATGTACGCTGATGATTTACTGTTGCTTCTTAGAGATCCAGCAGGGGCCATGCCGGTGGTTCGGGGGATTCTGAATGAGTATGGACAACTGTCTGGTCATAAAATAAATTGGTCCAAAAGTGAAGTACTACTGGTTGGAACCAGAGACTGTCAAACCTTATTACAAAACTTAAATGGTCTGCGATTGGTAACCAAGTTGAAGTATTTGAGTATCTATTTTTCTAGTAAGGTGGGTTCATTATATGCCCTGAACTACAACTCCCTGATGAAGAAAATTGCTGAAGATTGTGACAGGTGGGCGGCCCTGCCTTTGTCCCTTATGGGGAGAGTGGCAGTAATTAAAATGATGATTTTACCACGGTTACTGTATTTATACCAATCTTTACCATTAAGGGTTCCTAAGAGTCTTTTCAGACAAATAGATGTCATAATGCATACATTTATTTGGTGTGGAAAGTCGGCCAGGGTTGCAGGGAATGCACTGCAGGTCACACAGAAGCAGGGTGGACTTGATTTCCCAAATTTCCAGTGGTATTATTGGGTGTCTCAGATTGCTATCTTACCCTAAGGAATGGGATATGATTAGTTGGATGAGAATGGAGGAGGCGTGTCTGGGGATGTGTATTAAAGGGGGTTACTGGGTGAAATCTGATGGCTGGGATCCATGCCTGAATCTTCCAATCCCTTTTTAGCTGTTACAATAGGAGCCTGGCATTACTTACATAATGCCCTTAATACACAACCTGCTCCTACAAAACTAACTTTACTACTCCAAGCTATTAAATTCAAACATATGGCTTTCTTGGCCCTGAAACACAGATTAAAAGAATGGCACTCTAAGGGACTTAGCTGGGTGTGTCAATTATATGACGGGAATCGATTAGTCTCCTTTGACTATCTATGTACTAAGTGGAAGATACATAGGGTACACACATTTTTTTTTTATCTATCTTAAACTTCGAAATATTTTGAGGCATACATTAGAACTGGTAGACGGCTGGGCGCCCCCATCTCCTTTCTAAGAGGGTCTCTTTTACCCTCAACCAAGTGTGAGAACACTGTCAATTATGTATGGGTCACTACAGGGGGATTACAGTGTTGCCTTGCTAAAAATAACTGATCAGTGGGGTAAAGATCTTGGACATACAATAACAGACAATACTTGGAACAGGGCCTGTAAACAGTTTTAATTATGTTCAAAGAATAATAAACTGCGGCAGGTTCAGTTTAACTTTCTTCACAAAGCTTACTATACCCCTGTCAGACTTTCTCAATTTGGCCCCTCAAAACCCAAGACATGCCCTAAATGTCTGGTGGCCGATGGTGATTTTGTCCACCTTGCCCTAATGTGTCCTCAAGTGGCCTCCTTCTGGTCGGCTGTACATGACATCATGAGTTTAGTAATGGGTTTCTCACCACCTTTTACCCCAGATGAACTCTTGTTAGGCGCAGGCTCTGACCATCCAACGGGTGCGAAAGGGACTTTTTGATCCCTAGCTTTGGTTACGGATAGAAAGATGATAGCTCAGTCTTGGACAGTGGACAATCCCCATCTATTCAGCAATGGGTTAACAACTTGAAATCATGCATGAACATAGAAAGAGCCCCATACTCAGCACAACGTAACATAGAGGTATTTTACTCCCTTTGGCACCCTATTATTGAAGCAGTGGATTCAGGAGTTTTCCCAATGTAATAGTGATTAATTATGGCATAAACCCTTCTATCGATTTCTACAAACTGATGGTACTACTTATGAAATTGCCTCAATAGCATTAAGATTATGAGTGAATGTGTTACTTTCTAATTTGTTATGTTGCTATCTGTCCTTGGATATTGTGTGTTTAACATGCCGGATTCTATCTGTGTCTTAATAAAAATTATTTTGACAAAAAAAAGACTCAATGCGAACAAGTGAAAAAGTACAAAATCATGCACTTAGGACACAAAAACCTGGGTTAACATACCAACTTGGGGGGGAGAGTAGTATTAGCAGTCACAGAACAGGAAAGAGACCTATAAGTTATCATTTCTGATGACCTGAAGATAGCTAAACAGTGTGACAAGGCAGTGGGAAAGGCTAGCAGAATGCTTGGATGCATAGGGAGGGGGTATCACCAGAAGAAAGAGAGAGATAGTATTACTGCTGTACAGATTATCGGTGAGATCCCACCTCAAGTACACTGTACAGTTCTGATGCACCATCTCCAAAAGGACATAGACATGCTGGAGACAGTGCAAAGGAGAGCAACCAAAATGGTGCAGGGCCTGCAACAGAAGCCCTATGAAGAAAGGCTTAAGCATTTAAATATGTACTCCCTATAAGACAGGAGGGAACAGGAAGGTATGATAGAGACATTCAAATGCCTCACAGGAATAAACAAGATACAGAATGGGAGCATTTTCTAAAAGAAAAGATGTTTAAGGACATTGAGTCACAATATGAAGATGAAGAGGGAGGCTGAGTTGAAATGTGAGGAAGTACAGCACTTCTTCATGGAGAGGGTGGTGGATGCTTGGAACAGCCTCTGAGAGGAAGTGTTGGGGGCTAGAATGGTCACAGGATTTAACAATGCATGGGATAGCCACAAGGAAATCTTAGAAGCAAGAGGGAGGTGTAAGCCGGAGTCCAAGCTGAATCTCCAGTGGCAGTGTAGGTAGGGAATTTAGGGCTGACTAGGTGGGCCAAGAGGTCCTTATCTGCCAACAACTACTGTGTTTCTACATTTTTAAGTTTTTTATGTTCAACCACTGTGGATTGATTCTTGGAGTAGCCTTTGGGCTTGGAGCTTTACAGCAGCAGATACATACACTTGTGATCACACCTTGCCTAGTTGGATGCAAGAACTTTGGACTGCGTCAAGTTTATAATTTCTGACCTTTTTTAACTATAAACTTTTTCAGGCTCTTATTTATTAACTTTCTGTAACCCAGTAGTGGTAAGACAGCTGCAGGGAGGGGGCGTTTGATTACCTGCAACCTCCCTTAATCTCCCCAGTAGTGGTGAGAGCATTGCTAGGGTGGGCAGAAGGCCTCATCTGTAGCTGTTGAGACTCAGTCTGACCCGTTGTTAAGCAGATTTTATTATTCCCCCTATTACTGGTGAGAGCACTGCTGTAGGGAAGATGTCATTGAGTGCTGGCTAATCAGTGACTTACTATTGGACATTTGTGGAGCTTATAATAATGTCAGCCTTTTAAAGCTACTTATTGATCACCTGCCATAAATATGTCCACTGGCTGGCACAAATAAGGTACCGGCCCCATATTGTTTGTTTAATACTATTTTAAATATCTATTGGGTGGGTTCTGGATTAGAGAGGAGTGTGTGTTATTGTACGAGTGTTTTGGGTTGATTTTGTTTAGAGTGAGTGTGTGAGCAGGGGGAGGTCTGTTTTTAACTGTTTGTGATTTAGGGGTTAATTCAAACTCTAATTTTTAGTCCAGGTTTGGGTGAGTGTTTAAATTGTTTATTTATTGTATTTATGGTTTTGAATAAGTGGCCTACCAGTAGGCTTTATAGATGTGCCTTACGTGGCAGGCACCAGAGGTTCAGCTACACGACATCCCAGCTTTTAGACCTTGCCCCTTCATCGACCTCCCTTTGCCATCTGCAGCACTTCAGCCCTGTTGGAAGGCCAGTATCAGAAAAAAGCAGAGTGACAGATGGTAGGGTACCAGGAAACTGACAGGGAGAGCCTTATCAGGGTGGTTGGGATCAGGAGACGTCCTAGGGTGAAATGTGGTCTGAGGAGAGGTCGCTCATATCTAATACCCATAACCAGGGTTTTTGCAGAATCATGTGGACAGATAGCTGTTGGGCTAGCAGCCATCTCTAGTCCCCTTCGGGCAGTGCATTGCCAAAGCCTGTGATCAGGTGAAATGTGCGTGAGGAGTTTTTCCATGCCTGCACTGTTTGCACTTTATGTCTGCCATCGCTGTTTTTTGCACTCCACTGTTAAAGACAAGCTACAGTTTATTTTCTTTGTGCGGAGAGTCTTTCTTTGTCCATTGTAGGTGTGCCAAGACCTCTTTTGTTGCTTTGCAATACAAGGTCAATCAGGAAACAAGACTGCAATTATAGCAGCTTGATTTCCTTGGTCGATCTTAATTATTTATTTATTTATTTTTATTTATTGAAATGTTTGACCAGGAAGGCACTCTGAGCTACAGGTTGCTTATCTCCCGGTGTGACTGGGGGGGCAGTAATACAGTAGGATGTTGACATTTGACATATATACAATTAACGTAGCCCAGTATTGTGGAAAACATGTACAATAATATATAAAAGGACATACGCATTATACAAATGGCACATACAATTATACGATTATACAACTGACACATACGTTATACAATTGAAGATTGTTTTTAACAGAATTAGTATTTAATCTAAGAACTTATAAATACAGTAATATGCTATTCCCAGACTGGTCTGCAAGTGCAATTTTCAGGTATGAGTGAACTATTACCTATTTAAGTTCTGAGAGGTAGGGAGCTAGGGGAAAAAAGTGGAGCTGAGGAAGTGAGAGAGAGGGTCAGAATGGCCTGTAACTAGCCCGTCCTGGACCTCCTAGATGTGGAGAACCCAGCCAGGGACTGACACGCATGGAAGCCTGAAGATTGAAAAATGGGGAGGGTGGAGGTAGGGGAAGGAGGGAGAGTAGTCTGGGAAAGGAAGGGGGAAGTTGATTTAGAGAGGGAGTGGAGAAAGGAGGATGGAGGTAGTGCTGGGGGGGGGACCAGAAACTTGCCAAAGTACTGGCCTTTCCAGGATGCTGAGAACCTTGCCAGAGGTCAGATTAAGGGAAGGCAAGAATTAGATTAGGAGAGCATAGGGGATGGAGGAGGGTGGGTGGGAGAGGCAATTGCCCAGTACTAGATCCCTACAAGATGGTGGGAACCCTGCCAGGAGATAAGATAAGTACAGGCAGTTGGAATGGGGAAGAAGGGAAGATGTAGAAGAGGGGGGGAGGAGTAGGAAGAAAGGGAGTGCTGGTAGAAAGACTGTTGGAAAAGGAAGAAAAGGGAGAGAGGGAGTATGGGGTAGAATAACTAAAGGGGGAGGGAGGATTAGGCAGGAGCAGATAGGGGGAGGAGACAGAGTAGGCATGTAAAGGAACATTAGTTAGGGAGGGTTAAAGTAGGAGCAATTAACAGAAAGAAAGTTATGCAAGGCAGATGCAAGGGAGTGAGGGGAGGAGGAATGTTGTATTAGGGAGCTCCAGATTTTAGGGAATCAGTGGGAAAAGCCTAATTGACTGATTAGGATAGTATGACATGGGACAAGGAGAGTGCGAGTGTCAGTGAATAGGAGGGAGTGGGAGGGAGGAGGGGGAGAGGAGATGGAGTGTGAGAGGGTGGGAGGAAGTTTGCCTAGCCAGAACTTAGAAATGATTTTGGAACTATGAGCGATGCATCTGTTTTCGAGTGAGGGAAATGACAAGGCATGGTAGAGGTCACAATGATGAGTGCAGGATGGAGCATTGAGGGAAAAGCAACAGAAGGAGTTAAAGAGAGAGTCCTATCTGGCTAAGGAGGGTTTGGGAGCGGCACCATAGACTACATCATAGTAGTAGAAAATGGGGAGGATCATCTTCTGGACAAGTTCACACCTTGCCGTAGGAGGGATGCAACTACAGTTTCTAAATAAGGCACCAAGCTTGGGACGCAGTTTTTTTTCAGAATGGCATCAAAGTGGCCAGAGAAGCTGAGGTGTTGGTCCAGCCTGACCCCAAGATATCTGAAGGAGGAAGTGTCCTCAAAGATTGTCCCATCGAGGGTATGGAAAGAGGGAAGGGAGTGGAGCCTAGAGATTCTCTACCTAGTGCTGAAGGTCATGGAGACTGTCTTTTTGGTGTTAAAGAACAGCTGATGAGAGCCAAACCTGAGCTGAACCTGGTGGACGTTATGCTGGAGGGTGGTTGCTAGATCAATGGGGCATTTGCCAGAGGTGAACAGGGCAGTGTCATTGGCATACATGTGGATAGAAGAGGAAGGAGAGCATACTGTAGGAAGGTCATTGAAGAAGATGAAGAAGAGAATGGAACCAAGCACGGAGCCCTGAGGGACTCCGGTTGAGATTGGGAGGGGAAGGGGAGAGATTGCATCCTGAATTTTGACCAGTTTCATTCTGCCTGTGAGGTAGGCTGTTGTATCATAGACCTTTGGCTGGGCGATGACATTGGTCCAGTTTTGGAGGTAGATGTCCCGCTTGGTTTCTTCATAGTGTACTGCCTGAGAGGGGACCACAGGGGTGGGGGTGTTGCCATTTTAGGGGAAGATTTCCATTGTGGCTTGTCCACTACTAATAGAAGATCTAGAGCCACCAGACTTTCTTGCGATTCAAATTTTTTTAAACAAATGTGTGGGGAAGCTGGGCTGTTAGATGCCTATGGGACATTTCACAGGAGAAAAGGTCATATATATCACAGGGAATCTATCGTCACTAGAACTGACTTCTTTTTAATTTCATGATCACTTCCCTAAAAAGGTCAGTGATGGCTCCAATTGATACCTCGGATCAATTTATGCAAGAATGCACAATTGACTGTTCAAATTAGTCAACTATCAGAAAGGTTCATGGTATCAGACCAACTCTCTTATTACAAGATGTAAAAAAATATGTTTCAAAAACCTTGGCAAACCAAAAATTCAGTGCAGCTTCTCCACAATGATCCTCTATCCTGGTGGCAAGATACTAAAGATATATTTACATTTCAATTTCAGTCCAGTACCTCCTGACAGAAACTGTCTGATTATCAAAAATATCTCTCTTTACTGACCAATTTATATAGAGTAATAATGAGCCTGAAAAAAGGGAAAGGTACTTTTGTAGAACAAACAAAGCAGATTAAAATGAAAATGAAGAAATTTAAAATAATCCCATGGTTTCCCTTTTAGCTAAACAAACGTATGACACACAGATACAGTAGCATACCATAAACCCATTTGAAAGTGATAACTGTATAAATAAACAAGTGATGATATATTGTTATATTTGTTTCTCATGGTTCTACTATATGAGCCCTCTTCATTGTCTACCTGTTCTTTTTAAATTTTACATGAATTTTATAATATTTGCACTACTCTGTAACAAGCTGCAAATAGAACCTCATTGCAAATGAGTCTCGGCTCAGTTGAGCTTATCATAGTTCATATTTTAATATGAATAAAAATGTTATCTATCTACCTACCTACCTACCTATCCATCTCTCTCTCTCTCTCTCTCTCTCTCTAATAAAATTGGCAATAAAAGATGAAACAGTTATTTCTGATCATATTGGCCTTTTGTTAGTCGTAGAAAAGCATGTTAGCTCTACTACCTCATCCAATAGTACGATGGAAGATTACTTAACAGAAATTCAGGTACCTATTTTACCTGAAAAATCTGAAAACAGCCTCAGTAGAGGCAATCACACAGGAAGATGTCAAAGAAACAATTGTTTCCTTAAATAATGATACCAGGCCTAGCAAAGACAACTTTGTGGCTAAATTGTTTAAATTTTTTGTGAATCGGTTAATGAATGACCTAGCGTGTATCTTTCAATGGGGATTAGATAATATCACATTATTAGGCTTTTATGAGGTACATAAATTTTGTTTGTTTTTTGCTTACAAAAGCGGAAGTCAATAACATTACCACTCGGAAGCCCATTTGCCTGCTTGATATTTCAAAATTGCAGCTAAAATTCTGACTAAAAGACTGGCCCAGATTGCAGAGCACCAACTTTTCCAGCTTCATGCTTGTTCTAGTCCAAACAGAAAGATTTAAGATAACCTGCAAGCAAGGGAAAACAGAAAGACAGGTACTTTCTATGAACCAATGAGAAAGCCTTTGACTTAGTATCACACCAGTTTATATATTTGGTCCTATGGAGAGATGGTCTCCTGGAGATCTTTATAAATTGGAATCTTGCATTGAATAAAGGAGTCACCATACAAGCCAATATAAACAGCTGTCTTGGCAAAGTTATCTCAGTACAGCATGGGGTAAGTGTTGGGCTGTCCCTTTAACCCTCTTTTATATGTATTCTATCTTGGCTCTGCATGAAACAGATTGAACACCCAAGCATTTTTTTATAGTGTTGTAATCTCTTTCTTTATGAAACATTATAGTTAATGTGGGAGGTATGTGGGAACTGAAATTATAGTTTCTTTCAAATGTGCTGTCACAGGGGAGAACAAATTGGGTGTGGATTACATAGTTCCTGTGCTTTAAAAACTCATTGTTTTGGGACAACAGAGTCCAGTCCATTGAAAAGACATATCTTTTGAATGTAAACAGTGGCCAAGGTGAAGTAAGTCACTTCCTACTGGGCAGATAGCAAAGATAACAATTGGATGCAGCCCAAACATGTACAACCAGTTTAGACCAGTTTTAGGGTGGATAAGGTCCCCACAGTTGAAAAAGAAATGTCCAGGGTTTGATATCAGAGAAGTAAGCAAGTGGGCTTGCCTGTCAGGAACATTTTTGTCTTGTGTTTCCCTAAGTAAGTTAGTTTTCACTTGGGATTTGAGAGAAGCCGCATGACCACTAAAACTCACAAGATCCCAATGTGGGATAAGCTTCTACTCTACATAGAATTTAGTAAGAAATAGAGAATGTTATTCTGTGTGAATGCTGTCTTGTTCAAATGTTTTATTTTTAGGCATGAAACAAAGTTAGCAGCTTATTGCCATTGATGTGATTGATTTATGTGTCACATTTCCTGGTTGGGTGTGTAGAGAATTATTCTCTATTGGCACCCCAGCAGAAAATTGGCTGTGTGATTTGCCCTGGTTGTAGCTTTTTTTCTCTTTACTTTAATTATGCCAAGGAATTACAGAGTAGCAAAGCAAGTTACATCATTCACCACTCATTACAGTCATAAAGATAGGCATACCAGTGAACCAGTGTTGTATGGCTAAGCAAAAACATTTAACTAAAGGTTGCCCTGGTTTTATCAGTATTTAATTGGGATTACAAGCTTTATATAAACATTGTACAAGTATCTCTGCTTCTGTGATTGTACTTTTAAATATGTGAACTAAAGCCATCAAGGAACTTACATTATGTACTAGAGATTCTAAGATAAGCTATTCAAAACTGCTCTAGATCTCATTATATTACTGAAGTCTTGCCAGATCTTATCAAACTAATCAATTATTTTCTTCAGGACTTATTATTCCCCTTTAAATATCTATATGTAAGTGACAGGCATTCCTTTTTCTTTGTAATCTTAACACTGTTGATCTAGATAATATGTTCAGAACATTGTCCCAAACAGTGTCTAACAAGTGACATCCCACAAACACATGCTCAATTGTGCCATTCCTTAATCTGTACCATGGGCAGATATTAGAATACTCTGTGTTCTTAAATGTAGTCTATGAGAAGTATAATAAGTTCAATGTAGCAAGTTAAAATAACTCTATAAGAGGTTTGATGACATTATACTCAGTTTGGACAGGCTGATAGCTTATTCCCACACCTAGTCAGATATGCTACCTGTTACTTTCATTTCCCATTTAGCTTTTATATTTTGAAGATTGTTTCTACATTTAGAAACCAAAAACATATTCACTTGTGAGATCAGCTTTGCATTATTAGGCCTATTAAATAGTTCTTCCTAAATACTTAATTGGGGTTCAATTGACATATTCCAATTTTTACATATATAACTCCTAATTTATAGAAATCAAAAAAATGTGCATTTGAAAGATGAAAGACTTTTTTCATTTTGTCATGGATTAGTAGGACATCTTTATTTAAACAGGTATTTTATTTCTTTTACCCCCATGCTGTATCATTGTTTAAACCCAGCATCCACAATGGAAGGGGTGAAGAAACCATTTAGATAAATAGAAGAATATAATGAGATATTTTCCAAAGTGTGAATTAATTTCAGTACTTTATCCCATATTGTACATGTTGCACTTGTACTCATACATAAATGTTTGATTTTTAACCAGTAGGACCCTGTATACAATATGGGATTGACAGCATTGTAAGGGGTAATGTGCGACTTGATCTAAAATGGCAGCCAATCGTGTTTATGATGGAACCATGCATAAACTATGGCCATATTGGCTGCTAAATTATACCAATAGAAATTTGGTAGTGACAGACCACCGTGATTTTTAGGGATCTACAATTTTTCCAGTTTTAGTCCGGGTCTTTTCCCTTCCACAGAAATTATTTTTATAATATTTTCCATTAATTTAAAGAAATTATTTTTCTGGACAATGAGTAATTGAAATAAAAATAACAACCTAGGCAAGATATTAATTTTGATTATATGTGTGCAGCCTATTAAGGTCAGAGGGAGGGTTTCCCAGTAATCAAGGTCAATTCTGATTTTAGAAATTAAATGCTCAAAAGAATTTTTCTATAAGTTTTATAAGTTTGTATCTAAATTTACACCTGGATATTTTAAAGTGTTAACTTTTCTAATATTGAGAGTTTGCATATATTTAAAGGGGTCAGTGTGAGTTTTCAATTCTAAACATTTAGATTTACTCCAATTAATCTTGTAGTCAGAGGTGGATCCAAACTGTATAATGATATATTTTTAACTCTTCATATGTTTGATTAAGGTTAGTGGTACAGTATATATCAGGGGATCGTCAGCATAAAGACTAATTTTATGTTCAATTGTACTAACCATCAACGTTTGATCTTATCATTACTTCTAATAATTATGGCTATGATTTGATAGCCTTAGCAAAGATTACTGGAGACAAGGGGCACCCTTGTCTCATTCCCCAATGCCAGTAAACTGTTTCATAAAGATCTTTATTCATCCTGATCTTGGCTGTTGGTTTTGAGAATAGAATATTGATCCACCTTCTGAACTTTAGCCCAAATGTCATATATTTTAGTAAAGCTTTGATATAACCTCACTCCACCCAGTAAAATGCTTTTTCTGCATCCAAAGAAAGTATGGAATAGTTTGTGTTTTATATGTATTTATTTGGTTAATACTGCATCTAATATTAGATTCATGTTGCCTACCCTGGATAAAACCATTTTGATCCAGATGAATAATTGATGGAACTATGTTATCAAGACTATTTGCTAATATTTTTGTCAACATTTTAACATTTGAATTAATAAGTGAGATAGGTCTATATGAGCCAGGTATAATAGGTGCCTTGTCTTTCTTTGTAAATAGAAGGCTTCTAGCCTGCCATCCCTGCCCCACAGCACCCAGCTGAGCACCGGGGCTTCACTCCACCAGCAGACGGTCGGCGGCACCTTAGCCGACACAGGGAGCCACGAGTCCAGGAGGGACAGCGAGGGAGGGCTAGGGAAAGCCACAGCCAATCACCTGCCATCCCTGTCCCACAGCACCCAGCTGAGCGCTGGGGCTTCGCTCCGCCAGCGGGCGGTCGGCGGCACCTTAGCCGACACAGGGAACCACGAGGCTGGAGGGACAGTGAGGGAGGACTCGGAAAAGCCGCAAAATGTTTGCCCACCCTCCCTTCCCCTTTTGTGTGTAACTTTTATAGGCATCTTCCTGCCAAAATCTCTTCCCCGCCCTCAGCATTACCCTAAACCAATAAACTGTCCCACCAGCTTGCTGATCCAACCAATCAGCAACTTCACTACTCTCCCGGTAGCCAACTAACAATATCTCTCTCACAATGGGGAGTTTACTTCTGATACTTCTTTCATTGTTAGCCATGGGTTCCACAAAGAAGATGTCCCTGTCACACAAACTAGGGTGATTCATCCACCCAGTCTCTCTGAATCATCCCCATTGTTTGATGCTCAAACCCTCACATATGCCCTATCATTGCTGCATCGATTACAGTGGGGTGACCCCCAAAAAGAGACACAAAACAACCATACATGTATTTCAATCAAGGCTCCACTACTGGATATACAGATCCCCCCCCCCACGCCTAACCACCAAACTGCTACTTGGTCTCTCAACACATTTCCATAACCCCACATGGAGCACCCCAAAAGAGTGGCAACAGAATAAGAGAAGGAGGACCAAAGACAGCCCCTTCTCCCTATCACTGGCAGCCCTCATGAAACTCCTGCTCTTTCTATTGCTCTGTATTGGTAATGCGGAAATCAACCCTGGACCCCCTGAATGTATTACCTCGCCATCAGACCTAACCTCAATTAAAGGCCTCAGTTTTTTGCATATTAATGCATGCAGTCTGTTGAAAAAACTTACACTGATACAAGCCTGGGTTGCCCATACCTTGCCAGACTTTCTTGTGGTATCTGAGGCATGGCTCAAACCCACCACAGCAGACAGGGATGCGAACCTACCCAACTATCAGCTATTCAGAGCGGATCACCAAACAAGGGGAGGTGGAGTAGCTATATATGCAAAATCCGGTATACCTGTATCCTGTATTGCTGCAACCTCTATGCCCAAGGAATTTGAATGCCTATCCCTAAAAGTCTCTCTCCCCAATACAGCAGCTTTTCAGCTAGTTGGATGCTACAGACCCCCCTCTGCTGACCTCAAGCTCTTATCCCACCTGGGGAATCTGCTCAAGCCCAGCACTGAGGAAGTCATTATTCTAGGTGACCTGAATTTCAACTGGCTTACCCAGGCAGCTGCACCTCTGGTATCATTCTGTGATACATATGGGTTCACACAACTAATTAATGAGCCAACAAGAATTAATGCAAGGAATAATAATAACAGCACACTACTTGATATCATGTTAGTGAATAAACCACATGTATTCACACATGCTGGAGTGCTTCTCTGTGATATAAATGATCACTGCCCCATCGCAGGGGTAAGATCCACCAGCAAAACAACAACCCCTGCAAAATTCCTTATGAGGAGATCCAAGAAAAACATCAATATTGAAGGATATTTGCATGATCTAGCTCACTCTCCAAACTGGCAAGAGTTTTATCTTGCCCATTCTGTGGAAAAAGCACAGCAGGTGCTAAATAGCATTATAATAATTGCCCTTAACATCCATGCCCCAATTTCTAGTATCTGAATAAAAAACAAATCCTGTCGTTGGTTTTCAGCTGACCTCAAAGCTGCACTGCTGGAGAGAGACAAACTCTGGAAAATGGCAAGAAAAACCAAGAATGCAACTGACTGGATGATCTTTAGGAAAGCCAGGAATAAATGCACCAAGCAAGTTAGGGATGCAAAGGCTGCCTTCTACTTGGCTGAGCTCCACTCCTCCTATCATAATCCTGCTAGGTTTTGGGGTACCATCAAGGGTATGGTTGGGCAAGATTCTAGCACCTCCCTTCCAACTAAATTACACCATAGTTATGGCCATGTCACTGTCAAAATGGAAATTCTGGACGCCTTCAATAACCACTTCACAATGGCTGGTCTTGCCTTTGACACCTCTCCAGCTAACCTGCTGAGGGAACAATTAAGCTCCCAGTACACTGGTGTTCAGAGAGATGACTCTTCCTTCAGCTTCAAATCTGTACTGTTAAAGCAAGTAGAGGACCTATTATGGCAGCTGGATAGACTCTCTGGACCCCTACTTTCTAAAGATTGCATCCCATATACTTGCAGTCCCCCTAACACATCTCTTTAATCTATCTCTAAACTCTGGTTCTATTCCCACACTGTGGAAGACAGCCCAAGTGGTTCCCCTTCTAAAATCAGGGGACCCTATGGAACTTAATAATTACAGGTCCATTTCCATTCTACCAGTGCTATCCAAGATGCTGGGGAAATTAGTGAGTACCCAGTTAAGGGAGTATCTTGACAATGCTAACCTCTTGAATCCAGCTCAATCTGGATTCAGGGCCAAACATAGCACTATCACTGCACTAGCCAAGGTCACAAATGACTGGCAAACCGAATTAGCTAAAAAGAATAATGTCTGTGCAGTATTTCTGGACCTGAGCAAAGCATTCAACACTGTGGACCATGAGCTTCTACTATCATCCTTGCACTCCTTTGGCCTAGACCCACCCTCCCTTAAGTGGTTCAGGTGTTATCTTACCGGTAGGTCATAGCAAGTAAAAGCTGAAGGTGACCTATCCCCATTAAAACCACTGTTAAGAGGAGTCCCCCAAGGTTCTATCTTGGGTCCTACCCTTTTTGCCATTTATATAAATAATATTGATTCAACCCTCACCAAATCCTCTGTACACCTCTTTGCTGATGACACGGTTTTGTATGTCAGCAACCCTTCGTCTGCAGCTGCTCATGAAATCCTACAAACAGAATTCTCCTTGTTACAATATCAGCTACTTGAGAAAAAGCTTCTGTTAAATGCAAAGAAAACTAAAGCAATGATGTTCACAAATCAAAGCTCCACCAGCACCTCCTGTTCAATCATTCTCCCCCAGCTATGCACTATACTTGGAGAAAATCTGGAGTATGTAGAAAATTTCAAATACCTAGGTGTGTAGATTGACAACAGACTCGACTTCACTCATCATTTAGAAGAACTGCTAAAAAAGCTTCGCCAAAGGCTTGGCCTTCTCTATAGATTAAAACCATTCCTAAACAGAGATTCAAAGATGAGGTTAGTCAGGCCATTTTTCTCAGTTGTTGACTATGCAGACTTCCTTTATAGTCACTGCCCATCTCCTACCACAAGTTGGATACATTATACCATAGAGACAATAAGATTCATTACAGATCTGCCATCTAATACCCATCATTTGCTCTCTTTACGCTGCAGTTGGATGGGTTTCCTTCACCTCAGAAGGAACAGAAATGCAGCCCTATGGATTTACAGAGCATTATCAAAAAAATTTCCAAACTATATTCTGGACTGCTTCACCCAGACCATTCCTAGCTCCTATGCCCTAAGAAGCAACAACATCATCCTGCTCAAATTGCCCAAATTCAACACCTGGCTAGGGAGGGCAGCAATCAGCTATTCTCTAGCTATAAGCATGGAACACCTACAAAAATCCCTAAAACTGTCCAATATTATACCAATTGCATCCTTTAAACAGCATTGTACAGCTTTCTTCAGAGAAATGCAGTACTACTGCTAAGAGCAAGCTTTGTCATCTCACAATCTCCCTCCCAAAAATTAACCATATATGGCATAATCTTTGTTCTTCAGTTCTCCCTCCCAGGCAGACACCCCATCTTATGGCACCCAGTAATACCTTCACCATCCTAGTATTACATTATGCTGTGTGTTTGCCATGGCCCCTCCCCTGGGATATGTATATACTGTATATACTGTAAATATTAGCTTAACTTTCCTATAACCCATTTTTATCATGTGAATTTTACTGTACATCACTGTGTTTATAAATGTTTTCTCCTGTATGTATAACTGTTTTATATAAGTGTATTGATGTATCTGTTGTGTATCAACTGTTGAACCTTGACCTTATCAGGTCCATCTTGTAAATGAGCCTTGCTCAATGATGTTCGCCTGAATAAATAAAGATTTAATGATGATGTTGATGATGATGATGATGATAAGTACGGTGGCTTCTAGACCCAAAAAATGGAGAGTGTGATGTTCCAAGATATAAACAAATAGGATTTTTTAATGTGGAATAAAAAGGTCTAAAACGTTTTTATGAAAGTCAATAGATATTCCATCTGGACTTGGTAGTCTACCATTAGTAAGGGTTTTGATAGCAATCTCAATTTTAGTGATTGAAGTCTCCTCCTCCAATGCTGAGATCTGAATGTCTTTAAAAGTAAACAAAGGAACAGACTGAATAAATAATTAAATATAATGTATATTGTTTCCTCTTTGTCGGAGGTATGAAGTTGTTTACAATATTTTTCCAAAAAGTGATTAATGTCACCAGGATCAGAAGTTATGTTACCATTTCCATTTTTAATACTTATGATCATGTTTCACGCCTGTTCTTTTCTCATTTGCCATGACAATATTCTATCCAGTTTATCACTTAATGTGTAATACTTAGTACAAATAATTGTTTTTCTGCTTTATACGTTGCTGAGTTGTTAAACTGATTGTGTACATCCAACAGTTTGTGTAATATTATTGGTTCTTGAGTTAGTTTATATAGATTATCTTTTTGATTTATGCAGTTTTCTGAAGATTCCATTTTTTGTTGCCTGAATTTCTTCTTTAGCTAATCAATCAGGATAGTTAAAGATTTTTCTGCTTTTAGTTCTACCACTTAAACCCTTAAAATGCCATGTGAATATTTTCAGAAAGTTAGCTATCCAAGATTTTAAGCCTATGAGTGTTGCACACAATAAATATAAGGCGTAACCAAGTATCCTGAATAAATTAACCACCATTTTTTCCCCAACACCCATACAGTAGTCTCCTGGATTTAAACATTGATTTAAGAATCATCGTTCCCCCACCCCATCTTACCCCCCTTCCCTCACCCCGGATGAGTCCCATTCCATTAATAATGTATCTGCTGACTCACACTTGGGCATGGTGTTTGGGTTAAACCTTAAACACAGGAACAGATAGAACAATTGGTTATACCACAGAAGTGTAGAACAGAGTTGTTACAGATAGCATGATATTCCTATGGCTGGTCACTCAGGGAGGGATTGCACCCTTACCAGATTGCTGTGTAGATTTTACTGGCCTGGAATTCATGAAGATGTTGCTACCAATTATAATTCCGGTGCTGAGTGTCAGAAAGTAGCCACAGTCACTAGAAAATACAAAGTGCCCCTTGTGCCTCTACCCTTGATAGATGTGCCTTTTGAGAGAATTGCAATGAATGTAGTTGGTCCTTTAAACAAAAGTAAAAAGGGTAATAGATTTATCCTGGTAGTATGCCACTATGCTACTCGATACCCACAAGCAGCTTCAATGCATACTGTCACAGCTTCAAAAGTGGCAGCAGAGCTTACAAAAAATTTCAGTGGAGTGGGCATACCTAATTAAATTATTACTGATCAGGATAGTAATTTAGGTGCTGCATTACTTAAGGAGCTGTACAGACTACTAGGTATCACTGCCATAAGAACCTCCCCCTATCACCTTCAGACAGATGTTCTTGTTGAGCTGGTGCAGAACACGGCGGTCCAGCTTTTGACAGGATCATCTCAGTCCTGTCATATTACACCAGTGCTGCATGGTCTGCACTGGCTGCCAGTTCAGTGGCGGATCACTTTTAAAGTCAGTCTCCTGACTTTGAAAGCCCTACATAGACTGGGCCCATGTTAATAAAGTAAAACAACAAATAAGGAAAGCAAAAATATTGCTGGAGAATAAACTAGAATCTGACACATTAGAAAACAAGAAAAAGTTTTACAATTATATTGGTTCACTTAAGGGTTCCAAAGCAACAATAGGTCCACCACAAACAAATTTAGGAATGATAAACAATGAATCTCAAATGGCAGTAAAATTCAATAATTATTTTCATGCAATATTCTCCCCCAAGGAACAATTCAACAACTCAATTGTAAATTCTAACCAAGTGACTGTTGAGCCTATTACATAAGAGGAGGTTCTTGAAGAATTACAGAAATAAAAAGCTACTTCATTGGCTGGTTCTGATGGAATGTACCCTAGTTTTCTAAAGGAAATTGCCTTTCACATTTATGGCCCCATGTATAAATTATTTAATATTTCCTTGGAAGTAGGTGAAAGTGTGTCTGCATAAAGAGAAGCAGTGGTGGTTCCAATTTTTAAATCAGGTGTTAAATCTGACATATCTAATTACCGGCCAGTAAGCTTGACCTCAGTCATGGGGAAAATCCTTGAAAGATTAGTCCTGAGTAGATTTGAACAACATATGAATCACTGCAATCTACATGATTTAACACAGCATGGATTCAGAAAGGGAAGGTCATGCTTAACAAACCAATTTAAATTTCTTTGAAAATGTTAGCGCAGCCTTGGATGCAGTACTTCCAGTGAATGTTGTGTACCTAGATTTATTGAAGGCCTTTGACAGGGTTTCACATAGAATACTGTTAAAACATTTGGTTAAACAGACATTTCCATATATTTTAATAAAATGGATAGACTCATGGCTACTCAATCGCAGACAATGTACACCTATAAAAGAAGCAATGTCTACATGGGCAGAGGTAACAAGTGGGGTGCCGCAGGGTTTTGTATTGGGCCCTGTACTGTTTAACATCTTGATAGCACCAATGCAGACAACAGATAATGTATGGATATCAAAATACGCAGATGACTGCAAGGTTGGTTGCATTGTCAATTCAATAGAGGCAACTAACATTCTACAAAAAGAGTTAGAAGCTCTAGAACTCTGGGCAAAAAAGAATAAGATGAAATTTAATGAACAAATGTGCAAGGTAATGCATTTTGGTTATAATAATATGAAATATGGTTAAGTAATAAAGAATGTAAAACTTCAAGAAACTGAAAATGAAAAAGACCTCGGGATAAATATTGATAGTAAACTCAACTTTGACAATAACACAGTATTTAAAGTTAAGAAATGCCAAAGAATCATGGGTTGCATATGGAAAAATATAAAAAGCAGGCAACCACAGGTCATTCTTCCACTTTACACCAGCTTGGTTAGATCTCATCTGGAGTACTGTGCTCCTTTCTGCACACCTAATACTTCTCATGGAAAGAAGCAATTAGAAGGGGTTCAGAGAAAAATGACTAAAAGGATTCAGGGTATGACAGACAAATCATATGGGGAAAGATTAAAAATGTTGGGCCTATTTTCCATTTGGTATAGACAACTCCATGGAGATCTTTGTTTGATCTATAAAGCCATGTGACCCTGGCTTAACTGAAACTCTAGGTCTAGAAAACATTTTTATTATATCACAAACCAGGTCTCATAACTTTAAACTAAAAGGGGCAATTTGCAGAACAAAAAAAAATGCATATTTGGTTCTCTCAGAGAATAGTTAATTTATGGAACACTTTACCAGCTTCAGTTGTAGAGAGTAAGATAATGGATATGTTCAAAGGTATGCTAGATAAATTTATGGATAATACTAAATTCAATTATATAGATAATTAATCCACCCTTGGGTGGCAAGTTCATATATAGGCATTACCTCCTGAACTTGTAAACAACTACGATCCTATTTGAAAGAGCTCCTGGTTCCTCACTGCCCTGGGTGATTGCTCCACTCAGCTGATGAGGGGTTGCTAGAGATTCCAAGGGTGTGCTTGAAATCTTCTGGGGTGAGGGCATTTATGTACAGTGCCCCTGCCCTTTGGAATTTTCTACCCCATCAGTTACGGGAGTGTATGACTGTGGAGGGGTTTAAACAAGCATTGAAAACTTATCTGTGGAACCAAGCTTTTGGTGATTAATATTGTCTGTTATTGTTTGTTGCCATTGTGATTTTAATTATGTTAAGGCACCTTGATTGTTGAAATGCACCATACAAATAAAGATTATTATCATTATTATTAACCAAATGCTAAAATGCATGTTTTAAAGGTTTGTAAAAGGGGAAGGGAAAGATTGGGACCAATAGTTGCCTTACCTACTTTTTACTTACAGAGAAGTGCCACAGACATCAACAAGGTTTTCACCATTTGAAATGCTGTATGATAGGCAACCAAGAGGGCCACTGGATGTAATAAAAGAAGCATGGGAAGATAGCCCAACTCAGAAACAATCAATAACATCTTATATGTGTACCCTACGAAAGAAACTGGTAAAATACGTTGAAATGGCCCATAGTAATCAGGAAGAGGCCCCAAACCAGCAGAAGGTATATTATTACCACGGGGTAAAAGAAAAAGCTTTTGAGCCAGGTGAAACAGTTTTTCTACTGTTGCCCACAACAAAAAACAGTTAATAAAGTGGAAAGGGCCTTATAGAGTGCTTAGATATACTGGCACCATTGAATATGAGACTAAGACTCCTGACAGACAAAAATCCTACTAAGATATACCATGCTAACCTCCTCAAGAAATGGGCTGAAAAAAAATGCCAAAAGTTGTTTTGCTAGTTTTACCAGCAACTGGTAAGGAAGATATTGATGTAGCTTATGATAGACTGGAACAAACTGTAACTGCTGATACTGTAAAGGCAAATGTTTCCTTAACCCCCCGAACAAACTGCAGAAATTCATAACTTGCTAGAGACATTTAACAGTACTTCTACCACAGCACCAGGCCAAGTAAAAGGGGTCAAGCATGTAATAGTACCAAGGAATGCTTGCCCTGTTAGGCAAAATACATACAGGCTACCAGAGCAGCTAAGAGCTGACGTGGTTAAGGAAATACAAAAAATGAAAGAATTGGTTATCATAGAAGAGTCAAGGAGTGCTTGATCATCTCCAATGGTAATCATAAACAAAAAAGAAGGGGGTGTTAGAATCTGCTTTGATTTTAGGAAACATAATCAAGTGTCAGAATTTGACAGTTATCCTATGCCCAGAATAGATAATTTGGTGAACAGACTGGGGAGTTCAAAGTATATCAGTACCCTTGATCTCACCAAGGGCTACTGGCAAATCTCTTCAGCTAAAGAATTCAGAGACAAAACTGCATTTGCCACTCCTGTTGGATTCTATCAGTTCACCACCATGCCATTTGGTTTACACAGCACACACGCTACGTTCCAGTGTTATATGGATGTAATTCTATCTTCTCATACTGGTTATTGTGCTGCATACCTGTATGATGTCATGGTGTATAGTCCAGACTGGAAAAGCTACCTGGAGCACCTATCAGCAGTTATTCAATCAATCAAAAAGGCAGATCAAACAATGAATCCTACCAAGTGTGGGGAAACCAGATATTTGGGCTGTGTTTTAGGAAATGGAGAAGTCAAGCCAGAGGTTTCCAAGATAGAAGCTGTAGCTAACAGCCCTGTCCCTAAAACCACGTCAGGTCATTTTTAGGGCTGGCTGGTTATTATTGGAAATTTGTTCCTGACTTTGCAGAGTTAGCTACTGTCCTCCCTGAACTCACAAAAAAATGGTACCCAAATAATATGAAATGGACCCCATAGTGTGATGAAGCTTTTCAAGCCATTAAGGCTGCGTTATATTCCGTCCATTTTAAGAAGCTCAGAGTTTGAGAAACCATTTTTGTTACAAACAGATGCATCAGAGTTAGGCCTAGGTGCAGTCCTGAGTCAGAATATAGATGGGACAGAACATCCTGTTCTGTACATAAGTAGGAAGTTGCATGACAGAGAGAAAAGGTACTCCACCATTGAAAATGAATGTTTAGCAGCAAAGTGGGCCATGGAGTCCCTTAAGTTTTATTTACTAGGAACTGACTTCATACTTATAACAGATCACAATCCTCTCTGTTGGCTTAACCAAATGAAAGATAAAAATTTCAGAATCACAAGGTGGTACCTGGCACTACAACCATTTAAATTCAAGGTGATACACAAATCTGGTAAACAGAATAGCAATGCTGATTTTCTGTAAATATATGGATGAGGAATTGAGGGTTCTGAAGGCTGAAAAACAAATGTATGAGTTTAAATGTTACTGTTTGCTGTACTGTTATAGAAAAAAGGATATTGCACATGTGCTTAATTTCTGATAGTTAGAAGCTAATGCCAGTACAGAACTAATTTAAAGTTTTGGAAACCTGTTTGATAAACCAGGTTCCCTCTTAAGGAGGGGGTGTATGTGAAAGGGTTGAATAGGACCATGTGCCAGTTGTTATGTTGAGTTTGAATGCAAGGATCTGTTCTGTTCTTTCCTTTCCTGTCTCTTGTCTGTCTGGTTGTGCAACCACATTTTCCTGTGAGACCTAGGATTTGATCACCCTGCCAGTCTCACAGTTCTCTGCCTGTCACTGTCTCTCAGTCTTCACTTGCTCTTTCTGTCTTTTCCTCCCTTGCATATCTGCTGGTATATAGGGAATATGTGATGGGCGACCATGACATATGCTTTTTATCTTCATGAGTGGTCTGTGGCCTCTTGATCTCTCATGAGTGGTGAAGCCACAAGTGAGTGATCTAAGGATCACAGACCATGAGTGAAGATAAAAAGCATATGATACAGCCAACCATCACATATTTGCTGTATACAACTAGTGTGATGGTTAAAAATATTACTGCTTTACTGACTGCTTTAATTAGCCTTCCAGAATTTTGTTTTTGTTTTGGGTCTCTTTCCTAGAACTGTCTTCCTAACCATTAAGGTCACGCACACAAGATACAACTCGCTCCATCGTCAGGGAGGAATAACCTAGCAATTGGGTTACCAGGTTATTTGAATGACAGCTATACGTTATGTTAATTACCCTGGTTGCCAGGCACTTGCCAAACTCACATTCTTTTGTTCAAAAAAAAGATTCAGCTTGTCACACAGTCAAAATGCTATTATGACGTACTGGAGAGTGGAGATAACGGGAGTGACGCACCCGATTCATAAGATAATTTTTTTTTCTATGACTCGGGTATGTCATGAGGCAGGATATGATTTTTATCTAGTGTGAAAAACCATCATGCTCATTGTATTAAAAAATATATGCAAATCATTATGTGGAAATGTAACTGATATTGGGATCTCTGTTTAGAAATTATATATTGTTACTATTGAAATGTATATAATTATAGTTTGAGATGGTTGTAAAAAGCTATTGGGAACTCAAGGGGTTAACCTGAAATGCAATTTTTAAGCCTTTTGCTGAAGCTGTGGAAAAGGGACCTCAGCTCTGGGACATTGTGTTCCTGCCTGCACCTGCCTGAAATATACAAGAACATTTTAGAAAAAAGCAGCATGCTTGTTAAGAAGGGGGGTTGCAAGGACTTATAATAAGAGAGAGAGAGAGAGAGCTGCAATGTTTTAGGACACATAGAGATTGAAGGAACATCAGATGGATCTTCTCTGTTTATTCTGCCTTTGTAAATAGTTATTCTGAACAATTCTATTGTTTTTATGTTACTGCTAGTACTAATAAACACTTTCTGTGAATTCTACAACTGCTCCTGGTTTTTCCTATGCTTCCTGACCTGTGCCTCGATGTCACCAGCTAGTCACCTGTTTGGATAAATACAACACACAATGTGCATATCAGCATGGTTTCAGGAAGCTCCACAGCACTAGTACTGCCCTCATAGAGCATTCCAACTACTCGCACAAGCCCCTCGATGATGATCTCCAGGTGGGAGCCATCTACATTGACCTGAAAAAGCATTCAACCTTCCTTATCATAAGCTGCTGCTTGGCAAACTAATCTCTCAGCCTCTCTCAGGACACAGTGGCTTGGTTTTGCAGCTATCTCTCTCTCTGACTGGTAACAGGGTAAAGATTGACGGCTTTCTCTCAGATGACAAAGTGTCTCACTTAGGCGTGCCACAAGGTTCAATACTTGGCCCACTTCTATTTGGTCTGTTCATAAACAGCATCCCAGAGGCCTGCCAGACATCCAAGGTGCTCCTGTACGCTGATAATGGCGTCATCCATACCAGCAGTGCATACCAGAATAAAGTCCACACTGACCTTCAAAACAACTCTGAGGCACTGGAAAAGTAGTTTGCAAAGAACAACCTGGTCTCAAACTACAAAAAACAAAACAAAAAAAAAAAAAACATAAGACCATGCTGTTCTCAGGTCCACAGATGGAAAAAAAAAGGTCCAGCCCATAACCATCCCCATGATAGGGGGAATAAATTAGAGCAATTCAAATCTTTTAAGTACTTAGGTATTATGCTGGATGACACTCTATCACACTCTCATCATGTGGATAATATAATTACTCTGGACAACAGAGGGTTAGGTGCATTGTACAGGAATCGCCTCAACCTCAGCACTGTAGTTAGATGTAGTTTTGTGTCTTGCATGCTCCTTCCTCTCCCTGACTATGGCCTCCCTGTTTATGCTGAGGCTAATGACTGTATTAAACAGTGTGAGGCTGGTTTACAAGGTCTGCCACTTTATTTTGGGCTGACATGCTACTCCACAGCTGCTCCCTTTATACCCTCAACAACTGGCTGTACCAGTCCTGTCTGATTTTTAAAAAAATGACTATTAGGCCTTACCCCATTGGCTATTCAAAATATTGTTTACCCTGTTAACAACCAATAGACTACTAGGACTATGACTAGGAATGCACTAGAAATACCATTCCAGAGAATGAGACTGGGTAAGTGGTCTTTTCTGTAAGGGCATCTTGGTGATTGAAGGAATTACTAGACACCATGGTAAGCCTCCCTAAAACTGCCCATTTCAAAAAATGCACTAAGAAGAGAACTCACTACAAGTCCACAGTGCTCCTGCTTCAGCTAATCTAAATATTTAGCTTGCACTGTATCTCCTTTTTTGCTGATGAAATTAATATTGTTCTAATCATATACCCATTGGCAATCTATTGTTCTGCTGCTGGCTACGCTCCTGTGGAGCTGCTGTATCATTGTCTCTGTATTGTTTACTGTTCTGTGTATTCCTCTCCTTGTATCTCAGGTGTGGAATGTTTGTAAATGAGCACCTGTGTTCAAAGGTACTTTCTGAATGACAAAATAAATAAATAAATCTGTTCCTCATGGAGAAAAACATTACTGAGTACAACATTTTAACAGAATGGGGGAAGGGAGGGTTCCTAGAAGTTGTCATTTTCTTTTTTCTTTTTACATAATATTAAGTGATGCATCTGTCTAAATGGCTGGAGATGAATATTATGAAACTTTGGGTATGGAATTGCAAAGAACTGACGCACATTTTAATGCGACTGCACTGCATATGTCAAAGTTGTTTGACCACAAAAACAGTGATCTACTATTTTGGTGCAAGAGGCACATAAAAAAATGACTTGTGAGTCAGTTTTGTGCTGTATGGTGTATAAAGTGTCAGAAGTGCTGAAAAATGCTTGAAAATTGCCTGCATTTCCAGTTATGCAGCTGCAGCAGAAGACCCGACACAACTCATGCGTCATTAGTTCTGAAACTTCAGCTTTAGTCTTTGATGTCTAGCATTTCCTTGTTCACTCAAGTCACAGTTAACAGGAGGTACATGTTTTTGCAGTGACTGTGAAGGAGCATGCCTTTTTGAAGTTTGGGAAAAGTCTTGAAGATCAGCATTCACTGAGGCAGAGGAGGAGCAAGATTTACTTATAACTTACATGTCTCTGAAAGTCTCTTGGGTGTTGGTAGATGTGCGAGTGCCTATCATAACACGGCTCAGAATATGTCCGATACTTGTTTGCTATTTTTTCAAGAACAGGATCCTGTGGGAGAGTGAGAAGAATACATCACATTATTACATACTAATAACTGGTGACCCCCTTTATCAGCCCGTTTACAGATCTCTTTGAAATGCCGTAATAATACAAAAAACGGTTATTATGGTGTTTTCAAAACTTTTCTTTTGGTGGCAGTACCCTCAAGCCACTCATTTGTAGTGCCCCACCTCATTGGCAGCCATTCTGTAAGCGGGTGGGCCGAAGAGCAAAAGAAACATGGTGGCTCTGTTTTCCCGGAACAGACGAAAAGCAGTGATCCTTCACCTTTTCATAATATGTATGTACATTTTAAAAGTTTTACATTTTTTATCTGGTTGATCCTGCCTTAATAGTTTAAAAAAAGTATGTGATTGATCCTGCCGTTTGTACCCATCAAACAAGCTGAGTCAGCCGCTGCATCAGGAGGGAACGGACCATCCCTGATTTCCAACATTGCAGTCTGCAGTGCAATGTGAACAACAACAAAACCTAAAGTAAAGAAATGGAAACAAACATCCCTGTGAGGAAGACTGGCAGAGTGTGTGTGAGAGAGAGAGTGTGTGTGTGTGTGTGTGTGTGTGTGTGTGTGTGTGTGTGTGTGTGTGTATGTACAGTGTGCGACAGCTCCACTACCTGAGGCATTTACTTCCTTGCACCAGTAATTATTAGTCAGAGCTGATACAGCTGTGGCGAGCACAAAATGCACCAAGGAATTGGTGTCACCTATGCAACTGCACATGCACGGCACTCGCACATGCGCAGTTTTGCTGAATGGCATAATGCCATTCCAAAGATGGTGTCATTGGCAGAACTGCGCATGCGCACAATGCACATGCCCAGTTCTGCTCTGAAACATGGAACTAGCAGATGAAATAGTGCCGCTGAGTTCTGCAGTGAGCGACTGTAGCAGAGTGTTTTAAGCTCCATTGGGGGTTTGGAAGGATACTTCCGAAACTCCAATGAAAGTGTGCCACAGTCCGCTCATTTTTAGAGCAGACTCACAATAGCTGTAGGCTCTGCCCACAGCTGTAAAAATAATGCCTGTGCAAGGTTTGTGTTATGATGATTTTTCACACACCCTCGATGTGTGATAATCTCATCAACCCCTCAAGCTTTGTTCTCTGGGTTTATGGATTACCACATACCTTGGGCGTGTGAAAAGTCATCATAACACACACTTACACAGGCATTATTCTCTATATAATAACTGGTGATCCCCTTTATCAACCCATGTTTGATTCATGTCTAATGTCATAATGACTAGGTGTGAGGTCAAAACCCAGTTATTATGGCATTTGCTGAGACGCATTTACTTAGAGTCTAAACCAATGCTGTACACTGACAGGGCCATCTGGTCTCTTGTGATGTTTTCATGGTAACCACATGGCCAGACCATGAGGAAAAGTACCACATAGGAAGGAAGAAAGTGAAAAATGTACTGTTTTAACAATTGTTTTTTTTTATTTAACTATATTTACTTAACAGAAAATGTTAGCTGTTCAGTTTAATTTGTCACTGGGCATGAGCAAGTTCTCAGTGCTCCTGCACAGAGTAATCGATCATGCTGTCTTACTCTGACACTGCATCTTTTCTTCTTTTTCTATACATGTTTTGTGATTTTTCTCCCAGTTTTTCACCCATCCCCGTTCTCTGCCATGTGTGCACATGTGGAAACATGCGCACGCCACAACTTGAAACACCCTCCTGCAACTTGCAGCTCCTTCCTGCCTACACTAGCCACTGGACCTCCACCCGCAGGCATTGGAACTATGGGAGAGGGGGCGATGAACACCCCAGGAGAGAAGAACTGTCCAACAGTTGCTCAATCCTGCTCCCCCCCCCACCCGTGCCAGCTTCCTGACAACCCAAGTTCATTCCTGAACCCGGGTCACCGGCATGACGGGAGGTAAGGCTTTCAGCACCTCAGCCCTCTGTGCCACCAGGCCAGCCTCTGACACAGCATCTTAAAGTAAGACAGAAGACTTATTTTGTTTCACACAGTCCTTTTATTAGAAATGTTTAGATTAAAATATTTCAGAGAATCAGCTTTAAATAAAATGCTTCACATGAGTCTGTTTCAAGGACCAAGGTGTATTTATTCAATAAAGGCATTATGTTCTTCCAACCTTGGCAGTTTATTTTTTTAATTTCTTCCAGCAATTATTATATATAGAATAATAAATGGGGTGGTGTGTGTAACGAGAATTTTACACACACCTGAGGTGTTGGATGCTATATAACCCTGAGAGTGAAGTTCAAGAGGCTTATTCAAGCATCCAACACCAAGGGTGCATGTAAAACTCAAGTTTTACACACTATCTCATGTTTTAGTTTATATAATTGCTGGGGAGTGTTTTCTTGCCACAGCAATTATATTGAATAAAAATACATCGATGTTCAGCTGCAATCTGATTGGGATGAAGCATGGTCCACCATCCGTGGCTGCTGAAACCTTGCTGTTTTTTTTTTCAAAGGTTTAATCAAAGAGCACCTGTGGAAGGATTGGTGAACTTTAATGGTGAGAGGCAAGTTATTGTTATGCTTGCCTGCACGCATGTGCAAGAAACATAGTGCCACCATATGAGTTTTCTCAGGTGTGCCTCCCCCACTTCCAATGCCCTGCTCCCTTTTGCAGGCATGGCTGCACCATGCCAATGAATGTCCAAGCTGTCTATGACAGCCGTTCAGATGCAGTGGCGTACAGTTGAAAGGAGAACACCGTGGCTCGAGTAGGCAATTTGCATACTGCCGTCCATTGGCAGTATACAAATTGCCTACACGTCAGCGCTCACTATATCTGAACTGTCATAGACAGTTGGCCCCCCCACACACACACACCACATAGCATGCTGGGGTGCCACCCCAGCATGCTCATGCAATCCCAGTCCCCCCCATACTGTAAAGCCGACAGGGGCTCAGTCCCGTCAGCTCTGCTGCCCCCAACAGATTTCCAGGTGCCACTCTGGGAGCTCATCCCAGCATGGCAAAGTCTGTATGGTGACAAGGTACCAATCCCCATAGGCTCCACTGCCCCCAAAACAACTCTTCCAGCTGCCACACTGGGAGCCCATCCCAGCGTGGCAAAGTCCAGCGTTGTCTTAAAATTACCTGTAAGAATAACGGTCCCTCGCTGACTGTCTTGACCCCCTTCTCCCCACCTGCATCCACCATCTGCGCACCCTGTCTCCCCACACCTCCCTCACCCCATACTTACCTCCGGAGTCTGGCGCGACGATCTTCGGTGGACCAGGAACACGTCTGCACTCTTCAAAGCCGACCGCGAACTGACAAAATGCCGGTGAGCTGTACAATGGAATAAATAGGGTTTTTTCAACTTTAATGCATGTCTCAGTCATTTTTGGGAATTATGGCACCAAATTTTCAACATGGGGTTTTTGGGACCCCTCCTCATGAATTCTGGCACTGTCATGGCATTAATCGGCCCCAAAAGGTGATTTCACGGTCACTTCGTGGAATCACCTATTGGGGCAGATTAATGAAATGACAGTGCCAGTGTTCATGAGGTGGGCTCTCAAAAAGCCTATGTTGCACATTTGGTGGAAAATATCAAAAAAATTACTGTTTTACGAGTGTGCGTTGCGAAGCATGCTTGTAACCTCACAAATTTGCAATATTTTCATGCCAGATTTTCAACATTTGCATTTTTTCACACCTCCTTGTGAACAGTACAGCTGTCATTGTTCACATCCTGGCCGAAATGTGTTTTCACGCAAGTAGCACACAATGGCGCGGTCGGTGTGCGAAATCAATGTTCAGGACAGATTAAGAAAATCACAGTGACTCTGTTCATGAGCAGAGGTCTTAAAATGGCGATATTGAAAATTTGGTGACAAAAGTCCATAAAGTGACTGTGTTACGAGCGTGCATTGCACAGTTTCCATGCACCATCATAAGCACAAATTTGTAATATTTTCAGTCCAGATTTTCTACACTTGCATTTTTTCATACCTCCTTATGAACTGTACAGCTGTCATTTTTCACACCCTGGCTGAAATGTGTTTTCACACTTCTAGTGCAGAAATGCGTGGTCGCTGTGGGAAATCAGTGTTCGGGACACAGTAAGAAAATTACAATGACACTGTTCATGAGCGGAGGTCCCAAAATGCCTGTGTTGACAATCTGCTGTAAACAATCCCCAAACTAATTACATTACGGGTGTGTGTTGTGCAGTTTCTATGCACGCTCGCGACTTCGCCAGTTTTTTTATATTTTCACTCCAGATGTTTAACATTGTCATTTTTTGGACCTCCTCATCAACAGTACAGCAGTCATTTTTCACATCCTATTCAAAATGTGTTTTCGCACCAGTGCTGCCAGATGGCGTAGTTTTTGTGCAAAATCAGCTTTCGGCTAACAAACTCATATTGCCACTGTTCATAAGGTGGGGGTCACAAAAAACCCATGTTGAAAAACTGGAGTGAAAATATTAATGTACGCCTGCGCCGCTAGGGTTTCTGTCCATAAGGCCCCACCCTGTAGAGACTGATAGGCATCGGGGTGTGACTTGGGATTGTCACCTGTAATGCTCATACCATTCCACCCCCACCCACACCCTGCAGCCAGTGACAGGCATCGAGGTGTGTCTTGGACTCTTCGGCCCCAACGTTCACCCCATTCTCCTATACTGCACCCATCTCATCATATTTCCTTATGGAATGGGGTGAGCATAAAGACTTGTAGGTGTCTGCAGGGTAGGGTGTGGTGAAATGGCTTGGCCATTATTCCTGGCAACCCAAAGGCACACCCCAATGCCTGTCAGTCTCTGCAGGGTGGTGGTGGGGTTGGCTTAAGTTCAATATTTCACTGCCATTCCTATTATGCATCTCTCTAACTCCTACACTACCAATGCCAGTGCCAGCAAGCAAACATTTGGCATTGACAAATGCTTGTTATTTATTTACTTACCGCCGAGTGCTACTGGTTGCAAAGTAGAGAGCGGCATTCAGGGAAGAGTACAGTCTTGCACATGTGTGGAGTGAGGGAAACCTAGCACGTGTTCACTGTTATAACCTGCAGATTATAACAGTGAATTATAACTGGGTTTCTGTATGGGATAAAATGCTCTCCAGTAATAAAAAAAGTTACACTCAGGAAATCTGTGTGATTATGAGTTTTTTTTTTTTTTAGACACCCTAGGTGTGTCATGACCTCATAAACCTCTTGAGTTCCACTCTCGAGGTTCATGGGTCATCACACACCTCGGGTTTGCAAAAAAAACTCACAACACAAAGATGCCTGAGAATAACATCTCAGGTGTGCATAAAATCCTCATTAACCACACTTCCCCATACCTTATTCTATATTTGCATTTTGCTTTGGGCACATGAGAAAGCAAAAAAATGTCAAAGTATCTTGAAAAAAAAAACAAGATATTCACAGGAAATGCTTTTCTCAAGATTGAGCTTTGCTGACACCCATATGTGAGTAATCAGCCTGAAAAAAGTCTCTAAAAAAAAAAAGAGTCATCCGGGGCGCAATGGAATAACTGACAGCACTGTAATTCTTCTCCAAAATAAACTTTATTCATATTTCTTTAAGGCCCATTGCTCGACATTTCTCCTACACCATGTAGGCTTCATCAGGAGGTGCCTCTTAATATCTTTATCAATGGCTTGGCTTCCCTTTGTACCATAAAAATTCCCTCTGAAGGGGGATAGGTCAATCCTGGTTGCCATTTTGATAAAGACTCCCCTTTATATTTGCTGTTTCATTTTCCTGTTTTAACCTTTTTACCCTTCAAGGGCTTCTTTTAACACAAACCCATACTATTTGCTTCCGAACACCACTCTAATTCTTTTACATGTTCCATTGTAGCTTTTCAGGACATACAGCATGTTCCCTTTTTTGGCAAGACATTTTATACATGCTTTAATGCAACAATACAAGGTCAGACTGACTAGACCCCAGGTTTACAGAGAAATGAAATTGCTGGCCTGCAGGTGCAAGGGCAGGATGCCGACCTGCAGTGCCGGTGACCCAGGTTCTGGAACAGATCCAGTACATTAGAGGGCCGGCCTGGGGGAGAAGGATTGAGCGTTCAGCGACTGCTCTCCGGGGGGGGGTAGAGTGACTGGTGCATTATGGACACCTGGTGAAGGCTGGGTGTACCACATGCACTGGCACCAACATGTTAGGGGCAGGGTGGACGCTGGTCATCATTGCATGTCCCCGCCCCCGTATAGGGGGAAAACCCCACTGTCTGCCATTTCCATGATGCCAGCCCCTCTGCCTCAATTAGCTCCCAGGGTAGGCTTCCTGACCTATTACAGTGATTGTGGCACTTAGGGCTGATTCAGCCCTGCCCTGGGGGGTTAAGCCTGGGGTATCAGGGAGTTGCAGATAAGTTGGGAGTGGACGCGAGAGGGTCCATGACCGGGCAGAAGCATGGTGGCAGGTAAGCCAAAAAAATAGACATAAATAAAAATGATCAAAAAAACACAAGGGCAGTATTTTCCAAAGTCATGAAATGGATGCAACTCCTAATTGTGCCAATGTCAGGAGCTGTCCTGGTATATTTATACCAGGCTCTATCTTAATGGAACTATTTTCAAAGGCTGGACATATCTGTAGCACTGCAAGCTGTTTAACTATACCTTACATACAATTTTGAATATAAAGTGGTAAATGTAAATGATATCTTAGGTAGCACTTGGACTGGTAAGGTAATTATGTCTAGGCATACCTATATCTGAACTTGGCAAACTGGCATAACTAAGTTAAAGTTTTAAAAATTGGACTTCATGTCTTAACATTGAAAATTAGACATCAGGAGAAATTTGCTCTGAGGTCCAAATCCATACACAATAGAAAATTGCAACTAGACACTGACTTTGAACTCCCCCCCCCCAAACTTTATCATCTTCTGTAGCCTACCTCCAGTTGACTGGTACTGGCATTTCCCTCTAAGTTTTTCTATACTTGTACACACTGTCATAAATCTTCATTCATCTCTTTAGCTCATGGATGTAGTAATACAGACAGTGTGCAAGTCTTTTTTGGAGGAGTACCAGTTTTATTTATTTAGTTTTTGTTTTACTGAGAAAGAGGGTCTGGACAATACTGCTTGTTTTCAGTGTCAGCCTTGGGGGGGAGGGATACAAATGCAAACCAATTAACACTGAACAACATTAAGCTCTCAGACAGTTGCAGTGGGTATCCTGCTGGGGGCACTGATGCTGCTAGCAGGAAGGAGCTCAGTGGCTTGCCTTAAACAGTTGCTGGTAAAATATTTTTAGCACACTCCTGCCAAACACAAACTTTAAATTGGTATAATCAACAGAAAAGGGGATCCTGCACATAATCCAAATGGGATGCAGTAGCAAGATGCCCCCAACAGGCTTTCAGTGTGAGCTTTTTTCACTGGCACAGTCCTGCCCAGGACTTCTCCCTTAACTCACAGTTCTGATGCCTCAAACGCTACCTCGGTTACGGGTTGTTGGAGTAGGCTGAGTGATGCCTCAAATGCTACCTCAGTTATGGGTTGTTGGAGTAGGCTGAGTGATGCCTCAGATGCTACCTCAGTTATGGGATGTTGGAGTAGGCTGAGTGATGCCTCAAACGCTGCCTTGGTTATGGGTTGTTGGAGTAAGCTGAGTGATGCCTCAAACGCTACCTCGGTTATGGTTTGTCGGAATAGGTTGAGTGATGCCTCAAATGCTACCTCGGTTATGGTTTGTCAGAATAGGCTGACTGATGCCTCAAATGCTACCTCGGTTATGGTTTGTCGGAATAGGTTGAGTGATGCCTCAAATGTTACCTCGGTTACGGGTTGCAGGAATAGGCTGAGTGATGCCTCAAATGTTACCTCGGTTATGGGTTGTTGGAACAGGTTGAGTGATGCCTCAAATGCTACCTTGGTTATGGGTTGTTGGAATAGGTTGAGTGATGCCTCAAACGCTACCTCGGTTATGGGTTGTTGGAATAGGATGAGTGATGCCTCAAACGTTACCTCGGTTATGGGTTGTTGGAACAGGTTGAGTGATGCCTCAAACGCTACCTCTGTTATGGGTTGTTGGAATAGGTTGAGTGATGCCTCAAATGCTACCTTGGTTATGGTTTGTCGGAATAGGTTGAGTGATGCCTCAAATGTTACCTTGGTTACGGGTTGCTGGAATAGGCTGAGTGATGCCTCAAACACTACCTTGGTTACGGGTTGTTGGAACAGACTGAGTGGAAGCGATGCTCTTGGCTGGGATGCTGGCTTCCCCAGACTGCTGATGGCTTTTACTTCTTTCTCTGCTTGTCTCACTGAAGCTTGGGACCTGGAAGAAAGCAGGCGCCTTCCTGGATTGCAGATGCTGTAGGAGCTTTGCCCCTACATGGGAAAATTCTGTATAGGGGCAGGAAAACCTCATCTCCAACTTGCCTTTCAAACAAAAGTTTCACTAAAAACCTCTTCTTTTCTTCTCACACACACTTTACTTTGGGATCCTAAACCCTTGTAGTCTGCTAGGTAGGCCAAGCCTGGACAGACTGTGGCACAGCAGCCCACACCTCAACAACAATCACTCTCACTGAGATCTGACTGAAACACCCCCTGAACTTTGAAAGCCAGCTCCCTTCATCCAGGCTGAAACTTGACACCCCATTAGTCATTCTTGTTCACAGACAAACTGTCTCTGGCTCGCACTGCTTTTCTATTGGTCAAAATTTGTGGACAAATTGCCTCTGACCTGCAGCCCCTTCCTATGGTACTCTGCAGCTCTGATCACTCCTGGGGCTGCCATTTTTCTGTTGCTTGCATGCATGCACAAGAAACATAGTGCCATCATCCGAATTTTCGGAGGTGTGGCACCTGCCTTTCCAATGCAGTCAGTGTGTTTGCAGGGGCGGCCCCAGTTCCCCAATCACTGTGCAGCTGTCTATGACAGCAGTTGAAAATGCAATGGTCGTACAGTTGAAAGGGAGAGCTCCACTTCAGAGCAGAGCTCACTCCTCCACACGCACACACGCACGCATACTGCATGCTCATGCGCCTTCTCCCTCCCCGCCCCACTGTATGGCCGACAGGGGTGCTCAATCCCTCGTTGGCTCCACGCCCCCCCAAAGCATCCAGGTGTTATGTTGGGAGCCCACCCCAACATGGCAAAATGTTTTATTGCCAACGGGGGTGCCCAATCCCCTGTCGGCTGCACTCCCCAAAGCATCCAGATGCCACGCTGGGAGCTCACCCCAGCGTGGCAAAATGATGTTATGGCCAATGGGGGTGCCCAATCCCCTGTTGGCTCCAGCCCCCCCAACAGCCTTCCAGCTGCCACGCTGGAAGCCAGCCCCAGCATGGCAAATGTCCCTCGTAGTCTTATTAAAAAAAACTGTAAATAACAAAAACTGTCCTTCGGCTTCTCCCTGGCCCCCTCCCACAATCTGCACCACCCACTGCGCACCCTGCCTCCCCACACACACCCTCACCCCATACTTACCTCTGGACCTCGGCGCGATGATCTTCGGTGGACCGGGAACATGTCTGCACTCTTTAAAGCCGACCGTGAACTGAGGAAATGCCGGTAAGCTGTATAATGGGATAGACAGGGTTTTTTCAACTTTACTGCATATCTCAGGCATTGTTTTGGAATTTTTACACCAAATTTTCAACATGGGGCTTTTGGGACCCTCCTCATGAATTCTATCACTGTCATTGCGTTAATCCGGCCCAAAGGGTGATTTTGCGGTTACGGCACAAAATCACCTTTCAGGACTGATTAATGAAACAACAGTGCCAGTGTTAATAAGGTGGGCTCTCAAAAAGCCTAAGTTACCAAATTTGGTGAAAAATTCCTAAAATGACTGTTTTACCAGCGTCGCGTTCGCGCGGTTCCTACGCACGCTCGCAAGTTCATAAATTGTTTATATTTGCACTCCAGATTTTCAATATTGCCATTTTACCACACCTCCTTATGAGTACAGCTGTCATTTTTCACATCTCACCCAAAATGTTTTTCCGCACATGTAGCACACAATGGTGCAGTCAGTATGCGAAATCAATGTATGTGACACATTAATAAAATCACAATGACACTGTTCATGAACAGAGGTCTTAAAATGGCTATGTTATAAATTTGGTGAAAAAATTCCAAAAAAATGACTGTTTTATGAGCGTGCGTTGCGCAGTTCCTACGCACGCTCGTAAGTTGACAAATTTTTAATGTTATCACTCCAGATTTTCAACATTGCATTTTACCACACCTCCTTATGAGCAGTACAGCTGTCATTTTTTACATGTCACCCAAAATGTGTTTCCATGCATGTAGCGCACTATGGCACAGTCAGTGTGTACAATCAATGTTTGGGACGATTAAGAAAATCACAGTGACACTGTTCATGAGCAGAGGTCTTAAAATGGTTATGTTGAAAATTTGGTGAAAAAATTCCCAAAAATGACTGTTTTAGGAGCGCACGTTGCGCAGTTCCTTCGCACACTCGCAAGTTTGCGAATTTTCAATATTTTTATTCCAGATTTTCAACATTGCCATTTTACTATACCTCCTTATGAGCAGTACAGCTGTCATTTTTCACATCTCACCCAAAGTGTGTTTCCACACATGTAGCACACAATGGCACAGTCGGTGTGCGAAATCAATGTTTGGGACTGATTAAGAAAATCACAGTCACACTGTTCATGAGCAGAAGTGTTAAAATGGCTATGTTAAAAATCTGGTGAAAAAATTCCCCAAAATGACTGTTTTACGAGCATTTGTTGCACTGATCCTACGGACGTTCGTAAGTTCATGAATTTTCAATATTTTCACTCCAGATTTTTCAACATTGCCATTTTACCACACCTTCTTATGAGCAGTACGGCTATAATTTTTCACATTTCGCCCAAAACATGTTTTCGCCCATGTAGCACACAATGACGCAGTCGGTGTGCGAAATCAATGTAAAAGGCACATTAAGAAAATTACAGTGACACTGTTCATGAGCAGAGGTCTTAAAATGGCTATTTTGAAAATTTGGTGAAAAAATTCAAAAAAATTACTGTTTTACGAGTATGCATTGCGCAGTTCCTACACACGCTTATAAGTTCGCAAATTTTTAATATTTGCACTCCAGATTTTCAACATTGCCATTTTACCACACCTCCTTATGAGCAGTACAGCTGTCATTTTTCACATGTTGCCCAAATTGTGTTTCCGTGCATGTAGCGTACAATGGTGCGTTCGGTGTGTGCAATCAATGTTTGGGACAGATTAAGAAAATCACAGTGACACTGTTCATGAGCTGAGGTCTTAAAATGGCTATGTTGAAAATTTGGTGAAAAACTTTCCCTTCAGACGTTCTGCAATGTTACTAATGAAGACATTGAACAGGACTGGCCCCAGGACCGATCCCTGCAGCACCCCACTGGTCACCCCCTCTCCCTAGACTGCACCACATTTACAACCACTCTCTGCCTCCTGTCTGTTAGCCAGTTTCTAACCCAGTTTACCACCCTTTCCCCCATGCCCAGCCAACCCAGCTAGTTTATAACCTCCTATGTGGGATGGTGTCAAAGGCTTTGCTGAAATCAAGGTAAGTGCTATCCACTGCCCCACCCTGATTCACTTGCTTTGTCACCCAGTCAAACAAATCAACCAGATTTATCAGACATGATGTCCCCACTGTGAATCCATGTTATCTATGGTCCTGGGCTCTGATGGCTTCTAGATGCCCCACTGTCCTTTCTTTAAGTAATGTCTCCATAATCTTCCCCACTACTGAGGTGAAGCTGAATGGCCTATTGTTCCCCGCCTCCTCCCTGCTGCCGGACTTCTGTAGAGGGACCGCATGTTACCTCCTCCAATTCATTCATATTGAATGACTCAGTAAACATGGTTGCCAGAAGTACTGCTATCTCCCTTCACAGTTCTCTTAATATCCTTGGGCGTCTGCCATCTGGTTCCATCGCTTTGTCCACCTTCAATTTAGTGAGCTCCTGCAGGACTCTTTTGCCTTTGAATGGACTATTGTCCACCTCTTCACCCCCTTGGCAACTGCTGTGCTGCTGTGGCACTTGTCCCTCCCTGTCTTCTGTGAATACTGAACGGAAAGACACAGTGGATGTCTTGGGAGGAAGGCATGGAACTATCACTTCCAAATACCTAAACAGCACATACAAGCAAGCAACATTCGGCATTGACAAATGCTTGTTGTTTACATTATTGTTCCAAATTGCACAGCTTGCTGCCTCTTTACTAATAGCCCTACGGTGCTGTCCTTAACATATTCTGGCCCCGCTAACTGTCCTAGGGCCAGGGTCATGTCTATTTTATGGAATACACACCCCATTTAGCTGTCAGGTGCCATATTTTCAGAGGTGCTAGCCTCATGGCTCCCCCACAATTGTGCACATGTGCAAATGCATATTTTCCTTCCTGACCTCACTGCCAACCCTGTGGCCGGGAAACTCCTCACTGAGTTCCTGATGGGACAATCTAACTTTGATTCTAGCTCTGCTTGCTTCAATGGGGCCAGGATTCAAACCTGGGGTGGGTGCTCTACCCAGTCATTTTCTCAGAGCTCCAGCTCTATTTTGCAGTCTTCTGCACATGCGTGGCAGCAGACATGCTGCTGTGCACCAGTCTCACTCCTGTTCAACAACCCCTTACAGTCTTGGGCTTGGGGAACCAGAAATGCATTCTGTTCCTTTTCTCTACCCCCTGCCTTGGCCCCAGAACACTAGAGGGGACTGAGGACAGAGGGTGATGGGTGGCAATGGCCATGGATTTCTCAAGGGGAGCTGGTTTAAATCCCACCACGGCTCCTGGCTACAATTTTGCTAGCCCTTTCAGTTCCCACCTTTGTTTTCCTGAGGGGACCAGAAGGTGAAGACTGGATAGCTAGAACCCATGTAGGCACTACAGCAAGCTCCAGAAATAGGTGGAGGGTACACACTCTCCTGCTAGACGCTTGCCGCTCTCGCTAGTACCTTGTCCATACTGTCCGTAAGTTCAAATGGCAGTGGCATAAGTATTCACATATACATTTCTAACACCTGGTACCTATGTACTCATAGTATCATAGTAAAAGCCAGCAGAATAGGCCCCATAGTCTATCGTGTCTGCTCGGAAGCTAGCCACCTACTGGGAGCTCACTCCTCCACCCCCCAGCCCCAGAAGTGACCCTCCCTGGCCTCAGCTTCCCGCTGTACCTGTCCCAACCCTTCTTGAATCCTTCCACTGTGGTCTCTTCCACCAGACTCCTGGGCAGTGCATTCCATGGTCCCACCACCCTCTCTGTGAAGAAGTGTCTGATGTGATCCCCCCTGTACTTCCCCACTTCCAGCTTCCACTCATGCTCCCTGGTAGTTTCCCCTCTTCTTAAGCCTGAACACTTCCCTGGCTCCGCTGTTATTTATCCCTTTTACACACTTGAAAGTCTCTATCATGTTCCCTCTGTTCCTCCTCTCCTCCAATGCACACAGATTGAGTTCTTCCAGTCTGTCCTCATAGGTCCTACCCTCCATGCCCTGAATTATCCTGGTCGCCCTTCTCTGGACCCTCTCCAGCAGCGCTATGTCCCTCTTAAGATGGGGGTCTCCTGAACTGCCCAAGGTACTCAAGATGCAGCCTAACCAGGGCATTATACAGAGGGAGGATCACCTCCCTCCTCCTGGAGGTAACCCCCTGGTTATGCAGCCCAGTATCCTGTTTGCTTTTGCTGCAGCACATCGACAGTTCTCTGTGTTATTCATTTTGCTGTCCACCACTAACCCTACGTCCCTCTCGCCCGATGAAACATGCAGTGTGGTTCCCCCCCCCCAGGGTGTATGCATGTCCCGGGTTTCTGACCCCCAGATGCAGCACCCTACATTTCCCTGCATTGAACTTCAACCCCCACTTCCTTGCCCACTTCAGGGTATCCAGATCCTCTCAGGGCCTCTCTCCCTCCTACCCATCAGCCAGTGCTCCCAGTTTTGAGTCATCCACAAAGAGACTCAACCTACTCCTAACACCCCATCCTATGTCCGAGACATAGGCATTGAACAGGAGTGGCCCCAGGACTGAACCCTGGGGGACCCCACTGATGACCTTCCTGGGAAGGAGACTACCCCTCAACCACTACTCGCTGTATTCGCCCCATAAGTCAGTTTTCCACCCACCTGAGCAACTGCCCCCACCCCATCCCCCCAGCTTTGTTGGTAGGCGTTGGCGGGGTGCCGAATCGAACACCTTACTGAAATCCAGATAGAGAACATCCACTGGCCTATGTTGGTCCAGGGCACCCGTCACCAAGTCATAAAACTCCACCAGGTTAGTCTGACACAACCTCCCCAGAAGAAAACCATACTGCCTGTCATCTAGGTGCCTCAACCTTTCCAGCTGACTCCCCAGCCTCTCCTTGATAATGCCCTCCATAACCTTGCCTACCACAGACATTAGGCTAACGGGCCTATAATTCCCCATCTCCTCTCTGGACCCCCCCCTTGTGGATAGGCACCATATGAGCCATCTTCCAATCTTGAGGCACCCACCCTGTCATCAGGGAGATGTTGAAGCGTGAGGCCAGTGGGTGGCCCATGTCTCAGAAATTGCAGCCAAGCCTGCTGCACCCTCAACTAGCATTGCCTGGAGCTCTGGCATTTTATTGCCCATGCTCCTGGCATTGATCAGGATCATCCTCCACCCGACCCCCAACTCCCTCGCCAGTCTTCTCAACCCAGTGCAGTCCCCCGTCTCTCTTCCCCCCTCGGTTCCCCCTGGTCTTTTGATGCTACCTGCAGCCCGCTTTGCATGATCTAGTCCTGAACCCTCAAGCTTCCTCGCTGGGGCTTTCAGTCTTTCTTTCCCCCCCCTTTACAAGTTTAAACTCCACCTATCACCAGTGAATCCAAAAAGTCTTAGTTTAAGGATCCCCCTTCCCTCCAGGTTGAGATGCAGCCTATCCCAGGCGTATAGCCCCTTGTCTTCCCATGTATCACCCCAGCCCCCCATCAATCCATACCCTTCTGACTTGCACCACTCCCAGAGCCACTGGTTCACCTCCTAATTTTCTGCTTATTTTCCCTGCTTGCCCTTGGTACTGGCAGTATCTCTGAAAAGGAGATTGAGCATCCTATAGAGCAGCAAACCCTGGCCAATTCCCTGAATCTTGCCTGTATTTCCAGTTCACTGTTCCCTTCTAAATCGTTTGTTCCCAGGCGAACTAGAAAGTCTGGGGATCTTCCACATTCCCTTGCCATTGACTATAGCTGGAATTTGGCCTTATGTACAGATAGGCCTGGGATACATTTAACCTTGACTGGGCTGCCTTTTCCCTCCCCAACTCCATCCCTCCCACTGGATACCTCTAATCGTGGAGTCACCCAGCAGGAGCACCTTCATCTCTCCCCCCAGGTTACTAGCCCATTTGTGCCCTTCAATACTCCTTCTTCTATCTTTGTCCCCCAGCTTGCTCCTTGCATCCCCCCCCCCACAGCCTGGGTGTCTCTATGTTGTGTGTGCCCTTCCAGGCTCCCTTTTCTGCCTATGTCCCCCAATTTTCTCCTCTCACCCCCTGCAACTTGAGGGTCACATGTCTGTATGTGCCCTTCCAGACTCTTTCTCCTGACAATTGTCCCCCTGCTTGCTCCTTGCCCCTTCCACAGCATGGGCATCACTAGCTTGATTGTGCCCTTCCAGGCTCCCTCTTCTGTCTCCCTCTCCCAGCTTGCTCCTCACACCCCTCACAGCCTGAATATCGCTAGTCACCCCCCCAAAACTCTTCCCCGGGTTGGTCTGTTGCCATTGACTTCTCCACCCAGGCCTCCTATTCCTGCTTTCCTTCTCCCCTCCCTCCCTCCTCAGGTTCTGCAGTAACAGAACCCTGTGCCCTAGTGCTCTCTACACCCCCACTTTTGGAAATTCCAGTCTCTGAGCTGGCCTCCCCAGAGTGCTCCCCTCCTTGTCCACTTGTCCCTTCCTCAACTCTGCTCTGTCCTGGGTCCTGGCCTCGTCTATCCTGACTCTCTTCTGTGCATCCCCCTCTGCCTTACCTCCCTCAGCTCCAGGCTCGTGCCCCCCTCCTTACTTATCTGGTGCCCTGGTCTCACATTCCCCATGCCCTCCCCTCCTTTAGATCAGGCCCCCCCCTCCTATCCCCTGCCTCACTCCGGCACCTGACCAATCCCTCCCCATCATCCTGCACCCTCTGCCTGCCAGCCTCTTCCACCTCATCCTCCAGGTACAGCAGGGTGAACCAATTTGTAAGTGTGATACTGCCCCAAGCTCACCCACTCCTGTCCCCTTCCCCTTCCCCTTCCTTGGCTTTCTATGGGCCACCCCCTCCTTCCAGAGTGAAGACTGTACACCGGTATTTTCAAGTCTCACCCTCCGGAGTGACCATGTGGTCCTAGTCCTCTCACTCCCACCCCTATACCTTGGGGTATGCCATTTTGTCCTCTCCTATCACCATATGGTTTCTGCCCCCCATTCTCTCACCAATCCACCCACCTCCCTCCCTCCAACTGCTTTCTGATCCCCTCAACCTCCTGCCTGAGGCCTGCCAACTGGTAACACACACTGGGCATCCCCCAAACTTCCATGTCCAATTCAATATTATGGCCGCCCCGCACCCCATACACCCAATCACCCTCCAAAAGATTCCGGCTCTTGCATCATTCGATCTCATCCTCACTGTTAGGTGTGGGCAATATGGCCTCCCCTCGGCGATAAAAGTACCCACCAATCTGTATGCACTAAATCAATCTACCCTTTTCCATGCAGTAGCCAGCTTATGCCCAATCAATCGATACAAACAGTACCCAAGATGCAGTAGCCAGCACTACCCATGTGCCACCCTAATAGGATTAGGATGTTGCAAGGCCTTATGGGGCACACCCAATACATGTAGGGTGAGCCTTGGGGTGGGTGGGTGGGATACACTGCAGGCTGTGTCAAAACACAATCAAACAAGGAGTCCTCTGGCAGTAACACCTCACACAATCACCAAATTGGCTGCTGGAATACCTTCCTCCTGCCCAAACTAAACGTAAAAGCACAACAAATGGCTGCCCAAACTAAATGAAAAAGAACAATAAATGACTGCCCAAACTAAATGTAAAGGCACAATAAATGGCAGTTAAGACCAGCCCTCAAATGAAATTACAAACCCACAGAATACCAGCGAAGAAAATCTTTCAAGTCTGCTTATTCTCACAGCTCCAGCTAGAAGCTTCTTCCCACTTCTCCTCTAACTGAAGACTGACTGAGATGGCAGTCACACCTCACATTCAAACAGCACTAATCCCCTGTAATATGATGCCTGCACTTACAGGCCAGATAGCAACTTTTAAACACAAACAAACACCAAATTGACTGCTAGAATCCCTTCCTCCTGCCCAAACTAAATGTAAAAGAACAATAAATGGCTGTTAAGACCAGCCCTTAAATACAATTACAAACCCACGGAATACCAGCTAAGAAAATCTTTCAAGTCTACTTACACTCACAGTTCCAGCTAGAAGCTTCTTCCCCCTTCTCCTCTAACTGAAGACTCAGAGTATTTATACATATTTACACACTGGACATTTCTGGCTAGACAAATATTACCTACTGTAGCTATCCATGTGCAGTAGTTGGTAACATCAGTTTACACTTCGCCACACTGAACTACAGCTATGATCAAAATTTGGGAACAATGGGTAAAGTATACACCATGAGTGCTATGACTTTATGGGTCACATCATGCATGGTAAGGTCAGAGGAGGGACCAAGGTTGTCATAGGTGAGCTTCATTATAGCCTGGGTTTACATCTCAACTTGTGACATAGCATTACTCCTCCTCAGTCATAGGTAGGTTGCACTCTTCTGGCTCTGTGCCCAGCACAAGGGCATAGTCAGGAGTCACAGGATACACTTCAGTCTCTAGGATTTGTTCTTCAACATCCAACTCCACTTTATTGCCCCTAACAGGGTCTTTAACTTGCTCAGTTACCATTTCTTCAGGCACAAAGGGTGCAGCTTCTGGGGTCAGTTTGTAAAACAGTTCATGGGTAGCAAAGTCTTCAATGGATCCTGTACTAGTGTATTGTTCTGAATTTCTCCAGTCCATTTGTTGAAATGGTACACACTGTGGTAACTTAGATACTCTGATGCAACATGCAATATCATCATCACTGTCATCAGAACTATTGTACAGTAGCTCACATTACTTAGCACACCAGCCCTTTGTAGAGTTGTTTGAGTCTCAGTTTTTGGTCTCCGTGCCACTGGGTGTTCAGTTTCAGTTGTAAGCTCAGGCACAGTCTCTCTCATGGGTAAGAGATGGTTTCTGTGGACAGACTTTTCCAGGCCACCACCTTGTTCCTAACATATCTTGTAAACTGGAAAGTCAGGCATTTGTTCTACTATGATATAAGATTCTGGCATGCAACAGTCTTGAATCTTGTGTTTTCCTTGAAGGCCCCAGTTTCTCAAAAGTCTCCAACCTGTAACATCTGGTTGTGAACTCTTGTTGTATCAACTCTTGTTTGCAAGGTTATTCTTGGCTTCTGCCACAGAAACTAGTTGGTAAGCTTTCTGTAGATGCTAATACCATCTCCTGGTGTACTTGAAATAGGTCTCTTCAGAAGCGCCATCTGTTGAAACTCCAAAACATAGGTCCACTGGTAGCCAAGCTTCTTTGCCAAACATCAGATAAAAGTGACCTTTGAGTGGTGTAATTTCAAATGCAGTTGTAGGCATGCATCAGGAACTTGCTTTCTGACTTCAAGTGGGTTTCTGAGCTGGGTCCAGGGTGCCCAACATGTCAAGCAGTGTATGGTTAAATTATTCAAGCTGAGGATCCCACTGTGGGTGGTAAGATGTATTTCTGCACCTTTGAATACTATAAAGTTGCCAGAAATTATTTTATAAGTCTACTTTCAAAGTTCTTCTCTGGTCTGAGTGGATGCTGTGAGGAATGCCATAGTGATTTTCATATTGTTGCAACACTTTAACTACAGTGATTGCTTTTTGGGCTTTTACAGGCTATGCTCGAGCAAAGTGAGTTTAATGGTCTGTTATGACCAGAACGTTACCAATATTTTTTCTATCAGGCTCCAAGGGAAGGAAGTCCATACATACTAACTGCTGCAGCCAACTGATTGTGATATTTACCAATGGTCCAGCTCTTTTTGGTAAAGTGTTTATTTTGATATCTGTCTTTCTTCTGATATCTCTGAGGCAGGTTTTGCAATGCTTTTTAACTTGCCTTTGCTATTTTGGGCCAATAAAAATGTGTTCTCATTAAGTTCAAAGCATGGTCTAACCCCAGTGACCTTTTTCCTCATGCAGAGATTTGATAACAGCTTTTTGATACTTTCATGGCAACACCAACTGTTCTTTAGAGAACTCAAGGTGTACACTTTCCTGACTGGTTTATATTAGCAGTCCATCTTTTAGAGACAATCTGTTCCACTTTCTCAATAACAGTGGGATATTTGAATGAGCTACTGGCACAGTACTTGATCTACATTTGACAGACTGCAGCTAAACAGGGAGGGAGAAAGAGCTCTGGGGCAAAGATCTGATCTATGCATTGCTAGTTTAAACTAAAGGAGCGGGGGGGGCAACATATGGGCTCCCTGCAACTGACTGAAGCTCGGCGGTAGCTCCCCCCCCAACAACCCACGGTCAAAGGATAAAGGTAAGATAGATAAGGACTTAGCAACAAAGGGTCACATCCAGCCAAAAATATGGGGACGGGTAAAATTCAGACTTTAAATTTAAAATTCAGGCTTCAAACAGTAAGCCCCGAACATGGGCTGCCATGCACACAAATGAACGCAGCCTGGCAAACAAGTTGCCAGATCTCACTGACACGCTGGTATCAGCCAACACTGGCTGGGTAACAGTATCAGAGACCTGGTTTAGCAAACATCATACCTGAGATACAATGATCCCAGGGTACAACCTCTACTGGAAAGATAGGGAAGGAAAAAAGGGAGGCGGGGTTGCTATATATGTCAAGGAAAACACAGAAGCAACAGAAATCCAAGGAAATCAGGATAAGATGGAAGACCTGTGGGTCATGTTAAAAACTGAAAAGGGAGAAACTGTCCATCTTGGAGTGATCTACAGGCCCCCAGGACAAGGCGAGGAGTTAGAGAACTATTGAAATCCATCCAGAGGATGGCAGAAAAAGGGAAAGTAATTCTGACAGGGTACTTTAACTTACCCAACATCAACTGGGAAAATCTCACAGCTGCGTCATCCAGGAGTAAAGATATGCAAGTGGGTCTAAAAACGTAGGCCTGATACAGCTCTTATCAGAACCCACCAGAAAAGGAGCGCTCCTGGACCTAATCCTCACATATGGAGACAGGATTGCCAATGTTGAATTGGGAAACCTCTTGGGAAACAGTGACCACCACTCAGTATATTTCAAGGTTGCTACAGGAAAAGGAACATGTCATACAAAGACAAAAGTTATGGACTTTGGGAAAGCGGACTTCATGAAAATGAAGATCTGTTGAGCAGTAAGTCTCAAGAATATGCCAAATAAGATGGACATTGAAACCAGGTGGGCTAGGTTAAAAGAAGCCATAAATGACACAGCTAGTCAATGCTTGAAAATGGTAAACAAGCCTAAAAGAAAGAGAAAACAACTGTGGTTTACAAAAGAAGTTGTGAAAACTCGGGACAATCAAGCAACTGAAGCAACAAGCTGCTCACCTGAGTAGCTGAGGAAGCCAAATCTCCAGCCTGATAACTTTCGAGGCAGCTCCCCCCCAAGCTAGGCACTCGGGACAATCAAGCAACTGAAGCAACAAGCTGCTCACCTGAGTAGCTGAGGAAGCCAAATCTCCAGCCTGATAACTTTCGAGGCAGCTCCCCCCCAAGCTAGGCACTCGGGACAATCAAGCAACTGAAGCAACAAGCTGCTCACCTGAGTAGCTGAGGAAGCCAAATCTCCAGCCTGATAACTTTCGAGGCAGCTCCCCCCCCCAAGCTAGGCACTCATGACAATCAAGCAACTGAAGCAACAAGCTGCTCACCTGAGTAGCTGAGGAAGCTAAATCTCCAGCCTGATAACTTTCGAGGCAGCCCCCAAGCTAGGCACTCGGGACAATCAAGCAACTGAAGCAACAAGCTGCTCACCTGAGTAGCTGAGGAAGCCAAATCTCCAGCCTGATAACTTTAGGCAGCTCCCCAAGCTAGGCACTTGGGACAATCAAGCAACTGAAGCAACAAGCTGCTCACCTGAGTAGCTGAGGAAGACAAATCTCAGCCTGATAACTTCGAGGCAGCTCCCCCAAGCTAGGCACTCGGGACAATCAAGCAACTGAAGCAACAAGCTGCTCACCTGAGTAGCTGAGGAAGCCAAATCTCCAGCCTGATAACTTTCGAGGCAGCTCCCCCAAGCTAGGCACTCGGGACAATCAAGCAACTGAAGCAACAAGCTGCTCACCTGAGTAGCTGAGGAAAGCAAATCTCAGCCTGATAACTTGAGGCAGCCCCCCAAGCTAGGCACTCGGGACAATCAAGCAACTGAAGCAACAAGCTGCTCACCTGAGTAGCTGAGAAGTAAATCTCCAGCCTGATAACTTTAGAGGCAGCTCCCCCAAGCTAGGCACTCGGGACAATCAAGCAACTGAAGCAACAAGCTGCTCACCTGAGTAGCTGAGGACTAAATCTCAGCCTGATAACTTTCAGGCAGCTCCCCCAAGCTAGGCACTCGGGACAATCAAGCAACTGAGCAACAAGCTGCTCACCTGAGTAGCTGAGGAAACAAATCTCCAGCCTGATAACTTTGAGGCAGCCCCCCAAGCTAGGCACTCGGGACAATCAAGCAACTGAAGCAACAAGCTGCTCACCTGGTAGCTGAGAAGCCAAATCTCAGCCTGATAACTTTCAGGCAGCCCCCAAGCTAGGCACTCAGGACAATCAAGCAACTGAAGCAACAAGCTGCTCACCTGAGTAGCTGAGAAGCAAATCTCAGCCTGATAACTTTCGAGGCAGCTCCCCCAAGCTAGGCACTCGGGACAATCAAGCAACTGAAGCAACAAGCTGCTCACCTGAGTAGCTGAGAAGCCAAATCTCAGCCCTAATGTGCTTCGAGCAGCCCCAAGCTAGGCCTCAGGACAATCAAGCAACTGAAGCAACAAGCTGCTCACCTGAGTAACTGAGGAAGCCAAATCTCAGCCTGATAACTCGGGGCTCCCACCTCCCAAGCTAGGCACTCGGGACAATCAAGCAACTGAAGCAACAAGCTGCTCACCTGAGTAGCTGAGGAAATAAATCTCCAGCCTGATAACTTTAGAGGCAGCTCCCCCAAGCTAGGCACTCGGGACAATCAAGCAACTGAAGCAACAAGCTGCTCACCTGAGTAGCTGAAATAAATGTCCAGCCTGATAACTCTTAAGGCAGCTCCCCAAGCTAGGCACTCGGGACAATCAAGCAACTGAAGCAACAAAGCTGCTCACCTGAGTAGCTGAGGAAGCCAAATCTCAACCTGATAACTTTCGAGGCAGCTCCCCCAAGCTAGGCACTCAGGGACAATCAAGCAACTGAAGCAACAAGCTGCTCACCTGAGTAGCTGAGAAATGAAATCTCAGCCTGATAACTTTCAGGCAGCTCCCCCAAGCTAGGCACTCGGGACAATCAAGCAACTGAAGCAACAAGCTGCTCACCTGAGTAGCTGAGGAAATAAATCTCCAGCCTGATAACTTTCCGGAGGCTCCCCCCAAGCTAGGCACTCAGGACAATCAAGCAACTGAAGCAACAAGCTGCTCACCTGAGTAGCTGAGGAAGCCAAATCTCCAGCCTGATAACTTTCGGTAAAGGCCTCTTCTCTTCATCTGGGCGCCTGCAGAGGGTGCTAGTCCGGCGGCGCGCCCGCCTGCCCGCCCGCCCCTAACCACCCTCCCACCCAGTGGCGGCTGTCAATTTAAGGATCCACCCCATGAAATCACATCCGGTGATATCCGTCCTGTTGCCCAGAACCTATCTCCCACTTTCCCATTTGCAGGTTATACCTGCTGGCCACTAGAGGACCTTGCTCCCTCACTACTCCTACTCCTACCTGTACAGCACTACTTCCCTGGGATCTTGCTCACCACATGTATTGGCCCTGCCTCACGCTCTGCCTGTGCCTATCCCCACTAGCAGTGCACTTACCCACTTACCCATCTGCTAGTCCACACTGTGCCCTGGCACCCCTCCCTCCTTGCTCCTGAACCTCTCTCCTGCCCCTTGGGACCTCTGTGTGTCCCCGTCCCCCTGCCCTCCCCTAGCTTTCTTCACCTCAGGCACATCTAGGTGTCTTCTTATTCTTGCTTTCCTTCCTGTACCTCCCTGCCCCACCCCTGCTCCCTTAGCCTCCCTCCCTCCCTCTCTCATGTCAATCGTGGGAAAACCTCTCACCATCTCCCAGCCAGGGTGTTAGTCATGCTACTACTCCTGTCAGGGAACATTCATCAAACCCTGGCCCGGTTCCCAGGAGCTCCCCAACTCGCACCACAGGCCTATGCATGGTCTCCATGAATATCTGTAGCCTCCTTAAAAGTTTGACTCACTACAATGCCTGGTCACATCAATTAACCCTGATGTCATCACCCTTGTTGAGACTTGGCTGTAAAATCCTCCCCTGACTCCTAGTCTCCTTCCTGGTTTCACCTTTTCGGTCCAACCGTGTTGGAGACAGAGTGGCGGCTCATGCATTTATGTCAAGGAATCTCTCCCATCTAGCCCTGCCCACTCCCATCCTTGACTCCAGGGCCCAGGCACTTACGCTGAAACTAACCCTGACCCTTTAAAGGGACTCCTTTATCTGACTACTGCATACATGCCCCCCAGGGACCAAACGCAGGCCATTGCCTTTCTTACAGAATACCTTACCTCTCTACCTCCTTCCGCTGATCAAATTCTGTGGGTGACTTAAATGTCAACTGGCTCAGCCCCTCCTCCTCCTCTACCCGAGACTCCTTTCTGCAATAGACCTACCCAACTAGTTACCCACCCTACCAGGACTAACCCCAAGAGACTCCAGTACCCTGCTTGATGTGGTACTCACCAACCGCCCTAATCGGATCCCCAATGTACAAGTCCTCCCAGACTCTCTCAGCGATCACTCCCCATTCTATTCCACTGGTCAACCTCAGTCCACAAACCCATAGCACAGTCCACATGCAGGCGTCCTAATACCTGGTGGACTGATAAAACTTAAGGAACTTCTGTCCCAAATTGACTGGTCTCTATACAGGCAACTCCTGACATCGACACAGCTCTCTCCTTCTTTACCCAAACTTTTAATAATGCCTGTGATATCTTTGCCCCAGTGTTGACCCACCGTTCTAAAAGGAAGAATGCCCCTAGGTTACCCCAGCTTTGATCCACCAGCTCAAACATAGGGACAACCTGTGGCACCGTGCCACTGAGACTGGCCAGCCCAATGACAGGCGGTTGTATGCCGCCCAAAACAAGTGCACTCGGGCCATCAGAAAGGCCAAGTCTGAGCACTATCGGTCCTCACTCACTGCCTCATGGGGGAATCCCAGAACCTTCTGGGATAACATTAAACAGTTAAATGGGAGTGCACACTCCCCCCCATCCACCCAGATCAACATTAATGGTGTGATCTCCTCAGACCCAGCCCTCATAGCCAACCACCTCAACACCTCATTCACTGACCTTAGCCCTATCCTCCCTACAAATTTTTTTGACCCTCCTCCCCCAGCACCTGCCGTAAATCTTTCTCGTCCTTATTTTCTCCTCCACCGTGTTTCTGCCCAAGAACTTAGGCCACACCTTGTCACTGCCCTCAAGAGTAATAGTACAGGCAGTGACACCCTGGATCCGTGTATCCTACGGCTGGTCTTAGACACAGTCCTCACCCTGATCACTTGCCTCACCAACCACTCTCTTTGCCTGGGGAAGGTTCCAACTGCCTGGAAAAGTCGCCACTGTCACCCTATCTTTAAAGGTGGTGATAGGACTGTGGCTGGAAATCGACCGATCTCCATTCTCTCCCTCTCCAAGGCCTTGGAAAGTGGTGGCCTCTCAAATCTCTGACTACCTCTCCACCTACAATGTCCTTTGTCCTGAGCAGCATGGCTTCCGAGCGGCCACAGTACCAACACAGCCTTCCTAGAGTTCTCCAACTTTCTCCACTCCTCCTTAGACACTGGTTCTCTGGCTGGTGCTGTCTTCATTGACCCTCGAAGCTTTCTGACACTGTCTCCCACCCTCCTTCTTGATGCCCTTAGTCTCTCTGGTTTTGCTGCTGGGCTTATCTCCTGGTGCACCAGTTATCTGTCTGACCGCTCACAGTGTGTAAAAATTAATGGGACCACTCAGACATCTGTCCCATCTTTTCTGGGTTCCCCAGGGCTCCATTCTGGGCCTTACTATTCTCCCTTTACCCTTAACACCCTTCCACGCTCTTGCTCGGGAACATTCTATTACGCTGATGATGCAGTCATCTTTGCCTCAAATCGTAACCTACTGCCCTCCAGGACTCGCTGCAGAAGTCCTTCACTGAAGCCGAGGGCTGGTTCAAGGAACATAGATTGTGATAAATCTTAAAAACAAAACCATGTTCTTCACTCATCCCAAAACAAGTCCTGCAACTTCAAACTCCTCATTCACTCTGGGTCCTCATTCCCACTCGAACAAGTTTGCTCCTATAAATACCTAGGGATCCATTTGGACCCCTTCCTCTCCTTCCATGGACACATCGCTGCCCTAGCCACTGCCACTAATATCCGATTGGGCATCTTACATCGGTATAAACACTGCCTCCCCGGAGGCTCTTGACTTCATGATCACCTCCTCTATCCTGTCCCTAGTGGACTATGGACTGCCGGTTATGGTGCTGCTGATCAGACCGCACTCCATAAAATTTCTACTCTGAATAAGGCCTGCAGGTTAATTACTGGAGCACCTAGGATGACACACACCTGTCTACTGTATGCTAAAGCGCTGGTACTTGATCTCGACGAGCGCCTCAAATATCTTACCTGTACCCTTACAAAAAAGACCCTCCTTGGGCTTTCCCCACTAGGATTGACCACCACCATACGCCGCTCTGTCCCACTAGTTCATACTCGGACCTCTGGGAAAACCTCTCTTGTTATCCCTAGAGCTAGGACCTCTCACTGCCAAAGAGCCTTCAGCTTTAGGGCCCTCCTGGTTCAACACACTGCCCCTCCATCTCCGGCTCCAACTATATCGAGGCTTCAAAACTTCCTTACGTAACCACCTTATTAACACCCGATGCTGTAACTGCCACTAGTCAAAGCCGCAGACTAATACTTATGACAAAGCTTATTACTAAGCTGCTAAGGATGACCATAACTCTGGTATTGTTTGCATCCATCCTACCTGTCCCAGCTTGTTTGTATCTATGTCTTAATTTACTGTTATACTTATGTGCTGTACTGCTATACTGTGTATTTTGGTTTGTCTTACTGTGACAAGGTACCTTTGTAAATGGGCCTATGGCTCAAAGGTTTTCCAAACTGCTGTTTAAATAAAATAAATAAAAATAAAAAAAGTGTAAGAGAACATGAAGGCATTTAAAAAAAATATAAGGGTGAAAAAAATTGAAGAAAACAAGGAAAACTACAAAAACATACTAAGGAAGTCAGCTATGGTAGTCCAGAAGGTGAAAGCACTCATGGAGGAGAACATAGCGCAACAGGTGGGTAGCAGGGACACAACCTTTTTCAAATACATCAGAGAGCTGAGAAAGGTTAACGGAGGGATCACCAAGCTGGTGAGGGACACTGGATGGCATGCGGAAGAGGACCAGGAAAAGGTGGAAATATTGAACAAATATTTCTGCTCAGTCTTCACTAAAGAGGATGAAGGGAATAGACCAGATGGGAGCAAGGAAACAAACTCAGCCATATAAATTGATCCCAGCCCTCTCACCAAAGAAAGGGTGCTCAGGAAACTGGATAAATTGAAGATAGACAAGGCAATGGACCCAGATGGACTCCACCCCAGGATCTTAAAAGAAATAAGAGAAGTCCTGGCTGCACCTCTGGCAACACTATTCAGCAAGTCACTGGAATGGGGAGTGGTGCCAGCAGACTGGAAAAGGACAAACGTTGTACCACTTTACAAAAGCAGGATCAGAGAACATGTAGAAAACTGCAGACCAATCAGTCTCACTTCCTTAGTGGGAAAACTGATGGAAACCCTACCAAAGGAAAGGCTAATAGAGTTTTTTGAATCAAACGGGTTACAGGATCCAAAATAACATGTATTCACAGCAGGCAGATCCTGCCAAGCTAATCTGATAGACTTCTTCAACTGGGTGACAAGGGTTGTCAACCAAGGAGCAGCAGTTGATGTGGCTTATCTCGACTTCAGCAAGGCTTTTGACTCCATCCCACAAAGAAGGCTCTTAAACTCAGTAATATCAGGGTAGGGATCAAAGTTGTTAGATGGGTGGGAAATTGGCTACATGGAAGGACCCAGAGAGTAATGGTGAATGAAAGTCTCATCGGCGACGGCAAAGTGACCAGTGGTGTGCTGCAAGGATTGGTACTAGGTCCAGCCTTCTTCAATTTGTTCATAGGCACCATCACAGAGGGCTTAAATGGCAAGGTGTACTTGTTTGCAGATGATACTAAAATCTGCAATAGAGTGACACCCCCGAGTGGTAACTAAAATGTCAACAGACCTGAAATTGTTTGAAAAATGGTCAGAGACCTGGCAACTGAGGTTCAACACCAAAAATTGTAAAACCATGCACCTAGGAAAAAGTAACCCCAAGGAGCAATACTTAATGAATGGAGAAAAACTAATTGCCTCCAACCAGGAATGTGACCTGAGAATTTTCATAACTGATGACCTAAAGGCAACCAAACAATGCAAAAAGGCAACACTGAAAGCAAGTAGCATGCTTAGATGCATCAGGAGGGGCATAACCAGTAGGAAGAGGGAGATGGTTATGTCACTTTACAGGTCCTTGGTGAGGCCCCACCTGGAGCACTGTGTACAGTTCTGGACGCCCCACCTCAGGAAGAGCATGAACAGAATGGAGCCAATCCAGAGAAGAGCAACTAAGATGGTGAGCAGAATGCACCTGAAACCTTATGAGGAGAAACTGAGAGAGCTAAATAAGTACAGTACATGCTGGAGCAGAGAAGGGACAGGGGGTACATGATCGAGACCTTCAAATGTTTCAAAGGTATAAATAGGGTGGAGACAACCGACCTCTTTCAGATACACAGTCAAACTAGAATGAGGGGCCACGAAATAAGACTAAGGGGTGGTAAACACAGTGGAAACATGAAGTTTTTCTTCACTGAGAGTGTTGTGGACCTATGGAACTGGTTCTCAAAAGAGGTGGTGGAGTCGAAAACAATAAATGAGTTCAAGAGTGCTTGAGACAGACACAAAGGAATCCTGGTGCATCGTTGCATAAAATATATCAGGGGGGTAGCTTAAAATACAAACAATGGGCAGACTAAATGGATCGGAAGGTCCCCTTCTGCTGACACATTCTGTTTCTATGTACTGTACATCATGACCTTTTTCCAAGGCACACATCACTCCATGGATATCACAGTCTTCCCTTTGGGCTAATCCAAATTCAGACCAGCTTGCCTGGACCAAAGACAACAGGTCTAAGCTGGTAAAATTAAGGTAGACTGCTAGAATGACATCAGGGGAGTCCCCAACTGTGTTAATCACTCTGTAAGGGCTTGCAGGAGTGGCACGATCAGTGATGTTGAACTTCAAACACATTGCTTTTACTGCTGTACTTGGAATTATGGTACTTGAGGTTGGTGGGTCAGGGTGTGAGCATTAGGATAATGTGAATGTGTCAATATTAGTTCTCATTGTGGTACTCTACACTGTATTTGTATGTTGATAAAGCTGGGAGACACCGATGTCCAGCTGCATCTAATGTTGCTGTGGAAGTCACATAGGTGAGAGGGTTGTTATTTGTCCTTACTGTAAACTGGGCCCCATACAAGTAGTCATGGACCTTATGCTTTCCTGGTGGTGTTGAGGGTTAGGACTGAGGCATCTGCTTTACCTTGCACCACGCCGGCGACCCAGGCTTGGGAGCGAGCTCGGGTCACCGGGGGTCGACTAGGGAGGAGAGGACTGAGCAACCAAGGGACTGCTCTCCTCTCCTGAGAGGGAGAAGAGATGTAGATCCATGGTAGTGGCAGCTCCTAGTGGTGGTTGGGAGCACAACAATCAGATCCTTCATCTCTGGGGGAGGAATTGGTGGACGTCCTCCAGGCGGGTGCAGGAGCACGCTTGCAACAGGTTAGACATCATTGCATATCCAAGCCTCAGGGGAGGGACCAGAATAAGGAAAAACCCAGGCACACAGTGAGGACGACGGCAGCCCCAAGGAGCAGATCACACGCCCACCACCAGACTTTCCTGATCAGCTCTCCTGGACCCTCTCTCCACCCCGAGGAACTGGCCATCTAGCTTCTGAGGAAGGGCACCCAGATAAGGAGTGCAGGGTGGCCCCACCCTAGGGGGTGTGGAAGCCAGCAGGTTAGCTGGGGACCTCAGCAGGTGGGGGGTTCCTGTCTCCGATTCCCTCATCAGTAGGTCTCAGGCCAGGCCATAGGCCCTGGATCAGAGGGGTTCGCTCGAGGGAGATTCTGTGAGCTGGTGATCGGAGGGAAAAAAGAGTTTAAAACAAAAAAAAAAGTCATGGAACTTTTCAGTAACTGCCCACTTGACGGCCAAGAATTCAAGTTTGTGCACAGGATGCAGTTTCTCAGATGGGTCTGAAGTATGACTTCAGAATGCCACCGGATGAAGTCCCTCTGGGTGCTACTGGTACAGGACTGCTCCCAGACCACTCATACTAGCATCTGTGTGCAATATGTAGTGTTTTGTGGAATCCATAAAGGCTAACACTGGTGTTTACCAAGGCATTTGGTGATTAATGTGAAAGCTACTTCACACTGATCAGTCCACCTGGCACCAAAGGGTTCATTCATTTTCCAGTACTCTGTTGGCAGATTGTCCCTCCCAGAACAGGCTTTCATGTGTAGGTGGGTACACTGGGGTGAGGTCATTCAGAGGATGGACAACAATTGAGTACTCGTTCACTAACCACCTGTAGTATCTGTAACATCTGAGGAATGCAGGGTCTTAAGATTGTGTGGCCTGGACCAAATGGTTAGGGCCTCTATTTTGTCTGGGTCAGTCTATACACCATTGGCAGAAATGATGTGGTTTACATACTTGACCGGGAAAATTGCACTTGTCAGTGAACATTTCAGGCCCAACTCCTTCAACCTGTCCAACACCTTTATCAATCTTGTTTTGTGTTCTTCCAACATTCTTCCAAACACTAATAAATCATCAAAGTATATGAGCTCCTCCAGCAGGTGCTTGTCTCGTATTGTTTTTTCTATCAGTATTTGAAATGTAACTGGGGCCACTGACATTCCTTGGGGCATCCTCTCAAACTGGTAGAACCCCAGAGGGTAGATAAAGTCTGTTTTCTCTTTATCTTCCTCTGCTATGGTGACCTGATAATAGCTACTGCGAAGGTCCACTACCAAAAAACATCTGCTCTCTGTTAGGCTAGTCAGGGCATCTTCAACCTGAGGTATGGTGTTCTGACCAGACACAGAGTTTTTATTAAGAGTGCGATAATCTATGCACATTTGTATAGCCTTGTTTGTCTTCCTGGCCACTACTCTGGGTGAGGTGTAAGAGCTGCTAGTTTCCTTGATAATCTCCACTATCAGTAGATTTTATAGATTGTACCTGATGTCTTCTATGTCCACAAGGGCCAAACTCTGGGATCACAAGGTGAAAGAGTCTAACATGTTTCAATATAATAAAAATAGCAGGACAAGAGGACACAGCATGACATTAGAGGGAGGCCGATTAAGGGGTAATGTGAGGAAGTTGTTTTTCATAGAAAGGGCGGTGGATGCATAGAATGGCCTACCTCAGAAAGTGGTGGATAGGAATGCAGTGCTGGGCTTCAAACAGGCATGGGATAGGCATAAGGGAGCAATACAGATGAGTATGGATCGATAGGCCATTGACACAGTAAAGGACTCAGGCACATTCATAAGGTAGCAAAAATGGGCAGACTGGAAGGGCCTTGCAGTCCTTATCTGCCATCAACTTCTATGTTTCTCCTGAAAAGGGGGTAATCTCAAAAGTCGATGTGGTGTTCTCCTCGAATGCATCCCACATCCCACTTGTTCAATGAGAACACTTCCCGGCACTTGAGTAGCTCGTTACTCAGGCTCCACTGATAGTGATTAGGTATAGGCAAGTCTCCAAAGTCAAACAGGCGAGGACTGATCTCAGTGGCAGTGGCTACTTCAGGGTCCTCTTTAATCACACTGTCAGCATGAAGATATTTTATTTATTTATTACAGTTTGACAACCGGGTGAGCCCACTAGGCCCCGAGAGTCCCTTTTCCAGGGGTGACCGGGGGTTACATAGATTTTTACAAGGGATTGTATACAGCAAGATACATTACATAAGTCTCATAGTCACATAACAGGGTAAACATAGAAGCAATTCATCAGGTAACAATAGTGTTGGACTTGGACCACGGAGTGATATTTGCCAGCACTCAGGCCTTCCACACGATAATGAGTTTCTCTGTCTTGTTCTTCGTTCTTACTATCACTCTTCTCTCGCAGGGGATTGCAGGTGGTGGCATCACTCCTCTCTGGACAATCAGTCCTTCTGGTGGCTGTTGTCAGCTGGTACATCAATGATGAGTGCCAGTCTAGCTGGCTGATGCTTGAACTAGGGTATGAAACATAGAAACAGAATTTGACGGCAGAAAAGGAGGGCTTGGCCCATCTTGTCTGTCCATTTTTTCTTACTTATGGTATCACCCCATACCCTACTTAATCTCCGGCTTATCCCCCTTATCTTATCATGAAGGTTCCCGTATGCCCACCCCATGCTTTCTTGAATCCCATTACAGTTTTTTCCCTCACCACTTCTCCTGGGAGGCCATTCCAGGCATCCATCACCCTCTCCATGAAAAAGTACTTCCTCACATCTCCCCTAAGTCTACTCCTCTCCAGCTTCATGACTTCCTGTTCTTCACATCTTTTTTTCTAAAATATGCTTTCCTCTTGAACCTTATTTATACCTGTGAGGTATGTGAAAGTTTCTATCATATCCCCCAATCCCTCCCTTTCTCCAGCGTACACATATAAAGGTCCTTCAGTCTTTCCTCATAGGGCTTTTGATGCAGACCCTGCATCATTTTGGTTGCCCTCCTCTGGGTCACCTCCACTCTTTCTATGTCCTTCCAGAGTTGAGGGGCTCAATTCTCAAAAGAGTTGGAATAGTACAAGCCCCGGGTGTGCCGAACACACAGCACATGGGGCTTGCAGCATTCTCTGGCTGGTAATCTGGATTCTCGATCCCATGCGCCACATTCCACGAGATAAGCCAGCTTTTGCTGGTCTAACTTTATGGACCTTTTCAGGGGGATGTGCCAAACATTTGGTGCAAGCTGCCATTAAGGGAGTAAATTGTTGCAAATGCATGCGACTCTTGTGTATGGGGCGAAAGGGGCTACAATGTGTTCCACACAGTGCAGGGTTTGATGCAGGGTTTCTGCAAGCCCTGTGTCAGCCTTTAAGACTTGAGCCCAAGTGTCACCAGAACTTGATGCAGTACTCCAAGTGAGCTCTCACCAGTAATCTATACAGAGTAACACCACCTGCCTCATTCTGCTAGTGATCCTCCTCTCTATGCACCCCAGCATCCAACTAGCTCTCCTGACTGCCTTGTCACACTGCATAGCCACCATTGTGTCATTAGATATGATAACTACCAGGTCTCTTTCCTGTTTGGTGGTCTTCAATCCCTCTCCTCCCATTTTATACTCCTCCTCCCCTGGGTTTCTGTTCCCCAAGTGTATGATTTTGCATTTTTTTTTGCATTGAGGCCTAGTTGCCATATCCTTGACCACTCCTCTAACTTTTTCAGATCCCCTCTCATCCCCCAAAAGAGTGTCTACCCTGTTGCAGATTTTAGTGTCATCTGTGAACAGGCAGACATTTCCCCCTAGCCGCTCTGCAATGTCTCTTAGAAAGATATTAAAGAGAACCAATCCCAGTACAGATCCCTGAGGCACCCCACTGGTCACCCTACCTTTCTCAGAGTGAACTCTGTTTACCACCATCCTTTGTCTCCTATCCCTTGGTCAATTTCTTACCCAGTTTACCACCTTTGGTCCCATTCCTAGGCCATCCAGCTTGCTTATTAATCTCCTATGTGGGATGGTGTCAATGGCCTTGCTGAAATCCAGGTAGGCCACATCCACCGCTCCTCCCTGATAGGGTTGTCAGAACTTGTTCGAGAAAGATTCGAACCCTGGTGTTCGAGTTCTAATTTAGAACTCAAACACTAGAGGGTTCACAAAGGTATTCAAAATTTTTTTGTTTTTTTTTGTTACTTAAACGGAACTGCCATGCCACTGCGTGCTATTTCCTGGGGAGAAATGGACAGAGACACTGAGAGTGACAGACTCCGGGTATGATTATAGGGGGAGAAGGGGGCACAAGTACCCCCAACAATTAGGATAAGCACACTTGCCACTCAACCCCTTTTGCTGCTGCTGCCTGCTGATGGGCTAGAAAGGACTGACTCGGGAGCTTGCTGTTCTGGGGGGGGGGTAACTAATGGACCTTGGGAGAGAGAGCCACAGGAGAGCATGGCGTGCTGTAGCAGCTGGGGGGCATCGTTGCAAAAGATGGCCTGGCTGGAACCGAGAGGAGCAGGAGTGAGTTGTAAGAGGGAGAGAGGAAAGTGATGGACTGCACTGCGGAAGTAGCATAAGCATTATCACCACCAATAGTGAGGAGGTGGGACGGCAGGTAGGAAACTGACTGCTAGCGTTGAGAGAACTGTGGTACTAGTGTTGACATGTTTGGTGCTTCAGTTCCACTCTTCCTGTGACTGTCTTGCCTTTCTAAAACTGAATGCTGCTGCTGCATCCACCCGCCAATATCAAAGAGCTGCTGCTTTGCTTGCCAGTGCTGGGAGTCAGTCGTGGAGTCCTTTGGCCTGGGATCGACCATTGTGGGGCTGAGGGTGCCAATGAGTGACTGTGGGAGTCAATTCAGTCGAGGCATCGATCAGGCTGAGCGTGTAGCCTGTGAAACTAACTGGAGGCTGCCAGATGGAAGTTTGGAAGGGAGAAAACAGGAATATGGACTGCTGGAGGCTCGAGGTGGAGGCTGCTGCTGAAAGCAACAACTAACTGGGAGGTAGGACAGACTGGTGGTGCTGTAGTGTGATGGGTGGGAGTGAGTTGTGACGGGTGGGTGGGGGCAGCGAGCAACATCATCATGCCAAGGGGGAGGGGGCGTGTGCTCACTATGTTGTATGGACTAAAGCAATAAGCAGAGGAGGTGATGGGAGTGAGGGGTTTCCAGTTTGCACAGGGCAGTTCTAAGCTGGCAGGGGCCACGTACTGCTGGGTACTGGCCATTTGATTTGGCACCAGTCAGGGTCAGGAAGTGCCCGCGAAAAGAAGCCTGCTGCAATGTATGAGGTATTCTCTCTTCCTATTGTGTCTGGCCTCTGGAGTGGGTCAGTGGCACTAACAGTTAGTGACGGGCACAGCAATTAGCAAAACAAAACAAAACAGCTCAACTTGAACTAACATAGCTCTAGTTTGCGAGAAGACAAGGATAGGTGGTGTTTATGTTTGTAGGTGGGCTGTTTTGCTGTGCTGTGTTGGATGTATCTGCTGTACTGTCTACAGTCAGTGTCTGATTTAAAATGATGTGCTGTCTAGCATCTCTCCTGTGTGCCACCTGTGCCTGACTATATGTCTGCTTTGGTAGGGGCTGCTGGCTGGGGGGAAGGGGGGTATATGGTTAGCCTAGAGTGCAACTCCAGTGTTTTACTCTGTGTTACCAAAGTTAAATTTAACAAAATAAATCACCTTTACCCTGCAGGTGGGTGGAATGGCACAAGAGAGTTGTTATGGAAAGGAAGGGGGAAGGGAGAAAGTGCTGTAGATCAAGTAGGGTCTATGGTAACAAAGTAGGTACAGAAAAATGGGCAGACTGGTTGAGTCAAACGGTCCTCATCTGCCATCAAATTCTATGTTTCTATGTTAAATTGAATTACAGTAATTGCTGTGCAAAATAAAAAATAACATGGATAATTTACTTTCCGATGGGTAGCACAGCACTCATGATCCGGAGCTGGTTGAGAGTGTGCCCCCCCACTCCCCCAACCTTACACCAGAATTACTCCTCTGGATGGACTGACAGGTGGGATGGAGGGACTGGGAGGGACTAGTTAAATTAGTGTATTAATTATACTGTTACTGTAGTGTACACTAATGAGAGCAGCACAAAGTGTATAGCTGAGTCCTGTGACTCAAACTTTCACTTGTGCAGCAGGAAATTATCAGGGCAGATGGAGCTGGATGAGTAGCAGAGCAGATGTGCTGTGCTATGCTCCATTTCTTGGTGCCTTTTATGGGAAAAAGAATGTACACTTTGATTTGAGGCAGACACTGGTAGTGGTGTGGAAGCAAGGCATTTTTTTCTGTGTGGCAGAAATTACAGGTGGATCAGTGGACTGGAGCAGCCAGGCAGTGGCACAAGTGGTAGTTAGCAAGGTGGTTTGATGTGAAGGGAGTAGGGGAGTAGGCAGGCAGGGGAGACTGTGGACTCAACTGATTGGGAGCCTTGGGGGTCTCTGTGTACAGTACAGGTCATCATCCTGCTGTGTGCACTTTGCTATACTGTACCTGTGACTCCTTCTACTTGGCGTCCTGGGCCTGTATCCTACCCACTGGTGTGTGTGACTGTGTGCGCTGTGTAGCACAGCAGCCAGTTGTGTGGTATCCTTAAATATATGCCACAAATATTTCCCTGTTGGGAAGAGAGACAGAAAAATCACTTTCATTGTGTCGTGTGACTCTGTCTTCTATGTGGCAGACTGGTCAGTCTACCATCCTGCTGTGTGCCCTTTGACTGCACTGTACCCTACTACCAGTGTGTGCAACCATGTGCACCCAGTTGTGTGGTATCCTTAAATACATGCCAGAAATATTTTCCTGTTGGGAGGAGAGATGGGAAAATCCCTTACTCATTACAAAGAAAAAAATATACTGTATATCTGTGTGACACTATGTTGTGTGGCTCCGTCGCCTACGTGGCATACTGGCCATCATCCTACTGTGTGCCATTTTACTGCTTCACTGTGCCCAGTGAGCGTGTGACTCCTACGTGGCATACTGGCCATCATCCTGCTGTGTGCCATTTCACTGCTTCACTGTACCCAACATATCAGCCACACATGATCATTTAACTCTCTCCTTATACCGAAAGATTTTATTTCTCCTTGTCCTCAGTTTCATGTGCATTTCGATTTTACTTCATTATTGGCAGCATGGCCACAATTTCACTATTATCTTCATTATTGGCAGCACAATTTAAACAATTGGGTTCGAGTTCTAAAAAGTTCTCAAAAAAGAGTAGAACCCTAGAACGTTTTCATAAGTTCTAGGCTAGAACTAGAACCCAGAACTTCAGAGGGTTCGGACAACCCTACTCCCTGATCACCCAGTCAAGACCCGACCCCCAGGCCCCACCCCCATTAATCCATGCTGTCTCATATCCTGTAAGCCACTGGATTCAAGATATTCCACTATCCTTTCCTTCAGTAGTGATTCCAATAATTTCACCACCACAAAGTCAGGCTGACTGGCCTATAGTTGCCAGCCTCCTCCCTACTACCACTTCTGTGAAGTAGGACTACGTCTGCCCTCCTCCATTCCCCTGGAACCTCTCCCATCTCCAGTGAGAGGTTGAATAGGACTGTAAGAGGTGCAGACAGCACCTCCCTGAGTCCTCTCAGTATACTTGGATGGACCCCATCTGGCCCCATCGCCTTATCCACTTTCAGATTTGGGAGTTCCTTCAGGGCTCTCTCCACTGTTTGAAAAAAACATTATTGGACCCAGACTGCCTGGCAAATTACAGACCTGTCTCTAACCTACCCATTTTGGGGAAGGTTATTGAGAAGGTAGTAGCCTTACAACTAGAGGCCCGTTTGTCAATGTACAACATCTATGACCCGCTCCAGTTGGGTTTTAGGAAACGGCACAGTACTGAGACTGCCTTGGTTCAGGTGTTTAATGATCTCCTGATGGTAAGAGATAGAGGGGAACATTCCATCCTTGTTCTCCTCAACCCCTCCGATGCATTTGACACTGTAGACCATGGGGTGCTACTGGATCGCCTGCAGACTTGTTGTGGACTCTCTGGTTCAGTTCTCAATTGGGTCCATTCTTTTCTCACTGGCAGAAGGTAGTCTTCGGGGCTTTTTCATCCAGTCCATAGCTCCTGCCGTATGGGGTTCCGCAGGATTTCATTTTATCCCCCATGATGTTCATGGTGTATATGCCACCACTAGGGGACATTATTAGATGGTACAGGTTGAGTTTTCATTGTTATGCTGATGATACTCAACTGTACCTGTCTTTTATGCCCAAACAACAGGATGTGGTCTCAGTTTTCAAACAGTTCCTTGCTGAAATCCAGGACTGGATGAGTGCCAACTGGTTAAGGTTAAATCTGGAAGACTGGTGGTGGAATCTGATCACCCGAGGGTTGGTGTGCAGGCTGGTTGAGTCACCGGGCTAAGGCTTGGGGATTCCCAGATTCTCACTTCTAAGGTTCAAAATCTTAGTGTTCTTCTGGATAGCGGCCTTACACTTGAATTTCTGGTGTTGGCAGTGGTCCAGAGTGCCTTTTACCATCTTAGGGACATCACCAGGATTCAACACCTGATTCTCTTGGGTGATCTGCCATCACTATTCCATACCTTGTGACATCACAACTTGATTATTGCAATGCTCTTTACCTAGGGCTATTGGGGGCTGATCTTCAATACCTACAGAGAGTGCAGACTGCGGCAGCCAGGCTACTGACTGACCTTTTGAGGTCATGTCATATTACACCTGTGCTGTATTCTTTGCACTGGCTACCTATTAGGTGGCGGATCACCTTCAAGGTCAGATTATGACCTATAAAGCCCTACACAGATTGAGGCCTAGCTACCTGCAAGACCTCCTACAGCCCTACTGCCCATCTCATCTCCTCCGGTCAGCTGATGAGGGTCTCTTGGTGATTCACAGGGTCCACTTGAAATCGTCTGGTGCTTGAGCTTTTCCTGTGGCAGTGCCAACCCTGTGAAATTCACTGCCGTAGTCACTCAGAGAGCCACCCCCCATGAGTGCCATCAAGAGGGACTGAAAGAACTTCTTATTTACTGAAGCTTTCCTCTCTTTTAATTTTTATGCTGCCTTGCACATGTACAAGCAACATATTGAGGTAGCTTGGAACAGCAGGTTTTGGAGGTGCAGTCATGTTGTGGCCAGTGGTGCCACTGCTTTTTCAGGCTGGGCTCCATGGCACGAATTAGAATGCATGCTGTCTATGACAGCAGTGCAAAAGTGTGCCACCAACTTGAAACAATTTAGCTGCTGCAATGAGGGAGCTCCCCCTCACTGCAAGGCATGCCTCGCCTGGTGTAACATTTCAATAAAAGATGGTGGCGGCTGTCGCCGTTCCCCCTCACAGTCCCAATCAAGCTGACATCAGTGGTGCCCAATCCCCCTGTCGGCATGCCCCATTCCCAGTTCAATTTGTCAATGGGGAAGCCCAATCCCCATCGGCATAATGGCCCCCTTATCAATTAATTGGGTAACCCCTCGCATTCATGCGCCCCCTCCCCAGACACTTTTCTGTGCTGATGGGGAGCCCAGTCCCTGTCAACTTCGGTCTCCCTCCCCCAAAATACAGGTGGCACACTAGGAGCCTACTGCAGTGTGCCAAAACACACCTGCAAATTATGAAAACTGACCGGCGTTGTCTTTATGTTTTTTTTTTTTGGTTGTTTTTACCTGAAAAACGAGAAAACGATCCCTCGACGTATCCGGTGCCCCTCCCCCAATCCGCACCCACCATCTGTGTACCCCACCTCCCCACACCACACACCTCTTCACCCCATACTTACCTCTGGAGCCTGGCACGACGATCTTCGGTGGACCAGGAACACATCTGCACTCTTCAAAGCCGACCGTGAACTGAAGAAATGCCGGTAAGCTGTATAATGGCATAACTGCTTTTTTTTCAACTTTGGTGCATATCTCAGCCATTTTTGCGAATTTTGGCACCAAATTTTCAACATGGGGTTCTTGGGACCCCACATCATGAATTCAGGCACATACATCTTGTTAATAAGAGAATTCTACTGACATCTTGTTACTCGGTCCTGAAAGGTGATTTCACAGTCACTGCGTGGAATCACCTTTAGGGACTGATTAATGAAATGACAGTGTCACTGTTGATGAGTTGGGCTCCCAAAAAGCCTATTTTGCAAATTTGGTGAAAAAATTCCAAAAATTGACTGTGTTACAAGTGTGCATTGTGCAGTTTCCATGCATGCTCGTAACTTCGAGAATTTTTAATATTTTTACTCCAGATTTTCAACGTTGCTATTTTGTTACACCTCCTTATGAACAGTACAGCTATCATTTTCCACATCTTGTCCGAAATGTGTTTTCTTTTTTTTTGCCAATAACTTTATTTTATTTTTAACCAGAACAACAACACCATACAACAATATACATAAAAATGATAGGGGTACACAGGTTGGTGTAGAACAGAATACACAAAGACTAATATGAACTTACAATTAAAACAAGAAAAATAATCAATAAAAAAGGCACCCAATTGGTGAAACGAAAAATATAAACAATCCCACCCGCCCCCCACCCCGCAGCTATCCGTAACATTGATTAAAACAGGAAGTAGGTAATATCATGTTAAAACCCATTAGCTCAGCTAGATCAAAACTTTGAGGGGGGAAAAAGAGAAGTGTAAATTGCCAGTGGTAGAGGGAGGGAAGCCATATTTGATAAGAAGAAAGTTAAATAAATGGGACCAATGAAACCAAAGGTACTCTAAGTACCACTACCGTAAGAAAAGAACTTGTCCCGCAGACATTGATTGAAACCCTTCCAATATTTATCAAATTTATGCTGAGTATTGGAGGCTACATAAACAGACCTTTCAGCAAGTAATGCATTCATGAATTCCTCCCACCATTCCTTGAAAGAGGGAGTCCATTTCTCCCGCCAATGACGCAAAATCACCAACTTAGTGACCATTGCCACCAATGCCATCTGGGCTCTTGAGGCAATACCTGGGATAAGGCCATACCTCCCAAATACACAGATCTCTGGCGAGAAAAAAGCAGAAAAATCTTGAAAAGGCCTCAGTCCCCGTTTGACCACCCCCCATAACTCACTACTTTTGGGGCAGGACCACATCTTATGAAAAGTAGTAGCTAAAGAGCCATCACAGTTCTCACAGACTGGAGAGCAATTATTATTCCAATGATACAACCTAGCCGGGGACCAATAAATGTTATGTAACAATTTAAACTGAATTCTCTTAATCTATCCTGTTTAGTAAAGGCATAAATATCTGTCCAAACTGTCTCCCATACTGTCTCCACAAATTCAAAGACATGTTAACTTCCCAGTGAAAGGGATGGGAGAAGAGTAAAGGTCAGTCTTTTTGAGAATGCCCTGATAAAGTTTAGAAACCAATTTACCTGATAGACAGGAATCGGATAGATATATCCAAAGGTCCCCCACTAGGTCAGATCTATTGCCATGTTTCAAAAAGGACTGAATACAGCTCCTGATTTGAACCAAACTTAACATAACTTGGGACTTAACCCCAAACTTTAACGCTAATGATGAAAGTGGGAGAATAGCATTGCCCGCATAAAAGTCAATAATTCGAATTTTAGAGGGGAATATTGAGGGGAAATTGTATATAGGTTGATTACCAATTAGGAGATTTGGGTTCTTTAAAAGAGGTTGCAATACATCGAAACGAGGGTTAATCTTTAGACAGGCGTATAGCTGGTGAATAGCCCTAATATCCCACCCTATAGGAGTATTTCTAATCTTACTCGGTACTTTAGTCCAAGGGGTATAAAGGAGGGATTCTAAATCTAACTTTAAACCCTTAACTATAGCCCTGTCTAACTCTAGGCCTATAGCAGGAGTGTTAATTTTTCCGGTCCATAAAACCGCTCTAGCCGCATGGATGGCTAGGTAATATTTAAAAAAGTCCGGTAATTGCTGGCCGCTCAACTTACGTTGTTGTCAAAGTTTATAATAAGCTCTGCGTGGAGGTTTATTTTTCCATATAAAATCTGAGCAGTACCTGCATAAATTATTAAAAAAGGACTTGGGGAGGTATATATTCAAATTAAGGAGGGGATAAAGAACTCTCGGCAGAACCACCATTTTAATAACGTTGATTCTCGCAGAGAAGGACAATGACAGTTTCGACCATCTATCTAAATCTTCTCTAATAGATTTAAGGACAGGTAATAAGTTCAGTTTAACCAGTTCATCCAGGTTCTTGGAGATTGAAATGCCTAAATATTCAAATGATTTAGACTGCCACTGCAGGCCTAAGGACACGCACCAGCTTTTCACAAGAGTGGTTGAGAGAGGAAAAAAGGTGGTTTTGGCAAGGTTCAATTTAAAACCCGAAAAACCACTAAAATCCTCAATTAAAGTAAGGACTCTAGGAAGAGATAAAGTTGTGTCTCTAATATGTAATAAAACATCATCTGCAAATGCTGACAGCTTATGTTCTTGGTCTCCAATTTTAATGCCAAAAATCTGTTTGTCAGCCTTGATTGCTCTAATGAGGGGTTCTAAATACAAATTAAACAAATAAGGCGATAACGGACAGCCCTGCCGGGTTCCCCTCTGTAACGGAAAGGCGGCAGATATCAAATTATTACATTGTATTCTAGCAGTAGGACGCGAGTAAAGGATCTTAATTAAATGTATAAATTGTTGGGGAAAACCAAATTTAACTAAAACCTCAAACATATACGCCCACTCCATGCGGTCGAATGCTTTTTCCGCGTCTAGAGAAATTAGAGACGCATCCTCACTAGGAACTTCAGAGGTAGACATTAAGTAAAACAATTTTCTGAAATGGTCTGCCGAGGTGCGTCCCTCCACCAAGCCAGCTTGTTCCGGGCTAATCAGATCTCGCCAGACACTCTTAAGTCTAGTGGCTAATATTTTAGCAAAAATTTTTACATCTAGGTTCAACAAAGAAATTGGTCTGTAGTTACCAACAGAATCTGTAGACTTCCCTGGTTTGGGTAACAAAATTATTCTGGCTTCGAAGAGAGACGCATCCCTCACTCCATAATTGAACCAAAAAATAAATAACTCATTCAACAGCGGAGCCACTTCTGCTTTAAATAATTTGTAAAAGAAAGGCGAAAACCTGTCAGGGCCAGCCGCCTTATCAGCTTTAAGTGAATCAATAGCAGATATTATCTCTTCGTTAGATATGGGGATATAATTTCACTCTAGAATCCTGTGGCAGGTTAGGAAGTGATAGTCCATCCAAGAACCTCCGCATTTGAGATAACGATGTGCAGCGGGAGGCTGGTCGAATATAGGTCTCTGTAGAAAGAGACAAAAGATTGCAAAATTCCTTTGGAGTCAGTAACCAAATTATCAGAGTCAGGAATTTTAGGGCCGGAACCCATCTGGATTCAGATTTTATGTTTAGTCGTTGTAGCAGTAATTTCGCTTTACTGCCCTGCCCCAAACATAACGCTTGGATTTAGTTGACATATTAACAACTTTATCCTCAAAGCCCCGTGTAACATGCTCTCAGTGCGCCAACTCCTGTTCTTGGTCACCTGTCCTCGAGTGCTCGGTATAACCTCTAATTGTTTAATCCTTATCAGATAATTGGACAACTTCAGGTTATGTTTGGCTTTCCTCACCGATGCTATTCTAATTAACTCTCCCCTCCATACTGATTTGAGAGCAGCCCATGATTGATCAGTGTTCTAAATCGTACCCCAATTAAATTTAATTGACTCTATCAAAAAGATGCGAAAACGCTCTAGAGTCTGGATGTATTTAAATATGTTATTATTTAAAGCCCATGTATAAGATCTCTTCGGATGGAAGATGGGGCCCAAACAATTTTAATTGAGAGTGATCAGAAATCACCCTTGGGAGATGCACGGCGTCCATTATCTCAGAGACAACCTGGCAGTTTACCAAAAAATAATCCAACCTAGAAAAGGATTTATGCACCGGAGAAAAAAAAGTATAATCACGAACTGTGGGGTTAAGCAGCCTCCATGGGTCTATTAGACCTAAAAATGATTTGCATTCAGTCAAGGCCTGTTGAACCGAAGAAGAATATGATTTCCTACAGGCCGATCTATCCAATATATCAGACTGAACTAAGTTCCAGTCACCCCCTAATATAAGCGGCAACTCCTTAAAAGGAGATAAAAGCACAGCCAGATGGGAGAAAAAGGAGGGGGTCTCTGTATTGGGACCGTAAATTGATCCCAGTACCAGGGGTTCTCCTCCAAGCTTACCAGAAACAATAATGTATCTGCCGTTCGGATCAGCAATTATGTCCGAATATACAAAAGGGACCCCACGGGCTATCAAAATAGCCACACCCCGGCTTGAGGAAGAGTACCCCGTCCCAAACACTTGGCCTACCCATTTTTTCTTAAAGTGGAAGAGGTGGTCTGAAAGGACATGAGTTTCCTGCAAAAAGACGATTGCCGGTTGATAACGATCTAAGTGATTCAAGATTACATATTTTTTACAATTGTCCTTCCCCCCTTTGATATTCCATGACAGGAGATTCAGATTAGAAATCATTAATCATAACTTGCCCTTGGGACAATGTACGGATAGCTGCCCCCCACCCCAAAACCCAAAAGAACCAAACTCACCAACTCCCTCCTCTCCGACCCCCATAAAATCCACCCCAACTAAACCAGTAAACAACCACCCCAGGCCCGAAGCAACTCTTCTTGCACTGATCCAAAGAAGTAGAGGTCGGGCTCCCCAACACTCACCCATAAACTTAAGTCAACAACATTAAAGACATGCAATTGTAACAACCCCAATAAGGATGATCAACGTAACTTACCCCCAACAATTATTAGAGTCACCCTAAATTAAGTAATATATTGGAATTATCAATTCAATAGGAGATCCTTGTATAAAACCATTTAGAGAAATAAAGAATCAAACACTCAAAGGTATAGTCCCCACCCAATCCCCTCTGAAAAAAAAAAAAAGAAAAGGGGGAGGGAAAGAACCAAATAGGACTGAATTAGCCCTTATTATAAGAGAATCCCCTGTCTGTTAAGGCGTCCCCACCCACTCCAAGTGCCACCAAACCAGACGATGGCTAAATTATGGCCCATACAGGAAACAACAGTACCCTATTAAAAATGGCCACAGATAAAGGCACAGGTTGTTCAGCAGGGGGGGGAGAGGGAAATACCCTTTACCCGACCGAACTAAACAACTCATCAATCCCTCCTGGATTGATTTTACCCAGATCTACCATATATGAAGGGTATACCAACTTGAACCATTCGGACCTCCTGTCACTTGGTCAAAACATTAAAACTTTAACCAAACCTAATAACAGCAGCCCCATAAATGTTTTGTAACAACAACTCATGCAGTGTGACACTGGTCTTCAACTCCCTCTGCTGGGCAATACAAAAGATTATCAATTTCCACAAGACTGTCATAACGACTATACCAGCTAACAGCCCATCCCGAAAAGAAATGTCCATCTTGGTGATATGAGATATGTAAAATAAAAAAATAATAAAGCCCTTAAAGCCTCCATGCATCACCGAGGTTAACCATAATATAGTACACTATCCAATACATCACCGTAGTAGTCCAATCATACTGTCCCTTGGAACACCTGAGCCCTCTAGATCAGTGTTAGTCACTTCGTGGCTCAACCTTTAGGAAACAGGTCAGGCATCAACTTTTGAAGTGAATTCAAAGCTTCATCCACCGATTCATATCGCTTTGCCCCCTCCTTAGTGGTAATTTCGAGCTTTGCTGGATATAGCATGCGGTGACGAATCCCCGCCGCCCACAACTTCGAAGTTATAGGGCGAAAAGAAGCTCTGGCCTGTCTCATTTTCCAGGTCAGGTCGGGGACTAAACGAAGCTTGTTGCCTTCCCATTGGAATGAGGACAGCTTCCTGATTTCCTTTAAAATGTGCTCCCTGTCCAAGAAATTAAGCAATTTGAAGATAATGGGACGTGGCGGTTCCGTTGGTGGGGACCTAGCTCTCAAGGCTCGGTGCCCCCTCTCGATGATATATTCTGGACCATTTGGTGAAGGGCCTGCAGATTTCCTGAGCAGTTTTTGTAAAAAGAGCAGCATATTTGCACCTTCTTCCCCCTCTGGCAAACCAAGTAAGACAAGATTATTGCGCCGACTGCGCCCTTCTAGATCATCCACTCGCTCTTCTAATTTGGCCACTGCTTTCCTGCATTCACTGACCGCAGGCTTCGTTTTATCCAACGCTCGCTCCACAGATGAAATGCGAGCCTCTGTGTCCGTCACCCGACGGGCAAGCTGCGTTAGGGCGGGTTTAATTTCGGCCATCTCGTCCACAAGTTTAAAGAGAGCCTCCTTAATTATGGCCAGGTCGCTGCAGATATTCCCGGCTGAAGCGCCCTCCTCCTCGGTGTGTGGTGAAGCACTGCGGCGAAGCCGCTTCGCTTCCGACTCCCGGTCTCCCGCCTGCATTCCGATGTCGATCGGGGCTCCAAAAGAAGTAAAAAAGGATGATTCACAGTTCCAACAGCCCAGAGAGGGCAGAAGGGGGTGAGATTAGCAAACAAAAACAGCAGGTTCGCTGGTTAGGTGCGGGAGCTCCACGTTGCAACAGTTACCCCTCCATTGGCGTCACGTGGTCTCCCGAAATGTGTTTTCTTACTTCTGGCACACAATGGCGCAGTTGCTGTAGGAAGACAATGTTCGGGACAGAGTAAGAAACTCACAGTAACACTGTTCATGAGCAGAGGTCCCAAAATGCCTATGTTGAAAATTTGCCGACAAAATTCCACAAAATGACTATGTTATGAGCATGCATTGTGCAGTTTCCACGCATAGTCGTAACTTCGAGAATTTTTAATATTTTTACTTTAGATTTTCAACATTGACATCTCTTCACATCTCCTAATGAATGGTGCAGCTGTCATTTTTCACATCCTGCCCGAACTGTGTTTTCACACATGGCACATAATAGCGTGGTTGCTGTGGGAAATCAACATTCCGAACAGATTAATAAAATCACAGTGCCATTGTTCATGAACAGAGGTCCCAAAGTCCTGCATGAGGTAGGGTCACAAAAAGGCCATGTTGACAATTTGGTATGCAAATACCAACAAACACCTGGGGCGTTAGGGTTTCTAACTGTAACATCCCACCCTGTACAGACTCACAGGCATCAGTGGAGTGCTTTTGGGTTGTCAGCTGTAATGCTCACGCTATTGTACCCCCACCCTGCAGCCACTGACAGGCATCAATGTGTGCCTTGAACTCTTCTGCCCCAAAATTCACCCCATTCTCCTTTTCTGCATCCATCTCAATGTACTTCCTTATGGAATGGGGTGAGCATAAGGCCCGATGACCCCAAGGCATAACGCGACATTTATCAGAGTCTGCAGAGTAGGGTAAGGTAAAATGGCATGAGCGTTATGGCTGATGACCCAAAGATACACCTCAATGACTGTCACTCTCTGCAGGGTGGGGTGGGGTTGACATCGGTTCCATACTTCACTGCCATTCCTATTATGTATCTCTTTAACTACTGCACTACAGCAAGACAACATTTGACATTGACAAATGCTTGTTAACCTGATTTTGTTGTTATATTTATATATGTTTTAAATGTGGTTTGATATTAGGTATCTGTAAAGTGCCTTGAGTCACAATGAAATAGAGCGCTCTATTAAATTAATAAATTCATTAATTAAGAAACCCTGTAAATGAACTAGTGTCCTCCTCCCTTCCTTCGATGCTCCTGTCACTTTTCTGTGGCCCCTCTCCTTCCTTTTCTTCTGTGAACACTAAACAAAAGTATTTGTTCAAGATATCTGCTTTTTCTTGGTCCCCCTGCACACAATCCCCTCTTCTCTTTTTAGTCTTGCAGTCCCTCCTCTAGTTTTTCTCTTTTCATTTACATACCTAAAAAATGTCTTGTCCCTTCCTACGCTATTTTCTCCTCTGTCTATGCCTTTGCATTCCTAACTGATTTCCCTACCTGCCTCTGTTTCTCCATATACAGCTCCCTATCCTCCCGTCTCTGTGTCTTCTTATATCTCCTAAATGCTAACTCTCTTGCCCCTACCTTCACAGCCACCTCCTCAGAGAACCATGGTGATCTCTTTTTCCTCTGGGCTTTGCTTACTAGCCTGATGCAGATGTGTGTTGCCTTTTCTATGCCCCCTTTAGTTTCACCCAAAGTTCCTCCACTCAACCCAAGTCCCCGGAGCATTCCCCATCTTTTAAAATCTGCCATGCCAAAGTCCAGGACCATCATCCTTGTGTGGCTCAAGACTGCCCTAGTCCTTACATTGAACCACACAGTGCAATGATCACTGGTCCCCAGGTGGCCACCCACCATGACGTCTGCAACACTGTCCCCATTAGTTAGTACAAGGTCTGGTATTGCCCTTTCATGAGTGGGCTCCTTAACTAATTGCCTGAGGATAGCCACCTGTAGGAAGTCCAGGATGTCCCTGCTCCTAGCTGTAGCTGGGAGGCTCCAATCTAAAGCCAGCAGATTGAAGTCTCCCACCAGCAGCACCTCTCCTTAATTTGCCTTCTTTTGGATGACTTCGACCAGAACCGTATCCAACTCCTCCCCCCTGTCCTGGAGGTCTGTAGATCATGCCAGTGTGAATAGTGGCTCCATTCCCCATTTCTGGGATGACCTCCACCCATCCCTGTATTCCCTGTACCTCTGTTACTTTTATGCTATTGTTTACATAAAGAGCAACTTCTCCCCTTTTTCCCACCCTGTCCTTTCTGAACAGAGTATAGCCTGGTGTGGTTATATCCCAGTCATGGTTCTCAGTGCACCATGTTTCTGTAATGGTTACAATGTCCAGGTCAGCCTCTGCCATAATGGCCTCTAAGTCTGGAATTTTATTTCCCAGACTTCAAGCATTGGCACATGTGGCTTTCCAACCGCTAGTGCCACTCTGCTTGACAACCCCCACTTTCCCTTTTTCCCTTTCTCCTTACCACCTTTGTTCTCATTCCCATCTCTTTTCATTACTGCTAACTTGTTTTCCTTTCTACTAGGTACCCTTGGGGTTTGTCTCCCTTAGAGTTCTTCCTGTTGACTACTCCAGTTTGTGGGAGGAAAGGAGGAAGGGACAGTTTATGACTCCCTACTTCCTTCCACCATCCCGCTTGGCTAGCTTAAATGTTCATCAATGTAACATTTACACCATTCACTGTGGACTGCTGTCTCCTTCCTAGATGGATACAGGTCATCTGCCCAGTACAGGCCTTTATCCCTCCAGGTGTGACCCCAGTCCCCAGTGTAGCTGAACCCCTCCTCTCTGCACTATTCCTTAAACCACTGGTTGAATATCCTGGTTGGAATGCCTTATCTTCCCCCATCATAGACAGGCAGCACCTCAAAACAGGCTACTGAGCTTGTTACCAGCCTAAGACTTCTCCCCCACTCCCTGAATTCCTCCTGAACTATCCTCTCCCCATTCCTGGCCAGGTTATTTGTCTCCAGGTGGAAAATGATACCTAGTTTCCCCTCCTGTCCTGCTCCTTTAATGATCTCCAGGATCCACTTTCCATCCCTCCGAACCATGACGTAGGGTAGCTTTTCTAACCTCCCTCTCCCACTCCCTTCCTATCCCCAAATCTATCCCTCTCACGATGGAGTCCCCCACCAGGAGCTGTTTTATTCTCCTCTGGAGTCTTGTACCACCCTCCTTAGAGTTTCCACTACGGAGGACACCCACACCCTCCCTGGTCATTACCTTGGATACCTCCATGGGACAGTCCACCAACACAATGCCGACCACTCAACACAGTGCATTAGATAGCAAGATCACATCATTGTTGTTGATTCTGTAAATCACTCCAAGGGACTCTTTTGTCACCACTGTCTTTGGCACATCAGTTTTCATGCTCACTCTCTTCACTATTGCTTGCAATTGCAGACTTTGTAAACTATTGTGCTCCTTCTTGCTCTTGGCACATTTGAGTCAGCATCCCAAATATGTCAGCACTGGTTCCACTTAACACAGGGGTGTCATCCATGATCTTGGATTAAGGACAGTTCAGTGCTATGGCATCAGTTCTTTGTGGCGCTCCTTTACCTTCTCCAAAGTGCACACTGCAGAAGCAATACTAAGGATAACTGGGGATCCAGTGAACACTGCGCCCGGAATTGAGCACTTCCAAAAATGGTGACTCAGTTTCTATGCCTGTGTTCAGGGCTACCTGGCAGGGTAATGTCATTTACCTGGGTGGGTGAGGTAGAGTGACAGGAAGCATATACATGTGGGGGGAGGAGGAAGAGGCAGGGAGGTATGTGGGAAGGAGTGTGGCTGGCAGCTGCTGAGCTGGTTTGCTAGTGTGGTGGGGAGGGTAGTCGGTTGGGGTGTGCAGGGTGCAGGGTTCGGGTCTGTAGCTGTGCAGTTTTCTTTGTCCCAGCATGAGACTTGTTTTTTTTTTTTTTTTTAAAGAATTTCAACCTCCCCAACATGCACTCCCCTGGAGTTGAGAATCCCTAAGTAGAGGGGTGCGGGGAGGCTCAGCCCCCTCACATACATGTAAATGCGGTCACCGCCAGGAACACCGTGAGTGTGCTTCACCTTAATTCATTTTTGGCGGTGTAAACATAGAACCGGATAGCTGGTGTAGCTCAGGCCCCACAAAGAAAGTCCTTTTAGAGGCATGAGAGGCAGGTGTCTTCAGTGGCTACTGTAGAAAGCATGGTGGATAATAGTAACTTATGAAACACTGCCAAGTAATGCTTTACATGGTTGTCCTTCAGTCTGCTCTGGGGTTCAGTAGTTCTGAGGGCAAATTGTTTCTAAAATTGTTCCTTCAATGGATTTCTTGATCAATTCATTTCATGGAGTATGCCATTGTCAGAGACCTAGGCTGCTCCTTTACTGAGCTTTATTGTTGTTTCCCCTGCTACTGAGGCTGGCTTTCCCATTTCCAGTTTACAAGCTGTGGATTTGCTGGTTGAATGCAGCCTGAAACTATGCATCCATCTTGCCCACATCTGTAGCAACACATATTTGTTCTAGTATGAGATAAGGCTTAAGGCCCATGGTAAGAGGCAGCAGGAAATCTGGGTGCAGTTCCTCTCCCTAGAGGTTGGGACTCGACTCTTGACCTCTGTTCTGGTGGTGTGGTCAATACTGTCAATTTCTTTTCCAGATGCTTTATTTTCTGTTCTAGCCCAGTGATGTCCATCTGAGACTTTTCATTAGTGGCTTGTGTCATGATTGGGGGGGGGGGGCGGTCCACGCAAACCCTTTCCTTTGCTCTCTCCCTCTCTGCTTACAACTCTTCCTCATGTTCCTCTTTTAGAAGCTTTTCAGGTTGAAGGAATGAGGCTTTCAGGTCCTTTAGCCGAAGGGAGAACATGGTCATTTGTGAGTGTATGGCACTTTCAGTACTTGCTCTAATCTGGTTAGACAGTCAGCTTGGTCTGGTGTGATTCTGTCAGCCTCTACTGTTCTTCTAATAACTGTTTCTAAATGACTTAGGTAATTGAACAATTTCTCTCCTTCTTTCTGCATGGTGGCCCTCAACTGGAACAGCAAGTCAGAGCCACTTTCAATGGGTCCATATGTACTCTTTAACATTGCCAGGAAGTCTTGCAGGGTACAATTTATTTTTTATGTATGCAAAGACAAAATATCTAAAACATTTCTCTGTAGGCCCTCTACTACTCTTTTTCATTTCTCCTCTTCAGAGCACTTCCACTCTTGAAGCATCTGAGTTGCTGGACTTATCCAAATGTAGTAGTCGTCCTCCATGTTCAGAGCAGGGGCAGTACCTGAGAATAAGCGGAATATTTAGAAAAATTGTATTGTGATAGGATACGGGAATGGCTACGGATTCCTGTACTGTCTGTGCCAGATTGGCAGAAGGCACCAGGGGCATCACACCTTTTTTTACTGCAACAGGTCACTCACATCCTTGGCAGTCTTCCCTGATGCACTGAGAAATGACTGAAATTGCACTTCAAACTCTGTAGGGGCTGTGGGGCCCCTGGATGAAGAATTTGAGGTTTGAAAATGTTTCATTGTTTAGCCCTCACTGGCCAACAACATTTTTACTTTTTCAACCCAATCAACTGGCTGCACTGGTGAGGGAGGGATGACAGATGACTTACTACTCACCATGCCAAACAGGTGCCATAGCTCTTCAGAACTTTCAGGTTTAATTGGGGCTGGCTGTTTGCTCACATCAGTTTCTGAATCATTCCCAGTTAAAGCAATTGTGCTCTAAATGGCACGGTCATACTTCACAACATATACTTTTAAGTTGCCCAGATACTGCAAAGCACCCAAGGGCTCCAAAATGGCAGACCTTTTGCTGACTTTGGGATCCCATGATCAGAATTGCCTTTTTCAATTCCAGGCACACCCTTTAACACCAGTCTTCCAACTCTTGAAGTGCCATGACAAATTTTGAAAATGTTTTTTTGGGGGGCACTAACAATTATTTTTCTTCATAAAGTCACAGTTTCAGGGGACACATCTGTGGCACCGATATCCCAGCAGTGCCTCCAATGTAAGCAGTTTTCAAAACATGGCCCTCGGGGTTCACCTCTCCACTCCTTCCAAGGATGCCAGCCTGGGTTCCTTTAGAATGTGCTACAGTGGCTTAATGTGGCATGGTGCCTCCACCTGGGGTAGTGATATGGGGTACCTTGCTGTAAAAACACAAGGCTGTCACCCCCAATAAAACAATGCATAAACTACCTATACATCCCCCTGCAAAGCAAGTGACACAATAAGGGATGACAGTTCCCAGAGCATAAAATGCAGTTTAAAACAAATAAGTTATTTAATTTGGGGTGGGGAGGTGGAAAGAACAAGGGGCTCCAGGGAAAAAAATGGAGCAACAAGGGGGTAGCAGTCTCTCTATACTCTATGCAATTCAAGGAAAATGCTTTAGGCAAGAAACTTCTCAGTACTTTGCCCCACAAACCTTGCCCACCCCGCAGCAGTCCCCAGATCCCAATGTGGGTGCACCCACCGTAAGTCCCCCCCAAAAGCCATAGGTGTGAGATCTCTCCAATAGCTGCTCTAGGTTGCAGGGTAATCCTCAGTGGCATGCTTTAAACAGTTACCAAGAAAATATTTTTTAGCACACTGTTGCTGAACACAAATGTTAAACTGGTGCAACCAATGGAAAAGGGGCCCCTATTTGTAATCCGAATGAGATTTGATAGCAAGTTGCCCTCAACAGGTCTTCAGCCTGGGATTCTCTCACTGGCATAGTCCTGCTCTGGACTTCTCCCTTAACTCCTGACACAATAACTCTTTCCCTAATTGCAGGGTCAGACCCTGGGTTTTACTCATGGTTCTGATACCTCAAACGCTACCTCAGTTACAGGTTGCTGGAATAGGTTAATTGAATGCGGTGCTCCCTGCTGGGTCGCTGGCTTCCCCAGACTGCTGGTGGCTTTCACTTCTTTCTCTACTTGACTCACTAAGGCTCAGAACCTGGAAGAAGGCAGGTGCCTTCCTGGACTGGAAATGCTGTAGGAGCTGATCCCCCAGAGGGAAAAGTCTGTGAAGGGGCAGGAAAGCCCCAGTTCCAAATTGCCTTTTAAAGAGACTCACCTGAATGAGCTCATGCACCACACATATGGGTGCCTTACCACCAAAGGATTACCATATGATGCACCGCTCTTAAAAGTGTTTCTTAGAGTGTTTCTTAGAAGAAAAGTTATTTCCCTCATAAAATTGTAGATACCGGGTCCCAAGGACTTCCCGGTTATAAGGACTAGCTTAAGTTAAGATATAACTTCCACCCCCGCTCCTTGTTAGTCGACTGGTGCCCATGTTTCATTGCCAAGTAGCCATTATATTACTAAAACTAGATTGAAAAGTATAAGCCCATTCACTATAATGGAGCGTGCCCCCACGCTCTCACTGGCATATCATCACCAAGTCCGTGAGTGCAGGGGCGGAGCGTGGCAAGCAGAAAAAAAATTGGAAGTCCTTGAGACCCTATTTTACAAGTCAAATAACTTTTCCTCACAGAGACACTTTTAGGAACAGAGCATCATATGGTGATCCTTTGGCAGTAAGGCACCTATTTATATGGTGCAGTGGCTTCTCCTTTTATCTTGGTGAGTCTCTTTAAACAAAAATTTCACTGAAAACATCTTCTTTTCTTCTTGGGAGCCTGATTCCATCTTACTCCATGGAGCAAGATGGACTCCTTGCTGTGCAAGCTGTAAGCAGTAATGAGGCGTAGAGAGGTGTTGCTGCAGTTATTTTAAGTTTGGTTGTCTGGTTTTCTATTTGTAAAGCCAACTCCTCCAAAAAAGCTACTCCTTAACGCCAAAAAAAGTAAAGTGATGGTCCTCTCCCCTTTCATCCGTACAGCTAACCCTGTGTCCAGTGGGACAGTTCCCCAAATTACCACAGTTCTTAGTGAAAAACTAGAATTTGTTACAAAATTCAAGTATCTGGGAGTTTGGATAGACCAAAGACTCTCCTTCATTGAACATATCGATGACTTGCTAGAACAACTTTGGAAAAGGCTTGGCCTGTTTTTTAGAATCAACCAGTTTCTCACCAGAGATGCCAAGAAACAACTGGTCCAATCCATTTTCCTATCATTGGTTGATTACTCTGATTTTCTCTACAGCCAATGCCCCAACTCTTACATGGCTAAACTGGACACACTCTACCATCGAGCACTGAGGTTTATAACGGGACTTCCCGTCGACATGCATCACTGCACCCTATATGCGGCAGTGGGGTGGACATCACTAAAGTTCAGGCGCCACAGAAATGCCGCTCTCTGAACCTATAGAGCCATCTCTAATAAGCTGCCTTACTATATCTCCTGCTGTCTTCCCCTGAGTATAATTGGGAAATACGTGTTAAGAAGTTACTCAGCTATTACACTTAAAGTACCCAAAGCCAAATCCCGCTTCGGCTGGGCAACCATAAGCTTCATGCTACCTATCTTATGGAATGATCTACGAAAACCCCTCAAATTAAGCACTCTAATCAGTATAAATGCCTTCAAGATGCTTTATTTCCATACAATCAGAGAAGTATGTAACTGCTTCACCCACTCAGGCCCAGTACCGGTATCTGCACTGGTATATAGCCACGCCTAGACTCAGTTTTAAGTACTGACCCCCCAGCTTGCTCCTCACAAGTCTAATTGTTTTCTGTCTTATCCCCCTGTCTTATCAACACTAGGCCCATCCATCCCCTTATCCTTCCTTTCCCAGCCTCGGATAGGAGCTCACTACTCCTGGGTTGTGACATCCAACCATGCTCCGTACTTTATAGCATTCAATCCCGGGGCTCACACATACTCCTTTTCTCCATCCACCTTCTCTACATCCTGTTTTACTAACTCCTGTCTGTGCACCGTACCCTCCTAGCCTTTCTCCCCTACCTCCCTCCCTTCCCCCCCGACCTTCGCCTCTAGCTGGTGTATTTTTTTTCCGTTACTTCCTCCTGCAACCTTAGATAACCTGCTTTATCTTCCTATAGACACTTCTATGTATGTAAATACCCTGTAGTCTGTACAATATCTGTATAATTCTATGTACATATGAACTTCTTTTTCTTCCTCTCTGTAAACAGTATTATCTGTATTGCCTTGTAAATACCTGTGTTGACCTGTATATACAATTGTTCATGCTCCACCCAGGTTCATCTTGCAAATGAGCTTCTGCTCAACGATGAACGCCTGGTTAAATAAAGACTTGATTGATTGATTGATTATGTGCGTTATTTTATTTTATCTCGGTTTTTTCTTGTTATTCCTTTACATGATATTTTTATGTTATTTGGTCATTTTTAACGCCATTTTTTCACTCCCAGCTAAATCTGGCATAGTCCACTATCCTGACTACAATTTGCTGAATTTTTACTCTACGCTACACTTGTTGTGCATCTTTCACTGAACAAGCTGAAAGTGGAAAATTTGTTACTTGAGGCATTTGGAGTCCTGCAGCAGGTGGGACTGTGGCTAGTAAGAAGTGGAATCCACATGGTGGAGTGAGGATTTCGCAGGATTTTGTAAGGAAGAGACGGAGTTGGCTTCTGGCTCTGGTGTGGGCTGAAGGAGTGAGAGGTAGAATTGGAAGAAGTTTGTCCAGTGGCAGCTGTCGGGCGAAGTGCTGGGGAGGAGTTTTTCCTGGCCCTGGCCCAAACCTGGTGGTGTGTGGTAAGGTCTGCTGCTGTTGGGTGGCTGTCTTTGCAATACTTCTGCTAGTTTGATCGGCGGCTGGTGAGCCGCTGTGGTAACGAATGGGTCCGGGGAGAGGTTTGGGGCTGGGTGAGACTCTCTTAGCACCTGGCTGTGGACTTAGTAACTCGAGTGCCTGTATTGGAGTGGATGCCCGATTCATGCCGGGTGAAGAACTTGTCGATACAGAGTGTTGGTTTTCTAGTTACTCTGTTTCTCTGCCTTGTTCCCGATTAGCCTGTGTACTGATGGTCAGTGTGGAAAGAGACTATGTGCGATTTAGCCTAAGGATTTGAATTATGGAGTGGTTCTCTGCTGTAGAACCGATTGCTCTTTGTGACTTGTGTCTGCCCGTTGGTCCTGGGTGGAGGTGAAAGCCCACTGGAGAGACTCAATGATAGTGCTTTTGGGTTCCTGGAGGGGTGAACTCCTGGTCAAAAGAAGTACTGGACAAAGTTACCTTGAAATGGACTTTAGTTGTTTTATTTTTATTTGTTTTTATTTGTTTTCCCCTTCTGTGTGAGAGACAGTGTGTGGGATTTTATCCGTTGACCTCTCCCGCTCTTCCTTTCACTCTGTGACAGAGAGTGGAAGAAGAAATTATTTACCATCTTAGAGTGGATTGGTCATTGTTTTGTTTATTTATTTTTGTTTATTATTTTATATTACTTTATTTTTTCTTTTTATTGAATATTAATGTATATTTAATTCAGCAGTATTATTAAGATTTGATTCACCTTTCTAGTTCGGTTGGTTTGATTTTAACTATTGGTTTTATCTTTTATAATGTGTTGGGGAGGCTTAGTGTCAGTTGGGCACTATTCCCCCACCAAGCTCAGGGAATTATGCCCCTTTGATTGGCCCCTTTTGCCATCTGACACCTATTTTAGGTGTTGAGCTTTGGGCATACTTAAAAAACAGAAAAGGAAGGGGGGAGCTGGGCCTGATGGGGGACAGGAAGAGGGAGGGTGGATTGGAGTTGTGAGATCCAGGAGATGCCCTGGGGCAAAATGGAGTCAGGATAGGGGTCATCCCTGCCTTGTCCCCATACCCAAGGGCTCCGATATTAATGGGCAGGTGCTGAGGTCTTCCTCGACAGCTCATCCTGCCTTGGCGGTGTTACGCAATGCCAGAGCGATTAAAAACAAGACTGCTGTTATAGCTGATATTGTTGCAACAACTGATCTGGCTTGCATCACCGAGACCTGGCTGGATGAAAATACAGGCCCTGTATTGGCCTTGGCAACTCCAGCTGGTTTATCGGTGATACATTGTCCAAGGTTTGATCATAGGGGCAGGGGGTGTGGCCATTTGTTTAAGACTGAGCTGAGCCTTGTGGATGTGCCATTGGTAAGTACCAGATCCTTCGAATATATCCTGGGTGAGGGTGTAGGCTGTGGGATTCTCCTTATCTACCGTCCACCAGGAAATGGTGGAGAATTCCTGCAGGAGATAGCAGACTTCATTGTCGAGGTGGTATTGAGGTCCCCCAGATGGATAATTTTTGGGGACTTCAATGCCTGGGTCTATGATGAACTCTTGCATTTTGGTCAAAATCTCCTCCAGCTGATAGCGATGCTGGGCCTATCACAGGTAGTTACCTCCCATGAGGGGGTCATTCATTGGATCTGATCTTTCTTCTGGGTATGGAGATTGTTGATTTGGGGGTGGAACCAGTCAGTTGGTCTGACCATCACACCATAAGGTTCAGTTTCAGGGTCCCCCCTCATAGATCTGCCCCTACGGAGTTGGTTCAGTATCGCCCTTTAAGGGGGGGTTAACCCCAGTGACCTACTGGCGGTACTGGACCTCTCGGGCTTGTTGAGTGAATGCATGAGTCCCAATGATCTTGTTCTAGCCTATAATAAGGCTGTTAGAGATGCTCTGGACAAGATTGCTTGTGTTCGTGTTCAGACTCTCACCCTTCGCCCAAGGAGCCCATGGTTTGATGGCTCCTTGAAGGAGATGAGGCGAGTTGGTTGAAGGATGGAGCGAGTTTGACAGAAGTCCGGCCATGATAATGACAGGCTTAGGTTGATGGCACATTATGATAACTATCAATCAGAAGTCACCCGTAAGAAGGCAGAATTCCTGTCCAGGGAGATTTCTGCTGCACAGAATCGACCGGCTCAGCTCTTCCGGACTGTTGACAGATTGTGCAATCCAATCTGTCTCCAGTCCAGAGAAGCTTTTTCTCAGCTAAGATATGAGGAGTTTGCTCAATTCCTTGCAGATAAGGTTGCCAGCATCAGGTCTGGCATTGGTTCATCCTCTCCTATGAGTGACTGCAGTGGTCAATGGGAAGTGACTGCCACTCTGTCTGTCTGGTCAGATTTTCACCAGCTGGAGTTCAATGACATTGTGAAGATCATCCAAACATTGTGTCCAACCAGTTATAGTTTGGATCCGGGCACTACACCCCTTTTGGTGGGTTGTGTAGATGTTATCTGCCCAATCCTTGCTGATAATGTCTGCAAGTCCCTGGAGAGGGGAGTCTTTTCTGACTCTCACAAGGAGGCGGTTGTTCAACCACTCCTTAAGAAATCCTCCTTGGATCCAGACTGTCAAGCTAACTACCAACCTATCTCTAACTTGCCATTTGTTGGTAAAGTTATTGAAAAGGTGGTTGCATTGCAGTTGGATGATCATCTTACAACTCACAATTTTTATGATACTCTCCAATCTGGTTTTAGGAAGAAGCGCAGCACGGAGACAGCTCTTGTCCGGGTATTGAATAACCTCCTAATGGCTAGATATCGAAAGGCATGTACCATTCTGGTTCTTCTCAATCTCTCTGCTGCATTTGACACTGTAGACCATGGTGTGCTATTGGCGCACCTGCAGTTTTTATGTGGACTGTCTGGTACAGTCCTAAATTGGTTCCATTCATACCCCATAGACAGGTCTCAGAGAGTGGCCACTGGAATTTATTCCTCTGACGCTCACTCCCTGCCTTGTGGGGTGCCGCAGGGCTCTATATTAGCCCTCATGATGTCTGCAGTGTATATGCTGCCATTAGGAGATATCATCAGGTGATACAGTCTGAGTTTTCACTGCCATGCAGATGATACTCAGCTGTATATGTCCTTTCTGCCTGGACAGAATGATGCAGTCTCCATGTTGAACAGTTGCCTTGCCGAGATCAGATCTTGGATGAGTTCCTGCTGGCTGAGACTGAATCCAGACAAGACTGAAGTGTTGGTTGTGGACCCAGGTCATCTGAGGGCGGGTTTGGGTGTTGGAAAACCATCAGGTTTATTAGTTGGTGGTGTGCCACTCACTATCTCAGACCAGGTACATAACCTGGGCATTATTTTTGACGATGGCTTGACCTTAAAATCTCAGGTTCTGGTGTCGTCAAATCCTCTTTTTATCATCTAAGGAAAATTGCCGGGGTGAAACATCTGGTTCCCTCGGATGATCTTCTAACACTGGTTCATGCCTTTGTTACGACCTGTCTTCACTACTGCAATTCCCTCTACCTAGGGCTTCCAGGGGTTGATATCCTCCACTTGCAGCTGGTGCAGAATGCGGCAGCCAGGCTTTTGACTGGGACATTTAGGACCTGTCATATTACGCCTGTGCTCTGCGAGCTGCAATGGCTGCCTATTCAGTGGCAGATCACCTTTAAGTTTGGCTTGCTAACCTTTAAAGCCCTACATGATCAGGGACCCAGCTACCTGCAAGATCTCCTGGTACCTTACAGTCCCCTCTGTCCTCTCCGTCCCACCAACGAGAGATTGCTAGAGATTCCCAGGGTATGATTAAAGATGTCTGGTTCCCGTGCCTTTGCTTTTTCAGCTCCGACCCTGTGGAATTCTCTGTCTCGTCGTTTGAGAGAATGCCCAACCGTCAGCAGATTTAAAACTGAGCTAAAAGCTTATTTATTTGATTTAGCCTTCCCTAGCGATGGATAATGTAAATTTTATGTGTTAATGTTATTTATATTGGCTGTTTCTGTTTTTATGTTAAGCTCCTTGGTTTTGGAAGGCACTATAAAAATAAAATTGAATTGAATTCTCATGCACAATACTTTGGGATCCTAAACCCTTGTAGTCTGCCAGGCAGGTCAGGCCAGGCCTGGACATACTATGGCACACTGGCCTACACCTCAACACAGAGTCACTTTCCTTGAAGTCTGACTGAACTCTCCCAAACTTTGGAAATCAACTCCTTATATCCAGGCTGAAACGTGATGCCTGAATGCCCAGTCTTGCTCACAGGAAAACTGTCTCTGGCTTGTGCTGATTTTCTGTGGCTGAAATTCGTGGGCAAAGTGGCTCTGAGCTGTGACCCCTTCCCATGGTGCTCTGCAGCACTGATCAATTATGCGGGCTGCCATCTTTGTTCACATTATTGTCTCAACTTGGTAAGCTTGCTGTGTCTTTACTAATAATCCCACAATCCTATCCTTAAAATGTCCTGGCCCCACTGACTGTCCTGGGGCCAGGGATGTGTCTATTCTACAAGGCTGTCAGCCAGTGCGGCTGTCGGGTGCTGTATTTTGGGAGGCAGCCATCTTCACAACTTCCTGCTATTGGGAACTATGCACTATGCCAACATGCCACGGAAACTGGGTGCATTGGCATAGATGAGTCAGAATGTTGTGGAGCAGTGGTCACGCAGCATTCATGACTGGGGCATGTAGCTGACATGGGCCTGATCCCCTGGGTGCATGAACAGCAACACACCAGGGGCAGGTGGGGGCCGTGCCGGGGGCAGGGCAGCAGTATGCGCCATGCACCATGGTGAGTAGTGCTGCATACTGGGGTACATAGGGTGCCAGCAGGTATTCCAGAGAAAGCCCTGCAATAAGTGCTGCTACACACCTAGCCCACACACATACACACAGAACAGGTGAATGGGCCCATGAGCAGCAGGCAGTAACCCTCACATAGCTTGGGCTGTCCCCAAACCCGTACCCCCCCGATAAACACCCCCACACTCACCAGAGCAATCCCCACCCCCTGATGCTGACCCCACCCCCACCACATGACTGCACTGACCCTGAACCCATACTCGACCCTATGCTGGTGTTCTGGTGCCCCCCACCTCAGCACTGACAACCCCTACCTGTACCTGCTGGCGTGGTACTTGGAGCCAGACTGTCAGCGGCACAGCCCTCCACAAACCTCCATAGCCACCGGCTGTCTGACCTACATAGGGGCGAGCAGCCGATGTACATCCAAGTAGGTCAGACTGCTGGCGGCCGTGGAGGTGTGCAGAGGGCTGTGCCACTGGCCGTCCAGCTCCATGTACCACACTAGCAGGTATGGGTAGGGGGCTGTCAGTGCTGGGGTGGGGGACACCACAGAACACCTGCATAGGGTTAAGGGTATGGGTTCAGGGGTCACCTGCATGGGGCAGCTGGTGTGCCAGTGTGCAGTGTGTGCATTGGGGGGCACCTTGCTACACAGGTTCCGGGGTGCCTTGGGCTGGAGAGGGTGGTGTGGGTGGCCCCCATGCACCAGGGGTGTTTGTAGTGGTCCTGAGCCCAATTGGGCATTGCTGTGCAGGTCCATCTGTCTTCAGGTGCAATTCACACACCCCCGACCAGCGCCCAGTTGCACAGTTGATCCACTGGGGACCCAGGGTGGGCATCTGACTGGATGCCCAGCTGGGTCTGCTATGCCTCCCCAGGCCACCCTGCGCGGTCCTGCACTGCAGGGTGGGTGGGGCTGTGGCAGGTGGCAGCCAGTAGTGGATTCTGGCTGGTGCACAACTGTCCACAAATGCGGACCTACGCAGGCGGGGTTATGTGCCTCAGGAGCGTATAGCCCACCCGTTAATGCATAGGGCCCATTCTGCACATGTGCATATGCAGGCTTTGATCCCAGCTCCACTTGCTTCCATGAGGCCAGGATCTACATTTGCGGTGGGTACACTGCCTGGTTATGTTCTCGGAGCTCCTTCCCCATTTGGCAGTCTTCTGTGCATGCACGGCAGCCAGACATGCTACCGTGCTCCATTCTTATTCCTGTTTCCCAACCCTTTGTAGTCCGGGGCTTGGGGAATAAGAGATACATGTTTGTCCTTTTGATTTCCCTCTGCCATAGCTCAAGGATAACTGGTGGGGCCCGAGGGCAGAGGGTAATGGGTGACAAAGGCTGCAGATTTCTCAAGAGGAGCCCTGGTTTTAATCCCACCAGGGCTCCTGACTACAGCTTTGTTGGCTGTTCTGGTCTCACCTTTGCTGTTCTGAGTGGACTGGAAGGTGAAGACTGGATTGCTGGTATGAACAGTGGCACTATGGTAAGTACCAGAAATGGGGCAGGGTTTACGCTATTTTTCCTTTCCCTCTGTTCTCATGTTATAAAATTGCTTTTGTGCCTTATTTAAGCAAACCATGATGCAAATGCTTGAAACTGAATGCAGCTGCCACAGCAGTAAAGCACACAGAGAACCCAGCTTTCATTGGACAAGAGAGCTCACACTGAGGGGAGACCATATCATTAAAGAAGCAGCCTATAAGTAGCAAAACTCTGCGTGGTGACAGAGGTCAGAGAGAATGCAAGACACCAATGAATATAATAAGCATTTATCAATGCCAAAAGTTCACCTGCATGTTTTTGCTGGGATGGGTGACAGAGGGTGCTGGGTGGACAGCACACAGAGGGAGGGAGCGGGAGGGTTTAATTGGATGCCGGGACCAGTTGGGGAATGGAGGGTGTGGGGTGGACAGCACACAGAGGGAGGGAGAGGGAGGGTTTAAGCGGATGCCTGGAGCTGGGACAGGGAACAGAGGGTGCGGGTCGGACAGCACACGGAGGGAAGGAGAAGGAGAAGGAGAAGGAGGGGTTTATTGGATGCAGAGTCTGGTGGGGAAATGGAGGGTACGGGGCAGACAGCACACAGAAGGAGGGAGCGGGAGGGTTTAATTGGATGCCAGGTCTGGTGAAGGAATGGAAGGTGTGGGGCGGACAGCACACAGAGGGAGGGTATAATTGAATGCCGAGTCTGGTAGGGGAACAGATGGTATGGGGCAGATAGCACACAGAGGGAGGGAGTGGGAGGATTTAATTTGATGCAGGGTCTGGTGGGGGAATGGAGGGTGCGGGGCGGACACCACACAGAGGAAGGGAGTGGGAGGGTTTAATTGGATGCTGGGTCCAGTGGGGAAATGCAGGGTGTGGGATGTACAGCACACATAGAGAGGAAGCAGGAGGGTTTAATTGGATGCTGGGTGCTGGGACAGGGAATGGAGGGTATGGGGCAGACAGCACACCGAGGGAGTGAGCGGCAGGGTTTAATTGGATGACGGGTGCTGGGACAGGTAAAGGAGGGTTGCCAGCATTGAGACCACTGACACTTGCTGTATATTGAGAGAGAGAGAGAGAGAGAGAGAGAGCAGACAGACACAAACTACATGCTCATCTGGGGGGGGGAGGTCTCTCTCCCCCCCATCACACAAACACATTGTGCTGCATTGCAGATGATTCCTGCAAGTGCTGTCAGTGTGGGAAAGGCTAACAGACAGAGGAAAGAGATATTTCACCTTTCACGACAAACTGGGCAGCTGCACTACTGCAGCAGCAATTGGCACACTCACTTGCCAGCTGTGCAGGGACTCAAGGACTGCTGCAGGGCTTGCCCACTTCACAAGATTACTGTTTTATCTGTAGTTGCTCATTGAAATACACCATGGTCAGGGGCTGTACGGCACTGTTCCTGTACTCATGCCTAACAGTACTGGAGGACTTTGCAGCATGAATGCACATCAGCAGCCCTGTTTGCTGTGTCTGCAGGACCCACTGTGCTGTCTCACTCTTTCTTTCTCTCTCTCTCTCTCTCTCTCTCTTCACACAGTGCTGGGAATGTGAATGACTGCTCCTCTCTACTCTGTGACAATGCTGCTCCCCATCTTGCTGCACCTACCAGCTGCTCTCTGTGTCTCTCTATCCCACACTGTGATTGCAGCTGGTTTAACATCATGATGCCATGGAAGCTACACTATTGTGCACGTCGGTGACCGCTGCCATAAACGGAAAACACTTGGTCTCGGGGTCCACAGCTCTACCTTCACACGGGATAATGACTTTACTTGCATACAGGACCACAGGGGGATCAGTAACTCTTGGTGGCAACAACAGACAGTGAGAGAGACAGAGACATACTGAGAAGACTGCAGCAGCTTGTGCTTACTTACACTGTGTCATTCCCATTCCTCAATCTCTGGCCGGACCGCACAGTGGGACAATTCACTTCATTTCCACTTTCTCACAACCTTCACATGCTGCGGCTGTGCTGTGCTGAGTGAGCTGCACACTGCCTGCCACTCCCAATTGCCATGTGACACAAGGTATCTTTCTGTTTTGTGGCAGGTGGCTGGTCCTCTCTCTCTCTCTGACTGTCACTCAGTGTATCACACCCTACACAACACAACAGTCACAAACAAAACACCAGGAGGGAAAGGGAGAAATGCACCACCAGCGGGCTGCAGGAAGGCAATCGACACAGTAACAAGGAGACAGATTGTATGGTGGGAAGCAACAGAGGGCAGCAAGTCTACTGGTAGTCACATGTCAGCAATGCAGGGTAGTGAGCAATGGTGCGCAAACATGCTGCACAAAGAATGGCAAAATGCCACTGTCTGGTCAGTCCCCGGAGGTCTGGGGTGGGGGGAGAGAATGCAGCACTGCTAAACTGTTACTTGTAAAGCTGTAGACTTAACTCTGGGCATGCACATTAGTGTCAGCTCTAATGCACATGCCCGGAGTTATGGCTACAGAAACAAATGAACTGCTCTCTCAATTGAGCAATTCATTTCTGTCAACTACACAAAGTGCTATGTCAGCAAGCAGAACTAGTGTCATGACCAGAGTGCCTGGTCATTGGTCTACACTGCCAAGTTCATTACAATTTCATCTGTAATTGGCTTGGCAGTGACACACCTCTAAAATCCCATAAGTAGCAAGATGTTCCTTGTGCAAGTGAACATGGTAAATTGGGAGTAGTGTGTATAACGTCACAGTGACAAGAAAACAACAAAGATCATCACAGTGACAGAATCAGCTGTTCATTGTAATGATCTGCTTGTTTCCTGATGCTGATGTCTCTGGGGAGTTCAACCCCTCCCCGAACTAGCTGCAACTCGGAGCTGGTAAACTATAGTGTGGTGCAAATACTTTTACACAGTGACAGCACAGTGTCAGTTGTTGACATTGTGCCATTGCTGTAATGATGGTAGGAAAATATACTGTCACTGCGGCGACATGGAACTAGAGTAGTGCACCAGCAAAAAGACACAAACTGCTGTCAAAAGATATAGTTATATTTGATTATCTTTATTGTGCCTGATAAAGTGTTTCATGCTGTGTTAATGCACTTTATGAACTAACAGAGAGGAACAATAAGACTCCAAGCGATGCCCCAATGTAGCCGGCCTAATATTTTGACCAGCCCACTGACAGGCTTCATCAATACAGTGTGCAGTAGTGCCACAACATGCCCTGAAGCGATCCTCCCTCCTTTAAACTCTCATTTAAGATAATAAAACCCATCTTATTTTTATTTATTTATTACTAGGATTACAAATACCTTTGAACTAAGGGTTCTTTCGCAAAGGTTCCTCATCAGCAATGGGTGCAAGCAAAACAGTGGTAAGACACAATACAAGGTCAGGAGGTTAACATAGAAGCAAGCAGTGGTAAGATACAATACAGGTCAGGAGGTTAACTTAGTAGCAAAAGACAGTACATGTGTATAGACTAGCACAGTTGCAAACATTCAGTGGCAAATAACAATGCACAATTAACAATATGGGTTCAATATAGCAAGACACAGATACAAATGAAAACCATCCTGGGGTGACATAAGTGGAGCAAGGGGTGGGGGATAAGAGGGGGAGGGGTGGGTAAAAGGGGGTAAACAGTCAAGGATTTGACATTGTCGTAAGTGCAAGAACAGAAAGATAAGTGCTTGGTAGTCTGGGGGTGGAGCAACAAGATAGGGTGATAGGGAGGAGGAGACAGGAGGAGAGGAGAGGAGCGGGGAGAGGGGGTGGAATGGTAGAGGTAGGGGGTAGAATGGTAGGTGGGGGTGGGAGAGAGACAGGGAGTAGCAGGGGACGAAGAGAAGTGGGGAGGGTAGCAAGGGAGGAGAAAAGAGGAGGGGGAGGTGAAACAAAGCCGAAAGCCTAGGCAGAGCAGTCACAACTGCTGAGGTCAGTGAGGTGCTAGTGGAGTTTACGTTTGAATGGGCCAAGCTTGTTTTCAGCTACAGTTTCAGGGGGACGGTTGTTTAGCAGCAGGGGGCCTGGTGCGGAAAGCACATTGAGCCTGGTTGGTACGGTAGAATGGAATGATAAACGTTGGTTTGAGGGAACTGTGCATAAAATGTGCAGTGACTGGGGTAACATTAAAGCATGAGTTCCACGGGGTGTGAGGTTAAGACAAATTTTGTTAGCCAGTAGGCAGGTCTGGTAGGCAGTCTACAACTGTATTTAGATTGAGCCAGTTGGATTGTTTGTAGAGATCACATGTAGAGATCTTTCTTACCTTTGGTATCTTTTTATTTGTGCCTGCACTCAGCATCCCACAAAACACACAGAGATGTCTACGAGGTAGTCAGAAATTTGCAGATAGTACTACAGTCATTAATCCACACAGCACCAAGTCCTAAATATTTATCATGTATTTGGTGTCAGCTGCTTGTATAATGAATGTTGATACCATTTTGCTCCCATACATAACATGGCAAAGGGGCATACAACAGTGGGGAAACAGGCTTACATATGCAAAGATGGTGGGCATGGGACATGGAATGATGGGAGTACAAATACTCTCTTAGCTACACCTCCTTCCTCAGCTGGATGGTGTAGATCAAAAAAGGCACCCACAGTGCACACTGATCTTAATTACCAACTTCTCTGGTCAAGAAAAATAAACTCCTACTGAACAGATGTCATAATACTGTCATTGAAGGCAGGCTCAAATGGAAGCTACCAAAGCACAGAGGCCACTCACCCTAACATCTTTCAGACTAAGTCTGTGATGCGCTTCCTTTTTTTCATTCGTGGTTGTAGGTAAAGAGAAAGGTCGTTCTCTGGTGTCAGGCAAAAGAGAGTGTTCCGTGATTTTAACTGATGGCACTGCCTCAGTCTGTATAAAAAATGACATTAGAAATGGTTAGGGACAATGGCAATCTCTTACCTCTACGAGGTTGCACAGTTAATAGCGTGTATGATTTTACATGAAAGCTGCTTATTGGCAGAGTCCAAGCTTTATAAAAAGAACCTGATTGTGACTGGAAAATTAACTTGTCAAAATGGACTATACATGCTGTAAGCTGAAAGAAAACTGAAATAGCTAAAAAACAAAGTGAAGAAAATACATTTATAGTGTATGGTGGAGCGTCGTTCCCCACCGAAATCCATCGTTGTCTAAACCTTGTAGTCACACACTAGACATTCGCAGTGCAGCAGAACGTTTTTTTCTACTGCACTGCGAACGTCACAATGTGTCCTCAAGCAGCATTTGATAGTTAGGGCTCACTCCATAGACAGAACACATAGCGAAAGCAGCAATGTCGGCGGCAGTACCAATGTTTAGCGTTAAAACATTCAAAATGTAAAGTTAATAAACATTTAAAATGTCAAATGTGAGAATGTTCAAAATGTAAAGTTCTTTTTTCCTTCTAGTAACCCAGTAAAAATGTTTTGAAGCAGAAACATGCTATAGTGATTTTTTTCCCCAAAAAAACGAAGTTCCACCATACACTATAAAGAAAAGTGTATGGGGAACAGTTGACAACAGGGCATCTTTCATCTCGTTGGCACTATGACGATGGATTACCTCTCGAGCTGCGCTCTCGAGGTAATCCGTCATCATAGTGCCAACTCGGTGAAAGAATAGCCCTGTTGTCAACTGTTCCCCGTGCACTATCCTATATGTTGTCCTTACAGCTTTATGAAGTGTAAAAGGAACTCTACCTGCAGTTCAGGGTTTCCTTCAATTTCCATACTCTTCCATGCTGAAAAAATGCTGTCAAACCATGCTTTAATGTTCCCACTATAGGCAAATAAGGAGATTTAAAAAGGTTGTTAGGAAAATCCTTAGACCTCATTGGTCAACAGCAAGTAGCACTCCTATCAGTGAACAAAGACCAACAAATAACTAGTACCACTGCCAGCTGACCTGTTTACAGTAAATATCAGTGTGTCAAATAGAACATAATTTTTTAGCTCACTTACCGACTCACCCTCCCCTCCCCCAGCTCTGTCTTGATTTCTCCTGCTCACTATGTAGCACCAATATGCATTATTTTAGAACAAAGTTGTGACCTTAGCGTTAGCACCATCATTCTCCCACTCTCAGTTGGAAGCAATTGCTCTCTCTGACCACAGTCACTCTGCCATTCTCAACCACACTTACTCTCTTCTTGTTCCGACCGCAACAGCTTCTGGTCCCAATCACGCTTACCTTTGAAAAGATACAGACTGGTACTGGGGCAGGAAGAGAGGGGGGGTCAAAAGAGAATACATAACTATTTTTTGGGTGGGAGGAGATCAACAAAATGAAAATGCCTGCATGATGTCCTGCAGTGAAACATATTAGCACCCTCTACTGGTAATTCCAGTTGGTGGGGCTACTTTGCAGATAATTTTGTTTCATTCTTTCATATTGTTTCTACATTCACTTCAGTTTTGTAAAACATTTTATTTTTAATCTGACCAAAAAAACATGTCCTACTGTATGTGCAATAAGTAAGGATTAACTCACAACAGAACGTGGCTCTATTGGGAATTAATCCATGGCTGGGGGAGGCACTGGACCACAAGGCTACAGGCAAAGTGGTTCCAACCAACCAGCCTTGGATTAATTCCCCCCCCAAAAAAAACCACACTCTGGAGTTGCTTAATTCACTTGTAACATGGGGAAGAGAAAGGGTTTGGCCCCCTTTTTGTTTGTGCCTCTTCCCCATGTGAAAGTGTTCGAAAAGTAATTTAAAACTGTGAAATCTACGATGTTTAAAGAATTCCAGGAGGACATTTAAGTTCCTATCTGTAACATGGGGAAGAAAAAAGGGTTGCACCTGTTTGGAGAAACTGCATGCTGAACATGCTGAATTTGTCTTTTTAATATTTTGAGTGCAACAGTGAACAATTATTGATTACGTGTAGATGTGATCAACATTTCAGAATATGTGCTCATTTTGGCTGACTTACTTTTATGAACTGTGGAATTATCTCCGTTTTCTGCTGTGTTTGCTGTTTGAGAAATGGCTGCTGTGCATTGTGGGAAATGCATATATTTAAGTGCAGAGGAGATTTGAGATCTGGTGGTTGTTGTTGCAATCCTCTTGGCCGGCCAACAGATGGTACTCTGAGACTTACATCCTTTTTTATCTGTGAATTTTATATCCAGCTTTTCACATTAATAACGTTGCCCCCTTTCAACTGATTTACATGAACTTTAGAAAGTATTCTGTGTCAGGAACTCTTGATCCTGTAAATTCCATGTAGATCGGTTCAGGGGAGGCAAAGTTACAGAAGTGCAAAAAAATGCAAAAGTCTCAGTTTTTGAAAATGTTAAGACTCTTTTTGTCACCCGATAACTAAACAAATAGGAGACTTTTAAACCTGAAACTTTCAGATTTGATAGACATTGGTCCAGGGTGTGTGCTTTTGTGGTTTTTAGGTCCCACTGTTAAAGTAGTTTTTTTTAAATATTTAATAAATGACATGGCGGCAATCTGGAAAATCATATGTGGCATACATTACTGTGTAGTTACTGAAAGGGTATGTGTTTCTGAGCCAATAGATCAAATAAAAAAACAAAAACATTACATAGTCATATAGAAGTTTTCAAGCAAAGAATATGTTGCTAACTCTTCTAATTCACAGAAATAAGTCACATCTGTGATGTGTGTACCTGTTGTGGTACTTTGTGGAAAACAAAATGTGTCCACTACTGGTACTGCAGCTAGGAGCAGGAAACATACAAGGGGAAGACAAAGTATGTACACTGTACCATTGATTAATTCTCCAGCAACTGTGGATTACTTAAGAAATAAACCATGACAGGGTGTGGGTTATGCTGGGATTTACCACGGCTGGCGTGGTCTGGCATGAGGCCGCAGGCTGAGTGGTCAAATCCAGGCCAGCTGTGGTAAATCCCAGCATAAGCCACACCCTGTAGTGGTTTATTTAGATTATACCTTTGTTTCAGTATTCAATTGGTTTTAAAAAATGTGAAGTTTTTTTTACCCAAGAAATATTGCTTTTTATTACAAATAACCTTACGCTGAAAGAAAATAGTTCCTGATGCAAGATTAATTGAATAGTGTGTGTGTGTATATATATATATATATATATATATATATATATATATATATATATATATATATATATATATATATATATATATATATATATATGTGTGTGTGTGATAGATGGACCCCCACTTTGAAGGCTACGGCATACTTCTTTCCCTATAAAGTATACTGCAGTAGCAAACCTTTCTCTCTTCTAAACTACGTATTTCTAACTCTACCCTTATGGGAAGGCCACCCATAATGGTATCTTCTGCTCCCTTGACTGACCCTTTTTTATTTCCTTTTAATCCCTGCCAATGCCTACATAAAAAGAGTACAGTGTGTTTGTTTCTGGGCAGAGTGTAAAGAAGTGTAGCCCTAATAACACTTCTCCTAGAGCTGCATACATCGAGCACTGAGCGCTCTGGGCAAAAGAAACAGTGCAAGCAGTAAGAAAGACAGTTTAACAGCATAAACAGAAAGGCTGCACTGGGTATGAACTTATTGTCTTTGAAACTGAAGAGAGCTCTTACCTGAGCACAGCAATCCTGCAAAATGGGCTCTTAGGAACTAGCAGCCCCAGGTGGAGGCTGTTATATAGAAACACCCTGGCTATCAATTTACTGAAAAGGGGAGGAGAGAGAGATAATTAAGCTGTTTTACTGACTATCTTTTGCTACAGAGTGAATTTAAAGTAAAGGAATGGCTCACTATTGGTTGATGTTAAAGCTATAAGTGAAGCCACGCTGATCTAACCAAATGTTTGTATTAGAGGAGGATTGACTATTAATTAGAAAAGGGGCAGATCATCTGACCTAATGATGCTGTAGGGACTTGTATAAAAGCTGCTCTAGATCACAGAAAAATCAGATAGGCCTGAGAGTGCATGAGGAGAGGTTATCTCAAACACAGAAGATTGTAGAAACTGTGATAAGAAGGATTTCTACTCTGTGGCAGAGCTACCAGGGGAGGGTAGTTCTGAGAACTCAGATGAGCTGTTTTCTTTTGGTTTATTTCAGTCTTTATTTTGTTATTTAAGTCTGAAGCTTAAGACTTGTGCCAAATGTGGTATATTTTTATTTTTGTATATAAAATATCCTTTTTACAAAAACAAAATACTCCTTCTGGAAAATAAACATCACGCCTAGCAAAGGTGTGTTAACCTTATTTTGGAAGTCTCGACTCACTTATTTACCCTACCCACATAACCCGGTCACAATATAGATAGATAGATAGATAGATAGATAGATAGATAGATAGATAGATAGATAGATGTATATATAGATCTAGATAGATAGATATATAGATAGAGATAGATACAGTAACTGAAAAATATGGAGTAGAACAATCTGCTGTACCTGTGGAAACAAAAAATGTTGCTAGCTCTCCCTGAGTGTTAGCCTACTGTTTGCTTAGAGGAACGTGCTGTTTGATGTTTTTTCTTAGTGGCTTGTTTTGTCTAGTGAAACTGCCAGCATTGAAGGGTTGCTCTTAGGGTTGGATTTCCAGGGTTGCTGCACTTTTCCAGTCAGGAGGTAACAGTGCAAATTGACCGCCCACCCCCCCCAAGTGAAAGCTTTTTTTAAAATGTACTATTATCAAGGTAATTATTATTTGCAGAGTGGATTAACCCTTGCAGGGCCATGGACCGATATATCAGTCCAAAATTCCTATACGTTCTAATTATGGCGGCAGCCTAAGGGATAAGCCATAGGCGAGCAGGACATTTGTATCGATGTACTATGGGGCAGAGCTGCAGAGATTGTAGGGTGGAGTGGAAGGAGTGAAGACTACCAGAGGCTGTGAGACTGAAAATAAGAAAAGGAAAGAGGTAGTGATTTTAAGATTTTAGGTTGGCATACTGTGTGAAAGTGTTGTACACTGGTCCATCATGACTCCCTTCTAAAGCATGGATAGACACGCTGGACCAGTGTTCCCTCATAGGTTGCTGCTGCTCAGTCAGGGTGCTACTCCCTCTGTTGCCGCTGCTTCTGTCAGTCCTGTGAACCACTTAGAGAATTTGTCTCTTGTGTGTACCAATCTCCCAGTGTAGTGGGTATAGCAGGATGTAATTAAAGACAGTTTTTTATTACTTGTTGACAGGGGTTGCAAGTGCAACTGCAAAGCATGAGTGAGGTTCACGACCGTTTAGCAGATTAAAGATGGCGGCTTGTGGCTATGGGCTTTGGGGGTTGGATAGATTTGAGAGCTGCGGCTGACTGACAGCTTTGCCGTGGGTATATTGTAGGATTTACCATGGAAGAAAGGTACCAGCCAGCCAATCAAATCACAGGATTGTGCCTTTCATTTGGAGTCCATGGTATAACTGAGAATTAATCAACAGTCACCTGATGCTGTTGGACCAATCCTGTGAAACCCTTTCTCTTCCCCATGTTACAATACACTTCAAGGTTGGTGATTTGGTCTGTACCTACCTTTCCGTGGACTATAAGGCCCTCCACTGCAGCGTTGGGTCTCAGTACACCCCTGGCAAGACAGGCATAGCCCAATCTCACCCACCTGCATTCATGCATACATGCATGTATTTTTTTACTTGCATGTACTGTACAGCCATGTAAAGTTTAAATATATTGACTCACACTATTTACACATAATCTCAAATATAGCATGGGTTTACATAAACAAGTAGGAAAGGTATTCAATGAATTCTAGAAGTACTACAATATTTGTATGAAGATTATTTTAAATTGCAAGAGATTTTTTGTACTTTATAAGAGTAGTGCTTCACAATTATTGGAACTGCATAGTCTTTTATTTAGTACAATATCAATTTAAATCCATCACAACATACATAATGCAACCATATCAAAAGCCAGTTGAAGTAGATATTACAAAATAAAAAACATACAACCTAGGTCACCCTTGAAACCGAACACTTGATTGTCAGCAGGGCATGCAATACATTTCAATTTGAGAGCCTAAAACCCATAACCCGACTAAAAGACAAGCATCAATAAGCAACAGCATTGAATTGTAAGGCTAAAAATACACAAGGTAATTCCTTTCAAGAAAACAATCAACACTGGGGCACAAAAACATTGTCCAAATGAATCCCACAATCACAGAAGTAGCCAATTAAAAAAAACAGAAAAGGCCTGATGCCTGTGGCCTAGATGAGAAAGTTATTAATGTACCACTTGGTTTGGTTCAGGCATATTGAATAACCTAAAGGAGAACTGCGCTGAATCTATAAGCCATTTTCTCCAGTAGAAGCTATTTTTTTAAATATTGGTTCAAATTCTGTTATTGGTTTAGCTATCCAGATTTTTTAGCCACTGAATCATAGTGTGTGCTTCTGAGTTACATGCTGCTGGTAAGAACCATGTTAGAACTGTATGATGTAGTTTATGTCCCTGTTCTACTCTTCTGTTGTCAGCACAATGCATTCATGTTCTGTTACAGAACTCTGTGGCTGACGGGGACACAAACTACATCATACAGTTCTAAAATGGCACTTACGTAACACAAGAGTCTAATGCAGAAACACCCACTGAGGTTACTAAAAGGCCTGTATAGATAGAACAATAACAGAAATTGAATCAGTGCTGAAAAACAGCTTCTGTTGGGAAAAAATGACTTACAGGTTCAGTGCAATTCTCCTTTAATGATTTTTTAGAATACAAATGCATCTGGAACACTCACTGAATTCCAGTAAGTGATTCAAGTGGTACTTACTTTTATTTAATTAACTGGTAATTAGATAATGACGCTGTATTAGCCATTGCCAATTATAATTAGAAAAAAATAATATGACCTAACCAGAAGCTGAATTCAGTCTAATTCCCATTTAGGTAATATTATTTATTTTGCATTACTATTTTAATTTAACTAAAGAATGTTGTAACAATCTGCATACGTCTTTGACTCAAAGTAAAAAACTTAAGATCAGTTTGACAATAACACATATTATAACCAAAATTATATGAGATGCATCTGTTGAAAGCCAATCTCGACCAAGAGCAGCTGCCAGTTATTGTCTGACAAATTACATTTGAGAGATTCCCCAGACTCAGTTATTCAACTAAACCAATCTTACAGTCAATCAAACTTTTACCAGGCCCACAGCCAATCAAATTTTTATTACATCCACTGTCTGTTAATTACACTTCGAGACGAAAACAAAAGGACTCACAGAGACTATAGTCGTTTACTTCACGGAACTACTGAATTGCAGTCCACCACACACTAACACACATAATTCATTATCTAACCTGCTTTACAACATTTTTCCACACAAAAGTACCTGTCTCCTTCCCCTCATTCACTGCTATCCCACCAAACACCCCCCAACCCTCTGCACTGCAGTGTCAGGAGACTACTTCACTTTTGGCAGTGTCCTGTCCTTAGCATGCTGCCTGAAACAAAAACAATTTCTCACATTTCACCAGTATTCTTCCAACCATTAGAACAGCAGGCACATCACAATTTAACACACACACACACACACACACACACACACACGTGCAAGCTGCATTTACACTGTCAAGACTCAGAACTGCATTACACAACCAACTCGTGATTTTATGGTACTCCCCCTTTCACTAGTCCCTTTCCTCCATAAGTGAAACAGCAATTTATAAACAAAAACTTCAAAACCAACTCCAACTCATGTAATAGTATTAAAATTCAGCCAGTTGGAGTGTACTCTCAATAATCGGCTGGTGTAGATTACATTAAATGATTCAGTCTTTGGCCTCAGCATTTAATGACCCTCACCAGCCAGTTAGTACTTTGTATACTCCAACACACTGAAAGTTATCACTTAAATAATATCCAAACAACTTCTTTGGATACCTTCAAGGTAATTAGACTGTACAAGGGCCTCCTGCATATCTGTCTTACCGCTGAGTTCAGATTGTTATATGGTGGGATCATGCACATATTAAACAATGCTCATATTCACCATTAGTTCATATATAAAATGAGAATAATGGCTATCACACAGGGTATTACCAGTGAGTAATACCATCGAGAGGTTCTGGACACATAGGAACCTCGAGAGCAAAGCTTGAGAGGTTCCAGTGTTCAGAACCGCGAGATGGTATCTCACTGGTTATACCCTGTGAGATATCCATTATTTTTTTAAATATTTGGATGCGAGTTGTTTTTTCTCCCTGTTTTGTTAGGCTCAGTCGACTCTTCAGTAAAGGACTGTCTAAGTCCTAGCCAACTGCTGCACTTTTTCGGACAGTCTCGCTGTGCCTCGCTCTTCCTCCCATCCCGCCGCTCATGCATATACACACACGGTCTCACAAAAAGTTTTGTTTTACTCCTACCTTTTGGTTTCTTGGGGGCAGCACAGGAACAACCAGATAAATCCTTATTGTGGTATGATTAAAAAAAGAAAAAAGTGAAAGCACCATGCACACTTTACACTCTCACTAAATGAGAGACCGCCACCATATTTTTTAAACTGTTTTGGCTGCCTATAAATAGAAAGTGCCCAATGATGAGCTGCGCTGTGAACGTCAATGCTTGATTGACGTTTGCCAGGTTTACTGATTGTGAGAGTTGTGCGCTTGTCTCTTGAGCTTAGGTGATAATACTATCGTTCAGGTCCTGAATGATACTATTACGGGACCTGAACAATAGTATTATCACTGAAGTGTGGTATCATCACTTCAGGAGTGATAATATTACTGAAATTTTTTTGTGTACTTTAGTGGGGTATTAAATTAAAGATCCATATATTAAAATGTAAAAATAATAAGAGGACCAACTTAGTCCCCTTACCCCTCCACAAATATCAGCCAAGTTAGAACAGTCTCCAGTAAAGAGACTCTCACTTTCTTACATATGAGAAAGGCCTAAATCTATGTTACCAGCACTTGTGACATGAATCCCTAGATCCTCAATCATTTTGAAGAGTATGATTATTGATTAAATGCCTTCCAGCAGTCTATTAAAATAGCCCTTGTTGTAGGCCTTCTGTTGGCTGAAAGGTATCATTCAAATGGTGTACCAGCTCATAAACAGTCAAAGAACCATTGTTCTGTTTTAAAACGGAGATGTTACATCTCAGCTGGCTATCTTTGCTAAATATATCAGTAAGAAAACCTAAACAATGTAATATGAAAAAGTAGTACTTAAAAGGTATTTATAAAAAAACTACAGAAACCATGATTTTGTTTATCTTCTTGTTCCTCTTTCACTATTTTCCTCTGTCCTTTCTCCCAGCAACCATGCCTTTCCTCTTCTTCCAGCCTGAATGGCTTTTTTCTGCCAATGTCATTGATGTTCAGTGATCAGCCAGCATGTGGTGCATAAGTGGTGCCAGACTTTCTGTGCTCTCTATTCATGCTGAGAACCTTAGCTTGACCCTCTCACCCCACCCCTGTCTGGCTTGGTTTGTCCCCATGGGATTCCAAGACTCACATGCAGACCCAGAAGGTTCCTTGAGATGCCACCCATGAGTATGAATTGTGATGGATTCAGACTTCATAGAGGTTCCTTGTTGCATAATCAGTATGTAGGGCTGATTTTGTTTTTAGCAGTGGACAACGAATTCTCCTATTTAGAATGTGCAGCTCTTAGCTTAACTTGAATTGGCACTGTGATCTGAGTGTATCACCAGACTCCCCACTAGAACAGCTGACTATCACAGACTTCCGGGTCAAGGGCTTAAGTATAGCCTTATGATGACGGCGATGCGGTCATCGTGGCGATGAAGCGTGCACAAAGACACGTGCATCTAGCACATGTTTTGCATATATGGTGGGGTAGCGGGGTGAACCAGTAAGTATTAGTGTTAACCAGCTTACATTACTATCCAGTTGTTCAAATTAATATGAGCGACATAATTCAGACATTGGATGGGGAGTAGGGCCTAAAGTGTAGTAAATGCCTAATGTTTGCATTAACCGAGGCACATATTGTTAATGAGGGATTTTGCTGTATAAAATGTTACAAACTAATTAGTTTAGAAAAAGAAATAACAGTTATAAAAACTAAACTTGCAGCAACAAGTAGTGTTGCTTTAAGGGCAGCCCAATTAGGATCAAGTTGAAACTGGAGTACAAATTGACACATGTTCTTTAATGAATAGGGACGTTCATGCTCAACTACAGTTGACTGTTTGTAATCTAACCACCCAAACAGAACCATGTGAACAACCGAATGTAATAAGAGCGGTACAGATAGGAACAAATGAATTCAGAGTACAAACTGAAGTATGTCCATTAAGGAATATGAATGTCCAAGCAATACCAATGTTGACTATTACTAGTATATGCACCCAAACAGACCATTTGAACAACCTAGTATAATAAATAATGCCCTTACCCAGGATATAGTAATGTATGGAAAGAGGCAAAGAAACGAGGATTCAGATGACTTTGATTGTAGCTGAAATGATTGGACACTAGTTGAAAGTCATAAGAAATCAAAAAGAGGATGAAGGGCTATGAAATTTGTGCTACCTACCAGTAATACATTTTATTTAAATAATGATGCGCCTTTAGCAGATGCAACTGAAAATCTAGCAGACAATGACAAAACACCTTGTACTAGCCTCCAGTCCACTTCCTCATCAGAAGTTCATCCCATATCAAACTTTGATAAGGACAGCAGCAGTGAGATTGCTCAATCAAATCCAATTGTTACCTCAATTGTAGAGCACATAAGTGCTACTAATGATTTTCCTAGGGAATGTGCTGATAACAACCTTCAACACGAGCTTAGCAATCAAGGCAATAGTACAATATTACCTGAAGTAACATCAGGAAATAAAAATAGATCAGATATCTCCTCATCAAATTGTGCTACTGATGGGGTGGTTAGTATTACTATACCAGCCAATAGTATTAATGATCCTGTAGTTAAACCAATGGAGGTTCAAAACCAGATTGAAAGACTATGTAAATCTGATATACAGCGTCAGATTTACGTATTGGGAGACTCTATGATTAAACACATTGATAGGTTGGTCTGTAATCCGGATAAGGCAAATTGAACATGTTCCAGTTATAGGGGGTCAAAAATATCTGACCTGACAAATATGATTGATACGATTTTGAAGAATGCAGGAGATAGACCGTTAGCAATAATACACATTGGCACAAATAGTATTACTCAGGATAGCATAGAGGACATAAAAAGAGATTTTGAAACCCTAAGTAAATGTCTTGTAGCCACAGGTTGTGATGTGACTTTCTCAGAAGTTCTTCCGGTCCCTAGAGCCTCGTTGTCTCTAACTAATAAGATTAAGGAGGTGAATAATTGGCCTAGAGCATGGTGTCTAAGGAGTGGATATTCTTGCTTACTCATTGGGAAAATTTCTACAGTCACCCTAATTTATATTGTTGGGATGGTTTACATTTAAGTAAAGGTGGAAGTAATTTACTGGGAAAGAAAATTGCAGTACATTTTAAAAATTGTTTAAACTAGATGTGTTGGGGAGGAGGTGATATTTGGTGGTTTAGACAGAGGTATTAATTTTGGAAAAGTCTCCAACAAACAAAAGCCTGGTAATTATAACATCATACTAATTAATGCTAGGAGTTTCAATGTTGTTAAGAGTGAACCTGAAATACTTATAAAACATCTTGACTTGCACGTGGTGGCTATAACAGAAACATGGTGGGATGACACTTTGAACTGGATAAAGGATATTCCGGGATTTAAACTACATAACACTGATGGAGAGGGTAGAATAGGAGGTGGGGTCTGTATGTATGTGTCAAACAAACTTCCATCTCTTTTAGTTCAGCATCCCAAATTAATGACTAGTAGTTTGGAAACAATATGGGTCCAAATGGAACTACAGGGTCATTCTCCTATTATTCTGGGAAATTGTTTATAAGCCTGCTTCTTGTGATTATAGGGACACAGTTGCTCTCTGTTCAGAAATTAATGAAGTATCAGCCCAGGGCAATGTCATTATATTGGGAGATTTTAATCTTCCGGGTATTGATTGGTCTAACCTTAGAGCAAAGTGCGAAACTGAAACCCTTTTGTTAAATAATATTATTGACTGTAATTGTGAGCAGATAGTCATGGAGCCCGCTAGAGGCTCCAACACTTTGGACTTAATTTTGACTAATATTGGTCACCTCATTAACAATGTTACAATTCTTCCACCTCTAGGTAACAATGATCATAATATGATTACATGCTCCCTGAGCTGTATCATCTCTAGATCTGGAAATGCTAAAACTTAAATAAGAAAATCTAACAAGACCAATTTGGCACTTGTTATTAATCATCTTAACAACATTTACTGGAGTAATCTTTTACTTGATTTGGGAACTGAAGAAGCTTGGAAATATTTCAAGGACACTATAACATTGACTGTGGATATGTTTGCCCCACTAATAAATAAATACAATAAAGTGGGTAAGATACCAAGTTGGATCACTAATGATATTAGGAAAACACTTAAATTGAAACTTAATGCATATAGGAAATTCAAAAAGCATCCATCTCATACAAATAAGGTTAAATATATTACTAAACAGAAAGAACTAAAAAAATTATCAGGAGGGCTAGATATAATATGGAGTTTAAAATAGCCCATAGTAAAGTAGTTAGGCTGTTATAGTCCTACCTTAATACTAATAATTCGTCATCCAATACTTTAGATAGAGTTAATGTTAATGGCAATAGTACTACTGATCCTGTTGAAATAGTGAATAGTTTTAATAACTATTTTACATCAGTCTTCAGTCCCAGATTAGATAATCCTGATGTTTCCACTGATGTCATAAGTAACAAAGACTTTTTTTCAGAAGATGATGTGAGATTAGAATTACAGAAGGTTAGCACTTCAACCGCTCTGGGCCCTGATAATATCCATCCTATGTTACTTTCATCTGGTTCCCATATACTTGCTGCTCCACTGACAATAATTTTTAATAAGTCTCTGGCAAGTGGGATTGTACCACTGGTTTAGAAACTGTCTATACTGACTCTGATATTTAAGAAAGGTTCCAGAAATAAAATGGAAAATTATAGACCAATCAGTTTAACTTCCATCCCATGTAAAATAATGGAAATACCAATTAAAAATGTATAGGAACAGGAGAAAATTACATTAAACATCACGGATAATATGCAGCATGGGTTCCAAAAGGGGAGGTTTTGCACAACAAACCTGCTTTCATTTTATGAAAGTATAACTGAAAGCTTGGATAGGAGATGTTCATCTGATGCGATATCGTTAGACTTTTCAAAAGCTTTTGGCAGGGTACCTCTTGCTAATTTGGTTAGCAAACTACATAAATTGGGTTTTAGTAACTCACTAATAAGATGGATTAATAGCTGGTTACATGAACGACTTCAAATTGTCAGACTTAATAACTTATTATCTGACAGGAAGGAGGTCATTAGTAGGGTTCCGCAGGGGTTGGTTCTGGGCCCAGTCCTCTTTGGTATTTATATTAGTGACATTCAACAAAATGTTAAAAATAGATTGGTAAAATTTGCTGATGACTTGAAGTTGGGTGGGGAGGTAGATACCATCAATAAGCATTTAACTTTGGTTAATGATTTAAATCAATTCATGGAATGGGCAACAATAAATGGGATGCAGTTTAATGCTGAGAAATGTGTTGTCCTACATTCTGGATCAAAAAATTAAAACTATAAATATATCCTAGGAAATGAGATATTACGCATGGTAACATCGGAACGAGACTTAGGGGTCACAATAAATAGTTCATTTACTTTTATAGAACACTGTCGTCAGGTGTCCTTTAAAGCAAGAGGTCTTATAAAAAGGATTAAAAGATCTTTTATTTGTAAGTCAGAACAGTGTATTATACCCTTGTATAAGGCATATGTTAGGCCTTTACTTGACTTTGGGTCTCCATTTTGGTCTCCTTATCATATGAAGGACATTAAAATGATTGAAGGAGTGCAACGTTCAGTCACCAAATTAATCCCTTATTTAAAAGGATTACCCTATGGTCTCAGACTAAAAAAAACTGGACTGTTTTCCCTTGTGTAACCCCCCTACAAATGGGGGGTTCTGAAAGCTTTCCCAGAGCTTGCTTAAATGCTCCATGCCTGGTTGGTGTTCGGCATAAAGCTGCTTAAATGCTGTTGCCAGTGAGCGCTTTTAAAGCCTCCATGTACTGTCTCTTTAAGGGCTGCCCCCTTGCAGGCAAAATCATTGTTTATGAGGGGGACTGTGTGTTTCCCTGCTCAAGTCCCGCTTGAGCTGTACTGTAATTGCCTCTCTTTGTGGTCGCTGAAAGCGCCAGGGGAACCTCCTCGACAGGTGTAACTATTTGCATGAAATCATTCAGGGTAATAGTGAAAATGCAGTTTGTTTAACCTGCTTTTGTTGCAGATGGGACTCTGTGTGCTGTTCCCCTCCATCTTGGACCAGGACAGTTTGAGGGGTCCAATAGGAGTAAGCGGGTATCTAATCTGGAGTAAACAAGCAGCCAACCAGAAACCAGGACTCTAGATGGAGCCGGCTGACAAATGGGGACACAGCTTGTACTTCTGTGAAATGGCATTCGGGGCCATGGCGCCGTTTTGCACCAATGAGGGCAGTAACAAGTGACTGGCATCGGCAGCCCTCCAATGGGATCGGGTGGCGCCCGAATAGAGAGACTTGCCCCAACTGCCAAGGGGCAGATGCATTGTGACTGTGAGTGAGGAAGGAGCTCTGAGCTCTGGCTCCATTGAGTGTTTGTGCGGGAAGCACGTGAATGGCCTGAGGCGGCTATTTGCACCGCCAGCATTCCTCTGACTAAATCCGCGAGGGCAGCAGTCAGAGGAGGCTGTGTACCTGCACAGCTACCTACCAGGCTCAACCTGAAGAGGACTGGAGAATCTGCTTTAATCGCGCTCGGTCTGTCAGGACGAACAAAGCTGCATCGTTGGGCCCATTGTGTGCAGTGTCAGAAACCGGGAAAGTGCACCACAGCTGCCTGGTATGGTACCCCACTGTTATTTTCCATATAAATGTGTGAGGAGGCCTTGAAGCTCAGGCTCAGCCCTGTAAGTGGTGAAGGAGTGGTTATCTGCTGGAGTTGTGAGTACTGGATCAGGGTAGGTCCCTGTTAAAGCTTACAAACAAAGGCAAAATCATTTTGTTATATTGCTGACTGCACTAAGTGAGCTTTCTGGCTCCATCTGATCTTCTCAGGAATTAAATCTCGCTTGTGTCAGGGCCCCAACCAGCTGCATCGAGGAACTAGCCATTAGGGCTTGGGTACCCATAGACAATAATTAATAGGTTAGGCCTGTGCACAGAGCCATAGGTAGATTTTCACATATGGTAGTGGTAAGCTAATCAACCTGATTCCCCCTGGTCCTTGTTATCTTCCCTCAAATAAATCAGATTGTTTGTTTTGCAAAAGTACACTGGCTAGTCTGTGTATAAATGGTGAAATACTGCATAGTGAATGTGGTGTAACTGTACCTTACTTTCCAGGGGGTCTCTGGAGTGAGCTGACTGGTTCAAGCCAGGGGGTAAGTGTATATGGTAAGGACTCTGAAATTGAACTGTGTGGGCCGCTAGTGGGAAGAAAGGGGGGTCGCAGCAACTCAGAGGGCTGTGACCGAGTCGACCTCAACTGTTCTAACCCCGACCTCTGGGTGGAGGCACCCACCAATGGATCTGGACCCCTCATCCTGCTACAGTTAGGGCAGGCAGGGGTAGTAGCCCTTAGGATAGCATCCCCTGGGGGTTGCAAATTGGAGGCACTGCTGAGATTAGCGTCCCGTAGTGGCCGAGTGGGTGAGGTGCACAGATATGGATAAGTTAAAGGAAAAACTGGAAGGGGATATCATGGCTAAGATTAAGCTGGACCTTATTAAGACAATGGTACACAAACTGATGGGGTTGGGGGAAGCTGAAGAGCTGGACTCCCAGAGAATTGCGTTACTACTAGATGTACCGCTGGGGACAACGACTGCTGATATTCTTTCTACCACGGACCGTGTTAAATGTTTGGGCAAGGTAGAGGTGAAGGGGCGTATGGCTGACCTGTTCGATCAGACCTTGCAGGTGTTACTTTTATGTAGTCTAGCCATCGACCCCGAGAGGGTACCCCCAGTGATTTACCCGGAAGGAGCCCAACAGTGTTGGAGGCTTGCTCACATCCGGAGTGGGTGAGTCACTCCTGGGGGGTCTCCCCAGACTAATAGTTTCAAAGAGAAACTGCTTAAATTACTGGCTGTGGAGGGGAGGACTAAGCAAGAATTACTGCAGGCATTGGACCTTTCTAGTGAACCCACCCCCCAGGTTTCCCCCGGTACCTCTCTCTGTCCCTCCAAGAGTTCTATTTTGGCTCCACCGCCCCTGGTGGTTCCCCCTATACAGCTAGATTCTTACCGTAGGCTAAAACTTTTTTCTGGCACAGTGCCAGTGCCTTCAGGGGAGGATGATTTGGAGGCGTGGATGGATTATGCCACCCCCTTAGTCCAGGAGTGGCAATGCTCTGAGAGGAAGAAATGAAAGAGACTGATGGAGAGTCTGCGGGGCCCAGCTTTGGAAGCCATTAGGTTCTTGTGGGCCACTAGCCCGGAAGCTACCACAGCAGAGTACCTTTCTGCTTTAGAGAGTACTCCTTTTGGGAGTAAAGAAAATGGGGAAGACTTATTATGGAAATTCAAGTCTGCCAAACAATGGAGGAATGATAAGTTGTCCGCCTTTGTTACTAGGGTGGAACGGGCCTTGCAGAAGGCCTATCGAAAAGGGGGGATCACAGCCTCCGCCTTGAACCAGGTCAGGTTGGAACATGTTTTGAAATCTGCTAGATTTTCCAGTGTGATATTGTTAAAACTTAAGTTACATGATAGACGGGTTGCCCTGCCTGAATACTGTCAATTGATGAGGGAGATTAGAGAAGTGGAGACTGACGAGGAGGGGTGGGAACCCTATGTGGGAGCTGTGAACCCAAGCTGAACCCCTGAGTCTAGCACCCCTGAGGAGACCCACCTCTCAGGGAGGCCTGATGCTTCCCCAGAATTTCAAGGTGATGTGGGGGTGCGTGCCATTTCCTCTGACCCCCAAGTAGAAAGTGAGTTGAGGGCAGAGGTTAGAAACTTACGAGAATTGGTGAGGGATTTGAGGCGGTCCACTACCCACCCTGTTAGGCCTGGGGAACCCGAGTTAATTAGAAACCAATGTTCTAGCTCTGGGGAACCCCCTCACCTCCCCGGAGGGCCCCCAGCAGACAAAGTACTCCCCTCCCAATAGAGACCCCTGGGACCCCAAGCTTTGTTACCATTGTGGGGAGGATGGACACTTTCAGCCTGAATGCCAGCTGCTGGAGAATTTAAGGAAGGTCAACAGCAGACTGAGCACTTGGCATTGCAGGGCCCATGTCCGACCCCCCAGGAAGGGTTTTGTGACCCAGGCCAATGCCCAAGAAACTGTCAAGGCTGTGCCTCCTGAATGGTCTGATGTGGTCGGGCCCTCGATGGAGGCCCCAGTGCGAGTAAATGGGATTCCCACCCAAGCTGTATTAGATAGTAGCTCTCAGGTAACCATCATGTTTCAGGACTGGTATCAGACACACCTACCCGAGGTGCCGCTACAACCCTTGGATGGCCTACATATATGGGGGCTAAGTGACAAGGCTTATCCGTATTTGGGGTGTATTCGGATCTGGTTGTCATTTCCTACTTCTGTGGCTGGAGTGGCCGAACAAGTGGAAACCTTGGCTTTAGTCTGCCCCCCCACTGGACTGTATGATGGGGTACCCCTGTTGATTGGGACAAATGCTCATTTGTTTGGTCGATTAACCCAACTGTGTTCAGAAAAGCAAGCGTTTAGGACCGGGCGAGCCCTAAAAATACCCGCTGTGATCCAAAAGGTCTCTGAAATTCAGAAGAAGGTTAGAAAGGAGGAACCTGAAGGCACGGTGGGTGTAGTATGGAAGAAGTTTCCGGCACCAGTGATACTTGCCCCGAATGCCCAGTATGTTTTGCAAGTGGAAGTCCGACTGAGAACAGATGTTAAGAATAAGTTATTGATGTTGGATGCACCTGGGAGGAAGATTGCCTGAGGGACTGCTGGTCAAACCCAGCATCTTGCCAGCTAGGGCCCATGCTTATGTCAAGAGGGTGATGGTTCAAGTTCATAATGTGTCCGACAAGGAGATTTGAATAAAAAGAGGGTGCACCCTGGCAAGTGTACATTGTGCAGATACTGCAGTGCTGCCCAATAGCAAGGGTTCAAGGAAAGATGACAGGGTAACTCCCGACTTGTTTGATTTTGGTGACTCCCCGTTGCCTGCTGAATGGAAAGTGAGGATCAGTGAGAAGCTAGCCACCAAAGACCAGGTATTTTCCCTAAAAGAATGGGACATGGGATGTGTGCAAGGGGCTGAGCACCACATCTGGCTGCATGATGAGACGCCCTTTCGAGAGAGATCTCGGCGCCTGGCCCCGGCTGACATAGACGATGTGAGGCTGCATTTGCAAGAGATGCTTGCTGCTGGTGTGATACAAGAGTCCAGGAGCCCCTATGCTTCCCCCATTGTAGTAGTGAGGAAAAAGAATGGGGCGGTTCGGATGTGTGTAGATTACCGTAATTTGAATCGGCGGACCATCCCAGACTAGTATACCATGCCACGCATACAGGATGCCTTGGATTGTCTAAATGGCAGTAATTGGTTCTCTGTGTTAGACCTCTGAAGTGGGTACTATCAGATCCCAATGGCCCCAGAGGACCGAGAGAAGACTGCATTCATTTGCCCCCTAGGTTTCTAAGAGTTTATCCGGATGCCTTAAGGGATTTCAGGTGCCCCAGCTACCTTTCAGCGCTCATTTGGAATGTGCTGTGGGGGACATGAATTTGCTCAAGTGTTTGGTTTACTTAGACGATGTCATAGTGTTTGCCAGCTCGTTGGAAGAACATGAACGTCGATTGTTCAAGGTCCTGGATCGGCTGGAGGATTTCGGTCTCAAGCTATCCATAGACAAGTGCCAATTCTTCCAAACTTCTGTGAAGTATGTGGGCCACATAGTATCTGCTGAAGGCGTACAGACTGACCCCAGCAAAGTGGAGACTTTGACTACTTGGCCTCAGCCAAAGAATTTGAAAGAGTTGCAATGGTTCCTGGGGTTTTGTGGGTATTATAGGCGGTTTGTCAAAGATTACTTTCGAGTGATCCGCCCCCTCCTCAACCTTACTCAGGGGTACCCTCCCACGCACAAAACGTATAAGAAAGTTGTGCACTCTGAGACGGAGAAGAAGTATTTTCGGCCGAATGATGTGTTTGGAAACCGCTGGACTACTGAGTGTGAGGAAGCTTTCTACGACATCATATATCAACTTACCCATGCCCCAGTGCTGGCCTATGCTGACCCGGCCAAGCCGTACATTCTCCATACTGACGCCAGTCTACAAGGATTGGGGCTGTGTTATATCAGGAGCACTCAAACGGTCTGAGACCTGTAGCTTTTGCCAGCAGAAGTCTGACTCCTTCAGAGAAAAATTATCCAGTGCACAAACTAGAGTTTCTGGCTCTGAAGTGGGCCATTGTTGATCAATTTCATGACTATTTGTACGGTGCTAAGATACTGGTAAAGACTGATAACAATCCTCTGACCTATGTGCAGACCTCAGTCAAGTTGGATGCCACTGGCCATAGATGGATCTTTGCATTGGCCATCTACGACTATGCTGTTGAGTACAGAGCAGGCCTAAACCATATAGATGCAGATGCTCTCTCTCAGAGGCCTATGCCACAAAACTGACTGGGTCAGGTTGTAAGGACCTGACATAAGGGCTCTTTGCCAAAAATTTGACAAGGAGGAACAGGTGTCTTCTGATGCTGTAGACTGCATGGTGGATTGCTTGGGGCCATCCGAGAACTGCATACTTGCTGCTTACTGTCATTTTTCTGCATTAGACACTAGTTCGCTGCCCCAATTCAACAATGATAGTCTCCAATGGGCTCAATCGAGACTCCATGATAAAAACAGCTGTGGAGGCTTTGCAGGCCGGGAGGGACGTGTCCAGGTTGCGTTCCACTGACCTGAGAACTGCTTTGTTATACAAAGAAGGGCCAAAGTTAAAGCTGATTAACCAACTACTATACAGAGAGACTGTGGATAAGGAGGGCCGGGTAGACAAACAACAACTGGTGCTGCCCACTGCTTTTAGAGAACTGGTTTTGAGGTCCCTGCATAATCACATGGGGCATCTGGGCATACAGTAGACCGAACTCTTGACCTGGTACGGACCCAATTCTATTGGCCAAAAATGAGTGCAGATGTGGAGCAGTATGTCAAGACCTGTGGCCCGCTGTTTGCAAATAAAAGCCCTACCTCAGAGAGCTGCCCCCATGGTCAATATCACTACTATTGCCCCTATGGAACTGGTCTGCATTGATTTCCTGAGTTTAGAACCAGATCTAAAAAACATCAGTAACATATTGGTAGTCACTGATCATTTTACCCGGTATGCACAGGGTTTTCCTACTAAAGATCAGAAAGCAACCACGGTGGCTGAAGTACTTGTTGAGAACTTCTTCGTCCACTAGAGGGCCCCCCCAGAGGAACCATTCCAACCAGGGGAGGGACTTTAAAAGCCGCCTGATTAAAGAAATGTTATCTTTGTGGGGAGTACAAAAATCAAGAACCACCCCATACCATCCCCAGGGAGATCCCCAGCCTGAAAGATTTAACCGCACATTGCTTGATACGTTGGGCACACTGCAACCCAAAGACAAGCCTAGATGGAGCCAGCAGATTAGCACCCTGGTTCATGCTTATAACTGCACCAAAAGTGATGTCATTGGATTTTCTCCATACAGGTTGATGTTTGGGAGAGAGGCTATACTGCCAGTGGATGTGTGTTTCGGGGTTTCCCCTGATGGGGTGCAAGCAGAAAATCGTCTACAGTATGTACAGAAGTTGAAGGCCCAATTGAACCATGCCTACCAACTGGCCCAGACTATGGCTGCTAAACGAAACCTGGCCAACAAGGAGATGTATGATAAGAAAGTGAAAGCCATGGAACTGAGGGAAGGGGATAGGGTGCTATTGAGGAATTTGGGACTGCATGGCAAACATAAGATTGCTGACAGATGGCATCACCTCCCTCATATTGTTGTGGGAAAACTGGCAGATTTACCTGTATACAAAGTGCGGCCTGAAAACAATTCAAAAGATGTGAAAACTATACACAGAAATCATCTGCTGCCAATTGGGCAAATCTTGATTGAAGCTGAACCTCTCAGTGCCCCCAGGCCTATGACTAGATCTGCTGCCAAGAAAAAAAACAGACCACTTGATTCTTCAGCAAGCCAAATAAGAGGGCCTTGTACAAACCCCTCTGATGAAGATGATCGCCAATCTGTGTCTGAAGACAATGAAAATAATATTGAATACTATCCCTCTTACGAGCTGAGCCAACTGTTTCGGGGCAATCCCCTTGTTAACTCTGGAGATGAGGTTGGGCTTTCTGGACTGTCTGAGCCCCCCACTTTGTCTCCAGAACCAATGCTTCCAGAGGATGAACTGGGTAGCAGCAAAGCCCAAGGGGTGGGGTCCTTGAGCCTGGCTGAACTGTCTGGCCTGGCTGAACTATCTGACTTTTCAGAAGAAGAAAGTGATGTGGGGGAACAAGCCAGTGATATGCTGGAACCTGAAGAATATTTTGAATGCCCTGTTGGTTCCTTACTAGTGTCTGAGCAGTCCCCAGCTGAGCCAAGTAGTGTGGGTCCTGATATAGAGGGTCATGCCCCTGAAAGTACTATGAACACTGAGTCCCCTTCCCCTGTGGAGGTCCCCCCTACTAATCTCAATGAGGCTGAAATGGAAAAGGGGCCTGTAGCAGGGTTTTCCAAGACCCCTAGATGCTCCAGCCAAGAAGTACGGCCTGTAGTAAAGTTGAGTATTGAGTCTCTGGGTCAGCCTGTGGACCTGCCCTTGAATGTGGTCCATAAAGGGGTGTATGTGTCCCCGAGCTCCTTGCCTAAGTTAGCCTTGGGGGATAACTCTAGCCTGTTAATACTGCCCTTCGAGTGTGGTGCCCCTGCTTCAGGTAACCCACAAGTAGCTGATAGGGAGGGGTCCCCTCTTTCCAGGTGTCATGGGCAGAGAATAATGACCTGATTCAAAAGAGACAAAGGGTTATCTGTGTGTGTAATGTTGCATAAACAGTAGTAAACTGGGAATATAGTAACAATGTATGTGATCTAAAGTGTGATATAATGTTAATTAAGCTGTTTGCCTTAAAGTGATTTAAGGGCAACTACTTGACGCGGACGCCAAGTTCTTTCCAGGCCAGGAAGGGTGTAACCCCCCTACAAATGGGGGTTCCTGAAAGCGTTCCCCGAGCTTGCTTAAATGCTCCATGCCTGGCTGGTGTTCGGTGTAAAGTCGCTTAAATGTTGTTGCCAATGAGTGCTTTTAAAGCCTCCATGTACTGTCTCTTTAAGGGCTGTCTGCTTGCAGGTAAAATCATTGTTTATGAGGGGGACTGTGTGTTTCCCTGCTCAAGTCCCGTTCGAGCTGTACTGTAATTGCCCCTCTTTGTGGTCGCTGAAAGCGCATGGGGAACCCCCCTCGACAGGTGTAACTGTTTGCCTGAAATCATTCAGGGTGATAGTGAAAATGCAGTTTGCTTAACCTGCTTTTGTTGCAGATGGGACTCTGTGCTGTTCCCCTCCATCTTGCACCAGGACAGTTTGAGGGGTCCAATAGGAGTGAGGGGGTATCTAATCTGGAGTAAACAAGCAGCCAACCAGAAACCAGGACTCTAGATGGAGCCGGCTGACAAATGGGGACACAGCTTGTACTTCTGTGAAATGGCATTCGAGGCCATGGCGCCGTTTTGCACCAATGAGGGCAGTAACAAGTGACTGGCATCGGCAGCCCTCCAGTGGGATCAGGTGGCGCCCGAATGGAGAGACTTGCCCCAACTGCCAAGGGGCAGATGTGTTGTGACTATGAGTGAGGAAGGAGCTCTGAGCTCCGGCGCCATTGAGTGTTCGCGCGGGAAGGGCCTGAGGCGGCCATTTGCATCGCCAGCGTTCCTCCGACTAAATCCGCAAGGGCAGCGGTCAGAGAAGGCTGTGTACCTACACAGCTACCTACCAGGTTCAACCTGAAGAGGACTGGAGAATCTGCTTTAATTGTGCTCAGTCTGTCAGGACGAACAAAGCTGCGTCATTGGCCCATTGTGTGCAGTGTCAGAAACCGGGAAAGTGCACTGCAGCTGCCTGGTATGGTACCCCTCTGTTATTTTCCATATAAATGTGTGAGGAGGCCTTTGAAGCTCAGGCTCAGCTCTGCAAGTGGTGAAGGAGTGGTTATCTGCTGGAGTTGTGAGTACTGGATCAGGGTAGGTCCCTGTTAAAGCTTACAAACAAAGGCAAAATCATTTTGTTTTATTGCTGACTGCACTAAGTGAGCTTTCTGGCTCCATCTGATCTTCTCAGGAATTAAATCTCGCTTGTGTCAGGGCCCCGACCAACAGCATCGAGGAACTAGCCATTAGGGCTTGGGTACCCATAGACAGTAATTAATAGGTTAGGCCTGTGCACAGAGCCATAGGTAGATTTTCATATATGGTAGTGGAAAGCTAATCAACCTGATTCCCCCTGGTCTTTGTTATCTTCCCTCAAATAAATCAGATTGTTTGTTTTGCAAAAGTACACTGGCTAGTCTGTGTATTAATGGTGAAATACTGCATAGTGAATGTGGTGTAACTGTACCTTACTTTCCAGGGGGGTCTCCGGAGTGAGCTGACTGGTTCGAGCCGGGGGGGTAAGTGTATATAGTAAGGACTTTGAAATTGAACTGTGTGGACCACTAGTGGGAAGAAAGGGTGGTCGCAGCAACTCAGAGGGCTGTGACCGAGTCAACCTCGACTGTTCTAACCCCGACCTCTGGGTGGAGGCACCCACCAACAGATCTGGGCCCCTCACCCTGCTACAGTTAGGGCAGGCAGGGGTAGTAGCCTTTAGGATAGCGCCCCCTGGGGGTTACACTTGAACAAAAAAGACAGACAGGGGATCTCTTACTTTTATTTAAAATATTACAGTCATCGGATCTAATGATTCAGTGTGGCCTGGGGATTAGTAATGCTCAAAATAATCTCAGATCACATGGAAGTAAATTGGTTATACATAGGGCTAATACTAAGAAAAGAGATAATTTCTTTACAATTAGGAGTTTTAAGGCCTGGAATAGGCTCCCGTGAACTGTAGTGGAAGTAGATGGGTTTATTTGGTTTAAACACCTTTTAGATAGACAGTATTATACTGATGGTATTATGGTTTGATGATACCCGCATGATGCGGGGGACAATATAAATGAGCATTTTGCTCCCTTTTGCACTATCCTTCCTAGTATTCCTCGGACTGCTGAGCAGCCAGCATGCTCTACACCCAGACACCAAGTACCTCACCTCATTTTGTAGCTTCTCCAGTGTGGTATTCCAGTGACTGTATATGAAGCCCAGTTACCCAGCTGACAGCAAGATGTTGGTCACAGGAATGCATTGTGATGATTTTGTAATTCACAAGAGATTCATAGTTGCATGTTACAATTTGGTCGTTACAAGTGTAACCCCTGTCCCCCAGTTGTGGTGCAGCTTGGTCTTTCTGACAGTGGGCTGGAGCCTTCGGGCTTTGAGACAGATGACTTTGGGTCATGGAGTGTTAACTGAAGTCAGTGCAAGCAGTGTGCTGCCTCCACCTATGGGTCATGGAGTGTTAACTGAAGTCAGTGCAAGCAGTGTGCTGCCTCCACCTATGGGTCATGGAGTGTTAACTGAAGTCAGTGCAAGCGGTGTGCTGCCTCCACCTATGGGTCATGGAGTGTTAACTGAAGTCAGTGCAAGCAGTGTGGCGCCTCCACCTATGGGTCATGGAGTGTTAACTGAAGTCAGTGCAAGCAGCGTGCTGCCTCCACCTATGGGTCGGGGAGTGTTAACTGAAGTCAGTGCAAGCAGGTTGCTGCCTCCACCTATGGGTCATGGAGTGTTAACTGAAGTCAGTGCAAGCAGCGTGCTGCCTCCACCTATGGGTCATGGAGTGTTAACTGAAGTCAGTGCAAGCAGCGTGCTGCCTCCACCTATGGGTCATGGAGTGTTAACTGAAGTCAGTGCAAGCAAGGTGGTGCCTCCACCGATGGGTCATGGAGTGTTAACTGAAGTCAGTGCAAGCAGGTGGCGCCTCCACCGATGGGTCATGGAGTGTTAACTGATGTCAGTGCAAGCAGCGTGGCGCCTCCACCGATGGGTCATGGAGTGTTAACTGAAGTCAGTGCAAGCAGCGTGGCGCCTCCACCTATGGGTCATGGAGTGTTAACTGAAGTCAGTGCAAGCAGCGTGCTGCCTCCACCTATGGGTCATGGAGTGTTAACGGAAGTCAGTGCAAGCAGCGTGCTGCCTCCACCTATGGGTCATGGAGTGTTAACGGAAGTCAGTGCAAGCAGCATGCTGCCTCCACCTATGGGTCATGGAGTGTTAACTGAAGTTAGTGCAAGCAGCGTGCTGCCTCCACCTATGGGTCATGGAGTGTTAACTGAAGTCAGTGCAAGTAGCGTGCTGCCTCCACCTATGGGTCATGGAGTGTTAACTGAAGTCAGTGCAAGCAGCGTGGTGCCTCTACCTATGGGTCATGGAGTGTTAACTGAAGTCAGTGCAAGCAGCGTGGCGCCTCCACCTATGGGTCATGGAGTGTTAACTGATGTCAGTGCAAGCAGCGTGGCGCCTCCACCTATGGGTCATGGAGTGTTAACTGATGTCAGTGCAAGCAGCGTGGCGCCTCCACCTATGGGTCATGGAGTGTTAACTGAAGTCAGTGCAAGCAGCGTGGCGCCTCCACCTATGGGTTATGGAGTGTTAACTGAAGTCAGTGCAAGCAGCGTGCTGCCTCCACCTATGGGTCATGGAGTGTTAACTGAAGTCAGTGCAAGCAGCGTGCTGCCTCCACCTATGGGTCATGGAGTGTTAACTGAAGTCAGTGCAAGCAGCGTGGTGCCTTCACCTATGGGTCATGGAGTGTTAACTGAAGTCCAGTGCAAACAGGTGGTGCCTCTACCTATGGGTCATGGAGTGTTAACTGAAGTCAGTGCAAACAGCGTGGTGCCTCCACCTATGGGTCATGGAGTGTTAACTGAAGTCAGTGCAAACAGCGTGGTGCCTCCACCTATGGGTCATGGAGTGTTAACTGAAGTCAGTGCAAGCAGTGTGGTGCTTCCACCTATGGGTCATGGAGTGTTAACTGAAGTCAGTGCAAGCAGCGTGGTGCCTCCACCTATGGGTCATGGAGTGTTAACTGAAGTCAGTGCAAGCAGCGTGGTGCCTCCACCTATGGGTCATGGAGTGTTAACTGAAGTCAGTGCAAGCAGTGTGCTGCCTCCACCTATGGGTCATGGAGTGTTAACTGAAGTCAGTGCAAGCAGTGTGTTGCCTCCACCTATGGGTCATGGAGTGTTAACTGAAGTCAGTGCAAGCAGTGTGCTGCCTCCACCTAGCAGGAGCTAGCTGACAGGGTTCATGCCGGGGGCTTCCTACCAGAAACCTAAAATAGGGTATTGCCCACCCCCACCCTGTAACAGGTGACTAACTAATGGATAACAACCCCACACTGAACTGTTTTCTATTAGATGTAGCCTTAAAACACTATAGCTGAAAACATGCAATAAATGCAGGGAAACAACACACACAGATTAAAAAGTAACACAATATCTATTTAAGGGACAGGTACAAATGATGGGGAATTTTAGGGGAAAAGGCAAAAATTAGCAATTACAAATAATATTCCCATGTTATATGCAACACAAAAATATGTGCATGGGTCCCACCACCTGGCAATCCCAGTTTTCCCACAATACCCCCTCCACCTCAAACCGATGCTCTGATGAACAGTCCCACTGGGAGCTCCCATTAGTCCATGCATGCATACCTACATAGAAACATAGAAACATAGATTTTGACAGCAGATAAGGACCGCTTGGCCCACCCAGTCTGCCCATTTCCCTACCTAATGGATAAGCTGCAGATCCTAGTTAACCAGCAACCTACTTCTTCCTACCCCCACCCCCTAGAATTGCCTTATGACTGTCCCATGCATGCTTGAATTCCACCACTGTTTTTGACTCCACAACCTCCTCCGGAAGGCCGTTCCATGTATCCACAACCCTCTCTGTGAAAAAATACTTCCTTAAATTACCTCTGAGCTGCTCCCCATCTTCCAATTGTGCCCCTTGTTCTTGTACACCTCTTTTTGAAAGATGTTACCCTCTTGGACTTTGTTGATTCCCTTGAGGTACTTGAAAGTTTCTATCATGTCCCCTCTCCCTCCTTTCCTCGAGGCTATACATATTAAGCTCCTTAAGTCTCTCTCATATGTCTTCCGGTGTAGACCCTGCACCATTTTAGTTGCCCCTCTGACAGCTTCCATCCTGTCTATGTCTTTGTGGAGATTGGGTCTCCAGAACTGCATGCAGTACTCCAGATGAGGGGTCTCACCAGCTGTCTGTACAGAGGGATAATAACTTCCTGTTTTCTACTGGTGATGCCTCTCCTATGCATCCCAGTATCCCCCAACCCTCCTTGCTACCCTCTCACATTGCTTGCCCACCTTTAGGTCATCTGATATGACTACCCCAGGTCCCTTTCCATTTTTGTTGTTGTTAGTATCTCACCCCCCATTGTGTACTCTTCCCCTGGGTTTTTGTTTCCCAGGTGCAGTACCTTGCACTTCTCAGCATTGAATCTAAGCTGCCATACATTTGACCATTCCTCTAACCTTGCCAAGTCCCTTCTCATCCTTTCCACCCCACCTTGGGCATCAACCCTGTTGCAGATCTTTGTGTCATCTGCAAAGAGAGAATGCCTATGAGTGGGAATGCTGAAGGCCAGTGATGCAGATAGCTTGCAGTGCTAGTGGAATAATATCAATTTTACAAATGAAAAGTCCCAAAGTTATTGGATAAGATTCCCTCCAAGGAGTTTTAGGAGTCATTGTTAGGCACTGGATGAGGAGCATCCCCATGGTTGCAGCTTTAGATGTCATATCTCCTTAGCAGGATGCAAGCAGAAGCAGATAATTCTCTGGCCTGTCCTTTGCAATTGTCTTCCCTCCACAGGGGGAATTTTCTTCACTTCCCCAAAATGAAGCAGACACTTGGGCATAGATTTGACCCCCCCAATAGGGATGAATCCCAGCAGAAGGGGTTTTAGAGTGGGTCAGAATAGTGCTGACCACAATGCTGTCAGCAAACATAGCGTGGCAATAATGCTGTCAGTTTTGTTTTTGTGGGGGGGAAGGGGCCCGGACTAAAGGATTCTTACTCCGGGGGAGGGAGCGGATCACAGGAAAGTTAAAATATGTAGGGCCATGGAATACTGTTTCCATGGCCCCATGTCAAAGAAAGAATGTCCCAAGTGCACAAAAATGTTGGAGACCAGGATTAGAACCCTGCCACTGGCCGAGCTGCTCTATGCCCTAGCCCTCCACGCCACAGGAGCATCTTGGCCAGCCTCCTGGATCCTGGTGCTCTTGTTTGTGGTGAGCATGACAGATAGCGATCTGGGGGGCACTTACTGAAAGCACTATAGATCCCCTCTCGCTGTCCATGCTAGCACTACATGAACAAGCGCTCTGTAAGACTGGCACTATTCATATAGCACTATTCTAACCAGGTACTGTGTGGCTCACCTCAGACCCAGAGCCATCAAGGTGACACTGCTCACTAAATATCTGATACAGTACTTACATTTACTACAAGGCAACTCACTCTGAGTCTGTCAGGAGTGCTGAGTAGCAACCCAAGAGGAAGTTACAATTACATCAATAGCTTCAACTGGGAGCCGTGTCTTGAAGCTTTTCTCTCTCTCTCTCTCCCCCCTCTAGACCCCAGTTCAATTTGGCTTCAAGCTGGTGCTACAGAAACACATACACCCACACACATGCACACAGACTCTAACTTCACCTCTGCTGAGCTGATGAGGGGGCCTTGTTTCAGTCCTGCTCTCCTATTGGCTGCCAGTCTGCACCAGAACTGCTGGAGACTGCATGCTTATGTTGATTAAGGGACAGCTTCTACAGTATGTGCCTTGGATCATGTAAGGCTCTTGTTGCTTCCAGGTCACTCTGCTGAGTATGTGTTCTTTTTTCTAACCCCCTATGCAGTCTCTTGCAAGCAGGAGGTCTCAAAATGGCACTGCCTGTACCCTTGTGGGCTTTTTTTTGTGTTGCTTGCACGCATGTGCAAGAAACATATTGCTTCAGTGGGGCCAGTTAATGAGATGCCACTATGCTCAAAGAAACTCACATCACAGTCAGTTCTGTAGAAACATTAGTCTGCAGCTGTTATCTCCCACTGCCACCCGCACATTGTCTCTCTCTCTCTCTCTCTCACACACACACACACACACACACACACACACACACACATACACACATGCAAAGAGGGGACAGCTGCATTCTTTACCGGAAGTACAGCAGCTCCCAAATCTCTACAATAAAAGTAAGAATGGACACTGCACCTACAACATCTGACTATGTAACAGGCAACCCCAGTTTTTTGGGGCCAAAGTAGATTGCCCTTTGTAACTCCTTCTCACCAGAATTATATAGAAGTAATTTGAAAAAGAACCATGTGTGTTATAGGCTGAAAGAATTCAGGTGTGAAGGGGTTAATCTTCTGAGATGAGATGTATACTAGCTGTATGCTGTAAAGATAGTAGGGGGTCAGGACTGTGACAGTGGGACTCAGATGTGAACTGACAGAGCCAGACATTTACAATTCTCATTTAATTACTAAGTGGTCCAGCATTCCACTTAAGTGTTTCTCACAAGCAGGAAGTGTGGACAGTTGCTCAGCTGGACCAATCAGTACAGATCATTATGGCTTCAGGAATGTTTTTTTTTTTCAATTCCCACCCAGTGACTTGACAGAGAAGTTATACTCAAAAGATAGCTCTATATGCAGTCAACTGGTGGTAAAGTTAACAAGAGTCTGGATTCCTTTTACTACTACCTCTGCAGTGGGAAACTGAAAATGATCCTCTACAAATTGGGAAAAGTCCTATGAGGCATTGATCAGTACATGTACTGCCCTGCTGGAATTGTGAAAAATGTGAATTTGTTGTAGTATGCAATGCTTTTAAGTAATTGTTTCTTAGAAACACAGGCAGAAGAGTTAACCCCTGGTACTACTACATCTGACACAATCACATATTGGCTACATCTTGAGATTTCAGATGTCAAAATAAATCACATAAGGGCTTGTATCACATTATTATTATATTAGGAGGGACCTCCTTGTGAATGAATGTGTTCAATGGTGTTTTCCTGCAAATAAATTGGAAACTTGAACTAGAAACTTATATTAAGAGTACACGGTGATCCTGTATATGTAGTAACTTGACTTCCCTACCTTACAGTATTGATGCTGTGTAATGCAGACATCAAAATATTTTAATAAAATCATTTAACAATAAAATCATTTAACAATCCTCATTCGATGGCCCTCTGTGCCAGACAGGGTTTTTTTTTTTCAACTTTTGTGCATATCTCAGGCACTTTTGGGAATTTTGCAACCAAATTTTCAACATGGGGATATTGGGACCCCTCCTCATGAATTCAGCCACTGTCATGGCATTATTTGGTCCTGAAAGGTGATTACGCCGTAACTACATGGAATCACATTTTGGGCCTGATTAATGAAATGACAGTGCCACTGTTCATGAGGTGGGCTCTCAAAAAGCCTATGTTGCAAAATTGGTGAAAAAAATCCAAAATAATCACTATTTTATGAGCGTGCATTTTGCAGTTTCCATGCACGCTCGTAACTTCATGAATCTGTAACATTTTCACTCAAGATTTTCAGCACTGGCATTTTTCCACACCTCCTTATGAACAGTACAGCTGCCATTTTTCACGTCCTGGCCAAAATGTGTTTTCGCACTTTCAATGCAGAATAGCATGGTCACTGTGGGGAAATCAGTATTCAGGACAGATTAAGAAAATCACAATGACACTGTTCATGAGCAGCGGTCCTAAAATGCCTATGTTGAAAATTTGGTAATGAAAGTCCATTAAATGACTGTGCTATGAATGTATGTTGTGCAGTTTCCACGCACCCTTGAAACTTCACAAATTTCCAATATTTTCACTCCAGATTTTCAAAATTGCCATTTTACCACACCTCCTTATGAACAGAACAGCTGTCATTTTTCACATCTCACCCAAAATGTGTTTTCACACATGTAATGCACAATGGCATAGTCGGTGTGCAAAATCAATGTTCAGGACAGATTAAGAAAATCACAGTGACACTGTTCATAAGTAAAGGTCTTAAACTGGCTTGTTGAAAATTTGGTGACAAAAGTCCATAAAATGACTGTGTTATGAGCGTGCATTGTGCAATTTCCACGCACCCTTGTAAGTTCACAAATTTGTGATCTTTTCAGTCCAGATTTTCAACATTGGCATTTTTCCACATCTCATGAACAGTACAGCTGTCATTTTTCACACCCTGGCCAAAATGTGTTTTCACTCTTCCGGCACAGAATAGCATGGTCGCTGTGGGAAATCAATGTTCGGGACAGATTAAGAAAATCACTGTGACACTGTTCATGAGCGGAGGTCCCAAAATGCCTATGTTGAAAATTTGCAGTAAAAGATCCCCAAATTAATTACATTGCGGGTGTGTGTTGCGCAGTTTCTACATACACTCATGACTTCACCAGTTTTTTTACATTTTCATTCCAGATTTTCAACATTGTCATTTTTTACACCTCCTCATGAACAGTACAGCTGTCATTTTTCACGTCCTGTTCGAAATGTGTTTTCACACCTGTGGCGCCAAATGGCGCAGTCGCTGTGCAAGATCACCTTTCAGCTAATTAATTGATAGTGTCACTGTTCATGCGGTGGGGTCACAAAAAGCCCATGTTGAAAACATGGGAGTAAAAACACCAAGAAATGCCCAGGGCGTTAGGGTTTTCGACAATAACGCCCGACCTTGTAGGGACTGACAGGCGTCAGGGGTGTGACTTGGAATTGTCGACAGTAATGTTCATGCCATTCCACCCCCACCCCTACCCTGCAGCCAGTGACAGGCATCAAGGTGCACCTTGGACCCTTTGGCCCCAGAGTTCACCCCATTCTCCTATACTGCACCCATTTCAGCATATTTCCTTATGGAATGAGGTGAGTGTAAAGCCCAAACACCCCAAAGCACACCTCAACACTTGTAAATGTCTGCAGGCTAGGATAAGGTGAAATGTCATGACTGTTATGGGTGACGACCCAAAGGCACACCCCAATGCCTGTCGATCTTTGCAGGGTGGGGGGTGGAGCTGGCATCAGTTCAATACTTCACTGCCATTCCTATACTGCATCTGTCTAACTCCTGCACTACAATTGCTAATGCCAGCAAGCAACATTCGGCATTGACAAATGCTTGTATTATGTCCAGCGGAAACATAAAAGTTAACAGCAGTAGCAGGGTCAGTTGCTCAACAGAAGAAAGCCAGTCTGCTCTTATCCCTGCCTGATATGAGATCAAGCCCCCTTGTGGTCACTTGTCTCATTCATTCTCCTCTTCCCCCCCCCCACTTAACTCATGTGTCTATCCACCTGCTCCAGAACCCTTCAACTGAGTTTGCACAAACAAACAAACACGTTGGGCAATCAGTCCTATATGTCCACCACCCCCTCTGTAAACAAACTTGGTCGGAGTCAAAATGGCTGCTAATGCATTAACTTAATATGGGAAATAGAATTAATATGTGGCTTTGATATTTATGACTTCCAGGCATGGCTGTAAACGAGCTATATGATCCAGTCCACTAAGTAAAAGATTAATTAAAAAAATACTTATTCCTATAGCTATGCTGAGGGGAAGTTATCTGTTTGCCAGGCATCACCTTTTTTTATTTGGGGAAGGATATCCCTAAATGAGTCTAGAAACTAATGTCTGGGGGACTTATACTAGTACCTGAGGAGAAATAAATAAACTGCATGTAACATAGAAACATAGACTTTGACGGCAGATAAGGACTGCTAGGCCCATCTAGTCTGCCCATGTACTCTAATAACTCAAAATGCTGGCTTGACTCTCTCATAAGATTTACTCCCTGCTCCATATAGTAATACAGTAGCACTACCTTTGAACACGCCATTAAAAGGCAAAGCTACTCCAAAAGGACAAGCTCCTTTCCACCTCAACCATTACTTGAATTAGGGAAGTCAGCACAGAGAGAAAATCTGAGATGTCTTGCATGATGCCCCTGATATCGAGTTTCTTTATACCAAACAAATGTTGCATCTTATAAATAAATTGTTTATTTGATGTTCATACAAGAGTAGAGGGTTCTGTGGTACCATACTCAATTCAAACAAACAGGACTTTCTTCCCACTCCATATATAACACTACCACTGAACATGCCATTTCAAAGTGGTGTGACCCCATAAGGGTGAGCTCCTGTCCACCTCAGTGATGTGAGACACAAAAGTTGGTATATCTGAACAAGTAGAAAGCATGAAAAGTGAACTTAACATGTTTTAAGCTACCCCTCCCCCCCAGAGCACAGAAAAAGTAAAGCACTAACAGGTGATCTCAGCAAAAAGTACAGCCCCCTGCTGGCCACATAAGGGGATCTGTTAAACAAAAGGTTGCCAAGTGGCAAGTGCTCTGTTGGGGGTGGGGGTACAATACACTAGAGATATTTTACCAGGGACTGGGAGAAGGATGGGGTGTGAGTATATGCCAGGAATAACTAAGGATGGGGCCAGTGCTAATCTGTGCATTATTAAAGCATGTTTCTAGAAGCATTAAACACTAGCACTTTGCATACAACCTCTTAGTACTTCCCAAAGTCTTCCAATATGAGAGTGCACTACATGTAGGCCTCTACTTCTCATTTGCAGGCATGTCTGGGGCTCATTTATTTATTTATTTGAATATTTGTCCAGGAAAGGCACACTAAGCTGTGCTAGCTTGTTTCCAGGTGCATCCTGGAGGATAGGTTACCTGGACATATTTTATGGATGGGGTGATATTGGCCATGTGATTGGGGAAACAACTCTCCTCTTCTTTGTTGTGTGGCATGGAATCTGTTACTGCCACCTGGACAATGACCAGAGATGGGCAAAAGGGACCTTGGTTTAATGTAAATTCCGTCTTTCCGGATGAGACGTTAAACCGAGGTCCCATCTGCCTGGATTGGTGGTAGTTCAGGTGGATGTTAAAGATCCCATGGCACTTATCGAAAAAAGAGTAGGGGAATTTCCCCAGTGTCCTGGCCAAATTTCCCTCATTCACTAAAAATACCACCAACAGCTTAATCTGGTTCAAGGTCAGTTGCCATTCATCTGTATCCCCCTCCCCCCGGGTCATGCCTGAAAATAGGCAGGATTTGTCTAGTGCACTTACCCGGTCAACAAAAGCTAAAATAAAAATAAAAAATAAAATGTCTCATCTGAAGGATAGCTTATTAGCCCTTATGTGCTAACAACTTTGGGCCAGACTTTTTGCCTTTCCATAAGGCATGTGCCACATTGACTACCTCTTCAGCAAGCAGAGCACAGTCAGAGCATCCCAAACCCGGCTAGCATGACATTAACATTTGAATATCAGGCCCATGAACTGCTTCAGTCAATCTCACATTAGCTGGAAGTCTGAGCCACAAACCCACCACTCTTTCTGAGAAGTAATATTTCTAAACATTCTTTCACAAATTGTAATTCGCCTGGGAATTGAGCCCTTCCTCCTGGAATACTGTTCCAGTGCTATACGATGAAGCTATCAGGCTCACATGGCAGCAGCCTTAAGATTGCCACAGTAATCTTTATTTCTCTGATTGCATACCAGGCAGCTAGGAACAACTGAGATGGTAACTAGTTAGTGGTGATTTTAGCCATTGCTAAGCATCATATTTCAGTTGCTTAGTAGTGGCTTGTACTGATAAGTAATTACCATCTAAAACATTCATAATTGCTGAATTTGCAATCCAAGAAAGTGACTGCAGATAGCCAAGAATGATAGTTCAGTGATAGATCACTGGGATGGTATTGTGGGCCCTGGGATTAATTCCCAGTTAGGTTGCATTCTTCTGTCCCATAATTTGTGTTTCAAATTGCTTAGCAGTGGCTCATACCACACCAACAATGAATTACTGCTTAAATATTCCTTGTTTGTTTGTTTGTTTTTTGTTAACCAGGTAGGTCCACTGAGCACAAATGCCCATTTTCAGGAATGACCCAGGTGCAAAGCAGAAACAAAATACATCCAATACAATATACAACAATACAATAAATATAATACAATAAAAGTACATTGCCTATAATGTATTAGTTGGCATAAGGAGAGCCAATTGAGTTATATAAATCACAAAGGTGGATGCATTTACTTGACTTCAGACTGTAGCAGTGAATGGGCTTCAGTTAAGCAATAATGCATGGCAGGGTGTGGGTTGTGCTGGGATAACCTCACACCTGGGTGGTTGGACATGAAGCTGCAGGTCGAGTGCATCCAACATCCCAGAAGTGAGGTTATCGCAGCATAACCCACACCCTGAAGTGCATTATTGCTATTATACAATGGCTCATGTTATACAAAATACAAAATATTTAAACCATGTTTTTAGTAGATTTTTAGTGTGGCAATATATATTTGTGTATTTAGAGAAGCTGAAAACAAAAATCCAACAAATCAACACAGTGAGGTTGTTCTCAGATAACTGCCAATCAGGTTCCAGGATTTTTTATTGCCATTGTATAATAGTATTTTTACATTAGACATAATAGTAGAATTTGCTGAGGAATAAATTAATAGGCCACACTCAGCTAAAGAAACCAGATATGGTATGACTGGGATATGGATATTAAGGCTAAATCAAAGATACAATCATGGCACCGGTACAGCATTCCTAATCATTTATTTACTGATTTACATGTGTTTACATGTAAGGAGTAAGTCAGAGTTTCATCCAGCATCAGTCCTAAGTATTTAAGACTTGCATTGTCCAACATATGGATTAACATTTAGTTAGTTAATTTGTTTTTATTGACCGGGTAGGTGCACTAGACAATTTAATGCCCAGTTTCAGGCACGACCCAGAAGAAATACACCATTCAAATACAATGAGTGCAGTATAAAAGTAAAACACCTAGACAGGGTGGTCTGTAACCAGGATAAAGCAAACCGTACAGTGTCCTGTTTCAGAGAAGCAAAAATAGCTGACATTACGGACATGGTTCCAGATATTATACATGAAGCTAAGGGAAATGCACGTCATAGCACATGTGAGGGTGAATAATATTTTGCATAATTCCAACCACAGCGTTAAACAAGACCTTGTGGCCCTCACAAATAGAATCATTGAATTATTTATTTATTTATTAGCTTTTGTTCACCAGGTAAGTGCATTAGGCAATTAGACCTGCCTATTTTCAAGCACAATGTTACAAAGTAGAGAGCAAAACAGTAGTAACAGTACATGTGACAGGCAGGACCCCATGCAGGAGGTCAGAATACAACATCAATCCATTTGTACAGAAAGAAACCCACACAGGAGTGTGACTAGAAGAAATACATGTAAGCATAAACCAGCACAGGACCCCAACACAGGAAGGTCAGGCAAAATGACATACATATAAATATAGGACACTCAGAGTAAGAGAGAGAACAGCAGCAGGAAGTAGTATAGGAGAGCTCAACATGAACGGTAATTGCAGACAAGACAGACAACAGATGCACAGGGTTAAGGACAATTACAGACACCATGAGTCTGTAGGTGAGAGAAAAGTGCTTTCTTGAAAGAGCTGTGAGATGTAGAACAATGAATCTGGGGAGGAAGGGAGTTCCAAAATTTGGGAGCAAAGTGGGAGAAAGCATGTTCATCCATTTTAATAGAGCAAGTGGAGACAGAGAGCAGAGGAGAGGCTGAGGACCTAAGGGAGTGAGAATAGGTCAGAGAAATTAACATGTCTCCAAGAGAGTCAGGATGGGGAATTCTGGTTAAAGAGTCAATAAAGCATCCAAGGATGTAAGAGAGCAAATCATTGGGGGACAGCCAGTTTAAGGAGGAGTAGAGTAAACAGAGGTGGGTGAGTCGAGGTGCAGACAAGGCAAATCTACAAATATTACTGTAAGTGAGATCCCACTTATGGAGAACACTGACATTGGCCTGGGACAGGACAGGTAGGGCATAGTTGAGCCCTGGGAGGAGGATACCTCAGGCTACAGAAATCCTAGCAGAGGGAGTCAGGGAATGGCAAACTTTGTAGGCAACTTGAATCTTAACGTTGATACGTTTACAGACCTCATTTATATGAGAGAAAAAAATTAAGAGAAGGGTCAAGCGTCACTCCCAGGTATTTAAAGGAGCCAGTACAGGATATAGTTGATCCATTGAGGCAGTGGACCAGCAGGTGGGTTGCAGCAGTCTGGACTTTTCTGGAAGACCCAAAGAGCTTAATATTCATTTTAGGTAGATTAAGTATTAGATGATTCAGGGAGAGCCAGGACTGGATACATTGGAGGGAGGAAGATAGTTGATCACTTACATCTCTGACAGATTCAGAGGCAGTAAAGAGGACCAAGTAATCAGCATACATAATGTTAAGGCAGTGAGTTGGAGTGGAAGGGATATCATTAATGAACAGAGAAAAGAGCAAGGGACCAAGTATAGAACCTTGGGGGACTCCACAGGAGAGGACAGAGGGGAAGACAGGACTTTACAGAAGGAGACAGCTTGTGTGTGATTATTAAGCTGTTAAACCAAGACAAGGGGGAGCCTGTCACACCAAGCATTTGGAGTTTTCTTAGGAGCAAAGGGTGGTTAACCAGGTCAAATGCTTTAGTGAGTTCAATAAAAATAGCCCCAGTAAGGAGACCTTTGTCCATGTTCATCTTGACTTGACTATTAAACAGAGTCAGGGCTGTAGTGGTGCTATGTCCAGGCCTAAAACCATGTTGTGCTGGAGCCTGGATATTGGATTTTTGAAGATGGGAAGAAACCTGAGGTTGGATTAGTTTCTCGAGTAATTTGCTAAGAGTAGGCAGAATGGCTATAGGTTGGTAGTTGGATAAGATCTTGGGGTCACCTTTCTTGTACGCAGGAATGGTTCTCACAGTTTTTTAGAGTTGTGGTACAGTGGAGAAGGATATGGATAGGTTAAAGAGTCTAGTTATTGGTGTAGCTAGGATGGAGGCTGCCACCCTAAGGATCCTTGGTTCAATGCCATCAGGACCTGCACTACTGTGGATAGGAATCGTTTTAAGCAGTTTCAGAACTTCATGATGGGAGATAGGGGCTAGCTCCAGTGGAGGACAGCATCATCAGTAACTGGCTCAGATGATAGAGGGCATTGGGATAGAGAGAGAGAGATCTTAGAAAGCATAGTAAAGAGGGAGTTGAAGGCATTGGCTATAGTGGAGGGGTTATTACAGGAGATATCTCCAACCATCATCTACATCAGAGCTTCAGACCTAGTGCTCCCTAGGATCTTGTGTATTTGGGACCAGTACTGCCTTGGGTCAGATGAAGAGGAGTGAAGGAGTTCACGGTAGTATTTGCTTTTTTGCTAGTCAAATCTCTTTCTTGCAGACATTACGCAGTGAGCAATGATTATCATAGTCGGAAGGAAGAGAGGAGGATGTCCATGTAGCCCATAGTTTGTCCCTTAGTTTCAGCTGTAGTAAGAGAGTGCACTTAAGCCACTTTGTGTTTTTACCCCTAACCCTCCGTGTGGAGAGTGGGATATGCCTCTTCTGTAGAGAGAGTAAGGTGCTGGTGAAGTATTCAGTAGCACAGTTGATATCATTGGTGACAAAGATGGGGGACCAGTCAACATGACACAGGTCTCTAATAAGGGAAGCCGAATCAAGTACAGCAAAATTAGAGAAAGTTAGCACTTTGGGTGGAAGTGATGGGGGAGAGGTATCCCATACACAGTAAACTGGGCAGTGGTTACTGACAGAGTCTGGGAGTACACCGACTGAGCTGAGTCAGTCTTTTCTGTTTGTTAGTATCCAGTCTATAAGAGTTCAACTAGTACCATTGGCAGAGATCCTTGTGGATGACTGGACAAGCTGGATCAGGTTCATCTTGCTTATAGCTGATGTGAGGTAAGAGGTGTTTGGGCCAAGCCAGTAAAGATTAAAATCCTCCAGACATATGATTTCATTTTTCGTAGTCACCGAAGGTGGTAGGTCAATGAGTTCCTCAAGATCAAGTTTGCCATCACGAGGGAAGGTAGGTTAAATATATGGAGTTTCTTTGTGTCTCCCAGGAGAAGGAGAGAGTGTAGGACTTCACAACTGTTGAGCTGTTGTTTCGGTATAAGGGTCACATTTAGGTGGGCTTTGTGATACAGGGCAAGGCCACCTCCTCTTTTGGAGGTGGGATGGTCAACCGAAAGCAAGTTGTATCCTTGAATTGTGCATGAAGAGCTTGGGATAGAGGGCTTCAGCCATGTTTCAGATCCAGCTAAAATGTCAGGGTTATTAACTTGTATCCAAGCTTGTAGATTGGGGAGGTTAGCAGTTAGACTCCTGATATTAAGGTAAGTTAAGGTTAGACCAAAAGACTGTGGTAGCCTATGAGGGACTACGGGGGAATTGGTTTGACCCTTGGACCTGGATTGGACTCAATATCACCAGATAAAGCTAAGGACAGAGTTATGAGCCAGGTGATGGCAACTGCAAAAGAGTGAGATCTGCACCCAGATAAGGTAAGCTTCAAACGTAGTAAGAATCTAATTAGAAACCTAGTAAATTTAATACTGAGTCCTAAGAAGGGTACTGCAGCAGTAGTTTGATGTACTAGCATATCAGAGTAGGTAAACTCATCAGTGGAAGAACTTTCATTGGGCCATCACCAGCACACATGATCTAGACTACATATGAATTAAAGGGCAGCTAAGGGTGGAGGGTATTGGGGTGGGCGGGAGCAACTGCATAGTGGCTGCAGGGAACTCCTCTGCCCTTACTAGTGCACCGCAAAGTTAGAGTTCACCCTGGAACACACAGCCCGAGATCAGCTCTGATTTAATGCTTGGTCAATGAGAGCACAAAAATAGTCGCTTGCTGTCTGAACTTAGTCAGAGTCAGAAATTAATTAGTCTAACTCCAGAGCACAACGAGCAGTATAGTCGGCCGTTGAAGCACAAAATTAAATTAAGTTTAAATAAAACTATGCTTAGGAGCCATTTGCTGTCTGAACCTAGTCAGGGCCAAAAACTTAATTAGTTTAACTCCGGAGCAGACAGCCAGAACTCATACTCAAAATAACAGCAGAGTACATCACTAGTACCGAGGGAACATGTCTAATTTACTGCTGCTGAATAGTCAGGGGAATAACCAGAATGGCTAAGAAAACAGATTCAACTCAGAGCGAGGAGCAGAGAATGAAAAAAGGCACCAAATTCGAATCAGGACAAAAGCTGCAGGGCACCTCGGGGAATGCTGACTCCACTGGTGTCCTATTGCATACCTTTGGTGTCATGATGGGGGGCAGATCCAAAGGCACTAAGCCCTTCTGTGGTTGGGGGTTTTGGTGTCATGACAGGGCACAGCTCCAATTGGGGCAGAAGTTGTCATATCTGAAATACTCCAAGTCCTAAGGTTCTCCACTGAACTAAATCATAAAATCAAAGCTCTTAATAACTGGATGAGAGCATGGTGCTTGAAACAAAATATTGCATGTATCCCACACTGGGAGAATTTTGATAACAGGTGGGATTTGTTCTGTAATGATGAGATCCATTTAAATAGAAAAGGGAGTTCTGTTTTAGGCAAGCATATAAAGGCAATAATTCAAAATAGTTTAAGTTAAATGAGAAGGGGGTGAGAAAATCTACAGTAACCTCTTTACTATGAGATATTAGAACCACTAACACTTCCATATTATTACAACAGGAATCAGTAAGTTCTAATGAAAGAAATTATATTAACCCCCTAAAACTATTGTTAGCTAATGCCCAAAGCTTAAAAAATAAAATTGAGTTAAGCCTCTTACTGCATGACAATAAGATAGATGTCTGTGGAATTACAGAAACCTGGTTTGCCAAAGAAGAATGGGGAGTTACTATCCCCGGATATATTCTCCTAAGTAAAGAGAGGCAGAGTAAGAAAGGTGGAGGTGGGTGGCCTTGTACATAAAAGAGGAATTAAAGCCGACTGAAATTGCACACAAAAAAACATTGAAAAACACAAAATAAAATAATTTGGGTTAGGACCCTAAATTCTTCCACCTATTTGACTTTTGATCTGGGCTATCAATCCAGTAATATGTTGACAGAAGACACACACAATTGAAGGGATGTGTGCTGAAAGTGATATTATACTTCTGGGTGACTTTAACTTCCCAGCTATCGATTGGAAAAACTTAACTGGAGTAAGCCCAGTGGAAAAAAGATTTATAGAAACTACGACACAAGGTAATCTACAGCAGATGGTGCAAGAAGGCACTAGGAAATGAAACATATTAGATTTAATATTCCTAATTCCAGAAATTAGTTGCCTGGGCCCTAAGCTCCTGCACCATTGGGTAGCATTGACCACAATGTAACTCTACTAGCTATCCTGATGTCAATTAATAAACCTTTAACAGGTGTAGCTAAATTTAGGGATTTAAGGCAGACTACAATAGTATTAAGAAATGTTCAGAAAACTGGAATTTGACTAATGAATTAAAAGATCTTGAAATAGAAGAGATGTGGGACAAACTGTTTAATAAATTAAGTATATGTATTAAGAAATGGGTCCCAAAGAGAGTGCAATATTCAAAAACTCATAGGGTACCTATCTGGTGGACTAAGAAAATAAAAAAGGTTGTTAAAAAAAAAAAGAAATTATATAAAAAACTAACAAAATTTCCAACTAATATTAATATTACTGCCTATAAAGAAATTACAAAAGTAGTAAAAAAAAAATTAAAAATGCTAAAAAAGATGCTGAAAGAAGATTAGCTACAACAATAGGAGATAACAAAAAACAAAAAAAAAATGTTATAATTATATAGGTTCCTTAAAAAAAACAATAGGATGATAGGACTAATATTATCAGATAAGGGTCTAATAAATTCAGAAAAGGAAATGGCTACAATCTTCAACCAACATTTTCTTAACGTCCATAAAGAGAAAGAGGTGATAACTGGAGAATTACCTCCACTACAAGCTGACTATCCAGTTTTCAACCCTTTGGATATTATTGAAACAATAAAATGTGTTAAAATTAATAGCTCAGCAGGACCAGATAGCATACCATCTAAATTATTGAAGGAATTAAATGCTCAGCTTGCAGGCCCATGAGCTATGTTATTCAATGCATAATTAAAATCTGGAGAAACCATAAAAATATGGAATAAGGCTCAGGTAACTACAGTACATTAAGGAGGGAGAATACAGGATGTGAAAAATTATAGGCCAATAAGCTTAATATCTGTTTTGGGTTAAATTCTGGAACGGTTACTACAGAAACATTATGGATCACCTAAAAAGCATCTCGCATTATGATATGACACAGCATGGGTTTGTTTCTGGTAGATATTGTCTAGCTAATCTCATGAGCTTCTTTGAGCAAGTAAGTGCCTCTCTGGATAAAGGAATGCCTGTTGATGTGGTCTTTCTTGATTTTTCCAAGGCTTTTGATTCAGTATCACACATCATTTTGATTGAGGAGTTAGTTAAACTTCAGTTTCATCCAAATATTTTATTTATTTATTTAGTTTTTGTTAACCAGGTAGGTACACTAGCCATGAAATGACTATCTTCAGGCACGACCTGGAAGAGTACAACAATCAAAGACAGGTACATAGCATGAGTACAATGAAATTACAATAGCATAGGTCAAAACAGTTAGTAGTAATGAATACATGCAGCCAGAACAATAACAATCAACACAATTCACATAGTATTTTAGGCAAAGAAAACCTACACAGTCTAGGAAGAGATACCACAACATAGCAGTCAATATTTTTAAAATTAGTCACAACAGTGAAGATTCAAATAGGCAATGAAACAAGGCAAGGGCAAAGTCCTGACTGGGCAGGATACATTATCACAGCCTCTGAAACAAGGCTTAGGTGTGTGTGTGTGTGGGGGGCGAGTTGGGGTAGATTAGCTGTCAAGGAGATAGTAAGGGTAAGAAGTGCTATGAGGTAGGAAGGTTAAAATTAGGCCAGGCAGCATCTGGCGGTGAGTAGATTGGGGGGGGATTAAAACAAGTGCAGAGATCAGCAAGGGATAGATGGAAGCACAGCTCCTACTTGAAGCTGTCATGGGATCCAGATTTTCGAAGTGCTTCGGGGAGAGAGTTCCAAAGCTTAGGAGCAGAGTGATTGAAGGCAATAGAAACTTTTGATGTTTTACATCTAGGTACATTCAGCAGAGATTTATCTACTGATCTCAGTCTATAGGAGGATGTTTGAGGTACCAGCAATGTTGCAAGTGCTGAAGGGTTCTGGTTTCTAAGTATAGAGTCAATCAGGGAGCCCAGAGAGTATTGACGGCAAGCTGAGGGGGATAACCAGCCCAGATCCTTGTACAGTTGGCAGAGGTGCATAAGCTGTGGTGACGAGGAGGCGTATTGACAGATATTATTATAAGTGACATCCCACTTATGATGGCTCAGCTCTTGATTAAATAATAGAACCCAATGTGTGGCCATAAGGAGATATGAATCAACATGGGGAGAAGTTACAAGTGGAGTACCGCAGGGCTCGGTGTTGAGCCCAGTCCTGTTTAATATCCTATTATCATCCATGCAGACTCTTCCAGGAGTTTGATCATGCAAATATGCTGATGATTATATAATTGGTGGAATTGTTCACAGAGAAATCTCAGCAAAATCCTTCCAAGATAACTTGGAACATCTGGCAAACTCGGCAATTGAGCATCAATTGGCATTTAATGAGCAAAAGTGCAAGGTTATGCACTTTGGGTCAAATAATCCCAGATTCCAATGTAAACAAAATAATATTCCATTGCAGGAATCAATAAATGAAAAAGACCTAGGTGTCAGAATTTCAAATAACCTAAAGTTTGATCATGACACTAACATGACCGTAATGAAATGCAATCAGATAATTAGGTGTATACTGAGACTGATTAAAAGCAGGGACTGTGAGGTCATTCTATCATTATATTCAGCATTAGTCAGGCCCCATATTGAGTATTGTTCTTCTTTTTCTGCCCCAAACTAAATCCAAGGGAAAAATAAATTGGAAAAAGTCCAAAGAGGAGTAACAAAAAATATCACAACTGTAAAACACGTGAGTTATCCTGACAGGTTAAAACATCTAAATCTATACTCTGTGGAATACAGGAAATTGAGAGGTGAATTGTGTCTGGCATTTAGAGTAAACAGGGATGAAGCATTTCCAGAATTAATTGGTTTATCAATATAAGGTCCCACAATTAGAAATTATATGGTGAATCTAACAAAACTCAAAAAAGGAGTCAATGGCACACTCAGAGAATTGTGAATGTTTGGAATACGTTACATACTGAAGTGGTTGACAGTAACAATATAGACACTTTTAAAAAGGGTCTAGACATCTTCATGTGGGATAAGCGTTTCGTATTTCCACCATGACAGTCTGACATGGCAGCAAGCTCTGTTAGGGATGTCAGTTGTTTGAACTTGTTTTTAACCTATGAACCTATACTAATACAATGAGTACAGTATAACAATAAAATACCATACAACTATAATGAGTACAGTATAACAATAAAACACCATACAAATACGAGTACAGTATAATAATAAAATACCATACAAATACAATGAGTACAGTATAACAATAAAACACCATACAAATACAATGAGTACAGTATAACAATAAAACACCATACAAATACAATAAGTACAGTATAACAGTAAAACACCATACTAATACAATGAGTGTAATATAAAAATAAAACACCATACAAATACAATGAGTACAGTATAACAATAAAACACCATACAAATACAATGAGTACAGTATAACAATAAAACACCATACAAATACAATGAGTGTAGTATAACAATAAAACACCATACAAATACAATGAGTACAGTATAACAATAAAACACCATACAAATACAATGAGTGTAGTATAACAATAAAACACCATACCAATACAGTGAGTACAGATGAGTACAGTACAACATCAAGGTAAGGCTGAGACATTTTCTGATTATAAGTTTGGGCACTAGCAAAAGGCATTAATTTACTGTGTGTGTTTTTTGACGTACAAAGCAAAGCGGTGCTCATTTATCCATTTCTGAAAAATGACAGTTCCTCTGACGGTTCTGTACTGTGTCCCTAATATTGTTTTCAGCTGTAAATATAACTGTGTTGTCCACATACAGTAAAAAAGATGATTTAGAACAGACACTTGGTAAGTCAATGAATAGGCTGAACAGCACTGAGTCCAATACTGAACCCTGTGGGACTCTGATGCTGGTCAGTCTACAACTAGAATATACTGTACATGTCCCACTTTGGTTCTCTATTGTCTTTCCACCAACTAGATCGTGAGCCGTTTCAGGATGGGTTCAGACAGCCTCACAGCATGTAACTTATATAAAATTATACAATGGCAAGAAAATTTGCTGGACTCTGATTGGTCAGTGTGTCCCTGGCACAGTGAGGTTATTCTAGCACAACCTAACTGTATTGATTTGCTTTAGCTTCTTTTGCTCTTCTCTTAAGAAACAAAGATATACTGCCTCACTAAAAATTTACTAAAAATGTTTTTTTTAATTTTTATTTTGTATAACAATGAGCCATTGTATAATAACAATAATGCACTCCAGGGTGTGGGTTGTGCTGGGATAAACTCACGTCTGGGACGCTGGACGCACTCAGCCTGCAGCCTCGTACCCAACCACCCAGGTGTGAGGTTATCCCAGTACAAACCCACACCCTGGCATGCATTATTGCTTAAGTAACTTCTGATTAACTAAATCAAAGGCTTTACAGAAATCAACAAAAACAGATGCAACTGAAAAACCTAAATCAACAAATGTTAAGTAAATAATGCTGTATTTGTGCTGTGTTGTTGTCTGAACCCATGCTGTTGTGGAGACAACAGATTATACTAATTCAAGTAAGAATAGAGTTGGTCATGTATGACCCTTTCCAATAACTTTGATAACAGGGAGAGAAAGGGCAATTGGTCTAAAATTTTTAACCATTATGTTAGACCCCTGTTTGTGAACTGGAATGTTGTCAGCTCTTTTCCAAAGGGCTGGCATCAAAGGAAAGCACAAAGCTAGGTTAATTATTTTTGTTAATGAAACCACAATTTCTTCTTTTGTTCGTTTTACAATACCCATGTTTATATTGTCTGGTCATATCCTTGTTCTGTAATTCTTTTTTTCAGGTACTTTATTGTAGAATTTATAGAACTTTTTCTTAAAGTAAAAGTGAGGTTTGGCACGTTTTAATCCCCTATTGATATCTGAATAAGGCCCCAGGTCTGACAAATTTTTGGTCAGCTGTTCATAATTACTGGAGTACAGTACTCATTAACGTTCTCATCAATCTCAACCTTATACATAGACAGGATAGAGGCAGTTCAGAGGAGGTCAACTAAAATGGTGCAGGGTCTCAAGAGAAGCCGTATGAAGAGAGACTAAAGGAGCTTAATATGTATACCCTTGAGGAAAGAAGGGAGGGGGGGACATGATAGAAACTTTTAAGTACCTCAGTGGAATCAACAAAGTCCAAGAGGGTAGCATCTTTCAGAAAAAGAGACTTGCAAGAACAAGGAGACACAATTTAAAGATAGAAGGAGGCGGTTCACAGGCAATGAGGAAGTATTATTTCACAGAGAGGGTAGTGGGATGCATGGAACAGCCTTCCTGAGGAGGTTGTGGGGTCTAAAATCAGGAGAATTCAAGAATGCATGGGACAGACATAAGGCAATTCTTGTGGGGGGTAGGAAGAAATAGGCTGTTGGTTAACTAGGATCTGCGGCCTATCCTGTAGGTAGGGAAATGGGCAGACTAGATGGGCCTAGCGGTCCTTATCTGCCGTCAAAGTCTATGTTTCTATGTTTCTATGTTTCTATAAGTTACTTCTGTTGTGTCCCAAACTAATAGCTTAGGAGTAAATTTAGTATCTGCATTTGTTAATTCACCAATCATTTTCTAAAATTGAGAAGTCCCTTTTTTAAGTGTACACTGTTTTTCTCTAAAATAGTGGAATTGAGCCTGTTTGACTATTTATTTAAAGATTAACGGAGATGTTTATTTGCTCACAATGGGCGCTATTCACGTAAGGACCACCACTACATGTGAAAATGGCATAAATAGGGTGCGCAGCTGCACACCTCGCAACACACATGAAATACGCAGCATGGATGAACAAGGGTGGAACATCCCCAGGAGGACGGGATGGGCCAAACTGAGGCATGCAGCAGTGCGCGACTGGGACAGTGCCAGATGCCTAAAACGCCCCTTGACCCAGCCATATATGGGGATACGGATGCGCTATGCTACACTGCTATGCAGACACATGCAGAAATATGTCAGCGGAGAATGCGATAGTGGCTGGCAGGAATGAGCATCATGGACTGGCAGAAGCCCACGACACAGGCAAGTGGTGCTGTGGGACACAGCACTGGCAACGGAGGTGGTGGCTGTGCAGGTTGCCATCCTGGTCATGGAGGTCCACCAGCACTACGATGTGCTGCTTGGCTGTCGGGCACTCATCACCCCACAAAAGACCAAGTGCAGAGTATGGCTGGACATGCAGGAAGCCATAAATGCCGTCAGACTAGAGGACCGCACACTGGCCACAATAAAGTACAAGTGGCATGACCTCTGGTCTGAGGACAAAAAGAAGTCGAGCTGTGTACACCAGTCGCAGGGTGCCACTGGCGAAGATCCACCACCACCAGAACCCTCCCTCACACCCATAGAAAAGACGGTGGCAAACACAATATGCTACATCACTACGGACAGGGAGTCTGATGGCCTTGACAGTATGCCAGTTGATGGTACTGACCACACTCCCAGTGCAGCAGCGCTGTACAGCATCACTGACACGGGTCCTAACCACCTGTCACCCCTCCCACCCTCAGGGCCTGATGATGACAGTGCACATGAGGGACCTTCTGGGATCGGCAGCAGAGCGCCGCAGTGGACTGGAGATGCAGGCATGTAGCTGTATGAACACAGGGTGGTGCACAGCATAGGACGGCCATACATGGGCACCAAACCATGTACCCCCCAACACAGGTACACCGCACAGCCCTAATGGTACACTGGAGGAGGACGCACAGCCGACAGCACTAGAATAGGACCAACAGAGGCTGAAGAAGGCAGGACACTGGATCGGCAGCAGGTGGGAGTGGAGGCAGAGCCAGCCCCACAGACACACAGGCTGGTGAGAAGGATGTGATGCCACCAGACCAGGATGAGGGAGACCACACAGTACCTGGAACAGACAGAAGGACAGAGGAGGACACCCAGCAAGGGGACAACAGCGGCATGGTCACCGCAGGGATGTCAGCACCCGCCATACCACAGGACACCCAGAAGTGGGACATATGCGCATTAGAGGGCCCCCCACCTGCACTGCACCGTAGGCTGGGCGGCAGTGGCTCAGAGATACTACCCAGACCTCTGCCAGCTGGAATGTGAGCAGCTGCAGGCAACCCAATACTGCATGGAGGCAGTGCACCACATGAGAGGTCATGGCAGCATCCATATGTGTGCAGGAGAGTTTGGCTGAGAGCGTAGCCACCGGTGTGCCAGAGCAGGAACGCATGGCCGAGGCCATTGCTGCAGGTGCATGTGCCCAGGACAGACTCACAGATGCGGTGGCGGTGGGTGCACACTCTCAGGAGTGGACAGCAGAGGCACTGCACACCATAGCTGCACACCTAGCTGAGCAGCAGCACCAGCCACTAACCACTGCCACGCCATTAGCACCAACCGCTGCCACACACCAGCCAATGCTGCGGGACAGGGTCCCACAGCCTGCAGCAACAGCCCAGCCTAGCCCACCTGCCACAACGGGCACAGGCAACACAGCCCAATGTGTGCACCACATCCAGGTGGCATGGCATGCCACACAGTCAATGCCCATACTATAGGGGTACAGGAGGACAGGACAGGGGCACGGACACAGTGGGCAGCTGTAGACACCAGCCACACAGTGACATGGAGGAGCAGACAGCAGCAACAGGCACTGGCATGTGCACACACCCCGCACACACCCCACAATGGCACACACTTAACATTACCAAGGCACACCACACACGGGTTCACAGCAACACCACATGGACCAGAACTACCTGGGTGGTGTGACAAGGGGCACATGAATGGGATACAGGTACACCACAATGGCCACTTCCATCTTGCACTGGCATCATGCACACCGCAGCATACACAGCTTGCACCAGCAGGGGCACATGATGGGCACAGCATGTATCCATGGTGACTGGTCAAGCAGCCGACCCATGCCCATGGCACATGGGAGATGTGATGGCCATGCTTCACACTGGATGGTTCAGATCTGTGGTATCATCATCGCCAGCCAGTGCAGCTGCTCACCTGCCGAATGTGCCATGAGCCACATGATGCTGCATGGCCCATGCCGCCATGCATCCCGTGGCATCCTGTCCCCTGGGTGGTGCCCTACTGCCATCTCCTGACAGTGCTGGTCCATGTGGTGGCTGCAGTGGGTTCTCTCTGGGCACCTCAGGGCATGCATCTGAGGGCTGTGGCATACTGCGTCAGATGCATATGTTGTGCAACATGGCACAGGCGGTGAGCACTCTGCATGCCATCCCTGGCACAAGCATCATCATGCCACATGTGTGGTCCAGGCAGTGGAAATGCATCTTCATAAGTCTGATGGTGCATTCCACGATGTTGTGTGCCCACACGTGTGTTGCATTGAATGCCTCCTCCGCAAGGTGCCAGGGCACAAGGTATGGTGTCAAGAGCATTGTCATCAGTGGGTATCCACTGTCACCTGCGGAGTGGGAAGGTACACACACACACATTAGGCACACAGTAATGCACATTCTACAATTGGTACTGCAGGCCCTGTGTGATGCTTACCCAACAGCTACCCGTATTCCTCCTTCTGCTGGTCCAGATGGCATTGCAGCACACTGTTGTTAAAGATGTAGAAATCATGGCACGAACCCAGGTACCATGCCAGGACATTAGTGAGGATGCCCATCGCATCACATACCACCTGGCAGTTGATGCTGTAGAACCCCCTTACGGTTCCGGTATGCCTCCTCATTCATGGTTGGTGTGAGTATGGGAACATGGGTACAGTCTATCACACCAATAGTTCTGGGCATGCCATACCTGTCCAGGAGTGCCCACTTGACAGCCCTGAGCTCTGCCACAGTCGGGGGATACACAGTGTGTAGTTGCCTATAGCGCACAAGGGCATCGGTTACCTGGTGCAGGGCCTTGGACATAGAGGACTGGCTCACACCTGTCACATCCCCTCTAACCCTCTGGAAGGTGCCTGAGGCATAGTATTGCAGTGTGCGCACAGCACCTTCGTCTCCACAGACATGGCCATGGAGCACCTGGTGCTTGGACGGATGGCATCCTCCATGAGTGCACAGACATAATGTAGTGTTGTGATTAACCCTGTACCACTGCAAGATGTCCATGGTGTGGAGGCCTCATGCCACAAGACGTGGCCTGAATACCCATAGGCGGTGTCTTGGTCATCCTTGGTGCTCCCCAATGGCATCCTCTAGTAGGACAATGTGTAGCAGTGCCCCTGGGCACATCGTACTGCTACTGCCTGTTCCGCTGTCCGTGTCCACACAGTAGCATTGCATGCACACAAGTGTGTACCGTGCATACTGGGCAGCATGGCACACGTGCCCTATAGGGCAATGCATGCCCATATGATGGGGGCGGCTCAGCCATAGGGACACCATAAATGCACTGATTGTCATGGTGGCTGTGGCTCCAGCAATGCCACAGGGCAAGGTGCTCGGCAGGCTTGCCCTGCCATGATGCCTGTATTGTGTCGCTAAGGATGTTTATCAGGATGGAGTTTCAGTGGGGGCCTTATGGGAGGTCACTGAATAGAGGCAGGTGCATTCAAAGGACTGTTCAATGCTTGTTCTGGCCCTGTGCCTGTAGGGGGGGCCTGCTGTGTGGAGCGTGCCTCTCACTGTCACTGCCTTTGCATTTCTACAGGGGACAGAGTGACATAAGACCATGCTGGTGTTGGAGCTGCATGAAGTGAGTGGGCCAGACCCAGCTGTGGTGGTGACCCCAGGACGCATGCTGCCCCATGAAATTCTGCTGCAGATGGACCTGTGGCAAAGCACGACTAACATGGTCTACAGGGATGAAGTGGAGGACCTGTGAGATTTTTGCTCGCCTTCACAGGTAGGTGTTGCATGGTTGCCTGTGTGTGTGTGTGTGTGTGTGTGTGTGTGTGTGTGTGTGTGTGTGTGTGTGTGTGTGTGTGCTGTGTGTGTGTTGCACCATTGCATTGCTGGCCTGGCCAGTTCAGCGTGTACTGACCCATGTCCCCTGTGTCACTGCAGCATTACCATGGGCCACCGAGGTGCTTGAGGAGTGTGCCTTCATTAATACAACCCCACCCCTTGAGGTGACACCATCAACAAGCCCGGAGGTGGCCAAGGAAGACTCATCCGACTGAGCTGGGGGATGACATGCTCTTCCAATGTGTCCCCTACCCTCCTTCCCTGCTGTTGTGTTGCCCTATGTGGGAATTCTGCTTTTGTAAGCCATTAAATATATTTGACTATATCACACTGTGTGTGCCTTGTTCTTCACCCTGGCATGGTGTGCGGAGGTTCCTATTTATGTGTGCCATGTATGTTGGGCTGGACATGCTTCTGTGTGCAGTACCTATGTTGCCAGTGCCGTGGATGTGGCCTGTGTGCTGCAGGTCACTGTGCTGGCTGTGCGCTGTTGGCAGTGCATGGTGGTTGAGATGCGCTTGGGCCTGCAGTCTGGCTGGCACACGTGGCACATTCCAGGCACATGCATGGCCATACACTCCATGGCCTGCATTGCTGTGTGCCTGTCCGGCTGTGTTTTCCATCGTGGGCTTGTTCGCACCCCACGCCGATAAGCTGTGCCGGACTGCCCTGCTGTGTGTGCTGTGTGTGTGCCACTTTACAGCTGTTGTTCAAACATGTATTGCCTATGTGGGGCCACGACATGCCATTCCGATGTATTGTGTATTGTGAATGCGCATCCGGCATACCACACATATGGCATACATGGGACCGCCCATGCGCAGACGTGTATTCTCCCTTGCACATAGCTGCACTCTGTGTGGCTATGCTCGTCCCTACACACGCTGTGTGCATCCCATGTGGCATTTGCTTACACCACTTTGGTGTGTATGTGCCTCTATATGGGATGTACGTGCAATGCATGGTGCCGCGTAGTGTTTGTGAATAGGGCCCCAGGAGAACAACCACTCCATATACTGTATATTGGAAGTAGTGTGCAGGGATGGTCATTTCTCATGTTCAGATACTATTATACTGCCTGTCTTGTTTTGAAGATTTCACAGAAAATCCCTCAGATATTTTTAGACCAGTTACTGGAATCTTGGGTGAGTGCTGATATTATTCAAGCAACAATGACATCAAATTTTCTCAGGATCCTGGCAGCTCAGTACATCTTATCATAAACATGACATTCAAAAATCAGTCTTTGCTTCCAGTTTTCTGGTGGTGGCCTGTATTAATCAAATTATTCTAGTAAATCACCATGACTAAATATCTAACAGTGTCCCTAAGCTGAACACCAACAATTGGTGCTCCATATTCCCCTCCCCAAAAAAACAACAACATGACAGGCTCTTAACATGAACATTTTTCTTTCCTCAGTTCTCTTCTTGCCCTGAATGAAGCCCCAACAGCTTCCTCTTTATTTCAAAGTATTGTCCCCTAAAAATTACTGATTAGTCTGTGAATGTAATTAAACAGCTGCTGACGCCTCAAAGAAAACTTTGAAAAATGTAATATTTAGGTATAATTTTCCTTGCATTCCATATGTACTCAAAAAATTTCTCCTCCCATTACTCATCACTTAGACATTTGTATGGAAACATGCTTTTTATCCCTTAGAGTTCATCTGCATCTTCAGTTTACTCCCTACTTCATGTCATAGTCCTCTGTTTTTCTTGTTTTTTTTGTGACTATGCTTACACCCCCAGCATGGGAACTCCCTCTGGCCACTCCACTCACTGGATCCACTCTACCGGCCACTGTGGACCCTGCCTATTTCAAAGTCATTACTGTCTCCCCAAGCCCCGGGCAGCTATGGGCCCAAGGAGACCGAAGGGACAGAGGCAGGGAACCAGTGTTGGGCATGTGGTGGTCCGGCACTGGGAGGGCAGTCACCTATCCAGGCTGGGGGGGGGTTCGTATTGGTCCTCCGAAACCCCTCCTCTCTCCTGAGCGTGGCACTCCCCCAATGCCATGGGGCACGGCAATCCTGCCAGGGTCTGTCAGATTCACCTGACGTGCGGTCTGCATCCTGCAGCCCCCCGCTGTCCACCGGGGGTCGCTGGGATGCCAGACAGGCCCACTACTCACCCCCCCAAAAGAGGAGAGCAGTCCATCAGATGCTCAATCCTCTCCCTCCCCCGCCAACCTCCTGGCTCCCAAGCTCACTCCCAAACTCGGGTTGCCAGTGTGGTGTGAGGTTTAGCATCCAGCGCCTCAACCCTGAGTGCCACCGGGCCAGCATAGTCCTCTGTTGTGACATCACAATCTGCTGCCATGGGAGTAATTGTGATGTCACAAGTAGAGCATATGACCTCAGGTAGGGAGAAAGCAACAGGAATAGATGAATTCTTCAGAAGCAAAGATCCCATTTTCATGCAAATGGCCTCAGTGAAAAATAATGGGGAGAAGAAATACAGAACTATTGTGAAATACAAGATGAACTGTGTCAAAATATTATGTCTTGTCAAAGTTGTCCTAATGGCATCAGCTGCTCTTTAAATATTTATCTGTATTGCTGTATCAATGAAATTCAATAGGCAAAGGTCCTCAGACAATTGAAAGTAAACATGAGTTGTTGCCATTTTACAATCTAATGTGTGTGTGTGTGTGTGTGTGTGTGTGTATACTGAGCTGCCAGGACCTTGAGGAAAATTATGTCATCGTTGCATGAATGGAACGAGCGCTCACCCAAGATTCCACCAGCTGGTCTAAAGATGTCTGAGGGATTTTCTGTGAAACCATCAAATAGGAAAGCATTAAAATAATATCTGTACATGACAAATGACAATTTCTTCATTTCGTATGCAATAAATAAGCCCTGGTTGTCCTTATGTTAGGGAAAAGGCGTAACATTTATAATATATTTATAATATATCTGCAGTTGATCTTTAAACTTATTATGTTTAGATCTGTAGCTACTCAAAAGTTTTTAATTTCCTGAGTTTTGCTAGTCCCTGTCCTAGTTCTTCATTAGGTCTAATAGTTGCTTTGTAATCTGTTCATTATGTCTCATTTTCTTTCTCAGTTTCCAAACTGGGACTAGTTTGTCAATAATAGCATGTAACTCACTGACAAAATAGTCCAGTGAAGTGTCAACATTTGGTAAGGAATCGAGACCAGTCTGTGTTTCTCATACAAGTTATTAATTAGCTTCACAATTTTTTAAGACTCCTCACAAAGTGAATTTCAGCATGTTGCCTAGCCATTTTATTTGACCATCCTCAGTATGTTGGAGAGGGGTTACTAAAGGTGTCAGCAGGGTACCCGAGCAGGGCATCCTCCCCAGATCATGTACCAGGACCTGGTCCACAAGATTCTGGACTTTTGTTTTATAGCTAATTCTGGTAGGAGTGCAAACGCTCTGGTGCAGGTCCAGCTTGGATACCCTGTCATGCACCTGTTTTCTTGTCTCACCCATCCAGTTCACATTGAAATCACCAAAAGTAACAATGTCCCTTGCAGACCCAAGTGAATAGTTAAATTTACCAACAACACTGAGGCAATTTTCAATGCGACCTGGAGGAGGGTAGGTAATAACAACATATATTTTTTTTCACCTCACCCAAAATCCTACCTGTACAGCACTACTTCCCTGGGATCTTGCTCACCACAATGTATTGGCCCTGCCTCATGCTCTGCCTGTGCCTATCCCCACTAGCAGTGCACTTACCCACTTACCCATCTGCTAGTCCGCACTGTGCCCTGGCACCCCTCCCTCCCCTTGCTCCTGAACCTGCTCTCCTGCCCCTTGGGACCTCTGTGTGTCCCCGTCCTCCCTGCCCTCCCCCTAGCTTTCTCTTCACCTCAGGCACATCTGGGTGTCTTCTTATTCTTGCTTTCCCTTCCTGTACCTCCCTGCCCACCCCCTGCTCCCTTAGCCTCCCTCCCCCCATGTCAATCGTAGGAAAACCTCTCACCATCTCCCAGCCAGGGTGTTAGTCATGCTACTGCTCCTCGGGGAACATTCATCCAAACCCTGGCCCGATACCAGGAGCTCCCCAACTCGCACCACAGGCCTATGCATGGTCTCCATGAATATCTGTAGCCTCCTAAAAAAGTTTGACTCACTACAATGCCTGGTCACATCAATTAACCCTGATGTCATCATCCTGGTTGAGACTTGGCTGTCGAAATCCTCCCCTGACTCCCTAGTCTCCCTTCCTGGTTTCACCCTTTTCCGGTCCGACCGTGTTGGGAGACGGGGCCGCGGCTGCGCTATTTATGTCAAGGAATCTCTCCCGTACTAGCCCTGCCCGCTCCCATCCTTGACTCAGGGCCCAGGCGCTACGCTGAAACTAACCCCTGACCCTTTAAAGGACCCTTTATCTGTCTACTGCATACGTGCCCCCAGGGACCAAATGCAGGCCATTGCCTCTCTTACAGAATACCTACCTCTCTACCTCCTTCCGCTGGTCAAATTCTGGTGGGTGACTTAAATGTCAACTGGCTCAGCCCCTCCTCCTCCTCTACCCGAGACTCCTTTTCTGCAATAGACCTAACGCAACTAGTTACCCACCCTACCAGGACTAACCCCAAGAGAGGCTCCAGTACCCTGCTTGATGTGGTACTCACCAACCGCCCTAATCGGATCCCCAATGTACAAGTCCTCCCAGACTCTCTCAGTGATCACTCCCCCATTCTATTCCACTGGTCATCCTCAGTCCCCAAACCCATAGCACAGTCCACATGCCGGCGGCATCTAATACCTGGTGGACTGATAAAACTTAAGGAACTTCTGTCCCAAATTGACTGGTCTCCTATACAGGCAACTCCTGACATCGACACAGCTCTCTCCTTCTTTACCCAAACTTTTAATAATGCCTGTGATATCTTTGCCCCAATGTTGACCCACCGCTCTAAAAGGCAGAATGCCCCTGGTAACCCCAGCTTTGATCCACCAGCTCAAACATAGGGACAACCTATGGCACCGTGACATTGAGACTGGCCGCCCAATGACAGGCGGTTATATGCTGTCACCAAACAAGTGCACTCAGGCCATCAGAAAGCCAAGTCTGAGCACTATCGGTCCTCACTCACTGCCTCATGGGGAACCCCAGAACCTTCTGGGATAACATTAAACAGTTAAATGGGACTGCACTCCCCCCACCCAGATCAACATTAATGGTGTGATCTCCTCAGACCCAGCCCTCATAGCCAACCACCTCAACAGCTCATTCACTGACCTTAGCCCTATCCTCCTACAAATTTTTTTGACCCTCCTCCCCAGCACCTGCCATAAATCTTTCTCGCTCTTATTTTCTCCTCCTGCTGTTTCTGCCCAAGAACTTAGGCTGCACCTTGTCACTGCCCTCAAGAGTAATAGTACAGGCAGTGACACCCTGGATCCGTGTATCCTATGGCTGGTCTTAGACACAGTCCTTACCCGATCACATGCCTCATCAACCACTCTCTTTGCCTGGGAAGGTTCCAACTGCCTGGAAAGTCACCACTGTCACCCCTATCTTTAAAGGTGGTGATAGGACTGTGGCTGGAAACTATCGACCGATCTCCATTCTCTCCTCTCTCTCCAAGGCCTTGGAAAAGTGGTGGCCTCTCAAATCTCTGACTACCTCCACCTACAATGTCCTTTGTCCTGAGCAGCATGGCTTCGAGCGGGCCACAGTACCAACACAGCCCTCCTAGAGTTCTCCAACTTTCTCCACTCCTCCTTAGACACTGGTTCTCTGGCTGGTGCTGTCTTCATCGACCTCTCGAAAGCTTTCGACACTGTCTCCCACCCCCTCCTTCTTGATGCCCTTAGTCTCTCTGGTTTTGCTGCTGGGCCTATCTCCTGGTGCACCAGTTATCTACCTGACCGCTCACAGTGTGTAAAAATTAATGGGACCTACTCAGACATCTGCCCCATCTTTTCTGGGGTTCCCCAGGGCTCCATTCTGGGCCCCTTACTATTCTCCCTTTACCTTAACACCCTTCCACGCTCTTGCTTGGGGAACATTCTATTGTATGCTGATGATGCAGTCATCTTTGCCTCAAGTTGTAACCCTATTGCCCTCCAGGACTCGCTGCAGAAGTCCTTCACTGAAGCCGAGGGCTGGTTCAAGGAACATAGATTGGTGATAAATCTTAAAAAAACCAAAACCATGTTCTTCACTTATCCCCAAAACAAGTCCTGCAACTTCAAACTCCTCATTCACTCTGGGTCCTCTTTCCCACTCGAACAAGTTTGCTCCTATAAATACTTAGGATCCATTTTGACCCTCCTCTCCTTCCATGGACACATCGCTGCCTAGCCACTACCACTAATATCTGATTGGGCATCTTACACGGTATAAACACTGCCTCCCCGGAGACTCTTCGACTCACAGTCACCTCCTCTATCCTGTCCCTAGTGGACTATGGACTGCCGGTGTATGGTGCTGCTGATCAGACCGCACTCCATAAAATTCGCACTACTCTGAATAAGGCCTGCAGGTTAATTACTGGAGCACCTAGGCTGACACACACCTGTCTACTGTACGCTAAAGCGCTGGTACTTGATCTTGACGAGCGCCTCAAATATCTGACCTGTACCCTTACAAAAAAGACCCTCCTTGGGCTATCCCCACCAGGATTGACCACCACCATGCCGCTCTGTCCCACTAGTTCATACTGGACCTCTGGGAAAACCTCTCTTGTTATCCCTAGAGCTAGGACCTCTCACGGCCAAAGAGCTTTCAGCTTTAGGGGGCCCTCTCCTGGTTCAACACACTGCCTCTCCATCAAGCTCCAACTATATATCGTGCTTCAAAAACTTCATTACGTAACCACCTTATTAACACCCGATGCTGTAATTGCCACTAGTCAAAGCTTACTCAATACTTATGACAAAGCTTATTACTAAGCTGCTAAGGACAACATAACTCTGGTATTGTTTGCATCAATCCTACCTGTACCAGCTTGTTTGTATCTATGTCTTAAGTTACTGTTATACTTATGTGTTGTACTGTTATACTGTGTATTTTCGTTTGTCTTACTGTGACAAGGTACCTTTGTAAATGAGCCTATGGCTCAAAGGTTTTCCAAACTGCTGTTTAAATAAAATAAAATAAAATAAAAAAAATGATATCTACACTCAAAAATGTATATCTTGGGCTAGCATAATCAATTATAGCACCTGGAACACATATGAATTTGTTTTTGACATATGAAACACATCCTCCACCTCCAACCCTTTTGTTACATCCATCTCATCAAAATAGGTTATATGAAGGTAACTTAATTTCCCCATTCATTAACTTTTAAGAACCTTGCTTCGGTCAGGGCTACAATGTCAAACTATGCAGGTTTATCTAGGCCTACAGCTGGTCAAACTTGGGTACCATACTCTGGATGTTAATAGGTACAATTTGTAGACAATGTGAAGGAAAATGGACATCAGACAGTAGCTATCATGCAGTAGTGCATGGACACGTCTTGGGTTTGTATGCACATAGCCTAAGGCCAAAGCTAATAAATAAGTTACAAGCCATTTAAGACCTTGGTTAACTCCTTAGTTCAAGGTCTCACAAGATCCCACAACAGTGCAAAATTGATATTTAGATACTTTATTACACCCCTATCAAACAAATGAATTCTAAATAGTAACAGCTTGTTGGAATCTATGTCGGCCCAGGAGGTCAAATCATCTGTCCATTCATTATCCATGACATTACAAACTGACTAACCATACCTGTATAATTTCTGTTTTACCAGGAGAGACACTTAAAGCTGAAAGCTTCTTTACAGGTGTGACCTGAGAGCACAAGGAAGTTAAGAGACTTGCTCAGGGTCACACAATATGCAAGTGGGGGATGTGGGATTCAAACCCAGGTCTCCAGGTTTGCAACTCAGAGCCTTAAACCACTGCACTACACAAAGGGAGCATAATTTCCCCATAGCAGTTAGGTAAACCACTATCAATACTCAGATAAGATATGTAACAAAAGTGTTTCATAGTGATGATGCATACATGCAAGGCTGCCTAAAAGCAACAATAAAAGTCAATAGTACCCCTATTTTCTATCCCAAAAATGAGTTAAGTAATTAAGGTAGGTTTTAAATAAACCTATCAAGTTACATAAAATCTCTAAAAGCCTCAAAGTGCCGGCTCTGTGGTGCCAAGCAATGATGATCTCTCTGGCACGCTGGCGACCCAGGTTCACACCCCAAGCCCAGGCCGTCAGGAACAGGGTCCAGCAGGGAGGGCTCAAGAGCATCTCATGGGACACTCTTCTCCCAGGAGGGAGGGAGGGAGGCTGTTGCATCACTGTTTTGTGACTCCTGGTGGTGGCTAGTGGCTGTGCAAATGATGGCATGGGTGACCATCAGGCACTCCGCCCCCCCCAAGACCAGCTGTGAGCATGTGCTGCCAATAGGGGAGGGTGGTGGGAAGGACCTGAAAGCACAGAAAACTGTCTGCCATGGCCCTGTATGATGGTCTTGGGTAGGCTTCCCTGTGCTGCTCCAGGTCATGCAGCACAAACCATTCCTGCCCTTCCTGCTGATATCCTCAGTTAGGCCACCCGCCGGGAATTGGTTGGAATCAACAGGCATTCCTGATGGGTCAGACCTACAGGTCTCATGGGAGAGAAGTGATGGAAGCTGGCACGCCTGGGCAGACGGGGAGACGGTCCAGCATGACAGCCCAAAGGAGTGGGGCTGTGGCAGTTACAGGTGAAAAAAAGTTTCAAAGTAGTACTGTACTAGGCTGTAAGTAGCTTATAGTCACATGCTTAGCTTCTTTAATTTAATACAGCAGTATTCACAAAGTACCAAAGTAGTACAGCTGTTTAATGAACTTACTCACTTTCATTTAGCTAATCTGAGGTATGGAACGCAGGTCCAGCATAACAGACAAGGAATATTTTACATAAGAATGTCAGTGTGTGTTAGTCAAGCTGGAGAACTTTGAAGCCACTCAGCTGCCATTCTCCACATTAAAAGCACTTATAAAATGGGAACCTAAAATAATGAGTTCTGATTGGCTGACACCCATCATATCCTTATACTTGACATTCTTTGTTATTAGTTGCAGTTACAAGGACTTATTAGTTACTTTTTTGTCTGGCCCTTTGCTCCACCCAACCTACTGCTGTGGACTCAATGACTGTGATGCTATATTTTAAATAATTGTTTTATAATAACTGGCAAGCAATTTTCCCATTGCTTGAGCCAGTTATAATTTGCCATTATAACCCGCGGGTTATAGCAGCAAACACGCACCATGCCACTCAAAAAAAAAGTCACATCCTAATTGACTTGTTGCTTCCCCTGGGTGGGCTTACCAGAAAAAAAACATGGTGACTCCTCCGTCCTGCTTAATGAGGAGCCGCCACAGCGAGAGCATATCTTTTTATTTTTTAATTTTTAAACAGTTCTCTCCTCCTTCATTCCATCTGGTTGATCCTGCTGTTCAAAAACTGCACTGAGCAGTTTGCAGCCACACCAGACAAAAAACAGAGAAAAACTTTCCTCAGATGCGCTTCAGAGGTAAGCGCCAAATGAGAAGGGATAAACCAGAAGTCAAATAAATGTAAAATGATGACAAAAATGAAAACATATGCTGTCAAAAAACAAATTGGTGCCGTGTGTGTGTGTCTGTCTGTGTGTATGTATGTGTGTGTTTCTCTGTGTCTGTGTGTGTGAGTCTGTCTGTGTGTGTCTCAGACATAGGAAAAATCAAGTGTGGAAAAAAATTGCTTATCAGCAATTATGAATAATAAAAGATGGGGAAGTGGGCTTAAATATGAAATTAATGGTTGCCCTCGGTGTGGGATACTTTAATAAACCCCTCTGGCTTTACCCTCGGGGTTTATGTAGCATCCCACACCTCGGGCAAACATTAATTTCTCATTAAGCACACTTCCCCATCCACTATTACGTTCGCTTGCGCGCATGCACAAGGAACATTTTGGGATAGTAGCACACTTTGGAGGTGTGCCTCTCCCGTTCAATCCACTGTTCCATTGAGCAGGCGTGGCGGTCCTGCAGCAATGGGTGCGGGAGCTGTGTATGACAGCGGTGGTCTTCACTTCAAAGAAAATCACCTTTGTCAGACACAGCGTAGGCCTCACACCCCCCCAAAAGCTTTGGTGCTATGCTGGGAGCCTACCCCAGCGTGGCAAGCGTCCTGGGTCCTCTGCCAACGGGGGTGCCCAATCCCCCATCAGCTCCATGTCCCCCCAAAGGCCCCCCCAAAGCTTTGGTGCCATGCTGAGAGCCCACCCCAGCGTGGCAAACATCCCCCATCGTCTGCTGATGGGGGTGCCCAATCCCCCGTCAGCTCCACGTCCCCGCAAATGCCCACCCCAAAGCTTTGGTGCCACGCTGGGAGCCCACCATAGCGTGGCAAACGTCCCGCATCATCTTTTTTTTTTTGTTCAACCTGAAAAGCAAAAACGGTCCCATGTAGTCTCCCTTCCTCCTCCCCCAACCTGCACCCACCCACTGCGCACCCCACCTCTCCCCCACCTCATACTTACCTCCGGAGCTCGGCGCAACGATCGTCACTGGACCGAGAACATGTCTGCACTCTTCAAAGCCGACCGTGAACTGAGGAAATGCCGGTAAGCTGTATAATGGGCTAGATAGGGTTTTTTCAACTTTATTGCATATCTCAGGCATTTTTTGGAATGTTTGTGCCAAATTTTCAAGATGGGTTTTTGGGACCCCTTCTCATGAATGATGTCACTGTCATGGCGTTATTCAGGTCCAAGGGTGATTTCACAGTCACCGCGTGAACACGCTTTCAGGCCTGAATAATGCCATGACAGTGACATCATTCATGAGAAGAGGTCCCAAACCCCATGTTGAAAATTTGGTTTAAAATTCTAAAAATAACTGTTTTATGAGCGTGTGTTGTGCAGTTCCTACGCAGGCTCATAAGTTTGTGAATTTTCAATATTTTCACTCCAGATTTTCAACATTGCCATTTTACCACACCTCCTCATGAGCAGTACAGCTGTCATTTTTCACATCCTGCCCAAAATGTGTTTCTGCCCATGTAGAGCACCTTGGCGCAGTCGGTGTGCGAACTCAATGTATGGGTCACATTAAGAAAATCACAGTGACACTGTTCATGAGCAGAGATCTTAAAATGGCTATGTTGAAAATTTGGTGAACAAATTCCTAAAAATAACTGTTTTACGAGTGTGTGTTGTGCAGTTCCTACGCACGCGTGTAAGTTTGCGAATTTTCAATATTTTCACTCCAGATTTTCAACATTGCCATTTTACCACACCTCCTTATGAGCAGTACAGCTGTCATTTTTCACATCCTGCCCAAAACGTGTTTCTGCCCATGTAGTGCACAATGGCGCAGTCAGAGTGCAAAATCAATGTATGGGACACAGTAAGAAAATCACAGTGACACTGTTCATTAGCAGAGGTTTTAAAATGCCAATGTTTTAAATTTGGTGAAAAAATTCCTAACAATGACTGTTTTACGAGCATGCGTTGCACAGTTCCCACGTACGCTCATAGGTTTATGAATTTTTAATATTTCTACTCCAGATTTTCAACATTGCCATTTTACCACACCTCCATATGAGCAGTACAGCTGTCATTTTTCTCATCCCGCCCAAAACTTGTTTCCACCTATGTAGTGCACAATGGGGGTAACAAAAAGGTCATGCTGAAAATTTATTGTGCAAATACCAGCAATCACACAGGGCATTAGGGTAAAGCACCATACGTGCCAAACACCACTGCAAATACCTGCACGCGAACGTTCGGCATTGACAAATGCTTATTGTATATATTATATGTGTTATGGGGTGGGATTTTGGAGTACTGTTCTGTTGATTATGTATTTTGAGTTTTAGTTGATAACTGTTTAATATAGGTTTCTTTTTTAATTAATTTTTTCCCCAAGTGAGAGTTGTGGAAGTATTAGTTATTATTATTTTTTTCTATTTTTATTCTATGTGTATAGGTTAGTTCCTTTCAATTGGTAGGGTTGTTTTTCTTTTTGTTTTTTTGAAGGTTTGATATATTTATTTTTGATTGATGTGTATCAATATGTGCAGGAAGCCTGCCACCATGGTCGTGCCCTATTCATCCTCCACCCTTCACATCCTCTGCCCTTTCGTTTCCCCCCCATTGCAGTTTACAACTTACCAGCACTGTAAAGTGCTGGGTATTGTTCATCGGTGGGGAGGAGGTGTGAACAATGGAGGGTGAATGAGCAAAGTCACTTCATCGGGGTTGTGAGGCCCAGAAGATGCCCTGGGGCGAAATGGAACCCAGATCATGGTTCTCCAGGCCTGGTTTCCAAGCAATTCGGGTGGCCCTGGAAGCTCATCCAACTTGAGTGATGTTGTGCAATGCCAGGTCCATTAAAAACAAGACTGCAATTATTGCAGATCTTGTTCAGACAGCGGACCTGGCATGCATTACCGAGACCTGGCCGGATGAGTACTCTGGCCCTATATTGGAGGACGCACCTCCAGCTGGGTACTCAGAGATACACCACTCGAGATTACATCGCAGGGGTGGGGGCTTGCAGTCTGTTTCAAGACCGAACTGGGCCTCACAAGTGTACCAGTTGAGGAGGCTGGGTCATTTGACTGTACAGTAGTAGCAGGTGTAGGTTGTAGGATTGGTCTAATCTACTGTCCACCTGGGGATGAGAAACATTTCTTTCGGGAAGTAGTGGACTTCATGATCAACATGGCATTTGAGTCACCCAGGCTGATGGTCCTGGGTGACTTCAACACCTGGGTCGATGACAAACTCTTGCAATTTGGACATTTACTTCCTCCAGCTGATGACATCTCTGGGCCTCACACAGATTGTTACCACTGCTACTCATAAACACAGTCACTCTCTTGACCTAGTCTTCCTCCTGGGGATTGAAGCCTTCAGTTTGGAGGTGGAACCTGTCAGATGGTCCGATCACTTCACCATGGGGTTCAGTTTTCATGCTCCCCTTCGTAGGCCTGCCCCTGTGGAGATGGTCAGGTACCACTCTTTATGAGATATAACCTCTGAAGGCCTGGCAGCAGTACTTGATCTATTGGTTCTCAAAGTGGCAAACAGTGACCCAGAGGCTTTAGTGGTGGCCTATAATAGGGCCATTTTTTCGGCCCTGGATGTCATTGCTCCTGTCCAAGTTTGTCCCCTCTCCCTTCACCCTCAGTCCCCTTGGTTTGATGAGACATTGAGGGAGATTCAGTGATTAGGACAAAGGTTAGAGCGCCACTGAAGAAAATCTGCCCTGGATGCCGACTACCTTAGATTGATGGAACATTACGAAGTCTATCAATCTGCAATCACCCGTAAGAAGGCAGAGTTCCTGTCTGGGGAGAAGGCAGCTGCTCAGAACTGACCAGATCAACTCTTTTGAACTGTAGACAGATTGTGCAACCCAGACTGCCTGCAGATTTGAAGAGCTTTTTCACAAATTTAATGTGATGCGCTTGCTTGTTTCTTTGCAGCTAAGATGGCTGACATCAGGGTGGGACTCCAGCCAGCAGACTCTATGGGTGTTGCTTTGGATCTGTGCTTGGTTGCTGTCTCTCAGTTTTCCTGGAGTACTTTCAACCAGCCGGAGTTCATGGATGTCATGCGGATTGTCCAGGGTATATGCTCTACATGCTGTAGTTTGGATCTGGGACCAACAACCCTGATTATGGGTTGTAGTGAAATCATTGGCCCGGTCCTAGCACAGATAGTCTGGTGCTCCTTGGAGACAGGGGAGTTTCCTAGCTCCCGGAAGGAGTCGGTGGTGACACCCCTCCTGAAGAAATCTTCTGGACCCAGTCTGCCCTGTTAACGACAGACAAATCTCAAATCTTCTTTTTATAGGGAAGATGATTGAGAAAGTAGTGGCCCTACAACCTGAGAACCATTTGACCATCGATGACATCTATGAACCTCTCCAGTCTTGTTTTTGAAAAAGGCATAGTACTGAGACAGCACTGGTTCAGGTACTCAATGATCTCCTGATGGCAAGAGATCGGAAAAAACGCTCCATCTTGGTTCTTCTAGATCTCACATCAGCATTTGACACTGGATCATGGGGTTCTTCTCAGTCACCTGAGGTTGATCTATAGCCTGTCAGGTATAGTCCTGAGGTGGTTTACATCTTTCCTCACTGGCAGAACCCAGAGGGTGGTGTTGGGGATTTATTCCTCTGACCCAGTCTCTCTGTCATGTGGGGTTCCTCAGGGTTCGGTGTTGTTCCCCATGTTGTTTGCAGTGTAAAAGCTGCACCTCAGAGACATTGTAAGAAGGTATGGCTGAGGTTTCACTGTTATGCTGATGATACCCAGATCCACCTTTGTTTTGCACCTGACCAGGATAGAGCTCTCTTGGTATTTAACTGCCTTGCTGAAATCCAGGATTGGATGAATTCAAGCTGGTTGAGGTTGAACTCAGAAAAGACTGAGCTGTTGGTTGTGGACTGGGGGTGCCAGATAAAGGGGTTGGGGGCTGGTTGACCACTCCTTACCTCTGAATGGGTGCGAAACTTGGGGGTGATTTTTGACGAAGGGCTCACACTGCAATCGCAGGTGTTTGCAGTAATCAAATCCTCTTTACAATTTGAGGAACATCTCCAGGGTTAAGCACCTTGTTCCATCAGGTAACCTCACTACTTTGGTCCATGCTTTTGTGTCCTCATGCCTTGGTTACTGCAACTCCCTGTACCTAGGGCTACCTGGGGTGGATATCCGCCACCTGCAGCTGGTGCAAAATGCTGCAGCCCGGTTACTGATGGGGACCTCTCGGTCTTGTCACATCTCTCCGGTGCTGCATGAACTTAACTAGCTGCCGGTACAGTGGTGAATAACCTTAAAGTCAGACTTCTGACTTATAAAGCCGCACACCGACAGGGCCTGGACTACCTGAAAGAGCGTCTGATTCCTTACTGCCCTAGGCAATCACTCTGCTCGGCTAGATGAGAGGTTGCTAGAGATTCCAAGGGTTTCTTTAAAATCTTCTGGGGCCCGAGCATTTATGTATGCAGCCCCAGCCCTTTGGAATTCTCTACCCCATCAGTTATGGGAGTGTATGATCATGGAGAGATTTAAACAGGCCCTAAAACATATTTGTGGCTTCAAGCCTATCCTGCTTGATTTTATTCGTTCTTATCTGGTTTTAATCTGTATTCTTATGAATTTGTATTTATTGTTTAATGTGGTGTTTTAATTTGTTATACGCCTTGGTTTTTAAAAGGCGCAGTACAAATAAAAATTATTATTATTATATCACTGTGCAGTAATCTAGCTCACCACATGATCATCCTGGTAGTTAGCCTTATCACAAATCATTATGCCAAAGCAAATTTTTAAAAACTGTAGCAGACATTTTTTCCTTACTAACAAATCACTGCAGTTTTGTACCCAGTACCCAAATACTGTCATAATGCACCCCCCACCCCCACCCCAGCCATCAAGCAAAAGAGAAGAAAACTAAACACAGAAAACATATTTCTTATACAAGAACTGTGTTTTAATTCCTAGTACCAGAACTGCTATTCATTTTTCAAACCTGTGTTTTGCCATTGTTTTGACTCACACTCACACTTGCAGTTTCAACAGCACTGTTGTCACTTGCGGTTCTCCCACTACCATTTAGCTTGGGCATCCCCTCAGCAAGCAACAAAGGGGGGGGGCACATTATTTCCTCCAGGCGATGTCATCTCTTGGCTTCACTCAGGTTATTTCCACAGCTACTCACAAGGGAGGTCACTCTCTTGATCTGGTCTTCCTCCTGGGGATCGAGGCATCCGACTTGGTGGTGGAACCGGTCGGTTGGTCTGTCCATTACTCAGTTGGATTCAATTTTGTGGCCCCCCTTGGTAGGTCAGCCCCTGTGGAGTTGGTCAAATACTGTCCATTGCGGGATGTTGTCCCTGAAGACCTGATGGCAGCTATTGACCTCTCGTTGTGTGACGAATTATGCTCTGATCCTGAGTGGCTGGTGGTGGCCTATAATGGGGCCATCTCGGCTGCTCTTGACCAGATTGCTCCATCCCGTGTTCACCCCCTTCTGCACTGTCCCGTCGCCCCTAGGTTTGATGGGGCGTTGAGAGGGTTGCGGAGGTTAGGGTGTAGGTTGGAGCATCACTGGAGGAAGACTGCCTCGGATGTCGACCATCTCATTTTGCTAGAGCATTACAAGCTCTATCAAACAGAAATTTCCCATAAGAAGGCAGAATTCCTGTCCAGGGAAATCTCTGTCACCTGGAATCGAGGGTCTGGTACAAAATATCGACGCCCAATTTCTCGACACTCAATATATCGTCACCGCAATACTGACGCCTTCACAAGATCATCACGAATAATAACGAAAACGAATTACCGACAGCCTGACATTGAAGTAGTAGTTATAAATTACACACAGCACAGTAACAGTAACAGATTGCTGACTTCACAGAAGCATGCTGAATGAACGCTGCTTATTTTGGTTTACCATACGAACTGTACTTTTACAATTACATTTTACAATCTAATTAATCCAATTGATCGCTGGTCTGCTCTGGCTTCCCACCTGACACATGCTGCACATAGGTAGGTCTGATTGAGCTGCCGGTAGAACTGGCAAGGTAATAGGATGGCTGCGTCGATGGTGGAGGCTTGCAAACTAGTCCCTTCTCAAAAGGGGCATGACAAGCTATGTGTGGATGGTTATGCATATGTGAAGGAAAGGCAAAGGGGGTGATCTATTTTACTGGGCTTGTCCCCAAAAAAAATATGGTTGCAGAGGACGGGCGAGCACTGTTAAAGTCGGAGAACAGCACATTTTGCGGTCTAACTCTGAGCATAAGCACTCTCCAGATGCAACCGAAGGACCTGTTGCAGAAGCTGTTGCTGCCATAAAGCAGCGAGCACTTGGCACTAACGATACCCCTGCCCAAATTATACAGGCTGAATGTGCTGGTATCCATAGTGAGGTGCGACATAACATGCCATCTCGTCATGCCTTGAGGCAAGTGGTGAAACGCGCACGACGAGAAAATATGCCACCGCGGAACCAAATAGTCTTGAAAATCTATTTATTCCTGACTCCATTAAATACTTGGATGGCGAGCTGTTTCTTGTTAAGCACTCAATTTGTGCCGATGAGACCATATTGATATTTACAACCAAAGCTAACATCTTAAAATTGTCTGCTGCTGCGGTTTGGTTAATGGATGGAACATTTAAAACTGTTCCTACATTATTTCGCCAGCTGTACTCCATACATGCACCAGTTGGGAGCACAGACAACAGCAGAGTGTTGCCACTAGTGTATTCCCTAATGTCTGCAAAATCACTAGATTGTTATGTCAGGCTCTTCCAAGATATACACGATATTGCTGATGAGCATGGGGTAATTCTGGATCCTAAGTTCATTGTGACCGATTTTGAGCAGGCTGCAATAAATGCCTGCTGGTCAGAATTTCCAGATGCAAGGAATAAAGGTTGTCTTTTCCATTTGGGACAGATTATTTGGAGGAAAATACAAAGTGCAGGATTAGCTGTTACATACGGTTCAGATCCTGACTTTAGCCTATTGCTGAGGCACTTGCAGGCATTAGCGTTCCTTGAACCACAAGAGATACCACAAACATTCGAGGCGCTGAAAGCAGACTTCCCTGAGAGCTGTACACCAGTACTGGAGTGGTTCGAGGAGAACTATGTGCTTGGGAGGGTGCGCCGTAGGATGCGGAACAATACTTTGGTTCGAAGCCCACCACTGTTTTCACCGGGAGCTGTGGTCAGTACATGATCAGCACATATTCGGTTTCCCAAGAACGCAGAACAATGTTGAAGCCTGGCACAGACGTCTCGGTGCTTTGATTAGTTCTGCACATGTGGGCATACATCGCTTTCTTACAGAGATAATGAATGAGCAGAGAACGACGCAGCACATTATTGAAAAGATCAACCGTGGACTTCCTAGATCACCTATCAGGAAAAAGTATGCAGCACGGGAATACAAACTAAAAAACATAATCAAGGAGAAAGAAATCCGTTCTTCCAAGGAGTTTCTAAGAGGAATTGCACACAATCTGGTACTGTGATGCACACATTTTTTTTTAAAAACCTTCAATTGGCTTTTTAATTCCATGTCTCCACCATGGCTGTCAGAAATATGCTGCTGTTGGAAAGCTGCATATGTGTAAAAAGCAGCGTTCCTTCAGCAGTGTACAACATGACATGCAAATACTCATCATCTGCTTACTGCTTGACTACTACTCTAGGTGATGTGTAAAAGTAACTCACATTCTGATGCGGTCGGTATTTATTTTTTTGCCAAATATTCTCACTTTAATTCTGTACTACTACTACTCCAGTGTAAAAGCAGCGTTCGTTCAGCAGTGTTCCATGTATGTCAATTTTTGTAATATGGTACGATAATACAGCTACACTACTAAAAGCAGCGTTTGTTCCGGTAATACAGTAACTCACATTCTGATGCGGTCGGTATTTATTTTTTTGCCAAATATTCTCACTTTAATTCTGTACTACTACTACTCCAGTGTAAAAGCAGCGTTCGTTCAGCAGTGTTCCAAGTTCCGTCAGTATTTATTATGTCGGTATTTTTGATGTCGATATCAGAATGCTGTTGGTATTTCGACGTCGATCAAATGCGTGTCGATATTTTGATAGTCGATATTTTGTACTGCTCCCAGAATCGACCGGCTCAGCTCTTCAGAACTGTTTACAGACTATGCAACCCAGCCTGTCGGCAGGTCCGTCGAGTTTTTACGCAGATTGACTACGAGGAGATCGCTCGATTCTTTGCGAATAAGGTGGAAGACATTCGGAGGCAGTGTCCCCAACCTCACTCCATGGTTGTTGCAGTTGATCAGTGTGCTGTCCCAAAGCCCAGAGTTTCCTGGAGTTCCTTTGATCTTTCTGACCTCGTGGACACTATGAGGATTGTCTCTGAGATGCGGCCAACCTGTTGTAGTTTGGATCCGGGTCCCACTTCCTTGATTATAGGATGTAGTGAACTTATTGGCCCGGTCCTTGCTCGGATCATTCGGTGTTCTTTGGAGATGGAAGTTTTCCCTAGCTCTCTGAAAGAAGGGGTGGTGACTCCCCTTTTGAAGAAAGCTTCCTTAGACCCGAATGACCTTGCTAACTACCGTCCGATCTCTAACCTCCCTTTTGTGGGGAAGGTTATTGAAAAGGTTGTGGCGGCTCAACTTGATAACCATTTGACCTTCCATAGTTTATTCGAGCCTCTCCAGTCAGGTTTTCGTAAGAGGCACAGCACCGAGACTGCTCTGGTTCGGGTGCTCAATGATCTCCTGATGGCAAGAGATCGGAGACACCGTTCTATTCTGGTTCTCCTTGATCTATCATCAGCTTTTGATACTGTGGATCATGGGGTCTTGCTCGAACGTCTGGGGTCCATCTGCGGGCTTTCTGGTGTTGTCCTTAGATGGTTTTCATCTTACCTCCTGGGGAGAACACAGAGAGTAGCTTCCGGTTTATACTCATCCGGGGCTTTCTCTCTCTCTTGTTGGGTACCCCAGGGTTCGGTGCTTTCCCCCATGTTATTCGCAGTATATATGCTACCCCTCGGAGACATTGTAAGGTGGTATGAGCTGAGGTTTCATTGCTATGCCGATGATACCCAGCTCTACCTGTCTTTTGCACCTGACCAGGCTAGTGCTATCTCAGTGCTGAATAAATGCCTCGCTGATATCCAAGACTGGATGAATACCAGTGGTTTAAAGTTGAACCCGGGAAAGTCTGAGGTTATGGTGGTGGACCCCGGTCGCAGGGTTGGGGGTTTAGGGATAGGGTCCCCCTCTGGATTAGTTCTAGGGGTGGATCAGATCCCTACCTCTGAAAGAGTGCGTAACCTGGGTGTGGAGCTTGACACTAGCTTGACCCTTATTATCAGGTGTCTGCAGTAGTCAAGACTTCATTTTTCCATCTTAGAAACATCTCCAGGATTAGGCACCTGGTTCCACCAGGCGATTTGCCAGTTTTGGTCCACGACTTTGTGACATCTCGTCTTGATTATTGTAACTCCCTATACCTAGGGCTTGCTGGGGTTGATATCTGCCGCTTGCAGCTTGTGCAGAATGCTGCAGCACGTTTGTTGACTGGGGTGTCTAGGAGATCTCATATTACCCCTGTGCTGCGCACTCTGCACTGGCTGCCTATATAGTGGTGGATCACCTTCAAAGTGGGCCTTTTGACCTACAAAGCCCTACATGGTTTGGGTCCTGTCTACCTGAAATAGCTTCTGGTGCCTTACATCCCTCTGAGACAGCTTCGCTCAGCTGACGAGGGGTTGCTGGAGATTCCGAGGGTGAATTTGAAGTCTTCCAGAGCCCGTGCTTTCAGCTTTGCAGCTCCCACCCTTTGGAATTCTCTGCCCCGTCAGCTCCGAGATAGTACAATGGTGGATAGTTTTAAGAAGGCCTTAAAGTCATTTTTATGGAATCAGGCTTTCCCTGTTTTATCTTAAACTGTTTTAATATTTTACTGGTTTTGTTTGTTAGTGTATTTATTGTCATGTTGATTGTAATGATGATTTGTACAACGCCTTGAAATATTTGAAAGGCATTTAATCAAATAAATTTATTATTATTATTATTATGATGCTGACAGGGAGAGGGCTCCCATGTTGGCAAAATAAAAGGGGACAGGGGATAAACACCGATGGGGATTGAGCCCCCGTCGGCAAAAGAAAACTGTTGGGGTGGGGTGCATGATGCTGAGGGGGATTGACCACCCCCTCAGCATACATTTTATATAGGATGGGGGTAATTATGCTGACTGGGAATGGGCTCCTCCATCAGCATTGTGACAGTCAGTGGCAGCAGTTACTACCGCTATGTTGCCTTCACATCAGGAGGTGTGTTGTGGTCATGCTGCATGAGAGCTTTGCTATCATTGCAGCGGACTTTTTCTTTGTTCTGGTGGCCACATTAAGGACGTGTGAGGTCACCGCCTACTGCTGGCTGATTGGGGAATGAGGGACGCACCTTCTGATGCATGTCCTGCATTCGCCCAACAGTGACTGCACCTCCAAATCTGCTACTACCACAAGATGTTGGCTGCGCAAGCGCGAGCCACCATAAAAATGAAGTACAACAGTATCTCCCATATTAATTTCTAGTGTTTCTTTTTGCTGACCATGAAAAATCCCCTCCTATGTTCTCCTGCTTACCTGTGAAATCTCTGCTGTTTAACCTGCTACAGATAAAACAAAAGTCCTGGTTCCATCTGAGGCCTTCTGTTGTTTGATAGGCAAGCAATAAGGCACAAAGGTGTGTATGTACAACTTATTTTACAGCACTGCCAGGGGTGTAGTAAGGCATGGGGCTGAAGGCCAAATGACTTCAGCCGCAGGATGTGCTGTAAAATATGTTTTACACACATCCCTGAGTGCCTTATTGTGCTTATAAAATTGTCTCCTTTTTCCTTACCTTTTTATTGTTGGGAAAAGCATGTTTATATGCAGAATTAGAAAATGAGCTTTTTATTTGCAGAGCTCTGATTGGCTAGTATCCCTGCAAGGGGGGGGGGGTGCATTAACTTTCAATAGATGCCCAGCAAATACAAAGTTCCAGCACAAGTGCCCCATAACCCATTCAAGTATCTTTGGGCCCACCCTGCGTGCCCATTGGCTGAAATCACTCTATTTAATTTGAAAATGCTACCATTTTTTCTCTCGCTTAGCAAGAGATACTGCACTACCAAGACAGCCAGCTGGCACAGGAAACCACACAACAGGCTGGCCCTGTGGTGCTGAGGGTTGAGGCACTGGACGCTACACCTCGTACCATGCTGGCGACCCGGGTTCAGACATGAGCCTGGGCCATCAGGGGTTGGCAGGGGTATGGGATTGAGCATCCGAGGACTAGTCTCCTATCCCCAGGGAGGGATCCAGGATGCCACCACTCTGCAGCAGCCCCTAGTGATGACTGGGGGCATTGCTAGAGTCAGTGTGGTAGTATGGAGTGCAGCAGATGTTGGCACATACGTGCCATGACGTCATTGCATGCTCGCACTCCCAGGGCTACCAGAACATGGAAAAATGGCAGCACAAACTGCGGGATCTTGATAGCTACTACTCCATTGGCTGATGATGCCCGGACAGCACGTGCCAGTATTGGTTCCTTGCCTGGCACTGGGGCAATGTGGGGTGCCCCTCGCGAAGGTATAGTTGCATATGCCAGCTGGGCATGCAACTTCAGGGTTGGTGGTGGAGCTGGATTGATGGCTGAAGTATGAAGGCAGGTCATTGGCTGCAGGGGTGAAAATTGTGATATGATAAAAAGAGACCACACACCAAGCTCTGCTGAGCTCACTTTGTCACTACATACAGTAAAAGAATTATAATTTCTCTTTATTCCCTCTCAAAAATGCTTGTGCCCTCCATTAGTAGGCAGCAGCAGCAACTTACTAAGTAACCAGTTGTGCTTGCCAGTGTCACTGCGATTTACTGTACAGTTGCCTTTATTAGTTATCTGACCACTGTGAAAGTCGTTGTGTCTCACTCCCAGCTCGAAGTTTCTGCCTGTTTCAGTTATCAGCTTCCCCTTCTCATCATGCCACTAGCATACAAAAAGATGTCTACTGCACATCTGTTACTGTCTTTCACCCTCCTGATTTCTGACTGCCTTTCATTTCTCCGATGGAAATTATGAGCATGCCGCCGTCAACTCCTCTTCCCCTCTCGTCCTAATGTGCATACCGTACACACAGCAGAATACACTGCAAGTTTTCTGTTGATGTTCTTTTTCCCCACAAGATAAACGGTGCTCCTCATATTTCCCATACAATTCCAGTTTACTGGTAGCACTGTGGAAGGGAGTTCATTACACAGCCCATGAACCACATCACAAAGATTTTCTACCCTTGCAGCATGACTTATCTCCGGGAAGCATTTCACAAAAGTCTTGTTTCTCCCTTTACCCATTTGCACCTGAAAGCCATCCAGTACCACAGAACACCAGGGAAGTAATAAGATGCCATGCCTTAAAAGAAATACAGCTGTGGCAACTTGTTTCTGATTTTATTTTTTTTCTATTCACCTTACTCATATCCTATTCTTGTTTCACTGTCTGTCCGGCCATCATGGGGGGGGAGAGTTGGTGACTGTTGTTTCACAAATGCAAACAAACAAAAGGATATTACACAAGTGGCCGACAGGAGGAGGTAGCTCAACAGGGAACAGAGAGTGCAGACTCCAACTTGAAACCATGGGACACCTAAGAAATTTTCAGAAGCATTGTCTCCCAAACAGCAGTGCCCTATACTATCAAGTATAGCAGTAGAGGGACTACTTTACAAGGAAAATGTGACTTTCTTTTTTTTTTTTTTAAAAATGCATTATATTTCTTTTTAAACTTAAATTTGAACAACAATGTAACAGATAGCCCATTTTCTAAGTGCAATAATATCCTCCAGGGTGGGCATTATGGGCAATCCCGGCCTGTGGCATCAGGCCTCATTATGCCCCTGGGCAGTCCGGTTTTGCCCAATGCCACCCACCCTGTTGGGTATTATTGCTAGCACAATAGATTTACTTGTGTGCATTTGTGTTAAAATAGCCCTTTCACCCACTGCAAGTGATGTCATTGATTATGTCATTGTATCATTCCCTACCTTCTTCTTCCTGTTTTTTTTTTTCCTCTGTTTTTCTCTACATTCAAGATATGGAATACTTATCATGGAATGTTTACCATGGAATTCATAGATTCAACATTCTGCTCAGTTCCACTGGCAGAATATATCTCTCCTAACCCACTGTGCACACAGACAACAAGTAAGCAATAAGACACGACAGGGTGTGCGTTAGACACTTTAACACACGGCTAGGAGGCGTAGTGAGGCACGAGCCACCGGCCGAAAGGCCCAGCCCTCCAGCTGTAGGTTAAAGTGTCTAACGCCACCCTGGAGTGACTTATTGCGCTTAAGAAATGGCTATCTTAGTGGAAATTGCATTTGGTAGCTTAAATTTGCAATTTAAAGTAAGAAAAACATGTATGTTTGTGTCATTTTAATAAAATAGTTCTTCCGCCTAAGTGTCCTCTGTGTTTTGTTTTTTTTTGCACTTAAGGACTTTTGTCCTAGGAAGGCTTCTGTACTTTAGGTCTGGTTGTCATGGCAGTATTCACTTCACCCCCCCCCCACACGTAGGAAAAATGTATCTGTTTTGTTTTTTTATAATACTTTAATGTTAAAGAAGATGAGGTGGGCTGCTACACAGAGAGACACAGAGCGAGGTGGACTCTACACAGAGAGACACAAGAGCGAGCAGGTACAGTGAGGAAGTGAAGGCTTATGCGCTTTCTTTTAAACATATCGCGCTGAGTCACCGAGCGTAGTGAGATCGCTGTTAAAGTTAAATATTGCAGCCCAGAAATCTTGTTTACAGTTATGTAGGTAACAGGCAGAAGTAGTGAGCTGGTGAGCCTGTGGCAGGTTGCGGTTTTTAAATACATCGCTGGCGAGATCACTGTTAAAAGTTAAATATTGCAGCCCAGAAATCTTGTTTACAGTTCAGTGAGAAGAAGCGAGTGAGTCATGAGCCTGTGGGCAGGTTGGCGGTTCTGCTTTTAAATACATCGCTGTTCAGTGAGCGAGCGGTAGCGAGGTCGCATAATTTAATGTTCAAATTTAATCTTACAGCCTAGAAATCTTGTTTCTAGTTGCGACCTAGGGGATGGAGGTTGGCAGAAGCGTAGTGAGCGGTGGTGGGCTTTTTTATTGCCATGCAGTCAGCAGATATGTTGACATATTGAAAATGCAGCCTTGTATTTCACTCGCAGTTGGTGAAAATAAGATGGCTGATTTTCAATTTGCCAACATTCTAATTGCCATTTTACTTGGATTAGTGCCCACAGGGCACTGCTGGTCCTTTTTCCTGTGCGTTAGACAGAATATCACACAGGTATGGACCAATCAGCACTTGTATATTCTGATGCCCATTTCATAAAGGCCTTTATTACAGCCAAATACTCAAGTATCTCATTGTCAGGGTAAGAAGAGAGTTCCCTGATGAGCAGGTAAAGACTTACTTACTTGGTATTACTTGGTATGAAAGAACAGAAGAAGGCCAGAGCCCATTGAGGCTGTTCCCCACACTGTGTGGGACATTATTTATCTATTAACCCTCAACCAAACATCTAATTTGTTTTTAAAGACAGTGGCACTAGTTACCTCTACCAATTCTTGTGGCAAGGTGTTCCATACAATGGATGCTCATTGGAAAAAAGTTTTCTCTTTTATTGGTTTTATAAGTTTTTATTTCAAGCTGTATATTATGCAGTCTCAGAACATGTCTCCTTTTGGAGAGTGTTAGACCACATTTTTCCATTAGATCTGGTGAATTTATTAAAATTAAAAACCATGAGCATATCACCTCTTAATCTTCCAGTTTGAAGAGAGAAGAGACCAGTAGCTTTTAATCTGTTCTGATAATCCAAGTTTGTTAATCTTGGAATCATTCTAGTTACTCTCCTTTGAACCTGTTCAAGAATTGCTATGTCTTTTTTTTGGTTTGGATTCCAGAAAGGGAAGCCATAGTCTAGATACGGTCTAATGTATGCCCTATACAATGGAATAAGGCATTGTTCAGTGCAATTAACAAAAGTGTGTTTTATTTGCTTCAAAAGTCTGTTGGTCATGCAAGCAGTTCTAACACAGTGATCATTTGATGTAAGTTTATTATTAACATATATCCCTAAATCTTTTTCACAATTTGATGAGTGAAGTGGTAGTCCATTTATATGATATATCATTTTTGGATTATTTACACTGAAATGCATTACTAAACATTTGTCTTGATTAGACTGCATATGATTTTCATTTGCCCAAAATGTTAATTTTTCCAAATCCTTCTTTAATGCAGAAATATTTTCTTGGTTATTAACCTTGCACCCCAATTTAGTACTGTCTGTAAATTTAACTATGAATTTATTTGGCCCTGTTTGTAAATCACTGATAAAGAGGTTAAACAATGTTGGTCCCAAGACAAATCCCTGTGGTACACCACTTGTCACACTACCCAAATCATTAACTCTGACTCTCTGAGAATAATTTGCCAACCAGTTTAAAGTCCAGTTGACAATATCAGGTGGCAAACCTAGATAGTGCATTTTAGTAATGAGTTTTTCATGTGAGACTTTATTGAAAGCTCTGCTAAAGTCCAAAAGAATTACCTTAGTAGGGATACCCACATCAAGTAGAGTACTTATATTATTGTAAAAATATATCAGATTGGTGGTGCAGGAATACTTGGGAGTAAACCCATGCTGATTTGAATAATAAATTCCTAATTTTTTACAATCTTGATCTATTAGAGACTTCATTACTTGTTCCATTAATTTACCAGCCACTGAGGTCAGGCTAATTGGACGATAATTTTGCACAGAACCTCTATTGCCTTTTTTAAATATGGGGGTAACTATTGCTGAATGCCAATCATTTGGTACAATGCTTTCTTGTAAGGAATTTTTGAAAATAATTGACAAAGGTATAGAAATATTTATAGAGGTTTCGATCAGAAACCATGGATGAATACCGTCTGGGCCCAGACTAGTATTTTCTTTATTTTTTTGATAGCCTGTATAATGTCAGTTGGATAGAACCTATGATAATCTATGTGGTGAACTTTAAATGTACTTATAGGTGATCTTTGAGAGAAGACAGAACAAAAGTACTTATTAAAGAGATTTGATGTTTCTATATCAGATAGAGAAGAGCCATTGGTTATAATTGGACTACTGGTCCTTGATAGACCTTTTTTACTATGTATATAGGAGAAAAGAGATTTGTGACAGTCTTTTGTGTGAGCTAGTTTAAATTCTAGCTTATTTTTTTTCAATTTAATAGAATTTTTAAAGTTTTTCACAGATAGTCTGTATTTATATAATAGAGTAGTTTTAAATGGAACAGAACTATTCTTAAGTTTCCTAAAATGTTTAATTTTTATTTTAATCTGATTTTTAATTGCCTTGTTGAACCAAGGGGGATTTTTTCCTATATTATTAAATTTCCTCTTAGATGGAATAAAGGTATTTTTCAAATAATGTACAATGTTTTTAAAAAAGTCCCAAGCTTGTTGTGTTGTACAATTAAGAAGATTGGATTCCCAGTTTATGTTTTGTAAGTATTCATTGATTTTAGAAAAATTTGCTTTGTTATAATTTTTTGTATAGTATAACTTCCTTTGTATAGTTTTAAACTGTTGAATTTCAAAAAGAATAGATGAATGATCACTGGTCCCAAGTGGATCCCAAATTTATAAATTGCTAATTTGTTGCTCTATGTTAGTAAATAATAGATCCAAAATATTAGGACCTCAAGCTGGTTCAGTTACAAGTTGTTGTAATCCAGTACTAACTACCACATCTATTAGTCCTTTCTTGGCATAGGACTGTCCTGAGAATGAGTCCCAGTTAATACGATGAAGGTTAAAGTCACCAAATATTACAGTATCTTGAGATTCTGAAAAATGTGTAATTCCTTTAAACATATCAATTGTGTAATCTGAATTTGCAGATGGAGGTCGATAGATGCTACCAATAGTTATATAGGACTGCTCCTTCAATAAGATTTTAACCCATATACTTTCCAAAGGAAAGGGAGAACACACTTCAAAAGAAGAAATATCATTTTGTATATACATACAAACTCCACCACCTTGCTTATCTAATCTGTTTTTATGCTATAACTTATAACCTGGAATTTTTCTGGACCAAATTGAGGATGCATCCCACCAAGTTTCAGTTACTCCCACCGCACCTATATTTAAAGTTTTACATTTGGCTTTGAGTTCTGCTAATTTGAGTTGGTATAAAAATCTTGCATTTAAAGCTAGGAATTTACATTTAGTTGTAATAATATTTTGGTAAGTATTCAGAGACTTGGGAGTAGACCCATTCTCCCCCATTGTTTTTAGTTTAACAATGATTTATTATTTTAGTGATACTTTTCCCCATAAGTGTACTACCCCTATGACTGAGATGTAATCCGTCCCAGCAAAACAAGGAAGAACAATCTGAAAATGATTCGCAGTGGGTAATGCAGGGTATATGTTGCTTAAAACACCACTTTCTCAGCCATTCATTTAGGGCTTTGATTTTCTGCATCATGGTAGATGTTGCTGTCAGGACAGGTAGAATTTCAGATATACATACACAGCATCCCCTATCAAGTAACAGGTTACATAACGCCACATAGTCCTGCTGTAACTGATTAAATGGGGTGTTGTTTATATCATTAACATTGGCATGTATGATAACCAGTGGATTTTTCCCCACATTTTATAAAATTTTAGGCATCATGGAGGTAATGTCAGATATCCTGGCCCCATGGAAGCTAGAACAAGCGTGGTTGCTCTTGTCACTATTGCATACCACCCTGTCAATGTGCTTAATGATTGAATCTCCCAGGACTAACACTTGTTTTGAGACAGTAGGGGTACAAGAATCAGAAACAGGTGATTGTTTAACACACTCTGGAGTGATTAACTTAATAGGTATTGATTTGGTAGCTTGAGACTTACTAGGACAAGTATTCATGGGCATTAACTCCTGATTGAAAAGTGTTTTTGAATCATTATCAACAGAGGGTGATGCATAGGATAAATCATGTAGCACTTCATTATTTGATACAGTCAATTGCTCAAACCTATTACGAGTTTCAGTAGGGACACTACTGTGTATTTGACCACCCCTACTTTCTTTAGGAGGCTTTGTGACAATGGTCCAGTCATCATTATCATGAGAAGAGGGCAGATAATCATCCACCTTACAAGAGGGGGCAGAGGCAACAGGTATACTAGTACTAGTCATTACAACTGTCTCCTCATCAGGAGGCATAGAAATGCTACCTAAATGTGAAGGAAATTGTTCATTAGAATTTATTATTTATTTGTTTTATTGAAAATGTTTCACCAGGAAAGGCACACTGAGCAAAAAGATGCTCATCTCATGGTGCAACCTGGGGAGAAGGGTTACAAGTGGAGGCGAATCAGCATACAGACATTGAATATTGAATTGCGCAATACAGATGATGTACATAGTTGGGTGGGATTACATTAACACATTTTTTCTCTTTTTTTTCACAATAGGTGGAACAATACAGGAGTACATTAGCACATTTTAACAATAGGTGAAACAGTACAGGAATCAAACATTAAGGACAGGGTATACATATCATGGTACACTTCAAGGTTAATACATGATTAAGTAAGTGCCAATAACAATGCATGTGTAACAGTAGCATGACTTGAGCCGAAGTGAGATGCACCAAGTTGACAGTAGGAGCTGGAGGAGAGGTGGGGGTGATAAGGGTGGGGCAGAGGGAGAGGTGAGCAGTAGCAGTGCATTAGGCTGAGAAGCGAGGGTTACTTAGGAGGGAGGGAAGAAGGGGGAAGGGAGGTTAGGGAGATATTAGGAGGGAAATTAGAGAGTGGGAATGAGTGAAATGTGTAGGGCAGTGTATAAGCCAGGCAATTAGGCAAGGCCGGGCCACTGGTCAGGCACTAAGGGGGGATGGTGGAAGAGAGCTGTTGGGGTGGGGGCAGGGGCAGTTGCAATTTGGTGCAAGGAAGTTAGTGAGGGCAATGGATAGGGAGTGTTTGGATGAAGAATGGTGGATCTGAGCTGGCAGGCAGTTCCAGAGTTTAGGGAAGAGATAAGAGAAGGCTGATTTGCCAGCAGTGGTCCTATGGTGAGGGATGACCAATAGCCTTGCATCAAAAGACCTGAGGGAGTGGCTGGGGTGAGGGGGGAAGATAGGGAGGATGCGAGGTAGGGAGGGAGGGAGCCGAGCCAGCAAAAGGAAGTGAACTTGACACTATGAATTAGGCACCGGTTGCTCAGGGATGGTAGGGCCAGTGACTGGTAGAGCTTGCAGTGATGAGAGTGGGGGGGCAGCATCGAGGGTGAAGTGGCAGAAGGCATTAAAGAGGGGGACAAGTCTGGTTAGGGTGGTCTTGGTGGTGGTCCTGTAAACGACATCACAGTAGTTGAAGGAGGGTAGAATCATTTTCTGGATGAATTCCCTTCTGACCAGTAGAGGGAGACTAGAGCAGTTGCGACAGAGGGCACCAAGTTTTGGACGCAGTTTTGAACTGATGGCATCCACGTGTGTGGAAAAGGAGAGGTGTCGATCAAGCCAAACCCCTAGATATCTGAAGGAGGGCACTTCCTCAAGGATGGAGTTATTAAGGGTATGTAAGATCAGGGGGCAGGTGAGTTTGGATAGATGCTGTCTAGTGCCAAAAGTCATAGAGACAGTTTTTTGGCATTTAGGGAGAGCTGTTTGGTATTGAACCAGTGCTGGATTTTGTTGAAATTGGTTTGGAGTTTGGAGACTTCTTCATGGGTCCCGCTGGAGGTAAAGAGGACCATGTCATCTGCGTACATATGGATTGTGGTAGAGGAGCAAGAGTTAGGCAGATCATTTAGAAGGATGGAGAAAAGGATGGGGCCAAGAACTGAGCCTTGGGGGACGCCGGTGGTGATGGGGGATATGGTCAGCTATTTTAGTGGATTGTGTTCTGTTTATAAGGTAGGCCCTGAACCAGTTAGTGGCAGATTCTGCTAGCCCAGCTCCAGATAGGTAGGATAGGAGGAGAGGATGGGATACTGTTTCGAACGCTTTTGCTAGGTCAATGAAGATAGCGGCAGTGATTTGTCCTTTATCCATCCCAGTGAGGATGAAGTCTGTGAGTCTTAGTAAGGAGGAAGTGGTAGAGTGGTGTTTTCAGAAACTGGACTGAAAAGGGTTGAAGAAGTTAGTTTCAGAGAGAAAGTCGGAGATTTGGGAAAGGACTAAATATTCCTGGAGTTTGGCGAGGGTGGGGAGGAGGGAGATGGGATGGTAGTTTGTTGTGGAGGTAGAATCACCACCTTTAGACAGGGGTATAACAGTGGCATGCTTCCATTCAGAGAGGAGTGACTCGGTGGAGAAAGAGAGATTTAGTAGGGCTGCGAGGGGAGTAGCAATGGCGGGGGAAGAAAGGAAGAGGACTTTGTTATCCACACCATCAGGGGATTTGCCTTTGGAGGGGTTCAGGGAGTGAAGGGCATCAAGGGTTTCGGCAGGGGAGATAAGTCTGAAGAAAAAAGGGTTCCTACCAGTTGAAAGGTGGATAGATGTCTGGGGAGCGGGTATGGTTGCTGGAGATAGGGAATTTAGGAGGGCCTGGGTGCAGGTAGTAAAATAGGAATTAAACTCGGAGGCTACCTTCAGGGGGTCAGAGAGGAGAGTCCCTTGGGAGAGGAGGAGAGAAGGGAGGCTTGTTGTTTGGGGGTGAAGAGGGAGTTAATGACTTTCTAGAATTTAGAGGGACTCCCAAGGTTTGCATTTAGGGTGTTGTTGAAGTAATCAGCCTTAGCTAAGTGGATGGCCTTTGTGCTTTTGTTGCAGAGCATGCAGTAGGTGATGTAGTTGCCTGGGAGGGGTGTGGATTTGTAGTTTTGCCAGGCCTTATCATGGGTTTGTTGGCAAGCTATCAGCTCTGGGGAGATCCAGGGTAGGTGAGACCTTCGGACTCTAGCCCGGCGCAGGGGGTCGTGTTTGTCCCAGGCAGCAAAGAAGGTGTTTCGAAAGTGTGAGAGGGCCACATCCATGTTAGAGCAGGTAGAGTTCAGGACCCAGTTAGAGTGGGCCAAATCATCCAGGAGGGGAGAGAGGTTAAGGGATTTGTATGACCGTTGGAATATGAATTTGGGAAGGGATTTAATTCTGTGGTTCTTGCAGACCAAGTAGATTAGATGGTGGTCACTGATGGAATCAGGGAGGAGGCCTGAACTGACGACGTAGTGTGGATGGGATGTAAGTGCCCAGTCAAGGAGGGAGTGATTACCGGACTTATGGTTAGAGCGAGTGGGTTCCGAGATGGTTTGACTAAGGTTTAGAGTGGTTATTTCAGTTTGGATTTTGTTAAAAGTGGGTGCTAGCCAGTTGTGGTTGAAGTCACCCATGACATGTATTTCACCTGACTGTGTGAGCGATGAGAGCTGGTGGTGAGAAGGTCGGTGACTATTGTGGTTGATATGCCTGGGCAGCAATAGATTCCAGCCACGAAGACAGGTAGTGAGGAGGGAGGGGACAGTTTTACCATTAGTAGCTTGAAAGCTTTGGGTTCAGCTTTAGTGAGGGTGACAGTGAAGTGTAGGGTTGATTTGCTGTACATAGCCACACCATCACCTCTGGAGGGCCGGTCTTGACGTGTGATGGTGTACCCTGGAATAGTGATGATATTATCTGGAAGGCTGGAGTTTAGCCAGGTCTCAGATAGGATGATTATGTCAGGGGCATGGTTGGTGGCTAGAACCTGGAGCTGATCAAAGCTTAGGGGCTTGAGCTCACAATATTTAGATGGAAGGCGTAGGCCACAGGAAGGTAGCGAAGCGAGTGTCAGTGGTGGCCTTGGCTGAGGGGTTTGGTGTGTGGGGGTTGGAGCCTGAGGTCAGGGTTGGGCCGGGGTTATGGTATATATCCCCTGCTGCCAGAAGAAGTAGGGCAATGTTTAGGTGTCAGCGGAGAGCGCTGAGGGACCGGGGTTTTGCCATATGCAGGTTGGTGGAGGCACTAGGGTGGGCTGAGTGGAGGGAGAGAGAGAGCTGGAGAGGGGGAGAGAGAGGCAGCCAAAGGAATAGACCAAAGAGAGAATGAAGTTGTTCATCCATAAGATCAATGTAACTTTCCAATTCCCGAATATCAGTAGAAACTGGTTTAATATTAAGCAGAAACGCTATCTCTGCTTCAAGAGTAGTAATCAGATGGCAATTAGCACATACATACTCGCTCCCATACTTTCCCTCACTATACATCAAACATTGCATACACTTACTAAGTTCTTTTTCCATTACTAAAGGTGTTTATTTACTAAGTAGAGGATATGCTAAAATTATCTTATCCAAGTTTGTCTAATGCCAGCAGTTTCAGCAGCCCATCCGACATAGCAGACTCGTGTAAACGTAAATGTAGCTTCTTTTAATTAGCTGCTTTCTGATCTACAAGCAAGGCAAGCAACAGGAAGTTGTAATTTGAGTCACCTGCTTTTATAGTGTCTAAGCCACACCCCCAATTTAGCTCTCTCTCCTCCTACTGGTTTAGCAAAGTAAGTTGATACAGTACCCTTCACAGCACGGAACACACTGACTTTCTTTCTTTTCTTTCTTTTTTTTAACCCTAAATAAGACCCCTTCTACTTCTAATAAAGTATCTGTCTTGCTTAATCCCAACAGACACTGACTCCTGCTGAGATATAAGTGTTAAATTAATAAGAAAATGTAGCTTCTTTCAATTAGCTGCTTTCTGCTCCTCAAGACAGAAAGGGATTTTTCACTGTCAGCAAAGAAGCAGTTGTAGTGAAAACTATAAACAATAATTACTGTTTCTAACGTTTGTATGTATATAAGGAGAGTGTGACAATCAGGGAAACAACATTTAATTAATTTGTTTTATTTTTTATTTAAAGGGACACTGTCAACCATTTTTGCATCATACTATTTCAGGTTGAAAAGACATATTATGATTGCTAACCTTCTGTAAAATTCATTGGTGTTGCTGGTGGTTTAATCTGCCTCCTTTCTTAGTACAACTGAAATGCATGGTAGTCATTTATTTACACCCCACTTTGTTTTGTTTCAAATCCTTGATATATTCTTCTTGCTCAATTCCTGAACATTAGGAACCCCCCACTGCAGTGTAGCCACACGTGATGCAGTAATTTCCTCTGTACTCACTGCATCTTGAGTAGCTAGACTGTGTTTGGGGTGTTTCCAAGTCCAGGAAAGGTGCAGTGAGAGATGATTAAGGAATGTTAACAAGCACATTTTGGTGTGGTAACACCAGTATGGTGGGCAGACTGTTTTTTTTTTTTTTTTACTTTTAAACAGAAAAAAGGAAACTACCAGCCACATCAGCATATTTTACAAAATGCTAACAATCATAAAATATGTTTTTTTAAACCAAGGACAGTTTGAGGCCTAAAAGGGTTGACAGTGCCCCTTTAAGGCAGTTTTATTTTTAGGGCCCAGTTGAAGTTTTTTTACAGGGTAAAGGTAGCAGCCATGTTTGTCATGGAAGATCAGCTCAGGCTGTAGAGGGCTAACTGAAATGCCTGTGTTCCAAATGCCCATTGATCTGGGTTCCAGACTCTTCACTGCTGAGCAGTCCTTTTTTTAACCATGCATAAACCGTATTTTACACATAAATAAGAGTCAATCAGATTACTGGATTTTACCCTGCCATTTTGTAACGGGGGTGAACATTCTACCAATGGAACTGAGTGAAGATTTGAACTCTTGTATTCCATCGATAATAAACATTCCATATCTTACATGTAAGGAAGGAAGGAAGGAAGAAAGGTAGGTAGGTGGGTGGGAGGGTGAGGAAACAGGTAAATGGGGGTGGGTTGGTGAAAATTCAGGGATGAAGGGCTAATCAAAAGTAAATGTATTTTGTTGTGCATATTTGAACCTGAGAAGACGCGTCAGTGCTGGGACTATTTTGCTTGGGTGGATGGACTTCTTAAAAAAGTCATACAAATGTTTAAAATCCTGACCTTTTTCATAATCACAATATGGCACTCCAGGGTGTGTGTTGTGGTGGGATAATGGCACTTCTCGGTTGTTTGAAGGCACTTGGCAATGCCTCATGCCTCACAACACACCCAGGGTATGTTATTATCCCACCGCAATGCCACACCCTTTCACGTCTTATTGCTTAAATATCAGACTGATTCTGCTGACTTACAAGCTGACATTTTCTGTAACTACAAATCCCAGAGCCCCCTGCAGTTGAAATCAGAGGAGGACTGTAGCAGTGGGAGAGTCAGTTGCCTGTAGTGCATGTCAAATCTTTTTTAAGCTCTAATCAAGTGTTTGCCGGTCCCACTGTTCTCTTCTATGACTGTACCTAGCTAAGGAAGGACAGTGTGACCAGCAAACAAAAGAGCAGAGCTGCTTATAAAAACTCCATCAATTGATTCTCCCACTGCTGCAGCCCTATTCTGATGTCAGCTGAAGAGGATTCTGGGATTTGTAGTTTCAGGAAATGTCAGCTTGTAAGTCGGCAGAATCAGTCAGATACTATCTACTATACTGCAATAAACAGTAAGTAAAAAAAATGTTTGGGGCAAATTGGGACCAGCCCCACACTTGGGTTGCATACATACTGTAACTTGAAAAGCTGCTGTCTTCTACATGTTCTGATGTTGGCTACAGCATAAGCTGCTCAATGTTTTAAATATATATAAAGAAAATATATTTCTTATAAGGGTTACATGTATTTATTCTAGTGTTACAAATATCACATTTACTCGTAAAAAGGTTACTGAACTGACAGATTACTGGTTGATTGAATTACGCATCAGAAAAAGACGCAGTTTATGGAACTTTAGGATAGTTGAAACTGTTCCTCTATAAAATGGCAAGGATAAATCCAGATAATTCATTGGATGACAGTTGTCACATGACTATGCATTAAATTAGTAACAATGCACGGTCAGATTCCGGATCTCATTACGAAAACTGGAAAACCTCATTACCTACAATGAGCCATTTTATAAGCACAATAAGCCACTCTGGGTGTGCATTAAGGGATTAATGATGCATTTCTTATGGGCGTAAGGATACTTAGCCTTCTGCCTCATGCCTTGCTATGCCCCAGAGGCGTGCATCATTCAATATTTAATGCACACCCCAACATGGCTTATTGCTTACATATATCATATACCCCCCCAAACAAAAATTGTTGTTTGCAAAACAATATCTTTGGGTTTCTTGTTTAAGTGCAGAAAATGTATAATTAAAAACCCGAATGAACTTATTCAAACGTTATTGATTCAATAATAAAATATCAATATTTTTTAACACTTATTATTTCTTGCATTCTGGTCACCAATACAGCATATTTATGTCTGTGAATCCATGTATATACCCACTGTACTGTAAGACAAATGTCAGTTTCTTTGTTAACCTAATTATGCAATAAGGAACTGTAGCTGTTGCAAGTGCAGACTTGCGTCTGTCCACATTGACCTACTGCATAGCAATCCATGACAGTTTCTATGTGCAGACTGGAACAAGCACACATCAAAGTAATCCATATAACCCCCTACCTCACAAAAAAAGGTAATCCAGGAACTTCAAAAGATGCACTAGCTGATATCCGTGTTCAGAAGATGTGAAGAGGAAAAAAACAGTAATCAACTGAGACAAGGTACTGTAAGGTAGTTATATAGGATCCCTCAAAAAACATGTGATACATCCAGAGATCTTCACCTATCTTCCAATTAGGCCTCTCAATAACTCCACATGTACTCCCTCCAAAAACAAAAAGTAAATAAAATGAATCCAAAAAGGTGCTCTTGAATCTCTTCACGTTCAGAAAATGAGCAGAGGAAAAGGAAGCTTCTCCACTTGGGGTCTCGACATCCACAGCCTGTCACCAACAGATACCTTCCTGATCTGTACTCCACACCGAACTCCTCGATATATTCTCCAGCTACTCACCACTTGAGTACTATATAGAATACGGAAGCTGACAGGACTACAGGCTTCCACACAATGTGTTCCTTCAAAGACCAGCTGACTACTTACCTTGTCCATGCACATTAGACTGTGTTGTGCGCTCCACACACCATCAACTCCTGTCATTCAGGTGGCTCCCTTTTGCCTGACACCCCGACAGTGAAACACAGAAAATTACCACTACAACGATAGTTGCTGTAATGGTCCGTTTCCATGTTTCGCCTTCCCCCAGTGTCAGCCCTCCTGACTAACTCCAACATGGAGTTGGAACTTAAAGTCCGGGGTGCGGGGAGCAGAGCCCCCACACAGAAAACACTGGGGGCTTGGGTGGCACAATACCTGCATCAGTATTGTGCCATCGCTGAGCAGAAGGTCCACAGGTTTACTATCGACCTCACTTGGTGCTTCATTTGGATTACTGAGAAACCAGCCAATCACAAAGGAAATAAATGTATGTCAGAGTACCATGTAGTGAAGAGAACTCTTCTCTTGGCATAGGGCCCTGCACCTCTGCATCATGGGCGCCAGAGGGCCCTGCGCTTTGGCTGAAAGGCCAACTCTTTGCCCTATGCATCTATATCTGTGGACACATGGAAGTGCAAGGCTCTGCAGCCCACCATATAGCTCATTGAATTCTTGACATCTGTTGCCCTGCAGGGCCCTGCACTTCTGTAGGTGGACATAGTCTTCCCTTATTGCAAGGCCCAGAGGGTTCTGCACCTCTGTATCTGTTCACAAATAAGAATATGATTCTACTATCTCAAAAAGAAAGGAAATTCTTTGCAGAAATGGTGTTATTGCACCAGTTAGGGTTCATTTTAATACTACAAAAGATGAGAAATATGGCACTCCCCACCCATACAATAGGCAAAAGGTTAAGACTACACAAGCAACCACAGGTAGCCATCATCAGGTAAGACAAACAACATATAATTGTTTTCAGATGACACAAATGAAAAAATTACTCACCTTAGTAATGTTGTTTCTTCTAATGGAGTCTTGCTATATTATGACAATTGCAGTTTGTCCCACCATTAGAACTGCTCCGGAGGTGAAAGAGTTAACTCCCATTCAGAGAATGGAACTTGGAGCGCGAGCTCTGTTAGAGAAGCCCTGTCTGGGTTATTTCAAACCTAAATTGTCAGATCTTTACGAGCAAAACTCACTAAGGTCTGTGTGGAAGCTGTAACCTACACTCAGCCAACTGGCTACCTGACTATTAAGACATACTCCTGGTCCCAACACAAAGACTCAAGTCAGGGGACCAGAAGTAATAATATAATATAAGTAATAATATGACATAAAAAATAAACATACCTCAAAACCCCAAGAAGGGTGGAAAACATATAATGGGCATAACTAGCGCCCACTAGGCTGCCCACCCTATACCCAAGTAGAAGTTCTGAGAGGGGCAGGTTGGGGAGTAATATAGCAAGACTCCATTAGAAGAAACAACATTACTAAGGTGAGTAATTTTTGTCTTCAAACAACATGAAGTCTTGCTATATTATGACAATTGCAGAATACACAGCAGTACCTCCATGGAGGAGGGACAGAACCTACTTAGGGAATAGGCTCTGAAGCACAGCTGTGCCAAACCGAGCATCTCTCCTGGCTTGGACATCCAGGGAGTAATGCTTGGTGAAAGTATGTACCGTTTTCCAGGTAGCTGCTTGACATATCTCTAAGATAGGGATGTCTCTGGCAGCAGCTAGAGACGCAGCTGTACCTCTGGTAGAATGAGCCCTCAGGCCTGAAGAGGAACTTTCCCAGTTTTGATAACAAAATTGATACAAGAGACAATCCACCTGGCAATGGATCTCTTAGTGGCAGATTTCCTTTTCGACCTCACCATAAGTGAGAAAAGTTGGAGGATTCGAACCTGTGACCCTTGGTACGCTCTATATAGTAACTTAGGCCCTCTTAACATCTAAACTGTGCAATCTCCTCTCACCAGAGGAAGAATGGTCAGTGAAAAACACTGGAAGGGAGATAGATTGATTAAGATGGAAATCTGAAACCACCTTATGCAAAACTTCCTGTTAGTCCTGAGGACTACCTTATCCCTGTGGAAAGAAATAAAGTCAGTTTCTACTGACAGGGCTTGCAACTCACTTATGCGCCTGGCAGAAGTGATAGCCACTAGGAAAACAGTTTTCCAAGTTAAGTACTTAAGCTCTGCAGAAGACAGAGGTTCAAAAGGAGGTTGCATTAACTGGGCAATGCAAACATTAAGGTCCCAGGCAGGGGCCGGATCCCTAAAAGGTGGATTAGAATGAAGTAATCCTTTAAAAAACTTGGCAAATACAGGGTGAGCGGAAGGGGAGGAGGGCTTTCCTGCTGAAACAAAAGCAGAGACAGCTGCCAAATGTACTTTCAGGGTAGCTGGTTTCAGGCCCAAAGAATTAAGATGGACCATATAGTCCAAAACAATGGGCAAATCAGTAGATTCCGGGGAAATATGTTTCCCAGAACACCAAATGGAAAACCTTTTCCACTTAGAATTATAATTAGCCCTAGTGGAAGGCTTCCTAGAAGCCTTTAGGATTTCAAGAACACCCTGAGAAAGGTGCAGGTCAGATTCTAACTCCTCAAGAGCCAGGCCTTGAGGTTGAGGGATTTGAGGTTCGGATACAAACTCTCCCTGTGCACAGGTTAACAGGTTGTGATTCCTGGGGAGACACGGGAAGATGGACTGCTAGGACAGAAGGAGGGGTACCAGGGCTGCCTGGCCTAATCTGGGGCAATCAGAATCACCCTGCAAGGCTGGGATCTGATTTTGACTAGCACCTTGAATAGGAGAGGGAAGGGGGGAAAGGCGTAAAGAAACTTCCCTTCCCAATCTATGAGAAAGGCATCCAGGGGGACTGAGCCCAACACTGGGGGCCTGCAACAGAACAGTGGAAGTTGGTGATTGTCTGGGGCTGCAAAAGATCTATCTGAGGGTGCCCCATCTGGCAAAACTATCCCCAGTACTTGAGGATCCAGAGACCATTGTGATGGCCCTGGGAAATCCTGCTGAGAGCATCTGCTAAGACATTGTCCTTTCCTGGAAGGTGAACTGCTATGAGGGAAGTGTTCAGGAATAGGCCAGAGACCACAACTTCATTGCCTCGGTGCACAAGGGAGACCGAGTGCCCCTGCTTGTTGATGTACCACATTGTTGTGGTGTTGTCTGTTCTGACTTTCACCACTTTGTTCTGAACAGACACAGAAAACACTTGAAGTGCTAAAAGACAGCTCTGAGTTCCAGCAAATTGATGCGAGCAGATTCCTGAGGGGACCACACTCCCGAGTGGAGAGGTCGCCCATGTGGGCTCCCCACCCCAGGAGGGAAGCATCTGTAGTGAGGGTCAAGGAGTGAGACAGAGAAATGAAGGGGACCCCCAGTCTTAAATTGCTCTGATCCTGCCACCACTGGAGGGCCTGGATCAGGGTTCGGGTCACTGGGACCAACTTGGAAAGGGGATCTCTTCTCTGAGACCAAAAGGCTCTCAAGTGAAACTGAATGTCCCTCATCTGAAATCTTGCTCCTTGCACTACGGCTGTGGATGCAGCCATGTGCCCCAGGAGCTGCAAAAAGTGTCTTGCTGGTCGAGAGACCTGCAGAGTGAAGGAGGAGGCCAGAGCCACCAAGTTCCTTACCCTCTCTAGGGGTAGGAAGGCTCTGGCCTGCTTTGTGTCCAATTCTGCACCTATGAAGGTGAGCACCTGAACTGGTTCCAGAACTGATTTTGGAAGATTGAGCAAGAAGCCCAGGGAGGAGAGCAGTTGCTGGGTAACTTGCAGGTGAGATCTTACCTGTTCTGGGGACTGGCCTACAATGAGCCAGTCGTCCAGATAGGGAAAGACGGCAATCCTTTACCTTCTTAAATGAGCCACTGCTACTGCCAGACATTTTGTGAATACCCTTGGGGCAGAGGTGAGGCCGAAGGGCATTGCTCTGAACTGGTAGTGACCTGAGGGCAATTCGAATCTGAGGTACTTTCGGTGGGAGCTTCTGATTGGGACGTGAAAATAGGCATCCTTGAGGTCCAGGGAGGCTAGCCAGTCCCCTGGCCTTAGAGAGGGTAAAATCATTGCCAGAGTTACCATTTTGAACTTTGGTTTCAAAAGGTGTTTGTTCAGATATCTCAGGTCTAGAATGGGCCGCCATTCTCCTGTCTTTTTTGGGGTAAGGAAATATCTGGAGTACAGACCCTTGCCCTGGTGTAGGGGAGAAACCCTTTCTACAGCTCTGAGAGCCAGGAGGGTTGAGACCTCTGTTTCTAAAGTAAAGGTCTCTAAAGAGTTTGCAGGTGGGAAAGACCTGATTCTCATATTTGGGAACTTTTTGAAGCTGAGAACCAGACCCTGGCTTACTACTTCCAGGACCCACTTGTCTGAAGTTAGAGACACCCAGTTCTGAACGTAAGTAAGCCAACCTGCCCCTACAGGTAAAGGAGAATGCCCTGGGCACCCCATCAGGGTGCCTGTTTGCAGGTGCTTTAGGCTGAGGGGTGGGAGCAGGCCTGCCCACACCCCGCCTGCCTCTCCTCTGAAGAACCCCTCTGAGCATAAGCAGAGGAGGCCTGGTTTGTAAAAGGCCTGTGAAAAGGCCTACCTCTACCCCTGGGGCCTGCCTCTGAGGAGTGGCTTGCCGCTCTTTAGCCTGAGCACTCTTATAGGTAGTCCTATATTCATCCATTTTCTTTATAATTCTCTGTCTGCTCCCAAACAGAGAATTTCCAACCACAGGAAAATCCATAGCCTTAGTCTGGGTATCCTGTGACAAGGTAGTACACCTGAGCCAGGCAACCTCGAAAAGCTACAGAAGTAGCCATGACTCTAGAGGATACATCATTAAAATCTACAGCAGCATGAAACTGCACCTTAGATGCCCCCAATGCCATCAGCAGCCACCTGTTCCAGCTCACTAGCAAGCTGGTCAGAGGCCTGTCTGGCCAAGGCCATGACAGTGTCCCATCTAGATTTCTGATACCTTGCTACATAAGCCATGTAATTTGCTTGCCTGAGTCCCAAGGACGCTGCCATGTATTGTTTTTTAGCCATGGCATCAAACTTCCTGGAATCCTTGTCAGGAGGATGTGAAGCCAAAGGAATATTAGCTTTATCACAGGCTGCAGCCTGAACCACACCAACATGGCTGCATTGCTGTGAAAGGAATTCTGTATCAGGACCTGATAGAGTGTACCTCCTGTCCATCTTTTGTCCACAGGAGGCACAGAATTAGGAGTTTTAAAATCTTTATTGTCTGTTTCCTAAATGATTTATGCAAGGGAATAGACAATCTCCAGACTCTGGAATATCCATAATTTCTACAAAATCAGGTTCCTCTTGTTCATCCACAGCTTCCTCCAATGGAAGCTGGAGGGTCTCAGCAACTTTTGTAAAACATAAAGTGAGAGGGGACTCAGAAAGCAAAGGAGAGATTCTAAAGGTCTGTCTGGGAGATGTCGGTTCAATGGGCACACCCAGACCCTCAAAGTCACATTCATACTGTTCATAATCATCCTCCCCTCCTCTGGTTCATAAAATTCTTCAATAACATAATCCTGAACCGTTGGAAGCGACCGAACCGACCTTTTATCAGACAGTGGCGGTTGGGACGGAACCGGAGAAAGTGACTGGACAATCTGAATAGCTTTTGCTATCTCTGCAGCAGTTGGAGAAGGAATTTTGGGCTCCACACCTGCTGGCACCGAACCGGGCTGGCCATCCGGGTCAGTGGACTTTTTGGCCTCTCGTTCCCTGAGCCTGCCAACTCTCTTATCCAGGGTGGCTGCAAGGAAATTTTACAAATCTGGCAGTCTGAATTGAGGTGGTCAAACCCCAGACAATATACACATGTGGTGTGTGGGTCAGCCTTGGCAAAGACTTCCCCACAGGCATCACAGTGTTGAAACCCAGTGGGCCTGGTTTTTGTTTTGGGTTTTTCAGACATAATGCCAGCCTAACCAAAAACTTGCCCTTTTAAACGGCAGTGCCAGGCAAGACACCCTTATCGGTTCCTAACCGTGTCACGGGTCTTGGAAAAAAACGTAATGAAATCCCTTTTTTTTAGAACCGATAAGAACCGGGAACCGCACACTAAAACCTTCAATTCAAGTTTTAAAACAAGCTGATCGGTTCAAAACCGAACCGATAACATTTACATGTTCCACACAGAAAATAAACTTAAATTACTTACAATATCACAGACACAGCTTGAACCGAACGGTTTTAGTGTTAAATAATAATATTCTCGGTTGATTTGAACCGAAAACACTGTTTAAACCGAGAAATGAACCGAGCAGTAGGAGAAATCCGGAGCGACTGTTCAGTGAGGCGGAGTAAAGAATCTGACAGTTTAGGTTTGAAATAACCCAGACAGAGCTTCTCTAACCGGGCTCGCGCTCCCAGTTCCATTCTCTGAATGGGAGTTAACTCTTTCACTTCTGGAGCAGTTCTAATGGTGGGACAAACTGCAATTGTCATAATATAGCAAGACTTCATGTTGTTTGAAGCGGTAGCACTGATGCGCCACATTCATGGATTTGTATCTGTGGCTGCATAAGCACAGACCCCACAAGAATCTGTGCTTATGCAGCCACACTTGTGTATGTATGTCATACGGTGTGCATGAGTATGTGTGTGGCTGCAGAAGCACAGATCCAATGGGGGCCAGAGTTTCTGCAGACAGAAGGCCACATTGGGCCAGCAGTTCTGCAGCCAGAAGTACTCATGCATGCTGTATGAATTAACTTGCTAAATAACATGATCTGCTAGTAAATGTTTTTCTATATGCATCTGTGTAACGGAAACACTGCTACCTCCTTGAACAATTTCTTTAGCCACTGCTGAGACCATGATACTCACATTGCAACAGTACTTCCTGGCTGTGTAACTGCAGGCCCCACAGAGATCTTCCTTTCAAGTGCCAGAAGATGGTGTGTATTTCTTACAGCTGTGGCTGAAGAGGCACAGGTCCTTCAGGGGCCTGCAATTCTGCAAACAGAACTACTATTGAGATTTTTGTATCATGGATTCTGTGGCACCTGCCCATGCACAGCCAGAGGTCAGTGTGTATGTCTTACACCTACAGTTACTGAAGTACAGGCCCACAAAGTGTGTGTATATCTTATAGTGTGCATGAGTAGCTGAGGATACAGAAGCATTGGCCCCATAGGGGCCTCCGCCTCTGCAAACAGAAGAGTTTTGTGATTTGGGTACCATGGACTTACATCACTGGCTGCAGGGGCCTGTGCTTCTGCACACAGAAACAGTGTTATGATATGAGTATTGTGGATTTATACCTGCAGTGACAAGTGAGTGTGTATGTCTTGCAGCATATGTATCAGAGATTCAAATCCACAAAGGTAGCACATCAGTGCTATTGCTTTTGTGTCATCAGGAAACAGCTGTATGTTGTTGGTTTTACCTAATGATGGTTATCTGTGGTTGCTTGTATAATCTTGTCCTTTGCTACCTGGAGGTTGGCTAGTTAAGGTTGGAAAACCTAATGCCACATTTCCCTTTTGTGATGTTAAGTTGAACTTTAGCTGGTGCATTAATGATAAATGGCCTAAGAATATACCATTTATCATTATGAGTGAGGAGCTAGAACAACAACTCCTGAGTAGCAGTGCCCCAAGTGAGTTATAAGTCTAGCCCCTTGACAAGTGATAAGTGGCATATTCTGGGCCACGCCACTGTTTCTTAAATGTATACAATGTATTCAATTTATACATTGTGGTTTAAGTTGTAAAGGTTTTGAATTGGTTCTTTTATTAAGATTTAATTGTTTCTGTTTGATTTTACTGCTCTTTTTTTGAGTGCAGTACATACCACTGTGATGTCATCAGGCATTGTTTAAGCTGCTTTTCCATTGGTTAAGGGTTCCTCTGTGACCTTTATAAGATAAATTCCTAAGTTATTTATAATGCTTCAGTGGCTTATTATAAGTACTTTGCAATATTGGGAGGAGACAGAAAAGAAAAAGTGGAGATTTGTAATATTGCAGCTAGACTAACCAGAGAATTATTTGCTGGGAATACAGTGAAATGAATCAATGAAAGGTTGTAAACAAATTCCTTCTAACAAGGAACAAATGGTGGAGCACAATGAATGAAATTTATCAGATGGAAAAGATGACATACAGTACGCTGTGACACTTCAGAAAATGCCTTTGACAGTAAATAGGGGTTATGGGTGGAATTTAGTACCCCAAGCTCGATTTCATTAATTTTACTCAATCAGTACACTGAGCAAAACTGTCCATTTTCAGGAATCATGCAGACATAGCTCTGTTTCTTAAGAGAGTAATATGAAGACCAGTCCATCAGCACAGAAGTAGGACTGCTGCTCACAATGCTGGACACCCAGGTTTGGGAGCAAACTTCAGCCCCTGGATGGAAAGGAAGGGGGTGGAGGATTAAGCATCCCTGAGGTCGCCCTCCTTCCAGGAGAGAGGGATGATGCATCTGCTTCCACACTGCCATCTGTTGACCATGGGTGGCAGTGCAGTGGCAGGTGCAGTGAGAGAAGGGATGCTGGCTAGTCTCTGCATCAGTACACTTGAGGTGCGCTGACCAACACCGAAGCAGGATGTATGAGACATTGGATTACATTTTGATCAGAGACAAGTGTATGTTGAGTCGGAATGCAGCTTCCTGAATTGGAGAAATAGTTTGGTGCTGTATACTTGATGCCTATTATGCTCATATGATATGCCTAACAAACAATTCTTAGACCATGCTGATGCAACTACCTCATATCATACACACACACACACACATATATATATATATAGTATATGTGTGTATATATATAGATACATACTGTATATATATTTCACAGAGAGAGTGGTTGAGCCATAGAACAGTCTGCCAGCAGAGGTGGAGGGTACCAAAACCATTAACTGTTTCAGACACAGATGGAACAGAGTTGTTGGCTTAGTAGTTATAGAAACTAGTAGTAACAAAACCTTTGGAGGGAGCAAGGTGGAAACTAGTCCATTTTTGGAGGAGAGAGTCCTGAAGAGACTTACTAATCTGAAGGTGGACAAAGTAAAGGGCCGGATAGGGTGCATCCAAGGGTAGTAAGGGAGCTAAGGGAAATACTGACTGCACCTCTGACAGTTCTGTTTAACAGCTCACTGTAAACAGGAGTAGTTCCCTAGGACTGGAGCAGGATGGGTGTAGTCCCACTATACAAAAGTGGTAGCAGAGAGAAGGCTGGTAATTATAGGCATTCATCAAAACTTTCACCTAAAACTAGGTGCTCTGTACAGGAATAAGCATGTATCCCGCTTCCTGTCTGCCATGAGATTATCTTAAAGATGATTCTCCCTATCCTTGATTATGGTGTTCTGATTTATAGTGGTGCACCTAAATCTTCCCTTGCCAGATTGGACCCCCTATTTCACACTTTCTGTCATTTTGCTCTGGACTGATCCCCTCATATCCACCACTGTTCTGTCTTATCTGGCCTTTCTCTCCCTTCTCTTGATACCAGGCATCTTTCCCATTTTGTTTCCTTCACATCAAAATTCAAGTTTGGTGCTCTTCCGTCTTACCATTCATTCATCTTAACTCCTCCCCGTTTCCAGCTACCCTCTCTGCTGTTGTACTTCACATTCCCTCCTAATTCCTCCTAGGAAATCAACTGCTGGTCAATCTGCTTTTTTCTTATCTTTTCCCAAAGCTCTGATTCTCTTTCCCCCTGTCTATTCACTCTGCTTCTTCTGCCTTCTCCTTAAAGCCTCTTTTTCGTGACTTTTGTTCTCCCTCCTGTAACTATCCTTGACCCTCTTACTCTAATTTACATTTGTTTTTCTTTCCTCCCACCATTTTTATGTTGCTTGCACGCATGTGCAAGAAACATAGTGCCATCATCGGAGATTTCAGAGGTGTGTCACCTCCTCCTCCAATTCAGTCAGTGAGCTGGCAGGCGCAGCCCCTGTAAGCCAATGCATTTTGGAGCTGTCTATGACACGCTCCAAAATGCAGTGGCATACAGTTGAAAGGGGGAGCTACGCTGAGTGAGCACCGATAAACGTAGCTCCCCCCACACAGGCGGCGGCCGCCCTCGATCGCTCTTGTAGCCGACGGGTGCCCAATCCCCGCGCTGAACTGCTGTCATTCCCCATCGAGCTGGTGCCATGCTGGGAGCCTACCCCAGCATGGCAATCACTTATTTGCCGACAGGTGTCCAATCCCTCGCCGGGCTGTGCACCTCCCCCGAGTTGGTGCCACACTGGGAGCCCACCCCAGCGCGGTAATCACTTATTGGCCGATGGGGTGCCCAATCCCTGCAGCTGAACGGTCCCCATCTCTTGTGCCACGCTGGAGAACATCCCAGCGTGGCAACAATCCCGACGTCTTTTTGTTTTAACCTGTAAAACAAAAGCGGTCCATGGTAGCGTCTCCCGAACCCCTCCCCACAACCGCACCACCCACTCGCACTCCAGCCTCCTCACACCCTCACCCCATACTTACCTTCGGACTCTGGCGCGATGATCTTCGGTGGACCGGGAACACGTCTGCACTCTTCAAAGCCGACCGCGAACTGAGGAAATGCCGGTAAGCTGTATAATGGGCTAGATAGGAGGGGTTCAACTTTATTGCATATCTCAGGCATTTTTGGGAATTTTTGCACCAAATTTTCAACATGGGGTTTTTAGGACCCCTTCTCATGAATGATGTCACTGTCATGGCGTTATACGGGCTCAAAGGGTGATTTCGCGCAGTGACTGCACAGTGACTGCGAAATCACCCTTCGGGACTGAATACTGCCATGACAGTGATGTCACTCATGAGAAGGGGTCCCAAAACCCCATGTTGAAAATTCAGTCCATAAATTCCAAAATGACTGTATTATTTAGGCTATGCTAGCAGTTCCTACGCTAGTCTCGTAGTTCACCGAATTTCAATATTTTCACTCCAGATTTTCAACATTGCCATTTTTCCACACCTTCTTATGAGTAGTACAGCTGTCATTTTTCACATCTCACCCAAAATGTGTTTCCGCACTTGTAGCGCAGAATGGCGCAGTCGGTGTGCGAAATCAATGTACGGACAAATTAAGAAAATCAGAGTGACACTGTTCATGAGCAGAGGTCTTAAAATGGCTATGTTGAAAATTTGGTGAAAAAATTCCTAAAAATGACTGTTTTACGAGCGTGCATTGCGCAGTTCCTACGCAGGCTCGTAAGTTCACGAAATTTCAATATTTTCACTCCAGATTTTCAACATTGCCATTTTACCACACCTCCTCATGAGCAGTACAGTTGTCATTTTTCACATCCTGCTCAAAACATGTTTCCACTCCATGTAAGCGACAACAGCGTAGTCGTGTGTGCGAACTCAGTGTATGGGACACATTAAGAAAATCACAGTGTCACTGTTCATGAGTAGAGATCTTAAAATGGCAATGTTGAAAATTTGGTGAAAGAATTCCTAAAAATGACTGTTTTACGAGTGTGCGTTGCACAGTTCCCACGCACGCTCGTAGGTTTGCGAATTTTCAGTATTTCCACTCCAGATTTTCAACATTGCCATTTTACCACACCTCCTTATGAGCAGTACAGCTGTCATTTTTCACATCCTGCCCAAAACGTGTTTCCGCCCATGTAGCGCACAATGGCGCAGGCGGTGTGCAAACTCAATGTATGGGACACATTAACAAAATCACACTGACACTGTTCATGACCAGAGATCTTAAAATGGCTATGTTGAACATTCTGTGACAAATTTCCTAACAATGACTGTTTTACGAGCGTGCGTTGCGTAGTTCCTACGCACGCTTGTAAGTTCGCAAATTTTCAATATTTGCACTCCAATGACTTCCAAATACCTAGACAGCACATAGAAGCAAGCAACATTCGGCATTGACAAATGCTTGTTACCATGCACTTTTAGTCTATTCCTTAACTAAAATGTTTCTTCTTGCCACCGTGACTCTATCTATACCTAATTTGTACAGTTATTAATGTTTGCTTGCGTGTGCAGTGCATAAGAAACATATTGAGATAGTAGAGCATTGCAGAGGTGTGGCAGTGTTGTGGCCAATGCAGTGGACGCTTTAATGGGTGCATACCTTCAGCCACCAAATAATGCTGAATCTGCCGATGACAGCACTTTCAAAGCAATCGCTGCACTTGAAACAAATCTGCTGCTGCAATCAGGGGCAGTTTCATCATTGCAATGGCAGTCACTTCTCCCTCCCAACCAGGCACACAGCAGGACAACAAATTTAAATCCTAGCTCCCACCCACTGCCGCTGCCCACCCCGCACCAGCCATTCTCTGTCCCCTGCTGACATCAGGGTGCTCAATCCCTGTGTCAGCATGTATCCCCCCTTCCCCCATTAACGTGGCACACTAAGAGCCCACCCCAGTGTGCCAAAAAATACTTTTTTGATGTTCCCGACACTGGGATGCCCACTCCCGTGTTGGATGTGCCTCCCCCCACCCTCATGTTCTCAGAAAATCTTGGTGCACAATCCCCGGGTCAGCATTGATACCCCCTCCAGTACACTGGCACACCGGGAGCCCACCCCAGTGTGCTGAAATCCATTTTGTTAATATTTCACCTGTAAAAAAGAAAACTGTTCCACAATGTCGTTTTAACCTGAAAAAGAAAGAAAACAGTCCCTTGTCATTCCCACCGGTTCCCCTCCCAAACCCTCACTCTCCCTCTGCATACCCCACCTCCCCCCACCCATGCTTACCTCCAGAGGTCAGAAGCTGTGATCTTCTGTGGACAGGGAACACATCTGGACTCTTCAAAGACCAACCGAGAACTGAAGAAATGACAGTAAGCCCTATAATGGCAGTCAATGGGGGGTTTCAATTTAGGTTGATATCTCAGCCAATTATTGGAGTTATGTTCCAAAAGTTTCAACATGGGGTTCCTGGGACCCCACCTCACGAACACTGGCACTGTAATTTCATTTCTCGGTCCTGAAAGGAAACTTCGCTTTTGTTGCATGGAATCACATTTTGGGACCAATTAACAAAACCTCAGTGCCACTGTTCATGAGGTGAGGTCCCAAAAGGCCCTTGTTGCAGGTTTGGTGACAATAACTCCAAAAAATGACTGCATTACGATTGTCCATTGCGTAGTTTCTATGCACGCTCGTATCTTCATCAATTTCTATATTTTTATTCCAAATTTCCAATATTGCCATTTTTTCACACCCCCTTATGAACAGTACAGCTGTCATTTTTTGCATCATGAGTCAGTAAAGGTTATAATGATTTTTTATAGAATTGATCCAACTACTCATGCAGATGAAACTCACACTTGTCTAGGTCCTAGCTCTCCCACTGGCTCCAACTGGGTTTTACTCCATAATATTTTATTCACCGACCCTGTCAAGTTGCTGTTTGTAGCTTATACCAATTTAGCTGCCGTGTCTACCCAGATTTGCTGGTTACATGCTGTGATGCATTCTGTATTTTATTCTGTACATATCACTGTATATAGCTTATCTGTACATATCTGTAAATTTCTGTACTTTGTATTTGCTGTGTATCCTCCCATCCCCTAAAACCCCCACCACCCCAGGACGCATCTGGAATCGAGCGGTAGTCTGCTCAGTATGCCTTTCCTGGTAAAACTGTTAAATAAATAAATACAGTCTCAATGAGGCTGTAGTGTTCTGTAATCACTGAGTCCTTAAACTAGAGTGCTGTCATGGTAGCTATTAATAGCAACAAGGATTTCTTGTACTTGGTACGTGCACTTCCAGCCAACAGTGAATGAAATGTTACTGGCCTACAGCTGTTTTGGGAATTCGGCTGCATGACAGATGAGAAGTTATGCAGAACACGCCTTGCAGTAGGGCACTGCTAAACTCATTGTCTGCAAGTTTTAATTTGGCATGCAATGTGCTTGGAGTTCTTTCTTTCATTAGATTTACCGTATTCATGCTGCATGGTGCCCAGGCGGGCAAGGCCTTTTTGTTTGATTTCAGTAGCTTTAGGCTGCTGGCCTGACTAGGGGGCCTCTCTTGACTTCTGCTTGATTTGTGGAAGCTTGTAGCAGCTTGTAAGAGGGTGTGGCTGGATATTCAGCTACTGTAAGTATTTAGGGGGATTTTCAGCTAATTTCATTGCCTTTTTGTTTTATTTCAGTAGCTTTAGGCTGCTGGTCTGACTATGGGGCCTCTCTTGGTTTCTGCTTCATTTGTGGAAGCTTGTAGTAGCTTGTAAGTGGGTGTGGCTGGACCAGCCACTGCCCTGGAACTCCTTGGCTGATTGTTTTTTTGGACATAGCCTGTGGAAAAGTGGCACTAGGCCTGCATCAAAAGCCCTACGAGGAAAGAGTCAAGGAATTAAACATATACTCTCTATAAAAAAGCAGGGAAAGGGGGGGACATGATAGAAACATTCAAATACCTTAAAGATTTTAATAGGGTACAGGAAGGTAACATTTTCTACAGAAAAAGGTGCTTCAGGATGAGGGGTCACACTATGAAACTGGAGAGGGAGAAGGCTCAAGGGGGATGTGAAGAACTTCTTCTACACGGAGAGGGTGGTGGATGCTTGGAATAACCTCCCACCAGAGGTGGTGGGTGTGAAAATGGTAGCAGGATTCAAGCATACATGGGATAAACACAAGGGGACATTAGAAGAAAGGTACAAGGGGAGAAGACCGGAGATCAAGTAGGGGCTGCTGGGGCACAGTAGGTAGGGAATATAGGGCAGACTGGTTTGGTTACAAGGTTCTTATCTGCTGACAACTTCTGTGTTTCTATATTTCTATGAATGGAAGCCCAGATACAAAACAAGGATCTCTTTTACCTCATGGGTATCATGATGACAGGTGGACCTCTCAAGCCCTCGTCATCATTGTAACTACTCGGTGGAAGAATAGCTTTGTTGTGTATGGACTTCCATACACTATTCTATATGTTGTGTGTGTGTTTGTGTGTCTACAGTATGTTGGAAGAGAAACATTCTGCCACTGGATTTGTGTAAGATTTTGAATCTCTGAATCCTATGGTAAACATTCCACACGTTGATTGCTGGGAAAGACAGAGACAAAAGAAAAGGATGAGGAAGGGAGATAATAATACTATATGAACAAAGACAGAAAAGGTGGGAAAACACAGTTACATAGGCAGCGGCAGACCTGACTGCTTAAATATATTCTTGAAGATCACGGAAGCATGACTTATCAAAGACTTTCAACCTGGTCGATCATTTGACATTGTTACAGAGGTTGAAGCAAATAGGCTTAGCGGTCGAACCACTAAATTGATTTCGATCTTATTTAGAAAATAGATCCCAAATGGTAATGGTGGAAGACACTAGTTCTAAATTCCTTCCAGTAACTCGGGGTGTCCCACAAGGGCCCATATTAGGACCCTTGTTGTTTGTTACTTACATAAATGAACTTCCTAGTCAAATAAAATCTACTCATATTAGACTTTATGCTGATGATACAGTTTTGGTTTCCGAGGGATTGGATCTGGAGGAGGTGGAAGCCAAGTTGCAGACAGACTTTAATATACTGCAGGCTTGGTTCACCTCCTCAAATCTTGTCCTAAATACCAAGAAGACCCAAACAATGTCATTTGGTCCAAATACCCTTAGGAAAGGTTCACAAGATGGAAAATTGCAAATAAATACCGTAAATGGTAATTGTTTAACTCAGGTTTCGGTCTATAAGTATTTGGAGGTCCTTATTGATCAAAAGCTATCTGAAGAAATGACAGTAAGCCCTATAATGGCAGTCAATGGGGGGTTTTCAATTTAGGTTGATATCTCAGCCAATTATTGGAGTTTTGTTCCAAAAGTTTCAACATGGGGTTCCTGGGACCCCACCTCATGAACACTGGCACTGTCATTTCATTTCTCGGTCCTGAAAGGCGACTTCCCTTTTGCTGCACGGAATCACATTTTGGGACCAATTAACAAAACATCAGTGCCACTGTTCATGAGGCGGGGTCCCAAAAGGCCCTTGTTGCAGATTTGGTGACAATAACTCCAAAAAATGACTGCATTACGATTGTCCATTGCGCAGTTTCTACACATGCTCGTAACTTCATCAATTTCTTTATTTTCACTCCAAATTTACATTACTGCCATTTTTTCACACCACTTATAAAAAGTAAAGCTGTCATTTTTTGCATCATTCCCAAAATGTGTTTTTCCACCTGTGGCGTAGAGTGGCACGGTCATTGTGCAAAATCAACTTTTGGGACAGATTAACAAAATCACAGTGCCACTGTTCATGAGGGGAGGTCCCTAAAAGGCCATGTTGAAAATCTGGTGAAAACATTCCAAAAAATTACTGCATTATGAGCATGCATTGCAATTTCTACGCACACTCGTAACTTTGCCACTTTTTCATATTTTCACTACAGATTTTCAACATTGCCATTTCTTCACATCTCCTCACGAACAATACAGCTGCCATTTTACATGTGTTTTCGCACCTGTGGCATTGAATGTCACACTTGCTGTGCAAAATCACCTTTCGGGATTGAGTAACGAAATGATACTGCCACTGTTCATGAGGTGGGGTCCCAAAAAGTCCATGTTGAAAATCTGGAGTAAAAATACCAATAAACGCATGGGGCATTAGGGTTTCCAACCATAACGCTCACACTGTACAGACTGACAAGCGTCGAGGTTGAGGGTGTGACTTGGGGTTGTCGGCTGTAATGGTCATGCCATTCCACCCCACCCCCACCCTGCAGCCACTGACAGGCATTGAGGTGTGCTTTGGGGTCTTTGGCCTTAACATTCACCCCATTCTTCTATACTCCACCAATCTCAATTTATTTCCTTGTGGAATGGGGTGACTGTGAGGGCCAAAGACCTCAAGGCACATTACAATACCTATCCATGTCTGCAGGGTGGGGTGAGGTGGAATGGTATGAGTGTTATGGCCGATGTCCCAAAGGGACATCCCCAATGTCTGTCAGTCTCTGCAGGGTAGGGGTGGGGGTTGGCGTTACTTCAATACTTCACTGCCATTTCCCATATGCATGTCTCTAACTCCTGCACTACCAATGCCAATACCAGCAAGCAAATATTTGGCATTGACAATGCTTGTTTAATGCTAATTTTTACAAGTGTTTTGTTGTTTTTTGCTTTTGACCTTCCACATCCCCTTTCCCCCCAAGGATGCATCTGGAAATTAGCTGTTATCAGCTCAGTATGTCTTTCCTGGTGAAACTGTTAAAATTAAATACATAGGCCAGTCAGCCTGACATTGGTGGTGGGGAAGTTAATGGAATCACTGCTGCAGGAAAGGATTGTGGAATATCTTGAATCCAGTGGGTTACAATACCCAAGGCAGCATGGTTTCACAAGGGGGTGGTCATGTCAAATGAATCTAATAGATTTCTTTGACTGGGTAACCAAGGAACTAGATCAGAGTGGAGCAGAGGACATGGCCTACAGCAGCTGGGTTTCAATGTGTAAAAGTGCAGAATAATGCACTTAGGGCACAGAAACCCAGGGGCAGAGTACAAAACAGGTGGAGTGGTATTGATGATCACCAAGCAGGAAAACAACCTGGGAGTTCATGTCAGATGACCTAAAGGTGGCCAGGCAGTAGAGAAGGCAGGCAGTATGTTGGGGTGCATAGGGAGGGGTATCACCAGTAGAAAGAGGGAGGTAGTCTTGCCTCTGTATAAATTGCTGATAAGACTCCACCTACAGTATTGTGTCCAGTTCTGGAGACTACATCTCTGGAAGGACATAGACAGAGTGGAGCCAGTCCAGAGGAGGGCAACTAAATTAGTGCAAGGTCTGTATCAAAAGCTCTATGAGGAGAGACTAAAGTACCTTCAATATGTAGACCCTGAAACAGAAGAGCAAGAGGGGGCATAAGATAGAAACCTTTAAATACCTCATGGGGGTAAATAAGGTGCAGGAGGGGAGTATTTTTCAGAAGAGGTGCTCAAGAACAAGAGGACATGCTGTGAAGCTGGAGGGGTAGATTTAGGAGAGATGTAAGGAAGTACTTCTTCACAGAAAGGGTGGTAAATTCCTGGAGCAGCCTTCCAGCAGAGGTGGTGGAGGCAAAAACAGTGGTGATGTTCAAGAATGGATGTGATAAGCACAAAGGAAACATAGTGGAAAGAAAGGGGAGACGGAGAAGGATCTGTAGATTGGGTGCAGTCTAATGTAATACTGTTGGTAGGGAGGAATGGGCAGACTGGTCCTTATCTGCATTCAAATGTTATGTTTCTGTGTTACTCGGGGGAGGGGTAGTAAAACAGGGAGCAAGGGGGTAGATAGTGTAGATAAAGATGCTGTATTGGCAATGGTCTCAGGATATGATAAGATGTTACAGGAAGACTAGATGGACCACTGGTCTTTTTCTGCTGTCATTGTCTATGTTTCTATATACGACTGGCACATATAAACATCTCTACTATTTTTGTGCATTTCTGAAAGGTCTCGGAATCACATCACTGACTGAAGCATGATTAACTACTCAAAGAAAGTCGCTGAGATGTAGGCTGCTGTTTGTTTGGAAATCTGAATTTGCTCCACTAAGAAGGAACATACAGTACAATGGCTTTCACCAATCATATCCGGTCTGCTTTTCAAGTCCCCTCAAGTCTAGGCAGCTATTGTTGATTGCAGGGTTACAATTCATTACATTAGACAGAAATCTTGATTCTACCAGTTATACAGAGCTCCAGTTTGGGCAGTTGCTGGAAATGTCAGCACCCTAAGGTTAGTGCAAGTTTAATCTTTTTAATTCAGTAAGTACCTAATGTCTATTTATATTGTTTGATATATTTCAAAAGTTGTATTTATGTTCTTTTTTGATGTAACTATACGGCGCCCTGAGCCCCAGGAATAGGACACCTGATGAATAAAACTGCCTTGCCCTGTCAACATTTTCACAGCCTGAGGCAGTAAAGGTTATACAGATTTTTTATAGAATTGACCCAACTGCTCATGCAGATGAAACTCACACTTGTCTAGGTCCTAGCTCTCCTACTGGCTCCAATTGGGTTTTACTCCATAATATTTTATTCACTAACCCTGCCAAGTTGCTATTTGCAGCTTATACCAATTTAGCTGCCGTGTCTACCCAGATTTGCTGGTTACATGCTGTGATGCATTCTGTATTTTATTCTGTACATATCATTGTATATAGCTTATCTGTACATATCTGTAAATTTCTGTACTTTGTATTTGCTGTGTATCCTCCCATCCCCTACACCCCCCTCCCCCCCCAAGACACATCTGGAATCGAGCGGTAGTCTGCTCAGCATGCCTTTCCTGGTAAAACTGTTAAATAAATAAATAAATACAGTCTCAATGAGGCTGTAGTGTTCTGTAATCACTGAGTCCTTAAACTAGAGTGCTGTCATGGTAGCTATTAATAGCAACAAGGATTTCTTGTACTTGGTACGTGCACTTCCAGCCAATAGTGAATGAAATGTTACTGGCCTACAGCTGTTTTGGGATTTGGGCTGCATGACAGATGAGAAGTTATGCAGAACACGCCTTGCAGTAGGGCTCTGCTAAACTCATTGTCTGCAGGTTTTAATTTGGCACGCAATGTGCTTGGAGTTCTTCCTTTCATTAGATTTACTGTATTCATGCTGCATGGTGCCCAGGCGGGCAAGGCCTTTTGTTTGATTTCAGTAGCTTTAGGCTGCTGGCCTGACTAGGGGGCCTCTCTTGACTTCTGCTTGATTTGTGGAAGCTTGTAGCAGCTTGTAAGAGAGTGTGGCTGGATCTTCAGCTACTGTAAGTATTTAGGGGGATTTTCAGTTAATTTCATTGCCTTTTTGTTTTATTTCAGTAGCTTTAGGCTGCTGGTCTGACTATGGGACCTCTCTTGGTTTCTGCTTCATTTGTGGAAGCTTGTAGTAGCTTGTAAGTGGGTGTGGCTGGACCAGCCACTGCCCTGGAACTCCTTGGCTGATTGTTTTTTTGGACATAGCCTGTGGAAAAGTGGCACTAGGCCTGCATCAAAAGCCCTACGAGGAAAGAGTCAAGGAACTAAACATATACTCTCTATAAAAAAGCAGGGAAAGGGGGGGACATGATAGAAACATTCAAATACCTTAAAGGTTTTAATAGGGTACAGGAAGGTAACATTTTCTACAGAAAAAGGTGCTTCAGGATGAGGGGTCACACTATGAAGCTGGAGAGGGAGGAGGCTCAAGGGGGATGTGAAGAACTTCTTCTTCACGGAGAGGGTCGTGGATGCTTGGAATAACCTCCCAGCAGAGGTGGTGGGTGCTAAAATGGTAGCAGGATTCAAGCACACATGGGATAAACACAAGGGGATATTAGAAGAAAGGTACAAGGGGAGAAGACCGGAGATCAAGTAGGGGCTGCGGGGGCACAGTAGGTAGGGAATACAGGGCAGACTGGTTTGGTCATCAGGTTCTTATCTGCTGACAACTTCAGTGTTTCTATATTTCTATGAATGGAAGCCCACATACAAAACAAGGGTCTCTTTTACCTCACGGGTATCATGATGACAGGAAGCCCTCGTCATCATTGTAACTACTCAGTGGAAGAATAGCCTTGTTGTGTATGGACTTCCATACACAATTCTATACGTTGTGTGTGTGTGTATGTGTGTGTACAGTATGTTGGAAGAGAAACATTCTGCCACTGGATTTGTGTAAGATTTTGAATCTCTGCATCCTCTGGTAAACATTCCATACATTGATTGTGGGGAAAGACAGAGAAAAAAGAAAAGGATGAGGAAGGGAGATAATAATACTCTATGAACAAAGACAGAAAAGGTGAGAAAACACAGTTACATAGGCAGTGGCAGACCAGACTGCTTAAATATATTCTTGAAGATCACGGAAGCATGACTTATCAAAGGCTTTTGACCTGGTCGATCATTTGACATTGTTACAGAGGTTGAAGCAAATAGGCTTAGCGGTCGAACCACTAAATTGGTTTCGATCTTATTTAGAAAATTGATCCCAAATGGTAATGGTGGAAGACACTAGTTCTAAATTCCTTTCAGTAACTCGGGGTGTCCTACAAGGGCCCATATTAGGACCCTTGTTGTTTATTACTTACAGGAACGAACTTCCTAGTCAAATAAAATCTACTCATATTAGGCTTTATGCTGAGGATACAGTTTTGTTTTCCGAGAGATTGGATCTGGAGGAGGTGGAAGCCAAGTTGCAGACAGACTTTAATATACTGCAGGCTTGGTTCACCTCCTCAAATCTTGTCCTAAATACCAACAATACCCAAACAATGTCATTTGGTCCAAATACCCTTAGGAAAGGGTCACAAGATGGAAAATTGCAAATAAATACTGTAAATAGTAATTGTTTAACTCATGTTTTGGTCTATAAGTATCTGGGGGTGCTTATTGATCAAAAGCTATCTTTTGAACAACATTTAAATATGTTTACAAAAAAAGTTCATTCCAGGATTGGTGCGCTCAGAAGAATAGTAAATTGCCTGAATACTAAGGATAGATTAATCATAGCAAATCAGGTAACAATTCTTTTGATTATGGGAGTCATGTCTATTCTAGTGTGAATAAAACAATAGTACACAAGCTTGATACATGCTATAACAGGTTAGCAAGGTTTGTATTGAGATATAAATTTGATACTCATCATTGTTCCATGTACACAAAGTTAAATTGGGTTTTTCTTGAGATCAGGAGACAAAACATCTGGATGAACTTAGTTTTTAAAATTTATAAGAGTAGCTGTCCCCCCGGCTTGGTAGACAGGCTTATTAGTCCTACTCATCAGTTTAAGTTACGCAAAAAAGGGGTGAGAGATTTGATAGTCCCTAAAAATAAAAACAGATTTGTAACTATGACCTTTCAGTACAGAGCTGCCATAACCTGGAATGAACTTCCACTAACATTGAAAATTCAGGATATGACTACAGCCAAATTTAATACACCTATGAAGTAAGAAATATGCTTTCACTGCTTATGTAATAGATGATTTGTTTTATTTTAAACATATTATTGTGATGTGACATACCATTTGTTTGTCTTTTGTATTAGTATTTCTTGTATTGTTAAATGCGTAGTTTCTGTCTGTTGTTAATTGTGTACTTTTGTACTTTGACATCAAACACATGCACCTTGTAAAGAGGGCCATGTGGCCCTAATGGTGTTTGAAGTTGTCTTCTTATCCTGTATAAATAAATTTTACTTACTATACTTCAATCTTATATGGGTGTTTCCAGGAAAGATCTACTTCCTTTACCCACAAAAACAACCCCTACAGGTTTTTAAAACTTCTATTAAAATACTGCACCTGTGCTGATTTTAAATGAAAATAAGGTGACCATTTTTTTTCTTATAAAAATGTGTGCTACACATGGTTTTCATTGTCTTTTATTGTTTTTAGTTAAACCACTTTTTTGTCTTCAGAATTAAAAAAAAAGCATATTTCAGTGAAAGGTTCTGTTTTTTTATCTTTTTAAACTTCCTCTTATTTTCATTCATTTTAAGTCACATATTTAGATGCCATTTTATAAGTGCAATAAGACACTTCCAGGATGTGCAATTATGGTGATACAATAAATGTTCAGTGATGTTTATATACTGTTGACAGTCATTGCCAAACTGCATTATACACAGATATGTATAATCACCCATGTTTAACGTAATTTGATTAACCACGGTTCCCAAAAATTCTAAAATCAAGCTTTTAGAACCCTTACTAAGTCCTCTCAGACTTAGCTCATGCTGTCACCTCGTGTTCATAGCTTGCACTCTCACCTCCCCCTCTCAGCTTGTACTCTCTACTGCTTCTCAGTGTCTTGACAGAAACAGCCGGTCAGCAATCTGACTTACCAATACTTCACACTCAAAGACAGAAATTCATCAAACAGCAGTAAAATAGAAACACAAAGAGGAAAACTAACACTGACACAGTGCGAGCTGACACAGCAACCTGAGAGCGAGAAGTGAGACCACGAGTTGTTAGTATGAAGTAACGGCACAAGCCAAGTCTGAGAGGACTTAGTAAGGGTTCTAGTTAAAACCAAAATCAGCAGAACAGAATTCCACCTTTTGAGTCATTCTGTAAAATTATGCTTCCTTTAAATAAAATAAAACCAGTCTGGGCTTTAAATGCTTTGAAATACAGAATAAACCTCCAACAGACAGACATTCTATTTACATTGTCCTTACTAAGTAATTAGTCAAAAGGAATAGAGAGACAATGTATTATAAAAAAATAAAACATGGGGAAGTGTGGTAACTCGTATTTTATGCACACCTTTGGTGTGCAATGCCTTGATAAACCCCTCAGGCTTCACCTTCAGGTTTATAGGGCATTGCACACCTCGGATGTGCACAAAATGCTGGTTACACACACTTCCCCATGCATTATTCTATATATAATTGCACTTCTCAGGTGCATTTAACAGCACTTGGCTGTGTCTTGTGCCTAACAACGTACGTGAGGTGTATTATTAGTTCACCATAATGCACACACACTGTTATGTCTTATTTCTTGCATGATGCAAATTGGGAAAAGGAACCCGAGAATGCAGTACAGAATGGGGGAAGGGTTGTGGTGCTGGAAAGCACCAAGCTGGACAGGAGTTAGGGGTCGTGATATGTAACAGAGTGGTGGGAAAGGTAAACAGGATGTTGGGAAGCACAGGGAGGAGGATAAACAGCAGAAGTCAGGAGATAATCTTCCCTCTGTACAGACCATTGGTAAGACTACCTCTGGTGTACAGCACAAGGTACTGGAATCTACAACTTGGAAAGACTGTAACAAAGTGAAAGCAGTATAGAGTAGGGCAACCAAGATAGTCCATGGACTAGTGAGCAAGTTATACAAGGACAGGCTGCAGGAGTTGGACATGTACACCTTAATGAAGAGAAGGAAAATGAGTGACATAATAGAAATGTACAAGTCCTATGTGGGATAAATAGGGTGCACGCCAAGCAACATTTTCTTTGAGCTCAAATACAGGGACAAGAGGGAATTTATTTAAACTAGCAAGAGGGATTTAATACAGACATCCACAAACACTTTTTCTTGGAAAGAGTTGTGGACAAGTGGAACAAGCTGCTAGAAGAAGTGGTTAAGGCCAAATTGGTAAGCGGTTTCAGGGAGGGATGGGACAGGTATATAATGATTCTTTCAAAAAACTGCATTGATGCACCAGTAAGGATTCAGATTAAAGTGACAAAAGTAGAGAAATGGTATGTACACCCCAACCCCACCCTCCAAGCAGCAAAAAAAAAAAAAGGACATTACAGTTTTGGCTATCCTGAGTTTCGGTAAATCAGGGCTGGGGTCTTCCTTGGGGTTATTAACCCTAATGCTCCCCCATCCCATCAGCAAATAAACTCAAATGTGCAGATTATCAGATTAAATGAGAAATGGGTGAACTTTAGGGTTGATAACCCCCCAGAAAGACACCAGTCCTGAGTTGCCAATACTCAGAACAGCAAAAACCATTATATTTTTTCCTTTTGCTGCCTAGAGGGCAGGAGTGGACACATTTTCCTGCGTGTGTCAATTTAATCTTGAAGCTTAACCAGTGCATTCATGCAGCTTCTTGAAAAGAATGTCCTTACTTTTTGAGGTAGTACAATCATAACCTCATTCACATAAGTCCCTTTGGAGCCTGCATGAAAAAAAAACATCTGCCTAGGAAAGCGCAGGGCCCTCTCTGTGCAGAGTTTCCACCCCTCCAGATCAATCAGGTTGTGGAAATGCAGGGCCCTCTGTGCCCTGCACTTTCATGCCTCCAGAAATGCAATTTATGTGCTTGGTTGTAATTGTCTTTTGTGGGGCTCACTTCAAAGTGAAAAATATATTAAGTGTCTCTCTTGCCAGTGCTTGATTGTATATGGGCAAAAATGTGTTTGTGTGTGGGGTGGTTGTTTGTTTTTTACCCATAAATCAGTAAATCTTTGTCAGTTGCCCTGAAATTTGCTATAGTTGTACTGGAAGACTAGATATGCCTTTGGTACATTCTGAATGATAATCAGACTGTCACTACGGATTTGGCACCATGGTGAAGACTATAAGTAATTTTGCGGTGCAGTGCATACACCATGAATGTTTAGGGGGCATCATGTCTTATGTTGTACTACTCACTGCCACTTTGTTTTTGAATATATACATTTGCCCAGATATTCAAAAGGGTTGCGCATGGTGCAACACTGTTGCACCATGCGCAACCCACTGATGTGCCCCAGCACGATATTCAAAAGGGAAAAGTGCACGGCACAAATCCCGATGCGCCGGAGTGCATTAGTAATGTATGCAGGCACAGGTGGGGGGGGCATGCCCATGCATAACCTGCACAGCCCGATATTCAGCCCGGGATGTGCAGAGCCATGCATGCGCAACCAATACCTGCGCCAGCACAAAGTTAAGCCAAAAAAAAAAGGAACAACTGATGGCCACCCACAGGTGAGCTGCCGCATTGCAGGGTGCAACATGGCAGCTACCACCTGTGGGTAGCCACCCATGTTCTGGCTGCACCTGGCGGTGCCCCCCCATGCCCGATCATGGGCATTTGTAAAATAAGACATCATCCAATATCCCTGGTGGTCCAGTGGGCCGCTGCTTGCCCGATCGCGGGCATCTGTCTAATAAAAGAAGATTTATTTCACTATCCCTGGTGGTCCAGTGGTCCGCTGCTCGCCCAATCTCGGGCATCTGTCTAATGAAAGAAGATTTATTTCACTATCCCTGGTGGTCCAGTGGACCGCACTCTGACCGATTGTGAGCATCTGTAGTAATAAAAGAACCCCCCCTTCCAATATCCCTGGTGGTCTAGTGGTACCCCCCCACCCGCCCACTGAGCCCCACCACCCCGCCTCCTCCTGGTCAGCCGGCAGGTGGCAGCACTCACCTGCCTGCCACCCCGCCCGCCCACCAACTGACCAGGGAGAGGGGTGGTGGGCTTAGTGGGCAGGTGGGGACAGGGGTACCACTAGACCACCAGGGATATTGGACAGGGGGGTTTCTTTTATTAGTACAGATGCCCATGATCGGGCAGAGTGCGGTCCACTGGACCACCAGGGATACTGGATGGGGGGTGGTTTCTTTTATTACTACAGATGCCCGCGATTGGGCAGAGTGTGGTCCACTGGACCACCAGGGATAGTGAAATAAATCTTCTTTTATTAGACAGATGCCCGTGATCGTGCAAGCAGTGGTCCACTGGACCACCAGGGATAGTGAAATAAATCTTCTTTTATTAGACAGATGCCCGCGATCAGGCAAGCAGCAGTCCACTAGACCACCAGGTATAGTGAAATAAATCTTCATTTTTTAGACAGATGCCCATGATCGGGCTGCAGGGGGCATTGGTCCCTGACAGCTGCTGCCTGGCAGGGTGCCAGGTGCAAGTTGTCAGGGATCGGCGCACCCAGCATGCAAATGGGGCCATAATGACATGCAAATGGCCCCATGTGCGCCTTGCATAAATTATGGCCCCATTTGCATGTCATCTTTTGAATATCGCTAGTGCTGTGAATGGCACAATGGCACTTGCGCTAGTGCATCTCCATACTCCACTCTGGCCACTTGTGCTGGCACAGTGCCACTGCACCATGCACAGTGGGGGTGGCCAGGGTGCAATATTCAAAGCTGCTGAGCCATGGCGCAGCTCGCTGAGTCCACACCCCTGCGCAGCCAAATTGAGCTGCGCCCAAGCTTGCGCCAAACCCTGGTGCAATTTGAATATCTGGGCCTTTGTCCCTTAACTCCAGCTATTGATGGACCCATGGCTTGTTAAAGTCACTATGTTATCCTATAGGAATTTTCATTTTTTCATTTTTGTTTTTTTATATGGCCCCTAAATGTTGTGGGGTGTTTTGTGTTAGTGTTGTAGTACACATTAAGACAGTTATTTTGATATATAGATTGTCCCTTAACTGCAAATATCGACAGAATTATGGCTTGTTAAAATTCCTCCTCTTGTCCCACCTCCATCAAGCCCCACCCCACTCATTTGAGTGCTGTTGCACTTATTTGTTTGTTTTTCTTTTTTGGTTGGCACTAACGACTGTTTCTGCTCACTACTTGACAAAGGCAACTAATTATCAGCACCATCAAACCCTTGGTCCACTTGACTACTGCTCCGATTGGAGCAGAACCATTACCCTGTACTGCTTCTAATCCACATCCACTCAACAAATCCATCCTCCAGCTGCTTTTACCACCCACTGTCCACTGCGTCATGCACTTGGATATGACAGTGGCTCCCCTGGCACATGTGAATCATGTCTACTCTAACTGTAATCATCTTTATCCTCCAATCTGCAACTTGAATGCTAAACTAACCTTGTTTACCCTCTAATCTACAACATGTATGCTAAAGTAATCTTATTTACCCTCTAATCTGCAACATGTATGCTAAAGTAACCTTATTATTTGTCCTCTGTTTGTATTGTATTGTTCAGTTTGATGTGGAACCACTGTAAAAGAGTCCCTGACTCATGGGTATTATAGTCCAAGAATTCAATAAATAAATAAAATAAAATGGATTCTCCTCAAAACTGGATCTCTTCTGCCCTTAAACTCCTCCCGGGAAATATAGTCTCTTAACCTTAATCAACTAATTAGGGAACTTACTGGGCTGGGTGCTCTTTTCCCATCCCTATTGGACTGCAGCAACTGGCATACTCCCCAATGTTTTTAGTGATCCTCTTATAATATAATGAGTACGCAAAATACATTTGCCCTGCTCCCCTAAAGCCTACTGCTGGCTTCAGTGCTATGGGTCACTCAACACAGATGCTGTTCTCCAAACCCTTCACTCAAGAGACTGGCCACTAATGTACTCGGCACCAGATATCGATTCTGCCCTTTCCCTATTCAAACATCTCCTACTTAAAGCATGGAACACCCATGCCCTCCTCAGAAGGTGTAGTGTTAATCACTCCCACCATCCTTGCATTTCGGCGGACATCATTCACCTGTACAAATCTCATGACCTCATCTGGGCTGGCTTCAAATCCTCTCTGTCTCTCTCTCCTACTGACTTTCATTACAACCAGTCCCTAAGAAACACCTGCACCAAGGCTATCAGAGCAGGTAAAGCAACATATTTCAAATCCAGGCTGCAATAAAACTTTAATTCCCCCTCCAATTTCTGATGTACTCTCGGCTCCATTTTTTACCACCCCATCCCAACCTTTCACTCCAACACTAACCATTGATGGGTCACCTGTCTCAGGCTTGGTCTCAGTGGCCCCTCTACTAAACTCCATTTTACCACTTGTGCCCTTCTTTCAAATCCCCCCTGCAGCCCCATCTCTTCCACCTCCCCCTTGTCCAATTAACTCTCCTTCTCTCTCATCATGTCACAAAGTTTATCATGCCCTTCTTTCATTCAACCCCCAAAAGTCCAGTCCTGATGGCCTCAACCCCTACCTTCTCTGCATTTCTGTCCCCACTATTGCTCTCCCACTTACCCACCTCCTGAACCTATCTTTTAATTTCAGCTCAGTTCCCCAGGCATGGAAAGTTGCAAATGTGATCCCCCTGCACAAAGGAGGGGTGAACCTTCCATACCTGGAAATTAAAGATCCATAACCCTTCTTCCTTCCTTGGCAAAACTAAAAGAATCGCTAGTTTTTTCCTGCCTTACCAATTTCGATAACTGCTCAGATATCCTCTCCCCTTTCCATCACCTCTTTCTTTCAACTCATTAACTCTATCTTCTCTAGCATGGACCAAGATAAAAAAAAAAACAGCCATTTTCATTGACATTGCCAAGGCTTTTGATTCAGTCTCTCCTCCCCTACTTCTCAACAAACTCATCTCTACTGGACTCTCTACCTTTGATTGTAAACTGGTTCAGCTCATATCTCTTTGATTGCACACATGTCCTTGCAGGAGGTTGCCCCCCCCCCCACACACACACACCTATTCAGGCCGTGGTTCTACCAGGCTCCATATTAGGCCCTGTCCTATTCTTCATCTTTTTAAACAACCTTCCTTCAAACTATTTTTTCTCAAGCATACACATGTATGTGGACGATACCATCCTCTATGCCTCAGATCCCTCTGCCTCAGACATTGAGTCACAGCTATAGCCTGATCTCCATTCAGTCCTTCACTGGTTTCATGTCAACCATCTCAAAGTCAATGCCAAGAAAACTGTATCAATGACTTCTGTCACTCCACAAAAATTAGCCAAGCTCTCCTCCCCACTATCCTCCTCCACCCTGTATGGAATCATCCTTGAAGAAGTCCCCTGTTTCAAATACCTTGGGCATTTGTCTTGATAACCAGCTTGATTTCACAGCACACATTGATCATATCTACTCAAAGCTCAGTCCAAAGCTGGGGGTCTTGCATAGAAATAAAGACTCCCTCTCCCTGTCTGTCTACTGCGAACTTCTCACTAAAATGATCCTGCCATTATTCGACTACGCCAGTGTGGTCCACGGTACCACCCCCACCACTTCACTAGCCGGGATCAACTCCCTTTTGCAATGCATTCTGTCATTTTAATTAAAGCCCCCCCATGAACAATTGTTCCCTCTATTCCTCCCTCTCCCTATTCTCTCTTTTCACCTGCACCATCATCATCATGTTACCATCCTCATCTCAAAATTCCTACTTGAGTCTCTCCCCTCTTATCTCACCTCTTTCCTCTCACCCTCCTCCCTGACCTCCTATCCCCTTCCTTCCAGAGATACCTACGCCTCCTCTCTCCCATGTCCCTCATCCTGCTCAGGGCAATCAGCCTTTTTCTACTGCCTTCCCTGGGTCCTGAACTCCCTCCCTAACTCCCTTAGATAATCACCCTACCTGTTGTGTTTAAACAAGCACTCTCCCAATCCACCCCCCTTGCTTCTGCTCTCCTCCTTCCTTTAGCCCTTTTTTATCCCCGCTAACCCTCCTCTTTGTCCCTGCTTCAGAATCCCTTCGACTTTATTCTGCACTACAGTCTAAACTGCCTCCTGTACATAATAAGCTGTTCTTTATCATTTATCCTGATCATGTTTATTATGAGTGATAATGTCTATGCAACTATTCTACTAATTGCAATTTACCCTGTATATATATTATGATTTGTGTTCATTTCTGTATCTTACTCACCAAATTGCATTTGCTTTACTCATGGCTGTCCTGCTTAATTCTGTCTATTGTTATCAACAGCGCTTTACTATGCCGTAGTACCTAATGTCCTCATTTCTGATTTGTTCCTCAACTGTATGTGATTTGCTAAAGTGTTGCTCTAGTGAACTTTATGTATATTGTACTCTCTTCACCCCTTCCCCCCGGTCACACCTGGAAACAAGCCCCAGCTCAGTGTGCCTTTCTCAGTCACCGACTTTTAAATAAATAAATGTAGAAAGAAAACTAAGTCCAAATTCTTTTTTTGTGTGAAGGAATCTAAATCTGTGAGAATGACACAATCTTACAAAAAAAGATTCCTTCATACAAAAAAAGAATGTGGAAAAAAGACTAAGTCCAAATTCTTTTTTGTATGAAGGCAATCTTGTTTCATATGACCCTATTCTTGTTTCATATGGCTGTATGAAAAAAGAAAATTGTTTCACAAAAGAAGAATTTTAAAATGTGTTAAAAGCACATTTCTGGTCAATTTTTCCAAGAAGTAACTGCAGAATCCACCTAATGGTGTCCACATTAGCAAGATACATGTGATGGTGTGTTTCCATAATATGATTTTTATGTGTTTTCAAAAAATGTTGTTTAAAAAAAAACATAAACAAGATGGTGGCAATACAAAAAAATATTTTTTTCTCATGACACAGGAATACTCCCATATAAAACAGAATCCTTTTTCATATGGCCCAGATGTTTTTTTGTATGAAACAGCTGTCCAAAAGTGCATATTTAGCATGCTGAGAACCAAAATGTAACATCCTTATACCTCTGGAATGGATTAATATTTCTTCACCAAATCAATGAAAGGCACCACTCTGAGCTGATCCCTTTCTACCCTAAAAATCTTGACCAACATGCCAAACTATCTGGCTGCAAGGCGATGACAACAAAAACAGCAAAAATAAAAAATATTTTCTTCACTTTTTTCACTATCCAGATCTTGGGATCCACACATCTGACCAGAATGAAACATGGCACAAGAGACCTTGGCCCCAAAACTGCACATTCAAAATTACATATAAATCTGTTGAAGAGTGGCAAAGCTATTAAAGTGCAAAGTTAGCAGTTTAATGCAAGCGACTCAACCCTAACTATAGTGGTGCTATATGCCACTATAATACTAATAATACTGATACAGTAGTAGCCACAGACACTGCCAGCTATTTCCCGAAATTTCTGTGATATTTCCAGAAATATCTGATGCCATTTGCATTTAAACAGTAGGGGCAGCAGAGAGAAATTCTTCAGAAATTTCGCGAAATATCTGGAAATAGCTGGCAATGTCTGTGGCTACCACTGTAATACATATAATAATTTTATTGAGAAATGGATACACCATTGAGTCAGAGGCTCATTTACAATGGTTTCCAATTGCAGCAGGATTTGGTTACAGCTTGGAGAGGGCACAGTTTATACATTATAACTTGAGTTCACACATTTTATCAGCACAATTACAACAATTTAAGTTACCCTCTGTGCATGTCTCACATGGATAGATAAAACCACATCATATTTGGCAACAACATAGATTAGTACAGTGTGTAGTTGCTCATACCATAAGTCTCTGAGTTTGCTCAGGTACAGTTGCTCCTAGGTTGTGAGTAGTGCAGAAGGTGCTGTCCTCATATCGGGCCAAACATGGTGGTGGGCCTGAATCAGGGGAAGGCCAATAGGTAGATTGTTCCAAGCAAGAGGCTCAGCATGGGAGAAGCAGCTGGAGCCTGCTCTTGTGTTCATGCTAGAGACACTATATTCCTGTCATGCCATGAATCTAAGCTCCTACTAAATTGGTCTGGGCTCTTCCAGGGTCAGAATCTAACCAGGCACCTGTGGTACATTTTTACATGAGACAGATGAAGTCATCTGCAGTCACTTACTGTAGGATCAGTCAATTCAGTCTACTATATAGTGTGTAATGGTGGCTATCATAGGATGCACATAGAGTGAGCAACCCTGCTGTAGAGAACAGTTACCTCGCATAGGGCTGCTTTGTTGGCCCCATCGTATAGTATGCCCTCATAAGCCAATAAATGAGTTAACATTGTGTTCACAATGTGAAGGAGTGTAAGGGTAGGAAAGCAGGCCTTATTTCTAGGCTTAGCCAAAAGAGGGGAGCAGAAACTACAGTATGAAGGGTTGGCCATTAGAACCTGTGCAGAGTAATTAGGTAGGGTGGGCAAATGGGATGTGCCGATAGGCCTTTCTTTGCTCTCAATGTCAATGTACAGTTAAAGCCAGTGGCATGCTGCTTTGCCGCACCGTGAGTGCCATAGCAGATCATGGCACTGTGCAGCAAGGAGCAATTAAAAGAATAAAAGAACACGTGTTGTTCATTTATTTTTTTTAACTGTTTGCTGAATCATCACCAGTTACACGATCCACTGATCAGCATGTGGCACAAAACAACATTGGCTTTAACTATATCTATGTTTCCTCCACAGTATGTCTGTCTGATTTTCCCTTACTGCTTTCCTCTCATCCCTCCTCTTTTCAACCAAACAATCCCTTCCGGTTTTTCTTTTCTCCACAGTATAGCAAAAGAAAGCTCTTGTCCACCTCTTTTACCACCTCTGTTATTTTTGAGCTCAGTATCTGCTTTCACATTTATCACTATTTAGTTTGCTTCCTTTAGGTTGTTTAAGCACACCTCCATGTTTTCATGTGTTTGTTTCACTTCGGAATATTTGAAGGCCACACTTTTGCCCCTTACAATTTCTTCTACCTCCTTCTTGTTCATATTGACTTCTTTCTCTTCTTGTTCTTCTCAACCTTTTCTGTGCAAAATTCACTGAGCTCTTCTAGTCCCTCCCTGTTTTAAAACATATGGTCTCTTAATGTGGCATTTGGCCAGTTTTCTTTGACTCCTGGTTCCCATTGCCTGTCCTGAGGACCGGAAGTCAAGATAAAGCAGGATCTGAAAGTATGTCAGCAGTCTCCTCCGTCATTGGTGGCTGGTGCCTTTGATGAGTGTGGCTGTAACCATGCAACCTTTTACACATATATATATATATCTTCTATTTATTCTCCCATTAGACCAGGGCATCTCTCAGAAGTGCCCACGCGACCATCACCTCTACTCCACACTGAGACCACCCTCCTCTGGTACCCCCCACCAGGATTTTCCAGCCCCCCAGGTCACACCCTCCAGGGGAGGGTCCACCTCACCTACTTGGTGACCTTTCAGAAATTAAATGGTCTGTCCTGGCCAAGGGCTGTGCTGAACCATTGATGGGATGGTCCAGCATTGGGGATGTGGGCTAGGTCCCTGCAGCCCTCATCACCTCCGTGAACCTCCAGGGGTATTTTGCATGTCAGTTCCCCTTCTGGAGCATGGACATGCAATGACATCCTGGCACTGATGTGCCGACGTCTGCCACCACTCCACCCCTGATCACAGCACCATATGTTCCTTGTGCTGCTCCCAGTTTCCACCAGAAGCTGTACAGGAGCAGCGCTAAGCCTGGATCTCTACCCAGAAAGGGACAGCAGTTCTCTGGATGATCAATCCCTTCCCTCCCATGCTGACCCCTAGCAGCCCGAGTCCATTCCCAAACCCTGGTCACTGGCATAGCATGAGGTGTTTCGTCCAGTGCCTCAACCCTCAGTGCTGCCAGGCCCCTGCAACCATGCAACCTTAATCAGCTCCCCTACCATTTCTGGCATGAAGCTAGAAGTTCAAGCTGGTATCCTCTGTTGCTTTATAGCCCCAAATTGCAGTTCTGGGGACAGGATCAATTAGAAAAGTTGGCTGCTGGTAGGGAGATGGGAGGTGACTCTGGATGTGGAGCCTGAGGTAAAGTCCCCATTTGGAAAAAAGGGGGAACACAAGCAAATTACATCATTTGCTGGCTTTTTTTGTTTGTGTGTTTGCTATTATTTCTGACTCATATGCACCTGCAGTGGCTGCTTGTCTACAGTAACAGATTGTGAAGTCACAGATGAATGGGTGCTCTCAGGTGTAGACAAGCAAATAGAGGAGGGGAAGTCTAGGGGATAGAAATCCTGTTTTTATTCTAATGGTGCATAGTTATAAAGAAAATGGTGGAACTGTATTCAGAAACTATGTAAACTATAAACTGGAATATGATCAAAAAATGATATTTTTAATAGTTTCTCTGGGGATGTCAGGGCTCTTTAAAGATATGGGTCCGCTTTCAAACAGGGACACAGGGCTTGTGGCAAAGCCCTGTGCCCCTGCAAAGCATGCTGCACTTGCAGCCAAGAGTTTGCCACAACTTGCACCTGATTTTAGAACCCAGGACACAAGTTGCAACAATACCCTCATTGTATGGTAACTTGTGTTAAAGCTGTGGCATAAGCCCTGTAAATTGGCTCCACCACTGATTCACAGGTACACCGGGGGGAGCTGTGGTGCCGCACGGGACATGCAGCAGGGTGTGTGTGGCACATTTCTCTGAAATAGCACCTTCAGCAGGGTTTGACACAAGTCAGCACTTGCGTCAGAGTCCCGACCGCAAATATTTGCAAAATTGGGTCAATGATATACACACTAGTTTCCAAAAGCATGAATGAGATATTTTTCATGAGTTGAAAATGTTCATAACTTACTTGTCTTCACCGATAAGGAAGTAATCTCTTTTCTTTGTTCCAATGAACAGGACATTTTCTGGACTGCATTTGAACATCTTCTGCATGGTGTTCCACTTGCTGTGATCTTCGGGCCCAATGCAGAGTTTCAGAATTCTTTGAAAATGTGTAAACAAACACCCAGTTATGCTGTTTTTTAGCAATATGAATGACGTATTACTATATTGGTGAGTGGGGGGAACTTTGTTTAACTATTTATTGCTTGGACAATTTCAAGTTTGTTATCTTTGCTTTATGCAGTACCTATAGGCAGTGTAGGCTCAGTGTATTAGCTGCTATACCATTTGGCTATCTTTTTATATAATTTGGTTATGTAATGTTTTTAATTAGCAACTGATGGCTATTGTTTTTTATGCTATGATAAGTTTTCATTTGAAAAAAAATGATAATATCATTAAATGACTAAAACAAAAGAGGTTGTTGCTAAAAGAAAAAAAAGTGGGGTTAGCCAAGTGGCTAAATTAGTTTGAGTGTCTAATGCCAAAAATGCATATGTATAGCCATGATGTAGATACCTTCAGGTCCTTGAGGGAGGAAGACCGCTTAAGGCACAACAGAGAACTTCAGTTCAGACCTAAAAGGCTGGCAGCTGTTTTGTCATGTCAAGAGAGAGAATCCACTGTGTTATGGAAATAAACTATCACATTCACAGATTAATTTTAAAGTTGATATTAAATCAAGTCAATAAGCTTGTGACTGTGCCAAATCATGCAACTGTCTTTACATTCTTCCCCAGTAGATGCAAGTGCAAAGGAGTGAGCTATAATACTGTTTCTTAAATTAAAAACCTGGCCTGGTTCAAGTGGAATATTGTACATTTAAATTCTTCAGACTCAGAACAGAGTTAACACATTACACAGATTAGCATATATTTCTTTTTATGTTTAAAATTTTATTAAGCAATTTCGACAGCCATTACAATAACAATGTTCTACATGTTACCAGTAAAAGATTTTACAGTTGTACATTCAGATTTATTTTTCAAAAGATGTTGCAGAAACAATGTCTCCTCATAAACTTTCCTCCCTGTATCATTTCTAAACACTTCAGAGTAATCTTCTTGAACCCTGTATGCAGGTCCAGTCCCCCTCCCCCCAGCAGCTGCATTCTGGGGACCTTGCATGGTTGTTGACTTAATTCAAACAATTCCCTCATCTCTGCCTGCTATAAATTAGTGTACACTTCTAAGAAAATGGTAAGCACTATAACACAGTTGTAACTGACTTAATTTCAAAACCCAAAAGGTGATACTCCATCAGTCACTCATATCCACTCTCCAATGTGGAAGTAAAGTCTGAAATGTAAGTTGGCTAGCTCCACTGTCCACTGCATTACATAAGATAAATATAGCCTACGACAGCATTTGCAGATTCACCCTAGGTTGTGACAGGCATCATTGCTGTGTGCTGTATGGCACATGAAACATTCTACTATCCCATCAAAGAAACATCTCCAAATATCTCTGCAATCTACTACTGCAGTCAGCTTCTACACACCAGCGTCAACCTCTCTCCAAGCACCTCTTCATTATCCCTAGGTTGCATAAATTCATCAGAGACATGGCCTTTGCAATTACTGCCACAGACAGCTGGACTTCACTCCCTGACATCATCATGCACTCAAGGATGATCATCACCTCCACGTAAGCTATTCAGAGCTATCTTTTCCCTCCCTTTACCTGCTGATCTGATTCAGCCTCTGTGGTTCTGTACCCCAATCTGTTCGGCACTACTTTTCCACACTTTTTCACTTGTGCATTCTTTGCATTTATTATCATGTTGATTGACATCTGTTGTATGTGTGTACGTATGTACAGTATGTATGTATGTATGTACTGTATGTAAAGTATGTATGTCTAAATGTATAGTACTTATGTACATTTTATGTACACGTGTGATATTTGACACAACTTTTGTAACTGTATTTGTTGATGTGTAACCTCTCTTCTGCTGCAATGTTTATTTCAAAGAGTTGCCCAGGGTGGCACATTGTTCTATACAGCTCATTTTCAGTTGCATCTATGGGAAGGAGACAATAGAATAAACCACATGCATAAAATGCCCCCTGCCCAGGGCCCTCTTGAAAAATAGACACAACACCTCAATGACGGTTTCCTGGTGAATGACAGTCAAGGACTCCAATGTACATGCATGCAATTGTACAAATATGTGTAGTCAGGCTGATGTCCTCGTTCCCCAATAGGTGAGCTCCCCAGTTCCACCACCAGCAGCTCAGTATTCACAAGGGAAGAGGAGGGGGAGGTACCTAATCCAGTCAATAGAAGCACTCTGGATAGGGGGACCGATATCAGTCCTTTCACAGAAGAAAGGGTTCTGAAAGAACTCCTAAAACTGAACTGTGGACAAAGCAATGGGGCCTGATGGGATGATGGGATTCACCCCAGAATTCTAAAAGAACTAAGGGGAGAACTAGTAACACCTTTGACTACCTTTTTTAACAAATCATGGGAGGATGGTATGGTACCTGAGGACTATAAGGTGGTGGTTGTGATTCCCCTTCACAAAAGTGGAAGCAAGACAGGCAGGAAACTACAGACCTGTCAGTTTGACCTTAGTGATAGAGAACATGATGGAATCACTTCTGAAGGAAACAATTGTTGAGTACCTAGAGGTCAGTGGGGTACAGGACCCAAGGCAGCATGGATTCACAGCGAGGAGGTCATGTCAGATGATACTAATCAATTTCTTTGACTGGGTGACCAAAGTACTAGGCCAGGGAGGGGTGGTGGACATGGCCTACCTATGCTTTAGCAAGGCATTTTACACAGTCCCGCACAAAAGATTAATAAACAAATTAGCCAGCCTTGGAGTGGGTCCCAGGGTGGTAGCCTAGGTACAATATTGGCTGGACAACAGGACACAGTGGGTAACAGTAAACAGAGTACACTCTGAAGAAAGGGGGGTTACTAGTGGGGTACCACAGGGTTCAGTACTGGGTCTGGTCCTTTTTAATGTCTTTATAAGTGACATTGCAGAGGCAAAAACAAAAAGTGGAGATCAGGCCAGCACAAGGAACCACATTCCAGACAGTTGAATGTCTGATTCTAAAAGCTGCTTTACTGAGATAAACAAACTGGAGCCAAACACCAAAAAAAAGCCCTCCTGGACTCTTTCTCAAGGCATAATCATGCATGTGCAGTAAGGTTCCATTTAAAGTGCCAGTGCTTCACATTTATACACCTTGGACATATTATGTACTGAAACACATTACATAAATTAATTCTTTATACAAACAGACCATTCTACATTATGGATAAAAACATAACTTAGAAACAGCATCAGTATTAAAAAGGGAGTGGGATTAGTACCAGCGGGGAAGGGGGAGGAAAAGGAAAAGGGACGGGAAAAGAGAGAGAAAGAAAGAGAGAAAAAAGAGACAAAAAGGGGGGATTAATTAAATTCAAGTCTGTTAGATAAACATGCATTCTCTGCACTGTTAGCCTTATAAATTCAATGCTAAGATGGCAGGCATGTTGAAATAGTAATGACTTCTACAAAAACCTTTTAAACTGTACTCCATTGGTACAAACTGACCACAGAAGTATGTCTCACAGCTTATACATGCATATAAAGATAAACAGCGTATTGAACACATACATCTATTTCTGATCAGGACTTCTAGAAAGGTTGCAGTTGAAATTTATCATTTAGACCTCCATATTCCTTTATAATAGCTCCAAACACATATTGCCAATAGCTTTCTTTCTTTAGCATAGCATTATCTCTGTCACCCCCATGTGGCAACCCTGTGGCCCTGTCTATTCCTTAAAATTTAAAAACATGTGCTTTGCCTTTCCATTTAACATACTGTGCTAAGACACTGGTGACATCTTCTCCGTCTGTTGCTCTAAGATGTTCACCCACTCTTTGTTTAAACTTTCTAATCGTTTTATCAATATAGAAACTATTGCACACACATGTAACTTTATATACAGTATTACCTATTCTGCATTGCATTGCAGAGGGACTGGAAGGAAAGGTATGTCTCTTTGCAGATGACACAAAGATCTGCAACAGGGTTGATACACAAAGTGGTGTGGAAAGGATGAGGAGGGACTTGGCAAGGTTGGAGGAATGATCAAATGTTGGCAGCTTAGATTCTTATTCTTATTCTTATTCTTATTCTTAATTGTTTAACCAGGAGTAGCACACTAAGCTGAAAGCTTTTTTACAGGTGCGACCTGGGAGCACAGGGAAGTTAAGTGACTTGTTCAGGGTCACACAGTATGCAAGTGGGGGCTATGAGATTCAAACCCAGGCCTCCAGATTTGCAGCTCAGAGCCTTAAACCACTACGTTATACTGCCTCCTGAATTCAATGCAAAGAAGTACAAAGTAATTCACCTGGGAAACAAAAACACAGGGGAAGAGTACACAATGGGGGGTGAGATACTGACAACAGCAAAAATGGAAAGGGACCTGGGGGTAGTTATATCAGATGACCTAAAGGTGGGCAAGCAATGTGAGAAGACAATAAGGAGGGCTGGGGGGATACTGGGATGCATAGGGAGAGGCGTCACCAGTAGAAAACAGGAAGTTGTTATCCCTCTGTACAGACAGTTGGTGAGACCCCATCTAAATTACTGCATGCAGTTCTGGAGTCCCCATCTCCAAAAAGACATAGATAGGATGGAGGCTGTCCAGAGGAGGGCAACCAAAATGGTGCAGGGTCTGCACCAGAAGACATACGATGAAGAGACTAAAGGAACTTAATATGTATACCTTCGAGGAAAGGAGGGAGAGAGGGGACATGACAGAAACTTTCAAGTACCTCAAGGGAATCAACAAAGTCCAAGAGGATAGCATCTTTCAGAAAAAGAGATGTGCAAGAACAAGCGTACAGAATTTGAAGATAGAGGGGGGGATGGCTCAGAGGTAATTTGAGGAAGTATTTTTTCACGGAGAGGGTTGTGGATGCATGGAACAGCCTTCCTGAATAGGTTGTGGAGTCAAAACCAGTGGGAGAAATCAAGAATGCATGGGACAGACATAAGGCAATTCTAGTGGGGGGTAGAAGGAAGTAGGCTGTTGGTTAACTAGGATCTGCAGCTTATCCAGTAGGTAGGGAAATGGGCAGACTAGGTGGGACAAGTGGTCCTTATCTGCCATCAAATTTTATGTTCCTATGTTTAGCGCGAGCCCAGCAGCCTCCCTACCATGAGGAGGAAAACATCTTTTAGGACACTCAACCGTCTTCCTCCGTCTGGTCCTCCTATGCCCTAAATCAGTCCCTAATCACAGGTTTGCCAAGTGGCAGTGCTGAACCAGTGGGTTTACTTGTGAACTGTCCTTTCATTACTTAGATCACGCTTCCTCCATTTCCCTCTGCCTCACTGACTCTCATCTTGTCAAAGTATCTCTCCAAATTCCAGCAATTTTTATGCTATCTGCAAATGTAGACCATCTGCTCCTAATTTCTGTTTCTAGATCACCAGTGAAAATATGGATAATATTGGGCCAAAGACTGAGCGGTGAGGCTCCTCCACTGGTCACCTACTACCAATCTGAAAATGTATGCTTGTGATTAGCCTGGGCCACTGAATTTCAATACTGCTCCAAGTTATTTTACAAGTAATCTTTACTGGCCTATCCCAACAGATACCAAATATATACTCAGCCCTTTCAAACACAGACTCCCGACAACATCTATTAGCAAACAGTATATGTGACTGCCACCCTTAGCAGCCTTCTGCCTATTTTACCATTGTGCTTATACCTTTCGGCACTTTTAACTCTTGGCACTTCATTTTGATCCTACCCTTGAGCCTTTTCCCCTTCACCCCTCACCCCTGCTTCTTCTCTGCTCATGCATCTTTAAGTTCTTCCCTTGCTCCTCCTCATCTTCCCTCTTCCATCCTCCACCCATTCTCTTATCTCATGCCACCTCTTTTGCAACTTCTTCCTCTCCTTCTCCCTACATTTCTCTCTCTTACCTCCCACCCATATTACTCTCTTTCTTGGGTTTTCGACAAGGCCTGCTAGGCCACCCCCTCTCCTGACTAAACACCACCTCTTCTCCTTATACTATTAATTTGTCCTCCTCCCCCTCACTTCACCAGCACTCCCCCCTTCTCTCTGCACTCACCCCATTTCCTTCCTTCCCCCTCCTCATTCTCTCATCTCTCTCTATCTCTATTACCTCCTTTGCAACTCCACTCCTTCCCTCTCCACCTCCTATGCAACTCATCTCCTTCTCCCTCTTGTTTCTCCCATCCCCCGCTTTACACACCATTACTTTCTCTCCTAGATTTTGACAAGACCTCCCAGGCTGCCCTCTCTTCTAGCCCACTCTACTGTTATATTGAGCAACATTCAGTGCTATTTTGGTTGCTTTTGATGTATTAATTTTTTTAAGTATATTCTTGATATCTGCTGTTTACTTATCTATTGTTTACTTTGTTTTGTTTTTGTACTACTGATGTGGAACCTTTGTAAATGAGTTGTATTGCTCAAAGGTGATGTAATCCCAAGGCTCAATAAATAAATAAATAAAATAAAAATATATGTCCTACAAACGGTTTTGACAGCTAAGCCGAATTGTATAAATTGCAGTTCTAAATCTGTTCCCATTTCCTACATGCCCATTTCAACAAAGAAACGAGATTTATTTATTCTCTTTAGCCCACTTCTCCCCACCACCTTAATAGAACAGAAACAGAACCATGCAATTCTGCTTAAAGTTGAGCCAGTCCAAATACTCTCAGGGATTTGCATATGTTTCCCATGATTCTTTGCATTATTGGGGTATACGCAATTGTGTTTTCTTTAAAATTTGGCTGTATGGCCAATATCCTCCGGGATAACCCGTGCCTTAGGGCATTTGCTCTGGGGCTCTTTTGTAGTAAATGTATATCATTTTGGTAACCTGTAAAATAAAGAAAACAATCCCCCCGAGGTTTTTTTTCCCCCTGTAAAAAAGAAAACATCTCTTGTCATTTCCCCATTCCCCCCCTCCTCCATTCCATCCCCACCGTCCTTCTGCGGACCCACCTCCCCGCACCCCCCCTCGCACCCCATACTTACCTCCAGAGGGTCAGGAGCAGTGATCTTCTATGGACTGGGACACGTCTGCACTCTTCAAAGCAAACCAGCAAACTGAAGAAATGACGGTAAGCTGTGTAATTGGGATCACTGGAGGGGGGCAACTTACGTTGATATCTCAGCCACTTTTAGGAATTTTGACCCCAAAGTTTCAACATGGGGTTCTTGGGACCCCACCTCATGAATGCTGTCACTGTCATTTGGTTACTCAGTCATGAAAGGTGACTTTGTGGTTGCTGCACAGAATCACCTTTTGGGACTGATTAACAAAATTACAGAGCCACTGTTCATGAAATGAGGTCCCAAAAAAAACATCTTGCAAATCTGGTGAAAGATTTCACTATGCACACTTGTAACTTATCCAATTTTTAGTATTTTCACTCCAAATTTTCAGCATTGCCATTTTTTCACACCTCCTTAAGACCAGTACCGCTGTCATTTTTCACATTCTGCCCACAATATATTTTTGCACCTGTGGCACAGAATGGAGTGGTTGTTGTGGGAAATCAACTTTCAGGACAGATTAACAAAATCACAGTGGCATTGTTCATGAGCAGAGATCCCAAAATGACCCTGTTGAAAATGTGGTGACTAAATCTGTTACAGGCGTGAGTTGTGCAGTTTCCATGCACGTTCATAACCTCGCCAATTCTTCATATTTTCACTACACATTTTCAACATTGCCATTTTTTCACACCTCCTTATGAACAGTACAGCTGTCCTTTTTCATATCCTACCCAAAATGTGTTTCATATCTGTGGCACAGAATGGCACAGTCGCTGTACAAAATCACTTTTTTGAGATTAAGTAATGAAACGATAGTGCCACTGTTCATGAAGTGGGGTCCCAAAAACTCCATGTTAAAAATCTGGAATGAAAATACCAATGAACGCCAGTGGCGTTACGGTTTCCAACTGTAACGTCCCACCCTGTAGCAACTGACAGGTGTCGGGGGTGTGACTTGGGGTCATCGGCCGTAAAGCTCATGCCATTCCACCCCCACCCCCACCCTGCAGTCAGTGACAGGCATTGATGTGTGCCTTGGGGTCTTTGGCCCTAACGTTCACCCCATTCTCTTCTAATGTGCCCATCTCAGCTTATTTCCTTATGGAATGGGGTGGGTGTAAGGGCCGAAGACCCCGGGCGCACCGCAACACCTGTCTGTGTTTGCAGGGTGGAATGAGGTGGAATGGCATGAGTGTTAGTGCCGATGACCCAAAGGCATACACCAAATGCCTGTCAAGTCTCTGCATGGTGGAGGTGGGGGTTGGCGGTAGTTAATACTTCATTACCATTCCCTATTTTGCATCTCTCCAACTACTGCACTATCAATGACAATACCAGAAAGCAAGCATTCATACAAACATACTTACAAACATACGAAGAAGCCAGCAGAAGAAGACCATATGATCTATCAAGTCTGCTCGTGTTGCAGGGTTCACAACCTGAGCTACTGTCCCTGCCACCTCTCCCCACTCCTCCCATGCTCCCTTCCCATGACCCTTATCCTCTCCCTATACCTGTCCCAGCCTATCTTAAAGCTGCCTACTGTCTTCAACAAGATTACCTCTTCTGGCAGTGCATTCCAAGTGTCCACCATCCTCTCTGTGAAGAAGTGCTTCCTGACCTCTCTTCTAAGCCTCCCACCCTCCAGCTTAAGACTATACCCCCTCATGTTATGATTGCCACTCAGCTTAAAGAGACTCTCCTTATCAACCTTATTCATCCTTTTCAAGTACTTGTAGGTCCCAATCATGTCCCCTCTCTCTCTCCTGTCTTTCAGGGAGTACATGTTCAGTGCTCTAAACCTCTCCTCATATGCCTAGCCCTGCTGACTGGCTATCATCTTTGTAGCCCTTCTCTGGACCTTCTCCAGCAGGTTAATGTCCTTTTTGAGGTGTGGGCACCGGTACTGAACTCCATACTCTAGATGTGGCCTTACCAGTGACCTGTACAGGGGCAGTGTAACCTTCTCTCTCCTACTACTGAATCCCCTAGCTATGCGTCCCAGCATCTTGTTTGCTTTTGCTGCTTTGACATTTTTTTTACATTTGCATTGACAAATGCTTGTTATACTTTCCAGCAAAGATTTTGTCAAAGAAAGACAGTTGCTTAACTAACAAGATCCTTGTTAGTTAAGCAACTGCCTTTCTTTGACAAAATCGTCACTGGAAAATATAAAAACAACCTTTTAAACATTGTCCCCATTAAACTCTATGGGGGGTGCATCCTCACACTGTTCATTTAGAAATGCCCCAGACTTTCGGCATTAACAAATGCTTGTTAAATGTAGTAGGTGAGGCAAGTGAATGGAGATTGTCTGTGAGGGAATGCCAGAGCTTAAGTGCAGCACAGGAGAAGGCCCCACTCATGTCCCTATGTTCTTGATTCATCAGTCCTGCTGAATATTTCCCCGCAATCTACTTTGTTGATGGTGTCTGTCATGTCCCCTCTTCCTTCCGGTCTCCAGCAAGTACATGTTCAAAGCCTTAAGCCAGTCCTCATAGGATCTGCCCTGCTGTCCCTGAATTATTTAAGTTTCCCTGCACTGTATTGTCTATAACTGTGTTTGTCTTTTCTTAGGTGGGAGCTCCAGAACTGGTCGCAGTATGCCAAATGTGGCCTAACCAGTGATCTACAGAGAGACACTATCACCTCCTTCTTCCTGCTATCACAGCCCCTCCTGATACACCCCAGCATACAGGTTGACTTGCTGTAGGTCTTATTACATTGTCTAGATTGTTTTAGGGAGTTGTTTATGATGATTCCCAGATCTCTTTCCTCAGTGGTAGTGTCCAACTGAATTCCTCCTATCCAGTATTCCATCTGGGGATTCTTGTTCATGTGTGTGTCACCATGCACTTTGTGGCACTGAATTTCAACTGCCAAACTCTGGACCACATCTTTGCAAGCCCCTCTGCAGCTCCCTAACCCCTGTCCTCACTTTCTACCCTGCCACAGAATTTAGTGCCTACCCTCATCGGACTTATAATTTCTTGTCTTGTCTTCCTTTTTTCCCCTAATGTATCTAAAGAACAATCTCCCCCTTGGCCCCCTCACAGTATACAGTTCCAATTCTGCTTTTGCATTCCTTTTAAATGAAAGCACTTTATTGAATTTCTTCCACATACACAGGACATAAAATTGGAAATTACATTCAGTATATGAACAAGTGATACAATACAAGTATCCATGTCCACCCACCCACCCACAACCCTCCTACCCTTCCCTCCAATCCCCCCAACCCCACTCCCACTTTGGCTTCACATGAAACAACAATCTTTCAACATAAGAGAAAACTGCAGGGAAACACACTGGGGGTAGTCAAGAGGTCTTACTTGTATGAGAGAAAGAGACGCCATCAAGAACAAGCATTTGTCAATGCGGAATGTTTGCTTGCTGGCATTAGCATTGGAAATGCAGGAGTTAGACAGATGCAGACTAGGAATGGCAGTGAAATATTGAACTTAAGCCAACACCACCACCACCCTGCAGAGACGGGCAGGCACTGAGGCATAAGTTTGGGTCATCGCCCATGACGTTCATGCCATGTCACCTCACCTTATCCTGCAGACACCGACACATGTTGCAGTGTGCCTTGGGGTGTTCAGCTTTACAGACACCCATTCCATAAGGACATATGTTGAAATGGGTGCAGTATAGGAGAATGGGGTGAACTCTGGGTCCACAGAGTCCAAGGCACACCTCGATGCCTGTCACTGGCTGGGGGTGAGATGGCATGAGTATTACAGTCGGCAATCCAAAGGCACATCCCTGATGCCTGTCAGTCTGTATAGGGTGGGACGTTATGGTTAGAAACCCTAATGCCCCGGGTGTTTGTTGGTATTTGCACTATACATTTTCAACATGGCCTTTTTGTGACCCCACCTCATGAAAGCATTTGGGTTCTCTTCTCATGAAGGGTGACAGTGTGATTTTGTTAGTGTGTCCCGAACTTTGAGTTCCCACAGCGACTGTGCCATTCTGTGCCAGATGTATGAAAACACAGATCGGGCAGGATGTGAAGAATGACAGCTGTGCCATCCATAGGGAGGTGTGAAGAGATGGTAATGTTGAAAATCTGTAGTGGAAATATTAAAAATGCTTGCACTTCCAAGCATATGTGGAAACTGCACAACGCATGAACGTAACACAGTATTTAGTGGAATTATTTCACCAAATTTTCAACATAGGCATTTTGTGACCTCTGCTCATGAACACTGTCACCAGGGGAGGAAATGGACAAGAAAATGATACAGGACATTCCCAAAATGGCTGAAATAGGGGAAATACTGTTAATGGGTGACCTGAATATGCCAGATGTTAACTGGATGACATGTACTGCAGCCACATCCAAGAGCAGGGTCATTCTCGATGCCTTGCATGGGGCAGACCTTAGACAGCTAGTGTTGGAGCCCACTCGGGAGGGAGCAATACTAGACCTGGTACTCTCAGATGGAGAGAGGATCACAAATTTAGAAGTCAGTAGACATCTGGGAACAAGTGACCACTGCACAGTGTGCTTCACAATAAGCACAACCATGGAGACAAGCCATACAAAAACAAGGATACTGGACTTTAGAAGGGCTGACTTTGGCAAAATGGGTGAATACCTGAGGAATGCACTAGCAAATGGCCAAAAAGGAGGGTGGAAGAACAATGGAGAAAAATCAAAACTGCCATCATAGAGGCAACAAGCCTTTGTGTGAAACAAATAAAGAAAACAAAGCAGAGTAAAAAAACACTATGGTTCTCAAAAGTGGTGGCAGGGAAGGTTAAGGAGAAAAAGGCTGCATTCAAAAAGTATAAGGAATCACAGAAGGAGCACGCCAGGGAACTGTATCAATTAAAGCAGAAAGAAGTAGGGAAGGAAGTCAGAATAGCAAAGGCCCATAACCAAGGAAAAAATAGCCAACTCAGTTAAGAAGGGGGATAAAACCTTTTATAGGTACATTAGGGAGCATAGAAAGGTTAAGGGAGAAATAGTGAAGATTAATAAAGGAGAGGGGAGGTGGGCAGAAGGAGACAGCGAAAAGGCAGAGATACTGAATGAATACTTTTGCTCAGTATTCACAGAAGAAGATGAGGAGGAGGAGTTACCTAAACCAGACAATAGAAGCACTCTGGGTAGGGGAGTTGACACCAGTCCATTTACAGAAGAAAGAGTCCTGAAAGTACTCCTAAAACTCAAGGTGGACAAAGCAATGGGGCCTAACGGGATTCACCCCAGAATCCTAAAAGAACTAAGGGAGGACCTAGTGACACCACTGACAACACTTTTTAACAAATCATGGGAGGATGGAGTGGTACCTGAGGACTGGAGGAGGGCAGATGTGATTCCCCTTCACAAAAGTGGGAGCAAGGCAGAAGCAGGAAACTACAGACCTGTAAGTTTGACCTCAGCGGTAGTGAAAATGATAGAATCACTTCTGAAAGAAAGAATTGTTGAGTACCTAGCAGGGCACAGGACCCAAAGCAGCATGGATTTACAGTAGGAAGATCATGTCAGATGAATCTAATTGATTTCTTTGACTGGGTGACCAAAGTAATAGACCAGGGAGGGGCTGTGGATATGGCCTACCTAGACTTTAGCAAGGCATTTGACACAGTCCCACACAAAAGATTAATAATCAAGTTAGCCAGCCTGGGAGTGGGTTCCAGGGTGGTAGCCTGGGTAGCAAACTGGCTGCACAACAGGACACAGAAGGTAATAGTGAATGGAACACATTCCGAAGAAAGGGGTTACTAGTGGAGTACCTCAGGGTTCAGTACTAGGTCCAGTCCTCTTTAACATCTTTGTAGGTGACATTCAGAGGGTCTGGAGGAAAGGTAAGCCTCTTTGCAGATGACACAAGATCTGTAACAGAGTTGATACAAGGGGGTAGAAAAGATGAAGGGACTTGGCAAGGTTGGAGGAATGGTCGACATATGGCAACTTAGATTCAATGCAAAGAAGTGCAAGTAATGCACCTGAAACAAAACCCAGGAGAAGAGTACACAATAGCAGGAGGTACTAACGACAACAAAAATGGAAAGGGACTTGGGGATAGTCATATCAGATGACCTAAAGGTGGGTAAGCAATGTGAAAAGTCAGTAAGGAGAGCCAGGGGGATACTGGGATGCATAGAAAGGGGCATCACAAGTAGAAAAAGGGAAGTGGTTATCCCTCAGTACAGACAGTTGGTGAGACCCCATCTGGAATACTGTGTGCAGTTTTGGAGACCCCATCTACGCAAGGACATAGACAGGATGGAAGCAGTCCAGATGAAGGCAACTAAAATGGGGCAGGGTCTGCATCAGAAACCATATGAAGAGAGACTGAAAGAGCTTAATATGTGTACCCATGATGAAAGGAGGGACGGGGGACATGATAGAAATGTTCAAGTACCTCAAGGGAATCAACAAAGTACAGGAGGGTAGCATCTTTCAGAAAAAGAGATGTGTAAGAACAAAGGGCACAATTTAAAGATAGAGGGGGGACAGCTCAAGGGTAATGTGAGGAATTTCTTTTTCATGGAGAGAGTGGTGGATGCATGGAACCACCTTCCTGGGGAGGTTGTTGATCGAAAACTGTGGGGGAATTCAAACATGCATGGGACAGACATAAGGCAATTGTAGTGGGGGGTTGCAGGAAGTAGGCTGTTGGTTAACTAGAATCTGCAGCTTATACAATAGGTAGGAAAATGGGCAGACTGGGTGGGCCAAGTGGTCCTTATCTGCCATCAAAGTCTATGTTTCTGTATCACTATGATTTTCTTAATCTGTCCAGAACATTGATTTCCCACAGCGACCACACTATTCTGCGCCAGATATGAAAATTCATATTTCAGGCAGGATATGAAAAATGACAGCTGTACTGTTCATAAGGAGATGTGAAAAAATGGCAATGTTGAAAATTTTACAAATATGTGAAATTACGAGAGTGCGTGGAAATTGCACAACTGCACACTCGTAACGCAGTCATTTTATGGACTTTTGTGACTAAATTTTCAACACAGGCATTTTAACACCTCTGCTCATGAACAGTGTCACTATGGTTTTTTTAATCTGTCCCGAACACTGACTTACCACAGCAACTATTGTGTGCCGGAAGTGCGAAAACACATTTCAGCCAGGATGTGAAAAATGACAGCTGTACTGTTCATAAGGAGGTCTGAAAAAATGCAAATGTTGAACATCTGGAGTGAAAATACTACAAATTTGTGAAGTTACAAGGGTGCATGGAAACTGCACAAAGCATGCTCATAACAAAATCATTTTATTGATGTTTTTCACCAAATTTTCAACACAGGAATTTAGAACCTCTGCTCATGAATAGCATCACCGTCATTTCCTCAAATTGTCCTGAAAACTGATTTCGCACAGCAACCACGCTATTCTGTGTCAGACATGCGAAAACACATTTCAGCCAGGATATGTAAAATGACAGCTGTACTGTTCATCAGGAGGTGTGAAAAAATGCTAATTTTGAAAATCTGGAGTTAAAATATTACTTTTCCCCATTTCCCTTCAAGCTTAGGAAAGTGAGCCATCCAGGGCTTAGGTACCCCATCAAGGTCTGGAAAGGCTTTGTCAAATGAAGAGCTGTATAACGTCGAGATGGCATGTGGAAAATTGGTGATGAGAGTCAGGGCCTCAAAATAGTCACCAGTAGTGTCTCCTTCAGTTAATGTGTCTTTTTTCTGCAGTAGCAGGTGTCTCAATTGAAAAACTTTAAAAATCTGAGTGTGACTTACATTGTATTTACTCAGAATATCTGGGGCAGGGATTTCCTTCCATTCCCTTTCTCTAGAAAATCCCTGATATGTACACAGAATCTGGGGGAGCAAGGATGTTGAAATGGCATGGCCTCCAATTTTAAAATTAGGATTCCCAATAAGGGGTTGGGCAGTGTCCTGTTTGTTAGCCTATCTGAGAAAGGAGCATAGTTGCACATGTATCCCAGCCGATGTTGCTGTCGGGGTTGAGGCTAAACTGCAGGGGAGAGCTTTAGGTAAGCAGTATAAAAGGGCTTCAGGAGAAAGGCCTGCATTTGAAATCAGTTCCAATTCAAGGTTTAACCATGAAGGAACATATGGGAGGGATTGCAAGACTATCTGATTAGTAAGGCAGCACAAGTATTTACTTGTCTGACTAGTCCAATAGTAAAGCCCGAAATGTGGCAATCTCAGACCCACAAGACCATCTTATGACATGCTCTCCTTGGGGGTTTGCTCTTCCAAATGAAGTCCATGAACAAGGAGTGAATTTTCCTGAACCAACTTAGAGGCAACCATGAATTTAACATATTTAAGGGATAGAGGAGTCTCTGCAGAATATTTATTTTAACTAACGCTATCCGACCCCAAAGCAAATGTGGGAGGCCTTTCCACCTGGAAAGGTCTTGCTGAATTACTTGAAGCAGAGTATCCAAGCTAGCTCGTACCATTTTGGGCTGTCTCCTAGCTAAGGTGATGCCCAAATATTACAGGTTCTGTGGACCCCATTGCAAACCCATATGAACAATATCTTTTTTTAAAAGTCTATTATTAAGGGGAAATACCATATTTTTATCTAGGTAATTTTGTAGTTGGACAGCAAGCTGAATTCCTTAATAGTCCTGAAAACAACTGAGAACACTTCCTAAGGATGGGCAAGATGAAGTAGAATGTCATCTGCATAGGCTGATAATTTAAGTTCTTGGGATCTAATGTTGATACCTTGTATGCTGGGATTGTCACGTAACTTAGTTAAGAGTGCTTCCGCTAGATGTTGAACAGCAGTGGCGATAAAGAGCAGCTCTGCCTAGTGCCTGAATGTAGAGCGAAAGAGGAAGAAAAAACTCCATTACAATTCAACTGAGCACTAGGATTGTTGTACAAGGAGGCAACCCAGTTAACAAAAGTGGGGGGAAAGCCACATTTGTGCATATAACAGAATTAAAACTTCCAGCCCACTCTATCGAAAGCTTTCTCTGCGTCCAGGGATAATAAGGAGGTTGGAGTGTCAGAGTCCCGGGATGCAGAGAGAACATGGGACAGTTTGCGCATATGATCAGATGAATTTCTACCCACCATAAACCCCACCTGCTCTTCTCGAATTATGGAAGGCAGAACACCAGCCAATCTATTAGCCAATAATTTGGCTAAGATTTTAATTTCATGATTTAACAATGATATTGATCTGTAGCTGGTAACCCTTTCCACATCCTTACCTGGTTTGTGGATAACAATTATTAGAGCTTCTGCTAAGTTTTTGTCAATACTCTCAGAAGTTGGTATCCGATTAAACAATTTAACTAGCCAGGGGGCTAATTGTTTGACAAAAACCTTGAAGAAATTGGGGGAGAACCTCTCCGGGCCCAGGGCCTTGTCCAGAGGTAGGAATTGGATTGTTGACGTAATCTCAGCAGTGCCTAAAGGAGATATGATGATCCACTTTCTGTTCCTCAGATAGGGAAGGCAAAGATATAGTATCAAGATACTGTTCCACTGCGGTTTTATCCAGAGGATCTGGCATGGGACTGTAGAGATCTTGATAGTATAATTTGAATTCCTTAACTATTTCCTTGGGAGTTAATTTAATAGTATTATCAGCCAGGGAGCATATACTTTTAATGACCCTGGAGGACTCTTGGTTTTTGAGTCTAAGGGCAAGTAGTTTACTTGCCTTTTCCCCTTGATCTATATACAATGTTCTAGACTTTAAAATGGCATACTCGACCTTCTCTGTAAGTTGCTCATTATACTGCGCTCTGTATCCTACCAATTTTAATTGTTCCTCCTCTTTAGTGTTTAGTGGGAGATTCATTTCCAGGCTGCATATCAAAGTCAGAAGCTCCAGAGCTTTCTGCTCTCTTTTACATTTTCTGTTACATGCTATATGTATAAGTTCCTCCCTAAGAACACATTTTAATGCACTTAATTCCATGTCTACCCTCCCGGTGGAATGTAAATTAACCTCTGTGCATTGGCCTATCACCTGTGACATATGCTCCACAACTTTACTATCTTTGAGTAGTTGATTATTAATCTTCCATATCATTTCCCTGGGCAAGTTGGGAGTAAAACCCAGTTGACACCACACTACAGTCTGAGATTATCCCAGGATCAATTTTACATTCTACAACACCAGGTAACAGTGAGTGGCTGATCAGGAAATAGTCCTTGAAAAGGAGCCATGCACCTCAGACCTAAACATGTATTGTCTGGATTCCGGATACAGTATCCTCCAGGGGTCACATAGCCCCAAGTGGTCTACCATATCTTGGATTGCCCTCTATGCTGGAGATTATCCACCATGTCTCTTATACGACTTATCCAAATCAGGGGAGAAAGAGAAATTCTAATCTCTGCCCAAAATAATGGAGCGAGTGGTAAAGGATGCCAGAGCATTCAAAAGGGCTATAAAGTAGGTTGAGGAGTCTGTATTGGGACTGTATACACTTCCTAGGACTACCTCCGTTCAGTTGAGGAGACCTTTCAGCAAAATATAACGTCCTGAGGGATCACTTATACAATGTTCACATACTAACATACTAAAATGCCAGCAGAATAGGCCTAATGGTCTCTCGTGTCTGCTCAATTTTCAGCACCCACACTGAGTGCCAATTTTGGTGTCCCCCCTTCCCCTTGGGTTATACTGTCCCCAGTCCCAGATGTTCCACCTGTATTGTGCCTGGTCAGATTTACCTTCCCCCTGTACCTGTACCGGTCCCATCCCCTCTTAAACCTGTCCACAGTCTCCATCTCTACCAGCTCCCTGGGCAGTGAATTCCATGTCTCCACCACCCTTTCAGTGAAATAACATCTCCTCCTCTCCCCTTTGAGCCTGCCCCCTTCCAGCTTACACCCGTGACCTCTTGTTGCCCAACCCTCCTTCCTTTGGAGCACCCTGACTGGGCCTCCTTTATTGATCACTTTCATGTACTTAAAGACCTCTATCATGTCCTCCCATCCCTCCTCTCCTGCAGGGTATACATGTCAAGCTCCTTGAGCCTCTCCTCATAGGTCCTCTCCCCCAGGGCCCAGATCATTTTGGTTGCCCTCCTTTGGACCCTCTCTAGGAATGTAATGTCCCTCTTTAAGTGTGGTCTCCAAAATTGTACACAATACTCGAGGCGTGTCCTAACCAAGCAGTTGTACAGTGGAAGGATCACGTCCACCTTTCTGGAGGTAATCCCCCTTGCGATGCATCCCAACATCCTATTTGCCCTTGCCGCTGCCCTCCTACAGGTCTCAGCGTTTTTCATTTTGACATCTACCACTACCTCCAGGTTCATCTCACCCTCCATGACTTGAATCATGTCTTCTCCCAGGGTATACCCCTAGCCTGGATTTCTGACTCCCAGGTGCAGAACCTTGCACTTCCCCACATTGAATTTTAGTTTCCATTTTCCCAACCACCTTTCCAGAGCCTCCAGGTCCTCCTGCAAGGTCACCCTCCACTCCTCCCCATCCACCACTGCACCTAGCTTTGAGTCATCTGCAAAGAGACTCATCTCACTCCTGATCCCCCTCCTGATGTCTGAGATATAGGCGTTGAACAGGAGTGGCCCCAGCACTGACCCCTGGGTAAGCCCACTAGTAACCCACCTTGGGGATGAGGTTAACTCTCCAACCACCACCTTCTGAGTATGCTCAGAGAGCCAATTTCCTATTCATCTTAGCAACTGTTTCCCTACCTCCATTTCCTTCAGCTTAGCCAGCAGGCCACTGTGGGGTACCGAATCAAACGCCTTGCTAAAATCCAGAAAGAGGACGTCCACTGGCCTACCCTGGTCCAGGGCCCTCGTCACCCAGTCATAGAACTCAACAAGATTAGTCTGGCACGATCTTCCTGTGACAAAGCCATGCTGCCTATTGTCCAAGTACCCAGTTTGCTCCAGTAACCCCCTAGCCTTTCCTTGACAATACCCTACATCACCTTGCCAATCACCGATGTCAGGCTAACTGGCCTGTAATTTCCTGCCTCCTCTCTTGATCCCCCCTTGTGGATCGGCATGACATGGGCCACCCTCCAGTCTTGGGGCACCCACCCAGTCCTCAGAGAGATGTTGAAAAGCTCCACTAGAGGGACTACCAGGACATCTGCCAGTTACGTCAGGACCCTGGGATGTATCTCATCTGGCCCAGGTGCTTTCTCCATCCAAAGGGACCTGAGGGCTTTCCTTACTCTCTCTACTGGGATTTCAGCCTCGTCCTCCCCCTTTTCACCATGCACTGCTGGGCTTTCACCTGTCTGTGGTGGCCACTCCCTTTCCCCAGACCCACCAGGGCCCTTGGTCTGTACCTGTCTCACCCCTTGCTCCGGTTTGCCCCCGCTCTCCTCGCAAGACATAGCCCCTCCATCACCCCTGGTATAAACTGAGGCAAAGTACTCATTTAAGACTTCTGCCTGTTCCCCCGCCTCCTGTGCCCAACCATCCCTACCCTTACCTTGCTGATCTGCCTCCTTACTGTCCTTTTTTCCCCCTATGTATCTAAAGAACCCCTTGTCCCCCCTCCAGATCCCACTGGCCAAGGACTGCTCCTTTTTTGCCTTAGCTGCTCTCACTACCCTGGTGGCTCTCTTGGCTGTCAGCTCATATTCCTCCTGATCCCTTTCACTTCTTGACCACTTGAAGCGCCTATAGGCCATCTTCCTTTCCCTCACCACCTCCTGTACCTCCCGGGTCCACCAGAAGGGTTTTCTGGCCTTACTGAACTTACGCCTTTCCCTTGCGCAGGATCTGGTAACCTCCTGTATTCCCCTCCTAATGATCCCCCACCTGCTATCAGCATCCGTATCTGGCCTTATCCTGTCCAGACGATCTTTAAGGATCCTTCCCATCTCCCTGAAGTTTGCACCCCTAAAGTCAGTTACTACCATCCTTGTTCAGCTTTCCTCTCCCCCAGGTCCAGGAAGAACCAGACTATGGTGTGATCACTCCCAGCCAACAGGTCCCTCACCTCTAGGCCCCTAATCTGATCACTGTCCGACAGGACCACATCCAGTGTCCGGGCCTCCCTAGTTGGCTCACCTACCTGTTGTGTCAGAAACGCATCCTGGAAGACATCCAGCAGCCTCTGCTCTCTGGCCACTGGTGATGTCATAGTCCCCAAGTCTGTTCCTGGCATGTTGAGGTCCCCCATTACTATTACCCTTCCCTTTCCTAATCTCCAGTGTCCCTCAAGATTTCCCACCAAATTTTCTTCTAGGACCTCCGCCAGTGCTGGAGGTCTGTATACCACTCTGACCTTTACTCTCTTACCCCCCCCCCCGCATCAGCAAGGTGACCCAAATAGACTCCACATTCCCCTCTGCCTCCTCTACCCCTCCAATACCCATGGCATTTCTGACTAACAGTGCTACACCACCACCCCTTCCCTCCCCCCAGTCTTTTCTGAACATATTGTAGCCCTCTAGATTTAGGTCCCACTCATGCCCTTGAGTGGCCCAGGTCTCAGTGACTGCTGCCACAACTACCTCCCCCTCAACTAGCATTGCCTGGAGCTCAGACATTTTATTTCCTAAGCTCCTGGCATTTATCAGGACCACTCTCCACCCCTTTTCCCTCCTCTCCTTTCTCCCCCTTGAGCTCCCATTTCTCAGCTCCTGCACCCTAGCTGGTGACCCAGTTCCATATCTCCCTAACCCCCTAGAGGAGTGGAGAGCATGTCCCTCATGGATTGCTTCTAGAAAACAGGATAGCTACCCCCCTACTCGAAGTGCTGTTCCCTGCTGCACAAATGTGCCCCACATGTTGCCTTCAGAATAAGTTAGCCTCAGAGTCCAGAAGGTGTGTGTCTTGTAAAAGCAGGATGTCCCATTTTAGGAGCTGCAGATTTTTCAAGATTGTGTATCTCTTGGTTTTATTATGCGCCCCTTTGATATTCCACGTTATAATTTTCCTATCACGTGCCATCCCTTGGTCATAGAAACATAGAAGTAGATGGCGGATAAGAACTGCAAGGCCCATCCAATCTGCCCATTTCTTTTTCTACCTTATGAATGTGCCATCGGGCTTTGATCTGTCAATGGCCTATATATTCATACTCATCTATATTGCTCCCTTTTGCCTATCCCATGCCTATTTGAAGCTCTGCACTGTATTCATATACACCACTCCATAATATCATGTGAACCTTCGAGTCCCAAAATATCTGGCACCCATAAGGTACCATAAGCCTTGTACCCCCACAAAACTTCAACTTCTCTGGAGTTTTAAACCCAGCCAAGGGAAAGCAATCCCTCCCGACCCATACCTTATCTTCTTAGCACTATATACCCCAGAAATCCTAAAAACCCCGATTATCCCCAACCAGAAAAAAACTGTGAAACAAAACGCCCTTGCATGAGACTATAATTGACACTTCCCCCTCCCTCCAACACAAAAATCTTATGGTACATGATGCAACCTTCCCCCAAAAAGTGTTCCCGCTGTTCCCCTTCCCATAGTGATGCCTCCTGTGGATAAATGAAATAGCATAATATCAAATCTCCCATTGAGGCATTGATCAAAATGAGCCCCCCACAAACCAAATGAGCCACAGCAAGGATACAGTTAACTTGATATGAAAATAATAATATCCATAGATATCCAGTCCACACATTAAGAGGGTACATTTCTCAAAACACAGAGTGCAGTCCCAGGAAACAAATCTGATTCTTCCAGCATGTCATAAACCAGCCCGTGAACAAATACAAGTGAATCCGAGACAATGAAGAACTCTGTCAACACAGGGATTCAGGTCCAGGGCCACAACAGCGGCCTCTACTAACTAGTCACAGCAAGAGGAGTTAGAAACAAAAAATGAGGTCGGGCTAGGCCACTCAAGAAGTTCCTCCACGGATGTCCTGGGAACATAAGGTGGAGCCATGTGACAAACAAAGCAAAAGTCACTGTAGGTCCCAAAACAAACTCAAAAACTGAAAGTTATTCTATAGAAAATGAATGGGACCTCCAAATAAACCATGTACTAGTAATCAGTCAAGAGTCAAACAAAGTTTCATCTGGGCAAATTGCCGATGGCACCAAAACATGAAGACTTAACAGAACTGAATACCCAGGTAAAGCCCCCAGGTATAAGAGCCACAACTTCTTACAGGATGACTCCAAACTCTGGTGGCCTACCACGATGCCCAAAGAAAATAATGCAGAGAATGTATTTAAAGTCACATACCATATGGCTAGAGGCTAACGAATAATCACCACATATGCCACTCAGCAGCTCTTAAAAAGGTCAGGAAAAGCTTCCTTCAGGGCATTTTCTGCTAACTTCGGGTCCTCGTGGGAGGTCCACGTTCCTCTTACCATCACCAGAAACCTCACAGGATAGCCCATTTGAAATGTAATACCCGCTGCAATGAGCCTGGTAATGATGGCATATAAGAAGGCCCTTCTCTGTTTTACCATTAGGGGTAGATCCTGTGCCGGACATATTTTCTTCCCTTCTCAGGTTACCTCCTGCAGTTCTTTGATTTTAGCCATAAAGTGTTGCTTTTCTAGGTAGTTGAGAAAACGGAAAATTAGGATGTGAGGCAAGGCACCTGGTGGTGAAATGTGTCATGGAGCTCGATGGGAGCGCTCTATTGCATAGGCAGGCCCGAATGGAGAAGGGCTTACGAGCTTGGTGGGTGAAAAGCACAGAATTAGCCGTTTCTTCTTTCTCAGATAGGCCAATAATGATAGCATTATTCCTGCGGCAGCGGCTTTCTAAATCCTCCACCTTGGCTTCTAGTTTAGAGAGTCGATGCTTGGTCGCAGTTATGTCAGGATCCAGGCACTGTACTTTTCACTCCACCGAAATGGTGCAGGCCTCTACTGTATATCCGCCAATCTCCATGACGTATCCTCCAAGACTCCAGCCACATATTTTAGCAAGGCAGTAATGGAACAGAGCTTCTCTCTGAAGGGGCTAAATTCAGCAAGAAAGCACTCCACGGTGAGAACAGTGTGATCAGTTTGTGCTGGGATAGCGTGTGTAGTTGCAGCGGCCTGAGACTTATTCTTTTTGCTGGCTTTTTCTGGAGTTGGTGGTGGCATGTGGCGGTAACACCGACTGCATTTCTACCTCCATATCTGCATTCCTCCGAATCCTCTGCTTGCTTGTGAGTCCTTAGGAAGTAACCCACTTTAAAATTCAGCAGCACTAGTCCAAATTTCATATGGAGATTGCAAATACTAAGAAAATTTGGAGTGGGGTCAGTGGGAGCACTCCAAGAGAGCTGCTACTCAGCTGGCTGCATCACATGATGTCTGTTTTTGCATTCCTGACCACCTTACTGGTTTCCTTCATCCTTAACTGGTATTCACTCTGTTCCTCATCTCCCTTTTTCTTTTCATATCTAATGAAGACCCCTTTTGTAGAGTGGTCTCTTATGCCTGTTACTCTTGGTAACAATTTTCAGGCATGACTTGGTTGCCTCTAGTACGGCTCCCCTTAATCACTCCCCACCTCTCCTCCACCGCGTGATTTTGTTCACACCCCTTGGCTTACCCTTGAGTAGTTCCCTCATCTGGTCAAAGTCTGCTCTTCTAAAATCCAGAACTACAGCCTTTGATGAGGGTGTACTGGTGCTCAGGACCAGTTGGTAACATATGGTGTTATGGCCACTGGACTCTACAGGCTCCCCAGTCCTCACCGCACCTGCCATTTCTGAGTTGGGGAGCTCGTGGAGAATGGCAGTTTGCCTTGTGGGGTTTCTAATCAGCTGCACCGGCAGGTGCAGTTTTGTAACACATTTAGCAGGGCCTGACTCCTGGCACTTTTAGCTGCTGGAATGTCCCAGTTTATGTCTGGTATACTGAGAGCCCCCACCACTACTACCTCTCCCTTTGCTGTGCCCTATGAATCTCTGCCTCTAGTTTGCCATTTCCCTTGTCTGCATAACAAAGCCGTCTGCAGACAACCCCCATGCACAGCTTCTTACCACATGTGTTCATGAGCTGCACCCACAGCAGTTCTGTCACCCCCTTCCCTCCCCTGACGGACCCCTCCTCAACAACCTCTATGCCTTTCTTGACTTAAAGCTCTACCCCACCACCTCTTCCTATACCCCTTCTTGTCTATACATGGTGTATTGTGATACTGATGAATCCCACCATTATTCCCAGTTGACCGTGTTTCTGAGATGGCTATGAGGTCTAATCCTGCATCTGCCGCCATTGCCTAGATTTAGTAATTTTGTTATCCAGGCTCCTGGCATTAAGGCAGACTGCCTATCAGCTTGTGCATATAGCCCTCCCCCTCTTATTATTAGCACTTCTAACTGTGTCCATCCCATCCCCCCTTCAATTTCCTGCACCTTGCTTATTCTGTGAGCCTCTCCCTTCTCTTTTTATTACTTTATTGTAGACCCCTGTCCTGATTTCTACATCCTTGGGGCAGTCCTAGCAAGTCTCCCCTTTTGTCCTTCTCCTGTGTGGTTCAACCAGCCCCAGTTCCCCCACTTGGTTTAAATGTCCACGAACATAGACATCAAACTTCTGCACCCGTGAACCAGTCCCTCTCTTTTGTCAGGCAAAGGCCATCGGCCTTGAATAACCTCCTGTCCCAGAAACCCCCACAGTCCTCTGCAAAACTGTACCCTTTTTTCTGACAACACCCCTCCTTAATCACCTCCTTCCTCACACAAAAACATAGAATTGGTAGTCAGAAAGGGACTACTTGGCCCACCCAGCCTGCTCAGATATTCCCTGCTTAATCTATCTCTGCATGCCCTGTCTGGTCTCCACCAACACTCACTCTCTGTTCTCTAGTATACCCCTATGTCTATCCCACACATGCTTAAAGCCCCCCCCACACACACACACACACACTGTTTTAACCTCCACCTCTGCTGGCAATCTGTTCCAGGCATCTACCTCCCTTTCTGTGATTAAATATTTCCTCACATCTTTCTTGAACTGCCCTCTTCCAGTTTCATCGCATGCCTGCTGATTCTAGTGCAATTTTTCATTTGAAAGAGACTCCCTCTGAACCCTGTTCACCCCTGTGCGGTACTTGTAGGTCTCTATCATGTCACCTCTCTTCTCTGTTCCAGGATGTACATATTGAGATCCATCAGTCTCTCTTTGTAGGGCTTCTCCTGTAGCTCCTGAATAATTTTAGTTGCCCCCCTCTGGACTGCCTCCACCCTATCTATGTCCTTTCTGAGGTGCGGTCTATGAAACAGGACATTGTAGTCCAGGTGGGATCTCACCAGCGAGTGACACACTGGCAACACCACTTCCTTCCTCCTGCTGGAGATACCCATCCCTAGGCACCCTAGCATTCCACCTACCTTACCAACAGCTTTTTCACATCTCCCTGCCACTTTGAGGTCCTCAGATATGACAACCCCAATGTTCCTTTCCTGTTTAGTGAGTGCCAGTACCTCCAATCCATCCTATGCACAGCACCTGGGTTCCTATGCCATAGGTGAATGATTTTGTACTCTCAGGCACTGAACCCCAACTGCCATTCTTTTGACCACTCATCATGAGCTATAATAATAACTTACTTCCAGTCAAATAAAAAATATTTTAATGGACAGTTCCAATCCACAGTTTTCAGATCCTCCACCACTAGGATACTCCTTGCTGCCTTGCTCTTGTTCTTACCACTCGATGCCTTTAATAAAGTCATCCTGCCCACCCTTCCCAACTCGCTTTGAGCACCCACTAAGAGAGTCATGTACCAACTCTTCCTCAAACGGTGCAAACTGATTCACTTTTGAGATATGGTGAGCCTGAATAACTTCCTTATGGCTGCCCCTGTCACCCTTTCCCCTCCTTCCGACTCTCCAGCCCACTGGGCCACAGCACCTCTGTGGAAGCAAAGATGCCAGGTGTGTCTGAGGTTTCTACAGCTGCAGCCATAGGTACCTTCAGAAATTTCTGGATATTTTGCACCATATCTGAAAGAGATTCTGTCTGGAGGCCAACAGTAATACTGCAGGCAGGCAGGAAATTTTTCTAGCGATATCACAGAAATTTCAGGAAATATCTGGACATGTCTTTGGCTGCCACAGTAGTTTAACTGGTGATGCGGCCAACATATCTTCTCCTTTGTTATTACCAACTTTACCTGGAGCTCTGCAAATACCATACATATGGGGCAGTGTTCATTTGTCCAGAACATAGTCCGGGAGATGTGTGTTCCACAGTCCACAGACCTATGTCCCCAGTATATCTGTATTCCATTCTATCTGTCCCACAGCACCTACTGTACCTGACTACTAAGAAAACCTAACTATTGTCTAGTACTAACTGTAATGAGGTCCACCTGCCTGAAAGTAAACCTCTTTTCTTTAGCTATTTCCTACAACCACATATCCAAGATAGGCCATTTGTTCCTTAACCTTAATGCAGATTCACCTTCACAATCCACTGCGTTGGGCTACCCCAGACAGGGAAGTCTTAGGTTCCCATTACATAATCTAGCCAGTCCCTACCAGGTACCTGTGCTGACCACTAGAGTTCTTTGCAGTCCTGTGATTTCCTGTAGACACCCTGCAGATGGCCCACTCCTTTTCTGTGCTACTCACATGATAATACTCAATTGATGGCACAGCTAAACAGCTCAATATTTAAAGGCCTCTTGCCTTTTCCTGTTGTGCCCCTCTTTGCTCTCTAATTCCCTGGGACTGCTCTCATTCTGTTCCACCATCCAAAATGGCTAATTTCTAGTGTGATGACCCTCACACACTGAGTGACAACAAAGTGAAATTTACAGCATAAACAGCAGCCCTTACTCTGCAGTTATGGTCCTCAGAAGCCAAGCCAATGCAGAAACTTGGGTGTAGTAATTGTCTCCGCATTCTGAATTGGTTGTGGCCTCTAGCTTGCTTGTTCCTGTTTGATCCTCAGACCCTTCTGCTGTGGTACTGCTCCTCTGTGCGTCAGCTTGCTCACCCATTAGAGAGCTCTTTTTACAAAGGTTATGCCCTGATTAGCTCACTACTTCCCTGGGACCTCCCCCATCTTGTTTGTATATCCAAAATATCGGACTTCTGGTGCAGCGACCTTCACAATACTGAGCCCCAACAAAGTGAAACTTACAGCATAAAGACCAGCACTTGCATTGCAGTTTTGACCGACTTACACTACACTTTGGGTCCCCAGACCCTTCTGCTGCGGTACTGCTGCTGTCTGCCTCTGTGATATAATTTTCACAGGTTCTCATTTTAATTCCCATTCAATACCATTGTGTTCTCCCACGCCATTATCTTTTTTTAAATTCTTCTGTTTTCCAAGTTATTTTAAGAACATTTCAAAGATACATGCTTTTTACATTAGTTGTATTAAAATTGGTATCTGAAGTTAATTATTGCATCTGTTTTTTGAAATTTATAATTAGCAGTTTCTCTGGGATTTGAAGCTCTTCTCTTGCTTGATCATAGTTGTTGTTTCTCAATGTGTTGTTTCTTAAATGGTGATGACATGGACAGAATATCAGCGACTGGATTGCTTGGTACATGCAATAATTTAATTGTACAGTTTAAACTACTACTGAGGGCACATAGGCATGAAAGTAGAACAGTGGTGCTGGAATTCCATAAGGAAGACTTAAGGAAGATGGAGGGAGAACCTAAGGCAGGACTTGTGGGATATCACCAGATTAAGGGAGTGGAGAAGAGATGGGACTCTGTCAAGCACAAGGTCACAGATGGAACAAAAGGATGCCTTAGGCAGTTAGGAAAGAACAGAAAGTGGGGAAGGCCAACTAGGTTCTCAAAGGAGGTCAGGGAAACAGTAGCAACAAAGACAGCTTCATGTAGGGAGTACCAGGCTTCTCTTGGAGGCCAGTAGGTAAAGGTACCTCAGCAGTGCCATTGAGACAAGTACGACTGTGAGGAAAGCAAAGGCAAATACAGAGCTCAGGACAGTAGAGGGGGTGAAAGACAATGACAAAGCAATATTTGTTATACTGCAATATTATTGAATATACTGCAATATTATTGTACACACAGTACAAGTTGTTGCCCTTCCACTATTGTCCTTTATACATACCATCATAGGTTTGTACTCTCAACTGCTTGAACTGTTTGCTCCCTTGTTTCCCGTTTTCCTGTTTGCACCCCCAAAAAAGCTGCAGCTCCGTGCACCTTTCCCAATTACCAATTATCAAATAAATACAGCAAGCAGTTTTTTAGCTACATACATGAAAGATGTGAAGGCAAAAGAGGAACAGAGAGACTTAAAAAAGGGAGACTCTAGGATAGAATAAGATCCTAAACAACTACTTCTGCTGGGTCTTAATGATGGAGAAAGGTGGTCTGCTGAAATGTGAACAATGTAAAGGAAGAACTCCACTCAAAAATAAGTTCCAAATATTCTTTTGTTACTCCTCACTGTGATGGGCAACAGTTTTGTGGCCACGTCACTTCATCATGCCCTCAGTTTTGGCTCTAGTAAGACATTCTTGTATTATTAAATCATCAAACCAGTATGTTCTTTCCTTACAGTACATCGGCTATTTTTCACTAAACAATATCCCCTACATTTTTCTCCTATTACCATTTAAACATTTGTATATTGTACATTCCTCAATCATTTCTCTAATACTCTTTTTAAAAGAACAAACAAATCAATTTACTCTCCAAATAATGGTAATCCTATGATACACATGTATGCTCAGTTTTTAAAGCAATCCTACTGTATCTTGTACTTTCCCATACAACATTCTTTACAATGTCCTACATCTCTTAGCTCACCTTTCCGCTGTGTACAAATAACCTTATTCTCTTCCTTTTTAGGGTTGTGGGTGGAGCCTACAGCCATTTTGCGAGAGCTCTGTAGCTCTGAAAATGGCTGATCTCAGAACCCCTTTCACTGGACTTTTGGAAGTATCCTTCTGAAAGCCCAACAGAGCTTAAACCCCTCCACCACAATTGGCCTATGGAATAATAACCTCACTATTTCGGCTGTCACTTCCGCATTCCGATGCGTGAACTGCACATGCGCATGACTCATACGCAGAGTTGTGTGCAATGCGCAGTTCTGCGTAGCCACCATGTTGCGTATGGCACAATGCCATTCACTATTTTGTGCCCCCTTCCCAAGTCATGCCCATATCATGTCGCACACTGGGAGCCCACCCCAGTGTGCAGAATTTGTTTTTTTTCTATAAATTAGAAAACGGTCCCTCATCGCGTTTCTTTTTTCCTGGTGCTCCCTGCCCACATCATGCCTGACATCAGAGTGCCCAATCCCCATGTTGGCATTCATGTGGCACACTGAGAGCCCACCCCAGTGTGCTGAAATGTTTTTTTGCTGTGCTTTTGCTGTAAATTTGAAAACGGTCCCTCGTTGTCGGCTTTGTTTCCCTGTAAAACTAAAAACAGTCCCTTGTCATCACTGCAGTTCCCTTCCCCCTTCCCCACCCTCCCACTGTGCACCCACATCCCACTCCTCTTACCCCATACTTACCTCCAGAGGTTGGCGCTGTCATCTTCTCTGGACCAGAACACATCTGCACTCTTCAAAGCCCAACCGCAAATTGAAGAATTAAAGGTAAGCGTGCTATACAGCCATTCAATGGGGTTTTCAACTTATGCTGAGATCTCGGCCATTGTTTGGAATTTTTGTCCCACATTTTCAACATAGAATTCTTGGGACCCCACCTCATAAAAACTGTCACTGTCATTTTGTTACTCGGTCCCTGAAGGTGATTTTGTGGTCACTGTGCGGAATCACCTTTTGGGACTGATTCACAAAACGACAGTGCCACTGTTCATGAGGTGGGGTCCCAAAACATCCATGTTGCAAATTTGGTGAAAAAGTTCCAAAAAATGACTGTATTACAAGTGTGCATTGCGCAGTTTCTACGCACGCTCCTGACATTGCCAATTTTTAATATTTTCACTCCACATTTTTAACATTGCCATTTTTGCACACCTCCTTCAAAACAGTACAGCTGTCATTTTCCACAACCTGCCCAAAACGTGCTTTTGCACCTGTGGTGCAGAATAGCATGTTTGGTCTGCACAATTACCTTTCAGGACAACTGAACAAAATGACACTGCCACTGTTCATGAGGAGGGTTCCAAAAAAGGCCATGTTGAAAATCTGGTGCAAAACCTCCAAAATATGGCCACATTTATTTATTTTGTTTTTGTTGACCGGTAAGTGCACTAGACAAATCCTGCCTATTTTCAGGCACGACCCGGGGGAGGGGGATACAGATGAATGCTAACTGACCTTGAACCAGATTAAGCTGTTGGTGGTATTTTTAGTGAATGAGGGAAATTTGGCCAGGACACCAGGGAAATTCTCCTACTCTTTTCGATAAGTGTCATGGGATCTTTAACATCCACCTGAACTACCACCAATCCAGGCAGATGGGACCTCGGTTTAATGTCTCATCCGAAAGACGGCACCTCAGAAGTGCAGCACCCCTCTCATGCTGCACTACAGTGTCAGTACTGGGATATTAACCCAAGTGCCAGATGTGGGAACTGAATCCACAGCCCTCTGATCTCCAGGCCTCAGAGGCGAGTGTGCTACCTACTGAGCCACTGACATTACACCTGGGCGTTGAATAATTTCTACACACATGTGTAACGTTCATCACTTGGTAGCTCTTCACAGCCCTATAAGCTCTGACTAGAGTTTGTTCATTTCCATGTAGCTTTGTACGTCATGTCTGTTTGCTCCCAAAGCAGAAGTAAACCTGAAAACGACATTTATTTTCAGTTCCTAATGAGTTTTTAATTAAGTTTTGAGCCAGAACAATGTATATTCAGTGTTTCAATAGTCAGGGACATGCTGGGGTGCTTGCTAAACTTTACACGCTCTACCATAGGGCCCTAAGGTTCATCACTGGCCTTCCCTCCACTACCCAACACTGCTCCCTGTATGCCACAGTAGGTTGGACATCCCTTAGCAACAGATGTCACAGAAATGCAGCATCCTGGACTTATAAACCTAACATAAACAAATTACCACAGTACATCTCCGCCCTGTCTACCTCTATGCAAACTAGGCAAATATGCGCTGAGAAGCTCCTCCTATATTTCCTTGAAAGTACGCAAGGCAATTTCACACTTTGGTAGGGCGTCCATAAGCTATGTGCTGCCTATGCTGTGGAACAAACTACAAAAAATCCTGAAGCTAAATCATCCTATTAGTCTAGCAGCATTTAAATCATTATGCCTGCGATATAACAAGGAATCTTGTACTTGCTACCCCTGATTCCGTTATCTCCAAATGTCCAGGGTCCCCTGTGAGCTCCCATGTTATAATTCCTCCAGGTGTAGCCCTAATTAATGCTTGGCTCCTCCATTCCTCCCCCTTCACATTTCTCATATAACCCCTTCTACTTCTACCATTGTACCTTGAGTCTGTTATCTTCCAACCCTTCTTATTACTTTCTGCCTGAGCAGTACTGTCTCCTATTGATAGAGTGAACTATACAACCTTAGAACTGTGGCCTTTGATCCTTACCCATTATTTTAAATAGCCCTGTCCCTCTGTCTCTCCCCCCCCCTCCTCCTCCTCCTCCTCACCTTGTTGGTCTTGGTTGCTACCCCCAAGCTACTTGAATTCTTTCCCTGGTAGGATCTTTCTTGGGCCCACTTTGTGTTTCTGACCTCACCCTTGTATTACTGTACACACTGTTTACATATGGTGACTGTGTATAATTGTTGTATATTTTGTTCTGCTTATCTGTACTATGCCTTATCTACTGTTTCCATTGCTCATTGTAACCGTTGTATCTGCTCATTGTAACTGTTGTATATTGATTGTAGTTGAAGATCCTAGGTCCATCTCGAAAATGAGCATTGCTCAATGGTGTTCGCCTGGATAAATAAAGATTTTGATTGATTGATTGATTGATTGATTGATCAATCAATGTTTTCCACACAGTAGAAGCAGCACAATGAGAGGTAACTTTTGTTGTGGAGCAAGGGTGAGCTAAGAAAGATGTGGCACAGTTATACATCATTGTACGAGAGATCACTTGATAAAAAACATTGAGGACAGAAAATAAATGTCATTTTCTGACAAGACGTACAAAGCTAAAGGGAAATGAAAAAGGGAAAGAATAAGGTTAAAACATTAGCATGGACATTTTGGCCAATGTTAGCTCATTATGCCAAGAGGATAGATTGAGGTAACTGGATATGTTTTCCCTTAGATGCAGATGATTAAGAGGTGACATGTGCCTTGTCTATAGGGCACATGTCACCATGTTCCATGGAAATGCCTGGGACTTGAGGAAAGGATACATGATAGGAACTTCAGAGGACATAAAAACAGTTGAAGGGGATGCACTGTGAAAAGGAAGGCAAGGGGCCACTGGTTTAACCAGAGCATTGTTTCTGAGTGGACTAGTTTGATAGCCACAGTGGTATATAGTGATAGCATGTCAAATTTTAAAATCACATTAGACAATCATATGAAGAATAAGGGGAGAACAGGGTATTAATTTGGGGGCAATTCTACATGGTGTGAGCTTCTCAACTTGTCAATTCCTATGAATATTGCATGGCAGTGGCTCACCTAGTGACTGTTATAGATGAGAGGACATAGGAGTCACAATCAGCAACAGCATTAAGACCTCAGCACATTCCAATAATGTATACGGTGAAGCAAACAGGATGCTAGAATGCAGAGGGAAGGCCTTCTTCATTGGGAGGAGGGAGGTGATCCTACCCTGTACAGATTACTGGTTAGGCCACACCTAGAGAACTATGTCCAGTTTTGGAGCCCACACCTAAAAAAGGATAAGGAAAGGACCAAACAGAATCAGTTCAGAGAAGGGTGACCAGATGATCCATGGCTAGCAAAGGAGGTCCTATAAGGAGAGGCTGGAGGAACTAGGCATGCATTTGGAGACTAGAAGGGAAAGAGGGGATATGATTCAAACCTTTCAAGTACCTAAATGGTGTTAACGAGGTGGACTGCCAGAGGCTGTTTAAGCATAGCAAGAGCAACATCACAAGGAGGCACAGCCTGAAGATGGTGGGAGGCAAGTTCAGGAGGAACATGAGGAAGTAGCTCTTTATGGAGAGGGTAATATACAGATGGAAACAACCTACCTCAAGGGTTCATTAACTTTCAGACTGTGAAGTGTAGGGGCTGCAAGGGTATCAAATAGCCTGACGGATGTCTGGCCTGTGCTAGACAGGCACCATGACTCAGGCAGGAACTGGACAGACTGGATCAACTGATGATCTTTATTGATCTTTAAAATTCTTTGGTTCCATTAATGTATTTTTTTTTTATTTATGTATTTGTTGACCTGGTAGGTGCAGTGGTCCAAGGACTGTTTACAGGTATGACCCGGGCCATTTAGATGGCACGTACAGACAAGTAGAATGAGATACAGATCCAGAACAACAAACAAAAGAAAAACAAAACAAAAGAATGGTTATTTGTTTATACATTACGGACATTATTTATTTATTTTAAAAGTTTTAACGGAAAAGCCATATTAAGCTGGTATCAGCTCATTTCCAGATGCTTCTTTCGGGGGGAGAGAGAGGGAAGAGAAGAAAACAAAGTACAGTGTATAAAATACAATCATATAGAAATAAGTATATTGAATACACAATTTAAAGAATGCTTAAAGAGTAAGTTCCAAACAGTAAATTACCATACAGTAAATCATGGAACATACAAAGGAACATTAAATAGTAAACAAATCAACAAAATAAGAAACAGGGAAAAATGACAGATACTAGAGGAGTGGGGCAATGCTGGTGTCAGTGGTAGGTGTATTGCAGGGGAAGAGGGGACCACCCCAAATCAAAAGTAACTGCAGGAGTGAATAAAGAACTCACAGAGGATAGATTTCAGAGCAGGTAATGAAGGAGCAGAGTGAATGGAAGGGGGCCAACAGCCTCATAATTTCAGGAAGCAGAAAGAGCAGGCACCTTGGCAAACAGTAGATTTCATTTGAGGGACAGCAAGACAGCAACAGCAAGCATTGCAAAGGGAGTAAAAGGAAAAAGGGGTGGGGGAGAGGAGAAAAGCAAGATATGAGGGGAGCGAGCCAAAATAATATTTGAAGATATAGAAAGCACAGTGGGTAAGACAACTGGCATCAAGAGAGGGTAGGAAGAGAGAATTAAGGTGTTCCCCTCAATTAGATACCCAACTGTTTAAAATATGTTCCTTTTGGACCTAAATGTTTTTGAAGTTCTCAGTTATCTTCATTTCTATTTTTCCTTTTGCTAATAATATTTCTGTTTTACATTCTCTATGGCATTACTTAAATCTATCCCAGTGACTCCCAGAACTATTCGATTTTGCTAGCTTATAGACTCTTTTGTTTACATTTATTTTCCTTCTAATTTTAATTGTTAACCATGCTGTAATTCTGCCCATGTTACTGTACTTAGATGTTAATTTATTTATTTATTGAAATGTTTCACCAGGAAGGTACAATGCGTAACAAGTTGCTCATCTCCCGATGCGACCTGGGGGGGAAGGAGTACAACTACAATGAAACATTATACATTCAAGTTACAGGATCAACATAACCTACAGTTGTAAGGCAGGTGTTACAAACAGTGTTATAACAGTGTTGCACATAACATGTTGAAAGAGTGGACAATAATAAGTGCCGGGTTAATAAGTAAACAAGTGCTTACATGAAAGACAAGGGGGAATGGAGAGGGAGGGGTGAGGTGTGGGAGGGGGAAGAGTCATGCCCCTGGAGACCCCTTCAGGATGCGAGTAAACCTGCAAGGGGACTGGGGGAGCCAGAGAGAAGGGGGGGAAAAAACAGTGTCCCAGAAAGACCCCTTTAAGATGGTGGGGGGAAAAGTAGATGTGAGATACAAGCCCCTTGGGGGGAGGCAGGACAGGGACCCATGGAGAGCATTCAGGGTCCTTTACATTCTGTAAGAGATCAAGGGAGGTCAGTAAATGGGAGCACTTAGGGGGAAGGGGAGAAGGGGTGGGTGTGCACAGAGTAAAATGAAGGTGATGGTAGATGGGCAGGGTTTGTCTAGGGCTTAGAGGAGGGAATTAGGAAGGGGCATGGCAGGAGCAGCTAGGTGCAAGGTAATTACTGAGGGCAGAGCTGATGGAGTAGGTGGAGGATGAGTGCCGGATTTGGGAGGGGATTCCACATTTTTGGGAGGCAGTGAGAGTAACTGTATTGGCTGATTTGGGTGGATCTGTGGGAGACAACCAGAGAACAGGAGTTGGCTGATCTAAGGGAATGGGAGGGTGGTGGGGGTGTTATAAAGGAGGGGGTCAGGTAGGAAGGGAGCTCACCCAACCAGTGCTTGGAGGTGAATTTAGCACAGTGGAAGTGTCGGCTATTTGTAAGAGAGGGGAAGGATAGGGCATGATAAAGATCACAGTGATGGGCACAAGGGGGGCATCCAGGACAAAGTGGCAGAAGGAATTGAAGAGGGTGTCCAATCTGACCAGGGAGGACATAGTGGCAGCACCATAGACCACATCACAGTAGTTGAAAATGGGCAGTATCATCTTCTGAACAAGTTCATGTCTAGGCATAGGAGGGATGCAACTACAGTTCCTGAACAGGGCACCAAGCTTGGGGCACAGTTTTTTCTGGATGGCATCAATATGTCCAGAGAAGTTTATGTGTTGGTCCAACCAAACACCTAAGTACCTGAAGGAGGATGTGTCCTCAAGTAAATTCCCCTCAAGGGTGTGAAAAGTGGGTAGGGAGGGAAGCCTAGAGAGTCTCTGACTTGTGCCAAAGGTCATGGAGACAGTCTTTTTGGCATTGAGGAAAAGTTCACAGTTAGCAAACCAGAGCTGAACCTTGTCAAAGTCTTACTGTAAGCTGGTTGTACTCTCAACAGGACAGGAGCCAGATGCATACAGAACTGTATCATCTGCATACATATGTATAGCGGAGGATGGAGAGCAAACAGAGGGAAGGTCATTTAAGAACATGGAGAATAGGAGGGGACCTAATACTGAGCCCTGGGGGACTCCAGTGCTAATCGGGAGGGGCAGGGAAGTGGAGTCCAAGATCTTAACTGATTGGGTTCTACCAATAAGGTAGGCCTTGAACCAGTTTGTGGTGGAGGGAGATAGGCCAGCTGTTGTGAGTGAGTTGAGAAGAAGGGAGTGACAGACAGTGTCAAAGGCCTTGACCAGGTCGACAAAAATGGCAGAGGTAATTTGCCCATTGACAATCCCGGTTAGGATGGAGTCTGTGAGTCGTAGAAGAGAGGTGGTGGTTGAGTGTTTTTTCCTGAAACCAGACTGGAAAGGGGTGAAAAAGGAGGCGTCAGATAGAAAAGAGGTGAGCTAGGAGAGGACAATATGTTCTTGAAGCTTGGCAAGGGTAGGAAGGAGAGAAATGGGGCGATAGTTGCCAGGGGATGAGGTGTCACCCCCCCTTTGGGTCGAGGGAGGACCACAGCATGTTTCTAAGATGAGGGGACAGAGGCAGTAGAGAATGAGAGATTTAGGATTATTGAGACGGGGTAGGCAATGGCTGTAGCAGGGAGAGGGAGAGGAGTTTTTGGTCAAAGCCATCAGGGGAGGCACCTTTAGAGGGCTTGACGGTGAGGAGGGCACTTAGGGCATCATTTGGGGTTACAGTAGAGATAGAGAAGGAAGGTGGGAGGGTGGTGGGGGCACACAGGTAGAGGGTAGGAGGGATGGGTAGGAGGAGGGATTTCAGTAGCTCAGTGGTACAGGAGGTATAGTAGGAGTTAAATGCTGCAACTACAGCTTGTAGGTCGGACACTAGTGAGCTATTTACTTTAAGTACCGGGGGCAGTGGGAAAAATGAGGGGGTAAATAGGGTGTGTACCACCTTCCAGAACTTTGAAGGGGAATTTATGTTGGCAATGAAGGCAGATTTGAAATATTCAGACTTGGCTAACTTTGTAGCCCTGGTGCAAGTGTTTCTGAGCATGCGGAAGTTTGCGAAGTAGCTAGTTGCTGGGTAGCTTTATGATGCTTCCTGGCTCAATCTCTAGCCCTGAGACAGGCCAGAAGTTCTGGTGTTATCCAAGGTAATTAGTTACCTCTGACTCTGGTTTGTCTGAGTGGGGCAAAGGCATTCCAGTTTACAAGAAAAAAGTATTTGAAGTAGGCAAAGGCCTTATCAACTATGGGGAAGGAGGTTAGGGGGAACCAGTCAGAAGTGGCAAGGTTACTCAAGAGAGGTACGAGGTCAAGATGGGATATGCCTTTGTTCTAAAATATTTACAGTAAGTTTGTTTTGATATATTTATTTATTTATTTAAGTTTGTTGACCAGGTAGGCCCACTTAGTCCAATACAGGTCCCTTTTTCAGGGGCGACCAAGGATTAGTTACAGATAAATAGTTCACAGAATACAATGCATTACAGAATTACATAGGATAGGATTTACAGAGTTACAGACACAGTATTTATAATCGAATGTTAGATACAAGAATTGACATTTAGACAAATCAACATTTTTCCTTTTATAACAGTATATACATCGCTTTACATGGCACTGGGATACATCTTTTGAACACAGTCATACCTGACCAGAGTTAGTTGGCACATGAAGCACAATTGCAGAGATGCCAGCGGTAACAGTTACACTGGTTGAGCTCTAGCAGATAGGTCTTTAGGCTTTTTTAGAAACCACATAGTGAAGTACATTCCTGGAGGGTGGTTGGAAGTGTGTTCGGGGGGGAGGGGCGGGGATAAAATTGAAGAATGCTTTGGACCCATGGGCTGACAGGGTCCTGGGTATTGTTAAGAGCTGCCTACTAGATTACCTTAGCGGTCGGCCACTCAATTTGGGTACCAAGAGGTTTGCTATACTCAGGGAGGGGTGGTGCTAGGCTGCCTAAGCTTGTAGGCTAAGCAAAGAGGTGAGTATTTTAGCCTGTTGTCCAGCGTGGGCCAGGCCCACATACATTCTACAGTCATAGCCTCCAACTATTTCCTCCATTTAGCTAATACGTTTTTCATTTCTTTAAAATCGGGTAGATTAAAATCCCTGCATCTGATAACACCCTTTTCCTTAATTCCCTTTCCTCTTTACTAAAAACTGGACAATATTATGGCCACTACTAACCAAGGGTTCTCTAGTACTACATTTATCAATAGCAGCCAAGAAGATTCCAATCACAATATTCACTATCTAACTGTCCCTAGTGGCTGAACTGACAGTATTTAAACTCTGCTAGCTACCTAGTCTTTAGGGCACGGGGTCATAACGTCACCTACAAAAACTGTGCAGCAATAAATGCCACAAGCAAAATGCTGTGCTCCAGCATAATGTCAGACACAACAGCAACCCTCCAGCAACAGCACACAGTCCCATTGGAAACAATGGGAACTCTTTATTTTTGCGAGGGCTCCACTGCCCAGATCCTCCAATATGGGGGGCTTTGCCCCACACACCCCTGGACTACAATAATCATCTCCAAGGAGGTGTTAATATCAGGGAAGGGCAGAACTTGGGAGGAAGAAATTATTTATTTATTTTTTAAACAAAAAAATGGAGCAACACCAGGAGACCTAGGGGGAACTGGACTGTGATGCCAGGTCTTTATCCCTACCATATTCTGGTGTTTTAGCCACTCCACCACAGCAGCAGCTCATCCAGGTGCTATACCATAAGGCTACTTCAGCCATACGTAGTTAAAGTACACAGTGACAGGGGTAGCAGGAGTTCCTTACTGCTATTATATCCCCGTCACTCTAAATGTATCAGTACTTTACACAGTGCAGTTATTTTCATGCTGTTTTTATAGCATTGTATTGATCTGTTACCATCTTTAGCATGGTTTTAAAAACAGTTTCAGTGTAACATGGTCCTGTTTACAAGTGTGGACCCTTGACCATACCATGTGTAACGTGTCTAGATGTATTAACTTGGTTTAACCAAACAATTTTTAAAAGTGGTTCTTGAGAAAATTTACTTTAGTCTGGACAGGGCATAAAATTGCTGGTATTGCCTATGGTCACAGCCTAGATTTCAGTGCAGTGTAATACTTGTAGTAGTAGTAAGGGCAGTAGCAGTAATGCTGACATTGTTATAATACTGTGGCTGCTCTACATGTGACAAAACATTTTAATATATTTAACCAATGAAATATGTTTTCAAAGGTACACTACAGAAAAAATACATTGATAGGTTATTTTGCTATTGTACTTACTTGTCTAAAAATACTGTTCCCTTTAATTGGTTCCCTTGATCTCCGCCTTTGAAATACTCAAGGTAGAAGGCATTTTCATGTGTTTTTGACAATACAAAATATCGTTTTTTCCATGAAGACTGCAGGAAAAAAAAAGAAACAGCTGACCACAGGCTCTTTAAAGAATCAGTATATATAACTAAACTTGTCACATGATTTAAGTCACATACCTGGGTAGAAAAGTGGTTGCTTGGTGGTGACTTCAGAAAATATCCCTCTAGCAGGATTTCTTTGCAATAAAATACAGAAGGTCTCGCTGAAAGAATTAAATACACGTTACTGATCATCTTGAAGTTGCTACTTGTTTTTCTAAATCCCAAGATGGACACTGAGAAAACATTTCAAAAGTCATCAGGGCTTTCCAGGCTATCCCTTTTACATAATCTGCAAGTGTAAAAATGTTAAAACCAGTTCTGATATTATCACAAACTGGATACAGGTCCAATTTACCAAAGACTGGCAGTTTATTGTTTTTATTGCAGTAGTAAGTCAGATTAAATAAGACCATATACAGTATTATACAATGGCAAGAAAATTTCCAGGATTCTGATTGGTCAGTCTGGGGACGGACCCATGATGTTATCCCAGCATAACATCATGGGTGTGATGTCATCCAGCATAACATCACAGCTCTAGTCTCATCACTGTGAACCACTATGGATGAGCTCTATGAGCTGCATATCTTTTTTTGCATCTCCTCTTAAGAAACAAACATATTTTTCCACACTAATAAAAACATTCTTTAAAATTATTTTTTATTTTATATATAACAACAAGCCATTGTATAATAGGAATAATGCACTTCAGGATGTGTGTGTGCTGGAATAACGTCATTTCTGGGGTGATTAGTCGCACTCGGCCTCAGCCTTGTGCCTAATCACCCCAGGCATGACGTTATCCCAGCACGACACATACCCTGTCATGCATTATTCCTTTACTGTACAACACCAAGCCTAGCCTTGTGATTTTTTTTTTTGTTGTTGTTGTTGCTGTCTGGATCGACAGCTATTAAAGTACATTGATAAACTGGGCAAAGAGACGAATAAATATAATTGGCTTGGTTAAACCATATTACTATGTGATGATTTTTTCCAGCACATGGCTGTTCTTGTACTTAGCTTCATTGCAAATCAAGACCCCAATTTACAATTTGTTAAAACAATTTGTCAGCCACTTAGTAAACTACTGTCTGAGTTCCTCTATCCTCCCTCTACCCAGTTTAGCCATTTGTTTTGCACCTCACAAACAAATTCTTCATAAGTTATAGCTTGCAAAAAGCAAATGTTTTTGAAGTTTAAATAACTACACCATTTGCATCTGCTCCACTCATAACACTACAGCTATATCTGTCATCGTTCATTCCATTCTGCAGCTGTGTCACTTGCTATAGACTCTCACTCTTTCTTTCATTACTACACACGTTCTTGTTCTCCCACAACCACAACCCAAAAAAAAACCATGCAGTGCTTTAACCTTGCAAAGATTTTAACAAATATATTAAGACACTGGTCCCTAACAGAGTTGGCTAATAGTGCACAACATTCTTTTGGTAAATATAAAAATGTTCATTAGCACACAGTTGGTAACTTAGCACCAGCTGAGCAGTACTACTGGCAAAATAACTACAAAAAAAGGGATTCAAATTAAGCCATTTTGGAGAACATAAAAAAATCACCCTCAGCCAAGATCCAGTTGATTGCATATATCACTGAAGTGACTGTATGCGTATCTTGCAATTTTCTTCAATAAAAACATTTTTCCAAAAAAAAAAATACAGCTAGTCAAGGGGGGGGGCACAGGTGAAGAACTACTTTTCCAGAAACATATAAATATTACTGTTTTTACATGAGTAAACCTGTTTCTATTCATTTTTTTACATGCAGTTGATTAAAAAAATGTTACAAGCACAATTACACACTCCAGGTCATGTGTCAAGCTCAACTGATGCACTTCCAAGGTGCTGAAAAGCACTTGGACTGCAGCCTTGTGCTTCACAACACCTACGCAGCACATCAGTTGAGCTCAGTGCATGCCCTGTTGTAAGTTATTGCTTACCTGATCCTTTATATTTTATTTACTTAGTTATTATTGACCAGAAAAGAAGTGTGAATGAGTACTTCCTGCTTTCAGCCTGATCCCAGAGGGAAGGGGGCACAGACACAAACCAACATGGATTAGTCAATGGGGAATTTTGGCTAAAACTCTGGTGAAACCTATGGAGGGGTTGTGGTATAACAGATGGACCAAACACCGAACTTCAGGTTCAACACACAATCTCTGTGTGATGTTTATTCAAAATACAGGAAATAAGCTTCTGCAATGCCATATTCCTTCTTCAGTATATCAGTTGGCAGCAACAGACTATGGCTGTCCTTTCTCTGCACTTAGCCAGCACCTACTGACTGTGATCTAACCACTTTTAAGTGAAAATCTTTCATCTCTATGTGGGCCCCATTTGCTTAGGTAGTGGGGGTTCAAAAAAAAAAGAAAACAAAACAAGCTAAAAACTATGAACCTCAGTGCAGAAGCACTGAAAAAAAGGTTACCCCAAAGGGCATTGGCAACAAATCATGTTTCAAAGAAATACAACATCATACATACTTCCATAATACAAAGCATCACGGGATATATGCAAATCAACATGAAATGTCAAACTTGTTCAGTTTACAGCAATTTACATGCATTTTAAATAGCACAATAAATGTAATTTCTATAATAGTCACCTAGTACTTTTTACCATTATCAAAAACACCTAGTGCCATGGTATTTTCAACATTTACAGGTTTTTATAAACATAAGGTATATAGATCAAGGTATTTTATGACATAGTGTTATTACATACTAAATCCAACAATGATAAACACAATCTGCTTTACATACACTTAGAGGTCACCACAATTACCTCCCTGTATGCGGACCTGAGAGGGAAAAGAAAAATTAAAGAGGACACTATAGCATGGTCAAGAAAGGGAAGGGGTACCCACAGGTGGCCAATCTTATGGGCTAGAAGTTGTAAAGGATAGATTAGGCTAAGAAATAAAAGAACTGTTGCAACAGATTTAAGGAAAGGTCGGTTCTCAAGAGTGGCAGGAGCTTCCTGTCACATAACCCCCACCTGAAGAGGGAAGCAGGTATTGCAGACTGCTTACCACCTTCCTGTCCCAGGACGGGATGGAGCTTCCATCATCCATCTTCAGAAGCTCTGTCTCAGGGTCCCTATTGATGATAAACATTCTATGATAAACATAGTGAATATCATCATTCTTTACCCTGAGGTATTAACACATTTCTCAACAGAGACTAATGGTACCTTCCCATCTCCTTTTAGGGAAAGTCTGTTGTATTTCTTAACCAAAAATGTGGACTGTAGAGTCCAGTACCATAGAAAGACTTTCTCTGGGATGAGTAATTACCTGCTCCAACCCCACCAGACATGTCAGTTTTAAGCAGGGGCCAGTCCTAGGTTCAACGCCGCTACATAAACTATGTCTCTTGATTCATTCCACCTGTTACAGATATAGACACCTGAGGGTAGACACTGTAGGTGTTACCCCAACACAGGTTCCTATCCATTTTCCACCCACCTCCTCCTTTGCAGGTTTTTCATCAAAAAATAAAACACATGTACCACCTACTTGATCTTAACATATTGTAACATTTTGACAATATCAGTATTTTTAGCCTGCAGTATACCCCCAGTCAATACTGTTAATAGATTTAGCTGCATCAATACAAGAAAATATCCCTTCAGCCTCATAGGCTTCTTCTTGCTTGCTTGGAGTCTTCAGCCCCAGCACAATATTACTAGGCACAGTCTTACCTGGGGTCGCACATTCAAGTTCCATACTTGTATCTCCAACCTCCAACAGGTAACATCTAAGGAACACAGGAAGCAAAGGAATATCCTGCTCAGTCAGAGGGTCCTCCTCCTCCTCCTCCTCCAGCCAAACCCATGAAAAATTCTCCTCTGATTCTTTATCCAAACTCTCTGGCAGGGACCTCTAAAGCATCTTGCATCAGTGTTCCACCTCCCTGTATAGTCAGTCTGCCTCCAGCCATTGCCCACTCATCCGACGGATCATCCTCATCAAGGTCTCCACCTCCTAGATGTTGTCTTCGCACCTCCGGTCTGCCTCGACCCACTGTAGTTCCTCATTCCTCTGCATCTCTTCATTATCTTCAGGCTTGGCCTTCCTCTGAGCTCCCAGGTCCAGTCCAGGCAGCAGCTTCTGTCCATCTGTCAGCCATGGTTCTGGTCAGAACATCATGGACTTTCTTCTCCGGGTTCTTCTCTGGCAACTCCTGGTGCATAGGTCCACCTGGGATATCTGGGCGATATCCACCAGAAAATGTCCCTCTTCAGCCAGTCCAGATGCTTCCAGCAAGTTATCCCACTTCTAACATCAAGTCTGTGGAGGGGTTGTGGGATAACAGATGGACCAGACACTGACCTTCAAGTTCAACACACAATCTTTGTGTGATGTTTATTTAAAATACAGGAAATAAGCCTCTGCAATGCCATATTCCTTCTTCAGTACATTAGTTGGCAGCAACAGACTATGGCTGTTCTTTCTCTGCACTTAGCCAGCACCTACTGACACTGATCTCTGATCTAACCACTTTTCAGTGAAAACCCTTCATCTCTATGCAGGCCCCATTTTCTGGGGTAGTGGGGTTTCAAAAAGGAAAAAAAACAAGCTAAAAACAAAGAACCTCAGTGCAGAAACACTGAAAAAAGGGTTCTCCCAAAGGGCATTGGCAACAAATCAAGTTCCAAAGAAATACAACATCATACATACTTCCATAATACAAAGCATCATGGGATATATGCAAATCCCCATTAAATTTCAGACTTGTTCAGTTTACAGCAATTTACATGCATTTTAAACAGTACAACTAACTTAGTTTCTATAATAGTCACCTAGTACTTTTTACCATTATCAAAACACCTAGTGCCATGGTATTTTCAACATTTACCAGTTTCATAAACATAAGGTATATAGAGCAAGATATTTTATGACATAGTGCTATTACATACTAAATCCAACAATGATAAACACAACCTGTTTTACATATGCTTCGAGGTCACCACAATAACCTCCCTGTACGAGGACCTGAGAGGGAAAAGGAAAATTAAAGAGGACACTATAGCATAGTCAAGAAAGGGAAGGGGGTGCCCACAGATGGCCAGTCTTATGGACTAGAAATTGTAAAGGATAGATTAGACTAAGAAATAAAAGAACTTTTGCAACAGATTTAAGTAAAGGTCAGTCCTCAAGAGTGGCAGGAGCTTCCTGTCACAAAACTCCCGTATGCTTCCTGCTTTTCCTGATGTTTCTACAGTTGTCTCGTAAGTGTATAATATTCTCAAGGTGAAAGAGTCTAACATGTTTCAATATAAGAAAAATAGCAGGACAAGAGGACACAGCATGAGATTAGAGGGAGGCTGATTAAGGGGTAATGTGAGGAAGTTCTTTTTCACAGAAAGGGTGGTGGATGCATGGAACAGCCTACCTCAGGAAGTGATGGATATGAATACAGTGCTGGGCTTCAAACAGGCATGGGATAGGCATAAGGGAGAATACAGATGCGTATGAATAGATAGGCCATTGACAGAGTAAAGGCCTATGGCACATTCATAAGATAGAAAAAAATGGGCAGACTGGATGGGCCTTGCGGTCCTTATCTGCCATCAGCTTCTATGCTTCTATGTTTAAAGGGGAACTGTCAGCAATAACAGCCTCACACCAAAGTGTGAGGTTGATTCCAATTTGCACTTTGTGTAAAAAACATTTTTTTATTGTTCACTGCCGTATAGTAGAATGTATTAGGTTAATTTTGCTGACTTCAAAGATTCCATTTCCTGTAACTAGAAATCCCAGAATCCCCTGTAATTGACATCAGAGGAGGACTGCTGAGCAGAGAGACTCAATAGCCTTCAGTAGCCCTTGGTATACATGTTAAAGATTTTTTAAGCTAAAATCAGATATTTGCTGGTCCTGCTGTGCTCACAGGGCTTAGTACAGTCCTCTGTGACTATATCTAGCCCCAGAAGAACAGCAGACCAGCAAACAGAAGATTATAGCTTATTAAAACACTCTGACATTCATTGTAGGCTATTGGATCTTCCACTACTGCAGTGCTGCTCTGACATCAGCTGGAATGGAGTCTGGCATTTCTGGTTACAGGAAATGTCAGCTTACAACTCAATGAAATTAGCCTGATACAATCTACTACACTGCAGTAATCAATAAGGTAAAAAAAGTGTTTTTGCACACAAAGGGCTAACCGGGATCAGTCTCACACTTGGGTGCGAGGCGTTTATTGCTGACCGTTAGTTAGCCTTTAAGAATAAGCACAGTCTGAATTGTTTTCATCTTTATATGCATTTTTTTCTGTTTTTCCTCTTTTTGAAACTGATATCCATTCCTTTTTGTTATAGTGTTTTGATGTTTTTTTTTTCTTTTTGTATTGTATTACTTTAGTTTATACATTCCTATTCTTTTGTTTGTTGTTCTGTTCTTTTGTTTCAATTTTGAGCTGATCGTACCTTGTGCTAATTTTTTGTTAACAAAAAATTCCCCTACTCTTCCTGCAGGGGGAGATGCTGGTCATCAGACAGTCATGGCAGCTCCTGGTGAGGAGGATGGTGGAAGCAAAGTGCTAGCAGAGGAGTCGACCTCCCTTCCTGCAGCATATGCTGAGGAGGTCAGTGCTTTTGAAATGGACACTGCAATGTAAATTGAATTGCCACTCTCTACTTTGGAGTCAGGAGTAGGAAGAGCAGGACAGTTGGTTCAAGCACAAATGGTGTTGGCTAGTTCTGAACCCACACAAGCTGACCTGCAGTCAGAAGAAAAATGTCTTAAGGCAGCAATTTTGAAATGACAGAAGTAGCTGTTAGCATTAATGGCAGAGGAGGAAACAAGGTATCATCAGCAGCACGAGGAGTTGGCATTCAGGCATCGTAGTGCAGCATCTATTAAAGTGTCGGAAACTGACAAGCCAGCATCAGCCTGGAGTGATGATGCAGGAGTACCAAAGGCCCATGGACTGGATCTCAACACTCAGGCCCCTCTAGAAATGTATACTCAGACCCATAATTGACTATGGAGAAGGCCCTTACTAGAGCTGGATGGCATAAAGGAGAAGCAGTAGGTAGGCAATATCGGCACATTAAATGCAGGTACCTCACAGCCAACAAAAGGGACAAATATTCTAACTGAAGGGGGGGCAATTGTCAATAAATAATGAACCTGCTAGCAGTGAAAATTTAGTAATACTACCTCCCACTAACCAGGGAACAAATGTTGGGGACAGAAATGACTTTTTTTGCTCCTACAGACATTGTAATACAAACCAAAGAGCCATAGTCCACTATTGAGGAACCACAGCAAGTGGAGGTTCAGGACGTGGGCACAGTGGATTCTGAACCCCTGACAACCTCACAAACTGGAGAAAGTATTATAAAAGGAAATCAGAGTTTTGAAGATCCCAGACATCAATCCTTTTAATCCTCTCATCAAATGTTTCTGTTCCAAGAGATTCTACCCCAGTAGTCAACGGTACTCAGCACAGGTCAGTCAGGAAAAAATTCAGAAGTAAAAATTAATGAACATGCTTCTGATCAGGGCACTTCAGGAGAGGAGTAGTCATAAGGTCATATAACTGATAGCTCTTCAGTGGTGGAAGATTTTGAAGAAAAGCCAAGAAAAGACTTTCATAACCTTGACACTTTCAGAGGAGGCCCCTCCACTAGTTAGCTTCACCTTGAAGCTTTAGAGAGGAGCTACCAAGTACTTCAAAACACCATCAAAATCCCCTCTTGGGTCCCTAACAAGCTGGTCCTAGACCTGGAACTCAAAAATATTCAGAACTGTTTAACAACAGGGAACTTCACTCCAAGATGGAATGCAGTTCACTTACATTATTAGGTGGGGTTTGGAAACACTACCAGATCACGTATAAGTTATTAGAATGAATTGTTCCATATGATGACAGCACCAGCAAAAATGGCACCATAAAAAACAGTGAGTGTACACTGCTGAAAAGCAAAACGGCAAAGCACTACAACGCTGGCAGGGGTAGAACATTTGGGGAGGCAACCTACAGGTGGTGGGGAACACAGTTGGGAGAGTAGAGGAATGGCAATTCAGTAACCTAAACAAATAATATTAAAAATCCAAAACAAACAAAAAAAAAACCCACAGCTAGTCCTGAACCTGTGTCTGCCACACATAGCTGCTCACACACAGGTGGTGATTCTACCCTGTAAGCTACACTGCCAGATTGGATCTGACCCTACAAACTAGTGCCTACATACTTTCTGTATCTAACTACCTATGCCATTCATTCCTTTAAGAACATCACTGACATTTACAATATCTTTAAAATCCAGGTTGCTCAAATGACATTTGCTGTTTCTGAGTTGCTCATATTGACTTGCTTAAATTGACTCGCTTTTTACAAAGGATACCAAATTAATCAAAGGACACTATGAAGTTTCCTCCCACTGAGTTGTATGCATTAATACATGTTTGAAATGTCTTTGACATTTCATTTAAGACTGTGGAATCATTAGACAGATTTTTGTCTCAGTACAAACTGTTAGAGAATACCCCTATTATTGGTCCCTTTGTGTCCATCCCACTTATTAAGCCAGCAGTTAATGTGGTCACAATACTATTCAGAAATGAAGGGGTGAATGTTCAGGATGCGGCTTACTGTTTGAGAGAAAAATGTGACATTTTGGAAGCCCTAATACCTATACTTGACACAGAAGGGTCTAAACTGGTGGGGGAGGGGCTTGAGTGTGACTGCATTGTACCAGTGCTGGTTTACTGCATCTTTCTGGTAGTTGTTTTCTAGGTAAGGACCGAGGGTTGTGTTTTAATCAGGAAAACCGGGATCTACCATGAATGAGTCTCACATGCACACTTAAGTAATGTATGTGACCAGCAGAGCAGGGTTACCACCTTTTAAGAATCCCAAAGTGGGACATTACTTACTGAAACATGATTTTTTGCAGGACAGTACGTAACCTCGACCAATGTAGCAGACTTGTTTTCTCTATATAATCAGAATTAAGGCTAAATATTGTAGTTTCTTAGTTGCTTCTATCGTTTCTTATCATTTTAAGGTATTTTAGTTAAGTATTGTATTGCAGTTTTCAGCAACATTTAGTGGAAAGTTAGAAAATATTTTTTCTACTATAAAATCAGGGCATTTAGTATTTTTCATGTTTTTTTGCAGCACACAGCTGCCCAAATCAGGACTGTCCTGCGAAAACCAGGACAGGTGGTAACCCTACAGCAGAGATGTGGACTCTGGAATATGTACATGACAGATCCCTATATTCAAATCCCTTTTGTTACAGTTTGTGTGAGGAGAGGTCATTCCTATATGAATTGTCCATGGGCCACTCACAATAGCGCCGGCTGCGTAGATCAGAAATGGATAATAACTAGAGCTCAACAAGCAAGAGGCAAAGTTTGACCTGCTTTACAGCAGTAACCCCCTGCAACTCTCTCTGCATTGCAAGATTCAGGGGGGGGAAGCATACAATGATTCTACAGATCCAAAGAGATAATCTATGGGAGAAAACAGAGAGTTTCCATTTGGAGACCATACTGCTCCCACGGAAGTCTTCCTGGCTAAATCCTGACTTGCCAAAGCCCTCCGTAGTGATACTTGCAAGATACAGGAATCGGCCCATGATGGGGGATAACAGGATGGTGCAAGACGCAGCATGATTGTACAACCAGAGTCTGAACCTGCTATGCCCCCCACCACCCTCCACAACATACTGAATCTCAATGGATAGAGACCCATGCATTTCGCAAATGCAAAATAGCACAAAATAAAATGAACACGATAAAACTAAATCTGCAATTTTAAATTAAATAAAACAAAATGCTCTTGACTGTAAAACAGTGCACATTAAAGTAATTTTGCAGAAAGTTTTATCAGTGCAGGAGACTGAGCACCAATCCAGCACACACCTGCCAAGCTTAACAAAACAACTAACCCCTCATCTAGGCACCTCATTAGCTTAATTGCAGCCTGTCCGCTCATTGTTTGGCAGCTCCTATTCACAGCCCTATTTTCTAAGTGCTTGTCAATGGCTTCCTAACCTGCCATGTCTTCTTTCTGGCTCCCCGAATGTAAATTAACAATACTGATGTTTACATCAAATCTGCTAACATCCACCTATTTGCCGATGACACGGTATTTATATCAGAAGACCCTCTCTGGAAGCAGCTTGTAGGGATCTACAACGGGAATATAATTTTCTACAACTTCAACTACTGCACCAGAAACTGCTCCTGAATGCCAAAAAACAAAGGCGATGCTTTTTTCTCCCTTTGCATGCGTCAACAACCCCACTACTCAAGGTAATATTCTCCAGATCCACACTCTTCTTGGCGAATTGCTGGAATATGTTACTAAATTCAAATACCTGGGGGTGTGGATTGACCGAAAGCTTTCCTTTTGTGATCACATTGAGGATCTCTTAAAGAAGCTTAGGCAGAGGCTTGGCATCTTCTATAAGATCAAACATTTTCTAACACTGGATGCCAGGAAGGGACTGATCCAAACCACATTCCTTACCTTATTGGACTATGCAGATTTCCTTTACAGCCAAGGCCCCGTGTCTGCCCTGGCTAAATTAGACACACTCTACCATTGGGCCTTGAAGTTCATAACTGGTCCCCCACACATCGCTGCTCACTTTACACCGCAGTAAGTTGGTGATCCCTTAACTACAGAAGACAGAGGAATGCAGCTCTCTGGACATTTAGTGCCATCATGAAGATGTTGCCTCAATACATCTCGGATTGTCTTCCTCTACGTGTGATAGGTAAAAATGCCTTAAGGAGTTCCTCCATTATCTCCCTTGCAGTACCAAAGTTCAAGTCGCACTTTGGCAGGTCAGCCATATCTCACGCTTTACCTTCTCTCTGGAACAACTTGCAAAAAACCCCGAAGTTGGCTTACCCAATTAAACTATCAGCCTTCAAAGCATTTTATTCTCGCTCTGTCAAGGAATCCTGTAACTGCTTCCCTGATGTCACCTTCCCCTAGCCTCAGCTCCATCTGCTCCAGTGCATCCCTTTACAGGTGCTTCTTTCCCACCCCACTTGGGCAATGTTACAGCTTATAAGAACTTACCTGACTGCTCCTTCTTTCCTGACCCTGTGTTTTTTTCCTTATCATTAGTTCCTTTTCCATGTCACCCTGGCTCCCACCTACACTCCATGCTTACCTCCCTTGACACCATCTTGCTGTTTTGCTTTTCACTCCCTAACTGTTGCCACCCTCACCCATGCAATCACTACATACCCTTGCAGGCATGTATCGTGTACCTCTCCTTACTCACTCTCTTGTGTCCCCTCCCCACCCCTCCCATGCCCCTCCAAGCTCCTTCAATCAATAATTATGTTCAAGGATGCTTCAGATAAACACTGTAATAATAGTTGCGTACGTTTAACCTGTATATACTGTACTGCAGTTGCTATACTTTTTAGCTGCATACTCTTCATGGTCTTAGCTTAATGGTTCTTTTTAATACTCTATTTCATGTGTATTATAAACTTCCTGTGTATAATTACTGCTCTATGTAAATACTGTGTAGTGTGAATTCATTTTGTATATATTGTTTACCCAATTATGGTGTAACTGAGTATTCCTTTGTATGTATTGCTAATCTCTCCTTTCAGGTCTATCTTGAAAATGAGCTTGCCCAATGATGTTCTCCTGGTTAAGTAAAGATTTTGATTGATTGATTGATTGATTGATTGATTGACTGAAATAAAATTGGAGTCAACTGGAGTCTGTTGTTGTTGGGAGGTTTCTTATTTTCTCTCGGGTTCACTGACAAGGTGCAATTACCATTAGCACCAAATGATGACACCTGGCAGTCATTTAAAAAAAGGTATTTGAAAGCATACCTGTTGTTCTGGTCACAGGCTGGTTTTCTATGTGTCAAATGCATCCCGTTTGCAGCAGGCTGCTGTGTGTTACATGTAGCATAAAATGCCAAAACCACACATTAATATTATCCAGAGATGCAAGGAGTTTGCAGCGGAGGGGATGTATCTGGCAGATGGTAGTATCTTGATGTGCTGGTTCTGTAACTGCCATCTAGAGTGTGAGTCCAGAGACACCCTTGTTAAGCATTGCCGGTCTACTAGCTGCACTGAAAAAAAGCCAGGGTTGCAGAAAGTGCCAAGAAGGCTTCAATTCAATCCACAATTGGTGAATCCATTCAGTGTTCAAAGAAAGCAAAACTGGACAAGGCAGCTTTCATAGGGAAGAAACTGTTCTAATGTGTGCAACAGCGAACATACCTCTTGAAAAACTAGACCACCCTTCTGTGAGAGAGTATTTTAACAAGTACAGTATATACCAGGTGAGCTAAATTGAAAGGCTTTTTGTGAACTATTATTAGAAGTCCCTTTTACTCACTTTACCAGACACTGAAATCATTGTCTTATTGTTGCTTTTAGGAGCTGGCGGCCTTCCCACAGCAGATTGCCTTAGGCAAGAATATTTACCCAGAGCTGGACAGATTGTCAAAGAGGAGGTCCTGTCCACCATAGCAGGGAAAAGAATTGCTGTAATCTGTGATGAAACAACAGATAGTGCTGGACACTGTGTGTTCACTGTTCTACAGTTTAAAACACCTGAAGCCTGTAGCAGCATCCACCTAGCTGCAGTATTTTGCCTAGAGACTGCTAATGCTACATGTTCACAGGCAATCACTGAGACACTAAAGAACTACGGCATTGAGCATTCCAATGTGTTTACTGTTGTTAGTGACTCGGCTGCTTATATGATAAAATGTTTTAGTGTACTGGGAATATTGTTGGGGCCACGGGTTTTACATATGACATGCTGTGCACACAGTCTGCACCTGGTTGGCAATGTATTTGTGGACAATTTGTCAGAGTTGAACTCGTTGGTGGCTAAGATAAAAACACAGTTCTCATTCTGTAGAAAACTGAAATCTGCGTGTTTAGGTTACTGTAGAACCACACATCCTGATCTGCCAGCTGTTTTGTACTCACGGCCTGTTCTGACAAGGTGGAACTCTTGGTTTAGGGCAGTTTTCTATCTGCATGATTATTTAGATGCTTTAAAAGAGTTTTTTGAACACAGTGAAATGAAACTAGCAGCCATGATAGCCCTGATTAATTTACTGGCGGATGATTTTTACTCAGTTGTCAAATTCCAGTGTAGTTTCATAAAGGCACACTGTGTCACAGTGGCTGATTTAACAACGCAATTAGAGGACACAAAAAAGCCTTGGGAACATTTATTCTAGCTAAAATGTAGCTGTTAAAAAGAAACTGAGATTCTTATAACAACAGCTGAGGCAGAGAACCTTGTTTCAGGAATGGAGCCACATGTGAAAGACAGGGCAGTTCTCCAGCTTAAGATGGCCCTTCAGAAATCGGTAGACAAAATTGAAAAACCTATGCCAGTTATTTCACCACCAGTGCAATTCATGACAGCTATTAACTCTCTCTTTAACCCTGTAGAGGTGAGCACGTGTCAGAAAATAGAAAAAAAAGTGTTAGCAAAATGGCTTTCACATGTGCCTCTGCTGAGAGATATTGAAATAAACAATATTCTGTTGTGGTATATGTCACTTACTGACAGCATTAAAGAAGCTGTGATGCACAATTTGGATGGATCAGTTGATATTATACCAAGAAATCTGGGAATAAATAACAAGAAATGCACGGGTCTGTAGTACACACTAATTGTAAATGACAGAAGGCAAAATATGAAAAAGGAAAATATTGAATATTGTTATATGCTTGCTTTTAACTGTTAAACAGCTAAATAGCAGCTACATAATGCCATGTTACTGTGATTTGCAGTGTTTCATTGATGTTTACTGATGTTTATTAAGTAGTTATGTACTTGGAAATTAATAAAAAAAAAGAAATAAAAAGAAACTCACACACAATGACAAGAAATAACAAGAAATTCTTTAAAAATGTCGAGAAATTTGGGGGAAAATAACAAGAAATGCAAGGGATAACATTAAAATAAAAAAGAGGGAAGAGTAGAATGGCTAGACCAAAAAAACATTCTCCTGAACCCTTAGTAGCAGGCAACAGATAATCTGCTCTGCAGTTAAGAAAAAAGAGATGAGGGGACGTTGAGGCTGAGGACAGTGACTCAGAAGTCCCCTCAGTCACCTCCTCACAAAGGGTTTTGTCCTCCGATTTTGAGGACTCATTATCAGTAGCATCCACTTTTAAAAGGATTACACGTACCAGATCACAATCAAAATGAGGTAACTGTTAATGTTACTTGTTCTACTACTAATCTAATTCTGTTCTGTAGCAGTAACTTCCTTCAATGCAAATAGTTTGAAATCATATAAGTCACAACACTTTCAGTTTTGCACAATTTACTAGCCAACAGTACTTTTGCAAGACTTAAGACTGAAAACAACATTTGAGTTAACACAGACTCCAAAGTTATCGATGAAAGGACCTTCCTTTTTCTCCACAGGTATTGAAACTTGTGATGGGGTAAGGATATAATTGAATGGATATTACTTGCATGTTTCCAGGTTGGTGGATGTAAGCCCAGGAACAGCCCTAATGTTACATCATTCAAACAGGGGATACTGATTTAGAGCGGTATCCATATACGGTCCCCAAACTAAAACCGGAAGAATAAATTTATGGAAGGCCGTACAACTATACTTATTTGCATCTCAATTTCAATTTTTGGAGAAGATTTCAATGGTCCTTTTGATAATATAAGGCAAGGTGAGCAAGAAAAAAGTTGTTGTGACTCAAATTTTCTGAAAACTTAATTTTGACTACTTACTTGGCTAATGCATATAGAACTTTACACCAGCAAAGAGGTCAAACCTATTTCCAAGGAGTACTTTCCACTAGAATAGATTTCATTTTTGCGAGGTATAGTACCATCTTCAACTGACACTAAAGCAGTAGAAATCTCAGATCACATGTTACTATTCTATAAGGGTATTTTAGGTTCTCCCCCCTCCCCATATGGGAAAGAGATAAAGTGACTGACCATCTCTATATCAACACATGACAGAGAGAAAACAAAATGGGAAAGGCTGTTTAAGGCTAGGCTGTTGATAGACTGTGCTTACGATACCACAGCTTTACGGTGGGAAGATTTAAAAAAAAGATTTTAAGAATTTCTTTAAGGGTCCATCAGAACAAGAAGATAAAAAATATAAAGAATATCAACATACCAGATTACAGTCATATAAACTTATAGATCTCACTCAAAAGAAAATGGGAAATTTCTCAGAACAAACTACACAAATCAAAAAAGAAATGTTTAAATTATAATGTAACAGCAATTCTGCCACTGAAAGAAATGCAATTTGGAACCCAGAGAAGAAAATAAACTTTAGATGATTTTAAAAGCTGTAAGCAGAGAGTGTCCAAAAAGCTTTCATTTAGGTGTCAAAACACAACAAGGAGTAACATACCAAAAATAAGGAAATGTTGACTGCAGTGGTAGAACATGCAGAAAACCTGTTTGCTCCAGCACATACAGTCTCTGAACAGGATATTAAATCCTTTTTAGCCAGCTTACCAGAAGGAACATTGACAGACTCAGTATGTAATGCGCTTAAGGCTCCAGTAACACTACTGGAAGTGGAAGAAGTCACAACATTGTTAAAAACTAATACTGCTCCTGCAAAGGATGGTTTACCATTAGAGTTTTATAAAACATTTTCTTCACAGTTGGCACCAACTGTACAATCATTATTTAATTTCATACTAGAATCACGAGAAATCTCTGATTCTATGTCCACAGCACTATTACAGTTCTAATATAAGAAAGGCTAAATAATGTACTGTAATTTAAACAACTGGAGGCTGATCAGTTTAATTAATGTAGATCAAAAAATTATTTCCAACATTTTAGCAGAGACGTGCTGGTATAATGCACAGAATTATCCACTTCCAAACCTTCCGTACCCGAGAAATCTATTCAAGAGACTTTGTTAATAACTAGAGAAATAATTAAAATGTAATGCATATAGAATTAATGCTTTCTCTTGAGCAGGAGAGTGCCTTAGATAAAACTGCATCTAATTACTTATTCCAAGTTGTAAAACAGTATGGACTCCCGGAGGAGCTTACAAATTGGTTAAAATTCTTCTATGCATCTACAAAGGTAAGACTACTCATGAATGACTGGATATGATCAGTAATTAAGATAGGGAGAGGGGAAAGAAAAGCGTGCCCTCTGAGCCCCTTTCTTTATGCATTATTTATTGACCCCATATTAAGATATATAGCAAAACAACAACATACAATAAGAATAACATTGGTAGTTGGAAAGTCTGGTGTGAAAAAACTTGTCACCAAATAGAAAGGCTGAGGTGCTAAAACAGGAGTTTACCAACTATGAACTTATATCAGGATCCCAAATAAACTATGGAAAAAGGTGAAGTAACAGGGGTAAGAAAAATGGCCAAATGTGAGGTTGAATTTTTAGGAATTCAAATAAAAGATACACAATTATAAATACTAGGAGTTTTATTTGGTACAGGAGAAACTAAGAAACATCAGTGAAGATTCAGTATTGGAAACAAGGAATGTTTCAATGAAAAATAGGGTGTTTTTGATAAAATCCCTAATGCTGTCAATCCTAATGCTGTCAGTGTTTTTATATATTAGTTATGTGTATTCCTTGTCCATTAAGTTAGAAGTAAAGGTACTTTGTCTCCTTTTTTTCATTTTTTTTTTTTTTGTGGGAGACGGATTAAATTTATAAGAAGAGATATCATATATTTAAAAGTAAAAAGAGGAGGAGTTAGGATCATGAACCCAGTGGCATTTTTTCTCCACGTTTTGTACAGCAAATTTTCAGGTAATTTGTAAAAACTGGAAATGTTGCTAGCCTGTAGATCAGAAAGCAGCAAACTAAAATAAGCTACCATTTTCTTACTAATTTAACACTTCTATCTCAGCAGGAATCAGTGTCTGTTGATATTAAGCAGACAGATACTTTATTAGAAGTAGAAGGGGTCTTATTTAGGGTTAAAAAAAGAAAAGAAAGAAAGTCAGTGTGTGTTCTGTGCTGGGAAGGGTACTGTATCAACTTACTTTGCTAATCAGTAGGAGGAGAGAGAGCTTAATTGGGGGTGTGGCATAGACAATATAAAAGCAGGTGACTCCAATTACAACTTCCTGTTGCTAGCCTGTAGAGCAGAAAGCAGCTAACTAAAAGAAGCTACCATTTTCTTACTAATTTAACACTTCTATCTCAGCAGGAATCAGTGTCTGTTGAGTTTAAGCAGACAGTTACTTTATTAGAAGTAGAAGGGATCTTATTTAGGGTTAAAAAAAGAAAAGAAAGTCAGTGTGTGTTCTGTGCTGGGAAGGGTACTGTATCAACTTACTTTGCTAAATCAGTAGGAGGAGAGAGAGCTTAATTGGGGGTGTGGCTTAGACAATAGAAAAGCAGGTGACTCCAATTACAACTTCCTGTGGCTAGCCTGTATAGCAGAAAGCAGCTAACTAAAAGAAACTACCATTTTCTTACTAATTTAACACTTCTATCTCAGCAGGAATCAGTGTCTGTTGATATTAAGCAGACAGATACTTTATTAGAAGTAAATGGGGTCTTATTTAAGGTTAAAAAAAGAAAAGAAGGAAAGTCAGTGTGTGTTCTGTGCTGGGAAGGGTACTGTATCAACTTACTTTGCTAAATCAGTAGGAGGAGAGAGAGCTTAATTGGGGGTGTGACTTAGACAATATAATAGCAGGTGACTCCAATTACAACTTCCTGTTGCTAGCCTATAGAGCAGAAAGCAGCTAAGTAAAAGAAGCTACCATTTTCTTACTAATTTAACACTTCTATCTCAGCAGAAATCAGTGTCTGTTGAGATTAAGCAGACATATACTTTATTAGAAGTAGAAGGGGTCTTATTTAGGGTTAAAAAAGAAAAGAAAGAAAGTCAGTGTGTGTTCTGTGCTGGGAAGGGTACTGTAACAACTTACTTTGCTAAATCAGTAGGAGGAGAGAGAGCTTAATTGGGGGTGTGGCTTAGACAATATAAAAGCAGGTGACTCCAATTACAACTTCCTGTTGCTAGCCTTTTTTCTTACTAATTGCCCTCCATCCCACCACCCTAAGCCAGTTCTACTTTTATAGCCACTGGATTTGACTGACAACAGGAACTTCCTGTTTGGCAGTAGGAAGGGAAGGATCATAGAGAAACGTTAGTTTTGTCAATCCTAAAGGAAAAAAGTTGCTCGCTCTCCCCCCCTAGCTGCTGGTGGTCTGACACTGAGCAAGGAAGAAGGAGGCTACTGAAGAATATAGGAAGTTACTGTGCAAGAACAGGAAGGGTGAGAGTTGTAAGGAGAGGAGAGAGTGAGCATACAGAGAAACAGGAGAGGGGACACAGAATAAGACATGATAGCAGTGGTGCAGTGCAATGGCTGTGGGACAGCAGTGTTCCAGGAGACATTCTGGAGACTGTGATGCTGCCCTATTTGCAGGCACCTCTCTGGTCTGAGGGAGGAGGTTGCCCGTCTTCAGGCCATCCTGGCTAGGATTCGTGAAACCTCCTCCTCCACTCAGGGACCACCAGGGCCAATGCCACTACCTCAGAGGTTGCCAAGAAAGAGGAGAGATTGGAGCAGAGTGGGCTCAGGGAGGGAGAGAGTGGTGGAACAGAGTTGCATCCCTCCAGCTGTACCTCTCCACAATTCATACACTCTTCTGGTGGATAGTGGTTCCTCTATGGAGGCACCTGCAGTGGAGACCAAGGAGGATGCTGGGAACCTTCACAAAGGAGACCCACAGGAGGGTGGCATGGGACCCCACAGGGAAAGGAAACAATTCCTGGTGGGGGACTCAATCATTGGGGGGGTAGAAGTGGGGGAGGAAGGGAAGTGGGAGGTAAGGTGCTGCCTGGCACCATGGTTTGGAGGGACAGGAAACGAATCCTCAGGATTGTGGGAGCAACTGCACGAGGGAGGGAGCTGGATGTCATTGTCCACCTAGGGACAAATGACCTGGCTAGGAATGGGATCAGAGCAGTGCAAGAGGAGTTTGTAGAGTTGGGGAGGGGCCTTAGACAAGTAGAGCATACGGTAACCTTCTCGGAGGTGCTGCCTGTCTATGGCAAGGGTGATGCTAGGGTACTTCCCTCACCAGGGAATTCAATGAATGGTTGAAAAAGTGGTGTGGAGCTCAGGGTTTTGACTTCATTGGGGACTGGAGAGCCACCTGGAGGGATGCAGACCTATACTGGCATGATGGTCTGCATCTGTCCAGGGGGGGAACCAGGATCCTAGGTGAGAGGTGTAAATGCTTCACTGGCAAGCATTTAAACTAGCCAAGGGGGGAGGCACTGAAAAGGAGCAGGGGAAATCCCAGCCTCCCCTCACAAAACACTGTAATTACTGAGGTAAACACCAAGGTAGAAAAGTCATTAGGGAGCAAGACAGAGGTAAATGTAAAAAAAGGCAAAGGCAGTAAGGACAGCTATGGGGCTAAAAGGGGTAAGGCCATCAAAAAGTGGAGGGTGATGAGTACCAATACCCGTAGTCTGTGTAACAAACTCTCTGAACTAGTGGCCTTGATGGAAGAGGGTTGCCTGGATATTGTGGCAGTCACAGAAACATGGCACACAGAGAACCATGACGGGGATGTCAACGTACCAGGATACACAATCTACAGGACGGACAGGGAGGGTAAAAGAGGAGGAGGAGTAGCTCTCTATGTAAAGGAAGGGATCAAAGCAACAGAACTAAAGCGAAACAGTGAGCAGATGAGGCACTCTGGGCCACCCTGGAGACAGGAAATAGCACCACAATCCACATGGAGGTTGTATACAGACCCCCATCTCAGGAGGAGGGAATGGACAAGGAAATGATAGAAGGCATCCTTCCAATGGTAGAAAAAGGGGATATTGTTGACGGGGGACCTGAATATGCCAGATGTTAACTGGAGCACCTTTGCTGCAGGCACATCCAAGAGCAGGGTAATTCTTGATGCACTACAAGGGGCATGCCTCAGACAGCTAGTATTGGAACCCACTTGGGAGGGAGCAATCTTAGACCTGGTACTCTCAAATGGGGACGGAGAAAGAATCTCAGATTTAGAAGTGGGTAGCCATCTGGGGAACAAGAGATAACCAAACAGTGTGGTTCACGATAAACACAGCCATACAATCAAGCCATCTCAAAGCAAGAGTACTGGACTTAGGAGGGCTGACTTTGGAAAATGAGAGAGTGCCTCAGAAAGCACTAGCAAACAGGCAAGAAGGAGGGGTGGAGGAACAACGGGAGTAATCAAAACAGCCATCACAGAGGCAACAAGCCTTTGTGTAAAGCAAAGCAACAAAACACAACAAAGGAAAAAAATGCTATTGTTCTCAAAAGAGGTGGCAGGGAAGGTTAAGGAGAAAAGGATAGCATTCAGGAAATATAAGGAAACACAGAAGGAGCAGGACAGAGAACTTTATCAGTTAAAGCAGAAAGAAGCATGGAAGGCATTCAGAATAGCAAAGGCCCAAACCGAGGAAAGGATAGTCAACTCTGTTAAGAAGGGGGATAAGACCTTTTATAGGTACATTAGGGAGTGAAGAAAGACCAAAGGAGGGATACTGAGGTTTAATAAAGGGGAGGAAATGTGGGCAGAGGGTGACAGTGAAAAGCAGGATACTGAACGAATATTTCTGCTCAGTATTCACAAAGGAAGAGGAGGGAGGTACCTAAACCAAACAAGAGAAACACTCTGAAGATGGGGGTCTATACCAGTCCATTTACAGAAGAAAGGGTTCTGAAAGAACTAATAAAACTGAAGGTGGACAAAACAATGGGACCTGATGGATTCACCCGGAATTCTAAAAGAACCAAGGGTAGAACTAGTGACACCGCTGACTACTCTCTTAACAAATCATGGGAGGATGGGGTGGTACCTGAGAACTGGAGGAGGGTGGATGTGATTCCTCTTCACAAAAGTGGAAACAGGACAGAGGCAGGAAACTACAGACCAGTTAGTTTGACCTCAGTGGTAGGAAAATAATGGAACACTTGAAGGAAAGAACTGTTGAGTACCTAGAGGCCAGTGGGGCACAGGACCCAAGGCAGCATGGATTCACGATGGGAAGGTCATGTTGGACGAATCTAATAGATTTCTTTGACTGGGTGACCAAAGTAGTAGACCAGGGAGGGGCTGTGGACATGGCCTACCTAGATTTTAGTAAGGCATTTGATACAGTCCCACACAAAAGATTAATATACAAGTTAGCCAGCCTTGGAGTGGGTCCCAAGGTGATAGCCTGGATAAAAAATTGGCTAGACAACAGGACGCAAAGGGTAGTACTAAACGGAGTCCACAGTGAAGAAAGGAGGGCTACTAGTGGGGTACCACTGGGTTCAGTACTGGGACCGGTCCTTTTTAATGTCTTTATAAGTGACATTGCAGAGGAACCGGAAGGAAAAGTATGTCTCTTTGCAGATGACACAAAGATCTGCAACAGGGTTGATACACAAGATGGAGTGGAAAGGATGAGAAGAGACTTGGCAAGGTTGGAGGAATGGTCAAATGTACGGCAGCTCAGATTCAATGCAAAGAAGTGCAAGGTAATGCACCTGGGAAACAAAAACCCAGGGGAAGAGTACACAATGGGGGGGTGAGATACTGACAACAGTAGAACTGGAAAGGGACCTGGGGGTAATTATATCAGATGACCTAAAGGTGGGCAAGCAATGTGAGAAGGCGGTAAGGAAGGCTGGGGGATACTGGGATGCATAGGGAGAGGCATCAATAGTAGAAAACAGGAAGCTGTTATCCCTCTGTAAAGACAGTTGCTGAGACCCCATCTGGAGTACTGTGTGCAATTCTGGAGACCCCATCTCCGCAAAGACACAGACAGATTGGAGGCTGTCCAGAGGAGGGCAACCAAAATGGTGCAGGGTCTGCACCAGAAGACATACAAAGAAAGACTGAAGGAGCTTAATATGTATACTCTTGAGGAAAGAAGGGAGAGGGGACATGATAGAAACTTTCAAATACCTAAAGGGACTCAACAAAGTCCAAGAGGGTAGCATCTTTCAGAAAAAGAGATGTGCAAGAACAAGGGGGCACAATTTGAAGATAGAGGGGGGATAGCTCAGAGGTAATGTGAGGAAGTATTTTTTCACGGAGAGGGTTGTGGATGCATGGAACAGCCTCCCTGAGGAGGTCGTGGAGTCAAGAACAGTGGGGGAATTCAGGAATGCGTGGGACAGACATAAGGCAGTCCTAGTGGGGGGTAGGAGGAACTAAGCTGTTGGTTAACTAAGATCTGCAGCTTATCTGTTAGGTACGAAAATGGGCAGACTAGGGCCAAGCGGTCCTTATCTGCCGTCAAATTCTATGTTTCTATGTTCCATGGATAACTGAATGCGTACATCCATTTATCTTGTACTGGAAGACAAATACATTAAAACCAATAACAAAGAAAAACATATCCGCTTACCTGAGTGTATTGAGAACCTTTATTAAAGATAAAATAATGGCAGATGACAAAGGATATGTTAACAAATAAAACAAGACCCCAGATCTATGAATACATCTTGCAGGAAAACTTTCAGACTCCAATAACTTTTAAGTTGTGTCTGACTGGTCAAGAGAAAACAGTTTTCGCTCAGTTGGTGAATGATAGAATCCCCCCCCCCCAACCATGTGAGACCAAGTGTGGCTGAATTGCCATGGAAGGTTAGGAGTGAAAGACTCCATGAAACACAAATGACTTCAAGAGGGATACTGTCCTGATGGTCACTCATAATTTCCAAGGTTAAATAATTGTGGAGACATTTTTTCTGCATCATATTTGTAATAGGGGGGCCGATCAGATGAAATAAAGAAGAAAGGCCTGTGTTCAGTTACAGTATTGTCATGAAGTGATATCTCAGATTAATTTCTTTGTTATAATTAGGATGTTCATTTGAATTTATTCATGTATAATTCCCACATGTGATTATTGATTTTTTCTTTGTATATTTGTATATTTCTTATTTTGTTTTTCTTTCTAAATAAAAAAGATTCCCCTGCCAACCTGGTGGCACAGAGGGCTGAGGTGATGGATGCCCTACCTCGCATCATGCCAGCGACCTGGGTTTGGGAACAACCTTAGCACCGGAGAGCCGGCACAGGTGGTGAGGGAGGGAGCAGGATTGAGCAGTCAAAAGGCTGCTCTCCTCTCCCGGGGAGGTTGTAGCCCCCCATTGTTCCACTCCCCTCGGATGGAGGTCTGATGGGTAGTATAGGTGGGGGGGTGGCAAGTAGTGGGAGGGTGCCTCGAGGCATGGAGTGTGGGTACCTCCACACATGCACACACACCAGGGGCATGGGAATGGGCAAAAAATGGGGGAAAAAATTGAATAAAAATCTATACAGAAAAAAAAAAGACTCCACTACTCTTGCTGCAGGGGCACTGCTGACTCTGCAGTGGGATGGAAGAAAATCCCAGCGAGGAGGGGAATGGCATTTTTCAGGTGAAGGAGCCCGATTTCTCCCCCATCTGAAGCATTGAGGATGCTACTGCTGTACTGCACAAAATGAATGAAATATGTTTTATTTAAATGACGAGGAGATAGGCATGGAGGTGGATGTAACACTTGTTAGTATATCTGACAAAACCACAACTGTTTGATACTGTAAAACCTATACCTGTTGTCCTGCGGCTGCCTGCTGTCACTGATAAAGTTAATGTCCTAAGTAACGCCACTGCACCGTTGCTGATTCTGTGGCTGACAGCATTCTGCTGGATGAAGCTTTCTGAGCAAAAATGGAACAGCAGTTGACACAAATAGCAAAAGAGGAGGCTAGATGCTTGGACCACAAACAAGAGTTCAAAGAATCCAAAAAGGGTCACAGACTGGGGCCGCGGAAATTGACACATCAATTGACCCCTGACAGTCGGCTGTGCCAAACAGCTGTCAGGGGCTCACAGAAACTTTCAGCCATCTACTGCAGGGACTGGCTCTGACTCTAATACTCGACCACATCAGAGACATGGTGTTCTGAGAATTTGTACATTCAGCCCTGAGGAAGTCATGATGAATGTCTTGGGGGGGGGGGGGGCAATAGGAAATAGCAAAAGTCCTAGCAGCTAGCTAGGCACATTGGGCAGACTGGGTGGGTCTGGTGATCCTGTTCTGCTGACACATTCTATGTTTCTCTGAATGTGGGGTGGATCTGGCATGGCAGTGATCGGAAAGTGGATCTTACTCAGCTCTCTGACTCCAAGAAAGTCACAGTGACGGCAGCAATTCAGCAGGACACTATCACTGATGAGGTTCCAACAAAGATTTTACAACGTGTTTTGGCACTTCTAGATGGCGGCCACGCTGGGCCTACCGTCAGGAGTCTGCTGTTTGTAACCTGTTTGCTTGCCAATTTTGTGTTTTATTTTGTGTGATTCGATGTCTTTTCTTGCTCGTTTTGCTGACGTTTTGTTTAAGTTCTAGGTTTTGCCTGCTACAACGTTTTTTGGCATTTTTTCAGCTGCACTACTTGTACTGTGTACAGTGTTCGTCTACCTGCCAATCGCCTAGCATTCTCTCGTTTGTGACTCTGTGGACACGCCCGTTGAAGGAGGTTTGCTGCTTGGTCCCTCGGTTCACTGGCTGTTTCAGACTTTCCTTTTGTCACCTCTCAGCTTCCAGCTTTGCAGATCTTCTGTTTGGTCTGGCTGGCTGCAGTTGGAGGCATTTCTGTGGGATTTGGACACAGGGATTTCCATGGGATCTGTTCTACGGTCCTGCAGCTTTTTGCCTGATTGGGAACCGTCTGCAGAATTGTGCTCAAGACCCTCAAGTTCAATAGGAGCTGTATGCAGGGACTGTTTTTAGGATTTGATCCTTGACCCTGGCTTCTCAGTCCAGTGAAGGGCGGCATGGCTTGGGAGTTGTGCTGGATGGGGGGTTCCCTCCCCGCACCAAGGGCCATTGTCATTGCACTACCTGTGACCGAGCAGGAGTGACTTTCTTTAGCCTCTGGGGAGTCAGAGTGCATTCAGGGTTCTCCTAAGTCACCTGGGGGTAGACATTGCGGCTGCAGGTCATGGGTGGCTGGGCACGTGGCCTGTATGCTTGGTGCAATTGAGGAGGGCCTCCCTTTGCGGTCTAGTTTCACATGCCCTTGCCCACTGTGTGTGCCTTTGTTTTCCTGGGCTACATTGTGGACATATTAGGACCACTGCCTGGATCAGGTCCTTTGCTTATTTGGCTACTACAGGTGGATCCATGCAGAGCCTAGTGATCTGATGCCATTGCCCACCTCAATTTGAACCTGGATTTGTTTATATGGATGTCTGCCCTCCTTCCTCAACTGGTGGTGAGAATATCATCTGCCTTTATTTACTGCAAGGAGTATTGTAAAAGCATTGAGGTTCACCCTGGTTTTACACTCTCCGATCTCCTTTAACACTGATAGCTGTGACTCAATTGGCTGGATTTTTTATGCTAGTACTGTTATTGACTTACTTTTAACTCATCCTCAATTATTTCGTTTTACTATTCTGAGTTTGTTTTGTTTTATGCTTCTGCTGGATTCTCCCCTACTATGTGAGAGGCAGTGGGGGTTGATCTAGCTCAGACATTTTATCCAGAGTGGTGAGAGTACTCTGGTTTCCCAGATCTCAAACTCATACTTCTTTTTTGGACTGTTCTTAGTTTTGATTTTCATTTTTCCCTTTTGTATTATTTTATTTCCAGTATTGTATTTTGTTTTGGAGTGAGGGTAGTCATAGGAGTGTTTGAGAGGGTCTGTATTGGAGTCTAGGCTTGTATAAGCATTCCAGGAGTTGGGAGGCATACAGGTGTATTGATTTTGTTGGTTTAAGGCAAGTTTTGGGTTGACGATGTGCTGGCCTATTGCTCTCCCGGTCAGGCACTACTTCCCCTCTGAACTTCGGGACCTCTGCCACTTTCATTGCCCCCCCAACCCCACCAGCAGTAGTTTATAGCCACTGCAGAGCATTGGGTATAGTCAGTAGGAGGGGGAGGCGGGGGCTGGGGGTACCAAACCTCTGAGGGAGGGTGAGCGGGGCGGCTGTATCAGGGTTGTGTGGACCAGTAGTCACCCTGGGGTGAAATGGCCTCTAGAACATGGTCTTTGATATCTAGTTTTCATACCCAAGGGCTCCAGTATCTCTGGGCTGATAGCCTGGCCGACCCTGGAATCTTGTCCGACTCGAGTGGTGTTATGCAATGCTAGGTCTATTAGGAACAAGACGGCGGTCATCACTGATCTTGTTGGGACAGCAGACCTGGCTTGTATCACTGAGACCTGGCTTGATGACAATGCCAGCTCCATTTTGGAGGTGGCTGTCCCAGCCGAGTTCTCAGGGATACACCACTTGAGATTGGACCACACGGGCGGGGGTGCAGCTGTTTGTTTCAAGTCAGAATTGGGCCTTATCAGTGTGCCAGTTGAGGAGGTCAGATCATTTGAGTTTACCGTGGTAGCAGGTGCAGGCTACAGGATCGTTCTCATCTACCGTCCACCCAGAGGTAAGAAACTGTTCCTGCAGGAAGTAGCGGACTTCATCGTCGACATGGCATTTGAGTCACCCAGGTTGATGGTCCTGAGCGACTTTAATGGTTGGGTCAATGATGAACTCCTGCTTTTTGGACAAGACTTCCTCCAATTTATGAATTCATTGGGGTTCATACAGGTAGTCTCCTCTGCTACCTATAGTCATGGTCACTCACTTGATCTGGTCTTCCTCCTGGGGATGGAGACCTCCGACTTGGTGGTGGAACCGGTCATATGGTCCGATCACCACACCGCAAGGTTCAATCTCCAGGCTCACCCTCATAGGCCTGCCCCTGTGGAGATGATCAGATACCGCCCTTTGAGTGATGCGACCCCAGACGGTCTACTGGTGGTACTGAACCTATCAGGATTTCTAGGAGCAAGCAAGGATCCAGAGAGTTTAATTCAGGTCTGTAATAAGGCTGTTACTGAAGCTCTGGGTTCTATCACTCTGATCCGTGTTCGCCCTCTCTCTCTCTCCACCCTCAGTCCCCTTGGTTTGATGGGACTTTGAGAGAGTTGAGTTGAGTTGGACAAAGGTTAGAGTGACCCTGGTGGAAATCGGCCCTTGAAGCTGACCACCTTAGATTGATGGATCATTATCAAATCTATCAATCAGCAATCACTCGTAAGAAGGCAGAGTTCCTGTCCGGGGAGATTGCTGCTGCTCAGAATTGACCGGCTCAGCTCTTTCGAACTGTGGACAGGTTGTGCAACCCAGCCTGTCTGCAGGTTCAAAGTGCATTTTCACAAGCTAAGTGTGATGAATTTTCTTGATTCTTTGCAGATAAGGTGGCCAACATCAGGGCCGAGATCTGTCCAGCACTCTCTATGAGAGTTGAATGTGGTCGGTGCTCAGTCACTCCTCCTCGATTTTCCTGGGTATCTTTTGACCAACTGGAGATCATGGACATTGTGCGGATTGTCCAGAGTATGTGGCCAATGTGCTGTAGTTTGGATCCAGGTCCAACATGCCTACTAATTGGGTGTACTGAGTCCGTCAGCCCGGTACTTGCAAAGATCGTTTGATGCTCCTTAGAGTCGGGTGAGTTCCCTAGCTCCCTGAAGGAGGTGGTGGTGACACCATTCCTTAAGAAAGCTGCTCTGGACCCAAACTGCATTGCTAACTACAGGCCTATCTCTAACCTTCCCTTTGTTGGGAAGGTGATTGAGAAAGTAGTTGCATTGCAACTGGAGAACCATCTTACCATCCATGATATCTATGATCTCCTCCAGTCTGGTTTCCGGAAGAGGCACAGTACCGAGACCACTCTGGTTCAGGTGCTCAATGATCTTCTGATGGCAAGAGACCAGAAACACCATTCCATCTTGGTGCTTCTTGATATCACCTCAGCATTTGACACTGTGGACCATGGGGTGCTGCTCGAGCACCTGAGGGTCATCTGCAGCCTGGCTGGTCCAGTGTTCAGATGGTTTCAATCTTTCCTCTCCGGCAAATCTCAAAGTGTGGTGGTGTTTTTTTTTTTCCTCAGACCCATTCTCTCTGCCAAGTGGGGTCCCCCAGGGCTTGGTGCTGTCCCCTATGTTGTTTGCAGTGTACATGCTACCCCATGGAGACATTGTAAGATGATATGGGCTGAGGTTTCACTGCTATGCAGATGATACCCAGCTCTATCTGTCTTTTGCTCCCAACCAGGATAGTGCGGTCTCGGTTTTTAACAGCTGCCTGGTGGAAATCTATGACTGGATGAAATCCAGCTGGTTGAAACTGAACTCCAAGAAGCCTGAGGCGTTGGTGGTGAATCTGGGTCACTGGATAGAGAGGTCAAGAGCAGGGTTACCTTCCGGTCTTTGGCTTGGAGGTGGCCAGCTGTCTTCCTTCAAACAGGTGTGTGACCTGGGGTGGTTGTTGATGATGGGCTGACACTGCGTTCGCAGGTATTGGCAGTCATCAAGTCTTCCTTTTACCATCTTAGGAACATCACCAGGATTAAGCACCTTGTTCTGTCCAGCGATTTGCCAACACTGATTCACGCCTTTGTGACTTCACGCCTTGATTACTGTAACTCCTTTTACCCAGGGCTTCCGGGGGTTGATATCCATTGCTTGCAACTGGTGCAGAATGCTGCAGCATGGTTGTTGACTGGGACTCCTCATATGAGTCACATCACTCCTGTGCTGTGTGAACTGCACTGGCTGCCTGTACGGTGGTGGATCATCTTTAAGGTCAGACATCTGACCTATAAGGCCCTGCACGGAATGGGTCTGAGCTATCTACAAGAAATCCTCACTCCCTACAGTCCTGGCCATCCCCTCCATTCAACTGACGAGGGATTGTTAGAGGTTCCCAGGTTTTGGCTGAAAACATCTGGGGCCTGTGCTTTTATGTATGGTGCCCCTACCCTGTGGAACTCTATCTCATCAGATTTGAGAGTGCGTGACCATGGAGAGCTTTAAGGCAGCATTAAAAACTCACTTATTTCAACAAGCATTTAGTGAGTATATTATTTAACTTATTAGCATTCTGCATTGTCAGTTTTTATGGATTGTTACTAATTTATTGTTTTAATATTTTTGCTATGTATAGTGCTTTGGCTTTTAGAATTGAGCTTCATAAATAAAGCTTATTATTATTATTATATGCCTGATTCTGGAGCTTCTTCCTCTGCTGAAGAAATAAATCTTGTTGAACAAATAATTCCTGACATTGCCTCTGCTGTTACTACACCCTCAGTTTCCACAGATGTTATTCTGCAAGTTATAACCAATAATTCAGGGCCTAATATTCACGGTTCAATTCCATCTGGTCTGTAGATGATGGTGAAAAAAAATCCCATGTTAATCAAGAGGAAAAAGTGACTAAATGAAACTCATGCTTCCTGGGTTGCATTAGTGAAATTTTCGCATTCTTTGAATAAGAACTGCTATCCGTTTGTTCATCAGGATATTCTGGGGGAGAGCGTGGCAGTAGCAGCAGTCCGGTCCACTCAGGTGCCCCAGTTTAGACCTTTGTCTACACAGACTGTGAAGCCACTGTGAGGAGTTGAGAGCAGTGCCTCTTAGAAAAGAAGAAAAGGATTATCTTAAACCTACAACAGGAGAGGAGAGTGGGTTGTAGCATCGTGGGTGCAGAAAAGCATTTTCTCTCTTTATACAGGTTTGCCTGGATGGATGGATGGCTGAAAAGTCTGGAATGTTTGGAGAACTTTTGCAGATTGTAGCCAGAGGGCAAAAAAACCAGAGGGAAAATCTGGAGCTACCAAGAATTGTTGGAGCATTTACAGAGAAAAGAACCTCCCTGGACAGGAGGCTGGAGCTAGGTGAAACCCAAAGAAGACACGGGTGAGACCCGCAGGTGCACTGTTTGTGCTGTAATGCCCGTTTCATATTTTAAAAAGGTATCCAGTGAACAAAATGACCGAAACTGAATGCCTACAAAAACCTGTGACTCAATTATGGCGCCTGTGTTCATGGCTACCAAGCAGGGAGTGACTGGATACTGGGGTGGGCGAAATACTGTGACTGGAAGTACATGGGTATATGCGTGTGTGGGGCAGGGAGAGGCAGGGAAGGGATAGTATGTGGATGGGGGTGTGGCGGGCAGTTGCTGAGCTGGTTCGCTAACATGATGGGGAGGGTGGTTCCTGGGAGGTGCAGAGTACAGGGTTTGGGTGCGGCTCGGGTTTTCTTTTTGCTGGCAGACTGTATTAATTTTTTCAGGTTTTTCACCCCCCCCGACATGCACCCCCCCCCCGGAGTTGAGAATCCATAAGTAGGGGGTGCAGGGGGAACAGATCCCCACATTAAAAACAAGACCCTTAAGTCTCAGATGCTGTTTTTGTCAGTGCTGTGAATGTGCATTGACAAACTTTATTTTCGGCAATGTACACTCACCATAATGGCGATCGCTATTCCACAATTGCCATTATGACATGGAACCCTTCAAAAGGTATGTTGTTGTTGCCTTGGGATGGGGGTCCTGACAAGTTATTTGATTGATAGAAATACTACGGTTAGTGGAGTGATCATTTGTTTTCCTCTTTCCCTAGATGACTATATGACTAGAAACACTGAAAACATTTTGGCCAGTGAACTGACAATAATGGAGGATTGAGCTTCAGGAACATCAGGGGTTAAAATATTAGGAGCTTTGTTCTGGGAGGTGAGAAGGCCTGGCACTTGAGTATATACTCTGATAGAGATTGAAATTGCCACGAGAAGTCTCCTATAATGTAGGTAGTGTTTGTTTGTAAGGATGTCTGTGGTATGTGTTGCATTATGGCAACATTAAAGTGGACCGCTTATTTTATTTACTTTTTTTTATTTACACTTTATAGATTCTTACGGGTTTTCTCCCTGCCCATTCCCATGCATCCCCAATGCGACACGTGCATGTGGAGACACACACGTGCATGCCTTGTGGGATGACTCTCTCTTCCAGCTGTGCCATTAACCGCCTCGCGCCAGCCACCAGGACCCTCCATCCAGTGGTGGCAGGACCACAAGTGGGTGGCCTCCCATCCTGGGAGAGGAGAGTCACTGCTTAATCGTGCTCCCACCCTCCCCATGCTGGCACCCTGAGACCCAAGGTCATTCCCGCACCTGGGTTGCTGTTGTAGCGTGAGGCAAGGCATCCAGCTCCTCAACCCTCAGTGCCACTGGGCTGGCGTGGACTGCTTATTTAACACTTAATAAACATGGCCTCGTGCCTGTTTTGAGTGGAATACAGAGCTGGGATTACATTCCCTTAAAAAGCGTGGTACACAGATGAAGTGAGCTTGGCAATGAGTATGAAATATCGTGTAAGGTAACTATATTGTAACATGGATTATGTAGGAGTTTGATTACTTGGTGAGGCCTCTGTAAGAGAGTGGACTCTCGTATCTCCAGAGAGGGAAATGGTGTTGGTTCTGTCATGGTAACCCCCTGTTGGTTTATGCAAGGATGCTGTTTTAAGTGAACACAGAAGCAGACTTTGGGGTTATCCCCCAGCACACTTTTTTAAGAGGTACTCTATTTGACCCTCCAGGTGTGACTTAAATCTACCAATGTAATCAAGAGTAAGGACTGCAGAGTCCCTTGATATGGTGTATTCTGGAGTCAGAGCTCTTTTTTGGAACTTGAACTCATGAAACAAAAATCTACATTTTTTGAATACATAGGTTCCTTTTTCAGAGACCTTTAATTACACATAGATGTTGCAATAACCAATTGTACAAGGTGTACCTCTTTTTTATGGACAGGCCTTGGAATTTATCTATATCTATATGTCTATGTTATTTGTTTCTTGTATTAATAGAGTTTTATTGACATTTTATTTTGATATAGATATTTAATGAATATGTTTGCTTACAGCGCAATTATAATTCATTTAGGAAATATGTGATTCCCCTTGAATGTGGGAGTGTTGTAAGTCAGATGGGACCTGGGGGTGGACCTGGGAGTTTAATGGTGAACTTTCCACTGCTTCCTGGGGTGAGCTTCTCTGATTCCTCACTGAGATTTGAATAACTAGTCATAGTAGGGTTCAGCTGGGGGATTGATGGGTCTGGAAGTGGAGAAAAATGTGTGGACTTTCGAGGGTAGACTCAGACTGCAGAGACTCATAACTGGTTACACACAGTAGCCACCATATAATTCCTGTAATACTGGGGATAGCAGGGGTATGGAACTGCATGAGCAGTAGGATGCTCTTTGGTGGTCCACCAAAAGGATTGGCATTGCTGTCAACTTAAGATAGCCTAACGTGGGTCTCTTGACTGAGCTTCCTTCAATATTGTTGTGACATAGTACCTTCACAATTTGACCCTGTACCTGTAGCAGACCCAAACATGTTGACTTGATTTCATTCTTGGTTGAGACTAGCGGAGGGTATGTTCTGTGGGAGCGTCAATGGACGGTGTAGCCAGTGGCTCCATGGCGGACTACAATGGGCTTTTCTGACTGGCAGCATTCCCTAGTTAAAATGTAACCTTTATAATTCTTAATAAGTAATAAAATATTTCTCCTAAATGAATTCCTTGTCTTAGGGTTTTTACTTTTAAACATCAGCTCTAATCTTTTGTGATTTCTGAATATTTAACATAGGAAAATGTATCTTTTAACAGGAAAGCATATGCTTTATGAAATATTTAGCAATCATCTGAATTGTTCTAAAACAAGGGGACTTTATTCACAAGGCTTTGAAGTTATATGATAGCTCACAATGATATTATTTTTGTCTATGTGTGATGGTTAATATTTCTCTTATGTTTCATATCTGTCTGGAAATGTTACCCTCTGTTTCTGTAGCATACTGTAATGGAAAAGCTGATCCATAAACCTAGACCTTGAGTTGTAATATTCAAGATTCTCTATTAATTAATATAGAAACTCAAGACTCTGCTCCTAAGGCCTCGGGAAATCAGCCTGGCACAAGTACAGAGCAAGCCACACTTTAGGTCCTACGTGGGCCTTCTGCCCAATCCATACCTTGATGTTCTGCTTGGCACCTCTGCAAGAGACTCTATGACTACTTTCTACACCAGGTCCCTCTGGATGCAGAGGTTTCCAAAGAACAGAAGATGATGGTAATCCTAATAAGGGTCTACAGAAAACATATTTGTTTAGAGCCCCTCCCATTCTCTTGGCTGGAGCATAGGAACACAATGAGACTACGGTATAAAGGAAGACTCTGACTTTCTAGACAGGATTTATGTGAGAAGAACACTATTTACAGATTCCATTAGGCTTTATGCCACCAAAAGGTATGCCGACATACAGATGGCTGGTGAACCCACTTTTTTTAATTTTTTTTTTAATATTGTTGTTTAACCAGGAATAGCACACTAAGCTGAAAGCTTCTTTACAGGAGCAACCTGGGAGCACAAGGAAGTTAAGTGACTTGCTCAGGGTCACACAGTATGCAAGTGGAAGCTGTGGGATTCAAACCCAGGTCTGGTCCACTAGGTGTCACCAGATTTGCAGCTCAGAGCCTTAGACCACTGCACTATACTCCTCCATCAGCTTTAAAACTGCTGCTAGCCCAGATAGATTCTGGTTAAAATATCACAACTTAACATCTTCTGTATTGTGGCCTCCTTTTTTCACCACCAGCTAAATGAACCTGCCCATAAGACAACTATTTTTTTCTGTAATGTGGGGGCAATATTATGGATATAATGTACGGGATCAAACAAAGGTGTGATGTTATTGGTGATCCAAATCCAATTTTAGGCTTAGAAAACATCTGGACTGAGAAATGGTGAGGAAGAGTGAAACTAAAACAAGGAGAAAAGGGTACTGAGCATTTACCTAACTGTTTTGATTTAGGTGGAAACTGAGGCATTGTTTTCTACCAAGGTCATCCAAAGGCATACCACTGGTAGGGCTCCAAAAAACATCTCATCAATGCCTGTTATTAGGTATGGTGCACCCTTTGTGCTCAGCTTGGTCATCTGAACATCCATTGCCAGAACCAGATGAAGTGCAAGCTGTGTGATGAGCAAGGCCATTCTTTCCGGACATGCCCCTGAGCATCATACAATATTGAGGGTGGCCTCGGTCAAACAGAGCAGAATTACCTGGTTAACCTTGCACAAAAAGGTGGTCCTAGAAAAGACAGGAACCCCCTCTTTCCAGTCTGCCCTCCGCCAGTCGAGTGGGCAATGTCCCTCTGGCTCCCACCCCTCTGGCCATGATGGAATTGTTTCTGAACTCCAAGCCCATCCTTTCAACCCTGCCAGCAGATCTGATGTGGCAACTAGCCCCTCCTTTCCCCCTGAACATAATGATTTAGTTTCTATTCCTGATTTTTCCATGTCCGTACAGTCTTCTGTTACCGAAGAGTGCAAGGACAGGTTAATGAGCGCATGCATGCTGAGCCCCCTCCCCCCCACGAAGAAGACCTCTCTGGTCAGATGACTCTTTCAGACAATACATCTGATACTGTGCAAAATCTCACATAAGCAAGCCTGGAGGCAATGCCTCCCCCCCCCCAATCTTGATTTTGGTTTCACAACCATGTCCACCAGATGTGGCAGGCTCATAGGTTAGCTGAAGTCAAGGCTACAAAAGCTGGTAGTCTCCCATTAGCCAATAAAAGTGAGACCTGCAGTCCAGTGATCAGGGGGGAAACACAGACCCAGGAGATGAATTTGATATATCTTCAATCATTTCACCTCATACATCTTCAGAGACTGAAGAACCTCCTAAACTTCCAGCCAATAGGAAGGGTTCCTCCAAGACATATTTATATAGGTAGTTTTTGTTGACCAGGAAAGGAGGGGTAGGCAATTCTGCCCATTCTCAGCCTCATTCGGGGGTGGGGGATACAAATACAAACTGACATATAACTAACAGTCAATAAGGCAACTACAGACTCATCTTAATAATCTAGAAGCCTGGGGGTAGAACGCCAACTGGAATTCAGCATCAAGAAATGCAAAGTTATGCATTTCGAACAGAACACTGTTAAAGCTTGATATACCCTAAACAACACACTGACTTGAACAAACTGATAATGAAAAAGACCTAGGGGTACATACTGTGGATCAAACAGCCTTAATTTTGATAAACACAATATAGAAAGCACGAACACAGACAACAGAATTACGGGAAGCATACTGCGCAACATCAAGAGCAGAAAGAAGGAGGTCCTTGAGCACTGCATAGATCACTAGTTAGACCTGTGATGGAATATGGGGCACCATTTAGTACACCACAAAGCATAGGAGTTAGCAATAAACTTGAAAGAGTACAACAAAGGTTTACAAAAAAGATATAGTCAGTCAAATATGAGGATTATACGTCTAGATTAAAACATCTTGGTTTGTATTCCATGTCCTATAGGAAAATTAGAGGGGATCTTTGCTACGTTTACAGAACAACTAAGGATCATTTGTTATGGGAAACTGCAGGTTTAAGTTGGAAAGACAGAACTGGAATGGGAACTAGGGGTCATGAAATGCAGCTAAAAGGTGAAAGGTATACTACCACCAGGAGAGGAAGGTGGTTTAATCAAAGGGTTGTGAATGTTTGGAATAAACTCCCTGTGGTAGTAGTACAAGCGAGTGGTATGATGGCTTTCAAAAATCTTTTGGATAAACACATGGGACAAAATAAATGGAAATTGTCCACTATTTAGTGGCATGTCCATTATATGGCTTTGACAGCATGCGGACCTGTATCCAGTTTATGAATCTAGGAATATTGAACCAAATTAAGCTATTTGTAGTATTTCTGGTGAATGGTGAAATTTGGCCAGGGCACTGGAGAAATTCCCGTATTCTTTTCAGGATGTGCCATGGGATCTTTAAAGTCCCCAGAAGAACCTCCAGAACAGGCAGATGGCAGATAAAAAGTTATTTACAGAGATATGAGTAATTCCAATTACAAGGCAGAACATTAAAGTGCTAGCTAGGAATCCAGTTTGGCATGGAAGCCATGGTTAAAGTTAAGTGGGGACAAGGCATGACTTCTGCATAACAAAATGTCAACCTATGGAAGGGCCAAACTGTTACTACATTAAAAAGAGTCTTCCTCATTAAAACTATTCTATTCCCTTGCTTTTTAAGCTATGCATTTCCTCCCCTGGCACATATGGAAGCAAGATGTTCAGCACCATCTTCCAGGCATTATGAGGAAGTCAGCTAAATCCTGTATATAGAGCTATCATCCATGTTAGGACCAGTGCAGGCAGTCTGGGAACGGTGAACCCCTTGGTATTCTATTTTGCAATACTTCTCAAAGTGAACTTGAGTATTGCCTTATCGCTAGAACTGTGCAGAATATAAAATTCCACCCTCTGAATGCCTGCTGAATGATTATTCAGATTCTGCTGAATTTCGTGGAATTTTCACGAAAATTCTGCTGAATTCTGCCAAATTTTAAATTTCAGTTATTTAGCTATAATTTTAAAAGTACACATCCACATAATACCAAATTTGGAAGGTAAACAGTACTAAATGGCCTACAAAAGTGTACCAAATTTGAGAGACTTAGGTTAAAAGGGGCAGAGTTATGGGTGGCCAAACATTTAATCAAAATATAATATTCAGTTGTTTTGAGATCATTTTAAAATGTTGTCCAAATTTCTCCACAATGTCAGGAGTTAGAGAAGCATCTGGCATAGGTATATTCTCCATGTTATACGTCTCAATCTTCAGTGGGAGCTGAGTTATAGATAGCCAAACATTTTTCCAATATTTAGATTTCTGTAATTTTAGCATCATTTTGATAGTATTAATTAAAATGTTATAAAATTTAATAGATATACAGGTTATCACCACATTTGTACATAGTTTCATAATTCTATCTTCAAATTGGGACTTAGTTATAGCTTGCCAGACATGTTGCCAAAATTGTAATTTATTTGCCTCTAATTTTAAAACAACATATCCAAATGTAACCAGAGTTGAAACATATAAACTACTATATGACATGGTCATTGTTGGAAAAGTTTATATTTGCATCTTTAAATGGGATTGAATTAAAAGTAGTCACACTTTCATAACATTTAACCCTCAAGCTGCTGACAGAATTAGAATGTATAGGAATTTTGGACTGACATATCAGTCAGCAGCACAACAAGGGTTAAAAATTACATTTTGCAAGAAGGTAAACTACAAATTTATAAACCCTTGAAACTTTAAAACTAAGGAACGCAATATCATTAAATTTGGCAGGTTCTTAGACCTTACAAGGAGACTGTGTCTGCCAATTGTGTTATTTGCTTGCTACCAATTAATCCATAACAACTGAAGTTATTCTTTACTGCATCTCTTGCTATCCATATTCCATAATTTATTTACATTGATCTCAATATTACTCAAAATTTCAATATGTTGGAACCCAACAACAGCGAGCTTGCCATAAATAGTATTTGATTATGACCAGTATAATGTATATTGTATCTATTCAATATTGTCCCCACCCACTGTCTAACCTTCCACAAAATAACATTGGATACGATAAGGTACAAAACTGAGGTTTGTTCCATGCTTTAGCTAAGTGTGCCCAAAAGGATTTTTAAAGTCACAGTCTAAAAACAAGTGCTGCTGAGTTTCTAAAATGTGTACACATGGCTCCTTCAGACAATATCTGTCTTGTATTTGCTTGTGTTTATTATTGCTCCTAACAGGCATTTTGCCATGTAGCCCCAACCAAACATTGTCCCATATGAATTCTGGCATTCTACGAGAGGTTAATGTACAGTAGGCAGGTTAAACTGAAGTTTATCCTGAGGGCAATCTGCCAGGGTAATCTCTTCCTTTCTTTCCTGCAACAAGATATGGGCATAGATTTCCTTACGAGATTTACTGGTCACAAAATCGACAGAAATGTTCCATTTAATCATATGTTTTTTTGCTCTAGGCAATATTTAGGGATGCCATGTAGTCTATGTAGGGCATCAGCTTTCCTCTAGGTCCAAAGGGGAAAACAAGGGGTAAGCCGTTGAGATACCTGCGTTTTCCAGGTCTTGATGCCTGGCTTTAGGCCAATCCCAAAGTAGTAAGCTAAAAAAATACTATAGTAAAATGGAGTCCCTTCTTTTACTTCTCTATAGGTAATCTCTCTCTTAATGGGATTCAGCCGGCTCCCCATAGGCCCTGAAAAAAAACACTATACAGGGAAACAAATAATGACTTGGGGGGGGCATAATTTAAGTACAGAAAAATGGGCAATAGTAGGGTTTTGATTAATAGTATCCACTTTTTCTTAGAGATCTGTCTACCTTTCCAGGATTTAACTAGTCTGGTCGCCCTGTGTAAACCAGCTTCTCAGTTTGTTTGGCCATATCCCCCTTGCCAAAGGGTAGTCCCAATACGGTAATCGTATCTTGTGAAACATTAATCCCAGAAAAGGTAGACGTGTCCAATGTAGGGGTATCTCCTAACAATATACCATTGCTTTTGGAGTAATTAATCTGGGAACCTGACCAATGCGAAAAGGACTGAAAACGATCCAACAAAGAGTCTTCTGTTGTTGTTTTATCTATACATAACAATAAACCATCTGCATAAGCCAGAACCTTTATAGCAGGAGATGTAGAGCTCAAGGTTAGGCCTCAGATGAGGTTGGTCTGTTCTAATTTCCTTAAAAAAAGTCTATACAAAAAAAATAAAGGAGGGGACTCAGGAGGCACCCTTGTCTAACTCCTCTGCATACTCTAATTTCTTTTCCTTACTACCCATTAATATTTGGTATTAGAATAGCATTTTTATTCATAAGTTTTATCCAGTTCACAAAAACACTAGGGAGGCCATAGACTGTTAAAACTTTGTATAAGTATTGGTGTGAAATTCTGTCAAAAGCTTTTTCCTGCTCGATTCCTAACAAAAAGCCTTGTAACTCTGTTAGTTGTGATGAATGTAATATCTCTCTGACCATTATTAGGTTATTAGTCTGTTTTCTAGAGGAAATAGCACATGTTTGTGACGGACTGATGACAGAGTCAGCAATGGATGCTAATCTGTTTAAAAGAATTTTACTCAGGATTTTTAAATCTGAGTTTAAGAGACTAAGCAGCTTCCAATTTTTTGTCTGTCCTGTCTCCTTTTTTGTACAGCGGAATCAGGAAGGCTCGATTCATAGAGGAGGAAAAAACTCCCTCCTGTAGCATGCAATTTAACACAATGACCAATGCCGGGACTATGTCCTCCCAAAAGGTTTTATAACATTCTGCGCCAATGCCATCTGTCCCTGGGGTTGAGTTGTTCTTAAGGCTTTGTATGGCGTAATGTACTTCATCTGCTGTAATGGGAGCTATCAAAAACTGTTGATCATTTGCTGTAATTTGTGGCAAATCAGTCAACATCTGTGTGCTTTCTGTAATCTGGGGGACTTCGGAGAATGTCTGCGTGAAATAGGTGTCCACTTGTGTTAATATACCTTCTGGGATGGAAATTATTTCACCTGTTTCAGTACTTACTTTAGTCAGAATCCTACATTCTCTCCTGCCCCTACATTCCTTAAAAGGGTCCATGGAGCCTTTCTGCATTGTAGTCCCTAATCTCATCTCAGGCTCAAGGGGTTTCGCTCTGTCATACTGAATGGCAAACATTTTATTTTTTTACCTCAGCAGTTTGTGTTCCATTATCTGTTTTGTTTAATTCTGTCTGAGAAATCAGTTTTTGTAATTGTGTTCTCAGTTGTAAATAGGAAATGTAACTATTTGTTGCTGAGCATATAGCTTTTTTCTGAAAAAAAATGGGCCCAAGACTGATTTCCTCCCATCAGGTGGCAGCATTGTCATAAACCTCCACCACTGACAATCCAGCAAGCCATTCTCTTTTCCAAGCTGCCTTAATATGATCTTCTGTTAACAGTGAGGTATTGAGTTTTAAGGGATTCTTTTTGCATCGTGGGACCAGTCCCCAATTAATAATTAATGTAAGAGATTTGTGGTCTGTAAACTCCCTGGCCTGGGTGCTTACTCCCGATATTTGTAATACAGTGGAAATACATATAAAATCAATTATTGGGGAAAGGGATCCTCTGAAGTAGGTATTACCCCATGTAGGAAATACCTGCCTGGAAGAAACTACAAGTTGTGCATCTGAAAGGATGTGCTGTAAAGCAATTGTATCACAGAAAAGTTTATTAGTCTGGAGGCATCTATCCGATTTCCCTAGCCCGCAATAAAAGTCTCCAGCCCAAACAATCAGCCTTGAAGTATATAAATACGGTTGGACTAATTTAAAAAGAGCTACCCTATTAGCTTTTGTTTGAGGAGCATAGATTGTAATTATTCTGAATCTGTCTGAGTGTAGGGAAATATCTAACATTAAGGCCCTTCCAGGCTCTATGTCCATTAATTTCATCACAGCAAGATTAGGGTTTCCTAGCAAAATACCTACCCAATCACACCTCTCTTGTCCAATAGACTAAAATGAAGGCCCCTCGGTCCAGCATTTTGAGGCCTGTTGCAATTCAAACTGTGACTTGATCCTGGTGTCTTAAATTAAGCAATAAGGCATGACAGGGGGTGTGTTATGGTGGGATAACAGCCCACCTCGGGGTGGGTTGAAGCACAAGGCGTAGCTGAGGGCTTCCACCACCCGAGAAGGGCCGCTAGCCCACCATAACACACCCCCTGGAGTGCCTCATTGCAATTATGAAATGGGTCATTTTTAGTAAATTTTATGCATTTTTAAACATAATCCTGTCAGCTAGGCCGTTGTGGTGGGATAACGGCCCAGATGAAAGCAGCTCTCAGCCAATCTGAATTCAGCATTCTTTCTACCCATTTCATAATACAAGTTATATCACAGTTATTCTGTAATAAAGAGCTCAACACTGTTATCATTTTGGTATTGTTCTTTATGCTATTTACACTGGTAAATGATATTGTGAGTGACTCAGTGTAAATACTGTAGTATAAGGATTGCGAAATATTCTAAAACAGGAAGAGAACTTATCATGGCATGCTCTTAAATGTTTTTACTACACCTTCTACGCCTAGTCCTCTGTGAAATCTGTGTATTTTCCCCAACCCCTCTCCATGTCAGAAGTTATGTCAGGTGTGATAGAGGCAACAGAGGATGCATCTGATATATCTCCTCCTGACCCCTCTTCTGGTCTATCAGTAAGTAATGCAGAGTATTTGTTTCCTACCTTCCAAGCATCAGCAGAAAGCTCCCTAGGCATACTTTCCTTTTTTTGTGTCCCTACAAGTGACTTCCCAGCTCTATTTTGTTTTTGAGCTTGTACCTTTTGAAAGGCAGCCTCTTGACTTGGTGGGGGGGGGCATTTCTTCTTCTACTCCATCATTCTGAGTAGGGGGAGCCTATTCCACTAAAACAGGTGGCTCTTCCACTGAGGTCTCTCTCATCAGAGGTATTGGCTGATTTTATGCTACCTGTGAGGTGGTAATGGCATTACTTGGTATATCAGGGTTTGGCCGGGAGTTGGTGTAGTACTCCAAGGTTAGGGGCACCTCAGAAACAGGGGACCTTCTCCCTGATGTGGAGAATTTTTTTTCTCTTCTCTCTGTTTCTTCCCTCCCTGGTTCCCCTCCATTCCATGCCCTCCCTTTGCCTGCAGTTACACCAACTCTGCCCTGTCCCTTTGTTCATTTTGTGCCATTTGATGCTAAGAAGGGCGTCTATAGGCACGAGACCCTCCCCGATGGGCTCATAGTGCCCAATCCTCTGACCAGAAGCCAGGACCTCCCCTGCCCCATAAAAGGGCCAGGGAATGGTAGTCAGGGAGAGTTGGCAGCATTGTGATGAGGGTGGAGGATGCGGGAAACATAGATCAAAAGAAAAAGGTACCTGTATGATGTTCATGGCTCACTCAGCGTCACTCCCTTCCAGCTTCAGTCCTTGTTTTGGCAGCAGCAGGGTCAGTCGGGTGAAGTGTGGCTCCCTGACCATCCGACATGACCTTCCTCCCCTCCGGGCAGTGCCCCGATTGGCAAGGGGGGAAGGAAACAGCAGACAGACTGAAAGGGTGCACTAGGAAATAGGTCCGGGTGGGAAAACACACTCTGGACCTTAGGTTCCACTGCCCAGCAGCCGTGCAGGCCAGAGAAGAGCCAGTTGGGAGTGTGGATCCATGGCCAGGTTCCTTCACCCACCAGCAGTGCTAAAATCCTGGGCCATGGTGGTGAGTGGGCCAAGTGCTCAACCTTTTGTTGAACTCGCACCATAGGTGCCAGGGGAGGGGAGAGGCAAGGGGAATCCCAGGGGCAGAGTGCCCAAGAAAATTACTTAAAGGGCCAGAGTCCTAGTAAGGAAAAGGGAGGCACAGTGAGCTTTCAGGGAGGGCAGGCTGCCCTAAGATAGAGGAAAGCTAGGAGAGGAAATTTAAAGGGCCAGAACACCGAAAGAAGGAGAAGGGAGATATAGTGAGCTCCCGTGGGGGCAGACAGCCTAAGGAAATCCAAAGGACTCAAGCAGGAGGATGAAGGCTCAAAGGGACAGGGGGGGAGAGAGAAGGCTCCAGATGTGGCCAGAGTCCAGCAGGGTTATTTTATTTTATTATATTTTTTGGGAGCAGAGAACTGCTGGCACTGGAGGGACACCACATGGTAAAGGCCCCAAGGAGAGAGAGAGAGAGAGAGAGAGAGAGATATGGGTTGGCCAACCCTTTTGTCTTGCCGTGGTGCCATTTGTGCCAGGGGCAGGACCAGAGGCAAAGGCCCATAGCCATCCCCTGGCCAAGAGAGGCTAAACAGGAGGCAAAAGGGTTCAGGACAGGAGTCCCATAGGCCCTGCCACCGGGATGGTTAGAACCCTGAGGGAAGGGGGTGAGCTCCGCAGAAATAGCACAAGCAGAAAACCTTTATGGGTGCAGCACCCTTTGGGAAGGAAGATTGTTTGGAGGCCCTAGGTTGCCCACAGTAAAGGTTGTTAGAGCATCACTCAGGCCGAACTGTGCTGTTGCCTGCCTAGCACCCCCTAGACACTGCAATTTTCCACAAAAAGTGAACTGTCTGTTTAAAAATCTGAACTGTTTGCTTGCTACTGAACTGTTATCGAATTGCATCCTGGTGTACCCATCAAGCTTAGCCTTTGTTGCCTGGACCAGCTTCACCAGAGCCTGACGCTGACCAAGGGAGGTCCCTGACCCATCCACCATCTGCAGCCGAAGCACCTCCAGTGATGCCAGCCTGTGCCGAAGTCCCACTACAAGTGTTCCAGCATCAGCCCTGTGACGGTAAGTGGTAGAGAGCCACTAGTGAGGTATCTAGTAGTGAGTCAGCTCAAGAGCCACCCCAGTTCAAGCTTGAGGGACCACAGTTAACATTGTGCATGCCCTTTTATTATTTTGCCGGCCGGCCATTAGTGTGTGCATGCCCGTGCTTGCCCACAGAGACAGCACAAAGATCATTCCGTCAGCAGTCATCTTGTTGAGAGGTCATCTGGGGCTTGGGACCTGCCAGTGGTCATTGCAGCGGATCATCTAGAGAACCACCTGCCAACCAGAAGTCTTCAGCTTCTTGTCCAGAGCCACAGAGGATTGCCAAATTCTTCATTGACCAGCTAGCAGTGTTCCTCATTGTGTTTCGTCCAGGGAATGCCCCATTATGGCCTGTTTACAAAAGCACTTAGTGGGGTCAATGTCTACCTGCTGATCAGCCGATGCAGACAAAAGCCCAAGCTTGGTTCATCAGTCATTTCGTCAACTCGGCCAAGTGCATGCAGGACTTGGACTAAAAGGGCTTAAGCCCCTGTTCTTGGCTCAACCAACTGTTGGTCTAAATTGCATTGTTTTGTTGTTTATGTTTATTATCCTGTACTGTTGTAAAAAACAGTTATCTCATTTTTATTGTCCCTTGCAAATAAACTGTTTGCATCTTGGTCACTGAGTAAGCTTCCTGCCTCTCCTTCCAGATTCATCTGGCCTGTCCTAAGATAGGGAACCTTTCAGCCTGCTACTTTGGCTTGCAACTTGAGGGACATTTGCCACCCTTTTGGCTTGTAACTGTTGGGCTTTGTTAATAAGACGTTTTGAGAAGGGCAGTCCTCATGGTTGTGGGAGGCCCAGGGACACTTTCCATAACTATGCCCTGTATGTTCGCAAAGGTTGCATTTAAATAAATTGAGACATGAGGCAGAAGGGTGGCTGAATTCTAGGCAGTGACTGCATTGGGGTAAATCACAGGCAGAACTGAGGTGTGTGCGGGAACCACATTTAAAACATGATTTCAGTTGCCCTATGTAAAACAGTGTTCCTCTGTCCTTCCCTAAGAAGAAAATACTTGGCAAGTGTACTGGTCCGTTGTTGGTAGTGTATAACTTCACCTTACCTCCCCCCCATTCCTAATCTGTTCGCTGTTTAATATAGGTGCTGGCCTGTCTAAAACCTCACATCTCTGTCTGAGTCAAAACAGGATGTCCTCTACATGGACTCCTTTGTTACGAAACATTACAGTAACGTGCTTGATTGGTGGCAGGTTTTGGAAGTGGAATAGCCATGTAGGAGAGCCAGAGAGGCATGTTTTTAAGGTTCTAATACTGAGCCCAGAATCTATCAAGGCTTGAAACTGCTTTAAAACTTATATCAAAATTCACATTACCCAAATGAATAAGTGCAAAGATTTCTGATGAAAAGAAATGCATAGACCCTTTTAACAGCTGTTTTGCGATATGTAACCTATCTGGTGGATTTTCTAACCCACCTTTAAATATCAATGTATATATCAATCAAAAATATCAATCAAACAGCGTTCTGCCTCCGAGGTGGCTCCCCTTTGTTCTGAAAAAGATCTGACAGCTTGAACATTGGGTAAAGCCAGTCTGTTTGTTTTGGTTGCTTTTGGCGTTTGCAGAGTCAGCAGTGCCTGTTTACACAGAAACATAGAAACATAGAATTTGATGGCAGATAAGGACCGCTTGGCCCACCTAGTCTGCCCATTTTCCTACCTAACAGATAAGCTGCAGATCCTAGTTAACCAACAGCTTACTTCCTCCTACCCCCCACTAGGACTGCCATATGTCTGTCCCATGCATTCTTGAATTCCCCCACTGTTCTTGACTCCATGACCTCCTCATGGAGGCTGTTCCATGCATCCACAACCCTCTCCATGAAAAAATACTTCCTCACATTACCTCTGAGCCGTCCCCCCTCTATCTTCAAATTGTGCCCCCATGTTCTTGCACATCTCTTTTTCTGAAAGATACTACCCGCTTGGACTTTGTTGATTCCCTTGAGGTACTTAAAAGTTTCTATCATGTCCCCTCTCTCCCTTCTTTCCTCAAGGGTATACATATCAAGCTCCTTTAGTCTTTGTTCGTATGTCTTCTGGTGCAGACCCTGCACCATTTTAGTTGCCCTCCTCTGGACAGCCTCCACTCTGTCTGTGTCTTTGCGGATATGGGGTCTCCGGAACTGCACACTGTACTCCAGATGGGGTCTCAGCAACTGTCTGTACAGAGGGATAACAACTTCCTGTTTTCTACTACTGATGCCTCTCCCTATGCATCCCTGTTTCAATGTGGAGGCCTCCGGAGAGGTCTGTGTTTGCTGGTGGTAGCGGAGTACATCAGAGTACTGCAGGTCAGGTAACCATTGACCCATTGCATACTGTAGCCAGCCTGCTCCTTCTAGAACTCTTGCAGGGGACCAGTTAATGTTGGTGTTTTCCCTGCATGGAGCTTCCTGCCGAGCCGTCAGGTATGGATTCATTTTTTTCAGTGGTGCAATCAGGATTTAGTGAGAAAGTACAAGTTTGTGCTGTTGTAACAACTTGTTTCTGTGGGTTATGCTTCAGTGAACCAAGGCCTGTAATGCGGGTCGTTCCCAGGTGACGTCTCTTAACTTGTTGTGGAGGTGACGGTAAAACTTGTTGGAGCGTAGGCTCTAGGCACACAGCAGTGTGTTGTTCTGAACTGCCAGCCGAGCTCTCCATAGTCAGAATTGCTGAATTGCTAGATCCCTTGGCATCATTTGATGCTTCCATGTCATGGTCCAGCCATTTGCCTCGTGAGTCAGCGAGGTCTGTAGCCTGACATTTGCTTTGAAGTTCTGACAGCTCCATTTGGAGCACTTTTTTGCAGCATTTTACATTTCTTCTCTAATTCATCTAATTCTTGCAGTTGTTTTTCTTTTAGTTTCACACTTGTTTATAAACTGCCTTCACCCGGTGTGGAACGTACCTGTGCAGTTGCAGTTTGAGAATCATGTAACTGAGTCCAAGCCATTTCAGATTCAAAGAAAACCTCAGGCATTTCTTCTTCCATAAACTCTAGGTTTTCCATCATGTTAGCCTCTAGTAGAAGAGGAGTAGAGGAGGAGGCCATCTCTACATCCCTGCAGCAAGCTGTCTTCCAGCAGGATCCCCAGGATCAGCCATCTTGGAAAGAAGTGGCTGAGAGGTCCCCCTACAGCAGAGATGGGGAATTTCCCCGGTGCCCGGGCCAAATTTTCCTCCATTCACTAAAAAACAAATACCACCAATAGTTTAATCTGGTTCAAGGTCAGTTAGCATTCATCTGTATCCCCCACCACCGGGTTGTGCCTGGAAATAGGCTTAATTTGTCTAGTGCACTTACTCGGTCAACAAAAACTAAATAATAATAATAATAAAAAAGAATAGGGGTATAAGAGGCAGGCAGTGCAGGGGGTCACAGAGTTCAGGAGTTATATGCACAGTTTTCCCAAGAAATGGACAGCTGAGCTGGGTAGCACAACAATGAGTAGACCCCCAGGTTGGAGCAAGGAAGCACAGAGTGTCAACAATTCCAACCTGAGTGCAGGATTTTTAAGGATCATATCTATCTGGATCATATGATCCAGGGAGCCTGATGTACATGCAAGTCTGGGATTTAGAGGTACTCAAAAAGATGTAGTGGGGGAAGACAATGTCTGGGGCAGCAGGAAGGAAGAATTCTGGCTATTCCAACAGGGTAGTTCAATAGGAAAAGAAGTAGGTGACTCATGTTTTTAGGGAATTTGTCACTGTAAAGAACAAAGAGAATATCAGTGGGATCAGTAGTTCTACTAAGTCAGTCTGGCTATGCCAAAGAGAAAGGGAGTTTTCACCCAGAGAGGAGGAACAACAGGACTGCAAAAAGCTCAGCCCAGCTTAGCAAATGAAGTAGTATACATGCATTGTTAATGTTAAATTCCACAACAAGAATTATGGATGCTTCATCTATATGCTACCATTAATATGTGGGAAAATGTTGCCAATAATTTTTTTTTTCTACTACAAATTAAAAACTGCTGAACCAATTTATCCAGTTGTGTTAGACACCAGGATACACTGAATATGGATATGCATGTCAAATGTTATGTCAATGCCTGCAAGAACAGAGAAGTTACAAATATCCACATTTTGGATAGTTTTCACAAAATTTTGCAAATATTTACATAGTAAAGTTTTCAACCCCTAAAACGTACACATCTCTAATCCAATAATTTCCATATATAGATTATTCTATTTCTATAAGCATTACAAAAAGGTTATTCATGCTAATTTACACATGTTGAGCTCCAAAGGTTCCGCAGTTATATGCAGATGAAATTGTTTCACAAAATTTCCAGAAACAAAAAAGACATATTTTGAGCACATACTGTATAATTTTGAGACAATGCATCGTATTGTCATGAAATCTAGTACATTGTTAGAACACCTATCATCAAGGAATCATACCAAATTTAAGATCTCTGACGCAATTGACAGCTGAGGTATATGCAGAAAAAAATGCTCAGGAAATTTCACACAAAAAATAAAATGACAGACTTTGAGCACCTATAATTTTGAATCTATCCATCTAAATTTAATAATATTTGGCACAGTATTGGCCCTCCACCTTAACAGCTCTAGCTTAAACAACAGCCAAGTTATGGCCAAATTACTAAATCTTAAAAATGGCACAAAATTCCAATGAAATTCCGTGAAATATAGTGAAATTTTGTGAAATTTCATCAAAATTTCACGAATTCAGAATTTTTCCATTCCGCACAGTTCTGCTTATCGCCAGTAGATAAACTATGGAGTCCTCTTGTTAAAGCCTGGTTGGAGCCCTTATACTGAATTGAAAATCAGAGAAATGAAAACTTCCCATCCCTGACAGGTCTCTTGCATCCAAATTGGCACACAGTCTTGCGGTAAAATTAGACAACTGAAAATCTCTTTCAAGGCAGTCACAACACAGCACAGGAAAGTACTGTGCAACATTATTCTGGGCACTTGTTTTCCTTCCCCTATACTGTTTCCTCTTAGCCCACTGGGATCAGAGAAGGATGTCCTGTCAATACTGACTGACGCCCATATCCCCAAGCCCAAGCATATGTGGGATCTGCAGTTGCTATGCTGTCACAGCAGGCTCAGAATCAGAAACAATGTGAAGCATAAGTCTGCCGATGAAATGTATTGTGTCAGAAATAGATATCAGGGTGTGTTACAGACTTAGGCCTACCTTTTTTTTTTTTTTTGAGTGTCCATATGCAGTGCAGTTTTGGACTTGGGTAGGTCGTGAATGGAATGACCATATTTGGTTCTCTGTTTCTTATGATGTTTTGGTGTTGGGGGTATATGGCACAACTTGGGGAAAATGTCACAAGAGCACCTTGAGAGTGTGTTTTGCAGCTTTGAAATATTGTTTGTGAAAAGCAGATGCAGCCTAACCCTTCAGCAAAAACTTTGTGGACATGATGAAGTGCTGCAGATGGGAGCCATATCTTTGAGTGGCATATATGAATATGAAATCAGAATGCGCACACGATCATGGTTTTCAAAGTACTGGAAATGTTTTTCTTGGTTGCAAACCAGGGTCCATACTGTCTGAGGAATCTTCCATTGCTCTTGTGACAATAGATAGTTTTTGGTATTCTGCACTGTGTGAACACCGTAGGCATTTTTGTCAGATCTTTTTTCCATAGAAATTAACTTGTTACAAATTTGAATTGTGTCTTAAGATTGTATTTCTGTAACTTGCTGAATTGTGACATGTTCCATTTTGTACTGTTTCCCCTTTTCTGTTTCTGGAAATTCTTTTAATAAAATTTCCCTACTCTGTTACAGAAGTACCATGTGCTCTTTAATGTCTACCTGAAAAAATACCAGAACAGGTAGATGGGATGTCAGTTTAACATCTTGTGTCAGGGTTGTATAAGACTCTGTCCCATTTGTTATACAGAGAGAGAGTTAGAAGCAGTGATTTATTTTTCTGTTCTGTCAATTGTCTATCTCTTGTCTGTCTGGTTGTGCAATCCAGTTTTCCTTGTGGAACCTTAGAACTGGCCATTCCAATGGTTCTGCAGTTCCCCCTGTTATTTCCCTTCCTTCACTTGCTGTTTCTATTCTTTCTTTCTCCCTCTGCTTCTCTGTGGTTTGAAAAATATGTGTGAATCTTAAGTGAAACTCGGATCCCTTGTTTTGTAAATTTACATAGTTATATTGTTGAAAAGAATTGCAGAAAGCTGTTTGGAAATGAGACTTGGGGTTTGTTAGAGAAGGTATCCTGCGATATGGACGAAGTAAATTGAGCGACTCAATGCAATAGCGATTGTGGAGATATAGCAGCAGATTGACCTTGAGAAACTTTTTGACCTTTCACAGTCTTGAATGCAGAGCTGTCAGCAGGAAAACCAGCTCTGGCTACAACATCTTAATTGGCTGTACATACTGAGAAGACTGCACGTACCGCAGGATTGAAACTGACAATGTTTGGCACATTGGGCCCTATGCATGAAGGTGTGTAAAATGAGCTGAACTAAGACTTGGGGTTTATTAGAAAAGGTGTCCTGTGATATGGGTGAAGCAAATTGAGAGACTCAAATATGAGTGACTCAGTTTGCATGCCAATGCAATAGCGAGTGTGGAGGTATAGCGATGGGAGGGGATAGCGAGTGTGGAGTGACGCAATAGTGAGGTTGAACAGTGAAGGAGTTATATAGTTATGCTGGCTAAATAGAATAATGAAGCCGACTGCTGTCAAGCTGATGGTGGATAGGGTCACCGCCTAGAATGGCGATGGGCCTAGGTTTGGGACTGCTTATAAGCAAATACTGTTTGAACGGTTTTGGCTAAAATAATTTTTTTTATCCTGGTGTTCCCCAGGCCAACGGTGCCCCAACCATGGTATCCTCTCAGCATAGACCTAACGCAACTAGTTACCCACCCTACCAGGACTAACCCCAAGAAAGGCTCCAGTACCCTACTTGATGTTGTACTCACCAACCGCTCTAATCGGATCCCCAATGTACAAGTCCTCCCAGACTCTCTCAGCGATCACTCCCCCATTCTATTCCACTGGTCAACCTCAGTCCCCAAACCCATAGCACAGTCCACATGCCGGAGGCGTCTAATACCTGGTGGACTGATAAAACTTAAGGAACTTCTGTCCCAAATTGACTGGTCTCCTATACAGCCAACTCCTGACATCGACACAGTTCTCTCCTTCTTTACCCAAACTTTTAATAATGCCTGTGATATCTTTGCCCCAGTGTTGACCCGCCGTTCTAAAAGGAAGAATGCCCCCTGGGTTACCCCAGCTTTGATCCACCAGCTCAAACATAGGGACAACCTCTGGCACCGTGCCATTGAGACTGGCTGGCCCAATGACAGGTGGTTATATGCTGCCCCCGAAACAAGTGCACTCGGGCCATCAGAAAGGCCAAGTCTGAGCACTATCGGTCCTCACTCACTGCCTCATGGGGGAATCCCAGAACCTTCTGGGATAACATTAAACAGTTAAATGGGAGTGCACACTCCCCCCACCCACCCAGATCAACATTAATGGTGTGATCTCCTCAGACCCAGCCCTCATAGCCAACCACCTCAACACCTCATTCACTGACCTTATCCCTATCCTCCCTACAAATTTTTTGACCCTCCTCCCCAGCACCTGCAGTCTAAATCTTTCTCGCCCTTATTTTCTCCTCCGCGTGTTTCTGCCCAAGAACTTAGGCGCACCTTGTTCACTGCCCTCAAGGTAATAGTACAGGCAGTGACACTCTGGATCCGTGTATCCCACGGCTGGTCTTAGACACAGTCCTTACCCCGATCACATGCCTCATCAACCACTCCTCTTTGCCTGGGGAAGGTTCCAACTGCCTGGAAAGTCGCCACTGTCACCCCTATCTTTAAAGGTGGTGATAGGACTGTGGCTGGAAACTATTGACCGATCTCCATTCTCTCTCCTCTCTCCAAGGCCTTGGAAAAAGCGGTGGCCTCTCAAATCTCTGACTACCTATCCACCTACAATGTCCTTTGTCCTGAGCAGCATGGCTTCCGAGCGGGCCACAGTACCAACACAGCCCTCTAGAGTTCTCCAACTTTCTCTCCTCCTTAGACACTGGTTCTCTGGCTGGTGCTGTCTTCATTGACCTCTCGAAAGCTTTCAGCACTGTCTCCCACCTCCTCCTTCTTGATGCCCTTAGTCTTTCTGGTTTTGCTGCTGGGCCTATCTCCTGGTGCACCAGTTATCTGTCTGACCCGCTCACAGCGTAGTAAAATTAATGGGACCTACTCAGACATCTGTCCCATCTTTTCTGGGGTTCCCCAGGGCTCCATTCTGGGCCCCTTACTATTCTCCCTTTACCATAACACCCTTCCCGCTCTTGCTCGGGAACATTCTATTGTACACTGATGATGCAGTCATCTTTGCCTCAAATCGTAACCCTATTGCCCTCCAGGACTGCTGCAGAAGTCCTTCACTGAAGCCGAGGGCTGGTTCAAGGAACATAGATTGGTGATAAATCTTAAAAACAAAACCATGTTCTTCACTCATCCCCAAACAAGTCCTGCAACTTCAAACTCCTCATTCACTCTGGGTCCTCGTTCCCACTTGAACAAGTTTGCTCCTATAAATACCCTAGGGATCCATTTTGACCCCTCCCTCTCCTTCCATGGACACACGCTGCCCTAGCCACTGCCACTAATATCCGATTGGGCATCTTACATCGGTATAAACACTGCCTCCCGGGGCTCTTGACTCACAGTCACCTCCTCTATCCTGTCCTAGTGGACTATGGACTGCGGTGTATGGTGCTGCTGATCAGACCGCCTCCATAAAGTCCTTTTCTCTGAATAAGGCCTGCAGGTTAATTACTGGAGCACCTAGGATGACACACACTGTCTACTGTATGCTAAAGCACTGGCACTTGATCTCGGCCAGGCGCCTCAAATATCTTACCTGTACCCTTACAAAAGACCCTCCTTGGGCTTTCCCACCAGGATTGACCACCACCATACACCGCTCTGTCCCACTAGTTCATACTGGACCTCTGGGAAAACCTCTCTTGTTATCCTAGAGCTAGGACCTCTCACGGCCAAAGAGCCTTCAGCTTTAGGGCCCCTCCTGTTCAACACACTGCCCCTCCATCTCGAGCTCCAACTATACGTGCTTCACGAAACTTTCGCCATGTACCTTATTAACACCCGATGCTGTAACTGCCGCTAGTCAAAGCGTACTCAATACTTATAAGAAGTTTATTACTAAGCTGCTAAGGACGACTATAACTCTGGTATTGTTTGTGTCCATCCTACCTGTACCAGCTTGTTTGTATCTATGTCTTAATTTACTGTTATACTTATGTGTTGTACTGCTATACTGTGTGTTTTGGTTTGTCTTACTGTGACAAGGTACCTTTGTAAATGAGCCTATGGCTCAAAGGTTTTCCAAACTGCTGTTTAAATAAAATAAAAAAAATTAAAAAAATACTGCTGCCCCCTCCCATGTATTCCCCTTTCCCCCAGTGTCTGCCCCATCTGGAGTTGATTATATTAGTTTGAGGGGTGTTAGGCTGCAGGTGGCATAGCCCCCCACATTAAGCATTCATTTTAATGTCCCTCTCTTGGATCCTAGTTGAGTTGCCATATTGGCAGTCATTGAGGTGGGTTCAGTGCCGAGTTTCCAATCGGTGTAATGTACTTGCTCTTATGCGAATCACTGTACAGTTTTTGTCCTTATGACATGGAACCATTAGAAAAGATAGGAAGTTGGAACACAGGGGATTGACCTTGAGAAACCTTTTGACCTTCCGCAGTCTTGATTGCAAAGCTGTCAGCAAGAAAACCAGCTCTGGCTATAATGTCTTAATAGGCTGCATGCCTGCACCTAATGAGAAGCCTGAATGTACCACAGGAATTAAATTGACAAAGTTTGGCACATTGGACCCTATGCACAAAGGTGTGTAAAATTCGCTGAAATGAGACTTAGTGGTGATGCGCACGTATGCACAACATGAGATGGCCCCACACACCCATATGAATGACCATGGGCACACATGCAGCATTGGTTAGGGGCAGCACCAATAGATGCGTGCAGAAGCTCATGGAGGTGGAGCAGGGGGAGTCCTGGAATGTGGGCACACTCTGTGACCCCCCCCCAAATATGGACAACTGCACTGCCGCATGCGCCCACAGAAGTGAATGCCAACATGAAGGGCAAAGTAAACAGCACACCTCAGGGAGGCATTGCAGCTGAGCAGAATGTGGCCACAGGCCACAAGCCACCAGTGGAGGTGTAAGGCCACATGGACACTGCAGCCCCAGGTCTATCAATAGGCACTGCATAGCCCAGGTCATCCAGTTTCACCAGAGCACAGGTGGATGCCTGGTTATGGACATACATGTTCACTACTCAGTGCTGTATGGTGCAGACGCACTGAAGATCTCCTCTGAAACAAAGTCACATCTGTGGCTGGACATTCAGTCAGCTGTCAGTACCACAGGGCTAGAGGCACATACACTGAGCTCCATCAAGCACAACTGGTGTGACCTCCAGTCCACCATGAAGCAGAAGCTATCAGCCACCAGCCACTCACAGTTGGCTACAGGCGATGGACCCCCTACAAAAACACTTTCCCTGACCTAAATTGAGAAAGTCATGGTGGAGATCATCTTTGACATTGTCCACCATGGTGAGAACATAGGCATGGACACACTAGAAGGTAAATGTGGTACTACTGTATACACATGTAAGAGGGACACAGCTGGCACAGTGCCCAAGATAATCACCCTCTATTGCAGCCCAGCAGACACAGCACCACAGAGGTGGACACAGCTGGCACAATGCCCAAGGTAACCACCCTTTGTTGCAGCCCAGCATACACAGCACCACAAAGCGCAGGAACAGCAAGGAATATAGCACAGGTGGAACCGCTGAGGGAGCTGGCCCATGCAGGTGGTAGGTAGCACAAATGGTGCACCATACCAAGACCCTGTCCCTGACAGATGTTGCTCAGCCAGTAGTAACCACCCACCTTGTCACCCACAGGATGACAGCCGGAACAGGCAAGGATGCTGGTGGAGGACAGAGAGGCACACCCCAATGACAGCGAGAGGGTAGTGGATATTGCAGACAGGACAGTGGATGCAGACAACCACAGATCCCATGCCAACACACCGCAGCACCACCGTTGCCCACTCACCACCCCAGGATGTGCCGGAGCACACAGGTGGGTACATGACAACGGACACCACATCCCATGCCCTGCTGCCCCAAGGCAATACCCCTGCATTGCCACCCACCCACACTGGTAAGGAGCAGTGAGCTACCATGGATCACACATCCCCACCCATGACAGCGGCAAGGATGGTCCATCATGACCACCACCACAGTGATTCAGGCAGACACCAGCCATGGGTGTTCTTCAGGTATACTAACGCAACCTGTGGCAGCTATAACATGAATGCCTAGCTGCACAGAGGTAGAACACATATGCACTATGTGACCGCACTAAGGAGGAGGATGGGGATGGGCAGGGGCATCCAGAGGACTGTTAACATGCTTTAGAGGCTGACGGAGCACATGCTGCCTGTGCGTGCAGCACCTGCGTCCATGCAGGGCATCCCCACAGGTAGGGTGGGGGACGGGACACCACAGGGCATGGTAGGCAGACATAGCGCAAGGAAGGACCTCAAAGTAGATGAAGCGCTGGTGAGGGAACAACCACCACAGGCCACAAGAGGTTCAGGGGGCCAGACACCAGGAAGATACCATAGCACAAGTGCAGGAATACAGACTGCAAGGCCGTGACCATGCCACCACAATGTGGGGAGCACAAATGCACTGTGACCAGTGCCATGGGGGGTACATGGCACACCACCACCTGCACACCACTGCTCATGACTTACAGGAATACAATACTGCACAACCGGCACTGCACAGGTCCACTAAGCACCACACAGGCTCCCCGCACACCACAAATGAACCACACACAACACACATGAACACCATACACCATGCATACACACACACATGCACCACAAGCACCGCACATGGCACAGGTGCACTCAGAGGGGTACATCATCACATTGCCACCTGGCCCACCCAGTTACTGGGTGAATGTACCCTGTGTCACCAAGTGGCACATTGCACATTCCAACAGCATTCCCCCTCCACATGCTGCTCCATTGTCATCACACAGTGGCATCTCCTCTAGTGCATCGCATGGGCAGTCGTTGTCGTTCACACATGTTGTGAAGCATGGCACAGACAGTGAACACTCTGCATGCCTTCCTGAGGGCAAGCAGCCTTGTGCCCCCTGTGTGATCCAGGCACTGGAAGCCCATCTTCAGTCTACCGTATGTGCATTCCAACACCAACCAGGTCCTCTTGTATGCCCCATTGTAAGCCTCCTCTGCCGGCCCCTGTAGCTCCAGGAACAGTGTAAGAGGGTAGGGCATAGTGGGTAACTGCTGTCGCCTAGGAAGATGGAGGATAGCATTAGCACATGTGAACAGCCTGGCAGGCACCATGTTCCCCCACTGAGGTACCTACCAAGCAACCAGCCATCCGTGCCACCCCATTCAGCAAGGCGGGCTCCGAGGCTGGACTGATTGAAGATATAAGCATCATGGCATTAGCCAGAGTATTTTGTGTGCACATTTGTGATGATGCTGTCTGCACTGCATATGATCTGGTAGTTGATGCTTGCAGTTCTGGTATGTCTCCTCCTCCACTGACAGGGCCAGGATCACTATATGGGTGCAGTCAGTGGTACCGATCATGTTCAGCATGCCCTGCATGCCATAAAACCCCTCCTTAGTGCTTTAGATATCCTCAGGTGTTGTTGAGAAGGCAAAGTGTGCCTGCACATGGTGTAGCAGGGCATCTGTGACTTAATGCAGGGCACAGGACACAGATGACTGGCCCACACCAGTGACAACTCCTGGCACCCTCTAGAAGGAGCCTATGGCATAGTATGTCAGTGCACACAGCACCTTTGTTTCCACTATCATTGCCCTGGACCATCTGGTGTGGGGTGTGATGCATGGCCGTAGCATGCCATCCAGGTGTGAGATGGCAGCATGGTCCGTGTGTCCCGGAGGGACTGCATCAGTAGTCTGTTGCAGAACACCCTTGACCAGGGGGTGCTAGATGCCACCATAACTGTGTCAGCTCCTTGTCCAGCAGGAGGACATTCAGCAAAGGTCCTGGACACATGGCTCACAGGTGGGCAGTGACACATCTGGCATTTTGTGGCAGAGTGACGTATAGCATGGCGAGGTGGCCTGCTCATACTATGTAGCACCATCAGTCTGCTCCATGACCCTTTATGTGCGCTCTTCCTGTGCACACCAGTGTGTGACATGGCATGAAGGGCATCTGCCATGTGGCGGCATCCATTGTGCAAGTAATATGGTGAAGGCAGCATCAAAAACTGCTGCAGCTGTGGGGCACCTGGGGGAGTACCCCCAAAAATTATGGCGGAGGGCCACCTCAGATAACAAGACGCCTGGAGGGGAGCAATGTGTGGGCAGTCACAGAGCCTGCACAGGTGAGTATATGGCTGCATGGGGGTGGCAGGCAGAACTGCAGTATGGAACTATTGGCTTACAGTCTGCCTACTGTCGTGTCCCCATAGGCGTTCACTGGGAAGCCAGTCTGCATGACCCTAGAGCAGAGGGAGATGGAACCATGGGGGTCCATGACTGTGGTTGCTAAGAGCAGGAGGTGGCCACAGGCAAACCCAGAGATCTTGCCCCTCAGGGTAAGCTCCCAGGATATCTTCTACAAAGATGATGTTGGGGAGCTATTGGCGGTGGAGGAGCCCTCCAAGGTAAGTGTTACATAGCATGTGTGCTGTGTATGGGTGGTTGTGGTATATCAGGGGCAGGTCGCCACACCCCACCTTTCCTGTCTGTTCCTCTTGTTTCAGAAGCACTCCAGCCCACTCTGTCACCCGGATCTAGCAATGTGATTACCTACCAGGAGCAAGCCTCTGGCCTCATCAGGCAATTCTTCAGAGTGGGAGGACTGAGAACCAGGCCATGGGGCTGTTGATTTCATTTTACAGACACTGGTATTAAACAGTTTGAAACCAAATAACCTGCGTCCATGCCGTAATTCCATTTTTTGAGCAATTGTGAGCATTTTTGTTGAAATAAATCATCTTTGCTTGAATGCAGCACTTCCCATTTGAATCTGTGAGTGCCACTATTATCTGACTGTGTTACTTATGCCTGGGCTGGCCACTCATTTATAGTGAGCACTGGGCCCTTCGGAGCTGCATCGTGGCTTTTTCTTGTTTATTATGTTGCACTCAGGGACAGTGGCCCATAGTCAGGGGCACATCTTACATCAGGTATTGCTCAGTTGTAGGGCTGGTGGTCTTAGGGGACTGGTTTGGGCTATATATTCTGGGCATGAACATGTCCTTATCCCATCCTGTGTGGCAGTTATAGGTGCTTATACACCCCACTGTGCAGTCGTGTGTACTCCCTTTGTATGAGGTGCAGAGGTCTGTATCAGGGCTCATTCAGGGGCATTCCTGCTTTCAGGTCGGTCAGGAAGTATGGTGGCTGGTGTGCCTAGCACCGAACAATGGGTTAGCCATGTTCCAGTGTACTGGGTCTGGTTTGTGTGGTGGAGGGCATGCCTGGTAGCCTGTCCCCTGTGCTGTGTTATCTGCTGGCCACTGAATAGCAGGAGAGACTGGCCAAGAGGAGTTTAAATATAAGAAAAGTATGGGACACAGGATCAAAAGCTTTGGCTAGGTCTATGAATATAGCAGCGGTGGTGTGGCCATGGTCCATGCCGTTGAGAATTGTGTCAGTGTCTTGAAGGAGGGTGGTAATGGTGGAGTGGTTTTTCCTGAACCCTGACTGAAATGGAAGGAGAAGAAAGAAGGAATTTAGAAAACAAGAGAGTCTAGAGAAGACAAGTGACTCTTGCAGTTTAGCCAGGGAAGGAAGAAGAGATATAGGCCTGTGACTGCCAGGGGTGGCATAGTTGCCCACTTTGTGAAGGGGTAGCATTCTGGCAACTTTCCATGCCTGAGGTACAGTACTAAGACCGAAGGAGGCATGTCTGCTTTGTCATAGTTGAACTCATCCAAAAATGCCTGGACTTCATACCAACATAATTATTGTAAATGAACCTGACTGAATTATAGTCACTTTTTGGCGGTTCCACCGTGCAAGTTCGACAGGAAATTAATCGAATGACATTACAGCGATAGCACAATGCTGACAGTCAGTGTTGTGCCATCAGGAAAACAATGTTCATAGTTTCATAGTGAAGCTCAAGTTGTTAGGCTGTTTAGCCCTTAGTGACTCACCACATATCAGCTATAGTGTGTTACCCCATCCTCACCAATGTGATTGTCTAATTCTATCTTTTATTTATTTATTTATTTGCTTTTGGTAACCGGGTAAGCACGCTAGACAGCAAGTGCCTATTTTCAGGTACGACCCGGGAGAATTACAAGGTAATTACATAGGAGAAATACATTAAACATCAATTACAATCAGGAGCAGACATACTCCAATGGTGAGACAGAGAAGCAGTTACATAGTAGCATTACAGTCAGGAGCAGACAGACTCCAATAGTGGGAATAAAACATCAGGGATTTTTAAGGCAGGAAAACAAGCAATTTATATAATTGCTGTCATGGAGATTTAGACTATTTCTAGCAGCTTGAAAGGAAGAGACCTTTTTTTTTTTTTTAGCTAGAGTGCAGTTTTATTTTTGAAGAAATTGAACTGTACGTGAATAAAACAGTTGAAAATACTTTTTGTGAAACAACAGAATGCAACAGATTTAAAGTCTTTTCTTTGGGGAATGTCATATCAACATGATTTCAAGTTATTATTGCCTTTGGAGCATAATAACCTGAAATCTGGTTGATATGCATTTTTAACAAAACAGTAATCCAGTTGATATTTATGGTCACCAGTAATTATAACACTATACTGTAGTACACTGCATGGTATCTTAAACTGGGCCATTGATTCACTATGTACCACACTTCCCGGCAGTGAGTTCCAGGGTCCAATCATCCTTTGGCTGAACCACTGAGCTCTTTTGCTGGTATTCAAATTTCTCCTCTCAACTGCCTTCCATGTGATCTTGTATCTGCAACTATCGCTTCTGTATAGTCCGGATGTTGCCTGTAGGCTTCCATTGTTAAAGGCTTTATACTCATAACATAAATCACCTCTCAGTTTTCTACAGGTGACTGAGTACAGGTCCAGTGTATGAAGTCTGTCTTTGTATGTCATATTATGTAGTCCTTTAACTTTTTTAGTCATCTTCCTTTGAACACCTTCCATAAACTTTATACTACCTATATTATATATAGAAATTACTGGCACACAATATTCTAAATGTGGCTTAAGCAATGATGTGTATAATGGAATCAGTACATCTTTTCTTCTGCTCCTAACTTCCCTCAATATACATCCCACCATTCTGTTCCCTTTCTTGACCATTTCCCTGACATGATGGTCAAATGTCAGGTTGTCAGAGATATAGACCCCTAAATCTTTTTCCAACACAGTAGTTAATGAGTTTATATTTTTCAGTGTATACTGTACCTTAATATTGTTGCAACCTAAGTGAATTACCTTGCACTTATCTGTGTTAAAATCAAGGCCATGTTTTACTGCCTCACTGTTTAATTGATCCAGTTCCTTCTGGAGATCTTGAGCTGCTTCTGCATTATTGAGTTGGGCCCCAATCTTAGACTTGCCGGCATATTTACATATCCATGCCTTATCGGAAGTCTGCATGGTTGAAATCAGAATATTGAATACAATTGGACCCAATACAGATCCGTGTGGCACCCCACTTGTCACACCCATCCAGTTGAAAGTGTGGCCTCTGATACTCACCCTCCAGCATCTATCTCTCAACCAAGACTGGACCCATGCAATAATGTAAGGATGGAATTTGCATAGAATTAACTGATTAATTATCTTGTGGTGAGGCACCGAATAAAATACCTTCGAATAATCTAAGAAAATAACACCCACTGAGAGTCCCCTATCCATCACTCCACTTACTGACTCCAAAAAATGTAACAGATTTGTGAGACAGGATCTTCCCTGACTAAAGCCATGCTGTGTGATGTCTGTATGGCCCCTTTCATCTATGTGCTGCAGGATAATATCTTTGATAAATCTCTCCATTATCTTGCCCAGCACGGAAGCCAGACTAATTGGTCTAAAATTCTTTACATTACTCTTGTAACCCTTTTTGCGAATTGGCATCACATTAGCCATTCACCACTCAGCGATCGTGTCGCCGTCTGAAAGAGATTTATTAAATAACCTACATAAAGGCCCTACTAGTTCTTTTGCAAGTTCTCCAAGGAGCCTCAGATACAACCTGTCAGGACCTGGTGATTTGGTAACATAGAAACATAGATTTTGATGGCAGATAAGGACCACTTGGCCCACCTAGTTTGTCCATTTCCCTACCTAATGGATAAGCTGCAGATCCTAGTTAATCAACAGCCTACTTCTTCCTACCCCCCACCAGAATTGCCTTATGTCTGTCCCATGCATTCTTGAATTCCACAACCTCCTCAGGAAGGCCGTTCCATGTGTTCACCACCCTCTCTGAAAAAATACTTCCTCACATTGCCCAAGCTGTCCCCCCATTTAAACATTTATATTTAAATGTTTAAATTTATGATAAACTTGATCAGCTGTAATTTTTCTAATATTCCCTGTCCCTTAATGCCTATTATCTAATGCGTTACCGATGTTGTCTTTGGGCTTAAAGTTACTCGTAAAAAACGTATTAAAAACATTCACCATCTGTGTTTCATTAGTTATAATTGTGCCTCCTTCTTTAACTTGTCCCATTGTGTTCTGTTGCCCCTTCAGGCTCCCTCTATAGTTAAAGAATTTCTTTTTGTTGTCCAACATTGATGTTGCCATTTGAATTTCACTTGTTAGCTTGGCTCTTTCTATATCTGTCTTACAATCTCGTGTTAGTTTTTTATACTTTTCCATTTTTCAGTTGCTGGTTGCAGCTTGAATTTCCCATAGGCATTCCTTTTTATGTTGGCTCATGCTTGCGCAGCCAACATATTGCAGTAGTAGTTGATTTGGAGGTGATGTCACTGTTGGGGGAATGCAGGGCACACATCAGAAGGTGCGTCCCTCATTCCCCAATCAGGCAGCAGGAGGCACCGATCTCATGCATGTCTAATGTGGCCATAACAACAAAGAAAAGGTCCGCTGCAATGAGAGCGAAGCTCTCATGCAGCATGACCATTACGTGCCTCCCTTGGTGCAGGCAACATGGCAGCAGTGACTGCCGCCTGTTGCCTGTTCACATCGCTGATGGGGGGTTCACCCCCATCAGTATAATGTTCCTCCTTTTGTTGATTGCCGGGGGTTGCCCAATCCCCTTGGCATCATGCACTTCCCCATTTGTTATGTGCCGGACGGGGTGCCTAACTTCGCTTTACTAAAGCACCCCCACCCACAAACACTGAGGTGGCACACTGGAGCCCACCCCAGTGACAAATCCTACCTGAAAAATGGAAACCATCCCATGACGTCTTTTTTGTTAAAAAAAAACCTGTAAACCAAAAACGGTCCCTCGGCGGTCTCCCTGCTTCCTCTCCCGCAACCCACACCCACCCACTGAGCACCCTGTCTCCCCACACCCCCCTCATCCCATACTTACCTCCGGAGTCCGGCGTGACAATCTTCGGTGGACCGGGAACACATCTGCATTCTTCAAAGCCGACCATGAACTGAAGAAATGCCATTAAGCTGTATAATGGAATGAATAGGGTTTTTTCAACTTCGATGCATATCTCGGGCATTTTTTGTAATTTTGGCACCAAATTTGCAACATGGGGTTTTTGGGACCCCTCCTCCTGAATTCTGTCACTGTCATGGCATTATTTGGCCCTGAAAGGTGATTTTGTGGGTCACTCATGGAAATCACCTTTGGGACTGAGTAATGAAATGATAGTGCCAGTGTTCAAGAGAGGTGGCCTCAAAAGCCTATGTTGCAAATTAGGTGGAAAAAATCCCAGAAATGACTGTTTTACAAGCGTGTGTTGCGCAGTTGCTATGCACGCTCATAACTTCATGAATTTGCAATATTTTCATGCCAGATTTTTAACATTGGCATTTTTACACACCTCCTTGTAAACAGTATAGCTGTCATTTTTCACATCCTGGCCAAAATGTGTTTTCGCACTTCCTGCACAGAATAGCATGGTCGCTGTGGGAAATCAGTGTTCAAGACAGATTACAAAAATGACAGTGACACTGTTCATGAGTAGAGGTCCTAAAATGCCTATGTTGAAAATTTGGGGGAAGATACTCCATAAAATGACTGTGTTACGAGCGTGCATTGCGCAGTTTGCACACATGCTCGTAAGTTCACCAATTTATAATATTTTCACCCCAGATTTTCAACATTGCCATTCTTCTGCACCTCCTTATGAACAGTACAGCTGTCATTTTTCACATCCTAGCCAAAATGTATTTTCACAGTTCCAGCTCAGAATAGCATGGTCGCTGTGGGAAATCCGTGTTCAAGACACATTATGAAAATGACAGTGACACTGTTCATTAGCAGAGGTCCTAAAATGCCTATGTTGAGAATTTGGTGATGAAAGTCCATAAAATGAATGGTTTCCAAGTGTGCGTTGTGCAGTTTGCATGCACGCTCATAAACATCCCAATGCCTGTCGCTCTCTACAGGGTGAGGGTGGTGTTGGCATCACTTCAACACTTCACTGCCATTCCTATTATGCATTTCTACCTCTGCCACTACCAAAGCCAATGCCAGCGAGACAACATTTGGCAATGACAAATGCTTGTTATCCTTATATTTTTCTTTCTCCTATTAGTAAACCATTTTGGTATCCTCCTATTAGAGTTATACTTTCTTATTTCAAGTACAAACTCCTTAATAGAGTAATCAATCATTGATTTAATCTTCCTCCACATTCCTTCCAAATTATCTCCCTACAGATCTTTTTCCCAGTCCCATTTCTCTAATACTTGTCCTATCTTTTTTTAGTTAGCCTTGTTGTAACTTCTCAGTTTAGTTACCACCCACCCCCTCCATGTCTCATATTCGCTATTGAGTACAAATCTGACCACATTATGGTCACTGTCAACCACTAGTTCTAATATTTTGACCTGATCTAGTCTCTCTTTTAAGTTAGTTAGTACTAGGTCCAGGATTTTATTGTTTTGGGTGGGTTCTCTAACCGTTTGTTTAAGGTTTTTCTGTATTATTACATCCAAGAACTTCCTTTCTTGTGGTACTGCAGATGTTTGTGTTATCCAGTTTATGTTAGGATAGTTAAACTCTCCTAGTAATATATAATTATTCTCTATGTCCAGCTCATTAATTTGCTTAAGAAATTTGGCATATTCTTCCTGGTCTCGATTAGGTGGCCTGTATATAACACCTGTTGTCATTTTTTTGCCATTCATGCAAACATCCGCCCAAGTACTTTCATCTAGATCTGCAAGTCCTCAGACACTATTGTTCTCTGTTGCCTTTATACCATTGAACACATACATTGCCACTCCTTCACCTCTCCTATTTACCCTGTCCTTATGAAAAATCTGAAAACCCTGCACATTGATTCCCCAGTCATCAACACCCAAACTACACCCTCATATCACTTACATTTTATTTGATTCCATGTCAAAAGACAACTCCTTTTCTGTAGCTGTTAGAGTTATATGTGTTAGCCTGAGTTTGTTTTCACTGCTCATGGCAGCCCCTGTGACTGCCACAGGGGGTCTCCATGTCATGGCTGTTGAAATTTCATTGTCCATAAGAACTGCAATAGCATATGAGAACATGATGTCTCATCAACCATTTATATCATGTATCTCTATGCTGAAAAGACAAATACCCTGGAAACTCATAAACTGAATGAAGTTTAAATGGGAAAACCTGCATTATAACTCAGATAGTTTGTAAAGCTCATTGAAGGTAAATGTAATACAGCATTTCACACCTTCTTATAGCTTGTTTCTTTGAAGACTAATTAAGCAGACAGGCATACAGGGGAGTTTAAAGGGTGATTATGCACCATGTTCTCATATGCTACTGCAACTGTCAGGAACAATGAGATTTCAAAAAACCACAAAATGGAGCATCCTCAGACAGTAACAGGGCCTAGTATTCTATGTATGTATGTATGTATCTATGTAGTATGAACTGTGAAAGCTGACTAATGCAGTTGCATACATCAATAGCTACATGAAAAGAATTGTCTGTTAACATGGAAACAACATTTAGAAGATATGAGGGTGTAGTTTTTCTTTAAACCAGGTCTCAGTTACAGCACAGATATCTATGTCTTCTTGTTTCAATATAACATTTAAAGCGATTTACCAAGTTTTGATATATGAATGCATATACTGCAAGGTGACTACATATAGAACTGATTCACAATGTATTTTGATACATGCATAGCCTATTTTAGCAAAATTAAATCAGGTTTTCACCCTCACAAACCAGGAAGTGTCATTTGGTGTATTGGAGCCTGTATTTGGAGACCTTTGACACTCATTACCATTGCAATGTCACCACAGGGAGATCTGGGCTCTGCAATTAAAATTAGTTCTTGGTCACAGCAGTTCTGTCTTGATAACAGAGCTCTTGGTCACAGCATGCAGCAGGACAATGGCAATGTCAAACAGTTCATTTTCAGGGTCCGATGATGAAAGCATTATGTTGTCCTGCACTAACAGTGATCTTTTGGACACTGACTTAGTGCCACAATTTGACAGCCACTGCATAGTAGATCCCCACAGGGATGACCCTATGACAGCAGAGAGAATGATGTGGGCAGTAGCTCAGGCAGTCACAGCAGTAGTCCCAATCCATTCCAGTACAGTAGTGAGAGAAGACTTAGCAACACAGACTGTTAATATTATATTTTGCTACTTAGTGCTACGGTTTGGTTCCCATCATTGCTGTCATTTTACTGTGCAAAATCGAGGTATGGTGTGTGTTCTGTTACTCCCAGCACTGATGTGCCCATACAAATGCAAGTGATAGTACCCTGGGTTTTATATTTCTTCTTTTGGGGGGCGGGGGGATTGCTTTCCCTATGCTAACGAGTTGTTGGCCACTCCAGCTTGACACTGAGAGCACGTCTCGATCTGGTGGCATTGCTTGAGCAGGATAAATGGCTCACAATTTGCCCAAATCCAATTTGTCCAAATTCCCCACCTAGTACTAGTTAGTAGTGACCTCCCACCAATTGATTTATCAGTCATTCACTCTGATGGAGCACAGGGTGGAAATTACAAGCAGGTACCTTGTACCCCAACCACTCCAAACCCTCCAGCTGCACACATACACTTAGAAAAATGCTGCAGCATTGAACTTTTATTATCTGTAAATTATTTATACTGTTTGGGTCTGTCTTTACCCTAGTGCCAAATGGTCTATGCTATAGCTTTCTTCTCTGTGTATGTGTGTTTGGGGGTTGGGGGCCTGCTTGTACTTTTCCCTTTAGAGGTATCAGTGATTGAGTAATGTGTTGAAGTCACCAGTTCCCCTGTTTATGGCATGTTATAAATTTAAAACTTCAAATTATTGCACCAGCTTTGGTTACCTCTAGGCGCTCAGGAACTATACAGACTGCAGCTGTCATTACTGTCTGCATAAGCATCTGTAATACCATCATGGCACTGGCTTATTGCCGCTACATGTGTGCCTCCAGGTGCATTATGAATTGAGCAAAAAATACACAGTACAGTCAGTGATCGTCTCCCACCCTCCAAGGTTAAAAATGACACTGCCAATACCCTTCTTATGGAGAAAGAGACTGCATTTATGTTTAGATAACCTAAGTACCATTTGATTGGTCCACTACAAAAAAGGACATATTATTGCGGTAGGTACTCAAGTGTTAGACTGTATTTGAACCACCCTTCCTCACTTATGTCACCATACTTCATTACCACTTCGGTCTGTGTCAAGCCGTTTGTGTTTTCCCATTTTTTCCACTACAGTGGATCTCTGATGCACATGCATAAAGTGTACAGCAAATACAACAGATGCTGCACTATACTGTCTCCCATGCCTTACCGATGTCATGGTGCATTGTGTAGACTCCCTGCATTCATTGCTGTGTAGCCCATATTTTGGTTCAGGCATTATTCCCTAAGTATGTCGAACTGACTAGCACACTTTGCAATATAACACCATAGAAGCCATGCATTGGTACCACAGTGTCGGGAGGGGATGGCAACTGAAGTTTCTTCTTTTGCTGATGCTCCTGAACACATACAATGATGCTATAATCCTAATTATAAATAAGGACTGTATGTTAAAATGTTAAAAAACTTAGTGTTTTTAATTTTGAGATACACTGTAAACTATATACAGTATATAACTGATTTTATTGCATTCATTTATGAACTTAACGAGGAGCTGGCAAGCTGGAGAAACAATTCAGTGCACCATGGCCCTTTATTCATGCACATCTAAGCATACTTTGGTGATCAGTGTTATGGTGCTTGCATGAGAACACCAAATGAGCCCAAGAAAACACAGGAGCACAAGAAAAAATATAAACTGTCTATAATGATGGTGACAATCAGAAATGCAATAGCAAAGGCAGTTTACTGAAGCAATCACACTGGAAGCAGCACTTGCCAAAAATATAGTTTATTGCACTGTTCTCCTGGGATTGGACTGTGCAGCTCAGTGATTATACTCTTGCTGCACATTACAATTCTGAACTGTTGAAAAAGTCATCCATTTAACACAGACCCCTATGTACCAATACTGAAAAGCTTACTTCAATTTATAGATCTGCCCAGTTCAAAAGTCGTCCTTTTGTGTCCCAATACGATACAGATTACAGCTCCACTCAGTTAAAAAAAAGTATTTTTTATACAGACTTGTTGTTATAATTATGTACTTGCAGCACTTATTAAAACTGTAACACTGTACTCAAGTAATGTAGATTGTGATGTTCCTAGAACCGATGGACCTAGGACACAGAGCTTAGTCAGATGAGTAAAATTGAAAATCAGGAGAAATCACCACTTCTGCAATCCCAAAAGCAAGTATAACAGCTGCCAATATAACAAACTGTTTCAGTCAGCAGTGCTGTAATTTTTGCCATTTCAGTTTTGGACCTGCACTCACTGAGGCTGGATCCAGGAAAGATGAATGAACGAGCAGTGAGAAAGGTGTAGTGGGAACACCTTCCCTGTGCTGATGTCACTCATGCATGTGGATGCACTGCTCATGTGTGAACTTCAAACAAAGAAAAAAACATGCAGAGACAACTGTGGCACAAAAATGTTAAAAAACTAAGCATCTGAATATATTTAATAGTTAACTTTAGGGTAGCTGAGCTTTGCATCACTCAATGAAGGGAAGGTGATCTGCAAACTTGACATCGGTGGAAGCTGATAAATCACTTTAACTCCTCTAGTTTATGTTTTAAGCTCCTGGCATTCACTTATGAAGATGTTAACTATGTTTCTAACGTGCTTTTGTGTAACTCCACATTTGTCATTAGTAAGCAGACTTGGTTCTTTTCCTGTGTGCTGGTTCATCTCAATCAGATTCTCTCCCTCCCCCCAACCCCCATTAGTCAGTTTAAACATCTGTTTATGATATTATTGAACATACTACCCAATAAGATACTTCCGCTATGATTGAGATATACTGTAGACCATCCCTCCAGAACATGTTTGGCTTATTACCTTCATATACAGTAATTCCCAAGTTTTAATTAAGGTTTAATAAAGTTCTTTTAACTCATTACACTGCGTACAAAGTCAAATAGTCTGTATCAAGTCAAGTCACTGTCCTGGGTGCTAATTCTATGACAACAGTACACCTCATATCTCTCCACTTGGTAGTGTCACTAATGTTTCCTCCATGCTACCAGTAGAAGACATCTTAGTATAACACCAAAATATGATAACCTCTGAATTAATATGCATCCTTACTCCCCTACCTCCCCCCCCCATACAATCCTTCAGGCTTGCTAGGGGTTCTGGCCCCCCTACCCTGCTAACGCATCTGACACTATCAGATGCCACTGGCCTCTGCCCACGTCGCCTCCGCTTCACACTCAACTCTGCTCATTGGAGCCAAGTAATATATAGAGCACCCACAGACCGAGGAGTAATTTTCATGTCAAGGTTGGGGGGACAATCTCAATCTAAACCAGCCTTGGATCATGAGTGCTGTAGTACCCACCAAAAAGTAAATCCTCTATGGAAAAATACCATTATTTCTATCAAAACATCTCTTTGAAAGCTAATATATATAGGGAAACACTGAAGACACTGCAGGAAACCATACACTGACTGGCACAGCTAACCTTGCAAAGCAAGGCAAGGCAAATTTTATTTATGAGGTGCCCATTCCCTGAGGGTCTGGGCATCTAACAAAACATTTCGAAAGATAAAACAATAAATAAAACACACTAAAATTCTGGAATCAATAAAGTTCAGAATTACAGCTTTAAAATAAATTTCTGATAATCCAAACAGTTAGGCTGGAATAATTAGTCCATAAAAGCCAGGCTAAAGAGGTAGACCTTCAGCTTCAGCTTGAAAACCCAGATTGAGGGGGCCTCCCAGACTACAGATGGAAGTGAGTTCCACAGGGTCGGCCCAGTGACACTAAAAGCACAATCGCCCGATGTCTTGAGCCGAACCTTGGGAACATCCAGGAGGCCCATCGAAGAGGAGCGGAGGGAGCGAGCAGAGGTCGCAGGTGTCAGGAGTTCCAACAGGTAGCCAGGACCCAGTCTGTATAGGGCCCTATAGGTGAGTAAGCCCACCCTGGAATGGACCCTCCACCTGACAGGCAGCCAATGCACGGCACGCAGGTCCGGGATTACATGACTGGACCTAGACAGGCCCATCAGCAACCAGGCTGCCACATTCTGCACCAGCTGCAGTCTGTGGAGGGTCCCTCCCATGACTCTGAAGTATAGAGAGTTGCAGTAATTGAGCCTAGAGGTAACAAAGGTGTGTATCAGAGTCGGCAGGTCCTCGGTCGAAACAAGGGGCTTAATACTGGCGATGTTCTGCAAGTGGTAAAAAACACTTTTGACAACAGATGATACCTGATCATCGAAAGTCAGTTTGCTGTCCAGAAGCATGCCAAGACTATGCACCCTCAGGGAAGCCACCAATGGACGGGCTCCAGGAAAAGACCTGTGCTAGCTGCAGATGGCAACCCATCCGCCCGTGACCAGGTCCAGTCAACAGCACCTCCATCTTATCTGGGTTTAGCCACAGCAATCTGGAAGCCATCCAGTCATTGATTTTAGTTAGACAGATGTTAAGCACATTGACAGCGTTGGATGTTCTGGGTGCAAATGACAGGTACCATTGGATGTCATCTAAATAGCTGTGAAACTTTACACTGTACTGCAGAATGGTCTCACCCAGAGGCAGAATATACACTGCAAACAATATTGACGACAAGATCAAGCCCTGTGGTACTCCACGAGACATGAACATTGGGGAGGAGGAGAAATTCCCCATCACTGCCCACTGCACCCTATCAGATAGATAGGACTCAAACCATCTGATGACAACACCGGCAGGTCCTCAAATCTCAAAGAGCCAACTGAGAAGTATGACATGATCCACAGTGTCAAATGCCGAAGAGAGATCGAGGAGCACAATAACTGACTTGTCGCTTCTATTTCTAGTCCTAAGCAGGTCATTATGCACCCTAACTAGTGCTGTTTGTGTGCTGTGTCTAGCCAAAACAAATGACTGAAATGGCTCATAGATGTGAAAGGACACGAGGTGATCCTCGAGCTGTTGTGCCACAAGTTTCTAAACAACCTTGCTCAAAAATGGCAGGTTGGAGATCAGACAGTAATTCACTAGGACGTCTGGGTCGAGGGAAGGTTTTTTAAGGAGGGGTCTTACCAGCACTTCTTTCAAAGTGACTGGGAATACCACTTCCGCCATCAAACACCTGGCAATCATGGTGAACATTGAGACAACAGCCTCGGCGCATCCCATTAAGAAATACGCCGGGGCTGGGTCCAGGTCACAATATGTGTGCTTCAGCTCTAAGTTCACCCCAGTGACCTCAGACACCTCCACTGGCTTAAACTCCTCCCAGACAGGTGGAGTGTCTCTGCTCTTCCCAGTCCGGCTACTGTGAGGCGATAAGCTCCCTGATGGGATCCCCAACCGGATAGCCGACACTCTGTCAGAAAAAAACAGAGCAAACTGTTCACATAGACTGGATGAAAAGATCTTTCTCAACTGACAACAGGCAGGATGGAGAAGCCTATCCACAGTCTATAAAAACTGAGATGGTCTGTTTCTCCCTGCAACAATTTTCCTGGACATGAATTATGCCTTCTTATGGGAAATTGCCCCCGGTACTAACCATAGTGATCATGCAGGGTCAGTTTGTCAGCCTCCAACCAGGTCTTCTGCCAGCAACGCTCCAACTTCCGACCCTTGATCTTCATCTCTTTGAGATCCCCATCAAACCAAGGGGATCTCAAGTGAGGAGATCTGGGTCATATACGAACTGGAGCAATGGCATCCAGTGCTTCGGAGTCCACCTTATTATAAGTGGTCACCACCTCACTGGCGCCAATTGTACATGCTGCATCTACCCTAGATAGGTCAGCTAGTATCATCATTCCCTCGGGGTGCAAGCCCCTCAAAGGGTGGTAGCTGACCATCTCCACAGGAGAAGGACTTCTAGGGGGAACCCAAATGTGAACCTCCCAGTGTAGTGATCAAACCAAAAGCCCTGATCAGTCTTGAGGCTATCAACACCAAGACCCAGCTGGAACACCTGATCAAGTGTGTGACCATGCTGCTGGGTTGCAGAAGCAACAACTTGTGTCAGGCCCAGTGATGACATCAGCTGGAGGAGGTCATAACCAAAATGTGAGACTTCGTCATCGACAAAGGCGATGAAGTCCCCCAAGATTAAACACCTGGGGAATTCCAACACCTGTTCGACAACAAAGTCCATTACCTCCTGCTGGAATTCTTCTCCCGACCCAGGGAGGCGGTAAACAAGGAGAATCCTGCAGCCTGCACCTGGACCCCCACGTGCAGCGACACACTCAAAGGACCTGGTATTATCAGCCGGATGCACCATGAAGCCCAAGCTGGATCTAAAAACGATGGCCACTACCCCAACCCTGCAATCCTTCCTCAGGCAGTTCACTATGGAGTAGCCAGAGAGGATGGCTGCCTCTAAAGCTGGGTCAGCAATGTCGCCCAGCCAGATTTCCATGCTGTAAGCCAGGTTGACTGATGAAATCAAATCCACAAAAATATCAGTCTTGTTAATTATCGACCTGGAATTGCAAAGCACTGCTTGAAGAGGGTTAGAGAGCATGGCTGGCCCAATAGCTGCCTGCCCACTCAGTCCAGTGGGACCCCGGGTACGGAGACCAAACACGTTTGGCCTCTCTAGGCTCCATTTGAACCCTGCACCTGACAACCCCAATGCTGCTCTCACCTCCTCGGCTGGCTACCAAATGGGAAGACATGGAGCATGCATCCAATGTACAGTACAGGTTGCATGTCCATCCCCTGTATTGTACAGGAAGGGCAGACTATGTACTATACAGGGTGCATGGTCCCTGTACAGTATGTAGGCCACACTCTCCCTGTACAGTACATGATCCGTCTGCACTCCCTGTACAATACAGGACATGCATGCGTGCCATGTAATGTACATTGGACGTGGGCTCCACGTGTTCCCATTCAGTGCACAACAGAGGTAGTGAGAGGTGGACAGTGCTGGTCGCAGTTACTGCTGTTTTAAACATATTCAGGAAGAAGAAACAGCTACACCTACAATGGGCAGTTTTTGTTTTGTTTGTAAAACAAAAAGCAAAATATCCCCACCTTCCAAGCCCTCCAACAGTGTCCACACTACTTTATCCACAGTCCACCCACCTGCAGGGTTTGATTTTTTTTTTATTAATTACTTTAACTCTGGTAACATAACACAGAAGAAAACACTGGAGTTTCATGTTAGGCTAACCATATAACTGCCTGGCCCCCTCCCCCACATCCACCCAGCCAACATAGCACAGCAGCCCCTACCAAAGCAGGCATAATCAGGCTCAGTCAGAGTCAGGTGGCACACAGGAGAGATGCCAGACAGCACAGCATTGACTGACCACAGACAGTAGACAGGACCAACACAACACAGCAGAGCAGACCACCAATAAACATAATAATTGAAATTAAACATCACCTACCTTCACCTTCTTGCACAATAGAGTTATGTTAGCTTAAGCTGAGAAGCTAATTGTTCTGTTTTGCTGTGCTGGTGGTCACTGGTACAGCCACTGGCCTACTCCAGTCCAGACACACTACACTAAAAGAAGAGAGAATGCCTTGCAGATTGCAGCAATCTTCTTTTCCTGGGCACTTCCTGACCCTGACTGGCTCCAAATTAAATGGCCAATAGTGTGTGGCCCTGCCAGCTCAGAACCGCCCTGACAGTGTGGACTGGAATTTCCTCCCACCACCTCCTCTGTTTATTACAGTAGTTTTGTGCATAGCATCCCCCCGTGGCATGAGTATTGCTGTTATTGCCCCCCAATCACTACTCACCACCACCCATGACCCACCACTGTAGCACCACCAGTTAGCAGACTCAGTCCTACCAGTTAGTTGTTGTTTGCAGCCACTGCCTCATAATCAGTTCACTGTCCTCTCCTCTCTGTTCCAAACTTTTCCAGCCTCCAAGTCCAGACAGACAGTTCCTCAGGCTCAATCAGTGCGACCTGAAGCCCCGACTGACCGACCCAAATTCAGTCACTCACAGTACATGGGCCTGCCCCACTGCACCACTCAATCCAATAAAGACTCCCTCCTGGCCCTACCAAATTCCGAGTCCACATGAAGCAGGCAACATGAGGCATTAGGCAAGCAAAGCGGCAGCGGGCAGCTCCTGGACAAGGTGGGCAGATGCCGCAGCATTCAGAAAGGCAGACAGTAGGGAAGGGATGCACCAAACATGACAGTCTCCTGCCTGCTTGTCCTGACTCCTCACTCACTATTAGCGGCAGCGCGTGTTTACGCTACTTCCAGGTGCAGTGACTGCAGTCCGTCACTTTCTCCCTTCTTGCCGCAACTCAGTCCTGCTCCTCCCAGTTCTGGTTAGGCCAATTTGTGAAAAAATGACTCCCTCCCACACTATCTGTCAACCTCACCCGCCTCTCTGTCACTCTCTCGTGGCTTTCACCAGTGAAACCGGCCTCCCCCACTGCCCCGGCACAGTAGACTCCCGAGTCCATCCTAGCCCATAGCAGGCAGCAAGGAAAGGGGCTAAATGTTGGGGGGTGACAAATGTGATCACCAGAATTGTTGGGGGGGACTTGTGCCCCCCATCCCCCCTATCATTATACCCCTGCCCACAGATGATGTCACCATATCGCTGGATGACCTCTCAATACCTCCCTGTGTTGGCAGACAGTACCATACCCTGCCTTTAAAAAGGCAAGTTAGTCAGTACCTGGCAGCTAAAATAGCTTCTCCAAAACACCACAAGATGTTTGTCTTAGTTCCAGCTCCTCAAGGGCCAGGAGCAAGAACACCTTCTACAACTACGTTACCCAAACACACCACCAGCTGTCTTCCCCTACAGCTGTACAAAGAGGTTAGTGCAGTAAAATCAATTAAAATAAGCCCTGCTGACTACTCCTGCAGCTTGGTTTTGCAACAGATGCTTCCCCCCAACCTGGATTTTAAAATAATCAGCTCCAGGTTGGAGTTGTTTTGGGGAGGGGGCACAACATCAGAAGAAGCAATGTCGTGGTACCATGGGACCATTACAATGAACTGCTGATTTTGTCGCTGTAATTGTCTTTGCTGTATTTGTTTCACTGTTTTGTTGGTATACCTTTTTTGCTAGTGGTTTTAGAACATCAGGTAAGCACCCCCCCCCCCGCGCCTGGGAGAGCTTAGTATATGAGCCTCTTCTCCTATTCCTCCTTTTATGAGCCTGGGGGTTATAGCCACCTGACTCAGGGTGGAGTTTCATGGCCCCCCCAGGGTATTGATGCTGTAGATGTCTGGTACATAGGGGAGGAGCCGGTGGGAAACAGACATGGTGCTACAGTGGGTAAGGGCTTCAGCCCTGGCCTGGGATTCAGGCCTTGGTGAGTCAGCATCCTATCCACTCAGGAATTGGGAAGTGGTGCCGGTTTTGTGGCCATGGTGACATGGTCTGCATTTGGGAGCTGCGGCCTGGGGAGGACATGGAGGCCTGCATTGTGCTTCATGGCACCGGGGCGGGCAGGGGCCTGGTTCCTGATATTGGAGGCCTGGAGGCAGTGGTGGGGATGCTGCAGTGGTGGTAGCCTGTGGCGTGGGGCTAGGAGGTGGGGGCAGCCCTCCTGCCTCTTTTACCTGTGTGGTGCACTGTCTGCCTCAGAGAGACAGGCTGCCAGAGAGTTGGACAGGTCTGGTGTGTTCTCCATATCTGCCTGTGCTGAGCCTGCTCCACAGATTGTGGGGTGTCTGGGTCCTAGGCCCTATGTTGCACAAAGGAAAGGTAGAGCCTGGAAGTAAAGCTTCAACCTGTTGGTCCATCATGTTCTAAGAATGGATGAGAGCGGTGTGGGAGTTAGAGCTGCTGAGACAGTAGGCTGCTGTATGCAATAGGTGTGATCTGAGGCCTACATTTTTGCTGCTGCCCCTCAGCTCTATGTGAAGTCCAGCTCTGCTGCCATTTTGACCTCAACTGATGTGCCATGGTGATTTTGCCACTGTGTTGTACCTATATTTGGTCTGTGCCCCCAGCTCCTGGGAGCTGCTGTTAATTTTAAATAAATTTATTGTGTATTTATTATTCTTTTAATCTAGTGTGGCCTCCCCCTTTATGAATTTTGCTGCCTGTACTTAACCTAGTTTGCCCCCAGTGGAGTTTACGGGTGCAAGTCCTCCCCTCGGTGCTGCTGTGTCTTGCTCTAGTAACTTTCTCCAGCACTTAAAGAATCTGTCCAGCATAAAAAAAAAGGTATGTGCCATCTTGCTATTTCACTCTGGATGGACTGCTCTGGTTTCAGTGCCCCTCTTTCTCCTCATTGCCATCAGGCTGCTAGACACAAGCAGGAGAGGTGGTGTACAAGTATATATACTTACTTACTTGCCATCAGATACGGGCCACATGGTCTATCAAGTCTGCTTGAGTGTGCAGCTAGCACCCCGCTTTGCAGCTGCCCCTTCCCCATCCACAATCCCACACAGATGAATGCCATGTGAGAGTGAACCAGATTAAGCTGTTTGTGGTATTTCCAGTGAATCGGGGAAATTTGGCCAGGACTCCAGGGAAATTCCTCTACTCTCCTCTAGGAGAATCTTTGTCATCCTGGTCTCTGGCCAAGATGGCTGCCACTGTGGATCCAGGAGGAGGAGGAAGAACACTTGTTAGAGAGGCAGAAGAGCTGGCCTCCTCCCCTGCACCGCGACACTAGAGGCTAAAAAGAAACTGCAATTTGACTTGGATGATGATGAAGCCCCAGTATGCTATTTTGATTCTAAAATGGAGTGGTCGCAGCAAAAGAAGTTACAGGAGAATGACCAGGTACTTTTAATGAATGAGCATGAGGAAAGTATGATTAAGGAGAAAGAGAAAAAGATGAAAGAAATCACAGAAGAAGAAGGGGAATATAACAAAACAGAGAGAACGTTTGCAAGCCGAATTGGCAGCTCGCACACTGTCAAAGAAACTGCAAGCCCCTCTGACTCATCCAGACTCAAACAGCTGAGCAGTGATTCAGTTAATGTGAAAGATGCTGCTGAAAGTGGGGTTGCATCTGACAAGAATGCCTTGCTACCGGCTGGCAGCTCTAAACAGCAGCTCGCTATGTGCTGAAAGCCGGGAAAGCAAGAAAAGAGCCCCAGTCCTGCAAATGTGCCTAAAGATCAGCACTTGGGTCTAGCACATCCTCCAAATTTTGACAGAGAAACAAAATTCAGGAAAGTTGTGGAGTCTTCTATGAGCGCTACCTCTGCCCTGCATAACGCCACTGTTAATTGTGCTGAAAACAGCACGGCAGCCAACAAAATGGCCCACCTGTCAACTTGGTAAAAGTACATTTAGACCAAATGAATCTCAAGAAAAACTGGTCACCAGCTAGAGCATTGCAAAATGCAGGTTGTCTACAAACAGTAGCCCTTGACATCCGTGACCACGACTGAGCGAACCACATAATAGTGACTTAATCACGGTGCATGTCATGGGGGCTACTGAGCAGGTACAGTGACCGGATAGGGTGGTTTGGCAACTGTAGTGACAGGATGTCGCTATACATATATGCATGGTGGGATTGAGAGTGAGCATGCTCAGCGAGGGGTGGGAGGGGTTTTGAGGGGCAGTGCCATAGTTGGCTGCTGAGCTGACCCCATGGCGTGGTGGGTGGGTCCACAGCTTTGGTGGGTATGGTGCTGGGTTTGAGTCCAGGCGCAGGAATATTTTTGTTGCACCTGGCCTGAATTATTTTTTTCTTTTATGTTTTGCACTCCCCCCTGACATGACCCGCCCCGGAGTTGAGAATCCTTAAGTAGGTAATTGCGGGGGCTAAGCCCCCCCAGCATAAACATAAAAAATACAAGTCCCCAGTGCCGTTTTGCTGTGCACTGGTGGAGTCAAGCGCCAAAATTGATTTTCGGAGCTCTGACTTAGCCATAACGGTCATCACCTTTCGGCAGTCACCGTATGACATGGAACTCTACAAACAGACAATGGATACCTAATCCCAGCGATGAGAACATAGAGAGATTTGGAAAGAAAACTGCCTCTACATCTGCTGTCTCAAACCCATATCCGGAGCTCGGCAAAACAGGTACTGATACTCTGTTCAAGCTCCAGCACGTTGGAGCCCTTTGTAAAACTACAGCACTGATGAGTGCTAACTCTAATAATGCCCAGGTTAAAAGTATAAATAGGATGGGTCTGTCAGAAGAAATATTGCAGGACCCCTCCAAAAAAAAAACTTTTGAATTCTGATTTATTCTAGAATAATGGGGAGCCTGCCCCAAGGAAAAATGCCGTCAGGTTGATTTTTAAGGGTGGAATGGAAAATCCCCCAGACAGGTTACATTTGGCTAGGCAGTTTTTGAAGGGGCCTATGCATTTTTTTCCTCAGAAATATTTGCCCTAATTCATTTAGGTAGTGCCAAGTATACTGCCAGTTTTACAGTAAAACTGTATCTAGCCTAGACAGATTCTAGGCACAATAACAGAAGGTTAAAAATAATCCCTTATGGATCCCCTATGTGGCCATCTCTGATGAAACCAGCAGTTAAACTCATTACAGTTATGTTTTGGAATGAGGGAGTCCATGTAGAGGACATTCTTTTCTGGCTCAAACTGCGATGTGAAGTGTTGGATAAACCAGCCCCCATATTAGATAGCGAACAAATTTGGAAAGGGGGCTGGAAATTTAAGGTGAAGCTTTACTCAACAAACAACGGACCTGTGCACCTACGAAGTACGTTTTTTTAGGCCAGGATAGGGGTGTTTTATTTTACATGGGCCAGCCCAAATCTTGTTTTAAATATTGTTACTGTGTGTATCTCAGCACAGCATTGTGAGAACACAGGACATGGGTATGGCAAATGCCCTTGGGCCTCCCATAATAGGGAAGAGAGTCTTTCACAAGAAGGGTTAATCAATAAGGCCACTACAGAGGTTACCTCTGACATTGTGGGGGAATAGTGTCCATATATCTCAATGGATAAGGCGAAGAAGATGTGGTAAAATGCCTTGAAGTTCTGGGTGTTTTTCTTTCTCCCTTGTGATTTACAGCACTTAAGAGCACGCATACCACGCTGACCAGTAACGTAAATAGTATAAAAAGTCATGCAAGAATGGTCACGGTGTTAAGTTCCTTGGCACAAGTGAAATGTGACATTTTTTGCATACAGGATACAAGGAATAAAATTAGCATTGAACTTCATCAAGCCACTAAACTCTGGACACAAGGCCTTGCTTTCTGGTCAATAGGCCAGGAACCCTGCGATGGGGTAGAGATTTTATTGAATAACTCAAATATCCAAGTCTCTAGACTAGTGGATATACAGCCTGGTAGAGCCCTTATGTTAGATTTCTCTCTTATCTCTGAAAGGTTTGGGATTATTGCTATCTATGCCCCTCAAACAAAGGCCCTTAGAGCAGCATTCTTTAGGTAAATCCAGCCTTTTTTATTTATCTCCAGGTTATTGATCTGGGCTGGTGAATTCAACTGCGGAGTAGATAAATCTGACAGGGGTTTAAAAACAGACAAGCTCTTTTGTGAAACCATAGCTCTAAATAACATCCTTAGCAGTGCTAAATTGTTAGACTCCTATAGGCAAGCTTTCTTAGAGGGGGTAACACATAGTTTCGGATGCAACTGTCTACCAAGATAGACTTTATTTTTATCTCAGTTATTTTGTTTATTGCTAAAGTAAAGACTGGCCTGGGAGTTTTCAGACCATAGATCACTCATTCTCAGCATTAACTGGAAGGACACACTGAGGTGTAAGGAAAATACATGGAGGCTGAGTAACTCTGAGTTATGCAATGAAGCTGTAAGAACTGCTTGGAAGGGAGAATGGCTGGCTAGGTTATCTGTAGCAGAAGCTTATGAAAATGCTGCCACCTGGTGGGAGGACACAAAATCTTCCTGGAAATATTTTTTCCAGAAGCACACTAGAGATGCAGCAACAGGGAAGTATCTATCCTACCATAAACTTAGGGCAGAATTGCAGAAACTCATTTCTCTGACTGAAACTTTAAGATGAGACTATGGGTCATGAATCTTGGATATGAAAAAATAGATGTTTAAAATGCAGTATGACAGGGCCAAATCTTTAGAACAGGGGCTTAGATTTGGACCTAACATAAACCCAGAAACAAATGATTTGATACGTTTTATTGGACCAACATGGATGTTACAGAAAAGAACAAAGTGCTCTAGCTTTCGAACCTACCTAAGCCTTCTTCAGAAGCTTTATGGCAGTTATTTTGAAAATCCCATACTATTAACACCAGAGTATGTTGAAAAAACAGAAATAATTCTCATTGGTTTAACATATACATTTAAAACATAACAGAAGATTACATCAGAGAAGCTAATTAACACCAGTCTGCTTTTGACTGAGGAGCCTCAGAAGGGCAAAGGTTATTAAGAATTCTCAACAAATTCTCAACAGTTCTTCTCACATAAATTTTAAAATGTCTCAGTATGCTAAGAAAGCATTCTAGAGACAAAAAAAAAAAAACATTGGGCTAGCATTCTCTCTCATACATGTAAGATGAGGTTACAACTTACATTCCAAGTGTCCCGGTGTATTAAAGAACAGATAATGAGAGACAAAATCCTGAAATTAGGTATAACTGCAAGTTGAAAAAGAGCCCCAAAGTAAACATACATATATATATGATGCATGATAGTATCACTTGTAAGTATATGTGCCAATTAAAAATACTTGTCAAGGACCCCCAAGAAAATGAGACCATGAGCCTGATAAGTGCAGATTTCAACACAGAGTCAGTGTATAACAAAAATGCACAGAATCAGTCTAAGGAATCTAAACGAAAATTTCCAAGGATGAAATCCTCCACTGCCCCTCCTTTTTTTTTTTTCCTTTTTCTCTCCCTCTCCCTCTCTCTCTCCTTGGGAAAGATACTGTAACTAGTAGGAATGAGATATACTGTATGTGCAAGAGTCATAATACAGCATCATTCACACCAATATTAATTGTTACCCAAAGGAATTACACCTTCTATGAACCCCCAAGTAAATGAGATATGCATCTTACTATGAGCAGATTTAAAAATGTTACAGTATGTAGTCCAACCACTGACAACTAGTAGAAGGAAGTAAATGTACACCATATGTGAAAACTCAGTGTCCTAGCCACATAACAATTGTCCCATGCCACGCTCCCCCCACACAGATGTGTGTACATACACTAAACCACACACACACCCCTGCACACCCCACACAACCACAACCCACACATACCACACCACACTGCACACACACAAACAAAACACACACACACACCATACCCACAACACACAAAAACACAATACATGCAAAACACACAGACACACACATACATACATACATACATCAATACACACACACACACACACACACACACACACACACTCACTCACACACTCACTCACCACAGTGTTAAGGTGAGAAGTCAACACGTAGATAATCACAGCATGGGTTCAGAAAAAAACACAGTACTACGATGGCTCTAGCTAAGTTCACCACCGACATCCTCTCTGGCATGGATCAAGGAAAGCTCACAGGGGCTGTCTTTATAGACCTAACCAAGGCATTTGACCTTGTTGACCACCCCCTGCTTCTATCCTCCCTATGGAAAATAGGCTGCTCCTCCCCTGTACTTGAATGGTTTAGGAGCTACCTGACAAACAGGTCCCAGGCTGTTAAATTCAACTCAGCCATCTCCTCCACTGTGGTTACGAACATCGGAGTGCCCCAAGGCTCCATTCTGGGTCCTCTTCTATTCACTCTATTCATCAACAACCTCCCAGACGAAATACCTGCCTGTTCCTCGCTCCTCTATGCAGATGTCTTAGTTATCTATGCCAGCTCACCCAATGTAGAGCACATTAACACATCGCTAAATAGAGCCTACTACAGTGTCCAGAATTGGTTAAACTCCCACCGCCTTATTCTGAATTCCTCCAAAACAAATGCCATGTTACTCGACACCACTCAAAAGCTCCGAATGTGTACCACTCCCCTGAGCATCCTTGATTTAAATGGATATCCTCTGCAGGTGGTTACCTCCTTTCGTTACCTGGGCATCCTACTAGATCAATCGCTTGATTTAAACCTTCACATCCAAGCCACTTGCAAAACGTTAACTGCAAATTGGGAGCAGCCTACAGAACAAGCTATATGCTTACCTCCTCTCAAGCTTGCCATAGCCAGGGATCCTACTACAAGCAGCTTACCTACTGCTATACTCACCTCTGCCCACAAATCTGCGCTGCACAAATGGGATGTTACATACAATAACATATGCCGATACGCCGCACAATCCCCACGACTTCAACATCACTGCCAGCTATATACTGACCTTGGGTGGCTCTCCCCCTCGGCCGTCAGGAGCTACTTCTTGGCCTGTCTAAATGACTCTATCCTTAGACAAAGTCAGCCTGCTGCACTTGCAAAGCTCCTTCTTCCTGCGATTCCAAACCGCACGCTCAGATCTGCTGACAAAGACCTGCTGGATATTCCCCGCTGCCGCACCAACAAAGGAACTGGCTCCTTCCAACATGCAGCCCCTAAGTTGTGGAACCAGCTCCCACTGGACCTCAGGCATGCACCCTCGCATCCTTCTTTCAAGCGTGGGCTGAGACCTGGCCACCTTAGATCTATGCACCTGCTTTGATCCTACCTGATCCCGAATCTTCTCTGCCTCTTCTCCCACTCCCCTACTACTGGTCTCCATGCTACCTCCCTTCTTGTTCTCTCTCCCCCAAAATCCAACCCCTCTCTCCAAGCTAACCTATCTTTATCCTCAAATATAATTATAAATATGTTTTTGTGAATGTTTGCACTTACTTACTACTACCTACATTACTTTTTCATTATGTATTGTTTTTATCCTCTGTGCTACCTGGGCATTGCCTAAACCTGCTACAGGTGGATGTTGGTACAGTAAGGCCATACCTCCTCCCTCCCCTCCTCTTGCCTACCTTTACCGCAGGATGTCCACGGCCAGGGACTGCCACCGGCTCTTATGCCCAGCCTCGGAACCACGAGCCCGGCTGCACCTACCCACCTCCTACCGCTAAAGCCGTATTTCAAACCACCTTTTTTCCTCCCGTCCACCCCTCCCACCTCTTCATCCCTGACAGTGGGGCCATGAGCCTGGCATCCCTCTAGTCTGCCACGGGATGTCTCTGGCATCTTTCTCATACCTTCCTGGGTACCTAGTGGCATTTCAGTTTAGCTGCTGCTGGCCGCATGGATCTGACTCTTTTTACCCTCCCCATCTATTCTGGCTGTAGGTGCTTTATCTGTCTCCCCATATGGCCCACCCCCTTCTGATACACACACTGGCCGACTACTTCTCCTGCTATTCCTGTTGCCTGCACCCCCCCCCGTCACTCCACATCATCCTGCCCGGTTGGGGAACCACAAACCCAGCAATCTCCATTTGCTTTCCCCGGTAAAGCCATAAGCTTTCCCTTTTGGTCCTAAACTCCCTTCTTTACCCGCTACTTGTACCAACACTCCCCTGTAACGCCTCCTTGCTCTTGGCCTCCTGCTCACTGCTTAGTATAGCCCAAATCACGCCTCCTTGCTCTTGGCCTCCTGCTCACTGCTTAGTATAGCCCAAATCATGTTAGACTAGCTGGAACCGCCTCTATGTGTCCGGAATGTACTCTGTATGGTTGTTGCCTCAATTTGTAATGTTGCTTCCATGTGTTATGCTGTATTGTACTCTCCCGGGTCGTACCTGAAAATAGTCACCTGCTGGCTAGCGCACCTACCCGGTAAACAAAAACTAAATAAATAAATAATCATAATAAACTTACAATATCAAAGGCACGCTGAAGAACTAATGTATTTATGTCCATCTTTTAAAGTAAAGGTCTGTGTAAGTTTAAGTGGAATAATGTATCATATAACCAACATCAATGTTCAGTCCATCCACCAGCATATTGAGAAATAAAATAAGTCAAATTTCAGAAACCCATCTCTGTTGTGTACTGTTGAAATGTCATTTTAAGACCATCACAGACATATCTGACACTGAGTGGCCATCCTGGGAGAAGTGCTGGGCTACTGGTTTCTCAGACTTCTTGTGATTAATAGAATGTCTGTCTGAATTCATTCTAGAGTGGAGTTGTTGGCTTGTCTCCCCCACATAACCTGTGCAAGGATATTTCTTGCATTTGATAAAATAGACCACATTACTTGATGAACATGTGTAATTCTCCTGTATCCTGAATAGTCTGTTTTGTGATGTAACCACACAGTCTGAAGTGGAAATGAGGTTACATGTCTTACATGTGCGTTGATGACAGGGTCGTGTACCATATGATGTCATGGTATTCTGTTCAGGTTCACGCTGACTCCTAATAATCAGGTTGGTTAAATTAGATGGTGTTTAAAAGATAGTAGTGGTAGTTCTTGAAAAATACAGTTAAGGGTTTCATCCTCACTAATTATTGGATGGAGATCCTTAATAATCTTACATAGAAGTTCAAGGTCAGGATGGTATGTGACTACTAAGGGTATTCTGTTGGTAGTCATCCGTTCCTTGTATTGCAGTAGTTGTTCTCTTGGGACCTGTGTTGCACATTCCACTGCTCTGTCAATTTCCCTGGACAAGCGACCCTACTCAATAAAGATGTTTTTTAACATTGCCAGATGTGTGCCTCTGTCTTCCTCATTCAAACAGAGGCAGTGATACCGAAGTGCTTGACTATATATGACAGATTTCTTTGTGTGGCTCAGGTGACTACTTTTCTTGTACAAGTATTTCTGTCTGTCTGTTGGTTTCCTGTAAAGACAGGTATGTAGGGTTCCATCCTTAATAGCGACAGTGGTATCCAGAAAATATACACTGGTGGCAGAATATTATAGGGAAAGCTTTATATTTGGGTGGAGGTTATAAAGTTCCCAATGAAAATCTTTGAGTGAGTCAGTGCCCTCTGTCCAAATTATAAACAAATCATCAATGTAACAGAAATAAGCAAGTGGTTTATGTGTACAGTGCCTTAGAAAATCCTCCTCCAAATTTGCCATAAAAAGATTAGCATACTGTGGAGAAATCCTGGTTCCCATTGCTGTTCCCATAGTTTGAACATAATGTTTACCATTGAATCTGAAGTTGTTATGTGTTAGAATGAATTCAGTGAGTTTTCCCACAACTCTAGGGTCAATGTTGGGGTCCAATTCTTTGTCATGTAGGTATTTGAGGCAGGCTGAAATGCCATCTGTTTGTGGAATATTAGTGTAGAGGGAGGTTACATCCATCGTGGCTAAAAGGGTATCAGGTGGTAAGTCCTTAAAACCAGAATGTTTATGCAGGAAGTGAGTAGTGTCCTTGATGTAACTATCCCTTTGTATAACCAGCGGTTTGAAAATAGCTTCTACAAATCCTGATATCCCCTCTGTCAGGGTGCCATTACCAGAGACTATGAGTCTACCAGGATTACCAGGCTTATGTATTTTAGGAAGCATGTAGAATGTCCCTGGCTTAGGTTCATTGGGAATGAGGGCCTTTAGTGTGTCTTGGACATGGTTTGGAAATGTTTCGGTTAACTCCTGTAGTTCTCGTTTATATTCTGTAGTTGGGTCACTTCCCAGTACTTTGTAGTAGGTAAGGTCACTTAGCTGCCTGTTGGCTTCCTTAATGTAATCTTCCCGATTCAATATCACCACTGCAGAGCCTTTATCAGCTTTTTTTATGACAATGTTATAGTTAGATTTTAGTGTTTGTATAGCCCTCCATTCCAATGGAGAGAGGTTGTAATGGACCTGTTTCTGCCTATTAAAGAATCTCACCAGTAACTCTCTGGGGAAAGCAATGAATGTATTTGTCCAGTTTTCTGTTATGGCTACTTGATGGGGTAAACTCTTATGGTTTCTTTTTCTTATCCATAACATTTTTACTGTTTGTGATTTCTTCACTGTCTGTGATTTCTTCTCTGCCATGAAAAAATTCCCTGAGTCTCAATCTGCGGAAGTATTCCTCCATTTCACCACAAAATTGTATTCTGTCCAGTGGTTTAGCTGGGCAGGCATTGAGGCCCTTAGAAAGTAGAAAGAAAAGCTCTACATATCCTTTTAAAGGTTGCAGTGGTAGGCTGGACCATAGAATAAACTCTGGACTTAAAACTCAAACAGGACAAGTGACAACCTCCCCCAAAGATATACATCTAAAGGAGCTATTTCAACACTCATCCCTCATCACAGAAGGTTGTGATATGTTGGAGGGTCTGCCACAAATCTCAGTGGAGGACAAAACATTCTTGGAAGCTCTCATTTCAGTGGAAGAAGTAAAAAGTGCCATAAATGAGCTTAAAAACAACTCGGCCCAGGGATCGGTGGTATTGGAGCAGGGTTTTATAAATCCTTTAGTGAAGAACTTGTTCCAGCCATGAAAATAGTTTTAAATAGCATGTTACAAGAAGATAGTTTGGCAAAGTCAATGAATGTAACCACTTTAATTTTACTGTATAAAAAAAGGGGAGAAGGAAGTACTGCATAACTAGAGGCCTCTAAGCCTTTTGAACAGTGACTTAAAGATTTTAAGTAAATTCTATTACATAGACTAATGTCCATTGCTAACAAAGTAATCAGCCCCTATCAAACCTGTGCTATACCAAACAGAAGCCAGTATGATAATTTAATTGTGCTTCGGGAAATGTACCAGAAAGCAGAGAACTAGGATTAGTACGGTTATATTCTTAGAACAGACCAGGAAAAAGCATTTGACAGGATTTCACATCAGTTTCTGTACAAAGTACTCAAACATATGGGCTACCTGACAAATGTGTGAGCTGGGTTAAATTAATGTACGATAATGCCTCCCTCATCCCTAACATTAATGGATAGATTGGGGGAAAAGTGAGAGTTAGAAGAGGCATGCGTCAGGGGTGCCCACTTAGTCCGCTACTTTATGTATTTTGTTTGGATGTCCTTTTGAGGAAAATGTAATATTGTCAGTGGGTTTCAGGGCTAAGCCTTACTACATCATCCCCCTCTATCAAACTGCTGGCATATGCTGATGACTTGGTACTATGCATAGACCCAAAAACCAAAGAATATACGTTGGTGGAAATCTTTCAGAATTTCCCTAGCTGGTCAGGCTCAAACATCAATTATAGTAAAAGCAAATGTGGGTTCTGGGTGATACCCCACAACCAGAAAAGGACACATTTGCAGGTATAAAAATAACTAAATGGGAGATTACCATACAAGGTATTACATTTGGAGGGGAAGAGATGGTACGGCAGAACTGGGAGGCAGGCCTTCAAAGAGCCAATAGATTGGTTAGTTTATGGAGAGGACAGAAGATTGCAAAGAAGAAAATTATTTTGTTAATAAAGACTCTTTTAGTTGCAGTCTTTTTGTATGTAAGTTACATTTTTCCTCACCCTCTGTCCTTAATAGTCTCTTTATTTAGCAGTTTCTTCCAAGCACTATGGGGAAGTCGATTAAATCCAATCAAAAGAGAAATCACTTACAGAAAAGTTGAAGAAGTTGGCCTGGACATGACAAATGCAGGTGCCTTCTTCAGTAGTATCTTCCTGTCCTATAATTTTAGCAATGCCCTAAAACCAGGAAACAGAATATGGAAGGACTTGGTAGGCCACTGGCTTATACCGTTTGGCAGCTTGGGAACAGAAAAAATACAGGATACTATACAGTATCCCCGGGCTGCCCAAACATGGGCTTGAGCAGTTAAAAAGTCTCATTAAATGGGACGTTTCTATCACACACCTGCAAACTAAGAATAGGAAGAAATATACAGACATATGATACAAAAGGAGAGTAAAGAAGAGATAACCCTTAGGATCTGTCCATAAGTAAAAACACAGTTTAATCTCAATATGCTAAAGTCTGAAAGACTGCCAGACTTTGTATGGGACTCAGTTTGGCTCAGTTTGTATGGTAAATTAAGCGTCAGGAACACTAATGAAGAAAAGCATGCTCAGGAAAGGGATTGCTTAAGGCATACATGTACACAGGTACCGGAAACCCAAGAACATTTATTTTTGGGATATGTGTATGTTAAGCTATTTTGGAAATACCTAGCTAAAGAATGGAGACAGCCGCTATTCTGTAACTTGACGTATGCTACATTAATATATGGGGAATTGTGGGGAGGTTGGGGGCAGTATTGTTCAGAAACTATATATATAGTATTAGCTATTGTCAGGTACTACAGTAAATTTGGCAAGCTCGCTGTGTGTGGGTAACACAGCAGACACATGTAGCATTAATTTATTTATTTATGACTTTGATAACCGGGTGAGTGCACTGATCCAAGGGACCGTTTTCAGGCACACACATGGCACAGGGTGACAGTGGAGAACAAGGTAACAGTAATACACATGAAACAGATTTGATACAAGCAGCAATAGTAGGCACAATATACAGGTTTGAGGCATAGGTCCATTTAAGAACAGTGAATACAAGGTTTCAATATCGGACATGAGGAGATTTGGTACAAAACAAACAAATCATAGGCACAGTGTACAATGTGTGACTGCATCGTCCAGTGAGCAAGTAATACACAGAACACTCAGTAAAAAAATATATATGTAGAAATGTATAGAAACATAAGTATTACCCTGCAGAAATTATGGGCACTGGATGTCAAGATATACAAGGAAGAAAAACTAAAATTAGTATGGATTCATTGTGAAAAATAGGCTAAGCCTCCCTGAATTAACATGGTCATAAAAAACAACCTTGTTCTTTAATGATTGTATATTATGCAATAAACAGAGTATCCCCCTCAGAATGTATATATACATTTTCTTTCTTTTTCTTTGTTCTCTTCTTCATTGTTTTTTGAGTTAATGCACTATATATGAATTATTATATTGTTCTTTTTTGTCTGTAGTCCATTTTCTAATAAAAATTCCCCTACTCTTTTCGATAAGTGCCATGGGATCTTTAACATCCACCTGAACTGCCACCAATAGAGGCAGATGGAACCTCAGTTTAACATCTCATCCAAAAGATGGCACCTTCAAAGTGCAGCATCTCCCCCCCTTCCCCGCTCTACAGTGTCAGTACTGAGATATTAACACAAGTACCAGATGTGGGAACTGAATCCACAACCCTCTGCTCTCCCGGCCTCAGAGGCAAGTGTGCTACCTACTGAGCCTAGGATAATATGGATAATCAACTTTTGTCAAGTCTAGATCTACTATGCTTCTATATCTTGTAGGGGCAGCCTCCCTTCATCCACTGTAGTCAGGAGTTCAATGCCTTGTTTTCTGGTGGCACTAAGAGAGTCCCAGTTTATTTCTGGATTATTGAAATCTGATTTAATACAGTCACCTTTCCCAGTACAGTGATTCAATTCATTCATTGTTTTAGAAAATAATCTGTAATGTTTGGTGGATGATAACATACACCAGCTATTAGGGGGTTTTGGTTTATGATTTTCAATAAATACCTTGAAGATTTTTAATTCACCAGTCTTTTCCAACAAGAGTCCTAGAAAATTATACATTTCCCTGATGTATAGTGCAACTCCTCCATCTTTACAGTTCATTCTATACATACATGTCCCATGTGTGATTAAAATCCCACCAAGTTTCCATGACTGCTAATATGTCAGGATTCTAGGTATGTAGAAGTATCTGAAATTCATCCATTTTATTTGTTAAACCTCTTGCATGTAACAAAAGAATGATCATCCACTTCTTCGTAACCAGCTTGTTGATTTTACTGTTAACCAGTGATGTAGTTTTGCCCATTTTCCTGCTGCAAACTGGTTGCCCTACATGGTTTAAATATTAAATTGGCTGGCATTTTATTTTTAATTTTTTCATTTATTTTAGTCTTTGGTAATTGGGTAAGGCTCACTAGGCACAAGCACCTGTTTTCAGAGGCAACCTGGGAACACTGGGTAGTTAAGTGACTTGCTCAGAGTCATACAGTATGCAAGTGGAGGTTGTGAGAATCAAATGCAGGTCTGGTCTGCTAGATGTACCAAGCTCATTCACACCTCATTCCTCTAACCTCTAGGCTATACTGCCAGCCCCATTTGAACTATCCAAGGGTGGTGGTGGAAGGAAATGGGGAGACATAAACTGTACACCCCTCAAACTGAAGTAGGCAGTAGGGACAGACCAAAGGGAAAAAAATCCCCAAGGGTACCCAGCAAAAAAAGGAAACAATTTGGTAGAAGGGAAGAAAGATGAGATTGAGAGCAGAGGGGGTTTTATTTATTTATTTTAGTCTTTGGTAACCAGGTAAGGCCCACTAGACACAGATCCCTATTTTCAGGGGCAACCTGGGAGCACCAGGTGGTTAAGTGACTTGCTCAGAGTCACACAGTATGCAACTGGAGGTTGTAAGAATCATACCTAGGTCTGGTCTGTTGGATGTACCAAGTTCGTTCACAGCATATTACTCTATCCTCTAGGTTATACTGCCAGCCCTGCCAGTGCAGAAAGGGGACACAGTACTTTGCAGGGGAGAAAAGAGATGGCAAAAAGGGGCAGGGGATGATGACAAACAGAGTGGTAGTACATTCTGTAAGGCCATGGGTGCAAATGCTCGAAGCCTTGGAAACAAAATCCCAGACCTAGAAGTCATTGTGCTAGACGCTGACCTGGACATTGTCCCCATTATGGAGTCATGGTGCAATGAGAACCATGACTGGGATGTAGCCATAATCTATCCACAGAAAAAAGGGCACCATCTGACAAACCGGTCGGGACATTTGAAGAGAGGGTTCTGCACTACACAGCACTCACTTCAGTTTGTTTTAATTTTGTGATGTATTTCACAATAAACGCTGGAAGCATTTAAACTGATTCGGTGTATGGTGCCCTTTTTCTGTGGATGGATTGTTGCTGCTTTGATTCATAGCACATCTTCTTTGGAGCCTACCTTCCTGTTCTCCCCTGGGATGTAGCCATACCAGGCTACACTCCATTCAGAAATGACAAGATGGGGAAAAAAGGTGGGAATTGGCTGGTTGTGTGAGGAATGGCATAAATGTTACTGAGACAGAGGGAAATCAGAAAAGGGTGGAGGTGCTGTGGGTCACCCTAGAAACAGGGCAGGGAGATGCTATTCACATTGGCATGATCTACAGACCTCCAGTACCGGGGGGTTGGATAAGATTCTAGTAGAGGACATTCAAAAGATGGCAAACAAGGGAGAGGTGCTGTTGGTGGGGACTTCTGTCTGTCAGATGTAGATTGGAGTATCCCAACTGCAGATTCAGCTGGGTGCAGGGACATCCTGGCCTCCTTGCAGGGGGAATTCCTCAGGCAGCTAGTAAAACAGCCCACTCATGAGGGGACAGTACTGGACCTTGTACTCACCAATGGGATCAGTGTTGCAGACATCACTGTGGGTGGCCACTTATGGACCAGTGATCATCGTATAGTGTGGTTCAATATAAGTACCATGGCATTATCAAATCACACAAAGGTGAAGGTCATGGACTTCAGTAGAGTTAATTAAAAAGATGGGGAATGCCTCAAGGATGCCCTGGCAGTGGGGGAGGACATAGGAGAGGGGAGGGACAGTGGGCAAATCTAAAAGGTGGGATAGAGAAGGCAACAAACCTCTGTGTCAAACAAGAAGTAAGAGTAGGAGGAAAAAGAGACTGCTATGATTCTCAAAAGAGGTGGCTGGGAAGGTAAGGGCCAGAAAGTTAGCATTCAAGAGATATAAGGAAACACAAGGAGTGAAAATAGAGCGGTGTATCAGGAGAAACAGACGGAGGCAAGGACAGCAATTAGGATTGCAAAGGCACAGACGTAGGACTGACATAGATAGAGTTTGGGACTGCCTGATTCCGAAAGCAGCACAAGGGAAGTCACAGAGTTTGGAACTGTTTGATTTTGAAAGCAGCACAAGGGAAGTCACAGAGTTTGGAACTGTTTGATTTTGAAAGCAGCACAAGGTAAGTCACAGAGTTTGGAACTGTTTGATTTTGAAAGCAGCACAAGGGAAGTCACAGAGTTTGGAACTGTTTGATTTTGAAAGCAGCACAAAGGAAGTCACAGAGTTTGGAACTGTCTGATTTTGAAAGCAGCACAAGGGAAGTCACAGAGTTTGGAACTGTCTGATTTTGAAAGCAGCACAAGGGAAATCACAGAGTTTGGAACTGTTTGATTTTGAAAGCAGCACATGGGAAGTCAAAGAGTTTGGAACTCTGATTTTGAAAGCAGCACATGGGAAATCATAGAATTTGGAACTGTCTGATTTTGAAAGCAGCACAAGGGAAATTACAGAGTTTGGAACTCAGTGCTTTGACTTCTCAGAAGGAACTAGAAGGGGGACAAGATCAGATATACAGTACAGTAGCTTCTTCTTGTTTTACATTGTTTCTTGTGGATTCTACTTGGTAGAAGGTTATTTCTTTTTCTTTCTTACTACTAAGGGGCTAGCAGGGTATTGTTTGGGGCTGTTGGAATTTTGAAATCTGTTTTGGTAGCTATAAGTGGGCTCATTTGTTTGATTTACTGTGTGGCAGGCTGCATTTGTAGAGACCTATTTCTTCTGTTTTAAAACATAATTGGTGTGATTTAACTGGGTCTGTTTCTTTGAATTGGAGACATATATCTTCTAATTCCAAGCCTATTTTGATCTGTTGTTGGTGAAGCTGTTTGAATTGAGTCCTGTTTCTTTGGGTAGAAACTTATTTTGGGGGCTTTGAGTAGAATTGTGATTCATTGTTGCTGGCTTCACTAGCTGCAAAGTTTGAGTGCAGAGTGGGGAAGGGTGCTAATGGTCTGACCAGAGGCCTCAGCTACCTGATTGTTTTGGAAGACTGGGCTGGTCCCACCCTTGGTCCATTATTTCCTTTATACCAGGGGTTCTGACATCACTTCCTCAAACAGGCAAAGGATATGCACCTGTCATAGCAAAAGCAGACATCCAGGAAAGGAACAGCAGCAAGTGAAGAGGTGACTGCTCTCTCAGTGGAAGAGTAAATGCAAATCTAGGAGCTTTCATTATTACTTCTTGCATTGATATTGCATTGGGGAAAGGAGGAGTAGGAGTTTGAAGAAGGTTGTGCAATGGCTACTTAAAGTCTGTTTTTGAGTGTGGATAGGAAGGATAGGAATATAAAAGCAGTTGCTCAATATATCTAAACATGTGCAACAAAGGTAAGGAAATAAAGAAAATGTTTTGCACTGATAGAGGAGGAGACTGAGGAAGTGTTTGGTATCCTGCATCTGGAAGGGTGGGGTCACTAGTGGGCAACAACAGCAATAGGTAGGTGGTAGGCTGCAACAACTGAGGTGCACCAATCTTTCTAAAGTGCCTGGAGTGTGGGAGGATGTTTAGTGTGCAACCACATAGAAAAACTTAGAAAGGAGATTGAGAGTCTGCAGGAGGAACTAAGACAGGAAAGGCAGATTGGGGGTGGGTTTAGCCCAATACTGGAGGGAGGAAGAAGGGGAGATGAGGGAGGCGATTTAAGCCAACAGTGGTGAGAGAGGTCAGAGAAGGGAAGCAGAGACAAAGGGCCCAGGCCAGGAAGAACAATTGCTGGAAACCAGGTCAGGAGATAAGAGACAAATGGAAGGAGATAGGGACTTGTGAGGGAGGTGAAGAAGTGGCAAAGTCATGAGTGGAAAGGAAGAACAGGTTACTATGAAGAGAGAGGCGGGCATTTGTGAAGGGCCTTCAGAAAATAGTTGTGCACTGCTAGAGAGGAAGAAGGTGGAGGAGGGAAATGATGAAATTAGAGGAGTAATTGATAAATGCCTGGACCAAACTGGAGTGGGGAGAAGTTCTGCTGGGAGAATTGCAACAGGGGTAAAAGGGGGAAATAATGTGCAGGAGGAAGAAGAGGAGCTGGAAATGAGAGAGGGAGATGAATGGAAGCAAGCAGGGAGTAAGAGGGGTGGAATCTTAGTGCTGGGGGACTCAATACTAAGAGGAGTTAGGTGGGGTAGCAAGGGGGAGAGGCATAGTCGCATTTGGGTGGAGGCCATGCCAGGAATGACAGTGGAAAGGGTGGGACAGTCTGTTCTGAAATATGCTAGAAGGGTAGGGACAAGCCTCATTTAATTATACATCTTGGGACAAACGACCTGGCTGACAAGACAGTAGATACAGTCCAGAGGAGGTTTGAGGAACTAGCACAATTATGTGAGGGGCAGGAAGATCAGTAACTTTTCAGAGATACTTCCTGTGCCAAAGGCAACACAACAAGAAAGCTGAGAATAGAGGAATTTAACGGATGGCTAAGGACCTGGTGTTGTGCTAAAGGGTATGGGCTGTTGGGGGTGGGGAGGACCTGGGAGGACAGTACTCTCTATGTCAGGACAGACTACACTTGAGTGAGGAGGAAGAAGTGTTGAAACAGAGGATGGAGGTACATAGAAGAAGTTGGGAATTTAAACTAGGAGTGGGGGGGTGGCAGTTGGGAAGAGATATGCAGAGACCACAGGTTGGAAACCATATGAGCTTACCCCATAACAGTGACAAAGGACAAATGGCAAGTACTGTTGGTGATGCTAGGAAAGGAGGGCAGGATGGGAGGGTGAAGGGTGGAAGGTGGTTACCCTTAATGCTAGAGCCTTGGGAGAAAACTGCAGAGTTACAGGTTCTCATGGCAGAGGGAGAGGTGGACATTGCAGTGATCACGGAAATATGGGCCACCCAATACAATGCCTGGGACCTGTCTGTACCAGGGTACAGATTATTTCATAGGGACAGAGTGATTGGGAAAGGAGGGGGGTGGCACTATATGTGAAGGAAGGACTGAAGTGTGTAAGGAGGAAGGGAGGAGGGTAGTCAGGTCACTTTGGATGCAAATCCAGGATTCCAAGAATAGGATTCTTAGAATGGGAGTGGTGTACAGGCCACCATCTCAGACGGAGGAGTTAGACGGGGAACTAGTGGGGCAGATCAGGAGGACCTGCGAGAAGGGTAGTGTGGTGATTGTTGGGGACTTCAACATGCCAGGAGTGGACTGGAGCACCCCAACAACCAGGAACAGAAGGGAGCAGGTACTGCTGGATGCCTTCCAGGACAGTTTCCTGCTGCAAATGGTCAGTAAACCAACCAGGTTAGGAAATACCCTTGACCTTGTGCTGGCAAATGGGGACTTTGTCAGAGAACTTACAGTGGAGGAACCGCTGTCAGGGAGTGACCACCGCTCAGTATGGCTCACATTGGATATGGGCAAGGAAGGGTGGAATCTGGCACAATAGTGCTGGACTTCAGGAGGGCCGACTTTGGGAGGATGGAAGTGGTAAAGGTACCTGGCCAGAATTCAATCTAGTATGGACACTAACCAGAGGTGGGAGCTCATAAAGCTGGGGATAGTGGAAGCAGCAAAACCTGCTGCAAGCCCAGAGCAAGAAGGCTAGGGCTAAGAAACTGATCTGGTTGAGCAAGGAGGTCATGGAAAGGTAAGGAGGAAAGAGCTGCCTTTAGGAAGTACAAGAAACAGGGAGGGAGGACAGGAGGAGTACTTGACAGAATCCGAAGGAGGTGACAAGGGCAGTAAGGGGATCCAAAGCATCTACGGAACTCAGGCTGGCACAAGGCATTAAGAAGGGGGAGAAGGACTTCTTTAAGTACATCAGGGATAAAAGGAGCTGTAAGGATCACATAGTAAGGATAAGGAAGGAGGGGGGTTGGGTGGAAGCAGGGTGCAATAAGGCGGAAGCACTAAATGAGTACTTCTGCTCAGTATTTACTAAAGAGAAGAGGGGGGTGACACCCAAGGTGGGAGAAATGGCAGAAGCAGGGGGAAGTGGTGACAGATGGGAAATCATGGAAGCAGAGTTCGAGAGGGTTTGAAGGCACTGAGGGTGGACAAGGCACCAGGCCCAGATGGCATTCACCCCAGGGTACTGAAGGAGCTGGCAGAAGTCCTTGCAGGACCTTTGGCAGACATATTTAATGCCTCACTACATTCGGGGTGTGTACCTCAGTACTGGAGGATGGCTCATGTGGTGCCCCTCCACAAGAGTGGCCCCAAGGATGAACCGGCAAACTACAGACCAGTGAGCCTCACATCCATCGTGGGTAAGCTAATGGAGACTATCCTGAAGGAGGCTGGTGGCCCTCCTAGAGGCCAAGGACTACAGGACAGCAGACAGCATGGCTTCATCGTGGCAGATCCTGCCAAACCAACCTGGTCGAGTTCTATGACTGGGTAACTAGGCAACTGGACAGGGGCCATGCAGTGGATGTCCTGTATCTGGATTTCAATAAGGCATTCGACTCAGTACCACATGGAAGGCTGGGAAGGAAGTTAGTAGGCACAGGGGCAGGTGCAAAGCTGGTGAGATGGGTAGGAAACTGGCTGCAGGGAAGGCAACAGAGAGTGGTGGGGGGGGAGCTCTCACACCCAAGGGCAGTGACGAGCGGTGTTCCACAGGGCTCAGTGTTGGGACCAGTGTTGTTTGGGATATTCATTGCAGACATATCATGAGATATCAAGAGCAAAATCAGTCTGTTTGCTGATGATACCAAGGTAGGCGCGGTGGTGGATGACCTAGGGGGACGGCAGGGGTTGCAGGATGATCTGGCAAAGCTTCAAACCTGGTCAGACACCTGGCAACTGGGCTTTAATGCCAAAAGTGCAAGGTGCTGCATTTTGGGATGAAGAACAAGGAGGACTTACCAGCTAGGAGGTGCAGCTAGCCAGACAGAGGAGGAGAAGGATCTGGGTGTGCTCATTACAGAGTCAATGAACAACTCAGCACAATGTAGGAAGGCAGCTGCAAAGGCCAACAAAATGCTGGGTTGTATTGCAAGAGGTATATCCTCGAGGAGGGAGGAGGTGATTCTGCCACTGTATAGGTCATTGGTTAGACCACCCTGGAGTACTGCGTGCAGTACTGGTGTCCGTATCTGAAGAGGGACATTAAGTTACTGGAGGGGTGCAGCGCAGGCGACAAAAGATGATCAAGGGCTGGGGACTTATCACATGAGAGGAGGTTGAAGGAGTTGAACATGTACTCACTGGAGGAGAGAGAGACAGAGGTGACATGATTGAAACCTTTAAATACATGAAAGGAATAAACAAGATGGGTACAGAGGGCTGTTCAAAGTAAGGAGGGAGGCCACCAGGGCCCATGATATGAGACTGGAGGCGAGGAAGGTTCAGGAGGAGATGAGAGACACTTTTTACAGAGGTGGTGGCTGGGTGGAATCGTTACCTGCTGAAGTGGTATGCAGTAGAACAGTGGACTGCTTCAAATGAGGATGGGACAGGACAGGGAGGGTTAATGAAGGGAAGGGTGGGAGGGAGGGCAGCTGCAGGATAAGGGTGCTAGCTGCACATTCAAGCAGACTTGATAGACCTCTAGGCCTTTATCTGCTGGCAAATTTCGTATGTTCGTATGTTAAAATAGCCCAGGCAGTATGGAAAGGGGACACAGTACTTTGCAGGTATAAAAGTGAAAAAGAAAGACCAGGGGAGAGATATTAAGGCTTAGGAAGGAAGGAGTGGAATGTGTGGAGGGGGACCAGGAAAAAGTCAACGTACTGAACAAGTAATTTTGTGCAGTGTTCACAATGGAAGGGAAAAGGAAGGGACCACAGACAAGGGTCAGAAGCATCGAAGGAAGGGAAGTAGACACTAGTCCAATTAAAGAGAAGAGGGTTCTAAGGGAATTCACAAATCTGAAAGTGGACAAGAAAATGGGCCAGAAGGGGTGCATCCTAAAATATTGAGGGAGCTCAGAGAGGTGCTGGCTGTACCCCTCACAGACCGGTCCAACTATTCACTGGAGATGGGAGTGGTTCCGGAGGACCGAAGGAGAGCAGATATAGTCTCACATCACAAAAGTGGAAGCAAGGAGGAGGCTGACAACTACAGGCCAGTCAGCCGACTTCAGTGGTGGGGAAAGTAATGGAATCACTACTGAAAGAGAGGAGTGTGGAATATCTGGAATCCAGTGGCCTTCAGGATCGGAGGCAGCATGGATTCACTGGGGGGAGATCATGTCAAACAAATCTCATAGATTTATTTGACTAGGTGACCAGGGAATTGGATCGGAGTGGAGTGGTGGATGCGGCCTACCTAGATTCCAGTAAGGCATTCAACACCAATCAACACAGGAGACTCATAAACACATTGGGTAGCCTAGGAGTTGGTCCCAAGGGGGTAAACTGGGTGAGATATTGGTTGGGGGACAGGAGACAGGGTGGTGGTAAATGTTGTTTACGTTGAGGAAGGGAGGGTGAGAAGTGGGGTACCACAGGGATCAGAACTGGGACTGGTCCTCTTTAATGTCTTTATTAGCAACATTGCAGAGGGAATAGAAGAGAAGGTATGCCTCTTTAAAGATGACACTACAATCTACAATAGGGTAGACACTTCACGGGGGTGGAAAAATGAACAGTGATCTATGAAAGTTGAAAGAGCAGTTAAGGTTGTGGCAGCTGGGTTTCAATGCTAAGAAGTGCAAAATTATGCACTTGGGGTACAGAAACCCAGGGTAGAGTACAAAAGAGGGGTAGTACTAACCACCACAAAACAAGAAAAGGACCTGGGAGTAATCATATCTGATGACCTAAAGGTGGCCAGACAGTGTGACAAGACAGTAGGGAGAACTAGAGGGGTGCTAGTCTGCACAGGGTGGGGTATCTCCAGGAGAAAGAGAGAGTTTGTGTTGCCGCTGTATAGATCACTGGTGAGACCCCAGCTAGGGTATTGAGTCCAGTTCTAGAGACCACATCTCTGGAAGGACTTAGACAGGGTACAGGCAGTCTAGAAGAGGGCAACCATAATGGTGCAGGGTCTGCATCACAAACCCTATGAGGAGAGTATGAAGGACCTCATTATGTACACCCTGAAGGAAAGCAGGAAGAGGGGGAACATGATAGAAATATTTAAATACCTCATGGATATAAATAAAGTCCAGGAGGGAAGCATTTTTCAGAATAAAATATGCTTAAGAAAAAGGGAACATTCTATGAAGGAGACTCAAGAGAGATGTGAGTAAGTACTTCTTCAAAGAAAAAGTGTTGGATGCCTGGAACAGCTTCCCAGTGAAGGTGGCAGGGGCAAAAACAGTAATGGGCTTCAAGAATGCATGGGATAGGCATAAGGGAACCTTAAAGGTAGGGAAAGGGAGGTTAAAGCTGGAGATCAGGTTGGGTCTAAGGTGTTACAGTAGCTAGGCTATATGGGCAGAGTAGGTGGGCCAAGCGGTCCTTATCTGCCATCAATGTCTATGTTTCTATTTCCCCATCTTAAAGTTTTAATTTCTTTTAGGACTGTTGTTTAATCTTCCTGCTATGAGCTTTGACCCATATTTGTTTAAGTGCAAGCCATCTTTAGCAGAGAAGTTGCTTTCCCCAAAAGGTATCCCATTTTTTGTAATCAACCAACATTTTTTTTTGCAGTCCAGTCTCTTAATCATCCATTTATGTTTTGTATGGCTAGTTGCTTTCTATATGTCACTCTTGGGTTCAGTGGAATTTCAGAAAAAGTTTAATCGCGGTTCATGGGTTTCAATTTATGTTACAATTCCATGTAATCTGTTTGCATTTCTGTTATGTGTTTCTTCCTCACGTCATTTGTCCCAATGTGAATTAATACTGTTGGCCTCTCTCCACAATTACACAACATTCCTTCCAAGTTATCACTTATTTGCCTAACTTTAGCTCCAGGAAAACATATGATCATCCTGTTTTCTTTGCTGTCTTTACAGATAATACTCTGTGAACTTTATACTAGAATCTCCAATGGCAATTGTTTAGATTTTTTTTTAAATGGCCCTAGGTGGGTTTGATGATTCCACATTTGAAACACTGGTACTGGGATTAGCTATTGTTGGTTCAAGTAATGTACTTAAAGGGGTATATCTGTTATTAGTCTCAATACTTTCTCCAGAAGTTGACTTTGAGTGTGCTGTGTGTGTACTATTTCACAGTTTAAACTCTTCATTCTCCTTCCTTAATTTCATCTTCTTCTCTACCCTTTTTACGTTGGCTGCACTTGCACACTCAGGCCCTATGCATGATTCAGGCATAGTGGCTATGTACTTGCATCTGGGGCACACAACTACTCCACACCCTACATGCCCTCCACACAGGATGCATGTGGGGGGGGGTGCACAGCACAGACCCACCCGATCCCCCGGCCGCATAAGGAGCAATGAACCAGGGGAGGGCAAGGGGTGGGCTAGCACTATGCGCCACTCACAAAAGCATGTAATGCAGTCTGCAGGGGGGTGGAGTAGGTTATGGCAGCCTGGACCCTGCCATAGCCCACTGTGCGCCCCCATAGAAACCATCCACCGGACCCAGAGGGGCCATGCAGCATCCCCCTATGCTGCCCCAGTCCACAAGGCAGATGGGGAGGGCTGAGACATTCGATTGGGCAAGTGCCCGCAAGGCACGGCACAAGGTGCTTCCGTCATTGTGCCCCACCTGCCACCCAGTTTGTGCATAGGCACCCCCCAACACAGCGCACACCACATCTGTACAGTCCTGTGCCCCCGCCCCAACACATGACGGCACCCACCAGACATGGCAGTATGCCCCCCTGAGAGCGCCCACCCCATACAGCGGGTTTGCAGCCCCCCTTGCCACATGTCAGCTGCTGGGCACTGTCTTGTGCCACTGTTCCCCCGTTACCACCCCCGACCCCAGTGGACATCAACTGCAATCCCCCCATCCATCGCCATCACCAGGTGCACTGCTGCGGTGTCCCATCATGAATGTGCCAGCTGCATACCAACCCCTCTCCCCCTGAAGCTGCCAGCCATCAGTATTCTGCAGGGCACGCTGCCACCACGCACCCCATCATGCAAGGGATCCAATGTGGGACCTGGGCCAGGCATCTGATTGGATGAATGCCACCAGTGCGCACCTGTCTGCAGGTGCACAGCCATGTGAGTAGGGTACACACATGTCACACGTACTGATGCCCAAGTCGTGCATAGGGCCCCCAATGTTTTGTGGCAAGGATAGGGGATTTCAAAAGGCCAGGGTGTCACTGCCAAGTCCACTGCAGTTCACAAAAACAAAGGCTTGGCACTCTATGCCAATGACCACAGGTTATGTTCCTGACATCACTTTCTGCTTGATAAGCCAAAACTTTCTGTATTCCAAAGGACCAAAGCCACCCCAATCAGGTAGGGCTTTGGTCCACTGAGTTGCATGAAGCTATCAGTAAACAGCTGAGCGGCTTTCAAATGAGCTTGTCAGTCTCTAGTTAAAAAAAAATACATCCATTAATGTCTAATTCTGCCCCCCACCTGCCCTCCCTCTAAGCACCCCACTCCCCACACTCCCCCCCCCTCAGTATAACAATGACACTGGGGGTGCTTTGTCCTCAGTGTCATCCCTCATAGTTTTGTCTTTTAATTTTTGTAATTGTTCGCCCCACCCAACTCTCCCTCTTAGTACCCACTACCCCACACCTCCTGTAAAGGTACCACTGCTAATGGGGGTGCCCAATCCCCCAATGTCATCACCTGAAATACAGAAAACCGTCCCTCATCATTTTATTGTTGTTGTTTTAACCCTGTAAAACAGAAAACTGTCCATTGTTGTCTGATACTGGGGGTACCCAATCCCCCAAAGTCATCACCTGAAGTACAGAAAACCATGTTGTTGTTTTAACCCTGTAAATCAGAAAACCGTCCATTGTTGTCTTTTGCACTTAGTCTCCCCACCCGACCCTCCTACTCAGCACCCACCACCCCACCCGCCCTTACTTACCCACCAGGGATCTGACATTGTGATCTTCTCCAGACTGCAGAGACATCTTCACTCTTCAATGCCAGATTGCGAACTGAGGAAACCAGATGTGCCGTTCAATGTATTTCAATAGGGTTTTGAATGAAGTAGCTTAACTTGAGCATTTTTCAATATTTTTGCCCTGCATTTTCAGCATGCATTTTTGAGGACACTACCTCATGAACAATGCAAGTAAGGTTAGGTAAATCTGTCCCAAAAGGTAATTTTGTGGTCACTACATGGAATCACCTTTCAGGCAGGAGTTGAAAATTTTCTCCACCATTGTTCATGAGATGAGGTCTTAAGAAGGCTATATTGAAAATGTGTTGTAAAAATATTGAAACAAACAAACAAAAAAAATAGATACATAAAAAAATAAAGTTGTGAGCCTACCCTGAAGTTTGTGAAAGCAGGCTTGTAACTTTGGTAATTTTCAATATTTTGACCCCATATTTTCAACATAGCCATTTCTTCACAGCACCCTATGACTAAGACAGCTGTCATTTTTCAGTTCCTGGCCAAAATGTGTTTAAGCATCCCGAAGTGTGATTTCGCCGTAGCTGCATGAAATCATCTTTCGGGCAGGGGTTGACAATTTTCTCCACTATTGTTCATGAGGTGGGGTCATTGTATTTATTTATTTATTAAAGCGTTTCACCAGGAACAAACATATTGAGCCCAAAGTAGTTAATTTATAGATGTGTCCTGAGGAAAGGGGAGAGGGAAAGCACAAGAACATTCTAAAAAGATATGTGGAATTGCACATGCTGACATACAGAGAAATGGGAGCTCAGAGGTGGATTAAATATACAGAATGTGACAGAAATATGTATGTATATACAATAAGTGCAATACACAGTGGTAGCAGTTAGGTAATCTGAGGTAACCTGAGTTCATACAATGTTCAAGTAGGTGAATACAATAAGTGCAAACTACAATCACAAGAGTTTCAACCCAGGGGAATAGAGGGACGGTTGGCACACACTTAATGACAGTGGCAAGAGGGAGAGATGTGAGAAGACCAGTGAGGGTTTTGAAGAGGCTGAGTGAATGTTTAAGAAGAGAGCATTCCAGAGTTTAGGAAAGTGGAAAGAGAAGGCTGATTGACCAGTAAGAGTTACAGGATGGGTGACTGAGGGAGCAATACCCAGAGTTTCGAAGAGAGTAGGAGGAAGGGGTGGATGGAGAGAGTAGGAAGTCGAGACAGGGAGTTAGGCATGATAGCCAGAGTTTGGAAGTAAAGGAGGCACAGTGGGACAGACGGTGATCCTCCTGGAAAGGGAAGGAAAGAGCAGAGTAGAGAGTGCAGTGGTGGGTGCGGATAGGGCAGTTAAGAGCAAAGAGGCAGAAGGAATGGAAGAGGGGATCCAATCTGGCCAGGGTGGATCGAGGGGTAGCACCATAGACAGTATTGCCATAGTCAAAGATGGGGAGAATCATCTTGGTAAGGACATCTCAGTGAGCAGGGAGGGGAATACAGCTCTTATACCTAAACAGGGCACTCAGTTTAGGGTGGAGCTTTTTATGAATGGTGTCTATGTGCTGGGAGAAATGGAGGTGATGGTCAAGCCAGATGACAAGGTATTTAAAGGCAGGTATGATGTCAATTGTGATACCATCCTGAGCATGGAAGGAAGGGAGGGACAGGAATTTAGAGAGCCTTGGTCTAGTGCCAAAGCACAAGAGACTGTCTTTTTGGCATTCAGATATAACTGACGACTGAAACCATTTCTGGATTGAGTTGAAATCAGGTTGGAGTCCGGATACTAGTTTAGCTGGTGAAGAACCAGGGACAAATAGGGCAGTGTTGTCTGCATACATGTGTATGCACGCAGATGAGCAGGCAGAGGGAAGCTTACTTTGAAATATGGGAAATAAAAGTGAACCAAGTATTGAGCCTTGGGAGACTCCGGTGGAAATGGGGGGGGGGTATAGCTCCTCCAAGCTCCATAAGTTGAGATCTCCCTGTGAGGTAAGAGCTGAAGCAGTGGGTGGCAGGGACTGAAAGACCAGCTGAACTGAGTTTGTAGAGAAGGAGTGAGTGAGAGATGGTATTGAATGCTTTTGCTAAATCAATGAAAATGGTGGCAGGGAGAAGACCCTGGACCATAGCTGTATGGATGGAATCTGTTAGTCAGAGGAGCTGGAATGGAATTTTCAAAAGCCAGACTGGAAAGGGGTGAAAAGGAAGAGGAGTCAAGGAAAGAGTTGAGACAGCACTATGTGTTCTTGGAGTCTGGAGAAGGTAGGGAGGAGGGCTATAGGTTAGAAGTTACCAGGAGAGGAGGAGTCACCATCTTTATGCAGGAAGATGACAGTAGCATGCTTCCAAGATGATGGAACAGAGGCCAGAGAGAAGGAGAGACTTAGTAAGGAGGCAATAGGAGAGACAATGGCAGGGGCAGAGAGGTGGAGGCACTTAGGGTCAAGCCCATCAGAGCTGCTGCTTTGTAAAGGAGGGAGCTAGAAGGACTTTCAGGAAGCAGGCTGGGGAAACAGGAGAAGAAGAAAGGAGGAGAAGAGGGAGGATGAGGGAGGGTGGGGTTGGGGGGTTGAAGGTGGAAGGGAGGAGAGGAGGGTAGAAGCACAAGTGGTGAAATAAGTGTTGAAGGCTGCGGCCATAGATTGAGGGTCAGAGGCTGTGGATTCCCCTAAATTTAGTAAGGGGGCAGACTGGGTGAGGGGGTAATGTATAGCATGGGTTATAAGAAGGCTATGTTGAAAATTTGGGGCACAAATGTTAAAGTCATGAGCCTATGCTGGAATTTACAAATGTAGGCTTGTAATTTTGCTAATTTTCAATATTTTGATCCCACACACTCAACATAGCCCATTCTTCATAGCACCTCATGAATGTGACAGCTGTCATTTTTCGTATTCTGGCCAAAATGTGTTTTCGTGTCCAGAAAGGTGATTTCGCAGTCACTGTGTGAAATTACCTTTTGGGCAGGAATTGAAAAAACATCCCTACTATTGTTCATGAGGTTGAGTCATAAGAAGGCTATGTTGAAAATTTGGCATAAAAATATTAAAAAACAACAAGGTTATGAGCCTACATGTAAGTTTGCGAATGCAGCCTTGTAACTTTGGTAATTTTCAATATTCTGACCCCAAATTTTCAAAAAAGCCATTTCTTCACAGAACCTCATGAATGCAACAGCTGTTATTTTTTAAATCCTGGCCAAAATATGTTTTTGTACCTGTGGCAAAAAATTGTTTTGTTAGGGATTTGAAAATGTTCACCTACTGCATTCATTAGGTGGGCTAATAGGAAGGCTATGTTGAATATTTGGTGTATAAATATGGTAAAATACCCAGGTTATGATTGAACATTATATCATTTCAACATTCACTTTATAACTTCTCTTATTTTCAATATTTTGACTTCAACCTTTCAACATAGGGAGGGAGGGCAGGGACATTAGCTCAAGCTGTGGACCCTGCAATACGAGCAGACTTGATAGACCAAATGGCCTTCTTCTACTGGCCTCTTCATAAGTTCGTATAGCCATTTTTCCATACCACCTCATAAATGTGACGTGTCATTTTTAAAATCCTGAATGAGATGTGTTTCCGCACCTCAGGTGTGAAATAATATTTTGACCAATATACTATAAATGGCACAGGTCATGTCTATAAGGTGAATCCTAAAACAAGTATCTTCAAAATATGGGGCCAGAATTGAAAAACACAAATTGTTTAACAAGCAGCCAACGTTTGGCATTGACAAGTGCTCATTTTACTAATGGTTTGCTTACCAGCCTCATTAATAGTTGAATAGCTAATTGAGCTGTGTGACTCAATGTTTCTAATCACATTGCCCACAAACTGCTCTAGATTCTGGATTTCTTTTCATTTTAATATTTGTGCTCAAAGCACAGTCACCTCCTGCTCAACTTCCTTCAATGGTTTGGCCAGTTATCTCAGTTAAAGCCATCTTTATTCACATCTAATCCTTATCATATAGCAAACGTATTGCTAACCAGTCTTTCTCTCCAGGGAATGTAATTTAGCCATTGTATTGTTGCCAGGTAAAGAATACTAATAAAGTACAAAATTGATATCTACCGTACTGTGCCTAGAGATTCCTACCCCACTGCCAGTCGGAAGTCTGCCCACAGCTTGCAGATGCTTGCTTGGCGTTGCTGGGTATACCATTGAAACTGGAAGTGCAGGCACATGCACTTCCAGTACATGTGTACTTTCAGTATTGGAGCCCAATAAGAAATCCAGTAACACTCCAAATATAGATTAGAATATTTTCACTTGTTGATATCCACCCTTATAAAGGTGCTAAAACCTTTAAAGTAAATAAATAAAGCCCTTAGAAGAAATTGCACTCAGTCACAAATGTTGATCATTGATCTCTTATATAACATTATGGGGCTGGTTGGAGGGCCTCCTACGAGTGTCGTCTCATGGGTTCTTAGAACCAGAGGACAGCAAGCTAGCAGTGAGCAGTTCTGTGGTCCTAAGAACATAAAAGGTGACATTATTTTTAAAAAAATTGAATATGCTTTATTGAAGGATTTATAACAAATACATAAGCATACAATAATGTGAAAAATCAATGAACACATTAGAGATGGGCAGACGTTTAAATTCGCAAGCAAAGTTGCATGAAGTGTTCAAAATTCAACTCTGCAGAGCTCCGCAAAGTCTTCCCAGCCTTAGAAATGTAGACTTTGCCCAAAATCGTGAAGTTCCGCCTGTGAATTGTGGAATTTTAATCCAAAAGCAAACAACTCAAGCACTACCTACTGTAGAAAAAAATGAATCCGTATAATGAATTTATTACCGCACGTATATAACATCAAACCTACCAGACAACACCAATGACTTCAACCAGGAATTACCCTAGTGGAACCAATGGACCTCCTACCAGTTTCGCATCAAAGAGTCATCAGGGAGTGTTCCCCAGTTGCAATCACACCCATTTCAAAATCCCTTCTTAAAGTGATATACCCCTACAATCTATTTTGTGAAATAAAGGTGTGTTTAACAAACATAAAAACTAATATCATAGAACTACGAACTGCACAATTTTTTTATTTTATTTACCCAAGAATGCATGTCTGTACTTAATGAATTCATTATTACAGCATCTGCTCTGCCTAAATTGTGAACTTTAAAATGGTTGTGATTGCAACTAGAGAACACTCCCTGATGACACTTTGATACGAAACTGGTAGGAGGTCTATGGGTTCCACTAGATGGTTCCTGATTGGAGTCATTGGTGTTGCCTGGTATTTTGATTTTATATACATGCGGTAATAAATTCACCTTGTGACCATACTGACTCATTTTTTCTGCAGTAGGTAGTACTTGAGTTTTTTGTTTTTGGATTTGGTTTGGTACTCCTGAACACACGTGGCCACAGGGTGGCTTTCTGTCTCAAAATTGTGGAATTTTGCCCACAAACGGTGGCATTTTGCCCTCAAATGGTGAATTTCAGCCATTCACGGGCAAAATTCCACACTCTGCAGGCAGAACTTCACAGTGCAAAATTCAAAAATTGTGCAAAATTCACAGATTGATTCATGGAGCGAAGTCTGACAACTTTGCCCGTCTCTAGAACACATATGCCCTCAGGACACCCGCCCCATCCCTCTCCTCCCACAATCCCACACCAATACAAAGGTAAGAACAGAAAGAGGATATACATCCATAAAAGGTGGGTACAAACTCAATACCATTTATACAATCACTGTTGCCCTAGAGTGGAGAACCAGGCATCCAAGTGGTAACAATTCCTCAGTGACAACAGAATACACTCTACTGATAACATTTCAAACATTTCCTTATGTCACTCCACAAAGGATGGAATAGACTGATCCATTCAATGTCACAGTATGATTTTCTGGATTGCCTTGGTGATTAAGGTGAAATGGTAGCACCTGGCACCCATTAGAGCCTGGATGTCCAACCACAGAAATACATTGTTCCTTCATAAAAGCCTCAGTTAAGCTTAGATCAGGATTCAATGCATCCTTTGTCTGCTGCCAGAAAGGCTGAGCCTTGAAGCAGTCCCAAAGACTCTGTAAGAGGGTACCTTCCCCAGAGTCACATATAGCACATATTGGTAAGCTCAGGAGCTCCTACCTGTGTAAATTTGCAGGCCTATTACAGATGGTGTGAAGAATTTTAAGTTGAGTAAACTGATACCCGTTATACTTAAGATAACGATAAGTATTCTGTCAAACTCTCTTGCATTGTTGCTCGCCGGTCCCCACTCTAGGGCCTCTCGCCAATATTTAGGAGATGAGCCACATCTGTTTGACCAAGCTTCTTGCAGCACCTGATATAGCACATAAATGGCGTGTCTATTAACATTGAGCTCCCCAGTTCAGCTAAGGTAATACAAGGATTGTCTAGGAGTAAATAACAAAGTTGGTAATAACAAAACATCTTTGGAATCGAAGCCATAAATTTGATGAAGGGTAGCAAAAGTAGCCAGGTGGATCCTAGACACAAATGGGAAACCCTAACTATGTCTTTGCCCCGTCATCTAGCCCGGCAAACTGATTTGACCATAATTGTCAAGTTGGGGTTCAACCATAAGGGTTGGTCTAGTGAGTTACTCAGAGGGAATTTTAGAAGCCGAGTCAATTGAGTATAGATCATTACAGAGGTGCCTATCAGGGTTTTCCTGACGGGTTTAGCTAAAGATGCATGCAAAATGTAGAAGTGTCTATAAGTTAATCCCCTGCCGGTGGCTTAATTCTTCCTCTATAGTTCACCACTGTGGAACATAAGAGGGAGAATGACCATCCCTCGGTTGTGTCTGTTGAAAATACTTGGTGCCTTGTGCAGCATGAAAATAACCCAGGAAGTCCAGGACACCCAGACCTCCCACAAGTTTAGGTGCTGCCAAGTTAAGATAGTGGAGCTGAGGCCTGAACCCCTTCCATAAAAAGGCAGAAAAGGCAGCATTCTTATAGCAATACAAGGCCCTTCAACTGGACCCATAAAATTATTATAGTTCACTAACTTTATTAATTAAAAAAATATGTTTTTTATTTAATAAAGTTAGCAGCATGAGTGGTCATGAAGAAGCCTGTTACAGTGCTCCATGCATGAGGTACTCTTATGGCAATAACAGTACATAGAAACATAGAAACATAGAATTTGACGGCAGATAAGGACCGCTTGGCCCACCCAGTCTGCCCATTTCCCTACCTACTGGATAAGCTGCAGATCCTAGTTAACCAGCAGCCTACTTCTTCCTACCCCCAACCCCTAGAACTGCCTTATGACTATCCCATGCATGCTTGAATTCCACCACTGATTTTGACTCCACAACCTCCTCCGAAGGCCGCTTCCATGCATCCACAACCCTCTCTGAAAAAATACTCAATTGTCTCTGAGCCGCCCCATCTTCAAATTGTGCCCTCTTGTTCTTGCACACCTCTTTTTGAAAGATGCTACCCTCTTGGACTTTGTTGATTCCCTTGAGGTACTTGAAAGTTTCTATCATGTCCCCTCTCTCCCTCCTTTCCTCGAGGCTATACATATTAAGCTCCTTAAGTCTCTCTTCATATGTCTTCCGGTGCAGACCCTGCACCATTTTAGTTACCCTCCTCTGGACAGCTTCCATCCTGTCTATGTCTTTGCGGAGATTGGGTCTCCAGAACTGCACACAGTACTCCAGATGGGGTCTACCAGCTGTCTGTACAGAGGGATAATAACTTCCTGTTTTCTACTGGTGATGCCTCTCCCTATGCATCCCAGTATCCCCCCAGCCCTCCTTGCTGCCCTCTCACATTGCTTGCCCATCTTTAGGTCATCTGATATGACTACCCCCAGGTCCCTCTCCATTTTTGTTGTTGTTAGTATCTCACCCCCCATTATGTACTCTTCCCTTGGGTTTTTATTTCCCAGATGCATTACCGTGCACTTCTTAGCATTGAATCTAAGTTGCCATACATTTGACCATTCCTCTAACCTTGCCAAGTCCCTTCTCATCCTTTCCACCCCACCCTGTGCATCAACTCTGTTGCAGATCTTAGTGTCATCTGCAAAGAGACATACTTTTCCTTCCAGTCCTTCTGCAATGTCACTTATAAAGACATTGAAGAGGACTGGTCCAATACTGAACCCTGCGGTACCCCACTAGTAACCCTCCTTTCTTCTGAGTGGACTCCATTTACTATTACCTCTGTGTCCTATTCTCCAGCCAATTCTTTACCCAGGCTGTCATCTTGGGACCCACTCCCAGGCTGGCTAACTTGTATATTAATCTTTTGTGTGGGACTGTGTCAGATGCCTTGCTAAAGTCTAGGTAGGCCATGTCCACAGCCCTCCTGATCTACTACTTTGGTCACCCAGTCAAAGAAATCTATCAGATTCATCTGGCATGACCTTCCACTGTGAATCCATGCTGCCTAGGGTCCTGTGCCCTCTGGCCTCTAGATACCGACAATTCTTTCCTTTAGAAGTGATTCCATAATTTTCCTATCACTCAGGTTAAACTAACAGGTCTATAGTTTCCTGCTTCTGCCTTGCTCCCACTTTGTGAAGGGGAATCACATCTGCCCTCCTCCAGTCCTCGGGTACCACCCCATCCTCCCATGATTTGTTAAAAGGGTAGTCAGTGGTGTCACTAATTCTACCCTTAGTTCTTTTAGAATTCTGGGATGAATCCCATCAGGCCCCATTGCTTTGTCCACCTTCAGTTTTAAGAGTTCTTTCAGAACCCTTTCTTCTGTAAATGGGCGGTATCAACTTCTGTATCCAGCGTGTTACTACCGTTTGTTTTATGTACCTCCCCTCTTCCTTTGTAAATACTGAGCAAAAATATTTGTTTAGTATCTCTGCCTTTTCACAGTCTCCCTCTGCCCATCCTCTCCCCCTTTATTAAGCCTCACTATCCCTCCCTTGGTCTTCCTTCGCTCCCTGATGTACCTATAAAAGGTTTTATCCCCCTTCTTAACTGAGTTGGCTATCTTTTCCTCGGTTTGGGCCTTTGCTGTTCTGACTGCCTTCCCAGCCTCCTTTTGCTTTAACTGATACAGTTCTCTGTCCTGCTCCTTCTGCGATTCCTTGTACTTCCTGAATGCTTTCTTTTTCTCTTGAACCTTCACTGCCACTTCCTTTGAGAACCATAGTGGTTTCTTACAACGTCTTGTTTTGTTTATTTGCTTCACACAAAGGCTCGTTACCTCTGTGATGGCAGTTTTTATTATTCCCCATTGTTCTTCCACCCCTCCTTCCTGCCCATTTGCTAGTGCATTCCTTAGGCACTCACCCATTTTGGCAAAGTCAGCCCTCCTAAAGTCCAGTACTTTTGTCTTTGTATGGCTTGACTCTATTGCTGTGTTTATTGTGAACCATACTGTTCGATGGTTGCTAGTTCCCAGATGGCTACCCACTCTACATCTGTAATCCTCTCTCCATCTCCATTTGAGAGAATCAAGTCTAATATTGCTCCCTCTGGTGGGCTCCAGTACTAGTTGTCTAAGGCATGCCCCCTGTAGGGCATCTAGAATAACTGCACTCTTGAAGTGGCAGCTGCAACTGCACTCCAGTTAACATCTGGCATATTCAGATCACCCATCAGTAATATCTCCCCTTTTCTGCCATTCTAAGTATACTTTCTATCATTTCCTGTCCATTTCCTCCCCTGAGAAGAGGTCTGTACTCTAACCCCTGTGCGTGAATGGGTGCCATTGCCTGTCTCCAAATTTAACCCACAGTGCTTCTTCTTCTCCTCCTGTTTACCCCTTTGTTCTGTTGCTTTTATTCCTTCCCTTATGTAAGAACTCCTCCTCCTCCTCTTTTACCCTCCCTGTCCCTCCTGTAGACAGTGTGTCCTGGTATGTTTATGTCCCAGTCATGGTTTTGTGTACCATGTTTCTGTGACTGCCACGATATCCAGATGTTCCTCCTCCATCAAGGCCACTAATTCAGGAAGCTTGTTACCCAGACTACGGGCATTAGTACTCATTGCTCTCCATTTTTTGATGGCTTTACCTTCTGTTGCAGCATTCCCCACTGACCGTTCTACCTCAGTCTTTTTCTCATTTAGTACCCTGTTTTGTACCTCACACACAACTGAAGGAAGTGCCGTGATTGGTCGGGGATGCTTCTTCAATCTATCATTTTAAAATGAAAAAAGCACAAAGGCAGCTTCTTGAAACAGTATTAGTGCTACCATGTATCTCTTTCACTATGCACATGTCCAAAAGAGAAGCAACATAAAGGACCGAACAATAATAAACCTGTCAGCTAGGTTCACTTCACAAAAGCTTTTTAAAATTAAAAAGTGCTTTCAAGACAGCAGGACCCCCTCACGCTAACATTTCACGTGGCTCTTACGCTTTTTTAAAGCAGGGCCGGCAGATTGGAATGATGCCATTTAAAAAGAACAATCTTAGAGATATACATATAATTATACGCAATTAGTAATTACCAAAAAACACCATTCTAAAAAGTGACATCAAGGTACACAAACATGTATGTTTTGGTGGAGGCACACCATGTTATCATACAATACATTATATTCTAGTAAATAACACCATAAATGACTAAAAACATACCTAAATAAATATTGCAACCACATAAGTAATGCTATACTGTTAAGTGTATATGACTATATATACAAAAAATAATAATAAACTACAATGATAAGGAGAGAATAAATATATATAGATAGAGTATAGTAAATGGTCCAGTAATGGGCTAGAAAAAAGTTATAAATATAGATATAGCACACATAACTCCCTTTCAGAATAGTAATTAAGGTTAATACATAAATAATAGCCTAATCTGATATAATCTATACACATGAATAAAAAAATGTGATATCTATATTGCACCATTTCACATTAATTCTTACATTCTTGTAGCAATACAAGGCCATCCAACTGGACCCATAAAATTATTATAGTTCACTAACTTTATTAATTAAAAAAATATTTTTTATTTACTAAAGTTAGTGACATGAATGATCATAAAGAAGCCCATTAAAGTGCTCCGCACATGAGATACTCTTATGGCAATGACAGTACCTCAAACACAACTGAAGGAAGTGCTGTGATTGGTCAGGGATGCTTCTGCAATCTATAATTTTAAAATGAAGCCGCTTTTCAAGAAGAGGCTGATTGTTCAGTTCTTCTCCCAGGATGGCACCGGGTCAATACTATGCTACAAAAACAGTGGGGCAATAACCGTGTAAAGTGCGCCTGCATTTAGAGCGGCAAGGATATAATAGCAGTAGGGAATTACTGCTACCCCTGTCACTCTGCAGGGATCAAGTAGCTGTTTGTGTGTGGTACCTGCTTCAGCTGCTCCCGTGGTGGAGTGGCTAAGGTACCAGCACATGGCAAGGTAGGAGACCTGGGACCATGGTCCAGTTCCCCCGGTAACCTGGTGATACAACTTTTTTTTTAAAGAAAATAAAATTTCCCGCCCCCTAACAAATTCCTCCCCATCCTGAAGTCCACACCCTCTCATAGTTAGTTATTTAAAGTCCAGGGGGTGAGGGGGACAAAGCCCCCCACATCGGGGAGTGTGGGGGCAAACACCCCCTCCAAAAAAACAGAAAGTCCTATTATTTCCAATGGGATGCACTGTTTGTGTTGCAGTTGGTGGTTTTTTTTCTTACCCTATTTTGGCACGCTGTGTTGCCTGTGGCATTTAATGCCATGCTGTTTTTGTCAGTGACATTGTGACACCAGGACTAATCTGCAATGCTGCTTCCTGACCGGTTTTAGATTAGTAACATTTCTTCTGCCCCAACTAAAACTACTAGTAGACTGACCAGAATTGCTGATGTCCTCTCACAGGACTTCAGCGCCTCTCTGTAGTTTGCTACTGTTTATTTAGCTCTTTCATTTTTGTTGACTGGGAAAGGAGAGATAGACAATACTGCCTATTTTCAGTCCTGCCTTGGGAGCCAGGGATGGGATACAAATGCAAACAAACTGGAAGTGAACCAAATAAAACAAATTTTATTTATTTATTTTTTTTTAGCAAATGAGGGAAATTTGGCCCAGACACAGGGCTATTTCCCTTCTTTTTTGAAAAGTGCAATGGGATTTTTAACATCCACCTGAATAATCTCCAGAACAGGCAAATGGGATCTATGTTTTACATCTCACCTGAAGGACAGCACACACACAGACAATACAGCATCCCCCTAGTACCTCACTTAGATGCCAATGTTAATGTATGAGCCCAAACCAGGTGCAGGGCTAGAACCCACTACCTTCTGGCCCAAAGGTAGATATTCTACCTACTGGGTCACACTGACATTGATATAACAATTGTGCAATTTGAAAGTGGCCGTACTGTTATTAGAGATCCAGTAAGTGCTCTGGAGAAATCGGAGTGCTCCTTCCTCTGCATGAGAATGCCAAAAGTCCAAATTAAAAGGACACTGTCAACCTGTTTTTCATCATATTATCATTAGTTAAAAACCCTACATTTTTCGCTTGCTTACCTTCTCTAAAATTTATTGATGTTGCTGTTTGTTTTGTCTGTCTCCTTGTTTAGTAGAACTGAAATGCATGGTAATGTATGTTTATAAACAACTTTGTTTTGTTTACAATCCTGGGTCTGTTCTTACTGCATACCTCCTGAGCACTAGAAACACACCCAAACAGTGCAGTCACTCATGAGGCAGTAATCTCCTAAACTCCCATTACATCATGAGGGCTAGACTGAGTTTGGGGTGTTCCTAAGTCCAGGAAAAGATGAAATTGGGGTTGATCAAAGAATGTAAACAAACCTGGGTTTGTGTGGTAACGCCAGTACGGTGGGCAGTCTGTTTTTCACTTTTTTAAAGAAAAAAAGAGTCAGAATCAAACTACCAGCAACATCAGCAATCGTTACAGAATGTTGGCAATCATAAAATGTGTTTTTAATTAGGGACTCTTTGAGACCTAAGTGGGTTGACAGTGTCCCTTTAAAGTGCAAATGCTGTGAACTTTATTCTTGGCCAAATCATAGCCACATCAGCAAGAAAAAATTACTCACCTTAGTAATGTTGTTTCTTCTAATGGAGTCTTGCTATATTCTGACAATAGCAGTGAGTCCCAACCTTCGAACTGCCCTGGAGATGAAAGAGTTAACTTTCCATGCCAGGCGTGGAACGCTGAGCTCGAGCTCAGTTGAGACTCTGTCTGTTACTGTTTGAACTCAAACCGTCAGATCTTTACGAGCTAAACTCACTGAGGTCCTGTGTGGAAGCTGTAAACCTACACTAGCCAACTGGCTACTAACATAATAACAAAATTTTTTTCCTTTTTTTCCTTTTTTTTGGTCCCAAAACAAAGACTCAAGTCAGGAGACCCAAAAAATGAAATAACACAACACCCACTCACCCAAAAAAAGGGTGATAACAAAAGCAGTGGGGCACCTACTGAGGTGCCAACACTGCCACTGCCCACCCACATCCCCAAAACAGAAGTTCTGAGAGGGAAGGGCGGAGGATCAGACCAGCAAGACTCCATTGGAAGAAACAACATTACTAAGGTGAGTAATTTTTCTTCAAACAACATAAGTCTTGCTGTATTCTGACAGTAACGAACTATAAGCAGTACCTCCATGGAGGAGGGCCAGAACCTACTTAGGGAATAGGCTCTGAAGCACAGCTGTGCCAAACCGAGCATCACTCCCTAGCCTGGATATCCAGGGGTAATGCTTGGTAAAGTGTGAACTGTTTTCCAGGTAGCTGCTTGACATATGTCTAAGATAGAATATCCCTGGCAGCAGCCAGGAAGCAGCTGTACCTCTGGTAGAGGAACCTCAGGCCTGAGGGTGGAACCTTACCTAATTTTCATAGCAAAATTGGATACAAGAGACAATCCACCTGGCAATGGATCTTTTAGTGGCAGGTTTTCCTTTACCAACCTCACCATAAGTGAGGAACAGTTGAAGGGAGTCAAACCTATGACCCTTGGTGCGTTCTATATAGTAGCTAAGGGCTCTTTTCACATCAAGACTGTGTAGCCTCCTCTCACCAGAGGAGGAATGGTCAGTGAAGTACACAAGAAGAGACATTGACTGGTTAAGGTGGAAGTCTGAAACCACATTAGGCAAAAACTTCCTGTTAGTCCTGAGGACCACCTTATCCCTATGAAAGGAAATAAAGTCAGGCTACACTGACAGGGCTTGTAGCTCACTTATGCGCCTGGCAGAAGTGATGGCCACCAAAAACACAGTTTTCTAAGTCAAGTACTTAAGCTCTGTTAAGGACAAAGGCTCAAAAGGGGGTTGCATAAGCTGAGCAATGCAAACATTAAGATCCCAAGCAGGGGCAGGGTCCCTGAATGGGGGATTGGTATGAAGCAATCCCTTAAAAAACTTGGAGAAAACAGGGTGAGCTGAACCAGAAGAGGGTTTACCTGCTGAAATGAAAGCAGAAAAAGCTACCAGATGCACCCTTAGTGTAGCTGGTCTGAGCCCCAAGCTATTCAGATGGACCATATAGTCAAGGACTGTGGGCAGATCAGCAGACTCTGGGGAAATATGCTTCCCAGAGCACCATATGGAAAATCTTTTCCACTTAGAATTATAAGTAGTTCTGGTAGAAGGCTTCCTAGAAGCCTTTAGAATATCCATAATACCTTGGGAGAGGTGTAAATCAGCAAACTCTAACTCCTCAAGAGCCAGGCCTTGAGATTGAGAGATTTGAGATTCGGGTACCAAACCCTCCCCTGAGCACAGGTTAACAGGTTGTAATTCCTGGGAAGAGCCATGGGAAGATGGATTGTTAAAGACAATAGGAGAGGATACCAGGGCTGTCTGGCCCAGTTTGGAGCAATCAGGATCACTTTGCAGGGTTGAGACCTGATTTTGACTAGTACTTTGAACAGGAGAGGGAAGGGGGGGAAAGCATACAGGAACTTCCCTTCCCAACTGAGAACTAAGGCATCCAGGGGGACTGAGCCCAACACTGGGGGCCTGCAGCAAAAAAGGGGAAGTTGGTGATTGTCTGGGGCTGCAAAAAGATCTATCTGTGGGGTGCCCCATCTGGAGAATATCACCTCCAAGACCAGGGGATCCAGTGACCATTCATGGTGGTCCCGAGATATCCTGCTAAGAGCATCTGCCAGGACATTGTCCTTGCCTGGGAGGTGTACTGCTGAGAGGGAGGTGTTCAGGGAATAAGCCAAAGACCACAACTTCATTGCTTCTGTGCACAAGGCCATAGACCGAGTGCCTCCTTGCTTGTTGATGTACCACATTGTAGTGGTATTGTCTGTTCTGATCTGAATTACTTTGTCCTGAACAGACTTGGAAAAAGCTTGAAGTGCTAGAAATACTGGTCTGAGTTCCAACAGATTGATGTGGAGCAGAGATTCCTGAGGAGATCACAACCCCTGGGTGGTCAGGTCGCCCAAGTGAGCCCCCCACCCCAAGAGGGAGGCATCTGTAGTAAGGATTAAGGAGTGAGACTGAGTGGCAAAGGGAACTCCTTGTCGTAGATTGTTCTGATCCTGCCACCACTGCAAGGCCTGGATCAGAGTTCGAGTCACTGGGATCAGTTTGGTCAGGGGATCCTTTTTCTGAGACCAAAAGGCTCTCAAATGGAACTGAATGTCCCTCATCTGAAATCTTGCTCCCTGCACCACTGCTGTAGAAGCAGCCATGTGCCCCAGGAGCTGCAGAAAATGCTTTGCTGGTCGAGACACCTGTAGGGTGAAAGAGGAGGCTAGTGTGATAAGGGCCCTTGCCCTGTCCAGGGGAAGGAAGGCTCTGGCCTTTTCTGTATCTAGCTCTGCATCTATGAAGGTGAGGAGCTGAACAGGCTCTAGAACTGACTTTGAAAGATTCAGAAGGAAACCCAGAGAGGTGAGCAGTTGCTGAGTTATCTGTAGGTTAACTTGACCTGGTCTGGGGACTGGCCTACTATGAGCCAGTCATCCAGGTATGGGAAGATGGCAATCCTTTGCCTTCTTAGAGAAACAACTACTACTGCCAGGCATTTTGTGAACACCCTTGGAGCAGAGGTTAGACCGAAGGGCATTGCTCTGAACTGGTAATGGCCTGAGTGCAACTCGAACCTGAGGTACTTTTGATGGTAGCTTCTGATGAGAATATGGAAATAGGCATCCTTGAGGTCCAGGGAAACTAGCCAGTCCCCTGGCCTTAGAGAAGGTAGAATTATTCCCAGAGTCACCATTTTGAATTTTGGCTTTAAAAGGTGCATGTTTAAGTATCTGAGATCCAGGATGGACTGCCATTCTCCTGTCTTTTTTGGGGTAAGGAAGTACCTGGAGCACAATCCTTTGCCCTGGTGTAGGGGTGGAACCCTTTCCACAGCTCTGACAGCCAGGAGGGAAGAGACCTCTGCCTCTAGGGCAAGTGCCTCTGAGGGATTTGCAGGTGGAAAGAATCTGGTTCTCAGCTTTGGAAATTTTTTGAAGCTGAGAACCAGTCCCTGTCTTACTACTTCCAGGACCCACTTGTCTGATGTTAGAGACTTCCAGTCCTGGACAAAGTAAGCCAGCCTGCCCCCTACAGGTAGTGGAGAATCGGCCCTGGCAAACCCACCAGGGTGCCTGTTTGGCAGGGGTTTTGGCTGAGGGGTGGAAGCAGGTCTGCTTGTACCTCTTCTGCCTCTCCCTCTAAAGAACCCCCTCTGAGCATAGGCAGAAGAGGAGGCCTGAGCTTGGTAGAAAGGCCTATGAAAAGGCCTGCCCCTGCCCCTGGGATGCTGCCTCTGAGGAGTGGCCTGCCTTTCCTTGGCCTGGGCACTCCTATAGTTGGTCCTATATTCGTCCATTTTCTTCATGTAATTCTCTGTTTGTTCCCCAAACAGAGAATTAACCACAACAGGAAAATCCATGGCCTTAGTGTGAGTATCCTGTGACAGGCCAGTACATCTGAGCCAAGCCATTCTATGAAGTACCACAGATGTAGCCATGACTCTAGATGACACATCATTGGAGGCCACTGCAGCATGGAATTGCACCTTGGATGCCTCAATACCATCAGCAGCCACCTGCTCCAGCTCCTTGGCAAGCTGGCCAGGGACCTGTTTTGCTAAAGCCATGACAGTGTCCCGTCTGGATTTCTGATACCTAGCAGTATAGGCCATATAGTTGGCCTGTCTGAGTCCCAAGGATGCTGCCATGTACTGTTTCTTTGCCATGGCATCAGTCCTCCTGGAGTCCTTGTATGGGGGGTATGAAGCCAAGGGAATATTTGCCTTATCACAGGCTGCAGCCTGCACTACCCCAACATGGCTACATTGTTGTGTAAGGAACTCCGTATATGAGCCTGACAATGTATACCTCTTGTCCATTCTTTTATCCACAGGAGGTATGGTATTAGGAGTCTTTAAAATCTTAAATGTCTGTTTCCCAAAAGATTTGTGTAAGGGAATAGACAGCCTCCTAGACTCTGGGATATCCATCATTTCCACATAGTCAGGCTCCTCCTGGTCATTCACAGCTTCTTCCATAGGAAGCTGGAGGGCTTCAGCCACTTTTTTATAAAACATGAAATGGGAGGGGGACTCAGAAAGCCTAGGAGGAGACACTCCTGAAGGTCTGTCTGGGGAGATGTCCGGGTCAATAGGCACATCCAGACTTTCAAAACCACATTCACTTTCCTCATACTCCTCTTCCTCCTCCTCCGGTTCATAATATTCCTCTAAATCATAATCTTGAACCGGTGGAACCGGCCGAACCGAGTGCCTCCCTGATGGTGCCGGTTCGGTTGGAACCAGGGAAAGTGACTGCACAATTTTTATTGCTTTGGCTATTTCTTCAGCAGTTGGAGAAGAAAGTTTTGGATCCGCACCAGCTGATTTTTCTTTTCTTGTTCTCTTAGCTGGAACCGACTCCTCAGAATCGGCTCTCCTTTTGGCCGAAGAAGTCTCCCCTGGTCAGAGGGCACTCCTTCTGGTTCGGTTTGAACCGAACCAGGCTGGCCATCCGGCTCAGCGTACTTTTTGGCCTCCCTTTCCCTGAGCCTACCAACTCTCTTTTCTAGGGTAACTGCAGGGAGATTTTTACAAATCTGGCAGTCTGCACTGAGGTGGTCAAACCCCAGACAATAAATACAGGTGGTGTTGGGGTCAGCCTTAGCAAAGACTTCCCCACACATACTACAGTGTTGAAACCCAGTGGGCCAGGTTTTTCTTTTGGGTTTCTCAGACATTGTGCCAGTCCTAACCAAACTTACCCTTTTAATGGCAATCCACCAGGCAAGACCCTGTTATCGGTTCCTGACCGTGTCACAGGTCGTGGAAAAAAACGTAATAAAATCTGTTTTTTTTAGAACCGATAAGAACCGGTAACCACACTCTAAAAGTTCAAATAAAGATTTTTTAACAAATTGATCGGTTCAAACCGAACGGATGAACCGTTTACAAGTTCCACACAGAATAGAAAATAATATAAACCTATCTAGTGCTCACAAATACCACAGACAGAGACTGAACCGACAGGTTACAGTTTAAATTCGGTCGAAAACCGAGAAAAATGGTACTTTAACTGACAAACTGAACCAAGCAGAAGGAGAAATCTCCGGAGTGACTGTTCAGTGAGGCGGAGTAAAGAATCTGACGGTTTGAGTTCAAACAGCAACAGACAGAGTCTCAACCAAGCTCGAGCTCAGCGTTCCATGCCTGGCATGGAAAGTTAACTCTTTCATCTCCAGGGCAGTTCAAAGGTTGGGGCTCACTGCTACTGTCAGAATACAGCAAGACTTCATGTTGTTTGAATACCCTAGCACTTCGGTGGTTAGGCCTTCATTAGGGGGTAAGGCTTTGGAGCAAAAGAGAACGTTTTTAAATCCAAAGAGCTATGACATCATTACAAAGTGACAAATTGCAATTTCAGTGCAAACATACATTCTATTCCTAAATACAAATTACAAAATATGAAACAGACTGTTTACAAAAACATTGTAGTGACAATAATATTCTAGCTCTACAATAGACCTTTTTTGGCATACATGAATGTATGTTTCAAATTGGAGCTTGACTAAAATAATTTCTTTCAAAACCTTTGTTTCAATTCTGACAAACTTGTCATTTCATGTGCAAAGAGCTGTATCACAAGAAACAAGGCTGGTGAAGAGATCAGAAGGAAAAAGGGGGGGAGAAGAAGTTGGGAGAGAGAGAGGAAGGGAGGAGTGGAGGGATATTATGGGAGAGGGTATTTTGGGGGTTGAGAGAAATAAAGGGATGGTATCTAGGTAGAACCTAGATTAGGAGTAAAAGAGAAGCAAAGAACTTAAAAATGGCAAAGATGTGATTGCCCTGTATTCATATATAATATATATATATATATATATATATACAGTATATGTACAAGGACAATCAGTGTATGTGTATATATATACAGTATATATATATATATATAGATACACACACACACACACACACACACACACACATATATATATAAATATATACACATATACATACAGGGCTATTTTGCTCCAAACCCACACCCCCAATGAAGGCCTAACCACTGAAATACTGGGGTATTGCTGATGCAGCTACGATTTGGCCAAGAATAAAGTTCACAGTATTTGCACTTTAATTTGGACTTTTAGCATTTTTTTTACCAGAGTGTTGCAACTTGTGAGTTTGGATTGTACTGTAGTAGGGTTTTGGAACCCTCTTGCAGCACCCACTTCCATAGTGGTTGCACAGCTTTCTTGTGGAACTCTCTGCACATGAGACACTTTTATTCTATAAAGTGTGTCTCATGCACAAGTGCTCTGCATTTTTAAATTGTTATTACTGTATATTATTGATGAAAGCCTTAATTAATATGGTCACAAAGACAACTTTTAGGTGTCAGCAGGATCAAATGGCAGCACATCTGCCTCTGGGTCAGAAAGTCTTGAAATCTAGTCCCACATTAGGACCTGAGCTCATAACCCAAATGGTGCCATTTATGTGCAGTACTACTGGGATGCATGCATTGTTGAGGTATTGTTGAGATGCACCATCCTTTGCATGAGACATTAAATTGAGGTCTCTTCTGTCCATCTCTGGTGCTGTCTTGCTGTGTGTCCACCTGGAAGTAGAAGAACCCAGAGTACATTTCACAAGAGTAAAAGACTTCCCCCATGCCCTGGACATCAGTCTCTTCCCCATAAAACTGGTTCAGACAATTCCATAACTGTGTTTGTGCTGACGTGCAGAATGGTTGCCATCACAAATTTACAGTCACTTCACTACCACTCTGTGATTGTCTGCAAAGCAGTCTAGGATACAGTGTTTATAAAAAGCATTGCACAAATGCAAGATCTTCTGCCTATGGCTGTAAGAGAGGTTTCTCATACAGCATATTCTTAGGGTACCAGAACCTCCTCATACGCGAAGAATTTATGTGAGACCACTCTTACAACCATGATAGTGGCCTCTCCAGCCATATTAACATGTAACAATGAGTACCTGCCAACTTCAGACACTGTCTAGCACAGTGGTCCTGCCACTGGGCACTTATTTTGGCCTTATACAGTATCAAGACAGCATAGATCCCAGTCATAACCTCTTAATCCAATAGCAGCAACTGTATGTCAGTCATTATACTTTTGCTATTTAAGGCTAACACATGACATGGCACGATGAGTTGAGGGGCTAGCTGCGTAATCAAGCAGACTTGATAGACCGTGAGGCCTATTTCTGCTGGCATTTCCATATGTTCTTATGTTCGTATGACATGGTAAGTGATTGTGGCGGAATATACATCTACATATGCCGTGGGTGGGTGTTAGGCATGAGATGCACCTGCATACGTTTGGTTTCCTGAGATGTGAGAGTATTTAGTATGATCATGCATCCTAAAGTGTGCTATTCCTTTTTTAAAATGTGGAGCAACATAATTTAATGTTAGAATAAGAGTTAGGTTTAGGTCAGTGGCCATAAGAAAGTAATGCACGGCCATGTGATGCCTCTTTACCAATGAGGCTACAGCATTTTTAAAGCCCATTGTTGAACTGAGGCTAAAGGAATTTTGTACTTCACCCAAAAGCTGTGAGGTCCCATTCATTAGTGTGTGTTTACAGTTATAAAGCTGCCAGTAATAAAAACCAGGTTAGCAAACTCACATGTCCATTTTTTCTCCTACCGGACATTGCAATTTATTAATACAGTTGATTCAGGTAAGGGCTGACAAACTTGATGCATCTAAAACTGGCTAAGCAAAATGCCATGGGACAAGGGTTTACAGGCATAACAGTTTGTTTTTTGTTTAAAAATTAAAATAATTTCCGGCAGCTCCCCTATGCACGCCCCTATATCAAACAATAGCAGGGCATGGCTTGGCCCATGTGGATACCATGTGGTATTCAGAGGGGTCACAGCCAATCACACAACTGAATTTCCCAATAAAGTTTTTAATGCAGTTCTTTGTACAGTACATCAACATTTATTTTAATGCAGTTAGCGATGGATCATTTGGCTGTATGAACATAATTTCACAAAATAGGGACATTCAAAGCAGTCCCAAATTAATACAATGTTTTCCAGGTCCTTTTAATGAAAATGCATTTAGGGTGCTGCTAGATAGAGTCCACAGTTTTATTTTTCTGATTGAAGCCTTTCTGACTTTTCCTTTTCATTTGAGGCTTACCTGGTTTTTCTGCCTTACTTGGTGGTTTTAGCATATTTATGATTGTCTCTTCACCCTATTAAAACACAAACACAAGAAAGTGTTAGGATACATACACACAAATAGCATTCATTCAGGGGCTGGCACTGTAGCCTAGAGGTTAGATTAATAATGAGTTGTGAATCGGTTTGTTACATCCAGCAGACTGGGGGTTGATTCCTGAAACCTCCACTTGCATACTGTGTGACTGAGTGAGTCACTTTACCTCTCCAGTGCTCCCATGTCACCCCTGAAAACAACCAGTAGGTTTGGGCCTTAAAAAAGTACATATTCCATTGCATAGTATTCTCTGAACCAAGAAAAACATGGTTATAAAAAAAAACAACAGTGAACTGATATGCAAAAATTATCAGATGTGCTGGACCAATAAATCTTGGGACAGGTGTGTGTGCATTCTTGAATATAGTATTCAACTGCAATCTGTTTAATATCTACAGTTTCAAAAGATTCAGTACAGATTAAAGCTGAAAACTTGGGAGTCATGACATTTTTAACTTTGAGATATACTAGCTTTTAACAACTACCACAAGGCAAAGAAGCACTGCACATAAACACATCTCAAATCTACCCTTTTTATTCACACTAGTTAGTAGCTGAAATCCCCAACTGTTGTGTGAACTTTGTGTTTGTATTTTTTTAAACTTGTGAAATTTGTTGAAAGCAGATGGAAAAACATGATGTAATATCATTATCATCATTTCATGTGACAATAGTCCAAAAGATACATGTGGAGTATGCTAGCAGTTGCTGTAATTAGGTATTAAAATATATGTGCTTTAACCCCAGGATTATTACTTTGCTAGCTTGCAAACAAATCTCTACTGATAAAAGGTCCCTATTGCCATACACTAACATGCTGTTATGATTAAACACTGAAAACCTGTAGTGGGGCCTCCTCCACATTAACCAGATTAGAACTAGGATAATTGCCTGTAAGATGCAATACTGATCAAAGAATGTCCATATATTGGATAAAGGCTTACAATATGCAGGAGACAAGATTACCATGAACTTGCCTAGAGGAAACATTAAATTATAGGCAAGATGGATTCTCCTTCCCAAGCACACATGCCTTAGAGGATATCCTGAAAGCTCATGGCTTATTGAGTAGTTCATATGAAAGTTGTATAAACCCTATGGAAAATATAGAAATATACACTAAAGAAAGAATAAGGGAGAATTATTATCAGGGAGAATTAGAAATGGGGAAAAACTGTAAACATAGTAGATGGTTAGCTCATGATAACAAGCATTTGTCAATGCCGAATGTTTGCTTGCTTGTATTAGCATTGGAAATGCAAGAGTTAGACAGATGCGGAATAGGAATGGCAGTGAAGTACTGAACTTCACGCCAACCCCACGTCCTTCCTGTAGAGATGGACAGGCATTGGGGTAAGTGTTTGGGTCATCACCCATGACAGTCATGCCATGTCACCTCACCCTATTCTGCAGACACTGACACGTGTTGAGGTGTGCCTTGGGGTGTTTGGCTTTACAGTCACCCCATTCCATAAGGACATATGCTGAAATGGGTGCAGCATGGGAGAGTGGGGTGAAGTCTGCGGCTGAAGAATCCAAGTTACACCTCAATGCCTGTCAGTGGCTGGGGGTTGGGAGTGGGATGGCATGAACAGTACAGTCGGGAATCGAAAGGCATACCCCGATGCGTGTCAGTCTGTACAGGGTGGGATGTTATGGTTTTTCTAACACCTTGGGCATTTGTTGGTATTTGCACTACAAATTTTCAACATGGCCTTTTTTGTGATCCCACTTCATAAAAGCATTTGGGACCCTTTCTCATGAAGAGTGGCAGTGGGATTTTGTTAATGTGTCCCGAGCTTTGAGTTCCAACAGCGACCGTGTCATTCTGCACCACATTACGAAAACACAGATTGGGCAGGATGTAAAGAATGACAGCTGTACCATCCATAGGGAGGTGTGAAGAGATGGCCATGTTGAAAATCTGTAGTGGGAATATTAAAAATACTCGCACTTCCGAGCATATGTGGAAAATGCACAACGCATGCATGTAACAGTCATTGATCGCCAAATTTTCAACATAGGCATTTTAGGACCTCTGTTAATGAACAGTGTCACTGTGATGTTCTTAATATAACCCAAACACTGATTTCCCACAGCGACCGCGCTATTCTGCGCTGGAAGTGCGAAAGCACATTTCGGCCAGGATGTGAAAAATGACAGCTGTACTGTTCATAAGGAGGTGCAGAAAAAATGGCACTGTTGAAAATCTGGAGTGAAAATATGCAAATTTGTGAATTCACGAGCTTGTGTGGAAACTCGCCTTTTACTAGCAGTCTGTCTTAGATTTTCCACCCAGATTTGCAACACAGACTTTTTAAGAGGCCACCTCATGAACACTGGCACTATCGTTTCATTAATTGGTCCCGAAAGGTGATTCTGCGCAGTGACTGCAAAATCGCCTTTCGGGACCGAATAACACCATGACAGTGGCGGAATTCATGAGGAGGGGTCCCAATAACCCCAAGTGGAAGATCTGGTGCCAAAATTCCCCAAAATGCCTGAGATATTCACCAAAGTTGAAAAAAAACCCTATTTATGACATTATACAGCTTACTGGCATTTTTTCAGTTCACGGTCGGCTTTGAAGAGTGCAGACGTGTTCTAGGTCCACCGAAGATCACCATGCTGGGCTCCAGAGGTAAGTATGGGGTGAGGGGGGGGGGAGAAGAGGCAGGGTGCGCAGAGGGTGGGTGTGGGTTGGAGGCGGGGCCACCAGACTCAACAAAGGACCATTTTCTGATTTACAGGTAAAAAAAAAAATCGCAGGATATTTTTTTTTTTCCCACAGGGATATCTGGCACATTGGTGCGGGCTCCCAGCGTGCCACCCAAGTGTTTTGTTTTGGGGGGGCTGTAGCCGACGGGGGATTGGGCACCTCTGTTGGCACATACGGGGGGTGCACAAGAGCCAAGGGGGATTGGGCACCCCCCTGGTACAAACCAACTTTTGGGGGGGCATTATGCCAACGGGGATTGGGGCCCCCGTCGGCAAACAAATACTGTTTTAGGGGGGTGCAAGCTGCCGAGGGGGATTGGGCACCCCCTCGGCAGTGGGAGCTGCATAATATTGTTTGTGAACATGGCAGCAACTTGGTGTTGCATTCAAAAAACAATATTACAGTAGGTAATGTTCCACCCTGCAATGACGGGTCGTTCCCTCATTGCAGCAGAATGGCTGACACTACAGTGATGAGGCAGCCCCTGATTGCTGTGACGAAAATGTTACAACTTGTGGCACTTTCTGAAGCCAGTGTCATCAGCACACTGTGCCTCCAGTGGTCCACCAGTGCCAAGCCCCCAAATGCAATGCCTCTCTTGGCTGCCACAGTGCCACGCCTCCACAACCCACTTCTCTCCTAAGCTGCCACATAATGTTTCTTGTGCATGCGTTCAAGCAAACATAATAAAACAGAAGAAATTTTTCCAAAATGCAAGCTGGGCACGTTTTTACAGTAAATTCCCTGGTTTCTGATGACTTCAAGGGAGATTACCTATATGTGAATTTGGGGGAAACCATGACTTCCAGGACAACATACTTGACACCAGGCCCTATTTATTAACACAACCTTAAAGTGAAGTAGGTTAATTACATCCAAAAAGAAGTCCTTCACAGAGAATAGACAAAGAATATTGCATGTCAAGGTGTCCAGTTAAACTAAGAGAATAAAGACACTTTCAGTGCTTTGTATAGTATGAGATACAGCAGAATGCTTTCATTTTTTGAAACTTATTTTGCTAAAATTATTTGAACACAAGGTACCTATGAGATACAGAAAAGGCGTTTGGCACTCTGCAGACAAGCACAAGAGTCCATGTTCAGTTAAACCGTGGCAATTTATTGTGGCATGCAAATGCCTGAAGAAAATCTGCAATCCCTACCTCCCCAGTGCTTGAACCCCACACAGGGCCTCCCTCAGGGGGCGGATCTCCCCTTGAAGAAGACCCTGTGCCGGGTTGAAGCACTGGGAATCTAGGAAATGTGTGCTTTCTTCAGGCATTTCAAACGCCTTTTCTGTATTGGGCTCACCGATGGCGCAACATTTCACTTTGTCTCCAAAGCTGCAAGATACAGAATGCTGGTCATAACCATGAAGAGTGTTGGTATACAGAATGATTATTTCCATATAAACACATTAACTATTGTCCAATTGACTGTACATGTCAAACTGCGATTGTTTTATGATTATACAGACTGTCCACTGTTCCATAGTCTGTACAACTTGGTCACCTAATAAACACAATTCACGGGGGCACTGCTGAGCAGCTAACGGGAGGCAGCACTTTCACAGAGCTCTGTTTATACTTTGATTAATTTCTTATTTTCTACCCCCTTCCAATTCTATTATTTGCCCTACAAGTACGTTTTCGGTAACGATAGACACTCAGGACTGGAAATATGGGCAAAACTTGGGGGAAAGCCTCTGCTGAGTCAGAGTTCTTTGCACCTAAAAAGTCTGGATGGCCATGTGGGGAGTGGCTTAGTGGTAATGGAAAAGCTGGGCCAGTGAATACGGAGCAAGAAGAGGAGGTATCCCTACTCACCATACTGGCGACATTAAATCAGCTGGTCCATTCTGTACGGGATACTGATAAAAAACTCAATTCCTTAACATCGCAGGTGTCTGCACTCGAGACTAGAATGGAAGGATGCGAGAAAACTGTCCAACAGAATGAGGGCTCAGTACTGAAGGCCTGCGATGTGACGACAAAGCTGATCTCAGAAAATGGGCGGCTTCGCAGGCGTTTGGAGGCCGTTGAAAATCAGGCCCGTGAGAGGAATCTCTGGATTTTGGGATCAGGTGGAGGGGGAAGACTGTTTAATTTTCATGCGATCTCTCCTGCCCTCTATTTTGGGTTGGGATGAGGAAAATCCCCCAATTGCTAAAGAACGTGCCTACTGGATTTCTCCTTGTAGAGCATCGACTACAACTGAGCATTCAAGAACTATTTTGGTGGTGTGCCAATCTGTCAGGGACCGGGACAGAGTCCTCAATGTTGCCCAACGACAGAGACGTTTAAAATACAGGACTGATACTTTAAGTATTTTTCCGGATTTGTCCTATGCCACTAGACAGCGCAGGAAAGCCTACGATGGGATCCGAGGCCGGCTCAGACAGCTTAACATCCCAAATCAGTTGTTATTTCCTGCACGCCTGAGATTGTACTGGAAGGCTAAGGCTTACTAATGCAATGAGCCTGGGGATGCTAATAAATTTCTCCAAATGTTGGAACAAGAATCGGAGCAAGCAGCTGAAGTGGAGGATATTTCTTCCGAGGGGGAATGAACTTTGGATGGGGTCCTAGAAGTGCAGTGAGTACTAGGATGCAGGGGCCTGGGCCGTTTCAACTTTGTTATATTGCGGGACTGTATGGACTATTGAACCTCTTGTACTGACTTTTTGAGCACTTTTCTTGTTGCTTCATGATGGTAACGTTCACTAAGATATGCCTATACGGCGAAACTGAGTGATCAGTCTTTAGGTCTACTTCCTAAAGCACAGAGTAATAGATGAGGTCTCTGATTATACAAGTGTTTAAATTGCTTGGGATCACTTCTATTCATTTTTCTTTTTGGCAGATCCTTAGCTTGTAATGTCTATTCAGATTCTGCTGACTGTATAATTAAGGAGAATACAGTGTGGGGACGTACTGCTGTGTTGGGATGTGGGGTGCTTATCTTATCCTTGGATATTTCTTTTAAGGTTGTTGCTTTATTTCTCAGAGCTCTGGTTGTGTTGGACATTAAGAGCACTGTCGGACTTTGAAAATAGTCTGATGAGGTGGTGCTTGTGGACTCTTTCATTTTAGCTGTAGGCTTTGGGATCTTTTTTTTTTCTCTAAGTGGATATATGTTCTAATGCTGTATTTCCCCGCTTGCTGTACCATAAGGGGAGGATGGTTATCACTGAGTGTATTTCTGTAATCTGCTGAATGCTAATTTGGAGTGTCATCCTTCTATGTAAAATTTTGATTTGTGAGTATACTTGCAAAACAATAAATATATTATGCAAAAAAGGAAAAATCACAATTTAGTGTCTACCATCATAGTCTAGGTATCTATTCTGTGTCCATTAGTCTATTTGTGAGACTGGTACATCATTAAATAAAAGCAGAAGTGCATAACATTCCCTATTACAGCTTTTTATTAATGTTCCAACAAATGTAAATAAATACATCGAAATTAACAAAGATAATACATTCTAAATGAATTGATGACAGAAACCAGAAAATTAATAACATCAATAACATTTCTCCATTAATCCCTCCCGTTCTTTGTCTTAGTGTGTATGAACCAACCCTTATTAGAACCTGCTGCTTGTTATGAGAGGACCGATCCTCCCTCCCACTGTCCAATTTCTCTACGAAATTCATGAAAGGCAACCAGACTCCTTGAAGCTTCTCTGTCTGTAACCTCAGGTCTGCAGTGAGGTTTTTCTGACTGGTAAACTGATCTAATAATGGATATCCAGTTGTTAACCACTGGGCAGGTGGAAGTGAGGTAGTTTCTTATATTCACCTTGCAGGCTGCTGCTACCAGAATCCCTGCAAAGTTGTTCTCCTGGCTGATCAGCAAAGTGCTTCAAACACTGAGCATGTTGGTGTAACCCCTGTACAAATGGGGGTTCCCAAAAGTCTCCTTTGGGTGTGCTTAAATGCCCACTGCCAGGCTGGAATCCTGTGTTTTAGCGTTTAGAAATGTTATGAGAGTGCCTTAATGCCTCTGTGTTCTGTCTCTTTAATAGCTACCTATAATGTAGTGCCTATTTAATCTGGGTGGGGCTGAATGTTCCTATACTTGAGTCCCACCTGAGCTGGCAGATAATTGCTCTATTCTGCAATCACTATTTGTGCATAGGGAGCTCTGTTACAAGCTGTGCTTATTTACTGGTTATTTGCTATAATCATAATGATGTCATAGTTTGTCTAACCTGCCCTCTTTGCAGCATGGACATTTTCTGTTTATCATCAGCATCTTGGTTCTGGACTGCCAGAGTGGACCAATCAGTACCTTTGGGGACCATCAAGTAGAGTCTGTCCCCAGGGGTCTTGTGGGAGTGAATTTCTGTAGGAATTGTTGTTTTGGGACTTTGGTGCCTAAATGGACCTGGAGGGGGAGCCCTTTGTGACAGACAGATGAATCAACAAATCAAACTTTTTGGATCCAAGGGAAAGTCCCCAGCTGTCTGCAGCAGTGAATTAGTCTCAGAGTGGAGTTAACAGAGTTAACAGCTCGAGATATTCGAGCAGGTGCTCCTGCGTAGTCACTCGGGAAACTGGTGGAAAGGCTGTATTTGGCATGTTTGCCTCATCTTCTCTCATGAGGGATCCTTCAGTTAATTATAACCGGACTGAATCCGAGCAAGTCTGTGAGAAGAATTACTGAATTGTGACTGCCTTCTTGCCCGAAGAAGACCAAGGATTTGATTAACGCAACTGGCCTGTCACGATACCTGAGACCACCACAGAGTGTACGGTTTTCCACAGGAGCACTGTAATTGCAACCTGACTATTATCCAAAGTGTGGTACTGCTTTTTTATTACTATAAGTGTGCTGAATGCTGTTAGTGGGTCGCGATTTGGTTCCCCACTGCCTGTTAGTGTCACGCTTGCTGGAAGCTGTATCCAGCACTACTGGACCTGCCATCCAAATTGTTTCACCCGGTCTGGGCCCTGCCACCTTGGCCCAGCCAGCTGCTCATGCCACAGAGAAAGCTATCAATGAGAGACCTGCTTGCCTGGGGATAAGCACCCTGCTCAACATCACGAACAGGAACGACACCACGGTGAATCGTGTGAGCCCTGCTTCTCCTGGCATACCAGCTTGTCATCCTGCAGTCTCCATTTCATCAATCCTGTGTCCTGTATTGGTAGCGTGAGTAAACACCAGGGTAGCTCCCTGCAACAACAGCTCAATCACAGTGTGTCATTTAATTCAGTTGTTTTGTTTAAACATCACGAACTGAGCCATCAGGCTTCGGATTACAAATTGTGGGTTATTGTGCATGACTATTTCTTTCCATCATTTGAGCCTTGACCAGCTGCAATGCCGGTCTACCCCCGGCAATGCTTCAGGCTATCCTGCACCATCTACTGGGTACCCAGAGTGTGTGTGACTGTGTTGAGGAACTGAAAAGTGTATGCCTTGTAGCCTGATTGAACCAGTATCTAAACCAATCAGCCTGATTACGCCCATTCCTTGTTCAATCCCCCTGAAAAAAATCAGATCTGAATCTTTTTGCACTTAACCTGCCTGTGGTGCACTTCTGTACAAATAGCACTGTGTTAGTATTGCTTGCTGTGCTTAACCTTAATTTACAGAGGGTCTCCAGGGCTGACTTGGTGGAACCAGCCCTGGTGGTAAGTGCAAACAGTGTGGGAATATATCTGTTTTTTGGGGGTTATTGCATCTGTGGGTTGTGTACATTGTCTAGGCCACTAGAGGGGAAAGAGGGGGGGTCACAGTGTCCTGGAGGGCTGTACCCAGGTCAGCTATGCTACCACTACCATTACCACTGTCCTCCGGATGGAGGCACCCGGTTTCAGTAACCAGGCCCCTTAACCTGCACCTGCACCTGCACCTAGTCCTGCAGGGAGGGGTAGTAGCCCTTGGAATAGCGCCACCCAGGGGTTACATTTGTATACCCAGGATAACAAAACACCCTGAAGTGCATTATTCTTTTTATAAAACAGGCATACAATTTAAAAAATATATATCGCACAATTTAATTAACAACAGTTCAGTACTGTGATGTCACAGGTGTTAATATGGTCTGAGATAACTGCACGCTCACCTGACCCTCTCAGGCAATCAGATCGTAAGGATTTGTTCACCTTTTTTCTCTCTCTCTCTCTGCCCCCAGAGTGTAGTCAGAAATGTGTGTTTCATGCAGACATTCTCCAAATATCACCCTCCACTCTACTTTTTAATGCATGCTGTACGAACAGGGTCTAAGCTTAAAACAAATCTGATTCACAGTGGAAAGTTATTTTTTCATTTTTCTGAAGTGACCGTAAATATAAAAGAAAAAATGTCTAACGTAATCTCAAAAAGGTTATTTATGTCACTTAAAGTGTTAGGTTCCCATATCTACAGGGATTTCCGTTATTTTACAGAGATCTGGAGACATCTACAGGGAAATATTTCCTATAGACTTGCACTGATTATACAGGAAAACAGAGGAATTTGGCTTCCATAGAAAATGATGTAATCTACAGGAAAATCACCCTGGAGTTACAGGAAAAATACCCTATTAGTCTGGGAGCACTGATTAGTGTCAGAGTCACTAATCAACAGTCAGTATAAAATACAGCAGTGGCATACACTTTACTCCAAATTAGAATGATAATGGTTAGAAAAAGGCATATGATATGAAATATGTAAAAAAGCATGTAAGTATGTACAGTAGGCATGTCCACCTACACCCTTGCTAGCAGACGCACAGTATAAGACTTGCCCCAAGAAAGCCTTGTTACAGTAAGTTCAATATTTGCAATATGTTCGAGGTATAATACCAAGGATCTTTAATTTTCTGAAGCTGGTCATATTAGGAGGGTTTGTAGGTTCTAGGAAAACTGACTAGTGCTCACGACAGCACTGTGAGCCCCTATGAAATGTACGCACAGGGATAGAAACATAGAAACATAGAATTTGACGGCAGATAAGGACCGCTTGGCCCACCCAGCCTGCCCATTTCCCTACCTGATGGATAAGCTGCAGATCCTAGTTAACCAGCAGCCTACTTCTTCGTACCCCCAACCCCTAGAATTGCCTTATGACTGTCCCATGCATGCTTGAATTCCACCACAGTTTGTGACTCACAACCTCCTCTGGAAGGCCGTTCCATACATCCACCACCCTCTCTGTGAAAAAATACTTCCTTAAATTACCTCTGAGCCGCCCCCATCTTCAAATTGTGCCCCTTGTTCTTGCACACCTCTTTTTTTGAAAGATGCTACCCTCTTGGACTTTGTTGATTCCCTTGAGGTACTTGAAAGTTTCTATCATGTCCCCCCTCTCCCTCCTTTCCTCGATGCTATACATATTAAGCTCCTTAAGTCTCTCTTCATATGTCTTCCGGTGCAGACCCTGCACCATTTTAGTTGCCCTCCTCTGGACAGCTTCCATCCTGTCTATGTCTTTGCAGAGATTGGGTCTCCAGAACTGCACGCAGTACTCCAGATGGGGTCTCACTAGCTGTCTGTACAGAGGGATAACAACTTCCTGTTTTCTACTGGTGATGCCTCTCCTATGCATCCCAGTATCCCCCAGCCCTCCTTGCTGCCCTCTCACATTGCTTGCCCACCTTTAGGTCATCTGATATGACTACCCCCAGGTCCCTTTCCATTTTGTTGTTGTTAGTATCTCACCCCATTGTGTACTCTTCCCTGGGTTTTGTTTCCCAGGTGCATTACCTTACACTTGTTAGCATTGAATCTAAGCTGCCATACATTTGACCATTCCTCTAACCTTGCAAAGTCCTTCTCATCCTTTCCACTCCACCTTGTGTATCAACTCTGTTGCAGATCTTTGTGTCATCTGCAAAGAGACATATTTTCCTTCCAGTCCCTCTGCAATGTCACTTATAAAGACACTGAAAGGACTGGTCCTAAACTGAACCCTCGGTGCCCACTACTAACCCCCTTTTTCAGAGTGGACTCCATTTACTATTACTCTCTGTGTCCTATTCTCCAGCCAATTCTTTACCCAGGCCGTCATCTTGGGACCCATCCCAGGCTGGCTAACTTGTATATTAATCTTTTGTGTGGGACTGTGTCAAATGCCTTGCTAAAAAGTCTAGGTAGGCCATGTCCACAGCCCCTCCCTGATAAACTACTTTGGTCACCCAGTCAAAGAAATCTATCAGATTTGTCTGGCATGACCTTCCGCTGAATCCATGCTGCCTTGGGTCCTGTGCCCCTCTGGCCTCTAGATATTTAACAATTCTTTCCTTCAAAGTGATTCCATCATTTTCCCTACCACTGAGGTTAAACTAACAGGTCCGTAGTTTCCTGCTTCTGCCTTGCTCCCACTTTTGTGAAGGGGAATCACATCTGCCCTCCTCCAGTCCTCGGGTATCACCCCATCCTCCCATGATTTGTTAAAGAGTTCAGTCAGTGGTGTCACTAGTTCTACCCTTAGTTCTTTTAGAATTCTGGGATGAATCCCATCAGGCCCCATTGCTTTGTCCACCTTCAGTTTTAAGAGTTCTTTCAGAACCCTTTCTTCTGTAAATGGGCGAGGTGGCAGATCCTCCTCCAAACCCCAGGGTTTGTGTCCTAGTACTTCCTGGTCCGAAAGCGGATGGGGAGCTGATGCCCCATTCTCGATCTGTATGGCCTTAACAAGTTCCTAAGGCTGCACACCTTCAGGATGGTCACTCTGGCTCAGATCATTCCATCCTTGGAACTAGGCATGTGGTTCTGCTCTCTGGATCTTCAGGATGCGTTCTTTCATGTCCCAATCCATCCGTCTCATCAGCAATTCCTCCATTTCAGAGCAGAGGGATCACCTTATGAGTTCCGGGTCATGCCCTTCGGCCTTTCTCAGCTCCCAGGTTCCTCATCAAATGCATGGCAGTGGTGACAGCATTCCTGCGGTGCCAAGGGGTCTGGGTGTACCCTTATCTGGATGACTGGCTGATAGCAGCCCCCTCCAGATTGGAGGTGGAGCGGTCCAGGGATCTGGCCCTCCAGGTCTGCTCTCAAATTGGCCTTCTGATCAACAAGGCCAAACTGGAACTCGTGCCATCACAGGTGATTCAGTTAATCGAGGCAGAGCTCGACTCTCTTCGAGCCAGAGCCCGGCTTCCAGTAGACAGGGCCAAGGTCCTTTCCTCCTTTGCCCAATTATTTCTGGTTGGGCAATTGTGCCCTGCCCGGGACTTCCTGCACCTTCTGGGCCTCATGGTGGCCTGCACCAGCGTGGTCCATTGGGCCCACTGGCATATGCGCCACCTGCAATGGGGGCTGGCCCGCCAATGGTCACAGCACTCCGGTCCGTTGGACCAGCCAGTAGCCATAACCCAGAAGATGTGGGATGGCCTGCAGTGGTGGCTCATCCCAGCTCATCTGCAGAAGAGTATCTCATTTGTCTGCCCCGAGCCAATGGTCGTCCTTACGACCGATGCCTCTTTGATGAGTTGGGGTGCTCATCAGGGGGAGCTCCCTGCCCATGGTCTCTGGACCCCTCAGGAGCCCCAGTGCCATATCAACCTGCTGGAGCTTCAAGCGGTTCGACTAGCTCTCACTGCCTTCGCTCCATTTGTACAGGGTCAGGTGGTTCGGGTCCAGATGGACAACACCACAATCATGTACTATCTCAACCGTCAGGGCAGAACACACTCCTTGCCTCTGTGCAAGGAAGCTCTCTGCATTTGATCTCCATGATCAGCCTGGAGGCGGATCTCCTAGCCGTCCACGTGGCAGGAGCCTCAAACAGTCTGGCCGATGCCCTCAGCCGGATAGGTGCTGCATCTCATGAGTGGTCTTTCCTGCCAGAGGTAGTTCAAGACCTGTTCTCCCATTGGGGCACCCCTCAGGTGGACCTGTTTACCTCCAGGGAGAATGCAAAGCTGAGGCTGTTTCACGCTCGCCCTCCCTCAGCAGGGCTTGCTGCAGGGGGATGTCTTCTTGATGCCATGGACCCCGGGCCTCTTCTATGCCTTCCCTCCATTTCCCTTGATCCACAAGGTGCTTCTCAAGGTGAGGACAGACAAGGCACAGGTGATTCTGGTAGCCCCAGACTGGCCTCACCAGTTCTGGTATCCAGATCTCAGCCTCAGCTCCAGGCTCCTGAGACAGCTTCCAGCCCATCTGGATCTGATCTCAGTCGACAAGGGGAAGGTTCTCCATCCGGACCTTCAATCCCTGCACCTGATGGCCTGGTTCCCGAGTGGCTAGAGTTCCAGGCCTTGGGTCTTTCCAACAAGGTCCTCAACATCGTTGAGGCATCCTGTAAGGAGTTGACCAGAAAATGCTATGCCTTCAAATGGAAGAGATTCTCTATTTGGTGTCAGGACAAGGGGTTGGACCCCTCTTCCTGTCCATTGGCTAGTATTTTGGACTACCTGTGGTCCCTTTCTCAGCTAGGGCTTCGGTTGATGACTCTTATGGTGCACCTGGCAGCCATCTCTGCTTACTGGGCGTGGGCCGGCAAGCAGTTGGTGGTACAGAAGAAGGTGGTTGGGTGCTTTTTCAAAGGCCTAGACCACATATCCCCTCTGGTGAGAGAACCTCCACCTCCATGGGATCTACTGCTGGTATTGGCTAAGCTCATGGACAAGCTATTCAAACTGATGCACAGGTGTGATATCTCCCACCTGTCGTGGAAGACCACCTTCCTGGTGGCTATAATGTCAGCCAGAAGGATGGGAGAGTTCCAGGTGCTTTCCATCCAGTCTCTTTACCTGGTCTTCCACAGGGACAAGGTTGTCCTGCGCCTGCACCTAAAATTCCTTCCGAAGGTGGTATCGGAGTTTCACCTGAATCAGGTGTTGACTCTGCCAGTGTTCTACCCCAATCATACCTTGGAGGTTGAATATAGGCTCCATACTTTGGACCCTAGAAGAGCGCTCGCTTATTATAATCAGCAGATGGCTGAAGTTCAGGGAGAGGTTCGCTAGCTCTTTGTCACCTACGCTGAAGCCGCACCTGGCAGACCTGCAGCCAAGCAGATGATAAGCAGGTGGGTCACCTCCTGCATAGATCTCTGCTATAGGTTGGCGGGCATGGAGTCACCCAAAGGGATAAGAGCTCATTCTACCCGCCATACCGCTGCTTTGGTGGCTGCTTCTAGGGATGTCACTATCCAGGAAATCTGCAGGGCTGCTACCTGGAAGTCAGCACACACCTTTATTTCCCATTACCACATTGACCTAGAGTCACGCTGGGATGCTGGTTTTGGGACCTCGGTTCTCTTATTTCCCAAGTAGGGGGTGCGTGCCTAGCCTCCCTCCTCCGGGAGAACTGCTAGGAGTCTGCCAGACAGTGTGGATTGAACAACATATACACATCCCTACAAATACAGGTTACTGACCTGTAACAGGAGTTCTAGGAGTGGTATATGTTGTTCATCCACATGACCCACCCGACCTCCCCAGCTTCGATGTGCAACCTGGCTTCCAGCGGGCTAGATTTGGCATCATGGGGCGCAGCCAAAGGTTTTACCACCCAGGTGGGTGGGTGGGAGGAGCCAGCTTGAAGACTTTCCAGCAAGATTTAAAGCGGCAGGAAACCTGCCAGACAGTGCGGATAACAACATATACCACTCCTAGAACTCCTGTTACAGGTGAGTAACCTGTATATCTTGTATCTCCATTTTATTTGTTTTAGCAGAAGAAAGCTCAATTGAGCAATGTTCATTTACAAGAAGGTTCTGGATAGGACAAACAAATGCTACAGAAACAAGCATTTGTCAATGCCGAATGTTTGCTTGCTGGAATTGGCATTGGTAGTGTAGGAGTTAGAGAGATGCATAATAGGAATGGCAGTGAAGCATTAAACTGAAGCCAACCCCACCACCACCCTGCAGAGACTGACAGGCATTGGGGTGTGCCTTTGGGTCATTGGCCATAACGCCCATGCCATTTCACCACACCCTACCCTGCAGACACCAACAAGTGTCACGGTGTGCCTTGGGGTCTTTGGGCCTTATGCTCACCCCATTGCATAAGGAAATATGGTGAGATGGGTGCAGTATAGGAGAATAGGGTGAACTTTGTTGCCAAAGAGTCCGAGGCACACCTCGATGCCTGTCACTGGCTGCAGGGTATGGGTGGGGGTGAAATGGCATGAGCATTACAGGCGACAATCCCAAGTCACACCCCTGATGCCTATCAGTCTGTACAGGGTGGGGTGTTATGGTTGGAAACCCTAACACCCCGGGCATTCGTTGGTATTTTCACTCCAAATTTTCAACATGGATTTTTGTGACCCCACCTCATGAACAGTGGCAATATCAGTTTGTTAGCCAAAAACTGATTTTGTACAGTGACTACTCCATTTTGCACCACAGGTGCGAAAACACATTTCAAACAGGATGTGAAATATGACAGCTGTACTGTTCATGGGGAGGTGTAAAAAATGGCAATGTTGAAAATCTGGGGTGAAAATATATAAGAACTGATGAAGTCACGAGTATGCGTAGAAGCTGCGCAATGCACACCCATAATGTAATTAGTTTGGGGATTTTTTACAACAGATTGTCAACACAGGCATTTTGGGACCTCCGCTCATGAACAGTGTCACTGTGATTTTCTTAATCTGTCCCGAACACTGACTTCCCACAGCGACCATGCATTTGGCCAGGGTGTGAAAAATGACAGCTGTACTGTTCATAAGAGGGTGTGGAAAAATGCCTGTGTTGAAAATCTGGACTGAAAATATTATAAATTTGTGAACTTACAAGGGTGTGTGGAAGCTGCGCAATGCACGCTCATAACAGTCATTTTATGGACTTTTGTCACCAAATTTTCTACACAGCCATTTTAAGTCCTCTGCTTATGAACAGTGTCACTGTGATTTTCTTAATCTGTCTCAAGCATTGATTTCGCACACTGACAATGCCATTGTGCGCTACAGGCGCGAAAATACATTTTGGGCAAGAAGTGAAAAATGACAGCTGTACTGCTTATAAGGAGGTGTGGTAAGATGGCAATGTTGAAAATCTGGAGTGAAAATAGTAAAAATTTTTGAAGTTACAAGCGTGCATAGGAACTCTGCAATGCACGCTCATAAAACGGTCATATTTTGGAATTTTTTTCATCACATACAATACCCAAAAATGGCTGAGATATGCACCAAAGTTGTCATTATACAGCCTACCGGCATTTCTTCAGTTCACAGTCGGCTTTGAAGAGAGGCAGACGTGTTCCCGGTCCACCGAAGATCGTAGCACCAGCATCCGGAGGTAAGTATGGGGTGAGGGGGTTATGGGAAGGTGGGATATGCAGAGGGTGGATGCAGGTTGGGGGAGGGAGAAGAGAGTCAATGAGGGACCATTTTCTTTTGTTCTAGTTTTTTTTTTTTTATAAAGACGACATAGGACTTTTGCTCCCAGTGTGGCACCTGGAAGTTTGTTGGGGGGCAGTGGAGCCGATGAGGGATTGGGCACCCCATGGACCACAGACTTTTGCCATGCTGGGGTGGGCACCCAGCGTGGCACCTAGAAGTTTGTTTTTGGGGGGGCAGTGGAGCCAACGGGGGCTTGGGCACCCCCATTGGTCATAGAGTGTGTGGAGGTAGAGGGGAGCACATGAGCATGCTGGGGAGGGCTCCCAACCTGCTACTTAGGTGTTCATTGGGGGGGGAATGGATCCGACAGGGGTCAGAAATGAACTGTCTATGACAGTTCAGAGGCAGCGCTGACGTGTAGGCAATTTACATACTGCCGATGGCAGTATGCAAATTTCCTGCTGATGGCAGTAGCAAATTGTCTACATGTTACCACCGCTGATTGTAGCAGTGGTTTTCTCAGAACTGTACAGCACTGCATCTGAACAGCTGTCATAGACAACTTGGACATTCATTGGTGCGGTGCGGCCGTGCCTGCAAAAAGGAGCAGGGCATTGGAAGTGGGGGTGGCACACCTACGAAAACTCATATGGTGGCTCTATGTTTCTTGCACGTGCGTGCAAGCAAACAAAATAAAATGAATACAGATTTAGAACAGATATGACATAACTCACGTGTAAATTTGCAGATAAACTATAAAGGCAGTTGGAATGCAATTCAAGTCAGTAGTGATGGAATAGCCAATTACATGGCAAATTTGCAAAAAGATATCAAGGCAATTACAGACAGTCCAAGTCCAGGAGAACCAATGGGCAGATTGAGATCAGTAAATATACTTTACTCACCTGTAACCATAGTTCTAGGGTTGGTATGCAGTTCATATCCACACTCGTGCAGTTCCACTGGAAATGAGGATTTGTCAGATGTCTTTAAGTTAAGCTCCTCCCGCCACCCAGCTGGTATATCCTCTGGCTCTACCCCGTGCCATCAGAACTTTGTACGCCATACATCTGGGTGACACACTGCCATGTGGATGTAAACTGTATACCACCCCCAGAAAGTATGGCTACATAAGAACTTACTGTAACAGTAGATCTTTGAAGGGTCTCTCTTGCAGCAGGTAATACACTTGGGTTGTCACCAGAGGTCACTGTGGTGCATAGCAGCTCTTCTAGCAGTCTTTTCCAGGGGCCACTCACACATGACATCATCTTCCTGCATCCTATGTAAGTGTGGGTGGTCAGTGGTATCCTCAGTTCCCCACCAAATTCAGCTCGCTAAGCAAGGACCAAGGGAGATCTGAGGTGCCATAGGTATCCCAACCCATAAATAATTGGATCAGAAGTTGTTCTCCTAGAGAAGGAGGGGGACGGAGGGAGAGATTGTACCTGCTGCAAGAGTTACCCCTCAAAGATCTACTGTTATGTTAAGTTCTTACATAACTGTACTATCTTCCACGGGATGATCTCTTGCAGCAGGTAATACACTTGGGATGAATCCCAAGCAGTAAATCCAAGAAGGGTGAAATCATGATAGAAAGCCTTGTAGGACAGCTCGGTCAAAGGCCATCCTATGGTGTGACGCAACATATTAGTTGTAGTGCTTCATAAAGGTATGTATTGTGGACCATGTAGTTGCTTTGCAGATATCTGTGATAGAAACCCTTTTGAAGCAGGCCACTGTGGTGGTCATAGCTGAGGTAGAATGGGATTGGACAGGTCCAGGTAATGGCTTGTTATATTTTGAGTAACAAAATGTGATACAGTGTGCTAGCCAATTATAGAGGGTACATTTAGTGATCGGGAGACCTTCACTGTTTGAAGCGAAGGTAACAAAAAGTTGAGAGCTCTTCTTAATCTATTTAGTTCGATTAGTATAATATCATAATATATGATGAACATCTGAAGTACAGTATGTAGGAGGTATTCCCCTCGATTGAAGTGTTCAGGGTAATAGACTGGTAATTCCAAGGAATGGTTTAAGGTGTGTTCTGACACTACCTTAGGTAGGAAGGAGGGATTGGTGCCAAGTGCCACTCTGTCTTTGTAAAAAATTAAGTAAGGTCCTTTACACATGAGGACATGAAGCTCGGAGATACAGCAATCAAAAGTGACAGCCACTAAAAATAATGTTTTCCAAGAAAGGAAATGGAGGTCACAAGTGGCTGCAGGTTCAAAAGGTTCAAGGGTCAGTTTCTCTATCAGACAATTGAGATCCCACGGGGGAGTGGGTCATCTAATGGGTGGCTTAATATGTAACATTCCTCATAGAAACATTTTGGCTAGATGATGTTGATACAGTAATTTGCCATCAAGAGGTTCATGGAAGGCCAAAATGGAGGCCAAAAGGACTTTCATAAAGGAATAGCTCGACCCTGTCTTGGAAGTCGAGGCCAGGTAATCCAACACTTTCATCAGTGGACAGGAATAAGGATCTAATAACCGGGAAGCCACCCAAATGGAAACAAATTTTCATTTGGCATTATAAGTTTCCTCTTGTCGCTGGTTTACACGACACTATTTAATAGAATATTGGCCACAGGGGAGGACACTTGGAGATGTGCCATGAAAGTGTCCTCAAGAGCCAAGTATGAAGTTGTAGTGATTTCAGGTTGTGATGTAGAAGGGTCCCTTGATTCTGAGTCAACAGATCTGGTCTTATTGGTAATGGAATGGGGTCTGCCACTGAGAACTGCTGAAGTAGGAAAAACCACACCTGCCGGGGCCACAGAAGGGCTATGAGAATCATGGTGGCAGGTTCGAGTTGTAGTTTCAGTAGAGTCCATTGCAGGAGAGGGATGTGGGGGGGAGCATGTAAGAAGAGTCCTGTCCATGATTGGGACAGGGCATCTATAGACCGTCCCTTTTTGCTTGGGATAATGGAATAGTATCTGGGGAGATGGTGATTGATGGGTGAGGCAAACAGGTCTAGTTGTGGGGTCCCCTATGAGTGAAAGATTTTCTGAAGAACTTCATGATGAAGTGTCTATTCATGCGTGGAAGACTGGTGATTAAGAAGGTCGGCCAGGAAATTGTGGCATCCTAGAAGATGGACAGCTGTCAATAAAAGATGTTGCTGTATAGCTTTCTTCCAAACTGCTATCATCTCTCTGCATAGGGTACAGGACTTCATCCCTCCTTGTTTGTTGAGGTAGTAAACTACGGAGGTGTTTCTGATTAAATCAGCAACGGTCCCAGGGACAAGTTGGGTTGAAAGGCCTGGAGGGCTAAGCGGACCGCCCTCATCTCCAGGAGTTTTATGTGGGGAGGAGTGGGAGAACAGATCCACTTGTCTGGTGTCCTGTAAGGACCCAGGTGCACACCCCACCCTTCCAGGGAGGCATCCATGGTCAACGTCTGCTGGGGTGAGAGAGATTAAAAGGGCATGCCTTGAGATAGATTGGCACGGTGAGTGCACCAAAACAGGGCAGACCACAGCATGGGAATGATTCTGACTTTGTCTTTGAAGTTGCCTGTTCTTTGAGACCATTGGTTCTGGAGAACCCATTGTACTGGTCTCACGTGAAAACAGGCAAGTGCCACCATAGGGATGGTAGCGGCCATGTGTCCTAGAAAGCATAACATACATCTGGCTGTGACTACTTTTTGAGCTTGTATCTGGAAAGCCAAAGATAAGAGCTTGTCTTGTTTGTCAGCTGGGAGGTAAGCCCTGGCAGAGACAGTGTCTAGGACCGCTTCTATGTATTGGAGCAACTCTGTAGGGGTCGGATTGGACTTTTCGGCCAGCTGACTGTAATCCCTAGGGAGTGAAACAGAGTAAGGGTTGCATGAAGGGAGGAAAGCAGAGAGGTTTTGGACTCTGCTTTGATGAACCAGTCATCCAGATATGGGAAGATAAAGTGCCCGTCCCATCATAGGGCTGCTGCTACTACTGCTAGGCACTTGGTAAACACTCTTGGGGCAGATGAGAGACCGAACAGGAGTGCCCAAAATTGGTAATGTTGTCCCAATAGGTGAAAGCAAAGAAACCTGTGGTGGGCAGGGTGGATGGGGATATGTAGGTAAGCATCCTTCATATCCAGGGCACATAGCCAATCCCCTTGTTTCAACATTGGCATGATGGAAGTTAGGGTGACCATCTGGAACCTTTTCTACTGGATGTGTAGGATTAATTGTATGAGGTCTAGTATCGATCTGAGATCTCCAGTTTGTTTGGGCACCAGGAAGAAATGGGAATAAAATCCCTTTTGATGCTCTAAAGGAAGGACCGGATAAACGGCCTTCTTGGCCAGAAGAGCTTGGAGCTCCTCCTGGAGAATAGGAATGTGATTGGGTGGGTAATGGACAGAGCGGGGGGGTAAAGGGGGCAGTGAGGTGAGTTCCAGAGTGTGACCCCTCTGAATAATCTGAAGTACCCACTCATCCGATGTGGTTTTACAGGCCTCTAAATGGAGGGCAAAGTGACTGTCCATAGCTTCCAAGGCCTGGTTGAGGAAGTGTGGACAATGCCCCAATTGGTCACTGGGAAGTGGGCTGACCAGCCCCACCAGGAGGGTGGGAGCGGGAGCCCTTGGCAGCAGAGGTGGTGGTCCTGGAATAAGGCTGGGAGCTACCATGGGATCTGCCTCTGTGTGAGCCTCTGTATTTCCTTCCTCTTTTTGAATAAACGGAGGATTGGGGACGGTTCGATGGCTGGGAGGTATGGTACATGCCATGCACTGTACGGAGTGTTTATCCTGAAGACTGGAGATCATCTATCAGTGTTTGGGTACCTGGACCAAAAAGTTTGGACCCATTAAAAGGGGCATTGACCACTCTATGCTGTATTTCTGGTGTAAAGCCCAAGACGTGAAGCCAAGCATGGCGATGCAAGGTAATGCCAGTTACTGACATGCCGGACGAAGTATCAACCTCATCATATCCCGAATGGAGTAGGTGTCAGGTGATGGAATTGCCAGTAGATGTTGTAGCCAGTAATTGATCCTGCTCCTGAGAAGGAGGGAGTTTATTGACTAATTCTATGGCAGATAACCAGAGTATACGCTGGTACTTGACCATATATCCCATATAGTTTAGGATTCTGAGATTCATGATACCTGCTTGGAATACATTTTTTCCCCAGATAATCTATCCTATGGGAATCTTTATCAGGAGGTAAGGAGCTCATATGCTTTGGTCGTTTAGTACAATCATGAGCATCAGCAATCACTACTAAATCTGCTTCAGGAGTAGTGGAAAGAAAGAAAGAAATGATCCAGAGGAGCCTAGTAAAGGTGATCTGCTTTGTGGGTAACAACCATAACAGTCAAAGGCTGGTTCCAGGCTGCAAGCATAGCATTTTGGTAGGTGTACATAAGTGGGGGCACTACTATTACTGGCTCTTCTGGTAGTTCTAAATAGTCTGCCATATCCTTTCATTGTTTGTCATGTTTAGTAGTTTGGATTTGGACCATCATCTCATGGAAAGATGGGTCATCGGGAGAGAAGGCAGCTGCCTGGTGGGATAAGTTCTCATTTAAAGAAGAAATATCAGAAAAAGGGGACTGGGGTTGGAAGTCCAAGTCCGGTAAATCTTCATCCTCCAAATCTCCAGTGAAATATGCCAGAAATATTGCTTCGTCTGATAAGTGATCATCAAAGTACGAGGGAGGTGACCAGGATGGAAAAGGGTTCCTGTCACCTTAGAAACGTTTAGGTGGCAGAGTAGGGGAATGGGATGGATGGCTCAACTCCCCTGGATTGGGAGGCTGAGACTGCCTAATGGCTTGTAAAACCTGCTGTACCACTGAGGCTACTCCACTGGGGGAGGGAGAGTAGGTTTCTCGGAAACCAAGGGAATTGTTGAGGAAATTGGGCGTGAGGTATGAGCAGGTCTTGTGCCTGGGTGATAAAGCCCAGGGTCCTGATCCCTGTTCATCTGGCCCCTATGAGAAAATATTTCTGAGAGAGGAGGGGCGGAATGAGTTTCAAATGCAGCAAACTTCCCCATGGGAATATGACCCCTCGTCAATGGGGCCGCAAGAGAAGAGGAAGTAGAGTGCTTAAATGAAGGTGTCGTCAATCGGAAATAACCCCCCATAGAAGGGACATCAAGGGAACCAACAAAGGGTTCATCAGAAACTGCCGTAAGGGCGTTGGAAATGCTGTCGATGAGGAGCAGTTTTTGAGGGCATCGTTGACGGTGGAGCACCTGTGATGGTGGCTGTTGATGAATGTTTGCCCAAAGAGGATGAGGAGGGCTTCTCCTTCTCTTTTTTATGCCTTTTATGAGAATCAATGCAGGGGAAGCCCTTGGAAGGGCCCCCTGATTCTCTAGTAGAGACAATTCTGCTTCATAAGGTAGGATTCAATCTCCTGCAGCCAATGTCGATGGGTTACCTAGTTGAAATCCTGGCAACGTATGCAAGAGGTGGTGTCATGTGTGGGTCTCAGACATCTTACACAAGTGGTGTGATTGTCAAAACGGTAGATTTTTCTACTGCAATGACAAGAACGAAATAGCACTGTCTTGCTTGTAGATTCTTTTGACATTAGTTGATGTAGAAAGTGAAACAGAAAAAAATTCCACTTCTATGTTCATGTTCTCATTGCTGACTGCTGCTCTCTGCATTAGCTGCTGCGTGTGAGCTGAAGACAACAGGAAAATGAACTGAGGATACCAGGGACCGCCCATGCTTATATAGGAAGCAGGAAGATGATGTCATGTATGGGCGGCCCCTGGAAAAGACTGCTAGAAGAGCTGCTGTGTGCCACGGCGACCTCTGGCAAAAGCCCAAGTGTATTACCTGCTGCAAGAGATCACCCTGTGGAAGATCTATGGTTACAGATGAGTAACCTATATTCATAAGGGCATGGATACAGCTCACCATCCACACACTGGCAGACTCCTAGCAGTTTTCCAGGAGGAGAGGACAAGGTGCGCACCCGGATTTGGTGAACAGAGATTGGAGAGCCGAGGTCCCAAAAGCAGCATCTGGATATGACTTGAGGTCGACGCTGTAGTGGGGAATGAAGGTGTGTACTTCCACCAGGTAGCAGTCCTACAGATTTACTGTGTTGCAATGTCTCTGGAGGCAGCCACTGATGCAGAAGTATGTCTGGTGGAATGAGCCCTTGGCTCTTTGGGAGGCTCCCTACCAGCCAACCTATAGCAGAGGTCAATGCAGGATGTTATCCACCTGCCAATCATCTTCTTTGCTGCTGTTCTGCCAGGCACAACTTCAGCATATGTTTAAACAGCTGGTAAGCCTCACCCCAAACTCCAGCCATGTGTTCCTTGGAATAAGAGAACACCCTCCACATGTCAGCGTATTGAGCTTGTGATCGGCCTCTGAGGTCTGTTTGGTAAAGTATACCAGTAAATGAATCACTTAGTTAAGATGAAACTCTGATATGAACTTCAGCAGGAACTTCAAGTGAGGATGAAGGCTGACCTTGTCTTTACGGAAGACCAGATAAGTAGACTCCACCAAGATTGCCTGGAGCTGACTAATCCATAATGGTCACCAAGAAGACTGTCTTCCATGACAAGTGTGACATCTCACACCTGTGCATAGGCTCAAATCAATCTATCAATCAATCAAGTCTTTATTCATATAGCGCCTTTTGAAATCAAGGCGCTGGACACAGTGTAAGTCACAATATTAAAAACAGACAGCAATATTAAAACAAACAGCAGTATAAATTATTTAAAATCAGTCTGGAAAAGCCAATGAAAATAAGTATGTTTTTAACATAGTTTTAAAACTACTGATGGTTAGGCATTCTCTTAACCAACGAGGTAGAGAATTCTATAGGGTTGGTGCTGCAAATGAAAAAGCATGAGCTCCAGAAGTTTTTAGGCAAACCCTGGGAATCTCTAGCAATCCCTCATCGGTGGATCGGAGAGAGCGATTGGGGGAGCACGGAGCCAGGAGATCTTTCAGGTAGTCAGGTCCCTGTTCGTCTAAGGCTTTGAAGGTAAGCAAACCTATGTTGTAGGTGATCCGCCACTGGACTGGCAGCCAGTACAGTTCGCGCAGCACAGGCATAATGTGGCTGGTCCTAGAAGTACCAGTCAGCAGCCTGGTTGCAGTGTTCTACACTAGCTGCAAGTGGCAGATATCAACCCCAGAGAGTGCTAGGTAGAGGACATTGCAGTAGTCAAGACGGGTAGTAATGAAGGCATGGACCAATGTTGGAAGGTCACCCGGTGGAACCAGGTGTTTCACCCGGACAATATTCCTCAGATGGTAAAATGAAGATTTAACCACAGCTGACACCTAAGATTTTAGGGTCAAGCCATTGTCAAAAATAATTTATTTATTATTTATTTATTTGTTCTAGGATTACAAATACCTTTGAGCCGAGGCTCTTTTACAAAGGTTCCACGTCATTGGTACAATTGAGACAAACATAAGCAAAGATAGCAGTTTATAAAATAAAAAAAAACAAACACATAGTCTTGTAGAGGAAAAAAGAACAATAAGGGGTGAAACTTTGGGGAGGGGAAAGGAAAGGAGGAGGGTGAAATCAAGGATACTAAGTGGATGAGAGAAAAGGGGAGGTAGGTGGGGGGGGGGACAGAGAGAGGAGAGGTGCAAGGCGGGTAAGAATAGAGGTAGTGCAGCCAGGTGGCATTTGTCATGGGCCAGCAGGGGAGGTGAAGATAGATGGGGGGTGCTGACAAAGTGCAGGAGTAGATGTGGATCCAAAAGGGCATCTTCAGCTATGGAACCAAAAGACATGTTTAGCCACAACAGTCACAGAGGTTGGAGGCAGTGAGTGTTAGGCGGAGCCGAGTCTTAAAAGTGCTGAGCGATAGTGAGGATGAGATGTCACTGGGAAGACCGTTGTACCAACTAGCGGCCCGGTAAGCAAATGGTCTTTGGCCTTGTGTTGTGCGGCAATGCGGGATTTGCAGAAGCTGAGGTTTCGATCCCCTGGTATGGCGGGTGTGGATTCTCGGTTGTATGAGGGCACAGACTCCAGGGGGGGCAAGGCCCAGCAAGATTTTCTTAGTAGTAATACAAGTTTGGTGTTTTATTCGATTGGCAAGATTCAACTATCTAGTTTGAGAATAGAGGTCACAGGTGTGAGTTAGGCGTTGGGAGCCAGTGACAAGTCGACAGGCCTTGTTGAGGGCGCTGGATACACGTTTGAGTGCAGTGGTTGTAGCAGAGCCATAAATGATAATGCCATGATCAGTGATGGATATGATGGTGCTCTGGACAGTGATAGCGAGGGCTTTGGGTGTCAGGTGTTTCCTGTGACGGAATAGCAGGCCTAGCTGGGAGTTAGCGGCTTTGGCGACATGGTCGATGTGGGCAGTATAGGAGAGGTGAGGGTCAAGGGTGATCCCGAGGTACTTAAAGTTTTTGACCTGTTCCAGTGCGGCACCTTGTCTGGTGATAACAGAAAGTTGGAAGTGCTTATTTTTATTATGGGAGCTGCTGAAGATCATGGCCTTGTTTTTTTTTTGTTTTGATTAAGGATCAGTTTGTGTTTTGTGAACCAATTTTCAACCGAGGAGAAGCCGAGTTGGAGATTTTCTTGCAATTTCTTCGGGTCCTGGTGTGTGGCAAGGATTACTGCATCATCGGCATACAGGGTGATATGTTCAGTGCGGGAGTCCTGTAGGGTGTTAAGGAACAGGCTGACGAGTAGGGTGCCCAGTATTGAACCCTGGGGGACACCAGAGAGGACAGGTTTGGAATCAGAGTGCACATCCCCGATTTTTACACACTGGGAGCAGTTTTCAAGACAGCTTTTGAACCAAGAGATTGAATCATTGGAGAGACCAGCATTTTTTAGTTGGCTCAGCAGGAGGGAGTGGTGGACAGTATCGAAGGCTTTGATCAGGTTGATGAAAATAGCACCAGTTAGTTGTCCATTGTCGAGGGAGCTGTGAATGGAGCCGGTGAATTCGAGTAAGGCAGAGGATGTACTATGACCTTTTCTAAAGCCATGTTGCTGTTTACAGAGAATATTATAGTTGTCCAGATGCTTGGTAAGTTGGCCTGCTACTATACGTTCCAGTGCCTTCGATAGGGGAGGCAGAATGGAGATAGGGCGGAAGTTCGCATGGTCAGTCTTATCACCACTTTTGTGAATCGGGGTAAACAGTGGCCATTTTCCATTTGTCCAGGAATTGGCTAAGGGAAAGAGAGAGATTAAAGATCTTGGTGAGGGGCCCAAGTACCTTGTCAAGCGTTAGGGCCAGTAGCTTGAGGTCAAGTGTGTCATTGCTTGTTCTGGATTTTCTGATGACTTTGGCAACATAGTTTCGGATTTGATGTTTCTTTAGTGCTTTAAAGTAGAAAGGTGGGTGACAAGCGTGGGTGGAGGAGTTGTGGGGGTGGGAGTTGACGCATCTTGGAAGAAGTCAAAGGGGAGAACACTGCTAAGGTCAGTGAAAGCGAAGTTAAAGTGTTCGCAATAGTTTTAGGGTCGAGTGTAGTTTATGTTGAGTATATTCGACGAAGATTTTGACTACTTTCTGGTGACATCTTTAGTGTTTTTCCAGAAATCCCTCCTATTTCCCCAGGAGTTAGGGCATTTTTATAGTAGTCAGATTTCTGTTGCCGAATGGATTTGGTGCAGTCATTCCATGCCCGTTTATAATTCTGGATGTCGAGTTGCTTACTGGAGTTTCTAGCCAGTTCCCAGAGATGGTCACTGGATTTAAGTTGTTTTAGGAGGTCTCCTGACAGCCAAGGGTTACTGAGCAATTTAACTTTATGCTTTTTGAGGGGGGCAAGTTTATTACAGGCTTCATTGAAAATGTCAATAAATTGCTCCAGTACAGTATTAGTATCTGTTGCCTTGAAGATGGGGGACCAGTCCTGCAGACAGAGGTGCAATTTGAGGTGGGGTAGCTGACCACGGGGTAGGACTCTGCTGGTGATGATTTTTGGAGGGGGCTTAAAGAATTTGTTTGACCAGGTACAGCTGGTGGGAGAGTGATTACTGAGTGAGTCAGGGAAGACGGAGGTTTTCATGATCCGAGAGGGGTGATTGGTTAGGATCCAGTCGAGAAGGGTGCAGGTCCCAGTTCTGTAGTTCTTTCTGGTTGCATAGTCAACCATTTGAGACAGGTTAGCTGATATAATGGAGTCCTTAAATGACCCCCTTTCAGCTGAGAGCCAATTAATGTTAAAGTCACCAAGAAGGATGATTTTGGAGTTCGATGGGTGGGATTTGACAAAGTCAAGGACAGCAGTTAGACCAGGTCCCTGTTCCTTAGGAGGTATGTAAACAGTGACAACTGTGAGGGCCTTATTGTGGGTGCCTAATAGGAGTCTGATGGGAAGAATCTGAGCAGGAGTTGCTGGAAGGTTGGAATCAATGGGGTGTCCTCGGAAAGTGTCTTTCACATATAAGGCCAGGTTACGCACCCAATCTGAGGTAGTGAGCTGGACACCATTAAGCCACAGGCCCGACATGTGCCAAGCCCCCAAACCCACCCACAGGTGACCCGGGTCCACAACCAACACCTCAGTCTTATCTGGATTCAGTCTCAGCCAACTCAAGCTCATCCAGTCTTTGATCTCAGAGAGGCAACTATTTAGCATAGAGATCGCATCAACCTGTCCAGGCACAAAGGACATATACAGCTGAATGTTATCTGCATAGCAGTGAAATCTCAAGCCATGTCGCCTGAGGATGTCTCCCAATGGCAGCATATACACTGCGAACAACATGGGCACCAATATGGAGCCCTGTGGCACCCTGCAGGACAGGGGGAGGGCATCAGAGGAATAAATTCCAGTGACCTCCCTCTGAGACCTGCCTACAAGGAATGAACAAAACCATTCGAGGACTGTACCCGACAGTCCACAAAGGAACCGCAGGGTCTCCAAAAGCACACCATGGTCTACAGTGTCAAATGCTGTGGAGAGATCAAGAAGGACCAAGATGGTATGAGTCTTTCAATCTCTCACCATTAGGAGATCATTTAGTACCCGAACAAGGGCAGTCTCCATGCTATGCTTCTTCCTGAAACCAGACTGAAGAGCTTTATAGACATTGTGAGTTACAAGGTGATCATCCAGCTGCAACGCAGCCACCTTCTCAATAACCTTACCCACAACGGGAAGGTTAGAGACAGGTCGGTAGTTAGCTGGATCATCGGGATCCAAGGAGGGTTTTTTAAGGAGTGGTCGAATGACCAACTTCTTTAGGGGGTCTGGAAAGACTCCCCTCTCCAAGGATCTCCATACAATTTTAGCTAGGATCAGGCAGATGACATCTACAAACCCCACTAAAAGGGGGGCAGGGCCCGGATCCAAACTACAACAGGTTGGGCACAAAGTCTGGACAATCTTCACAATGTCCATGAATTCTGGTCAGCTGAAATCTGTCCAGACAGACCAGGTGCTCACCACCTCCCATCGACCTCCGCAACCCCTTATAGAGAGAGCCTGGCCGATTCCGGACCTGATGTTGCAACCTTATCTGTGAAGAATCGAGCTAGCTCATCACACTTAATTTGTGAAAAAGCTCTTCCGGACTGGAGACAGGTTGGATTGCACAATCTGTCAACAGTTCGGAAGAGTTGAGACGGTTAATTCTGCACAGCAGAAATCTCCCTTGACAGGAACTCTGCCTTCTCACAGGTGATTTCTGATTGATAACCCTTGTAGTGTTCCATCAATCTAAGCTTGTCAGCATCCAGGCCGGACTTCCGCCATTCTCTCTCCAGCCTTCGACCAACCCGCCTCAACTCCTTCAAGGATCCATCATACCAAGGGGACCTTGGGCGAAGAGTGCGTGGTTGAACACAAACAAGAGCAATCAAGTCCAAGGCATGTCCCACTGCCTTATTATAGGCTAGCACAAGGTCCCCTGGACTTGTGCTTTCACCCAGCAATCCCGATAGGTCCAGAACCACCGACAGACCATCTGAGGTAACTCCCCTTAAAGGGCGGTACTGAACCATCTCTGAAGGGGTAGGTCCATCTGGGGGGCCCCGAAACTGAGCTCTATGTAGTGATGGTCAAACCAACTGACTGATTCCATCCCCAAGACAGAGATCTCCATCCCTAAGAGGAACAGCAGATCCAATGAGTGACCTCCTATATGGGTAGAGGAGGTAACTACCTGTGTAAGGCCTAGCATTGTCATTAGCTGGAGGAGATTTTGACCAAACTGTGAGAGTTCATCATCGACCCAGGCATTGAAGTCCCCCAGAATAATCCATCTGGGAGACTCCAATACCATGTAAGGCCCAGTTCAGTCTTAAAAAAGATGGCTACACCCCCACCCCTACGATCCAACCTCGGGTGGTGAATCACCGAGAACCCAGCTGGAACAGCAGAAGTCGATATTCGGCCTGCATTTTCATCCAGCCAGGTCTCGGTGATGCATGCCAGATCCACCGTTTCAACAAGATCAGCTATAATAGCTGTCTTGTTTTTGATGGACCTAGCATTACATAACACCGCCCGGGCAGGATGAGATGCTGAGGAAGACCTTGATTCCTGTCCAGCATCAATTGCTGGGCACTTGGGTATGGGAACAAGACAGGGATTACTCCTGTCCTGGCACCATTTCACCCCAGGGTGTCACTTGATCCCTACCACCCCAATTCGTCCCCCCCTTTCCATTCCCCCACCAGGCCCAGTTCCCTTCCCCTTCCTGTGCCTCCTGACAATCCCAAGGGATTGACAGCATTTATAGGTCTCTGCTGATAGATAAGGCAGTCAAAAGGGTGCAATTCCCTGAGCCTGGTGGAGGAATACTGCCTGACCGTTTTTTGGCCTCCCCAGCACATTGTTAAAACAACAACTAACACACGCAAATTAACTAAATCCCACCCAAATCAAATAGTGTAATAACAAACCAAAAAATAAATAAAATATACTATCCTAAAATTACACAAACTACATGAACGTAAACCAAAAACAAATCAGTCACTATATAAAACTACAAATAATATATCCACCAGCCTTCAATAGAACAATAAAATAACAAAACAACCAAATGAATAACAACAAGCATTTGTCAATTCTGAATGTTTGCCTGCTGGCATTGGCATTGGTAGTGTAGAAGTTACAGAGCTGCATAATAGAAATGGTAGTGAAGTATTGAACTGAAGCCAACCCCACCACCACCCTGCAGAGAGTGACAGGCATTGGGGGTGTGCCTTTGGGTCATCAGGCATAACGGCAACACCATTTCACCACACCCTACCCTGCAGACACTGACAAGTGTCACGGTGTGCCTTGGGGTCTTTGGCCCTTATGCGCACCCCATTCCATCAGGAAATACAGTGAGATGGGTGAGGTATAGGAGAATGGGGTGAACTTTGGGGCCGAAGAGTCCGAGGCATACCTCTCGATGCCTCTCACTGGCTGCAGGGTGTGGAATGGTATGAGCATTACAGGCAAGAATCCCAAGTCACACCCCTGATGCCTGTCATTCTCTACAGGGTGGGGCGTTATGGTTGAAAACCCTAACACCTCAGGCATTCGTTAGTATTTTCACTCCAAATATTCAACATGTTTTTTTGTGACCCCCACCTCATGAACAGTGGCAATATCAGTTTGTTAGCAGAAAGCTGCTTATGCACAGTGACTACGGCATTTAGCACCACAGGTGCAAAAACGCATTCCGAACAGGATGTGAAACATGACAGCTGTACTGTTCATGGGGAGGTGTAAAAAATGGCAATGTTGCAAATCTGCAGTAAAAATATTAAAAAAACTGGTGAAGTCACGAGCGTGCATAGAAACTGTGCAACGCACACCCGTAATGTAATTAGTTTGGGGATTTTTTACAGCACAACACAGGCATTTTGGGACCTCCAATCATGAACAGTGTCACTGTGATTTTCTTTATCTGTCCTGAACAATGATTTCCCACAGCGACCACACATCTCTGCACTGAAAGTGTGAAAACACATTTCAGCCATGTTGTGAAAAATGACAGCTGTACTGTTCATAAGAAAGTGTGGAAAAATGCCACTTGTGAAAATCTGGAGTGAAAATATTACAAAGTCATGAACTTACGAGGGTGCGTGGAAACTGTGCAATGCTCACTCGTAACACAGTCATTTTATGGATTTTGTCACCAAATTTTCAACATAGCCATTTAAGACCTCTGGTCATGAACGGTGTAACTGTGATTTTCTTAATCTGTCCCAAACATTGCTTTCGCACACCGACTGCACCATTGTGCGCTACATGTGCGGAAACACATTTGGGGCGACATGTGGAAAGTGGCAGCTGTACTGTTCATAAGGAAGTGTAATAAAATGGCAATGTGGAAAATCTGGAATGAAAATATAGAAAATTCGCAAACTTACGAGCGTGCGTAGGAACTGCGTAACGCACGCTTGTAAACAGTCATTTTTAGGAATTTTTCACCAAATTTTCAACATAGCCATTTAAGACCTCTGCTCATGAACAGTGTCACTGTGATTTTCTTAATGTCCCCATACATTGATTTCGCATACCGACTGCGCCATTGTGTGCTACATGGCGGAAATACGTTCTGGGCAAGATGTGAAAATGACAGCTGTACTGCTCATAAGGAGGTATGGTAAAATGGCAATGTGGAAAATCTGGAGTGAAAATATTGAAAATTCGCGAACTTACGGTGAAGCGTGGAACTGCGCAACATGCGCTAAATAAAACAGTTATTTTAGGAATTTTTCCACCAAATTTTTCAACATAGGCTTTTGAGAGCCCACCTTATGAACAGTGGCAGTGTCATTTCATTACCGGTCCGAAAGGTGATTTCGTGCAGTGATGCGAAATCACCCTTCGACCGATTAACGCTCATGACAGTGAGAGCATCTGACATAGCGTCCCAAAACCCCATGTGCTGGTGTAAAATTTGCACAAATTCCAAAAAATGCCTGCGATATGCAGCAAAGTTGAAACAACCCTATCTATCCCATTATACAGCTAACGGCATTTCCTCAGTTCACGGTCGGCTTTGAAGAGTGCAGACGTGTTCCCGGTCCACCAAGATCGCTTACCGGAGTCCAGAGGCATGGGGTGAGGGGGGTGGGGAGGCGGGGTACGCAGGTGGGCGCGGGTGGGGGCAGAGACAGCGAGACTGTTTTCAGTTTCAGGTGTGTTTGTTTTTAAATGACGATGCGGGCGTTTGCCATGCTGGGGTGGGCTCCAGCGTGGCACAAGGACGGCTCGTGGGGGGTGTGTGGAGCCGATGGGGGATTGGGCACCCCCATTGGCGACAGCATCTGTTGCCATGCTGGGGTGGGCTCCCAGCGTGGCACAAGGACGGCTCGTGGGGGGGGTGGAGCCGATGGGGGATTGGGCACCCCCGTTGGCGACAGCATCTGTTGCCATGCTGGGGTGGGCTCCCAGCGTGGCACCCTGTACTCTGGGGGGGGGACCAGTGGAGCCGACGGGGGAGTGGGCACCCCCATCGGCTATACAATGTGTAGCCACGCTGGGGTGGGCACCAGCGTGGCATATGGAACTTTTGTTTTGGGGCAGCACAGCCAACGGGGATTGGGCACCCCGCTGGCTAACAGTGTCGTGGGGGCGACCACGCGAGCTGCGTGCGTGTGTGTGTGTGCTGCAGGTGTGTGTGTAGGGTGCGCATGAGCAGGTGATATCTTATCACTGCTCACTGAAGCATAGCTCCCCCTTTCAACTGTACTCCACTGCATTTTGGACTGCTGTCATAGACAGCTCCAGCAGGCATTGGAGAACTGCGGCTGCACTTGCAAACACACTGACTGAATTGGAAGAGGGCTGCCACACCTCCGAAAACTCGGATGATGGCACTATGTTTCTTGCACATGCGTGCAAGCAAACATAATAAGTGGGTCAGTAGCAGGTGCAGTTCAGCAAATTGATCTTACAATACTGAACTTGAAGAGGTGGGGCTCTCACCCCCACCCTAAAAATACAGGGTCCAAGTGCTGTTCTCTCACCACAGCAAGTAAATCAGTAAAAATAAAATGGAAAAATCCAGAGGCCCTCTCACCGCCTCACCAGTCAAGCGGCCGAGTACCAACTGAGCCCTCAAATCACCAAAGTGTTCCACCACTTCTTAGTCCAAATATTCCAGCAGTTTCCTTCATTCCAAAAAGGGAGGGAGCCAAATAATCCACACCAGCAATGTAAAGTAGCCAGTCCAATCAAAGCCCTGCAACCAGAACTGGACTACAATCAGCCTAGCACAGGACCCCCCTCACCGAGTCAGGGCCCCAGAGCTAACGCAATCCCATGACTGTGCCACTCCAAAAAACCTCAAGGTGGAAAAAAGCTGCACCCACCGGTGAACTCTCACCCAACCTCCTTACTCTAGGGAGGGTCAGGCCAGGCCGCAGTCCCTGGCTCCAGCCATAGGCCAAAGTCAATTAGGTAGAAATTCCACTGAAGACAGGCAAAATGTACAGATCAAACAAGCATGCCACTTCAGTAATCGCTTCCAGCCCACACAGGATGAAAAATATGAGTCCTTGGCTGATATTCGATGCCGATTGAACAGTCAGGACCCTGGGACAAGAGATGGTTTGCAGCTAGCTGAGCCCAAGCGCTCACCTGTGTCAAACCCCGAGACAGAGCAATCCAGCAACCGCTCCACACTGAGAGCTCCCCAGGGTGGACAAAGGTGCAGCACCCTCCGGTGAGCTCCTGCCCAACCCCCAGAGAGCTCAGGTCAAGACGCTCCTCTTCAGTCAAAGCCACCAGTCCCAACCAAAGTTCCACACTTTTGATCAATACAGGAAACAAAAGTGCCTGGGCCAGGCAAGCTCACCATCTCCCAAGTTGTAAAATTAGAAAAAGGAGTACATGTTCATGGCTAGTCTCGATAATCCCAACTCCTACACGATCTTCTTTACGTCAGGGCTTCCAAAGTGGTGTCCCAAATCCTGAACACTGTTCACGCTTCCAGGGTGATGTCCCAAATCCTGAATGCTGTTTGCAAAACAGAGCTCAATTTAGTAATTGGGCTGCACTATTGAAAAGTTAAAAAGTGGTCGAAACCTGGTAGCACAATGACAGAATCGGGCCGCCGCAAGAGAGGCAAAAAGCAACGCCTTGTAAAATTAAAAACTTAAACCTGAGTGTAACTCAGGCACCAGGCACAAACAACTGCTTTAAACAAACAAAAACATCAACAGGACCCCGAAAAATAAATAAATAAATGCACACTCACTAACCTGACTCACTAAGGACCCTAACTAAAACAACTAAGCTAAGCAAACAGAAACAAAAAAAAAAATTAAAACTAAGCTGCTGCAACAGCTATTGAGGCAGACCCACACCAGTCGCCATCCCAAATGGCTTGCCCATGTGAATAGCCAGCACCAGCAGTAGGTCCCATGGCAGTGGTGGTTCCTGCACCAGAGGGGACAGGTGGTCAAGGCACTTCAAAAAGCACCCAACTTCCTTCTCCTTGGCCACTGTTGGCATACCAGTCTGCACCCAGTATGCAGAGATGGCTGCAAAGTGCATCTTAAGAATCATCGCTCACAGCCCCAACTGAGAGAGGGACCAGACATACTCTAGGATGCTTGCCACAAGGAAGGCAAGAGGATCAAGCTCCTTGCCCTGACACCAAATGGAAAGGCGTAGTACCAGTGAGTTAACTTTTTTTGGGAGGCCTCCATAATTTGGAGCCCAGCTTCCGACAGACATGCGGCCTGGAGCTCTAGCCAGTCAGGAACCAGGCTCTAAGATGCAAGGATTGAAGATCTGGGTGCAGGACCTTCCTCTGTTGTCTGGTCAGAAAGTCCAGGCAAAGAGGCATCTGCCACAGGGGCTTCCTGCTGAGGCTCAGGAAATCTGGATACCAGAAATGTCTGGGCCAGTCTGGAGCTATCAGAATCATCCATACCTTGCCCTTCCAGGCCTTAACCATGACCTTGTGGATCAAGAGGTAGGAAAGGAAGGTGTATATGATGCCTGGGGTCCAGGGCCTTGCAAAGGCATCCTCCAACAGTTGTCCCAGACTGTGGGGGGGTGGCAACAAAACAGCCTCAGCTTTCTGCTCTCCCAGGGGGCAAACAGGTTCACCAGAGGAGTGACCTACTAGGAGAACAGGTGGCTTACTGCCTCCTGATGCAGGGACCACTCATGTGACGTCTCTCTCTTACCGGCTTATGCTATCTGCCAGCCGACTGCTCACTCCTGCAATATAGATCACTAGAAGATCTGCACCCAGGCTGCCTCCTGACATGCAGGAAAGGAGTGAGTTCTGTCCTGCCTGTTCAGGTAAACATGAGTGTGGTTATGTCAGTTGGGAACCACATGACCTGACCCCTGCACAGTGAAGCAAATTCTGTGAGAGTCGGCTACACTACATGGAGCTCCACAGGTTGATGTGGTGACGGGATTCCCTGGATGACCAGAACCTGTGCTCTCTGTGTTCTCCCAGTTGTGCTCCTCACCTCACCAGAGAAGCATCTGTCATGAGTGTGACAGTTCACGTTGGTCAGACAAATGGAATTCCTTTTTTATCCAGATGGTGAGGGACTAGCCACCACTGGATGGCATCCCACATCAGCTGGGTTACTAAAACCAGCTGGGCCAGATGACCTAGGCATTAGGACCACTGGCAGTCCAGCTCCCACTGCAGGTGGTGTATCCACCAGCATGCCCAATGGACCATGCTGGTGGTGGATGCCATGTTCCCCAGCAGTCACATGAAATCCCAGGCAAGATACGATTGCCCAATCTGAAATGATTGGGCGAAAGAGGTAAGGTCCTGAGCCTAGTCCACAGGGAGATGGACTTTGGCCTGCAAGGGGTCTAGCTCTACCCTCAAGAACTTGATGACTTGCAAGAGGATCATTTCAGACTTGTCCAGGTTGACCAACAGGCCCAAGCACCTTCAGGTCTGGAGGGCCAGATCTCTGGACCGCTGCACAGCCTCCATGGACAGCCCAGCTTTCAGCCAGTTGTCCAGGTAGGGAATGCAATGTGATGCCCTTGCACCGCAGGAAGGCTGCCACCACTGACACGTATTTGGTGAAGACACTGGGAGTGGACAAGAGGCCAAAAGGCATGACCTGGAACTGATAGGGAACCCCTTCTGCACGGAACAGAACAAACCATCAGTGGGTGTGGACGGATTGGGATGTAGAAGGGTGTGCCCTGGAGAGCCAAGGAGCAGAACCATATGCCTTGCTTCAGGGATGGTATGATCTGGTTCAAAGTGATTATCCAGAACTTGCGCTTCCACATGAACTGGTTCAGATTATGCAGATCTAGTAGGGGACACAAGCCCCCACTTGTTTCAAGACCAGGAAGTACCTGGATATGTAGTGTACCCCTGAATTGCCAGGGCATCTAGGACACAGACTGTGGCTCCCTTTGCCAGGAGCTGAGCAATATCCTCCCTTAGGGTGGACAATGTGTCCTGCGACACCAAGGACTCCTGAGGAGCATGGAATCTGTAAGATGTGAGAGCCTTGAAGTCAAGAGGCAGCTGTCTGCATACCACCTCCAGTACTCACTTGTCTGTAGTAATGAAGGACCAATGTGGTTAGAAGTGGAGTAACCGATCCCCCACAGGGAGCTGGGTCAGGAACTGGACAGGCATTAGGGTGACCCCCCAAACCCATCACCTTGAGCAGCTTTGGAGGGGGCACCAGCCACTAGGGCCAGAGAGGAACCACTTCCCCTGCCGCCACTTCTTTTCAGCCCCTGGCCACTAAATTGTGTCCCATAACTTGGATGTTACCTTCCAGACTATCCCCTCAAAGCCACATTAGTGATAACCCCCCCCCAATGGATGTTCAAATACTAACTCTGCATGTTTTCATTATGTAAATCACTAATCCAGATGTTAGTGGCTGCACATAGTCTGTGCAGTCACTAACATGGTGACATAGGGTTACCGGGGGTGGATCTCCATCGCTTGCAGCTGGTGCAGAATGCTGCACCCAGGTTGTTGACTGGATTGTCAAGAACATGCCTTGTCACCCCTGTGCTACGCAAACTGCACTGGCTGCCAGTGCATTGGAAAATCACCTTCAACGTCGCGTTGCTGACCTATAAGACCCTACACAGACAGGGACCGGGCTACTTGCAAGACCTCCTTCGGCACTACCACCCCCTCCGTCCACTCCGCTCCACTGATAAGGGATTGCTAGAGGTTCCCAGGGTCCATCTTCAGTCATCAGGTGCCAGGGCTTTTTCCTTTGTGGCTCCAACCCTGTGGAACTGTCTACCTTGTCGGATTACAGAGAGCTTGTCCACCGAGACCTTTAAAGCCTCACTGAAAACGTATTTATTTAACTTGGCTTTTGGAGAGAATGTTTAGTTTTATTTCTGCTGCCTTTTTATCTTTTTATATATTTTATTGATTGAATGTTTGTCTGTGGTTTTACAATGTACACGTGCTTTGGTTTTTGTAAAGCACGTTATAAATGAAAGCTGATTTGATTTGATTGATTATAACCGCAGCAGGTGTGAGAATACAGCATGACACCAAGTGCACAGTTTGCATGACAAGATCCATGCAACAAACACTTGGCACGTCTGCCATAGTCATCATCACAACCCCAAAGATCCCTACCTTTGTGCATGCTTCCTGGGAATGTCAATGCTGAATTTTAATGTATCTCTATGGTGTATCCTGGTGGTCCAGTGGCCCTGTATCAATTGGTGGCAACTGTTCCCTTCCTGTTATACAGTGGATACTCCTTCTGTACCTCATTCCCAAGCATTTCAGTGTTTGGTGGCCCTGTGCACCACATAACTGTTCCTCTTGCTTTAATGGATGTTTTGGCTCACAAGGCAGTAAACCTTGTAAAAGTGCTTACAGTACTTCTTGTAATCATTGGATAGCTGTGCCTTGTGCACAGTGTTGTGAGGTGCTGTGGAGATACCGTCTGCAGCACATCGTGGCCTTGCATACCAGCAATATGATTAACAGGGCCTTCCCCTGCCTCTTTGCCTGTGCTGTTACACCAACTACAAGTGAAGAGTTTATTACCCCTTTGTGATTACTTTCATCATTGTGGACAACCTTTGGAGTGAGAGATGGGGAACAAACCATAGCTGTGACTCTATGTGGGTGTTCCAGCTATACTGTGGCCATTCTAACACCTAAGATGGATATTCTGCCCTTCAATAAGGGCTTTGCTGCCCTACGGTAGGCATTCTGGTACCTAGGGTGGTCAGTTCTCCCCTCTAAGTGGACATTCTGGACATCAGGGTGGGCATTGAGACACAGAGGGTAGGCATTCCAGCCACCAGGGCAGGCATTTCAGTCCCAGGGTAGGCATTTCTGTCCCCAGGGTGGCCATTCCAGCCCTGAAGTGGGCACAGAGATACAGAGAGTGGTCATTCAAGCACCCAGGTTGGACACTCTAAGGAGGGGAGGCTGGTATGAGGGCTGGAAAGGTGGTCAGCTGGGGAATGCAGGCTGATCCTGGAAAGGCTGACCAGCTGCTAGGAGGGTGCTTATCTGGGGATCAAATGCTACCATGGTGGTTCAGCTCAGGGAGCATGGCTGCCTCAAGACTGGAAGCTGGTCCGGGGCTAGAAGTGTCTTGAAGGTGCAGGGTGGGTGGTCAAATGGGGGAAGGCTGGTCCAGGGGTCAGGTACCTTTTAAAGACTTTGAAAGGTCCCCATGCCCTTTATTAATCAGTGTTGAAATTCAGAATAGCCAGAAAAGCCAGACTACACAAGTTGTATGGGTCTGGCTGGTGTGTTTGGACCAGAAAGTCCAGTTTTTTCAAAGTGGTCTGGTCCAGGTTTCACCAATACACTTGGCACAGAAACAAAGAAACAAAATTATTACTTATCATCACTTTGGGTGATACAAAATGAAACTGTTGTATAACAATCACACACACACACACACACACACACACACGCACACACACACACTGTCTATGTTAATGATATTCAGTCTGGATCACGCACCCCACGTTTTCGTACACACCGGTAGCAGCATTAGCACAATTATTTACTAAATTGTAGTGATCCAGTACACTAAACCCACCACCTTTCAAGGTGTCAGTGTGACTCAGTTGGTAGCACATCCACACCTGGCTAGGAGATCATGGGTTCTAGTCCTCTGCAGGGACTGGGATCATACCATAAATGCTGGTATCTTAGTACAGTATTAGGGGGATGAAGAACTGTCGGGATGTACTATTCTTTAAATAAGACATTAAACTCCAGTCTCATCTTCCCATCTCTGGGGCTATCCTGATGAGTCTCAAGGTGAAAGTAAAAGAACCCAAGGCACTTTCTGCAAGATTAGGCAATTTTCCCTGGTGTCCTGGCCTACATTCCCCTTCCCATAAAATTGTCTCATGCATTTGTCCAAGGCTGCATAGAGGTGCTGATGTGTGAACTGGCTGTCACTACACATTTACAGTCACTACACTACCAGTCTCTCATTGCCTGTAAAGTGCTTTGGAATACAGTGTGCATCAAAAGCACTCTATACCATAAATGATAATTCTTCATGCATGCCAGCTACAATATAAACAAAAGTATTCCCCCACCCTTCAGCACACTGGCAGCAACATTAACAACATTATATATTCAAATTTGGCAATCTACAGCACTAAACAAGACTTAAGGGTGGGTAAGAATGATCATAGATGGAGCCAGGTAATTTAGCAGCAAGAAGAACCAAATGGCCGAGGCTGGCTCTTAGTGATACAAAAGTATTCGGCCTATAGTGTTTAGTAAATGTATGGAACGTTGGCCAGGTGGTGGCTGCACAAATCTTTTCCATGGACACCTGGTTTCTCTCTTGCCCATGAGGTGGCTACAACTTTGGTACAGTAAGCCACGAAATCCTGCAGCGGAATAATGATAGTTTTTTGGTTTTTTAAGTCAGCGCCAGAAGCAGCGCTCCCTGATCAAAAGGCGGGCCACCTGCCGCCTCTGGCCACCACTGCCCTGACTCCCTGGACTAAGCCTGACCACCCTCGTGGTCCTTCAACGTGGATCAAAGCCCCAGAAATCAGCGCCAGAAGTGGTGCTCCCTGATCGAAAGGTGGGCCACCTGCCGACTCTGGCCGCCGCCGCCCCGACTCCCTGGACTAAGCCTGACCGCCCTCACGGTCCTCCAATGTGGATCCGAGCCCCAGGTATGACCGCTAGCTGTTTTCAGGCACCAAAGCCACTGATTGGTGTGCCTTTTCACAGGCAGCTGCTCATTGGTCCACTCTCTGCCTCCCAGCCTTTCGGATTGGTGCGCCTTTTCCTTGGGCTTTTGCACTATCCATTGGGTCTGGGGCTGGCCGCTGCCTGGATCTCCTCGACTCGTGGCTGAAACCTGCTGAGAGTTTTCAAACCTGTGCCTTTGCTTGTTTTATTACTCTGCCTGTTTTCTTACTGGCTAAAACTACTTAGTTTTTATTGACTTTTATCTGTGTACCCTACTGAAACTGCCTAAAGTTCCTGTTTGTTATTCTTAAGACGCTTTTTGCTGCTTGAAACACTGTCTAAACCACCTATAGTTTGTAAGATATACCTTATGCTGTTCAAACACCCTAAAAAAAACTGCTTGTCCTGTTTTTCTCTTTCAAACCTAATTCCCCCATCTGTACGCCTCTAAACTCCCCTGCTCTCAGATTGCTAAACCCTCCCCCACTTGGCTAATCTTGCTCCTCACTAATCGTTGTTCTCTCCTCCCTCCTGCTAGCTTTTGTCTTTTTTCATTGCTGTCCTTTGTTTTACAACCTGCTCCCCACCCCCTGGTGTCGGTCTGTTGCCAGCCGCCCTCCCACGCCTTCTCTAGTCCCCTACTTATTGCTGTTTTCTCCCTCTCTCCTTCACAGAAATCAGTGCCAGAAGCGGCGCTCCCTGCTCAAAAGGCGGGCCACATGCTGCCTCCAGCCGCCGCCCCGACTCCCTGGACTAAGCCTGAACGCCCTCGCAGTCCTCTGACGTGGATCCTGGCCCCAGGTATGACTGCTAGCTGTTTTCAGGCACTGAAGCCACTGATTGGTGCACCTTTTCACAGGCGACTGCTCATTGGTCCGCTCTCTGCCTCCCAGCCTTTCGGATTGGTGCGCCTTTTCTTTGGGCTTTTGCACTATCTGTTGGGTCTGGGGCTGGCCACTGCCTGGATCTCCTCGACTCATGGCTGAAACTTGCTGAGAGTTTTTCTCCCTCCCCACAACTCCCTCCCAGGCCTCCTTTAAATATGCGTCTGCTCCACCCACCCTGTATACCTCTCCTCTCCCATTGCTCAGGCGTCTGAAGCTCCTCCTTCTTTTCACTATCAGTCCCACATTGCTCTCTCACATCGCTGTCCCAAGACCTCAGTCTTAGCTCCCTTTCTGCACTACCATCTTTCTCTGAGTGCTCCCTTCTTTTCCCGTTTTTAGCCTTGACCCAGCACTTTTTCCTAAGCCTGCACCAAAACTCTCTAATCACCATGAAACTAACCATGTTACTGTCTCTTGTTATACCCCCTCTTGCTCTGCTCCACCTGTCCTTGCTCTCTGTTCCTTCTGCCTCCATGTCTACCCCATTATTCTTCCCACATGATTACATTTTCTCTAACCTTCTCCAGTTGCCATCTCTCTGTTATGACCAAACTCCACTTCTATTAAATAGGCCCTGGCTCCAGTTGGTTGCTTATGTTCTTAAGCAATGACACCTTAACGCAAAGACCTTTTGTCCTTTCCTGCAGCATAAACACTGGTATCTCATCCTACTAGCTCCACTGCTCTCTGGAGATATACACTCAAACCCTGGCCCAGGCACAAGCATACAGAATCCCCTCTCTTGTACCAAGGGCCTAACTATTGTGCACCTTAACATCAGGAGCTTACTGCATAACTTTACTGAACTACAAGCCTGGGTCATCCTATACAATCCAGATATCATCTGCCTCACTGAAACCTGGCTTAAACCTCATGTCCAGGACTTTCAGTGCTCACTTCCTTCCTACAATCTCCTGAGATTTGATAGACCTGCTCCAAAGAGAGGAGGTGGCACTGCCATTTATTTTAAAGATCATCTTCAGCTCTCCACTATCCCTTCATCTCCCCTAATCCACTGCGAAGCGCTTCACGACCTCCTTACACTTGGCTCCAAAAAGCTACATATTGTCTGTGCCTACAATTCCCCATCCAGTGACCTGAAAGGACTTAAAGAATTACTTGATCAAACCTCTCTTCTCTCTGGGAGACTTGACATTCTTTTACTTGGCAATCTCAATCTAAACTGGCTAGGTACCTTTCTTCATGTCCTACAGGCCAAGATTCAAAGTTCCAGCCTTCACCAGCTGATCAGTGAACCCATTAGACCTGCCCTACACTCTAACTCCAGTACTCTATTGGACTGGATAATGACCAACCACCCAGAAAATATTATCTCCTCTGGCATACTAGCAGATGCCATCACAGACCACTCCCCCACCTTTTGCATATGGGGCAAAACCAGACACTTCCCCTCTAAGCCCCGCTTTATCACTTTTCGTAACTACTCAAACCTGGACCCACAATCCTTCCTGCTGGACATTGCCACTATTGACTGGACCCCCCTTTTTAACTTTAACGACCCACAGACTGCTCTAAACATATTCCTGACTTACTTCCTGGAGGTTCAGGAGAAGCATTGCCCTCTTATCACCCGTCGTGTAAAAAATAAACCCACACGGTGGCTAAAATCCAACCTTCTCTCCAAACTGAGAGAGCAGGACAAATCCTGGCTACAATACAAAAGCACAGGACTCCCAGCTGACTTTAATTCCTACAGAGCACTCGGGAACTCATGCACGAAGGAAATCAAAAAGGCCAAAAATGCATATTGCAAAGATCTCTTAACCAAATCTTATGGGGATCCCAAAAAATTCTGGTCACATATAAAATGCTTCCTAGGATCAACTCCAGCCCCCACTCCCACTGACATGTCCCTAAATGAGGTCCACTGTAATAATCCCTCCACTATTGCTAACTTTCTCAATACCCAGTTCTCTGACCTCACTAACTACTCCTCAGCCTTCCCAGCCAGACCATACTCTTATGACCAGGCTAATGATGCTGGGCCTAAATTTCTTTTCAAATCTGTCACACGCCTCGAAGTTCTAAGACTGCTCAATAATATCTCTGACTTTACCGCTGCTGGGTCAGATAACCTTGAGCCTAAACTCCTCAAGCTAGCTGCCCTCATAGCTGCACCTCTTGCAAAAATGTTTTCTCTCTCCCTCTGTCATAGCTATGTCCCTGATATCTGGAAGACTGCCAGGATTACCCCTGTCTACAAAAAAGAGGACCGCAAAAATCCCGCAAACTATAGACCCATTGCCATATTACCTGCTCTTAGCAAAATACTTGAGAAGCTTGTAGCAAACCAAACTATTGACTTCCTACAGAAACTAAACCTTCTCTCGTCAGTGCAGCATGGATTCTGCAAGGGTCATAGCACCACTACTGCCTTACTCAAGCTTACCTCTGCTACCATAACAGCCATGAACTCAGGTCTCCTAACAGGGGCGATTTTCATAGACATGACCAAAGCATTTGACCTTATGGATCATTCTATTCTTCTTGGTACTCTAAGATCACTAGGTTTCTCACAGAGTGTGACTGCCTGGTTTGATAGCTACCTGACAGATCACAAGCAACTTGTTAAGTTTAACTCTACCTTGTCAGACTATGCAACCATAAATATTGGTGTGCCACAAGGATCTATCCTCGGTCCCCTGCTTTTCTCCCTCTTTATCAATGATATTACCTCAATCATCCCTAATACCACTTCCCTACTTTATGCTGACGACATCATTTTGTACACTAGCTCAAAGAACATCTCTGAAATCAATCAATGACTCTCCCCAGATTTTATTCAAATCGAAGAATGGTTGATAAGAAAGAGGCTTGTCCTTAATGTCTCAAAGACTCAAGCCATGCTGTTTGGCTCCAATGCTAAATGTAAACATGCCCAACCCACCTTCAATATCGCCACTAAAAACGGCTTGGCTGGTCATGGTTGTACCCTCCTTTAAGTATCTGGGTATCACACTTGATCCTGCACTCACTTTTGACCTCCATATCCAGCATATGTACAAGCTGACAGACACGAAGCTCGGCATGGCCTACCACTCTAGCTACGTACTCACTCCATCAGCTAGACTTGCCATAACCCATGGCATGCTACTTCCGTCACTTACATATGGGGTGGCAACATATGCCTCCTCATGTAAGACTAGCTTTCAGAAGTGGGATGTTGCACACAACAATATCTGTAGATATGCGTCTTCCTCTAATTGGCTAAAACACCACTGTCTCCTCTATGCTGAGCTAGGATGGTTTTCTCCGGCTGCCTCCCGTGATTATGCACTCTGTTCCATCATAGACAATATCATCCGAAATCAATTGCCAAAACCTCTTGCGGAACTGTTCCTTAGCTATGAACTACGCTCTGCTGCCAAAGCCCATGTCGTCATCCCCAGGCACCACTCCTCTAAAGGTGCTAGCGCTTTCTCCTGCCATGCCCCGAAAAAATGGAATTTCCTCCCACTAATTATCCGACAGGCATCCTCCCGTGCCTCTTTCAAACATCTGTTGTGTGATCATCTTGCTGTCTCATGCTCTTGTTCCCACTTTAAACCCCCATAGCTCAGTACTTTATCACTACATCCTCTATCCCATCAGCCATCTAGTGCTCTCTTTCCTCATCCACCTAACCTCAGCACTATCCTGTCTCTCAGTGTGTTACTATATAACTTTTTATCCTCACCCCTTTTTCTTCCTCTCATCCCCTTACACCCCTCCCCACCTCAATTACTCCTGTTTTTCTTTTGCAGTCCATCTTCCCTGACTACCAGTGACATGCTTGACTTCCAGTTGACATGCTTCACTTGTTTTAGCTTAACTGAAATCCTACCACAATATTTGCCAATGACTTTTTACTTTTTTACTTTTGGCCTATTTTATTTACCATTGCTATTTTCTGTCCTGCATAATCAGTTGTTATCTACTTGTATCTATTTGTTCCCATTATCTGTACTGTATCTGCTATATTTATATGCACCTACTGATTATATGGTTCTTATGTCTTTTGCTAAATTTACTTGTACTGTTTTGCTATATTTATATGCACCTGCTGCCTACGTGATTATGTTTTTTTCTGTGAAAATGTTTTTGTATCCTGTTTTTCTCTCACTGTACTTGCTTAAAAGATTGTTACGTCTTTTTGTTAAAAATGTTTTGTTCCTGTATTCTCCTGGGTCATGCCTGAAAATAGTCATTGCTATGGCTAGTGCACCCTACCCGGTAAACAAAAACTAAATAAATAAATAAATCCATAATGTAGTAGTGGATTCGGACACCCCAAGTCCTTCTTTGTGCCCTTCTGTGATGACGAATAGTCTGTCAGTCCATCCCAAGTTCTCCGTCCTGGCGAGGTATATTCTTATCATGCTAGGCATATCAAGTGTGACAAGTTCCTTGTCCTGCGGTGCTAAGGATTCTGCATCAAGGATGGGATGTTCAGTTACTTGATGATAGTGAAATTGTGGTGTTACGTTGGGTACAAATAAAGGTAAAGTTCTGAGAGAGAGACTATCATGAAAGGATAGTAGAAAGGACTGTTTATGAGACAGGCCACTGAATTCACTTATTCTCCTGATGGCGCATATGGCCAACCAAAAATACTGCCTCTAGGGCCATCCACCAGAGTTCTACCAAGTGCATACATTCAAAGGAGGCATTAGTCAGAGCATTTAGCACTTGTTTGAAATCCCGTGGGATTGTGACTTGCCAGGTTTTGGGTTTGATAGCACTGCTGCCTTCACAAACCTAATTACATTGGGATGGGATCCTGGCAGAGTGCTGTCTGTAAGTCTTCTGGCTGCACCAATAGTTGATAATTGCACTCTTAGTGAGGATGGTAACAGTCCTTTGTCTAGGCCATGTTGCAGAAACAGTAGGACCTGTGGAATGTTGGCTCCTTCTGGCTCAATGTCTTGTTGAGAGCAGCACCTTGAAAACACCCCCAATATCTTTTATATATGTCTGTTGTGGATGATCTTCTTGAATGGGGCAGTGTATTAATAATTGCTGTGTGGTAACCCACCCTCAACAATCTTTTCCCTCCAGGCACCAGGCTGTTAGACTGAGGTACCATGGATTGGGGTGGCAAACTGGTGCCGAAGTCAATATGTCATCTCTGTAAATAAGATTCAGTGGTCCAGTGCCATATATGCTATTGTTGCAAACCACGGTCATTGTGGCCATTATGGTGTTATGAGGATGACTGTTGATATTGTCTGGTGGATCTTCCTGAGGATTTGAGAAATCACTAGCAATGGTGGGAAGGCATACACTTTGTGGAATGTCCAGCCAGTGATGGAGCATCTATCTCATGGGAGCAATAATCCATGAACCTTGAGTAGAAGTATTGAAGTTGAGCATTCTGGGGTGTAACCATGACGTCTATCTGTATGAGTCCCCATCTTTCATCTATCCACTTGAATGTTGTTAATATAGATGCCATTGCCTCGCATGGGTTTGCTGTTGGATTAGGCAGTCTAGAACATAAGAAAAGCGCCGGCAGATGGGGACCATGCGGTCCATCTAGTCTGCCCTAGAAACTACCCATCCATGCCGCATTCATCCTAACTTGTCCTTTATGTCCGTGCCATGTGAGTTTGAACTAGCTGATTGTCTTTGATGCTACCACCTCCTGGGCCAGGCTGTTCCATGGGCCTATCACTCTGTCTGTAAAAAATACTTCCTGAGGTTGCTTTTGAACCCTCTGCTGTGGTATTGAGTTTGCCTGCTAAATGGATGGCGGTGATATGTTGCAGGTTCTTCTGCGCCCAATTAAACACCTTTGTTGCCCCTCTCTGCATACTCTTGCTCCTTGTTCCCCCTGTTTTGCTATTTATGATACCGTGAAAATGTTGTCTGATCTTATCAGAACTGATTTTGCCTTTATCATCTCCTAGAAGTGAAGCAAAGCCTTGTACACTACCTTTATTTCAAGGACATTTATTGGTAGTTTTTATTCTGACTCTGACCATCAGCATTTAGCTGTTTTACATCCTATTGACACCCCATCCTAACAGGCTGGTGTCTGTGTCTATTACTGCATAATGCTCCTGTCTGAGTGGCAGCCCTTTTCATAGGTTTTTTTTTCCTGTCCACCACCTTAATGAGTGCCAAACTGCCTGAGGTAACAGTATCTCTGCACTGAGGATGTTGTCTGTGTCAGCTACCCTATTGAATGCTAGAGCTTGTAGTGGCCACATTCTCTACCATGCCCAGGGTGCCAGATTAATGCATGAAGCCATCCTGCCTAAAGCATGAAGGACCTGTGCCAACATAGATGTCTTGGATTTCATAAGGGACCAGTCTCTTTATTGATGGTCTAACCAGACCTGCTGCTGTGTCTAAGTCCCCAGATGCTCAATTTGTTGACTGGGGAGCAGTGTGCTCTTTTCTGTTGTTTCCCCCATTCACTGGTCAGGTCCTCCTTCATACCAGCTCCCCAGCCCCATCACCTGGCTTCTTGTGGGCTTACTTTCCAACTCCATCCTCCATTTGTCTGACCCTTTTGGCAGGGAATATTTGGCTAGGCCTCGTGTTGCATGGGCCAGGTCCTAGTTCGGAGGACAGCCACATTGCCAGTGCAGGCCTGTGGGGAAGCCAGTATTCATCCTACCTAGCCAGGGCTTTTTCCTCTTTTTATGGCCCCATTCCTTGGGACACAGGTGGCAAGCATGCACATGCATGCTGTCACAAAACACACTCCACAGATCAGGCCCTCTGCTCCCACAGTGCCAACCTTGAAGCGCAATAGTGTGAACAGGGGACAGACAGGGTAACCTTCCTGTCTGTTTTAGGTCTGAATCACCTACTAGTCTCAAGTCCTGGGGGTCAAATGTGAACCTTATGCTAGCACACCCAGTTAACCGGCTCAAATATGTACCCTCTTTGGGAATGCAGTACAATCCTTTTCCCAGTGGCATCCAGCCAGGTTTCCAAAATGTACCCTTACGACTCAATATGAGACCTAGGTATATTCTTACCTTTAGCAAGATTAGTAACACATTCAAGCCTTTAACAGCTCTCAGACTTAAACACAGGTTCAGCATTCACATGTAAAAGAACTGAGAAAAAACACAGGCAGTATTTTAAAGAAAATATTGTTTACTAAAAATTGTAAAACAGGCAAAATCAAGCACAGAACAATTATATCAATAACTTACAGTCACATAAAATAAATGGAAAGTTACAGAACACAAGTACGCCTACCACAGATACTTAAAAGTTCTTGCCTAGCTAGATGTTACCACAAAGTGTCTTCTTAAGTCCAGAGAACTAGTGTATCTCTTGAGTCCAGAATAAAAAGCTTTATTTTCATCAGATGCCTGCTCATTTCAAAATCCATCTCCCCACCCCTTTTGGTGAGGTCACAGTTAGATCCTCCTATAACTTGAACTTCTTAACATAAATATCCACAAGGATGTACAGTATGTTATTACTGTGAAAATCAGCAACAAGCAGTTTCCCAAAATATGACAGTCTTTGATCAAAACATCCCCTTTAATGTTTCACAATCCCCCAATCATGTCACTAGTTCTCTGCTAGGTAAGAAAACCATAAAGGACAGCCAGATGACTTCTCTTCCTGCGAGGGTCATACAATTCATATTTAGTTTCCAACTTCAAAAGCAGGAGCAGGTTATAAGGGGTAATAAACTGGCCCTCTAGAAGGGAGGCTTTTAATTAGGGGGTTCCCTGGTCTGTTTATCACCTCCTGCTGTTTTCTCACACTGACACTTTGAAGGTCAAAGGTCAAGTCTCTCTCACTGACTACCAACCTTAAGCAGGGAGTCACATACCATACACATTTTATTTATGACACAAATATTATACAATATAACCTGGGGTCACCCAGGTGGCAGTTCAGCAGTAGAACTGGCAACCCTCCATCCCTGGAAGAGCAGAGAGTGTCTTCTGGAATGCTTGATCCTCCTCCCCATGGCCAGCCCCCGACAACCCACACTCATTCCCGAACATAGGTTGCCAGTGTTGTGATTAGTAGCAATATCACTGTGTTGATGGGCCAGCTCAGGATGCTCTTTTCTAAGTTGATGATTCATCCATGGTTTGTTAGGGCATCAAGGGTCTGTTTGTTGTCTTTTTCTGCTTGTTGTTTGGTCAGTGTTCTTATCTTTCAGTTGTCCAAGTATGGTACAATGGGAATTCCGTGCTGTCTTAAGTGAGCTACTAGGACTACCGATACTTGGTGAAGACCCTGGGTGTGGATGCTATGCCGAATGGTAGTGCTTGACATTGAAAGTGGTATCCCATGGTCAAGAACTTCTGAAACTGGTGCTGAGACAGATGGATTAGGATGTGGAAATGAGCATCCTTCATGTCTATGGAGGTGAGATAATCTCCCTGACATATTGCTCTGATTGGTGTTCTGATGTTTCCATTTTGAATTTTTTGAGCATATGGAGTTGTTTAAGAATTTTAAGTCTAGCACTGGGTACAAGTCTCTCATCTTTTGGGTAGACTGTAAAGAAGATCAAGAAGACTAATTTTTCCCTTTGATCTTGTGGTACCTCTGCAATAACACTGCTTGCCAGCAGTGCCCTGAGGATGTCTTAAACCAGTTGGGGGGAAGGGGTTACCTTTTTCTTAACACTGATGATATTATGAGTCTGTTTATGTTGGTCTTTCTGAAAATTCAGTTGTGTAGCTCTTGGAGATTACTTTCAGTACCCACTTGTCAGATGTAGTTGCCTTACACAGACTGCTGAATTGTTGTGATCAACCCACAATTAGGGTGTTAGAAAGTTTGGGTTGAATGTGTGGCTTGCAGTCATTGTGGTAGCTGCTTGTTGTTTTTGAAATTTCTGAAGAAGAATCAGCCCCATCCAGTACCATTCTTGCCTCTGAATCGGTTGTTATAGGATGGTCTGAAACTGCCGCATCTGTTGTAGTTGCCATATTGTTGGCGATAGTCCCAAAAATTTTTGATGCGTCAAAAATTCCTGTTTTGGGAGGGTGTTAGATAGCTGGTGCGTTGTTGTTTGTCTTTGTTAAGGTTTCTTCCTTTTCCTTTAGGAACTGTTTGAGACCCTCATCAAACAGTTTGCCACCTCTGAATGGTAGCTTCTATAGGAGCAGCTTTGAGTCATTTTCGACTTCTGAGCTGCACTGACCTTCTCACTCTCTTTGCCACTGCTGCCATCCTGATGTTAATCTTAAGTGAGTCCACTGCCATGTCAGCCAGATATCTGGCAGTCTGTAGGGCCAGCTGACTGAGTTCAGTTTGAGAGACTTTGGTTCCGGTAATTTACTAAAGTACCCCTAACCACATAATTTGGGCCCTGGTGGCATAAATAGCCATGCTCGCCACACTGGTGACAAGGCCTGCCAACTCAGAGATCTTTGTGAGATCCTCATCTATTTTGCTATCTGTGGGGTCCTTCACTGGGACCAAGCACTTAGTAGATAATACAGTTTTCCAGCTCAGAGAAGCCACATTCAGATCGACTGTGGGGGCATTGCAACATATTTTTAGTTTGTCCTCTTGGATGAGATACATCTTATCCCATGATCTTTTCTCAGGGATTCTAGCTGGTTCCACTGCCTCCCATTCTCTGGTGCATACCTCTCTACCGATTCACAGACTAGTAATATGTCATTCATTTCTGTTTTTTGTTGCAGCATGGGAATAAATTTGCTCTGAGGAGTAGGCGGAGGTAGCGCAAAGTCCAATGTAGTCTTAACTGACCTAACCAAGGGTGGGATAGCATCATACAAACACAGTTTAATTGTTTAGGATTGTGGGTCCTCTTCCACATTGTCTTTGTGGTATGATTCATTGCCTCCATTGCTTGAGTCAGGACCGTTATCATCCAGATTTGGGTTTTGAGATGAGTGGTAGAGTGGAGGAGGTGGGTCATTGTTTTCATTTGGAGTCTGTGGAGGTACTGCAGAGTTGGGTATTGCCTTAGCCATTGCATCCATATGCTTCATCATCTGCAGCATAAAGGCTTGTTGGGCTTACATGCCTTGGGTGATGAGAGATGGGATATTGAGGTCATCCTTATGAAGAGTGCCTCATCCATAATTTCCTCCTCCTAATTATTTGTTCCCTGGGAAGAGGGCTCCGAGCCATCAGGGCCACATACTGGGCATAATAGGCAGACTGGGTGGGCCAAGCGGTCCTTATCTGCCGTCAAATTCTATGTTTCTATGTTTCTATAATGGGCCTGGATGATTTGGCAGAAGTGGCATGCTGCAAGTCTTGCACTTTTTTTTTACCTTGCCCATGTTATATCTTGAAGGGGTAAGGGGAGGCAATATAGTGGTATACCTGTTTTGGTGTTGCGACTCAAATGTAATAAAATTGCAGTAAATTGTAGGTCTAGGGAACTAGAAGCAACTTCCCATGGAAATGTGTATTTACCTCACAGTAACATTAGTGAGCATCCCTGTATAGGAGAATCAGCAAGCTCAATCAGCAGATGGCTGATTGTGTAGTGGAGGGATGTCCTTATAGAGTATCTAGGCAATGTGGACTGTTTTGTGGGTAACATGATAGAGGCTTCCAGGAATACAGAGGGATCTCCTTCTGTGGGCCATGATAAGTAGCAAGGCACCCAAGTAATAACTCCTTTGCTTGTCACTTATCCAGCTTGCCATGGCCGTGAGCAATATATCCTCCAGAAATTATGCACTGCATCACTTCCAGTCAGCATCAGACCCCATGATGCCATATGTAATATGGTCACTGGAAGTGATACAGTAGCATGACTTCAGAGACTGGGAGGGCATGCTGCACATTCATGGAAGGCAGACTCATGTGATGTGCATGTGCATAGTTTGTGCCTCGGTCCACTATTTTGGTGATGTATGCTGGCAGGCACACCATAGGGAGGAAGAAGGGGCATGGCCCAGGCAAGATGGTTCCTCTTAGGGCACGGCTGCATACCGCATGGACGCCCAGCCCAAGATGACATCCATGAACACTGCTCTCCTGCGTGTAATCAGCATGGAGGCGGCTCTCTCAGAGATGTAGAATTAGGAGTCAAATTTAACTTAAGGTATCCATCCCCCCAAATAATATTCCTTTATAAAAGCTGCACTTATAGAGGGAGAAGTCAAATGGCTGGACCTTGAGCCATTGCATTAGGAGCTCCAAGGTGACACCCGCTGCAGCTAGATTATATTAACTTGCCAGTATGCTCTGCTAGACAGGGGGACACTTGTGAGCAGGACATGGAACGCTTCCTCGTAGCAGTTAGATGAGAGGTTACAGGAGCACCCACACCAGTGGCACAGCAAGGTCAGCTCCACTACAAGAGGAATGAAGGTAGTACATGCTGGCATTTGGAAAGACAGGCGGGTATTTTAAAATGGGAAACTCACCTGCAAGCTCTTATTCAAAAAAGTATGTAGCTGTGCTGAAAGAGTAAGCTTTATCTCAACACCAATGCAATCTAGCAATTGCTGAATGGAAACAGTGGGCCCAGGGACAAATGAAAAAAAAAAACTGAGTAGGTACAGATGTTAAATCATATAAGCCTTTCTGTTACCTATTACCAAAGGAGTTAGGATCACAGCGTACCAGAACATTTCTTACCTAAACTCATTTTTATCTGGGTGGCCATTCTGCATCAGGTTAAGCAATGGGTGGTTCTGACTTCATAGAGAGTTATTTGAAATAATGGTTTAGTGTGAAAATGTTCTTAAATGTTAGCTAAACAGCAGGAGCTAAACGAATGCAATGCAGCCTGATCAATGCACATGAAGAAAACTGAGATACCTGGACTAGCTCAAGGGCAAGGTGGTATCGGATTTCTCTTTGAAGTCACATGTGCATCAGCAGCCTATCAGGTGGGCATAATCCATGAGGTAATGTTTTGGGAGTGCCGTTCAGACTAAGACCCACAATGGAAATTTAAACTTGTGTATTTCAAAAATGAATGATAGTGTACTTAATAAAAATGATAAACTCTGACACAAAACAAGACCCAGGCACCGAGGTGACCAGTATACATAATCCTGCACTTCAGGTGTATCGGTTATCTAACTTTGCATTCTTTATTCACCCTTTACTCCAAAGTGATCACATTCCCTTTGGAATCGAATCTGAGCAGGAAAAAAGGAACACTTAAGAAAAAGCAAATGTGGCTCCAGAGATAACATTTGGCTAGTTAAGAGCATCCCACGTGTAACTTCTTAGGCTTCCAGAACCATTCAGCTTTGCTTGGTGGTTCGCGAAACATAAGAAGTCACAAGGAGACACTCTTAATTAGCCAAAAGCCATGTCTTGAGTCCTATTTACTTATAAAGTATGTCAGAAATATTTTATATGTACAATACAAATCACTTCCTTTGGGGCCTGTCTGTCCCTTTAGTTCTGTTTGTTAATTTTGTCAAGATTACTGTTCACTTTTGTTGATTGAGCCATGCCTGATTTGTGTGGTCTGCAAACTTGTGCAATCAATGGATTGTAGTACCAGTTATAACTTTGTCCTAGACAGTTGCACAGCAGGGCACTAGCACTCATGTCCAACACACACCTGGGAGTCCCTGACAGGTTACCATGCTGATCGCACTCTAGTTCTCCAACACTCCTAATGCCAATGTAACTTTCTGGGTGGGGTTGGGGGGTTACCAACTACATAAATGTACTGACAGCTGGGACTAGGCCATATATTTTGGAGGTTACTTGAGTAATTGTCAGACAGGGGGTCACAACCGCTGGCTGCAGCATTAATAAAGGTCACAGCTGTGGCAATGCATCAAGAAAGCCCTTTATGAGCAGGAGACACCACTAAATATTTCAGCATTGATAAAGCCCCTCTGGGCAAAGCACCATTGCTGCAAGCTGTAATGTGCAGTACATTTTTGTAAGAGTGTGTGTGTGTGTGTGTGTGTGTTAGTGGTTGTATTATCATTTAAACCTTGACAATGACCAGTACCAGTGGTACTTTGATTTCCTTTGTTGTCTGAAGGTTTAGTTCCCTTGTCCCTGCCCCTTCCCCATTTTTCATTCCTATATTTTTGGGGGTTTGTTGCCTTGCACGTTTCATACTTTCCATGAAATTGCACTTGTGTTGCACTATGTAAACTGAGCTTGGGAGTGAACATGAAGCCCCAGGACATGTTCCAACCATGAATATTCACGAACATGTGTATTCAAGAATTTCCTGGTTGTGGGCCCCCTAGCTCTGAATAAGACATGGTCTGCCCAAATATCAGCTGATCATGTGCCCCAGATGTTTTTATTTTTTTAATTTGTTCTTGTTGACCGAGAAAGGAGGACTAGACAATTCTACCTAATTTAGCCTCATCCAGGGGAAGGGGGATACACATGGATGCCAACTGACATTGAACCAGATTAAGTTGTTGGTGGCATTTTTGGAGAATGGGGGATATTTGGCCAGGACACCAGGGAAATTACATACTAACATATTAAGGTGCCAGCAAACTAGGTCTAAAGGCTACTAAGTCTGCTTGAAAATCAGCACCCAGTCAATACACCGTTGCTACCCCCCGCCTCCCACCTAAATCCCCCCGACACCAACCGCCATCTGACTTACACCACCATTTCCCACACTCTACAGCATTACCTTTCCCTTATACCTGTCCCAGCCCCTCTTGAGTCCCTCCACTGTATTAACAGCCACCAGTTCCACAGGCAGTGCATTCCATGGGTCTACCACCCACTTGGTAAAGTAACAACTCCCAGTCTCCCCCTCGAGCCTCCCGCCAACCAGTTTCATGGAATGCCCTCTGGTGGCCCCTTCCTCCTTTAGCTGGAATGCCCTATTTGGGCCGACACTGCTCACTCCCTTTAGATATTTAAAGACATTGATCATAACCCCTATACCTCCTCTCTTCCAAGGAGTACATGTTCAGCTCTTCAAGTCTCTCCTCATAGAATCTTTCCCTCAGACCCTGTATCATCCTGGTTGCCCTCCTCTGGACCCTTTCCAGAAGTGCAATGTCTTTCTTCAAGTACAGGTGCCAAAACTGCATGCAGTGCTCAAGGTGTGGCCTAACCAGGCAGTTATACATAGAAACACAGAAACATAGAATTTGACGGCACACATAAGGACCGCTTGGCCCACCTAGTCTACCCATTTTCCTACCTAACAGATAAGCTGCAGATCCTAGTTAATCAACAGCCTACTTCCTCCTACCCCCCACTAGAATTGCCTTATGTCTGTCCCATGCATTCTTGAATTCCCCCACTGTTTTTGACTCTACGACCTCCTCAGGAAGGCTGTTCCATGTATCCACAACCCTCTCTGTGAAGAAATACTTCCTCACATTACCTCTGAGCCGTCCCCCCTCTATCTTCAAATTGTGCCCCCTTGTTTTTGCACATCTCTTTTTCTGAAAGATGCTACCCTCTTGGACTTGGTTGATTCTCTTAAGGTATTTGAAAGTTTCTATCATGTTCCCCCTCTCCCTCCTTTCCTTGAGGCTATACATCTTTAGTTCCTTTAGTCTTTCTTCATATGTCTTCTGATACAGACCCTGCATCATTTTGGTTGCCCTCCTCTGGATAGCCTCTAACCTGTCTATGTCTTTACGGAGATGGGGTCTCCAGAACTGTACACAGTACTCCAGATGTGGTCTTACCAACTGTCTGTACAGAGGGCCAACAACTTCCTTTTTTCTACTGGTGATGCCTCTCCCTATGCATCCCAGTATCCCCCCTAGCCCTCCTTACTGCCTTCTTACATTGCTGGCCCACCTTTAGGTTGTCTGATATGACTACCCCCCACGTCCCTTTCCATTTTTGTTGTTGTCAGTATCTCACCCCCCATTGTGTACTCTTCCCCTGGGTTTTTGTTTCCCAGGTGCTATACTTTGCACTTCTTTGCACTGAATCTAAGCTACCATACATTTGACCATTCCTCCAACCTTACCAAGTCCCTTTTCATCCTTTCCACCCCACCTTGAGAATCAACCCTGTTGCAGACCTTTGTGTCATCTGCAAAGAGACATACTTTCCCTTCCAGTCCCTCTGCAATATCACTTATAAAGATATTAAAAAGGACTGGCCCCAGTACTGAACCCTGCAGTACCCCACTAGTAACCCTCCTTTCTTCTCTGTGGACTCCATTTACTATTACCCACTGAGTCCTGTTGTCTAACCAGTGTTTTACGCAGGCTACCACCCTAGGATCCACTCCCAGGCTGGCTAATTTGTTTATTAAACTTTTGTGCGGGACTGTGTCAAATGTCTTGCTATAGTCTAGGTAGGCCATGTCCACAGCCCCTCCCTGGTCTACTACTTTGGTCACCCAGTCAAAGAAATCAATTAGATTTGTCTGATATGACCTTCCCGCTGTGAATCCATGCTGCCTTGGGTCCTGTGCCCCACTGGCCTCTAGGTACTCAACAATTCTTTCCTTCAGAAGTGATTCTATCATTTTCCCTACCACTGAGGTCAAACTGACAGGTCTGTAGTTTCCTGCCTCTGTCTTGCTCCCACTTTTGTGAAGGGGAATCACATCTACCCTCCTCCAGTCCACTGGGAGCACACCATCCTCCCATGATTTATTAAAAAGGGTAGTCAGTGGTGTTACTAGTTCTTCCCTTAGTTCTTTTAGAATTCTGGGGTGAATCCCATCAGGCCCCATTGCTTTATCCACCTTCAGTTTTAAGAGTTCTTTCAGAACCTTTTCTTCTGTGAAAGGACTAATATCAACCCGCCTATCCAGAGTGCTTCTATTGACTGGATTAGGTATTTCCCCCTGCTTCTCCATTGTGAATACTGAGCAGAAGTATTCGTTCAGTATCCCTGCTTTTTCACTGTCGCTCTCTGCCAAACCACCTTCCTCGTTGTTCAGCCTCAGTATCTCTGCCTTAGTCTTTCTTTGCTCCCTAATGTACCTATAAAAGGTTTTATCCCCTTCTTAACCGAGTTGGCTATCTTTTCCTTGGTTTGGGCCTTTGCTATTCTGACTGCCTTACCCGCTTCCTTCTGGCTTCCTTCTGCTTTAACTGGTACAGTTCTCTGTCCTGCTCCTTCTGTGTTTCCTTATACTTCCTGAATGCTGTCTTTTTCTCCCTTACCTTCCCCACCACTTCTTTTGAGAACCATAGTGTTTTTTTCTTTTGTTTTGATTTGTTTATTTGCTTCAGACAAAGGCTTGTTGCCTCTGTGATAGCGGTTTTGATGTTTCCCCATTGTTGCTCCACCCCACCTTCTTGCCTATTTGCTAGTGCTTTTCTGAGGCACTCTCCCATTTTGACAAAATTAGCCCTCCTGAAATCCAGTACCTTCACTTTTGTGTGGCCTGACTCTACAGCTAAGTTTATCTTGAACCACACTGTTTGGTGGTCGCTTGTTCCCAGATGGCTACCCACTTCAAGATCAGAGATCCTCTCTCTGTCCCCATTTGAGAGTACCAGTTCTAAGATTGCTCTCTCCCAAGTGGGTTCCAAAACTAGCTGTCTGAGGCGTGCTCCCTGTAGGGCACCGAGAATGGCCCTGCTCTTGGATGTGGCTGCAGCAAAGGTGCTCCAGTCAACATCTGGCATATTCAGGTCCCCCATACATTGGAAGAAATACCTCCTGTCTCCTCGAGGTTATCCCCCTGGCAATGCACCCAAACATTCAATTTGCTTTAGCTGCAGCCCTCCTACACTGAGCAGAGTTACTCATTTTGGCATCCATGACCACCCCAAGATCCTCCCCCTGAAACCTGCAGTTTCTCCCCCAAAAAAACCCCTCATGATCAGGGTTCCTAAGCCGCAAGTGAAGAACACTGCATTTTTTGGCATTAAACTTCAGTTTCCAAGTGCATGACCACCTCTCCAGAGTCTCCAGGTCCCCCTGTAGGGCTCTTCTACTCTACTCTCCTCCAACAATGCCCCCAGCTTTGAGTCATCAGCAAAGAGACTCATCTCACTCCTGATACCTTCCCTTATGTCTGAGACATAAGCATTAAACAGTAGTGGGCTCAGTACTGACCACCACGGGATTCTGCTAATGGCCCTCCTGGGAGATGATAACTCCCCCCTGACCACCATCCTCTGGAATCTCTCAGTTAGCCAGCTCCCTATCCACTCCACCATCCTTTCCCCCACCCCATTCCTCCCAGCTTATCCAACAACCTTGAGTGTGGCAACAAGTCAAACGCCTTGCTGAAGTCCAGAAAGGGGACATCCACTGGACTTCTCTAGTCCAGTGTCTTTGTCACCCAATCGTAGAACTCCACAAAGTTTGTCTGACACAGTCTGCCCTGAGCTAAGCCATGTTGGTGGTCATCCAGATGGTCCCATGTTCCCAGACACAACTCCAGTCTCTCTTTCAAGATGGCCTCCATCATCTTGCCCACCACAGACATCAGGCTGACAGGTCTGTAGTTACCCAGCTCCACCCGTGAGCTGCCTTTATGAATAGGCATGACATAAGCCATACTCCAATCCTGAGGTACCCAACCCATCTGACAGGAGGAGTTACAAAGGTCCACCAAAGGTGCAGCAAGGACATCAGCCATCTCCTTCAGCACCCTGTGATGAATGTCATCCGGACCCGGTGCCTTATCTGTTCTCAGGGACTTAAGAACCTCCCTCACCCTACCAACAGGAATTTCAGAGTCAGAGAGCTCCCTCCCTCCCTCATTCCCATTCCGCCTCCCTCCACGTGATGTTGGCCCTCCATCATCCCTTGTGAAGACTGAGGCAAAGTAATGAGTTGTTCAGTTTTTCACAAGCTATGTGGAAAGTATCCTGAAATACTGTGCTGTCTTTCATTAAGTTTTATGATTGTTCAAAATAATGTATAAGTTTATATCTTGAGATGAAGTACATATCTCTGTCTGATCTTTTATTGAATGTTAATCCACAGTCCATGCTATGTGCCAACAGGCTTTCATAAATCAAGTTACAACCGGCTCTGGTATTTGGCACCAAACCAAAGTTGACAAGGCATAAAAATGACACCTAAAATGCTTTTCCAAAGAAGATGTTTTTCATGATTCATTGAATTGGCACAAATAGTTCATCATCTGGTTGGGCAAGAGTTTAGATTTTGATTGTCATGTTGGCAAAGTAATTGTCAAACTTACAAGAATAAGCATTCCTTTATGCACACACAATGTAGGTGCTCTGCTCTATTTATGAGTCTCTGGTTCAGTGCATGTTTGAAAATACTACATTCTGAGAAGCAACTGCACCAAGGTGCAGAGCATGAATGACACTAATCAAGCAAACCACAAAGCAATTGAAAAGCTCAAGTTGGGCCAACCTGCATTATAGAGCAGCTCTTTCATTCCATTGTACATGCAGTTTGTATACAGCAGAGTAAGACAAAATTAACGCAGATGAAAGGGAACATGTTACACCCATTAGTGTTTCAGGCCAGTCGAGACCATCTGGTAGACAAACACATGCACGTCAGTGTCAGTGGCTCAGCAGGTTACACGCTTGCCTCTAAGGCTGGAAGATCAAAAGGCTGTGGGTTCTATCCCCACACCAGCACTTGAGTTAAATCCCAATACTGACAATGTAGTGCAGCATGAGGGGAAGGTGTTGCACTTCTGAGGTGCCGTCTTTCAAATGAGATGTTGGAGGTCCCATCTGCCTATTCAGGTGGATGGTAAATTTGTTAAGTACCTCTGCCTTGCAGACCAGGTAGAGGTATTTAAAATCTGGTCTCCCAGGTGGAGGTACTTAACAAATTCCCCTACTCTTTTCAAGAAGTGCCATGGAATCTGTAACATCCACCTGAACTACCACCAGAACAGGCAGATGGGACCTCCAACATCTCATCCGAAAGACGGCACCTCAGAAGTGCAGTACCACCCTCATGCTGCACTACAGTGTCAGTATTGAGATTTAACTCAAGAGGCAGTTGTAACTTGATTGATGAAAGCCTGTTGGCTTATAGCCAAGACTGTGGATTAACATTCGATAAAAGATCAGACAGGGGTATGGACTGTATCTCAAGATATAAATGTATACATTATTTTGAACAATTATAAAGCTTCATGAAAGACGGCACAGTGTTTCAGGGATACTTTCCTCATAGCTTGTGAGGAGCTAAAAAACTCACCCCCCCAACACAAAAAAGTTCTCCAATCTAGTGTCCATTGCAGATGCTCATTTTTTCTGCAGCCTCACCTGCTACACATTCTGCCTGTCATTCACTCTGATCCTCTCAGACTTTGAGCAGTTGATACTTCCAAAACAGTCACCCAATACTCTTGGCTCTGTGCTTTGCTCCCTTCCATTTATTTTCTATCTCCTCACCGCTCAGGCTGTGCACCTGCTCCACCAGTCTGCAGACCTTCTTTCAATGGCCAGTGCAGTCCAGCCTTGCAGGCTGGAAACCTGACTTCATTGGATTCCAAGCTTCTTTCACCTCATAGAGGTTTGTGCCCCGTTACATTTGCTTATCTCCGAGGCCCGAGGGGTATTCAAAACTTATGACTGGATTAAATACAGACAATGATGGCATCAGTCTTATTCTGCCATGACACCTGCTGTTTAGTCAAGTTTCTTTTTGCCCCTCTTCCCCGCTACCTTTCCCCATGCTTTACAACTGCCACCCTGAATAACTATTGAGCCCTTCTGTCCCAGTTATGCTTGAAACTGTTGATGGTTTTGGTGCCCACACCTCTGCCAATATGCTGTTCCATGACTCTGCAACTATTTCTGTAAAATAATACTTTCCCACATTCCTCCTTATTCTTTAAATCCTAGTACCGCCTCTTCCTTGTTCCACTTTTGAGAAGTGGGACTATACCTGCCCTTCTCCTGTCCTACGGGACCCACTTCAATCTCCAGTGATCTGTTAAACAGGGCTGTCAGAGGTACAGTTCAGCTACAACACAATCCCTCAACCACAATCCTACTGACTTGCAGGCCTTTGTGATGATGTGCACGGTTTATCTCCACTGGTTCAAGCAGGCCTCTTCTTCTCTCCACATATAGCAGTTGATTTCTCCCTCTACATTCACAGTTGCAGGTTCAGCCTATGAAGCCCAGCCCAACCATCTCAGACCAGTAGACCATATCCTAGCGGATATATGACAAAAGACTGAAACTTGATATCCTGGGTGTCAGTAGCCCGAAACTGATTAATCAACAGTCAATATCTCAACAGTCTAATTGCCCACAGCAGAGTATTTTTCCATGTTTCAGGGAACTTCACCCCCGCACCTCCCTTACTATATAGCACAAACTCCGCCACAGGCAATTACCAACAGTCAGGATAGTTTTGAGCTACTGAAACTTGGAATTCAGACAGTGCATCTTTTAAAATACTCCCCATCCATGCATGCATCTGGTGCTTGTGTGTACTGTGACAACCAGTGGCTGGCAGTGGTGTCTGCTGGACAGCTCCCCAGATACAGCATTTTGCTCTGTAGCAAATCTGTGCTGCAATGCAGCAAAAGTCTCTCTACATGCTGGGAAAGTGATCACAGGTGAATTTCCCTAATTAACACCTTTCTTGGTCTCTTTATTTCTCTCCTGTTTTTACAATACAAACACATGACTATATGTGCTTGTGCTAATTTTGCTTGCAACTGGCAGACATGTGGTATCTCTCCTCACTCTTGGCTTCAGCTCTGCAGTTCACCTCCAAAAAAAGTCACATGCAGACTGAAGCATCTGGAACATCTCCTGATGTTCTCTGGGGAAATTTAGCTCTCCGTTGGTCCTGGGTGCCATACCTCTCAACTGTACCACATTACGAGGAACGTTCCTCATTTTACTTCAGAAAAGGTCCCTGTTCCACATTGTGAGGACTTGTTCCACATTCAGAGTCAACATTTTAAAGCAAATATCCATAGTAAATTATGGAAAAAATAACTTATTCAATTAATAACAGCCATTCTCATCATAAATGCAACATTTTAATAGTGTTTTGAGCTTCTTAGGTAAAGATTTGATTAAGTGTTCCACATTTTGCCCATTTGTTCCACATTGTGACAGGCAATGTTCCACATTTGGGGGACAAAAGGTTGAGAGGTATGCTGGGTGCTCTCACACAGCCATACTGGAGGTCTGTTACTCAATAAGCAATTGGCTGTTTCAGTCATGCCTGAATTAATGAAGTCCTTCTGAATTCTATGAGCCTTATGTAGCTCCCTTTGCAAGCAGAACAAGAGCCTGATTGGCTGGGCAGTCACATTCTAACCTGATTGTCATGCTAATGAGGTTCAGAGGTGGCAAAAAGGCCCTAGCAGTAGCACCTCTCTTCTTCTTTCCACCTTGGGATTATTCTGCCAACTCCCACCTGTTTGTTTAACTATATCTATTTTCACCCCTCACCGACCCTTTCCTTTGTTTTTCCCCCGCCCATAAACCTTTGGTTGTTGTTCCCTCACTTACCCTACCTGGTATCCCTTGTCTTATTGTAACGGTGTGACCTTTGTCTGAATAATCCCATGTCTTGAGGTAATCCTTTATATATACAGTCAATTATCAACCCACAAAGTGTTCACCATATGTACTCCCCAACCCTGATCTTATTTGTTTCTCTGTAACTGTCTTTTATTTGCTCATTGTGTGTACACTGCTTATCTGGTAATTTTGCTGTAGTTGTATATGTCCTACTTGTCCAGAATCATCTTGCAAATGAGCTTGCTGAAGAATGATTTTGCCTGGTTAAATAAAGTTTGATTGATTGAAAGATGGCTGCCAAAACTATATTCCACAGGCAGACATTTGCAAAATGCCATTATTTACACAACTACAAGCCTTAAATATTATTCTGTGCCCTAGACGTATTGGGAGTACACTCACTTTGCTGTGCTTTTAATGTTTGAGCTGTGTACAGCTTTAATGGTGCGCCCTGCTTGGAGGTTACATACTGTATACTATAATGTAAACCCTAGGAGGCACTATCCTATGGGCTGCTATCAGTGCCTGCATGACTATGCACAGGTTGAGGGGCCTGAATTCAGTGAACAGGTGCCTCTGCCAGAGGAATGGTTTTGGGGTAGTGTAGCTGCTGTTGGTATAGCCCTCTGGGATGCTATAACCACCAACAACCCTTCTAGTGGCCTAAACAATTCAGCAACAGAAGATTCACATTTACCATATGACAGTAATGATATACTCACACTGCTTGTACTTACCGCCAGGGCTGGATCCTCTGCCATTGCCCTTGAGACCCCCTGGAAAATAAGATCAGTGATGCAGCAACACAATAGCAGTACTGTATCCCCACCAAAAAAGGTACACCCCAGCCAGGATAAACATGAAAACCCCAAATCTGATTTATTCAGGAGAAGGTGAACAAGGGTGAGGTGTAAATCATGCAGATGATTGGCCATTCTGATTAAATTCAGGTTGATTAGGCATGTGTGCACTGTAGTCCCTCTAACACAGTCCCACAACCCTGGGTACCAAGTATGTTAAACAGGCTAGCCTGAAGCATTGCCCAGAGTAGGCTGGCATTGCAGCTGTTGTTGGGGCCCTTAGGAAGGAAAACAGTCAACATGCACTCAACCCAAAGATTTGTAATCTGGGGCAGGATGGCCCAGTCTGTTGCAATAAAACCCAAAACAAGCAAATCAGATGACACACAAATGATTGTAGCTTTTGTTGCAGGGAGCCATCCCGTTTTGTACTCACACTATCCAGACCAGGATGCAGGACAGGCAAGATGAAGACCTCGTGGTGTTGTACTGGATTGCCAGGGAAAGCAGGGCCTACATGACTCACCTCCTGGTGGTCACTACCTGTTCAGTGGTGTTAAGCAGGGGGCTGAATCCCCCAGCTGGTCTTTTGCCGATGATGTCCCTGAATCGGAAGCAGTGGCCCTCAGACTTGAACTTCCACATAGTCTTCCCCAAATTCTGTGCTGCAGAACACCCCATCTAAGGCACAGAGGTACTCAGCTGCAGTGGCTTCTGGGTTGGTGGATCGAAGAAATCAGATTGCTTCTAGTGCAGGGCCCCTTAAACTTTTTCTTTTCCCCCTCTGAACATTGCCACTCTTGTACCAGTCAGGTGGTATACTCCATCCATGTTTCCAAGTTGTCCTCCCCCACAGGCACAGGAATTGCACCGGAGAACAACCGGAGTCTACAATAGGAATCCAGGTGGACAGAAGCAGGACCTACATGACTCATCTCCTGGTGGTTGCTACCTGTTTGGTGGTGTTGAGCAGGGGGCCAAATCCCCTAGCAGTCCTTCGCCGAAGATGTCCCTGAATCAGGAGCAGCAACCTAGGCCGAGATGGCAGGGCCCAGGCAGACCAGACAGTTTGGATTAAGTCCATGATAAAGTGCTGCAACAGCCTCTAGCTAGCATAACAGAACTCGTCGTGGAGAACCAAATCGTGACCCACGACATACATTCAGCACATGCATAACATTTAAAATATTTTTACCACAGTTCGGGCAAAGTCTGTTTGCAAATCGCAGGTTCTCTGCGTAAACCTTTTGATCTGAGGCTCACTTCAGTGCCCAGCGGGCCGATCACTTCTGGAGCAAGTCTTTGGTTCACTTGCAGGCAGCAATAACACACTTTTCTCTTCAGGTACAGGTCTCAATTCATTAATCGGCTAAATTCAATTTTCACACACAAAGCAATACTTCACACTGGAAGATGTGACAGGCAGGCCAGCAAAGCCTTCCCACTGATTCTCCCGTGCTCCTAACAAGACCAGCAGCTCAATGGCTCGAGTTGTTTACTCTCCAAACTCCAACTCTCAGCTGACACACTGCTTCAGGCAGTTCTGAGTATTTCCCAGTGATCTAAAACGTTTGGTTGGCTGAGGGAACTGTCTGTCACAGAATGGGCTCCCCCACCAAGTCAATTTAGGTGCCAAACACTGAAAACAATTCCTACAGAATTTCAATCCCACAAGACCTCTGGGGACAGTCTCCATTTTAGATCTCCTGAAGTTCGATTGGTCCAACACTGGAAGTCCAGAACCAAAATGGTGGCTCCTGTTCAAAATTCATGCTGCAATTAAAAGCAGGTTAGGCCGGCCCGGTGGCACTGACGGTTGAGGTGCTGGACGCCACACCTCCCGCCATGCTGGCAACCTGGGTTTGGGATGAGCCTGGGCCATCGGGGGTTGGCAGGGGAGGAATGGGATTGAGCATCCGCAGACTGCTCTCCTAGTTCTGGAGTGGGCTGGGGACTTTCACTGCACTGTAGCAGCCCCTGGGGATGCCCGGAGGCAATACTAGTGTTGGTGACACTCGAGAGGGAGCGCAGTGGAAGTCAGTACATCGTGCCAGGATGTCATTGCATGTCCGCGCTCTAGGGGCCAATCGAAGGACAATGACTGGGTGCAACCGTGCAGCTTGATGGCCGCACTCCAAGCCGCCCAGAGGATTTTGGCGGAGTGCTGTCTGAGAGGGTCTGGGGCTGTTCTGGCTGGCTGAGGCAGAGGGGGAGCCTTCCAGCAGGATGGCATGATGGCCATCCCGGATCCTCCTGGGAGCAGTTTGAGCTACCCAGTTCTCCGGGCAGGCAGTGCTGGCGGCTGGATGCCCCAAGCCGGAGTGTGCCATAGCAGGGGAGAAAATATGACATGATAAAAAAAAAAAAGAAAAAAAAAAAGCAAGTTAGACAAAACTATTATTATTATAGCAGACAAACAGTAAATAATCACTTTCTCTAAGAGAGCTCCCTCTGAGCAAGTAGCGACTGCAGAATAGAGCAGAAATACAGACTGTCTGGCTGGTTGCAAGTCTTAAATCACTTGGACCCAGCCCAGACTGATTTCTAGCACAGATTAGATATTTATTTTTATTTATTTATGTATTGAGTTCTTGTGAGCGGATGCTCGTTGAAAGGTTCAATGTCAGATACATTAGACAACAAGGTACAATGCTGTGCACAGATATACAAATACTGAGAAAAATATACATGGAGGTTATAGAAATCAAACATAAAGCACTAGCTATGCTGAGGCATTGTGCAATGTATGCCTGTAACAAGAAGATAAGCAGATAAGGATAGGGTAGGATACGTGGGAGTGGGAGGGCTAGGTGAGCAGAACACATAGAACAGGGAAGAAGGAGGGTAGGGAGAGGTCCAGGGGCAAGGGGCAGAGCTGTGGGGGGTAGGGAGGTGGGCGAGGTGCTGTAGTGTGACTATCCTGTCATGACAGAGGCAAAGATAAGTGTTAGAGGCAGATTGTTGCTGCGTGCTGAGCCTTAGCGGGGGCACATGCTGCTACTCGTATCAAAGAGGTGCTGGAGCAGTCTACATTTAAGATAGGTTCTTAAAGAGACAGATATGGAGGCTTACTGGAGCACTCTTATGAAAAACAATTAGAACTACTCGACACAGACCACCATCCTGACAGTGGGCATTAGATAGCCCAGGAAGACATTATAGGAACCCCAATTTATAGGGCGTTACAGTAATATTTACATTAGATCCATTTTTTTTTTTTACTTTTATCCCACCTTACTGCCCCCTCGATCCACTCCTTCAGACCTCTGATCAATCCTGCAGGTCCCTCTCACAGAATCTGCCTCTAGAGTGCCAGGCATACTCCTTTATCCCTCCTACCTTTTCCTACTTCTTGGAGTGCGTGCGCAACGGGGTCTGTCCTGCAGGTTGGCAATATTGAGATGGATCTGTCATCATCTAGGCCTGGGGGGGTCCATTTTTCTCCCCTTAGTCCCTCCTACCCTCTGAGAACGTTGGCACATAGGACTGATGTCCAGTCTTATGGCATGCTGTCGCATGTCGCCGACAAATACCGACAACGTCCTCCCCTTCCCAACTCTCGAAGAGCCACCCATGCTTCTACTGGTACAGGTGCGTTAGGTGTGCGAGACACCCCAGGATCCCACCCTGGAGGAGGAGAGCATCCATTGGGAGGCTCAATCCTCATTCCCCCTTCTGACCCCCAGCGACCCCAGTCCATTCCCAAACCTGGGTCACCAACGTGGTGCAAGGTGCGGTGTCCAGTGCCTCAACCCTCAGTGCCACCAGGCCAGCAGTAGATCCATTTTTAATAGGAGATTCCCCTATGTGCTGAATCTTTTATGACTGATATAGCCAGAGGTGACTTGCACTGTGAAAGGATAAGACAGGGTGTTTTTTGTGCATATACTGCAATTACTAAAATAATGTTTGCCATGTTTTTTCTCGTGTGACACTGGCTTGACTGAGAAGAAGGGGGTGGGTGCCCTGTATAAGCTCCAAATTGGAGGAAGAAGTCTGAAGATGATTTTTCTTATGTACTGCTAAATACGAGCAGCTCCCACTGAGTGTTAAGTCTCAGTTTTTTTATGGCAATATGTAATATAGGAGTATGGAATGATAGTGGCCCCATACTGTTCTTTTGAAATAGATTCTTCTGGGCCCAGTGGTACTGAAGGTTGAGGCCCTGGATATCACACCCTGCACCATGTCAGCGACCCATGTTTTGGAATGAGCATGAGTCAACGGGGGGTGGGGGGGAGAAACACAGAAATGCAGAAACATAGACTTTGACTGCAGATAAGGACCACTTGGCCCACCTAGTCTGCCCATTTCCCTACCTAGAGGATAAGCTGTAGATCCTATTTAACCAACAGTCTATTTCTTCCTACCCCCCACAAAAATTGCCTTATGTCTGCATTCTTGAATTCTCCTACAATTTTAGACCCCACAACCTCCTCAGGAAGGCTGTTCCATGCATCCACCACCCTCTCTGTGGAAAAATACATCACATCGCCCCTGAGCCGTCCCCTCTCTATCTTCAAATTGTGTCCCCTTGTTCTTGCACATCTCTTTTTCTGAAAGATGCCACCCTCTAGGACTTTGTTGATTTCACTGAGGTACTTAAATGTTTCCAGCATGTCCCCCCTCTCCCTCCTTTCCTCAAGGGTATACATATTAAACTCCTTTAGCCTCTCCTCGTATGGCTTCTCTTGCAGACCCTGCACCATTTTAGTTGCCCTCCTCTGAACTGCCTCCATCCTATCTATGTCCTTGTGGAGATGGGGTCTCCAGAACTGGACACAGTACTCCAGATGGGGTCTTACCAACTGTCTGTACAGGGGTATAACAACTTAACTGTTTTCTGCTGGTGATGCGTCTCCCTATACATCCCAGTATCCCCCCAGCCCTCCCTACTGCCATCTCACATTGCATGCCAACCTTAAAGTCATCTGATATGATTACTCCCAGGTTCCTTTCCATTTTTGTTGTTGTTACTACCTCCCCCCCATTGTGTAATCTTTCCCTGGGTTTTTGTTTCCCAGGTGCATTACTTTGCACTTCTTTGCATTGAATCTAAGCTGTCATACTTCTGACCATTCCTCCACCTTGCCAAGTCCCTTCTCATCCTTTCCACACCTCCTTGTGTATCAACCCTGTTGCAGATCTTTGTGTCATCTGTAAAGAGGCATACTTTTCCTTCCAGTCCCTCTGCAATGTCACTTATAAAGACATTAAAAAGGACTGGACCCAGTACTGAACCCTGCGGTACCCCACTAGTAACCCCTCTTTCTTCAGAGTGGACTCCATTTACAATTACCTTCTGTGTCCTGTTGTTCAGCCAATGTTTTACCCAGGCTACCACCCTGGGACCCACTCCCAGGCTGGTTAATTTGACTACTAATCTTTTGTGTGGGACTGTGTCAAATGCCTTGCTAAAGTCTAGGTAGGCCATGTCCACAGCCCCTCCCTGGTCTACTACTTTGGTCACCCAGTTAAGGAAATCAATTAGATTTGCCTGACATGACCTTCCCACTGTGAACCTGTGCTGCCTTGGGTCCTGTGCCCCACTGGTCTCTAGGTACTCAACAATTCTTTCCGTCAGAAGTGATTCCATCACTTTCCCTACCACAGAGGTCAAACTGAAAGATCTGTCGTTTCTTGCCTCTGTCTTGCTCCCACTTTTGTGAAGGGGAATCACATCAGCCTTCTTCCAGTCCTCAGGTACCACACCATCCTCCCATGATTTGTTATAAAGAGTAGTCAGTGGTGTCACTAGTTCTCTGCTTAATTCTTTTAGAATTCTGGGGTGAATTCCATCAGGCCCCATTGCTTTGTCCACCTTCAGTTTTAGGAGTTCTTTCAGAACCCTTTCTTCTGTGAAAGGACTGGGATCGACCCCCCTCTCCAGAGTGCTTCTGTTAATTGGATTAGGTACCTCCCCCACTTCCTCTTTTGTGAATACTGAACAGAAGTATTCATTCAGTATCCCTGCTTTTTCACTGTCACTCTCTGCCCACCTACCATCCATTTTATTCAGCCTCACTATCCCTCCCTTTGTCTTTCTACGCTCCCTGATATCCCTATAAAAGGTTTTATCCCCCTTCTTAACCGAGTTAGCTATCTTTTCCTCAGTTTGTGCTTTTGCTATTCTGACTACCCTCCCTGCTTCATTTTGCCTTAACTGGTACAGTTCTCTGTCCTGCTCCTTCTGTGTTTCCTTATACTTCCTAAATGCTATCTTTTTCTCCCTAACCTTCACCGCCACTTCTTTTGAGAACCCTAGTGGCTTTTTATTTCATTTTGATTTATTTATTTGCTTCACACAAAGGCTTGTTGCTGCTGTGATGGCAGTTTTGATATTTCCCCATTGTTGCTCCACCCCTCCATCTAGCCTGTTTGCTAGTGCTTTTCTAAGGCACTCTCCCACCTTGCCAAAGTCAGCCCTCCTGAAGTCCAGAACCCTCACTTTTGTACGGCTTGACTCTGTAGCTGAGTTTATCAAAACTTCACTTCGGAGTCAACTATTTAACATGCGTAGCTGCGCTTATCTCTAAGGTGATCTAGCCCACTATGCACTGACAAAGCTCACTGAGTGGTTCCTCAGCCAAATCAATCACCAACCACGTCCCATAGCCCTCTGAACTCTTACCTCCTGCAGTCTCTGCACACTACTGCGTGTATGCTTATACCAATGTATGTTTAATCTGTTACTCTATATCCAAATAACTGTTAAAGCTTGTGATGCCAAACCTGTAACCTAATTGATGTAACAAAGAAATAACTGCATGTGACTGCTAAAGCTGTAAGCACAGTGATGTAACAAAATGTTGTAATGTATTTGTCCTCTTTGTGACAAGGTACCTTTGGAAATTAGCCTTTGGCTCAAAGGGTGTAAACTGATGTACAAATAAATAAAATAAACCACACTGTTTGGTGGTCACTTGTTCCCAAATGGCTACCCACTTCTAGATCTGAGATCCTCTCACTGTCCCCATTTGAGAGTACGAGGTCTAAGATTGCTCCCTCGTGAGTAGGTTCCTAAACTAGCTGTCTGAGTCACGCCACCTGAAGGGCATCAAGAATGGCCCTGCTTTTGGATGTGACTGCAGCAAAGGTGCTCCAGTAAACATCTGGCATATTAAGGTCCCCCATCAACAGTATGTCCCCTCTCTCTGCCATCCTAAGTATGCCTTCTATCATATCCTTGTCCATTCCCTCCCCCTGACATGGGGATCTGTATACAGCCCCTGTGCGGATTGTGGAGCCATTTCCAGTCTCTAAGGTGGCCCACAGTGCCTCCTCTCCTCCCTGTTTACTCTTTTGTTCAGTTGCTTTTATCCCTTCCCTTACATAGAGAGCTACTCCGCCCACTCTTCTGCCCTCCCTGTCTCCCCTGTAGGTTGTGTACCCTGGTATGTTAACATCCCAGTCATGGTTATCTGTGTACCATGTTTCTGTGACTGCTGCGATATCCAGGCATCCCTCTTCCATCAAGGCCACCAGTTCAGGGAGCTTGTTGCCCAGACTATGGACGTTGGTACTCATTACCCTCCATTTCTTGATGGCCTTACCCGTTTTTGACCCATCCCTGTCCTTATTGCATTTGTCACTTTCTCCATTTACCCCTGCGCTTCTCCCTACTGACATCTCTATGTTGGTGTCTACCTCACTTAGTACCCTGATTTTGTGGGGGGGGGGCTATGATTTCCCTGCTCCTTTCCAGTGCCTTCCACCTTGGCTAATTTAAATGCTTGCCAATGAAGTATTTAAACCTATCACTTAGGATCCTGGTTCCCCTCTTGGACAGATGCAGACCATCACACCAGTATAGGCCTGCATCCATCCAGGTAGACCCCCAGTCCCCAATGAAGCCAAATCCCTGAGTTCTGGACCAGTTTTTCAACCATTGATTGAATCCCATGGTGTGGAGAAGGATCAAACATCCCAGGGACTGCTCTCCTTCTCCAGGGAGGGGGGACTCCAGTGGTCATCGAATGCCTGGCTCCTAGAAGAGGCTGGGGGTGGCACACCGATGCTGCCATGTAGTTAGAGACTGGGCAGATGCCTGGCAGAGCACACACAGGAGCATGTATGCTGCCACTGCTGTCATCACTACATGCTCTACTTCTAGGGGAAAATAACGGAGAAAGAAAATAGTTGCTCAGTAGATGACGGCGGGTACCTTGCAGGTCCTGCCCCCTGACAAGTCACAGCACTGACCACACTGGATCCTGTCTTCAGCAGGTGTTGGGGAGCCCCACTGGCCTAAATGAGGGGGGGTGAGCCCTGGGGGTAATGGTCAGGTGCCAGCTGGTGGATGTCGGGGGATGGGAGTGGGGGCTCCCTTTTGAGATAGGGCCGAGCAACAAGGTGGTAAAAATGATAACAAAAAAAAACAAACAGAAATAGATTCTTTAATTAGTCAAATTTGTCATATTATATTGTGAACTAAGCTCTCAGTAACATAGTAATGCAAGGTTGGAAGGGACTCCAGGTCCATCAGATCCGCTTTGAAACCTTTTCTGATTGAATAAATCCACCTGCATTTTTGAAACTCTCTGCAACTGAGTGTTTTGTTGTTTGCATGTCTATGTTTTGCCGGTTCCATCAGGTCTACTCCATCCCCCTCTTCATAAGCAGGAATGATTAAAAAAGTGCATGACGCTGTGCACTAGCGCTCATTGAGCCTTCTGCCAGCCAAAGGTGTGTCCAGAGCCATCGCCCGTTGGTCTGACTTTTTTTTGGTCATGATATGACCTTTTCACAACTGATGGTGTGGCCCTTTTTGGACCTGTATCAGCTTTCTCATAGCCACCAGTGTAGAGCTTCACTGGCCCCCATCAGGCCTTTTAACAGTCCCTGGTGTGGCTCAAAGATGATATGGAAAGGGGGAAGAGGGGGAGAGTGGTGACAATTCAGGAGAAACAGGGCAAGAATGGTACTGCATTTACATGTGGTAAAGATACAGAGGATAATGGGGACAATCCAGAAGAGGGATGGTGAGAACACTGCTGCATTTCTTTTTTTAATTATTCTCTGGTAACTGGGTAAGGCTTACTAGGCACAAGTGTCTGTTTTAAGGGATGACCCGGGAGCACTGGAGAAGTTAAGTGACTTGGTCAGAGTCACACAGTAGAGGTTGTGGGGATTAAACCCCGGTCTGCTGGATGTACCAAGCTCATTCACAGCTCATTACTTTAACCTCTAGGCTATACTACTATCCCCATATCAACGTCCACATGAATTTAAAGCTGCACCAGAGGCATTCATAATATATATTAGTGGGGGTGGGAGAGTGTACAATGGGAGAAGACAGGATAAAACCCAGGAGAGGGAAGGCGGGAGAGAATTAAACTGCATTTATATTTATAGAATGGCAAAAAAAATATCTAGAGTTTTCATTGGCTAAGAGACATCACCTGACCGTACATTACATCTTTATAAACACATGGTCAGGTGGCGAATCTCAATTTCCTGTCCAGAAAACCTACTTAGAGCTGTTTTATAAGTGTAATAAGCCCCTCCAGGGTGTGCATCATAGGGTTTCAATTCATTTCCCAGAGGCATAAGGACACAACCTTTGGCTTCAAGCCTTACTACACCCCTGGGGCGTGCATTAAAATCCTTTAATGCACACCCTGTTGTGACTTGTTACTTACATATACTATGACTCACACTACTTCAGTGTAAGGGACAAAAGCAGGCATCAACTCTCCATCTAGAGTGTCCCCCTACTTTTTCAGCAGTTATAACAATAGCACTGTGTCATCCATGAACAAATCCAGCATTTTAAAGGTTTCCAAAGTAGATGCTTCTACCAAGGCTGCTGGAAGCCAGTTCCTCTCTATAACTCCATGTTGTGAACTGAAGAACCCTCTGGCTGAGGTGTTAAAGGATTTATGCTGGATTTCTTAGGGATGTCCACTTGTGCTATATGCTTTAATGTTAAAGTTAAGCCTAAATATTTTGTGATCTTGGACTATTTTGTAAAAAGAAACAGGTCCTCCCCCTTCCCCAGAACATCTTCTCTTCAGGCTGTACAGTCCCACTGATTAAGTCCTTATTTTGCATGGCTGTTCAGCAGTAATTCTAAACAGTTTTGTAGCCCTCCCTGCACCCTCTCCTGTTTAATGCTATCCATTTTTAACCTTTAAAGTCAGTTTACTGACTTTTAAATCCCTACATGGACAGGGCCTGGACTATCTGAAGGAGCTCCTGGTTCCTTACTGCCCTGGTCGATCACTCTGCTAGGCCGACAAGAGGTTGCTAGAGATTCTAAGGGGGAATCTGAAATCATCTGGCTCAAGAGCTTTTGCTTATGCAGCTCCCACCCTTTGGAATGCTCTACCCCATCAGTTACGTGAGTGCACACCTGTGGAAGTATTTAAGAAGGGCTTAAAAACCTTTCTGTGGCAAAAAGCTTTTTTGGAGAACTGAAGTTTTTGTTGAATTGTTTATGATTTTTAGGTGTATTGGTTATTGGATTTTGTATAAATTGTTTTTAAATTGTTAGGCGCCTTGGGTTTGGAAAGGCACCTTATAAATAAAATTATTATTATTATAATTATTATTATTATTTAAGGTGCTGTGACCAAAACTGTACTGAATAATCAATGTGAGGCCTCACGTTTGTCCTATATGGTAGCATGAAACATTTTCCTTTCTGATGACTTAACTGTGACAGTCGGGGTGCCCAATCCCCCCCAGTGTCATGATTGAGAATCTTTGGTCTCTACCTTTTTTTCTCCTGTAAAAAAAACAGTCCATCAATGTTGTTTGCAGCCATTCCATGCCCCTACCCAACCCTCCCACTGAGCATCCACCCCCCCAGCCCTTACTTACCCATTGGGAGTCCAATGCTGTAATCCTCTCTGGTTCGCAGACATGACTTCAATCTTCAAAGCCGGACTGCAAACTGATGATACAAGTATACAGTTCAATGTATTTCAATGGGGTTCTGAACTTAGTGCCATAACTTGTTTAATTTTGCAATCTGTTCATCAAAGTTTTTTTGTGACTTGACATTTTGGAAAGTTTTCTCTTTAAAGTGATGATTTATCAAGTTTTTTTTGGGGGGGGTAACAGTGCTGTAGGAAGGTATTTTGGTGCTCTGGGCAAGAATGTAAGGTTGCACCCCTCCCAAGAAAAGAGCCAGAGGTCTGGGGGCCGTAAGGCCACCTGAAGCTCTGAGGGGTTTGCATGCTCTATTGTGAGTTTTGAGGCCTTTTTCAAAGAAAAAACACACTTTTGTTACAGTTGCCTACCCCTGATTTCAGGGAGGGAATATTTTGCTCCCATGGAATATGAGATGTGGGAGACTTTGAGTGGGTGGTATAGAGTGTGCAGCCGCAATTGTTGTGGATGAGTGGCTGACCAAGAATGCCATCAACCACCCACCCTATATGTATTTCTGAAATACATTGTGAGAGCTTGCTACATAAAGCATGGGGGTCTGGGGGCTGCAAGGCCCCCATAAGCTCTGAGGGGTTTACATACTCTGTGGTGAGTTTTGGGGCTTTTCTGAAAGAAAAAACATACTTTTGTTACAGTTCTCTACCCCTGATTTCAGGGAATATTTTGCTCCCATGGAATATGAGATGTGGGAGACTCTGACTGGGTGGTATACAGAGTGTGCAGCCACAATTGTTGTGGACAAGTGTCTGATCAACAATGCCATCAACCACCCACCCTATATGCATTTCTGAAATGTACTGTAAAAGACTGCTACATAAAGCATAGGGCTAGGGGGTCCTCTAGGCCCACTGAAGCTCTAAGAGGGAGACGGTTACATGCTGTAGCCTGATTTGGTAGTTGTGGGTCATCTACTACTGAATCACTCCCCTACTGAACCAAAACACACTTGTGTTACATGTTCTTCCAAACTGAGTATCCCTAGCAACCCCTGATTTCAGATTTTTGGCCAAATGAGAACCAGTGGTTAGTATTTAAATTAAAATCACAGTTTGCAAACAGGATTCTGCATTAGAAAGTAATGCAGATGCCGATGCCAGTTTAGTACTCCAACTTAATTGATAAATATATGAAACGTGAGAATTGAACAATCCATACAACACACAGGAACAGTTACACAGCAATACAAGATATGGAGCCAGAGCTGAATGAACCAAAGCCCCACACACAACAGCACAGGCCACTGAGTACTAAACCAAAAACCTCAAGGCAATCAGGACATGAGGGAAAACCCGGTAACTGACGAGAGGTGATGGATGTTATATATTTTCATGCAAATATGTTATTTGAATCTGAATCGCATATCCACAGTAATCAGATACAGCTTACACATTTCACAATTGTCTGTCTGGTCTATGTGTGAACTTTTCTTGCCTTCAAAGAGGCAAATTCATCAATGACTTTGTCGAAGTTAATGGCACTGGCTACAGCATTTTCAATAGCTAGTACAATGAGATTTGACAGTCTTTCTTGACCCATAGATTATCTTAAATAGGTCTTGATCAGCTTCAGTTTGCTGAAACTACATTTGCAAGAAGCAACAGTTACAGGGAGCATCAAGAAGAGTCGGAGAGCAATTTCAATGTTTGGATAGGAAGTACTCAAAGACCATTTGTGAATGAGCTTCAACAAGCTGAGGGGTGTGGCATTAGAAAAATTGGGCAGTACTGAAGCTGCCTGAAGTTTGATGCTCTCTACCTCATATACTATTTCACAAGCATCTAGATCCTTAGAATATTTCATTGCCAGATCTGCTGCACATTTCTTTAACTCGCTAGCTTTCATTGTTGAGAAAGATAGTCCTGTAAGGAAGTCAAAGTCAGCAGCCACTTCAGACAATGCCTCATACCTCCACTGAATCTGTGAAGTGAGGATGTCTAGAACATAGTTGAACAGCATTTTGAAATCCTGCTCAGCAGAAATCAAGTGCCCTTCATCTTCAACGTTCTAATCGGCCATCCTTTTCACCTTTCTTTTTCCTTTTTCTGTGAATTCTGCATTCAGTGACATCTGTTCAGCAAGTTCTGCTGCATGTTGTACAACATCATGTATTCCATCATCCCACATGTGCTGCATTGCCTCCCTTAATCCACCGATATGTTTTGAGGCACTATCAACAGGCAATCCCTTACATTGCAATAGTTGGTTTACTCGTTCAATCAGGTTCAGTTTTTTGTCCCACACTGCTAGGGTACAAAGAAATTTGAAATCTATCTGCTTGATTAGGCTCTGGGCTGTTGGTACCGCGTCGGCACTGGTTGCATCTTCACTTATTTGATACAATGCCTTTAAGACATCCAGTATTTGAAGATGAAGGGAGTGAACTGCGTGAAATTTTGAAGACCATCTTGTTTCAGTGTGACCCTTCAGAGTGACCTTTACTGCTTGGAACAGCACCTCTCAGCAGCTTGTTGAAGCTACAAACAATGTAAATAATCTCTGCATTGTGCCAAAAAATGATACCATATCCACTGATACACTCGCAGCATGGACCCCAACTAAATTAAGAGAATGAGCTGCACATGGGACAAATCTAGCATGTTCATTCACTTGTGCTATACGGGCTTGCAAACCACAATACTTTCCTGCCATATTAGCGCCGTTGTCATACCCTTGGCCATGACAGTTAGCTATATCTAAGCCATCATCACTTAATTTCTTTTCAATTTCTGCAGCTAGACCACTTCCTGTCTTTTCATGCAAGATTATGAAATCAATGAAACTTTCCTCAACACTGCAATTATTATCCTGTATTCTCACATACCGAATGATTTGAGACATTTTTTCCTAGTGAGCCACATCTGGTGTACAATCAAACATAATAGAGAAATATTTTGCCTCCTTAATTTTTGCAATTATTTCACATCTCACAGTGGAACCCAGCAAGTTAATAAACTGATTCTGAATTGTAGGAGAAAAATAAGTGGCAGACCCCTTCTTATGGTTGGCAATGTGCCCTGCAAGCTCCGGATTATAGTGATTTATCAGTTCGAAAAATTAAGAAAAATTCTAGCATGTGTGTGTCCAATCATCTCTGTGGACCCCTGAGAGCCAAGTTGTTCTTTGTGCAGAAAAGAATAGCATCAAGAATAATTTTCAGAATGGTATGCCACTTTTCTTTTTCTGAGGCAACTGACCTTTGCAGTTGATCATCTATTGTGGCCCCTGTCTTCAAGCGCATTTCAAAATTCTTCCAACGTAAATAACTGGCGCAGTGTTCAGGGGAGTTTTCATGATCTGGAATTCTGGGATTTAAATGTCTCCAGTCACAAAATCCTTTTTTTGGATTTGCCAGGCTCGTTGTAGTGGATGATTTTTTTACAATCAGCATGCATGGGAAGCAATACATTGCTTTCTTGGTCTCACCATACATTAGCCATGTGCGTTCCACAGTTTCTCCATTAGGAAGAATTTTTGTGAACCAATCCCGATAAAAGCACCTGCCATCATCAAACGCTGAGAAAATAAAATCAGCATTTTTCTTTTGTTCAGGGCCATGTTCCACCAAGCAACATCTAACTTTGTCAGTCATGTCAGGCCATGATGTTGGGTCATTAAAATTAAGTTGGAGTACTGAACTTGCAACAGCATCTACAGTACATTACTTCCTAATGCAGAATCTTCTGTATATTTTTCAAAGCTGCACGCAAACAGTGTCAGCTGGCAATCATCATCATCTTCTTTTTCTTCAACTTCTTCTTCTTCTTCTGTAATATTGCCCTCAACATCTGACTTAGTAGGGGTAGGCTCATCGATGTCAATTGGTGTTGCTACTGACGGAGTCGCTGAGCTTCCCTCCTGCTCCTTAGACTTAGTAAGCCAATTTTGCCACTGCTGGAAGAGTTTTCAATTTTCTTCTTCTCTTGCTTTCCTCAGTTTTCTAAACTCTGCCCCTGATGGTTTATTCGGTTGCGTCTTCAAGAATCAGGCCTTCCTTTACAAAATACTGAAGAGAGACGTGTACACTATAATAGGTGTACTTAACTTCAGAGCATCCCAGTCAATGTCCTATCCAACTTCCTGTTTGTGTAATCAATAAGGCACAACAGGGAGTGGGTTACTGGGGGTTTACCCATGCCTTGTGTGGTGTGTCACAAGGCACAGCCCAGTGACTTAACCATAACCACACAAGAAGTGGGACAGGTTATTGACTGGGATGCTCTGAAGTTAAGTACACCTATTTACCCGGTCATGTGACATGTTTTGACCAATGAGGTTACAGGATTTTCCTACACCATTATATAATTTGCAAGTAAGACCTCAGGTGTGACAGCAGTGCTTGTTATCACTGATCACTGCATTACATGAAATCAAAACACTGATCAAAGAGCATCTCAAGTTGCCCATTCAGTGCTGATGATTCTATAGTAGCTAGTCTATAGAATCGAAATAATGCACTTAAGTTCAGTGCATGTGTAGTAGTCAGATTTACACACTTCTTGTGTGGCTAATAAACTCACTTGGCTGTGCCTTGTGACACACCACACAAGGCGTGTGTTAATCTTGCAACAACACATGCACTGTTGTACACTATTGCTTAAATCCAGCCTTGTCAAAATGCTGTTGTACCAAAGTTCGTGTGATGATATTAGTACCATACCATACCATACCATTTCTATCTGTGATAGGACATCTGCATTATAGAACCTCAAGAGAATGCTGAAGATCAGAAGGCAGTTTCATTGTGCAAGATATATTTATATATTTTAATTGTTAGACTTTGCTAACCGGGTTAGGCCTACTCGGCACAAGTGTGTCATTTCAGGGGTGACCTGGGAACACTGGGCAGTTAAATGACTTGCTGCTGAGACTCAGAGTCACACAGTATGCAAGTGGAGGTTGTGGTAATCAAACCCAAGCTGCTGGATGACAACAAGCTCAAAAATTCACAGCTCATTACTCTAACCTCTAGGCTATACAGTCAGCTCCCCAGCCTAAAATCGTTTAACTAGCTTGGCTGTTAGGATCAGCCTTACATTAATCCCTGTTCAGTGAACTGTCATGTGCAGCCCGATTACCGTGGCATATTGATTCTTCTTGACTTTTAGCATTCCATCCTGTCACTGCTGACTGACTGAAATGCTGCACTCTGATTTTGAGCCAACACTCCTAAACTGTTGGTGGCAGAACTTTTTTTCTCAAATATGTCAATTTAAATTATATAAACAGTTGACATTATTGTAAGATTGACTTTTAAGAAAAAAGTTCTTCTTCCATTAACAGTTTTTAAATGTGCGGCTTGAAATCGCAATGTAGCATTCCAGTCACTTTTGAACTCTAGGATACAGAAAACATTCATAAACCATACTTGTAACACTTTTCTTTTTGAATACATTTCTATAACAGCAATAAGGCTCTCACAGGAGTTAAATTAACAGCCAGTTAATTACAACCTAGGGGCAAAATGTCACTGGACCACCCCTCTCATGCCACATATTACATTGACATCCCTAGATAGTGGTTACTGACTATTAATCTAACCTCGGGGAGTGCCTTATTGCTATGCTCTCCTACCACCATTGCTATAGTACTGCCCCTACCTCCCCTACTCCCGCCCCTACCCCAACCCAGAGAGTCAGACAAACTACCAGTCAATGCTACATAAATGCAATCACGATACACCCATCACCCAATTTAAAAAACACATTGACTTACCTTTAATAAGACTGACTACTGGAGCTGACTCCTTGCACGGCCTCTGCTGACTGCTGCAACTTATGTAGGACAGAAACTCTCTGATCTGATAGTGATGGAGTCCACACTCAAGTTCGGGCCTACAAATGAAAGTTCACATTTAAATTAATTACATAATTTATTGCTATTTTCCCCTCAAGAACAGAGCACCTCCTTACACACATACAGAAATTATGAAATGAAGTAGTAATCATGGTTTCCATTGCTGGTGTTTCCTTGGTAACCATGGAAAATAACCCTGGCTCCATATTACATACTTTATCAGCTTTCAAGGGTGAAGCTGAGCTGACAGTGGGTTCTGCCAGAATTGATCAAAAATGTATATTTGAAAAGGGTCACCTTATCTTAAACTGCAAATTTAAACTGAGTTATTAAATAGAGAATAATGTACGGGAAGGTGGTTATTATGAGAATTTTATACACACCCGAGGTGTGGGATGCCACATAAACCCCAAGGGCGAAGCCCGAGGGGGTTTTATTTAGGCATCCCACACCGAGGGTGTGTGTAAAATTCTCATGAATAACCACCTGCATATTACTTTATTTTTTATAATTGCTGGTCACAATTTTTTCAACTGTAATGTATTGTATTTGCAAAGAACTGAGTAAGACAGTTGTGCAATAAGTAAATATTTATTTGTCTTGTTGTATTACATTTAATTTTTTAATTCTTTGTTTTTTTTATTTTTTTTATGTTTGCCAAAGAAACATGAACAGTTGTAAAGTTTAGAACATTTGTCAGTATTTTAACATTTTTTAACTTACAGTTCTTGAATGAGATTAAGTTGGAACCATGAAAGCTTCAGAAGTGATAACAATTAAGAACATTTACAAGTTTTTAACTAAAAGTTCAAACTGTGAATTTTGTTATGCAGTCTGGTTCAAAGAGGTGTTCCTGGTCATTGTCATTTGGTTCCTGTGGAGATCTTCATATCGCGTTGTCTGAGAAGGGAAGAGGACAGCGTTAGATTAGCGTGGGTTAGGAAGTGTCTTAAAAATGTGTGTATGCTTGCTTACCTCTAGTCGTCATCGTTGGAATCTTCTATTACAAGGGGGCGTTTTCTGTGCTTCATTTCTGGAGCATTGTATATCTGCCTCGTTGAAGGTGCAGTGTGGGCCAAAGATGGCTTGTAGTCTGTTGGAGAAAGGCTGCTCAGCTGTGTTCTGGAGTTCTGAAGCGGCAGCGTGGTGCAGATCTTTTCTGGAGGTACATGGCTGTTCTGTTTCACATTTGGAAAATGTGAGCAGCTCACTTACTTTGAGTTGTTTGGCTTCTGAGAGTACTGAATAATTATTTATCGATTGAACATTTCTGTGGCCTGATATTTGTTGTACTTCAGTGGGGGCCATGCTACAGTCTAAAAGTCTCTGAATTGTGGTTTTTCAGGTAGAGTGATTAGTAATTTGTTTGCAGTGTGGAATTCCAGACTGAAGTTTCATTGTTGTCATCATGGCTCTTAGTTTGTTGAGTCCTACAGTCCTGTTTCGGAACCAGAGGGAGTTTTCTTTTTTATTTATGTTTGGGGCTAAGTAGAATGAAGAGTCTTTGCTCTGCATTTCGGGTGGTCTGTTAGCTTTGTAGAGACGGAAAGCTGCTATGGTGTCTCTTTCTGGATTTTGTTTATTTTGATATACTCGGGGCTTCAGTGGTCTTATGTTTCTAGGGTTTTCCCCAGTTCTAGTTTTAGTTTGTCTTTCATTGTATTCGAGAAAGGTGTTGCCTTCTGAGCCTGTTCCCTCAGTAATGTCACCCCAGGTGAGGTTGTACTGTTCCTTTGTTCTAAGTGCGCATTGTAGACCAATGTTGAAAAATAAGAAATTGAGGAGACCAGTTGGGTTGTGAAGTGATAAGGTGCCTGAGTTGTAAAGTAATTCAATATCTTTCTCTGTGAGAGGTGAAGCTTTTAATGGCCTGTTTCCTTTGCCTAGACGCTTTAGCTGTTTTTGTTTTGCAGCAAGTGTTTTTCTGGTTTGAATGAAATCGGTTGCTAGCCCTTTAAATATACTGTGGGGATACTTATGGGCTGCTAGGTGCCTATCTATGCTGGCGATTATGCCATGGATTGTTCCTGGTTCATATTCAGAACCATTGTGACGTTTTAAACAGTAAGTGACGTTAGCTATGTGTGTATCTAGCTGTTCAGCACAGAAGGTGGTAAAGTCATTTTGTAGTGATGCTTCTGTGAGGAATTTGTGGAACAGGCGGATGTCACTGTCTGTTTTTCTTTTGGTATTTTTATTGTCCTGCTCTATTGTGAATGCTTCTCTTATAGAGCTATCTACAATCTCAAACCTGGTTTCCATACTTGAAGTACTTTGTTGTTCTGTCACTGTCGCTACTGCTGAAAGCCTTTTTTTTTTTTTTTAGAAGGCAACTATATGCTGTGACGACGACAACGCTCAACCTGACAGGACACGCAGAGCTGCGAAACTGTGAGTGACTATGTTATTATGTCCGCTCTAGAGGTCTTTGTGTCTCACGCTTGTCTAGAGAGAGGTGGCGCGTGTTTGCCATTAGACCTAGCTGAGCTAGTTATAATGGCAAATTATAACTCGGTTTGTCTACGAGAAAAAATTGTGGCCAGTAATTATATAGAGGATAATGCCTGATGTACAGGTGATAACCACGGTGTAATTACCTCAAGTGGCTGCTAGGGCACCAGTAAATCTTGAGAGCACAGCTTGAGAGGTTTGCCATTGCCCTATCAACCACAAGAGGTGATTATACTGTGGTTATCATATCGCCTGTACATCAAGCATTGACATTTAGAGGGTATGGGACTCAATATGAGAAGTTACTCCCACCCCGAACACAATTAATTTAGCCTTACCTTATTAATGAATCTGCACTATGGCCACATAAATGTGTAGGAAAACAGTTTATTATGATACACAGATTGAACTACAGCAGGACAAAAGAGCACCAGAGTTAACATCTCTATCAGACGTGGTAATCACTAGACTCAACAACAGCAACGTGTGACAATTGGAATGATGTTATTTGAATGGAAAGCCCTTATCATTGTTCCAATTTCTGCAAGTTTATATTGCTATGGCATCGATGTGATGTCAAGAGGTTGTTCACCCCCTCTTGAGTATGTCACATCGATACCATGGCAATGGGAGTGGATCTGTTCATACGCGGGACGTGGGTCCTTTATACACGTCACACAACAGATGGCTGCGGCGCCAGTGGTGAGAGGTTCTTCCACATCTAATATGGTAGCGACAGTCCAGCACTGTAATTCAACATTTGTAACACCATACAGTTCTCCCTTACACAATCTGCTGGCCCAGTGGCACAGAAAGCTGAGGCGCTGGATGCCACACCTCAAACTACACCGGCAACCCAGGTTCAGGAATGGACTCTGGTTGTCAAAGGCTGGCCGGAGAAGAAGATTGAGCATCCAGAGGACTGCTCTCCTCTCCTAGGGTGGGTTGGGTGGGAGCACCACTCCTGTAGAGTCCACGCCGAAGAAAGTGGAGTGTTACTAGTCATGTACCAAAGGGCTGGAATCGGTCCTCTTTCCTGTCTCTATAAGTGGCACTGCACAGCAGAGGGACTAGAAAGAAGCGTATGCCTCTTTGCAGACAACACAAACATCTGCAACAGGGTTGATGCACAACAGGGGTGGAGGATGAGAAGGGACTGACTTGAAAAACTTGGATGACTGGTCTAAAGTTAGATTCAATGCAAAGAAGTGCAAAGTGATGCACCTGGGAAACCAAAACCCAAGAGAAGACCACAGGGGGGGTACTAAGTAAAATGGAAAAAGACCGGGTGGTAGTCACATCAGAAGATGACCTAAATGTAGGCAAACAATTTGAGAATGCAGTTATGAGCCAGGGCTTGTGGATTCTCTGAAGCATAGGGAAAGGCATCGCTAGTACAAAACAGGGGGTTGTCATCCCTCTGTAAAGACAATTGGTGTAAGACCCCATATGGAGTACTGCTAAATGGTGCAAGAGTCTAACATGTTTCAATATAAAAAAATAGCAGGACAAGAGACACAGCATGAGATTAGAGGAGGCCGATTAAGGAGTATTGTGAGGAACTTCTTTTTGACAGAAAGGGTGGTGGATGCATAGAATAGTACGTAATACGTAATAGTGTGTAACAAGCTCCCTGAACTAGTGGCCTTGATGGAAGAGGGTTGCCTGGATATTGTGGCAGTCACAGAAGCATGGTACACAGAGAACCATGACTGGGATGTCAACACACCAGGATACACAATCTACAGGAGGGACAGGGAGGGTAAAAGAGGAGGAGGGGTAGCTCTCTATGTAAAGGAAGGGATCAAAGCAACAGAACTAAAGAGTAAACAGGGAGCAGATGAGGCACTTTGGGTCACCCTGGAGACAGGAAATGGCACCACAATCCATATAGGGGTTGTATACAGACCCCCATCTCAGGGGAGGAATGGACAAGGAAATGATAGAAGGCTTTCTTAGAATGGCAGAAAAAGGGGAGATATTGTTGATGGGGGACCTGAATATGCCAGATGTTAACTGGAGCACCTTTGCTGCAGGCACATCCAAGAGCAGGGTCATTCTTGATGCCCTACAGGGGCATGCCTCAGACAGCTAGTATTGGAACCCACTCGGGAGGGAGCAATCTTAGACCTGGTACTCTCAAATGGGGATGGAGAAAGAATCTCAGATTTAGAAGTGGGTAGCCATCTGGGAACAAGCGACCACCAAACAGTGTGGTTCACGATAAACACAGCCATACAATCAAGCCATACAAAAGCAAGAGTACTGGACTTTAGGAGGGCCGACTTTGGAAAAATGAGAGAGTGCCTCAGAAAAGCACTAGCAAACAGGCAAGAAGGAGGGGTGGAGGAACAATGGGGAGTGATCAAAACAGCCATCACAGAGGCAACAAACCTTTGTGTAAAGCAAATCAATAAAACACAATGAAGGAAAAAACCGCTATGGTTCTCAAAAGAGGTGGCAGTGAAGGTTAAGGAGAAAAGGACAGCATTCAGGAAATATAAGGAAACACAGAAGGAGCAGGACAGAGAACTTTATCAGTTAAAGCAGAAAAAGGCTGGGAAGGCAGTCAGAATAGCAAAGGCCCAAACCGAGGAAAGGATAGCCAATTCTGTTAAGAAGGGGGATAAGACCTTTATAGGTACATTAGGAAGCAAGAAAGACCAAAGGAGGGATACTGAAGCTTAATAAAGGGAGGAATGTGGGTAGAGGTGACAGTGAAAAGCAGGATACTGAACGAATATTTCTGCTCAGTATTCACAAAGGAGGAGGGGAGTTACCTAAACCAAACAAGAGAAACACTCCAAAGATGGGGTCGATACCAGTCCATTTACAGAAGAAAGGGTTCTGAAAGAACTGATAAAATTGAAGGTGGACAACGCAATGGGGCCTGATGGGATTCACCCAAGAATTCTAAAAGAACTAAGGGTAGAACTAGTGACACCGCTGACTATTCTCTTTAACAAATCATGGGAGGATGGGGTGGTACCTGAGGACTGGAAGAGGGCAGATGTGATTCCTCTTCACAAAAGTGGGAGCAGGACAGAGGCAGGAAACTACAGACCAGTTAGTTTGACCTCAGTGGTAGGGAAAATGATGGAATCATTTCTGAAGGAAAGAATTGTTGAGTACCTAGAGGCCAGTGGGGCACAGGACCCAAGACAGCATGGATTCACGATGGGAAGGTCGTGTCAGATGAATCTAATAGATTTCTTTGACTGGGTGACCAAAGTAGTATAACAGGGAGGGGCTGTGGACATGGCCTACCTAGATTTTAGCAAGGCATTTGATACAGTCCCACACAAAAGATTAATTCACAAGATAGCCAGCCTTGGAGTGGGTCCCAAGGTGGTAGCCTGGATAAAAAATTGGCTAGACAACAGGACGCAAAGGGTAGTAGTAAATGGAATACACAGTGAAGAAAGGAGGGTTACTAGTGGGGTACCGCAGGGTTCAGTACTGGGACCGGTCCTTTTTAATGTCTTTATAAGTGACATTGCAGAGGAACTGGAAGGAAAAGTATGTCTCTTTGCAGATGACACAAAGATCTGCAACAGGGTTGATACACAAGATGGAGTGGAAAGGATGAGAAGGGACTTGGCAAGGTTGGAGGAATGGTCAAATGTATGGCAGCTCAGATTCAATGCAAAGAAGTGCAAGGTAATGCACATGGGAAACAAAAACCCAGGGGAGGTGTACACAATGGGGGGTGAGATACTGACAACAGTAAAAATAGAAAGGGACCTGGGGGTAATTATATCAGATGACCTAAAGGTGGGCAAGCAATGTGAGAAGGCAGTAAGGAAGGCAGGGGGATACTGGGATGCATAGGAAGAGGCATCAATAGTAGAAAACAGGAAGTTGTTATCCCTCTGTACAGACAGTTGCTGAGACCCCATCTGGAGTACTGTGTGCAGTTCTGGAGACCCCATCTCCGCAAAGACATAGACAGAGTGGAAGCTGTCCAGAGGAAGGCAACCAAAATGGTGCAGGGTCTGCACCAGAAGACATCTGAAGAAAGACTAAAGGAGTTTAATATGTATACCCTAGAGGAAAGGAGGGAGAGAGGACATGATAGAAACTTTCAAGTACCTCAAGGGAATTAACAAAGTCCAAGAGGGTAGCATCTTCCAGAAAAAGAGATGTACAAGAACAAGGGGGCACAATTTGAAGATAGAGGGGACGGCTCAGAGGTAATGTGAGGAAGTATTTTTTCACTGAGAGGGTTGTGGATGCATGGAACAGCCTCCCTGAGGAGGTTGTGGAGTCAAGAACAGTGGGGGATTTCAAGAATGCATGGGACAGGCATAAGGCAGTCCTAGTAGGGGTAGGAGGAAGTAAGCTGTTGGTTAACTAGGATTTGCAGCTTATCTGTTAGGTAGGAAAATGGGCAGACTAGGTGGGCCAAGCGGTCCTTATCTGCCATCAAATTCTATGTTTCTATGTTTCTACGGCCAGGCCTACCTCAGGAAGTGGTGGATATGAATAAGTGCAGGGCTTCAAACAGGCACGGGATAGGGTAGGCATAAGTGAGCAATACAGATGAGTATGAATAGATAGACCATTGACAGTAAAGGTCGATGGCATATTCATAAGGTATAAAAGAATGGGCAGAGTAGATGGGCCTTTGCAGTCCTTATCTACCATCAACTCTGTTTCTATGTCAGTTATCTAGCTGTTTATCATCAGCCTAGTGGATAGCAGAGTTGGTCACTCCCAGTTCTGTTTGGGTGGGAGTGAGTCAGTTACTGACTCCCTCCCTCCCAGACAAAACCGAGAGGGACCCACCCAACCTAGCAAGTACAGTACCACTAGTACTACCGCTGGTGCTGCTACCCTCTAGGCTGATGATAGCAATCAGATAACTGACAGAAAACATAGAGTTAATGGCAGATAAAGACCACAAGTTCCCATCTATCTAGTCTGCCCATTTTAATTACTGGAGTCAGGTGACACCACACTACACTGAAGTGACTACTGGACTTGCTGGTTCTCTGTGACTAGGGCAGATAGCCCGCTGCCTCCGGTGACAGCTGAGCTAGATGCACTATAACTGCATACAGTATTATTCTGCTGTACTGTCTGCTCAACTCCCAGAGTACAAAGCCTGCTGTACCTATTTCTTAAAGTTTAAAAAAAGTGGGCAAGAGTGAGCAGCAGTGTCTGTCTGACATGATACATCAGCCCCCACCACTTACAATATAATTACAATTTACATAATACTATTTTCCCTATGACCCCAGTCAGCTGCTGGGATGCAATATAATTGCAGGGCATTTGTGGAGGACGTTCAACCCATGGTGCACTTTTTTGGAAACTCCACACACTACAGTGGAGGCGTGATCACGCTGTGGGCATGCTCCTGTTGCAAAGTACAACTGCCTCAACAATCACTGAAACCTAGCAACGAGTAAACTCATAATTATTCTTGACAGGGGGTGTGGGGGGCTGAAGCCCCCCACCAAAATAGAAGAATTGTAAATTTTTCACTATGACTGCTTGTTTAACCTCCCCGTACAACGCGATGCGGTAACTACAACTGACTGACAATTGGCTGTAGCACAACAATGTGCCGGGCTGCCAAACAGGCAGCGGAGAAGGAGGTTTCACAACAATTGAACTGCCTAGTTAGTTGTGAGGTTGCTTTATGTTTTGTAATATTCTGTGACATTTTTTCTGAGGGTGCGCTCCGCCCCCCCCAACCCCCAGGTAAAAAAATACAACTTCATTAGTGCTCCCATGATGTGTGTGTGGGGCAGAGTGCCTCCACAGAAAGAATAATATCCTGCAACATCACAAACCGTAAGACCAGAAACCATAAAAAACTAAAGGCATTGGCGCATTGCTGTAAATGTACAGTATGTAACAGGGGCAACTGTGGCATTTGTGGAGGATGTTGCACCAGTTGTAGTTATTGCAGCGGGTTGTACAGGGAAGTTAAACAGGCAGTCCCTTATTGTAAATGTAACTCTTGTAATTGGGGGACTCCACCCCCAGTCGTAATGGAATCTTGGTAATTATGGGGAGGGGGAATAAATTCCTTCCTTGTGAAAGGAGTAGTCTAGAAGAAGGCTAAGTTGAACTTACTACTTAGCCTTCTAGTCCTGTCATAAGGAAGTTATTCACAGTTTTAAATATCCCCATGTTGACCATTGTAATTTGTTGTTGAGGTAATAAAAATACAGTTTCCCTTTAAAACATTTAATGTATTTACATTTAAACAACTTAGACTCAAGACTAGTTGAGTCTAAAGTAGTTGAATTTGAAATCGTATAGACTCACTCTCAAAGGGAAGGGCATTTGTATTACATCAGCAAGGAAGTTACAGAGTGCACAGGGGGTGTGTGTGTCTCAGTTCTGTGCTTGTGCAGTGCTTACATGCAGATTATTTTTCGACTAGTGCCCTCCTGCCTGGCTAGCCCTAATGCCTTGCATGCCAAAGCCTATTAATTATATTACTTTATTATTAAGCTTAAGCCTTTCCTGACTTGACTGCCTGTAGCTAATTGCAATCATCCCCCCTTTAAAATGCACTGGCACTGGACTTGCCTCGCCCACCCGCACAGACGACTTGGAACTCCCTCCAGTCCAGTCGCAGCCTATCAGCCATGACTTGGAAGTTGGCCCCACTCTCACATATTTCAAAAAGAGCTAGAGAGTTGAGAGACAGGGCATGGGTGGAACGGGCTCCCAGTCAGTCACTGCTTCTGCTTGGTGTGGGGCTGCCATGCCATTGCCGTCTGGATTAATTTGTTCAAGTCTGCAGGAGGGGACTTGGGGAGGTGGGATGCAGGCCTGGCTTTCCACTGACTACCCTTTTTAATAAATCATGGGAGGATGGTGTAGTACCAGAGGACTGGAGGAGGGTGGATGTGATTCCCCTTCACAAAACAGTGAGCAAGACAGAGGCAGGAAACTACAGACCTGTCAGTTTAACCTCAGTGGTAAGGAAAATGATGGAATCACTGCTGAAGGAAAGAATTGTTGAGTACCTAGAGGCCAGTGGGGCACAGGGCCCAAGGCAGCATGGATTCACAGCAGGAACGGAAGGTCATGTCAGACTAATCTAATTGGTTTCTTTGACTGGATGACCAAAGTAGTAGACCAGAGTGGGGCTGTAGACATGGCCTACCTAGACTTTAACAAGGTATTTCACAGTCCCACACAAAAGGTAAATAAACAAATTAGCCAGCCTGGGAGTGGGTCCCAGGGTGGCAGCCTGGGTAAAACATTAGCTGGACAACAGGACTCAGTGGGTAATAGTAAATGGGGTCCACAGTGAAGAAAGGAGGGTTACTAGTAGGGTACTGCTGGGTTCAGTACTGGGGCCAGTCTTTTTAATGTCTTTATAAGTGACATTACAGAAGGCCTAGAAAGGAAAGTATGTCTCTTTGCAGATGACACTAAGATCTGCAACAGGGTTGAAACGGAAGGTGGGGTGGAAAGGATGAAAAGGGACTTGACAAGGTTGGAGGAATGGTCAAATATATGGCAGCTTAGATTCAACTCAAAGAAGTGCAAAGTAATGCACATGGGAAACAAAAACCCAAGGGAAGAGCACACAATGGGGGGTGAGATACTGACAGCAAAAAAAAATGGAACAGGACATGGGAGTAGTCATATCAGACTATCTAAAGGTGGGCCAGCAATGTGAGAAGGCAGTAAGGAGGGCTGGGGGGATACTGGGTTACTCATCCACTGATGGTCTAATGCATAGGCTGCAATAGCAGAAAAAAGCCTGGGCCTGACTTTGAATGTCCCTGTGCACAATTCCCAGGTGCAGGGAAAAATCTGTGAAGCTGTAAAAAACAAAATGTTGCTATTTCATTATTGTTTTATGTGCATAGCTGCCTGGTATTTTCCTTATTTTTTCCCCTGCAACTATGGAAAAAATGCTTAATGCTACATAGATAATACAAATACCAGTCGTCAGACTCATAGCATTTTTCTGCAGCAGCTGCCTGTGAAATACAAATTTATGCTGCAAGCAAGCTTAGCTAACCGTACCAAGAAGAAGAGAAAGTAAACTAAAGACCATCTCCATGATGATGTGACTACTGGAGTGGATAGACGATGGAGCCAAACAGCCTCCGAGCGCTTGCTCACCCTCCACCTCCATCCTAGGCTCCTACCTCCATGACCATGGGTCCCCTGCCAACCCCCAGTGGCCCGGGCTCATTCCTGAACCCAGGTCACTGGTGTGGCATGAGGTGTAGTGACCAGTGCTTCAACATCTATGGTCACCGTGCTGACTAATTTACTAACTTGCCAGCAGAAACAGGCCACATGGTCTATCAAGTCTGCTCGAGTGTGCAATCACTCCACTTTGCAGCTGCCCCTCCTCCTACACAATCCCACACAGATGAATGCCAAGTGAAATTGAACCAAATTAAACTATTTGTGGTTTTTTCAGTGAATGGGGGAAATTTGGCCAGGACACCGGGAAATGTCCCTACTCTTTTCGATAAGTGTCATGGGATCTTTAACATCCACCTGAACTACCACCAATCCGGGCAGATGGGACCTCGGTTTAATGTCTCATCTGAAGGAAGGCACCTCTGAAGTGCAGCATTCCCCCCCATGCTGCACTATAGTGTCAGTATTGGGATATTAACCCAAGTGCCAGATGTGGGGAACTGAACCCACAGCCCTCTGGTCTCCTGGCCTTAGAGGTGAGTTTGCTACCTACTGAGCTACTGACTAACTGACTTGTTCTTGTTTAGAAAATGCATTTTACACTAAGCCCCTCATTCTACCAGTTTCCTTTTTTTTTTCATTCAGGTGTTTGGCCCTGACCACCACATACTCCTGCCATTGGGCCCCCTGCCAGCCCCCAATACCATCTGCCTCTCCCTCTGTCGTCATGATCAGCGGTGATCCGCATTGTGCAAAACCTGAGAACTGCGGGGGCCATCACACTTAGCAGTCTGCAGATGGGGCTTTTTCTTTTTTCTCCTGTTTTCTTGCCATCCTCCCCAGATGTCTGGAATAGCCTCTGGCAGCTTATAAAGCATCAGCGCCACACTTGAGCATGTGCCACCCCTCACAAAGGAGCAAGCTTCCTGGCTCACCATGAGGGACCACTACAGCTCTGGGTCTGGGATGTTTCCCTTCCCTTTCTCTTCTGGCTCACACTCCTATCAGGGGCATTCCCCAGCCTGGCCACCTGACCCGTGCGGACCCAAGCTCACTCCCAAACCTGCGACGCCAGTGTGGAAGCACAAAGTTCTACCACTGAGCCATCAGGTGACCCCATTCTACCAGCTTCCTGAGTCGATATCACCAGTTTTGAAGGTGTGTCCCTTATTTTAACCCTTTTCTATGATTTTTTTAAGTCTTGTCCCTGATTTATGAAGCAGGAGGACGAGAGGTATGAATTTACCTATTGTACTTGTATTCACCACCCACTCTGGTAAAGCATTTAATGTGATCATTGCCCTGTGAGTAAAGACAATCTCCTCTGTTCAGTTTTATGCACTTGTTTGCACTTGCACTGAGCATCCCCTCAGTCCAGACATATTTGTTTTTTGAGTCAGTATCCATTCTATACATTTGTAATATACAGTACCCACTCATACTCTTCTTCTTTCCAATGTATAGATTCATAACATTTTTAGTCCATCTATATAGGTCAGATTATCTAGTCCTCTAATCATTTAAGTAGTCATTCTCTGTACTTTTTCTGGTGATGTTATATCCCCCTTATTGCATTGGTTCCTGAAGGAAGAACAAAAGTCAAGGTGGGTTTGTATGTATAATTCATACAGAGGTAGCATTATGTTACTTGTTCTAATTCGTCCCTCCTTTTATGTTACCATCCATATCTGCAACAAATGTGGAAAATAACGCAAGGCCCAACACAGAGCCTTGTGGGACTCTGCTGGTGACCTCTTCCATTTCAGACACTATCCCATTTATTCTGACTACTTGTGTTCTCTTTAATAGACAGTTATCCAGCTGACTACTAAGGCATTAATTGTGACACATCATGTTTATCAATCAGTGATCTATGGTCTGATTTAACCGAGTCTTCTTGACTCGCACTCAGTCAGCTGAGCCGGCTATTGCCACGGGCTGCCACTCTTCAGCTCTCACTCTATCTTACTGACTCCTCACGAGACCTGACTCTCATCAGCAGTGCAGACTGCTGCTGCTGCTCATAGGCTAACTAAGCAGCTGAGCAGCCGGTGGCAGCAACCAGGTATTCCCAGTCCATTCTTGACCCGTGATGGTCGCACAAAAAACACACACTCGCTCGATGCTCGATTGCACACCAACCGACTCGCCGGCTTTCACAGGTCACACCAGACCACAACGAGTCAGACCACAAACAACAACTTTAAGTTGAGGGACACCCCTGCCTGACCCACCCAGTAAGCCTCTGTTGTGGACAGGACATCAGTTCGGGAGTCAGAAGGAGAAGGACAAACCTACGCTACTACTAACCCCCCCCATCGAATATAAGGAGCAAGCAGAAGCAGGAAAGCAGCTTCAGTTTAGACCACAAACAACAACTTTAAGTTGAGGGACACCTCTGGCCCTGCCTGACCCAGTAAGCCTCTGTTGGGACAGGACATGGGTTTGGGAGTCGGAAGAAGAAGGATGAACCTACGTTACTACTACCCCCCCATCGAATATAAGGAGCAAGCAGAAGCAGGCAAGCAGCTGCAAACTAAAGTGACTGAGGATGTGACAGTGAGGAATTAGGATTAGAAGGAACTTGACTTAAATTGAATCTATGAGTGCATTTTTATTTTTGCTTGCCTTTGTTTTGCCTAAAAATATGTTACTGGTAATGTCTCTGTGCACTCCGCACCCAGCACCCCACTCGGCTCTAGTCTGCTTGAGCTCAGCGCTCTGTCTCCTCTCTCTCTTGACTTTTTTATTAACTTAGCGCTGCTCGCTCACTCGCTTGGTCTGTGTTAATTTTTTTTTTCTGAGTCTCCTCTCTCTCAACGACATCTTGAACTGCCTCTCTCTTCTCTAAACCCACTCTGAGTCTCCCGCACCCTACCTTATATACTGTCTGTTTGGAGCCCCACGTGACTTTTGCTTTCAGAAACAGAGCAGACCATGTGACCCCCCATGCGCCCCTGCTTGCAGAAATTAGTAATTCCATTCTGATGGAAAATGTGTTTCTTTTACATTCACAGCCAGCAGTCCCAGCACAGATTTGTCTAAACCTTTTTTTTTTTTATTACTGCAGTGCGCCCCTTAGAGGCATGCACCTGAGGCAGGCGCCCCACCCTTCCTACAGTACTGGGGGGTAAACTTTTCCTCTCTGAAGAGAGGAAGAGCAAAAACCTACCTAGGTAGGTTTGATCATATTCGTCTGCCCCCTGGACTGGAGGAAAGGAATAACATTTTTGCCTTGAGGGACTACTGAGCTGATTCCTTCCCTTCCCTTCCTGGTGTTCATGCCACGCCCCATGCTGGAATATGCTCTGATATATGCACAGACAGGCATGGGACCGCACATTCCATTGCAGTCAATGAGACGAGTTTGAAATTAAGCAATAATGCATGACAGGGCATGTGTTGTTGTGGGATTTACACATGCCTTGTGTGGTGTGTCATGAGGTGCAACCAAGTGACTTTAACCACACAAGAAATGTGTAAATCCCACTTCTACACATTTCCTGAAGTGCATTATTGTGATTATAAAATTAATCTGTTATTAAAAGTTAAAATAAAAATGAATTAGGTTCAAAGAAAGTAAACATTTGATTACTGGGATCTTTACCAGTTGTATGTTGCAGGATTTACACATGATCATGTGACATGTTTTGACCAATGAAGTTACAGGATTTTTCAAGACCCATTTTTAATGAAGATTTCTATGTGTTAATTAGTAATTAACAGGTAATTAAGGACAGCGCTTGATTAACAAGTCCACAGCTAATCAAGCGCTGTCCTTAATTACCTGCCAGTTACTCATTAACACATAGAAATGGGGCAGGGTGAACACCAGGAAGGAAAGAGAGTGACTTGTCGGCTCCTTAGCAAAAAATACAGTCCCTTCCCTACAGACCATGGGGGGGGGCAGATAAAAATTATCAAACCTACCTAGGTAGGCTTTCACTGAAGAAACCTTACTCACAGAGGAAGCGGAGTAGAAACTTGGAAAATCACTCAAGTAGCTGGCTACATCTTTCTGAATAGTTGCAACATCTTCTAAAATAATTTGACTATGTTTAGCTGAAGCTTTAAGTGAAATGCTGTTCCATTTCTGCATAAAATCTGTCTATATAAGTCAAAAAGCTAGGTGCTTTGTGAGGGGTAGCCCTCTGGGTACTCTCTTTAATTTATAGATAAGAACCCAGTGTTGAACTTTGCCAGTACAAATGGTTAGCTTTCAAAGCATTTTCTTCCAAATCTATGCAGGCTTATTTATAATCCTTGTGTTGTGGCACTGGAACAAATGCCTGTGTACAATATCTTCCAGTGTGAGTGGACCTGGAAAGTGTTCTGTGGTCCCGTGTGTTGAAAAAGCATATTTGCAAAAATCGACATGTTTGAATAATTGCTGTCCGTTGCATTGGCAGAATTATTTTCACTACACCAAAGTTTTGCTTAGCATATGTTTGATTTACTGCACTAGTTAAAGTTTTAGTTAAAAATATGCACTAATATAGACCTTCCTTGTAAATGTAGCAAGCATTTCAATTGGAACCGTGCACTCAGCTTCAAGAGAATATCAGCTGCACGAGCCTGTGAAGCCAGCACCAAGGAAGTTCTAGAATGCAGCAGTTGATCAATACTGAATCGTCAGGAAAAGAAAATCCATTCCCTTCATCATCTTTCATCAGTTAAAAGGATTTGAGTCTCATGTCATTTACTTCTTTAAAAGTAAACTTTTAATTGTTCTCTATAACACACATCAGACAGAAATGGAGACACCTGTCTCCTGCACCAACAGTTTGCATGTGCTCTGCATGCTTTTCAAGGTACCAACCTGCCTCATAGTACTTAAGTTTTTAAGGAAGTATTTAAAAGGGCAATGCTGTAATTCCTAGAGTTGTAAATAGAAATACATTTAAAGACTGGTGGGCCCAGACACAACAGCTCTCTTGCAGACAATACATTAACTAAAACACCACATAACAACCATGCAGTATTAAGAAAATTATTTATTACATCTCTAAATTCATATTCAATTCCATTTAAAAAAAGTGTTGTCAGAAAGTAGGAACTAAATAATATAGTTCAGCTATTCATACATATACATACTGTAAATGGTCCTGCCAAAGGCAGTAGCAATGCATAATTACACTATAACGGCATGTTTCAGAGCAGGAAATTATTAAAAGGTACTGATTTTGATATCCTTCTGCAGGCCAAGCCACTCTCTTGCTCCTCTGCAAAAATATCCAGTAACTTTCTAGTAATAACTTTAAAATCATGTTCCCGCTGAAGTTGCTTTTGGGCTGCTGTAGCATACTCATAATTATCTCTAAGTACTTGGAAGTGTTCCTCCACCTGGATTCTAAGCTGGCAGTCAGAGATGACAGGAACATAAAGTGTATATATATATATATATATATATAGATATATATATATATATATATATATATATATATATATATATATATACATATATATATATATATATATATACACACATATATATATAAATAAAACTCTGAACACAAAGTACAAATTGGGACTAGCCCCACAGCTGGGTGTGAGGCTTTAAGTGCTGACAGTTCATCTTTAATAACATGGATCACGTGAGAGGGGGTGACATTGGACCCTGAAATAGATGTTGTTGCCAGAGGGGGGGGGCTTAACCTGCACTGTGCACATTGTGTAAGATAGGCTTTTGAAAAAGGATCTGTTTAGTGGTGGGTTGAGGGGCTCCAAGCCACCACTGGCATGAGGGGTATTACATGGAAGAATGAAGCTGGTCAAGTCTGGGAGCATCTGGGTTATGGGGCAGGGGAAGTGAGCATAAAGAAATATTAAAAGAACAAATTACAGCTGACACCTGGACAGCCTTTCATCAAGAACTACTCCCAGGCATCCAGCCTTCCTTTCAGTCACAAGCTGAACCCCCATCTTAAACAGGTAGATTGAAGGTGGCCCGGTGGCACTGAGGGTTGAGCTGCTGGACGCCACACCTTGCGCCACACCGGCGACCCAAGTTCGGGAGCGATCTCAGGCGCGGGGGGTCAGCAGGATGGGAATCGGATTGAGCACCCACTGGGCTGCTCTCCTATCCCAGGGGGAGGGTACTTAGACATCCAGAGCTCCAGTGGCCCCTGGTGGAGACAGGGGGGATGCCGCAGTAACTCGGGAAAGCACATTACAGCGTGCCCGACGCTGGCAGGGTTGCCGTGAGCTAAGCGTCAGGGAGTGCGCATGCAAGGGAGGGTGGGGAAAACAGGACAGAATACAGAAAAACACGGCTAGCGGGGATAGGCAATGGCACATCTCCACCATGCCCAGCACCAGATCTGACTGGGCCATGCCTCATCACTCCTCCACCTGGGCCCCACCCGTCTGCCAGGGTCTGTATTCCTAAGGAGCCCAAGTAAGTGGTCGGGCTACCCTCCCTGAGTGGGTTAAACTGGGGGTACTAGCAGTTGGGGAGGGAGAGAGAAGGGCACTAGACCACAGCAGATCTCAGGCAGGCAGACAGAAAGGAGAGGATGTCTGAGAGAGTTCCCCTGAGCAGTGCCAGGAGGGGAAAAAGAGTTAAAAAAAATAGAGGTAGATTGAGGATACAAGATACAGAAACAAGAAGTGGTTATCCAAATAGTTCAAAACAGCATTTCTAAAAAACAAGTATGAATTATAAAGTGGGTGCACCTTACCAGGGTATGAAGCAAATCCCAAACGCACTCCACCAGGTGGAAAAGGTTAGCACTCCACAAAATCTTCATGATATAAAAACTTCAATTTTATTAGAAATCCAGCAGCATTAGAAAAAAGCATAGGTTCATTCGGCAGATGATAAAATTCAAAGTAGACATGGGTCTATAAGCGGTTCCAATAATGCTATGGCTAAGCATTTATCATTCCAAAGACCTCATAGAACCATACACCAGAAGCATCCACATGGCCATTAACGTTTCAGTGAGATAACTGATGCCTTCATCAGAACATGTGCTCTGAGATACGGATTGTGTTTAAAATCAAAATAATTAAAGTGACAGTGCTAAGTAAGAAGGATCAGTGCTATAGAGACAGCCCATACACCAAACAGTAAACATCTTCAGCAGTAACATTTGAAATGCATATTACTTAAACTAATCTTAAGAGTCATATAACAACTGGGGAGCATTTCTCCTATAGGGAAACTGGCTTATAATTCACTGTTATAACCCATGGGTTATAACAGCGAACATGCGCCAGGCACCCCTCACTCTGCACAGGCACTTGCTGCTCACCGAGCGCACACTCCCCCGATCTCTACAGTGCCACAAGGATTTTCCTCGGGGTAGCTCCCTTATACTTTTATAGATTTTTCCCCTAATTTAAAATTGTGACAGCCTAGAAGGTCCACGTAGTACTTCTTGTGCTTGTGAAGCTCCGAGAAAAGAATGAAATGGGAAAAAAAAACAGCACTTCCCGCCCTGCCACCATGCCTCAACTATGACAACAACAGAGATGAGAAAGATTGACATGCAATGCTCGTGAGCAGTGAATTATTTATTTCTTTATTTGAATTTTGGTACATTACATTTAGGTGAGGGAAAACACCACCACCGTCAGTGCTGCTTAAAAGATGTGAACAACAGCATCATCTACAGCCCGAACTGATTTTGATAATTGCTGTGCATGGTTTTTTATTTGTAAGGCAAGAAAATGCTACCCAGCAATTATATAAAACTATATATATATATACTATATATATATATATATATATATATATATATATATATACAGTAGGGAGGAGTGCAAAACTCGAATTTAATGCATACCCTCAGGTGGGATGCTGAGAGTTAAGACGCTGGACCCTTTGGGTTTACGTAGCATCCCATTCCTTGTTTGTCCATTCAGTTCTCATAATGCACTCCCCCCACATATTATTCTATATATTAAACAGAAAAAACTTGTTGTGGAGATGCAAATGAGCAGAGAATGGCAATTCATTACATATATAGTACTTATAAACAAAAAGTGCAAAATGAACTTCATGTCTTAAACTACTAGTGCAACATATAAAAGGGCAAAGAATGCTATGCAGCACAGAGAAACAAGAAAGTGCATTGCAATATACATTATAAGTCTAATTAATTATTCATGAGCTGAACTAACTCATTGATTGGCTACTGTGCTGGGCTGAAATCTTTTAGAAATGCCCAGCATGGCAGCCACACAGATGTTCACACCCTGCCCTCTCTGTTGTCAAGCCTACCACTGAATGATTCAACTACAATAATCTGACACTGAAAATGGAAAAAAAAAAGCAATGAACAGTTTCTCAGCATCTGTATAACAAATCAGTTTACCAGAAAACCTACAAAACAGAACTGCATGATACCTCCCCGAACATGGAAAACCAGTAACAGACAGCACGGACAGTCTTAAAGACATGCAGCACTGTCATCACACTGCAAAGGAAAAAAAACAGTCAAGAAAAAAAAGTACAAAAAAGTCACTACTGTGATTAGGCTTATAATCACAGAAATGACTTCAGAGTCAGTAATTTCCTGTCGATTAACCAATGGCTTGATGGGGTTGACGCCCCCAGGTTGATTGTTAAATTCCAGGAAATGAACGGCTCTTCTGCCATTATTGCTTAAGTATATTACTGGCAAAAAGGATTGTGTCACTGAGGGAATAAATTCTGCAGCAAAAATTCTGACAAAACTGAAAACTCATACATTATGTAGTTGTGATGAGTCATTGAGTCCATGCAGTATGATCGAGTCCAATGTTGTAACTTTTGGGAGATGGCCTGCGACAGAACACCATTTTAACAAAAATTCCCATATAAGTATCACTTGTAGGGTCACTGATTGCACTCCTTATATTTTGTGCCCCACTGCTTACTCCCGGCGAGCGTCTGCTCTATCCTCACCACTCCTTGCCAACAGCCACAGTTGATATCCTCCTCACTTCGCGTTCTCAGAGCTGGCTTACTGTCATGTGGTAGCGAGGACTCTTTATAACAGATTTAGACAGACAACTGTTATATAGTGCATAAAAAACACATAGTCTGCGTTTGTCAATTTATTGTCCAAAAACAAAGAAAGAAAATAAAGGATATTTACAAAAAGAAAAATAAGAACGTGTTAATCCTTCACACCTATGTAAATCATCAGGACATCATTCTTCTTCCATTAAGCATAAAAAAATGAAAAGAATTCCTGAGATCTTCCTTCTTAACAGCGTGTAAACCGCCATACTCAGCTCTTGCTCAGTCTCTGATCAGAAAGCGACTGACCATCTTCCACACTCTCTCTTCCCTGCCCTCTGGTGGACAACCTTTTATGGTAGCCTGACGTGTCATCAGAGGTCAGGTGACCCCATAATTAAGAAGAAAATGGATTTCCGAACCTTCTTTATACTTTATAGACATTTTATGAACCATCTAGCAACATGCTAGTCTTCTCATGAGCTAAAGTAAAGGTTACCCAATGCAGCAAGTTTAGCAAGAATAGGGCTGAAAGCTTAATTACAAGGTTGATGATGTCAGAGCAGTGACTAAGTTCCTCCCACCCATGACATCACTCTCCTCTTGGTCCATAAAACCTGGCATTTCTGGGGCTGCCAGCCCTATAGCAGGACCTATCTGATAGCACTGCAGAACTGAGTAAATACTTTTTCTTTCTTTCAATATGTCTCCTTTGCTATTAACTAGAAGGCAGAGTCCTTCACCTTAGAAACTCAAACAGACAAGTGCAAGCACCTTTATTTGTTTATTTTTGTAAGGAGATGACTCTCTGTGCTAGAAACATCAATGAAGTAATATAAACATATTTTATTTACTTATGAAGGACTAGGACACACTTGGCATTTTGACTAAAATAATAATGTACATAAAACATAAAGAACAGAAAACCATTTTCAGGGCATACAGTAAATTTCTTTATAGCTTACACATATTTATTTTCCCTTCAGCAACCAACCTTATCTGCTCCATAATTAACTTTGCAACAAACAGCTGTTGGTTGAAATCTTTCAGTCGTTGGCTGACATTTCATTTTAGCCCTCATTTGTGCTGCCCACTAAAGACAATCCCTTTTCTGTACCTAAATCACAAGCATTTTTTATTTGGGGCAGCACAGGGCTCAAAAGCTTCACCTCCCTTCATTCTCGCTTAGGAGACTCATTTTTAGCATTTCCTAACAGTGAGTGACTCATACAATACTTGCTATGGTGAACAGAAGCAACAAAACTACAGGGACATATTTCTTACATTCCTTGGGGTGCTGCATCTATTTTTACACTTCTGAGCTATACCCTCTACATAAGATACCACTCCTGGTGGTAAATAGACTTTCTTATTTTCTCCATTTTTCATTCATGATCATGTGCATCGATTGCCTGCGAACACGCAATGTGTGAATAAAAGGAATTGTGAGTGTGTGTACATCACAAATCACACAGCTGGGACCAAATGCGGCATATTGCTTGAAGCAGCAGGAGACTACTTCTCTTTCTTTAAGGCACAAGTTATATTTGACAGGAGCTGCTTTGAACTGGGCACACAGGCATTTTTTTTTATAATGGGATAGAAAAGAAAAGAAGATAGATATCAGGTTGGCCACCCCGATAGTCAAATAAAAGGATAGTCAGAAAAGAAGAAAGGACAGAGTGAAAATGGAAATCCTTAGGGAAAGCCTGTTTTTAAATCCTCATTCTGGCACATGTCGGCACATATTCAAGAATCAATTACTGTTTTGTCCACAGAGCTCTTCCCTGTCAATGATTTCCTTAACAAATAATGCTCCATGCTCCATAGTTATTTAAAAATACTGCCTCTTCTGCCCAGCCATGATGGAAAATTTGCGAGAAGATAGATGCCAGTACACTCGTTCATGGACTAAGTTCGGTCCCTTGTATCTGAGTTTAGCTGAACACTACTTGTAATATCAGACAGCAAGCTGAACTCTGCAGTTTTTCATTTTTTAAAATGAGCAGCCAAAGTTGTGTAAATTCCTCTGAAAAGTCTAGCCATGATATTGGCCATGCACAGGCTGATGAGCATGCCTGGTATCACAACATAAGTTTCAGAGTCAGATTTACACAACTTCAGGCATTCATTTTTAAAAATGAAAACTTTCAGATTGCTGTCTGTTATTAGAAGCAGTGTTCAGCCAAACTTGGATATAAGTGACCAAACTTCACCCGCGAACAAGTGTACCGCAGTTTGGCACTGTTTTGAAACAGTGAGGGTGCTTCTTGGGCATAGTGGCCACAAATATGGGTGGACAGGTCATCCAGACATGTTTATGATTATCTTCAAAATCATAAGTGTCAGGGTAGACAGTTACCCTTTAAACCCAAATAGTTTTTGATGTTTCCAGCAAAAGCCCCATGTCCCTTCTCCTCCACAATGGAATACAAGTACAACACAAGAAGGTATTTCTAATATCTTACTTTAGCTCATAGTATATTCTTTGTGTAGTACCCTTTATTGACACCTCTCTCCAGCTTCTGTTACTTCTTCAAAATCATTTACTACACTTATTTTTTAGTCATCTGCCCCAGCTGTTTCAAACTACAGTATATAGGGACTTTTTGTCTCAATTTAGTAAGATTGCTACAATATGAGGTTGTACCTGTGCTTAAAATGTTCATCTTACAGTATATAACATTTTAGTTTCATTGATTAGTATACTGACAAGTGTCCTACTCCTATACGTGGGTTGAATGAAAGACAGATACTGGGAGACAGGATAATTGTCAAGGAAGTATTTTACTTCAGAATAGAGAATGGAGTAAAGATTTTTAACAGCAATACTTGGGCAGGAGTATCAAACGATCCATTCTGGTAGGAAGTAAAAGTGGGCTAAAACATCACCACTTTCCATTTCAGCCAGGACTGAGATTATTCATTCTTAGGCACATAGAGGTGGCAGATGTTTCTAATGTCTACCACTGTTGCTTCATTCTGACCATTTCGTGGGAACATTTGTTTCCTACAAATGGCCATAAAGGGGACAGAAATACTGTATCACAGATGTGGTCATTCTCTGAAAATCAGTTACAATACAAAAGGTATAGGTTTAAAACTCTTAATAGCTTGAGACATGTAAAACTTTTCAGGTCTCTCTATGAGAGAGTAATTTGGTCTCCACTGATTCATTTTGGAGCCTCCTTATTGAAAGGGAACATAAACTTTCCTTTATCTGTTTTTTTCTTTTCAAATAATTGAAAATATAGAGAATAATGCATATGTAGGGAGTTGATACAGAGTTTTTTTTCCACACCAAAGTTGTGTGATAATATGTAAACCTTGAGAGCGAAGCTTGAGAGGTTTTACTATTATCACACAACGAGGATGTGTAAAAAAAACTCCATTTCTACCCCTACATATGTTTTATTTTAAATAATAACTGGTACTAAAAATAAATTCTTATAATTACCACTACGAGGAGACACGAGGCCAAAATGCTCCTACTTCCTTACTAGTAGGCACGCCCCCACGCTGACATCACATTACGTGCTAGCATAGGGGAGTGCCTACCAGTAAGGAAGTAGAAACTTCTTGGCCACAGTCTTCATGGTGATTTTTACGAGTGATCTTAAAATATTTTAAATAAATGCTGCACAAATACAGATCTAAACTGGAGGGTAAGCTACAGAATCGGGGAAGGGGGAGGGATGTGTTTTAAGTGCAAACCTGCTCTGTTCATTTAAAATTATTACGCTCTCATTTGGATCTGTAAGTTACAATATTGTTTTGAATCTGTTTACTGTGGAATGCAAGTGCTGCAGGCTTCTTGGTGCGAGGCTGTAAAAGTCGTATCAACCCGTGGGTTGATACAACTTTTTTCGTATCAACCTGCGGGTTGATATGACTTTTTACAGTACTCGAAAACAGGTTGATAACAAGGATCATCAGTTATTATATGGTAATACTGTATGTGTAGCCTCTCTACTACTGGGCTTTTGCAGTTATATTCTTTGAACCTATCTTGCCTTTTTCTTTGTTCTATGGTCCCTTGTTAATGCTGCCTTTTTCCACTTTTATGTTTTAAATTACTGATCAGTTCAGGAACTGGATGATATCAGCTGGGTGAAAGCTCACAGCTCATGGTTCAGTGCAAGACCTCCACTAAGCTGATGTCACCAGGAAACAGAACTGATCCATACAGAAATTAATATCACGCAGGAAAAAGACATCATCAGTGTGGTGCCCTAAAAAAAGTGAAAAAAAAAAAAAGATAATTGCAAAGTGAACAGAAGACATTGTTATCCATGGACCAGCACCCCTGATTGGCCCCCTACCTCGCAGACAGTAATACTTATAAGTATATGTACTAATTTTAAGGCACAGGCACTTATCGTATAAGCATAAGTGTCAGGATCTAAGTTCTACTATATTTTTACTGAGAATCATAATGCTTTTGCTATTATTCTAATTGTAACACTTGGGAGATGCTTCTATTTTATACTATTGTATAATGATTACTTAGGTATTACTGTCATCTTTAGTGCTAGAGCAGAATTGCAATCATTTATGTAACTGCAAGTGTCCTTCAGGATATACAAGACCATTGTTTTAGCTATCTGTTATTTTTGCTAGCTCAGCATGTTTTCCCAGGCTATTAAGCAGTCAGGCTATTTGCCACTGACCAACTGTAAGGTTTTTATATATCTTTATACCTGTTACTATGACAATTATCAGGGGTATAAGACCCCTTGCATTACACATTTTATTCTGAGAAGAAGAGGTATATTGCTGCCTATAGGTAAGAGAGAGAGTGGAAGTATTCTCCCAGTGATCACACTGCTTTGGTTGTAAGCCTGCTTTATACACCAGAAATAAATCGCATTATGTGCTAGGCACCACTTGCCTGTCATTTCTTCACTTTTGTGCAGTTCCAACAAGAACCTGAGAAAGGTAATTTTATTACCCAGTTACAACATAATGAGGGAGGTTAAGGAGGCTTCATACATGGGTCCAAATATCCAATTATATTAAATGGGGATAACACTAAGTTTCTGTTCCCTTTAAGAGTGTACAGTGATTTTGAGATCTCAGCTCCTGGCTACTATGAACAGAGCTGAGACTATCACATTTTGAACAAAGTAATGTATTTGAAATAACAGGGATTCTGAATAGTTCCAAAAAGTGATCCTTATGAAATGAAGCCTACTGACTGAATTTGTTTTTCTTTACTATATAATTGACCTAGTAAGGCACTGCAAGGGCCATTTCTCTAGCACTTATCTAAAAGCTTTTGCAGCCAAGTATAATCATGACAACAACAATACCTCACTGCTCTGTATCAATCTCCATTACAGCAAAGCTTTTACTCACTAATCCATATTTTCCATAATGGCAAAACAGAGTCTTTCAAATACCCATCAGTTGTAAGTGCAGTATTAAGGCATGCAATACCACACCCATATTCATGAAGTTGTAACCCATTGTATTTGTTTTAAAAAAAAATGCTTGTACAAGCAACTCAGTGCCACTTGTCTCCCGAAGGGAAAAAATATAAAAAGACAGAATTTTTTTTATCACTTAGAGTCATAAGGATACAACATTTATGTAATTGTTGTATTGCATGAGCAGTAGCATCACATAGGCTCGTGGTTGGATTTTCCCGACCCTTGTCACACAGTCTTGTAGCTCCTTAGTGACTGATATGCTCTAGCATTGCTGTGTGTGTGTGTGTGTGTGTGTGCGCGCGCACGTGTGTGTGTGTGTGTGTGACTGTGTTTGTGTGTATTTCACCTCAGCACTGCTGACCTTTCCACTAAACATTTCTTCAAGGAGGAAAATGCTAGCTTTGATAAGGTATGCACAAGGCAGAAGTTTGGTATACTGGATAAATGCAAATAGACAGACATACTGAGAACGTTACCATTTAAGCTAGTACTAATATACAGAATAATACATGGGGAAGTGTGGTTAATGAGTATTTTATGCACATCTGAGGTGTGTGATGCCCCATAAACCCCGAGAATGAAGTCAGAGGGGTTTATCTGAGCATCACACACTGAGGGTGTACATAAAATCCTAATTTTCCAGACCTCCCATGCTTTATTTCTTATATTTACTAGTTCTTTGAGTATTCTTTTAGTTCTTTTCACTGTCTTTTTGTTTTCTTATTCTTTGATGAACGTGAGGCATTCAGAGTCAGTGTCCAGTGTAAACTGAGAAGAGGTTGTCATTTTGTAATTTATTTTTCTAAGATTTATTTAAAGTTCTTTTTAGTTGTTTTAGTCTGAGGTGCCTGATGAGGAAGCAGTTCACAGTTTGGCAGTTTTCAGGTGAGGCTCGAGAGAGAGTTGACAGTGCGAGGGAAGGCAGCTTTGGAGTTGCTCACCTGGCACTGGATACGCTGGCACAACGTTTAAGGAAAGTGCTTCAGCAAACTCTGTTATTCACACTTCATTATTCACACGTATGAATAACAGAGTTTCTTAGCCACTGCAGGTGGTTGACAAACAAGAGCAACCAGTAAATATACTATTTTTATCGCTGAACAAAGTTACAAAATATCATTAAAATATAAAACTCAATATGGATCCTAGTAAGCAATTAATTACTCCCTGGGAGTCACTGTAGATAGATTACTACTTGAGCTAATTTCATTTTAAATTCCATCAAAAAATCCTTTATAAGTAGGCAAGAACCATGTGTTCTAGCATTATGTAACTCCTACATGAGACCATATTTGGATTATGGAGCTGCATTCTAGGCATCCTACACGACAAAAGATACCAAACTACTGGAAGGTGTTGAAAGGAGAGCAACTAAGCTAATCCCAAGATTGAGAAATCTTGATTATACAACAAAGATGTAGGGAGATAAAGCTCTACCCTTTTAATGTAAGGAGAACTAGAGGCGATTTATTGCTTCTTTATAACCTACTTCAAGATAAATACCTTATGCAAGAATGTGGGATAAGAAATGTTTCCAAACTAAATGTCCTAAGGTGCAATTCATGTCAATTGTTTGTACCTAGAGCAATAAAGAAAAAGCGGGAATATTTATTCTCAGAGTAACCAGACAATGGAATAAACTGCCATAATTTGTAGTTAGCTCGGATACAATGGATCAGTTTAAAAGGAATCTAGATATATATTTACGAAACTGGGAACATAATTGAATGTCCCACATTGTGTGGGGGGGTAGACTTGATGGGTCTTATAGCCTTCTTCTACCAATCCAAACCGATATTCAGCCCGGGATGTGCGGCACATATGCCATCACAACTCCACCTTGCGACGCTCAGGGGGGAACAAAGATGTGCCTGATAAAACCAGGAACAAGTCTTGGCCACCCATAGTTGAGCTGCCATATTGCAGGGTGCAACACAGCAGCTGCCAGCCATAGGTGTCACCCGGCCACCCAGAACACTGCCTACAAACCCCCTGCCCTGGGAGCGGTGTGCCCCCAGCCCCATCACCCAATCGTGGGCCTCAGTAGATGTGAAATACCTGGTGGTCCAGTGGATTCTCCCCCTTTGCTCGATCATGGGCATATGTAATAAAAAGGTCCCTGGGGGACCAGTGGATTCCTCCCCCGTGCCCGATCATGGGCATATGTACATTAACAGTCCCTGGTGGCCCAGTGGAACCCCTCCCAACACCTGATCATGGACAGAAATAGCACTATATACCCTGGTGGTCCAGTGGTACCCCTCCCCACCCACCCACTGAGGTTTCCTGCCACCCCCTGTCATCGGCGGGTGACTGCACCCTGCCCGCATGCTACCTGGCCACCTGCTGAATGACAGCATACAGTACGGCCTGTACGTCTATTGGTCCACTGCATGGATCAATGAGCATGCAGACCGTACTGTACTACATAGGTTCTATATGTGAATGAACTTGTTCATTGGCGAAAAAAAATGCACTGTCTCCCCCCCCCGCCCTTTCCTCTCTTATGCACCCAGCATCAACAGTCAGATCAACCCATAACTCAGGTAAGCCATGGCTATGGGTACCCCACTGCTGGACCTCCCATTTCCAAAGATCTTTCAGTTACAAGGCCCCTTCCTGGACAAACTGACTCCCAAGCCATGTAACTAATGAAAAAAGGCTTGGCCCCTTTAAATCTCATCTAAGGGAACACCTTCTGGCCTGCAACCCATGCAATTGCCCCTGACACTTCCCACTCTTTTTTTCCTGGCCCCCCATGACAATTACCCTGACTGAGTCCCCCCATGTCCTCCCTCTCCAGACCTCTTGCCCGTGCATACCTAATCTATGGCTGTTAATTATTAAACCAAATCATTAAGTGCTCTGCCATCAGCCCAATACAGAATCCTTCTGTGATTTTATGGCTGTACTAAAGTCTTGTAACTTCTGTTATCCTTGTCTGATAACAACTTGCTGAGCACTTATGTACTCCTATGCTTGTACCAATGTACTGTTATCTGAATTTGTTGTCTCTGCATTCCTTTGTCTGACCTGGAACCTTTGTAAATGAGTCCGTGACTCAAAGGTCTTTCTGAATTACCTCAATAAACAAACAATAAACTTGTGCTGGTGCATCCCCCTGCTACCTAATGTCACTTGGACTTGCACTGGTGCAGTGCCACTGCACCATGCGCAGTGCATGCACTCTCAATGCCATATTCAACGGTGCTGAGCCATGGCACAGCACCGTTGAATATCGCCTGGTCCCTGCCTTGGTGCAACCCAGTTGCGCTGCACCCAGGCTCACGCCCCTGCCCAGCGCAGTCTGAATATCCAGGCCAATGTGTTCAGGAGAGAAAATGGGAACATGCACGTGGAAATGATGCATAATAGTTACATCACCTGCAGTCGAATAAGATCACCAAATTAGTATGTATTGGATCACTGTGCTGCTTCTTAGCCACCCACCCCCCATTCTTCTTTGCTTCTTTATTTTACTTCCTGCCATGGCACATGTAACCCCCCTTCAAATGGGGGTTCCCAAAAGACTTCCAGGACCTTGCTTGAATGCTCCGAGCCTGAATGGTGTTTGGCGTTTAAGCCATTTATCTGTGAGTGTTTTTAGAGCCTCTGGTACTGTCTCTTTAAGAGCTGTCTGCTTGCAGACATAATTAGTTTGTATGGTGTGGACTGTGTGTTTCTCTGCTTGAGTCCCACTCGAGCTGCTGCCAATTCACATCATTTTTGCAGTCTCTAGGAGTGCAAAGGGAACCTATCCGAAAGATGTAACTGTTTGCTGGAAATCATTTAGAGTAATAATGAAAATACAGTTTGTCTAACTTGCTTTTCTTTGCAATCAGAACTGTGTTTGCCTAGTTCCCCATTCTAGTTTTGAACTGCTGAACTGGACCAATCAGTGTGAGTTAAGGGAGCTCTAAAATGGTGCCTGTCGACGAATCAGAACTTGGACTCGTAATCTGAGCCAGCCACAAGAGAATTGTATGGGCAGTGACTCTGGGAAATGTAGTTTGGACTTCGGGGCCTTATTGCACCAACAGGGGGAGGCTATTGAAAGTGACAGCCAATCCAGCCAAGAACTGGGAGGAACTCAAAGGAAGTGCCCGGTTTTGTCTACTGGAGTTTCAGTTTAGCTCTGGCAGTGAAGAGGGATCTTCGGTGCATAGTTTTAGTCGGGAAATGAGTGTAAAGTCCCAAGTTTCGGTCTACAGCTTGTGCAGCTGCTTGTTCAGACTGAATCCGACCTGTGAAGAGAATCAAAGGAGATCTGAAGAGTAGAAACCAGGCTTACCCTGTAGAAGACTGGAGAAATTGCTGACTCGCGCTCGGTCTGTCAGGAACTGAATCTGCTGTGTGTTCTCCAGGGTACTGTGCAGCAATTGCGATCGGGATAGAGAAGCAGCCTGCTTGGTATAGTACTTTTTTTTTTTCCATATAAATGTGTGTAGTGCTTGTGGGGACTAACGTTTCAAATCCCCTGTACAATGAATTGAGTGCATGAAGCTGCAAGTAAACCCCAGCTCAATCCAGACTACATCCATTTGCTCTGAACTGCCGTGGGGCCCAGTCACAAGGACCTTGTCCACATGGTCTGCTCCTCCTGGCAATCCAGGACAATCTGCCTTCCATTCAGTTTCAGTACTGAATTTGTGAGTACAAATCAGGGTAGCTCCTTGCCATCATCTAATTGCAAGTGTTCCATCTGATTACTTTTCCTTTCTTTCTCCACGAACTGAGCATACTGACTCCAGATTACAACTTGGGTACTGTGCATGCATTTTCCATCTTCAGGGCCCCAACCAGCTGCACCAAATAGGCTAGCCTCTTATTGCCTGGGTACCCAGTAAGACTGACATTAGGGACATTTGGGATTCTGAAATATGTGCACAGTACTGTGATTATTAATGCGTTTACACTAATTAACCTGATTTCCCCCTGTCCTTGTTATATCCCCCTAAATAAATCAGATCTGTTTGTTTCAGCAAAGTTACACTGCCTGAGGTATTCATCTATGTTAAAGTATAGTACTGTGGTTTTTGCACTGTATCATCTTGTTTTACAGGGAGTCCCCGGAGTCACGCTGACCGAACCAGTCCTGGGGGTAAGTGTATACTGTGAAGGTAATTCTGATATATTGTGTGGGCCACTAGTGGGAAGAAAGGGGAGGTTGCAGTGTCCCAGAGGGCTGTGACCAAGTTAGTTTAGCTATTGCAAACCCTGACCTCTGGCTGGAGGCACCCGTCATCGGAGCCAGGCCCCTCAACCTGTTAGTGGCAAATCAGGCAGGGGTAGTAGTCCTTGGGATAGAGCCACCTAGGGGTTACACACATATCAACCCTGAAAAGAGTGTGTGTTTTTTCAATGTCCATTATTGCAGGTCTCAGCCCTGAAGGGCTCTTTTGTCGGGGGTTCCTGCCTACCCCTTAGAGAACAAAGGCATCCTTTAACTGATCTGCAGCTTGGTGCCCCTCCTGTCTGCCCCATCAGAAAAGTGGAAAGCCTACAATTGAGGCATGGGTCAGCAGCAGTCCTGTATGCACCCTCAAGAGAGGGAGTATCCTTCAACTGAGCTTCAACTCAGTGGTGCTCATGTCCACCCCCTCAAGAGAGGAAACATCCTTCAGTTGAGCCTTGACTCATTTTTAATTGTCCCTAATTTGAGACATCCAGGTTTGAGAGATATGCCTCAGCATGAGAGGTTGCAGTTGCCACAGACCAATTCTGAATGTCCTGTAAAACAAATGAATGCTTTTTGGCACCAAGTGAAGATACAAATATCATGGAGGGCTCCGATAACCACTGCATTTTTACGGTTGTAGTGGACAGAACCTGCAGCAGTCTTGCTGCAACTTTGAAAACAGGATACTGAAGCAGAAATCTGGAGTTTCAGAACATGCTTCAACAACTCCAAATCACTCCGCTCATCCCCCACACATGCGTGGACCACCAGCTCACAAATTTACATCAGTAATACTAGTTTGTAGAAAATTTTCACAAGATATGTGCAAATAGCAAAGCTGTATAAAAACAAGTTTTGGCCAGAGCTGATATGGCTGCAGCCAAGCTTGCGGAGGTCCCTTTTACCTCATTCGTGATTGCTCAGGATTTTAGAAACTGCAAGATCCTAATAATTCTGTTTCAAATCCTAAAAGGACCTAACAGTTGGATTGTGGGTTAGGATTCAGGTTTGAAATCCTAAATCTTAAAGGCCTCTATAAAAATATATTTTAGGATTTAGTTCAGATTATGGATTTTCAGACTGCAAATTCAAAAATCGGATTAGAATCTGCCACATCCAATTCCATTCGGTGGATTCTGAGCAACCCCAATTGTCACTGATCATTCCTGGAACCTGCATTGGTAAACATATATTTAAGCAGAGGTATGCAGGAATTATCTTCTGTTTGTCATAAGAAAAACATGTTTTTTTTATGTGGAAACTAGCATAGCTGCATTCTTTAAAATTCCTGAGGTGTTCCTTTAAAAAGCTGAGAAAGAGAAATACAGGTGCACGTGGCCAGCTAGTACTGAATGATAGTGGACTGTGTTTATTGTGCTGGCTGCTTCTTTTTGTGGACAAAGCAACCATTATCTAGGTTCCGTGTGACCAGCCTATCCCTATGGTCCTCAGGTAATTAGGGCATGCAGACACTCTTTCTGTTTGAAATAGTATAATCACACATACTATTAGAAACAGAAGAAGTGACTTGTAAAGATGGAGGGCAGCCACAGGCCTGCAGCAGTTACTGTATGCCTCCTTCTCATTACCTCCTGGTGTCTGGAGACCCCCTCCCACATACTCACAAAGTTTAAAATGACTAAGATGATCCCCAGCAGTATCCCGTGATTAGGGCGCTGGAGAAAGGGCGCCTACAATAACGGCAACCCACTCCCCAGCACATTCCTCGAGGGCTCTGGTAGGACAGGGCAGCCGGATGGGGGGGTCAGTGAATATAATGACAGGATGTCACTATATGTATGCATGTGGGGGGGGTGAGCATGCACATCGAGGGGTGGGGAGGGGATGTGAGGAGTTGTGCCGCAGTGGTTTGCTGAACTGACCCCGTGGCATGGTGGGAGGGTTGCCAGTGCTGGTCAGCAGGGTACTGGGTTTGGGTCCAGGTGCTGGTGCGTTTTGGTTGCACCCAGCTCGAACCTTTTATTTTTTTAATGTTTTCACTCCCCCGACATGCACCCTCCCCCTGGAGTTGAGAATCCTTTAGTAGGGGGGTGCAGGGGCAAAGCCCCCCTCGGGGGGGTGCGGGAAGCACAGACCCCATGCATAAAACATTAAAGAAGTAAGTCCCTGGCACTGTTTGCTGGGGTGTCAGAGTGCTGAACAAATTTTCGCCACTCTTGTCTTCTTGATAATGGTGATCGCCTATAGGCTTTTACCGTTATCACATAGAACCTCACCAGCACAGCCCTGTACTCGTCTCCATGGCTACTTGCTATATGAGTTGTTATATCACTAATCACTTCTTGAGGTTTGCGATATAGTAAGTCAGAGGGCAGATGGCCAAGGAGGGGAGAAGCAGGTGGTGCTGCTTCCTGTATTGGCAGGGTTAAACTTTTGACAAACATGGTGGGTGTGTTAAGAGGTGGTAAAACACTAGGGACTGCACAGAATTGTAGGGGTTACAAAGTTCCATTTCAGCAGAATCATAGGAGTTACAAACTCCCCACTAAACAAATTCTGTATAAATAAACTCTAGTGAAACTAAAATACATTACCTGGGGTTCACAGGGGCAGTGGGTGACTGTGCACAACACCCTATCTGCATGGTATAAAAGAAAAAATTATTCACCTTAGTAATGTTGTTTCTTCTAATGGAGTCTTGCTGTATTCTGACTATTGCAGTTAGGTCCTGCCTTTCAACTGCCCCGGAGAACAAAGAGTTAACTTTCCATGGCCAGCATGGAATGTTCAGCGCAAGCTCGGTTGAAGCCCCTGTCTGCTGTTGTTTAAACTCCAACCATCAGATCTTTACGAGCAATACTCACTAGAAGTTCTGTGTGGAAACTGTAAAACTCACACTAGCCAACTGGCAACTAAATTTATTAAAAAGGTTTTTTTTAGGTTTTAAAGCAAGGACTCAAGTCAGAAACCCAAAAAACGCAACACAACACACACCCAAAGTAAAGGAGGGTGAAAAAGGGGGCACACCTAGGGTGCCAACACTGCTCCTGCCCACCCACATCCCAAAAAACAGGTTCTGAGAGGGGAGGCGGGGGGGGGAGGTCAGAATACAGCAAGACTCCACTAGAAGAAACAGCATTACTAAGGTGAGTAATTTTTTCTTCAAACAACATGAAGTCTTGCTGTATTCTGACTATTGCAGACTACCAAGCAGTACCTCCATGGAGGAGGGACAGAACCTACTTTGGGAATAGGCTCTGAAGTACTGCTGTGCCAAACCGAGCATCACTCCTAGCCTGGATATCCAGAAAGTAATGCTTGGTGAAAGTATGGACTGTTTTCCAGGTGGCTGCTTGACAAATTTCTAAGATAGGAATATCCCTGGCAGCAGTCAGGGAAGCAGCTGTACCTCTTGTAGAGTGAGCCCTCAGGCTTGAGGGTGGGGTTCTACCCAGTTTTTCATAGCAGAATTGTATGCAAGAGACAATCCACCTGGCAATAGATCTCTTAGTGGCAGGTTTGCCCTTACCGACCTCTCCATATGTGAGGAACAACTGGAGGGACTCAAACCTGTGACCCTTGCTGCACTCTATGTAGTAGCTGAGGGCCCTTTTAACATCCAAGCTGTGCAGCCTCCTCTCTCCAGAGGAGGAATGGTCAGTGAAGAAAACAGGGAGAGACATAGACTGATTGAGGTGGAAATCTGAAACCACCTTAGGCAAAAACTTCCTGTTAGTTCTTAGGACCACTTTATCTCTATGGAAAGAGATGAAATCAGGCTCCACTGACAGGGCTTGCAATTCACTGATACACCTGGCAGAGGTAATGGCTACCAAAAACACAGTTTTCCAAGTCAAGTACTTAAGCTCTGCAGAGGACAAAGGCTCAAAGGGTGGTTGCATAAGCTGAGCAATGCAAACATTAAGGTCCCAAGCAAGAGCAGGGTCCCTAAAGGGGGATTGGTATGCAGCAACCCCTTGAAGAACTTACAAAACACAGGATGGGTTGACAGAGGAGAGGGCTTGCCTACTAACAAGAAGGAAGAAACAGCTGCCAAATGCACTTTAAGTGCAGCTGGCCTAAGTCCTAGGCCATTAAGATAGACCATATAGTCCAGAACTGTAGGCAGCCCAGCAGATTCTGGAGAAATATGTTTATCAGAGCACCAGATAGTGAACCTTTTCCATTTGGAGTTGTAAGTCTTTCTGGTGGAAGGCTTTTGAGAAGCCTTAAGAATATCCAGACCCCCTTGAGAAAGGTGCAAATCAGCAAACTCTAACTCTTCAAGAGCCATGCCTTGAGATTGAGAAACTTGAGGTTCTGATACCAAATCCTCCCCTGAGAGGATGTCAACAGGTTGTAATTCCTGGGAAGAGACAGGGGAAGATGGACTGCTAAGGACAGCAACAGGGGGTACCAGGGCTGTCTGGCCCAGTCTGGAGCAATCAGAATCACTTTGCATGGTTGTGACCTGATCTTGACTAACACTTTGAACAGGAGAGGGAAGGGGGGGAAAAGCATACAGAAATATCCCTTCCCAATTCAGAATCAGAGCATCCAGGGGGACTGAGCCCAAGACTGGGGGTCTGAAATAAAAGAAAGGAAGTTGGTGATTCTCTGGGGCTGCAAAAAGATCTATCTGTGGAGTGCCCCATCTCGAGAAAATCACTTTCAAAACTAGGGGATCTAGAGTCCATTCGTGATGGCCCTGGGATATCCTGCTGAGAGCATCTGCTAGGACATTGTCCTTCCCTGGGAGGTGAACTGCTATCAGAGAGGTTTGCAGGGAATAGGCCAGGGACCACAACTTCATTGCTTCTGTGCACAAGGCCATAGATTGAGTGCCTCCTTGTTTGTTGATGTACCACATTGTGGTGGTGTTGTCTGTTCTGATCTGGACCACCTTGTTCTGTACAGATTTGGAAAAAGCTCGCAGTGCCAGAAACACTGCTCTGAGTTCCAAGAGATTGATGTGAAGCAGAGATTCTTGAAGTGACCACAGCCCTTGGGTGGTAAGGTTCCCCCAGGTGGGCTCCCCAGCCCAGCAGAGAGGCACCTGTGGTGAGTATCACTGAATGAGACTGAGTGACAAAAGGAGCTCCTTGTCTCAAATTTGTCCTGATCCTGCCACCATTGCAAAGCCTGGATCAGGGTTCGAGTCACTGGGACTAGTTTGGTAAGGGAATCCTTTCTTTGGGACCAGAAGGCTCTTAAGTGGAACTGAATGTCCCTCATCTGAAATCTTGCTCCCTGGACCACTGCTGTAGAGGCTGCCATATGGCCCAGAAGCTACAGGAAATGCCTTGCTGGTCGAGACACCTGAAGGGTGAATGAAGAGGCCAGTTCCATAAGGGCCCTTACCCTGTCCAGGGGAAGGAAGGCTTTTGCCCTTATTGTATCCAGCTCTGCCCCTATGAAGGTGAGGAGCTGTACTGGCTTGAGAACTGACTTTGGAAGGTTGAGGAGGAATCCTAAGAAAGTGAGCACTTGCTGAGTTATTTGCAGATGTGACTTGACTTGGTCTGGAGACTGACCCACTATGAGCCAGTCATCCAAGTATGAAAAGATGGAGATCTTTTTTCTCCTTAGGAAAGCAACCACTACTGCCAGGCACTTTGTGAACACCCTTGGGGCTGATGTTAGGCCTAAGGGCATTGCTCTGAACTGATAGTGGCCTGAGGGCAACTCGGACCTGAGGAACTTTCTGTGGGAGCACCTGATGGGAATGTGAAAATAGGCATCTTTGAGGAACAGGGAGGCTAGCCAGTCCCCTGGCCTTAGAGAGGGCAGAATTATTTCCTGTGTCACCATTTTGAACTTTGGTTTTAAAAGGTGCTAGTTCAGATATGTTAGATCCAGGATGGGCCACCATTCTTCTGTCTTTTTGGGGGTTAGGAAGTACCTGGAGTACAATCCTTTGCCCTTGTGTAGGGTAGGAACTCTCTCTATGGCTCTGAGAACCAAAAGGGAAGAAACCTCTTACTCTAGGGCAAGGGTCTCTGATGGATTTGCAGGTGGAAAGGATCTGGTTCTCATCTTGGGAAATTTTTCGAAGCTCAAAACCAGTCCCTGGCTTACTACTTCCAGGACCCACTTGTCTGATGTCAGAAACTTCCAGTCCTGGACAAAGTAAGCCAGTCTGCCCCCTACGGGTATTGGAGAATCAGCCCGGGCAGACTCATCAGGGTGTCTGCTTGGCAGGGGCTTTAGGCTGAGGGGTGGAAGCAGGCATGCTCATTCCCCGTCTGCCTCTCCCTCTGAAGAACCCCCTCTGAGCATAGGAAGAAGAGGAGGCCTGGGCTTGGTAAAAAGGCCTTTGAAAAGGCCTGCCCCTGCCCCTGGACTGCTGCCTTTGAGGAGTGGCTTGCGTTTCTTTGGCCTGAGCACTCCTGTATGTGGTTCCGTACTCGTCCATCTTTTTCATGTAGTTCTCTGTCTGCTTCCCAAACAGAGAATTACCAATGATAGGGAAATCCATGGCCTTAGCCTGGGTATCCTGTGATAGGCTAGTACATCTAAGCCAAGCCATCCTCCGAAGGGCCACAGATGTAGCCATGACTCTAGATGAAACATCATTGGAGTCCACAGCAGCATGAAATTGCACCTTGGATGCCTCAATCCCATCTGCAGCCACCTGCTCCAGCTCCTTGGCAAGCTGGTCAGGGGTCTGTTTAGCCAGAGCCAGCACAGTGTCCCATCTGGACTTCTGGTATCTAGCTGTGTAGGCCATATAGTTAGCCTGCCTGAGTCCCAAAGATGCTGCCATGTACTGCTTCTTTGGCATGGCATCAATCCTCCTGGAGTCCTTATCTGGGGGGTGTGATGCCAAGGGAATATTTGCCTTATCACAGGCAGCAGCCTGCACTACCCCAACATGGCTGCATTGCTGAGAAAGGAACTCCGTGTCTGAGCCTGAAAGGGTGTACCTCTTGTCCATTCGTCTGTCCACAGGAGGTATGGAGTTAGGAGTCTTTAAAATTTTAATTGTCTATTTCTCAAAAGATTTATGGAGGGGAATAGACAGTCTCCTGGACTCTGGGATGTCCATCATTTCAACAAAATCAGGCTCCTCCTGATCCTGTAGTGCTTCTTCCATTGGAAGCTGGAGGGTTTCAGCCACTTTTTTGTAAAACATAAAGTGGGAAGGGGACTCAGAAAGCATAGAAGGAGAAACACCTGAAGGTCTGTCTGGGGAGATGTCCGGGTCAATAGGCACATCCAGACTTTCATAATCACCATCACCATCCTCATACTCTCCCTCCTCCTCCTCCAGTTCATAAAATTCTTCTGAAGTGTAATCCAGAACCGGGGGAACCGACCGAACCGAGCCCCTGCCAGATGGTGCCGGTTCGGCCGGAACCGAAGTTAGCGATTGCACTATTCTTATCGCTTTGGCTATCTCATCAGTGGTCAGAGTATGAATTTCTGGATCTGAACCGGATGATTTCTCCTTCTCTTCCTTTTAACTGGAACTGACTCCTCAGAATCGGCTCTCCTTTTGCCCGCAGAAGTTTCGCCCTGGTCAGAGGGCACTCCTTCTGGTTTGGTCGGAACCGAACCGGGCTGGCCATCCGGGTCAGTGGACTTCTCGGCCTCCCTTTCCCTCAGTCTACCTACTCTCTTATCCAAGGTAGCTTTGGGAAAATTCTTACAAATTTGGCAGTCTGAATTGAGGTGGTCAAACCCCAGACAATAAACACAGGTGGTGTGGGGATCAGCCTTAGCAAAGGCTTCCCCACACACACTGCAGTGTTGAATCCCAGTGGGCCCATTTTTTTTCCTTGGGTTTCTCAGACATGGCCAATCCTATCCAAAACTTACCCTTTTTTCGGCAATCTACCAGGCAAGACTCCCCTATCAGTTCCTGACCGTGTTACGGGTCTTGGAAAAAACTGCAATAAAATCCGTTTTTTTTAGAACAGATACGGACCGGTTACCACACTCTAAGTAAATCACAAACTTTTTTAAACTAAACTGATCGGTTCAGCTAAACCGATCCAAAAATTTACAAGTTCCACACAGAAACTAAATGTAAAACCTATCTAGTACTCATGGTACCACAGACAGAGACTTAAACCGACAGATTCGGTAGCAGAAATTCTGTAGAAACCGAGTGAAAAACAACACTTTAACCGACTTTTTTGAACCGAGCAAAGGAGAAATCTCCGGAGCGACTGTTCAGTGAGGCGGAGTAAAGAATCTGACGGTTGGAGTTTAAATAACAGCAGACAGGGGCTTCAACCGAGCTCACGTTGAACATTCCGTGCTTGCCATGGAAAGTTAACTCTTTGTTCTCCGGGGCAGTTGAAAGGCAGGACCTAACTGCAATAGTCAGAATACAGCAAGACTTCATGTTGTTTGAACCACACATGACCAAGTATCCGGTGGACTCTGATTTTTTTGTTGATGTTGGTGTGGCCACACGGCTGCTTCTCTCTGCCCTCAAAAGTACCTCTACCATATGGTCACTCCGGGCATCCCTCCCTCTCTCTTCAGTGTGCATGGCCTCTGGCTGCTGCTGTGTGGCTCCCTGTGTTTGCTGGGCTCTTCAGGTCACCCATTGGACACTGCTTGGAGCACGGGTTTATCAAGCTACTTTTCTTTCACTCCTCCTGCAGCACACCCCAGCATTTCCCATGGATCACTCTGCACTAGCGGTTGGTCTTCGTCTTCCTCAGGGTCCTAGTGCCCTTAAAAAACATTGCTTTTCTGAGCTCCTCAGTGCTGTAGCCAAATTAGTTGCTGTTTTTTGCCACATTACATGAACAAGCCTCTATAGGAGGCAGGAAACTTCACTGCTGAATTCCACCTTACAGTCACCTTTTCAGCTATGCTCAGCCCTTCAAGAAGCTCCTATAGCCCAGTTATTTGCCACTTGTTCTTGCTTAGTTCAACCTCAGCAGCTGCCCTGCTCTTACGTTTCTGTGGTATATCAGTAAGCTCATTTTTTCCCTCTCTCTGACAGTACATTATTTTTCTCAGCCTCTCTAAGTAACTCCTTGTGGATCTGGCTGGTGTGCGTCCATCCTTCAGTCTCAGTCTCACTGTCGTGCAGCTTCAGCTAAATACTCAGTCACTCTCAGTGCATAATAAGTCAGTCTGTCTAGCCTGCCTCTTCATTCCAATACTGTGTCATAGCTTTCAGGCTTTGCCATTGGCCTCCTACTGCAGTCCTGTTCTCCTGCTGGCTCTGGATGCATGTTAACCATGACCATCCATGGTTTTCAGGGCAGCCCTGCCCCCAAAACCAATGGGTGCACTCTGAGACCATGAAGTCTGCATCTTGAAGGTGTGTCCCGCAACAAAGGCAGGGGCCTTGTCTTTCTGCCTTATGGGCTAGAGTATTCTGCACTTTGGGAGAAAATTTAGCCATGCAGATCGACTTGGCAGCACCTCTTGATTTATCATTTAAGACTTCAGTAACCGGGGGAACAGCCATGTTCTCAGGGACTCCTTTGGCTGTGTAGACCACATCGACAGCACCTTCAACAGCTATTCTCCCCTATGGCCTCCTAAGGTTCACCTGGTCTCAACTGACTTTCTTTCCTCTGCCTCTCAAGGGTAAAGATTGTACAGCTACTCAAATGCTCTGCCCCTCAAGGGCTTAACTCCTATGACTTGCCCCTCCAGTGCTCAGCTTCTTCTCTAGGCTTTCCCTCAGTTGGAGGCCAGGTGAGTGCCCTTTACTGGTCATTGCTCTCCTCCTTTTCACCTTAGAGGGTGGGCCTCCTTCGTCAGGAACCTCCTTTAGATGCATAGATCAGTCCATGGCACCTTCATGGCATTTAAATTAGAGGGACTGAACGACAGCCCTTCCTTTAAATTGCTTCTTCCGGAAGGGTTTCTAAAGTACAGTGGCAGAACCGTCACTAATTCTAACTTCTGCCTGGTGAGAAGGCAACCTAGGCTGTGGATCCCCAGGAGTTTCTTTATTTTAAAAGGGTTTTTTCCTCTCCTCCATATTAAAGGTCATAAAGAATTAAATAGTTTCTACAGCAGTTGATGATGGTTAGTGGTTCTCCAGGTCTGTGCCTCAATCTAGTTTTGCCATTCTTCCTTGTAAAGAATGTGCTTGTCTATTTTCTGTTGTGCTTTTGTGCCTTCTTCCCTAAGGTGCCTTTCATCCTGGTACTTCATCGCTGTGACACATTGAGTTGTTGGAACCCTTTTATCATGGTTTAATGTCCATATGACACCCTGATAGGGAGGTAGTCCCCATAACAGAGGCAGACGAAACATAAGCCAAATTACACAGTTGCACAAGCACCATGTACTACTCAGTCTTCATAAATTCTAAACTATACTCATAGGAGCCTGACAACCCTATAAATTGAAAGGCATTGACTGGGTTTTGCAGGGGCAATGAGCAACCATGCCAAGTCACGCCACCCCCCACACAGTAAAAAGCGACACATGTCCAACCATCCCCTGGGTGCTCAAATTTTTTTTTTTTACCTTCCTACCCTCTTCCTCCTGTGTTACCTCTCTTTCTTTTGGGTCACACTTTCTTCCCTAAGGTGTCTTTGGTCCTGGGACCTTGTCCCTGCAATACCTTGAGGATCCAGAACCCTTTCATCGGGATTTATATATCCTTATGTCACCCTAATAGAGTTGTAGTCCCTGTAAGAGGGACAGAGAGAGCATAAGCCAAATTACACAATTACACAAGCATCACATACTACAGTCTTCCTCAATCCTAAACCATACTCATAAGCACCAGTGTTCCTATGAACCATGTTTTAGGGTTTTTGGGGGGTTAAAGTGGACATCATAGGGATTCAGAGAATCATAGCAGTCTCAACTGCAACCCCTGGCTACCCATAACCCGACCTGCAGTCATCACTTCTTCTGGGAAAAAGAAAAGTACACATTGACTGGGCTTATAACACCCAGGATGTGAAACAAATGGACAAAGTTGTCTAATTGATCAAAATTGATCTAGGGTTGGACCAAACAAATTGCTGTTAATGGTGGATTTTAGTCTGAATTGGCTACAGAACAATGCTAGACTGTATGAGGTTATGTTAAGTAGGCTTAATCTTACTCAGCTAATCTCTTGCCTTACTAGGCACTCTGCTAAAATAGGTAACCCCCCACACACACACACACACACACACACACACACACACATACACACATTGACTAGATGTTGCCCAAATAAAATTGACAGGATTCAACAGTCTGGCACCTTTTCTGACTCAATCAGTGATCACTATTAATGATACTATATATAGAAAATGTGTTTGCCCAGACTGCCACCAAAAGCCAGCACCCTTAGGGACTTCTCAAAATTGATCTGGATTGTTTCCTTGCTAACATGGCTATACTTGGTCCCTGTCTTTACGTCTTCAGATGTCTTACCTGCACTATCTATCTTAATATCTCATATCACTTGACTGCAGGAGACCCATGTCCATTCATTGAGAAGAGAATAAGGGGCACAGCCTCTAAATGGCTTCACAGTGACCTCCTCTTCCTAGTGAAAACCAGTTATAAATGCTGATATACTTACTAGGCCTTCTTAAATACAACTGATTGATAGGAATACAGAAGGCTTAGAAATGCCTGCTAGAAAGCCATCCATACTGCCAATAACAGTTATTTTATGGCCTCCAATGGTGATCTCCTTAACTACTCTAGGAATATTAAGGGCCTCATTGGTGGTACTATCACTCACCTTATAAAGGATTTGATTCTGAATGGGGTTAATTACAGCAACGCTCTTACAATCCCAAATGCTTTTAATAAGCACTTCACTGTTCTGCCTATACCTTTACTCCTAACCAATATGACATGTTCTTGACAGATCCTTACTCCTCTTTTCACTCCAGACACCCTTGGGTCTATCTAAAAGTTGTGATTAACCACGGACACGTACAAACTCCCACATACAGTAACCTTTCCACTATTACTAGTGCTGGTTATGATGACCCAGAGCCAAGAATGCCTGAACTTGGAGTTCTTTACTTGCCCGCTTCAATTGCTCATAATTTTAATCTGTTTTTGATATCTGACGATGTACCAGATATTTGAAAATGTGCTAGAGTAGTCCCAGTTTCTAAGAAAGGTGACCCTAAGCATATTAAAAATTACTGTTTTATTGCAGTCTTGTCTGTACTTTGCAAATTACTGGAGAAGGTTGCCTCAACTCAACTATCTGAACATTATACAAATTTACCCATTTTAATCCAGAACAATATGGTTTCTGAATGGACAACAAAGCATCCACCACACTCATTATGTTTACAAACCATGTTAACATTGCTACGGACTAGGGAATGCTGACTGAGGTGTTTTTTTGTTCATTTAAGGGACTTTGGCCTGGAAAATCATCAACTGCTTTACTCAAAACTAGTAGCTCTAGGCTTTTATTCTGATGCTGTTACCTGGATTGCAAGCTGCTGTACATTAAAAACAGACACCAACTTGTTACATTTATCTGTGACCTGATCTAATATGGCTCCTTAAGTATTGCTTCCAACAAGGTTCTATACTGGGTCTGCTACGTCTTTCTATTCTTGTAAGCACTCTTCCTCTTGCTTCTCAATTCCATTCTACAATAATGTATGCAGATGACCCTGTCCCTTCCATTAGTTGCAAGAATGTAAGCCATATTAACTCACTGCTGAGTTCTGATTTTTCGAAGGTACACTCATGACTCACAAATGAAAACTTGTTCCATATGCCAAAAAGATACAAGACCTACTATTTGAGATCACCTGATAAACTCAGATCTCGCACGGGCACCTTATCAATAATATGTGTTGACAGTCCCCTGCTTGATGTGGTTGGGTCTTTTAAATATGTAGGGATCAGTCTTAACCCCTCTCCGGATTTCCCTTCACATTTCTTCTCCACATATAAGGCTGTCAACTCTAAGCATGCCCTGGCTTACAGAGTTAGACATATACTCACCCCAAAAGCCAAAACTTGATATTGCCATTGACAAGGGTGCCCTCCTCCGCAGCTCTTATTATAGCATCCTCTCTTTTACCGACTCTAAAAAGTGTCCTGGCTAAGTGGGATGTGTCCTGAAATAATATTTGTCACTGCACTGTCTTCAAACCACCAAACACACCACTGTGACCACTACCTAACTCTAGGATGGTAATCCCCATCTACTGGGTGCTCATTTCCCCTTGGCTGTTTAATGGACTAGTTTCTCAGACTTGCTATCCCTGCGTCTGTTGTCATCCTACTACAGAATTCTCACCAGAACTATTCCTTTAGATCTAATGATAAATCCTTACTTATTGTCCCTAAGGCTAACAATAAAATAGGTTACCAGCCCTTTTCTACCTTTGCCACTAAACTCTGGATTATCCTTTTGCTGTCCCTTCTTCTGCACACCATCTTTTTAGACATGTGCTGTGGAAATATTTGTAGACCTCCTCTACTTGCAGCTGCACTTGACTGATTTATTTGAAATCTTCTGGCATTATTTTTAGACCCTGTTTGCCTTCTCTATGGTACTTGCTGTTAAAGCTGGCTATGTATTTACTTAGTATTGTACTGCTTTGGCCTACTGTCTAATTTTGTGCACTATCTTTCTTGTTCCCTAATGCTGTTCTGCATTCCCTTTTTTAGCCTCAACCCCTGAACAGGGCTTGCTGCTACACTAGCGGCCCGGCGGCTTCCACCAACTGCTGGCTGCTTCTCCGACCCTGTCCGTTGAAGGAGTTGCAAGCCTCAGCCCCTGAACAAGGCTCACTGCTAAACTAGTGGCCCAGCAGCTTCCACCAGCTGCTGGCTGCTTCTCTGACCCTGCCAGCTGAAGGAATTGCAAGACTCAGCCCCTGAACAGGGCTCGCTGCTACACTAGTGGCTCAGTGGCTCCCGCCAACCACAGGCTGCTTCTCCAACCCAACCTGCTGAAGGAATTGCAAGGTAAGCATTCAAACTGCTGGCGCCTTCTCGCTGATTGGCTGGTTCCTCTGGCACAGTCAGGTGACTGCCTACTCCGAATCTCTCCTCACTAAACTACTTTGTTCTACCATTCTCTGAATGTTAAATTAGCCTAAGGTTTAACATAATGTATCTACTCAGCCGAAAGTCTGCTATCACTGAATTTTATCTGTTTAAAGCCTGTTTTATTTTATTGACGTTTAGTTGCTAAGTGATGTGCTAGCCGTAGAATTTTGAACCTGCCCCTGGCTAAAGCAATTATAGCTCTTTTGTGATTCTTTAGCAGGGATCTAAACTCTCTCTCCCTAATCCCTCTTGTGTTCTCCTCCTTCCTGGTGCCACAGCCCCCAGACTTAATTGTTGCTGCATGGTGCTTGCCCTGGACTGCTTTCCTCCCCCTCCCCTGCTACCCTTTCTTTAAGCTCAACACTCCCACCAATTAATAATTTCACTGCCGCCCCCTGTGGCAATATAACCTGTGCCTCTTTCTCCTCTCTCCCCTTTAGCCTCAGTCCCTGATCAGGGCTCACTGCTACACTAGTGGCCCAGTGGCTTCCACCAACTGCCCTCTGCTTCTCTGGCCCTGCCCCTGAAGGAATTGTTTCCCCGTTGGTGCAGTGCACCAACTTCCCACCCTCCCCCCATCTGAGAAATCACATATATAGTTACCACGGTCACCTGACTTCCACAGCACAATACACTAAGCCCCCAGTTTTCTATCTGCAGATTATACGCCATCCTCTCTAGAGGGAGCACCTCACTCTCAACTATTGTGCTTTGTCTTTCAGTCCAATATGGCCGTGCTCTGTCTATATCTGTAGCCCTGTCTCCTTGTGTGCTACTAAGAGCTTACCCTCTCTCTACAGCCACACCAGCTCACTGCTTCCACCAGCACTTACCCAAGTTCACTATCTCTTGCCACAAGTTCTGCTCACCTGAGACTGCTCTAACCCCTTTGGTCTTGAGGCACCAATCCCTTACTAGTAATAGTACTACTGCTATCCCACCTTCATTTCTTTTTACTCTGGTCCCCTTTTAGCCTCTTCTCACCTCACCATGCTCACTCTAAATTTCCTCCTAACTGTCCTCATTTCCCTATCTCACCCCTTCATCTCTATCACCCCTTCTCCCCCCACCCTTGCCTACACTTCCACCACGTCTCCACTTGGAGCCTTACAATACTGTCCCCCCATCTGTCATGCCACTCCCGTGGACTCACTACTCTGATCCCCCATGCGCCTCCCTCTCTACTGTTCACTCATAATCAGTGTTGGATATGTCACTTTTTCTATTACTTTCTATTACTTTTGGAAACTTGTTCCAGAAAGCTCTGTGCAGTCACTAGCAAGGATGGAGAAGTACTGGAAAAAGTAATACACCTTACAGTTACAATTACATATGTCTTTTTATACAAAAGAAATACGTAAATGTAACCGATTCCATTTATTTGAAATTAACAAGTAACTAACCTATTACTTTCAAAATGTAATCTGTTGTAGTTATTATTATTTTTGTATTGTTTTGTACAAAAGAAATAGTGACTATAATTTGTAAAGGTGTATTACTTCTATTCCTCTCCATCATGCCTAGCTAAACTACTTCAAACTAATAGAAAGTAATAGAAAAAGTAATTTACCCATCACTGCTCATAATCTCCATCAGTTTTCGCCCTCCAACTGGTGTCTTACCCCCCCCCCCAGGCGTGCCTCTAGGATTCCATGGCATAAGAGTGCAAAATTTCATTATTTAATCATTGCACTCCTCCTCCTTTCATCTAGCGATATTAATTCCAACCTGGGGCCCTGCACTTATGCTGTCACCCCACCCACCTCACCTGCTGTCACCCCAGCAGCCTCCTCACCACACCCTGCTGGCCTGCCCCATGGATTGAAAGTACTGCACCTGAACATATGCAGGCTCCTCCCAAAAACTGACAAGTTCCAGATCCTCATTGCTTTGCTAGGTCCTGACATAATCATCCTAACAGAAACATGGCTAAAACATAAAATAAACAACCCTCCACTCACCATACCAGGCTTTTCTATATCCCGCCAAGACCAGACTGGGAGGGACAGAGGAGTGGCAGTTTACATCTTCTCAGGTATCCGATTCACTAACACCTACTCTGCCTCTGTCCCCAAAGCATATGAAGTCCTTGTCTTACAATTCTCCCTCCCACACTCAATCCCTATTTTTGTTGCAGGGGCCTACTGCCGCACTGGCCTCAACCCCTCTCTGCTGACAGACCTCACCTCTGCCATCCTTTCCCTCACCTCCTCAGGAGAAATTTATGTCATGGGTGATTTTAACCAAAACTGGCTATCACCCTCCCTCCTTAAGGTAAAAAATAACATAGCTGCTCACAGCCTAACCCAGCTTATCCTTGAACCTACTAGAATGAATGTGAAATCAAACAACCACTCCCTGCTTGACTGGGCACTCACTTCCCACCCGCACAGAGTCATCAAATCTGGTTTTTGATGCTCTGAGTGACCACTGCATGACCTTCTTAGTATGCAGAATCCACCCCACCAAAGCCCCACACAAACCCTCGTGACTCGTTCATACAACTCCATGCACCTAGGGCTGCTCCTACTTGACCTATCGTGCACTAACTGGTCTCCCGTAACTACAGCAACCACAACTGACAAAGCCACAGAATATTTTAAGGGCAAATTCCATGAAGTTTGGAACCAACACGCTCCCCTAGGCAAAGTCAGAGTCTGCAGAAATCATCTTCCTTGGGTCTCACCCAAATTAATTGTTTACCAAAAAGCAAGGAACCAGGCCTGGAAGTGACATAAAATCTCTAAGCTCCCTATAGATTATGATTACTATCGGCAACTTTGTAATACGTGCACCAAAGCCACTCGATTGGCCAAAGCTGACTACTTTACCACTACCTTCCAGTCAAACTTTAACAGCCCTTCAAAATTCTGGAAGGTCATCCACTCCCTCTTCTCTCCCCCTTCTTCCCTTCCTACACTTCTCCTCTTTATAAACAACTCCCTAATTTCTGACCACTTGCATGTCACCTCTGAATTTAATACTTAGTTCACCTCCTCTGCCTCTGCCATCCTATCCTCCTTACCATCTCCTCAGCCTATTCCTCCCCAACCCCCCCCCCTACCCCAGCCCTCTCTCTTCTCTTTCACTACTGTAACCCCCTCTGACAACTTGGACACCTTTCTCACCCTAAATCCTCCAAAGGCTGCTTCGCCTGATGGGTTGGACCCCAAGTTGCTTTACCTTTCCACTATGGCTATCTCTACTCCAATGACAGAGCTTCTCAACCTCTCTTTTACTCTGGAAGCTATCCTCTCTGGCTGGAAGCATGCCATTGTTCTCCCTCTCCCTAAGGGTAGGGACTTCTCCTGCCCTGGAAACTATCACCCAATATCTCTTCTTCCTATGAGTAAAAAATATTTTAGCACTCCAATATTCAAAAAATTCAGAGAGAATTTTATTGCAAACAATAATTTATTGCAGTACTTACAAAATGTAAGAAAAAGTGTTAGTGCAAAATAGCATAATCCTTGCTTCACTTCTGTTACACCAGCCTCAGTGCTTCGAGGTTATGCCACCCTTTCCTCAGGAGCCATGACCAAACCTTCTTACTAGGTTTTATATATATATATATATATATATATATATATATATATATTATATATATGCAGGTGCAAACAATTCAAAAATTTACATTCATTCAACCTGTACCCTTACCCACAAGTTGGCAGATTGCAGAGCACTCCTGCTCTCATTAGTGGTGATGACACCAATTAATTAAAAGGGGAATTCCCTATACATTATGTTCATACACCACTGCTGAGGTACTTTGCAACCCACCAACTCTGTAGATAATGCTAAAATAACAAACTCTTATTTATGAAAGAAAACACCACGCAAATAATTAACAAATAAACATATAACAACATTAGTGAAATAAAATAAACCCCCAAATGACAACACTATTTAGTTATCCACCATAAAATAAAATAGGTGTTGTAGAAACATAGAATTTGACAGCAGATAAGGACCGCTTGGCCCACCTTGTCTGCCCATTTCTCTACCTAACGGATAAGCTGCAGATCCTAGTTAACCAACAGCCTACTTCCTCCTACCCCCACTAGAATTGCCTTATGTCTGTCCCGTGCATTCTTGAATTCCCCCACTGTTTTTGACTCTACGACCTCCTCAGGAAGGCTGTTCCATGTATCCACAACCCTATCTGTGAAGAAATACTTCCTCACATTACCTCTGAGCCATCCCCTATCTTCAAATTGTGCCCCCTTGTTTTGCACATCTCTTTTTCTGAAAGATGCTACCCTCTTAGACTTTGTTGATTCCCTTGAGGTATTTGAAAGTTTCTATCAAGTCCTCCCCCCCTTCCCTCCTTTCCTCAAGGCTATACATCTTTAGTTCCTTTAGTCTTTCTTCATATGTCTTCTTATGCAGACCCTGCATCATTTTGGTTGCCCTCCTCTGGACAGCCTCCACCCTGTCTATGTCTTTGTGGAGATGGGGTCTCCAGAATTGTACACAGTACTCCAGATGTGGTCTTACCAACTGTCTGTACAGAGGGTGAACAACTTCTTGTTTTCTACTGGTGATGCCTCTCCCTATGCATCCCAGTATCCCCCCAGCCCTCCTTACTACCTTCTCACATTGCTGGCCCACCTTTAGGTCGTCTGATATGACTATCCCCAGGTCCCTTTCCTTTTTTGTTGTTGTCAGTATCTCGCCCCCCATTGTGTACTCTTCCCCAGGGTTTTTGTTTCCTAGGTGCATTACTTTGCACTTCTTTGCATTGAATCTAAGCTGCCATATATTTGACCATTCCTCCAACCTTGCCATTGTGTCACAATCTAAAAAAACATTTAAATGCTTTTTTCATTTTTATAGTTGTATCACAGTGTACATTTTTAATATAATGTGTACAGTATAAGAAATACCCAGAAAACAGAAAATATAAGTTATTTTCTTAATATTATTCTGTATTTAATTCATACAGTATAAGAAAAGGACTAGTGCCCCGATTTCAAGATCCCATTATTCTTATCTTACTTTCATATTTCACTTACAAATAAATGGTTGCTAGTTCATCATGTCATTGAATCCAATGGGCTTCAAGCTTTTTAGGTGAAAAATCCACATTGATTCAGCCCTATCTAGTCCCAACAATTTATTTCCCCCTCTATGTCTAACCGGAATGTGGTGGATTCCCATGTATGATATTTTATGTCCACCTACGTCTCCTTGCTCATATAAGTGTTTTGCTATTGGATGAAGTGTGTCCCTCTTCTGTATAGCCCTGCAGTGCTCCTGTATTCTTTTCTTTAATGTACATGATGTTTGACCAACATGTAACTTGCCACAGGAGCACCACAGGGCATACACCACAAACTTTGTGGAACATGTTATAAATTCATTTATTATGACAACATGGTCACCCACTAAACTTGGATTGTTGAATTCTTTCCCAGGTACCACTGTCTTACATGTTTTACAGCGCTTACGGGGTTAAAACCAGAAGGTTTCTCCCCATCCCAAGTCTTTTGCCTTTTACCCTCAAATCCACTACGCACAAGAAGATCGCTTAGGTTCTTAGCTTTATGAAATGACACCAGAGAACCAATCTCTGAGATTTTTCAGATCTCCGTCTGTTCCCAAAATATGCCAATGTTTATTAACAATCCTTTTCAAATCCATGGAACAAGGACCATACTCAGTTGAAAAAATGATCCTATCAGTATCCACTTTCCTTTGCCTATATTGTAATACATCTCTCATGTGCACCCCTTCAACTTTCTTTAGTGCATCTTTCAGGGTGTTTTCTTTATAACACCATTCCCTCAGCCTAGCAAACAGTCTGTTTTTAGCATCCAAGAAATCTGCAGGATCCAAACAATTTATTTTTAAACGAATCAGTTGGCCAAATGGGAGAGCATCAATAGTGTGTTTTGGATGGGAACTTGAGGCATGAAGAACACTGTCCCCAGATGTTTGTTTTCTATATACCTGTGTTTTTAATATCTTTCCAACCTTACCTTTCAATTTCAAATCAAAATAATTAATCTCACTTTGCCCACGCTTCATTGGGAATTGTAAACCCACAGTGTTCTCATTTAGATATGGTAAAAAAGGAAAAAGTTCCCCCTTCAGTGCCATCCCAATAAAAAGTAAATCATCAATGAACCTTCTCTATTTAACAATATGGCTAAAAAAGAGATTACTCTGTGGGCTCTGAACCATGCCAGCTTTCCACCAACCCAAAAACAAGTTGGCGTAGGTCGGTGCAACTGCAGAGCCCATTGCTGTGCTTCATATTTGCTGAAAAAAACAGCCATTAAACAGAAAGAAATTTGTATACAATATTAAATCCAGTCCCAATAAAATAAATTCCAACGGATATTTGTACTGAGAGTTAATTAAAATCACTTTCACTGTATTTATCTCTAAAACGTGTTCAATACATGTATACATACTAGTGATGTCTATTGTGACCCACATATACATTTCCACCCATATAAATCCAGATAATTCAATCAATAACGCTGTTGAATCATGAAGGTGGGACTCTGACCTATTAGCTTCCTGTTTCAGGAAGCTATCCAAATAGATGGCCAAGGGTTCCATTAATGAGCCACAGCCCGATACTATAGGATGCCCTGGGGGGGGGTAGATTATCCTTATGGATCTTAGGGATATGGTAGAACACTGGGACAATAGGGTGCTGACAGTTTAAAAAAAATCAGAATCATCCCTATTTATCCAGCCTTCAGCAAGCAATGTCATCAGGAATTCCAGTAGCTGTTCCCTATATTCTTTCAGGGGGGTATGTTGTAATAGTCTGTAGTTGGATGTGTCTGCAAGCTGGCACAAAGTTTCCATTTTCTATTAATTTGAATTCATTACCACTATATTGCCTCCTTTATCCGAGGGCTTAAGGATGATTTCTTTCATATATTTTAATTCTTGCAAGGCTTTGCGCTCCTCAGCTGACATAGTATCCCATCCCCTTTTAGGTTTTAATTCTCCCATACACTTTTCCACATCATTCAGAGCAAGTCTCTGGAATACCCCAATCGCATCACTACCTGGTGCTAGTGGTTGAAAATAGGAGTTTTTTTCCAAACTTAGTCTGATTGCCTCCTGTTTTGTACAGCCCTCAGAGTCCCCTATCTCCTCCATATTCCCATCATTAACTTGCCATTCACTACTTTCCCATGATCCTAATTGCATAATCTGTTCCTCCATTTTTTCACTCTCTCTCTCTCATCCCTCCCCACCTTGTTCTAATAATTGACCCAATTTATCTGATGTGAAGAGGTCAATTACTGACATAAAATTCCCTTCTATCTCCATTGCAGATACTTGATTACCCACTTGTGAATTGTCAGGCTGTTTGTTTGCTGAAAATATTAATACAGATTAAGTTTCCTAAAAAGACAATATAGGTCACAATAAATCGGAAACTCATTCACGTAATGTACAGGGACAAATGATAACCCTTTTGCCAATAAACTGACATGACTGTCTGAGAGAGACTGATTAGACAAATTGATTACAGTCATTTGTTCACTCTGCCCATTGTTGCTGCTCACATTGTTCACTGATTCATTTCCCCGCTTACAGCGGCTCCCTCTTCTTGATCTTTTTTTTTATCCTGATATACTCTCAATTGTATTAACAGAATCATTAATCAATTCTGTACTTGTATAGGTGAAACTACATGTTAATGCAGGGGATGTAGTGAAGGAGCCAGTTTTTTCTATTTGAGTTCTTTGAATGGCCCCTAAAACATTGTCTTCCCCTTGTTTTAAATTCACTGTCCCACTTATACACACGATTATTGGCATTATCGTTTTCATTCCTCAATAATTTCACCTTTTTCTTTTCTATTAAATTCTTCTAAAATGTCTTTGCTTTAATGGTTAACCTTTTATGCAAGTCATTTATTAAGGGATTTAGACCACATTCCTCCATTTTGTTTCTGAACTTGTTCAATCTCTTTAAGTACTAAATCCCTTTGATAATCATCTTCATCCATCTGTATTTTAACCAGTTCTGTAGAACATGCTCTCAGATTATCTTCCCATCTTTGACGGTAATGCATTTTTTCCAGACCGCAAGCTGGCAATTGGGTAAGTCTGAGGCCCCAGGGCACCCACTGTTTTAATAGATATTTATGTAATGAAACTCTGTCATAGTGCAAATTCACTTCTTTTGTCACCAGTTTTTCAAGCTCATTAAATAACTGTTTGCTGTTACCATCATTCAAAGTATTTTCTAGATTAGTATAATCAATCTCGGTGTTTAAATCCACTGATTGTCTCTTCCTGGCCATGCTTGCACTGGAGCGTGAGAATGCCATCCTCCTATGTCAAATTTCTCTTATTTCAGGCTGAAACAAATTAGTCTACTTCCAAGATGTTCATACACTCACAGGTAAGGGAAGACTGTGAAGCACCTCTCTTCTGGACAGTGAATAAAGCCGCCAAAGCAAAAAAGCAGTGGTGTGGGGCAGCAGGAAAAAAATGACTCATACAACTAATTAAGCCTGTAACTGCGCTCTCTTCTTCCTACCCTTGCTAAGCGCAAGAACACTTAGTCCTATCTCAACTTTCTGACTGTCTCTCTCACTCCAACTTCTTCACCCCCTTCCAGTCTGGCTTTTGAAAAAACACTCCACCACCACCTCCTCCTTGATTAGGCTCACTGACTCCATCCTCTCTGGGATGGACAGTGGTCAAATCATGTCCACCATCTTTGTTGACCTAGCCAAGGTTTTTGACATTGTCTCCCACTCTGTCCTGCTACACTCCCTGTCCGCTGCAGGTCTGTTTGCTGCTGCCACAGACTGGTTCCAAGCCTATCTTATAAGCCAGACCTGGTCTGTTAGAATAGTGGACTCCATATCCTCCCTCCTCCCTATCGTCACAGGGTCCCACAGGGATTGGTGTTGGAATCCATTCTCTTCTCCATCTTTCTCATTGATCTGCCATCTGTATGTACATCTACCTCTATCCATATGTATGCAAATGACATGGTACTTTATACCTCTGGTCTCTCCCTCTCCTAGGTAGCAAACAGACTCCAGAATGATTTCAACAATGTTCACTGCTGGTTTTGCTTTCATCAGCTTTTTCTAAATGGCAAGAAGACTGTCTCCATGACCTTCAGCACTAGGCAGAGACTCTATAGACTCCCCTCTTTACCCACCTTCCACGCCCTCAATGGGACAGTCCTTGAGGACACCTTCTCTTTCAGATATCTGGGGGTTTGGCTTGACCAACACCTCATCTTCGCTGGTCATGTGGACACCATCTTAAAAAAGTTGCACCCCAAGCTAAGCACTCTACATAGAAGCTGGGGCAGAACCCCTCTCCTGGCTAGGCGTGAACTTGTCCCCATCTTTGACCACTGTGACATAGCCTACAGTGCTGCACCTAAGACCTCCCTAACCAGATTGGACTCCCTATTTAATTCCTTCTGCTGTTTCATCTTGGATGCCCCTGCCCTTACTCAACACTGTCAACTCTACCACTCTCTCCAGAAAACAGGCAACTCCTCCACTGTGCTAAATTCATCTCCAAATTCTGGCTTGGTTCTCTCACTACATATCTTAGCTCTTCACTGTCTATCCCTCCCCCATCCACCCATTCTCTGAGGTCCACAGATTCCCGCACTTTAGGTGTCCCTCATCGCACAACTACAGTCGGCCAGGCAGCCTTCTCACACCGCTTCCTTAAGTTACAGAATCCCCCCAGATATGCCACTCCTCACCCCCTTCCTCAATCTCCACTGCATTACACAATTACCTATCCATGAACTGCAATTGCAACTGAGCTACCTGGTTGCTCCATTAGAGCTGTGTATAGATATCATAGACACTGCTCTAATAGGTATCTTATTATTGCACTGACCACCCTTCTGTAACTGTGCTAATGAAACTTAATTACAAATTGTATGTCTTGATTTCTGTTAATGCTTGTATAGTGTGCTCTACTATGTACACCTAAAGTGCTTGTATTTTGCTCTCTACTATATACTGTACCCAATGCATATTGGCACTATCTACTGTTTTCTCTGTATACCTATGTCTCAGTTGTTATGTCCAGCCACCATTTATTGCTATGTAAACTGTTGTGCTGCTCATGAATATTATAACCTTCCAACTCCCCTTCCCCCAGGATGCACCATGAGATGAGTAACTAGTTGTTCAGTGTGCCCTTCCTGGTGAAACTCTTAAATAAATAAATAAATAAATTATGATGTATTGCTACTATTGCCATCTTTCCTCCATTCTAATGTTTTCTTCTCTGTAACTTCCCAGGCCGTACCTGAATATAGGCATGCATTTGTCTAGTGTGGCTACCTGGTCAACAAAAATTAACTAAATGAATGCTACCGTTGCATTTATATGTGTGTTTATGGGGAGACGGGATGGGGGAGAGAGGACAGGATAATCCAGGAGAGGGAGGGAGAGATACCGTAGTATTTATGTATTTGTGCATGTGTGTGGGGTGGGGGGACATGGAAGAGGATGAGGACAATCCAGAGAGGGAGGGATGTACAGAATGCTGCTGCATTTATGTATCAGGGTGGGAAAGGGGCTGCAGAAGAGGATGAGGACAAGTATAGTGTGGGGAGAATGCTTTTGTATTTACAGTGTGTGTGTGTGTGTGTGTGTGTTTGTGTGTTGGGGCAGAGGGGGAGAATGGGGACAATTCAGAAGAGGGAAACAGAGAGAATGCTGCTGCATTTATGATTGGTTGTGGGGAACAAGACAGTGGGAGGATGAGGACACATTCAGGAGAGGGAGAGAATGCTGCAAACAGCTGCTGGCATGTCACTTCAGTGGCCCAGATCCAGCCTTCTAATTTGATCCGTGGTGTGACTATTCAGTGGTATAGATCATGTCTTCTTCAGTTGTACCAAAAGTAAATCTACTAATAGAAAGATTGCCAGTGTGCCAACTGCTTGCTTGTGTTGGAAGGACAAGAGGGTGATGGTTGGCTGTGTAGGTTGCCCTCGGAGGACAGCAGACTAGCAAGGTAAGAAAGAGCTGTTAAGTAAACAGTTTGGACATAAATGAGAGAATAAATGCTGTCATTGTGTATATGTGTGTCTTAGAAAATCCAAGGGAATTATGAAGAACATGCTTCTGCCATTGTTTGTGTGTGAGGCGGAGAGAGACATCCTGCTGCTTGAGAGAGTGTGTGTATATGTGTGTGTGTGTGTTTCAGTTCTATGTGATTTGAGTGAAAAAAATGTGTGTGCATGTGTGTGTGTTTCGGTTCTATGTGATTTGAGTGGAAAAAACAGCGACACCAAAAACAGCGAAGAAATAATAGTGAACACAAAAACTGCACTGTCACTTGCTAGCACCTATACAGTAGAGCAAACAAGTCACCAGATGGTAGTAATGCTCGAAAGCCACATCAGGAAGTCAGCATTCCAACTGTTACTTACAGCATCTATTCTGGTGGGGGGTTATGCTCCCACACTCCCCGTAACAATGTATAATCAACACCAGGGGGGTGCTGAACTCAGGGAGGAGGAGAAAGACAGGATGGGGCAGAGGGTGGAGATGGAGGGGGAGAGAAGTCAGCTGCAACAGTGGTAAAAAAATATCTATGATGTGTGTAAAACAGTGGTGGAATTCAAGCATGCATGGGACAGTCATAAGGCAATTCTGGAGGGGTAGGAAGAAGTAGGTTGCTGGTTAACTAGGATCTGCAGCTTATCCAATAGGTAGGAAATGGGCAGACTGGGTGGGCCAGCGGTCCTTATCTGCCGTCAAAATCTATGTTTCTATGTATATATATATATATATATATTAGAGGCAAAACTCTGTTTAATGTATCAGTTAGGGTTGTTCCACAGCAACAAAAGTGAGGAATTCGGTGTTAGGGTTGAAAACCCCCTTGGACCCCAGCCCACCCCCCAACCAGCATTGGGGTGCGCATTGGGTCATCAGCCTAACTCTCACCCCATCACATGTGTAAAGCAGCAGAAGTATAGGAGAATGGGGTGAGAGTTAGGACCGAACACCCCAATGCCGGTTGGGGAGGTGGGCTGGGGTGTCCAAGGGGGGTTTTCAACCCTAACACCGAATTTCCTCACTTTTGTTGCTGTGGAACAACCCTAACTGATGCATTAAACAGAGTTTTTTGCCTCTGATTTCCCTTCTTTTTTGAGAATGATGACGAGAAATAGTGAATGTAATGCAGCGGCAGTTTGGGCCCCGCGCTCCCGCCACATGATGTCTTGTGACATAGTAACAGGAACAACAACGCAAACAGAAGCACTAACAGTGGCACACATGATAATGCAAGCGCGAATGAGAACAGAAAGGGTAACGCACACGGTGGCGTAGACGGGAAGGGTCTGCCACATGATGTCTTGTCACATAGTAACATGGTGCCCGCAAACAGAAATGTCAATGGGCATGGTGACGCAGTTAAAAAGAAGAGAAACAGTACTGTAGACACAAATGGCAAAAAATAACAGAAACACAAGTGCAAATGAAAACGCAAAGGATAACGTGACGTAGGCGAGATGTGAACAGTAAGTGAAACGTGTACGGAACCGCAAGCGGAAAGGGCAACGGTAACAGTAATGTTAGCGCACAGGCTGGTTTTCCCCAAAAGTTGCATAGAGAAAGACAGTGAGTACAAAGAATGAATGCATAATAATGGGTCTCGGAGCAGAAAATGAGGAGTTGGAATACTAAATAGCTTATATCTCAGGAACCGTATGATGTAGAAAACAAATTAAAAAGTCATATGATTTACAACTTTCCTAGCTAGTTTTGTACTTAGCCCCCATTAGAGGGCTAAGCATTTTTTTGATGAAAAGTCCCTGTCTCGCACCGTTTCCGAGTTACGGGCCTTGAAAGGCGCGTGAATGCTGTAATGTTATCCTATGGGAAAAAAAGAGATGTTTGGAGTGCCATAACTTTGGCTCCCTGTAATATTTTTTCACCAAACCACTAAAAGGCACATCTGTGGGATGTTGGCTGTCTTCCCTCCAAATGCCAGCCCAAAAGACCAAGCCGTTATATTGCAGCAGGGCACCAAAGGATTGCTGCAATGCGTTGTACGCCATAATGTTATCCTATGGGAAAAAGCATCAAATTTGGAGTGCCGTAACTTTGCCGCCATGTAATATTTTTTCAACACAACACTGAAAGGCACATCTGTGAGACGTCGGCTGCGTCCCCACCAAATTTCAGGCCAAAGCACCAAACCGTTCTTTTGCAGCAGGGTGCCAAAGAATTGCTGTCATTTTCCCACAGCCTAGAAAAGTACTGTCGCAATTTGCGAAAGCTTTCACAAAAATTTGCAACACTTTCATGAGTGCGACACTACTTTGCAAAAGTATTTTTTCAGAAAATTGAAAAACATATTTCCGGGGTGTTTTACCCCAAAATAAAGACATAGCTAGCATCCTCAGGGCCCAACTTGGTGAATACAAAAATAATTAGGTTGCTAGAGGGTCCCAATTTTAAATGCCAAGCATTTTTCTGATCACTAACTGAAAACAAAATGGCGGATTTGCGACAGTAAAAGGGCCATTTGCGACAGTAAAAAGTGCATTTGCGACACTGTCAAACTTTTTGTTAACTTTTCCCATTGACTTATAATGGGAAATTGTTTTTTGAATAACTTTTGAACCGTTTAATATTTTTTGATGAAATCTTCAAAAGACACATCGGGGACCCTGGCTGCACGTTCCCTGAAGATTTTGGACTGGTCGCATAAACCGTGCGACCTCTAGGCGCAACCGTAGAATTCCAGAAAAAGCATAAACGCATGCGCAGATCACACTTAATAACTCCACAGCCATGTATCTGGCCAGTACAAAACTTGGCAGATCCCAAGGCGTATGGGTCTTGATCGTGTATTCCAAATTTCAGGCAAATCCGTTAAACAGTTGCAAAGTTATTAAGGTGCAAAATTTGGGGTTTAACATGTAAATGGCTCCTCAACCCTAACTATGGTAGCACTACTGTGCTACCATAACATATATATATATATATATATATATATATATATATATATATATATATATATATATATCTACCCCACCAAAAAGCCACTCTGGGAATTAAACCCAGTGTTGCTTCCCACAGCAGCACACAGAGATGCCAACTTAAACCTCCATGCACGCTGCCTGCACACCTCAGAGTCACACCACAATGCCTCCTGAAATCTTATCCACTGCTCCCCCACTGGTGATTTGGCCTCAGAACCGTACTCGCTTTCACTGACATTACTGGCGCTCTAAAGACACAGTCGCCAAAACTTCCCTCATGCTTTTTGACTTGCTTTTTCTGATTTGCCCAAATTCAGCTGCTCAAAATACAAGACACCTGTGTTTTTGTGTGTCTGTGTGTGGCTAAAGGGAGGGCAGGGGAGCAGGCAGTAAAAATCCATAAGAGGGAGGAAGAGACTCCTGAAGTGAAGCACAACAGCAGGCTGTCTGTTCCCAGGGGCTGGAGGAGAAGACAGCGACAATCCAAGAGTGATCAAAACTGCTGTAGCATTTATGTGAGCATGTGGTTTATAGGGGGGGATAGGTAGTGAAAATCCAATACAGGTAGAGAAGGAATGAAGTTGCACTTATTTGTGTCTGTGCGAAAGGAAGAGGGACCTGGGGAGAGGACAGCGACAAACCAGGAGAGAGAGGGAGGAAAGAAATCCTGGAGGACAGTGTGGAATCAGGTTGCCTGTCCTGTAGCCATGGCCTGTTGATGTGACTCTTTTATGGCCAAGTTCAGGCCTTCTTATAGCTGCCAAGGCAACTCTCTATTGACCCTAACTGGGTCTTTTGACATCTACTGGTGCAGATCTTGACTGGCTCTCAGTGGGCCTTCTCACAACCACTTGCTAGCTCGTATAAGTGGTGGGGATCCAAGAAAGGTAGCGGGAGAATTCTGCTGTTGCTGCTGCTGCTGCTGCTGTTGCTGATGTCTCATGGGGCATGGAGAGGTTATGCTGAACATGTGCGAGGGCTAGCAGCAGCAGTGTGCAGCTCACTCATCTCAGCTGTCATGAGGTTTGCCTTAGGATGCCATTGCTGAAATCATGTTCATTACACTTAAAAAATTGTGTAGGCTGTTTGTTTCAGTTACCCTTTCCTGAGTCAGAAAAGATTCCCTCTGGCTGCTACAGTAAAGTCCCCGACGGAATAAGCAAGCAACAGTTGGTGTCACTGAACTTTAAAAACAGAAGAAGCATTCCATTATGAGCAGGCACCAAGTGTTCTGATACTACGTAACTCCCGGTTTTGGTGAGAAGCAAAAAGTCCAGCTGAATGCTCATGGTTCTCTATAACAGCCAATAGGACACCGTTATAGACCTTAGCAGTTCAGGAGTCGAGTTGTGCTGGTGGGAACTGAACAACAAATGGAGAAGTGCAGAGGGAGAATTATGCTGCATGCTACAGGTTTGCAGGCATGTGAGTGAATGGGAGATTCTTAACCTCATAAAACCTCAAAAATGAATAGACTGCAACCAAAAAACTAAAAAAATATATATAAAATAGGAGAAATATTTCATTAAATGATTTGGGAAGGGCTCAAAAATAGGGAGCTAATTGTTAGCTGTTGTGAGGTATTGTTTTGGAACTGAAAGAGGAATGCAGAGCACCTGTTATAATGCATAATGAGACTGTCATTTGGTGCCCTTTATGAGATACATTTAAACAGAGCAGGACAGAGTTGAAACAGGAAAAGTGTTGTTTGCTTTGATTAACAATGAACATTAACATTTCAGTAACTGAGTACTTACGCTTGAGTGGACAGCCTGTAAAGCCTGTAAAACCTTTTATGAGACAATGGCATCTTAGCATCTCCTCCTGAAAACCAAATTATTGAGACTTAATTGATCAGCCTCAATATACTGTATAGGATAATGTATGGAGTAACCATACACAACAAGCCTGTGTCTGCATTGAGAGGTTTCTGTGGCAACCAACACGGGTGCATCCACCAGGGGGGTTGAGGGGGACACATCTCCCTCAATTTTTTAAGTGATCCTTGATGTCCCCCGCAAAATGTTTGGCAGCTGTAATTAAATCTGAGTCAGAAAAGATACAGATACATTTTCCCTTTTAAAGAAAAAACAAGCCATGCAGTAAATGGCTGTAAATTACCGGAGCAATAAGTTTCACTTCTCTGGCTCCCTTCTTATCTTGCCCAAGTGTAAATAATTCAAAGCTACCAAGGTGTTTGCTGGAAATGTGTGAGTTCTGAGAGTTTCAGTCCTTGATGCAGCTGGCCTACGTCAAAAGGCAACTTGTACTCATTTTTCAGTGTACTCATTTCAATGTCTGGCCATGCAGTGATGCTGGGTTATTCACTGGATTGGTTTCATTTACTGCCAGTGTGTTGTATGTGTGGTAAAAGCTGACCTGGACCCAAATCTGCCTGTGCACTTGCTTCTAGAGAACTTAATACCAGGGTTTCTGTGCACGTACAGTAGTTTTATTTGTTGTGTCAGGTATCTGTTTCATCCAACAATGACTTTCAACCAGTAATGTTGCCAGAGTTGCAACTCTGGGGGTAATGTCACACATATTCATCCTCTCCCTGTGTATTGTATCCTAGAAGAGGATAACAGCTGCTTGCTGGGATCTACAGGACGTATCAGGTTTTGTAGGAGTTTGGGGGCATTTCTGTTTTTTTTGATGGGGGGGTTGTGTGTACATGTTGAAAATCTTTCAGCTTCAGGTGGTGTTCTTGAGCCTGCAGAAGACTGATCATGTTTGGCAAAGCAGGCATTATGTAGTGTAGGAAATGTTGCATTTCTGCTTCATTTTTTTATAGAAACAAACAAAAACAAAGGTGACAAAAAACAAAGCCTAAGAATGCATGTACGTTTGCACCTATGAATACATGTACTGTATGTGCATCTCTGGGTTTGTGTGTGTGCATGCATGTTTATTCCCTTGTCTCTGCCTAGCTGATTGCTATAGGCACTGTAAAGTGAATGCTGACTCAGTAATGGGAAAAGTTTTAGGTTTCCCATATCATATCCCTCCTCCTGCTATGTGATATCACTGTTGTTTTGCCTTAAGTTTTGCCTTTTGTTTATTATATATATATTTATTCACTATTCTGAAGACTATTGTTTTTCAAATTTGAATTCTGAATTTTGTGTACTACTGTTGTTTGCTGTCCTATTTGGGACCTCCTTGCTAATGAGTGTGCTCAGTGGAGCTTTTCCTGCTAAAACAAATAAATAGATAAATATTAGCTATAACTAATGGCAACAAGTATTGACATAATCAACTTGTTATCTCATGCTTGCCAGTAGAAAACTCAATTCTTACCTCACCACAATGGCATATAATGGTATCCTAGACCTCTAGGTCAAAACTTTGCACAGCTGGTAGAAATCATCACAGTGTTTGCTATAGCAAAGTGCCACTGATTTTTATAAAATCCCATTTTATGTTTGTTTGCAGAATGCAAGTAAGAACTATTGGGATGGTCAGAAAGAAAAAGTGGCTTTTGTAAATGTGTCAGGCTGTGAGCCAATGATGTGCTTGGAAGTGACCCTACATAAAATCTATGCTGGACTTTTCTGATTACACATGATTTCCTTAGCAAGCACATTTTGCAAATTGGTTTGCTGCACTCATCACTCTGCAGGTGTTTAACATTCTGATGGCACTTCACGTGTGCCAATGTCTTATGCTAATGATGTATAATTACTGGTGAGCATTTTTTCAATGGTTTCAAGCAGTTGATATTTACCGTAATAACTAGTTGGTTATTATGGCATTCACGCGCTCAGTCTGTTAAAAGGGGGCGCTCCCTCATTGGCTCCCGTTTTGTGAGTGGGCGGGCTAACAGTTCCGAAAACATGGCGGCTCCGTATCTTAGTGAGGAGCCACCACGGGTAAATCCTTACGTCCCAAATTTTTAAATCTATTTTAGTGACCCTACCATTTTTTTAAGTATCTGGTTGTTCCTGCACTTCATTAGCTTTGGGCAACAAACAACAGCACCGGCAATGAGTCTGTCTGCTGACACAGGTGTTACCCATCCCAATCGCGATCGTGATTTTAGTTTAAATTAAAAAAAAAATTAAACTTGGAGCAGAGTGAGCAGGAGGGTGCTGTGAGGCAAGAGACAGAGGGACTGTAGAGTGTAGCACAGCTCAGCTGGGGAATTTAGAGTGGCTGGGAGCTGATACTGGGTGCCCCAGAGAACTTGAGTAAACGTGCCACTGAATGATACGGGGGGGAGAGAGAGATCGTGCATGTGTGTGTGTGTGTGTGTGTGTGTAGAGAGAGTGTGTGTGTGTGTGTGTGTGTGGAGAAAGACAGAGACTGTGTGGGGGGAAGGGGGAGCACAGCACAGATTTGCAAAAAATTGGTCACCAGCAAATTATATAAAATAAAAGATGGGGAAGAGTGTGCATCTGAGAATTTAATTCACAACCTCGGTGTGGGATGATTTGACAAACCCCAAGGGCGATAGCATCCCACACCTCGGGTGTGAATTAAATTCTCACAGCACACACTTCCCTATCCATTATTCTCTATTTTATTCACTGACACTCTCTTTCTCCCCAGCCCCTCCCCCACTAACAATGAAACTGGCCTTGCTGGTGCAGCAGCTCCTGTGTCTCTCCATTCTGCTCCTGACCATCAATGAAGGAAGCCTGCCTTGCTAATACAGCTCATCCCATAATCCCCCCTCAACATCAAATCATCAAAAAAACTGTTCTTGCCAGTACTGTCACTCCTGTAAGTCTTTCCCACCAGAGGAAAACAGAAATCACACGTGTTGGTACGGTTGCTCCATGCTGATCCAATAAAACTTATCAAATCACCTTTTTTTCTGGATCACAGTGGCTTCTGTAATGCTTCCGTATCTGTATTATACAGCATGGTATGCTTATACAGTTGATTAGGAAGTACCAAATACACACTAACATTCTCTAGCTTAAAAAATGTTTGGCTTCCTCTTAAATAATGTAATACAATAAGGTAACTTTAGAAATATTTAACCAGTTGGGGGTAATTAACATAGTCTCTTTACAGCATAATGCCATCAATTCTTAAAACATAAACTATTTCAACAGGGTAGCTTAAAAAAATATACCCTTCACATACAGTACTATCAATGTTTACCTAGAGCTGCCTGCTGCTACTGCCGAAGGGTACAATGAAACTATGGCACTCTGCATTGCTGTATTGTAAGCCAGTGATGGCATAGACTTTAATTAAGGGTTGGTGCATTTAACAGATCGTATTGCACAGTACATGTCAGAACTCCTCATTTAACTCATTGGGAACAAGAAATACATCGTGAATATTAAGAGTAAGAGGGCAGACATAGGGTTTTATTGTTAAATACTGTACAATCACTCCTTGTTATCTGTGTTAATGAGATCCATTTCTCTCTGAGTGCATCTATGGCATGGAAGTCTGCCTTGCTGTGCAGCTCCAATCTTGAAGCCTTTGTACTGGCAAACAATTTGCTGAGTTAGTTTACCTTTTTGATTACCTATCTGGCTGGTATCCTGATTATTTAACTAATTTTCAGTCTGTATACAGGCCTACTACTTGCTATTTTTTTAAATGATCATTGTTGTAAAATAGACAAGAATAACTTTATGACTCACAAGACTTTTCTCATTCTATCATTTGTCTTGCAATGAATTAATGATAACAATTTTGAAGTCATCTGTCAGTCTCTGTGCTCCATAGCCAGTGCCATTGGTGTTGGCACAAATGACTTGGTAGAACCATGCCCCCCCCCAACCTTTTAGCTGTGGTTGCACCCCTGGCAACCAAGAACCTTGACAGCAAAGCTCAAGAGGCTTACTGGTTGCCTTAGAAAGCTCAAGAAGATGAAGACACAGGCTTGTCTGTGTATAGATGCCCATATATTATCTTTTATAGTGTATGGGCATCCATGCCCATTTCAGACACTCTACTTCCTTTCACTGAACTGGGGGTTGGGGAGGGAGGCACTTGAGGGTTGTCGGTGGGCTCAAATTACTGATTCTGTGTGCTGCAGTTTTTTTTTTCTGTAAGCTCAAGCACAAAAACAAAATGTTCATGCTTGATTAGATAGAGTAAAGTAACTGTGTGGCAGCATTTTAAGTTGTGCTGCAGTAGTGACTTCACTACTGCAGCACAACAATATAATGATGTCCCTAATGCAGCACAAAAAGCATATTCCAGGCATGGAATTCTATGCATAACAGGGTTCCACCATACACTATCAATTTTTCCTCAAGTGGCACTTACGAGCATATCTGATGCAGTCGGAAAAAGAAAACAACAACAAATAATCTCTATACGAATCTCAAGAGGATGTGCTGAGTGACGAGAAAAAAACGAAAGCAACTAATACAGTAAAGACACCTTCTACAATACAAAGCAGAATACTGAGCAAGATGTTTAAGGCAACCTAAAAACCCTCTGTTGTAATAGAAACATTAGAAGAATCTAAACAAAACACAACTAGAGGGTCCAACAGAAAAACTCTAGAAGGCCCTAATCAACATTAAAATTCCAAAACCTGAAATTTGATAAGTGGCTAGCCATGACACGTACATTACAGGCAGTCAGTGATGAAAGATAACAAAGACAACTAAGAGGAAGGTGGCAAAGGAAAAAATAACACGGACATTGGTGATAAGTTACAGAAACAAATGCCAAAACAAATACAAGACAAGATGGGATAAGCAGAAAACACATTCATCTGAAAATAAAAATTCAAGTATGCAGGAGGAAGTTGGCCCTTCCAAATAAGATGAACAGCCACCAGAATGTTCTAGACAGTTAATAGTGGGAACTGAAGCTATTCAAAAACAGCTTGAGAAGTTAAGACACTTACCAGAAAATAATACAGCAGATGTAATCAACTTTAGAGAAACTGGACATCAAGTCAGCAACATTTTGCTGGTGGGGGACTTCAATCTGCCGGAGGTAGATTAGAGCCTCCCAGCTGTGGGTTCAGCTAGGAGCAATGACATCCTGGATTCCCTGCAGGGAGTGTTCCTCAGGCAACTAATCAGTGAACCCACTTGTGATGGGGCAATACTGGACCTGATACTTACCAAGAGGGACTGTATTACGGACATCAGGGTGGGAAGTCATCTAGGGACAAGTGATAAGTGTACAGTGTGATTCAACAAAAGAACAGTTGCAGAATCCAGCCACACAATGGTGAGAGTCCTGGACTTCAGAAGGGCTGATTTTAAAAAGATGGGTGAATGCCTTAGGAATGACATGGTGGGGGGAGGACCTGGGAGGGTGAAGCAACAGTGTGCCAAACTAAAAGAAGGAATAGTGAAAGATATGCTAGTTGAAAAAGGAAGACAAAGGGTGGGATTGTACAGTTAAAGAGGGAGAGGGGACTGTATGGAGAGGGCTCAAGAAAAGGCAGACATCTTGATCAAATACTTTTGCTCAGTGTTCACAGTAGAAGGAGAAGGGGAGGGACCACAGAAAAGCACCAGGAGCTTTGATGGGAGGAAAATGGACATTAGTCCTTTTTCTGCTGAGAAAGTCAAGAAAGCACTCACTAACCTAAAGGTGGACAAAGCTATGGGGCCAGACAGGGCACATCCAAGTGTGCGGAGGGAGCTCAGGGAGCTACTAGTTGCACCTCTGACAGCCCTCTTTAACAGGTCACTGGACAACAGAGTGGTTCAGAAGGAGTGGAGAAGGGCAGATGTAGTCCAACTACACACGTGGTAGCAAGGAAGAGGCAGGCAATGATAGGCCTGTCAACCTGAACTCAGTAGTGGGTAAGTTAATGGAAACACTACTAAAAGAAAGGATTGTGGAATCTCTTGAATCCAGTAGGTTACAAGATCCAAGGCAGCATGGATTCACAGGGGGAACATCATGCCAAACAAATCTGATAGATTTCTTTGACTGGGTGACCCAGGAGTTAGATCAGAGAGGAGCAGCGGATGTGGTCTACCTGGATTTCAGCAAGTCTTTCAACACTGTTCCACACGGGAGACTGCTAAGCAAGTTGGTTAGCTTGGGGGTGGGTAATAAGGTAGCAATTTGGGTAAGAAACTGGTTAGGGGATAGCAGACAGAGGATTTTGGTAAATGGAATTTGCTCCAAGGAAGGGCGAGTGACCAGTAGGGTACTTCAGGGCTTAGTGCTGGGCCAGTCCTCTCTCATGTCCTTATAAGTGACATAGTGGAGGTGTTGGAAGGGAATGTCTACCTCATTGCTGATGACACCAAGATCTGCAACAGAGTGGACACTCTAGGGGAGGGAGTGTGTGGAAAGGATGGGCAGGAATATGAAAAAGCTGGAGGAGTGGTCAAGGGTATGACAGCTATGTTTTAATGCAAAAAAGTACAAAATAATACACTTGGGCCATAGAAATGTAGAGGTGGAGTACAAAATGGAGTGATAATGACAATTACCAAGCAAGAGAGAGACCTGGTGGTAATCATATTGGACAACCTAACAGTGGCCAGACAGCATGACAGGCAGTTGGGAGGGTTAGTGGGATGCTACGATGCATAGGTAGGAGTATCACCAGCTGGAAGAGGGAGGTGGTGTTGCCCCTAAATAGATAGCTGGTAAGACCTCATCTTAACTACTATGTCCAGTTCTGAAGACCACATCTCAAAAAAGACAGAGTGGAAGTGGTCCAGAAGAGGACTACCAAAATAGTTCAGGGCCTGCACCAAAAACCCTATGAGAAGAGGCTAAAGGAGCTCAATATGTACACCCTGGAGGAAAGAAGGGATGGGGGATATGATAGAGACCTTTAAATACCTTACAGGGAGTTAATAAGGTACAGATGGCGGGAATGTTCAGAGAAAATGGTGCTCTAGAACAAAGTGACATGCTATGAACCTGGAGGGGGTAGATTCAGGAGAGATGTGAGGAAGTACTTCTTCACAGAAAGGGTGGTGGATTCCTGGAATAGCTTTCCAGCGGAAGTGTTGGGACAAAAACAGTGGTAGGGTTCAGAATGCCTGGGATAGGCACAAGGGAATCATTGGGTAAGAAAGGGGGGAAGAGACAGTGTCATAGATCAAGTAGCATCTGCAACAACAATGAAGATAATAAAAATGGACAGACTGGGTGGGTCCAGAGGCCCTTATCTGCTATCAGTGTCTATGTTTCTATAATCAAGAGGTCAAAAAGCTAAATGAGTTAGAGCAAAGGCAATCAGACTTGGAGGATAAGGTTAATCCATTAGAAAGAAAACTTCAGCTATTGAAACAAGAACAGGAGCATTTAAAGAACAAGCAGAATGATATGGAAACTTGGACAAGAAGAAAAAACATCAGAGGCCAGATATTCTAAACATTGTGTGCAAAGTGATTGCGCCTGCTTTGCATGGGGATTGTGCTGAAATCCAATATTCAAAGGAGAGTACAGTGCATGCTAAAGCTATTTGTGTGCATGTGCAAAGAAAATGTATGCAGTATGCAAAGGAAGGGTGGGATCTTTCATACTAGTGCAGCTCAATATTTAGCATGTTAGCACTGTACAATGAGGTTAGCACAGGCCACTTGATGCCACAATTACCACCAATGAAAAGGCTGACTTAAACCTGGACAAACCCAACAGACGGGCAGAGACACTGCAGGCAACAGTGCAAGATGGTCTTCAGGGGAGCACACATTGTGTACATGCTGCAGTAGGTGCTAGAGAAGGATAGAGCAGAAGCCCACCATGGGCCCTTATGTAGGCTGCAGAGGCACCATATTGTACATAGACTGTAACGTTCATGAGTCACATATGAAGTCCTCATGGACAACCAGAACATCAGTCAGTATAGGATCAACAGGCCCATGCTCAGGCAGCTGTGTGAGCTCCTGCATGGCCAGCTCCAGATAGACACCCAGCACAGCCATGTGTTGTTCAGTGAGCTCAAGGTGATGGCCGTGATCTGTTTTCTGGCCACAGGATTATTCGAGACACTAGTGGGGACACCACAGGTACCTTTAGATGGCCCTGTCATGGCTGTTGGGCCAGTTTCTAGATGCTGTCCTGAACCATGCTAGTGAGTTTATAGTATACCTCAGCACCATGGCAAAGCAAACAGCAACCATACAGTAGTTCCACTGAGCTGTGCGTCTGCCATCTGAACTCACTACCATTGATTGCACCCATGCTGCCATCCGAGCACCCAGAAGTGATGGAGTGGATGCCTATCTCAATAAGAAAGGGTATCACTCTATCAACTGCCAGGTGATGTGTGATGCAACAGGGTGCATCGTCAATGTCCTGCCATGGTACCCTGCCAGTGCCCACAACTCCTTCATATGGCACAACTCCATTTTGTGCTGGAGGTTTGAAAGTGGGGAACATCCCTATTAGCCACCTCATTAGTGAATTTACCCACAGGCCCCAGAATCCCCATATGGGACAGGAGGGGGTAAAATTCTGTATGGACGGCTTAGTACGAATGGGCTAAAAGTTTATTTACAATCTCTGATGGTTCCATTGGCATCTAAGGTTAGTAGATGGGTTAAGAGGGTGGAGAAAGGGATTGGGGTACAAAAGAAAAACAGAAGGACAAGGGATGGTTAGATCACTGTTGATACTAAATATGTTATAGTTATTGTTTGGTGCAGCTAGGTGTGTGAGTCAGTATGGAACCTTTCTTTGGTAGACAAAAATAAATAGGCATAGACATAGACATTAGAGGACAAACCTGGAACACAAATTTGACAAATTCACCTGTTAAAAGGTATAGGATATTAAATTATATAAAAATAAATAAATAAATAAGAGCTAATTTTTCACTATTACAAGAAACTCTTTTTTTTTTTTAATGACTTTCTTTTTCAAGTCCTCCAGATCAGAACTCAATCGGGCCACTGCTCTCACTGACTCACTCTACTGCCCACTGTGTTCCACCACCATCTTCAAGCTCATCACGGTTCCCCAGGTCGGGGGGTGGCAACCTGTGGAGACCGCTGGGGGCAGTGGCAGGGAACCAGCATTGGGCGTGTGGTGGTGGCAGTGGCAGGGCTGTCGCCTGTCTGATCTAGAGGGCTATTTCTCTCCTTCTCCTCCTCCTGTAGGTGCCCAGAGCCCCTCCCCCATGCATGGTACACATCTGATGCTGGGGCACGGCAATCCTGCCTGCATCAGCCACACTCCCTTACATGCAGCTCTGGCACTCTGTGGCACCCCCGGTCTCTACCAGGGGCTGCGAGAGTGCCAAGCGATCCCATACCCTCCCCCCGGGAGAGGAGAGCAGCCCTGTGGGCTCTCAATCCATCTCCCTCCCTGCCAACCCCTGACACCCGAGCTTAATCCCGAACTCTGGTCATCAGCATGGCATGAGGTGTGGTGTCCAGCGCCTCAACCCTCAGCACCACCGGGCCGGCATAAGAAACCTTCTTAATAAAGTCAGAAGTAGACAACATTTTAAATAAAAGTGTATTAAAGTGTATTAAACATGTTTTTTTTCCTCCCAGAGTAATACAAATATAGTAATGGGGCATTGATTATTATTCCTAAAAAATTCTTCTATAGAAAAAATACCGAATACCCAAGCGGATGAAGAAGATAGGATAATTATGATCAAAGTTTCCATAAAGATCAGTACTTTAATATTAGGATCTTTTTATACCACCTTCCAGAGTTTTGACTCTTTTATGGCCTTTATGGATAATATTCTCAGTAACTGGAGGGGTATGTTATACTTGGAGGAGATTTAAATAGTCTGGTCGGCTATAAGTAAGATCATCTCCATCCAAAAGCTGGGAAAAATATAGAATAAAAATTCGCACCAATTTTTTTATCTCCAGTAACTTATTAATAGACTACTGGAGAGAAATACACCCATTAGAAAAATAATTTACACATTATTCTTCCAGCTTTAAATTTCAGCAAGTTTAGATTCTGGTTTAGTATCAAAAAGTGTAATAATTATCAACGACTTTCACTAGTCTTTTATTCATCCTGCTAGTGTTTTGGTCCATAATCTTGGTTTTAGATATGAACAAACATGGTTTCTATTTTTGGAGGTATAACACTCTTTTATGAAATGGGCATCGAAATTTAAGCTTTCTCATTGGGCAGTTCCTGTGTGATAATGTGTCTAATGCACAGGAAAAGGGTTCAGTAATACCAGTGTGCACTGATTCAGGTAAATTTGCCTTTTAGAATGTTGGCAAAATAAAACTCAGACATCTTGTTTTTTGCCAACTGCGAGTGAAATTTCAGGCAGCATTTTTTCTTGCGTGCAAAATACCAAAAAAGCTTGAATTTCGATGCCTATTTCATAAACCCCAGTTCACAAAGACATTTCTCATACTGTTTCACTGCAGCACATAATAAAAGAAAAAACAGCTGCCACGATCTGTCTCCCAGCCCACCCGCCGCTCGCCGGTCTCTGTCTCTGATGAACTGCCTACTAGTTATCCACTCGCTACTTCCTTCCTTAAACTCTTAGTTTTTCTATTTCTCTCTAACTGAACAGTGCTTTCTCAGTGCTGAGTTAGAGACAAATACAAAAATTGACAGTGTAAGTAAAAGAAGTAGCGAACATCTGACTAGTGAGCAGCGGGGTACGAGATAGATTGCGGCAGCTGTTTTTTTTCTTCTCACACAGCCTCGCATAACAACAGCCTTACTTTTATAAAGCTTGAATTTGGATACCCATTTCTGCTCTGTTCTTCCTCATTTTTAAACAACGAAATGAAAATGGGAGTGCTGCTGACTGAGTCTGTGTGTGTGGGGGGGGGCCTACAATAACAACAAAGTTACAACTACAGCAGCCTCCCTAGGACATAAGTCCTCAACTCAAAAAAAAAAAAAACACTGTGAACTAAAGGCGGAGGAACTATTTTATTTAAATTAAAGACAAAAGATTCGTTTTTTATTACTTAATATAGTTATTTTTACTTTTCACATCCCTCTGCGATTTAAAAGCCCATTTCATAAGCACAATAAGCCACTCCAGTGTGTGTATTAGACACTTTAACACATGGCTAGGAGACTGGACACACTCAGCCAGTGGTCCCATGCCTCAGTACACCTCCTAGCCATGTGTTAAAGTGTCTAACACACACTCTGTCATGTCTCATTGTTTACCTGAGATATCTACCTTTTCAAGAAACTGTTAAAAGATGCTGTCTGTAATTTTTGGCTAGAAAATGATGTATGGGATGCATTTAAAGTAACAATTGGGGGCATGAGAATATCTAAAGCATCCTGAAGCGATAACAACAATAAACTGATTATGAAAGAAACTGAAACAAAACTAAGAACCCTTGAATCAGCAGTACGAAGGGGAGGTGTAACCAAAAACAGAAGAATATGAAAACTTAAAGAGCAGTTGACTTCTTCAGAAGAACTTTAACAAAACATGATATTTAGACACAGTCTAGCTTGCATTTCACATTAGTTCTGCATTCCTCCTCCCCATTATTTATTACTGCAGTCATTTGCATGAAAACAGGATCTTTGCTCCTCAAGAGTTTATCTGTTCTTCTTGCTGTCTCCCTACCTGAGGTCATAATGCACTGCTTGTGACCTCACAGTTACTCCCATGGCAACAGATTGTGATGTCACAGCAAAGGATTATGGCTTGAATCAGGGAGTCAGCTAGAGAGGAAGATGAACTCTAAAGGATAAAGATAATGTATTCATGCAAATTTCCTCAGTAATAAATAATTGGGAGGAGAAATCTGTAGACTATATACGGAATCAAAGCTGAATTGCACCTAATTATTACATGTTTAAAAGTTTTCTTTGAGGCGTCAGCAGCTCTAACAAATTGGGTTATAGATAGATACATTAACTATTAAGACTAATTGGACTAACATTAAAAGGAACTGGAGATTATACAGTGAACAGGCAGGAAAATTAATAGCTAAGGAAAAATAGGAAATTGAAAGCTGCTTTCTTTTAATTCTTTACAGATATCTTTAAATAAGATTGTTCACCATTGGAACAAGAACATAACTATTAAAATCAGTTTATTCAAAAACCCAACAATAAAACACAAGAGAATGTAATTGTTGCACCTATTTCAGAAGAAATAAAAGGGGTAATAACATCTATGCCAAAAGGAAAATGTCCAGGTATGCATGGTTATACAGTGGACTTTTATACTGATTTTTTGATAAATCTGTTGCCCTATTCACAAAAGCTTTACACATTACAAGAAAAAAGAACTTCAAAATCCTTCAAGAAAGTATTATTTCTCTCATACCAAAACCAAACAAATTCCATCAACTACTAGAAAACTACAGGCCCATTTCTATTCTTAATAAAGATTATCAAATCTTAGCAAAAACATTTTTAACACATTTTCTCTCCCACTGCCTGCGGGGCTCGGTAGCAGTATTACTGACACCTGTAGTCCAGCCCCCCTCCAGCTTGTTGGGGATCATGCTGCATGGCACTGGGGGCTTCATTTTTATGTTGTCTTGCGTGCGTCAGTTGAGAAGTGAATTTTGGAGGTGCGGTCCTGCTGCAGCCAATGGTGCCACTGCTTTTTGTGGCCAGGCTCTGTGGTGCCAATAGCACTGCATGCTGTCTATGACAGCAGCTGAGAAAACATGCCACCACCTTGAAAGAATTTAGCTGCTGCGATCAGGGAGCATCACAAAGCGGTCACTGATTGCAGCAGCAAATTACTGCTGGTGTCCCCTGTAAGCAATATGGCGGCGGCGATGATGGGGAAGCCGAGGGACAGCTGCTGCCTCACACAGTCTGTCATAAAGCCGATGGGGGTGCCCAATCCCCCTGTTGGCATGCTCCCTTCTAACTTAATTCACTGACGGGGGTGCCCAGTCCCTGTCGGTATGTCCCCCCCATGTCTTGTGTGCCGAGGGGGTGCCCAATCCCCCTAGGCTCATGCGACCCTCCCCAGTATGTGCTGATGGGGGTGCCCAATCCCCATCGGCACCAGTTCCTGCACCCCAAAACATGCAGATGGAATGCTGGGAGCCCACCTCAGTGTGCCAAAAGTACCAGTGAAATGGACAAACCATCTCACGATGTCAGTGACTTTTTTTTTAACCCTGTAAAGAAGAAAACGGTCCCTCGCTGTCTGCAGCCCCCTTCCCCAACCTTCACCCACCCACTGCATACCCCACCTCCCCCCTCACCCCATACTTACCTCCGAGCCCAGCGCAATGATCTTTGGTGGACTGAACATGTCTGTACTCTTCAAAACCGACCGCGAACTGAAGAAATGCCGTAAGCTGTATAATGGCATAAATAGGGGTTTTCAACTTTGGTGCATATCTTGGGCATTTTGAATTTTGCACCAAATTTTCAACATGGGGTTATTGGGACCACACCTCATGAATTCAGTCACTGGCATGGCGTTATTCGGTCCAGAAAGGTGATTTCGCGATCACTGCATGGAATCACCTTTCAGGACCGATTAATGAAATGACAGTGCCACTGTTCATGAGGTAGGCTCTCAAAAAGCCTATGTTGCAAATTTGGTGAAAAAAATCAAAAATATGACTGTTTTACGAGCGTGAGTTGTGCAGTTTCCATGCACACTCTCGTAACTTCGCAAATCTGTAATATTTTCACTCCAGATTTTCAACATTGGCATTTTTCCACACCACACCTCCTTATGAACAGTACAGCTGTCATTTTACACATCCTGTCCGGAATGTGATTTTACACTACCGGCACAGAATAGCGCGGTCGCTGTGGGAAATCAGAGTTCGGGACAGAGTAAGAAAATCACAGTGATAATGTTTATGAGCAGAGGTCCTAAAATACCTATGTTAAAAATCTGGTGACAAAAGTCCACACAATGAGTATGTTACAAGCGTGCATTGCGCAGTTTCCACGTGCACTCATAACTTCGAGATTTTGTCATATTTTCAGTCAACATTTTCAACATTGTCAGTTTTGAGCACCACCTTATGAACAGTACAGCTGTCATTTTTCACATCCTGCCCAAAATGTGTTTTCACACAACTGGCGCACAATGGTGTGGTCGCTGTGGGGAATCAATGATCAGGAGAGATAAAGAAAATCATAGTGACAGTGTTCATGAGCAGAGGTCCCAAAATGCCTAAGTTGAAAATTTGGTGAAATAATTCCACTAAATTTCAAATTTCAAAATTTCAAGTTTATTGCAGGAAAAGTCCATTGAGCAAGCTCATTCACAAGGAGGTCCTGTGACATATAGACTTACACAACATACATACATAAATAGTTAATAAACAATATATACATAAATGCAAGCATCACATAGTACAAGCAAGATATACATTCAATGACACCACATGGGGTGACCGCAGGTGGTAATAACTAAAGTAATACAGGGTGGCGACTTATAGATAGCATACTGATACTTGAAATATGGTACTGATGTTTGCTATAAATACATTTTGGCAGATGGGACAAACACAGAATAAAATGGATAAGGGAGGTAGGAATGGTTTGATAGTGTGATCAGAGGAGTATATACATAGACAGAGCCAGGAGTAGGGAGGGAAGGGATAGCAGGAGTTAGATTGCTGCAGCAAGGTAGTAAGTATGAGTCAGAAGCTGGTGGGTGTGGTTGTAAATATGCACAAATGCAATTATGGTCTTACCAAAGGATGCACATGGCACACATGGGGGAAAGAGGCTTAATGACAGTTGCAGGTATCTTTTATTTTAGCTGCGCATAGCACTTTATAGAAGTTAATTGAAACTGTGCTAGTTAGTTTCAGTACGGTCTGTAATTGGTTCCAAATAAATGACTGTGTTACGAGTGTACATTGTGCAGTTTGTACGTATGCTCGTAAATTCGAGCATTTTTAATATTTTCACTCGATTTTCAACACTGCCATCTCTTCACACCTACCTATGAATGGTACAGCTGTCATTTTTCACATCCTGCCTGAATGGTGTTTTCCCACATCTGGTTCAGAATGGCATGGTTGCTGTGAGAAATCAACGTTCGAGACAGAGTAACAAAATTACAGTGCCACTATTCATGAGCAGAGGTCCCAAACAGTTTCATGAGGTGGGGTTACAAAAATGCTGTGTTGCAAATTTGTAGTGCAAATATCAACAAACGGCTGGGGCATTAGGGTTTCTAACCATAACGTCCCCACCCTTTACAGACTGACAGGTGTCAGTGGTGTGCCTTTGCATTGCCAGCTGTCATGCTCACACCATGCTATGCCCCCCACCCTGCAGCCACTGAAAGGCATCAAGGTGTGCCTTGGACTGTTTGGCCCCACAGTTCACCCCATTCTCCTATGCTGCACCCATCTCAGCATATGTCCTTATGAAATGGGGTGACTGTAAAGCCGAACACCCCAAGGCACACCTCAGCACTTGTCAGTGTCTGCAGGATAGGGTGAGGTAAAATGCCATGAGTGGTATGGCCAAATGGGGTGAGTGTAAGGCCCAAGGACCCCAAGGCACAACATGATATTTGTCGCACTGAGGGTAGGGTGAGCTGAAATGCCATGAATGTTATGGCCGATGCTCAAAGGCACACCTCAGTACCTGTCACTCTATGTAGGGTGATGTGGGGTTGACGTCACTTTCATACTTCACTGCCATTCCTATTATGCATCTGTTCAACTCCTGCGCTACCGATGCCAATGTTAACAAGACAACATTCGGCATTGAGAAATGCTTGTTTATTTTTGGTCTTGGGTCCCCAAAACCCCACCCCTGAGGAAGCCAGCACATGGACAAGAGTACAGGCTGTAGGTGTGCTAACACACGCGTCAGCCAAGCATCTAACAGCAGCCTTCCCATACCCTGAGTTCCATGACACTGCCCGTGCATCCACATTAATAGAATTTTTTAATTTCTGCCTGATATGATCCATCCCGACCAAGGGGAGTTCATAGCTGCAGACAAATTCATTTGGGTATCCACAAGTTACAGTTTGTTACAGAATATCTTACTACAACCAATACTTAAGCAAAATACCCTTTATTAGATGCTAGTAAGGCATCTGACATGCTCAAATTGCCTTTTATTTTTGATGTTCTCCAACAATGGGGTTTACCAAATCAATCTGTAGATCTAATAAGAAGTTTATGTATTTATATATTATATATAAGGTATCCAGAGCCTGTGGTGCTTTGTGCCTAAGAAATATACACTAGTACTAATTCACCAACCTGTGTCTTAAAAATAAACAACCATTTGCCAATGAATTTACAATATCTGGAGGAGTCTTACAAGGTTGTCCCTTGTCTCTAACCCTCTTTGTGTCGGGTTTAGAGGTCTTATTACAAGAAATAAGACTTAACAAAAATATAAAAGATAATTATTGCTAATTCAGTATCCAAAGTCAGAGCTTACACTAATGAGGTTATCTTGATACTTAGTTCACCACACGACAGTATAACAGAGTTTAGAAAGGTAATTTCAAGTTTTTCAAAGGTGACAGGTTATAAAGTAAATGAACAAAAATGTAATAATCTTAGATGTACCATCAAAAATAACTCAGCCATTTTTGGTAAATATAATGCAAAAATAAATGATAACTGTAAAGATTATTTAGGAATAAGATTAACAGATGAAAATGAAAATGTATTAAATTGTACATGTTTACTAAATTGGACACAGAGAAGAGGAGACAGGATTTTTAAGGAAGACCTGGCCGGACTGGAGAAATGGTTGGTCATCTGGCAGTTGGGTTTCAATGCTAAGAAATGTAAGGTAATGCAACTTGAGAGCCAGAAACCCAAGGGCCAGTTACTGGCTGGTGAGAATACAGGTGACAGTATCAGAGGAGGAAAAAGACCTTGGAGTGATGGTCAGGGGTGATATGAAACACATGGCACAGTCCTGTAAGGCAGCAGCCAAAGCAAATAAAATGCTAGGCTGCATCACTGGGGGAATCAGCTCTAGGAGGGAGGAAGCTATTCTGCCACTGTACAGGTCACTGGTGAGACCACACCTGGAATACTGTGTTCAATTCTGGTACCCTTATCTGAAGAAGGATGCCAAACTACTGGAGGGAGTCCAGTGGAGGGCAACCAAAGTGATCCATGGCATGAGGGACAAATCATATGAAGAGGGAGCTAAACACATACTCCCTGAAGGACAGAAGAGAGAGGAGGGATATGATAGAAACCAAGTACCTTAAGGGCATAAACAGGGTTGGTACAGAGAGCATCTTTAACTTAAGAAAGGAGGGTACAACAAGGGGACATAGCCTAAAATTGGTGGGGGGGGGGTAGATTCAGGAAGGAAATGAGGAGGCACTTTTGCACTGAAAGGGTGAGGAATGGGTGGAATGAGTTGCCAGAGAAGGTAGTGGTGGCAAAGATGGTGGCCAGTTTCAAGAGGGGTGGGACAGTGTGACAAAGAAAATTAAAATGAGAGGAGACATTACTGGGAAGTGGAAGGGGAAGGGAAATGGAATAAGGGTGGATGACTCCAAGAGGAGTTGGTGGGGGGCAGCTCCAGTGAATTAACTGAACTACTGTATGCACTTGAGCAGACTCAATAGACCATTATGGCCTGTTTCTGCTTGCAAATTCATATGTTCACAAAATATAATTTGACCCCATTGTTGGACAATATCAAAAATCAATTTCCAAGGATGGAATGAAATACCACTATCACTTTGGGGAAAAGCCCAGATCACGGAGACGTTAGCTATATTAACAATCTCACATTTGTTAAAAGACCTATCCCAAATAAATGGCACGACAAATAAATAAACTTTTTAACAACTATATCTGGACTCATAAAAGACCAAGGAATTAATAGGAACAACACCTCGCTGAAGAGTAAGGGAGTCTCTCCTGTCCTGATCTAAAATATTATGAACTAATATATAAAGGTAAAGAAACACTCAGTTGGGCTTATGATGATCAACAGATTTGTTCAGGGAGAACAACAGTTTGATGAACGAGGTTAATCATAACTTCAAATTCCACAATATATGGTTCAACACAAATCATTCCTATAAATGTAAAAACTACATTGTATCTAACTTTATTAAAGCTATTACAAAAAATATGCCAGCATGTTGTAAAATGAGATATAGAACTTTTTTACTTAAGTACAGTATGGAACAATCCAAACTTTAATGGAACAATGTCAGTTGGCACTGACAAGCAGCAGGAAAATCCCAGCCTCTCCCTACAAAACAGAGTACTAAATGAGAAAAAGACTGAGGTAGAACGGTCAGTGGGGGATACTGCAACAGAAGGTAAAGCCATCAAAAAATGGAGAGCAATGAGTACCAATGCCCGTAGTCTGAGTAACAAGCTTCCTGAATTAGTGGCCTTGATGGAGGAGGAACAACTGGATATCGTGGCAGTCACAGAAACATGGTACACACAAAACCATGACTGGGACATAAACATACCAGGATACAGTATCTACAGGAGGGACAGGAGGGTAAAAGGAGGAGGAGTAGTTCTTTACATAAGGGAAGGAATAAAAGCAACAGAACAAAAGGGTAAACAGGGAGGAGAAGAAGCACTGTGGGTAAATTTGGAGACAGGCAATGGCACCACAATCCGCACAGGGTTAGAGCATAGACCTTCTCAGGGGAGGAAATGGACAAGGAAATGATAGAAAGTATACTAGCATGGCAGAAAAAGGGGAGATATTGCTGATGGGTGATCTGAATATGCCAGATGTTAACTGGAGTGCAGTTGCAGCAGCCACTCAAAGAGTGCAGTTATTCTAGATGCCCTACAGGGGGCATGCCTTAGACAACTAGTACTGGAGCCCACTCTGGAGGGAGCAATATTAGACTTGATTCTCTCAAATGGAGATGGAGAGGATCACAGATGTAGAAGGGGTAGCCATCTGGGAACTAGCGACCATCGAACAGTGTGGTTCACAATAAACACAGCAATAGAGTCAAGCTATACAAAGACAAAAGTACTGGACTTTAGGAGGGCTGACTTTGCCAAAATGGGTGTGCTAAGGAATGCACTAGCAAATGGGCAGGAAGGAGGTGTAAGAACAATGGGGAATAATAAAACTGCCATCACAGAGGTAACAAGCCTTTGTGTGAAGCAAATAAACAAAACAAAATGATGTAAGAAACCACTATGGTTCTCAAAGGAAGTGGCAGTGAAGGTTCAAGAGAAAAAGAAAGCATTCAGGAAGTACAAGGAATTGCAGAAGGAGCAGGACAGAGAACTGTATCAGTTAAAGCAAAGGGAGGCTGTGAAGGCAGTCAGAACAGCAAAGGCCCAAACCGAGGAAAAGACAGCCAACTCAGTTAAGAAGGGGGATAAAACCTTTTATAGGTACATCAGGAGGCGAGGAAGACCAAGGAGGGATAGTGAGGCTTAAAAAGGGAGGAGGGTGGGCAGAGGAGACTATGAAAAGGCAGAGATGCTAAACAAATATTTTGCTCAGTATTTACAAATGAAGAGGGAGGTACATAAAACAAACAGTAGAAACACTCTGGATACAGAAGTTGATACCAGCCATTTACAGAAGAAAGGGTTCTGAAAGAACTCTTAAAACTGAAGGTGGACAAAGCAATGGGGCCTGATGGGATTCATCCCAGAATTCTAAAAGAACTAAGGGTAGAACTAGTGACACCACTGACTACTCTTTTAACAAATCATGGGAGGATGGGGTGGTACCCGAGGACTGGAGGAGGGCAGATGTGATTCCCTCACAAAAGTGGGAGCAAGGCAGAAGCAGGAAACTACAGACCTGTTAGTTTAACCTCAGTGATAGGGAAATGATGGAATCACTTCTGAAGGAAAGAATTGTCGAGTATCTAGAGGCCAGAGGGGCACAGGACCCTAGGCAGCATGGATTCATAGGGAAGGTCATGCCAGACGAATCTGATAGATTTCTTTGACTGGATGACCAAAGTAGTAGATCAGGAGGGCTATGGACATGGCCTACCTAGACTTTAGCAAGGCATTTGACACAGTCCCACACAAAAGATTAATATACAAGTTAGCCAGCCTGGGAGTGGGTCCCAAGATGACAGCCTGGGTAAAGAATTGGCTGGAGAATAGGACACAGAGAGTAATAGTAAATGGAGTACACTCAGAAGAAAGGAGAGTTACTAGTGGGGTACCGCAGGGTTCAGTATTAGGACCAGTCCTCTTCAATGTCTTTATAAGCGACATTGCAGAGGGACTGGAAGGAAAAGTATGTCTCTTTGCAGATGACACTAAGATCTGCAACAGAGTTGATGCACAGGGTGGGGTGGAAAGGATGAGAAGGGACTTGGCAAGGTTAGAGGAATGGTCAAATGTATGGCAGCTTAGATTCAATGCTAAGCAAGTGTATAATGCACCTGGGAAATAAAACCCAGGGAAGAGTACACAATGGGGTGAGATACTAACAACAACAAAATGGAAAGGGACCTGGGGGTAGTCATATCAGATGACCTAAAGGTGGGCAAGCAATGTGAGAGGGCAGCAAGGAGGGCTGGGGGGATACTGGGATGCATAGGGAGAGGCATCACCAGTAGAAAACAGGAAGTTATTATCCCTCTGTACAGACAGCTGGTGAGACCCCATCTGGAGTACTGTGTGCAGTTCTGGAGACCCAATCTCCGCAAAGACATAGACAGGATGGAAGCTGGCCAGAGGAGGGCATCTAAAATGGTGCAGGGTCTGCACCAGAAGACATATGAAGAGAGACTTAAGGAGCTTAATATGTATAGCCTCGAGGAAAGGAGGGAGAGGGGGGACATGATAGAAACGTTCAAGTACCTCAAAGGAATCAACAAAGTCCAAGAGGGTAGCATCTTTCAAAAAAAGAGGTGTGCAAGAACAAGAGGGCACAATTTGAAGATAGAGCGGGGCGGCTCAGAGGTAATTTAAGGAAGTATTTTTTCACAGAGAGGGTTGTGGATGCATGGAACGGCCTTCCGGAGGAGGTTGTGGAGTCAAAAACAGTGGTGAAATTCAAGCATGCATGGGACAGTCATAAGGCAATTCTAGGGGGTGAGGGTAGGAAGAAGTAGGCTGCTGGTTAACTAGGATCTGCAGCTTATCCATTAGGTAGGGAAATAGGCAGACTGGGTGGGCCAAGCGGTCCTTATCTGCCGTCAAATTCTATGTTTAGCTGTTTTTCTCAATTTTAAGTCCCAATTACACATATATGCCTGCAACCATTTAAAAGCATTTCCATTATACATGTGTGTCCAGAATGCCTTATTATTTAATTTTTTTATATTTTTTTTAACTACCTAGTCTGACAAGTCACTCTAGTATGGCCATCTGATGCTAATGCACGCTCACACTGAACTATGGTGCTGCGGTGCTGGTAAACTCATTCACAGACAACTTCAGAATGTTTCAAGCTGTAGAGTGGTCATGGGATAACAGATGGACCAGACACCAAACTTCAAGTTCAACACACAGTCTCTGTGTGATGTTTATTCAAAATGCAGGAGATAACCTCCAGAATGGCATATCCCCGCTTTAGTACATCAGTTTGTAGCAACAGACTATGCAAATCTTTCCTCCATGCTTAGCCAGCAGCTACTGACTCACTGATCTCTGATCTCAACTTTTCAGTAAAAACCCCTTCATCCGTATGTGGGCCTTGTTTGCTTGCGTAGTGGGCACTCAAAAAGAAAACAAAACAAGCTATAGACAAAGAACCTCAATGCAGAATCACTGAAAGAAGGTCTACCCCAAAGGGCACTGGCAACAAATACAACATCATACATACGTCTATAATGCAAAGCATCATGGGATATATGCAAATCAACATGACATTTCAGATTGTCTCCGTTTACAGCAATTTACATGCATTTTAAATAGCACAACTAACTTAATTTTTATGATACAGTCAACTAGAACTTTTTACTTTCATCAAAAACACCTAGTGCCATGGTATTTTCAACATTTACAGGTTGTATACACATAAGGTATATACACTAAAGTATTTTGTGACATAGTGCCATTGCATACTGAATCCAACAACGAGGAACACAGCCAGTTGTTTTATATCAGCTCGGAGGTCACAACCATAACCTCCCTGTATGAGGACCTGAGAGGGAAAAGGAAAATTAAAGAGGGCACTATAGTATAGTCAAGAAAGGGAATGGGGTGCCCATAGGTGGCCAGTCTTATGGACTAGAAATAGTAAAGGACAGATTAGGGTAAGAAATAGAAGAACTGTTGCTATAGATTTAAGAAAAGGTCCTCAAGAGTGGCAGGAGCTCCCTGTCACACAAGCTCTATGGGGTTAAGTCAGAAACATAGAAACATAGACTTTGACAGCAGATCAGCAGATAAGGACTGCTTGGCCCACCTAGTCTGCCCATTTCCCTACCTACAGGATAAGCTGCAGATCCTAGTTAACCAACAGCCTATTTATATTGATTATATAAAGTAAGCTGAACTGACTTTGCTAAGTCTCATTCCAAAACGAGCATTATAACTATGCTAAATCAATATTTGTAAAATAAAGATTTAACTCTGGGCACACGCATTAGCATCACCACTAATGCACAACCCCAGAGTCCGGGCTTAATTTTACAAACACTGATTCAGCATAGTTACAATGCTCTATATGACTGGTAGCCATTGAGAACAGAGTGGAGGGCATGGTGGGTGCTGTGTAGGAGATGACGACTAAAGCCAGAGAAAGCAATAGCAGTTAAGGAACCGTCTTTACTAAAAGCACAAACTGAGCATTTATTACATTCAGCAAGGGCTGCTAATGTGCATATGCTGGGGTTACTGGAAGGTGCAGAGAGGGATTCTCTGCTGGATTTTGTGTCTGAGTACTACAAAGGTGATCTAGGAATAGATATTAGGGGATTAGCCATTAAAGCATATACAGTAGGATTTATCTGAGATGGGCTATAGCACAGGAAGAAGGACGGAGGACCCTGTTGCTGGTAATGGCCTCTAATGTGGTAAGAGACCAGTGTCTGTGGACAGCTAGAGATGCTAAGTAGCTAAAAGGTAAGGGCACAAATTTTCTATTGTTCCCAGATCTATGTTATGCTACCTGAATCAAGCATATAGATTCAATGTAAACAAGTGAAAAATAAAGAGAATGGAGGTGCCACACAACATGCTTTTCCCTGATAGGCTTCATGTGACTGTAGGAAAGAAGGCCTTTATTTACATGGATCCTTAATGAAAAATATCTGAAAAGCTGGTCTATAATTTTATATGAAATCTGTTGAAAAAAAGAACAGTCAAGATACTTTTCCCATTTTCTAATAGGATAAAAACCAGCTCTAAAGTTAATCAGAGTCCAGTATTGGGGATTGTGACAAATGCACGCAGTTTTAAATTTTGACCTAAAGGTGCCTTTTCTTCTCCGCTGGAGCAATTTCACTCACTGTTCTAATGGTTTTGTACCACTGCTTTAAGAAGCTGGTCTTAGTTGAACAATATGACCCTTTTTTTTTCATTATCCCCTACTATTTATTTTCAGTGAATCAGTGTCCCACGGTAAGCAATTATCTGAGATGAACCCTGGGAGTAAATCAGAGCCTTTTTTGAATAAATCAGAGTTGGACTCAAAACTGGGTCACAAACAATGCTCCCTGTGCAGAATGTTATGCATTGGCAGATTCAAGCCTGGGCGCCAGGGTGAGTCAAAACTTGCAGCTCAAAACTGCTGCAACAGATCAGACCTTGGCTGGCTTACAGCGGTGTTCACTAAAGTGTATGGAAAGTTCTGTGCTGGGAGCATCACTCAGAGCACGGAGCCACCGCCACCGCCACTTCCCCTGTTCCTTTATTTACAATCAGTCCTGTTGTCCTTGCCTTGCCACACACTAATCTTTGGGTCCTGGTTTTGGACATGACTGGGGCTGAAGAGGACCAGAGAGAAAGAGGGCATGACAAGGATGACTATGAGAATCAAGCTTGATGATTGGCTAGGTGGCTGGACCTAAGGGCATTTCAAAGAGGTTTTCGTTGATAAACTTTGTTCTGTGGCATTCAGCCTGGCTGTACTTTTTGTTTTTCTGAGTGCAGCATTCATTCACACACATGGTTGTGATCAACTATCAGAAGATAGCACTTTTCCGGGAGGGAAGAAAAAGAGGTGGGGATGGCACGGCTGGAGAAACATCATCTTGACCACTCAGCTGGATCCAGGAAGCAGACACCACTTTTATTTTCTTGTTTTGAATTAATGCCCATAGTAGCACCACTACTGGTGTGTTGAGAGTTAACATTTAGGCATTCTTTTTTCTTTCCCTCTTATTGATGTTTGCCCTTCTTTGAAACCAAGGTAAGGGAAAATGATCAAACATTGGGCCTTATGCCTGGGTGGGGTGGGGGGTAAACCTTACAGTCCCTGTGTGATAGGGTGCTTGTAGGTGGCTTGCTTGACAGCATACCAGATGGCTTTTACAGGCACTGCTTATACTGCATGACTGATACGGGGTTGCTATTTCTTGCTGACACAAGTAACTCTATGCATGGGTTTTGGGTTTCAGTGTTTGCTGGGAACACGATCATAAAATCTTCTGTTCCTTTGATTTATCAAAAAAAGAAAAAAAAAAAAATGAACAAGTAAATTAAATCTGCATGCAGACTGCACTGCATTTGGTGTGAGGAGCAGCAATTAGGTTGGACTGATGGATTAATTGATGTAATATTAGTACTGCTGAAATGCTTGTAGACAGCTCTGTGGAGGTAGCCCTACCTCTGTGCCAGAGGTGGTAAGAAACAGATAAGCTGGTTTTGAGATGTACTTGTAAAAAAATGAAAACTATTCATGGAATGCAGAAACAAAGAGTACTTGAGGAAGAGCATGAGAATGGCTCACAATCAGCAGGAGCACAGAACTCAGTTTTCCTTAAGATGTGTGCTAGTAGAAGGTACAGTAATCTGGGACCATTTCATAGGGGTGGGGTAGTAGTAATGGAGGTGGTGGTAGTGCAGACAGTTGCTAATTAACAATAAAAAAAACTGTGCCTTAACATTTTTTTAATTGATCCACTCTTTTCTTCTTGTTTGTTAGGAGGCAGTATAGCACTGTGGTTTAGGGCACTGTGACTGAGCTGCAAACCTGGAGGCCTGGGTTTGAATCCCACGGCCCCCACTTGTATAATGTGTGACCCTGAGCAAGCCATTTAACTTCCTTGTGCTCCCAGGTCACACTTGGAAACAAGCTTCGGTTTTGTGTGCCTTTCCCGGTTAAACAATTTCCCCTTTCCCTTTGGGAGACAGCATGTTCAAGGTACTACCACAGCCACTTATTACGTGAGTGACCCAAACACAGTCTGTCCTGTCAGGCAGGCCATGGATTGGTAATTCACTAGCACCCTCAAAGTTGTTTGACTACCATTTATTTAATGTAAATAAAGTTAATAACCTGCTTTCTATGATGTGAACCTAAGCCAATGTTTACAGTTTGCATGTGCCAAAAAAAATCCAATGCATAGGGGCTGAGCATCTTGAATTGAATAATCTAATGTTCTGACACTGATTTTTTATGTTTGCTTACACACGCAGCACACAAGAAACATATTGAGATAGTGGAGCATTGCAGAGGTGTGGCAGTGTTGCGGCCAATGCAGCAGACGCTTTAATGGGCACATCCCACGGCCACTAATTAATGCTGAAGCTGCCGATGATGGCAGTCTCAAAGCGAGTGGTGCACTTGAAAGAAATCTGCCACTGCAATTACAGGCAGTTTCATCATTGCAGCAGCAGCTCCCCCCTTCCTCCCAACCAGGCACACAGCAGGACAACAAATTTAAATGTTAGCTCCCTCCCACTACTGCTGCCCAACCTGCACCCTCCATTCTCCATCCCCTGCCAACATCGGGGTGCTCAGTCCCTGTGTCAGCATGTATCCCCCCTTCCCCTATTAATGTGGCACACTGGGAGCCCACCCCAGTGTGGCAAAAAATACTTCTATGATGCTTCCAATACCGGGATGCCCACTCCCAGTGTTGGATACATCACCCCCCACACCCCTATGTTCTCAGCTGACATTGGGGTGCCCAATCCCCAGGTCAGCATGGTACCTCTCAGTACTCTGGCACACTGGGAGCAAACACCGTATGCCAAAATCTGTTTTGTTAATATTTCACCTGTAAAAGGAAAGTAGTCCCATGGCGTCCTTGTTTTTCAAACCTGAAAAAGAAGAAAAGCAGTCCCTCATCATTCCCTTGCGTCCCTCCCCAACCTGCACCCCTCTCTCTGCACTACCTCCCACACCCCTCACCCATACTTACCTCCGGAGGTCAGGACCAACGATCTTCTGAGGACCGGGAGCATGTCTGCACTCTTCAAAGACCAAGCGGGAACTGAAGAAATGACGGTAAGCCCTATAATGGCAGTCAATGGGGGATTTTCATCTTAGGTTGATATCTCAGCCAATTTTTGGAGTTTTGGTCCCAAATCTTCAGCATATGGTTCTTGGGACCCCATCTCATGAACACTGGCACTGTCATTTCATTTCTCTGTCCTGAAAGGTGATTTTGTGGTCACTGTGCGGAATCACCTTTTGGGACCAATTAACAAAATGACAGTGCCACTGTTCTTAAGGTGGGGTCCCAACAAGCCCTTGTTGCAAATTTGGTGAAAAAACTCCAAAAAATTACTGCGTTACAAGTATCCATTGCACAGTTTCTACACATGCTCATAACTTCATCAATTTTTAATATTTTCACTCCAAATTTCCAACATTGCCATTTCTTCACACCCCCTTATGAACAGTACAGCTGTCATTTTTCGCATCCTTCCCAAAATGTGTTTTTGCACCTGTGGTGCAGAATGGCAAGAAATCAACTTTTGGAATAGATTAATGAAATCACAGTGCCAGTGTTCATGAGAGGAGGTCCCAGAAAGTCCAAGTTGAAAATTTGTTGAAAAATTCCAAAAAATGACTGCGTTACAAGCATGCATTGCAAAGTTTCTACGAACACTCATAACTTCACCACGTTTTCATATTATCACTCCAGATTTTCAACATTGCTATTTCTTTACACCTCCTCATGAACAGTACAGCTGTCATTTTTCACATCATGCATGAAATGTGTTTTTGCACCTGTGGTGCCGAATGGGACACTCGCTGTGCGAAATCACCTTTTGGGATTAAGTAACGAAATGATACTGCCATTATTCATTAGGTGGGGTCCCAAAAAGCCCATGTTGAAAATTTGGAGCAAAAATACCAACAAACACTTGGGGCATTAGGGTTTCAACCATAACACCCACCCTGTACAGGTTGACAGGCGTCGGGGGTGTGACTTGGGGTCATCGGCCCTAACATTCACCCCATTCTCCTATACTGCACCCATCTCAGCTTATTTCCTTATGGAATGGGGTGAGCGTAAGGGCCAAAGACCTCAAGGCACACTGCAACACCTGTCGGTGTCTGCAGGGTGGGATGATGTGGAATGGCATGAGTGTTTTTGCCGATGCCCCAAAGGCACACTCCCAACACCTGTCAGTCTCTGCAGGATGGGGTGGGGGTTGGCATTACTTCAATATTTCACTGCCATTCCTATTATGCATCTCTTTAACTCCAGCACTACCAATGCCATACCAGCACGCAAACATTTAGCATTGACAAATGCTTATTTTAAGTAGTCGCAAGGCTTTACTATTGAAATAGATTGTTGATGATGATGAGAACAATTTCAACCATTTCCATTTTTAAGGCTGTAGTGAGCGTAGCCCTGCAGTCCTCTTGCTGTCAGAAATGGACTCAGCGCATTCCTTCTGAACGAACAACAAGTTGGAGTTGCAACACAGTCGCCTCTGCGTCCATGAAGCACTCCGCCGATAGTCTCCAGTGGATGTCACACTGCATTATTATTTTTCCTGTGCCTGTGGTCATGGCGGAACACGGCACACTCCACCGTGTCCAAGATGGCCACCAAACTGTATTGCACATGCACAACTACTAGCACTTGTGCAGTTCAGTGCAGCAGTCATCTTGGTCTCAGTCGACTGTGCTGTGTTTCACTGAGACTGCTGATATCTTTTTATTGTCATACATATCCACTCCAACTGACACTTCCTCTCAGAACCCCCCCCCCCCAAACATAACAATGACATTGGGGGTGCCCAGTACTCCAGTGTCACAATCATGTTCTGTGACTTTTTTTTTTAAATATATATTTGTTTCTTCCCCACCAACCCTCCCTCTCAGCACCCCCTGCCCAGAAACATAACAATGACACAGGGGGTGCCCAATACCCCTAGTCTCACGATGGTGATTCCTCTGTCCTTTTTTGCTCTGTAAAAAGAAAAACATCCATTGATGTCTTTTTTTTACCCAATAAAAAGAAAACCATCCATTGATGTCTTTGCACCATTACTGTCCCCCCCACCTGACCCTCCCACTCAGCACCCACCACCCTTCCCCCCAAGCCTTTACTTACGTATCAGGGGTCCAACGCCATAATCCTCTCTGGACTGCAGACACATCTTCACTCTTCAAAGTCCAACTGCGAACTAAAGAAACAGGTATGCGGCTCAATGTATTTCAATGATGTTTTCAACTTAGTGCCATAACCTGGCCATTTTTTATGTTGAATGCGCGCATGCGCAAGAAACATGTTGCAGCAGCTTGCTGCAGAAGCAGGTTGTGGAGGTGCGGCAGTGTTGTGGCCAATGCCCCCACTGCCTTTTGAGGCTTGGCCCGCTTTTCCCAATGGGGTGGCATGCTGCTGCTGACACTAGTTCAGCCAGCATGCCACCACCTTGAAACGTTTTAGCCGCTGCAATCAGGGGCCGCCTCGTCATTGCAGCATCAGTCATTCCGCTGCAATGAGGGAGCGACCCATCATTGCAGGATAGTCCCCATGCCCCCGACCCAGTTTGCAGATGGGGAGCCCAGTCCCCTGCCAGCATAATCTCCCCACCCCATGTTTCTGTTGTATGCCGGGTGCCCAATCCCTCGGCATCATCGCGCCCTCTTTGTTTGGCCGAGGGTGCCTAATCCCCACCGGCTTCAGTCCCCCTTCCCAACTGAATTTGCCAATGGAGAGCCCTCCCCATTGGCATAATGTACTCTCCCAAAATGTGTAGTCTGCCAAGAAATTTAATCCCCCATCATCCACCACCCTGTGTGCTGACAGGGGTGCTCAATCCCGTCAGCTACAGCCCCCCAAAAAAAACACTCAGGTGGCATGCTGGGAGCCCACCCCAGCATGCCAAATGTTCCTGTAAAAAGAAAGACCGTCCCACGATGGTTTGTTTGTTTTTTTATCCCTGTAAATAAGAAAATGGTCCTCGTCAAGTCTGGCAGCCCCTCCCCAGCCCACACTCACCCCTGTGCACCCTGCCTCCCCACATCCCCTCACCCCATACTTACCTCCAGAGTCTGGCGCAACGATCTTCGGTGGACCGAGAGCACGTCTGCACTCTTCAAAGCCGACCGCAAACTGAGGAAATGCCGGTAAGCTGCATAATGACATAAATACGGTTTTTCCAACTTTGGTGCATATCTCAGGCATGTTTTTGGAATTTTGGCACCAAATTTTCAACATGGGGTTTTTGGGACCCCTCCTCATGAATTCAGCCACTGTTATGGTGTTATTTGGTCCCAAAAGGTGATTTTGCAGTCACTGTGTGAATCACCTTTCGGGACCGATTAACAAAATGACAGTGCCAGTGTTAATGAGGTGGGTTCTGAAAAAGCCAATGTTGCAAGTTCAGTGGAAAAAATCAAAATAACTATTTTCCTAGCGTCTTGCGCAGTTGCTATCAAGCCTCAGAATCTCTCGAATTTGCAGTATTTTCACTCCTGATTTTCAACATTGGCATTTTCCTGCACCTCCTCATGAACAGTACAGCTGTCATTTTTCACATCCTGGCCAAAATGTGTTTTCACACATCCAGCGCAGAATAGCACGGTCATTGTGGGAAATCAGTGTTCGAGACATATTAACAAAATCACAGTGACACTGTTCATGAGCAGAGGTGCTAAAATGCCTGTGTTGAAAATTTTGTGATGACAGTCCATAAAATGACCGTGTTACGACCATGCATTGCACAGTTTCCACGCACCCTTGTAAGTTCAAGTTTAAGTTTATTGCAGGAAAACTCCATTGAGCAAGCTCACTCACAAGGAGGTCCTGTGACATGTACACTGATAATGAACATACATAAATAAAAATAATTGATAGACAATAATATAACATGTATGCATGTGATCACATAATACAAGCAAGATATTACATATGAGGATACCACATCGGATGACAATAGGTGGTGAGCAAACAGTGGTACGAAGTGCTGAACATTTCCAGGTAGTATACTAACAATGCAAGGCATGGTAACTGGTATTTGCAATACATACATTTTAGTAAATTGAGCAGCAACAGAAAATATAGGGTAAGGGAGGTATTCAAGGCTTGGTAGGGTGAGAGGAGTAATATATATGTAGACAGAGCCAAGCGTAGGACGGGGAAGGTGAGCAGGAGTGGGATTGCTGCAGTAAAGGTAGCAGTTATAAAGTTAGAAGCCTGAGAATGAAATAGTGTCTTGGATTAAATGATAGTGCGAACAATAAGTAATTAACATGCATAAAGCAATTAAGGTCTTACACAGAATGTGCATGGCACACATAGGGATGAGAAGGGGCTTAATGACAGTTGCAGATATCTTTTATCTTAGATGCACTTAGCACTTTATAGAAGTTAATTGAAACTGTGCTAGTTAGTTTCAACACGGTTTGTAGTTGGTTCCAAATAGAGGGAAGGGCATGCGCAATAGCACATTTACCAAAGGAGGTCCGTGTCCTAGGTATGTCAAGCAGAATGAAATCAGATTTCCTTAGAGTGTATGCACTATGCGAAATACTAATGAGAGATGAAAGATAACTCGGTAATTTGTGCAGGAGTAACTTAAGGGTCCAAAGACCAGCATGGAGCAGGCGTCTAGTAGTGAGAGATATCCATCCAACAGCTGCATATAGGTCACAGTGGTGCGAACGGTAAGGGGAGTTGGTAACAAACTGTAACGCACGGTGATAGAGGATGTCCAATTTACTTAGGTTTGCGAGAGTAGTAGAGGAGTAAATTACATCGCCATAGTCAAGAAGGGGGAGAAAAGTGGCCTAGACGAGCTTATTTCGAGTTTCAAGGGGGAAGAGGTTCCTATTTCTAAAGAAGAAACCTAATCTGGCTTTAAGCCTTCTGGAAAAGTCCTCGATATGGTCATTGAAAGAGAGTTTGTTGTCGATCCAGATGCCCAGATATTTGAATTTGGAGACAACTTCCAATGGTTCATTTAACGTGGTAACAATAAAGTCTTTGGGCGGGGTATGGGAGGTACCTGTGGCGGTACTATGAGAGAATATCATAGCTTTGGTCTTCTTTGCATTAAGCAAGAGCTTTGCCTTTATTAGATTATGTTCAAGTTGGGCAAAGTCCGCTTGAAGCACTCCCTTAATTTCGGATAACGTTGAGCCAGAGGTATACAGCATGGTGTCATCCATGAAGAAATGCAGATTGGACGTGGATATATTGGAATCAAGAACATTAATGTATAATGAAAACAAGATAGTGCCTAGGATGGAGCCTTGGGGGACTCCTCTAGCAACTGTAACTTCGCAAATTTGTAATATTTTCATCCCCGATTTTCAACACTGGCATTTTTTCAAACCTCCTTATGAACAGTACAGCTGTCATTTTTCACATCCTGGCCAAAATGTGTTTTTGTGCTTCCGGCGCAGAATAGTGCAGTCGCTTTGGGAAATCAGTGTTTGTGACAGATTAAGATCAAGCAAGTGAGAGAGGGGGAGTGAGTGAGCTCAACTGAGTTCTATTGGTACTGCTGCAGATTTCTTTGTGGGCAGAAAAAAGCACCAGCGTAGGCAGGAGCCCAGTACAAAAGGGCAGCCTGCAGCACCGGGAGAAACAGAACTAGCGAGTGAGGGAGGGGGAGTGAGCAAGCTCAACGGAGCTCTGTCGGGATTCCTGCGCATTTCTTTGTGGGCAGAAAAAGGCGCCAATGCAGGCAGGGGCCTAGTACAAAAGGGCAGCCTGCAGCGGTGGGAGAAACAGAACAAGCGAGTGAGAGAGGGGGAGTGAGCGAGCTCAACAGAGCTCTAATGGGACTGCTGCAAATTTCTTTGTGGGCATAAAAAGACACCAACGCAGGCAGGAGCCCAGTACAAAAGGGCAGCCTGCAGCGCCGGGAGAAATGGAATGAGCGAGTGAGAGAGGGGGAGTGAGCGAGCACAGCGGAGCACTGACGGGACTGCTGTGGATTTCTTTGTGGGCAGAAAAAGGCGCCAATGCAGGCTGGAGCCCAGTACAAAAGGGCAGCGTGCAGCGTCGGGAGAAATGGAATGAGCGAGTGAGAGAGGGGGAGTGAGCCAGCTCAACAGATTTCTGTCGGGACTGCTGCCTGCAGATTTCTTTGTGGGCAGACAAAGGCACCAATGGAGGCAGGAGCCCAGTACAAAAGGGCAACCTGCAGCACCAGGAGAAACAGAATGAGCAAGTGACAGAGGGGGAGTGAGCAACCTAAACAGAGCTCTCTCAGGACACCTGTGAACTTCTTTGTGGACAGAAAAACACGCCAATGCAGGCAGGAGCTGAGTACAAAAGGGCAGCCTGCAGCTCTGGGAGAAGCAGAACAAGCGAGCAAGTGAGAGAGGGGGAGTGAGCGAGCTCAATGGAGCTGTGTCGGGACTGCTGCAGATTTCTTTTTGGGCAGAAAAAGGCACCAATGCAGGCTGGAGCCCAGTACAAAAGGGCAGCATGCAGCGCCGGGAGAAATGGAATGAGCGAGTGACAGAGGGGGAGTGAGTGAGCTCAACGGAGCTCTGTCGGGACTGCTGCAGATTTCTTTGTGGGCAGACAAAGGCGCCAACAGAGGCAGGAGCCCAGTACAAAAGGGCAGCCTGCAGCGCCAGGAGAAACAGAATGAGCGAGTGACAGAGGGGGAGTGTGTGACCTAAACGGAGCTCTGTTGGGACACCTGTGAACTTCTTTGTGGACAGAAAAACATGCCAATGCAGGCAGGAGCTGAGTAGAAAAGGGCAGCCTGCAGCTCTGGGAGAAGCAGAACGAGTGAGTGAGAGTGGGGGCGTGAGCGTGCTCAATGGAGCTCTGTTGGAACTGCTGCAGATTTCTTTGTGGCCAGAAAAAGGCACCAACAGAGGCAGGAGCCCAGTACAAAAGGGCAGCCTGCAGCGCCAGGAGAAGCAAAATGAGCGAGTGAGAGAGGGAAAGTGAGCGACCTCAACGGAGTCTTTTAATATCCTTGGGTGTATGCCATCTGGTCCCATCGCTTTGTCCACCTTCAATTTACTTACCTTCTGCAGGATTCTTCTGCCTTTGAGTGGACTATTGTCCACCTCGTCACGCCTTTGCAACTGCTGTACTGTTGTGGCCCTTTCTCCTCCCCCTCTTCTGTGAATACTGAACAGAAAGACACAGTGGATATCTTGGGGGGCACATGACAGTTCTTAGGCATGGTACTTTAACTTCCAAATACCTAACCAGCACATATAAGCAATCAACATTCGACATTGACAAATGCTTGTTCATATTTATGCTGCAAATTTTCAACATGCTTTCTTTGGGACCCCACCTCTGGAACAGTTTGCACTGTCATTAGGCAGATATTTCCCAAAAGGTGATTTTGTGGTCCCTGTGCAAAATCACCTTTCGGGCAGAAGTTGAAAATTGTCTCTGCCCTTATTCATGAGGTGGGTCATAAGAAGGCTATGTTGAACATTTGGCATAGAAATATTAAAAAACAACAAAGTTATGAGCCTACATTGAATTTTGGGAACCCAGGCTCATAACTTTGATAATTTTCAATATTTTTCCCCCAAATTTACAACATAGCCATATCTTTACAGCACCTCATGAGTGTGACAGCTTTCACTTTTCAAATACTGGCCCAAATATTTTTTTGCATCCCGAAAGTTGATTTGCAGTCCCTGCAAGAACTCACCTTTCACGCAGGAGTTGAAAAGTTTGTACTTGTTCATGAGTTGGTTTCATAAGAAGGCTATGGTGAACATTTGATGTAAAAATATTAAAAAACAATGAAGTTATGAGCCTATGTTGAATTTTGCGAATGCAGGCTCATAACTTTGGTAATTTTCAATATTTTTACTCCAAATTTACAACATAGCCATATCTTTACAACACCTCATGAACGTGACAGCTGTCATTTTTAAAATCCTGCCCAAAATGCTTTTTTACATGCTGAAAGGTGATTTCGCAGTCCCAGCACGAAATCACCTTTCGGACTGAAGCTGAACATTTTCTATGACCTTATTTATGAGATGGGGGTCATAAGAAGTCTATGATTTAAACTTAGTGTAAAAATATTTAAAACATTTTTTTACGAGATTATGTTGAATTTTGCAAATGCAGGCTCATAACTGTGATAATATTCCATATTTTACCCCAAATTTTCAACATAGCCATTTCTTTACAGCACCTCATGAATGTGACAGCTGTCATTTTTAAACTATTGCCCAAAATGTGTTTTTGCATCATGAAAGTTGATTTTGCAGTCCATGCAAACAAATTACCTTTAGAGCAGGAGTTAAACATTTTATTTGCCCTTCTTCACGAGGCATTGTCATAACAAGGCTATGTTGAAAATATGGTGTAAAAATATTAAAAAACAATTTTCAGTGTTTTTACCCCAAATTACCCAGCTGCAGTCCTATCGACTCTGGCCAGAACTTGTTGATGTGTGTGGGGAGGCTGGGGAGTTGAGCAGCTTCCTTCATAAAGCTCTCAATCACTATGGCACTTTTGGCAGCAACAGTGTAAGCTCTACTGTGGTTATGTCATTCCATTTACTGTACTTTCTATTAAAATTTTTAAAGCTTAATGTGGTTCCCATTTTCAATGAGTGTGGGACATTAAGTTTGTATGTCATGTTTGATGGTTTTGGATCTGACACATGACGTTCCCATCTCACTGCAAGGGCCAGGAGGTCTGAGACTGGGTCCTGCCTTTGAAGTGTATGGCATGCAGTGCATGTGGTTTATTTGTACATTTCTGCTAGGTGTTTCATGGATTGTATTGCAATGATTGTGGCTGGGCCTGGAAATACCGATTTTGAAAACTTTAATCAAAGAAAGAAGGCCTTTTAAACTGAATCCATCTCCTAGTTTCTTTCCATCACGGGGCAGCAACAGGTTGCCTTGCAGGTGTGAGACTTTTGGAGATGCCTGGAGGGACATGAGGAAGTATTATTTTACACATAAGGTGGTGTAACCTTGGAACAGTCTACATGTCATGGTGGTAGCAGTACTAAAACCATTAATGGTTTCAAGCATGGTTGGGACAGAGTGAAGGGTACAGTGGTGGGCAAAAAGTACTGGGAGGGGAATATGGGAGTGGATGGTGGGGCTAGGACCCTGGGTGAATATTAGGTCCCAGGGTTAGATAGGGAACCATGGGCAGACTGGATGGACCATTGGTCTTTTTCTGCCATCATTGTCTATGCTTCTATGTTCTAGCAGAAATACCACCCATCTCCCACAACTTCCCTCTCATCCCTGTGAGGTAGCCATTATTGTTTGCAGCTGCTCTGTGTTGGAAAGGTAACCAGAAGATTGAGGGGTTAACTACACTTTGCTCCTGAATCTAAGCCTAAAATACAACAAAATGCACCATTTCACACATTGCATTTCAAGTTTCTTGAGGCATGCCCAGACCTCCACCAGACAGAGGTTTTAGCCCAAGTGTGCCTCTTCTTACATCCCTGGATTCACCACTCTTACATTCAGTTTTCTTAAACAGGTTAAAACACATACAGTAGGAATTCTTAAGATTTGTCAGATCTGTCTGAGTTTATATCTCTTCAGTGTTTAGCTTAAAACAGGATTTCTATAATAGTCAATAAGTTTCAGGGCCCTGCACTAGTTTTGTAATTACATTTGTCTTTTTGTCTGATTAGACTGATAAATACTTTAATATCAACAATCATAGTCTTCATTAAATTTGTTTTAAGACATTTAGGGTTGAGGCCACATTTGAGAAGAGGTATTTCAAAAATGTTGCATATACAATATTAACAATTGTTGTACATTTATTTTCCTGTGTATCTGATTTAAGAAAAATATATACTTTTTTTTTCTAACTTTCCTTTTTTTTGTATTACTTTTATCATTTTTCCATTTTCTTCCTGTACACCCCCCTCCCTCTCATAGTGTGAACGTGCTTGTGTGGAGGCACACGGACATCATGTAACCATGCTTCTGTGTCTCTCATGTTTCGGTGCTGCCCTCCGGCCTCCACTAGGGGGCAGCCAAGGAGCAGGATGACAACCCTTCCCCTCCCGGGAGAGGAGAGCAGTCCCTCGGATGCTCGATCCTCTCCATCCCCTACCGACCCCCAGCAACCGGGGCTCGCTCCCGAACCCGAGTCGCCGGCATGGCACAAGGTATGGTGTCCAGTGTCTCAACCCTCAGTGTCACCAGGCTGACTTTTCTAACTTTCTTAACACTGCTTTTCTACCACACACTAATGAAAAAATTCCAAATTACAGTGTTCATCCCTTTAAAGCTGTGCTGTAGCTTTAGTTATGACGTATGAGGGGAAGAAATTTTAACCTTCCAGGGCCACAGACTGATATATCCATCTAGAACTCCATTACATTCTAATTCTGTTGGTTGTCCAAGGGTTAAAACTGATGATGTCATTGGTGAAATAACTTGGACAAAATCACCCCTGAAGAACTCAGAGTGCCAATGGAAAACCCTCAGAAAAACTAGGATAAACAGTGGAAGTATGTAGGTCACGGCTGTGACTAGGCAAAACAGTGGATGTAGCTAGGTCATAGCTGTGCAGTTACTAATAACTCTTGCTGAATGGGATAGAGGGGAAAAAGCACAGGCCTACGCATCAGTAGGTCATAAATTCAGTTCTCGTCAGTGACACAAACCATGTTGCCCAAGGAAATCTGAGGTGATGCTAGCTGCAGTAAGCTTTTTTATGGCTGCATGGGTGGAGCCCTGCAGGCGTTTTGGGATCACATCACTGCAGGAGGAAGACAGGACAGTGAGCAGAACTGGTCCCCGTCTTCTCCTGCAGTGATGTGACTGCTGTCCACACCATTGCATTCATTGGTGGCGTGTGGTATCTGCTCCTTCTCTGTCCTCCACAGAAGGAGCTCCCCTCTGTGGCGTGATCGCTCCCCCCTCGTCGTACTACCTTAATGCAGTACTTCTGCATTAAGCTATTTGCATGCGCAGTTTTGTGCATGCAGAATTATTTAAATAAACACTCACTGCATCCAAGATGGCCACCGTGCCTTAGTGCACATGCATGAAGCAGTGCGGATGCATGGAGTAAGGCAGCCATGTTGGACACAGTGTGCTTCTGTGCCATGTATTCCAGCTCCGATAATATTGCTGACATCGGGAGGGGCCCAGTCCCATGTCAGCTTCCCTCCCCAGCAGTGTGGGACACTGGGGAGCCCACCCCCAGTGTCCCGAAATAGTATAAATATAAATGTTTCTATAATCTGACACCGGGAAGCCCTCCCCCAATATTGGATGTCACCCCACAAAGCCAGTTGTCTTCCTATTTGATGCCAAGGGGGCCCAATCCCCATGTCAGCATTCAGAAGTCCCCCATGCAGTGTGGGACACTGGGGACCCTACCCCTAGTGTCCCAAAATAGCTTTAGTAAATGTCTTAGAAATAAATGTTCCTTGATGTCTTTTTTTACCCTGAAAAAAGTAAAACCATCCCTTGTTGTCCCTGCCATCCCCTTCCCCATCCCACTGAGTGCCCACAACCCCCCTTACCCTATACTTACTTCTGGAGGTCCTATGCTGTCATCTTCTGAGGACCAAGAAATGTCTGTACTCTTCAAAGCCAACCCCTGAACTGAGGAATAAAGGTAAGTGCTATATAATGTATTTCAGTGGAGTTTTGAACTTCTGCTTATACAGTAACTTTGCCATTTTTTGGAATATTTCCACCAAATTTTCAACATGGCCTTTTTGGGCCTCCACCTCATGAACTCTGCAATGGTCATTTCATTAATCAGACCAGAAAGGTGATTTTTCGGTCATTGTGTGAAATCAGCTTTCAGGACCAAATAACAAAATTTCACCACCAGTGTTGCTGAGGTGGGGTTCCAAAAAGGCCATGTTGAAAATTTGGTGAAAATGTTCCTAAAAATGGCACTTGTTTACATTTTCCTATGCACGTAAATTTTTGTTAATTTTCAATATTTTGACTCCAAATTTTCAACATAGCCATTTTTTCACACCACACACTGAACAGTACAGCTGTCATTTTTCACATCCTGTCCAAAACTTGTTCTCGCACCTGTGGTGCAGAATGGTACTTTGGCATGGATCTGAACATTTTCACCTATGGGGTTTGTGAGGTGGGGTCATAAGAAGACTGTGTTGAAAATTCGGGGTCTAAATATGAAAAACAAATAATTTATTAAGTTACGTTGTTTGCAGGGATGTCTGCTGCACCACTGGGAATCAAATCCATGCACTCCGGGGTTCAACCAAGGGCTCTATTCAGTCGTGTTGGCTCTGACCAGAACTTGTTTTAACAAGCTACTACAGTATCACAGCTAAGCAAGACAGACCTACACGAGCCAACCATTTCCTGGAAGATCTGTGTGTCAGTACTGTTATACTGTAATTTTTCTAAGCTTTTCCTTCTATCTGAGTTCAAGGAAAACATCCAATTACTAGAAATTCTAAACTTTTCTAAGCCAAGCTTTCCCTTAAATGCTAAGAAATTTCCTCCTTTAACTGACACTGGAAAACACCAACATTCTAGAAATGCTAAGCTTGTCCAAGTTAAGCTTTTCCTTAAAGTTCTAAGAACTTCACACTTTAAATTGACATGGGTCCAGTCCCTACACTCTATACAAACAGTGTATGAAGTAAGTGCTACAGACTGTTTTGAGTGGATGGCTCAGATTCAGAAAGCCTTTTCAGAGGAATCACAGCATGAATTTTGCTGCCCCCCCCCAAAAAAAAACACACGCACATTTTACAGCAGTTTGGTTCTGCCCAGCACAGTACATGCTACATGCTGCAGAGACTCAGGTTGAGAAAGAAAATTAACCCTCCAAATCCCTCCCTCCTCTCCCAAAGGTTGTGCAGAATGGAGCAGCAGCTGGTGAACGTGACTGCAGACCCTACATGTGCAGGTAAACCACTCAGCGCTCTACAAATTTTACAAAGTAAGATTTTTTAAATTTCTATTGTATTGCCTCACAACTGAAACATGTAATTTGTCAAACAAGTGCTCTTTCATTAGCCGTAATACTGTAGGCATCACAAAAGTGAATTTCAGAGTATTCTGTCGGTTACATTTAAGTGCCTGTTAACTACAGTGTAGTTACAGTGTAACTAACTTTGCAGTAACTGCATTGCAGCTGCAATGTAGTTGCATGCAGCAAACCTATCATGATATTCTACCCTGTTACATATTTTTTTATGTTAGAAAATCTTTTGCCATAAATCAAAGCAGTGCTCAACTAGCAAGTCTCTTGTTAATTGAGCAGTGGCTTTGATTAATGCCAAGACAGTCTAACATATAAAAAATAAATAAATATGGCACTATTCGCTCTATGGTAAGTGCCCCTGCACTCTCTCTGGCCAGACTTCACAAAACATCAAAAAGCGGGGACAGAGTCAGTACACAAGGAAGTTACAAGGCTCAGCTGACCACCTCCTCAGAGCCAAATTTTGAAACATTCCCTCCCAAAGAGCAGTAAACTAAACATTCCGAAAATGTGTCTACTGGACTCCTGCAGAGATAAAGAAGTGTAGTACTTATCCGAAATCAGAGGGTCATTGCTTAGTCATGTCCCTTAAATCTTGGTGTTAAAATCCATTGCATGTCATTGCATTGGTTCTGCCCCTCAAGTGGCATGGTGGCAGTCAGATATTGGTGTGGTCGGGATATTTTTTCATAGCTGATCTCCAGATGCAGGAGGACAAACAAGACTACAAGCAGCTATTTCAGACCTTCCCAGTTTTCCCCTCTCATGTGGTGGTGTGAGTTTGTGCTGTTATGTGTTTAGCAGTGTCTATGTGTATGGCATTTTATGCTATGAGTGTGTATGGTGATGTAATAGGAGAAATATGCTGATTTTAAAGAAGGCTGTCATGGAGATAGCTAAAGTTCAGGGAAAAACTTGTTCTCGCCCAACTATCCACCTTTCTCGAATCCTCCTCCTTCCTCTCTCAATACCAGGCTGGCTTCCGGAAATCGCACTTCACTATCACCTCCCTTCTAAGGCTAACAAATGATGTCCTCACTGGCATGGATAAAGGGCACGTCACCTCAGCTATCTTCATCGACCTAGCTAAGGCTTTTGACACGGTCTCCCACTCTTTCCTGCTATCCAAACTCACCCTCACCGGCCTCTCAGGTGTGGCCACCAGCTGGTTCCACTATTACCTGGTAGGGAGGCAACAAACAGAATCGGATCACACTCCTCTGTCCCCCTACCTGTTGCAATAGGGGTTCCCCAAAGGCTCGGTCCTTGGCCCACTACTCTACTCTATCTTCCTGAATGACCTGCCCTCAGTGTGCCCCCTCTCGGCCATACACATGTATGCCGATGATACTGTACTTTATGCCACAGGTCCTTCGCCTGCTGAAGTGTCATCCAGCAGGATTTCAATGCAATTCAGCTCTGGTTCCACTCCAACCAGCTGTTTCTCAACCCGAAGAAAACCATTTCACTTACCTTTGGGTCTAGGCAAAGGCTCTCCCATGTCCTCTCCTCCCCAACCTTCCACACTTTAGAGGGGTCCCTTTTGGAGACCTGCACCTCGTTCAGATACCTCAGGGTCTGACTTGATCAGCATCTCAGTTTCTCAGTCCATATTGATGTGATCCACAAAAAACTTCACCCAAAACTGGGCATCCTATGTCATAACAGAGGTTGTATCCCACTGCCAACCCGCAAAGCAATTGTTCAGAAAATGATTCTCCCACTATTTGACTATGGGGACGTAGTTTACAGCATGGCCCCCAAGTCCTCCCTTGTCAGGCTTGACCCCCTCTTCCATTCTTTCTGCTGTTTCACCCTTGATCGCCCGCCCACTACTCACCACTGTGACCTCTACAGATACCTAGACCTGTCTTCTTTACAGGATCGGAGAACGGCGCACTGTGCAAGGTTAATATCTAAATACTGGACCTAGTCTCTCCCCCCTTACCTGGCAGCTACTCTAGCTACCCAAACTCCTTCAACTTACTCCCTCCGGAACACCGATGCCAGGCTACTCCAACTTCCTCATATGACCTCCGCCAAAGGTCAGCATGCCTTCAAGTACCGCATGCCTCAAGTATGGAACTCCCTCCCAGCTGAGCTCAGACACTCCACCTCCTCACATTAGTTTAACATTCTCCTCAAGCAGCATTTCGTCTCCATCTGCACGTGCAGCTAGCCCCCATAGCAGCCATTTCCTTCAAATGTATGTTTGTTGTCTATGTGTTCGCTCTTATAGGTAATCCCTTTACTGCTGAGGCAAGTGGCCCTGGTTTAGCTCCAAATCTGGCGTTTTTTTGCACAGATAGCTACCCCCTGCCATGAGGCAGGTGTATCTTGTACTCTGTAAATATTTCATCAATGTAATGTACTACTACATGTATAGTTCTCTCCAACTCCCCTCCCCCAGGACGCATCTGGAATCGAGCGTTGCAGCTCTCAGTATGCCTTCCTGGTAAAACTTTTAAATAAATAAATAAAAATTGTATGCATGCGAATATCTATGTGCTATGAGCCTGCATTTGTGTGTGATTTTTGCCCCCTTCTGACTTCAGCTGGCCATTGTATGCTGGTACCTTCCAAGCACCACCTGTCTTTTTCAGGACTTACACCTTCTTCTCTGTCATGCACAATGTGGCTCTCCCTGTATGAATAGGTTCTGCTGTCAGTGATTCTCCAGGCCCCCCTCAAGATGAATCCTTTGTCCTGCCATGATGGAGGATGCTGTGGACAATGGAGTGAGATGTGTGGAGGCTGCCAGTGCCATCCTGATGTAGCCAGGGCTGTGTTTTTCCCTGCACTATTTCAACTAAATCCCCTGGATGCTGGCTGCATGAGGGCATTGAAGTCCTGACACACATGCTGTGTAGTTGAAATAACAAGAAGCCATGTCACCCACTCCTACTCTGGCTCACAGGTGCACTGCCATCTGTGGTCACCCACGTGGCAGTACTGAAGTGGGAGACAGCAACCCTCACCCCTGAAGGAAAAGAGTGTTTTACAAGATGCTCAATCCTCCCCGGCCAGTCTCTGATGATTTGGTCTGACTCCCGAACCCAAGTCACTGGTATCCCAAGCAGTAGTGCTACCACTGGGCCATACTTTATATTGACCTTAGCCCTGCTGTTTGCGTTCTTTCATTTCTTAACTTTCTTATGTATATGTTTATCTATGACTCTGGTAGTCGGGGAAATATTATAACATATTGATGTAACCCCCCCCCCCCATTAACAGCAGGTAAGGGTCCCTTTACTAACAAGGAGAGCTGTTGGCAGTATTAACTAAGAGGCTAGAGAAGGGAAAAAGGCAAGGACATCAGGTAACAGTAGTTTTCACTTATGAGGTGCAGGCTTCCAGGGTTTAACGCTAGGCTGTATTCCATCCTTGAGTTGCACCAGTAAACGAGTTCTATCTCAGTATGCCTATCCTGGTCACCAAATTTTAAATAAATACATACATACAGAACAGTCTTGTTGTGCTCCAGAGCCATTGGAGACAGCCTCAATCTTGTCACCTGTTGATTTGGTTTTATATAGAATTTTCAGCAGAAAAAGGGCACTTGACCCACACAGTCTGCCCAGATGAGGCAGCCCTATCTGTAATGTCTGCTTCAGAGACAGACTCATCTTAGAGGCAGCCCTGACTCCGAGGCGGTGCAAGCAAGGTCTGCCTCTGCGGCAGGTCGGCCTCAGAACCAAATTTAGTTTAAGAAAAGTGTCTCTTGCCTACTCAGATGTTCCCTGCCTAATCTGTCTCTGCAGATCCTAACTGGTCTCTGGTGACTCTCCCTCCTCCTTGTCTGTTTTCTAATACACCCTGTGTCTATTTCATGCATGTTTGAAGCACCTCACTGTTTTCACCACTACCACGTCTGCTGACAGTCTGTTCCAGGTGTCCAGCACCCTTTCCATGAAGAAATATTCCCTCACATCTCTTAAACTTCCCCCTTTCAGTTTCATTGCGTGTCCCCTTGTCCTAATTCTATATCTCATTTAAAAGTGGCTCCCCTCCTACACCCTGTTCATCCCTGTGAGGTACTTTATAGGTCTCTATCATGTCATATGAACATATGAACATACAAAGAAGCCAGCAGAAGAAGACCATTTGGTCTATCAAGTCTGCTTGTATTGCAGGGTCCACAGCTTGAGCTAATGTCCCTGCCATCCGTCCCTTCCCATTCCTCCCATCCTCCCCACCCTTGATCCTTACCTTCCCCCTACGCCTATCCCAGCCTCTCTTAAAGCTGCCCACTGTCTTCAACAAGATGACCTCTTCCGGCAGCACAGTCCAAGTGTCCTCCACCCTCTCAGTAAAAAAAGTGCTTCCTGACCTCCCTTCTAAACCTCCCACCCTCCAGCTTAAGACTGTGCCCCCTCATGTTATGGTTGCCACTCAGCTTACATAGACTCTCCTTCTCAACCTTATTTATCCCTTTCAAGTACCTGAAGGTCGCAATCATGTCCCCTCTCTCTTTCTCTCTCCTTTCTTCCAGGGAGTACATGTTTAGTGTCCTCAACCTCGCCTCATATGCCTTATCCTCCTGATCAGCTATCATCTTTGTAGCTCTCCTCTGGACCTTCTCCAGCAGGTTAATATCCTTTTTGAGGTGTGGGCACCAGTACTGAACTCCATACTCTAGATGCGGCCTTACCAGTGACCTGTGCAAGGGCAGTATAACCTCCTCTCTCCTACTACTGATCCCTCTAGATATGCATCCCAGCATCTTGTTTGCCATTGCTGCTGCTTTCTTGCACTGCGTGGAGACTTCAGGTCACTAGTGATCATCACTCCCAGGTCCTTCTCCTCCTCCTCCCTGATGCAGATACTCGGACTCCACTCATGTAGTACTCTGTCCTGGGATTCTTGGCTCCAATATGCATAACTTTGCATTTCTTGGCTTTGAAGCCAAGCTGCCAGATCCTGGACCACCTCCCCAACTTTTCCAGATCTTCATGCAAGTCCTGTATCCCTTCAGCTGAGTCCACTCTCCTGCAGATCTTGGTGTCATCCGCGAATAGGCAGATTTTTTTTTAACTTCCTTTAATTTTTGCGCCTCTGCAGCACACCAGTGGGGGCATCCAGCTGCTGGCCCCCACCGACCCCGAGGACAGCAGGCTCACTCGTACGCGAGGGTCCCAGCATGGCCTTCACCAGACCACTGGACGTAATTCCACGACAGACCTACAGGTCAGCAGGTGCATGGCCATCAAGCTGCTCAGTCATGCCCAGCCCTTATTCCACCTGAATTTTTTGTCCCTGGAGCTGGCAGTGCAATGACGCGCTGAGCATATGCAAGCATCTTGCCGAACCCCTCCCCCTGCTAGCACCATGCCTTGTGCTTCTCCCGGTCTTCACCAGGGGCTGCTCAAGCGCGACGCAACCCCACAAGCCCACCCCAGAGGAAGGAAAGCAGTCCTGGGATGCTCAATCCAACCTCTCCCCTGCCAGCCGCCGGCGGCCTGAGTCCGTTCCAGAACCCGGGTCGCTGGTGTGGTGCGAGGTGTGGCGTCCAGCGCCTCAACCCTCAGTGCCACCAGGCCAGCATGAATAGGCACATTTTGTCCTTATCTTGTTGAAGACATTGAACAACACCAGCCCCAGCACTGAGCCCTGCGCGACCCCATTGGTTATCTCTCTGGTACCAGATAACTCTCCCCCCACAACCACCCTCTGGGTTCTGTCCCTCAGCCAGTTTTCCACCCATCTGGCCATCTTTTCCCCAACCCCAAGATCCACCAACATCCTGATCAACCTTTTGTGGGGCACAGAGTCAAAAGCCTTGCTGAAATCAAGATAGAGGACGTATACCGCTTGGCCCCTGTCTACTGTCTTAGTGACACATTCAAAGAAGTCAATCAGATTCGTTTGACACAATCTCCCCCCCTCTATGAACCTATGCTGCCTCGCATTCTGGAGACCATGCTGCTCTAGATATTCCACCAACCTTTCCTTTAGTATGGTCTCCATGAGCTTGCCCACAATGGAGGTCAAATTGACTGATCTGTAATTTCCTGGGTCATCCTTGGGGCCACTTTTGTGGAGGGGCACTACATGTGCTGTTCTCCAGTCCTGCATTACCATGCCTGACTCTAGTAAACTATTGAACAATTCTATCAGTGGCCATCTCTCGCTCTCTTCTCTTCCAGGGTGTACATGTTGACTTTCCTTAGTCTGTCCTCATAGGGTTTCTTGTGCACCCCCTGCACCAGTTTATTTGCCCTTCTCTGGACTGCCTACACCTTGTCTGTTTCCTTTCTGAAGTATGGCCCCCTGACGAAGCCCTGGTTATGGCCAGCGGCTCTGCTAGGTTATAGTGCTGTCCCGGGTAACTGTTATTCGTTTCTTCAATAAGCTATATGCAGTTATTTAGCACACTGCAAGAAATGGACAGTTTGTACTTTATTGTGCTTTTCTGCCTGCACCGGAAAATAAGAAGAGAAAAAACAAGTAAAACAGAACTGACTTTTGTATCATTATGATTTAATGAACTTCTTATCTGAACAAATAATGTAAAACTCTATAGCCTACATGGACATTGCATTATTTATGTGTAGTTCTTCATAAAATACCCCCCAAAGTTACTGACACATTTACTTTTAGTGCCACTATATTTTGGTCATTTTTGGTGATGACATATCACATTGTTACGGGACAGCCTTTCCATATTTGACAGAGTGCTTCCGTGCATCACAAGCACATTTCAGGCACCCTGCTTGTTTTGAGCTGTGGCCTCCAAAACTAGGCACAGTACTCCAGGTGGGGTCTCACCATCAAGCAGCACAGTCGCAACACCACTTCCGTCCTGCTGGGCGCACTACTCCCCATGCATCCCAGTAGCCCTGCCCATTGCTTTGTCACACTGCCCTGCCACTTTTAGGAAGTCAGATATGATAATCCAAGGTCCCTTTCTTGTTTGGTGACTGTCTGTACCTCCCCCCATACCCAGAGCATGGGTTCCTATGCCCTCGGTGCATGATTGTGTACTTTTTGACATTGAATTCCTACTGTCAAGCTTTTGACCACTCCTCGAGTTTTCCAAGATCCCTGTGCATTTTCTCCACCCCTTTCTGGGTGTCCACGCTATTCAGATTTTGGTGTCATCTGCAAAAAGGCATATCCTTCAGGGATTTAAAGAGTTAGTGTACTGCCTGGAAACTGCCTGCAATTAACTGTAACTGTCAGACGTAGTCAGTTATCACTTCTTACATCTCAAGTATTTTTTTCCTTTCTGTTTGCTAATTAGAAGATTTTCTACCTGGCAGTACTGGTGTGATGTGTGGAGCAGCACTCTGTATGGAGGGGGAAAAAAGTCAGTTTTGTTCCTCCCACTACATCAACACTGAGACCACACTGACTATGATATCACTAATAACCAATGAGAACCATTTGCCACTGCTAGGTTTCACTTTCACATGAAACATTAGGGACTGGCTCTCCCTGGTTACTAGTGAGGTCTCAGTTTCCTGAATTTTGATTGGTAGCTTGAGAAAGTCACTGCTCAGGCTGCAAGGATTGTGGTGCCTCAAGGTGCTTTGTCTCATTTCTGATGATGTAGTGGGAGGAACAGAAGTGACTTTTTTTTCCTCCAGACAGAGTGCTGCTCCATGTATCACCCCAGTGCTGCCAGGTGGAAAATCTTTTAATCAGCAAACAGAAAATAAAAAAATACTTCAGATACTGGAAGTGATAGCTGACTGCATCTGAAAATTACTATTAATTCCAAGCAGTACACTAGCTCTTTAAATAATTGATTAGCAGTTTTTTTTTCCTGGGACAATACTAACTGTTCAGAAAGTATTTATATAGGTTTTCTAGAAGTATTATGTTTGTTAGCACTTTTATGAGCAAAACGCTAATCAGTTTTTAGAGTTAAATAAAACCCTGTCCTTTCAGTTCCTCAGCAGTATTACTTATGAAGGCATTGAAGAGGGCTGATCCCAGTACTGAGCCCTGTGGCACCCTGCTGGTCACTCTCCCAACTTTAGAGTGAGTGCCATTTACCACCATCCTCTGTCTCCTATCTGTTAACCAATTTCCAACCCAGTTTACCACTTTGGAACCCACCCCTAGGCTGCTCAGTTTCTTTATCAACCTCCTGTGTGGCAAAGTGTTGAAGGCCTTGCTGAAGTCTGGATAGGCCACATCCACTGTCCTCCTCTGATCTATTTCCTTGGTCACCCAGTCAAGGAAATCTATCAGATTTGCTTGACATGACCTCCTCCTCCATGAGTCCATGCTGTCTGTGGACTTGCAACCCATTTGATTCAAGATACTCTGACAGTACTTCCTTTAGCAAGGTTTCCATTAATTGCCACACCACTGAAGTAATACTGACCAGCCCATACTTGCTAGTCTCCTCCTTGCTGCCGCACTTATGTGGATTTGGGGAAAGACCATGTGTATGTGCAGAGAGTAACTGGAAGCTGCACGGTGTTCTGCAACCAGCCATACTGTTTGTAGCAGTCTGGGATTTGGAACCACAGGAGTGGTCCTGCAGAGGGTCCAGCTACCAGCCAAGCTGTTGGTATTGGGCTGGAAGACAACCAGCCATGCAGTAAGTATTTGTCTAAGGACCAGTGAGTGCTCTGGGTTTAGCATCCTGCAACCATCCAACCAGCAGTGTGTAACTGCTGTGGATGCCAGAGCATTCAGGCAAGATAGAAACATAGAAGTTGACAGCAGATAAGGACCACCAGGCCTGTCCAGTCTGCCCATTTCTTTTTCTGCCTTATGAATGTGCCATCGGCCTTTGCTCTGTCAATGGCCTATCTATTCATACTCATCTGTATTGCTCCCTTATGCCTATCCCATGCCTGTTTGAAGCCCTGCACTGTATTCATATCCACCACTTCCTGAGGTAGGCCATTCCATGCATCCACCACCCTTTCTGTGAAAAAGAACTTCCTCACATTACCCCTTAATCGGCCTCCCTCTAATCTCATGTTGTGTCCTCTTGTCCTGCTAATTTTCTTACATTGAAAGATGTTAGACTCTTTCACCTTGTTAATGCCCTTAAGGTGTTTGAATGTTTCGATTATATCACCTCTCTCCCTCCTTTGCTCTAGGGTATACATATTGAGCTCCGTTAATCTGTCCTCATATGTTTGCTGATGCAGTCCCTGCACCATTTTGGTTGCCCTTCTCTGTACTGCCTCAAATTGGTTAATGTCCTTGTGAAGGTGCGGCCCCCACTACTGCACACAGTACTCCAGATGGGGCCTAACCAGTGTTTTTGTAAAGAGGGATTATTACCTCCCTCTTCCGACTTGTGATACCCCTACTATTACACCCAACATCCCTCTAGCCTTACCTACTGCTTTAATGATCTGCTTGGATGATTTCAGGTCATCGGTGATGATGACGCTCAAGTGTCTTTCTTCCCTTATGACTGCCAGCAACTCCCCTCACAGCCTATAGGTGGCTGCAGAGTTTCTCTTCCCTATGTGCATGATCTTGCACTTCTTTGCGTTAAACTCCAGTTGTCACACTTCTGATCATTTTGCTAGTTTTTCCAGATCTCTTCTCATTCTGCTCACCCCATCTGGATCATCTACTCTACTGCAGATCTTGGTGTCATCTGCAAACAGACAAACCTTACCCTCCAGTCCTTCTGCAATGTCACTGATGAAGATATTGAAGGGGACTGGGCCCCAGGACTGATCCCTGAGGTACCCAACATGTGAATTGCATCTCTTCTGACTGCATACTGTTTATCACCACTCTCTGTTTTCTGCCCGTCAACCAGTTTGCCACCCAGTTGACCAACTTCTGACCCACCCCGAGCCTACCCAGCTTATTAATCAATCTTCTATGTGGAACAGTATTGAAAGCTTTGCTGAAGTCAAGGTAGGCGACATCAACTGCTCCCCCTTGGTCCACCACTCTGGTTACCCAGTCAAAGAAATCTATGAGATTAGTTTGACAGGACCTTCCTTTTGTAAACCCATGCTGTCTTGGATCCTGTGCTCTTGTGGATTCCAGGTGCACTACCCTTTCCTTAAGGAGTGCCTCCATAATCTTGCCCACTACTGAGGTAAGATTGACTGGTCTGTAGTTCTCTGCCTCCTCCCTGCTACCACTCTTGTAGAGCGGGATCACATGAGCTCTTCTCCAGTCTTCTGGGACCTCTCCTGTGTTCAGAGACTCACTAAACAGTTCTGATTATGGCTCTGCTAGTTCCAGCCTTAGTTCCTTTAGTAGCCTGGGATGTATGCCATCAGGTCCCATTGCCTTGTCCACCCTGAGCTTATCGAGCTCTTGTAGGATCCTTTCCTTTGTGAAGGGACTCCTGTACACCTCCCTCCCCCCGTATCCATGGTGCTGAGCTGTGGGCCCTGCCCTACCTTCTCTTCAGTAAATACGGAGCAGAAGTATCTATTTAGGATAGATGCTTTTACATGGTCCTCCTCCTCACATGCCCCCTTATCCCCTTTGATCTTAGCAATACCCCCTCTGGACTTTCTCATTTCACTAATGTATCTATAGAAAGTCTTGTCACCTTCTTTTACTGTTTATGCTAGTGTTTCCTCGGTCCTTGGGCCTTTGTCTGCCTTATTGTCTTCCCTGCTTCCCTTAGAGAAGTTTGGTATGCCTCCCTATCTTCATCCTGCTACGTTCCCTTATATTTCCTGAAGGCCAGCCTTTTGACTCTGACCTTTTCTGCTACTGTTTTTGAGAACCAAAGTGGCTTCCTTCTTCTTTTGCACTTCCTTTTCTCTGTAACACAATGAGATGTTGCTTCAAGTATTGCATCTTTAATGCTTGCCCACGTTGCCTGTACCCCCTCACCTGTATTTCTTTTTGCCAGGGCTAGCTTAACTCTGTTGGCCATCTTATTAAAGTCAGCTCCTCTGAAGTCCCATATGTTTGCCTTGGAATGGGATGATTTAGTTCTAGTGGCCAAATTGAACCATACCATGTGATGGTCACTGGCACCCAGGTGACCTTCTACGTGAACATCTGTGATCCTTTCCCTCTTAGTCAGTACTAGATCTAGGATAACCCTGTCTCTTGTGGGTTGTTGTACCAGTTGTTTGAGGCCCTGCCCCTGCAGGAAATCCACCATGTGTCTAGTTCTGGCAGATGTTCCTGCTGGTATTGATTAATCTGTGTCTGGCATGTTGAAGTCTCCCATTATCAGAACCTCCCCTTTAGCTATCATGTTTTGTATATCTTCTAACAGTAATGTGTCTATGTCCTACCCCTGGTCTGGGGGCCCGTACACAACCCCAGTTCGTATGGCTGTCCCATTTTCTGTTTCCAGGGTGACCCACAGTTCTTCTGGCTCCTTATGTGTATTCTGAATTTCTGTAACTTTGATATTTTCATTGAAAGATGTCCCAGGAATGCTTTTTGGCAAGCTTTCCCAGGTATGGACCCACCTGTTGGGTCTGGGGATACTGCCAAGAAGGAGGGAGGATGGAGTTCATTGCAAGAGGTAGATGTGAGGTGTCCCAGTAATTAGGAACTGCAAGTCATGGAGTCCAAATTGGGGGCAATATGGAAATCAATGGACAAGACTGTCAGATTAAAAGAAAGGGAGGGGATGGGCAGTGGGTAGAGAAGAAAAGGCAGAGGTACTTAACAAGTACTTCTGTTCAGTCTTCATTAGGGAGAAGAATGGACCAGTGCCACAGGGGTGTAGGGTTTGGGGATGGTAGGGGGGGGTCACTGATAGAGTAATACAAGCTGACAGAGTGCTCAGGGGCCTAGGTTCCTTAAGGTAGACAAATCCCCAGGGTCAGATGGCATGCACCCAGGAATTATAACAGAACTGGTGGAGGTTCTGACGGATCCTCTGGCTAACCTGTTTAACACCTCTCTGGAGTCATAGAAACATAGACTTTGATGGCAGATAAGGACCACTTGGCCCACCCAGTCTGCCCATTTCCCTACCTACTGGATAAGCTGTAGATTCTAGTTAACCAACAGCCTACTTCCTGCCACCCCCCACTACAATTGCCTTATGTCTATCCCATGCATGTTTGAATTCCCCCACTGTTTTAGACCCAACAACCTCCCCAGGAAGGCGGTTCCATGCATCCACCACTCTCTCCGTGAAAAAAAATTTCCTCACATTACCACTGAGCCGTCCCCTCTCTATCTTTAAATTGTGCCCCCTTGTTCTTACACATCTCTTTTTCTGAAAGATGCTACCCTCCTGGACTTTGTTGATTCCTTCAGGTACTTGAACGTTTCTATCATGCCTCCCCTCCCTCCTTTCATCAAGGTATATATATTAAACTCTCTCAGTCTCTCTTCATATGGTTTCTAATGCAGACCCTGCACCATTTTAGTTGCCCTCTGACTGCTTTCATCCTGTCTATGTCCTTGCGTAGATGGGGTCTCCAAAACTGCACACAGTATTCCAGATAGGGTCTCACCAACTCTCTGTACAGAGGGATAACCACTTCCCTTTTTCTACTTGTGATGCCCCTTCCTATGCATCCCAGTTTCCCCCTGGCTCTCCTTACTGACTTCTCACATTGCTTACCAATCTTTAGATCATCTGATATGACTACCCCTAGGTCCTTTTCCATTTTTGTTGCTGTTATTACCTCCCCTGCTATTGTGTACACTTCTCCTGGGTTTTTGTTTCCCAGGTGCATTATTTTGCACTTCTTTGCATTGAATCTAAGTTGCCATATGTCTGATCATTCCTCCAACCTTGCCAAGTCCCTTCTCATCCTTTCTACCTCCCCTTGTGTATCAGCTCTGTTACAGATCTTTGTTCATCTGCAAAGAGGCATACCTTTCCCTCCAGACCCTCTGCAATGTCACCTATAAAGTTGTTAAAGAGGACTGGACCCAGTACTGAGCCCTGAGGTACTCCACTAGTGACCCCCCCTTTCTTCGGAATATGTTCCATTCACTATTACCTTCTGTGTCCTGTTTTGCAGCCAGTTTGCTACCCAGACTACCACCCTGGCACCCACTCCCAGGCTGGCTAACTTGATTATTAATCTTTTGTGCGGGACTGTGTCAAATGCCTTGCTAAAGTCTAGGTAGGCCATATCCACAGCCCCTCCCTGGTCTATTACTTTGGTCACCCAGTCAAAGAAATCATTAGATTCATCTGACATGACCTTCCTGCTGTAAATCCATGCTGCTTTGGGTCCTGTGCCCCGCTGGCCTCTAGGTACTCAACAATTCTTTCTTTCAGAAGTGATTCCATCATTTTTCCTACCACTGAGGTCAGAGGGGCGGAGAATTGCGTGTGTGGTACTTCTCCATAAAAATAGGCTGAGGGATGAACCAGGGAACTACAGGCTAGTCAGCCTGACCTCATTAGTTAGCAAGCTTATGGAGACCATCCTAAAGGAGAGATTGTTGCACTTTCTGGAGAAAAAAAGGCTCCAGAACATGAGGCAGCATGGGTTTATGTCAGGGAGCTCCTGCCAAACTATCCTAATTGACTTCTTCGACTGGGATACTAGGACAGTGGACAAGAGCCAAACAGCTGAAGTCTTATATCAGGACTTCAACAAGCCTTCAGCTCTGGGCCTCATAGAAGATTGGTCAGGAAACTGGAAGACTTGGAGGTGGAGGCTAAGCTTGTGGGATGGATCAGGAGCTGGTTTCAGAATGGAAACCAAAAGATGTTTGTCAGGGAAGAATTCTCAGAAGTGAGGCCTGTGACCAGTGGGGTTCCACAGGGCTTGGTGATTGGTTTGGTGTTGTTTAAAACCTTCATAAGTGACATCGCAGATGAGATTAGTGGTAAAATCTGCTTGTTTGTGGATGACACAGAAGAGGGGAGACAGGAACTCATGGAAGACCTGGCTAGTATAGAGAACTGGTCTGGCATTTGGCAACTAGGGCTCAATGCTAACAACTATAAAGTTGTGCACTTGGGGGCCAGGAATACAGGGACCAAATACTGGTTAGGTGGTGTGCAAGTAACCAGGGCAGATGAAGAAAAGGAACTGGAAGTAATCATCACGAGTGACCTGAAACAATTGGCACATTGCAGGAGAGCAACAGCCAAAGCAAACTGGATGCTGGGCTACATAGTCAGGGGAATTCCCAACTGGAAAGTGTAGGTTATCCAGCTGCTGTACAGGTCTCTGATAAGACTGCACTGTGAGCACAGTGTTTAATATTGGTGCCCTTAACTTAAGAATAATATCAACCTGCTGCAAATAGTCCAGAGAAGGGCAACCAAGATTATCCAGGGCCAGCAGAGCAACACTTATGAGGAGAGGCTCAAGGAGTTAGCAAGTACTCTCTCAAGGAAAGAAGGGAGAGGGAGACATTACTGAGACCTTCAAGTACCTTGAAGTTATAAACAGGGTGCTCACTAAGGGCCTCTTCAGCCTTAATGGGAACAAGACCACTAGGAGGCACAGCCTAAAGCTGATTGGCCGAAGGTTCAGGAGGGAGATAAAATGGTACTCTTTCTCCAAGAGGGTGGTGATCAAGTGGAATGAGCTGCCAGAGGAGGAGGCCTCCCTAACAACAGTGGACTGATTCATGAGGGGATGGGACAGGGTGAAGGAGAAAATTGCAGGTAGGAGGGGCAGGTGAGGGAGAAGGCATTTGAAGGAGGTTAAGTAGTAAAAAGGTGGGGGGGCAGTTCCTTCTGTAAACACCTCAGGAACTGTACAATCAAGCAGAGTTGATAGACTGTAATGCCTTTTTCTGCTGGCATGTTCATATGTTCATATGTGTGCCTAACAACTACTTGTTAGACACACATATGTCTGGGATGCAGCATAAGTCGTATGAGGAGAGACTCAGAGCTCTCAATATGTACTCCCCGGAGGAAAGGAGAGAGAGAGAGAGAGAGAGAGAGAGAGAGGACATAACATAGACCTTCAAGTATCTAAAGGGGATCAACAGGGTGCCAGAGGGGAGCATCTTTCACATGAAGGGAAATAGCAGAACAAGAGAGCACAGCATGAGACTAAAAGGGGGAAACTTAGAGGGAACTTGTGGAAATTCTACTTCACTGAAAGGGTGGTGACGAAATGGAACAGTCTCCCCAGGAAGTGGTGAGGGTGGCCATGATTCAAGAATGTGTGGGATAGGTACATGGGAATTATCAAGCCAGGGTGAAAGTGTTGGGGGGGGGGAACTTGTCATAGCATCTAGGGTACCTTAAGAATTAGAAAGAGGGCTAGGGCAGACTAGATGGGCAATAAGGCCCTTATCTGCTGACAACATCTATGTATCTATTATTTCTTTGCCATCCAGTCCATGTTAAAATACAAGACCAGTTAGCAACGCAGTACAGGAATGGAAAATGAATTTATTTACTAGTGAGCAGTTGTTTTATGTCTCTGGTGCCCCACAAAACATCATTACCACTGCTGACTAGAAGAAACCTGGACTTGGCCCTTCTATATATGGGTGTCCTACTATCTGCCCTTATGATCGTGTACAAACTATGATTGCACATGGTTAGACTATGGTGATACATGGTCTGTGACCATGATCATTCTTGGTTAATCCACGATTTTAACCATAGCTATCCATGGACAACACTGATGGAAAGGTGCACGACTTTGCACTATTTGGCATTGAACCACTACTGCCATGCTTTTGACACTCCTCGAGTTTTCCAAGATCCCTTCCTATTCTCTCTGTCCTCTGTTGAGTGTCAACCCTACTGCAGATTTTAGTGTCATCTGCAAAAAGGCATACCTTTACTTTCAGTTCCTCAGCAATGTCACTTATGAAGCATTGAAGAGAACTGGTCCCGGTACTGAACCCTGCAGCACCCCACTGGTCACTCTCCCATCATTAGAGTGCATGCCATTTACCACCACCCTGTGTCTCCTATCTTTTAACCAGTTTCTAACTCAATTCACCACTCTGGAACCCGCCCCAAGGCTGCTCAATTTCTTTATTAGTCTCCTGTGTGGCACAGTGTTGAAGGCCTCTGATGCGCCATAGCGCAACCAGGGACGCCCCATGGAGCAGGGTAGCAATGCAACAGCACAACCAGGGATGCAGGGGCCCACCACCCTTGCCACAGATGGGCAGAGGAGCACACAGCAGAACAGACATCGTCCCCCACACCCCATGCACTGCACAACTGGGGGAGAGCTGGAATAACCACCTGCCCATGGATACCAGCAACCAACCCACAGCCAGGCCATAGTGCCCCAGCACACCCCCTGGCAAGCTGTGACTGGCACACAAGGAGGGCCGACTACCCCGTGCCACACCATCCCACCAATGCAGAGCACACCCTGCACCATGATCACCATACACCCTTCCCAGGAATAGCACCCAACAGTGCAGGACACCCCATGCATGCCACCACCCCCACTGTGACAATGCAACCCTGTGCACCACAGAGCCATGCAAGGCAGCCCCACCATGTGCACCCTGCTGCAGGTGGCAGCAGACAGCAGTGCAACAACAGCATACACAGTGCCACCCTGCACGTCCCCCCTGAGGTACAGCTGAGAGACCAACCATGCATCACCACACGAGGTACCCCACATGCGACAGGGCATGCCCTGGACCCCACCACCAGCGGTACAGCACCCTGCACACCCTCACAAGGACACATCCCGTCCCAGCACTGGCCACAACAGCCAGCACAGACACACACAGTGTTGCATGGAAGCATGCGCCACACAGGATGCAACACAGTGCATGGAAAAACACCCACCCATACCCAAGGGCACACCAACACAGGGACACAGTAGCAGGTCAACCAAGCCACTGGCGTGTGGCCACGGCTGGCGTGTACACATGTCCAGCACCCCTACATGGCACAGGTGTGCCAGCCACCCTGTGCAGGCACCATGAAGCTGTATGCCACCAGCATGCTGCCGGGCACAAGTGACAGACACTGGAGCACATCCCCTGCAACAGACACAAGCGACAGCATGGAGGGGGGACAACAACAGCGGAGGCCACAGTGCCACCGGAGGCAGACTTGCACCATACTGGTGATGGCAGGCAACCTGGCATTGTGCCGGGTACAGTTGTTATCCGGCATGGACAGCCACCACTGACATGCCAGTAGACCGTTCATATCACAGACATGCAAGGGTGTCAGCTGCACAGGCCATGGACGGTCTGACAGGGGTGCCATGCACACAGTGCATGCACCATGGACCGCTGCACACAGGCATCCAGTGCACAGAGAACAACACACAAACCACAGACAGTGACTGATCCCCCTGCCCACACCATAGGCTGTTCCCTTCTGGACACACACACGCACATGTGTGCATCACCCCTGACGCCATGCATACCACTGCAGCTGAGCACCTGTAGCCCGCTGCAAATCAGAGACCACCACAGTTGTCATAACAAAACAAATGTATTTAAAACAGGTAATAAAAAAACTATTTACAAGTATGTACAATGGGGGGAAAGGGCCACATACCAGGTGGGGGTGGGTAAGGGGCAGGGATGAACATATGGGAGAGGGAAGAAGGGGTGTGAGGGTGGGTCCGGGGAAGGTGTATTTAGGGGCATGGAAGGGCTAGCGTCTGCCCTGGTCATCCTCCACATGGCGCCGATGTCTCTTCCGCCTCCTCACCCCGTGGTGGTCCATCCGTTGGAGGAGCTCCAGGGTCGCCCTCGCCACCTGTTGCAGCTCCTGCAGTCCCCTTTCCATTGCCTGGAGTCACCGTCCACCTAGGACGAGGAAGCAGAGTCAATAAATGTGACTGTCCAGCCCCCTTCAGCCCACCCATTGTGCATGGCATACAGCCATGCGTCACACCCCTGTGATGGTGTGCGACCACCCACAATGACCGTGTCCACAAGACCTGCCTACCCAGGCACCCACAGCCATGCGGACCACATTCAGCCGGCATATGCACACACCCACCGCCCATGTCCTGCACAGCACCACCGTGGCCTTACAGTGACTTGGCTATGCAGTGTGAAGGCAGTGGCACAGCCATGTACCCGGTGCATGCATGGACCACCATTGACGCACTCCCAGACATGCAGTGCCACTAGACAGTGATGACTGTAACAAGTTGTGTGCATGGCAGTGGTGTCAATGGATGGTGGCCATGCCCCGCTGCCCGCCCAGCTATACAGCATACAATAGTAATCATGGATGTAAGGCACTCACCATCATCAGGCTGGTCCCTACGCCTCTGCAGACCTTCACCCCTTCCGGCCTGCTGGTCCTCCAGGCGGCGCCTCCTCTTCCTCGCCAGCCTGCACTCTTCTGGGCCTAAGGTGCAAACATGGAGAGAGGAACATCAGTACAATCTGGTAGCAAAGTCCCCCCGCCCCCATGTGTGTGCAATTCCACACGGCCATACCCATCCACCCCACACCCCGATACCACCACCACGGCCAACACTGGACGGCCCCCCAAGTGCCAGACACATGCAACCGTGATACCCGTATGGACGATAACAGTGTATGGATGGGGCACCTACCTGGCCGTGGCACTGTGCCCCTCCTGGCATGTGCCTGCAGGTGGGCAAGCAGGTCCGGGTCCCTGCGCCTGAGGTCCCCGTACCTGTGGCGACACTGCTCTGCCATGCGCCTGATTCTCGTGGCCTCTTCCAGTGCATCAGCCACCTCCTGCCAAACTGCACTCCTGGCCCTGTCCAGGGGTGCATCACCATATAGAGCCCCAGCATGGGGCTCTACAATGGCCATCAGATTTGCTAGCTCCACCTGGCTCCACATAACTGCCTTTCTTCGTGCCATCTCAGCAGATAGTTGGATTCAAAATGGCACTCGGCAGCGCGGTTCCACCACGTGCAGATGCTGCGTGGTACAGCGCTGCCATTCCCTATTGTGCTGTCACCGAACAGCGCAATAGTGGTGCACCTATGCCTGACGTATGGCACCTAGGGGGCAAAGGTCGGGCACAGGGTCAAGGGTCTCTCACACATGGACAGCCACAGCACGATTGGAACCCAATATGTGTAGCGCAATTGGGTGACTGTGTTCCACCTCCTGTAGCGGTCTACAGCGCTGTGGTCCCAGTGCGCCTATGGCGCTCCAGTGCCACAGCGCCATATATGTGAACAGCGCAGTAGCGCCACTGGCACAATGGTGGCTGTGCCCTGCATTGCCTCCCACGCACAGCACATCAGCAGTGCGGCAGGTGCCTGCATCATCACCCCGGGCATGCGCAGTTAGGTGTGTACTGTGCATGTCACAGAACTGCACCCTTGGCTGAGCACGTTCAACACAATTGCAAGCAACCAACAGCGCGATATTCAGCCGGCATATGCAAATCAGCTAATCAGCCATTCAATGGCGCAGACACTGCATTTGCATCCACTTAAAAATGCGTCTCGCCTCATTTGCATGTGTTGCGCTATAAAACTGTGACATTGGGCTGCACTGGCCATAGTCGGTTACTGCAGTCTATTGTGCTGAGTTGCATGCTGTTTGGGAGTGTGGACTGTGGTTTCGGGACATGCATGGGACTGCACAGTCATAGGTAACACCTGTCATTCTCACAGGAGGAATAATGACCGATCATGAGTTGGAGGAAGAGGAAGAGGAACAGAGACGTGGGCGGAAGAGGAGGCCTATCTTCACCAAGGCAGAAACAGATGCCCTGTTTGAGGCCTACCTCGACCAGGAGCCGCTGCTCAGCGGACGACAGGGAACACCACAGGCCTGTGCTGCTGCTGCATGGGAAGAGGTGGCGCATGCCATCAACCTGCATGGCAGCCACCAGTGGTCTGTGCACGAGTGCAAAAAGAAGATGGGCACAGACAGGCGGAGGATTAAGGAGAAGGTGGCTGCCATCAGGGCAGCACGGTCTGTGACCGGTTGGGGACAGCCAGAGGTGCAATGCCTGACCCCACAAGAAGAGCAGGTTGCTGGCAGCATGCAGCGCTGCACCATCGAGGGTGTTCTGGGTGGTGGATTCCAGATGGGTGGTAGCCCGTCACTGCATGGTAGGTCCAGGTCTTTCAACGGTGGGGGGGGAGACAGGGTAGGTCACATACATTAATGCTACTGTTTTTCCCTTATAGCTCCTGAGCATCTACATGGGTCAGTGGTGGTGGGCTTCTCCACTGAGGGCAGTAGCATGGAGATAGAGGAGGGCCCGTCCACCTCCACAGGCATACGAGGGTCAGGGCGACAGTGGGCCCACCTGGACATCCGGACTGATGTTGGTGGAGCAGGTGTGGAGGAGGCCCTGCCCATGTCCCAGTGTGCCAGCGTCCATGGATGCCAGCATGCTGAGACTCAGGCTGGTGCCGGATCCGTCACTGATGATGATGGAGCTAACGTCATGGGCAGTGACACGAATGGGCCACAGGATGGCCACACAGCAGGTGACATCACGGGCACGGCCGTGGGAGGTGCCACTGTGGAGGCCTGCATGACATCACAGTCCCAGCCTGTGCCTGTCTGCACCAGTAGGGCAGCACTGGTGTGTGTCCAGGACAGTGGAGCTGTTGCGGCCACTGCGGTGGCACCATTGAGCCCTGGAGAGCAGCAGCTGGAGGGGCAGTATCAGCAGTCGGCCAATGGCCATGGGGGTACAGTGTCAGGGGGTGGCATCAGTGCACCACCTGTGGACATGCCCAGGCCTGGCCCTGGTGTGCAGCGCCCACCCTCAAGGGGTGCTGCCCATCAGGGCCGTGAACACCATGAGGGACAGCATGCCGATCAGGCAGATGACCTCTTAGATGAGCACACCCACATACTCCAAGCATCAGTCAATCAGCAGGTGTGGCTTGTGACGGCGGTGAATGCACTCAGTGCGGCTCTGCGCCAGGCAGAGGAGCGGCGCAGCAGAGACACCACTCTGCTCCTGGCAGGGATGGACCAGTTGCGGGAGGATGTGACCACTGCCATTGACAGGCAGACACAGGCAATCACAGCTGTCATGGCCACAATGGGCACACAGTTATTTGCGCATGCATCACAGACACCACACAGTGCAATGTCCACCCCCTGTTCCCGGTGTCGTGCGACACCCTCCTTGTCGACACCGGGTTCAGCTGTGGGCATCCTGAACACGCCTGGTGCAGGCATGTTCAGTGTGCTGAAGACCCCTGCGTGAGCACGGTTGTGTTCACGCAGTGGAACCCCTTGGGGACCGTCGGGGTCACCCCATGAGGCCATTGGTCAGCCTGTCACTGCTGGCGGATCTCGGCAGGGCTGCTCATGCATCCGTGGCAGCCGTGGCACTGTGGCGCGTGACTGGCCTGTCTCCCAGCATGGCTACTGTCTGATGCTGCCCTGTGTGCATTGTGTTGTTCAGCGTGCAATGCACGGGTGGGGTACCCGGCCCTGCATGCACACGCACGTTCCATCTGCACACCCTCCCGGCTGCTGTCCGCTGTGGCGTGTGCATGATGATGCCTGCGTTGCGCTGTCCACCACTGTGCAGTGGTGCCAGCATCTGACACACGCACAATGACAGGCACTGGGCGTGCTAGTCTATGGACGTGTGTGTGGCTAGGGGTGGCGGTCGGGGTCAGCGTGCCTCCTACCCTTTGTGCATGTCTTGTGATAGTGTGTGTGTGTGTGTGTGTGTGTGTGTGTGTGTGTGTGTGACCGCGTGCCGTGTTAGATCTTGCCCATCCCTGGCGGCATGTGTGGTTCCATGCTCGGCCACTTCCCTTGATGAAATGCACCCCTGGTGTTTGTCCATGCGTGTTTGTGGGTTGTGCCTTTGCCACTGGTGGTTGCACATGGTTCCATGACTTACCTGGGTTGGCTGAAGTTCTCCTCTGTGATGGTGTCCTGGTGCAGCTGTGCCAGCCGGATCAGTCGGGGGTCCCTTCGCCCAAGGGGGGGCTGCCCATCGCCATCTTCACCAGCGTCCTCATCGTCCCCATCGCTGTCCCCCTCTTCGACCTGTATGGCTATCCCACAGTCGTTGGCCATGTTGTGCAGGATGCAACAGACCAGAAACAGCCCACAGACCTTTGAGGGGCTGTACTGTAGTGCACCGCCAGATGTGTCCAGGCAATGGAAATGTGCCTTCAGCATCCCGAACACCCGCTCGATGACATTGCGTGTGGTGGCATGTGCCTCATTGTAGCATTGCTGCAATGGGGTCGCGGGCCGCCGATATGGTGTGAGCAGCCAGGGATGGAGTGGGTATCCACTGTCACCTGTGTGTAGAAGGTGGAAGTTAGTTTGGTGATCAGCGTCACCCTGCCTTGGGCCATCTAGGCCAATACCTATGTCACCTCTGACTATGCCCCTCCCAAGCTCCATGTCTTTCCGTATGGTTTGCATACTCACCCACTAAGTGGCCAGTGGGGATGTCCCCACTCTCGAATCTGTGGCACAGTGCTGACTGGTGCCAGATGAGGCAGCATGTGCTCCCCCAGGATGCGTGGCACAGACATTGATTATGCGCCCCCTGGCATCGCACACCACCTGGCAGTTGATGCTTGCATACCCCTTCTGATTCATGCATGCCCCTTCGGGGCCAGGTGGTGTGCAGATGGCCACATGAGTGCAGTCTATTGCCCCTAGCATGCCAGGCATACGTGCTACCCTGTGGAACTCCTGTATGTTTGCTGTGCGCTCCACGGTGTGCTGGGGAAATGGATGTACTCCGCAGCATGTGGCAGCAGTGTGCTGAGGAATTGGGTGAGGTTGCATGATGCGGCCAACTGGGTTATGCCTGTCGTGTCCCCTGTTGGTTTCTGGAAGGTACCCGTGGTGAGCAGGCACATGCAAGCTGTCACTTTTGTCTCCACTGACAGAGCATGGCTCCGTCATGTGGGTGCCTGCATCACATCACTGCACAGCTCACAGAGCCACCTCAGAATTGCGCGGTTCAGGCGGTACTGGCCCACGATCTCGGTATCGGTGTATGGCTCGAAGCTGGTGCGGGCTCAATACTGCCTGCTGGGGGCATACCACTGACGGGCCCTTCCATGGCCACGCCCCCCTGCTGCCTGCCTTCTCACCCCCCTCATAACTGCCTCCATCTGGATGGTGGCACTGGCCATGTCTCTGGCTTGTGTCCCCCACCCCCGGCAGCTGTTTCTGTGTTCCTCCCGCTGTCCTGGCTGCTACATCCCCTGCACTGGGAACACCTTCCTGTGGTGGCCTCAGTGCTGTGTGGCACTTCCCCCTTCTGCACTGCACTGCACTGTGGCTGTGGCTCCCCACACCTTCCCTGTTCCTGGGGGTTCCAGGTGCTCTGTCTCTGTCCTGCCCTGTGTGTTTGTATTGCCTGTGTGGCTGGCTATGGTTCAGCAACATGTGCCTTCCCTGTAGCGTTCTTGCACCTCTCTCTTGTTCCTTTTTATTTTGGCTCATTTCTGCTATCGCACAACTTCCACTTGCTCCCCTATTGCGCATGGCACATGTTGTTGAATATCGCACTGCGCCATTTATGCATGGTTCCTCCCCCTTCAGTTGCGCATGCATTCATTATCGTTGTGCTCTTGTGCAGTGTGATTTGGGGGGCGCATCTGCCTCCCACTGAATATCGCAGAATGGCGCATTTTCGGACTTGCGCTGGTGCATCCGTATTGCGCATGGCACAAACCTTTTGAATATCTGGGCCACTATGTTTATAGATACATACCTTTGAACTTTATTTTATGTAGTTTTTACCCATTGCTTCTTTTGTTCGTCTTTCTTATGGAGTCACTCCTCATTCATAAAACTAACAGAATGGCCTAACTGCTAGTACTATTTACTCCACCAGAAAATTAAAACTCTTGAAAGGTCTGGTGAGTTCAGATGTTATTTTTAATTTTATTTTATTTTTGTATGCTAAAATAATTCATTTCCTTATATAAACCTTATTTCTCTTCACAGATTGGAACAATTGTTTTGACTGAGATTATTAGTAAAAGTTAAAGTGTCAAATTCTGCCTATAATATATAAATACGTCATGCAAATGTGGTTGCTATCCCATGGTCTTGCTGTCCATAGTTGACTATGGTGTGTTCATAAACCTCAGAAGAAATATTGGGAAAGTCCATAATTCACAGAGATGCTTGAGGAATTGTATAGCAGCCTTGGCCAAGAACAACAACCAAATGGAACCAAAGCAATGTACTCATAAACATTATTAATAAACTATAGATTTAAGGAATATGGCTACAATTTCTATATAGCTTGATGAAATGATTTTTTTTTTGTTTTACTTGGAAAAACTAAAAAGATACCATAGGATGCTGTCATTTACAATAAGAATAAGAGACTGGATAAAATAAATAAAAGTCCAAACAGAAATAAAATCAGATGAAATCAAAAGAGCTGTGTCTTTTAATTCGATTGTCACACCTGAGGCTGATATCTTTACACCTCTTCAGAGTAGCTAGACCCATCTTTTTTTTTGAAAACTTTATTTTATTTGTCAGCAAGCATACATGTTGTCAAAGATTCATAAATAGTGCATCTCCTCCACTAATAAAGAGAGTACTTAAATGAAGCTAAATTGAGTACTGGGATATTGTACAGCTTTCAATCTATAAGGGTTCCACAAGTCATTTTAATGATGGAACTACCAATACAATAACTTCCATGTTTAAAGGAGAACTGCATTGAGCCAGAAAGTTGTCGTCCCCCGCCCCATTAGAAGCTGTTTTTAAGTACTGGTTAAAATTCTATTATTGTTCCATCTCCACAGGCCTTTACTAACTTCACTGGGTGTTTCTGCATTACGATCTGGTGGTAAGCAGCAGGTAGTTTATGTCCTTCTCAGCCACAGAGTTCCACAGTAGAACATGATGCATTGTACTATGAATAGTAGCGTAGAACAGGGACATAAACTACCTCATAGAAAATGGTTCTTACCAGCGGCATGTTAATCAGAAATCCTCACCAGGATAACTAAAAAAACTGGATAGTTGGAGCAATAACAGAATCTGAACCTGTATTCAAAAACAAACAAACTTCTAATCAGTAAAAAATGACTTACAAATTCAGTGCAATTCTCCTTTAAATTTTAACCAGAAGAACTGCACTGCTATAATCTTGATAATGAAATGTGTTTAAAGAATGCTGAATCCTGACTGGCTGAGAGCTATTTCCAGCCAGGCCCTTATCTCGGCACAACAGCTCAGATGAAAGAAGCCCCCACACAATCAAGACTCTGCATTCCAACCGTAGCAATCCACTTCTTGTCCAGGCAAAATGCCCACAACTGACAGTTGGCAGTACATAGTAACAAGCAATGGAATGGGGCATGTCAGGACCTCAGCCACAGACTTTGGCTAAATGTAACTACTCCAGCTCTCACAGAGTGGCACTCTGCCATGTCTCACTCACTCTCTCCCTCTGAACTGACAACCGCAAGTAGCAAGAAGGGTTTGTGATGACACCAGATGCTTCTCACAAACAACTGGAATCAACTCCAGTTAATATTTTAAAAACGCACCATTCACCCAATCGCAAAGCAGTTGGTCCCACTCTGCTTCACAGCAGCTCCCATTCCCCAACCATAAACCACTAGATGCCACTCCACATCACAGCAGCCACAACAAACAAAGTCATTGCCTACCCTCGGTACTGCCAGTAAAGCAGTTTGGCAGCACCTACTGGAAGGCAGCAACCAAAACAAAGTCCATGTTGGAATTTTTTTTTTTTTGCGATTATTCATTTTTTAACCTTTTTAAAATAAATTTAATAATAAAAAATATTTTGTTTAAATACCCTATTCTGTACAGAGTAATTCATGTTATAATCACAATAAAGCTCTCCAAGGGGTGCATTATGGTGGGCTAGCAGCTCTTCTGGTGTGGTAGAAGCACTCAACTTCGTCTTGTGCTTCAACCCACTCAAGGCGTCATGTTATCCCACAATAACACACCCCTGTCATGCCTTCTTGTTTAAACATGACACAGAATAAAATCGATTTGATTCTTGTTTTATTTAAAAACTAAAGTTAAAACCATCATTAAGGACAAAGACTGGAAGCTCTTGTCAGATTACGGACAAACATAGCAACTTCTGGAAATAATTTGAAACCTAATTTGATCGGTTTTGTCTTTTATTTACCAAAGGATTAAGTTCCAGTTATCATGGATAAAGATCAGTGACAGAGCAAAGGTGACCATAGATGTCCAGAGACAACCATGTTTGTCCCTGAAAACATGGACTACCACAGAATGAGGCATGCTTCTGATAGTCAGTGTCCTACATTTATGTGACTTTAACAGGTTTCATATGTATATCCATTGCTCATACTCTAAATCACCTGTACAGTTTATTTGTGTCCCCCAGAAGGTTATATATTTATTTATTTTTTATTCTTTGTTAACCAGGTATGGCCCACTAGGCACTGGAGCCTGCTTCCAGGGGTGACCCGGAGTACTGGGGAGGTTAAGTGACTTGTTTAGAATCACACAGTATGCAAGTGGAGGTTGTGGGACTCAAACCCAGGTCTATCTGTTGGAAGTACCAAGCTCATTCACAGCTCATTATTCTAACCTCCAGGCTATACTGCCTGCAATCTTTTTTTCATCTTGAGTTGTAAAATGTTTCATTTTATCTGTATACTATGGTGGCCTGTGACAATGGTTTGTTTTGCTGCATTTTATTTTAATCTCAGTATCACTTTAACTGTGCAGTTTGTCCAGCAAGAGATCTGAGTATATTGGAGGGGTGCCCGGTATGAATAGAAATTTAACATCCAGTTAGCCATTTGTTGTAAATATCATCCAATCGACTGAGCAACAACTCTGAAGAGTCCTGCTAAATGATAATCAATATAGGTACACCGGGTGCATGTGATGAAGCAGTGCCTACTAATAAAATCAAAAGAACTTTTATTTGGTATAAGAAGAAGACCAGTTTTATTTTATTTATTTATTGAATTATCTTTTTATCCCAGAAGCGGTGTGGGTAACCTTTTGCCCTGACTACACCCCCCTCCAACACTGCCACTTCCTGAGTCCTCTTTCAGTTGCCCCCCCCTTTTTGTCCCAGTTGTTTCACCCTCCCATCAGTGCTTAATCTCCCCAGAAACTAGTGTGAGGACAGAAACTATTGGGGCTTCATAATGGGCTACTGGAGCATTGGGGGAAGGAGGAAAGGCATCACCCAGCCAGCTCAACTTGTTTTTCCCCCCTAGATCCACTGACTGCCCTTATGTAGAGGTGCCACCTTCATGCATGATTTCTGGTGGGAGGGATGATTTGATGCGGTTACCCCAATATCTATGCTGCTCAGACCCCTTGTAAAAAGGAGGTGCTTGGGTGCGTGGCTTAGCACCAGACAAGAGCAGATGTGCCTGATACCAACGAGAGACAGAGCGAGAGAGAGTTGCCTTTTTCTCAATAAATATGCACAACTTATTTACAGAAGCCTCCTAATCTGGTTCTTGTATCTTCAGAAACTGCCTTATGGGAAAGTCAAGGAATGAAGTGCCTCCAGGTGATTTCTTTATCCTGAAAACCACCAAACTGAAAGACACTAGAACATGCCAGCATGAAGCGGCCTCCAAAGTATCAGAAATGGGGACTGCAGAAGGGACTCTGCAAACACTTAATACCAACCTTGGGCAAATAATCCAGACAGTTCAGGATATGGACCAGAAATTGGATGGCTTAACTCCTCATATGACAAAGTTAGAGATGAGGATGGACTCTGTCAAGTAATCAGCACAAAAATGGAGGGTTCCTACCTCAAAGCCCAAGACACCACCACTGGTCTCGTCAAAGAAAATAGCCTGCTCCACCAGCATTTACACACACTTGAAAACCAGGCCCGAGAGTGGAATCTCTGAATCTTGGGTCTCCTGAGGCTGCTGATGGGGAGGACCCACTTGAATTTGCTTGAACATTTCTGCTTCAGATCTTGGGTTTATCCCAGAGGCGGTCTGGGTGCACCTAGTATTCTGTATAGAAAAGTCTTACCATCCCACACCACGAAGACTCCCAGCAGATCCAGCATGCCCTCACATGTTCATGATGGTCCTCACCGGGATCAGCAATGGGGACAGAGTCCTGTCCATTGGCTGAAGATTAAGGAACATTCTATATCGAGAAGCTGCCCTTTCCCTAGTTCAGATCTCACCTACAGCACATGCCTTCGAAGGAAAGTATTTGACTGGGTAAGGGGTATTCTACAGCAGCAGCATAAAGTCCAATATCAGGTGCTTCTTCCTGTAAAACATATTTTTTGGAGACATTCACATTTTTAATGACCCAAAGGGTGCTGCCAAAAGTGCACAAGTGACTGAGCAGGAGCTGGGGGCACAAGAAGGTGAGGAGTCAGAAAAGGACAAGTGACTTTATCACGACTCTGTCTTGTATGTAAAAATCTGATGTTATAACCTGGCTTCGATATACAGAAGTTAACTCAGTGGCAAAAAGACTATGGACACCTTAGCCTCTTTTGTTACATTAGGCACATCAGCGTCATTTAAACAAACTCTTTGTTTGGTAGGTATGGACTTTTGATTGAGCCTGGTGCCTTAGCTAAAAGGTGTGGGGGTAACTCACCCATGCCTGATATGCTGAACTGTAAGAATTTTTCTTAACCACTTAGCATTTTGTTTTACCAACTGCATGTTTCTTATATGCGCTATTTCGTAATTTAAGTAGAGAGGAATGGTGTGGGGAGATTGAGGGGGGAGGTTTCAAAATGGCAACTTGCACCTCCACGCAGCTTAAAATGTTGCTTCTCACCGCCTTCTTTCCTGCTCGTATTTCTGAGCAGAGTATTGGCTGGGCCGTGGTAGGTTATTAAGATGATCTCTGCATGTCATCTTTGTGATTAATATGCACTGGATTGCTGTAGGTACTAAGTACCAAATGTGTCCAGTACCTGCATGTAAGGGGGCAGAGTCAGTCTTTCAACAAGCTTCACGTTAAGAGTTCTGCTGAGTTTTGAAAACATTGTCTTTCAGCTAGTTACAGTTTAGAAATGTTCATGTGGAACTTCTCTTGAGTAATCAGACTTGTTATTATAGCATGTTTATACTGTACAAGGGGATATATTATGTTATGCCGAAACTCGGTATGTCGACGCTCAACATGCTGAGTTTTCAGCCCCAAATAGACAAATCCCACATGACTCGGATGCCCAATGATGGACATCCCACTGAAACAAAGGTACCTAAATACAGGGGGACTTTGCCCCCACACCGTCCCCCATAACTAATATAACAATCTTTGAGGGGGAGCGGACCTCGGAGTAAAACTTACATCAGTTACGGGGGCCAACTGTGAAAAAGGTCCATAGCCCGGACCAGAACCTGAGCCTCCAAGGATACGCTGGCCAAGCTGCCAGTGCTTTAGCCCTCCACACTACTGGGCAGCATGACCAGCTTCTGGATCCAGCATTGCTTTCAGCAAAAACAAGGGGTAAGGTAGTAACCCGTCATATCCACTAATCTATAGCTCGAGAGGTTTACAGATGTCATGGCAATCTTGAGAAGTGTTTTCAGCATGGTTATTAACCAAAGACCATACATTATATTTTATAGTGTATGGGCTACCAAGATTGTGTAATCACTGAATTACTTCAATAACTTACTTTACAGAACATTGATTGTTGTGAGCATTCCGTTTTGTTATACCATTGATATGACATACTCAAGAAGGGTTAACAACAGAGTGATGTCATATCGATGGCATAACAAGGCTATAATTAATGGCTTCCATTTTTTTCAATGTAAAAATCCATGTGTTAAATACCGTAACACCTGAGTAGGTGTTATGGCATTCATGCGCTTTCTTCCCTTATGAATGTGCTCGAGACACTGAACAAACACAGCTCGTGCTTAAAACGCTCCATTTCTCTTTACACACTACTGACCACAAAAACCTCAGGCTGCTTCTTCAGTGGGTTGGGAGGTGGGAGGAGGAATGTATTCTCACAGTGGAAGGGAGTAAAAGGGAAATTGGCGATGCGAGGGACAGCCATACGGGCGTAATGCGGCTCTTTAGTGCTGCCGACGGGGGACCGAGTTTAAACTAAACCTCTAAAAGAAAAAAACATCGCCTTTCAATTATAAATAACAAAATATGGGGTGCAGTATGTTTTACCTGAATTTCACACACTCCCTCGTTGTTGGATAGCTAATCTATCCAACAACTCGGGAGTGTGTAAATTCTCCTAACACACTGCACCCCATACTTTATGCTATATATAATGTATGGACAGTGTCTATTAACCCCTGTTTTCAATCAGTTTATACCCTGATAATCCCATCGTTATGACATCAGTATGCTGTAAACCTTGCTTAACTATGTCATAATGATGGGATTACAGGATAGAATGTTACCACCTGTCAAAATTATTGGAAAGGAAAGGTGATCTGCTGTTTGGACATTTGTTCAAGATGCACACATTCCATTCAGACAAGTTACAGACCTACTGCAGTATAGATCGCAATGGCTAATTTCAGCACTTCAATTGCTCAACATTCAAACCAGAAGGTATTCATAGCCGAGCAGGACAACAAACGCAGATTGAAAAAAAATGTTATTTTTTTTACCACAGTGGCTAGTTTTTCCATACACTATAAAATACAATGCCTGAGCAACGATGGTCAACCACGGATGTAATCACCTCTCGCGGTTGCCATGACAACTGTAACCACTCGAGCTGCACTCTCAAGGTTTACTTGGTTGTCCTGGCAACTGCTTGAGGTGATTACATCGTGGTTAACTACTGCTACTCAAACATTATCCTCAATGTAATCTGCTTGATTTCAGTTAACAATGAGGGTTCCCCATATATTATATCCCTGTAGAGTCATTAGGGTGTGTGTCTTTGAATTTGTTGTCTGTTTGTTGCTTTCAGGTTGATAAATCCCCTGTGTATAACAAGTGAGAAGGAGTCCGAATATGTCCTTTGTAAGTGACATAATCTTTGTACCTCAGTGACAGCTAAACTTCTGTGTACATCTAATGAGTATGCATTGCTTAGAAAATTACAAAAAGGAAGAGATGCTCAAGTTAGGGGGAGTGGTCCCCTCCTCCAGGAATTTCAGTGCACTGTCTCTGCTGTGTACCTCAATGTACACCAGCCTGGTGTAGGAGCCAAGCTTGGGATACAAACCTTCATCTCCTACATGGTGTCACAGTGTACTACACCCAGTGTAACTAGGCAGGGCTACCAATTTCACACTTTTTAAAGATCTAGTACACTGCCTGAAATTAATATTCATTTAAAACAAAAGACAGTGATTACATCTTAGATCTGAAGTATTTTTTTTTCTTTTCACTTTTGCTAATGAGAGGATTTTATTGCTGACAATACTGTATGTGATGTGTGGAACAGTGCTGTGCCTGAAGGCGGACAGCTGGTTCTATTCCTCAAACCTCTTACCTCATCAGCCCTTTAACATCAAAACTGTGACATCACAACTGACCACAAAGATCATATCATCTGGTGCAAGATCGGTCACTTGTGATGTCATAATAAGTGATGTTACAGTGCTGATGATATATGAAGAGCAGTAGAACTAGATACAGGAGGCCAGTCTGCAGATAAAATACTGCTCTAAACATCATGCCTAATAAATCAAGTCGAAAAATCTTCTAATGAGTAAACGGAAAAAAGAAAAATACATCAGAAATTAAACTGAAAGATTCTGCCTGCAATTACTGGTGTCACTAGCTCTTTAAGTTTTCTGTATTGATGTCATTACTCAAATATGTATCGCGCCAGAAACAAAAAGGCCTGATGTTTCAGGTCAGAGTCCGAGATAGTTGCAGTAAGATGCACATGGTATTTTCTTATTATCTACTGTGACAGTGTGCCAGCATTGTTACATAGCTCGTTTCGTTAATTCTTTGAAGAATTAAACAGGAACTGTCAGACTGTTTTTATAATACTGTGTTTATGGTAAATGAGGACTTTCTTCCTTGTGTCTGTGGAATAAATAAACTCAGAACAGGTTTGTCTCTCTTCACGTTTGTATGCCAAGAGTTTCACAGAAACCACTCCTATGGTTGGAATACTGATCTCATGCACATTCTTAGCGCATACCGAGTGGTTCTGAAACTCTAGGAATGTAAGACCATTATTTCTACTGCTGTTACAATCGTGAGTGGTCTCTGTGGCAGTATTGATCTATTATTGATTCAAGTCGATCAGTAAAATACAGTATATGTGGGATATGTCATGGATGCAGTGAGAATACAGCATTTATCTGGGTGAGTTGATTTCAGAACTCAGTGACCTCATGAGCGGCAGACTGTAGCGGAGCTACAAGTGTGATCAGAGTTCTAAAACTGAGTCAAGATAAATATTGTATTCTCACAGTATTCATGACATATTCATTTTATGCCATGGGAGGGTGTTTCTCCCAAAATTAATTTTTTCCAGTATTTCTGTGTGATTTAGAAAGGAATTGTGGTTTGTTTTGGCTGAGCGTCAGTTTCTAATGCACTCAGCGTGAGACAGCAACCACATGGCTTTCTCTTTCACTGCACCTGAAAGTATAGTCCCAGCAGTAACTGACGACCACAATACTCGAAATGAGAATAAACACGGAATAGTGAGAAAAACATGTTTATTCTCCTTTCGGGTGTTGTGTCTGTGAGAATACTGCCACCCATTTCCATCACAGAATAACTATCTCACATAAAGGGGAAAGGAGTGCTCTGTTGGTCAGTAGCATTACATTTATATATTACTATCCCCAATGCCTGGACTGTTAGTCTCCTTGCCACTGGGTCATTGTACGTTTTCAGTATTAGCTGGGTGGTCGTGGAGGGGTTAAGGAGAGTTTCACTGTCAATAAAGCAAAAGGCAGAGCAGGTAGCATGGCAGGCCATCATTTTGGTCATCGATCCCTCTGGCTCTGATGACTTGTAGAATGGCCCACCCTCTTAGTTGCCACTCCCCTCATAATCTGGGTACTGGTATTGATGTAAAGACCCAATTTATTTGTTTAAGCATGCTTGTGTATGTTAGGTGAGTTGAACAGTGGATTATTGTATGTTGAAGGGGTAAGTGCAGAGTGAGTGATCACTGTATGAGTGCTTTTGTGGGAGTGAGTTTAAATGCACTGTTTTTGGTTGTAGACTAGTGTTGCGGCAGTTACATGCCAAGAAAGGTGTACCATCAGCTAGTCCCCCAACAGACTTGGCAGGTATGCCCCTTTAGGAGTTACACACTGCAGCTACAGGTTAGGGTACAGAAACATTCCAGAGCCTTTGACATATTGAGAAGGACCTTGAATAGGAGATCACAGGGTAAAATTGGTGGTAGGGCTAGGTGTCATCAGTATGGGAGGGATATAAATTCATCTGCCTCATGCCCTTCTTTCTAATAGGAAGAAATTGAGAGAGGGTGATGATGTTATCAACATTATTACAAACAACAAAGCATGTAACAGTACCTGTCTTATGCACCTCGAAACCAGATGGTGGCTTCTGTGTTTAATGCCTGCCATGGGGAGATCCAGAATTGGAAGACTTGCAATTGGTTATGACTCAACCCAGACAAGACGGAGGTACTGGTGGTGGATCCAGGTCATCGAAGGGATGAGGGGGGACTTGGAGAGCCCCCTGGTTAAATCTTGGGGAGTGTTTCCTTGAGCCCCTCCATTCGGCTTAAGGATCTGGGCATGATCCTCAACGACAGTCTGACACTTGCTTCTCGGGTGTCGGCTATCATCAAACGTGATTTCTGCCATTGAGGAACATTGCTTGGATCTGGGCCCTTGTTCCTGCTGAGGATCTGGCCACTCTGGTGCATGTCTTTGTCATGTCCAGGCTGGATTACTGTAATGCCCTGTACTTGGGGCTATCTGGAGGCAATCTTCATCAACTGCAATTGGTGCAGAATGCAGCCGCTAGATTGTTGATGGGATAACAAGATCGGAACATATTACACCCGTCTGCCATGGACTGCACTGGCTACCAGTTAGTTGCAGGATTGCTTTGAAGGTTAGATTACTGACCTATAAAGCCCTGCACAAAAGGGGTCCAGTCTACCTGCAAGACCTTCCTGTTTCCCACTGCCCATCCTGGGCTCGCCGTCCTTCTGAGGGTTGCATCCTTGTGATTCCCAGGGTTAGGTTGAGACACTCTGGTAACAGAGCATTTGCAGTTGCCACACCAACCTTGTGGAACTCGCTATCTAGATATCTAAGGGAGGCACCCTTGGTGGAAACCTTCAAAAAAGGATTAAAAACAATTTTATTTAACCAGGCTTTTGATGGTTAAGTGCAGAACTGACTTATTTTAGTGTGTGTGTTTTACTGCAATATTTTATGAAAATGATAAATAGAATTTTATTGCACTGTTGCATGCTTTGTTGTTTGTTAGAGAGCTTGTTACTTGATACTATGCATGTATTGTTTTATGATTTTGTTAAGCGTTCCAAGCCTCAGGGAAGGAGCGCTATGTAAATAAAGTATCTATCCATCTGTCTGTCTGTCTGCCTGTCTGTCTGTCTGTCTATCTATCTATGCTCCCTTCCTCTCAGCTTGGGTACTGATTAACAATGTAAAGTTAGTTGTGACTAAGAATCTGATTCAGAACTGACCTAGCGGCTATAATGGAAACCTGGTTGGATGACAACTCTAGAAAAATTTTGGCTGAGTTGTTACTACCAGGATTCTCCATGGTACAACACCCAAGGCTGATGTATAGTGGTGGTGGCCTGACTTTCTTTTTAAGGCTGCTTCGTGTAACATGCAGACTTCTTGGGGGCACATGATAGTAGGTACAGGAAAAAAAAGAAAAGTTACCCAGTGAATTGTGGACTACTTTTGTATGTGCCTCTGCCTAACTCTTCCTGTCCAAGGATATGCTATAGAGACTGCATATAAGAATGTATATAGTATACTAAATTCCTGATATCCCACTACTGCAAAGCATCATGGGAAGTACTCTATATGCAAATCCACATGCATATACTTCCCATGATGCATTGCATTAGTGAGGTAGGCATAACTGGGTATTACTCTGAAACTTGGTTTTGTTGCCAATGCCCTTCCAGAGTAAACCATGCTTCAGTGTTTTTGAACTGAAGTTGCTGTCTTTGAAATTGCTTTTCCATTTTGGGCTCACCATGATCCAAATAAATGAGATCATGAGGCAGCTTCCTTTCTCTGCAAAATTGGCACTATAAGCAGCTACTAAAATAATAAAAGTTATTTTGTCAGTTCATTATACCTGATGATGCTATAATTGCAACACCAAAATTGCATCTCCCCTGACGATGCTATAATTGTATGTAATGAATTGAAAAAACAATAGTTTTGGTAGCTGAGTGAGGTGCTGATTTTGTTGTCTGGTACAATTTTGTTTTTATTTGGCACACATGCTTCAGTAGAGTGATATTTTCTCTTGTAAAGTTCCTTTCTCTCCTTGGGCTTGAGATGACATGAGACCCATACTAATCCAGTAGTTGGTGGCATCAATTCTGAGCAATACACTCCGTCTTTGTGAAGAAATGACTTACTCTTCTCCCTCTTGAAAGTACCTTGCAACAATTTCAGACTGTGCCATTTCTGAGCCTTAATGATCCTTGGCTCTCCACCTTATTGAAACCATTCAGGTACTTGAAAGTTTTGATAATTTCTGCAGTCTCCAGTCTAGTCCCCAGCTAGTTCATGCCAAGGTCCTCTAGTCTCTGTTCACAGAACCTCCCCTGCTGGCCCTGGATCATTTTGTCACCCTCCTCTGAACTGACTCCAGATGGTGTCTACCCTTTTTCAGCATGCTGGACGGTGACAGCCGCAGAAGTTGGCCCATAGCATATGTCCCCAGCACTTGGCGTTACTGCCAAAGTCATTTCCCTCACCGCCTACCCTGACTGTCATACCAGTATCTATATATACTATACCATTCCTTACTATTACTGGTGATCCAATGGCCCTGAAATCCTGTGAAGGAGTTTCCCATATCCCTGATGTCCCACAAATATCTACTTCCTACCCCATTCCATATTTGTAAATAGTATATTACTGTATTTGTTTCTTTGCAACCCTTTGTTTGTGTTTGCACCCTAATTCCCCGGGTCGCACATGGAAATGAGCTTCGGCTCAGTGTGCCTTTCCTGGTTACCAAGTTTTAAATAAAAATAAATTCCCTTCTGGTTCATTGTCAGTGGCTCTTGCCCCTGTGGAAATGAACATTTCACCTCACAAGGCTGTGATCCATGCAAGATGTGGCTAGGGCCACTGTGTTTTTTGTCAGGGGGTGAGGGCACACGGATCTGCTGTGCATAGCCTAGTACTTCCGTGCATATTGATGCTCTCAATAAGACAGACTCCACTTATCAATTGTCCTGTGCTGGTGCACTGACCTGAGAGCTATTACTTGTAATAGAATTATTTATTTGTTTATTTCTATTTAAAAGTTGGTAACAGGAAAAAGGCACACTGAGTCGTGGCTCGCCTCCAGGTGCAACCGGGGGGATATACATATATCAAAAGGGCAGAGACACAGCTCTGAGCAATGCAAAAGCAAAAATTTACACACAACAGGTAAAACTGAACACAGCTGAAAATTAAATCAGGAGAAAGAGTACAATTAAGCCAATAAAACAACTGATGGTAACTAACAGATGAGATAATAAGTTTTGCATTGGGATCTAAGTTATAAGGATTTGCCACCAAAATTAGGATGACTTGTGACCCATTTGTGTATAGCACAAAGAGGTACAACACATAAATGTACTGTGCAGTGGTCAAAAATGTAACCTTTCCTCATAGACTCTATTTGTGTGCGCCTCTACCTAACCCTGCCCACCTAAGGATAGCCCCATAGAGACTGCACATGAGGACTTTTATAGTATATCAAATTACACACATGAACATACAAATTTGCCAGCAAAAATAGGCCACCTGGTCTATCAAGTCTGATTGAGTGTACAGCTAGCACCCTCATCTTACAGCTGCCCCACCCCCTTTCCAATTTCCCCCCTCACTTTGTCCCATCCCCTTTTGAAAGTGCCCACTGTCTTACAGGCTACCACCTCCTCCAGTTGACCATTCCATTCTGCCACAAACCTCTCTGTGAAAAAACTGTCTCCTCATTTCCATCCTAAATCTTTCTTCCACCAATCTAAGGCCGTGCCCTCTCATGTCCCTCCAACTCCTCAGCCTGAGTACCCCTTCAGTGCATGCCTTGTTTATCTCCTTCACATACTTAAAGGTCTCAATCATATTCCCCTGGTCCCTTCTCTCCTCCAAGGAGTACATGTTCAACTCTTTCAGCCTCTCCTCATATGGTCTGTCCTCCAATCCCTGGATCATCCATGTTGCCCTGCATTGTACCCCCTTCCAGTAATTTCACATCCTTCTTCAGATATGGGCACCAGAATTGCACACAGTCCTCCAGGTGCAGCATGATCAGTGCCCTGTAGAAAAGCAGAATCACCTCCCTGTTCCTGAAGTAGATCCCTCTCACAATACAAACCAGCATCCTGTTGGCTTACCCTGATGCCCTCCTACACTGCTCTGCATTGTTCATCTTCCCCGTTACAACCACCCCTAAAGCCTCCTCCTCAGTGGAACCTAACTGCACCCTTCCCAGCTGGTAACCCCACCCTGGGTTCCTTGCTCCAAAGTGCAGGACTTTGCACTTTTTTGCATTGAACCCCAACTGGCACACTTCTGCTCACTCCACCAGTTTGGTCAGATTGTCCTGCAGCCCCTGCCAACCTGCTATATCATCCACCACCGCTCCCAATTTGGTATCATCAGCGAATAGACTGATCTTATTGCTAACACCATACGAGATGTCCACTATGAATATTCCAAACAGCACTGGCCCCGATACCGATCCCTGTGACACCTGTTCATCACAGCCCTTGGAGATGAAAGTTTCCCCCCACCACCACCACCACTACCACTACCCTCTGCTGTCTCCCCTGCAGCCAATTCTCAATCCATTTAACTATCTTAGTCCCCACCCCCATGTATCTCAACTTCCCTCCCAACCTCCCATGCGACAACGAATCGAAGGCCTTACTGAAGTCCAAGTATATGACATCCACCGCATGACCCTTGTCCAATTCCCTTGTGACCCAGTTGTAATACTCAACTAGGTTCGTCTGGCAGGATTTTCCGGAGACAAGCCCATGCTGGTGACTGTCCTGGAGCCCACTGTCTTCCACAAAGGTCACCAGCCTTTCCTTAAGTATTGTCTCCATCAGCTTCCCCACAATGCAAGTTAAGCTTACTGGCCTGTAATTACCTGGCTCATCCTTTGGTCCACTCTTATGTATGGGTACCACGTGGGCCATCCTCCAGTAATGCGGTACGCACCCTGTGTCCAAGGAAGTATTGAATAGTTCCACCAGCAGTCCAGCCAGGATTTCTGTCATTTCCTTCAACACCCTGTGGTGTATGCCATCCAGTCCTGGTGCCTTATCCACCCTCAGAGTCCTTAATCTCTCCAATACCCTACCCTCAGTGATCACCTCATCTGTTACCCGCTCTCCCCAACCCACCCTGCCCACCCCATCCCCCTTCAGTAGCTACCCTCCTTTCTCCTTGTTAATATAGGCGTACTCATTTAGTACTTCTGCCTGATCCACCCTTTCTCTGCCCACCACCTGTCCTTCCTGATCCTCACTATCTGGTCCTTGTAGCTCCTTCTCTCCCATATGTATCCGAAGAAGTCCTTTTCCCCATCCCTCGTGCCCTGCACCAGACTCAATTCCCTGGAGGCCTAAGCTGCCCTGACTCCCCATGTAACATCCTTGGACCTCTTCACATACTCCTCCCTATCCTCCCCCTTCCCCGGTTTCTTGTATTTCTTGAACACTGCTTTTTAGCCCTCACCATTTCTAAGACCCCTCTACTTAACCAGCTTGGTTTTTTAGCCCTTCTCTTTTTGCTCTGCAATCTGGTACATGTCTCAGTAGCCTCCAATATCTCCAATTTGATTTTTTCGCATTTCTGATTCGCATACCAGTGTGGCTGTGTTCCTTCCAGATGCCCCCTTAAGATTTCACCCATCCTACCAAAGTCAGCCTGTCTGAAGTCCACCACAATGGTCCCTGTTCCTGCTGCTTCTCTGCTCATGTTAAGTGTGAATCACACTGAGTGGTATTCACTCCCAGCCAGCGGGTCGTCCACCGCCACCTCCCTTACAGCCTCCCCATTGGCCAAAACTAGATCCAGTGTATTCCCCAACCTAGTTCTCTCAGTGACCATCTGTGCCAGGAAGCAGTCCTGGAAGGCATCCAAGAGTATTTGCTCCCTGGCACTTGAGGTGGCTGGGGTACCCCAATCCACTCCTGGTAGATTGAAGTCCCCCACAATCACTGTGTTATCTTTCCCACACACCTTCCTAATTTGCTCCACCAGCTCCCTGTCCAGGTTTTCCCCTTGAGTCGGTGTCCAGGTTTTCCCCTTGAGTCGGTGTCCTGTATACCACCCACATCCTCAGAATCCTGTGCCTCATGTTCTGGAATTACATCCACAAGGCCTCTGTCCTACCCTCCTCCCTTGCACACTTTATCCCTTCTCTTACATACATCGCTACCCCTCCCCCTTTCCCTTTGCCCCTATCCTTCCTGTAAATCCTATACCCTGGGATTGGCAGATCCCAGTCCTGGTATTGGTTGGTCCATGTTTCTGTGATGTCAGCTATATCTACCATCCCCTCTGTTGACACAGCCTGTAGTTCTACGGTTTTGTTCCCCAGACTCCTTCCATTCAAAGAGTCAACCCTCCAAGATGTTCTCTAGAACTCCTTACCCAATTTTCTACCCTTCTCGGCCCCACTCTTCAACCCCTCCCTGCTTCCAACCCAGTTGGTATGGAAGGTAGGCTCATTTGTCTCCCCTCTCCAGAGTGCCCATGGAAGACTGTTTTAGGAATCCACCACCCTTTCTGTGAAGAAGTACTTCCTCACATCTCTCCTGAAGCTACTTCCTTCCAGCTTCATATCATGACCCCTTGTTCTACAGCACCTTTTTTATCTGAAACATACCTCCCACATGTACCTTATTAAGCCCCGTGAGGTATTTACAGGGCTCCATCATATCCCAACTCTCCCTCCTCTCCTTCAGGGTGTACATATTGAACTCTTTCAGTTTCCTCTTATAGGGCTTCTGATGCAGACTTTGCATCATTTTGACATCCCTCAGCTTTCTTTTTGTCACTTTCTTCTTTTTCCAATTGTTCCTCCTTCCTCACTTTTCTTCTTTGACTGCTCCTCCCCCTCTTCCTCCTTTACTAACCCCCTGCTTGGGATCTCTCTACTCTCTGTCTCAGCCTGTGGTTGCCCACTTTCTGCCTGTCCCATTTGTTCCATCACCCTGCTCGGCTACTTTAAATGACCATTGAAGTAACATTTAAACTGTGCACTGAGGACTATGGTTCCCTCCTTAATGGAAGCTGGCATTCACCTCAGTATAGATTCTTATCTTTCCAGGTTGGCACTCAGTCCCCATTGTAGCAATACCTCTCCTATCTGCACCATTTCTTCTACTATAACTTGATGGCCTCGGTGCGGAGCTCCCTTTTCTTCCCCACATAGTACAGTACAAGACACGCTCACCGCTTGCACTTTAAACACATGGAAAACACAGGATCAACCCGATAAATTAGCTAACATTACCGAAAATGAAATTTACACAAAAAGCTGCCTACAGCAATTCATCTTTACGTTTAAGCCCATGAAACACCTTTATCAAGTTAATACATTTGCAGCCATAGTCACTCTGACCAGAATTTGTTATTCTAGCTTGAGAACTATAACTGGTGGCACGCAGTGAATTTTGAACTGACTTTCACCTTCATGAAATGTATTTAAACCTATTTTTTCATGGCTCAAATATTAACAAAATGTATTAAAATCTGTATCAACAGATTACAGTTCTTAACTCACTATATTGTTCTATGAGTTTACTTGGAAAGGTATGTCTCTTACAACTTTTGTATTATAAAAGGATAGTAGCTGTTGCAATCACCACGCCTCCTGCGAGAGTGGCAGTGCTCCACAAAGCAATGAAGCATGTTTTTTAGCACTCTGAGCAAAGCTTGATGGTTCAAATAAAATTTGCACCATATTTGTCGTATTAATTTATTTTTTGAGTGCTCCACTCATTGGGTTTTTGTTTTCTTATACTACATCCTGAAGTATGTTCCAAGAAATTAATTTACACATGATAGCAATATCTCATTTTTAGTGTGGCCCATCTTACTTTGACACTACGTTTCCCTCATTCGTCTTTTTAATTGTGTCACATGCAGCCCCCCCCCCCCCCCAGGTGAAAAGGTTGCTCCTTTTAAGATTGACTGACACCACCTGCAGGTTTATTGGTGTCACAAGAAATTTGGACCTGACAGAAAGGAACTGGAACATGTACCTTTCCCTTAAAAGACCGGTTTGTTCCCTATGCTAAGAAAAACCCACATAGGTTCCGTAGAAGATGCAGACATGTATAAAGTGCAGTACAAATGATTACTGAGCTGAAGAGTCACATGTTTGCAAGGTTTTTTTTGTTTCCCTTTATTTATGGTGGGAAGGGGATCAAAAGGGTTCAATGGACAGCGTAGGGAAATAGGGAACCCAATGACAAATTGTGAAACATTTACTTGTTTCGGCTATGGCTACCTCTGTAGCAGCACTAAGTACAAGTAACACAATCACAAAGGGTGACCCTGGGTAGCCGGCAGGGGGACAATTTAAGAGGGATACCAGAAAGTGTGTTTTTACAGAAAAGGCAGTGGAGGGTGGAATAAGCTACCTAAAAAGCTGGTCTGTGCAAAAACAGTGGGAGGATTTAAACATATGTGGGACAGATAGGGGACGTGGGTTTGGTAATGATAATGACTGTAGCAAAAGGGGAGGGAGGAGGGAAGGACCACTAGGGCTCTCACATTCTACAGTAGATAGGAAGGACTGAAAGGACATGATGGACCAAGGGGGCCTTTTTCTGTTGGTAACTTCTATGTTAATTTGATTGGCTGGAAAAGCTAAATGGTAAAGAGATAGTGATATCAGCAGCACCTTGCCTGTGAGGCAAAGGACTATAGCTGGCAGTATAGCCCAGAGGTTAGAGTAATGAGCTGTGAAAAAGCTTGATATACCCAACAGACAAGACCTGGGTTTGATTCTCAAAACTTCCACTTGCATACTGTGTGACTCTGAACAAGTCACTTAACTGCCCAGTGCTCCCAGGTCACTCCTGAAAACAGGCGCTTGTGCCTAGTGGGCCTTATTCAGTTACCAAAGACTAAAATAAAATAAAAAAAAAATAGTGTGTTGCACATAGAAACTTAGGCAATAACAGCAGAAAAAGACCAATGGTCCATCCAGTCTGCCCGTGGTACTCTGTCTAGCCTTTGAACCTTTTGTGTACCCTATCCAACCCCAGGACCTATTGTCCATCCAGGATCCCAACTCTCCCCATCTAAACTCCTATTCCCCTCACAGTTTCTCTCATCCCAAGTAACCAGTATACCTTTCACTGCCCCAACCATGCTTGAAACCATTTATGGTTTTAGCAACCACCACCTTGGCTGGTAAAATATTCCACAGTTCCATCACCCTTTCTGTAAAATAATACTTTCCTCATGTCCCTCCTGAACCTCCTCCTTCCACTCCTACCCTCATTACTTCAAATTGTTACTCATACTAATTACTCACAGTCCACCTTGTTCATTCCTTTTAGGAACTTGAAGGTCTCTATCCATATCTCCCATCTCCCTTCTGGTCTGCAGTGAGTATATGTTCAGTACCTTGAGGCGTTCTTCATAAGACCTGCCTTTTTTGACTCTGAAACATCTTTGTCACCCTTCACTGCACCGTCTCCAGCCTATCCTTATCTTTCCTGAGGTGACGACTTGAGAACTTGGCACAGCACTGCAGGTGAGACCTCACAACAGATCTATGAATATATCTATGAAGGGATAGTATTACCTCTTTCTTTCTGCTGCCAGTACCCCTCCTGATACACCCCAGCATCCTGTTTGCCTTACTAGAGGCTTTGTTGCACTGACTCGATTGATTGAGGTAGTTTCTGATGATAACTCCAAGGTCATGTTCCTCAGCCATAGTGCTAAGCTTTACCCCACCAATCCAGTACTCAGTCCAGGGGTTCTTGTTCCCTAGTGGCATCACCTTGCACTTCTTGGCATCACATTTCTACTGCCTAATCTTAGATCACCACTTAAGCCTTTGCAGGTCAGTCTGCATTGTCCTGATTTCCTCATCATTATTATCAACCCTCCCACAGAGTTTAGTGTCATCAGCAAAGAGACACAACCTGACCCACAGTTCCTCTCCCATGTCACTGATGAATATGCTGAAGAGGACAGGGTCCAGGAAATATATCCCTGTGGTACCCACTCATGACCTCCTTCTCTACTGACCCAATCCCATTAACAGAGATAGGTGAAATCTGAAAACTTTGCTCTACAAATGATTTCATGAAATTCACGCAATTTGCAGAGCGCAAATCATGAAATTCACACAGTTTGAAGAGTGCAAGTTGCATGAATTTCACTACCAAGCATGAAATTTCACCTACGAATTTCACACTTTGTGGTGGAATTTTGCACTTCACGGCAAAATTCACGAATTTGTGGTGAAATTTGTGCAATTTGCAGTGGAATTGAAGTTCTCCAAGTGTGCAGAAGCTTCATGAAGCTCCGTGGAGCACGCTTTTCGGCACTTTGTTCAAAATCTGTGGGCAAAGGTTTACTTCACTATATCTCTACCCACTAACCACCATCTTCTGCTGCCTCCCCCTTAACCAGTTAGCCTTAATGTTAGCTTATGGGATTTAGCATTTGCCATAGTTTTGGTTCACCCAGTTGCTGTTTTCCTATTTTAACTCGTTATTTATGTCTTATTGAATAAGTATTTATTTTTATTTACTGCCACTGTCCATATACTGTGCAGCACACTGAGTCTCAGGGGTAGGTTACTTCGTAAATAAAATTTCACTTACTTACTTATAGTTACTTTTCCACCTTATTATGTCTCTAGCCACATCCAGCTCAGTTTTTGCAATCAAGTTACTTTATTACTAGGTAAGAATTTACCCCTTACATCCTTGGCCCTAGCACTTTTCAGGCCCTTCTGGCACCAATGGCTGGCATGGGAGGGCCACAGCAGGGCTTCTCTGGAGGTGGCAACTCCAGGGGGCCAGCACCCGGTGTGGCACGCTGCTTCAGGATGGCTGGAGGGTGCGTTTTGGGGATTCATTTGTATCGGTCCTGCTGTGCCCGTGTCTGGGTCAGGACCCATGTCAGACCCGTTAACGTAATGCATATTGTGTATAACTGGGAAGGAGGGAGCTGTGTTTGCCCATTACATAGAAACATAGAAACACAGAAACATAGAATCTATTGGCAGATAAGGACCATACGGCCCACCTAGACTGCTCATTTCCCTACTCACTGCTGCAGCCCAGATCCTATTTGATCTGCAGCTCTCCTGTTCTGCACATCTCCAGGGTACCCTTATGTCTATCCCATGCACTCTTGAACCCCTGGACTGTTTTCACCCCCACCACTTCTGCTTGAAGGCTGTTCCATGGCTCCACCACCCTTTATTGAAAAAGTATTTTCTAACAGGAGGCAGTATAGCGCAGTGGTCTAAGGCTCTGAGCTGCAAATTTGGTGACATCCAGCAGACCAGACCTGGGTTTGAATCCCACAGCTTCCACTTGCATACTGTGTGACCCTGAGCAAGTCACTTAACCTCCTTGTGCTCCCAGGTCACTCCTGTAAAAAAGCTTTCAGCTTAGTGTGCTATACCTGGTTAAACAACTAAATAAAAAAAAAATAAATAAATAACATTACCCCTGAGCCTTCCATCCTTCAGCTTCGTATCATGCTCCCTTGTTCTTGTGCAGAGTTTTCTCTGAAATATGCTTTCCACTTGTACCGTGTTTATTCCCCTAAGATACTTGAAAGTCTCCATCATATCTCCCTTCTCCCTTCTTTCCTCCAGAAAATAGATATTAAGGTCTTCCTCACAGGACTTCTGGTGCAGTCCATGTACCATCTTTGTTGCCCTTCTCTGGACTGCCTCTATTTTGTCAATGTTCTTCTGGAGATGTGGTGCCCAGGACTGGACACAGTCCCCCAGCTGAGGCCTCACCAGTGATCTGTACAGTTGCATCACCACCTCTTTCCTCTTGTTTGTTATGCCCCTCCCTATGCACTCCAACATTATGTTTGCTCTCCCCACCACCTTTTCACACTGTTTGGTCACCTTTAGTTTGTCAGATGTGATAACCCCCAGGTCTCTCTCCCGACTTGTGGTGGCCAGAATTTCCCCACCCATCCTGTACTCCCTACTTGGATTCCTGTGACCCAGGTGCATGATCTTGCACTTTTTAGCATTGAAACTCAACTGCCAGACACCCAATCATCCTCTAATAGGCTTAGGTCCTTTCTCATTTTTTCCACCCCATCTGGTGTGTCCACTCTGTTGCAGATCTTGGTGTCATCTGCAAAGAGGCACACCTTTCCCTTCAGATGCTCTGCAATGTTGCTAATGAAGACATGGAATAAGACTGGCCTCAGCACCGACCTCCGTGGCACCCCACTGTTCACCTCCCTCTCCTCAGATTTCATGCCATTTACCACCACCCTCTGAGTCCTGTCCCTTAGCCAGTTCCCAACCCTCTTTACCACTGTATGACCCACACCCAGGCTCCCCAATTTATTTAGCAATCTCCTGTGTGGGACGGTGTTGAAGGCCTTGCTGAAATCCAGGTAGGCCACATCCACCGCCCCTCCCTGATTTACCTCCCTGGTTACCCAGTCAAAGAAATCTATACAATTATTCTGACAGGACCTTCCCACTGAGTATACATGCTGCCTTGGATCCTGTGCCCCACTATCCTCCAGAAACTTCACAATCCTCTCCTTAAGTAAGGACTTCATCAATTTCCCCATTACTGAGGTCAGGCTTATAGGCCTGTAATTACCTGCCTCCTCTCTGCTTCCACTCTTGTGGAGCAGGACCACATCTGTCCTTCTCTAGTCTTCAGATACCTCCTCCGTCTCTAGTGATGCATGGAAAAGGGCAGCCAGTGGTTCCGCTAGCACTTCCTTGAGTTCATTTAGTACTCTGGGGTGGATCCCATCTGGTCCCATTGCCTTATCTGCATTTCAAATTTAGGTTCTGGCATTATTTTTCCCATGCAGGAAAGAGGATAGTGAGCTGGTGGTTTCAGTAACATGTGCAGGGTGCCCCTGGTAAGATATAAAGGCTGCAACTCCAGTGTTAGTTAATCCAGGGTGGGGGAGTAAGGCACTACCCCGGGAACTGGTGGGTTTGTATCTCGCAGCTTGTAGGGTTCTGAGCTTTGTAACAGCTCTGGATATCTGCGTGGAGTCTATGCCTGGTCTAACTGTCTTAGGCCTGTGAATGCACTAGTATCATCTAATATTGCTACTGCCTCTCAAGTTTTGCCCTACGTATGTTTTGGTCTCCTGGCTCCATGGATCTGAGCAATTTATTTATTTACTAATTTTTTTTCTACTCCATGAGTGCCAAAAGTTATTGAATGAACTCCTTGATTTCTTCCTTAGATAAAGCACGATAGTTAGACCATTATTCCCCCGGCTTAGCCTGATGTTGCAGCAAGTGGAAAGAGGTGGGTTGGTGGAGAAGCTGTACTCTGCACTGTGCTGACAGAACCAAGTTGAGGTAAGGCCTTATTTTTTAATATCTTTGGCTTTACCTATCTTGTACTTCTATATGGATGTTATCTGTCTGAAAAGTGTACAGCTGATCATTGATGGTGACTGTAAAAACCTGAAAGTGCTGCGTTCTGTGATGGCAATGGGCATAGTGACTTTAACATTTAATGTTAAAGTTGACTGCAGATACCTGTCAGGAACCACTGAAAGGTAAGAACTCCCTATGTCTGTACATGAGAATTCGAATGATGTTACAAGTGTTTTTTGCAGTTGCTTGGTGCAATGAAGTATTGTAAATGGGTAGAAGAAATCCCGGTAGCTGACTGCTTAAGTAATCTTTATTGATGACAGCCCAGTATACCACCACAATTCAAAACTGAGTACAGTACTGAAATCAGCTATTGACCAGCAGTTTGATGCCATTTCATAATCACAGTAAGACACTCCAGAGTGTGGTATATCATGGGATATCATCCATCTTGGGTGGTCAAAGGCAGTCAGCATTGCCTCATGTACCACAATGAGGAAAGGAGGGAGAGGGGGGACATGATAGAAACTTTTAAGTACCTCAGTGAAATAAACAAAGTCCAAGAGGGTAGCATCTTTCAGAAAAAGAGATGTTCAAGAACAAGGGGACACAATTTGAAGATAGAGGGGGGGATGGCTCAGGGGCAATGTGAGGAAGTATTTTTTCACAGAGAGGGTGGTGGACGCATAGAACAGCCTTCCTGAGGAGGTTGCAGGGTCTAAACCTGTGGTAAAATTCAAGAATGCATAGGACAAACATAATGCAATTCTTGTGGGGGGGTAGGAAGAAATAGGCTGTTGGTTAACTAGGATCTGCAGCTTATCCAGCAGGTAGGGAAATGGGCAGACTAGGTGGGCCAAGCGGTCCTTATCTGCCGTCAGAGTCTATGTCTATGTATGCTTCTATATAATACACCCAAAGCATGACAATATCATAGTTATCAAATACTGCTTAATAATTGACTTTGCAGGATATTCCTGTGTGTAATTTGTGCCAGTTTGCACAGTCTCAGTCTAGTTATTATTTATAAGGCTCAGGAAACTTAAAATTACAGTTTGCATTCAGAGTAAACAATGTTTGCAGTTCTGCTCCCTTCCCTTTGCCACCATATATGCTGCCAGCAGTACAGCAGTGTAGAATAGGTCGGGGGACCAGATTTTCAAATGGCCCCAAATGATGCAAACCCAGGTGCACCAAACATATGGTGCTCAGGGCTTGCGGCATTTCTCTAGACTCCTCCCTCCCGACACGAGATGAGTGATCCCTCCTTAGCAAGGGTCTCTCTTTTGTACCCACACCTAGACATCTCGACATATCCCAGGTTCAAGTTGATCTGCAGTGCTTCTATCGCAGAATATGACTTACAGCTCATTTTTATGGCTGTGGGCAAAACCTGCAGCTATCTTGCTGTACTTGGAAAAATGGGATACTGAAGCACACATTTTTGGATTTGTATCCTTCAACAACTGCAAATCACTACACCAGTTCAATGAAATACTCCCTTCTCTCTGTTGAGTAGACCAATGGCACACATAAACTACAGGACCCTCGTCACTGTGAAGAGATGCATTACAGCTACTCTATAACACTGAAATACTACTGAGCTTTTGTTACACTAGAAAATTAAAAGTGTCTATTAAAACACTATTAAGCTATAGAAGTAATTTTTTTTCTTAGTAGGAGACACTGTCATTCTTTACTGTAAGGCTATAAGTTTGCTTGTTTGTCAGATAAGGATGGTTATTTCATAAAGGCACTTGTAAATCATGCTTACATCCTTATCTGAACCATTCAACCCAATGACAGTTGCTGTGAGCACCAGGTGTAACTAGTAAGTCACATCATGTTTCAGATAACTGTCACTTAGTATCATAGTCACTCTACTTAAAACAGAAGTGGCTCATTTGTTAAAAGAAAAAATTAAAATAAGCAGCTGACAATAGTAGATAACAGAGAGAGAGACACACATGCACAAATCTGATCAATACCCCCCCCACACACACACACACTCTTTCCTTCGAGACTATGCAGGACTCTCAAAGTATGGGCCCCTAAAGAGAGTAGATAACTTATCTTTGCAGATAAGAGGAACAGTGACACTGAACTAGGCTCTACAAGATGCGCTTCTTCTGCTTCATAGCTGCCATTAACACAACAGCCAGTTTATGCTCCATGATGGCAAGGGAGACAGCTATAACCGGAGAAGACAGCTGCAACAGATAACCAAATTAATGAGCACATGCACTGCTGATATATCACCCCTTCCCCACTGACTTCTGGTTTAACTTTTTACACACAGCTGGACCGCTGGGAGACCTGAAGCATTCTGTGTTAACTGGCTAGACTGGTCAGAAAATATTTTGCATTACACGTTGAAACCCCACCAGAACCCAATTGGCTCTGGTGGATTGTGACCCTCTGATCTCCCCCACTGTCCCAGTTATCAAGCTCCTGCTCTAACCACTAGAGCACTCTAAATATTGGGGCCAGCAAACAATTCTGATGTGGAACAAGAAGGTAAGGAATGTGTAAAACTTCTAAAAATACAAACTATAAACATTTTGCCCGTTGACTCTCTTTTTGATAGTAGCAGGCAGTATGTGTCAAATGCAAGAGCTCTCGTTTTGACGTCCCCACCACCCCCCAGTGATGTCTCCAGGCATGCAATCAAAAGTCTGAAACCATGGTAATAGAATGTTACTCTCACCGCCTAGTAGTCAAGCTGTATTGAACCAAGATATTGCAAAGTACAAACTTAAAAAAACACTTCCACCAATGCTTCCAAAGTGGCTGGACCTTTGCACATAACAAACTGGTTTTGATACTCCACATGTAACTCTATATGCTTCATTGTCTTATGTAGTGTTGTTTTTGACTGCTTGTACCATCTTTCATTAATTGTTTTTGACCTGCCCCATATGTAATTTTCCTGCACTTATAAAATGTTACCTGTCTATATTTTTTGTTGTACTCTCCTGGGTCGTGCCTGAAAATAGTTAATTTCTGGCTAGTGTACTTACGTGATAAATAAAAACTAAATAAATAAAATAAATAAACATCTGGCAGTCCTTAACTGTGCATGTGTTTGTGAAGAAAAAATAATGTTCTTGTCCATCTAATACACACTCTCTGCAGCAGTCCAGCAGACTGACCACATGTCACTGAATGCAAATCAAGGTCCAAGTCCAGGATAATATTTATTACGCACACACAAACCCCTATGTATGACACACTTGAAGCGAGTCCTTTAGTACCTCCAAGCATTTGCCTAATATTTTGCACAGTTGTGTAGGGATTTTTTGCAGCACTTGTTAACATTCTGCCCTTGTTCTCAGTGTCCATTTTGTCTCCTTTTATTTATTTATTTATTGAGTCTTGGATTACAAAATACCTTTGAGCTAAGGGCTCTTTTACAAAGAGTCCACGACATGTTGGAACATTACAAACATACAGTATAAGAAAATAATGAATGCACCAAATGAAATGACAAAATCAGTCTAATGAGTATCAGTTAAAGGAATGGACCTTGGTTACGTAACCATTCACCTAAAGTGAGCAAGGTCTAACAATCACAGGTTCTACGTTAAATCACAATACTGTTATGGGAGTAACAAGACAGAGGGGAACCAGTCCAACGGGCCTTGTCAGAAGCAATACAACAAGGAGTTAGGGAGTTTGGGGGAGGAGGGTGGCAAGAAGGGGTGTGGTCTTGTTAAAGGAAAAGACATAGCGAGAGGAGGGTATCATGGAGGGTTGCGAAGAGGGGGCAGGGGAGGGCTGAGAGGGGTATGAAGGTAGGATAAAATTAGTGAGTAGGGGAGGAGGAGGAGGAGGAGGAAGGGGGTGAGAAGGGGTGGGTTAGTTGGGGGTATTAGTAGAAAGGGAAGTGGGACAGGCAAGCTGCTGCTAAGGGCTATTTTATCAGGCTAGATGCTAAGGGCTATTTTATCTCTCCAACCCTCACCAACATAACCCAAGAACATTTTCTCTATTCCAAAATATGTAATAGTATGTTTCCCAAAGGAGTTATTTTCCACATGCCCACTAGTTGCATATTTTAGGTTCCCTGCCTCTTGTGGTCTTATTTGTTTGCTTATGCAGATTTTGAACTTACAAATAGTTCTATCCACACAAAAACATTTGCATGAGCAGCTAAGGACATAAACTATGTGTATCACAAAAATAACTCCCCTGGCTTTAATTTTACCACCCTTTGGATGATCTATATCCACACCTGTCTGAAACCAACTACCAAAAACTGGATTTTGCATACCTCCTATTTCCTGCACTTAATAGTTTTAACCGCAGTAAAGGACAAGGGTCTGGAAACTATATAGTGCAATGAGCAGCACATCTTTTATATTTGTTGGTCATCTAAACATTATAGCAGGCTGCATTCAGCTATATCTGCCAGGTGCACATCACTCTAATAATACTGCCCAGTATTTGTTCAGGATGTCCCTAACTAGCCCCAACCCCTAAGCTGACAGTATTGCCAGTCAAAAAATATGTTTATGCTTACCAGTTGCCATTTACTTTTTTGAGTTCTTGAAAGCATAAGTGTGTAACAGCAGGAAAGACAGCAATATGTTTACAAGGTTTCACAATGAATCGGAGATTTCAATGTAAATGCTGTTTCAGTATTCAGATTAGAGCAGTTCCATGGCAAATACATCCTCAGGCATAATGTAATGCTGTGCAAAAACAATGAAAAACTGCATAAGGAAAGTGCAGAATAGTTAGGCAGCATATAACAACAATGAAATACAAAATCACACATACCTCCATACCCTATTAGTTGAGCAGTGGCTTTCATTTTTATCAAATGTTAGTTTCAAGCATAATAAAATTGTTTTAAAAGTTAGCCCCATAGACCTGTATTAGGCGCATCCCCATGCTCTCCCTGGTAGTACATCACAAAATGAGGGAGCACGGGGGTGGATCAGGCAGACTCGGAAGTGGGAAGGGATCATCTAGCCCCCAGTTCAAACAAAATTATGATCCCTTCCCAAACGTCATACAGTGAATAAAAAAAACATCTTTCACACAGAGGGGCTATCGCCACCCCAGAGTAGTGGACTATGAAGCCCAAACTCTTAGCTCACACAATTCCTTTAAGCAGGAATGTAGGGTGCCAAAGCCCCCTCTCACACATTCTGCAAAGGGTGCAAACAGAAGATACAGATGTGGGTTTCATCCTACCAGGTCTCATCAATGTGCTACATATGTATGATGCCCCAGGGGAATGAACCAGCTACACTAAGTTGGTCTGATGGGTGTGGGTCATGGTGAGCCCCCCCACCAAACAAAACAAGCTAAAAATCAAAGAAGCACTGAGGTAAGGGTTACCCTCAAAGGACATTGGCCATAAAGCCAAGTTTCAAAGAAATACAAAATCACAAACACCCCCATAATGCAAAGCATCATGGGCTGTATATACAAATCACCATGACATTTTAGGCTGGTTCAGCTTTAAGCAGAAATGCATGGTGCCAAAGGGCCTCTCACACATTCTGCAAAGGATGCAAACAGAAGACACAGACACGTGTTTTGTCCTACCCAGGACTTATCAGTGTGCCTCATCTGTATGACAAACCAGAAGAAATGAACCAGTTACCCTGAGTTGGTCTGACTGGTTTGTATCATGGTGAGCCCCCCCCCAAAAAAAAACAAGCTAGAAGACAAAGAACTTCAGTGCAAAAGCACTGAAGTAGGGGTTACCCCAAAGGGCACTGGCCAGAAAGCCAAGCTTTAAAGAAATACAAAATTGCACATACCCCCATAATCCAAAGCATCATGGGCTATATATGCAAATGACCACAACATTTTAGGCTGGTTCAGCTTTAAGCAGGAATGTATGGTGCCAAAGGGCCTCTCACACAATCTGCAAAGGGTGCAAACAGAAGACACAGACATGTTTCGTCCTATCAGGACTCATCAGTGTGCCGCCTCTGTATGACCAGGGGAATGAACCAGCTACCCTAAGTTGGTCTATCGGGTCTGGGTTGTGGTGAGCCCAAACTAAGGTTCTTTGTCTCATATAATAACAATGATTAATTAAATGCTTAGACATCATCAAGGTTAAGTGCACCCAAAAAGGGATAGCACCGTGGTCTCATACGGACAATTTAAAAGTGTAAAGCAGTGTTCCCTTTAGGTTAATTTTTATTAATGTACCCCCACCACAGCAAACCAAGAAATTTATTGGCATGGTCATCATTGTAACAGTTAAAGAGAGAGAGAGAGAGAGAGAGAGAGAGAAAGAGAGAGAGAATAAGAGAGATACTAATAAGACAGAAAGTGACTGAATCAAAGAGAAAGAAAGAGTGTGAGTGAGTGAGTGAGTGAGAGAAAGAAAGGGAATGTGAGACAGTGCAAAAGAGAAAGGTAGAGAGTAAGAGGATCAAGAAGTTCCTTTAGGTTAAAGCCTATTGTAGAATCCATATTTTTATTTTATTTGTTTGGTTATTTATTTTTGGCTGAGAAAGGAAGACTAGGCAAATTTGACTATTTTTAGCCTCATCCCTGGTGTGTGTGTGTGTGGGGGGGGGGGTACTGGTGAAAATCAACTGTAATTGAACCAGATTAAGCTTATGGTTGCATTTTTGGTAAATGTGGGAAATCTGGACAGGACACCAGGGGGAATTCCTCCATTATTTTTAAGAAGTGCCATAGGATCTTTAACATCCACCTGAACAACTACTAGAACAAGCAGATAGGGCCTCAGTGTAATGTCTTATCTGAAAGACAGAACCTCAGGTGTACTGCACCCCCATGCTTAACTGCAGTGTCAGTACTGTGTTTTAACCCAAGTTCCTGCTGTAGGGCAGGATCTCACAGTCTTCTGATCTTCTGGCCTCAGAGGCAAGTGTGCAAGCTGCTGAGCCACTGACACAGCTGCATCATGTGCATGCAGCTAGTCTTGTGAGGATAAGTTTAATGCATTAATTAAAAACATGATCCCCGCTGCTCTATAAACAGGGCCCTAGTGCACTGCGCCCCTTTGTTCTGATTCCTGTGACAGTAATCTTAGGCTCCTGGCAGCATTTTCTGATTTCTGAGACATGAATTATTCAGTTGTGTGGCATAATGAAGTCCTGACATTGGCTTACATATAAAAAATGTCCCAGATGACATCACATGTTGTTTGAGATGGGGAAAGAAGATGGACACTAGTGGAAAAACTATATTTGAATGAAAGTTCACCCCAAAAAAAACACTCAGCTCTACAGCACTATTATACACTGCAGCATGAAGCAAATCCAGCACAGAGTCACGGAATTACAGGATCCTTGCCCCACATTTTCAGAGGAGATGCGTGGCACATCTCAGCCCAAAATGGAGAGGTGTTGTCCATCTCAGAAAATACACTGAAGTGCGATATTTGAATGGCAGAGATGCATTGCTCATCTCCGAATGTACCATCGTGCAAAACTAATGTATGCTGTGCAAATAATGGGGAGGCAGTTCCAAGAGTATGCCACATGCAACAATATTCAGCAAAACTGTGCAACACAACAGCCACCTCAACCCAGCAATGAGCCACCCAAAGTTAGGCATGGAAAATGCATGCCTAAATCGTCTGGCCACCCACAAGCAGGCTGTGGAAGTGCAGACAGGTGCACAGCAGCCTGCCAGTCCCCGTAGTCTAGTGGCACCCCCCATCCCCAATCCCCAAGGTATGCAATGAATAATGTCCCCCCTTTCCATAATGTAGGGAACCCCCACCCATTCCTGATACTCATTCGAAAGACTATGGAGCCCCGCACATTTTTCCATAGTGTACTGGTACCCCTCCCATCCCCGATCCCGATCGAATCAAAATAATGGCCTGATCCTTTTGCCATAGTGTAAGGAACCCCCTCCCATCCCATCCCCAATCCCCATTCGAATCAAAATAATGGCGGATCCCTTTTCCATAGTGTAGTGACTCCCTTCCTGTCCCCAGTCTCTGATCAAATCAAAATAATGTCCCGATCCCTTTTCCATAGTGTAGGGACCCCCAACCCATCCCCGAGCGCATCAAAAACAAATAGCAAACACTGTTCCATAGTGTAGTGGCCCCCCACCCCATCAGGATGGGACCCCCACCCCACTCCCCAATGAGCGCATACTGTGTACAGTACACGTTCATTGACAGTTCAGTTAGCAGCTGGCCATGGTGGTATGCGGAGAGCTGACCCCTGCTGTGTGCAACATGGTGGTGCTGACTTAAACTGTACATGCACGAGTATCACACATATGTAGTCATGTCAGTGCCATCATGTTGTGCACGGCTGACTCCAGGGTAAACTGCGCATGTGTGAGTATCATACATGCAGCAGTATTAGTTACAGCTGACTCCGGTGCAGTGAGAGCACAGCATGTTCTTTTTAATGCTCTTGCCGCTCATAAAAGCTTTCCACAGCTGTATCGGCTTTGACTAGAATTTGTTCTAATAAGACTCCTCTTCTTGCAGATGATGATGACATTATTACCAAAATGATCAAATGACATCAATCCATAACACAGTGCATGGACCCCACCTCCAAGATGTTTTGCTGCTGTTGATTATTTTGTTAAGTAATATATGAAAGGTAATACTAACTTCAATTTTCCTTGCACGCAATAACTCTCTAACCTGACAGCTGGTGAACTTGCAGCCCTCAGATCTCTGCAACACAGGAGAAACATTGCTATTAAACCAGCAGATGGGGAGGGAATTGTTGTGGTCTGGCAAAAGCTATACATCACTGAAGCCACACAGCAACTCTCTGATGCCAGGTTTTACACTTCTCTTCCACATGACCCCACTGCAGACTATCAGACCAATGTTACCGCCACCATCACCTCTGCTACTGAAAACAAAGAACTCCCTGCCTCTGCCAAGAGACTCATAGTTCAGTGCCCTCAGGCATCCAGGTTTTATCGCCTGCCCGAAATCCATAATACAGGTCATGTGTCCCACCCATGTTTGAAACCATCACAGACTTTGAGTGGATCACCTCATTGGCCAATCTGTTTCACTCCTTCTCCACACATTCCATAAAGAAAAATTCCTCATGCCCTATTTACAACGTTTCACACATTACGTTTTACATTAAAGTGACTTGTCATCACAGTGTAAGAACAAAAAAACAAGGTGCTATGTCAGCATGTAATCTGAAAATAAAACAAAATAATAATATTAAATGCACACTACAAATAGAAAATAGAGGTAAAATCAACATTTCAACATTAGGACCTCTTCAGGAATTATTCTAAAAGAGAAATAAGCAAAGTTAGTGGAGAGGTAAGGGGAAATAAAGGATATACTGTATATATTGTGTGTGTGTATATATATATATATATGTGTGTGTGTGTGTGTGTGCGTGTGTATGTGTGGGGGGGAGAAAAAGGAGGGAGGCTCTAGCAGAAATAGTGATAATAGGCAAGGCAAGACCTCAGGCATCAAAATGTGTGTATTTAAGTGAAAATAGGAAGACCAGAGGAGAGATAGTAAGGCTAAAGGGGGAAGGAGGGAGTTGTGTGGAAGAGGACCAAAAAAGCAGACATATTGAGCAAATATTTTTGTTCAGTATTTATGGAGGAAAGGGTAGGTGATGGACCACAAATAAGGGACAAGGGCATTAAAGTAACGGAGGTGGGCACTAATCCTTTTACAGAAGAGAGAGTCCTCAAGGAACTAGCACAACTAAAAGTGAACAAGGCAATGGGCCCTGATGAGGTATACCCTAAGATACCGAGGTAGCTCAAGAAGGTACTGGCTGCACCTCTGGCAGCCCTGTTTAACTTATCATTAGATATGTAGGAAGTTCCGGCAGACTGGAGGAGGGCAGATGTGGTCCCACTTCACAACAGTAATAATAGGGAGGCAGCAAGGAATTACAGACCTATCAGCCTGTCTTTGGTGGTGGGCAACGTAATGGAATCACTACTGAAGGAAAGGATTTGGGAATAGCTTGTGACCAGTGGATTACAGGATCCGAGGCAGCATGATTTCTCAGGGGGGAGATCTTGCCAGACAAATCTGATTGAGTTCTTTGACTGGGTGACTAGGGAAGTGGATCAGAGCAGAGTGGTGGATGTGGCCTACCTCGATTTCAGAAAGGCCTTTGACACTGGTACACACAGCAGACTGGTGAGCAAGTTTGACAACCTAGAAGTAGGTCCAAATGTAGTAAAATAGGTAAGAAGTTAGGTAAGCAACAGGAGTCAGGGGGTAATGATGGTAAATGGCGTTCACTCTATAGAAGGCAAGGTGACCAGCGGGGTGCCACAAGGGGCAGTACTAGGCCAGGTCCTCTTCAGTGTCTTTATTATTGACATTGCAGGAGGGTTGACAGGGAAATTATGCCTGTTTACAGATGACAAAAAAATCTGCAACAGAGTGGACACATGGTGGGTGGGGATGAGGGATGATCTGAAAAAGCTGGAAGACTGCAAAAAGGTTTGGCAATTGGGTTTTAATGCAAAAAAGTGCAAAATCATGCACTAGGGGAACAGAAACCTAGGGGCAATGTACCATTGGGTGGGAAGGTATTAGCAACTACAAAACAGGAAAGGGACCTGGGGGTATCTGATGACCTGAAGATAGTAAAGCAATGTTATAGGGCAGTGGGGAAAACTAGCAGAATGCTCAGGTGCGTAGGGAGTGATGTCACAAAGCAGAAAGAGGGAGGTAGTGTTACCCCTGTATAGATCGATGGCGAGGCCCCACCTCGAGTACTGTGACTAGTTCTGTCTGGAAGGACATAGACAGGGTGGAGGTGGTACAGAAAAGGGCAATCAAAATGGTGCAGGGACTGATCAAAAACCCTACGAGGAAAGACTCAAGGAATTAAATATGTACTCTTCAGAGGAAAGGAGGGAAAGGGGGGACATGATATAAATGTTCAGATACCTCACAGGTACAGTATTAATAAGGTAGATGAAGGTAGCATTTTACATAGAAAAAGATACTCGAGGACTAGGGGTCACACTATGAAGCTGGAGAGGAATAGACTCAGAGGAGATGTCAGGAAATACTTCTTCACAGAAAGGGTGGTGGATGCCTGCCAGCAGAGGTGCTGGGTGCTACAGCAATAACAGGATTCAAGCATGCATAAAATATACACAAGGGGACCTTAGAAATAAGGCAACGGGAGAAAGACCGGAGGTTGAGTAGGGTCTGCAGTGGTATAGTAGGTAAGGAAAATAGTGCAGACTGGGTGGGCTAAGAGGTCCTTCTCTGCCAACAACTTCTATGTTTCTAAGAAAAGGATCTGGACAACAAAAAGGTGATGCTGGGAATGACAAGACACATCAGGAGTGAATGAGCTGAGGAGTCCTCAAGTGGGGACTAATTAACAGGGCCTAGTAAAAAGGCTGAAAGGTGAAAGATATGGGGGAAGGAGACAGAGGTGGAGACGCTTGTGTGGAAAATGAAAACACACACACAGGATGGAAGTGTGTAACCCATAGGTCACACCTGGAAATGGATCTTGGTTCAATGTGCCTTTCTTAGTCAACCACTGTTAAATAACAAGCATATGTCAATGTAGAATTTTCGACGCTGGTATTGCTGTTGTACCAGGTCCTGCTTGTACACATTGTTACTATATATATTTATCCAGGATAGACCAGCTGAGATGCAATATCTCATTGTCAGTGGTGTCCTGCTTTGACAGATTGTTAAATTGTAATTATACCATGGGCATCCAACAGCAGCCAATCAGATTAGCAGGCTGGCACCTTACCACCATTGTAAATCCTCTGATAATCAACGGCAAAGGTGCCAGCCTGCCACAGTTGAGTGCCAGTCTAAAAATAAATCGATCAGGCACCCGAACCTTGGTATAATCACAATAAGCCACTCAGAAGATGTGGGTTATTGGGGTATTTACCATGGCTGGCGAGGATTTACCCACTTGGCTGCGCCTCGTGGGCAAACCACTCCAGCCATGGTAAATCCCCCGATAACCCACACCCCCTCATGGCTTATTGCTTAATTATACAATGGCAAGACATTTTCTTGTCCTCTGATTGGTCAGTGTGTCCCAGGCACAGTGAGGTTATCCCAGCACAACCTCACTGTATTGCTTAGGATGCCATGGATGATGAGCATTTGGATGATGAGTTGGATGCCATAAAATCAACTAAAAACATATTTTAATTTTAATTTTTTTATTTTGTATAACAACGAGCCATTGTGTAATAGCAATAATGCACTCCAGGGTGTGGGTTGTGCTGGGATAACCTCACTTCTGGGACATTGGATGCACTTAGCCTACGGCCTCGTGCCCAACCACCCAGGCATGAGGTTAGCACAGCACAACCCACATCCTGTCGTGCATTATTGCTTAATTACTTTGGATAGGGCAGCTGAGAGGCAATATTTACTTTTAAACGGGCCCCAGCATTTTGATCCTAAATGTCAAACAGTGTTTTTCTAACCTGATGTTAAGATCACAACAGGTGGAATTTTTTTAAAATTCCATCCGAAAGGTGATTTCACTATGGGACTAAGGAAACAGGTTTCGGAAGGAATCTGAAAAATGACACCTGCCATGTTCAGGAGGTGGGGTAACACAAGGGATATGTTGAACATTAAGGGCCAAAATCTGCAAAAAATAAAGTTATGAGCAAATGATGGAACAATTCATTTCCTCATAACTTGGTTGGTTATTCACATTTTTGCCCCAAATTTTCAACATAATCTTTTTTTTTTACCACTCCTTCTGAGCATAACAGGTGTCATTTAGAAAACAATAGCTGAAACTTCATTTTGCGTCACAAGTGTTAAAACACATTTTGGATAAGATTTGAGAAATAAAAGCTGTCATATTCATGAGGTGCCATGAGGTGTGAAAAATTGATATGTTGAAAAGTTGGGGTCAAAATATTGAAAAATACCACAGTTACGAGTGTGCTGAAAAACTGCAGCGTAGACTCATAACTTTGTTGTTTTCTCATATTTTTACCTCAGATTTTCCCCATAACCTTCTTATGACCACAATAACCTTCTTATGATCCCACCTCATGAACAAGGGCGAAGAACATTTTTAAATCCTGCCTAAAAGGTGATTTCATGCCACAAGTGCAAAAACACATTTTTGCCAGGATTTGACAAATGACAGCTGTCACATTCATGAGGTGCATTGAAGGAATGGGTATATTGAAGATTTGGGGTCAAAATATTGAAAATTACCAAAGTTACGAACCTGCATTCATAAATTTCAATGCAGGCTCATAACTCTTGTTTTTCAATATTTTTACACCAAATTTTCAACATAGCTTTCTTATGACACCACCTCATGAAAAAGGACAGAGAACATTTTCAACTCCTGCCCAAAAGGTGATTTCCCGCAGTGACTGTGAAATCACCTTTCCGGACAGATTTGCCTAATTTCACTGCCATTGTTCATGATGTGGGGTCCCAAAAAAGGCATACTGAAAATTTGGGGGCAAAAATATTAAAAAAATAGCCAAGTTATGCCACTAAGTTCAGAACCCTATTGAAATACATTGAATCGCATACCTGATTTCCTCAGTTTGTGTCCATCTTCGAAAAGTGAAGATGTGTCTGTAGTCCAGTCAGGATTATGGCATTGGACCTCTGTTGGGTAATTAAGGGCATGGTGGGGTGTGGGGTTTTGGGTACTGAGTGGGAAGATCAGGTGGGGGGACAGTAATGGCAGCAACAGACATTGATGAATGTTTTTCTTTTATACAGGCTTTTGTATTTTTTAAATGATGAGGGATGGTTTTCTTCATTTCAGATGGCAACATAGTATTGGGCACCCCACAGTGTTGGTGTTTATGTTTATCAGGTGTGGTGCCAAGGAGGGTTGGTGGTGGATGTAAGGGCAGTGGCAGAAACAGACATTGATGGACGTTTTTCTTTTTACAGGGTATACATATACAAAAAACTGCAAGTCACAGTCTTCTTTATTTCAGGTGGCGATACCGGGGGATTGGGCACCCCTAGTGTCAATGTTACGTTTGTGGGGGGGGGGGTGTTGTTCGGTGATGGGTGTTGAGTGGGAGGGTTGTGTGGGGGAACAGTAAAGGAAGGGGCAGCAACAGACATCAATGTAGTTTTCTTTTTTGTAGGGTGTAATTTAACCACAGCAGGTTGATCATGACAAATCAGCTATGCTTGCTGGGTGGCGTAGATCAAAGGAAAGAGACGACCTATGATTGGATTGGCTCTTTCCTTTGAAATACACAAAGTTTCCACCCAAGCAAGCTAGAACAGTGTCATGATCAGCCTGGTTGATGACTGTGTGACACTGACAAGCCCCTTGCAGACCATTGTGCTTTGGACTGACAGTGTCACACCCCTCAAAAGCCACTCTCCTAACAAAATGATCACTGTGCATGCATGCACAGTGAACATAACAAAGTAATAAAAGCAGAACTGCATCAAAATTAGAAATGATTTTGCATCTTAATTATCAACTGTAAACATAGTGTAAAATAAGTAAAAGCAGGACCCCACTGAAAACGAGATCTTACAATTCAGATGTGCTTTTAAGTACCTAAAATCTAAAAATGGGTAAAGGAAGTACCTTAGTGAAAATGAGGCACTGCGTCTTAGCTGGGCTACCCAGGTTAAATTGTAAAACTGATAAACCCAGGGCTCTACTGATACAATATATTGCATCTTAGGGTATCCTTCATAAATGCAGTGCAACAATAAGTACAGATGTGACAGCCAGGATGCAACGCAGAAATGCTGCAGAATATCACCGAATGCTGCAGGTTACTGCAGGGACCATTGTAAGTGAATGGCAATTAAGCCCTTTTGTCATGCAGGATTTTGTGACCTGTCATTACTGCAAGTTACTGCACTTCGTCGTGGCCGACTCCACTATAAATGAAGAACCCCTCCAAAACCGAGATGTGGCATTTCAGCTGAGCTATTTTTGGTAAATGCACTGTAGAAATGGATGAATGCAGGATCTTAGTGAAAATAAGATATTGCATGCCACCTGGGCTGTGCTATTCTGGGTAAATACACTGTAAAAATGGGTACAAGAAAAACTTTGATTAAATAAATGTCATCCCAGCTCAACTGTCCTTATCAAATACAGCATACAAATGTGTGATACAGTACCAGCATCCAACTGTAAATAAAATTTTGCATCTCACCTGGGCTATCCTGCATAAATGCACTGTGAAAGTTAGCAAAATCAGGACCCCCTTTAAAATCAAGATATATTGCATCTTAGCTAAGATTACCTGTAAAAATACAGTGTAACAATGGGTAGAAACAGGATCCCATTGGAAAAGAGATACTGCAATTCACCTGGGCACGAAACCCTCAGGTGAATGCAATATAAAAATGGGTCAAAGACAGCTAGCCCAGTGGAAGTGATACTACTTAGCATCCAGACAACTTTGGTTTGTGTCCCAAGTCCAGGATGTCTGATACCAATTGGTGAGATAGGATTCTGATGCTTGTCTCAGGTGCCTCCTGACTCAGGGAGGGAGGACGGACACCTCCTTCTGCTACAGGAAAGCCCTCCAATGGCCCGGGGCAAGGGCATGTGGTGAGGGAAGGAATGCACGGTCCCACTGGTGCAGCTTTACACTGTGTGCACCTGCTTACCTGGAAAGTGACTTGGAGGTGTCACACACCCAGAGTGGATCCAGTAGTGGAGCCCCAAAGGAAGGGTGAGGCTTGCCACCCTTCTAATGGCCCTGATAGGCACTCTGATGGGTGCTCCTCAGGATCACACCCTGGAGAGGGTGAATGGAAGGCTTATGTGGGATAAAATACCCCAGCAGCCCCAGGCAGATTAAGCCACCACTCCCCCAACACCACAGAAGGGCCCAGCTGATTCCTCTTGTGCCTCTCCAGCTCTTTCTCTTGGACCGCAGACCTTAAGTGCAGATTCTCCTTCGGGCTTGGGGAACTGGTTGGCCCCACCCAGAGGGAACAAGCTTTGAGTTTCTGTAAGCAGGTCAGAGAGGCTGCTGTGCATAGGCTGGTGGTGGGCTGGACCCTCAGCAGACTCCTATGGCAGACAGAAAGGACTGAGCAGGTGGAAGGAGGACCTGGAAACAAGATATGAGATATTACATCACCGCTGAACTACCCTGGATCAAAAAGATAGACAATGATGGCAGAAAAAAGATCAATGGCCCATCCAGTCTCTCTGAGGTTCCCTATCTAACTCTAGGACTTACTGTCCATCCAGGGTCCTAGCCCTTCCCCTCCGCCCCATTCTCCTTCCCGATTCTGTCTCCCCGAGTGACCATTATGCCCTTCACTCTATTCCAACCGTGCTTGAAACCATCAACTGTTTCAGCACCCATCACTTTGGCTGGTAGACTGTTCCATGGCTCCACCACCTTTTCTGTAAAATGATACTTCCTCATTTCCCTCTTAAACTTTCTTCCAGTTAGTTGCCACTCATGCCCTCATGACCTCATACTAGTATTCATGTTAAATAGTTCCTTGCAGTTCACCTTGTTTAATACAATGTATAAATGGATACATGCCAGACCAGTCTGAAGATAAGATTTTGCAGTTCAGCTGGGTTATCCTGTGTAGCTAAAATGTAACAATGGTTGAAGGCAGGACCCCACCATAAACAAGATATGACATCTCAGCTCAGCTGCTGTCATAAAAAAACTGTAAAATGGGTAAAAGAAGTACCCCAGTGAAAACAATGTAAGACATCTCAACTGTGTTAGTCTAAGGAAATACATTATAAAAATATGTGAAAGCAGGACCAAGTTAAAATTAGATATTGCATCTTATTAAATGGATTCCTTCAATATCTTAGCAACTTAATTGGCCTAAACATATCACCTGACCATTTCTTAATATCTGTTAAAAAATGGTCTTCAGAATCCTTCAGAATCCTAACAACTTCATTGACCATAGCACATCACCAGTCTGTTGGTTAATCTCAGGTATTGTATATGGACAGTTTGTAACTAACCTGTCCTAATTGATCTAGCAACAACCTAACTAAAAGAAAATTAAACCTTTTTTTCATTAAAGTTAAAACATTTTCCCCTTTTCAATTACAAATCCCCACAACAGGGCATGGGTTTCCTCAAATAAATGTACTTCCCGAGTTCATTCAAATGCACTCAGCCTTTGTTACCAAACTCACATATTCTGTCTAGCAACAACCTAAGTAAAACCGTTTTTCCATTAACCAGATATATTTTTAATTTTATAAGCATAATAACCCACTCCAGAGCATGAGTTTCCTGAAACATAATGCACTTCCTGGGTGCAATGTAAGCCAGTTGGCCATTAACCTTGTGCCTTTGAATTCACCCTGGGGCGTGCATGGATTCTCTGCATGCCCTGGTGTGGGTTATTGTTTATATATACACACAGTTCATAACTAACATGACTTAATCTACCTAGCAACAACCTAACAAAATGAAAATAAAGCCTTTTTCCATTAAAATAAAAACCTTTCCACTTTTTCAGTACAAAAACCCACAACAGTGTGTGGGTGTCTCTAAAATAAATGCAATTCCCAAGTTCAATTGAACACATTTGGCCTTTGTTACCAAACTGACATATTCTACCTAGCAGCAAACTACATGTAACTAAAGAAAATAAAATCTGTTTCCATTTAAAAAAAAAAAGACAAACTTTTTCCATTTTGAAAGTGCAACAACAGACTGTAGGGCATGGGTTTCTTGAGAATAAATGTACTCCCCAGGTGTGTTGAAGGGCACTCAGCTTTTGGCCTCATGCCTTTCAATTCACCAAGAGCATGAATTAATTCTCTATAAACACATGCCGTGTTGCAGGTTATTGTTTACTTATCTGGGATGGACTATCCTGAGTAACATCAGAATATAAATGGGTAAAAGTAGGACTGCACAAAAACTAGCCTTTGCATCTCTGCTGGGCTACCCAGCGTAAATATAGTATGCAGATGAGTAAAAGCAGGACCTTAGTGAAAATGAGATACTGAATCTTAGGTGGAATATCCTGCGTGGATGCAGCATTACAATTGCTGCTAAAAGCAGAACCCCACTGAAAATGATATATAGTATTGCATATCAGCCGGATCCTGGATAAATACATTGTGAACCTAGGAAACCACAACTCCGCTGAAAATGAGATGTTGCATCTGAGCTTGGCTATCATGTGTGACTACATTTTTAAAACTGGGTAAAAAGAGGACATCACTGAAAACAAGAACATAAAAAAGTAGCCTTTGTTGTCTGTTGCCAACTCTCATTTAGATAGGAGATGGCCCTCAGGGTATCACCAGAGAAACTTCAGGGTTTAAATAGGTGTTCCTTTCATCTGTGGCCAGTCTGAGTTGCAGGACTATCCAGGTGTATTGTCTCCTGTGTCATAAGTTGAATTTCCTGAAGGAGGTTGCAGAGAGGCTGTCAGCGATTGTTATGGAATCTCCCAGATTTCTTTTGTTGGGGGGATTTCTGTGCTATAGTTGACAACTATTCAAATAATTTTGCCAAAAATACTCTTCCTGACCACTGATACTCTGGGGCTTTGAGAGGCTACTTCACTATCCCTGTATGAAAAGGGCCATATGCTGGACCTGGCATTTATCACTGGATTGAAGGTTGACATAATTTCAGTGGATCCTGCCCATTTATATGGCCACTATGCCATAAGGTTAAATCTCAGGGCCCCCCTAAAGCCACCTCTCACTAGGGAAGTGATCCAGTATCACTTGAAGCAAGACCTGAAACCTACTGTGTTTCTAGGCCCACTGGACACTTCAGGTCTGTTAATTTCATCCACCATGGCGGCCACTACCATGGTAACAGTCTACAACAATACAGCTTTACTTCACAATGAAGCACACCTTGGTTTTCTGATGAGTTACACTGCAGGGGCATATGTTAGAGCCTAGGTGGTGAAGATCTTGGATGGAAGCCAAAGCATTTTATCATTGGACAGGCTTTGTCTGCAAGGGAAGGAACTTCCTTCTTTGCAGAAGTATAAAATGTTAAATCTGTTCTTTAAGGCTGAGATTAATGGCACCTGGGACCAGCTAGCCACCACTGCTGAAGTCCACAGTGACGAAGGTAAAAGTGTGGAGAAAATTCTTTGGAATGAGTTCAACCAGATGGATGTTGATGTGACCTTCCATTTTATTGCTAAGCTGCTGTGACTACTACCAGCTTGATCCTGCTCCATCCCAGCTTTTCAAGACTGGGGTGGTGAAACTTGCTTTGGCCACAGCTGGCATCATAAATGCTTTTTTGAATGAGGGGACTGTTCCGATTATCCTGAAGAGGGCAGTCATGAGGCCCCCACTAAAGAAGCAGTCACTCAATCCAGATGTGCTAGTTATTGGCCTAGTTCTACCCTGTCATTCTTGGCTACAGTGATAGAGAAGGCTGTTGTGTAACAGCTGGGTGATCACTTGGAAAGAAATAACATCTTCATGTCCTGATTTCCTAGCGTGCTGCAGTATGGAGACAGCCATGGTTAAGGAGTGTGATGTTCTATCAAGGAATCAAGGAGATGCTTCAGTGGTGATTCTCCTTGATCTCTCACTGGAACTGGACACAGCAAATCATGGGGTGTTAGTAGATATAGGGCCATGCATGCTATCTTATGTGTATATGTTACATAGATACTGTATGGTGTATGCATGTCTGTCCAAAACAGTCATTAGCAATGTTTTTTTTTTTCCTTCTGCAGCCAATAGTGTAGCTCTTGACAGCAGTGTTACCCTGTGGTTGTCCTCTCCTCAGTATTGTTCACCGTGTACATTATGCCATTGTGGGAGAACACCAGAAAGTACAGTCTTGGGTACCATTGCTATGATGAAGAAACCCAGTTGTACCTCTTATTTGTGCCCAGCCAGGGGCAGGGTGACTTCTCCACACAGTTGTCAGAACAGTGCATGGCTGAGATCAAGAACAGGATAAACTCTGACTGCCTGGCTCTGAACCCTAGCAAAACTGAGCTGCTACTGGTAGTCATCTATCACCAGGATTCTTCAATAAGATTAGCCTCAGGCTGCCAATCAGCAATGGTGTACAGTTTGTGGGTGAAAGAAGGGTTAGCATCATGATCTGAAAATGTCCCTGTATTCCCAGGTATAAGCAGAAGTCACAAGCCACTTTTACCATCTTAGGGGCTTCAGCAGCCTGACCCCTTTCTAGAATCTGGATATCATATAACGCTAGTGAAAGCATTCATTTCCTTTGTCTTGATTACTGTCACGCACTCTACAAAGGTCTACCTTGAGGTGAGATTTGATGCCTGCAGCAAGTGGAGAAGGCAGCAGCACCTGTACTCTGAGCTCTGTCATGAGGGTAAATTATATCACTCCAACAGACAGTGAGTTCTGCTAGCTGTCAATAATGCAGAGAACAAACCTCAAGGTGATTATACTGAAATTCAAAGCCCTCAGCAGCCTCAGCCCCACCTATCTCCACAAGCTGCTGAAACCCCCTCCTCTCCGGTAGAGCCTTTTAGTCCAGGGAACAGGGGTTGATAAGTGCCCCCTCTCCCAGTTTGGACTGAAATCTGTAAGCAATAACAGCAACAGGGTGGCTATACTGGACTGCCCATGGGAATAATGCAGAGGGCCTTATATCCCATGGAAGGTCCAGTATAGCCCATACTGCCCACCCTGCAGGGTATTATTGCATGTTTAGTAGACAAAGAAAATTGAGGTCTGCACCTGGGTCCTGTGCTCAGCTCTCACGTATGTAAACACAAAAGAAGAAAAAATGCCAGCACCAGTCAGAACTGCAGAGCAACACTCTGGGGCTAATGGATGAAATAAAATGTGTATTTTATTTCATCCATAAGCCCCAGAGTGTTGCTCTGCAGTTCTGACTGGTGCTGGCATTTTTTCTTCTTTTGTATTATTGCATGTTCCCAGGTCGAAACAGTGCACCAAGAAGAGCGCTGCAAGATCCACACTGTGTAAAGAGTGAAAGGATTTACAGTGACAGGGGTATTATAGCAGTAAGGTATTACCGCTACCCCTGTCATTCTGCATAATGTCTAAAGAGGGCGTAAGTTGCCTCATTCTGGGGTAGCTGGCCAAGCCGTTCCCATGGTGGAGCAGCTAGGGCACCAGCACACTGCATGGTAGGAGGCCTGGGATCACGGTTCAGTTCATGCCAGGTTCCCTTCCTGCTGCAACATTGTTTTTTTCTTTCAGAAACCAAAAATGCCCTTCTCCCAACTTATTCCCCATCCGTGAAGTCCATGACCCCCGGGGTTGAGTATATTTAGTCTGGGGGTGGTGGTGGGTGAAGCCCCCCCCTCCATGTCAGGGGGGTGCAGGGGGCTGGAAGTCCCATTTGTTTTGCTGGGTGCTGACAGGTCACTCTGTTTCCCAACCCTGTTTCCTACAGCACTCTTCTCCTTGCAACATTTATTGCTGCGCACGTTTTGCATGCAGCAACATGATCCTGTGCCTTATTGCACATAGAAAATGGATCATTCCCTTAGAGAATGGGCATCTTTAAAAGAATGTAAGAAGGTTATTATAACTAATAAGAAATGCTTTTTATATGTGAATTTGTCCCTGCACTAGTAAAATTATCATTAAAGGGCTCTGCTGTTTTTTCAGAGCATCTCCTCCTCGTGGCAATTCCCCCACTCACAGATACACATATAAACATAGAAAACTGTTCTTATAGCTGCGTTTCGTTAACTGTTTTTATGGTAGCCATTTGAAGTGCTGTCGCTGACTGGGACAGCCATCAGCATAGTCGGCAGAGTGGCATAGTTGGATCAGATCGGTAACCTCTGATTGTAATGGGTGCAGTCAGGAATGAAGAGCAACTGAGTGGCGCGGTTGATGATCAGCATTTGTATTGAGCATCCTGAGAGTGGCTCCTTGAGGAGAAGCAAAGAGCAACACTAATCATTCTGTTTTGGGAGTGGGAGGCAAGGTCGTGGAAGGAAATGTGAGGAAGTTATTTTTCACAGAAAGGGTGGTGGATGCATGGAACGGCCTACCTCAGGAAGTGGTGGATATGAATACAGTGCAGGGCTTCAAACAGGCATGGGATAGGCATAAGGGAGCCATACAGATGAGTATGAATAGATAGGCCATTGACAGAGCAAAGGCCTATGGCACATTTATAAGGTAGAAAAATAAATGGGCAGACTGGATGGGCCTTGCGGTCCTTATCTGCCATCAGCTTCTACGTTTCTATGAACTGATGGCAGGTGGTCCATACCACAATTGTAAGGTAAGCTCTCAGATGGTGAGCACGAGACAGTGCTGTCAATAATGTTTTTAAAAATGGGACATAAGACCTGCCTATGTGATCAATGAAAAGACAAAGCATGGTCATTCTGGTAGCTGACTGTGAGTGCGTCACTTGCTCAGAATTCCCGGTTGGGACTGTTATTAGTCATTAGAAGGATGTGCACAAGGCAGGCAGCTGACAAACATTCTGGCTCTATGAAATAATTCAAGATAAAAAAAACACATTATGTTGCTATAGGAACTGCCAAACGGTGGTGGTGGTGGGGGTGCTACCACAAAGAAGTGAAAAAAATTGCAGTATTTTCAAAACTAAGCATTCTGCCACTTCATAATTTTTTTACGTAGGTAAACGGACAGGCAGAGACTGGGTCTCATAATTTTTCAGTCTCTGTTGCCTGATACCAGACAAGGTGGTTGCTGTCCTTAGCTTATCATATTCAAGAATTTCTCCAACTCATTTTGTAAACCAGAAATAGAGCACTTTCAGTAGCTACTCCTATCCTCTGGCAGTCACTCCTGTCAGATATACAGTGTATTGCAACTGAAGGCCACTTCAGGGTGAAGGTCTGGAAATGACTCTTCAGTCAGACCTTCCCTGGCCTTATTATTTATGAAGATTGGCCAGGGCAGGAAAGGATCGAGCATCTGAGGGAATGCTCCCCTCTCCTGGGAAGGGGTAGCACATTGTCCTGACCTAGGCTGCCCCCAGCTGAAGGCCTGGGGATACAGCAGCAGCGCTAAGGAGGCATGCAAGGGAGGGAACTGAGGGGACATGCCAGACAGGTGCTCCGTCATACATAAATACAAGCAGCTGCTCCGTACCCTAACTGCCGCCTGATCATCACGCTGGTCCACCTCAGATATGTTGAACGGGGAGGGGAAGGAGGGCCCTTCCTCCTTAGTCCTACCATCAGGGACAAGCTCATGGGGAAACCATGAGACTAGTTAGGTGGCTGGGGTAATAAGGAAGCCAGTGGTGGGGGTGGGGAGGGGATGGGCTGAAGAGCTGCCCTTCCAGACACTGGAAGGAAAAAAAATGAATATGGAAAAAAACAAAACAGATCTTTTGCATACTTATGTGTGTGTAATGTCTTAAGTAAATAATGACGCATACATGCTATTCCGTTAGAATCTTGTCAGACAGCATTTTTTTTTAATCCAAAGAAATTGGAACTCTTTATCAGAACTAAAAATAAGACAAACAAGAAACATTGCTAGCCAATACCTGTAGTATGGTTGCATCATACGCACCACATACCCTTAGGCAGAAAATGCTGCTCACATTCTCTAAAACCTGATTTGACCGTGACATTTGAAGCAGGAGCTTGTTGTTAACTGTAAGCTAATATAACTCTGGCAACCAATGCTTTGTAGGGCTCCAAGCCTAGCAATCTGTGGTGAAAACAAAATTCTGTTCCCTTAGCAAATCTTCTTATTGAAGCCTTGATGATATTTTTATGCATAAAAAATAACCTTATAGCATGTTTTTGCCAGTCTCTTAACAGTTCACAAAACTGAGTCCAAGTTTTTAAATCTTTTCAGCATTGCTGTGAAACATTATGGGTTAGAACATTTTTATAGTACCTGCACCCAATCACAAACAAGTTACACATGTGTATGTTTGAAGGGAGAGGTGTGAAACTTACAGAGAACACTAGGAAAAACTTTCTGTACCGAAGTCTTTCACCCAGCTAAATGGGCAGATGTTACCCTGCCCATTGTGTAGCTCCAGGGGAAGAATGGCACAGTTATTCCAAGTCACATGCATGCCGCACATCTCCATATAATAATGCACATTCATTTATTTGTGCAGCCAGTTTAAAAACTTTGCAGATTTTTAAAAACAGGTGTGTATTGTTTCACTAGGGCTTATACCATGAGTACCACGTCTAACTTAAGGAATAAATAAAAGAAGTTGGCTTATTGCATTTAGTAAAGGTTGCTAAGCGAGCTCGTGAGCAGCTTTTGGTAACGTCATCTGTGGAACCCTCAGAAGTTGGAAGTTTCAAAGACATATCAGAAAAAAAAATGTACAAAAAAGTGCATCTTTTCAGATCTTGTAGTAATTTTAAAATGTTCATGCTTATTTCCTTATTTCTTTTTTTCCCTCCTATTTTCCCTCTCTCATCTTTTTTATTCTCAAAAAGAAAACAATTTTTTAATCACCTAGTTGTTAAACAAAACAAGCCACCTGAAAGGGACTTGTGGCTAAACTTCCAGCACCTTGTTGCTGCTTTCACTCTTGCAATAGTACATTTTCATAACTCCGATAGTCTTTCTAACAAAATCTCAAGTAGTGAAAGGCTGCTTTAAATAAACCCAGACAGCTGAATACTTACAGTTTGCTAAGCAATGAACTTGGAGACTACTCCAGACGTCTTGTCGTCTTTGTCTTGCAGTTGGACTACCTATTTCTTTTCACCTGTTAAACAATAAATGCACCTCCCCGTGAAATGTGATCCTTCAGGAAATTCCAAACTATTGAACTCTTCTGTCAGTACTGCCACTTATTCACTGAAAAATCATTTCAAAATTGTGCGTTTAACAGGAATATTCTTGGCCATTAATTTACCTTTTAAACAATAAGAATGGATATGTTTCATTCTATTATACATTATCATGGATGTGTTTCAGGAGAGTTAGCACTAAAGGAACCATCATGCCAAAAAATGTTCATCTGAAGCTACACCGATAAATGACTGTTGTTTAAAACTGTTGCTTGTGCTGTTCAGTTGTCTTTGGTATCTTATTAAGTTTATGTTGGGAATGTGACTTTAGGCAATTAGAGTTGGAGCGCCTTATTTTACTTATTTACTAAAATAATATTACCAGAAAAGATCCTGTGAGGAAAAAAAATCTCATTATCAAAGGAGTCTGGGAGGGGAGAGTTAAATTTCAGAGCTATTGCCAGTGGTTCGATAGGGCAGTGGGTGACACATACCAAGCCCTCATTGAGAGGTACTTAACGCATGCATCAAGCATTCTTTGAATACTCATTTTCATGGCAGCACTGCTCTCTGATCTCTTATGTGTTGCAGTCTCACTAATCCATCTCTCACATAGCACTCTGTGCCCCCTTCCCCTGGTCTACCAGCCATCCAGTCCACTGTTACCTATGTGCTCTAATTCCCATGGCTCCCAGTCTTGATGGTGCCCATGCAAGCTTCTCCCTGGCTCTCTCCTGCCTTGTGTGCCATGCGCCCTCTGCTGACCATTGTCTGCTCCCTCCTCTGCAGTTTCTTTTCTCCTGCTGTCTTGGGGCCCTCTGGCTTTATCTGCCATTACACCCATCTAGTTGTGATATAGTTATTCCCATGTATAATGTATAGGCCTTCACTGATGCCACAGCTATCAGCTGCTTGCTGCCCTTACTAGATACTGCCCTCTACTGTTACTTCATGTCCTTTTGCCCTGGCTCATGCTGTCACCAGATTACTGACCCTCCTTTTTCTGCCTTCTGCAATCAACTTCAGCCACCTGTTTCCCTCTACTTACTGGCTGTACCCCTGCAGGCTTTGCTTGTTCTTTCTCCTCCTGTCTCTTGGCTACCACTACTGCTGTGGGTGAGCTATGCCTCCTCATGTTTTGTGTCTTCAAGCTCCTCAGCTGGGCCTTCAGTCTGCTCTTTCACTCTTACAGCAATATCCACTAGCCTGCACAAACAGTTGTCAAGATTCTCTATCTGGGGCATAACAGTCATACAGTTCTATTTATACAGGGCTACACCCTCCTTCTCATAGTCCCTAATTTAGGCTTCACCCTACCCTCCAAACTACCTTACTGTATCTTTTAGCTTCCAGGCATACACCTCAACTATTATCAACCCTCTCCCCTACTGTGTTGATTTTCTTTGTGTGTACATTTTATTTACCCAGGACAGCCCAGTTGAGATGCAACATCTTGTTTTTGGTGGTACTGGTTACCTCCTGTTTCCACAGTTGGCTATTTACGGGAATTCACACCTTAACTTTTGTGCATTTGTCCAAATGACTCCAAACTCTCACGTCAACATTCTCCTGCTACTCGAGGGCTGTCTAATCTACCCCTCAAGGGCTCCATCTGTTTTTGCATTTGTCCCTCAAAGGCTTGCCTTCAAAATTACCACTTAAGGGCCTCACACTCAGAGAAGGGTAACAGGGCCATGTGACTGGACCCTGTACCATCTGCTACACAGAGAGAGTTAAAAACAAGTATCTATTTGTCCTCCCCTATTCTACCGCTTGTCTGTCTGATATTAAAATCATATTTTTCATGTGGCACCTAGAAATTGGTCACGCTGATGGTCCCACAATCTCCCTGTGTTATTTCCCTTTCTTCACTTGCTGTTTCTATTCTTTTTTCCCCTTGCTTCTCTGTGGTTAAAAAAATATACATGTGAATCTTTATGTAAAACTGGGATCCTTTGATTTGTAAATGTATATATTTATATTGCTGACATGATTACATAAAGCTGTTTGGGTTTATTAGAATAGATAACAATGTGGAACACAGGGAGGTTGACCTTCAGATGCATTTTGACATCCTCAAACTTGTTTACAGAACTGTCAACAGGGAACCAACTCTGGGGCAAAGTTTTGATACATTTTGTGGGAAACAGGAGATGTGACTTACAAGAACAGGTTCAGAGTTTGAACTGGCAGGCAAAAACATATTCTATAATGAGAGCATTGTTTATAAAAAAAAAGACTCAGATGAAGGACTTTATCTATTTAGTACTACCTTATGGAAAGCTGTCCTGTACAATTTTATTTTTTCTATTTTGTTGTTACTGATAATAATAAAATGCTAATTGCAAATGTTATATCTTCCCCCTTATCTGCCTATGCTTCCTGACCCTTGCCTCTACAATACAGTAGTTGGTGCCAGAATTGGGATTTACATCATGTATACACTACACCAGGAGTTTTGTGTGTGAGCACTAGACCTGGTACCAGGAAAGCAAAGAAGAAAAATATGGATCTTGCAACAGCAAGACCAGGAGTGATTACCAGAAAAATGGCAGCCAAACTAGAACCAGAAACAAAAGTTCAAACTGAGACTGTACAGCTGGCACCAGTGATGAAAGAAGACAAACAGGCAGGGACAGATCCTGAACACATATCTGCCTTCTTCAAATATTAGGCTATATAAGAAAGAGAGGCTGAGAAGCAGCAAAGAGAAGAGATGTAGTGACAGGAGCAGCAATGGCTGGATGCCTTTCAAGCTATCAAAGCTGCATGATCTGGTACAGGTCCAGCAGATCAACAAATACAAACAAATTAAAAGACAGTAAACTTACAAAGTTGTGTTCCTCTGATGATATTGAAGCATACCTTACAACTTAGGGTCACTGAAGCCTGCCAATGGCCAAAACAGCAATGGGCAATCTGGCTGGTACCTTATCTGACAGATGAAGCCTAACTTGCCTGCAGCAATATGGACACTGCATAGTCACAAAACTATGACCTGGTGAAAAGAGAAATTCATAAAAGATATGACATCTCAGGAGAGAACTACAGGCAGAGATTCTAGTCCCTGAAGTACGACCCAGTTGACAATCCTCAGGAAGCCTTCACCCAGCTTGTACACCTCCTCATTAAATGGCTCCAAGCAGAGGGCAAAACAGTCCCACAGATCATTAACTTAGGTAAAACAGACCAGAAGATGGGAAAAAGGCTGTTTCTTTGGATGAGGACTAGCAGATGGCCCGATAGACTCTGCAGCAGAGAAGTAACAGCCAAGGACTGGTAAGACCCTCTTTTTCCCAGTTTAGTTCAAGATCAGATAAGAACTCTGATGGGATTAACAAATCGGCACCCAAATACTTTATTTGCTATAACTGTTATAAGCCAGACCATATTGCAAAGAAGTTCCATAAAAATAAAGAGGGCAACAATGGAGCAAATGTGGCCTTAGCAAATTGGGGCAAGTATTCAGATGCCAAGGTGAGAGATAAGACTATGAAGAGAGTTAGAGATTTGGGAAGCAGACAGCCACTGCTGCATGCTGACATTCTGGGGAAAGACTGTGCAAAAGGATCAGGTACTAGGGTCATTCCCATCCATGGGGATATTCTCTTTCATCCCACCAGTTAAATGATTCTGAACATTAATGGGTTGTAGCACCAAATGAAAGGGGGACTAGTACCAAAGTTACCTGCACCTGTGATTATTGGAAATGACTTTCCAGTATTTGCCAAGTTAATCACAGAGGGAGTAAATCCTCCTGTGTTAGCAGCTGTAATAATAAGAGCACAGACAAAGAAAATCTCAGATGTTGGAGACTCTTTTCCTTTTGGTAACTTTGATTTGGACTTGTTTGAGCTCAGCGCCAAGGTCCAGAAGTCCAGGAAAGAAAGAAAGAACCTCAAAAATAGTGGCAACAAAAGATTGGTGGATATAAGGGATTGATATATGAAAATGCTGAAACTAAACTGATAACTGACTGTAATGTTGTTTCTGAGCAAACTAACAATGTTTCTCTCCAAGGTTATTTTAAGCAGCTGAGACTGAAACACAAACAGGCTAAACTATTGTTTAAAAAATGTAATGGGCTACTGTACAAAGTTTATGTTAATCATCAGATGCAGGAATAGACAGAACAGCTGGTCATAATGAAGAAGTATATAACTAAGTTGTTACAGATAGCACACGATTGTCTTATGGCTGGTCACTCGGGGATGGACCATAACCTTGCCGGATTGTTGTACAGATTTTACTAGTCTAGAATTTATAAGTACTTTGCTTCCTATTGCAATTCTAGTGCTGAATGTCAGAAAGTAGCCGTATTAACTAAAAAAGACAACATGCCCTTACCTTTAATGGATGTACCTTTTGAAAGAATTGCAATGGGATTGGTTGGCCCTTAGACAAAAGTAAAAAGGGTAATCAATTAATTTTGGTAGTATGTGACTATGCTACTCAATACTCAGAGGAAATTCCAATGTATACTGTCACAGCCCCAAAAGTGGCAGCAGAGCTTGCCAAAATTTTCAGCAGGGAGGGAATACCTAAAGAGATTATTACTGACCAGGGTAGTAATTTTAAAAACAGTAACACAGAATTTGTTGGCAGACAAGGACTGCTTGGTCCACCCAGTCTGCCCATTTAACCCTGTCTACAGTATCCCTGCAGGCCCTACTTGATCTCCAGTTCTTCAACCTACCCCTTGTTTCTTTCCCATAATGATTTTCTTATATCTAGCCCATGCTTTTTTGAATCCTTCCACTGTTTTAGTCCAATCTATCTTGGCTGTCAACCTGTTCTAAGAATCCACCACACTTTTTAGGAAGAACTTTCTTATATCCTTTCTGAATTTATCCCTCTCCAACTTCATACCATCCTCCTTCATCCTTGAGCACATCTTCTTCTTAAAAATACTCCCCTCCTGCACCTTATTCACACCATTTATGTATTTAAATGTCTCTATCATATCCCCCCTCTCTCCTTTCCTCCAGGGTGTACATATTGAGTTCCCTCAGTCTCTCCTCATAGGTCTTCTGTTGCAGGGCCCTCGCCATCTTAGTTGCCCTCCTCTGAACTGCCTTCACTCTGTCTATGTCCTCCATAGATGTGGTCTCCAGAACTGTACACAGTAATCCAGATGTGGTCTCACCAGTGGCCCATAAAGAGGTAACCACAACCTCCCTACTTTTTCTGATGATCCCCTACCTATGCAACCCAGCATCCCATCTGCCTTCATAGCTGCCTTGCCACATTGCCTAGATACCTTAAACTCATTTGAGACAATTACACTGAGGTCTCACTCCTGCTTGTTTGTTGGTAGAATCGCTCCTTCCATTTTGTATTCAGCTGCATTGAAATCAAGTTACCATACCTTGGACTACACCTCTAGCTTTCTTTGGTCTCTCTTTATCCTTTCCACCCCCTTGAATGTCCACTCTGTCACATATTATGGTATCATCCACAAAAAGGCAGACCTTCCCCTCCAGATCCTTGGCAGTGCTGTTTATAAATACATTAATGAGGACCCATCCCAGCACCAACCCCTGCAGCACCCTGCTAGACACCCTCCCCTCCTCTGAATGAGCCCCATTTACTATTACCTGCTGTCGCCTGACCTCTAACCAATTTCTTAACCAAATTAACATCTTTGGACCCAATCCTAAATGTCCAAGCTTGTTTAATAGTCTCCTGTGCTGAAAGGTGTCAAGTACCTTACTGAAATCTAGGTATGCCACATCCACTGTGCCTCCTGGATCAACTTCCTTGTCACCCAATCAAAGAAGTCTATCAGATTTTTTTGACACAACCTTCCTCCTGTGAACCCACGCTGTCTCTGATCTTGTAACCCATTTGATTCAAGACAATCCACTATCCTCTTCTTCAAAAAAGATTACATTAACTTTCCTACCACCAAGGTTTCACTGACTGGCCAATAATTTTTAGCCTTCTCTCTGCTACCACTTTTATGAAGTGGGACTACATTTTCCCTCCTCCAGTCCTCTAGAACCACCACTGTTTCTAGTCAGTTGTTAAAAAGGACTGTCAGAGGTGCAACCAGTATTTCCCTGAGTTCTTGCAGTACCTTAGGATGTACCCCGTCTGGTCTCACTGCCTTGTCCATTTTCAGACTAACAAGTCCCTCTAGTACCATCTCCTCTGAGACTAGACTGGTATAATTTCCTTCCTTACAAAGCATTAGACTGCTTTTTTGTGGCCCATCTTCCTCCACCTTGATCACTGAAGAAAAATATTTGTTTAGTATGTCTGCAGAGTCCTCTGAACCCCCCCTCCCATTATGTATAATCTTACAGTTCCTCCCCTGTTCCTCCTGTTTCCACTAATACACCTAAAAAATGTTTTGTCCACTTTCATTACTTCTTTGCCTATCCTCTCTTCGGTTTTTGGCTTTGTTCTCCTTGCTGCTTTCCATGATTCTCTCTGCTTCTGCAGATAAACTTCACTATCCTCCTCCCTTTGCATCTCCTTATACCTTCTGAATGCCACCCTTTTAGCCTTTACCTTCCCAACCACCTCCACAGAGAACCACAGTGACCTGTTTTTCCTATTACTTTTACCTACTTGCCTGACACAGAGGTTTGTAGCCTTCACTATGACAGTTTTAATTTTGCCCACTGTTCCTCCACTTCACCTAGGCTATCTCCCCCTGTCAGTTCATTCTTTAGGCATTCACCCATTTTTACAAAATCTGTCCTTCTAAAGTCCCAGGACTCTCAACCTAGCGTGATTGGAATATGTCAATGTCATTGTATTGAACACCACTGTATGGTGATCACAGGTCCCCAGGAGACTTCCTACCCTGATATCTGCCACACTGTCTCTGTTTGTAAGTACTAGATCCAGCATAGTCCCATCATGAATAGATTCACTGACTTATTGTTTAAAGAATAACCTCTGTAGGGAGTCCAAGATGTCCCTGCTTCTAGCTGAAACTGCAGTGGAGAGACTCCAATCAACATTCGGCATACTGAAGTCCTCCATGAGCTGCAAATCTCTGTTTTCTGCCATTTTGCCAATGACTTACACCAAATCCCTATCTTACTCCTCCCCCTGTGATGGAGGTCTGTATATCTTATTTTATTTATTTATTACATTTTGGTAACCGGGTAGGCCCACTGAGACAAGTCACACCATATCACACCAGTGCGAATGGTGGCACCGCTTCCCTTATCCAGGGTAACCCAGAATACCTCTGACCCCCTTCTATAACTGTATTGTTGTCAAGTTAATGCTTTCCCTTAAATATAACAATGCATCACCTTCTTTTTTACCCTCCTTGTCCTTTCAAAACAGAGTACAGTAAGTAGTAAGTAAGTAAACTTTATTTTTAAAGTGCCTTTCAATTTCTAAGGTGCCATACAATACAACAATAAAACAAATAGTTAGATAGATAAATAAAAGTAAAATTACATCAAATAAATAAGTGAATTATAAATCATTAAGATCAAAAAGAGTCAACTAAAAACTGTCAGAAAAGGCTTGATAAAAGAGATAGGTTTTTAGTTCAGTTTTAAAACTTTTGACGGTCAGGCATTCTCTTAATCAATGGGGTAGAGAATTCCACAGGGTAGGCACTTCATGTGAAAAGGCTCGGATGCTAGAGGTTTTCAAGCACACCCTGGGAATCTCTAGCAATCCCTTATCAGCAGATTGGTGAGCACAGAGGGGGCAGTAGGGAATTATAAGATCTTTCAGGTAGTTGGGTCCTTTTCTGTGTAGGGCTTTGAAGGTTAGCAAGCCAAACATAAAGGTGATTCGCAGGCAGCCAGTGCAGTTCGTGCAACACAGGTGTAATATGACTGGCCCTAGATGTGCCACTCAAAAGCCTGGCTGCAGCATTCTGCGCTAGCTGCAAGTGGTGAATATCAACCCCAGGAAGCCTAGGTAGAGGGCATTACAATAACCAAGGCAGTTGGTGACAAAGGCATGGACCAGAGTACCCAAATCATCTGGGGGGATCAGGTGTTTCACCCGTATGATATTCCTCAGATGGTAAAAAGGGGACTTGACAATAGCCGACACCTGAGAGTTCAGAGTCAGACCATTGTCAAAAATAACGCCAAGGTTCTTCACCCAGTCAGAGTTGACAGCTGGACACCATTAAGCCATAAGCCCACCGGTTGTCCAGCACCTAAACCGTCCCCCAGGTGGTATGGGTCCATGACTAACACTTCGGTCTTATCTGGATTCAGTCTCAACCAGCTGGTGCTCATCCAGTCTTTGATCATGGTGAGACAGTTGTTAAAGATGGGGATTGCATCCTCCTGTCCAGGTAGAAAGGGCAAATACAGTAGAGTATCATCTGCATAGCAGTGAAAACTCAAACTGTATTGTCTGATGGTATCTCCTAATGGCAGCAAGTACACCGTGAATAACATAGGTGACAAAATAGAGCCCTGTGGTACCCCACAAGACAGAGGGAGGACATCAGAGGAATAGATTCCTGTGACAACCCTCTCAGATCTGCCCACGAGGAAAGATTGGAATCACTTGAGGACTACACCCGATAGTCCACAAAGAAAACACAGGTGCTCCAAAAGCACACCATGGCCCACAGCATTGAATGATGCAGAGAGATCAAGAAGGACCAAGTTGGTATGCGCCTTTTGGTCTCTCGCTATTAGGAGGTCATTCAGTACCCGAACGAGGATGGTCTCTGTACTATTTATCTTCCTAAATCCTGACTGGACAGCCTCATAGATACTGTGAAATCCCAAGTGATCATCCAGTTGTGATGCCACCACCCTATCAATAACCTTGCCTACAAAAGGCAGGTTAGAGATATACCTGTAGTTAGCTAATTGATTTGGATCTAAGGAAAATTTTTTAAGGAGTGGTCAAATGCCCCCCCCCCCTCCAAAGAACCCTAAACAATTTCAGCGAGGATCGAGCAGATAATATCAATACAACCCTTTAATAAAGGGGTTGGACTCAGATCCAAACTACAACTACTTGGTCACAGTCTGGATAATTTGGATGATATCCATGAGTTCTGGCTGGTCAAAGTCTGACCAGGTAGGCCGGGTGCTTGTCTCCTCCTGACGATCAATGCAACCCCTCATGGGGAGTGCCAGGCCACTTGCTGGCGCAGATGTTGGCAACCTTATCTGCAAAAAATCGAGCAAGCTCATCACACTCAACCTACAAAAAAGTTCTTCGGGGTTGGAGACAGACTAGATTGCATAATTTGTCTACTGTCCAGAAGAGCTGAGCCAGTCAGTTTCAAGCAGCAGAAATCTCCCTGGATGAGAATTCTGCCTTCTTATGGGTGATTTCTGATTGATAGATTTTATAATGCTCCATCACTGTAAGCCAGTCACAATCTGAGCCACACTTCTGCCAAGCTCTCTCCAGCCTTCACCCTGCTCCCCTCAACTCTTTCAAGGAACCATCAAACCAGGGGTTCCTTGGTTGGAGAGTGAGCGGGCGAACATGAACCAGTGTAATCTTGTCCAGGGCATCTCTCACTGCCTTATTATAGGCCAGAACCAGATCCCCAGGACTCATGCATTCTCTCAACAAACCCGATAGATTCAACATTGCCGAAAGGCCTTCAGCAGTGATACCACTTAAAGGGCAGTACTGGTTCATCTCCATGGAGGCAGGCCTTTTAAGGGGAGCACCAAAACTAAACCTTATGTTGTAATGGTCTGACCAACCAACTGATTCCCCCCAAACTGGTGATTTCCATCCCCAGGAGGAACACCAGGTCCAACGAGTGACCCCTTACATGAGTAGCGAAGGTAATAACACATGTGAGGCCCAGCATCGACATAAGCTGAAAGAGACTGTGATCAAAATGCAAGAGTTCATCATCGACCTAGGCATTAAAGTCCTCCCGGGTCTGGGGACTCCAAGACCATGTCGACGAAGAAGTCTGCAAACTCCTTCAGGAAATCTCCACCACCACTGCCTGGCTGAAGAACTCACATCAGGGGACTCCAGGATTCACAGAGGGGCTGTAAGAGGTAAAGCCTCTCTCCTTCCAGCAGGGGTGTTACCCCATCAGTACTGCATGCCAGCTGCCCCATCTGCCCTCCCACCAAGCTCAGCTCTACCTTTATTGCTGCATACTGGTCACATCTCCTGTTTTGTAAGTGTCCACTTTCCCATTTGCAGCTTATAGTTTCTGACCACTAGGAGTTGCTGCAATGCCTTTGCTGGCACCACTCTGCTCACTCTCCTCATCTCCTCCACTTCGCAACTAATATTTTTTTCTGACCACTAGGAGTCACTACAGTGCCCTTCCTAGCCCCTGCTTTTGCCTTTCTCACACCACTCCATTTACTCTCCTAATCTCCACTCCACCACACTTTCCTACTATTATACCCTCTCTTTAAGCCTTTCTCCTTCCAGAGATATATCCCCACTTTAGCCCATTTTACCATAATTTGCTACTGTTCTCTTGCAAGTTTCAAACCTTGTATCCTTGACCCCAAAGTCAGCAGCTCTACCACTAAGCCAACAAGTCAGGCTAATTTCTTTCACTTTTTTAAAGCTCTTAAAACTTTCAGCTCCCCCCAACTACATTGTGCTCATTATGACACTGCTTTCCACTACCAGCACTGCCATGTGGCTTGTACTGCTAACACTCATTTTGCCCTGGGGATGCTCCACATGTCTCCCAACATGGTGAACCAGAACCACCTCTCACCTGGCTTCTCACCTTAGCCCCCCTCCCCACCTCTACCAGTGAACCACCCCACTTACTCTGCCAATGGACCACGCTCCCCCCATTCACAACTCCCCCTATTGGTGCCACCATGGTACGGCACTGGTCGCTTCTCTACCTTGCCTCTCCCTCACTACGGGACCTACCCATCCCCATCTCCATACACTGCTGTTCCCCCTCCCAACTGGTGCCTAAGCTAATCAAGAAGTGACTCAAATTGGCATCTTTGCATATCCTCCTGCTCCTGCTCCTCCTCTCAGGAGACGTCCACCCCAACCCGGGACGCACCCTCCCACCCAGGTTACTACTCCTAAGGATCTAATAATTGCCTCCCTTTAATATATGTAGCCTCATCAAGAAATTTGATTCATTTCAGGGCTGGGTTGCCCAGAATTGCCCTGTTCTCATCTCAGTAGTTGAAACTTGGCTCAACGACCACACCCCAGACTCCACAGTCTCACTTTCCAGTTTTACACTATACTGTGCCGATAGAACCTCAAAACAAGGGTGTGGATGTGCACTGTATGTCCAGGACTCCTTACAGTGTCTCACCCTCCTATCCCCAACCCTCGAACGTGGGACCCAAGTTCTCACTTTGAAGATCACTCTTGCCCCAAACAGAGCCCCACTGTTCCTCTCCTCCATATACATCCCTCCCCGAAATCAGAAGACTGCTTCCCACTGTGTCCTCACCCATCTCCAGACATACCCTGACAGTGCTGATATCATTGCCCTCGGGGACTTTAATATAAACTGGCTAGCTGACGTATAGGCTCCCATTAGGGATGCTGCAGCCTCTCAAAACCTGTTGCAACTTGTCGTCACTGGCACTAGCATCAACCAGAAGACTGGTACTGCCACCCTCCTTGATCTAGTGCTCACCAATTCACCCCACAAAGCAACCCAGGTCAGGGTACTACCCAATTCTCTGAGTGACCACTCCCCAGTGCTCTGTCACTGGTCATATAGTGTTAAAAAGCCCCTTCCCCCAAACTATCCTCCAACGCTGCCTCAAACCTGGCAAACTTCGGTCCCTCAGACAGTGCCTTTTAGCTTGTGACTGGTTCCCCATCAAAGTCACATTGAGCATTGACACTGCCCTCAACCATTTCGTCGACACTTTCAATGCTGCCTGCAACCGGTATGCACCCCTCAGCAAACAAAGAGTTAAAGGGGTTGAAACACCTTATATATCACAAGCCCTGCTGGACCAGATGCACAAACACGACAATCTATGGCACATTGTGCTGGATACTGGTAAACCCACTGATAGGCAGCGCTACCAAGAAGCGTGCAAAATAAATGTACCAGGAGTATTCGTAAGGCAAAGGCGGAGTATTACCAAACCCTGCTCACTGCCGCATGGTGCTCAGGCTGCAAATTCTGGGACTCCCTCAAAGAGCTCAGTGGCAAAGCCTCCACTGCACCTTCCTCCCAACTCAGGGCCAATGGGTCTATCACCACAGACCCTGCCCTGATTGCAAATACATTTAATGACTCCTTCTCTGACCTTACTGGTGTTCTCCCCCCCAACTTTTTCTCCCCCACCCCCCCAACACCACATTGCTCCCTCTCCACCCCCCATTCTGCTTTAAAGCGATATCTCAGCATGAAGCTGCCCCTCTTCTACTCAAGGCCCTCAGCAAATCACATTTCAGCAGTGACACACTAGAACTTAAACTGCTTAGACTCACCTTCAATGAAGTTCTCCCCCTCTCACCATGCTTCTTAACAGCTCCCTATCGTTGGGCCAGTTTCCCTGTAAATGGAAATATGTCCCCATCATACCTATCCTTAAAAGCAGAGACCACACCCTGCCTGGGAACTACCTCCCCATTTCAATCCTGCCTCCCCTCTCAAAAACCTTGGAGAAAACTGAGGCCACCCAGCTAACGGACTACCTCTCCAAATATAGCCTCCTGTGTCCTGATCAGCATGGCTTCTGCCATAACCACAGTACCACCACAGCCCTCTTGGAATTTACAAATGCCCTCCACACATATCTGGCTACTGGCCACATCACTGGTGCTGTTTTTATAGACCTTCCTAAGGCATTTGATACGGTACACCACACCCTACTCCTGAATTCCCTCACACAAATAGGCCTGTCCCCAGATACCGCTTGCTGGTTTGCCAGCTATCTGTCTGAGAGAACCCAGACAGTCAGAATTGCCCATACCCTGTCCTTCCCCCTCCAAGTCAGGTCAGGGGTCCCACAGGGCTCTATTCTTGGCCCCCTACTTTTCTCCCTGTTCCTCAACTCCCTGCCCAAGACTTGCTCTGGGAAACTGCTACTGCATGCCGTTGATGCAGTCCTCTATAGCTCCCACACTGATCCCACAGTCCTCCGCTTGGCACTCCAGAAATCTTTCACGGAAGCTGAATCCTGGTTCATTCAACATAGGCTAGTTTTAAATTACGAAAAAACAAAATCCATGGTGTTTGCACACCCCCAAAACAAGAACATAGTGCAACCCCTGCTCATACTGAACTCCCTAAATGACCCCCTTGAGCAGGTTACTTCATTCAGATACCTGGATATCACCCTAGACTCTGGGCTCGCCTACCATGACCACATCCGATTACTGAGCACCACTGTCAATGTGCGTATTGGTCTACTTCACCAGTACAAGCACTGCTTCCCACCAGAAGCTCTCCACCTAGCTGTCTCTGCATCTAGACTACGGAATCATCATCTATGGGGCAGTCAACAACACGTACCTAAACGAAATTAGTCTGACCCTTAAAAAGTCCTGTAGACTTACTACTGGCTGCACCAGACTCACAAATACCTGCACCCTTTATGCCTCAACCAACTGGGTAAACTTTGATGGGAGGCTTAAATTTCAGACCTGCCTCTTTGCTAAAAAAAATAACAGCAGAGCTACTCCCACCTGCTGTCTCCCCCCTACTCCAGGCAGCATTGTCGACCCGTCTCATTCGGCAATGGGCCACAACCCGCTTCAGGGTACCTCGCTGAAAGACCACTTCAGGTCAAAGAACTTTTAGGTACCTGGCCCCTAGCTGGCTCAACTCACTCCAAAAACTCCTTCCTCACAGAACCTAAACTTGGTCAGTTCAACTCCCAGCTAGGAGACCTAATCACTCATGATTCAGTCTTTGACTGCCCTTGATTTAGCCCTACCCACTCCCCCCCCACCCACGACTATGGACTTAACTGTGGTCTAGCCGCCCCTGGGCATGCCCATATTTTGACAATGGACACCTCAGTCCAGCCTAGGCCTGCAAATGACCACCAGGGTATGGCTAGCGCCACCACCCTGCAGTGTATGTTTTGTTACCTGCTACCTTCTGAACTATGTACCTATGTTTGGCAGCACTCTATAACTCTGTATCACCAGCTGCTTTACTTTGTTATTTGTAACTATTTCTGTAATTATTGTGTCTAGTTGTTGCTATTGTCCCTGATGTCTGTCTTCTATGACATGGAACCTTTGTAAAGGAGTCTTTGACTCAAAGGTGTTATCCGATATTCATCAATAAATCAATAAATCAACCATTACCTGGTGGACGGTAAATGAGGAGAATCCCAAATCCCACACTCATCCCAAGGATATACTTAAAGGACCTGGTGGACTCCACTGGCACATACACAAGCTTCAGTTCTGGCTTACATATAATTGCAACACCCCACCCCCATGATCCAACTTTGAGTGGTGTATCACTGAGTACCCATCTGGAACAGCTGAAGCCAATAGAGGGCCAACATTTTCATCCAGCCAAGTCTCGGTAAAACAGGCCAGATCTGTTGTTCCAATAAGATCAGCTATGATGGCTGTCTTGTTTTTCATAGACCTGGCATTGCATAACACCACCCAAGCTGGATGAGTTTTCGAGGAATACCTCGGCTTCCACCCGATAAATGTGGAGCCCTTGGGTATGGGTACAAAACAGGGGGGACCTGGCACCATTTTGCCCCAGGGTGTCTCCTAATCCCTACTACCACGATCCACCCCCCTTCCCCCACCAGGCCCCAAACTCCTCCTTCTCCTGTACTGCCTAGCAATACCAAAGGCTCAACATCTTCTGTAGATTTCAGCAAGCAAGGAGGGGAAAACAAAAGAACGTAATTCCCTGAGCCTGGTGGGGGAATATTGCCTGACCATCCGAGCACCTATCCAACACATGCCACCCGCAAAATAATGTAAATAATCAAACAAACACAACCAGCCAAACACACACACCACACACACACAGTCCACCAGCACACAACTAACAAAACTGGTTGTATATAGGATTATAATCCAGAATATCACAAGCATCTTAAAAATACTCTAATAAACTATAAATCCAGTCCAAAGAGCCCACTCTCTCATGAGTGAATGAAATAAAAACTTTAATTAGAGTGGGCTCTCACCACCACTCCAAAGGTCCAACAGTTCCTGTGACCTCTTCAATTACTAGAAATACAGATTAATGAACTCACTATAAAGTGTAAATATCCAAGGGTGGGCTCTAACCACCAGCCCTCAATTGTCCAACAGAATGTGGCACTCTCACTACCACAACAGATAACGGAGTGTTAAAGTTATAAAATAAGAACAGGGGAAATTACACCCAATGCAGAAAAAGAAAATCCCCTTCCATAAAATAAGGCCCAAAGAGGTAAAAACCACACAGAGACTCTGTTGACAAAAACACAGGAGTTGTCCATGAATTAAAAACCAACAGCCAGCACCCAGCCCCACACTAAGGAAAGACAAAAGCCCCGCAACCCTCATCGACCCAGGTCCTGTGAAAAGGCAGACCTCTGACTGCCTAACCAAGAGACCCAAGGGAGTTTAGAGCAACCAGCCCTGTCTGATACGGCCAAGTCTCAGTTGTGGCTTTTAGTACACCACAACGCGGTAATGGTCACCATATCCAGGTCAGCCTCTGCCGTAAGTGTCTCCAAGTCTGGAATCCTATTTTCTATATTTCTAGCATTTGCACACATGGCTTTACAGATTCTGTTATCATTCTCATGATTTCTGTTCATTTTCTCTTTATGCCGTCCCTCTTTGCCCACTGTGACTCTGATAATTATATCCCTAGCCTTTGGGAAATGGCTGTTTTTGCCTTCCCTATGTGTTCCTCCACCCCCTCAGCTAGTTTAGATGTTCAGTTAAATAACAATAAACCTTTCACTAAGGACTGCACTCCCCCTCTTAGATGGACATAGACCATCACTCCAGTACAGAACTTTATCCTTCCAGGTAGTACCCCAGTCCCCAATGTAGCTGAAACCTTCCTCTCTACACCATTCCCTCAACCAAGTGTTGAAGGTATTGTTGTGGAGATTCCTCTCCTCCTCACTGTCATAGACAGGTAGCACCTCTGCAAAAACCACTGAATGTGCTACTTGTTTAAGACAATCCCCAGCTTCTTAAACTCTCCATGCACTATTCCAGCCCTGTCCCTAGCTAGGTCATTAGTCCCCAGATGGACAATGACATCCACATCTGTCTCCCTTCCTGCAGCCCAACCGATTCTAAGTATTCTCTTCCCATTCCCCTGGCCATGGCGCCTGGTAGGTACTTAATCTCTCTCCCCCCTTTCCTATTCCCAGATCTATCCCCCTTCACAACAAAGTCCCCAACAAGAAGTTTTGTCCTCTTTCTTTGGAGTCCCCTACCTCCCACCCTCTCTAGTGTCTCCCTTACAGTGGCTTCCCATCTCCTCACCAGATCCATTCATGGCTGCCTCTTTCTGGCTGTCCTGTCCAGCCAAAGCAGCACAGGAATTAAATTGTGGTACTGGCTGTGGTATGTGCCTCTGACCCATCTTCCCCACCCTTCCCAAGCCCACCACAGTCCTGTTTGTCCTCCTCCTAGGTTCCCTCTGAGGTAGCAGTGCCAGACTTTGTGGTTCCTGGGAGGGAAATGAGGTTACCTGCATCTCAGCCAACTGGGAATGGAGTCTAGCGACCTCCTCCCTCAACCCAGAGAGGTGCATGCAGATTGGACAACACTGCAGTCTCCAGAAAGTCTCTCTGAATACTGCTGCCCCACAACTATTACATCACACCACTCAATCATTTCAATTCCTGCCTTTCATTGTATTAATTAGGTGAAATGTATCCGTCCTTTTCCTGAAAAGTACCACTATATCTATCCCACAGTGAAAAGAACAGTAGGAGCAAAACAGGCACCATACCTTAGCCACCGGCAGAGTTCCCGCTTCCTCTGCTGATGCTTGCCAATGCCAAAGATGCCAGTCTTTTAACAGTTTCACTTCTTTGCTTTTCCAAACATTCATTGGGACATGAACATGTGAGACACGTTACATGTGCTCCCTTTTATGTTCATATAAGAACCTCCTTCTGACAGGACTTCCTGCCAAATTCTAGTTGGGTAGCATGTGTCACATGATCTCAAACCCCACAATACTCCAAACTCCCAATTGAAATCAAAAATACCCCGCCACACACACACAGTCCATAAAACACAAGTTTAGAGGGTTCAAGTTGTTTCCTGCTCTCCCTGAGTCGATAGTCGAGCAGATCTTCTTCTCAAACGTGCAATTCAGAAGCGACTCAGCTGCTCTGTAATTAGTAGCTCCACCTCTCACACAGCTGTAGCACTCCCGATAGGCTACCACAGTGATTAGGGTTCCAGTCAGAAAGACCTCTGACAGCCCTTTGAAATGAGCTGTGTTTTAGCTCCACAGTGCAGTGTCCCCAAACTTTTGACAGTTGCTGTAGATACTTTACAGCACCAGGAGAGCCCAAGTTATTTACAGATCTCTCTCAATCACCACTCAAGCTGATATGCTTCTTGAATGTGTGGCAATTCAAAAGCCACTCAGCTGCTCTGTAGTTGGTAGCTCCGCCTCTCACACAGCTGCAGCAGTCCCGATAGAGTCCCACAGCGATCAGGAATCCAATAAGACAGCCCTCAGACAGTGCTGCATTGCTTAAGGACCTGTACAGACTACTAGGTATCACTGCCATGAGAACTTCTCTTATCACCCTCAGACAGATGGTCTTGATAAGCATTTTAATCAAACCCTAAAACACATGTTAAAAAGGTTTGTGAAAGGTGAAGGGAATGATTGGGGCCAGTACTTACCTTACTTGCTTTTTGCATACAGAGAAGTACCACAAGCATCAACAAGTTTGTCACGCTTTGAAATGCTGTATGGTAGACACTAAAGATGCATTTATTTGAGTTGGCTTACCCTGACTTGTTCTGAATTTTATTGCTAATTTTAATAGAATAGTTTTGATTTCGATTTTTTTTCACTTTATCTTTTATTGAAACTCGAGTATATAAGAAAGCTTTGATTTAGATTTTTAATTGGACTAGTTTTTAGAAATACTTGTACAGGTGCTTTGGTTCTTGAAAAGCGCCTTCATAAAAATAATGTTTGATTTGATTTGACAACCTAGAGAGCCACTAGATGTAATAAAATAAACATGAGAAGATAACCCTGCTCAGAAAGAATCTTTTATATCTTATTAGTGTGCCCAGGGAAAGAAACTGGGAAAATATGTTAAAATTACCCACAGTAATCAAGAAGAAGCACAAAAACAGTAGAAGGTGTATTATGAACATGGGGTAAAAGACAAACCTTTTGAGCCAGGTGAAAAGGTTTCGTTACTGTTACCCACTACAGAAAACTAATTGTTAATGAAGTGAGAAGTACCAAATAAAGTGATTAGACATACTGGTAGTTAACTATGAGACTGAGACCCCGACAGGAAAAATCCTACAAAGATATGTAAGCAATAACCTATGACAGGGTGTGGGTTTACACTTTATAGGCATTTAATGCACACCCGGGTGCGTTGTGAGGCATGAGGGCGCATGCTTGCAGCAACCCATGTTACAAACCATGCTAATTTCCTGAAGAAATGAGTGATAAAACACCAAAGATTGCTTTGTTACTATCACCAGGAACTGCAAAAGAAGATTTTGATATGGCTTGTGGCAGACACGAACAAACTATAACTTTTGATGCTGTAAAGATGAATGTTTCGTTACCCACAGAACAAACTGCAGAAATCTGTAACTCGGCAAAACAATTTCAAAGTACTTTTACCACAGTGCCAAGATGAGCAAAAGGTATCAAGCACATAATAGTGACAGAGAATGCTCTCCTTATCAGACAAAAGACATACAGCTTACCAAAGCGGTTAAGAGTAGACGGGTTAAGGAAATACAAAAAATGAAAGAGTTAGGTAACCACTGAAGAAGCAGTGCTTAGTCATCACCAATGGTGACTGTACATAAAAAAGTAGGGGGTATAAGAATCTGCCCTGATTTTAGGAAACTTAATCAAGTTTCAGTATGTGACAGCTACTCAGGATAGATGATTTGGTGGACAGACTGGGAAGTGCAAAGTATAGTACATTAGTACCCTCAATATCACTAAGAGCTACTGGCAAATTCCCCTAAAGAATCCAGTGACAAAACTGCACTTTCCACTCCAGTCAGATTCTATCAGTTCACCATCATGCCATTTGGTTTACAAGGCACACCCACTACATTCCAGTGGTACAGGATGTAATTCTAGCCCCTCATACTGATTATTGTGCTGCTTACCTGGATGATGTTGAGGTGTATGATCCAGACTGGAAAAGCTACCTGGAACACGTATGAACAGTTATCCATGTCACAAACCCACTCAGCAGGTCAGCCCTCTACTCCCAAAGTGCCAACCTCTGAGCGCAGTCTTGTGAACAGTTGACAGAATCGGGGTAACCCTCCTGTCTGTTCTGGGGGTTCCAATCAACTTTTGGTCTCAAGTCTTAGAGGGATTCAAACTGTGAACCTCTTGCTAGCATACCCAATGCACAGGCTCAGATATTTCTGACTTCAGGGGGCCAGATATCTTTGCCTATGGGCACCTAACTAGGTGTACAGAAATGAACCCTTAAAAACTGGAATAAAAGACCTCAGATTAAAACGTTTACCTTTTTCCAGTTTGGTATCACCATTCAAGCTTAAGTACAGTGTCTGCTTTAACCATATATACTCCACTTGTAAAAGAAAAGAAATCAAAGACAGACCAAGTAGGTTCTAAAATTAGAGTTTTACTAAAATAGATAAAAGATATGTAAAACATAAAATAGAGAACTATCATCACAAAACATATAAATCTTTTAAAAGAACAAGGTTTAAACAGTGCAATTACTACTACAATACTTAGATTTTGTCTCTCTCTATCTTACTTGCTTAAAGTGCTCAAAGATGTTTCTTTGTCAGAGTCTAGACAGAAGTTTCTCTGAAGGAAAACAGAATATTGTTTAAAAACAAACTGTCTTGGCCAACCCCTTTGTGTGAGATCACCTGGCTCCTCCCTGTCAGAATATATAAAACAAATATATCTATACAAAAACAGGATGTCTTATCCAAGTATTAAATTCTGTAACCTTAGCATAACTCATTTTCTTCAAATGACTCTCTTTGATCTTATGATCAGCTTCCCCGCCAGCCCACCGGCGCAGCGGTAGGGTTACTGCTCGCGGCACCAGCAACCCGGGTTTGGGAACAGACTTGGGCAGCTGGAGGGCCGGCCGGGGGGAGGAGGACGAGCACCCAGAGGCTGCTCTCCTCCTCCGGGTGGGGTTGGATGTGGGTCCCGCTGCAATACCGCCACCTGGGTGACCACGGGTGGAGGTGCAGCAAGGACCGCATGAAAGCAGGGAGGGAGGACATCTGCTGGGAGCTGGAGGATTAGCACATTGTGAGGTGCGACATTCCTTGGCTCTCCTTGTGTGCAGATGTCCTATGGGGATGGGCGAAAAAAGGAAAATACCCTCCGGTGCTCCCTGTAGACGGAGCTTCAGGCCCCGATCCCAGGGCCCCTGCCGGCATGGGAGATGGATCCCCGATGAAATCACAGATGCTCGGGGAGGTGTAAAGGGGGGGCCCTGCCTCGTACCCACCTGGGGGTCAAACCAAGGCAGCGTGGGCGGATGACTGCACCCGATGCCGATCGACAAGCAGGGACACACAAGGCCGATGAAGAATCCTGAAGGTGAGGAAGTACCAGGGTGAGAAGGAGGCATAAAAAAGAGAATATAAAAAAAAAATGATCGGCTTCCCCTTTCCAGGACATCAAAGCATCTTTTATGACTTTGCACTAAAATGTTACAACCTGCTCTTCTTCCTCTAAGCATTATAAAAGTTTATAATTTTCCCTCTTAGCAACTACAGCTATAATTAACTTAGTTAAAGTCTGTAATTAGCTTCTGGCCTTCCAGGTAACACCTTGTATCCAAAATCTGTGTGTATGTGTGTGTCATACATGTGTGTGTGTGTGTGTGTGTGTGTGTGTGTCATATACACATGCTGTTTCAGCATTTCTCATGAAAGACAGTCCATAACACATTTTTATATTACAAAAAATGATACAGTGATCAGAACCAGCTGTCCAAGTGTCACAATCCAATCTATCAAAAACGCAGGTCTGACTGTCAGTCCTATCATATGCACATTACGTATGCAAGAAAACCAAATATTTGAGTAATATTTTGAGAAATGGAGAAGTAAAACCTGAGATTTTCAACACAGACACAGTAGCTAACAGTACTGTCCCTAAAACAAAGAAACATGTCAGATCATTCATAGGTCTGGCGGATTGCTACTGGAGATTTGTTCCCAATTTTATCCAGTTACCTACCCCCCCCATTAAACTCATGATAAAAAGGTACCTGAATAATGTGAAATGGCCTCCCAGAGTGTGATGAGGTTTTTAGGGACATCAAGGCTGCATTATATGCAACCCCTGTTTTAAGAAATCCAGACTTTGAGAAACACTTTCTGTTACAGACTGATGCATCAGAGGTAGGTCTACGTGCAGTCCTGAGACAGAATGTAAATGGGAAGATGCATCCTATTCTGTATATTACTAGGAACTGCGTGATAAAGAGAAAAAGTACTCCACTGTTGAAAAAGAATGTCTTGCTGCAAAATGGGCAATAGAGTCCCTTAAGTTTTATCTGTTAGGATTTGACTTTGTACTTATAACAGATCACAACAAAACTGCATTTTCCACTCCAGTCAGATTCTATCAATTCACCACCATGCTATTTGGTTTACAAGGCACACCTACTACATTCCAGTGGTACATGGATGTAATTCTAGCCCCTCATACTGGTTATTGTGCTGCTTCCCAGGCCCGCTCTGCCTCCTGCATTCAGTGGGAAGAAGCTGCCAATTCAGACCCACTGCCTTTGCTGCATCCCTAGAGGACTCATTCTGACTCTAACCCCCAGGTGAAGCCCCCTTCCTGGGCCCACTCTTCCTCCTGCATTCAGTGTGAACAAGCCACCGATTCAGACTCACTGCCCCTGCTGCATCCCTGGATGACTCATCCTGACTCTAACCTCCAGGTGAAGCCCACTTCCCAGGCCTACTCTGCCTATTGCATTCGGTGGGTAGAAGCCACTTGTTCAGACTCACCACCCCTGCTGCATCCCTGGAGAACTCATCCTGACTCTAACTCCCCAGGTGAAGCCCCCTTCCTGGACCTGCTCTGCCTCTTGCGTTTGGCAGGATGAAGCCACCGATTCAGACCTACTGCCTCTGCTGTATCCTTGAAGGACTCATCCTGACACTAACCCCTAGGTACTGCACCTCAAGCCAGCTCGCAAGTCACAGAGACAATTGGCTAACAGCCGCCGGTGGAGGAATCCTATTGGCTGCTCTCAGCAGTAACCAGGATCTGATTGGATGTCGTACTTGCTGGCTTTACAGGGCTGCTTCTCCACAGCTCTTCACCTGAAAAGCATGGCCCCTGGCAGCCAGCATTTCTGTGCTTGCCACCCTGCACCTTAAGGGTTTTTTTGGGGCAGTGAAGTTAGGAATTGAGAAAAAAAAAATGAACATTTGTAAACTGTTGGGGAAATCAAGGAAGTGCACATTGTTAACTGTTGAATGTATGGAAGCACAAAGTAAATTTTACCTGTTTTCTGTTCCACACAATGCAGTTTGTAACACGGCAAAAAAGAGAAGCCTGAAATAAGGCAACGTCATTGGACAAAACGCACCACATGATCAAAGTTGGAGCGGTGATTAATCACTGGTAATGCCCATGCCAACTATTAATCAATGGGTCACCAAGTCAGGCTCTAGCACCATTAGCTGTCACAGCAGCAAACAGAACACACATCGCGGCTAATTCAGAAGATCTCAATGCGTCGACACAAAGCCGAACAGAACTGTAAAAACGGAAACAACAATGCAAGTGTTCCCGTGTTACAAACACATTAATGCCCTCTGGAGTCGGCTTCTACTGGGGAATTAATACATGGTTGGGTGGTTGTAGGCACTCGACCAAAGCCTCGTGCTACAACCCCCCACCAACCATGCATTAATTCCCTAGTAGAAGCCTCCTTCATCGGGCATTAATGCTTACTTAATTTATGCAGCACAAAGTAATTTTTACCTGTTTTTCTGTTCTATGCAACCCAATTGCAATTTAATCTAGTGGACTGTTTTTACTGTGGGACTGCATGTTCTTTTGTTTTCTTTCACTGCCTACCAAAATCGCTTTTAATTTTCTAGGGCTGTACTGTCTCTCTCTCCAAATTATTTGTCTATGATATGTTATGCTATATGACCCTAGCCTTTGCTCTTTGCTCTCACTGCCTACCAAAATTACTTTAATTCTCTAAGGCTGTACCATTTTTTCTCTCTCCTAATTACTATTCTTATTTTAATTCAAAATTAACTTCTCCTAGTACCTCTACCCCTACCACTCAAAAGTCCCTGGCTGAAGCTATCATTGGTACCAAAACAACGGCCTCCCATTGTGCTGTCTGAGTGCCCCCCCTTCCCCTGTATGTACTCTCGCCTAACCCCCCTGCACTAATCACTTTTCCCCAGCCAGCAATTAAGAGCCCAGCCAAGCTTTTGTCTCTGGACTTTAATTGTAACTCTGCTCTGTCTTTCCTTCGCAGGTGAAGCCCCCTTCCCGGGCCCACTCTGCCTCCAGTGTTTGGCAGGAAGAAGCCACCAATTCAGACCCACCTCCCCTGCTGCATCCCCGGAGAACTCATCCTGACTCCAACCTCCAGGTACTGCACCTCAAGCCAGCTTGCAAGCCACAGAGACAACTGGCAAACAGCCACCAGTGGAGGAATCCTATTGGCTGCTCTCAGTAGTGGCCAGGATCCGACTGGCTGTCGTACTGGCGGGCTTTACAGGGCTGCTTCTCCACAGCTCTTTGCCTGAAAAGCATGGCCCCTGGCAGCCAGTGTTTCTGTCCTTGCCACCCTGCACTTTAAGGTTTTTTTGGGGGGTCCTCCCTCCACCCCCTCCCTAGGCCACCTTAAATACATGTTGGCCCCTCCCACTACTATTGGCAGACCTCTCCATAGGATAATACCTTAATTGCATGCTATAAGCTTACTCCTAACTGAGGCTTTGTCTACTCCTCCTCAGTCTGCTCCCATATACTGGGAGTAACATATTAATGACTTGCCCTAATTACTCTCTTCCCTAACCGCGTGTCTCCTGCTGATTTGTGAAACCACCCTTGTACACTGACAGCAATTAAAGTGATACTGTATCTCTCCCTCTCTCTCTTTTTCTTGCTACTAAATTAGCCTAAGGCTTTACAAGTTCATGAGCTCCTGACATCTGCGGTCTGTGGTCCCTCGCCGTGCACACGTAACCTTAAGAGACTCATCCTTCCCTCCTCCTGGTTGGTCCTTTCCAGGATCAATGCTCCCAGCTTCTAAGATAACTTAGCACAGAACTCGGCCCTTTCTAACCCCTAAAGGCATTCTCCAGCATGCACATTCCTCCCTAGGACAACTAGTTTGCTGTTATACTCTATTCTGGCCTGTCCCCAGTATGACCAAAAATTTAAGAACAGGGCATCCGTTTCTCCTCTCTCCTCCTGGTCCTCTCTCTCTCTCGCCTCCTCATCACTAAGCATCTCTTACTTCAAGCACACCCACCCTTAACCTCAGATATCTAGTCTTCACTCTACGTGACAAAACTACCATGAGTATGCACCAGCCATGGAATTGGCTTAAGATTCCATTCCTAACACCACCTGTTATCTGTTCCCAACTATGTTTACTCATACTCTCCGGTGACATTGAATTAAACCCTGGACCCTTTAAGAAGGTTCTGCATCACTTCCAAATTCCCTGTCTTATATGGTCAGAGATAAAAGGACTCAAGTTAGCCCATATAAACATCCAAAGCATTAGACGTAAAATGGCTGAACATGAAGGTTGGACTCAACAATACAAGCTAGATGTTCTTTGCTTAACTGTGTCTTGGCTAAAACCCTCTATACAATCCCAAGAAATTGCTCTCTCTGGTTACTCTTCCTACTGTCAGGACAGACCCAGAATGAAAGGGGGGGTGTACTGATATACACCAGGGCTGGATTGGATGTCAGTGAACTGCCCGGCATAAGTATTGACCCTGACATCGATCACCTATTCATCTCAGTCACCCTCTGCAAAACCAAACGGTTGACTATATGGTGTATCTACCTACCCCCCAAACATGCACCTACCTCCTATACAAAACTCTTTGCTAATGTTGACACCCTCCATCACAGTGACGCTATTATCTGTGGTGACTTCAACCCAGACTGGCACGACCCAAAACGTACTCTCTACTTTTCGGCTGTATCTGATGCCGGGTTAGAACAACATATCGATCAACGAACCAGGCTCAGTATGAAATCTGGGAATCACATGCTCCTCGACTGGGTGTTAGCAAACAACAGGTCCCATATCAGGGCTGCAGGCATCCTCCCTGATGCTCTGAGTGATCACTCCCCAACTTTCTGTATCTGGAAAAATTACCTCCCCCATCCCCTCTGAAAATCTTCAAAGCCAGAGACCTAACTAATTTTAACACCTCTGAATTTATACATAGCCTTGCTTCCTCTGATTGATCACCTATCACCACCCTTTCTGACATCAATCAGGCTGTGGATTACTTTATCAACACCTTCACCTCCATCCTCGACCTCCATGCCCCCTTCAAGATAAGACGGGCTAAAGGATTTCACTCCCCCTGGCTCTCCCAGGAACTCCAGCTCCTAGTGCACTCCAGAGACAATGCATGGTGTTCCCACAAAAAGACAGGGCTCCTCACTGATTGGAACGCCTATCGGCAATTGCAGAATACCTGTAAAACTAAAGTATCCAAATCCAAGCGGCACTATCTACAGTCTCTACAAAGAGATAACCTTGGTGACTTTAAATGCTTTTGGAAGCAAATAAACACCCTCCTTAAGGGCCACGAAAGGACCACCCCCCCCCAGATCATTACTGAAGGGCTCAGAACTATCCTCACCCTCAGAGATCACTGTAGAAATAAACTTATTCTTAACCGACCTCGATGTCTACAAGGTAGGCCTCCCAGATACCAGCGCCTCGCCACAATCTCCCTGTGCTGAAACTCACCACCTCCTCTTTCATTTAAAACTTACTTCTCGTAAGGAAGTCCTTAAGTTCCTTATGGGCCTCAATCCTGATAGCTCCCCTGGTTTTGACACCCTGCCTCCCTGATTCCTTAGGTTTGGTGTCCCCGCACTGGCTCACCCAATTGCCCTGTTGATCAATCAATCATTCCTCTCACATACTATCCCAGACAAATGGAAGACCACCACTGTTGTCCCCGTGCACAAATCAGGCCCAACCAACCTCATCGAAAACTCAGACCTATTTCCATCTTATGTCCTACAGCAAAAATCCAAGAAAGAATCCTATATAATCAGCTGTACTCCTTCCTTGAACAGACTAACACCCTTACAATACATCAACATGGCTTCAGAAAATCACACAGCACTGAATCTGCTCTATTGAAGGTCACCACTGACTGTCTCCATGCCATGGACCACGGTAATGACATGGGGGCTGTCTTCATTGACCTCACAAAGGCCTTTGACCTTGTTAACCACCCCTCCTCATTTCCAAACTACATTCATTAGGTCTCGACTCCAACTACCTCTCCTGAATCTCAAACTATTTGTCAAACTGCTTCCAGTGTGTCAAACTAGCTGAGGCCCTCTCTTCCCTATCTCCAGTCTTAGATGGGGTCCCCCAGGGATCCATTCTTGGGCCCCTACTTTTCTCTATCTTTATTAATGAATTTTCCCTTAACTGTGGGGGGGGGGTCGATACAGTTATGTGCTGATGATGCAATCCTATACCATCACAGCACTGATGTCTCCTCTATCAGGTCAAACCTGGGAAAGGACTTCCATCAATTGGAAGACTGGTTCAAAGAAAACCTGCTGGTTCTGAATACTAGAAAAACTAAATCCATGCTGTTAAGGGCCGGCCCGTCAGTGCAGTGGTTGGATTTCCATTTGTGATCCAGTGACCCGGGATCGGGAACAGATCCGGGTCGTCGGAGAGCCAGCCATGGGAGAAGGATCTGGTGAGTGTCCAGTGCACGCACGACCCCTAGTGGAGGCTGGGGGGATACATCTGCACCAGCGCCAGGTCTCAAGAAGCGAGGGGCGAATGCTGGACATCATTGCTCGTCCCCACCCCTGGGGCAGTACCAAGAAGAGCGCCGGCTGCCTAGATGATGCACGCGCCTGGCACCATGGCCTTCATGGCCCCCACCTCTCACCGACCAGTCACTGGTTTCGGTGCACCACCCAGCCCTGAACCCTGCCCTGGGGGAAAAGCCAGGGAGGCAATACCAGAAGGCACCTTTCCCATCAAAGCCAGACTGGGCATGGGCATCTGCCCCACCTCGATGGGTAAGTTGGGGGGCATTGTGTGGAGGGGGTAGTGGGTACAGGTGCACAGAATAAGGACTGAGGTACTGGCAGCCGGAGCAGAAAAAGAATATAATATATAAAAAAAATAAATAAATAAATCCATGCTGTTCTGCCATACATCCTTTGACTTAGCCTCTCAGCCCCCCTTTGCTCATCAGCACATCCTCAGGTCAGCATCTTAAAAGGGTGGATTCTTTCAAATACCTAGGTATGACTCTCAACAAACACTTATCCTTCGACTCCCATGTTAACAACATTATCAAAACTACAAATCAGAAGCTTGGCCTCCTCCATCATACTTCCCCCTACCTTATACCTTGTGCTAGGAGGATCATTGCCTCTGCTACCCTCCTCCCGGCTTTATTCGATGATGTGCCCATAATTCACTCTGCTGGGATCACCACTCTGGCCAAGATCAAGCAGGCCTACCATAGGATAGCGTAGTTTGCAGATGCTGCATCAGCTTGGGCACATCACTGCAATGTTCTTAAATCTTTAGGCTGTCTGTCCTTTGAGCCAAAAATGGACTTCCCTGTACTATGCACTGTATTCAAACTAACCCAACTCCATCCCCCACCCATTCTCCCCAGGATACTCACCCTGAAATCCTTCCCCAGGACCCTTCAACTCTCCCACCTCCCATTACTGAACCTTCCTAAGGTTCGCCTAGCCATTGGCAAGTGATCCTTCACTTTCTCTGCACCTCTAAAATGGAATACCCTCCCACATAGTTTACTCTCATGTACATCTCTTCCCCAGTTTAAAAGAAGATACAAGGAAATCTCCTTTCCACCCCCAACCTGTTGTGGCAATTGTACTTAATGCTCTCCACTAACTTCCATTGTGCCTTTCACCTGCATTCGGTCTCTCCTATCTTCCACCAATCCCCCTCTCCTTAAGTCTAGAAATCCCTCTGCCTCTCACACACCTCTCTAGCTTTCCCTTTCTTCTACTTAACCCCCTACCCCCCCACTCCCACTTCTTTCCCTCTCTTATATCTTGTAATTATGTAAATTTTAGTAGTTCTCTTATACATTGTAAAAATTGTAAACTTTTGTATTTGGAATGGTTCTATGATTTTTGTGTACTGTACAAAATACCTCACCTGATCTCAGTGATCTCAAGCCTCCTGCACAGTTGGTCCCAAGCCCAATCACAGACCTATCAACATTTATTTATTTATTTATATAGCGTTTGTTAACCGGGTAGGTACACTTCTCAGCATAGCTGCCTGTTTTCAGGTATGACCTAGACATTGGACCCTTCCAGACTATCTTGGAATCATCAGCCTGAAGTTGTGGAAACTGACTGTCTGCTCATGAACATCCTGTGGCTTTCATATATTATATGTGTATTGCTATCCTGTCACTGACTGTACTCACTCTATGTATGTGTTTTAGCTCTTTGTGCCATATTGTATATTGTACCTCTCTCAAGGAATTGCCTTTATTCCCCGGGTCACCCCTGAAAAAGGGACATTACTGTCTCAGTGGGTCCACCCAGTTATCAAAATTCAAATAAATAATTAAGTACCCAGACAGAACTGAACTCTTGGCTCTGCACTTGGTGCTCAGAGAAGGGCCACACCTTCATTGGCGACTGGAAAGATTTCTGGGAAAGGAGTTACTTTAAATTCGATGGCCTTCACCTCAACAGGGAGGGGGTAAGGGCATTAGGGCAAAAACTTGATGGCGAGTTTAAACTAGAGGATGGGGTGGTGGTGACCAGAGAGGAGCAGGAATATAGAATCCCAGTCACCACCCCCCAGAGCCATGTAACAGGGCCTATCATCAATCACATACACATAAACAACAGGCGCACACAAAGGACTTACAAGTTAAACAAAGTACAGGGAAACAAAGGATCAAGGATGCTGGACTCTGGAAGACAATGATGACCGATGCCTGGAGTCTGGCTAGCAAAATCCCAGAACTCTCAGCCACAAAAGCAGATGCAAGATTGGACTGGGTCGCAGTCACAGAAACATGGCTAAATGAGAGTCATGAATGGGATGTTGCAATCCCAGGTTACAAATTATTCAAGAAAGACAGAAAATAGGTTTCATAGGTAGTTCAGAGCAGAGAAGACTAATAGTCCGTATTGCTCACCATTTAATATCCCATTATTTTTGTATTAATTATCTATCCAACCTGTGCTTAAATTCCTCAATAGTTTTGCTGGCCACTACCTCTATAGGGAGGCTATTCCAAATTTTTTTGTACTCTAATAGAGAACCAGTATTTCCTTTAGTTGTTACGATATCTGTTACCTTTAATCTGCAGAGGGTGTGCTCTTGTGTAGTAGCTTTGTTCCCTAATGTCCAGATTCAACATATCCCACAAGTCTGGGTTAGAAAAGACTTTATGCACCATGCACGTATCCCCTCTGAGCCTACGATGCTCAAAACTATACATACCCAATTTCTGCAGTTTTTCACTATATTCCAAGTGTTGTACCCCTCTGATTAATTTGGTCACCCTTCTCTGTACCCTCTCCAGTGCTCCAATTTCAGTTTTTCCCCCTGGTGCCCACAATTGTGCGCAATATTCCATATGTAGTCTGACCAGTGAAGTATAGAGTGGAATGAGGACTTCTTTGTGTCTACTCTTAATATGCCGCCTAATACAGTTTAGAATACTGCTTGCCTTTTTAACTACCTGATTGCAGTGTGCCTTACTACCAAGGTCATTTGAAATTCTAACTCCCAGGTCCCTTTCATCCGTTACTTCTCTTAATATGGATCCATTTAATATATAGTTATGTTTAAGATTTTTGGAGCCCAGGTGCATCACAGTGCATTTATCAGCGTTAAATGTAAGTTTATACATCCTTGCCCAGTCCCCCAGTACTCCCAATGCTTCTTGTAACATTTCTGCATCCTTCTTGTTATTTACTGGATGACCTAACCTTGTGTCATCAGCAAATTTGGACATCCAAGTTTCTCCCTTAGTTTTCATAGATGATATGTAAACATTAAACAGGGCTGGCCCCAGAACAGAACCCTGTGGGACCCCACTAGTGACACTGGACCAGTCAGAATAAGTACCCCTTATGCAGACTCTCTGCTTCCTGCCGTTTAGTCAGGAGGCAATCCATTTGGTAATGTTGCCTGGAATATCGTGCTCAATTAAGGAGTCAATTAGCTGACCATGTGGTACTTTGTTGAATGTTTTTAATAGATCTAAAAAGATAATATCCAGTGAGTCCCCTTCATCCAATGATTGACTAACCTTTCCATAAAATTCCAGGAGGTTTGTCTGGCAGGAATGTCCTTTGACAAAGCTGTGCTGAGTTTGGTCAATGTCCTCCCTTTTCTGCGTATATTGTACCATAAAATCTTTTATAATCCCCTCCATGACCTTCCCCAAAACAGCTGTCAGGCTTATGGGTCGATAGTTACTTACTACATGTTTAGACCCCTTCTTATGTTGATTGTGAGCATGCGCAAGAAACATGTTGCGTCAGCTTTCTCCAGAAGCAGGTTGTAGAGGCATGGCACTGTTGTGCCCAATGCCCCCACACCCTGCAAAGGCTTGTCCCGCATCCCCCAATGCTGTGGCACGCTGCTGCTGACACTAGTTCAGCCAGCGTGCACACAACTTTCTAAAAATCAGCCGCTGCAATCAGGGGCCGCATTGCAGCACCAGCCATCCGCTGCAATGAAGGAGCAACCCGTCATTGCAGGGTGGGATGTGAAACCCCTGATATTGTTTGTGAACATGAGGTGGCTTGCCACCATATTTACAAACAATAACTACCCTCCATGTTTATTTGCCGACGGGGGAGCCCACTCCCTGTCGGCAGAAAGGAATCCCCCCCTCCTTTTGTTGTTTGTCGACTGGGGTGCCCAACTCTCAGCAGAAACAACTCTTCGTTGTTTGCCAAACGGGGTGTCCAATCCCATCGGCCACAGCTGTCCCCAAAGCTAGACCGTGGCACGCTGGGAGCCCACCCAGCATGCCACATGCCCTGTAATGTTGAAAGTGGTCCGCAACATTTTCTTCTTTTGTTGTACCTGAAAGAAAGGAAACGGTCCTCATAGTCTCCCCACCCCTCCCCACAACCCGCACTCCACCACTGCGCACCCAGCCTCCCCACACCCCCTCACCCCATACTTACCTCCGGAGCTCAGCGCAATGATCTTCGCTGGACCGGGAATACGTCTGCACTCTTCAAAGCCAACCATGAACTGAGGAAATGCCAGTAAGCTGTATAATGTAATGAATAGGGTTTTTTCAACTTTAGTGCATATCTCAGGCATTTTTGGGAATTTTTCCACCAAATTTCCAACTTGGGGTTTTTGGGACCCCTCCTCATGAATTATTGAACTGTCGTGGCATTAATTGGCCCCGGAAGGTGGTTTCGCGGTCACTGCGCGGAATCACCCTTCAGGGATGATTAATGAAACGACAGTGCCAGTGTTGATGAGGTAGGCTCTCAAAAAGTCTATGTTGCAAATTTGGTGGGAAAAATAAAAAAAACGACTGTTTTACGAGAGTGCGTTATGCAGTTGGCACCCATGCTCGTAACTTCGCGAATTTATATTTTCACTCCAGATTTTCAACATTGTCATTTTCCCAGACTTACTTATGAACAGTACAGCTGTCATTTTTCCCATCCTGTCTGAAATGTGTTTTCGCACTTCCGGTGCAGAATAGAGCAGTTGCTGTGGAAAATCACTGTTCTGGACAGAGCAAGAAAATGACAATGATACTGTTCATGAGCAGAGGTCCTAAAATGCCTATGTTGATAATTTGGTGATGTTAGCCCATCAATTGACAATGTTACAAGTGTGTGTTGCGCACTTTCCACGCAGCCTTGTAACTTCGCAGATTTGTAATTTTGTCACACCAGATTTTCAACAGTAGCATTTTTTCACAACTCCTCATCAGCAGTACAGCTGTCATTTTCCCATCCTGACCGAAATGTATGTTGAAAATTAGGTGACAAAACTCCATAACATGACTGTGTTACAAGCGTCCATTGAACTGTTTCCATGCACCCTTGTAACTTTGCAAATTTGTAATATTGTCACGCCACATTTTCAGCAGTGGCATTTTTTCACACCTCCTTATGAACACTACAGCTGTCATTTTTCACATCCTGGCTAAAATATGTTTTTGCACTCCTGCCAGAGAATAACACAGTCACTCTGGGAAATCAGTGTTTGGGACAGATTAAGATCAACGAGTGAGAGGGGCGAGTGACCGAACTCAACTGAGCTCTGTCGGGAATGCTGTGGATTTGTTTGTGGGCAGACAAAGGCCCCAACACAAGAGACCAGTACAAAAGGGCAGCCTGCAGCACTGGAAGAAACACAACAAAAGAGCGACTGAGGGAGGGGGAGTGAGCGAACTCACCGAAGTGCTGTCAGGACTGTTGCAGATTTCTTTGTGGGCAGAAAAAGGCGTCAGTGCAGGCAGGGGCCCAGTACAAAAGGCCAGCCTGCAGCGGTGGGAGAAACGGTATGAGCGAGTGAGATGGGGGACTTAGTGAGCTAAACGGAGCTCTATCAGGACTGCTGCGGATTTCTTTGTGGGCAGAAAAAGGCACCAATGCAGGCAGGAGCCCCGTACAAAAGGGCAGCTTGCAGCACCAGGACAAACAGAATGAGCGCATGAGAGAGAGGGAGACTGAGCGACCTCAACGGAGTGCTGTCGGGATAGCTGTGGATTTCTTTGTGGACAGACAAAGGTGCCAATGCAGCCAGGTGCCCCATACAAAAGCACAGTCTACAGCGCCAAGAGAAACAGAATGAGCGAGTGACAGAGCGATAGTGAGCAAGCTCAACGGAGCTCTATTTTGACTGCTGCGGATTTGTTTGTGGGCAGAAAATGCGGCAACGCAGGCTGGAGCCCAGTACAAAAGGCCAGCTCGCAGCACCGGCAGAAATGGAATGCACGAGTGACAGAGGGGGAGTGAACGAGCGCAATGGAGCAGTGTCGGGACTCCTTCAGATTTCTTTCGGGACAGAAAAAGCCACCAATGCAGGCAGGAGCCCAGTACAAAAGGGCAGCCTGCAGCACCAGGAGACACAGAACGAGTGAGTGAGGGAGGAGGGGTCAGTGAACTCAACAGAGCTCTGTTGGGACTGCTGCAGATTTGTTTGTGGGCAGAAAAAGGTAGTAATGCACGCAGGGGCACAGTACAAAAGGGCACTCTGCAGTGGCAGAAAAACCAGAATGAGCGATTGAGCGAGCTCAGTGGAGCTGTATTGTAATTTCTGCAAGTTTCTTTGTGGACATAAGAAGGCAGCAATGCAGGCAGGAGCCCAGAAGACAAGGGCAGCCTGCAGCACTGGCAGAAATGGAATGAGTGAGTGAGAGAAGGGGAGTGCATGAGCTCAACGGAGCTTTGTCGGGACCGCTGCACATTTCTTTGTGGACAGAAAAAGGTGCCAACAGAGGCAGCAGCGTAGTACAAAAGGGCAGCCTGCAGCACTGGGAGAGCCAGAAGGAGTGAGTGAGACAGGGGGAGTGAGCGACCTCGACGGAGCTGTGTCAGGACAGCTGTGGATTTCTTTGTGGGTAGAAAAAGATAGATTGACATCAACTTGCAAGATGGCGGTCACGCTGGACTAGCCCTCACTTCGTTTTTATTGTTTACTGTTTTACTGTTTTACTGGGTTCATTTTAACCCGTTTTATTTGTTTTCACGTTTTATTTTATTTTTTAGTTATCAGTTTTATTTGCTTTATTTGCTTTAGTTGTGCTGTCGTGTTTATTTGCGTTTGTCTCCTGGCGTGGTTACAGTGGAAGGAAGAGTCGTGGGGAATTGCTCCCTATACGAGTTGACTGCCGTTTTGTTTTTGCTGCATTGCTATTTTGCCCTCTCACGGAGAATCTGCAAGCAACTTTTATTGGAGACCATTACAAGGGACTTTGGGGTGTGCTTTTATTTTCTAGTGTCTTTACTGACTGCCATCGCGTTGCAACTATGTGCGGGAGTTTGGGATGCTAGCGAGTCGACTTCAGCCGGGATTTGGTCTCCGTGGGGTTTTTCCGGCTTCTATCCCTGGGATTACTGGCTCCAGTCGAATACAGGTCGTACATGCTGGATCTATTGGGACCATCTCTACAGTATTTTATTTGGTGAAAGATTTGGCTTAGTTTGTGTTGACTGTTCTACGTCTTCGGAGAATAACCTGTACATTCAGCTGTATCGTGAGTACTAGCACCTGACTCTCCATCATTGTCCTTCACTTATCTGGGACCTTAAATACGAACTTAATGCTGTGTTAAAGGCTCTGGGGGTATATTGCCACGGTGTTGGTTTTGGTTTTGAAAGTCTATCTTCCCCCCCTCGCTTTTTTATTCTTTGCCTGGGCGTTTGGTGTTGTGCTGTCTGGGACCAAGCAGGAGCCTCTCCTGCTCCCTCAAGGAGTTGAGGGTTACTGGGGGGGGCTTCTAAGCTACTCTAGGGCAGGCCTTTTTTGGCTCGTCTAGGGGTATCTGAAGCTGTGGGTCTCAGCGGCATAACTGGGCCTTATTAGGCAGTGTTGGGGGTGGGGGAGTGAAGCCTCCTGATGCCTCACAGCTAAATTGATACCATCTTCAAAGAGCTACTCTCTTCTCCCATGCATAAGGTTGCATCACGTTTTGTATTTTATCATATTTTGGACTTTACTTTTTACTCATCATCGACTCTATTGGATGGACAGTGTGTGTGCAGTGAGAGGGCCTCATTGTCCTTATAAGCTTGGATTTTCTCAATACTTTACTCATTGGCAGTGAGAGTGTCGAAAAATAACTGTAATTTTTCTTTTTCGATTTTACTTTATTATATAAGGGACGGTGGGTGCTGTGAGAGGGCCTCCCTGTCCTTTTATATTTCTATTTGGATTCTTAATAATTTGTTCTCGGCTTATTTGTGTTTGTGTAGTTAGTAGGTGGGTTTAAGTTTTGATGGAGTTTTTAGTATAAATGTAATTCGGGGGTATTCTGTTTTTGTGATACTAGAACATCCTTTATTTATTTGCTTGCAGTTTGTCTGTTTTCCCGTTTTGTTATGTGTTACTCTGCTAACCCAGTCGTGCATTATTCGTCCTCCAACCTCCACGCCCTCCGCCTCTTTTTTCCTCCCCTTCCATTTCTATCTACCAGCTTTGTCGGTCACTTGGTATTGCCCGTGGGAGGGGGGGTGAGTGTGGCGGGAGTCGTGGACGCGATAGGGTGAATGAACGGACTGCTCGCATTGGGGTGGTTAAGCCCAGAAGATGCCCTGGGGCGAAATGGAGCCTGGAACGAGGTTCTCCATGCCTAGTCTCCATACCCAAGGGGCTCCTCCTATTTGGATGGGCAAGTAGTCGGGACGGCTTCGGATCCCTGTCCAACTCGGGTGGTGTTGTGCAATGCCAGATCTGTTAAAAACAAATCAGCTATCATTTCTGATTTTGTTGAATCGGCAGATCTGGCTTGCATCACCGAGACCTGGCTGGACGGAAATGCCGCCCTTTTAGAGGCGCCTGTTCCAGCTGGGTACTGTGATTCACCGCCCGAGATTGGATCGCTGGGAGAAGGTCTGCTTTAAGACCGCTTGGGCTCCACGGGTGTACCACAGTTGAGGAAGCGGAACTTTGAATGTACCATCATGGCCGGTGTGGGTTGCAGGATAGTCCTCGCTCTACCGTCCACCAGGAGACGGGAGACGATTCCTGCAGGAAGTGGGGCAGACTCGTCAGCCGGGAGCAGGAGTGCTGGAGTCACCCAGACCGATGGTTCTGGCCACTTCAATGCCTGGGTCGACGACGAATTTTCCGCCTTTGGTCAGCACTTCCTCCAGTTGATGTCATCACTGGGCCTTACACAGATTGTTTCCTCGGCTACGCATAATCACGGCCATTCCTTGGATTTAGTTTTTCTCCTGGGGATTGAGGCCTCTGATGTGGTGGTGGAACCTGTCAGTTGGTCCGATCATTACACCAAGAGCTTCAACTTCTTTGCTCCCCTTCGTAGGTCTGCTCCTGTGGAGATGGTTCGATACCGCCCATTACGGGATGCGTGCCCTGAAGACCTGATGGCGGTGTTGTCCCTCTCAGAGTTTCCGATTGCCAGCATGGGTCCAGAGGCTATGGTCTTGGCTTATAATCAGGCCATTTCCTTGGCCCTGGATGCAATTGCTCCTGTCCGTGTTCGTCCCCTCTCTCTTCGCCCTCGGGCCCCATGGTTTGATGGGTCCTTGAGGGAGCTGCGACGTGTGGGTCGACGGTTAGAGCGTCGTTGGAGGAAATCTGCTCTGGATGCCGACCGCCTTAGTTTGGAGGAGCATTATCAGCTCTACCAATCAGAGATCTCCCATAAGAAGGCAGAATTCCTGTCCAGGGAGATCTCTGTCGCTCAGAATCGACCGGCTCAGCTCTTCAGAACTGTGGACAGGCTGTGCAACCCAGCCTGTCTCCAGCTCCGTCGAGCTTTTTCACAGAAGGAGTGTGAAGAGATCGCTCAATTCTTTGTGAATAAGGTTGTCGACATCAGATCTGAGATCCAGCCAACACACTCTAAGGGGGAAGCTTTTGGTCGGCGTTCCGCCATGAAACCTTCTGTCTCCTGGTGTTCCTTTGACCTGCCGACGTTCAATGATATTATGCGGATCATCCAGGGGATGCGCCCACGTGCTTGTAGTTTAGATCCGGGCCCTACCTCCTAATTTTGGGTTGTATTGAGATCGTTGGCCCATTTCTGGTTCAAATAATCTGGTGCTCTTAGAATTGGGTGAGTTTCTAGCTCCCTAAAGGAAGCTGTGGTGACTCCCCTTTTGAAGAAGGCTTCTTTGGACCCAGATGTTTTTTCCAACTACAGACCAATCTCAAACCTTCCCTTTATTGGGAAGGTTATTGAGAAGGTAGTGGCAAACCAGCTGGATGACCATTTGACCATCCATAGTATCTATGAACCTCTCCAGTCTGGTTTTCGTAAGAGGCATAGTACCGAGACTGCTCTGGTTCGGGTGCTCAATGATCTCCTGATGGTGAGAGATCAGAGGAACCGTTCTATCTTGGTCCTCCTTGATCTCTCTTCAGTCTTTGACACTGTAGACCACGGGGTTTTGCTCGAATGCTTGGAGTCCATCTGTGGCCTGTCTTGTACAGTGCTCAGATGGTTTTCATCTTTTTTATCTGGGAGAATGCAGAGTTGTGTCGGGGATTTTTTCTTCTGACCCTTTCCCTCTGCATTGTGGTGTTCCCCAGGGTTCGGTGCTTTCCCCCATGTTGTTTGCAGTGTATATGCTGCCCCTCAGAGACATTGTAAGAAGGTATGGGCTGAGGTTTCACTGCTATGCCGATGATACCCAGCTCCACCTGTCTTTTGCCCCTGACCAGGTTAGTGCTCTCTCGGAATTTAATAGCTGCCTCGCTGAAATCCAGGACTGGATGAATGCGAACTGGTTAAAGTTGAACGCCGGTAAGACTGAGGTTTTGGTTGTGGATCCGGGGCGTGGGACAGGTGGGTTGGGGTCTGGTCAGCCATCTGGCGTATTACTGGGGGGGACCCGATCCTTTCCTCTGAACGGGTGCGTAACCTGGGTGTGGTACTTGACGACGGGCTGACCCTTCGTCACCAGGTGTCAGCTGTCGTTAAGTCCGCATTTTACCATCTTAGGAATATTGCCAGGGTGAAACACCTCGTTCCGTCCAGCGATTTACCCATGTTGGTCCATGCCTTTGTGACATCTCGCCTTGACTACTGCAACTCCCTATACTTGGGGCTTCCTGGGGTTGATATTCGCAGCTTGCAGCTAGTGCAGAACGCTACTGCAAGATTAATGACGGGGGTGACTAGAAGGACACATATCACCCCTGTGCTGCGTGATCTACACTGGCTGCCTATACAGTGGTGGATCACCTTTAAAATAGGTCTTTTGACCTTCAAAGCCCTGCACGGACTCGGCCCTGATTACTTGAAAGAGCTTCTGGTTCCTTACCGCCCTTTGCGACAGCTCCGTTCAGCCGACGAGGGGTTGCTAGAGGTTCCAAGGGTTATATTGAAGTCCTCTGGGGCTAGGGCCTTTGGTTTCGTGGCCCCTACCCTTTGGAACTCTCTGCCACGCCGGCTTAGAGAATGCATGACCGTGGAAGTTTTTAAGCGGGATTTTAAGACTTTCTTATGGAAAAAGGTTTTTATTGACTGAAGTTTGTTTTGTTTTGTCGATTTTACTTGTATATTTTGATTTTATGTTCTGTTTGTACAGCGCCTTGGTTTCTGAAAGGCGCTAAATAAATAAAATAAATAAAGTTATTAAAAAGCCACCAACACAGGCAGGAGCCCAGTACAAAAGGGCAGCCTGCCACGCCAGGAGAAACAGAATGAGCGAGTGAGAGACGGGGAGTGAGCCACCTCAATGGAGCTCTGTCGGGACAGCTGCGGATTTCTTCCTCTGCAGAACAAGCTGCCAACGCAGGCAGCAGCCCTGTACAAAAGAGCAGCCTGCAGCACCGGGACAAATAGACTGAGCCAGTGACAGAGGTCCACTGAGCGAGCTCAGCAGACCAACGCAATCAACATTCGGCATTGACAAATGCTTGTTATGTATGGGAACCACGTCAGCCAGTCTCCACATGTCTAACACCTCACCCAAAGCCAAGGAAGTTTGGAACATAGTTGTAATAGGGCCAGTCAGTTCATTAACCATCTCCCTAATAAGTCTAGGGTGCAACCCATCTGGTCCATGAGACATTTTAGTATCCATTTTTAGCAGTCTCTCCCTGACTTTGCTAAAATCAATTACTAAACTAGGTTCACCCCTTCCTGGTAGATGATTTTTTGTATTGCATGATTTGTTATTGTAAACTGAAGTAAAGAATTTGCTAAAACTGGTGGCCATTTGGCTATTGTCAATAATTTTTTTTTATTATTATTTATTTAGGGATTCGGATCATACCTTTGAGCTCAGAGCTCTTTTACAAAGGTTCCATATCAAATAGTGACAATGACAACAATAACAAACAGTTTATATACAATACTCAAATAGTGGGTAGCTAGTATACAATAAGGTTACAATGTCATTCATAGAACCAATGGTGATAGTACAGCATCAAGAGCATTCAACTAGGGTAAAGGACAGTGTTTATATGTAGAGAAGGAGATAAAGAGGTGTGACACCTAGTGTGAGAGTCTGAGGAGGAGTCAAGGTGAAGGGCAGGGGAAACTGGGGTGGGCGGCCAAAAGAAGTGGCTTTGTCTAGGAGGTTGGGAGGTAGTGGTAGTAGGTTGGTTATAAGGTTGATCCAGTGGGAGAAAAGGCACGGGGGGAGAGGAAGACAGAGGGATAGGGCAAGGGGAAGAGTGGAGGTAAAAGGAAGAGGAGGGAGAGTGTGGGTGAGTGGGTATTATGGGTGTTAGAGTCCTAGTGGCAGTCACAAACTGTCCTAGTAAGGAGGTGTTGCCTTAGGCCATTTTTGAATTGTGAGATGCATTGGGAGTTTAGAATGTGCACTGGGATTTCATTGAGCCATTACATAGAAACATAGAAACATAGAAATTGATGGCAGATAAGGACCGCAAGGCCCATCCAGTCTGCCCATTTGTTTTTCTACCTTATAAATCTGCCATCGGCCTTTGCTCTGCCAGTGGCCTATCTATTCATAGTCATTTGTATTGCTCCCTTATGCCTATCCCATGCCTGTTTGAAGCCCTGCACTGTATTCATAGCCACCACTTCTTGTGGTAAGCATTCCATGCATCCACCACTCTTTCTGTGAAAAGAATTTCCTCACATTCCCCTTAATCAGCCCTCCTCTAATCTCATGCTGTGTCCTCTTGTCCTGCTATTTTCTTATATTTAAACATGTTAGACTCTTTCACCTTGTTAATGCCCTTAAGGTGTTTGAATGCCTCGATCATATCACCTCACCACATTAGGGGGCCCTATAGCTGAAAGCACACTGTCCCTGCACAGTTCGATGGAAAGGTGTTGATAGGGCCCCCCTCATCCTGCTTCTGGTGGTATAGCTGGTAGCACTTGGTGTTAGGATGCTAGAAATGCATGGGGGGGGGGGTTACCCATTAGTGCCTTAATAATAGTTGTACCATCATCCTGCTTTAATGGGCCAATGATTATAACATCTCCCCTTTTATTATTTATGTAAGAGTAAAAGGTTTTGTGGTTATCTTTTACTTTGTTAGCTAACTGTAGCTCATACTTCTTTCTGGCCTGTACAATCACTTTCTTAGTGTGTTTAAGTGATTTTTGATATAAATTCCCAGCATAAGGCTTTACCACTTTTTTTGGCCTTTATGTATGCCTTATTTTTTTGTTTAATACACCTTTTAACTTTGGCTGTCATCCATACAGGTACTATTTTGGTGCTACTATATTTTTTGTTTTGAGGTACATATTTGTTGACTAATAAGCTAATTCTGCTTTCTAGGGTTTCCCACATCTGGTTCAAAGAAAGATCATTGAATTCTTCTTCCCAGGCCCAAGTTTCCAGGTCTCTATGCATACTGCTCCAATCAGCCTTACTATAGTTATAAATAATAGTATCCCTCTTAATGTTACCTGAGTCATTTAGTAAGGTGAAATTAACCATATTATGGTCACTTGAGCCTAGTGGGGGGGGGGGGGGGGATTGTACAATTTTGTACAGCTTCATTCATATTACAAAGAACTAAGTCCAAGGTGTGGTCTCCTCTGGTTCCTACAGTCACAAATTATTGAAGTCCTGCTAAGCTAAAGAGTTCCATGTAATGGTGCTCTACAGCAGATTTAGCTGTAAGGTTGGTCCAATCTATATCTGGCAAGTTCAGATCTCCCATGAGTAAACAATTTGTTCCTGCTGTAAGGGTGTGCAGCTTTCCCAGGTGTGTCATATCCTCAGGGAGAAGATATGGGGTGTCTATATACTATTCCTATTTCAATCTTAGGTCCTTTTGTGGGGGTAAACTTAATCCAGATTAGTTCTAGGGGGTCCCAGTCACTGGTTTCTACTTGTTCTGATGACAGGTGGTCAGATATATACATAATGCTACTACTCCTCCTCCTCCCCTGGTCTCGATCCTGTCCCTTGAATATGATACATAGCCAGGGATCTGTTTATCCCAGACATCTTCCTTGTCCCACCATGTTTCTGTGATAGCACAAATATGAATTATATCCTTAACCAGTACATATCTTAATTTGTCACATTTATTTATCAAACTTCTGGCATTTAATAACAAGCAATTTAAATGTTGCGGAGTTGTGGCTTTGGATATTTTATCCCTAGTATGTGCAAGTGCATGTACTTTCCCCCCCTCCTAACTAGTTTAAATGAAGGTCAATTGAAGCCCGAAGTTTATATGCCAGAATTATTTTCCCCATCTTGTTAAGATGCAAGCCATCAGGTGCAAATAAGGTACTCTGTTGAAATTGGTCCTTATGTCCAATACAAGTGTACCCTTCCCTATGGCACCACCATTTCAGCCATCCATTTAGCTGGTTTATATAATTTTTTCTACCCAAACTAGCTCTAGGAACTGGGAGAATTTCAGAAATCAGGACTTTACATCCCTTATTCTGTAGTGCTGCCCCCACGTGTTCAAAATCTTGATGTATATCTGTCATATTTCTTTTCCCTACATCATTTACTCCCACATGCAGTACAGTAACTGTTTTTTTAGTATTATCCAGTAAACCAGGAAGGAGCTGCCTAACATCCCCTATGCCAGCCCCAGGGAGATCGCTCACTGTGGTGTAATCATTGCATTTGTTACACAGGATCTGGTCCATAGCTCTCAAAATAGAGTCCCCCACTACCAGTACATCCTGTGTGACGTGGCATGGAATTTCTTCTTCTCTCAAGGTATCCAAATCCTGCTGATTAGAAACAACTACTGGTGGTTTGCTAGTTTGATCTGGAGCATTTAACCTACTTGGTTGATTCAGTTCAGCAGTAATACTAGGCTCCGTTAATATTTGGAAGCTGTTATGTAGCGGAATATTTGCTGAGCCTCCAATGTACCTTCTCCCTTTCTTTGGTGCCTGTTGTATAGTGCACCAGTCCTCCACTACACCTTCCCCATCTGTATTATCAATATCTGTGCGTAATATATTTAATTTTGGGGATGGGCACTCCTGTCCAGACCTAACTGCTGCGTGGTCAATATATTGTTCCAGTGCACTGATTTCCTCTTTAACTCATTGCCTCCACAGGAACTCTCTGAAGTTGCAACACTTGTCTCCTGCATACTGTTAACAGTGAATCCTGGGCCATTTTAAGCAAAATTAAGCCATAATCAGCATGCTGCAAACAAATGCTAATACTGTAGTACAAAAACCATAAGTGCTAGGCACATAGTATGAGCGGCAAACTTGTTCAGCATAAGATTAGCTTTCCAACAGTGGTATGTAAGTAATAATAGGCAATTTAGTTTTTTATATGCTGGTCGAAACAGCAAAGAAAATATTTTTTCCACTAAAAAATACACCATAAGCCTTTTTTTGTTGGGAAATATGTAACATATCAACATCAAATTTAGCATCCTGACATTAGATATAGTTTTAATAATTGTTTGTAAAAAAACAACTATTTCTGTAGTATTAAACATAATTTTCCCCATTTTAGTCAAGGTGTGTTGGTGAGGTTTGAGAGGCGAATTTAAACCATAAATACCATACCATAAACAAATGCATATAACTCCTAAAATATACATGATACACAGACATGTCAGTGGCAAAGCTGTTCCACACAAAATTGCCCTTCCAACAGCGCTATGCAATCAATTATGCTCAAATCGGTTTTTGTTTTATACTGGCTGAGATACCCAGAATGCGTGTTTTCTTCAAAGTGCTTAGGTGGTTCTCGAAGGACAAAATGTCTGTGATACACACCATGTCATAAACAAATGTGACTAACTCCTAAAGTAATCATGATACACACAAAGTGTCAGTGGCAAAGTTGTTCAACGCAATATTACCTTTCTACAGTGCTATGCAGTCAATTCTAATAATTTCTGGCTGGCAAGTAATATTAAAACATGTATATGGTGCCTTTTATAAATAAAACTGATTTGATTTGATGTCCCAGACATTACTAGGACTCACAGGAAGTCTGTAGGCGACTTCTGTAGTCGTTCTGGGACACACTGCAGTACATTTGCTGCCACCTACAGACGTCTTCTAGGAGGCAATGAGTTAACCGCCAGTCTATGATGGAGAATGTTAATTTCTTTCCTCAGAACATTTATTAGCTCACAATTATTACATACAAATTGAATGACCTGGTTGCCAGCTATGAACATTTTGCAAACTGAATAACAACATATGGGGGGGTTGCATTATATGTAAGGGAGGATATAAAAGCTATGGAGGTCCAAAGGTCCCAAAATGAACCTGAGGTACTCTGGGTCACTCTCAAACCATGCTCAGGCTCAGCCCTCAGACTAGGAGTGATATACAGGCCTCCCTGACAGGGGGCAGAAAGAGACAAAGCAATGTTTGAAAACATACTAAAGATGGCCGAAAAAGGAGAAGTCATGATGATGGGGGACTTCAACCTCTCAGACGTGGACTGGAACTCCTTCCCAGCATTCACAACTAGGAGCAGAAATTTCCTAGACACCTTGGGAGGGGCTGGACTTAATCAGCTTGTTGCGGCCCCCACTAGATAAAACACAATCTTGGCCTGGTGCTCACAAACAGCAGCAAGGTCCAGGAGGTGGAAGTGGAGTGCCATCTGGGGTCAAGTGACCACAAATCTGTCTGATTCAAGGTCAAAAAGGCCAAGAAAACAAGCCACACTAAGACACAGGTCATAGACTTCAGAAGAACAGACTTTGATCACATGAGAATATGCTTTAGGGATATCCTTAACAGGAAGGCAAAAGGAGGGGTAGAGGAATGTTGGATAAAAATAAGAGAAGCACTAGCAGAGGTTACTGCAAAATACTCTAGGCTAGTCAGTAAGATGAAGAAAAAAAGAAATCCGCTATGCTTCACAAAGGAGGTGGCAATTGCAGTGAAGGAAAACAGAGTAGCATTCCAAAGATACAAGAGCTCAAACAGTGAAATAGATCTGGAGGCATACAAGTGCAGCTTGAAGGAGGCAAGAAGGGTATCAGAAAAGCAAAGGCACAGACTGAGGAAAACATAGCGTGGGGGAGCGGTTGGACCACAGTGGGCTCAGGGAGGGTGAGGGTGGTGGAACAGAGGCACATCCCTCCAGTTGTACCTCTCCACAATTCCTATGCCATTCTGGCAAAGTGTGGTTCCTCTATGGAGGCACCTACAGTGGAGACCAAGGAGGATGCTGGGAACCTCCACAAAGGAGACCCACAGGAGGGTGGCAGGGAACCCTGCAGGAAGGAAACAACTCCTGGTGGAGGACTCCATTGTTAGGAAGGTAGAACTGGGCAAGGAAGGAGAGGAGGTGGGCAGCCTGCCTGGCGCCATGGCTTGAGGGACAGGAGCTAATCTCAGGGATTGCCTGAGCAGCTGCACAGGGAGGGAGCTGGATGTCATTGTCCACCTAGGGACAAATGACCGGCTAGAAAGGGATTAGAGAAGTGCAGGAAGAGTTTGTGGAATTGGGAGGGCCTTAGTCAAGTAGCGCACGCAACGTAACCTTTCGGAGGTGCTACCCATCTATGGTATAGGAGAGGCTAGGTGTTCCGCACTATGGATTCAATCAGTGGTTGAAAAACTGGTGTGGAGCTCAGGGATTTGGCTTCATTGGGGACTGGGGTCCATCTGGAGTGATGCAAGCCTATACTGGCATGATGGGCTGCATCTGTCCGGGAGGGAACCAGGATCCTAGGTGATAGGTTTAAATGCTTCATTGGCAAGCTTTTAAACTAGCCAAGGGGAGGCACTGGAAAGGAGCAGGAAAATCCTAACACCCCCAAACAATCACGTAGTAAGTGTGGCAAACACCAACATGGAGGTGTCGATGGAGAGAGAAGGGCAGGGGTAAATGGAGAAAGTGACAAAGGCAAGAAGGACAGGGATGGGTCAAAAGGGGGTAAGGCCATCAGGAAATGGAGGGTAATGAGTACCAATGCCCATAGTCTGGGCAACAAGCTCCCTGAGCTGGTGGCCTTAATGGAAGAGGGATGCCTGGATATTGTAGCAGTCACAGAAACATGGTACACAGAGAACCATGACTGGGATGTTAATATACCAGGGTACATAACTTACAGGAGAGACAGGCAGGGGAGAAGAGGGGAGAGTAGCTCTCATGTAAAGGAAGGGATAAAAGCAACTGAACAAAAGAGTAAACAGGAGGAGAGGAGGCACTGTGAGTCACCTTGGAGACTGGAAAGGGCACCACAATCCGCACAGGAGTTGTGTACAGACCCCCATGTCAGGGGGAAGGAATGGACAAGGATATGATGGCAGGCATTCTTAGAATGGCAGAGAAAGGGGAGATACTGTTGATGGGAGACCTGAATATGTCAGATGTTAACTGGAGCACAGTTGCTGCAGCCACATCCAAGAGCAGGGCCATTCTTGATGCCCTACAGGTGGCAGGCATTAGACAGCTAGTTTCGGAACCCACTCGTGAGGGAGCAATCTTAGACCGTGACTCTCAAACGGGGCAGTGAGAGGATCTCAGATCTAGAAGTGGGTTGCCATCTGGGGACAAGTGACCATCAAACAGTGTGGTTCACGTTAAACTCAGCTACAGAGTCAAGCCATACAAAGTGAGGGTACTGGACTTTAGGAGGGCTGACTTTGGCAAGATGGGAGAGTGCCTCAGAAAAGCACTAGCAAACAGGCTAGAAGGAGGTGTGGAGCAACAATGGGAATTATCAAAACTGCCATCACAGAGGCAACAAGCCTTTGTGTGAAGCAAATAAACAAATCAAAATGAAAGAAAAGCCACTATGGTTCTCAAAGAGGTGGCTGTGAAAGTCAGGAAGAAAAGATAGCATCCCGAAGTATAAGAAACACAGAAGGAGCAGGACAGAGCTGTACCAGTTAAGGCAGAAAGAAGCAGGAGGAAGTCAGAATAGCAAAGGCCCAAACTGAGGAAAAGATAGCCAACTCAGTTAAGAAGGGGATAAAACCTTTATAGGTACATCAGCGAGTAGAAAGACAAAGGAGGGATAGTGAGGCTGAATAGAATGAACGTGGTGGGCAGAGGGGACAGTGAAAAGCAGGAATACTGAACGAATATTTCGCTCAGTATTCACAAAAGAGGAGGGGAAGTGCCCTCATCCAATTAATAGAAGCACTCTTGATAGGGGTCGATCCCAGTCCTTTCACAGAAGAAAGGGTTCTGCAAGAACTCCTAAAACTGAAGGTGGACAAAGCAATGGGTCCTGATGGAATTCACCCCAGAATTCTAAAAGAATTAAGGAAGGAACTAGTGAAACCACTGGCTACTCTTTTTAATAAATCATGGGAGGATGGTGTGGTACCTGAGGACTGGAGGAAGGCAGATGTGATTCCCCTTAACAAAAGTGGGACCAAGACAGAGGCAGGAAACTACAGACCTGTCAGTCTGACCTCTGTGGTAGGGAAAGTGATGGAGTCACTTCTGAAGGAAAGAATAATTGAGTACCTAGAGGTCCAGTGGAGCACAGGATCCAAGGCAGCATGGGTTCAGCGGAAGGTCATGTCAGACAAATCTAATAGATTTCTTTGACTGGGTGACCAAAGTAGTAGACCAGGGAGGGGCTGTGGACATGGCCTACCTAGACTTTAGCAAGGCATTTGACACAGTCCCACAAAAGATTAATAGTCAAATTAACCAGCCTGGGGAGGGTCCCAGGTGGTAGCCTGGTCAAACATTGGCTGGACAACAGGACAGAAGGTAATTGTAAATGGAGTCCACTCTGAAGAAAGGGGGGTTACCAGTGGGGTACCAGAGGGTTCAGTATTGGGTCCAGTCCTTTTTAATGTCTTCATCAGTGACATTGCAGAGGGACTGGAAGGAAAGTATGCCTTTTGCAGATGACACAAAGATCTGCAACAGGGTTGATACACAAGGAGGCGTGGAAAGGATGAAAAGGGACTTGGCAAGGTTGGAGGAATGGTCAGACGATGGCAGCTAGGATTCAATGCAAAAAGTGCAAATAATGCACCTGGGAAACAAGAACCCAGGGATGAATACACAATGGGGGAGGTAGTAACAACAACAAAACAGGAAAGGGACCTGGGGTAATCATATCAGATGACCTTAAGGTTGAAGCAATGTGAGAAGGCAGGGAGGCCGGGGGTATACTGGGATGTATAGGAGAGGCATCAGCAGCAGAAAACAGGAAGTTGTTATCCCTCTGTACAGACAGTTGGTGAGACCCCATCTGGAATACTGTGTCCAGTTCTGGAGATCCCATCTCCGCAAGGACATAGACAGGATAGAGGTAGTCCAGAGGGAGGCAACTAAAATGGTGCAGGGTCTGCAAGAGAAGCCGTATGAGGAGAGACTAAGGAGCTTAATATGCATACCCTTGAGGAAAGAAGGGAGAGGGGGACATGATGAAACTTTCAAGTACCTCAAGGAATCAACAAAAGTCCAAGAGGGTAGCATCTTTCAGAAAAGAGATTGCAAGAACAAGGGACACGATTTAAAGATAGAAGGAGGGCGGTTCAGGGGCAATGTGAGGAAGTATTATTCACAGAGAGGGTAGGATGCATGGAACAGCCTTCCTGAGGAAGTTGGGGTCTAAAACTGTGGGAGAATTCAAGAATGCATGGGACAGACATAAGGCAATTCTTGTGGGGGGCAGGAAGATATAGGCTGTTGGTTAACTAGGATCTGCGGCCTATCCTGTAGGTAGGGAAATGGGCAGACTAGATGGGCCTAGCGGTCCTTATCTGCCGTCAAAGTCTATGTTTCTATGTTTCTATGTTTCTATGTAAAGGTGGCAATAAGACTTTCTTTAGGTACATAAGCAACAAAAGGAAAACTGAAGGAGACATTGTCAGGCTCATTAGCAGGGATGGGAGGAGGGTAGAAGAAGACAGTGAAAAGGCAAAAGTCTTAAATGAGTACTTCAGCTCAGTCTTTACTAAGGAGGCACCTGGTAATGGACCCACACCAAAGGGGGACAGAAGTCACCTAGGGGAAATGGACACAAGTAAGGACAGAATTACAAAAACTAAAGGTAGATAAAGCCATAGGGCCGGACAGAGTCCATCCACGCATATTGAGAGAATTTAGTGATGAATTCGCAGCACCACTAATGGATCTTTTTAGCAGATCCTTGAGAGAAGGGACAATTTTCCAGGACTGAAAAAGAGCAATGGTGGTCCCCATACACAAGAGTGGTAGCTGCAAGGAGATAGGAAACTACCAGCTGGTTACCCTCACCTCGGTGGTGGGTAAGATGATGGAGTCACTGCTCAAAGAAAATATACTAGCATTTCTGGAGGAATCTGAACAACTGGATGCCAAGCAATATGGTTTTACAATAGGAAGGTCCTGCCAGACTAACCTGATCAAGTTCTTTGTCTCATATACTAGGGCTGTGGATCAGGGTGGAGCTTTTGATGTTATCTACCTTGACTTTAGCAAGGCCTTCGACTCAGTACCACACAAAAGGCTACTAAACAAACTCAACCATTGAGGAGTGGAGCAGAAAGTGGTAGCATGGGTGAGTTCCTGGCTTGAATAGAGAACTCAATTCATGACAGTAAATGGGGCAGCATCTGGGGATAGGGAGGTGACAAGCAGGGTGCCACAGGGGTCCATCCTCGAACCATTACTCTGTAATATCTTCATCAGAGATATCACAGAGGAGTTGAGTGGGAAGGTATGCCTGTTTGCAGATGACACAACATGGTGGACACTGCACAGGGGGCAGAGCAAATGAAAGTGATCTACTCAGGCTGGAACACTGGTCCAACTTGTGGCAGTTAAAATTCAATGTGAAAAAGTGCAAAGTTAAGCATCTGGGCAGAAGCAACGCAGAGACAGACTACTACCTGGGAGGGGACAAACCAGCAACCACCCATCAGGAGAGGGATATAGGGGTTAGTTTTTTTTTTTTTTTCACCAGGTATAGCACACTAAGCTGAAAGCTTTTTTACAGGAGTGACCTGGGAGCACAAGGAGGTTAAGTGACTTGCTCAGAGTCACGCAGTAGGCAAGTGGAAGCTATGGGATTCAAACCCAGATCTGGTCTGCTGGATGTCACCAGATTTGCAGCTCAGAGCCTTAGACCACTGCGCTATCATATCAGATGATTTGAAGGTAGGCGGACAATGCAAAAAGGCAGCAAAGAAGGCCAGCAGGATGCTGGGATACATAGGAAGGGGCATCACAAGCAGAAGAAAGGAGGTGATCCTGCTGCTGTACAGGTCCCTGGTGAGACCCCACCTTGAGTACTGCATCCAGTTCTGGACATCTCATCTCAGGAAGGACATAGATAGACTGGAGACAGTACAGAGGAGGGTACCGGAAATGATACACAGTCTCCATAAGTTGCCATATGAAAACAGGTTACAGGAACTCAATGTTCTCCTTGGAACAAAACAGGGATAGAGGAGACATGATTGAGACATTCAAGTTTCTGAATGGTATAAACAGAGTCTCCACCCAGGAGCTCTTTATGGTCAATAGCACCAGTAGGACAAGAAGACATGAGATGAAACTGAAGGGAGGAAGATTCAAGGACAATATGCAAAGGTTTTTCTTCACAGAGAGGGTGGTTGATCCATGGAATGGTCTACCGGCTGGAGATATTTTCTCCAAAACAGTAGGGGAATTCAAAGCAGCTTGGGACAGACACAAGGGAATTGTTTCACATAAATCCTAAAGAGGTGGATAGGGCTCAGGGCAGACTAGATGGATCTTTGGTCCCCATCTGCCATCAGTTTCTATGTTTCTGTGTAATCCTCTCTGTTGGTTAAATCAAAAGAAGGATAAAAAACACAGAATCATCATGTAGTACCTGGCACTAGAGCCATTTAAATTCAAATTGATGTACTGTACAAATCCAGTAAAGAGAATGTCAATGCTGATTTTCTCTCAAGATATGGATCAGGAATTGAGAATTCAGAAGGTTTTAAAAAATGCATGTGCTTAACTGAAATGTTTGCTGTAAAAGATGATATGGAAAAAAGGATACTGCATATGGGGAGAACTGTAAATGTTATAAGGTAATGTTAAAAGAGGAATAAAGAAGACTTCAAAACCTGTTTTTTAAGGGAAAAAGGTTCCCTTTTAAGTGGCGGGGAGTTGACAGGGTTGGATAAGACCCTGTCCCATTTCTTATGCAGAGAGAGTTAAATGCTAGGGTTTGATGTCCTCTCATATTCTGTCACTTGTCTGTCGCTTGCCTGACTGACTGCACAATCACATTTTTCTTGTGGCACCAATGTACTGTCTACTCCGATGGTCCCACAATTTCCCACTTTTTTTTCCTTTCCTTCATTTGCTGTATTCTTTCTTTAACCCCTTGCTTCTCTGTAGTTAACAAATATATGTGAATCTTTACATGTAACTAGGATCCCTTGGTTTTCAAATGTATATAATTATATTTTTGAAATGACTGCAGAAATCTATTTGGGTCTATTAGAAAATATAACAATCTGGGACACAGAAGGTGGACCTTGAAATATATTTAATTTAATTATTTATTTAGTTTTTCTTGCCCAGGTAAGTGAACTAGATAAATTCTGCCTACTTGCAGGAATGACCCGGGGAGAGGGATACAGATGAATATCAACTGACCTGAACCAGATTAAGCTCTTGGTAGATCAGAGCAACGGATCACTCGGATCACACGGACCCCACCCCAGACCACCGAGGAGCGGAGGTCGCGAGGGCTTCCCGCTGCCCTCCCCCACGAAAACCAGGACCTGAGTGAAGGTAATTAATCTGGTCTCACCGTTTGGTGCCATTTTCAAAAAGCTCCACGCTAGCGATCGGAACATAACAAGCCTGGGGCCCTGCCTCCTACCTGCGATCACTCTGGGAGGCTGCTGCAGTGGTTTCTGTCGGCTCAGGTGTGGAGATAGTGCAGCAAACGGAACTTTTTCTCCCCTCTACCCTGCTTTCTGCACTAGAACAAGCGGATCAGACCAACAGATCACTCCTTACACACGGACCCCCCCCCGGACCACCGAGGAGTGGAGGTTGCGAGGGCTTCCCGCTGCTGTCCCCCATGAAAACCAGGACCTGAGTGAAGATCAGACCAACGGATCACTCGGATCACATGGACCCCCCCCCCCGGACCACCGAGGAGCGGAGGTCGCGAGGGCTTCCCGCTGCCCTCCCCCACGAAAACCAGGACCTGAGTGAAGGTAATTAATCCGGTCTCACCGTTTGGTGCCATTTTCAAAAAGCTCCATGCTAGCGATTGGAACATAACAAGCCTGAGGCCCTTCCTCCTACCTGTGATCACTCTGGGAGGCTGCTGCAGTGGTTTCTGTCGGCCCAGGTGTGGAGATAGTGCAGCAAACGGAACTTTTTCTCCCCCCTACCCTGCTTTCTGCACTAGAACAAGCAGGCACCTTAATGACTCTTTAAGACTACCAGTAGTACCTGCTTCATTTGTGTCCCGTATACTGGTGGCTCAGACCTTCTCCCTGTGCTTGGATATGCTGTGCTGTGTGCCTTAGTTGTATAGCTGTTCATAACAATTGTATGATTTTTTCCTTGATGCTTTGACCCTGCCTATAGCAACTGCAACCTGTGTAGTCAAAACAGCAGTCAGATTGATTTCATTTTAAAGTGAGCAGAGTAGACATTACAGCAGTTGGATTTTATTTAAAGCGAACAGTGTAGCCAACTCAGCAGTCGGAATTAAGCATTTTTGACCTCAATAGAAATTGATTTGCTGCCCGTGGTGTTTGTTGTGCGTCACCCCAATCCCTCATCTTGCCCCAGGTTCTTTGTTTGGCCCCCCCTCCGCCTTTAAAACTCACCTGTTTCTCTCCTGTCCTCCACAGATCAGACCAACAGATCACCCGGATCACATGGAACTCCCCCGGACCACCGAGGAGCGGAGGTCGCGAGGGCTTCCTGCTGCCCTCCTCCACGAAAACCAGGACCTGAGTGAAGGTAATTAATCTGGTCTCACCGTTTGGCGCCATTTTCAAAAAGCTCCACGCTAGTGAATCGGAACATAACAAGCCTGGGGCCCTGCCTCCTACCTGCGATCACTCTGGGAGGCTGCTGCAGTGGTTTCTGTCAGCCCAGGTCTAGCCCCGCTGAACGCTACGCGTTCGGCTCCCCACCGCCCCACCACCACCCTTGGTCGGCTCTCCCTCTTATAGGTCGCTGGTGATGATGTGGAACTGAATTAACCTATCAGCCCACTTCTCCATCAGCAGGCTATACCATTCTGCCACTAGGGGCTTTCCCATTTTTCCTGCACTAGTCTCCACAGTACACAAATAGTTCTCACTGCTGCACTCTCCCGCTGTTCACTTAGGGAATTCCTCCTGCCATTTCCTGTAGTCAAGTCCCCCACCCAAGATTCCTACTCCTGCTCTAAATCCTTGGTCTCCTGCTACCCAGCCAAGACCCGCCCCTGTTTCAATTTCTCTCTCCCATCTCCTTATCTGCCCTTCTGTCTAGGGACCTGCTATGCCAGGGCAGCCTATCCTCTGTAGCATGGCCCCCCCCCAAGCTGGCCCATCTGCCAGCAGCCTAGGTCCCCTGCCGCACCCAGCACCCTACTGCCCCCCCCCCGTGGATGGCCAAGGGGTTAAAAATAGCCCACCTGAACATCCGTAGCCTCCTCCCAAATCTGGTGGAGCTAACCACGTGGTCTGCCTACTACAGACCAGACGTTCTGTGCATTACAGAGACATGGCTCAAACCCCACACACCTGACTTGGCCTGCTCTCTCCCGGGCTACGGCATGGCAAGACTTGACAGGGTCAGTAACAAAAGAGGTGGAGGTGTACTTATATACTTTAAGGCACACCTAAACATCTCCATTGTGTCACACAACACCCCTCGAACCTTGCACTGTGAGTTTCTCCACTCTCTCCTTCTCCTTGGTAACACCAAAAAGGTACACATAGTGTGTGCATATAACCCTCCCAAGGTGGGTCTGCAGGGATTGTCGTCGTTACTGGAGCTACTTCAGGAGAAGGTGGGCTCCAGTGAGCTGCTCCTACTAGGTGACCTTAACCTTAACTGGTTGGGGCCCCACGTCAAGTTGTATGAACCGCTACTCTCCGGCCTCTCCCTCAGTCAGGTCATTGCGGAACCCACCCGACTCTCCAATCGTGGGAACAAGGGGTCACTCAGCGACTGGATCCTGCGCAACCGTCTGGACAAAATTGTTAAGTCAGGACTCCTTCCTGACTCAATCTCGGACCACTCTCCGGTTTACTGCATCTGGGGCTCAAACCCGCCCAGGATCCCCTGCAGAGTGGTAACAATGAGGGACTATTCGAAATTCTCAATCCTCTCCTACCTCAAGGACCTGCAGGGAGTGTCCTGGAACCACGTCCTGGCTACTCCTGACCCCATCACAGCCCTTGACCTCTTCCTCGTGGCATTTGCACCGCTCCAAAATAGGCACGCCCCCCTTTCCAACAGGCGAGTTCGAGGATTGGTAACAAAATGGCTTCACAGCGAGCTCCTATCTCACATGAAGCAGAGGGATAAGGCCTGGTCAAAATATAGGGCATCGCATAACCAAATGGATCTCCAGGTGTTTCGTCAGCTCAGAAACTCCTGCAAGAGGGCTATACGCTCTACGAAAAGCCAGTACTGTAGCTCTGCACTGATTGCCACCGAACGCGACCCCAGACGTTTCTGGGTGAACATAAAAAACCTAGTCAGTGGCTCGATCAAAACTCAAGTTACTGACATGACAATTGGTGAGGCAAACTGTAATAACCCCCTTACCATTGCCTCCTCCTTTAACCGTCTCTTCACAGACCTGCCGTCCACCCCCTTCCCACTGCCAGCAGCCCCAGTACTATGCTCCAGCCCTCAGTCTCCCCGCCCACCTTTCTACCTCAAGAAGATCTCTGTGAGGGAGACCCAGGCCCTCCTTGTCGGTCTCTCCCATCATGCGGGGGCAGGTCACGATGGCCTCAAACCTAGGCTTCTCAGCCTGGGGGCTCCCCTTATTGCCAGGCCTCTCGCCCACATCTTCAACACCTCGCTCATAACAGGGGTCATCCCCAACCTATGGAAAATTGCCAGGGTTGTTCCGGTACTGAAAAATGGTGACCCCAAGGACATTAACAACTATCGTCCCATCGCCATTCTCTCAGCCGCTTGCAAACTGCTGGAAAAAGCAGTTGTGTCTCAGCTTCAACACTACATTCAGGAATACAGTGTCCTCTCCCCATGTCAGCACGGCTTCCGTAAAAACCACAGCACCTCTACGGCTCTGGCTGAAGTTACAACAAGGATCAGGACCGCAACTGATCATGGGGGCCATATTCATGGACTGTCCAAAGCCTTCAACCGTGTAGATCATCCCCCCCTCCTCGGCACACTCCACACCCTCGGCTTCTCCCGCCATTCCCTCAACTGGTTCTCCAGCTACCTTGGGGATAGGATGCAACTCACCTGCTTCAATCGTACCCTCTCACCCCTCCTGCCCGTATCCAGTGGAGTTCCACAAGGATCCGTCCTCGGGCTGATCCTATTCTCCCTGTTTGTCAATGGCTTACCCTCCGCTGCTACCGAAGGGCACCTCACCATGTACGCAGATGACCTCGTCCTGTTGGCCAGCTCCCACGATATCACCAGCATCAATGCCCAACTCAACTCTGTCTTCTCCTGAATCTGTAAATGGCTGTAAGGGCACAGATTCGTAGTCAACCTCAAGAAAACCCAGGCAATGCTATTCGGCACTGCAGTCAAAATTGCTTCCTGCACAACGCCCCTTAAAATCCTTGGTACCTGTAACTCTCCACTGGCTACAACAGTCTCTGCTAAGTACCTCGGACTCACCCTTGACCCCCAGCTGGACCTCTCTGGGCACATCCGGAACATATGCAATGCCACAAATGGTAAACTTGGCCTTGCCTATAGGGCCAAGGACTGCCTCACCCCCGCCGCTCGGCTGGCCTTAGCTAGGGGGATACTTCTGCCCACCCTCTCCTATGGTCTTGTCGCCTTTGCCTCTGCCCCTTCCTCATGCCTTGTAAAGTGGGATACCACGTACAACAACATATGCCGCTTTGCGCTCTCGGCCCCCCGACTTACCCACCAATGTGAGCTCTACTCCCGTCTTGATTGGCTCCCCCCTGATAAATTCCGGACATACTCCTTGGGCAACTTCATAGACAACATTATCCGTACTTCCGTCCCTGCCTCACTCGCCCTTCCCTTGAAACGTGCCTCCTCCATCTACCACCTTAGGTCCTGTGTGTCCCAGACCCACCTGGTCCCTAGGACCCGCACCCTCACTGGCGACAGGGCATTTGCCTCTCACACACCCAAGCTGTGGAACTCCCTCCCCAGGTCCGAGCCTCCCCTTCCCACTCCTACTTCAAAACCTCCCTCTGGCACTTCCTGAAGCCTGCTTCTACCTGCCTGTGCCCTGCCCCATGACCTCTTCTGCCGTGTTATTCCCCATCCTAGCTCCCCCACCCCCTGCTGCTGGCTTAGTGCAGTACTCTACTGGTTCAGGTTGCCGCTTACTGTCTTTCACCCTGGGGGGATGTCTCTCACCACCCTGTAGCCCCTGGGTCAGTATGTTTTGTACCCTGTGGTTGTCTACATACAATACCACGGCTTCTCCTCATTCTGTACCGCACGCACCTGACAAAATGTTTTGCTCCTGAATACAAGACTGTCTGTGTATCTATCTGTAATCTGTAATTTATTCTGTACTGTATGCATCTGACAAAATGTTATCTCTGTAACTACTACTCTGTCTCATTGTTGGAGTAAGCCCGCTCCTGATTGTAATTGTCTCCAATGCTCCTGATTGTAATTGTTGTCCATGTATCCTCTCCCTTGTAATTACCCTGTTATTCTCCCGGGTCGCACCTGAAAATAGGCACTGGCTGTCTAGTGGGCTTACCCGGTTACCAAAAGCAAATAAATAAATAAATAAATTTGGCCAAGGTGCCAGGGAAATTCCCCTACTCCATTGTGGACAGTAGGGGTCTGCTGAGTGCTATGGCAGACAGTGTTGGGCTACCGGTGGAGAAGGATATGCTGCAGGAGAGCAGAACCAATGAGATTTCTCAGATCTTGGGTTCAGATTTGCAAGGAGGATCTATTAGAGAAAGTCAGCTGGAGTCCACCAGTGATATGCATGGACAGAATCATGGAGCTGAAGACATGGAAGGTGTTTCCATCATTGTTCAACCCAATGGAGTGGATGACATGTGAGCGGCAGGATCGCCTGACCAAGCAGAGGCTTTGGAAGCAACAGCTGAAGCTCTGCTGACAGCGGAGAGTGAACTTTCAAAAGAACAGCTGAGCGCTGACGTGGCAGTGAGAGGAATGCCGAAGGACAATCCAAATGATGTGGATGTTCCCGACGATCACTGGTCAAAGGAGAAAACACTGCTAGATGCTGGCTGGGTCTGTCTAAATGGAAAATGGATACCAGATTCGGAATGGCTGTCATTTTCACAAACACAAACAGATCTACAAGGGGCCCCAACAATACAGGTCACAGTTCCAAAATAACTGTTGATAAGGGGAATGTGGAGGAATTAAATAAAGAACAAACAAATGCTGAGACTTCTGATCTATCTCCAACTGCATCCCCCACCCCCTCTCCACAGAAGGAGAGCAGGCGGCCAGGTTCTTGTTTTTGAGACTTACTTAGACAAAATGTTTTGGAACAAGCACCTCGCAGAAACGCTGTGTGATTGCGATAGAGGGCAGGTCTGCAGGAACATCCTGACAGATCCTATATTGCAAGGAAACTTTTGAAGGACTTAATGAACTTTATGGCATCAGACATTTATGCACTAATCAATGTAAGAGGTGAAGATACACTTGATGTTAGTTTCAAGACGTTTTCAGGGCTAGATAGATTCTGGCAAAAGTATGAAACTGTTAAAAGTACAGCTTTATGGATACCTTTTTTTGCAGTGCCCTTGACTAAACCATTATTTAAAACTGTACATATTATGTTTAGGGACAAAGGGGTAAATGTGGGTGATATACAATTCTGGCTAGAACAAAAATGTAATGTCTTAGGACCTCCCGAGCCAGTGATTGCTAATGAGGGAATATGGACAGGGAGCTGGAAATTTAAAGTTAAACTGCACATAGCAGGCAATGAGGTACAACATGTTCCGAATAGTTTTTTCCTGTGAAAAGATGGGTGGGGGGTTTGTTTTTATCCTGGTCAACCAAAGGCTTGTTACAAATGCGGGAGTAAAAGACACCTCAGTAGTGTATGTGAAAAAATGAAGTGTGCACTTTGTGGGGAGTTTGACCACGATAGCTGAACATGTAGAAATACATTTCGTTGCAATCTTTGTGATGAGCAAGGACATGCTTATCACCAGTGTCCTTGGACAGGCAGAATAGGCAAGGTGGGCTGGATAAAGAGGACTTAATGAATCAGGCCCAAGAAAGGGTTAGGCCACATTTTTCTGAGCCTGGCCCACCCCAAACAAGGCCTAGCACAGCTGGGCCTGTCCCCTCAGAAGCTGATTTTAGTACACCTGAAACAAACACAGCTACAGAACAGACAGAGACAGGTATGAATAAGCAGGAACAGAATTAAACATGGGCAAATGGGGACACTGCCCAAAGGAGCGCAGACGTTAATGTAATGCCCCCTTCAAGCAGAGCAGGCTTCCAGACACTACACCCAAGAAGGGTTACCAGGGCTTCAAGTAAGCAGAAACCTCCAACAAATAATATACCTCTGCAAAATCCCTTTCAAGTGTTACAGGAGCAGGATGGAGACTCTGAGTCTGATGTTTCCTCAATTTCTGGTGAAGTCTCAGAAATGGATTGTGAGGAGGAAGGAGGGGAAGATGGGTCTAGCAATACAAAAAAGAAGAAGAAAGGAAAAAAGATGTTTAATTACTAACTGCTGAAATATGGCTACACTAAATCTAATTTTCCTAAACACCTGCAATTTGAAGAATTATAAGAGAAGGCTGGCATGCTTACATTATTGCAGGTGTTTGCAAGCACAGATACATACATACACAGAAATGTAATGGCATAGAAAGGTCCCATGGCCCATCTAGTCTACCCAACACCCTACCTTCCCCTTCTGTTATGCTTCCACCCTCTTTTCCCAACCCCTTAAATCTATCCCAAGCCCTCTTGAATCCCTCCACCATTTCAGCTGCCACTACCTCCTCTGGCAGCTTGTTCCAGGCCTCTACCACCCTCTCCGTGAAAAACTGCCCCCTGACATTACCTCTGTATTGCCCACCTTCCAATTTGAGGCTATGTCCCCTCGTGTTTGCTCCCTTCTTCAATTTGAACAAGCTATCACCCTCCACCTTATTTATTCGCTTCAGATACGTAAAGGTCTCAATCATGTCCCCGTCTCCCTCCTAGTCTCTACAGGGTACAAATTCAGCCCTCTCAGTCTTCTCTCATAGGGCATATCCCGCATCCCTCATACCATTTTGGTTGCTCTTCTCTGTACCCTTTCCATCAACTCAACATCTCTTTATAGGTGAGGCCTCCAGAACTGCACCCCATAATCCAGATGCGGCTTGACCATTATTCTATATAACGGCATTAGCACCTCCCTCTTCCTGCTATTAAAACCCCTCGCAATGCAGGCCGACATTCCATTTGGCTTTCCCACCGCCCTGCTACACTGGCTGCCCATCTTGAGGTCACGCAATACCATAATCCCCAGGTCCCTTTCCATTTCCTTCTCCTTAATCACCACCTCCCAAGGGAGTAAGTTTCCCTCCTATTCCTCCTCCCCAGGTGCATCAGTGGCATTTTTGTGCATTAAACTTCAATTTCCAGGTGACAGACCACCTCTCCAGCCTCCCCAGGTCCCGCCTCATGGCTTGCACCCCACTAGGTGAATCCACTGTATTACAGACCTTTGCATCATCTGCGAACAGGCACACCCATCCCTCCAGACCCTCCACTAGGTCACTAACATTTATGTTAAAAAGTATTGGTCCTAGCACTGACCCCTGTGGCACCCCACTGGTCACCGCCCGTTCCCTGGAATGTGTCTCATTTACCACCACCGTCTGACTCCTTCCCTTCCACCAGTTTTCCACCCACCTGGTGATCCTGAGGTCCACCCCTAGTCTGTCCAACTAATGCACCATTCCACCATGCGGAACATTGTCAAAGGCCTTATTGAAATCCAGATAGGCCACGTCCACTGCTCCTCCCTGGTCCACTATCTGTGGCACCCCATCAAAAAACTCCATCAGGTTAGTCTGACAGGACCTTCCCTTGGTGAAGCCATGCTGCCTGTCATCCTGCATGCCATTCATCTCCAAGTATTCTATCAACCTGATCTTAAGTAGTGTTTCCATTACCTTCCCCACCACTGAGGTAAGACTAATGGGACGGTAGTTTTGACCCAGCCTTCCGCCTCATGTAGTGTGCAACCACCTCTGCCCTCTTCCAGTCCACTGGCAACCCCTATGACCAAGGACAAGTTAAACAGCCTCACCAGATGTGGCGCCAGTTCATCCTTCACCTCCTTGAGAACTCTTGTGTGTATTCCATCAGGCCCCATTGCCTTGTCCACCCTAAGTCTACCCAGCTCTTCCCTTACTCCTTCAGCTGTGAATTCTGCCACACTTACCTGCCTGTGGCTGTCACTCTCTCCAGCCCATCCTGGTCCCCTGCCCTCTCTTTCCATCGTGAAGACTGAGGTGAAATAGCTATTTAATGCCTCTGTTTTTTTTTAAATCTCCTTCCAGTAATGTTCCACTTCCCTCCCTTATCCTCCCAATCCCATGATGTGCCCTTCTCCTCCTTTCTCCAATGTACCTAAGGAAGGTTTTGTCCCCCCTCCTTGCCTGCTTCACTATCCTCTCCTCAGTGGCCTCCTTAGCCCTCCTTATCTTTTGCCCTGCCTCCTTTCTTTTTTTCCTATAGATTTCCCTGTCCTCATCCTTTTGTGTCCTCCTGTAACTCTTGAATGCTTTAGTCTTCTCCTTGACCCCTAACGCCACCTCCCTAGTGAACCATAGAGGTCTCTTCTATTCTTTCTTACCCTTCTTATACATGAGCCCATGGCTTTAAATACCCCACTCTTGATGGCTACCATAATTCCTCCACCCCCTGCATATCTCCTATCCTCAACATTTCTTCCCTAACAACCTTCCTCATGCCATGAAAGTCAGCCTTCCTGAAGTCCATTACCTTGCTTCTCATCCTAACCCTCAGCCTGCCCGCTCTCACCCTGAACCTGACAGCTCTGAGGTCACTGGTGCCAAGCTCTTCCCCCACCTCCACCTCCTCCATACTGTCCCTATTTGTGAGGACCACATCCAACAGGTTTACACCCCTAGTGGGCTCACTCAGCCTTTGCTGCAGGAATATGCCCTGAAGAGCCTCTAAGATGCCCCTGCTCCTTGCGGAGATTGCTGTCTGGGCCTCCCAGTTGTTGTCTGGAAGGTTTAAGTCCCCAACTAGCACAATTTCCCCTTTCCATGCCATCCTCACTACGGATTCCACAAAGTGTCTATCCCCTTCCTCCCCCTGCATAGGAGGCCTATAGATTACCCCATTGCGCAGGTTCCACCCCATCCCCTGTCTAGGGTGACCCACATTATCTCTGTTTCCCCCTCCTCATCCTGCCCTTCCATGGTCACAATCCCTTCCCTGACATATAATGCCATCTCTCCCCCCTTCCCCTCCTAATCCTTCCTAAACAAATGATACTCTGGGATCACCGTCTCCCAGGCATGGTGCTCATTCTACCAAGTCTCACTCACTGCTACAATGTCTAGGTTCTCCTCCATCATGGTGGCCTCCAGTTCTCCCATTTTGTTCCCCAGGCTCCTGGCATTTGCAACCAAAGCCCTCCAACATGTAGCCCCATCCCGTCCTTCCCTGCTGCTAACTGTTCCCTTGATGAGTGTTGTGACTAGGGGGGAGGCTGATAGCCTCTCTCTCTCTCTCTGCCTCATGTAAGGATGGCCCTGTCCTTAGCCCCCTTATTTAGTTTAAATTGAACTTCCTTGCCATGAAGTCCCCCAGTTTACTCTTTAGTGTAGCTGCCCCTGAAGAGTTCAGGTGCAGCCTGTCTTGGGCATACAGCCCCTCCTCCTTCCATGTAGAGTCCCAGTCACCTATCCAGCCAAAACCCTATCTGACTGCACCATCCTTGGAGCAAACTGTTGAATGCCCTTATCTTTTCCTTTCTGGGTGTGCTCACTCTTGGTACTGGCAACACCTCAGAGAAGGAAATGGAAGGAAAAACAGTGTTGCTCCTACAGAACCTAGCCAGTTCCTCGAACCTTGTCTGTACCTCCATCAGACTGTTCCCCTCCAAGTCATTTGTGCCCAGATGAAACACAAGATGTGTCCTTTCATTCTACTGCTTACCATAGGAAGGAATATGATGCTTCATCTCTAGTGCCGTCATCCCTGTAATGCACTGTACCCATACTGCATTGTTTCTTGCTCCCTTCCTTCCCCATTTTAGCTTCTTAATTATTGAGTCCCCCAAGAGTGCCACCATACTGCCCCCTGCTTCCTGGGTGTCCTTTTGGCCTCTAGCTTTGTGTCACAGGGTTTGGCTCCTTTTGGACTCCTCCTCATGCTCCATCCTGACTTGGTTTCTGCCCCTGCTCATCTTTTGTTCCCCATCATCCAACCTATCCTGATTTTTACTCACACCCAGCATCTGTCCCTCTTCACCCTCTCCCTTTAGCCTTTCCTCAGACTCCCCCCTCCTGTACTTCTTCATCCCATGTACTTCTGCCTGGCATCCTTCATCCCTGCAAACGCCTCCTGCATCACTGCTTGAGCATGAGCCAACTTCACCTAACCCCCCCTCTATCTGATCCTGGCCTTCTCCCATCTGTATCACTGTGCCTCTTCATCCCTTGTACTTCCACCTGGCTTCCTTTATCCCTGCAAACCCCTCCTGCATCACTGTTTGAGCATGAGCCAACCTCACCTGACCCCTCCATTATCTGCTCCTGGTCTTCCCCCAGCTGCATCACTGTGCTAGATTGTGCCAACTGTGTTTGATCCCCTTCCAACTGTTCCTGTCCTGACCATCATTGTAGAAGCAGATTTTATTTTTCTGCAGGAAACTAGATTTTAAAATTTAGGGGAAATATCATTGGGCAAGAAAAACTGGTATGGGCCATCCTTTTGGTCATATGGCTCTGATCTAGCAGATGGACTAGGAATTTTGTTTGGAACCACACAAGTACAGGTGACTAGGCTGATTGATTTATTACCTGGGAGAGCTATCATAATAGATTGGACCTACAAAGGACTAGCATTAAGATTAATTAATACATATACACCTCAGCTCAAATCAGCAAGAGTTAATCTTTTTCAAGCGATACAACCATATTTGTTCACAAAGAAACACATAATTTTAGGGGGGGCTTTAATTGTAGCCTCAACATTAAAATAAAAGACTATTGCAGAAAAAAGTTTATTGTGACACACATGCATTACAGTAAATTTTACACACCGCTCCGTTAAAAGATGTTTATAGGACAGACAATACATACAGATGCTGGGCATACATATAAAAGAAATACATATCAAACATGTATAGACTATTTTTTGTATCAAAACATTTAATGCTGAACAAATTCCAGGCACATTTTTGTGAACTTTCTGACCACAAAGCCTTAGTACGCCAATTAGGGCTTTCTACAATACCTCCCAAATTTCCTGCCATTACATGTAGATGGAAGCTGAATTCTTCCCTTTTAGATCAGATAGAAGTTGAAAATGAATTACAAAATTGAATTATTATAAGGAAAACTGTGGCAGAAATGAATGAGGATTGGCAAACATGGTTGGAAAACACCAAATTAGAAATTAAACAATTCTTTGAAACACTAGGAAAATCTAAAAGAAATGAAGATTATTTAAATTATTTAACTCATAGATATCAGTACTACAGACTTACATCATTACCAAATTCCACAGATACAGAGGTACAGAAACAAATTCAATAAATTAAAGAAAAGATGAAACAATTATAATATGATAGGGCAATATCATTGCAGGCTAAATGCAATCTGGTTTGAAAAAGACTCCCTATGCAGATCCTTTCTCAGCATGTAAACACAGTTTGGAGAAAAAATTAATGGAAGTGCTACAAGATGGTCAAGGCTGCATAAAACGTTCAGATGTAGAAATGCTAGGAATACTGGAAAAAGATTTGACACTACAACACAGTCGGGCATTTCAGATGGGGGAACAGTGGGAAGATTTGTTAAATATACCACTCCCAGGACTGTCAGTGGACCAGAAACTGGCAGTAGAAGCTCCCACTACACTGGAGGAAGTTAAGGACACAATTTCAAATTTAAAACTAGGGGTATCATCTGGCCCTGATGGAATTACGAATGAGTACTATAAACACTTTTTAACAGAAATGAGCTACATCCTATGTGATTTATACAATGAATTATTAAGTACAGGAATAATTTCCACAAAATGTTCAGCTGTCATTGTACTTTTGTTTAAAAAGGTAATAAACATGATTTAGGGAACTGGAGACCGATCAGCCTTCTCAACTCAAACTACAAGATTCTAACAACAGTTTCATGTCACAGACTCCAAACATTAGCAAAATCAGTGGTATTTTTGGCACAAACTTGTTCTATACATGATAGAAACATCCAACAAAAGGTAATTTTTTAAAGAAATATATGTGAATTTGGGAAACAGAGGAAACTATCAGGTTATTTAATAACCCTGAATCAATCTAAGGCTTTTGACAAAGTCTCCCATGAATTTTTATTCTAAATATTAGAAACATTTATGATTCTGCTGAATTTCAGAGTATGGCTTAAACATATATATGAGGGTGCAATAAGCTTCCCAACAGTAAATGATTTAGTTGGCAATGGTTTGCCATTTTTAAGACGGGTATGACAAGGCTGCCCGCTCAGCCTGTTTTATATACTTTTTTTTAGATCCCATAATTAGAAAAATAGTTTAGGATGTAGAGATATGGGGGCTTACGCCAGCATCACACATAGAACCCCCCAAAACAGCAGTGTACATGGATGACATATGTTTAAATGTAAAAAATGAAGACTCAGCATTAAAAACATTGCAACTATTAGACCAGTACACAAGAACAGCGGGGGCTGAGATAAACTATGAGAAAAGCTTTGGGGTACACCTGGGAGGAGGTCCATTTCTTTCTGCCATTGGACCCCTACAGATCAAAGACACAACTATTAAAATTCTAGGGTGTCAGTTTGGAAATGGGGATCTGGCCCACATTAACTTGGAAAACAGATTGGTTTTGAGTGAAAGTAAAGTGCAGCAATGGAAAACATGGTTCTTCTCAAAACAGAAAATAATTATAGTAATAAAAAAGGTTTTATTGACTAATTTTTTACATATTAGTGCAATATATCCCATACCAATAACTTTAGAGATTAGGTTGTACAGCTGTTTTTTTCAAATGGTGTTGGGAAGCCGACTGAACCCTGTTAAAGGGGATTTTACCTACCTAATACAGAAACAAGGTGGCCTAGCCATGATAGACCCTATTGTTTTTTGTCTTACTTTTCTTAAAGCAAATCTAGGTACAGCAAGTAACAAACATCCCTGGGGAGAATGGACTACAGAACTCTTTCTTACTTTTATGGGAAAATGGGAAGAAGAAGTCCCAAAAGTAACTGCTTCTTTAGACATCCCGGATTTTGCAAAACCAGCAATAAAAAAATTAAGAATGTGGGATATTACAAAAATAAACATCCCAAGGCTCCACAGAAAGAATTTATATAATGATATAATGGCAAGAAATTTTGCAGTACAGGTAGATTTCCCAGGGTGTGTACCGTCAAAACTGAGTGTGGCTCTTTAAGTGTTAAATGATAAAAGGATACCTCCCATGATGTGGGATGTACAATGGCTCTGTTGCCATGGGAAACTGGGAGTTAAAGGGAACCTCAAACGTAAACCTAGATCGGAAAGACAGTGTACACGGTCGGAATGTTTAGGGGAGGAAGAAACTATGTCACATTTTTTCTTAGAATGATCAAATACCAGATTTTTTTAGAGTGTCTTGAGCCAGAGGTGGCAATGGAGGCCAGTACAACATGTCACTTATGGGACATTAATTTTAGGAGATTATACCAGTTTTTGGTACAAGGAATCACCCAAGCACAGCAAATCTAATCTTTGCTTACATAAAATATTTCTTACGGCAAGCCAGATGTAAGTTTTCACTACAACATATTGATATGTCAATGCTGGCTTTAATTAAACAAATCGAGAATGCTGTGATGAAACAAAAAGAAAAAGAAAACTTAACGTTTGGATGATAGGATTTTCCAGAAATTATGGAGAAATGTTACATGGATGATATAACAAAATAATGTAAAGAATTTATTATTTTTTGTGATTTTCTGTATATAGTGCAAAGTGCTTTGCTCTGATGTAATGTTTATTATCAATAAAAATTCCCCAACTCTTGTCAGTAGGGGGTGCAGAGGCTGGTGCTGGAATGGCCAGTCCAACTCGGTCAGCGAACTGCATGGATGCAGGAGGGGCTGGGGAGCAGGTCTCCTCCTTGGCCTCTGCACTTTTAGAGACCAACACGGAGGAAGCTTTCATTTTTGCTTTGCAGGAACTTCAAGAAGAAGAAATGGAATATGCCTACCAAAAGCGAGAAGCTGAACCCAGGAAATGAAGAAAAAGATGCAGCATCTTTGTCTACAAAAGAGCTCCAGGAGCTAATACAAGAGTAAGAGCAGCCTTTTCAGAAATGGAAGGACCAACTGCAGCGGGACTTGTTGCTGCAAGGAAGTGCTTCATCATGGGACCAAGTGCAACCAGGAAATTGAATGGAAAGTAGCCAAATGGAAGAAACGATGAAAAATGGAATTTTACGAAAAGAGGTACAAACAGGAGAAACAGAGGATTGGGGGAATCCTGACTCATGACCAGGTACAGTACATAATGAAAAAGATGCACCCAATGAAGTGGAAACAATAAAAGAAGCTCACTACAAGCAAAGTGAAAAGCAGGCACAGAAACCTATAGGGCAGGCTGTATCAGAAACGCCCAATACAGGGACAGCATTGAGCAGATGCTCTGCGGTGGTGCTACCGGCAGTGACATTTTCCAGTGGGATTACCTTAGGTAGGCCAGGAAAAAGGGGGACAAAGAGAAAAAGTTAAAGGGAGAGTTCCCTCTAAAGGGACAAAGCCCCCAGATGAACAGCAAGCATCTGTCAACATGGCTGAGTTGGCTTCAGGCTTCACACAAGACACTCCTGGGTTGGTTGTGGAAGCTTTGGAAAAAGCTAGGTGGACTAAAACTATTGAAGGAACTGGTTGGGATGCAAACCTACCTCCAGAGTTTGGGGGGGGGGCAGACAACCCTTTGCCTGCTAATCTACCTGAGGTTACTTTACCTCAGCAGAGTGAGGGCTGCCCCTTGCAGATCCCACCTGGACAGGTGCAATCTTCCACTGCAGAAATACTTGCCTCAAATAACACAAACTCAGATAACAACGTCCTGAATGTCATTAAAAACTTGGAAGGCGAAATACAGGAAATGCCTGAAACAAACAGAGAAATGGTTGAGAGTGAGAAGCCAGGGGGCCCAACAGTGGGGCTGCTACCAGAAACAACAGGGACACAGGGGATGGAGGTACCCTCTATAAATGAGGCACCTCATGCAGCTGAAAATGACATTATTCACCCAAATGTATGAAATGCAAATGTCAGGGAGCAGTTATTTCCAGAGAGAGTACGATTGTCATCTGAACCAGCTGCTAGGTGGAATGCTGTGCATTTGAAATACAGGGGGCCAATGAAGGATATCCCTGACTAGAGATGCAGCGTAGTTAAACTCCGCCCATGAAGTAAACATGAAATAGTCCATTTCGCTTTACTCCCTGTCTATGTGAAGTGCCCATTGAAAGTCATTACTTTACCACTTCGCCGTGTAATAATGATGATAATGACTTCACGTTGCTCACTCCGCCTCACTTCGCTTTAAAGGTGGAGTGAGAATTTACAGGCAGCACAGACACATCACATGGCTTACACAGTCTAGGTCACATGCGTCAGGCAGGCAGGAAGTGAATCATGCTTGAAAGTGAGTTTCACTTTCATCTTGAAGGAAGAGAAAGAGCTAATTGAACAGAGAGTTAGAGAGGAGACTAAATCTAGAAATTAAAACTACCATAAACCTTTTAATTTATTTTGCTAATTAGCTGATTTTTTTGTATTTTGAAAGCCTATTTGTTGTCTGGATTTGTGTTTGTGCAGTATTCCAGTGTATCATTTGTTAATTGTTAATTTTTTGTGTGTGTGTGACAGAGAGACAGAGAGAGAAAGAGAGAACAGAATGGAGGGGGAGAGAGGTGGTTATCGCAGATGTAGCAGAGAAGATCGCATCGGTGTACACACACATGGTGGCAGACTATGTTTGGACCGGAGCACCACCTCCTGTGGCACCTACCAGTACCCCCTAGTGCCACTGTTACACCTGGGTTATGCCCCCCCATCGTCCCACATACACCTCACACTGTATTCTTGGTCTATTGTACTGTGATACTGCTATTTTGCACTTGTATATAGATATGAGTGCTAGGAATGTGCTTTGCTGCTAAGATATGCTAATATTGTCATGCATGATTTATTATACCTCACTATAATACATTTATCTAGATTATGTTTGTCTTTTATAGATATTCCATATATAATCTATCTAATCACTGATAAGATGACTCAGAGGGATCATCAGTGATTATTGTATACTCATATTCTCTTATAATTATATGTAGTGTGTTTTACACTCAGGAAGATATGACATGTAATAGGCCTGTCAGCAGTTCTCTTTGTCTAAGCAAGCTGACAGAGACAGAAGGCCTTTGTTATGTCTTATGTTTTATATTGTACGTAAGAAATGTGCATGTAGTTTGAACTGTCAGCATTTCTTCTGTCTAAGCTATAATGCTAATGGAAGCATATTCTGTCTCATATGACACTCATTAGTAATTCTGTCTCCTAAGTCATTCTCCAATGGAGAATGACTTAGGGACAATACATATTGTTTCTCATATCTGTAACTATGTTGTAATCTCTGTTGCTATGCTGTTATCTGTAGTATTTAGCTGTCTGCAAACCCATTGTAGCACTCTCAAGACACTACTGTAGCTTCTCTAGAAAGGCAGAGAGCTGGAGCGTGGGAAAAGATAGAACAAGATCTTAGAGAATCTAAGATCTACAATTCTGGAGATTATGTACATTCTTCAGGAGTGTGGAAAACCCATCTCCCTTGTGATTTTCATTGTCACATGCTTGGCGTAAGTAGCATAATAAACTTTATTAGTACTCCTTACATGTTTACAAATGCTTCTTGGCAGAGTCTGAGACACAAGAATCTGTATTACTATTATTTTTATTGTTTACCCTACACACCAAGAGTGTTTAGACAACATAATGGCAACCGCAAATGGAGTCTGGATGTTTTTGCCAAGCTTCATTTTAATTTCCTCTGTAAATTAAAACACTGGGCAAGAGATCTCCAGTAATAAGCAATTAAGAAAGTGTCTTAATGTTTAATATTTTGGTCTGTTGTGTGTTCCACAGTGCAGACAAAACAAACTCTTGGCAGATATTCAATTTCTGTGTAATGAATTGTTTTATTTTTGATTTTTTTTCCTATTCTTTCTCTGTGGGAACACACAGCTCTAAAGGGATCCAAACACACAAACATATAGACTTCTTTCTTGTGGATTCAGATCCTAATGGGTATATATTTATCTAGGTGTACACATATGCCAAAGGCTGTTTGTGTGCTTTCATTAACTTTGGTTGCAAACAAAGTTTTTTTTTGATCCACAGACAGCTAAGGGTTTCTTATATTAAGACATGTCTAAATATATCAGTACTGAGTTGAGGCTGGATGCCTTAACACACCAAACTGCTTTTGGTGGTAGGTGTGATTTTGCTAAAGTAGCAGAATCCAATGAGAGTCCTTTAACAGATGTCATTGCCCATTATGGGAAATTGAAAAATGGTACCAATGATCCTGAAGGATTATTAATTGCAGCATTGTTTAATTATTTTGATGCTGTTCTAAATAAGATATCTGTTTTGAAAAGTGAGTATATTGCTTGCAAAATGGAGAATTCTGCCTACAAGCAGGAGATTAGTCTGAAGAGGACTTCTCATACAGAAAAAAATAGCTGGACTACTGTCTGAGCTACAATCTGTCCATCTAGAAAATGAGTCTCTATTTAATGAGAGAAGCAGCCACAACCTGCATGCCTTAAGAGATAACACTAAAAAGGCAAAACTTAGAAAAAATGTTTTTCAAATAAATGGTGTTCTGGCTAGTAACACTGATTCCTTATGTTTTGAAAACAAAGAACTTAGAGATAAGTCTGAAGTAATTACTGAAAAAGTTAACGTGCTGGTATTTCAACACCAGACCTTAACTATACCACCCTATGGCCCTTGCGCCATCAGCAGGAAGTCAGGGAGGAGAAGTCACAGCAGTCACAGCAGCAGCAGCAGGTTTCTGCACCCCAGCCCCAACTGTGCAGCAACAGCAGCCCCTGGCTCCAACAACACCGGGGACACCCCCCGCCTGTGCCCGGTCATCCCCGCACCTCATTAGCATGGCAGTTCTTTACTACACTGCCTGGGGACAGCAGTGTAGTGAAATGTAATCTGTGAGGTATGGAGGTGCACCGTGGCCCCAAAGGAACTCATCCTGGCACAGGTGGTCAGCGCACCCACCTGTACAACCACCACCATGTACAGTGGCAGGCCAAGGTTGCAGAACATGGCAGTAATGCACCTGCTGGCCCTGCTGGGGAAGAGGGGTCAGAACGGCGTCCACCTGCATGTGGTGGTGTGAAGTGGGGGAGGGTCATGAATCAAGCGGCTACCCCACCACCACAACCTGCAGCAGGTGACAGTGGCAACCCTGTTCAACTACCTGCCACACAGGCCAATTTGGACCGGATGTGGAGTGAGTTGGAGGCTGTTAACCACCATCTTGACAACGTTGAGCAGCAGTTGGTGCTAATTGAGGGGCATCAGCTACAAGTTATGGGGATACTTCAACTGCTGCTGTCCCATCAGAATGCTGATCATTAGTTTTAGTTTGTCCTTGCATTCACTACCCTCTCTGTGAAAAAATAGCTCCTGATGTTGCCCCTGATCCATTCCCCCTCTATCTTCACATTTTGAGCCCTTCTTCATGCACATCTCTTTTTCTGGATGATGCTACCCTTTTGTACATTGTTGATTCCCTTTTGGTACTTGATAGTTTCTATCATGTACCCCCTTCCTTGCATTAATATGTAATGTCCTTTAGTGTCTCTTCATCTGGCTTCTGGTGCATACCCTTCAACATTTTAGTTGCTCTCCTTTGTACAGCCTCCACCCTGTCTATGTCCTTGCAGAGATATGCTCTGTCTCCATAACTCTACGCTGTACTCCAGATGAGGTCTCACCAAATATCTGTACAGAGTGATTTGAACTTCTGGTTTTGTACTTGATTTTAAGGTGATGCCTCTCCAATGCATCCCAGTATCTCCCCCCCCAGCCCTCCTTACTGCCTTATCTAATTTCTTGCCTACCTTTATGTCATCTGATACAGATCACTTTCCATTTTTATTGTTGTTAGTACATCCCCCCCAACTGTGCACTGTTTGGTGTATAATTTTAAGTTTGTGTTTCATCTTTCTTTCTCATAACCTTGTTTAGCTCCAAAAATTGTAAGAACACTACCCAAAAACAGTTTAAAGAAAATAACCTAAAAAAAAGTGTGCCCTTCCCTTCCTTATATTCTGACTTAATAATCCCTGTTTACCAAAAGGAAATATATTTTTGTGTTCAGTAATGTTTTCTTCCTGTTGTGGGGAGTTTGTGGATTTTTTGTTATTTTCTTTCAACTGTTTTTGCCCGGTGTTCTTACAATTTTTTTGGCTGCTGTCAAAATGTCCCAAAAATACCAGAGTCCAGATGAAGAGAAATTACATGATAAAATGTTCTGGAAATTCTCAATTATTTCCTGACACACTGATGTATGCCTGCACCCACTCTGCATAAGTGTGGCCCCTGAAATTGCTGCTGCCACAGAGTCCCGAAATGGCAGTCAAGATGAAGAGAAATTCCATGAGCAAATGTTCAGAAAATTCTCAATTATTTCCTGACACACTGATGTATGCGTGCACCCACTCCCATAGCAACTATGGCACCCGCTGCTGCTGCTGCTGCTGTACTTCTATTTTCTGATGCCTGCACTGACTGGGTTGATGAACAGTGTCTTTCCAAATGATGATAGCCACAGATGACCATCATGTGAGCAATGATGTGATGATGCAATGCCAGTCAGAAAGTCTACCGCGCTGGCTGTAACATGATGCACTGTGTGTGTGTGTGCGTATGTATGTGTGTGTACTTATACTACTGTATCTTGCATGCTCATGTTTTTTACACAGAAGCAGACTACATATATATATATATATATATATATATATATATATATATATTATTATTATTATAGTGGCACGGTAGTGCCACAATTATTAGGGTTGCCCAGCCATTTGTATGTTAAACCTCAAAATTTGTACCTTAATAACTTTTGAAACATTTGTCCGATTTGCCTGAAATTTGATGCGTAGAAAGATTTATCATAGATCTATGGATCTGGAATTTTCATGTCCATCACATGTACAGTTGTGGAATCATAGCATGCTCAAAAAGTGAAAAATCCCCAACATTGCATTTTCTTTGTCCACCCATAATGCACTGAAGAATGCATTTGACTGGATTCAGATTGGGTCAGCTGCATGGGTCCTGGTTAGCAGTGGTGCCTTTCAAAGATTTCATGAAAAATTCTTGTTCAGTTCAAAAGTTATAGCCTTTTTAATGTCCAGTTATAGTCTATGGGAAAATGTATATGTGCACTGAGAAAACAATCACAATCACAGTTTTTGATTGAGCTTGCCCTAAAATAATGTTGTGCTGCCACCATCTTGTTTTCAGTTAGCGATGGAGAAAAACTTTATAACTCAAACAATACTGCACTTGTGAACACAACAATCATTGAGTTTACCTAATCAGGCTCCACGGAACATGCCCATGGCATTAGTTTACATAGATAGATACATAGACAATGTTGGCAGATAAGGGCCTATGGCCCACCCAGTCTGCCCATTTGAGCTTGTAAGTTCAGTTTATGTTTTCCTAGAAGTCTGTTACCCCTTTCCCCTGACCTCCAGAATTCCTTTATGTCTATCCCATGCATTCTTAAATCCCGTGATTGTTTTTTAGCCCCCACCACTTCCTCTGGCAGGGTGTTCCACTTGTCCACCACCCATTCTGTGAAGAAATTCTTCCTCACGTTTCCTCTGAATCGTCCTCCCTCAAACTTCATCCCATGCCCTCTAGTCCTGGAACATCTTTTTCACTTAAAAATAGTGTATTACTGCACCCTGTTCCTCCCTGTAAAATACTTGTATATCTCTATCATATCCCCCTCTCTCCCTCCTCTCCTCCAGGGACTACATGTTCAGTTCCTTCAACCTGTCTTCATAGGACTTGTGATGCAATCCATGCACCATCTTTGTTGCCCTCCTCTGAACCTTCTCTACCCTGTCTATGTCCTTACGTAGGTAAGGTCTCCAGAACTGTACACTGTACTCAGGTGGGGCCTCACTAGTGTCTTGTATAGTGGAATTATGACCTCCTTTTCCTGCTGGTGATGCCCCTGCCTATGCATCCCAGCATCCTATTTGCTTTACCTGCTGCCTTGTCACACTGTTTCCTACCTTGAGGTCATCACAGAAAGGGTCCTACAAGAGCTTGCTAAGCTCAGGGTGGATAAGGCAATGGGACCTGATGGCATACATCCCAGGGTACTTAAGGCTAAGGAGGAACTAGCAGAGCCATTAGCAGAATTGTTTAGTGAGTCTCTGAGCACAGGAGAGTCCCAGAAGACTGGAGAAGGGCTCATGTGATCCCGCTCCACAAGAGTGGTAGCAGGGAGGAGGCGGGGAACTACAGACCGTCAGTCTTACCTCAGTAGTGGGCAAGATTATGGAGGTACTCCTTAAGGAAAGGATAGTGCAACACCTGGAATCCATAGGGGCACAGGATCCAAGACAGCATGGGTTTACAAAAGGAAGGTCCTGTCAAACTAATCTCATAGATTTCTTTGACTGGGTAACCAGAGTGGTGGACCAAGGGGAGCAGTTGATGTCGCCTACCTTGACTTCAGCAAAGCTTTTGACACTGTTCCACATAGAAGATTGATAAATAAGCTGGTAGGCTCAGGGTGGGTCAGAAGTTGGTCAACTGGGTGGCAAACTGGTTGACGGGCAGAAAACAGAGAGTGGTGGTGAATGGTATACAGTCAGAAGAGATGCAAGTCACAAGTGGGTACCTCAGGGATCAGTCCTGGGGCCAGTCTCTTCAACATCTTCATTAGTGACCTTGCAGATGGACTAGAGGGTAAGGCTTGTCTGTTTGCAGATGACACCAAGATCTGCAACAGAGTAGATGATGCAGATGGGGTGGGCAGAATGAGAAGAGATCTGGATAAACTAGCAGAATGGTCAGAAGAGTGGCAACTGGGATTTAATGCAAAGAAGTGCAAAATCATGCACATAGGGAAGAGAAACCCTGAAGCCACCTATAGGCTGGGAGGGGAGTTGCTAGCAGTCACAAAGGAAGAAAGAGACTTGGGCATCATCATCACTGATGACCTAAAATCATCCAAGCAGACCTCTAAAGCAGTAGGTAAGGCTAGGGGGGTGTTAGGGTGTATTAGTAGGGGTATCACAAGTTGTAAGAGGGAGGTAATAATCCCTCTGTACAAGACACTGGTTAGGCCCCATCTGGAGTACTGCGTGCAGTATTGGAGGCCACACCTTCACAAGGACATTAACCAAATTGAGGCAGTCCAGAGAAGGGCAACCAAAATGGTGCAGGGACTGCATCTGAAGACATATGAGGACAGATTAACGGAGCTCAATATGTATACCCTTGAGCAAAGGAGGGAGAGAGGTGATATGATCGAGGCATTCAAACACCTTAAGGGCATAAACAAGGTGAAAGAGTCTAACATGTTTAAATATAAGAAAATAGCAGGACAAGAGGACACAGCATGAGATTAGAGGAGGCCGATTAAGGGGAATGTGAGAAATTCTTTTCACAGAAAGGTGGTGGATGCATGGAATGGCTTACCACAAGAAGTGGTGGCTATGAATACAGTGCAGGGCTTCAAACAGGCATGGGATAGGCATAAGGGAGCAATACAAATGACTATGAATAGATAGGTCACTGACAGAGCAAAGGCCGAAGGCACATTTATAAGGTAGAAAAAGAAATGGGCAGACTGGATGGGCCTTGCAGTCCTTATCTGCCGTCAACTTCTATGTTTCTATGTTTCTATGTTTCAGAGATGATAACCCCAAGATCCCTTTCCTTCTTGGTGCATGCTATATCCTCACCCCCCAACTGATATATTGTGCCAGGGTTTTTGTGCCCCATATGCATTATCTTGCACTTCTTTGCATTGAATTTCAACTGCCAAACCCCTGACCATTCTTCAAGTTTCTGCAGGTCCCTTCGCATTCTGTCTACACCCTCTGGTGTGTCTACTCTGTTACAGAGCTTTGTGTCATCAGCGAACAGTGAAATTCTGCCTTCTAGGTCCTGTGCAATATCACTGATGAAGATGTTGAATAGGACTGGTCCCAGCACTGATCCCTGAGGTACCCCACTGGTCACGCTTCCCTCTGTGGAGTGACAGCCGTTTACCACCACCCTCTGTGTCCTGCCACCTAGCCAGTTACCTACCCACCACACTACTGTCCTGCCCACACCCATATTCCCTAGTTTGTGTAATAGACTTCTATGTGGCACAGTATCAAAGGCCTTGCTGAAGTCCAGATAGGTCATGTCCACTGCCCTCCCCTGATCCACCTCCCTAGTCACCCAGTCAAAAAATTCAACGAGGTTGGTCTGACATGACCTCCCCCTGGTGAAACCATGCTGCCTTGGGTCCTGTAGTCCATTGACAACCAGATGTTCCACCAATCTCTCCTTCAGTAGTGCTTCCATGATCTTCCCACTACCGAGGTGAGGCTGACTGGTCTGTAGTTCCCACTTCCTCTTTGTTCCCACTTTTGTATAAGGGGACTACATCTGCTGTCCTCCAGTCTTTGGGTACCTCCTCTGTTTCCAGTGATCGGCTAAACAGGATAGCCAGAGGTTTAGCCACCACCTCTCTTAGTTCTTTAAGAACCCTTGGGTGCACCCCATCTGACCCCATTGCTTTATCAATTCTTATTACTTCCAGTTCCTTCAGGACCCTTTCTCGTGTAAAGGAACTTGTGTCCATTTCTGCACCATTCTCACCCCTTGTACTCCCTTCAGGCTAGGTGGCCTAGAAATACATTTTCCAACTTTTTTTATATTTTTTCAAATGTGACAACATTTTTTGTACCGCGAAAACATTCGCGACAACTATAGATATGAACGCGGTAACATTTTTTCGATCACGATCACATTTCCATCATACAAATAGGAGAATTTTGCTATGTGTTCCTTTTCTTTGTCACTTGATTGTGGCAAGGTGGATTGTGCGATTGGCCTGACATTTTCAGGGTACGAAGCCCTATTGCCACAAATGTGCCTTTCACTGGTTTGGAGTGGAAAATTTAAAGAGGTCCAGACCTACAGCATTCCAAAAAGTTGGAAATTTCCCCATAAGATAACATTGTGGCACTTGTTTTCTTTGTCCTTTCATTGTGGTAATGTGGATTGCGCTATTGCTCTAAACCTTCCAGGATGCAAAGCCCTAGCCCTACAGATGTGTCTTTTGGTGGTTTGGTATGGAAACATTGAACATGGCCATAGTTACAGCACTGCGAAGTTCAGTAATTTTCCCATAGGATAACAGTGTGGCTCCCATTGCGTATTTCAGGGTCTGCATCTTGAAAACGGTTCAAGATATGGACTTTTCGTTGCAAAATTTTTTAGTCCCCCCTAAAGGAGGACTAAATGCACAATTAGATTACAAAGCCATGAAACCCATGAAATTAGAATTTTTTCCTAGCATGTACAGTTCCTGAGATATTTGTGGATTAGTGTTCCAATTGGTCATTTACATGTGCATGGGCCACTATTACGCCCTCAGAGTTAGCACTCACATTGCATTTCGATGCCTGTATCTTGGAAATGATGCAAGATACAGATTCAATTGGCTTTATGTTGAGAGAACTACTCACTCTCACCATTACAGCCACACTTGAATTTTTTTTACATCTCCTTCGGTTCCCAAGATATGGGCAGATTACTGTCACAAGGCTTCCTTGCCTTATAGGGCTTCTGTATGGCTCCATGCATATCTTTAAGTGGGAGTGCAGGGCCCAGAGGGCCCATGCTCCCACAAACACATATCATTATTCACAATTGTGCAACTTGATGGAAGCAAGGGGCCTGACATTCCATTTACTACTTACATTACACTTAAAAAAAAGAAAGGAAATTCTTTGTAAAAACATTGCTAATGTATCAGTTAGGGTTGTTTCCACACTGACAAAAGTGTAGAAATTCCACGTTAGGGTTACCACCCCCCCCATACCCCTCCTCAAAACCCTAACTCCGCATTGCCCCTCAGCCTCACCCCTCATACACACATACACATGCAAGACAAATGCAACATTGTACAACACTATACCACTCTGGCACATCTGTAAGCACAATAATCACAACACTGTACTACTTTCACATACCACTATGTGATGCAAACACAAATACAGTATAAGCAACTCTATACTGCTAGCACAGTGTGATGACACATTATTGCTGCCATATCTTCCTAATACAATTACACTTAGTCTGTACACATTTTCAAAATATTGATTTAAATGTGTTATATTCCAACAATTGGATCACTGCAAGTATCATCGCTACCACATAGCCATGTGGTAGCAGCACAGATACACCTGCAACATACACAGTACAGTACTTTGCAGATACTGCTCCGGTGGTAAACTACCACCAACCCATGTTGTTATGCTGCTGTGTTACCTGGAAATACTGATTAACAGTATCTTATGGTTACCTTTGCATGTTACAACTGTTGCTTTTACATCTTACTTCTAAACTGTGCTACAAGACATTACTTTTCTTACTACCACTGTTTGTTATTAAGACTAACTGTATCACAAAACAAAATGCAAACATCCAATGACTGCTGCTAGGCTCACAGATACTGTCATTTCTAATACACTATGTGTGGATCACATCCACATGTCTGTGTTCCCCCGAGCCACTATGATGACTGCAGAACTCATACACCTGGTGGACTGTCACAATGCCTCTGTCTTCTGGAATGTTTACAGACTTATCTGTCACTTTCGTTACCTGATCCTGCTTGTCCCTGGTTGCTTGTCTTGCCTTGCTTGCATATGTGTGTGTGGGGGGGGGTTTGGGGGAATGCGGAGTTAGGGTTTTGAGGAGGAGGCGTGGGGGTGGGGTGGTAACCCTAACGTGGAATTTCCACACTTTTGTCAGTGTGGAAACAACCCTAACTGATGCATTAATGAAGTTTTTGCAAAGAATATATATATATATGTATTCCTTGGGAATCCAAAACTTTTTCAGCCAGTTGGCTAGTAAGAATCTTTACAATTTCCACATAGAATTTTTAGTTTAGTTGGGCTCGTAAGAATCTGATGGTTTAGGTTTGAATCACTCCAGACAGAGACTTCAACCAAGCTCAAGCTCAGCATTCTATGCCCTGCATAGAAAGTTAACTATTTGTTCTCCAGGGCAGTTCAAAGGTTGGGAATCACTGCAATTGTCAGAATACAGCAAGACTTCATGTTGTTTGAAAAAAGGTTTTTCAAAGACATGTCCTTTCCACAAGTCACAAATGCAGATGCCAGGGCCCCAATAAGGCCTTTTTCCATGGAAGAAGTTAGAGAGGCTATTATGACACTAACTTCAAAAACCACAGCAGGCAAAGATGGAATTTCAAACGAGTTTTATAAAACGTTTGCAGATTATGTAGCTGCCATTTTGACAGACATTTTTTCAGCCATTCTTCAGTCTGCAAACTCGGAAGAATTAATGAAAGAAGGAATCATGATATTTTTATTTAAATCTGGCGACAAATCTGAAATAACTAATTGGCGACCCATTAGTTTGTTAACATCTGATTACAAGTTACTAGCAAAATTGGTGACACGGAGGTTGGCCAAAGTAGCTCAATATTTAGTACTGGAGGCACAAACTTGTGTAGTTCCGGGGAGATCGATTGCACAGAATCTGATTTATATAACAGAAATTGTGGAACAGGGGCTAGAAATAAACACAGAAGGATTTTTACTCTCTGTGGATCAAGAAAAGGCATTTGATGCTATTAAACATGAGTATATATGGGAATCTTTGGCCCAGTATGGTATCCCAGAGTCTTATATTAAAATGATAAAGGTATTGTACAAAGAGGCACAAGTAACACCAATGATTAATGGACACTTGGGAATACCTATGTTTGTCTACACTGGAGTCGAAAAGGGGTACCCCCTTAGCCCCGTTGTATATATTGGATTTAGATCCCCGATGAGCAAAATAGAGATAGATGACAGAGTAGGGACAATTACACATTAAATGGTTTTTGTTATAATAAAATTACTGCATGTGTGGATGATTGTGTAGAGGCAGTGGACATGTTAGATTCAGGTGTGCAGGCTTTGCAGGTCTTTTTTTTTTTTACTTTCTTTTATCTCCTCCTGTACCAGAACTCTCTTGGGCCACTCAGCTCACCTGTGCCAATCTGCCGCCCACTGTGACCCCTGCCTCCTCAAGGGCATTACTGTCCCCCTGAGCCCTGGAGGGGTAGAGCCCGGCAAGACCGAAGGGGCAGAGGTGGGGATCCAGTGTTGGGCATGTGGCGGTTCGGCACTGTGAGGGCCATCACCTATCCTGCAGGAGGGGTATTTCTGCATTTGTAACTTGAGTTCCCCACTCCCCCCGAGCATGACATGCACGGACGCTATGGCGCACAGCAACCCTGCCGCATCTGCCATGCTTGACCCTGTTCTCTTGGTCTGCATCCTGTAATGCCCCTGATCTCCATCAGAGGCTGCCAGGATGCCTAACAGCCCAAAGCCCTCCCCCCAGGAGAGGAGAGGAGAGTAGTCCTCTGGAGGCTCAATCCTCTCCCTCCCCTGCCGATCCCCGGTGCCTGAGTCTGCTCCTGAGCCCGGGGCACTGGTGTAGCGAGAGGTGTGGCGTCCAGCGCCTCAACCCTCAGCACCACTGGGCCGGCACTTTGCAGGTCTTTTTAGAAAATAAGGAATATACAGAGATTCAGAGTAACCTAAAGAAGAGTACTGTTCTAGCTGTAGGGGAAGTGGCATTACAGCCAAAATTTGTTATTCCTGTAGTAAAGAAAGATGTGAAGATTTTAGGTATATTCTTGGGGACAACAGAGTCTGCACAGGTCAATTGGAACACTGCATTTGATGCAGCACAGTTGAAAGTGTCTAAATGAAAATCATGGAGAATGACCGGGAAAAAAACTTATTTATTTAATGCATGCATTTATAATGCCAATTTTTTTGTATCGCTCTCATTTCCTTTACCCTTTGAGATGCATGCAATAGTCTTGAATATTTTCTTTCCACTCTTATGGGATAGCCGTCTGAATCATGTGAAAAGAAGTCACACATACAGACCATGTAAGGAAGGAGGTTTGGGTATGATTAAGCCTTTGTTTTTTTAATTTGGGAATTTTCTATACACTAACATTAGGCCTTTGCTCCAGGGAAAGGAAGGGGTGGAGTCAAAAGTAATGGACCCTTGGGGAGAGGGTATTTTTATAGCCTGGGGAAAAGAGAAGTGGAGCATTTTAGAAAAGCAGCTTCCACCTTATGCTCAGTTATGTTAAAAATACATTAGATTATGGAAAATTACACTGTCATGGTTCTCCAGAATCACAAAGAAACAGTTTTAAAATACCATCTTAAGAAACTGTTATTATGAGGACCCAACTTTCAAGGTTGGACCCACCGTGGATGTTTCATTACTGCTTGAAAGTATAGGGGAACGGAGAATTCCTACAAATAATGAGAGACATAGGATGGCTGTATGGCCATGATAAACTCAATGTTAGAGGTAACCATAAGCACAAAAGGATGGAAGATAGGACATGTTTAGTACTAGAATGTAAGAATAGTATGAAACCATGCACCACTTATTTTCTGAACTTTTGGCAAAGGCTAGATGCCTTATGGAACATGACTGTATTTGGTAAAATGACTTATGAATTACTAGTATACGGTCAGCTGTCAGGTCCATGGATAACCTGGAATAAACATACGGTATATGTGATATGTGATACTTGCAAGTATCAAATGGGTAATATGGCACGGAAGGTGTCAGAAATTTTTTGCAAGGAGAAGATATAGCCTTAACAGATCTAATGTTTAAACTGCAAACAGAATTAAACAATGCATATATAACAGAAAGGAAACTAAAAGAGGAATTATGGTGCAGACAGACATTATCGTCAAGGCACAGGTCAGGAAGCATAGGGAAAACCCAGGAGCAGTTGTAAAAATCACCAAAACTTTATTTATTGTAGCAGTAACACAAAATAAAATAAACCTGTTCAGAATAACTATGTACAGAAGCAAAAATTAAATCTTTCTGTAAAAAAATCTCCCTTGCAACTCAGCTTAGCTGTTTTTTATAAGTCTTTTTCAACCCCTATTCTTTGCAAGCATCCTGTTCTTTGTAAATTTCAGGAGCTGCTAGAACATTGAGAACTTCCTGAGGTCCTCACAGCAACTGCAAAAGGCTCAGGCATTTGCACCCAAGTAAAGTCTAACTTTTTACAGTTATCTCAAATTATAAATATATATACATTTCAACAGTAACACCATATTTTCTAAACAACAGTGATCCCATTATCAGTTTCATTTCCATATATTGATATGCACATATTCTTATATTACCAGATCTAGATATGCAAGGGAGGAAAAAAAGACAGCAAGAGAAAACAGAGGCAGAGAGAGGCAAAGAATTGCGAGACTGTTTGGGTTGATCAAGTCCGAAGTCTCACAGGAAAATTTTGTTGCGCAACCAGATAGAGAAGAGACAGAAAAGGAAAGAATACAGATCCTTGCATTTACACACTTTCTTCATAACAAATGGGACAGGGTCCTATTCTACCCTGTCACATATACCCCCTCTTTAAGAGGGAACCTGTTTTATTAAACAGGTTTCCAAAACTTTCTATTCTCTAACAAGATTTTCTACTTTCAGAAATTAAGCACATTTGCATCCATTTTTTTACCAGAACAGCAAAATTTACAGTTCAAACACATACATTTTTCTTTTTTTAACCATCAGAATCCTCAATTCCTGATCCATATCTTGACAAAAAATCAGTATTGCTATTCTCTTTACCAGATTTGTAAATCACAGAGAATTTAAATGGCTGCAGTGCCAGGTACTACCGTGTGATTCTGGAATTTTTATCTTTCATCTGGTTAAGTCAACAGAGAGGACTGTAATCAGTTACAAGAACAAATTCAGTTCCTAGTAAATAGAATTTCAGGGATTCCATGGACCACTTTGCTGCTAAACACTCCTTTTCAATAGTGGAGTACCTTTTCTCCCTGTCATGCAACTTCCTACTTATATACAGAATAGGATGGTCTTTCCCACCTATATTCTGACTTAGGACTGCACCTAGGCCTACCTCAGATGCATCTGTTTATAACAGAAATGGTTTCTCAAAGTCTGGACTTCTTAAAACAGGTGCTGAACATAATGTAGCCTTTATGGTTTGAAAAGTTTCATCACACTCTGGGATCTATTTCACATTATTTGGGTACCATTTCTTTGTGAGTTCAGTGAGGGGAGTAGCTAACTCAGCAAAGTTGGGAACAAATCTCCAATAATAACCAGCCAGCCCTTAAAATTACCTAACATGTTTCTTTGTTTTCAGTATAGGGCTGTTAGATACAGCTTCTATTTTAGAAATCTCTGGTTTGACTTCTCCATTTCCCAACACGTAGCCCAAATATCTAGTTTCCTGCATGCCCACTGCACATTTGGTAGGCTTAATAGTCAGGCCTGCATTTTTGATAGCTTGGATAACTGCTTGTAGGTGTACTAGGTGGCTTTTCCAGTTGGGACTGTACACCATGACATCATCCAGGTATGTAGCACAATAACCAGTGTGAGGGGACAAAATTACATCCATGTACCGCTGGATTGTAGCTGGCGCACCATGTAAACCAAAGGGCATGGTGGTGAACTGATAGAATCCTATAGGGGTGGCAAATGCAGTTTTATCTCTGGATTCTTTAGCTAAAGGTATTTGCCAGCAACTCTTGTTGAGATCAGGGTACTGATATACTTTGCACTCCTCAGTCTGCCCACCAAATCAACTATTCTGGGCATAGGATAACTGTCAAATTCTGACACTTGATTAAGTTTCCTGAAATCAAGGCAGATTCTAACACCCCCTTCTTTTTTGTTTACAATTACCATGGGAGATGAGCAAGCAAGCCTCAACTCATCAGTGATACCCAATTATTTCATTTTTAGTATTTCCTTAACCACATCAGCTTTTAACCTCTCTGGCAACCTGTATGGCTTTTGCCTAATAGGATGAGCATTCTTTGTCACTATTATGTGCTCAGCCCCATTTGATTGGCCTGGTACCATGGTAAAAGTACTGTTAAATGTCTTTAGCACATTATGAATGTCTGCAGTTTGTTCTGAGGTTAAGGAAACATTCACCTTTACAGCATCAGCATTTTTAGTTTGTTCTAGTCTATCATTTCTGACTGTTTCTGTTGTTTCTGACAGAAGAGAACTTTGGTTTCAGAGCAAGAAACAGAAGTCTCGAACTACAGATTTTTTATTAATTAATCACTTCTATCTCAGCAGGAGTTAGTACCCATTTGGATTAAGCAAACATATACTTTATTAGAAGAAAGGGGTCTCATTTAAGTTAAAAAACAAAAGAAGAAAGTCACTGTGTGTTTCTCTGAGGAAGGGGTCTGTATCAGCTTAATTTACTGAGTCAGAGCAGAGGGTGAATTTAATTGGGGGTGTGGCTTAGCAGTTTAGGTGTACAAAAGCAGCTGTCTCCAATTACAGCCTCCTGCTGTTTCTTACAGAAGAGAATTTTGGTTTCAGAGCAAGAAACAGAAGTCTAGAACTACAGATTTTTTACTAATTAATCACTTCTATCTCAGCAGGAGTTAATACCTGTTTGGATTAAGCAAACAGATACTTTATTAGAAAAAGGGGTTTCATATAAGTAAAAAAAAAAACAAGAAGAAAGTCACTGTGTGTTTCTCTGAGGAAGGTGTCTGTATCAGCTTAATTTACTGAGTCAGAGCAGAGGGTGAATCTAATTTGGGGTGTGGCTTAGCAGTTTAGGTGTGCAAAAGCAGCTGTCTCCAATTACAGCTTCCTGCTGCTTCTGACAAAAGAGAATTTTGGCTTCAGAGCAAGAAACAGAAGTCTATAACTACAGATTTTTTACTGATTAATCACTTTTATCTCAGCAGGAGTTAGTATCTGTTTGGATTAAGCAAACAGATACTTTATTAGAAGAAGGTGGTCTCATTTAAGTAAAAAAAAGAAGAAAGTCACTGTGTGTTTCTCTGAAGAAGGGGTCTGTATCAACTTAATTTACTGAGTCAGAGCAGAGGGTGAATCTAATTGGGAGTGTGGCTTAGCAGCTTAGGTGTACAAAAGCAGCTGTCCCCAATTACAGCTTCCTGATGTTTCTGACAAAAGAGAACGTTGGCTTCACAGCAAGAAACGGAAGTCTAGAACTACAGATTTTTTACTAATTGCCCTCCTTCCCACCCCTCCACCCTCCCACCCAAAGCCAGTTCTACTTTTATAGCCACTGGATTTGACTGACAACAGGAATTTCCTGTTTGGCAGTAGGAAGGGAAGGATCACTGAGACGCATTAGTTTCATCAACCTTGAAGGAACCTAAAAAAATAACTCTTTCTCCTCCCTGGCTGATGGAGGTCTGAATCCAAGCACGGAAGAAGGAGACTACTGAAGACTACAGGAAGTTCCTGTCCCAGAACAGGAAGAGCGAGAGTTGTAAGGGCACATAGGCAGTAGGAAAGTAAGTGTAAAAATACATAGAGGGAGGAGACAGTAAGCATACAAAGCAACAGAAGAGGGGACACAAAATAAGTCAAGATGGGAGTGGTTCAGTGCAATGGCTGTGGGGCAGCAGTGTTCCGGGACACATTCTGGAGGCTACGATGCCACTCTGTTTGTAGACACCTCACTGGTCTGAGGGAGGAGGTTGCCCATCTCCAGGCTGACCTGGCTAGGATTCGTGAAACCTCTTCCTCCACCCAGGGACCACCAGAGCCACCACCGTTACCTCAGAGGTTGCCAAGAAAGAGGAGCGGTTGCACCAAAGTGGGCTCAGAGAGGAAGAGGGTGGTGGAACAGAAGTGCATCCCTCCAGTTGTACCTCTCCACAATTCTTATGCTGTTCTGGCAAAGAGTGGTTCCTCTATGGAGGCACCTGAAGTGGAGACCAAGGAGGATGCTGGGAACCTCTACAAAGGAGATCCACAAGAGGGTGGCACGAGACCCCACAGGGGAAGGAAACAACTCCTGGTGGGGGACTCGATCATTAGGTAGGTAGAAGTGGGGGAGGAAGGGGATAGGGAGGTAAGGTGCCTGCTTGGTGCCACGGCTCAGAGGGACAGGAAGCGAATCCTCAGGATTGCAGAACCAGTTGCATGAGGGAGGGAGCTGGATGTTTTATCCACCTAGGGACAAATGACCTGGCTGTGAATGGGATCAGAGTGGTGCAAGAGGAGTTTGTGGAGTTGGGGAGGGGCCTTAGACAAGTAACATGTACGGTAACCTTCTCGGAGGTGCTGCCTGTCTATGGCAAGGATGATGCTAGGGTATTCCGCACCATGGGATTCAATGAATGGTTGAAAAACAGGTGTGGAGCTCAGGGATTTAGCTTCACTGGGGACTGGGGAGCCATCTGGAGGGATGCAGGCTTATTCTGGTGCGATGGTCTGCATCTGTCCGGGGGGAACCAGGATCCTAGGTGACAGGTTTAAATGCTTCATTGGCAAGCATTTAAACTAGCCAAGGGGGGAGCCACTAAAAAGGAGCAGGGAAATCCCAGCCTCCCCCCACAGAACACAGTAATTAGAGAAGTAAACACCAAGGTAGAGAAGTCAGTAGGGAGCAAGACAGGGATAAATGCAGAAAAAGGGTAAAGGAGACAAAACCTTTTACAGGTACATAAGTGAAAAAAGAAAGACAAAGGGAGGGATAGTGAGATTGAAGGGGGAGGATGGGAACCGCGTGGAGGATGACAACAGTAAAGCTGACATATTGAACAGGTATTTCTGCTCAGTCTTTACTGAGGAAGAGTGGGGTAATGGGTCTGAAGGGAGTACAAGGGGTGAGAATGGTGCAGAAATGGACACAAGTCCCTTTACACGAGAAAGGGTCCTGAAGGAACTGGAAGTAATAAGAGTTGATAAAGCAATGGGGCCAGACGGGGTGCACCCCAGGGTCCTTAAACAACTAAGAGAGGTTGTGGCTGAACCTCTGGCTATCCTGTTTAGCCGATCACTGGAAACAGGGGAGGTACCCAAAGACTGGAGGACAGCAGATGTAGTCCTCTTATACAAAAGTGGGACAAAGAGGAGGGAACTACAGACCAGTCAGCCTCACCTCGGTAGTGGGGAAGATCATGGAAGCACTACTGAAGGAGAGATTGGTGGAACATCTGGTTGTCAATGGACTACAGGACCTAAGGCAGCATGGTTTCACCAGGGGAGGTCATGTCAGACCAACCTCGTTGAATTTTTGACTGGGTGACTAGGGAGGTGGATCAGGGGAGGCAGTGGACATGGCCTATCTGGACTTCAGCAAGGCCTTTGACACTGTGCCACATAGAAGACTATTACACAAACTGGGGAATATGGGTGTGGGCAGGACAGTAGGTGGTGGGTAGGTAACTGGCTGGGTGGCAGGACACAGAGGGTGGTGGTAAATGGCTGTCACTCCACAGAGGGAAGAGTGACCAGTGGGTACCACAGGTATCAGTGCTGGGACCAGTCCTATTCAACATCTTCATCAGTGACATTGCGAGGATCTAGAAGGCAACATTTCACTGTTCGCTGATGACACAAAGCTCTGTAACAGAGTAGACACCAGAGGGTGTAGACAGAATGAGAAGGACCTGCAGAAACTTGAAGAATGGTCAGGGGTTTGGCAGTTGAAATTCAATGCAAAGAAGTGCAAGATAATGCATATGGGGCACAAAACCCTGGCACAATATATCAGTTGGGGGTGAGGATATAGCATGCCAAGCAGGAAGGGATCTTGGGTTGTCATCTGATGATGATCTCAAGGTAGAAGCAGTGTGTGACAAGGCAGCAGGTAAAGCAAATAGGATGCTGGGATGTATAGGCAGGGCATCACCAGCAGGAAAAGGGAGGTCATAATTCCGCTATACAAGACACTAGTGAGGCCCCACCTGGAGTACAGTGTACAGTTCTGGAGACCATACCTACGTAAGGACATAGACAGGGTAGAGAAGGTTCAGAGGAGGGCAACAAAGATGGTGCATGGATTGCATCACAAGTCCTATGAAGACAGGTTGAAGGAACTGAACATGTACTCCTGGAGGAGAGGAGGGAGAGAGGATATGATAGAGACATACACGATCTTACAGGGAGGAACAGGTGCAGGAAAACACTATTTTTAGGTGAAAAAGATGTTCCAGGACTAGAGGGCATGGGATGAAGTTGAGGAGGACGATTCAGAGAAACATGAGAAAGAATTTCTTCACAGAACGGGTGGTGGACAAGTGGAACACCCTGTCAGAGGAAGTGGTGGGGGCTGAAACAATCACGGGATTTAAGAATGCATGGGATAGACATAAAGGAATTCTAGAGGTCAGGGGTAAGGGGAAACAGACTTCTAGGAAAATAAACTGAACTTACAAGCTCAAATGGGCAGACTGGATGGGCCATAGGCCCTTATCTGCCGACACTGTCTATGTAAAAGGCAGTAAAGACAGTGATGGGGCTAAAAGGGGTAAGACCATAAAAAATAAATGGAAGGTGATGAGTTCCAATGCCCGCAGTCTGTGCAACAAGCTCCCTGAACTAGTGGCCTTGATGGAAGAGGGATGCCTGCATATTGTGGCAGTCACTGAAACATGGTACACAGAGAACCATGACTGGGATGTCAACATACCAGGATATACAGTCTACAGAAGGGACAGGGTGGGTAAAAGAGGAGGAGGAGGAGGAGTAGCTCTCTATATAAGGGAAGGGATTAAAGCAACAGAACTAAAGAGTAAACAGGAAGTTGATGAGTCACTATGGGTCACTTTGGAGACAGAAAATGGCACCACAATCTGCATGGGGGTTGTGTACAGACCCCCATCTCGGGGGAGGAAATGGACAAGGAAATGATAGAAGGCATCCTTAAAATGGCAGAAAAAGGGGAGATATTGTTAATGGGGGACCTGAATATGCCAGATGTTAACTGGAGTACCTTTGCTGCAGGCACATCCAAGAGCAGGGTCACTCTTGATGCCCTACAGGGGGCATGCCTAAGACAGCTAGTGTTGGAACCTACTCAGGAAGAAGCAATCTTAGACCTGGTACTCTCAAATGGGGACGGAGAAAGGATCTCAGATTTAGAAGTGGGTAGCCATCTGGGAACAACTGACCACCAAACAGTGTGGTTCACAGTAAACACAGCCATAGAGTCAAGCCATACGACAACAAGAGTATTGGACTTTAGGAAGGCTGACTTTGGGAAAATGAGAGAGTGCCTCAGAAAGCACTCAGCAAACGGGCAAGAAGGAGGGTGGAGGAACAATGGGAATAATCAAAACAGCCATCGAGAGGCAACAAGCATTATGTGAAGCAAATCAACAAAACAAAACAAAGGAAAAACCACTATGGTTCTCAAAAGAGGTGGCAGGATGGTTAGGAGAAAAGGATAGTATTCAGAAAATATAAGGAAACACAGAAGGAGCAGGACAGAGAACTTTATCAGTTAAAGCAGAAGGAGGCAGGAAGGCAGTCAGAATAGCAAAGGCACAAACTGAAGAAAAGATAGCCAACTCTGTTAAGAAGGGGGATAAAAGCTTTTATGGGTACATTAGGGAGCAAAGAAAGACCAAGGGAGGGATATAGAGACTTAATAAAGGGGAGGGAATGTGGGCAGAGGGTGACAGTGAAAAAGCAGGGGTACTGAACGAATATTTCTGTTCAGTATTCACAATGGAAGAGGAGGGGGAGGTACCTAAACCAAACAAGGGAGAAACTCTGAATAGGGGGTCGATACCAGTCCATTCACAGAAGAAAGGGTTTTGAAGGAACTCTTGAAACTGAGAGTGGACAAAGCAATGGGGCCTGATGGGATTCACCCAAGAATTCTAAAAGAACTAAGGGTAGAACTAATAACACCACTGACTACTCTCTTTAACAAATCATGGGAGGATGGGGTGGTACCTGAGGACGGGAGGAGGGCAAATGTGATTCCACTTCACAAAAGTGAGAGCAGGGCAGAGACAGGAAACTACAGACCAGTTAGTTTGACTTCGGTGGTAGGGAAAATAATGGAATCACTTCTGAAGGAAAGAATTGTTGAGTACCTAGAGGCCAGTGGGGCACAGGACCCAAGGCAGCATGGTTTCACAGCAGGAAGGTCATGTCAGACGAACCTAATAGATTTCTTTGACTGGGTGACCAAAGTAGTAGACCAGGGAGGGGCTGTGGATATGGCCTACCTAGATTTTAGCAAGGCATTTGATACAGTCTCACACAAAAGATTAATATACAAGTTAGCCAGCCTTGGAGTGGGTCCCAAGGTGGTAGCCTGGATAAAACACTGGCTGGACAACAGGATGCAAAGGCTAAAAGTAAACTGATTCCACAGTGAAGAAAGAAGGGTAACTAGCGGGGTACCGCAGGGTTCAGTACTGGGACCAGTCCTCTTTAATGTCTTTATAAGTGACATTGGAGAGCACCTGGAAGGAAAGGTATGTCTCTTTGCAGATGACACAAAGATCTACAACAGGGTTGATACACAAGGTGGGGTGGAAAGAATGAAAAGGGACTTAGCAAGGTTGGAGGAATGGTCAAGTATGTGGCAGCTCAGATTCAATGCAAAGAAGTGCAAGGTAATGCATCTGGGAAACAAAAACCCAGGGGAAGAATACACAATGGGTGGTGAGTTAATAACAAAAACAAAAATCAAAAGAGACCGATGAGTAATTATATCAGATGACCTAAAGGTGGGCAAGCAATGTGAGAAGGCAGTAAGGAGGGCTGGGAGGATATTGGGATGCATAGGGAGAGGCATCAACAGTAGAAAACAGGAAGTTGTTATCCCTCTGTACAGACAGTTCATGAGACCCCATCTGGAGTACTGCGTGCAGTTCTGGAGACCCCATCTCCGTAAAGACATAGACAGAGTGGAGGCTGTTCAGAGGAGGGCAACCAAAATGGTGCAGGGTCTGCACCAGAAGACATACGAGGAGAGACTAAAGCAGCTTAATATGTATACCCTTGAGGAAAGGGGGGGGGGAAATGATAGAAACTTTCAAGCATCTCAAGGGAATTAACAAAGTACAAGAGGGTAGTATCTTTCAGAAGAAGAGATGTGCAAGAAAAAGGGGGCTCAATTTGAACATAGAGGGGGGACGGCTCAGAGGTAATGCTAGAAAGTATTTTTTCACAGAGAGGGTTGTGGATGCATGGAACAGCCTTCCTTAGGAGGTTGTGGAGTCAGGAACAGTGGAAGAATTCAAGAATGCATGGGACAGGCATAAGGCAATTCTAGTGGGGGGTAGGAGGAAGTAAGCTGTTGATTAACTAGAATCTGCAGCTTATCCATCAGGTAGGGAAATGGGCAGACTAGGTGGGCCAAGCGGTCTTTATCTGCCGTCAAATTCTGTGTTTCTATGTTTCTATCATAAGCTACATCAGTATCTTCCTTATCAGTTTCTGGTAAAACTAGCAAGGCAGCTTTTGGCATTTTTTTCAACCCATTTCTTGAGGAGGTTAGCATGGTATATCTTAGAAGGATTTTTCTTGTCAGGGGTCTCAGTCTCATAGTTAACAGTGCCAGTACGTCTAAGAACCTTATATGGCCCTAACCACTTCATTAACAACTTGTTTTCTGTTGTGGGTAACAGTAACAAAACCTTTTCACCTGGCTCGAAAATGTTTTCATTTACCCCATGGTCATAATATACCTTCTGCTGGTGTTGAGCCTCTTCCTGATTACTATGGGCAATTTAAACATATTTTGCCAGCCTCTTTCTTGGGGCACATATATAAGAAGATATAGATAGTTTCTGAGTGGGGTTATCTTCCCTCCTTTCCTGAATCACATTCAGTGGCCCTCTTGGCTGCCTACCATACAGCATTTCAAATGGCAAAAACCCTGTTAATGCCTGTGGCACTTCTCTGTAAGCAAAAAGTAGGTAAGGCAAGTATTGGTCCCAATCTTTCCCTTCCCCGTCTACAAACCTTTTTAACATGTGTTTTCGGGTTTGGTTAAAATGCTCAACAAGACCATCTGTCTGAGGGTGATAGGGGGAGGTTCTTGTGGCAGTAATACCTAGCAGTCTGGACAGCTCCTTAAGCAGTGCAGCACCAACATTACTACCATGATCAGTAATAATTTCTTCAGGTATGCCCAATCTGCTGAAAATTTTAGCTAGCTCTGCTGCAACTTTTGGGGCTGTAACAGTACACATTGGAACTGCTTCTGGGTATCAAGTAGCATAGTCGCATACTACCAGGATAAATCTATTACCCATTTTGCTTTTGTCTAAAAGACCAACCACATCCTTTGCAATTCTCTCAAAAGGCACATCTATTAGGGTGGGGTACCAGGGGCACCTTGCCTTTTCTAGTGACTGGGCTACTTTCTGACACTCAGCACAGGAATTACAATAGGTGGCAACATCTTCATGAATTCCTGGCCAGTAAAATCTATACAGCAATCTGACAAGGGTGCGATCCCTCCCTGAGTGACCAGCCATAGGATTATCATGTGCTATCTGTAACAATTCTGTACTATACTTCTGTGGTATGACCAGTTGTTCTGTCTGTTCCTGTGTCTGAGCTTTAACCCAAACTCTGTACAGTAATCCATCACATTTTTAAACATTGGTCCATCCTGTTTTGGTTTTACCCCTAGCTGCTTGAAATAACCCTAGAGAGAAACATTGTTAGCTTGCTCTGAAAGAAAATCACAATCAGTTATCAATTTAGTTTCAGCATTTTCTTATTTTAACCGTTCATGTCCATCAGTCATTTGTTGCCACAGTTTCTTCAGGCTTTGTCTTCTTTCCTGGCTTTCCGGATCTTGGAGCTGTGCTCAAACATGTCTGAATCAAAATCACTGAAAGGAAAAGTGTCCCCACCATCTGAAATTTTCTTTGCCCGAGCTCTTGTCACCACAGCTGCTGAGACATCAGGACTTACTCCCTCTGTGATCAATTCAGTTAATCCTGGAAAGTCATTTCCAATAATCACAGGTACAGGTAACTTTGGTACTACCCCCACTTTCATTTGGTGCGACACATCATTAACAGTCAGAGTCACTTGGGTGGTGGGATAGTATCGAGTGTCCCCGTGGATGCAGATGACACCAGTATCTGCTCCCTTTGCACTGTGTTTTCCCAGCACTTTAACATGCACTAGGGTCTGTCTGCTTCCCGAATCAACGAATCCCTTTGCAATCTTATTCCCCACCTTCACATCTGTTAGGTACTTGCCCCAGTTTTCTAAGGATAAATCTGCTCCAGAGCCACTTTCTTCTGCAGCAGTTTATTGCAAAATGGCCTGGCTTATTACAGTTACAGCAGATAATGTATTTTGGCACAGATTTGTTACCCCCACAAGAGTTCTTCGCAGTCTTGTAGTTTAAATGGGGAAAAAGAGTTTCTTACCAGTGCTTGGCTGTTACCTTGCTGCTGTGACATCTGTCTGGCCAGTTGGTAGTCCTCAGCCAAAGAAACAGCTGATTCCCCATTCTCTGGTTGGTGTTCCTTTACCCACAGCTGCGCATCTGTAGGCAAGATGTTGATGAATTGCTCCTTGGCAAATGTGTCAATGATCTATGGGACTGTTTTGCTCTCTGGTTGGATCCACTTTATCAGGAGTTCTCGGAGTCAGGTGAAGGCTTCTCGAAGATTGTCAACCGAGTTGTACCTCAGAGATAGAAATCTCTGCCTGTAGGTCTCTCTGGAGATGTCGTACCATTTCAGGATTTCACTTTTCACCAGGTCATAGTTTTCTGACTGTGCAGTGTCCATGCTGCTGTAGGCAAGTTGGGTGTTCCCTGTCAGGTAGGGTACCAGTCTGATTGTCCATTGCTGCTCTGGCCACTGGCAGGCTGTGGCAACTCTTTCAAAGGTTGTCAGGTATGCCTCAACATCATCTGAGGGACACAACTTCATAAGTTTAATGACCTTTAGGTTGCTTGCATTTTGTTGCTCATCTGGGTCTGTGCTGGATCCTCTGCCTTCGATAGCTTGTAAGGCATCCAGCCATCGCTGCTCCTGTTGCTACATCTCTTCTGTCATCTGCTGCTCCTGTTGCTGCATCTCTTCTCTCCTCTGCACTTCTAAATGCTGAATCTCTTTTTCTCTCTGCATCTCAGTCTCTTTTTGTTATAAAGCCCACCGTTTGAAAAAAGTCCATCAGGCTTTCAGGTTCTGTCACTGCCTGTTCTTTTTCCATAACTTGTGCTGGCTGTACAATCTCAGACTGGACTTCTTTTGCTGCTAGTTTGGCTGCCATTCTCCTGATAACCACTCCTGGACTTGCTGCTGCAGAATCCATACCTTCCTCTGTGCTTCCCTGGTACTAGGTCCAGTACCAATGCACAAATCTCCTGTCCTAGGGTATGCACAGCTTAAATCCCACTTAGGCTGACACCATCTGTCATAGAGGCACAGGTCAGGAAGCATAGGGAAAACCCAGGAGCAGTTGTAAAAATCACCAAAACTTTATTTATTATAGCAGTAACATAAAATAAAATAAACCTGTTCAGAATAACTATGTACAGAAGCAAAAATAAAATATTTCTTATAAAAAAATCTCCCTTGCAGCTCAGCTTAGCTGTTTTTATAAGTCTTTTTCAACTCCTATCTTTTGCAAGCATCCTGTTCTTTGTAAATTTCAGGAGCTGCTAGAACATTGAGAACTTCCTGAGGTCTCCACAGCAACTGCAAAAGGTTCAGGCATTTGCACCCAAGTAACCTCTAGCTTTTTACAGTTATCTCAAATTATAAATTATAGTGGCGTGGTCACACCACTATAGTTAGGGTTCAGCAGTCAGTTACATACTAAAGTCAAAAGTTTGGACGTTAATAACTTTGAACCTGTTTAATTGATTTGCCTGAAATTTGGTACATGCAGTGGGGCATGGTAAGTCTCTTGATTTGCCAAATTGTGTTCTGGTCAGGCTTACAGTCTTTGCGTACGAAAGCGCTGAAAAATGCAAAATTATCCATTTTTGAGGCAGCTTTTGGGATTTGGGATGTGGTCCTGCATGGCCATTGTGTGGCATGCTACTCTGAGAGATGGCTTGTTTGAAAGAGCTTTGGTGGCCGAACATGCCGCTTTTCATTTGGTGAAAACATATTAAGGCATTCAAAAGTTATGCCACTTTTAATTTCCCATCACAAATCAATGGGAAAATGTATATGTATGTTTTGCGAACAAAGAATGGGGTTCTGGCCACCTGGTCCTGCCTGGCGATCAAAGAATTTGAAGCCTCACAGTTCAAGAATCTTTGTCCCCAAGGATTTTCAAAATTCATTGATCGCGAGGTCCGCCATTTTGTTTTTAGTTTTCCGATCGTAAAAACATAAATATCTCGGCTCAGGGATCACTCCTGAAGTAAAACTTGGATGGGTTTTACTCAGGGGGCTCCGATGTATCAAGCCATGCCTTTGGTTGCATCCAATTTGGTCCAAAAATAGAGTTATTAGCTTTAAAAATCTTAGTTTGCGGCTTGCTAATGATCTTTGATCGCGAGCCTGCAAATTCTTTGATCGCGAGATTCTTTAATCGCGATCTTGCATCGCGACCTATTTCCACAAATATCTTGGCTCGGGGTGGGCTAGGGACACAAATGAGGGTGGGTTTTGATCAGGGGCTTCGTTCTATCAAGGCATAGCGTTGGTTCAGTTCCAAACTGTCAAAAAATTGAGTTTCACCATTTTTTATTCTTTGGTTGTGAGTGGGTAAATTTCTTTAATCACGAGCCTGCAAATTCTTTGATCATGAGATTCTTTGATCACAATCATGCATCGTGAGATAAGGACAAGATGGCCGGATTAAAAATTGAATTTTCTCAGCCCAGGGGTGCCCTAGGAAGTCAAATGAGGGTGAGTTTTGCTCAGGGGGCTTCATTCTCATGAACCATGGCTGTGATTTACCGGAATTCTTTCAAGTTGTTGATTTATTGCACTTTTAATTCTTTGTTCGTGAGCCTGCAAATTCTTTGATCGCAAGCCTGCAAATTCTTTGATCGTGAGAATGTTTGATCGCGATCGTGCATCGCGAGCAAGGGACAAGATGGCCAGATTTTAAAATCAGTTTTCTCAGCCCAGGGGTGCCCCACAAACATAAATGAGGCTGGGTTTTGCTCAGAGGGCTTCGTTCTGCCCCCTGTGAATAATAATAATACTGTATGACATTTCCTTGGAGTCTTGCACCCCCCCTCCATCATAATAAATAATTTAATGTTCTCTAACGTCCTGATAGTCTAGTACCACCCCATGTGTGGTTTTGCCCCCGTCAGTCTAGTATCCCTGGGTTGTATAAAACGTAATACTGTATATCCTGGTAGTCTAGTGCTCCCCCGTCTGTGGAATAATATCAGTGTGCCTGTACTATCCTGGTAGTCTAATGGCCCCGACAAGCTGGGAGATGGGCCCTCATATAATGTGAGACACTGACACTCTGGGCATGGGCCCTCATATGATGTGAGACACTGACACCCCTGGGACATGGGCCCGCATATAATGTGAGACACCGACATGCTGGGACATGGGCCCTCATATAATGTGAGACACTGATACCCTGAACATGGGTCCTCATATAATGAGGATACTGACACCCTGAGACATGGGCCCTCATATAATGTGGGACACCCGACAAGCTGGGGACATGGGCCCTCATATAATGTGAGACACACTGACACTCTTGGACATGGGTCCTCATCTAGTTTGAGACAGTGACACCCTGGATCATGGGCCCTGATGTAATGTGGGACACTGACACCCTGAGAGCGGGTCCTCATATAATGTGAGGCCGCTGACACCCTGAGATATGGGTCCTCATATAATGTGAGACACAGACACTCTGAGACTTGGGTCCTCATATAAAGTGAGACACTGACACCATGAGATATGGGTCCTCCATATAATGTGGACACTGACACCCTGAGGCATGAGCCCTCAAATAATGTGAGACACCAGCATGCTGAGGCATTAGCCATCCTATAATGTGACACACTGACACCCCTGAAGCAGGGCCCTCATATAATGTGGGAGACACTGACACCCTGGGACATGGGCCCTCACACAATGTGGGACCTTACACCTTGAACCATGGCCCCTCATAATGTGAGACACTGCCACCCTGAAACATGGGCCCCCATATAAAGTGATACACTGACACCCTGAGGCATGAGCCCTCAAATAATGTGAGGCGCCAGCATGCTAAGACATGGGCCATCATATAATGTGACACACTGACACCCCTGAGCCACGGGCCCTCATATAATGTGAGACACTGACACCCTGAGGCATGGGCCTTCATATGTTTGAGACACTGACTCCCTGGGACATGGGTCCTCATATAATATGGGACACTGACATGCTGGGACATGGGTCTTCATATAATGTGAGGACACTGACTCCCTGGGACAAGGGGTCCTCATATAATCTGGACATCGACATGCTGAGACAAGGGCCTTCATATAATGTGGGACACTGAGAGGCTGGGACATGGGCCCTCATATAATGTGGACCACTTTCACCCCTGCGACATGGGCCTCATATAATGTGGGACACCGACACCCAGAGACATGGGCACTCATATAATGAGAGACACCGACACCCTGAGACATGGGCTCTCATATAATGTGAGACATCGACATGCTGAGACATGGGCCCTCACATAATGTGAGACACTGACACCCTGAGACATGAGTCCTCATATAATGTGAGACACCAACATACTGAGATATGGGACCCTCATATAATGTGAGACACTGACACCATGAAGCACGGGCCATCATATAATGTGAGACACCGACATGCTGAGACGTGGGCCTTCATATAATTTGAGAGAGTGACACCCTGGGGCATGGGTCCTCATATAATGTGAGACACTGACACCCTGGAGACATGGGCCCTCATATAATCTGAGACACTGACACCCCTGAGACATGGGCCTACATATAATGTGAGACACCCGACACACACTGAGACATGGGCCCTCATGTAATGTGAGACACTGACACCCCTGAAACATGGGCCCCCATTAAAGTGGGGACACTGACACCCTGAGGCATGAGCCCTCAAATAATGTGAGGCCTAGCATGCTAAGACATGGGCCATCATATAATGTGAGACACTGACACCCTGAATCTCGGACCCTCATATAATGTAAGACACTGACACCCTGAGACATGGGTCCTCACGTAATGTGAGACACCGAAACCCTGAGGCATGGGCCCTCATATAAGGTGAGACACCAACATGCTGAGGCATGGGACCTAATATGATGTGTGACACTGACACCTTGAGACATTGGCCCGCATATAATGTGAGACACCGACACCCTGAGACAAGGGCCTGCATATAATGTTAGACACCGACATGCTGAGGCATGGGCCCGTCATATAATGTGTGACAGTGACACCCTGAGACATGGGCCTTCACATAATGTGAGACACTGACACTCTGAGTTATGGGTCCTCATATAATGTGAGACACTGACACTCTGAGCCGTGGGTCCTCATATAATGTGAGACACTGACATTTTGAGTTATGGGACCTCATATAATGTGAGACACTGACACCCTGAGACGTGGGCCGCATATAATGTGACACACTGACATGCTGAGACATGGGCCTTCACATAATGTGAGGCACTGACACCCTGAGACATGGGCCCTCAGATAATGTGAGACACTGACACCCTGAAACATGGGCCCTCACATAATGTGAGATACTGAAACCTTAAGACATGGACCCTCGTAATAATGTGAGACACTAACACACTGAGACATGGGGCCTCGTATAATGTGAGACACAGACACCCTGAGACACTGGTTCTCATATAATGTGAGACACTGACACCCTGAAACATGGGTCCTCATATAATGTGAGACACTGACACCATGAGACATGGGCCCTCGCATAATGTGAGACACTGACACCCTGGAAGCATGGGCCATCATATAATGTGAGACACTATCACACTGGGGCATGGGTCCTCATATAATGTGAGACACTGACACCCTGGGACATGGGCCTTCATACAATGTGAGACAATGACACTCTGAGGGCATGGGCCCCTCATATGATGTGAGACACTGACACCCTGAGAACATGGGTCCTCATATAATGTGAGACACCGACAAGCTAGAGACATAGGCCCCATATAATGTGAGACACCGACATGCTGAGACATGGGCCCTCATATAATGTAGAGGACACCGACAAGCTGGGAGATGGGCCCTCATATAATGTGAGACACTGACACTCTGAGGCATGGGCCTCATATGATGTGAGACACTGACACCCCTGAGGACATGGGCCGCATATAATGTGAGACACCGACATGCTGGGACATGGGCCCTCATATAATGTGAGACACTGATACCCTGAGAACATGGGTCCTCATATAATGTGAGATGACTGACACCCTGGAGAACATGGGCCCTCATATAATGTGGGACACCGACAAAGCTGAGACATGGGCCCTCATATAATGTGAGACACTGACACTCTTAGACATGGGTCCTCATCTAATTTGAGACAGTGACACCCTGGATCATGGGCCCTGATGTAGATGTGGGACACTGACACCCCTGAGACGGGTCCTCATATAATGTGAGACGCTGACACCCTGAGATATGGGTCCTCATATAATGTGAGACACAGACACTCTGAAACTTGGGTCCTCATATAAAGTGAGACACTGACACCATGAGATATGGGTCCTCATATAATGTGAGACACTAACACCCTGGGGCATGAGCCCTCAAATAATGTGAGACAGCCAGCATGCTGAGAACATTAGCCATCCTATAATGTGACACCTGACACCCCTGAACACGGGCCCTCATATAATGTGGAGACACTGACACCCTGGGACATGGGCCCTCCACAATGTGGGACTTACACCTTGAGACCATGGGCCCCTCATATGTGTGAGACACTGCCACCCTGAAACATGGGCCCCCATATAAGGTGATGCACTGGACACCCTGAGGCATGAGCCCTCAAATAATGTGAGGCAGCCAGCATGCTAGGACATGGGCCATCATATAATGTGACACACTGACACCCTGAGCCACGGGCCCTCATATAATGTGAGACACTGACACCCTGAGGCATGGGCCTTCATATAATTTGAGACACTGACTCCCTGAGACATGGGTCCTCATATAATATGAGACACTGACATGCTGGGACATGGGTCTTCATATAATGTGAGACACTGACTCCCTGAGACAAGGGTCCTCATATAATCTGAGACATCGACATGCTGGGACAAGGGCCTTCATATAATGTGAGACACTGAAGGCTGGGACATGGGCCCTCATATAGTGTGACCACTTTCACCCTGCGACATGGGCCTCATATAATGTGAGACACCGACACCCAGAGACATGGGCACTCATATAATGAGAGACACCGACACCCTGAGACATGGGCTCTCATATAATGTGAGACATCGACATGCTGAGACATGGGCCCTCACATAATGTGAGACACTGACACCCTGAGACATGAGTCCTCATATAATGTGAGACACCAACATACTGAGATATGGGACCCTCATATAATGTGAGACACTGACACCATGAAGCACGGGCCATCATATAATGTAGGACGCCAGCATGCTAAGACATGGGCCATCATATAATGTGAGACACTGACACCCTGGATCCTCGGACCCTCATATAATGTAAGACACTGACACCCCTGGGGACATGGGTCCTCCGTAATGTGAGGACACCCGGCACACCCTGAGGCATGGGCCCTCATATAGGTGAGACACCAACATGCTGAGGCATGGGACCTAATATGATGTGTGACACTGACACCTTGAGGACATTGGCCCATATAATGTGAGACACCGACACCCTGAGACAAGGGGCCTGCATATAATGTTAGACACCGACATGCTGAGGCATGGGCCGTCATATAATGTGTGACAGTGACACCCTGAGACATGGGCCTTCACATAATGTGAGACACTGACACTCTGAGTTATGGGTCCTCATATAATGTGAGACACTGACACTCTGAGCCATGGGTCCTCATATAATGTGAGAAACTGACATTTTGAGTTATGGGACCTCATATAATGTGAGACACTGACACCCTGAGACTTGGGCCGCATATAATGTGACACACTGACATGCTGAGACATGGGCCTTCACATAATGTGAGGCACTGACACCCTGAGACATGGGCCCTCAGATAATGTGAGACACTGACACCCTGAAACATGGGCCCTCACATAATGTGAGATACTGAAACCTTAAGACATGGACCCTCGTAATAATGTGAGACACTAACACACTGATACATGGGGCCTCGTATAATGTGAGACACAGACACCCTGAGACACTGGTTCTCATATAATGTGAGACACTGACACCCTGAAACATGGGTCCTCATATAATGTGAGACACTGACACCATGAGACATGGGCCCTCGCATAATGTGAGACACTGACACCCTGAAGCATGGGCCATCATATAATGTGAGACACTATCACACTGAGGCATGGGTCCTCATATAATGTGAGACACTGACACCCTGGGACATGGGCCTTCATACAATGTGAGACAATGACACTCTGAGGCATGGGCCCCTCATATGATGTGAGACACTGACACCCTGAAACATGGGTCCTCATATAATGTGAGACACCGACAAGCTGAGACATAGGCCCGCATATAATGTGAGACACCGACATGCTGAGACATGGGCCCTCATATAATGTGAGACACTGATACCCTGAAACATGTGTCCTCATATAATGTGAGACACCGACAAGCTGAGAGATGGGCCCTCATATAATGTGAGACACTGACACTCTGAGGCATGGGCCCTCATATGATGTGAGACACTGACACCCTGAGACATGGGCCCGCATATAATGTGAGACACCGACATGCTGAGACATGGGCCCTCATATAATGTGAGACACTGATACCCTGAAACATGGGTCCTCATATAATGTGAGATACTGACACCCTGAAACATGGGCCCTCATATAATGTGAGACACCGACAAGCTGAGACATGGGCCCTCATATAATGTGAGACACTGACACTCTTAGACATGGGTCCTCATCTAATTTGAGACATTGACACCCTGAATCATGGGCCCTGATGTAATGTGAGGACACTGACACCCTGAGGCGGGTCCTCATATAATGTGAGGCAGCTGACACCCTGAGATATGGGTCCTCATATAATGTGAGACACAGACACTCTGAAACTTGGTCCTCATAAAGTGAGACACTGACACCATGAGATATGGGTCCTCATATAATGTGAGACACTGACACCCTGAGGCATGAGCCCTCAAATAATGTGAGACACCAGCATGCTGAAACATTAGCCATCCTATAATGTGACACACTGACACCCTGAAGCATGGGCCCTCATATAATGTGAGACACTGACACCCTGAGACATGGGCCCTCACATAATGTGAGACACTTACACCTTGAACCATGGGCCCTCATATAATGTGAGACACTGCCACCCTGAAACATGGGCCCCCATATAAAGTGATACACTGACACCCTGAGGCATGAGCCCTCAAATAATGTGAGACGCCAGCATGCTAAGACATGGGCCATCATATAATGTGACACACTGACACCCTGAAGCACGGGCCCTCATATAATGTGAGACACTGACACCCTGAGGCATGGGCCTTCATATAATTTGAGACACTGACTCCCTGAGACATGGGTCCTCATATAATATGAGACACTGACATGCTGAGACATGGGTCTTCATATAATGTGAGACACTGACTCCCTGAGACAAGGGTCCTCATATAATCTGAGACATCGACATGCTGAGACAAGGGCCTTCATATAATGTGAGACACTGAAAGGCTGAGACATGGGCCCTCATATAATGTGAACCACTTTCACCCTGCGACATGGGCCTCATATAATGTGAGACACCGACACCCAGAGACATGGGCACTCATATAATGAGAGACACCGACACCCTGAGACATGGGCTCTCATATAATGTGAGACATCGACATGCTGAGACATGGGCCCTCACATAATGTGAGACACTGACACCCTGAGACATGAGTCCTCATATAATGTGAGACACCGACATGCTGAGACATGGGCCTTCATATAATTTGAGAGAGTGACACCCTGAGGCATGGGTCCTCATATAATGTGAGACACTGACACCCTGAGACATGGGCCCTCATATAATGCGAGACACTGACACCCTGAGACATGGGCCTACATATAATGTGAGACACCGACACACTGAGACATGGGCCCTCATATAATGTGAGACACTTACACCTTGAACCATGGGCCCTCATATAATGTGAGACACTGACACCCTGAAACATGGGCCCCCATATAAAGTGAGACACTGACACCCTGAGGCATGAGCCCTCAAATAATGTGAGACGCCAGCATGCTAAGACATGGGCCATCATATAATGTGAGACACTGACACCCTGAATCACGGACCCTCATATAATGTGAGACACTGACACCCTGAGACATGGGTCTTCATATAATATGAGACACTGACATGCTGAGACATGGGTCTTCATATAATGTGAGACACTGACTCCCTGAGACAAGGGTCCTCATATAATCTGAGACATCGACATGCTGAGACAAGGGCCTTCATATAATGTGAGACACCGAAATGCTGAGACATGGCCCTCATATAATGTGAGACACTGTCACCCTGCGACATGGCCCTCATATAATGAGAGACACCGACACCCTGAGACATGGGCTCTCATATAATATGAGACACCGACACCCTGAGATATGGGCCCCAATATAATGTGAGACACTGACACCCTGAAGCACGGGCCCTCATATAATGTGAGACACTGACACTCTGAGACATGGGTCCTCACATAATGTGAGACACCGACAACCAGAGGCATGGGCCCTCATATAAGGTGAGACACCAATATGCTGAGGCATGGGACCTCATATGATGTGTGACACTGACACCTTGAGACATCGGCCCGCATATAATGTGAGACACCGACACCCTGAGAAAAGGGCCTGCATATAATATAAGACACCGACATGCTGAGGCATGGGCGTCTATATAATGTGTGACAGTGACACCCTGAGACATGGGCCTCACATAATTGGAGACACTGACACTCTGAGTTATGGGTCCTCATATCATGTGAGACACTGACACTCTGAGCCATGGGTCCTCATATAATGTGAGAAACTGACACTTTGAGTTATGGGACCTCATATAATGTGAGACACTGACACCCTGAGACATGGGCCGCATATAATGTGACACATTGACATGCTGAGACATGGGCCTTCACATAATGTGAGACACTGACACCCTGAGACATCGGCCCTCAGATAATGTGAGACACTGACACCCTGAAACATGGGCCCTCACATAATGTGAGATACTGAAACCTTAAGACATGGGCCCTCGTAATAATGTGAGACACTGACACACTGAGACATGGGCCCTCGTATAATGTGGGACACAGACACCCAGAGACACTGGTTCTCATATAATGTCTCAGAAAAGCACAGGCTAGAAGGAGGTGTGGAGCAACAATGGGGAATTATCAAAACTGCCATCACAGAGGCAACAAGCCTTTGTGTGAAGCAAATAAACAAATCAAAACAAAAGAAAAAGCCACTATGGTACTCAAGAGAGGTGGCTGTGAAAGTCAGGAATAAAAAGATAGCATTCCGGAGATATAAGGAAACACAGAAGGAGCAGGACAAGAGACTGTACCAGTTAAGGCGGAAAGAAGCAGGGAGGGAAGTCAGAATAGCAAAGGCCCAAACTGAGGAAAGATAGCCAACTCAGTTAAGAAGGGGATAAAACCTTTTATAGGTACATCAGCGAGTGTAGAAAAGACAAAGGGAGGATAGTGAGGCTGAATAGAATGAGCGGTGGGTGGGCAGAGGGGACAGTGAAAAGCAGTAATACTGAGCGAATATTTCAGCTCAGTATTCACAAAAGAGGAGGGAAGTGCCTAATCCAATTAACAAGCACTCTTGATAGGGGTGATCCAGTCCTTTCACAGAAGAAAGGGTTCTGCAAGAACTCCTAAAACTGAAGGTGGACAAAGCAATGGGTCCTGATGGAATTCACCCAAATTCTAAAAATTAAGGAAGGAACTAGTGAAAACCACTGGCTACTCTTTTAATAAATCATGGGAGGATGGTGTGGTACCCGAGGACTGGAGGAGGCGGATGTGATTCCCTTCACAAAAGTGGGACCAAGACAGAGGCAGGAAACTACAGACCTGTCAGTCTGACCTCTGTGGTAGGGAAAGTGATGGAGTCACTTCTGAAGGAAAGAATAGTTGAGTACCCTAGAAGTCAGTGGAGCACAGGATCCAAGGCAGCATGGGTTCACAGCTGGAAGGTCATGTCAGCCAGATCTAATAGATTTCTTTGACTGGGTGACCAAAGTAGTAGACCAGGGTGGGGCTGTGGACGCATGGCCTACCTAGACTTTAGCAAGGCATTTGACACAGTCCCACAAAGATTAATAGTCAAATTAACCAGCCTGGGAGTGGGTCCCAGGGTGGTAGCCTGGAAATAAAACATTGGCTGGACAACAGGACACACAGGCGGTAATAGTAAATGGGCCCACTCTGAAGAAAGAGGCGGTTACTAGTGGGGTACCGCAGGTTCAATGTTAGGTCCAGTCCTTTTTAATGTCTTCATCAGTGACATTGCAGAGGGACTGGAAGGAAAAATATGCCTTTCAGATGACACAAAGATCTGCAACAGGGTTGATACACAAGTGGCGTGGAAAGGATGAAAAGGGACTTGGCAAGGTTGGAGAAATGGTCAGGCGTGATAGCAGCTAGGATTCAATGCAAAAGTGCAAAATAATGCACCTGGGAAACAAGAACCAGGAAGAATACACAATGGGTGGGAGGTAGTAATAACAACAAAACAGGAAAGGGACCTGGGGGTAATCATATCAGATGACCTTAGGGTTAGCAAGCAATGTGAGAAGGCAGTAGGGAGGGCGGGGTATACTGGGATGTATAGGGAGAGCATCAGCAGCAGAAAACAGGAAGTTGTTATCCCTCTGTACAGACAGTTGGTGAGACCCCATCTGAATACTGTGTCCAGTTCTGGAGACCCCATCTCAAGGACATAGACAGGATAGAGGCAGTCAGGAGGAGGGCAACTAAAATGGTGCAGGGTCTGCAAGAGAAGCCGTGTGAGGAGAGACTAAAGGAGCTTAATATGTATACCCTTGAGGAAAGAAGGAGAGGGGGACATGATAGAAACTTCAAGTACCTCAAAGGAATCAACAAAATCAAGAGGGTAGCATCTTTCAAGAAAAGAGACTTGCAAGAACAAGGGACACAATTTAAAAGATAGAAGGAGGGTGGTTCAGGGCAATGTGAGGAAGTATTATTTCACAGAGGGGTAGTGGATGCATGGAACAGCCTTCCTGAGGAAGTTAATGGGGTCTAAAACTGTGGGAGAATTCAAGAATGCATGGGACAGACATAAGGCAATTCTTGTGGGGGGCAGGAAGATATAGGCTGTTGGTTAACTAGGATATGCGGCCTATCCTGTAGGTAGGGAAATGGGCAGACTAGATGGGCCTAGCGGTCCTTATCTGCCGTCAAAGTCTATGTTTCTATGTTTCTACGTTTCTATGTATGTGAGACACTGACACCCTGAGACATGGGCCTTCATAAAATGTGAGACACTGACACTCTGAGGCATGGGCCCTCATATGATGTGAAACACTGACACCTTGAAACATGGGTCCCCATACAATGTGAAACACCGACAAGCTGAGACATGGGCCCACATATAATGGGAGACACCGACATGCTGAGACATGGGCCTTCATATAATGTGAGACACTGATACCCTAAAACATGAGTTCTCATATAATGTGAGACACCGACAAGCTGAGAGATGGGCCCTCATATAATGTGAGACACTGACATTCTGAGGCATGGGCCCTCATATGATGTGAGACACTGACACCCTGAGACATGGGCCCGCATATAATGTGAGACAACGACATGCTGAGACATGGGCCCTCATATAATGTGAGACACTGATACCCTGAAACATGGGCCCTCATATAATGTGAGACACCGACAAGCTGAGACATGTGCCCTCATATAATGTGAGACACTGACACTCTTAGACATGGGTCCTCATCTAATTTGAGACAGTGACGCCCTGAATCATAGGCCCTGATGTAATGTGAGACACTGACACCCCTGAGACATGGGCCCCATATAAGTGAGACACTGACACCCTGAGACATGATCCTCAAATAATGTGAGAGCTCATGATGCTAAGACATGGGCCATCATATAATGTGACACACTGACACCCCGAAGCAGGGGCCCTCATATAATGTGAGACACTGACACCCTGAGGCATGGGCCTTCATATAGTTTGAGACACTGACACCCTGAGACATGGGTCCTCATATAATATGAGACACAGACATGCTGAGACATGGGTCTTCATATAATGTGAGACACTGACTCCCTGAGACAAGGGTCCTCATATAATCTGAGACATCGACATGCTGAGACAAGGGCCTTCATATAATGTGAGACACTGAAATGCTGAGACATGGCCCTCATATGAGAGACACCAACACCCGGAGACATGGGCTCTCATATAATGTGAGACACCGACACCCTGAGACATGGGCTTTCATATAATGTGAGACATCGACATGCTGAAACATGGGCCCTCATATAATGTGAGACACTGACACCCTGAGACATGGGCCCTCATATAATGTGAGACACCAACACCCTGAGACATGGGCTCTCATATAATGTGAGACACTGACAGCCTGAAACATGGGCCCTCATATAATGTGAGACACCGACATACTGAGATATGGGCCCCTCATATAATGTGAGACACTGACACCCTGAAGCACGGGCCCTCACATAATGTGAGACACCAACATGCTGAGACGTGGGTCTTCATATAATTTCAGACACTGACACCCTGAGGAATGGGTCCTCATATAATGTGAGACACTGACATCCTGAGGCACGAGCGCTCATATAAAGTTAGACACCGACATGCTGAGGCATGGGCCCTCATATAATGTGAGACACTGACACCCTGAGACATGGATCCTCATATAATGTGAGACACTGACACCCTGTGACATGGGTCCTCCCATAATGTGAGACACTGACACCCTGACACATGGGTACTCATATAATGTGAGACACCAACACCCTGAGATATGGGCCAGCACATATGTGAGACATCGACATGCTAAGGCATTGGCACTCATATAATGTGGACACTGACACCCTGAGACATGTGTCCTGATATAATGTGAGACACCGACACGCTGAGACATGGGTCCTCATATTTAATTTATTTATTTATTAGTTTTTGTTGACCGGGAGGGTGTATTAGGCAAGAACCTGCCTGTTTTCAAGCATCACCCGGGAGAGAACGCAAAACAGTACAATCAACAAGCAAGACATTGGAGAACTATAGTCCGCTGGTGATGTTATAAAGCAGATATCCATGCAGCATATACACAGGAAATACACTATACATGTTCATGACAAATAAGATACAGGCAAATAATGAGTGCTAGGCAGCACAGCTATCCTCACAGGGATAGAGGGAGTGTAAACCAGCAGGAGGTAAACATCCACATAGGAATGACAATCAAATACAATATAATGTGAGACACTGACACACTGAGACATGGGCCCTCATAAAATGTGAGACACAGACACCCTGAGACACTGGTTCTCATATAATGTGAGACACTGACACCCTGAAACATGGGTCCTCATATAATGTGAGACACTGACACCTTGAGACATTGGCCCTCGCATAATGGGAGACACTGACACTCTGAAGCATGGGCCATCATATAATGTGAGACACTGTCACACTGAGGCATGGGTCCTCATTTAATGTGAGACACCGACATGCTGAGACATGGGCCCTCATATAATGTGAGACACTGACACTCTGAGGCATGGGCCCTCATATGCTGTGAGACACTGACACCCTGAAACATGGGTCCTCATATAATGTGAGACACCGACAAGCTGAGACATGGGCCCTCACATAATGTGAGACACTGACACTCTTAGACATGGGTTCTCATCTAATTTGAGACATTGACACCCTGAATCATGGGCCCTGATGTAATGTGAGACACTGACACACTGAGACACGGGTCCCCAAATAATGTGAGACGCTGACACCTTGAGATATGGGTCCTCATATAATGTGAGACACCGACACTCTGAAACTTGGGTCCTCATATAATGTGAGACACTGGCACCCTGAAACATGGGCCCCCAAATAAAGTGAGACACTGACACCCTGAGTCATGACCCTCAAATAATGTAAGACGCCAGCATGCTAAGACATGGGCCATCATATAATGTGACACACTGACACCCAGAAGCACGGGCCCTCATATAATGTGACAAACTGACACCCAGAAACAGGGGCCTCAAATAATGTGAGACACTGACACCCTGAGGCATGGGCCTTCATATAATTTGAAACACTGACACCCTGAGACATGGGTCCGCATATAATATGAGACACTGACATGCTGAGACATGGGTCTTCATATAATGTGAGACACTGACTCCCTGAGACAAGGGTCCTCATATAATCTGAGACATCAACATGCTGAGACAAGGGCCTTCATATAATGTGAGACACTGTCACCCTGCGACATGAGCCCTCATATAATGTGAGACACCAACACCCTGAGACATGGGCCCTCATATAATGTGAGACACTAACACTCAGAGACAAGGGCCCTCATATAATGTGGACACTGACACCCTGAGACATGGGTCCTCTTGTAATCTGAGACACTGACACCATGAGAAATGGGCTCCCATATATAATGAGACACTGACACACTGAAACATGTTCCCTCATATAAAATGAGACACTGACACTAAGTAACATGGGCCCTCAAATAATGTGAGACACTGACACCTTGAGACATGGGTCCTCATATAATGTGAGACACCAACATCCTGAGACATAGGCCTACATGTAATGTGAGACACTGACACCCTGAAACATGGGCCCTCAAATAATGTGAGACACTGAAACCCTGAAACATGGGCCCTCGTATAATGTGAGACACTGACATGCTGAGACATGGGCCCTCATATAATGAGAGACACTGACACGCTGAGACATGGGCCCACATATAATGTGAGACACCGACACCACGAGGCATGGGTCCTCATATAATGTGAGACACTAACACCCTGAGGCATGAGCCCTTATATGATGTGAGACACCGACATGCTGAGACATGGGCCCTCATATGATGTGTTACAGTGACACCCTGAGACATGGGCCCTCATATAATATGAGACACTGACACTCTGAGACATGGGCCCTCATATAATGTGAGACGCTGACACCCTGAGACATGGACCCTCATATAATGTGAGACACTGACACCCTGTAACATGGGCCCTCATATAATGTGAGACACTTACACCTCGAGACACGGGCCCCATATAATGTGAGACACTGACACCCTGAAGTACGGGCCCTAATATAATGTGAGACACTGACACCCTAAGCCATGGGCCCTCATATAAGGTGAGACACCGACATGCTGAGGCATGGGACCTCATATGATGTGTGACACTGACACCTTGAGACATCGGCCTGCATATAATGTGAGACACCGACACCCTGAGACAAGGGCCTGCATATAATGTTAGACACCGACATGCTGAGGCATGGGCCGTCATATAATGTGTGACAGTGACACCCTGAGACATGGGCCCTCATATAATGTGAGACACTGACACTCTGAGTAATGGATCTCATATAATGTGAGACACTGACACTTTGAGATATGGGTCCTCATATAATGTGAGACACTGACACCCTGAGGCGTGGGCGCATATAATGTGACACACTGACATGCTGAGACATGGGCCTTCACATAATGTGAAGCACTGACACCCTGAGACATGGGCCCTCAGATAATGTGAGACACTGACACCCTGAAACATGGGCCGTCACATAATGTGAGATACTGAAACTTAAAGAAATGGGGCCTCGTATAATGTGAGACACAGACACCCTGAGACACTGGTTCTCATATAATGTGAGACACTGACACCCGGAAACATGGTTCCTCATATAATGTGAGACACTGACACCTTGAGACATGGGCCCTTGCATAATGTGAGACACTGACACCATGAAGCATAGGCCATCATATAATGTGAGACACTGTCACACTGAGGCATGGGTCTTCATATAATATGAGACACCGACACGCTGAGACATGGGACTTCATATGATGTGAGACACTGGTACCCTGAAACATGGGCCCTCATATAATGTGAGACACTGACACTCTGAGACATGGGTCCTCATATAATATGAGACACTGACATGCTGAGACATGGGTCTTCATATAATGAGGAGACACTGACTCCCTGAGACAAGGGTCCCATATAATCTGAGACATCAACATGCTGAGACAAGGGCCTTCATATAATGTGAGACACTGTCACCCTGCGACATGACCCTCATATAATGTGAGACACCAACACCCTGAGACATGGGCCCTCATATAATGTGAGACACTGACACTCAGAGACATGGGCCCTGATATAATGTGGACACTGACACCCTGAGACATGGGTCCTCATGTAATCTGAGACACTGACACCATGAGAAATGGGCTCTCATATATAATGAGACACTGACACCCTGAAACATGTTCCCTCATATAATATGAGACACTGACACTAAGTAACATGGGCCCTCAAAAATTGTGAGACACTGACACCTTGAGACATGGGTCCTCATATAATGTGAGACACCAACATCCTGAGACATAGGCCCACATGTAATGTGAGACACTGAAACCCTGAAACATGGGCCCTCATATAATATGAGACACTGACACCCTGAAACATAGGCCCTCACATAATGTGAGACACTGACATGCTGAGACATGGGCCCTCATATAATGTGAGACACTGACACCCTGAGACATGGGCCCACATATAATGTGAGACACCGACACCATGAGGCATGGGTCCTCATATAATGTGAGACACTGACACCCTGAGGCATGAGCCCTTATATGATGTGAGACACCGACATGCTGAGACATGGGCCCTCATATGATGTGTTACAGTGACACCCTGAGACATGGGCCCTCATATAATATGAGACACTGACACTCTGAGACATGGGCCCTCATATAATGTGAGACGCTGACACCCTGAGACATGGACCCTCATATAATGTGAGACACTGACACCCTGTAACATGGGCCCTCATATAATGTGAGACACTTACACCTCGAGACACGGGCCCCATATAATGTGAGACACTGACACCCTGAAGTACGGGCCCTAATATAATGTGAGACACTGACACCCTAAGGCATGGGCCCTCATATAAGGTGAGACACCGACATGTTGAGGCATGGGACCTCATATGATGTGTGACACTGACACCTTGAGACATCGGCCTGCATATAATGTGAGACACCGACACCCTGAGACAAGGGCCTGCATATAATGTTAGACACCGACATGCTGAGGCATGGGCCGTCATATAATGTGTGACAGTGACACCCTGAGACATGGGCCCTCATATAATGTGAGACACTGACACTCTGAGTAATGGATCCTCATATAATGTGAGACACTGACACTTTGAGATATGGGTCCTCATATAATGTGAGACACTGACACCCTGAGACGTGGGCCGCATATAATGTGACACACTGACATGCTGAGACATGGGCCTTCACATAATGTGAAGCACTGACACCCTGAGACATGGGCCCTCAGATAATGTGAGACACTGACACCCTGAAACATGGGCCGTCACATAATGTGAGATACTGAAACTTAAAGAAATGGGGCCTCGTATAATGTGAGACACAGACACCCTGAGACACTGGTTCTCATATAATGTGAGACACTGACACCCGGAAACATGGTTCCTCATATAATGTGAGACACTGACACCTTGAGACATGGGCCCTTGCATAATGTGAGACACTGACACCATGAAGCATAGGCCATCATATAATGTGAGACATTGTCACACTGAGGCATGGGTCTTCATATAATATGAGACACCGACACCCTGAGACATGGGACTTCATATGATGTGAGACACTGGTACCCTGAAACATGGGCCCTCATATAATGTGAGACACTGACACTCTGAGACATGGGTCCTCATAAAATATGAGACACTGACATGCTGAGACATGGGTCTTCATATAATGTGAGACACTGACTCCCTGAGACAAGGGTCCACATATAATCTGAGACATCAACATGCTGAGACAAGGGCCTTCATATAATGTGAGACACTGTCACCCTGCGACATGACCCTCATATAATGTGAGACACCAACACCCTGAGACATGGGCCCTCATATAATGTGAGACACTGACACTCAGAGACATGGGCCCTGATATAATGTGGACACTGACACCCTGAGACATGGGTCCTCATGTAATCTGAGACACTGACACCATGAGAAATGGGCTCTCATATATAATGAGACACTGACACCCTGAAACATGTTCCTCATATAATATGAACACTGACACTAAGTAACATGGGCCCTCAAAATTGTGAGACACTGACACCTTGAGACATGGGTCCTCATATAATGTGAGACACCAACATCCTGAGACTGAGGCCCACATGTAATGTGAGACACTGAAACCCTGAAACATGGGCCCTCATATAATATGAGACACTGACACCCCTGAAACATGGGCCCTCACATAATGTGAGACACTGACATGCTGAGACATGGGCCCTCATATAATGTGAGACACTGACACCCTGAGACATGGGCCCACATATATGTGAGACACCGACACCATGAGGCATGGGTCCTCATATAATGTGACACACTGACACCCTGAGGCATGAGCCCTTATATGATGTGAGACACCGACATGCTGAGACATGGGCCCTCATATGATGTGTTACAGTGACACCTGGACATGGGCCCTCATATAATATGAGACACTGACACTCTGAGACATGGGTCCTCATATAATGTGAGGACGCTGACACCCTGAGACATGGACCCTCATATAATGTGAGACACTGACACCCTGTAACATGGGCCCTCATATAATGTGAGACACTTACACCTCGAGACACGGGCCCCATATAATGTGAGACACTGACACCCTGAAGCACGAGCCCTCATATAATGTGAGACACCGACACCCTGAGGCATGGGCCCTCATATAAGGTGAGACACCGACATGCTGAGGCATGGGACCTCATATGATGTGTGACACTGACACCTTGAGACATCGGCCTGCATATAATGTGAGACACCGACACCCTGAGACAAGGGCCTGCATATAATGTTAGACACCGACATGCTGAGGCATGGGCCATCATATAATGTGTGACAGTGACACCCTGAGACATGGGCCCTCATATAATGTGACACACTGACACTCTGAGTTATGCATCCTCATATAATGTGAGACACTGACACTCTGAGTAATGGATCCTCATATAATGTGAGACACTGACACTCTGAGTAATGGATCCTCATATAATGTGAGACACTGACACTTTGAGATATGGGTCCTCATATAATGTGAGACACTGACACCCTGAGACGTGGGCCGCATATAATGTGACACACTGACATGCTGAGACATGGGCCTTCACATAATGTGAAGCACTGACACCCTGAGACACTGGTTCTCATATAATGTGAGACACTGACACCCTGAGGCATGGGCCTACATATAATATCAGACACTGACATGCTGAGACATGGGTCTTCATATAATGTGAGACACTGACTCCCTGAGACAAGGGTCCTCATATAATCTGAGACATCGACATGCTGAGACAAGGGCCTTCATATAATGAGAGACCCCGAAATGCTGAGACATGGCCCTCATATAAAGTGAGACACTGTCACCCTGCGACATGGCCCTCATATAATGAGAGACACCAACACCCTGAGACATAGGCTCTCACATAATGTGAGACACCGACACCCTGAGACATGGGACCCAATATAATGTGAGACACTGACACCCTGAAGCACAGGCCCTCATATAATGTGAGACACTGACACTCTGAGACATGGGTCCTCACATAATGTGAGACACCGACACCCTGAGGTATGGGCCCTCATATAAGGTGAGACACTGACACCTTGAGACCTCGGCCTGCATATAATGTGAGGCACCGACACCCTGAGACAAGGCCCTGCATATAATGTTAGACACCGACATGCTGAGGCATGGGCCGTCATATAATGTGTGACAGTGACACCCTGAGACATGGGCCCTCACATAATGTGAGACACTGACACTCTGAGTTATGGGTCCTCATATAATGTGACACACTGACACTCTGAGCCATGGGTCCTCATGTAATGTGAGACACTGACACTTTGAGATATGGGACGTCATATAATGTGAGACACTGACACCCTGAGACGTGGGCCACATATAATGTGACACACTGACATGCTGAGACATGGGCCTTCACATAATGTGAGACACTGACACCCTGACGCATGGGCTCTCAGGTAATGTGAGACACTGACACCCTGAAACATGGGCCCTCACATAATTGAGATACTGAAACCTTAAGACATGGGCCTCGTATAATGTGAGACACTGACACACTGAGACATGGGCCCTCGAATAATGTGGAGACACAGACACCCAGAGACACTGGTTCTCATATATTGTGAGACACTGACACCCTGAAACATGGGTCCTCATATAATGTGAGACACTGACACCTTGAGACATGGGCGCCTCGTCATAACGTGTGAGACAATGACACCCTGAAGCATGGGCCATCATATAATGTGAGACACTGTCACACTGAGGCATGGGTCCTCAAATAATGTGAGACACTGACACCCTGAGACATGGGCCTTCATATAATGTGAGACACTGACACTCTGAGGCATGGGCCCTCATATGATGTGAGACACTGACACCCTGAAACATGGGTCCCCATATAATGTGAGACACCGACAAGCTGAGACATGGGCCCGCATATAATGGGAGACACCGACATGCTCAGACATGGGACTTCATATAATGAGAGACATTGATACCCTGAAGCATGTGTTCTCATATAATGTGAGACACCGACAAGTTGAGAGATGGGCCCTTATATAATGTGAGACACTGACACCCTGAGACATGAGCCCGCATATAATGTGAGACACCGACATGCTGAGACATGGGCCCTCATATAATGTGAGACACTGATACCCTGAAACATGGGTCCTCATATAATATGAGATACTGACACCCTGAAACATGGGCCCTCATATAATGTGAGACACCGACAAGCTGAGACATGAGCCCTCATATAATGTGAGACACTAACACTCTTAGACATGGGTCCTCATCTAATTTCAGACAGTGACACCCTGAATCATAGGCCCTGATGTAATGTGAGACACTGACACCCTGAGACATGGGCCCCCATAAAAAGTGAGACACTGACACCCTGAGACATGATCCCTCAAATAATGTGAGACGCCAGCATGCTAAGACATGGGCCATCATATAATGTGACACACTGACACCCTGAAGCACGGGCCCTCATATAATGTGAGTCACTGACACCCTGAGGCATGGGCCTTCATATAGTTTGAGACACTGACACCCTGAGACATGGGTCCTCATATAATATGAGACACTGACGTGCTGAGACATGGGTCTTCATATAATGTGAGACACTGACTCCCTGAGACAAGGGTCCTCATATAATCTGAGACATCGACATGCTGAGACAAGGGCCTTCATATAATGTGAGACACTGAAATGCTGAGAATTGGCCCTCATATAATGAGAGACACCAACACCCGGAGACATGGGCTCTCATATAATGTGAGACACCGACACCCTGAGACATGGGCTCTCATATAATGTGAGACATCGACATGCTGAGACATGGGCCCTCATATAATGAGAGAGACTGACACCCTGAGACATGGGCCCTCACATAATATAAGACACTGACATACTGAGATATGGGCCCCTCATATAATGTGAAACACTGACACCCTGAAGCACGGGCCCTCATATAATGTGAGACACCGACATGCTGAGACGTGGATCTTCATATAATTTGAGACACTGACACCATGAGGAATGGGTCCTCATATAATGTGAGACACCGACACCCTGAGAAATGGGCCCTCATATAATGCGAGATACTGACACCCTGAGACATAGGCCCTCATATAATGTGAGACACCGAAACACTGAGACAAGGGCCCTCATATAATTTGAGACACTTACACCTTGAGCCATGGGCCCTCATAAAATGTGAGACACCAACACGCTGAGACATGGGTCCTCACATAACGTGAGACACTGACACCCTGAAACATTGGCCCTTATGTAATGTGAGACACTGACACCCTGAAACATGGGATCTTATATAATGTGAGACACTGACACCCTGAGACATTGGTCCTCATATAATGTGAGACACTGACACCCTGAGGCACGGGCCCTCATATAATGTGAGACACTTACACCCTGAACCATGGGCCCTCATATAATATGAGACACCGACACGCTGAGACACGGGTCCTCACATAACGTGAGACACCGACATGATGAGACAAGGGCCCTCATATGATGTGGACACTGACACTCTGAGACATGGGCATTCACATAATGTGAGACACTGACACCCTGAGAGACGGGTCCTCATATAATGTGAGACACCAACACCCTCAGACATTGGCCCTCATATAATGTGGCACTGACACCCTGAGACATGGGCCCTCATATAATATGAAACACTGACACTCTGAGACATGGGCCCTCATGTAATCTGAGAAACTGACACCCTGAGACATGGGTTCTAATATAATGTGAGACACTGACACCCTGAAGTATGGGCCCCCATATAATGTGAGACACTGACACCCTGAAACATGGGCCCTCATGTAATGTCAGACACTGACACCCTGAGACATGGGCCCTCATATAATCTGGACACTGACACCCTGAGGTACGAGCCCTCATATAATGTGAGACATTGACACCCTGAGGCACGAGCCCTCATATAATGTGAGACACTGACACCCTGAGACATGGGCCCTCATGTAATGTGAGACACTGACACCCTGAGACATGGATCCTCATATAATGTGACACACTGACACCCTCAGACATGGGTCCTCACATAATGTGAGACACTGACACCCTGAGACATGGGCCAGCACATAATGTGAGACATCGACATGCTGAGGCATTGGCACTCATATAATGTGGACACTGACACCCTGAGACATGTGTCCTGATATAATGTGAGACACCGACTCGCTGAGACATGGGTCCTCATATTTAATTTATTTATTTATTAGTTTTTGTTGACCGGGAGGGTGTATTAGGCAAGAACCTGCCTATTTTCAAGCATGACCCAGGAGAGAACGTAAAACAGTACAATCAACAAGCAAGACATTGGAGGACTACAATCCACTGGTGATGTTATAAAGCAGATATCCATGCAGCATTTACACAGGAAATACACTATACATGTTCATGACAAATAAGATACAGGCAAATAATGAGTGCTAGGCAGCACAGCTATCCTCAGAGGGATAGAGGGAGTATAAACCAGCAGGAGGTAAACATCCACATAGGAATGACAATCAAATACAACATAATGTGAGACACTGACACACTGAGACATGGGCCCTCGTAAATGTGAGACATAGACACCCTGAGACACTGGTTCTCATATAATGTGAGACACTGACACCCTGAAACATGGGTCCTCATATAATGTGAGACACTAACACCTTCAGAAATGGGCCCTCGCATAATGTGAGACACTGACACCCTGAAGCATGGGCCATCATGTAATGTGAGACACTGTCACACTGAGGCATGGGTCCTCATATAATGTGAGACACCGACATGCTGAGACATGGGACCTCATATAATGTGAGACACTGACACTGAGAGGCATGGGCCCTCATATGCTATGAGACACTGACACCCTGAAACATGGGTCCTCATATAACGTGAGATACGGACACCCTGAAACATGGGCCCTCATATAATGTGAGACACCGACAAGCTGAGACATGGGCCCTCACACAATGTGAGACACTGACACTCTTAGACATGGGTTCTCATCTAATTTGAGACATTGACACCCTGAATTATGGGCCCTGATATAATGTGAGACACTGACACCCTGAGACACGGGTCCCCATATAATGTGAGACGCTGACACCTTGAGATATGGGTCCTCATATAATGTGAGACACCGACACTCTGAAACTTGGGTCCTCATATAATGTGAGACACTGGCACCCTGAAACATGGGCCCCAAATAAAGTGAGACACTGACACCCTGAGGCATGAGCCCTCAAATAATGTGAGACGCCAGCATGCTAAGACATGGGCCATCATATAATGTGACACACTGACACCCAGAAGCACGGGCCCTCATATAAAGTGACACACTGACACCCAGAAGCATGGGCCCTCATATAATGTGAGACACTGACACCCTGAGGCATGGGCCTTCATATAATTTGAAACACTGACACCCTTGAGACATGGGTCCTCATATAATATGAGACACTGACATGCTGAGACATGGGTCTTCATATAATGTGAGACACTGACTCCCTGAGACAAGGATCCTCATATAATCTGAGACATCAACATGCTGAGACAAGGGCCTTCATATAATGTGAGACACTGGTCACCCTGCGACATGGCCCTCATATAATGTGAGACACCGACACCCTGAGACATGGGCCCTCATATAATGTGAGACACTGACACTCAGAGACATGGGCCCTCATATAATGTGGACACTGACACCCTGAGACATGGGTCCTCATATAATGTGAGACACTGACACCCTGAGAAATGGGCCCTCATATATTATGAGACACTGACACCCTGAAACATGGGCCCTCATATAATATGAGACACTGACACTCTGTAACATGGGCCCTCAAATAGTGTGAGACACTGACACCTTGAGACATGGGTCCTCATATAATGTGAGACACCAACATCCTGAGACATAGGCCCACATGTAATGTGAGACACTGACACCCTGAGACATGGGCCCTCATATAATGTGAGACACTGACACCCTGAAACATGGGCCCTCATATAATGTGAGACACTGACATGCTGAGACAAGGGCCCTCATATAATGTGAGACACTGACACCCCGAGACATGGGATCACATACAATGTGAGACACCAACACCATGAGGCATGGGTCCTCATATAATGTGAGACACCGACATCCTGAGGCATGAGCACTTATATGATGTGAGACACCCGACATGCTGAGACATGGGCCCTCATATGATGTGTAACAGTGACACACTGAGACATGGGCCCTCATATAATGTGAGACAATGACTCCCTGAAGCATGGGCCATCATATAATGTGAGACACTGTCACACTGAGGCATGGGTCCTCATATAATGTGAGACACTGACAACCTGAGACATGGGCCTTCATATAATGTGAGACACTGACACTCTGAGGCATGGGCCCTCATATGATGTGAGACACTGACACCCAGAAACATGGGTCCCCATATAATGTGAGACACCGACAAGCTGAGACATGAGCCCGCATATAATGGGAGACACCGACATGCTGAGACATGGGCCTTCATATAATGTGAGACATTGATACCCTGAAACATGTGTTCTCATATAATGTGAGACACCGATAAGCTGAGAGATAGGCCCTCGTATAATGTGAGACACTGACACTCTGAGACATGGCCCGCATATAACGTGACACACCGACATGCTGAGACATGGTCCCTCATATAATGCGAGACACTGATACCCTGAAACATGGGTCCTCATATAATGTGAGATACTGACACCCTGAAACATGGGCCCTCATATAATGTGAGACACCGACAAGCTGAGACATGAGCCCTCATATAATGTGAGACACTGACACTCTTAGACATGGGTCCTCATCTAATTTCAGACAGTGACACCCTGAATCATAGACCCTGATGTAATGTGAGACACTGACACCCTGAGACATGGGCCCCCATAAAAAGTGAGACACTGACACCCTGAGACATGATCCCTCAGATAATGTGAGACGCCAGCATGCTAAGACATGGGCCATCATATAATGTGACACACTGACACCCTGAAGCACGGTCCCTCATATAATGTGAGACACTGACACCCGGAGACAGGGGCTCTCATATAATGTGAGACACTGACACCCTGAGACATGGGCCCTCATGTAATGTAAGACACTGACATACTGAGAGATATGGGCCGCTCATATAATGTGAAACACTGACACCCTGAAGCACGGGCCCTCATATAATGTGAGACACCGACATGCTGAGATGTGGATCTTCATATAATTTGAGACACTGAAACCCTGAGGAATGGGTCCTCATATACTGTGAGACACTGACACCCTGAGACATGGGCCCTCACATAATGCGACATACTGACACCCTGAGACATAGGCCCTCATATAATGTGAGACACAGAATACTGAGACGTAGGCCCGCATATAATGTGAGACACTACATTGAACCAAGGCCCTCACATAATGTGAGACACCGACACGCTGAGACATGGGTCCTCACATAACGTGAGACACTGACACCCTGAAACATGGGACCTCATATAATGTGAGACACTGACACCCTGAAACATGGGTCCTCATATAATGTGAGACACTGACACCTTGAGACATGGGCCCTCGCATAATGTGAGACACTGACAACCTGAAGCATGGGCCATCATATAATGTGAGACACTGTCACACAGAGGCATGAGGTCCTCCATATAATGTGAGACACCGACATGGTGGACATGGGCCCTCATATAATGTGAGACACTGACACTGAGAGGCATGGGCCCTCATATGCTGTGAGACACTGACACCCCGAAACATGGGTCCTCATATAATGTGAGATACGGGCACACTGAAACATGGGCCCTCATATGATGCGAGACACCGACAAGCTGAGACATGGGCCCTCACACAATGTGAGACACTGATACTCTTAGACATGGGTTCTCATCTAATTTGAGACACTGACACCCAGAAGCACAGGCCCTCATATAATGTGACACACTGACACCCAGAAGCACGGGCCCTCATATAATGTGAGACACTGACACCCTGAGGCATAGGCCTTCATATAATTTGAAACACTGACACCCTGAGACATGGGTCCTCATACAATATGAGACACTGTCATGCTGAGACATGGGTCTTCATATAATGTGAGACACTGACTCCCTGAGACAAGGGTCCTCATATAATCTGAGACATCAACATGCTGAGACAAGGGCCTTCATATAATGTGAGACACTGTCACCCTGCGACATGGCCCTCATATAATGTGAGACACCACCACCCTGGGAGACATGGCCCTCATATAATGTGAGACACTGACCCTCAGAGACATGGGCCCTCCATATAATGTGGACACTGACACACCCCTGAAACATGAGCCCTCATATGAGATGAGACACTGACACCCTGAGAAATGGGCCCTCATATAATATGAGACACTGACACCTTGAAACATGGCCCCTATATAATATGAGACACTGACACTGTAACATGGCCCTCAAATAATGAGACACTGACACCTTGGAGACATGGGTCCTCATATAATGTGAGACACCAACATCCTGAGACATAGAGCCCACCACGTGAATGTGAGACACTGACACCCTGAGCCATGGGCCCTCAAAATAATGCGAGACACTGACACCCTGAGACATGGGCCCTCATATAATGTGAGACACTGACACCATGAGACATGGGCCCACATATAATGTGAGACACCGACACCATGAGGCATGGGTCCTCATATAATGTCAGACACCGACAAACTGAGATATGGGCCCCTCATATAATGTGAGACACTGACACCCTGAAGCACGGACCCTCATATAATGTGAGACACCGACATGCTGAGACGTGGGCCTTCATATAATGTGAGACAATGACACCCTGAAGCATGGGCCATCATATAATGTGAGACACTGTCACACTGAGGCATGGGTCCTCATATAATGTGAGACACTGACACCCTGAGACATGGGCCTTCATATAATGTGAGACACTGACCCTCTGAGACATGGGCCCTCATATGATGTGAGACACTGACACCCTGAAACATGGGTCCCCATATAATGTGAGACACCGACAAGCAGAGACATGGGCCTGCATATAATGGGAGACACCGACATGCTGAGACATGGGCCTTCATATAATGTGAGACATTGATACCCTGAAACATGTGTTCTCACATAATGTGAGACACTGACAAGCTAAGAGATGGGCCCTCATATAATGTGAGACGCTGACACTGTGAGGCATGGGCCCTCATATGATGTGAGACACTGACACCCTGAGACATGGGCCCGCATGTAATGTGAGACACCGACATGCTGAGACATGGGCCCTCATATAATGTAAGACACTGATACCCTGAAACATGGGTCCTCATATAATGTGAGATACTGACACCCTGAAACATGGGCCCGCATATAATGTGAGACACTGACACCCTGAGACGTGGGCCACCATAAAAAGTGAGACACTGGCACTCTAAGACATGATCCCTCAAATAATGTGAGACGCCAGCATGCTAAGACATGGGCCATCATATAATGTGACACACTGACACCCTCAGACATGGGCCCTCATATACTGTAAGACACTGACATACTGAGATATGGGCCCCTCTTATAATGTGAGACACTGACACCCTGAGGCATGGGCCTTCATATAGTTTGAGACACTGACACCCTGAGACATGGGTCCTCATATAATCTGAGACATCGACATGCTGAGACAAGGGCCTTCATATAATGTGAGACACTGAAATGCTGAGACATGGCCCTTATATAATGAGAGACATCAACACCCGGGGAGATGGGCTCTCATATAATGTGAGACACCGACACCCTGAGACATGGGCCCTCATATAATGTGAGACACTGACACCCTGAAACATGGGCACTCATATAATATGAGACACTGACACTCTGTAACATGGGCCCTCAAATAGTGTGAGACACTGACACCTTGAGACATGGGTCCTCATATAATGTGAGACACCAACATCCTGAGACATAGGCCCACATGTAATGTGAGACACTGACACCCTGAAACATGGGCCCTCATATAATGTGAGACACTAACATGCTGAGACATGGGCCCTCATATAATGTGAGACACTGACACCCTGAGACATGGGATCACATACAATGTGAGACACCGACACCATGAGGCATGGGTCCTCATAATAATGTGAGTCACCGACATACTGAGATATGGGCCCCGCTTATAATGTCAGACACTGAAACCCTGAAGCACGGGCCCTCATATAATGTGTGACACCGACATGCTGAGACGTGGGCCTTCATATAATGTGAGACAATGACACCCTCAAGCATGGGCCATCATATAATGTGAGACACTGTCACACTGAGGCATGGGTCCTCATATAACGTGAGACACTGACACCCTGAGACATGGGCTTTCATATAATGTGAGACACTGACACTCTGAGGCATGGGCCCTCATATGATGTGAGACACTGACACCAAGAAACATGGGTCCCCATATAATGTGAGACACCGACAAGCTGAGACATGGTCCCTCATATAATGCGAGACACTGATACCCTGAAACATGGGACCTCATATAATGTGAGATACTGACACCCTGAGACATGGGCTTTCATATAATGTGAGACACTGACACTCTGAGGCATGGGCCCTCGTATAATGTGAGACACTGACACTCTGAGACATGGGCCCGCATATAATGTGAGACACCGACATGCTGAGACATGGTCCCTCATATAATGCGAGACACTGATACCCTGAAACATGGGACCTCATATAATGTGAGATACTGACACCCTGAAACATGGGCCCTCATATAATGTGAGACACCGACAAGCTGAGACATGGGCCCTCATATAATGTGAGACACTGACACTCTTAGACATGGGTCCTCATCTAATTTCAGACAGTGACACCTGAATCATAGGCCCTGATGTAATGAGACACTGACACCCTGAGACATGGGCCCCATAAAAGTGAGACACTGACACCCTGAGACATGATCCGCTTAAATAATGTGAGGCGTAACATGCTAAGACATGGGCCATCATATAATGTGACACACTGACACCCCCTGGGGCATGGGCCTTCCTTATGATTTTGAGACACTGACACCCTGAGACATGGGTCCTCATATAATAAGAGACACTGACATGCTGAGGACATGGGTCTCCACTCGTAATGCAGACAGTCAGCTGGCTGGTCGTGAGGTGAGAGGTGAGTTGTGCCAGTCGCCAGCTGGGGAAGGGTGGGGTGCTGAGGGTGGCTACTGGCTGGATGTGGGTGGGCAAGCTGACTACCAGGAAATGTAAATAATTATTTATTATATTATAATGAAGGGGGCCACTAGACTACCAAGGATATGTACAGGCACACTGGATATTATTCCATACAGATGGGGGGGGCACTAGACTACCAGGGATATTAACAGTAATAATGTTTTTATACAACTCGGGATGCCACTAGACTACCAGGGATTAAAAAAAACACACATTGGGGGGGCACTAGACTACCAGGACATTTGAGAACATTTAATTATTTATTATGATGGGGGGGCAGTTATGAGCGCTAATGCCAAGAGGCACTCAGAAATATTTTCAGAGCGCCTCTTTGCATTACTGCTTATAATGCGAGACAGTCGGCAGTCGGCCGTGGAGGTGAGAGGTGGATTGTGCCAGTCGCCAGCTGGGGAAGGGTGAGGGTGCTGGGTGGCTGCATGGCTGGGTGGGAGGCCTACTAGACTACCAGGAAATGTGAAAATAATGTATTATATTATAATGGAGGAGGGCCACTAGACTACCAGGATATGTACAGGTATAGTGGATATTATTTCATACAGATGGGGGCACTAGACTACCAGGATATTAACAGTAATTATGTTTTTATACAACTTGGGAGACCACTAGACTACCAGAATTTAAAAAACACACATTGGAGAACACTAGACTACCAGGGCATTAGGACCATAAAATAATTTATTATGATGGGGGGTCACTAACTACCATTGAAATTTCATACAGTATTATTATCATTCACATGGGCAGAATAAGACTTCTGAGCAAAACCCAGCCTCACTTAGATTTAGAGCATTCTGGCTGAGAAAGGGCTTTAAAATCTGGCCATCTCGTCCCTTGCTCTTTGTTCATGAGCGAGCAAATTATTTGATCGCGATCCTGCAAATTCCTTGATTGTGAGATTCTTTGATCATGATCATGCATCATGAGGGTAGGACGAGATGGCTGGATTCAAAAATAAATTTTCTCAGCCCAGGGGTGCCCTAGGAAGTCAAATGAGGGTGCGTTTTGCTCAGGGGGCTTCGTTCTGTCGAACCATGGTGGTGATTTGCTGCAATTGTTTCAGTTTTTTTAATTACAAATGTTTTTATTCTTTGTTCGTGAGCCTGCAAATTCTTTCATCATGAGCCTGCAAATTCATTGATCATGAGATTCTTTGATCGCCATCTTTGATCGCGAGATAGGGACAAGATGGCCAGATTTTTTATAATAGAATAGATAGAGAAATTTTACCTATCTTTAACATTGAATATCTCGGAACCGGTTTGGTCTTTTTACTTGAAATTTGGAGGGCGTTTACAGCATGTCCTGTAGATGTGAATTATGGTGTTTACATTTTGGAGAAATTTGCTTTTGCAGAGATGTTGAGTGACGCACTTTAGGTGTTGTGGACAGTGTTTTGCTTGTGGTGGTGGCTTGAAATTGATAGGATACCTAGCCTTAGTGTGATGGATGTAGTTTTCAGTTGTTGTGTGTGTTAAATGTCAACAGGTGTGGAACTGTGCCAGTCAGATGAATGAAAATCTCATATGTTAAAATGTTATATCTCAGACACGGTTTGGTCTTTTTACTTGAAATTTGGAGAGTGCTGATGGCATGTCATGTGGATGTAAATTTCAGTGTTTCTGTGTCAGAAAATTTTTTTTTGCGGAGATATGGCATGGCGCAGTTTACGTTCTGTGGACAGTGTTTTGCTTGTGGTGGTGGCTTGAAATTGATAGGATACCTAGCCTTAGTGTCATGGATGTAGTTTTCAGTCATTGTATGTGTAAAATGTCAACAGGTGTGGAACTGTGCCACTCTGATGAATGAAAACTTCAAATTTTGACATGTCATATCTTGGACACGGTTTGGTCTTTTTTCTTGAAATTTGGAGGGTGTTGACAGCAAGTCCTGTAGATGTTAATAGAGGTGTTTATGTGTCAGACAATATCTTTTTTGTGGAGATATTGTGTGGCGCAGTTTGCATTTTGTGGACAGTGTTTTCTATTGTTCTACTAGATCAATATTTGTTTGGTGGCTGGCCTTGCTGTTGTGAATGTGCTTTTTAGTCATTGGGTGTGTAATGTGGCCTGGCACTTACAAGTTGGTGGGAGCGTGGGATCCAAAGGGCCCTGCACTTCCACCAACTTGCATTGCTGTATGCTTTTCTATTCTTTCTTAAAAAGTAAGGAAATTTCATGCAAAAAACTTCATTAATGCATCAGGGTTCTTCTACAGTGAAAAGCGAGGAAATTCAATTTTAGGGTTCCCACCTTTGCCCCACCCAGCCCACCCCACCAACAGGCATCGTGGTGTGCGTTGGGGTCATTGGCCCTAACTCTCACCCCGTTCTCCTACACTGTACCACCTCAGCTTGTTTACACTGGGATGGGGTGAGGAGTTGATCTCAACGCCCACCCCAATGCCTGTTGGTGGGGGCGGGCTGGAGGTGGGGTGCAAGGGGTGAGAACCCTAAAATTGAATTTCCGTACTTTTTTCACTGTAGAAGAACCCTAACTGATGCGTTAATGAAGTTATTTGCATAGAATATATATACTTTTCAACAGTAACACCATATTTTCTAAACAAAAGTGATCCCATTATCAGTTTAATTTCCATATATTGATTTGCACATATTCTTATATTACCAGATCTAGATATGCAAGGCAGGAAAAACAGACAGCAAGAGAAAACAGAGGTAGAGAGAGGCAAAGAACTGTGAGACTGTTCAGGTTGATCAAGTCTGAAGTCTCACAGGAAAATTTGGTTGCACAACCAGACAGAGAAGAGACAAAAAAGGAAAGCATACAGATCCTTGCATTTACACACGCTCTTCATAACATATGGGACAGGGTCCTATTCTACCCTCTCACAGACATGGGAGGGATTTGACTGGGTAGGATAGTAATGGTTTGTGAGATGTTCTGCTTATTAGTTATTTATTAAGACAAGAACTACCGTATGGGGATTTGATCAAATGGTGGTTAGACAAGCTTTCTTTAGTAGATTTTCCTGGGTGAGACAAGGTGGGTCACTGCATGAAGAGACATTTTATCTTTAGTATGAATATTAATACCATTAACCATGAACTGGTGAATGTTTTGATTTTCAGATATGATTTTGTTCCATATATGTACTAAGTCTAGTTTTCCTTGTTGTAAAAATGTGCTTTTGAATTTGAATAAAGTTTTCCCCTACTCTGCTGGTAGGGGGAGCTAGTGAACCTATGGCCAACAATCCAGACACTGGTCAGTTTGCTGGTGTACCTGCAGGAGTGCAGATCTCCCTCCCTGCAGGTCCAGCACAGATCATCATCTTTCAGAACCAAAATTATTTGCACAGTGCAGATAGTTTGAACTTGGAGGTAGATTTGGAGCATAATAAGCTGGAGGTGTTATCAGAAGATGACTTAGTGCAGAAGCTAACACCAGAACAATGAAAACATTTATTGCACCTCCTACAAGCTTCAGAGTCAAACCAACAAAGTTCTGGCCTAGAGAGAGAAGGAGGTGAGGGGAAAACAGAGTGGCAGAACAGAACATTTTGGATGACACCTCTAGCACTGCAGAAATGAACGATGATGCAGGTTCATCAAAGGAGCCACTTGACAAGCGGACAACGTCCTCTGACAATGTCGCACAGAGTAAAACTCCAACTGTGGAGAGTGAAAAACAACCCGAGGAGAGACTGAAACAACAAAGCATTCCTGGCACAGTAATAAATGTAAGTGGCTCAAATCTTGTTGAGCTTTCAGGCCAGAGGTTTTGAATCTAGGAAAAAAGAAAACGGGTGAAGTTTGAACTTGGGACAAGGTAGAACATTCAAATACTGCATTACCTCAAGCTAAAGTAGATTCTGATGTTGGTGATGGTAGTTCAATCAACTACATAAATAGAGGGCTTAGAAGGGGCAGTCAAAAAGAAATGACAACAGAAATGGCAAAAACTCCCTGGACTGTAGAGAAGGCACTTTCAGGTGCGGGCTGGAAAAGGATTGAAACAGGGGAGTGGTTACCAGATTCCAACTATCAGCTCGCTCCAAGACCTGCAGGTAAAAAGGATAATAGTACAGCATTAAATAAAGGGGAGCATAAGGCTGCTAAAAAGAATGTTCCCTTTACTACTACTTCTGATTTACATTCGGAAGATGTTATGGCTATACAATTTGACAATACTCTTACATCTGCCCCCCCCCCCCACAGCTGATGATGCAATTGCTATGGACCTTGAAAATGATATTCCAGACCAAAATCTAACTTGGAGAGATAGAATGGAGCAGAAAAATCCACAAGGGGACACACAGTAGCATCCCAGGCTCCACAATTATGGGCACGATTCAGAAGAAAAGAACAAATATTTCAGCATGCAGCCCCAGCACAAAGAAAAAATGCTGTACCTCTGCAATATTTGGGAGGTCTCCCCCACCCCCCTGATAGAATTTATGTTGCAAGAACCTTAATTAAAGAATCATTGTGTGTCTTCTCAAATGAGATATATGCACTAATTAGTGCGTCGGGGGATACAATATTTAACATCACTTTTAAAACACCTGTGGGCTTGGACAGGTTTTGGACAACTTATGAAAAGGTGAGATATTCGGCCCTTTGGTATCCTTTCCGTGCCATCCCCCCTCACTAAACCATCAGTAATGCAAGTTATAATTCTTTTCAGAATGGAAGGTATCAATGCACATGATATAAAATACTGGTTGTAACAAAGGTGTGACCTGCTGGGTGAACCAACCCTATTTTGGACGATGAACATATATAGACAAGGGGTTGGAAGTTTAAAGTTAAACTACAGATGGGAGCTCAAGAGCCCAGACATTTACCAAGCTCCTTTTTCTTGGGAAGGGACAGAGGCCATTGTTTTTATCCTGGCCAATCTAAGACTTGTTTTAAGTGTGGAGCATTGTCTCATCTCAGTAATGGTTGTATTACTCGGTAGTACGTGGTTGAAACAGGTGGAAGAAGGCTAAAGCCCATCAAGACCACCTTCCTCGCACCTGTGGGGTGAATAATTATTTCCCATAGTCAAGTAAGTAACTATCCAGGGCTTTTTTAAATTGTCCAAAGGAATTTATATTTACTAAATATGGTGATAATGCACTCCACATCTTAGTGGCCCTAACTGTAAAGAAGTTGTCTCTTATATTAGTTCTTATTTTGGGTACCTTGAGTTGTTTGTTATGACATCCAAGTCCATGACTGTGTAAAATGCAATTTGTCTCTAGAATATGGTCATAATAGTGTACAATGTAATAATGAATTACTCTGTAACTTATGTGAGGAGACTGGTCATGTATATAGGACTTGTGAATGGGCAACTCATAATAGAACTGACCACCCAGACCAGGAGGTAATACTTAATAATGCACAAAAAACAAGTACTCAAAAACATTGAAAAATGCAGAAAAAGCAGGAACACACTGAGCAAGGACCTTTAGATGAAGAACAGGTCACTGCTGTAGTGGACAGCCCACAACCCCCCCCAAACAGATACCGATGATGGAGGTAGAGGGGAGTGAGAAGGACAGTAGCAACGAACTTCCTGAAGCTGATCCTTCTGACCATGGAAAACAAGTTACAACAGAAATTGATATGGAACAGATAACCGACCCTGATACAACAATAAATGCCTCCCCTGAAATGGTGACTGTTGTGTCAAAAAAGAGGATAAAAGAAAACTAATCCAAAAGCTAAACTGCCCAAAACTTGTACTTCTCCACAATCTGTTGTGCTGTCAAACAAGTATAAAATTCTACACCCACAGAAATCTGGAGGGGAGTCAGAGACTTCTTCTAACCTCTCCTCACAACATAGGGTAACCTCGGATTCAGAGGATGAACAGCTGGCAGAGAAGGTGCAAGCTGCTAGGGTTAAACAAAAACATTTGGGCCCCCACCCAAGAAGGAGTAGAAGACTGGAGAAGACAAGTGTATAAATATATATTTTTTTCTTTATGGTCTCCTCTCTCACATATCAAGTATCTACTTGGAATGTGAATAGTATAAAGAACCCAAGGAAGAGAGTGGTCACCTTTTCTATTTTAAAGGATTTAGATGTAGCTACGTGTTTTCTTCAGGATACTAGGTTAAGTACAAATAGTCACATTACTGCAGCTAGTAAATTATGGTGTTGGGGCCCTTCATTCTATTCTATGGGACTATAATGCTGTGGTGGAGTAGGCGTTCTCTTTAAAGGACATGGCTACAAAATTTCCAAAGTAGTGGATATTTGCCCAGGTAGGGTATTACTACTTGATATCCAGCACAATAACACAGTTTGGAGAATCATTAATCTGTATGCTCCTCAATCGAAAAAAAAGGAAAGAACAGACTTATTTAATCAAGTCAAATCATATCTATTTATATCCTGATTAGTATTATGGGCAGGTGACTTTAGTTGTGTACAAGATATAAAAGACAGAGGGGCTAAAACCAATAAACAATTTTGTGATAATAACGCTTAAAATAAAATTGTAGAACAAGTAGAATTAAAAGATACTTATAGGACCATACATTCTACGGGGGGGGGTATACCTTTTATAAGAGCAAATTAGCAACACGTATTGATTTCATTTTTTTCTACAGCATCTTTAAAAGTCTTAAGGGCCTGTACAATACCAATGGAAAATTCTGACCATTTGTTGTTTTTAGTATATACTTCTCTAACAGATGAAATTCAAAGGGCAAAGGGATATTGGAAACTGAAGGCTACTCTGCTTGAAAACCAGGTAATTTGAGAACAGGGGAAAGAACTTTTAAATGCTAGAAAATCGATTGCCTGACTAGAGGATGATTTAACTAGATGGTGGGTCACTACCAAGATTGCAATTAAAAAGCCACTACAAACACTAGTTTTGGAAAAACATACAGAGCAATATAAAACATATTTAACTCTTAGGGCACAGTTTTTTTAAAAATATTATCTTTAGTAAATGAAGGACATGGTGCCTTTATGAAACAAGTAAAAACAACTAAAACTAAAAAGGAGAGCTTACAATATTCAAGAGCTTCATCCCTGCTATATGAGCATAGAATAGGCACACGAGGTAAAACAGCTACAGGAGACATATTTGAGAGAAGCAAAAAAAGGGTTCAACAGAAAACTACGAACAAATTGGTAAATCAGGAAGGAATAGAAGTAGTTACACAGGGAGACATCCAGAGGGTGGTGGAACAACATATGGGAACCATTTATTCAGATCCCAACATTACTGAAGAACAGGTTTTTAAAGTTGTAAAAAAATAGAAATATCTGAGATATCTGAAGAGATAACACAAAATGTAATCTTACCAGTAACCTTAGCTGAAGTGGAAAAAGCTATTGCTACTTTAAACAATAATACCACCCCAGGACTAGACTGGTTAACATTGGAATTTTATAAAACTCTTAATGGGGAAATTGCAAAGATTGTGGTAGTAGTTTTAACACCATATTGGATACTGAGAATATTGCACCCCAGTTAGGGCTTTCCACTCAACTTTGTTTTACATTAAAAAGAAAGAGAATTTTTGAAAAATTGGAGGTCTTTAACTATTATGACTACAGGTCTAAAAATGTTAATGAAGATTTTAAATAATAGAGTGGCCACAGCTGCTCCTTATGTGACAGAACAAAGTCAGTCATGCACACTTATAAGAGAGGTGGTAGAAATGGGAGTACAAAATAAAGTAGATGATTATGTGATAAGCTTAGATCAGGCACAATCTTTCGATAAGGTTTCTTGCAAATATTTAAGGATAGTGTTACAGAGATATGGTATATCTAATACATTTATAAATTGAATCAAGTATATTTATAGGGTAGCAGCTGCAATTTCAATAGTGAATGGACATTTAGGGACCATGGTTAAAATAGACAGAAGAGTCAAACAGGGGTGCCTGATGAGCACCATGCTATATGTATTTTGTATAGACCCCTTATTAAAGTTATAACAACAGAATGTAGAAATTGGAGAATTAAAAATATCTAATGGGGCTAGTCTTACTAAATCAACAGCATATGCAGATGATTTGTGCCTCATTTTATCAGATGTTCCATCTATAGAAAATGCTCTAAAAATGGTGGATCAGTTTTCCATAGTAACCGCAGCTAGTATAAATCACACAGAGTGCAGGTTATAGACTAAGTAATAATACAGAGGAGAAATCAGAAATTCAGGGAATAAAAATTTCTGACTCATCGATAAAGATTTTGGGTATCTCCTTTGGTAAAGGAGACGCAGTACATGTCAACTGGAAGGAGAAATTAGATATTGGAGCAAATAAGGTCATGATCTGGAAAACATAGCAGCAGACTAAAAAGGTAAAAGTGTCATTAGTTAAAACCTTTTTGCTTCCTTTATTTACTTACTATACCTATGTGCTGTGTTCCCTTCTCCAGCTAAATTAGACACAACAATATTAAGTTTGGTATTTCAACTAATTTGGGGAAGTAGGTTAAACCTGATTAAAAGAGAAATTCCGTATAAATCCTACAAGGAAGGAGGGATACATTTACAAAATCCAATTAGTTTCTTTTATAGCATATTTTTTCATTCAAATATTATGAAGTTTCTTTCACTCTCTAATGCAGAATGGAAGAAAGTGGCAGCAAGCCGGTTATTACCAGTCCTAAATTTATGATCACAATCGCCTCTGAGGATCAAGAAAAGCAATCAAATGCCAGTACATTGTTTACCTGTGATAGAAGAAATAGGAAAATGGAATTTAACAGTTACTCAGGCATCTTATCCAGAGAGGAAGAAAGTATATGCTACAATTCAAGAACAAGGATATAAAGTATGTAGAAAAGGGAAGGTGGTCATTGTGGGGGATTTCAATTTGCCGGGGGTTGACCGGAGCATTCCGGTCACCTCCAGCGCTAGGGAGCAAGGGCTTCTGGACACAATCCAGGAGGGTCTCATGACACAGTTGGCCAGTGTACCTACTAGGCTAAAGAACATTTTAGATTTGTATTGTCAAATGGAGAGGCAGTAAGGGAAATTAGGGTGGAGGACCCACTAGCTGACAGCGATCATCAAACAGTGCGGTTTAATATCACCATGTGGGGGAGCCAGAGAAATCATTAACCCAGGTGGTAAACTTCAGGGGGGCAGACTTTGGGAGAATGCGGGAAGTACTGAAAGGGAAACTGGTGGGCATAAGGCAGGAGATGGACGAGGAGCAGAAATGGGATATTATTAGACATGGGATTACAGAGTTAGTGGAAGCCTGCACCAAGACACAGAGTAAGAGGTGCAGAGCAAGGAAACCATGCTGGTTGAACAGCGAGATAGTGGAGGTGGTGAGGGCAAAATGAGAGGCACACCAGAGGAATACGAGAACAGGAAAAGAAGGGGACAGGGAGGAGTATGCAAGATGGTCCAGGGAGGTGACCAGAAAAATGAGAGAAGCCAAGGCTCAGAGGCAGCTGAGATTAGCACAGGGAATTAATGGGGGGGGGGAGACTTTTTCAGATATATCAGGGAGAAAAGGAAGGGCAAGGAGACAATAGTGAGGATAAAAAAGGTGTGAAGTGGACAGAAAAGGGGGTAGAACAGGCGGAAGCACTGAATGAATACTTTTGCTCAGTGTTCACGGAAGAAAAGTGTCGACCACTACCACCATGGGCTGGGAAGGTGGGGATGGGGGGAGAAGAGACAACAGATGGAAGAATTGAGGGAGGAAGAGTCCTAGAGGGACCGAGGACACTAAGGGTAGACAAGGCTCCAGGGCCGGCTGGTATTGACCCCAAGGTGCTGAGACAGAGATGGCGGTTGTGTTGACGGAGCCACTGGCAGATCTGCACAGCACCTCACTGGAGTCAGGATGTGTGCCACTAGACTGGAGAATGGCACATGTAGTGCCATTACACAAGAGCAGACCAAGGGATGAACCAGGTAATTATCACCCAATATGTCTCACCTCCATAGTGTGAAAACTCATGGAAATGGTACTAAAGGAAAGACTGGTGTCATACCCGAAGGACAATGGCCTCCAGGATGTGAGGCAGCCTGGGTTCATTTCGGGGAAGTCTTGTCAAACCAACCTGATACAATATTATGACTGGGTGACAGGTGAGCTGGATAAGGGTCATGCGGTGGATGTTCTTTACTGGGACTTCAGCAAGGCCTTCGATTCGGTAACTCATGGGCGACTTGAGGGAAGCAAACTGGCGTAGGAGTAGGGTCAAAAATGAAAAACTGGATTACAAGCTGGCTGAATGGGAGGCTACAATAGGTGGTAGTGGGAGGGGAACTCTCAGCTCCAAGGCGGTGATGAGTGGGATAGCACAGGGCTCTCTACTTGGAACAGTATTATTTGGGCTCTTCATATCAGACATTGTGCCCGGGGTGGTGAGTAAGGTAAGTCTGTTCGCAGACAACACCAAAATGGGAGCAGTGGTGGACGGAGTGGATGGATGAAAGCAGATGCAGGGGGACCTAAGCAAGCTAGAGGAGTGGTAAGAGAGGTGGCAACTGGGGATCAATGCAAATTAGTGTAAAGTTATGCACGTCAGGGTGAAGAACCCAATAAGAGAATACTGGCTGGTAGGGTTTTTTTTTTTTTTTCAAGTTCAAGTTCAAGTTTATTGCAGGAAAACTCCACTGAGCAAGCTCATTCACAAGGAGGTCCTGTGACATAAACACTTAAAGTACAAACATAGATAGGTAATAACAGTATATACATGAAATGCACGTTACATGATACAGGCTGGATATACTGTACATACAAGGGTACCACATAGGGTGACCGCAGGTGGTAAACATTGATATGAAACAGGGCTGTATCACAGGTTGCATACCGTAAATGAAACATGATGACTGGTGTGTGCAATACATATATTTTGGCAGCTAGAACAAACAACAGACTACAACTGATATGGGGGGGAGGAGTGATTTGATAGAGTAGCAGTGGAGCGTAAACATAGATGAAGCCAGGAGTAGAAGGGGAAGGGAAAGCAGTTAATATGACAAATCAATTATACCTTACCAGTGGATAGATATGGCACACATGGGGAAGGAAGAGACTTAATGATAGTTACAGGTGTCTTTTATTTTGGCTGAACTTAGCGATTTGTAGAAGTTTATTGAAACTGTGCTAGTTAGTTTCAGTACGGTTTGTAATTGGTTCCAAATGGAGGGAAGGGCATATGCAATAGCACGTTTACCAAAGGAAGTCCGCTCGCCCTGTTATGTCAAGCATAATAAAGTCAGATTTTCCTAACGAGTATGCACTATGAGATACTAATAAGGGAAGAGAGATAGCTTGGCAATTTCTGCAGGAGCAGTTTAAGAGTCCATAGCCCAGCATGGAGCAGGCTGCCTAGTAGTAAGGGATGTCCAACCAACAGTTTATATAAGTCACAGTGGTGCGAACGGTAAGGGAGTTGGTAATGAACCGTAACGACGGTGACAAAGGATGTCCAGTTTACTTAGATTTGCAAGAGTGGTGGAGGAATAGATTACATTGCTATAGTCAAGTAGGGGAAGAAAGTGGTTGTACAAGCTTGTTTCGAGTTTCAAGGCAAAAGGGCCTATTTCTGTAGAAGAAACCTAACCTTGCTTTTAACCTTCTAGAGACATCTTCGACGTGGTCATTGAAAGATAATTTATTGTCGATCCAGATACCCAGATATTTAAATTTGGTTACAACTTCCAGAGGCTCTTTAGCGGGTGACAATGAAGTCTTGGGCAAGGGTATTGGGGCCTGTAACAGCACTGCCGGAGAATATCAGCTTTTAGTCTTCTTAGCATTGAGCAGAAGCTTTGCCTTTATTAGATTATGCTCGTTGTGCAAAGTCCGCTTGAAGCACTCCTGACTTCAGATAACGATGAGCCAGAAGTATACAACACAGCATCATCTGCAAAAGTGCAGATTGGACGAGATGTTAGCATCTAAGTCATTAATGTACAAAGAAAACAAGATAGGCCTAAGATGGATCCTTGGGGACTCCTCTTGCAACTGGCAAGGCAGCAGAAAAAAGCCTTCCGCCTTTACTTTTTGGAATCTTCCAGTTAGGTAGCTAGAGAATCACTGGGGTGGTATGGTATGTGGCACCCAACTTGCAAGGCAATTGACTAATAGTTTGTGATCAACAGTATCAAAAGCTCTGCTGAGGTACAAAAGACTGCACCAGTTACCTTCTTAGCATCTATAGCAGAGATCCAATCATTGGTTACTTTTGCTAGTGCAGTGATTGTGCTATGATTAGCCCGGAAGCCAGATTGAGCTGGGTTAATGAGAGAAGGTTTCCAAGTGAGATTTTAACTGAATATGGATCAGTTTTTCGAGAACTTTAGAAAGGATAGGCAATATGGAGATAGGCCTATAGTTGTTTACATCGCATGGGTCACCAGATTTAAATAGAGGGAGGATATGTGCTGATTTCCAGCTGGACGGCACAGTAGCAGATGTAATGGAAAGATTGAAGATGTGGAGAATTGGGGCAGTGAGATGGGCATAGCCTGACCTTAGGAAAAAGGGTTCCAAGCCATCGTCCCCTGCACTTTTTTTGGTGTCTAAGTTAAGAAGAGAATCTTCTACTTCTTTATAAGTTATCTCACGCAGTTGGAAGGGGCTGGGTGCAGGACTAGATGTAGGGGGAGGGGTATGCTGTCTCACCGCAGCACCAGCATAAGGTGACGAGTCAAAAGCTAATCCAGCTGTGGCAAAGTGGGAGTTAAGTTCCTCCAGGATTAGGGACTTGTTTTCCACAATCTTGCCACTTGCAACTATCTTTATTGGGACAGAGGGGGCCATGGGCCGTCCTTCTATAGCTTTGATAGTCTTCCATATTTTATGAGGGTTACCTTTAGCTTGTTCGAGAGTAGATATAATAGTTAGCTTTAGCAGAGCGAAGTTTTTTCACACAGTTATTCCTGGCTGTTCTAAAGGCCTGCCAATCCGAAGATTCTTTGGAATGTATAGCTTTAGCCCAGAGCTTATCTCGAGCTATAAGGGCTGCCTTGAGATCCGAGGTGAACCAGGGGTTGGAATTGTTCCATACCCTTACTTTGATGAAAGGGGCATGCTTATTTATTATTGTAGTGGCTAAGCTGGGGTTAAGCTGGGGATCACTGAGGAGGAGAAGGACCTTGGGGAAATGGTAACAGGGATCATGACTAACTCTGCTCAGTGCAGGGAGTGGCTGCAAAAGCGAACAAAATGCTGGGGTGCCTAGTGAGGGGGTTTTCATCCAGGTGAAGAGATGTGATCTTGCCCCTGTACAAGTCACTAGTACGGCCACACTTGGAGTATTGTGTGCAGTTTTGGAGGCCATACCTGAAGCGTGATATCAGGCTACTGGAGGGAGGTGCGGAGGAGGGCAACAAAGATGATATGTGGAATGGAGGGGACAGACTACGAGAGCAGGCTGGGAGACCTGAATACGTGCACCCTGGAGGACAGAAGAGACAGGGGGGACATGATAGAGACATTCAAGTATCTGAGGGGAATCAATAAGGATGGGGAAGATGGGGTCATTAAACTAAGGAGGGGGAGGGACACCAGGAGGTACGAGCTAAGAATAGAGAGGGGAAGATTTAGGAGGGAAATGAGGAGACACTATTTCACGGAGAGGGTGGCAGCAAAATGGAATGCACTACCAGAATGGGTGGTATCATGTAAAACTGTGAACAACTTCAAAAAGGCATTGGGTAGGGAACAGAGGAGAGTGAGGGTGGAGGAAGTGGGGTTGTGGCAGTGGGATGACAAAGGGGAGGGGGTGGGGCAGCTGCAAACTAGGGGTGCTAGCTACACATTTGAGCAGACTTAGATAGACCAGGTGATCTGTTTCTGCTGGAACATTCGTATGTACATATGTACAAACAAAATATAAGGGTATTAACCTAGGGAATAAATACAGAATTATTGGATTGACAAAAGAAGATCACCTCAGATGTGGGATGTTAAATGTTTGAGCTGTCATGGGAGGTAAAAGGAAATGCTAACCACATGAGTTTAGAGGAAAGATGGTGCCCCAGAACAACATGTTCTCAGCTGGAAGAAACTTTAAAACATTTTTTTGTGCAATGTCCTTATGCTAAACAAATATGTAATGTACTCACCATTAGATGGAATAATGCCTATTGGAACATGGTGACATATTAAAACATAATTATGGGTTATTCTAGAGAATTGGATGGTATAGAAGAAGGGACAGAGAACAGACAGAACACCAGGAGGAAGGAGCTACTGGTATAACTAAAACTTCTCTACTGGGACTAAGAACTAGAACTCTAGTACTGAGACCTTCAATTTAGGGTAAAAAAAAAGAGTTAGTGCATTTGTCAGAGGTAGTTGAAGTAACTTGTTATCTGTGTTATCTGTGTACTTATCTAGGTGCTTGTCACAGGTGTCAGAAGGGAATTGTTATCTGTGAAATTAACTAAGTGTAGAAAGATTTGCAAAGTAGGGGGAGTGGCTTAGCTAGAAGGAGCAAGGTTAAAACCAGATTTAAGCACTGCCCTAGATAGCTTGTGCCAGAGAACAGACAGAACACCAGGAGGAAGAAGCTACTGGTATAACTAAAACGTCTCTACTGGGACTAAGAACTAGAACTCTTGTACTGGGACCTTCAATTTAGGGTAAAAAAAAAAGAGTGTGTTTGTCAGAGGTAGTTGAAATAAATTATCTGTGTACTTATCTAGGTGCTTGTCACAGGTGTCAGAAGGGAATTGTTATCTTCGAAATTAACTAAGTGTAGAAATATTTGCAAAGTAGGGGAGTGGCTTAACTAGAAAGAGCCAGGTTAAAACCAGATTTAAGCACTGCCCTAGATAGCTTGTGCCAGAGAACAGACAGAACACCAGGAGGAAGGAGCTACTGGTATAACTAAAACTTCTCTACTGGGACTAAGAAATAGAACTCTTGTACTGGGACCTTCAATTTAGGGTGAAAAAAAAGAGTTAGTGTGTTTGTAAGAGGTAGTTGAAGTAAATTGTTATCTGTTATCTGTGTACTTATCTAGGTGCTTGTCACAGGTGTCAGAAGGGAATTGTTATCTGTGAAATTAACTAAGTGTAGAAAGATTTGCAAAGTATGGGGAGTGGCTTAGCTAGAAGGAGCCAGATTAAAACCTGATTTAAGCACTGCCCTAGATAGCTTGTGCCAGAGAACAGACAGAACACCAGGAGGAAGGAGCTACTGGTATAACTAAAACGTCTCTACTGGAACTAAGAACTAGAACTCTTGTACTGGGACCTTCAATTTAGGGTAAAAAAAAGAGGGTATGTTTGTCAGAGGTAGTTGAAATAAATTGTTATCTGTGTTATCTGTGTACTTATCTAGGTGCTTGTCACAGGTGTCAGAAGGGAATTGTTATCTGCAAAATTAACTAAGTGTAGAAAGATTTGCAAAGTAGGGGGAGTGGCTTAACTAGAAGGAGTCAGGTTAAAACCAGATTTAAGCACTGCCCTAGATAGCTTGTGCCAGAGAACAGACAGAACACCAGGAGGAAGGAGCTACTGGTATAACTAAAACTTCTCTACTGGGACTAAGAACTAGAACTCTTGTACTGGTACCTTCAATTTAGGGTGAAAAAAGAGTTAGTGTGTTTGTCAGAGGTAGTTGAAGTAAATTGTTATCTGTTATCTGTGTTATCTGTGTACTTATCTAGGTGCTTGTCACAGGTGTCAGAAGGGAATTGTTATCTGTGAAATTAACTAAGTGTAGAAAGATTTGCAAAGTAGGGGCAGTGGCTTAGCTAGAAGTAGCCAGGTTAAAACCTGATTTAAGCACTGCTCTAGATAGCTTGTGCCAGAGAACAGACAGAACACCAGGAGGAAGGAGCTACTGGTATAACTAAAACTTCTCTACTGGGACTAAGAACTAGAACTCTTGTACTGGGACCTTCAATTTAGGGTAAAAAAAAGAGTTAGTGTGTTTGTTAGAGGTAGTTGAAGTAAATTGTTATCTGTTATGTGTGTACTTATCTAGGTGCTTGTCACAGGTGTCAGAAGGGAATTGTTCTCTTTGAAATTAACTAAGTATAGAAAGATTTACAAAGTCGGGGGAGTGGCTTAGCTAGAAGAAGCCAGGTTAAAACCAGATTTAAGCACTGCCCTAGATAGCTTATGCCAGAAAACAGACAAGACACCAGGAGGAAGGAGCTGCTGGTATAACTAAAACTTCTCTACTGTGACTAAGAAATAGAACTCTTGTACTGGGACCTTCAATTTAGGGTAAAAAAAAGAGTTAGTGTGTTTCTCAGACGTAGTTGAAGTAAATTGTTATCTGTGTACTTATCTAGGTGCTTGCCACAGGTGTCAGAAGGGAATTGTTATCTGTGAAATTAACTAAGTGTAGAAAGATTTGCAAAGTAGGGGGAGTGCCTAATCTAGAAGGAGCCAGGTTAATACCAGATTTAAGCACTGCCCTAGATAACTTGTGCCAGAGAACAGACAGAACACCAGGAGGAAGGAGCTACTGGTATAACTAAAACTTCTCTATTGGGACTGTACTGCCCTCCTTCCCTCCCATCTACCCCCCCCCACCCTTAACCAGTTCTACTTTTATAGGCACAGGATTTAACTGACAACAGGAACTTCCTGTTTGGGAGCAGGAAGTGAGTGATCACAGAGCCACCAAAGACTCATCATCCTAGAAGGGCAAGCCCCCCCCCCAGCTGCTGGAGGTCTGACTCTGAGCAAGTAAGGAGACTACTGAGAAATATAGGAACTTCTTGTCTCAGAACAGGAAGATCAGGAGATAAAAGGGCACAGAGGCAGTAAGTAGGGAAAGAAAAGAAAAAAAAAGAAAAGAAACAAACAGAGAAAAGAGTAAGTATTCCAAACAACAGTTAGGGGGCCAGAAAAAAGACATGATGGGAGTGGTGCTGTGCAGTGGCTGTAGAGCAGCAGTCTTCTGGGAGACATTCTGGAGGATGCAGTGTTGTCCCATCTGCAGGCACCTCTCTGGACTGAGAGAGGAGGTTGTTCATCTCCTGACTGAGTTGGCCAGGATTTGTGGGACCTCCTCTCCCACCCAGGCACCACCAGGGTCACTGCTGTTGCCTCAGAGGTTGCCAAGAAAGAGAAGTGGTTGGACCACAGTGGGCTCAGTGAGGGTGAGGGTGGTGGAACAGAGGCGCATCCCTCCAGTTATACCTCTCCACAATTTCTATGCCGTTCTGTAAAAGTGTGGTTCCTCTATGGAGGCACCCACAGTGGAGACCAAGGAGGATGCTGGGAACCTCCACAAAGGAGACCCACAGGAGGGTGGCATGGGACCCCACAGGGAAAGGAAACAACTCCTGGTGGAGGACTCCATTGTTAGGAAGGTAGAACTGGGGGAGGAAGGGGAGAGGGAGGTAAGGTGCCTGCCTGGCGCCATGGCTTGCAGGGACAGGGAGCGAATCCTCAGAATCACAGGAGCAGTTGTACAGGAGAGGGAGCTGGATGTCATTGTCCACCTAGGGACAAATGACCTGGCTAAGAAAGGGATCAGAGCAGTGCAAGAACCATTGGTGGAGATGGGGAGGGGCCTCAGACAAATAGCACACACGGTAACCTTCTCGGAGGTGCTGCCTGTCTATGGCATGGATGAGGCTGAGGTGCTCCACACCATTGGATTCGATCAGTGGTTGAAAAACTGGTGCAGAGCTCAGGGATTTGGCTTCATTGGGGACTGGGGGGTCCACCTGGAGGGATGCAGGCCTATACTGGCGTTGTGGTCTGCATCTGTCCAGGAGGGGAACCAGGATCCTAGGTGATAGGTTTAAATACTTCATTGGCAAGCATTTAAACTAACCAAGGGGGTAGGCACTGGAAAGGAGCAGGGAAATCCTAGCCCCCCCAAAAAAAATCAGGGTACTAAGTGAGGTAGACACCAACATAGAGATGTCAATACGGAGAAGCGCTGGGGTAAATGGAGAAAGTGACAAATGCAATAAGGACAGGGATGGGGCAAAAAGGGGTAAGGCCATCAAGAAATGGAGAGTAATGAGTACCAACGCCCGTAGTCTGGGTAACAAGCTCCCTGAACTGGTGGCCTTGATGGAAGAGAGATGCCTGGCTATCTTAGCAGTCACAGAAACATGGTACACAGAGAACCATGACTAGGATGTTAACATACCAGGGTACACAACCTACAGGAGAGACAGGGAGGGCAGAAGGAGGGGGGAGAAGCTCTCTATGTAAGAGAAGGGATAAAAGCAACTGAACAAAAGAGTAAACAGGGAGGAGAGGAGGCACTGCGGGTCACCTTAGGGACTGGAAATGGCACCACAATCCGCACAGGGGTTGTATACAGACCCCCATGTCAGGGGGAGGGAATGGACAAGGATATGATGGAAGGCATACTTAGGATGGCAGAGAAAGGGGAGATACTGTTGATGGGGGACTTTACTATACCAGATGCTAACTGGAGCACCTTTGCTGTAGCCACATCCAAAAGCAGGGCCATTCTTGATGCCCTTCAGGTGGCATGGCTCAGACAGCTAGTTTTGGAACCTACTCATGAGGGAGCAATCTTAGACCTCGAACTCTCAAATGGGGACAGTGAGAGGATCTCAGATCTAGAAGTGGGTAGCCATTTGGGAACAAGTGACCACCAAGCAGTGTGGTTCATGATAAACTCAGTTACAGAGTCAAGCCATACAAAAGTGAGGGTTCTGGACTTCAGGAGGGCTGACTTTGGAAGATGGAGAGTGCCTTAGAAAAGCACTAGCAAACAGGCTAGAAGGAGGGTGGAGCAACAATGGGGAAATATCAAAACTGCCATCACAGAGGCAACAAGCCTTTGTGTGAAGCAAATAAACAAATCAAAATGAAAGAAAAAGCTACTATGGTTCTCAAAAGAAGTGGTGGTGAAGGTTAGGGAGAAAAAGATAGCATTTAGGAAGTATGAGGAAACACAGAAGGAGCAGGACAGAGAACTGTACCAGTTAAGGCAGAAGGAAGCAGGGAGGGTAGTCTGAATAGCAAAGGCACAAACTGAGGAAAAGATAGCCAACTCAGTTAAGAAGGGGGCTAAAACCTTTTATAGGTATATCAGGGAGCGTAGAAAGACAGAGGGAGGGATAGTGAGGCTGAATAGAATGGATGGTGGGTGGGCAGAGAGTGACAGTAAAAAAGCAGAGATACTGAATGAATACTTCTGTTCAGTATTCACAAAAGAGGAAGTGGGAGAGGTGCCTAATCCAATTAACAGAAGCACTCTGGAGAGGGGGTCGATCCCAGTCCTTTCATAGAAGAAAGGGTTCTGAAAGAACCCTAAAACTGAAGGTGGACAAAGCACTGGGGCCAGATGGAATTCACCCCAGAATTCTAAAAGAACTAAGGGAAGAACTAGTAACACCACTGACTACCTTTTTTAATAAATCATGTGAGGATGGTGTGGTACCTGTGGACTGGAGGAGGGTGGATGTGATTCCCCTTCACAAAAGTGGGAGCAAGACAGAAGCAAGAAACTATAAACTTGTCAGTTTGACCTCTGTGGTAGGGAAAGCGATGGAATCACTTCTGAAGGAAAGAATTGCGGAGTACCTAGAGGCAAGTGGGGCACAGGACCCAAGGTAGCATGGGTTCACAGCAGGAAGGTCATGTCAGATGAACGTAACTGATTTCTTTGACTGAGTAACCAAAGTAGCAGACCAGGGAGGGGCTGTGGACATGGCTTACCTAGACTTTAGCAAGGCATTTGACACAGTCCCACACAAAAGATTAGTAGTCAAATTAACCAGCCTTGGAGTGGGTCCCAGGGTGGTAGCCTGGGTAAAACATTGGCTGAACAACAGGACACAGAAGGTAATTGTAAATGGAGTCCACTCTGAAGAAAGAGGGGTTACTAGTGGGGTACCCGCAGGGTTCAGTACTGGGTCCAGTCCTTTTAATATCTTTTATAAGTGATATTGCAGAGGGACTGAAGGAAAAGTATGCCTCTTTGCAGATGACACAAAGATCTGCAACAGGGCTGATACACAAGAAGGCATGGAAAGGATGAGAAGGGACTTGGCAAGGTTGGAGGAATGGTCAGAAGTATGGCAGCTTGGACTCAATGCAAAGAAGTGCAAAGTAATGCACCTGGGAAACAAAAACCCAGGGGAAGATTACACAATGGGGAGGGAGGTAGTAACAACAACAAAAATGGAAAGGGACCTGGGGGTAATCATATCAGATGACCTTAAGGTTGGCAAGCAATGTGAGAAAGCAGTATGGAGGGCTGGGGGATACTGGGATGTATAGGGAGAGGCATCACCAGCAGAAAACAGGAAATCATTATCCTGCTGTACAGACAGTTGGTGAGACCCCATCTGGAGTACTGCGTCCAGTTCTGGAGACCCCATCTCCGCAAAGACATAGAGAGGATGGAAACAGTCCAGAGGAGGGCAACTAAAATGGTGCAGGGTCTGCAAGAGAAGCCATACGAAGAGAGACTAAAGGAACTTAATATGTATAGCCTTGAGGAAAGGAGAGAGAGGGGGGATATGATAGAAACTTTTAAGTACCTCAGTGGAATCAACAAAGTCCAAGAGGATAGCATCTTTCAGAAAAAGAGATGTGCAAGAACAAGGGGACACAATTTGAAGATGGGGGGGACGGCTCAGGGGCAATGTGAGGAAGTATTTTTTCACAGAGAGGGTGGCGGACGCATGGAACAGCCTTCCTGAGGTGGTTGTGGGGTCTAAAACTGTGGGAGAATTCAAGAATACATGGGACAGACATAAGGTAATGTTTGTGGGGGGTAGGAAGAAATAGGCTGTTGGTTAAATAGGATCTGCAGCTTATCCTCTAGGTAAGGAAATGGGCAGACTAGGTGGGCCAAGCGGTCCTTATCTGCCATCAAAGTCTATGTTTCTATGGTCTATGTAAGGGACTTTGCGAATAATTTTCACTTGTATTAAGTTTTTAAAGTGGCAAGTAGTGTGTAAATTTGTAATTTAACAGTTAACTATTACTCCAGGAATGGTAGTTCAGCTAATAGAAAAAGAATTAAGTACAATATGGAAGAATGAAATGCATACTTTACCAGTAGAAACTGTTAAAAGACGGTGGAGGGGAGTGTCAGAATATATAACCATAAATTAGAAAGAGGTAGGATAATTGGAAGATGGCAGTATGTTAATACTTTAGTATGGTCTCCTTGTTTACAAAATTTTCCTCTGTAATTTTGTGAAAGGGAACTGATTTGTAGTTTCTGAAATATTATTGTAACAGCTGTGATCTTTATTTTGTGATTTAATAAAAATTCCCCTACTCTTTTCAAAAAGTGCCATGGGATCTTTAACATCCACCTGAACTACCACCAGAACAGGCAAATGGGACCTCGGTTTAATGTCTCATCAAAAAGATGGCACCTCAAGAGTGCAGTACCCCCCTCATGCTGCAGTACAGTGTCAGTATTGGGATTTAACCTAAGTGCCTGGTGACCTCCGCAAACTTGTTTACAGACTTGTCAACAGGAAACCAGCTCTAGGACAAAATGTACTGTTTTGTTGCACTTGTTAAGATTAAAAATGCTCTCCAGGCTGCCCTCCGGAAGAACAATGACAAAGTTGTGATACATTTTTTGGAAAACAGGAGATGTAACTTACAAGAACATGAAGAGCTTGAACTGACATTTTATATAACAACAGGAAAAAACTAAGCAAGTTCAATTCACAGTTTATGAAAGGAACAGGGCAGAGGGTTCTGTCAATTGGGATTCAAGGAAATACTTTTCAAGGGCATAGGCAATGTAGGGCTTGTTGCTGCAGGAGGGAAAGGAACAAAAGGAGGGGGTAAACAAGTGCAGAGCAGGAGGAATGGGAGAGGAGGAATAGGGTGGAGGATAGAGAGTACTGAGAGTGGAACAGGGACAGGAATCAGGTGCAGTTTGCTGGAGTGAGAGGTGAAATCATGGAAAAGAAAGGCGATTGAGTATTGGGAAGTGGAGGATCGAATGGTCAGGGGGAGAGAATTCCAAAGTCTGGGGAAGTGGAAGGTGAAAGCAGCCTGGCCAAGAAAGGATTTCCTTGAAGGGAGAGCAACAGTATGATAGCTAGAGTTGTAAAGGTAGTATTAGGAAGGTGGGGGGAAGGACAGAGGTAAGGTAAGAGGGGAGGGCGGCTTGCTAGAATTTAGAGATAAAGGAGGCATAGTGAACAAGGCGTCTAGCTTAAGGGAGGGGCGGGAGAGGGAGGAGTATAAGGAGCAATGGTGAGTGTGGAGCAGAGAGTTCAAAGCAAAACAACAGAAGGAGTGAAACAGGGGATCCAGTCTGGCTAGGGTGGTCTTTGGCACAGCACTGTAGACAATGTCACTATAGTCAAAAGTGGGAAGAATCATTTTAAGGATAATAGCTCGGCAAGCAGGAAGAGGAATGCAGCTTTTTTTTCCTGTATAACGCACCTAGTTTAGGGTGAGGTTATTTGTAGATGGCATCCACATGCTCTGAACAGTCGAGGTGCCAGTTGAGCCAGACCCCAGAGTACTTAAATGAGGTAACATCATCGATTGTGGCCTCATCTAAGGTGTGGAAAGAGGGGATGGAGGTAAACCTAGTGAGCTTCTGCCTAGTGCCAAACGTCACGGAAACCGTTTTCTTGATATTTAGAGATAGGTGATTTTATCTGAACCATTGCTGAAAATATTTGAAGTCCAGCTGAAGCTTGGCCATCAGCTCAGATGGGGAGGAATCACAGACAAATAGTACTGTGTCATCTGCATACATATGTGTAACCCTCTTGCAAACGGGGGTTCCTAGAAATGCCAGCTGGGTTTACCTTAGCCCGGTTTGTTCTGTCCTTCTCCCGCTGTCTCTCGGTCTTCTTCTGACTTGGCCTCTAATTTTTCTGGCTTCCCAGGTCTTGTTTGCCCTCGTCTGTGCCCTAGCTTGCAGTCAAATGAAAATTCTGCCCCTCGGAGCTTAAACTGCTCCCGCTGCAAAAGTGCAGCCTCCAGGGCAGCGGGAGTCACGTTGGCGGGCAAAGCGCCTTTGATGTGGAGCCGCTTGTTTTGCAGTCGCCTCAGGGACTGTGCCGTGGGTCCCGGGATCCCTTACACCTATTTGGGACCCGGTGACCATGGACAGCCTGCTGGGGGACTGCTCAGATGGGAATTAAAGGAGTTCTGACCGGGGCTCATTTGAGTATGCCTGTGCAGGGCCCCGGTCATCTGAATAATGCATAACAGTGTGTCTGGCTGCCTCCAGGGTAGCTATGTTCAGCTCCAGCAGAAAAGTAAAGAATTAAAATGTTTTAGATGATGGAACTGTTGCTGCCTGTTTGGAATATACTGTGCATGTGGGGAAAAATGTTTAAAGTTAAAATGAGTACTGTTTCCTTGGCAATTCCAGTATCTGGGACTCTGTGTGTCAGTCTGTCAGCTGCTGCAGGGGGAGCTTGCATTAGTGCAATAGCGACAGGAAAAGTTAAAAAGCCATGTTTTTCATCTGTGCAGCGACTGCAAGTACAGCCTTTAAGCTATAGAACTGTGGGGCATTTGAGGCAAATAATTACTTCTTTCTGGCTGCACCAGGACATTATTCAGGGCTGTATCTAATCTGCTATAAGGGACAGTGGGTTAAGCAGCCATTGCCAGCAGTACAGCCAATTGGAATTGCAGCAATAGAAAGCCAGGACTTGTGGGACATTCACTTCATCTTATGGGTAAGCACCCAAGTGCTTATGGGGGCTTACAGGGACATTATTTGGGGCGCAAATTCCACAACCCAATTGTGCCTCGAGTGTTCTGATTGACAGGTCCTTCAGCAACTTGGAGACATGTCACCTCATCCCTGCTACCAATCAGGAGTCGAACTAGGAGCTCTATAAAGAGACAATGTTGCCAGTTTGTTGGGAGATTCAGAGAGAGAGAGAGAGAGAGAGAGAGCAGCAGAGCAGGCTCCAACCTGCTGGGAGCCCCCCATGGGGAAGGGGCTCAGGCTCCAGCCATGCCATCAGGCCTGGGCCACTTAATTCAAGCCCTTTCAGTCTTCAGAGGGCATTTGTTATTTTCTTCAGTTAACAGTTAACTAGTTACATTAAGTGTGCTCTCTGCAACAGCTAGTCTGGAGGTTGCCAGTATTGTCCTCCAGAGGCTAGCCTTCCCTCCCACATCGGGCAAAGATGTGTACCGAAGAATCAGATGTCCAGCACCGGTGAGAGTGCTGACCAGACCAGATAACATCATGCAGTGGTGAGAGCGCTGACCAAGTACCTCAGCGGTGAGAGAGCTGAAGAAGTCTTCAGGATGCCTTCAATTGCGGATGAGACCCGTGGAGGACCTGAGTGAGTACCCTTGTACCCCCCTGTGCAAGGGAGAAGCTAACCAAGTAATCTTGGGGGCGCCAATGCCCCATTAAGAAATGTGTGTTGTTATGTGTGAAGTATTGAAGTCATCGGTCTGGGCTACTAACCCCATAAGAGACTGCCTAGTTCAAGTAATGGATGCATCTTGTCTGCGGCCCAAATGGCTAAGTTGCAGGTGCAGCAAGATGCTGGGCTTAGTGAATCATATAAATGTGTAGCTATGGGTTAGAGTCCTGCTATCGTGGAGCTGTCTGCCAAGACGCGCTTGCCACTTCATGAGACAGGAGGCCCTAGAGCATATTAATGTCTAAGATACCTCAAAAGAGAACGTACCTGTGTCTACACAGAATTTAGCCTAAGAGTGCTTGGTATAAGTGTTAAATGGCTAGACGTGCTGGATAGGACTCTGCTTGTGGATAATGTTCTTGCTATATAGAATGTACTGGATGTGACTGCCTGTGACTAAAGTATAGGATGCTTGATAAAAGTGTCGCTGTTAACTTACTCTGGATAGATGCCTGTTGGTATATAAAGTACTGGATGTGACCATATTTAAACTGCGTTTAGGATGCTTGACAGAAGCATCACTCTCATTGCATTGGATGGGACTTTCAAATATTGTGCTGAATGTTCTGGATGTAAGATCCACATAGTTTGTTCTGGAATGTTCAGAAGACTGCGAGTGCAGGGCAATCCCTGATTTGTCTGCAAGTGCAGGGCAATCCCTGCTTTGTCTGCTAAAGTGCAGGGCAATCCCTGCTGTGGTTGTAAATAGTAATTTGCTGCTTTACAAAACCCTGTTTCCAAGTTGCCCCCACCCTCAAATTAATAGCCGGCCACCTCGACCAGCTGCAACTCCATCAGGCCTGCAACGTCTTGGACTGTGCTACCTGTTTAACCAGTATGGTATGAGATTGCGGGGTTTCTGCTGTATCTGGGACTGGTACCAGTGTGGGTAATATTAATAATTATGTTTAACATCTGATTTATCAGCAGCTAGATAGCCAGGGCTCTTTCAAACTTTCAAATTTTATTGGATTTCAAATTGAGATAAAATTATCTCCTTTGCAATTGAATCCACATTTAACATAACATCACATAAACAGACATACATACATAATTTCAGTTTCAATGTAATATTGATTAATTTAAGTTATGCACAATCCCACATATCAATAATTTATCCATAACAATTACAGTGTTTGCTATATAAAGTCATTAAAAAAGATTTAAAATGATTAAATGGTAGCAATACTGTGCATTTCCACCTTTTAGATATTTGTTCCCAAGTTTTGGGCACTAAATTTGAGATTGTTTTATCACCAAATTTTGTTCTGGTTCTAGATCTAATAAAACCTTTCCGGACAGAAGATGTTAAATTATGTTGATTCTGTATTCTTATTTGCAATATATTTAACAAAAAGCTAGGTAATGACTGTTGTACAAACTTATACACAAGTAAATTCCAATGATAATCTCTCCTATCAAATAATGAAAGGAGACCTGAATTTTGATATAGCTCTGGATGTCTTAAGTCGAATGGTAAAATGTGATTTATGTCTGCCTGTTAATATGTAGCCACCCAGCTGGAGGGTTTACCAGCAAAAATCAAAATGATCTCTGTACATGTGTAAATACGGTAAGATATCCTCTGCTCCTCCTGTTTCCCTTTCCTAGCTCCTTTATTACCCCCAAAATAAATATTTTGTTGTTTGAAATCATGCGTGCGCATATTATTAGAGAGAACCTTTAATTCAGAATGTGGAAATGTGGGGAACTGTGTATTGGGGCATGTCTGGGGAAGGTAACTGGTCACCGTGGGTGGTGTAGCAGCTCAGGGGGCTACACCCAGCACCATCTCACCCACGTAAAGCACCCTGAGTGGAGGCACTGCGCAAAGGTTTTAAAAAAATGTTATTTGCTAGCGAACCCAAACCCAATAGCCTATGTCCAGGGTAGTAAGCAGGGGTGTAACACTAGGGGGTGGCACCACCCAGAGGTTACACGATGGAGGGCATCGCTGGGATTATGTTTTATGCCATGCTCCAAAACCAGCATGGAACCCCCCATTTTGTATGTGTGGAGACTCTTAAAATGGCTGCCACCCCCTAGCTACAGGAGTGTATTTTGGCACCAAAACTGCCTAAGCTGTTTGTTCACTGCCGGCTCAGTGACAATATGTAGGGGGGATGCCCCCTTGTGGCGAAAAGTAGAATTGCGCCTGTTATGTTTTTGTAGCTAAAAGAACTGTTTAAATAAGGGTCCCTGTACAATGTACGTCTGGTAATGCTCACAGTGGTTAAAATAAAATATTTTGCTGATTTAGAATAGGATGCAGTTGTCTAGATCAGGATGTTTGGTAACCAATGACGTCTAGGAAGCCATATGCCCCAGATAAGACAAAGTGTTTTCGTATGTTAATAGTTATTGTGTGATAGTACCCTAGTGTGCCAGGCTTGGCACACCCTTGGCATGGACGCCAAGGTTTGTGGCCTCGGGAGAGTGTAACCCCCTTGCAAACGGGGGTTCCTAGAAATGCCAGCTGGGTTTACCTTAGCCCAGTTTGTTCTGTCCTTCTCCCGCTGTCTCTCTGGCTTCTCCTGACTTGGCCTCTAATTTTTCTGGCTTCCCAGGTCCTGTTTGCCCTTGTGTGTGCCCCAGCTTGCAGTCAAATGAAAATCCAGCCCCTCGGGGCTTAAACTGCTGATCGCAGTCTCCCTCTGCAAAACTGCTGCCTCCAGGGCAGCGGGAGTCACGTTGGTGTGTAAAGCGCCTTTGATGTGGAGCCGCTTGTTTTGCAGTCACCTTGGGGACTGTGCAGTGGGTCCTACGATTCCTTCCACCTATTTGGGACCCAGTGGCCACGGGCAGCCTGCTGTGGGACCGCTCAGATGGGAATTAAAGGAGTCCTGACCGGGGCTCATTTGAGTATGCCTGTGCAGGGCTCTGGTCATCTGAATAATGCATAACAGTGTATCTGGCTGCCTCCAGAGTAGCTACTGTATGTTCAGCTCCAGCCGAAAAGTAAAGAATTAAAATGTTTTACATGATGGAACTGTTGCTGCCTGTTGGGAATATACTGTGCATGTGGGGAAAAGTGTTTAAAGTAAAATGAGTACTGTTTCCCTGGCAACTCCAGTATCTGGGACTCTGTGTGTCAGTCTGTCAGCTGCTGCAAGGGGAGCTTGCATTAGTGCAGTAGCGACAGAAAAAGTAAAAGAGCCATGTTTTTCATCTGTGCAGCGACTGCAAATACAGCCTTTAAGCTACAGAACTGTGGGGCATGTGGGGTAAATAATTACTTCTTTCTGGCTGCACCAGGACATTATTCAGGACTGTATCTAATCTGCTATAAGGGACAGTGGTTTAAGCAGCCATTGCCAGCAGTGCAGCCAATTGGAATTGCAGCACTAGATAGCCAGGACTTGTGGGACATTCACTGAATCTCATGGGTAAGCACCCAAGTGCTTATGGGGACTTAGAGGGACATTATTTTGGGTGCAAATTCCACAACCCAATTGTGCCTCGAGTGTTCTGATTGACAGGTCCTTCAGTAACTTGAAGACATGTCACCCCATCCCTGCTACCAATCAGGAGTCGAGCTAGGAGCTCTATAAAGAGACAATGTTGCCAGTTTGTCTGGAGATTCAGAGGGAGATTCAGAGAGAGAGAGCAGCAGAGCAGGCTCCAACCTGCTGGGAGCCCCTCATGGGGGAGGGGCTCAGGCTCCAGCCATGCCATCAGGCCTGGGCCACTTAATTCAAGCCCTTTCAGTCTTCAGAGGGCATTTGTTATTTTCTTCAGTTAACAGTTAACTAGTTACATTAAGTGTGCTCTCTCCAACAGCTAGTCTGGAGGTTGCCAGTATTGTCCTCCAGAGGCTAGCCTTCCCTCCCACATCGGGGAAAGATGTGGACCGAAGAATAAGATGTCCAGCAGCAGTGAGAGTGCTGACCAGACCAGATGACATCATGCAGTAGTGAGAGCGCTGACCAAGTACCTCAGCAGTGAGAGAGCTGAAGAAGTCTTCAGGATGCCTTCGATTTCGGGTGAGACCCGTGGAGGACCTGAGTGAGTACCTTTGTACCCCCCGGTGCAAGGGAGAAGCTAAGCAAGTAATCTTGGGGGCCCCAATGCCCCATTAAGAAATGTGTGCTGTTTAGTGTGAAGTATTGAAGTCATCGGTCTGGGCTACTAACCCCATAAGAGACTGCCTAGTTCAAGTAATGGATGCATCTTGTCTGTGGCCCAAATGGCTAAGTTGCAGGTGCAGCAAGATGCTGGGCTTAGCGAATCATATAAATGTGTAGCTATGGGTTAGAGTCCTGCTATCATGCAGCTGTCTGCCAAGACGCACTTGCCACTTCATGAGACAGGAGGCCCTAGAGCATATTAATGTCTAAGATACCTTAAAGAGAATGTACCTGTGTCTACGCAGAATTTCATCTAAAAGCACTTGGTATAAGTGTTAAATGGCTAGATGTGCTGGATAGGACTCTGCTTGTGGATAATGTTCTTGGTATATAGAATGTACTGGATGTGACTACCTGTGACTAAAGTATGGGATGCTTGATAAAAGTGTCATTGCCAACTTACTCTGGATAGATACCTTTTGGTATATAAAGTACTGGTTGTGACCGTGTTTAAACTGCGTTTAGGAAGCTTGACAGAAGCATCACTCTCATTGCATTGGATGGGACTTTCAAATATTGTGCTGAATGTTCTGGATGTAAGATCCACATAGTTTGTTCTGGAATGTTCAGAAGTCTGCAAGTGCAGGGCAATCCCTGATTTGACTACAAGTGCAGGGCAATCGCTGCTTTGTCTGATAAAGTGCAGGGCAGTCCCTGCTGTGGTTGTAAATAGTAACTTGCTGCTTTACAAAACTCTGTTTCCAAGTTGTCCCCACCCTCAAATTAATAGCCGGCTACCTCGACCAGCTGCAACTCCTTCAGGCCTGCAACATCTTGGACTGTGGTATCTGTTTAACCAGTATGGTATGAGATTGCGGGGTTTCTGCTGTATCTGGGACTGGTACCAGTGTGGGTAATATTAATAATTATGTTTAACATCTGATTTATCAGCAGCTAGATAGCCAGGGCTCTGGATGTCTTAAGTCGAATGGTAAAATGTGATTTATGTCTGCCTGTTAATATGTAGCCACCCAGCTGGAGGGTTTACCAGCAAAAATCAAAATGATTTCTGTACATGTGTAAATACGGTAAGATATCCTCTACTCCTCCTGTTTCCCTTTCCTAGCTCCTTTATTACCCCCGAAATAAATATCTTATTTGTTGTTTGAAATCATGCGTGCGCATATTATTAGAGAGAACCTTTAATTCAAAATGTGGAAATGTGGGGAACTGTGTATTGGGGCACATCTGGGGAAGGTAACTGGTCACCGTGGGTGGTGTAGCAGCTCAGGGGGCTACACCCAGCACCATCTCACCCACGTAAAGCACCCTGAGTGGAGGCACTGCGCAAAGGTTTTAAAAAAATGTTATTAGCTAACGAACCCAAACCCCTTAGCTTATGTCCAGGTTAGTAGGCAGGGGTGTAACACCGGGGGGTGGCGCCGCCCAGGGGTTACATATGGATGGATGCAGATGAACAAGCCACAGGGAGGTTGTTCAGAAAGACTGAGAAGAGTATTGGATCAAGGATGGATCCTTGGAGGACACCAGTGCTGACAGGAAGTGGGGGGGGGATAGGGAATCACCAATTCTAACTGACTGAGATCTACCCACAAGGCCAGAGCAGAACCAGTTAGTGGCAGAATCAGACAGTCCTGTTGCCTTAAGTTCGTCGGGTTGGGGGGGCAACACTATCAAAGGCTTTGACCAAGTCGACAAAGATGGCAGAGGTGATGAGGCCCTGATCCATGCCTGTGAGAATGGAGTCAGTAAGTCGGAGGAGAGAGGAGGTGGTGAACTGGTGTTTATTGAAGCCAGAATGGTAAGGAGTGATGAAAGAGGGAGAATCAAGTCAGGGGGAGAGTTGAGACAGCACAAGGTGTTCTTGTAGTTTAGCTAAAGTGGAGAGCAGGGAGATTGGGCAGTAGTTGCCAGGGCAGGAGTCATCACCTCCTTTAGGAAGGGGTATGACAGTGGCATGTTTCCAAGAGTCAGAAACAGAGTCAAGGGAGAAGGAGAGGTTGAGAAGAGAGGAGATTGGGAGACCAATAGCATGGGTCGAGAGATACAGGAGTTTGGTGTCGAGCCTGTGCATGAGAGGGCTGAGAGCCAAGAGAGCTTTGAGAGAAGCAGCAGGAGTTACAGGAGAGAAGGAGAAGCGGAGAGATGGGGTGGTATGATGGGGGTGGGGGGAAGGTCACTTGGTTCCACCCTTTAAGCACCACTCCAGAGGTGGGGTTCTTCAAAGCTCGGATTACTTCAGTTTTAGCCATGCAACCCCTTTGTGAAGGTGGAAGTCTCATCAAAAACAAAGTAAAGAACATATCATCCTTTAATCAAAGCAGTGCATTGAAGATCCTTGTCTCAGTTATACTGAAAAATACGGTAGTCAATGTCAGTCCCAGTAGTGTGGAGGGCTGAGCGCTGGTTCCTTACCTCCAGCTACACTGGCAACCTGGGTTCGGGAGTGGACTAGGGTCGCTTGGAGACCAGCTGGGTGAGGGAGGATTGAGCACCTCACAATGTCTCTCCTCATTCAGAGAGGGGGGACTCTGAGTCCCATGACTTGCCTTCCACCTAGCGAAGGATGGATAGCAGCACCAGCGGAACCAGCAGACATGGGGGGATGCACGCTGGTGCAACACACATGTGCATCAATATGCATGCACATGTATGCATTACTTGCAGATGTCCTGGGGAGAAAATGCCTTGGTTTGCTCAGCATCCGGTGCAGGCACTGTACGACCCAACGTGACTGGCCACCCACCAATACAGTTCTGTGTAATTGGTGGTTAACCTATAAGTCCACAAGATGGGTAAGTGATGGGTCTGGAGGATGACACCAGGACCAGGGACACAGGCAGAGAAACAAACAAATGAAAAAAAACAGTATTCCTCAGCCTGGTGAGATGGTGACCTAGGCCTTGGTTGGTGACCTAGGCCTTGGTTCCCCAGAAATTTATTTCTCAAGGGGTTTTCTCTGTCATCCTTACGGCACTGCAGGTCATAATAACTATATTTGGTTGTTAACAATTCTGCCAAGAATTAGGTCTGGAGGATTGTGCTGAATTCATTGACGGGGCATGTCTACTGATATTGACAAGACTGTGTCTCTTGACTCTTTGGCTGCATCTCTTCCTTCCTAATGGGAAGTAAGTGTTTCTGTTTGTTCTATTTTAGTTGCTCTTTTGGTATTTCTTCCTCAAGGAGCATAAGGGTGGAACACTCCTCAGGAATGTTCCTATGTCCTCAAAGTACCTTGAAGAGGTTGTAGTCCCTATAGCACGGATAGCGAGAAAGTAAACAAGTCTACATTGTACAAGCATTCAAACATCTTCATCAACAAATGCCTAAACTATTTCAGCACAACGGTACTAAATGCCCAACATCATAACCTACTGGTACCTGTACATAGCAATATAGCACAACAGAAACAAAGAATTTGTCAGCAAATAAGAACTGCTTGACCCACCTAGTCTGCCACTGTTTTCCCCACCTATTCTGACACTACAAACCCTACTTGGTCTTTGGTCACCCCCCCCGCCTCGGTTTTGATAACAGTTTTCCTTTATACCTATCCCATGCATGCTTGAAGCCTGTCACAGTATTTGCCCCTCCCACACCCGCTAGACGATTGTTCTATGCATCTATCACCCTCTCAGTGAAGAAATACTTACTCATATCTTTTCTAAACTTTTCCCCACATTAATATAATGCCCCCTAGTTCTTGCACACCTCCTTTTCTGGAACATGCTCCCTTCCTGTAAACTGTTTACCCCCATGAAGCATTTAAAAGTCTGTACCATGCCCCCCACCTGTCTTCTAGGATGCACATTTTCAGACCCCTCACATCTCCTCATCAGACATTTAGTGCAGCCTCACTACCATTTTTGTTGCCCTTCTTTGGATGCCTCCTACCCTGTCTATATCCTTTCTAAGATGTGGTCTCCAGAACAGGACACTGTACTCCGGGTGTGGCCTCACCAATGACCTGTAAAGTGGCAAAACCACATCCCATCTTCTGCTGGTGATGCCCCTCCTCATGCACCCCCACATCCCATGTTCTTTCCCTACTGCTTTGTCGCATTGCCTTGCCACCTTGAGGTCGTCCATTATGATCACCCCAGGTCCCTTTCTTGTTTAGTAACCACCAATACCACCACCACCACCACCCCATTCTATACTCTGCCTTTGGGTTCCTGTGCCCAAGGTGCATGATGTTGTACTTTTTTGCACTGAAATCCAACTGTCATAACCCTGAACATTCCTCAAGCTTTTTTCTGGTCTCTCTTCTTTCTCTCCACCCCTTCCTGAGTGTCTACTGTATTGCATATCTTGGTGTCATCTGCAGAGAGGCATACCTTATCTTCCAGTACTTCTGCAATGTCACTTACAAAGACATAAAAAAAAAACAAAGGCTACGGCCTGTGTGGGCCAAGGCCCAAGGCAGCATGGGTTCACAGCGGGAAGGTCATGTCAGACGAATCTAATAGATTTCTTTGACTGGGTGACCAAAGTAGTAGACCAGGGAGGGGCTGTGGACATGGCCTACCTAGACTTTAGCAAGGCATTTGACACAGTCCCACACAAAAGATTAATAGTCAAATTAACTAGCCTGGGAGTGGGTCCCAGGGTGGTAGCCTGGGTAAAACATTGGCTGCACAACAGGACACAGAAGGTAATTTTAAATGGAGTCCACTCTGAAGAAAGAGGGGTTACTAGTGGGGTACATGAGGGTTCAGTATTGGTCCAGTCCTTTTAATGTCTTCATCAGTGACATTGCAGAGGACTGAAGGAAAAGTATGCCTCTTTGCAGATGACACAAAGATCTGCAACAGGGTTGATACACAAGGAGGCGTGGAAAGGATGAAAAGGGACTTGGCAAGGTTGGAGGAATGGTCGGAAGTATGGCAGCTAGGATTCAATGCAAAGAAGTGCAAAATAATGCACCTGGAAAACAAGAACCCAGGTGAAGAATACACATTGGGTGGGGAGGTAGTAACAACAACAAAAAAGGAAAGGGACCTGGGGGTAATCATATCAGATGACCTTAAGGTTAGCAAGCAATTTGAAAAGGCAGTAGGGAGGGCTGGGGGTATACTGGGATGTATAGGGAGAGGCATCAGCAGCAGAAAACAGGAAGTTGTTATCCCTCTGTACAGACAGTTGGTGAGACCCCATCTGGAGTACATCGGCCCAGTTCTGGAGACCCCATCTCCGCAAGGACATAGACAGGATAGAGGTAGTCCAGAGGAGGGCAACTAAAATGGTGCAGGGTCTGTAGAGGAGAGACTAAAGGAGCTTAATATGTATACCCTTGAGGAAAGAAGGGAGAGGGGACATGATAGAAACTTTTAAGTACCTCAGTGGAATCAACAAAGTCCAAGAGGGTAGCATCTTTCAGAAAAAGAGACTTGCAAGAACAAGGGGACACAATTTAAAGATAGAAGGAGGGCAGTTCAGGGGCAATGTGAGGAAGTATTATCATCAGAGAGGGTAGTGGATACATGGAACAGCCTTCCTGAGGAGGTTGTGGGGTCTAAAACTGTGGGAGAATTCAAGAATGCATGGGACAGACATAAGGCAATTCTTGTGGGGGGTAGGAAGAAAAAGGCTGTTGGTTAACTAGGATCTGCAGCCTATCCTGTAGGTAGGGAAATGGGCAGACTAGATGGGCCAAGCGGTCCTTATCTGATGTCAAAGTCTATGTTTCTATTTTTCTATGGGCCACTAGGACCTATCTTGGAACTGTACATTCATCTTATCTGCCAATTATTCCCATAGCCCATCAAGTATCCCAATCACCCCAATCAACCATGAGTCCTACCACTCATTCCTATAAGACTGCCTAAGCTTCATGCGTAAGTTGCCTGATGTTCCACTGAAACAACTGGCAGCACATTCACAGTTAATTTACAACGGATTGCAAGCACTAAGTCACTTGCACACCTCAAATAAAGATGGCATAATCGAATAGCACTGGTGCAGTTGAAATTAGGAAATGTTTTGCAATGGACCCATTCTGTTCTACTGGCTGGGAGACAATCACTTCAATGATCAATAGCAAAATAAAAGGTGGTTGTCTCATTTAATTTTCCTCTTTAAAATATATCAGATTTATTTGCAACAAAAGTCTCTACTGAGCTAGCCAGTCAGCACATCGCAGTACTTGAGCTACTGCTTGTGACATCAGCGCAGTGACCCTGGTTCAGGAAGGAGACCAGGTCAATGGGGGTTAAGGCACAGGGTCATAATGTCACAGACGAAACTGCGCACATCAAGACCGTGCACCACGATACAGCATGTGGCAACACCCGATTGTTTTTCTTGTGTTTTGAGGGGGGCTTTGCCCCCTGCAACCCCCACACACCCCCAGAACTATTATAGTCAACTCCAAGGGGATGTGGACAAAGGGGCAAGAAATAAAATTTTAAAAAAGATTCCCTAGAAGGGAATCAAATCACTCCCCCCCCCCCAACTCCATCCACTGCTGGGTCAGATGCTCTAGCCACTCCACCATGGGAGCAGCTCGACCGAGCACCTGACCGGCAGTGACTACATGCACTTCCTTGTTGCTGGTGAGCATCATGGGGTAGTGATACTTTCTATCACTGTAAGTCCCCTGTTCCTGTAAAGCCACACACGGTACTAGCAGCGCAATCTTGCTGTACATGGTTTTGTCTGCGACATTATGACCCAGTTGGGGGTTAACTAGATGAAGATTGGCTTGGACATCCGACAGGATGCTCACCTTCTCCAGGGACAGAGTCTATTCCCGCAGTGCTAGCACCACCTGGATATTGAGAATGGCTGTGGGGGAAAGATGTCGACTTTTCAGTTGTGCACACCCATTGTAAGAAAACTGCACCTGTGCACTCACAGCCACTATCACAGGGGAAGGGCAAAATACTGGAAAAGCCATGCCAGCCACTGCAGGATGATGCCAGCCCCCGCAGATCTACATCCCTGACAAGACTTCTACATCTGCTGGATTTTGGGCTCCTGAGGGATTTGGACAACCCTAAAGGCCCTGCTATGAGGGTACAGCATGGGAGCTTGCACGATTAGGGTACGTCCTGGAGAAGGCAGATGATGGGGCTGGGAGCAGGCTGATGGAGGGAAAACAGGCTTGTAAGGAGGATAAATAGAAATGATAAAAGGAAAACTTTCTATTATATACAAATAATGTTGTATTATAGAGCTGCATAATATCTTTGTCACTGCTCTCTTTGCCCTGAACTCTCAGCACAACAATATTCTGTGGCAAGCAGCATGGTGTCATTTAAGTCATAGCATTGTTTTTCTCCAAAGAAACATTGGTAAGTTCAACCCCTTGCTATATAATGTAGTTATTTCTGTCACTATTACTTTAAATTTCACTCTTGTTTTAAAAATATAACTACGATGGTCTGGGAGTAGAAACATTGAACCATTGGCTCTCTAAATCACATATTCAGAATGATGTTTATTACTTATAAAATCAGACAAGGGGAAGCAATTAAAAAATGTTGCTAGTATTACAGCCCTTTGGTAAGTCAACACAGTTTGTTTTTGATAAAAAAATATACTTTCTTTGCTAATGCAGGTCACCAGTAAAAAAAACAAAGAAATGTATCATTTGTCAACCTTTACTTTCAGTGGCTTCTTTTGTTCCAAAAGCAGAAAAGCAAGTTCCTGTGTTTGTTGTGTCTTTTACTTAGCTGCACAAACAAAACATCATGACCCGAGAATTTTTGAAATGAGGGGGGAGTGTCCTTCAAAAACAGAAGCACCTGGGAGAAGGCTTGAGATAGAGACAGGAGGAAACAGCTGGTTTTCACTCTCAAAATTAAAAACATGACACCATGGTAGGCACTTTCAAATGCAAGAGGGTTACTTTAGCTCTCAAAAAAAAGGAAAGACTCTACAGCCTCTGCCTTATACCAAAATTTGTTTTCTTCACAAGTTAATATAGCCATTGCAGAACACTCTACTTACCACATCTATTGTATCTCTGTTTGAAATGAACATGGGTGGTGTCAGCAAATATCCTTTCTTTATTTACCATTAGTACTGCTCTTCAGGTTGTCTGCTAGGGTTGCCCCTTTGTGTAAGGCAAAAATCAGACACTGAACTACACCCTAAACTCCGCCCCTAGCCTCACCTCTTTTCATGGCTTACAGTGCATTGTTCCTTTTCCAGTATTAATTTGTTATGTCAGTAAAGACTTTAATGGAGCAGTAAAAGACAATACTTAAAACAGCAGTTCAACAAAAATGTAAACATTATGTACTGGTTACATTTGCTATTCTACATTCTTTGTATTTACTTATTTAATGAAACTGTTTTACCAAGTAAACATACAGAAATAATGGAAATAACATTTATGGATGTGATCTTGAGGGGGAGACAAGGAAAATGCTGTAAAGAGTATACAAGGATAGAAACATTGATGTTGTTGGCAGAAAATCACCTTTAGGCCCATACAGGCTGCCCCTTGTCCCAGCCTATGCTTTCACCACTGACCCTAGTTGGTCATAGGTGTCACTCCCCTCCCACTCTACTAAATATGCCCCAGTGCCTATCCCACGCATGCTTGAAGCTCCCCACAGTCTTTTCCCCCACTACTTCCTCTGGCAGGCCATTCCAGTCATCCACAACCCCTTCTGTGAAGGAGTATTTCTGCACATCTCTCCTAAACTTCCCCCCTTAGCTTCATTGCATGTCCCCTTGTTCTGCAGCCTTCTTTTCTCTGAAATAGACCCTCCACTTGCACCTTGTGCACTGCTGTGAGGTATTTGTAGGTTTCACTCATGTCCTCTCTCACTCTCCTTTCTTTCAGGAAGTACATATTGAGTTCCTGCAGCCTTTCCTTATTTGGCTTCTCAGGCAACCCCCTCACCACTTGGATTGCCCTCATCTGTACCACCTCCATCCCCTTAATGTCCTTGGAGAGGTGCAGCCTCCAAAACTGGGCACAGTGTAACCCCTCTCCACACTGTCTAGGGGTATGATGGCGGAACTTCTATGGAGAGGGGGGGCAACCACAATGGAAACTTTAAAGCTGACTTACGGTTTGTTCTTTGGGACCAGGATGCAGGCTTCCTTCTTGGGGTGCAGGGCTAGGAGGCAAACTGGGTTAGAGACCCAACAAACATGCCAAACATTAAAATTCAAAAGACAATTGATAACAGTAAAAGGATCCTTTAAAAAAGAACTTGATCACTCCACAGAGCTTTTCTTAAAGGGGCAGCAACACATCTCATTGGGGGAATATTAAGGCACTGGACCAAAGGGTATGCAGTTTCAATGTCCATGCATTGTCCTTGAGTCCATATGTTTCAATGTCTGTAATCAGCACAGGTGGTCATTACAATTACCGTGGGCAATCATTCAGCATACAGCCGACCTCTTTCTGGCCTTTTTACACTGCAAAAATTCTGACAGTTTTAATTCTGCCACTGGCAGGCTTGAACCCAACGTCCTCTTTTTGCTGGCTACACTCTCTACCTGGCAGGCTCTTACTGACATCTATGCAGTCTCAGGTTCAAAATTCCTTTCCGGACTGTAATCCCATACTCAAAGTGACTGAAACCACACTTGGCTATGAGCTGGGCTACATCTTCTTTGGTCCCTGGGGAGCTACTTCACTCCTCCTCCTCCTGCACACTAGGTACCATGGACCTCCAGAGTCGTCCTTCTCAACGCTCCCCAGTGCCTAGCTGCCAAATAAGCTCTATGCCTTCATTGCTCTCCTAGGCTCAATAGCTGGTGGTACTTTCCACTGTGAACATAAAGTCACTTTTCCCCTCCCTGAAGGTTCGATTCCCATGGCAGCTACAGCAGGCTACTTCCCCTTCCTCCTTCAAGGTGGTTATCTCATTCCATGAAGGAGTCTCGTTCACAATGGCTGCTGCCATGTCCTCAGTTTTTCTTGCTTGCGTCCTACACACTGAAAAATGGTCTGACACTTGGAAGTGGGCAAGCTCCCCCACTGCAGTTTTCAGACTGGTTTCTTCAGCCCACGCTCTTTCACACTGCCCAAATGAGCCTCACTCCCCGGGGGTACTCCCAACCACTGGCTGACCAGCTCCCCCAAAGGAAAGAAAATTTTAACTCATGATAGGTTTAAGTCCAGGGACCTTAAAAGGGACAGAAGCTTCCAAACTAACCCACTGTAGGTTCTCTCTACCTGGGGAGGTTACAACAGTATTCCAGGTGGAGCCCCACCAGTGGGCGATACAACAGCAGCACCACATCATCCTCCTGAATTAGGATGCGTATAACAGAATAAATAAATTGTTTCTTTTCCTATAGTGTGTACTATATTTTTTTCTGTATTAAGTTCCTTTTCATGTCCACAATACTATTTCAAAGCCAAAAGAAGTGATCATACATTTCTTGGGGGGAAAAATAATTTAAAACATTTAAAAATGGTTAAATGCTGGTAAAGATGGAAAAGTTTACCAGCAAATGAAAGTGGAAGATAGGTGAATCTTTAACCGTTTCAAAAGGTAGGGTCAAACTTGTTGCCAAAGCATTGCTACTGTGCTGCTTTAAGATGCAGAATGAAAAAAATTATGTTAAGTAACTGCTAATGGTCTCACTGGCCAGTGGCCATACTTTACACTTCGTGAGAGACAGAATAGCTGCCCCACGGCTGGATGTGCTGGGGTATATACATTAGAACAGAAAAATATCAACCCACCCCCCACACCACCCACCAAACAAAGCAGGACAGACATAAAAATAGATGCTTAAAACTTGCTTAATGGGGCCAGCCCAGTGGTGATGAGGGTTGAGGTGCTGGATGCCATACCTCATACCACGCTGGCGATCTGAGTTCGGGAGCAAGCCTGGGCCACCAGGGGTCGGCAGGGAAGGGAGAAGATCAAGCATCTGACGACAACTCTCCTCTCCCTGGGGCATGGTGGGCATGTCATCCCGCTCCATGGCTGCCTCCCAGTGGAGGCAGGAGGCAGTGCCAGAGCAAGGGAGACTAGAAAAGTGGCATTGTGACACGCATTCATGGCTGCGAGGTGGAGGGAACAGAAAAGCGGAAAATCCCAGCAGCTGCAGGCTAGATACAGTCCCCACAAGCACCCCAGCATTGCTGTCTCAGGACTGCCCATATAGCCCAATCTGCATATGTGTCACAGGAGGAGGGAGGACAGCCTTCCCCCCTCCTGCTCCACCATGGGGGGTAATCCATTGGGGAACCAGGACTCAGGGTACCAGGGGAGTGCCGACCGGGAATCTGGAGGTGGACTGATTCCCTGCCTGCAGGCTGAGGAGGATAAACAAATAAACAAAAAAAATTAAAAAAAATTAAAGTTGTTTATTTTATTCCGAAAGTGCCAGAAATCCATACCTCTCAACGAGGACACCAGCAGGAGCACCCTGCACACACATCTCCAACTAGTTTCATTTAACGAATAATCAGGAGTGCCTTAGATGATGTGTAATTCCTATTTAAGTGAGACTGTTAAAGAGCCAAACACACAATACAGCACATAACTGGAAATTAAAAAACACTTTGAAAGAAAGTAAAAAAAAAAGATAAGGTTATAATAATGTTCCAAAATCAAGGAAAAATGAATAGAAACACACCAAGACAAATGACCACCTAAACTAAAAAGAATTGTCTCATAAGAAAGCAAATCTATACATGTGTATATCCTAATAGAACAGTGGAACATGATAGCACCCTGATTTTATATAAACAGTAGCTAGAATATCATAATTCAAATTCAAATAAGAACTATATCTGATAGTGGGTGTCCCATTACAGATGATGGTAATAAAAGAAATAACCTGCTAGGCCGGGGGCATTATAGAGAGAAAAGATCCAGATCAATTTTTTTCATTATTTTTATTATCTACTTATGTCTCCCCCACCCTGGCTCTGGTCAGTCCTCATCCGTCTGCCGTCCATCACCACCGCTCCATCAGGCCCTCACCCCTGTAACCCCTATGGCTTACCCCCCATGGCAGGACAGTGGGGACCCCCACACGCCGACAGGATCCAATTTCAGAGCGTTACGTCGGGAGCAGAGCATGACAGGATGGCAATCAAGCCGCAACAATCAGCCACCAGGGTCTTTTCTAATTTTTCTCATTTCCCCTGTGGAAGCCGGGCGTGCAATGACACTTGTGGCGGGCTCGCACTCACACTTGTGTGCAGCCCCACCAAGCATCTGCCCTGCTCCCACCTCACTAGTGTTGCGGCAACATAACACTGAGCCCCAGCCTCCACCAGGGGTCAGGCATGCGCCGACTGACGTTAACCCCCTCTCTGGCGATAGAGAGCTGTCCATCAGATGCTCGATCCATCTCCTTCCCGCTGACCACCGGTGACCTGCGCTCGTTCCCAAACATGGGTTTTGTCATTATCTATGAAACCGCCATTTCATAAAGTACTTATTGACAGTTACAATATATGTTCCTAAACAAAAATAAATCTAAATAAATTCATATTATTACATACTGATCAATATTTAAGGATTCTTTCATGCATATATAAGTACAATAAATCAGGTCTGTTTACATATTTCTCAAAAATAAAAATCAATACCATTATTCAGACCTGGATGATGTAGTCCCCCTAATTAATAAATCCAAAATGCTTCCCTTTTGAATAAATCAAAATGCAAATCTCCCCCTAGGGCCCAACGTAACTTTTTCTATTCCCTGGAATTTAAATTGATGATATCCCATTTCCCCTGTTTTCCTGTATAATGCAGTTGTAACCCCAAGGGGGCACTACCCTTAGGGCTACTACCCCTGCCTGCCTCCACTGAGACAGGGTGAGGGGCCCAGATCCGTTGACGGGTGCCTCCACCCAGAGGTCGGGGTTAATACAGTCGAGACTGCCTCGGTTACAGCCCTCTGGGTTACTGCAACCCCCCTTTTGTCCCACTAGTGGCTCACACTGGGTACCAACAATTCTTTTCACCAGTACACTTACCCCCCCGGGTAGTATCTCTCAGCTCACTCCAGGGACCCCTGTAAAGTAAGGTACAGTTATATCACAGTCATTAAGTAGCAGTTCACCAGGGATGCACAAACCAGCCAGGATGTAGTTGCAACACAATAATCTGATTTATTAAAGGGGCAGATAACAAGGAGGGGGAATCAAGTTAATGGGCTAATACTATAATTATCTACCTAGGGCTCTGTGCACAGGCCTAACCCTAAGATTTGCTGTCCCTGGGTACCCAAGCCCTAACGGCTAGTCCAAACGTGGCAGCTGGTTGGGGCCCTTAACACAGATCACTGTTACAATCCTGAGAAAGTCGGACTAGGAAGAAAGTTTAATTAGGCAGTCAGCAGTATAATAATACAACTGGAAACCACTGTTTGCACACTTGGCAGGGGGCTCCCCTGATTCAGTACTCACAACTCCAGCAAATAACAATTCCTTCAACACTGGCAGGGCTAAGCCTGAATTTCACCAGCCTCCTTACACATTTATATAGCAAACAACAGAGGGGTACTATACCAGGCAGCTGCTCTCAGGCTTTCACGAACTTGCAGAAAAACTCGAGCAGCAAATGGCAGCTTCAACATCATGGGTGGACCGAGTGCGATTTAGTAATTCTCTCCAGTACTCTCAGGTTGAGCCTGGTAGGTAGCTGGGCTGGCACTAGCCTCCTCCGACCGCACTCCGTCGGATTTAGTCCGACTTACTTTGAAAGCAAACAACGGCCACCTTAGGCCTTTTACGTGCTTCCCGTGCAAACACTCCACAAGCGCAGAAGCACACAGCTCCTTTCCTCTCTTCAGCCATAACGAATCTAACTTGGGCAGCCTTGAGCACTCTACCCAAAGCAGGCGCTACCCATTTCCATTGGCTGGCTGAACATGCCAGTCACTTCCTCTGGCTCTCAGTGGTGTGAAAAAGCGCCATAGCCCATAATTCCTTTCTCAAAGAACAAGCAGTTTCTCCATTGGTCAGCCGACTCTGTAGGGTCCCGAGGTACTGACTGGTCCAATTCAACAGTTCTGGACCAAAATGGCAGAGACAACCGAACAGTCCTCACTGCAAAAGGAAGGCAGGTTAGAACAACTACATTATCATTATTATTTTACATCATTCCCAACAAACAATCACATCCTCCAACAGAACTCCCTCTGCACCACTAGCGATGGCAGAAGGGAGTTATTTTTCAGTGTCCCAGGCGGGACTCGGCATACACAACCACATAGCCCCCACTTCAATTAATTATGACTGCAACAGGCAGTCCGTAAAGAGACAGCATACGGAGGCTTCAAAACACTCACCAGCTACCCATTTAAACGGCTTTATGCCGATCACCAACCAGGCATGGAGCATGGAGACAAACTCCGGGAAAGCTTTCCGGAACCCCCATTTGCAAGGGGGTTACGCCCTCTCTGGCCTGGAAAAACTTGGCGTCCACGTCAAGTAGTTACCCTTGAATCACTTTAAGGCAAACATCTTAATTAACACTATATCACACTTTGCATTACATACATGAATATTAGATTCACAGTGTACTATGGTTCATACAGCATTATACACACAAACTCTTGTTCCCTTTTTTAAATCAGGTCATTAGTTCCTGCTCATGACACCGGGACTGGGGGGGAAACCCTCCCTTTCAGTTATTGGCAGGTTACCTGAAGCAGGGATACCACAATCAAAGGGCAATACTAACAACCTGGAGTTATCCCCCAAGGCTAACTTAGGCAAAGACCTCGGGGACACATACACCTCTTTGTGGACCACATTTAAGGGCAAGTCCACAGGCTGACCCAGAGACTCATAACTCAACTTGATTACCGGCCGTACTTCCCGGCTGGAGTTCCTAAGGGTCTCGAGAGATCCTGAAACAGGCCCTGATTCCAAGTCAGTTTCATTGACATTAGCAATGGGAATCTCTACAGGGGAAAAGGGCCCAGTGCTTATAGTACTATTGGGGGCCTGACCTTCTACCCCAGGACCCACCGCACTGGACTCAGCCGGGGGCTGTCTAGGTACAGGTGAGGAACCATCAGGGCATTCAAAATAACTTGACAATGCCCCCGGGGCAGCTCTCCACCTAACCATCCCCTCCACCACTTCCCTGTACACCATGCCTATGTTTAACCTGGCCAGTGCCAGCTGTTTCAGTGTTTACCTACCAGAATGCTCACTTGATACCAACTTGTGGAACACCTGTTATCAATTACATGTACCCTGTACCCAATTTGTATTTGTCTGTCCACAATGTGACGTGGCGCCTCTGTTGAACGCCTATTGTTTTGCAAATCTTTGCTATGTAACCAAAACACAATGTATGTCTTTATGTGACAAAGTACCTTTGGAAATGAGCCTCTGGCTCAAAGGTTGTAAACTGATTCTTAAATAAATAAATAAAAATAAAATATTCTTCCGGGTCTGGCATAACACTGGTTTGTTCCCTCATCTCACTTTCTTCTTCTGAAAAGTCAGATAATTCAGCCAGGCCAGACAATTCAGCCATGCTCAAGGATCCCACCCCCTGGGCGTTGCTGCTACCCAATTCAAGCTCTGGAAACATGGGTTCTGAAGACAAAGCTGGGGGCTTAGACAGTCCAGAAGGCCCAACCTCATCTCCAGAGTTAACAAGGGGATTGCCCCGAAATAACTGACTCAGTTCATAAGAGGGATAGTATTCAATATCATCTTCATCGTCGTCTGACACCAATGGTTGATCATTTCCTTCTGCAGACTTTGGGCGAGGCCCTCTTGGTTGGCCTGCTGAAGAATCAACGGGTTTGGTGCTTTTCCTGGCAGCTGGGCAGCTGATCTAGTCATAGGCCTGGGGGGCATCTGGAGATTCAGCTTCAATCAGTATTTGCCCGATTGGCAGCAGGTGATTTCGGTGTATAGTTTTCACGTCTTTGGAATTGTTTTCAGGCCGCACTTTATATACAGGCAAATCTGTCAATTTTCCCACAACAATGTGGGGGAGGTGGTGCCATCTGTCAGCAATTTTATGTTTTCCAGGCAGTCCCAGATTCCTCAGTAACACTCTGTCCCCTTCTTTTAGCTCCATTGTCTTTACTTTCTTATTGTATCTTTCCTTGTTGGCCAGGTTTCGTTTAGCTGCCATGGTCTGGGCCAGTTGGTAGGCATGGTTTAATCGGGCCTTTAATTTCTGTACATACTGTAAATGGTTCTCTGCTTGCACCCCATCAGGGGGAAACCCCAAGACACACATCCACTGGCAGTCTAGCCTCTCTCCCAAACATCAGTAGGTACAGGAAAAATCCTGTGGCGTCACTTTTTGTACAATTATAAGCGTGAACTAGGGTGCTAATCTGCTGGCTCCATCTCGGTTTGTCTTTTGGGTTGCAATGTGCCCAACATGTCAAGCAATGTACGGTTAAACCTTTCAGGCTGAGGATCTCCCTGAGGATGGTAGGGGGTGGTTCTCGACTTTCGTACCCCCCACAAAGACAGCATCTCTTTTATCAAATGGCACTCAAAGTCCCTTCCCTGGTCAGAATGGATCCACTGCGGGGCCCCATAGTGGACAAAAAAGTTTTCAACAAGTATCTTAGCCACCGTGGTTGCTTTCTGATCCATAGTCGGGAAAGCCTGTGCATACCGGGTAAAATGATCAGTGACCACCAATATCTTACTGACACTTTTCAGATCAGGTTCTAGACTCAAGAAATCAATACAGACCAGTTCCATAGGGGCACTAGTGGTAATGTTGACCAGGGGGAGCAGCTCTCTGGGGTAGAGCTTTCCTTTGCAAACAACGGCTACAGGTCTTGACATATTGCTCTACATCCGTACTCATTTTCAGCCAGTAAAATCGAGCCCATACTAGATCAAGTGTTCGGTCTATGCCAAGATGCCCCATTTGATTATGCAAGGACCTTAAGACCAGTTCTCTAAAAGCTGAGGGCAGCACCAGTTGTTGTTTGTCTACCCGGCCTTCCTTATTCACAGTCTCTCTGTATAGTAGTTGGTTAATCAGCTTCAATTTGGGCCCTTCTTTATACAACAGGGCAGTCCTTAGATCGGTGGAACGTAACTTGGACACGTCCCTCCCGGCCTGCAAAGCCCCCACAGCCATTTTTATCATAGGATCACAAGACTGAGCCTGTTGGAGACTATCATTGTTGAACTGGGGCAGTGAGCTAGTGTCTAATGCAGAGAAATGACAGTAGGCAGCAGGTATGCAGTTTTCGGATGGCCCCAAACAATCCACCATACAGTCCACCCCGTCAGGAGACACCTGTTCCTCTTTGTCAAATTTCTGGCAGAGGGCTCTTATGTCAGGTTCGGACAACCTGACCCAATCAGTTTGTGCCATAGGCCTCCAAGAGAGAGCATCCACATCTATATGGTTTAGGCCCGCCCTGTACTCAACAGCATAGTCGTAGGTGGCCAAAGCAGAGAGCCACCTATGGCCAGTGGCATCCAACTTGGCAGCGGTCTGTACATAAGTCAGAGGATTGTTATCAGTCTTTACCAATATCTTGGCACCATACAAATAGTCATGAAACTTATCAACAATGGCCCACTTCAGAGCCAGGAACTCTAGTTTGTGCACTGGATAATTTTTTTCTGAAGGAGTCAGGCTTCTGCAGGCAAACGCTACAGGTCTCAGACCATTCGAGTGCTCCTGGTATAACACAGCCCCCAATCCTTGTAGACTGGCATCAGTATGAAGAATGTATGACTTGGCCGGGTCAGCATAGGCCAACACTGGGGCATGGGTAAGTTGATATATGATGTCATAGAAGGCTTCCTCACACTCAGCAGTCCAACGATCCCCAAACACATCGTTCGCCGGAAATACTTCTTTTCTGTCTCAGAACGCACAACCTTCTTATACTTTTTGTGCGTAGGCGGATACCCCTGAGTGAGGTTGAGGAGGGGGCGAATCACTCGAGAATAGTCCTTAACAAACCGCCTATAGTATCCACAAAACCCCAGGAATCATTGCAGCTCTTTCAAATTCCTGGGCTGAGGCCAAGCAGTCAAAGCCTCCACTTTGCTAGGGTCAGTCTCTATGCCCTCAGTGGACACTATGTGGCCCACGTATTTTACAGAAGTCTGAAAGAATTGACACTTGTCGATAGACAGCTTGTGGCCAAAATCCTCCAACCGATCCAAAACCTTGAATAATCGTTGCTCGTGTTCTTCCAACGATCGGCCAAACACTATGATGTCATCTAGATAGACCAGACACTCGAGTAGATTCATGTCCCCCACAACCCGTCCCATCAAGCGCTGAAAAGTGGCTGGGGCACCCGAAATCCCTTGAGGCATCTGAACAAACTCATAGAAGCCTAGGGGGCAAATGAATGCAGTCTTCTCCCGGTCATCTGGGGCCATCAGGATCTGGTAGTATCCACTGTGAAGATCCAACACAGAGAACCACTTGCTACCATTTAAACAATCCAAGGCATCCTGTATGCGTGGCATGGTATACTGGTCCGGAATGGTCCGCCTATTCAAAGTGCGATAGTCTACACACATCCGAACTGCCCCATTCTTTTTCCTTACTACTACTATGGGAGAGGCATAGGGGCTCCTGGACTCTCGTATTACACCAGCAGCCAACATCTCTTGCAGATGCCGCCTTACGTCATCTATATCAGCGAGGGCCAGCCGCGATCTCTCTCGGAAAGGCCTTTCGTCATGCAGCCGAATGTGATGCTCAGCCCCTTGCACACACCCCACATCCCACTCTTTCAGGGAGAAAACCTGGTCTCTCTTGGCAAGTCTCTCACTGATCCTTTGTTTCCATTCAGCTGGCAGTGGGGAGTCACTAAAGTCAAACAAATCAGGGGTAACTCTAGCATCTGTCCTTGAACCCTTTCTGTTTGGTAGTACTGCAGTATCTGCACAATGTACGCTTGCCAAGGTGCACCCCCTTCTTATTCGAATCTCTCTGTTGGACACATTATGCGCACTTGAACCATCACCCTCTTAACATAAGCATGAGCTCTAGCTGGCAAGATGCTGGGTTTGACCAACAGTCCCTCAGGTAATCTTCCCTCCACAGGCGCATCCAACATCAACAACTTATTCTTAACATCTGTTTTTAGTCGTACTCCTCCATGCAGGACACATTGGGCATTTGGGGCAAGTATCACCGGGGTCAGATCCTTTTTCCACACCACCCCCACTGGGCCTTCAGGTTCCTCCGGACTAACCTTCTTCTGAATGGCACTTGCCTTTTGAATCACAGCAGGTATGCTTAAAGCTCGCCCGGTCTGGAATGTTTGTTTTTTCTGAGCACAGTTGGGCCAATCGTCTGAACATATGTGCATTCGTCCCAATCAACAAAGGCATCCCATCATACAGTCCAGTGGGTGGGCAAACTAAAACTAGGGTTTCCACCTGCTCATCCATTCCAGCCACAGTTGCAGAGAAAGATAACCAGACTCGGATGTATCTCAACTACGGATAGGCCTTGTCGCTCAACCCCCACACATGTAGACCATTCAAAGGTTGCAGGGGCACCTCAGGTAAGTGTGCCCGGTACCAGTCCTGAAACATGATGGTTACCTGAGAGCCACTGTCTAATACAGCTCGAGTGGGTATTCCATTTACCCGCACCGGAGTCTCCATTGAAGGCCCGACCACATCAGACCAGTTGGGAGCCGCAGCATTGATAGCCAGCTGGGCATGAGCCTGAGTCACAAAACTTTTCCTGGGGGCCCGAGACTGGGCCTGGCAGTGTCGGGCGATCAGTCTGTTTTTGACTTTTCTTAAATTCTCCGGCCTCTGGCACTTGGATTGGAAATGCCCATCTTCCCCGCAATGATAACAGAACTTGGGGTCCCGGGGGTCACTATTTTGCAGGGGGCACCTTATCTGTGGGGGCTCTGAGAGGGGTGAGAAGGCTCTCTTGGCCGGGTTCTGCTTCTGCCTGACCTAGGGGCCCGGACCCGACAGGGTACATAGTAGATTGCTTCAAGTCCTCACTAGCTCCCGTGAAATTCCCGACCTCGGCCTCAACTCACTCTCTACGTGGGGGTCGGAGGAAATAACTTGCATTCCCACAGTACCTGGAAAATCTGAGGATCCCTCAGACCCTCCAGACAGGCCAGTCTCCTCGGGGGTGTTAGGCTCAGGGGTCCGACTAGAGTTTACTGCCCCCACACAGGGTTCCCACCCCTCTTCATCAGTCTCCACCTCCCTAATTTCCATCATTAATTGACAATATTCAGGCGGGGTGGCCCGTCGATCATGTAACTTAAGTTTCAGCAGTATTACACTAGAAAATCTGGCAGATTTTAAAACATGTTCTAACTGGACCTGATTCAGGGCTGTGGCAGTGACTTCCCCTTTTCTATAGGCCTTCTGCAAGGCCCGCTCCACTCTAGTAACAAAAGCGGACAGTTTCTCATTTCTCCACTGCTTAGCAGACCTGAATTTCCATAATAAGTCTTCACCAGTCTCTGTACTCCCGAAAACCCCTTCTAAAGCAGAGAGATACTCTGCAGCGGTGGCTTCCGGACTGGTGGCCCGGAAGAATCTAATGGCTTCTAAAGCAGGACCCCGCAAGCTCTCCATCAGCCTCTTCCTTTTCTCCCCCTCAGAGCATTGCCATTCCTGAACTAAAGGGGTGGCATAGTCCATCCAAGCCTCCAGGTCATCCTCCCCTGGAGGCACCGGCACCGTACCAGAGAAAGGTTTTAACTTACGGTAGGAATCGAGCTGTATGGGTGGGACCACCAGGGGCAGGGAAGCCAGCACAGAACTCTTAGGCGGGCAAGGGGAGGTGCCAGGGGAGCCCTGAGGGGTAGCATCACTGGATAAATCTAAGGCTTGTAGCAGCTCCTGGGTAGTTCTGCCCTCCACGGCCAACAATTTAAGCCGTTTGTCTTTAAAAACTGTTCATTTGAGGAGACCCCCAGGAGTGACTGACCCACCTCGAATATGAATTAGCCTCCATCCCTGTGAAGCACCCTCCGGATAAATCACAGGAGGTACCTTCTCGGGGTCGATGGCCACACTGCATAGAAGTAACACCTGCAACGTCTGGTCAAGCAAATCAGCCATACTGCCTTTACCTCCACTTTGCCCAAACATTTTACTCGCTCTGCAGCAGAAATGATGTCAGCAGTTGGGGTTCCCAAAGGCACATCTAACAATAACACAATCTTCTGGGAGTCTAGCTCTTCGGCTTCACCCCACCCCATCAGTCTGTGTACCATGGTCTTGATGGGTCCCAGTTTAATTTTTCCCAGCATATCCCCTTCCATTTTTTCCATTTCTTATGTGCTTCCCCACTTGGCCACTAGGGGACACGGATCCCAGCAGTGCCTCCAATTTGTAACCCCAAGGGGGCGCTACCCTTAGGGCTACTACCCCTGCCTGCCTCCACTGAGACAGGGTGAGGGCCCAGATCCGTTGACGGGTGCCTCCACCCAGAGGTCGGGGTATACAGTCGAGACTGCCTCGGTTACAGCCTCTGGGTTACTGCAACCCCCTTTGTCCCACTAGTGGCTCACACGGTACCAACAATTCTTTTCACCAGTACACTTACCCCCAGGTAGTATCTCTCAGCTCACCCGGGGACCCCTGTAAAGTAAGGTACAGTTATATCACAGTCACTAAGTAGCAGTTCACCAGGAATGCACAAACCAGCCAGGATGTAGTTGCAACACAATAATCTGATTTATTAAAGGGGCAGATAACAAGGAGGGGGGGGAATCAAGTTAATGGGCTAATACTATAATTATCTACCTAGGGCTCTGTGCACAGGCCTAACCCTAAGATTTGCTGTCCTTGGGTACCCAAGCCCTAACGGCTAGTCCAAACGTGGCAGCTGGTTGGGGCCCTTAACACAGATCACTGTTACAATCCTGAGCAAGTCAGAATAGGAAGAAAGTTTAATTAGGCAGTCAGCAGTATAATAATACAACTGGAAACCACTGTTTGTACACTTGGCAGGGGGCTGTCCTGATTCAGTACTCACAACTCCAGCAAATAACGATTCCTTCAACACTGTCAGGGCTAAGCCTGAATTTCGCCAGCCTCCTTACACATTTACTGTATATGGCAAACAACAGAGGGGTACCACACCAGGCAGCTGCTCTCAGGCTTTCACGAACTTGCAGAAGAACTCTGGCAGCAAATGGCAGCTTCAACATCACGGGTGGACCGAGTGCGATTTAGCAATTCTCTCCAGTCCTCTCAGGTTGAGCCTGGTAGGTAGCTGGGCTGGCACCAGCCTCCTCCGACCGCACGCCGGCGGATTTAGTCCGACTAACTTTAAAAGCGAAAAACGGCCACCTTAGGCCTTTCACGCGCTTCCTGCATGAACACTCCACAAGCGCAGAAGCACACAGCTCCTTTCCTGTCTTCAGCCACAACGAATCTAACTTGGGCAGCCTTGAGCACTCCACCCAAAGTGGGCGCTACCCGTTTCCATTGGCTGGCTGAACATGCCAGTCACTTCCTCTGGCTCTCAGTGGAGCGAAAAAGCGCCATAGCCCATAATACCTTTCTCAAAGAACAAGCAGTTTCCCCATTGGTCAGCCGACTCTGTAGGGTCCCAAGGTACTGATTGGTCCAATTCAACAGTTCTGGACCAAAATGGCAGAGACAACCGAACAGTCCTCACTGCAAAAGGAAGGCAGGTTAGAACAACTACATTATCATTATTATTTTACATCATTCCCAGCAAACAATCACATTCTCCAACAGAACTCCCTCTGCACCACTAGCGACGGCAGAAAGGAGTTATTTTTTCAGTGTCCCGGGCGGGACTCGGGCATACAACCACATAGCCCCCCCCCCACTTCAATTAATTATGACTGCAACAGGCAGTCCGTAAAGAGACAGCATACAGAGGCTTCAAAAACACTCACCAGATACCCATTTAAACGGCTTTATGCCGATCACCCACCAGGCATGGAGCATGGAGACAAACTCCGGGAAAGCTTTCCAGAACCCCCATTTGCAAGGGGGTTACACCGTGAAAGTGCATTTTGTGGATCTGCCAATCTAATACAGCTCAAATGTTCCCTTATTCAGTTTTTAAAGGGACATTTGATTTTGCCCACTTAAAATGAAGGGCAGCTACAGGTAGCAAGATACACCACACCACTAGAGTTACAGTTAATAAACTGTCTAACATTAAATGTTTTGTTGTTATTAACTGTACTGAACTCCTTGGTTTTAACAATATGTTGGCAATAAACACATGTTCCACAGGTAAAAAACACCCTGTGGGTTTGGTCAGAAGCCACTGATAAATTATAGGTTTATCCATGGGTAGGAAACTATGCACCAACATATCTCTAATATTGGCTCCCCTTCAGTAAGTTACCCTAGGTGGTCGAGCAGTAAGCACAGACAAAGTTGGTTCTACTTCCAAAATGTGCCAACATTTATTGAGGCAATCTCTGAGCATGTTGCTCTTGGCACTGAACTGGGTAATGAACATGACTTGGTCATTGATGGGCTTTCTGTTAGTTTTGTATGTTAGAAGATACATTCCAGACATACTGTCTACCTGATCTTGAACCTGTCTGATAAGTCCCACATCATAACCTCTGTCCAAAAAACGCTGGTTCAGTTCATGGCTTCTATGGTCATAGGTTTCAGGTCTAGAACAATTTCTTTTGATCTATATTTGGCCACTTTACAAAACATATTTACACACATATTTTGATTATTGTTTTCAAGTTTTGAGCCCTGGACTCAAATAGGACATTGTCGGGGAGCCCTCTATACCCCCTTCCCCTGAAAGAAACACACTGGCACATGTCTTGGGGGAAATGGCCACAGCTATGCGTTTATTGAATAATATTCCAGATAACAGCAACAAGTACATCCGGGAAGATCAACTACCCCATGGTCGTGCTGGGCCAAGGTTGTACAGCCGCCCCCCCCCCCATCAGGTGCCGTTTTCCTTGCAGTATAGATATACCTGCTGTACGTAGACCATGTCCCTTCCCCCGTGGCCGTGTGCTCAGGTCTGCCTCCATGCCAACCAGAGGGGCCATGAGCCCTTCAGAAGAACTCATCTCATCACTGCCCCCTTACCACTCTTAGTGATCCTCCCGAGACACTGCCATGACTGTGACAGATTAGCATTTACGATACCCTGATTATTTATTCTCACCTATTTGGTTTCTCCCACTGCTACCTCGATTTAACACCCTTTTGGAGAACGTGAAAAATCAGAGAAAAACCCTTATACAGGGAAAATGAGAAAAGCCGCTTCTCAACCCCTAGTGCGGTCACCCATACTGGGTCAAAAGAGGGGCCCTAACTCCCTGGCCCACAACTCTGCTTTTATGAGAGCGGGCAGGTGGGTAATCCTAGAAGGGTAAGAGGAGAAAGAAGACGGACAGCTGGCTCTGTCTCAACAAATTCCTCCTTCTTCTCTCCCCTGCAGTATGTGACACCCCCCCCCCAAGTGGGAGCGCTTGGTGGTCCCACGTCCAATCCCTGGACCTAACTTAAGTCCTCTGGGACCACCTTTCTTCCCCTCACTCCTCCTTCCCAGATCCAGGGGAGGATGGTTCCAGACAAAGTACGGCTGCTGCCATCTGTTGCAGCCTCTGCATTGTCTGGTAGCCCTCCATACCCCTTTCCTGGAAAGAAACACACTGACACATGTCTTGGAGGAAATGGCCACAGCCATGCGTTTATTGAATAATATTGCAGATAAACAGCAGCAAGCGCATCCAGGAAGATCAACTACCCCATGGTCGTACTGGGCCAAGGCTGTATGGCCACTTCCCGTCAGGTGCCATTTTCCTTGCAGTATGGATATACCTGCTGTAGGTGGACAATGATCCATCCCCCAGGTCTGGGTGCTTAGGTACACCTCCATGCCAACCAGAGGGGTCACAAGCCCTTCAGAAGAACTCGGCTTATCACTGCCCCCTTACCACTATGCCATCTCTTAGTGATCCTCCCAAGACGCCACGGGATGGACAACATCCAATCCCCCAAGCCACCTGCTCACCCATTGCTCCAAGACCTTCTCTAGTGCCCCTAGCCATCACTGTAACCCCCGCTCAATCAGTTGACCTGTCTTAGCTACCATGATTTGACCAGCATCCTGAATCTGACTACATTTCACCACGGTCCCCCCTACTGCCTGCATTACCACCCTCGTATTCCGGTTGATCCTGATGCAAGCCTTGTTGAGAGGGGCCACCCCTCCCCGTTCGTCCACCTTGACCTGGACCAGATGAGGACGATCTGAGGCCACCAGTCACTAATGGCTCAAAAATCCTTCTTCATGGCCAGCAGTAAATCCACCATCTTCCACCTTCCCAGGTCTTCCCCTCTGAGATGAACCACCAATGTCTCCGCGATACTCTGGGTCTGCTCCTCCACATGGAGCAGGGGGATCAGCTCATCCCAGCGCATGTGTTCAGACCCCAACAATCGGATCTGACCCCCTCAGCCAACCACTGTTACGGAGCAGCCTCCCTGCCCTGACCACCACACTCGCTGCAGCTTGTTGTATGAAGGAGTGGATGCAAATCACAGTTGAATCATTAATACCGGGGGACCCTGGAAGAAACAAAAGCTGTTAATGTAAATGTTGGCGCACATACCTCAAGAATGCCTGGTACCTCCAATGCCCCAGCGCCTGTATCTGCCCATCTGCCCAACCCAGGCTCCAAGCATTCATGGCTGCCCTGATCCTGAAAGAGTGTATACTAAACTACTTAGGGTTCAGCCCCACTTCTTGGATCGCTGTGGTCAGGACTGCTCTAAATTGGTAGGCCATGATGGGCCTGCCATCTACGTGTTAGAATAAGGCCCCTCCTTTCTTGGGGTTCGCTGCCATATAAGTCTTCACTCTTTCTGGAATATTTCATGGCACCCCTGGCAGAGCCCACACCAGGCACCAGCGGCCCTTCCACCCCTGGCTGATTTTACTCCTGCTAAGCCTTAGCCATACCCCCCCTCTGGGTTGTTGTAATGTCCCCCACCTCCAGCCCAATGACCTTTGAAAACTGGTTGGGATGCATTAGCTCCGACACCCTGAAGGCCCCGCAAAAGGAGAACAGGAACATGGTGTCAAACAACAGCGCCTCGAACAGGGTCTAGCAGACTTTGGGGAGAGCCCTCCATATACTCTCCAGAATAGTTGGGGTGATGGAGCACCTCGTGTCTTGATGAGAAGCCACTGACTTCCCCCACCCTTCCAGTACCTTACGCACCATGAACGCCTTCATGCTGTCACTAACACCCAGGGCTCTGGAGAGCTAAGACAGGCCAGCAAGGCACCTAGCCACCACTCCTGGCATGTCCCCATCTTGCCTTGACAATATGATGTATGTGCACAGCTGGTCCACCAGAATGGGCCAATTTCCGTCCACCCCTGCTGAGTCTGCACTCCCAGGTAGTGTTCCACCCCCTTTCCATATTCTTCCCTTGTCTTCGGAGCAATGGAATTGCCCATACATTTCCAAGTTGAGATGTCACTACCCTCCAAGAAAGGGGGAAGGGTACCATCCATGGCTGCTGCTCTGCTGCTGGAGCCAGCTCACGAAAATGTTGCTACTGTAAATGAGACAAAGCATCAGCAGTTCCCTCGTCAACCCGGGTATGCGTGTGTCCTTAAACAAATGTTCGGCAACAGGCATTTTGTTCTGTAAAAATTCTTTTTTTTTGAAGATGCGCTTTGAGCCCACCCAGCGGGTCCTTTTTTTTTAAGATGTGCAACAAGCCCCCCAGTGGGTCCCTTGGCCCCAACTGCCCACTGTTGCCATGTCCCACCCCCATGCTAGCCCACTAGAATAATATGAACATTCTAGGCAAGGCGCTGCAGTCCACTAACTCTCCCCCCGCCACCTTTTCTCACCCAGTTACTCCCGGACTGCCTGTGCTTGGTCCCATGTGGATTTCAGACTCCTGGTGTCTGGCCTCCTTTTGGGCTGGTGTATTGGATCCTGAAACCCACCCTGTCCCTGTCCACCAGCAGGGTGGCAGCCTCCCAGTCCAGGAACAGGATCAGCCACAGGCTAACCCTGCCCAACCTTTTCATGGTGGGCAGGTTTGTTGCTCTGTGGCTTCCCCTGCTGCTTGTGCATTTCCCTGAACCCTCCTCTGGGGAAGCGTGGGGATTTGCACTGAATGAAGGGGTGCTGCAAACCACAGACCAAGCAGATGTGCTTAAAATGGCATGACTCCCGATTACACTTAGCTTGATTGTAGGCGTAATATGCCTGCGATGGGGACCCCTTCCCCGTCTGCCTTCTGCATCTGGGCTGGTCTCAGTGACAAGCCACTGTCAGTGTGCACCCCCCCATGCATGAAGTCCACCAGGAGGGTCATATCCACCATGCCTCACCCCAGGGTGCTGTCCTCCTGGTGCCTCCTCCTAAACTCTTTGTCATACTCCAGCAATGCCATACTATCCTTCCTGCGGTGCATGAGCAAGATCCTGTTCTGATAAGTGAACAGCCCCAGATCCTGGTCTTTTTCTGTCTGCAGGATGGTACCCACAAAGATGGGGAAGGCTGCGATCCAGTTTTCAAAGGTTCAAGGCACATTTGGGGGTTTCTTTTCAGAGTCCTCGCCATTCTCTGTTTCTTCTCTTCCTGCTCCACTGGCCTACTCAGCAAGAAGAACATGTCCACATACTCCCTGTTCCTGATTTGCTGCCTAACCTTCTCCGTGAGATGGGATCTCAACAGCTTGTCCAACCCTGCATAGCAGCTAGCCTGGGGAAGGTGGATCTTGGTGGAGGAAGGTGCAGAGTTGTCTATTGGCCCCACACCTGCGAACTGCCCTCCCGCCTTCTCCACCACTACCACCATCAGGTGCAGCAACCTGTCCAATTTTGCTCCCAGCCCTCCCTGCCCCAGACCAGCCTTGGGGCACCCCCCTGGTACATTCGGTCCCCTGGCAGGGTCGCCACTCGCTGGGAGTGGCCTTAGCTGGAATGTCAACTGCTTCTTCAACCCACTCCCCAGGCTCCTGTAGGTCAAGGTTCCCGGCCCCCATCACCCAGCCATCTTACCACCTCACTTTGCTTATCTCCCCCAGGTGCTCTGGGTATTTTGGCCAGAGGCACCCCTCAACCCTGTTCCGGTCGCTTCTTGGATGTCGCCTCTGTAGCTGCTGACATCGACAGGCTATCCAGCCCCTCCAGGCAGGCTTCCAACTATGTTGCCCCTTTCTTCCTGTAAATGTCTCACAGCTGTGACTCTAGGCCCTCCATGGCTTTAGTTGACAGCTTCCTCTGTCAGGTGGACATGATATCTGCAAAATTCTAAAAGCCCCCCCCCCATTCCCAAAGACCAATTATCAAAACCATAGGCTGAGCCACTGAGACCGGTAAATACTGGGAACAACAGCCCCTCTGCCCTTGTGTGGTGGGTGGGCTGCCTTGTCCACCCAATTGTACCAGAAATCCTCTCAAAAATATTTATTTTTCATTTTTTGCCCTAAGGCACCAAGGTAAATCTTAATTTGTCCCTCTGCTGCTGAGCTGTAGGCTTGCTGGCCCCTGCTGCCTAGCCTTCAGGGTCTGGTTCCCCTTGTATGACTGAGGACACCCCCTCCCTTCCTAGCATTCCCTGGCTAGCTCCCATGACTGCCCCCCAAATCCACAGATTCCCGAGAATGTGCTATGCTTGCCTCATGTGGTGAAATCCCATGTCGCTTAGGATTCCCCATAGATGTTAGCTATTACTTTGTGTATACATATATATATATATACACACACACACACACACACACGCACACACACACACACACATTTTTGCATTGTGTTTACTTATGACTGTTTTGGGCAAAGCAGTCGCTTCAGCGACTCAAGGTGTACCTGTGCCATTCCCATAATGGCTGCTGAGATTCTTGCAGGGCCTCAGTATCCGACCAATTTTCCAGCCCTGACTGCAAGACTGTCGCCAGGCCCGCTAAGCACACTCCCATGTTGCAGCTGTGGGCCCATTAATTCAAAAACGCTCTGAGGGCAACTGCGTCCCGCCAGTGGCTTGGTTAACATGAGCCAGTGCTTCCTGTCTGTCCCAAGCACTGTCACTAAACAAGGACACCCGCAGGCCGTCCGAGCGTCCTACGTGAGGCGTGCAACAAGAGCACTGAGACTGCTGTAGCCAAGCACACGGCTGAGAAATGAGCCGCAGCAGCAGCAAGAGGGCAGCAAGTGAGGCTGAGCCCCTCCATGACCTGTCGAGCAGATTTCTGCCCCAGCAGGGCCCGCTACCTGGAAGGCCCTCGCAAAGAAAACACGGCCGTGAGTAAGCGGCAATGAAGGGCAAACACCCTCCCCTCACCCACCAGAACCAAAGCTCGCCAATCAGGGGGAAAAACTGCTCAGGGCCATGGCCCCATACCTGCTGGAGCAGGAGCACAGCATCAGGAGACAACCAACCATCAACCTCTCAGGAGGACCGGACCAATGCTGCCCAGGTAAGGATTCTGTGCCCCAGGACCCAGCTGTAGGAATGCTGGAGGAAGTTTGTTTTTTTTGCCTAGTGGTAGCACCCCCCATGCTAGCCTGGGGGACCCAACCCAGCGTCCTGTCTTGCCCTGCACCAGGGGATAACATGCGTTGCCTGGCAGGCACCAGTCTGCTCCACTGTACTACGCCCACATACCTAAAATAGGAAAATACCTTTCTCCTTTGTCTTTTTTTTTTGTTTTGAGCATGCCTGAGGTGCCGCTCTTTCTCTCTCTCTCTCTCTCTCTCTCTCTCACTTCCTTGTGTTTCCTTCCCCCCCCCAGCCTCCTAGGCATAAGAGACCCTAGGCCTACAAAGCCCTTACTTTGCTATCTGACTGGCAGGACGTCCTACTCCTTGAAGAGAAAGAGGAAGGACAGCTGACTCTGTCTCAATAAATTCCTCTTTCTCCTCTCCCCCACAGGATGTGACATCACACCCAACCCCCAAGTGGGAGGGCCTGGTCGTCCCACGTCCAATCCCTGGACCTAACCTAAGTCCCCGGGACTGCCTCTCTCCTCCCCCCCTTCCTCCCTCCTTCCCAGATCCAGGGGAGGATTGCCCCAGACAAAGTACGATTGCTGCCATCTGCTGCAGCCTCTGCATAATCTTGCTGGAAAGGGCACAAAGGAGATTTACTAAAGGAATAAATACTTTAAACTGTACTGATTATGCCAAAAGACTTGACATATTAAAACTTTGGCCTTTACAGAGAAGAAGGGAAAGCGGAGACTTATTAACACTATAAAATCTTGAGTGACAATATACCCTCAGCTGACTTTGAAATAAACTATAGAGGGAACTATCATTGTATAAGAGGGCACAACAAACAGATCCTGGGTAGCATATCTAAAACAAATCTGAGGGATGATTCCTTTCTTCCTAGTACTATAAGGGCATGGAACAAACTGCCACAGGAGATAGTTAACCAACCAAACTTTATAGGTTTTAAAACTAAACTTGATGCTCATTTAGACAATAAATGTTTTTAAATAATCCACTGAGAAGTGGGGATAGCAATTATGGGCACAAGCCTTCTGCTATTCAACAACCTTAGTATACATAAATTGCAACTTAGGGATGCTGCTGATAGTGTGGCGGGGTGGCAACTGCTGGCCAAAAGTAAACTATTACGATCTGTAGCTGTTCTATACAGATCAGTCTCAATTGTGCCATCAGGCATCCTGAGTATGACCAAGCCCAAAAAACGTACATGATTTTTATCATAGTGCAATGTGAATTTTAGATTTGAATTTGATGCCTCAAGTCATGCCACACATTCAAGTACTTCTATTTCACTCCCCCGTCACGCCATGAGCACATCATCAATAAAACACAGCCAAAGGTCTTCCTTTTCAAACAAAGGGTTAACATTTTCGTCACAGATAGCTAGTATATCCCACAACCCCAAATAAAGGTTACCATATGTGCGGGCAAAAGTAGCCTCCATCGCTGTCCCCTTCACCTGGAGGAAATGTTGGTCTTGAAAAATGAACACACTCATAATCAAAATGAACCGAGATAGTTTGCAAAGGAAATCTACAAAAGGCAATGAATAAGTTGTAGCTGTTTCCATCCAAAATCGTAGTGATCCCAAATAGAGATGTTGCAAGGTTTTACTCTGCCTTCGAATTCCCTGCAAAGTCACCAACTTCGCACTGTGAAAAATTTTGCGAAATTGTCTTCTAGTTAAGAAACTTCACCAGTAAACTTTGAAAACTTTGAAGTTAACTTTGACTTTGGTTAGTAACTCTGAAGTTAATGAAACACATGGTTTGTCACATGATTCACTTACTGCAGGACACATGGGAGACTCCTGGCAGGCAGGAGGTGAATGTTTCAATTTCATTTCGGCAGTTAGAGCTGGCTCAGACTATATCCTATTGACAGAGAGTTGTTGGAAAGGTTGACAGGCGTAGCCAGAGTAGAGTAGGGGGTATCTATATCTATATTTTGCAGTGCTTTTTTTACACAAAAATCTTATTTAGTTTAATAAATTGTCTTTATTATTGCTTTCTGAGAACTTCTGTTAGTGCTTAATGTTTTTTGTCAGTTTAGGTAGGGGTGTGTGTGTGTGTTTGTGTGTGTCTCTATTTTATTGACCTTTTTTGGGAGGGTGTAAAGCCCTTTTTTGTTCAAAATAATGGATGGCAAGGATGCAAGTCGGAAGCCGGGTGGGGCAAGTATTCGCCTTAGCCGGCATACTTTTAAAAGAGGCACTGATGCCCCCAGCAGAGGATGGGAGTTCCACTGCTCCCCAGAAGCAGCTGCAGCAGCAGGACCCAGTAGCCCCTGCCCCCCAAGCAGAAGCATGTGGTGTCCACCCAACCCACCAAGCCTACCAGTGCCACCACCAGCAGCCCCACCACTGGCACTGGGAATGAGGACACAGAGCACCCCACAGTAGTTTTACCTGGTGCCCCCCCCCCCACCTTTCCTGTGGCACAGTAATCATTAGTTTGGGAGTTTTTCTCCCTCAATCCTGCAGATAACACTGTTGTCATCTGCAAGATCTGTGGCCGGAGTGTGAGTGCAGCTGCCTCAGGACTGGCGGCCAGCGCACGCACCTCAAAATACACCACTTGACTGAGTGGAAGGTAAAGGAGAGAGAGCTGGCAGCACATAGTGGTGGTGTTGGAGAAACTGCTGCGTCCAAAGGGGGGGCAAAGTGAGGCTGGCAGTCATGCTACTGTCGGGGTGACTCGCAACTCTACTCATCCTCGAGCAGCTAAAGGTCAGCAGGTGACAGCACAATTACCCTCCCTACTACCAATGAACCCCAGAGAACCTGTCTCACAGGCAGAGGTGGCTGTCCTGTGGTGTGGGACGAAGTGCAACAGCTGCACCAAGATTTCAGTGAGTTCCTGCAGGAAGTCTTGAGATGACATGGACAAACTGATGTCCAGCCAGGAGAAGGTGTTGAACTTCCTGCATGAGCATTGTGGTAGTGGTGGGGGGTTGGCACTGCTACTGGCAGTTGTGGTGTAGAACAATAAATTTTTAATTTATGTTAAGTAATTTCATTTGTTTATTCTATACGCGCTGTGTTTAGAACCCCCCCCCAAAAAAACACCCAAACAAAATTATAAAATGTGATTTAAAAAAAATGTGTCTGGTTCCTCTCATCCTCTTTTTTTGTTCTGTATGATATTTGTTTCGTAATTTTTTACGTAATTGATTTTTGTTATGGCCCCTATTTCATTCCATCCTTTCCCTTATTCACTCCCTGATTTTGTCCTTCATGAAGACGTCTTCATTACCCTTGCCCTGATGACCCTGCCCTGTCCTGTTATGTTCAATACATATGAATCACTCTCCTGACTTTGTTTTTTGTTACTGATTCATTTGTGCTCCTGCTATCCACAAATGTCAAGTACTTGCCACATTAAATAAATTGTTTCTCATTGCTATGTGATGGTAAGTGACTGGTAGTTGTGTGCAACCGCCAACCACTCAAACACGTGCAAAGCCATATCACAAACATGAGGTATTCTCCTAAGAAGTTTAACATAAATCTGTTTTAAGCACTTAACATGTTTACTGCATTTGCCAGAAATGTCAGGTTGTGTACCCAGAGAGAGAATGCTTCACTTCTGTCAAATACTTATGCCTCAAATACCTGAGAAGGCGGTGCAAACCACACATGAAACTTGCAAGAGACCATAAACATAATTAAGGTACTAAGCATTTTTGGGCCAGCTGCCACCCCGCCACCAGTCACCATCACCGCCACTGTGCCAAAGACGTCATAAGATTGGGGTAAGTTACTTTTTCTATTACTTTCTATGACGTTTGGAAACTTGCTCCAGGAAGCTCTGTGCAGTCACTAGCAAGGATGGAGAGGTACTAGAAAAAATAATACACCTTACAATTATAGTTACTTATTTATTTTTATACAAAAACAATACAAAAATAATACATAACTGTAACAGATTACATTTTTAAAGTAATAGGTTAGATACTTTAAAATAAATGTAATCAGTTACAGTTATGTATTTCTTTTGTCTAAAAAGACATAAGTAATTGTAACTGTAAGGTGTATTACTTTTTCCAGTACTTCCCCATCCTTGCTAGTGACTGCAAAGAGCTTTCTGGAACAAGTTTCCAAAAGTAATAGAAAGTAATAGAAAAGGTAACTTACCCAACACTGAATGTCAAGTTATGTCCCCAGACAGAAACTGCTTTTCTTCTGTTATATACCATTCCTGCACTCACCAGACATGGCGTTGAAAACCAGATTATGAAATTGCAAGAGAAGATAAACATAATTATGGTACAAAACATTTTGGGCCTGCTGCACCTCACCATCAGTGTGCCAGAAATGTCAAGTTGCGTTCCCAGAGAGAAACTGCTTTTCTTCTGTTAAATACTGTTCCTGCACATGCCAGACATGTCATTGAAAACCAGATTATGAAATTGCAAAAGAAGATAAACCTAATTATGGTACTAAGCATTTTTGGGCCTGCTGCCACCCCCCCACCAGCCACCACCCCCACTACTGTGCCAGAAATGTCCAGTTGTGCCCCCAGAGAGAGAATGCTTCCCTTCTGTCAAATACTGTTACTGCACACACCTGAGAAGGCGGTGCAAACCCCAAGTGAAACTTCCAAGAGAACTAAAACATATATATGTGTAAACCCCAGGGGGCGCTATCCCATGGGCTACTACCCCTGCCTGCTCCAACTGTAGCAGGGTGAGGGGTCTAGATCCGTTGTCGGGTGCCTCCACCCAGAGGTCGGGGTTAGAACAGACGAGGTTGACTTGGTCACAGCCCTCTGGGTTGCTGCAACCCCCCTTTCTTCCCACTAGTGGTCCACACAGTTCAATTACAGTGTCTTTACCATATACACTTACCCCCCGGCTCAAACCACTCAGCTCACTCCGGGGACCCCCTGAAAAGTAAGGTGCAGTTACACAATATTCACTGGGCAGTAATTCACCATTAATACACAAACTAGCCAGTGTACCTTTGCTAAACAAGCAATCTAATTTATTTAAGGGGAGATAACAAGGACTGGGGGGAATCAAGTTGATTGGCTTACCACCACAATATACAGTATGAGTATCTACCTGTGCACAGGCCTAACCTATAAGTTACTGTCTATGGGTACCCAAGCCCTAGAGGCTAGTTCCTTGATGCAGCTGGTTGGGGCCCTGACACAAATGAGCATTTAATTCCAACGAAGACTAAATTGAGCCATCCGGCTCAGTCAGTGTAGCCAGCAAAGTAACCAGATTGTCTTGCCCTTACTAGGAACATTTGACAGGGAGTTACCCTGATTTAGTACTCACGACTCCAGAAAGAAACACACTCTTGCACCACTTGCAGGACCGAGCCTGTACTTTGAGCACTTCTCCACACATTTATATGCACTGCAGAGGGGTACCATACCAAGCAGCTGCTGTCGTTCTCGATACCTGCCCACCATACACTAGGCCAAACCGACGCAGCTTCACTGTTCCTGACAGACCAAGTGCAATTCAAGCAGATTCTCGTCTTCTATAGGGTGAGCCTGGTAGGTAGCCACGCTCCTGCATGGCCTCCTCTGACCGTTTACTAGTGGATTTAGTCCGACTTCACTGGCATTTACCAACACCCGACGCTGGCCTTACACGCGCTTCCCGCATGACCACTCAAACTGCACCAGAGCCCCCGAGCTCCTTACTTGCTCACAGCCACAATGCCTCTGCTCTGACACAGTATTGGGCAAGCCATTCAGTTCAGGCGCCACATGATCCCATTGGTAGGCTGCCAAAATCAGCCACTAGGTTTGACCCTCATTGGCACAAAAAAGGCGCCATGGTCCAGAACTTCACTTCCCAGAACCTCCAGCTGTATCCCCATTGGTCAGCAGGCTCCATTGCGAGTCCCGATCTTGGTTGGTCGCCAGTTACTCCATTTTAGGCACCCCCCCAACTCTATTGGACCCTTCAGACAATCCTGGTCCAAAATGGGGGACACAGCACACAAAGTCCAGCTGCAAGAAAGGCAGGTTAAACAAATTACATTCCCACAAACACATCTAAGGCAGGAGGCAACAATTACACTGTCTGGAAACTGCTCACTCTGCCCCTTCGGCAACGGACGAAACCGGAGCAATTAGTCAGTGGCTCGAGTGGGACTCGAGCAGGAGAACACACAGATCCCCTCATAAGTAAAGAATATGTCTGCAAGCAGACAGCTCTTAATGAGACAGTGCACGGAGGCTCTACAAGCACTCACAGGGCCATTTAAACGGCTTTAAGCGCCGAACACTGACCACCAGAGGGACGCTTAGACAGCTCCTAGACGGCTGTTAGAAACCCCCAATTGTAGGGGGGTTACATATGGTAGTAAGCATTTTTGGGCCTGCCACCCCACCACCACCACCAGCAACGTGCAAGAAATGGAACGTTGTGTCTCCAGATAGAAAAATCCTTTCCTTCTGTTAAATACTGCTGTTGCACCAGCCATAGAAGTCGAGCAAAACAAGATTAGAAACATTCAAGAGAAGTTATACATAATTGCGTAGTGGTGCAAGGCTGAACTTTGATTTTCCAATCCCAGAAGTGCAACACAAATATCAAGTGGCTGAGTTTACAGTGAGAATGGAGGACATAGCTTAATGAGAGGGTGCTTCACTGCTGCTGCGTGCTGCTGTTGTTCTTGAGATATGGTAAGTACTTTTTTTTCTTTTCATTGTAAGGTGGGAGGTTATTGCTACCATTCAAAGTCTAATATGTCTAATATAAATATGTACTCCATGGAGGAGAGGAGGGAGAGAGGGGATATCATAGAGACATACAAGCATCTTACAGGGAGGAACAGGGTGCAAGAATACACTATTTTTAAGTGAAAAAGATTTTCCAGGACTAGAGGGCATGGGATGAAGTTGGAGGGAGGACGATTCAGAGGAAATGTGAGGAAGAATTTCTTCACAGAACGGGTGGTGGACAAGTGGAACACCCTGCCAGAGGAAGTGGTGGGGGCTGAAACAATCACAGGATTTAAGAATGCATGGAATAGACATAAAGGAATTCTGGAAGTCAGGGTTAAGGGGCAACAGACTTCTAGGAAAACATAAAGTAAACTTAAAAGCTCAAATGGGCAGACTGGGTGGGCCACAGGCCCTTATCTGCTGACACTGTCTATGTATCTATGTATCTTGTGTCGTACTACTCTTTCATTCATTTTCAGTTATGTGTGCTAATGACATCATACTGCTGGACAGCTACAACACAGATGTTGTTATCATGCACAACACTGGCCAACAACGAAGGTAAGTATTTTTTTTTGTGTTGGGAGGAACTTGCTCCTGTACCATAATTGATACATTAATTATATTTGTAAATCACTGTCTGTAAATCACAAAGAGGAAGCAGGAAACTACAGACCAGTCAGTCTCACCTCGGTAGTGGGGAAGATCACAGAAGCACTACAGAAGGAGAGACTGGTGGAACATCTGGTTGTCAATGGACTACAGGACCCAAGGCAGCATGGTTTCACCAGGGGGCGGTCATGTCAGACCAACCTCATTGAATTTTTTGACTGGGTGACTAGGGAAGTGGATCAGGGGAGGGCTGTGGACATGGCCTATCTGGACTTCAGCAAGGCCTTTGACACTGTGCCACACAGAAGACTATTATACAAACTGGGGAATATGGGTGTGGGCAGGACAGTAGTGTGGTGGGTGGGTAGGTAACTGGCTGGGCGGCAGGATACAGAGGGTGGTGGTAAATGGCTATCACTCCACAGACGGAAGAGTGACCAGTGGGGTACCACAGGGATCAGTGCTGGGACTGGTCCTATTCCAACATCTTCATCAGTGACATTGCGCAGGACCTAGAAGGCAGAATTTCACTGTTCGCTGATGACACGAAGCTCTGTAACAGAGTAGACACACCAGAGGGTGTAGACACAATGAGAAGGGACCTACAGAAACTTGAAGAATGGTCAGGGGTTTGGCAGTTGAAATTCAATGCAAAGAAGTGCAAGATAATGCATATGGGGCACAAAAACCCTGGCACAATATATCAGTTTGGGGGTGAGAATATAGCATGCACCAAGCAGGAAAGGGATCTTGGAGTTGTCATCTCTGATGACCTCAAGGTAGGGAAACAGTGTGACAAGGCAACAGGTAAAGCAAATAGGATGCTGGGATGCATAGGCAGGGGCATCACCAGCAGGAAAAAGGAGGTCATAATTCCACTATACAAGACACTAGTGAGGCCCCACCTGGAGTACAGTGTACAGTTCTGGAGACCTTACCTACGTAAGGACATAGACAGGGTAGAGAAGGTTCAGAGGAGGGCAACAAAGATGGTACATGGATTGCATCACAAGTTTTATGAGGACAGGTTGAAGGAACTGAATATGTACTCCCTGGAGGAGAGGAGGGAGAGAGGGGATATGATAGACATACAAGTATCTTACAGGGAGGAACAGGGTGCAGGAATACACTATTTTTAAGCAAAAAAGATGTTCCAGTACTAGAGGGCATGGGATGAAGTTGGAGGGAGGACAATTCAGAGGAAACATGAGGAAGAATTTCTCAGAACGGTGGTGGACAAGTGGAACACCCTGCCAGAGGAAGTGGTGGGTCTGAAACAATCACGGGATTTAAGAATGCATGGGATAGACATAAAGGAATTCTGGAGGTCAGGAGTGAGGGGCACCAGACTTCTAGGAAAACATAAACTGAACTTACAAGCTCAAATGGGCAGACTGGGTGGGCCACAGGCCCTTATCTGCCGACACTGTCTATGTTTCTGTGTATCTGTTCTTCCTTACAGTATTCCATGTGCCTGTATTTTTTCCAGTGATGGGCTTGATTCACGAAGCAAATGATGTTGACAGAGTGACCCAGGGGGCCATGCTGAGTTCAAACTTCCATCAAGCTTGATCTGTGTTATCGCATGCATACGTTTCAAGGTAAATACTTTTTCATTTTCCTTTTATAGAGCTGTGGGCATTTTCATTGGCAATTGTGCCGGATGCAATACCAAACATTTCCTGTTGCTGTTGTTACAATTTCAGGTACAGTACTCTGTAGACTGTGTATGCGCTGTGATCTACTTGAGCTGACTGAACGGAGAAGATGGAGATGGCTTGCTTACCTGCAGGATCTCTTCACGCACCACTTCCTTCCAGTTTACAAACCAGATAGCACCTGTGAAGACAAGCAATGATTTCTGTGAAGGAATGTACAGATATTTTTTACCATTGTGGTAAATAATGTAGGTACTGCGATGTACATGCATTATTGAGTCTGGAGGAGTTCACATCATAGGAATTATTGAAACCCCTAAGCAGCGCTGTACCAAGGCCTACTACCCCTGCCTTGCCTGGCCAAAACAAGGCTGAGGGGCCTGGGTTCCTATTTTTAACATTACACAGATTCTTTCCCAAGATAGTGTATTGCTCAGTGCCTCCACCCAGAGTTTACCATCTAAGTGGGTCTGAACTTTAGCTAATGCAGCCCTCTGGGAAGTTACATCCACCCACATTACTTTAGTGCCACCCCAAGCATGACCCAACAGACAAAGCCCCATATTTCGACACTTTTGCATTTAGTGACTAATAATATGCTCACAAGACAGAATTATGCAGAAACAACAATAACAAGTTTATTTACATGGGGAGGGTTAGGAAGGGTGAATTGGAGTAGAGGTAATGCTATTTACATTTGATTTAAGAATAAATCAACATTTTTCATTTTGATTCACATAAGCCCTCATGGCCACCCACCGACCTCTGATGTAGTCAGCTCCCTGACTGACTAACTAGCTAGCTGCATGAAGGCAGAACATTTATCTTTAATGTCCATGCTGGTACCAGTTCCCCACATTGCATAAGACTCTGCAATCCCACACAACCTGGGTACTCAGCAAATACAGTTCTTAACAAGCATTTGTCAATGCCGAATGTTGCTTGCTTGTATGTGCTGTTTAGGTATTTGGAAGTGATAGTACCATGCCTAAGAACTGTCATGTGCCCCCCAAGACATCCACTGTGTCTTTGGAAATGAGTCTTTGACTCAAGGTTTGTAATTCAATAGCTTGAAATAAATAAGAGGGAGGGCAAGGTCACAGCAGTACAGCAGTTGCCAAGGGGGTGAAGAGGTGGACAATAGTCCATTCACAGGCAAAACAGTCCTGCAGGAGCTCACTAAATTGAAGGTGGACAAAGCAATAGGACCAGATGGCATACACCCAAGGATATTAAGAGAACTGTGAAGGGAGATAGCAGTACTTCTGGCAGCCATGTTTACTGAGTCATTCAACACAGGGGTGGTACCAGAGAATTGGAGGAGGGCACATGTGGTCCCTCTACACAAATCCGGCAGCAGAGAGGAGGCGGGGAGCTATAGGCTGGTCAGCCTCACCTCAGTAGTGGGGAAGATCATGGAGACATTGCTTAAAGAAAGGATAGTGGGGCATCTAGAAACCAAAGGAGCCCAGGGCCATAGGCAACATGGATTCACAGTGGGAAGGTCAAGTCAGACAAATCTAGTTGATTTCTTTGACTGGGTGACAAAGGAATTAAATCAGGGTGGGGCAGTGGACAAGGCTTACCTTGATTTCAGCAAAGCCTTTGACACCATTCCACATAGCAGGCTGATAAACTAGCTGGGTAGGCTGGGCATGGAGGAAAGGGTGGTAAAATGGGGTTAGAAACTGGCTAACAGACAGGAGGCAGAGAACGGTGGTAAATGGGGTGCAGTCTGGGGAGAGGGGGTGACCAGTGGGGTGCCGCAGACATCGGTTCTGGGGCCAGTCTTGTTCAAGGTCTTCATTAGTGACATTGCAGAATGGCTAAAGGGAAAGGTCTGCCTGTCTGCAGATGACACCAAGATCTGTAACACAGTGGATACCCCAGAGGGGGTAGAGAAAATGAGGAGGGACCTGGGGAAGCTTGAAAAATGGTCTAAGGACTGGCAACTGAAGTTTAATTCAAAAAGTGCAAAATGATGCACCCGGACACAGAAACCCTGGGGATGGGGGGGTGTTACTGAAAGTCACAAAGAAGGAAAGGGACCTGGGGGTTCTTATTTCAGATTACCTGAAAATGTCAAAGTGCTAAGGCAGCTGGGAGGGCCAGTGACATGCTGGGGTGAATAGGCAGGGGTATCACCAGCACAAGGAGGGAGGTCGTGATGCCAATATATAAAACCATGGTCAGGCCTCACATGGAGTACTGTGTGTAGTTCTGGAGGTCGCACCTTTGTAAGGATATTAACAGGCTGGAGATGATCCAGAGAAGGGCGAGTAAGATGGTACAGAGCTTCCAACACAAGACTTATGAGGAGAAATTTAGGGACCTCAATATGTACTCACTGGAAGAGAGGAGGGAAAGAGGGGATATGATAAAAACATTCAAGTACCTCAAGGGTATAAACAAGGTGCAGGGGGGAGACATTTTCCAATACAGGAGGAGCACAAGAACAAGGGGGCATGACATGAAATTGGAAGGTGGGAGGTTAAGAGGGAATGTGGGGGCCGGCCCGGTGGCGCTGATGGTTGAGGCGCTGGACGCCACACCTCGCGCTACGCTGGTGACCCGGGTTCAGGAGCGAGCTCGGGTGCCGGGGCTCGGCAGGGGAAGGATGGGATGGAGCGCCCACAGGGCTGCTCTCCTGTCCCGGGGGAGGGTGAAGGGAGGCTTGGAGCTCCAGCAACCCCTGGTGGAGATCGGGGGTGTCGCAGAGCCCTGAGCAGCACGTACATCAGTGTGGCCTGACTCTGGCAGGGTTGCCGTGCACCGTAGTCGGGAACATGCACCACGCATGGGAGGGAGAGAGGGGACTAAGGGGCGTACAAGGCAAAAATCCTCCCTGGCTGGATAGGCAACGGCTTTCGCGAGCGCCCCGCCACACGTCCAATGCCGGTCTCCCATCACTGCCCCCACACTCTCTCCGGGGGTGTTAGGCCTCCGCGGCCCTGGGGAGGTCACAGCTAACCTGAAGATGACAGGAGAGATGGCGGACGGTAGAGGGGCAGGCCAGTGGGGATAGTCTGAGAGAGTTCCAGTTCAGTGGAGTCAGAAAGAGAACTGAAAAAAAAAGAGGGAATGTGAGGAAGTTCTTCTTTACAGAGAGAGTGGTGGGCATGTGGAATGGTCTGCCTCAGGAGTGGTGGGAGTGAGAACTGTGGATGGATTCAAGCATGCTTGGGACAGGCATAGGGGAACCATAGAGGTACAGCAGCGAGTGGGTCAGAAGCAGTAATCCAGTACAAGGGCTTATGGGCAGACTAGATGGGCCAGGCAGTTCTTATCTGCTGACAATTTCTATGTTTCTATGTCTGTGTCTCTTTCTCTTATTAATTAGACAGACAGAGAGAGAGAGAGAGACACACACAAGCATATGCCACTTGCATGTGCTGTTCCCCACTATGTCCTCCCTAACACACTACTATCCACAGACACACAGAGAGAGGACACAGCACACATTGTCTCTTCAATGCTGCTCCCCCAGTATCTCTATCTCTCTCTCACTGTTACTCTCCCTGTCTCGCTTTCTCTATGCCGCTCTCTCTCTAAGCACCGAGCTCCGTTCTTGAATGTCAGGGGAAAAACTCAGTTGCGCTCTCTCATTCTCTGTCACAGGGACAGAAGTGGGGTGGCAGAATGGGACCCAGAGAACTTGTTGTATGGGAGGTGTGAAAGCAGCACAGAGGTTCCCAGAGAGAGAGAGAGAGAGAGACAGAGAGATAGCAAATACATAGGTCTCTCCTGCACATAAACTGCAGCACCGTTCTGTACCTGGGAGCAAGGAGAGGCCCCAGACAACAACATCCCAATGTTTTCTCTCTTGCAGTCTCACAGGACATTTCAGCCATGGTGCAGGTGTGGAAGAGTGATGATGCTGTCTCTCACTCTCTCTATCATCTGTGCACTGAGGGTGGCGAATGGGCAATGGGGCAGCCACAGTTGGGGGGTGCCAGGAAAGGAAACTCTGGATGGCCATGGTCACTCTCGCTCTCTACTCTGCTCACCTGTATTACAGCCAGTCAGAGGGCTTTATACTGCTGATCATTGCTTCCACTGTTTTTGCAGAGACATAGACAGACAGACAGAGATGCTGAACATTGCTGCAGCTTTGGTACCTACTGTCTCCCACTGTCTGTGTCTCTCTCTGTCTGTCCTCCACGCCAGACCGCATGGCCACTGTCACTCTCTACCTCCTTGCCCATTCAGACTGCTGATTATCTGCAAACTGGATGTGGCAGGCAGAATACACACAGACACTCTATCTCCAAGCTCATAGGCTACACAGCTGCCATATGCGTCTTGCTGTCTTGCACTGTGTGGTATTTCTGTGTCCCCTAGCCACAACTTGTCACACAGACACGCGATTACCATACCATTGCCTGACATTGTCTCTGTCCCAGTCGCTCTCTCTGTCTGCATCAGACTGCACACTTCACTTGGCTTGTCTCTATTGCAGTTCCCCAACTTGGGGCCGTAATCTGTCTGTGCCATTGAACTGCAGTCTGAAAATACAGTCTGACTGCACACAGCATGGACTGGGGCCCCAGAAGCTACAAATTGTGCAGGACGGTACTGATTTCACCGTGGGCTCGGTGCCCAGTGGTCCGCGGAGAGGCTGGGTGTGTACACAGAAGTTGTTAACTGTGCTCTGGTGCACGGAGGTCTGCATTATCGCACTGTCAGGTGATGCCACACAGTCAAATCCATTCAAAAGAAGAACTGTATGGATTCGCTTTAAGAAAAAAAGTGTATTCTTAGAGCTGCAGGAATATTTGGAGCGCTACTGGAGTATTCTGCTATTCACAAAATGCATGCACAGACTGAGTTGACCATCCACTCTGGCTCTTGGAGCATATCAGGTTTCAAGTCTTACAGCAACACTTGTCCCATGGAGAACTAGGCAGCTTTGTGGTGCATTGTTTATGCTAAAGCTTCTCTAGTTCCTCCCGCACAGCTTAGCCAGTCACGTAAGTGCAGTCACTGGAGCGTGGCTCGAAGAAATGCAAAACATGAGGAGACAGGAAGGTCAGAGGGACAACAAGGGAGAAATGAGGAACGGGGAACACACAAGACAAAAGATGTGTGCAGGGGATGAGGGAGAGACAGTAAGGAAAATGGAGCAATGGAGGGAAGGGGAGGAACGGCTTTATGTATATGAAACGGAAGAAGTGTTTTCTCATTGGAGCACTTCATTTGTTTCAAGTACACAAAGTTTCCACCCATAAACGTAAACCATTGTCATATTTAGCTTGCATGATAATTGGTCTGTCAAGGATGAGCCCAGTGCAGCTTGACCTGCATTGGGCTAGTCAGTGACACACCTCTGCAATGCCGTTCTCTGTAGCAAAACATTTCTTGTGCAAGCGCAAGCAACATAAAAAGGAAGAGAAAGGCAGACAGTGGATGTAATTAGGGAGTAGATTCAGTATTCTGAAGCTTTGATAGGTGGAGGAGGGGAATGCCCCCTGCCCCCGAAGCCACCTCACAGTTCAGACCATTACCAGTATGTTTGCTTGCCTTGCAAATGAACACAAGCATTTGTCAATGCTGAATGGTTGCTTGCTGGCATTAGCAGTGGAAGTGCAGGAGTTAGACAGATGCAGTATAGGAATGGCAGTGAAGTACTGAACTGATGCCAACTCCACCCCCACCCTGCAGAGATGGACAGGCATTGGGGTGTGCCTTTGGTTCGTCGCCCATAACGGTCATGACATTTCACCTCACCCTACCCTGCAGACACTTACAAGTGTTGAGGTGTGCCTTGGGGTGCCTGGGCTTCACACTCACCTCATTCCATAAGGAAATATGCTAAAATGGATGCAGTATCAGAGAATGGGGTGAACTCTGGGACCAAAGAGTCCAAGGTGCACCTCGATGCCTGTCACTGGCTGCAGGGTGGGGGTGGGGGTGGAATAGCGTGAGCATTACTGTCAACAATCCCAAGTCACACCCCTGACGCCCATCAGTCCCTACAGGGTAATGCGTTATGGTCAGAAACCCTAATGCCCTGGGGGTTTCTTGGTATTTTTACTCCAAGTTTTCAACATGGGCACATGAACAGTGACACTATCAGTTTGTTAGTCGAAAGGTGATTTTTGCACAGCAACTGCGCCATTTGGTGCCACAGGTGCAAAAACACATTTCAAACAGGATGTGAAAAATGACAGCTGTACTGTTCAAGAGGAGGTGTGAAAAAATGGTAATGTTGAAAATCTGGAGTAAAAATATAAAAAAACTGGTGAAGTCACAAGCGTGCATAGGAACTGTGCAATGCACACCCGTAATTATTTTGGGAATTTTTTACACCAGATTTTCGACATAGGCATTTTGGGACCTCTGCTCATGAACAGTATCACTGTGATTTTCTTAATCTGTCCCGAACACTGATTTCCCACAGTGACCATACTATTCTCTGCCAGAAGTGCGAAAACACATTTTGGCCAGGATATGAAAAAAGACAGCTGTACTGTTCATAAGGAGGTGTGGAAAAATGCCAATGTTGAAAATCTGGAGTGAAAATATTACAGATTCGTGAAGTTACGCGGGTGCGTGGAAACTGTGCAATGCATGCTTGTAACACAGTCATTTTATGGACTTTTGTCATCAGATTTTCAACATAGGCATTTTAAGACCTCTGCTCATGAACAGTGTCACTGTGATTTTCTTAATCTGTTCCGAATATTGATTTTGTACACCAATCACGCCATTGTGCATTACATGTGCAAAAACACATTTCGGGTAAGATGTGAAAAATACTGTAACAGCTGTACTGTTCATAAGGAGGTGTGGTAAAATAACAATGTTGAAAATCTGGAGTGAAAATATTAAAAATTGTCAAAGCTACGAGCGTGTGTAGGAACTGTGCAATGCACACTTATAAAACAGTCATTTTTGGGAATTTTTTCACCAAATTTTTAACATAGGGTTTTTGGGGGCCTACCTCATGAACTGTGACATTGTCATTTTGTTAATTGGTCCCGAAAGGTGGTTCCATGCAGTGACCGTGAAATCACCTTTCAGGACTGAATAACAAAATGACAGTGACTGGATCATGAGACGGGGTCCCAAGAACCCCATGTTTAAAATTTGGTGAAAAAATTCCAAAAAATGGCCAAGATATCCACTTAAGTCGAAAAAACTCTATTTATGCCATTGTACAGCTTACCGGGATTTCTTCTGTTCATGGTCAGCTTTGAAGAGTGCAAACCTGTTCCCGGTCCACCGAAGATTGTCGCACCAGGCTCCAGAGGTAAGTATGGGGTGAGGCAGGTGTGGGGAGGTGGGGCACAGGAGGGTGGGCGGGTTGGGTGGGGGGTGCCACAGACAGCATGGGACTGTTTTCTTTATTTTTACAGGGTATTCAAAAAAAAAAAAAAAAGACACCGCAGGATGACTGGCACACTGGGGATGGGCTCCCAGCGTGCCACCTGGATGTTTGTTGGGCAACGGGAGTGGAGCCAATGGGGATTGGGCACCCTGTCGGCCACACACTGTGCTGGGGGGGATGCATCATGCCAACGGGGAATGAGCTACTCCGTCTGCAAATGAACTGGGAAGGGGATCCTGCCGACAGGGGGATTGGGCACCCCCCGTTGGCATTTTACTTATTTATAGAAATGTTTCATCAGGAAGGCACACTGAACAAAGGGCGTCAGCTTTCTGTCAGCTTCATGGGGACTGTGAGAGGCCGTCGGATAAGCCATCGCCATGGGGACACCACACAATGCAGCTTGTAATTGGCTGTTGCAGTCTGGGATACCCCACAGCAAAAACAGTTGGTTGCGTAGTGACGGGTCACCCCCTGATTGCAGCGGCCAAGTTTCTTTGATCATAGTGGCTTGCTCATTAACTGTCTTCACTGACTGTATGCTCCTCTATTGGCCGAGGCACATACCAGCCCCCAAATGGACTGCTGCCATCTGGCACAACACTGCCACGTCTCCACAACCTGCTTTTGTGAAGGAAGGTGACACAATGTGTTTCTTGCACATGTGTGCAAGCAACACAAAAATGGTGCAGGCTTGGTTGATGGATGGTGCAGCTGTACATTGGTCAGCTAGTTGGGGCCCTCAGGAGAATTAAGGAAATTAATTTTAGATTGCTTTCTTAAGCTTAATTCAACTGCAGCTTGCAGAATTTACTAACCTTGAAATATTTACAAGTCCTTTTCCATAGTGGTGCAGGGCTGGCCCTGCATTACTTACAGTTAGACGTCTTCATACTGTAGGCTTAGACAAGTCAGAATCAAGTGCTTTCAGCAGGCGGGCTCTATCCTGGAAGGCTAAACTGCTGGCAAAGCTGACAACCGTTCCCCAATACTGACTGCAAAGGTCTTTCTGCTCTTGCAGGTGGAAAACAATACTTTAACATACTGTGGGATGGTCCCCTCTTCTGGCTAGAAATCACTCTTTTTACTAGACCAACCAGTCTGAACAGCTCAGTTTTTTACATTCATCACATTTATGGTCTTCAGGTCTACATCCAGCACATTTGTAGTTTAGTCACAATTATTTTTCCATGTGTCCCATTTGGTCATGGAATACATAACCCTTTTTCCAGTCAGCCAGAACTTTTAACCAGGCACATTCCCAATGATTTTAGGGGCAAGCACCCACACTCTGCACAGCAGAATGAACAACCAGAGCCCAGGATATGGATCCCACATGAATTACAGGACACAGTCTCCTGGACAAACTTTCATCTTCCTTGTCCATTAAAGCCAGAGCTTAAAGCTCAACTTTTGTTACCACTCTAGACTGAACATGTGGCTGGGCTCACTACCAATTAAGATACTTTGACTTGACTGGGCTTGTAGCAAGGCCCACTACCATCTTCCAGACTTCGCTGGCTAGCAAACAGACATAGTAGTCTCTTTCGACGCAAACACTTGCTCTTGGCAATAAACTGTTTACTGTAGCTCTCTGGGCTCTTTTAACACCAACTTGCATTTGGCAGCAAACAGTTTCTGTAGCTCTCTAAGCTCAAATACAACATGTAGTCCCTTGGGTACACACTGGGCGCTTGCAGCTTCCACGGACAAAATACTGGACCTCCCAGGCAAAGTTAGGAAGAGTCCCAACTCTGACTACTCCTCTTCCAGTCCTGAAGGCACTTTTAAATCAGACACATTTATACACAATACTCGGACCCTTTCTGGTCACTTGGTAGATGTCCTCCCTCCCTCCCTCTGGGCGTTGCTGTGAATGCAGGGCGCAGACAGACAGTCACTATTGGTAGGCTTCAGGCTTCTCTGCTCCTTTAAAACTTTCTCAGAGTTGCATATGGCAAAAGCAATTTACTCACTTGGGTGTCTTGCAGAAATTGCATTCCTCCTGAGGTTTCTGGATTAATCAGCACTCTCACTGCTGTGGCCGGTTCAGCTCTCTCATAGCTGGCTTCATTAGGTTGCTGGTCCACGTTTTCCCCCACATGGAAAGGCTCTGGCTAGCCCTGGAGGACATTCTCTGGCAACCACCAGGCTATCAACTTTAACTGCTGGCAGCCATTTGTTTCTTGGCAGAAGAACACCCCCTCCCCCGTGGATGGGCTTGCACTGGATCACTAGGCCCATTTCTCCAACTGAGGGCCTGAAATCTCATCCCTGTAGGGGGGCCCGCTCAAACTGCTCACAAAGCCAGAAAACACTGCCTTTTATGGATTTCTTCCGAGGCTTCCGATTCGCTGAAGCTGTCTGCTGCTCCTACTTTAATTGGTTCATCCTGCCTGTCAGTCCAATAATGACTATTCATTAACTCCGCTCAATGCTCTATAGGCTCCCTGTTTTGGCTCCTGAAATTACATCCCTGCAGATTCCTCATAAGCACTTTGCAATGTTCTATGGGCTCTGGCAAAAGCCCCACAAGTCTTGGCTTGGAATTCTGGCTTTCCGATTGGCTGTTGCTGCACTAAAATGGCTGCTGATACACACAGTCTCTTTGCAGATTTAACACAGTCCCAAATAAAAGTCCTGGTATAGCCAGATTAATTACTTCATTTGTGCACTTACCCTACAGTTCAATAGTAAAACTAGTACAAAAGCCCCAATGGCAGAAGGCATCAAACCAATTCAAATATCAAATCGGTACACTGCACTATCTTCCAAAACAACAAGCGTAACAAGCGTTGAAAGCTCTATGCACCCAGAGCAGCACAAGAAGGTGCACTTAACTACTAAACCCAACAAAAAGAACAATAGGAAACATGTACTTATATTTGGAGACTCAATGATTAGAGGTGTAGAGACTCACCACCAGCAGAACCATGCCTCCATTTCAGTTAGGTGCCTCCCCAGAACATCGGCATGGAGGGACACAAATAGAATAGAGGAGATCATGTGAGGCATGCAACATAACATGCAGGTTATTCTTCACATAGGGACATATGACTTAGCCAGTAAATCAGTGGAGGTAACAAAACAAAACCTCACCAGGCTAGGCGATAAGATTGCTTCACTTTCATCCGGTATTACCTTCTCTGAAATCTGCCAGTCTGGAGGAAAGGAGACAGCAGGCAGAAAATCAGAGAAGGGGACATCTCAGAGCTTAATACCTGGCTAAGGAGCTGGTGCCAGGAAAAAGGTCACCGCTTTATCAGAAACTGGCAGGACTTCTGGGAGCAGGAGTTCTTTAGGTTCAACGACCTACACCTCACAAAGGAGGGATGCATAGTTTGATTTAAATATCAGTCAGTTAAAATACTAGATAGGGGAGGGTTGGAACAGGCTTCCCTAGCATAAACAGGGCAGCCAGTTGCCCCTGCCCCATCACCTGCTAGTCCAGCACAAGTATATACCAATAATACCCAGACCAAACATTACTACGTGGGTTCACAATCCAAAAGGGTTAGTCATGCAGCAGGCCAACAAAGACAAGAATGGAAGGCACTGAGCGTAAATGCTCGCAGTCTGCCAAACAAAATACTGGATCTCGGGCCGGCCCATCGGCACAGCAGTTGGATTTCCACTTCCGATGCCGGCGACCCGGGTTCGGGAGCAGACTTGGGTCACTGGAGGGTCAGCCAGGGGAGAAGGCTTGAGTGTCCTAGGGACTGTTCACCTTCTCCAGGGGGAGAGAGGGACAGGATCCGCAGCTTGTCTGACCCCGGGTGGAAGCCCAAGGTACAGCAAGCTGGTAGGACAGACCAATGGGGAACTGTGTGGTGGACGTTGGCGTAACACCTTGACATCAGAGCACACACCACACAGACAGAAACAGGAAAAAGCACTGCCAGAGCATGGGTAGATGGAGCTCCCATGCCAACCCTGATTGTGACTGTCTGTCTGACCACTGGGGGACCAAGTGAGACTAGAAGATATCGGGGTGTCTGGGCCCTACCCCATACCCACATGGGGGTTATAGCGACGGCTCCATGGGGGAACCCGCGGGGATTCAGATAGGTCAGTCGTGGGGGGGGGGCACATAGGAGTCTCCCGAAGAAGCGCAGCTCCGGGTTGGGGTAAGGAGGAGAAATAGAAAGAAAAAAAAAATAAAAAATACTGCATCTCACAGCCATGATAGCAGAAGCCAAATTAGACTGGGTCACAGTTACAGAGACCTGGTTTGCTGGGAACCACACCTGGGATGTCACCATACTGGGTTACACACTATTCCGGAGGGACCTGGTGGAGAAAAATGGAGGGGGAGTGGTGCTGTATGTGAAAGAATATATCTGTGCAGCAGAAATCCAGAGCACTCACGGTAAGGCGGAAACCCTTTGGGTTACATTAGGAACTGGAGGCAAAACTCCCATCCGGGTGGGAGTCATCTACTGACCCCCATCCCAGGAAGCTGATGTGGACAAAGAGCTCTTAGAAACCATCATGATGATGAAGGCAGACAGGGGTGAATTACTACTGGTAGGAGACTTCAATCTGCCAGATGTGGACTGGTCATCATACTCGGTGTCCTCAGATCAGAGCAAAGATTTCCTCTTTTCACTTAGGGGAGTGGGTCTGCATCAACTGGTGAACTCGCCCACCAAAGACAGAGCAATGTTGGACATAGTGCTCACAAACAGCTCTAGGGTCTCAGAAACCCAAGTAGGAACCAATCTGGGGACCAGTGACTACAGGTCAGTCTAGTTAAATGTAAACCAGGAGGAAGTTACTAGTCACACTAAAATCAGAGTAATAGATTTCAAAAAAGCTAACTTCACCAAAATGCAAACTATATTCGCATCCATAATGGAAGGAAAAAACTCGGGGGATGTAGAGGACTGCTGGAATACCTTAAAGACTGCTCTGCACACAGTAACAACAAAATGCGTGAAACTGACCATGAAGTCCAGAAGAAGGAAGAGACCTCTCTGGTTCTCAAATGAAGTAGCAACCAAAATCAAAGAGAAACACAGGGCCTTTACACAATTTAAACAAACAAAACAAGAAGCAGATGGAGAAGAATATAGGAAAAAACTGAAAGAGGCAGGGAAGGCAGTCAGAAGGGCAAAAGCGCAGATGAAGAGAAAATAGCACAGGATGTTAAGAAGGGAGACAAAACCTTCTACAGATACATAAGGGAGAAAAGAAAAACTAAGGGAGGAATAGTCCTGATGGCAACCAATGAAGACAAGATGGCAGTGAGGGAAAGGCCAAAGCCCTAAACGAGTTCCTCTGTTTTGTCTTCACTATAGAAGACAGTGGCAAAGGTCTCATGCTAGGTCAGACAAGGCATGATGGTCAGGGATTGGACACTAGCCCCTTCACAAACAAAAAAGAGTCCTAAAAGAGCTGAGCAGACTCAAGACAGACAAGGCCATGGGGCCTGACGGCATACACCCTAGGGATTTATAAGAACTTCGTGAGGAATTAGCCACACCACTGGCAGAGCTCTTCAACAAGTCACTAGACAGTAGAGAAATACCTCAAGATTGGAAGGGGCAACAGTGGTGCCACTTGCACAAAAGCAGGAGCAAAGAAGAAGCAGGAAATTAAAACCATCAGTTTGATTTCAGTCATAGGGAAAATGATGGAGTCATTACTAAAAGAGACGATAGTGGTATACCTGAAAGATACTGGAAAAATATACCCAAGGCAACATGGCTTCACAGTGGGATGATTCTGTCAAACCAACATGATTGACCTCTTCGACTGGGTCACCAGAATAGTGGATCAAGGAGGGGCAGTGGACACTGCATACTTGGATTTCAGCAAAGCCTTCAACATTGTCCCTCACAGAAGGCTAACAAACAAGCTGGAACATACAGGAATTGGACAAAAGGTAGTTAATTGGATCAGCAACTGACTAAATGATAGGACCCAGAGAGTGCTAGTAAATGGATTTCTGCTGAGGGAAGGTAGGCTACACGTCCTTGGTAAGACCACACCTGAAATACTGTGGTCAGTTCTGGAGACCTCACCTCAAAAAAGACATTGACGGTTTGGAGGTGGTGCAAAGAAGAGCTGCTAAAATGGTGCAGGTTCTATACCATGAGACATATGAAGTGCGACTCAGGGAGCTAAATTTATATTCCCTCAAGCAAAGAAGAAACAGAGGTGATGATCAAAACATTTACGTATGTGAAGGGGATAAACACAACTCAGGCAGGTAATCTATATCAGCACAACACAACAGCATGTACAAGGGGCCATAATTTGAGGTTGGTGGGAGATAGGTTCTAAAGCAACCTCAGGAAGTACTTCTTTATGGAGAGAGTGGTAGACCCTTGGAACAGCCTGCCCCAGGACCTGGTAAAATCAAAGACAATTAGAGATTTCAAACTTGCATGGGATAGGTATTGCGGACAGGTTAGGGTGCAGGCAACATGGGAGGGGGAGTCTTTTTGGGCAGACTAGATGGATCGTGCGGTCCCCATCTGCCGCCATTTTTCTTATGTTCTTATGTTTTTCTTAATAGCCCTTCATATGCCCTCTTAAACGCTGCTCAGCTTTAACATTTTTGTTCATCTTTTAGCCTGTCACTGCTGCTGCAATTAAGTGCCCCCTAGCAGCACACAGGCAATTTATCTGAATCCCACATGTCAAATAACTGGAACAGCCAGATACTGTTTTATTTTGAGTATGTCCCCTCTAAATTATAGCCCCCTTAATGGTTTGGTGGTGGCTGCTATTAATGTAAATTTATTTACAGCTGGCAGCAACCACCAGAATATGCGATCCCCAAAGCAGACAGAGCCCTCATTAATATTCATAAGAGATTAGGGCTCTCTTCATAAATATTCATGAGCCCCAATCACACCACTCAAAGGTACTCTTTATTTAAAATGAAAAGAGGGCTGTCTTGGCCCTGGCTGAGGTCACTGGTCCCCACAGTGCCTGAAGCAGGGACCGGGACCACCAAACTACTTCCCGCTAAACCGCAAAGAGAGCAGTCAGGCGATCAAGCACTTTTCAACGCATGAGCAGTACTGCTGGCTGGCTGTAAGAGGAAGGAAAATGGCTAGCAGCTTCACAGCCATTATAGCTCCTGTGGCCCCCACCAGGAAACTGAACAAACGGAGCAGGGGCCAGATGGAGACTTAAGGTGCCACAGGCACATCTTGGCTCTCATGCTCCAGCGGTGAAAATGGGGACATAAACCGGGAAACTGGCAGACCTCAAGAGGCGCTCCATAGCAGGAGCAGGAACAGAAGCCAAGGGAGCAAGATGGGCACAAGGTAAGCCCCCATATTTGGGGGCAGGGGGCGCTACATTATGCACAAGCAACATATGCCATCACCTGTTCAAAAATCTGAGAACAGAGAAAAAAGGAGAGATCAAAAAGGAGAGGAGAGGAAAGGAAAGGAAAGGAAAAACATTACATCATAAGGATACTTACCATCAGAGTACTACAGCTGGCTGTGCAATGGTGTATGTTTTGGTGTCCATATGTACTGGAACCAGCGAAACCTGCATGTTGACATGAAAAATTTTAATGCCACGATGAATCACATGGACTGATTTCTGCCTCTAGTAGGCTGAAAGAAGGGCTGCAGTTTCTGAAGAACAGTGCAGGTGACTTACCATCACAGCTGATGTAAAGTCCTTGCTGCAGTGTGGTTCCGCGTGACAAAGTCTTGCCGGCTTCAGTCAGTGGCTTGATATAGAGTGTAGGACCATCACTTCCTTGGGCTAACAGTTCAAATGTGGCATGCTGTATGATAATTCTGGTGAAGAGGACCAAGATGAATCAGGCAAGAGGAGTACAGAGGAGGTAGTGGAGGCAGTTCTGTTTATCACATTGGTGGTAGTGTGTGCAGCCTGTTGTATCATCACTACGGCAGTGAAAGTGGTAGCTGATGCTGTTTCTTACTTGCTGTGAGGAGGAGGACACAGCTGAACCAGTCCAGGGAGTACAGAGGAGGTAGAGGAGGCAGTTCTGTTTATCACATTTGGGGAAGCGGGCAGCCTGTGCCTTGCTTTTATTTTAAATTCATTATCCTGATAAAACACTATGCTAGTAGCTACCACTCTGGTGGTGGAAGTGCTGTCCCATGCTGTTTCTGCCTGTGCTGTAGGATCCAAGGTGACTACACCCATAAGATGACAGGAGGAAGAAGAGGAAGAGGAGGCTGAGATGTTGAAGTTACTGCTGCACAGCTGCGGTGCATCTTGCTGGTGTAGCGGGTGTTCATTGTAAGTGGCATAGTGCATTGTTTACAGGTGCTCCATTTGACGCAATTAAAAAGCAGCACTAATTAATGGTTGTGGATTTACTGTATATCAGAACAATGAATGTGAACACTATTAATTTGACATCCAGGATTACATTTGGGACGGGTGGGGTGGGAGAAGGAGAAAATAAATTGGAGACTGGAGAGTTTGTTGTTCTTCCACGTTGTCCATGAAGCTTCTCTCGCAGTCTTCAAGACTGGAATTGTCACCATAAGGGAACACTGTCTCCATCACTACTTTATTCACTTCAATGCTGCGAGACAATGATGAGGTACATCCCAGTCTGCCAACAGTACTTTTCTCATCATCATCATCACTGTCAAGCAGTGGTGTGACAAGGGACATAACTCTTTTCATTGGAATGTGAGCCTGATTCATTTTAATGAATGTCAGCATGCCAACATTTTTAGGAGAGAGATTGGTGCACCTGTCGCGTACAATGGCACCTGCTGAACTGAACACCCGCTCAACGCTGACACTCGAGGACAGACAGCTCAGATATTACAGGACAACCGCTGTCAGTGCTGGCCAGTCATTGACCTTAGTGACCCAGTATAGCAGTAGGTCATTTGCAAGTGTGAGGTTCTTTATATCCGCCAAATATGCATCTATCATGTGTTTGCTACTCGAAGACGTGCAGCGTGATCCTCCTCCTCCTCCTCAGTTTCCTCCATGTCTGCAACTCTCACCTGACTTAGGGCAGCCCAAATCAGATTCAGCATAGGTTCCTTTAAGTGGCATGGTTTTGGTGAAGTTTTACACCCCTGTAATGATTAGGATGAGTAGGTGGCAAGAACACCAGCTCGATGTACAGTACCCTTATGTGGGTTTGATCTCTGTGCCCATAGTTGCAACTGTGCACCACTTACCCTGTAAGTGAGAATTTCTATCAGTTTCTCCACCTCCTGATGCCCACCTTGTATTATGGCTGCAAGCCCACGTTTACAATGTGGGTCAAGTATTGTGGCAATCCTGAACTCCTCAGTTTGCAGAAAATAGCTTATGTGGGTAATGGAGTCTAATGTGGACAGCATGTGTTCCACCAATGAGCAACTTGCTCTGTCACCACCTGCCTCCATCTGTTGCTGCACGTTCAGCAGTGTCTGCCTCAAGCACCTGTAGCAGAGGAATGAACTCACTGATGCAGGCTATGTCCCAACTCACTGCCTGTGCTGCATGCTTGAAGGGCCTTAGAATCAAGATGAGTCCATCCATTTGGCGCCACTGCTTGGTTGTGAGACACATGGTTGCCCCACTGCTGCCACCACTTGCATGGAGTAGCAGATACTTTGATATTACCTTGTACTGCTCATATAGATGCTCCACCATGTACAAGGTGGAGTTCCATTTGGTGACGTCAAGTCAGATGATGCTGAGGCAGATTGTTCTGTACCTGCAGAGCACATAGATGGTCATGCACCTTTGCAGAATGTGCAAAGTGGGCACAGATGCATCAGGCCACAGTCAACATTTCTTTGACATCTGGATGGTTTGATGAAAGCCTGCACAAGGTTAAGACAGTGTGTCACGCATACCACCTTAAAAAAATTCACCATCACTTATGTATTTCCACACATTGGATCCATTGTCACTGATGATGAATCCAGCTTTCAGTGCATAGGGGTGGAGCCACCCATCCATCTCTGTGAGTAACACTTCAACCATCTTTCCTTCAGTGTGTGACCCGGGAATACTCTTCGTGGTCAGAGTCGCATGCTGCCTAACACCAGGCATGTTGCTACCACCACAGTTTGTCTTACAGCAATTATTGCCTCGCCCTCAATCAGGTGCTACCCCAGGTACCTGTGCCCAGTGTGCTGTAATGCACAGGTAAGTGCTACCAGCTGTTTTCCCACTGGTCCACATGTCCATGCTCAGATGTACATACTGTGCTAAGGAATGCTACAGGGCTGACATACCATGTCTGAGACATTACTGTACAGTTCCAGGATTGTACATTTGGAAAAGTATGTATGTGATGGTACATGCCATTTCAACAAGGCATGGGCCACAAACTGCCTAAACCCAACATTCTCTACAAAGGAGAATGACAACAAATCCAGAGTGAGCATTTCTGCAGCTGCTGCATTCAACTCCTGTGCTGTAGCATGATTAGGCGGGAATTTAGTTTGGTGCTTCAAAATTGAATGCAGCACAGGCAGAACTTTTCTTGAAACTGGTAATGGACCTGGTCTGCCTAACAGCTTGGCTCAGCATGGTGGCATTATTAGGGTGTTCCTTGACTGGGGATTGCCAATGTTACTCTGAAGCACTACACAACCGACCTCAGTGCCTTTTTCATTTTTCATTACTGGGGCACCTATCATACCTGGACTCGGGGTGGTAGTCCTGCTGCTAGGATCACTACTTGGCCTGCTTCCAGAATCATCCGCTTCCTCTAACACTACATAGATGTCCTTCTCCTCACCTGCACCTCCATCTCCCTTATGTACTGTCGTGTTTATTTGACTTACATTGCCTGATGATTTTGATGGACCGGAACCACTGGTGCTGGCTGCTTTCTGGTGTTGATGCCACCGTAATGGGTACCTGTGTTTAAGGTGTGCTGAGTTGACTACCCTTCTTACCCCTACTTACTCTTGTGTGACACAGTTGGCAAATAGCCACTGTCTCATCAGATGGGTCCAGTACATAAAATCCCACACTAGGGATTTATTTGGCCTTGTTTTTACTTGGTGCCAAGATGACTGGGCCAGCAAAGGGGAAGGGCTGGTCTTTGTAATGTTTTGGGATGACTGGAGAAACTGATGAATGGGAGAAACAGTACTGGGGGGGGGTCCTTGGTGGTTGAAGCAGTGCAGGCAACAGGAAATACACCTTCTGTATCCTTGACACCCTACTCTAACCTTTTCTTTTCAGGCTCCCATAAGGGATCTGAGTCCCAACACATCATCTGCAGCAAAAAAACTGGCACTGTCATCATCCTCTGCAGGTCTGTCCTCCTCAATAGCAACAGGCTCAGTGACACTCAACTCCTCTTCATGACCAGTGTCATCATGATACTTGACATGTCCCACCTCGTCCTCACCCACCGGACACACATTATCAGGCTCCGAGCCATCATCAACAAAAGCACCACTTTCCAAGTGCACTTCATCAGTACCAACCACCTCCATGCCCACAGTTGGTTGTTTGGTGGTGGTGCTGCTGCCTCCTGTCACTGTGTCACTTGACACATCAATCAATGTTGGCCACAGATTTGGCAGAGAAAAATTTAGAGGCAGAAAAGCCACCACTACTGCAAAATATGACGGTGCTACTACTGCTACTGCCTGCCAGAGTCATCTGAATATTGTCCCTCTGCTCCCACTGACCACTTTTTGGTACATGTACCACTTTTAGGGACAACAAACTAAGAAATGTTCTTTGTAGGTGTTCCACTGCCTCTTCCTTTAGTTACCCTTTTCTTCCCAGTCATTCTTCTGTGCTTTACTACGTACTGTTACTCAACAGTAAATTTCACCTGTGAAAGTGCAGTCAGAAGTGGGACAATGATTTTTTTCCTAAGGCAGGTGTGCCGACAGGGACACAACAATCACTCTGGTTAAATCGCAGTCAGGAGGACAGTAATTATTTTTTTCCTAAAACACATGTGCCGACGGACATAACAATCACTCTGGTTAAATCGCAGTCAGGAGGACAGTGATTTTTTCCTATCGTAGGTGTGCAGACAGGGACACAACAATCACTCAGTTAAATCACAGTCAGGAGGCCAGTGATTTTTTTTCCGAAAACACATATGCCAACAGGGACACAACAATCACTCTGGTTAAATCACAGTGAGGAGGACAGTGATTTTTTTCCCTAAGGTAGGTTTGCCCACAAGGACACAACAATCACTCTGGTTAAATCGCAGCCAGGAGGACAGTGATTTTTTTTCCTAAGGCAGGTGTGCCAACAGGGAAACAACGATTACTTTGGTTAAATCGCAGTCAGGAGGAGAGTGATTTTTTTCCCCCTAAGGCAGGTGTGCCAACAGGGACACAACAATCACTCTGGTTAAATCGCAGTCAGGAGGACAGTGATTTGTTTTCCTAGAACACGTGTGTTGACAGGGACACAACAATCACTCTGGTTAAATCGCACTCAGGAGGACAGTGATTTTTTTTTTCTAAGGCAGATCTGCTGACAGGGACACAACAATCACTCTGGTTAAATCACAGTCAGGGGGATAGTGATTTATTTTCCTAAAACACGTGTGCCAACAGGGACACAACAATCAATTTTATTAAATCGCACTCAGGAGGACAGTGATTTTTTTCCCTAAGACAGGTGTGCTGACAGGGACACAACAATCACTGGTTAAATCGCAGTCAGGAGGACAGTGATTTTTTTTCTTAAAACACGTGTGCCAACATGGACACAAACAACAATCACTCTTGTTAAAGCACAGTCAGAAAAGTGATTTTTTTCTTATGAAAATACAGGGCACTGGGCCAGTGATTTTTTACTGAACTCAAGTGTGCCTTCTAAATTGCTTTTACCCTCCCCACACAAGCCACCAAACCACTACTTCTATGTTAAAAGAAAACTAAATACATTTAGTAAAGAATACAGGAGAAAATCAACATAAAAAAGTACCGTGTGTGCATAGGGCACTAACAAACACAGTTTTGAAGAAATGTGACCACCAAAATGCTCTTTTATATATATTATATTTAGATTGTGATTCTAGTCTGCCTACAACAAGCACAAGCTCTGCTCTCTATGTCTCTCTCCAACACACTACACTCAGAGAACAACCAAATTAGCTTCTCATTGGCTGTTCAGCAACATGTGACCTCATGTCCCATGGTACATTGCAAACTATGCATATTATGCTTCTCTCCTCTCCATAGCTGCTCAAGTTAGGAGGGTCATGAGAGCTCAATCTATGCCCTCCCCAAGCTGCTGAAACCACCCCCATGTCTCAGCTGCTCAAGTTAGGAGGGTTGCAAGAACTCGATCCATGCCCTCCCCAAGCTGCTGAAACCACCCCACGTCTCAGCTGCTTAAGTTATGAGGGTCGCAAGGGCTCGATCCATGCCCTCCCCAAGCTGCTGAAACCACCTCCACGTCTAAGCTGCTCAAGTTAGGAGGGACACGAGGGCTCGATCCATGTCCTCCCCAAGCTGCTGAAACCACCCCCACATCTCAGCTGCTCAAGTTAGGAGGGTCGTGAGGGCTCGATCCATGCCCTTCCCAAGCTGCTGAAACCACCCTCACGTCTCAGCTACGACAACAGCTCACTCCCCGTGACGTTCCTCTGAACTGAACTCAGAATTTTGAATCTTTTTTTGGGGCGCCAATTACTGGAACGGACAATTTAAAGTGGAGCAGACTGACTGACTTTCTATACTCTGCTTGTCTATGTTTAAGTGTCGGCGGAGTAATGGAGATAGTTTTATTTTAGCCTGAATTACCTATATTTATTGCAAATTTAGCAGTTTCCTGATTGTACCTTAAGAGGGGAGTAGGGCAAGGGCTTGTAATTCATTTTGCCTAGCCAGAGCAAGTGCTTTTACATATTTCCCGACTTAGAAATTATGTACTTACAGTAACTTGGTGCAGTTTTTCTGAACTTCCTAATGAAGGAGAGAAGTGCTGGGTGTGTTATTTACTTTTATCTAGCCAGAGCATCTGAAATGTTACTCCGGTTTACAAATTTCTAGACTTAAAGCAATTTGGACAGTCTCCGGGCAAAAGGGAGAAGAGCTAGGGATCTTAATTAGTTTTATTAAACTCAGAGAACTTCACCTGTGGCGGCAACAGTCAGCTAATGTTGATGTAGGCAGTTTTAAAATTAAATCCTGACTAGCCAGAATGTTTCAGCTAATGCCAAGTACACTGCCTCAGAGGGAGCAAGACAAATTCTTCTGAGCTCCGGTTTTCATTATGAGATTAAGTACTGTTCTCTCCCTCCCAACCCCCCAGCATCTCCCCTTACCTTCCGCATTTAAGGACTGCAGTAACCACGTCTTTTCTTCTCTCCTCTCCACTCCACAGCTGCTCAAGTTAGGAGGGTCACGAGGGCTCGATCTATGCCCTCCCCAAGCTGCTAAAACCACCTCCACATCTCAGGTATGATGACTGCTCACTCCCTATGGCGTGCCTCTGAATTACCCTACTGCCACTTCACGGCAGCTACCCCACCACCCTTGGCGATCATTCTCTTATATAGGGACAAGACCGTCATGTGATTAGTACATGGTGCACTAAATTCTAACAGCTGACTTTCACATTTGCAGGTTATCTCTTTTCACCATTAGACATCACCCTTCACATTCCTGCATAACATAATTGCTATTAACCAGAAAGAAAAGGTAAAATACTAAATAGTACACATATTGGGGTATCAATGTTATTAATAAAGCAAAATCACTTTTGTGGAAAAAATATTGCAGTACTCCCACGATCAGTAGCCTCTTTGAAAACACAGTATCATACTCCCATGATCTGTAGTCCTTATTCAACAAATCATAGCAGAGTCCTAGCATGGGACTACCAGGGTTAAGGTGCCATCTGAAGTTCAATATGGTGCAGGAAACAATATATGCAGCCTTGCACATACTGGGAGTTCTAGGTTCTGGCTATGTACTAAATCAGATAAACCACAAAGTAAGAGGCCATTAGAAATACTCGTGGAGCTGACCCAGTGGTGCAGAGGGTTGAGGTGCTGGCGCCTTACCTCGAGCCACGCCGGCGACCCGGGTTTGGAAATGGACTCGGGACGCCGGGGGCTGGTAGGGGGAGGAGAGGATTGAGCATCCATAGGACTGCTCTCCTCTTCTGGGGTGGGTACAGGGGTGACATCGCTCTTCAGTGGCCTCCGGTGGAGACCGGAGGCACTGCAAGACGCAACGCAGGGACTGCTGAGAAAAGCAGAAATACCCACACTCCATGCTCAACTGGATGATGGCTGCCTGGCTGTCCAAGGCCATCGATGTTCCGCAAGCCATCCATTCCAGCAGCACCCTAGGGCCAAGCATTAGCACTGGTCCATCCCCCCGGCCGGTGCTTTTCCCCTCGGAGGAGGGGGACCTGCCCCTCAAAGGGTTACATCGGGTTACGCTGGGGTCAGCTGCTATCTGGAATGATGACTCGGGGAGTGAGATGGGTTGAATTTAGCCTTGGCTCACGCCTGAAGGAGTGGCTGAGATGGGGCACGTAGGTGGGGTAAAAAGATAATAAAAAAAAAAAGAAATACCCATGGGCACACTCTGGCACCCATTCATGTATCTTGAAGGGCTCAGGAGACAAGGGAACCTATACTACCTAACATTGTATATCAGTGCCCAAAAATGCAGTACCTACCCTGCAATACTTTGATTTCTAGCTAGCCTACTCTTCTGTTTAAAACTACTGCTAGCAGGGGATATTGAGGAAAACCCTGGCCCACTCGCAGCCAGTATTCGAATAACCAATTCAAACAGATCCATATGGGACAACAATAAAGAACTAAAATTAACACATATAAATATTAACAGCTTAAGGCCTAAAATACATGCGTTAGAGGCATGGGTGAACCAATATACACCAGATGTCATTGCTATTAGTGAAATGTGACTCAAGTCCCATATACCAGACCATGAGGTTGACTTAAATGGTTATCGGTCCGTTAGGAAAGACAGACTGAGAAAGAAAGGGGGAGGGGTCATGATTTATGTAAAATCTATGTTTAATGCCTCACCTATTCTGATACCAGACCTAACCCAATTAAACTGTGAAGCAATATTTATAAAACTATTACTGGGAGGGACTAAACCACTAATTGCTGGGACTGTGTATAACCCTCCCAAGATGGCCACCGAATCATTAAAATCCCTAGTAAATATAATCTCTTCTCTCCGCTGGGTAGGGGGAGAGAAAGTTATTCTGGGGGGTCTTCAGTATACACTGGGGGCCCCACATCGCTGATGACCTTAAAAGCTCCCTACAAGAGGTTGAACTCACCCAACTAATACAGGAACCGACCAGACTAAATACAAAAACCGGCAACCACACCACACTGGACTGGGTCCTGGTCACAAACCCAGATAGATTCAAAATGGCAGGCACCTTCGCAGATTCTCTGAGTGATCACTCACCCATGTTTGGTGTATGGAAGAATGACTTCCCTACCCCACCACCCCCAGAATATTCTGGACTAGGGACTACTCTAAATTTGACCCACGCTCCTTTCTCAACACCCTGGCTGAGGTCAACTGGCAGCAAATCAAACTTGCTCAGACTAACCTTGACACAGCCCTTGATTTTTTTCATTAATAACTTCCTGTGTGCCACCAATAAGCACACGCACGGTGAAAACAGATCAGAGTCAAGGGACAAGAAGCCAGGTGGCTCTCTCGGGATCTGAGGAACACAAGAGGGACAGAGACAGGGCTTGGGGTACATTTAAATCCTCTAACCTAGCCACGGACTGGCAGAAATACAGGGAACTCAGAAATAGATGCAAAGTAGAGTTAAAAAAAGCCAAAAGGCAACACTTCCGGCACATTCAGGAAAATAATTTATGGAACCTGAAAAAATTCTGGGCACAAGTATATACCCTCATCAAGGGCTACAACAAACAAGAAGGGGGGACATTATAGCAGAAGGAATACAGCACACAAACCCTGTTGAAGGAACCAAAGTTTTCAATGTGTTCTTCACAGAACTGGATAAATTCAAGACCCATGGCCCTGGGCCAACTAAATCATCACAAAACCCCAGTAAAGGTAGTCACAGCATCCAGGACTTTCACTTCAAATTAATTTCCAGCACCGAAGTCCTGAAATTACTAAAGGGGATTAAAACTTACGAAACAGCGGGGTACAACAAACTAGAATCTAAGCTTCTAAATATTGCAGCCACAGTCATTGCTACAACAATTTCATGGCTAATTAACCAATCCCTCCTAGAAGAGAAAGTTCCCTCTCTCTGGAAAGTGGCCCTGGTTACACCAATCCACAAAGGTGGACCCCGAGAGACAGTAGAAAATTATCACCCAATATCCCTACTTTCAATACTAAGTAAAGTGATGGAGAGGGTGATGTACAATCAGGTGGCGGAATATGTTGAGCGATACAACATATTCAATTCCACACAACATGGCTTCAGAAAGAACCATGGAACACACACAGCCTTAGTTAATCTCAGCATGGACATATTTTCTGCTCTTGATAAGGGAATGCTCACTGATGTGATCTTTATTGATCTCACCAAAGCATTTGATCTGGTAGACCACCAGCTACTATTTGCAAAACTAAAGCAGATCGTCCTGGATTGCCTAACAGTGCAATGGTTTACTGACTATCTCCAGGGAAGGTTCCAATTAGTCAGATGGCAGGGTAACACGTCTGATAAGTACCTAATAACGGATGGCGTCCCACAGGGATCAATCCTTGGGCCACTGCTATTCTCCTTATTCATTAAAGAATTACCTACCTTCTGTAATGGTGCGAAGGTCACCCTTTACTCAGATAATATAGTGCTATACAGGTCCACATAAGACCCTGATGACCTAAACAGAATGCTATCTAATGACCTCCTGGAATTGGAGGGATGGCTGAATAATAAACTTGTCCTAAACAGCAAAAAAACAAAGGCGATGCTATTTGGGCCAAAAAGTCTTGGGACAAGCCGATCGAATAAACTACCTCTCTCACTATCGACCGGGTCAATGGTTGCAGCAGCTGAGTCCCTAAAGTACCTAGGACTTACCATTAACCAGGATTGCACCTTAAAGGTCCATATTGATTGGCTAACGAAAACACTGAACCAAAAGATTGGACTCCTGTACCGCCTTAGTCCCTATCTTACCCAGGACTCACATGTTAAGATTGCCCAAGGTACCCTCCTACCCACACTATTCTACGGCTTCCCTGTGCTGCTCTCTGTTAAAAACACTGAGATGCAGAAACTCAGAACCCTGTACCATAGGATCTGCAGGTCTGTGGCCAGGGCACTCCACAGAGAACATCACTGTTAGATCCTTAATGCCCTATCCTGGCCCACCTTGGAAGGTAGATTACAACATCCATCTCTATGCCTAGCCTATAAGTTCAGGCTGGCTACTACCCCACCTAGCCTTGCAGAGTTGCTGCAAATAAAAAAGAATAGCAGGACACTAAGGTCCTCAAGCAGACAGCTCCTCGAGGTACCCCAGATGATGTCCACCCAAGGGTCTCGGGCTTTCTCAGCCCTCATTCCTCCCATATGGAACACGTTACCAACAAAGCTCCAAGAGTGCATCTCACTAGGGGGATTCAAAAAGGGATTAAAGGCCCACTTGCTGGAGTTAAATCAATGCACTTGTCACTGTTGATATCTCTACTGTGGTCCTGCTGACTCTAAAATTTCTATGAGGGAGTGGGAGTGTTCGTTAATTTATGTTGGTATATTAATAATGGCTATGTGTCGTATGTTGAAAACTGTTCTCCATTACATGTGATATGTAAACAACTGTAAATTGTAATTTCTGCAAATGTTATATTATGTTCTATTGCAATTAGTTCCTGGTCGCCCCTGAAATAAGGACCACTACTGGACTCAGTGGACCTACCCAGTTACCAAAATTAAATAAATAAATAAATAAATAATAAACTTCAATGCTGAAGTTTCAGCTTCGCAGTTCTGGGATACTTCCATTATTAAATTAGCATGCATCGAAGTTTCCGACTTTGAAATTTCGCAAAACTGGCATTAGTAAGTGAAGTGCAACTTCGAACTGCAAAAAACTTTGCAGAGCAGTAAAACTATGCAAAATTTTACACAAAGTGAATTTTTGCAATTTCGCACACCTCTACTTCCAAACCGCCAGAATGTGGTACATTTGTATAAAGAGACTGGATGTCAAGAGTGCCCAACATCCAGTCATCTTCCATCTGTAGATCTCCCAGGATGCCCAATATCTGTATAGTGTCTTTAATGTATGACCTCAAAGTTGGAACTATGTGATTAATGTGTTTGTCAACAAACTTCAAAAGTGGCTCAGTTAGACAGTCAATTCGAGACACTACAGTATGATGTGTCCTGGGTGATCCACAATGATTTTGGGTACCTTAGGCAGCACATATTCTACCTAATGGGATGTGATACAGTTAAAAAGTCCAGGGAATGGTCAGAAATAAGTCCCATCTCATGTGTTTGCATTAAATAGCCATCAGTCTTTTTTTAAATTGTACTGTTGGATTGATCTTTAAACCAGCATAAAAATTCATATTTGACAGCTGTTTGAAAATTTCTGTTTTATAGTCATCAATATTAAGGGTGACTACAGAGCCCCTTCATCCGCAGGTTTAACAATAATGTGAGGGCTGTCATTAAGTTCCTTTCAAGCCATGCGCTCCACCTGTGAAATGTTTGAATAATTCAAAGTGGATAGTTCATGTTTCCATTTATTCAGTTTGTTCAAAAGCACCCTTTCAAATGTCAATACTGTGGGCATATAGTGTGGAACAAAAGTAAAAGGTTTCTTTAGATTAATATTCACAGGCTGCTGTGTATTTAAGGTCTCATTACTATCACTGATGGTCAAATCAGGTTCATTCATTTGTATTTCTGGTATAATGAACTTTTAAGTTCAACTTTTGTGAAAACTTTTTAATGTCCACAAACAAATCAAACTCATTAGTAGTGCAAGTAGGGACAAATCTTAACCCTCTCTGGAGAACAGCTTGCTCTATCGGTGTCAATATAACTGCTGAAAAGTTAATAACATTTAAGACTATCCTCTGCCTCTGCAAGACTTCCTGCCTCTCTGCCGTGATGTCAAAATCTGTGGTGCTCGTCTCTGTTACTGATTCTGTTGGTGATAGCTCAGTTTGAGCCATACTCCAGTGTTATCATTTATGCTTGTGTTTCTTTCCTCCATGTCTGGTCCTTTGTGGCTGTTTGTTCCTCTTGTACATTCTGATGGGTGGTGGGGCATTCTGTGTGCTCCTCCTCCTCCATTTCTCCCTGCTCTAAAAAATCATCAACAGTCTGTTCACGATTCGGAGGTAAAGTGATCATGTGTTGCATTTAAATCATTAGGGTGTTTTAGAATGGAAAGCATTGTTGCTGAATTAGATGGCATTCAGCTACATCAGGTTTTTGTTTAGAGTCCCACTGCTGGTTGTTGCTAAAACCATTTCTACATTTGTTCTTTCATTTGCCCCCTTTTTAGTTCCAGATAAAAACCCTGTTCTTGAGATAGTCCTGATGATCCCTCTCAAATTTTGTCTTTTTGATCTGTTTAAGTCTGACATCTTCATCCTGTAGCGTATGAAACAGTTCCAGCTCAAAATCTTTAAAATCAGAATGGTCCTTAAATGCACTTCCGGTGGACTTCTGGTAAGAGCACCACCCCATGGCAGCTTGAGCTGTGGGCTCCTGAGTATCGCTAAACTAATCTATATCCATCACTCTAAAAATCTCACAAATTTGCCCCTACAGTGCCAAATATAACCTCCGAGATGTCGTCTAAGAAAAAATCGAAAGAAAAATCGCATGGACAAGTAACAAACCAGACAAAAACTCTTCTTGATTTTACTCAGCCGACAGCAGCCTGCTCATCCGCAGTCTCGCAGAGCTCAGTCCCAGAATCAGATGCCTCCAAGAAGATGGAGTGTACTATCACATCTAAGCAGCTCTGTACCACCCTACAAAAAATGCAAGCAGCACTGGAATGCCTAGAAACCCGGGCCGTGGAGGATCAGCGTAAAATAGATACACTATAGAGGAAAACTGATGATTTAAAGAAAAGTCTTACAGACTATGCTGCAACCACAGATGTCCACAACTCGGCCCTTCTGGACTTGCACCAAAAGTGAACAATTGCTGGAACTTAGGATTGACGAGCTGGAGAACTGCAACAAGTGGAATAACATCCGCATACACGGCTTGCCAGAAGGGACTGAAATAGGCAGTATGCCCAGCTTTATGAAATCCTTTTTATTCAAAATTCTGGACTGGCAGGTGTACAAACCCCTCAACATAATCAGAGTGCATTGTTCTTTACTCCCCACCCTAAAGACCCTAAAGCACATCCACGCTCCGTGGTCATCGCTTTTGAGGACTTCCGAGTTAAAGAAGAATTAAAATTTGCTTGGGCTAAAAAAGAAGTAAAATTAATTAAAACCAGACTATTTTTTTGACCATGATTACACTCCTCAGTTACTTGCTCAAAGAAGGCAAGTCCTAACAGTGGTACGTGCCCTCCAACAGAAAGGATTCAAAGCATTCGAGTATCCTGCTAAACTTAAGGTACTTACAGAATCAGGCCCTCAAAGATTTGCTGATCTGACAGTGGCGTGACATTTTCTCACTTCGATGGACTTGGCTGTGCCTAAGAACCCCATCCAAACATAGAAGGCCAATTTGTTGAAAAAGAGCTGGCAGATAGCGAGGACCAAAAAATGAGGGATGGAAGACCACCCAGACACATCCGGCCTGTGGGACTCGAAATGCACTCACAAAGCCACATCAGCATCATTAGCTCATGCAAATAAGCTTACGAGCATCTTAGCATTGCAGACAGTCCATAGAGATGGAAACGGCATGGAAATGGCCCCTCCATTAGAAACTCTTCTGGCAAAATCAAGGTTAATGTTAAAATACGAATTTATGCAGTGAGTGGACTTAACAACTGAGAGACTTCTTGTTAATATTTGTCCAATTTTTTTTTTTCAGAGCCATTTCTCTTTGAGTGAGGGTAGAATTGTTAACATTGACTACGAAAATGATATTAGATAATGGATACTGATGGTTAGAGTGTGGGGGAATAGGAAGGATCTCACTGGGGGAGCGGAATGGGCCTGGGATCCCCTGTTGCTTGTGGGCTTCCTTGGGGCAGTCTGGGGGTCTTGAAGGGGCATAGTGGTAGAGTTCCTTGGTGGTGATTGCCCAAGCAGGAGGGATGGTCTCAGGGTGCTGCAAGACCAGGGGAGCCAGCTTGACAACGGCTCATATAAAAGACTCTACGACATTAATGAATGGCTAGTTAGGCTCTGGTGGCCAGATTGTTAGCCAATATTGGTAAGCACTGGCGATGAGCCCCTAAAAAGCACACTGGTGATAATAAAAGCAGAGGACCCTGTAGGCTAGGGTGGCATGCCATCTTGGCGAGGACACTAGTGATGAGTCCCCATAAGTGAACTTATTTGTCTGTAAAAGAGTCTTTTGGGCTGGATTCCTTGAGTCACAGTTGGTAGTCTACATATAACTCCCTGATTTGGTCTCGATCCCCGTTGATCTGCCCACAAGTGACTCCCCTGGTGGACCAGCCAAATCTGGAGTAGCTTCATACAAACAGTAATCTGGTTGGTTATTTATTTACAGCTCCAGTTTGCCCTGAGGGGCCCCGGTGGGGTACGCTGGTGGGTACTTGGGGGCACAAGGGTCTCTGGCTCTAAGCCCCAGCCCCTAGTGAGAACTACCGGTGAGGTAGTGACGTATATCCCTAACACTCTATATTGGGAAAGTATTTCCCAGGAAACTGTTTTATAATAGGTATATACAGAGGTGATTCTGGAAATCCTGATGGCTCAAGCTAAACAGAGTATTGCTCTACTCTTTAACAGGAGTTTGGTGCACTAATTGTTCAATGCCCTTCTGGCAGTTAGGCTGATTGAAGCCTACACCGGATAGAGGACCCAATATATAATGGGCCCTCCACCACACTCCAAAGGCTGGTGGACAGGGAATGTGGAAAAGGGCTTAGACACTTTGAAGTACAAAACACAATGTTTATATTACTACTGATCTGGATAAACCCAGTTTGTTTAGATTGTTTACGGTTATATCTGTTGAAAATTAACAAGTTATTATATGTTGATTTAAGGTGCACTCCTCTTCCCTTCCCCTGTCAGGTTTCTCTTTGGAATTCTCCTTGTAGCCAGGCTGACCTCAAGATTGTTTCACTGAATGTCTGGGGGATTGATAACCCAGTTAAAAGAGCAAAGATTTTACAAGAGCTCCAAAGACAGAAAGCCACAGTGGCACGTCTACAAAAGACACATCTGACAGAGGCAGAGAACCTCAAGCTTAGAAGGTCGTGGGTGGGGGAAATCCATACTTCTCATTATGAAACCAGTCCACACCACAGAGTGGTAGCTATATTGGTAAAATGTGATGCCCCCCCCCAGTTATTACAAAGACAAAGACAGACCCAGAAGGTAGGTTTGTTCTGATCCAGGGAACTTATAGGGGTCAAGACTGTGTTTCAGTTAACATTTACACCCCGAATGAAGAGGCCCCCATGCCTCTCCTTCCTGGAGAAAATACTTAAGGAAAGCATAAATGATTCACGAAGTATGGTTGTGATTGGTGGAGACTTCAATGAGATCATACACCCAGGAGTGAACCATACGAGTGGGGAAGCAAGGGGTACGACCAGAACTGGTAAACTACTTATGAGGCTGTGCTGAGAGCTAGGTTTAGTGGAGAGCTGGTGCCTTATGCACCCAAGGGATAGAGAATACACATACTGTTCCCCTTAGCACAAATGATACTCTAGAATTGATTACTTCCTGGTATCTGCTAATTGGATTCAGAAAGTGCAGAGATGTGATATTGGGCTCATGACCCTCTCCGACTATGCCCCAGTGTCTCTACAAATTACTAACATCCCCTCTTCTCCAGAGTCCTGTTGGAGGCTAAATGTCAGTCTACTCAATAGGGAGAACTTCAAAGAACTAATTAGAGACACTATTCAAACATTTAACCAAAACAACTCCCAGGGAGACACAAGGGAGGGTATTAGGTGGGACACCCTGAAGTGTTGTTTAAAAGAGGAAATAATCAGATATTCTGCAAAGTTGAAAAAAGACAGGTTAAAAATCCAACTAGAGCTGGAACAACAAATACCCCATCTTGAGTCACAACATCAAAGAAACTTAGATGCACACAGCAAGGTGGAATTAGATCAGAAACGACAAGCTTTAAACCAGTTACTAGACACACAAATAGAAGGTCAGCTGAGATATGCCAGACAGAAATATCATGAAAATGTAAACAAGGTGGGACAACTGCTTGCCTGGCAGTTATGTAGGGAGGCAGCCAGCAGAGCGGTGATTCAACTCAGGGATGGGAGAGATAGCTCTCCCATAATCTGTCCCACGGGAATAGCTAAAAAGTTTGCACAGTTTTATACAGACCTCTATGACTCAAAGCCCCCTCAAGACCACTAAGCCAAGGTACAGCAACCTTTAGACGGTCTCACTTTGCTTTCTCTGGATAACAAAGTGAGAACAGCTCTCAATATGCCAATCTCCAAAACAGAAGTACTTAATAAAATAAAACAGCTCAAAAGTGGGATGGCCCGAGGCCTCAATGGTTTCTCAACCGAGTTCTACAAAGAATTTAATTCCCAAATAGTAGATATAATGGCCAATATGTTCAAAGAGATATTAGTGGAAAAAAATGCAGTCTCACCTTCATGGAACCTGGCACAGATTTCAGTCATTCTTAAACCAGGTAAAAATCGGAATCCTGTGGATCTTATCGTTCTATCTCCCTACTGATTGTATATATTTAGGTCTTCACAGGAATATTGGCAGATAGACTCCAAAGTCCTATCTCCCCCCTAATACATCACAACCAAATAGGTTTTATCTCCAGTAGATTTCTTCAAGATAACATACGTCGGTTCTTAAATATTATCTCTGCCCAAAACCACTCCACCTCATTTCAATTAGCAATAAGTATAGATGCCGAAAAGGCATTTGACAGGGTGGACTGGAATTTTATGTCCTTATGTCCTCCACCCTGTCCAAATTCGATCTGGGAAACAGATTTGTCTCAGCAATATCTGCCTTGTATCAAAGGACAGAGGCAAGGGTGAAAGTACATGGATTCATGTCAAATAGGATACCCCTGAAGAGGGGCACCAGATAGGGTTGCCCCCTTTCCCCTTGCTCTTTGCTTTATCATTGAAACCCCTGGCAGTTTGGATCTGCAGCAGCCCCAACATCAAAGGTGTGATGGCTGGAGAAGTGGAACAAAAGACTGCTCTTTATGCAGACGATTCCCTGTTTTTCTTAAGCAAACCCCAGACCTCTTTCCCCACCTGCTTGAGGTGTTACAAAAGTTTGGTGAACTAGCAGGCTATAAAATAAACCTTTCTAAATTGGAGGCGATGATCCTCAGTGGCAAACCCACAAGGGAATTTAAGGAGACTTTCACATTTACATGGGCTGAAAGAAATACATTTCGATATTTGGTGATCCACACTTCAGTGGATCTATCTAAATTCTTTCTTAATCCTCTCCCTCTCCCTTCCCTTTCTTCCCTGCTACTTTTTTTTACTTTTCTTTGCACACTTTCTCTTATCTCTATCCTCCCATTATTGAACATTGCCCGTATTTCCATATTTATCACTTTATGTAATTTACTAGGTGCCTTGATAGCTTGCCCTAGCATTTAATTCGTACATGGTTGCCTTTTCTGAATTTACAATATCTCACTGATTGAAACCCTTCTGCTTCCTACTTACAACCTGTCTAGGTCTGAGTCTTCTTATTAATATGTGGTTATAAGGCATCTCCAATATGTTTACCCTAAATAATGTGTTTAAGTGATATTTGTATTCCTTATATGGAGGATATTCTCCTACTGTACAAGCTTGTGTGCTTTCTTATATACTCAATTTCAATAAAAAGATAAAGTGAAAAAAAAAATTGTTTATAAATAACTATCTTAATCTCTAAAATACCCTCCAGACAGATTTAGCACACTGGAATCTTTTACCACTCACCCTTTATGGAAGAATACAGACAATACAAATGAACCTGCTGCCCAGACTCATTTTTCTATTTCAGACTCTTCCGATCCCAATCCCAAGCCATTCCTGGAACAAACTAAACAAGGACGTTGATAATTTCCTTTGGGTAGGTAAGCGACCCAGATTGTCCACTAAGATTCTCAGGAGGCCCGGGGAGAAAGGAGGCCTGGGACTACCTCATCTGTATTTATACTATCTGGCAGCTCAGGGTGCTCAGCTGTGCACTTGGGCTCAACAGACTCAGGTTAGTATTCAGTGGAGGAAAACACCTCGGTGGGAGGAGCACTCTGGACAATGCCTACAAATGTTATACACTCCTAAGACAAATCCTTGGGTCAAACACTCCCTAAAGATACTCCTTAGACTTTGTCAGCTGACACTCACCCCCACTACGTTGAGCCCTATTTCTGCCATCCAGCACAAGGACTCATTTACCTCCCCTCAACTAGATAATGGATTTCCTTCTTGGGAACTTAAAAGTCTCACTACTTTTTATCAATGTGTAGATAGATCTGGCTGTCTTACTTTTGCCACTTTACAAGAACACTTCTCTCTACGCAGAGAGGACTTTTTCAGGTACCTACAAGTCCAGGATTTTATAAACAAGGTAGATAATTTTCAGAAAATAAGGAGGGACATGCTGCCTCTGGAAGCATATTAGTACAATGCTATTAGGATCAGAGACAAACTTAGATGTATTTCAGTTCTATATAGTACCCTCTCCCCCCTCCCAATTAAGTCTAAACTAGAGCGAGATCCAAGGCAGATGGGAAAGAAAGAGCTGGGGTGGAGATTCCAAGGGACGATTCGGCTCGCAGGCTTAGTAGAGGATAGCAGATCTCCTCCTTTTCCAGCATGGAGAGAGTACAACTGAAAAACATTAACTCACTTTTTAAGGACTCCAACCATCACAAAATACTTCAACCCACAAACCACAGTGGCATGTTGGAGACTTTGTGATGAACCTAGAGGCACACATTATCACATCTTTTGGGGATGCCCCAAATTAGAAGTTTTCTAGACTCAAATCCATAGAATCATACAGCAGTTGGCTGGATTCTCTCTTCCCTGTGCCTTCACAGACCTAGTGTTAGGCCTACCAACCTTATCCTCTAAGAAAAGAAAAGTAGTGGAATTATGCCAAATATTAAGAGTGGCCGCCTTAAAGTGTATTACCACTAAGTGATTATTCCCTGAGCTCCCCTCTGTAGCCCAATTGACAGCCAGGGTAGAAGAGTTGGAAAGGATGGAAAGCATTACATATACCCTTTAATTAGAACAGGAGAAATTCCTAGCTATGCGGCAGTCTTGGCATACCAGGCTGGTGAGCCAGATGGGGGAAGCTCCGGAAGGGAATGATAGAGAAGAAATATGATCTAAGGGGAGTCTCAATGGCCAGAGAGAGTGAATAAACTGAAGAAACTTGATAATTTTTTTCAAAACTTTAGATACTTGGACAGGTGGTGGTGGTGGGGAAATGGGAGGAGTTGCGCCTAACATAAATGTTTGTTGTAAGTTTTTCTCTTTTTTTTTTCTCGTTTCCTAAGATTAAGTAACAGAGACCTTCAAGACACTGCGGAGAACTGTACTCATCAACTAAAAGTCTTGGACTTTAAGTAGTGTGAAAAAAGCAAGGTTGGACATAGTGGGTGGGATATTCAGACTGCGCCAGGCTGTGGCGCAAGCCTGGGCGCAGCACAAATAGGATGTGCCAGGGCACTGACATGGTGATTGTGACAACCCACCTCTCCCTCTGTGCTGAAACAGCTTTTAGAGAGATGTCTGCCCTCGGGTATTCGCTGCCACCAGCTGGATTCATCCAGCGTCAACCTTCAAGTTCACAAACTTGAATAATCAAACAAGCAGTTGCACAAGTTAAAGTCTGGTAGTGTGTCTCTCTCGGGTGGTGGATGATACACAGAGTTTACCTCAGCCAGTGGAAACCAAATATTACCTTGGAAAAATGACATCACAGTCACAACTGTTGAGCAAATAAATAGCTTTTTCACTTAACAGAAAGTGCATTGAGCATGTACAAGATATATATTTACAACACAAGAGAATAACACTCATACAGGAAAAGTAAACAAATGTTTTTAAATAACAGATGGCAAAAGAAGAAGGCTATTACTGAAATATGCTCTCACTAAACTTACCCTTCCCTGTCCTTACAAGAGACACTGGACCCTGTTCTAACTGTCAGCTCCCATGGACATAGCTACAAGGAAGGCTCCAAACTTATGTTTCTCCTTCTAGCTTCCCCAAAGCAGGAGAGGCCTTCTCTGTCTTTCAGAAGGTTATATAGTCTGTGGAGAATAGGTCATTCCTATTCTCCCTTTGAATGCACCAACCAACTAACATGTATGTATTTAATTGTCCCAATCAGAGTGAACACCTATCAGTGACCAATTATATTCCTTTTTCACCTTAAGTTTATATTTGAATGATCCAATCCATTCAAACTGCCCTGTGTACATGTCTGCAAGTCTGTGTGTGTATGGAGATGTCCACTCGAGATTTATGACCCAGCTCTTATCTAGCAGCTAGGAATTCCACAAGCTGGATGCAGCTGGACAGAGGATTTTAGCCTGAGTGTATTTTTTTTCAAACTGCTAAAAAAATAAGGCACCTACAGAATCCAAACCGTTAACTCTTTCCTTCCCATTTCTGTCACAGTGATATTCAACGGTGCTGCACCATGGCTGAGCACCACTGAATATCGCTCTGTGCCACCTGCATTGTGCATGGCGCAGTGGCACTGCACCAGTGCAAGTGGCCAGAGAGGGGCAGGGGGATGCGCTAGCGCAAGTGCCGTTGCGCTAGGTGCATCAACTGCGATATTCAAAGGTGCACATGCAAATGGGGCGATAATGTGTGCAAGGCACAAATGGGTCCATTTGCATGTCATTATGGCCCCATTTGCATGCAGGTGTGCCCATCTCCAGCGACTTGTGCCTGGCCCCCTGCCAGGATGCAGCCATCAGGGATCGACGTCCCCTGCACAAGCGGCAAAGTGCCCCACTGCCCAATCATGGGCAAAAGTATAAAACGAATACACTCCTATATCCCTGGTGGTTCAGTGGACTGCTTGCAGCCCGATCACGGGCATATGTATATAAATAAAACGTCCTAGATCCCTGGTGGTCCAGTGGACCGCTTGCAGCCCGATCACAGTCAGAAGTCCCAAAAAAAGATTAAATTCTATCCCTGGCGGTCCAGCGGTACCCCCCTCACCGCCCTCCCACTGAGCCCCTCCACCCCACTCCCCCAACAGTCAGCAGTGGGTGGCAGCTCCCCACCCGCAAGCCGCCCACTGACTGACTGCGTACAATACAGCTGTATGCCTATTGGCTCACAGCGTGGGCAAATGGTCATGCAGACCGTACTATACTACATAGTCAGATCGTGAATGGATTCATTCACATATCTGGACTTGTAATATGGTATAGTCTACTGCGCCCGATATTGCGCGTTGATCAATGGGCATACAGCTGTATACTGCTCTGATTCAGTCGTGAGCGGCTTGCGGGTGGGGAACTGCCGCCCGTCGCTGACCAGGGGCGCGGGTGGTGGGGCTCAGTGGAAGGGTGGGAAGGGTACTGCTGGACCACCAGGATGGGTTTAATCTTTCTTTAGACTTCTGCCGTGATCGGGCTATAACATCACTGGACCTCAGGGATATGGGACGTTTGTTTTCCTACTTCTGCCGTGATCGGGCATGGAGACGCTACGGACGGAGGTGCCGCCGGAGCTCGGCGTGGCCACCCACAGCTGGCAGCTGCCCTGTTGTGCCCACTGTCGGCAGCTCACCTGTGGGTGGCGGTTGTTGCTCCTTTATTTTTGGAACAACTGTATACGGCACATGTAGGGTTGACTTCTGCATGGGCCATCGGGCTGAATATTGGGATGTGGAGTGTATGCATGGGCACCCCCCACTTGCGCCAAGAGATACATTGATGCGCCTAGCGGATCAGAATTTGTGCCATGCACGTTCCCCTTTTGACTATTGTGCCGGGGTGCATCAGTGGGTTACGCATGGCGCAACTGTGTTGCACCATGTGTAACCCTTCTGAATATCCCACCCAGTATATATTAACTGAATAATTAAGGAAATCATTGAAAATCTGAACTTATAATTTGTGAATATATATTCGAAAAATGTTATAGTATGCTCCATGAATAACATTTGTAATGTCACAATGTTCAATAAAAGCTATTGAGTTAAAAAAATGCATTTAGTCTCCTCACACTCTTTTAGCTTCTCCTCCAAAAGAATCTTTGGAGCTGCATAGTCCCTTATTAAACAACAGACAAACTGCATCAATGCTGCCTACATTTGGTCCCATCAATCAGTCATCAGTACAGGTCTATCTTCTCCATATCCTGGCCACTGGATGACCCTCAGACCTTGAAGCGATCTTTCCACCCATACATAAGCCACAAGTGTTATTTGATGCCAATGATTTCTTCATACCCATATTGCTGCAAACTCCAATTGTTGAAATGCAGTCACAATATCTGGAACAGGTATGAGAGCTTCACTAGAGTGCTGTTCATGAACCGCTGAGTCAGTTGTCGAGACTTTGGTCCCGAACGGGTCTGATTCGCCTGTATCACAAAAAATAAACATCAGCAAGGGCCCCACTGGAGTCCCCCAAATGGATGTCTCCATAAATGGAAGACATCCCAGCCCCTATCTGCACCACCATACGGAGACTAAGGTATCAGTAACGGAGGATACTGGCACAAAGCAACTAAACATAGAAACATAGAATTTGACGGCAGATAAGGACCGCTGGGCCCACCTAGTCTGCCCATTTCCCTACCTAATGCATAGGCTGCAGATCCTAGTTAACCAACAGCCTACTTCCTCCTACCCCCCACTAGAATTGGCTTATGTCTGTCCCATGCATTTTTGAATTTCCCCACTACCTCCTCAGGAAGGCTGTTCCATGTATACACAACCCTCTCCATGAAAAAATATTTCCTCACATTACCTCTGAGCTGTCCCCCTCCATCTTCAAATTGTGCCCCCTTGTTCTTGCACATCTCTTTTTCTGAAAGATGCTACCATCTTGGACTCTGTTGATTCCCTTGATGTACTTGAAAGTTTCTATCATGTCCCCCCTCTCCCTCCTCTCCTTGAGTGTATACATATTAAGCTTCTTTAATCTCTTTTCATATGTCTTCTGGTGCAGACCCTGCACCATTTTAGTTGCCCTCCTCTGGACAGCCTCCATCCTGTCTATGTCTTTGCAGAGATGGGGTCTCCAGAACTAAAGGTCTGTGTAAAATAATACAAGTCAGGCTGCACAGAGCATTGGTCGCCATGGGCTGGCTGAAAAACTAAACCAAATGCGAGACAGAATAGCCACCCCTACAACTGAATGTGCTGGGGTATATACCAGAACAGACAAATATAATCCCTTCCCTACCCGCACCATCCAATCTCAAAAAAAAAAAAGGACACAAAAATAGATGCTGAAAAGTTACTTATTTTTTCCCAAAGTGCTAGAAACCCATACCTCGTAGCAAGGACACCAGCAGGAGCACCCTGCACACACACTTCGCGCCGAATAAAATAAGTAACTTTTCAGCATCTATTTTTGTGTCTGTCCTGCTTATTCTGAGATTGGCAGATGGTGGGGGGAGGGTGATATTTGTTCATACTTTACACTTCCCAGGTTGACTGCATTTACAAAGAAAGGGCTATACAGTATTAACAACAAAATTTACATAGATACATAGACACTGTTGACAGATAGGGGCCTATGGCCCACCCAGTCTGCCCATTTAAGCTTATAAGTTCACTTTATATTTTTCTAGAAGTCTGTTGCCCCTTACCCCTGACCTCCAGTATTCCCTTATGTCTATCCCATGCATTCTTAAATCCCGTGATTGTTTCAGGTCCCACCACTACCTCTGGCAGGGCGTTCCACTTGTCAACCACCCTTTCTGTGAAGAAATTCTTCCTCATGTTTCCTCTGAATCGCCCTTCCTCCAACTTCATCCCAAGCCCTCTAGTCCTGGAACATCTTTTTCGCTGGAAAATACTGCATTCCTGTACCCTGTTCCTCCCTGTAAGGTACTTGTATGTCTCTATCATATCCACTCTCTCCCTCTTCTCTTCCAGGGAGTACACATTCAAATCCTTCAGCCTGTCCTCATAGGACCTGTGATGCAATCCCTGTACCATCTTTGTTGTCCTCCTCTTAACCTTCTCTAAACTGCCTATGTCCTTATGTAGGTAAGATCTCCAGAACTGTACACTGTACTCCAGGTGGGACCTCACTAGTGTCTTGTATAGTGGAATTATGACCTCTCTTTTCCTGCTGGTGATGCCCTTGCCTATGCTTTACCTGCTGCCTAGTCACACTGTTTCCCTAGCTTAAGGTCATCAGAGATGATAACCCCAAGGTCCCTTTCCTGCTTGGTGCATGCTATATTCTCACCTCCAGGGTTTTAGTGCCCCATGTGCATTATCTAACACGTCTGCATTGAATTTCAACTGCCAAACCCTTGACCATTCTTCAAGCTTCTGCAGGTCCCTCCTCATTCTGTCTACACCCTCTGGCATGTCCACTCTATTATAGAGCTCTGTGTCATCGGTGAACATGGAAATGCTGCCTTCTAGGTCCTGTGCAATGTCACTGATGAAGACATTGAATAGGACTGGTCCCAACTCTGATCTCTGTGGTACCCCACTGGTCACTCTTCCCTCTTTGGCGTGACAGCCATTTATCACCACACTCTGTGTCCAACTGCCCAGCCAATTACCTACCCACTGCACTACTGTTCTGCCCATTCCCATATTCCCCAGTTTGTTTACTAGCCTTCTATGTGGCACAGTGTCAAAGGCCTTGCTGAAGCTCAGTTAGGCCATGTCCCTTGCCCTCCCCGATCCACCTCCCTTGTCACTCAATCAAGAAATTCAATGAAGTTGGTCTGGCATGACCTCTCCCCCATGAAACCATGCTGCCTTGGGTCCTGTAGTCCGTTGTCAACCAGATGTTCCACCAATCTCTCCTTCAGTAGTGCTTCCATGATCTTCCCCACTACCGAGGTCAGGCTGACTGGTCTGTAGTTCCCTGCTTCCTCTTTGTTCCTGCTTTTGTATAAGTGGACTACATCTGATGTCCTCCAGTCTCTGGGTACCTCCCTGTTTCCAGTGATCAGCTAAACAGGATTGCCAGAGGTTCAGCCACCAGCTCTGTTAGTTGCTTTAGGACTCTGGGGTGCACCCCATCTGGCCCCATTGCTTTATTGACTCTTATTCCTTCTAGTTCCTTTAGGACCCTTTCCCTTGCAAAGGGACTCATGTCCATTTTTGCGCCATTCCAACCCCTTGTACTCTTTTCCTTGTACTCTTTTCAAGCCCTTTACCCTCTTCTTCCTCAGCAAGGACTGAGCAGAAATATCTGCTTAGTATGTCAGCTTTACTGTTGCCATCTTCCACGTGGCCCCCATCCTGTCCCTTCAGTCTCACTATCCCTCCCTTTGCCCTCCATTTATGAACCTGTAAAAGGTTTTGGACCCTCTACCCACTAATTTTGCAATGTGTCCTTCTGTCTGTGCTTTGGCTTCCCTTACTGACCTCTCTGCCTCTCTTTGCTTCTCCTGGTACTTCTCCCTATCCCCCTTCTGCCTGTGTCTTTTTGTATTGCTGGAATGTGATCTTTTCGGCTTTCACTTTCTCCACTACCTCCTTGGAAGACCATAATGGCCTCCTCTTCCTTTTTCCCTTGCTAACCTACTTAATGCATAATTCTGTTGTTCTTGTAATCCCTGTTTTAGATATTGCCCACTGTTCCTCAACCCCTGATTCTCTCCCCATTCCCATTAATGCCTCTTTCAAGCATCTCCCCATTTTCCCAAAATCTGCTTTTCTAAAATCCAGGATACATGTTTTTGTGCGGTTTGGTTCTGCTCCTTCTGTGATTTCAAACCACAGTGACCAGTGGTCACTGTTCCCCAGGTGTTACCCCACTGTTACTCCCATCACAATGTCACCGTTTGTTAGCACGAGGTCCAGTATTGCCTTCTGCTGAGTTGGTTCCATGACCAGTTGCTTGAGGAAGGCACCTTGAAGGGAGTCCAGGATAAATCTGCTCCTGGTTGATGCTGCTGCTGGGATACTCCAGTCCACATCTGGAATACTTAAGTCTCCAACCAGCACCACCTCTCCCTTGTCTGCCATCCTTTGGATGGCTAGCATCAGCTCCCTATCTGTTTCGTCCTCCTGGGCTGGTGGTCTGTAGACCAACCCTGTGTGGATAGCTGACCCCATTTTTCTTTCCAGCTTAACTCACAGTATCTCTCCCCCATTTTGTTCCTCCTGGATCTCTGTGGCCTTTGTGCCATCTTTCACATAAAGTGCCACTCCTCATCCCTTTCTGCCTGTCCTGTCTCTTCTTGAATATGTTGTAGCCAGGCATGGCCATCTCCCAGTTGTGGTTATCATTATGCCAGGTTTCTGTGATGGCCACAATGTCCAGGTCTGACTGCACCATGGCAGCCTCCTGATCCTCCATCTTGTTGCTCAGACTCCTGGCATTGGCACACATGGCTTTCCATGATGTGAACTCCCTGGACTTGTTTAGCTGCTCTACTCCAGCCCCCTTCCTGGTTGTTCTTTATCCCTGGTTCTCCCTGCTGTCTGCCCTTCTCTTGAATTTTGCCACCTTTCTTTCTATTCACCCCTTGGGTGCTTATCTCCATCTTTTGCACACTACTTTGTAGAGATACCCACACCTCCTGTTCACTGGTTCCACTGCTAACTGAGGGGGGTGGGCAATTAGGTACCCTCCTTGCTGGCCTGCCACCTTCCCCCCCTTGGCTAGTTTAAATGCTTGTCCATGTAGCATTTAAACTTATCATTGACTGCTTGGATTCCCTTCCAGGATGGATGCAGACCATCAGGCTTGAATAAGCCCCATCCCTCCAGGTGGGTCCCCAGTCGCCAATGAATCCAAACCCTTCCTCACAGCACCAGTTCTTTAACCGTGAGTTAAAGTTCCTGGTGCATGCACCCCTACACTTTCCCATGCCTCTCACAGGTAGTATTTCCGAGAAGGTGACAGAAGTAGCTACTTGCTTGAGACCCCTCCCCAAATTTCCTAAACTCTTCCTGAACTTCCTTAGGCCCCCCCCATTTGCCAGGTCATTAGTACCTAGGTTGATAATGACATCCAGCTCACCCTCCCGTCTTGCCTTCCCAGTGATCCCCAGGATCTTCCTCCCATCCCTCCATGCTGTGGCACCTGGTAGGCATCTCACCTCCCCCGTCCTTCTCCTCCTGTGTTCCTAGCTGGATCCCTCTTACAATAGAGTCCCCCACCAGGATTCACTTCCTCCTCCTCCTCTGAGGTCCACTGCTCTCCCCACTGAGGTCACCTCCTTGGTTGACCTCCACATCTTTCCCTTCCACTTCTCTGGGTACCTTTGTTTGGTTGTCCCCATTTGCCAGTGTGGCTTATGAGTTCCAGAGTGGAATAGGATTTGGGATATGACTCTGCCTGACTGCCCTAACCCTCCCTGAGCCCACTGTCATCCAAGTGCTCCTCAATCTTGGTATCCTTTGAGGCAGCTAAGTTGGACTGGGTGGTCTCTGGACAGGGGTGAAGGTACTCCTGACCAAGTTTATTTCCGCTCTGAGTCTGGCTACCTCATCTCGCCATCCAGAGAGATGCCTGCAGATAGGGCAGCACCTCAGCATCCAGGAGGTCTGCCTGAATACGGCTGCCCTGCATCCACTGCGTTGCACCACTTCCCACATTATACTGCACTTATACTGCTATTCCAGTACTTGTCTGTTACTGAAGCTCTCCTTGTAGTTCCGTCTTTATTAATTTACTGTCCTGAAAATTCTGCCACCGATCCTCAGATACTTTTTTCAAAGAAGGAAAATAAAAATAAAATTGAGTCAAAACACTTGTTGTGCAGAGGGCGGGCTTCCTCCCCCTTATGCCCCTCCTACTCCACAACCCCTGCTATTCCCTGTGCTTGGCTCCTGTCAATCAGATTTAACAGGGCATATAATTAAGAGTGTGGGGCAGAGGAGGCAGGGTGGGTGAAAATTTGCAGCAAGTAAAGACAGCAAAGGAAAACAGCACCACTATAAGTACCCAAAACTAGGTTTTGTCTCTTGAATCTGGATCCTTCCCCTTCTGGCCTCTTCTGAGAAACCAAAAATCAACTTGCTTCCTCAAATCTGACTTAGCCCCACCTCCAGTTATCAAGTAGCTGAGGTCAGAGGTCAGACAATTAGCACCCCTCCCCCAAACTACAGGGCAAGACAGACAAGACAAGACAAAATTTGCAGCTAGTAAAGACAGCAAAGGTGGTATCAGGGGCACTGGGCTGAGTACCCAAAAAAGGAAAAGAGAAGGCCCCATGAGTGGCCAGAGCCCACAGTGTTATTTTACTTCAAAAGTGTTACCAGTAAAGGTAGACCGAGCTGAATAGTAGCTTGTCCCCAGATAAAAGGAGAGGGACACCATGATTTGAAGAGAGAAACAGGCAAAAAGAGGAAGGAGCAGACCAAGGACACAGTGGGCTGGGGGCCTCTTTATTCCATGTTGGTGTCATTCTGCGGCAGGAGGGCTGGGCCAGGAAATGAAGGTCTTGCCAACTACTGGGAAGGAGGGGCTAACTGTGATGATCCAGGTCCTCATGCATATTAATGACAGGGCTGAGCAAGGCCCTCCACATGCGGACCCTCATTAATATTTATGAGGAAGGCAGGACTAGGCCCAAAAGTCCCATAAACCCAGGCACCAAGGTGGTTATAAATATTGACGTAGGGGTGGACTCTGCAGGAATAGCCAAAGCACAAAGGATTCATAAAGGTACAGCACCTCTGGGCAGGGGCGTAGCAACAAGGGTGCAGCCGCACCCGGGCCCTCAAGGTTTGAGGGGCCCAAATCATAATTGTGATGTTTATTCAAAACCAGGGGGGCCCTATAACATATCCTTGCACCTAGGCCCTCTGGGAATTTGCTATGCTACTGCCTCTGGGAAAAGGAGTGGAACAGTCCTATGGCCCTAGGTTGCCCATGGAGCTACGTGGATGTGTCCTGAACCAGTCTCTGCTGTAGCCTGTATGGCACCCCTAGAGACTACACCCTTTTCAAGAACTAAACTGTCTGCCTAAAACCTGATCTGTTAGCTTACAAACCTGAACCATGTTTTTGGACTGCATCTCTTATGTACTTGGTGCTCAACTTTGCTTCTGTTGCCAGGACCAGTTCCTCAGAGCTTGGTGTCAACCCAGGGAGGACCCTAGCCCATCCTCCATCTTCAGCGGACCTGTCCCTAGCAACATTGACCTGCTCCAAAGCTCCACAACTGTGTTCCAGTATCAGTCCTGCGATGGAAAGTGGTAGAGAGCTGCTAGTTAGGTATCCAAAAAAGAGCTTAGGGAGCACCCCGGCTCAAGCATGAGGGACACCAGTTAGCATTGTGCATGACCTTTTCTTATTTTGTTGGCCATCTGCAAGTGCGCGCATACCAGTACCACTCTGTAGAGGCCGCCCAAAGATCACATCACCAGCCATCTTCATGTGGGGAAGTAGCCTGGGTACCAGGGACCTGCCAGTGGTCATTGCTGCAGACCATCCAGAAGTCCATCTGCCTGACCAAGAGACTTCAGCTTTTGCCAAGAGTTGCGGGAAATCATCAAGTTCTTCATTGTCCAGCTAGCAGCATTCTTCTTTGTTTTCTGTTCATCTGGGGGATGCCCCATGATGACCTGTTTATAAAAAGCACTTGGTGGGGTCAACTCCCACTTGCTGATCAGCTGACGCATGACAAAGCCTAAGCTTGGTTCATCAGTTGTCTTGTCATCTCAGCAAGGTATACACAGGACTTGGACAATAAGGGGTTAACCCTCTGTTTTGGTTTGGCCAGTTGATGGTCCTAATCATATTGTTTTGTTGTTTATCCTATTGTCCTGTAGTGTTGTAGAAAACAATTATCTTGTTTTTTGGTCCCTTGTAAAACCAACCTTTGGCATCTTGGTCACTGAGTAAGCTTCCTGCCTCTCCTTCCAGATTCATCTGGGCTATCCTGGAATCCTTAGGGGAGTCACAAACCCTATTTCATCAGGAACCTTCTGGCCCCCTACAAAACATAGCATAGTCGACTGGATAAGAAACATCAAGGACCCCAAAGCACGAAGCTATTCACACCAAGATGCCTACAGAAAGAAGAGAAATGGAGTGGTAGAGTCCCCATGTGGAGTTCCCCTGGGGCCATTTGGGTGTCCGCGGGTCGAAAGAGGAGTAGGATCCCTGCCATGTCATGCAAGAGGAGCTGGCCCATGTCACTTATCAAGTGCGGGAGCTGAAGGCACTCGTCGCAGAAATGAAACAAGGGGCCCAGCCCCAGGTTGTGCAACATCCACGCCAGCCCTGGAAGAGAAGGAACCAAGGTTGAAGATGCATGGATCGACAGGTGGAGCAGGGCAGGACCATGCACCCAGCAAAGGAACCATGGGACCAATTCAGTGACCATGTGAGTGGAATGATGCCAGAAGTAGTGAAATCCAGCCCCTTACAACTGTGTCAATTTTTCTTAAAAATGCAAGTCTCTGAGACCATTTTACAGACAATTCAGGCAGTTCTTTGTAAGAACAGATCAGGTTAACCAGAGTAACCAGGTAAATCTGTGGAATCCCTCTGTCTCTCTGAAACTATCAACCAGGTTTCAACTGAAACTTGTTTCTCTTCTAGTTTCAACCTCCTCTTCAGCAGTGATGTCTTTCCCATACCCAGACCAAAGACAGACTGACTAAGTTCAATTCCCCAGGGCTCATATACTCCTCCCCTTTGGGTCACATGCTCTGCCTCACTTCTAGCACACAGGTATAAACGGCCACATTCGATGGCCACCTGACGTCTAATACGCAGCGCACCCTTTAAGGTAAGGTTTCTACTTTATTTCATGCAAAAGCAATGCACACTCAGGGCAGGACTTTCTATCCCACAAAAAGCATTTAAACATATACATTTAAAAATACATTTCAACAACCTTTTCCTCCATATCACCTAGTGTGTGCATCTGCTTAACTGTGACTTTAAACAATTACTTTTTGTATTTACATTTCGCTGGCTTGGTCTACAGCATTTTACACTGCCAGACAGCCATGAGTTCCATGTGGAAGGGATACAAGAAATCAGAACAGGCAGCACCAGCCTTTCTAACACCGTGTAGTCCATGCACACTGGTCCCTATTCAACCTCAGAGCTCAGCCCTACCTGCTGGCCTGAGGAAACATTTTTGAATTCTGCAAACTAAGGTTCCTGGGCTCAGTCTGCAGTGCTAACCCAGGAATGTCTCACTCTCTCTCCCCACTGTCTGCAGTGCTTTGCAGTCCGTGGACGGGGGTGTGGAGGGGCAGAAATCTGTATTTTGTTAAATAAGCTCCTTTGTTCAAGCTAAATACATGTTTTATCAATTCTGCTACTTTTTTTGGAGTGGAGGTTGTCAGGATTTTTGTCCAGGGCTCAGCATTTTCCTTGCTGGCCTAAGATTTGCATAACCAGCTGTCTGCCATCTAGGTGTTAACCCTCCTACAAATGGGGGTTCCCAACTGAAGGGGGGAGCTTTGACTGACAGCCAAATCAGCCAACCAAACATTTTGGAGCTTGGAGAAGTCCCGGGTTGCTTGCAGTTTTCAGTTAGATCTAAGCTGGAAGCTGAACAAGAAGGAGCTGAAGTGATTCTGAGCCGCAATCCTGAGTTGATTCACATGGGAAAACTGTGAAAAGGCAAATTTTTTGGTCTGCAAGTCTGCCTGTTGCTCCTGAGAGGCAGAGAAGAGAATTATTTTGCACTAAATCCAAGTTTGTGTGACTAAAGTAAGCTACTGAAGTGGGCCAGACTCAACCCGAAGAAGACCAAAGATTTAGTAGTAGTAGTAGTAAAAATTTTATTTTTATACAGGAATAATACATGTCATTTGGATAAAATAATCCAGTTTTCAAGACAGTCCTGTGCAAGTTTTCCAAGTTTCACATAATCACACCAGTTTCAGACAATCAATACAAATTTTAAACACAAAATCACACAATTAGACAATATAACCAAATTAAATCAAACACATTCACATGAATATACAAAGTACATCTTTAACCCTTTAAGAATTTTTTTTCAATTTTCTCTAATCGCAATGAAGGAGGGAGTATATTCCAACACATTGATGCTTGTGACACCAATGTTCTATCCCCAAATTTATTCTTACGCTTATCTGGATCTATTCTATTTTGATACAAAGCCCTAACTGATTGTTTCCTAAGAGCAGAATCTTTATCTGCCAATATTTTTGATATATTATGATTCAAATAAATTGTCCTATATTTGTATATAAATGAGGACCAACTGTACCTATATTCTAAATCAAGAGGTAACCAATTTAACTTGGTCAACAATTCACAGTGATGAGTCCTAAAACTACAACGTAAAACATATCTTGCCACCCTATACTGCAATTTATCCAACTTAGTCAAGAGGAGTTTAGATGCAGTCCTATAAATAACCTCTCCATATTTTATTACTGGAAGTATAAGCTGTTCAGCAATCAGTTTCCTATCCTGCAATTTTAAGGACTTAGATGTTCTCTTCAAAGCTCCCAGTTTTTTTATGTGTTTTTGTAATAACAGACTCTATATGGCTCTTAAAGGTCAAAGAAGAGTCAATATTAACTCCTAAGTAACAATAATTTGTAACTTGTTCTATTAAGGTTTGATTCAATGATGTGATCTGTACATCCGAGACACCCAGTTTTCTAGTACTGAAACATATTAATTTTGTCTTATTTTCATTCATTATTAATTGTGACTTGGTGAACCACTCCTGAACCCTAGTGAAGTCAGCCTGTAGGTTTCTCTGGAGATCCACCAGACCATCACCAGAGGCCACCAAGACCGTATCATCTGCATACATTCTTATATCTGTATGCCTGATCACAGATGGTAAATCATTATTAAATATCAAAAATAACAAGGGTCCCAAAATGGACCCCTGTGGAACTCCTCTTTTAACGATCCTAGGAAGTGAAAGATGGTTCTCTAACTGTACTCTCTGGAAACGGTCTGTCAGATATGACATAAACCATACTAGTGGATCACCAGAGAAACCCAGACAGACCAACCTCTCAGGCAGAATGGAGTGGTCCACCAAGTCAAATGCTTTTGATAGATCGATATAAATAGCTGCTGTATCCTTACCTTTGTTCAGGGATGTACATATCAGATCATTAAATTCGACCAAAGCCGACATAGTTGAAAAACCCTTCCTAAAACCTGATTAATATTTTGTTAATAAATCATATTTTTCCAAGTAAACTCCCATTTGTTGGTTTACCAACCTTTCCAAACATTTGGACAAGACAGGCAAGATAGTAATAGGACGATAATTATTAGAAGAAGAAGATTTATCTCCAGTTTTGTAAATAGGTACTATCTTCTCTGTCTTCCATAAAGTAGGAAAATGTCCCTCTTGTAGACTCCAATTAAATATAGCTAGAATCGTACGTGCTATGTATGGGGCAGCTATTTTTAAAAAACGTCCTTCTAAATTATCAAGACCTGCAGATTCATATGGGTTTATTCTAGATAATTCCTTAGTTACTTCCTGTAGAGTTAACTGTTTGAATCTAAAGGGAGGGTGTTGATTTGAATAATGTTCTTCACACCTAATATCAGTTACTATTGGAGTATCTTCTATTAATCCTAAGTTAGGCAGATCAACAAAATAGCCATTTAGAATATTAGATACCTCCCATGGATCCTCTATCATATTTTCATTTGTTCTCAATTTTAGTTTTATTTGTCCATTTTGCCCTCCTGGATTCGACAAGTTTTTTATAGTTGTCCAAAATCTTTTAGGATTCATATTATGATTTAACTTACTATGATAGTAAAGTATTTTCACCCTTTTTGTTAATTTTTGACATTCATTTCTTTTAATTTTAAATAAATCCCAATCACAGCTTTCTTTTGTCTTTTTGGCTTTCTTCCAGAGTCTATTTTTAACTCTAATCATTTTTTGCAATTTTTCTGTTATCCATGGAAATCTTGGCAAATCTCTGTGTTTTTTTATTATCCTGGGGGAATGAAAATCACAAATTTTTTGAAAAGTATTCGTAAAGTATTCAATACTAAGATCCAATTCTGGTATTAATAAACACCTCTCCCATCTTTCTAATCTAATACTCTTCAGGAATTTTAACTCTGAAAAGTGTCTCATGTCACGGGACCAGGTTTGTTTCGGAAACTCTCCAAGTCCTCCCTTAGGATGTATAGTAAGAATAGTCCAAACAGGATTATGATCGCAAAAATGAGGGATAAAATTCCCTTATCTTTTACATGAAGGGTTTGAGAAACAAAAATTAGATCCAATATTGATCCATTTTTTGTAGTATTTATATATGTTGTGGGTAAATTAATCAGTTAAATAAGTCCCATTTCAGCTGTGATTTCCTTTAATTTTCTTCCTCTATCATTTGCCCAATCACAATTAAAGTCCCCCATTAATACTATAGATTTATCTTTTATACAATCCCTATTTTTGTAAAACCCCATCTATAGTTTTTAATTTTGTTTGGGGGGGAGAGTAAATCCAGCTACTACTAAATTTGGTGAAGAATAGAAATGACTATATAATCTATATTTCCTCATTTCCTGCCATTATTATTTCCGCATACCCCAATGCATTTTTAACAAAGCACATTACCCTTCCCCCTCTACCTTTTCTATCTTGCCTAAAGGTCTGATATGCTGGCACATCCAGTTCAGTTGTACTTATTTTATCATTTAACCAAGTTTCACTCAAACCCAATACACATGGATTTTGTGAATCTATGATGGTTGCCAGCAGATCAGCCTTTTTAGAAATGCTACGAGCATTATCATGTAAAACAGTTATTTCATTTTCAACATTAGGTCCTGGATTCGTCTCAACATCACCCCCCCAAAATCAAAACCAAATAACATGCATCCATAAAAGTATCAGGTGACTTATTGAAACTTGGAGGTAAGCCCTTTAACTTTATACCTGCTCATAAGTAATTATTCCAACAATTAGTAAAAGCATTTCTTCTATTTAAAAGTAGATGCCCTTCTAAATTGGGATAGGTTTTTACAACAAAAGGCCAAACTGTTTCAGTCAGTCCTAAATCAGTTTCACTGAATATTGCACCTGCAAAAATCAATCCCAAAATAGCATATCCTAACATTTTCACTAAATACATTATTTAGCTGAATGCGATCAGCCAGTCAGGAGTTCCAGCTACCCCTAAGCTCCCGGTGTGTGCAGAGACTTAACGATTTTGACCGGGGAGCACTTTGCCTGGTACAGTAGAATTCCCATACATGTAAATGTGCTATGAGCTGCCAGTGGGTCGTGAGTTAGTTCCCCGCTGTGTGTGAACTGTGTTCTGCCTGCTGGAAGATGTATCCAGCCCAAAACGGACTGCATCCAAATTTGTCTCCATGCAGTCTGGGTCTTGCCAGACTGGCCCAGCCAGACTACCCACCGCACAGAGAAGCCATCAACGAGAGACCTGCCTGGGGATCAGCCCCCTGCTCCACGCTTGAACAGGAACAAAGCCTCTGTGACTCATGTGGGCCCTGCTTCTCCTGGCATTCCAAATCAACCACCTGCAGTCTTGATTTTCGTCCAGCCTGTGTCCAGTCTTAGGTATCATGAGTAAATACCAGGGTAGCTCCCTGCAACAACAGCTTAATCTGAGTGTGTCATCTGATTGTCTTGTTGTTTCATTTCCTTTATGAACTGAGCCCTCTGGCTCCAGATTACAAATACTGTGTACTGTGCATGTTGTATTTTCCATCAAAGGGCCCCAACCTGCTGCAACACCGGCCAACCCTGGGCAACAGTCCTGGCTAGCCCATCTCTTCTCCACCTGGGTACCCAGAGGTGTGACTGTGTGGGAGGACTCAAAGTGCATGCATAACTGCTTGATTGATATCACCTTTAAGCTAATTAACCTGATTTTGCCCCTCCCTTGTTCCAGTCCCCTGAATAAATCAGATCTAACTTTTTCTGCATGTAATCTGACTGTGGTTCCAGTTTGTGCTCAAAGTACTGTACTGTTGCTATTTGCTGTGATGTTTTACAGAGGTTCCCCAGGATTGAGCCAGAGGAACCAGCCCTGGTGGTACGTGCAAACAGTGTGGGTACTTGTGTGGTGTACCAGGGGTATTATGAAAGTGATTATTGTACAGTGTTCAGGCCACTAGAGGGGGAAAGAGTGGAATTACAGCATCCCGGAGGGCTATGCCCAGGTTAGCTTGACCACTACCAACCCTGATCTCCAGGTGGAGACACCCATTTCAGAACTCAGGCCCTTTAACCTGATACTAGCCAAGCAGGCAGGGGTAGTAGCCCTTGGGATAGCACCACCTAGGGGTTACATCTTGGAAGCACCACTGGGATTAGCATCCCCTAGTGGCCAAATTTGTGAATTGCTGTTAAAAATAAATGACTGCCCCAACAGAAGCGGCTGTACACCAGTTGGTGGGGTGGTGTACTGGGCAGGAGATCGACCCCCAAAATGCTATATTTATCCTGGATATTCCCCTGGGTACCAATAATGACACTCTAGAGGGAGTACTTTCCAAGGTTGAATGTTTATAAAACCCTGTGGTGGTGGGTCGACAGGCTAATCTGCTTGCCCAAAGTTTAATGGCGTTAGTAGGGTGTAAGGACCCAGTAGACAGTTCCAAAGTGCTATGGACTATCATCCCAAAGGAGCCCTCACTGCCTAGAGAGTGATAACTAAAGACAGTAAAGACCCTTGGGAGAATGAGCCTCCCCCACTATCTGAGACTTTTGAGGAGAAACTTGCTAAGTTGTTGCTGGAGGAAGGGAAAACTGTGGAGGACTTAAAGAAACTATTCCTGCCACCTGGGGGTGTTTCTCTTCCAACACCCCTTCCCGCTCCAGCACCCATTATTGCCCCTTCTTCTTTGCCAGGCCAATGCTGGCTCCTATGTCTGTACCTGCCATTAGTCATGACTCTTACTGAAGGTTGAGAATCTTCTCCGGCACCCTCCCAACCCCCCAAGGGGAGGATAACTGGGAGACCTGAATAGATTGTGTTGCCCTTTGGTACCTGAATGGCAGTGTGTGGAGGCTAAGAAATGGAAAAGGATCATAGAAAGTTTGAGGGGTCCCGCCCTAGAGGCCATTCAATTTCTGATGTCCACAAACCCTGATGCATCTGCCCTGAAGTACCTATCTGCACTCAAAGGCAATTTTGGGAGCATTGAGTCAGGAGAGAACTTGATGTGGAAATGTCAAGGTACAAAACAATGGCCAGGGGAAAGTTTGTCTGCATATGTTACTCATCTGGAAAGATCGCTGCAGAAGGCTTACCAAAAAGGTGGGGTATCCACCAGTGACTTAAACCATGTGAGGTTGGGGCACATACTGCAACATGCAAAGCATTCTAAATTGCAACTCCTTCAATTAAGGCTCCCAGATAGAAGGGTAACCCACTGGACTATTGTCACTTCATAAAAGAACTCCAGGAGGTTGAAGATGAAGAGGGATTGTAATTCTAGGGTGAGTGCAGCCAAATGATCCATGACATCGGAAGGTCCTTCCGAAGTGGGGACAAATAAGGGTGTGCCGCCATGGGATGAACTGCTTAGGGAGTTCAGGGAAACAAAAAACAGTCTCTTCATGAAGGCCGCTCCTGCAAGTACAGACACCCACCCTTATCCAACTGTATCTGCTATGGAGGTGGGGGTGTCCACCGAGGCATCTCCTGCTGACAGCAGCTCGAGACTCGATGTCTTGACTATGGAAGTAAGAGAATTGATGAGATGTCTCCAGATGCTCACCACATAGCAGAAAGAGATGACACCAAGGTTTTCAGTTGGTAGTACTACCTCCCTAGCTCCCAGTGTGATACCTTGGCCACCCCAAATCCCAGAAAACATATTTTGCCATAATTGTGGGAAGGATGGGCACATGAGAAGAGAATGCCGGTCCACAAAAGACCTAGAAAAAGTTGTATACAGGCTTCAAGGAGAGCTTCAGAGAATGAATCAGCAGTCGAGGAGTGTCCAAAATGACCGCAGTGAGGGTTCAAGAAGTAGCAACTCAAATCCCTATGTGGCTAAATCATCTGTCCAGGCCCTTGCTGCTGTCCCTCCAGACTGGTCCAAAATAATGGGCCTTTCAATGGAGACTACTGTGGCTGTGAATGGCATTCCTACTCGGGCGTACTGGACAGTGGGTCACAAGTGACCATTGTATTTAAGGACTGGTATGACAAACACTTATCTGCTGTGCCCTTACAATCCCTGGAAGGCCTACATGTGTGGGGGCTGAGTGACAAGTCTTATCCCTACCTAGGATATGTCCGTCTCTCGTTGTCATTTCCTGCAGCTGTAACTGATGAAGAGGAGTAAAACGAGACACTGGCCTTAGTGTGTCCCCCTACTGGACTGTATGATGGGGTTCCCCTGTTAATTGGAACCAGCGCCCACATGTTTGGGAGACTGGCACAACTCTGTCACAAGAAACAAGGTCAACGGACTGGGAGGGCCTTAAAAATTCCCGCTCTGATCAAGAGGGCCTATGATTTGCAATAGAACCCCAAGGGAGTGGACCAGGATGAACCGGTAGGGGTCGTGTGGAAGAAGGATCCCGTTTCAATGGTACTGGACCCTAATGCCCAATGTACTGTTCAAGGAGAGGTCTGTCTCTGCAAAGATATCAAGAACAAAATACTGATGTTGGATGTGCCAGGCAATGGAAAATTGCCGGAAGGATTATTGGTTAAGCCCAGCATCTTGCCAGCTTGTGCTCATGCCTATGCATGACGAGTGATGGTCCAGATTCATAATGTATCAGATCGGGAGATCCAAGTGAACAGAGGATGCACCCTAGCTACGGTACACTGCGCAGACACTGCAGTGTTGCCCAGCAACAAGCCCCCTGGCAAGACAGATAGAGTGACTCCTGACTTGTTTGATTTTGGTGACTCCCCATTACCAGCTGAATGGAAGACCAGAATTAGCCAGAAACTTGCCCAGAGAGATAAGTGTTTTTGTTGAAGAAATGGGAAGTGGGATGTGTCCATGGTGCAGAGCATCACATACGCCTGCACGATAAACAGCCATTCCGAGAGCAGTCTTGACACCTAGCCCCTGCAGACATAGACGATGTGAGAAGACACTTGCAGGAAATGCTCGCGGGTGGTGTGATACAAGAATCCAGGAGCCCATATGCTTCTCCCATTGTGGTTGTGCATAAGAAGAATGTAACAGTATGAATGTGGGTGGATTATCAGACCCTCAACAGACGGACCATCCCTGATCAATACACCATGTCCCGTATACAAGATGCTCTGGATTGTTTGAATGGGAGCAAATGGTTCTCGGTGTTGGATCTTCACAGTGGATATTACCAGATTCCGATGGCTCTGGAGGACCATGAGAAGACAGCCTTCATCTGTCCTTTGGGGTTCTACGAATTTCTGAGAATGCCACAGAGGATATTGGGTGCCCCAGCCACCTTCCAACGACTGATGGAACTAGCGGTGGGAGACATGAATTTGCTGGAATGCCTGGTGTACTTGGACAATGTCATTGTGTTTGGGAGCTCCATAGAGGAACATGAGAGTTGACTGTTCAAAGTACTAGACCGACTGGAAGATTTCGGCCTCAAGCTGTCTATTGACAAGTGCCAGTTTTTTCAAACCTCTGTGAAGTATGTGGGGCACATAGTGTCTACAGAGGGGATAGAGCCTGATCCTAGTAAAGTTGAAGCCTTGACTACTTGGCCCCAGCCACACAATTTGAAAGAACTACAACATTTCCTGGAATTCTGTGGCTACTACCGCCGGTTCATAAAGGACTATTCCAAAGTGATTCGGCCACTATTGAATCTTACCAAGGGTTACCCTCCTACCAATTGAAAATATAAAAAAGGGTCTGTCAAAGAACCAGACAAAGCGTATTTCTGCCCAGGTGAACTTTTCGGGTCCCGTTGGGTGCCTGTCTGTGAAGCAGCTTTCCACGAAGTCATATACCAGCTCACCCATGCCCCCATCCTCGCTTATGCTTATCCCATCAAACCCTATGTGCTGCATACTGACGCCAGTCTGCAGGGTCTAGGAGCTGTACTGTATCAGGACCATGAGGATGGTTTGAGACCAGTGGCATTCACCAGTAGGAGCTTGACCCCATCAGAGCAAAACTACCCTGTGCACAAGTTGGAGTTCCTTGCGTTAAAATGTGCCATTGTCGACCAGTTTCATGATTACCTCTATGGGGCAAAACTATTGGCGAGGACTGACAATAACCCATTGACCTATGTACAGACTTCACCTAAGTTAGATGCCACAGGGCACCGGTGAATTTCTGCATTGTCAACATATGATTATGCTGTCGAATACAGACTGGGCCTGAATCATATTGATGCTGACGCCCTATCCTGGAGGCCCATTTCCAAGAGCGACTGGATGAGGCTGTCTGAACCTGACATCCGAGCATTGTGCCAAAAGTTTGATAGAGATGAACAGATGTCTACGGACACAGCGGACTGCTTAGCAGATTGCTTGGACCCCTCTGAGACCTGTATACCGGCTGCGTATGGCCACTTTTCTGCTCTAGATATTAGTGCACTACCCCAGTTTGACAATGACAGCATTCAGTGGGCTCAATCCCAAGATCCTATGATTCAGCCTTCGTACAGGAAAAGATGTGTCCAAGTTGCATTCCTCTGATCTGTGAACCACTTTATTGTTTAAAGAAGGCCCCAGGTTGAAGCTGCTTAATCAGTTGTTGTATAGAAAGACAGTAGATTGGGGTGGCCAAATAGACAAGCAACAACTAGTCCTGCCCACAGCCTTTAAAGATTTGGTACTGAGGTCCCTCCACAATCATATGGGCCATCTCGGTATCGACCAGACCCTTGACCTAGTACAATCTCGCTTCTACTGGCCCAAAATGGGGGCCGATGTTGAGCACCATGAAAGGACTTGTAGTCGCTGCCTGCAGAGAAAAGCCCTGCCTCAGAGGGCTGCCCCCCTTGTCAACATTACTACCAGCACCCCAATGGAATTAGTCTGCATAGACTTCTTGAGTTTAGAGCCTGATCAGCGAAACATTGGCAGTGTGTTAGTGGTTACGCACCATTTCACACGGTATGCACAAGCTTTTCCTACCAAAGATCAAAAAGCATCTACCGTGGCCAAGGTGCTAGTGGAAAATGTCTTCATCCACTATGGTGCCCGACAGCGAATTCACTCTGATCAGGGCGGGACTTTGAGTCAGCTAATCAAAAAATGCTCTCTCTATAGAGTGCGAAAGTCAAGAACCACCCCTTATCACCCACAGGGGGATCCTCAACCAGAACGCTTTAACTGCACCCTGCTAGACATGCTAGGCACCCTCCACCCAAAAGATAAGCATAAATGGAGCCAGCAGATCAGCAGCTTGGTACATGCATACAATTGCACGAAGAATGATGTTACCGGGTTCTCTCTCTACCACCTCATGTTCGGGAGAGAGGCCTGGCTGCCTGTTGATGTCTGTTTTGGGGTTTCTCCCAATGGGATCAGAGCCAAAGATTACCTGCAATATGCACAAAAACTGAAAGCTCAATTGAACCATGCCTATCAACTGGCCCAGACAATGGCCGACAAAAGAAATCTAGCCAACAGAGACATGATAGAAAAGTAAAGGCTCAAGAGCTTAGGCCTAGAGATCGTGTGTTGTTGTGAAATTTAGGATTGCATGGTAAACACAAAATTGCTGATCGATGGCACCATCTTCCCCATGTCATAGTTGGAAAGTTGGATGATTTGCCAGTGTACAAAGTACGCCCAGAGAATAACTCTAAAGCTGTCAAGATCATGCACCGTCCACTTGCTACCTATTGGTCGAAGTTATAATTGAGGCTGAACCCACTGAGATTGATTCCCTGGACCAGTTACTCATGCTGCTTCAAGAAAAATAGAGTCAGCCTGCCCCCATGGTTGCCGATTTAAGACTTCCCCCGGAGCAGGCCCAGAATGATAGTGACTGCCAGTCTAACTCGGATGACAGTGAGTGTGATAATGCCTATAACCCCTCATATGAACTGAGTCAGTTGTTTTGTGGAAATCCTATGTTGAATTACGGGAATGAAGCTGGGCCTTCTGGACTGCCTAATACCCCGGCATCATCCTTGGAGCCAATGCTTCCTGAAGGGGAAGTGCAAAGTATCACGTCTGAGGATGCTGAGTCTTTGTGTATCGTGGAACTGTATGATTTGCCTGAAGGACAGGCTGATGGTATGAGTCTTTCTGGTGACATGCCAGAACTTGAGGAACACTATGAGAGTGCTGACAACCTCCCTTCAGTGTCAGAGTGTCTTCAAAATGAGTCAAGTGTTGTAGAAACAGAGACTACAGAGCAAGGGGCTGACAGTGCTCCCAGCTCGGACATTCCCCCTTCATACAGAGGCACCTCTCACAAGTGATGAAAGCTCCAAGACCATTGCTGAAAGTACAGAGACTGTGCTTGTTTACCCCAGAAAGACTGGCCGAGCTGTCAAGATAGTGGTGCTCTTCAGTTACGATTCCCCCGGGAGGCCAGTGGATTTGCCTGTCAATGTAGTCCACAAAGGTGTTTATGTCTCTCAGAACTCACTGACCAAACTGAGCTTGATGGCCCATTCCAGGTTACTTGTTTTGCCCTCTTACAATGGTGCCCCTGCCCCATCCAGCCCCAAGTTAGCTGATAAAGAAGGGCCCCCTCTTGCATTTTTTAAGAGTACAAGAAGTTATTACATGATTCTGTATAGTAATGTTCAATTTGCTTGTGTGAAATATGCATAATGTATTGTCAGAATGGAAATGATATAGTGGAGTACATTGAAATGTATAGTAAAGTGCCAAGTTATGCCAATTGATGAATCAGATAGTACTTGTATAGCATGCTAATTGTATAAATGTCTTGTATATATTGCATTTTCAATGTTATGATGGTACAGACTTGACTTGGACACCAAGTTTTCCCAGGCAGGGAAGGGTGTAACCCCTTTACAAATGGGGGTTCCCAAAAAGTCTTCCTTGAGCTTGCCTAAATGCTCACTGCCAGGCTGGTGTCTTGTGTTTTAGCAGTTTAAATGTGATTACCAGAGCCTGTATAGCCTCTGTGTACTGTCTCTTTAAGAGCTGCCCAATTGCAGCATAAGTAATCTGAGAGGGAGCTCTGTTGAAAGATGTAACTATTTGCTGAAAATCATTTAGAGTAATATTGGTGATGTAGTTTGTCTAACATGCTTTCTTTGCAGCAAGGACTGTTTTGTTTGTCTCCACTATCTTGGTCCTGGACTGCAAATTGGACCAATCAGTTCTGGTGGGACCTAAAATGTAGCCGGACTACAGGACCTGTCTGAAGTCAAAATCTGTAGGAATTGTAGTTTTGAACTTTTTACGCCCTTTTTACAACTGAAGGGGGAGCTCTTGCTTTGACTGACAGCCAAATCAGCCAACCAAATTTTTTGGATCTTGGGGAAGTCCCGGGCTGCTTGCAGTTTTCAGTTAGATCTAAGCTGGAAGCTGAACAAGAAGGAGCTGAAGTGATTCTGAGCAGCAATCCTGAGTGGATTTGCATGGGAGAACTGTGAAAAGGCTAAGTTTTGGCATGCATGTCAGTCTGCTACTCCTGAGAGGGAGAAAAGAGAATTATTTTGGACTAAATCCAAGTTTGTGTGACTAAAGTAAGCTACTGAAGTGGACCAGGCTCAACCTGAAGAAGACCAGAAGATTTTGCTTCAGATGCGATCGTGTCAGGTTTCCAGCTACCCAAAGCTCCGGTGTGTGCAGAGACTTTGCGATTGTGACCGAGGGCGCTTTGCCTCGTCTGATAAGATTCCCTTACTTTTTAAATGTGCTATGAGCTGCTAGTGGGTGCGTGAGTTAGTTCCCCACTGTGTGAACTGTGTTCTGCTTGCTGGAAGCTGTTTCCAGCCCAAAACGGACTGCATCCGAATTTGTCTCCATATGGTCTGGGCCTTGCCAGACTAGCACAGCCAGACTACCCACTGCACAGAGAAGCCATCAACGAGAGACCTGCCTGGGGATCAGCCCCCTGCTCCATGCTTGAACAGGAATGACGCCTCTGCGACTCATGTGGGCCCTGCTTCTCCTGGCATTCCAGATCAACCACCTGCAGTCTCGATTTTCGTCCAGCCTGTGTCCAGTCTTGGGTATCGTGAGTAAATACCAGGGTAGCTCCCTGCAATAACAGCTTAATCTGAGTGTGTCATCTGATTGTCTTGTTGTTTCGTTTCCTTTACGAACTGAGCCCTTTGGCTCCAGATTACAAATATTGTGTACTGTGCATGTTGTGTTTTCCATCACAGGGCCCCAACCTGCTGCGACGCCGGCCAACCCTAGGCAATAGTCCTGGCTAGCCCTTCTCTTCTCCACCTGGGTACCCAGAGGTGTGACTGTGTGGGGGGACTCATAGTGCATGCATAACTGCTTGATTGATATAACCTTTAAGCTAATTAACCTGATTTTGTCCCTCCCTTGTTCCAGTCCCCTGAATAAATCAGATCTAACTTCTTCTGCATGTAATCTGACTGTGGTTCCAGTTTGTGCTCAAAGTACTGTACTGTTGCTATTTGCTGTGCTGTGCTGTTTTACAGGGGATCCCCAGGTCGAGCCAGAGGAACCAGCCCTGGTGCTAAGTGCAAACAGTGTGGGTACTTCTGTGGTGTACCAGGGGTATTGTGAAAGTGATTATTGTACAGTGTTCAGGCCACTAGAGGGGAAAGAGGGGGGTTACAGTGTCCCAGAGGGCTGTGCCCAGGTTAGCTTGACCACTACCAACCCAGATCCTCGGGTGAAGGCACCCGTTTTAGTACTCAGGCCCCTTAACATGCTACTAGCCAAGCAGGCAGGGGTAGTAGCCCTTGGGATAGTGCCACCTAGGGGTTACATAGTCATGCTTGCTCCTTGCATGCTTTCCCTCTTGTCCACCCAACACTCAGCTGTTGTTAAGATGGAGCAGGGAGAAAATATATAAATGTGTCAAAAGTGCTCCTATGTTTAGAGTTTCTCAGCTCCCTCAGCAAGCCCTATTTATTTCAGTAGCAAGCTCCGATAAGTGGAATGGAACTATCTGTCAAGTATCCCTTCTGCTAAAATAAGGGAAGGCAGAGATACAAACAATAAGAAAGCAACTCCTTGTTTTCTAGGGCACCATTTTGAGATGTCTCCTAGCAGGAACACCATTCATTTACATTTGACCTCCCAGTAGGGAGGTCACTACACATAACAGCCCTCCTGCCAGACCCACTTTCCTGGGGTCTGTCTGAGGGCTCGGACCTAATGCCGGGGGTGGGGGCTGGAGAAAGGAAAAGAAAAAGAGAAGCAGAAGAAGAAATCCCCCTGGGTGGCCAGCCCAGGGTGAAGTCAAGAGAAAGAGAGGAAGAAGTGAAAAGACAAACTAAATTTAAGTATATTTTCTTCTATTAACTATTTTTTACTTATAGGACGTCCACTTTCAATCCTAGCCCTGCTCACTGCTGCACACATCCTGCGTCCTAGAGGTAGAACAGGAGGGTGTTTTTATTGGAAGCCCGATTTGGTGAGCTCCTGACTCGGAGAAGGGGTGGAATTAAAAGAAATTACAAAAGTGAAATAATATACATCAGCCTGCATTATGTCCAGGTACCTCTCTCAAGGGGCCCTCCACCTCTCAGTCCACAGCTCAATTATATCTACTATAGACTATGGACTAGTGGTCTATGGGGTGGCAATGGATACAGCGCTCAAGAGGGTTCAGACTGCGCTCAAAAAAGCCTGCAGACTCACCCTGGATACTGAGCGTGGCACTCACACCTGTACTCTGTATGAACATGCAAATTGGCTGTCATTAAGAAAATGGGTCAAATTTCAGACTTGAATCTTAGAAAAGAAGGCTCTATTGTGTAAAACACCACCTTGTGTAGGCGGTTTGATCAAGGCAGCCAACTCATTACAGGTCACCAGAGGGAGGACTAGAGGGGCTTTGGTGATCCCCTTCTGTCGCACCTCACTCGGGCAACATACATTTGCCTACCGGGCCCCCCTATGGATGAATGAACTTCCTGGGAACCTCTTGGCCACCAATTGTCTGGCACAATTCAAAATTGACCTCAAACAGCACCTAATAACACTATCTAAGTGCACCTGCCCCTGAGTCCAGCCAACCTGCTCTCTCCGCCCCCCAGCAAGCACTAGGCAGACCTCAGGTAACCCCTCCCTCTGTTGCTTCTCATGACTTGCCCCAGCTATCAGTTTACATCATGCTCCTTCAGCACCTGCCACTCCCTCCCTCTCCCTCAACTCACAGTCTCATGAGTTTCCCAAACAGTCACTACTAATGCTGGCTGCCTGACCATGCCCCCTCACACCCCACCATTTTACTTTAGCATGTCCTCTCCACTCATCCTCCCTCACCCCACCATTTCTCCCTATACCTTATCGTCCCTCTTCCCCCACCCTCTCACCTCCACCGCAGTACTTACCTCTCTCTCTCTCGACTCCCTTCTTCACCCTCTGCAGCCAGCCCCATCCCTCTGAACTACTGACAAGGCACTGGCTGCTTATCCCCACCCCCACCCCCACCCTCATAAAGTGTTTTTCTTGTTATTTAACTTGTAGCTATGTTTTGAGTTATTCTGTAAGTTCTGAATCCAAGCTGTATCGGTCATTGTAATGTACCTTTGCTTTCTCCTACTGTGCTTTGTTTTGCAATCTATGACATGGAACCTTTGCAAAAGAGCTTGCGCTCAAAGTTTTTTTCTGAATCACTAAATAAATAAATAAATAAATAAGATAGATGGCATCACTACCTGCACATCTCTACAGGCTCTGACCTAACCCTTACCTGTGATAGGTCACCTACTGACCCTATCACAATTTCCAGGTAAAAAAAACTAAAAGGTAGCAACCCTAGTTGTCGCTCCGATGACTAACATAGCATCATCAAATATAGTACTGTGTCACAGTTGACAAAATGAACTTATAAGAAACTATGATGGAAGCTACCCATGTAGCCCATTGAGATGTACCCTTTTTACATTATTTTAAGAAAGATCCCCCTTAACCAATCAGAATGCAAAGCAACTGTACTGTTCAGTTATTTTGCTTTAACAGTACAGTAGATTCTCATAATGGGACTGTATGCTAATCTCTGTATTCTAACTGGCTAAAACACCCTGCTGTTCACTGTCAACATTCTGTCACTAACCTACAGTGCTAGCCATTTTGAACTCCCCCATTACAGCAGTATCCTCAAGGTGTCTCATTAGCTGAAGTGTTACCTTATCATGCTAAGTCAGACAGCTGCAGTTTTACTAATTGTCTTTTATGGCTTTTTCCTCAAAGTGGTAACAAGGTGTGATTGGTATGTAAGGAATTAGGCAAGGCAGAGGGGGAATTATGCTATGTTAAGGTACTGAGTGTTAGTTGTAGCCAACACAAGGTACACTGACCTCATAATCTCCCAAGAGAATTGCCTTATTGCACTTATAAAATGTTTAGGTAATAGTTTTTAGCAGCATAGCAGTGTTTTAATTTTGTGTTGTATCTCTAAATTGTGTAATGTACAGTACGCGCTCACTCAGAGCTCAGTCAGCAGCTGGCCGCCGATGTGAGCAGTGGCCTAAACCAGTCACCAGTTCAGGTACGGTAAGGAAGAGGGAGCAGGGTGGTAGGCACTGTTGGGGGGGGATGGTGGATTCTCTAGACCACCAGGAAGTTGAGCTTTGCAACATACAGGGGATTGGGGCAGGTGCGGTCCACTGGATCGCCAGGGAGTATTCAATATTTAACATGGGAGATTGGGGCGGGGCGCTAGGCCACAGGGACAGTTGGTTTCTCTATCAGGACATGTGTCAGGGAGTGTGGTGCGGGGGAAGGGGGACACTAGACTACCAGGGAGACTGTATGTGTATCTGGAAATTGTGTATGGGATCAGGGACTTAGGGAACAGATAGGGCCACTAGACCACCAGGGCAACTGTATGTGTATGTACCATATGTCTCGGGGTTTCATTTCAAGACATCTCCCACACAGTTTCCATTAATCTGAGAGGTGGGGACCCTTTGACCAATGGATGTCCATACTTATTAGGTAAGGGATCTGTTTATGGTATTTACAAGTTATTTATCATGTCTTCTTCCACTGTTATGTACGACTACCACCCTGTCTTTTTGTCCTTATGATGTTTGAATGTTTCATGGTCTGTCCTTTGTCTCTGGGAAGGAATAGTGGGGGGGTGTTGTTTCTGATGTTTCACAACAGACATTGCCATATGTAAATGTCGTTGTCACATGATTGTGGCTCCTATTGGTGTTCTATTTGCAGAATAATAATAGTGTATAGTTAAGTGACCAATACAGGAAATGTATCAGGGATTGGACTGAGAGGCAGGCCCTGCTTCAGGGTTTTGGGAGCCCCCAACAGGTGTGAAGACATCATGGGCCCCCCTACTTGGCCGGCCTTCAGCCCATATGTTTGACTGTAAGCAATATACACATCCATTTATTGTTTTTTATGTGCATCTTGTGGTATCACTGAGGTTTCTGGAGGGAGACAGCAGTGTCAGTGCATACTGTTCCTTCTGTCACATCCATTGCAGCCCATCTGCCCTTCCTGCCCAGGTCATAGCTTAGTATGGCATTGCAAGAACTCATGCTTCCACATCATAAACTGTTCACAGCCCTATGTTGCTGTTACATGTATTTAATACAATACAACACATATGAATAAGTAAGGGGTACTCTTCTGCTGTGTGCAAATGTAGCCTGCAGCTATGGACATGTTTCTCAGGTCTGACATATAAGTGGAGCTAAGTGCACATCCCAGCCTGCAGCTACCAACCTGTAGTTCCTGTGAGACCTACAGGTGGAGCTGTGTGCTCCATACAGTAGCGCCAGGCAAAGTACATGGGAGTGCATGCAAAGCAGGCCATTATGAGATGTTAATGTGGCTGTTTGCCCATGGATTGCCTGAGTAGGCTCATTTGCATAGGGCTTTGAATATTGCAAACATTTGCCCCGGGCTAACGTGTTTGCACCAGGCTAATGTGTTAGCAGTGTGCAAACGAGTTATCCCTGGGCAAACCTCTCACAACCATAGCATAGTTCTGCAGTGTGTGGCCTGCACTGTTATTTGCACTTGTTGTGCACCACATCAGTGCTATCACTTACACTGGCCACCTGCTGCAACACTTCCTTCCTCCACCTCCATGTACGCTGGGATGCAGTTGCAGATAGCACTGGCCGGTTGCTAGAGCTGTCTTATTTGCCAGGCTATTTTTGCACTGCACTCCCAGCCCTGTTTGCACGGCTTTGCTTGCACGTTTTTTTCAGCTGCTTTAGGCCTGTGGCTGTTTCTTTGGATATAGCATGCAAATGGTTCCGGGCTAATTTAGCATGCTGTGCAGTGCTAATTTTGTCCCGAGGCTAAGTTTTGAATATCTGGCCCCAGTGTGTAATCCTTGCTATCTAGTTATTAGTTGAGATTTTTCTTTACTGATTCGTTAGATGATAAAAGAGACTGAACACAACTGTATTTATGGATTTACTGCATTTTTCAATTTAAATATAATCCAGCTTGTGGGTTAGTTGTTTATTTGAGTTAGCAAATGCTGTAGTTGTTAATTACTTGAGATGCAAAACTTAGAAAATGTCTCAGTTATTAATTATATTAGATTTTAATGTAAACTGTTTTATTTACATGTATTTATTTTGAGTTTTCTGTATAGGGTATACTAGACAAGTAAAGGCCAATATTCAGGTACAACTTTGGAGGACACAACAGTGTGAACAACAAACACAAGACAATACATACTGTACTAGACAAAGATAGCCTGGGGTCAGTCAAACAACGTAATAGAAGCAATGAACAGGCACAGAAATTTATATACATAGGTTTATGAAAATAAAAATTTATTCAGCAATACACTGCACATGCTTAGGATAGCTTACATTAACACATAGTAGCTAGGGGGCATGACCCAGGCCATGAGGTCAAGCACAATAAAAAACAAACTTTATGAAGGACATTGAGAGCTATTCAGCACAGCAGCATGAAGCTGGCCCCCTCAGATGCCTAAAGAGAACACTTTTAAGAGCCTGTGCAAGAGGAGGCTACAAATTGGAAATGAGTTCCAAAATGTCAGTGCAAAGACTGTGAAAACCTGTTCCCCGTCTTGTATGAGCACTTGGGAACATGGAGGAGGGCAGGATCAGTGGATGTGAGCAAGTAGGATTGATGCGGCATAGTGAAGAGACGTAGGAGGTGCGGAAGTTCTTAGTAGCTTATCAATAAAGTACCCTAGGAAGTCAGATTGGGCTGCAGAGGAGGAGAGCCATCCCAGGGAGGCCTACAGGGCACAGTGATGCATAACAGGGAGGACAGGGATAAATGACAGATGATATTGTACAACATCTCTCACTTGCTTAGAGCCGTTTTGGAGGTGTGGGGGAAATAAGCTCTCCATATTGAAGACTGGTGATGAGGACACCCTGCACAATGACAAGTCTGGCCTTGGGCATGGGGGAGCGCTTGGCACAGTAGACGAGTCCAGTGCCTGAGTTAACTGTCTTGCAAGCAAGGGAGACCCAAGATATTTAAAGTCTGTCACTGTGGATATGGGAGACCCATCCTGACAAAGGCTAGAAAGGGCTACAATACAGGACGAGAGTCTAGCCTGAGACACAAACAGCATAGCTCAGCTCTCAGAGAAGTTGAGGATAAGTTTGTTTTAATGAGCCAGGCCTGGGCCAGGAAGACATCCACCTGTAGCTGAGAATTAACAATGGTGATGGTGGAAGGGCTGGAATACAAAACATTATCATCCACATACGTGATAAATGAGCAGTGTGGTGTCACTGAGGGAAGGTCATGTATAACAAACTCTGGTCAGAGCCAACATGGCAGCTTCAGCGTGGTGAGTCTGACTGAAAACTACTCAAAGGTCCTGGTGCAGCTGATGGTGTACTTGCACCGGTTCAGCAAATCAAGAGGAATAACAGGCATGAGACTGCAGTCCAGGAGTAACACTAATTTGCAGAGGTCAAAAAAATCCAGACTGGATCAGTACCTCCAACTGCAGGAACATTTTCTTAAGTTATAGCCACACCAAGAGTATTGTATTTACCTAGCACTTGAGACATTAACTTGGCTATGTTCTTCGTCAGGGGGCCCCCTGATGAAGATCAGAGTTTAAATCTGAAGCAGCAGGTACATGCAGTGCTCTCTGCGTGGCTATAACATAAAACATGTTCCTACAATTGAAAGTGCTCATTCAATCTGTTATTTTTATTTATTTTTAACCCCTGCAAATTGGTGTTACTCCTGGAGTGTGGTCCCCTGCCTGCTTTAACAATAAGAACACCCTTGGAGTAAAGTAGCTTTCAAGACACTGAGCCACTCAGGTGGTGGGGCCCAAAAATGCTGCAAGTATTTTGAGGTTTAGTTTAGGATAACAGAAAAGAATACGATTTGGTATATGCTTACATGTACAATTTCTTTGTCTCTTACGTTTATAAGAGTGCATTCTTGAGTTCTTCAGGTGATAGGACTGCAAAGCGAAGCTGAGTAGTTCTGGGACACAAATGACTTGAGCAGAAACTCTCGTAGCCACAAAACACATGGAAGCTGTACACACAAATATAAATCATGTTGAAGATTTCTGTTAAGAAATGTAACTTAAATTTAAAGAGTAGGTTTCTGTTCTATAAACTTTTACTTCCCCCTCAACAAAAACTGCACCTTACCAGGCACTTAATCCATGCAACCATAAAGCTAATTTTTGGCTCACTATATTTATAGAAATTCACTTGTAAAAAACCTCCATGGAGCAGGTAGACAAAACACTCCTACTTTCTTATGCGGAGCCGCACCCCCACGCAAGCACGTTTTGTGATGTCAGTACAAGAACAGCACACAGCATAGACTATATTGGGGCTGATTTTCACAAGCATTTTTTTATACTGTTAAGTGCCGACACTGAGAAAGGAAGGCCATCACTCAACTAACAAGGACTCTGTACCAGTACCAGGACCAGGGATTCTCTTCCTCATCTGCAGAGCACCTCCGAACTCCCTGGATTCCAGCTTTTCACTGCCCACCCCCCCCGCAGGGATATCAGATGCAGGAGCTGCAAACTCCACTGTCACACTGCTCCAGGACCAAAGTGGGACTAGTCTAACCCCGACTGCAGAAGGAATTTATTGATTAGGTTTCAATAAATAAGATATAACTCAGTTAATTCACTGGAGATGCTGCTACAATCACCAAAAGGACACCAGTTTAGCCAAACCAAGAACAGTTTATTTCCTGGGGCTCCATAATGAATTCAGGACCCAGGAGGTAACTTTTCCAAATTCAGAAACACAGCTCCATGGGGCTAACAAATCAAATACAGGGAGAGAGGATTTTGGTAGCCTTAGGCATAAATATTTACACAATCAGCGAACAGCAGATTATATAGCTTCCAGGTCTAAATGATAGATCCTGCATCTTATGTAAGTAGTTTAGCTTCTTTCACAGAAACCCATTTTCCTGCATTGACTTTTCCCAAATTCATTTTGTTCCTTATTTCCTCAACAGGGGATTGTTTAACTCTTTTAGTGCCACCAAGGAGAAATGATCCCTAAGGTGATGAGCAGCCTAGCCTCCACAGCTGCTCCCAAGGTAATGACCATCCCTATGAATTTTTTTCCTGAAGCTGTTCCCACTAGTACCTGTACTTCCACCTCGAGTTCTCCCACCGGACCTGAGTGGCTTAAATTACACAGTGCATTGGCTCCCAACTTTACTTTTCCTGTTTCCAGAGGCACACAGACATTTCCAGCCTAAAGACTCACCCCAGACACGGGCGTGGCAGGCCCCAATGAGTCATAGGCCATGTTCCTCCCTTCCATCCTCCTACCCAGAACAATGTGCCACCCTGGAAAAGGCTCACCAGTGCTGCTATCAACTGACAGCCCCTGTTGTGGCCCTGCCATCACCGGAACAGCCCCAGTGGCCCAGAGTTTCATACCTTTAAGGGTCCAGGATCCCATCTTTTGTTTGCCATCACAAATCTTCCTCCAATGTAACCAGTCCTCTTCCTTTCTTGCCTCCTACCGGGGAGGGGTTACTACTGAAAAAAAAATTACCATAAACCCACAAATGACCACTACTGCCTAACTCGCTCCTTCCCATGGAGCTCCCCAGGTGAACCTGCATACCACCGCTGTAGGCCACCCTGTCTAAAACTTGAGGAGGGGCCCCCTCCAGCTGACTGCCCTGCTTCACATCACCGACTCTATCTCTCTTCTCCTCCGCACACTTGCCTATCCCTTATATACTCACTAGTGCTGCTGCCCCCTAATGGCAGACATCTAAATTTCTCCAAAAGCACCACAGCTCCCTACCAGCACCAGGAAGGGGTTCCTCCATGAGGGGAGCTTATACATGTCACATGACAGGCATGCAACAGGGGAGGAAAAGAACACATGGCGAGATCTGAGCTGAGCTGAAGGTTTTTGGTTTGGATCTCACATAAACCAAGCCGCTGCAGTTCAACGGCAGCTCAGTTTAGAGGGCAGGGATTAGGCCTATCCTTAAATGCAATAATATGAAAAACATATATAACAAAACAAGTGAAATACAGGAAAATATTTCTAAGAATAAAACTGCAACGCAATAAAAATAGAAGAGAGAAAACCAAAAGAACAATAAGCAGTGAGCAACAATGTAAAAGTATGATGGGTAGGGGTCATCACTGATAACAAGGAGAGAATGTGTATACTGTAAGTGTCAGTGTAGGATGGATTGCAGCAGACATTAGTACACCACCACCTCATCAGCAAAGGCAGTAAGTAGAGAAATCTCAGAGAAGTTTCATTCTCCTGTATCTCTCTGCTCATGCTATTACCCTCCCTATAAATTACCTCTTCAGCCTCTCTTTCTACTTCTCCTCATTCCCAAGCTCTTGGAATCTGAGAACAGTCATTCCCCTTCCTAAATGTGGTGACTTTTCTTCCCTTGGTAACTACCATCCTATCTCTCTACTTCCCACTCTAGCAAAACCTCAAGGAAACCTTGTTCTCTCCCAGTTCTCCTCGTTTCTTGCTTCTGCCTCCTTCATCACTCCCTTCCAGTCTGACTTCAGGAAGTGGCAATCCACAACCACCTCCCTCCTTTGGCTCATTGATACTGTTCTTAATGGCAGGGATCAGGGCCTAGTTCCCTCCACCATCTTCGCTGATTTGGCCAAGGCTTTTGACACTGTTGACCAGCCCATTCTCCTGAACAAACTTCAGGCAGCTAAACTCTCCACCTCCTCAGTTGAGTGGTTCCACTTGTACATTGAGGACAGGTCACAAACTGTCTGCATTGGAGAGTTCCTCTCTCCCTCACTCCAAATCTGCTCAGACATCCCTCATGGGTCTGTCTAGTCATAAGCTGCTTGCAGCACCACTGAAGACCACCAGAGAGAATTTCTTTAAATATATTGCAAAATATCTGGAAATATCTGTCCATATCTATGGCAGCAACCGTACTAGGTTAGCTGATAACCTGGTATAATTTTCTGGGACACTGCATCTGCCAACCTTCCCACTGATGTGACTGCCCCCTACCTCCCTCACACACACACACACACACTAACCCCACATAATGATGCGAGTGTTCATTTTTATTTATGTAACCCCTAGGTGGCACTATTCCAAAGGCTACAACCCCTGCCTGCTTGGCTAGTAGCAGGTTAAGGGGCCTGAGTTCTGAAACGGGTGCCTTCACCCGGAGGTCAGGGTTGGCAGTGGTGTAAATGAGCTTGATACATCCAGCAGGCCAGAACTGAGTTTGATTCTCACAACCTCCACTTGCATACTGTGTGACACTGAACAAATCACTTAACCACCCAGTACTCCCAGGTCACCCCTGAAAACAGGCACTTGTGCTTAGTGGGCCTTACCCGGTTACCAAAGACTAAAAAAAAAAACCAGCGAACCTGGGCTCAGCCCTCCGGGACACTGTAACCTCCCTCTTTCCCCTCTAATGGCCTGAACACTGTACAATACTCACTTTCACAATACCCCTGGTACACCACACAAGTACCTACACTGTCTGCACTAACCACTAGGGCTGGTTCCTCTGGCTCGACCATGGGGACCCCCTGTAAAACAACGTTATGCGTAGCAAATAGCAACAGTACAGTACTTTGAGCACAAACTGGAACCACAATCAGATTACATGCAGAAAAAGTTAGATCTGATTTATTCAGGGGACTTAAACAAGGGAGGGGCAAAATCAGGTTAATTAGCTTAAAGATTATATCAATCGAGCAGTTATGCATGCGCTTTGAGTCCCCCCACACAGTCACACCTCTGGGTACGTAGGTGGAGAAGAGATGGGCTAGCCAGGACTGTTGCCCGGGGTTGGCCGGCGTTGCAGCTGATTGGGGCCCTGTGATGGAAAACACAACATGCACAGTACACAATAATTGTAACCTGGAGCCAGAGGGCTCAGTTCGTAAAAGAAACAAAACAACAAGACAATCAGAAGACACACTCAGATGAAGCTGTTGTTGCAGTGAGCTACCCTGGTATTTACTCACGATATCCAAGACTGGACACAAGCTGGATGAAAATTGATACTGCAGGTGATTGATCTGGAATGCCAGGAGACACAGGGCCCACACGAGTCACAGAGGCATTGTTCCTGTTCAAGCGTGGAGCAGGGGACTAATCCCCAGGCAGGTCTCTCATCGATGGCTTCTCTGTGCAGCGCGTAGTCTGGCTGGGCTAGCCTGGCAAGGCCCAGACCGCATGAAGACAAATTCGGATGCAGTCCGTTTTGGGCTGGATACTGCTTCCAGCAAGCAGAACGCAGTTCACACAGTGGGGAACGAACTCACGACCCACTAGCAGCTCATGGCACATTTACATGTAAAGGAATTCTACTGTACCAGGCAAAGTGCTCCCTAGTCACAATCGCAAAGTCTCTGCACACACCGGGAGTTTAGGGGTAGCTGGAACTCCTGACAGGCCGATCGCATTCAGCAAAATCTTCGGTCTTCTTCAGGTTGAGCTTGGCCCACTTCAGTAGATTACTTTAGTCACACAACTCAGATTCAGTCCGAAAACAGTTCTCTTTCCCCTCTCAGGGCAGCAGGCAGACATGCATGTCAAAACTTAGGTCTTTCACAGTTCTCCCATGCAAATTCACTCAGGACTGCTGCTCAAAAAACACTTGAGCTCTTCTCATTTCACTTCCCAGCTCAGAACTAACTGAAAATTGCAAGCAATCTGGGATTTCCCCAAGATCCAAAAGGTTTGGTGGGTTGATTAGGCTGTCAGTCAAAGCAAGAGCTCCCCCTTCAGTTGCAAAAAAGGCACAAAAAAACCCAAAACTACAATTTCTACAGATTTTGACTTCAGACAGCTCCTGTAGTCCGGCTACATTTTAGGTCCCACCAGTACTGTTTGGCCCAATTTGCAGTCCAGGACCAAGATAGTGGAGACAAACTAAACAGTCCTTACTACAAAGAAAGCAGGTTAGAAAAACTACATTATCATTATCTCTCTAAATGATTTTCAGCAAATAGCTACATCTTTCAGCAGAGCTCCCTCTCAGATTACTTATGCTGCAATCAGGTAGCTCTTAAAGAGACAGTACACAGAGGCCATACAGGCTCTGGTAATCACACTTAAACTGCTAAAACGCTGGACACCAGCCTGGCAGTGAGCATTTAGGCAAGCTCAAGGAAGACTTTTTGGGAACCCCTATTTGTAGGTGAGTTACACCCTTCCCTGCCTGGGAAAACTTGGTGACCGCGTCAAGTCTTTAACATCATAACATTGAAAATGCAACATATTCAAGACATTTATACCCTTACTATGCTATACAAGTACTATCTGATTCATTAATTGGCATAACTTGTCACTTTACTATATATTTCAAAGTACTCCACTATATCATTTCCATTCTGACAATACATTATGCATATTTCACACAGATAAACTGAACATTACTATACAGAATCATGTAATAACTTCTTGTACTCTAAACAATGCAAGAGGGGTCCTTCCCTATCAGCTAACTTGGGGCTGGATGGGGCAGGGGCACCATTGTAAGAGGGCAAAACAAGTAACCTGGAATGAGCCATCAAGCTCAATTTGGGCAGTGAGCTCTGAGAGACATAAATACCTTTATTGACTACATTGAGAGGCAAATCCACTGTCCTCCTGGGGGAATTGTAACTGAAGTGCACCACTGGCTTGACAGCTCGGCCATTCTTTCTGGGGTGAACAACCACTGTCTCTGTACTTTCAGCAATGGTCTTGGAGCTTTCATCACTTGTGAGGGGTGCCTCTGCATGAAGGGGAATGTCCAAGCTGGGAGCACTGTCGGCCCTTTGCTCTGTAATCTCTGTTTCTACAACACTTGGCTCATTTTGAAGACACTCTGGCACTGAAGGTGGGTTGTCAGCACTCTCATAGTGTTTCTCAAGTTCTGGCATGTCACCAGAAAGATTCATACCATCAGCCTCTCCTTCAGGCAAATCATACAGTTCCACGATACACAAAGACTCAGCATCCTCAGACATGATACTTTGCACTTCACCTTATTTATTTATTTATTTTGAAAGTCAGATTTACAACCTTTGAGTCAGGGACTCATTTACAAAGGCACCTCGTCACAGGGAGGGTAGACATGGTTACAGTGTGAGATTCAACACTGGTAACATACAGGTGCAATGCAGATAACAAAAAGAATACAATATAACAGCGGTATACAGGAGAAAGTTACATGCAGTAAATAGCAATCATAAAAAAAAGGGGGGGAGCAGTCCAACGGACATTGTCAAGGCCATGGGCAAGAATAAGGGAGGGACCCCAATATTAGGTTGATTAAGGGCAATTAGAGCTTTGGGTGCCAATGAGGTGGTTACAAAGAGCGACTTTAAAGGGACCAATTTTGGTAGACTTAGTGACAGAGAGCGGGAGGCAGTTGAACCATATGGGGGCACGGTAGTGGAAGGACCTTTGGACAAGGGAGGACTTGGTATGGGGCACCAGAAAGGTGGCCTTAACTGAGCTATGGGTGGCAATGGATGGGGATTCAAGCTGCAGGGATGCAGTGACCCCTGGGAGGGAGAGTCCTAGCAGGGATTTTTTGGCAAGTAAGCAGGTTTGGTAGCGCAGGCGCTCCTCCAAGGTGAGCAGGTTGGTGGTGGAACAGAGCAGGCAAGTACGGGTGTGGAGGGATGCACCGGTCAGGAGCCTGCAGGCCTTGTTTATCAAGGTCTAGATTCTGGTGAGGGCGGTATAGTCAGCCACAGCATAGATAAGTAGGCCGTAATCCACTAGGGACAGGATGGAGGAGTTGATGGCTAGCCAGAGAGTGGTTTGGGGGAGGAAATCTCTGTGGTGATATAGAAGGCCAATCCGAGAGTTTATGGCTGAGGGCAGGGTATTGATGTCGGTGTGAAATGTAACAGCGGAGTCGAAGGTGATGCCCAGGTACTTGTAGGATGACACTTGCTCGAGAGGGTGAGCATTACTGGGGAGAATGCAGAGGGGGGGCATTTGGGGCCTTATTCTGGTGATGCGAAAAAAGCATGAATTTGTTTTTTTTGAGGTTAATGACCAGCCGGTGGTCAAGGAACCACTTTTCGGCTTGGTTGAATGTGTCCTGCAGAGATTACTGTAGAGATGCAGGGTCAGGGTGAGAGGCAAGGAAAACTGCATCATCTGCATAGAGTACCATATTGCCCGAGCAGGAGCTGGGGAGGGTATTGAGAAATAGGCTGAACAGAACGGGGCCCAGGATGGAACCCTGGGGAACCTCCAAGCGAACGGGCAGGGTATTGGACAGGGTGTCATTTACCTTCACGCGCTGTGATCTGGCAGAGAGGTAACTGGTGAACCAAGTCAGTGGGCCAGGGGAGAAGCCAAGTTGGTGAGGGAGTCAAGTAGGAGGGGGTGACAGACAGTGTCAAAGGCCTTGAAGAGGTCAATGAGCACTGCACCCGCAACATGACCAGAGTCGAGAGCAGAGTGGAGGTGCTGGGAGAACTCCAGGAGGGCTGTAGTGGTGCTGTGTCCAGAGCAGAATCCATGTTGTTCTGGACACAGCAGGTCATATTTGGCCAGATACTCAGACAGCTGAATGGCTACTATTTTTTCAAGAGCTTTGGAGAACGAGGGGAGAATGGAGATGGGTCTGAAACTGTTAGAGGAGGTTCTATCTCCACTCTTATGGATAGGGGTGATTTCTGCAATTTTTCAGGCACTGGAAAACTGACCAAGACATACAATCTGGTGTAAAAGATCGGTGAGAGGGGCTAGTACAGTATCTAGGACTAATCAGAGAATCCTGGAGTCAAGGGGATCATAGCTGGGATTGTTGCTAGCTAAGGCTTTTTGCAAATAAGGCCTGGCTTCAAGGGGTGATATGGCATGCAGGTAGAAAGGGGGAGCAACCCGAGATGAGGGGTGGAGGCAGGGATTGGGTCGAAAAAGTAGTTGGGGAGGACAAGGCTTAGATCTGAGAAAGCCATATTGAGGCACTCAGCTATGCAGGGAGGATCAGTAGTGACGGTACCATCTACGGAGAGTAGTGATGGTGGGAGGGAGCGGGTCTTTCCGTTGAGCTCTTTCATATCATCCCAGAAGGCATGGGATGAGCCCCAAGTGGATTCAAGGGTGGCTTGATAATATCTGGCCTTAGCCTGCCTTATAGGCCAGGTGTACTTGTTACGTGCTGCATTATAGGCTTGTCTGTTGGCCAGTTTGCCTGTCTCAACAGCAATACGCCAGAGATTATATCTTTGTTTTAGTGTTTGGATGAGGGATGGGGAGATCCATGAGGCATTGTGTTTCTTGGTACGGATTCTGGTCAGGGAGGAGAAAAGGTCGCAGGCCTTGCTGAAGGCAATGGAGAAATAGGCAAGGGCAGAGTCAATATCTGTTACAAGTAAGATTGGTGACCAGTCAAGCTGGGCTAGGTGTGTTTTTAGCTTTCTGAGACCCCAAGGGTGAAAGCGCTGGCACGAGGTGACCTGCGGTACTGGTTTTGGTGTGGAGGATGACCAGTGGCAGAGGACAGGAGAGTGGTCACTAAGAGAGTCTGGTACTACATTAATATCCTTGATTTTATCCGGGGTGGTTCGACAGAATTTCATCTAGGAGGGTGCTAGAGCCACCTGACCGGTTAAATCTAGTGGGTGAGGTAACTAGTTGGGTCATATCTAGGGCAGCGAAGGAGTCCCTGATATGGGGGGCAGTGGTACTCAGCCAATTGACATTAAGTTCACCTAGGATGAGCTGCTCCACCTTGTTTGGGAGTATGGTGAGGTAATCAATGAGGGAGTGAGCAGCTGGTCCTTGGTCCCTCGGGGGTATGTAAGAGACTGTGAGAAAAAGAGGGCCCCTGGTTGGGTCAGGGGTAACCTTGAGAGTGAGGGCTTGGGCACTAAAACCGAGCTTGGGGCAGGAAGAGCATGGTCTAAAAGTGTGTCACGCATACAGACTGCACACCCACCATCGCGTTTGCCTATACAGTCTTCCCTGAACAGTGTAGCAAGGGAGGGAGATAACCGAGTCAGGAGTTTTTCTCGAGAGCCAGGTCTCCACTAGTGCTATAACATCAGGACGGTGTTGTACAGCCCAACACTGGAGAGCGGCGTATTTTTTTAGGAGGCTGCAAATACTCATGGATGCACTGTTGGAGGATTAATAGGAAAAATTGGCTTCAAGGTGCCATCGATCAATAAAATTGGCTCCAAGGATGATGCCGGGGCGTTAGGCAGTCCAGAAGGCCCAGCTTCATCCCCATAATTCAACACAGGATTTCCACGAAACAACTGACTCAGTTCATATGAGGGGTAATAGGCATTATCACACTCACTGTCATGCGAGTTAGACTGGCAGTCACTATCATTCTGGGCCTGCTGCGGGGGGAAGTCTTAAATCGGCACTGACAGGGGCCAGCTGACTCTGTTTCTTTCTTGCAGCAACATGAGTCACTGGTCCAGGGCAATCAATCTCGGCAGGTTCAGCTTCAATTATAACTTGACCAATAGGTAGCAAGTGGTTACAGTGCATGGTCTTGACAGCTTTGGAGTTATTCTCTGGTCGCACTTTGTACACTGGCAAATCATCCAACTTTCCAACTATGACATGGGGAAGATGGTGCCCACTGATCAGCAATTTTGTGTTTACCATGCAATCCTAAATTTTAAACAACACACGGTCTCCAGGCCTAAGCTCTTGAGCCTTTACTTTTCTACCATGTCTCTGTTTGTTCGCTAGATTTCTTTTGTCGGCCATTGTCTGGGCCAGTTGATAGGCATGGTTCAATCGAGCTTTCAGTTTTTGTACATATTGCATGTAATCTTCATCTCAAACCCCATCGGGAGAAACCCCAAAACAGACATCAACAGGCAGTCGGGCCTCTCTCCCGAACATGAGGCAGTAGGGAGAAAACTCGGTAGCATCATTCTTCATGCAATTGTATGCGTGTACCAAGGTGATAATCTGCTGGCTCCATTTATGCTTATCTATTGGGTGGAGGGTGCCTAGCATGTCTAGCAGGGTGCGGTTAAAGCATTCTGGTTGAGGATCCCCCTGCTGGAGATAAGGGGTGGTTCCTGACTTTCGCACCCCCCCACACAGAGAGCATTTCTTTGATTAGCCGACTCGCAAAGTCCCAGCCCTGATCAGAGTGAATTCACTTGGGGCACCATAGTAGACAAAGAAATTTTCCACTAACAATTTGGCCACCGTATATGCTTTTTGATCTTTGGTGGGAAAAGTTTGTGCATACCGTGTGAAATTGTCCATAACCACTAACAGATTGCCAATGTTTCACTGATCAGGCTCTAAACTCAAGAAGTCTATGCAGACTAGTTCCATTGGGGTGCTTGTAGTAATGTTGACAAGACGGGCAGCCCTCTGAGGCATGGCTTTTCTCTGCAGGCAGCGATTACAAGTCCTTACCTGGTGCTCAACATCGGCCCCCATCTTGGGACAGTAGAATCGAGATCGTACTAGGTCAAGGGTCTGGTCAATACCGAGGTGGCCCATATGATTGTGGAGGGACCTCAGTACCAAATCTTTGAAGGCTGTGGGCAGGACCAGTTGTTGCTTGTCTATTTGGCCACCCCAATCTACTGTCTTTCTATACAACAACTGATTAAGCAGCTTCAACCTGGGGCCTTCTTTAAACAATAAAGCGGTTCGCAGATCAGAGGAACGCAACTTGGACACATCTTTTCCTGCACAAAGGGCTTCGAGTGCTGGCTGAATCATAAGATCTTGGGATTGAGCCCACTGAATGCTATCATTGTCAAACTGAGGTAGTGCACTAATATCTAGAGCAGAGAAGTGGCAATACGCAGCCAGTATGCAGGTGTCAGAGGGGCCCAAGCAATCTACTAAGCAGTCCGCTGTGTCCGTAGACATCTGTTCATTTCTATCAAACTTTTGCCACAATGCTTGGATGTCAGGTTCAGACAGCCTGACCCAGTCACTCTTGGAAATGGGCCTCCGTGAGAGGGCGTCAGCATCGATATGATTCAGGCCCGGTCTTTATTTGACAGCATAATCATATGTTGACAATGCAGAAAGCCACCGGTGCCCCATGACGTCTAACTTAGCTGAAGTCTGTACATAGGTCAATGAGTTATTGTCAGTCCTCACCAATATTTTTTCCCCATAGAGGTAATCATAAAACTGGTCAACAACAGCACATTTTAATGCAAGGAACTCTAACTTGTGCACAGGGTAGTTTCACTCTGACGGTGTCAAGCTCCTACTGGCAAATGCCTCTGGTCTCAAACCATCCTCATGGTCTTGATACAGTACAGCTTCTAGACCCTGCAGACTAGCATCAGTATGCAGCACATAGGGTTAGGTGGGATCAGCATACACGAGGATGGGGGCATGGGTGAGCTGGTATATGACTTAGTGGAAAGCTGCTTCACAGTCAGGCATCCAACGGAACCCGAAAAGTTCACCTGGGCAGAAATATGCTTTGTCTGGTTCTTTGACAGCCCCTTTTTTGTATTTTCAATTGGTAGGAGGGTAATCCTGGGTAAGATTCAAGAGTGTCCAAATCACTTTGGAATGATCCTTTATGAACCGGCGGTAGTAGCCTCAGAATCCCAGGAATATTGTAGTTCTTTCAAATTGTGGGGCTGGGGCCAATAGTCAAGGCTTCAACTTTACTAGGCTCAATCTCTATCCCCTCTGTAGACACTATGTGCCCCACATAATTCACAGAGGTTCGAAAAAACTGGCACTTGTCGATGGATAGCTTGAGGCCAAAATCTTCTAGTCGGTCTAGTACTTAACAGTCGACTCTCATGTACCTCTAGGGAGCTCCTGAACTCAATGACATTGTCCAAGAACACCAGGCATTCTAGCAAATTCATGTCTCCCACCACTCATTCCATCAGTCGCTGGAAGGTGGCTGTGGTGCCAGATATCCCCTGTGGCATTCTCAGGAATTCATAGAATCCAAAGGACAGATGAACGCTGTCTTCTCACAGTCCTCCTGAGCCATCAGAATCTGGTAATATCCACTGCGAAGATCCAACACCGAGAACCATTTGCTCCCATTCAAACAATCCAGAGCATCTTGTATACGGGCATGGTGTATTGATCAGGGAATGGTCCATCGATTCAGAGTTCGATAATCAACACACATTCTCACAGATACATTCTTCTTATGCACAGCCACAATGGGAGAAGCATATGGGCTCCTGGATTCTTGTATCACACCAGCTGCGAGGATTTCCTGCAAGTGTCTTCTCAATTTGTCTATGTCTGCAGAGGCTAGGTGTCAAGACCTCTCTCAAAATGGCCGTTTATCATGCAGGCGTATGTGATACTCGGCACCGTGGACACATCCCACTTCCCATTCCTTCAACAAAAATACTTTATCTCTCTAAGCAAATTTCTGACTAATTCTAGTCTTCCATTCAGCTTGCAATGGGGAGTCACCAAAATCAAACAAGTCGGGAGTCACTTTATCTGTCTTGCCAGGGTGCTTGTTGCTGGGCAACACTGCAGTGTCTGTGCAGTGTACCGTAGCTAGGGTGCATCCTCTGTTCACCCAGATCTTCCAATCTGACAAATTATGAATCTAGACCATCACTCATTGTGCATAGGCATGAGCACGAGCTGGCAAGATGCTGGGCTTAACCAATAATCCTTCCGGCAATTTTCCATCACCTGGCGTGTCCAACATCAGTATTTTGTCCTTGACATTTTTGCGGAGGTGGACCTCCCCTTGAAAGGTACACTGGGCATTAGGGGCCAGTACAATTGAATCGGGATCCTTCTTCCACACAACCCCTACTGGTTCATCCTGGTCCACTCCCTTGAGGTTCTGTTGCAAATCATAGGCCCTCTTGATCAGTGCAGGAATTCTTAGGGCCCTCCCAGTCTGTTGCCCTTGTTTTGTGCCAGTCTCCCAAACATATGGGTGTTGGTCCCAGTTAACAGTGGAACCCCATCATACAGTCCAGTAGGGGGACACACTAAGGCCAGTGTCTCGACTTGCTCCTCTACACCCGTTACAGCTGCAGGAAATGACAACCAGAGGCAAACATATCCTAGGTAGGGATAAGACTTGTCGCCCAGCCCCCACACACGTAGGCCTTCCAGGGATTGTAAGGGTGCAGCAGATAAGTGTTTGTCATACCAGTCCTGAAATACAATGGTCACTTGTGACCCACTGCCCAGCACAGCCCGAGTAGGAATACCATTCACAGCCACAGTAGTCTCCATTGAAGGGCCCACTATTTTGGACCAGTTTTGAGGGACAGCAGCAGGGGCCTGAATGGATGAGTTAGCCACAAAGGGGTTTAAGTTAGGATGTCTGAAGCCTTCACTGCGGTCATTTTGTGCTCTCCTTGACCACTGATTAGTTTTCCAAAGCTCTCCTTGAAGCCGGTTCACCATTTTCTCTAAGTCTTTCTGAGACCAGCATTCCCTCTTCATATGACTGTCCTTTCCACAGTTGTGACAAATGATAGACCCCTGGGTCATCCTTGGAGAGAACATTGCATGAGGAACTGAAGCAGTAATAAGGGATCAGGGTCCAATATCTGCTTGCAGAGGTGAGAGGGGTGCAACGTGTCTCAATAGTTCCTTTAGGGTGGCAGTCAATTGTTTGATTTCAGCCTGGGAGATATCCTCAGTAGACGATGTCTGAGGGTGCACCCCAACCCCCATGGCAGTCACATCCTGAGAGGAACCAGAATCTTGTTTCATGGGGGGAACCCTTGCAGAGGCACCCACCTTCAACTCTTGGACTTCCTTTAGTAGCTCGACTTTCAAAAACTGGGCCCAGGGCAGAAAGTCCTTTGCATTCCCTGGTTAGGTGCCGACGTTTGCCCCTGAACCCCAGTTGGATGATCACTCTCTATCACTTGCGCAGTAGCAGCAGATATTGGTGAAATCCCCCGGGGTCGCCTTTGCTCAACCCCCTGAATTTCTTTCATTAGCTCGTCACAAGAGGAGGGCGATTCCAGTCAGTTGGTGAGGCAAAACTGAAACAGTAACAATTCTGAAAATGGAGCAGACTTAAGGATCCGGTCCAGCCTAGTTCAATCTAATCCATTTGATGGCAAACTACCCTTTCTGAGGCACTCTTGTAGCAGCTTTTCAAGCCGAGGTACATACATAGACAATGGCTCCCCTGAGTACTGCTGCGCGTTTCTTACTCTCCACTACAGGTCCTCATCTGAATCCGGGCTCCCATACACATTCTCCAATGTATCAAGACAGTACTGTGCAGTTGCTTCAGGGTTATAGACCTGCTTGGCATGAATGGTAGCCAAGGTAGAACCTCAGAGGCTCTCACTCAACCTCTTTCATTTCTCTGCTTCTGAGCATTGCCATTTAAGTACTAGAGGGGTAACATAGTCTATCCAGGTCTCCCAGTCGTCCTCCACCTGGGAATGGGAAGGATGCCCAAGCAGATTCTCAACCTTTGGTAGTAGTCATGACTAATGGCGGTACAGATATAGGGGCCAGCATTGGCACAGGCACAGAAGGCAGGGCAGTAACAGGTGCTGGAGTGGGAGGGGGTGTTGGGGAAGGAGCACTCCCAGGTGGCAGGAATAGTTTCTTAAAGTCCTCTGTGGTTTTCCTTTCCTCCAGCAACAACTTAGCAAATTTTTCCCCAAAAGTCTCAGATAATAGGGGGAGCTCATCCTCCCCGGGGTCTTCACTGTCTCTAGTTATCACTCTCCAGGTGGCTGGGGCCCATTCTGGGGCAATAGTCCATGGGACTTTGGAACTGTCCACTGGGTCACTACACTCTACTAACACCATGAAAATCTGAGTGGTCAAATCAGCCTGTCACCCCACCACCACAGAATTTGTTAAACATTCAACTTTAGAAAGTACTCCTTCTACAGTGTCTTTACCAATGTTCAGGGGAATATCCAATACAAGCAGGGCATTGTGAGGGTCAAACTCCTGCCCTGTACACCACCCCACCAACTGGTGCACAGCTACTTCTGTTAGGGTAGCCATTTATGTTTGACAATAATTTGTAGTTTCGGCCACTAGAAGATACAAAATCCCAGCAGTGAGCCTCCAAGATGTAACCCCTAGGTGGCGCTATCCCAAGGGCTACTACTCCTGCCTGCTTGGCTAGTAGCAAGTAAAGGGGCCTGAGTTCTGAAACGGGTGCCTCCACCCAGAGGTTAGGGTTGGTAGTGGTCAAGCTAACCTGAACACAGCCCTCCGGGACACTGTAACCCCCCTCTTTCCCCTCTAGTGGCCTGAACACTGTACAATAATCACTTTCACAATACCCCTGGTTCACCACACAAGTACCCACACTGTTTGCACTTATCGCCAGGGCTGGTTCCTCTGGCTCGACCCTGGGGACCACCTTTAAAACAGTACAGAACAGAAAATAGCAACAGTACAGTACTTTGAGCACAAACTGGAACCACAGTCAGAGTACGTGCAGAAAAAGTTAGATCAGATTTATTCAGGGGACTTAAACAATGGAGGGGCAAAATCAGGTTAATTAGCTTAAAAGTTATATCAATCGAGCAGTTATACATGCACTTTGAGTCCCCCCACACAGTCACACCTCTGGGTACCCAGGTGGGGAAGAGATGGGCAAGCCGGAACTGTTGCCCGGGGCTGGTCGGCGTCACAGCTGGTTGGGGCCCTGTGATGGAAAACACAACATGCACAGTACACAGTATTTGTAATCCGGAGCCAGAGGGCTCAGTTCATAAAGGAAATGAAACAACAAGACAATCAGATGACACACTCAGATTAAGCTGTTGTTGCAGGGAGCTACCCTGTTATTTACTCATGATACCCAAGACTGGACACAGGCTGGATGAAAATCGAGACTGCAGGAGGTTGATCTGGAATGCCAGGAGAAGCAGGGCCCACATGAGTCACAGAGGCGTCATTCCTGTTCAAGCGTGGAGCAGGGGGCTGATCCCCAGGCAGGTCTCTCGTCGATGGCTTCTCTGTGCTGCAGGTAGTCTGGCTGGGCCAATCTGGCAAGGCCCAGAACACATGAAGAAAATTCAGATGCAGTCCATTTTGGGCTGGATACAGCTTTCAGCAAGCAGATCACAGTCCACACAGTGGGGAACTAACTCACAACCCACTAGCAGCTCATGGCACATTTACATATAAGGGAATACTACTGTACCGGGCAAAGCGCTGCCCGGTCACAATCGCAAAGTCTCTGCACACACCGGGAGCTTAGGGGTAGTTGGAACTCCTGACAGACTAATCGCATTCAGCAAAATCTTCGGTCTTCTTCAGGTTGAGCCTGGCCCACTTCAGTTCCTTACTTTAGTCACACAACTCAGATTCAGTCCGAAAACAGTTCTCTTTCCCCTTTCAGGGCAGCAGGCAGACCTGCAAGCCAAAACATAGCCCTTTCACAGTTCTCCCATACGAATTCACTCAGGACTGCTGCTCAAAAAACACTTGAGCTCTTCTCATTTCACTTCCCAGCTCAGAACTAACTGAAAATTGCAAGCAGTCTGGGATTTCCCCAAGATCCAAAAGGTCTGGTTGGCTGATTTGGCTGTCAGTCAAAGCAAGAGCTCCCCCTTCAGTTGCAAAAAAGGCACAAAAAGACCAAAACTACAATTCCTACAGATTTTGACCTCAGACAGCTCCTGTTGTCGGGCTACATTTTAGATCCCATCAGTACTGTTTGGTCCAATTTGCAGTCCAGGACCAAGATAGTGGAGACAAACAAAACAGTCCTTGCTACAAAGAAAGCAGGTTAGATAAACTGCATTATCATTATCACTCTAAATGATTTTCAGCAAATAGTTACATCTTTCAACAGAGCTCCCTCTCAGATTACTTATGCTGCAATCAGGCAGCTCTTAAAGAGACAGTACACAGAGGCCATACAGGCTCTGGCAATCACATTTAAACTGCTAAAACGCTAGACACCAGCCTGGCGGTGAGCATTTAAGCAAACTCAAGGAAGACTTTTTTGGAACCCCCATTTGTAGGGGGGTTACATTTATTTATTTATTAAGTCTTGGATTACAATACCTTTGAGCAACAAAACTATTTTACAAAGGTTCCACATCACTGAGAATAGGACATAGACATACAATGGTAACAACAGGTAAACTAAAATAAAGGAACAACAGGATTGCACATTGAATTAATAAATTGTAAATAGTATTTAAAAAAACACTGTTAGGTACTCAATGTAACAGTAAATGGAGGAGAGGTAAAGGGAGATGAGGTAGTAGGCAACCAGTAGAGGGAGCAACCTGGCAGGCCTTGTCAAGATTGATAGAGCAGGTAGGCAGAGAGAGCAAGGGGGAAGGGGCAAGGGAAGGGGTAGTAAGGAGAAGAGAGAAGCATGGGAGGTGACAGGGTAAGAGTGGGGGGAAGAGGTGGAGAAGGGGGATAAGAAGGGAAATAAGAGTAGAAATAGGAGGGGAACAGGGGGATAGGCATGGGTGGAGGAGGGCACGGAACCAAAGGCTAATAAGTTGGGGTAGGATTAACATCAAGGTATAACATCGAGCAGGGGAAGCTGCTACATGGGACAATCACATTTACTGTTTGCTAACAGGTGCTGCCAGAGCTTGTGTTTGAATGGGCCCAGTGTTGATTCGGTGGTGATATCTCTGTGAAGTGAGTTGAACCAGATGAGAGCTCTGTAGGCAAAAGAATGCTAACAGAGAGTTGTACGACATCTGGGTACCACGACAACCTGTGCTGCGAGTTCACTGGGAGTTGAAAAAAGAGCTAAGGAGCTTTTGGACACCAGAAGGTAATAGTCCAAGGTGAGCCTTCTTAGCTAACAAACCTGTCTGGTACTGGATCCGGCCAGATAGTTGGAGCCACCTGGTCTGAGCATACAGGTGACATGTGTGTGTGTGAGGCAAGCCGCTACCATCAGGAGTCTGCATGCTCAGACAATAAGGATAGTAAAATAGCAATAATACACTTTTATTACTATACCAGCCCCTGGAATGGAACTATCCTTAAAAAAAATAGTCATTCCCCAGTTAGGCAACCATGTAGGCGGGGTGCAAATTCAATGCCAAGGCCAATATTTAGGCAGATTCTTTATGGGCGAGCAGCAAATAATGTTATGGTTTCTGATTAGCCACCGATAACTAGGCTTAAGTAGCTGCAGCTCACTTTGTGCCCCAAAGATGTACTCCACAATGAAAACCACTTTAGGCCACCTATACTGGAGACCATGACCCTCTTCCATCTGGTAGCAGGATTTCAAGTTTACACTGTGGGAGCTCCTTTTATGGCAGTCCCTGAGTGCACAGTGTTGAAACATTGCATGCTCATATAAGGTGATGTGGGTTAGCCAGTGTCAGTGCACTTAAATTCACCAAACCCTATAGGCCATGCAATTGCTTAAACAGCTTTCACCATCTTTTAACCGAGGTATTTGTGAAGTGTGCTGGAACTTGGTATAAAAAGAGTAGGAGCTAGAAGAGGTGGGAATATTTGGAATGACTGAGAATCATGTAACTCCGTGACGCCAAGTGAAGTGAGCCAAAAGCTATGACTATCAGGCTTTTCCAATTCACGCACCCAGGTGGTAAGGCAGTTATTTTCCTATTTGGCTACATGATATAGTTCTTCACCAAAATGGAGAGGCAGGAGGCACGAGTGGAGAAAAGAAACTAGTTTATTGGCATCTGATTATCGGGTGGGATCACAAGAGAGGGACAGTCATTATATATATATATATATATATATATATATATATATATATATATATATGATACTACTTTACTATAGACAAGAGGAATAATCAGCTGTAACAGCTACGCTGTAAGAGTGTCTTATTTCTATTTTTCTACCTCTGTATAAGAGGGAAACTCTACGGCAGAGAATACAAAAATGGATCAATCGACTGTAACAGCATCTTTCTTATCTTCAGATATCTACTTCTAACCCTGAGGTGTACCTCTCCCTAAAACTTTAGGTTTTTAGAATTACAGTCTTTCCAATACTACAAGAAGAGTCTATGCAATGGATGATCATCCGTTGGTGCACGTAACTTTCTCTATCGACGCAAGAAATGTGGAAACACTCCACTGGTTTCCCAGTGAAACACAGAACCTTGGTGGGAAAACTAAGGATGAAGAGAGGATTTAACAGACCATGGGACCTCAGCTACAACCCACCTCTCTAGGGTTGCTGGAAAGGAATACAAGATCCAGCTGCAGTCTGCTTCTAGACTGCCCCAGAAAGAATAGGCGATGCAAACCACTTGGCCACAATCCACTTCTGGATTACCAAGTGAAGGGATCAAGAAGAAGAAGAAGAAGAACCAACCAAAAGTCCAATTCTGGACTGAAGATATACTCTAAGTTGATTAACACACTGGATCGGAAGAATCGAAACCTCTGGACCACTCTTGGACTCCAGGCAAGCACTCCCTCTTGACTGTAGACACACACTGGCTGATGTTCCCACTGGATCAGGACCTCTGGACCACTCTTGGACTTTAAGCAACTATTCTCTCTGGGCGTCGAAGTGCATCGGTCTTCTGAGTTCCAAGGCTGGACGAGCCAAGGCACTCGCCAAAACAATAAAACGTATGTCGAACTGCAACCAATTAGGAGTCCACGGCCGGACGAGCCAGGACACACTAAAAAAACAATAAACTGAACGTCACTCGGAAAACTGACACTGACGGATCTAACAGTACTCTGCTGCGGACACGAAAACAAGAAAACGGATGGCAAACTTTTGCACTGGGCCAAGCCAAACTAGGAAACTGTAAGAGGAAAATAACAAACAGTGATGATGCAACTTTTAGGCGACTGCGGTACGGCCCTTTTCGGATTGACTGTTGTCTGCTTCTGGATGCACTGGAGGATGATTCTTGAAGGATGGGTGAAGTCTGACAGGGCTACACTGGGGTGAAGTGATTCTGAAGACAGTTGAAGACTGATTCAGATAGGTATCCAGCACCGAAATGCTGGCACACAGCAATGCAAGTTAGTTCTGGCAATCAATAATGTTCGTAGAATGTCTAATAATGCAAGACAATGCAAGCAGAGACTCATTTCCTACTGTAGTGGTTGATAACTGTATAATCTCAGTGTCCAGACCACAGTAACTATACAGGCAATTTATCTTACAGATTTAACCCTAGCTCTGGTGGACCTAACCCTAATGGGGTCCCTTCTAGCTAAATAGTGGTCTCCTGTTACTGTGGACACACACTATAGTGGGGAATAGACTCTCGGGAAGACTATACAAAAGATGGGTGATGGGGCCCCTTTAACACTGGAGTGCTTATGTGGCTAGCTAGGCTTCTATTAAATCTGGGGTCGCTTCTATTGCTGGGCCCCTAACACTCCTGTAGGCCTAAATAGCTAGCTACGGGTCCTGGGCCTTGTGGTACCCGTACTTGATTACTGTTGGGCCTGGTGCCTTCACTTGGCTGGGCCTCGTGCCCTTCGTACTACTAGGCTGGCTGCCCTAACTCACTAGGCGGGGTAGCCCTTTACTACTACTACTGGGCTGGCTTGCCCTAACTTGCTAGGCCTAGCACCTACTTATTGCTAGGGCCTGGTGCCCTTCTTAAACTGGGCCTGGTGCCCCTCTTTAATTTGGGCCTGGTGCCCTTCTTAAAGTGGGCCTGGTGCCCCTCTCTTACCCTGCACCTGGCTCCCTCTTTAAACTGGACTGCATGTCCTTTTAACTGGGCCTGGTGCCCTCTTTGAACTGTGGGTCTGATGCCCTCTTAATTTTTTATGTGCACAGGAGTGGCAGGGCCCGTTTAATATTCCTGGCTCTCTGAGCCTACTCTTACTCTTTTTCTTTATCCCGCCTTATTCCCACCCCTTTTATTAAAATAAATACACCTCTTGACTGGCCTTGCTTCCTTGGCCACTGCCCGTGGGCATCACTACAGCTGCCCCCTTCTGCATATTAATTTGGATCCTTCTGACCCAATCCCTACAGCGCTCAGATGCTTTTCCAAGGGCCTACTGCGCTAAGCAAAAAAAAAAAAAAAGCACAGTCTTTATTTCTTTAGGCAGCAGCACAAAGTGAGTGCTGCCAATAACTCACTACTCTGATAGCTGCTCTGGTGGATTGGAAGGTAAACAGGAGGTGGGAGGTGCTCTGACAGTGGGAGGGAGATTAGGCAGGCAGCAGGGAGGACAGCAGGGGGGCCTAAGACAGCCGACTGAACAACCGGCGATGTGGCACTTGCAAGCCGCCGATGGGGGACCAGAATTACTTTTAAAATAATACGGGGGCCAAAAATAAATAAACAGATGGGGCTCACAGCCCAATGCCCGAACCAGATGGTTTTTCTTCTTGTGGTGCCCCGATGGCACCACCGACTGTGCTGTTTCTTCTGGGGCAGTCTTCAGCAGCTGGAGAAGAAGCAAGCATGCAAGCAAGCCTGAAGGGATGGCTTCAACACCAGCTAGGCCTTTTTTTTGTGTTCCCCACAGACCTGCTGCATCCTCTCCCCTCCACAGTTACCAGGATCTCCTTCTTAGCTGAATTTACTTTTTCAAAACTAAACCTACTGATTTTAGAATGGCTGGAGTGGAATGCTGTGCATGAGCAGTTCAGCACAACATTCCATCCAGGCCATTGTTGCTTATGCTGAATATAAAATATATATTTTTTACATGCTTTTAGTGCATTGGGCACTTTACTGTGTACTTGGGGGGGACAGGGGACTACTGGGGCACCTCTAACTTCGGCATATTACATTTGTAATGTGGCCTGATGGCCACCTTGTAAATTCAACTGGAAAAATACAGGAGATACAAAGCAGAAACACTTTCCACAGTTACAGTTGCCAGGGACTGCTCTTGAAGGTAATTCTCCTGCCAGATTTTCCTAGTGCAAGCTGAAAACCACATAGCTCAGTCTGTGTCATACTTGGCTACGATCTCCAATAGTCATTAATTGCCAAGAGCTTTTTGAGTCTGTACTTCTCAACTGAGGGCTATGCACAGATTTTCAGTTGTTACCTTTCCCACAGGTTGGCATACATATACCAGGTCATGCCTGAAAATAGGCATCTCTAGCCTAGAGCACCTATCCAGTCACCAAAAGCAAATAATAAATAAAATAGCACTCGCTGGCACAGCAGCTGGATTTCCACTTGCGACGCCGATTACCTGGGTTCGGGAATGGATCCGGGGAGTCAGACAGCCAGCCAGGGGAGAAGGATCTAGTGTCCCATGGATTGCTATCCTTCTCTGGAGGGGGAGAGAGGGGGGTAGAGTGTCTGGTGCCTGAGGGACCCCTGGCGGAGGCTGGGGGAACAACAAACAACTGGTGCCAGTACATCAAGGGGGCAGGGTGGATGCTGGATGTCATTGCACATCCCCGCCCCCAGAGACAACTCAGAAAAAGTCAGCTGGCTGCTGTTAATGAAGCTGCCTGACTCGTGGCCTCTATAGCTCCCCACCTCCCTGCCAACCAATTACGGCCCCGTGGCACCACCAAGCCCTGAACCCTACCTTGGGGGGATGCCAGAGAGGCAAAGTTGGTTTGCTAACACCTTCTCCCATTGTAGATGGGCTTGCTTGGTGCCTTATCTCAACCCTGCGGAGGGGGGGTTAGCTGGGGGTATCTGCAGGGGTACGGCGATTGGGGAGTAAGGCAGGTGTTCCGGAACTGGCGGATGGTAAGTTTGGCTGGTAACAAAAAGCATACTAAATAAAAAATTAAAAAAATAAAATACCACTCATGCACCCTTCATCCAGACACAAGGCCTGGGTATGACACACTTAGTCCACAAACACGCCACAGCATCTGCTCATGTCAGGATCCTGTACAGATCTTCTTTTCACTGAACTGCCCCCCTCTTATGCCTTGCTCCAACCCAAGGTTCCAGTTGGTCACATCACTTGCCATTCAACCTCTGTGACACCTGCTAGGGATGTAGTTTGCACCAATACAACACCCCACCTGACCCAGCATTAACCACAGTCCATGGGCCCAGAAAGTTATATATTGGCTGTTCCTGAAGTCAAAAGTCACACAATGGCAGCCTCCATGCAGCTCAAGCAGTCTGTCCCTGCACCCCTGCTTTGCATCAGGAGTCCTGGGGGTCAGATTCTATTTGAACATACTCCTAAGTTCTGAAAGAGGGGGTTATATATGAGTGATGTCCCTCTTTAAAGTGTTGGGAAAACAGTGCCACTTTTCTGAACAGGAAATGACTTGGTCATTAAAAGACAGGCGGTCAGTAAGTTACAAAAATTAAAATGCTGCTAGAATTTTTCAACTGCTCATGTACTGTAAATAGTTACCCTTTACACTGTTAATTGTACTGTTTTACTGTATGGTGTTTCACGATTGTTTGTAATTGTACTCTCCCAGGTCGTGTCTGAAAGTAGGCATATTATGGTCTAGTGCACCTACCCGGTAATCATAAATCAAATAAATGAAAGGGACATCCCTTGAATGTCAGCTGCACTTAACTACCGAAGCTGGCAAGTGAAACAGAAATTCCAATAATTCATCATAGAAACATACCCCCTCATTGTTATTAAAGAAGAACCTTGCAAAATTCTTAGCATCTAATGCCAGTAATGGAGTGTATTTCATAATTAGCACTTGAAACCTAGTACCAATGTACTGCGTTCTCTGTCCAAACTTGGTAGGGGATTTTTTATGAGTCACTGTCTGACCACCAGAAAAGTCTGATTCTGAACAGCATAGAAACCAGTGCAAAAGACTGCTAAAGCAACTGGACTACATTTCCATAGCATGTAACAGGAATATCAAAACGCATGACTAAATATAAATGCAATTATGACATTGGGTTTTAGAATCCTAATAATTTCATTAAACACATCACCTGACTGTTGATTAATTACCCATTTTAATCAAATCAAATAATATTTTATTTGTAAAGGGTGCCTTCCCAAAACCAAGGCGCCTGTACATAAAAACCAAGCAAACATAACAATAAATAAAACAATCATCACAAATCAGAAACATTAAAATTTATAAGAATGATAGCTCAATAAATAACAAAACAACTCTACAAGAAATCTGGATATGCTAGGCTGAATAAATATGTTTTCAGTGCTGTTTTAAAGCTCTGGACGATCAGGCACTCTCGTACCCGAAGAGGTAGAGAATTCCACAGGTTAGGGGCCGCAAAAGACTGCGCTCCAGATATCTAAGCGAACCCTGGGAATCTCTAGCAATCCCTTGTCATCAGACTGGAGTGGGCAGTATGGGCGAAGGAGATCTTGCAAGTAACAGGGTCCCCACTCGTGTAAGGCTTTATAGGTCAGTAACCAGACCTTGAAGGTTATCCACCACTGTACTGGCAACCAGTGCAGTCTGTGGAGTACAGGCATAATATTACTGGTCCTTTAGGTACCAGTCAATAGCCCAGCTGCCACATTCTGCACAAGCCTAAAGACAGTGGAGAGCAACCCCCGGTAGGCCTAGGTAAAGGGCACTGCAGTAGTCAAGATGGAAGGTTACAAAAGCATGGACCAACATTGGAAGATCATCAGGAGGAACCAGGTGCTTCAACTAGGTGATATTCCTCAGATAATAAAAGAGGTCTTGACAATGGCTGACACCTGAGATTTAAGGGTCAGGCCATCATCAAAAATAATGCCGAGGTTTCGCACCCAATCTGAGGTAGTCAGCTGATCATCCCAAAACCAAAACCTGGAGGGTTGTCCTGCCGACAAACGCACCTCACAACAATCCAGGTCCACTACCAGCACCTCAGTTTTAGCCGGGTTGAACCACAGCCAGCTGGAATTCATCCAGTCCTGGATCTCGGATAGGCAGTTGTTAAAGGCTGAGAGGATCCCATCCTGTTTGGGCACAGAGGACATGTAGAGCTGATAGTCATCTGCATAGCAGTGAAAACTCAGACCATACCACCTAATGATCTTTCCTAATGGAACATATACAGCATACTGTGAACAACATGGGTGATAAAATGGAACCTTGAGGTACCCCGCAAGATAGAAAGAATGGAGCTGAGGAATAAATCCCAGACACCACTCTGAGTCCTACCCTCCAGGAATGATCGAAACCATCTGAGGACCATACTAGGCAGTCCACAGATGAACCACAGGTGCTCTAGCAACACACCATGGTCCACAATGTCAAATGCTGTAGAGAGATCAAGGAGGACCAAGATGGAATGAGTCCTCCGATCTCTCACTATTAGGAGGTAATTTAGTCCCTGAACAAGGGCCGTCACGGTACTATACCTCTTCCTAAATCCTGACTGGAGAGAATCATAGACATTGTGGACAGAAAAATGATCATCTAGCTGCAGTGCAACCACCTTCTCAATAACCTTACCCACAAAGGGCAGGTTAGAGACAGGTCTGTAGTTAGTCAGACAGTCCAGGTCCAAGGGAGGGCTTTTTAAGGAGGGTGTCAAACAACTGCCTCTTAATCAACAATTAGCTTACCATACTGTATTCTCAGACTAGTCTAGTAGTGATCTCAAGATAAAATCAGGACCCTGTTAGTTCTCTACCAACTCAAGCTGCTGCCTGTCTGTCTGTCTCTCTTTGCAACCTTCCCAAAAGGTGGGGCTTACAAAGATCATCCTTTGGCCAAGCCAGGACTGTTGTTATTGATGTTCAGTCTGCTCTGGCTTCTGGGATATGAACACTGCATGGCAGCAGCTGGCAGAAAGTTGCAGGAGTTTGTTTTTGGCACCTCCTGCACCATGCAATTAAGTGGTTTCAACTGCACAACAAAGCTGGGTGGCTGCCAAAAGTGTAGCAAACCTCTGACCACCACCCAGCTGCCAGAGACTGTTGCTCACCCCTGCCACTAGAATGGAGGGAGTGTTTCTCTAAACATATAACAAAAGCCCTATTATAGTGCCCAAGAGTTGGGGGCACCACAGAAATATAAAAAAATAGAAAAGTACTCAGTTAACAGGTGCAGTAATAAGGTACCCAAGAATGCCCAGGTGCCCAGTTTAAAATGCCAGTATCCAACCTTGTTACAAAGCCTGCCAAAGTATTGAAAATAGCTCAGAAATAATGCAAAAATTAAGCCTTTATGTCATGCTGCAGCAAACAGAATGCCAGGTTGAGCTGATGGAATGCTCACTGTGTGGCACCCACCATGCTTCCAGAATTAGAACCCAGAGTGTTGTTCTTTGAAAAGTAAGTTGTTCAAACAACATGAAGTCATGCTATATTATGACATATGCAGTGAGTCCCAACCTTCGAACTGCTCCGGAGGTGAAAGAGTTAACTTTCCATGCCAGGCATGGAATTTTGAGCTCGAGATCGGTTGAAAACTCTGTCTGTTGTTCTTCAAACTCAAACTGTCAGATTTTTTACTCCGCCTCACTGAACATTCGCTCCGGAGAGTTCTCCTTCTGCTCGGTTCATTTTGTCGGTTAAAGTATTACTTTTTCGTTTTTTTAACCGAATTTAAACCGCAACCGGTCGGTTCAAGCTCTGTCTGTGGTATTTGTAAGTACTAGATAGGTTTTACATTTACTTTCTGTGTGGAACTTAGAACGGTTTATCGGTTCGGTTTGAACCGATCAGGTTGTTTTAAATACATTAATCTGTCTTTAGAGTGCAGTTCCGGTTCTTATCGGTTCTAAAAACAACGGATTTCATTACGGTTTTTTCCACGACCCGTACATAGTGCTGGGAACCGATAAGAGAGTCTTGCTTGGCGGATTGCCATAAACGGGCAAGTTTTGGTTAGGATGGCATTATGTCTGAGAAATCCAAAAGAAAAACCGGGCCCACTGGGTTTCAACACTGCAGTGTCTGTGGGGAAGTCTTTGCTAAGGCTGACCCCCACACCACCTGTGTTTATTGTCTGGGGTTTGACCACCTCAATGCAGACTGCCAGATTTGTAAAACTTTTCCTGCAGCTACCCTGGAAAAGAAGAGTTGGTAGGCTCAGGGAAAGGGAGGCCAAAAAGTCCGCTGAACCGATGGGCTGGCCCGGTCGTTGAAACCAAACCGGAGGAGTGCCTCTGACCAGGATGAGACTTCGAAAGGAGAGCCGACTCCAGAGGAGTCAGTTCCAGCAAAAGGACTAGAAAATCAACTGGTGTGGAGCCAAAACTTCCTTCTCCAACCGCTGAAGAAATAGCCAAGTGATTAAAATTGTCCAGTCGCTTTCGGTTCGACCGAACCGGCACCATCAGATACGTCGCAGTTCGGTCGGGTTCCACTGGTTCAAGAGTATGATTTAGAGAATTTTATGAACCAGAGGAGGGGAAGAGGAGTATGAGGAGAGTGAATGTGGATTTGAAAGTCTGGATGTGCCCATTGAACCGGACATCTCCCCAGACAGACCTTCAGGAGTGTCTCCCCCTAGGCTTTCTGAGTCCCCTTCTCATTTTATGTTTTATAAAAAAGTGGCTGAAACCCTCCAGCTCCCTATGGAGGAAGCTGTGGATGATCAAGAAGAGCCTGACTATGTAGAAATGATGGATATCCCAGAGTCTAGGAGACTGTCTATTCCTTTGCATAAATCTTTTGGGAAACAGACAGTAAAAATTCTAAAAACTCCTCACACTATACCTCCTGTGGATAAAAGAATGGACAAGAGGTACACATTGTCAGGCTCTGATATGGAGTTCCTTACACAACAATGCAGCCATGTTGGGGTAGTGCAAGCTGCAGCCTGTGACAAGGCAAATATTCCCTTGGCCTCACACCCCCCTGACAAGGACTCCAGGAGGATTGATGCCATGGCAAAGAAACAGTACATGGCAGCATCCTTGGGACTGAGACAGGCAAATTATGTCGCTTATGTTGCTAGATACCAGAAATCCAGATGGGACACTGTTATGGCTCTAGCAAAGCAGGTCCCTAGCCAGCTTGCCAAGGAGCTGGAGCAGGTGGCTGCTGATGGTATTGGGGCATCTAAGGTGCAATTTCATGCTGCAGTGGACTCTAATGATGTGTCATCAAGAGTCATGGCTACATCTGTGGCTCTTCGCAGAATGGCTTGGCTCAGATGTACTAGCCTGTCGCAGGATACCCAGACTAAGGCCATGGATTTTCCTGTTGTGGGTAACCTCTGTTTGGGGAGCAGACAGAGAATTACATGAAGAAAATGGATGAGTACAGGACCACCTATAGGAGTGCACAAGCCAAGGAAAGGCAGGCCACTCCTCAAAGGCAGCCTTCCAGGGCGAGGCAGGCCTTTTCATGGCCTTTACCAAGCCCAGGCCTCCTCTTCAGCTTATGCCCAGAGGGGGTTCTTTAGAGGAGAGGCAGACGAGGGTACAAGCAGACTCTGCTTCCACCCCTCAGCCTAAAGCCCTGCCAAGCAGGCACCCTGATGGGGTGGCCAGGGTTGATTCTCCACTCACCTGTGGGGGCAGGCTGGCTTACTTTGTCCAGGACTGGAAGTCTCTAACATCAGACAAGTGGGTCCTGGAAGTAGTAAGCCAGGGACTGGTTCTCAGCTTCAAAAAATTTCCAAAGATGAGAACCAGATCCTTTCCACCTGCAAATCCATTAGAGGCACTTGCCCTAGAGGCAGAAGTTTCTACCCTCCTGGGTCTCAGATCTGTGGAAAGGGTTCCACCCCTACACCAGGGCAAAGGGTTGTACTCCAGGTACTTCCTTACCCCAAAAAAAGACAGGAGAATGGCGGCCCATCCTGGATCTCAGATACCTAAACAAGCACCTTTTAAAACCAAAATTCAAAATGGTGACTCTGGGAATTTTTACCTCTCTAAGGCCAGGGACTGGCTACGTCCCTGACCTCAAGGATGCCTACTTCCATGTTCTCATCAGAAGCTCCCATCGAAAGTAACTCAGATTCGAACTGCCCTCAGGCCATTACCAGTTCAGAGCAATGCCCTTCGGCCTCACCTCTGCCCCAAGGGTATTCACAAAATGCCTGGCAGTAGCAGCTGCCCACTTAAGAAGGCAAAAAATTGCCATCTTTCCTTACCTGGATGACTGGCTCATAGTAGGCCAGTCTCCAGACCAAGTCAAATTACATCTTCAGGTAACTCAGCAACTGCTTACCTTTCTAGGTTTCCTTCTCAGTCTTCCAAAGTCAGTTCTAGAGCCTGTCCAGCTTCTCACCTTCATAGGCGCAGAACTGAACACAAAAGAAGCCAGAGCCTTCCTTCCTCTTGAAAGAGCAAGGACCCTGGTCTCTCTGGCCTCCTCTTTCACCCTGCAGGTCTCTTGACCAGCAAGGCACTTTCTACAGCTCCTGGGGCACATGGCTGCTTCTACATCAGTAGCGCAGGGAGCAAGATTTCAGATGAGGGACATTCAGTTCCATTTGAGAGCCTTTTGGTCTCAAAGGAGAGACCCTCTAACCAAATTGATCCCAGTAACTTGAACCCTGATCCAAGCACTTCAGTGGTGGCAGGACCAGAGCAATCTGAGACAGGGGGTCCCCTTCGCCCCTCGGTCTCACTCCTTAATCCTTACTACAGATGCATCCCTCTTGGGGTGGGGAGCTCACATGGGCGACCTCACTACCCAGGGATTGTGGTCCCCTCAGGAATCTCTGCTCCACATCAATCTGTTGGAACTCAGAGCAGTTTTTCTAGCACTTCAAGCTTTTTCCAAATCTGTTCAGAACAAAGTTATTCAGGTCAGAACAGACAATACCACCACAATGTGGTACATCAACAAGCAAGGGGGCACTCGGTCTACGGCCTTGTGCACTGAAGCAATGAAGTTGTGGTCTCTGGCTTACTCACTAAACACCTCCCTTATGGCAGTTCACCTCCCAGGCAAGGACAATGTCCTGGTAGATGCTCTCAGCAGGATTTCCAAGGGCCATCACTAATGGTCACTGGATCCCCTAGTACTGGAGGTAGTATTTGCCAGATGGGGCACCCCTGCAGATAGATCTTTTGCAGTCCCAGACAATCACCAACTCCCTTTTTGCTGCAGGCCCCAGTGTTGGGCTCAGTCCCTCTGGATGCCTTCCTTCTCAGTTGGGAAGGGAAGTTTCTCTATGCCTTCCCCCATTCCCTCTTCTGTTCAAGGTGTTAGTCAAAATCAGATCTCAACCCTGCAAGATGATCCTGATTGCTCCAGATTGGGCCAGACAACCCTGGTACCCACTCCTTATGTCCTTAGCAGTCCACCTTCCCCTGTGTCTTCCCAGGAATCACAACCTGTTAACCTGTGCTCAGGGGAGAGTTTGGTACCCGAACCTCAAATCTCTCAATCTCAAGGCCTGGCTCTTGAAGAGTTAGAGTTTGCTGACCTACACCTCTCCCAAGGTGTATTGGATATCCTGAAGGCTTCTAGGAAGCCTTCCACCAGGGCTACTTATAATTCCAAATGGAAGAGATTTTCCATATGGTGCTCTGGAAAGCATATTTCTCCAGAATCTGCTGACTTACCCACAGTCCTGGATTATATGGTCCATTTAAATACTTTGGGGCTGAGACCAGCTACCCTAAAAGTGCACCTGGCAGCCGTGTCTGCTTTCTTATCAGCAGGTAAACCCTCTTCTCTTTCAGCTCATCCTGTATTCTCCAAGCTTTTCAAGGGGTTGCTTCACACCAACCCTCCATTCAGGGACCCTGCCCTGCCTGGGATCTTAATATTTGCATTGCCCAGCTTATGCAACCCCTTTGAGCCCTTGTCTTCAGCAGAGCTTAAGTACTTGACTTGGAAACTGTTCTGGTAGCCATCACTTCATGACGCATAAGTGAATTACAAGCATTGTCAGTGGAGCCTGATTTTATCTCCTTTCATGGAGATAAGGTGGTCCTCAGGACTAACAGGAAGTTCTTGCCTAAGGTGGTTTCAGATTTCCACCTTAATCAATCTATGTCTCTCCCTGTGTACTTCACTGACCATTCCTCCTCTGGTGAGAGGAGACTGCACAGTTTAGATGTCAAAAGATCCCTTAGTTACTACATAGAACGTACCAAGGGTCACAGGTTTGACTCCCTCCAACTGTTCCTCACTTATGGTGAGGTTGGTAAAGGGAAACCTGCCACTAAAAGATCCATTGTCAGGTGGATTGTCTCTTGTATCCAATTTTGCTATGAAAAACTGGGTAGGGTTCCTCTCTCAGGCCTGAGGGCTCACTCTACCAGAGGTACAGCTCGTCTCTGGCTGCTGCCAGGGACATCCTATCCTAGAGATATGTCAAGCAGCTACCTGGAAAACAGTTCACACTTTTACCAAGCATTACTCCTGGACATCAGGCGAGGAGTGATGCTCGGTTTAACACCAGCTGTGCTTCACAGCCTATTTCCTAGTAGGTTCTGTCCCTCCTCCATGGAGGTACTGCAAGGTAGTCTGCATATGCCATAATATAGCAAGACTTCATGTTGTTTGAAGAAAAAATTACTCACCTTAGTAATGTTGTTTCTTCTAATGGAGTCTTGCTATATTATGACCTCCCCGCCTGCCCCTCTCAGAACCTCTGCTTTTGGGATGTGGGTGGGCAGTGCAGTGTTGGCACTTAGTAGATGCCCACCTTGTTTTTCATCCCTCCTTTTTGGGGTGACTGTGTGTTGTGTTTTTCATTTTTTGGGTCTCCTGACTTGAGTCTTTGTTTTGGGACCAAAAAAATGTGTTCTTATATTTAGTAGCCAGTTGGCTAGTGTAGATTTACAGCTTCCACACAGAACCTTAGTGAGTTTTGCTCATAAAGATCTGACAGTTTGAGTTTGAAGAACAACAGACAGAGTTTTCAACCAAGCTCAAGCTCAAAGTTCTATGCCTGGCATGGAAAGTTAACTCTTTCACCTCCGGAGCAGTTCGAAGGTTGGGACTCACTGCATATGTCATAATATAGCAAGACTCCATTAGAAGAAACAACATTACTAAGGTGAGTAATTTTTTCTTACAGTGTAAATCCTGGTGGCTGTAGAGGAGAGAGGACACAGAAAGCATGGGGGGGGGGCCATAGAGCATACCTGTAGGGTTGAAGCTGTCTCTGGAAGCTTGTCTGTGTGCCTCTGCTGCCTCCAGTCCCTGATCCTGCCAGCCTCCAGCCTGTGAAGCAGCTGTGCTGTCTGAAGTGCCATCGGGTCACCTTGTAAGAAGAAGAGAGTGTTCTGTTCAGCATGTTGGGCTGGGAGCCCCGGTTTATTATTTTTTTTATATTTAAAGTACAGTTTCCTGTTCCCTGAAGGCAGCAGTAGCAGTGCTGCATCGTGAAGTGAGACGGTCACAAAGCCATCGTGCCGCTAGGATCTCGCAGAGTCCCCAGATGTCCTGTGCCCACCTGCAAGAAAAGCCTTACCTCTACCAGCAGTATCTTCCGCCTACCTCAACACTGTCTTTACCCCAGGCCAGGGCGATGAGCCGGTGGCAGTACCAGCTGCTTGGTGCTGACCACCTAAAGTTATTTTTCTTTTAAAGTAAAAGTTATTTATTTTGCAGTGTAGTCGGTGCTGAATAGGAATGGCTGAGAGCTGTGGGGCAGGCAAGAGGGCTGTATTTATATAGATTAATATTCATCTGGGTTTAGTGACACCCATGTGAAGGGCCTGGTAGAGAGACTCTGAAAGGATAAGTTAGAAATATTAATAGAGGGAAGCTCCAAGGCTGAGTTAAGGTGGGGCATGGGCATAAAAGGTCCAGACTGAAGTCAAAGAGTTAATTAAAGGGGCCAGCCAGTTAGAGGCCCACCAAATAGTTAAAAGAGCATTATAGGCACGGCATTTAATAGGGGCTCATTAAGAGAAGCCCATTGTATTTGCAAGGGCACAGCTAAAGGGTAGCCCACCAGTTCTTAAAGGGGCAAGGGTAGCCCACCAGTTCTTAAAGGGGCAAGTTAGGCCCATCATTGTGTAAATGGGCAAGTCAGGCCCAACTGTTCATTTAAAAGGGCAACAGGGAGCCCAGGACCTAAGGGGCAAGTCAGGGCCACTGTTAAATAAAGGGACACGATAAGTCCACCACTACTTAAAACAGCAAGTTAGGCCCACTGCTACATAAAGGGGCAAGTCAGGCCCACTGCTGTTTAAAGGGGCAAGTTAGGCCCACTGTTATATGATGGGGCAAGACAGGCCCACCACTACGTAACAGGGCTAGTTAGGCCCACTGTTACTTAAAGGGGCAAGTTAGGCCCACCACTAGTCATTTAGATTCTCCAGGTGTTATAGGGGCCCAGCAGCATTAGTGACCCCAGATGGTTAGGGAGTCCAGCTAGCATACAGAACTACAGTAACAGGAAGAACCCAATCTAGTCAGAGGGACCCCTGTTAGATAGGCACACCAGTGCTAGGGTTTAACCAAAAACTAAACTGCCTGTATATTTACTGTGGTCTAGACATTGAGACTGAATAATTGACCACTGCAACCAGAGCTGAAACTTTATTTGCCTTGTTATTATTGCTGCAAACAGTGAATGTGCCAGATAGTATTGCTTTGTTGCCAGCATTTCCAGTTGCAAGGTGCTCGAATCAGTCTTCAGAAATTTTCCAGAATCCTTTCACCATTGGTACCAGATCAGTCTTCTCCAAAGTACTCCAGAAGTTATCTTCAGTGCATCTTCAGAGCAGCCAGCAGCAGATCTTCAAGGAACCGTGCCACAGTTGTTTGCAACGTCCTGTTTATTGTTTTCCACTTTTCCAGTTTCCCCAAAGTACGGTCTGGCCTGGTATAAAAGTACCATTTGTTTTCTTGTTTTATCATTCGTATCACAGTGTTGTCCAGATCTTCTGACGCAGTATCTTGCATCATCATCCTGTTTCTTATTTTACATAGTCCTTGGCTCATCTGGCCTTGGTGCCCAGAACCTCATTGTTGCTCACATTTCACAGACTTCCTTTCTTCAGTGTATCTTCTTTGTGTCCTGGCAGTCCAGAAGAGGGCTATGACTGGGTGTTCAATATATCTTCTTTGTGTCCAAGCAGTCCAGAAGAGGGCTGCGACTGGTTGTTCAGTGAATCTTCTTCATGTCCTGACAGTCCAGAAAAGGGCTTTGGGCTGGTGATTCAGCATCTTCTTCTTCTTCGTCTTTCCCCGGCAGTCCGGAAGAGGGCTTTGGGCCGGTGGTTCAACATCTTCTTCTTCATCTTACCCCAGCAGTCCAGAAGTGGGGCTGTGGCTGGGTTTGTTGTGCTTCAATTCCAGTGGACCTCAGAGGGTTCTGAGCTGAGGAATTCGTTGCTTTGTTCTTAAAAGTTCAGCAACCCTAGAGAGGTGGGGTGTGGCCAAGAGACTGATGGCCTGTACAAAATCCTCTCTGAAGTCCTTCAGTTATTAGCCCAGTCAACCAGGTGTTCCCCCTGTGTTTTATCCTGTGACCCAGTTCTTTCTTGATGACAGAGAAAGTTAATTCATGCATGGACTGCCTTTCATGACTAATATAGAGTGTTACAGTAATATGTTTAGAGTTCCTTAGAGTGGAGTACTCCAGGTAATAGGCCCTAGGTAGAGGTGCACCTCAGGGTAGTATTGAAAGGATTATATAGTGATTTGCTGATTGTAGAGTGTAGATCACTCATAAAGTGGAACTGTTACTGCCGTTTATTTAGAGTCCGCCTTGTAAAGGAGCGTAGAAATAAGTGTAAGTGTTCCCCGTGACCGTGTTTCCCCTTGGTTTGGTATAAATAAAGAGATATTTGGAACCTGCTTCTGACTCTCACCTCTCTTTGTTCTGTGCCATCATCCACCCATTTGGAACCTGTGTTAGTAATTCATGTGCAAGTTACTGGTGTTATTGACACAGTTGCTTTATGTACCCCTGTTTTATTGATGTTGAAATGCAGCACACGTTAACATCCATCTTACCACCTTCGGGGCACCACACTATAAGAATGCTTTAGTGGGGCCAGTGCCTCAGGGATTCATGGCAGTCATGGTATTGGATAACCCATATCCCCTAGAACCATCAATCAGAGAAGCCTCTGGTTATAGCAAGCTCTTGGAGGCCTCTTGGAGAGGGAAGGACAGTGGATACTGACACTTTTTTCTGGACCTATGGGGTATTGTGGTTTGGGAGGGACAGCCTTTTGAACCAATGTGAGTTGGCCCTTGACTGCTGCTATAAAAGGGGTCTGGACTAAAGGCTGGAAGATCTGAGAGAGATCTCAATGAAATAGGACCTACTGCCCAAAGAGAGTTGAAGCTGGGCCATCCCAGCCTGGGTTCTGGTGAACACCCCCTGAGAAAGGCTGCTGTAATTTATTTGTGTGAACAGAAACACCCCCGCTGTTCTGTAACAACGTGTAATCTGTGTGAAACCCAGAAAGGTTCTATCAGTTGAACTGAATGGAAACTACTGAAATATTCTAATTTGTACTGTCTTTTGGTATGCTGTAACTTGTTAGCGTATGGAAGCTACTCTGTTATACTGTCTCACACTGTTTTCTGTTACTGTGTAATGTTATGTTCCACTGCATGTCCTCACTGTGACGAGATACCTTAGTAAATGAGCCTCTGGCTCAAAGGTTGTAAATCCGAAATATAAATAAATAAATAAACAGCATTTGTGTGCTAGTCAGCACCAGTATGATACTGAAGAGACAGCATGGAGCAGAGCATTCAATGCCAGAACTTCTTTTGCAGGTCCTGTAGTAGGCAATACAGCCAGCTGTCAGTCTGCCACTGTTCTGTGAGGTATGGAAGCTGGGATGTACCTCTGGAACCACCACAGTACAAAGAGAGTAGATGAAGCTGAACCACTGGAAGGGAGTGTGAGAAACCAACACTAGAGAGCGGCAATGCCAGGCCAAAGAGGGAGCCCAGTTAGTGCAGAGGTGCCACTGTAGACTGAAGGACCACAGACCTGTAGCCACAGAAGGAGCTGGCTGATTGGGGAACTGTGAGTAAAATCAGGGCTCACCCTGCTTCAGTGAAACACAAGTATTCTATTTGAATTTGTTTTTTGCAAGTGGGGCCATCAAACCTGGATTACAAATGTCATGCAACCTGAGGTTCAGGGCCATTTTCACAATTGTAGGGCTTTTAGGAAGTTGTTAGTTTGAACATGTAGTCAGGGGAGTAATTATAGGGGGGGACGGGGGGCACAATTCCCCCCCAATATTTTAGGTGAGCACATTTGTCACCACCAAAATTCAGGCAGTATGCTGTTGCTGCCTGCTGGTGATCTGGGAGGGACACAGAAACCTGCTGGTCTGTGGGTGGGTGGGGTTAGATATTACTGGGGGGTTGTGTCAGGTCCTGGGAGTGAGAGCCCCAAGAGAGTGCAGTGAACTACGGCAGCCAGACAGTTAGGTGGCAGAGGGGGGACCAGCGTTACACAAGTGGCCTGGCCAGAACCAGGAGGAGAAGAGTGAATTGTAGCAGGGAGGGAGAAAGTGATGGACCACATTGCACCCAGAAGTAGCATAGGCACGTGCCACTGTCAATAGCGAGGAGTCGGGAGGAGTGGGTGGGAGACTGACTGCTCGCATCGAGGGAAGAAAACTGCGGTGCTACCATCAATGTGTTTGCCTGCTTGGTGCTGCTTCACTTCCCCTCTCCTCCTGACTGTGACTGACATGTCCTGCGACTCCTTCTGCTGTATCTGCCCTCCGATGATGCCTGTGGAGGAGCTGCTGCTTTGCTTTCCAGCCTGGGAGTTGGGGGGGTTATTTATTTATTATAATTTCGAATAAATACCTTTGAGCCAATGGCTCTTTTACAAAGGTTCCACATCAGTATACAAAGAATAGAAGTACAGTTTGTGTGAGATTAGCAGGCAAGCAGTTTGAATACAAAATTCAGTACAGGGTATACATGGTCTAAAAGCTACAGGCAGTATAACTATGGGTTAGAACAACACAATCAGGCATACATTTAAGAATGATGAGTCACAACAAATAATGTTTACATAAATTAAAGCTGCCAGAAGGGCATTGTCAAAGGGAAAGGTAAAGTGGAAAAAAAACTGAGTTGCTGCCAATTGTGCCAGGTAGCGTTGGAAAGTGGAAGAGAGAGTAGGTGTAGAGGGGTAACTGGGAGTGAGGGAGGTGGAACAAGTGGGTGGGAGGCAAGGATTGGGGAATAAATGCAACATTGGGTGGGGTGAGCAGATTAGAAAAGGGAGAGAGGAAGGGAGTTGAAGGAGGGTAAGAGAGGAAGGTGGTGGGTGGACCAGGGCTAGGGAGAGAGGTGGGTAGATATGGGAGGGATGAGGGTGGTGGCAGGCAGAGAGTGGCTATAGTAGAGAGGTAGATAGTAGAGTAGCATAGAGAGAAGCAACTACTTGGGAGGTTAGGAGAAACAGTCATAGGTGGCTCTGGACACAGACGTTTGACGTAGCTTGTGTTTGAACGAGCAGAGGGTGCCTAAGTTGGTGAGTTCACTGCCCAGGGTGTTAAACATCTTAGGGGCTCTACCTGCAAAAGACCACTGGCCTTAGGCAGTGCAACAGCAGGGAACAGCCAAAGAATAGTTGCCAGAGCTTCTTGAGTAACGGGGGTGGTTGGCTGGGCTTAAGAAAGGTTTTATGGCATGGGATCGAGTGGTTCAGGGCTGTGGGCACCAGTAAGTGACTGTGGGGTCAGATGGTTGGATCAGTCGGGGCATCAGTCGATCTGAGCCTGCAGTGTAAGTTTGGAAGGCAGAGCAGAGGACAGAGTAATATGGACTGCTGGAGGCTGCTGCAAGCAATGACGAAGCAACAACTACCTGGGAGGCAGGACTGACTGGTGGTGCTGCAGTGCAGTGGGTGAGGATGAGCAGTGATTGGGGGGCAGCGAGCCAGCAACATCATCATGCCACAGGGGCATTTACTCACAATGCTGTACGCACAGATTTGCAAAACAAGACACTGGCAAAGAAACAGAGGAGGTGGTGACAGGGAATTCCAGTTTGCACAGGGCAGTTCTAAACTGGCAGGGGCCACACTCTATTGGCACCAGTCAGGGTCATGGAGTGCCCGGGAAAAGAAACCTGCTGCAATCTGTGAGGCAGTTAAAAGAAATATACCTGCGCCAGAGAGAAGCGGGTCGCTAAATCCACAGTTGCCAGATGTATTTAGCAAACATTCAAAAAAGGATTAGCACTCCAAAAGACCAGATCAGAGATTCAAATTTTAAATAAAGTTCATGGATTTTATTTCCAGGTGCAAATAACAGCACACGCCACACTGCCCCAGCGCTTCCGGCAACTTGCCTTCCTCAGGGGGCGTGGCCAATGAATACACACTGATCCTTTATATTTGTATGATACCATGACATCACCAATATATTTTAACCATTTGAAAAATGTCTCTAGATATGTTATAATCATAATGTGCATATGTTTTTATAATTTTTCCATGCCTAAACAGCTTCAAAAATTCACTCTTCCATAATCAAACAAATTATATTCTCAAATAAATTATTATTGAATGAAAATCAAGATGTTTAATATCAACTTAGAAAAATATAATAAGAATCACCATTTCATACTATTATAATATTACAACATCCTAGCACACTGCAGGAGATTGAATGGATAGAGTTAGCTACTACATATTACACATACCACAATAAATCTTTTAGCATAAACCCCCATACATCACTGATTCAGTAATATTAAACCATATAGTTAATAAACATTAGTCCTTTAAATTGAACATACCAGAAAGGAAACAGGAAATAAAGGAAGAAAATAAAAAATGAAAAGGAAGGAAAAGAAAGAAGAGAAATACAAGGGGGAGGGAGGGGAAGAGGAAAGGAAAGGAAAGAAGAAAGGATGAGGGAAAGAAGAAAAGAAAAGAGTAGGGAATGTGTGAGAGAAGGAATGGGAAAGGAAGATGGTGGGGAGGGTTGTGGTGGTGGTGGAAAGGGGGAAGGGGTGGGGAGAAGGGTTAGGGGAGTAAAAAGGAAAGGAATAAGCAAAAAAAAAAGAGGGAAAGGGGGAAAATCATTGGTAGGAATAAAGAATCCCACAATATTTACACTTTAGTTAAATATATAAATGCAGGATTGCATAGCATAAGGTTGCAGATAAACTTCCATCTCAAATTAAGTTAATTCCATCTTAATGTTTGAACACTAGGACACATTGTATATAACCATGGACAGATATTCATCATATACCATTAAATGTGCTGGCTGGTGTCTATCCTGTGTGCCACCTGAGCCTTACTGTTGCCTGCTTTGTTAGGGGCAAGGATCTGCTGGCTGGGGGGGGGGAGGCGGGGAATGTACGAGGGAAAGCTGGGCAGTGGCAACACCAGCACAAACCCGGAAGAGGGAAGGCAACAGAGACAGAAGCAGCAAATGGAGAGAGAGAAGACAGAGAGACAGAGAAGGGGAAATGAAACTATGAAAAAGGTACAGGGGAAACGGAGTGAGAAGGAGGGATGGGAGAACCAAGGAGCTGCAGACAGCCACTGAGCAGCAAGACAGGAGAAGGAACACAGGCAACAGAAGGGGGGCCGCATAGAGCCTCGGTGGGGAGGTAGAATTGGCAAAAGGGGCTACGCAGCATACCGGACCAGGACGGGGACAGGATGGAGGTATGCAAGTGAGGAAAAATGAACACTGGACTGGAGGAGACATGGGGAGCAGGGGTCGGGTGGGAGGGAGGGAGAGAGCGCCACAGGCCAGTGGCAGCTAGCAGTAGGATGAACAGCAGGGAAATGGAATGGAGCTAGCAGTCTGAGGTGCTGCTAAAATGCAGTAAACAAAGACCAGCCAAGAGAACAGGAGAAGAGGTATGAGGAGCAGTGCCTCCGGCCACAGTGAAGAAAATTAATGAGGACTGGCCCGGGGGATGGACTTATAAGGTCTGGTTGGGGGAGTGGTTTGTTGCATTGCCCATTGAATTCCAGACAGCCCTCAGCCGTCAATAAAAAAATCAAACCCTTACCCTACAGGTGAGTCTGGGTGGATGGTTCAAAGGAGTCATTATGGAAAGGAAGGAAGGAGGGAGGGAGAAAGAGGTGCAGATCAAGTTGGGTCTATGGACCATGGTGATAATGGGCAGAGTGGGTAGGTAATTGCAGTCCTTATCTGCCATCAGATGTTATGTTTCTGTGTTAAACTATATTAACAGCTATGCAAAATAAAAAATAACAAGCATTTGTCACTGCCAAATGTTTGCCACTTGCATTGCTGTTGTGCTGGTGGGTCCTGCTAGCTTGTGCACATTTTTAGTATATATTTAACCAAATAGACCAAATGAGATGTAATCTGTGATATGTCATTTGCAGCTGGATTCTGATGTCTACTGCATTTTCCCAGATAGTAGAAGTGAGATGTAATATATTTTTTATTTTATTTATTTTTATTTAGCTTTTGTTGACTGGGTGAGGCACACTAGCCATAGAGATGACTATTTGCAGGCACAACCTGGGCATTTACAAAGTAGAGAATATACAATACAGAGAGAGCATACAAAAGTGAGGTAAATAATACAATTTCACATGATGGCAGAGACAAATAACATAATAGGAAATACAGTCTTGACCTAGTTATACAATGTCATTCTTAGAAAATGCAGGCACATAAAACATTGGAGAGTAGCATTGAGGGTATAATGTAAGGTAAAAACAAACAGTAGCATGAATAGGCAGGAGGGATCAAAGGGAAGATATCCAGCTAAGCAAAAATACAATGATAAGTACACACAGTAATGAACAATAAGGAATGGGTGGTGGTCTGGTGGAGTACGATTTTCAAATAGTAAGGGAACCAAACAATGGCAGAGACATATAGTGGTTTAGTACCAGGTAAGTGCAAGCAAAGAAAACAAACTCTGGCAGAGCCACTACGACTGTGAATGCATTAACTAGATAAGGGTGTTTCATGGGCTTAAACATAAACATGTATTTATTTAAAAAAAAGAGGTTTACAAACCTTTGAGTCAGAGACTTATTTACAAAGGCACCTCATTGAAACTAATACAAAGATAGCACAGTTAACAAGTCAAAAAACAATGGCTCGGAGAGTAGACAGTTACACCAATCATTCACTGGAGATACATGGATAGCAGTAGATAAACAGATTACATAGTTTAGGCACACAGGCACCACATCAAGAAGACCAAAGCAACATACAATAGCTAAAGCAAATAGACATCATGAGTCGAAGAGGAAGCCCAGAATGTTCACATGAAGGCTGTTGCATACACTAACTGAATCAAAGTATAGTACATTGAGACAGGGCATATTTAAGCAATAAGACATGACAGGGTGTGTGTTATCATGTAATGACGTCACTCCTGGGGTAGGTTGAAGCACGAGGCGACGCCGAGTATTTATTTATTTATTTGCATGTATTTATTTGATCCACTGGATCAGCAATATTTGCACAAGCTGTGCCCCAGTGCAGATTTTACAGCACTGGCCCTGGTCTGGTGATTTGGGTTTTACCCATACCACACTGCATATGGCTTAATGATATAGTGTACAGATGGCTGCAGAGTCTAACCCATTGAAGGTTGAAGTTTCAGAAAACCATTAAGCTACAAATACCAAGACTCACTCTGTCCCTCACCCCCCCCCAGTCACAATTAATCCTCAACCAAAGTCATGCTTAAATACTGGTGCCTCTACATCCACACTGCTAAGCTTTTAATGCCAACATGCTTCTTCTGCTGCTGTGAGTTAAACTCTTTATTTAAAAACATTTTGTTGAGAAATTTTTGTTTTAGTATATCCATGGTTAGGAAAAATGAATTTGTAAAAGAAACCAAAATCCCCATTTATCAGTTCACTGAATCACAATACAGCATGTAATAAATTTTTCAGATGCTATGTGTAACCTACAGTAAGTCAAACAGAAATTAGACACACATGTCTACCTATTTGCAAGTGAAGCAAATGTGGTTATTATCATGCAGTTGTAAACACCTATAGTCACAGCCAGGATTCACATTGCTAGACTCTGGGTAAGTATGACAAGTTTCCTAAATACTGGTACCTTATCCAGCTGTGTTCTGTTTGGGTGTGTGTGTGTGTGTGTGTTTAAACATGTAACTTTCTATAATATATTGTATAGCACTGTGAATCCTGGCTGCAGTGTTCTTTCTCTGCTGTGGCTAAGTGAGACACTGTAACAAGACATTGGCCTGCTGTAGGGGACATCAGACATCAAACCAAAGGGTACTCTGTGAAGACTAACTTGGAGAAGATGCAATAAAACAAACTTGAATGACAGCCCCCAGACGTCATAAAACACCCAGGGAAAATTAGAAAAACATCCTCTCACAGTCTAGGCAGAAACAAAACACTGGACTGAAGTGAGAAATCAAAACTGGTAGTAATACATATATTCCTGATTTTAACATGCAGTTTTCCTTTAAGAAGATTTGGTAGAATATAAACAGTAGCCCAGAACTGCCTGCCTGAGAATGAAGTTGGTATATTATTTGGAAAAAGGCAAGGCTGGCTCTCTTGCTATGCAATGTCCTGCAAAGTAACACACTGACTGCTCTTTGGATGGTGGTGTCAAATGCTGTGAGGTGCCTAGGGGAACTTGTTATGCAGAAAGTTCCAGGAAGTGTTTAACCCATTCTACTTCTAATAGCTTTCAATGATGTCTGTACTATCCATTTGTGCAAGTCAACTCCACTTCTTTAACTTAAAAAGAAAAATACACTTCATCACAGACTGTGTTTACCAAGTACTGTGCCCATGATTAAATTAACTTGAACCCCATCCCCCCAAAAATGTGCCTTCACAAGAGCATGCATGATTTATCTGTAAAGACAATGAAAAAAATGTATTTCTAAATGCATTACTAACATCAATGCTTTCAAGGTTCTGAAACTACTAAAAATACAAACTACATATATATATATATATATATATATATATAGAGAGAGAGAGAGAGAGAGAGAGAGAGAGAGAGATAGAATATGGTAAACAAATATTGTTAATCCCAAAAGCTGAACTTTGTTTTTAGTATATAAATGTTTAAGAAATACCTGAAAGCTATCTATTTTCCTTAGTCTTTCCTTTTGAGACACCAGGTGACTCTGATAATCATGTGTTCCAAGGGTTTTTAAGTCAGTTTGTAGGCATTTTAAGTATCTTCTGTTCTCCTAGTCCTTAACAAAATGCAGGGACTTCACAGACTTGTTATTCCTTGGTCCACACCCCAAACTAGTGAGTCTTCTTTCAGCATGAGAGATCCACCTCATGCCCCTCCCACATGAATAAAAAAAGAAGGTGAGATGGACCTTTTGGAGCTTCTTGGGTGGAGGTGGGGTGGACCTTACTTCCCCTCAAAAAACAATGCTGCCTCCCACTACTCAGGTTCCAGTTCTTGTACCACCCATTTAAGAAAGAAAATAGTACCCTGCAACCATTGACTAACATGAATGTGTATTTATTTGAGGGTGGAAAATATTTCTTGGAGGAGGGTAAGGTGGAGGAGACTATTTACACATTCAGTCAGTTCCACTGACAGAAAACATGACATCACTCCTTTTGTACATGCAATACTCCTGTTGGCTCTGCCCACAGTCATAATGAGAAGAAGAATAAAAGGGAGAGGAACTATTTGGGTAAAGTCAAACTCACAGAAAGTTTAAGGTAGGAGGACATGTCAGAGAAGGAAAAGTAGAATGGGTTAGGTAATCTGGGTAAGGATAGGGCAGTAGTAAGTGGACTAAATAGTGGAGGGCCAGGTAGGATCAAAGCACAAGCAAGGGACAGATTTGGTTAGGAAATTTTGCAGCTCCTTTTTAAATATAGCATGAATCAATGAGTGACAGATGGGAAGGGGAAGAGAGTTCCAGTGCTTCGAGGCAGCATGAGAGAAAGCACAGGTACCCTTTGAGGTTTTACATTAGTGTTGTCCTGCTTGTATAATGTATTTATGTATTTGCTTTCAAAGGTATATTGATAGAAATAATGGTATTTTTCCATAGATAATTTACTTTTTGCTTGGTAACATAGCACTTGCGATCTGAGGCTGGCTGAGAGTGATGTTGTGCCCCCCTGACCTTTATGCCAAAATTACTCCTCTGCATGTAGTTCCATTAAGTTAAAATCCACCAATGTTAGCCAACCTGTGGCAATACCTATGGGTCTGCAACAATCCAACTGAGAGTACCCAGGAATTGTGATTAAGGGAACTCCCATAAGTAACTGCATGGAGGAAATCCTGGAATGAAGTGGGCGAGGGTAGCAAGTTCAACTCCCAGTACAGAAGGGCATCTCTATATTTGTACTGTGAATATTGGGGGGGGGCAGGCACTGATCAGGAAGGCTGCCCTTAGTATGACCTGACTAGAGCAGCTAGAGCAGTTACCTGGCTGAGCCTGACAGGGTCTTGCTAAGTAAGGCCACATGGAGTGTGGGTGCTTGACCCTGCCTAGTAGGGAACCTAAGGGAGGGGTGCCTGCCAGACCTGCCTAGAGTGACACTGGCCAAGGGTTAAGATAAATAACATGTGGTTGCATTAATATCTTGCTTCCCCCAGGGCTGGAGTTGTTTAAATATAAAGTTGTGGGTTGCTGCTTACACATTCAAATGGCATCATCACTAACTGACATACCATCATGCACGCTTGCTGGGAGGAGATGCTTCCTTTTGTGTGGAGCCTGTGGGAGATGAAACCACAATGGGGAAATCAGGAGGTACAGCATCCCAGGAGGTTGTACTCAGGGGTGTAGGAGTGCATTTGCCAAGTAAGCCATGCCTTACAAGCTTACTGGGAGTCGGCATCATTCTGGGTCCTGACCAGTAGCGGATCCAGGATTTTACAATGGGGGTGCTGTGGTGGTGTGCAGACTTGATATGCAATTTTGTGACATTTTTGTAATCATTTATATTATCTTTCCCATTAAATTTTTGACTAAAAATAATAATGTAATCTATTGTTTTGAATGTAGATTTTCTTACAATCAATAAATTAGACTTCTCCAGCAAAGTGAAATGTAGCAGTAGTAAGCAAGCAAGTTACAATGGGGGGTGCACCTGCACCCATTAAACCCCCCTAGATCCGCTACTGGACCTGACTGTTGATTTTGCTTGCTCTAACTGTCTGATATCTACCCCTACTGGTGCTGTAACATGAAAGCTGTGATCTGTTTCAATTAAACATAATGCTAAATGCATAACATGAAGTAATGCCATATTTTTTTGATTTTGTTATGCAGTTCCTAAATAAAGTACACTATGGGGTGTACAAGGGGTCTGGGTAACACATATGGGCAGCTCTACATTTGGGGGGGCCAATAAAGAGTCAAGAAACGGTATTGGCTTACAAATTTTATTTTCCTAGCTACTTCACTGGCTGTACTGACACATCACCTGGGTCACTTAATCATTTCTCTGAATGGAGGCACCACACTATTTCTTCTTTCTGGATATGACCCTCCACCACCTAACTGTGCACTCAAAAGGAACCCGGAGGCCACCACAAACATCCATGGCAGCCTAGTGGCACTGTACAATAGTGGTGCCCTTGCCCCTAAGGCAAGTCATAAGGATCTCTGCCTCAAACATATTTCAACTTCTGTAGGGAGTAGGGAATTCAATCAGGCATTTTGATACCAATGGGGATCTGCTCTCTCTAACTTATTGAGCTGCATACAGCTTGTGTAAGGAGCAGGGAACTCTGATCAGGCATTCTGATAGCCGAGGAAGAGAGATCTACACTGAGTTAGCACTCAAAACAGATACAGAGCTGGGTGGGAACACAAGCTTGGAGGTAAAATCAGTCTGGGAACAAATGGACTGAGAAACAAAAGCCTGAGCAAATAAGAATAGAGCTAATGCTTTCAAATAAATGTATTTACTTTTTATTAGATTAACATATCCAGTAGTTTGAAAATGTAACGACTACCAACACAGTAGGAACTGCTTTAACAAGTGGATGTGCTGGAGTTGATTTCTGCAGGTTTTTAGCAGATCAAAAATGTTTCTTTCTTTACTGTCAGGACCTGCTCGTCAGCTCAGCATTGGACACTAGGAAATTTTGGGCCCATATCAAAACCTTCTTGGGATCCTCCCAGTCCCATACCCCCAAGGATAGGATACTAAATGGGGTGCACTGTAATGATCCAAAGACCATTGCAAACGCTCTAAACCAGAAATGATCGGATCTGTCTCTGTATACCTCTGCTTTCCTACCACAGACCTCTCCCCTACAGGACAGTGGGCCCCTCAGGACACTTGGCTCCTTTACAGCTCCCCAGATATCTCTGCATACTCTTTCCTTTTACTTTAAGGAGATTACTGCACAAGAGGTCTTTAAACTTCTCTTATCCATATCTGGCAACACTAGTGTCGGGTCTGACCTCCTCGAACCCCATTTACTCAGACTTGCTGCTGCCTACATAGCCTCCCCACTGGCAAAAATATATACATTATCCCTGATCACTGGCACTGTCCCGGTCCTTTGGAAATTTGCTCGAATAACTCCTGTATTTAAAAAAGGGGACAAAAAAGATATCAACAATTACAGACCTATTGCTAGTCTCTCAGTTTTGTCCAAACTACTTGAAAAGGCTGTTGCTACCCAAACACGTGACTTTCTCTCAAAGTGGGGTATCCTATCTGATGCCCAACATGGTTTCTGGAAAAACCATAGCACATCTACTGCGCTACTGAAACTTACCTCAGATTTTCTCTCAAACATGGACTCAGGCAGACTCACTGGTGTTGTTTTTATAGACCTTACCAAGGCCTTTGACCTTGGGGACCACCCCCTATTTCCATCCTGTTTGCATAGCCTGGGCTTCTCCTCTCCAGTTGTACACTGGTTTAGCAGCTATCTATACGATAGGTCACAAGCAGTTAAATTCAACTCAGTCATTTCCGAGTCTGCCTCAGTAAACGTGGGTGTACCACAAGGCTCCATCCTGGGTCCTCTCCTCTTCTCTCTCTTTATAAATAATGTCTCCTGTGCACGGAAAAGTTGCTCATCTCTCTTGTGCGCAGATGATCTTGTCATTTATACCAGCAATAACAAAGTGGAGAATCTAAACTCGGCACTCTCAACTGATTTCAGATATATACAGAATTGGCTGTACGAACACAAGCTGGTCGTAAACATGAAGAAAACCAAGGTCATGCTTTTTGGCTCTGCCCATAAACTTCGTAGGTGCCTCTCCTCCCTTACAGTCCATGACTTAGGTGATACAAAACTTGAAACTGTCTCATCTTTTAACTGTCTTGATGTCCTGCTTGACCAATCCCTTGATCTGAGCCTGCACATTCAATCCATCTGCAAGACTGTAAATAGCAAACTTGGTGCAGCATACAAATCTGGTCACTTGCTAACGCCATCTGCTAAAAAAGCCATTGCTAGGGGTATACTGCTACCTTTCCTAACCTACAGTGTCCCCATCCTCTCTAATGCTCGCAAAACTGCCATTCAGAAATAGGATGTCACTTACAATAACATATGTCGATATGCATCCTCCTCCTCAAGATAAAAGTACCGCTGTCAGCTTTACGATGACCTAGGATGGCTCTCCCCCTTGGCAACAAGGCAATATTATCTGGGTTCCCTTACTGACTCTGTTGTAAGGCTCGAAACCCCAAAATCTCTAGCAGAGCTTCTAAGTCCTTACTCAGTCCCTCACGGTCTGAGGTCTGCTGACAACTCTCTACTCCAAGTTCCAGATGCTCTACCACAAAAGGCACTGGGGCTTTCAAGTGTGCGGCTCCCCAGTTCTGGAACACTCTTCCCCCTGAACTCAAATCGGCTGGATCTCATCGGTGTTTTAAAAATGAGCTTCGCCATTATCTATTGCGTACTGGTCCCTGCACTTGCTTTGATCCCACCTGATGGTCCTGATTATATCACATGCCCCAGTGCTCTCTCATTCCTCTTCTATTCCTCTCTGTATATGTCTTGACCTCATTTCCCTAAGTCCTATAGGCTTGCCTGCCCATGTTGTTTCTCCTATCTCTCAAATCTCTATCTCCCTCCTCCTGTATCTCTGCTCTAACTCTTTCATGCCATGATTCCTCTGCCTTGTCTCTTTCTTGCCTGGTCCTGTATTTTCTCACCCCCCTCCTATACATGTCCTTCCCTACTCCTGCTTCCTGCTATGATCCCTCTGTCCTGTCTCTCTCTTGCCTGATCCTCCACCTTCTCACCCTTACCCGTGCTACTCTGCCTTCCTTTCCTAAGCCTCTTCTCATTATATTACCCTACTGTCTCCTCCTGCCCTCCTCCTCCACTTTAATCCTATAGACCTTATTTTTCAGAGTTAGACCTGATACCCAATTCTATACAAACTGTATTTGCTTGAATTATCCTTTGTTTATCCCCTCAACAATTGCTACTTGTCTTGCCTACCGTGGCTTACTGTTATGCTTTCTGTTTCCCTCCAATTGTACCATGTTAAATCTGTATTCTCACCATATGAGAACCTGTAATGCTACCTACTACCTCTGTTATGTTGAATTAGTTCCCTCAAGGTTCTTACAATGTGTACATTTGCACATTTCCTTGTATAATTTATTGTTTGCTTCTCTCCCTGTTCAAAAATGTTCTGGTACCTGTTCATTACGTTGTACTCTCCCGGGTCGTGCCTGAAAATAGTCATTGTGTTGGCTAGTGTACTTACCCGGTAAACAATAAACAAAAACTAAATAAATTTAATTACTCTGTCAATATGTTTCCCATTTTATAAGTGCAATAATCCACACCAGGGCATGGGTATATGCTGAATTAATACATACTGTGTTGTGTAAGGTGCTCGGTCATTGGACTCATGCTTTACTATGAAGCTGAGGTGTGCATTAATACAGCATACACCCATGCTCCATTTGAACATGCAAACTACTCCCTAGGAGCAGCAAGGTCTGAGTCACCACAGTTATCAGACAGTACAAGACCACTTAAAGGGACCTCAGCTGATACACACGTTCATTTAATGTTACACATTCTCAGTTATATCCCGTTATATGGATGATAATATCATATCACTCCGTTAATGACATGCAAGAAGATTTTTCCCTTGCACAGACCACTAGCTTCCACTTGAGAAACTACTTTATTGTTGTTTATTAGTAATTCGGAATCACCTTTGAGTCAAAAGACTCATTTACAAAGGATTCACGTCACAGAGAATAAGGTACAGGCATACATAATTAACAATAGATCTGTGTATAAATTTCAGATTACTTACAATGAGAAGTAGGCAATTGTTCAGTGAGAATTAACACATACAAGTACTAGGGATAACTTAGTTGAGGTTCTACATAACAGAATAAAACAGATAGGAGACAAATACTAACAATACCGGCTTGGGCTGAGGAGCAGGCGGGGGAAAAGTAGTTTCAGGCAAAGGGCCATCATCAGAGGTAAATTATCAGCTCAAGAGCAGTCACAGGTACTTGAGGTCAGGAGGTGTTCCCTAAGGTGGGTTTTGAATGGCCCAAGTCTAGGTTAATTTGCTATTGAGGCGGGGAGGCTGTTCATCCACCAAGGGGCCCTATAGTTGAAGGACCTTTAGGACCTTTGAAATAGGGAGGTTCAGCAGCCAGGCACTGAGAGGAGGGGTTTGTCAGAGCTACAAGTGTGCTGCACCTTGAGTTCTGGGTTGACTAGAGGGGCTAGCCCGGGGGGGAGAGGCCAAGGGCAATTTTTTTTAGCCATGAGGCAGGTGTGGAACCTGATTCTGTTGTCAAGGTTGAGCCAGCCAGTATCATTATAAAGTGAGCAGGTGTGAGTGAGATGGTCACATCCCAAGACAACGCGGCAAGCTTTATTTAGGGAGAGACAAAGACTATCTCGGGCCATGGTATTTGCTGCTCCATAGATCAGTAAGCCGTACTCCAGCAGCAAGAGAACCGAGGAGGAGACAGCAAGCCTGAGGGCGTCCAGGGTGAGGCAGTGTTTGAGGCGGTATAACAGTCCCAACCTGACATTTAGGGACTTGGATAGGTGGTGAATATGAAGGTGGAAGTTAAGCGCAGGGTCCAAGGTGATGCTCAGGTATTTGAAGGAGTCCACCTGCTCCAGAGGGGTCTGGTTTGAAGTTAGAACTGGTGGGCAAAGCTCCTTTCTTGTGTTCTGCGGGTGGGAGAACAGCATAAATTTGTTTTTTGAATAGTTAAGAGTAAGGCGCTGAGTGGCGAACCAGTTCTCAGCACAGCTAAAGGCGGCCTGGAGGGAGCAGTGGAGTTGAAAGGGGTCAGGGTTGGAGGAGAAAAGGACAACATCATCCGCGTATAGTAATAGATTGCTGGGGCAGGACATGGGGAGGGAGTTGAGGAACAGGCTGAAAAGTAACGGCCCAAGAATGGACCCCTGAGGGACGCCAGAGAGGACAGGCAGACTATTGGATAAGGTGTTCCCCATTTTGACCTGCTGGGACCGGTTCTTAAGGTAGTCTGTAATCCAGCCCATCGCATCATGGGAGAAACCCAGGTTGGGCAAGGTGGCAAGTAGGAGGGAGTGGTTGACGGTGTCAAATGCCATTGTGAGGTCTATGTAGATTGCACCAGTGATGTGACCCTTGTCCAACGCGGAGTGTATGTGGGTGGTAAACTCAAGAAGGGTAGTGGTGGTACTGTGCCCTTTGCGGAAGCCATGTTGTTGTTAACAGAGTAGGTTGCATTTGGTGAGGTGATCAGTGAGTTGGTCTGACACAATCCGTTCTAAGGCCTTGGATAGGCCTTGGTTAGGGGGACAGACGCTTATTTAAGGGGCTCACTGGGGGTGGCTCCTTCTATCTACCCACCCACATCCTCATCTAGTACCTCGTTTTACTGGAGGTACTCGGTCTAGGCCCTTACAGCACTGGAATACCTCACAATTTAATACTCACCTCCTAGCAGCTACTACCTGTGGACACCCATCTGGGTGATTCCTACTTCCATCCCATGTGTAGCTTCTTTTTCACAGCCTCCACTACTTCCCAAAGTTGCTGGTGCACAGCTGTAGACACGTTTCCAGCACACCACCACCGGAAGCAACCATATGTTCGGGAGTACATCCCCCTTACCCAACCCTGCCTGCTTGGGGGTATAAGCAAGGCTCCATGGAAGCAGGTGGCCACGGCTGGGTGGGCAAGGTACTTGGCAGGTGCTTGGAGATCCTGAGGAGAAAAAGGCTTGCTGTAGAGACAATGGGACAAAAACTATAAGTTAAATAAACGTGGTTGCCACTGGCTTGTTATAATGGTTTTCTTTTGCATTGTAGTCAAGTTCAGGCAGTGGTATATCCCAGTGTCGATATCATCCTGTACTTGAAAATCTTGCCCACTGGTCACTGTGTGTGCTACTGCTCTGTGGAGTTACTGGTTCTTCAAAAACTGATGGGATGTCAGGTAGAGGAACTGCTGTGGATTCTTCAGGGATAGATACCAATACTGCATCAGAAATGTTGTGGCAGACAGTCATATTCCTCAAAAAGTTATTTTTAGAGATCACTGTGTATGTACATTAAAAAGCATTCTTTAATTCATGATGATTAAATATATTTTGTAATCTTCACTGACCAGCAAACTAGGGGGTCAAAATGTACAACATTTAGGGAAAATATATATAGACTACTATATCAAAACTAAAGCCATGGTACAGGAGCAGTAAGGCTAAGCACATGGTAGTAGCATGTCAAAATGAACTATGGTAAGGGCAGGGCAGGACAGGAGGGATCAGCAAGAGGTTTGAGCTGGAATTTGAGGGAGGGAAGGGAAGTGGCAGAGGGTGGGAGGTACATACAGCAGTCAGGTACTGTCCCTGTAGGAAACGAGAGGTTAAATATTTGTGCAACTGAAGTAGAGATCACTGGAGCAGTCAGTTTAATTACAGGGTAGTTTGGGTTCCAGGCCATCCCAAGCGGCAGGCCGGGGAGTCTGCATCAGCTTTAAACAATAAGTGAAACATTTCTCCTCCAGTCACAAGGATCAGGTGGAACTGAGGACAGAGGGGTTCGTGACCATGGGGTCACTTGTTACAGGCACAAGGTTAACAGACGAGGACATTTTTCTGTATTTCAGGTCATGGAATGACTGATTAAATAGGGCTGCCATGGTTAAGGTATCTGAAACTATACCATTTAAAACAATAGTGTTGATGTTGTTGTTCTTTGGACCCCACAGAAAGAATCTAGCTAATGTTTTTACAAAAATGTCTTTGATATGCATAGCTAAGTAATTGTTCCTTGAAGAAGTTTTTTTTCAGCTTGGAGTTGTCACACTTAGGTTGAAAAGTAAGGGGGTGTGCATTAATACTATATATTAAATAATAATTCAGTTAAGAGTTGGAGATGGAGAATGGTTAGGCCTGAACTAAATTTATCTTCCACCAGTGAAATTCTGGTGAAATTCTGATTTCCCCTTCTGTAAAATGTCACCAAAATTGTGATTTCAATTATTTCCATCTAATTTCAAAAGTGTTAGTCCAACTTGCACCAAATTTGGTGTACTGAACTTATTAAGGTCCATACAGATGTGTTCCAAGCTTCAGATCTCTAAAGGTGACTGAGTTATAAGCCTACAAACTTTTGGGAATATTACCATTTCTGATGGCCCAGTGGCACTGAGAATTGAGGCGCTGGATGTCTTATTTTGCACCACTCTGGCAACCCAGGTTGGAAACAACCTGGTCAGAGAGCCAGCATGGGGGGCAAGTTGAGCAGCCAAAATGCAGCTCTCATCGCGCGGGGTGGTCGCTGCCACCCACGTAGTTCTGCTCCCTCCAGGTGGAGGTCCAGTGAGTAGCATAGGTGAGAGGGGGTGCCAGTGTAGCAGAAGGGTGCCCCAAGGTGTGGCACATGCATGCCTCCATGCGCATGCCCAGGGCATAGGGATAGGGAGAAAAAAGCTGATCAAAATCTATATGGAAATGTTACAATTATATTTTGTAGTGATATAAACTGCAGAATTTTAAGCCCCTATAACTTTAAAATGAAGGAACAGAATATCATCAGTTTTATTGGGTTCATTGATAATAAATATTAGGCTTTCAGGCCACCCTCATGGCCTGGCAGCAGAGCATCATGCTGACATGCTGATGACCCAGGTTCGTAAGCGAGCCCGGGAAGGCAAGTCAAGGGGCAGGCTATGGCTGAAATAGCTGCCACGTGACAGTGCATCTCGGATGGAGAGGATTGTCCGCAGGTTCCACTGACATAGGGACCCCCATGGCTGGGCCATGGAGATTTCTCCTGCCACAGGGGAAGCGAGGCTCTGTAAGGCTGACAGAGGCACCACCCCCACCAGCTGAGATGGGAGGGACAAATGCCAGAGAAAAACTTGGTAGCCAACTGAATGATGGCTTTCTTCAGCCTGCTTAGGGTATATCCCTAAGAGAGGAGCTGTTGGCTGGAAGAAAAACCAATAAAAAAAAAAAAGAGTGCATGTGTCAGTTCTCAAATACTTTGACCTGAAGACTGGTCAAGTTATAAGCGGCCAAATATTCCAAAATAACATCAATAATTAAAGTTGAATTTAATGAGCTTTTGTGAAATTGTAGAATGTTGTGATATATTTGTCAAAACCATGTCCGTAAATTTTGCCCAGTCATACACTTGAGCTGCCACCGTAGAGGTAGGTAAAGGCTGGGGAAAGTGGCAATAAGGTACCATTCATGGGAGACTCCATAGTAAACAGAATAGTGGTGCCAAGTGACAGGTCACTGTCTTGAGTGATGAGCCATGAAGAATAGTCATGGACATCACTGTGCATTACCCTGAATCCTTCAATATGCTAGATAACCACTAGAGTTCACTGGCTTAATACTAAGGTGCATACTAAGGTCTAAGGAGCTAAGAAGGTGATTAGGGCATATGTGTTCCTACCACCTTACCCATAGTAAGATAGGTTGTGTCCATTTAAAATGTGTTTGTCTAGTCGTCTTTTAAATTGTTGCTTGCCTTTACTAATTATGACCTTGAGTGGAAGTCTGTTCCTAGGGTTCACCACCCTCTGTGTGTAGAATGCCTTCCTTTTATTTGTGTTGAACTTTTTTGGCCTTAGATGAAGTGGGTGGCCCCTCGTACCCATGTCATCATTTTTGAATTTTTATTCTAATTTGTTTAAAATATAGTTATCCTGCATTATGTTATAGCAAAGTAGTAGGTCTCCCCTTATTCTTCTTGTCTTAAGTGACATTAGATTTAATTTCTGAAGTTGGTCATCATAAGATAGCCCTTTTATTTATGTATTTATTTATTTATTGTTTGTTTGTTATTTTATTTATTTTCCTCTATAGCTGGGCGGGGGGGGGTGGTACCTATGGTTCCCCCCGATCCGTCTGTTCTGACAGCCCCAGCTCCACTTCAAGTGCCATGTTCAACCCCCCTTCCTCTATTCCACACAGCAGCTGCATCATGGCGGATACTTACCCCACCACCGCGGAAGCTGGGGGTCAGGATCCAGGGGGAGCAACCAGAGTCAGAGTGGCGCAGCGGTGGCAGACCATCCTTCATGTAACATGCTGAGAATTTTTGTGTGTTAAGTCCCCTTTCAATTTGCTTGGGTGTGCAATCTCACTAACGATGCTGTTGTGCATGCTCCCATGCACCCATGTCCAACACCTGCCTGCGCCCGTCCTCATATGAATCGCTGCTTGCCGTGACCCCCAGCCACCGCCAGGAACCTGCAGAGCCATGGTTAGTCCCTCCCACCCTCCCAGAGAAGGAGAGCAACTCGGGATGCTCGATTCTTCTCCCTCCCAGCCGACCCCCGCCAACATGAGCTTATTCCCGAACCAGGGTCACCGGTGTGGCGACCAGTGCCTCAACCCTCAGCACCACTGGGCCAGCCCAAGATAGCCCTTTTAGATTATAAATCATTTTTGTTGTATGTCTTTGTATTTTTTCTGTTCTGTCAGAATTTGTATTTTTTTCTGTTCTGTCAGAATTTGTATTTTTTCTATTCTGTCAGAACTTCCTTTTTTTATTGGACCTCAAACAGGGCTGCCATAGTCTAGTAATGGTCTGACATAGGGTCTGTACAGAGACATTATCACCCATTCATCTCTACTTCTAAAGTTTCGTTTAATTCTTCAAAGTACTTTTCTAGCCTTAGCTATTTGAGCATTACTGTGGGCGTCATAAGCTAATTTATTTGTGATGTTTATTCCTAGGTCTTTTTCCTCATATGAGTTTCTAAGCAGTATTCCATTTATGAGATAGGTTACTTCCTTATCATGGCACCCTAGATGCATCACACAACATTTGTCTTTATTAAAACTCATCCCCATAGAGTCAGCCCAGTTGACTATGTTGTTTAAATCTGTTTGAAGTATGGCTCTGTCTTCATCATTTCTAACAATACATGCCAGTTTAGTGTCATCTGCGTACTTACTCAACCAGCTTGTTGAATTTTGTCCCGTATTTGATACAAGTATTTGGAATAACAGGAGTCCTTGGACTGAGTCCTGCGGCACCCCTCTAGTCACAGCCACAGAATTAGAGTAGCATCCATTTACAGACACCGTCTGTGTTCTATTACTTAGCAAGCCCGAAATCCATCCCACAGTTCTATGGTCGATTTACAATCACTCAAACTGTATATAATGTCTCTGCGAAGTACTTTGTTGAAAGCCTTAGAAAAGTCCAGATAGATGCAATCCACTGGCATTCCTCTATCCAACGCTATTTATTTGTAAAAACACAACAGATTAGTCACACATGATCTCCCTGACACAAAGCATGCTGATCAATACCTCGTAGTCCATTTTTTTCAAGTGTCAATGTATGATATCCTTTACAATGGACTCCATTATCTTCCCCAGTACAGATATAAGACTAATAGGCCTATAATCTGTGTGATCAGCTTTGCTTCCTTTTTTACGTTCGCTTGCGCGCATGTGCAAGGAACGTCTTGGGAGAATAGGACAGTTTGGAGGTGTGACTGTCCTGTGCAATCCACTGCTTCATTGAGCAGGCGTGGCGGTCCTGCACCAATGGATGCGGGTGCTGTGTATGACAGTGGTGGTCTTCACTTCAAAGAAAACCACTGCTGTGTGCTGGCAGCGCATATGCCCCCAAAGCTCTGGTGCCATGCTGGGAGCCCACCCCAGCATGGCAAATCTTTTTTATGAAGTGCCCAATCCCTCGTCGGCTCCACGTCCCCAAACAGCTTTCCCTGCTGCCCGCTCTTGACCCACCCCAAGCGTGGCAAATGTCCCTGTCGCACCGCTGTGTGCTGGCAGCGCCTCATGCCCCCAAAGCTTTGGTGCCACGCTGAGAGCCCACCCCAGCGTGGCAAACCTATTTAGCCGGCAAGTGCCCAATCCTCCGTCGGCTCCATGTCCCCAAACAGCTTTCCCTGCTGCCACGCTGAGAGCCCACCCTAGCATAGCAGCGTCCCACATCGTCTGAATACAAAAAAAACCTGTAAATAGAAAGCGTTCCATCGCTGTCCCCCACCCCTCCCACAACCCGCACCCACCACTGCGCACCCTGCCTCCCCACACCCCCTTACCCCATACTCACCTCTGGAGCTCAGAGCGGCGATCTTCGCTAGATCGGAACCGTCTGCTCTCCTCAAAGCCGACCACGACCTGAGGAAATTCCGGTAAGCTGTATAATGGGCTAGATGGTTTTTTTTCAACTTTGTTGCATATCTCAGGCATTTTTTGGAATTTTTGCACCAAATTTTCAACATGGGGTTTTTGGAACCCCTTCTCATGAATGATGTCACTGTCATGGCGTTATTCCGGCCCGAAGGGTGATTTCACAGTCACTGCGCGAAATCACTTTTTGGGCCCAATTAACAAAACGACACTGCTAGTGTTCATAAGATGGGCTCTCAAAAAGCCTATTTTGAAAATTTGGTGGTAAAATTCCTAAAAATGACCGTTTTACGAGCGTGCGTTGCGCAGTTCCTAAGCAGTTTTGTAAGTTCACAAATTTTCAATATTTTCACTCTAGATTTTCAACATTGCCATTTTACTACACCTTCTTATGAGCAGTACAGCTGTCATTTTTCACATGTCACCCAAACCGTGTTTCCGCCCATGTAGCGCACAATGGCGTAGTCAGTGTGCAAGATCAATGTATGGGACACATTAAGAAAATCACAGAGACACTGTTCATTAGCAGAGGTCTTAAAATGGCTATGTTGAAGATTTGGTGAAAAAATTCCTAAAAATGACTGTTTTACGAGCGTGCGTTTGCAGTTCCTATGCACACGCGTAAGTTTGCGAATTTTCAATATTTTCACTCCAGATTTTCAACATTGCCATTTTACCACACCTCCTCATGAGCAGTATAGCTGTCATTTTCACATCCTGCCCAAAATGTGTTTCCGCCCATGTAGCGCACAGTGGGCGCAGTTGGTGTCTTGAACTCAATGTATGGGACACATTAAGAAAATCACAGTGACACTGTTCATGAGCAGAGGTCTTAAAATGGCTGTGTTGAAAATTTGGTGAAAAAAATTCCTAAAATGACTGTTTTCTGGTGTCGTTGTGCAGTTCCTATACTGCCGCTTGTAAGTTCGAATTTTCAATATTTTCACTCCAGATTTTCAACATTGCCATTTTACCACACCTCCTTATGAGCAGTACAGCTGTCATTTTTCACATCCTGCCCAAAATGTGTTTCCACCCATGTAGCGCACAATGGCACAGTCGGTGTGCGAACTCAATGTATGGGACACATTAAGAAAATCACAGTGACACTGTTCATGAGCAGAGGTCTTAAAATAGCTATGCTGAAAATTTGGTGAAAAAATTCCTAAAAATGACTGTTTTACGAGTGTGCGTTGCGCAGTTCCTAGAAGCAAGCAACATTCGGCATTGACAAATGCTTGTTTATTTTTGCATGTGCAAGGAACGTTTTGGGACAGTATGACTTTTTGAAGGTGTGTGGCCCTCCTGTCCAATGCAGTGCTCAGTGTAACATGTGCAACCCTACTGCACCAATGGATGCATGAGCTGTCTATGACAGCAGTTTGGCTGCAGTGGTCTTCATTTAAAAGAAAAGCACCACTGCAATCAGCGGTGGTAACGTGTGTGTATTTAACATATTGATGTCACCCTTTTCCCTCTGGCTGCTAATAAAATCCCTCCCACTACCTCCCTCTGCTGCCATCTACTGTGCTCCCTTGTTATTGCTCCCACCAAACACATTGTATGTGCAGATGGAGTGCCCAGTCCCCATTATCTCCAGCCCCCCCCCAACAAACACCCAGGTGGCATGCTGGGAGCCCACCCCAGCATGCCCATTGTCCCTGTAAATGGGAAAACTGTCCCGCAACATCTTTTGTTTTTTTAAAACCTGTGAAAACAGAAAACCGTCCCTCGCTGTGTCTTGTGCCCCCTCCCCAAACCCACACCCACCCTCTGCATACCCCACCTCCCCTCACCCCATACTTACCTCCGGAAGCTGGTGCAATGATCTTCAGTGGAGTGGGAACACGTCTGCACTCTTGAAACCCGAACGCAAACTGAAGAAATGACGGTAAGCTGTATAATGGCATAAATGTTTTTTTTTTTCCAACTTAGGTGGCTATCTCGGGCACTTTTGCAAATTTTGGCACCACATTTTCAACAGGGGGTTCTTGGGACCCCACCTCATGAATTCAGTTACTGTCATGTGAGTTATTCGGTCCCCAAAGGTGATTTCATGGTCACTGCACAAAATCACCTTTTGGGATTGATTAACTAAACAACAGTGTCACTGTTAATGAGGTGGGCTCCCAAAAGCCTATGTTGCAAATTTGGTGAAAAAATGTCAAAAAATGACTGTGTTACGAGCGTGCGTTGCACAGTTTCCATGCACACTCATAACTTCGAGAATTTGAAATATTTTCACTCCAGATTTTCAACACTGGCAATTTTTCACACCTCCTTATGAACAGTACAGCTGACATTTTTCACATCCTGGCTGAAATGTATTTTTGCACATCCAGCGCACAATGGTGTGGTCACAGTGAGAAATCAATGTTCAGGACAGATTATGAAAATCACAGTGACACTGTTCATGAGCAGAGGTCCCAAAATGCCCATGTTGAAAATTTGGTGACAAAAGTCCACAAAATGACTGTGTCATGAGCATTCATTGCACAGTTTCCATGTACGCTCGTAAGTTCGAGAAACTGTTGTATTTTCCTCCAGATGTTCAACATTGCCATCCTTCACCTCCTATGAATGTTACAGCTGTCATTTTTCACATCCTGCCCGAACTGTGTTTTTGCACATGTGGAGCAGAATGGTGTGGTCGCTATGGCAAATCAACGTTCAGGACAGATTAACAAAATAACAGTGGTACTGTTCATAAGCAGAGGTCTCAAATGCTTTTATGAGGTGGGGGTAACAAAAAGGTCATGCTGAAAATTTGTACTGCAAATACCAGCAATCGCACAGGGCATTAGGGTAAAGCACCATATGTGCCAAACACCACTGCAAATACCTGCAAGCGAACGTCAGGCATTGACAAATGCTTGTTGTATATTGGCACTACAGCTGCAGCTAACCAGTCTGGAGGTACTTCTTTATCAGTTAGTGCGTTTAGCAACAGTAATCTTAGACGGGTGGCTATATGAGGTGATAAGAATTTTAACATCTGTGTTGAGATATTATCTGGCCCTGCACAGTTAGTTTTTTAAAGTTATTTTTTTCTGTAACACATTTAGTGCTTATTTCAATCTCGTTTTCGTTAGCAACCAGTAAGTCACCCATGTGTGGTGTTTTTTTTTTTTAGAGAAAACTGATGTAAAGTAGGTGCTGAATTTGTTTGCAATAGCTTCAGGTTCCACAATATATTTATTTTCTGATATAATTGCACATAGCCCTGAATCTGAGTTATGAAGTGAATTTACATAGCCATATAATTGTTTCATGTTGTCTTCATTTGCAGTGCTAGCTATCCTTCTGTCCATATTTTGTTTTTACAAATCGTGTTTTTGCATTTTATTTTAATGATTTTGTATTGTAACCATTTATCGCTGAATCTACTTTTGTTGAATTTGTCATAGCTGTTATGTTTTTTCTTTAGTAATTTGTTTAGTCCATTTGTTACCCACTTAGGTTTAAGATCTTCATGGATAAGAGCATGGTTTGCAGAGTTAAAATTATGGATCTCCCTACACCCCTTTGTTACTAGGATACATTCATGAAATGAGAAAAGGATGCTGTTATAATCACTGTTCCCTAGGGCTTCATGGATTTTACAGTTTGTGACATTTATTTCCTTTGTACTCAGTACTATGTCTTATATATTCAGTCCTCTGGTAGGCACGTTTATATATTTAAGTTCCATTTCTTCGATTGTCGTAGGAAGGCTTTACTGTGGTGTTTTGTAGCTTCATGTTTGTCCCATACTATATCACTAAAGTTCAAGTCTCCTAAAAACACCACTCTTCCCAACTCACATGCCTTCTCGAGTTCATTATTTATTTGCTCTGATAGTTTGTGGTTTATACTAGGTGGTCTGTAGCACAGTCCAGTTATAATGTTCTTCTCTTTTTCTAACTCGATGTTTATCCATAGCAATTCAGTTTTGCTGCCCTCCTTTTTGATTTTTTCATTCATATTTGCGGATCATATTTTATTTGATATATATGCTTCCACTCCTCCTCCTTTCCTCTTTCCTATCTTGGTGGTATAGATTATAATCCAGTATATTTATTTATTTATTTAGTTTTTGTTGACCGGGTAAGTGCACTAGACAAATCCTGCCTATTTCCAGGCACGACCCGGGGGAGGGGGATACAGATGAATGCCAACTGACCTTGAACCAGATTAAGCTGTTGGTGGTATTTTTAGCGAATGAGGGGAAATTTGGCCAGGACACCAGGGAAATTCCCCTACTCTTTTCAATAAGTGCCATGGGATCTTTAACATCCACCTGAACTACCACCAATCCAGGCAGATGGGACCTCGGTTTAACGTCTCATCCGAAAAACAGAATCCCTGCCCCAAACGTCATTTTCGGTCCACCAAGTTTCTGTTACAAATGCCATATCGATTTTATTTTCTGGCCCAAGTAGTCCTTCTAATTCCACTTTTTTTATTTTGCAAACTTCTAGCATTTGCTAGATAGCAATTAATTTTTCCTATTTTGTTCAATTTTTTTTGTTTTTTATGTTTGCTTGCGCGTATGTCCAAGAAACATTATGTGGCAGCTTAGGAGAGAAGCGGGTTGTGGAAGTGCGGCACTGGGGCGGCCCATGCTAGCACTGCATTGTTAGGCTTGGCAGTGCTTGGCCAATGCAGGGCCAGTGTCCTGATGACACTGGTTCTGCAGAGTGCCACCAAGTTGGAACGAATTCGCTGCTGCAATCAGGGGCCACCTCGTCAATGCAGCATCAGCCATTCTGCTGCAATGAGGGAGTGACTTGTCACTGCAGGGTGGTACCTTGCCTGGTGTAACATTACCAGAACCCTGGTAGCTGTATGCCACCACCTCAAAGGTGCATAGAAAGCCTATGGGGGTGCCCAAACCCCCTGTCGACATGTCCTCGACCCAGTTCATTTACCGACGGGGAGCCCACTCCCCGTCAGCATAATGACCCCCCATTTCAGTTCTGTGCTGAGGGGATGCCCAATCCCCCTTGGCATCATGTACCCCCCCATGTTTCTGTGCCGACGGGGGGCCCCAATCCCCATCGGCTTCCAGTCCCCCTTCCAGTTCCAGTTACCGATGGGGGCCCACTCCCCGTCAGCATAATGTCTCCCTGCCCCCAATTTCTGCTGTGTGCTGAGGGGGGTGCCCAATCCCCTCAGCATCACATATGCCCCCCACCCCATTTCTGTGCTGACGGGGCCAAATCCCCGTCACCTTCAGTCCCCTCCCCACAAATGCAGGTGGTATACTGGGAGCCCACAGTGTACCAAACAACACCTGAGAAAAAAGAAAACCAACCCGCATTGTCCGTTTGAGTTTTTTTTCTCTGTAAAATGAGAAACCAGTCCCTTGAAATGTTCTGGTGCCCCTTCCCCAACCTGCGCCCAGCCTCTGCGTACTCAACCTCCCCACACCCCCCTCACCCAATACTTACCTCCGGAGCCCAGCGCAATGATCTTCGGTCGATCAGGAACACGTCTGCACTCTTCAAAGCCGACTGTGAACTGAAGAAATGCCGGTAAGCTGTATAATGGCATAAATAGGGTTTTTTCAACTTTGGTGCATATCTTAGGCATTTTGGGGAATTTTGGCACCAAATTTTCAACATGGGGTTATTTGGACCCCTCCTCATGAATTCAGTCACTGTCATAGCATTTGTTATTCGGTCCCAGAAGGTGATTTCGCGGTCACTGCACGAAATCACCTTTCGAGACCAATTAACGAAATAACAGTGCCACTGTTCATGAGGTGGGCTCTCAAAAGGCCTATGTTGCAAATTTGGTGAAAAAAATCCAAAAAATGACTGTTTTACAAGCGTGCGTTGCACAGTTTCCACGCATACTCGTAACTTCATGAATTTGTAATATTTTCACTTCAGATTTTCAACATTACCACTTTCCCACACCTCCTTATGAACAGTACAGCTGTCATTCTACACATCCTCGCCAAAGTGTGTGGCACAAATTAGCGAGGTTGCTGTGGGAAATCAGTGTTCGGGACAGATTAAGAAAATCAAAGTGACACAGTTCATGAGCAGAAGTCCTAAAATGCCTATATTGAAAATTTAGTGATGAAAGTCCATAAAATGACTGTGTTACAAGCGTGCGTTGCGCAGTTTCCATGCACCCTTGTAACTTTGCAAATGTGTAATATTTTCACGCCATATTTTCAACACTGACATTTTTTTCACACCTCCTTATGAACAGTACAGCTGTCATTTTTCACATCCTGGCTGAAATGTGTTTGCGCACTTCCGGCCCAGAACAGCGCAGTCGCTGTGGTAAATCAGTGTTTGGGACAGATTAAGAATGAGCAAGTGAGAGGGGGGAGTGCGCAAGCTCAACGGAGCTCTGTCGGGACTGCTGTAGGTTTTTTTGTTGGCAGAAAAAGGCACCAACACAGGCAGGAGCCCAGTATAAAAAGGCAGCCTGCAGCGCTGGGAGAAACCGAATGAGCGAGTGAGAAAGGGGGAGTGAGCAAGCTCAACGGTGCTCTGTTGGGACTTTGGAGTTGCCCACCCTCATGCCCAGGGTCCTGTGTGGTCCTATATTACAGCAGGGTCTCTGGGGTGGAGACAAAGCAATGACTGGATACTTTTAGGATTGCTGTAATAATACAGATTTAGTTGTTCTGTTTATTTCTCTAACTGAGTTAAGTACCGAGGTATAGTGTTAGGATTGCTGTAATAACACATATTTATTTGTTCTGTTTATTTCTCTAACTGAGCTGAGTAATACTTGGAGTGCAATAGGATTTCTAACTGGGCTAAGTGAAATTATATGAGGGCTGAGAACAAAAAGTATGGTAGCTGAGGGGTGAAAAACGGACAAGGAGGCTATAGGATTGCTACAGTAATACAGTATCTAACGGACAAGATTTTAAGCTAAATTAACCCGGTTGGCAAGGGGCAGTAGGGGGACTAGTGTGGGGGAAAAAGGAATTTGAGTAAATAGGGGCCTAACAGTTGTTGTAGGATACACAAACTGGGAGTAAGAGCCCGTAACATAAGATGGGGGCCAAAATGGGGCAGGTGCCGCATGTCAATAGGGCCGGCATCTTTGGAAGGGTGGTGGGGTGTACAGGGTGTGGGTCCGCCATGCTCCTGGACTGAGCTTGGAGGATGGGGGGTGTATGGTCTGTACACAAGTGGCTAGTTTGAGGTAGGGACTGTGGAGGCTAGGGAGGAGTCTAAGGGGCAGGGCAGATGAGTATGGTAGGCATCCTGGCTGGGGGGAATAGGGGATGGCAAGGGTGGATGGGGAAAGAACAACTAGGGACTGAAACTGACCCCAGTATCAGATGCACTAGCAGAAAAGAGAGGAGAAGGGAGGGGTGCCCTGGGCAAGGGGGGGGGGCCCTCCTGATAGGGGAGGAAGAGACCACGAGCAGTACCAGGGGAGAGAGCAGATGGCTGCGAATAGTGAGGGGCCAGGGGTGGGACCAGGGAGGCACAGAGGGGAACAAGTAGGAGTGGGGAGCCAATAGGGGGACGAGATGTAGGAGGGGTATCGACTAGGAATAGATTCGAGCGTCTGCTATGGAAGAGAGAGAGGAAGCAGAAACATACTGAGGTGGGGAGGACAAGTGGGGCATGAGAGGGATGGCAACAGGTAAGGCAAGAGATAGTGAGGACGAAAGGGTAGAAGGGGGGCTAGTAAGGAAGAAAGGGGTGACTGGAGGAGAGAAGGCTAAGGGAAGGGGAAGGATGGGAGGGGCATCACTATTGGGGTCAAAGGGAATGGGGGCTGTAAATCGACAACAACGGGGATAGGAGAGGGGTAGGAAATCAGCAGGGGAGATGGGGAGGTTGACATGGGAAGCCCAGTAGGAAGTAGTTAGGCTGGGAAGGGGTGCAAGGGGGATGGGAGGAATAAGGCAGAGAAAAGGGGTGAGGTGGCAGTAGGGGGTGCAGATACAGAACTCACAGAGGGTGCAGCTAGCGGGGGTAAGGGGCAGGGAAGAACAAATACTGGGGCAGTGAAAGGGGCATTAGAAGGGAAAGCGGGTAAGGGACGGGGGGGTACTCGTCCTAGGGGATTCTATACTGAAAGGGGTGAGATGGGGCAGAAGGGGGGAAGGCACAGCCGTATTTGAGTTGGAGCTATCCCTAGGTTGACTGCAGGAAGGGAAGGGCAGGGCAGGCACTGCTCAAGTGTGCAGCGAGCAGGAGGAAGAAATCTCATTTAGTGTTGCATGTGGGTAGAAACAACTTGGCGGGGGAGACTGTGGAAGTAGTGGGGGGAGTTTCAAGGAGTTGGACAGGCAGTGTGAGGGGGTGGGAGTCGGTGGCATTCTCGGAGGTACTCCCAGTACCATGTGCAAGCACGGGGTGGAAGGGTAGGATCAAGGAGTTCAATAAGTGGCTGAGGGATTGGTGCCACACCAAATATTATGGGTTAGTGACTAATCAATCAATCAATCAATCAAATCTTTATTTATTCAGGCTATCATCATTGAGCAAGGCTCATTTACAAGATGGACCTGATAAGGTCAAGGTTCGAGTTGGTGCACAGCAATTACATCACATACTTATGAGACAGTTATATATACAGAAACAAGAAAATGTTATTTATAACACAATAATATACAGAGAATTCACATGTTAAAGCTTGGCAAGAGAAAGTTAAACTAACATCTGTACAATACATATATGTCACAATGAGGGCCATGACAGTCACTCACATAATGAGTACAAGGATGGTGAAGGGAATATTGGGTGCCATATACTGGCGGTGTCTGGCTGGAAGGAATATGCCATATGTGATTGGAATATGGTTTTGTGGGATGACTATTCTATCTCTAGCGGTAGCAACTGCATTTCTCTGTGAAGAAGGCTGTACAGTGCTGCTTGAAGGATGAAATGGAATGATAATGGACAGTTTTAGGGATTTTGTAGGGTGTTCCATGCTATAGCTAGAAATAGCTGATTGCTGCCCTCCCTAGTCTGGTTTGACTTTGGGCAATTTGAGCAGGATGATATTGTTGCTTCTTAGGGCATAGGAGCTGGAGTGGTCAGGTTGAAGCAGTCCAGGATATAGCTTGGGAGTTTTTGATAAAGCTCTGTAGATCCATAGAGCTGCATTTCTGCTCCTCCTGACATGAAGGAAACCCATCCAACTGAATCATAGAGAGAACAATGGTGAGTATTATATGGCAGGTCTGTAATGAACCTTATTGCTCTATGGTATAAGGTATCCAACTTTGAAGGTAGGAGTGGAGCAGTGACTATAGAGGAAGTCTCGTAGTCAATGACTGATAGAAAGATGGCCTGACTAATCTCATCTTTGAATCTCTATTAAGGAAGGGTTTAATCTGTAGAGGAGGCCAAGCCTTAGGCGAAGCTTTTCAGCAGTTGTTCTAGATGCTGAGTAAAGTCATGTCTGTTGTCAATCCACACACCTAGGTATTTGACATTTTCAACATACTCCAGATTTTCTCCAAGTATAGTGCATATCTGGGGAGACTGATTGAAGAGAATGTGTTGGTGGAGTTTTGGGTTGTGAACATCATTGCTTTGGTTATCTTTGCATTTGTAGAAGCTTTTCTCGAGTAGCTGATTGTTGTAACAAGGAGAATTCTGTTGTAGGATTTCATGAGCAACTTTAGGTGAAGGGTTGCTGACATACAGTACAGTGTCATCAGCAAAGAGATGACTGAGGACTTGGTAAGGTTGAATCAATTTTATTTATATAAATGGCAAAAGGATAGGACCCAGAATAGAGCCTTGGGGACTCCTCTTGACAGTGGTCTTAATGGGAGAGGTCACCTTCAGCTTTTACCTGCTGTGATCTACCGAGAGGTAGCATCTGAACCACTTAAGGGAGGATGGATCTAGGCCAATGGAGTGTAGGGATGAGAGTAGCAGTTCATGGTCCACAGTGCAGATGCTTTGCTCAGGTCCAGGAATACTGCACAGACATTGTTCTTTTATCCAGTTCAGTTTGCCAATCATTGTGACCTTGGCTAATGCGGTGATAGTGCTATGTTTGGCCCTGAATCCAGATTGAGCTGGATTTAATAGATTAGCATTGTCCAGATATTCCTTAACTGAATACTCACTAATTTCTCCAGCATCTTGGATAACACAGGTAGGATGGAAATGGGCCTGTAGTTATTAAGATCCATAGGGTCCCCTAATTTTAGAAGGGGACCACTTGGGCTATCTTCACAGCATGGGAATAGAGCCAGAGTTTAGGAAAGGTTAAAGAGGTGAGTTAGGGGACTGCAAGCACATGACACACAATCTTTAGAAAGAATGGGTCAGAAGATCTGCTCCTGCACTTTTTGGTATCTAGATGCCATAATAGATCCTCAACTTGTTTCAACAGTATAGGTTTGAAGCTAAAGGAGGAGTCAACTCTTTGTTCACCAATTAGTGGGAGCTTAAATGATCCCTTAATAGGTTAGCTGGGAGGAGTCAAAGGCAAGACCAGCTGTTGTGAAGTGGTTGTTGAATGCATCCAGGATTTCCAATGTGCCAGTAATGGGGCCATAGTTACTGTGTAAATGGGTTGGAAGGGGTTGTTAACATCCTGGCCCATCATACCCTTGATGGTGCCTCAAAATCTAGCAGTATTATGGTAGGAGGAGTCGCTGGCCAGGTAGTAGGCAGCCTTTGCATCCCTAACTTTCCTAGTGCATTTATTCCTGGCTTTCCTAAGATCATCCAGTCCATGATATTCTTAGTTTTCTTGCTACTTTCCAAGTTTATCTCTCTCAGCAGTGCAGCTTTGAGGTCAGCTGAAAACCAGTGACAGGATTTGTTTTTATTCGGATACTAGAGATTGGGGCATGGGTGTTAAGGGTATTTAATATAATGCTATTTAGCACCTGCTGAGCTTTTTCTACAGAATGTGCAAGATAGAACTTTTGCCAGTGTGGAGAGTAGGCTATATCATGCAGATATCCTTCAATATTGATGTTTTTCTTGGATCTCCTCATGAGGAATTTTGCAGGATCTGTTTTAATGCTGTTGGATCTTACCCCTGCGATGGGGCAGTGGTCACTTATGTCGCATAGAAGCACTCCAGCGTGTGTGAATAGATGTGGTTTACTCACAAGGAGGCAGTATAGCGCAGTGGTCTAAGGCTCTGAACTGCAAATTTGGTGACATCTAGCAGACCTGACCTGGGTTTGAATCCCACAGCTTCCACTTGCATACTGTGTGACCCTGAGCAAGTCACTTAACCACCTTGTGCTCCCAGGTCACTTCTGTAAAAAAGCTTTCAGCTTAGTGTGCTATACCTGGTTAAACAACTAAATAAAAAAAAAAAAAAAAAAAAAACTAGTATGATGTCAAGTAGAGTACTGTTACTACTATTCCTTGCATTTAGTCTTGTTGGTTCATTAATTAACTGTGTGAGCCCATAGGTGTCACAGAATGATACCAGTGGTGTAGCTGCCTGGGTGAGCCAGTTGAAATTCAGGTCCCCTATGATAATGACTTCTTCAGTACAGGACTTGACCAGGTTTCCCAGGTGGGATAAGAGCTTGTGTTCAGCAGAGGGGGGTCTGTAGCATCAATTAAATGGAAGCTGCTGTATTGGGAGAGAGACTTTTAGAGATAGACACTCAAATTCCTTGGGCATAGATGTTGCAGCAGTACAGGATACAACTAAACCAGCTTTTATATATATGGCTACTCCGCCCCCCCTTGTTTGATGATCAGCTCTGAATAGCTGATAGTTAGGTAGGTTAACTTCCCTGTCCATTGTGGTGGTCTTGAGCCATGTCTCAGTTATCACAAGAAAGTCTGGCAAGGTATGGGCAACCCAGGATTGTAGCAATGTAAATTTTTTCAACAGACTGCATACATTAATATGCAGGAAACTGAGGCCTTTAATTGAGGATAGGTCTGAGGGAGAGGTGATGCTTTCAAGAGGTCCAGGGTTGATTTCTACATTACCAATACAGAGCAATAGGAAGATCAGTAATTTCATAAGGGCTGCCAGTGATAGGGAGAGGGGGCTGTCTTTGGTCCTCCTTTTTTTATTCTGTTGCCACTCTTTGTTTTGGGTGCTCCCTGTGGATTTAAGGTAGTGTGTCGGGATACCAATTAGCAGTTTGATGACTAGGCTTAGTGGGGATCTATATACCCAGTAGTGGGGCCTTGTCTGAGACATATATGTGGTGATGTGTGTAACTTTATGGTGATTGTACCACTGTAGTCGATGCAGCAATGGCAAGACATATATGAGGGTATGGGTGTCAGCCACTGGGGTAGGGTCTGGGGGAATAGTGACTTGCATGAGGCGGTCAGGCAACTCTTGGGCAGGGAGGGAAGGGGAGTATTAAAGGCGGGATTAGAGGGATATATCTCTACTAAGGTGGATTTTAACTAGTGGGGAAGGGTGGCCAAAAGACTGAGGTTGATAGAAAGGTCCAGACATGGGAGCCTAATGAGTTCACACCCCTAGATATAGGTAAAGGTGGAGGCGTAATAACCCCGGGAGGGGGTGGGCAGAGTGGTGTGAGTGTAATACAGAAGGCACCACCACCCAGTGAGAATAAGGAGGAGAAAGGGTGTGGACTACCGGGAGGAGGGACACAGGCCAAGGAGAAGAGTGAGGAGAAGGAGGGGTATGGGTGGAAGGTGGTCTCTCTCAACGCAAGAAGCCTGGGGAACAAAATTGAGAGCTTCAGGCGCTTCTTTCAGAGGAGGAAGGTGGACATTGCTGCAGTGACAGAGACTTGGGCCACAGAGTACCATGATTGCGACTTGGCAATGCCGGGATACAGTACATACAGGAGGGACTGGGGGGCTTGGAAGGGGGGGTGCACTCTATGTAAGGGAAGGGATCAAATGCATAAGGGACGAGGGAGAAGAGAGGACAGAGGTGCATTGGGTGCAGCTCCTGGACTCCAAGGGCAGAAAGTTGAGGCTGGGAATGGCGTGCAGACCACCAGCCCAATCCGAGGAACTGGATGGGGAGTTCACAGAACAGATAAGGAGGGTGTGTACAAGGGGGAATGTGGTGATAGTGGGGGATTTTAACCTACATGGGGTTGACTGGAGCACCTCGGCCACTAGCAGTACCAGGGAGCGGGTGCTCCTTGGTGCATTCCAGGACGGCCTTCTGACACAATGGGTAAGTGGGCCTACAAGGCTTGGTAGCACTCTGGACCTAGTACTAGCAAATGGGGAGGCGGTGAGGGAGGTAAGGGTGGAGGACCCACTAGTGGGTAGCGACCACCAAACAGTGTGTCTCATTTTCATGCTGGTCAGGGAGACAGGAGGCACGGGCACTAAGGTGGAGGACTTCATTAGGGTGGACTTTGGGAGGATGGGAGCAATACTACAAGGGAGACTCCAGGATATAAGGCCGGGGTGGATGCAGAACAAACATAGGGAGTCATAAAGACTGAGCTAACAGAGGCCACGGTAGCCTGCACCAGGGCCAGGAGTAAGAATAGCAGAGCCAAGAAACCATGCTGCCTGAACAAGGAAGTGCTGCAAGGGGTGAGGGCAAAGAGGGCTGCATACTGGCAGTATAGGAGAACAGGTTAGGGAGAGGATAAGGAGACTTACGGGAGTTGGTCAAGGGAGGTGGCCGGGAGGATAAAAAAAGCTAAGGCCTCCAGGGAATTAAGGTTAGCATAGGGCATAAAGGGAGGGCAAAAGGACTTTTTTAGGTATGTCAGGGAAAAGAGGAAGTGCAAGGAACATATTGTGAGGATAAAGTGGGGAGGGGATTGGGTGGAAAAGGAGGAGGAGCAAGTGGACATTCTAAATTAGTACTTCCGCTCCGTTTTCACTAAGGAGAGGGACGGTCCACTACCAGCATGGGCTGAGGGTGGGGAAAGGAGGGGAGGAGGTGACGGACAAAGTGATCACAGGGAGTAGGGTGCTAGAGGGTCTAAGTGCAGTAAGGGTAGACAAGGCACCAGGTCCCGATGGCATCCACCCCAGGGTGCTGAGGGAGATGGCGGAGCTCTTGGCTGAGCCACTGGCAGATCTGTTTGACACCTCCCTGGGAAGAGGGTGTGTGCCCCAGGACTGGAGGGTGGCCCATGTGGTGCCCATACACAACAGTGGGCCTAGGGAGGATCCAGGAAATTATCGGCCAGTCAGTCTCACGTTCACAGTGGGTTAGCTTATGTAGGCGATACTGAAGGAGAGGCTGGTGGCATTCCTAGAGAGTAATGGCCTCCAAGATGGGCGGCAACATGGGTTCATCTCAGGGAGGTCTTCTCAAACCAATCTAATACTGTATTATGACTGGGTGACAAGGGAGTTGGACAGGGGCCATGCGGTACATGTCCTGTACTTGGACTTCAGTAAGGCCTTTGATACCGTGTCTCATGGGAGACGGGGGGGGCGGAAGCGGACGGCAGTGTGGGTGGGAAAAAAGCTGACTAAATGGATACAGAACTGGTTACAGGGGAGGGTGCAGAGGGTGGTGGTGGTGGTGGGGAGCTCTCAGCATCCAGAGCAGTGACAAGCAGGGTGCCACAGGGGTTCAGTGCTGGACCTGGTGCTATTTGGGCTCTTTATCTCTGATATAGCACATGGAGTGGGAAGCAGGGTTAGTCTGTTCGCAGATGATACCAAATTGGGGGTGGTGGTGGATGAAGAGTACAGATGGGAAAAACTGCAGGGGGGCCTAACAAAACTAGAGACATGGTCGGTGGAGTGGCAGCTAGGATTCAACGCAAAGAAGTGTAAGGTGATGCACTTCAGGGCTAAGAACCAGAAGAGGGACTACTGGTTGGGGGGGATGAGGTTGGGGATCACAGAGGAGGACAAGGACCTAGGGGTGTTGGTAACTGGGAGCATGAACAACTCGGCCCAGTGCAGGAGAGCAGCAGCAAAGGCAAACAGGATGCTGGGGTGCATTGCAAGGGGGTTCTCATCCAGGCACAGGGATGTGATCCTACCACTCTACAGATCATTGGTCAGACTGCACCTGAAGTACTGTCTGCAATACTGGAGGCCATACCTGAGAAAAGATATAAAGTTACTGGAGGGGGTGCAAAGGAGGGAAACAAAAATGTTAAAGGGGATGGAAGGAAAGGCATATGAAGTGAGGCTGAAGGAGCTGAACATGTACACACTGGAGGAGAGAAGGTATGGGGGGATGTGATTGAATTGTTTAAATACCTGAGGAGGTAAATAAACCTAACACTGAGGGGGTGTTTAAACTGAGGAGTGGAAGAGAGACGAGGGGGCACGGACTAAGGTTGGAAGGGGGACATTTCAAGAGGGAAATGAAGAGGCACTACTTCACTGAGAGGGTGGTATCTAGTTGGAATGCGCTGCTGGAGGGGGATGGTAACATATAGGACAGTCAATAGCTTTATGAAGGAGTGGGATAAAGTAAGAGGAAGAGTCGGGGGGCAGGGGCTGGGACAAGCAGGGGAGGAACAGAGGGGGAGAAGGCTGGGGCACCTGCAATCTAGGGTGCTAGCTGCACACTTGGGCAGACTTAGATAGACCGATTGGCCTGTTCTGCTGGCAGATTCATATGTTTGTATGTAAAAGCACAGTTACTCTGTTCATGAGCAGAGGTCCTAAAATGCCCATGTTGAAAATTTGGTGACAAATGTCCATAAAATGACTGTGTTACGAGCATGCATTGTGCAGTTTCCACACACCCTCGTAACTTCGCAAATTTGTAGTATTTTCACTCCAGATTTTCAACATTGGCATTTTTTCAGACCTCCATATGAACAGTACAGCTGTCATTTTTCACATCCTGCCTGAAATATGCATTTACACATCTGGCGCAGAATAGCGCGGTTGCTGTAGGAAATCAATGTTCGGGACAGATTAAGAAAATCATACTGACAGTGTTCATGAGCAGAGGTCACAAAATGCCTATGTTGAACATTGGTGAAATAATTCCACTAAATGACTGTGTTACGCACATACATTGCACAATTTCCATGTATGCTCGGAAGTTCGAGCATTTTAATATTTCCTCTACAGATTTTCAACATTGGCATCTCTTCACATCCTCCCTATGAATGGTACAGCTGTCATTCTTCACATCCTGCCTCATCGGTGTTTTTGTACATCTGGCACACAATGGCACTGTCACTGTTGGAACTCAAAGTTCAAGACACATTCACAAAATCACAGTGCCACTGTTCATGAGAAGAGGTCCCAAATGCTTTCATGAGGTGGGGGTTACAAAAAGGCCATGTTGAAAATTTGTAGTGCAAATACCAACAGATACCCAGGATGTTAGAGTTTCTAACCATAATGTCCCACCCTGTACAGACTGACAGGCATCAGGGATGTGTCTTTGGATTGCCGACTGTAATGCTCATGTCATTCCACCACCACCCTGCAGCCACTGACAGGCATCAAGGTGTGCCTTGTACTGTTTGGCCCCGGAGTTCCCCCCATTCTCCTATATTGCACCCATTTCAGCGTATGTCCTTATGGAGTGGGGTGACTGTAAAGCCAAACACCCCAAGGCACACCTCAACACTTGTCGGTGTCTGCAGGATAGGATGAGGTGAAATGGCATGAACATTATGGGTGACAACCCAAATGCATACCCCAATGTCTATCCATCTCTGCAGGGTGGAGGTGAGGTTGGCGTGAAGTTCAGTACTGCAGTGCCATCCCTACTCTGCATCTGTCTAACTCCAGCATTTCCAATGCTAATACCAGCAAGCAAAAATTCGGCATTGACAAATGCTTTTTTTTTTTTAAACTTTATGTTTTTTGTTTTGTATAAAACAACATGTAGTTTGAAGCAAGATCAGGACATTACATTTCAGATTACAGCTGATGAGGTTGCCAATCCTCTTATTATACACAAACCTCCCGTCCCGTTCTTTTTGATACATGAAAGGGGGAAATCCAAATATATTTGTGAATTCAAAAAGGAAAAATTCCACTTAAGCTGATGTAAAGCCCATGAGCTGCATGATAAATAAAACACCCTCCCATATAACATAATGGCTTCCTCTTAATTAGGTCACCTAATCAATAGGTGAAACCTTAGTATACCAAGCTAATTCCTAGTTATGTACCTTAGGTGCTTTCCACTATTATACAATATGCTGCTAAACCAACTTTGTAGTTAGTTCTTAGTACATTCTATATCATTTATAATAATATCAAATCGTCAGTACTGATAACTTCTTCCTCTAAAGTAAATGTAGCTCCACTAAACAGTTATATTTATTACTATTACCAGAATACGTTGAAATATCTAAGGAAACTTCCCCAGAAGCTATAACGAAACAATTAGGATTCCCTCCGACATCTTAATTAAAAAGAAAACAAAAAGAGAAAACTAGAGCCCAATATTCACAACACAGAAAGGTATAATATAAACTCTGTCCAAGTTTAAACCAGTGAACAATGTTGGAATCAACAATGATTTAGCAGAGTAAGCACAGTTCGAATGGTTCTGTATTTCGGATCTGAATATGTCCATACCCTTCAGGTATCATCTTCCTCTCCTTCCGATGAATCCATCTCCAGCCTACGCCTGCTGCGGTCGTGATGCATATGTTTCTGACTCCATTTTAGGGCCTCATTTGGGTTGGAAAAAATAAAGATTTTGCCATCATGTACAATTCTCAGCTGTGCAGGAAATATCATTCCGTGAGGTATTTTAGCCTCTCGCAACATGGCTCGCACCCCAGCAAAGTTCTTTCTTTTTTGGCTCGTTGCGTAGTTAATGTCCAAGAAAATCTGTACAGTTTGACCCTCACAGAGAAGAGGCCCCCTCTGTCTAGACATCGCCAGCAGATAATCCCAAGTGCCTATGCTATCAGTGACCGAGAACATGATACGAGGTGCCTCTGGGTTCATCGGACGCCCTCTCAGAGCAATACAGTATGACTTTTGGGCATTTTGAATTTTAGGAGCTACTTCTTCCCCTAATTGCTGTGCGAGCCATTCCTGAAGGAAAAGCAGTACATGGTCTCCCTCAGCACCTTCGGGAATCCCGATTAGAGATGGGCAAAGTGGCCCCTATTCGCTCCGCAAAGTGATTCGCGGAGTGGAGGTGAATTTTCGGAGTGCTCCACAACGAGAAGCGGAGTACTTGATTATAATGGGTAACGCAAAGTCCATTGAAAACAATGACTTTGCGTTACTCCACCTTCCCAAACCACTACTCCACCAATTCTTAAGGCGAAGTACATTGAAAACAATGTACTTCGCCTCACTTCACCTTGTTTTTAAGCTTCAAAGGCAAATTTTGCAGTGATTCATGGGATTTCAGGTCACATGGGCTCTAGAGTGTTCTGCACAGCCTCAGTTTAGGGTAGTGTGTGTAGGAAGTTGTAGGAGACAATCTACGCTGAGAGCTCTCTGTGATTCAAACCTTCTAAAAGCTGTTAAAAAAGCCTTTTTGAGTCATTTTTTTTGCTGAAACTTTAGTTCATTGATTATAGGAAACCCTCCTGTGCTCATATCATCAAGCATTTATTGTTTGTGTATGGATTTTGAATGTTAATGTACAACATTCAGTCTATGTACTGAGAGACAGTGGAAGTGTGCTTTGGGGGAGGGGCGTATCTGTGGTGTAGGTAGATTAACTCGGAGAAAAAGACAGTGCTTTCTGTTTTGGTGATATTTTTCTTTTATAACTGTGTTAATGTACACACAGCAATATTTTCAATAAATCTTGTAATTGTTTTTGCTGATTGTTGTGGTGCAGTAGTGCATAATTTTAGTTTGTTTACAATATGTAATTATATTACTGAAGTTTTCAATTTGCTACGCATTACTTAGTGTGTGTGTATGTGTGTGATGCGTGTCATCAAATCAGACACCTTTTATTGTGCCACATAATAATTTAAGCAATGTGAACCTGCTATCCACTGCAGCTGTGTGATTTTTGTACTTCTTTGTGGTATTTTTACTTATACTAGTACTAGTGACTGTTACTGCAGCCCCCCACAGCCCCGCTCTAATGCAAAGCTATTCTTTCCAGATTTGAATTTCTGATGGTGAGCACTGGTTAGGTGTTGTGCCTTTGCGTCTGCATCTCTTCAGTGTGCAGTGCAATCTAAATCTGTCTGTGCATTTGCATCTCTTTAGGGCCCAATCTCCATCTGTAACTTAAGTCACATTTGTTTCTTTGGCTTCCCTTCATAGTACTGGACAGGTGTGATGCATAATTCTGCATGAACATTGTACTCATTAATATGCGTTTTTAAGTCAGGATCATCATCACGAGTCACTTGTGATACAAATCACGTTCTTCATCATCACAGTCACAAATGCAGTCACAAATCACAATTCACGATCACGTCACAAATCACAACATTCATTTTTTTACTAGTTACTTGGATGTATTGTAAGCATGTTTTGTATTATCTCTCCAGGCTTCACTAGCCCACCAGTGTACTCATTAATGAGAGTTTTTAAGTCAGGCAGTTTGTGCTACATCTCATCGGGGAAGTACAGCCGTAGGCATTCGTGTTCCCAGTACAGTTCCATATTGATTATCTTAGAAACTTAACTTAGACATTGTCGGCAGATAAGGACCTCTTGGCCCACCTAGTCTGCCCTATATTCCCTACTTACTGTGCCACTGAAGACCTTACTTGCCCTCTGGTCTCCCTCCCCCCACCTTACTTCTAAGGTTCCCTTGTGTCTATCTCATGCATGCTTGAATCCTGTTACCATTTTAGCCCCCACCACCTCTGCTGGGAGGCTATTCCTGGCATCCATCACCCTCTCTGGAAGAAGCATTTCCTCACTTCACTTCTGAGCCTCCCCACCCTCCAGTTTCACAGTGTGACCCCTTGTCCTGAAGCATCTTTTTCTATGGAAAATGCTACCTTGCTGTACTTTATTAATACCTGTGAAGTATTTGAATGTTTCTATCATATCCCTCCTTTCCTCTAGACAGTACATATTTAGTTTCTTGAGTCTTTCCTCATAAGGCTTTCGATGCAGGCCTTGCACCATTTTGGTAGCCCTACTTTGTACTGCCTCCACCCCATCCATGTTCTTCCAGAGGTGGGGCCTCCAGAACTGGACCCAGTACTCGAAGTGACTCACACCGTTGACACCGAATCATGTTCTTCATCATCACGGTCACAAATGCAGTCACAAATCATGATTCACAATCACGTCACGAATCACAACATTTATTTTTTTACTAGTTACTTGGATGTATTGTAAGCATGTTTTGTAGTATCTCTCCAGGCTTCACCACTCCACCATTGTACTCATTAATAAGCATTTTTAAGTCGGGGAGTTTTGTGCTACAGCTCATCGGGGAAGTATAGCCATAGGCATTCACGTTCCTTCCCATACAGCATGCGAGTTACAGTACTGTAAGTAGTGGTGGGCGAAGTGGCCCCAATTTGCTCCGTGAAGTGATTCACTGAGTAACATAGAATCCACGGAGAACTCCACAATGTGAAGTGGAGTACTTCACTTCATAATGAGGAACACAAAGTCCATTGAAACTAATGACTTTGCATTATTCCGCCTTCCCCAAACCACCCTGTAATTGAGCTCCAAATGAAATTCTGCAGTTATTCATGGGATTGCAGGTCACATGGGCTCTAGATTGTTCGGCACAGCCTCAGTTCTGGCCTGGGTAGTGTTTGTGCAGTGGTAGCTGGAGACAGTTTGCTCTCAGAGCTCTGTGATTCAAAACCTCTAAAAGCTGTTTAAAATGCCTTTTTGAGTAATATTTTTTGCCAAAATTTAGTGCATCTATTGTAGGAAACCCTTCTGTGCTCATATCATCGAGTGTTTATTGTTGTGTGTGGATTTTGAATGTTAGTTTGGAACAGTCAGTCTGTGTTCTGTAAAGTGTGCTTTGGGGGCAAGTCGTATTTGTGGTGTAGGTAGATTAACTGGGAGAAAAAGGCAGTCGTTCTGTTTTGGTTATTTTTTTTTGTATAACTGTGTTAATGTACACACAGTAATGTTTTCAGTAATTCTTGACATTTTTTTGCTGATTGTTGTGGTGAAGCAGTGTACAATGTGTCTGTTTAAAACATTTGGTTATATTACTAAAGGTTTTCAATTTGCTATGCATTACTTGAGTGTGAGTGTGTCTGCGATGCGTGCCATTAAATTACACCTTTTATTGTGTTACAGAGTAATTGCAGCAGTGTGAACCTGCTTTCCACCGCACCTCCATGAATTTTTTGTACTGCTTTGTGGTATCTTTACTGGTAGTGGATTGTTACTGCCGTGCACTAATCCCCCAACTGGCAAAATGTATTCCTTTTCAGATTTGGATTTGTGACTTCTGAGCACTGGTTAGGTGTTGTTGTGCCTTTTTGTATGCATCCCTTTAGTGTGCAACGCAATCATAATTTGTCTGTGCATTTGCATGGCACCGTTAATTCTGGGAGACTGCATTTCTTGTTACGCTCTCATTTCACTTCGTCAGCACTGGGGAATTTTCTGGACTCAAGACAGTAGCATTTTGGGGATGCACATTAATTCTGGTGACTCTGTGTGTGACCTGACCACTGCGCACATGACTGAGTGCACCATTAATTCTGGGAGACTTTGCATTTCTTGTTACACTCTCATTTCACTTCATCAGCACTGGAGAGTTTTCTGGACACGAGACAGTAGCACTTTGGGGATGCACATTCATTCTGGTGACTGTGTGGGTGGGATGCTGCCAATATTGTTGTCACTCCACCTTACTTTGCATTTAAGGTGGAATGACAATGCAAAGTAATAATAACAAGGCGAAGTGAGCCTTTCCTATGGGGCACTCCGCGTAGTGAAGTGCCAACGCGAAGTGGCCACGTTGCTTTCACTTCACCGGCGGATTTTCAATTCGCTGCATCTCTAATCCCAATTAAACGAATGTTCACTGCTCATACCTGATTCTCCAGGGTTTCTAGTCTAGACTTAAAGTGGTTTGTTTCCTTTACCATCGATGAGATGGCTCCCATTGCTGTATCGGCTCTATGGGTTGATTCCACGGTAGTTGTCTGGACCGCATCCAGATTGGTTTCTAGAGCCACCACTCGGTTTGTTAAACTGCCAAACCTCTCTGCTAGCCCTGCCACAGTAGAAATGAGTCTGTCAATTTTCAGTCTGAGTGTTTGAAGGGTTTCTTCATCAGGCTCTAATATCGCTTCTTCTCCGCAGCCTTGAGCTGAGCGTGTGGTGGGAGCTGCAGAAGTTGTTCTGCTTTTTGTCCCTAACCAATGCATTTGATCCTTATGAGGATTTCCCATCTTATTGTAGGCAAGTTCCAATATTAGCAAATCTGATTTTTATTTCAATTGGTTTCGTATATCTAACTGTCCAAAGTTAATAATCTCGAATTACGTTGAGTTCTAAAGTTTAGCAGTCATTTTGCTCAGGCTCCACAGTGCCCCTGTCACAAATGCTTGTTTTTTGAAGTCTTTGATCTGTGGCTGATTTATTTCTCAGCCCAGTCCCTCCACCCTTGGGAATCTGTTTAAATGTTCCCTTGGTAGTTTACTATTAATCATTGGGGCTAGGGTTCTGTTCCAATACCACTGAGATGTAATCTGTCTTTAGCATATAGGTGCTTTTGCTGATGAAAGGTCTCCCAAGTATCAATGAAATCCATGCCTTCCCCCATGCATCTGTTCTCTAGACAAGCATTAATACGGTGGACAGTATTATTTTTTCCCTGTGACACTTAAGCATTAGTAGTAGCTTTGCGATTACCGTTTTTTGTCCCTTGCTCTTTATGGTGCAAGTCAAGTCCACAATATCATCCACTATGTCTTTCTCGTGGTCTTTCCCCACGTTGTTAATTCCCACATGAACCACAGTTGTTTGAGTATTTGGCTGATTGTCAATAACATTTGATAGTATTCTCTTAATGTCATTTATTTTTGCCTCTGGTAGGCAGTTAACCTCCGTGTTAGTTTTATCTGACCCACAGATTACGCTGTCCGTTCTATGCAGTATTGAGTGCCCTATAACAAGTATCTTATGTTTACAGTGTCATCATTTGGGGTTAGTGAGGCATATCTTTTTTCTAGTGGCAATTCAACGTTCCCCAGTGCTCTTCTTCCTTTCTCTCTGGGCATTTTGTCTACTAAAGTCCAGTCTGAGTCATCTAAGTCTGATGTATCTGCATTATTTTATTCAAATTGTACATCAGTCTCTTGCTGTCTGCTGTTGATCTCTCTTCCTCTTATCCTTTAGTACAATGTTTACAGTCTGTAGCATACTCTCCCTTTCTGTTCGTTTAAAGTGCTGACCTCATCAAGTAACTGCCCCATATCAATGCATTTTTGGCATATGGAGTTTGTAGTATTTGGCGCAGGAATATTTGTGAAGTACATAAGGCAACTGCAGAATCTCCTAAGAGTGGCATCATTGCAAAGTATTGTTAGAAAATCATCAGAAGGGTTATAGGCCTCCATACGGGTTTCACCACACTTTCCTTACTTCAAATTTTATTTATAAAGCTGTTGTTGTAAAGTATTTCATCGCTAGGTCCTCTCTATTCGCATGGATGTCAAGTTGTTTTCACGTTCAGCTATTTACTTTACCAGTGTTTTCACTATAGTGCCCTGCCCCTATCCTCTGGTCCATGCCTATCCGCGTGCAGCAAATGAGCGCTCGTCTGCTCGCTACGGACCCCTCTATATAGCCAGTGACCCAGATACTGCTCTCTGAGGTCATATAACTGCTATGCCAAAGATTTTAACCACAGAGATAAAGTAAATATTTTTTTAGAGGTATTTCAGATGTTTCCCCAGCAAGGTAACAGAAAGTGACGGCAGATGGGGACCAAAGATCCATCTAGTCTGCCCTGAGTGCTACCCCCCCCTTAGAATTTCTTAGAGATAATCCCCTTATGCCTACCCCTAGCAGATTTGATCTGCCCTACTGTTTTGGAGTCAATGACTTCGGCAGGTAGACTATTCCATGGAGCCACCATCCTTTCCGTAAAGAAGAACTTAAGCATGTTACCCCGGAACCTCCCTCCCCTTAATTTCGTTTCAAACAATATGAAGTCTTGCTGTATTCTGACAATTGCAGTTAGCCCCAGCACTTGAACTGCCCCGGAGATGAAAGAACTAACTCTATGCTGAGAGCACAGAACGTTGGGCTCGAGCTCGGTTCAAACCACTGTCTGCTGCACTTGAAGTGTAACTGTCAGGTTCTTTACTCCGCCTAACTGAACAGTCGCTCCAGAGTTTGCTCCTCGCTTTCAGTTCGGTAAAGTTTTTTGTCGGTTTAATCCGCAGAATTTCTTCATTTTCTCTCAGTTCAGATCCCTGTCTGTGGTACAGTAAGTAATATTAGGTAGTGGACTTAGAGTTAAATTGTGAGGAAATTGTAAATTGTAGTCAGTTCGGCTGAACCGATCGGTTGTTGTTTAAAAACTTCTTGTGGTGATTCCAGTGCCTATCGGTTCTAAAAAAAATGCATTTCTTTTTTTTTCCAGCACCCGTGACTCGGTGTGGAACCGACAGGTTTTGTCTTACCTGGCCTGAAACCATGTAACGGGTAAGTTAATTTTATGGTTGGCCATGTCTGAAAAACCCAGGAAAAAAAACGGGCCCACTGGGTTTTAGCACTGTAGTGTCTGTGGAGAGGCCTTTGCTAGGGCTGATCCCCACACCACCTGTGTATATTGTCTGGGGTTTGACCACCTCGATTCAGACTGCCTAATTTACAAGAATTTCCTAAAGACCACCCTAGAAAAATGTTTAGGCAGGCTTAGGGATAAGGAGGCCGAGAAGTCTGCTGACCCGGATGGCCAGCCTGATTCGGTTCTGACCGAACCTGAGGGAGTGCCCTCTGACCAGGGCCAGACTTCCTCGGGCAAAAGGAAAGCCGACTCTGAAGGGTCAGTTTCTTCAAAACAGAAAAGATAAATTGACTAGTTCGGATCCCAAATCTCTCCATCCGGCAGCTGATGAAATTCTCCAGGTGATTAGCATTGTTGAATCGCTCCATCTGGTTCGACCAAACCGGCCCTTGTTGGTCGGCGCTCGGTTCAGTTGGCTCCTCCGGTTGCAGATTACTCTTTAGAGGAATATTATGATCCGGAATGGGAGGAGGACGGAGAAGAGGATGAAGAAGATGGCTATGATGGTGGAGAGGGTCTGGATGAGCCTATTGAACCAGACATCTCCCCAGACAGACCTTCTGGAGTTTCCCCTTCTAGGCTTTCTGAGTCCCCTTTCCACTTTATGTTCTACAAGAAAGTGGCTGAAACCCTCCAGCTCCCTGTGGATGAAGCTGTTGAGGAGGAAGAAGAGCCTGATTTTGTTGAGATGATGGACATCCCAGAGTCCAAGAGGCTGTCTATTCCCTTGCATAAATGTTTTGGGAAACAGACACATAAACTTTTAAAAACACCAAATTCTCTGCCTCCAGTGGACAAGCGTATGGACAGGACGTATATGCTGTTAGGCTCAAGTTCGGAGTTCCTATACCAGCATTGCAGCCATGTTGGGGTGGTACAGGCTACAGCCTGTGATAAGGCTGGCATTCCCTTGGCTTCACACCCCCCAGATAAGGACTCCAGGAAAATAGATGCCATGGCCAAGAAGCAGTATTTGGCATCTTCCTTGGGACTCAGACAGGCTAATTACATGGCCTATGCTGCCAGGTTCCAGAAGTTCAAGTGGGAGTCTGTCTTGGAACTGGCTAAGAAGTCCTCCCCCCAGCTGGCCAAGGAGCTGGAGGAGGTGGCTGTTGATGGGACTGAGTCATCAAAAATCCAATTTCATGTTGCTGCCGACTCTAATGATGTGTCATCTAGAGTCATGGCTACATCTGTTGCTCTGTGGAGAATGGCTTGGGTCAGATGTACTAGCCTATCGCAGGATACCCAGGCTAAGGCCATGGATTTCCCTGTTGTAGGTAATTCTCTGTTTGGGGAGCAGACAGAGATTTACATGAAAAAGATGGATGAATACAGGGCCACCTATAGGATTGCTCAAGCCAAGGAAAGGCAAACCACTCCTCAGAGGCAGCAGTCTAGGGGCAGGGGTAGGCCTTTTCAAATGGCTTTCTTTCAAGCTCAGGCCTCCTCTCCTTTTGCTCAGAGGGGGTTCTTTAGAGGGAGAGGTAGAAGGGGGATGAGCAGAGCTGCATCCTCCTCTCAGCCCAGAGCCCCTGCCAAGCAGACACCCCAATGTGTCTGCCCGGGTCGACTCCCCCATTCCTGTAGGAGGCAGGCTGGCTTACTATTTCCAGGACTGACAGTCTGTTACCTCAGAGAAGTGGGTCCTGGAGGTAGTAAGTCAGGGACTGGCTCTCAGCTTCAAAAAGTTTCTGAAACTGAGAGCCAGATCTTTTCTACCTGCAAGCATCTCCGAAACCCTTGCCCTAGAGGCAGAGATTTCATCTCTCCTGGCCTTAAGAGCCATAGAGAGCATTCCTACAACCCACAGGGGCAAAGGTCTGTACTCCAGGTACTTCCTCACCCTGAAAAAATCAGGGGAGTGGTTGCCCATCCTAGACTTAAGATACCAGAACAAACATCTTTTGAAACCAAAGTCCAAGATGGTGACTCTGGGAATAATTCTTTCCTCTCTAAGGTCAAGGGACTGGCTAGCCTTCCTGGACCTAAAGGATGCCTACTTTCACATTCCCATCAGGTACTCCAACAGACAGTACCTCAGGTTCGAACTGCCTTCAGGCCATTACCAATTCAGAGCAATGCCTTTCGGCCTGTCATCAGCTCCAAGAGTGTTCAGCAAGTGCCTGGCAGTAGTGGTGGCTTTTCTAAGAAGGAAAAATATCTCCATATTCCCTTACCTGGACAACTGGCTCATAGTGGGCCAATCTCCAGACCAAGTCAAGTCAGATCTAAAAGTGACCCAGCAGGTGCTCACTTCTCTAGGTTTCCTTCTCAGTCTTCCCAAGTCAGTTCTTGAGCCAGTTCAACTCTTGACTTTCATAGGGGGTGGAATTAGATACTGTCAAAGCAAGAGCATTTCTCCCCTTGGCAAGGGCAAGGGACATTATAGAGCTGGCTTCCTCTTTTCATCTTCTGGTCTCTTAACCAGCAAGACATTTTCTTCAGCTTCTGGGCCACATGGCAGCTACCACTGCAGTGGTCTAAGGGGCCAGATTTAAAATGAGAGACATTCAGTTTCATCTGAGGGCTTTTTGGTCTCAGAAAAAAAGATCCTCTGACCAAACTTATTCCAGTGACTCGGACTCTGATCCAGGCCCTTCAATGGTGGCAGGATCAGGACAATCTCAGCCAAGGGGTCCCACTCATTTCACAGTCCCATTCTGTGGTACTAAGCACAGAAGCTTCTTTCCTGGGTTGGGGGTCCATTTAGAGGCTCTCACAGCTCAGGAAGTGTGGCCCCTCAAAAGTCTCTTCTCCACATCAATCTTCTGAAGCTCAGGGCAGTGTACCTGACTCTGCAGGCTTTCTCACAATCAGTAAGGAACAAGGTAGTTCAGGTCAGAACAGACAACACCACCACCATGTGGTAAATCAACAAGCAGGGAGGCACTCGGTCCATGGCCTTGTGCATGGAAGCAATGAAAATATGGACACTGGCTTACTCCCTTCAGGCTTCTCTGGTAGCAGTTCATCTCCCAGGCAAAGACAATGTGCTAGCAGATGCATTGAGCAGGATTTCCCAGGGCCATCACAAGTGGTCCCTGGATCCCCTAGTGTTGAAAGTGATCTTTTCAAGATGGGGCACCCCAGAGATAGACCTCTTTGCAGCCCCAGACAATCACCAACTCCCTTTGTTTCATTGCAGACCCCCAGTCTTGGACTCAGTCCCTCTGGATGCTCTGGTTCTGAATTGGGAAGGGAAATGTCTGTATGCCTTCCCTCCTTTTCCTCTGATTTTCAAGGTCCTGGTGAAGATAAGGTCACAATCTTGCAAAGTGATCCTGATTGCTCCAGACTGAGCCAGGCAGCCTTGGTACCCTCTCCTCTTGCCCTTAGCAGTGCATCTTCCCCTGTCTCTTCCCAGGAATCACAATTTGTTAACCTCCTCTCAGGGGAGGATTTGGTATCCCAACCTTCAGTCTCTCAACCTCAAGAAATGGCTCTTGAAGAACTAGAGTATGTAGGGTTGCACCTGTCTCAGGGGGTTCTAGACATTCTCAAAGCCTCTCGAAAACCTGTCACCAGAAAGACTTACAATTCTAAGTGGAAGAGATTTAGTATTTGGTGTACCAAGAAACATATACTCCCTGATACTGCTGAATTGTCTATAGTTCTGGACTATATGGTTCATCTCAGTGGCCTAGGCCTCAGACCAGCTATCCTCAAGGTACATTTGTCAGTTGTTTCTGCTTTCTTGTCAGTAGGTAAACCCTCTTCACTGGCATCTCATCCTGTTTTCTGTAAATTTTTCAAGGGATTGCTTCATACCAATCCCCCCTTTAGGGACCCTCCCCTGCTTGGGATTTTAATGTTTGCATTGCCCAGCTTATGTAACCTCCTTTTGAGCCTTTGTCTTCAGCAGATCTCAAGTACTTGACTTGGAAGACTGTGTTTCTGGTGGCTATTACCTCTGCCAGTCGTATCAGTGAGTTGCAAGCTGTCAGTGAAGCCTGATTGTGACAGGGCCTGTCCCTGCCACTGAGGCTTGGGACCTTTTCTCTTCTTAAACCTCTGGTTGCAACCACGTTCCTGTTTCTCTTTATACTGTCCCCATTTTTCTATATGGAGGCAGGCCACCTCCTTACAAAATCCCCTTCTTCCCCTTCTTAATTCCCTGCTGTTTAAATGTCTCTTCATTTCCTGGTCCCTTGTCTGTCTCCCTGAGTTTCCTGAGCTAGTGAACGCTCTGTTACACAAGCAGCACGTTATGATTTAAAAGGCATTTATAAACTGCAGGTACCTGTGATGTAAAGGTAGGCTAAAGGAAAGCCTCTATTGTGTAAATAAATTTCCTTAAAAACAGTGTTCCTGCTCAGAAATGCCAAGCAAGCACTTATATGGAAAACTCCTCTTTTTCTTAGAAAAGTGTCTCTGTTAGATAGACTAAGCTGTTAGCTGTTGGCTGGACTCTGCATTTTGAAAAAACACCATTTGGTGCTCCTTTTGGTGAAACAAAAGGAATAGCTAAGTTAGTTTGCTTAGCTTCTGTTGATAAAAAGCTGTTTCTGTTTAAGGAAACACAAGAGCAGAGCTGCAGCCAGTTGTTTTGCCCCAAAAAATATGTTAGGAGATTTCAAACCACAATTGAAGCCAAACTAACTCCTGTGCTGCAAAACACCTGAAAAAGGAAGAAATGGTTACAGGTTTACTGTGTTTTAAACATTTCTGTGTCCTAGTAAACCAAAGGTTTTGTTACTGCAAACCTAGAAAGAACTGAAACACTTAAACAAACAAAGAAGTTACCAGAATGCTATTGCCGAGCTGCTTCTTGGAAGCTAAGAGGAGGCCTGCTTGCTAGCAGCTCTACAGCAGAATGAGAGCCACTATAGGGAGTGAACGGCCCCTAATGGTCTATATTTAAAGAGGGAAAACTGTCAATCAAATGTTAGGTGACTGTTGTTTGTATCAAATCCTTTATACAGAGTTTTTATTGTATAAAAAGTTCAAATGAAAGTTTATATTGATGTATAAAACAAGGTTATGCTAATGAACACTATTTTGAAAGGTTATTCATTGATTTTACCTTGTTCCAAAAGAATACTGGGTCACCTAACCAAGGAGGTGGGTATATAAACCCTACGTCTCCAAGTGGCAAGTTAGATAGGGTCAGTTCTTCCTGACATAGCTGGAGGGAAGGTTCAACCTGTGAGTGAAGAGAAGTCTTTGGAATTTCCATTGATTGTTTATAATTTTGTTTCTTTTGTTTTCTGTATTTATTTGTACTTTTTGGTGCTGTAAATTGTTTATGAAGTAATAAACATCCCACCAAACAAACAGTGGGTTGCACCTAAACTGCTGTTTCTTTGTACGTTATTTGTCTGCCTGTAGACCCATCCTATAACATTTTGGTGTCAAAAGTGGGATTCTACTGCCTGTAACACCTTGCCAGGGAAGGGAGGTGTTATGGCTGGTACTTTCTGGTTCCCGAGGTAGACATGGTGGAGGGTGGCCTGGCACAAGGCATTCTCACTTGAAATATGGCAGCACAAACAGGGGCTCAGCTACTATCCAGTTTACTGGATGTGCGTCCAAAAGTGAAACGGACGCCTTCTGAGAGGTCTTCTGAAGAGGATACCAGTGAGCATGGAGAAGGGAAACCCCTGGAACAGCCCCTGGAGAAGAAAAAGAAGTGGACGCCTCCTACTTGGAACAAGCTCCCATGGAAGATGTGGGAGAACTATTGAAGTGGCTGTGTGTATGACAGGTGCAGCTGGACCGTGAGAGGGAAATTGACCACAGACGTCAAGATGCTAAGTGGGCAGATACAATGAGGGTGCTCCAAGCTATAGTACACAGCATGCGGAACGTCCACAAAGCCCAAGAGACATTAAGTTGGCCAGATTACAGGACTCAGATGACATTGAAGCCTACCTTACCACTTTTGAAAGGGTAGCACAGACATGTTGTTGGCTCAAAGACCAATGGGTGGTGCGGCTTGTCCCCCAACTGACTGGACAAGCCCAAGTCATTTACAGCAGACTGGATATTCAACTGGCCAATGACTATGATCATATGAAGCAGGAGATCCTGAGGATATATGATATCAGTCCTGAGACTTACAGACAGCGGTTTCGGTACCTGAAAATGCAAGCCTCGGATGCCCCCAGAGATGTCTATGTTCGTCTTAAAGATCTAAGTGACAAGTGGCTACAACCCAGTAGCAAGACTGTGTACCAAATCATGGAGGCAATAACCATTGAGCAATTTATAAAGGTTCTGCCTCAAGATGTACAACTATGGGTGCGAGAGCATAAACTGGAAGGCTGAGGACTTCCTGGCCGCTTGACCTACAAGAGGGAGGAACCAAGGGAGAAGTACAACAGACCCCTCCAATAACCTGGTAAGACCTCCTTATTCTTCTGTAAATACTAGATCACAGCCTGATGTAAGAAGAGCTAGGAAAGAGAGACTACCCCTATCAGAGATAGTATGTCATGGTTGCCAGAAGAAGGGACATTTAATAAGAAATTGCCCAGTAATTAAAAGAGATTTGGGACATTTGCCTAGCCAATTGGGCACCATATGTGGCAACAGTAGAAGTGGGGGCACATAATGTTCTGGGCTTGCTGGACTCTGGAAGTCGACAGACTTTGGTCCATGCATATCTTGTTGAGGGTCTAGAAAGAACCGTGAGAGGCACCATGGTAACTTGTATACACGGAGATACTCAATTTTTATGCCACCACCCCTTTGGAACTGACAGTAAATGGGACATCACAGGAGTTGGCAGTTGGAATTGTTCCCCATTTACCCATCCCAGTGATTATTAGGCAAGACTATCCTGGTTTTCCGACTTTACTGGTGAAACAGAACTGTTCATCTCTTGTAGAAGTAACCACTCGGTCACAAGCAAAGCAGCAGAGTGAACTGGGGGCGCTATTTCCATTCTCTGATGAACTATATGAGACCCCAGGGAAAGATCGTAAGAGAAAGACCATCAGAAAACAAGAGAAGAGAGACTGGCAGAATAAACATATTATGGGCCCTATGGACATAGAACCAGAGACATTGGTTTATGAACAAAAGCAAGATGGTACACTAACCAATTTTTTTTTCGCAGGTGGGAAAACAACCAGGAGAAGAGTTTCCAAAGATATGTGATAGTAAATGACATACTGTATAGAGAATGTGTGAACCCCAGAAATGGAAACCTGGCCACTCAATTGATTGTCCCCCTTAAATATCAAAAAGAGCTGATGCAGATAGCCCATGATATACCCCTAGCAGAACATTCAGGGAAGGATACTACTCTGAGCAGACTGTTGCATAGATTTTTCTGGCCCGGTATAGATGAACAGATAGCAGAGTATATCCAGAGCTGTCCTGTATGCCAGAAGGTTGCCCGGACAGGAAAGAAAGAGTTGGTACCCCTACAGAACATACCATTAGTTAGCCAACCTTTTGAATGCATCGCCATGGATGTAGTAGGACCCCTGCAAACTAGCTCCAAGGGGAACAGGTTCATTTTGGTGGTTTGTGATTATGCCACTAGGTACCCCAAAGCTATACCTATGTGTACTGTAACAGCATCCAGGGTGGATGAGGAATTGGCAAAAATCTTCAGTAGGATGGGTATTCCAAAAGAGATACTGACAGATAGAGGTACCAATTTCACGTCAGTTATGCTAACTTAATCGTATAGGTTACTAGGGATTCATGCAGTAAGAACCTCGCCCTATCATCTGCAAACAGATGGTTTGGTAGAAAGGTTTAACCAGACACTGAAGCGGATGTTGCAAAAATTTGTGAATGAAGAGGGACGGAACTGGGACACCTTTCTACCATACCTTCTGTTTTCATACCATGAAGTACCTCAAGCCTCTACTGGATTTTCTCCATTTTCCCTTCTGTATGGGAGAAATCCTAGAGGACCGTTGGATGTAATCGAGGAACATTGGGAGGAAAACCTCCAGGTAGGGAAGCAAGGGATACTGGAGTATATGTCTGCCTTAAGAAAGCGCCTCTTGAAATATGTGACCCTAGCCCATCAATCACTGTTGGAGAAACAAGTGCAGCGGAAAATAGAGTATGATAAGGGGGTAGGGAAGAAGCAATTTTCTGCAGGCGACAAGGTGTTACTTCTTTTACCAGCCACTGACAACAAGCTGCTAATGAAGTGGCATGGGCCATATACTGTACTCAGGTAGGTAGGACCAGTCACCTACGAGATACAGATGCCCACAAGAAGAAGTAATAAGCAAATTTATCATGCTAAATTGTTAAAACTATGGCATGAGCGGCAGGAGGAACCCTAGCTAAGCTGCTACATCCAGACTGAGACTGATACCTCAGAACTGGATATAGCGTATAGCAGGTTGGAACAGAGGGGACAAATCCAAGAAGTTGTTGTTAACCCGGCATTACTAGCCCAGAAACAGGAACAGCTTCAAAATCTGTTATGCACCTATGGGGCACCCGCACCAGTGTTCCAGGCAGGGCAGTTGGGGTAGAGCATGACATTAGAATTACCCAAGCTACCCTCATATATCAGAAGCCTTAGACTTACTATCCATATCAGAGAGGAAGTGATAAAAGAGATACAAAACATGGAACAGATGGGCATTATCACACCCTCATGTAGTGCATGGGCATCACCTATTGTAGCAGTGAACAAGAAAGAGGGGGTATTTGCCTCTGCCTTGACTTTCACAAGGTGAATGCTGCCTCTATTCTGGATAGATATCCAATGCCCAGAATAGATCACATTATAGACCGTTTGGGAAGTGCAGCATACATTTCCACCCTGGACCTTACCAAAGGTTATTGGCAGATCCCTCTTACCCTTCAATCAAAAGAGAAAACTGCCTTTATTACACCAATTGGATTATTCAAATTCGTTACCATGCCATTTGGTCTCCATGGCACGCCTGCAACATTCCAGCGCTTTATGGACCAAATGTTGAGTCCCTATTCTGAGTTCTGTGCCGCATACCTGGACGATGTGGTAATATTCAGCCCTGATTGGAATTCCCATCTGAAACATCTAGAGCAGGTATTTGCAGTGATTAAAAAGGCAGGGGTAACCATTAATCCAAAAAAATGTTGTCTAGGGCAGACAGAAACCAGGTATCTAGGGTTCATAATAGGGAATGGGACAATAAAACCTGAGGTAAATAAAGTGTCCACTGTGTCTGATTGTGCCATACCCAAAACAAAAAAACAGGTACGTGCATTTTTGGGACTGGCCAGATACTATCGGTGCTTTATTCTGAATTTCTCTAATATAGCAGGCCCCCTCACTGATCTAACAAAAAAGAGATATGCAAACAAGGAAGAATGGACCCCAGAATGTGACCTTGCCTTTAGTAAAATCAAAGCAGCAGTGTGTGCATACCCTGTCCTAAGAAGCCCCAATTTTGATGAACCATTTGTGGTACAAACTGATGCCTCAGGGGTAGGGATAGGATCAGTCTCAACACAGTTCATACAAGGGGAAGAACAGCCTCTAATGTACATAAGCAGAAAATTGCATAAGAGGGAATGTAGATATTCTACAGTAGAGAAAGAGTGTCTCGCCCTCAAGTGGGCATTTAATCATTTAAATATTACTTGTGGGGAGCAGAATTTAAAGTAATGACAGATCACAATCCCTTATGTTGGATTCAACAAATGAGAGAAAAGAACCCTCGAATAATGAGGTGGTATTTGGCTTTACAGCCCTACCAATTTACAGTGATACACCGCAAAGGGAGTGAAAATGTGAACGCAGATTTTCTGTCTCGTTTTGGTCCAGACTTTGAGATACCAGATGCAGACAAAAAGGTATCAGTGTAAATAATACCAGGTACCTAGCGGGTTTGAACATATGTAAATACAGATCCCAGGGTGCAGTGAGTAATGTTTACTGTGTAAAAGTTTTCTTACGTAGAAAATGTGTAATGGGACCCTGGGATGGAGCTTCACGGAGTGGGTGGGCTGGAGCTCCTCCAACCCATTAGGAAAGTAAGAGGTTGGATTGTTCAGGTTATGGTTAAACTGTACAGATTATTGGAACAATAGTAATGATGTTATTGAATGTCATAGTCCCAGGGTGCGTAAGGTTCTGGTATGAACCAGAACAGAAATTGTTGTTTTCTGTTCGTAAGGGACCCTGGGACGGAACTCCTGAGAGTGGGACGGTGGGAGTTCCACCCCCCTCCTGGGTTTCTGGAGGTGGGGTTGTGATAAGATGCCTTACCTCTTAAGAAGGGGGGGGGGTAAGTGTGACAGAGCCTGTCCCTGTCACGGAGACTTGGGACCTTTTTCTCTTCTTAAACCTCTGGTTGCAACCACGTTCCTGTTTCTCTTTATGCTGTCCCCATTTTTCTATATGGAGGCAGGCCACCTCCTTACAAAATCCCCTTCTTCCCCTGCTTAATTCCCTGCTGTTTAAATGTCTCTTCATTTCCTGGTCCCTTGTCTGTTCATGTCTCCCTGAGTTTCCTGAGCTAGTGAACGCTCTGTTACACAAGCAGCACGTTATGATTTAAAAGGCATTTATAAACTGCAGGTACCTGTGATGTAAAGGTAGGCTAAAGGAAAGCCTCTATTGTGTAAATAAATTTCCCTAAAACAGTGTTCCTGCTCAGAAATGCCAAGCTAGCACTTGTACGGAAAACCCCTCTTTTTCTCAGAAAAGTGTCTCTGTTAAAGAGACGAAGCTGTTAGCTGTTGGCTGGACTCTGTCTTTTTAAAAAAACACCATTTAGTGCTCCTTTTGGTGAAACAAAAGGAATAGCTAAGTTAGTTTGCTTAGCTTCTGTTGATAAAAAGCTGTTTCTGTTTAAGGAAACACAGAGCAGAGCTGCAGCCAGTTGTTGTGCCCCTAAAAATATGTTAAGAGATTTCAAACCACAGTCGAAGCCAAACTAACTCCTGTGCTGCAAAACGCCTGAAAAAGGAAGAAATGGTTACAGGTTTACTGTGTTTTAAATATTTCTGTGTCCTGGTAAACCAAAGAAGGTTTTGTTACTGCAAACTTATAAAGCACTGAAACACTTAAACAAACAAGGAAGTTACCAGAATGCTGTTGCTGAGCTGCTCCTTGGAAGCTAAGAGGAGGCCTGCTTGCTAGCAGCTCTACAGCAGAATGAGAGCCACTATAGCAGCTGAGCGGTCCTTAGTGGTCTATATTTAAAGAGGGCAAACTGTCAATCAAATGTTAGGTGACTGTTGTTTGTATCAAATCCTTTATACAGAGTTTTTATTGTACAAAAAGTTCAAATGAAAGTTTGTATTGATGTATAAAACAGGGTTATGCTAATGAACACTATTTTGAAAGGTTGTTTAAGTTCATTGCAGGAAAGAGTCCATTGAGCAAGCTCATTCACAAGGAAATCCTGAGGCACATACACATACAGTTCGCAATTACATAGACAGGAGATATAAAATGTAGAACAACAAAGAAAAAATATATATATATATATATAATACAACAGGTATACACAATAGAAGTCCTTATGCTATATATGCAGTACATTTCAGCTTTAACCTTGCCCTAAATTATGCAACACATTTCGGCTTAATAAGTAGAGGGCCAGTTGGTACCTAGGAAGTTGACTTGGCGTTGGGGGCCTAGTAGCACCTACATATGTCTTTTAATTTAGAGATAGCTAGTGTTTTGTAGGAGTTAATTGATACAATGCTGGTTAGCTTCAGCATGGCTTGTAGTTGGTTTCAAATGTTTGGGAGGGCATAGGAGACAGCTCTTTGGCTAGCTGTGGTACGTGTCCTGGGAACATCTAGTAGGATAAGTTTGGATTTCCTTAGGGAGTAGGCGCTATGCGAGATGTGTATGAGAGATGTTAAATAGACAGGCAGTTTGTGGAGTAGTAATTTGAGGGTCCAAATGCCAGCATGCAGGAGATGTCTGGTGGCAAGAGAGGTCCACCCAACTGCTGCGTAAAGATCACAGTGGTGGGTCCTGTACGCTGAGTTCGTAATGAAGCGAAGAGCATGGTGATAGAGTACGTCTAGTTTAGATAGGCTCAGGGTTGGGAAGGAGATAAAGATTATGTCTCTGTAGTCAAGCAAGGGAAGGAATGTTGCTTGGACAAGTCTTTTGCGGGTCGCAACAGAAAAGAGTCCTATTTCTAAAGAAGAAACCCAAGCGTGCTTTAAGTCTCTTTGATAGATCCTCGATGTGGTCGTTGAAGGAAAGCTTGTTGTCTATCCACATACCTAGATATTTAAATTTAGGTACGACTTCCAAGGGTTCACCTAGGGAGGTAACTATGAAGTTTTTAGGTGGAGTAGGTAGGGCACTAGACAAGGCAAGTCTCGAAAATCATCGTCTTTGTTTTTTGGCATTTAAGAGAAGCTTGGCATTGATAAGGTTGCTTTTAACTGGATAAAGTCAGCTTGGAGTGCTTCCTGACTTTCAGTTAAGGACGAGCCTGATGTGTACAAAACTGTATCGTCCAGAAAGAAATGTATGCTAGAGTTCTTTATGTGGGAGTCAAGGATGTTGATGTACAGGGAAAAAAGGATTGGGCCTAGGATGGAGCCTTGAGGGACTCCTCTGGCAATTAGAAGGGGGGCAGATAGTAGGCCATCAGCTTTGGCTTTTTGTACCCTTCCTGTGAGATAACTGTTAAACCACTGTAAGGTAAGTGGAGTGGCACCTGTGTAGGCAAGACAGGTGATTAGGAGGTGATGGTCTACAGTGTCAAAGGCCTTACTGAGGTCTAGTCTAGAAAGACTACACCAGTAACCTTCTTGGTGTCCATAGCATGGATCCAGTCATTAGAGACTTTAGCCATGGCTGAGATGGTACTGTGCTTCAACCTGAAGCCAGATTGGGCCGGGTTTAGCAGTGAATGCACTTCGAGGTGATTTTTTAGTTGGTTGTATATAAGTTTTTCCAGCACTTTGGAGAGAACGGGCAAGACAGAGATAGGATGGTAGTTGTTTAAGTCACACGGATCTCCTGATTTGAAGAGAGGAAGAATATGGGCAGATTTCCAGCAGGATGGAACGGTGGCTGTGGTAATAGAGAGGTTGAAGATGTGAAGGATGGGGGCTGTAAGCTGGGCATAGCCTAACCGCAAGAAAAATGATTAAAGGCCATCGTCACCTAAACTTTTCTTGGTGTCAAGGCTAAGAATTATGTCTTCGACTTCTTTGTAGCTAAACAGGCACAACTGGAAGGGATAAGATGGAGTAGCATGTGTAGTATCTGGGCTAGTGTTGCTATTCATTCGGCTAGCATATGGGAGGAGTCGAATGCCAACCTGGCAGTGGTAAAGTGAAGGTTAAGTTCTTTGAGGATTCACAGTTTATTTTCAACCATCCCGTCCTTGGCCAGAATCTTGGTGAGAAGGGAGGAAGCAGCAGGATGGCCTTCAATGGATCTCAGTGACTTCCAGATTTTTTGGGAGTTCCCTTTGACCTGCTCCAGAGTGAAGATGTAGAAGTTTGCTTTAGTAGCACGTACACTTTTAACACAGGCATTTCTGGCAGTTCTAAACACCTGCCAGTCTGCCGGGTCCTATGTGTGCCTGGCCCTAGCTCATAGCTTGTCTCTATTGGTAAGTGCAGATTTGAGCTCTTGGGTGAACCACGGATGTGAGATTTTCCACACCCTCATTTTAATAAGAGGAACATGCTTGTTAATTAGGGTGGTGAGGTTGTCATTTAGGACAGAGACGGCGGCATCAGCAGATTTGGCAAGATATAGGTCTTGCCACCTGATCGTAGCTAGATCGGTTAGGAAGTTTACTGAGTTGAATTTACAGAACGAGTGTTTGATTCTGAATTTAGGGTGCTGCTGGGTTTTAGATTGGAATCTTGTACATACAACGATACTGTGGTCGCTCATGTAGTTATGGAAAACTACAGAATGTAAGATTTTATGGGGATGCGAAGTTAAGATGACATCTAAGAGTGAGCTGTTGGCAGAGTTAGAAGCATTGATTCTTGTGGGTTCAGTTACTATCTGTGTAAGACACAGCTCATCACAGATGGCTTTTGGGGAGTGGGATTTAGCAGTGAGCCAATCCATATTTAAGTCCCCTAAGATTATTGTTTCCGTGTTAGCAGCCAAAGTTATGGATTTCAACACATTAAGAATTTCTGTGCCTCCTGACGGGGGTCTACAGCCACCAATGATTGTGATGCACTCTGAGGATGGAAGGTGAAGTTTAAGTGACACAATCTCGTATTTCTTGGGCTTAGTTTTAGAGGAAATGCTGCTAACATCAAATTTTAATTTGGACTATACAACCCCCCAAATCCCTGTCAGCTCTAAAGAGCTTGAAGCCTGGTATAGTAATTTGCAGATCAGTATTGGTCTTTTTTAGCCATGACTCGGTAATTATAGTCAGATCTGGGTCAGTGTGGGATGCCCAAACTTGAAGATGATCAAGTTTTTTGAGCAGGCTTAGAATATTGACCATCATCAGTTTCATCCCAGGAGCTCCTGCAAACTCCGACAGAGAACTGATTTGAGTTGGGGGACCTGGATTTATTTCGACATTGCCTGAACAGAAAAGGAGAATTAGAAACATTTTCTTGAGGGCATTTATCAGGTAGAAGTGGGCTTTTTTCGTATGGGTTCTTGTGTGGTGTTCAGTCACTGAGGTACGTCTAGCCAGGGCATAGGAGATGCTGACATGGTCATTCAAGGCTAGCAGGGGAAGTGCATGGAAATACATTGCCGAAGGGAGGAGGGCCAGAGGAGAGGGATGAGAATTAAAATGAAAACCCCACAGATTAAGAGTAGGGAAGCAATATGAAGATGCAGCAGGAACTATGATTGTGGGTTCCCAGGCTGGGATGACTTTTGACTTAGCACGGATCAGTGCTTTATGAGTCATAATTTTTGCCAGGATTAAAAGTAGAATGATAATGCAGGCCATATTGCCCATGATTGAGTACAGTGATTTGTTTAGAAAGACCAAGAATCCCTCTAGTGGGAGGTCTGTAAAACCTGCTAATGGAAAAAAAAATTCTATTACACAGTTGAAATGTGCTTAGTTCTATCGAAAATCTATTTGTAAAAAGTGCCAGGTGGCCGAAGCAGGGAAAAGTCCTGGCCAATCAGAGCAGATTTGCTGGAAGCGCCCATGTTCCGATTGACTGCGCTGTCCCGTACCTTCCAAGCAGCTGCAAGCGGGCGTCCTGGTCTCGGTCGGTGGCTGGCTGGATGCTAGCCGACCGTTGGGGAGCTGAAGCAGCCCTGTTCAAGGGCAGGCAGCTTCCAAGGAGCTGCAAGTGGGCGTCCTGGTCTCGGTCGGTGGCTGGCTGGGTGTCGTTTATTTATTTTACCTTGTTCCAAAAGAATACTGGGTCACCTGACCAAGGAGGCGGGTATATAAACCCTACCTCTCCAAGTGGCAAGTTAGATAGGGTCAGTTCTTCCTGACCTAGCTGGAAGGAAGGTTCAGTCTGTGAGCGAAGAGAAGTCTTTGAAATTACCATTGATTGTTTATTATTTTGTTTTCTGTATTTATGTTTACTTGTTGGTGCTATAAATTGTTTATGAAGTAATAAACATCCCACCAAACAAACAGTGGGTTGCACCTAAACTGCTGCTTCTGTGTATGTTATTTGTCTGCCTGTAGACTCACCCTATAACATTGATTTTATCTCTTTCCATAGAGATAAGGTGGTCCTGAGAACCAATAGGAGATTCCTACCTAAAGTGGTTTCAGATTTTCATTTGAACCAGTCCATGTCTCTCCCTGTATTCTTCACTAAACACTCTTCTTCTGGAGAAAGAAAATTACACAGTCTGGATGTTGAGGGCACTTAGCTACTAAATAGGTCGTACTAAGGCTCACAGGTTTGACTCCCTTCAGTTGTTCCTCACTTATGGAGAAGTGAGGAAGGGCAAACCTGCCACTAAGAGAACTATTGCCAGGTGGATTGTCTCTTGTATACAGTTCTGCTATGAAAAGCTAGACAAGATTCACCCTTCAGGCCTGAGTGCTCATTTGACTAGAGGTACAGCTGCTTCCCTGGCTCCTGCCAGGGATATTCCTTTGTTAGAGACATGCAAAGCAGCCACCTGGAAAACTGTTCATATATTCATCAAGCATTATTCCTTGGATATTCAGGCTAGGAGTGATGCTAGGTTTGGTGCAGCGGTGCTACAGAGCCTATTCCCAAAATAGGTTTGATTCCCTCCTCCATGGAGATACTGCTTGGTAGTCTGCAACTGTCAAAATTCAGCAAGACTTAATGTTGTTTGAAGAAAAAAATTACTCACCTTAGTAATTTTGTTTCTTCTAATGGAGTCTTGTTGTATTCTGACCTTCCTCCCTGCCTCCCCTCTCAGAACCTGTTTTTTGGGAAGTGGGTTGGCAGGTACAGTGCTGCACCCCAGGGGTGCATTGCTTTCTGCCTCTTGGTTTAACTTTTGTTTAGTCTATTTAGTTCACTACCTGGTTTTGGTTTTTGGGTTTCTCGACTTAAGTCTTATGAGATCCCAAAAAAAAAAAAAAATTTGGTTGCCTTTTGTCTATGAGTTTTTACAATTTCCTCTTTAGAGTGTAGCTAGTTAGTAATGCTCGTAAGAATCTGACGATTACATTTCAAGTGCAGCAGACAGTGGTTTGAACCGAGCTCAAGCCCAACATTCTATGCTCTCAGCATAGAGTTAACTCTTTAATCTCCAGGGCAGTTCAAGTGCTGGGGCTAACTGCAATGGTCAGAATACAGCAAGACTCCATTAGAAGAAACACAATTACTAAGGTGAGTAATTTATTCTTCATGACCCCTTGTCCTTGTGGAGCTATTGATCAGAAAGAGTTCTTGGGCAGGGACTCTGTTTATGCCCTTCAGGAACTTGAATGTCTCTTTCAAGTCACCCCTAACTCTGCGCTGCTCCAGTGAGTACATGTTGAGTTGCAGTAATCTGTTTTTGTATGGCAATTCATGGAGCCCTCGTATCATTTTTGTTGCCCTCCTCTGTACCATCTCTAGTTTATCCACGTCCTTCTTGAGATAAGGCCTCCAGAACTGTACACAGTACTCAATGTGGGGCCTTACCAGTGACTTGTATAGTGGCATGATCACTTCTCTCTTTCTACTTATGATGCCCCTTCCTATGCATCCCAGCATTTTGCTGGCTTTTTGTTCTGCTTTTTCACATTGTTTGCCCACTTTTAAGTTATCGGAGATCATGACCCCAAGATCCCGTTCCTGTTTGGTGGCTGTTTGCTGCTCCCCTCCCAGACAGTAGACTGTAACTGGGTTTCTCCTGCCCAGATGCATCTCTTTGTATTTTTTTGCATTCAGTTTTAACTGCCACATGTTGGACCATGTTTCTAGCTTGAGCAGGTCACTTTTCATTTGTTCCACTCTCTGAGCAGTGCCTACTCTGTTGCTGATCTTTGTATAACCCCTTGGTGGCACTATCCCAAGGGCTACTACCCCTGCCTGCGTGGCTAGTAGCAGGTTAAGAGGCCTGAGTTCTGAAACGGGTGCCTCCACCCGGAGAACAGGGTTGGTAGTGGTCAAACTAACCTGGGCACAGCCCTCCTGGACACTGTAACCCTCCTCTTTCCCTTCTAGTGGCCTGAGCAATATACGATAATCACTTTCGCAGTGCCCCTTGTACACCATACCAGTACCCACACTGTTTGCACTTACCACCAGGGCTGGTTCCTCTGGCTTGACCCTGGGGACCCCCTGTAAAACAAGGTTGTGCACAGTAAATAGCAACAGTACAATACTCTTGGCACAAACTGGAACCACAGTCAGGTTAAATGTAGCAAAAATAAGTCAGATCTGATTTATTCAGGGAACTTGAACAAGGAAGGGGCGTAATCAGGTTGATTGGCTTAAAGGCTATATTAATCAAACAGTTATGCATGCACTTTAAGTCCCCACATAGTCACACCTCTGGGTACCCAGGTAGGGAGACGATGGGCTAGCCAGGAACGTTACAGCTGGTCGGGGCCCTGTGATGGAAGAAAGTAACATACACAACACACATTATTTGTAATCTGGAGCCAGAGGGCTCAGTTCATGAAAGAAAAAGCAACCAGACAATCAGATGACAGCACTTTAGATTTAGCTGTTGTTGCAGGGAGCTACCCTGACGTTTACTCATGATACCCAATACTGGACACAGGCAGGATGAAATCAAGACTACAGATTGTTGAGCAGGAGTGCCTGGAGAAGCGGGGCCCACACGAATCACCGAGGCATCGTTCCTGTTCAAATTTTGAGCAGGGAGCTGATCCCCCGGCAGGTCCCTCGTCGATGGCTTTCTCTGTGCAGCGGGTAGTTGGGCTGGGCCAGTGTGGCAAGGTCCAGGCCCAAAGGAGATGATTTTGGATTCAGTCCATGGGGCTGGATGCAGCTTCCAGCAAGCAGAATACAGTTCAAACCACAGTGGGGAACCCAACAAGTAACCCACTAGCAGCACACAGGACATTTACACTTAAGGAAATCCTAATGTAGCTTCCAGCAAGCAGAACACAATTCAAACCACAGTGGGGAACCAAATCATGACCCACTATAAGCACACAACACATTCACATGTAAGGAAATTCCACTGTACCAGGCAAAAGGCTCTCCAGTCGCAATAACAGATTCTCTGCACAATCCAGGAGTTCAGAGGTGGCTAGAAGTCCAGACAGGCTGATTGCATTCAGCAAATCTTCGGTCTTATTCTGGTAGGAGCCTGGTCACAATTCAGTGGCTTACTTTGCTCTCCAAGTTCGGATTCAGTCCAAAAAAAGCACAAGTTCCCTCTCAGGGACAGCAGGCAGGCATGCTGGCCAAAACTCAGGCCTTTCCACAGTTCTCCCACGCGAATCTACATGGGGGCTGCTGCTTGAACAATTCAAGCTGTCATCTCTTCACTTTCCAACTCAGAACTGAAACTAGCTACAAGCAGCTTGGGAATTTCCCCAAGATCCAAAAGGTTCGGTTGGCTGATCTGTCTGTTAGTCACAACAAGGGCTTCCCCTCCAGGTTATTTTAGGTGTCAAAATGCAAAAACTACAATTCCTATAAGTTTTGAACCCCCCAAGCTCCTGTAGGCAGGATCCATTTTTAGAGTCCCAACAGTACTGATTGGCCCATTCTGACAGTCCCGGGCCAAGTCGATGGAGATAAACAGAACAGTCCTTGCTGCAAAGAAGGCAGGTTAGAACAAACTGCAATATTATTACTACTCTAACAAATGATCAGCAAACAAGCACATCTTCTAACAGAGCTCCCTTTTAGATTAATTAAGACTGCAATCCAGGCAGCTCTTAGAGACAGTAAACAGAGGCTATACAGGCACTCTCTGGCAATACATTTAATCTACTAAAATGCAGAACACCAGCCTGGCAATGAGCATTTAAGCAAGCTCAAGGAAGACTTTTCGGGAACCCCGATTTGTAAGGGGGTTACATTTGTGTCATCTGCAAACAGGCTTACCTTCCCACTCAGCCCCTAACTGATGTCACTTACGAAAATATTGAAGAGTAAAGGACCCAGGACGGACCCTGTGGTACCCTGCTGGTCACCACTATCCCCTGATACTGCCCCATTAACCATCACTGACTGGGTCCTCTGAATAAGCCAGCTCCTACCCCATGATACCACTTTCTGTCCCACTCCCGTATGCTTGAACTTATTTGGCAGCCTTCTGTGTGGTACCGAGTCAAAGGCTTTGCTAAAATCGAGGTAGATAATATCCATGGCTCCCCCCGGTCCACTATCTTAGTAACCAAGTCGAAAAACTCAATCAGATTAGTTTGGCAGGACCTTCCCGCCATGAAGCCATGTTGTGTGCTGTCCAGCTGTCCAGTCTCTTCTAGGAAAGTTAAAAATCATTCCTTTAGCAGGGTTTCCATCATCTTGCCTACCACTGAAGTCAGACTGACAGGGCGGTAGTTAGCCGCCACCTCCCTACTCCCTCCTTTATGTATGGGAACCACTATTGCCCTTTTCCAGTCTTGTGGAACAATTCCCTCTCTCAGGGATCTGTTAAAAAGGTCTACTAGAAGAGTTGCCAGTTCATCCTTAAGTTCTTGTGGGTGGATGCTGTCTGGCCCAATGGCTTTATTTATCTTTAGTTTACTGAGTTCAGTCCTTACCCTCTCTAGTGTGAAAGGGCCTGTCTCTACCCCCCCCCCCGTGCAATTATTAACTCCTTTACTGGTGTGCCCATTTCCAGGCTCCTCTTTTGTAAAGACAAAGTAAAAGTACTCATTTAAGACCTCTGCCTTCTCTCTGTCTTCTTCTACCTTCTTCCCATCACTGATTATTAGTCTAACAATACCCCCCTTTTTCCCTTTTGTCACTTATGCACCTAAAGAAGTTTTTTTTTCACCTCCTTTTACATCCTGTGCAATTTCCACCTCAGTTTATGCCTTTGCTACTCTAATCACCCTAGAAGCCTCCCTCAAGCTGCTTAAGTAAGTGTCCCTATCCTTGTTGCTATTTGAGCCCCTGTATTTTATGAATGCTAGTCTCTTTGCTTTTACCTCAGCTGCCACCTCTCTTGTGAACCAGAGAGAATGTTTCCTTTTCCTTGTCTTACTGACCAGTCTGGAGAATTTCTCAGTGACCTCTGCTATTGCCTCTCTTATGTTAGTCCAGCATACTTCCACCCATCCCTTTTGATTTATCCTTGAGGATATCTCTAAAGCATTTTCTCATCTGATCAAAATCCGTCCTGAAGTCCAGGACCCATGTCTTACAGTGATTTGTTTCCTCCTTAGTATTGACCTTCAACCAAACTGATGTGTGACCACTTGTCCCCAGGTGGCACCCCACCTCCTTGACCTTGCTGCTGTTTGTGAGCACCAGGCCTAGGACTGCGTTTTCCCTAGTGGGGGCTGTGACGAGTTGCTTGAGTCCAGCATCTTGCAGGGTGTCCAGGAAATCTTTGCTTTTGGCTGTGGATGTACATATCAATGCCCCAGAGAACAGCGAAAAAAAAAAAAGAAAGATTTGAAGCTCCTTGTGGTCCGGGTGTACTGTGGACTACAAAACTGCCACCCCAATTCCTTGTTCCTGCTGCATTGCTTAGCAACACCCTCTGGTCACCACACACTTGCTCGCTCAGTTTAAGGTTGAAAATAAAGATAGTTTTTTAGGTTTTGCAAAGAAGATACTGCCACATGGCCTTAGCTGTCACACAGCATCATTCTGAGTTGTTAAATGAGCGTACAATTGACTCCAGACTCCTTCTGTATAGTCAGTGACCCAGATGCTACTCTCTGGGGTCATGTAACTGCTATACCAAAGATTTTAACCCAAATATAAAGTAAATATTGTTTTAGAGGTATTTCAGGTGCTTTCCCAGCAAGGTATTTACCAATGCCCCCAGAGAACAGTAAAAAAAGAAAGATGTGAGGCTCCTCGTAATCTGGGTGTACTGTAGAATATAGAACCGCTACCCCACTTCATTGTTCCTTCTGTGTTGCTTAGAAATGCCGCCTGGTCACCACACACTTGCTCACTGAGTTTAAGGTTGAAAATAAAGATACTGAAAAACCTCCTTGCTCTATGACTTCCAGCCCTAGTTTGAATATTCACCATTTAAAATGGATGCCCAAGATGAGGGAAGCAGCATCCCAAGGACTGATACTGGAGGGAGCCTTTTCGATTCTTTATTTTCAGATGATGCGACTAACCCTATGCTACATGATGTGGACATCGATATATCTGTGAGTACAAGTGCCATTTGAACACCTAGCAGCATTCAGGACAATTTCCTTCTTTTGGAGAAATTAGCAACTCGAGCCAGACATCTACACACTGGCAGAAAAATACAATGGCACCATACTTAAAAGTACACAGAGCCCCAACAGGACTTAGAATATTGAAACATCCCACATTTGAGGATAGAAAGCCCTTTATTGATGAATGGGAATTAATTATGTCTGAAGCAACTGAAAAACTAATGGATTTAATCAAGCACAAAAGTGCAGTCATGCAGGGCAAGGTTAAGGTAGCTTTAAAGGCGCCGGAAACAGTTGTAAAAACTTTTAAAGACCACTCTGATTACCAGTGATGCCAGTTACAATTTAAAGAATATCTCAAGGGCTACGATTTCAAAATTCAAACACAAACAAAGAAAAAATTCATAAGAGACTTAAATGATTATAAGAATAAAACTATCGTTAGCTGGAAAAAGATGCCGAATGCAAGTCGCGATACTGCCACTGGGACATTAGCCACTATTACTGATAACACACCAGGGACAGCAGATGCAGCAAGTGAGGGAAGTATCTGCTCTATTTTGAAAAGAACTGAACATTTGGAATACAGCACTGGTGAGAGTACTTCAGAACCGGTGATAGTGAAAGTGAGGGGCTTTTTATAGGAGCAACTCCTCCTGGACCCATACCCAGGAGGAGCAAAAGACACACAAGATTCCAATTTCTATCCGAGAGAAGAAGAGGACAGGGAAGGCATGGAGGAAGAGGAAGAGACAGTGGTGCATGGTACAACGCCCCAACAATCAACAGATATTAACTGTGATTAATATTTAAAAAGAACACCTCAGTGAATTACAACAGAAGGTACTCTCCAGAGGACTTTTGTTTGTTCCTACTTTCAATATTAGAGAATCTGATGCATTTGTGAACATTAATACATTTGTCAGGAAAATTAATTTAAAATCATTTTTTGCAGATACAGTACTAATAGGAATTGACAAGGTGAAATGTCTGATCAGAATATGATCGCAACTGATGATTTAGGGCAGGAGCAAGTTAGCACAAACTCCTTTAAACCTCCTTCTACCTTCTGCCCCCCACATCCCAATATTAGCACTTACGTAGATTGTTGTATTAAGGATTTAACAGATCTTTTCACAGTGGAACGTTCCCCAAAAAAAATGTTCATATTGCAATCTCAGCAAAGTAGAAAGGGAAGCGTTAGACACCCTTATGCAGAATCAAGATATTATAAAACCTGCTGATAAAGAGGGACGTACTGTAGTACAGGATGAAGAAAAATATGCCGCTGAAATCAGGAGATAGCTGTCTAACCTAGAATTTTACAAACTGCTTACCTTTGACCCCACAACAAAAATACAGAAGGAAATTGAAGTTTACTTGTTAGAGGCTTATTATAATGATTTAATTACTCAAGATGAACTGTATTCTTTGTCTGTGGATTCCCCCAAAAACTAGCAATATACATGCTGCCTAAAATTCATAAAGACCCCATTAATCTCCCAGGGCCCCTGACCATCTCTGGGATCGGTTGGCTCATGGAGCCACTATCCATTTATGTGGACAGCTTCATCAGTCCACTTGTACCTAAACTCAGAAGTCACATTAGGGATACTGGACATATTTTGGGCATGTTAAATGAGCTGCAAATTGAAGAAACTTGGCTCTTAATGACATTGGATGTCGATTCTTTGTACACTAACATGCCCCATGAAGGGAGTATTGCAGCTATTGAACACTATCTACACATAGCCTCAGATATTCCTCAGACTAAAATTAATTTTTTGCTTGACTTTGTGGATATAGTTCTGAAAAACAATGTGTTTATGTTTGAAGGGAAAGACTATAAGCAACGTAGAAACATAGGCTTTGACTTTGACAGCAGATAAGGACTGCTTGGCCCACCTAGTCTGCCCATTTCCCTACCTAGAGGATAAGCTGCAGGTCCTATTTAACCAATAGCCTTTTTCTTCCTACCCCCCACAACAATTGCCTTATGCCTGTCCCATGCATTCTTGAATTCTCCCATAGTTTTAGACCCTGCAACCTCCTCAGGAAGGCTGTTCCATGCATCCACCACCCTCTCTGTGAAAAAATACTTCCTCACATTGCCCCTGAACCATCCCCCCTCTAGCTTCAGATTGTGTCCCCTTGTTCTTGCACATCTATTTTTCTGAAAGATGCTACCCTCTTGGACTTTGTTGATTCCACTGAGGTACCTAAATGTTTCTATCATGCCCCACCTCTCCCTCCTTTCCGCAAGGGTATACATATTAAGCTCCTTTAATCTCTCCTCGTATGGCTTCTCTTGCAGACCCTGCACCATTTTAGTTGCCCTCCTCTGAACTGCCTCCATCCTGTCTATGTCCTTGTGGAGATGGGGTCTCCAGAACTGGATGCAGTACTCCAGATGGGGTCTCACCAACTGTCTGTACAGGTGGATAACAACTTCCTGTTTTCTGCTGGTGATACCTCTCCCTGTACATCTCAGTATGACCCCAGCCCTCCCTACCGCCTTCTCACATTGCTTGCCAACCTTAAGGTCATCTGATATGATTACCCCCAGGTCCGTTTCCATTTTTGTTGTTGTTACTACCTCCCCCCCATTGTGTAATCTTCCCCTATGATTTGTTTCCCAGGTGCATTACTTTGCACTTCTTTGCATTGAATCCAAGCTGCCATATTTCTGACCATTCCTCCAACCTTGCCAAGTCACTTCTCATTCTTTCCATGCCTCCTTGTGTATCAACCCTGTTGCAGATCTTTGTGTCATCTGCAAAGAGGCATACTTTTCCTTCCAGTCCCTCTGCAATGTCACTTATAAAGACATTAAAAAGGACTGGACCTAGTACTGAACCCTGCGGTACCCCACTAGTAACCCCTCTTTCTTCAGAGTGGCATTACAATTACCTTCTGTAACATAAAGGTACAGCCATGGGTGCGACATTAGCCCCTAGCTTGGCCAATTTGTATTTGAGGCTCTAGGAAGAACAGTATGCACTGATGCAGAAAAAAAATACATTTTTTGACAAAACAGATCTATACAAACAAGCACTTGTCAATGCCGAATGTTGCTTGCTTCTATGTGCTGTTTAGGTATCTGAAAGTCATTGAAGTGCAAATATTGAAAATTTGCGAACTTACGAGCGTGCGTAGGAACTGCGCAATGCACGCTCGTAAAACAGTCATTGTTAGGAAATTTTTCACGAAATATTCAACATAGCCATTTTAAGACCTCTGCTCATGAACAGTGTCAGTGTGATTTTGTTAATGTGTCCCATACATTGAGTTTGCACACGACTCACGCCATTATGCGCTACATGGTGACACGCGTTTAGGCAGGATGTGAAAATGACAGCTGTACTGCTCATAAGGAGGTGTGGAAAATGGCAATGTTGAAAATCTGGAGTGGAAATATTGAAAATTCGCAAACCTACGAGAGTGCGTGGGAACTGTGCAACGCACACTCGTAAAACAGTCATTTTTAGGAATTCTTTCACCAAATTTTCAACACTGCCATTTTAAGATCTCTGTTCATGAACAGTGACACTGTGATTTTCTTAATGTGTCCCATACACTGAGTTCGCACACCAACTGCGCCATTGTGCGCTACATGGGCGGAAACATGTTTTGGGCAGGTTGTGAAAAATGACAGCTATACTGCTCATGAGGAGGTGTGGTAAAATGGCAATGTTGAAAATCTGGAGTGAAAATATTGAAATTTGTGAACTTCACGAGCCTGCGTGAGGAACTGCATAGCATACGCTAGTCAAAACAGTCATTTTAGAATTTTTCACCAAATTTTCAACATAGCCATTTTAAGACTTCTGCTCATGAACAGTGTCACTGTGATTTTCTTAATTTGTCCCGTACATTGATTTTGCATAACCGACCGCGCCATTCTGGCGCTACAAGGGTGGAAACACATTTTGGTGAGATGTGAAAATGACAGCTCTACTACTCATAAGAAGGTGTGGTAAATGGCAATTTTGAAAATCTGGAGTGAAAATATTGAAATTTCACGAACTTACGAGCCTGTGTAGGAACTGCGCAACGACGCTCGTAAAACAGTCATTTTTGAATTTTGGACAAACTTTCCAACATGAGGTTAATGATGTCACTGTCATGGCGGTAATTAGGCCCGGCGGTGATTTCGCAGTCACGCGTGAAATCACCCTTCGGCCCGGCCAACGCCATGACAGTGACATCATTCATGAGAAGGGTCCTAAAACCCCATGTTGAAAATTTGGTGCAAAAATTCCCAAAATGCCTGAGATATGCAAGAAAGGAACCCCCCATCTAGCCCATTATACAGCTTACCGGCATTTCCTCAGTTCAGCGTCGGCTTTGAAGAATGCAGACGTGTTCCCGGTCCACCGAAGATCGCCAGGCCGGAGTCCGGAGGTAAGTATGGGGTGGGGGGTGGGAGGCTGGGTGCACAGGGTGGGTGTGGGTTGTGGGAGGGGTCAGGAGACGACCGCGGGACCGCTTTTGTTTTATAGGTTTAAAAAAAAGATTAGGACGGCTTGCTACGCTGGGGTGGGCTCTCAGTGGCACAATGATGGGGGCTGTTCAGCCGATGAGATTGGGCACCCCATCGCCAGTGATACTGATTGCCACGCTGGGGTGGGCTCCCAGCATGGCACCAACTCACGGGGTGACGCAGCTCAGCCGGCGGGATTGGGCACCTGTCACACACAGCACGCAAGGGGCACGCACGCCCGCAGTGGGGAGCTACGCCTATCGGTGTCACTGAAGCGTAGTTCCCTTTCAATCAGAGTGCCACTGCATTTTGGAGCGTGTCATAGACAGATCCAAAATGCATTGGCTTACAGGCGCCGCGCCTGCCAGCTCACTGACTGAATTGGAGGAGGAGGTGACACACCTCCGAAATCTCCGATGATGGCACTATGTTTCTTGCACATGCGTGCAAGCAACATAAAAATGTATAGACAATTTGTTAATCATTTGGAAAGGCAGTCAAATGGAGCTTTTAGAATTTGTAGAGTTTTGGGAGGATGCACATGACAATTTAAGGTTCAAAGTACACAAAGAGTGGCAGAGTATTAATTTCCTGGATCTGACAATCAGCAAAAATCCAGATGGTACCATAGTGACAGATCTTTACAAAAAAGATATGGATAGGATTACCCTGCTCCATGCCTTTTTTATTTATTTATTTTTTTATTTTTTTATCCCCCGCCTACTCTGTCTGAGCTCTGCTTCTTCGGAAGCTCCAGTGAAGGACTGCCCCCACTCCTGCCACCTACCTGGTCCCAAGATCGATCCCCCATGAAGCTGCAGATCCCCCCCCCCAGGCTGGGACAAGGTGGGGCAGAACACCCCGAACTATTCAACTTTCATCAGGAGACCCTGGGACCAGGCACGCGGGAGCTATTAGGGGTCTGCCTCAGTGCTCCATCTACCCGGAGCTTGGAGAGTGCTTTTCCCTGTTTGTTGTGGGAGTGGCACATGCCCGATGCCAAGGCATCACCACTGATGTTGCCACTCCTTCCCCCCAGCATCAGCTCCATGCTTGCCATGCCTCAGGGCTCTGCCAGAGGCTGGTCGAATGCCGAGCAGAGACCCTCCCTCCCGGGAGAGGAGAGCTGTCCTCCAGATGCTCAATCCTCTCCATCCCCTGCCAACCCTTAATGGCCCAGGCTCGTTCCCGAAACTGGGTCACCAGCATGGAGCAAGGTGTGGCATCCAGCGCCTCAACCCTCAGTGCCACTGGGCCAGCCCCTGCTCCATGCTTTTAGCTGTTACCCTGGTCATACTAAAACAATTTGCCTAAGGGCCAATTCATTAGCGTGTGAAGAAACTGTGGTAATGATGGTCTGTACTCACAGAGAGCAGAAGAGCTCATCAATAGACTTAGGGAAAGGAATTATCAAGAGAATGTGATAGCAAGGGCCAGGACACACTGACAATTTGCCAAGGGAAACGCTGCTCATACCAAGGGCAAAAAAGAAAGCGACATCATCTCTTACTTTTGTAACTACCTTTGAGAGTGGAAGTAAAGAAGTAGTGGACGTAGTATGAAAGAACTTACACATTATGAGAGGCACCCCACGTGTACAGTGTTTGTTTAAGAAATCCTTACATATCTCATATAGAAGAGGTACTAACCTAAGGGACAAGCTGGTGCACAGCTGTTTACCCAAAGAAGACAGTGTGAAAAAACAGGATAAATCTAAGTGGGGATCTAGACCCTGTGGTGGGTGTCAAACCTGCCAGACCACGGTTAAACAGAAAGAGTTCCATAATGGAAACACAAATACCATAGCGCAAGTGAAGGATATTATAAACTGTAATACTGAATCAGTTATCTACCTCCTTACTTGTAGCTGTGGTAGGTTCTACATAGGACACACTAAAAGGAAGTTATGACTAAGAGTGAATGAACATATACTGGCCACTAAAAATAACAACATGGAATATGCTGTGGCAGTACATGTTAATTCCAAAGCAAGTAAGTCAGAACACAAAGTTACAGCCATGGGAACAGAACACATCCCCAAAAACATTAAAGGTGGGGATTTGAATAACTTACTTAATTGTAAAGAGCAGGAATGGATTTGTCACCTGGGAGCACTTAGACCCTCAGGACTTAATGGTAAATTTGAAATCATTCAATTTTTGCTCAAAAAGAGGAAATAATATGAAGTGGGTGTAAAGTCTCAGAAACCTTACTGTTTCACATTCCGAACCCATTTCCCTTTTCCCCTTCCCTTAACTCCCCCCCACCCAAGTCCTGGGTTTTCCTGTCTTCTGTATGTATACTGTTCATATCTTAGTTGATATGTGTGTCTAGAGTTATTAGTTATGAAATAACTACTGACAGTCTTTATCTGTGTATTGTTTAGGTGCTGCAGTTATGCTATCTCTTCCGTTGGGAGAGTTGTGATTCACAAGCCTATAATGAAGAAATTATGGGAAGCCATAGGGAAACATATATTTATTTTTTACTTATTTATTTAGGAAATCAGAATTACAACCCTTTGAGTCATAGACTAGTTTCCAAAGGTTCCACATCAGAATAAAACGTAGACATTCATACAGTACATACACAGAATAAATGTGGGTGAGCAATCATGCAGAATATACTGTAAGTACAATGAGCACTGGTTAATGCCTATACATTTGGTAGCTAAAGCAGGGCAGAGCTATTGACATATTTACCTAATGAGCAGTTAAGACTTATACAATTGGTAGCTAAAGCAATGTATGATATGAGTTGGTAGTAAGCTGCCTCAGGGAGGCCTTGTCTTATACATAATACAATGCATTCATAGTTCAGTGCAACTATATGGTAACTGAGGGAGGTGAGGAGCCTGTAGGTTAGAAATAGTGAGGGCTCTCCACTGCCAGGCAAAGGGCTGGTGCGTGGCCTAGTGACGTGGTGCAGGATCCACAGGTTACCGGTTACGCTGGCATTGACATGAGGAGAGGATATGGGCCCTTAAGGCAGCTTTAAAAGGACCTAGATTGGTGACTGATGTGACGGCTGGTGGGACGGCATTGTACCAGGATGGAGCTCTAAGAGGAAGGCTCACTGGGCTGGGGTGGTCCTGACCCTAGGCACCTTCCAGATAGTTTTTGGGGTGGCCCATGTGGACGCTGAGATTGTGGCTGCCTGAAGAGAAGCCAAGACACCTACTGGGGTTAAACCCAGGTGGATTTTTTTGGTGAAGAGACAGGTCTGGTATAATAGTCTTTCCTCAAGGGACAGGATATTGGTGAGCACATATATGGTGCAGGTATGTGAATTTCAAACAACATGAAGTCTTGCTATATTATGACATATGCAGTGAGTCCCAACCTTCAAACTGCTCCGGAGGTGAAAGAGTTAACTTTCCATGCCAGGCATGGAACTTTGAGCACGAGCTCGGTTGAAAGCTCTGTCTGTTGTTCTTCAAACTCAAACTGTCAGATTCTTTACTCCGCCTCACTGAACAGGCGCTCCGGAGATTTCTCCTTCTGCTCAGTTCATTTTGTCGGTTAAAGTATTAAGTTTTCGTTTTTTTAACCGAATTTAAACCGCAACCAGTCGGTTCAAGCTCTGTCTGTGGTACCATAAGTACTAGATAGGTTTTACATTATTTCTGTGTGGAACTTGTAAATGGTATTATTGGTTCGGTTTGAACCGATCAGGTTGTTGAAAAATTCATTAAATCTGTCTTTCAGAGTGCGGTTCCCAGTTCTTATCGGTTTTAAAAAAAACGGATTTCATTACAGTTTTTTCCATGACCCGTGACACGGTTGGGAACCGATAAGAGGGTCTTGCTTGGCGGATTGCCATAAACGGGCAAGTTTTTGGTTAGGCTGGCACTATGTCTGAGAAACCCAAAAGAAAAACCGGGCCCACTGGGTTTCAACATTGCAGGATTTGTGGGGAAGCCTTTGCCAAGGCTGACCCCCCACACCACCTGTGTTTATTGTCTAGGGTTTGACCACCTCAATGCAGACTGCCAGATTTGCAAAAATTTCCTGCAGCTACCCTAGATAAGAGAGTTGGTAGGCTCAGGGAAAGGGAGGCCAAGAAGTCCGCTGACCCGGATGGCCAGCCCGGTTCAGTTGTAACCGAACCAGAGGGAGTGTCCTCTGATCAGGGCGAGACTTCCTTGGGCAAAAGGAGAGCTGACTCGGAGGAGTCGGTTCCAGCAAAAAGGACTAGAAAATCAGCAGGTGTGGAGTCAAAATTTCCATCTCCAACCGCTGAAGAAATAGCCAAAGCGATTAAAATTGTCCAGTCGCTTTCCCCGGTTCCGACCGAACCGGCACCATCAGGTAAGCGTAAGGTTCGGTCGGTTCCACCAGCTCAAGAATATGATTTAGAGGAATTTTATGAACCAGAGGAGGGGGAAGAAGAGTATGAGGAGAGTGGATGTGGATTTGAAAGTCTGGATGTGCTCATTGAACCGGACATCTCCCCAGATAGACCTTCAGGAGTGTCTCCCCCTTGGCTTTCTGAGTCCCCCTCTCATTTTATGCTTTATAAAAAAAGTGGCTGAAACCCTCCAGCTCCCTGTGGAGGAAGCTGTGGATGATCAAGAGGATCAAGAGGAGCCTGACTATGTAGAAATGATGGATATCCCAGAGTCTAGGAGACTGTCTACTCCTTTGCATAAATCTTTCGGGAAACAGACAGTAAAAATTCTAAAAACTTCTCACACTATACCTCCTGTGGCTAAAAGAATGGACAAGAGGTATACATTGTCAGGCTCTGGTATGGAGTTCCTTACACAATAATGCAGCCATGTTGGGGTAGTGCAGGCTGCAGCCTATGATAAGGCAAATATTGCCTTGGCTTCACACCCCCCGACAAGGACTCCAGAAGGATTGATGCTATGACAAAGAAACAGTACATGGCAGCATCCTTGGGACTCAGACAGGCAAATTATATGGCTTATGTTGCTAGATATCAGAAATTCAGATGGGATACTGTTATGGCTCTAGCAAAACAGGTCCCTGGCCAGCTTGCCAAGGAGCTGGAGCAGGTGGCTGCTGATGGTATTGAGGCATCCAAGGTGCAATTCCATGCTGCAGTGGACTCTAATGATGTGTCATCGAGAGTCATGGCTACATCTGTGGCACTTTGCAGAATGGCTTGGCTCAGATGTACTAGCCTGTCACAGGATACCCAGACTAAGGCCATGGATTTTCCTATTGTGGGTAATTCTTTGTTTGAGGAGCAGACAGAGAATTACATGAAGAAAATGGATGAGTATAGGACCACCTATAGGAGTGCACAGGCCAAGGAAAGGCAGGCCACTCCTCAAAGGTAGCCTTCCAGGGGCAGGGGCAGACCTTTTCATAGGCCTTTTTACCAAGCCCAGGCCTCCTTTTCAGCTTATGCCCAGAGGGGGTTCTTTAGAGGGAGAGGCAGACGGGGTACATGCAGACCTGCTTCCACCCCTCAGCCTAAAGCCCCTGCCAAGCAGGCACCCTAATGGGGTGGCCAGGGCCGATTCTCCACTACCTGTTGGGGGCAGGCTGGCTTACTTTGTTCAGGACTGGAAGTCTTTAACTTCAGACAAGTGGGTCCTGGAAGTAGTAAGCCAGGGACTGGTTCTCAGCTTCAAAAAATTTCCAAAGATGAAAACCAGGTCCTTTCCACCTGCAAATCCATCAGAGGCTCTTGCCCTAGAAACAGAAGTTTCTACCCTCCTGGCTCTCAGAGCTGTGAAAGGGTTCCACCCCACACCAGGGCAAAGGTTGTACTCCAGGTACTTCCTTACCCCAAAAAGACAGGAGAATGGCGCCCATCCTGGATCTCAGATACCTAAACAAGCACCTTTTAAAACCAAAATTCAAAATGGTGACTCTGGCATTATTTTACCCTCTCTAAGGCCAGGGGACTGGCTAGCGTCCCTGGACCTCAAGGATGCCTTCTTCCATGTTCTTATCAGAAGCTCCCATCGAAAGTACCTCAGATTCGAACTGCTCTCAGGCCATTACCAGTTCTGAGCAATGCCCTCCGGCCTCACCTCTGCCCCGAGGGTATTCACAAAATGCCTGGCAGTAGCAGTTTCCCACTTAAGAAGGCAAAAGATTGCCATCTTTCCTTACCTGGACGACTGGCTCATAGTAGGCCAGTCTCCAGACCAAGTCAAACTACACCTTCAGGTAACTCAGCAACTGCTCACATCTCTAGGTTTCCTTCTCAATCTTCCAAAGTCAGTTCTAGAGCCTGTCCAGCTTCTCACCTTCATAGGTGCAGAACTGAACACAAAAGAGGCCAGAACCTTCCTTCCTCTGGAAAGAGCAAGGACCCTGGTCTCTCTGGCCTCCTCCTTCACCCTGTAGGTCTCTCGACCAGCAAGGCATTTTCTGCAGCTCCTGGGGCACATGGCTGCTTCTACAGCAGTGGTGCAGGGAGCAAGATTTCAGATGAGGAACATCCAGTTCCATTTGAGAGCCTTTTGGTCTCAAAGGAGAGACCCTCTAACCAAATTGATCCCAGTGACTCGAACCCTGATCCAAGCCCTTCAGTGGTGGCAGGACCAGAGCAATCTGAGAGAGGGTGTCCCCTTCACCCCTCAGTCTCACTCCTTAATCCTTACTACAGATGCATCCCTCTTGGGGTGGGGAGCTCACATGGGCGACCTCACTACCCAGGGACTGTGGTTCCCTCAGGAATCTCTGCTCCACATCAACCTGTTGGAACTCAGAGCAGTTTTTCTAGCACTTCAAGCTTTTTCCACATCTGTTCAGAACAAAGTTGTACAGGTCAGAACAGACAACACCACTACAATGTGGTACATCAACAAGCAAGGAGGCACTCGGTCTACGGCCTTGTGCACCAAAGCAATGAAGTTGTGGTCTCTGGCTTATTCCTTGAACACCTCCCTTACAGCAGTTCATCTCCCAGGCAAGGACAATGTCCTGGCAGATGCTCTCAGCAGGATTTTCCAGGGCCATCCCGAATGGTCACTGGATCCCCTAGTACTGGAGGTAGTATTTGCCAGATGGGGCATCCCACAGATAGATCTTTTTGCAGCCCCAGACAATCACCAACTTCCCCTTTTTTGTTGCAGACCCCCAGTGTTGGGCTCAGTCACTCAGGATGCCTTCCTTCTCAGTTGGGAAGGGAAGTTTCTCTATGCTTTTCCCCCCCTTCCCTCTTCTGTTCAAGGTGTTAGTCAAAATCAGATCTCAACCCTGCAAGATGATCCTGATTGCTCCAGATTGGGCCAGACAGCCCTGGTACCCACTCCTTATGTCCTTAGCAGTCCACCTTCCCCTGTGTCTTCCCGGGAATCACAACCTGTTAACCAGTGCTCAGGGGAGAGTTTGGTACCCGAACCTCATATCTCTCAATCTCAAGGCCTGGCTCTTGAAGAGTTAGAGTTTGCTGACCTACACCTTTCCCAAGGTGTACTGGATATTCTGAAGGCTTCTAGGAAGCCTTCCACCAGGGCTACTTATAATTCCAAATGGAAGAGCTTTTCCATATGGTGCTCTGGCAAGCACATTTCCCCAGAATCTGCTGACTTACCCATAGTCCTGGATTATATGGTGCATTTGAATACTTTGGGGTTGAGACCAGCTACCCTGAAGGTGCACCTGGCAGCCGTGTCTGCTTTCTTATCAGCAGGTAAACTGTCTTCTCTTTCAGCTCATCCTGTATTCTCCAAGCTTTTCAAGGGGTTGCTTCACACCAACCCGCCATTCAGGGACCCTGCCCCTGCCTAGGATCCTAATATTTGCATTGCCCAGCTTATGCAACCCTCTTTTGAGCCCTTGTCCTCAGCAGAGCTTAAGTACTTGACCTTGAAAACTGTGTTTTTGGTAGCTATCACTTTGGCCAGGTGCATAAGTGAATTACAAGCTTTGTCAGTGGAGCCTGATTTTATCTCCTTTCATAGAGATAAGGTGGTCCTCAGGACTAACAGAAAGTTCTTGCCTGAGGTGGTTTCAGATTTCCACCTTAATCAATCTATGTCTCTCCCTGTGTACTTCACTGACCATTTCTCCTCTGGTGAGAGGAGACTGCACAGTTTAGATGTCAAAAGAGCCCTTAGTTACTACATAGAAAAGGGTCACAGGTTTGACTCCCTCAACTGTTCCTCACTTATGGTGAGGTTGGTAAAGGGAAACCTGCCACTAAAAGATCCATTGCCTAGTGGATTGTCTCTTGTATCCAATTTTGCTATGAAAAACTGGGTAAGGTTCCTCCCTCAGGCCTGAGGGCTCACTCTGCCAGAGGTACAGCTGCGTCTCTGGCTGCTGCCAGGGGCATCCCTATCTTAGAGATCTGTCAAGCAGCTACCTGGAAAACAGTTCACACTTTTACCAAGCATTACTCCTGGACATCCAGGCAAGGAGTGATGCTCGGTTTCAACTGTGCTTCAGAGCCTATTTCTAAGTAGGTTCTGTCCCTCCTCCATGGAGGTACTGCTGTGTAGTCTGTATATGTGATAATATAGCAAGACTTCATGTTGTTTGAAGAAAAAATTACTCACCTTAGTAATGTTGTTTCTTCTAATGGAGTCTTGCTATATTATGATCTCCTCCCCACCTGCCCCTCTCAGAACCTCTGCTTTTGGGATGTGGGTGGGCAGTGCAGTGTTGGCACTTAGTAGATGCCCACCTTGTTTTTATCACCCCTCTTTTTTGGGGTGTTTGGGTGTTGTGTTTTAATTTTTTTAATCCCCTGACTTGAGTCTTTGTTTTGGGACCAAAAAATGTGTTCTTATATTTAGTAGCCAGTTGGCTAGTGTAGATTTACAGCTTCCACACAGAACCTTAGTGAGTTTTGCTCATAAAGATCTGACAGTTTGAGTTTGGTGAACAACAGACAGAGCTTTCAACCGAGCTCGTGCTCAAAGTTCCATGCCTGGCCTGGAAAGTTAACTCTTTCACCTCTGGAGCAGTTCGAAGGTTGGGACTCACTGCATATGTCATAATATAGCAAGACTCCATTAGAAGAAACAACATTACTAAGGTGAGTAATTTTTTCTTCTGTCAGCACTAGAGAGGAGCTGGAGGGCCTTATTGATGACTACTTGTATTTGATGAAGCACCGTAGGGTCAGCGGCAGCATAGATTGTGAGGTCATAGTCTACCAGTGATAAGACTGAGAAAGTAATGGCTAGGTGAAGTGATTCAGGTGGCAGGCAGTCTTTATGTCTGTACAGGAGACCAATGCGGGTGTTGGTGGTGGAGGTGAGGATTTTTATATGTTCGTGGAATGAGAGGGAAGAGTCAAATATAATACCCAGATACTTATACTTTTGGACCTGTTCAAGTGGGATGAGAGAGGCAATGACTATTTCCAGGGGGAAATCCTCCGATCTGTTTTGGCGGTGGGCATAGAGCATCGTCTTAGTTTTTTTAATGTTGACAACCAATCTGGGTTCAGCAAACCAGTGTTCAATCTGAGAGGAGTTTTGTAAGGTACGCTGGAGAGAGAGAGGATCAGGATGTGCGGTGTTAAGAACAGCGTCATCCACGTAAAGGAGAAGATTGCCAGGGCAGGATTTAGGCAGGGCATTGAGGTAGATGCTGAATAGCAGGGGACCCAGGATAGATCCCTGGGGAACTCCTGAGCACACAGACAGCATAGTAGATATGGTATTGTTAATTTTAACACATTGGGTTCTAGATGAAAGATAGCTGGAGAACCATGAGGGTGGACAATGAGAGACCCCAATTTGTTGTAATGTGTTAAGAAGGAGGGGATGAGAAACCGTGTCAAAGGCCTTTGGGAGGTCTATAAACACGGCCCCTGTGAGGTGCCCCTTGTCAAGTATGGAGTGCAAGGAGTTAGCAAATTATGTGAGGGCAGTCGTAGTGCTATGACCAGCTCTGAAACCATGCTGCTTCCTACATAAGAGGTCGTGTGTGAGCAGGTAGTCAGTGAGCTGTTTGGCCATGATCTTTTCAAGGACTTTAGAGAATGGGAGGAGAGAATCGAGATGGGCTGGTAGTTGTTTGGGAGGAAGCTGTCACCACATTTCAATATTGGTGTTATCAATGCCATTTTCCATGAGGTTGGGAACTGGCCCAGGTGCAGGGACAGATTTAGAAGGTCCATGAGTGGGGAGATAACTGAGTCTAGCGGAAGGTATAGGATGCGCATATTGACAGCACCTTTGCAGTAATATATATATATATATATATATATATATATTTTTTTTTTGGCACCTTATGAACTATTATGCTAATGTTTAAGTTTGTGAATATCAAATAATATATAGCATATGATTTGTGTGAAGTCAGGCTCAATACAGTCTATAATAGATTGTTAAGTGCATATGTTTTGGGTTGTGTTCTTGTTATAGTAAAGATTTTTTTATCAATGAATGAACTGATGTAATGACATCATTGTCAGATGACTGCTGTACACACACCCTATAGAGATGATTGGTGGAGGTTGATGATGTGCAGATTTAAATATGTTCACTTACTGACAGTGGTTATTCTCTGTGGAAGCACTGAAGGGTGCAAAACGTAAGAATCTCCTGAGAGCAGCGCACAGCACGGGCTGGTCCTGCGAATAAATGCTAAAAATCTGAACAAGCAGCAGTTTGTGTCATTCCTGAGGAGGGGTGAGAGCGCTTACTATTTTCAAGTGAAAATAAAAATAGTTTTTTTAGGTTTTGCACAGAAGTTACTGCCACACGGCCTTACCTGTCACACAGCGTCGTTCTGAGTAGTTTAATGACTCATGAAATCACATGCACCTGCTGACACTTTAACAGCCCTGTAGATAACAATGTGTATTTTGACTATCTGAAAACATTGGCACCAAGTGACAAGACTTGCAACTAGTTGCAACTTAGACCATTGTGACACAAGGATCGGGATATCTTTAGTCTTGATAGATCCTGAAGCTTACTGTGCAGGAGTGTTGGAGGGGGTACTGCAGGATCACGATGCTAGTTTCAGCAGAGTCATTCACTGGTGATAAGTACTTTGCGAACGTTAAACTCCAATAGGTGGAATTCCAGTGTCATTACCTACCGTGAATTTTTGAGCAAATTTTGCCAGTTAGTAATTTTTAAAGTATCAATAATAAATGTTAACCTACTAAATCACATTTATCTGGTTTAATTAGCTTCTAGGACATAGTATTTACTGTACTTTGGTATGCATGCTGAATCTTGAGTGTATACCTGCAATAGTAATGGTGCTACAAAACATCCAAATATTTTGAAAATGTTCATTCACACAATTTAACAAATAAATTGCGAAATTTTGAAATCCTATAACTTTCAATTCACATAACCAATTACTTCTCTATTTAGTAGTTTCATGACTCTTCCAAGAAAGTATGGATATACATTTTTAATTATCTATCTCCAAAAGTGGCTAAGTTGTAAGCATAGAAATATTATCTGAAATTTTCTCATGAATAATACATTGCCAAACTTTGAACCCCTATGTCTTCCACTCCCCTCATGCAAATGTCATGAAACTTGGCAATATTAGGGCCTCTTCAAGCAATATGCATGCCAAACTTCAGGGGAACAATATTCAAATTTGGGCAAAGTGGAGTGCAAAAATTTGCATTGCACCTTGCAATTGCCCAGGTGCCCAAAAATTCTATATTCAGTCAAATAGTGCACCAGCGCTATTCAACTGAATATAGTGCACTGTCGGCCCAGCACTAAGATACTTAGCACTGCCCTGACAGGGCTCCCGAAGTACACCACCAGAATGGATAGTGCCAGAGTGCTATTTGCAGTATTCAAAGGGACCCATGCAAATGTGGCCATTGGGCAGGCAAGCAGCTAAGGGTCCATTTGCATGCACATAATGGGCTCATTTGCATGGGTAATGAGGCAGGTTAGTGTAGCGCTGCACCTCCAGTTGCCTAGTCCCAAGTATGTAGATATCCCTGGTGGTAGTGCTTCCCCCAGTCGTCAGCCCATATTGCACAAAATACCATCCCTGTCCTAGAGGTCTTCCCCCCGCCACCGATCACTAGCCTGTACTGTACAAAATAATATTCCTGGGGCTAGTGGTCCCCTCTGCCAATTGCCGGACCATACTATACAAAACAACATCCCTGGTGCTAGTGGTCCCACCCCCCCACCAACTGCTGGCCCCTACTGTGATAACATGAAATCCCTGGCCTTTAGCATCCCCCCACTGGGGCACCAAAAACTCACCCACCCCAAGTCACCCTCCCAGTCCCCTCAGCGCTGCAGGTGCATACAGCAACTGGTGCAGCCCCTCCTCATACCACCTCAGCCAGCGGCTGTATGTCCAGGCAGGGAGCACACCTCTTATTTATAGGACAGAGCGATGTGGTTCCCCAGTGGCCAATCTGTCCTATAAATAAGGGGCGAGCTCCATGCCTGGATATACGGCAACTAGCTGAGGAGGTGTGAGGAGGGCTGCACTCATCACAATATGTACTTGCGGCACCAAAGGAACTGGGAAGATGATGGGAGGAGTTGGGATTTCGCTGCCTCAGTGGGGGAGGGTACTAGATGCCGGGGATTTCGTGTTATCACAGTACATGCCAGTGCTCGGGGACCACTAGGACCAGGGATATATGTATATACAATATGGGCCAGTGATTGGGGGACCACTAGCACTAAGGATATATTTATATGCAGTATGGGGTCATTGATCGGGGAGGGACCAGTAGCACCAGGAATGCATTTCTTCATATACAGGATGGCGATCGGGGGTAGACCACTAGCACCAGGGAGTTTTATCTGTACATTAGGGTCCAGGGATTGGTGGGGGGCTGCCAGGGACTAGAGGGTGTGCTTGTGCATGCCCAGCCACTGACCGGCTAGGTGGCTACATTACCACTGTCAGTTGCTAGGGTTGCCCAGAGTTAAATCAGGGTTTTGCTAAAGAACCACACTAAACCTTTTTGTGCAGTGTAAACCACTGAATATGGGGTTGCACAGATATTCATAGCCATGCCCCGCCCCTTGCCTGCACACATACGTAATGTTTTGTATGGGCACTAACATTCTTTGCCCATGCAACAGCCCTATTTGAATAAAGTGATCCAGTTTGCACAGGCAAAGGCCCATTAGCGCCAGCACAAACTTTTGGATATCTGGCCCCAGATCTCTGGCTATAATACTTACCAAGTTATGGCCAATTAAAGAAATTCAGAAAATTCTGAACAATTTCATAAAACTTCACAATTTTGCCCATCCTAATGGTGGTTCAGTGTTTCTCATTAATGTCTCTACCCAGGCTGAATCTCTTATCTCCTTCCTTGAAGTAAGTGCTACATTTGTTTCATTCACTTGTGCGTTTGGGCCACCTTCGCTAATGTACATTTGTTCTTAGAAGACCCCCATCCCTGCAGCACCTCTAGTGGTGGAACCATTCTCAACAGGGTTCCTGTGTCTTCACAGCACCCCAAGAGAGTTGTAGTCCCTGGAGCAGGCATTGAGAGCGCATAAGCCAAAGTTTCATCTGTTGCACAATCATAATCAAACTCCTTTCAGACTACCATTAATTACCATTCCCTTACCAATTATCAGTTTCTGCTATTGTCACATCCTTTGAACCTGCCAATCAGGTTAAGTAAGTTTGTCAAATTATTTTAGACTAAACTAACTGTTGCCCTACTGTGACACATTTTTCCACAGTAAAGCCCACAGCCTGGGTCTAGGAGTTGCTGGGAGTTTGGAGGCTGGCAGTGATCAGAGAAAGGAACAGCTGTGTGGAGAAGAAAAACCACAGCAAAGGAAGACCTGGCAGCAGCATAGCATTCAATGAGTTCTGCCCCCCACACACACACATGCACATACACTTCTTCAGAACCGGGTGGTAGAGCAAGATGCAAGTTGTAGAGTAGATGACAGTGACGTCCCCGGATGAGAAGTAACATTACCTGTTGACACAAGTGGGGAGCAGGGCATACACTAAGGTACCTTTGGTCTAATGGGCTCTTGTCTCTATGGCACCTCTCAATGGTGAACCCTCTTCACAAGGATTCCTGTCTTCTCAGCACCAGAAAAAGGTGGACATCCTTGTAACATGGACGGAGGAAGTGTGAGCTAAAGTTTCATCTACGTTGTACAAGCATACTCAAACTACCAACTTGTTCCAGACTACCAGTAACTACTATTCCTTTACCAGTCATCAGTTTCTGCTATTGTTATATCAATCCAAACCTACTACTTACATACAGTAGATACATAGAAATTGTCGGCAGATAAGGACCACTTGGCCCATCTAGTCTGCCCGTAAGCCCTATACTTGTATGCAGTCACTGACCCTATGTGATCAATGGCTTTTCAACACTCCCTCCCCACCCAATGTTCCCTTGTGTCTGTCGCAAGCATATTTAAACCCCTCCACTGTGTTTCCCCCCCCCACCTATTGTGGCAGACTGTTCCAAGTGTCCACCACCCTCTCTGAGTAGAAAAACTTCCTCACGGTACCTCTTAATCTACCCCCCTCCAATTTCATATTGCATCTCCTCATTCTGACATCTTTACTACATTGAAAAACATCCCCCACTGGCGCCTTGTTTATGCCCTTGAGGTACTTGAAAGTTTCTATCAGGTCCCCCTGTTCTCTCCTCTCTGCCAGTGAGTACATATTGAGGTCTCTAAGTCTCCTCTTATATGTTTTGTTATGCAAGCCATGCACTATCTTTGTCACCCTTCTCTGGACAGCCTCCACCTTGTCTAAGTCATTACATATGTGTAGTCTCCAGTACTGCACGCAGTACTCTAGGTGAGGCCTTACCAGTGTTTTATACAGTGGCATCACCACCTCCCGCCTTCTGCTAGTAATGCTTCTGCCTATGCACCCCAGCATGTCACTGGCCCTCCTTGCAGCCTTTGTGCACTGCTTTGATACCTTAAGGTCATCAGATATGATAACCCCTAGGTCCCTTTCCTCTTTGGTAACAGTCAGCACCTCTCCCCATTCTGTAGCTCTCCTCAGGGTTAACCCTACCCAGGTGCATTATCTTGCACTTTTTTGCACTGAACCTCAGTTGCCACACCTCTGACCATCTTTCAAGCTTCTCCAGGTCCCTCTTCATTTTCTCCACCCCTTCTGGAGTATCTGCCCTTTTGCAGATCTTGGTGTCATCTGCAAATAGGCAGACCTTTCCTTCCAGCCCCTCTGCAATATCACTAATGAAGACATCGAACAGGTCTGGTGCCAGTACTGATCCCTGTGGTATTCTGCTGGTCACATGTCTCTCCCTGGATTGGATCACATTTACCACCACCCTCTGCCTTCTGTCCGTCAGTCAGTTTCTTTTTTTTTTATCATGTCACACTTTCTACTCTTCCAGACAGCCCTCCATCCTACTGACCCCCAGCCTCGTCACCTGGAATTACTGGGGCTTACCTTATGCCCATCCCAGGAGCGGCATCTACAGTGAGTTGGTCTTCATTCTGCCACTGCCATTTTCTCCTCCGGTTTTCTCCCGGGGTCCCAGGAGTAGGACCGCACATGCGTGGAGGCAAGTATGCACCTTACAACCCCAGTCAGAACCTATTTCCCCTACCCCATTGGCCTAGTGGTTTGGCACCCTCTAAGCCTGTGCTGTCCCTAGCCTCCAACAGGAAGCAGCCGTCAGTCAAGGGATGCCACTACACCTCCCCGGAGAGGAGAGGAGAGCTGCCTTCTGGCAGCTCCATCCAGCTCCGCCCTCCCCCCCCCCGTTGCCAACCTCTGATGGCCTAGACTCATTCCCGAACCTGGGTCACTGGTGTACTGTGAGGTAAGGTGTCCAGCACCTCAGCCCTCAGTGCCACCAGGTCATCAGCCAGTTTCTAACCCAATGTATCACCATATGCCCCATGCCCAGACTACTCATCTTGTTAACCAGCCATCTGTGTGGGATGGTATTGAAGAAGGCTTTGCTGAAATCTAGGTAGGCGATGACTACTGCCCCTCTCTGATTCACTTCCCTGTACCCAATCAAAAGTCTATCAGATTTGTCTGACACGTCCTTCCTGCTGTGAATCTGTGTTGCCTCAGATCCTTGGCAGCACTGGATTTCAAGTGTACCACCATTCTTTCTTTCAGCAGTGTCTCCATGATCTTCCCCACCACTGAGGTGAGGCTGACTGGCCTGTAGTTCCCCACTTCCTCCCTACTGCCACTTTTGTGCAGTGGGACTACATGCACACTCCTCCAGTCCTCTGGAACCGTGGCTGCGTTGAGTGACTCTGTGAACAGGGCGACCAAAGGCATTGCTAGTTTCCTTCTCAGCTCCCATAATATCCTCAGGTGTATGTCATCTGGCCCCATGGCTTTACCCCACCTTCAACTTTGCGAGTTCCTCCAGAACTCTCCCCATGGTGAATGGACTGATGTCCACTTCTCCCCCCCAATGCCTCTGCTCCCCAACTGTGGTCCTTGACCCTCTCCCTCCTTAGTGAATACTGAACAGAAGTATTTGTTCAGTATTTCTGCTTTGTCTAGATCCCCCTCCTTACAATCCCCCCCCCATTTTTTTTTCTATTGCTGAAGTACCTATAGAATGTCTTGTCTCCTTTTTTCACGGTCTGTGCTCAATCCTCCTCTGTCTGTGCCTTGGCTTTCCTAACAGCTTTCCCTGCTTCCCTTAGACATTCAAGGTACACCTCCCTGTCCTCCTCCCTTTGGGTCCCCTTATACTTCCTGAAACTTGCTCTTTTAGCACTTACTTTGTCTGCCACCTCTTTAGAGAACCATAGTGGTTTCCTTCTTCTTTTCCCTTTGGCCGCTATCCTAATGCATTGCTTAGTTACTTCCACTATGGCTCCTTTTAGTTTCCCCCCACTGTTCCTCCATTCTCTCCATTACCTCTCTCTTCTCATAGAAACATAGAATTTGATGGCAGATAAGGACCGCTTGGCCCACGTAGTCTGCCCATTTTCCTACCTAACAGATAAGCTGCAAATCCTAGTTAACCAACAGTTTACTTCCTCCTACCTCCCCACTAGGACTGCCTTATGCCTGTCCCATGCATTCTTGAAGTCCCCCACTGTTCTTGACTCCACAACCTCCTCAGGGAGGCTGGTCCATGCATCCACAACCCTCTCAGTGAAAAAATACTTCCTCACATTACCTCTGAGCCGTCCCCCCTCTATCTTCAAATTGTGCCCCCTTGTTCTTGTACATCTCTTTTTCTGGAAGATGCTACCCTCTTGGACTTTGTTAATCCCCTTAAGGTACTTGAAAGTTTCTATCATGTCCCCTCTCTCCCTCCTTTCCTCTAGGGTATACATATTATGCTCCTTTAGTCTTTCTTCGTATGCCTTCTGGTGCAGACCCTGCACCATTTTGGTTGCCCTCCTCTGGACAGCTTCTACTCTGTCTATGTCTTTGCAGAGATGGGGTCTCCAGAACTGCACACAGTACTCCAGATGGGGTCTCACCAACTGTCTGTACAGTGGGATAACAACTTCCTGTTTTCTACTATTGATGCCTCTTCCTATGCATGCCAGTATCCCCCCTGCCTTCCTTACTGCCTTCTCACATTGCTTGCCCACCTTTAGGTCATCTGATATAATTACCCTCAGATCCCTTTCTATTTTTACTGTTGTCAGTATCTCACCCCCCATTGTGTACACGTCCCCTGGGTTTATGTTTCCCATGTGCATACCTTGCATCTTTTGCACTGAATCTGAGCTGCCTACATTTGACCATTCCTCCAACCTTGCCAAGTCCCTTCTCATCCTTTCCACTCCATCTTGTGTATCAACCCTGTTGCAGATCTTTGTGTCATCTGCAAAGAGACATACTTTTCCTTCCAGTTCCTCTGCAATGTCACTAATAAAGACATTAAAAAGGACTGGTCCCAGTACTGAACCCTGTGGTACCCCACTAGTAACCCTCCTTTCTTCACTGCATATTCCATTTACTACAACCCTTTGCGTCCTGTTGTCTAGCCAATTTTTTATCCAGGCTACTACCTTGGGACCCACTCCAAGGCTGGCTATCTTGTGAATTAATCTTTTGTGTGGGACTGTATCAAATGCCTTGCTAAAATCTAGGTAGGCCATGTCCACAGCCCCTCCCTGGTCTACTACTTTGGTCACCCAGTCAAAGAAATCTATTAGATTAGTCTGACACGACCTTCCCATCGTGAATCCATGCTGCCTTGGGTCCTGTGCCACACTGGCCTCTAGGTACTCAACAATTCTTTCCTTCAGAAATGATTCCATCATTTTCCCTACCACTGAGGTCCAACTAACTGGTCTGTAGTTTCCCGCCTCTGTCCTGTTCCCACTTTTGTGAAGAGGAATCACATCTGCCCTCCTCCAGTCCTCGGGTACCACCCATCCTCCCATGATTTGTTAAAGAGAGTAGTCAGCGGTGTCACTAGTTCTACCCTTAGTTCTTTTAGAATTCTTGGGTGAATCCCATCAGGCCCCATTGCTTTGTCCACCTTCAATTTTATCAGTTCTTTCAGAACCCTTTCTTCTGTAAATGGACTGGTATCGATCCCGTCTTCGAGTGTTTCTCTTGTTTGGTTTAGGTAACTCCCCTCCTCTTCCTTTGTGAATACTGAGCAGAAATATTTGTTCCAGTATCCCTGCTTTTCACTGTCACCTCTACCCACATTCCCTCCCCTTTATTAGCTTCAGTATCCCTCCTCTGGTCTTTCTTTGTCCCTAATGTACCTATAAAGGTCTTATCCCCTTCTTAACAGAATTGGCTATCCTTTCCTCAGTTTGGGCCTTTGCTATTCTGACTGCCTTCCCAGCCTCTTTTCTGCTTTTCAGTAAAGTTCTCTGTCCTGCTCCTTCTGTGTTTCCTTATATTTCCTGAGCGCTGTCCTTTTCTTCTTAACCTTCCCTGCCACCTCTTTTGAGAGCCATAGCGTTTTTTTCCTTCGTTGTGTTTTATTAATTTGCTTTACACAAAGGCTTGTTCCCTCTGTGATGGCTGTTTTGATCACTCCCCATTGTTCCTCCACCCCTCCTTCTTGCCTGTTTGCTAGTGCTTTTCTGAGGCACTCTCTCATTTTCCCAAAGTCGGCCCTCCTGAAGTCCAGTACTCTTGCTTTTGTATGGCTTGATTGTATGGCTGTGTTTATCGTGAACCACACTGTTTGGTGGTTGCTTGTTCCCAGATGGCTACCCACTTCTAAATCTGAGATTCTTTCTCCATCCCCATTTGAGAGTACCAGGTCTAAGATTGCTCCCTCCCGAGTGGGTTCCAATACTAGCTGTCTGAGGCATGCCCCCTGTAGGGCATCAAGAATGACCCTGCTCTTGGATGTGCCTGCAGCAAAGGTGCTCCAGTTAACATCTGGCATATTCAGGTCCCCCATCAACAATATCTCCCCTTTTTCTGCCATTCTAAGAAAGCCTTCTATCATTTCCTTGTCCATTCCCTCCCCCTGAGATGGGGGTCTGTATACAACCCCCATGCGGATTGTGGTGCCATTTCCTGTCTCCAGGGTGACCCAAAGTGCCTCATCTGCTCCCTGTTTACTCTTTAGTTCTGTTGCTTTGATCCCTTCCTTTACATAGAGAGCTACCCCTCCTCCTCTTTTACCCTCTCTGGCCCTCCTGTAGATTGTGTATCCTGGTATGTTGACATCCCAGTCATGATTCTCTGTGTACCATGTTTCTGTGACTGCCACAATATCCAGGCAACCCTCTTCCATCAAGGCCACTAGTTCAGGGAGCATGTTACACAGACTACAGGCATTGGTACTCATCACCCTCCACTTTTTGATAGCCTTACCCCTTTTAGCCCCATTTCTGTCCTTACTGCCTTTGCCTTTTTTAACATTTAAATCTGTTCTGCTCCCTAATAACTTCTTTACCTTGGTGTTTACCTCACTAATCACCATGTTTTGTGGGGGGAGGCTTGGATTTTCCTGCTCATTTTCAGTGCCTCCCCCCTTGGCTAGTTTAAATGCTTGCCAATGAAGCCTTTAAACCTCTTACCTAGGATACTGGTTCCCCCCCTGGACAGATGCAGACCATCGCACCAGTATAGGTCTGCATCCCTCCAGGTGGCTCCCCAGTCCCCAGTGAAGCCAAAACCCTGAGCTCCACACCAGTTTTTCAACCACTCATTGAATTCCCTGGTGAGAAGTGCCCTAGCATCTCCCTTGCCATAGACAGGCAGCACCTCCAAGAAGGTTACCGTATGCGCTACTTGTCTAAGGCCCCTTCCCAACTCTATAAACTCCTCTTGCACTGCTCTGATCCCATTCCTAGCCAGGTCATTTGTCCCTAGGTGGACAATGACATCCAGCTCCTCCTCGTGCAGCTCCTCCCACGATCCTGAGGATTCGCTTCCTGTCCCTCCAAGCCGTGGCGCCAGGAAGGCACCCACCTCCTCTCCCTTCCTTCCCCATTTCTACCCCTAATGATTGAGTCCCCACCAGGAGTTGTTTCCTCCCCCTGTGGGGTCCCATGCCACCCTACTGTGGGTCTCCTTTGTGAAGGTTCCCAGCATCCTCCTTGGTCTCCACTGCAGGTGCCTCCATAGAGGAACCACTATCCACCAGAAGAGTGAATGAATTGTGGAGAGGTACAGCTGGAGGGATGCAACTCTTTTCCACCACCCTCTCCCTCCTTGAGCCCAGGGCTTCTCCAGGGCTGCTCTTAAACATCTACCCATTTCACTGAAATTTACTCTCCTGAAATCTAATACTTTTGCCCTGGTGTGGCTTGAGTCCCTGTCTCCATGCCAAACCACACCATGTGGTGGTCGCTGGATCCCAGCTGCCCTTCCACCTGGACTCCTTCGACCCTGTTCCCACTGGTTTATGCCAGGTTCAGAATCGATTTGTCTCTGATTGGTTCATACACCAGCGGTCTGAGTCCAACCCCCTGCAGGGATTCCAGGATGGCCATGCTTCTGGCTGAAGCAGCTGCCTGGGTGGTCCACTCCACATCCGGCACATTGAAATCCCCCATCAGCAGGATTTCACCTTTAGCTACCATGTTGTCAATTTCCTCCATTAGTACCCCATCCACTTTCTCCCTCTGTGCTGGAGGTCTGTAGATCATCCCTGTATGTATTGCTGTGCCATTCCTTGGTTCAAGGGTGACCCACATTGCCTCGGCCTCCCCCTGTCTTCCCTGTACTTCTGTAGCCTTAATGCCTTCTTTGACGTACAGGGCTACCCCCCCCTACCTTTTTATCTTCCCTGTCCTTTCCGAACAGTGTATAGCCTGGTACATTGACATCCCAGCTGTGATTAGCAGATTACCATGCCTCTGTTATTGCTGCTATGTCAAGGACTGCATCCATCATCAAGGCTTCCATGTCTGAAACCTTATTTCCCAGACTGTGGGCATTTGTGAGCATGACTTTCCATGTTTTACACTCTGCCCTCCCTTTGCTCTTGTTCTCTCTCCCTTGCCTGTTTCCACCACACTGATTTTCTTGTTCATGTGCTCCTGCCCCCCCTTACCCCCCCATACATGCTTCGTCTGCCTGCTCCTTACTGCGTGCTTCAGTTGTTCCTGTTGTCAACTTGTGTTTTTGCATGTTCCCATGGGGGAGTGTTCCTAAGCCACCTGTCCCTCCTGACTCTCCCCCCTTGGCCAGTTTAAATGCTCTCTGCCGAAGCATTCCAGCTTCTAAAACTTCTCACTAAGAAGTGAGGTCTCCTTTCCAGACAGATGCAGGCCATCCTCCTGATACAAGCTCACATCTGCCCAGGTGAGTCCCCAGTCCCCTATGAAACCAAATCCTTCCCTCCCACACCACTCCTTCAACTAGGTGTTGGAGTGCTTTAGCCTCCCCTGTGCCTTGGACAGGTAGCACCTCTGAGAATGAGAAAGAGCATGCTACCTGTTTCAGGCCCAGGGGTGTAGCCAGGGATTTCAGATCTGCACACCAAGTGGACTCACTGCTACCCCCCCCGGATGTAGTCAGACAATATACAAATGTATACCAGCACCGTGTTTGTTTCCTCATTTGGCACAATAACTACAGCTTTTGTATCTCATGACAGTGGTTGTTACCATGCATGGATAAATACAAATGCCCAGAGCCTGTAAAGTTGTATTGTCCTTGGGATGCAAAGAGAGTACTAGTGACCAGTCCTTCTAGTTTCAACTCCTATGAATAAAATTACAGAAAGGTTCAGTATTTTCTTTGTTAGTTTTCATGGAAAAAGGAAGCAGTTCAGAGCCTATTTGCTACCCCCCCCTTAAATAAAATTGCACACCATGGAGTGCTTGGAGTATGCCTGCCTACACCCATATTCAGGCCCCTCCCCACCTTCCTGAAATCCTCCTGGACTCTGGCTAACTCCACCCTTCTCTTCACAAGGTCATTGGTCCCCAGGTGGACAATAACATCCAGCTCCTCCCTCCTGGCTATCGCCTAGCGATCCTACGGATTCGCTTCCCATCCCTCCGTACAGTGCTTCCTTGAATGCACTTGACCTCTCTCTCCCCCTGCTAGGTGTTCCTAACTTCACACCCTGGACAATAGAGTCCCCCACTAGGAGAAGCTTCCCCTTTCTCATTTCCTATGTTGCATAAACCTTCTAACATAAGGAAGCTGAAGGTCTGTTAAACTTAGCGATCTACCTGATGGGCCATCAAACTTAGATCTCTGTTTTGGCATGCTGCTTATTGGGTATCTGCTACTCCTGAATTTACTAGCATTAAAAAAGAAAGTGTGTGTAATGGGGTTTTCGCGGGGCTAAGCTTCGTCTTACATGGCCATATAATGCTCAGGAACTGTCTCTGTGGCTTCTGGATTTGAGGGTTCTACCTCCCTTTGTGCACAGTGCCTCCACCCAGAGATATTTCATACAGCTGCAGCCAAAATATGGCCAGATATTACCAGAAATTAATGTATGTATGCATGTATGTATTCATTTATCTATTTATTTATTTCAAACGTTTTACAAGGAAAAACATACTGAGCTGGTATCAGCTCATTTCTAGATGTATCCTGGGGGGGGGGAGTTAGAAACATGCCAATACAACCTACATGAAATAAAAATGCAATACTATGACAAATAACTATAACAAAATAAGCGAATTACAGGAAAATACTTCTAAGAATAAAACTGCAATACAATAAAGATGGAAGAGAGGAAAGCAAAAAAACAATAAGTAGTGAGCAACAATGTAAAAATATGATGGGTAGGAGGTAGTGACTGACAGCGGCGAGAGAATGAGTGTATAAGTGTTAGTGTAGGGTGGAGTGCAGCAGACATTAGTTCACCCCCACTTCAGGAGCAATGGAAGTAGAGAGTAGAGAAATCCCAGAGAAGTTTCATTCTCCTGTATCTCTCTGCTCATGCTATTACCCAACCTATCACCTACCTCCTCAACCTCTCTTTCTACTTCTCAGTTCCAAGCTCTTTGAATCTGGCAACAGTCATGCCCCTTTCTCAATACGGTGACCTTTCTTCCCTTGGTTACTACCGTCCTATTTCTTTACTTTCCACTCTAGCTAAACTCCAGGTAAACCTTGTTCTCTCCCTACTCTCCTGTTTTCTTGCCTCTGCCTCCTTCACACCCTTCCAGTCTGACTTCAGAAAGTCCTACTCCACCACCTCCTCCCTTCTTTGACTCACTGATACCATTCTCATTGGCCATGATCAGGGCATAGTCACATCCACCATCTTTGTTAATTCAGCTGAGGCCTTTGACACTGTTGACTACCCCACTCACGTGGACAAGCTTAAGACAGCTAAAGTTTCCAGCTCCTCAGTTGAGTGATTCCACTCCTACACTGAGGGTAGGTCACAAGCTGTACGTATTGAAGACTTCCTTTCTACTCACTCCCAATCTGCTCAGCCATGCCCCAAGGGTCTGTCCATTCCCAACCTGCCTGCAGTACCACCGTGGGCCATCAGAGAGAATTTCTTTAGAATAGATATATTGCAGTCGGCTCCATGGTGCCAAGTGAAGGGGTTCACTCGGCGTTCTGACGACCCGGGTTTGCACCCGAGCCTGGGTACCAGGAGCAGAGTCCTTCAGGGAGGGGATCAAGAGCATCCACTGGATGCTTCCCTCCTGGGAGGGGTGGGCAGGGCCTTGGCATCTGCCAGCGAGTTGGGTGATATCCTAGAGGGATGTGCAGTCTCGACACGCCACCCCACACGTCCCCACCCGAGGTCGCTGTTCTCCCACAAGGCCAATTGGGGGCAATTGTGGGCAGGCCAGAAAATGAAAAAAGTGCCTTCCAATTGACTGAATAATAACCACCGGCCCCTTGCTGCCACGGAGCCCCAGAGTTAGCCCTGTCCAACCCTGCAGCACCCGGGATACACAGACTGCCGACAGATGCTTTCCCTCTGGAAGAGAGGGACCCTCCCAATGAAGGGATACATCAGGTTACCCAGAGGACTGCAACTGGGGTTGGTGGCTGACAGCAGGGGTTAGGGTGGTGGATGGGGACCTAGGCGGTCTGAAGGAGTGGACAGCCAGGAGTGCCCGAGGGAGGAGCATAAAAAAAAAAAATATTACAAAATATCTGGAAATACCTGTCCACATCTATGACTGCAACTGTAGTGGGTTAGCTGGTAACACAACACAACCTTCTGGGATGCTACACCTACCCACCTCCCTTTTGATGTGACTGCCTCCCCAAAATAAAACCACAGGCAGATGGGTGCCCTATCAAAGGAGTGACAGCACATATGCATGGTCAAAAACCACACAGGCATAATGGCATTCTTGGTTTTGGAGTTAGTTTATTTAATCTAGCACAGTTTCGGAGCCTGCTGTTTTGTAGGGACCGTACAATGCAGTTTTTGCCCCAACAATATTGACCTGGTGCCAGACAGATGTACTTGTTCAGAAATAAGGATGCCTAAGTAGCTTTAAAACACTTTTATTACAGCACCGGCGCCTGCAATGGAAATGGATTAGACCAAACAATCATTAAAAGTTGACACCCCCCAGTTAGCTGACCACATAGGCGGGGTGCAAATTCAATTCCAAGGTCACTATTTAGGCAGATCCTTTATGGGCAATTGGCAAATAATATTATGGTTTCTGCTTAGCTGCTGATAACTTGGCCCAGCTAGCTCATTTTGTGCCCCAAATGTACTCCTCAACCCAAACCTCTTTAGGCCACCTACACTGGAGACCACTATCCTCTGCCATCAGGTAGCAGGATTTCCTATGTACACTATGGGAGCTCCCGTCATGGCAGTTCATGGGGACCTACTGTTGAAGCACTACAGGCCCACAGATGTTGCCGTGGGTTAGCCAGTGTTGGTGCACTTAAAGTCACCAAACCCCATAGTTCACTGAGTTGCTTAAATGGCTTTCACCCTCTTTAAACTGAGGTATTTGTAATGTCAACTGGAGACTCACACAGAAGGCAAAAAAACAGAAACATTTCCCAGGATTACTCACAGTTACCAGGGATAGCTTTCACAAACAGCTTCCATGACAGATTCTCCGAGTCCAGGCTGAAGACCACACAGATCAGTTTGTGCCACATCTGGCTGCCATCTCCAATAGACATTACTCAGGTGTCAAGAGATTTTTGAGTCTGTGCTCCTCCACTGAGTACTATGTACTGATCTTCAGTTGTTACCTTTCCTGCAAGTTGGCATGTATATACTGCTCATACACGGTTCATCCAGACACAAGACCTGGATATAATGCACTTAGTCCACGAATGCACCACAGCATCTGCTCACTTTGGGATCCCGCACAGATCTGCTTTTCCCTGAGCAACCCCCTCTTGTGTCAGACTCCAACCCAAGTTTCCAATTGGTTACATCCAGTGCTTAATTTGAGCTGGTGCTTGCCAGGGCATGGCCCCAGCACCTCTTGTCATGCCGGGGCACAGCCCTGGCACCTCTTCTCACAGTCAGAGACTCAAGTTTCCAAATCAGAATCACACTTTAAATATATATATTTTTGTGTGTGTGCACTCACTGTACAAAGCCAAAGCACTGTCACCCTGTCTGATGTGCGGCCATGGGTCACAGTTGGTTCCTTGTCCTCACAGCTGCTTGAAATTAAATTGCTGCTGGAGCGTGCTCCCAAGTAGCTCACCTCGGTGAGGGTGTTTCTGGCAGTGCCGCATGCCATGCGCAACCTTGCTTAACTTTTGCGCATGCTCCATTGCTGGACCGTGGAGGCATCACATGACCAACTGTTTTGTAGTCAGGTGTCTAATTTTGTGTGGGAGCATTGGGGGAGGAGTCAGTCAAGAGCCATTGTTGGTATGATCTGCTCACTAGGCTTTCATCCTCGCTCTGAGTGACTGCAGTGCTCACTCGGAGTCATCTAATAAAATAAACTCTTGTTTCAATAATAAAAATAACTTGTTCCATTGAGATCTTGACCCCAAACAACTTCTGCTGTGCCTGTTACTTAATAAATCTAACCATAATTGGGTCGATTGTCTAAAAGGAAAGTCCATCAGGCAGACAAGGCAGGCAGGGGCAACCAAGGGCTGGTCGGGAGTTCTGGGAAAGAGAACAAACGGCAGGAAAGAAAAAAACAGTAGCTGGGCCAGGAGGGACTAGAATTTTATTCACATATACCTGGCTGACTGGGAGAGGGAGCTTCAACTTAAAACAAGCATTTGTCAATGCCGAATATTTGCTTGCTGGCATTGGCATTGGTAGTGTAGAAGTTACGGAGCTGCATAATAGGAATGGCAGTGAAGTACTGAACTGAAGCGAACCCCACCACCACCCTGCAGAGAGTGACAGGCATTGGGGTGTGCCGTTAGGTCATCAGGCATAACGGCCACGCCATTTCACCACACCCTACCCTGCAGACACTGACAAGTGTCACTGTGTGCCTTGGGGTCTTTGGCCCTTATGCGCACCCCATTCCATCAGGAAATACGGTGAGATGGGTGTGGTATAGGAGAATGGGGCGAACTTTGGGGCCGAAGAGTCCAAGGCATACCTTGATGCTTCTCACTGGCTGCAGGGTGTGGAATGGTATGAGCAGTACAGGCAAGAATCCCAAGCCACACCCCTGATGCCTGTGATTCTCTACAGGGTGGGGCGTTATGGTTGGAAACCCTAACACCTCAGGCATTCGTTGGTATTTTCACTTCATATTTTCAACATGTTTTTTTTGTGACCCCCACCTCATGAACAGTGGAAATATCAGTTTGTTAGCCGAAAGCTGCTTATGCACAGCGACTACGGCATTTAGCACCACAGGTGCAAAAACACATTCCGAACAGGATGTGAAAAATGACAGCTGTACTGTTCATGGGGAGGTGTAAAAAATGGCAATGTTGTAAATCTGCAGTAAAAATATTAAAAAAACTGGTGAAGTCACGAGCGTGCATAGAAACTGTGCAACGCACACCCGTAATGTAATTAGTTTGGGGATTTTTTACAGCAGATTGTCAACACAGGCATTTTGGGACCTCTGATCATGAACAGTGTCATTGTGATTTTCTTTATCTGTCCCGAACAATGATTTCCCACAACGACCACACATCTCTATGCTAAAAGTGTGAAAACACATTTCGGCCATGTTGTGAAAAATGACAGCTGTACTGTTCATAAAGAAGTGTGGAAAAATGCCACTGGTAAAAATCTGGACTGGAAATATTACAAAGTCATGAACTTACGAGGGGGCATGGAAACTGCGCAATGCTCACTCGTAACACAGTCATTTTATGGACTTTTGTCACCAAATTTTCAACATAGCCATTTTAAGACCTCTCCTCATGAACAGTGTAACTGTGATTTTCTTAATCTGTCCCAAACATTGCTTTCGCACACCGACTGCACCATTGTGCGCTACATGGGCGGAAACACATTTTGGGCGACATGTGAAAAATGGCAGCTGTTCTTTTCATAAGGAAGTGTAATAAAATGGCAATCTTGAAAATATGGAGTGAAAATATTGCACCACAAACTTACAAGCTGCTATGAGGGAACCGCTAAATCTATCAGAAACAGTCATTTTAGGAATTTTTCACCAAATTTTCAATGTAGCCATTTTAAGACCTCTGCTCATGAACAGTGTCACTGTGATTTTCTTAATGTGTCCCAAAAAATTGATTTCGCACACTGACTGCGCCATTGTGCGCTACATGGGCAGAAACACATTTTGGGCAAGATGTGAAAAATGACAGCTGCACTGCTCATAAGGAAGTGTAATAAAATGGCAATGTTGAAAATCTGGAGTGACTATATTGAAAATTCGCAAACTTATGAGCGTGCGTAGGAAATGCACAATGTGCGCTCGTAAAACAGTCATTTTAAGGAATTTTTTCACCAAATTTTCAACATAGCCATTTTAAGACCTCTGCTCATGATCAGTGTCACTGTGATTTTCTTAATGTGTCCCATACGTTGATTTCGCACACCAACTGTGCCATTGTGCGCTACATGGGCAGAAACACATTTTGGGCAAGATGTGAAAAAAATGACAGCTGCACTGCTCGTAAGAAAGTGTAATAAAATGGCAATGTTGAAAATCTGGAGTGAAAATATTGAAAATTTTCAAACTTATGAGCGTGTGCAGGAACTGCGCAACACGCGCTCGTGAAACAGTCAATTTTAGGAATTTTTTCACCAAATTTTCAACCTAGCCATTTTAAGACCTCTGCTCATTAACAGTGTCACTGTGATTTTCTTAATGTGTCCCATACATTGATTTCGCACATGGACTGCGCCACTGTGTGCTTTCTGGGCGGAAACATGTTTTGGGCAAGATGTAAAAAATGACAGCTGTACTGCTCATAAGGAGGTGTGGTAAAATGGCAATGTTGAAAATCTGGAGTGAAAATATTGAAAATTTGCGAACTTGGCGTGCATATGAGAACTGCACAATGCATCGCCAGAACAAGTCATTTTAGGAATTTTTCTACTAAATTTTCAAAATAGGCTTTTTGAGAGCCCACTTTATGAACAGTGGCAGTGTCGTTTCATTACTCAGTCCCAAAAGGTGATTTCGCACAGTGACTGCAAAATCACCCTTTGTGGCTGATTAACGCCATGACCGTGAGAGCATTCATGAGAAGGGGTCCCAAAAACTCCATGTTGAAAATTTGGTGCAAAAATTCCAAAAAATGCCTGAGATATGCTGCAAAGTTGAAAAAACCCTATCTATCCCATTATACAGCTTACCTGCATTTCCTCAGTTTGCGGTCGGCTTTGAAGAGTGCCGACATGTTCCCGTTCCACCAAAGATCGTTGTGCCAGAGTCCGGAGATAAGTATGGGGTGAGATGGGGTTGTGGGGAGGCGGGGTGCACAGTGGGTGGGCATGGGTGAGGCCAGACACAGCGAGGGACCGTTTTGCATTTCAATTTTTTTTTTAAATGAGGACAACACGGACGTTTGCCACGCTGGGGTGGGCTCCCAGCGTGGGCACAAGGATGGCTGGTGGGGTGTGTGGATGATGGGGGATTGGGGCACCTAACAGTGATGAAGATGTGCTGCCATGCTGGGGTGGCCCCAGCATGGCACCCTGTACCTGGGAGGGGACCAGTGGATCTGACGGGGGATTGGGCACCCGCCGGCTATACCATGTATAGCTATGCTGGGGTGAGCACCCAGCATGGCATATGGAACTCTGCTTTGGTGGGGCACAGCACAGCCGGCGGGGATTGGGCAACCCCTGTCGGCTACACAGTGTGTGCGTAGGGGCGAGCACGTTGTGTCACGTGCCTGTGTGTGTGTAAAGTGCACGTGAGCAGGTGATATCTTATCGCTGCTCACTGAAGCATAGCTCCCCCTTTCAACTGTACGCCACTGCATTTTGGAGCTGTCATAGACAGCTCCAGCAGGCATTGGAGAACTGCGGCCGCGCCTGCAAACACACTGCCTGAATTGGAAGAGGGCTGCCACACCTCCGAAAACTCGGATGATGGCACTATGTTTCTTGCACATGAGTGCAAGCAAGCATAAAAAAGCACTAAGGGAAAAACCAAGGAAAGCAGAGGAGCTGTGTCACTGTGAGAGCTTGGTACAGCCAGCAGATTGTTTATACAATAAAATAAGTTAAAATACAAGGCTAAGAAAGGCAGAGGGAGCAGTCTGTGAGCTTGGTACATTCAGCAGACTGTCTGGGGTTGATTATTTTTTTCACATTCCCACTCCACCATCTGAAAAAAAATTAAACCTCTAAAGCTATATAAAGGCTGAGGAGCTGTGTTAGACTGGTACATCCAGCTGACTGACTGGGTTGATTCCTACACAATCTAAGATGTGCTGTATACTGTTTTTCTCTAAACATAAGGAGATCTGGTGCTGATAACTAATTAGTTACCCCCCAAAAATATAATGGTAAGATCTGGAAAACAGAGGAGTTGTGTAAACGTTGTGCATCCAGCAGACTGACTGGGTTCTATTCCCACAACCTCAGCTTGCACACAGCATATTACCATGCAAGTGTTACTGTCTCTAAAGGGGCTGTAAACTGAAATAAGTTCAATGTGCCTGTGCAGCTGGTTTCGTGCTTGTGTAACGTAGATAAACTTTGGCTGTTCACCTCTCTATCCATGGGATATACCACCCTGTAGGGGTACGATGGCAGGAACCCTAGGTTCCACCTCTTGAGGTGCCATGGGAGTGATCCCCTTGGCTAAAGGTACCTTAGGAAGAAGCCCAAAAGAGTGTCAAGCAAAACATACAAGGTAGTGAACACTTATCGGGGTTGAGGACCTGTACATAGGTCAATTGGTAGCATAGGTTCAGTTGGTAGCATGGGTAGCTGGTAGCATGTTTGAGTAGAGTAGGCAGGAAACAACAGGTGAATAGTGACCCACACGGAGGTCTGACTTTAAGGCATGGAGGCCTGGCTTTCTAAGAAGAGAGTACAGCCAAGGGGGGGACAGGGCACTTATGAGATGTCCACCCACTCCATCCAACAGCCCAAACCTACCTAAGTGACAAGGGGATTATTGCCTAAAGCTAACTAAATATTATGACCTGACTCAGAGGAGTTTAGCGGTGGAGGCAGTAGCCGAACATAAGGTAATTAGGCCACACAGAGCCACGGCTCTTCAACAAAACCTCCAGTTCCCTGCCGAGGGAAAAACAAGGAAGTAAAGGGGAAGGACCATGACCCACATGAAGATTTTAAAATTAGTTTCCAGCAACAGCAGTAGCCAGGCTGACCTCCAGAGTATAATAAATCAGGGTGCAAAAGTAATTGAGCAGCATTCAGCAGCAATTAACTATAGCTTGTAGGGGCAGCAATCTTAATGAGCATAGAACTGTAAGGAAAGACAAGGCACTGAAAACAGCATCAGTATTTGCATGGCATAAGTTCAGGAAGCAGGACTGAGTTCCATGGACTAGGTTGCTTAGGTTATTGTGAAGCAGTAAAACAGGGAGCAGTTATCAACTAGGCAGCAAAGCCATAAACCAGGTGTAATCAACTAAGGGGAGCAAGGCAGCAGACTGCAGTGTGAGCTGAGAAAGACAATGACAATAGCAGGGACTGAGGCTTGTTAGGAGACAGGTTGAGCTAAAGCATGCAGAGAATAATGTAGTGAACAGAGGGCTGCAATAGTAGGTGAGAAATGAAGCCTGAGGGTAAAGGCACAGGATAGTTTGAGGCAAGGAAACACAGAGCGTAACCTGAAGCACAAGTAGCAATGTATACACAGGGCACTAGAAAACTAGAAAGCCCAAAAGAAACAAACAAGGCAAATACAAGGACAGGAGCAGAAAGGGAACCAGCCAACACAGAAGCATTGAGCAGCTGGATGCCAGTAATACAAACCTAAGCAGGAGAACAGAAAAACAGAAGTCCAGCACAAACCAAGCAAAATCCAAGCATGCACAGGGGGGGCCCAGTAGGCCCCAGGAGAGAAGACAGACCGACAGAGCCTCCGGCTGCAAAGAAAAATGCTTGTTTGTGCAGTGAGAAGAGCAGCCCTTAAATAGGCCAAAAGGGGGGAGGGGTTGGCCAGTTGCACTGCCCCCTTGAACTACTGGCTGTAGCCTTTCAATAAAAAAAAGACAAGGCTAAACCAGACAGGCAGAGGAGCAGGTGTGTGAGCTTGGGTTTGATTCCCACAAGTTCCACTTATATGCAGCATATTACCGTGTGAACGTGACTGTCTCTGTAGGGTCCATATACTAAAGTAAACAAAAACAAGGAAAAAAACTGAGGCTAATCATCACAGGCAGAGGAGCTGTGTGAGCGTGGTACATCAAGCAGACTGACTGGGTTTAATTCCGACAATCTCCACTTATATACTGTGCTACTGTCTCTCTCTGAGCAACAATGGGCAGACTTGGTGGGCTTAGTTCAGTCCTTTTCTGCCATCACACTTTTATGAATTAAATGGTTCAAATGCTATCTCTCTGGAAGGCTACAACTGGTAAAGAATGATGGTGATCTATCTACCCCTAAGCCACTCCTAAGAGGTGTACTGCAAGGCTCCATCCTGGGTCCCATCCTTTTTGCCATTTACATCAACAATATTGACTCCAATCTCTCTCATTCTAATATCCACCTTTTTGCAGATGACACTGTACTTTATGTGAGCGATCCTCACCATCAAAAGCCTGTGAGCTCCTACAGTCTCAATTCTCCTCCTCCAGCATAACCTATTAAAAAGAAATTATTACTAAATGCTAAGAAAAAACCAAAGCTATGTTCTTTGCCCACAAGAACTGTTCTTCCACTATCCCATCATTCACCCTCCCACAACTCTCTACCATCCTTGGTGAAAATCTGGAATATGTTGACAAATTCAAATACCTAGGAGTATGGATAGACAATAAACTAGACTATACTACCCACGTTGAAGAGCTCCTGAAAAGCTAAGACAAAGACTTGGTCTATTCTATAGAATCAAACACTACCTGACCAAAGATTCCAAACAAAGATTAATCCTTGCATCATTCATGTCCCTCATTGATTATGCTGACTTCCTCATGGTCATTGCCCTCTCCCATCTAAACAAACTAGACACCCTGTATCATAGAGCTATTAGATTCATTACTGACCTTCCCTCTAGCACCCATCATTGCTCTCTCTACAATGCAGTCAGCTGGACATCCCTGCAACATAGAAGAAGAAAATGCTGCTACCTGGATCTACAAAGCTCTGACAAACAAACTCCTTCCTACATCTCAGACTGCTTCAACCAGATCACATCCAGGCCCTACACCTTGAGGATCAACAAACTGATCCTGCTGAAGATTCCTATCACCTGCACCCGGTATGGAAGAGCTGCAATCAGTTATTCCCTGGCACTTATCTGGAATTCTATCCAAAAGACATTGAAAATGGAAACACTGATCCCCTTACATCCTTCAAAAGCTGTACACCAGCCTAATCCCAGATTCATGCAATTGCTTCCACAAGGCCTAGTCCTCCCACCCCCACCCCCCACCTCTCTCTCCCCACCTCCCCTTCTAAAGCTCCTCCCTATTCTTCTATCATTCCTCTGGTCCTTTCCACATCAAACCTCAAACATATATGCCCACCCATGTACCATTATCCAAGCCTTATCCCTACCAGACTGTTTGTTTCTCACCTTTAATAGGTTTTGGTTTACTGTCCTTTGCCTTGTATATATGTAAATAATTGTACATCTATCTCACTCATAAATGTTTGTATTTGTGCTATTTCAATATCATGTTTTTGTATACACTCTGTAACCTTTTTTGTTATGACCACTCAGGTCCATCTTGTAAATGAGCTATGCTCAATGATGTTCGCCTGAATAAATAAAGATTTTGATTGATTGATTGATTGATTGATTGATGAATCTATGAATCTAAGTCACTTTGCCTTAACCTCCCCAGTGCTCCCTGAACGTCACTAAAAACTTGCACCCCTCTGCCTGCTACTGGGTGTTAACCGGTACACAAAGAATAAAAACAGTTATAAATACATTAAGAAATAAAAACTACAGACAGAAAAAGTTATGTGCCTGACTAACCAGGTTCAGTGGCTAACTGGTTCACAGACAGTTTGAGAGATGTTGTCTTGAGAAAGCAAATTGTTCCAAAGATCTATCCTCCGTAGACTCGCCTTTCAACCTTTTTCTCATCTTTGGTATGTTTAAGTCAGTTACAGTTGGTTAATCTGTTTATTTACTTTGCAGCAGCTTTAACTAGTTCCTTAGGGTTGAACATAGTGGTTAAATAAAGAAAATACCCGTAACACCAGTAAAGACTTTTCTCCAGTTACTGCTGCTTGAGAATTCAGTAGTTTCATTCAGGCTTTTAATAAATCAACTCATTGATGTTTTAAAATGCAGTGTTACCATTCTGCAATTTCTTGTGTGTGCTAAAGACATAGGGCAGGATTCACAAAGAAAGACAAAAATCCCGCAGCTGCAGGAAAAAGGCCTGCAGCACTGCAGAAACGTAGTTGCGTGATAGTCATAAAGAAATTTTGAGCAGGTGCGGAATTTCGTAAAATCCTCTCAGCCGCGGAAATTGCACACGTGTTGAAAATCCGCAACTGCGGATCCACAGCTGCAGAAATAGCTTATGAGGCACAGCAACAGTGAACTTAATTAGCTGGAACAGTAGACTTTAACAGGGCTGCCATAGAACGAAGCTGAAAGCACCCACAAAGAGACCAGCAACCAATGCCTCAACTGGGACCACTGCAGCACCACAGTTACCAGCAATACCACAGCACCACAGTGGCCAACTGTCACTGCTGGTCCTTCCTCCCTGGGGTGTTCCTGTTGCCTGCAGGGGTAGTACTCACTGCAGCCTGGCCAGGCTCAGCCTGTGAGGCTCCGTTATGGGCTGCACTGTGTCTGGTGGTGGTTGTCTGTTGTCATATCATGGCAATGTGTGCTTTCATTGCTGTTACAGCAGCCCCTGTTATACTGTCTGGGATGCTATTACCTGTGCCTCACCTCCACCTTAATTGATTCCAATTGCTGGCACACTACTGCAGTTTGCTGAAGGAGAGTTACACCTCGTTCCACTGTGTGTAACATTTTTTCTGCAACTGCTCAAATTTCTACTGTGGCCAAAATCTTCCATACTGCTTATAAAGAAGCAAAGTGTAACAGGCTGTCCTATGGTTTTGAAGTAGAAATCAACTGTCAGCAGTTGAATGGACTGGACGTGGGGTGGATTTTGCATTCCAGCGTGACATGTTCTAACATTCAACATCACATTTCCTCTGAAATAAAGAAAAAGTTGAATGCCCATATCATATCGATTGCCCCTAAAGTGTGTATTTTACTTGATGAAGCTACTGCCGTAAACAACAGGAGTGCTTTAATTGTGTACATGCAGATGCAGTTACGTAGTATGTCATCTCCTGCTAATGTATTTGTCGACCTTGCTGAGCTACATGATTTGACTTCTGAGGTAACAGTGAACAGTTTATTGTCCGCGCTATAAAGACTAATGTAACTGAAAACTTTCTCGCCAAGTGCCTGGTAGTGGTTGCTTGCGATGGAGCTTCAGTGAAGTTTGGACACAATACGGGAGTTGTGAAGCAGTTGTAAGTCATGTTTCCAAATATTATAGCATGGCACTGCTCTGCTCATGGCCTTGAGCTTGTAGTCAGTGATGTTATGAAAGACAGAGCTATGAATTACTTTAAAAGTTTGCCATACAAGCTATTTTCTCTTTATAGCACATCTGGAAAAAATTGATCGGAGCTGAAAGAGAGCGCTGAAGCTCTTGGCATTCAGCTTTGCAAGATAGATTGAGTGTTAGACACTTCATGGGTCACATCGAGCTTTAGAACAGTGAAGGCTACTAAGAATGTTTATCCCACTCTCTTTAAACACTTCATGTCTGCAGCTGATGACATTTCTCGTGACAGCGCAACACTCAAAACTTAGGTCTAAGCAAACAGTTATTTTCGGTTGTTTGTCAGTAATCTTGGAATTATGTATGATGTCCTGCAGGAGTTGCTTGAGTTGTGTCTTGAATTGCAACATCACTACTGTACAGTTATTGATGCACACCGAGCTCTCCACCACCAAATAGCAGTGTTCAACGCAATGGTTGAAAAGTGAGGGAAATTCTCTGCGCAGTGTAAGAAAGCCATAGAAGAGATGTTTCAGGGTGTGGTCTTGCATGAAGGAAATGTCTGTGACAAAAAGATTCACCTGGGACAATGTTTCTGCAGCTTAGTGGACAATTTACGAAAACATATGGTATCTATGGGAGGCAACGCTGATGACAAGACTGGATACGAGAATCTGAACACTGAAATGAAAGTATTATATAAGCAGTACGGGCTCGATGAGCTACCTATACTGTACAGAGAAAGTGAGATTGAGTATCTTTGCAAAAGGTTTGACATTGGTAACACTTGTGAAACCATTTGGGCATACAGAGTGTACAAGTAGTCAGGTGGGAAAGAAGCTCAGGGGCAGTATAAGGACCTGTTGACAGCTGTGAGCACTATTTCTATCTTCAGTGCCGAGTGTGAGCGAGGCTTTTCCCAAATGAATCTCATGTGCACGTCAACGCAAGCATCCCTGCTTATTGAAACTATTTCATCATTACTATTCCTGAATCTAGTCAGCCCACCATTAAAGAAATTTAACCCCATCCCTTATATTCATTTATGGCTTGCCAAAGGACACAGTGCAGCCGATAACACAAGAAGTAAGGAGAGAAAACACGAGGATAACCAGTCAAATGTGGAAATTCTATGGGCTTTTCTGGATAAGTAGAGCACAAACCTGTTTGCGTGTTTGTTTTCCAACTACTTTCATGGCAGTATTTGGTTTCGTATTGCATTGTTTAGGATGCGTAATTAATAACATGTATTAATGACATATTGCCTAACTGACATTTAGTCACTTAGACTCCACTCAGAAGGTTGGGTTTTTTAGTAATACATCCTTTGCAACGTAAAGCATTAGAAATGTTATTAACATTTAACCTGTTCTGACTAGACCCCCAGAAGCTCTTGGGTTTTAGATGCTCTGTTTTGAGTATTGTGACTTTTATTGAAGATAAAACACACTTCTGTTACAGGTTCCCTACTCCTGACTCCAGGGGAAGAAAGTATTTTTCCCCCTGGAGTCAGGGTATTGGAGACTCTGGCTGAACTTATTAAGCAACAGAATGTACCACAGAGCATCTAGCAGGGTACAACTTTCCCCTGCTATTATGGGGTGCACACTGGAGTTTGATATTGGGTTTCCTCCCTGCTCATGGCGCTATCTAGCAATCTTAGACCCTATCATATGATGACATTTCAGTCTCACTTGAGCAACTAACCTCCCATTGTAACAATTGCAGGGGCATATTTATAACATTATTGCCAAAATGTTGTAATGTTCCAGTCTAGTTATATACCTGCTCTATCACCAGATTTTTATGCAGAAGCTGGATAAACTATAAAGTAAAATCTTTGCTACTTTAATTGGAACTGTATGCATGTGTTCAGGCTCCTTAATGTACCTTCTGCAATTATTCATCAATTTACTTTGAAATAATCTTCCATTTTTCCTTTTTAGGGCCCCTTATTGGTGCTGCTGCATTACATTCATTTGATAATTACTGATCAGTTCCCAAACTGCAAGCTCTTAGTAAGGTTCCATTGCAGGGCTTCCACACATTGAGTCAACTGATGTCACACAGTTCTGGAACTGATCAGGTAATTACAAAAAGAAATAGTTCAGGTAACGGTAACAGCAGCCAGATAACCTCATAAGGAAAAAGAAAACCAAGATCATTGCAAAGCAAATCAATGAAAAGCAGAGCAGAGAGATTATAGAAGCTTCACACCAGCCCTAGTTTCCAATATCACTAGAGAAAGGTTAAAGCTGACATACATAACAGGTCATTATCAAGTACATCCCACACTTGGCTCTTCACTCGGTAGTTCCGACAGAAGAAATCATTACTGCCCATCGTGTCCATTCCTCACTTCTCGGTAGTAATAGTAATTAGTGAAAAAAACAGGATTGTATATGCATAAACATTGTTTCTGAAAGCCTCCCATCATCTACTTTCATATGTTTTGGCAGTGCATTCTGCATGTCTGCTATCCTTTACTTACAGAAACATTTTCAAGCTTCTGTTTTAAAGGGTTTTACCACCAACTGAAAGTTGTACCCTGCTAGGTGCTCTGTGGTACATTTTGTTGCTTAGTAAGGCCAGCCAGAGTCTCCAATACCCTGACTCAAGGGGGAAAATATAATTACTTCCCCTGGACAGGGGCATGGAACGTATAACAAAAGTTTGCTTTATCTTCAATAGAAGCCACAAAACTTAACACAGAGCATATACAACTCAAAAGCTTCTGGGGGCCTAGTGGCCCCAGACTCCTGGCCTTTGGGCCCCAGCACCTTGCCATTACATTCTACATGTCTACCATCATTTACCTATAGAAAGCTTCTCATACTTCAGTTTTAATGGGTTCTACTACTTGCCCCATGCTAGATGCTCTGTGGTACATTTTGTTGCTTAATTATTTGAACCAGAGTCTCCAATACCCCAACACATGGGGACAAAATTCTTCCCCTAGATTCAGGGGTAAAGAAGCTGTAACATAACAGTGTTTTGTCTTTAATATAAGCCCCAAAACTCACAACAGAGCATCTCAAACCCCAGAGCTTCTGGGGGCCTGGCAGCCCCCAGACCCCCGGCCTTTGGAGTTTGGTCTCTGGCACCTCTTTCTTTACAAATTAAGTACTGGTCACATCACTTGTTATTCAATCTTTTCAACACCTGTTAGGGATGCAGCTGGCACCAACTGCAATACCCCACCTGGTCCACTGTTAGCCACAGTTCTTGGGCCTGAGAATGTTACAGATTAGAGAAGTTAGGACCTATGGGGAGAGGCTCAAAGAGCTAAATATATATGCATTGGAAGAGAGAAGGGACCGGGGGGACATGATAGAGGTCTTCAGGTACATGAAGGGGGTAAATAGAGGAGGAGCAGTCAGGGTGCTCCGAAGGAAGGAGGTAGGGGCAATTAGAGGGCATGCATGGAAGCTGGAGGGGGGGGAGATTCAGGGGAGAAAGGAGGAGGTGTTACTTCACTGAGAGTGTGGTGGAGCCATGGAATGTGCTGCCCAGGGGGCTGGTGGAGGCAGAGATGGTGGAGGGGTTCAAGAGGGGGTGGGACAGGTACAGCGGAAGGGTTCTGGAGGCAAAAACCAGTGCAGCGAGAATATCCGGGACTGGGAAGGGAGAAGCCAGAGAGGGAGAGGGAGGCAGCAAGGTCAGCTCCCAGCATGGGGGCTGACCAAATGAGCAGACACGAAAGACTGTTAGGCCTATTCTGATGACATTTTAGTATGTTAGTATTAGCTGTTCTTGAAGTTAAAAGTCATCACAAGATGAAACCCCCCATGCAGCTCAAGCAGCCTGTCCCTGTAACTAGTTTGTACAATAAAGTATCTTTCACCACTGCATCCCCGCCTCGTAGCAGGAGTCCTGGAGCAGAGTCCATTTGGACATAATCCCACATTCTGAAAGAGGGATTTCCATGTGGGTGTAGGCCGTCTTTAATATGTTGGGAAAACAGTATCAGTTTTCTGAACAGGAAATGACTTAGTCCTTAGAAAGCAGGAGGTCAGTAAGTTACAAACACATAAAAGGGAAATTCTTTGCCAGTCTGCCGCACTTAACTGTCAGTGCAGGCAAAATAAACAGAAACTCCAGTAATCTGCCATAAGAACAGAATCTCTGAATGTTATTAAAGAAAGGCCTTGTGAACATTTTTAACATCTAATGCCAATAATAGAGTGTATTTCACAATCAGCACTTGAAAGCTAGTACTGATGTACTGCGTTCACTGTCCTAGGTGGTAGGGGATGTTTTTGCGTTTCACTGTCTGACCACCAGAAAAGTCTGATTCTGGACTGTATACAAACAAGTGCAAAAGGCTGCTAAAGAAACAGGCCTACCTTTCCTCAGCTTTTGACAGGAATATTTAAAGGCATGGATAGATAAAAATGCAATTATGCACTGCACAGGAAAAATCTGAGAAGTTGATTCGTCAGCACCATTCTAGATCCATACTTATATTCCCTCATAACAGGGTGGCTAAAAACAAGACCCTTGACCAAAAAAGCCTTAACATAGAAACATAGACTTTGATGGCAGATAAGGACCGCTAGGCCCATCTAGTCTGCCCATTTCCCTACCTACAGGATAGGCCGCAGATCCTAGTTAACCAACAGCCTATTTCTTCCTAACCCCACAAGAATTGCCTTATGTCTGTCCCATGCATTCTTGAATTCTCCCACAGTTTTAGACCACACAACCTCCTCAGGAAGGCTGTTCCATGCATCCACTACCCTCTCTGTGAAATAATACTTCCTCACATTGTCCCTGAACCGCCTCCTTCTAACTTTAAATTGTGTCCCTTGTTCTTGCAAGTCTCTTTTGTGAAAGATGCTACCTCTTGGACTTTGTTGATTCCACTGAGGTACTTAAAGTTTCTATCATGTCCCCCTCTCCTTCTTTCCTCAAGGGTATACATATTAAGCTCCTTTAGTCTCTCCTCATCACGGCTTCTCTTGCAGACCCTGCACCATTTTAGTTGCCCTCCTCTGGACTGCCTCTATCCTGTCTATGTCCTTGCAGAGATGGGGTCTCCAGAACTGGACACAGTACTCAGATGGGGTCTCACCAACTGTCTGTACAGAGGATAACAACTTCCTGTTTTCTGCTGAAGATGCCTCTCCATACATCCCAGTATACCCCCAGCTCTCCCTACTGCCTTCTCACATTGCTTGCTAACCTTAAGGTCATCTGATATGATTACCCCAGGTCCCTTTCCTTTTTGTTGTTGTTACTACCTCCACACCCATTGTGTATTCTTCCCTGGGTTCTTGTTTCCCAGGTGCATTATTTGCACTTCTTTGCATTGAATCCTAGCTGCCATACTCTGACCATTCCTCCAACCTTGCCAAGTCCCTTTTCATCCTTTCCACGCCTCCTGTGTATCAACCCTGTTGCAGATCTTTGTGTCATCTGCAAAAGGCATACTTTTCCTTCCAGTCCTCTGCAATGTCACTGATGAAGACATTAAAAAGGACTGGACCTAATACTGAACCTTCATGTACCCCACTAGTAACCCCCTTTCTTCTCAGAGGACTCCATTTACAATTACCTTCTGTGTCCTGTTGTCCAGCCAATGTTTTACCTAGGCTACCACCCTGGGTCCCACTCCAGGCTGGTTAATTTGACTATTACTTTTGTGTGGGACTGTGTCAAATGCCTTGCTAAAGTCTAGGTAGGCCATGTCCACAGCCCTCCTGGTCTACTACTTTGGTCACCCAGTCAAAGAAATCTATTAGATCTGCCTGACATGACCTTCCCGCCAGAACCCATGCTGCCTTGGGTCCTGTGCTCCACTGGCCTCTAGGTACTCAACTATTCTTTCCTTCAGAAGTGACTCCATCACTTTCCCTACCACAGAGGTCAGACTGACAGGTCTGTAGTTTCCTGCCTCTGTCTTGGTCCCACTTTGTGAAGGAGAATCACATCCGCCTTCCTCCAGTCCTCGGTACCACACCATCCTCCCATGATTTATTAAAAGAGTAGCCAGTGGTTTCACTAGTTCCTCCTTAATTCTTTTAGAATTCTGGGTGAATTCCATCAGGACCCATTGCTTTGTCCACCTTCAGTTTTAGGAGTTCTTGCAGAACCCTTTCTTCTGTGAAAGGACTGGGATCGACCTCCTATCAAGAGTGCTTCGTTAATTGGATTAGGCACTTCTCCTCTTTTGTGAATACTGAGCAGAAATATTCGTTCAGTATTCCTGCTTTTTCACTGTCCCACTCTGCCCACCCACCGCTCATTCTATTCAGCCTCATTATCCCTCCTTTGTCTTTCTACGCTGATGTACCTATAAAAGGTTTTATCCCTTCTTAACTGAGTTGGCTATCTTTCCTCAGTTTGGGCCTTTGCTATTCTGACTTCCTCCTGCTTCCTTCTGCCTTAACTGGTACAGCTCTCTGTCCTGCTCCTTCTGTGTTTCCTTATACTTCTGGAATGCTATCTTTTCTTCCTGACTTTCACAGCCACCTCTTTTGAGAACCATAGTGGCTTTTTCTTTCATTTGATTTGTTTATTTGCTTCACACAAAGGCTTGTTGCCTCTGTGATTGCAGTTTGATAATTCCCATTGTTGCTCCACATCTCCTTCTAGCCTGTTTGCTAGTGCTTTTCTGAGGCACTCTCCCATCTTGCCAAGTCAGCCCTCCTAAAGTCCAGTACCTCACTTTGTATGGCTTGACTCTGTAGCTGAGTTTAACGTGAACCACACTGTTTGATGGTCACTTGTCCCCAGATGGCAACCCACTTCTAGATCTGAGATCCTTCACTGCCCCATTTGAGAGTACGAGGTCTAAGATTGCTCCCTCACAAGTGGGTTCTGAAACTAGCTGTCTAATGCCTGCCACCTGTAGGGCATCAAGAATGGCCCTGCTCTTGGATGTGGCTGCAGCAAATGTGCTCAGTTAACATCTGGCATATTCAGGTCTCCCATCAACAGTATCTCCCTTTCCCTGCCATTCTAAGAATGCCTTCTATCATATCCTTGTCCATTCCTTCCCCGACATTGGGGCTCTGTCACAACCCCTGTGCGGATTGTGGTGCCCTTTCCAGTCTCCAAGGTGACCCACAGTGCCTCCTCTCCTCCCTGTTTACCCTTTTGTTCAGTTGCTTTTATCCTTCCTTTACATAGAGAGCTACCCTCCCCCTTTCTCCCCTGCCTGTCTCTCCTATAGGTTATGTACCCTGGTATGTTAACATCCCAGTCATGGTTCTCTGTGTACCATGTTTCTGTGACTGCTACGATATCCAGGCATCCTTCTTCCATTAAGGCCATCAGCTCAGGGAGCTTGTTGCCCAGACTACGGGCATTGGTACTCATTACCCTCCATTTCCTGATGGCCTTACTCCCTTTTGCCCCATCCCTGTCCTTCTTGCCTTATTCTAATCAGTTAAAAGTTAGGGCAGTTACCTGATTAATGACTCCATCATTGGACTATTTTATGCACTAATGTACTTCCACAGCTGAAAAATAGTAAACAAAATAATTTTTTTACTTTACTGTTTGAGTCCAGTGCATAATCGCAATAACACACTCCAGGGTGTGCTTTATTATAGGATATCAGCACTTCTTGGGTGTGTAAGGCACTTAACTTCTTTGCGTGCATCACAATGCACCCGAGGCATGCCGATTTCCTATGATAAAGCACACCCTGTCATGTGTCATTGCTTAATTATAACAAGGGTAATAGAACTACAATAAAGTGGTTAGTGGAATCCAGTCATGTGATCATGCTGTTATCCCAGCACAACAGCACAGGTCAGAAATGCTTTACTTCTAAACCTCATTACTTGATCCTAAAATAAAAAAAAAATAAAAAAATCAGGGAAGCCATCTTGTAACTGCAACAAGGCATTCCAGGGTGCGTGTAATTAAAGGAATAATGTATGACAGGTTGTGTGTCATGCTGGGATAACGTCACGCCTAAGGTGATTAGGCATAAGGCCGCAGGCCGAGTGCGACTAATCACCCCAGAAGTGATGTTATCCCAGCACGACACACACCCTGGAGTGCATTATTCCTATTAGACAATGGCTCAGCTATTAAAAAAAATAAAATAAAATAGATGAAAAATATGTTTTAAATTAGTTTTCCCTTTATTTTTCTGTGTGTAGGAATATGCATAGAAAAAATAATCCATAGTTTCTATTTTGCCCACTAGATGTTCTGCCAGTACAAACTGTCTTGTATTTCTGTCTCTTGAGGTTTTGTTTTGTTTTGTTTTGTACATACAGGTCTGTGTTGTGTCTCTTATTTGTTTTTTTCTGTGAAAGCAATCTACATGGCAGGCAGTAAGTCAATCCTGAGTGGACTGCAGGGAGTTAGCCGATTGCTGAAAGAAATTAGAGGGGGGTCACAGCCACACAGAGGTCTGTCTGTGCCTTCTTGTGTTATCCATTTATTTTTGTAATTATTTGCTTGTGCATAAAATATTTGGCAATTTCTTGAGTGGAGCAGCGTGGCCTCAAAGCTGACTGAGGAGAGAAGGAAAGAAACAGCGCTCAGAACAGCAGAGTTTACATAGTGAAATTCAAAATGGTAAGCTTTATGTTCAGAGGACTGGAGGATGGGAGTTGGAGGGCAGTCATTTCTGTTAAATGCTTCCCTTGAAAGGGTTAGTAGGAAGCCACAGCCACTCGTTGTCCTTGTTACAGCTCAGGCAAGTAGTTTTGGGGAAAAAAAAACGCAGAGTTCTCTAGTGCCTTTCAAAATCTGACGTGTCATTGCCGTTTTAGACTGAGGAGCAGGAGAGCAAAAGCAGTGATTGGTTGAACTACTGCAGGCTATTAAGTGAATGGGGGGGGTGGTTCTATCTTTTTATCTTGCTACTTCAGGTTCGGTGGTGGTTTTGGGCTTCCGTGACTGGGGATCTGCATGCCAAGCGTGGACCATAGGTCATTCTGTGTGCAGTGATTTTTATTTTACAAGATATGCGGTCTTGTTGGTGCCTGGACTAGATCCATGATGTTATCCTGGGATAACATCACAGGTCCAGCAGTACACTGACCAATCAGAGACTAGTATTCTGACTTGCCATTGTATAACGAGGCATAATAGCACTTCTAGGGCACGTAAAGCTTCACTTCCAGAGGTGTGCCATTAATCCACATTATACAATGGCATGAAAGAATCTTAGACTCTAATTGGTCCGTCCGGGACTGGAGCCGTGATGTTTTCCCAGCACAACATCATGGCTCTAGTCCCAGTACACAGAAGACCACATTAAAAGTAAAAGGAATCCTTGCACTTGCCACATCCAAGCTGCCCACACTTGCCATGGCTACTGTACACTTTGCCAGGACTTCCTCTTTTTTTTTTTTAAATAGACCCCTCCCTTCCACATTCACAAATACAGCCCCAAATCACAAAATCTTAAAGTACTGAATCACACAAGATACTAAAACCCATTATTTGAAGTACTTCCATAATTCACAATTCAAAAAACACAAAATTAAGCAAAGCCATCATCGCGAATGGCTTCATACACTAGCTGCCAACTATTGCACTTTCAAATTTCTCTCACTAGCCAATCTCAGTGACTCAGCTCGGCTAGCCAGATCCCTGTTACAAGCCGCTATGACATCTGCATACACATCTAAAAATTTTCCTTTTTTCCCCCTAGCATTTGTAATACTTTATTTTGGTAACATGTTTAAACTAAATACACAACTACTTTTGCCAGCGGTTTCACTATCTCTGCCTGCAGCTTGTGCTCACTCCTCACTCACTGCACCTCAACACTTACCCGTTTCTCGGCAAACATCATATCTCAACAGTCATTACAGGGCTGCTCTTCTCGCTTCGTTTTTGCCTCACATTCCTTTTTACAAAATGTCATGATTCAAACAACATGAAGTCTTGCTGTATTCTGACTAATGCAATTAGCCACAGCCTTCAAACTGCCCCAGAGAACAAAGGGTAAACTTTCTATGCAGAGCATAGAATGCTGAGCTCGAGCTCGGTTGATGTCTCTGTCTGTTTCCCTTTGAAATCTAACCATCAGATTCTTTACTCTGCCTCACTGAACAGTCACTCCGGAGATTGCTCCTGCAGCTCGATTTGAAAGTCGGTTGAAGAGTCAGTTTACTGTCGGTTTTTAACCAAAATTTATTTCCGTATAGTCGGTTCAGTCTCTGTCTGTGGTACCGTGAGTACTAGATAGGTTTTGTACTGTTTTTTTCTGTGTGGAACTTGTAAAAGTGTGGATCGATTCGGCTGAACTGATCAGTTGTTAAATCTTGTATCTTACTTTAGTGTGTGGTTACCGGTCCTTATCGGTTCTAAAAAAAAACGTGTTTGATACGTTTTTTTCTAACACCCATGACACGGTTAAGAACCGATAAGAGAGTCTTGCCTGGTGGTTGCCGAAAAAAGGGTAAGTTGGTAAGGTTGTCCATGTCTGAGAAACCCAAGAAAAAAAACGGGCCACTGGGCTTCAACACTTCAGTGAGTGTGGGGAGGTCTTTGCTAAGGCCAATCCCCACACCACCTGTGTTTATTGTCTGGGGTTTGAACACCTCGATTCAGACTGCCAAATTTGTAAAAACTTTCCCAGATCTACCCTTGAGAAGAGATTAGGTAGACTGAGGGAAAAGGAGGCTGAGAAGTACGCTGACCCAGATGGCCAGCCCGGTTCAGTTCCAACCGAACCAGAAGGAGTGCCCTCTGACCAGGGCGATACTTCTTCGGGCAAAAGGAGAGCTGATCTCAAGGGTTCTGTTCCAACAAAAAGAAAACGCAAAGAAAAATTGTCTGGTTCGGATCCAGAAGTCCATGTTCCGACCGCTGAGGAAATAGCCAGAGTGATTTGGATTGTGGAATCGCTTCACCCGGTTCCGACCGATCCGGCACCTTTTGGCAGGGGCTCGGTTGAGTCGGTTCCCCCCGGTTCACAATTATACCCCTGAAGAATTTTATGAACCGGAGTTTGAGGAGGAGGGGGAGTTTGAGGATGATGATGGTGATGGTGAAAGTGTGGATGTGCCTGTTGAACCAGACATCTCCTCAGACAGACCTTCAGGTGTATCCCCTCCTAGGCTTTCTGAGTCCCCTTCCCACTTTATGTTCTACAGAAAGGTGGCTGAGACCCTCCAGCTTCCTATGGAGGAAGCAATGGAGAATCTATAGAAGCCGGATTTTGTGGAAATGATGGACATCTCAGAGTCCAGGAGACTGTCTATTCCCCTTTACAAAACTTTTGGGAAGCAGACACAAAAAATCTTGAAGCCTCCCAATTCTATACCTCCTGTTGATAGAAAAATGGACAAGAGGTATACACTTTCAGGCTCAGATATGGAGTTTTTATATCAGAAATGCAGCCATGTTGGGATTGTGCAGGCTGCTGCCTGTGATAAGGCAAACATTCCCTTGGCTTCACACCCCCCCAGGCAAAGACTCCAGGAAGATTGATGCCATGGCAAAAAAAAAAAACAGTACATGGCATCTTCCTTGGGACTCAAGCAGGCGAATTATATGGCCTATACAGCCAGGTACCAGAAGTCCAGGTGGGACACTGTACTGGCACTGGCTAAACAGGCCTTCCCACAGCTAGCCAAGGAGCTGGAAGAGGTGGCTGCAGATGGGATCGAGGCATCAAAAGTTCAGTTTCATGCTGCTGTGGACTCCAATGATGTGTCATCAAGAGTCATGGCTACATCTGTGGCTCTTCGGAGAATGGCTTGGCTCACATGTACTAGCATCTCACAGAATATCCAGGCTAAAGCCATGGATTTTCCTGTTGTGGGTAATTCCCTGTTTGGGGAGCAGATAGAGAATTACATGAAGAAAATGGATGAGTACAGGACCACTTACAGGAGTGCTCAGGCCGAACAAAGGCAGGCAACTTCTCAAAGGCAGCAGTCTAGGGGCAGGGGCAGGCCTTTTCATAGGCCTTTTTACCAAGCACAGGCCTCTTCTCCTTTTTCACAGAGGGGGTTCTTCAGAGGGAGAGGCAGAAGGGGGATGAGCAGGGCTACATTCACTCCTCAGCCTAAGGCCCCAGCCAAGCAGGCATCCTGATGAGCCTGCCCGGGTCGACTCTCCTATACCAGTAGAGGGCAGGCTGACTTACTTCGTCGAGGACTGGATGTCTATTACATCAGACAAGTGGGTCCTGGAAGTAGTAAGCCAGGGACTGGTTCTTGGCTTCAAACAATTTCCAAAGATGAGAGACAAATCTTTTCCACCAGCAGGTCTCTCAGAAACCCTTGCCCTAGATGCATAGGTTTCATCTCTGCTGGCTTTGAGAGCCATAGAGAGTATACCTACCCTACACTGGGGCAAAGGTCTGTACTCCAGGTACTTCCTTACCCCAAAAAAGACAGAGTAGTGGCAACCCATTCTAGACCTAAGATACCTAAACAAACATCTTTTAAAACCAAAGTTCAAGATGGTAACTCTGGGAATAATCCTTCCCTCTCTAAGGCCAGGGGACTGGCTAGCCTCTCTGGACCTCAAAGATGCCTATTTTCACATTCCCATCAGGTTCTCCCACAGAAAGTACCTCAGGTTCAAGTTGCCCTCAGGCCACTATCAGTTCAGAGCAATGCCCTTTGCCCTAACTTCAGCCCCAAGGGTCTTCACAAAGTACCTGGCAGTAGTAGTTGCCTTTCTAAGGAGGCAAAACATTTCCATTTTTCCATACCTGGACGACTGGCTAATAGCGGGTCAGTCTCCAGACCAATTCAAGTCAGACCTGCAAGTGACCCAGCAAGTGTTCACTTCTGTAGTATTTCTTCTCAACCTTCCCAAGTCAGTTCTCAAGCCTATCTAGCTTCTTACCTTTATAGGGGCATAGCTGGATATAGTCAAAGCAAGAGCCTTTCTTCCCCTGGACAGGGCAAGAGTTCTTATAGAACTGGCGTCTTCCTTCAGCCTTCAGGTGTCCCGACCAGCAAGGAATTTCCTTCAACTCTTGGGCCACATGGCAGCCTCTGCAGCAGTGGTCCAAGGGGCAAGATTCCAGATGAGGGACATTCAGTTCCATCTGAGGGCCTTTTGGTCCCAAAAGAAGGATTCCCTTTTCAAACTGATTCCAGTGACTCGGACCCTGATCCATGCCCTTCAATGGTGGCAGGATCAGGACAATTTAAGGCAAGGGGTTCCATTTGCCACTCAGTCTCATTCAGTAGTCCTTACCACGGATGCTTCTCTTCTCGGCTGGAGGCCCTCACTGCCCAGGGACTGTAGTCCCCTCAGGAATCTCTTCTCCATATCAATCTCCTAGAACTCAGGGCAGTATTTCTGGCCCTGCAAGCCTTCTCTCAGTCAGTACAGAACAAGGTGGCTCAGGTCAGAACAGACAACACCACCACCAAGTGGTACATCAACAAGCAGGGAGGCACTCGGTCTACGGCCTTGTGCTCAGAAGCCATGAAGTTGTGGTCCCTGGCGTATTCCCTACAAGCCTCTCTGATAGCAGTTCACCTTCCAGGGAAGGACAATGTGCTAGCAGATGCATTGAGCAGGATCTCACAGGGCCATCACGAATGGTCCCTGGACCCTTTGGTATTGAAGGTGATTTTTTCAAGGTGGGGCACTCCAGAGATAGATCGTTTTGCAGCCCCAGACAATCACCAACTTCCTCTCTTTTGTTGCAGACTCCCAGTCTTGGAATCAGTCCCCCTGGATGCTCTGGTTCTGAACTGGGAAAGGAAATTTCTGAATGCCTTCCCTCCCTCCCCCCTTCTGTTCAGAGTTTTAGTCAAGATAAGATTACAACCTTGCAAAGTGATTCTGATTGCTCCAGACTGGGCCAGACAGCCCTGGTACCCCCTGTTGCTGTCCCTAGCAATCCATCTTCCCCTGTCTCTTCCCAGGAATTACAACCTGTTAACCTCCTCTCAGGGGAGGATTTGGTACCCCAATCTTCAGTCTCTCAATCTCAAGGCATGGCTCTTGAAGAGTTAGAGTTTGCAGATTTGCATCTGTCTCAGGGGGTTCTGGATATTCTCAAAGCTTCTCGAAAGCCCTCCACCAGAAAGACTTACAACTCCAAATGGAAGAGATTCAGCATTTGGTGTTCTAAGAAGTATATTTCTCCAGACACTGCTGAATTGCCTACAGTTCTGGACTATATGGTCCATCTTAATGGCCTAGGCCTCAGACCAGCTACTCTCAAGGTACACTTGTCAGCTGTTTCTGCTTTTCTGTCAGTGAGGAAGTCTTTCTCACTATCATCTCATCCTATATTCTGTAAGTTTTTTAAGGGATTGCTTCATATCAATCCTCCCTTTAGAGACTCTGCCCCTGCCTGGGATTTAAATGTTTGCATTGCTCAACTTATGCAACCTCCTTTTGAGCCTATGTCCTCAGAAGAGCTTAAGTACTTGACTTGGAAAACTGTGTTTTTGGTAGCCATTACCTCTGCCAGATGTATCAGTGAACTGCAAGCCCTGTCAGTGGAACCTGATTTTATCTCCTTTCACAGAGATAAAGTGGTCCTTAGAACAAATAGAAGGTTCTTGCTCAAAGTGGTTTCAGATTTCCACTTGAATCAGTCTATGTCTCTTCCTGTTTTCTTCACTGATCATTCTTCCTCAGGAGAGAGGAGGGGGCTACACAGTTTAGATGTTAAAAGAGCCCTTAGCTACTACATAGAGCATACCGAGGGTCACAGGTTTGACCCCCTCCAGTTGTTCCTCACTTATGGAGAAGTGGGAAAGGGCAAACCTGCCACCAAGAGAACTATTGCCAGGTGGATTGTGTCTTGTATACAATTCTGCTATGAGAAACTGGGAAAGATTCTACCCTCAGGCCTGAGGGCTCACTCTACAAGAGGTACAGCTGCTTCCCTGACTGCTGCCAAGGATATTCCTCTCTTAGAAATCTGTCAAGCAGCCACCTGGAAAACAGTCCATACCTTTACCAAGCATTACTCTCTGGATCTCCAGGCTAGGAGTGATGCTCAATTTGGCACAACAGAACTTCACAGCCTATTCCCAAAGTAGGTTCTATCCGTCCTCCATGGAGGTACTGCTTGGTAGTCTGTATTAGTCAGAATACAACCAGACTTCATGTTGTTTGAAGAAAAAATTACTCACCTTAGTAATTATGTTTCTTCTATTGGAGTCTTGCAGTATTCTGACCCCCCCCCCCCGCCTCCCCTCTCAGAACTTGTTTTTTGGGAAGTGGGCGGGCAGGAGCAGTGTTGCACCTCAGGGGTGCTCCTTTATGCCCTTTGCTTTTTGTTTGGATGTTTCTCTTCTTATTATTCTTATTTGAAGGGGTTTTTTGTTTTGGGTTTCCTGACTTGAGTCTTCCCTTGATAATCCAAAACTTTTTGTTGCCAGTTAGCTAGTAAAAATGTTACAATTTCCACATAGAATAGCTAGTGAGTTTTTGCTTGTAAGAATCTGATGGTTAGATTTCAAAGGGAAACAGACAGAGACACCAACCAAGCTCGAGCTCAGCATTCTATGCTCTGCATAGAAAGTTAACCATTTGTTCTCCGGGGCAGTTTAAAGGCTGAGGCTAACTGCATTAGTCAGAATATAGCAAGACTCCAATAGAAGAAACATAATTACTAAGGTGAGTAATTTTTTCTTCTTGTCTTAAAAAATACATGTCCTTGTCTACCTCCTTCCATATGCCTACAGAGACCACGATGAATGCGCCGGTTGAAAGTAAATTGTGCGGCAGTTCTAAACACCGGCGGCAGCCAGAGGATGGCAGGAGGGTATCGCAGCAGCAGCTCTTTCCTTTCTAATAATCTCCTGATATATTAAATGGCAAACTGTACCGGCAAAACAGCAATCAAAATACAGTTGGGGAGGGTACAAACCATATGAAATCACACATGGAACATACAGCCAGCACCATCTACTGGTCAAACTGTGGACTTTTTTCTGAAAACATACACCTCCACACATGAAAAAATACAAAAGAAACCCATAAAACATCATTTTTTTCTATTTTATTGTTTTAAAAACAAATGAGCCATTGTATAATAGCAATTATGCACTCCAGGGTGTGTGTTGTGCTGGGATAACGTCACTTCTGGGGTGATTAGTCACACTCGGCCTGCGGCCTCGTGTCTAATCACCCCAGGCGTGACGTTATCCCAGCACAACACCCACTCTGTCGTGCATTATTGCTTAAATAATGCACACCCTGTCATGCCTTATTGCTAGTTATAACAGATTTTTAGAATCTTAATAATTTCATTACTTTAAACGCATCCACTGACTGTACATTAATTCTTCTATTTAATCAAAAATTGGGGTACCATACTACATCCTCAAACTAGTAATGATCTCATGACAATAGATAAAGTCACTACACTACTATTTCTCTACCAACTCCAGCTGCTGTTTCTCAGCCTCTCTCTCTCTCTCTCTGTCTCTCTCTCTCTTTGTAATCTTCCCAAAGGGTAGGGATTACAGGTTTACCAGATCATCCTCGTCCCAGCCACGACAATGACTATTACTCTTGATGTCCAGTCTACTTTGGCTTCTGGGATATGAACACTGAACGGCAGCAGCTGGCAGAATGCTGCAGGAGTTTCAGTTTCTTGGGCCTCCTGTGCCATGTCAAAAGGTTAGGAATTACTACTGCGAACAGTGGTGCCGGACTGTTGCTGACAGAAGGGTAGCTAACCCAGAACAGGAATCCGAGTCACACAGGCAGCACTCATGGCAACAACAGATAAACTCACAGTTCAGTAATACAGCAAATGAAGCTTTGTTATGTTCGATCCAAACTGCCCTGTTCCAGTGCTTCGACAAGAAAGCCTTCATCAGGGGGCACGGTTTTTAAGAGAGCAGTTCATTCAATTTAAAGCCCAAAGATAGTGACATCATAATAACATGTGCCTTACAGCAACAAATCAAATGAGATTGCAAATACAAAACAAGGAAGTAAAAAAGAAAAGAACATAGTAGCAGCTTATTTAACTGTGTAGAGCTTATATTTAAGCAGAATCTCAAAATTAGCTGGATTAATTCAGCTTCACCCTGTCCAGTAGGGAACCTAAGGGGGTCACCGCTAGACCTGCCTAAAGTGTTGCCGGCAAAGGGTTGAAAGAACTAAAATGTGGTTGCATTAATATTTTGCTTCTCCTAGGACTTGAGTTGTTTAAATAAAGTTGTGTTTTACTGCTTACACAGTCAACCGGTATCATCATTGACTGCTGTACCACAGTGCATGCTTACTGGGAGGGGAGGACTTTTTCTTTTGTGTGAAGCCTGTAGGAGAAGTAACCACAATGAGGAGACGAGGAGGTACAGCACCTGAGGAGGTTTTACTCAGGTATGTAAGAGTGCATTTGACAAGTAAGCCGTGCCTTGCAAGTTTACTGGAGAGGGGGCATCATTTTGGGTACTGACCACTGATGTTCATTACTCTATCAACTATTCACCCCTACTGGTGCTGTAATATGAAAGCTGTGCTTTGTTTGAATTAAACATAGTCTTAAATGCATAAAGTAATGCAGTATTTTTTTGATTTTGTTTTGCAGTTCCTGAAGTATAATATAGGGTGTACGAGGGGTTTGGGTATCATATATGGGCAGGTCTAAGTTTGGGGGTGTGACAAAGAGTCAAGAAAGGGTATTGGCTTACAAATTTTATTTTCCTAGCTACTTCACTGGCTATACTGACACATCACCTGGATCACTTAATCTTTTCTCTAGAGGGAGGCATCACACTATTTCTTCTTTCTGGATATGACCCTCCACCACCTACCTGTGAGTTCAAAAGGAACCCAAAAGCCACCGCAAATATCCATGGCAGCCTTGTGGCAGTGTACAGTACTGACGCCTTTGCCAATTAGGCAATTCATAAGGATATCTGTTCCAAACATATTTTTTTTATTTTATTTGAAATATCAGATATTCCTTTGAGCCAGAGGTTCTTTTACAGAGATTCCACATCATACATAGAATACAAGATGTTGTAAAGGTATACACAGGGCAATAACATTGAGTTACAGCAATACAGTGATTCAAAATGACATGACCACTAAACATTCATTGTGGAGCCAAGATACAGTGCATAAGAAAGGCTTAACCACTAACAGAGATGGTATAAAAATACAGTTCGAGTACATAAAGATTATATTTACAATCAGATGCCAACAGTGGGCAGAAACGTGCATCAGGGAGAGAGAAGAACACAAAGGCAGTCAGAAAAAGGCAAGTGGGAGGGTGAGTGAGTGGGGGGAGAGGGGATAGGTGAGAAGTAAGAGAACAGTGAGTGGAGACAGTGTGGAGAGGGGGAGAATGATGGGCAGTTGCAACAGTTCAGTGAGAGGAGGTGCTGGCAAAGTTTAGTTTTAAAAGGGCCAAGTTTGTCAGTGGCCAGGATATCATGTGGCAAGCTTTTCAACAGGTAGGGGGCCCAGTATGGAAAGGCACATTGCTCAATGGCAGTTTTACAGAAAGGAACAAGGTATGAGCCTTTTAAGGTGCTCCTGGAAGTGTGCAGAGAGGGGGTGGGAGTCAGAAAATGAAGGACCGCGGGGAGGAACTGGCAGGACAAGACCTTCTTGGTTATCAAGCAAGTATGGTATGCTAGTAGACCTTTAAAGTCCAACTAATGTGCTTGCTGGTAAAGGTCGCAGGTGTGGGTAAGCCGATGGGCTCCAAGAACAAATTGGCAAGCTTTGTTAAGACAGACTTTGATTCTGTTGAGGGCAGCGTCAGATGTGGAGCCATAGATTACTATGCCGTAGTCTACTATGGAGTAGGGATGGGCGGACCAACCCGCCAAAAATCAGAACCCCACCAGATCCAATGCAGTCTGACAGATTCAGAGCAATAAGAGCCATCTTTTTAATTGTACCGAGTCTGTTCCATCAACCGCAAGTGGCTATTTTATTAAAAAAAGCACAGAAAGTGATAAGGGTAATGCAGTTAAATCAAGTCAAGAAGAGTGTAAATGTAAAATACAGCAAGGCAAGGCAGCATATTAAAGTGGACTTCTGCAACATATAAAATAAATAGGCTTCTAAGAGGCATATGATGCTCTTATCTAATCCCTGCCATCCCTCTCCAACGTAAGGAAAAAGCAGCATGCCTCCCATCACAGAGTTTCAATTAGTTTTCCATTTCCACTGTAACTGCCAATGCCACTCTTATGCACTGCTGAGCTAAGGAATTATTTCAACACCTTTCTGATGGGAGAAAAAGAAATAAGATCAGCTGGCTGAATGCTGTGCATCTGATGTAGCAATGTAGCACGCCTGGGACTATGTCGTCAAATTCAAAGAAAACTATCTTGTGCTGCTTTGTAAAACATAAGGCAATCCGGCTCCGATTCCTACAATCTGAGAGCAGAAGAGTAAGTCAGTTGTGAGTCGGCGCCATGCAATCCTCTTCATACCTGTTTGTTTGCTGTGCTGTGTCCTGCATGTAATAACTAAACTACTGTATTTGTAAGTCTTAGTCTTCTTGGCATAGTCCGCAGTGTATGATGACTAGAGCTATTTTTTTTTTTACACACAGTGAATGCTGGGCTAACAGCTTAAAAGTGATAGGAAGTGTTCTGAGAGTGTCCAACACTACAATAATTAATGTTAACACTCATCTCCCACCAGTGTTCACTTGTGCCACAGTTACTGACACTGTATTGGCATCGGAGCCTCCATTTTTTTTCCAGCTCAGGATCAGAAGCCATCTGTTCCATTGGGTGAGGAAAACAACTACTGCTTACTGTCAGATTTGAACATTTATGTACTGATCTTTGCTATATATAATTTAATTTGGCAGGGTTTTCTTTTTTTAACTGAAATCGGTGAAGGTACTGTAATTATGAATGCACTACTAGCGATTTATCTTATTATGACTAACAGTGTCAACTAACTATGAGTAAGCCATTACTGACACTTTTTTACCTACTATTTGGGATGCCTTTTTGTTGTAACATTAGTTCGTATACCTACTAGTCATTCTGATAGAAGTGATTTGTGTTGTTGAACAACTATTTTTCTAAACTGTTCAGATTATTTAGCTCATTGACGAACAATGATGAGAAGAATTAGACAAATGCACAGTTGTCTGTCTGAGTCTTTTTTACCTTCACTTGCAAAAAGTAGTGTCAGTGTTTCATGCTTTGTAGTTTTGTCTAAGTTTCTAGAGTGTGTGAGTGTGAGCGTGTGTGTGTGTGTGTGTGTGTAAGGCTGTGTGTGTCAGGTGGGGCAGGGGTAGGGATAAAAAAAGACTCCAGACTTATTAAAAAAAACATATTTTTTAATACACAAAGTCCATTGTATATTCCAACAATAAAAATAAATAAAAATGAAAAGTAAGGAAAGAAATGGTATAGTGAAGTGAATCATCTGAAAATCTTGGTGAACACTTGCACAGTCACACCATCAAGGATGGGCTCCTCACATGTATTCATTCCAGGTGATACAAGTCAGAATGATAGTATGACTGAGCCTAACGAACAATGCATCCTGTCAAATTAAAATTAAAATTAATGAAGGAAATAGAAACAAAAAAGTAATTTACTTTTCCATGGCACAATTAATTTCACAGTGCCGATGACTCAACCCCACAACCCTCTCCCCACCCCAAAGACAAAGAATAATACGAAGAGTATACACTCTTTCATCCATGCTGTGCATCTTGTGTTATAGTCCAAAAGAGTTGGAAATCCAGCCACTGGTCTCACATTAACAGAGCATTCAGGCATATCTAGCAAAAGGAGGATCCCCGGCCATTCTATACAGCCTAACACATAACACCCCCTGCACAGAAAAGATTTACGGAAACACTTTTTGTTAAACAACCAACTCCTCTCTTGTCAGTGATGATAAAGCCCCTCAGTCCATAACCAGTAGGCATTCCACGTAAATCATCAGATCGGGGATATGCAAATGTAATCAATTCCTTTTTTATGTTGGCTTGCGCTTGCACGCCAGCCAACATATTCATTAGTGGCAGATTTGGGGGCTCAGTCACTGTTGGGTGAATACAGGGCACGCATCAGTAGGTGCGTCCCTCATTCCCCAATAAGCCAGCATGCAGGCACCACACCAGGAATACATAACGTGGCGAGCACATCAGACAAATGGTCCACTGCAATGACAGCCAAGCTTGTCATACAGCAGCACCAAAACACTCCCTCCCTCCCTACGTGCCTTTCCTAGTGAAACCCTTCCAGAAGTATGGTGGCATTGATGCCCGCTGCACTGAGAGTCGACTTCAGGGGTGCCCAATCCCTCTGTCGGCATGCCGTCACTCAGTTCATGTGCTGATGGGGGAGCCCACTCCCCATCGGTATAATGACCTCCCCATTTGTTCTGTGCTGAGGGGGGGTGCCCAATCCCCCTCAGCTCTTACCCCCCTTCGCTATGTGCAGACAGCAGTTCCCAATCCCCGTCGACTAGCCCCCAACACTCAGGTGGCATGCTGGGAGCCTACCCCAGCATGCCAAATGCCTCAAAAAAAAAAAAAAAGTTCATGTGTATATTTTTGTTTGTTTCAAAGAAGAAAATGGTCCTCACAGTCTGTCATGCTCTCCTCCCAACCTGTACCCACCTTCTGTGCACCCAGCCTCCCCATACCCCAACCCTCACCCCATACTTACCTCCAGAGCCCAGCACGATGATCTGCGGTGGACCGGGAACACGTGTGCACTCTTCAAAGTGGACTGCGAATTGAAGAAATGCCGGTAAGCTGTATAATGACAAAAATAGGGTTTTTTCAACTTTGGTGCATTTCTTGGGCATTTTTGGGAATTTTGGAACCAAATTTTCCACACAGGGTTATTGGGGCCCCTCTTCCTGAATTCAAATCACTGTCCTGGCATTATTCAGTCCCGAAAGGTGATTTTGCGGTCACTGCGCGGAATCACCTTTTGGGACTGATTAACGAAATGACAGTGCCATTGTTCATGAGGTGGGCTCTCAAAAAGCCTATGTTGCAAATTTGGTGAAAAAAAAACAAAAAATGACTATTTTACTAGTGTGCGTTGAGCAGTTTCCACGCACACTCGTAACTTTGTGAATTTGTAATATTTTCACTCCAGATTGTCAAAATTAGCATTTTCCATACCTCCTTATGAACAGTATAGCTGTCATTTTACATATCCTCAAGAAGTAAAGCTTTGCATCGCCCAGCGCAGAATAGCGTGGTCGCTGTACGGAATCAGTTTATGGGACAGTTTGAGAAAATGGTGGTGACACTGTTCATGAGCAGATGTCCTAAAATGCCTATGTTAAAAATTTGGTGACAAAAGTCCATAAAATGTCTGTGTTACACGCATGCGTGGCGCAGTTTTCTACGCACCCTTGTAACTTTGCAAATTTGCAATATTTTCATGACAGATTTTCAACACTGGCATTTTTTCACACCTCCTTATGAACAATACAACTGTCATTTTTCACAGCCTGCCCAAAATGTGTTTTCACACTTGTGGCACACAATGGTGTTTTCGCTGTGGAAAATCAACTTCTGGGACAGATTAGCAAAATAACAGCACCACTGTTCATGAGGGGAGGTCCCAAAATGCCTATGTTGTAAATGTGGTTAAAAAAATTCCAAAAATAATTGGGTTACAGACGTGTGTTGCGCAGTACCTATGCATGCTCATGGCTTCACCAATATTTTCATATTTTAACTCCAGATTTTTAACATTGCTATTTTTTGACACCTACTCATGAACAATACAGTTGTCATTTTTCACATCCTGCCCAAAATGTGTTTTTGTCCCTGCATCGCCAAATGGCATAGCTGCTGTGCAAAACCACCTTTCAGCTAACAAACTGATTGTGCCGCTCTTCATGAAGTGGGGTCACAAAAAGCCTATGTTGACAATTTTGAGTGAAAATACCAACAAATGACATTCGGGTTTCCAACTGTAGCACCCCACCCTGTAGAGACTGACAGGCATCAGGGGTGTGACTTGGGATCATTGGCTGTAATGCTCACGCCATTTCGCCCCAACCCCCACCCTGCAGCCAGGGACAGGCATCGAGGTGTGCCTTGGAGTGTTCGGCCCTAATGTTCACCCCATTCTTCTATGCTGCACCCATCTCAGCGTATTTCCTTATGGAATGGGGTAAGTGTAAGGCCCAAAGACCCCAAAGCACACCAAGACACTTGTCAGTGTCTACAGCATAGAGTGAGGTAAAATGGCATGAGCGTTATAGCTGACAACCCGAAGGCACACCCCAGCACCTGTCAGCCTCTGCAGGGTGGGGGTGGGGTTGGCATCAGTTCCATACTTCACTGCCATTCCTATTAAGCATCTCTAACTCCTGCACTGCCAATGCCAATGCCAGTGAGACAACATTTGGCATTGACAAATGTTTGTTGTACCAGTGTTATTCCCAAATGTTGCTCTATTGACTTGATTCATATATTGTATATATTGTACTGTGCTTCTCCTGTTTTCTTTCTGCAGTTTGCACCTAGAAATGAGACTTGGCTGAGTGTGTCTCTCCCGGTTACCAATTTCCAAATAAATAAATGCGATTCTATGTGGTTATACAACAATAGTAACATAGCTAATGTGGTACAACAGCATTGTAAAGTCACAACAGTGAAATTATATATTATATACACATAATCTGTGTATTACAAAGGTAATAACCCATTGCATAGCATAACAACTTAAACAGAATAATTAACACAGGCTTCCGCTATGACCCATTCCCCACCCCCCGCCACATAATCTGGTACAAATAAATAGTGTAAATGTCAGCTCTTTGCCTGCATGCATTATCCTATTAGTTTTTCAAAGATGTTCCTAATTTCCAGACAATGCCACAAACAGAAGTTTCTGTGCTGCTTCTGTCTCCATCCCCTGAGGAGATGGGTTCCAAGACAATGGCTACACAGGTGTGCTCGGTTGGTGGGGGGTTCCACCCACACAGTGCAGATTGTCTGGAACATTTTAGGAGACATCAGTGGAGGGCTAACTGATTCTGTCGTGAAGAATGAAAATAGTACCTTCATCGCCAGGAGCCAAACTGCAATCCCAGTGGGAAAGTGGGTGAGTGGAGCTGTGTGCGTGTGTGAAGTCAAACTTGGCTCACATTGTTTACAGGTCAGCTGAAGATGACCAGTGTTGTATACAGGAAAAGGCAGTCTGTGCCAAGCAGTGCCATCTAGTAGTGAGAGCTGTGAATAACAGTCAGAAGCAGCGCTGAGTAATTGTAAACAGAAAATAGTAACCTGTAATGGTCAGCCATGCAATAGCAGGCATGAAAGTTAAAGGACCTCTCTAATCTCCTGGCTAGGAATAATTCCCCTTCAGCTGAATGGTTAGAGCTGCTGCCTTTCGGGCTCTGGATTCCAGGTTTGATTCACAGCCAGGACTAGAGGTGCATCTGCTTGAGTGGAGGAGACAGACATTATTTGATTTATTTAGTTATTTTTATTGCTTGAGAAGGTGGGGAGGACACCCAAGGGGGGAGGAATGACAGAAACGGGGGATGGGGTAACAGATGGGGAAATCATGGAGGGCAGAGCTCGGGAGGGTTTGAAGTCACTGAGGGTGGATAAGGCACCAAGCACAGATGGCATCCACCCCAGGGTACTGAAGGATCTGGCAGAGGTCCTTGCAGGGCCTTTGGCAGACCTATTCAATGCCTCACTACATTCAGGGTGTGTACCTCAGGACTGGAGGATGGCTCATGCGGTGCCCCTCCACAAGAGTGGCCCCAAGGATGAACCAGGAAACTACAGACCAGTGAGCCTCATATCCATCGTGGGTAAGCTAATAGAGACTATCCTGAAGGAGAGGCTGGTGGCCCTTCTAGAGGCCAAAGGACTACAGGACAGCAGACAGCATGGCTTCATACAGGGCAGATCCTGCCAAACCAACCTGGTGGAGTTCTATGATTGGGTAACTAGGCAACTGGACAGGTGCTATGCACTGGATGTCCTGTATCTGGACTTCAGTAAGGCATTCAACTCAGTGCCGCATGGAAGGCTGGGAAGTAAGTTAGTAGGCACAGGGGCGGGTGCAAAGCTAGTGAGATGGGTAGGGAACTGGCTTCAGGGAAGGCAACAGAGGGTTGTGGTGGGTGGAGAGCTCTCACACCCAAGGGTAGTGACAAGCGGTGTTCCACAGGGCTCAGTGTTGGGACCAGTGTTGTTTGGGATACTCATTACAGACATATCATTGGACATCAAGAGCAAGATCAGTCTGTTTGCTGATAATACCAAGGTAGGAGTGGTGGTGGATTACCTAGGGGGATGGCAGGGGTTGCAGGATGATCTGGCAAAGCTTGAAACCTGGTCAGACACCTGGCAACTGGGGTTTAATGCCAAAAAGTGTAAGGTGCTGCATTTTGGGATAAAGAACCCAAGAAGGAGTTACCAGTTGGAGGGAGTGCAGCTAGCCCAGACAGAGGAGGAGAAGGATCTGGGGGTGCTCATTACAGGATCAATGAACAACTTGTCACAATGTAGGAAGGCAGCTGCAAAGGCCAACAAAATTCTGGGTTGCATTGCAACTCTTTGAGGAGGGAGGAGGTGATTCCGCCACTGTATAGGTCATTAGTTAGACCGCATCTGGAGTACTGCATGCAGTACTGGTGCCCGTATCTGAAGAGGGACATTAAGTTACTGGAGAGGGTGCAGCGCAGGGTGACAAAGATGATCAAGGGGCTGGGGGACTTATCATATGAGAGGAGGCTGAGGGAGTTGAACATGTACTCACTGGAGGAAAGGAGGGACGGGGGGACATGATTGAAACCTTTAAGTACAGGAAAGGAATAAACAAGACAGGTACAGAGGGGCTGTTCAAAGTAAGGGAGGGGAGGGACACCAGGAGCCAGGTGGTGGCTGGGTGGAATGCGTTACCTGCAGAAGTGGTATCCAGTAGAACAGTGGACTGCTTCAAAAGGGGATGGGACAAGGCAAGAGGGACGGTCAATGAAGGGGAAGGGTGGAAGGAAGGGGCAGCTGCAGAATAAGGGGTGCTAGCTGCACATTCAAGCAGACTTGATAGACCTCTAGGCCTTTATCTGCTGGCAAATTTCGTTTGTTCATATGTTCGTAATACAGTACACAGGCCGCGTGCTCCTTTTACAATACATAAGATGTGTGCCCTGTACTATACATAGGACGCATGCTCCTTGTCTCTTCAAATGGTGGCCAGTCATGGCGGTGAGAGAAAGGCTGTGCCAGTCACCATTTCTGAGCTGCGGCACAAACAATTCAGGTGGAGGGGTTGGCAGGGTGAGTGGTTGGTGTCCACAGTGGGGGGTGGGCCACTGGACACCAAGGATGGGGTACTTATGTATGGGAATCGGTGGGTGGGAGCTGCCACTAGAAGCCAGAGAGGTCCTTTTTGATATCTCTGCAACTTAATAAACATTACTGTACCTTTTCAGCACAGCATGCAAGAGACATACACCCATAACCATAATGGTATCACTCTGGGGCTGGTGATCGCAGGGTGGGAGGGACCACTAGGCACCAAGGATGTATCTCATTTCACTGGTGACAGGGCACAGAGGACAGCGGAGGACTGCTAGCCACCAGAAATTATATTACTTTTTAAAGAGCCAAGGGTCAGAGTGTGGGGGTGGACCACTGGACACCAGGGATGTCACTGATGGTAATGGGGCTGGGAATCAGAGATCAGAAAGGACCACTTGATCCCAGGGACATCACTGTTGGTAACGAGGTCAAGAACTGGTGACTAGGGGGACAACTAGGTGCTAGGGACATCATTGTTGGTAACAGGGCATGGGATTGGAGACTGGGAGGGTCCACTAGATACCAGAGACATAATTGCTGGTAACAGGGCTGGGAATCAGAGGGTGGAGGGATCACTGGATGCCAGTGATACATTAATGCAAGAATGGGTCAGCAATCAGAAGGGGGGACCACTAGACACCAGGGATACATTGTTGCAAGAACAGATCGGTGATCGGAGGGGGGGGACCACTGGATGTCAGGGATACATTATTGCAAGAATGGGTTAGCAATCAGAGGGTTAGGGGACCACTAGGCACTAGGGAATTTAATTTTTACAGGTGGGCCAGTGATCATCAGGTAGGAGGACCACTAGGTAACAGGGACTTATATTGCACTACCTGGACCAAGATCAAAGGGTGTGTGGGGGGGCCCATGAGACACAAGGGACATAATCTTTTAATGGGGCCAGTGGTCAGAGGGTGGGGGGTGCCACTGTTCACCAGGGAGCAGGTGTGCTCCCCACTGATGATGTGGCTGATGGCTGCAGTTGCTCCGGTGGCCGCTAGGGTTGCCTGGAGCAAGTCGGGGTTTTGTTTGGTATTTGCACTATGAAAATTGACCACACTAACCCCTTTTGTGCAGCGCAAATGCTCTGGATATTGGGTTGCGTGGGTATTCTTGTCTCCTCCCTCTGTTTGCCCACCTGCATGCATTACTGTTTGCATGTGCGCTAACCCTGTTAGCGCACGCAACTGCCCCTTTTGAAATATCGGCTTCCACACAAATCTTGGGCAAATGGGGCACAAACACTTTCCACTAGGCAACATTTTGAATATCAGGCCCCAACTGTGGATAGCACAACCCTGGGTAATTCCCTACATTTTTAAGTGCGGTTCATTCCTCCAACCTCTGACAGGTTCTGCCACAACACCATATTGTAATTGTAATATCAGTTTTGACCCCTTTCAATAGCACTATAGTATATGGTTAGGGATTATTATGAATAGAAAGCCGTGGCTTTCAAAATCTTATTATAGGACAGTTCAAAGGTCAAAAAAGCTGTTGTACTATCGATCTGACGTCACATCAATAGTACAACAACTTTTTTACCTTGCCCTGCCACCTGATTGGCTCACTCAATGCTCTGAGAAGAAAACAAATTGTGTAACATGGCAGCCCAATTAAGCGAGCGCCAGTCGGGGGACCCTCCTCGTTTTGACACGGAGAGCCTCATAACGCTCCATGTCACAAAAGTGAATCACAGTTATTTTATTTTTAAAGCAAGTGGTGATGAGCTAGCAGTACGGGGTGACACAGAACGGAGTCAGAGCGGGACAAGCATGAGGGAGCCAGAACAGGAGCAGCAAGAGTCGACGTAACCAAGATAACCGTGAACTTCGGGGGAAAAAAAACAAAAAAAGACAAGCCAGGAACCATATACCATATAAAATAGTGGATGGTTAACCATCCATAAGTGGTTGCAGCTCATTTGAAGAAGAAGACATCATGGAGACCCCATTTCGCCTCGACCCATGATGTCATCAACAACCTCGATGAAAACACAGCCTTGTTGTGGATAGTCACCTACCCACTATTCTATATGTAGTACATGAATTGTTTACTGTTATTTCACTGTTGCTTCCTTGTTGTTTGTTATTTCTGACGTGGAACCTTCGTAAAAGAGCCTTGACTCAAAGGTACTTGTAATCCTAGAATAAAAAAAAATCAGAGTAATTTTCATTGCAATTTTTGTTTTTATTTTAATCTAAAGTAACAAAATACTCCATGCAGACTAGCTTACAATTTTTTAGATATAAGTTTAGAATGGTGGTGGGAGGGGGTATGGTACATAAATAATGTATAACTTTGCATGGCAAACATTAACTTTGGCAAATCTCTCTTTTCCACTCTGTATGCATAAGATGCTTTGTGCTAGCTAGCTGTATCATGGCAGTCATTCCTCAAAAAAGAAAGTAAAAGACAGCCAATTCTGAGTGCTTTTACTACATAACATAGAAACATAGAATTTATTGACAGAAAAAAGTCCCACAGCCCATCAAGTCTGCCCAGCCCTACCTATCTGTGTTGAGTGTGAAGGTCCCAGTGGCCTTTCTCTTCTCTTTCCTGCCCTTCCATGCAGCCACTGTCTTAACCAGCTCCATGTGTCTGTCCCAGCCAGGTTTGAATCCCTTCACAGATTTTGCACTGACTACCTCCCTTGGCAGTCTATTCCCTCTCCCCACCACTCTCTCTCTCTCTGTGAAGATGTTTTTTAACTTCAATTTTATTAGGTTTTCATTACAGCAATGCAACAGGAAAGGCAGTACTATTTTCATATTAAATATTAGGTTACATGCTATAAGATGCACTTGCTCAGACCAGTCACCACATGTGGTTGCCTAGAGGACTATGGCTGCACCCCCTCCCAGCCCCGAACCCGATACCCCCAACCCATATTGGTGTTCAGTGTACCCCCCAACCACTGTGGCACCGACAACACCCTCCCCCCTCCCCGTACCTGCACATCAGTGCCATGGCTCTGAATAGCCAGTGGCACAGCCTTCCAAATACCTCCTTGGCCGCTGGCCATCCAGGTGATGCTGGGAGCACCCCTATATATAGGCAGCATGCTTCCTGCATCTCATGGATGGCCAGCAGCTGAGAAGGTGTGTGGACGGCTGTGCTGCTCGCTCTCCTGAACTGCAGCATCGATGAGCAGGTATGGAGGAGGAGGGATGGTGTTGATGCTGCAGTGGGGGAGGGATACACTGAACAACAATGTGGGTCAGGGTATCAGGTCTGGGGGAGGTGGTCCGGTGTTGTGGTACTGGGTCTGGAACACTAATGGGAAGGCACTGGTGGGAGGCAACTGCTGTGTACTGTGAGATGGGGTTGTCTGCCATCCTGGACTGGGGTGGGGACCCACCAGTGGTGGTCGATCTATGCAACGGGAGGGTGCTGTGCAACATGGGCATGGCCGGAGAGACAACTGGATGCTGGGTACTGGCCGCATGGGTCCAGGTGCCTGTGAATGGTATTCAAACACCTGGACCCATGCAAAACTGCATAAAGGATCCACTGTGGGACCTAGGACAGGCAACCAATTGGCTGTTCTCCTGGGAGGAACGGGGTGGGGTGGGGGTGCCTCAGTGGGTGGGGGTCCACTGAACTACCAGGGTACTAACGGGTATTATCATTCATGGTACAATTGAGGCTGTAAGGGAGGGGGACCACTAGGCTACCAGGGAGGGTTCAGGGTGTATATTCTACATACGGTTGGGGTTCAGGGATGGGAGGTAGTGCCACTAGACTACCAGGGATATGGGACTGAATTATTGTTTGACACGATCAGGGATTGGAGGAAGGTGCCACTAGACTACCAGGGATGACTGGGGATTTTATTTTATATATGGACGGGATCGTGAAGGGAGGGGGGGCCACTAGATTACCAGGGGATATGCATATGTTTGCACCATGGGCACATTCGTGGCCTGCTTGCAGGGCTCCCGGCATATCCTGCCGGGCACATTCCTGCCCCAGACATTCAAATGGCATCTTGACATGCTAATAGCCCCATTTGCACTTTGTATAGCTAATGGCCCCATTTACATGTTTTGGTCTCAATATCAGGAATTTGCATTCTGCGCATCCGCAGATGCGCCATGCATCCCCATTCCAGGTATTCAGACCTGGCAGGGGGATGTGTCAAAGTATCAGTGGCAGCCCCCATTTGCGCCATGGGCATTTGCTGCCATATTCAGATGGGATGTGCGGTAGCGCATCTCATTTGAATATGGCACGCTCGCTCTCCAGCGCAACTCAGTTGCACGGAGAAACCACTTGCGTCAATATCTTGGCCATTGTATTTCATCCAGTTTTCTACATGTCTTACTCTAGTGCTGTCTCACAGACAAAACATAAAGAACATTAAAAAATAGTTGACAGAATTAATAACATTACTTTCTTCAATAAATTAACAGCAACTTTTTGAACCCTTGCTAATTCATTAGCATCCTAATTTCTTCATAGGTTACTGAGAATTGGTAATTTCCTCGGGCCTTTCTGGGGTTCTAACACCCGTTTCTTCAGTTCTGGCTTTCAGTTTACTCCTGCACAAGATAAAGAAATGTTTCTAATGTCCCTCTTAAATCCCCCCCCCCCCCACCAGCTTCACTGAGTTGCCTCTGGTGTTTGTATTCCCACTCAACATGAATAGCTCTGCTATCAACTTTATTCATCCTGGGGATGATTTGTGTCAGTCAAGATCCCCTCTCCTTGCATCTAGCATGTACATGTTGAGACCCTCCAACCTTTCCATGTAGTCCTAGAACAACCAACACACTGTCAGCCTAAACATTTATGTATTTATTTATTTATTTACAAATATTGGCTGCTATGCACAAATGGGTGGAAAGTACATGCCAGAAATGCGTACCCAGCCAGCATAGCTCCGCACCCGTGGATAGGTGTGCTCAGCCAGTATTCACTAACGTCCGCCACCTGTCTGTGGCTCTGCACCCCCAGTGTACAGGACTCTGCAGGGTGGCCAGGAGTGGCATTGCTGACCCAGGCAGACAGCCAGTGGGATGCTATGTGCCATGGATCCATGGGGCGTAACCAAACCATATTTTCATGCGTAGCGCCCATATTTAAAATTTATACACACTAGGATATCCGCATTTAGATTGTAAGTCTAGTTTTTCTAGTTTTCAAGAGGATTCTGGGGGGAACAGAGAGAGAACAACCAGCAGGGCAGGGGTGATAAGCAAATTACGTATAAACCTAGAATTTGTCGGCACAGGGTCATAATCTCACCTACATTAACAGTGTGGTCAAAAACCACACAGTAAAAAACATCATAATCAAGGGTAGCGCTCAGCAAAATACCGATCAATACAGAAACAGTGAGTGCTACCTTTGAAATGATGGCAAACAATACAAAATGTTATATATTTGCGGGGGCTCTGCCCTCACACCCCCTGTTATGGGGGGCTGTGTCCCCAACCCCGCCATTTATATAACTAACTCCGGGGGATAAAACTTGGAGATGGGGAGAAACCTCGTGGGGGGGGAGGTTGCATTACTAAGGAGGGGGAAATGGACACAAGACATTAAAAAAATAAAATTATATGTCCTGGGACAGGGAATCAAACCATGGGACACTAACACTCCACTGCCCTCCCTGAATGTGGCTCTAGCCTCTGTGCCACAACAGCACACTGCCAACCAGAGTTGTTCACCTCTTTCCCTAAGAGCAACATAGCTACAGAGATAGTGGTAACATACATTTGCTATTCTGTCCCTGTAGCTATGTTGCTTTTAGCTGTTTTGACCATGCTGACTTTTACATATGGTACTCACCACAACATATTGACCCGATACCGAATTTGTCGGCAGAGAAAGTTGCATGGCCCACCCAGTCTTCCCAGATGGTCACTGCATAGTCTGTCTTCACAGATCCTAAATGGTCTCTGCTGGAAATCCTCCCTCCCTCCTCCCTGCCTGTTTACTAATATTCCTTTGTCCATTCCATGCATGCTTGAAGCCCCCTACTGTTTTTCACTTCAACCACTTCTGCTGGCCGTCTGTCCCAGGCATCTACCACTCTTTCAGTGAAGCAGTACTTCCTCATGTCCCTCTTCAGCTCCCCCCCCCCAACTTCATTGCATGCCCTCTAGTTCTAGTGGGTTCTCATTTAAAAGAGACTCCCCTCCTGCACCCTGTTCACCCCTGTAAGGTGTTTGTAGGTCTCTAGCATGTATTCTCTCACTCTCCTCTCTTTCAGGGTGTACATGTTGAGGTCCCCCAGTCTCTCCTTGCACGGCTTTTGGTACAATCCCTGCACCATTTTAGCTGCCCTCCTCTGGATTGCCTCCACCTTATCTATGTCCTTTCAGAGGTGCAGCCTCCAGAACTGGACACAATACTCTAGGTGGGGTCTCACCAGCAAGTGATATAGTGGTAACACTGCCTCCTTTCTCCTGCTAGAAATACCTCTCCCTATGCACCCCAGCATCCCACTGGCCTTACCCACTGCTTTGTCACACTGCCCTGGTAACTCCAAGGTCCTTTTCCTGCTTAGTGACTGTCAGTACCTTCCTCTCCCATCTTTTACTCAGCTCCAGGGTTCCTATGCCCCAGGTGCATGATTTTGCACTTTTTGGCATTGAACTCCAACTGCTATGCTTTTAACCATTCTTCGAGTTTCCTAAGATCCCTCTGCATTCTCTCAACCTCCTCCTGAGTGTTCACACTATTACAGATTTTGGTGCCATCTGCAAAAAGGCATACCTTTCCTTCCAGTTCTTCTGCAATGTCGCTATGAGGACATTGAAGAGGACCAGTCCAGTACTGAGCCCTGTGGCACCCCACTGGTCACTCACCCATCATTAGAGTAAGTTCCTTTAACAGAACAAACATGTTTATACAGCTTACAATAAAACAAATGGCAAAGCTGTGCACGTTGCAAAATTGAAAATAACGAAAAACTGTAATACTACCAATAAAATGTAATGCAATATAAACATATTGACATGTTTACAGAGTGAGCAGGTTACAATATGTTATTTACAGGTCAGAGAGGTTTTATTTATTTTTTATTCTGTTTATGTTCCTTATTCCCCTTGGTCATTGGCCCCCTCACGAACCCCCACCATACCTCAGCCCCATCATCTCACCTTCTCCTGGGTCTTACCTGCTCCTAGGTTACTCCCATGGTTTGCCCTTCAAGGTGGAGTCCATGGGATGAGGCTAGGTCCCTTTGGTGCACAGTATCCAGCCATCAGGAAAGTACCCAGGTCAATGAGTGCGGGGCCTGTGGGTGCAGCAGAACCATTATTCTGCATGGCAGAGTACTCTTTCTTCCTGTTTCATCTCTCAAGATACAGGTGGCTTGGGTGTGCATGTGCACACATGCGAATGTGTGCAGCATGGCACCAGCCTGTATCTTCCCTCCCAATAGCTGTTCCATTGCACTGCCACATGTGCTGACCCAGGTGGTGTCATAGCAGCAGAGCTGGCTGCCCTCCATCTCAGGGGAAGGAGAGCATCCTCTGGGATACCCAGTCCTCCTTCCCCATGCCAGCTCTCAGTGACATGCACTCATTCCCAAATGTGGGTTCCCAGTATCATGAGTGATAGCGCTAACACTGCATCAACAGCCCAACATGGGTCAGAGATATTTGCCATTTACCCTCAAGGGGGAAAGGCAACAGTCTAGTGCCATGCAGTACAAAACAATTTTTAATTTTCTAAAGCATCTACATAAACATATCCTAACATGCAGTATATAGGAAAGTTACATAAAGTAGGTCATCATGGCCCAGTTTTGTGAATTGTGCATTTGTGTAGCATTGCAGCAGCTCAGGTGCGAAATGCCAGTTTATCTCCAACAGTGACTAAGAATCACGATTGTTTGCTGTCACACCTCCCTTACAGCTCAGTCACCACTGAACAGTGCAGAATGAAATATATCAATACGCCTGTGCCGTGTGTTTCTATTTGTTAGGTCACTGTTATTGTTAGTGCTATACAGAATTTCCAAATTTCAGCAGAATGGAATTCCATGGAATGTTAAACAATTTTAACCAGTCCCACAGAATTCCATTAGTATTCCTTGGATTGCATAAAAAAAAAAATAATAATATTCAGTTTTAATATATACTGCGGATTCCATGGTTTCTGTAAATCATGGATTAGTTCTCTACAAACCTTGGAAAAATAATCCATGGGTTGCGTAAATTGCGGAAAACCATTTTACAATTTACATTAACACACAGCTGGAATGCCACAGAATTTTTTTTTAAATTCCAAAATGCATTTTGGATCCGTACTCCGCACAGCTCTAGTCAGTCAGTCAGTCAGTCAGTCAGTTATTTATTTATTTATTTATTTTATTCATTTGTTAACCAGGTAAACACACTGGAACAAATGCCCTTTTCAGTTCTGACCCTGGAGGACAATGACCAACAAGACAATACAATTCGAACACAATCTAAACAAATAATATTACAAAAAACAATTACATACATATTTTGAAAATAAATACTGTTTCAATTTTTCCTTAAAACTCAGGAGAGAAGTAGCTTGATGCACTGCTAAAGGTAAAGCATTCCAATAAGAAGGAGCTGCTATTGAAAAAGCACGTGACCCAATCTTAAGTTTATGTAAAACAGTATCAAGCACAGTTCCACTGAAATGTAAGCTAGGGAGGACAGTGCAACACTTAATCAGATCATATAGTGGGAACAAGGACCCAAAAAAATACTTTTGAAAATAACCCTACCAAAAAAATAATCAAACCTTGCATCAGGTGATAACCATCCCGGTTGTTGGTATAGGTCACAATGATGTGACCTAGCTGGTACAGACAGAACAAATCAACAAATATTATTCTACGTAACCCTTAATGAATGTAATTCTCTAGTTCCAAGTTTAAAGTATAAACTACTGACGTAAACAAAATGTGGTAGTAATGTACCCACTGCACTAGTTATTGCTCTGATCATTGTTACCCTGTGTTGTCATCATTTTCCTTGCTGTAATATCTGGAATAAACTCAGTTAAAAAAGATTTGCAAGGAAGAGCCAGTCTGCCGGTGCAGTGGTAGAGCTACCGCCTGTGATGCCAATGTTCCACGATCAGAAGCAAACCCGGGATGTCAGAGGGCTGGTCAGGAGGAGGAGGAGGACCAGGTGTCCTAATGACTGCTCTCCTCCTCTGGGGGAGCCATGCCAGATGTCTGACACCTTGTGCCATTGCGTCATTGCATGCCATGCCTCCCCAGGGGACAGCAAATAAACAAAAAAAAATAAGCCAAGCAGGGGGATGTGCACCCTCCACCAAACCCCATGCAGCTGACCAAAGCACTCCCCTCAGATCAATTTCAGTCTCTGTTCCGGGAGTACAGGCCCCTTTCTGATGGCCCCACCCAGGGGGTAAGACAGGGTGACTCTGGTGGGGTAGGTAAGTCCCAGGAGCTGGTGTCTGGGTGGCAAAAACGGACAGATGGTGGCTAGCTGACGGTCAAAAAAAAAAAGTTTTGCAAGAAAATATTTGTCCAAATTCCATTTCCCTGGCTTACCTAATTGAAGTGATTTTCAATTTCCTGTCCCCAGAGAAAGACAACAAATGTCAGTAGGACTCAAATCTCACGACATTTCCAAAAATGTATGTGCACAGTGCATTATCAGTTACTATTCCTAGAGCTTTCTTTTTTTCTCCCTTGGTTTTCCTTTACAGGACTCATCCACCCAGTCCTCAGGTAGGGAGACTTCCCAGGCACCCTCCTAGTCCATCTGTCACTACCCCTACAATCCCCCAGGCCTCCTCCAGTGTCCTTGACATCATCCTGACAGTTCTGTGGTTTTTACACTATTTTTATCCCAACCCTCCTAACACTGGTGATGCTGTGTGTTACCTTCCTGTGGAGCCTTACATGCACACTGTTCTTGTGGCAGCGCATGCTCCACGGCCCACCACGGGGGGTGTAAATCAGTGTGAGGCCTTCCCAACTGGGAGCTTTGCCATGGTAGCACTTCTCCAGCCCTCTTGGCCACCAGGCAAGGTCCGGAGTCCATTCCCATACCCAGGCCGCAGCATGCTGCCACTGGTGAATGGGTATTCCCTTCCCCAAGCTTTCTACTACACACCAGTGGTATCAAATACTATGCTAGCAAATGCTGGAATATAACTACATCGATATCTGTATATCCTTGTACCAGATGGTGAACTCACATGATTTTTTATTGCTTTTATAGACAGCAGTATTACTCCTGTCACAGTGCTATCTGCAGTGGCAGTTCCTCTGCTGTTGGTCAGGGTTTCGTCTGTGTTATGTACTACTGTTGCTCTCTGAAAAATATTGAGTTACTTTGCTACTGTATTATGAATGCCTACATACTATAATACAATGCATGTCATGCATTGAAAGTCCAGTTTAGCATCAGAGATAACTCCAGGAAATGTATATGGACTGGATAATTTCACTAAAATTTCACCTGTAATGTAGTTTCAAAGTACAGTAATTACTAAAGATTTTCTTTCACAAGAAAGCAAAATGGAAAACCACTTACCAGCTCGGTGGTGCAAAACTTTAAAAAAAAAAACAGTCAAATTGTACAAGCAAAAAGAAAAGCAGAACTATCCTGTCCCCCTGAAAAAAAAGCACTTTCTCCCATTATTTGTAGTGCATAATGCAAACACAGCTATAAAAGCAAGCCTAAAGTGCAACACCATCTTAAAGGAGTAGTATAGTCAAAGTTTGCAAAAACATGTTGTGCAGAATATTTTGATTTGTGGGTGTAGTCCTGGTGTGTCCTTCCCTTTGTTTGCTTTTAAACATTTTTTTCTGGGGCGTGGCCTGGCTCTGATCAAGATGTCAGCTTAATCTTCTCTCTCTAAAGAGTTACCAGCTATCTAACTTCATCTGCAGCCCTCCAGGCAATACAAATTAAGCCAACCGTATGCTTTGTAGCTAGGATATTTTCTACATACTTCCTGGGAGTCATCTTTTTGACTGCACCAACATTTGACCTTATTTTTGTGGTGGCTCTATCTGGGTTCCTAGGCTGGGCTACAACTATGGCTGAGTCTGAGAAACAGCTCTCCTCCTTATCCAGAGTGGAATCTATGTTCCAGCAGCCAATTTCTGATATGAATGACCTAAAAACAACATCTCAACAAAATGCTGTTACCCTGAAAGCATTAGACTCTAGTCTTTTACAAACTGAAACTAAATCTTCACAAAATGAGTCTTCTGTTCAAGGTCTGAGAGCCACTATTAGAGAATGGGACCGGACCATTAAAAGTTTACAATCTAAACTGGATGACATAGAAAATAGGAACTGCAGAAATAATTTATGTTTCTTCGCGGCTTTCCGGAAGGGTCAGAACTTGGAGACACAACTGCATTGCTGTTACATGTCCTCCCAACCATGCTGCAACTCCCCCCCCAATCTTGATTTAATTATCGAACAGTCTCACCACTCACTAGGCCCTTGACCCGGCTCAAAACAAAACCCCAGACCCATTCTGGCAAGATTTTTCAGTTTTGCACATATCAAGATTATTCTAAGACAAGCTAGAGGAATGGGAGTATTAATGTGGCAAGATTATAAAATTTCAATATATAGAGATTTTTCAAACGAGCTCTCCACCCAAAGATGAGCCTTTACACCGATCAAACAGAGTCTACACAAAAAAGGTAATAGATTTGCATTAAGATATCCAGTGATCATGCAGCTCTTTTTTGGGTAACACCATTAAGGATTTCGACCACATGAATCATTGACTGCCTTCTTGGAGAGTTTGGATCGAGAGACATGCATTCCGAGTCACATTGAGATGGCTCACCAGGTGATTGCGAGTGCTTCCATCGCGAACACTGAGAACAACGAACTGGATACTGGAAATCCCTCACTGGCACAACCCGATGTAGAATCCGCTAGCCACACGGTCCCTTTACCCAGGCATTCAACCTCCATTCAAGAAAAAAAAAGCATTGGAAACATGATCTTTCAAATCTACCTGCTGCATGGACGAGAACACTTGCAAAACACCAGTGTCTTCTAAAAGAGCCCCTCATCTTGAATGTCCACTATTTTTGAGCAACATGTTCGCACCACTTCAGGACAGTATTCATTCATCTCAAGAGGACATTACTCAGGACACCCATGCTTAACAATCTGCAATTCCCTATCATTCTAACCCTATAGTTACATCGGTGGATTCTTCTTGGGCTGAGGTTGTTACTAGTTCGCCCATAAAATAGCTAGAACCACCAAAAAAGAAGCGTAGAGGTAAACTCAGAAATAATACCACCTCGTCTTCCCATGCCGCTTACAGAGTTAATACAACCTGATGGTTGTTATCACATATTCTTTTATTATGTGAGGCATAGCTTATCTTAGGCTTTTATTCTGCCTTGAGCTTATTGTTATAGCCATTTAGTTGTACAGCTTCTGAGTGGCCCTCCTACTGTCACTTTCAGCAGGTACAGAACTATTAAAGCTGTACATCGTGCTTTTATTGATATATAACAAATCATGAAGTGCTGTTATATTGGTCATCATACGATGTCTTGTTACTCCCTAATGTATATCTTTTACCATACAGGAGTTAATTTATATCTAGTAGGCAACAGTTTTGTTGGTTTAAATGTTAAATAAGATTCATGATATTTCTATCCCTTCAAGAATTCTTTTACTGTGGTTGCCTTGGATGCTCTACAGTAATCTATAATACACAAAGCATTTCACTGCTCACTAATATTTGTAAAGAACCTAATAAGTATTTTATCACTTAGTAATCTAAGGTAGTTTTGGTATTGGCCTTCTTACCAGTTTTTTCTCACTTCATTATTTGTCCACCTATATTTATATATATATTTTTTCTCCTCTCAAATATATATTTATGGCCATGCCCTATATAAATAAGCTATTAAAATGGCAGGCTATGTTCATGCTATTTGGTTCCTACATTACTAATAATCTTAATTAAAATAAGGTTATATTCTGCATACTGATCTACACAAGGCCTAAGCTTGAAGTCCGCGATATAGAATTCTCATAATACTGTATGAGATCTCTATTCCGATATGTTGGGACTTTCAGGGCCTAGCTCATAGACCCAGTTATCCCTTAAGGAACTCCATTATGGACAATTTTCAAGCAGTCGAAGCGCAGATTACACAATGCTAATACTACGTCTTATGGAACCTTAGCATTGAAGCCTGCACATGATGCCCTCCTATATGTAGTGAAAACTTTTTTATATAGTCATAATTGCTATATTAGGTGTCATTTATCTCAGATTTTTTCTGTGCCTTATTAAATCCATCTTTGTAGAGTAATCTGGAATACCAATATTATTTTATTTCTATGTAATTATTAAACTTGCCTCAGACTTAATTCCCTCCTGTATAGTAATATACAATTCCAATAACCGATCTAACTTAGTTATGTTACATAGTCTCGGGTAACCTCACAATTTTTGGGTATTCAAATGCAGGTTGGCATACCCTTTCTTTATGTTATCCACATATATACCTGGTTGGTATTGTTTTATTTTTGCTCTAAATGTACTTACTTGATTTTTCGGACAAAGTTATGATTTTGGTACTCTTTAGAAAATAGTATTTTAGTCTATCTTATTATAGTTCAGAATTAAGCAGCTCTTATTATAAAAGTGGTTTAGATATTATTACAAGAATTTGGATAACTATACACGTATAGTTATTTTCTTAAGGAATTACTGAATTTCTACCGCTCGCCCAGTTGTGTTGTGAGAGAGTCTTTAGAAAAGCTGTTTTGACAGTTTTTCTGACTTTTATCTCACTGCACATCCAAGGTGCTTTAATGTTTTTTTTGTAGCTTTAATATTAGATAGTTATGTTTTAAAGTGTTTATCATATTTCTATATTGTCTACATTTTAGAGAGATACAGCAGCTACATTTTTTCAAAATGTATTTTATTATTCTTTTTTTGGCCCTGAACATTTTTCCATACTCAGTCCTATATTATTACCAGGTTAACTGATCTAGTTTATCCTATGACATCCTCACTTATAGCTACCCCTGAGTCCCTCTTTCCACCAAGAGTATATATATTTCTCCTACACTGTTAACATGACTGATCTGATTTTATATATTTGGAATGTTAAGGGAATCAATTCTCTTTGTAAGCACAAACAAATACTCTCACATCTTAAAAAACATAAGGCTAAGATTGCATTCTTACAAGAAACCAAGCTTTTGGCAGAGGACACGGATAGGCTAAAAAGGGACTGGGATGGTCATATATATATACCTCATCTTTTACTTCAAAGAAGTGTGGTGTGGCAATACTAATTCACAAAAATCTTAAGTGGACTCACATAAAAACAATTAGTGATACAGAAGATAGATGGGTGATAGCTATCCTTAACACTCCCTCAGGCCCCTTAACATTAGTTAATGTATATGCCCCCAATTCTGACACCCCCAAATTCTTTCATAATTTATCTCAGCAAATTATAACAGGTCACCCACTAATTAATATACTTAACAAATTTACCTCACTGTCTGGTTTAGCTCTAAACTATAATAAGTCAGAGACATTACCCCTAAATTCCTTTTGTAAATCTTTTATGAACACTGCTTTGGGCTTCCACTGGGCACCACAAGGCCTCACGTATCTGGGCATAAAAATTACACCCAATTTAGGGAAAGTTTGGGAAACCAACTTTACTCCATTATTATCCAATATCAAGACAACATTAGAGAGATGGAAATTACTTAATCTATCTTTCACGGGGAAAATAGCGGCCATTAAAATCTCTATATCTTCCAGAATATTTTATCTCTTCGCTAACATCCCTGTATTTCTTCCACCTAATCTTCTAAGTAAACTTGGTAAATTAATTGGCAATTTTTTATGGGAAGGCAAAATACCCAGGTTTAGTCGAACCAAACTTCGTTCGCATTGGTCTAGAGGGGGATTTGGTCTTCCATGGTTCACAGTTTATTTATTAGCCTTTAGAGCCACTCAGACCATCAGATGGTTTTGTACACCAACCCCTCAAACCCCGTTATGGGTAGAAATGGAAGCATCTCTCAGTCCAGGGAGTCATCCTGTTTCCTTCATCTACAAATCGCTTTCTTAACATTTAAGATCTCACCCCATTATTGGCTCTTCAGCTCACTATTGGAAACAAATCCACAAATTTCTAAACTTTAATCCTACCCCTCTCTTGCATACTCCTCTATGGGGCAATCGAAATACCTCTCTCGAAAATCACCCAATTTTCTGTTGGACATGGAAAAATAAAGGCATAATGTTTATAGGTGACATCCTAGAAAAAACATTCTCTTAACTTGAAATCCTTTACAGATCTTTGTGTACAGTGGGATTTACCTAAACAAGACTTCTGGAAATACTTACAACTATGCACTGCATATAACACTTTTCTTCTTTCCGTTCACACACATTCTATTCATGACCAACATATTTCCCTTTGGACTAATACTGAATCTAATCTAACTAGCATTATATATAAGGATATCAGAGATGCATTTCTGGATCAATCCCTGACTGCTAAAACTAAGTGGAGCCTTCTGTTAAAATATAACATAATGGAGTCACAATGGTGCAAATGCTGGCTTTGTTGCCATAAAACTTTTAAGGATGCACGTAGTGCTCTTATCCAAATTAAAATCATTCACCTATGGTATAGAACACCTGCGGTGCTTCACCGTATGGGCTTGAACCAAAACAATAACTGCTGGAGATATAATTTACCCAGTGGAGATTTACTTCATATTCTTTGGTTTTGTGACCCCATACTCAAACTTTGGTGTAAGATTTTTTAGTTTGCATATAAAGTAGTTGGCCACAATATCATGTTTGATCCTAAATATGTTTCGCTTGGTATTATTACATCATCTAATATCTCCCTTTCTCCCGCCCAACATAGATGGATGAATTTACTTTTTCTCCAAGTTAAACGACTTATCCTGATGTTTTGGAAATCTTCCACTATACCAAAATTCTCTGATATCCTTAAAAATCTCTTACAATAAGCTTCTTTCAAGCGGATTACATTTGCTGCTTTAGACCGACTAGATGAGTATGGAAAATGTTGGCAAGGCTATTTTAATCATCTGAATCCTTCCAATATATAACTGATAATCAGTGTATGATGTATAGTATTTACAATACTTCTTTACTATATACAGTATATTAAACCCAAGAAAGCTGTTGTTTCTCACTTCAGATTTTTTTCTCTTCCTTTTTCTTTGTTTCTTGTTGTATTAATCATTTATAAGGTTAATATTGTATAAAAAAAATTATTTTTGATCTTTCTTCATGCACCTCATTCAGCGAGAACACAAGGTATACAACACAAGATGTGGCTAATTTTGAATTTTTATTTACTTGTTCCCAATCTTTTCCGTACCTCTTGTGTATCAATATTCTTAATAATTTGTCCAATATCATTATTGCTGACTTACATGAAGTACTGTTATACACCATGAATGGACGATATAAAACACTCTTATATATCCTTTTTATGTCCTAATTCTTGCTGTATTTTTATTTCTTTTGCATCACCCTTTTGTATAAGGAAGAAAGATTGTATTGTTATAAAAATCTTTGAATAAAAAGATAAACTGAAAAAAGAGTTTTTTCTAAATTAGACTGCCAGTTATATGGTATTTTTATGGCCCCTGGGGATCTCCATCTTATCAAAGTTTATTTCTCTTCTCTTCTTTTTCCTACAATGCCTACTGTCCCGAGACAGTGATGCATCCAGGATCACTGATTCAGCAAGTACTAGAGATAGGAGCCTGATGTTCTGGCCTCCACTAAGTAGCTCTAATTCAATATTTTGTATGTGTGTGTGTGTATGTGTGTCAAGTCTAGCCAGCAGGAGTAAACGTCTTGCTTTTAAAACTTTTCATTTCATCAAACTACACACAGCCATAAAAGCACACAAATCGCCCCAGATAATTAATGCCATAATTAATAAAGACTGTAGCTGTTTTCTTACAGAATAACCCACTCATTTAGCCCTCAAGTATTTACTAAACTGTAAATGTAGCCGATAGTGCTGATTGGATAAGGAAAGTTACTTAATATCACAGGTCTACTGTTGTAAACTGACTCTAAACCAGTGCTTGCTGAATCCATGGTCCCCAATACATAACTGTCACATGGAACAGGAGGCATTATAGGAACAAGAAGAGCAATAAACCATGTTATGATGGAGAGCCCCAGGGGACATAAAACTACAGCAAAACTAGCAGGTTAGTTTAGAAAAAACTAATAGCAGACAAAGGGAAGGGCACAGTAGAACTGCACACTCAAATCAAAACACTGCACAACATATGTTTTTACTTATTCTTCCGGCACTACTCCTTTAAAAACTCAAACGTATGTAGTGTTTGAAAAACACTAGCATTTCATGCTAAGTGCTTCATCAGAGGTGAACAACCCAAAGGCAGTTAAAACAACTTTTTAAAAAGTGCCTTTGAACCACATTAAGTAGAAGGTGTCATTTATAAGCATCAGTTCTGTTTTCTTAATTTATTGTCACAAGTGCTGACCTCAAGTTTCATTAGCTCCAAGTTCTAATGAGGAATGGGAAAAACAAGAGCACTATTTTTTATTTATTTAGTTCTAGGATTACAAATATATTTGATCCGAAGCTCTTTTACAAAGGTTCCACGTCAACTGAAGAAAAGCACAAAGGACACAATAGAAATAGTAACATTTCAATAGAAGTAATAACATTGCGGATGGTACAGTACAATTGGAACAGTTTAAATGCAATAGAAATAACAATATTGCAGTAGAAATAACAACATTGCGGGTGGTGCAGTACAATTGGAGCAGTTAGATACAGTAGAAATAACAACAGTGCGGGAGGTACACAACAATTGGATCTGGTATTATTTAAAAACACATTTAGAGAGAGATGTCCAAAGTCTGGTCGGGGCAGCAACAACTAGGAGAGGGGTACAGAAACAAAGGAGGAGAGGATGAAGTAGCAGCCAGAGGCATTTGTCAGACACAACAGAGAGAAGCACTGGCATGAGGGGGAATGTGGAAAGAGAGAGAGGGAAAAAGTGAGGAGGGAGTTGGAAATGGGAGGGGAGGAGGTGAGGAGATAGGGCAGATAGGAGATAAGTACTGTGATGGGGCACAGTGCGGCTGTTGGAGGTGGAGGGAGTGTCTGATTTAGGTGAGGCAATCACAGGCGCTGGAGGCAGTAAGATGGAGCTGGAGCTTGTTTTTAAACATACCAAGTGTTGGAGCTGAGGAGATGGTGGAGCTGAGACCATTCAGCCAGGAGGGAGCCCTATAGGCGAAAGAACGTTGACCCTGTGTAGTGCAACAGCGGGAAACTTGCAGGAGCTGCAATTTGGATCTCCTGATGCTCAGTTGATCGGTATTATACTGTAGCAGAGCTTGGACACCGGGGGAATGAGGCCCAGGTTAATTTTTTTCACCATGATGCAGATGAGATAATACGGTTGGAGAGTTGGAGCCATCCAGATTGAGCATAAAGGTCACAGGTATAAGTGAGACAGTGGGCACCAGTGATAAGTCGACATGCCTTGTTGAGGACTGCTGATATACATCTGAAGGTTGTCGCCATGGCAGAGCCATAAATGATGAGACCATAGTCCATAATGGAGACCACAGAGCTCTGGACAGCAATCTTCAAGGCTTCTGGAGTGAGATGTCGCCTGTGCTTGAACAGTAACCCGAGACACGTATTAGCAGCTTTGGCAACACTGTCAACATATGCCCCATAAGAAAGATTGGGGTCAAGCAGTATCCTTAGGTATTTGAAGGAGTGGACCTGTTCGAGGGTATTCCCTGGATGGTGGAGATAGTCAGGGGGTGTAGCTTGTGCTGGTTGTGAGAACTGCGAAAAAGCATAGACTTAGTTTTCTTGTGATTAAGGACAAGCTTATGATTAGTAAACCAGTTTTCAACAGAGCTGAAACCATGCTGGAAATTGAGTTGTAATGGCGTAGGGTCTTTGTGAGAAGAGAAAACAACTGCATTGTTGGCATACAGAATGATTTGTTCCAAGCAGGATTGTGGAAGGGAATTTAGAAAAAGGATAAACAGGAGTAGACCAAAGATGGACCCCTGGGGACACCAGAGTGAACTGGTAAAGAATTAGAGAGTGCGTTGGCAATTTTTACTCTTTGCGATTGGTTTTCAAGGTAGCTTTTAAACCACAAAGCAGTCAGGCGCAAGTCCAGCTTTCAGTAGATGGTCAATCAGAAGCCGATGGTGGACAGTATCAAATGCCTTGGACAGGTCGATAAAGACTGCCCCAGGTAGGAGGCCATTGTCCAGTGAGCTGTGCAGTGCTCCAGTGAACTCCAGGAGGGCCGAGGTGGTGCTGTGTCCTTTTCTAAAGCATGTTGTTGTGTGCACAGAATGTTATACTTGTCCAGATAGTCAGTGAACTTGTCCGTGACAATGCGCTCAAGGGCCTTGGAGAGCAGGGTTAGTATTGAGATTGGTCGATAGTTAGTATGATTGGTCTTGTCACCACTTTGTGGACCAGGGTAACAGTGGCAGATTTCCATTTGGAGCTCCGCAGTGTTCCATGGGTTACAGAGAGCTTTGACTTTTCATTTTTTAACAGGAGCAAAGAAGTCACAGGCCATGTTGAAGGTGGTGATGAAGTAGTCAAGAGCCATGTTAGCATCCATCACCTTGTATATAGGTAGCCAGTCTTGCAGACTCAGGTGGTGTTTGAGATGGGTGAATTGTGCACAGGGGAGGACTCTGCTGGTGATGATTATGGGGGGGAGGCCTGAGAAATTTGTTGGACCATTCACAGATGACCGGGGAGTGGTCACTGAGTGAGTCCAGGAGGATGGAGGTACGGGAGATCTGGGTGGGGTGGCTGGTAAGAACCCAGTCCAGGAGGGTACTGGTGCCAGTTTTGTAGTTTGTCCTAGTAAGGGAGGCAACCATCTGTGTAAGGTTAACTGCTGCAATGGCATCCTTATGAGCACCAGCATCCGATGCAAGCCACTTTATGTTGAAATCACTTAGCAGGATAAGTTCTGAGCTGGAAGGTTGGATATTGATAAAGCTGAGGATATCTCTAAGGCCATGACCTTGGTCCCTGGGTGGGATATAAACAGTGATGATTGTAAGGGCTTTATTATTGGCCCCATAGGAGAATTTTGATAGGTAGGATCTAGGCCGAGAAGTCAGGAGAAAGAGTTGCAAGGGGGTGCCCCATGATAGTGTCTTTAATATAGATGGCACAGCCCCCGTCTCTTTAAGAGACTTGATCCTGCCTGAAGACATAGCCTTGTAAGGTGATTGCCAGATCGGGAACTTTGGGCGACAGCCAGGTTTCAACAACTGCTAGGACATCAGGGTTATGTTGGCTTGTGAAGGACTGAAGGGCATCAGACTTAGGCAATAAAATGCAAATGTTGAGGGTTGCGAGAATGAGAGCCCCAGTAGTGTTTGAATGACTTAAACAGATGGGACCCAGGTTTGGATGGATGTTACCCAAAATCAGTAGAAGGAGGAGCAAGAGATTCATGGTGCATAGGCGTAATTCCTTAAGATACTGTTAGCTATTGCTATATGGGCTAAAGCACAACATGAGTAAATATATAGTAAGTTTTAAAGGCAAGGTCTTGGGGGAATCGTGTGGTATAGAATGGGATGGGAGGCAGAAAAGATAAATCTCTAAATATTTTGAGAATGTCTTCCTGTTTGTGCTGATTTTTTTAACATATTCTATTAGGCCCTTAAATTAAGCACATTTGAAAATCTGTGATTTTAGGGATCAATCAAAATTAGGAGTGCTCTCTCATTTGAGTGGCGTTGATGTGAAAGTTCTTCCAAAATGATGTGAGTCCAAGAGAAAAAGGCATGGAAGTCATGAAAATAAAGCACATGGACATGATTCTGTGATAACTGAGAAACATTAAAAACATTACTTGTAGGCTGAACCAGTGGCTTAGCAGCAGTGGGCTGTACCAGCATGCAGGAAACCCAGTTTCAAGAACATCTGCAGGTTCCTTGGCTTGCTGGATCAACAGAAGGTGACAGCATCATGGAGGTTTTGCGCTTGCTTTCTGGGAAGGGAAGGTTGCAGTACTTTGTCACTGGTGAGGTGTCAGAGGAGGCAGCAGCACACACCTCTCTTGGTGACCTCATGTTCTGGATGGGGAAGGGAATGAGAGGGGGGACAAAAGAGGAGAAAAGGTGCATTTCATCTCAGGAAAAAAAATGATTGCTAATATAAAAATCAAGAGAAAAGATGGCAGGCTACCATTCATCAAATTTATATTCACTGAATCACTGGTTATACTGTAGTATAAATCATTGTTGGTCCACAAGTCCTAGCCCACCGATAGTTCATGATGACTGTGCCACTTCATCAGGGTAGTAAATGGTGGCCATATTTGGTCATAAACACAAAATGTCAATACTTGTCTATATTGGTTGTAAAAACTTAATATTCTTTAGGGCTGGGGCAAAGTCCTAAAGTCATTTTATTAAAAAAAAAAGTAGAAGGCCATACCTATATCTAGATGTTATCATGTTTGTTATATATTTTTAATTTGAGTACCTTGTCCTATTACAAACACTTCCATTAATTTCATATTTATATAAATGTTTTAACCCTTTATTGATATTTCTGGAGAATATCTATTCTACTAGTAATATTTCAATCACTTATTCACTTTCTTGATGCTGTACTTGCTTTGCCCACATATTCGTTAGTCCCACTATTTATTAATATATTCATGTTGGATAATACAATGTAACTGTAAATATTATGACAACACTCCATGTTCTTTTTCTGATAATTACTATTATTACATACATACAAGTTTAGGAAATACATATGGAATAATGTATGGGCGACTGTGTGCTAAGAGACTTTTTATACACTGAAAATGTGTTTTGCCACATAAACCACAACAGCAAACCTCAAGTGATTTATAAAGGCAAAACATACCGAGAGTATATAAAAAAGAATGAGTAATCACACAGTCACACATTTTTTTTAAGTAATATCTTTTTGGGTCTGACTTTAAAGTATAAGTAAGCTGACAGGATGTTGTCACATCTGTTTTGAATTACTGTTACAATGTAACGATTTCCTAGTGGGTGATTGATCAGCTGTGACTTTCTCCATATCATCCTAGTGTGATGTCATAGAAACATAGATCACGATGGTAGAAAAAGACCAAAGAACCCTCCAGTCTGCCCATATTCCCCTATAATTCCTGAAATGTTCCTTGGAACCTATTGTTCCTCCACAGTACTAACCCTCTCAGTCTTATCCTCATTCTCCTCCCTGATCTTGTTGCCCTGGGTGACCACTATTCACTTAATTCTATCCTATGCCTGCTTGAATCCCCTGTGCTTGCACCCACCACCTCAGTTGACAGAGTGTACCAAGGTTCCACCACCCTTTTGTTACAGAAGTGCTTTCTCTTGAACCTCCCTCCTGTTAATTTCCATGTGTGGCCACATGGCCTTGAGTTGGTATTCAGGGTAAATAATTCCCCACAGTTTACTTTATTAATTCCTTTAAAGATCAATGGTAACCATTTTACACACTGTTAAAAAAGGCCTGAATTCAAGTCCATGTGTCATGAGTAGTCTTTCCTGACAATGTCATGCTATTTGGTTTTGTGGTTTTCTTTAAATCAGCATTTGTTAACTTGTTCTGCACTAACTGGAAACAGTCAGGCTGTTTCTGTCCTTCTGACTGAGCTTTGGAGAGTGATGACATCATATTGGACTAAGCTGCAGCTGTAGCAGCGCAAGTCCTTGCTTGACTGAAGGGCTATAAACTCCCTAATTAGAGTAGTCTGTAGAATTAATTGTTTGCTTGCTGGGTTTTTACTAACTCAGTCTCTGGTATGTGTTCAGATGAATTAGCTGAAAATCTACCATTTTGTTCTTCTAAAAAGCTGATCATTTGAGTTGCAGTGCTGAATTGAAGTGGTATGCATTTGAGAAATCAGTTTGTCTGTATCACAGCTGTGACTTCTGTCCCATCAAGACTTTGTGTTTTGTTTTCTAGCTTTATAACACTGTGTTGTTTATTTAGTGGATATACAGTAAAATAAATCTAAAGTTTGTTAATTCATACAAGTAGTTTGTCTTTGATGTAGCCTCAATAAATAGGTCCATGTAAGAACATTTTTTTTCCTCTCAGATTGACAAACAGGTGTCTGCCACAGTCTGCTATTTCAGGCACATGTATTATAAGTACTCACAAATTTCAGTTCATTGATGGTTTCTGTATGAAAATACATAATGTATAACTAGAAACAGTATAGAGCATCCTGATGCTCACTGTCTCCTGTACCACAGTTGAGGCAGCTGCACTCTGCTGCCCCGTCTCCTTCCCCACAAGCCCCCTGTCTCTTGCCACACATTTAAGGCTGTTGCACCCTGCTGCCCACTGTCTTCTTGCACACAACTGGGGTTGCTGCACCCTGTTGCCCCATCATCTACCTGAACACTCAGGGCTGCTGCACCATGCGCACCCCATCCCACTGTCAGAGATGTTGTACCCTGATGCCCCCTGTGTCCTGCCCCACAGTCAAGGCTTCTGCACCATCCTGTCCACAGTCCCCTGCCATCACAGCCAGGGCTGCTGCACCCTGTGCCTGCCTACTTTGGCAGGGCTATTGTGGCTTGCTGTGCCATGGAGCCTCTTTCCTCCACAGCTAGAGCTGCTGCACCATGCTGCCACTTCCCACAAGAGTTATGGCATTTGCTGCACCCTTTCAGAGGAGGGCAACAAAGATGGTGCATGGGTTGCATCACAAGTCCTATGAAGACAGGTTGAAGGAACTGAACATGTACTCCCTGGAGGAGAGAAGGGAGAGAGGGGATATGATAGAGACATACAAGTATCTTACAGGGAGGAACAGGGTGCAGGAAAACACTATTTTTAAGTGAAAAAGATGTTTCAGGACTAGAGGGCATGGGATGAAGTTGGAGGGAGGACGATTCAGAGGAAACATGAGAAAGAATTTCTTCACAGAACGGGTGGTGGACAAGTGGAACACCCTGCCAGAGGAAGTGGTGGGGGCTGAAACAATCACGGGATTTAAGAATGCATGGGATAGACATAAAGGAATTCTAGAGGTCAGGGTAAGGGGAAATAGACTTCTAGGAAAACAAACTGAACTTACAAGCTCAAATGGGCAGACTAGGTGGGCCATAGGCCCTTATCTGCCGACACTGTCTATGTATCTATGTATCTATGTCCTCTGCCCCCAAAGTTGTGTCAGTTCCACCCAGCTATGGCTGCTGCACCCTGCCCACAATTTGGGCTGCTGCACTCTAACAGCTCCCTTGTCTCCTGGCCTAACAGTCATGACTTCTGCACCTTATTGCCTTCTGTCCTTCACCCCCTTTACACAAGATGAAAGTATTTTTCTGTTTTTTCTTTTGGGCAGTGCAGTATAAAATCTGACTGTGGTGGCAGGGGCAGTATGGTGCAGCAACGCTAACTGTGGAGTCATGGGGAAGTGGAGGCATGGGGCTGTAGGGTGCAGCAGGGCACAGCAGCCCTCACTGTATAGACAGGAATAGGGTGCAGCAGCTCTGGCTACAGTGGCAGGGGACAGACTACAGCATGGCGTAGAAGCCTTGATTGTGGGACAGAACATGGGGGGCATCAGGGCACAGCAGCCCTGACTGTGGAATAGGATGCACATAGTACAGCAGCCCTGCCCATTTGGGAAAATGGAAGTAGGTAGCAGGGTGCAATAAAAGCCCCACCTCTGGTGACATGGGCAGCATGGTGCAGCAACCTCAAATGTGGAGGCAGGGGACACTGGACTCTAGATCATAACACAGCACAGCAGCCTGACTGTGGTGACAGAAACAGGGGCAACATGGTGCAGTAGCTCTGACTAGGGGGGGACAAAGTGCAGCAGGGTGCAGCAACCAAAACTGTTCAGGCAGGGGCAGCAGGGTGCAGTGGCTCTGATTGTTCAGGCAGGAGATGGGGCAACAGGGTGAAGCAGCTCCAACTCTATGGGAGAAGAAAGTGGGCAGCAGGGTGCAGCAGCCTCAAATGTGGGGCAGAAGACAGGGTCCTTGTGGGGTAGGTGACGGGGCAGCAGAGTGCAGTTGCTTCAACTGTAGGCAGGAGATGAGGGCATCAGGATGCCATATAGTGTTTCTAGTTATATATATACATGATGTATTTTCATAGAGAAACCATCAAAAACTGAAATTTGTGAGTTCATATAGTACATGTGCCTGATACAGCAGAGTGTGGGAGGTACCTGTTTTTCAATCTAAGAGGAAAACAATTGATCTTAAATGAACATATTTATTGAGGCTACATCAAAGACAAACTACTTGTATGAATTAACAAACATTAGATTTATTTTATGTTTATTAAATAGATGACCAAGTGTTATATAGCTAGAAAAAAAACACAGTTATAATGGGACAAAACCACAGCTGTGATATAGACAAGCCAATTTCTCAAATGCATATCACTGCAATTCAGCACTGAAACTCAAATAATCAGCTTTTTATAAGAACAGAATGATAGATTTTCAGCTAATTCATCTGCACACAAACCAGAGACTGGACTAGTAAAAACCCTGGACAGCAAACAATTAACTCTGGAGACTGCTCTAATCAGGAGGTTAGCAACCTTTTAGCGCTTCAGTCAAGCAGGGCCCTGCACTGCTGCAGCAGTAACTTAGTCCAGTATGATGTCATCACTCTCCAAGGCTTAGTCAGAGGGACAGAAATAGCCTGACTGTTTCCAGTTAGTGCAGAACAAGTTAACAAATGCTGATTTAAAGAAAACCACAAAACCAAATAGCATGACATTTTCAGGAAACACTGCTCATGACACAGGGACTTGAATTCAGGCTTTTTTTAACAATGTATAAAATGGTTGCCATTGATCTTTAAGGAACTTGAAGCGCTCTATCGTAGCTCCCCTCTCCCTTCTGGTTTCCAGTGAGTACATTAGTGCCTTGTGATGCTCCTCATAAACTCTGCCATGCTGGCCCTGAATAATTTTTGTTACTCTTCACTGCACTGTTTCCAACCTATCCCTGTCCTTTCTGAGGTGAGGGCTCCAGAACTGGATGCAGTACTACAGGTGAGTCCTCACCAGAGATCTGTGTATGTCATACCAGGTTGATATGGAGAATGTAGTGCCTATCTTCTGGTTAATATCAGACCTTACTAGCTGTTATAATACAATATAAATTTAATACAGATTTCAACTCTTAATGATTTACGGTGAAAATAAAACTAAAAAAAATTCAGAACAAAGTTATACAAAACTATAACATTTCAACATTATATGATACATGGACATTTTTTCATTCTACATATGATACGATATAAGATACAAAGTAGTTCCAGCATCATAGGATTTGATTGTAATTGTATAGTTAATTAATTAAATAAATAAAAGAGAGCAAAGGAGAAGGAAAAATAGGATAGCCAGTATTTATAATTAACAAACTTTAACCCTGAACAGCCACTAAAGTGTAGCCATCTCTGGGGTGGAAGAGTACCATTCTGCACCAGCATACTACATGTGTAGAATAATGCATGGGCAACCATGCAAAACAAGGCTGTTCTTCTATCAAAGGTTCCGACTGCATCATAGGGACCTCGAGAGCGAAGCCCATCAGACTCCCTTAATGGAAACAAAAGCAAGTTGTGCATGGTTGCCCAAGTGTTGGTTTCTGGAACTGACCCAGACCCAGAGAAAACCACAAAGATTACAATAATTATAAAATGATACTCTTAAAAATGCAGAGTATTGAAAAACTAACTTAATCAATGAAAACTATAAACCATCATAAATAAAAATGGAGTTGCTGTCCAGAAGACTGGAGCTGACTTCAAGGTGACTGCTATCTTCAGCAGAGCAACAAATTTGATATAAAATGTTCATGGCAATCTGGGTGTCCAGATTGGAAAAATAGTACAGTCCCTGATCCATCCCAACCAGTCCAGCTTTATTAAACACCAGAATACCATGGACAAAATTCAGCAGGCACTGCTATTGGCAGATTATGTTCAGACAAGAAAAATACCTGCTGTCTTCCTTAGTCTGGATGCTGAGGAAGTGTTCGACAGGGTTTTCTGGAAGTTTTTGTGGGACACCCTGTCGACCCTCCATTTTCCAGAAGCATTTATGAAATGACTACAGAATATTTTTTCTGAGCCTCGAGCTTACATCAGAATTAATGGAGCTATAACACCACCAATACGTCTCCAGCGGGGACTAGACAGGCCTGCCCATTTTCCCCATTGTTGTTTGCTCTTTATAGTGAGCCTTTGGCAGCAGTAATCTGTAGGGAGCTGACGGTGAAGGGGATACCATTGGGACAAATAGAATATAAACCGGGGTTATTTGTGGACGATGTTCTCCTTACAGTAAGTTCCCTGGAGAAGTCTGTACCAGCTGCTTGGTCCGTTCTAGATCACTTTGAGAGAGTGGCAGGATTTAAATGAAATGGGATTAAAACAGAAATACTAACCTATAATTTCTCCCCATCAGACACGTTGAAGAGGGCTCTTCCACTGCGATGGCATAGGTTATCTATTAAATGCCTGGGAATTCATATTCCAAAGATTTAAACAACTTAGAATGATTTAATTATGAGCCAATCACACGGGCAATACAATTAATAGAGACTATACGAATTAATATTCTCCCCCGCTTGCTTTATTTGTATCAGACCATCCCATACTTTCCGGCATGATTCTATTTTAAATCATGGACTGCTATGCTATCCAACGTTGTATGGGGGGGGGTGCCAATGACTGAAAATTCGTATGTCTATTCTCCAGTTGTCCCTGGCACAGGGTGGGACAAATCTACCGGACTTAGAATGATACGCTACAGCAGCCTTTCTGAAGATAGCCTTGCAGTGGTTATTGCAGCATTACCAATCGCCCTGTAAAAGTATACTGAATTTTCGCTCAATGATTTATATGACACAGTCTAATACTGTTTTCTACAGAAGGGATCATTCCCCCTCTCAGGAATTTTACTGATATAACTTCTCAGATTTTAAAAGTGTGGATTAAACTTTGAAAACATCCTAAATTTGTAGATATTTATGCATCTATTGCGTGCTGATGAGAGTTTCTTGCCAAACCAATTACATATTACATTTAAACAATGGCGCCATACAGGTTTACATTTAATTTGTCAGTTTATGAACAAGGAGGGAGTGATTCCTTTCTAAATACTACAATGGACTTATGGACTATCCTTGCCACTATTTACTAGTTAAAAGTCATATTCAGCAACAACCAGAATGCAATACTAAGCTACCAACCTGAAACCTCCCTTTCCTTGAACTAATAATTCAACATAGTGACAGGCAATAGGAACTCATTGAATATGACTGCTATTCAGACGACTTCCGGTGATGTCACTACAATGGTGGCTGCATAGACCTTGCCGCTCCCGACCCGACCCAGCAATCTATCCTAATCTGCACTGGAGCATTGTTAATAACTCTCAGGGTGGTGATACTATCAATCGCAAATGTCCAGAAGACCAACAAGTCCAAAAGAAAAATAAAAGAATGGCCAAAAAATTGACCTAAAAGCAACTTTCTATAGATGCAGGTATGGAGGGATTTGCGGCCTGTGCTAGAGCCTGCTCCCCCTCTGAATCCTCCTGGAACCTAGACCTGGAGGAAGAAGACCCATCTAACAAAACTGAAAGAGCACTGGCAAATATCCTAAAGTCGGTCAATAAGATCGAATCATCCATCGCTGACATGTGTATGAACATAAAAACAATAAATACCAACGTCCAGACGAACAAGAAAAAAATCTCGGAGGTGGTGGAGTCACAGGATAGCAGTGATAGAATCCTAATGTACCTGCTTCAAAGGGTTCACCTTGTGCATGCTAGATTGGAAGGCTCAGAGAATAGGGCGAGAAAGAACAACTTCAGAATCCATGGAGTGCAGGAAGGGGCCAAGGAGGGCTTCAACTCCCCAGCAGATTTTGTGCTTAACTTGCTGAAAACTACTATTTCATTGCCTTCCAATTTGCCCCTGGATATTAAGCGCGCTCACCGCTCGCTAGGCCTGCGCCCATCTGACCTCAAGGCAAAACCGCGTTCCTGGCTAATTCACATGTTGCACCATCAGGCCAAGGAACATATCCTGATGGAAGCCTGGTGACACAAGGACTTAAAATACTCAGGTCAAAATATCTACTACAACCGTGACTTCTCGGTGGAGCTACAAGCAAAACGACTCCAAGTAAGATAAGTCATAAAAGAGCTTAAAGAGAAGAAAAACATCAGATACCAGTTAAATTTCCCTGCTAAGTTAAAAGTATACCTAAAAGAGGGCACCCGAGTGTTTGGCTCACTGGCTGATGCCGCACCATTTTTGGCAGAACAAAAGATTACAGTCCCAAACCAGGAACTGGAGATTCTAGAGCACAGGTTGCTGTCCGAGGCATGGGAAATACAAGCAAGAGGGCGCAAGAGATCCTCACCATGGCTACTTCCACACAGGACTGCCGTAGACATGACTAAGTTGATCAAGAGAACAGACTTGGGAAACCCCTCTGAGTGTGCAAGAAGGAAACTAAACCCCAAGGTGACTTTTTAATTGAACTTGGAACACTGGCATAACACTACGGTGGGGTTCTTATCTTCTCGGGGAAGGAAGATGACCCTTCGTCAGCACGAATCTTGGGGGGCAGGGATGATATTCTCTCCCTTGTACTCCTGAGGGGGCAGTCTACTAGACTTGAACTATTGACTGTCGACAAGGAAAGTCCTCATAATTTTAAAGCAAATTACATGGGGTGTGATCTTTAAACAAATCACCTTGCAGATGACTCTTCCTAAAAATACCTAGCAGGTATAGAAATAAATGCAGTGGTAGAACTAATGGCTAAAGCTGTTTTAGGAAATATGTCTACAAGTATGTAAGCATAGAGTTGCTATGAAGGGGTTATTAGCTTAATTGGGAGCTGGGTTCGGGGAGAGGGCAGGGGGGTTTGCGATCCAAGCCACCAGAGTTTCATCATGGAAGCGGTGACGGGGTGCTTGTGCATGCTGCTCCTACTCATACTATTTGGGGGGAGGGGGCTATACATGCCACACCAAGACGTCTTGTCTATAACCTCTAAACATTCATCGGGGAGGTTACTGAAACCTGAAAGCCTTCATCTAGGAAGTCAATCCACGATTATTGAAAGAGAAAGAAGGCGTTGCTATTTTAAGCAGCAGCACAGCCGAGTTACATTAACTTAACTCTCATTGTTGATACAGTTTTCTTTTCTGTTTGTAAGCGGCATGTTCGACTGGAAGTTTGATGTTGTGTTATCAGATTCTCAAAGATACTGTCTGTCACTCATAAGGGGTAGATATAACAGGACCCTCAATAACTCCCCTGGCTGCCTAAAATGGTGGGTATATACGACAGCCAAAGACAAGAGGAAACGGAATAGGGATACCCTTAGCCTTCATCAAGATGAATAATATTAAGGTAGTTACTTACAATGTGAAAGGAATCCACTCTCCTGTAAAGCGCTCCAGGTTGTTAAATGAGCTGAATAAACCTGACTGCACAATATAATTTTTGCAAGAAACCCATTTTGGGGAATCAGGAGCATCTCAAATTGAGAAGGACATGGGTGGATAAAGTAGAAACTACCCCCTCACCCACGGGTAGAAAGGCAGGAGTTGCCATCCTTTTTAGAAAAGGTTGCCCATCCCAAATCATAAACATAGAAAAAGGATGGAAGGGGCTTTTTGTTAAGAATATCTGGTACTATCCATGGAGAACTCTTCAATTTAGTGAACATATACACACCTAATATTCAGCCCACATATTCCTAAGGGACATGCTCCATAAGGTGGCTACTTTACCGGAAGGAAGGTTGATAATTGGGGAGATCTGAATGCAGTGATCTCCCCTGGTCTAGACAGAACCCACCAATCCCCATCCCATGGTAGGCAGATCTCCAGAACCCTGAACGCAACACTAGAAGAATTGGGCTTAACTGATATATGTTGACTGCAACATCAGGGAGAAAAGGACTATACCTTCTTCTCTGCGGCCAATCAATCCTATTATAGAACTGATATGTTTTTAGTCCCCAAGGTACAAACATATAAGGTGGTTATGTGTAAAATCCATAACATAACTATATCAGACCACGCCCCAGTCTCGATCACATGGTCTTTGTCCAATGAACAAAAGCGGACATAGAGGCGACTAAATATTTCATTATTGAATGATAAAGCATTAACTAAATAAAACTTACCAAAACAATAAAATAAATATATGATATTAATATACAACAACAATGCTTCCCTATTAGCACATGGAAAGCCTTGAAAGCAGTGGTTAGGGGAGAATTTATTAGTGCAGCACCTGCAAATAAAAAAATCACTTTGATGTCCTGAAATAGAATTTTAAACTCGATTAACATTCTCGAAAATGAGCATAAGAAATGTCCCTCCAACACCCGAATCCTTAAAAATTTGGCGAAGGAAATAAAGGAACTGCAAAAGCTAGACAACTACAAGGTGGAGGGTTAGCTAAGATTTATTAATCAAAAATACCATGACACTGGCAGTAGGGCCTCCAAGTTATTAACACCGGGCCCAGATGGCTCCGGCCCAGAATTTTATAAACAGTTTAAGGATTCAATAGCCCCCATCTTAACCACAGTGTTTAATACATGTTTAGAAGAGAATCATATCCCCAATTCATGGAGGGAAGCCAATGTTACCATTATCCACAAGCCCAGCAAACCAAGGGATAGATGTGAGGCTTATAGACCTATTTCTTTGTTAACTCAAGACCTGACGTTCTTAACCAAGGTCCTCTCAACCAGATTACAGAAATACATAAAATTGTTGATTCACCCAGATCAAACAGGCTTCATACCAAACAGACAACTAGCAGACAATGTCTAAAGGCTGCAGAATGTCATGGCATATGGCTCGGCCACCCCCACAGCACAGTTAGCCCTTTTTTTAGATGCTGAAAAAGCATCTGATCGCCTAAACTGGGAGTATTTACAAGTGGTCTTGTGGAGGATGGGGATGGGAGATAAGTTCATACAGTGGGTCTTTTTGTGTTACAGTGACCCCACTGCCAAGGTAAGAGTCAATGGAATTCTGTCACCAAAGATTAAATTGGAGAGGGGAACCAGACAAGGCTGCCCACTATCTCCCTTGTTATTTGCATTATGTTTAGAGCCATTGGCAATGGCAATTCAGGAGTCAAAGGATATTATGGGAATCAAAGTTAGAGAGCAATGCTGCAAAATATCAATGTATCCAGATGATACCTTGATTTCTGTGGATAATCCATGTATTACGATCCCCAATCTACTGCATTTGCTGGAAAAATATGGGGCTATATCAGACTTTAAAATAAATACTAAAAAATCAGAAGTCTTGGTGCTGAGGGGTAAGATGACACCAGATATTGAGGGTAAAATACCTTTTAAATGGGTATCCGAGAAGGTTAAAAATCTGGGCATCTGGATTCTGAAACATCTTTCTAATCTATACAAATTTAATTATGAACCCTTAATCACCCAGATCGTTACCTGCATGGGCAGGTGGAGAACGCTGCTCCTGACCCTTTCTGATAGGATTGAAACCATTAAAATGAATGTCTTGCTGAGGTTGTTATTTCTATTCTCCACTCTCCCGGTACAAATCCCCAAAGCAAGTCTTCAGAAAATACAGCAAAAAATAATGCATTATATCTGGGCTGGCCAGAAACCTAGAATTAGACAGTTAAAAATGCAGGAAATTAAAGGAAAAGGAGGTTGGGGCCTGTCAGATCTAACTTGATACTATTGGGCAGCACAAATAATGCCGTTAGTTAAGCTGCTAAACAAAACCCCGAAGAAACAGTGATGTACTCTGGAGCAAAATGCTCACCCAGAGATTCCCCTGTGGGTCTTGCCTTGGATCATCCTACCCAACATGATCCACAAGCTGGAAAACAGATGGACAAAGCATACTTTGTCAGGATGGTTGAAGATTAGAGCAGTGTGGGAGCAGCCAAGCAATGTGTGGCCTTATATTCTCCTACAGAACCTTCCAGACTTCACTTGCATGAGAGGAAATAAAACTATATACAACTGGGCCAGACAGGGACTGAACTCACTAGGACAATTCATTGAAGGGGACTCAGTGAAAGAATTTAAAACATTGTAACAAGAATATAATATACTGCTTACATATTTTTACAAATACCTACAATTTAGGCACTATATTCAAATCAGGGTGAGTACTGATGCTTTGTCGGGACAAGCAGAGGCAGGTCTGGTCCAAACAAAGTATATTGCAGATTCCAGCAACACAAAACACTTAACCCAATTCTACAAACTGATAGATGAGAGGGCACAGGCCCTTGTAACCCAAAAAATACAGGGGGATTGGGAGAGGGAACTGGGGGCGGGAACTTTCAGACTGTCATTGGAATAAAGTTTGGACCAATGTACACAATACAACAAGTTTTATGATCTGGAGAGAATTCAAGTGGAAAGTGGTGGTGTGATTTTTTATAACTCCCACTATTTCACAACACTACGCCAGAAACCCAACTGATAGGTGCTGGAGAGGGTGTGGACAGGAGGGTTCCCATCGTCACACATTTTGGAGCTGCCAGGAAGTGAGGGTATACTGGACCCAAATTAACTTGGAAATAAAGAAAATTATAGAGTTAACACAGGACTTATATTTTGAACACCTGATCTTGGGCTGCTACCCCCCAGAAATTAGGACAAAGGGCCGGAGGTATTTATTTCTGATACTGACAGTAGCAGCGGCCAAGGTAATAACACAGAATTGGCTGGCCCAAAAACAGCCCACTATTGCACAATGGCTGATTAATATAGATAAAACATAACAGGCGGAGGCTATTACAGCCATGTTAAGAATTCAAGTCGATAGATTTAATACTCATTGGCACCCTTTCTTTAATTATGTGGAAGAGAAAAGGGGAATACCAATTCTCAATCAACAACTGAACTCTTGAGAGGGGAAAACTTATTTAACTCATTGAATCTAGACACTACCAATAGATCTTTTAACCACATAAATAAAACAGACAGACTGTTGGTTTACTGTTTATATAATTTTTACTTTTTTTATTTTTATGTTGCATCAAAAAACAAGGAATGCATGATTTATTGTTTAAGTGCACAATGCAGAAGGAAGCAAGATTCAGATGTTTGGAATAATTGTCTTAAGATGTTCAGGACTTTCTCTGTTCCATATCCGTGGACTTTTGACAAGAATCACTGATCGATACCTATAACGAAAAAAGAAGAATGTTTAGGATGCGAGATATATTAACTCATTGTATAATCATTTCATACTGGTGGTATGCAAACTGCTACTGAAACATGTGCACTTTGACTGTATTTTTACTGTTTTGGTATTCCTAATAAACAAAACAAGCTTTAAAAAAAATAGGACTGCTATACAAACTATTAAAGGACATGCTGGGGGACTCCACATTCTCAATTCTGGACAGCTTAAATGCTGACTTGAGTTCTCAGATCTCTTTAGGGTAATGGTCCAGCTCAGCACTTTCAGCAGTAAAAATTAGAAACTTAGTCCCATGCCATGAATTTGCTGGAAATACAGAAATAGATATTTCAGGGTCCTGGTGATCCTGCCCAAATATTTGCCGGTCCAATATGGGCAATCCTGGAGAGGTTGCTGTTGTAGGCTAGCTGATTTGGAACATTTTTTCTGGCCCCTTCTTAACCCCACTTTGGTGCTCTCTTCAGAGTGAAGGGAGAGATTGCTTGGGAGACAATGTAGAAGTCACTGATGAAATGGTTCTATTAATGATTATGCCCCCGCACTCTCCCCATGGCATAAAACATTGTTACTGGCCTTTTTGTTGGCAGCAAAGAAGGCAGTGACAAAATGATAGATGAAACCTGTGATGCCTACTGTATCAGATTGGAGATTGATGGTACAATCCATTTATCAATTAGAGCAATTATCTGCAGGTTTGTCTGACAAAGTACTGGCCTTTACCACTAAATGGTGGAGGTGGGTGTGGTATATGGCTCAAGCTGATAATATATATGTTCCATAGTAATATGGGGGAAGTTATGGAAAGGGGACTGCTCCATTCAGGGTTGTTAGAGGAAGAGAGGTGGAACTGTTAAAGTGGTTGCATTCATTTCTGCTTAATGAATATTGCAGAAATGTCTAATTTTTTTACTCAAGAAACTGAGATTGAGAATTTCTTTATTTAGATCAAATGTATTACACCATAACAGTACTAATTAACACTATTGTATATGTGACCGTTTTTACATTGCTCAGATGTATTTGTATTGTCTCTCAATAAAAAGTGAAATAAAATAATAAAAAAGAAACCAATCTAACGTTAGAACAGCAGGGGGAGCAGGACCACAGTGCAGAGTTTGAAGGTGTACTCTCAATTCTAATAATTACCATAAAAGTTTTATCTTGGGGCATAACACTCTGATAGGATGGTGCATTTTTGTATAAAATATAAAATTAAAACTTGTTGCTTTTTTTCTTCCCAAGAAATCTTTGATTTTTTTTTTTACTATTAAAAAAAAAACAACCCACCCCACCTGACGAAAACCCATCCGAATGAGGTGTGGGTTTCAGTTTCTAAAAATGACGAAACAATGGAAGATTTTGTGTTAAGAGAGGTCTGGGTTCTGTGTATGTGGGGAAAATGAATGTAAAATGTCAGGTGGCATGAGTTTCCTTTCTAATTAAAAAAGCTATTGTACCACAGAAGGGTACAACAACATTCTATAACCTCTGAAATGTGGTACAACAGTAGTAGTAGTTAATAATAGTCTTTATTTGTGGTGCGCTTCCCCGGAGGCCAAGAGCGTCATTACAATATAACACAATTTATAAACCAAAGAACAACTAAACACATTAAAACTGCAAAAATAAAGAAATATTTATACAGAGTTGATACAACAAGATTAATAAAACAGGCTAATAATTTAGGACGTGCTAAGATAAGATGTTATTAATATTCCCCAAATGCTTGCTGGAACAGATGTGTTTTTAACCCCCTCTTGAATGCCTCTACTGAGGGGGCCTCCCTAGAGCCTCTGGGTAGAGAGTTCCAAAGGGTCAGGCCCGCTACCTCAAAGGCTCAGTCCCCAGAAGTCTTCATCCTAGCCCTAGAAACCACCAGGAAGCCCTCCCCAGTTGATCAGAGCAGGCAAACAGGGATGTGTGGATGCAGTAGCTCAGCCAGGCAGTCCAGGCCCAGCCTGTATAGGGCTTTGCAGGTTAAAAACCCTTGTTAAAATCAGAAAAAGATATGTAGTAGTCTTTTTCTCTGTGTTCTAACCAGTTCCCCATGTTTTCTGTTCCACTGGCTGTGAAAGATGTTTTTGCTAACTTTCCCTAATTGTTTTATTGCTCTTGGAGGTTGCCAATCAGGTTTCTTTTATGGCCTCTTCTCCCAGACAGTCTTCCCAGAATGCCCTTTGGTGTGATGTCTAACTGCCCCTGCAGGAAGCCAGTGTCTTGTTACAGGGTCTGTCACAGCTCAGCCACAGAGAAAATACTTCTTCCAGAGAAGACACACTGCTAGATTTTGGGTGAATGTAATCATTATTATTTTTTGATATCAGTACCTTGTCCTGCTATGTTCTGCTGTGTGTGTGTATGTGTGTGTGTGTGTATGTGTGTGTGTGTGTGTGTGTGTGTGTGTGTGTGTGTGTGTGAGAATCATGTCACTGTTTACTCTATTACTCTCAGTCACTTTCAGTTTTTGCACCAGTACTAAGTAGCAAAAATTGAGCATCACCTTATGGGTTGTAACATAGCAGGACAAGGTACTAATATCAAAAAATAATAATGATTACACTCACCCAAAATCTAGCAGTGTGACTTCTCTGAAAGAAGTATTATCTTTGTGGCTGAGCTGCAACAGACCCTGCTAAATCTAAGGGCATAGCTACATCACTGTCACATGAGCCAGGGTGCATCGTAGGAGACAGAAAGCCAATAATCCTATTTGTGATGGAGATCCCCAGGGGTCGTAAAACTACCATACAGCTAGCAGGCTAATTTAGGAAAAAACCCTAATAGCAGACAAAGGGAAGGACACACTAGGACTTAACATACATATCAAAACACTCTACATAGCAGATGCTTTTGCACATTCTGGTTCGACTTCTCCTTTAAATGAGATATGCCACCTCAGCAGCAACCAATGCATTTCTCACAGTGCCAGTCAAATATGGCATGGACCAGAGAGGCCCATAAGTACCCAGGCAGCTATGTTCTGCAGCAGCTGCAGGCGTCACAGAGTACCCCATTAACCCCAAGGTACAGAGTATTACAGTAGTCTTTTATTTATTTTATTTTTTTTTAAGTTAGATAAATTACAGGATAGATTCTATGAGAAACAGGTCTCATTTACAGAATGTTCTAAGTCATCAACAATGTATACACAAGTTGATATGAACAAACAATGATTGTGCAAATACGTATGCAGATATAAGACTCATTATAACACACAGTTTAAAACACAAAAATGCAAATGCAATAGCTAAGGACACATAGAGATACAGTAGACTTTTTTTAGTTAGGATGGAAATATACACACATCGAGGGGTAACCATATACTATACTCATTTTTCATTCTCTGTGACCAGATATGAACTGATGATGATGATGCACCAGGTTAATCAATTGTCTGGGTAGTAAACATGAACAATTTGGCCAGGACACTGGGGATCTTTCACTTGCACTCTTTCAACAAGTGGCAAGAGATCTTTCATTTTCACCTGAGCAGTCACCAGAATAGCCAGAGTGAAACTTGGTTTAACATTTCATCTAAAAGACAGTTGGAAAGGATATCAGGAAAATGCTGATAGAACTTTGATCTGTGGATGCAAAGTAGAAAAAAGAACAATGCAAACACAGTACAAACAAATAATGATACCACATACTGTATAACAATACACATCACATCCACATCCAAACATCCAAAAACATTCAAATCCAAACATTCAAAAAACATTTAAATACATATGTTCAAAAAAATCCAAATGAAAACATCAACATCCAAATACAAACATTCAGAAATATTTAAATACAAACATCTAAACACAAACGTTCAAAAACATCCGCATCTAAACGCAAACGTTCAAAAACATCTGGATAGAAACATCAAAAACATCTAATCACAAACGTTCAAAAACATCCAAATACAGGGGCTGCCTGGTGGCCCAGTGGGTAGTGTTACATGCTACCATGCTGGTGACCCCGGTTCCAGAGCAGACACATGAGCTGACTGAGTGGCCAGCGGGGCTGAGGAGGCACTACCACACAGGGGAGAAGGGCAGAGTCAAGAGAAAAGAAGGGCAGGTGGACAGGGTCAACAGAAAAAAAGGGGTAAGCACCCTGGCAACAGGATGACACTCTAGCCTGCACAGGTCCCGCACCACCAACCTGACAAGGCTAAAAAAATCTGGATATGGACACTGGGGAAGGGATGGCCCTCCCTCCCTCCCCTGCTCCCACCATGGGAGGGGTCTGAAGGGAATTTTAGGAGACAGTATGTGCTAGGGATGGTGGGTGATGGGAGTGAATGGGCTGCTGTCTGAAGGTGGCTAGATGGCAAAAAAGGGGAAAATGTAGACAAAAGAAACTCTTAATACAAACACTTAAGGAGAACTGCACTGAATCTATGTCTTTTTTTTTTCTTAGTAGAAGCTGTTTTTTTTTAAATACCAGTTCAAATTATGTTATTTCTCTAGCTATACATACAGAGTAAAGGATGGGGAAGTGTGCAATACACAAGCAATATGACACAATGAGGTGTGGGTCATGGCCTGATAAGAGCACGCCCCAGGTGTGTTATGAGTCACGAGGCACTCACACCGAGTGCATTTAGTACTTGGGAAGTGCTCTTATCAGGCCACAACCCACACCTCAGAGTGTCTTATTGCGCTAATAAAAAGGGTCCCCCAAGTAAATATTAAAAAAAGAAAGAAAACGCCTTAACTTTATAAGAAAGCAGTCTGTTAGCACTTGTAATAGGAAAAATAGTCCCCTATTACTGTACTGTTGTGTATTTGACATTGGCTACTCTGTTAGTAGAGGACCTCCCCCCCAAAAAAACCACACATAGTACTGAGGTTAGGTCCCTCCACACAGGCACACACTAATTTAATGTTGCTGTTTTTTTTTTCCTGTAACTATGAGGCTTTTACAGGGACTGGGTCTCTTTACGAGCGTGTCCCTTCACCCACAAAAACATACATAGTGCTGATATTAGATCCTTCCAGACAGGGATACACTAATTTAATGTTGCTGGTTTTTTTTAATTATTATTTTCCTGTAGCTATGAGACTTTTACAGGGACCGAGTCTGTTTAGCAATGTGTCCCTTACTAAATCCTGACTGATGGAATCCCGACAAACAAAAACCCGACTGCAAAATCCTGACACGATTAAAATCCTGGCATTGAAAATCCCGTCTGTAAAAATCTCATAATTTTAAAATCCTGTTAACAGTACTATAAACTCTAAAACAACTCCACAAAACAAAGCTTCAAACAAATTCGGTCCAACAACAACTCGCAACACACTGTTCAAAGTGATTTGTCACTTTGCCACTGCTTTGGTCTGCAAAATAAAACTTTAAATCCTGCTTGGGTCTGGCAAAACCGCTTCGAACTGTGACCACGTTTGGTTTGCAAATGAAAATCTAAAATCCTGCTTCAGTCTTTGGAAACACTTCAGACATACAACTCTGCTAAACACCCAGCTTCAGAAGGACATTTGGGGATATTTGGGGGAATGAAAAAGTTAGATCTGCGGCTCTGCAAATTAAAAACAGTATAAAATCCTGCTTCAGTCTGCAATTATATACATTGAAAATAGTTTCTTACCTCAATTATTTTGTGTGTCCTGCATAGTTCCCATAGTTCTTTTAAAAATTAAAACTTTATTCAAATGAGTAATAAAAAAAAAATTTAAATGTGGTGTTTAAAGGGGGCGTGGCTTCAGCCGACAGCATCGGATGCTGTCCTGAGAGCTCTTCCAACTTTGAAGATTATAAACAGCTTCATTTATAGTAATTTCATTAACAATTCCCCCAGCTCTGGAAATCAGCAGTGGTCACATCCATTCATAAAAGTGGTGACAGGTCTCTTCTCTCTAACTACCACCCTATCTCTATCCTCCCACCACTCTCCAAGGCATTGGAACAAATTGTAGCTGACCAGTTGTCTGAACACCTCAACAAATATAACTTACTCTGCTCTCAACTTGGCTTTAGAAAAGCCCATAGTACTACCATCACCCTGCTTGACTTCACCAGCCATATTCATAAGGCGATTGACACTGGCCACCTACTGGGTGCAGTGTTCATTGATTTGACCAAGGCATTTGACATCGTGAACCACCAGTTCCTGCTTCACTCACTCTCCTTCCTTGGACTACCTAATTATGTAACCAAATGGTTTGAAAGCTACCTCTCGACAAGGAGCCAGAAAGTCAAAATCGTTGACTCTCTCAAGTGCCGTTCCTGTCTGCTCTGGTGTACCCCAGGATTCCATCCTTGGCCCTCCACTTTTCAGCCTTTTCATCAATACTCTTCCTGCAGCTTGCAACAATAACAATACTATATGCCGATGATGCAGTCCTCTTTTCCTCCCATACTGACTCCATCTCACTCTCCAAGGTGCTATAGATGAACTTCAGCCTAGTGGAAAACTGACTTCTCCAACATAAGCTGTTGAATTGCTAAAAAAAAACAAAGTCCATGCTGTTCCACAGCTCTCACAGCAAATACAGATCCATAAACTTCATCATACATAATGAACTTGAACAGCCACTTGAGCAAGTGCAGGAGTTTAAATACCTTGGTATTACCCTAGATTGCACGGTGTCTTCCAGCTCGCATGTTCAACACATCTTAAAATCAGTCAACTCAAGAATTGGCGTCCTTTACTGCCACCATTGCTGTCTTACCAAAAAAGCTATGCATTCAGCCATAATTGCCTCAGTCCCACCCATCATTGATTACAGGCTTGTCTTCTACAGGGCTACCATTGATACCACCCTAAAACAGGTCAAGACAGCCCTTAACAAATGCTGTAGACTTCTCACTGGCACAGGGAAGCATACGCATACCTGTGATCTCTACAAGCAATCCAACTGGCTCAATCTAAATAGTAGACTTGCCTACCAGACCTGCCTACTGGCTAAGAAAATTTGTCTTAACCTCACACCCTCTGCAACTCATGCCTTAATGCTACTCACAGTCACTACACATTTTACGCGCAGTTCCCTCAAACCAATGTTTATCATTCCATTCTGCCGTACCACCTAGGCTCAATGTGCTTTCCACACCAGAGCCCCCCCTGCTGCTAAACAACCTTCCCCTTAAAAAATTGCAGCTGAAAACAAGCTTGGCCCATTCAAACGTAAACTCTGCCAGCACCTCACTGACCTCAGCAGTTGTGACTGCTCTGCCTAGGCTTGCGGCTTTGTTTCACCTCTCCCTCCTCTTCTCTCCTCCCTTGCTACCCTCCCCACTTCTCTCTGCCCCTCATCCCCTGCTACTCCCTCTCTCTCTCCCACCCCCACCTAAAACTGTACCCCCTCTCACCTCCCACCTACCATTCTACCCTCTCTTCCACTCCTCTCCTCCTGTCTCCCCCTCCCTAGCACCATATCTCTTGTTGCTCCACCCCAGACTACCTAGCACTTATTTTTCTGTTCTTGCACTTATGACAATGTCAAATTCTTGACTGCCTACCCCCCTTTTCCCCACCCATTCCCCTCTTATCCTCCACCCCCTTGCTCAACTTATTTCACCCCAGGATGGTTTTCATTTGTATCTGTGTCTTGCTATATATACACTCATATTGTTAATATTGTTATTTGTGCATTGTTATTTGCCACTGACTGTTTGCTACTATGCTAGTCTAAACATATGTACTGTCTTTTGCTACTAAGTTAACCTCCTAACCTTTATTGTATCTTACCACTGCTTGCTTCTGTGTTAACCTCCTGACCTTGTATTGTATCTTACCACTATTTTGCTTACACCCATTGCTGACACGGAACCTTTGTAAAAGAACCCTTGGTTCAAAGGTATTTGTAATCCTAGTAATAAATAAATAAAAAATAAGAATTTTGAGCTAACAATCTCCTTTTCATCCAGATTATGGATTATCGGATAGCAGGCGCCTAATATCTTTAGCTTGGCGTTCGGAATGATGGGGAACCCTACAAAAGACTCTGGTAAGGGAAAGTCAGGCAAGCAGCAAGGTGGTGCAGTTCCAAGTGGCATGGCAGCCAGAGTGGTGGGAGGCTCTGAACCAACTAATAGTGCCATTCTGCAGGCTGTCCAGGCACCTAATAAATCGGTCCAAGCTCTAGATGCTAAAATGGACATTTTCAATAAAAGAGTTACTCTCCTGGAAACTAGGGTGGAAACTGTTTCTGCTGAAGCCTGACTAGCTAAGAAGTCTGCAGACAAAACTTTGGCCATGACTGCTAGGCTGGTATCAGAAAACAAACTGCTCCGTTTACATCTTGGAGCACCTAGAAATTGGAGCTCGTTTAACCTATGTTCGCCTCCTGGGCATTCCAGAAGGGTCAGAAAGGAATGATCTGTTCCTTTATATTACCCAGCTGTTATAATGAATTTTGTATTATACTGCCCCTGACTCTATCCATAAGGTCTATCATATCTCACCTCGGAGACCGGCACAGGATTCTGATCTTCCCTGTACCATCCTGATCACCACAGCTGGCCGGCATATTCAGGATTGTATTCTCTACTTGGCTAAAGTAAAAGGCCCACTCCAAATCCCTGAAGTCCCCCAATTCTTTTTCTTCCTGGATTTGAGTTTCACTACCCACCAGTGCTGGAAAGCTTTCGACACTGCGTGGTGAATTAAAATCTTTGGGGGCCAGTTATTTGCTCCTGCTTCCTGCAAAACTACGTATCTCTTATTCAGGTAAAACTTTCATCTATAATGATCCTACTGAGGCTGGGAAGCAACTGTTCAAAATTAAAGAAGATTCTATAATTGGGCACACAACTGAGGAGAGTACTGAGGGTTGAAATATCTGAACTAGAATCTACCCTTGGTTTTTGCTGACTTTCCACTCGGACTCCACAAGTGATGTTATTGGAGTCACACTGACACTGGAGCGACACCAAGCACCGGGACAGATGGAGGAGAGGTGGCGGGGGGGGGGGAGGCCACAGACAACATGCAGACAGGCGGTCATAGGGAGTTGCCCAAGACATGAACATCAGGATGGTGGAAGGCGCTGGGCTGAGCTATGCATGCAGTCTGGCACAGTGTGTAGGGTGTGTGGCTAGGTGTTAGTAGGCAGGTTAGCACAGTGTGGACTCTGAAGTAGAGGTTCAGTACCAGATGAAGAAACCAAGATGGCGGCTGAGCTGAGCCAGCCAGAACACTAGTCTCTGTGATTCGTTTGTTTTGGATTGTTTTTTGTGTTTTTTTTGTTCGTTTTTATTTACTTTTTATTTATTTTTAGATTAGTTTAGGGCTGAAGCAGTGAGAAGACCAGGACGTCATTGCCGAATATCAGAGTTTCAAACTTGCTTTCTCCTGATGTTTTTGCGCTTTTCTGCTTCCTCGATTGTTTCCCTGATCTCAGCATGAGAGGCAGTGGAGTCGGGGTGTTGTGGGAGCAGTAGTGAAAGGACTTTGCCGAATATCAGAGTATTAAACTTATTTGCCCCCGGTGATTTTGCATTAGGTCTTTATGTCCTAAATGTTATTTAGAGTCACAGCGTGAGAGGCTGTGGAGCCGGGGAGCTGTGGGAGCAGCTGTGAAGGGGATTTCTGCCAGATATCAGAGCATCGAATTTGTTTGCCCCCCCCCCAGTGATTCTGTACTGTTCTGCTTCTCCGATTTTTTTTTTTTTTATCAGTACGAAGGCTGTGGAGTTGAGAGTTATGAGAGCAGAAGTAGCGAAGGAGGTCTCTGTTTGCGTTAGATTTGGAACCTCAGTTGTTTGGCTTTCTTATGATTCACAGGAAGACTTTTCCGTGTGCCTGAATGTTGCCTGGCCATTGTGTGTGAACTGCGAGGTTGGGAACTGGCAAGGAGAATCCTCTCGGCTTGTGGATGGTGCCTGCATTGTTTTCCGAGCTGTTCATCGTTTGTTCTGCCCCCTTTCTTGGACTCAGTGGACTGTTGGACCTAAAGCCAAATTATTGGCCTTTCGTGGGGTCGAGTTGTGCTGAAGAAGGAAGAAGAGAGATCTAACTGACTGGCCTGACTGTTCCAGAGGTGGGTGTGAGGTGCTGCTGTCTGTCCCTGGGAGGGTCGGGAGTACCTACCAGTGGGTTGGTGTTCTCGGGGCCTCTGGGTGGTACTGGAGTCACCTGGCAGAGGCTGGGCTTCTTCTGGCATCCCGAGTAGGGGATACTAGCCGCATAATCGTGCCCTCCTAGGGTTCGCTGGGTTAGGAGCGTTTACCTCCTGCTGGAATACTCCGAATAGTGAGAATTTGCAGTGAAATGCCAGGAATATGAAGATAATGTACTGATTTTCGAGATTTTTTGGACTTTTGTTATGTGGGGCTTGTGAACAGTATTACCAGCTTTTGTGTTCTTCAGTAGGGGCTTATAAAGTATGGCAGCTTTAGACCTATGTTGCTTGTTTTATTTGTTTTTTGTTTGACTTGTTTAGTTTATCTTGCAGTGAGAGTGCTAAGATATTTTTCCACACTCTTTATTTGGCTAAGAGAGAACTGGGGGGGGGGGTAATTTTTGTTTAGGGGTAGTGAGAGTACCCTTTTATATTTATATTTATATATTTGTTTATATTTATTTATTCTTATTTGTTTATTTTGTTTTGTTTATTATTTTTTCTTTTTTTTCCTTTTATTTGTGTTTTCTTTAGATTAGTTTAGTTTTGATTATACTTGGCATATAATGTTTAGTTTAAGCAGTAACATGTGCTGGCCTGCAGATTCCATGGCGGTGCGCTATTCATCCTCCTCTCTTAGCGCCCTCCTCCCTTTTTATACTCCTCCCCTGCAATTTGAGACTTACCAGTGCTGTAGAGTGCTGGGGATTGTTTGTAGGAGAGTGAGGAGGGCGGGAGTGGGCGAACAGGAGAGGATGAAAGAGCGGGGCCACCGTATCGGGGTTACTAAGTCCAGAAGGCGCCTTGGGGTGAAATGGAATCCAGACCGGGGTCTCTCGTGTCTGGTGCCCATACCTAAGGGCACTACTGAATTTGGTGGGCAGCCTCTGAGGTTTGTCCAACTCAGGTGGTGTTATGCAATGCCAGGTCTGTTAGGAATAAGACCGCCATTACAGCCGATCTTATTAGTTCAGCTGACCTAGCTTGCATCACTGAGACCTGGCTGGATGAAAATTCAGGCCCCATATTGGAGGCAATGATTCCAGCCAGGTACTCGGTGATACACCGCCCAAGATTGAATCGCAGGGGAAGGGGGGTTGCAGTCTGTTTTAAGACTAAATTGGGCCTCACGAATGTGGTAGTAGGTGAAGCTGAATCCTTTGAGTGCACAGTTGTAGCAGGTGTAGGCATTCAAATCGTTCTCATCTACCATCCACACGGAGATGGGAAACGCTTCTTACAGGAAGTAGCAGACTTCCTCGCCGATATGTCGTTTGAGTCGCCCAGATTGATGGTTCTGGGTGACTTTAATGCCTGGGTCGATGATGAACTCTCACAATTTGGTAATTACTTCCTCCAACTTATGTCTTCTTTGGACCTTACACAGGTAGTTTCCACTGCTACACATAAATCTGAGCACTCTCTGGATTTAGTCTTCCTCTTAGGGATTGATTCATCCGACATGGGGGTGGAACCAGTCACCTGGTCAGACCACCACACCATGAGGTTCAATTTTTGCACACACCCCCCGAGAAGGCCTTCCCCTGTGGAGATGATCAGGTACCACCCATCCGGAATATTACTTCCCAGGGCCTTGCAGTGGTCCTTGACCTCTCATCCCCCGTGTTGGCTAGCAGTAACCCAGAGGCACTGGTGTCGGCCTATACTACGGCCATTACGGTGGCCCTGGATCTTATTGCTCCTGTTTGTGAGTGCCCCTTATCCCTTCACCCCAGGTCCCCTTGGTATGATGGGACACTGAGGGAGTTGCAGAGATAGGGACGCAGGTTAGAGCGTTGTTGGCTCAAGTCCGCTCTTGATGCCGACCACCTTAGATTGATGGAACATTATTCTATCTATCAATCTCCAATCACCCATAAGAAGGCAGAATTCCTGTCCAGGGAGATTGCAGTTGCGCAGAATCAACCAGCTCAGTTGTTTCAGACTGTGCAACCCAGCCTGTCTGCAAGTCCGAAAAGCTGTTTCACAATTAGAGTGCGAGGAGCTCGCTTGGTTCTTTGCAACTAAGGTGGCTGACATCAGGGCAGGCTTGCATCCGGCAATCTCTAAGGGTGATGTTGTGGAACAGTGCGAGTTCACAATACCTCAATTCTCTTGGAGTTCCTTTTGCCGACCGGAGGTCGTAGATATTAAGAGGATCATCCAGTGCGGCTCACAAGATGTAGTTTGGGCCCTGGACCAACTCCCCTAATTTTGGGTTGTTCTGAGACCATCGGTCCAGTTATGGTGCAAATAGTCAGGTGCTCCTTAGAGTCAGGTGAGTTTTCTAACTCCCTGAAAGAGGCAGTGGTGACACCCCTCTTGAAGAAAGCTACTTTGGACCCAGACTGTTTCTCAAACTACAGACCTATCTCTAACCTTCCCTTTATTGGGAAGGTTATTGAGAAGGTAGTGGCAGCCCAATTGGAAGACCATTTAACCATCCATAATGTCTACGGATCCTTCCAATCTGGTTTTCATAAAAGACACAGCACCGAGACTGTGCTGGTTCAGGTGCTTAATGATCTTCTGAGGACGAGGGATCAGAAGAGACGTTTCATTCTAGTTCTTCTTGATCTCTCATCAGCTTTTGACACTGTGGATCACCTGGTGTTGTTAGCATGCCTGAGGCTAATCTGTGTATTGTCAAGAACTGTTTTAAAATGGCTCACTTCATTCCTTACTGGGAGATCACAAAGAGTTGTGTCGGGGGTTCATTCCTCCGGCCCAACTTCTTCGTTATGTGGGGTGCCTCAGGGTTCAGTGCTGTCACCCATGTTATTCGCAGTGTATATGCTGCCCCTCAGAGACGTTATAAGAAGGTATGGGCTGAGGTTTCACTGCTATGCAGATGATACCCAGCTATACCTGTCTTTTGCACCTGACCAGGATGGAGCTCTCTCGGTGTTTAATAACTGTCTGGAAGAAATCCTAGGGTGGATGGATTCTAGTTGGTTAAAGTTGAACTCAGAGAATACAGAGGTGTTAGTGGTGGACCGGGGTGGTCAGATAGCGAGGCTGCATGATGACACGCCCTCTGGAATTTTTCTTGGCGGCGTGTCACTTCTGACCTCTGAACGAGTGCGCAACCTTGGGATTGTCCTAGACAACAGGCTGACCCTTCAATTTCAAGTGTCGGCCATTGTCAGGACTTCCTTTTACCATCTTAGGAATATTGCCAGGGTGCGTCACCTTGCTCCGTCTGACTCTTTGCCAATGTTGGTCCACTCCTTCATGTCCTCATGCTTGGACTACTGCAACACCCTTTACTTTGGGCTTTCTGGGGTTGAAATCCATCACCTACAGCTGGTGCAGAATGCTGCAGCCTGGGTTTTGACTGGGATAAGGAGATCCAGTCACATTACCTCGGTACTGCATGAACTGCACTGGCTTCCTATACGGTGGCGGATCACCTTTAAAGTCATTTTATTGACTTTCAAAGCCCTTCATGATAAGGGTTCGAATTCCATCTGAAAGAACATCTGGTGCTCTTCGTTCGGCCGATCGCCGCCGTTAATACGAGGGTTGTAGAGATTCCAAGAGTGAGTGTAAAATCGTCTGATAGTAGGGCATTTTCTTATGCTGCACCCACTCTTTGGAATTCTCTACCACGCTGGTTAAGGGAGTGCACCTCCGTGGAGGTATTCAAGAAAGATTTAAAAACTTACCTGTGGCATCTGGCTTACTTGGAAGATTAATGGAATCTGACTATAAATATTGTGTTTTGATTGTATGGATAATTTTGTTTGTTTTTAACATGTATGTTGTTATGAAACTATTTTATTTATATGTTGTTAATTGGTATTGTATGTTGTGGTTTTTGCCATGTAAAGCACCTTGATATTCTGAAAGGCGCTTTAAAAATAAAGTTATTATTATTATTATTATTATTTATTATTATTATAGTGTAAGGCAGCTGGACGGTGAAACATAAAATGGACACAGATGCTTATGCCAATGTTGGGCTACTATGGGATGTGACCCTGCCCGCTGAAACAGCTACTGCACTGGGAGGTGAATGGGCAGGCACATGTTTTTGTCCATCCAGCTGCCGAGACATAAAGGAGTAAAACGAGGATGGCATGGGGAGCCACTGAGGAGTTTCTTTTCTACAGGCATGGGTTTGGAGTGAAAACGGAGGTCCTGCACTGTAATTCCTGCATGACCCAGTGCACTGCAGTCCCTGTGTGCATGTTTGGCAATGGGAGTGATGTTCAACCCAAATGATGACACATCGTCTGGATGGGCACAGGTGCAACCAATTGCTTGGGGGGTACCAGGTGCAGGCACTTGAGATGACAGCCGCACTGACAAATACTGTGACAATTGGGGCAATTCCCTGGCATTGAGAAAGGACAAGGAGTGTAGCTCAATGCCTCTACACTATACTCAGAGCCAGAAGGATAGCAGGCTACTTGTGCATTATGGCTTACTGTACCACAAGGAAAGAGAGAGGAGGGGGAAAATGTACTGATGTTGTGTGGAGTATGACCACAGCAAGTGCAAGGGTCACCTGAACACATTGACTGAAGAAGCTGTGTGCAGCTTGGAGTGCCACAACTATGTGCCTGACACTACTGCCATCTCTGTACGCAATGCAGTGGAGTCAGTCAAGGAAAGGGCCATTGCAACAGCTGAGAGTGCAAGCCAGGTGGTGCTGGCCTGCACCAGGGACATTCCAGTGGCCGTGTCTGGACACCAACCTGAGATGGATCAGCTCCGGAGAACTACTGGCAGAGTCCGATGTGCTGCCCGCTGCCCCCATGCTGTGCCCACATCTGTGTCTGTGCTGGAGATGCCCGACGAGTGTGACTGAGGGGGGACCATTCCTCTTATTCAACAGTAGCCCCAGGGCAGGTGGGTTCCTGCTGTTCTGCACACAAGGGAACATTGCACAGCTCGAAAGAAGTGCTGACTGGTATATGGGGGCGGGGGCTTTCAAATGCAGTCCCTCCCCGTTCAACCAGCTTGACACTGTCTATGCCATCAACCACAACATGGTGCTCCCAGCAACATACATCCTAATAACATCTAGGACCACTGCAGCATAGATTCAGGTGTTCACACAGCTGAAGGAACTGTGCCCTACCTTTGCACCAGGCAGCATCATGGTTGACTATGAGCAGGCCACCATCAAGGGGTTTACAGCCATATTCCCCACCACAGAGGTATGGGACTGTTACTTCCACTTCTGCCAGGTGCTATGGAGATGGCTGCAGCAGGTGCAGGGGGTCATGGAACTGTACATGGCGGATGCTGCCTTCACCCTGCATGTCTGCATGGTGGCTGCATTGGCATTCGTACCTGTGACCACAGTTGTGGCGGCATTTGAGGAACTTAGAAACTGCCAATTCTCCAAGGACACTGAAGAGCAGCTACAGCCATTCCTGATTACTTCGAGGATACCTGGCTGGGCCAACCAGTGGGCAGGTCCGGCAGACATGGCCAATGTATCCCTGCAGATCTGAAACAGTTACATGGTGGTGAAGGAGGGCATGTCACTGCCTAACAATGCAGTGAAGGGGTGGCATCATAGTTTCAGTGGCCAGAACGGTGCATGCCACCCCACTATATGGCATTTCATTGGCTATATTCTGTGTGAGCAGCACCTGACAGACATGAAATATGCCCAGCTGGTTGCTGGGCATGAGCCTGCGTGTGGCAAGTGGAAGTATTGGTCCATCACTGCCAGGATTGCTGTGGTTGTGACTAGCTATGGCACTTGGTCCATGTATGAGTACCTGCAGGGCATCGCCTATAACCCATCCCTGCAGGTCTGAGGCACCTCCCCTGTTGTCCTGACTCCTGTTTACCTAGTGTGCTGCTCACTATTTTTCATTTTACTTTTCGTGCGCTGTTTTTGCATGCAATGTTTTTGCATGTACTGTTTATACTAGGTTCTATTCTTGCCGGTGCTGTTCTTGCTGGCTGCATTGATGCCGGCGCTCTTCTGACCTACCGCCCTCGGGAGGTATGTCCAGGTGATACCCGGAAGGCCCCGGTACAGCAAGTGGTGAGTTGGGGCTGTTATGTAAGTATTTGTAATGATAATACCCAGGTCTTTTTATTCCTCTATAGGTATTATTTCCTCTCCCAAAAGATGCTACTTAAAAAGTTTGTTTGTTTTACTCAGATGCATAACTTTGCTTTTGGATATATTTAGTTCCATGCCTCATTGTTTTACCCAGAGTATGACTGTATTAGTATCCTGCACAGCTTAATTCTGTCAGCATCAGTGACCACCACGCAACTTATTTTGGTGTCATCTACAGACATATTATGCCATGATTTTAGATCATGGCCAATATTCATAATAAAAATTTAAACAAAACTGGGTCAAGGACTGATCCCTGGGGTATACCACTGGATACCAGACTGGTGGATGGTACATGCCCACAGATTTTATCCCTCTGTGCTCTGTTATTTAGACAGTTATGAATTCAATCAGAAAGTATTGGATTAATACCAAGTTTCTGCAATTTATGAATTATTGCTATGTGAGGGACCTCATCAAAAACCTCAGTATAATCCAAGTAAATTACATAGACTGATTTGCCCTTATCAATGCAGGGACTGAAATAAGGGGGTGCTGTGGACTGATTCATGCCCCTGCTTCTTCATTTAGCACCTGCTTCTCCTTGAGATTGAGAAGCTGAGGCACTCCCTGCAGCGTTGTCACTGAAGTGCTTAGTGTTACTGGAGTGGGGGGTGGTGAAAATGGGCAGAGGAAGGGGACATGGCAAGGAAGACAGTGGTAGCATTTTCAAGCCTGCAGGGGGTGGTTAAAACAAGCAGAGGGTGGGGAGAGGAAGGAGAAGAGGGCAGCACTTTAAACTACAGAACAAGCTGGGTGTGGAGTGAGAGCAGCAGAGTGCAGGGAAAGGTGCTCAAGTCAATTCAAGAGACCCAGGATTGGACAACTGGGTTTGAGAGTAGTGCTGGGCAGGTGGGAAGAGAAATCAGTGGGTGTGGAACAGCATGCCTGGATGGCAGAGAATCTAGCGAGCATACAGTATCAGAGAGCACAACAAGAGAACGTGGGAAGAAACACGTTCAGTCCCATGACGGCACACCTTCACGCAAGGGGGTAATTTCTGGAAGCATCATGTGATCAGCCATTGTGCAGGCCAATCAGGGTGGCAATTTTCTTTGCTGACAGATAGTGTCTGCACATGACTGTTGTATCTTTCTGCCATACTCTATCTATCGGCAAATCAGGATGTCTGGAGGACGGGAGATGTGGGGATGTGCATGCAGCAAACCTCAGTTCTGGTGTAGTGCTTAACAGAGCATTGTGAGTGTAGGAGCTTTTCAAAAATTACTGAAGAAATCATGCTTTAAACAGGCCAGGGCATGTATCATGTTTAGGGAAAAAGCCAGATTTCGCCTTGCTCTTTATCCGAAACTGTCCTGAAGTCATTTTATTTTGTGAGAGAAGAAACATAGGAAACTCATTTAATCTTGCAGTACTGCTCAGGGGATGATCTATATTCTTAGCAGATTCCATTCTGTCTGTGTCTTTGAATATATATATATTTTTTTGATTGAAGCTTATTTAAAACTTTTGAGAGGGCTGCTTTTAGTTTTACTAGTAACTGTGAATTTAACAGGCAGTTAGTGGGAGTTTAATTTTTATTGTAGCACTCTGTTAAGAAATGATTCTGGGTGCTAATTTTTAAATGAGTACTGTACCCTCATATCTTGTAAGTGCTACTTGTTTCCTTGTCAACAGACAACTCTTTTGTGTAGCTGTTGGGGATATCTGTGTTTGCTTTACTTTATTTTCACTGTTCATACCAGCCCCTGTAATTATCCTGGGGGGCGGGGGTCCATTTTCTGGTTATTGAAATCACTTTGTGCCTGAGAGCTGCATTAACATATGAGGAGATGATGCGTTGGCATCCTTTAGACTCCAGTATACCTGTCTGCTTAATTAGACTTTAACAAAACAAGTTGCAGCAAGATGTGGAAATACCACATTTACGTTCATGTAGCTTTGCACACTGTGTTGTAAAGCAGTGTTTTCCCCCCTTTAAATTGCATTCAATTGATTTTTCTGGAGAGTTTTTCAGGTTATGTGTACTTTCAGCATAGAAAATGTAAAAACAAAAACAAGGTGCTGCATCAGCAATTGGTCTTAAATCAAAACAAATGATTATATTAAATTCATGCTGAAAATAGAAAATAGAGTTAAAAATTGACGTTTCAACCATAGGTCTTCTTCAGGAAATACCGAAAAGAGAAAAATCAAAATTGGTGTCACACTAACTTTGCTTTTTCTCTTTTAGATATTTCCTGAAGAAGATCTATAGTCGAAATATCTATTTTTAACTCTATTTTCAGCTTGAATTTAATATAACCATTTTGTTTTGCTTTCAGAATAGAGATACATAGTGTAAATGGGTGTTGTGGCATCATGTTCTCACATCCTAATGCAGTTCTCAGGGACAATAAGATTTCAAAAACCAGAAAATAGAGATCCTCTCAGGCTAGTTACAGGGGCAGGTGTGAGCAGGAAAAACAAACTAAAACAAACACATATATCCCTAACAGCTACATGAAAAGATTTATCTGTTAATAAGGAAACACATAACATTTACAAGCTATAACTGCATAGTAATCCTTTAAGAAAAAATAAGAAATCCTTGCCAAGCTGTGACTGAGTACTTAAAAATGTAAAGGGACAGTAAACATTGTAGGGGTCACTCATATTGTGAAAGCCCATGAAAAGATATTTAAATGAGACACTGGACTTCCTTGTAGTTGTCAGAAGTCCAAAGATAGCATTATCTAATTAGCCTGCACATCGAAACAAGGCAGCAGCCATTTTAAAACAGAAAGTGATGTCACTGAGGGGGCAAATTGCACGTTGTTAATTACAGCTTGCCCCTCAGTGACATCACTGTTGGCCTCATGATTCACTGAAATGGCTGCTGCCTTGTTTTGATTTACAGATTGTTTAAGCATTCATAACTCAGGATTCCTGACACCTACCGGTAAGCCCAATACGTTATATCTTTTTATAGGCTTTCACAATTTGAGTCACCGCTGCAGTATTTACTGTCCCTTCCCCTCCATCCTCTGTGTGTGATCACAATTAACTTTGATCAAAGCTCAGTTATAATCCCTCATTGCCCATCTTGATATTGCCGTATTCTGAGTGTTTAAAGAATGTAATACATAAAAATAACAAGTTCTGCTGTACATTTCTGGACCCTGTGAGCACAGTTCAAAAGGAACACACAGTAGTCTTGGGAATAGCTGTGTAAATCCCTATCATTTTTTTTCTCCCTGCAATCCTATTTGGAGTGCTTAAAAATTTAAAATAATAAGTTCTGCTATATGTCCCTGGACCCTGTGAACAAAGTTCATTAAGCAGAGTAGTTTCAGGAGTAGCTCGGTAAATCCCTGGGCCCAATTTTCAGAAGCATTAGGATGATGCAAGGTGCTTGCATCAATGAGAAATGATGCAAGGGACTCTCTGCACCACATCTTGCACAATTTCTGATTTTTCATTGCAGTCTGCACCAGTTTGTGGACCACCTGCACCAGCTGGACTTGTGCTGTCCTTGCGATGATGCACTGGTGTACCATGGCATAAGAGGGCTTGTACCAGAGCTCCACTGCAGCATCCCTATAATGGGATTTCGTAATCCCCCCAAAGGCACATGGTTCACTTCAGTTAGATCAGCAAAAACTGGTCTAATGGAATGTTGGTGATGTGGCAACAGTCCAAAAGTAGGCTGTGAGGATAGCCAGTGCAAAACAGGAAGCCAGAGGGACTGAAAGCAACGTACCACACATCACTGTAACTGTACCACAGACAGGAACAGGTGGTTAGGTAGATTCCATGGTGTGCCAGAAATGCCACCCAGGTATGGTACACAACTCACTGCAAAGGGGGACAGGTTGTCCAATGGAAAGAGACCCATGGGAAACCCATGGGAACACAGCAGAAGTGGTGGGAGGGCAGACACCTGCCGCCAGACTTTCACACAGGGTAGGCGATGCTTTGGTGGAGCAGCTGGCTGCTGCAGGGAATATGTCGTAGCAAGAATAACACCAGCCCCCATAGTACTCATTGGTGATGCTACAGATGCATGTATGTGGCACAGTGGGATATGGCAGTGTGTCACGGTGGCACCATCAGTTGCACCCTGTGGGGATGATGTGAATAGATGGTGGTAACACACATAAAGTGACACCACCCAGTTGACAGCCTGTGCATTATCCATTGTCCATCTGTGTTGCATGTCTTACATCCCATTGGAGTGCCTGGTAACGTAGGATGGGTTCTGCATTAGCTCCCTCAAACTAGTTGTAATTGCACCTGTGAAAATGTACGACACCACTACCCAGTGGTGTGTCCTGTTGTGGTGCCTGCTGGAGGTGTGGCCATGTATCCCCGCTGCTGTGGCTGCCATGTGCCTCTGGTGGCTGCTTTGGCCACAGCATAAATGTCTGAGTGCCTGTGCCCTTTGGCATGACTGGTACAGATGTTCAAGTTCAAGTTTAAGTTTTAATTGTTCAATCATAAAAAGAGAACATTACAATAAAAGGATACATTGGTTACAGTAAGTACTAAGTACAAGAACAGCCTATTAGTAAGATATCACATCACACAATTAAAACGAAGTATTCACCAAAACATAAAATTAACAGTTCTGTAGAAGTGACTTAAAAATATATACAGGGACATCACTTGAGAGCCTTACTGGGATGTTAGTTTAACAACCATTCTTTTTCTCACTTTATTAATTGTTAGGAAGAAGTTTGATATTCTGTTTAGAGTCCAGTCATCCTCAGTTATTAATAATACTGTTGTAGCTACAGACTTGTCTAATTCTTTTCAGGATTCTATATACGAAGAAGTCAGTAATGCCTAGCTTTACTATATCAGGGACAGCACCAAATAACATGAATTATAATCCTCACTACCTCCATATGGAAAGAAACAGTTTGTGTCATTAGGGGGAGCTTTATTTATGTCTAACTGTAAGTGCATTACTGTCAAATAACTCGACTCTATATTTAATAAAAGCCCTCCTTAAGTAAGGATCAACAACAGCATCTAGATAATTTTTGTAACCAAAGTTACTGTTGTTGGTGGCAAACCATAAGGAATATCTAGACCTTTCTAGCTCTATCTTGGTCCAGTAGTTACTAATTTTTGTTTTCATATATTTTTTGTATTTCAAACTCAGGGTGACATTCTTGTCAAAATAATGGCTCAGTACTATCAGGTCATATTTATTTATTTAATATGTAGAGCAGGTTTTTATACCAAGTGCCTTCTTTGCAGCCTAACATGTGCCACCTCTTTTTACGGCTGCAGTGGGTAGAGCCCTGTAGACCTCTTGCTGCAAGAAAAGCACTCCTGCATTCCTTGTGAATGAACAACATGATGAAGTGACAAAAGTTGCCTCCGTATCTCTGGAACACTCCACACTCGCTCGCACTATTCATTTTTTTTTTATTTTCAGTAGTCCGTGACTGCTGAAATACGTAACCCTCCTCCTGACATAACCCCCTCATGACACTCCCTCTCAGCACCCAGCAACCTGCCCACTCCAGAAACATAATATTGACACTGAGGGAGCCCAATCCCCCAGTGTCTCGATTACAACTCCTCTCACTACCCTGTCTCCTCTCATCAACTACCTTTCTGCTTTTTTTTAATATTTAGTTTACTCCCACCCAATCATCCCTCACAGCACACACCAACCCACACCCTCCCCCAGAAACATAATAGTGACACTTGGGGTGCCCAATCCCCCAGTGCCTTAATCACAACTACTCTTATTGCCCCCTCATCCACATGCACGGTACTTTCTGCTCTTTTCTTGTAAAATTTAGTTTACTCCCCGCCATCCAACCCTCCCTCTCAGCACCCACTACCCCACTCCCCCACCAGAAAAATCATAACAGTGGCACTGTAGGGTGCCCAATCCCCCAGTGCAGGAATCTGCATTTGTTTCTTTTTTCCATGTAAAAAAAAGTCTAGCGATGTCTTTTGCACCATTGCACTGCCCACTACCTGAACCTCCCACTTAGCACCCGCCCCCAAGCCCTTACTTATCGATTAGGGGTCCAAAGCCGTAATCCTGTCTGGACCACAGACACATCTTCACTCTGCAAAGCCAGATGGCATACTGAAGAAACAGGTATGTGTTTAATGTATTTCAATGGAGTTCTGAACTCAGTGGTATAACTTGAGCATTTTTGTATTTTTTGCATGCCTTATTAGGACCCTACCGCTTGAACAATTTGCACTGTAATTGGTAGATCTGTCCCAAAAGGTGATTTCACAGTCCCTGTGTGAAATCACCTTTTGGGCAGGAGTTGAAGATTTTCTCTGCTCTTGTTCATGAGATGGGGTCATAAGAAGGCTATGTTAAAAATTGGATGTAAAAATATTAAAAAAACAACAAAGTTATGCACCTACATTGAATTTTGTGAATGTAGGCATGTAACTTTGGTCATTTTCATTATTTTCCCCCCAAATTCACAACATAGCCATATCATTACAGCACCTCATGAATGAGATGGCTATTATTTTTCAAATTCTGGCCAAAACGTTTTTTTTATAATCCCAAAAAGTGATTTTGCAGTCCCTGCATGAAATCAACTTTCAGGCAGATATTGAAAATTTTCTCTGCCCTTGTTTATGAGGTGGAGTTATAAGAAGGCTATGTTGAAAATTTGGTGTACACATATTAAAAAACAATACGGTTATGAACCTATGTTGAATTTTGCAAATGCAGGCTCGTAACTTTGGTAATTTTCAATATTTTAACCTAAATTTACAACATAGCCATATTTTTACAGCACCTCATGAATGTAACAGCTGTCATTTTTCACTTCCTGCCCAAAATGTATTTCTGTACCCTGAAATTTGGTTCCACAGTCCCTGTGCAAAATCATCATTAGGCCAGGAGTTGAACATTATCTCTGCCCTTCCTCAAGAGGCAGTGTCATAACAAAGCAATGTTGAAAATTTAGTGTAAAAATTTTACAAAACAAACTTTCAACATTTTTACCAAAAATTCCTTAGCTGCAGCCCTGTTGGCTTTGGCCAGAGTTTGTTTTTCCTTTTCATTGACAGTCATGTTATTTGGAGCCAATAACTGATCTTCTTTGCATCCATAAATGCATGTATAGTATCCATACCCAGTTCTGATCTCACATGAACAGCAGGGAATGACTGCCCAACACCCAGAGCCAGCCAGAGCAGTTTAAAGGCAAGGGCAGGAGTAGCAAGTTCTTCCCTGTAACTAACGCCCCAGATTTCTGCCACATACAATAACCGAGTTAGATATTTAGTTCTATTCACTTCAATCAAGGGTCTCAGCGTGTACCCCTTATAGGAGTAATTACATTTTCTTACACCCAGAACTGTTTTCTTAGCCTTTTAAATGCTATTTACAGCTCGTCTAGACTAAGTCCCAATGCAGAAGAAGGTCAAGCCGAGATGCACATGGCTACAAACTAGTTCTAATTCAATGCCCTTTTACTTTATTAGAGTCAGACACCGGGATTTGAGTTATAGATTTATAGATTCATAAATATGTGTCAACAGAAAAGGACCTACTTGGCCCATTGAGTCTGCCCATTTCCTTCTCTTTACATGCCCCCTCCCCCTTAGATTGCTCCCTCCGTACCCTAGACAGCCCCTTTGTGATTGTCCCAAGCCCTCTTGAGTCCTTCCAGTGTTCCAGTCCCCACCACTTCCAGTGGCAGACTGTTCCAAGGTGCCATCACCCTCTCAGTAAAGTAATGCCCTCTCATGTTCCCCTTAAACCTACCCCCTCCACCCTCAGTCCATGACCTCTAGTTTTAGCACCTACCTTCCCTGTGAATAAGTGCCTCCCATAGAAACATAGAAACATAGAATTTGATGGCAGATAAGGACCATTTGGCCCACCTAGTCTGCCCATTTCCCTACCTGGCGGATAAGCTGCAGATCCTAGTTAACCAATAGCCTACTTCCTCCTACCCCCACTAGAATTGCCTTATGTCTGTCCCATGCATTCTTGAATTCTGCCACTGTTTTTGACTCTACGACCTCCTCAGGAAGGCTGTTCCATGCATCTACAACCCTCTCTGTGAAGAAATACTTCCTCACATTACCTCTGAGCCGTCCCCCCTTATCTTCAAATTATGTCCCCTTGTTCTTGTGCATCTTTTTTTCTGAAAGATGCTACCCTCTTGGACTTTAGTTGATTCCCCTGAGGTATTTGAAAGCTTCTATCATGTCCCCCCTCTCCCTCCTTTCCTCAAGGCTATACATCTTAAGCTCCTTTAGTCTTTCTTCATGTGTCTTCTGGTGCAGACCCTGCACAATTTTGGTTGCCCTCCTCCGAACAGCTTCCACCCTGTCTATGTCTTTGCGGAGATGGTGTCTCCAGAACTGTACATAGTACTACAGATGTGGTCTTACCAACTGTCTGTATAGAGGGCCAACAACTTCCTGTTTTCTACTGGTGATGCCTCTCCTTATGCATCCCAGTATTCCCCCCAGCCCTCCTTACTGCTTTCTCACATTGCTGGCCCACCTTTAGGTCATCTGATATGACCACCCTCAGATCCCTTTCCATTTTTGTTGTTGTTAGTATCTCACCCTCAACTGTATACTCTTCCCCTGGGTTTTTGTTTCCCAGGTGCATTACTTTGCACTTCTTTGCATTGAATCTAAGCTGCCATACATTTGACCATTCCTCCAACCTTGCTAAGTCCCTTTTCATACTTTCCACCCCACCTTGTGTATCAACCCTGTTGCAGATCTTTGTGTCATCTGCAAAGAGACATACTTTCCCTTCCAGTCCCTCTGCAATGTCACTTATAAAGACATTAAAAAGGACCGGCCCCAGTACTGAACCCTGTGGTACCCCACTAGTAAGCCCCCTTTCTTCACTGTGGACTCCATTTACTATTACCCACTGTGTCCTGTTGTCCAGCCAGTGTTTTACCCAGGCTACAACTCTGGGACCCACTCCCAGGCTGGCTAATTTGTTTATTAATCTTTTGTGCAGGACTGTGTCAAACGCCTTGCTAAAATAGTAGAAATACTACCCCCCACACTTTATTGATCTCCTTCACATACTTGAATGTTTCTATCATATCCCCCCTCTCCCTTCTGGTCTTTAGCGGGTACAAATCCAACACCCTCAACTTCTCTGCGTATTGGCTTCTCACTTAGCCAATGCACCATCTTTGTGGCCCTTCTCTGTACTCTTTCTGTCACATATATGTCTTTGCGTTGGTGAGGTCTCCAGAACTAAACCCCGTACGCCAGGTGGGGCCTCACCATGGAATTGCAGAGTGGCATCAGCAGCTCTAGTTTTCTACTAGTTAACCCTCTCACTATGCATGCCAGCATTCGGTTCTCTTTGCCCACCACCTTGCTGCATTGGGTCCCTATCCTAAGGTTGTCTGTGATTCTGATTCCTAGGTCCTTTTCCTGCTCAGATGGCTTCATTACCTCCCCGCCCAGTGTGTATTTTGCACATGGATTATTTCTCCCTATGTGCATCACTGTGCATTTCCTGGCATTAAATTTTAGTTGCCATGTTTCTGACCACCCCTCCAGCAACCTTACATCCTCCCTCATAGCCTCCACTCCCTCTGGGGTATCCGCCCTGTTGCAGATCTTCATGTTGTCTGCAAACAAGCAGACCTTCCCCTGCAGTCCCTCCGCTATGTCACTAACATAGATATTGAACAGGATGAGCCCAGGCACCAACCTCTGGGGGACCTCACTCATCACCCCCACCTCTCCTGAGTGCATCCCATTTACCGCCACCCTCTGGCTTCTACCTGTCAGCCAGTTCTCCACCAACCTTGTTATTTTTGTCCCATCCCCAAGCTCTCCAATTTATTTACCAGCCTTCTGTGGGGCACAGTGTCAAAGGCCTTCCCAAAATCCACATAGGCCATGTCCACTGCCCCCCTGATCAACTACCCTCGTCACCCCATTGAAAAACCTTGATCAGGCTCATCAGACATGACTTCCCCTGTGTGAAGCCATGCTAATGGATGTCCAGCAGCCCACTGTCCTCCAAGTAACTAACCATTCTTTCCTTCCAAATCACCTCCATCACCTTACCCACCACTGATGTGAGGCTGACCAGGTGATAATTGGCAGCTTCCCCCTGCTGCCACTTTTAAGAAGAGGTACCATGTCTGCCCTTTTCCAGTCCTCTGGAACCATTCCTGTATCTAAAGACAAGTTAAATAACCTTGCTAGTGGTGCCACCAGCTCCTCCCTTAACTTCCAGATCACCCTAGGATGCAGGGTGCCTGGACCCATAGCCTTCTACCTGTCAGCCAGTTCTCCACCTACCTTGTTATTTTCTTTGTCTATCCTCAACTTACCCAATTCTTCCCTGATCCTGTCCTCACTGATTGGGCTAGGATCCACCCCAATGTCCCCCCTTCCCTCACCCTCTAGGTCGGGTCCCCTGCCTTCTCCCTCTACCGTAAAGACCAAGTCAAAGTATCTATTTACCACCTCTGCCTTCTTGAAGTCCCCTTCCATTTGCACTCTCCCCTTATATTATCTATTCCCTGCCTGGCTTTCCTTTTGTTCTGGGTACTGACAGAAAGTCTTATCACCCCTTTTGGCCTGCCTAGCGATTCTCTCCTCTCTTTCTGCCTTTGCATTCCTAATCCTCTGCCCCACTACCCTCAGCTTCTGCCTGTAAATTTCCCTGTCCTCCTTACCCTGCGTCCTCTCATAGTCTCTGAATGCCCTTTTACCCTCCCCTGTTGCCCCTTCAATTCCCTGTTGAACCAAAGCAGTTACCTCTTTTTTCTGCTCTTCCTCACCTTTCTTATACAGCTCTCAGTGGACTTTAGCATCCCCCTTGATCCTATTCCATAGTTCCTCAACCTCTCCTCTCCTCTCCCCTCCATCCCTTACATTTCATTCTAGACTACCTTTCTCATTTTGGGAAAATCTGCCCGCCTGAAGTCTAGGACCTTCATGATGGTTTGACTCACTTTATACCCTGCTCTAACCCTGAAACCCACTGTGTTATGGTTGTTTGCTCCTAGGCTGACCCCCACCCCTACTCCCTACACACTATCCACATTGGTGAAGACCAGGTCAAGTATATTACCCCCCCCACCGTGAGTTCTCTTACCAGCTGCTGCAGGAAGGCTCCCTGGAGGGACTTGAGGATCTCCCTACTCCTGGATGACCTAGCTGCTGGGATATCCCAGTCTATATCTGGGAGGTTAAGGTCACCCACCAGCAGAATCACCCCCTTTAGTGCCATCCTTTGAACTGCTCATAGCATCTGCATGTCCATTTCTTCATTCTGCATTGGAGGTTTGTATACCACCTCCAGTCTTATAGATGTTTCAGCCCATCTCTCTAGTGTGACCCATAAGAGTTCTTCTTTTCCTTGCTCTTCCTGCCCTTCTGATGCCTTTATGTCCTCCTTTAAGTACAATGCAACCCCCCTTCCTACCAGCCCTGTCCCTCCTGAATAACCTGTACTGTGGTACCCCTACTTCCCATCCCTGGTGCTCTGACCACCCTGTCTCTGTTACGGCAACAATGTTCAGGCACTCACTCTCCATTATAGCTTCTAAGTCCAACATCTTGTTCCCCAGGCTTTGTGCATTAGTGGAAAGTCCTTTCCACCATATACCTCCTTCTCCCACCCACCCTCCCTGCTATTTCTAGTCTGTTCCCTTCTCCCTTTGCAGGGGAGTGCTAACTAGTCCATTTTCTCCTCTTGTTGGCCCTTCACCCATCCTAGTCTTGTACTTTCCCCTTACCAGTTTAACCCTCCAAGGACCTTATCAATGTATCCTCATAGTACCCCCTCAGTACTCTTGCCCCCCCACTCAGATACAGTCTATCCTTCCAGTACAAATCCTCATCCTCCCATGTGTCCCTCCACTTTCCTATACATGCAAATCCTTCCTCTTCACACCATGAGTCTTTCAGAAGTTTGTGAGTTTTAATTCTTTTGTTTTTGCATCTAGCAGATCTAGCTTTTTCTGTAAACCTTTTTAGATAAGGACAGCAATATAAGATCATCTGCTGCTGGACATTGGAAGCCACTGATTTTAGGTGAATCCGATTCCAGATATACAAAGTCCTTTAACATACAATCAATATATAAACAGAAAAGAGTAGGGGCCAGAACACACCCCTGTCTCACTCCCATGTTAGTAGAAGTGTCACATGAGAGCTGACCCCTTGTCCCCAACCCATGTATCTCTATAGATATTATAAATAACATGGATCAAAACAGGATCGCTATCTTGTGCCAACATAAGCAACCATAATAAGCCTCTTGATACTGAATCAAATGCCAATGTAAAATCAACCAATGCCACATACAGTTTCTGTTTCCAAAGGTGCACATACTTTCTACCAGGTGCCACAAAATAAAGTAGTTGTCCTACAGGTTCCCCTTCCTATGGAATAAACTCCCCAAGAACTCCTCCTCATTTTATTCTGTCAAACAGCAACTTTGTGCGCTTCCATCTCCCACAGGCTTCTGGCCACTCCGGCACCCAATCACCACACTAAAGCAAGCATTCCTACTCGCTCCTCAAATGTATATCCTACTAGAGTACATTGAATGTATCTCTTCCGCAGTTGTAAATACCATTATGTATTGCATAATTTAATTGAATTGTATAGCCTGTCCTGTTGTGCTTCTGTGATTCAGTACAAAAGTTCTCTCCACTGCTTGTTATCTCAAATGTAATATGACTGTGATATGCTTGTAATATGCCTGCACCCCTTTTCCCCGGGTTGCACCTCAAAACAAGCCTGGCTCAGTGTGCCTCTTCCAGTTACCAAATATTTAAATAAAAAAATTATATAAAAAATTAGTAGAATGACCACTCCTAAAACCTGCCTGCAGTTAACAAACTGATCTGATTATCTGATAGTTAAGTCTTTCTAAAATAAACTTGGAGAAGATTTTCAGATTTATATCTAAAAGGCATATTGGTCTATATATAGCAGGATTAGCTATATCACTTTTTCATGAATGGGGATTATTTCAGCCCCTCACCAAGAATTTAGAATGAAGTCTTCTGCAATACATTTATTATAAAAAACAGCTAAGGGCTTGCACCACAGAGAGGTATTACATAAATTAACTTCAGCAGGGATTTTATCTGGGCCAGAAGCTTCAATTTAAGTGACTTTATAACCATGTATTTCTCTTTCCTTTCTATCAGGGGAAACAAATGTTTATCCAGTACTCATATTTCAGGAGGCAGAGGATTATCAGCATTGGTGTTAAAAAATGAAAATACTACAGAAATACTGTACCCAGTGATGTTTTGAGATATAGGAGTCAGGACTCTCCTTATAATTATTAGTACGTTTTGCAACTAATTTCCAAAAGCCCCTTGCATCTTTCTCACATACAGCTTCCAACATTTTATTCCATTGCAGATTAAAAAAAAACTATTGTTTTCTTTTTCTTCAGGAAATTGATGTACTTTTTCCTTTCCTGATTGAGGGCTTGGAAAAGTTTTATTTTTTTGTCCTTACTGTTTTTAGTGTTTTTGATCTTTTCCCTCAGAAGGGCTTTGTACTTCTTATAATCGGAGTCATACCATCCTTCTTTCCTCCTGCATTTCCCAGTAACTGGAATATCTTCATTAAGTTCACCAAATATTATCTTAAAGAGACAACATAGCTCTGCCCACAGTGATTCAACATTTAGTTCTCCTAAACCTTCCCAATCCTTACTTACAGGATGGTCCCATGGGATGCATAGGCAGGGGCATCACCAGCAGGAAAAGTGAGGTCATAATTCCACTATACAAGACACCAGTGAGGCCCCACCTGGAGTACAGTGTACAGTTCTGGAGACCTTACCTATGTAAGGACATAGACAGGGTAGAGAAGGTTCAGAGGAGGGCAACAAAGATGGTACATGGATTGCATCACAAGTCCTATGAGGACAGGTTGAAGGAATTGAATATGTACTCCCTGGAGGAGAGGAGGGAGAGAGGGGACATGATAGAGACATACAAGTATCTTACAGGGAGGAACAGAGTGCAGGAATACACTGTTTTTAAGCAAAAAGATGTTCCAGGACTAGAGGGCATGGGATGAAGTTGGAGGGAGGACGATTCAGAGGAAACGCGAGGAAGAATTTCTTCACAGAACATGTGGTGAAAAAGTGGAACACCCTGCCAGAGGAAGTGGTGGGGGATGAAACAATCACGAGATTTAAGAATGCATGGGATAGACATAAAGGAATTCTGGAGGTCAGGGTTAAGGGGAACAGACTTCTAGGAAAACATAAAGTGAACTTACAAGCTCAAATGGGCAGACTGGGTGGGCCATAGGCCCTCATCTGCAGACACTGTCTATGTATCTATGTATCTATGTATTAAGTTCATTATAACTCATTCCAAGGTACAGTCCCGTATGATTCTCCTACTGTTTCTAAATTCTGAAAATGAAACACCTGATCTATCTTCAGTCACCAAATCAGAAGTAAATCCTCCCAATTTAACTGGCAGATGTTCACTTTCTGATCTAACAGGTATATTTAGACTATGCCACACCTGTAGCTGTCAAGACCAAAGTACAAGATCTAGAAGCGAAGCACCTATTGATGACATGTATGTTAAATTTCCCCTCTGGATCTCCTGTCAATCTTCCATTCAAAGGGTACTCATTAAATTCTTTTAGAATTCTGATTAAAGAAAACCCTGCCTTATTAATCTGCTTATCTGAAAAGGTACTTCAGACTTCTCCCCCTACCCCCTTGTCTTTGCTCCCCCTCCCCCCATCTAAAACTTCCCTGGCCTCATGTACAAACTCACTGCTGCTTGGCTTACCTGTGCAATGCTCCATGTATATACTGTATGTTCACTTTACATATTACTTATTGCAGATTAGTTTCACTAGGCATAAAATCCATTGTGCCATATTCCCTCATCACTTGTATCATTTATTGCTGGTTTAACTATTCCATGTACCTGAAATGCATACACAATGACAATCATGTAAATGCCTGTGCATTGTAAATGTGTTGTAAATTCCTTCCTTGTTTATCCTATTGAATTAACTGCATTCTTTGTCCTTCTTCCCTACCCCAGGTCACACCTGGAAATGAGCCTTGGCTCTGTGTGCCTTTCCCCGGTTATCAACTTTGAAATAAATAAATAAAATAATATAAATAATTAAATATTTGGTATTTCTAGCAGGGTTCAAACACCAAGAACTTAATTATCAGTCAGACTGTCCAACTCACCAATCCTAGCATTTAAGTCCTCCATACTAAGTATATCTCTGTCAGGGAACTTAAAATAAGCATCTTGTGATGAGAGTCTGAAAGACTCCCATATCTCCTTGCTGGTAAAACCTTGAGCCTAGGGGAGGCACATAGCTATTTAATAAAAGCTTATGCTCCTGTTTATCCAATAATATAATAATGTTAGGTGAAACGTGGAAATCCTGAACCTTAGTAAAAGAGTCAATTTTTATGTAAGAAGCTAAACCCCCTGAGTATCTACCATACTTAACTGTCCTTTTTCCCCAGGGTAGTGAACATGTTCATATCCATTCAGTGCCATCTTACTGTTTTTATCATGCCAGGTTTCCTGAAGGAAATCACCTAACATGCTGTAATAAACTGAATCTAATCTATATCTGAAAGTTTACGCTCATAGCCTGCAATATTCCAGGTCATAAAATGAAGACCTTCACAGCTTTTTAAACTACTTGTAATCTCAAAGTCCAAACTCTTGCTTTCCACTATATTACCTTCATTTAAAGACTACAGTCAATCATCATACCCTGCTAGGGCCATGCATCTGTTTGAGGGTGGGATGGGAGAGAATTGCTTGCAGAAATTTACTTTCATCTTGTTGGAGTCAGCATCATTAGGATTCCTATCTGTATCTCTGTCTTCAAATATATTATAGTCTACAAGATACAACCCCAAATTGTCCATCTTATCATATTTATGTAAAATTATTTCTGCCACCGATCTATTTTTAACTGTTATATCAATCTGGCTGCTACTAGCTCACCAAATGGCACCTATAATTCCATTCTTGCCCAGATGACTTTGTAGATTATTACGGAAAAAGTTACAGAGCGATCCAGGTAATCTGAACCTATTTTCTTCTTCCATCTGGTACAAAGCAAAGATGCTAAGGATTACTGGTGCATCAAAATCCTCATTATTAGGAACACCAGCTCTATTAAACTAAATTCTATTGGGGAAAGTAATTTTAATCCCCGTGTATATCAAGGCTTCACCATTAATCCAGAAAAGATTGATAGACTATGATCTAGCAGTATATGGTGCTGCCTCCCAAACTGCTTTGAAACATATCAAAACAACACTAAACAAAGCATCTCGTTTAGTCCCAGGTGTACCCCATCTCACTCACACCTGCGAGTTGTACACTCAAACAAAATGGCTCAACCTTGACAGTCGCCTCCAGTATCAAGTATACATGCTCGCCAAGAAGTCTATGCTAGGACTTACCACTCCAGGCTTGCAAAGCCTCCTTAGCCAACCTAATTCCATCAGATGCACTAGGGGTACAAACAACTCAGCTCTCTGCATCCCTTTCCGTAGAACCACACAAGGCCAAGGGTCCTACGAATACCGGGCACCACTTTGGCTTAATGAGCTTGACCTAGGCATCACAAAAGAGGACAAAATAGGCCCCTTTAAAGATAAACTCTGAGTGGCCCACACCACAAACAGGAACTGTGACTGTGAGACCTGAACTCACCCACACTCCTCCCTCCTTTTTCCTGCTATCCTCATTCTAACCTGCACCCTTGTCTCTCCTTTCTTCTTGCTAACTAACACTCCCCTAGTAGGCTCCAGGTCCCCACCTCAGCACTTCCCCCTCAGTGAGTCTAGCCCTTCTTTATGACTACACTCTTTAGCACTTAAGACAAAAGAACTGCTGCCCATCAAGTTCTCGCCTCCTTGCATATAGAATTAGCTAATTATTTTACAGACTATATCATTCTCTGTTCCCTATCTGATTCACTCTATATCCTGTAGATTCTCAAGTTGTTCACTTAACAACCTGTCAACCTAGCCTACTTTAAATTATGTGTCTGTATATTTTTACTTATGTACTCCCTGTTATTGTAATTATGTAACCTCTGTAACCTGATCTACTCATGTCTTTCTAGGCATGGAACCTCCTTGTGTCTGGTTATGTACTTGTAACCATTGTAAATGATGTTATATCCATTTATTACTACAATGTGGAACATCTGTTAAAGAGTCATTGGCTCAAAGGTACTTCCTATAAATAAATCATTCAATAAATAAATAAATAAAATGAACAATTATTGGCATGACAAAGTACATATCCATGATATTTTTAAAATCTTCACCCAGCTCAGTTCTAGCTTCTTTGACTTCTTTGATGTCATCATCAGAATTTCCAGCTCCATGTCTGTCCTTATTAGGTGCACAGTCTAGGTCTTCAAACAAGTCTCAGAAAAATCTAACCAGTTGCTTGGTCCATTAAACCTCAGAAAGGGCACAGAGCTCACTACATCAGCCTCATATTGTATTTGGAGCTCTATATCATTTATCACCTGAGTGTTTTTTCCAAGATTGATATTACCTCTTTCAAGGTTCTCATATACAGGCCTTGATGTACCATCTAATGCTCCAAAATTCACTCTTGAACTATTAGCCTCAGATGATAATTTTCCTGGTTGACAGGGCCCCTAAAGGAGCTCCTTGCATTGCTTTTTCAATAGTTCTATCTCTGCGTTCATTTTCTAAGATGTAATAAAAACATTATTTGTCTGGGATTGATATTCACCAGCTAAAGTCTCAAAACCAGCTCCATTACTTAGATGAGCTATCTGTGTTTGGACTACTGAACTTGAATTGACCTGTTTACTGGTTTCTCTTCTCAGGTGATTTTCAATTACCTGCAAAGTTATCATAGTGGAGCCCCTCCGCTTCTTTCTCGTTTTCTTTTTAGATTTTAGATTTCCCAACTATATTTTTTCCATTTATTCAACTCTCTGGGATAACGACAGTACTAACATTTGATCTAATATTAATAGTAGTTTGTTTTGAGGGATCAAGAACCACAGATGAAGAATCCTTTTTAGGTTCAAAATCTACAAGTGTTTTAATTATATCATCTAATCTTTCCCCATTAATGGCAATATCGTCCTTTGTCATTTCTATGTCATTTTGAATAATGACCAGTTGTCCCATGTTCATAAGATTAGCAATGTACTGGTTCTTCATCAGATCTCTGATTTTTACTTCAATACAAACATGAAAGGAAGATCTCTGATTTCCTCACTTAAACATATAGGAAAATATTGCTGTGTGCTACTTTTAGTTGGAGTACACTGGCGCACATCAGATAAGTCACCGGCTTTTCAACTTTCCCCATATTTTCTTTCTACTTCCTTTAAACAATTTATAGTTTGTTGCAATTGCTGAATAACTTATTTGAGAGTTTCACACATCCCCCTGAGTTACCTTCTCCAGGCAAGAGCATAAAACTATTGCCCAATATATTATTTCCAATGTCCTTATTTTCTACACTGGCCTCCAGCTTTTTACTCTTTTCAGCCCCTGCTTTTGAAATGTTGGAAGTAGTCAATAAATTAGGGGATTTTTCCAGTGAGTTTTCACCAATCAGTTGCCTATTGGGCAATATCACACAAGACTTAGTATTACTACCCACTTTTATTTTCAGAGTAGACATCCTACCAATGACCAATCATAATTTGGGGGAATATTAATAGATGATCCATCATTTTTGTATGTTTTATTTTATTTTAGCTCTTTTACTTGCCTGGCAGTGACTCACTCATAAGTGGAAAATATTTACTTTTATTCTTCATCTGTTGTCTAGTGCTAACCATGTCAGAGGAAGAGGAACACTGAGTTGAAATAAAAAATTATCACTGAACACTGAGAAGGTCATGATAATTGAGGGGTGGAAGGGGGGCAATACAGCTTATAACAGGGAGAGTTCACACTCTCAATGCCTACAGTACAAAACAGATGCAGTATGTGGAAAATATGCAGTAATCATCTCAAAGGACCAAATACATGATCACACAGATGGTCACTTCCACATATAAATAAAGTGCAGCTGTACGTGCTATAAACTAAAGCTCACTTTGCCAGGAGCATTATAATGACACAAAAACAACACAGTTGTCCAATAGACCATAACTAGCAAAAGGGCACTATAAATAAGGTGCAGTTTGTAGATAATAAACACATACAGTGCATAAAGTGTCAAATTAAAATTAAGCCGGTTCAAAAGCTCTAACTGTGCAAATGTTGCAAGGGGAAAGTCTGCTTTTCTTTCTTTCTTTCTTACACTGTTAGCTTCAGTAGATATTCTTAATTAGATGTATAGCGTGTAAGCATGTTCGTATCCACTTTTTAGGATGGCACTCTTCGATCAATCAAGCCCAGCCTTTTAATTAAGTACTGTGTTGTCAGAAAGTGCCAGATACGGCTTGTTTCATACAATGTTTTGCTTCAGAACCAGAGTTCTCCCTTATCTGCTTTAGCAGTCCCACAAGCCGGATCACCACAGTCTCATTCCCAGGATCGGCATGTATTGCCTTCCCTGTACAGCACTCAGTTTGATAGGGCCTCTATACTCTTCTCCATCCTTGTCCTTATCCTCATCCTCTCTCTCATCCTCTCTCCATTCAGTCCTCCTCTGTGGTGCTAATTCTGGTGCCACAGCCTCCTGCAGGGTTCTCTGCCACCTCAGCTTCAGAAGCACAGGCTCTTCCACTGCATGGACTCCTCTTTCTCCTAGACTGAGCAAAGAAACACACAGGCAAGTACCACAGAAACCAAGGTAATACTGCCCAAGAAATTCTGGAAAGGATTGTAACTTAATTAGTTATACAAGCAATGGTGCCATGCCTGTTTTAGAACTAAAATAAGCCTTTACAATCCCTGCTTCTGCAGCTTCTCCTCTGCTAGCACAGTGTGCAATACCCATCTTGTATCACAACTCCAAGGCACCCTTAGGGCTTTCCAACATTTTCATATACTGGAAGAGGTATGAATGTGTGTGGCAGTATACCCTTGTTCTCTCTTCTTTCACAGTTGTCCTGCTGGCATTGTATATCACATACCTCCCATTTCCATAGTGCATCAGCAGGTCTGGCTGTTTCTCATGCAGTGTCCCCACAGTCCTTGCTAGGGCTCATCAGCTGCCACTTTATTGTCCTATCCTGCCCTGGGGTGTGTATTATTTTCATGTGAGCTGTCTTCTACTACCACAGCTGTATGGACTGTGGGTTTTCTGTGTTGGTACCCACGTCTCCCAGGTTGCTCCCACCTACTACTTGTCTGCGCTGGGCACTTTCTTGCATCTGGTGGTCAATATTGTATCATTTTTTGCACAGAGTACATGCATCTGGGGCTGGTTTGCCACAGGCGGGGGCTGTCCTTGGCTTCCTTAAAACCCCTCCCTTGTGCCTTCCCTTGGATGCAGGGGACCACTTGCAGCATCTTTGGGGATTGTGGCACCAGAACCCATACTCTGTCAGAGTCCCTCGTGCACCTGGAGTTTGCTACAGGTGGGCTCTATGGGGCTTTTAAAAATCAAGCCCCCCTTGACTTTTTTATTCCTGCAATCCTATATTTTGAGTGTTTAAAAAAATGAATACATACAAAAATAAAAAATTCTACTGTTCGTCCTTGGACCTTATAAGCAAAGTTCATTAAGCACAGTGGTTTCTGGAGTAGCTGGGTAAATCCCTTGTCTTTTTTCTTCCTGCAACCCTGTGTTTTGAGTGTTTAAAAAAATTATACGTAACACAAATTAAGAAAATTATACATAAAAGAAATTTAAAAAATTAATAGATAAAAAAAAATAACAAGATCTGCTGTACTTTCCTTGCCCCCGTGAGACAGTTCAAATGAGATGGGAGTTTTTTCCTGAAACCTTATTTTGAGAGGTTCAAAAATCATTACACAAATAACAAGCTCTGCTATGCCTCTCAATCGTTTTGGGAGTGGCAGGATAAATCCCTGCTCAGTTGTCTTTTTTCTTCCTGCAACCATATTTTGAGTGTTTAAGAAATTAATATACTGTCTATAAATAACGTCTACTGCATATCCCTGGATCTTGTAAGCACGGTTCAATAGTCTTGGGAATAGCTGGGTAAATCCCTATGGTCTTTTTTCTTCCTGCAACCATATTTTGACTCTTAAAAATTAATACAAAAAGCGATGCTTGCTGTAGATCCCTGAACCCTGTGACAACAGTTCAATAGTCTTTGGAATAGCTGAGTAAATCCACCCTTTTGTCTCTTTTCTTCCTGCAACCATATTTGGATTATTTAAACATTTTAATACATTTTATTTATTTATTTATTTATTTATTCTTGGATTACAATAGCTTTGAGCACAAAACAGCTCTTTTACAAAGGTTCCACATCAGTGGTTAGGGTGACAGACATACAATGGATGGTATTACATAAAATATTGACAAAAAAGTATTTAAAATGACAATATGACATTAATATTGCAGCTACAATGAAAACTATGAATTAGTAGGAAATCAAAAATAACCTAATAAAAGGAGGCAGCTTTGTTAAGTAGATATAGTTAGATTTGGGTGAACAAAAGTTCAGGTAAGTGAAGATAAACAGTGGAAAGAAGGTGGAGGGTGAGATGGGTGAGGTGAAAGAAGGATTGGGGAAGGAGGCAGGAATTAGGGCAGAACCGTTAGGGTGAAAGCAGTCATTCGCAGAGAAAAGGGGAGAAGTAGGTATAAGGATGTGTCAATACTGCTGAGGTAGTGTTATGTCAGTTGAAACAGTCACAGGAGCTGTTAGCTGTAAGATGCTGATGAAAAGTGCCTTTAAATGGTCCCAATTTTGGTAAGAAAGAGATATCTCTGGGCAGCGCATTAAACAATAGTGGTGCTCTATATGCAAATGATCATTGCCCTTGTGTAGTCCAGCATCTTGGGACAGAGGAAAGTTGGTTGACTGAGCTATGCATGTGCTGGAAGTTGCAAGATGGGTTTAATAAGTTTGCAACACCAGAAGGCAGGAGCCCGAGCAGTGCCTTTTTAGTTAGCAAGCTGGTTTGATAAGGAATCCTCCCATTTAGCTGAAGCCAACCTGTTTGCGCATACAGTTCACGTGTGTGGGCAAGGCGTGCTGCTCCAGTAAGAAGTCAGCATGCTTTATTGAGTGCCACTGATATTCTGCGGAGGGTAGTGGTGGAAGCTGAGCCATAGATAACCAGACCATAGTCAACAATGGATACTATGGAGCTATAGATAGCTAGTATAAGTGCTTCAGGCATTAGATTGTGTTCACGTCTATAGACTAACCCTACTTTGACATAATACATAACTTCTGCTATACATCCCTGGATCCTGTGACCACAGTTTGAAGCACACAGTAGTCTGAAAAGTAGCTGGATAAATCTCTTTTGTTGTTTTTTGTTTCTTTCGGCAAGTGTTTAAAAAATTTAATGGATTTTGTCTGAGACAGCCCTCATCTTCTTCACACAGACCTATTTGGAATGTTAAAAAATTGAATACATTTTGTCTGAGACAACCCTCATCCTCTTCACACAGGCCTATTTTGAGTGTTTAAAAATTTACTACATTTTTACGAGATTAGACAATGTAAAAAAAAACCTCATGTTCTTCTGACAGATGTTTCTTTTTTTGAGTGTGCAATGTTCACTAAGAAAACACAGACTGAGACAGTAAAAGTTCATTTTCTTTTGTTATACCAAACATCTAGCTTCCATCACTCAAACTTACTTCCTTTGTGATCTATTCTGCAATAACATTTCATAAAGTAAAATACCTTGTCAAGGCCCGCCCTGAAACTATCTCCTTCTTGGAGTAGTCGGTCCTGTCATGTCACTTCAAAGCTATTGGATTTAGCACTTCAAAAAAATGAAAGCATCCAACATCAGAACAACCATTCTCCTCCTCATCCTTGACCATCACACCACCAGATACTAATTCTATACCAAAGGAAAAGAAAAAAAAAAACAGGCTCATTCTTATTTTATTTATTTATTTATTAATCTTTTGGATACAATCTTCTTGTCATGCATTTACGGTGCGATCGTGACAGTGCCACAAGACAAATCCAGATTTATCCTGGTTACAATATGAATCACAAGATGGGACTGTGACCAACATCTGGTGCAAGTTTTGCAAAGAGAAACTTGTTATCTTCATAAAGTGGGTTACTAGAGTGGGGGCAATGATCAGTGTGGATTCTTACATCACTGGCACTAACAATGTCAAGAAAACTAACTGTAAGAGACCTGTAGTATCAGGAGGGCATAAACAATCAATAACTGCTACTTTAGCTGATGTTGGACCTTCTGGTGGTGAATTAGAGAAATGTATTTGAAAAATTAATAAAAAAAATCTCTTAATAAATTACACATCATTTTTTATATTGCCTACTACCTTGCCAAAGAAGAGGACCCCTTCCAGAAATTTGAGAGACTGAAAGCACTCAAGAAGAGACATGGCGTTGAACTGGGGGAAGGTTATGCCAATGAGAAAGCTTGTGCTACATTCATCTCATTCATTGCAGGTCACTTGAGAAAACCAGTTGTGAGTCGCTTCACAGAATAAACTACACCTTACAAATCTCATTCCGTCTTTATGGATGGGACTGTGACAGAAATGGGAAGGAAAGAGTTAATGGTTTGGATTCTGTAGATGCCTTATTTTTTTAGCAGTGTGGAAAAAATACACTGAGGCTGAAATCCTCCAGCAGCAACCAGCTTGTGGAATTCCTAGCTGCTAGATAAGAGCTGGGTCATAAATCTCGAGTGGACATCTCCAGACACACCCAGACCTTGCAGACACGGACACAGGGCAGTTTGAATGGATTGGATCATTCAAATATAAACATAAGGTGAAAAGGAATATAATTGGTCACCAATAGGTGTTCACTCTGATTGGGACAATTAAATACATACATGTTAGTTGGTTGGTGCATTTAAGGGAGAATAGGAATGACCTAGTCTCCATAGACTATATAAGCTTCTGTAAGACAGAACTCTCTCTTGCCCTGGAAGCTGTGAGGGGAAACATAAGCTTGGAGCCTACCTGGTATGTCCGTGGGAGCTGGCAGTTAGAACAGGGTCCAGTGTCTCTTGTGAGGACAGGGAAGGGTAAGTTTAGTGACAGTATATTTCAGTAATAGCCTTCTTCTTTTGCCATCTGTTGTTTAAAAGCATTTGTTTACTTTTCCTGTATAAGTGTTATTCTCTTGTGTTGTAAATACATTTCCTGTAAATGCTCATTGCACTTTCTGTTAAGTAAAAGCTATTTATTTGCTCAACAGTTGTGACTGATGTCATTTTTCTAAGGTAAGATTTGGTTTTCCACTGGCTAAGGTAAACTCTGTGTAGCATCCGCCACCTGAAAGAGACACATTACTAGACTTTAACTTGTGCAATTGCACGTGTGATTTTTCAAGTTTGTACACTTGAAAGAGGTGCCGGAAAGAAAGTCCGGCTGGTGGCAGCGAATACCTGAGGACACACACACACACCTCTCTAAAAGCTGTTTCAGCCCAGAGGGAGAGGTGGGTTGTCACATATTGGTTGGCAGTGGTGGGGTGATGATAGCGGACTGCGTAGCACACTGATACAGAGTTTGCCAGTGGAACAGTTACCTTAGCATTGCAAAACAGGATATACAAGAGGATACATTTGTACAACAGTTTTATTTGTTTCTAGATAGCACAGTATAGTGTAGCAGTAGAGAATGAGCTCCACGGAGTATGACTCACTTACTGTGCCACAGCTTGTTGAAAGGTGCCAGGAAAAGGGGATTCAGCCTGAAAGTCTGAAGCAGAAGAAAAGGCAGATCTCATAGCTACTCCTTGGCACATGATCTGAAGCAGACAGTCATTGGGGTGAGTCAGGAACTGAGGCAGCAGGCCCCCCAAACCAGCTTGAGGCACTGCGACTGCAGCTATTGCTGCAAGACAAGGCATTGGAGGCGAAAAGACTGGATGCTGAAGCAGAAGCAAGAAGGTTGGAAGCAGAGAAAGAACTTGAAGAAAAGAGACTGGCAGACAGAGAGAAAGAACGACAGCATGAACTCCAGAGACAACAGCACGAGAAGGAGATGATGACCCTCCGCAGTCAGCAAACCGTGAGTAATGGTGGAGTGAGTTTACCTCATGAAGCCAAAATGAATTCTAAATTGTTCCCTCAGTTTAAAGAGGGAGATGACCTTGATTTATTTTTAAGGTCATTTGAGAGAGTGTAATCAATTACAATTAAATAAGGCTTCCTGGTCAACTTATCTCACACCCTTGCTGACGGGAGAGCGCTGACTGCATTTGCTAAAATGAGTAATGAAGACTATGCTGATTATGATAAAGTAAAACAGTGTTGTTGAAACGTTTTGAATTAACTCCTGAGGCTTATAGAAGAAAATTTAGGGAGTTAAAGAAAAGCCCAGAAGACAGTTATGCAGAACTGCAGGTTAAACTGTATACTTACCTTGATAGGTGGATGGCGGGGGCTAAAGCAACTACTGTGGAACTGATTAAAGATGTATTGGTGAGAGAACAATTCCTTAAATTGTACCTGAGGACATGCGTGTATGGCTCATAGACAGGGCATGCGCCTCTTCCACAGAAGTGGCAGGAAGCGTGGCAGTATCTGTCTAGCCGGCCACACAGGCTAAGTAAGTCTTATGGTATGGGGCAGCACATGGGTATAAGGGATCCCAAGGGGGCAGCCCAAAGGAAACCAGCCTGCACCTGAGCCCAAAGTAGAGCCCTCTGGTTCTAAGGGACTCAAGAAATAGGTCCCAAGAAATGTCATATTTGCAATCAAGTGGGACACTTGAGATATAACTGCCCTCAGAAACTGGTTAAGGGCAGAGATATTGAGGGGGGTGATCAAAGGGCACTGGTGTGTTTGTAGGGTGTGTCCAGTCTGAAGAACCACTCTCCTCTGATGAGAATCTGCGTCCCATTACAGTTAATGGAATAGTAACACAGGGACTATGGGACACAGGTGCTAACATCTCCCTGGTAAGGCAAGATCTCATTCGGGCAGAGCAGATCGTGCCTGGGAAATACTCCAAGGTTCGGGCATTCACAGGGCCACCAGTCCCATACCAATGGCTAGAGTCTTCCTGAGCTGGGAAGGGGGCCATGTAGAAAAGGAGATGGGAGTTGTAGAGGACCTACCTGTAAGTATGATTGTGGGGAAGGATTTGGACCCCAGTAAAAAACTTGTGTGTGTTGTAACTCGTAGTCAGGCACAAGGGCAAGCTTCTGAGGGGGAAGAGGGGTTGACTCTGGGTGGTCCAGCCACACCCTCAGCAGCTGAGGAAGTGTCCAGCACAGGGGAGGGGCTGGCTAGAAGCTGCAGTCCAGAACCCCAGTCACAAATAGAGGAACCCACAGGACTTCCTTCAGAAGGGGCACTGGGAAGGGTCAGACGAGGGCAGCTGAGTGCTGCACAGCGAACTGACCCTACCCTGGAAAAACTGAGGGAAATAGCTCATAGGGCTGAGCATTCTCAGGGGGGTAAAGAGTCCATTTACTGGGACAATGGGCTGTTGTACAGAGAATGTACAACAGAGGAAGGGCTAGCTGGTGAGGTACTCCAGCAGCTGGTAGTCCCTAAGGTTCACCGTCAGCAGCTTTTGGCCCTTGCACATGATATCCCTTTTTCAGGGCACTTGGGAGTGAGGCGCAAAAAAGCGCCTCACCAACAATTTCTTCTGGCCTGGTATTGGCAAGGATGTGGCAAATTATTGCCGGACTTGTCCACAGTGCCAGCGGGTAGGAAAAATGGGGGACAAGGCCAAGGCAGCTTTGGTGCCCCTGCCCATTATTGATGAACCCTTCAAGAGGGTAGCAGTGGACATAGTGGGGCCATTGAGCACCCCAAGTCGCACTGGCAAGCGGTATATCCTGGTAGTTGTAGACTACGCACTAGATACCCAGAGGCAGTGGCCCTAACATCCTCTGAGGCAGGACCAGTGGCAGATGCACTGTTGGAAATATTTAGCCGGGTGGGCTTTCCCAGGAGATACTGTCAGACCGGGTGCCAATTTTATGTCAGGATTAATGAGTAGTTTGTGGGAGAAGTGTGGGGTAAAGCAGCTCAAAACCTCCCATACCATCCCCAAGCTAATGGTCTAGTGGGCGATTTAATTCAACCCTTAAGACCATGCTAGGACTTGTGCTGACCAGCATAAGAGACTGGGACAAATATTTTCCTCATCTCCTATTTGCATACAGGGAAGTCCCACAGGAGTCCACAGGGTTCTCACCTTTCGAGCTCCTGTTTGGTCATAGGGTGCGGGGGCCACTAGATTTGATTCGGGACGAATGGGAGGGTGACCGTGCCTCCCAAGGGGAGTCTGTTGTGGAGTATGTCCTGAACTTCAGGACCCGCCTTAGGGAGCTCATGGGGTTTGCTCAGGAGCACCTGGCCACTGCACAACAGCGGCAGAAAGTCTGGTATGACCGTGGGGCCCGAGCCAGAGAATATGTGGTGGGACAGCGAGTGATGGCACTCATCCCTGTCCGACAGAATAAGTTACAGGCAGCATGGGAGGGGCCATTCTCCATTGTCCAAAAGGTTAGTGACGTCAATTACATGATAGAGCTCCGGACAGGAGATGCAAACGAAAGGTGTATCATGTTAACATGCTGAAGCCCTACCATGACAGAGAGGAAATGGTCTTCGCTGTATGCAGTGCTCCAGAGGAGGAAACTGAGGTAGATCCACTGGTGGACCTACTTGGGGAGGCCAGGGGTGCATCCTCTGTGGACAGCCTTACCCTCTTGGAACAGCTGACACCAGCCCAGGTGCAAGAAATTAGGGTGTGCTGAGAGAATTTGAGACATGTCTACAGGGAAACCAGGGTACACCACGATGGCAGAGCACCATGTGGATACAGGGACCCAGGATCCTCTGAAACAGTCCTCCACAGGGTACCTGAGCATGTTAAGCAGACTGTGAAAGAGGAGCTCAAAGAGATGCTGGAACTGGGGTAATCCAGGAATCTAGTAGCCCTGGGCATCACCCGTGGTACTGATCCCCAAAGAGATGGCACCACCACGATTCTCGTGGACTACGGGAAGCTTAACAGCTGCACGGAGTTTGATGCTTATCCCATGCCCAGAACAGATGAGACCCTGGAGTGACTGGGGGGAGCCAAGTATTTGACCACAATAGACCTAACAAAGGGCTATTGGCAGGTACCTCTGACCCCTGCGGCCAGGGAAAGATCAGCGTTTGTTACTCCATTTGGTTTATATGAATTTAAGGTAATGCCATTTGGAATGAAGAATGCACACCTGCAACCTTTCAATGGCTTGTAGATCACATTCTGTCTGGGGTAGGTGAGTTTGCATTGGCTTATATGGATGATATAGCCATATATAGCCAGACCTGGGATGAGCACATCAAGAATGTGCGGGATGTGTTCCACAGGTTAAAGAAGGCAGGTCTGACAGTCAAGGCAGAGAAGTGCCAGATAGGTATGGCAGAAGTATCCTACCTTGGGCACCGGGTGGGTAGTGGACACATCCATCCGGAGCCTGCCAAGGTTGATGCCATCCTGGCCTGGCCTACTCCTACCACAAAGAAACAGGTCAGGGCATTTCTAGGGACTGCAGGGTACTACCGAGGTTTGTTCCCGCTATAGCGATCTGGCTAAGCCCTGACAGACCTAACCAAGAAGGAAAGCCAGATGCAGTGAAGTGGTCAGAAGGCTGTGAGGTTGCTTTTCAGGAGCTAAAGAAGGCCTTAAGCAGCCCAGCTGTATTGGCTAGCCCCAATTATAGTTTAAAGTTTATGGTCCATGTGGATGCCTCAGATCATGGGCTGGGGGCTGTGCTGAGCCAAGTTACTCAGCAGGGGAGGAGCACCCAGTTGTGTACCTCAGCCGAAGGCTTTGCCCAGAGAGGAGGCATCGCCACAATTGAGAAGGAATGCTTGGGAATAGTGTGGGCCCTTCAGAAGCTGCAGCCTTACCTATATGGGAGAGAATTTACTGTGGTCACAGATCATAATCCCTGATTTGGCTTCATAGGTCCAGTGGACAAAATGGTAAACTACTACGTTGGAGTTTACTGCAGGCATACAACATGACCATACAGCATCGCAGTGGCAAACAAAATGCAAATGCGGATGGGCTATCTAGGCAGGGCTAATGGCCTGGCTGGATACTTTTGGGCACTTCCCAGTAATTGCATGAACGGCTGTGTCACTTGGGGTAGCCCAAGGGACACGCCTTCATTATCTGGGGGGAGATGTGACAGAAATGGGAAGGAAAGAGTTAATGGTTTGGATTCTGTAGATGCCTTATTTTTTTAGCAGTGTGGAAAAAATACACTGAGGCTGAAATCCTCCAGCAGCAACCAGCTTGTGGAATTCCTAGCTGCTAGATAAGAGCTGGGTCATAAATCTCGAGTGGACATCTCCAGACACACCCAGACCTTGCAGACACGGACACAGGGCAGTTTGAATGGATTGGATCATTCAAATATAAACGTAAGGTGAAAAGGGAATATAATTGGTCACCAATAGGTGTTCACTCTGATTGGGACAATTAAATACATACATGTTAGTTGGTTGGTGCATTTAAGGGAGAATAGGAATGACCTAGTCTCCATAGACTATATAAGCTTCTGTAAGACAGAGAACTCTCTCTTGCCCTGGAAGCTGTGAGGGAAACATAAGCTTGGAGCCTACCTGGTATGTCCGTGGAGCTGGCAGTTAGAACAGGGTCCAGTGTCTCGTGTAAGGACAGGGAAGGGTAAGTTTAGTGATAGTATATTTCAGTAATAGCCTTCTTCTTTTGCCATCTGTTGTTTAAAAACATTTGTTTACTTTTCCTGTATAAGTGTTATTCTCTTGTGTTGTAAATACATTTCCTGTAAATGCTCATTGCACTTTCTGTTAAGTAAAAGCTATTTATTTGCTCAACAGTTGTGACTCTGATGTCATTTTTCTAAGGTAAGATTTGGTTTTCCATTGGCTAAGGTAAACTCTGTGTAGCATCCGCCACCTGAAAGAGACACATTACCAGACTTTAACTTGTGCAATTGCACGTGTGATTTTTCAAGTTTGTACACTTGAAAGAGGTGCCGGAAAGAAAGTCCGGCTGGTGGCAGCGAATACCTGAGGACACACACACACCTCTCTAAAAGCTGTTTCAGCCCAGAGGGAGAGGTGGGTTGTCACAGGGACACCTGACAGGACCACTGCTGTGAAGGAGATAGTTTATGTGAAAATTCTTGGTAATGGCAACCAACTATGAAATTGCTAGCATTAAATGATGTTGAGTCTGGTAATGCTAACGGTCTCAAGTCTACCACAATTTCTGCATACTTGCAAGTTCTGGATCTGGAGTAGGTTGACTTTATATAATTGTCCTTCTGTGCTGCATGAGCATATGATGTGTCTGTCAACTTAATAATAAAGACATAATAAAGGGATGATGCCATTAATAAAATAAGACCGTCTATGGCTTATTACCATTCATTGTGTTTCTCATAGGCTTGAACTAGCAGCAAAAGATGCTTTAAAAAATACCTGCTTTTCACAGACCACCGAAAGCATCTTAATTTCCATATTTTATTTTTATGCGAACTCCCTGAAATGTTACAGAGAGTTAAAAAGAGTGGCTGAAGTTCATGAAATCACAGTCATGGGGGCGGAGCTAGCAGCCCAGCCAGCAGCAGCAGATTTCTGGAGCGCCCTACTCAGATGCTATTTAAACTTATTTAATATATAATTTGGAACCTAGAACTAATACCAACTACAAATCACTGATAGAAGAGGAGATTTAACATAGAAAATACCAATTTAAACTGAAATGGGGTGCATAAAAACAACTAAGCAGGACTTCTTTCTCCCGCACTCTTTCAACGCCAAACCGCCAGAAGAACCACCAGGCCTGACTCAAGCAGTGAACTCCAACTCTAACACAGCTACCCTGTCGAAGTTACAGATTGCAGTACAAGCACTTACTAAAACAGTCCAACAAATGGATCAGAAACTGGACAACTTCTCTGAAAAGTTTCTCTCAATGGAACATAGATTGGATGTTATGGGGGTAACCACAAAATCAGCGGAGGCAACAGCAGGTAAGGCTCTCGCTGCCATGGCCACATCCTTGAAGGAACAAGTGGCCCTGATAAGCCACGTGGAACAACTCGAGAACGCAACGTGAGCTGCCAATGTCAGGATACTCGGAATACCCGAGGGAACTGAAGGTGAATCTCTACTATTTTATCTTCAATCTTGGTTGGAGGGTCTGATTGATTGAGATTTCTGAATTTAAAATAATCAAGGCCTACCATATAACACCCAGACGACCCTCCAATGGAATGTCTAACCCTTGTACTATCCTTTTGACTTTGCTTTCGTCGCGAGAAAGAGATCAGTTGTTGGCTGCCCTGAGAAATAGGGGTCCAGTTCATCCAGACTAGGCTCGGATCCTGTGTCCTATGCAACCCGCATGAGGAGGAAGGCCTTCGATGGAGTGAAGCAATGCCTTAAGGAACTCGATGTCACCTACTCCCTGGCCTTTCCTACCAGATTGTGTTTTACGGTGGACTGCCATTAATACTGCTTCACAGATCCTAAAGAAGCAGGGGATTGTGTGGAGAGATTGATAGTAAAACAGCATCTCGAGGAACCCTCCTCGCCAGGAGAAGAATCTGATGAGGACTGATTTGTCTCTAAGGGACAGTAAGCCTGGTTGAACTTGGTATCTAAGTTGCACTGCTTTCCTTTATGTGATCAATACATGTAGTTTCCCAGTTTAAAGCACTGGACAGATTATTCAAATTAATTTGATTATTGAATAAGCTCGATTTACATCAGTGCGATGGGACAGATAAGTTCTGAACTGTGCATGTACCAGAAGCTCCTCATCATCAGTGACTTTTTCATTATTACTTTTGAGTCATACGTTTAATAATCTAATGTTCTGTGTTCTGAATTATTAACATGGGACGGAGTTGCTTTTGCCTAAACGCAGTTCTAAGTGAATGTTATCACTGTTAATTTAGGGAGCCCTGGAGACATGTTTTCCCCTTCCGGGTGCCAATATTAAAGTAACCAAGGCACAAGCCAGTCTTGGTGCGAGAGGAAGCTTTCTCTTATAGGCACCATATGCTTTATTTTATTTTTTATTGTCTAAGGGCTTATTTTCCAAACTGTGATGAGTAGCACCCCTTCTCCATTAAAGGGCACTCCAGATCGGAGTTTTCCTTGTGAACATGCTGATAATAAGTTATAAAAATGACCCATGGTTGGTTTAACTCATTGTTACACTTTAATATACCATTAACCTTGGACTTTGGCTGCATTCTAGCTTCTGAAAGAGCCAATTTCTTTCTTTCCAGATTTTAACAGTCTATCCTCCTGATGATGTACCAACCGAATGGATAGTCTCATTCCTAAGTAATGTACTGCAATGTCTATAATATGTATACCTATTCAGTAAATGAGTGTTTTGTATGCTTACGTACTAAATACTTCAAATAAAAAGTATATTTACAAAAATGAAATCACAGTCATCAAGTTTAAAAAAATCACAAGGAACAAAATGGCTCCCTCATAAAAAAAGCTCTCTGCTTGCTCTTCTTCATAACTGCTGCACCATCTTGGGTCACTGGGATGAGCTTGTAAGCAATACTAGATGGGATATCACTCAAGCAGACAAAGCAAAAAATTAAGGGATGGAGTAAGCAAGTCTTCAATGTCAAATTTTGACATTCTCGCACTTTTATATTGACCTACTAACAGGTCTCTCAACAGTTTCTTGGGCATTTCAGGATGCCCATCTCTCTCTCTCTCTCTCTCTCTTCCCATGTTAATGGACACTGTCAGTACTATACTCTCAGAAGTAGAAAATCTCATAGAACTAGACGAACCAGACTAGCTCATTTCAGGACAGAGATTGTTATTAATGAGGAAGGAACAGCAATGTTTAAAGGAAATTAGCTCCCAGGGGGAAGAAAGGGATGCTGTTTCTGACCTTGCAAAGGAATGGGAAAATACTGCAAACACCATCATGGAATGTTTCAACCAGCATTTCTTGGGCTTTGCAGAAGACTCACTGTTAGTAAATGGTAATGTCACTGACCCAGCAAAGTGGCTTGAAAATGATCATGACATTTTGGAATTTGGAAATGAGGCGATCTACTGTAGTTTCTTCTGAACCATTTCTCTCCTGTCTTGCTACAGAATGGGTGAGATATGCATAGTGCAGTGACAGAATGGAAACTGTAGAAACAAAATATTAACAAGTATCACAAGCAGTTCTCATTCCTTGAAGTATGGCATGTAGTTCTCCAGAGAAAATCACAATATTTCAAAAATATTCCTCATATCATAGCTGTTATACTTGTGTATCCGGTTTCAAATGTTATACTAGAAAGAACATTTTCAGCTATGAAAAGATGTTTTTCAGACTGGAGAGCTAACTTGAAGACCAGCACCATTGAGGACTTGCTTTTAAAATCCATAGAGGGTCCAGAATCACAAGATGTTTGCAGCACACCAGCAGTAAAGGAATGGTTCTTAAAATCAAAGGATAGGTTGGGAGTAAAACCTCACAGGTCACCAGCAGCAGGCCAAATCAAAAGTCACAGTAGTGCAAGAAATTCAAATCACTTCTAGTGAAACTGGGATTGAGGAGGAACTCCATCCTCATTTGGAACCAGATTCAGAGGAAAACCAAGAGCCTACGGCTATTTGGGGGGAATTTAGCTGCTTGTGATTCTTGTTGAATTTTTGCAATTTTTTTCACACAATTGTATAACATTCAACTTGACACTGTAACACTGTATTCTTTCATAAAATTTAATCTGTCCAGTAAAGTCCTAAATGTGTTCTTAAAATCTAAACTGAACTGCACCCCAATAACTTATTTCTGTGCTTGCTAGCCTTCTTCTGCAGTCTCTGCTCCCTATCTGTCTGTCTGTCTGGCCTAAGTTTTTCTAGGCTTGCTGTCACTGCATGTCTCTTCCTGTCAGTCTAATAATCCTTGCCTACTCTTCAGGTGAGCTTTTCTCTGTCAAAACAATAAAAATATATATACTTTAATTAATTTTATGAACTTTTTTTAGGCATTAGCTCCTGGTTGGATTGAATAGCTCCTGGTCAACCCAAAATGCCGACCATATGGCTCTTCATTGGCAAAACCTTATTTCAACCCCTGCAATGCTACTGCTAACTTTATTGTAGAATGATATTAAGTTAGTACAACAAGACTGCCCACTAGTAAATCTAGATCCATTTGTGTGCAGAGGACTTCATGGTGTGGGGTCAGAATATGCCAGTCAACATGGAGATAGCAATCAGGGTTTTCTGCCCAAACTTAAAAGGACACAGAGGTAGCAGTGTTCACAGTAACAATATTAACTCAAAACAACAAAATCAGGCACAAATGCTTCACTGTTTAAAAAACAAAATGTATACAGATTCAACTATAACAAATTGCTTTAGTCAACAAAGCATACAAAGTAGAGCCCCCTTGGCCAATCCACCCAATGTTCCACTCAGCTGACATTCGTTTGTGCACGTTTTTCATTTTTTCTAACCAGGATTTTCTCTCTGCCTACTTTTCTTTCCCCATTTTGTCATGAACATGGTTACTGTTTTTTGCCTGTGGACATAGCTAGGGGTAGCCATCCCATGACAGCACCCTTTTCCAGCACTGAGTGCATTCTCCCTGGGTGGACTTTTGTTTTCTCTGTACCCCTGTCCCCTCCATCTATCTGCCACCCCTTTCATCGGCCATAGCCTGCAGTGTCCATAGCCTTCATTGGCCTCTCATGGCACAGTATAACCCCTCATGAAGGAGCAGACTCCTTAGCCCACCATGTGGAGTTGCTGTGCTGCTGGGATTGCTGATAACTTCCTTCCTGGACTTATTCACACTGCAGGTGGCAGCAAATTTTGGTGGGTCAGAGGGTAGCCCCTGTCTCAGAAAAGTTTAAAAATGTCAACTCTTTATTTCCATAATTTTGTACTCTGTCTCTCTGGCTCCACTGGGCACTACTGTAAGTAACCCTTGTGCCAAATGAGGGGTTACTATCAGAGATGCCCTGTCAGCATCAGGGAGGTGCGCACACTGCTGGGCACTGACCCAGGTGGCACGTGCATGTGTTTTTTTTTTTTCAAAGCATCAACCGGCACGGGGTTTTTAGTCAGAGGCAGTTGGAGTTGAGTTGGAGTTCAAGGAGGAGTGCGAGCACCTGCTCACAGGTTGAGGGTAGGCCTACAGTTGGGGGTGGTAAGGCCCAGGGCTGGGGTAGGGAGATTGCCCCCCAGTCCCAAAAGTGGATGAAGGACCCCCACAGGATTCGTTGGGGCAACAGTCGTAATGGAGCAGCAGAGTAGTTGAGGGTTGCAGAAAGCCTGCTAGGCTCTAAAAGCCTGTGAGAGTGCGTGGCTGCCATGGAGAACCAGTTGAGATAAAAGTGGCAGTGAGTCTTCTTTGGGGCAGGTGGCAGAGCTACCCCTTCGTTCACCATGTCCACTCAAGGTATTCTGGTGCTGGGTAGTGGAACTGTTGATGCTGAGAAAGATTTGGCCCTGCCCTGTGTGAGCCCTGCCCAAGGATTGACAGAAGCAGAGGCCTCTAGTGAAAAGGACTGGGAATGTGCATGTACAGCTTACCATCGGACATCCCCCCTCCATCCCAAGGAGAAATTTGTCTGAGATCAGAAATGAGTGTCCCCGCTCCCACAGGCGGGGAATTAAGTAAACTGGCAGTTAGTTGGGACAGAGAAACGGTCCTGAAGTAAATCAGAGCCCATTTGGCTCGATTTGGGAACAAAATAATTGTGTAGGGCCCAGGTTCAAACCTTGATCCTCCAAGAAACTGTGCCACGGCTGTGGGTCACAGAAATGTGGAAACTGTGCTGATTTTAAATGAGGATCCTCAGAAATGTTTGTGTGTGACAGCTTTAGCTTTTAGAATGAAAATAAAAAACTGCCTGACTGCATTTTACTTCCGTCTGAGACTGAATCCTTTTAGAACTTTAAAACGTTATTGCTGTGCTGCCTGCTTAACCAAGTGTTTTCCAGCCATATCATTTGATCCTGTGGCCATCAACTGTGTCGGAAGGAAAGTTCCAGCTAATCTGCACTTTGGCAGAGATCAAGCCATCATCTGTGGAATCCCTCTCTTCAACGTTTAAGGTACTGTGTCTTTTTGACCTCCTATGTGCAACCAGATGAGATAGTACCCTTCCCCTTTCCCAGAGACTGCTTAACATCCAAATCCCTAGACGAGGGGAGGTAGCTTTCTGGAGATGTGATCCTTGCCTGGACTGTAAACTGCTGCCTGCTCGAGGGTAAGCCCCAGGACTGCTCAAGCAGGAGCGAGGACTATGCAAAGTTAACTGTTAAATTCAAGTAGAAAGTTCCCACCTTTATTTAAAATGGAAGGAGGGATACATGTAGCTAGGGCAGGCATGGGCCAGGGAAACCCATTGTGTCTAGGTATAAATGGAATGCTCACCGAAGAGACCCCATACAATAATATCAACAGTTACCACACACCCCAAGTCCCCGGCCATGGGATGAGTACAGTTCAGATGTACGCTCCTACAGGAACAAATCACTCGGACTCAGTGAATTAAGCAGTGGTCACTCTTTACTGACAAATCAGCAATTACATTCAGGAACAATTGTCCCTGGTCATTCTCCATGCTGGCACTGTACAAATAGGTTCATTCCTAACTCTAGACATGTCAGGACCCTTGGAGACCCTTTTTCAAAAGGCTTTGCCCTGCATTCACATTTTGGGCCCACATGACCTCCTCTATTCCTTTTCACTCCAGGATACACACACACCAGCGGATAAGGTTAAACCTCAGGTCAGAACCCGAGCTACTCTGCAAAATTAATTGGTACTTCCACTGTGCTACTCCTTTAGTAAGCTGACAGATTTCACATTGTATAGGTATTATGCATTTTAAGTCATCGAGACTGAATAATTAGTTACAAAGTTAATTACTTTCACATACACTATGGTGTATATAAAATAAGGAATATGTGTTCAAAACCACACACCCTGAGGAAGGTGTGAGCCGAAGCGCTGGTTTTTTTTAGAGGTGTCTGGCTTGCTTATGGGTACTAGGGTAGGTCCGTTGTATGTCTTTTTTGTCATCAAAATATATTTAATTATAACTATGTAATATATTCATATTTTTGTGACAGAGATGATTTGTTTATGGACACTGATGTAAAATACTTTTCTAAAATAAGAAAAATAAAATAATTGAGTTTACTTGGTTGTGGTTTGCCTACTCCTCCAGACCTGGTACCCATTGCTCACCTTTCTCATATAAAGAAAGTTTGTTGTTATTATATGGAGCCTTGACCAAGGCCTGTTTAGGCTGAGCACCCTCTCTTTTCTTTTCAGAGCGCAGGTTTTTTTACCATAAGGAGCAATATCTCCTACCCCAGTCGCAATCTTGTATCTCTTACCCGTGCTCTCTCCATCAGCAGCTTGGCTGGCAACATCACTTGGGCACAGGACCACAAAACACTTTCTCTTCTGGGGGATCCTTCCGTAGTCACAAGGCTGCCAAAAACTCTCCTTGAGGGGAGGCTCCTCAGGGTACCCACACCCTCCCAGTGTGTCCCCTCACTTGGCCCTGTGAATTACTAGCAAGCTAGGTTAAATGCCCCAAGATATCTTCCCTGGATCAGCCCTTCTGTCTTGGACCTGTCCCCAGAGGTTCCCAGGTTGTTGGGCATCGAGTTGCTCTGGTCTCAGAGGTCTGAATCCAATGACAGCTGAAAGATGTGAGATTCTTGCTGCCTCAGCACAAAAGCTACTCAAAGGCACCTAGCACCCTCCTTTCTATCACTAAGCATCTTCTACAAGGCTCTCTGAGTCAGTCACTATCAGGAAGTAGGCTGTGGGTCTGGCAGTCTGGTAATCAACCCCTGCCCCATACTGGTTGAAGGGGGTTGTTACATAAATAATATCATTTGCCTGCTGGCCCAGTGATGTGGCAGCCACATCAGGAATGGTCTCAGGCATCCTGCCGTGGTGACTGACAGAGAGCTGTGTGTACCATAGAAGGGATGTTCTCCACTCCTGGTGGGGGGCACAAGTCACCTAGTAGTGCATCTGCACATCCCCTGCTGGCCGACATTGGAGCACTTTGAGCATTGTCTGGGAAGACAGCTGCTTGCATACCTTCCAGGCTAGAAATCCTGGTGCAACCTTGGTGACCCTGGGGACAGATCAAAAACCTGGGCAAAATGGACATTAGGCCCATAAGGGGGAAAAAATACATTTTGTAACAAAAAAAAAGCTTCCGGTATCCAGTTTCATGATAGTTATAAGGTGGTTACGCCACAGCAGAGCTATGTGGTTATCACCATACAGTCACTATGGGATTAGAGGCCATCATGCCTTTATCCCTGCCATCTGTTATTGCTTAATCTGGAGACCTGGGTTTGAATCCCATCAGCCCCCATTTGCATACTGTGTGACCCTGAGCAAGTCATTTATGTTCCTTGTGCTCCCAGGTTGCACCTAGAAATAAGCTCCAACTTAGTGTGCCTTTCCTAGTTAAATAATTCCCCCTTCCCATTAACTAGAAATTTAATAAAAGCAGCCAATGTGCATTCTTTCTGGTTGATCAAAAAGAGAAACATCAAGAAACACCAGAGAGCAACGTTTTCCAGTGCAGGGATTCCCCCGGAGCTGCTGAAATACAAACCACAGAACAGGCATGTTACAAGTTCATTAGTGTGCTAATGACCCCAGGGTTATCATCATTTGAGGTCACCACTACTACATCACTTATTAACTGCTTATAACAGGCCAATTGTTTTGTGGACTCTTGCTTGATTAAGAATGCTACGTCTTAAATGTATCCATTGATGTCCGTTGATTTTTTTTCTTTGGAAAGCAGCTTCCCTATTTCTTAGGGAGAATTTCATGTTCCGACTTTGCAATTGAGGAGAATAACATCTTACAGAGCCCATATTAAAGGAAAAGGGGAAATAGCTTAACCAAGAAAGAAAGGTACACTAAGCCAGAGCTTGTTTCCAGGTGCAACCTGGGAGCACAGGGAAGTTAAAGGACTTGCTCAGGGTCACACAGTATGCAAGTGGGGGCTGATGGGATTCAAACCCAGATCTCCACATTTGTAGCTCAGTGCCCTTAACCACTATGCTATATTGCCTCCGTACTCCACAGTACTCCATACTAGCTTCAGCACAAGACTTGGTACCAAAAGGGCATCATGTAAATGTATTGTAACATGAACTATCAATGCTGTTTGAAGTTGTCTATTTTTACATTAGTATTTCATGTCATTTTAGTGGTCAGAGCGGGACAGCTGGTTTACGCTTATGTGGATTTTGTACCCAGCAGTAAGAGGAAGAAGAACAGAAGACAATAACTACATTTTTATGCAAATGGTTCACTTTTCTGAATTATGATAAAATATATTTTCCTTCATTTTCTGCTTTTTGGTTGTACTGTATCTATTTAAGCAATCATACATGACGGGGTGTGGTATGTCATGAAAAGTCATCATGCCTCAGGGCATTCTGAGACATGAGGCCTCATGCACCTGTGAAATGATGATAACCTATAACATACTAAATGCTTAAGTGTAACCCCCCCCCCCCCGTGGGGGATTACCTTAGCCAATCTGGTCTCTCATTCCCCCAGACTCCCCCGGGCCTCCCATTGGCAGCCTGGCCCGAGTCCCGTTTGACCCTGGGCCCTCTGTCTGGGCCTGCACTGGTTTCTTGCAGTAAATGGGGCTGAAGGAGTGAAGCACATAGCCACCATGCTGTTTCTGTACTTTGGTGCAGTCTGGTGGTCCACGCATGCACCACAGTACATGGTGAGTTATCAGCCATTCTTGAGGCCAAATGAAGGCCTCTCTGGTGGTCCTGGTGCCCTAGTTTAGCAGTACAGGGGCCAGAGACCTAGAGGAGGTGCAAGAAAAGTCACAACTGTTTTTATTTAAGAAACGCCAGTGAGCGCTCTTTTTGGGAACCGCATCATGGATATTAATGAGGCAGGTGGGAATATGAATGAGGGAGCCTGCCTGCTGCCTGAGGACTGTGTGCATCGACAGCAGCGACAGTCATAGGGCTGTGTAAAAAGTTTAAACTCTGCAGCCAGATAATAGAGGGGAAAGATCACTACAGGACTGTGGGGCAATAAGTAAATGAAAGTATATATTCTGGCTGCACCAGGACAGTGAAGTTGGGACTGCTGTGGACTGCCTGTAAACTGCTTTGCAAGCAGCCATGCTTGCAGCCTTTGACCCCAGCCCCAGCCAATCAGAAAGCCTGGATTGTTCAAGCAGACTTATGGGACTGTGCAGAGGATTTATGGGAGGGAAAATCTGGGGAAATATTTGACGCCCTTTTACAGGACCAATCAGGTGTCAAAGGAGCCTGATACATATTAATTTTTCAATGGGACAGTTAAGACAGCCAATCAAAAGCTGCAGAGAGTTTCCGAAACCCAAGGAACATTTGGTTCTAGTTCAGTTTTGCAGGAGCCCCTCCAAAGGGAGGGGGGATCCAGCCCTTTTGCAGAAAAATGTGGCTGTAAGGCATGGGAAGGGCCTGCCTGGGGGTTGCCAGCTACCTGTCCTCCAAGATCTGCAGTTTGCCTTCCCACACTTTGGAGGAATTTTGGTCAAGGGATCCTGGAGCAATCTTCAGCTGTGAGAGTGCTGCAAGTAACTGCATCCTCAGCGGTGACACTGCTTTGATGGCTTGTGACTTCAAAAGGTTCAGGAGAGAGAAAGTCGTCCGTGAATTCTAAGGAAGATGGAGATCTACCTGGGGGCCGACTGGCCACTGGCCTGAGGAGGTACTAATGTCTGTTTCCCTGTTTGACTCATCATCGTAAAGGAAGGGGGTAGACATTGATTTAAAGGAATAACCTGGAATGGTTTTGTCTAAAGGAATGGTCATGATGGCTCTGGTTTTTGGTTAGAAATGGTATGGAAGTCTCCCTGACATGTGGGGGATCACCAGTAAAGCCAGGTTTATCTTCAAAAGGAGAAGAGATAGCCTCTTCTGTTCATGAGTACCTGCATGGTGAAGGAAAGTGATGTCTGATAGCATGGGGCTGGTTAAGTGAAGGTCTGCGTCTCAGTGCCAGGTTCAGGGTCCTCGGAGGAACCCATTGTGTGTAATCCAGTCTAACTGCAACTGTGTCTCCAGTGAGCATCTAGAGACCGTGCCCTGCATACAAAGGGCCACAGCTGCCATGCTGGCAGTGTGATTGAAAATGCCTTTAGTATACAGATGTGACTAATCTTCAACAGTAAAGTTAGCAACTCGATCTGAAGCTAAAGGAGACTGTAGAAAAGGTCTGCAGATATGTAGTGTTCAGAAACCTGCCTGCATTGCTGAAATCTGGCCGTGTAAAGGTGGGACTTCTAATCAAGAGACTGTGTTTCTAGCAATAGCCACTTGTGAGGCAGAAACCAAAGAAAGCATTGTTGCATCAAGGTGCTGTTAATTCCAGCTTAGGTGTAACACCAGCTGCATAGCCACAACTTGGAACCAGGCAGGGGAACTGCTCTCCCATATCGGGTAGGGTAGACTGTGCCACAAGGAGTCATGGGTGCATGCCTGAGTGCCAGGGCACTCTGAGCCCATTTGGGGAGTCAGACCATGGGGTCAGTCCTGGGTCTGGGCTTACTTGTAGACTAGGATGCCTTACATTTCGCTCCTATTCTCCAGCCTGCAAGCAGGCCAAAAGTGACAAGCTGCTAGATCTATAAGCAAGATGAAAGTCCCAGCTGCAGGGTGCTTTTTCACGTCTCTAAGTTCCCCAAGATCCAGAGTTCTGCTGTTCCACCTACCCTAGAGCTACAGTCCAAATGCCACCTGAGACTGTTTGCAGAACCATGAGTAAAATCAGGGATTGTCCTGCACCTGGGAAACTTTAAATAGTCAGAATAGAAGAAGCCAGAAGGGGAAGGAAGGAAACATATTCAATTCAGTGCTTTAGAGTAACTGGTAATTGCTATTTTTCTTTTAAACTTAGATTGTGGGCTTGTAGTGACACTATACTTTCTTTGTTGTCTTTACTTATAATTGTTTTTGGGCTGTTGAAAATTTAAAACATAGTGGTGGTGTAATTCTGTGCTGTCTTTAATTGCTGCAAATTTTATCTTGGCTTGTCTGACTGTCCTGTAGTTGGGTGAAGGGTGTTAATTGTCTGGCCTCTGACCTCAGCTACGTGATACTGGAGGTGGGGCTTAGTCAGAGTTAAAGTAGCAAGCAGAGGTTTATTTTCTCAGAAGAAGCCAGAAGGGGAAGGAAGGAAACATATTCAATTCAGTGCTTTAGAGTAACTGGTAATTGCTATTTTTCTTTTAAACTTAGATTGTGGGCTTTTAGTGACACTATACTTTCTTTCTGTGTTGTCTTTACTTATAATTGTTTTTGGGCTGTTGAAAATTTAAAACATAGTGGTGGTGTAATTCTGTGCTGTCTTTAATTGCTGCAAATTTTCGCCCCCCCCCTTCCCCCAACTCTTAATTATATGCCCTGATAAATCTGATTGACAGGAGCTAAACACAGGGTATAGTAAGGGGTGTGAAGTAGGAGGGGCATAAGGAGGAAGAAGCCCACCCTCAGCACGACAAGTGTTTTGACTCATTTATTTATTTATTGGTTTCTTTTTCCTTAAAAAAATTATCTGAGGATCAGTGACTGGATTTTTAGTACAGTAAATTAATAAAAAGAGAACTAAGAGAGCTTCAGTAGCAGACAAGTAGTGGAATTGCAGTATAATGTGGGGAGTGGTGCAATGCAGTGGCTGTGGGGCAGCCATATTCAGGCAGACCTTCTGGACACTGAGGTGCTGCCCTATCTGCATGCATCTCTGGATCATGGGATGAGGTAGCCAGGACTCAGAGCGAAGTAAACTGGGTCAGGAGTACCATCACCCCTATCCAGGGACCACCAGTCCAATGCAGCTGCCCAAAGGATGCCGAGAACGAGGAGCACTTGGATGACAGTGGGCTCAGGGAGGGTTAGAGCAGTCAGGCAGAGGCACATCCCAGATCCTATTCCACTCAAGAACCCATATGCCACACTGGCAAACGAGGACAACCAAATAGAGGTACCCAGAGAAGTGGAAGGAAAGGATGTGGAGGTTAGCCAAGGAGGTGACCTCAGCGGGAAAGCAGTGGACCCCAGAGGAGGAGGAAGCTAATCCTGGTGGGGACTCCATCGTAAGAGGGATCCAGCTAGGAACACAGGAGGGAGAGGACAGGGAGGTGAGGTGCCTCACCAGGTGCCACGGCATGGAGGGATGGAAGGAAGATCCTGGGATCACTGGAAGGCAAGACGGAGGGTGAGCTGGATGTCATTATCCACCTAGGTACTAATGACCTGGCAAATGGGAAGCCAAAGGAAGTTCAGGAAGAGTTTAGGAAACTGGGGAGGGGTCTCAAGCAAGTAGCTACTTCTGTCACTTTCTCAGAAGTACTACCTGTGAGAGGCAAGGGAGAGCATAGGAGTGCATGCACCAGGAATTTTAACTCATGGTTGAAGAACTGGTGCTGTGAGGAAGGGTTTGGATTCATTGGTGACTGGGTACCCACCTGGAGGGATGGAGGTTTGTTCAAGCCTGACGGCCTGCATCCATCCTGGAGGGGGATCCAAGCACTCAATGATAAGTTTAAATGCTACATTGACAAGCATTTAAACTAGCAAAGGGGGGTGGCAGGCCAGCAAGGAGGGTACCTACTTGCTCACCCCCACAGCTAGCAGTGGAACCAGTGAACCAGAGGAGTGGCTATCTCTGCAAAGCAGTGTGCAAAAGATGGAGATTAGTGCCCAAGAGGTGGATAAGCAGAAAAGGGGCAAAATTCAGCAGAAGGGCAGACAGCAAGGAGAACCAGGGATAAATGACAACCAAGGAAGGGGCTGGAGAGAACAGTGAAGCAGTCTAGGGAGGTCAAATCATGGAAAGCCATGTGTGCAAATGCCAGGAGCCTTAGCAACAAGATGGAAGATCTGAGGCTGTCATGGTCAGTCAGACCTGACATTGTGGCCATCACTGAAACCTGTGTAATGATAACCATGACTGGGAGATGGCCATACCTGGCTACAACATATTCAGAAGAGACAGAGCAGGCAGGAAGGAGGAGGAGTGGCACTGTATGTGAAAAATGACATAAGGGCCACAGAGATCCAGGAGGAACAAAATGGGGGAGAGATACTGTGGGTTAAGCTGGAAAGGAAAATGGGGACAGCCATCCGCACAGGTGTGGTCTACAGACCACCAGCCCAGGAGGAAGAAACAGATAGGAGCTGATGCTAGCCATCCAAAAGATGGCAGACAAGGGTGAGGTAGTACTGGTTGGAGACTTCAATATTCCAGACGTGGACTGGAGCATCCCAGCAGCAGCATCAACTAGGAGCAGATTTATCCTGGACTCCCTTCAGGGTGCCTTCCTCAAGCAACTGGTCATGGAACCAACTCGGCAGAAGGCAATACTGGACCTTGTGCTCACAAACAGGGACAGTGTGATGGGGTAACAGTGGGGAGCACCTGGGTAACAGTGACCACCAGTCATTGTGGTTTGAAATCACAGAAAGAGCAGAACCAAACCACACAAAAACACGATCCTGGATTTTAGGGGCAGACTTTGGGAAAATGGGGAGATACTTGAAAGAGGCATTAAGGAATGGGACAGGAATCAGGGGTTGAGGAACAGTGGGCAGTATTTAAATGGGGATTACAAGAACAACAGAATTATGCATTAAGCAGGTTAGCAGAGGAAAAGGAAGAGGAGACCATTATGGTTTTCCAAAGAGCGCAAAGAAAGTGAAAGCCAAAAAGATTGCATTCAGGCAATACAAAAAGACACAGGCAGAAGGGGATAGGGAGAAGTACCAGGAGAAGCAAAGGGAGGTAGGGAGGTCAGTAAGGGAAGCCAAAGCTCAGACAGAAGAACACATTGCAAAATCAGTGGGTAAAGGGGACAAAACCTTTTACAGGTACATAAGTGAAAAAAGAAAGACAAAGGGAGGGATAGTGAGACTGAAGGGGGAGGATGGGAGCCGCATGGAGGATGACAGCAGTAAAGCTGACATATTGAATAGGTAATTTCTGCTCAGTCTTTACTGAGGAAGAGAGGGGTAATGGGTCTGAAGGGAGTACAAGGGGTGAGAATGGTGCAGAAATGGACACAAGTCCCTTTACACGAAAAGGGTCCTGAAGGAACTGGAAGTAATAAGAGTTGATAAAGCAATGGGGCCAGACGGTGCACCCCAGGGTCCTTAAAGAACTAAGAGGTGGTGGCTGAACCTCTGGCTATCCTGTTTAGCCGATCACTGGAAACAGGGAGGTACCCAAAGACTGAGGACAGCAGATGTAGTCCCTTATACAAAAGTGGGAACAAAGAGGAAGCAGGGAACTACAGACCAGTCAGCCTCACCTCGGTAGTGGGAAGATCATGGAAGCACTGCTGAAGGAGAGATTGGTGGAACATCTGGTTGTCAATGGACTACAGGACACAAGGCAGCATGGTTTCACCAGGGGGAGGTCATGTCAGACCAACCTCATTGAATTTTTTGACTGGGTGACTAGGGAGGTGGATCAGGGGATGGCAGTGGACATGGCCTATCTGGACTTCAGCAAGGCCTTTGACACTGTGCCACATAGAAGACTATTACACAAATTGGGGAATATGGGTGTGGGCAGGACAGTAGTGTGGTGGGTAGGTAACTGGCTGGGTGGCAGGACACAGAGGGTGGTGGTAAATGGCTGTCACTCCACAGAGGGAACAGTGACCAGTGGGGTACCACAGGAATCAGTGCTGGGACCGGTTCTATTCAACATCTTCATCAGTGACATTGCGCAGGATCTAGAAGGCAGAATTTCACTGTTCGCTGATGGCACAAAGCTCTGTAACAGAGTAGACACACCAGAGGGTGTAGACAGAATGAGAAGCGACCTGCAGAAACTTGAAGAATGGTCAGGGTTTGGCAGTTGAAATTCAATGCAAAGAAGTGCAAGATAATGCATATGGGCACAAAACCCTGGCACAATATATCAGTTGGGAGGTGAGGATATAGCATGCACCAAGCAGGAAAGGGATCTTGGGGTTGTCATCTCTGATGACCTCAAGGTAGGGAAACAGTGTGACAAGGCAGCAGGTAAAGCAAATAGGATGCTGGGATGTATAGGCAGGGCATCACCAGCAGGAAAAGGGAGGCCATAATTCCGCATACAAGACACTAGTGAGGCCCCACCTGGAGTATAGTGTACAGTTCTGAAACCATACCTACGTAAGGACATAGACAGGGTAGAGAAGGTTCAGAGGAGGGCAACAAAGATGGTGCATGGATTGCATCACAAGTCCTATGAAGACAGGTTGAAGGAACTGAACATGTACTCCTGGAGGAGAGGAGAGAGAGGGATATGATAGAGACATACAAGTATCTTACAGGGAGGAACAGGGTGCAGGAAAACACTATTTTTAAGTGAAAAAGATGTTCCAGGACTAGAGGGCATGGGATGAAGTTGGAGGGAGGACGATTCAGAGGAAACATGAGAAAGAATTTTCACAGAACGGGTGGTGGACAAGTGGAACACCCTGCCAGAGGAAGTGGTGGGGGCTGAAACAATCACGGGATTTAAGAATGCATGGGATAGACATAAAGGAATTCTAGAGGTCAGGGGTAAGGGGAAACAGACTTCTAGGAAAACAAACTGAACTTACAAGCTCAAATGGGCAGACTGGGTGGGCCATAGGCCCTTATCTGCCGACACTGTCTATGTATCTATGTATCTATGTAGTTGCTTTCAACATATGGCAAGTATCTAAAAGATGCACAAAAAAGCAACCTCTGATTCAAGCAAGCATGCCAACGCCAGCCAACCAGCTGCATCTCTGGCCTGCAATGAGTTAGTGCTGGATATCCAGGGACAGACTTTGGGGGTTTAGTCTGAACCAGGCACTAGTACCAGTTGGAGTTTGTTTAATGGTAAAATATGCAGCAGCTAGTTAGTCAGAGGGCTAAATTGATATCCATCAAGAGGCTGGTGGGTGGTTTGCATTAAAGGATGTTATAAAATTAAAATGTAAAATGATTATTTGAGGTTTACCAAATGCCAAATACCAGTGCAAAAACAAAATGTTGCTTAACCTCTACTCCATTTACCCTTTCCTAACCCTACCCATGTAAATAAATGGTGTTTGTTTGGGAAAACCTTGACTCATGAGCACATTATTAGCTTAAGTCAAAAATTCAAAGTATTGAAACTGTGGGTTTTGGCTATGATAATTCCATGCGTGGGGTGACTGTATGTGGTAGTGGGTGGGTACAGCATCCCAGGGGGTTGTACTGCTAAATATCAGACCCACTTAAAATGTACTCTGGGAGGAGACACTGCGCCACCTTATTTCTGTCTTGGGAAAGAAACCTGTATCATCAAAATAGGAACCCAGGCCCCTCAGCCTGGTTAGTGGTCACCCAGGCAGGGGTAGCAACCTGCAGTGGATGGTGTCCCCGGGTTATGTAAGTGCATTATTGTTGTCATGTGATGGGTCTATTTTTTGAAGGAGAACTGGGCTGAACATGAAAGTCATTTTTCTCAGTAGAATGTTGTTGTTTTTTTTAATTCTGGTTCCATTTCTGTTGTCGTTACATCCTTACAGGCCTATTAGTAACCCCTGTGATTGTTTCCATAAAATTAATAGGAGAGTAGAATGGAAGCCTCCTATTACTACAACTGGCTGATAAGCATGTGTGCTGGACCTCTAAACAAGGCCCCTAGTGCTCCGCGGCTCTTTGTCCTGATTTCTGTGGCAAGGCTCCTTGGCTTCTGTGGTAGCTTTTTCTGAATTTTGCGGCATGATTTATTCATTTCTGTGGCAGAAAGCAGTCTAGCCATTGGCTAAAATATAATGTGATATCATCAGTGACATGACATTATGAGCATAGAGGAGGGGCTTCAGGATAAACAAGATGAGGAAGGGAGCTGGACACTATGGAAAAACTACTTAAAAAAAACTCACTGCGAACAATCAATTCTGTGGCACAGTATACACTCTGCACCATGATGCAAATTCTATGGAAAATTCCATGGCTGTGGAAATGTAGTGTTCCAAGGGCCTTGCCTTTAAATACCCGGGCAGAGGTATTTACACTTCCATTGACTCACACACAGCTTGGAACCGTGTGTGCGTAAGGCATGGCTATGAGTTTGTGCAGCAGCCAGACTTCCATTCTACTCTCTATTAATTCTATGATTGTTTCTGATTTATACTCTGGTGTTAAATGCCATTTTATGTGCCTGTCAACCACGGGCTTCTATAGTAGAACATGGACTCACTGCACCAACAAAGGTTGAGGTAAGCAAGGGACATAAACTACATCATAACAGTTCTAAAATGGTACTTACTATCTGTGTGTTAATTGAAAACACCCACTGGGATAACAGTCTGCAGAGACAGAACAATAACAGAACTGGGACCAGCATTTAAATATCAGCTTATGCAGGGAAAAATGACCTCATAGGTTCCACGCAGTTCTCCTTTAAGCATTAAAAAGGAAAAAAAAATTGTGAACTTTTTATTGTGCTTTTTATGTGTATGTATATATTTAAAAGGTTAGTTCTGTTCTGACAGTAGGGTGGTGCTGTTCTGTAGGATATGGTGGATTGCTTGTGGAAGGATTCAAAGCAGTTGAAAAAACAACTGTTGGCTGGGACTTTCTTACCTGTGTGTGCTGAGGTTTAATCACAGTTAACAAAATGCCCCAGCCAATGAAAATGCTGGATTCTTTCTCTTCATTGCATAATCATTATTAACTACAACATGAATTACATGTGTTGATAGTGGATTAGAAATGTAGAAATATAAAAATTATTGTCAGAAACGGACCACTTGGCCCACCCAGTCTGCCCAGATATTCCTCGTCTATTCTATCTCTGCAAATCCTACCTGGACTCTGTCAACCTTCCTCCCTCCCTGCCTATTTACCAGTATTTCCTTGAGCCTATCCCATGCAAGTTTGAAGTCACCCACTGTTTTCTCTCCTACCAACTCTGCTGACAGACTGGTCCAGGCGTGCACCACACTTTCAGTCAAGTAGCACTTCCTCATATCCCTCTTAAACTTCCCCTATTCCAGTTTCATTGCATGCCCTCTTGTCCTAATGCACTACCTCATTTGAAATAAACTCACCTCCTATACCTTATTCACCCCCATAAGGTACTTGTAGGTCTCTATCATGTTCCCCCTCTCCCTCCTTTCTTCTTGGGTATATATGTTGAGATCCCTCAGTCTCTCCTCATAGGATTTGTGATGTAACCCTTGCACCATTTTAGTTGCTTTCCTTTGGACTGCTTCTATCTTGTCTACATCCTTGTTGAGATGTGGCCTCTGGAACTGGACAGAGTACTCCATGTGGTATATCGCCAGCGACCAATACAGTGGTAACATCACCTCTTTCCTCCTACTGGCGATACCTATCCCAGTGCACCCTAGCATCCGACTGGCCTGGTCCACTACCTTGTCACACTGCCCCACCACAGAGATGTCATCAGATAGATCCCCACAGCCTCTTTCCTGCTAAGTGACCGTCACTACTTCCTCCCATTTTATGCTCAGCATTTGGGTTTGTATGTCCCAGATGCATGATTTTGCACTTTCTGGTATTGAAAACTAGCTGTAATGCCCTTTGACCACTCTTCAAGTCTTCTAAGGTCACTTCTCATTCTCTCTACCCCCTCCTAACTACCCACCCTATTACAGATTTTGGTGCCATCTGCAAAAAGGCAGATCTTCCATTTCAGTTCTTCTGCAATATCACTTATGAAGACATTGAAGAGGACTGATCCCAGTACTGAGCCCTGCGGCACCCTGCTGGTCACTCTCCCTCGCTGGAGTGAGTGCCATTTACCATCACCCCCTGTCGCCTATCCATTAACCAGATTTTTACCCTGTTTACTGGTTGGATCCCCCCCAGGCTATTCAGATTTTTTATCAGTTTCCTATGTGGCACAACATCAAAGGCCTTGCTGAAGTTCAAGTAGGCCATGTCCACTGCCCTTCCTTGATCTATTTCCCTGGTCACCCAGTCTAAGAAATCAATCAGAGTTGTCTAGCACAGCCTCTTGCCCCCATGAATCCATGCTGCCTATGGTCTTGTAACCCACTGCATTCAAGATACACCACTAGCCTTTCATACATCAGGGCTTCCATTAATTTATCTACCACTGATGTGAGACTTTCTGGCCTATACTAGGTGTCTCCTCCCTGCTGCTACTCTTAATAAGATGAACTCTGTCTGCTCTCCTCCAGTCCTTTGAAACCACTCCTGTTTCCAGTAAGTTGTTGAATAAGGCCAATAAGGCCATCAGTGGTGTAGCAAGTTCTGTACCTCCTTGAGTTCCCTTAACGCTCTTGGGTGTATCCCATCTGGTCCCATGACTTTGTCCACTTTCAGATTTGCAAGTCCCTTCAGGACTCTTTTCTGTGATAATTGACTTGTGTCCACTTCCTCCTGCACACCGTGGTCCTGATGTTCCTTGGTGGTCTGTCCCCCTCTCCCTCCACTGTAAAGATTGAGCAGAAGTACTTGTTCAGGATGTCTTCTTTTTCCTGATCCTCCTCTGTGCTGTCTCCCTCTACCATCCTCCTTATCCTCACAATCCCTCCCCTTGCCTTCCTCTTCTCACTTGTGTGCCTGAAGAAAGTCTTGTCCCATTTTGCTACCCATTTGACTGTCTGTCTTTTCCTCTGTTTCTCTGACTGTGCTCCTCTGACTGCCTTACCTGCTTCCCTCTGTTTTACCTGGTACACTCCCCATCTTCATCTCTCTATATAGTTTTGTACCTTCCGAATGCCACCCCTTTTTTCCTTCACCCTCATGGCCACTTCCCTAGAGTACTATAACCATAATGGTCTTTTTTTCCTCATGCTTTTGCTCACTTCTTTCATGCAGAGGCTGGCTGCCTTCACTATGCCCTCCCTTAATTTTCTCCACTGTTCTTCTACCCCGTATCCAACACTGCACCCCTTCTCGGTTGCTTCTGAGTGCAAGTTCCAGTGTTTTGCACTCCAAAGAACAGCAAGGACAGCCAAGCAAATTTCAGATAACACAGAAATTTTATTTTTAAGGCAGTCCTAATACAGGTATTTGCCAGCTGGTATCCCGTTAAAATTGCGAATGCATATTAGCGAATAAAAAATAGCAATTCAATATCACGCTTTTAATTTTAGCGACCGCTGAATAATGGCGCGGTACCAGAAATAGCGATGCTGGCTGACAGACAATATAATAAAATATCGATAAAGAGAAATCGCGAGTCATGTCAGTGTAATCAGTATCCGGAAGGGGTTTCAGGCGCAATTGCCCTGCTGGCTGCAACCATCCCTCCAGTCTGTATACATATCTAGTGTGTGAATTTTCTGATGGGAAATCTGTTGGGGTAGCAGATGTCAGAGGATGTGCATAAGAGTGGTTTTGCGAGTGGTGGTGGTGGTGGTGGCGGGGGGGGGGGTCTGTGTGGATCAGACAGCAGGTGAAATTCAGGATAACATTGTAAAATATGAATCATTTCACAGACCACATACCACACAGAAACATAACAAGTCGATGGTGGAAGTTTCACTGGTGGAGGTACCATTTTAATTTGGTTTTGGGGCAATACAAGCACAGTTGGAGAAGTGTACTTGTGGCCCAAAGGAGACTTCTAGGGAGGTTCACATTTCTAGTGTGAGTTTCTTCATTCTTGAGGTTATACATTAGTGGCAAGAACTAAACAATTTTATTTTTTTAGGTATTGAATTTTTAAAAAACTTGTTTTATTTTATTTTTTGTAATTATGCTAGGAACTGCCGTAGATGGATTTTAAGCACCAGCAGCTCCCATGCACTGCTTCTTAGTGGTAGTTTGTGCTGGCTAGAGCATGAGCTTCTATAGATCACGGGACAGTATCATCCCAGCCTGAACAGTGTAAGGCTATGCATCAAAAACAGTATAAATAGTATATAATAACTGGTCAGAAATTTCTCTCAATGTACTGACCAGATTGATATTTTCCATAACAACCAGCTGGTTGTTATGACATTCATGAGCCATGCCAGTCAAACTATGCTGCTGCCTCATTGGCCAACATTCTGTATGTGGGCAGGGCCAAACAGTCTCACAAACTGCTGGAGAAAAATTGCTGGTCTGTTATTATAAAAAATAAAAGATGGGGAGGGTTTCTCATATGAGAAAATACTGCTGGACGCTTGATAAACCGGCTTCGCCCTCGGGGTTTATGTAGCATCCCACAACTCGGGTGTGCATTAAATTATCATATCAAACCCTTCCCCATCCATTAGTCTCTATTTATTGCTAGGGAGACAGATTGTTTACATAACCGCCGATCGCGATTATTACATTGCAGCTATTGTGTTTGTAGCGTTTATGGGATTGGGCGATTTTTGCGATCGCCATTAAAAAAATCTCTGAAATTGTGATCGCAATTTTAAATTCTCTATTTTCACATGGAACTTGCCAGCTAGCTCAGTGCTTCAGCGTCAAGCCTTCATCAGTGGGTGTGGCTATAAAGTACAAGAAGATACATCACTTTATAGTCCCCTATTAATTCATGTCAGGTGAAACCCTTTCATTGAGTAATTTCTGTAAGTGACTAATATAAGTAAACCACTAAATATCAGAGTTGACAAAATCAGGAAATATTCCTGAGACTGCGTCGAAATTGTTCAAGCGACAATGCTTATTGAGAGCAGGCTGAGGAACTTGAGTCCAGATTTCTAAACAGGGGATATAGCAGACACATATTGGTAGAAGCAAAAAACAAAGCTTTTGCTAAAAAGAGGTCAGAGCTCCCTGGAAATAGAGCAAATCAGGCAAACCAGGCCAAAATACAAACAGAAAGGGAACCAATAAGTTTTGTAACTGAGTTTAATGATATAACTGGGCGCATTGGGAATGTGTAATTCAAGAACTGGAAGATTTTAATGATGACCCCCAGCTAGCTATGATCATAGGCCCAGAACCCCGAGTCAGCTTTAGCAGAACATCTAATTTGCATGATAAATTGGTAAAAAGCAGACTTACTGAAAGTAAAAAAAAAATAATAATAATAATGATGATAATAATCTTTATTTAAATTAAGCGCCATTCAAAATGTCAAGGCGTTGCACATTAAAATTGGGAAAATCAGTAATAAAATCAACAATACAAAACAACAGAAAACAGTCTGAAGAGATCCTTATCAATGAATTAAGATAAGCCTGATGCCATAAAAAAGTTCTGAGCGCCTGTTTAAAGCCCCCCACGGTCACACACTCCCGAAGTTGATGGGGTAGAGAATTCTAGAGGGCTGGGGCCACCTACATAAATGCATGGGCCCCTGAAGATTTTAAAGATACCCTCAGAATCTCTAGCAACTCCTCGTCAGCTGAACGGAGCTGTCACTCCGGGAAGTAGGGTACCAGAATTTCTTTCAGGTAGTCAGGGCCAAGTCCGTGTAGGGCTTTATACGTCAGTAATTCGACTTTGAAGGTGATCCACCACCGAATTGGCAGCCAGTGCAGCTCACACAGCACTGGTGTAATATGAGAGGACCGGGAAGTTCCCATCAACAACTGTGCCACAGTGTTCTGCACTAGCTGCAGGTGGCAGATATCAGCCCCCAGTAGCCTTAAGTAAAGTGAGTTGCAGTAATCAAGGTGGGAGAGAAGGTTTGGTTGCCACACAGACCTACTGGCATGCACAAATGCAAAAGCTGTAATGTGTGCGAATACTGTATAAGTGGTACTGAGTTCAAACACCCAAACAATGTAGCACTAACTACCAAAATTAGGGACTTTATTATAAGTGACATCACATTCGTTGTTTATGTTTTGTGGTGTTCATGTAAGGTGATGTACATTGGACGAACTGTCAAAGCCCTTAAAACAAGGATACAAGCACATGTTAGATCTATTGTCAATAACCGTATTGACAAGCCAGTGGGTCTACACTTTCACCAAAAGCATGATTCTAACCCAAAATGTTTAACATTCATGGGAACTGATTATGTCACAGTACTTAAATTTGGAGGTGACAGGGTTAATCTGCTTTTGCAAAAAGAGAGCATGTGGATTTATAAACTCAGAAGCCTTAATCCAATAGGCTTAAATGATGAATTAGATCTAAAACCATTTTTGAAGAAAAGAAGGAAATGAGAACATTATGTATATAACAGTTGTAATTATTGATATCAGTATATGAAGTAATTCCTTTCTCATGTATCTTTCGTTAATTTTTTAAACTTCTAGGCTGTAACAAGACTTTGAAGTGAGATATGGATGCCTCAGAAATTGAGACACATTGCTATCTGGAATGGTGATTACAGTGACTCTCAGTCTGACCACCTCTTCTTTATCTCTGTCTCTAATATATGTAAAACCACTTTAAACATATTGGAATATTATTAAGTAGATAAGAAAAGAAAAGACAATTTAAAAAATATGTGTTTAAAAATGGTAATAGACAATCTTTAAAAATGTAAAAAAATTTAAATAAATTATTTTTGAGCTTTTGATCTCCTGAGTTCCAATACTTAATGCATTAGCTGATATAATATAACATACAAATATAACAGTATGAATGATTAACTGTTTATGTTTGTAGTTAAAAATGTATTGGCTCACCTTTTTATTTACATATTTCATGATTTTGTAAACTCTGATAGTTAATGTTACTTATGTTAGTCACTTACAGAAATTACTCAATGAAAGGGTTTCACCTGACATATATTTTCAGCCGGAGCAGTGACTTGCGTAGGTGAAGAGAGTTGCTACTATACTGGCCCCTCCACACGAGAGTCTGTCCCCCCTCCCCCTCAGCTCCCACCCACACAGAGCAGGCCGCAGCCTGAGCCCTGTACGGGCTAGGAGTAAAAAGCTGCTGCCTGACACTTTCTAGCTATAGCCCGGTCACTCACGCTAAGTACAGAAGTACCCAAAGCATGCCCTCTTCACTGTACATCTCGCTGCCTGCCAAACAAATACATCACAGCATTTCACCTCCAAATCATGGCACAGTATGTGTGGTGCAAAGTGGGCAAAATGTGGGACAGTAATATAAAGTTCAGCACATTGTATAAATCAGTGAAGTTCACAAAATGTGCTAAAAATATAACAGTACAGTTTTCACATTTATTGGCAGTAATCTTTGCATTAAATTTGTAATACTGAATGTGTGAGGATGCTGTGAAGGTCCAAAATTGTGGAATTCATTACCAGGTCACCTGAGGTCAAGTATAAATAAAATATTTCGGAATGAAATAAAATCATGGCTTGTAAAGGAAGCAATATCCTTAAAGATTTGTTGTACTTGAGATGTTTGTACATATGGGGCTGGATATTCAAACTACGCCATTCAAAGGCGCAAGTCCTTGCGCTGCGCAAAATAGATGCGCAGGGGTGTGTCCCGTGCGATATTCAAAGGAGTTGCGCTATTGAGCAACTCCTTTGAATATCGCTCCCCAGCCATAGCCACTGTGCATGGCGCAGTGGAACTTGCGCAAGTGCAAGTCGACAGAGTGGAGCAGTCAACTTGTGGTGGCGCAAGTACCATTGCGCCATGCGCAAAATCACGATATTCAAAAGGTGACATGCAAATGGGGCCATACTACATGCAAGGCGCAGGGGGGGCCATTTGCATGTCATTATAGCCCCATTTGCATGCCATTAGCATGTAGGTGCGCCGATCCCCGAGGACTTGCACCTGGCGCCCTGCCAGGCAGCAGCCGTCGGGGACCGACGCACCCTGCAGCCCGATCTCGGGCAGCAATGTGGCTCCCCCACCTCCTCCTGTACATCTCCCTGGTGGTCCAGTGGACCGAAATGCCCGATCGCGGGCAGAAAGTATACAGAACCCCCACATCCCATGTGCCTGATCGCGGGCAGAAAGAATACAGAACCCCCACATCCCATGTGCCCGATCGCGGGCAGTAAGTAAATTGCCCCCAAACATCTCCTGATGTTCAGTGTGGCCCCACCCCACCCACGCACGAAGCCTCACCAACCCCGCCCTCCCCGCACAGCGGCGCATCCCATCGCCAGCCGCCGCTGCCGCCGACCGATTGAGGCCGAGCGTATCGCCGCTGATGCAGAGCTAGAGCTATCGTAAGCAGTTTATACCAGATATGGATAGTCTGTGAAGAATGTCATTCACAAATCTGGACTGTCATGTACGGTATGGCTGCATGTCCATTGGCTCTAGCTCTGCACTATCGGGCGGCAGCCCTACCAGCCAGTTAGTCGGCGGGCGCAGGGCGGCAGGCGGTGGATGCTGCCGCCCGCCGCCGGGGAGCGGGTGGTGGGCTTTGTGGGTGGGGTGGGGCTAAGCCACTAGACACCAGGGAGATGTTTTGGGGCTACTTACTCATTGCCCGCGATCGGGCACATGGGATGTGGGGGTTACGATACTTTCTGCCCGCGATGGCATTTCAGTCCACTGGACCACCAGGGATGTGAATGGGGAGTTACTGATGCCCGCGATCGGCTGGGGGCACAGGGATTAATAGGGGCCAGCCACAGGTGGCAGCTGCTGTGTTGCACCCTGCAATGCAGCAGCTCACCTGTGGGTGGCCCTCAACTTAAGCCTTTTTTTTGGCTCAAAGTTGTGCAGGCGCAGGTTGGGGGTTGCGCCTGCACAACTCTGCACAGCCCAACTGAATATTGGGCTGTGCAGTTTATGCATGGTTCCTCCCCCTCCTGTTGAGCATGCATTCATTTGCATTGCGCTGTTGCTCAGCCTGTTTTCAGTTGCGCAACTGCCTCCTGCTGAATATCGCAGAATGGCGCAATGTAGGACTTGAGCATGCGCAACCCTGTTGCGCATGGCGCAACCCTTTTGAATATCTGGCCCATGGTTTATTGTTGTAATTATTACTTGTTTTTTTTTCTTCTTTCCTTGGTCATATATGTATTGTGTCTTATGTATGTACAATGTGTGTATTTGTATGTATTTAAAATGAAACTGATGTTTTTGCACAGTAGGACCCCATTGTAAATTAGCTGATGCTAAATTGGGTTTTATCCTGTTTCTGATATCAGAAATACACTTTTTACTACTACTGCTACTACTACTACTACTGTCATTTTGGAACAGGGGGCTTTGATGAGGTAAAATGGGGAACAGTACTGGGGACTATGGACTCCCCCCCCAACTACACCCCATGGAAAAGATTGTTTTAATACACTGGCCACTAGGAAAACTAACACCAGGGTATTATATAAATTTCTAACTCCCTGAGACAACTCTAGCGTCTGGATCACTGATAGTAAATTATTTTAAGTATGCTGGGCTGCTAACCCAGAGTTTCACCAACCCCCCCCCTGCCGGCTGCTATTTATGATTTCTGGCTAATGGGCTGTTGTGTCAGTGGTCTGAGTCCACTCCCCCCAAACAACACTTCCTCTTCTCTGTTCTTGTTTACTAATTTTTATGTTGCTTGCACGCATGTGCAAGAAACATAGTGCCATCATCGGAGATTTCGGAGGTGTGTCACCTCCTCCTCCAATTCAGTCAGTGAGCTGGCAGGCGCGGCCCCTGTAAGCCAATGCATTTTGGAGCTGTCTATGACACGCTCCAAAATGCAGTGGCATACAGTTGAAAGGGGAGCTACGCTCAGTGAGCACCGATAAGAAGCATAGCTTCTTCCCACACGGAGGCGCGGCGCGCCCCCACTTACTGTGTAGCCGGCGGGGTGCCCAATCCCCACCGCTGAGCCGCGCTGCCCCCATAGTTGGTGCCACGCTGGAAGTCCACCCCAGCATGGCAATCGGTCCTTTGGCCGACGGGGTGCCCAATCCTCGGCCGCTGGAACAGCCCTCGTCTCTTGTGCCACACTGGGAGCTCACCCCAGCGTGGCAAACGCCCCACGGCGCCTTTTAAACCTATAAAACAAAACGGTCTCGCGGCGCGCCTCCGACCCCCCCCACAACCCGCACTCCACCCACTGCGCACTCCAGTTTCCCACACCCCTCACCCCATACTTACCGGACTCTGGCGCGACGATCTTCGTGGACCAGGAACACGCCTGCACTCTTCAAAGCCGACCGCGAATTGAGGAAATGCCGGTAAGCTGTATAATGGGCTAGATAGGGGTTCAACTTTATTGCATATCTCAGGCATTTTTGGGAATTTTTGCACCAAATTTTCAACATGCGGTTTTTAGGACCCCTTCTCATGAATGATGTCACTGTCATGAAGTGTTATGTCTCGGGGAAGGGCGATTTCGTGCAGTGACTCCGAAATCACCCTTCTGGCCTGAATACTGCCATTACAGTGACATAATTCATGAGAAGGGGTCCCAAAAACCCCATGTTGAAAATTTGGTCCAAAAATTCCAAAAAATGTTTTACGAGCGTGCGTTGCGCAGTTCCTACGCAGGCTCGTAAGTTCGCGAAATTTCAATATTTTCACTCCAGATTTTCAACATTGCCATTTTACCACACCTTCTTATGAGTAGTACAGCTGTCATTTTTCACATCTTACCTAAAATTGTTTTCCCTTTAGCACAGAATGGCGCAGTCGGTATAGCGTAAATCAATGTACGGACAATTTAAGAAAATCACAGTGACACTGTTCATGAGCAGAGGTCTTAAGATGGCTATGTTGAAAATTTGGTGAAAAATTCTAAAAATGACTGTTTTACGAGCGCACGTTGCGCAGTTCCTACGCAGGCTCGTAAGTTCACAAATTTTCAATATTTTCACTCCAGATTTTCAACATTGCCATTTTACCACACCTCCTCATGAGCAGTACAGCTGTCATTTTTCACATCCTGCCCAAAACATGTTTCCGCCCATGTAGCACACAATGGCGCAGTCGGTGTGCGAACTCAGTGTATGGGACACATTAAGAAAATCACAGTGTCACTGTTCATCAGCAGAGATCTTAAAATGGCAATGTTGAAAATTTTGTGAAAGAATTCCTAAAAATGACTGTTTTACGAGTGTGCGTTGCACAGTTCCCATGCACGCTCGTAGGTTTGCGAATTTTCAATATTTCCACTCCAGATTTTCAACATTGCCATTTTACCACACCTCCTTATGAGCAGTACAGCTGTCATTTTTCACATCCTGCCCAAAACGTGTTTCCGCCCATGTAGCGCACAATGGTGCAGTCGGTGTGCAAACTCAATGTATGGGACACATTAACAAAATCACACTGACACTGTTCATGAGCAGAGGTCTTAAAATGGCTATGTTGAACATTAGATGAAAAATTTCCTAACAATGACTGTTTTACGAGCGTGCGTTTCGCAGTTCCTACGCACGCTCGTTAGTTCGCAAATTTTCAATATTTGCACTCCAATGACTTCCAAATACCTAAACAGCACATAGAAGCAAGCAACATTCGGCATTGACAAATGCTTGTTTTTCTTTCCCTATATCTCTGCCGGAACTATAAATATTTGTCTTAATCTGCTTTCTTTAACTGCAACTTTGTCCTATACCCCCCTCTGCTCTCTGCTCTCCTTACTGTATTTTCTCTATATTAACTTGTTATTTTTTTCTTTCCTTTAACATATCTGGCATGATGCTGACTGCTTCCCCATCAGATAAGTATTATTTTACATCTAACCTGTCCTTCCTATTTACTCCCCAAGAACTATGGATCCTTTGAGAACTCTTTCCTACATTTTATTTCACAGGTTCAATGGATATCATCCCTTCAAGTCCTACGTCTTGCTCCATAACACCCAGGTAAGAGACTCTACATATAACCTATACTAGTTGGGTGTACTGTAATGATTTGGTTGTTCCCATTAGTGTGTGTGTGCGTGTGTGCGTGTGTGTGCGTGCATGCGTGTGTGTGCGTGCATGCGTGCGTGTGCGTGTGTGTGTGTCTGCGTGTGTATGTGTGTGTGCGTGTGCGTGCGCGTGTGTGTGTGTGTGCGTGTGTGTGAATTAAGGTTACACATGCCTTAGCACATTTTGTTCCATAAAGCTTTTTGCCTTTGCGGTCAACGCAGGTGGGCTGTCAGTCCTGCCTCTGCATCTTCCATCCACACACACCTCCCTTAGACAACAAGTCCCCCCATGGATCCCCCCCCCCCGTATATGCTGATAAGGACATAGCAAATGTTTTTTCTTAGCCAATCAGGATGCAGAAAGTTCCGGACCTGTTTTATAAGGAACTTAGCAACCTGGGAGTTGGAGAGGAGGTGGTACTGGTAAGCTGGATATCAAACAGGTTAATTAATGGGAGTCAGAGGGTGGTGGTAAACCAAAGTCACGCGGATAGATGGGAGAGTGACCATTGGAGTGTCACAGGGGTCGATACTAGGTCCTGTCCTCTTCAGTGTCTTCAGAAGTGACATGGCTGAGGAACTGGTGGTGAAGGTGTGTCTATTTGTGAATGATGCAAAAATTTTCAACAGGGTGAATACACAGGATGATGGTGCAGAGAATTCAAAGGTATCTAGAGAAACTAGAGGTATAGTCCAGGGGGTGGCAGCTGGGTTTCATTGCCAAAAACAGCAAAGATATGCACTTGGTGCAGGGAAACCAAGGGGCTATGTATAAGATGGGGGGGGGCACTTACTGTCAGCAAGTAAGAGAAGAACATTGGGGCAGTCATATCTGATTATCTCATGGTGGTGGGGCAGTGCAACAGGGCAGTTGGTAAAGCTATCAAGATGCTAGGGTGCATAGGGATGGTATTTTTAAGTAGGAGAAAGGAGGTTGTGTTGCCCTTGCATTAGTCAGTAGTGAGACCTTACCTAGAGTACTGGCTACAGTTCTGGAGGCCACAGCTCCACAGGGACACTGACAAGATAGAAGCGATTCAAGGCAGGGCTGCCAAAATGCTGCATGGCTTGCACGAGAAACCATATTAGGACCGGTTTGGGAGCTCAGCAGGTACTCTCTGGAGGAGACGAAAGCTTGAGGGGACATGATTGAGTAGCTCACATGGGTAAACAAGATGCAGGAGAGGAGACTCTTTCAGAGAAGGAGGAGCACCAGAACATGGGGGCATGCAAAGAAGCTTGAGCAGGGGAAGTTTAAAAGTTATGTGAGGGAATACTACTTCTCAGAAAGGCATGGTGGATGCCTGGAACAGACTGCCATAGGAGGTTGTGGTGGCGACACCATGGGTCTCTTTAAGCATGCATAGAATAAGCACAAGGGCACAATAAGTAGAGGAAAAGAAGGCAGGAAGGACACCTGAGACTGAATAGAGTCCAAGGAGTAGGAATAAGCAGGGCAATAGGGCAGACTACATGGGCTTACTGGTCCTTTTTCTGCCATCAGATTATGTGTTTCTGGAGTACATGGGTGTAGATAACTGGGACCATTACACAACATTAGAAAATGGGCTTGAAAAATAAAGCATGCTTATTGGCTGAAGGCCATGGTCAGGCATGCATTTATTTTTCAATAGAACCTGGTGAAAAAGAATTGCCAATTCAGGGTGCCCCATTACATAGGATATCTATGTACACCCCAAATTTTTAAACTTCTCAGCCGCCATCCTCCCCCCGTTAGCCGAGTCAGTCCCACCACACACACACACACACACACACACACAATCACAGATGCAGAACTCTGCCATCTGTTCCATTAAGCCTGCTGTAATCCATCCCAGTACTCAGATTTAGTTCCAGACCACAGATCTGAAATGAGGCAAAAAAAATACACCTCGGAACAAAAAACAAAAATAAAAGCATGACAAAAACAAAACTACTTTAACCTGTGTGTGTCTGTTTATGCCATATGTTTATTTATTTAGTTTTTGTTGACCGGGTAAGTGCACTAGACAAATCCTGCCTATTTTCAGGCATGACCCGGGGGGGGGAGGGGATACAGATGAAAGCCAACTGACCTTGAACCAGATTAAGCTGTTGGTGGTATTTTTAGTGAATGAAGGAAATTTGGCCAGGACACCGGGGAAATTCCCCTACTCTAGGGGCGGGCGGCTTTTGGTCAGTCCGTTCTACAGGATGGAGGAGCCCATTCCGGATCGTGACTCTGTAGGTGCAGGTGTTTCTCGAGGAGAAATGAAGTTTTCAGCTGCCTTGGAGAGCCAGGCGTTTCCTACAATTACCACAGAATCAACTACGACAACCTCAGAGCAAACTGACGTAGCACATGTTCGCCTATCTGCCACACCTGAAATAGTTTTTCCGTCAGCTCTAGAGTCGGACCGACAGTTTACTGATACAGTTTCTACGCAAGACTTAGTAGAAAAACGCACCTTTCTGCAGCAACAACTATTACTCCTGGAGGAGGAATTACTTCAAAAACAGTCCGATGCAGACACCGAAAAGAAACGTAAGCGCAGTCCCGAAAATAACATTGCAAGTTTGCAGCTAAGTTTTTATGAGGGATTCAGCGTCAGCCGTGTAAACATCCGTTGCTAAGGAAGACTTAGTGATGCCGGGAGGTCCCAGATGGTCACCGGAGCGAGCTCTGCAAGACGCTGGCTGGAATCAGATGGAATCAGGAGAATGGGTCTCAGAATCCTCCCCCAACACGGTTTTTCAGCATTCCCTTTTACCGCAACCATCTCAGACGGCAGGGCAAGCAGTCATCTCGGAGATTCCTCAGAGTTGGGCAGACGCAGCACCAGAGGTGCAGTCGCAAGGTAACAATTCTACTCCTCAGACCGAGAATACAGAATTTCAATGTACTTTTGCTTCTAAACTGTGTTTCATGGGGCTTCTACCAGTGTTTCAGAGACTTCATTATTATCAACCACTACCAAAAAACACAAGACTTGTTCTCTGACCCTAAGACTTCTATGCTGACCTTTTCAAAAACCTGTTGAATTAGCTAAGCGTAGGAATGCAGTCCGCTTACGATATATGGGAGGGTTAGAAGTTATTCCAGATAGGTATTATGTGGGGCGTACCTTAATTAAACAATCACTAGGGTTTACTCCCTCAGAAGTTTATGCCCTCATTCATGCCCCTGGAGAAGTGACATTTGATATCAGTTTTCGGTCTCCAGAACTACTAGAATGTTTTTGGATGAAACATATGAATGTCAAGTCTAATCCTTTATGGACACCATTTCAAGTTATTCCCCTGACGAAACAGCCTTTTCATGTGATTACTGTGTTATTCCGAAATGAAGGTGTCAATATTTCAGACATTTTATTTTGGTTGGGAAAACATTGTGACTTACAAGGAACCCCGGATCCTATTCTGGATGCTGAGGGGTTTTGGAATGGGGGATGGAAAATAAAAGTGAAGTTACGTCAGACCCCTGAAGGTTTACAACACCTACCAAATTGCTTTTATATAGGTCGGGACAAAGGTTTCATTTTTTACCCAGGGCAAACTAAACGTTGTTTTAAATGTGGGTCCTTACGTCACCTTAGTTCTTCATGTGATAAACTGAAATGTACTTATTGTGGAGATGAGGGTCATTTAGGTAGTCAGTGTGTTAATACGCCAAAATGTAACCTTTGTGAAGACGCAGGTCATTGTTTTTTAGACTGCCCATGGGCTGCCCATAATACTGGGGAAGCAAACTATAATGTACAGGATTTTTATGTGCATAAAGCTACTAAATTTGTAGATGATAATTCTTCAGCTACACATCCCTTAAGGCCTCAGACTCACAGTGACAATCGTCCCCCCCCCCAAACATGTACAACTTCCCACCATCACACAAGGTGAAGTCCAACAGGTGGGTAGCAAATCTTCACCAAATACCACAGTGCCTAAATCTTCATTGGACACAAAACTGTCCGATATTATGCCTCCCCCCTTAGTAGAACCAGGACCTTCGGTACAAAATATTACTTCTTCAGTGTTAGGTGTACCAGTATCAGATAATAGATACTCAGTTTTAGCAGAGGAAAGTATGGATCATGATTCTGATTCTACCTCTTTGGCTTCTTCACAACTGGCTTTCAGTCCAACCCCGAATTTGTCAGCACTGTTAAAAAGAAAAATACAGTACCATTTAAAAAAAAGGGTGCAAGAAAAGTACAAGATTGACTAAGTTAGTGTCATAACCTTAATGTTCTTTTTTTTCTTCCTTCTGTCTAGTCTTGAATATACTATTAAAATAGCTAGTTTGAATACTAACAGTATTAGATCAAGGTTCAAACTACTCGCTACTTTTGACTTGTTTTCCACCTTGAAATATGACATAATATTTTTACAAGATACTAGATTATATTCCACGCAGGACTTTAAAACAGCTTCAGAAGCATGGATTTGGGGTCCTAGTTTTTGGTCCGGAGGAGTTGACCTTTGCTCAGGGTTAGGTATCTGTTTCACTACCCCAGAGGTTACAGTTACACACATTGTGGACATTGTACCAGGCCGTGCCTTTTTGCTTGATATCATTTTAGCTTCCATAGATTTTAGACTAATAAACATCTATGGCCCACAATCTAAAGCAAACAGGATAGCTTTACTTAAACAGATACGGCCCTATTTGTTTTCAAAAAAAATATATTGTTTGGTGGGGATTTAACATCCCTCTATCAGGAGGCAAACAGTCCTCTTCAAAATCTACTGTGACACCCATTTCCTAAATTCTCTAATCACACAATCAGGTTTAAGAGATATATTTCCGAACTGTCCCTTTGCCTCTCATACTTTTTCAAGGCAAAATCTTCACGGATTGACTATTGGTTCGTGTCACCCTCATTACAAACTAGTAATCCATCAGTCCGTATGGTGGCCACATCAGACCATACTCTTGTAGGTGTTACTCTTTCCAATTGTCATACTACAACTAGAGGCATGGGTTACTGGAAACTAAATATGTCATTATTAGATATCCCTATGGTTAGAGAAGGTTTCCAAGAGATTATTACAGCAAGAAAATCAGTGTTTTTTCTTTATGAGAACAAGCATACATGGTGGGAAGATACAAAAACTGATTTTCAGTTTTATTTCAAAAAAATAGGTAGATTGCTAGGCAAATACAGAACCGAAAACTATCTGTCTGCAAGGAATTCTTTATTACTCTTTCAAGATCGTATGTTAAAAGGTCAGCACTATAACGAGCAGGAATTTCGCGCCCTAAAACTTTATTTAACTCAGTTACAATAAATCGTATGTCCTCTCTACAGCATGAGCAGAGGTTTGGCCTTAGTGGCTCTAGAGCTCATACCAACCCTTTTGATTTTTGCACAGCATCGAGGAAAATAAGGACCTACTATCTCTAAAACAATCCTCAGGAAATTTTATATATGGAAAAGGTGATATCTTAGAAGAAGTACACAAACAACTTTATGATTTATTCACGGCACGTCCATCCCATCTGTAATAGATATAGAAAATGGTTATCCTCTTGTTCTCTGAAGAAAATTCCAGGCTTCTTATTTTCTACTCTATTACAACCTATCTCAAACAAAGAAGTGGAAGGTGTTATTGTAAATTCCTTTAAATAAAACTCCAGGATCTGATGGTCTTCTTATGAATTTTACAAACTTTTGCTGCCATTTCTTTTATCTGAAATGACAGAACTTTTCAATTTTAGTTTACATCAAGGCCTTTTGCCTCCTAGTATGTATGAAGGTTTGGTTGTTTTATTATATAAAGGGGTGACAAGACTAACCTGAACAATTGGAGACCTATCACTTGCTAAATAATGATTATAAGTTAATCTCAAAGATTCTCAGTAATCACCTATCACTTTGTTTGGAATCAGTAATTCCCCACACAGTTTTGTTCAGTCCCAGGAAGATCAATACTGGATGGTCTTATTCTATTGAGGGAAATTTTTTCCAAAAGTTTTTCAGTGACTTTACGGTTTTTACTCAGTTTGGACCAGAAACAAGCCTTTGATAGTGTCTCTCATACTTATTTATGGTATTGCTTAGAATACATGGATTTTCCAAAGACCTTTATTATATGGTTACAAGCTTGTTACAAGCAGGCCTTGCTACCCCTGATAAATGGCTGGTTGGGTGTTCCCATTTCAGTAACTAGGGGTGTTAGACGGGCTGTCCTCTTAGCCCTTTATTGTATATTCTAGCCTTAGAACCACTTATTCGTGTGATTAATGCTAATGATAATATTAGGGTCTGTCCTTTAGTAGTACTAGTTTGAAGTTAAGACTATCACATATGCTGATGATCTCTGTCTCACTTTGCAGATCTCCCTCTGCCAAGCTACAGCAGCCTTGTTGTTGGCATATGCGGAGGGTTCCAGCTCACAAATTAATCTCTCCAAAAGTAAGTATTTTCATTTAAATTTAGATGCATCAATAGTTATGTGTACTCCTGATATTCCGGTCTGTACTGGTCCGGGAAAATTTTAGGGGTATACTGGGCATGGAAGATCCTGTTTCTTATAATTGGAATCTCAACTTAACTTTAGCTAAAACCAAGGTGTATATGTGGAATAACTGGAAGATGTCCAAAAGAAACAGTTTATATGGTGAAAACTTACTTGTTAAGTATGTTTTATATTTGGGGTCCTTATTTCCGACTCCACCTCTCTCTCGAAACTGCACTTTTATGGCATATTTTTCTGCTATTTGGGGGAGTAGACTAAACCCAATTAAGAGGGGTATATTATATCAAGACTTTAAGTTAGGTGGGATTAAGATGGTAAACCCCATTGTTTTCTTCTTTTCCTTATTTGTATCCAAAAATTTATGTCCTATATTAAGAGGTGATAAGAAGATATGGTATAGCTGGGTTTGGGAAACAATATCTACTTGGCTTCTTAAGTGGAGCTCTAGTAGCAGTATTAGTAAACAAGTATCTTTATTAGGTCTTCCTGACCATTTCAAATTCTGTTTTTCTAAAATTAAAACATGGGGCCTTTGTAAGATACAATTAGAGTCCTATAACAGAAAAGCGTTATATGGGAAAATTATGGAATCCTTTTTAATTCCATCACATTTTTCTGTGCTTTTTGACCCAAATCTATTACAACAAATCAGAGATATGCTTACTTCTCAGAGGATTCCCGCTTACATGTGGGATGTAGTTTGGCTCACGGCTCACTTAAAACTTAATGTGAAAGGAAATTTAAAACATAAAGGTTTGGCGGTTAGAGGATGTCCGAGAACAAATATTTGTCATACTCAAATTGAAACTGTTCCCCATCTGTTTTTGAGTGTTCTTATATTCTTGATTTCGGAGATATGTTTCTTTACAGTGGAAACTTTTTTCCTGTTCAGGACATACCAAGTAGATACGTTATTTTATGGTATATTGCCTGTATCATGGAGTGGATACTTTCCAGATACTATCCATGGATTCTAGCTTGTTTTAAGTATCATATCTGGCAAATCCAGAAGCATTTGGTCTTTACAACAACAACTTATTTCCCAAACCATTTATTTTGGAACATCCACTCTACTATACAAAAATCTATCTCGATGAAAACTGTGCTTTCACACCCACTTTCAAGAAATACTGAAATTATTATATTGGTTTGATACAGGATAATTATACTGAAATTTCAAGCATTTAAGTTTATTACTATATTTGTACATTGTACACTGTTAATTTATTATTTTGTTTTGCTTTTGTAAACTGTAAATACTTTCCTTATCTCTTTATTGTATAAAGTATTATATAAAAAAAAAAAAAATCTTCCCTACTTTGTTAGTGGGGGTGAGATAGGGGTTTTTGTACAAATATGGATTATTTCTGTTCACATTTCATGTATGCGGTAATACTTATTTCTGCTTTTAATTCTTTTATGTTTCGTATGATATCATTTCATTTGTTCTGAAGTTTTCAATAAAAAATTCCCCTACTCTTTTCGATAAGTGTCATGGGATCTTTAACATCCACCTGAACTACCACCAATCCAGGTAGATGGGACCTCGGTTTAACGTCTCATCCGAAAGACGGCACCTCAGAAGTGCAGCACCCCTCTCATGCTGCACTACAGTGTCAGTACTAGGATATTAACCCAAGTGCCAGATGTGGGAACTGAACCCACGGCCCTCTGATCTCCCGGCCTCAGAGGCGAGTGTGCTACCTACTGAGCCACCACACTGCAGTGTGTGTGTGTGTGTGTGTGTGTGTGTGTGTGTTGTGTGTGTGTGTGTGTGTGTGTGTGTGGGATGGGGATAACCATGATGACCAAAAACACAGGTCTAATGCAGAGGGAGGAACTATTTTATTACAGAATAAATTAAAGACATAAGAGTTTTAACATATAAACATAAACATTATTTTTTTAAACATATGTAATTCAGTGGCCCATTTTTCTAAACACAGTAATACCCAACAGGATGGGCAGTATTGGGCTATACTGGACCTTCCAGGGGCTATAAGGCCTTTCGTCTGCAGCACTGGGCCTCATTACACCCCTGGGTGGTCCGGTATAGCCCAATACCACCCATTCTGTCGGGTATTATTGCTTATGTAGTGCATATTCTAGTCCTCCTCACAAGTAAATGCATACAGAATACTTGGGTCTCTCAGCAAAAGACAACTTTTGAAGTGTGACACAACCAGTTTTTTTCGTTGTTAATACTTTTTATTGGGTTTTCAAGTTTACAACAGATACAATAGGAAACAATCTGACAGGGGAATACATCTAGCATTCAGATATCAATATGCAGAGAAATACAGTACACACAGGTTTGAAAGTGATGCAGAGCAAGTCCCACAGACTTAAGCTGGTGCAGAGGAAAGTCCATAAGGCGAAAGCAAGGGTAAAGCAACAGTGTCACTACTCCTGAAGGGGAGCAAGCAAAAACAAGGAAGCATAAATGTGACCTGTAGTCTTATCAACAAGTCCAGATATGAGCAAAGGAAAAGAAGGGTTGGGGTGCATCTTCTCAACCTGTGAGCCTAAATAATAATCATAGTGAACAATTAACAATCCAGATCACAGTAACCATTATGTAAAGGGGATGGCTTAATGAGGTCGATCTCAGTGTGGGTGGAAGGGGCTGCATACAACCCATACCATAAGACACTGTGCCATTACAATGAATTAATCTAGAGAAACCATTGTAGGACGGGCTCAGCCTATCCCAGCTCGAGGTGAAAGGTATGCTAGACATGGAGTCCAGCACAAGTAATATTTCAGGAGGGTGTTAGCCACCACATGGGAAAGGTGGTCCAAAGCAGCTACATTGGAGAATGAGTTCAGCAGCTCGGGCACGGTGGGGACCTCTGGGGTTCTCCAATGACACAGAATTAAATGCTTAGCCTGGATGCTCAGTAGAGCAAGCCATCTCAGTTGCTGTGGGCATAGTTGATTTAGGGCAGGAGGGAGGCCCAGTAGCCAGACCTTGGAATCCAGATCAAGGCGGTAGCCTAGCACTTGAGCCACAAGGTCCAAATAACTCTTAAAGGGACACCCTCACAAGACCCTACTTTAATAGCTAATACTCTGAATAACTCTTTCTCAGACCTCAGCCACATACTCCCTCCAAACTTCTTTAGCCCACCCACTTCAGCACCACACACGCCCTCACCGAAGATCAGCAGCCCACCTTTTCGGTTTAAACCCATCTCATGTAATAAAACCAAACGCTACCTCACACAAGCCTTAAAAACAAAAGACACAGCAGTGATAGCCTTGACCTAAAGATCCTGTGACTAATACTAAATGTAATCATCCTCACCTAACTAAAATATTCAACCTATCACTTTGCCTAGGGTATCCCCAACTCTCTGAAAAGGGTATCATCACCCCTCTACTAAAAAAGGGTGATCCAACTGACCCTGGGAACTATAGGCCTATCACGATTCTCCCTCCTCTCTCAAAAGCCCTCGAAAGAATAGTTTCAGACCAACTCACTGAATACCTGACAAATCACTCCCTGCTCTGCCAAGAACAACATGGCTTCAGAGCAGGTCATAGCACCACCATGGCTCTCCTCTCGCTTACGTCATATATACATGAAGCTCTCGATGCGGGTGACCTAGCAGGAGCAATTTTCATAGATCTGACTAAAGCTTTCAACACAGTTAATCATGATTTACTTTAACACCAACTCCCCTCACTCAACCTAGGCCCAGAGGCCTTACTCTGGTTCAAGAACTACCTCTTGAACCGGACACAAGAAGTAAAAATAAATTCCACTCTATTCTCAAAACTCTAGTTAAATCGGTCGACTCAGGATCAATTCTAGGCCGCGCTTCCTATTCACCCTATTCCTGAATGCCATCCCTAGCGCCTGCAACTGTAAGCTCTTACTATATGCAGATGATGCAGTAATCTTTGAAAGACTCCACCCTGAATGCTCTTCAGCAAACTCTCCAGACTAATTTCCAGGAAATAGAACACTGGTTCATGAAACAAAGGTTGGTACTAAATCTCAGCAAAAACAAAATCCTTGATCTTTACGCATAGACAAAGCCCTTACTATGGCTCCTAACTAAACATAACCAACCACCAGGGCACCATTATTGATCAAATAACACAATTCAAATATTTGGGCATCACACTAGACTCATCACTGACCATCACATGCATAGACCAACTCTCAGCCTCAGTAATGCCAGATTAGGGACCCTTTCAGGCACAGACAATGCCTCCGCTCCGTGCCCTATGGCTGGCAGTTAGCAGCGTGGTCCTATCTCTGGTAGATTATGGAATAACAATTTATGGAGCAGCTGACCCTACGGCACTAAAACAAATTAATCTGGCCCTTAACAAAGCTAGCCAGCTGGTTACGGATAGTGACAAATAACCCATACCCGCGATCTCTACAAAAAGCTAACATTGACTTTCTCAGGCAGGTTAAAATACCACACCTCCTCCAGGCCAAAAATCCAAATGGGTTTTACACTCATTGGTCTAGACCCACTAATAAAACTAAACACTCAAGGATCTCCCAAGACACTCAGCGACTCACATATACCTTAGTCCCCTAAGAAGGACAACGCTAGGCCAAAGGTCTTTTGCTTATCGGGCACCCACCTGGTTCAATGAACTCCCCATCCATAGCACATGCCCCAAGCATTAGACAGTTCAAAGCCAGCATCAAGATGCACCTGCTAGACTCGAGACCTGTTGCTGCACCTGAACACATTACCCTTAGACGCTGGGTTGTCCATCCAACCTGAGATAAGGTCCTTGATTGCAAAGTGAACCACACTTCAGGATAGTACTCAAGTTCTTAAATGGTGCACTGTATAACTGACTTGGGCTGCAATAGCATTCCCAAAATGTAACTACCAATCCATGGAATTATGTCTTCTGTCTTCATGTAATCACCTATGTACACTATTATTTAACTATTGTTGTTATTGTCTGTTTGCCCTGATGTGGAGCCTTTGTAAAGGAGTCGCTGACTCAAAGGTTGTAACTCCGAAACTTTAAATAAATAAATAAAGGCTGCATACAGCCTGCCAAAAGAGTAGCAGAAGTGGGCAATGTCAGATTGTATGGATTAAGTCTCCCACCGCAGAGTGGCATCTCTAACAAGTATTGTTGTCCAGTAACTGGAGCTTGAATAGAGTAGAGGGAGTTCTATACCAGTGCAACAAGATCTTATTTTGTATCAGCCGACTTCTCGCACCAGGATAGGCAGTATGGGATATCCTCCAGCATAGCTTCCACTGCGCATCTGATAGAGGTTGCTGTAGGGCTTTTTCCCCAAAGGAGAGGAGCCCCCAATCAAAGAAGGCACAGGGAGGAAAAGTCACACCCCTCTCCAGGCTCTACTAAGATCAGCCCATGCCATGGCACCATATAGGTGATGGAGGCCCACAAAGGACCTATGTCAGGGGACACAGGGAGCTATGGGTACACAGGGGATACCTGAAGAAACCCACCCAGCCATACGGCTCATTCACCAGGGGAACCCTCGGGGGGGGGACCTGCCCCCCATCCCCCAACCCTACCCCAATACACTATATTACCACATAGCACTCAGCTTGATATAGTCAAGGTGGAGTGTCCAGGTTGGCAGCAGGATCTAGATCAGCAGAGGACGGAGCTGCAGAGGTAAGCCGATGCTTATCCAGAGAGTGAATGTGGGGAGAGTTTAGTAGAGGGCCCTGGACCAGCCACCACTATGTTCACCCATGTTCTGGTATTCGAGGTGGATATAGAAGGCCCATGCTCTGCACCTGGTGCTTGCTTCATATCCAACACCTCCTGCCTCTAAGGGGAGAGCAGCCACAGGGTTTGGCAAAAAAAAGACTTGTAGGCCAGAGTTCCCCTGAAATGCTGGGTGCACTTCTGAATTCAGGCTCGTAGAGTAAGCTCTATCTGCTGGGTGCTGCTGCCAGGTATGACAGTGTAAAGAGTGTCTTTTCCTGGCTCTCGGGGGGAGAGAAGCATCAAATACCTGGACCACCACAGCTGAGAGTGAATCTGTGGAAGGAGTAGGGCTGTCGACTGAGTCTGTATCAACCGGTGGGCATAACTGCTCCTCCGAGATCGCCGGCCTGCGAAATTCATCTGGATGCATCTTGCATAGAAAATTAGTCAAACTCTCTGGGGTAGTAAACAGCAAAGGACCCGCATAGTCATGGGGTACTGGAGGGAGAAGGAGTAATTCAGTTTGTGGAGTAATTTCCCGAGCAGTGGAGTACTCCTTACATCTCTCCGAAAGCTCTCTGGAATAGTCTTGAAAGATCCGAATTTTGTGCCCCTGCCAGGACAGCTGGCCAAGATTCCTTGCTGCCACCGACACCGCTTCCTTCTGCTGAAAATCTAAGAAGCAGGCAAGCAGGGGCCTGGGACTTTCCCCAGGCCGAGGCGGAGAAGCGAACGAATGGTGGGCCCTTTCAATCTGGGCCAAAAGTCCTCAGATAGACCCAGCAAGTGTGGCAGAGTTCGTTGAATGAAAGAGATTGGGTCTTTTTTGTTCCGCTCCTTCTGGAAATCCAATAAACTACAAATTGTCGCGGTTGCTGCAATTCTCAAGGTCATTGACCTTGTCCTGAAGCTGGTGGATAACTTTAGCTTGGTCCCAGTGAGTGGCCGTGAGCTCATGGATTGCCACATCATGAAAGCCCAGTCTTCGCTTGTTATGAAAGATGTGAACCTCAACATTTTGAAGAGTCTGAAGTGGTCGCATTAACGGCGGTGGTCATCTGCACCATCTGTGTCAATAGCTGGCTAAACATTTGCTCTGTGCGAGCCAACTCTCCTGCAGGTTGTATGGTGTAGGCCATCTTGCCGGCCTGTCTTCGCCAATCAAGGGTGCAGTTATAGGATTAAATGTCAAGGGCGCTCACAGGGAGATTAGTCACCAAATGTGCCAAAACATGTTCCCCCAAGGTAAAGTTCAAAATTATGTGCAGGAGGAAGCGCCCCAATGTCGGATGCCACCAGATAAGTCCCTTTGTTAATGGAGCTAAGAAGCTAGACATCCATACTTGTTCAAGGCTTGGCCACGCCCTTGCTATAACCAGGTTTTGAAAGTCTTGCCCAGGGAGAGACTCACATATGAGACAAAGGGATGAGCCAAAAAATGTGAAAGGTAGTCAGGTCCCTATTGGGGGTCCCTACATATATCCCCCACCTCCCAGGAGGCCATGTAGATATGTACGATGTGCTGAAAGAACTATATTAATGCTAAATAAAGAAATACACCAGACACACCAAGACAAAATTAAATCATTTTTATTATGCAGGCATGACAGACAGTGTGATGAATACTATCATTGTTTTCTTGTAAGTTTCCTGCTAAACCATTTGGTTCTTCTAATGTCCAAACACTGAGGTTTAATAAGCATTATGAACTCTGACATATGTAGTATCTAGCTGTATATTGGCAGTATCACGTTCTCCATTTCAGCATTTGACTGTCATGTGGTGAAGGCCAATTACTAATGCAGATTCTGAGAAGTTTCGAAGGGTAGAGACTGCAGTTTTGCAACGTGTGCATACCTCAACACATAGGCACTGGCATGCCTCAGTGGCCAGGGGGACTGAGGAGAAAAACAAAAAAATGGCAGTCAGGTGGACTTGATGAAGCCCCATCTACTTTCCCTTGTCCCAGACTGCCACTTGGTCCCTGAGGCATATCTGGAGTGTGTTTGAGAGGGGGGGGGGTAGACCCTTCTCTGGCCCCAGCATGGGGGGAAATCCATGGGGGATTCAAGCCAATGGGGTTGGGGAAGGTGATAGTTGGTCATGGGAATCAGGGACAGTGCTGAGCAGCTGCCCACCTGAGCTGAGGATAAAACCTTTATGGCAAAAAAAGAATATAAAATATTTTTCTTCGTGATAACATACAGATAAACTATGGAAAATAGCAATCCATAGGCACGAAATCAGTGAAATCAAGTTATATATTTTTTTAATGTGCAATATTCAGAATGGTTTCATACAGTAAAGTATATTTTCCTGTAATTAACTATAACAACATAAGCCTGCTAACAAGAAATAAGCCTGGGGCATAGGAGGCTTTAAAATAAAGTCTCTTAATAAGACCAATAAAATGTAAGACAATTGTTGTGCAACATACTTACATATTTTAAGCCTGACTTGCTTTTGTAAGACAAAAAACAAGTCTTAAACATGGACTTAACTCTTTTGCGAAACAGGCTGCTGGTTTGATGCAGACCTGGGGTGAGTGCCCTCACTTAAAGCTGTAGAGTAGCAAAGTTTAAAGTGCCCAACTTGGCCTTATTGTACCTAAATAATGCCTGCAGTAGTCATAGGCAAGAACAGGGTGGACACTCCTTACAGGGAACAACAAGCAAAGACTCATCACGGCTGCTGCTAACAGCTCCGAATGGCTTGGTATGAGCTGCGGAACAGGGGCTGAGATGGAGGGGGTGACTGAGCATAGGAGATGGGACTATGTATGGGGGGTGAGTATGAGGAAGCAAGAATGAGTATCTTGGTGCCTGATAATGAAGAGGGTGTTTGTATGAGAGGAGGGTGGGAAAGTGCTACACTGGAGGTTTTGGGCCAATATAAAAGTCACACTGAGAGCAACTGCACCTGGGCAGTATTATTAAAGTGATTCTTGGTCAGCAACATGAATATCATGAAACAAGTATATGAAACAAATGATATAAGTTCAAAGATCATAGGCAGTAAATAAAAACAAGCATTTGTAAATGCCGAATGTTGTCTCGCTGGCATTGGCATTGGTAGTGCAGGTGTTAGAGATGCATAATAGGAATGGCAGTGAAGTACTGAACTGACGCCAACCTCACCCCCACCCTGCAGAGACACATTTTCAACATAGGTATTCAAACAACATGAAGTCTTGCTATATTATGACATATGCAGTGAGCCCCAACCTTCGAATTGTTCCGGAGGTGAAAGAGTTAACTTTCCATGCCAGGCATGGAACACTGAGCTCGAGCTCGGTTGAAAGTCTGTCTGTTGTTCTTCAAACTCAAACCATCAGATTCTTTACTCCGCCTCACTGAACAGTCGCTCCGGAGATTTCTCCTTCTGCTGGGTTCATTTTGTCGGCTAAAGTATTGTTTTCCTCGGCGTTTCGACCAATTTAACGCAATCGGTCAGTTCAGACTCTGTCTGTGGTATTTGTGAGTACTAGATACTAGAATGAGTACTTCTGCTCAGTATTTACTACAGAGAAGAGGGGGGTGACACCCAAGGTGGGAGAAATGGCAGAAGAAGGGGGGAAGTGGTGACAGATGGGGAAATCATGGAGGGCAGAGTTCGAGAGGGTTTGAAGGCACTGAGGGTGGACAAGGCGCCAGGCCCAGATGGCATCCACCCCAGGGTACTGAAGGAGCTGGCAGAGGTCCTTGCAGGACCTTTGGCAGACCTATTTAATGCCTCATTACATTCGGGGTGTGTACCTCAGGACTGGAGGATGGCTCATGTGGTGCCCCTCCACAAGAGTGGCCCCAAGGATGAACCGGGAAACTACAGACCAGTGAGCCTCACATCCATCGTGGGTAAGCTAATGGAGACTATCCTGAAGGAGAGGCTGGTGGCCCTCCTAGAGGCCAACGGACTACAGGACAGCAGACAGCATGGCTTCATACATGGCAGATCCTGCCAAACCAACCTGGTCGAGTTCTATGACTGGGTAACTAGGCAACTGGACAGGGGCCATGCAGTGGATGTCCTGTATCTGGACTTCAGTAAGGCATTCATCCGTGCCATATGGAAGGCTGGGAAGGAAGTTAGTAGGCACAGGGTGGGTAAAGCTGGTGAGATGGGTAGAAACCGGCTGCAGGGAAGGCAACATATGGTGGTGGTGGGGAGCCTCACACCCAAGGGCAGTGACGAGCGGTGTCCCACAGGGCCCGTGTTGGGACCAGAGTTGTTTGAGATATTCATTGCAGACATATCATGGGACATCAAGAGCATGATCAGTCTGTTTGCTGATGATACCAAGGTTGGCGTAGTGGTGGATGACCTAGGGGGATGGCAGGGGTTGCAGGATGATCTGGCAAAGCTTGAAACCTGGTCAGACACCTGGCAACTGGGCTTTAATGCCAAAAAGTGCAAGGTGCTGCATTTTTATGATGAAGAACCCAAGGAGGACTTACCAGCTAGGGGGAGTGCAGCTAGCCCAGACAGAGGAGGAGGAGAAGGATCTGGGTGTGCTCATTACAGGGTCAATGAACAACACGGCACAGTGTAGGAAGGCAGCTAAAGGCCAACAAAATGCTGGGTTGTATTGTAAGGGTATATCCCGAGGAGGGAGGAGGTGATTCTGCCACTGTATAGGTCATTAGTTAGACCACACCTGAGTATCATGCGGCAGTACTGGCGCTCATATCTGAAGAGGGACATTAAGTTACTGGAGGGGGTGTGAGCAAGGCTACAAAGATGATCAAGGGTCTGGGGGACTTATCATACGAGAGGAGGTTGAAGGAGTTGAACACATACTCACTGGAGGAGAGGAGAGACAGGGGTGACATGATTGAAACCTTTAAATACATGAAAGGAATAAACAAGACCGTACAGAGGGCTGTTCAAAGTAAGGGAGGGAGGGCCACCAGGGGCCATGATATGAGACTGGAGCGAGGAAGGTTCAGGAGGGAGATGAGGAGCCACTTTTACAGAGAGGGTGGTGGCTGGGTGGAATGTTAGCACTGCAGAAGTGGTATGCAGTAGAACAGTGGACTGCTTCAAACGAGGGTGGGACAGGACAAGGGGGAGGGTTAATGAAGGGAAAGGGGGGAAGGGAGGGGCAGCTGCAGAATAAGGGGTGCTAGCTGCACATTCGAGCCGACTTGATAGACCTCTAGGCCTTTATCTGCTGGCAAATTTCGTATGTTCGTATAGGTTTTACATTAATTTCTATTCTGTGTGGAACTTGTAAACGGTTTATCGGTTCGGTTTGAACCGATCAGGTTGTTTAGAATATATTAATCTGTCATTTAGAGTGTGGTTACCGGTTCTTATCGGTTCTAAAAAATACAGATTTTATTATGGTTTTTTCCATGACCTGTGACACAGTTGGGAACCGATAAGAGGGTCTTACCTGGCAGATTGCCATAAATGGGTAAGTTTGGTTAGGACTGGCACTATGTCTGAGAAATCCAAAAGAAAAACCAGGCCCACTGGGTTTCAACACTACAGTGTCTGTGGGGAAGTCTTTGCCAAGGCTGACCCCCATACCACCTGTGTTTATTGTCTGGGGTTTGACCACCTCAATGTAGACTGCCAGATTTGTAAAAATTTTCCTGCAGCTACCCTGGAAAAGAGAGTTGGTAGGCTCAGGGAAAGGGAGGCCAAAAAGTCCGCTGAACCGGGTTAGCCAGCCGGTTCGGTTCCAACTGAACCGGAGGAGTGCCCTCTGACCAGAGCTCAGGCTTCCTCAGCAAGGAGATCCGACTCTGAGGAGTCGGTTCCAGCAAAAGGACTAGGAAATCAGCTGGTGTGAGCCAAAACTTTCTCTCCAACCGCTGAAGAAATAGCCAAAGCGATAAAATTGTCCAGTCGCTTCCTCGAGTTCTGACCGAACCGCACCATCAGGTAAGCGTACAGTTCGCCGGTTCCACTGGTTCAAGAGTATGATTTAGAGGAATATTATGAACCGGAGGAGGGGAGAGGAGTATGAGGAGAGTGATTGTGGATTTGAAAGTCTGGATGTGCCCATTGACCCGGACATCTCCCCAGACAGACCTTCAGGAGTGTCTCCTCCTAGGCTTTCTGAGTCCCCTTCTCATGTTATGTTTTATAAGAAAGTGACTGAAACCCTCCAGCTCCCTATGGAGGAAGCTGTGGATGATCAAGAGGAGCCTGACTATGTGGAAATGATGGATATCCCAGAGTCTAGGAGACTGTCTATTCCTTTGCATAAATCTTTTGGGAAACAGACAGTTAAAATTCTAAAAACTCCTCACACTATACCTCCTGTGGATAAGAGAATGGACAAGAAGTACACATTGTCAGGCTCTGATACGGAGTTCCTTACACAACAATGCAGCCATGTTGGGGTAGTGCAGGCTGCAGCCTGTGACAAGGCAAATATTCCCTTGGCTTCACACCCCCCTGACAAGGACTCCAGGAGGATTGATGCCATGGCAAAGAAACAGTACATGGCAGCATCCTTGGGACTCAGACAGGCAAATTATATGGCTTATGTTGCTAGATACCAGAAATCCAGATGGGATACTGTTATGGCTCTAGCAAAACAGGTCCCTGGCCAGCTTGCCAAGGAGCTGGAGCAGGTGGCTGCTGATGGTATTGAGGCATCCAAGGTGCAATTCCATGCTGCAGTGGACTCTAATGATGTGTCGTCAAGAGTCATGGCTACATCTGTGGCACTTCGCAGAATGGCTTGGCTCAGATGTACTAGCCTGTCACAGGATACCCAGACTAAGGCCATGGATTTTCCTGTTGTGGGTAATTCTCTGTTTGGGAGCAGACAGAGAATTACATGAAGAAATGGATGAGTATAGGACACCTACAGGAGTGCACAGGCCAAGGAAAGGCAGGCCACTCTCAAAGGCAGCTTTCCAGGGCAGGGCAGGCCTTTTCAGGCCTTTTACCGGCTCCAGGCCTCCTCTTCTGCTTTTGCCCAGAGGGGGTTCTTTAGAGGGAGAGGCAGACGGGTGCAAGCAGGCCTGCTTCCACCCTCAGCCCAAAGCCCCTGCCAAGCAGGCACCCTGATGGGGTTGCCAGGGCCGATTCTCAGCTACCTGTAGGGGGCAGGCTGGCTTACTTTGTCCAGGACTGGAAGTCTTTGACATCAGACAAGTGGGTCCTGGAAGTAGACTGGTTCTCAGCTTCAAAAAATTTCCGAAGATGAGAACCAGATCCTTTCCACCTGCAAATCCACCAGAGGCACTTGCCCTAGAGGCAGAGGTCTCTTCCCTCCTGGCTCTCAGAGCTGTGGAAAGGGTTCCACCTCTACGCCAGGGCAAAGGGTTGTACTCCAGGTACTTCCTTACCCCAAAAAAGACAGGAGAATGGCAGCCCATCCTGGATCTCAGATATTTAAACAAGCACCTTTTAAAACCAAAATTCAAAATGGTGACTCTGGGAATTATTCTACCCTCTCTAAGGCTAGGGGACTGGCTAGCTCTCTGGACCTCAAGGATGCTTACTCATATTCTCATCAGAAGCTCCCATCGAAAGTACCTCAGGTTTGAGCTGCCCTCAGGCCATTACCAGTTCAGAGCAATGCCCTTTGGCCTCACCTCTGCTCCAAGGGTATTCACAAAATGCCTGGCAGTAGCAGTTGCTGCCTAAGAAGGCAAAAAATTGCCATCTTCCCTTACCTGGACGACTGGCTCATAGTAGGCCAGTCTCCAGACCAAGTCAAGTTACATCTTCAGATAACTCAGCAACTGCTCACCTCTCTAGGTTTCCTTCTGAATCTTTCAAAGTCAGTTCTAGAGCCTGTCCAGCTCCTCACCTTCATAGGCGCAGAGCTGAACACAGAGAAAGCCAGAGCCTTCCTTCCTTTGGACAGGGCAAGGACCCTGGTCTCTCTGGCCTCCTCATTCACCCTGCAGGTCTCTCGACCACCAAGGCATTTTCTACAGCTCCTGGGGCACATGGCTGCTTCTACAGCAGTAGTGCAGGGAGCAAAATTTCAGATGAGGGACATCCAGTTCCATTTGAGAGCCTTTTGGTCTCAAAGGAAAGACCCTCTAACCAAACTGATCCCAGTGACTCGAACCCTGATCCAGGCCCTACAGTGGTGGCAGGATCAGAGCAATCTGAGACAAGGGGTTCCTTTTGACACTCCTTAATCCTTACTACAGATGCATCCTTCTTGGGGTGGGGAGCTCACATGGGCGACCTCACTACCCAGGGATTGTGGTCCCCTCAGGAATCTCTGCTCCACATCAATCTGTTGGAACTCAGAGCAGTTTTTCTAGCACTTCAAGCTTTCTCCAAGTCTGTTCAGAACAAAGTTGTACAGGTCAGAACAGACAACACCATCACAATGTGGTACATCAACAAGTAAGGGGGCACTCGGTCTACGGCCTTGTGCACCAAAGCAATGAAGTTGTGGTCTCTGGCTTACTCCCTGAACACCTCCCTTACGGCAGTTCACCTCCCAGGCAAGGACAATGTCCTGGCAGATGCTCTCAGCAGGATTTCCCAGGGCCATCACGAATGGTCACTGGACCCCCTGGTCTTGGAGGTGATATTTGCCAGATGGGGCACCCTGCAGATAGATCTTTTTGCAGCCCCAGACAATCACCAACTTCCCCTATTTTGCTGCAGGCCCCCAATGTTGGGCTCAGTCCCTCTGGATGCCTTAGTTCTCAATTGGGAAGGGAAGTTTTCTCTATGCTTTCCCTCCTTCCCTCTCCTGTTCAAAGTGCTGGTCAAAATCAGATCTCAACCCTGCAAGATGATCCTGATTGCTGCAGATTGGGCCAGACAACCCTGGTATCCACTCCTACTGTCCTTAGCAGTCCATCTTCCCCTGTGTCTTCCCAGGAATCACAACCTGTTAACCTGTGCTCAGGGGAGGCTTTGGTACCGGAAATTCAAATCTCTCAATCGCAAGGCCTGGCTCTTGAAGAGTTAGAGTTTGCTGATCTACACCTCTCCCAAGGTGTAATAGATATCCTGAAGGCTTCTAGGAAACCTTCCACCAGGGCTACTTATAATTCCAAATGGAAGAGGTTTTCCATATGGTGCTCTGGAAAGTAAATTTCCCCAGAATCTGCTGATTTACCCACAGTCCTAGATTATATGGTCCACTTAAATACCTTGGGGCTGAGACCAGCTACCCAAAAAGTGAATCTGGCAGCTGTATCTGCTTTTATTTCAGCAGGTAAGCCCTCTTCTCTTTCAGCTCATCCTGTATTCTCCAAGTTTTTCAAGGGATTGCTTCACACCAACCCTCCATTCAGGGCCCCTGCCCCTGCCTGGGATCTTAATGGTTGCATTGCTCAGCTTATGCAACCCCCCTTTGAGCCTTTGTCTTCAGCAGAGCTTAAGTTCTTGACTTGGAAAACTGTGTTTCTGGTAGCCATCACTTCTGCCAGATGCATAAGTGAATTACAAGCTTTGTCAGTGGAGCCTGATTTTATCTCCTTTCATAGAGATAAGGTAGTTCTCAGGACTAACAGGAAGTTTTTGCCTAAGGAGGTTTCAGATTTTCACCTTAATCAATCTATATCTCTTCCAGTGTACTTCACTGACCATTCCTCCTCTGGCGAGAGGAGGCTGCCCAGCTTAGATGTGAAGAGAGACCTTAGTTACTATATAGAGCATACCAAGGGTCACAGGTTTGACTCCCTCCAACTGTTCCTCACTTATGGTGAGGTTGGTAAAGGGAAACCTGCCACTAAAAGATCCATTGCCAGGTGGATTGTCTCTTGTATCCAATTCTGTTATAAAAAGCTGGGTAAGGTTCCTCCCTTAGGCCTGAAGGCTCACTCTACCAGAGGTACAGCTGCTTCCCTGGCTGCTGCCAGGGACATCCCTATTCTAGAGATATATCAAGCAGCTACCTGGAAAACAATTCACACTTTTACCAAGCATTACTCCCTGGACATCCAGGCTAGGAGTGATGCTCAGTTTGGCACAGCTGTGCTTCAGAGCTTATTTCCTAAGTAGGTTCTGTCCCTCCTCCATGGAGGTACTGCTGTGTAGTCTGCATATGTCATAATATAGCAAGACTTCATGTTGTTTGAAGAAAAAATTACTCACCTTAGTAATGTTGTTTCTTCTAATGGAGTCTTGCTATATTATGACCTCCTCCCTGCCTGCCTCTCTCAGAACCTCTGTTTTTGGGATGTGGGTGGGCAGTGCAGTGTTGGCACTTAGTAGATGCCCACCTTGTTGTTTTCACCCCTCCTTTTTTGGGGTGACTTGGTGTTGTGTTTTTCATTTTTTGGGTCTCCTGACTTGAGTCTTTGTTTTGGGACCAAAAAATGTGTTCTTATGTTTAGTAGCCAGTTGGCTAGTGTAGGTTTACAGCTTCCACACAGGACCTCAGTGAGTTTAGCTCATAAAGATCTAACGGTTTGAGTTTGAAGAACAACAGACAGAGTTTCAACCGAGCTCGAGATCAGCATTCCATGCCTGGCATGGAAAGTTAACTCTTTCACCTCCGGAGCAGTTCGAAGGTTGGGACTCACTGCATATGTCATAATATAGCAAGACTCCATTAGAAGAAACAACATTACTAAGGTGAGTAATTTTTCTTTTGGGACTTCCCCTCATTAACAGTGACACTGTGATTTTCTTAATCTGTCCCAAAAGTTGATTTCCCACAGTGACCATGCCATTTTTTTTTTCTCTTATCAAGTCTAGGATTACAAATACCTTTGAGCCTTGGCTCTTTTACAAAGGTTCCATGTCAGAGAAATACAAATTATGGGGAACAGCAAGACAGACATTACAACAATGTGGACATTGCAAACAGATTACAGATTACTGCAATACAATTGTGCGCCACAGGTGCAAAAACACATTTTGGGAAGGATGTGAAAAATTACATCTGCACTGTTCATAAGAAGGTGTTAAAAAATGCCAGTGTTGAAAATCTGGCATGAAAATATTGCAAATTTGCAAAGTTACAAGGATGTGTGGAAACTGTGCAACGCATGCTTGTAAAACAGTTATTTTATGGACTTTCATCACCAAATTTTCAACATAGGCATTTTAGGACCTCTGCTCATGAAAAGTGTCACTGTCATTTTCTCAATCTGTCCCTAAAACTGATTTTCCACAGCAACTGCGCAATTCAGCGCTGGAAGTGCAAAAACATATTTCAGCCAGGATATATAAAATGACAGCTGTACTGTTCATAAGGAGGTGTGGGAAAATGCCAATGTTGAAAATCTGGAGTGAAAATATTACAAACTCATGAAGTTATGTGTGTGTGCGTGGAAACTGCGCAATCCATACTCGTAAAACAGTCATTTTGGGGATTTTTTCCACCAAATTTGCAACATAGGCTTTTTGAGAGCGCACCTCATGAACAGTGGCACTGTCGTTTTGTTAATTGGTCCTAGAAAGTGATTTTGTGCAGTGACCACAAAAATCACCTTTTGGGACTGAATAACACCATGACAGTGAGTGAACTCATGAGGAGGAGTCCCAATAACCCCATGTTGAAAATTTGGTGCCAAAATTCCCCAAAATGTCCAAGATATGCACCAAAGTTGAAAAAACCCTATTTATGCCATTATACAGTTTACCGGCATTTCTTCAGTTCGTGATTGGTTTTGAAGAGTGCAGACGTGTTCTTGGTCCACCGAAGATCACCTGCCATGCTCCAGAGGTAAGTATGGGGTGAGAGGGGATGTGGGGAGGCAGGGTGTGCAGAGGGTGGGTACGGTTGGGGAGGGCCACCAGACTCGATGAGGGACCGTTTTCTGGTTTACATGTTTAAAAAGAAGAAAGAAAAACATTGCAGGACAGTTTTTTTTTTTTTTACAAGGGAATTTGCCATGCTGGGGTGAGCTCCCAGCATGCCACCTGAGTGTTTTAGGGGGCTGTAGCCAATGGGGGATTGGGCACCCCCTCGGCACTCAACAAATGAGGGGGACATTATGCCGATGGGGCATGGGCTCCCCTGTTGGCAGATTGAAATGGGAATGGGTACTGAAGCCGACAGGGATTGGGCCCCTATTGACAAAGAAAGACTGGGGGGTTGCATGATGTCAAGGGAGATCAGGCACCCCCTCAGCACACAATTGAAATGGGAGAGGGGCAATTATGCCTATGGGGAGTGGGATCCTCCATCGGCACATGAATTGTGGGGCACCCTGTTTAGTGGAATGCTTCACCAGGAAGGGCACATCGGGAGGTGTGTTATTGTGCTGCTGCATGATGAGCTTGCCTCTCACTGCAGCAGCACTTTTGTTAGATCTGGTGGCCAGTTTACATATCACCTGCATGCTGGCTTATTGGGGAATGAGGGACACACCTACTGATGCATGCCCTGCATTTGCCCACAGTTACACCACCTCCAAATCTGCTACTACTTCAATATGTTCACTGGCATGCAAGCGCGAGCCAACATAAAAAAAACTATCTGAAAAAAACTTTAGCACCAGTGATGCTCTGCACAATACCAGTATCAGTTTAATGCAGTTAAACTGTGCCAACATACCTCTCTGCAGTATTCTTGTACTTGGCAGCCATCTTTTTTTTCTCTTCAGCAGTGTACAGTAAGTCCAGTTTAAAGATGAGTCTATGTTGCTAGGCAATATCAGGCTAAGGCCTGTCTTAGGTAAGTCAAGACTGCTTTTTAATCCTGCAACAGTCTTACCTGCAAGACTTAGACAAGACCAATTTTAAGTCCTAGGACCATATATTTAGGCTAATTATAAGCCATGTTTTGTGTAACCGGCCACACCCTTGTCTTTGTGTGGTTTGCAACTGCAGCTGTCTTAATGTTGAACCACACTGTATGGTGATCACTGATGCCTGTAGGGACAGCCCACTGTGACATCTGCAATACTGTCTCTTTTAGGAAGCACCAGGCCCAGTATTGCCCTGACTATAGTGGGTTCACTATCTAGCACCTAAAAAACTCTCCTTCAAGGTGTAGAGGATGGCCCTGTTTCTAGCCTAAGCTGCAGCTGGAAGACTCTAATCCACATCAGGAAGATTGAAGTCCCCAACTAGCAACACCTCCACCTTTTTTGCTATCCTGATGATGGTTTCTCCTAGTGCTTTATCCAACTCCTCCACTTGTGCTGGAGGTCTACATATCACTCCAGTATGAATAGTGGCCCCAGCCCCTGTCTCCAGGGTGACCTCTGGCACCTCTAGCCCTTTCTTTACCTCTAAATTCCTCTGCCATTCCATAGTCCTGACACCCTCCCTCACATAGAAAAAAAACTCCTTTCCTTCCTGTCTCTTGAACTGAGTGTAGCCTGATACGAGCATGCCCCACTCATAATTTTCCGTGCACCATAACTCATTTATGGCCACCAGATCCAGGTCTAGCTTCACCATAATGGTCTCCGGGTCTGGAATTTTTATTTCCCAGACTCCTTGCACTGTCGAACATGGCTCTCTGAACCTTTCCTTCTCACTGCCTGCATCCCCCCCTTTCCTCCCACTTTTCTGCCTGGGTTACTCCCCGTAAGTCCCCCTGACTCCCCCTCTTCTTCAGTTACTCTTTCTCCCTGTTTCTTGTCTTCTCTACACCTCTCTTTCTGCCTCCCTTGTTCTCACACCTTGTCCTCCACCTTGACGACACCTCCTTCATCTAGTGCCTCTGCCCAGGGTGGGGGTGATTCCCCCCTTGGGCCCTCCCTCCTTGCTGCTTCAGCATGAAGGGGGAGCAGCTTATGCTTGCCATGGTAATACAGCCTCTCCCTTTGGCTAATTTAAAAGCTCATCCAAGTAACATTTAAATCTCCCATTGAAGACTGCATCCTCCTTCCAAGAAAGATGCAGTTCATCACCTCTGTAGAGGCCCATATCCTTCCAGGTCAGTCTCCAGTCCCCAATGAAGCCAAAACCCTTCTCCCTGAATCATGCTTTCAACCAACCGTTGAAGTTCCTGGTGTGGAGTGCCCTATCCTCCCCTCAGCTGTACAGAGGTAGTACCTCTATGAATGCTACTGTGCATGCACTACCCCTGCTCCATTAGTCCAAAGTTGACAATGACATCCAGCTCCCTCCCGTAGGCAGGTTATTTGTATGGAGCACACTGGCATTGATCACGGACAGAAACAGCATTACAACCACTACATATATATTTTCTTTATTTATTTAAACAGATGAAATTAATTTACTTCACCATGGCTGTTGGCAGAGTGTGCACTGTATTTTCCTGCCCGATACCTGCTCTGAGAATCCTGTTACTGTTTTGTCTCTTGTATTTGACTATCTTGTAAGTAATACTGTGGATATTATCTCCCCTGTAAATTGTATCAGTCTAACTGTATTCTGTATAATGGTTAATTGTATGATTGCTGTTCTTGATATGTTAATCATGTAATGGATATTTATGAAAATCATTTTGGGAACCCCAAAAATGGGCATTCTATTCTGTTGGGCAGACCTGTTCTCTAGAAAAACAAACTAATAAACAAAAAAAATAAAATTAGGGACGTCAGATTGTACCTATTTTCCTCTCTGCCCTGCACATTTCATCTCGTGCCACTAGGAAGTGGGAGCTTTATGCTCCAGCACTGTTTTTCATAGACTGGCTGTTAGTGGTTTCCTTTTTCTCATATAAACCCTATTGCCTGACTGTCAACTTAACCCTGACCCCGGAGCTGTATTTTATTGACATAACTCAATACATAATTTATCTAAACACAGGGAATGAAGTTCTTTGAAGGCAGTGGTAGAGGTAGCGGGACACGTCAATGAAGGAAATGAAAGAATACAACCTCAGGGCAGGATTTTAAACGGATTAATTCAAGATGCATTTGCTGCTATTTGCAAAACAGAGCAGAAATGCATCCAAACTGTTAGACCATCTATTAGATGAGCTCACGGTGTCTGAAGTTAATGCCTAAAGAAAGGTACAAGTATGACAAAACAGGACGTGAATTGCAATTGTGCCCATTGTTTACTGCAAATCATAACTTATTGTTGTCCCGCAGATGGGCGCAGCTTTTGAAAATAGCAGCAGTTAGACAGACGCAAGCATAGCATGCATTTGCGTCCTCATCCAATCCTTTTGGAGATCCTGCCCCAGAACATTTTGCCATAAGGGACTTCAGTTTGAATCGAGCTGGGAGGGAATGTTACACAGAGAAAGAGAAAGATTACTATATTGTGACCCTGACAAGAAGTGTTGTCAGCCTGCAATGTGGTGAGAATTTTAGAATGGAATGTGCATGTAGCAGCCTGACACATACTGTATTGTTTAGGGCTGCCTCTGATTGATAGATTAATTGATTGATTTATTGATTGACGGATTGATTGATTGATTGATTGATTGATTGGGAAGAGTTTTACCAGGAAAGGCCATAGGTCCAGGAGCTATGGAACTAGCGGTGCTAGGCTGGTGCTGATGGTCTAAGGCTGACAGCCCTACCCTCTCATATTATCACACGAAAGTTACCATCACACTCATGGAAATCCAAAATGCAAGTCCTGCACATTGCAGGCACCCAAATGCAAACAATATTCACCCATGTGAAAACAATAAATAAGTAAGCAGTAGCTCACAGTGATAGACAAGTGCAGTTGGAGCTGTTGGCAACTCACCCACTGACAAGAAGAGTTGCCAGCCTAAAACCGTTGTGAGAATTTTAGAGGGGCATGTGTATGTAGCAGCCTGCTGCATTCTGTGTTGTGTAGGGCTGCCCCTGAGTGAGTGAGTGAGGAGTGAGAGTGAGTGAGTGAGTGAGTGAGTGATTAAGAGTTTTACCAAGAAAAGTCTACTGAGCAGTAAACAGATGGGGCTGGATTTTCAGCCCATCCCTAGACTAAGTCCCACTCTACAATGGCTGCTGTGGACCAAAATCTTCACACTTGCGAAGTTTCATAGCTTTACCTGGCATAGCTGAGGCAGATGCCACCAGGTGTAACTTTTTCCCATAGCCACACAAAAAAATTGGCCACAAGCTGCTATAAATCGGGGAGCTGATTGTAAATGGGCTCCCCATTTGAAAATACCACAGCTGCAGGACAAACCATGGCTTTGCAAGTGGAGACCCACTTGCACCAGTTTTTATGTTGGCTTGTGCTTGCGCAGCCAACATATTGCAGTAGTAGCAGATTTGGAGGTGCGGTCACTGTGGGCGAATGCAGGGCATGCATCAGTAGGTGCGTTCCTCATTCTCCAATAAGGCAGTTGCAGGCACTGACACCAGCAACACATAATCTGGCCACCATATCAAAAATAAAGTCGGCTGCAATGAAAGCCAAGCTCATCATGCAGTGGTGTGCCTTTCCTGGTGAACCAGTTCAATTAACATGGTGGCACTGACTGGCATTTTTTTCACACCTACTTATGAACAGTACAGCTGTCATTTTTCACATCCTGTCCGAAATGTGTTTTCGCACCTGTGGGGTACAATGGCGTGGTCACTGTGGGAGATCAACTTTTGGGACAGATTAAGAAAATCACAGTGCCACTTTTCATGAGGGGAGGTCCCAAAATACCTATGTTGAAAATGTGGTTTAAAAAAAAAAACAAAATAATTGGGTTACGGACGTGCGTTGCACAGTTTCTATGTATGCTCATGACTTCACGAATTTTTCATATTTTCGCTCCACATTTTCAACTATGCCATTTTTTTACACCTCCCAATGAACAATACAGTTGTCATTTTTCACATCCTGCCCAAAGTGTGTTTACGTACCTGTTGTGACAGGGGGCTCCTGCCACTCTTGAGGACCAACCTTTTCTTAAATCTGTTCTTCTATTTCTAAGCCTAATCTATCCTTTACTATTTCTAGTTCATAAGGTTGGCCACCTGTGGGCACCTCCTTCTCCCTCCCTTGACTATGCTACAGTGTCCTCTTTAATTTTCATTTTTCCCTCTTAGGTCCTCGTACAGGGAGGTTATTGTGGTGACCTCCCAGTGTACTTAAAACAGGTTGTGTTTATTGTTGTTGGATTTAGTATGTAATAGCACTATGTCATAAAATCCCTTGATGTCTACACCTTATGTTTATGAAACCTGTAAATGTTGAAAATACCATGGCACTAGGTGTTTTTGATAATGGTAAAAAGAACTAGGTGACTATTATAGAAATTAAGATAGTTGTGTTATTTAAAATGCATGTATATTGTTGTAAATTTAAGTAAGAAATGTCATGCTTATTTGCATATATCCCATGATGCATTGCATTATGGAAGTATGTATGATGTATTTCTTTGAAACCTGAATTGTTGCCAGTGCCTTTTGGGGTAGACCTTCTTTCAGTTATTCTGCATTGAGATTCTTTGCCTAAAGCTTGTTTTGTTTTTTTTCTTTTTGGGCCCCCACTCCCCTAGCAAATGGGGCCTGCATGGGGTGGTGGCTACATCTCAACTAGTGAATGGGATCAGAGATCAGTGTCAGTAGGTGCTGATTAAGTGTAGAGAAAGGACATTCATAGCCTGTTGCTGCAAACTGATATACTGAAGAAGGGATATGCCAGTGCTTAAGGTTGTCTCTTGTATTTTGAATAAACATCACACAGAGATTGTGTATTGAACTTGAAGTCCGGTGTCTGTTCCATCTGTTATCCCACAACCCCTCCACACCTGTGATGCCAAATGGCACAATCGCTGTGAAAAATCACCTTTTGGCTAACAAACTGATACTGCCGCTCTTCATGAGGTGGGGTCACAAAAAGCCCTTGTTGATAATTTGGAGTGAAAATACCAATACACACCTATGGCGTTAGGGTTTCCAACTGTTACACCCTTCCCTGTAGAGACTGACAGGCATCAGGGGTGTGACTTGGGATCATCAGCTGTAATGCTTCTGCCATTCTACCCCCACCCCCACCTTGCAGCCACTGACAGGCATTGAGGTGTGCCTTGGAGTGTTCGGCCACAAAGTTCACCCTATTCTCCTATACTGCACCCACCTCAGCGCATTTCCTAATGGAATGGCATAAATATAACGCCCAAGGACCCTAAAGCAACCACAACACTTGTCGGTATCTACAGGTTAGGTTGAGGTAAAATGGCATGAGCGTTATAGCTGACGACCCAAAGGCACACCCCAATGTCTGTCAGTCTCTGCAGGGTGGGTGTGGGGTTGGCGTCAGTTCAATACTTCACTGGCACTCCTGTTATGCATCTCTAACTCCTGCACTACCAATGCCAATGTCAGTGAGACAACAGCCAGCACTGACAAATGCTTGTTTCATTCAGTATCAGTATAACATTTAGAAATCAAGACAGTAATTACGACTGAGTGTTAAGCAATAATTATCAACAAAGTTCACAGTGACATAGATGCATGTAGTTATTAAAAGCAGAAGCAACATTCTTTTTTTTCCTTTTTTCCCCACACTTTCAAGGTCTTTACAAATAAAGAATTCTTTACAAATAAAGAATTCATTACCATCTCCTTTAACCTGTTTGCACTTGTGCCACACACAGACAAACTTGACAGTGACATACCTCTGTCACCTGACTAGCTGTATGCTGGTCAGGTGGCATAGAGGTATATAAGGCTGTGTGTGGCGGGAATTACTCAGTGCATTGCTGACTGCCTATGAGAGAGATACAGACACGGAGCTTTGAGCTCACTGTATTTTATTATCTGATCACAGTTTACCTTCGGCAAAAACATTCACCAACTGATTGATTTCTTTTTAAAAAGAAAACACTGAAATACACAACTAAAAAGAAATAAGCATTTGTCAATGCCGAATGTTTGCTTGCTGGCATTGGCATTGGTAGTGTAGAAGTTACAGACCTGCATAACAGAAATGGCAGTGAAGCACTGAACTGAAGCCAACCCCACAACCACCCTGCAGAGAGTGGCAGACACTGGGGTGTGCCTTTGGGTCGTCAGGCATAACAGCCACACCATTTCACCACACTCTACCCTGCAGACACTGACAAGTGTCACGGTGTGCCTTGGGGTCTTTGGCCCTTATGCGCACCCCATTCCATCAGGAAATACAGTGAGATGGGTGTGGTGTAGGAGAATGGGGTGAACTTTGGGGCCGAAGAGTCCAAGGCATACCTCGATGCCTCTCACTGGTTGCAGGGTATGAAATGGTATGAGCATTACAGGCAAGAATCCCAAGTCACACCCCTGATGCCTGTCATTCTCTACAGGGTGGGGTTTTATGGTTGGAAACCCTAACACCTCAGGCATTCGTTGGTATTTTCACTCCAAATTTTGAACATGGTTTTTTTGTGACCCCCACCTCATGAACAGTGGCAATATCAGTTTGTTAGCTGAAAGCTGCTTATGCACAGCGACTACGTCATTTAGCACCACAGGTGCAAAAACACATTCCGAACAGGATGTGAAAAATGACAGCTATACTGTTCATGGGGAGGTGTAAAAAATGGCAATGTTGTAAATCTGCAGTAAAAATATTAAAAAATCTGGTGAAGTCACAAGCGTGCATAGAAACTGTGCAACGTACACCCGTAATGTAATTAGTTTGGGGATTTTTTACAGCAGATTGTCAACACAGGCATTTTGGGACCTCCGATCATGAACAGTGTCACTGTGATTTTTTTTATCTGTCCCGAACAATGATTTCCCACAGCGACCACGCATCTCTGCGCTGAAAGTGTGAAAACACATTTTGGCCATGTTGTGAAAAATGAGAGCTGTACAGTTCATAAGGAAGTGTGTAAAAATGCCACTGATGAAAATCTGGACTGAAAATATTACAAAGTCATGAACTTACAATGGTGCGTGGAAACTGCGCAATGCTCACTCGTAATACAGTCATTTTATGGACTTTTGTCACCAAATTTTCAACATAGCCATTTTAAGACCTCTGCTCATGAACAGTGTAACTGTGATTTTCTTAATCTGTCTCAAACATTGCTTTCGCACACCGACTGCACCATTGTGCGCTACATGTGTGGAAACACATTTTGGGTGACGTGAAAAATGGCAGCTGTACTGTTCATAAGGAAGTGTAATAAAATGACAATATGGAAAATCTGGAGAGAAAATAGAGAAAATTCGCAAACTTACGAGCATGCGTAGGAACTGCGCAACGCACACTCGTAAAACAGTCATTTCTAGGAATTGTTTCACCAGATTTTCAGCATAGCCATTTTAAGACCTCTGCTCATGAAAAGTGTCACTGTGGTTTTCTTAATGTGTCTCATACATTGATTTCCCACACCGACTGTGCCATTGTGCGCTACATGGGCGGAAACACATTTTGGGCAAGATGTGAAAAATGACAGCTGCACTGCTCATAAGGAAGTGTAATAAAATGGCAATGTTGAAAATCTGGAGTGAAAATATTGAAAATTCACAAACTTACGAGCGTGCGTAGGAACTGCGCAACAGGCGCTCGTAAAACAGTCATTTTTAGGAATTTTTTCACCAAATTTTCAACATAACCATTTTAAGACCTCTGCTCATGAACAGTGTCACTGTGATTTTCTTAATGTGTCCCACACATTGATTTTGCACACCGACTGTGCCATTGTGCGCTACATGGGCAGAAACACGTGTTGGGCAAGATGTGAAAAATGACAGCTGCACTGCTCATAAGGAAGTGTAATAAAATGGTAATGTTGAAAATATGGAGTGAAAATATTGAAAATTCGCAAACTTATGAGCGTGCGTAGGAACTCCGTAACGCGTGCTCGTAAAACAGTCATTTTTAGGAATTTTTTCATCAAATTTTCAACATAGCCATTTTAAGACCTCTGCTCATTAACAGTGTCACTGTGATTTTCTTAATGTGTCCCATACATTGATTTTGCCTGACTGCACCACTGTCGCTACCTGGGTGGAAACACGTTTTGGGCAAGATGTGAAAAATTACAGCTGTACTGCTCATAAGGAGGTGTAGTAAAATGGCAATGTTGAAAATCTGGAGTGAAAATATTGAAAATTCGTGAACTTATGAGCGTTCATAGGAACTGCGCAACGCACGCTCGTAAAACAGTCATTTTTAGGAATTTTTCCACAAAATTTTCAACATAGGCTTTTTGAGAGCCCATCTTATGAACAGTGGCAGTGTTGTTTCATTACTTGGTTCTGAAAGGTGATTTCATGCAGTGACTGCGAAATCACCCTTTAGGGCTGATTAACGCCATGACAGTGAGATCATTCATGAGAAGGGGTCCCAAAAACTCCATGTTGAAAATTTGGTGCAAAAATTCCAAAAAATGCCTGAGATATGCAGCAAAGTTGAAACCCCCCTATCTATCCCATTTTACAGCTTACCAACATTTCCTCAGTTCGCGGTCGGCTTTGAAGAGTGCAGACATGTTCCCGTCCACCGAAGATCGCCACAGCGCCGGAGTCCGGAGGTAAGTATGGGGTGAGGGGTGTAGTGAGGCAGGTGTACAGTGGGTGGGCGAGGGTGGGGACAGAGACACCGAGGAACCGCTTTCAAGTTTCAGGTGTTTTTTTTTTAAAATGACGATGATGCGGGATAGCTGCCGCTAGTGGGCCTCCCCACGCGGGTACAAGGACGGGTTGGTGGGGGCGTGAGCCGACGGGGATTGGGCACCCCGTCGGCGATAGCATGCTGCCATGCTGGGGTGGGCTCTCAGTGTGGCACCCTGTACTCTGGGGCGGAACCAGTGGAGCCGGTGGGGATTGGGCACCCTGTCAGCTATACTGATGTAAGCCACTGGGTGGCACCCAGCATGGCATATAGAACTCTGTTTTTGGGACGCAGCACAGCCGACGGGGATTGGGCACCCCTGTCGTGCCACACACAGCAGTGTGTGTGTGGAAGTAGCACACAGTATGTGTGTGTGTGTAGGGAGCAGCGCATGAGCAGGCGACATCTATCACTGCTCACTGAAGCGTAGCTCTCCCTTTCAACTGTACGCCACTGCATTTTGGACTGGTCATAGACAGCTCGAGCAGGCATTGGAGAACTGTGGCCGCGCCTGCAAACACACTGCCTGAATTGGAAGAGGGCTGCCACACCTCCGAAAACTCGGATGATGGCACTATGTTTCTTGCACAAGCATGCAAGCAAACATAAAAAAGGGAGATAAAAGAAAAAGAATCAATTGTGTGGTGGGGGGGTGTAGCTTTGAGTGCTCTTCACTCACAGTGGACAGCCTGACTCTGTCTCCTTGTGTTTATCAGACCTCATCTGCTCTTCCTTTTCTGTGATTATTTATAAATGTAAAGCCTACAAGTGCAAGTGCCAGAATTGTATAAAAAAACAAAAGCAAGCAGGCTAGTATATTTACTAAAAAAGAATAAAAGGGGAACAGAGAGAGAGAGAGAGAGAAAGCAGATCGCCATCAGCCTGGCAGGTTGGAAGCTTTGAGTGCTCCCTGCTCTCTCAGTGCCTGAATCTATCTTTCCTGCTTTTTCTTTTCAAGTTAGATGAGCTTTTTATTGCCTCATTTAAAAAGCCTGAAACTGCAGCAGGTGCCTTAATTTTATATACAAAAAAAGAAAACATCAGTGAGTTAGTTTTATCCCCCTCCCCCGCCCGTGTCTCAAGTGAAGTGAACCTCTGAAGCAGGGAGGAAATTGCTGCAAGATTATATGTTGCTTTTACTGCAGTGCTGTCCTTTGTCTTGCCTTAATTAAAAAAAAAATGTATGGCTTTCTGTATACTGTAATTGCATCTTACACTTACCAGTTTGCCTGTGTGAAACTAACTGTGTGTTTGTTTAGCAGTTGCTGTTGTGAATACACAGTTTACTGTTATATCATTCCTGCATGCTCCCTGCTAAATAAAAAATTAAAAAAACTACATAAAGTAAAAACATTTTTTTGTCTTATTCAAAACAAATAAACCTAGCTACATTGGTGGAAGGGGGAGGGTGGCTGTGAGGCCGAGCCTGTCCTGAGAGGACAGACAACTTGAGAACAAGTGAGAGGAGTAAAAAAAAAAGAAAATTCCTGCAGTAAAAAGCAATTGTTTTTTTCATTCAAAAAAAAGAGAAATAGCTACAGATGTGGAAGGGGAGGGTGTCTCTGAGATCGAGCTCTTCAGGAAAGAATAGAGGTACTTGAGAACAAGTGAGAGGACTAAATAAAAAGAAAATTCAGGACAAAGGCATTGTGTGCAAAAAACAAAAAAAAACCAGATACAGTGGTGGAAAGGGGAGTGTGGCTGTGAGGCTGAGCCTGTACTGAGTGGGCAGAGGAACTTGGAAACAGCTGAGAGGATTAAACAAAAAGAAAACACATACAGGAAAAAGCATTTTTATGTGTAATAAAAAAAAAGCTTAAATTGTGCACCAGAGAGGGCGAGGATGAGGCAAAAATGGGGATAGGTATGGGGAAACGTCTGTCACAAACAACACTGCACAGTCTGACTGGTAAAAGACCAGTTCCTGGAACTTCATCCAGTAGCAGTAGTGGTTCTTCCACAATGCTGTCCAAACAGACACGAAAGGTCAAAACGACCTTAATTAAAACTAAAGGAGCAGTCGGCACCACAAGGAGTGGCAAGCCAAGATATGGTACCTATGTGTTCCATAGTACCAGTACAGATTTAAATGAAATGGGGGGGGGGGTGCAATCTAGCTCTGATGAGAGTACTGATTATGAAATGGAGGATGTAGACAAGGAGGGAGAAAAGCAGAAGCAAATGGAAAGCCAGAATGAGGCAGAGGTGGCAGCTGCACAGACGCAGGGTGAATGTGATGACTTGGACTTGGATGATGAGACGGGCAGTTTGGGCACGAACAGTGTGGTGCAGGGGAAACCAGATGAGGGGGCAGTGCATTCAGATTTAGGGTCTGTCACTGGCCTGGAGGAGCTGCTGGATGATGATACTGGTGAAACAGAGACAGACCATGATGAGCAGCATCCTAGTGTTGAGAAAGAACAACACAGTGGGAGTGACAACGGAGGACAGTATCGTACGCCTGGTAATAAAACAAAAAAGGGGACCTCTTATGTGTGGTCTTACTTTTCTCTGGCTGCCAATAATGAGTTATGAGCTGTTTGCTCTATATGTAAAAAGACCATCAGCAGAGGGAGCAAAAAAGGCGCTTTGAGTACCTCAGCATTAAAAAGACATTTAGAGAGATGTCACCCATTATGTCTCAGGCGTGATTTTTTGGTCAGAGAGAAAGAAGACAACAACATGCAGGTCGAGCTAAGTCAGACTACACCTGCTGTACCTGTTATATCAAGTGACAGCAGCAGCAACCCTACTGCTTCAGTTGTACTGTCAACTCCTTCTCAGTCTTCTTCTAGAATAAGCATTACAAACTGTCACCTTTTGCCCTTCTCATCATCCAGCACTCCTAATGCTGGCTATCTGAAAACTTCAACTGCTAGAAGACAGCTCACAATTTCAGAGACAATTGAACATAAAGCTAAGTACCAGCGTACTCATCCTGAGGCAAATGCTATAACAAAACTAATTTCGGAGATGATAGCACTGGACTTACAGCCTTACAGAATTGTGGAGCATGTAGGATTCAAAAGGCTTTTGAATCACCTGTCACCACGATACAATATTCCATCCAGGAAATATTTCTCGACTGTTGCAATACCGCAGATGTATGATATAGTAAGTGCTAAACTAAAAAATGCTTTAAAAGATGCAGTTGCTGGGGTTGTCCATCTGACTACTGACATATGTACAAGCTGCCAGCCAGAACCATTTATGTCACCGAGTGCGCATTAAGTATCATTTACTCCCTGTAGTGACACTGACAATTCCCTCTGAAACTAACTTCCCTTCACATCTAGTATATCCCATAGGATCACACAGCTTCCAACATCCTGGATGAGCTCAATAAAGAGATACAGTACTGGCTGACATCACAAGGGCTTTCTGTAGGTTTTACTGTGACTGACAATGGTTCAAAGATAAAGAAAGCATTGCCTGATGGGGGCTTTGTCCACATTCAATGTTTTGCACACTGCCTAAATTTGATTGTGCATGCATTTATGGAGATATAAAGGCTCTCACATATGTGGCAAAAAGAATATGCACACATTTCAGCCACTCTTGCAAAGCACGCCAATGTCTTCGGGCCATACCAGAAGAATACGGACTGCCTCCTAATACACTCATCCAGGATGTTGCAACGAAGTGGAACTCTACCTTTTACATGTTCCAAAGATTGCTGGAGCAAAAAAAGGCTATAAGACAGTATACACTAGAGAACAGCATAGGGGATGCTGATGTGTACATTACTCCTCGGCAGTGGGCTGCTTTACAATTTCTCATCAAGCTACTGCAACCCTTTGAGAAAATTTCTAGGGAAGTGAATTCCAACAGTGCCACACTCAGCCAAATAATCCCATTGATCAAGATTCTTAGATTTCAGATGAATGTAATCAGGGATAAGTTAAAAGGTACAAGAAGCCCGTTTCAGATGGGAGAGTCTAGTACAACTGAAAGGGACTTGCCACCCAGAATAAAAAAAGACATAGTACATAGAATGATTAAAAAAGTCAGAGATGATGAGAAACTCTGTGAAATGCTCACGACAGAACATTACGTTATTGCAACAGTACTAGACCCACGGTACAAGATGAAACACCTCTCACAGTATGACCCAAATGTGTTCCAAAACTGCAGAGAGAAAATCATTTAAGAAGTAGATTTGCTTTTGAAAAAAAAAACATGACAACTGATGCAGTCCCCTCATCCATTCCTCCTGCACCTTCACAGCTCTCTCTTCTCAGTCAGGCTACAAAACAGTCAGCTGCTGCCATTCATTCTACACCCAGCAGTCATCTTTGGGGTCACTTGGATACTGTTGTCCTTGAAAAATCAGCCCTTCCTTCTCCATATGTCACTGCTTCTGCTCAGGCCATGGTTGACTGCTATTTTGCAGAAAAAGGTATCAAATAGAATGAAGATCCCATTACGTACTGGCAAAGCAAGGAACCTGTCTGGCCTGCACTTGTGCAGGTAGCCTTGAAGTATATGGTCTGTTCTCCAACCAGTGTATTTTTAGAGTGACTCATTAGCTGTGCAGGAAATGTGGTAACAGATACACTATCTAAGCTACTACAGAGAAAATGTTGAGAAGTTAACATTCTTAAAAGTAAACTTTCCATTGGCTGGTTACACAATGACCCGGAGACAGCAAATACATTTTGCAGTGACCTCAAAGATGACTACTTGGAAGAGTAGAAAGATTACCATTTTTTCAGAAAAACAAATCAGTAGTACTCACGTATGCCCATATTTGGCCTGCACAATTTTTATACCTGATGGCATGATGTTGTCAGCATGTCCTAACAGACTTTGCTAATTTTTGGATTGCCTGAACCTGATGGCACACTTTTCACAGCATGTCCTAATAGACTTCTCTAATTTTTGGACCGCCTTAAGTTGGGACTGATGGTACAATGTTTTCAGCATGTCTTCCTCATGTGCTTTGCTAATTTTTGGATTGTCTGAACCTGATGGCTCACTTTTCGCAGTATGTCCCAATGGACCTGTGTAATTTTTGTACTGCCTGAAGTTCAGACTGATGGCAGAATGTTTTCAGTATGTCCTAATTTCTGGATTACCTGAACATGATGGCACACTTTTTTCAGTATGTATTAATGGACTAGTCTAATTTTTGCATATTTGGATTACCTGAATGTAGGTCCCTGTCCACTCAGTACAGGCTCGGCCTCACAACCACACTCCCCCTTCCACCACAGTAGCTAGGTCTCTGACTCCTAAGGACATGCAGTTTTTTTTGCTAGGGTTCCCCTAAATGTGTCATCAATTTGGGTGGGTAGGTGGAGGGGATCCCATGCCATAGAAAATAACTGCATGACTCTCAGTGGAGCAGAGAAGGAACTGGTACAACAATAACAAACTGATATCCATTTGAAGGAAGTAGGCTGTTCATTAACTAAAACCTGCAGCTCATGCTGGCCCGCTGGCACAGCGGTTGGATTTCCGCTTTCGACGCAGGCAACCCGGGTTCAGGAACGGGCCTGGGTCATCGGAGGGCTGGCCGGCGGGTGGGCGGGCGGAGAAGGATCGAGCATCCATATACTGCTCTCCTTCTCCAGGGGAGGGTGGGTGTGTGTGCTCAGTGTCTAGCAACTCCCAGCAGAGGCTGGGTTGCCGCAAGCACACTGATACCTGGATGTCTCAGGGGCAGGGTGGACGCAAGACATCATTGCATGTCCCCACCCCTGCTTACAGAGGAAAAAACCTGGGCCTGGCTCATCTTCATGATGCCCTGCCCCCGGACCTCTCATCGCCTCCGATGCCGGCTCCCCCTGACCAGATATCAGAATTGTGGTGTTAAGGGCAGGCACCACAACCCCACCCTCTGGGGGGCAAGCCAGGGGTGACTGGGGAACAGCGCAGGCTATGATCGGAGGTGGAGGTCCTGGGGGTCCGTGACCAGGGCAGATACTTCCAACAGCCAGGTACCGCAAAAAGTATAATAAACAAAAAAAAATAAAACCTGCAGCTTATCCAATAGGTAGGGAAATGGGCAGACTGGGTGGGCCAAACGGTCCTTATCTGCCTTCAAATTCTATGTTTCTGTGTCTCTATGATATGTCTACTGTATAGTGTATACTACTAAATGAGAATGGGATTCCTCCTCTGACATCAGACAAGTCAGTTTACAGTTGTAGCACTAGTACTACTGACTCTGAGACAGGAAACATGGTGCAGGGTCTGCACCAGAAGACATATGAAGAAAGACTAAAGGAGCTTAATATGTATACCCTTGAGGAAAGAAGAGAGAGAGGTGACATGATAGAAACTTTCAAGTACCTCAAGGGAATCAACAAAGTCCAAGAGGGTAGCATCTTTCAGAAAAAGAGATATGCAAGAACAAGGGGGCACAATTTGAAGATAGAGGGGGGACGGCTCGGAGGCAATGTGAGGAAGTAGTTTTTCACAGAGAGGGTTGTGGATGCATGGAACAGCCTCACTGAGGAGGTCATGGAGTCAAGAACAGTGGGGAATTCAAGAATGCATGGGACAGACATAAGGCAGTCCTAGTGGGGGGTAGGAGGAAGTAAGCTGTTGGTTAACTAGGATCTGAAGCTTATCTGTTAGCTAGGAAAATGGGCAGACTAGGTGGGCCAAACGGTCTTTATCTGCCGTCAAATTCTATGTTTCTATGTTTCTATGAAACAGACAGATGTCAACTGCATGACTGCCATAATCAATTGACCAGCACATCAGTGCTATAAATTCACAGTTTTCATATCCTGACTATCCTGAAATGCTGATTACAATTCTATATGTTTGTCTCAGATCTCAGTGTCGTTATCTGCTATTATATAGCAGTTTATATCTCAGATCTCAGTGTTGTTATCTGTTATTATGTAGGCAGTATAGTGCAGTGGTTTAAGGCTCTTCGCTGCAAATCTGGTATTATCCAGCAGACTAAACCTGGGTTTGAATCCCACAGCTTCCACTTGCATACTGTGTGATCCTAAGCAAGTCATTTAACCTCCTTGTGCTCCTAGGTCACTCCTGTAAAAAAGCTTTCAGCTTAGTGTGCAATACCTGGTTAAACAACTAAAAAAAAAAAATATTTGCAGTTTTCATCACATTTTGCAAAAGGTTCTGATTCTAATCAGAACTTATCAGGACTTTGGCCTGGATCCTGATCCTGATAATTAGGGTCAGGACCTTTCCGGGTCTGCCCAACCCTACTATGGAGAATACTGAGCTGATGACAGCAAGACGGAGGGCTTCATTAGTTAAGCATTTTTTATGCCTATACAAGAGGTCAGTCCTAGTAGTAATAGCTTTGCAGACTAAGTCAACACGGCCTTGAAAGGAAAGGGTGGAGTCAAGGGTAACCCCAAGGTATTTAAAGGTGTTGACCCATTCTAACGGTTGGAGATGGTCATTAAGAATTGTGAGGGGGGCATTATTGTGTTTGTTTTGTGCATTTGCAAATAACATCAATTTCATTTTTTTATACTGTAGTTTATGATAAGCTTGTGTTTAGTGAATCATGACTCTAACTCATAGAAATTAGCCTGAAGAGAGCGCTGTAGTATGGACGGGTCTGAGTGACAAGTATAGACAATCGTGTCATCAGCATAGAGTAATAGGTTACCAGAGCAGGTTAGAGGGAGGGTATTTAGAAAGAGACTAAAGAGGAGAGGCCTGAGAATAGACCCCTGAGGGATCCCAGAGTGGACAAGTAATGAGGAGGAGAAGGTGTTACCGATTTTCACTTGCTGGGAGCGACCACTGAGATAATTTGCAAACCAGGAGGTGGCTTCAGGGGAGAGGCCGACTGAATGGAGGGATGAGACCAAGAGGTCGTGGTTAACCGTGTCAAATGCCTTTGTCAGGTCAATGTACACAGACTCTACTAATTGACCCAGGGGCTTTGTGGGCAAAGCTGGTATATTCCAAGAGAGCAGCTGTGATACTGTGTCCCTTATGGAAACCGTGCTGTTGAGCGCACAGGAGGTTGTGATCAGCTAGGTAGTCAGACAGTTGATCTGATACAATGTTTCCAATGCTCTGGAGATGGGGGGGAAGGATGGAAATTGGGCAGTAGTTGCTGTGCACAGTATTGTCACCACTCTAGTGGATGGGAATGATGATAGCGGATTTCCATAGGGTGGGGAATTGACAACAGTGGAGGGAGAGGTTAAGGATCTTGGTGAGGGGGAGAAGTACAGCATCAAGGGCCAGATGTAGTAATTTCAGATCTAACAAGTTGTCACTGAACCTCAACTTACCCAGTATTCTCTGGAGGTAAGTTTTTGCTTCAGTAGTGGAGATCAACCTGAAATGGGGGGGGGAGTAAGTTGGAGCAGCTGAAGGAGAGGGACAGACCAGCTTATTGAAGAAGTCAGAAGAAAGTACCCAACTAAGATCAGTAAAGGCCAGGTTGAAGGTATCAGCTATAACCTGAGGGTCCTGGGTGATGGTGGAGGCCAGTGTTGGATTTCCCCGTGAGTTCCTTTATGTTAGCCCAGAATTGATTACCATTACCCCAGGAGGAGGCAAGGTTCTCTTTAAAGTGATCAGCCTTAGCATGACGGATTTCTCTAGTGCATGCATTTCGTGTGGCCCGGTAGTTTTGCCTGTTGGCAGGTTTTCCAGAGGCGAGGGCCTTATGCCACAGGTTATGCCTGCCAGCCATTAGTTTAAGTAGAGAGGGGGTAATCCAGGGATTACTCAGGTTCTTGATCATTTGCTTTGAGTAGGGGGCGAAGATATCACAGGCTGTATTAAATGTGGAGATGAAGAAATTAAGGGCAGAATCTAAGGGAGACCAGTCACTAGTGAGAAGGAAATCATGGAATTTTCCTAGCATGCCTTTAAGTATATGTTGATATGTGGTTTTGGGGAGCGGGGCGGATTTTTGTAGCAGTTGGACCAATGGCAGAGTGCGGGGGAATGGTCACTCATTGAATCAGGGAGGACCGTGAGGTTTGAGAGTCGCTCTGCGCAGTTGGTGAGTATTAAGTCGATTAGGGTACTAGTATCCATTTTATAGTTTATCCTAGTAGGTGAGGGGACAAGTTGTGTGAGGTTGAGTGCTGATGCAGAGCATCTCTATGCTGGGCCGAGGCAGGGCCAACAAGTTAATGTTGAAGTCCCCTAAGAGGATCACCTCCGAGTTATTTGGTAGCGTTGCACAGTATTCAAGAATGGCATCAAATCCATACTTGGTATTATTCGGGGAGATAGATGGATAGTACTGTAATGGATTTACCAGCACTGCCGATAGCAACTTTAATGGCCAGTGCCTGGGCAAAAACAGGAGGTATAGAGCTGTCGAGAACAAAACCCTAGAGTGGGTCCGCTAAATATAGAGCACTGTCCCCACACCCATGCATGCCCATTCTATCAACTCTGAACACTGAGTAGCCTGGGAGCATAATAGCAGAGTCGGGGATATCAGGGATTAGCCAGGTTTCCACAATGGCAAGGATGTCCAGTTTATGTTGAACCCCCTGGGTTGTAACAAGTCAAACTTTAACTGCAAGCTACAGATGTTTACTGACGCAATCCTGAGGCCAACAGATGATTGAGTGGAGGGTTGGGAAGTTGAGACAGGCCCAGGGTTGGGGTGGATATTCACAGATAGCAGTAGAAACAGCAGGCCATAGCGGAAAAGTACATGATTTAACAGTTTAGAGGTGGACGAGGAATGCCTACAAGGGTTCTTACTGCAAGATGAAGGTATAGGGAGAGAGAGGATTACTTGGGGTAGGAGCAGCAAGAACCAAAAAGAACAGTGAACAGACGCATTGAATTAAATGGGGGAGTGACTAAGAGACAAAATGTTGCACTAGCCATGCCAGATGAGGGTCAACATGAGAGGTCACCCGGTAGTAAATGGCACTGTGGGGGGGGGGGTTAATGACAGGGTACCAAAGTAGGCAGATGAATGAGGAGGTGAGAGGCGATATGCATGACTAGCTGGGGATTAAGGCAGAGCTATGGGACACCCAAAGCAGAGGGAGATAAGGATGTTAAAAGTCACAAGAAAAGTGAGAGACTGGATGGAGCAGTGGTAGAGTCACTGCCTTTGGTATTGAAGGTACAATGTTTGAATCTCAGGTGGGGTGAGTGCTTAAAAAGTAGTAGATAGAAGCACTAGAGAGAATAAGACAGGAAAAAAAGCATGAGATAGTGAGAGTTGTGAAGGGAGAGGGTAGAATAAAGAGAAAAGGCCTGGAGGACTCAGTACTGACCCCTGGTGGTCAAGTGTTATAAAAGTCTAATGGGAAAGTGGGTCCTAAGAACAAAAGGGGTCACATGACAGGAAGTGACCCCTAAAACTAGGGACAACCTTGGGTGGGTGCATGGGTAAGTGTGCTCTGAGTAGGCTGCTTCAGATTTTCAGGAGCAACTCCAGGACATACCATCCCTGAGGTAGGAAGGATCCAGTGTGAAGCAATAGCAGCACTCTAGTGGAGTGTATGCAGGAGTCAACCTCTAAGGGAGCAGGGAATTCAGATAGAGGAAGGGAGATCTGCACTGAGCACTCAAAACAAATACTGAGCTGGGGTGGGGACACAAGATTGGAAGGAAAAACAACCTGGGAACAGATGGACTGAGAAACAAAAGCATGAGCAATTAAAATAGAGCTAATGCAAATCACTTTTAATTTTTCTTATTTTTCTTTCAAATAAATTTCTTTACTTTTCATTAGAGTAACATACCCAGTAGTTTGAAAATGTAAAGACTACCAACAGAGTAGGAACAACTTTAAAAAGTGGGTGTACTTGAGTCAATTGCTGCAAGTTTTCAGCAGTTTAAAATGTTTCTTTATTTACTTTATCAATATATTTCCCATTTTATAACTGCAATAAGCCACTCCAGGGCACGGATGTATGCTAAATGAATGCACACCTTGCTGTGCAAGATTCTCGGTCACTGGACCCATGCTTCACTATGAAGCTGGGGCTGTGCATTAATACAGCATACACCCATGCCGTTTCAACATGCAGACTACTCTCAAGCTGCAGCAAGGGCTGAGTTACCACAGTCATCATACAGTACACAACCACTTAAGTGGACCTCAGTTAATTGATACACAGGTTCAGTTGATGTTACATCTTCTCAGTGGCATCCTGTTATATGGATGATGATATAATATCACTGTATTAATGGCATGCAAACCTAGAAACACAGAAACATAGAATTTGATGACAAATAAGGAATGCATGGCCAACCCATTCTGCCAATATTCCCTACCTTCTGTAATATCATAGACCCTACTTGATCTCCTGCTTAGCCCTCCCTTCCCTAATGATTAAAGTTCCCTTATGCCTTTCCCATGCATTCTTGAATCCCGCCACAGCTTTTGCCCTCATCACCTCCACTGGAAGGCTGTTCTAGGCATCCACTACTCTCTCTGTGAAGAAGTACTTCCTTATGTTTCCCCTGATGTTACCCCTCTCCAGCTTCATAACATGCCCCCTTGTTCTTGAATATCTTTTTTTCTGAAAAATGCTTCCCTCTTTTTTATTTTATTTTTTATTTATTTCTAAGAATCAGTTTACAACCTTTGAGCCAGAGGCTCGTTTCCAAAGGTACTTCGTCACATAAAGACATACATTGTGTTTTTGGTTACATAGCAAAGATTTGCAAAACAATAGGCATTCAACAGAGGCGCCACGTCACACTGTGGTCAGACAAATACAATTGGGTACAGGGTACATGTAATTGATAACAGGTGTTACACAAGTTGGTATCAAGTGAGCAATCTGGTAGGTAAACACTGAGACAGCTGGCACTGGCCAGGTTAAACATAGGCAAGGTGTACAGGGAAGTGGTGGAGGGGATGGTTGGGTGGAGAGCTGCCGGGGGCATTGTCAAGAGAAGCAGAGGTGGAGGCTATGTTCAGAGACAGGAGCAGTTCAGTGCTGAAGATGTGGTTCGAAGGGTGGTTTTGAACTTGGAGATGGTGGTGGCATTGGTGATGAGGGCAGGAGACAGTTAAACCAGGTTGGGGCTCTATAGCAGAAGGACCTCTGGCAGCGGCTGGTTCTTGATCTGGGGACCTTTAGAGTGGTGGTCTTGTGGAAGACCGTGTTGCAATAGTGGGAGGGCTCTGGTGGAAGGAAGCCGTTACCCCAGAGGCAAGTGGGTTTTTGTGAGGAGACAGGTTTGGTATTGGGCCGTTCATCCAGGGTAAGCAGGTTAGCCTCGACATACAGCTGACAGGTGTGTGTGAGCCTGGGGGCACCAATAATCAATCTGCAGGCTTTATTCAGGGTTAGGTGAATTTTGTTGAGTGCAGTGGTGTCGGCAGCACCATATACTGGTAGACCATAGTCTACAAGGGACAGAACGGATGATGTAACAGCTAGCCGGAGAGCATTTGGGGGAAGGCAGGTTCTATGGCGGAATAGGATGCCAAGCCGTGTGTTAGTGGCGGATGTTAGGGCATCGATGTGGTTGTGAAATGTGAGGGCTGAGTCGAAGGTAACCCCAAGGTATTTGTAGGAGCAGACTTGTTCCAGTGGCTGATTGGTACTTGGAAGGATAAAGAGTGGGTGGTTGCTAGCTTTGTTTTGGGGGTGGGAAAAGAGCATAGCTTTGGTTTTATTAAGATTGATGACGAGTCTGCGCTCCTTAAACCAAGCCTTGGCACTGTTGAAAGACTGCTGTAAGGAGTCCTGTAGGGAGATGGGATTGCAGTGGGTGGCGAAAAGGACAGCGTCGTCTGCATACAGTAGAATTTTGCCAGGGCATGCACTGGGCATGGTGTTCAGATAGAGCGAGAAGAGAAGGGGGCCGAGGATGGAGCCTTGGGGGACCCCAGAGAGAATGGGACGGGTATCGGAGAGTGTGCTATTAATTTTTACACACTGAGATCGAGTGTCAAGATAGCTAGCGCACCATGCCAGGGGCCAGCTGAGAGACCAGTGGGCAGAGTGCATTCAGCAGAAGTGGATGGGAGACAGTGTCGAAAGCCTTTGAGAGGTCGATGAACACTGCACCAGCTAGGAGCTGGTATCCAAGGAGAGTGTAGAAAGTTGGAGAATTAATAAGGGCAGTGCTGGTACTGTGACCCGCGACGAAGCCATGTTGCTCTGGGCATAAAATGTTATGCTTAGCCAGATAATCAGTGATTTGAATGGCCACCACTTTCTCAGGGCTTTAGAGAGGAGGGAGGATGGAGATTGGCGGTAGTTGTTGGCCAATGACCTGTCGCCTTTATGAATAGGTGTGATAATGGCTGTTTTCCAAGCTGTGGGAATTGTCCCAGGCAGAGTGACTGGTTAATTAGGCTGGTGAGTGGGCAAGGATTTCATCTAGCACCAGCCTGAGGATGCTGGGGTCCAGTGAGTCACTGCGGGATTGTTGCCATTGAGAGCTTTGATTAGGATGGGTCTGGCTTCCCGGGTGGAAATCTTTCGCAGATGGAAGCTGGGGTGCTGGAGGACAGGGGGAGGTTGGCTGGGGGGAGGGTCAAAGAAATTACTAGGGAGGACTGAGCTAAGGTCAGTGAAAGTGGTGTTGAACCAGTTAGCTATGGTGGCAGGCTCGGTGGAGGTGGTGCCATTTCTAGTGAGCTGGGATGGGGCAGGGGAGCAGGCTTTACCATTAAGTTGCATAATATTATCCCAGAAGGTCTGGGCTGAGCCCCAGGAGGAGGTAAGGGAGGCCTGGTAATGGTCTGCCTTGGCTTTCCTGATGGCCCATGAGCACTTATTCTGGGCTGCATTGTAGGCTTGCCTATCAGACAGACGACCTGTTTCAGTGGCAAGGTGCCAGAGGTTATCCCGGTTTCTAAGTAGTTGTAGGAGGGCCGGGCTAACCCAGGGTGCGTTCTATTTTTTGGACCGGATTTTGGTTAAGGGTGCAAAGAGATCACAAGGTGTGAGTGAAGAAGGCGAGGGCAGTGTCAATGTTGGTTGCATACTGAATGGCGGACCAGTTTATCTGGGTGAGGAGTGCTTTAAGTTTTTTCAGCCCACCAGGGCGGAGGCACCTGCGGAGGGTGGTCTGGGCTTTGGGTTTGGGATTGGGGGCTACCCAATGAAATAGGATAGGGGAGTGGTCACTTAGGGAGTCTGGGAGGACCTGGATGTTTTGGATTTTATGGGGTCGGTTAGTTATAATAACATCCAGAAGGGTGCTGGTACCACTCTTAGGGTTAAGTCTCGTGGGCTGGGTGACGAGTTGCGTCAGACCTTGGGCGGCAAATGAGTCTCTGGTTGCGGATGAGGAGGTGCTGAGCCAATTTACATTAAGGTCCCCCACTAGGATTTGTTCTGCCTTATGGTGGAGGGTGGCCAGGTAGTCCGTTAAAGATACCAGGGCCGGGTGCTGGTTCTTTGGGGGAACGTAGGCTGTGCTGAGATAGAGAGGGCTCCTAGAGGGGTCAGGGGTGAGCCTGAGGGTAAGGGCCTGGGCCCCATTTATAAGGGCAGGGGTGGGGAGTGCGTGTCCAGGTATTGTGTCCCTGGTGTAGATTGCACAGCCACCCCCTCGTTTGCCTACTCGGTCCTCCCGATATAAGGTATAGCCTGGGAGGGAGACAAATGAGTCAGGAGTTGATTTGGACAGCTAGGTTTCAACCAGGGCTATGATGTCTGGTTGGTGAGCCAAGGCCCAGCACTGTAGGGCGTCAAATTTCTTCAGCAGACTGCATATGTTCATGGAGGCTACTTGAAGACCAGTGGGCTGGGTGGGTGGGTGGGAGGGGCAGGGCCTGGGTTGGGATGTATGTTCCCTGTTGGGAGTAGAAGGAGGAGTGCTCTGGTCAGAGGGAGGCAGATGGAGTTTACGCCGGAGCGATAGAATGAGGAAGGGGTTTAGTTGCACAAGGAGTGGTAGGGTAGCATAGGCAGAGAAGGCCTGGTGATCAAAGTGCAAGGGAGCTGGGGGAGGACAGGTAATGTCTGGAAGGGGGTGAGGTGGAGAGGAGCATATGGGATGTGGAGGAGGAGGGAGGGAGGAGCAGTGGTAAAGGAGGAGGGAGGACAGGAGGGTAGGTAGGAACACTGGAGTAGTGAGGCTGAGGGTTAATAGGGACACTAGGGTTGGTGGAAGGCAAAGGAAGGAGGAGGAGAAGAGATAGGCTGGCGAGCAGGGGATGCATGTGCATAGTTGGGAAGGGTAGGGTAGCTGAAGTGAGGAAAGAATGGGGGTACTAGGATGAAAGAGGGGAGATAGTAGCGAGAGGTCACCTCTGAGTCTAGTTGCTGCTATGGTGTAGTGGTAGTGCATGTGCCTGAAATGCACAGAGTACCAGGTTCAAGTTTTGACGAGGGTAGCAGGAGAGAGCTTGACTAGTGGCTGTAGCAGCAGGGAGTTGGATTCAAGGTTTGCAGAAGCACTTAGATAACACTTTAGTTGTGTCAGAGGGTTAGTGCGTTCTTTATAGTTTTGAGATCCTGTAGTAAAAATAGGCAGATGTTCTAGCTGAGTGGTGGAACTGTGGACTTTGGAAATAAGGGTGCAGGGTTCAAGGCAGCAAGAGAGAAGAGGTAAACTTATATTTTGGCAGGTTGGGGGGGTAAGTGATTAAAAGGCTTAGAAGTAGTAATACAATAGGTAGGCAATGTGGTGCAGAGGTAGAGCAGTTGATTCTGACTATAAGGGTACTGGGTTTGAACACAGCTCAGGGACAGAGTGTAGAAAGGTTTGTACCTTTATACCTCTGTGGTATTTAAATGTCTCTATCATATCCCTTCTTTCCTCCAGAGTGTACATATTGAAGTCCAGTAGTCTCTACTCATATGGTCTCTGGTGCAGACCTTGCTTAATTTTTGTTGCATCCTCTGCCTCTGTACCGCCTCTACTATGTCAAGTCCTTCCAGAGATGTGGGACTCGATTTTCAGAGGTTGACGCAGGGCTTGCACAAGCCCTGTCTCAAACCCTACACTGCTCCAACCACATTGGCGCATCTTGCACCCAATTCTTAAAGGTCACACGCATTTGCAACACTTTACCTTGTTTATGGTGGCTTGCATCAAATACTTAGCGCAAACCCCATAAAAAAGTTCACGAAGTTAGACCAGCAAAAGCTGATCTAACTCACGGCATGCAGTGCACTGGGGGCTCCGAGACTGAGAATCCAAAGGGCTGACCACAGACTGCCGCAAACCCCGTGACCAATGTGGTCGGCGCACCTGGGGCTTGTGGCAGTCTAAACCCATTGAGAATCGAGCCTGTGGTCTCCAAAACTGGAAACAATACTCCAGGTGAGGTCTCACCAATGATGTATGCAGTGTTATCACCACCTCCCTCTTTCTGCTCGTGATACCACTCCCTATACACCCTGGCATCCCACTGGCTTTCCCCACTGCCTTGTCACACTGTTTGGCTACCTTAAGGTCATCAAATAAGATTACCTCCAGGTCTCTTTCCTGTTTGGTGGTCATCAGTACCACTCCCACATCTTGTATTCTGCCCCTGGGTTTCAAGGCCCTAAGTGTATGATTTTGCACTTCTTCACATTGAAAACTTAGTTGCCACATTCCTGACCATTCCTCAAGATTTTCTAGATCCCTATTGACCCCCCCCCGATCATCTAACCTAGTGCAGATTTTAGTGTCCTCTGCAAAAAGGCACACCTTCCCTTCTAGTCCCTCTGCAATGTCACTTATAAATACATTAAAGAGGACTGGTGCCAGCCCAGTGGCATAGAGGGTTGAGGCACGGGTGCCTTACCTCTTACCAAGCCGGCGACCTGGGTTCGGAATGGACTCAGGCGCCAGAGACTGGCAGGGGAAGGGGAAGGATCGAGCGTCCGAGGGACTGCTCTCCTTCCCTGGGGTGGGTTGGGGATGCATGGTTACTCTGCAGCGGCACCCGGTGGAGACCGGGAGCATTGCAGAGGGAGCATTTCAAGGAGAACACCAGAAAACGGAAATACTGCTCTGGAGACTGGCCGGATGATGGCTGTCAGCCTAAGGACACCTCTGAAGACTCCCAGGAAGCCACACAAAGCCTCAGCAGTGCCTGGAACCGAAGAAAAATAGTGTGCCAGTTTCCTCCCGCCGGTGCCTTCCCCCTCGGAGGAGAGGGACCCACCTGGTACAGGGTTATGCCAGGCTATACCGAGGTTGGTTGTGAATGTGAGGTAAGGTGGCTCGTGTGCAGATAGTAGGGGATGTGTCTAAAGGGTCATGGCAGCCCAAAGGAGAGGCAGCTCCTGAGCACGACAGGGGCAAAAATAGATAACTAAAAAAAAAAAGAAGACTGGTCCCAGTACTGATCCTTATGGCACTCCACAGGACACCCTCCCTCCTCAGAGTGAACTCTGTTTACCACCACCTTCTGACGCATATCTCCCAATCGATTCCATACCCAGTTTGCCACTTTTGGCCCCACTCCCAGGTTGCCCAGGTTGTTTACTAGTCACCTGTGTGGGACAGTGTTGAAGGCCTTACTGAACTCTAGGTAGGCTGCATCCACCACTCCATCCTGATCTACTTCCCTGGTCACCCAGTCAAAGAAATTTATGATTTGTTTGTGCAAGCCCCCAAAAGTGGGCTTATCCGTTAGTGGAGCTCCATGCTCCCCGTCTTTTCCCCCCCGGCACCATTGGTCCTTGGGCAGTGGTGGGAGTCACACCTTGCGAACCCCCATGCGGCTTGTGGCTGCAGCCATTTTTTCCTGCTGCTCAGCCCATTCAGGCCAGGGCTGGGTAGCGGGAGGATTGCTGTGCTGCCAGGTATGAGATGCATGGTCCCGGGTCCAATTTATGGGCAGATTGGGCTCAGGGCCGTGCGAGTGTAAATAAATATATATGTTATTTTTAAAGATGGCGGTCCCGTGCGCAATGCACAGGTGCGGATACCGCCGATGGTGAAAATTTAGAGGAGCAGTGACTCCTTTTGGCAACAGTAGTTCTTGGTGCCAGCTGGCACCACTGGGCACCAGTGTACATATTGGAATCGGGACTACAAGTCCAGTGGGTCACTAAAATAGGCAGCAGGTTTGATGCCAGTAGATTCGGTCCATGATTGGACCACAGTTTTTAGGCGCCAAACTCTCAGGATGAAATAAGAAGGTCTGCCCTAAGGGAAGGAAGGGATTCAAGAGGGAGAGAGAGAAGGAGGAGGAGGAGGTCGGAGAGGGGCGCTCACCCACTTGGTCATGTAGCCAGGCGGCCGCTGTGGCGTACTGTTATTTTATTAGTATGGCGACCTGAGGGGAAAACTAAGGAAACAGGAGTTGCAGTTTGCGTGGAGTCCTAGAATTCTTGGCCAGAGAATCCAGAGAGAAAAGATGGTGCTAACCCCTGTGGAGACATGAGGTGAGGAGCATTCTGGGGAGAAAGCTTTATCCTGGGAGGAGTGCAGCTTGGAGCTAAGTTGGAGGTTTGTGGCAGGGCCTGTTTTGGCTGAAGGGATCCAGGTGTGCTGTGCAGGTGGTGGGAGGACCAAATGGTGTTGGGACTGAGGTAGCAGTTGGCCCCCAAATTACCTGGATGTGAGTGCCACTGCATGCTGAGGAGCTCCAGGAGGTGTGAGTCTGTAAGAGGCAGCAGGAGACCTGTTGGACTGATCATTGGGGAAGGAGGCAGAGTGGCAGGCTGTGCTCTATGTTCTTGTGGCAATTCGGCTGAGCCCCACAAATGAGGCCATTCTGGTCTGGGATCACTGCATGAGGGATTTGCCCAAACCTGCGGGGTCACCAGGGAAAATACCCCTGGGATGCTCATAGCAATGGCATAGGATCAGTGTTTGGGTGCTGGACTGTGTTTGAACGGTCTCGCTCCTGCCCTTGTGTGGTTTTAACTGCTCTAGTAAATAAAGGTAACCCCATTAGATCAGAGATGCTGCATCCATCTAATAAGCTTGGTTAGGAGGAGTAGAGAGTGCGGGGGGCCGTAAGTGCTCTGTGCACCCCTTGCAGGTCAGAGCTGCTGGTAAGAGAGTGTGAAGCTGGGAGTCAAAAGTCTAATGTTGCCTGTGTGTGGTCTTTACCTCAAGCTACTCACTGTGTTGGGACTGTCTGGCCGCCTAAATATCTTATGCAAATGGGACCCCTAGGTCCAAAGTATAGTCTACCTTCTATTGATTCAGCTACTAATATGACCATCTGGTCCTACTTTATTGCTCCATGGAGTGACTGTTTATTCGATTGACTGTTCATTAAATGAGATCCCCTGTTTTTTGCAACTGTTTTGCTACTGCTAAAAGAAGCTGCCTCCACGGTCTTGCACCCAGTGTGTTCCAGAGTGGCATCCAGAGCGTCAGGGACCAGAGATCCACTGAGGAAGATGTCAAGAGGCCTGTCTGGTGAAAGCAGTCTACAAAGGCCTCTGGGTAAAGTAGGCAAGGCCAGGTAGGTAAAGGTTTGTGTCATCCCCCCAGTGTTCCAGCTCAGCACTCTGAGGGTCCGAGGCACCCCGATGGAGTCCATCCATCTCCAACATCACCCGTGGACAATCAGGTACTGTTTTTCCATGTATTATTTCTGGACTGTGTTTTCTTGGCTGTACAGTGCTCCCCCTTCCCCAAAAACTTTACCACCTTAAACACCCCTAGACAGAGAAGTGGGGGGTGCTTTCATTTGTTATGACCTCCCCCTGGTAAATCCAAGCTGCCTCAGATCTGTAAGTTGCTGGTATCAAGATATTCCACAATTTTTTCCTTCAGCAGTGATTCCATTAATTTCCCCGCTACTGAGGTCAGGCTGACTGGTCTGTAATTTCCAGCTTCCTCCCTGCAAACACTCCCAGGACCACTCCCGTCTTCAGTGAGTGGTTGAACAGGACTATCAGAGGTGCAGCCAACACCTCTCTGAGCTCCTTCAATGTCCATGGATGTGTCTTGTCTGTCCCCATTGCCTTGTCCACTTTCAGATTTGCGAGTTTTATTTATTTATTTATTACATTTTGTTAACCGGGTAAGCCCATTGGGCCCTGAGAGTCCCTTTTTCAGGGGTGACCCGGAGTTAGTTACATAAAGTATAAAGCAAGGCAATACATACAGGTAGCACAGTACAGGACATAGAATACAGAGTTTCAGTGACAGTATACAGTACTCACAGTTAAAGAGCAATTATAAACAGCAATTGTACAAAGATCAACAGTAGCAATTGAGAGGCAGGGGGCAAAAGTTAAAACACCTGACTATGGGGTACGAGTTACATGGCCACCAGGGCAGGGGCAGTGACTATGGTTTAGGAGGTGCAAGCACAGTCCCTTCAGGAATATCGCTAGGGAGGGGGCTTCCTGTAGGTGTGCGGAGAGCTTGTTCCACTGTGCAGGGGCAGTATAGGCAAAGGATTTAGAGCCTGCTGCAGAGTGGACCCTAGGCAATTCCAGGAGAAGTTTGCCCGAATATGGAGTGATCTGCTAGACCGCTTTGGGCCAAGTAGCCCAGCTAGCCCGTCTGGAGGGTCGGCATCAAGAAGCTTGTAAGTCCAGCTTAGTAGGGAGTACTGAAGCCTGTGGCTTAGAATAGGCCAATTGAGTGAGGCAAGGACATCACAGTGATGGATCTTAGGATGAGCTTTCATGGCGAATCATGCAATTTTATGATACAGAGTTTGTAGTCTACAATGGTCATGCTTTGATAGGCCTAGAAGGGTCGGGGAGGCATTGGTAAGGGTGGGGAGGAGGATACTCTTTGCAATCGCCAGTTGGGTTTCAGGAATCATACTGGAGCTTAGGCGGTAGAGCAGGCCCAGTTTTTGGTGTATGTTTTTTGTTACTAGGTCGACATGTTGTTTTAGGGTTAGCCCCTGATCTATTGTAAGTCCCAAGTACCTGAAGGACTGGACCACCTCAATAGTGGAGCCAGATACGGTAATTAGTGGGAGAAGGTGGGCCCAGGAAGGACCCAGGGATTTCGGCCCGAACAGAAGTGCTTTGGTCTTATTTGCGTTAAGGACCAGGCAGTTTTCGACTAGCCAAGCCTCAGCCATGGCAAAGTCAGACTGTAGCAAGGGCCCAAGGTCCTCCAGCTGCGGCGTGGTTCTGTAGAGCACCACGTCATCAGCGTACTGCACCATGGAGCTACTCTCACAGTAGCGACAGAGGTCGTTGACGAAGAGGGAGAACAAGAGTGGGCCCAGGATGGAACCTTATGGAACCCCCTCGTTTACAGGTAGTATACCAAATGTTACACCTCTCCACTTAACCTTTTGGGCACGGCCAGACAGGTAGTTGTGGAATCAATTCAGGGAATGTTGGTCAAGTCCAAATTTCCTCAGCTTTTTTAGCAGGAGGGAGTGGTCTACCAGGTCAAAGGCCTTGGTAAGGTCAATAAAGACTGCCCCTGTAGGGGTACCTTTGTCCAAAGCTGCGAGGATGTCAGAGGTGAACCTGATGAGGGCAGTGTCAGTCCCATGTTTTCATCGGAAGCCATGTTGTGAGGCAGCCAGGAGTTGGTTTACTTCCAGGTAATCCCTGAGTTGTGAGTACACCAGCCGCTCCTGGACCTTTGCAAGGGAGCAAAGGCTAGAGATAGGCCTATAGTGACCTATCGGTTCCCTAGCTCCACCCTTGTGGAGTGGGACCACATGAGCCTGTTTCCATACTTTGGAAACTACTGCCTCCTGCAGTGATCTATTTATAAGCCAGGTGACTGGTAACACAATAGCATGGGCAGCAGCAGCCTTAAGCAGTCTAGGGTCCAATCCATCTGGCCCTGCAGAACCAGTAGACTTTAAGGATAGTAGAAGGGGCAACACCTCTTTGATATGCACTGTCCTTAGGTGGAAATGGGGGGTAAGAGACTCCTGAGTTTCACTTGACCGGGGGACCTGGCTGAGGACCAGCGGATTAGTTCTCTATGAGCCCAGGTCAGTGACGAAGCTATTGAAGACAGCAGCTGCCTCGCCTTCCTCTGTTAGGGTTTGACCAGAGCAGGTTATATTGTCCTGAGGGGATTTGTTCTGGCCTTTTATCAGTGCATTGATGCTGGACCAGAAAGACTTCGGGTCCATCAAGGATCACCGCTGGATTGATTTAAAGTAGTCCCTTTTGGCCGTTTTAGAGGTCTTTTTGCATTGATTCCTCAGCGACTTGTTGTCGGCCAAATGTACAGGGCTGGCAGAGCACCTTGCCTTCTTCCAGGCCTTGTCTCTGCCTAGCGTGAGAGATTTCTGTTCCTGAGTGATCCATCTATGGCACTGGCCTTTTGCACGTCTTTTCCTTGCCAAAGCATGGAGATTGAGCACAGTGGAGAAGGTATTCTGGAAGAACTGAGCGGCTCCCTCTATGGTGTCCAGCAGTCCAATGGGTGTCCAGTTAGTATTTCTCAAACAACACTGAAAGGCCTCCAGAGAGAACCTAGAAATGTCCCTAGCTAGCATAAGCCTGGGGGGGGGGGACCTATGGGGTCTGTTTTTCCAAATGCAAAAGATGGGAGAGTGATTGCTCAAGGCATCCTACATTATGCTAGCAGCTTGGATGTTCACTGGTTTAGAGGCCAGGATCCAGTCAAGGGTGGAGTGGTTCCCAGTTTTTAGGTTTTGCTTGGTGAACTCAGTGATGACCAGTGTCAGGTTTGCTTCAAGTAGCGAGGCCCTATAGACTTGCTCAGTAGCTGTTTCCCACCTGAGATTGAAGTCCCCTAGGATCAGAACCTCTGCTAGGGTAGCCACTGCTAGGGCATGTGTTATGTCCTGAAGTGCTGAGTTACCACTATTGGGAGAGTTGTATATACAACTAATAGTTAGGTGTTTTGCATGGCCCAGGATGAGTTTGATGAATGGAGATTCAAGCTTTAAAGAGCTTGGCAGCAGAAGGGGGGACAGCGAAGCCTCCAGCAAGGAAGATACGTAGATGAGGTCGCCCTCCTTTTTGGCCCTCTCTGTCTTTACAGAAGGTGTCGTAATCAGCAAACTCCACATCGTGGGGGAGAATGTGAGGCTTAAGCCAAGATTCAGGGATAGCTAGCACATCTGGATTGTAGATTTTGACCCAGGATTGTACCTCATACAGCTTAGCTCGCAAGCTGCAGACATTCATATGGGCAACTCTCAGGCCCTTGGCACTACACCAGTTTGGGTCACTGTGGGATCCTAGGGATGAATTAGCAAGTTGGGGTCCTGGGTTAGGGTGGAGATCACCTGAGCCCATCAATAACAACAAGGCAATCAGGCTGGGGACCCCATGCCGGGTAGTGGGTGACAGATTTGTCTGCTTATCGGTCAACCCTGCAAAGATAAGGTAGTACGTTCCCTTGTGGGCTAACATGTGCAATAGAAGCAGGCAGTCCATTAATGGTGTTACAGGGCAGGTTTTTAGGTGTGGTAGATGACAGACTTGTGTGCATCTGAATACGTCGGGGTCACGACGGGCACCCATTTGAGCATCTATCCAGGCAATCGTAGAGACGTAAAGGATAAGCATGGCATATACCCTGTAATGGGCCAGGATTGGGTTCAGCCATGTTCTCCATAGCTCCTTGTGTTGTGGCTGTGCTACTACTGTAAGAGGCATGTTGCAATGAGCCAGTGGGCACTTGCTAGTGCCAGTACTATGTGGTTTATCAAAGCCTTCAGACAATGGTTAGAGGGTCCAAAGCGGCTTTTCCTAGAGTTGATCTGCAGTGACGCTTCAAATTTGTGAAGGGGTACCCCTTGGAAAAAACGACAGTATGACCTGGAATGAAAGGGAGGTATCAGTCACTTCCTTAGTTACCCTCACCTAGGCTATGGAACTTTTATTCCTTGCACTGGATCTAGAGTTAGCTACACCAGACTGGAGTTTCAGGAATATACAGTCTGAGCTGAGCCACACAGCTGTGGGTCTGTGTTCAGGGCTGATAGTACTTGAAAAAATACTTTAAACTTATACTGAAGGAAGAGAGACAGGCAGGCAGGCAAATAGCAACCTCTAGTGGTGGCAACTGATAAGTTGCAAATGGAGAAATGAGCTGATAGGCTAAATCGTGCACAGGGTCTACTGGGTCTAGCCTATAAAACAAGAGGTCCACCAAGGGTGGTGGTGGGGCAGCCAACGCAGAGCATCGGCAGGGTCCTCAGAAGGAAACAAGCCAGCAGCAGCAATGAGCCACATGGCGTGGAGGGTCTTCTGACTATTTCTCTTGTTTGGATCCGTACCTTGCTGTTTCTGTGGGAGGGAGGGCACCATGATGATGGCCCTCATGACTGTCCACCTGATTGGGGCGTCCTCAAGTTCTGCACAACGGAGCGATGCTGTGGAGAAGCAGATAGATAGAATAATTATATATGGTAAGGGCCCTTTGTTTGTAAGGGGGGGTGTAGAGAAAGGGGAGGGCTATGGATTAACTACTGGATTATTTCCCTGTGGTATACCAGCAGTAGAACAGGAGCAGGAGGAATTCGGTTTAAGCAACCCTACTAGCTACAAAATCCTTTCTAAGTTAATCAAAATTAAATAATAATCTTTAGCACAGCTTCCCTCATTCTCTGGTGACTTGGGCTTAATTAAACTAGTTGACAATAGATTTCAGAGTTCAAGCACATTCAAAGCTCCCTGCCAACTTCACTCCAGAGTTCTTATAACAGTCCCAGCACAATAATGGCCCCCTGTTGGCTTTCCTATGGCTTAAAGTACATTTCACTTCAATAATTCCTAGTAGCTAATTAAATACAGACTTAAGGCACCAGTCGGATACACCTATATTCTACTTTTTTTTTTTTAAGTCAGTCAGGAGACTATCTCCACTTGTATGGGAACAATAAAAAAGAAATTCAAATTCAAAAAAAGGCGCCACGACACCAGAAGGTCCTCAGAAGGAAGCAAGCAAGCCAGCAGCAGCAACGAGCCACGTGGCATGGAGGGTCTTCTGGCTAGTTCTCTTGTTTGGATCCATACCTTGCTGTTTCTGTGGGAGGGAGGGCACCATGACAGTGGCCCTCACAACTGTCTGCTCGGTTGGGGGGGTCCATCCTCAAGTTCTGCACAATGGAGCGATGCTTGCTATTTCTGTGGGAGGGAGGGCACCACGACAATGGCCCTCACGACCGTCCGCTCAGTTGGGGGGGGGTCCATCCTCAAGTTATGCACAACAGAGCAATGCTTGCTGTTTCTGTGGGAGGGAGGGCACCACAATGATGGCCCTCATGACCGTCTGCCTGGTTGGGGGAGTTCCTTCAGGACTCTCTCCTCTGTAAATGGACTAGTGTCCACCTCCCTTCCTTTGATGCTCCTGTCACTTAACTGTGATCCCTCATCTTCCCCTTCCTCCATGAACACTGAACAAAAATATTTGTTCAGGATGCCGGCTTTTTCCTCTTCCCTCTCCACACACTCCTCACCTTCCCTTCTTAGCCTTACAATCCCTCCTTTTTTTCTACTTTCACTTACATATCTGAAAAATGTTTTAGTGCCTTTTTCAATGCCTGTGCTATTTTCTCCTCCGTTTGTGCCTCTGCATTCCTAACTACTTTCCCTGTCTCCCTCTGCATCTCATGATACACCTCCCTATCCTCCTCCCTCTGTGTCTCCTTATACATTCTAAATGCTAACTTTTTTGCCCTTATCTTCCCAGCCACCTCTTTTGAGAACCAGAACAGTCTCTTTTTCCTCTTGCTTTTGCTTACTTGCTTGATGCAGAGCTTTGTTGCCTTCCCTATAGTCTATTTTAGTTTTGCCCACTGTTTCTCCACTCCACCCATGTCCCCCTCCCAACCAGGGCATCACTGAGGCATTCCCAGACTCTGTAAAGTTGGCCCTTCTGAAGTCCAAGACCCTTACCTTAGTGTGGTTCAATTCTGGCTCAGTAGCTATATTGAACAACACAGTGATCACTGCACCCCAGGCTGTCACCCACCTAATAGTCTTCAATGCTGTCCCCGTTGGTGAGTGCCAGGTCCAACACTGCTCCCTCATGAGTGGACTCCCTTATTAGTTCCCTGAGGAATGCCCCCTGCAAAGAGTCCAGGATGTCTCTGCTCTTAGATGAAACTGCAGCTGGAAGGCTCTAATCCACATCTGGCAGTTTGAAGTCCCCCACCAGCAGCACCTCCCCCCAGTTGCCATCTTTTGGATGGCTTCCACCAGTACCTTATCCATCCCCCATACTGGAGGTCTATAGATTACACCAGTGTGAATAGCAGTTCCATTTCCTGTCTCTAGGGTAACCCACAGTGCCTCCACCCTCCTGTATTTCATGTCTCTGTAGCTTTTATGCTATCCCTTACATAAAAAGCAATTCCTCCCCCTTTCCCACCCTCCCTGTCCTTCCTGAACAGAGTATAGCCTGGTATGGCTATATCCCAGTCATAGTTCTTATTGCACCATGATGCGTTGATGGTGACAATATCCAGGTCAGCCTCTACCATAATGGCCACAAGGTCTGGGATTTTATTTCCCAGACTTTGAGCATTTGTGCACATGGCCTTCCAAATTTCTTCTATCACTCTTCTTGTCAGTCCCCTTTTTTTCCTTTTGCCTACTCTCCTTATCCCTTATGCCTTCATTACCACCCATCCTCATTTCTACCATTCTGCTTGTCCTAGTATTAGAAACCCTTGGGGATTTCCCTCCTTTAGGGTTTTCCCTGTTGACTACTTCAGCTTGTGGAGGTGAACAGTTCATGTCTCCCTCATTCCTTCCACCACCACCCCACCTTGGTTAGTTTAAATGCATGCCAATGTAGCATTTAAACTGTCCACTGAGGACTGTGGCTCCCCTCCTGGATGGATGCAGGCCATCTCCCCTGTATAGGCCTTTATCCCTCCAGGTGGGACTCCTGTCCCCAATGTAGCTAAAACTCTCCTCTCTGCACAATCCTTCAACCACTGGTTGAAGCTCTTGGGATGACGTACCCTATCCTCCCCTCTGTCACAGATAGGCAATACCTCAGAAAATGCCACTGTGGCCTGCCCGGTGGGGCTCAGGGTTAAGGCGCTGGACGTACACCTCGCGCCACGCCAGTGACCCATTTTCAGGAACTAGCATGGGCTGCCGTGGGTCGGCAGGGAGGAGATGGATTGATCGTCCAATGGACTGCTCTCCATCTCTGGGGAGGGGGGGTTTCCTGTGGCCGGTGCTCCCCTGACCCCTAGCGGAGGCTGGGGCTCGATGGCACGTAGCCACATGCCATGGGGGCGGGAGGCGGCAGACGCTTGATTGGGGCGCGCACGGGAGCGTGCAGGCACCCAGTCGCTGGCATCATTGCACACCGTCAGCCCACAGGGGAGAAAAGCGGAAAAGGGAATTCCAGTCGCAGCGGCTTGACGGCCGTCTGTGAGCACCTGTGCCAGCTCCAGGAGGGGGATCGCCAAGTGTGGACCCATATTAGGTAGGGGAATTGGCGGCCCCCTGTCTCCGCACCACGGGCGTGTTGTGGAGCAATTGGGTGGTCACCCTCCACGGAGACCAGTACGAGTCAGACAGTGGCCGGAGAAAGGGATGCGAGGACAGATTGGCAGACGGGAAAGCCCCAGGAGAAACAATACCCACCAAAAAAAAAAAGGAAATCCCACTGTGTGGGCTACATGCCTAAGACCCATCCCTAATTCCATGAACTCCTCCTGCACTCTCCTAACCTCATTCCTAGCCAGGTCATTGGTCCCTAGGTGGACAATGACCTCCAGTTTTCCCTTCTGTCCTGCTGCCCTAGCGATCTCCAGGATCTGCTTCCCATCCCTCTGAGCCACGGTGCTGGGTAGGCACCGAACCCCCCTCTTCCCCTTCTTCCCTCCCTCCCTGTCCCCAAATCTATCTCCATTACAACTGAATCCCCCACCAGGAGTTGCGTCCTCATCCTCCTCATCCTCCTCCTCTGGAGTCCTCTACCACTCACCTCGGGGCCTCTCATACAGAGGACCCCCACATCCTCCCTGGCCACTACTGCAGCTGCCTCCATGGGATGGAGCTGCCAGAGCAGCATATGAGTTGTGTAGTGGAACTATCTGGACAATGTGCCTCTAACCCACCACACTCACGCTTCCCAAGCCCACCGTAGCTCAGCCATCCCTCCTGTCTGGAAAATTTTGAGACAGCAGTGGCAAACTTGGTGTTCCCTGAGAAGGCCACCCTAATCCTAGCCAGCTCTGCCTGAAGACAACCTCCACCCTCAGCCCAGAGAGGTACATGCAGATAGGGTAGCACCGCAGTCTCCAGAAAGTCTTCTTGAAAACTGCCACCGCACATCCACTGCACTGCACCGCACCACTCATAGCATAACTATTGTTTACCCTACCTGTTTTTGTTTTGCTTACTCTATTTTTTTTTTACCCCTACTCTAGATGAGGTGTTTCACCTATTCCCACCTTTTTGCTTACCTTATCCCTTTTCTATCCTAACCCTAGATAGTGTGTTCAAACAACATGAAGTCTTGCTGTATTCTGACTAAATGCAGTAAGCCCCAGCACTTGAACTGCCCCGGAGAGGATAGAGTTAACTCTGTGCAGAAGCATAGAACGTTGAGCTTGAGCTCGGTTTTCAAACCTCTGTCTGTGGAGCTTCCCAGTGCAACTGTCAGATTCTTTACTCCACCTAACAGTGAAGTTGCTCCAGAGATTTCTTCTGCTCAGTTCGGTTCAGTAAAGCGTCGCCGTTTGTTAAGCCTTTATCTCCTTTTTTTATTTTTGGATTTCCAGCCTCCGTCTACAGTACAGGTAGTGTGGTACATAGGTAGTGACTGTGTTTATCTCTAAAAACTGTGGAAATTGTTTCTTCCTCGGTCTCTCTCCGGTTGGTCTGGTTAGAAACCGACCTAGTGGAAAGTTTTCTGTTGTATCTGGGATTAGAGTGGTGAACCAGTGTCGATCGGTTTCAAAAGAACCAGACTTTTTCTGGTTCTTTTAAAAAATCCGTGACACGGTTTGTAACCGATCATTCAAATTATTACTTGGCTTAAAAGCTGCTATAGGGTAATTGGTTAGGTTGGCCATGTCTGAGAAACCCAAAAGGAAAACCGTTCCCACTGGGTTTCAACATTGTACTGAGTGTGGGGAGGCCTTTGCCAAGGCCGACCCCCACCTCATCTGTGTTTATTGTCTGGGGTTTGACCACCTCCAGTCAGACTGCCAAATTTGCAAAAACTTTCCTAAGACCACTTTAGATAAAAGACTTAGTAGGCCGAAGGAAAGGGAGGCCGAGAAGTCCGTAGATCTGGATGGCCAGCCCGGTTCAGTTGCAGCCGAACCTGAGGAGGTGCCTACTGACCTAGGCGATACCTTCTCGGGCAAGAGGAGAGCTGACTCTGAGGGGCCAGTTCCGTCAAAACGAAAATGTAAGTCTGCCGGTTCGGATCCCTTACTGCTTTCTCCAACTGCAGACGAAATAGCCAAGGCGATTAGTATTGTGCAATCACTTGCATCGGTTCCATTGGAACCGGTACCGCGAGTAGGGCAGGCGGTTGGTCGGACCCTTCTCCTTCTGAGTATGATCTAGAAGCTTTTTATGAGGAGTGGGAGGGAGACGAAGACAACAATGGTGATGATGATGTTGAATGGGGTCTGGATGTGCCCACTGAACTGGACATCTCCCAAGACAGACCCTTGGATGTCTCTCCTCCCAGGCTTTCTGAGTCCCCTTCACACTTTTTGTTTTACAAAAAGGTGGCTGAAACTCTCCAGCTCCCTTTGGTTGAAGCAGCAGAGGATGAAGAAGAGCCTGATTTTGTGGAAATGATGGACATCTCAGAGTCCAAAAGATTGTCTAGCCCTCTTCATAAATCTTTGGGGAAACAGACACAAAACATTTTACAGACTAAAAATTCAATACCTCCTGTGGACAAAAGAACGGACAGGAGGTATATGCTATCAGGCCCTATTGCGGAGTTCCTTTACAATCATATCAGCCATGTTGGGGTAGTGCAGGCTGCAGCCTGTGACAAGGCTAATATTCCTTTGGCTTCTCACCCCCCTGATAAGGACTCTAGGAAAGTTGATGCCATGGCCAAAAAACAGTATCTGGCATCCTCTTTGGGACTCAGGCAGGCAAACTATATGGCCTACACAGCCAGGTACCAGAAGTCCAGGTGGGATACGGTTCTGGAACTGGCTAAACAGGCCTCTCCCCAGCTAGCCAAAGAGCTGAGGGAGGTGGCTGCTAATGGAATTGAGGCACCAAAAGTACAATTTCATGCTGCTCTGGACTCCAGTGATGTGGCATCTAGAGTCAAGGCTACATCTGTGTCTTTCAGGAGACATGCTTGGTTCAGGTGTACTAGCCTTTCACAGGATACCCAGACTAAGGCTATGGATTTTCCTGTAGTGGGTAACTCTCTGTTTGGGGAGCAGACAGAGGCTTACATGATGAAGATGGACTAATACAGGACCACTTACAGGAGTGCACATGCCAAGGAAAGGCAAGCCACTCCACAGAAGCAGCAGTCTAGGGGTAGGGACAGGCCTTTTCATAGGCCTTTCTACCAAGCCCAGGCTTCCTCTTCTTTCCTTCAGAGGGGGTTATTCAGAGGAAGGGGCAAGAGGGGGATGAGCAGGGGTGCTCCTTCTTCCTCCCAGTCTAAGGCACCTGCCAAGCAGACACCTTGACGTGTCAGCCTGGGTCAACTCTCCAGTCCCAGTATTAGGCAGGCTGGCTTACTACTTCCAGGCCTTGCAGTCTGTGACCTCAAACAAGTGGGTCCCAGAAGTAGTAAGCCAGGACCTGGCCCTCAGTTTCAAAAAATATCCCAAAAATGAGGGCCAAGTCTTTTCCTCCTGCATCAGTATCAGAAACCCTTGCCCTAGAGGCAAAGGTTTCCTCTCTTCTAGCTCTCAGAGCTATAGAGAGGGTTCCTACTCAGCAGAGGGGAAAAGGACTGTACTCCAGGTATTTCCTTACCCCAAAGAAAACAGGGGAGTGGCGACCCATCCTAGACCTAAGGTATTTAAACAAACACATTTTGAAACCCAAATTCAAAAGGTAACTCTGGGAATAATCCTTCCCTTCTTAAGGCCAGGGGATTGGCTAGCATCCCTGGACCTCAAGGATGCCTACTTCCATATTCTTATCAGATGCTCCCACAAAAAAATAACTCAGGTTCAAGTTGTCTTCAGGCCATTACCAATTCAGAGCCATGCTATTCGGCCTTACCTCAGCTCCAAGGGTATTAACAAAGTGCCTTGCAGCAGTGGTAGCTTACCACAGAAGACAGGGTACTACCATCTTCCCATATCTGGACGACTGGCTCATTGTAGGTCAGTCTTCTCTACAGGTCAGGTCAGCTCTGCAAACCACACAGGACCTTCACTGTTCTCTGGGGTTTCTTCTCAATCTTCCAAAGTCTGTCCTCAAACCAGCACAAATTCTTACCTTCATAGGAATAGAACTGGACACTATTCAAGCAAAAGCCTTCCTCCCTTTGGCAAAGGTAAAGGCTCTAGTAGATCTTGCTTCCTTCTTTTGACCTCAAGGTCTCTCGCCCCACCACTTCCTCCGACTCCTGGGCCACATGGCAGCTTCCACTGCAGTGGTGCAGGGAGCAAGATTTCAAATGAGGGACATTCAGTTTCATCTAAGGTCCTTTTGGTCTCAGAAAAAGGATTCTCTCACCAAACTGATTCCCGTGACTCAGACTCTGGTCCAAGCTCTCCAGTGGTGGGTGGAGCCAGACAACCTCAGGCAAGGAGTCCCATTTCTTCCCCTAGCTCCCTCTGTAGTTCTGACTACAGATGCTTCTCTCCTAGGTTGGGGAGCCCACTTGGGAGCCCAGACAGCTCAAGGGATGTGGTCTCCACAGGAATCTCTCCTTCACATCAACCTTCTGGAGCTTAGGGCAGTATTCCTGGCCCTTCAGTGCTTCTCAGATGCAGTCAAGGGCAAGGTGGTTCAAGTCAGAATGGACAACACGACCACTATGTGGTACATCAACAAACAAGGGGGCACTCGGTCCACTGCCTTGTGCACAGAAGCTATGAAACTGTGGTCTCTGGCCTATTCTCTTCAGACTTCCCTAGTAGCAGATCATCTTCCAGGGAAAGATAATGTGCTTCCAGATGCTCTGAGCAGAATATCCCAGGGACATCACGAGTTGTCCCTGGATCCTCTTATCCTACGGGTGATTTTCTCCAAGTGGGGCACTCCGGAGATAGATCTCTTTGCAGCCCCAGACAATCACCAACTTCCGCTGTTCTGTTGCAGACCTCCACTCCTGGGAACTGTACCCCAGGATGCCCTGATGTTAGACTGGCAGGGCAGGTTTCTTTATGCCTTCCCTCCAATCCCTCTCCTGTTCAGTCTTGATAAAAATCAGATCTCAACCCTGCACAGTGATACTAGTTGCTCCAGACTGGGCCAGACAGCCTTGGTACCCTCTGCTGTTATCCCTAACAGCTTCACGTCCTCTTTCCCTTCCCAGGAGGCACAATCTTCTGTTCTCCTCCCAGGGAAGGATTTGGTATCCCAATCTCCAGTCTCTTAATCTCAAGGCTTGGCTCTTGAAGAGTTAGAATATGCAGGTTTGCATCTTTCTCAAGGAGTGCTGGATATACTGAAGGTTTTCAGGAAGCCTTCAACTAGGAAAACTTATAACTCTAAATGGAAGAGGTTTAGCATTTGGTGTTCTCAGAAAGACATTGTGCCTAACTCGGCAGATATATCTACAGCCCTAGATTATCTGGTTCACCTCAATAGTCTAAGTCTTAGGGCTACAACCCTGAATGTTCACCTAGCAGCAGTTTCTGCTTTCCTTTCAGCAGGGAGGGGCTCTTCCCTGGCTTCTCACCCTGTTTTTGCAAAGTTTTTCAAGGGTCTGGTTCACATAAACCCACCATTTAGAGAACCGACTCCTACTTGGGATCTCAATGTCTGCATTGCACAACTCATGCAGCCCCCCTTCAAACCGATGGCTTTGGCCGAACTCAAGTACTTGACCTGGAAAACTGTATTCCTGGTGGCCATTACTTCTGCCAGGCAAATTAGTGAACTACAGGCTTTGTCAGTTGAACCTGACTTCATTTCCTTCCATAAGGACAAAGTGGTCCAACGAACCAATATGACCTTCTTGCCCAAAGTGGTGTCAGATTTTCATCTGAACCAGTCCATGTCTCTCCCTGTGTTTTTCACTGACCATTCTTCTTCAGGGGAATGAAGGTTGCACAGTTTGTATGTCAAAAGAGCTTTTAGTTACTACATAGAGCACACTAAGGCTCATAGGAATGACTGTCTTCAACTGTTTCTCACCTATGGTAAGGTGGGAAAAAGTAAGCCTGCCACTAAAAGAACCATTGCCAGGTGGATTGTCTCTTGTATTCAATTATGCTATGATAAATTGGGTAAAGCACCCCCTCAGGCCTGAGGGCTCACTCAACTAGGGGTACAGCTGCTTCTCTGGCTGCAGCCAGAGATATCCCCCTTTTAGAGATTTGCAAGGCAGCCACCTGGAAAACAGTACACACATTCACCAAGCATTACTCTCTGGATATCCAGGCTAGGAGTGATGCTAGGTTTGGCACAGCAGTACTGTAGAGCCTGTTCCCAAAGTAGGTTCTGCATTCCCTCCTCCATGGGGAACTGCTTGGTAGTCTGCATTTAGTCAGAATACAGCAAGACTTCATGTTGTTTAAAGAAAAAATTACTCACCATAGTAATGTTGTTTCTTCTAATTGAGTCTTGCTGTATTCTGACCGCCCACCCTGCTTCCCCTCTTAGAACCTAGTTTTGGGAAGTGGGCTGGCAGCTTACAGTGTTGCACCACAGGGGTGTACCTTTGTACTCTTCCTTTGGGTGTATTAATTAGGTGAGTTCTTCTCCTTCATGATACATGTGTTTAGTGTTGTCACTACCTTCTTTCTTTTTGTGTTCTCGGCTTGAGTCTTATGGGCCCAAAAATTGTTGATTTTTGGCTTATAACAAAACAATTTCCATATTTTATACTCAGTTAGTTAGTTGCTCGTAAGAATCTGATGGTTGCACTGGGAAGTACCACAGACAGAGGTTTGAAAACCAAGCTCGAGCTCAACGTTCTATGCTTCTGCATAGAATTAACTCTATCTTCTCCGGGGCAGTTCAAGTGCTGGGGCTAACTGCATTTAGTCAGAATACAGCAAGACTCCATTAGAAGAAACAACATTACTATGATGAGTAATTTTTTCTTACACACCTATTGCCACTTGTCCTGCCACCCCTCCCAGCAGTGACTGTTCCACAGTACTGAACAGGTTCCTTGCCTAAGTTTACCAGCAGAGTCCTCTGCTTCTCCACTTCTTTCTGCTGATGCCTGCTGACACCTGCAATTGTGTATATTCCCGACTTCCGGTTGTGTCATCAACCTGCATGGCAGCTTGAACCCCAGGCTCTGTGCCCAAGATGACTAACATCCCCAATTCAGTGCACAATCTCTGGCAAATATTTATAAAAAAACTCAATGCTGAAGGGGAACAGACATAAAGGACGCTCACAGACAGAAAAACCTGTGGAGCCGGAGCTGGAGGGAGGTGGATCATGTTTGGAGGACTCAGACTCTGAGCTATCCCAGGCCTCAGCCAATGTCAACCAGTTAGAATCCACATCCCAATTTCACAGCAATGTCCGCGCTCCTAAAAAGCATATCAAATTGGATACGATCTACACTGAATTATTGAGCTTTCGGAAAGAAATCAAACAATTTTATATGGGGAACTCAGAAAAGATGTGGAGCTGCTCGAACAGAGAGTAGACAATTCAGGAAGGCAAATCATGACAGCAGAGAATAGGACTGATACATTGGAACTGGTGGTGCAAACTACACAGGACACACAACTACAAATCCAGCACCAACAGGAAGATTCAGAAAATCGTGAGCACAGAAAAAATATCAGGGTTTATGGCATTCAAGAAGGAGCAGAGGGTCAGGACATTGCTGACTTTTTGTCTGCAGTGCTTCATATGGCCCTTGAGTTGCCTGATGATATGGAGATGGAATTTGAGAGAGTACACAGGGTCCTCAACCCGAAACCGAACAAACCTGATGCTCGCCCACGCTCCATTATAGCTTGATTTCTGAAACTCACCTCAAAGGAGCGAGTTATCCTCACAGCTTGGAGAAAGCAGAACATTTTCTATGGACAAGATAGAATCCACATAGACAATGATTATGCTCCAGATACTCTTCAGGCCCACAGAGAATACCAGCCCTTATTTGCTCCCATGAAAGAAAACAAAATCAAGTTTATCACTCCTTACCCTTCTCGGATGATTATCCAGTTTCCAGAGGGCAAGAAAGAGTTCAAGACTGCAGGGGAGGCCAGGGCCAAGATCCTGCGTCATAGCATACAGCTTAGGGAATGGCCGGTAGACCGACCCAGCACACAGAGAGTGGAGAGGTGGCGTGACGTTGCACAGTCCAGGAATAAAAGAATGGAGACAAAGAATCTACTGTACCTAATGCACTGGTCAAAACCCTAGCTTCATTCAGACGTACTGTGGCTAGTACTTGAACACACCTTGGATTCTTCGCTGCAACTTTGATGAACCAACAGTTTCGTTTTGTCTTTGACTGCGTCTTTTGGGGGATCGAGATTCTATGTGGGACTATTGTAATCACTAGACACTTAAATTAGGCCCAACCGCGTGGAAGAGGGCTGAAGCTAAATGAGGCCTTTATGGATTTTGAGTCTTTATGCGGTAACCTGTAGGAAGATTTTGGTTCTAGGACTGGCGAGGGGCCATCCCTCCCTATTTTTCCTTTTCTTCCTCATTCCTTTTCTTTGGTATTGCCTAAATTAAGCCCCTCTCCAGAATTATGCTGTATAGACCCTAACTGCAAAACAAATCACTGTATATTTTTATTTGTCTCACATTTAAACAGGGTCAACTACTCTTCATCAGTCTGATTACTGAGCCCTTTTCTGGAGAAGCTACATGGATGAATAATATGAAGTTGGGGGTTCTCATGATGTTAATTCCCACCAGAGGGCATAGTCCTGAGTATTAGTAGAGGCCTCAACTTATGGTATACCCCTAAACCTCAGAGAGCAGAGAACTTATATGTGTGAGTGTGAAACCACAGTCATATGGGTCATTTATAACTGCTTCATGTAATGGTATACCCCCCTCCGAATCTCAGTCTTGCTAGGGTAACCTTTTTTGGTAAACCCATGCAGGACATCATATTTATCTGAGTTGCTCTCTTTTAAGAAAACATTAAGTTTATGTGTCATCTTGAGCTCTGTAGCCATGACTGTCACAGACCCAGAAATTTTTAATCTGATACCAGATATTTTGCGGGATAACCAGAAGCAAGAGACATCCCCTGGGATTCTTTGGGATACAATTAAAGCAGTCCTATGGGGATTGATTATCAAGATCTCAGCGAAGAGAAAGAGAGAAAGGGATAAGAAATATAGTGAGCTTCAAAGTGAGTTGTAGACCCTCCAAATAATGTGGGATCAGGGAGACCTCTGTTAAGCCCAATCTTCTCCAGGTGTAGCAACAGATACAAAAGTGCCTGGTTCAGAAAGTGGAACAGCAGCTGTTTTTTCTGAAGCACTGCCACTATAAGGGTGGACCTAGAGGGGCTAGAAAATTGGTGGGAAAACTCTGAGAGCAAAAAGCCAGGACAGTAGTCTCCTCCCTATATGATCCAGGCACTAAAATTTTGCACACCCAGCCCTCAAAGATTAGACAAATATTTACCCATTTCTACCAGGACCTACATACTCAGGATAGTGCCCCCTCTCCTGTGGAGATTCTAGATTATCTGGGCTCTCTCACCCTCCCCCGGCTAACAACAACAGGCACATGCACTAAACAGATCCATTACTAGACCTGAGGTTGACTGTATTATCTCAGAAGCAAAAGCTTTAAAGACTCCAGGACCTGACAGTTACGCTGCCAAACTCTATAAGGTTTTTAGGGACTCCTTGGTCCCCATTCTTCTACCGGCTTTACACGCAATCCAACAGGGAGAGGACCCCCTCCTAGCATTATGCAATGATCGCAGGAGTTTCAAAGCCTCTTAAAGATCCAAAACAGGCTGCATCTTACAGGCCTATATCCATGTTAAATTTCGACTATAAGATTTATTTATCTATTCTGGCCCATAGAATAGAAGATTTGGTCCCTGCTTTGATAGATCCAGATCAGGTAGGTTTTGTTAAGAGGCATCAGGCCCATGATGATATCAGACACACCTTTCTACTAATTGAATATGCCACAGCCTGTCAGATCCCCCTGGTCACATTAGGCCTTGACACTAAAAAAGCGTTTGACAGGGTCGTCTGGCCCTTTTTGTGGGTGACCCTGTCTCACTTTGGTTTTCCTGGGGAACTTATTCAACAACTCCCAAAAATCTATCATTCTCCTAGAGCTTATGTCAGGCTGGATGGGGCTCTCTCTGACCCTATTAAGCTTTTAAGGCGCACTAGACAGGGATGTCTCCTCTCCCCCTTATTGTTTGTTTTATACCCCGAAACCCTGGCGGCAACAATCAGACAGACACGGGGAGTGGAGGGAATACTCATCAGGGGTAGAGAATTTAAATTGCCCCTGTTTGGGGATGATATATTGCTTACCCTCACAAACCCTGAACAATCAATCCCAGAGGTCTGGAAGCAGCTTCTGAGGTTTGCGGCACTGGCGGGTTATAAGATTAATGTGCAAAAAACTGAGGCCCTCTTGTATAACTTTAAACCTACACCCCAATTAAAATTAACATACCCTTTGAGATGGAATAAGGTTACAATGAGATACCTGGGGGTGAAATCTGCTATTAACTTGGAAGTCATCGATATCATAAATTACGAGCCCCTAATTTCACAGCTTGTAATATATATGACTAGATGGTCTCACTCCCCTTTAAGCTTTTTCCATCGTATAGTCCATAAAGCAGAATGTCCTACCTTGTATATTGTTCCTCCTACAGAACCTACCCCACCCCAACCAGTTTTTATTCTACAGCATGGGACAGATTAATATCTAGATTAATTTGGGCTGGAAACCCACCACGTGTTAGATATACGGTCCTGCAGCTTCCAAGGGAGAGAGGGGGTTGTAATCTCCCCTGCTTTTGAAATTATTTTAAGGCCGCTCAGCTTCGGGTCCTAACTGTGTGGCTCAAGCCCACAACACAGTATATTGCATATTGGAAGCAAATTGGGACAGTTTATAATGACTTGGGGAGCCTCCTGATGTCCATTTTTGTCAACCCACCAGCCTATAATCCCGTAAGTAAATATTTCCCATACACCAGGGAGCCTTTGAGGGTTTGGCTTTGGATGCTGACCCGCTATTTTACCCAGCAGGAACTACTCTACATGAGAGCAATAGCCACTGACAAATCCTTCCCTCCTAACATGTCAGGTGGCAGGGCTCAGGTCTGGTGAGCTAAAGGCTTACGGTATGTCCATCAAGTAGTAGGACCCACGGGGTTGATTCTATTTGCAATCCTGCAGGGGTCATATGACCTCCCAGGTTCTGAATTTCATGGGTATATGCAGCTGAAATCTTATCTCTGAAGCACGAGAACCAACTGGCAGACCTAGCTGAAAAAAACTCTACAATGGTCCAATTAATAATACATTACACTATGGGGATACAGTCTTCCCATGAAATTAGTGCCTTTTACACAGTGTTTAGTGAAAGACTAGATGATTCTACAGAAAAATTACGATCAATCAGGGCTAAGGAGTTGCAACTAGATATCCCGGTTATGGCCTGGGAGGGGTCGGCAGGTCCAGCCACCAGAGTAGTTCATTCCCCATATTGGAGAGAATACATATGGAAACTTACAGCCCGTTACTTTAGGACCACTCTGGTGACCTCCAAATATGATGGGGACCCTACTGGAGGCTGTTGGAGTGGGTGTGGGGTTCCTCGTGAGGGGCAAACCCATGTACTGTGACCATGTCCCCTCTTGTATGATTATTGGAAATATGTGATTAGGGAACTTAAGGAGATATATGAGCTGGCAGCCCTGGATAAGCCCATGTTTCTGTTGACATTTTCTTTGCCAGAGGGGCTGAAGGTGGACCCTGTCACCCGTAAGCAGACTACCTTGATGGTGGCAGCTGCTCATAAAGCCATTACCTGAATGTGGTTGACCTCAAGGATCCCTACCAAAATGTCCTGGGTGGGAACTGTCAGGGAAACCTATTCCCTAGAATGACTTTCAGCTAGCCTTTTGGATAAGAAAGAAGCCTTTGATCTTAAGTGGAAAAATGGGTTCAGCATTTTATTTAACTCTAAAAATTGATTAGAGTTTTGCTCATAAAAGTGAGAAAACATTGTAAAAATGCATAGTACTTGCCTCATTGTGTTTAACAAATGTAACACTTCTAGAAAACCTATATAAATAATTTCTGTACAGTTAGTATTGTCCCAGGAAAAAACTGCTAATCAATTATTTAAAACTCTGTGTGTTATCTATCAATTAGCACATTACCCTGAGTTTGTCCCCTTCCTAGTGTAAGGTATGATGCTTCTGGTTTTGGTATAACAGTATAGTGATGGCCCTGGTTTGGGCTGCTTGGGGGGAGAGAGATGTGGGGTCAGGGTGAAAGTGGAGGTCTGAGACTCCAGCAGAGCTGAAGGTACTATAAACAGGTTTATCACTCATCTGGAGGAATACTGAGGTCATTGTATTACAGTATCAGTCTCCTTCCTCTGCCCCTTCCTTTAGCTGTATAGCCTTTTTTTTGCTCCTGCCTCATATAGCTTAAATATATTGTCTGTTATCCATCTTTGAAATTCTATGTACTGTCGTATCTCAATAAATAAAAAATGAATTTTAAATTTAAAAAAAAAACTGTGTAACCCAGGCCTGTTGTTGTGCTTTCTCTCTGACTGTGTTTTACCATTCCAACGTAGTGACTTATTAACGCCATAACATGGCTGCAAAAATCAATCGTTACATTGCCCAATAACTCGCCCCCAAAACACATTACAAGCAAATGATGCACAGCCAGTAAAAGTTTATTACAAGAGAATATAGCAGAAATTACAAAAACCTATTATAGCAGAAAATCGGACTAACAGAAAAAGTCAAAAGTAATAGCACACAACTGCACAGGATGCCCCCAAAGAAACAATAATTTCACTGTGCCAAAAAAGCATTCTCAATGCCACACAACATCATAGGAGTACCGGGGGCAGATTGTCCCCACAGAAACAGTACTTACTTATTATGTACCAGAAAGCATTTTCAGTATCGCAGAATTTCATAGGAGCACTTGGGGTGGGGAGCGCCTACAGAAAGAATAATATTACTGATTAGCGATTTCTTTCACACACCCCGGGTGCTCCTATGAAGTTGTGCAATATTGAGAATGTGTTTTTTAGTACATGATACATAAGAGCTTAAGCAACAGGTTGGTAGAAAAGAGGCCAGGAGTTATATTTTGTTTTAAACTGAAATATATTTTGTTTTAAACTGAAATATTTGAATAGTTTGTTAGTGAAATTAGTTCTATGTGTTAAAAATTATTACCTTGAATTTGAACTGATACTTGGGCTGTGATATTGTAGGTTTGGGGATAGATGTTTGGCAGGGAAAAATTAGAAGGTAATTTAAATGTGTTTGCCTGGTGTTTGGTAAGAGCCTCCCACCCACCCTGTTTTGTAGGCTTACTTAAATACTGAAAAGCCACTGGGGTTGGGATTGAAGGGCTGAGTATTTCTGTTTGGGACTGAAATTTTGAAGCAACAGGAGTTGGTGGGCCTGTGACATCATACGGTACCTGGAGTCTGCTTACACACACTGTTAGTGGGACTGAACACATACTGGACTGTATGTGTTTGTGAGACTTGGGAACTTTGTTGGTGGGGTTGAAATTGGGTTTGTAAATAACTACAGTCAGTATAGAGAGAAACTGTACTCCAGGGGAAAGGGACTGAGAAAAGGGGGTGTGCTATTATAAACAGAGGGGGATAATCTGGGTGGCCATATTCCACCATGGCAGGCATCTTCGGAAGGGTTGTAGGCTGCACAGGCTGTGGGATGGCAATAATTCTAAATTGGGCCTGGAGAGAGGGAGGCTGCCCACTCTGTAGACAGCTATCTTGTATTAGGAGTGAGGTATATTGGTTAAGGAGTAAGCTGTGGGAGCTGGGGGGGGTGTCCAAGGATAAGGGGTGTGGATATGGGCAGCAGAAGGGTGGGGCTGAGGGGAGGCTGGGGCAACTCTGAAATTACAGGACATTATGCTACAGCAAGCAGAAGAGGGATATTAGGGACAGAGGACCCTTAGATAGGGAAGTTGATGCTAAGGGAAAGCGTACAGGGTGAAAATTCTGAATTCAAGGAGACTGGAGGGAAAAGTCAGGAGGGGCTGTTGTGCGGAAGCCTAAAACAGCAGACTGTGGGAAGGAGCTCTAAGGTGAACAGTGCAAGAGAGGAAGAAGAGGGTCAGTTTAGAGATGCAGTCAGGGAAACTCGGGTTACTTGATGGAGGCTGACATAGAGTGTCACAATAAATTTGAGATACTAAGCATCCTAGAGGAGAGGAAGGGGTTGGTGGAAATGAGGAAACTTATACAGAGGCCGGGAGGGAGTCAGATACCCATAGGGCATCACAGAACAGCTATGGAAAGGATAGACATAGTCCCAGAGGAGAAGGAAACATATATGTTAAGCAAATGGGGAGATGCAACATATTCCAGACATGAGGGAGGAGAGCATGATTGGAGAGGAACTGGGAGACAAGGAGGTGGAGAGGCCCCTTCAGCAGGAAGGTCAGTACCAAGGATGGGGCCTAGCTAAAGGGACCCACAGAGAGCCTCTGGAGACAGGGGTACTATTACAAGGGGGATGAGGTGGAGGAAGGGGAAACCATCAGGGCCAGGATAAATGGTTCAGATAAGAGAGGTTAAAGGGACACCTATTCAGAGGGTTTTGAGTTAAGTGGGCAAAATAGCAAGGGAGGCAGAAAGGGAGGGTGACAAGGGGTCTCTAATAAGGCAGGAAGACTCCCATGAAATTGTGATCATGAATAAAGGGGGAAGGGGGCTGAGAGGGCATAGTGGAGGTAACCATAAGGATGATGGCGGTGTTAGTTTCTGTTACTGGGAGACTCGATGATTAAGGGTATCCATTGGGAGGGACAGGGGATGGATGCCATAGCCAGGTGAAGGTAGTGAGTATCTCTGGGCTGACAGTGCACAGAGCAAAGTTCATGGTGTATGAAATGGTTAGGGATTGTGGAGGAAACCGATTTCCTGGTGCATTTGGGAACTAATGATCTAGAGAATAGCATTATGGAAATCCAAGCAAGGTTCCAAGAACTTGCCAGAGTCTGTCGGGATAATGGATGCAACATTTCCTTTTCGGAGATATTGCCAGTACCAAAGGCCTCAGTGGAGAAAAAAATGAAACTCACAGAGGTTAATGAATGGCTCAGGAAGTGGGGTGAAGAGAATGGGTTGGGGGTGTTAGGGAACTGGAATGGAGTTTGGGAGGATAAGGGACTATATGCCAAGGACAGGTTTCATCTTGCCCCATTAGGGAAGGAAGTCCTTAAACAGGGGATGGCTGACTACATACAAGAAAGGTGGGGTTTAAACTTGTAAGGGGAGGGATAAGGGAGGGCTGACGAAGCCCTCCCCTCCAGATGAGGGAGTAGCCTTCAAGCCCAAGGGAGGGAAACAGACTGGAGGTGGAGGTTTCAGGAGGAGCAGGGGAGGATGGAAGTATAAGGAATCTGGGTGGGGTTCGGCAAAAGGATCAGGGATAAGGGTGGGGTTAGTGTTAGTAAATGCCAGGAGTTTGGGAAACAAGTTGCCAGAGTTCCAGGCCATGCTGTTCGAGGGAGGGTGGATGTATGGCAGTCACGGAAACGGGGTCAACAAAATCATGACTGGGACCTAAATGTATCGGGGTACACTATGCTTAGGAAGGATAGAAAGGAGGCAGAGGGGTGGAGTGGCTATGTTCATTAGAGATGACATAGAAATTGCTATGGTAGAAGAGGCAGAGGAAACGTGAGGCCTTATGGGTCACCTTACGATCCCCAGCAGGAGATAAGGTCAAGCTGGGTGTAGCATATAGGCCCCCCGGGATGAGTGATGTTCTAGAGGATGGTTTGCTGGACAACATCATTGCCCAGTGTGGACCAAAAGGGGAAGGAGTGGTGTTGATGGGGGACCTTAATATGCCAGGTACTAACTGGGGAACCATGTCCTCTAAGGTGGCCAAGGAGCAGAGGCTGCTGGATGGCTTCCTGGATGTGTTCTTAACACAGCATGTGATGGAGCCCACAAGGGAGGGGCATGTCCTGGATGTGGTTCTGGCAGATGGGGATCTGGTAAGGGACATGGTTGTACAGGACCCCCTGACTGGGAGTGACCACAATACTGTCTGGTTTCAAATAAGCATTGGGGGAGTGGGGGTGAGATCTAGGACACTGGCAGTGGACTTCAGGGGGGCAGACTTTATGGGCATGGGAAATATTCTCAAGGATCACTTGAAGGGGATTACCTCAACAACAAGTGTGGAAAGGAGATGGGAGGTCATAAAACGGGGACTTCATGAGGCAGTCAGGATCTGCGCTAAGTTGAAACGTAGGGGAGCAAGGTCACATAAACCATGCTGGTGGTCCAGGAGGTCCAGGTAGCAGTCAGAGAAAAGAGGCGGCTTACAAAAATATAAAACAACAAGAGGGATAGGGATAAGAAATGTACCAGCTTGCATCTAGAAAAGTCACCCGTATGGTGAGGAGCAAAGTCCAGTAAAGAGCATCGGCTGGCACAGGGATACATGGAGGGAAAAGGGTTCTTCCGTACATTGGGAGCGGAGAAAACTAAGGGCCATCTCAGCAGATTGAGATCAGAAGGAGGGTGGGTGGAAGAGGCGAGGACCAGGCAGAGGTATTTAACAGTACTTTGCCTCTGTGTTCACTAGGGAGGGGATGGGATATCTACAAAGCAAGGCACAAAGGGGATAGAGCGGCGGGAGTGGGATCAGGGGCAGCAGAAATGGAGCAAAGGAGGAAAGGTACCCCAGGGTGTCGCATCTGGATAAGGATAAAAAGACCAGTAAGGTGGAGACGGATGATGCCATCCCACCAAAGGGTGTGGTTGCCCTCAAGGCCCTAAAGAAAGACAAATCTCTGGGCGGGATGGCATTCATCCGAGAGTACTATGGGAATTGGCGGACATACTGGCTGCACCTGGCGAGCTTTTCAACAGGTCACTTGAGACAGGGAGGGTACCTAGGGATTGGCGAGAGGCACATGTGGTACCAATCCATAAAGGGGGTCGAGAAGGAAGTACCAGGAAACTATAGACCCATCAGTTTAACCTCGGTGGTGGGAAAATTAATGGAGAGTATACTAAAGGAATGATTGGGGTTTACTTGGAGGAGGTGGAGGTCTGGATAGTCGGCAGCATGGGTTTGTGCCAGGTAGATCATGTCAAACCAACCTTGTGGAGTTCTATGAATGGGTAACATCAGAACTGGATAGGGGTAAGCCTGTGGATGTATTATTCTTGGACTTCAGCAAGGCGTTTGACTCTGTCCCCACAATGGTCTGGTGGAAACTGATGGGGTTAGGAGTAGGCCCTTTGATGGTCAGATGGATTGAAAACTGGATAGCTGGATGCACTCAGAGAGTAGTGGTCTGTGGGGAGCTCTCGAACCCTACAGAGGTTGGTATGGGTACCACAGGGCTCGGTCCTGGGTCCAATCCTGTTTAATGCATACATATCAGACATCAGGGATGGTATAGGGTGTGAAATGAGTCTCTTCGGATGACTCCAAGATGGGAGCAGTAGTTGAGGGAGAAGAGGGAGGTTGGCCCTGCAAGGGACCTGGACACCCTGGAAGCTGGGCTCACACATGGAATTAAATTTCAATATCACCAAGTGCAAGGTGTTGCATCTTGGTCGGGAAACCCTAAACACAGGTACACCCTGGGAGGGAGGTGCTGGAAGCCTCAACAGGGAAAAAGACCTAGGGGTCATGGTGGATACATGTATGAATAACACTGAGCAGTGCAGGAGAGCAGCTAGCAAGGCAAACAGGATGTTGGGATGCATCATGAGGGGATCACCTCTAGGAGCAAGGAAGTGATTCTGCCACTGTACAATGGACTGGTTAGACCACACCTTGAGTACTGTGTACAGTACTGGAGACCACACTTGAAGAGGACATACAGCTCCTGGAGAGGGTACAGAGGAGGCAACAAAGATGATAGGAGGGCTAGGATTTGACTTACGAGGACAGACTTGAGGAGCTCTGCCTGTTTTCATTGGAGGAGAGGAGAGACAGGGGACATGATTGAGGTCTTCAAGTACCTCAAGGAATAAATAGGGTAAACATGGAGGGATCTTTAGACTAAAGCAGGGAGGCATCACCAGAGGGCATGGTTTGAAGTTGGAAGGTGGAAGGGTGAGGGGAAAAGAGGAGGAGGTTTTTCACTGAGAGGGTGGTGGACCCTTGGAATGCTCTGCCTGGTGAGCTGGTTCAGAGATCCACAGTGGAGAGCTTTAAGAAAGGGTGGGACAGACACAGAAAGTGGATGTATCAGATGATGGCCTGTCCCGGGGGGGTGGGGATGGATGATAGGGGTTTCTGGAGCACAAGGGATGGGAGGGTCTCGGCACCCAACTAAGGATCTAGGTTCGAGCAGACTTGATAGACCATAAGGCCTAATCTGCTGGCAAATAGTATGTTAGTATGTTAATAATATTACTGATTAGCAATTCTTTCTGTGGGGGTGCTCCGCCCCCACACACCCTGGGTGCTCCTATGCAAGTGTTGAGGGGATGTAATTGATGCCTACTTACTTCAAAATCAAAGAATATTTACCACTATCTAGCACTACCTATAACAATCTTTTTTTTAGCAGCACATCAGCAACCAGCATTGACTTTAAACAATAAGTGAAATACTTCTCTTACAGTCAACAAGGACCAGGTGGAATTGGGGACAGAGGGGTTTCTGCCCACAGGATAACTTGAGGACGTTTTGCACTGATTCAGATCATGGAATGACAAATTAAACAGGTTGGCCATGGTTAAGGGATCTGAAACTATATCATTTGAGGCAATGTTGTTGATATTGCTGTTCTTTAGACCACACAGAATCTGGCTTATGATTGTCCAAAGATGCCTTAGATATGCATAGCTAATAATATGTTGTTCCTTGAGGAAGTTTTTTGTTTCCAGCTTGAAGCTGTCACAGTTATGCTGAAAACTAAGGGGGTGTGCAGTGATACCTTATCTAAAAACTGATAATTCCATTGAGAATTGGAGATAGATAGTGGTTAGGGCTGGGCGAAATTTATCATCCACCAATGACATTCTGGTGAAATGCTGATTTCGTTTCTGCAAAATGTCACCAGAATTGTGATTTCAGTTATTTCCATCTAATTTCAAAAGAGTTAGGCTAAATTGTACCAAACGTGGTATGCTGAATTTACCAAGGCCCATACAGATGTGTTCCAAGCTTCAAATCTCTAAAGGTGACTGAGTGATAAGTACACAAACTTTTGGAAATTTTAAAATTACATTTTGCAATTATGTAAACTGCAGGATTTTAAGCTCTTATAACTTTAAGATTAAAGAACAGAGTATCATCAATGTTGTTAGGTTCATTGACCCTAAATATTAGGCTTTCAGACCACCCTCATGGCACAACAGCAGAGCATCTTGCTGGCATGCAGATGACCTGGGTTCAGATACAAGCCCGGGAAGGCATGTTGGGAGGCAGGCCATGGCTGAAATAGCTGCTGATTGTCAGTGCAGCTTGCTTGGGGCGGGTTGGTAGCAGGTCCCACTAAAACAGTGATCCCCATGACTGGGCCAAGGAGCTTTCCCCTGCCACAGGGGAAGCTGTGGCTGTGTGAGGCTGGCACCACCCCCACCAGGGGAGATGGGAGGGAAAAATGCTGGAGAAAAACCTGGTAGCCAGCAGCGTGATGGCTTTGTTCAGCCCGATCAGGGTATATCCTGTGTACGGGGTATATCCCTATGAGAGGAGCTGCTGGCTGGAAGAAAAAACAATATGAAAAACTAAAGAGTGCGTGTGTCAGCTCTCAAATATCTTGTTTAAAGACTGGCCAAGTTATAAGCAGCCAAATATGCCAAAATAACATCAATAATTAAAGCTGAATTTCATGAGCTTCTGTGAAATTGTAGAATGTTGTGATATATTTGTCAAAACCATGTCCATACATTTTGCCCAGTCATACACTTGAGTTGCCACCGTGGAGGAAGGTAAAGGCTGGGGAAAGTGGCAATAAGGTGGCATTCATAGGAGACTCCATTGTAATAGTATAGTGGTGCCAAGTGCCAGGTCACTATCTTGAGTGATGAGCCATGAAGAATAGTCATGGACATCACCACGCATTACTCTGAATCCTTCAGTATGCCAGATAACCACTGGAGTTCACTGACTTAATGACTTGTGGAAGCACATGTACCTGCTGAATGTTTAACAACCCTGTAGATAACAATGTACATTTTTACTATTTCAAAACAGTGGCACCAAGTGACAACAAGCCTTGCAACTAGTTGCAACATAGACCATTGTGACACAAGGATCGGGATACCTTAAGTCTTGCTGGAGCATGATGCTGGGCATGACTGTGCAGAAGTACTGGAGGGGTACCGCAGGGCCATGATGCTAGTGCCAGTAAGGTTATTCAGTGGTGACTAGTGCTTTGTGAAAGCTAAATTCCTCAAGGTGGAATTCTAGTGGCATTACCTAGTATGTGTCCATGAATGTTTGAGCAAATTTTGCCAATTAGTAATTAGAGAAGTATCAACAATAAATGTTAACCTACTAAACCAAATTTATCTGGTTTAATTAGATTCCAGGACATATTTACTTTGGTGTGCATGCCAAATCTTGAGTACACACCTGCAATTGCAGTGATGCTACAAACATCCAAATGTTTTGAAAATGTTCATTCACACAATTTAACAAATAAATTGTGAAATTTTGAAAGCCTATAGCTTCCAGTTCACATAACCAATTACTTATCTATTTAACAGTTTAATGACTCTTCCAAGAAAGTATGCATATGCATTTTCAATTATCTAGCTCCAAAAGTGGCTAAGTTGTAAGCATAGAAATATTATCTGAAATTTTCACATGAACAATAAATTGCCAGCCTTTGAACCCCCAAAACATCTCCTCCGCTCATGAAAATGTCATGAAACTTGACACTGTGTTAAGGTCTCTTCAAGCAATAAGCATGCCAAACTGCAGGGGCCTGATATTCAAATCCGTGCAAAGCAGAGTGTAAAAATGTGTGCTGCACCTTGCAATTGCCTGGGTGCCTGAAGATGCTATAGTCAGTCAAACAGCGCACCGGTGCTATTCGACTGAATATAGAGTCATGTTGGCCTAGCGCTAAGCCACTTAGCACTGCCCCAGCAGGGCTCCAGAAGTACACTGCCAGAATGGACAGCGCTGAAGCCCTATTTGCAATATTCAAAAGGACCCAATAAATGAGCCCATTGGGCATACAAGGCACTAAGGGGCCAGTTGCATGCTCATAATGGGCTCATTTGCATGGGTAGAGAGGCAAGTTAGTGCGGCACTGCCCCACCCCCCAACTGCTTGGTCCTAGATGTGTAGATATCCCTGTTGGCAATGCTCTGATTGATGGCCCGTGCTGTACAAAATAACATCCCCGGTGCTGGTGCCCCCCCCAATCACTGGCCCGTACTGTATAAAACAACATACCTCGTGCTAGTGGTCCCACTTGACGGTTGCTGGCCCGTGCTGTACAAAATAACATCCCCGGTGCTGGTGCCCCCCCCAATCACTGGCCCGTACTGTATAAAACAACATACCTCGTGCTAGTGGTCCCACTTGACGGTTGCTGGCCTGTACTGTACCAAAAAACATCCCTGGTGCTGGTGATTCCCCCACTGATCACATACACTTATTGTATATAAATATATCCTGGTGCTAGTGGTCCCCCACCCCGCCAATTGTCAGCCCATACTGTGATAAATGATATCCCTGGTATCTAGTGGCCTTCCCCCACCGTCGCACCAAACCCCCCAGTCACCTTCCCAGTCTCCTCGGTGCCACAGGTGCACACGGTGACTGGCGCAGCCCTCCTCACACCTCCACGACATGCTGCTTATGTCCTGGCAGGGAGTGCACCTTTTATTTACAGGACAGGGTGATGTCCTCTGTCCTATAAATAAGGGGAATGCACCATGTCTGGACATACTGCAGGGGGCTGGGAAGATGACAGAGGGGTGGTTTTTTGGCGTTGCAGTGGAAGGGGGGCACTAGATGCCAGGAATTTTATGTTATCACAGTATGGGCTGATGATCGGGGAGGGGGCCACTAGCAGAAGGGATATATTTATATACAGTACGGGTCAGCAATCAGAGGGAAAGGGGACAACTAGCATCAGGGATACATTTTTTTAAAGTACGGGCCAGTGATCAGAGGGATGGAGACCACTAGCATCAAAGAGTTTTATTGGTACATTGGTGGAGGGGCCAATGACTACAGGGGGCAGTTGTGCTTCCCCAGTGGCCAGCCGGCTGCATTACCTTTAGCTAGGGTTGCCCAGAGTTAAGTCAGGGTTTTGTTAGGCAGTATTTGCACTGCGCAAAAGGACCACACTAAACCCTTTTTCACAGCACAAAGCCACTGAATATGGGGTTGTGCGTATATTCATGGCCATGACTAGAGATGTGTAAAATTGGAAAATTTCGCCTAGTGAAATATTTTGCGTAATTTCAGCATTACTCAATATTTTTCCCTAGGAGAAACTTAATTTCGCCTCTGATTTTGCTTTCATGTAATGTACAATTTTGCCCAATTTCACAGATTTTGCTTTCACGTTAGGCAGAATTTCGCCAATGTTTTTCAATTTCGCCAGTGAAATTGCAATGCTTTGTGGGTAAATAGCTGAAATATCATGTGCAGGCTGTTTCCTGCACAGTATATTGTGTGTTGAGTCGGAGACCAGTTCAGTGTGATGCATCACAGCCAATAAACCCTTCAAAAACAATGCCCCCCCAACTTCGTTGTGTGCGAGGGATGCCCAATCCCCTCGGCTCTTATCTTCCCTCCCTTGGTATGTGCGAAGGGGTGCTAATATTCCATCAGCTACAGCATCCCCCTCACACACAAAACACTCAGGTGGCATGCTGGGGCCCACCCCAGCATGCCAAATTTCCTGTAAACCAAAACCGCCCCACAAGTTTTTTTTTTTTTTAACCTGTGAAAGAAGAAACGGTCCTCATGGGTCTCCTGCCTCTCCCAACCCGCGCCCACCCTCTGTGTGCTCCTGCCTCCTCACTCCCCTCATCCCATACTTACCTCCAGAGCCTGGCATGATGATCTTTGGTGGACTGGGAACATGTCTGCACTCTTCAAAGCCGACCGCAAACTGAAGAAATGCTGGTAAGCTGTATAATGGCATAAATAGGTTTTTTTCAACTTTGGTGCATATCTCAGACGTTTTTCAGAATTTTGGCACCAAATTTTCAACATGGGGTTATTGGGACCCCTCCTCATGTATTCGGTCACTGTCATGGCATTATTTGGTCCTGAAAGGTGATTTCGCAGTCACTGTGCAGAATCACCTTTTGGGACCGAATAATGAAATGACAGTGCCACTGTTCATTAGGGGGGCTCTCAAAAAGCCTATGTTGCAAATTTGGTGGAAAAAATCCAAACAATGGCTGTTTTATGAGCGTGCATTTCGCAGTTTCCACGCACGCTCAGTAACTCCTGAATTTGTAATATTTTCACTCCAGATTTTCAAATTGGCATTTTCCCACACCTCCTTATGAACAGTACAGCTGTCATTTTACATACCCTGGCCGAAATGTGTTTTCATATGTCTGGCGCACAATAGCGCGGTCACTGTGCGAAATCAGTTTTCAGGACAGTTTGAGGAAATGACGGTGACACTGTTCATGAGCAGAGGTCCAAAAATGCCTATATTGAAAATTTGGTGACGAATGTCCATAAAATTACTGTGTTTCATTTATTTATAAATTTTTGTTGTCCGGGTGAGTGTGTTAGGCAAGAACCTGCCTGTTTTCAAGCACGACCTGGGAGGGTACAAGATACATTAAAATCAACAGTCAAGACATAGGAGAAATACAATCAGCAGTTGATGTTATACAGCAGGTATCATTGCAGAATACACACAGGAAATACAGAATTCATGTTTATGACAAATAAGATACAGACAGTTTTGAGTGCTGAACAACACAACTGTTCTCGCAGGGATAGAGAGGGTATAGACCAACAGGTGGTAAACATCCACGCAGAGATGAACCAGAGTTACAGGAGCCAGGCAGTAGTAGACGGGTGCTTAAATGCATGCATTACACAGTTTCCATGCACCCTTGCAACTTCACATATTTGCAATATTTTCATGCCAGATTTTCAACAATGGTATTTTTTCACACCTCATTATGAACAGTACAACTGTCATTTTTCACATCCTGCCCAAAATGTGTTTTCACACCTGTGGCTCACAATGGCGTGGTTGCTGTGGGAAATCAACTTTTGGGACAAATTAACAAAATCACAGTGTCACTGTTCATGAGGGGAGGTCCCAAAATGCCTATGTTGAAAATGGTTAAAATCCGAAAATAATTAGGTTAGGACGTGTGTTGCACAGTTTCTATGCCTGCTCATGACTTCACCAATTTTTCCTATTTTCACTCCAGATTTTCAACGTCACAAGTTTTTTACACCTCCTCATGAACAATACAGTTGCCATTTTTCACATCCTGCCCAAAATGTGTTTTAGTCCCTGTGTCGCAAATGGCATAGACGCTGTGCAAAACTACCTTTCAACTAACAAACTGATAGTGCCACTTTTCATGAGGTGGGGTTACAAAAAGCCCATGTTGAAAATTTGGAGTGAAAATACCAACAAATGCCTACAGTGTTAGGGCTTCCAACTGTTGCTCCCCACCCTGTAGAGACTGACAGGCATCAGGGGTGTGACTTGGGATCACTGGCTGTAATGCTCACACCATTCCACCCCCACCCCCACCCTGCATCCAGTGACAGGCATCAATGTCTGCCTTGGAGTGTTCGGCCCTAAAGTTCACCCCATTCTCCTTAACTGCACCCACCTCAGCATATTTCCTTATGGAATGGTGTAAGTATAAGGCCCAAAGACCCCAAAGCACACTCGACACTTGTCAGTGTCTACAGGGTAGGAGTGAGGTAGAATGGCATGAGCATTATAGCTGATGACCCAAAGGCACACCCCAACACCTGTCAGTCTCTGCAGGGTGGGGGTGGTGTTAGCTTTAGTTCAATACTTCACTGCCATTCCTATTATGCATCTCTAACTCCTGCACTACCAATGCCAATGCCAGCGAGACAACATTCGGCATTGACAAATGCTTGTTTTCTTGGATGTACTCGTGTACATTGACCACTTGACTCGTCCATATCCAGGTACACTGCATTGTTGAATTGCTCACAGAAATTAAAATTGTGATCTAGCCTCTGCATTGCAGCATTTCTGTTTTTCTATTTAATTTGCTTACCATATTAAACCTCTCCTCCCTGTTACAACACTGGTGTTTACTACCTGACCCTACTATATATGGGGGCCTGTTAGGCAGTGGCACCACCACGGTTAGGTCTGAAAACCATTTGAAACGGTGCAGAAAACAGCAGATTTGTGTCCTGATGATGGATGTGAACCATGTAACTACATGTGTGACACCTGATTTCTGTCTGAATGTACTGTAAACTTTTTTGGGAAACATTTCTGGACTTCTGGGCCATGTTAGGCAGTGGCAACACCATGATTAGGCCTTAAATCATTGGTAAACAGTGGGCCAAACATTGTGTTTTGTCCAGGTGGAAGGCGTGCAACATATTACAGCATGGCAGTGACCTGATTTTAGTCTGAATTTACTGTAACATCTTTTGGGAAATATTTTGGGACTTGTGGGGGCATGTTAGACAGTGGCACCACCATGGTGAGGCCTGAAAATAATTAGAAACGGTGCAGGAAACAGCAGATTTGGGTCCTGATGCTGGATGTGAACCATGTAGCTGCATGTTTGACACCTGGTTTATGTCTGAATTTACTGTAACATTTTCTGGGAAACATTTCAGGAATTCTAGCCTTCTGGGGCATGTTGTCAGTGCTGGCACCAGATGTATTACATCGTCTTAATGTTGCACACAACAACATTTATTTATTCTTTTTTATTATTATAGGATTACAATACCTTTGAGCCAGGGCTCTTTTACAAAGGTTCCACGTCAGGTTACAATTCAAAACATAAGACATGTAAGTCAGATTACAAATTCAATACATATGACAATTTTACAAAAGTGTAAGCTAAACAGAGTTACACAGCATCTGAGAAACAAAACAAGTTTTGGAGGCTAGGTTACAAGGAGATAGCGGATGAGGTACAGACAGGATAGAGGACAAGAGAGAGGAAGAGTAGGGGGGGTAGAGAGCTATAGAGGAGGAGCACAGCCAGAGGCATAGTCGTGGACATAACATGAGGAAGTGCGTGCTAAGGGGTAACCAAGTGCTAATAGGAGAGAGAACTACATAAGGTTAGGGAAATATTCATGGGGTCAGCTAGTGGAGGCAGTCACAGCAGCTAGAGGCAGTGAGAGAGACAGAGGCGGAGCCTTGATTTAAATGCACCAAGGGTAGGAATGGAGGAGATTTAACTGTTTAGACCATTTAGCCAACTGGGAACCCTGTAGACAAAAGATCTTTGACCTTGTGAGGTACGACAACGTGGAACCTGCAGGAGCTGTGATTCAGACCCCAAGTTGGCGGGGTTATTGTTAGGTGCAGGAGTGCACACACTCCAGGGGGCGCAAGGCCCATAGTTATTTTCTTCATCATGGTGCAGGTTAGTTACTTTATCAGATTGGTGAGTTGCAGCCATCCAGTTTGTGCACAGAGGTCGCACGTATGTGTGAGGTGGTGGAATCCAGTGAGAAGTCGGCAGGCCTTACTGAGGGAAGCGGATATGCGTCTAAGAGCAGTAGCAGGGGCAGAGCCATAGATGATAAGCCCATAGTCAATAATGGAGACAACAGAGCTCTGAACAGTGACAGTCAGGGCTCCTGGGGTAAGATGTTGCCTATGCCGGAAGAAAAGGCCAAGGCGAGTATTTGCTGCCTTGGCTACAAAGTCAATGCGGGCACAGTATGTTAGATGAGGGTCTAGAGTGATCCCAAGGTACTTAAAGGCTTGAACCTGTTCCAGGGTGGCTCTACGAATGGTTTTGATAGATAGGAGGTGCAGCTTATGCTTGTTATGAGAGCTGCTGAGCATCATAGACTTTGTTTTCTTATTATTGAGGACCAGATTGTGATTTGAGAACCAATTTTCAACAAATGTGAAGCCAAGCTGAAGGCTGTCTTGTAGAGGCTTAGGATCCTTGTGGGAGGCAAGAATTACAGCATCATCTGCATAGAGGATGATTGTTTCACAGCAAGAATTTGGAAGGGAGTTCAGGAACAAGCTGAATAATAGGGGGCCCAGAATGGATCCCTGGGGGACACCTGAGCGAACAGACCTGGTATCACACAGGACATCTGCAATTTTTACTCTTTGAGGCCGGTTCTCCAAGTAGCTTTTGAACCAGGCAGTGGAGTCGGGAGAGATCCCAGCTTTCAGAAGTTGCACAAGCAGTAGGCGGTGATGGACAGTGTCAAACGCCTTAGTCAGATCGATAAAGACGGACCCAATTAGCTGACCATTGTCCAGTGAGCTGTGAAGAATGCCAGAGAATTGCAGTAGGGCAGATCAGGTGCTATGACTTTTCCTGAAGCCATGTTGTTGCGAGCACATGATATTGTATTTGTCCAGGAAATCTGTGAGCTGATCTGCTGTAATACGTTCTAGGGCCTTGGAGAGGGGTGGCAATATAGAGATCAGATGGTAGTTTCCATGAGTGGCCTTGTCATTACTTTTATGAACAGGGGTAACAGTGGCAGATTTCCGTTTGTCAGGGAACTGGCTAAGCCTAAGTGCAACATCACATAGCATTGTGAAACAGTTTTTTAGTAGGCACAATACTTGACATTTGTGGATAGGAGGAGGAAACATGTTAAAGGGAAGGTGACGTCTTCAACATAATTTTAACAAAATATAACATTGACCAACAATTCAGTTGCATTCCCCATATGTGGAGTTTGCAAAGGAAAGGCCGGCACCAGTGGAAGGCTGTGGGCCATTAGGGCCCTGTGCACAGAGTCTGTATTTTTTTAATTCAAATACCTCGTGTGAGTCACTTCAACTCAAAGTAAGTAGTAATCACCACAAGCACGTATCCATAAAGTGCTCTTTCTTTATTACAGTGTGGCATCCGAACAATGTAAAGAATGCTTCCATATAACTAGGATAAAAAAAACACCCGCTCCCTCAAGGCAACATACTTCATAATATATATATAACAGATGATGGTGCCTTGGGGGAGCGGGCGTTTTTAACTTGGTTATAGGGAAGCACTTCTACATTGCTTAATTGACACACTAGAGACTCGAATAAAGAACAAGCACCTTATGGACATGTGCTGTGGTGAGCACATCTAACTTTGAGTTGAAGCAACTCACACAAGGTATTTGAATTCCAAAACAATATGCACTAGTCTGTGCACAAGGCCCAGATGACCAACAGCCTTCGGCAGGAGCACAAAAAAAAGAAAGAGAGATAGAGACTCAGAGAGAGCTGGGGGGTTGGGGGAATCACACACACACAAACACAATGGCCAGGTACTAAAATATAAACTATGACAAAGACAAACAAGAAAAAGTTAGAAAAAATAGCACAGATTAAGTAATGTAGGTGTAAAAGTGCACTCTGCAGTCACAGAAAGTATAAATGCTGCCTGCTTCCTCAGGATATATAGCACAGGGAATGAGCCACTCACTTACTGACTGTTTAGACTCAACCATGTGACCACCAGCAGAGTGAAATGCCCAATTTCGCCTAATTTCACTTCAGATGTGCAGGCGATATTGGCGGCAAAATTTTGCCAGTGAAATTTCACCAGAAAGCCATAATTTTGTGAAATGTTTTGCTAGGTGAAATTGGATATTTTGCCATAATTTCACCAGCGAAATTAAATTACGCTGCATCTCTAGCTACGACCCTCCCCTTGCCCGCACATATACATTATGTTTTGCATGGGCACTAATCCTCTTTGCCTGTGCAACAACCTCTTTTTGTTTTGTTAACTCTTTTTATCCTCTGACAACAGGCTGTCCCAATTGTCTGCCACCCTACTGGAGCTAGGGGTCTTGTAGTACTTTCTGTACCCCAGCAGATCCCCAGAGCCTGGCCCAGAGGCTTCATCCATGGATGGCCCCCCGTATTTCTTCCATTTTCTCCTCAGTGTCCTGTTCCCAAGACCCCTGGAAGCAATGGCGCATGCGTGTGGAGGCACGCAAATGCACTGCAGCTCCAGTGCCAGGTCTCTTACACCCTCCCTTCGGCCTAGTGCCGGCACTTCTCAGAGTGGCACCACTCCTACAGCCTCCACCAGGGAGCGGCCATGCTCTGAGAGAGTTGAGAACTCGCTCCTGAGGTGGAGAGCTGCCAGCCGGCTGCTTAACTCACATCCTCTCCTTCCCCCTCTGCCAACCTCGGATGACCTGGCTCTTTTCTGAACCCGGGGTGCCATTGTGGCATTCAGCGCCTCAACCCTCTGTGCCACTGGGCCAGCTTACAACACCCCATTTTAATATGGAGATCCAGTGCAAATTCCAGTTTGTGCAGACAAAGACCCGTGAGCACTTGCGCAAACTCTTGAATATTGGGCCCCAGGTCTCTAGTTATAATACTGACTGAGTTACGACCAATGTAAGAAATTCTGAAAATTCTGAAACATTTTGCGGAATTTCACCGTTTGGCCCAGCCATAATGGTGGTTACCTGTTTCTCATTAATGTCTCTATCCAGGTTGGATCTCTTATCTCCTTACTTGAAGTAGGTGCTGCTTCTGTTTCATTCACTTCTGTTTTGGGGTCATGCTTTTGGGTCATCTTTGCCAATGTACAGTTTGTCTAAGGAGACCTCAAACCTGCAGCACACCTAGTGGTGGAACTATTCTCAACAGGGTTCCTGTGTCTTCACAGCACCCAAAACAGTTATAGTCCCTGGAACAGGGAAGGAAAGTGCATAAGCCAAAGTTTCATCTATTGCACTGTCATTATCAAACTCCTTCCAGACTACTATTAAATTATCATTCCCTCACCAGTTATCAGTTTCCGCTATTGTTACATCATTTCAAACCTGCCAATCAGGTTAAGTAAGTTAAGAAAGGCCATCAAAATATTTGAGACTAAAGTAACTGCTGCCCTACAGTGACACATTTTTCCACAGTAAAGCCCACAGCCTGGGTCAAGGAGTTGTCGAGAGTTTGAAGACCAGCAGTGATCAGAGAAAGGAAAGGAAGAGACATGTGGAGAAGAAAAAACACAGCAAAGGGAGACCTGGCATCAGTACAGCATTCAGTGAGTCTCCCCCAAATACTCACACACACACACACACACTTTTTTTAGACATGGGTGGTACAGTCAGACGAAAGTTGTAGGTGGGAGTGGCTCCCCCTAGATGAGAAGTAACACTGGTGCCCCTAGTAGTGAGTGGGCCAACACTAAGGTACCTTTGATCTAAGGGGCTTTTGTCTCCATGGTACCTCTAGGAGGAGGAGGAGGAGGAGGAACCCTTCTCAAGAGGGTTCCTGTGTCTTCACAGCACCAGAAAAGGGTGGTAGTCCCTGCAGCATGGAAGGAGGGAGTGTAAGCTAAAGTTTCTTCTATGTTGTATAACCGTAATCAAACTGCCAACTCCTTCCAGACTACAAGTAACTATTATTCCTTTACCAGTCATCAGCGTCTGTCATATTATTCCAGACCTACCAGTCATTTCCTCTGTTGCCTAAACCTTACAACATAAAGAGCCTGAAGGTCCATTAAATGCAGAGATCTGCTTGATGTCCCATTGAATGTAGATCTCTGTTTTGGCATGCAGCTTATTGGGGATCTGCTGCTCCTGATTTTACTGGCCTTCAAAAAAAAGAAGTGCGTGTAATGGGCTTATCTCTGGGCTAAGCTCTGCCTTACATCACCACCTAAAGCTCAGGAATTGTCTCTGTGGCCATAGGTGCCGGAACAGGAAGAAAGGGTCAGTAGCCACTCCACTTTTTATTTCCGTATGGCAAAAACTAGCACCCTTGTCTGTGGCTCTACAGTTTGAGGGTTCTCTGCCTGCCTTGGTGCACAGCGCCTCCATCCAGAGATGTTTGATACAGCTGTAGCCAAAGACATGGCCTAATATTTCTAGAGATGTATTTATTTCTGTATGTATGTATCTGTCTGTTTTTTAATTTATTTCAAAAGATTTACCAGGTAAAACATACTGAACTGGTATCATCTCATTTCCAGATGTGTGCTAGGGGGTAGGGAAGAGTTAGAAGCAGCAAAGACAAAGTACACTGAATAAAAATGTAATAATATAAAAAATAACTATGAAAAAATAAGCAAGTTACAGGAAAATACTTATAAGAATAAAACTGCAATACCATAAAAACAGAAGAAAGAAAGAAAAGTAAAAGAACAATAAACAGTGAACTACAGTGCAAAATATGATGGGTAGGGGTCGTCACTGATAACAGGGACAGAATGAGTGTACAAGTGTCAGTGTAGGGTGGAGTGCAGCAGACATTAGTCCACCCCACCTCAGGAGCAACTGCAGGAGTGAGTACAGAAATCTCAGAGAAATGTCATTCTCCTGTATCTCTCTGATCATGCTACTGCCCTCCATATCAACTACCTCCTCAACCTCTCCTCTTTATCCTCAGTCCCTAGCTCTTGGAATCTGCCAATAGTCATTCCCCTTTCCAAAGGTGGTGATCTTTCTTCCATTGGTAACTACTGCACTATCTCTCTACTTCCCACTATAGCTAAACTCCAGGAAAAGTGGGTTAGCTGGTAACATGGTATAACCTTCTGGGAGGCTGCACCTCCCCACCTCCACTCTCATGTGACCACCTCCCCACAATAACCCCACAGAATGATGTACTTGTTTAGAAAATAAGGATGCCTAAACAGCATTAACACACTTTTATTACAGCACAAACTCATGCAATGAAAATGGATTAGACCAAACAATCATTAAAAGTGGTCACCCCCCAGTTAGCCAACTACATAGGCATGGTACAAATTCAGTGCCACGGCCACTATTTAGTCAGATCCTTTATGAGCGAGCAACAAATACAGTTATAGTTACTTCTTAGCTGCCGAGCAGCAAATTATGTTATGGTTTCTGCTTCTAACCCCAGGAATCACTCATTATGATTAAACAAATGCAGTCAGCCTCCTGTGTTGGACTGCCCGGAGAGATGGAATTATATGCAAATGATGGAACTCTCAATTGGCTTATGCCACTTTCAAACTGCTGCCCTAGCAATTGTTGCACTCTCAGTGCTTCAGATTCTTTACTCCGCCTGCCCAGTGAAGACGTCCTGGAGAGCTCTCCTTCAACCTCTTCAAAATCTGATTATCTGTTGATAAGTAGTGTTTTTCTCTTTATTTTTCAGATTGCTACCATAGTTTTAGCTTATTTTGTAGTTTGTGTAATTTTTATTGTATTTAGCGGTTCCTTCATGGTTCCTTGGAACCGAGGGTTCCGCTATTTCTAGTGAGGGTTTTACCTCAATCTTTTATATTTGTTTATTTTTTGTGGTAGTTTAATATCCACATATATTTATTTAAATCTTATATAGGATTTCTTAGTTCTCGGTATCAGGAACCGAGTAGCGCTCGGTTCCCGGAACCGTTAGCAGTTGCTTATGATTGTTGTATTCAGTTCTAAGGAAGCGATAATTCGTTACTTTTTCTTCAACGATTCCTGCTCAGTGTCAGAGGATCCTGCTGTTAAGCCTAAAAATACACAGGACCCACTGGTTTTAAATTGTGTGAGTCTTGTGGTCAGATAATAGCCAAAGCAGACAGTAAGTAAGTAAGTAAGTCAAGTTTATTTCTTTCAAGCGCCCTTCCCAAGTTCAGGGCGCTTTTACAATAGTTCAAAAGCACTTTAAAACACACCATATAGAACAATAAATACAGCAGTCATAAATAACTCCCACTTATTATGTCCCAGCAAATGCTTGGGTAAAAAGGAAAGTCTTTAGCTGTTTTTCAAAACTTTCCACAGTCAGGCATTCATTGTGTATTTTTTGTCTGGGTACTAGCCATATTTTTACAAACTGTGACATTTGTAAAACTTTTTGCCCTAAAACTCTTTAAGAAAAGGTCAAAAATATTAGAAGAGATGGCTTCTGCTTCTGCTATTACTGGTGAAACTAGTTTCTCCTCCTCTGGTACAAGAAAGGGTGGAGGTAAAGCTAAGGATCCTGATAAAGGATCAGATAAAGTTGAGCAAGGTAAGACAAAAAGGCCAGTGGAGTCAGGGACTGAACCTGTGCCACTGAAGAAAAAATGTAAGGAGAAGCATGTCGCTGCACCTCAGGCTAAGGAGCTCCCAGCTGACAAAACTGGTATGTCGTCGGCTGAGGGCATTGCCAAGGGCTTACAGGTCTTGCAAGCACTGCAAGCAGCAGTCCCAGTTCCAATACCGACTGCCCCTGTTCCTGTACCGGTTCCACCCTCTCAGGAGCCACAGGCTTCCTTTCCTGAGGAGGAGCATGATGATTTCGAGGAGGAACAGATACACCCTGAGGTTTCTCCAGAACAGGAGTTCAGTTCCCCCCCAGGGGCCCAGAGGATTATTCTTCACACTATGCTTTTGTCAAAAGCATGGTAGAAACACTTAACCTCCCTCTGCAAGAGACAAAGGAGGATGTGGAGGAAGCAGAATTCCTGGATATGATGAGGTTAACCCCAACAAAATGTTTATTAATGCCTATGCATAAGTCCTTAAAAAAGGCAGCAATGCAAGTTTTCCAAACTCCCAATTCTATTCCAGGAGTTGATAAAAAAGCTGATAAGAAATATCAGCTTGATAGTACAACAGCTGATTTTCTGTTCAGCCACCCTGACCCTGAAGGGGTTGTGCAGGCTGCTGCTTGCAACAAAGCCAGAATTCCCTTGGCTACCCATCCTCCAGATAAGGATTCTCGGAAGATGGACACAATGGGAAAGAAAGGGTATATGGCTGCTTCCCTCATTCTTAGACAGGCCAATTACATGGCCTATGCAGTGCAATACCAGAAGGAACTCTGGAATGCAGTGTTAGCTCTGGCTGACAAAGTGCCTGGTGAGGTGGCAGTGGACTTGCAGGATACAGCAAGGGCCACTTTAGATGCCATAAAATACCAGTTTCACATGGCTGTGGACACTAATGACTCTGCAGCCAGGTTAATGGTACTATCTGTCTCCCTTAGAAGATTTGCCTGGCTCAGGGCCACAAACCTGACCCTGGACAACTAAGGCCAAGGCGATGGACTTTCCTTTTGAGAAAAATTTCCTATTTAGGGATAAGACAGAGGCCTATATGAAGAGGGTAGAAGAATATAAGGTCACCTATAGAAGCGATTCTAAGGATAGGCCTTCCTCATCTTATAGGCCCCAGACCAGGGGAGGCAGGGGTAGGGGCTCCTACTCCAGACCTTTTTTTCCAAGCTCAGGCCTCTCAGCTGCAACAACAGCCTAGAGGATATTTCCGAGGAAGGGGCAGGAGAGCCATGAAGAGAGCTTCTCCCACCCCAGTGATTCAGGCACAGCCCACTCAGAATCCCTGACGGGCTAGTACAGGTCACATCCCCTGTCAAAATTCCACCAGTGGGTGGCAGACTGGCTCATTTTCTCCAGGATTGGTATACCATCACCACAGACAAGTGGGTCCTGGAGGTGGTGAGCCAGGGTTTGGCAATCAGCTTCATATCTCTCCCCCAAGCTGACAGCAAGAACATTTGCACCAGTCACTACTGCAGACAGGATACTACTGGATGCAGAAGTAAAACATCTGCTAGCTATCAAGGCAGTGGAGCCTGTGCCCCTAAACCAGTGGGACAAAAGCTTCTACTCCAGATACTTCCTTACAAAGAAGAAAATTGGAGATTGGTGACCTATCCCGGATTTAAGGCTTCTAAACAGACATATTCTGAAACCAAAATTCAGAATGGTCACTCTTAGAAACATAGAAACATAGAATTTGACAGCAGATAAGGACCGCTTGGCCCACCCAGTCTGCCCATTTCCCTACCTAATGGATAAGCTGCAGATCCTAGTTAACCAGCAGCCTACTTCTTTCTACCCCCACCCCCTAGAATTGCCTTATGGCTGTCCCATGCATGCTTGAATTCAATCACTGTTTTTGACTCCACAACCTCATCTGGAAGGCCATTCCATGCATCCACAACCCTCTCTGTGAAACTCTGTGAAAAAATACTTTCTTACATTACCTCTGAGCCCCCCATCTTCAAATTGTGCCCCCTTGTTCTTGCACACCTCTTTTTCTGAAAGATGCTACCCTCTTGGACTTTGTTGATTCCCTTGAGGTACTTGAACATTTCTATCATGTCTATCACAACTAACACACCAAAATCTGCCCAATGGAAAATCATGTACACAAATGCTCACAGCCTGGGAAATAAGATCCCAGACCTGCAGGCAATAATGTCAGAGGCTAAACTGGACATAGTCGCAATTAGTGAGATGTGGTTTACCAGTAACCACACTTGGGAGACTTCAGTACCTGGCTATGTATTGTTCAGAACAGACCGAGGTGCAAAAAGGGGGGTAGGAGTGGCCCTGTATGTTAATGAAAATATCAAAGCTACAGAAATTCAGAATACACATAAGGAGCCAGAAGAACTGTGGGTCACCCTGGAAACAGGAAATGGGACAGCCATAAGAACTGGGGTTGTCTACAGGCCCCAGACCAGGGGAGGACATAGACACATTACTGTTAGAGGATATACAAAACATGACAGCTAAAGGGGAGGTTCTGATACTGGGAGACTTCAACATGCCTGATACAGATTGGTCAATACCAGCAGGAACATCTGCCAGAACTAGACACATAGTGGATTCCCTGAAGGGGGAGGGCCTCAAACAACTGGTACAACAACCCACAAGAGACAGGGCTATCCTAGATCTAGTACTGACTAACAGGGAAGGATCACAGATCTCCAGGTAGAAGGTCACCTGGGGCCAGTGACCATCACATGGTATGGTTCAATTTGGCTACTACATCTAAATCATCCCATTCAAGGCAAAAATATGGGACTTCAGAGGAGCTGACTTTGATAAGATGGCCAACAGAGTTAAGCTAGCCCTGGCAAAAGAAACACAGGTGAGGGTACAGGCAAAGTGGGCAAGCATTAAGGATGCAATACTTGAAGCAACATCCCATTGTGTTAGACAGAAAGGAAGTGCAAAGAAGAGGAAACCACTTTGGTTCTCAAATACAGTAGCAGAAAAGGTCAGAGCCAAAGACTGGCCTTCAGGAAATATAAGGAACACAATGGGATGAAGATAGGTAGGCATACCAACTGCCCTAAGGGAAGCAGGGAAGGCAGCAAGGCAGGCAAAGTCCCAAACTGAGGAAACACTAGCACGAACAGTAAAGAAGGTGACAAGACTTTCTATAGATACATTAGTGAAAGGAGAAAGTCCAGAGGGTGTTGCTAAGCTTAATGGAGAAAAGGAGCATGTGAGGAGGAGGACCATGTAAGCATCTATCCTAAATAGATACTTTTGCTCAGTATTTACTGAAGAGAAGGTAGGCAGGGCCCAGCTCAGCACCATGGACACAGGGGAGGAGGTGAGCACTACTCCCTTCACAAAAGAAAGGGTCCTATAAAGATGCTAAGCTCAGGGTGGATAAGGCAATGTGACCTGATGGCATACATCCCAGGGTACTTAAGGAGCTAAAGGTGGAACTAGCAGAGCCATTAGCAGAACTGTTTAGTGAGTCTCTGAGCACAGGAGAGGTCCCAGAAGACTGGAGAAGGGCTCATGTGATCCCGCTCCACAAGAGTGGTAGCAGGGAGGAGGCAGGGAACTACAGACCAGTCAGTCTTACCTCAGTAGTGGGCAAGATTATGGAGGCACTCCTTAAGGAAAGGATAGTGCAATACCTGGAATCCATAGGGGCACAGGATCCAAGACAGCATGGGTTTACAAAAGGAAGGTCCTGTCAAACTAATCTCATAGATTTCTTTGACTGGGTAACCAGAGTGGTGGACCAAGGGGGAGCAGTTGATGTCGCCTACCTTGACTTCAGCAAAGCTTTTGACACTGTTCCACATAGAAGATTGATAAATAAGCTGGGCAGGCTCAGGGTGGGTCAGAAGTTGGTCAACTGGGTGGCAAACTGGTTGACAGGCAGAAAACAGAGAGTGGTGGTAAATGGTATACAGTCAGAAGAGCTGCAAGTCACAGTGGGGTACCTCAGGGATCAGTCCTGGGGCCAGTCCTCTTCAACATCTTCATTAGTGACCTTGCAGATGGACTAGAGGGTAAGGTTTGTCTGTTTGCAGATGACACCAAGATCTGCAACAGAGTAGATGATCCAGATGGGGTGGGCAGAATGAGAAGAGATCTGGATAAACTAGCAAAATGGTCAGAAGAGTGGCAACTGGGATTTAATGCAAAGAAGTGCAAGATCATGCACATAGGGGAATCGGAGCCAGAACTGAGGGTCGCGAGGGCAGGAGTCCACAGCCCTCCCCACGTCAGGAGTGACCCCCCTCCCCCGCGGACCACGCTGTATCGGGAATCGGAGCCAGAACTGAGGGTCGCGAGGGCAGGAGTCCACAGCCCTCCCCACGTCAGGAGTGACCCCCCCTCCCCCGCGGACCACGCTGTATCGGGAATCGGAGCCAGGTAGCCACCGGAGGGTAGAAGCAGCTCTCTCTACTAGGAGCTCTAGCAAACTTTAAAATTGGCCCCTTTTTGTGTGTTCAGTCAGCTGCAAATGTAACCGGAGGGGCTGAGAGGCTTTAGACTGAACTACCTCTGTAAACTACTGCATGTTCTGGGGTGCTGTGTATAATTTGCTCAGGGTGGGATAAAAAATGCAGGAAAAGTGAAGCCCTGACTGTGTAATTTACCGCGCCATAGCCTAGTCGCAGAGAAAAAAAAAAAAAAGTAAAAGCTGAGGTTTTTCTTTCTTGCCTGCTTTGTGAAACTCCTCCTTCTATTCCAGAGCCCTACTTAAACAGCCTTTTCTTACCTCCGCAGAACTGAGGGTCGCGAGGGCAGGAGTCCACTGCCCTCCCCACGTCTGGAGTGACCCCCCCTCCCCCGCGGACCACGCTGTATCGGGAATCGGAGCCAGGTAGCCACCGGAGGGTAGAAGCAGCTCTCTCTACTAGGAGCTCTAGCCCCGCCTGCGCTTCGCGCAGGCTCCCCACCACCCCCACCACCACCCTTGGTCGGCTCCTCCTTATATAGAGGGCTGTGAGCTCTGTAACCAATCAGCCCACTCTCCCATTAGTCCCTTATACTTTCTTACCACTAGCGGCCACCGGTGAGCAATTCTGTCAAAATCCCCCACTGAGTGTAAAAGTATAAACTAAAAAAAAAAAAAAAAATGCAATTCCTCACTCCAGTCTTCATCTTGCTTTGCATAGCTATTGCTTCCCCCCCACCCTTACCGAAACCTTCCCTACCAGACCCCTTACCACTCCACCCCCTAACTACCAAGCATGCCCCGCATTCCTCCTCGGCACCAATGAATCAGAACTGGCAGGATGGGCATAATTGGATCCTGGGGCCTCTATCCTCCCCACTCTTTCCATGCTGCGATACCTACCCTATATCTCCACTCTTCTCAGTCTCTAAGGTAAGCTCAGCAGCCCTAATCTCCCCACCAGCAGGGGTTCACCAGTAAAGCTCATGCGCCTCCTAAGGCACACCCTCGTTTTTCTTCTCCTCCTAGCCGGGGACGTCGAACGAAACCCGGGCCCCCAGGCTCCCACTGCTACCCAACTACCTACACCAACTACACCACTCCCCAAAGGGCTCAAAATCATCCACCTCAATATATGCAGCATCCTAAACAAAATGGCAGCCCTTCAAACAACTTGCCTGACCCTGCGCCCGGATATTATAATCATCACTGAAACATGGTTGAAGCCCCACCACCGGGACGAAGAATTCTCTATACCTGGGTTCTTTCTAATCCGCCAAGACAGACAGGGGAGTAAGAAGGGTGGTGGCACTGCCATGTTTGTCTCCACAAATCTCCAGTACTCAGTAGTCAATCTGTCACCGCCCATACAATCTATAGACTCCCTCCTAATCAAATTCCCCCTTCCCCACTCCATCCCTATTTATATAGCTGGGTCCTACTGCCCGCCTAACACACCACCAACTAGCATCCTGGAACATTTGGGAAAATTAAGGACCCTTACTGAAGGCGGCGAACTCTACATCCTTGGGGACTTCAACCAGAACTGGCTAGGCTGTGCTGCCTATAAACAGCGTTGTCAAATAAGTGCACTCAACTTGCACCAGCAAATAGGTGAACCCACCCGACTAAATCGCATATCAAATAAACACACTACTAGACTGGGCACTCCCTACCCACCCTCACAGGATAATCAAAGCTGGCATTCTACGGACTCCCTCAGTGACCACCATATGATTTTCTTACTCGCAAAATCTTCGCCTCCGGCCCACCACCCGCATGCTGTACAGCAGAGTTTATAAAACTCTGGATCTGACTGCGCTACTAAATGACCTTACCTCCATCGACTGGTCCTTCATCCCTAGAGCCACCTCCATAAATGAAGCCCTGAACTACTTTTCTACAAATTTCTCGCCATTTGGGACATACACGCCCACTAAGGAGATCCAGAGTCAGAGGTTTACACTTCCCTGGGTAACAGCAAACCTTATGGAAAACTCCAAGCCAGAGACCGTGCATGGAAATCCTTCAAGGCCTCTGGTGCTCATGCGCCCAGCAACATTACGGTCTCTGCGTAATGCCTGTACAAGACTCATAAGGCAGGCCAAATCAAATTACTTTAAAACAGCTCTCATCAATAACAACTCCCACCCTTCCCAATTTTGGAAGTCCATTAAATCACTTCTCACCCGCCCTCCCAACCTCAAACCCCCACTCTTAACCTCGAAGGTAAAATCATCTCAGCTCCCAGTCTGGTTGCCACGAGTTTAATACCTACTTCACCTCTACTACTTCCTCCCTCCTCCTCCTCACCCCACCCCATACCCCACCCCCACCCTTAGTGCCCCCATTGCCCTCGTGATCCCCAATTGCTCCCCGGCCTTTTTCACTCCGGCCTGTCACTCACGGCCAGGTGCAAAAAATCCTTCTCTCACTAAACCCCTCCAAAGGTAAATGTCCTTCTGGCCTGGATTCCAAAATGCTCCTACTCTCTGCACCGGCCATAGCCCACCCTCTAACCATGCTCTTTAATCTGTCCTTTAAATTAGGGGCAGTCCCCACAGTTTGGAAACAAGCCACAGTCATCCCACTGCCCAAGGAAGGGGACCTCTCCTCCCCCTCTAACTACCGGCCGATATCTCTGCTCCCCATCCTAGCCAAAATCCAAGAGCGCCTTGTACTATCCCAACTACACCACCATCTGGATTCCATCTCCTTTTCACCCCTACCAGGCTGGGTTCAGAAAAATCACTCCACCATCACCTCCCTCCTCGCCTCACTAACTCCATCCTTACAGGCATGGACAAGGGAAATAACAGCAGCCATTTTATAGATCTGGCAAAAGCGTTGACACGGTCTCGCATCCTCTCTTGCTATCTAAACTTGCCCAATCCGGACTGTCTGATGTAGCAAAAACTGGTTCCCTCATACCTTTCAGGGAGGACACAAGCTGTCCGCATTGGTACGGTGGAATCCTCCCCTCTCCCTGTCATCAGTGGTGTACCCCAAGGGTCTGTACTCGGCCCGCTGCTATTCACAATATTCCTCAATGATCTGCCCTCTGTCTGTACACAAACTGCCATTCATATGTATGCGGATGATACGGTACTATTCGCCTCCGGCCCAACTGCGACCGCCGTGACAGCCATTCTACAAAAGGATTTCGACTCCATCCAACGCTGGTTCCTCGAGAACCAACTATTCTTAAACTCAAAAAAAACGGTCTCCCTCACCTTCGGCTCCCGGGCCAAACTAACCCGGCTTACTGAACCACTTATATTCTATACCCTGGACAGAACACCTCTTACGACCTGCACCTCTTATCGCTATCTCGGCATCTGGCTAGATCAGCACCTTGATTTTTCAGTGCACATAGACGCTCTGCACAAAAAACTGCATCCCAGGCTTGGTGCTCTCTATCGTAACAAGTGACTGCATCCGTTACCAACCAGACTAGCTATTGTCCAAAAAATGATCCTCCCAATTATTGACTATGGATGTGCTGTCTACGGTGCCGCCCCCCTCACATCCTTAGTCAGGCTCGACCCCCTATACAACTCCTTCTGCGGTTCGCCTTGGACCGTCCTCCCAACACCCACCACTGCGTACTATACAGTCCCTCGGCCTCCCATCACTCCAAAACCGGCGATTGCTGCATGGGGCTAGAATCGCTGCCAAATTCTGTGCTTGCACGCTCCTTCCTACCTGTCTGCTTCCCTATCCGCCTTCTCTCCACCTACATCGACCTCAGGAACATCGACTCCAGGCTCCTGCATGTTCCACATAGATTCACCCGTTCTGGTCAGGGAGCTTTCAGTTTCAGACTGCCCAAGTTATGGAATTCACTGGCAGCAGACATTAGAACATTCTACCAGCACACCCCAACGAAATGCCTTCTCAAATCACATTTCGCGACCATATGCTCTTGCTTTCCCTTCTCTGAATCTCTTGGAAAATGCCTAGTTAACCTATTCAGGTACCTGCGCAACTCCTACCCTTCAGCCTACTTATGCTCCAGTCTGGGCACATAGTGCTATTAATTGCATATTACTGAACCTAAAAACTGCCATTTTGTATGTACAATCTGTCTCATTATATTGTATACTATGTACTACTGTACCACTGTCTGTCAAAATGTTGTTGCATATGTATTGTACTGTTCTTGTCATTTTACCTCACCCATGTAACCCCCTACCCCCAGGGCGCATCTGGAATCGAGCGGTACTCCGCTCAGTATGCCTTCCTGGTAAATCTCTTAAATAAATAAATAAATAAATAGGGAAGAGAAACCCTGAAGCCACCTATAGGCTGGGAGGAGTTGCTAGCAGTCACAAAGGAAGAAAGAGACTTGGGCATCATCATCACTGATGACCTGAAATCATCCAAGCAGACCTCTAAAGCAGTAGGTAAGGCTAGGGGAATGTGTGGGTGTATTAGTAGGGGTATCACAAGTCGTAGAGGGAGGTAATAATCCCTCTTTACAAGACACTGGTTAGGCCCCATCTGGAGTACGTGCAGTATTGGAGCCACACCTTCACAAGGACATTAACCAAATTGAGGCAGTCCAGAGAAGGGCAACAAAATGGTGCAGGGACTGCATCAGAAGACATATGAGGACAGATTAACAGAGCTCAATATGTATACCCTTGAGCAAAGGAGAGAGAGGTGATATGATCGAGGCATTCAAACACCTTAAGGGCATTAACAAGGTGAAAGAGTCTAACATGTTTAAATATAAGAAAATAGCAGGACAAGAGGACACAGCATGAAGATTAGAGGGGCGATTAAGGGGAATGTGAAATATTTTTCACAGAAAGGTGGTGGATGCATGGAATGGCCTACCTCAAGAAGTGGTGGCTTGAATACAGTGCAGGGCTTCAAACAGGCATGGGATAGGCATAAGGGAGCAATACAAATGAGTATGAATAGATAGGCCACTGATAGAGAAAAGGCCGATGGCACATTTGTAAGGTAGAAGAAGAAATGGGCAGACTGGATGGGCCTTGTGGTCCTTATCTGCCGTCAACTTCTATGTTTCTATGTTTCTATGTCCCCCCTCTCCCTCCTTTCCTCAAGGCTAAACATATTAAGCTCCTTTAGTCTCTCTTCATATGTCTTCCGGTGCAGACCCTGCACCATTTTAGTTGTCCTCCTCTGGACAGCTTCCATTTTGTCTATGTCCTTGCGGAAACTGGGTCTCCAGAACTGCACACAGTACTCCAGATGGGGTCATACCAGCTGTCTGTACAGAGAAATAACAACTTCCTGTTTTCTACTGGTGATGCCTCTCCCTATGCATCCCATTATCCCCCCAGCCCTCCTTACTGCCCTCTCACATTGCTTGCCCACCTTTAAGTCATCTGATATGACTACCCCCAGGTCCCTTTCCATTTTTGTTGTTGTTAGTATCTCACTCCCCATTGTGTACTCTTCCCCTGGGTTTTTGTTTCCCAGGTGCATTACCTTGCACTTCTTAGCATTAAATATAAGCTGCCATACATTTGACCATTCCTCTAACCTTGCCAAGTCCCTTCTTATCCTTTCCACCGCCTTGTGCATCAACTCTGTTGCAGATCTTTGTGTCATCTGCAAAGAGACATACTTTTCCTTCAGTCCCTCTGCAATGTAACACAAAGACATTGAGAGGACCGTCTAATACTGAACCCTGCGACACCCCACTAGTAACTCCCTTTCTTCAGAGTGGACTCCATTTACTATTACCCTCTGTCCTATTCTCCAGCCAATTCTTTACCCAGGCTATCATCTTGGGACCCACTCCCAGGCTGGCTAACTTGTATATTAACCTTTTGTGTGGGACTGAGTCAAATGCCTTGCTAAAGTCTAGGTAGGCCACGTCCACAGCCCTCCTGATCTACTACTTTAGTCACCCAGTCAAAGAAATCTATTAGATTCATCTGGCATGACCTTCCTGCTGTGAATCCATGCTGCCTTGGGTCCTGTGCCCTTCTGGCCTCTAGGTACTCGACAATTCTTTCCTTCAGAAGTGATTCCATCATTTTCCCTATCACTGAGGTTAAACTAACTGGTCTGTAGTTTCCCGCTTCTGCCCTGCTCCTACTTTTGTGAAGGGGAATCACATTGGCCCTCCTCCAGTCCTCAGGTACCACCCCATCCTCCCATGATTTGTTAAAGAGGGTAGTCAGTGGTGTCACTAGTTCTAAACTTAGTTCTTTTAGAATTCTGGGATGAATCCCATCAGGCCCCATTGCTTTGTCCACCTTCAGTTTTAAGAGTTCTTTCAGAACCCTTTCTTCTGTAAATGGGCTGGTATCAACTTCTGTATCCAGAGTGTTTCTATTGTTTGTTTTAGGTACCTCCCCCTCTTCATTTGTAAATACTGAGCAAACATATTTGTTTAGTATCTCTGCCTTTTCACAGTCACCCTCTGCCCACCCCCCCCTTTATTAAGCCTCACTATCCCTCCCTTAGTCTTCCTTCGCTCCCTGATGTACCTAAAAAAGGTTTTATCCCCCTTCTTAACTTAGTTGGCTATCTTTTCCTCAGTTCAGGCCTTTGCTGTTCTGACTGCCTACCCAGCTTCCTTTTGCTTTAACTGATACAATTCTCTGTCCTACTCCTTCTGTGATTCCTTGTACTTTCTGAATGCTTTCTTTTTTTCTTGAACCTTTACTGCCATCTCCTTTGAGAACCATAGTGGTTTCATACATCATTTTGTTTTGTTTATTTGCTTCACACAAAGGCTTGTTACCTCTGTGATGGCAGTTTTTATTATTCCCCATTGTTCTTCCACCCCTCCTTCCTGCCCATTTGCTAGTGCATTCTTTAGGCACTCACCCATTTTGGCAAAGTCAGCCCTCCTGAAGTCCAGTACTTCTGTCTTTGTATGGCTTGACTCTATTGCTGTGTTTATTGTGAACCATACTGTTCGATGGTCGCTAGTTCCCAGATGGCTACCCACTTCTAACGTCTGTGATCCTCTCTACATCTCCATTTGAGAGGACCAGGTCTAAGATTGCTCCCTCTCGAGTGGGTACCAATACTAGTTGTCTAAGGCATGCCCCCTGTAGGGCATCTAGAATAACCCCACTCTTAGAAGTGGCTGCTGCAACTGCACTCCAGTTAACATCTGGCATATTCAGATCACCCATCAGCAATACCTCCCCTTTATCTGCCATTCTAAGTATACTTTCTATCATTTCCTTGTCCATTTCCTCCCCCTGAGAGGGGGGGGGTCTGTATACAACTCCTGTGCAGATTGTGGTGCCATTGCCTGCCTCCAAATTGACCCACAGTGCTTCTTCTCCTCCCTGTTTACCCTTTTGTTCTGTTGCTTTGATTCCTTCTCTTATGTAGAGAGCTACTCCTCCTCCTCTTCTACCCTCCCTGTCCCTCCTGTAGATAGTGTATCCTGGTATGTTTATGTCCCAGTCATGGTTCTGTGTGTACCATGTTTCTGTGACTGCCACAATATCCAGATGCTCCTCCTCCATCAAGGCCACTAATTCAGAAAGCTTGTTACCCAGACTATGGGCATTGGTACTCATTGCTCTCCATTTTTTGATGGCTTGCAATTCATAAAATACTGTTTACCATGTCCTGTGGCAAGAAAGCTCTGCCCAGACTGGTGTTCAGTTCTGCTCCAATGAACTCAAGTACCTGAACCTTTACTCTTGCTCTGATCATTCCCACTTTACAAAAGGGAGACTGGCTAGCCTCCCTAGATTTAAAGGACGCTTATTTTCACATCCCCATCAGACCTTCTCACAGAATGTTTCTGAGGTTCAGACTGGCCTCAGGCCATTATCAGTTTGCAGCCCTTCCTTTTGGCCTGACTTCTGCACCAAGGGCATTCACAAAGTGTTTGGCTGTGGTAGTGGAGTTTCTGAGAAAACAAGGAGTATCAGTCTTTCCCTACCTGGATGACTGGTTAGTGGTGGGTCCATCTCTACATCTTGCAGAGCAGGCCTTAGCACTAACAAAGTCTATTCTGGAATCCCTGGGTTTCCTCATAAACAAGCAGAAGTCTCAGCAAGTACCAATTCAGGTACTTGAGTTCATTGGAGCAGAACTGAACACCAGTCTGGGAAGAGCTTTCTTGCCACAGGACATGGTAAACAGTATTTTATGAATTGCAAGCTCATTTGTACCAGGAAAACCCAAACCAGTCAGAGACTTCCTCAGGCTCTTGGGCCAAATGGCAGCTGCCACCACAGTGGTACTAGGTTCCAGATTCCAAATGAGGGACATTCAGTTCCACCTGAGACAATACTAGTCACAGAAGACAGATCCTCTGTCCAAGCTGGTTCCAACCACCCACACTCTCCTACAGGCACTGCAGTGGTGGCTGGACGAACAAAACCTTCGGGTAGGGGTTTCTTTCACAAAGGAAAAACCTTCCTTGGTTCTTACAAGAGATGCATCCCTTCTGGGTTGGGGAGCACACATGTTGGATTATACAGCAAGTGGCACATGGTCTACTCAAGAATCCATGTTGCACATAAATCTTCTGGAGCTCAGAGCAGTGTCACTAGCCCTGCAGACATTTGCTCCACATCTTCAAAATAAAGTGGTGCAGGTCAGAACAGACAACACCACTACTACATATCACATAAACAAACAAGGAGGAACCAGGTCAGCCGCACTGTGCACAGAAGCAATGAGGCTGTGGTCCCTGGCCTACTCCAAGAAGGTATCCCTTTCAGCCATACATCTTCCAGTAAAGGACAATGTACTGGCAGACTCCCTCAGCAGGATAAGTCAGGATCACCTCGAGTGGTGTCTCAATCCTCAAATTCTCAGTTCGATTTTCAGGCATTGGGGCACTCCAGAGATAGATCTCGTCACCTCTGCAGAAAATCACCAGCTATCAATATATTGCTGCAGGCCTCCTCTCAGGGGCACACTACCCCTGTATGCGTTGGCACTGGATTGACAGGGAAGTTTCTGTATGCCTTCCCTCCTTTTCCACTGATATTCAGGGACCTACTGAAATTGAGGTCCCAATCTGCAACAATGATACTGGTGGCACCAGATTGGGTGAGGCAGCACTGGTATTCGCTTCTGTTGGCTCTCTCAGTGGTACCTCCAATTCATCTGCCCAGGAAGCACAACCTGCTGACTTCCTCTCAGGGCAGGATACTGTACCCCAACCTGAAATCACTAAGGCTCAAGGCCTGGCTCTTGAGGACTTAGAGTATGCAGATCTTAAACTGTCAGAACAAGTTCTGGCAGTACTTAGAGGTTCCAGGAAACCTTCCACTAAAAAGAAATACTCTGCCAAGTGGAAGCAGTTTTCCATATGGTATGCAGGTAAGGGTATCGACCCATCCAGAGCTGACCTTGCCATTCTCTTGGATTACCTGACACATCTGCATTCTTTAGCTCTGAAGCCCTCCATGCTCAAGGTTCGTTTGGCTTCAGTTTCAGCTTACCTGTCAACAGGTAAAGAGAGGCCCATGGCTTCTCATCCAGTCTTCAGGAAATATTTAAAGGCCTTAACCTCTTGTACCCTCCCTTGAGGGAACCAGTTTCAGCCTGGACTCTGAATATCTGCATTGCCAAGCTCATGAACGCCCCATTTGAACCGATGTCAACAGCAGATTTGAAGTATATCACTTGGAAAACTGTGTTTTTGGTTGCTATTACTTCAGCCAGAACAATTAGTGAGTTACATTTTTAACATTGTTTGATTATTTATTGATTTTTATTATGTTATGTACAGGCACCTTGGTTTTGGAAAGGCACCTTTTACAAATAAAGTCTGATTTGATTTGATTTGATACAAGCCCTGTGTACGGACGTAGATTACATCTCATTCCACAGAGACAAAGTGGTCCTCAGGACCAATAGAAAATTTCTTCCCAAAGTGGTGTCTGATTTCCATTTAAATCAGTCCATCACTTTACCTGTCTTTTTCACAGAGAACTCCAGTTCTCCAGAAAGGAGACTTCACTCCCTTGATGTCAAAAGGGCACTTAGCCACTATATTGACAGAACTAAGTCTTACAGACCAGGCCAGACACAGCTCTTTCTTACCTATGGCGAGGTAGGTAAGGGTAGACCTGCCACAAAATGGACAATTGCTCATTGGATAGTGGCATGTATTCAGTTTTGCTATAGTAAAGTAGGTAAACAGGCTCCCCTGGGCCTCAGAGCACACTCCACCAGGGGTACAGCTGCTTCATTGGCAGCTTCAAGGGATATTCCACTCTTGGAAATCTGCAAAGCAGTGACACAAAAAACAGTACACACCTTCACAAAGCATTACAGCCTGGATCTGCAATCCAGAAGTGATGCCAAGTTTAGTACAGCAGTGCCGCAGAACCTGTTTCCTAAATAGGTTTTCTGCCCAGACTCCAAAGGTACTGCTTGGTAGTCTGCATTTGTTTAATCATAATGAGTGATTTTTGGGGTTAGAAAAAAAAATTACTCACCATAGTAATTTTGTTTCTTCAAAGGGATCACTCATTATGATTAAAGCACCCACCCTGCCTCCCCTACTAAAAAAACTATGAATGTTATTCTGCATCCCTGTTTTAGGATATTTTTCCATATAGGTTAAGTTAGAGACTCACCTTTTTGTTAACCAGTTGGTTCCCTTGTGGTCTCAAGTATTTTAGGTTTATTTACTGGGATTTTTTTTGACCTGAGAGGTCAAAACATTATTATAAATAGCATCATAGTTAATGGGACTTACACCCAGTTTAGGCTACGTAAGAATCTGAAGCACTCAGAGTGCAACAGTTGTAGGGCAGCAGTTTGAAAGTGGCATGAGCCAACTGAGAGTTCCATCATTTGCATATAATTCCATCTTTCCGGGCAGTCCAACACAGGAGGCTGACTGCATTTGTTTAATCATAATGAGTGATCCCTTTGAAGAAACAAGATTACTATGGTGAGTGTTTTTTTCTTAGCTGCCAATAACTAGGCCCAGCTAGCTGCAGCTTACTTTGTGGCCCAAAGAAGTACTCCACAACCCAAACTACAGTAGGCCACCTCTACTGGAGACCAGTTGTATGGGAAATGATGGAATCACTTCCGAAAGAAAGAATTCTTGAGTACCTAGAGGCCAGTGGGGCACAAGACCCAAGGCAGCATGGATTCACAATGGAAAGGTCATGTCAGACAAATCTAATCAATTTCTTTGACTGGGTGACCAATGTAGTAGACCAGGGAGAGGCTGTGGACATGGCATACCTAGACTTTAGCAAAGCATTTGACACAGTCCCACACAAAAGATTAATAAACAAATTAGCCAATCTAGGAGTGGGTCCCAGGGTGGTAGCCTGGGTAAAACACTGGCTGAACAACAGGACACAGAAGGTAATAGTAAACAGAGTCCACTACGAAGAAAGGGAGGTTACTAGTGGGATACTGCAGGGTTCAGTACTGGATCCAATCCTTTTCAATGTCTTTATAAGTGACACTGTAGAGGGACTGGAAGGAAAGTATGCCTTTTTGCAGATGACACAAAGATCTGTAACAGGGTTGATACACAAGGGGTGGGTGGAAAGGATGAGAAAGGACTTGGCAAGGTTGGAGGAATGGTCAGAAATATGGCAGCTTAGATTCAATGCAAAGAAGTGCAAAGTAATGCACCTGGGAAACAAAAACCCAGGGGAAGGGTACACAATTGGGGGGGGAGGTAGTAACAACAACAAAAATGGCAAGGGACCTGGAGGTAGTCACATCAGATGACCTAAAGGTTAGCAAGCAATGTGAGAAGGCAGTAGAAATGGCTAGGAGGATATTGGGATATACAGGGAGAGGCATCGCCAGTAGAAAAAAGGAAGTTGTTATCCCTCTGTATAGACAGTTGGTGAGACCCCATCTGGAGTACTGCGTCCAGTTCTGGAGACCCCATCCCTGCAAGGACATAGACAGGATGGAGGTAGCCCAGAGGAGGGCGACTAAAATGATGCAGAGTCTGCGACAGAAGCCATACGAAGAGAGACTAAAGGAGCTGAATATGTATACCCTTGAGGAAAGGGGGGGGGGACATGACAAAAACTTTTAAGTACCTCAAGGGAATCAACAAAGTCCAAGTGGGTAGCATCTTTCAGAAAAAGAGATGTGCAAGAACAAGGGAACACAATCTGAAGATAGAGGGGGACAGCTCAGAGGCAATGTGAGGAAGTATTTTTTCCACAGAGAGGGTGGTAGATGCATGGAACGGCCTTCCTGAGGAGGTTGTGGGGTCAAAAACAGTGAGGGAATTCAAAAATGCATGGGACAGACATAAAGCAGTTCTTGTGGTGGTAGGAAGAAATAGGCTGTTGGTTAACTAGGATCTGCAGCTTATCCAGTAGGTAGGGAAACGGGCAGACTAGGTGGGCCAAGCGATCCTTATTTGCTGTCAAATTCTATGTTTCTATGTTTGTATTATCCTCTGCCATCTGATACAAAGATTTGCAGTTTATACCATGGGAGCTCCCTTTCTGGCAGTCCCTAGGTTCAAGTGCTGAAACGTTACAGGCCCATAGATATTGCCATGGGTTACCCAACATTGCTGCACTTAAATTCACCAGACTCCGCAGTCCATGCAGTTGCTTAAATGGCTTTCACTCTCTTTAAACTGAGGTTATCTGTAATGTGACCTGTTGTTGCCCACCTTGTAAATCCAACTGGAAACTCACACAGAAGGCACAAAACAGAAACACTTTCCACGGTTACTCACAGTTAGCAAGGATGGCTCTCGAAGACAGCTCTTCTGCCAGAGTCTCTGAGTCCACAGCAAAGACCACACAGTTCAGTTTGTGCCATGCCTGGCTGCTATCTCCAGCAGTTGTTACTCAGGTGTTAGGAGATTTTTGAGTCTGTACTGCTCCACTGAGGGCTATGCACTGATCTTCAGTTGTCATCTTTCCCACAGGAATATACCACTCTTACACATTACATCGAGACACAAGGCATGGGCATGACCACGAACACACCATAGCATCTGCTCACCTTGGGATCCCGCACAGATCTGCTTTTCTCTGAGCTGTCCCCCTCTTACGCCAGGCTCTAACCCAAGGTTCCAAATTAGCCACATCACTTGTCACTCAACCTCTTAGATACATGGCAGGGATGCAACTGGCACCAGTAAGAACTCCCCACCTGATCCAGTGCTAGCCACAATTCTTGGGTCTGAGAAAGTTACAGATAGGCTGTTCCTGAAGTCAAAAGTCACAAGATGGTGGCCCCCATGCAGCTCAAGCAGCCTGTCCACGTAACCAGTTTGTCCAATAAGTGTCTTTCACCATTTCTGCCCCACTTCACAACAGGAGTTCTGGGGGGTCAGATTAAATTTGGACATACTCTCAAGTTCTGAAAGAGGGGGTTACATGTAGGTGTAACCCCCCTGCAAATGGGGGTTCCCAAAAGACTTCCAGGAGCTTGCTTGAATGCTCCAAGCCTGAATGGTGTTTGGCGTTTAAGCCATTTATCAGTGAGTGTTTTTAGAACCTCTGGTACTGTCTCTTTAAGAGCTGTCTGCTTGCAGACATAATTAGTTGTATGGGGGACTGTGTGTTTCTTTGATTGAGTACCACTCAAGCTGCTGCCAATTCACTCCATTTTGTAGTCACTAGGAGTGCAAAGGAACCTATCTGAAAGATGTAACTGTTTGCCAGAAATCATTTACAGTAATAATGAAATTACAGTTTGTCTAACCTGCTTTCTTTTGCAGTCAGAACAGTGTCTGCCTAGTTCCCCATTCTGGTTTGAACTGCTGAACTGGACCAATCAGTGTGGGGTAAGCTAGCTCTAAAATGGTGCCTTGGACGAATCAGAACTTGGACTCATAATCTGAGCCAGCCACAAGAGGATTGTATGGGCAGTGACTCTGGGAGATGTAGTTTAGACTTCAGCACCCTTTTGGACCAACAGCAGCAGTCTATTGTGAGTGACAGCCAATCCAGTCAAGAACTGGGAGGAACTCAAAGGAAGTGCCGGTTTTGTCAGTTGGAGTTTCAGTTGAGCTTTGGCAGTGAAGAAGGAAGGAGCCCTGTGTTTTTCAGTGTGCAGTTTTAGTCAAAAACGTGTGTAAGGCCCAGAGTTCCGGTCTGCAGCTTGTGTAACAGCTTGTTAGGACTGAATCCGTCCTGTGAAGAGAATCAAAGGATATCTGAAGAGTAGAAACCAGGCTCACCCTGTAGAAGACTGGAGGAATTGCTGAAAATTGCACTCGGTCTGTCAGGAACTGAATCTGCTGTGTGTTCTCCCAGGTATTGTGCAGTAATTGCGATCGGGATACAGATGCAGCCTGCCTGGTATAGTGCTTTCTTTTATATAAATGTGTGAAGAGGTTTGTGTACCTCAAGTGAGCTCTGCTGACATTGAAGGACCCTATCTTATTTGGAGGTCGTGAGTACTAATTCAGGGTCGCCTCCTGTTGAATTGCCACATTAAATCCAAATGGAATTACTGTACTGCTGACTGTTTAATTCTCCTTTTCTCTGTGTGAAAAGGGCCCTCACCAGCTGCCACGGTTTGGACTAGCCACTAGGGCTTGGGTACCCAGGGACAGTAACTGATAGGGATAGGCCTGTGCACAGAGCCATAGGTAGATGAGTAGAGTGATAAGCTAATTAACCTGATTTCCCCTGTCCTTGTTATATCCCCTAAATAAATCAGAGCTGCTTGTTTCAGCAAAGTTATACTGCCTGAGGTATTTGTCTATGTTAAAGTACTGTACTGTGATTGTTGCACTGTATCTCATTTCACAGGAGGTCCCAGTGCGGAACCAGTCCTGGGGTAAGTGTATACTGTGAAGGTAATTCTGATATATTGTGTGGGCCACTAGTGGGAAGAAAGGGGGTTGCAGTGTCCCAGAGGGCTGTGACCAAGTTAGTTTAACTATTGCAAACCCTGACCTCTGGGTGGAGGCACCCGCCATTGGATCCAGGCCCCTCAACCTGTTAGTGGCAAATCAGGCAGGGGTAGTAGCCCCTGGGATAGCGCCATCTAGGGGTTACATAGGTATAGGCCCTTTTTATGTTTGCTTGCGCGCATGCGTAAGAAACATTACGTGGCATCTTAGGAGAAAAACGGGTTGTGGAGGCACAGCACTGTGGCAGCCAACAGAGGCATTGCATTTGGGGTCTTGGCATTGGTGGACCAATGGAGGCACAGTGTGCTGATGACACTGGCTTCCAAAAGTGCCACCAACTTGTAAGGTTTTCACTGCAGCAATCAGGGGCCGCCTCGTCATTGCAGCGTCAGGCAGTCCGCTGCAATGAGGGAGTGACCTGTCATTGCAGGGCAGTACCTTGCCTAGTGTAATATTGTTTGTGAATGTGGTGGCAAGCTGCTGCCTTGTTTACAAAAATATTACCAGCCTCCAGTACCGAGGGGGTGCCTAATCCCCCCCCCCCGGCATCATGCGCTCCGCCCCAAAACATCCTTTGTTTGCTGACGGGGCCCCAATCCCCATTGGCTTCAGTCCCTCCCTTCCCAGTTTAATCTGCCGATGGGGGATCCCACTCCCCATCAGCATTATGTCCTCCGCCCAAAAACAACTTTGTTTTGTTCCGAGTTGGGTGCCCAGTCCTCTGTCGGCTACTGCCCCCCCAAAGAAAAAAACTAGGGTGGCATGCTGGGAGCCCACCCCAGTGTGCCAAATGTCCCTGTTAAAAAAAAAAGTCCCGCAATGTTTTTTTTTTGTTTTGTTTAATCTGTAAAACAGAAAATAGTCCCTCATTGAGTCCGTGGCCCCCCCTAACCTGCACCCACCCTCTGCACACCACGCCTCTCCACACCCCCCTCACCCCCATACTTACCTCCGGAGCCTGGTGCAATGTTCTTTGGTGGACCAGGAACATGTCTGCACTCTTCAAAGTCGACCGCGAACTGAAGAAATGCCAGTAAGCTGTATAACGGCATAAATAGGGTTTTTTCAACTTTGGTGCATATCTCAGGCATTTTCGGGAATTTTGGCTCCAAATTTTCAACATGGGGTTACTGGGACCCCTCCTCATGAATTCAGCCACTGTCATGGCATTATTTGGTCCCAAAAGGTGATTTCACGGTCACTGCACGGCATCACCTTTTGGGACCGATTAATGAAACAACAGTGCCTGTGTTCATGAGGTGGGCTATCAGAAAGTCTATGTTGCAAATTTGGTGGAAAAAAATCCAAAAAATGACTGTTTTATGAGCGTGCATTGCACAGTTGCTACGCACACTTGTAACTTCACGAATTTGCAATATTTTCACTCCAGATTTTTAACATTGCCATTTTTCCACACCTCCTTATGAACAGTACAGCTGTCATTTTTCACATCCTGGCCGAAATATGTTTTTGCACTTCCAGGGGAAGAATAGCGTGCTCACTGTGGGAAATCCGTGTTCGGGACACATTAAGAAAATCACAGTGACACTGTTCATGAGCAGAGGTCCTAAAATGCCTATGTTGAAAATTTTGTGATGAAAGTCCATAAAATGAGTGTGTTACAAGCGTGCGTTGTGCAGTTTCCATGCATGCTCATAAGTTTGTGAATTTGCAATATTTTCACTCCAGATTTTCAACACTGCCATTTTTCCATACCTCCTTATGAACAGTACAGCTGTCATTTTTCAGTTCCTGGCTGAAATGTGTTTTTGCACTTCTTGCGCAGAATAGCGTGGTCGCTGTGGGAAATTAGTGTGCGGGACACATTAAGAAAATCACAGTGACACTGCTCATAAGCAGAGGTCATAAAATGCCTATGTTGAAAATATTGTGATGAAAGTCCGTAAAATGAGTGTGTTATGAGCATGCGTTGCGCAGTTTCCACGCACGCTTGTAACTTCACGAATTTGCAATATTTTCACTCCAGATTTTCAACATTGCCATTTTCAAGCAACATGAAGTCTTGCTGTATTCTGACATATTGCAGTGATTCCCAACCTTTGAACTGCTCCAGAGAACAAAGCGTTAACTTTCTATGCAGTGCACAGAATGCTGAGCTCGAGCTTGGTTGAAGTCTCTGTCTGGAGTGTTTCAAACTCAGACCGTCAGATTCTTTACTCCACCTCACTGAACGGTCACTGTGGAGATTTCTCCTTCAGCTCGGTTCGAAAGTCAGTTAAAGTTTCAGTTTTTGTCATTTTTTTAAACCGAAAAAGTTATCCGCATAGTCGGTTCAGTCTCTGTCTGTGGTGTCGTGAGTACTAGATAGGAATTGTTCTGTTTTTCTGTGTGGAACTTGTAAAAGTGCAGCTCAGTTTGGCTGAACTGTCTATTTGATAGTGAAATCTTGTGTTTTGTGTTTTTATTGTGTGGTTACCGGTTCTTATCGGTTCTAAAAAAAAACGTGTTTTAGTACTTTTTTTTCCAATACCCATGGCACGGTTAGGAACCGATAAGAGAGTCTTGCCTGGTGGTTGCCATAAAAAGAGTAGGTTGTTTAGGTTGGCCATGTCTGAGAAACCCAAGAAAAACCGGCCCACTGGTTTCAACATTCTGCAGTGAGTGTGGGGAGGTCTTTGCTAAGGTCAGATCCCCACACTACCTGTGTTTATTGTCTGGGGTTTGACCACCTCGATCAGACTGCCAAATATGTAAAACTTTTCCGAATCTACTTGAGAAGAGGTTAGGTAGACTAAGGAAAGGAGGCCGAGAAGTCTGCTGACCCAGATGGCCAGCCCGGTTCGTTCCACCGAATCCAGGAGTGCCTCTGACCAGGCGATACTCGACAAAAGGAGAGCTGATTCCGAGGGATCGGTTCCGACAAAAAGAAAATGCAAAGACAAATCGACCGGTTCGGATCCAGAGGTTCATGTTCTGACCACTGAAAAGATAACCAGAGGGATTCAGATTGTGGAATCGCTCCGCCCGGTTCCTACCGTTCCGGCTCCTTCTGGCAGGGGTTCGGTTCGGGTGGTTCCCCCGGTACAAGATTATACCCTCGAAGGTTTTTATGAACTGGAATTTGAAGAGGAAGGGGAATTTGAGGGGGATGATGATGGTGAAAGTGAGGGTCTGGATGTGCCTGTGGAACCAGACATCTCCCCAGACAAACCTTCAGGTGTTTCCCCTCCTAGGCTTTCTGAGTCCCCTTCTCACTTTATGTTCTACAGAAAGGTGGCTGAAACCTTCCAGCTTCCTATGGAGGAGGCTGTGGAAGATCAAGAGGAGCCTGATTATGTAGAAATGATGGACATCCCAGAGTCCAGGAGACTGTCTGTTCCCTCCATAAACCTTTGGGAAACAGACACAAAAAATCCTAAAGTCTCCTAACACTATACCTCCTGTGGATAGAAGAATGGACAAGAGGTATACACTTTCAGGCTCAGACATGGAGTTCTTATACCAGCAATGCAGCCATGTTGGGGTAGTGCAGGCCGCTGCATGTGACAAGGCAAATATTCCCTTGGCTTCACACCCCCCAGACAAGGACTCCAGGAAGACTGATGCCATGGCAAAGAAACAATACATGACATCTTCCTTGGGACTCAGGCAGATGAATTACATGGCCTATACAGCCAGGTACCAGAAGTCCAGGTGGGACACTGTACTGGCACTGGCTAAACAGGCCTCCCCCCAGCTAGCCAAGGAGCTGGAGGCGGTGGCTGCAGATGGGACTGAGGCATCTAAGGTTCAGTTTCATGCTGCTGTGGACTCTAATGATGTGTCATCAAGAGTCATGGCTACATCTGTGGCTCTACGGAGGATATCTTGGCTCAGATGTACTAGCCTCGCGCAGGACACCCAGGCTAAGGCCATGGATTTTCCTGTAGTGGGTAATTCTCTGTTTGGGGAGCAGACAGAGAATTACATGAAGAACATGGATGAGTACAGGACCAGTTACAGGAGTGCTCAGGCCAAGGAGAGGCAGGCAACTCCTCAAAGGCAGCAGTCTAAGAGCAGGGGCAGGCCTTTTCAAAGGTCTTTTTACCAAGCACAGGCCTCTTCTTCCTTTTCTCAGAGGGGGTTCTTCAGAGGGAGAGGCAGAAGGGGGATGAGCAGGGCTGCATCCACTCCTCAGCCTAAAGCCCCTGCCAAGCAGACACCCTGATGGGCCTGCCCTGGTCGACTCTCCTATTCCAGTAGGGGGCAGGCTGGCTTATTTTGTCCAGGACTGGATGTCTATTACATCAAACAAGTGAGTCCTGGAAGTAGTAAGCCAGGGACTGGTTCTCAGCTTCAGAAAATTTCCAAAGATGAGAGCCAGATCTTTTCCACCTGCAAATCTCTCAGAAACCCTTGCCCTATAGGCACAGGTTTCTTCTCTTCTAGCCTTAAGAGCCATAGAGAGAGTACCTACCCTACACTGGAGCAAAAGACTGTACTCCAGGTACTTCCTGACCCCAAAAAAGACAGGGGAGTGGCGACCCATCCTAGACCTAAGATATCTAAACAAACATCTTTTAAAACCAAAGTTCAAGATGGTAACTCTGGAAATAATCCTTCCCTCTCTAAGGCCAGGGGACTGGCTAGCCTCCCTGGACCTCAAAGATGCCTACTTTCACATTCCCATCAGGCGCTCCCACAGAAAGTACCTCAGGTTCGAGTTGCCCTCAGGCCACTATCAGTTCAGAGCAATGCCCTTTGGCCTAACCTCAGCCCCAAGGGTTTTCACAAAGTACCTGGCAGTAGTAGTTGCCTTTCTAAGAAAGCAAAAGATTTCCATTTTTCCATATCTGGACTATTGGCTAATAGTGGGTCAGTCTCCAGACCAAGTCAAGTCTCACCTGCAAGTGACCCAGCAAGTGCTCACTTCTCTAGGATTTCTTCTCAACCTTCCCAAGTCAGTTCTCGAACCAGTCCAGCTTCTTACCTTTATAGGGGCATAACTGGACACACTCAAAGCAAGAGCATTTCTTCCTCTAGAAAGGGCAAATATTCTTATGGAACTAGCCTCTTCCTTCAGCCTTCGGGTATCTCGACCAGCAAGGCATTTCCTCCAGCTCTTGGGCCACATGGCAGCTTCAACAGCGGTGGTCCAAGGGGCAAGATTCCAGATGAGGGATATTCAGTTCCATCTGAGAGCTTTTTTGGTCTCAGAGGAAGGATCCCCTTACCAAACTGATCCCAGTAACTCTGACCTTGATCCAAGCCCTCCAATGGTGGCAGGATCAGCACAATGTAAGACAAGGTGTTTCTTTTGTTACTCAGCCTTGTTCAGTGGTCCTTACCAAGGACGCTTCTCTTCTAGGCTAGGGAGCTCATCTGGGGTCCCTCACTGCCCAGGGGCTGTGGTCCCCCCCAAGAATCCCTTATCCATATCAATCTCCTAGAACTCAGGGCAGTTTTTCTGGCCCTAAAAGCTTTCTCTCAGTCAGTACAGAACAAGGTGGTTCAGGTCAGAATGGACAACACCACCACAATGTGGTACATCAACAAGCAGGGAGGCACTCGGTCCACGGCCTTGTATACAGAAGCCATGAAGTTGTGGTCCCTGGCTTATTCCCTGCAAACCTGTCTGGTAGCAGCTCACCTTCCAGGGAAGGACAATGTGCTATCAGATGCACTAAGCAGGATCTCTCAGGGCCATCACGAATGTTCCCTGGACCCTCAGGTGTTGCAAGTGATTTTTTCAAGGTGGGGCACTCCTGAGATAGATCTCTTTGCAGCCCCAGACAATCACCAACTCACTCTCTTTTGTTGCAGGCCTCCAGTCTTGGGCTCAGTCCCCCTGGATGCCCTGACTCTGAATTGGGAAGGGAAGTTTCTGTATGCCTTCCCCCCTTCCCACTCCTGTTCAAAGTTTTAGTCAAAATAAGGTCTCAACCTTGCAAAGTGATTCTGATTGCTCCAGACTGGGCCAAACAGCCCTGGTACCCCCTGTTGCTGTCTCTAGCAGTCCATCTTCCCCTGTCTCTTCTCAGGAATTACAACCTGTTAACATCCTCTCGGGGGAGGATTTGGTACCCCAGTCTTCAGTCTCTCAATCTCAAGGCATGGCTCTTGAAGAGCTGCAGATCTGCATCTTTCCCAAGGGGTTCTGGATATCCTCAAGGCTTCTTGAAAGCCCTCCATCAGAAAGACTTATAACTCCAAATGGAAGAGATTCAGCATTTGGTGTTCTAAGAAGCATATTTCTCCAGACACTGCTGGATTGCCTAAGACTCTGGATTATATGGTCCATCTTAATGGCCTAGGCCTCAGACCAGCTACTCTCAAGGTACACTTGTCAGCTGTTTCTGCATTTTTGTCTGTGGGGGAAACCTTCCTCACTATCTTCTCATCCTGTGTTCTGTAAATTTTTTGAAGGATTGCTTCACACCAATCCTCCTTTTAGAGACCCTGCCCCTGCCTGGGATTTGAATGTTTGCATTGCTCAACTTATGCAACCCCCCTTTTGAGCCTATGTCTTCAGCAGAGCTTAAGTACTTGACTTGGAAAACTGTGTTCTTGGTAGCCATTACCTCTGCTAGGCATATTAGTGAATTGCAAGCCCTGTCAGAGGAACCTGATTTTATCTCATTTCATAGGGATAAAGTGGTCCTTAGAACCAATAGAAGGTTCTTGCCCAAAGTGGTTTCAGACTTCCATTTAAACCAGTCTATATCTCTTCATGTTTTCTTCACTGATCATTCTTTCTCAGGAGAAAGGAGGCTACACAGTTTAGATGTTAAAAGAGCCCTTAGTTACTACATAGAGCGTACCAAGGGACACAGGTTTGACTCCCTCCAGTTGTTCCTCACTTATGGAGAAATGGGTAAGGGTAACCTGCCACTAAGAGACCTATTGCCAGGTGGATTGTGTCTTGTATACAGTTCTGCTATGAAAAACTGGTAAAAACTCCACCCTCAGGCCTGAGGGCTCATTCCACAAGAGGTACAGCTGCTTCCCTGGCTGCTGGCAGGGATATCCCTCTCTTAGAAATTTGTCAAGCAGCCACCTGGAAAACAGTCCATACCTTTGCCAAGCATCACTCTCTGGATATCCAGGTTAGGAGTGATGCTCAGTTTGGCACAGCAGTACTTCAGAGCCTATTCTCAAAGTAGGTTCTGTCTCTCCTCCATGGAGGTACTGCTTGGTAGTCTGCAATATATCAAAATACAGCAAGACTTCATGTTGTTTGAAGAAAAAATTACTCACCTTAGTAATTATGTTTCTTCTAATGGAGTCTTGCTGTATTCTGACCTCCCTCCCTGCCGCCCCTCTCAGAACCTGTTTTTGGGAAGTGGGTGGGCAGGTGCAGTGTTGCACCCCATGGGTGTTTTTTGTTACACCCTCATCCTTTCTGTTTGGGTGCTGATTTATTGTTGTTACTTGTATTAGATTGGTTTTGGTTTTTGGGTTTCCAGACTTGAGTCTTCCTTGGGAATCCAAAACTTTTTTCCGGCCAGTTGGCTAGTAGGAATTTTTACAATTTCCACATAGAATTTTTAGTTAGTTAGGGTTGTAAGAATCTGATGGTCTGAGTTTGCAACACTCCAGACAGAGACTTCAACCGAGCTCAAGCTCAGCATCCTATGCACTGCATAGAAAGTTAACTCTTTGTTTTCCGGGGCAGTTCAAAGGTTGGGAATCACTGCAATATGTCAGAATACAGCAAGACTCCATTAGAAGAAACATAATTACTAAGGTGAGTAATTTTTTCTTTCTGCACCTCCTTATGAACAGTACAGCTGTCATTTTTCACATCCTGGCTGAAATGTGTTTTCACACTTCCAGCGCAGAATAGCGTGGTCTCTGTGGGAAATCAGTGTTTGGGACACATTAAGAAAATCACAGTGACACTGTTCATGAGCAGAGGTCCTAAAATGCCTATGTTGAACATTTGGTGATGAAAGTCCATAAAATGGCTGTGTTATGTGCATGCGTTACGCAGTTTCTATGTATGCTCGGAAGTGTGAGCATTTTTAATATTCCCACTACAGAGTTTCAACATTGCCATCTCTTCACACCTGCCTATGGATGGTACAGCTGTCATTCTTCACATCCTGCCCAATCTGTGTTTTTTGTACCTGTGGCATAAAATGGCACGGTCGCTGTTGGAACTCAAAGTTCCGGACACATTGACAAAATCACACTGCCACTCTTCATGAGAAGAGGTCCCAAATGCTTTCATGAGTTGGGGTCACAAAAAGGCCAAAAAGACTGGGGTGTTAGGGTTTCTAACCATAACGTCCCACCCTGTACAGACTGACAGGCATCGGGGTGTGCCTTTGGATTGTCGACTGAACTGCTCATGCCATCCCACCCCCACCCCCCAGCCAGTGACAGGCATCGAGGTGTACCTTGGACTCTTCGGCCCCAGAGTTCACCCCATTCTCCTATGCTGCACCCATTTCAACGTATGTCCTTATGGAATGGGGTGACTGTAAAGCTAAACACCCCAAGGCACACCTCAACACCTGTCGGTGTCTGCAAAATAGGGTGAGGTGACATATTATGAACGTCATGGGCGACGACCCAAACACTTACCGCAATGCCTGTCCATCTCTACAGGATTTGATTTGATTTTTATTTGTATACGGGTAAGCACAACTGGGGTACAATCCCTTTTGCAAACACGAGTTGTGGTCAATCAAAATACATACACAAAACAACATCAAGCAGATTGTACATTAATATAAAACATGATTAAATGGAATATAAATTCCACATCATATAAAATCTCACAAGAGTATAAATATAAGACTCTAAATACAATTTAAACCATTAAGAAAATATCACAGAAATCATGAATTCCATTATCATCAGACCTTCATCAAAGATCAGTCTAGGAAACAATTACACTTAGACAAATTCATAAAATAGTTTTTCAGAGCTATTGTAAATGTCCCGTAACTACCTATGCCTCTTATATGTGCTGGAATGTTATTCCAAGTTGAAGGTGCATAATATGCAAATGCACGTTGTCCTCTTGAGGTGTGAAAAAATGGACATTTTAACATAGTTGAATCCCCTGATGACCTGGTGCACAATTTAAAACTAGGAGTATCAAGTAGATTTTTTAAATTAGAAGGTACCCCTGTTTGTTGAGTTTTGTAAACAAGTTTAGACATTACGTACTTATGGTAATATTCCACAGGTAACCATCCAAGATTCTCCAATATAGTGCAATGATGAACTGTTTTAGATGCTAATGAAGCAAATCTTTCAATTGTTTGCAGCAATATCGATTTCTGCTTTACTATACTATGAGGAGCATTGTCTACTACTATAGAAGCATAGTTCAAAATGGGCAACAAACACTGATTAGCAATGGCCAAACGCACCTCGTCAGTCAAAAAGCTGTGCAACCTGTATAATAATGTTATTTTAGAATGAATTTTAGATGTAACAGCATGCATATGTGACTCGAAAGTCAATGTCGGATTTAAAACTACCCCCAAATACTTAAAATTATCTACATTTTCATACAGAGCCCCATCTAACAACTCAACTTGTAAGCTAGAACCAATAGCTTTCAACTTAACAGGGGTACCAAATACTGTGATTATTGTTTTTTGCTTGTTAATACTAATTTCAAACAACATGAAGTCTTGCTATATTATGACAATTGCAGTTTGTCCCACCATTAAAACTGCTCCGGAGGCGAAAGGGTTAACTACCATTCTAAGAATGGAGTTTAGAGCACGAACTCGGTTAGAGAAGCTCTGTCTGGATAATTTCAAACTGAAACTGTCAGATTCTTTACTCCACCTCACTGAACAGTCGCTCTGGAGATTTCTCCTACTGCTCAGTTCATTTCTCAGTTTAAACAATATTTTCTCAGTTAAATTCAACACGCGAGTATTATTATTTTAACATAAAACCGATCGGTTAAAAGCTCTGACTGTGGTATTGTAAATAGCCAGGTTTTTATTTCTGTGTGGAACTTAGAATGTTATCGGTTCGGTTCCGAATCGATCAGGTTGGTTAAAACTTTAAAGTTTAAGCATTTTAAAGCTTTTAAGTCGGTTCCGGTTCTTATCGGTTCTAAAAAACGGATTTCATTACGGTTTTTCCACGACCCGTGACACGGTTGGAACCGAGCAAGGGTGTCTGCCTGGGTACTGCTGTTGCAAAAGGCAAGTTTGCTTGTTAGGCTGGCATCATGTCTGGGAAACCCAAAAGAAAAACCGGCCCACTGGTTTCAACACTGTAGTGTCTGTGGGGAAGCCTTTGCCAAGGCTGACCCACACACTACATGTGTTTATTGTCTGGGGTTTGACCACTCAATTCAGACTGCCAGATTTGTAGAAGAATTTCCCTGCAGCCACCCTGGATAAGAGAGTGGGCAGGCTCAGGAACGAGAGGCCAAAAGTCCGCTGACCAGATGGACAGCCCGGTTCAGTGCCAACTGAACTGAGGGAGTGCCCTCTGACCAGCAGGCAAGACTGGCAACGAAGCTGGCTCTGAGGAGCCAGTTCCAGCAAAGAAAACTAAAAATCAGCAGGTATGGAGTCCAAAATTCCTTCTCCAACTGCTGCAGAAATAGCAAAAGCTATACAAATTGTACAGTCACTTTCTCCGGTTCCGTCTGAACCGCCACTGTCTGGTAGGAGGCCGGTTCGGTCGGTTCCACCGGTTCAAGAATATGATATTGGAGATTTTTATGAACCAGAGGAGGGGGAGGAGGATTATGAAAACAGTGTGAATGTGACTTTGAGAGTCTGGATGTGCCCATTGAACCGGACATCTCCCCAGACAGACCTTTAGAATCTCCCCCTATGCTTTCTGAGTCCCCTTCTCATACGAACATACGAAATTTGCCAGCAGATAGGCCTAGAGGTTCTATCAAGTCTACCGAATGTGCTAGCACCCCTATTCCTGCGAGCTGCCCTCCTTCCACCCTTCCCCTTCATTAACCTCCCCTTGTCCTGTCCCATCCTCATTTTTGTTTTATAAAAAGGTTGCTGAAACCCTCCAGCTCCCATTAGAGGAAGCTGTGGATGAGCAAGAGGAACCTGATTTTGTGGAAATGATGGATATCCCAGAGTCTAGGAGATTATCTATCCCCTTACATAAGTCTTTTAGGAAGCAAACAATAAAAATTCTAAAAGCCCCTAATTCTGTGCCTCCTGTTGACAAAAAGATGGACAGGAGGTACACTTTGTCAGATCCTGATACAGACTTTCTTTCACAACAATGCAGCCATGTTGGGGTAGTTCAGGCTGCAGCCTGTGATAAAGCTAACATTCCCCTGGCTTCACATCCTCCTGACAAGGACTCCAGGAAGATTGATGCCATGGCTAAAAAACAATACATGGCAGCGTCCTTGGGACTCAGACAAGCAAATTACATGGCTTATGTGGCAAGATACCAAAAATCTAGATGGGACACTGTCATGGCTTTAGTAAACAGGCCCTGGCCAGCTTGCCAAGAGCTGGAGCAGGTGGTTCTGATGGTATTGAGGCTTCCAGGTGCAGTTCCATGCTGCTGTGGATTCTAATGATGTATCCTCTAGAGTCATGGCTACATCTGTGGCCTCTCGTAGGTTAGCTTGGCTCAGGTGTACTTCAACTTGTCACAGGATACCCAGTCTAAGGCCATGGATTTTCCTGTAGGGGGAATTCTCTGTTTGGGAGCAAACAGAGAATTACATGAAGAAGATGGATGAATACAGAACAACTTATAGGAGTGCATGCCAAGGAGCGCAAGCCACCTCAGAAGCAGACCCCAGGGTAGAGAGGTAGGCCCTTTCACAGGCCTTTTACCAAGCCCAGGCTTCTTCTGCTTATGCTCAGAGGGGTTCTTCAGAGGCAGAGGCAGACGGGTGCAAGTAGGTCTGCTCCCACCCTCAGACTAAAGCTCCTGCCAAACAGGCACCTGATGGGGTGCCCAGGCCGGTTCTCCACTACCAGGTGGCTGGTTACTTCGCCTCAGGACTGGGAGTCTCTAACATCAGACAAATGGGTCCTGAAGTAGTAAGCCAGGGTCTGGTTCTCAGCTTCAAAACATTTCCAAAGATGAGAGCCAGATTTTTTCCACCTGCAAACCCTCTAGAGACTTTTACCTTAGAAACAGAAGTCTCAACCCTCCTAGCTCTCAGAGCTGTAGAAAGGGTTTCCCCACACCAGAGCAAGGGTCTGTACTCCAGATATTCCTTTACCCCAAAAAGACAGGAGAATGGCAGACCATTTTAGACCTAAGATATCTGAACAAGCACCTTTGAAACCAAAGTTCAAAATGGTGTCTCTAATGATTTTACCTTCTCTAAGGCCAGGGACTGGCTAGCTTCCTGGACCTCAAGGATGCCTATTTCCATGTTCTAATCAGAAGCTCCCACCGAAGTACCTCAGATTCGAACTGCCCTCAGGTCACTACCAGTTCAGAGCAATGCCCTTCGGCCTCCTCTGCCCCAAGGGTATTCACAAAATGTCTGGCAGTAGCAGTTGCTCATTTAAGAAGGCAAAGGATTGCTGTTTTCCTATCTAGACGACTGGCTCATTGTAGGCCAGTCTCCAGAACAGGTCAAATCACACCTGCAAGTTACCCAGCAGCTGCTCACCTCTCTGGGCTTCTTGCTCAATCTTCCAAAGTCAGTTCTGGAACCTGTTCAGGTACTCACCTTCATAGGTGCAGAACTGGACACAAAGCAGGCCAGAGCCTTCCTACCCTTAGAGAGGGTAAGGAACCTGGTGACCCTGGCCTCCTCCTTCACTCTGCAGGTCTCTTGACCAGCAAGACACTTCTTACAGCTCCTAGGGCACATGGCTTCTTCCACAGCTGTAGTGCAAGGAGCAAGATTTCAGATGAGGGACATTCAGTTTCACTTGAGAGCCTTTTGGTCTCAGAGAAAAGATCCCCTTTCCAAGTTGGTCCCAGTGACTTGAACCCTGATCCAGGCCCTTCAGTGGTGGCAGGATCAGAGCAATTTAAGACTGGGGTCCCTTCATCCCTCTGTCGCATTCATTGACCCTCACTATGGATGCATCCCTTCTGGGATGGGGAGCTCACATGGCGACCTCTCCACTCCAGGGAGTGTGGTCCCTCAGGAATCTCTGCTCCACATCAATTTGCTGGAACTCAGAGCTGTCTTTCTAGCACTTCAAGTGTTTTCTGCATCTGTTCAGAACAAACTGGTACAAGTCAGAACAGACAACACCACCACAATGTGGTACATCAACAAACAAGGGGGCACTCAGTCTTTGGCCTTGTGCACCGAAGCAATGAAGTTATGGTCTCTGGCTTATTCCCTGAACACTTCCCTCATAGCAGTTCACCTCCCAGGAAAGGACAATGTCCTGGCAGATGCTCTCAGCAGATTTCCCAGGGCCATCACGAATGGTCACTGGATCCCCAAGTACTGGGGATAGTTTTTGCCAGATGGGGCACCCTCAGATAGATCTTTCGCAGCCCCAGACAATCACCAACTTCCACTGTTTTGTTGCAGGCCCCAGTGATGGTCTCAGTCCTCTGGATGCCTTTCTCCTAGATTGGGAAGGAAGTTTCTATATGCTTTTCCTCCCTTCCCTCTCCTATTCAAGGTGCTAGTCAAAATCAGATCCCAGCCTTGCAGGATGATTCTGATTGCTCCGGATTGGGCCAGGCAGCCCTGGTACCCACTCCTTCTGTCCTTAACAGTCAATCTTCCCCTGTGCCTCTCCAGGAGACACAATCTGTTATCTTGTGCCCAGGGGAGGGTTTGGTATCCGAATCTCAAATCCCTCAACCTCAAGGCCTGGCTCTTGAGGAGTTAGAGTTTGCTGACCTACACCTTTCTCAAGGTGTTCTCGACATCCCTGAAGGCTTCCAGGAAGCCTTCCACTAGGCCACTTATAATTCTAAATGGAAAAGGTTTTCCATCTGGTGCTGGGAAGCATATTTCCCGAATCTGCTGATTTGCCCATTGTTCTGGACTATATGGTCCATCTTAATTCTTTGGGCCTGAGACCAGCTACCCTGAAAGTTCATTTGGCAGCTGTCTCTGTTTTATTTCAGCAGAGAAGCCTCTTCTCTTTCCACTCACCCTGTTTTTCCAAGTTTTTCAAGGGATTACTTACACTAATCCACCTTTCAGGGACCCGCCCCTGCCTGGATCTTAATGTTTGCATTGCTCAGTTGATGCAACCCCCCTTTGAACCTCTGTTTTCTGCAGAGCTTAAGTATTTGACTTGGAAAACTGTTTTTCTAGTAGCCATCACTTCTGCCAGGCACATAAGTGAGTTACAAGCTTTGTCAGTAGAGACTGACTTTATTTCCTTCCACAGGGATAAGGTAGTCCTTAGGACTAATATGAAGTTTTTGCCTAAGGTGGTTTCAGATTTCCATCTTAATCAATCTATCTCCCTTCCAGTGTTCTTCACTGACCATTCCTCCTCTGGTGAGAGGAGGCTGCACAGTTTAGATGTTAAGAGGGCCCTTAGTTACTATATAGAGCGTACCAAGGGTCATAGGTTCGAATCCCTCCAACTTTTTCTCACTTTTGGTGAGGTTGGAAAAGTAAACCTGCCACTAAGAGATCCATTGCCAGGTGTATTGTCTCTTGTATCCAATTTTGTTATCAAAAACTGGAAAGGTTCCCCTTCAGGCCTGAGGGCTCACTCTACCAGAGGTACAGCTGTGTCTATAGCTGCTGCCAGAGACATCCCTATTTTAGAGATATGTCAGGCAGCTACCTGGAAAACGGTACACACTTTCACCAAGCATTACTCCTTGGATATCCAGGCCAGGAGGGATGCTAGATTTGGCACAGCCGTGCTTCAGAGCCTATTCCCTAAGTAGGTTCTGTACCTCCTCCATGGAGGTACTGCTGTGTATTCTGCAATTGTCATAATATAGCAAGACTTCATGTTGTTTGAAGAAAAACTTACTCACCTTAGTAATGTTTCTTCTAATGGAGTCTTGCTATATACTCCTCCCAGCCTGCCCTCTCAGAACTTCTACTTGGGTATGGGTGGGCAGTCCAGTATGTGGGCACCGGTTATGCCCATTATATGTTTTCACCCTTTTGGGGTTTTGGGGTGTGTGTTTTATTCTACCTTATTTTATTATTTTATTATTTTCTGGTTCCCTGACTAGAGTCTTTGTGTTGGGACCAGGAATATGTGTTAATATTTAGGTAGCCAGTTGGCTAGTGTAGGTTACAGCTTCCACACAGAACCTTAGTAGAGTTTTTGCTCTTAAAGATCTGAGAGTTTCAGTTTGAAATTATCCAGACAGAGCTTCTCTAACCGAGCACGCGCTCTAAACTCCATTCTTAGAATGGTAGTTAACCCTTTCACCTCCGGAGCAGTTCTAATGGTGGGACAAACTGCAATTGTCATAATATAGCAAGACTCCATTAGAAGAAACAACATTACTAAGGTGAGTAATTTTTTCTTATTGTTTGTCAGCCAGTTTTGAACTGCTTTAAGTTCTTTAGTCAACGTTACATTAAGCTCTGACAATACTCTACCTTGACATTAAACAACAGCATCGTCTGCGTACATAACCACTTGAGCATCCTTAACAGATGAGATAACAGAATCAAAGAAAATAGAGAATAAGATACGCCCCAGTATGGAGCCCTGAGGGACTCCTCACTTAACCAGGGCTTTATCAGATAAACTATTCCCAATTTTTACCATCTGATACCTCTTTGATGAATAATTCGACACCCAGGACAATGCTGGTGTCCCTACCCCAATACGCTTTATTCTCTCAACTAAAAGAGAGTGGTCAACCAAATTGAATGCCTTGGTCAATTCCACGAACACGGCCCCAGTCAGGCACCCCTTCTCCATGCCCTCATGGTCCGCGCTCATGAACTCGACCAAGGCACTCTCAACACCCTTCCCCTTCCTGAAACCATGCTAGCGCTGTGATAACAGACCATATTTTTCCATATAGTCAGTTAGCTGGCCAAAAACAATTTTTTCCTGCAACTTAGATAGAGCCGACAGAATAGAGATTGGTCTATAGTTCGTAAATTCACTAATTGAACCTGCCTTATGAATTGGTATTACATATGAGTATTTCCACATATCAGGTACTTCTCCCAAACAAAAAGACAGGTTAAGGATGGAGGTGGGGTTGGCGTGAAGTTCAATACTTCACTGCCATTCCTATTTTGCATCTGTCTAACTCCTGCATTTCCAATGCTAATTCCAGCAAGTAAACATTCAGCATTGACAAATGCTTGTTAATATGTTGGGAAAACAATGTCAGTTTTATGAGCAGGGCATTACTTAGTCATTACAAAGTAGAAGGTCAGTAGGTTACAAAAATTAAAAGGGAAATTCTGTACCAATCTGCTGCACTTAACTAGCAGTGCAGGCATTTTAAACAGAAATTCCAATAATCTGCCATGAGAACCTAACCACTGAATGTTATTAAAGAAGGGCCTTGTGAAAGTTCTTAAAACCTAACACAAGTTATAGAGTGCATTTCATTATCAGCACTTGAAACCTAGTACCAATGTATTGTGTTCTTTGCCCTAGGCGGTAGGGGATTTTTTGTGTTTCTGATCACTGGAAAAGTCTGCTTCTGAACTGTATACAAACCAGTGCAAAAGGCTGCTAAAGTAACTGGCCTACTTTTCCTCAGCTTGTGACGAGAACGTCTAAAGGCATGGATAGACATACAGTGAATGCAATTATAATAAGGGTTTTTAGAATCTTAATAATTTCATTTGTTTAAACACATCACCAGACTGTTGATTAATTCTTCTATTTAATCAACTATTGTGTTACCATACTACATCCTCAAGCTAGTAGTGGTCTCATGACAATAGATAAAATCAGTACACTGCTATTGCTCTACCAACTCCAGCTGCTGTTTATCTAGTTCTCCCTCTCTCTCTCTTTGTAATCTTCCCAAAGGGTGGGGCTTACAGGCTTACCAGATCATCCTCTGACCCAGCCACGACAAGGACTGTTCCTATTGATATCCAGTCTACTTTGGCTTCTTCGGCTTCTGGTATATGAACACTGCATGGGAGCAGCTGGCAGAACATTGCAGAGGTTTCAGTATTTGGCACCTCCTGTGTCATGCAGTGAAGCGGCTTAAGCCATGCAACAAAGCTGGGTGGCTGCCGTAAGTGTAGCAAACCTCTGACCATCACCCAGTTGCCTACCCCTGCCACCAGAACAGGAGGAGTGGGTCTAAGAACCAAAGGCAAAGCCCTATAAAAATGCTTTTGTGTTCTGTTGCATTGTTGCTTTGTGGTTACTTATCTGTTTTATTGTAGAATGGGAGAACATCCTCGGTTACTTCATACAGATTCAGCACCTCTGCTCATACCTGAAGCCATGGCAGTTTGATCTGACTTTCTTTACCATATACAGGATCTGTTTGGATATGTCTTTGAACTGGAATGTATGTTTAGATATATATTGTTACTGTCTCTATGCCTGTATACAGCACCAGTTTTGTTGTACCAGTTTCCTCCTATATTTTCTGGAACATGACTTTGTATAGTACTTATCAAGAAAATTGAATAACAAGTTTAATTACAAAAAAAACATACTTTAGTGGGGCCTGTGCCCTGGACTCCATGGCTGTCATGGTCTTGGATGACCCATGACCATCAGAACAGCCTGTCAGAGAAGTTCCCAGTGGAGGCCTGTGGGATAGGGTAGAACAATGGATTCTAGCACCTTTTTCTGGACTTATGGGGTGTCCTGGTTTGGGAGTGGCAGCCTTTTGGAACAAATGGGGTTGCTCCTTGACTGCTGCTATAAAGGAGTCTGAACAGGAGGCTGGATGATCTAAGGGAGATCTCAATGAAGTAGGACCTACTGTCTGGAAAGAGTTCAAGCTATTCCATCCCAGCCTGGGGTCTAGAGATCACCCCTTGAGAAAAAGGGCTGTAATTTATTTGTTAGAACAGAGTCAGGATTTGTGTACTACTCAGCAGCAGTACGATACTAATGAGAAAGCGTGGAGCACAGCATTCAGTGCCAGAACTTCTGTTATAGGTCCTAAAGCAGGCACTACTGCCATCTGTCAGTCTACCACTGCTCTGTGGGTTATGGAAGCTGGGATGTGTGGGTTGGTCTGGAACCTCAGCAGTACAAAGATAGAAGAGCAATCTGAACCTCTGGGAGGGAAAGTGAGAAACCAATGCTAGAAAGACACAATGTGAGCACAAAAAAGGATCCCAGTTGATTCAGTGATGCCACTAGAGACTGAAGATCCAGAGGCCTGTAACCACTGAAGGATCTGGTTGATGGGGGAACTGTGAGTAAAATCAGGGCTCACCCTGCTTCAGTGAAACACAAGTATTCTGTCAGAATTAGTTTTTCTCAAGTGGGACTATCGAGTTGGGATTACAAAATACAAATGCCATGCTTCCTGAGGTTCAGGGTCATTTTCACAATTGTATGGTTTTGGGGGGTAGTTAGTTTGAGCATGTAGCTCCTTTAAGTTAAAATCGTCTAACGTCAGCCAAACTGTGGCAATACCTATGGGCCTGCAACAGTTCAACTGAGAGTACCCAGGAACCGTGATTAAGGGAACTCCCATAAGTAATTGTAGGAGCAAAATCCTGGTATGAAGCGGGTGAGGGTAGCAACCTCCAGCACAGGAGGGCCATCTCTATATTTGTACTGTGAGTAGTGGATTGTGGGGGGCGAGCATTGATCAGGAAGGCTGCACTTGGTACTGGACTAGAGCAGCTAGGGCAAACAGTTATCTGGCTGTGCCTGGCAGGGTCTTACTAATCACGGCCATGTGAATAGTGGGTGTTTGACCTTGCCTAGTAGAGAACATAAGGAGTCACTGCCAGGCCTGCCTAGAGTGACACTGGCAAAAGGTTGAGAGAAATAAAATGTGGTTGCATTAATATTTTGCTTCCCCCAGGTCTGGAGTTGTTTAAATAAAGTTGTGTTTTACTGCTTACACATTCAACTGGTATCCTCATTGACTGCCATACCACTGTGTGTGTTTGCTTGGTGGGGGCTCTTCCTTTTGTGTGCAGACTGAGGAAGGAGCATCCACAGTGGGGAGATGAGGAGGTACAGTATCCCAGGGAATTGTACTGAGGGGTGTAGGAATGCATTTGCCAAATAAGCCATGGCTTGCAAGTTTACTGGTAAGGGGGCATCATTCTGGGTCCTTACTACTTATGTTGGTTACTCTAACTGTCAGATCACCACCCCATACTGGTGCTGTAACATGAAAGTTGTGCTTTGTTTGAACTAAACATAGTGCTAAATGCATGAAACTAGTTAATGCTATATTTCATTTATTTTGCTATGCAGTTTCAGAAGTACAATATGGGGTGTACGGGTAACACATATGGGCAGGTCTACGTTGGGGGGGGGCGACAAAGAGTCAAGAAAGTATATTGGCTTACAAATTTTATTTTCCTAGCTACTTCACTGGCTGCTGACACATCACCTGAACAACTTAATTATTTCTCTGGATGGAGGCACCACACTATTTCCTTGTATTGGATATGACCCTCCACCACCTGTGAGTGCAAAAAGAATCCAGGAGCCAGTGCAAACTTCCATGGCAACCTGGTGGCAGTGTGCAGTAGTGGCGCTTTTGCCCCTTAGGCAATTGACAAGGATGTCCTCCCTAACAGGGGCTTCACATCTTAACTAGTGAGCTGTATTCAACCTACATAGGAAGCAAGGAATTCTAGAGCTGCATACAACCTGTGTGGGGGCAGGAAACCCTGATCAGGCATTCTGATGCAGGGGAAGGAGGATCTACACCGAGTTAGCACTCAAAACAGATCCAGAGCTGGGTGTGGACACAATCTTGGAGGGAAAATCAACCTGGGAACAGATGAACTGAGAAACAAAAGCCTGAGCAAATAAGAATAGAGCTAATATAAATCATGTTTCATTTTCCTTCCAATAAATGTCTTTACTTTTCATTAGATTAACATGTTCAGTAGTTTGATAATGCAAACACTACCAACACAATAAGAACTACTTTAACAACTGAATGTACTTGAGTCAATTTCTGCAGGTTTCAGCAGTTTAAAAATGTTTCTATATTTATTTAATTACTTTATCAATATATGTCCCATTTTATAAGTGCAATAAATGACTTCAGGGCATGGGTGTACGCTGAAGTAATGCACACTTTGTTGTGTAAGGTACTCAGTCATTGGACTCATGCTTCACTATGAAGTTGGGATGTACACTAATACAGCATACACCCATGCCATGTTATGGCATGTTGCCAATCTGAACATGCAGACTACTTCCTAGAAGCAGCAAGGGCTTAGACAGTTATCAGACAGTACAAGAGTCTCAGTTAATCGATACACAAGTTCATTTGATGTTACACCTTCTCAGTGGCATCCTGTTATATGGATGATGATATACAGTAATATCTCTCTATTAATGGCACGCAAGAAGATTTTGCCCTTGTACAGACCACTGGTTTTCACTCAGGAAAGATCCACTTTAAGGGAACCGATTCACATTTAAGGGGCTCACTGGGGGGGGCTCCTTCCATCCACCCACCCACATCCTCATCTGGTATATTGTTTTACTGGAGGTACTCTCAGACCCTTACAGCACTAGATACCTCACTATTTAATACTCTCATTATAGCAGCTGCTACTGTGGGCACCCATCTGTGTGATTCCTACTTCCATCCCATGTTGGGCTTCTTTTTCACAGCCTCCACCACTTCCCAGAGCTGCTGGTGCTCAGCTGTAGACCCAGACAAAAACAATCTGTAAGAGGTCCAATAAAGACCCTCAATCTCTCCCTATTGATGTCTCCTCCAACTGGCTCCACCCTTTGTTATTACCTAAGGACAATCCAATCTGGCCAAGGCAAGGTTTTGTGTGTGTGGGGGGGGGGCGTCAAACCATGCCATTTAACCCCTGGAATTAGCACGAGTGTTCAGGGGTGTAGCTAGAACATTCAGTTTAGTAAATCCAATGCTATTCTTTTTTATTCATCCCAAATAATTCGGAAGTCATAGCCCTGGGTGATTTTAACTCTAACTGGCGTGCCCCTAGACATCCCCCCTCAGGGATGCAGCTGCTGCCCAAAATCTGTCTCAAATGGTCCTCACCCCCACTACAGTAAACAAAAATATGTGCCATGGCTCCCTCCTTGACCTCATACTCACAAACCATCCTGAGCACATACTGGATGTCCAGGTCCTATCTGACTCCATCAGTGATCACTCCCCGGTAACTTGTCTCTGGACAAATAGCTGGAAACCACCCCCACCTAGGATCTCCATGTGTCGCCATCTCAAGAGGGCGGCTCTACAACATCTCGGAAACCTACTTCGGAATCTTGACTGGTCCCCTCTTGATCATCTGATGTCAGTTGATGCCGTCCTGTCCTTCTTCATAAGTTCCTCCCAATCAGCCTGTGACATCTTTGCCCCCTATATCAAATGGATTGAAAAGTCTAAATCATCCCCCCTGGGTAACTAGATCTTTGCTTGATCATATGGAGGCACGTGATGACCTGTGGTTCAGAGCCCTTCAGTCAGGTCAACCCGCTGACCGACAACGTTACCGTGCTACCAGAAATACTTGTACCTGGGAAATACGGCTGGCAAAGGCTGCATACTACAAAACAAAACTCACTGCCACTTGGGGTGATGGTAAGAGGTTCTGGGATAATATTAAGGAACTTAGTGGAAAGTCTCTCTCCCCTCTCCCTGCCATGCTTATCCTAGATGGTATCCCTACCCAAGAACCCAGCAAAATAGCTGATGCTTTCAATATAGCATTCTCAGACCTAAGCTCTATTCTTCCCCCTGACTTTTTCAGTACTGATGTGGGATATTTTTCCGCCACCCCCCAGTGCGCCACCTTTTCGTCTCAAAACTGTCTCCACTAGTAATGCCCGTTCATATATTTCCAGGTTCCTAGGAAAGACCAGACATAGTGGTGACTCACTAGATGCTAAATTGCTATCTTTAACCCTTGATGCTGTTGTAGTACCTCTTACTAAAATTTTCAACATGTTCCTGTGCCTAGGACAATTCCCGTCTCTATGGAAAAAGGCAAGGATTATGCCAGTACATAAAAATGGTACACGTACTGCAACTAGTAACTACAGGGCCCTCTCCATACTCCCTCCACTCTCAAAAGCACTGGAAAAAATAGTGGCTGATCAACTTACTTACTATCTAGATACACAACTCCTAATCTGCCAACAACAACACGGTTTCAGAAAAGGTCACAGTACCACCACTGCCCTACTAGAACTCACCTCCTTTGTTCATGACGCTCTTGACCAGGGAAATTTGGCTGGTACAGTCTTTATAGATCTCTCCAAGGCATTTGACACTGTCAATCACACCATGCTCATAAACTCCCTCCTCTCTGTTGGCGTCTCCAAAGAAACCACTAGCTGGTTCTCCAGTTATCTCTCTGGCCGCACTCAACAGGTGATAATAAGAAACACCCTCTCTGCAAACCTTCCCGTCCAATCGGGTGTCCCTCAAGGGTCTATCATCAGTCCACTCCTTTTCTCACTTTACCTGAACTCATTACCTCTGGCCACCTCTGGGCATCTTCTCCTTTATGCTGATGATGCAGTGATCTTCAGTCGGCACCCTGACCCCACACAGCTTCAAGAATCCTTGCAGGGCTCTTTCACTCAAATTGAAGCCTGGTTTTCCTCACACAAGCTCGTACTCAACACAAAAAAGACAAAAGTCATTCTATTCGCCCACCCACAACATAAGCACAGCACTACAAAATTAGCTATACACAATGTGATGGGCACCACGCTGGAACCTGTTTCCAATTTTAAATATCTCAGGGTTACTCTAGACTCGGCCCTCACCTATCGTGAGCATGTCACGTCAACTTGCACTGAAACTAACAAAAGAATCGGTCTCCTCTACAGGCTTAGGCCCTGTCTACCTCCGGAGGCTCTACGCTTAGCTATCTCCAGCTCCATCCTCTCACTGGTAGACTACGGCATAATCATCTATGGGGCCTCCTCTGACACAGCTCTGTCCAGCATTAAATGTGCCCTAAACAAAGCCTGCAGATTGGCCATAGGATGTGATCGTCTTACGCACACCTGTGACCTCTATCTACGCTCATCATGGCTAAACTTCCAGGGGCGGCAGTTTATCAGACCTGCCTACTGGCCAAAAAAATTCAATTGGGCCTAGCCCCCCCAGGCTGTCTTAAGCTCCTCCAAAAGAACCTACCGTCCCACTCCACTAGACACTCGGAAACCACCACATTCCGTGTCCCCTTTGTAAAGACCACTGCTGGCCAAAGATCCTTTTGCTACAGGGCACCACTCAGGATGAACTCAATCCCTGACTCTGTCTTATCAATCCCCTGGCTTGGGCCTTTCAAACATGAGTAACTTAATCACATTATGTCAAACTCCCACTGTGACTGCAGATGAAACTTTAACAATGTTAAATGCACCATTACTTCTCAATTGCTGTCGTTCCATTGTTTGTGTTTATTATAATTTTTTTTTTCTTTCACCTCGGTAGGTTACTGTCATTTTTCTGTACTAGTGCTGTTGTCTATATTGAATATTCTATGTTATACTGTGTTCTAATCCATTTATGTAAGACGTGGAGCCTTTGCAAATGAGTCTCTGACTCAAAGGGTTGTAATTCCTAGACTTTAAATAAATAAATATTACCTATCTCTTGATGCCATACAAAGGACAAAAATGCAATTCAAATATAATTAAAATATTGCTTTTACTCTTAGGGATATACAAATACAATTAAAATATACAATAATTTAAAATGTATATGGTCCTTTCATTTGCTCACAAATGCATCTGTCTTTGCAGTGGCATTTCCGTTTTCTTTAGACATGCTGTGCCTCTCAAGAATCTTTTGTCTATTGGACCAGTCTGTCATTGGTGCTTACACCAAAACTGCTCCCTTGTAGGTGTTGAAAACAGGGCACAGCCCACAGAAGACAGCATCCAGCTGCTTGGAGTATTGTGAAAACTTGTATCACCTAGCTGCTTGCAGTATTGTGAAAACTTGTATCACCCAGCTGCTTGCAGTACTGTGAAAGCCTGTATTCTTTTTTGTAAATATAGTCTGGCCACTTCAACCCCCTGGCTCTGTGCTCACGGGGCGGGACCGCCGACTCCTTCTGGTGACCTTTCTAGAATCCAGACTGAGGACCGGAGAGCAAGGAAGCACTGGAGGCAGGCCAGAAGACCCGGCGTTGGATGTGGAGGTGCACCCCTGGTCCCACCATTGCCTACTAGGGGACGAGGCCTTTTTCCATGTTTTCTAGGTCCCCAGGAGGGTGGTGTGCAGTGACTTCCAGCGCAGCATGGGCATGCTGCCACACCCACCTGCCGGATGCCCGCCGCAGCACCATACCCCATTTCCCTGAGCCCCATGAACTGCTTCACCCAGCCACTACCAGGAGCCACAAAAGCTGCACGAGACCCTCAAGCCCTCCCTGGGAAAGGAGAGCTGCCAGTCGGCAGCTCAATCCAAGTCCTCACCCTCCTGCCCCTGCTGACTCCTGGTGTCCCGAGCTTGCTCCCGAACCAGGTCGCCAGCGTGGCACAAGGTGTGGCATCCATCGCCTCAACCCTCAGCACCACCAGGCCTGCTCAGTCTTGTGGTATTATAATAATTGAAAAGGGGGGCTAATGGGAATAGTAGTGGGGAGACCTGACTCTGTGGCATGAATTCCTTGTCAGTGCTCATTACAGTATCCACCCATTCCACCGGGAAGAGCACAGTTCCTCTCTGTCATTTAGGGAGTGCGTCATTTTCTTCATCATATAGATATGATTGACTGTTGCATGCCACTCCTGGATAATAGGTACTTGGAGTAAGTATAACACTCTTGGAAGGACTACTATTCATATCAGCTCCACTCTTCTGGGAAAACCTCAAGGGAATAGTGCTCCAGTGTGTAAGCTCTGTGGTGAAAGGAGAGTAATTGTTCTGGTCCCATTGAAATGGGAATTGACGTATAATCTCCTGGGATAGCTGGTAATGAAATGAGAAGGCCTCTGTTTTGGTGGAGTTCAGATTGCAGCCTGTGACTGTAACATAGGAGTACAAGACTTTGAATATTATAGGGAGGGACCTGTCGTGATCTGTAATGTATAGCTGGACATCATCAGCATATAGGGCAAGTTGATGCTCTCCAGCCCCCACGTGTACTCCCATAATGCCCATTGCTCCATGGATAGCCTGGGAAAAGGGTTCTATATATTTATATATCTATATAGATTGCAAAAAGGGCACTGGGTCAGAATAGCACCAACACTAATAGTGTGGTCAAGAACCATGCAGCAATAATAGCGTCATTTTCTTTTTTGCAGGGGGCTGCACACCCACAACCCCCAACACGGGAAGACACCCCCTGCCTGGTACCCCTAGGTAGGGGAAATAAGTCAGAGTGATGTTCTGAGACTTTAAAGCAGGCTTGGGGGGGCCTCGTATACGTTTTTCAGGAAGAGAATCAAGAAGTCCAGAAACCCTAGCATTCTCATCACCACATAAAGAAATGGCCATGGGACCTGGTCAAAGGTCTCCTCAACATCAAGGTTAGAGGGACTGATGGGTGTGGGCTACGATGTATCTTATATATAATGTGCAGTGTTCTCCTAATGTTGTTATTAGTCATTCTGGAATGCAGAAAACCGGACTGGTCTTACGCAGTTATTGTGGGGAAGACCTTGTCTATCCTATGTGCCATTATGGACATGAATAGCTTATATTTGGTGTTAAGGACTAATATGAATCCATAGGATCTACAGAGTAGGGGATTCTTAACCACTTTTGGGATCACTGATATTGCTGCATAGGCTCAGGTGGGCAATGGGAGCCTCCCCGTCATGATCTCATATGAAAACTTGTATTCAAGAAGAAGCTGTTGATTGAAGCATTGATACTGCTGATCTCATGATCTGGCTTGGGAACAGTGGATTTAAAGGTCGCTGCCAGCCAGAGCGTTGGTGCAGCAGTCTAACTACTGCCCATGATGCTGGCGACCCCATTTCAGGAATGTGTTCGGGTCATCGGTGGCTGGCCCATGGAAGGAGGATAGAGTGTCCCAGAGGACTCTCTCCTCCTGGGGGAGGGAGGGAGGGTTCTCTCCTCCTCCTCGATACTGCCATCTGAGTGATCGGCTGGTGGTAGTGTGGTAGGAGGATGGATATAGAAGAGGGGATGTCACTGACTTCGGTGTGCAGTTATGAGCACAGCATGTGTGGGCACACCTTGATGTCCATGCATTTAACATCCAGGGTGCTGGAAAATGGGAGAAAACAAAGGGCCCCAGCACTTCTGCGGTGATGGACCCTGGTATATCCAGGTCCCCACCTCTCCAGCACAGCACCACTGGATGCAACCAGATGTTCTGGAGTACATCACCCCTACCTTGAACCCAGCTTGGGGGTATATGCAAAGATCCATGGAGGTAGGTTGCCATGGCTGGGGGAGGCAGGGTGATCAGCAGGTGCCTGGAGGTCCTGAGGGGAACGAGGGTTGCTGGAGAGACAAGGAGGCATAAACAGTAAGTTAAAAAATAATGGTGGTTGTCACTGGCTTGTTATAATGGTTTTGTTTTGAATTGTAATCAAGTAAAGGCAGTGGTATATCTCAATGTCAAAAAACACACACAAGGGCTCGCACAAGGAGGGGGTGCTCTTGGTAATTCAAGAATTCAAACACTGTTGTAACCAGGCACTCACCCACAACCAGTAAAAATCACTGACGCTGCAGTAAAATAGAAAAACATTTATTTTAAACTAACAAGACTGTCTGACGCGTTTCTGGTCACCATGACCCTTTCTCAAAGTCTTTGAGAAAGGGTCATGGCGACCAGAAACGTGTCAGACAGTCTTGTTAGTTTAAAATAAATGTTTTTCTATTTTACTGCAGCGTCAGTGATGTTTACTGGTGGGTGAGTGCCTGGTTACATCAGTGTTTGATATCTCGGTGTCACCCTGTACATGCCTATCTCGTCCACATGGAGCCTGGTCATTCTGTGTGCTGCTGCTCTGTGGAGTTACTGGTTCTTCAAAAATTGATGGGTTGCCAGGTAGTGGTACTTCTTTGTGACCTTCAGGGGTAGATACCAATACTACATCAGAAATTTTGTTGTGACAAATGGTCACACTCCTAAAAAAAGTTATGTTTAGAGATCAGAGTGTATGTTTTTTTTATATACACATTTTTAGCCTCCAGGCATGTCGCAGGTGGCTGTTCACTCTTGTCCCTGCCTCCTTCACCTGGAAACTGCCTCTCCAATCCACTGAGCCCCAGAGCTGCATATCCCACATGGATACTGCTCCCCCTGTGGTGGGGCCAGGAAGAGGAGGTGCATCCCCCCCCCCCAAGATCCTGCACCTAGATTTGGAGGGTCGGTGAGCTGGTGATAGTGAGGGGCAAGGCTTCATGTAGCCTGCAAGTGACATTTTTTCCATTGTTTTTCTCTCTTTGCCATGTGCGTGTATGCATGGAGGTGCACATATGCTACATAACTGCGTCCCTTCATCATCGCTGTTTGAATTCTGGCACTGCCACCCGGCCTCCACCAGGTGGCAGCCAAGGAGCCAGACAGCATTTCCCCCCACCCCAGGAGTGCAGAGCAGTGTCCATCAGACACTTGATCCTCCCCTCCCACCAATCCCAGGCAACCCTAGCTCGTACCTGAACCCAGATCGCCAGCATGGTGAGAGGTAAAGCACATAATGCCTCAGCCCTCTGCACCACTGTATCAGTGTGTATATTTATTCATTTAAAAAGCATTCTTTAGTTAATGATGGTTAAATACATTTTGTGGTCTTCTCTGACCAACTCTCTTGGTTATTTAAAATTGGTAACTGGGAAAGGCACACTGAGCTAAGGCTCATTTCCAGGTGAGACTTGGGAAAGGGAAATAGGGAGACAAAATGTACAACATATAAACATCGTATACAAATTATACAAGGTAGAAAAATGCAATGTGCACTAAAAATACAATAATAAAACAAATAAATACATTAAACAGTAACTAGGCTAGTATATCAAAACTAAAGCAATGTTACAGAAACACTAAGGCTAAGTACTTGATAGTAGCATGTCAAAGTTAGCTATGGCCAGGGCAGGAGCAGGAGGGGGCAGCAAGAGATCTGAACAGGAATTTGAGGGAGAAAAAGGAAGGGAAGTAGCAGAGGGCGGGAGGTACCTACAGCAGTCAAGAACTGTCCCTGTAAGAAATGAGAGATTAAATATTTGTGCAACTGAGGAAGAGTTCAACAGAGTAGCCAGTTTAATTAGTCTGGGTCTCATGCCATCACAACCAGCAGGGGTGTCCGTGTCTGCATTGATTTTAAACAATAAGTCAAACACTTCCCTAACCATCACAAGTATCAGGTGGAATTGGAGACAGAGGGGTCTGTGACCATGGGATCACCTGTTACAGGCAAAAAGTTTAAAAGGAGAGGAGGTCTTGCCATGATCCAGGTCATGGAATAACTGATTAAATAGATTGGCCATGGTTAAAGGGCCTGAAACTATACCCTTTGAGGCAATATTGTCGATGTTGCTGTTCTTTAGACCCCACAAAATCTGGCTAATGTTTATCCAGAAATGCCTTAGGTAAGCATAGTGAATAGTTTGTCGTTGCTTAAGGAAGTTGTTTTTTTGTTTGTTTTTTCAGCTTGGAGTTATCACAGTTAGGTTGAAAACTAAAGGGGTGTACAGTACTACCTCATCTATTAAATAATTCCACCTAGAAAAGAAGATGAATGGCGGTTAGGGCTGGGCAAAATGCATCTTCTGCCAGCGAAATTCTGATGAAGTGCTGATTTCCCTTCCATAAAATTTTCCAAAACTTTTGTGAAAATGTTGCGAAATTTTCCAAAAATTGGGATTTCAGTTATTTCCATCTAATTTCAAACAAATGTTAGTCCAAATAGCTCGGGATTTGGTATGATGAATTTACCATGACCTCTACAGACGTCTAACATGTTTCAGATCTCTATCTTTAAAGGTGACTGAGTTATATGCCTCCAAACTTTCATAAATGTTAAAATTACACAGTTTGCAATTATGTAAACTGCTGAATTTTAAGCTCATATAAGTTTAAAACTAAAGAATTGAATATCACCAATTTTATTAGGTTCATTGATGGACTACAGTGAGCTCAGGGAAGGTGAGGGAGGTGGGATGGAGGCACAACCCCAGCCAGTGCCTCTTCAAAACTTATACGCCATCTTGGCAGAGCAGGATGATCGCACTGCATCTCCAGAAGTGGACACTATGGGGGATGAGCAGGTCATCCGTGACTGAGCCCTGAGGGCAAAGGGAAGGTGAACGCACAGAAGGAGGAAGAAAATCCTTCGGAAACTCCATTGTTACAGGGATAGGGCTTGGAGTGGGCAGCACTGGTGAATAGGAGGTGGTGTGCCTGCCTGGTGGCACAGTTTGTAGGAAGGGCAGGTGGATCCTAGGGATCGCTAGGGCTGTGGCAAGGAGGGGAGAGCCGGATGCAAAAAAATGCTGGAGGAAATTAGGGAACTGGGTCAGTGTCTTGGGCAAGTAGCGCACTCCGTTACCTTCTCAGAGGTTTTATGTGTCCATGGCAAAGGAGAGGGTACAGACATCCACACCATGGAATTCAACACATGGCTGAAGAAATGGTGTGGAGAGGAAGGGTATGGCTTCACTGGGGACCGGGATCTCACCTGGAGGGATGAATGACTGTATTCACCAGACAAACTACATCTATCCGGGGGGGGGGTGAGGTGTCCACACTGAAAAGTTTAAATGCTTCCTCCATGAGCATTTAAACAAGCCGGGGAAGGGCAAAAGAAGTCAGGGGAATAAAAGTAGCCCCCCCTACATCCTACATCACATATCTGAAATAAGGGAGAATCCAATTGGTACAAGGGCACTATCAAACCCAATAAATAAATTAGATACAATTGTGGTGAGGACAGAAGATGGAACCCCAAAATGTCACAGGGCCAAAAAAAGGGAAAGGAGGGAGAGGACACAAGTTGGAAAGTAATGTACACAAATGTCTGCAGTCTGGGGAACAAAATCCCAGACCTGATGGCATTAATAGAAGACGTAAACCTGGACATAGTAGCTATTACAGAAACATGGTACACAGGGAGCCATGACAGGGATATAGCCATACCAGGATACACCCTTTTAAGAAGGATAGGGAAGGGAGAATGGGAGAGGGGGGTAGCTATGTATGTGAAGGAGGGGATTAAAGCAACAGAGACTTAAGGGTTACAAGAAGGAGCAGAGGCGCTGTGGGTCACCCTGGAGGTGGGGAAGAAGGACAGCCATTTGCACTGGAGTGATTTACAGGCCTCCGGGTACAGGGGGAGGAATTAGATGAAGCTCTTGTGCAAAACATCCACAAAATGACAGCCAAAGGGAAACTGCTACTAATTGGTGACTTCAACCTGCCTGAGGTAGATTGGAGCACTCAGACTGCGAGTACAAATAGGGGCAGGGACTTCATGACCACCCTGAATGGGGCAAATTTAAGACAACATGTAGCAGAACCAACCTGCGAGGAGGCCATACTGGATTTGGTCCTGACCAATGGGGACAGGATCACAGATATGGAGGTGGGCAGTCCTCTTGGTACCAGCGACCACAGGACAGTATGGTTTAAGGTAACCACAGTGGAGGAGGCAAGCCATACAAGGACAAAGGTCCTAGATTTCAGAAAGGCTAACTTTAAGGAGATGGGTAAAAATCTCAAAATAACCCTAGCAGAGGAAGGTACAGGGCGAGATGTGGAAAAACAGTGGTCTAGACTCAAGAAAGTCATAACAGAAATAACAGGTCACTTTGTCAAAATGCACAGCAAGAGTAAAAGAAAGAAAAGTCCATTATGGTTCTCGAAGGTAGTGGCCAAAAAAGTAAGGGAAAAGAAAAGAGCCATCAGAAGATTCAAGGAAACACAAAAGGATGGGGACAGAGGAACAATATCTGGAGAAGCAGAGGGAATCTGGGAAAATAATTAGATGGGCTAAAGGATAGACAGAGTAAGGTATAGCCAAGGCTATTAGAAAAGGCAACAAGACCCTCTTCAGATACATTAGCGAGAGGATAAAGACCAGAAATGGGATCGTTAGGCTGAAGAAGGAAGGAGGAGAAAGGGTGGAGGATGACCTAGAAAAGACTGAGATACTGAACAAGTACTTTTGCTCAGTATTCACCAGGGAAGGGGAGAGTGAGGGACCGAGACTCATTAAGAAGGTTATTCAGGGAAGGGAGGTAGACACCAGCCCATTCACGATGGAAAGAGTCCTAGAAAACTCAGGAAAATAAAAACAGATAAAACAATGGGATCAGTTGGGATCCACCCTAGAGTACTAAAAGAACTTGGGGAAGTGCTGGCAGAACTACTGGCTGCCCTTTTCAGTGCATCACTAGAGATGGGGAGGTACCCGAGGAATGGAGGAGGGTAGATGTGGTCCCTCTCCACAAGACTGGAAACAGAGAGGAGGCAGGCAATTACAGGCCTATAAGTCTGACCTCAGGAATGGGGAAACTAATGGAGTCGTTACTTAAGGAGAGGATTATGAAGTTTCTGGAGGATAGCTGGGCACATGATCCAAGGCAGCATGGATTCTCAGTGGGGAGGTCCTGTCAGGCGAACCTTATAGATTTTTTTGACTGGATAACCAGGGTGCTAGATCAGGGGTGGTGGATGTGGCATACCTGAATTTCAGCAAGGCCTTTTGGCACTGTCCCGCACAGGAGATTGCTAAATAAATTGGGAAGCCTGGGAGTGGGTCCCATGGTGGTAAAGTGGGCAGGGAACTGGCTAAGGGACAGGACTCACAGGGTGGTGGTAAATGGCTTGAAATCTGAGGAGAGGTAGGTGACCAGTGGGGTGCCACAGGGGTATTCAATGTCTTCATTAGTGACTTTGCGGGGCGTCTGGAGGGAAAGGTGTGCCTCTTTGCAGATGACACCAAGATCTGCAACAGTTTTACTATGGCACTGCGACATCCGCAGCACTGACATCCTCAACAGCAACAGCCATAATACCGACTGTCTGCATTGCACTGTCGGGGATGTGTCTTTCTTTTATCGGGGGGCTGTGCCCCCCCAAACCCTCCACACACCCCTGACTCTGGATTACTAACTCCAGGTTGGGGATATCTCGGGAAGGGGGAGATACACCCGCGAGGCGGTCCCATTACCAGCAGAGACCATCACAGTGACATGGGACTATCGGCCGATTCTTGTCACTGTGATGGTCTTCATGCACAGGGGTTCACTGTACCATCAGTGGACCAGAGTGGACACACTTGAGGGGGTGGAAAAAATGAGAAAGGACCTAAGCCTATTAGAGGAGTGGTCGGGTGTCTGGCAGTTGAGTTTCAATGGCAAAAAATGCAAGATCATGCATTTGGGTCACAGGAATCTAATGGAGGAGTGCAGGATGGGTGGGGACATTCTGGTCACCACAAGTCAGGAGACAGACCTGGGAATTATCATATCTGATTACCTGAAGGTCACCAAATAATGTGAAAAGCGGTGGGGAGAGCAAACATAATGTTGGGGTGCATAGGGAGGAGCATAACAAGCAGGAGGAAAGAGGTGGTGATGCCACTGTACAGATCACTGGTGAGACCTCAACTGGAGTATTGTGTCCAGTTCTGGAGACCACATCTCCGGAAGGACATTGACAAAATAAGAGTCAGTCCAGAGAAGGGCAGCAAAGATGGTACACGGACTGCACCAGAAGCCTTACGAGGCAAGACTTAAGGACCTTAATATGTATTTACTGGAGGAAAGAAGGGAAGGGGAGATATGATAGACACTTTTGAGTACCATGGGGAATATACAGGGTACAGGTGGAAAGCATATTTCAGAGAAAACACTGCGCAAGAACAAGTGAGCATAATATGAGGTTGAAAGGTGGAAGGCTCAGGGGTAATGTTAGGAAACACTTTTTCACAAAAGGGCAGTGGAGCTGTGGCACAGCCTTCCAGCAGAAGTGGTGGGGTTGAAAACAATATGGGGGTTCAAGAGTGCATGGGATAGACATAAGGGTAACCTGGACATGTGCAAAGCAGGAGAGCCACAGGTCAAACAGAATCTGGGGCTGCAGCAATGAGTAGGGAAATGGGCAGACTAGGTGGCTTTATGGTCCTTATCTGTCGACAAATTCTATGTTTCTATGTTTCTAAAATATTAGGCTTTCAGGCCTATCCCATGGTTCTGAAGAAGACCATCATGCTGCCATGCTGATGACCCGGGTTCGGAAGCAAGCCCCTGAAGTCTAGTCGGGAGGCAGGACATGTTTGAAAAGCAGCTGCCGCTTGGCAGAGCATCTCAGTTGGGGAGGGTTAGCAGTGGGTTTCACTAACACAGCTACCCCAGTGGCTGGGCCAGGGAGCTTTCTTCTGCCACAGGGAAAGCTGTGGCCGTGCGAGGCTGACAGAGGCACCACCTCCACCAGGGGAGGTGGGAGGGAAGAAAATGTTGGAGGAAAGCCTGGTAGCCAACTGAATGATGGTTTTGTTCAGCCTGATCAGGGTACATCCCGGTGAACAGGGTATGTCTCTGAAAGGTGGACTGACAGCAGGGAGAAAAACAATATGGAACAAAAAAGAACTCGGTGTCCACTCTCAAATCTCTTGCTGGCCAAGTTATACTCGGCCAAATATTCCAAAATAACATTAGTAATTAAAGTTGAATTTCATGCACTTTTGTGAAATTGTAGAATTGTAGAATGTTATGATACTTTTATCGAAGTAATGTCCATACATTTATCCCTGTCATATATTTCATCAGGCTTGTCCACTAGGTTATCAACTTAGGAGACACTGTTCTGAATAGTATACCATCTACTGACAACCTTCATCCCCCATCTGCTACATTCCTTACATCCCTCCCTCTTCCTGACTCTGTACTGTCCTTACCTGCCCTCATCTACCCTTTTCTCCTTTTTTTTTCCTTTTCCTCTTCTACTCCGTCTTGTCACTACCACATCTGGACTGCTCATACTTGTCTCCATACCCTTTCTCCTTCAGTGCTCCAGCATGCCTGGTCACTCGGTCTTCCTAACTCAATCATGAGTAGGCTGCACTCTCCAGCATGCTGCACTTAGGTCATATAGACCCTGTCATTCTACAGTTACGCATATTAAGTACTTCTCTAAACTGAAACCATGTAATCTTTACTTAATGTGTTTAAAATGTGTTAAATGCATTGAATTATTGTCCTTCATAAGTGCTTTTGTAAATAGCTTGCTAGTGACTCTTAGCCTGCCGCATATTACATGTACTCCTTGTCTTGTGTATGCTTTATATGATTATATTGTCATTATATATGCTTATTATATGCTTAGCTTATGGCCCATCTGGCTACTGTATTGTTCCCAGGTCCATCTTGTTCAATCTGGTCCAACCAAATTTATGGCCATTGAACTAGATTTAGAGAAACCCATGTGGTGGGGATAGATTAAATAAACTTTTGCAAAGGGAGAGTTTTTGAATTTTCACCTTAAATAGCATACAGCCATATGGTTTGAACAAAGAATGGGATCTAAAACCATTCTTAAAAAAGTAAAGGCTATTGATATAAATAACACCTTTTATTTATTGTTCCCCCTTTTTTCCAGTTCATGCACTGGAATCCCTCGATGGTGGATCCACCTAATAAAAATAATCTAAATAAAAGATATGTCAAAATGCCTTATGAACAAGCTTTAACATTGTATTTCTTGAGAAATAGTCTTTTGAACTGATTTTTGTATTTATTTTTTATGTAAATTCTGTATATTTGTATAGAGCTAATATTGTGAAAAATGGCTCAAAATTGTCTTCTGTATTTGATATTTAGATAAAGAATGTCTGATTGAATGCTAAAGAAGGTTAAAAAACTTAAAAATTCACTAAAAATTAATTTTGGAATTTAAGGTACAGATCCCACCAGAGCCACTTAAAAACTTGAAGATTTGCATAGAGTTAGATATTGTGGAAAAATGGTTTAAATAAGCTTTTTGCACTTGATATTTAATTAAAGAAATTTGATTGAATGTCAAAGAAGGTTAAAAAACTTTAAAATCCACTAAAATTGAATTTTGAAATTGAAGGTTCAGATCCCACCAGAGCCGCTTTTTATGAAAAAAGTTTTGATAGTAGTTCTGCCAATTAACCAGTAGGGGTAGTTAATTATATGGCAGATTGGCTATAAAAGGAAATACCTCATAGCATTAGTCATCCCCTGAGGAAGACCACACATGTGGTCGAAGCGCTGGGATTCAGTGTTTGTGTTGGATGCACTTATATTGGCTGTAAACTGGAATTCATGGAGCAGAAAGTGTTATTTGTGAATCCAGACATCATATAATAAAAGTTCACAGTATTGTGGAAAGGAAAAGAAGGTTGGTGTCTGTTTGCAACTTTACTGACACGCGAGTGCAGAGTTCGTTTGGATTTTTGTTCATTGTTGGTAGGGGCTAGCAACGCCATACTCTGCACCAAGGTTTACATGTACACACATCTGAGGAGTGTTTTGGACTCCATCTTGTAAATGAGCTCCTCTCAATGGTGTTCCGCCTGGCAAAATAAAGATATAGATTGATTGATTGATTGATACTTGAGTTGCCATTGCAGAAAAAGGTAAAGGTTGTGTAAAGTGGCAATCAGGCAGCATTCATAGGAGACTCCATAGTAAACAGAATAGTGGTGCCACGTGTCAGGTCACCATCCTGAGTGATGAGCCATGAAGAATACTCATGGACATCGCTGAGCACTACTCTGGATTCTTACAACATGCCGAATAACCACTAGAGCTCACTGACTTAATGACCTGTAGAAGCACATGCATGTTCAGCATTGTTTCTGTACAATGCCACTGCTGACACTTTAACAACTCTGTAGATAACAATGTATATTTTTACTATTTGAAAGTAATGGCACCAAGTGACGCCAGGCTTTACAACTAGTTGCGACTTAGGCTATTGTGACACAAGTATCTGGATATCTTTAGTCGTGATCGAGCATAGTGCTGAACATCACTGTTGCAAGAGTGTTAGAGGGGTATTTCAGGACCACAATGCTAGTGCCAGTAAGGTGATTCAATGGTGATAACTGCTTTATAGTGTATTGTGGAATGTCGTTGTTCATGGAAATCCATCTCCCTCAAAATGTTGTTCTGCTGCACTAGTGACGTCCGCAGTGCAGCAGAACCAAAAAGTGACGTCTGCAGGGCAGCAGAACGACTTTTTGTTCTGCTGCAGTGTGGACATCACACATTGTGTCCTTGAGCAGCAATCTGACAGTTAGGGCATACTGACAGGGTACACACATGGCCTCAGTAAAAATGATTTGAAAAAGAAAGATGTGGTAATTTTTTTTTCTCGGGGGGGGGCATTCCACAATACACTATAAAGAAGAGTGCATGCATAACATTTAATGGCAGGGCTGTTCTTTCACCTTGTTGGTACAATGATGATAGATTATCTCTCGAGCTGCGCTGTCAAGGTAATCTGTCATCGTAGTACCAACTCGGTGAAAGAATAGCCCTGTTGTTAACCGTTACTCATGCACTATCCTATATGTGAAAGTTAAATTCCATAAGTAGAATTCTAGTGGCATTACCTATTATGCGCCCATGAATTTTTGTGCACAATTTGCCAATCAGTAATTTCTAAAGTATCAACAATAAATTTTAACCTACTAAATTACATTTATCCAGTTTAATTAGATTCAGCATATCTATTTTGGTATGCGTGCCATATCGTAAGTGTATACCTACAACAGAAATTGTGAAATTTTGAATTGTTTTCAATTCAATTCATCTTTATTTATAAAAAAGACACCTTTCCAAACCAAGGTGCCTGTACAATAAAAACACAATTAAATAATTAACCCATTAAAGTGAAACCAATAAAATACCATAGTAGCTTCAATAATCAGGGAGAGCCAGATCAAAAAGGTATGTTTTTAATGCAGTCTTAAAACTCTGAACAGCCAGGCAGTCTCGTACCCGATGAGGTAGAGAATTCCACAGGGTCGGGACTACATAACTAAATGCCCTTGCCCCAGATGTGTTTAAATGGACCCTGGGAATCTCTAGCAATCCCTCATTAGTGGATAGGAGAGGGCGGAGGGGAGAGCAGGGACAAAGGAGATCTTTCAGGTAACCTGGTCCCTGGTCATGTAAGGCCTTATAGGTTAACAAAGCAACCTTGAAAGTGATGCGCCACTGCATCGGCAGCCAGTGCAGTCCATGGAGCACAGGCGTTATATGACTGGTTCTAGAAGTACCAGTCAACAGCCTGGCTGCCACGTTCTGCACCAGCTGTAGGCGGCGGATATCAACCCCTGGTAGCCCTAGGTAAAGGGCATTGCAATAGTCAAGACGGGAGGTAATGAAGGCGTGAACCAATGTTGGAAGATCGTCAGGAGGAACCAGGTGTTTAACCCGGGCAATATTCCTCAGATGATAAAAGAAAGTTTTAACAACTGTAGACACCTGCAACTTTAGGGTCAAACAGTCATCAAACATAACACCCAGGTTTCGCACCCGGTCTGAGGTGTGTAGCTGGACACCTCCGAGCCATAGTCCCGAAGAAGAACCTGCCAACACACCTACCTCACGACAACCTGTGTCCACAACCAACACTTCAGTTTTTTCAGGTTTCAACTGCAGCCAACTCACATTCATCCAGTCTTGGATTTTGGCTAGACAGCTGTTTAGCACCAAGACCGTATCATCTTGATCAGGCACAAAAGACATGTACAATTGAGTGTCATCTGCATAGCAGTGGAAACTCAAACTATACCATCTAATAATCACACCCAATAGCAGCATATACACTGCAAATAACATGGGCACCAGGATGAAGCCCTGTGGTACCCCTTAGGATAGGGAGAATGGAGCCGAGGAAAAATAAAACGACACCACCCTCTGAGTCCTACCCTTGAGGAAAGATCCTGATAGTCCTCAGATGAACCACAGGCAATCCAAAAGCACACCATGATCAACAGTGTTAAATGCTGCAGAGAGATCAAGAAGGACCAAGATGGAATGAGTCCTTCGATCTCTCGCTATCAGGAGGTCATTTAGTACCCAAACAAGGGCTGTCTCGGTACTATGTCTCTTCCTGAACTGGACTGGAGAGAATAATAAATACTGTGGCTGGTCAAATGGTCCTCCAGTTGTAAAGCCACCACCTTCTCAATAACCTTACCCTCAAAGAGCAGATTAGAGACAGGCCTGTAGTTTGCTAGACAGTCTGGGTCCAAGGAGGGCTTCTAAAGAAGAGGCTGGACAACCGCCTCCTTAAGGGGACCTGGAAAGATCCCCTTCTCCAAGGACAACCAGACAATCTCAGCAAGGACCAGGCTGAGAACATCAACGCAACCAACCAGCCGGTGCGTAGGGCCCAGATCCAAACTACAGTTGGTAGGACGTAATGACTGGATAACCATAACAATATTATTGATTGTGGGATGGCTGAAGTCGTGCCACACAAACTGGGTGTTCAACATCTCCTGTCAACCATCGCTACTCTCTAAAGGAAGGGTCATGCAGATTTTGGACCTGATCATGGCAACCTTATCCATGAAGAATCGAGCAATCTCCTCACAACGCTCTTGTGATAAAGCCTTTCCAGGCTGGAGACAGAGTGGATTGCACAGTCTGTCGACGGTCCGGAAAAGCTGAGCTGGTCGATTCTGCGCAACAACAATCTCCCTTCACAGGAATTCTGCCTTCTTATGGGAGATTATTGATTGGTAGACCAAATAATGGTCCAACAATCTAAACCTGTTTCATACCAGGCCAGACTTCCACCATCACCTCTCTAACTTCCATCCAACTCCCTCAAGGTCTCATCAAACCAAGGAGACCTGGGGTGAAGGGTGAGTGGGCAGACACAAACAGGAGCAATGGAATCCAGGGCCTCTGTCACTGCCTTATTATAGGCAAGTACAACATCCCCTGGATCCAAGCATTCATTCAGCATACCCGATAGGTCCAACACCGCCATCAGGCCATCAGAGGATACACCCCTCAAGGTGCAGCACTGGACCATCTCCATAGGGGCAGGCCTCCTAGGGGGACCTCAAAACCAAACATGACGGAATGATGGTCCAACCACCCAACTCGTTCCACCACCAAGTCGGATATCTCCATCCCCAGGAGAAACACCAAATCCAATGAATGACCACCAATGTGCGTTGAGGAGGAAACAACCTGTGTGAGGCCCAGTGAGTTCATTAACTGGGGGAAGTCCTGTTCAAACTGCAAAAGTTCATCGCTAACCCAGGAATTGAAATCCCCCAGGATCAACCATCTGTGGGGTCCCAATGTCAGGTCGACAATGAAGTCCACGACTTCCCACAGGAAAACATTCCCGTCTCCTAGTGGATGGTAGACGAGAAGAATCCTGCACCCCTCACCCTCGATACATTCAAAGGAATTGGTAGTTCCCACTGGAACTTCCATCAGGTTCAGTTCTGATTTAAAACAAATGGCCACACCCCCGCCCCATGATCCGTCCTCGGGCGGTGTATCACCGAGTACCCAGCCGGAATTGCTGCGGCCAAAATAGGACCAGCATTTCCATCCAGCCAGGTCTTGGTGATGCAAGCCAGGTCAGTTGAATTAACAAAATCCGCCATTATAGCGGTCTTGTTTTTAATGGACCTGGCATTGCATAACACCGCCTGAGTCGGATGAGCATCCGAAGAAGACCAAGTTTCCTGCCTGCCGTAAGCAGAGCCCTTGGGTATGGGAACCAGACAGGGAGGACCCCTTTCCTGGGCCCATTTCGCCCCAGAGTGTCTTTGTCCCCACAATCCCAATCCGCCCACTCGTCTCCATTCCCCCTACAGGCCGAGTCCCTTCCCTTGATCTCCTGGCTATCCCCAATACCCTGCACTGTCTATATACTTCCAGAGACAGGGAAGGACAGCAAAAAGGGCGGAGATTCCTCAGCCTGGAGGGGGAATACTGCCTGACCATCCACATACCCCACATTTTCACCACAACTAAAAATATACAACCAAAAACAATCAAACTTACACAAAACAAACAACAAATAACAAACATAAAATCCCAACCCCAACAATAGAAACTAAATCTATAAGCAAAACGCAATGGTTTCAGGCAGCAGCAGATAATAAAATAAACTTAATTCAGCAGTTTATCTCCTTCAAGGAGCTCCCACCTCCTCAAAAGAAAATTGAAAGTTTTTAGACTTTTTTCCCCCAGCACTGCCTCTCACAAAGGTTAGAGGGAAAGTCAAAAAGAAATAGAAACTTTAACACTCTCACTGTCAAAGTTAAGATGATCAATGGACGCTCTAACTGCCCATAAGTCAGTAATACGCCAGTCCAAAAATAATGAGGCTAAAGATAAGAAAAGAAAAAAGAGGTTCAAACCAGACTGTAATCTTCATCAGATCTTTCAGTCCGATCCACTTTCACAGAATGCCCTTAACTAACAATTTACATAACCAATTACTTCTCTGTTTAGCCGTTTTTATGACCCTTCAAAGAAAGTATGCATACAAATTTTAAGTATCTAGCACCAAAGGTGGTGAAGTGGTAAGTATAGAGATATTTTCACCAATTTTCACATGAATAATAAATTGCCAGGCTTTTAATCCTTATAACTTCCCCTCTCCTCATGCAAATCTGGATCCTGGCACCCATTTAGGGCCTCTTCCCAGACAACATGCATGCCAAAGTTCAGATCTTCAGCTATAATATTGACTGAGTTATGGACAATAAAGAAATTCAGGAAAGGCCTGGTGGTGCTGAGGGTTGAGGCGCTGGACGCCACACCTCGCACCACGCCAACAACCTGTGTTTGGGAACGAGCAAGGGCCGCCGGGGTTTGGTAGGGGAGGGAGAGGATCGAGCGTCCAGAGGACAGCTCTCCTCTCCTGGGGAGGGAGGACTGACGCTCCCGCTGAACAACTGCCCCCAGGTGGAGGCCTGGTGGAAGTGTGGGACTGTCAGCGTCATGGAAGGGAGGGCCCTGCGGGACTTCCGCGGGCGCTCGCTTGCACACCTCCATGTACATGCGTTCTGCGTGTGCACCCCAGCAACAGGCAAGGGAAGAAAAATGGTGGAAAAACACCTCCAGCTGCAGAATGACAACTGACCCCTCACAGGCTCCACACCTGGCAACCAGGCGGGCTCTGGGTAAGTCCCGATGAGACCCAGGTGACGGGGCTGGGGGGTCAGTTAGAGAGGGGCATCTGGAGGCAGAACAGAAGATAAACACCTCTATAAAAAAAAAGAAATTCAGGAAATTAAGAAAATTCACAGAATTTTGCAAAATTTCATGGAATTTTGCAAATATTCTGCAAAGTCAGAATTTGCTAATTTTGCCCAGCCATAATGGTGTTTCCCTATTTTTCATTAATAACTCTCCCCAGCTGAATCTCTTATCTCCATACTTGGAGTAAGTGCTGCATCTGTTTCATTCACTTGTGTTTTTGGGCCATCTTTGCCAATGTACATTTTATCTAAGGAGACTTCATCCCTGCAGCACCTCTAGTGGTGGAACCATTCTCAACAGGGTTCCTGTGTCTTCATGGCACCTTGAAAGAGTTGTAGTCCCTGGAGCAGGGACTGAAAGCGCATAAGCCAAAGTTTCATCTATTGCGCAATCATAATGAAACTCCTTCCAGACTACCATTAACTACCATTCTGTTACCAGTCATCAGTTTCCGCTATTGTTACATCATTTCAAACCTACCAATCATTTTCTACATTGCCCAAGCATTCCAATATAAGGAGATCAATGGTCCACTGAACTTACTGTAGAGATCTCTGCTTTAGCATTATGCTTATTGGGGCTCTGCTGCTTTTAATTCTGAATTTACTAGTGTTAAAGAAACAGCTATACAGTAGCCCGTAGTTCAATGGAGCAGTAGAGTCCTGTCACCATGCGCGCGCTGAGTGATACTTAAAATGCACTGCCCAAGTGTCCTTTGGAGACTTGTCTTCCTTGCGCCAAATATCCTTTCCTACTGCTCTGTTGGTTGCGTCACTCTTTCCTTATAGGTTGGAGATTCTTCCTTAGTTTAGCACCCTCCTCCTCCCAGTAAGTGAAGTTAGACTTTAACAATCCTCTAGGGAAATGTATGTGTAACCCCTAGGTTGCACTGTCCCAAGGGCTACTACCCCTGCCTGTGTGACAATGCACAGGTTGAGGTGCCTGAGTTCAGCGAACGGTGCCTCTACCTAGAGGTATGGTCTTGGGGATAGTGTAGCTACTGTTGGTATAGCTTTCCAGGATGCTATAACCCTCCACCACCCCTCTAGTGGCCTAAACAGTGTAGCAGAAGACCAATCACATATGACATATGAATACAGTATTAAACCCACATTTAGTGCACTTATCACCAGGGCTGAATCAGCTGCGAAAGCCCAGGAGACCCCCTGTAAAATGAGATCAGCAATAAGACAGTTCAACAGCAATGCAATATCCCCTCCGCAAAGGTATACTGTAGCCAGGTTAAATGCAGAAAGAACAAAATCTGATTTATTTGGGGGAGTTGCACAGGAGTGGGACAGTAGATCTATCAGTTGATTAATTAAAGCTGATTTATTTGGGTTTAGCATGCATTGCACTAAGAGTCCCTCTGTCACAATTACACCCTGGGTACCCAGTTGTTACTCAGGCTAGCCTGGAGCGTTGCCCGGGGTAGGCCGGCGTTGCAGCTGTTGTTGGGGCCCTTAGGAAAGAAAACAATCATATGCACTTTAACCCAGAATTTGTAATCCAGAGCCAGATGGCTCAGTCCACTGTAACAAACCCAAACAAATAATCAGATGACACACAATAATTGCAGCATTGCTGCAGGGAACTACCCTGTTTGTACTCACACTACCCAGACCAAGTGATGATCAGACGAAATGAGACCTGTTGCAGATGGCTTGATGAAGCAGGAAGAAAATTCCCTTGTGGTCCTCGTCGAGATGCTGGTCTTCAGGATGCAAGAACAATTTACACTGGCCGAAAACATGCACGTCGGATGTCACGAACTGGTTGGCCACGCAAACACTTTGGCAGACTAAACACATTTATTTGTAAGGCTCTGTCCTTCTCTGGTCCTTCCAGCTAACTTGCATGCTGATTCTTCTTTCTTTCAGCTTGGATGCTGCTTGAATCCCCCTGCTGTTGTGACCCCAATGTGGGCCAACTGGACACTTAGACCTGCAGACTGACGGCCGGAAAAGTCTAGGCCTGGCAGGCCTAACCTCTGACAGCTGGCAAGCTCCCCAGAGGCTCACAATGAACTCTGAATGAATCTCTCAAATCTGAATAAAATGAGCTGTTACCCCCTTTTATATGGGGCTGAGTTCCAGAAATCTAATTGGCTGTCATAGCTGTCTTAAACAGTTCTCTGATTTTAATTGGATCCCTTTTTGGCACCTAACATTTGTCCCAGTTCATCCCCCACACATCTCTGGCATTGTCCAAAGATCCCCTTTGTTAAATCCTGGCTCCCGACTGGTTATTGGCTGCTAAAATGGTGGCTGTATGCAGTTCCTAAAGCAGTCTAATTCAGTGTCCCCAAGATTAAAGTTCTGGTGCAGCCAGCAGTTTTATGTTTATTAATGCTTGTCCCCACTAACTTGTAGCCACAACAGTTCTCTGTCAAACATGTCGACTTTTTATTTAATAAAATATACCTTCAGGGAGTCGCTGCCCCCATAATACACTGCCCCTAGGAACACATACTGCAACTCATGAATATTTATGAGGGCTCCCCACTGCCCTGACATTTGCCCCTTGACTTTTCTCTTCTGGTGTCCCAGAGGCAGCTACAGAGTTATTTATTTAAAAAAACATTTCTCTTTCTTTGTTTTGTGTCCCTGGTGTCTTTTTTATCATAGGCTGGGCACCGGGAACCACTGGAGACACATCTTCGGATTTTCAACCGCAACAGCGGTCTAGTGCGCAATGCACCTCCTCGAATGTGCGAGCGACAGCCCAGCAACATGCTGACCAGTCGCAAAGGAATTTGCAAGCCCTGCAGGGCTCATTTAACGGAGGGGAAGACCAGGGAAGCAGCAAAGTGCCACGGAGGACGGCTGGATGCCGGAAGACAGCAGAAGAATGCCTAACGGCATAATTAAGGTAAGCCCCCAAATGGGGGCGGCGTTACACAAGGAGCGTATAGAGCAGAGTAGTCAGCATAGGGAAATAGCTACAGAAGCTTGGTAGGAAAGACCTAAAGGTATATGTAGTAAAGACTAACAATTCATAGTTGTTGGCTGGTCCCTGGGGGGGCTCAGTGAGGGTGGGTTCCACAGTGACCTAGCAGAGATTGTGCTAGGCCCTGTCCCTTCCAGGAAGGCCAAAGCAAAATGTTAGCAGCAGCACGAAGCAGCAAGTAGACCTAGAGTGGCACAGAGAAAAGGCAGATGAAGCAAGGAACGCCATGTAAGCCGGATGGGGCCTCCCTCAATCCATGTTCCTGCTGTGACTGACTTGTCAGTCTCAGCATGGTGGCAGAGTCCTGAATCTGGTTGTGGCATTTGTCCTCATCTGGCTATGTCTATAGGGCAAAGAATCAGAGGTTGTAAAGTGAAGTTGAAAGCCACAAAAGTTGCCACAAAGTTCCACAATCGAGTGGAAAGGTGAAGGTAAGGGCACAGAGGATGGCATAAAGCTCCAGAAAAGAAATATTAATCACATTTGTTTTGGCTTATTTGACCTAAAGAACCATGTGAATTTCAAGAAGGATACTGTACGCATCATTGTGTACCGATTGAAGATTCAGGGACAGTAAAGAAGCACTGATGCACTCCGTTAACTAAGTCCGTCGAATTATTTGAGACTAAAATAACTGCTGCCCTACAGTGACACATTTTTTCACAGTAAAGCCCATAGCCTGGGTCTAGGAGATGCCAAGAGTTTGGAGGCCAGTTGTAATCAGAGAAAGGAAAGGAAAGAACGAGTCGTGTGGGGAAGAAAAACCACAGCAAAAAAAAGACCCGGCAGCAGCGTAGCATTCAGTGAGTCTCCCTCGCACACATACACTTTTTTAAACCTGGGTGGTAGAATAAAATACAAGATGTAGGTGTGAGTGGCTCCCCTAGAGGAGAAGTAACACTAATACCCCTAGACAGGAAAGATCTATGTGATAATGGCGATCACTGATGGGCGATCACCATTAGGGTGACGGCACATCACTGAAAAAATATTTAGGTGATGTACTCCCCAGTGCACAGCAAAATGGTGCCGGGGAGTGGGGATTTTCTACTTTATGTGGGGGGCTGCACCCCCTGCACCCCCCTACTTAAGGATTCTCAACTCCAGGGGTGCATGTCAGGGATTAAACGTGGAAAAAAATTAAATTTAGGCCAGGTGCAACAAAAGAACCTGCACCCGGACCAAACCCAGCACCATTCCCACCACAGCCCTGAACCCACCCACCACACCATGGAAGCAGCTCGGCAGCTAGCCGCGGTGCCACCCCTACAACCCTCCATCCCTCCCACCCCCGCAGTGCTCACTCCCCCCATACATGTAGCGACAGGATGTTGCTATTTTACGCACCCCATCCAGCTGCCCACCTTCCCAGTCACCCTGATGACAGGTGCCGTGACTGAGTCACCCTTTTGGTAGGCACCCAATCACAGTCACCAAAGTCACGGGATACCAACATGAATGGGTGCAGGGTTTACACTAAGGTACCTTTGGTCTAAGGGGCTCTTGTCTCTGTGGCACCTCTAGGTGGTGGAACTCTCCTTAAGAGAGTTCCTGTGTCTTCATAGCACCAGAAAAGGGTGGTAGTCCCTGTAACATGGAAGGAAGGCATGTAAGCCAAAGTTTCATCTATGTTGCATGACTATAATCAAACTACCAGCTCCTTCTAGACTAGCAGTAACTACTATTCCTTTACCAATCATCAATTTCTGCTATTGATATATCATTCCAAATCTACCAGTCATTTCCTAGGTAGCCCCTAGGTGGCACTATCCTATGGACTACTACCCCTGCCTGCGTGACTATGCACAGGTTGAGGGGTCTGAGTTCAGTGAATGAGTGCCTCCACCCAGAGGAATGGTATTGGGGTAGCGTAGCTGCTTTGGCATAGCCCTCCGGGATACTATAACCACCAACCCTTCTAGTGGCCTAAACAGTTTAGCAATAGAACATTCACATTCACCAAATAACAGTAATGATATGCTCATGCTCCTTGCACTTACCGCCATGGCTGGATCTTCTGCAATGTCCCTGGAGACCCCCCGGAAAATAAGACCAGTGATGCATCAATACAGTAATAAAACTGTAAACCAACCAATAAGGTACACACTAGCCAGATTAAACGTGAAAACCAACAATCTGGTTTATTTAGAGGAAGTGAACAAGGGTGGGACGTGAATCTAGCAAATGATTGGCACTTCTGATTTGATTCAAATTGATTCAGCATGCGCTGTAAGTCCCTTTGACACAGTCCCATAACTCTGGGTACCCAGTATGTTAAACAGGCTAGCCTGAAGCATTGCCAGGGGTAGACCGGCGTTGCAGCTTTTGTTGGGGCTCTTAGGAAGGAAAACAGTTAACATGCACACAACCCTAATATTTGTAATCCAGAGCCGGATGGCTCAGTTCGTTGCAATAAACTCAGAACAAAAAAATCAGATGGCACACAATGATTGCAGTGGTTGCTGCAGGGAGCCACCCTGTTTTGTACTCACGCTACCCAGACCAGGATGCAGGACAGGCGAGACAAAGACCTTGTGGTGCTTCGCTGGATTGCCAGGGGGAGCAGGGCCTACACTACTTACCTCCTGGTGGTCACTACCTGTTCGTTGGTGTTGAGCAGGGGGCTGAATCCCTAAGCGGGTCTTTCACCGAGAATGCCTCTGAGTTGGGAGTAGCAGCCTAGGCCAAGGTGGCACAGCCCAGGCAGAAGGAACAGTTCGGAAAGTGTCCATTGTTGGATGCTGGAAAAGCCTCCAGTGGATGTAACAGAACTTGCCGTGGGGAACCAAATCATGACTCATGAAACACATTCAGCACATATACTACACTTAGCTTATCAGCCACACTTCGGATAAAGTCTGTTTGCCAATTACAACTTCGCGGTGTAAACCTTTCGATCTGAGGCTCTCTCCTACTGCCAGGCAGGCCAATCCCTTCAGGAGCAAGTCCTCGGTCCACTTGCAATAATACACTTTTCTCCTTCTTGCTGTAGGTCTCAACCAGCAATCAGAAAAGTCCAAATTTCACACAAAAGGTACTACATTTAGGTCAGAGAACATGACAGGCAGGCCAGCAGAGCCTTCCCATCAACTCTCCTATGCTCCTACCAGGAGCAGCTGCTCGACAGCTCAAGCTGTTCACTCTTCAACCTCCAACTGTCGACTGACTCTGCTTCAGGCAGTTCTGGGTATTTCTGCTCAGATCCAAAGGGTTCGGTTGGCAGAGGGAACTGTCTGTCACAGCAAGGGCTCCTCCTCCTGGTCCATTTAGGCGCCAAACCCTCAAAACTACAATTTCTACAGAATTTCCTTCCCACAAGACCTCTGGGGACAGTCTCCATTTAAGGTCCCCTGAGTTTCGATTGGTCCAAACACTAGAAGTCCAGAACCAAAATGGTGGCTCCTATTCAGAGGTCAAGCTGCAATTGAAAGCAGGTTAGACAAACTCCTCTATTATTGTTACAGCAGATAACAGTAAATAATCATTTTCCCTAACAGGGCTCCATCGGTGCAAGTAGCAAGTGCACAATGGAGCAGAATAATGGACTGTCTGGCAGGCCATGAGCCTTAAATCACTCGGACCCTACCCAGACTGATTTTCTAACACAGCATACAGTAGGTGCTCTCTTAAAGAGACAGGCACGGAGGCTTACTGAAGCACTCTCATGCAGACAAATAGAACTACTGCAGACAGGACACCATCCTGACAGTGGGCATTAGGGGGCCCATGAAGACATTATAAGAAACCCCAATTTGTAGGGGGGTTACACCTGTGTTGTGTAAATCTTCCAACATAAGGAGCCTGATGGTCCATTTAACTTCAAGATCTGCCCGATGGGCCACTGAACTTAGAGATCTCTGTTTTAGCATGCTGCTAATTGGGCATCTGCGGCTCCTAATTTTACTAGCATTCAAAAAAGAAAGCATGTATAATGTGGTTTTCTCTGGGCTCAGCTCTGAGTTACACAGCCACCTAATGCTCAGGAACTGTCTCTGTGGCTCCATGGTTTGAGGGTTCTCTGCCTGCCTTGGCGCACAGCGCCTCCACCCAGAGATGTTTGATACAGTTGCAGCCAAAGACATGGCCAGATATTTCCAGAAATGTAGTTATGTATGTATGTACAGTATTTATGTTTCAAAAGTGTTACCAGAACAGACATACCATACTCCTGTCTGTGTGTGTGTAAGCCAAAGTTTCATCCTTGTTGCACAAGCATAATCAAATTATTAACTCCTTCCCGACTACAAGTAACTACTATTCCTTTACCAATGATCAGTTTCTGCTACTGTTATATCATTCCAAACCCACCAATCATTTCATATGTTGCCGAAACCCGTCCAGCGTAAGGCACCTGAAGGGCCATTAAACGTAGAGATCTGCCTGATGAACCCCTGAACTTAGAGATCTCTGTTTTGTCATGCTGCTTATTGGGGATCTGCTGCTCCTGATTCTGAATTTGCTGTGCTTTTTTTAAAATTTTAGTTAAAAGGGGGTGTGGCTAGTCCAAAACCGAGATGGCTGCTTGAATTCTACTCTCCGCTCCTCCAGATGGAATCCTAAAGCATCACATCTGATTATGTTGACAATCTGACACCCAGGTGTAAGGGACTTTTGGATCAAATGCTATATTATCCATTGGGTTGATGTTTGAAGACAGAACCCCAATAACTTTCAAAAGGGACACAGCTGAAGAATCAACCACCAGTGCCCTTTTGTCTTTGGACCTACCCTCACCACAACATGGCCGCAGCCGCAACCCCAAACATGGACATAATCAAGGGTATGTTCACCAATCTGCAACTTCTCTCTGAGCTGCAAGACATAAAAAACAACACCGTCCTGCACAAGGAGCAGATTGAGCATTTAACCCACAGGTCTACTGCCAAAGAACTCCAACTGGCTCAGATGACTGAAGCACGTCGGGATCAAAACAACAGGCTGCAAGTCCAAGGATGGACCATCAATGTCATGCAGCTAAAATTGGATGATTTAGAAAATAATCTCTGCATTCTAGGATTCCCAGAGTACTCTGAAAAATGGAACCTCACACAGTTCATAAGTAGGGCATTGCCCGAGGCACTCAAACTTCTTCCTGGTACCGTTTTGGACATAAAGAGAGCCCACTGTATTTTTGTCCTGATTCTAAAAAAGGGAGAGTGCCCTAGAACAATAATTGCTAAACTTCTCCAGTACCAGACCACAGAAAATATGTTGAAAAGAGCTAAGGAGCTGGGAACAGTTAACTAGCAGGGTTGCAAAATAATGCTCCTTCAGAACTATTCCAAAGACCTGGTTACCTGAAGGCAAGCATACACTAAATGCCAACATACACTTCACCGCACCAAAATCATCTTCTCCGTTAGATATCCAGCAGCTTTGAGGATCATGAATAATGGGACCCCCATGGACTTCCAAATCCCAGAGGCTGCCAGGGCGTTCATACAGTCACAGTGGCCCCAAGACTTGAGACCTCCTAACCCTCAGACCCATCAACGGAATGCAGAAACTTCCCCTAACCCAGACTCCCCTGCTTGCCAGCATGCTGACCCTCCCCATTTCAGGCTCGCACCACCCACTGTATCCTGGAAGACATGTGGATGCAACCCCCTAAACTAATAGGGCAGAACAGAAATGGGTCCAATAAAATATCTACTCACCACTTGGACAGTTCTAGAAGCCACAGCAGAAGTGATCACTGGAAAGTATGGGTGGGTGGGCGGATATCCGACCCGATAAAATGATCTGGTCAGATAGCCAGGATTTTTTGTAGATCTGTTCTGATCAGATATTTCTCCTTTAAGAAGTCAGATTAGCAGTGCAAACAGAAAGAGATGTTTATGGTTGGGGGCAGGAATGTTGCTATAATCCCTTCTGGCAGCAGGCTGCAGGATCATAATATTGTAGAAACACCCTCGGTTCCCTTTTGTTCTGTTTTAATTTGAAATAAATGAGGAGAGTGTGCTAACTGGAGAATCCATAAAATCAATGAAATGAAAGTGCAGACTCTCTACTCGTGTAATTTAAAGTCATTTACTTGAGCAAAACCATAATTCCAACTTGTATTGATATTGATATTTCTTCAATAAAAATGTAATGTCCACTTTCAAAATAAGTTGAAAGCACTTGTGTTTATCAATCACTTGAATATTTTAAAAGTGGTGAATGTTTTCAGAACACACACGTTCCTTCCTCAGATAATGAGCATTTGATTTTTCAACAAAAAACATGGATTACAGCTCGAAAAACCAAAACTTTGAAAGATGAACTGGTTCAGACACAACATTGGAAACCAACTATACAACATGGTATCTGGTTAAGAAGCAGTATAAAGGGATTTTTTTCCATGTGGCAACTGCACACATTGTAATAGCGCAATCAGGAGTAGTCATATTAAAAGTACATATCAAGATAAATCTTTTACCATCAAAGACTTTATAACTTGCGGTACAGATCCTGTCATATATTGTATCATCTGCCCATGTTCCCTATATTATATGGGGGAAACTACAAGACCATTAAAAGTAAGGATCACTGAACATAAGAGCAACATCAGAATAGCTAATGAACATTCTCTACTAGCTAGACACTTTTTAGAATGTAATCATCAGATCTCTAGTTTAAATTTTTTGGGAATTGAAAAAGTAACGAAACCAACAGGAGGGATGAACTGGGAAACAAAGCTTTTGCAAAGAGAAGCTTGGTGGATCTATACATTATGGACATATCAAAAAAGACATGGTTTAAATGAAAATTTACTTTGGACTTCTTTTCGTTAACAATTTTATGTATATAATTTTTAATTTTGGTTACTCATATTCTTTTATTTTCGTTTGACCATCAGAATCTTATGCTAATTTACTTTCATCATTCATATTTAAAAAATTTCAGGTTTGTAGTCTCGAGTCCCACTACAGCTATTGATTTCCATTATGAGATGTCAGATGATTCTTTCCTGATTATTGTAAAAATGTATTTAGTCAGAGGTTGTTAATCTTTAGACGATTTGGGTTCTTATCCCATCAGAACCACTGTTTTCTTTGACTAAAGTCTGTATGAGATTTTGTGTTAATCCCGATTGGGAAGGGTAAAGCTAAAGATACGTTGGTTGTGTTTTGATTGATATGGCTTTGAAAAGCTTTGCTTGGAAGGGGGATCAACAAAAAATGTTTACAGTTGTTGATTTTCTACAGCAGACTGGGCTGCTAAGCGAGTCACCCTGGTGACATTATCAAGTACCTTTCAGGTAACGTGTAACAGCAGCCCAGACCCTTCTTGGTTCTAATCCCATCAGAACCACTGTTTCCTTTGACTAAAGTTTATATGCAATCTTGTGTCAATCCTGATTGGGAAGGATAAAACTAAAGATATGTTGATTGTGTTTTGCTTGATATGGCTAAGAAAAGCTTTGTTTGGAAGGGGAGATCAACAATAAATCTTTGCAGTGTTGGTTTTCTATAATAGACTGGACTGCTAAGTGAGTCACCTTTGTGACATCATCATGTACCTTTCAGGTAACGTGAAATAGCAGCCCAGCCCCTTCTTCTACTGAACCTGCGAAGAGAGGTAGTTTTAGCATCTCAGTATATGGCAGCACAGTTTAAATGACCAAGTTGGTTATTCTTTTCGTAACACGGTAATAACACTGGTGATGGTTTTCGCTTTAATTTGGTTACCAATAGTACCAATCAGACGAGCATTTATACTGGTAAGCTCACATAAAACAAAAACCTGAAATCTAATTCATGACATTATAATAATATGAGAGCATTTTGGCATTAATCGTTATGAATTTCATATATTTTGCAGATTTTGCAGCTTGAATTTTATATAGTTATAATAATCCAATATCCCAGGTAATTTGATGGGTTATTAAATTATGAAACACTTATATTTGAAGCGCTATGATACAAAAGTAAAGTATTTGTAACCATCTTTAATCATTTCATTAGAGTGCCAGCCTGAAAAAATACGTTGTTATTTCAGTGGAGTTAAGCACAGGTGTGTTCCCCCTGGCTATATTTATAGTAATAGTCTGGCAATTTTGACATGTGTTATATTATTTTATTTTACTGACGATTTGTTTTTGTTTATAGCATTTGGAAGTTATTATGGTCTGAGGAAGGAACACGTGTGTTCCGAAAACATTCACCACTTTTAAAATATTCAAGCGATTGATAAACACAAGTGCGTTCAACTTATTTTGAAAATGGACATTACATTTTTATTGAAGAAACATCAATATCAATACAAATTGGAATTATGGTTTTGCTCAAGTAAATGACTTTAAATTACATGAGTAGAGAGTCTGCACTTTCATTTCATTGATTAGCAGGCTGCAGGATGTCAGGCTAAAGCAAGAGAGAGAGAGAGAGAGAGATAGACCAATGAGACTAATGGGGCCCTCATCCTGCTACTGCCACAATCTCCAAAGGACACAGGAAAAGTACCCCGAAGGCCATAGGTTGGAATATTTATTTTATTATTATAGTTTTTTTCTTAAAACTGCTGAAGCTATTGGGAGGGCCAGAAACATTAAAAATGTCATTACCAGTAAGGCTCTAAAGTATTTTACTCTTAGTTGACTCATGCAGTGTCTGTCTTTTAACTCGCAGCTGTAAGCCACTAATGTCACTCACTTCAGTCCTACATGTCTCAATGAGATGGAGTTGGAGGGATTTGCATAGCATAAGCCCTGTTTTTGAAATGGTAACAGAGCCGCCTGCAGTTTCTCATCTTCTTTTATAAACTTTCTACTGTTCTTAACTTGTTCATCACTGCAAGGGACCTCCACATCAAAGTGCAAAGGAATTCCAACTGCAGTTGCTCTGCGTATTCTATCTGACTGGGTAAATATCCTATTCTGGTAAGATACTGATCTGCTAATATCTGAATCTGCTATCCAGACAAGAGATGAGATCCACCCACCCCTACTCAAAAGACACCGACAGCAAGACTACACCCCTTTTATGCCTAAATAAATATGCTCCATTATTGTATGAAACGCCAATGGAACTCTCTGGAGTTCAACAACCACCATGCCCTGTGAGAAGGAGTAAGAACCTGAACAACTCTCCAAGAGTACCGTGCAAAATAGAGGAAAGATTAGCAAAATATTGGTTAAATACGTACCAAATAAGTGAACGCAGACTCCCCCAGATTTGTATAGAAGAAACCACTACATATATGAGCCATCAGATATTCTTCCCAAATTTTGTAGTCATTGAAAAAGTTATAAAACCTTATAGGTTATTGCTTTGCTTGTCTGAGATATCTGTGAGACATCCTCTTGAAGTGGAGGAAATGATAAAAGAAAGAATTAGAGAGTTCCATATCCAAAATGATTTGGAACTGCACAAGAGATGAGAATCAGCAGATGGTTAGTGGATAATAAGAGGCAATTCGGCTTTGAACCCTATCTGAACATAATTAAAGATCTTAGGTTTCATAGGTAAATACGGAGCAAAATAAAGACTTGTGTCCATGGTGCTCACCAGCTGACTTAAAAGGGGACTGATATCTTAAGAACATCTAGATTTTGTTTGAAGCTTTCCATTGAGGGTCTGCTCACTACATTTTGAGGCAGTGCATTTCAAGATGTCACAACCCTTTGATTGTACCACATTTTTCTTCTCCAAGTTCTACAATTTTCACTTTTTAACTGACGAGAATGTGCCCTAGTAGAGTATTGTTTGTTCCGGAGTGGCAAACCTAGTCTTACACATAGGTCACAATCTGAAAATGCTCTACATAACATGTACATACCCCCCTCCATCTTCCGTATTCCAAAGAATACAACCCCAATTCACTAAGTCTGTTTTGGTATTCTGTCCCCTCCATGCCTTTAATAGATCTTGTAGCTCTCCTTTGTTTTCTCTCGATTCCTTCAATCTCATTTTTATGGCATGCAGGCCAAACTCGTGCCCCATATTCCAGAATAGGTCTCACCAGTGCTCCAAACAATGGAAGCAGAACCCCTCTATCTCTACTGGCAATGTGCCTCAATATGCAGTTCAACACTCTGTTTGCCCTTCTGATAAGTTTATTGCAATGAGTTTTGAACTGAAGATCATTTGTAATGATTATCCCTAAATCCTTTTCCTTCTGTGACAACTTTCAGATTTTTGTTACCTAACAGGTAAGGCTGCTTGGGATTTTGTTTGCACAGATGCATGATCATGCAGTCGTCTGGATTTAGTGGAAGTTTGAAGGTACTTCATCATAGTTCTGTATGGTCAAGGGCTTTCTGCATACTAGAATTCGTCCTCTGATGCCCCACTTCTACTTCTAGCATGCAGTCATCCATGAACTTGCTAATCCAGACCCTCGTCTGCTCGCACTTTAGTTGTGAGACATAGATGTTAAAAAGACATGGCCCTAACACTGACCCCTGCGGCACCCCACTTGTTATTTCAGACCAGAGTAAGGGCCTTTTATGCTCACTCTTTGTCTCCTATCTGTGAGCCATGAATGAATCCAAGAAACTACATTGCCATGTACCACTATAGAATTTATAGTGCTGATGATTTCATGATAGAAACATAGAATTTGACAGCAGATAAGGACCACTTGGCCCACCCAGTCTGCCCATTTCCCTACCTAATGAATAAGCTGCAGATCCTAGCTAACCAACAGCCTGCTTCTTCCAACCTCCACCCCCTAGAACTGCCTTATGTCTGTCTCATGCATTCTTGAATTCCACCACTGTTTTTGACTCCACAACCTCCTCAGGAAGACTGTTCCATGCATCCACAACCCTCTTCATGAAAAAATACTTCCTCACATTACCTCTGGGCTGTCCCCCCTCTAGCTTCAAATTGTGTCCTCTTGTTCTTGCACTCCACTTTTTCTGAAAGATGCTATCCTCTTGGACTTTGTTGATTCCCTTGAGGGTAGCATCTTATCAAATTTATCAAAAGCTTTTGTGAAGTCTAGAAATATAACATCCACAGATTTGCCCATATCCAGGTATTTGCTGAACATGTTATAAAACTCCAGCATGTTTGTCTGTCATGATCTTCCCTTAGAGAAACCATGTTGTGTGTCATTCACCAGCTGGTTTATCTGAATATAATCACTTATATAACCCTTGATAATTCACTCTAGTGTGTTACATAGCATGCTTGTTAGGCTCACAGGCCTGTAGTTGATGTGAACTTTTTGTCTCCTTTTTTGTAGAGGGGGATGACAATGGCTTGTCTCCATAACCCTGGAACTTCACCTAAGTCTAGTGATTGCTGAAAGATGTGGATAATTGCTGCTGCTACTTCTTCTGCCAGTTCCCTAAGTAACCTCGGGTGGAATCCATCTGACCCTGGTGATTTATTCTGGTCTAAGGTGCTCAATCTATTTTTTATTTGGTTGGGGTCAATTGATATTGCACAGTGAGTGATTATCGGTTTCCCTTCTTTATATTTTTGGGTGTCTTTTTGGCTAAATACTGTCAAAAAGTATTTATTTTGGACCTCATCCATCTCTTTATTGAATAATGCCAGTGACCCATCTGGGCTAACCAGTGGCCCTAAATTGTTTGATACCTTTTTGTTGTCATTAATGTAAGAGCAAAAAAGCTTACAGTTGACTTTAGTTTTAATAGCTACGTTACTTCATAATCTGCTTTAGCCTTCTTAATGCCTTTTTTAATGGAGATTTTGGAAGTTCTCACAACCATTTCCCTTTCTGTTTCCTTTAAGAGCTTTATATAGTTTGTTTTTCTTTTTGATGCTTTTTTTTATTTTCATGTTAAGCCAGCATGGAGTTTTGGGCCCTTTATTATATTTCTGTTTACAGGGTACTGTATATTGGACTGAATGCCCCAATTTATTTTGTGTAGTAATGCAATGTACATTTGCTCTTTAAATTCCTCTAACCAGTCCGATGCATACAAATCATATTTAAAGGTGACAAAGTTTGCTTTTTTAAAATCTAATATATATGTTTCCCCTGTTCTTTGCACATATTTCTCTATGATGGTAAGAGTGACCATACTGTGGTCATTATCCCCTAGGGGTATGGTTACCCTACAGTCTCTGATAACAGCATCCATGTTTGTCAGAATCACAGCTAATATGTTTTCCCCTCTTGTGTTTTGTCTAACCAATTGTTCCAAGCCAATCTGATCAAAGATTTTGAGGTAGGTATGTTTAGTCTTCCCTGAATGCCCTAGGGAAGCCCATTGATACCTGGTAAATTGAAGTCCCCTAACATAATAATCCTATCTGCTGGATTTAAATTCGATATGTAGTTTTGTAACACTTCATCATCACTTATTTTCATGGAAGGTGTTCTGTACACTGCCCCTAGCAATATTTTAGGAGATTTAAGAGGTGTGATTTTCAGCCAGATATGCTCCACATTTTCTGACTAGATAGAGATTTCTTCTACTTGCATCTCTCCGGGCACATATACTGCAACTCCACCACCTTTTCTATATTCCCTTGATTTAAAAAATAGACGGTAGCCCACTTTGTTTCGTTCCCATTGATAGTTTGTGTCGCACCAGGTTTCTGTCATTATACACATTTTTTATGTGTTGTTTATCCATTATGAGCCTCAGTTCATCACTTGTTTTAGACATGCTTCTAGCAATAATGAATAAACACGTTCATCCATCTACTCTAAGGTACTGGTTTTTAGGTAACTTGTTTGCATGGACTTTCCCATCCCATCCCCCATTTAATAGTTAAAATGGGCATCAATGCGGTCCCTAAAATGTCTACCTAGGTGCCTTGTGCCTACCTTATTTAAGTGAAGGCTGTCATAACTTATGAAATTTTCACTATTAAAGTAACCCCAATTGTCTAAGAAACCAAACCCATTTGCATTGCACCATTCCCTTAACCAGCTGTTTAGCATCCTGATTTCTCATATTTGTGCTTGGTATCTCCCTCTGGCAGGCAGAACTCCTGACATTATAATGTCCCCACCTCTGTTTTTTATCTCTGTCATCACAGCCTCAAAATCACTGAAAACATGTTTCAGATTTCTTTTCCCCACATCGTTGACTCCCACATGTAACAATACCAGAGGATTAATTAGGTTTGCTAGGAACCCATTTAGCATATGTTTTGTGTCACTAATTTTTACCTCTGGTAATGTGCTAATAGCTGTGTATTGGTTCCCACCTTTGAAAATTATCACATCTGTTCCCCTAGTTATTGAATCTCCAATAACAATTACATATCTTGTTTCCTTTGTAACTGGAACCTCCTGTCTTTCATTAACCTGGATTGGCAATACTCTTGGGTTGGTCTGTTGTGCAGCTATTAGCAGAAGTTTTGTCTCTGGATACAATGGGTTTGATGCATACCCCAGGCTGATTTTCCTTTATGCTGTCTGATTTGTCAGCTAAATCTCCATCATTTTCTAACACTGCATATGTATTCTGCAACAAATTAGGAGCACTATTAAATATTTGTCCACCTCTTCTCTTTGTTGGTTTAGCAGGGAGCTTGTACTATTCATCCCCCCATTTAATTAGGTAGAACCTCTGGAGTGACAGTAGGTACGCTGGCTAAATCATCATTTGTTTTCATTTTAGCACTGTTAGCTAATAGCCCAGGCTGAAATAGACTAGCTGCAGTTTGATTAATAAGCACCTCCAGAACACTAATTTCAGCCTGTAAATCATCTGAGTATTGTGGTTCAGTTTGTATATCTCTGTGGACAGCGTCATTTACAATATTGGGTCAATTTTTTAAGTTTTATATTTCCTTTAGCAATATAGAGATTAATAAACATTTGTCACATTGGAAATCCTTCTGCGGGTCATCTCATAGGAACATCTGGCAACTGTTACACATTTTCCACATTGTATCCTGCATAGTGCCTATAAACACTATTGCTGTACATACTGGCGTCAATACAAAATCAAATGGCTAATACCCTTTTAAATGGAAACTGAACGTGGCTGTATTTTAGTTGAGGCCTACCTGTGCAGAATCCCCAATGCCCTAGTGACTGGAGCATCTTGCTATATGCACCCCTGATGCACCAGACACGCCTGACATGCACTAACACACTTGTCTCGGCATGCATCTCTGAATGCATCACCACACACGCCCTGCTCGGTTCACCCTGCTTCCAGCTCATAGAAGAAGGAAAATATTAACCAAGTTCAGATTTGAATATTATGATAGTCAATGAATTAGAACTTTCTTTGGAATGGAAGTGGTTAATAGATGTAAATGTAACCTCGGGAATGATGATGTTACACATCTGCTGATTCTGTGCCTCCTTTATAGTAAACAAAGGAATTATTACCTGGGAGAAATATTAGCAAGTTTTGATATGGAACCAAAATACCAAATTGTTTGCTTATTAAGATCTAGGACCTCTGCAATCCTAGAAAAAGTAATTTCTTCTGCAAAGTCATAAATAATTTAAAACTTCATGTAAATAATTAAGAATAATGTTTTTGGTAAAAGCAGGACGTTTTGGTGGCTAGAGAGATAAGTGCAATAGTGGAAGATTACTGATTAAATAAATCCAAGTTCATGTATGATATTTTAAAGGGCCAGTTTTGTATGTATATATATGATAATGTTTGGAGTTTAGCTCATCTGTTTTTGTAAATACTCTTTTGGAGATAACTCTGTTTTTATATATGTAATTGTAATGAAAAGCAAATTGTCAGTCAATAAAAATAACTAAAATGAACTCTCCAAGTCTACCCCAGAACCCCTTAAGTTATGCAATGAGCCCCAAATCCACTCCCACTGCCAACTTAGTAGGATCTGTGTACATTGATCTCACTAAGGCTTTCAATACGGTAAACCATCCCCTACTACCTGACTCCCTTGTTACCATCAGTGCCTCCTCTGGGGCTGCATGCTGGTTTAAAAGTTACCTTGAAGGAAAATCCCAGCAGGTAAAAATCAGTGACAAATTGTCCTCCAGTAAACCTGTCCAGTCAGGGGTCCCTCAAGGATCTATCCTGGGTCCTTTATTGTTCAACGTCTCCCTCAACTCTCTACCTCATGCATGTCTGGGTGACCTTCTTCTATATGTGGACGATGCAGTGTTTTTCACCAGCCGCCCAGATCCCCAGGCATTAACCCATAGTCTCCAAGATAAATTCTCTGCAGTTCAAGACTGATTCATGTGGCACAAATAGGTTTTGAACTATAAAAAGATGAAGACCATGCTCTTCATAAACCCTCACAATAGGCATAGTACAGCTACACTCAATATTAGGAATAGTCTTCACACCCCTCTTGAACAAGTGCAGACCTTTAAGTACCCTGGCATCACCCTCGACAGTGCCTTGTCTTTTTTTGGAACACATCGATATGGCCTCCAAAGCAGTCAACAGTAGGCTGGGGGGGTGCTCTATAGTCATAAACACTGTATGTCAAAAGAGACCCCTCAAAATGGCAGTCACATGTTCCATTCTCTCAATAGTGGATTACCGTCTTATCATATATGGTGCTGCTACTGACACGGCACTACAAAGAATTCACCTAGCCCTAAATAAAGCCTAAGGGTTGGTCTTGGGCGCACACAATAGGATGCATACATGTGACCTCTACTACATGATTAAATGTATCAGCCTTAGTGACAGGATGAAGTACCATACCTGCCTATATGGAAAAAGAATTAGCTTAGGCTTTGCCCCCCAGACTCCCAGCTCTTGCTAACTCACTCCGCCTGCCCTCATACTACTAAGAAAGGATAAAATCATGCCTACCAAGTCCTCTTTTGTCGAACAAGTCAGGTCCAATGGTCTTTTAGTTACAGGGATCCCAGTTGGCTAAATGGGCTTCCAGCTGGCACCATTGACACACCCATGCTGGGCCCCTTTAAAGAGGGGCTCCCAAGGTTAAGCCATGTAATTGTTTCACTTACCCCCAAATGGCTGCTGGTCCATTTCCATGATTCTTACTGTGCACATCTTTAAAAAACTTTGCTTTATTTCATTTTCAGGTATTTTGTGAAAGCTTACAGCTGCATGGTCTGCCTTGCGCAGAACTGGATCGCTGGACCACAAGTGACATATGGTCTGGATCCGCCTATCACATCCGCACTGTCACAGCTCATTTATTCCGCGGGAAGACTGCTTGATAATCATTTGCTTCATGGAGGATCTAACAACTAACTCCCTGTGCAGCGTTATCTGTTTTGTTTTAATTTCAGTCAAATAAAGTCTAACTCTAATTTCTGTGCATTTCTGTGCATTGTGTGTGACCTGTGTAGCACGACTGTTGTATTTATATAAATATCATACCTCTGACACTCTGACTTTATGCCGATGATTATCTACAGTAGCTGTGTAACAGTGACATGTCTGTCTATTTGTGACTACCATCTAAATTTCACAGGCATATGTTCAAGTGATATGTGATGTCATGATAATGCAGTTAAAAAAGCTGTTGTTTTCACGGCAGTGACTATTCAGCACAGAACTGTGGTATTTAATCACATCTTTTTTTATAATTTTTTTGTGGTTCAGATGCTCCTGAATGTGGTGTGTTTTCAGACTGTGGTACTGAAAATGGTTTATTTTGGCTCATAATACATGTTGATTTGACTGTATACATATTCTCCTTTTAGAATTTAAGGAACCTCATAGTTTGCTGTCACATTCATTATTGTCATTGTGGTAATTGTGCTGCAAGCAAGGTGTTGCTTTCACTGTATTTTTGCTTGTGACACTCAGGCTATCAACTTACATCATAAATTAACATTTCTGTGACATGTGCCTAACCAGTGTTTAACTTCTATTGACCTCTCTTACTTATTGTAGTCTGTCTTGCAACTTTATTTGCTGAGCAGATATCTAGTTTGTTTTGTACTGCATCAGCAGTGACTATTAATTTTTATTCAGTCATGCTTTCACACTGCATTGCAGGAAACTGTGGTAACACAAATAAGCATGGTTTCTCCTTATTTACATTTTCAAAGGATCCTCACATTGTAAGGTTATGGAATAAATGTGTGAGTACAAAACGTGCAGACTGGAAAGGGCCATTAAAGTATAGTGTGTTGTGTTCCTTTCATTTTGAGGAATCCTGCTTTGACCCATCAGTTTACATGCAGTACAAAATGAAGTTTGGCAAGTGTCTACATTTGCTACCTGATGCTATTCCCTCAATTCATGCACCAGAGGCAATTAGTACAGTGATGTCTGCATTGGCAATATCAAATTTGGATGGTCAATATTCCTTCGAGTCTATGTCGTGCCTCCTTGTTTCGTCACAGCCACTTGTAAAGCGAAGAAAAAGCGGTGGTGAATTTCATAAGCGACAGCTGGTGGAGGTGAGCGTTGGAACTCTGTTGGTACATGCATACAGTACATATGTCATTACATATTAGTCATGCACAAACATGTGTGTACAATAATCAGTATGCCTGCACGTCACATACATGTCATCAGTTAGAAGTAGCATAATGTCCAAAACAGTTTTGGTCTGAATTTCATAGAATGGATCTGGGGAACTGTTCAATTGATTGGATTACGCTTCTGGTATAAACGTGAGGTGTCACTTGACACCCTCACCGTGACTTTCATGCTTGACATGCATGCCACATGCAATGCAGTCATGTACATGTCAACTGTTTTCTAACAGTTGTCATGGTGTGGCGTGTTTCCCACTTGAGACATGCTCTATTAGAAACATAAAAACATAGAAGTGTGATGGCAGTAAAGGACCGACAGGCCAGCCTAGTCTGCCCATTTCTCTAGCTATCTGCTAGAACACCCCCACCAATACTCCCCTGTATGTGTCCCATGCCTTTTTGATGCCTTCCACTGTTGCTTCTGCAAGCAAGTCCTTTGGTTGCCTATTCCACTTATCCACCACCTTCTATGTCAAATAGTATTTCCTAATGTTACCCTTGAACTGTCCCCCCTCAATCTGTAACCCATGCCCCCTTGTCCTCTGATTCCCTTTCAGCTGGAACATGCTTTCCAATGGCACACGGTTTATACCCTTAAGTTACTTGAAGGTTGCAATCATGTCTCCCCTCTCCCTCCTTTGTTCCAGGAAATACATTTTCAGTTCTCCCAACCTGTCCTCATAGGACAGGTGGCTGCACCCCTCCACCATCTTCATTTCCCTCCTTTGAACTCGCTCCTGCCTCCACACATCCTTTTGGAGGTATGGCTTCCAGAACTGGACCCCATACTCCAAATGTGGTCTAACTAGATGGGTGTACAAGGGTCATATGATCTCAATTGTTCTACTGGTAATCCCCCTTCCAGTGAAGCCTAGTATTCTGCTGCCTCTAGCCACCGCTTCATCCCAGCGGCTTTCCACCCTCAAGTCCATTAGTATTGAGATGCATAGGTCTCTTCACTGTTCTGTTACTTACAAGTCTCATCTCCCCCCATACAGCACCCTGCCCTCTAGTTCCTGTATCCAAGATGCACAATCTCACACTTGTCAGTACTGAATGAAAACTGACACCTCTTTGACCATGCCTCAAGCCTCCCCAAATCTCTTCACATTCTTTCTACCTTCCAGAGTGTCCACCCTATTGCAGATATGGTCTGCAAACAGACTCAGACCCCCAAGGCCCTCCACGATGTCCCCTATGAATATATTGAACAGTAGGGGCCCTAACGATCTTGTGTGGTGGCACGGTATGAATGTATAAATGAACATTTTGCTATCCTATGCTGCATGAGTTAAGTGATGGTGCACAACAGGTTGTGGTATGTCATGAGATATAGTCATATTTTGTGTTCATTGTGAGGCCACAGGCCGTGTGTCCTGTGAACCAGACAAGTGAAGATATGACATGATATTGCACACTCTATTGTGATTTGTAAATGGCCATAAAGTGTTAGTAAATGCATTATTATGTTAAATGCCAGCCAGCCCACAAGCCCATACACAGTGCTCCGTCCTGGAGCGGGACAACGCGAGTGCCGAAAGACGTAATTGACTACCTCCAGCAGCAGCACCTGTGAGGGTTAGCCAAAAGAGAGGAACCAGCACCCTTCTGGACGTCATTATCACCAACCACCCCAAAAAATCCACAACATACAGGTCCTCCCAGACTCCCTAAGTGACCACTCCCCTATCCTATTCCTTTGGGCTGCCCCCACTCCCAAACCACACTCCGCAGATGCCTCCACCCTGGTGGGCTGATCAAACTTAAATAGTTTCTCAGTCAGATTAATTGATCCCCCATTCATCACGCACCCGACATTGATACTGCCTTAGCCCTCTTCTCCCAAGCCTTTAACATGGCCTGTGATCTCTTTGCACCCCTCACCAAATTTCGATCCAAAAAACATAATGCACCCTGGGTTGCCCCGCCCTACTACAAATGCTAAGAAATAGGGACAACCTCTGGCACCTAGCTACTGAAATTGGCCGGATTGCTGATAGACAGGCCTACAATGCTGCTCGGAACAGGTGCTCATGGGCTGTCCGTAAAGCCAAGGCTGACCATTACCAGGCCACCCTCACCTCCTCCTCCTGGGGGTGTGCCCGGACCTTCTGGGACAATATTAAACAGCTAAATGGAAAATCGTGCTCCCTTCCCCCATCCTGGCTCACTATTGATGGCTCTACCTCCACCGACCCTGCCTGCATTGCTAACTGCCTTAACACCTTCTTTACTGACCTTAGCACTGTCCCCCTCAGTAATTTTTTTTGACCCACCCCCAGCCTACCTCCCCCTGTCTTCAAGTGCCCCTGTTTCCACCTACACAAGGTATCAGCCCAGGAAGCCAGACCTCTCCTAATTAAAGAGTTAAAAAGCAATAGTCCCAGCAACGACTCCCTGGACCCCTGTATTCTCCGACTGGTGCTGGATGAAGTCCTCACCCCACTCACCAGCCTTTTTAACCGATCCCTCTACCTGGGGCAATTCCCCACTGCATGGAAAACTGCCATAGTCATGCCCATTCATAAAGGGGGTGACAGGTCCTCCCCCGGCAATTACCGACCAATCTCCATCCCCCCCCAAGCCCTAGAAAAAGTGGTGGCTACTCAAATCACTGAATATCTGACCAAGCATAACATTTTATGCCCAGAGCAGCATGGCCTCTGTGCTGGTCACAGTATCAGCACTGCACTAATTGAATTCTCAAACTTCCTACATTTCTCCCTGGACGCCAGCTCCCTAGCTGGTGCAGTGTTCGTTGACCTCTCAAAGTTTTTCGACACTGTCTCCCACCGTCTTCTGCTCGATGCCCTCTGCCACACTGGCTTCTCTGCTGGCCCCCTTGCATGGTGTTTGAGCTATCTATCTGCTCATTCCCAGTGTGTCAAAATCAATGGAACGCTCTCTGAAACTCATCCCATCCATTCGGGGGTACCCCAGGGATCCATCCTGGGCCCCCTACTCTTTACACTCTATCTAAACACCCTGCCGGGTGCATGCTCTAGCAAAATTCTTACGTATGCAGATGATGCTGTCATCTTTGCCACCCACCGTAATCCCATCTCCCTCCAGAACTCTCTACAACACTCCTACAATGATGCCGAAGCCTGGTTTAAGGAGCACAGACTCATCATTAATCTCAAAAAAACCAAGACAATGCTCTTCGCCCACCCCCAAAACAAAGCCTGCAACTACCCACTCCTTATCCTCCCTAGCCCCAAACAACCGCTGGAATGAGTCTGCTCCTACAAATACCTTGGGATTACCTTCGATTCAGCCCTCACCTTCCACACCCACATTAATGCCCTTGCATCCACCACTAACACATGGCTTGGCATCTACTGTGATAAGGATTGCCTCCCCCCGATGCTCTCCGACTTGCCGTTATGTCATCAGTACTGTCCCTTGTCGACTATGGCCTGCCAGTTTATGGTGCTGCTGACACTACTGCCCTCAACAAAATCCGCCTCACCCTAAACAAGGTGTGCAGGCTGATTACTGGTGCCCCCAGGCTCACACATACATGTCAGCTCCATGATGGGGCAAAACTCCTTAACCTAGATGAATGGCTCTGCTACCAAACCTGCCTCCTCACAAAAAAACCCTACTCAGGCTCTCCCCTCCTGGGGTGACAGCCTCCATCCACCATACCCCACCCACTATCGCAACCCGAACCACCAACAAGACCACTCTACTGGTCCCCAGATCCAGAACCACCCATGGTCAGAGGTTCTTCTGCTGCAGAGCCCCATTCTGGTTTAACTCTCTCTCCCTGCACCCATCTCCAATGCCCCCACAATCTCCAACTTCAAAACTGCAGTTCGGAGCCAATTGTTTAACACCCACAGCTGCTCCTGTCACTAATTTGGTGCCTTGCCACTATCTCTCTACACTAGACAATGCCCACTGGGCGGCCCTCCACCTCAACCCCCCCCCATTTCTTCCCCCTTTGCATCCTGCCCCTGTTGCAACCAGCATGTTCTTAGCTGTATCACCGGAAATGCTACTAAATTGTTCAATGTATGAAATCTTTCTGTGTAACTCTAAGTCAGTGACCTATATTCTGTAACCTCAATGCTCTGTCTGTCCTCAGTGTGACGAGGTACCTTTGTAAATGAGCCTTTGGCTCAAAGGTTGTAAACCGATTATACAAATAAATAAATAAATAAAATAAACAGTTTTATGCGCGGTGGCAATATTGTGAGATATCATCATGGGTCAAAGAGTGCTTCAGCAAATCAGCTACCATGAGTTCTTGTATCCATTTTAAAATTACTATTTTCCATGTAATGGTTGCTACACAAGAGGACACAGCGTACAATATTTTAGATGTCATGTCCCCATTGACAGGTTTACAATGTCACTCCATCACGACATGTGAAGGACAAAATGTTACAACATGTGCATTTCAATTTATCCACCATTCGCATTATCAGTTTAAAAAATTGAACGATTTGTTCCATGTCAAAGTAGAAATCTTTGCACATGTGCATTACATCGTATCCCACTGTCCTGTTATCATTTCATTAAAAAACATCTAGTCCATGTTATTCCTCACCAAAGAACAACGTTGTTACGCTGCTGTTGGAAGTATGTAAGTGTTCCTTCTTTAAACTTCCACAACCTTCAGTAACATTATAACAATAAAGGACACGGATACAGGACATGCAATCATCATGCAACATGGGACACATATAATTGCACCTGTGAGTACCACATGTAATCTTCTCCTTCTTACACACATCACAGATTATTCATGAGTGTGTTACTACAACACCATTACTGAAAATGTCACGTGTGTTTCAGCAGTTGAAACCCATTTCTTCACTTGTTTTCATTTCCAGATCATGATCCAGTACTCAGAAGTAAATGAGAGTGTTTACAGTGAAATGGAAATAGATGAAGGCATGAGTACAACTGTTCCACCCACAGAATACAGTGGCCAACAGAGTTTTATGGATACCACAATGCTTAACATTGAACAAGAAGAGACAGAGGACAATAGGCTTGTAACTCGAGGGACACAGAAATCATGGCATCGTCCACCTCACAAAAGCATAGGTTGGTATAGAATCAGAAATTAGTAGTAATGCGTACTGCAGAAACAATTGTTTTTGGAACTTCATATTTTGAGCTCTCGAGAAAAGCAGATAGTACTGTTGATGAGAATAGCGGATGGGTGACTATATGAACTACCAATGTATTGTGTCCCCTCGGAGATATGATTCCCATGGACCTCTTGAACTTCCCTCTAGAGGTCAAAGGGAATCAGAACCCCTTGGTGGCACAACACAATGGTTGTGCACAGTTGACCATCCACTATCCTACATATAGTGTATTGTAGAGTATTGTTCTCTATAGAATTCCATCCCTTTCAAAATGCTATTGTACCACAGTTCCAAAGGTCATGGAATATGATTCTACCCTACTGTGATAGAACAGCATTCTAGAACCTCTACAGACTGCATGAGTCAGTTTCATTATGAAATCAAAGAACTTATGCACACATATTTCACAGAGTACTACACTCTATTAAAAATACTGGATGAGCAACTCTATGCACAACCAGTGTGCTCTGTCACCCCTGGGTTCTAATTCCCATGGCTGTCTCAAGCTTTGCTGTCAAGGTCAGAGGGAATCAGAACCCCTCTGTGGCAGAACATACTGGCTCTGCATAGTTGCCCATCTAGTATTCTCTCTATCTTTCTTTCTGTGTGTTGCTGTGTTGTGTAACACTCGCCAATTTCAACAATCTGTGTAATGTGTACTGTCACTATATGTTGGCAGCCCATTTTGCTGCTGAACACTGAAACAATGCCACCACGCCATGGACTGAAAAGAGGCTCAGAAAGTGACAGCACCAATTACAAAGTGTGACAAAATCCCAAATTGACCAAGGCTGTGGTTATACTCAACAGACCGTGAGACGGAGAGACAGATAGTATGGCCAGTGTCACCACTGCACTTGGGCCATCTTGTTCATCACCATGGGTGCCATTCCCTTAGTCCGAGTACCATCCTGGTCACTGTCCTCTTTACCCTCTCCAGTAACTTAATGTCCCTCTTTAAGTAGGGATGCCAAAAATGCACACAGTATTCAATGTGTGTCCTAAACAGTCAATTGTACAGTGGAAGGAGCACATGTTGGCTATGTATACCAGAATTTTCTTAGCTTGTGCTGCACCCCTTCTACACTGCTCTGAATTACTCATTTTGCCATCCACCACCACCCTGAGGTCCTTCTCCCCCCAATAAACCTGCATCCCCCCCTCAAAGGTGTATACATGAGTCTTATTTTTGGCCCCCATGTGCAGAACCCTTCATTTCACAGTATTAAACTTTAGCTTCCAGGCCTGTGCCATCTCCCCAGAGTCTTCTGGTCCTCCTGAAGATCCAGCTTTTCCTCCTCCCCATCTGCCACCACCCACAGCCTGCAGTCATCTGCAAAGAGGCTCATCCTGCTCCTCATATCACTTCTGATGTCTTACATATAGGTGTTTTAACAGGAATGGGCCCAGTACTGACACCTGTGGGACCCCGCTACTGACTACCTTAGAGGATGATACCTCCACCCCACCTTCACCCTCTGTACATGCCCCACTAGTCAGTTTCCTATCAACTGAACCTGTGCCCCCAGCCCTATATTCTCCAGCTTCCCCAGCACCCCAATATGTGGCAACAAGTAAAATGCCCTGCTGAAGTACAGAAAAAGGACATCCAGTGGCCTGCCCTGCTCCAGCGCACCTGTCACCCCCTTCACAGAACTCCACCACAATGGTCTGACATGATCTGGCCTTAACAAAGCCATGCTGGTGATTGTCCAGGTGACCCCATGACTTCAGAACCCCTTCCATTCTCTCCGTCAAGATGCCACCCATCAGTTTTACCACTACTGATATCTGGCTAACCAGCCTACAGTTGTCTGGCTCCTCTCACGAGACACCCCTGTGTATAGGCACGATATGGACCATCCTCCAGTAATGAGGCACCCACCTGGACTGGAGGGAGGACTTAAAAAGGTCTGCCAGTGGTGCAACCAGGGTATCTGCCAGCTCCTTAAGCACCTTGTGATGGATCCCATCTTGGCCTGGTGTTTTATCCCCTCTTAGGGCCTTAAGGGATTCCCACACCTTCCCTGCCTCTGGGTATTTCAACATCAGTTTCCCCCACTTCATCTGCCGTTCCCCCTACCCCCTCTCCTAGATGTGCTGCCACCCCATCCTGTTTGGCAAAGTCTGTGGCCAAAAAATCATTTAGTACCTCCACCTTCTCCCCCACCTCCTCCACTAACTCACTCCCTAGCCTAAACCGAGTAATCTGCCCCTTCCATTCTATTATTTCTCTGATGTACCTGAACAACCCAGTTTCCCCCCCCTTCTAATCCCTTGTGCCAATCTCTGCTCTGCCCCAGCCTTTGCCTAGCTCATCACCATGGTGACCCTCCTGGGTACCTTATCACACACCCCCTTGGATATGGCTCCCCGAGAAAATGTTTTTTTTTTTTGGACTCTGTTTATGCTCCTACCAGCTGGGGCATCTCTCTGAAATCCACACTCAGTACTGGTGCACCTAACCACCCACCTGAACCGTCCCACCCAACTACTGCATCGGGTTTGGGATTCCTGCCACTCCACTCCCCTCAGAGCAGTCCAGAATCCCCAGGGGGGTTGTCGGTTTTCTATGGCTGACATTGGGCGTGTGGGCCCAGGCCACTGGGGGTTCCATCACCTCCCCGAAGGTAGGGGATTTTTACTTTATGTCCCTCGTCCAATGCCCCTGGAGCTCAAACGTGCAATGACATCTGGAGATGTCTGCCGCAGCGCCGCCCTTCTAATCTGTGCCCAATATGCGCATGCCCCTCCTGCCCCACCGGGGTCGCTGTTGTGCGGGCATTCCCTGGATCCCTCCACAGAGGAGAGCAGTCTACGGATGCTCAATCCTCTCTCTCCTCTGCTGACCCCTGGTGACCCGGGCTCGTTCCCGAACCCAGGTCATCGGCATGGTACGAGGTGTGGCGTCCAGCGCCTCAACCCTCAGCACCACTGGGCCAGCTTTCCCCAAGAACATTTGTGTCGGTTATAAGCAGCCTTTTTGTCCATCACTGCACCTTGGACATCCCTTGTCCACTAACTCGACCGCCTAGCTTTTCCCCGCTTGAATCCTTCCTTTGTCCAGTCCTTGGTATCCTGCAGGAGCACCTTTTGTTATAATTTTCCACCGTTCCTCTGTGCACATGCTTTGCCTGATGTCCTCAAGGTAGCCCCTAAGAATCTGCTCCATCCCCCAAACGTCCAACCCTCTAAAATCAACCACTGTCATTCTTGTGTGTTCTACACCTTCCCCCCAAGTTCTATGGAGAACCAAACCATGGTGTGGTCGCTTCCCACAAGTGGGTCCCGAACAACTAGGTCCCCGATGGTGCTGCTCCCTGCTTGGTGAGGATGCCATAGTTCCCCAGTCTTCTCCTGGCATATTCAGGTCTCCCAGCACCACAGTATTGTCCTGTACCGTACCACAGTAGGCCACATAAGGTTAGCCACCAGGTCTTCCTCCTGTTCCTCCTTCTGCCCTTGTGGTGTACATACCACCCTTATCTTCACCTGTTTTCCCCCTTGAGCATTGCGGGTGACCAAAAGAGCCTCTATTTTATCCACCTCTTCCTCAACCTTGCTTTTTACTATGCTATTCCTAATGATAAAAGCTACCCCCCTCTCCTTCCCTCCACCCTATCACTTCTGCTTGTTGTGTACCCTAATAGGTTTACGTCCCAATCATGTCTTGAAGCGGCCCAAGTCTCTGTGACTGCCTTCATAACCACCCCAAGTCCACTCACAGCACCTGAAGTGCTGACATATTGTTTACCATGCTTCTGGTGTTTATCAGGACCACCCTCTAACTTGCCCACTTGCCCCCTGCAACCCTGACCTGATGCCACCTTGCTCTTTGCCTACAAGGACCACCTCGTGCACTATCGGGTGCTCCTGCCCTGTTCCACCTCCTCCTCCTCCCTCCCTCCCTCCCTGTCTCTTGCCTCTGTATTACATTTTGGCCATATTTGTTGATTCATTGATCTTTATCCATAAGGACTCTATTTTCCTCCCACCTCTCTGAATCCACACAGTTCCGCCATTGTATCACATACAGTTAACATTTATTGAGGTACAATGTATTTTTCGAATGTGTCAAATGTGAAGTGTCTACACTAATTTCACATTGACATCGTGTTTCTTTACTTGACAGCACTGCAAACTTCCATTACTGTTACGGATGCAAGTACACAGATGGAGCCACTATTCCAGCCTGCATACTGCTCTTCCCCTGTTCCCAGCTGTCATTCTGAATCTGATTCCGAATTCATCGATGATGCCAGAGATGTCATCTATACTCCAAGCTTTACTGACACTGACAGTTATGTGTATGACACTCTGCAGAAGGAAAGGTGCTGTATCTGCAACTGCTGTCATGCAAACTTTAAAAGCTGTTGCTAAAAGTGCTCATTGTCATTGTACTGGTGAGTAAACTGTAATTACGTCATGCGTTGCTGTTTTAATCAAAGGGAGCATGGTGATGAACCTACATTGAGTGAAAAGAGAAATGTATGGCAGGAACAGAAATTTATTATTTCTGAAACATGCTTGATGCAGCTGTTTGAAGTATGTGGTCAATGCCATGCAAGGACAATTCCATATGTTCATAAATGTATAGGAACGATGGCAGTACTACGACAGCATTGCCATGATTGTGGCCATACTAGAATGTGGAGTTCTCAGCCAAACATTGGTGACTATCCAGCTGGCAATGTGCTGCTGTCTGCCACAGTAGGTTTTTCCGGACTATCACCAGTGCACACGCTACATGCTCTGAAGCACATCAACATACGTTACTTATCTGAAACAGCATACTACAAGCATGCAAAGAACTTTTTGCAACCGTCCATCAACAGTGTTTGAGAAACAGAGAAGACTGCAATAATAAGTGATATTTAGGGTAAACGCACAGAAGTTTTTCTGGCAGGCGATTGCGGGTGCCATAGTCCGGGTCACTCAGCCAAATCTGGCACCTATAGTCTTATGGACATGGAAGTGCGTAAAATTCTTAGCATTGCACTGGTTCAGGTATTCATCATTTTTGCTTTCTAGAGTTACAAAAACAACTTGGTTTTGTAATCTTTCATTTACTGTCATACCATATAATTTCAGAGCAATGAAGTTCCAAGTGCATACCATAAGAAACTTGATGGGTTAAAATGTGGTATAGAAGAATTAAGAAATGATGGCTTGAATCCAATTTGTCTAGTGGTGGTCCACCACCCACAGGTTCAGAAGTACCTACGGGAGAATGAACCTGGAATAACACACCAATATGACGTGTGGTACTTTGTTAGAAGTACGCAGTTATGTTTCATATTACATGTCTAATTGCAATAGTTACTGTACAATTTCACAGATGGACAGTAAAGACCATAGCTCTGCACTGTGATAACTAATTCAGTTTATGGCTAACAATTTAGATGAACTCATTTCTTTTTTTTTTTAATTCCCTTTTCCCGGCAGGTTCTCTGTCAGGCTCTGCCCTGGTCATGGCCCCAGGACTCCCACCAACCATCAATTCCCTGCATTCTCCCGGTCACCCCTGGCTTGCCCCCTGGAGGGTGGGGCCACGGCACTGGTTCCCCTAATTCCAGTGCTGTGGAACCAGTAACTAGTTGGGAGTGTGGCGACGGTGGCTAATTGAAGCCCAGGGAGGGCTTCATGTAGACAGAAGACCCACTCCTCCTTTTTCCTGTTTTTCTTCTGGGAGGCGGGGACTTGCAATGATGTCCAGCATCTGCCCCGCCTCCATTACAGACAAGCGCCAGTAGTTGTGTGACTCCTGGCCTCCACCAGGGGACCGTCTCGTACCGGGTACTTCCCCTCCCTCCCCTCCCCGGAGAAGGAGAGCAGTCCACAGGACACTCTATCCTTTTCCCCCTGGCTGGCCGTCCAGCGACCTGGGTCCATTCCTGAACCCGGGTCACTGGCATCGCAAGCGGAAATCCAACCGCTACACTGGCGTGCTGGTGAGGACTCATTTCTTGTTATTAGGCATAACAAAGAAACTGGAGTCCATAGCCAAACAGCGAGGTTGTGAGCAAGTACAGGATTGGATCAAGAGCATAAAGAATATGGTCTACTGGATCCCAAGGTCAACACCAGATGCCAATGGTGATGTTATGCTTGCCAAGCTGCAATTGATTGCCAACCATATTCAAAACATTCATGACCATAAAAATGAATTATTTCCGAAATGCGTACATGGACCGCTTGACGAGTCAGTCCGCAAGCGCAGATGGCTGCGACCAAGTAAGTTAATTGAGTACACATTGCCAGAACAAGTGTCACTGCCTGAGTATTATGCAACTAATTGTCAGTGTCACAGTTCTGTGTTGTAGCTTGCTTTCTGTTTTTGATGTTGTGTAACGTGGGTGCTTCTATGATGTATGTTATTCCAATTATGCCTTATGAAGCAGGAAGACAAAACTGTAATATAGTGTATAGTGGAGTGCTGTATAGAATTCCATCCCTTTCAAAATGCTGTTGTACCACAGTTCAAAGGTCATGGAATGTGATTCTACCCTACTGTGGTAGAACAGCATTCTAGAACCTCAAGAGACTACATGAGTCCGTTTCATTTTGAAAGCTAAAGAACTCACAAACACACATTTCACACATTACTATACACCATAAAAAAATACAGGATGAGCAACTCTATGCACAACCAGTGTGTTTTGCCAGCTCGGGGTTCTGATTCTCATGGATCTCTCGTCGATCTTCGCTCTCGAGGTCAGAGGGAATCGGGCCCCCCCTTTGGCAGACCATACTGGTTGTGCATTGTTGCCCATGCAGTATTCTCAATGTTTTTACTGTTAGGAATTTGAAGTATACTGAATGTACAGTAAGCAGACGATGATGCCACTATAAATACTCAGCTGATGGGTCACAGCCAAAGTGCAGATATCCTCATCCAGGGATGTTCTGCAACCCTGGCATTTCAATCGCTGATTCCCCTGCAAATGTTCACATTCAGATAACATTATGTATTGTTTTACCATACAGTGTTGTTTAAGCAATAAGGCACGACCAGTCGTTAGAATTCAAACAACATGAAGTCTTGCTGTATTCAGACATAATGCAGTTAGCCACAGCACTTGAACTGTCCTGGAGAGGAAAGAGTTAACTCTATGCAGAAGCATAAAACATTGAGCTCGAGCTCGGTTTTCAAATCTCTGTCTGTGATACTTCCCAGTGTAACCATCAGATTCTTTACTCCGCCTAACAGTGAAGTCGCTCCAGAGATGTCCTCTGCTCGGTTTGGTAAAAGTAAAGCATTCGGTTTAAACCGCATATTATTTTGTTATTTTTGGATTTCCAGCCTCTGTCTATGGTACAGGTAGTGTGTAGATAGGTAGTGACTGTGTTTTATTTTGGTGAAAAAGTGGAAATTGGCTTTTTCTTCGGTTTCTTTCTGGTCGGTCCGGTTTGGAATCGACTTTGTTAAATTTAATTTCTCTTTCTTCTGGGATTAGTGTGGTGTTCCGGTACCGATCGTTTTCAAAAGAACTGGACTTTTTGCTGATTCTTTTAAAAAGCCCGTGACATGGTTTGTAACCAATCGGTTGTTATATTACCCAGCTTGAAAGTTGCAATAGGGTAATTTGTTAGGTTGGCCACGTCTGAGAAACCCAAGAAGAAAACCGGTCCCACTGGGTTTCAACACTGTACTGAGTGTGGGGAGGCCTCTTACATGTCAATTCCACCTCATCCGTATTTATTGTCTGGGGTTTGACCACCTCAAGTCAGACTGCCAAATCTATAAAAACTTTCCTAAATCCACTCTAGATAAAAGACTGAGTAGGTTGAAGGAAAGGGAGGCTGAGAAGTCCGTAGATCCAGATGGCCAGCCCGGTTTGGTTGCGGCTGAACCTGAGGAGGTGCCTAGTGACCTAGGCGATACCTCCTCAGGCAAAAGGAGAGCCAACCTCACGGGGTCGGTTCCGTCAAAGAAAAAGCACAAGTCTGCCAGTTTGGATCCTGTATCCACTCTCCAACCCTGCGGACAAAATAGCCGGCGACTAGTATTGTCAATCGCTTGGGCAGTTCGTCCGAATCGGTACACGGTTCGGCGGTCGGTTCGGTCAGATCCGTCTCCTCCAGATCATGACCCAGATGCTTATTATGAGGAGTGGGAGGGAGACGAAGACTATCCCGGTGATGATGGCGATGATGATGACGATGAGGGGGGTCTGGATGTGCCCATTGAACTGGACATCTCCCCAGACAGGCCCTCAGGTGTCTCTCCTCCAAGGCTGTCTGAGTCCCCTTCACACATTTTGTTCTACAAAAAGGTGGCACAAACCCTGCAACTTCCCTTGGTTGAAGCCGCAGAGGAGGATGAAGAGCCTGATTTTGTGGAAATGATGGACATCCCAGAGTCCAAAAAGCTATCTATCCCTCTTCATAAATCCTTGGGGGAAACAGACACATAACATTTTACAAATCCCTAATTCAGTACCTCCTGTGGAAAAGAGAATGGACTGGAGGTATTCGTTATTAGGCTCAGTTGCGGAGTTCCTTTATAGTCATTGCAGCCATGCTGGGGTAGTGTAGGCTGCAGCCTGTGACAGGGCTAACATTCCTTTGGCTTCACACTTCCTGGATAAGGACTTCAGGAAAGTGGATGCCATGGCCAAAAAACAGTATTTGGCATCCTCTTTGGGACTCAGGCAGCCTACTTATATGGCCTACACAGCCAGGTACCAGAAATCCAGATGGGATACGGTTCTGGAACTGGCTAAACAGGCCTCTCCCCAGATAGCCAGGGAGATGGAGGTGGTGGCTGCTGACGGAACTGAGGCATCCAAAATGCAATTTCATGCTGCTTTGGACTCCAATAATGTGGCATCTAGAGTCATGGCTACATCTGTCTCTCTCAGAAGACATGCTTGGCTCAGATGTACTAGCCTTTCATAGGATACCTAGACTAAGACCATGGATTTTCCTGTAGTAGGTAACTCTCTGTTTGGGGAGCAGACAGAGGCTTACATGAAGAAAATGGATGAATGCAGGACCACGTACAGGAGTGCACAGGTGAAGGAAAGGCAGGCCACTCCGCACAAGCAGCAGTCTAGGGGCAGGGGCAGGCCCTTTCAAATGCCTTTTTACCAAGCCCAGGCCTCCTCTCCCTTCCCACAGAGGGGGTTCTTCAGAGGGAGGGGGTAGGAGGGGGATGAACAGGGCTGCTCCCTCCTCCTCTCAGACTAAGGCTCCTGCCAAGCAGACACCCTGATGTATCAGCCCAAGTCAACTCCCCATTTCCAGTAGGAGGCATGCTGGCTTACTACTTTCAGGCCTGGAAGTCTGTGACCTCAGACAAGTGGGTCCTGGAAGTAGTAAGCCAGGGACTGGCCCTCAGCTTCAATAAATTTCCAAAAAAGAGGGCCAAGTCTTTTCCACCTGCATCAGTCTCAGAAACCCTTGCCCTAGAGGCAGAGGTTTCCTCTCTTCTAGCTCTCAGAGCTATAGAGAAAGTTCCTACTCAGCACAAGGGAAAAGGACTGTATTCCAGGTACTTCCTTACCACAAAGAAAACAGGGGAGTGGTGACCCATCCTAGACCTAAGGTATCTGAACAAACACATTTCAAAACCCAAATTCAGAATGGTAACTCTGGGAATAATCCTTCCCTCTCTAAGACCAGGGGATTGGCTAGCATCTCTGGACCTCAAGGATGCCTACTTCCATAATCCTATCAGGTGCTCCCACAGAAAATACCTCAGGTTAGAGTTGCCTTCAGGCCATTACCACCTCAGAGCCATGCCATTCAGCCTAACATCAGCTCCAAGGGTGTTCACAAAGTGCCTCGCAGTAGTGGTGGCTTACCTCAGAAGACAGGGTATCATCATCTTCCCGTATCTGGAAGACTGACTTTTAGTGGGTCAGTCACCTTTACAGGTCAAGTCAGCTCTTCAAACTACCCAGGACCTACTCAGCTCCCTGGGGTTTCTTCTCAATCTTCCAAAGTCTGAACTCGAACCAGTTCAACTTCTCACCTTTATAGGCACAGAGTTGGACACTGTACAAGCAAAAGCCTTCCTTCCCCTGGCAAGTGTAAAGGCCCTAGTGGACTCGCTTCCTCCTTTTGACCTCAGTTCTTCCGCCCAGCAAGACAGTTCCTCCAGCTCCTGGGCCACATGGCAGATTCCATGGCAGTGGTGCAGAGAGCAAGGTTCCAGATGAGGGACATTCAGTTTCATCTGAGGTCTTTTTGGTCTCAGAAGGAGGATTCACTTACTAAACTGATTCCAGTGACTCAGACTCTGGTCCAAGCCCACCAGTGGTGGCTGGACCAGGACAACCTCAGACAAAGGGTTCCATTTCTCCCTCAAGCCCCATCAGTAGTTCTAACTACGGATGCTTCTCTCCTAGGGTGGGAAGCCCACCTGGGAGCCCTGACAGCTCAAGGGCTCTGGTCTCCACAGGAGTCTCTCCTTCATATCAATCTCCTGGAACTCAGGGCAGTTTTTCTAGCCCTGCAGAACTTCTCAGATTCGGTCAAGGGCAAGGTGGTCCAAGTCAGAACAGACTCCACCACCACAATGTGGTACATCAACAAGCAAGGAGGCACTCAGTCCTCGGCCTTGTGCACAGAAGCCATGAAGCTGTGGTCTCTGGCCTATTCTCTTCAGACTTCTCTGGTAGCAGTTCACCTTCCAGGGAAGGACAATGTACTAGCAGATGCTCTGAGCAGAATTTCACAGGAACACCACAAATGGCCCCTGGATCCTCACATCCTGAAGGTCATCTTCTCCAGGAGGGACACTCCAGAGATAGATCTCTTTGCAGCACCAGACAATCATAAACTTCCTGTGTTTTGTTGCAGACCTCCAGTCCTGGGGACGGTTCCCCTGGATGCTCTCTTTCTGGACTGGAAGGGCAGGTTTCTCTATGCCTTCCCTCCCTTCCCTCTGTTGTTCAGAGTTCTGATCAAGATCAGGACTCAACCCTGTACAGTGATACTGGTGGCTCCAGATTGGGCCAGACAGCCTTAGTATGATCTACTGCTGTCCTTGTCAGTATCACGTCCCCTGTCGCTGCCCAGGACATACCATCTCCTGTCCTCCTCCCAGGGGCAGATCTGGTACCCCAATCTCCAGTCTCTCAATCTCAAGGCCTGGCTCTTGAAGAGTTAGAATATGCAGCTCTACATCTTTCTCAAGGAGTTCTGGATATTCTGAAGGTCTGCAGGAAACCTTCCACTAGAAAAACTTACAACTCCAAATGGAAAAGGTTCAGTATTTGGTGCTCTCAGAAAGGCATCTTGCTCGATTCTGTAGACATTTCCACAACCTTAGACTATCTAGTTCATCTCAATGGTTTAGGCCTTAGGCCTGCCACTCTGAAGGTTCATCTAGCAGCTGTCTCTGTATTCTTCTCAGCAAGAAAGGGCTCTTCCCTGGCATCTCATCCTGTTCTCAGAAAGTTTTTCAAAGGTCTGGTTCACATTAACCCTCCCTTTAGGGAGCCCACTCCACCTTGGGATCTTAATGTCTGCATAGCTCAGCTAAGGCAGCCACCCTTTGAACCTCTGGCTTCAGCTGAATTAAAGTACCTTACCTGGAAAACTGTGTTCCTGCAGCTATTACTTCTGCCAGGCGAATTAGTGAGTTACAGGCTCTGTCAGTGGAACTTGGCTTCATCTCCTTCCATAGGGACACAGTGGTCCTAAGAACCAATAGGAGGTTCTTGCCCAAAGTGGTATCAGATTTTCATCTGAACCAGTTTATATCTCTCCCTGTGTTTTTCACTGACCATTCTTCTTCAGGTGAAAGAAGGTTACACAGTCTGGACGGTAAGAGGGCCCTTAGCTACTATGTTGAGCATACTAAGGCATACAGAAATGACTGTCTTCAATTGTTTCTCATATATGGTGAAGTGGGGAAAGGTAAGCCTGCCACTAAGAGAACTATTGCCAGGTGGATTGTTTCTTGTATACAATTTTGTTATGACAAGTTGGGTAGGACGCCCCCCCCCTTTCAGGCCTGAGGGCTCACTCGACTAGGGGTACAGCTGCTTCTCTAGCTGCAGCCAGAGATATACATTTGTTAGAGATCTGTAAAGCAGCCACCTGGAAAACAGTACATACTTTCACCAAGCATTACTCCCTAGACATCCAAGCTAGGAGTGATGCTAGGTTTGGTACAGCAGTACTGCAGAGCCTCTTCCCAAAGTAGATTCTGCATTCCCTCCTCCATAGGGAACTGCTTGGTAGTCTGCATTATGTCTGAATACAGCAAGACTTCTTGTTGTTTGAAGAAAAATTACTCACCATAGTAATGTTGTTTCTTCTAATGGAGTCTTGCTGTATTCAGACTTCCCCCTGCCTCCCCTCTCAGAACCTGGTTTTGGGAAGTGGGCTGGCAGGTACAGTGTTGCACCTCAGGGGTGTGCCTTGTACCCTCCCTCTTGGGTGGGGTAGATGTTATTATTATTTTTGTGGTGTTTTACTTAAATATTGTCACTACCTTTCCTTCTTGGGTTCTCGACTTGAGTCTTTTGGGGCCCAAAATTAAATATTTTGCCCTTTGGCTATATTTTGAACAATTTCCATACTATAATATATTAGTTAGTTAGCTCGTAAGAATCTGATGGTTACACTGGGAAGTACCACAGACAGAGGTTTGAAAACCGAGCTCGAGCTCAACGTTTTATGCTTCTGCATAGAGTTAACTCTTTCATCTCCTGGGCAGTTCAAGTGCTGAGGCTAACTGCATTATGTCTGAATACAACAAGACTCCATTAGAAGAAACAACATTACTATGGTAAGTAATTTTTTCTCACAGTCTGTGAATCACCCCCAGGGGTGTAATGTGGCCTGAGGCAGAGCCGATTCACATATTGCCAAAAGGGGGCGATTCACTGACTATTACTCTAACTCCCTGTAGTGCCTTATTGCTATTATAATATATTTTTCCAAAAGAATAAGGTTAAAATAATATTTTTGAAATGTTTTCCTCATTAAGAGGGACAGATTTCATAACCTAGTTCTACCACCAACAGTTTTAGAATGTGGGGTAAAAATCAGAATGCATCATTCTAGTCATTCAGCAGTGATGATGGAATGGTGACAGGAAGAATGCATGTACCATTGTTATAAGGCTGTACATGACAGTATAATGTGGACAGACAATGTGGTTATAAAACTGATGATTACGGTCCCAGTCCCTGACCTTTGATCTGTGCTTCAACAGCAATGTGAAACAGATGTATTTCAATACAAACAGATGTTCCACCATTCACTATACACTGTAATGCCATTGCCTTTTACTTCTTCATTGTTTTGATAATTACTTGTGTTAAGTTGAATGATTGCGTTAAACACTTTTGTTTTTGCAGTAGGTGAAAAGTCATTTGAGAAAGTCGACCTCATACTGTCATCTAACATGGTTAAACGTGATGTCAGGAAGCTTTCTCCACATCATCAGATCAGACGTCCTCCCTGGAAAGCTTTCACAGCCTCATTATCCAATATGCTCCAAAAAGTCATGCTTTCGGCTACAAAGGGATTCTGACAAGGTTAGTCACTGAATGTAATCATAAGTGGTAATTGTTAAGTAACATCACCTTTTTATCATAACTTGGAATTTGATAATAGCACATAGTGTATGGTGGAACATTATAAAATGGGTCTTGAAAAATCTGTAATCTCATCGGTCAAAACATGTCACATGACCATGTGTAAATCCTGCAACAGCCAACTGGCAAAGATTCAGCTTATCAGATGTTTACTTTCTTTGAACCTACTTCATTTTTATTTTTAATAACAGATTTGTTTTATAATCACAAAATATTGCACTTTAGAATATGTGTATTAGTGTGCTATAATAACTGGGTTAGGCTTTTTCCCATAGGGAAACCGTGGCGTAATTTGCCGTTATAAAGGAGCGTTTATAATGGCAAACACGTGCACAGTTTCCCTCGCTATGTGCATGCCCAACCTACAGCTCTTCTGGGTTTTCACCGCTCGCCACCAGATTTCTTCATCGGTTGAAACCGCACTGCCGCCACTATCTGTAGGCGGTAAGTAACTATTCAAAAAAATACTTCCTAACAAAAATCACACCATAAAGGGGACAACAAAACAAGAAAAAGTAAACTGCTGCTAAGCGACCAAGGACTCAGCTAAATATCATCCAGACTGCAGCTGCACCAGACCATTTATTTTATATAATTGGCTACGGCAAAAAAGCCTAACTCAGCAATTATATAAAATAAAATATGGGGTGGTGTGTGCAAACTCGAATTTTACACACACTCTCAGGGTTGGATGCCTGGATAAACCCCTCGAGCTTCGCTCTCGGGGTTTATATGCCATCCAACTCCTCAGGTGTCTGTAAAATCTCGTTACACACACCACCCCATACTTTATTCTCTATTTACACACTTCTTGTGTGCTTGAAGTCATTCGGCTGTGCCTCATGACACACCACACAAGGCATGTGAAAATCCCACAACAACACATACCCTGTCATGCATTATTCATTAAATGATGTGGATAGGTGTGTGGTACACAATATATCTGAAGGAGTGGCAAGTGAGTTTGGGGAATATCATGAGTGGTGGAGCTTAGCAGAGCCATAACTGATGGCTCCCTGAGCTGACTTCCCATGATTCAGATATTATCTGTATGACACACCTACCCATCACATATGCTTTTTATACAGTAAGACTGTTTTGTGCTATTTTTCTGTTTTAGGACGTTACCACACTTTGATGTCTGGAGTTATCACACTGCAGTGACCATACATAAGCAATAACCCTCGCCAGGGTGTGCGGTTATTGGTGATTAATCAACACCCCATGTGCGTTGAGAGGCACAAGGCTGCAGCCATGGTGTCCTCACAGCGTATGGGGTGTTGAATGCTCACAAAGTATTGTAGAATACATCACTAGCCAATGTGCATGTCTGATTACGAGTATCGGAATAACAACTCACCCTTTTTCTGCACATAGGTAACACAAATAGAAATTTACTTGTATAACATACCCCTTTACTGTACAACAGGGTGCTACTGGCAGCATTACACTTCAGCGCTAACACAGACAGGGAACAAGCTGTGAGTGCTGATGGAAAGGGGAAGTTTACTGTTGACATGCCAAAGTACAAGAGTGGTCAAGGAGTTGTAAGTCCAAAGAAGACTCCAACGTCATATGGTGAGAATATATCTCGATATATACTATATATATATATATATATATATATATATATATATATATATATATATATATATCATTTATTTTGAATTCAGTCATATGACAAACAGTAACATTAAAGATACTGTATTACAGACATAACAGTCATTGTGGCATCTCACTAAAGGTTGTCTGCACATCGAGGGGTATGACATTGGTTTGTGATGCTGAAATTTAGCCCAGAAAATGAGTTAAGCTAAACTTTCAAAACAATATGTGGTTGAGATCCAGTACTGTATCAGTACAGTATGTAGAGGTTCACGCTGGAGAGTGATGACACCAAAATACTATACTGCTAAAAAGGGGACAGGTGACAGCAGGTGTCTGTTGATGGTAATCCCGCGACATCATCGTCATGGCACATCATCCATCACATTTCTGTAAACAAAAATAATGTTTGAAACTACGTTGATCTGATACTTGAACATGTGTATCCAGTGGCAGACTGGCAGACACAAGCAGTAGGTCACCATCAACAACTAACACCGCACATAGCTGTGCCTTGACACACATGTGGCAAGTGCCATCCCGCCACACTCTGACACCTGCATGCCTCACACATATGGTGCCATTGGTCATCCAACTGATGCTGGTACTGTGATTTATATATATACTGTATATATATATATATATATATATATATATATATATATATATGTGCACGCTAACAGCATCACTTGCATGACTCTCGGTGGTGGAGGTCTTTAGAGGGTTGTGGTACTGACTATGTAACGCAAAACACCCACAACCAAGTCCAAGGGCATGTGACTGTGCCACGGGAGGTGGCTTTACAATGAACAACAATGACGGCCATGACATGCAGTTATGGCCGAGGTGGCCATTGTGGAATTGGCATCCTGTGTGTGCTTTTGTAGGTGGGGTGCCAGACAGAGTTGCCTGTGAATGACATCTCAGATAGTCGGTAGCCCATTTGTGGGGCTATGTCGACAAATGCTTGTAATGTACTGGTACCCTGCATTACATGTGAATGACAGAGCATAGTGCATTACTGCAAGCCCATTGATTGACAGGTCCACCAATGGGCTGCAGTTTATGAAGCTGACATTTCTGTCGGCATCATACATAGTGGTATGTGGGTGGGTTGTGCTGGCCACCACACATCGGGACCTTCTGGCACAGGGGGAGCAGGGTGGGAAGAGAGTGCCTAAGTCAGATGGGGAGGGGACAATGGACGCCCAGGCATTGTGTGCATTTGCAGACCTCTTTGCGATCGGGTCTGTGTGTGGTGTTTCTAACATTCATGGCTACCGCCGCAGGATGCAGCATTTAATCATGGAGTCAGGCGGTGTAGGAGGGATTGTCTGCACATAATTCAAACAACATGAAGTCTTGCTATATTATGACATATGCAGTGAGTCCCAACCTTCGAACTGCTCTGGAGGTGAAAGAGTTAACTTTCCATGCTAGGCATGGAACGCTGAGCTCGAGCTCAGTTGAAACTCTGTCTGTTGTTCTTCAAACTCAAACCGTCAGATTCTTTACTCCGCCTCACTGAACAGTCACTCCAGAGATTTCTCCTTCTGCTCAGTTCATTTTGTCGGTTAAAGTATTATATTTCTTGGTTTTCAACCGAATTTAAACCGCAACCGGTTCAGACTCTGTCTGTGGTATTGTGAGTACTAGATAGGTTTTACATTTATTTCTATCCTGTGTGGAACTTGTAAACGGTTTATCGGTTCGGTTTGAACCGATCAAGTTACTTAAAATATCTTAATCTATCTTTTAGTGTGTGGTTACCGGTTCTTATCGGTTCTAAAAAAAACGGATTTATTACGTTTTTTTCCATGACCCGTGACACGGTTGGGAACCAATAAGAGGGTCTTACCTGGTGGATTGCCATAAACGGGTAAGTTTGGTTAGGACTGGCACTATGTCTGAGAAACCCAAAAGAAAAACCGGGCCCACTGGGTTTCAACGTTGCAGTGTGTGTGGGGAAGTCTTTGCCAAGGCTGATCCCCACACCACCTGTGTTTATTGTCTGGGGTTTGACCACCTCAATGCAGACTGCCAGATTTGTAAAAGTTTTCCTGCAGCTACCCTGGAAAAGAGAGTTGGTAGGCTCAGGGAAAGGGAGGCCAAAAAGTCCGCCGAACCGGTTGGCCAGCCCGGTTCGGTTCCAACCGAACCGGAGGGAGTGCCCTCTGACCAGGCGAGACTTCCTCAGGCAAAGGAGATCTGACTCTGAGGGCGGATCCAGCAAAAGGACTAGAAAATCAGCTGGTGTGGAGCCAAAACTTTCCTCTCCAACCACTGAAGAGATAAGCGCAAACGATAAAATTATCCAGTCGCTTTCCCGGTTCCGACCAAACCGGCACCATCGGTAAGTCACTGTTCGGCCGGTTCCACCAGTTCAGAGTATGAGTTAGAGGAGTATTATGAACTGGAGGAGGGGGAAGAGGAGTATGAGGAGAGTGAATGTGGATTTGAAAGTCTGGATGTGCCCATTGACCCGGACATCTCCCCAGACAGACCTTCAGGAGTGTCTCCTCCTAGGCTTTCTGAGTCCCCTTCTCATTTTATGTTTTATAAAAAAGTGGCTGAAACCCTCCAGCTCCCTACGGAGGAAGCTGTGGATGATCAAGAGGAGCCTGACTATGTGGAAATGATGGATATCCCAGAGTCTAGGAGACTGTCTATTCCCTGCATAAATCTTTTGGGAAACAGACTTTTAAAATTTTAAAAGCTCCTCACACTATACCTCCTGTGGATAAGAGAATGGACAAGAGGTACACATTGTCAGGCTCTGATACGGAGTTCCTCATACAACAATGCAGCCATGTTGGGGTAGTGCAGGCTGCAGCCTGTGACAAGGCTAATATTCCCTTGGCTTCACACCCCCCGGATAAGGACTCCAGAAGGATTGATGCCATGGCAAAGAAACAGTACATGGCAGCATCCTTGGGACTCAGACAGGCAAATTATATGGCTTATGTTGCCAGATACCAGAAATCCAGATGGGATACTGTTATGGCTCTAGCAAAGCAGGTTCCTAGCCAGCTTGCCAAGGAGCTGGAGCAGGTGGCTGCTGATGGTATTGAGGCATCCAGGTACAATTCCATGCTGCAGTGGACTCTAATGATGTGTCATCAAGAGTCATGGCTTACATCTGTGGCACTGCAGAATGGCCTGGCTCAGATGTACTAGCCTGTCACAGGATACCCAGACTAAGGCCATGGATTTTCCTGTTGTGGGTAATTCTCTGTTTGGGGAGCAGACAGAGAATTACATGAAGAAAATGGATAAGTATAGGACCACCTATAGGAATGCACAGGCCAAAGAAAGGCAGGCCACTCCTTAAAGGCAGCTTCCCAGGGGCAGGGGCAGGCCTTTTCATAGGCCTTTTTACCAAGCCCAGGCCTCCTCTTCTGCCTATGCCAAGAGGGGCTTCTTTAGAGGGAAAGGCAGACGGGGTACAAGCAGGCCTGCTTCCACCCCTCAGCCCAAAGCCCCTGCCAAACAGGCACCCTGATGGGGTTGCCAGGGCCGATTCTCAGCTACCTGTAGGGGGCAGGCTGGCTTACTTTGTCCAGGACTGGAAGTCTCTGACATCAGACTAGTGGGTCCTGGAAGTAGTAAGCCAGGGACTGGTTCTCAGCTTCAAAAAATTTCCAAAGATGAGAACCAGATCCTTTCCGCCTGCAAATCCTCCAAAAGCTCTTGCCTTAGAGGCAGAGGTCTCTTCCCTCCTAGCTCTCAGAGCTGTGGAAAGGGTTCCACCCCTACACCAGGGCAAAGGCTTGTACTCCAGGTACTTCCTTACCCCAAAAAAGACAGGAGAATGGCGGCCCATCCTGGATCTCAGATACTTAAACAAGCACCTTTTAAAACCAAAATTCAAAATGGTGACTCTGGGAATTATTCTACCCTCTCTAAGGCCAGGAGACTGGCTAGTGTCCCTGGACCTCAAGGATGCCTATTTCCATATTCTCATCAGAAGCTCCCATCAAAAGTACCTCAGGTTCGAGCTGCCCTCAGGCCATTACCAATTCAGAGCAGTGCCCTTTGGCCTCACCTCTGCTCCAAAGATATTCACAAAATGCCTGGCAGTAGCAGTTGCCCACCTAAGAAGGAAAAAGATTGCCATCTTCCCTTACCTGGACGACTGGCTCATAGTAGGCCAGTCTCCAGACCAAGTCAAGTTACATCTATAGATAACTCAGCAACTGCTCACTTCTCTAGGTTTCCTTCTGAATCTTCCAAAATCAGTTCTAGAGCCTGTCCAGCTCCTCATCTTCATAGGCGCGGAGCTGAACACAGAGAAGGCCAGAGCCTTCCTTCCTCTGAACAGAGCTAGGACCCTGGTCTCTCTGGCCTTCTCATTCACCCTGCAGGTCTCTCGACCAGCAAGGCATTTTCTACAGCTCCTGGGACACATGGCTGCTTCTACAGCAGTAGTGCAGGGAGCAAGATTTCAGATGAGGGACATCCAGTTCCATTTGAGAGCCTTTTGGTCTCAAAGGAAAGACCCTCTAACCAAATTGATCTCAGTGACTCGACCCTGATCCTGGCCCTACAGTGGTGGCAGGACCAGAGCAATCTGAGACAGGGGGTTCCTTTTGACCCTCAGTCTCACTCCTTAATCCTTACTACAGATGCATCCCTCTTGGGGTGGGAGCTCACATGGGCGACCTCACTACCCAGGGATTGTGGTCCCCTCAGGAATCTCTGCTCCACATCAATCTGTTGGAACTCAGAGCATTTTTCTAGCACTTCAAGCTTTTTCCAAATCTTTTCAGAACAAAGTTATTCAGGTCAGAACAGACAACACCCTACAATGTGGTACATCAACAAGCAAGGGGCACTCGGTCTCACGGCCTTGTGCACGGAGCAATGAAGTTGTGGTCTCTGGCTTACTCACTGAACACCTCCTGTATGGCAGTTCACCTCCCAGGCAAGGACAATGTCCTGGCAGATGCTCTCAGCAGGATTTCCCAGGGCCATCACAAATGGTCACTGGACCCCCTAGTCCTGGAGGTGGTATTTGCCAGATGGGGCACCCCGCAGATAGATCTTTTTGCAGCCCCAGACAATCACCAACTTCCCCTTTTTTGCTGCAGGCCCCCAGTGTTGGGCTCAGTCCCTCTGGATGCCTTCCATCTCAGTTGGGAAGGGAAGTTTCTCTATGCTTTCCCCCCTTTCCCTCTCCTATTCAAAGTGCTAGTCAAAATCAGATCTCAACCCTGCAAGGTGATCCTGATTGCTCCAGACTGGGCCAGACAGCCTTGGTACCCACTCCTACTGTCCTTAGCAGTGCACCTTCCCCTGTGTCTTCCCAGGAATCACAACCTGTTAACCTGTGCTCAGGGGAGAGTTTGGTACCCGAACCTCAAATCTCTCAATCTCAAGGCCTGGGTCTTGAAGAGTTAGAGTTTGCTGACCTACACCTCTCCCAAGGTGTAATGGATATCCTGAAGGCTTCTAGGAAGCCTTCCACCAGGGCTACTTATAATTCTAAATGGAAGAGGTTTTCCATATGGTGCTCTGGGAAGCATATTTCCCCAGAATCTGCTGATTTACCCATAGTCCTGGATTATATGGTCCATTTAAATACCTTGGGGCTGAGACCAGCTACCCTGAAAGTGCATTTGGCAGCTGTGTCTGCTTTTATTTCAGCAGGTAAACCCTCTTCTCTTTCGGCTCATCTTGTATTCTCAAAGTTTTTTAAGGGATTGCTTCACACCAACCCTCCATTCAGCGACCCTGCCCCTGTCTGGGATCTTAATATTTGCATTGCTCAGCTTATGCAACCCCCCTTTGAGCCTTTGTCTTCAGCAGAGCTTAAGTACTTGACTTGGAAGACTGTTGTTTCTGGTGGCCATCACCTCTGCCAGACACATGAGTGAATTACAAGCTTTGTCAGTGGAGCCTGATTTTATCTCCTTTCATAGAGATAAGGTGGTCCTCAGGACTAACAGGAAGTTCTTGCCTAAGGTGGTTTCAGATTTCCACCTTAATCAATCTATGTCTCTTCCAGTGTACTTCACTGACCATTCCTCCTCTGGCGAGAGGAGGCTGCTCAGCTTAGATGTGAAGAGAGCCCTTAGCTACTACATAGAGCATACCAAGGGTCACAGGTTTGACTCCCTCCAACTGTTCCTCACTTATGGTGAGGTTGGCAAGGAAACCTGCCACTAAAAGATCCATTGCCAGGTGGATTGTCTCTTGTATCCAATTTGTTATGAAAACTGGGTAAGGTTCCTCCCTCAGGCCTGAGGGCTCACTCTACCAGAGGTATAGCTGCTTCCCTGGCTGCGGCCAGGGACATCCCTATCCTAGAGATATGTCAAGCAGCTACCTGGAAAACAGTTCACACTTTTACCAAGCATTACTCCCTGGACATCCAGGCTAGGAGTGATGCTCAGTTTGGCACAGCTGTGCTTCAGAGCCTATTTCCTAAGTAGGTTCTGTCCCTCCTCCATGGAGATACTGCTGTGTAGTCTGCATATGTCATAATATAGCAAGATGTCATGTTGTTTGAAGAAAAATTACTCACCTTAGTAATGTTGTTTCTTCTAATGGAGTCTTGCTATATGTGACCTCCCCCCCTGCCTGCCCCTCTCAGAACCTCTGTTTTTGGGATGTGGGTGGGCAGTGCAGTGTTGGCAATTAGTAGATGTCCACCTTGTTGTTTCACCCCTCCTTTTTTGAGGTGACTTGGTGTTGTGTTTTTCATTTTTTGGGTCTCCTGACTTGAGTCTTTGTTTTGGGACCAAATAATGTGTTCTTGTATTTAGTAGCCAGTTGGCTAGTGTAGGTTTACAGCTTCCACAAAGGACCTCAGTGAGTTTAGCTCGTAAAGATCTGACGGTTTGAGTTTGAAGAACAACAGACAGAGTTTCAACCAAGCTCGAGCTCATCGTTCCATGCCTGGCATGGAAAGTTAACTCTTTCACCTCCAGAGCAGTTCGAAGGTTAGGACTCACTGCATATATCATAATATAACAAGACTCCATTAGAAGAAACAACATTACTAAGGTGTGTAATTTTTTCTTCTGTCCTGCCACAGTGATGTGCCTACTATGGAGTATACAGGCAAGGTGTTGGGATCTCCGAATCCTGCGGTACAACTGCAGAAAGGAGTGGCATTCAGATGAGTGGGGAGGGCGTGACTGGATGGTGATGTTCTGCTATTGTTCCTCATACCATGTGATTTGATATAAGTAAGCATTCAACATCATGCATTACAAGTCCCAACCGGTGTGGAGTATTACCCACTACCAACATATCATATTGTGCGACTGCGCTTTAAACATGTTATATTGTACTTCTCAATATTGAATGTGTAACAAAAGATACAGTTAAACTATCTGTAATTCTACTTTAACTCTAACAGCATTTGCAGAGAAACTTCTGGAACAGTTTGTAAAACTGGTAGAATGAGGAAAACCACAAGATGAATGGTTTGCAGGCAATAAGCCTCCACCACTGAACTCTCATTTTGAACACATACAAAAAGAGGAGGTGATTGACAGCTGAATGAAGAACCAAAGATTTAACCCATGAGGTCACTGAACTATGGTGGTGGTAAAAAGCCAACATATTCATCTGAAGGCCACTGATCTCTTATGGCTTGGATTGCGCAGGCAGGTAAACCACACAAACTCTTCTCCCCAGCCTGCCCCAGCACCAGCGTACAAAACTTCTGTACAAAAGAAATCGTTGACAGCTGCGGAGAAAAAAAAAAAGAATATGTTTTTGGAAATATTATCATAACAGTTTGTCAAATGAGGCATTTCACATGTTACTATTGAATGATAGTTTATGAATCATTACAGCGTTGGCCATTACTTTCCTGTTGTAATAGACGGCCACACTATCACAACGTGGTATGCAACCTTGGGATGTGATGCTAGGCACAGCGCAGAGGTGCACCACATTATAGTCTTCTTGGGGCACCTTTAATATTTTTTTTTGTTTTAATATTGTAATTGTTACTCTGTAATGCAAATTGTGCACTGCACATTTCATGACAAATTAACCATTACAATATAAAAACAGAAATCATACGGGTGCCCATAATACAATATGATGATCTCACCACTGCGCTCTGCCTATCATCACGTCTGAACTTTGCATTGCATGGCATCATTCTCTCGCTAACACATGATGCTGACTTGGCTACCGTGTCTACCTGGCAAAATAATACCATTTGCTCTGTTTGTGTGTGTGTGTTGGGGGGGAGGGCTGCATACAATGCTGGCAAACAGCTACTGCGGTAAATAACAAAATAAATAAATAAGCTGCCATCGTACCTTCAACTTGTACATACCCACGTCATTGTTTAATGACAGAGTTGTGAATGTCATGTAGCTAACAGCAGCATCTTCTAACCAAAACAAAAGTCTTACAAAAAGTCAGAGAACTGTTTTCTAAATAATAAAATACAATGATGCCAAGAGACACATGGTTGGGGGCACTTTAAAATAAAACTCCATCTCTTGTTCTGGACGTGGTGGTGTGTGGGGAGTGGGATATAGAAGATAATGCCTCTGTGGGGGGTAACAGAAGATGAAAAGCACAGAAAGGGACTACTTTACTTAAAAAGGTTTTTTTCTCTGCTTGAATTTGTTTTAGAATTCATTTCCTCTTTTATTGTGTAACTTTAGAAAAATTTACACAGATGAACATTTTTGAAGTGCAACAATACCTTCCATGGTGGGTGGTATTGTGCTATGCCTGACCTTCCAGGGGCTATAAGGCCCTATGCCTGCAGTGTTGGGCCTCAGCATGCACCAGGCGGTCTTGTATAGCACAATAACGATCACCATGTTGGGTATTGTTGCTTGCACTGTACTGTCCACCAACATCCATTGTTAAACACTATTCAATGTGGCCAACACCGTGTATGAAGACAAACGCCCTGCATCTACCTAGGCAAAATCCACAGTCATTGCTACTTCAGCATGCAATAACACATTATTTTATCTCCTTTATACCACTTGAATATGCACCAAACACCCACAGTGCTCCATATATATTTTGGGCAGCACTTAGTGGCCACAATATTCAGAACTGTGCCTGTCAATGGCACATATGGTGATGTGGCGCAACTGTGTTGCACTGATGACACCCATGGATATATTCAAAACAGATGAGCAATGACGCTTCTCTTTTGAATATATCAGGTAATGCGCACTGCGCAAATACCATGCACTGATGCATTTCACCCAGACAAGGATGAATACCAGGAATGGGAACTGCGCCAGCGCAACAGAGTTCTGCTGTGTGCAAATTCCCAATATTCAGCCGACAGCATGCAAATGGGGCCATACTGTATGCAGGGCATAAATGGAGCCATTTGCATGTCATTATGGCCCCATTTGCATGCACTGTGCAGGGCAGGCCAGCGACATGCACCTGGTGCCCTGCACAGCATGTGGTGCCACCAGAGGACAGCTAGTGGTAGCCAACCCCCTCCCCATAGACGCGATCGCAATACTTAACTGATTAGAAAATCCATGGTAGTCTATTGCCACTACCCTCCCTCTCGATGCTCCAATCACTGGTAAATAAATATCCCAACATGCCCTGGTATTCAAGTGGAACTCCCTCCCCACCTGTAGGTGTGATGCCCGTCATTCACATACTTGTGAATGACTATAACAGTATGCACTGCAAGCCCATTGGTCCACAATGTGGATCAATGGCCTTACAGCTGATACTGTAAGATGTCAGTCAGTAGGCAGCCGTGGAGGTGAGAGGGCAGGTGTGATGCTGCCCACCAATGACGGGTGGGGAGTGGGGTGGGCAGGGTGCCCTGTGTGGGTGGGGTTGGAGGTGGAGGGAGACACTGGACCACCAGGGTATTATTTACGGTTCACATACTGGCGATCAAGGATACAGGTGGGGTGTGGGTTACTGCTACACTACCAGGGAATAGTACCTATCAATTAGGGGCATTGCAGCTACGGGCAGGAGGGGGTTTCTGCAAGACTATCAGGAAGGGTTGAGATATTCATTTACCAGTGATCAGAGCATTGGGAGGGAGGGGGGTGCCACTAGACTACCAAGGATCTTCTAATCAGTTATGTATTGCGATTGTGGCTACGGAGGGGGGGTAGTGCCACTAGACCACCAGAGAACATATGGGTGCTTGTGGACAGTGTTCTGGGTGGGCAGGTGGCCATCCATGGCTGGCGGCTGCTGTGTTGCACCTTGCAGTACAGCAGCTCGTCTGTGGGTGGCCACCATTTCAGCCGTTTTATTCAGAATCAACTTTGGGCAGTGGTATATGGTGCATCCCAAGGTTGTGCAGGCATATGCACCACACATCCCGTGCTGAAAATCGGGATGTGCTGCATATGCATGGGCACACCCCCTGGGGATGCATCCCATACATTATGTCTGCATCAGGACTTGTTCTCTGCAAGTGCCTCCTTTGAATATTGCCCTGGAGCACATTTCTGTGGTTGCATTGCTGCAACTCAGTTGTGCCAGGCACAACCCCTTTGAACATCTGTCCCAGTAAGTACAAAGTGGTCAGTTATACATGAACATACTTAAACTGAAACAGGTGTGTCATGTTGCAGGTATCATAAGGTATAACATGAGTTGCTGAACCATACGGAAAATATCCAATTGAATCGATTAATCCACAATATACACACAATTTAAGTGAAGGTACAATGTACAGTATAAGTTGGTCGTATGGGTCACAATGTGAACTGCTGTCATTGTAACATAAACCCTTGTTATAAGCACAGTAACACACTCCAGTCATGGGAAATTGTTAACATTTTCACAGCACCCATGCATATATTGAAAATTCGTGAGAAAATGTTAAGATGATTACTTTACTGAAATACCACTTTATAAAATTGTAGTCATATGCCCTCAGGTTAGGCAAAATGAGTGTCCTCCAAACATCAATCATAATCAAATTACATGTTTGGATCAATCAAAGTACCTGGTAGCCGGTGACATGCACTGTTCTGCCAGCGGCCCAACCATCATCACACCACTGTGTCCACTTGTTGGTTCAAGCGATGATGGTAGACTATTAACGATATACAGGGGTGTGCTCATAGCATCCCACAAACATCCAGCAGCCACGGATGTGTGATGAATGTTGTGGCACTGACCATCCAGTGCATGGCAATCACTACCATGTCTTGGGGGACTGTGAGTGGCGGTGCAAGGGGGGTGCACGGGCGGGTTACCTTGACCAAAATTATGGATGTGGTACCAGGGTCAGGGGAGATGCACAGTGAGGACCAGGGTACCTTTTGTGTGGTTGCATGTGGGTGTCCAGGTGAACAACACGAGATAATAACTGTACTATGCCATGTGGGCAGTGTCTAGCATAAGTCAATATAGGACGTGGCAGTATGCTGTTTGTGGTGTTGTTGGTTGTGTGAGTGGTGGATGGTCCACTGATACACCTTTGATGGGACAGGATTAATGTTTTCAGCAGGGTAGCATTACAGACACATGGGCACATTTGAAATGATTGAAATGTGCCAATTTTAAGCAGCATTTTGGACTCGTGGCAATACGTACTTCTTGTAGGTTACCTAGGTATGTCAATACAGTGTTCTATAATACTGATGTGCTGTCTGGTTGTTATGAAATGTTCATTTTATCACTGTTGTGTTTTCAGAAGTTATGCATTTGAATTGTATTAGTCTTCCAAGGAAATACGTGTCAAAAAATTTGCACAGTGAAATAATATAATATGTCCCCTACTCACTTGTTGTCTGGTATTCCATCATTTCCAGGGTACTGCTAGTATGCAGCCCCAACAGTCTGCATCACCCAGATACTGAGACACACATGTTCAAAACCAGGATGTTCAGTAATGCAGCAGGGGACTTCAGAGTCTGTAATGATATTTGGTGGCATGTCATTCAGCTTGTCAACCACTCTAGCTATCTCCTGACAGCATCTGCACTCCACTTTGGTGGGCAAGCAGCAAAATTTCTACAGCCACACCCGAAATTTAAACTTCAGTAGTTTGTAAAACTTTGTAGACAGTCACTTTTTTTGCAACATAAAGTATTGAATGTATATGATACAATTGATAGATTTTCAAAAAAATAGTTTCCAGTATGATGCTGTTACATAGTAGAAAGGATGACGTCCACTGAGTCCCCCTGGCCAAACCAAATGGACAATGAACGCACACAGTGCATTGGCGGTCAAACTGCCTTCCACCCACATCAGCAAACTGACCACCATGCAGCAAGTGGAATCACACCACCCACAGACACCTCTGTGCTAGTCCATGACATATCCAACCCCTGACCCACTCGTGCCCGCACCACCACTGACTGTGGCACACATGCCCTTCATCTGTGGTCAGTGTACATCCACACCTGCAGCATCAAGACACACCCATAACTGTTAGCCTGTGTCATGTGCTGGCAGGGCCATCGAGACAACCATCATCAGACAGCTACTCGGACTACAGAAAGCTACGGACACGTGAGGAAGGTTGTGGCAATGATGTCCAGCGTACAGAAACCACTACCATGTCTGAGGGGGCGTATCATTGCCACAGTGGGTTTCATTTACCACCAATAATTGCAGTGGGTGCAAGGATCAGGGCAGATGTTAAGTGCAGACCACTGACACTGCCACGGTGCTTGGGTTTGCACTGACAATCAATGAGGGTCGTAGGCACCAGGGTCAGGGGAGATGCCACATGCGGTCCAGGGAAGCTGTGCACAATGATGATGGTCATGGTGCATGATTGGCACCCCCGTGCTAACTGACATGCACAGCAAGACAATGACATCCACTGAGTCCCCTGGTCAAGCCAAATAGACAATGTACACTCACGGTGCATTGACGGTCAAACTGCCCCCCCCCACATCAGCACATTGACCACCATGTAGCAAGTGGAATCACGCCACCCACAGACACCTCCGTGCCAGTCCATGATGTATCCAGCCCCTGATCCTCTCATGCTCGCACCACCACTGACTGAGGCACACATACCATTCATCTGTGGTCAGTGTACATCCACACCCGCAGCAACAAGACACACCCATAACTGTTAGTCTGTATCATGTACTGGAAAGGCCAGTGACGTGACCATCATCATCAGACAGCTACTCGGACTGCGGACAGCTGCACACATGTGAGGAGGGTTGTGGCAATGACTGTCCAGCGTACAGAAACCACTACTGTGTCTGAGGGGGCATGTCGCTGACACAGTGGGTTTAATTTACCAACAATAAGTGGAATGGGTACCACAGCGCGATAATGCTAGTCATGGTACATGATGTCTATGGTTGGTTATGTGCATCCAGCTCAACAACATTGCACAGCCAATGTCAATATGGGACTTGGCAGTGCATAGTGGGGGTCAGCATGGGTTGCTCCCTGCTACCACAGCAGATTGGACAGGACAGTGTAATGCACATAAAATGAATACAGTCAATAATTGTGCTGTCTAAATGTATCACCAATGGTCAAGGGTCAAATCAGCAACACACTACAAAACCCCATGGTACAGTACATGCAAGTCAAGTCAAGTCAAATCATGTTTATTTATAAAGCGCCTTTCAAAATCAAGGCGCTGTACAAAAATAAATAAAACAAGAAAATCCAAACACTAAACAACCATAACTATAAAGAATAAGCCAAATTAAAAAGATATGTCTTTAAAGCAATTTTAAAACTGTCAACGGTCGGGCATTCTCTTAACCAGCGAGGTAGAGAATTCCACAGGGTTGGAGCCGAAAAGGCAAAGGCACGAGATCCCGATAGCTTCAAACGAACCCTGGGAATCTCTAGCAATCCCTCACTGGCGGAGCGGAGAGGACGGAGGGGGCAATAGGGAACCAGAAGATCTTTCAGATAACCGGGTCCCTGATCGTGTAGGGCTTTAAAGGTTAGTAAACCAACCTTAAAGGTGATCCGCCACCGAACAGGCAGCCAGTGCAGTTCGCAACAACATACATGAGCAGGTGGTCAATTATCCCCACCACAACACACACACACACACACACACACAATAGAAATAAGACACAAACATAACAGAATCGCATAGAACAGTGATAGTGACTTGGGAACAGACTTTTATTACAGAAAGCAGATAGGAAGAATTGAGGGACATACAGATAATAATACTTGACTTGTCACAAAATGAATAGCACATAAACGAGGACTGAGACACACACAACTGAAGGGAGCCACAGTTACAGCAACTTTATTCACTGGTGATCAACAGCCACCTCCCCCCCCCCCAACAAGGGCAGGAAAACACATCAACACTGAGAAAATACACGGGGAAGCACAACGACATACCAGTCGGAGCTGTCCGAGTGGGTCACGATGGCACTGTTACCCGATTGAGAGGATCCACTGACTGATTCACTGCTACCATACACCGGATCAAAGACATAAGGGTGTTCAACATTAGATGGTGTCGTTTCATCGAATCCAATTTCATTACTTGACAGTTCACTGTCCGGTTCGCTTCCATCACTGCTACTGGCACTGCTTATTCTTCGGTCGTTCATAAGCATATGTCACACACCAAGACACGCTAAAACTGATGTGATTGACATATGCTTCAGACTCTTCTGGGTAAGAAATAAAAACTTCATTAAATATACTTTTTTTTTGTTTTTTACTCGGTTTCTTACCCCTGGCTTCCTGGTCAGCTAATCCGTCAGCGTTTCTCTGCCTCTGGCCACTGTCCGGCCTGCCTCCAGCTCTGATTAGGGCCCTCTCCTCCTTCTTTTCCCATGGCTTGCCCCTCACGGCGGGGTGGTGGAGAGCCCCCAACTCTCCCACCATATAGGATCCACTTCTGGTGATGCTCCCTGAAGCTGGGGCACCCATTGATGGCCATCAAGCCTCCGCGACCAAGACACTTCTTTCTCCTCCATTTTCTCCCCAAAAGTAGGGCATGCAATGACATCAGGGGAGGGAGTGCAGACGTGCCCGCACACACTCCTTCCGGCACCTACCCCACTCAGTTGCTTGCTTGCAGCATCAGTGCTCAGTCCCCTAGCCACTGCCAGGGGTTAGAGGCGCACCGACAACTGGACTCCCTCCTCCCCGGAGAGGGGGAGTAGTCCCTCGGACGCTCAATCCCACTCTGCCCCTGCTGACCCCTGGTGGCCCGTGCTCATTCCCGAACACTGGTCGCAAGTGTAGCACAAGGTAAGGTGACCAGCGTCTCAGCCCTCAGTGCCACCGGGCCAGCCAATTAAATATACATTTTAAATGATTTTTTGGGGGGCAAATACAGAAAACACATGGTTATGACTAAGGATATACAATATAGTGAGGCAACAGTTGTCTCACCACAGGAGCCCCTCTTTAATCAACTCCTGAGATCGCACCTCATTGCACACAGCCTCTGTGACTGCCCTCCCTAGTCCCCATATATCCTCCCACTCTCCTTCCTGCCATGCCTATGATAAGTCTTACATTCTCACCACCATGCGGACGAAGCCTACATTACGCTGACTATCACCTTACCAACAAAGTCATTTCTGGCTGCCTCCTCCTGCCTGCAGTCCTTGTTGGGACAAATCAATTAGTCTATTCAATGTACATTTCTGTTACTCGATAGCCTTTCGCCTGTATGATTATATTCCTTCTAACAGACTGCTGAAACTTTTATGTATCCATATGTTTACCATTTTAGTCAACTTAGTTGTTTGTATTGTGATTTGTTGGTGTATGACACGGAACCTACATAAAAGTCTTTTTAGACTCATAGGTACTTGCAATCCGAGGTTTCAAATAAATAAATAAATAAATAAAGTTGTCCCCCTCAGATGTGTTAGATCAACCAGAGCCACAGATGACCCCCAAGAGCTCCCAGCCCAATGCTGCAACTCCACATTCCTAACCTCATATGAGGTTGAACCCTTAACCAACATGGGTAAGAGATTCCGGCAACAAACTGTACTATAATGAAAAGTTGCTTAATAAATACTATGCATGCCGACTTGTAATGAATGAGAAAACTATGTGTCCCTTGTTATGTCTATAGACACCAAACAACTAACATTTTATTTGATGCCAAGTAGCTTGGGACAGTAGCCCCCAGACAGTTTTTTCATGTTCTACGGGGAAAGGAAGAGAGACGGGGGATAAATGGGATTGCACCTCAGTATTTTATGTATTTTATTGCTACTCTCTTAGCTGGTACTGTCAGTCTTTGAAAAGTTTGGTGCTTCTCTAATTCTTGGGCTCTTGTGGTTGGAACACAGCAGGGACTTAAGCTGCATACCTCAGATCTCCAGGCTGTTTTTCCGGTATAACAAAAATATTAAATTGCCCTGGTCAGCTCATATCTGGTCAGTTTCCTACTGTAAGACAAAGCATATGAGCAGTAGTTTTCCCACTCCATGTCGTGCACTCACCCGAGACATAGCTGAAAACCGGGACAATTACTCTCTTCCCCGTAATGGCTGGCAGCCTAGTACATTCCTTACATTCCTCTAGCTGGCGCCTAACTCTCATGTATTAGTGAGACAACAAAGTTGTCACCTCCCCCACCTATATTCAGACCTCTCCCCTCCTCCTTCCCCATGGATAGCTGAACTGAGGAACCGAGGTTTGCAAGGAAGTGCCCCGCTGTGCAGCGTGCCAACCAAATACTAACCCTTTATTTTGTGATGTTATCTCTTAGCCAGAATGACCAGCTCTCTGCTCCTCCACAACATCCTACTCTCCAACCCACACTCTCATTCTGACAGACAGCCCCCAGGACCCCTCTAAATATTACCAGCTAGCTTCATGTCACACTTCATGCATCTTATCTATCCAGTCACTCAGTTCCAAGATACCCCCACTGCTGAAATGGACCCATATAATGTGTGGGTATACCTATAAACAATGGCTTTCACCCTATTGGTTTACCTCTCCCCATGCCCAGAACAGATCACCAGTACCAATGCAACGTTGTGCACCTACCCCCATACAGTCCATTCCCCCTACACAATCTAGACCCATAATCATGACAGTTTAATAAAACCTCTTCTCAAGACTGCAATAATAAATAACTGCTGAATTCCCTCAGCTGAATTACCTCAGGTTTGGAATAGTTTAAGACTCATTTAAACAAGGGCTTGCATGCCATGTGTCAGCGGCAGATAATGCACCTCTTTAGGGTGGCGGAGAGCTGACTTTTAGAAGCTGTCTAGTCCTCTACAGATTGCAATACATGCTTTTATTCAGTTACCTGGCTCCAAACGTGGTGGAACAGTTTGCATCACTATACGCTAGTCATTTTCATGACTCGCACAAAGAATTAAACTGCCTAGTTTTTTTTTTTTCTTTTATTTTCTTTCTTTATCCTCCTTTCTACCTCCAGAGCCCCCTCCTTCCGTCCGCTCATGTCTCCTTTGCCCACCTTAGGGATCTGCCCCTAGAGTGCCCAACCTCCTCTCCATGCCCAGTGGGGTCTGTCCTGTAGGTGGTCCAGGTGGACTTAGGGCGGCCTTCATCTAGGGCTGCTGGAGGGGATTTTCCATTTTTCTCCCCTTACGTCCCCTACCCTCTGGGACGCCGAACGCATGGGACGTACGTCCCGAGTGATGGTGTGCTGATGCACGCCAGAGCACTCATGCGGCCGGGCGACGCCTCCCTCCCCGACTGCTAGATGGTTTCGCCCATCCCTCTATTGTCGGTGCTTCCACCGCTACAAGGGTGATGTAGAACGCGGGAAGCATTCTTGGTTCCCACCCCTGAGGGAGGAGAGCATCCGTTGAGACGCTCGATCCTTCCTCCCCCTGCCGACCCCGGCCACCCGAGTCCATTCCCGAACCCGGGTCTCCGGCGTAGCGCAAAGTGTGGCGTCCAACGCCTCAGCCCTCAGCGCCACCGGGCCGGCCCAAACTGCCTAGTTTTGAGCCCCTGAAAGTTTCAATGTGTTGTTAGACTAAGATTACAAGATAGTACAGACTACCCTGAAAGATAAGTGTGTTGGTGCCAAATATTAGAGGCTGAACCAGTACACCACAGGACGCAAGCACAAGTTTGGACACTGATACTAGGGAAACTACTGAGTCCCTCAGCTCAATGTTCTGTGTCACCCCTCTCCACACACACCACATGAGGTGTTCCATGAGGAGCAGACAGAGCTGCTGAACACATGGACCCCACCCATTATATGCCTATGGTGCTGACTTAGCCCCAACCACATGTAATATCCTAACTTAGACTGACTGCTCCCTTTATGCTTCCAGAGGGGACACACATGTACTTAACTTAGCTGACTGAAACTGAGTGACTGGCTAACCTCACCACCCCATGTGATAACCATGCTTCCACCTTCACTTGCCCCATGCCAGGCCCTGGCTAGACTCAACACACAGTAATATGTCCCACCTAAGTCCAGAGAGGGATGCAGGTTTGGCGCAATATGAGGTGCCTATACCCCCCGTGTCTCAGCATGGGAATGCAGTACTCCACCAGAGATACCAGCTCCCCCACCGAACTCCACCAGGGATCACATCAACCCTCTCTCTCATAACATCCACCTCCAGGTGTCACTGAACCCTTCACAAAAGTGCCAGACATTCCTCTATGTAATGTCTGGAGAGGTGCAGAGAAGCATCAGTGGCTTCTCTACATCTACTTTTTTCTCCTACGCAAGCAAAGCTTTAGAGAGCAATGAACAGCTACCCACACAGGTAGGCAGCCCACTCTTAACCCTACTAGCCTAGCTTACTCCTCCAGGTGATTTTGTAGTGAACGTGGGGCACCCCGGTACCCAGTTCTGCACTATAAGCTCACCAAAGTATTTGTTGCTATAATCATGCTGTATACCACCCATGTTTTTCTGTGTTGTACATAAGGTATGTAGAGTTAGTTTCTATAGTTTGCTTGTTGTTCAGTGCAAATGTTGAGCTCTACTATGCAATGTGAAGACCTGCCTGGCTATGGTGGAGCTATGGGTACAGGGAGGCCACCAGCATCCAATAAGAAGAGACCCCCCGCTGGAGAAAATGCCACTCCTATCCTGATCCATCCCAGAACCTGGTACATCTCAACTCCCACCCTAGGAATACCATAATCCCAGTGTAACCCCTAGACGGTGCTGCTCCTAGAGTTACACCCCTGCCTACTACCTACACGATAGGCTAAGGGGTTTGGGTTCTCAAACTTACATTAGATTCTAAAATGAGCAGTGCCTCCACTCAGAGTTTACCTTTAACATGGTCTAGTTGTTACCTGGTACAACCACCTGAGATATTATGCCACCCATAATTACCTTTTGCCACCCCAAAACATGACCCATTATCATTTACCCACTTTTCAAACATTTTGGAAGTAAAGACTCTCTCTAATAACATGCTCATGACAACCATTTGCAAAAAAGTAACAACAATATTTATTTGGGGGGACACAGGAGTTAGGAAGTGGGAACAGGAGGAATAGAGTGTGTGCAGTGATTCTTATCTACAAATGTACAACACTTTATTTGTGCTGGTGAATCCTCCAGCTCGGTAACTACCATCCAATCAGAAATTATACAAAGAGCCCTGGCTATCAAATGTTACACATTTATTTTCCCACACTGGTACCAGTTCCCAGATACATGTGAAACCCTGCAATCTCACACTATACCCTGGGTACCCAGATACCAAAGTGCTGGAAGGTTGCAGGCCTAGTGGATGTTGCAGCTGGTGGAGTTGGCCGGCTTTAATTCAAAAAAGACAGGATTAACTTGAGATAATTTAACAAACAACAACACCTTGGCTTTAGAAGAAGTGTAGGGAGTTGCCCTGCTTTTGGCAGTGGAGCAGAGATTGCCCAGCTTATTGCAGACTGAACAATTCAGAAGGAAGTAACCAGCCGGGTTACCTTGGTTAGATCGTGGATTTGCAATCCTGAATATTCAGCACATTTATGTGGTTGTCACATCCAGTACATTTATATCCCAATACATTATCATCTCCAGTACATTTATAGTTCAAGACGTCTTTAAGAAGGGTGGAAAACTGCCATTTCCAGATACTGTAAGCCAGACTTAACTGACTTCGAGGTCTCGGTCCCTTAATGTGACAATGTGGTTATAGCTGGCAGCTCCACAGGACATCTCGACCAGATAACCAACACAAGTATATTTCAGCACATTCACATGTCTATCCAGAGCTCTCACTGGGTAACCCCCACAAACAGTTCTGCTAGGAGGGTCCACCCCTGCTGGGTTAAAGTTATATGCAGCAGTAGGGTGCCAACCCAATGGACAGTCATAAATCAGTCACTTGGGTGAGACAGTCCAGATTCACTAAGTTTGCTTTCTTTCTTGAATTATTACAGGGCATGATGGCCCATAGTACATCTCAGCACATTTATATTATTATTAGGCTCACGATGGGCCCCCAATAGTTAAATGCTGTTTGGGCTTTCTTGGGTCCCCCAGCAACAGCTACAATCTGCAAAAACAGTTCCAGAGCTCCACCGGCACAGGGCAGGCAGGGCAAGGTGCGAACTGAAGAACTATCTTCTATCGAACAGTCACTTTGGGCAAAGCAGCCCAGATTCATTAAGCTTGCTCTCTCACTCTCTTGCACCAGGGAGTACAAGAGTACTTACTCAGGTTCCTCATGGACGATCCCTGCAATGAAAGGCTCCTGATGATCTTCAGTTCTCTTACAACTGAGGTCTTTTCAGCTCGCTCACAGCTGCTTGAAGGCATCTGGTTTTGGTCAACATCTTCCCCCGAAGTGAAACGGAGGTCTAGCACCTGGAGGACATTCTGGCAACCTCCAAGCTAGCAGTTTAACAAACTACATTACTTTAATGTTTAGCTAAATAAAGAAGGCAAACTCTCTCTAGACTAGAGAGGATTAACTGGATCTCCAGGCTTGATGGCATGGTTGGGGGCCTGAGCCCCCAACCCGAGGGGGGGCTCCTGCTCGACTCTCCCTCTTGAATCTGGATCTGGAATCTTGAATCTGGCAAAATGCTATAAAACACTGTCTCTTATAGGGCTCTCCTGAAGCTCCTGATTGGTTAATGTTTTGGGCAAGGCCTCTGACTGGCTGGAGGGCCTCTCTTTCTCCAAGATCTGCAGTTTAAACCCTGGCTGCAAAAGGTGGTGGCAGAATATTTCCAAACTAATAGTGGGAAGCTTTTAAGGCCTACCTTAGAGGGCGTATTATGGGTTTCTCCAGCTTTCGATGGAGAGAACGAGAAATCCACTTGGCTAACCTTGAAGCCCAACTAAAGTCTAAAGAGCAATCCCTAAAGTCTAACTCAACCCCCAAGAGCTCCCCTCCTCAGAAGGAGATCATTGCACTCAGACAGTAAATAAATACCCTCACAATGTGCAAGGCTGAGCTAGTCCTTTGGCGCCTGAAGCCTAAATTCTGGGAAAGCAGTGAAAAAAGCAGCAAACTCCTTGCTTGCTGCCTAAAGAAACGGCAAGCAGAATGTTTCATCCCTGCTCTTCGGGACCCCAAAGTTGACCTACTCACGGACCCTCAGAAAATCAACAGCATTATGTCCATATTCTACCAAAAGCTGTACTCCTCCACCAATGATCCTCTCCACACACTCTTAGATGCTTTTCTGCAAAAACTGAACTTCCCCAGTCTGAACACAGTGCAAGCAGTGGCCTTGGACTCCTGATAGACATCAAGGGGATTGAATCTGCAATCGCCTCAATGAAACCCAAGAAATCCCCTGTAGGGGACGGGCACCCTGTGAATATTTACCAAATCCTACCGCCACAATTCTGCCCAATCCTCCTCAGACTCTGCTCTGACATCAACACTACTGGCACATTCCCCCCATCTATGGCCATGGCTACCATTACAGTCCTCCCTAAAGCAAATAAAGACCACTCTCTCCCAGCCAACTACTGCCCCATCTTCCTTATCACAGCGGAGAGTAAAATATAAGTGACAATTCTAGCTGCACCTCTAGACTCCCTTCTACCTCACCTGGTACATCTGTCACAAACTGGATTTGTCCATGGGCGCCTCAGCTCAGACCACCTAGGCACAATAATTACCTGGTCAACAAAAACTAAATAAATAAATAATTAACCTTATCCACTCAGCCCACTCACTTAAGTCACCTGCTGTGGCAGTAGCCATGGACTTAAAAAAGCCTTCAACTCAATCGAATGGAACTACCTCTACGCCGCATGCACCCGTTTTGGCATTGGGGAGACTTTTATATCACACATCTATGCAATGCACTCTTCCCCACACACCCAGATCCTTACCAACTACTTCTTCTCACCCCCTTCCCTTTGGAAAGAGGCTCCAGACAAGGATACCCCCTCACCCTGCTCCTTTTTATCCTGGCAATAGACCCTCTAACAGCGGCCATTCACCAATTACCTACTATCACAGGAATTAAGGTAGGCCACATTGAGTATAAAGCTCTGATCTACACAGATGATATTCTGGTCACCCTAGACAATGCCCACACATCCACAGAACCCCTACTTCAACTTCTATACTCCGTCAGCATATCTGGACTCAAAATGAACCACTCTAAGATGGAAATCCTGCCCCTTAACAGGGAGCGCTCACCAACCCCATTCGCAAACCATAACCTCCAGTGGGCACTGGACTCAATCACCTATCTCGGAATCATAGTGACCCACCACCTGCGGAAACTTTGTGATACGAACTTTGCAGCCTTAATACCAAAACTTAAAATGGAACTAGAATACTGAAAGGCCCTACAACTCTGTATGGTAGGCATGATTGAGGCAATTAAGATGATGATCGCTCCTCAAGTACCCAACGTGATTTCCCACCTCCCTATCCCCACCCCACAGAGGTAGTTTGACACCTTGGACAAGATGGTCGGACAATTTCTATGGGGAGGCCTCTGTCCATGGTACAACTGTAACAAACTGCGTTCACACTGGCTGAGGCTGGAATCTATCCTGATTCCAAGGATACTACTGGGCCTTCAACACAGCCCAAACAACCAGATGGTTTGAAACAGTCACCCCCACATCCCCCCTTTTAGCTGAATATTGAGTCCAATAAACTGCACTCAAAACTCCCACTACTGCGCCTACTCATAGGCAAAAATGCACAAGCTACCCCATCCTTAACCTCTGCATCTATGACCACGTGGAAACTGGTCAGCAAGTGTGTGGGTGTGGAGTTACCTCCCCCTATCCAAACTCCTCTCTGGGATAACCCTGAAATACTCATCGATAGACACCACCCCCTTCTTGGGCAGACTAGAGAAACAAGGGTATACAAAATCTGGGAGACCTGTTGGTACCCCATCAAGATATTCTAGACTCCTTAAAACTGACTTCTGGAAATACAGTACGATCCTGGTTAACTGAACCCCGGTTAACAGGAACTCCCTTTTATCCGAACTCCAAACTTGTCGCCCAACTTGTTAGCACTTTTCACTTTGCTATGTTTAATCATGACCACCACAACACACTAATGCAACACAACACTGTGGCAAACATATTTTAGTTAGGATGACGAACACGACGATGCTGTGTACCTATGGTTCTGTCAGGAGCAACAGAAAGGTACACCTATCTCAGGCCCTCTACTTAAAGAAAAGGCTGTCCAGCTGCACAACAGACTTGGGCGAGACCGTGGCAACTTTGCTGCGAGTGATGGGTGGCTTGACAGATTAAAGAAAAAGCACGGCATTAGGCAGCTAAGGCTCTGTGAGGAAAAGCTTAGTGATGCAGAAGACCCAAACAAGAGAAGCGTTGCACCCAGATGAGGACCCTGAAGTAGCAGCTGTCGCAGAGGACATGATTTCCCTTCTAAACAGATCTGTAAGTCACAAGAACATTGAGAACTGGGTCCTCTGTGACGATCTGGAGGTGGGGCATCAACATATGTCAGACAATGCCATAATTGCCACAGTTATGACCACAGGACAGGCTGAGGAGACCGAAGAGCGAGTGGATGAATCGGATGAAACTGAGTCAAATGCACAAGTTCCAACACATTCTGAGGCAGTAGATGGGTTCAATCCATGTTTGCTGTTGCTAGAGAATCAGCCTGACACAGACCCAGTCCAGCTGAGGGGGCTGCAAGCTAAGGTAGCAAAGAAAAGAGTAAACTCTCTGCAGCAGTCAAACATACAGAAGTATTTTTCAACGCAGGACAAACAGTAAACAGTAAAGTCAAGTTAAGTACTGTACTGTAAACCCACTCGCACAAGCATTTAAAAAAAAAAAAGATACACAGTGAATAAGCACAAGCACAAGCATGAAAAACAAAAGATACACAGTAAATAAACACAAGCATGAAAAACAAAAGATACACAGCGAATAAGCACCAGCAAAAGCATAAAAAACAAACAAAAAAACAACCAACAACAGCACCCTGTGTTATAAAGTGTACTACAACAAAAAAAAAATGTTCTCCCATTTATATGAACTCCCATTTATCCGAAACAGATTCTTGTCACCCATACAGTTCGGATAAACGGGATTGTATTGTACCTGAAAATATGGAGTGCCCACAGACATACAATGACCACAATATACAACGGTAACCCATGAAGAGGGTGACTGTGGAACGGTGAACCACCACAACAGCGACCAAACCACAGTGCCAACACTTTTGCCCAATCCCAGTTCCCCCCGTCCCCGCGTTATGCCCCCACCCAGAGTTAGACTCTAAATGGGGGAGGTGCTGGAGACAAGAAAAAAACACAATTGCAAAATCATTCATGCTGTGGGTTTGGCGCCATTTTGACGGTTTGCCATTCCACACTCGCCATTCTGACATGGAACCATACACAACCACTCCCACCCCACCATATTGCAGCCCATCTCCAAATGGCTCTCCATAACCAAAGGTAGAGTCAGGAAAATATACGAGCTCATTAGGGATTAGAACACAGACTAAACCATAAAAGCCAGGAACTACTGGGCAAAGGCACTACACCAAAACCTCACTGACGTGGATTGGCTCCAATGCTGGAAGTCAGCAAGGAACTACATAAAAGACCCCCAAAGCCAACTCATTCAAAACAAGATCCTGCATGGCTGATTTTGCACTCCTGCTATAATGCACACATTAAACCTGACCCCTTCCAACCACTGCTGGAGATGTAATAACCCTGGTGGGGATCTCCTCCACATTTATTTATTTAGCTTTTGTTTACCGGGTAAGTACACTAGACAAGTATTATGCCTATTTTCAGGAACGACCCGGGAGAGTACAACATGAGGAACAACAGTCAAGGAGACATGGTGAAGAGAGTACAGTTTTTGTCACAGTAAACAAACATGTGGGAAATACATCATTTGACGCTAGGGGAAACATACAGTAGTAAGCACATTTCAGATTATACACTCTAGACTAGCTAGTTCAACTGACAGATATATACAGGTCATCATACATAGGAGAGAACTGGATTGGTCATAATATAACTTATAACATTGTCGTATACACCCCCTAGGCTAGTTGGATAGCGGACAGGTATATACAGCTCATCACATTTTTCTAAATATGCACATGTTAGACAGAAACAGAAACACTTGGTAGTACAAGTTTCTACTAAGTGACCAAGGTGCAATATGTCATGGTTAGCCTATGACCATGGAGCAATAATGGGTGTAAAAATGCCCAAGGCTTTTTAGGCAAGAGTAGTCAGAAGTCATTGATACAGTGGGGAAAATATCTCCAGGAATTCAATGGAGACACCCTGGGGAGGTTCAGACAAAACAATTTGACACTTTACTCTAGGGAGGTTTGGGGCAGTCACACTCTGATGCTAGTTTTAGGAAACCCCACAGGGAATTTCAAAAACTCAGATAGGAGGGGCAGCTTGGATATCCACAGGCAGCAAATTCCAGAGTCTGGGCGCACTTATGGCAAAGTCCCGATCCCCATGAGGGTCGGGTAGGAGGGACTTTGAGCATCCCTGATGTGAGAGACCTAAGTTGGTAGGGGTGGGATTCAGTTTTAGGCAGAAGCCGGCCAGCCCTGGGGGTGCTAGTTCTGATCACTTTCCCAGAGGCATCCCAAACCAAAATCAAGGTATCTAGCTGGTGAGAGCCAGCAGAGTTTCTCATATAGCTCACAACGGTGGGTGAGTCTGGGGGCAGCCAAGGCAAAACGACAAATGTTATTGTAAGCAGTGTACCACCAGGTGAGATGTGTCTTTGGAGAGCGAGCAAATAGGTGCAGCCCATAGCTAAGGGAGGGAAGGAGCACACCCTTCGCTAGGGCAAGCCTGGCTGCCAGTGTAAGGTTATACTTGGCCCTATAGGCCAGACCCAGTTTGCAGTTTGCCGCCCTGCAAATATTAAGGATATGATTACCCATGTCAAGTTGGGGATCAAGTGTTACCCCCAGATATTTGATGGAGCTCACTATGGGTAGTGAGGATCCATCCGCGCTGGTGATGTGTAAGCAGGCCGATGAGGCTTTGATTTTAGCCATTGAGCCAAAGAGCATAACCTGTGTCTTTTTCAGGTTCAGGACCAGCTTGTGACTAGTAACCCATGACAATACCCTGTTAAAGTCATCGATCAGGTTCTGGTTTAAGGTAGTGGCATTCTGGGAGTGAGCCAGGATTACCAGATCATCTGCATACATGGTGGCGCTACAGCTGGTAGTAACCATGGGTAGTTGATTGATGAAGAGGGAGAAGAGGAGGGGACCCAGTACTGAGCCTTGGGGCACTCCAGAGGTCACCGGTAGGGGCTCGGAGAGGACTTTATTGAAGCAGGTACGCTGCTTTCTGCCATGTAGATAACCCATTAGCCATTTCATGGCATGGGGGGAGAGGCCAAGTGACCACAACTGTGCACCAAGCAGTTTGTGGTCAACGAGGTCAAAGGCTTTGGACAGGTCAATAAATATTGCACCAAAGAGTTTGCCCTGGTCCATGGCTGTCCGGATACTTGATGTAACCGAGATTAAGGCTGTGGTGGTGCTGTGTCCCTTATGAAAGCCGTGCTGAGCTGGGGACAGAAGTTCATGAGAGTGGATATATTCCGAAAGCTGCTCAGCCACTACATTTTCAAGGAGCTTGCTAAGGGTTGGGAGAATGGCAATCGGTCGATAATTGTCAGGTAGTTTGGGATTTCCTTGCTTCAGTACAGGAACAATCCTCGCCTCTTTTCAGATGTCTGGGTGGTCCCCAGACCAAGGGATAGGTTGAAGATAAAGGCTACTGATGAGGCAATGTGTGCAGCACCAAGCTTAAGGAGTTTAGGCTCCAGGTTGTCTAGGCCAGGACTGGAGTACTGGGAGAGGCCAGCTAGGCGTTTCTGCAAGTCCTGAACTGATACAGCCCTGAGGTGGAACATTTGACGAGGGTGACCCTCCAGCAGAGTGGAGGGAAGGTGAGACAAACCTCATCAGGTGAGAAGAGGTTGTGAAGAGCAGAGAGGTCATAGAAGTGATTATTTAGGGAGTTGGCAATAGTATGGGATTATTGCAGGAGACTCCATTATGACCATGTCCGTAACCCCGGATGGGAGGATCCGATGACAAGGGATTTAATATCTCTCAGAACCTCCTGGGATTACTGGCAGAGCTTAGTAAGGCGGACTTGCAAGTCACTCTTTGCTGCCCTGATGGCCTTTTTGCACTTGTTCCTGAGGTGTCTGTACCTTTGAATAATCATGGGATCACTGGTAGCTTTGGAACGAGCCCAACACTTATCTCTCTCTCCCGCATCTGGGCTAGGAGAGTCCCATTTAACCAGAGGGTAGCAGACCCCCTCACCCTATGGGTGACCTTGGGAGCATGCTTGTCTTGCAACGCCCCAAAGGTGGAGAAGAAGTAAGAGGTTGCTGCTGAGGGGTCAGTGGCACCATACACCCCAGACCAGTCAGTAACTCTCAGGTCTTCCAGGAACTCCTCAGTATCGAATCTAGAGTAGTTTCTGACATGCATAATTTTGTGTGGAATTTTGGGGGTGGGAATTTTCCATACACAGAAGACCGTGAGTGATCAGAGATGGAGTCAGATAATGTACCTGCTCATGAGATCCTGTCAGGACGGTTAGACATGATCCAGTCCAGTAAGGTGCTGGAGGATCCATTTGCTGTCCGCCTAGTTGGTTCCTGGATGAGCTGGGTCAGGGCAAGGTTCGCAAGCAGAGGCTCAAACTGCTTAACATTACCACTATCCCAGTTAAGGTTTACATCCCCCAGGATTATGAGTTCGTTATCCCCGACTCTGGGACCAATTTTGTCCATGAGGTGAGTTAATCCAGGTAGCCCACCTCTTGGAGGATTATAGGTGCACACCAGGTGCAGTTTCTTTGCGTCCCCAAGTAGCAGTAACACATGTAGCAACTCACAGGGGGACACGTTTGAATCCTTGTGGGCAATTTGGGAGATTTTTAAGTGGCTCTTATGGTAGATTAGTATGCCATCCCCCCTCTTGCCCCCAGCTCTGTCCAGTTGGGTAAATTCATACCCAGTGAGTTCACAGGCAGAGTCGGGACAGACGGTTTCAGCCAGGTCTCCGTCACTCCTAGGATGTCGGGTTTGTAGAGTGCAACCCATGCTAATAGCTCATCACGATTAGGTAGCAGGCTCCTAATGTTAAGATGAGCTATTTTTAGCCCCTTACCCATGCCCCATATGGGAGGGATTTTGTGGGTCAGATTTAATGGGCCAGGGTTGGTTTCAATATCACCGGCCAGTAGTAGTGCAAGTAGGAGGAGCCAGGGGAGATACCACCTCCTATGTGCTTAACAACCTGGGAGTTTTTTAGCACGGGTATGCTTTACCCTGCTTGTATACATAAGGCACCGAAGATCTAGACAGCAAGTAACACTGCAGTGCGCTTTGGAGATCACAAGGATATTGGAGAAGGTGTAGTCGGGGACCTCGTAGGTGTACGACCATCCCCAGTTGTCACCCAGTGTTATTGGGGGGGAGGTGACCATATGCAACAAGGAGAGTCCCACTATAAGACCTACAAGGCCTATATCCCTGTGGATGACAGCCAGCACCCTCTCTACCTTTAATATTTGAGTATCCCTATCCTCACTAGATGGATGGGAGGAGAACCACGTCCACATCTTGGCTGGAGGCATAGCACTAGCCTATGAGATAATTATCAGTCAGCTAACAAGAACTGCTGTGAAGGAAGGAGAGATGTATGTACTAAGGCTGGAAGAAAGTTAGTAAGATTTGTTATTGGTATGTGCCAAGTAAATAAAATAAGGCCTGTACAGTGCAATTCAAGGCTACCAGCTACGGACGCAGGGGCTGAGGTTTATTTCTGGGAAGGAGTTCCTGCCCTCGCCCTTTGTAAGCACACTTACCACCTGTCGACAGTTATATGAGGACAGGGTTTAGACAGCCAACAACCAAGCGGTGCAATTGGGGTTAGGATTGGTACAGTGATTTGTGTAGAAAGACCAAGAATCCCTCTAGTGGCAGGTCTGTATAACCTGCTAATGGAAAACTAGCCACTTGAAAAAAAAATTCTATTACACAGTTGAAATGTGCTCAGTTCTATCGAAAATCTACTTGTTGAAAGTGCCAGATGGCTGAAGCAGGGAAAAAGTCCTGGCCAATCAGAGCGGGTTTGCTTGAAGCACCCATGTTCCAATTGGCTGCGCTGTCCTGTACCTTCCAAGAAGCTGCAGGTGGGCGTCCTGGTCTCTGTCGGTGGCTGGCTGGGTGCCGGCCGACCGTGGGGGAGCTGAAGCAGCCCTGTTCAAGGGCAGGCAGCTTCCAAGGAGCTGCAGGTGGGCGTCCTGGTCTCAGTCGGTGGCTGGCTGGGTGCCGGCCGACCGTGGGGGAGCTGAAGCAGCTCTGTTCAAGGGCAGGCAGCTTCCAAGGAGCTGCAGGCGGGCGTCCTGGTCTCAGTCGGTGGCTGGCTGGGTGCCGGTCGACCGTGGGGGAGCTGAAGCAGCCCTGTTCAACGGCAGGCACCTTCCAAGAAGCTGCAGGCGGGCGTTCTGGTCTCAGTCGGTGGCTGGCTGGGTGCCGGTCGACCGTGGGGGAGCTGAAGCAGCCCTGTTCAAGGGCAGGCAGCTTCCAAGGAGCTGCAGGCGGGCGTCCTGGTCTCGGTCGGTGGCTGGCTGGGTGCCGGCCGACTGTGGAGGAGCTGAAGCAACCCTGTTCAAGGGCAGGCAGCTTCCAAGGAGCTGCAGGTGGGCATCCTGGTCTCAGTCAGTGGCTGGCTGGGTGCCGGCCAACCGTGGGGGAGCTGAAGCAGCCGTGTTCAAGGGCAGGTACCTTCCAAGGAACTGCAGGTGGGCGTCCTGGTCTCAGTCGGTGGCTGGCTGGGTGCCGGCCAACCGTGGGGGAGCTGAAGCAGCCGTGTTCAAGGGCAGGCACCTTCCAAGAAGCTGCAGGCGGGCGTCCTGGTCTCGGTCGGTGGCTGGCTGGGCGTCGGCCAACTGTGGGGGAGCTGAAGCAGCCCTGTTCAAGGGCAGACAGCTTCCAAGGAGCTGCAGGCGGGCGTCCTGGTCTCGGTCGGTGGCTGGCTGGGTGCCGGCCGACCGTGGGGGAGCTGAAGCAGCCCTGTTCAAGGGCAGACATCCTCTGGGTCTGTCCGAATCTGTCCAGCTTTTGGACTAATTTCCGGGAAACAATATCACAGATACTCCAGGCCCCACTTCCACTCTCGCCCACACTGTTCCTGCTGGGAATTACTAGTGATGTTCCCCAACTGCACAAAACACAAATCAACCTGGTACTCCACGCTAGCCTAGTTGCCAAGCGAACCATCTTAAGAAGTTTGTGCACCCAGAAGGTACCCATGATGACTGAGTTTATCTTTGAGCCAGCACAGATGTGTACATTCGATAGAATTTCCCATCTCATTGATCAAACCATGCACCACCACACCTCCGTCTAGGTCCCTTTCCACACCTTTCTCCTTTTGCCGGGTATTTTAGACCTGGGCAACCTCCAACTACCCCTCATCTCCATTCCCAGCAGAGCATATGCTGACATCCCTGCCTCTCCACTATCCCCATGCATGATCTCCTGAAACAGAAATGCTTCACGTCTCAATATCCAGACCAGTCCCACCCCTACAGGCTCCACCATGGCACAACCCATAAGCTCACAATGAAGGCAACTGGTGCTCTCCACCTTATATTAAGTACATACTTATCATTCCGTTGATGTAGTCCATAGCTTGGTAGGCTTAGAGTTTTAGATAGTAGCTACAGTAATAGCCTATTGATGATAGTACCTGAATTATATCTATGGTACAGCCTTTTTCAACCTGTACTGTATACAATGGCAGAGCATGCAAGTGTACCAACCCATTCTCTTCTCCATGTGTTGCCCAACTGGATCATTGGACATTATGGCACAAGAACATTTATATACTTCTCTCTACCTCATAGAAGCCTGAACAATGTCGACCTTCAACAGAAATTACCCTTTTAGTTCACCCCACATGAACTACTGATACAAACTCCACGCTTCAGGATCTGCTTTATACAAAGTAAACTGCAATCCTACTAAACAGTAACTATGGTAAACCATGGATTATATTACACAGTAACCTTGCTGTACCTTGCTGGAACACATGTCTTTAAACAGTTTTAACTGAATGTACTGTATGTTTAAAAGTTTTAATAAAAATCATTAACTACAAAAAATTTGAAGTAAAAAAACATTAAGTGTGTGTAATGGGGTTTTCCCAGGGCTACGCTCTGTCCTTACAGCACCATTGAATGTTCAGGAACGATCCCTGAGGTTCCTGAGCTTGAGGGTTCTCTACCTGCTTTTTGCACACTGTGCCTCTACACAAAGATGTGTAATACTGTTGAAGCCAAAGACACGGCCAGGTATTTCCAGAAATGCATTTATTTATTTCAAACGCTTTGCCAGGTATACTGAGCTGGTAACAGCTCATTTCCAGATATATCCTTGGGAATGGGGAAGAGTTAGAAACAGAGCAAAGATAAAGTATACTGAATAACAGTGCAATAATATGAAAAATAAGGATAACAAAATAAGCAAATTACAGGAAAATACGTCTAAGGATAAGATTGCAATACAACAAAAATAGAAGAGAGGAAAGCAAAATAGCAATCAGCAGTGAGCTACAATGCAAAATATGATGGGTAGGGGTAGTCACTGATAACAGGGAGATAATGAGTGTACAAGTGTCAGTGTAGGGTGGATTGCAGCAGACATTAGCTCAACCCACCTCAGGAGCAACAGCAGGAGTGAGTAGAGAAATCTCAGAGACGTTTCATTCTCCTGTATTTCTCTACTCATGCTAGTGCCCTCCCAATCACCTATCTCCTCAACCTCTCCTTCGCCTTCTCCTCAGTCCCTAGCTCTTGGAATCTGGTAATAGTCAGTCCCCTTCCTAAAGGTGGTGACTTTTCTTTCCTTGGTAACTACCAACCTATCTCTCTACTATCCACTCTAGCTAAACTCCAAGAAACCCTTGTTCTCTCCCAACTCTCGTCTTTCCATACCTCTGCCTCCTTCACACCCTTCCAGTCTGGTTTCAAGAAGTCCCACTCCACCACCACCTCCCTACTATTCTCACTGGCATGGATCATGGACAAGTCATCCCCACCATTTTTGTTGATTTAGCCAAGGCTTTTGACACTATTAACTACTTAACTCTCCTGGACAGGCTTTAAGAAGATGAACTCTCCACCTCCTCAGTTGAGTGGTACTGCTTGTACAATGAGAGCAGTACACAAGCTGTCCATATTGGAGACTTCCTCCCCCCTCATTCCCAAACTGATCAGTCGTACCTCAAAGGCCTGTCCATTCCCAGTCTGCCTGCAGTGCCATTGTGTGCCACCAGAGAGAATCTCTTTAGATATATCACAAAATATCTGGAAATGTCTGGTTGTATCTGTGGCTGCAACTGTAGTAGGTTAGCTGATAATCTGATACAACCTTCTGGGGCACTGCACCAGCCAGCCTTCCTTCTGACGTGACTGCCCCCCAACAATAACCCCACATAATGATGTACTTGTTAAGACAATAAGGATGCTGAAATAGCATTAACACACTTTTATTACAGCACCATGCCCTGCACTGGAAATGGATTAGACCAAACAATCATTAAAATTGGTCACCACACAGTTATGCAACCATGTAGACAGGGTGTAAATTCAATGCCTAGGCACTATTTATGCAAATCCTTCATGGGTGAGAGGCAAATAATGTTATGGTATCTACATAGCTGCAGATAAACTAGGTCCAACTAGCTCCAGCTCACTTTGAGCCCCAGAGAAGTACTCCACAACTCAAACCGCTTTAGGCCACCTGTACGGTTCCCAAACCCTGTCAGGACACCTCAGGTAGTGCACCCAGTCATCACAGTGCCAACAGCAATTTTACTGACCTCTCTTTTTGCAGGGAGCTATGCTCTCCACACCCCCCTTAATAATTATTCTAACTCCGAGAGGGGGGGGACCTCAGGAAGGGGGCAGCAAAACCAGAAATTGGCACTGTGGTGTCCCGGCATTGTAGTGCGCCCTAATGCCCTGGAAGGACTGAAGACTACTGTCCTCTGCCATATGGTACCAGGATTTGTGGGTTAAACTCTGGGAGCTACCTTTATGGAAGTCCCTGGGTATCCAGTGTTGAAACACTGCAAGCCCATAGATGTTGCCATGGGGTAGCCAGTGGTGGTGCACTTAAGTTAGAAAACACCCTTTTTAAATTCACCAACCACTACAGTCCATGCAGTTTCTTAAATGGCTTTCACCCTCTTAAAACTGAGGTATTTGTAATGTGGCCTGTTGTTGGTCACCTTGTAAATCCAACTGGAAATTGACACAGAAGGTACAAAACAGAAACACTTTCCATGGCTACTCACAGTTACCAGGGATTGCTCTTGAAGGCAGCTCTCCTACCAGATTCTCTACATTAAGGGAAAAAAAGCATAAAGTTCAGTTTCTACCACACGTGGCTGCCATCTCCAACAGTCGTTACTAAGGTGTCAGGAGATTTTTCAAGTCTGTATTCCTCCCTGAGGGCTATGCACTGATCCTTAGTTATTACCTTTCCCACAGGTATATACCGCTTTTACACATTACATCGAGACACAAGGCATGGCATGACCCACTTAGTCCACAAAAATACCACAGCATCTGCTCACCTCAGGATCCCATACAAATCCGCTATTCTCTGAGCTGTCCCCCTCTTACGTCAGACTCCAACCCATGGTTCCAAATTGGCCACATTACTTATCACTCAACCTCTTTGACACATGACAGGGATGCAGCTGATACCAGTAACAACACCACACTGCTCATACACCATTCATCTAGCACAAGGCCTGGGTATGTTAGTTAGTTAGTTTCTGTTGACCGGGTAAGTGCAGTAGACAAATTCTGCCTATTTTCAGGCATGACCTGGGGGAAGGGGGATACAGATGAATGCCAACTGACCTTGAACCAGATTAAGCTGTTGGTGGTATTTTTAGTGAATGATGCACTTAGTCCATGAATGCTCCACAGCATCTGCACACCTCAACATCCCGCACAGATCTGCTTTTCTCTGAGCTGTTCCCCTCTTATGCCAGGCTCCAACCCAAGGTTCCAGTTGGTCACATCACTTGTCACTCAACCCCTTTGGTACACCTGACAGGGATGCAGCTGGCACCAGTAACAACACCCCACTGTTCATCTAGACACAAGGCCTGGGTACAACATCCTACTCCTCTAGTATTAGCCACAGTTCTTGGGTCTGAGATAGTTACAGACTGGCTGTTCCTGAAGTCAGAAGTCACAAGATGGCAGCCCTCATGCAGCTCAAACATCCTTTCTCTGTATCCATTCTGTCCAATATGCAGCTTTCACCACTGCACCCCTGCTTCACACCAGGCATAATGAGGGTCAGATTCCATTTGGATATACTCCCAAGTTCAAAAAGAGGGGTTACATGTGGGTGTAGTCCATCTTTAATGTGTTTGGAGAACAGTGCAAGTTTTCTGAACAGGAAGTTTACTTAGTCATTAAAAAGCAGGAGGTCACTAGGTTACAAAAATTAAAAGGGAAATTCCTTACCAGCCTTTGGCACTTGACTACCAGTGCAGGCAATGTAAACAGAAATTCCAATAATCTGTCATAAAAACATAAATCCTCAATGTTATTAAAGAATGGCCTTGAGAAAATTCTTAACATCTAATGCCAGTAATAGAGTGCATTTCATAATCAGCCCTTGAAACGTAATACCAATGTAGTGTGTTCACTGTCCTAAGTGGCAGGGGATTTTTTGAGTTTCACTGTCTGACCACCAGAAAACTTTGATTCTGAACTGCAAACTAGGGCAAAAGACTGCTACAGCAACAGGCCTACATTTCCTCAGCTTGTGACAGGAATATCAAAAGGCATGTATAAATATAAATGCAATTAAAACATGGGTTTTTAGAATCTTAATAATTTCATTAAACACATCACCCAAGTGTTGATTAAGAAAATAAATTACTCACCGACATAATATTACTTCTTCCAGGGGACTCTTCAGCATTATTGACAGGTGCAGTATGCCAGCTGAGTTCAGCTGCCCCAGAGAGGAGGAGTCAATGCAAATGAAGAAACATAGACGTTGACAGCAGATAAGGACCGCAAGACCCATCCAGTCTGCCCATTTTTTTTTCTACCTTATGAATGTGCCATCGGCCTTTGCTCTGTCAATGGCCTATCTATTCATACTCATCTGTATTGCTCTCTTATGCCTATCCAATGCCTGTTTGAAGTCCTGCACTGTATTCATATCCACCACTTCCTGAGGTGGGCCATTCCATGCATCCACCACCTTTTCTGTGAAAAAGAACTTTCTCATATTACCCCTTAATCGGCTTCCCTCTAATCTCATGCTGTGTCCTCTTGTCCTGCTATTTTTCTTATATTGAAACATGTTAGACTCTTTCACCTTGTTAATGCCCTTAAGGTGTTTGAATGTTTCAATCATATCACCTCTCTCCCTCCGTTGCTCTAGGGTATACATATTGAGCTCAGATAATCTGTCCTCATATGTTTTCTGAGGCAGTTCCTGCACCATTTTGATTGCCATTCTCTGGACTGCCTCAATTTGGTTAATGTCCTTGTGAAGGTGTGGCCTCCAGTACTGCATGCAGTACTCCAGATGGGGCCTAACTAGTGTCTTGTAAAGAGGGATTATTACCTCCCTCTTCCGACTTGTGATACCCCTACTAATACACCCCAAAATTCCTCTAGTCTTACCTACTGCTTTAGTGGTCTGCTTGGATGATTTCAGGTCATCGGTGATGATGACACCCAAGTCTCTTTCTTCCCTTGTGACTGCCAGCAACCCCCCTCCCAGCCTATAGGTGGCTTCAGGGTTTCTTTTCCCTATGTGCATGATCTTGCACTTCTTTGCGTTAAACCCCAGCTGCCACTCTTCCAACCATTTTACCAGTTTATTCAGATCTCTTCTCATTCTGCCCACCCCATCTGGATTATCTGCTCTGTTGCAGATCTTGGTGTCATCTGCAAACAGACAAACCTTATCCTACAGTCCATCTGCAATGTCACTGATGAAGATTTTGAAGAGGACTGGCCCCAGGACTGATCTCTGAGGTACCCTACTTGTGACTTGCATTTCTTCTGACTGTATACCATTTACCACCACTCTCAGTTTTCTGCCCGTCAACCAGTTTGCCACCCAGTTGACCAACGTCTAACCAACCCCGAGCCTACCCAGCTTATTAATCAATCTTCTATGTGGAACAGTATCGAAAGCTTTGCTGAAGTCAAGGTAGGTGACATCAACTACTTCCCCTTGGTCCACCACTCTGGTTACCCAGTCAAAGAAATCTATGAGATTAGTTTGACAGGACCTTCCTTTTGTAAACTCATGCTGTCCTGGATCCTGTGCTCCTAGTGATTCCAGGTGTTGCACTAGCCTTTCCTTAAGGAGTGTCTCCATAATCTTGCCCACTACTGAGGTAAGACTGACTGGTCTGTAGTTCTCTGCCTCCTCCCTGCTACCACTCCTGTGGAGCGGGATCACATGAGCCCTTCTCCAGTCTTGTGGGACCTCTCCTGTGCTCAGAGACTCACTAAACAGTTCTGCTAATGGCTCTGCTAGTTCCACCTTTAGCTCCTTTAGTACCCTGGGATGTATGCCATCAGGTCTCATTACCTTGTCCATCCTGAGCTTATCGAGCTCTTGTAGGACCCTTTCTTTTGTGAAGGGACTAGTGCACACTTGGCATGGGCCAGTCAGGATACAGACAGAGGAGAGTGCTGCCTGCAGTCAGCCTGAGGGATCTCAGAACTAATTTCGGAGCTGAAAATGAGCAAAAAACTGTGCCCAACAGGGGCAAAAACTATTCGAAAACACTACTGTGAAAACTTTTTATCAAGCAAATTAATAACAGTCAGCAAATTTGGCTAAACCCCATAACAGAGCCTTCTGGAAAGGTTTCTAGGAGAGGATGGGTGAGAGTGTCAATAATGCTGAAGAATCACCTGGAAGAAGTAATATTACTTCCGGTGAGTAATTTTTTTTTTCTCACCCCAGGAGTTCTTCAGCATCTATTGTCAGGTGCAGACTTTAAAGCAGTGTAGTTGGCAGGAGGGCACAGAAACCTACTTAGGAAAGAGGCTCTGTAGCACCGCCCTGCCAAATTTGGCATCTGATCTGGACTGCACATCCAAGCAAAAGTGCTTTGTGAATGTGTGAACCAATCTCCAGGTAGCTGCTTTGCACACTCCTAGCAAGGGAATGTCCCTGGATGCTGCCACAGAAGCAGCTGTTCCCCTAGTAGAGTGGGCTCTGAGCCCAAGAGGGGGGCTGTTTGCCAGCCTTGCTGTATCAGAACTGAATACAGGAGACAATACAGCAGGAAATGGTCCTCTGGGTCGCCAGTTTCCCTCTGCCCGTATCACCATAGGTGAGAAAGGGCTGAGAGTTGCAGTCTTTGAACTGCTTGGACCACTTTGAATAGAAGGACAGGGCTCTTTTTCCATCCAGGCTGAGCAGCTTGCGCTTGCCTGGAGAGAAGTTGTCTGAGAACAATACCAGCAGAAAAGTGAATTAGTTAGGGTGGAATTCAGAGACCACCTTGGGCAGGAATTTCCTATTCATCCTAAGGACTACTTTGTCCCTATGGGGACTGATGTAGTTAGGGTCTGTACATAGGGCCTGCAACTCTGAAATCCACCCGGCAGAGGAGGTGGCCACCAGAAAGATTGTCTTCCATGTTACATACTTCAGGACAGCAGTAGCCATAGGTTCAAAGGAAGGCTCCATGAACTTGGCTATGCAGAGGTTTAGGTTCCACAGGGAACTGGTTCCATTAAAGGGGGTTGGAGGCGAAGAAGCCCCTTGAAGAACGTCTTGAAAATGGGGTGACAAATGACAGATTTCTCTTTCCCTGTTGAAAGATAGGTCGAATGGCTGCTAGATGTGCTCTCAAGGATGAAGCCTTCAGGCCTTCTGCCTGAAGATGAACTAAACAATCCAGCAAGGTGGGGAAGGAGGCCTGTAAAGGTTCTATGCCCTTGTCCTTGCTCCAAGGAGAAAACTGTCTCCACCTGGAAGCAAAGGTTTTCCTAGTGCTAAGTTTCCTTCTGGGACCTGCTTGGAGTTCAGGGACTCTGGAAATTCTAGCTCCTCAAGTACCAGGCTTTGAAGTGAAGCGACTGGATGTTGGGAAACACTACTCCTATCTGAGGAAGAGTCAGAAGCTTGTGGAACAAGGGCAGCCTGATGGGCTGCTTGACTGAAAGGGAGAGGATCAGGAGTACTAAGGCTGTCCCGCCCAATCCGGGGCCACCAGGATCATGGTGGCTGGCTGATTCCTTAGCTTGAGAAGTACTCTGTAAAGCACGGGAAAAAGACGGAAAGCATAAAGAAACCTCCCTTTCCAGTCTATGGTCAAAGCGTCCATTGGGATGGTCCCCAGAGCTGGGGCCTGCAACAGTAGAGAGGTAACTGGTGGTTGAGACTGGAGGCGAAAGGGTCTAGGGTCTGGTATCCCCCACCTCCTGAACACTGTGGCTAGGACTTGTTCGTTGAGGGTCCACTCATGGTGGCCCTGACTGATGCGGCTTAGAGCATCTGCCAAAGTATTGTCCTTGCCCGGGAGATGGATGGCTGACAGCGACATGTCCAGAGAAGAAGGCTAGGGAGCACATTCTCGTAGCTTTTGTGAAGAGTTTGGGTGACCTTCTGCCCCCCTGCTTGTTGATGTAGAACATGGCAGTTGTGCCATCTGTTCTTCTCTGTACAGACTGATGTCTGGATCGCGAGGCCAAGGCCTTGATGGCAAAGGGCACTGCTCTGAGTTCCAAGAGACTGATGTGTAAGAAGGACTCTTTCAGTGTCCAGGTTCCACTTATGGAAGACCCCCTAGGGTGGGCACCCCAACCCAGAAGGTAAAGCTCTGTAATCAAACATTTTTGGAGGGAAGTGGAATTTTGAAGGAGACCGCAATCCTGAGATTGTCTGTTTCCTTCCTGGTAGCAAAAGTTTCTGTGACTGGCACAAGCTTTGCTAAGGAATCTCTTTTCTGGGACCAAAGAGACCTGAGTTGATACTGATTATCCATCGTCTGGGGTCTGGCCACTGGGGCTTAAGCAGGGCTGACCTTGAATGACCTGGGCTGTGCAAGTTTAACAGTGTGAGAAAATTATGGACTGTATCAAAGGAAAGGAGAGCCTTCCCCTACAAGGTGTTGAACTCTGCCCCTATGACTTATAGACATTGGGCAGGCTGGAGGTGAGAATTTTCCTAGTTGATAATAAACCCAAAGACCATAGCACATGACCTGTCAGACTTAGGGCCTCTGAGACAGATTAAGGAGAGTGGCTACAAACAGCCAATCATCTAGGTAGGGAAAACTGAAATCTCCTGTCTTCAGAGGTGAGCCGCCACCACTGCCAGATACTTGGTGAACACTCTGGGAGCAAAGGTAGTCTGAACGGCATGGCTGTAAGACAGTAGTGGCCCAAGGGCAACCCGAATCTGAGGAACTGTCCATGGGATTGCCATAATGGCACATGGAAGTAAGCAAAGTTTAAATCTAGGGAGACCAGCCAGTCCCCTTGCTTTAGCAAATGAATGATCTGAGTCAAGGATACCATCCTGAACCTTGGTTTAGTAGGTTCAGAATAGGTTGCCATTCTTCATTTTTCTTTAGGGCCAGGAAATATCTGGAATAGGGTCCACCTCTCCATAGGGAAAGAGGTACCCTTTCAATGGCTTTGACCCCCAAGAAATTCTTGACCTCTAACTCCAACTGCTGCTTTTCTGTTGGTGTGAGAGAATTGTAGCATTTGGGCTGAGGAGAAACATTTTTGGTTTTTTACACCAGCAGCTTACAGGGAACCAAAAAGAAATCAGGAAAACAGGTGTCTGGGCTGAGAAGAAATAACAGGAGTGGGATTGGTCATCCTCTGACCACTCCTGCCTCTACCTCTGAAAACAACTCTCATTTGGGAGAAATCCAATTGTGCTGGCATAGGAAAAAAAGGTAATAGAAAAATAATCCTTACCCTTAGCCCTCCTACTCTGAGACTTCTGGGAAGAGGAGAGCTTTTCTTTAACTGAGTAACTCTAGAAAGCAGTCCTGAACTTGTCCATCCTCTCATGTAAGCTTTGGTTTGGACCCCAAACAGGGATTGTTCCCATGGGGGCAAACCAATGCTTGCGCTGGGACATCATTAAAGAGACTGGAATTTCTCAACCAGGCAAATTGCCTGAGGGGGAAATGGCCTATGCCATGACTCTAGAGGCTGTGTCATCATTATCTATGACCATGTGAGACTGGTGCTTTGTGGCTTCCATGGCCCGCTTGGTGGTTTCAGAGACATCCCTGAGCACAGTGACCCCACCCATGTTACACTATGGCAAGGATAGTTTTCAGCAAAGCCCTCTAATATCTAGGTGCGTATGACATGAAGGTAGGCAGGCACAACAGCAAAGAAGTGTTAGCATAATATTTCTTACTCATGGTAACTAATTTTCTAGAGTCTATTTCTGGAGGGAGAGCAGACAGTGGTACATAGGCTTTGTCACAGGCCACTGCCACCACGACCCCCTGTTTGGTCTGGATGTGTATAGAGAAAAACAGTAGAACACTTACTGAGCTGGTATTTCCTCTGAATGCTTCTGTCCACCGCGGAGGAAATTGAGGGGTTTCCAGAACCTTACCTGTAGCTCTTCAAAGAGTTGTCAATTTCTTTGGAGGAGTGTAACCCATTATTTCTACATAGTCATCCTCCATCTCTTGATCAGTATCATCCCTGAGGGGCAAATCCAGGGAGTCCACCAGTTGGTTAAGAAATCACATCATTATCATCATTTAAATCAGCCCCAGGGTGACCGACTAGATCTAGTGGGTCCCCGTGAGGCAGTTAATAACCAACATCCTCTCTATTATAATAATAATAATAATAATAATAGCCTTGGATGTAAGTATCATTATGGAGAGGAATACTTGGTCCCGAAGGAGCCGAAAAAAATCACCCATGGATTGTAAAGTCTGATATAACTGCCAAGCTTTAGTGAATTCATTTGCAGAGGGCATATCTTTATCAACCACTGATGTCTCCCTAGGTCATTCGCGGGGAGGGTCAGCAGTTTTAATATCCTTTGCAGTCTTTTTTAGTAGAGACTGAATAGGAACCCTGCTCATTTTGTCTTTTAAAGGCTTCGCTAGAATAATTACTACTACCAGACTTATTATCATTAGAGTCCCTAGTGGACTTGTCATTATTTTTATGTTGACATGAGGTACCCTCCTAAGCACTTTTAGGGAAGGGGGAGGAAGACTGAGAGGCCATAATAATGAGAATTTAGCCAGGAAGCTAGTCCAATTCAAATTAACCTTACTAAAGAATTCTACGTTATATTTTTCACAACCGTGAAAGAAAAAGAAACCGCCACCACACCTCTTGCCAACAAAAGCCCACTGGACAATAGAGGATCTCACCCCAGAAAGGGAGGGGTTTACCCTTCAAATAGTATTAATTTGTACAGAAATTACAAAAAAAGGGGGTCCAGGAATTTCCACAGGTGTATGAAAAAATGTTGCGCATGAGCGTGAGAAAAATAGCTAATTTTTTAGTGCAAAAGCAGCAAAAAAAACGTACTCAAATACTGAAATACTATTGAATAAAATAAAAACAATGTAACTTATCTTGCATGCAGTGAACTTTTACCTCAGAAAAAAAAGCCGAAGCAGAAAAAACAAGAAAAACCTCGCGACTATGCGGAACCCAGTGCAGCTGTGGTAAAAAGTGATCAAATGAAGAAAATACATCAAAAATACCTCAAAGTCAGCACTCGAGGAGGCAAAAAATGACACAGGAAGATCTCTGAAGAGGCAGTGGGCAGTGTTGCCAGTTCGTGGAGAAAAAGTTCTGAGGTCCCGTAGCCGACTGCAGGCAGCACTCTCCTCTATCTGTATCCTGATTAGCCAATATCTTCCTCATTTGCATTGACTCCTCCTCTCTGGGGCAGCTGAACCCAGCTGGCATACTGCACCTGTCAATAGATGTTGAAGAATTCCTGGGGTGAGAATTCCACATTTTAATCAACAATGGAGTTACCATACTACATTCTCAAGCTAGTAGTGATCTCACAACAAAAGATAAAATCAGTACAGTGTCATTTCTGTACCAACTCAAGCTGCTACCTGTCTGTCTGTCTGCCTCTCTCATTGTAACCTTCCTAAAAGGTGGAGCTTAGGCTTACAAGATCATATCCTGGCCCAGCCAAGACTGTTGCTCTTGATGTCCTGTCTATTCTGGCTTCTGGGATATGACCACTGCATGGCAGCAGCTGGCAGAACACTGTAGGAGTTTCAGTTTTTGGTGCCTCCTGTGCCATGGAATGATGTGGCTTCAACCACACCACAAAGCTTGGCAACTGCCACAAGTGTAGTAAGCTTCTTACCATCACCCAGCTGCTAGAGACTGTTGCCCACCATTGCCACCAGAAGGGAGGAAGTGGATCTGAAAACCAATGGCAAAAGGCCTACGAAAATGCTTTAGTAGGGCCACTGCCCCTGGGATCCATAGCTGTCATGGTCTTGGAAGACCCATGACCTTTAAAACACCCAATCATAGAAGCTCTCAGTTTAGCAAGCTCTTGGAGGCCTGTGGCAGAGGGCAGGACAGTGGATTCTGGCACCATTTTCTGGACCTATGTAGTGTTGTGGTCGGGGAATGACAGCCTTTTGCACCAATGGATGTTGCCCCTTGACTGCTGCTATAAAACGTGTCTGGACTGGAGGCTGGCAAATCTGAGAGATATCTCAGTGAAGTATGGCCTGCTATCCAGAGAGAGTTCAAGCTATGCTATCCCAGCCTGGAGTCTAGAGATCACCCCTTGAGAAAAGCTACTGTAATTTATTTGAGAGAACAGAAGCAGCAATGGTGTGCTAGTCAGCACCAGTACCATACTGAGGAGACAGCATGGAGTAGAGCATTCAATACCAGAACTTCTGGTACAGGTCTTGTTGCAGGCACTACAGCCAGCTGTCAGTCTGCCACTGCTCCATGGGTTATGGAAGCTGGGATGCGTGGATTGGTCTAGAACCTCAGCAGTATGAAGAGAGTAGACAGAGCTGAACCTCAGAGAGGAAGTGTGAGAAGTCAGCACTACAGAGCAGTGAAGCAAGCCCAAAGAGGGAGCCCAGTTAGTCCAGTGGTGCCACTGGAGCCTAAGGGTCCAGAGGCCTATAGCCACTGAAGGAACTGGTCGAATGGGGAATTATGAGTAAAAGCAGGGCTCACCCTGCTTAGGTGAAACACAAGTATGTATTCTGTTTGAATTTGTTTTGTGCAAGTGGGGACTTAGAGCCTGGATTACAAATGCCACACATCCTGAGGTTCAGGGTTATTTTCACAATTGTATGACTTTTGGGGGGTTGTTAGTTTGAGCGTGTAGCTCCTTTAAGTTAAAATGCACCAATGTCGGTCAACCTGCAGCAATACCCATGGGCCTGCAACAATCCAACCCTGGGTTCACAGTGTATTCGAGACAAGGTCAGGAAGCATAGGCAGACCAGGAGAAATGATAAAATTCACAAGTAGAGTTTTAGTAGTTGTGACAGGGTTGAATAAGGCCCTGCCCCACTTGTTATGCAGAAAGAGTTTAAACACAAGGATCTGTTCTTTCTGCTCCTTTTCTGCCTCTTCTCTGTATGGCTGTGCAACCAAATGTTCTTGTAAGGCCTAGGAACTGATCACTCCGACGGTTTCACAGTTCTCTGCCTCTCGCTATATCTCTGCCTTCCCTTACTATTTCTGTCTTTTCTTCCCCCTTGCATATCTGCAGGTATAAAAATGTATGTGAATCTTTATGTGGAAATGTCACTGATACTGGGATCCCTTTGTTTAAAACTGTTTATAGATGTACTGTTGAAATGATTGCAAAAAGCTATTTGGAACACAAGGGTTAACCTGAGATGGAGTTATTAAGCCCTTTGCAGAGCAGTGAACAAGAGGTCAGTTATGGGACATCATGTACTGTTTTGTTGCACCTGCAAGGAATGAAACATTCTGTGAACTTATGAGAACATTCTGTGAGAAGCAGGCTCTAACGAATTCCTAGACATGCTTTTGCTAGAGAGAAAAGGATACTGAGAGACTGAAACTTGGAATTAAGAGATACCCTCAGAAGAAGGACTTAGTTTTCTCTGTTTGTACTGCCTTTGTAAATAGTTATACTGAATAATTTTTATTTTTATGTTACTGTTATTGAGAAAAATAAAATGCTGTTTGCGAATTTTGAAACTGCTCCTGGTTTTCCTATGTTTCCTGACCTGTGCCTCGATGACAGTATTATCAATAATAATAAAACAAAAAAAGTATCCAGGATAGCTCTTATACAGGCAGTTCAAACAAAACAAAGTTCTTCCTCTGAGGGTATCTCTAAATCTCAAGCCACCTCTCAAAAAAAAAAAAACATTGCTCTTTTTATAAGATGTTTTCCCTGGCAGTTAAATTATGCATTCTCACCTCATTAAACTATATCTCCTGTTTTCACACAATGGGCCGGATATTCAAACTGCACCCAAAATGTGCGCAATAGCAGGAGCAAGCACAAGTCCATTGCGCACATGTGCAATAGACGCGATATTCAAACATGGAGCAAGGCAAATTGCGCAACCAGCCAACGTCTGAATATCATACAACCTGTGCCATAGTGCAACCAGGAAGGGGAAGCTGAGCAGATACGATGCGCTATAGCGCAACAAGGGCAGCCCAGCTGAGCAGTCCAGAGGCGCCATAGCGCAAGCAGAGAGCCCCCCCAGCAGCAGAGCAATGGAACTGCACAACCAGCGAGGTAGGCAGGGGCCCTCCACCCATGCCACAGATGAGCACAGGAACACACAGCAGAACTAACAATGTACCCCCACACCCCAAGCACAGCATAAGTGGGGGAGGGACGGAATATCCACCGGCCCATGGGGACAAGCCAACAAAGCACAGCCGGGCCATGTTGCCCCAGCACACCCACTGGCAAGCTGAGACTGCCACACAAAGGGGGCAGACCACCCCAGTGCACATCAGCCCCCCCTTGTGCACAGCACACCTTGCACTGTGACCCCCAAGACACCACCCATGAGCAGTGACCATCACTGCAGGAATCACCATGCATCCCCCCATCACACTGCAACCTCGTGTACCACAGAACCATACAAGCCAGACCCACCATGAGCACCCAGCAGTGGGTGGCAGCACACGGCAATACCAACTGAAAGCCACTCCCACACCAGAGACACCTCCCCACGCACACACACATACCCATGACAATACCACCCCAGATGCCATGCACACCACTGCAACTGAGCACCTATAGCCAGCTGCAAATCAGAGACCACCACAGTATTCATATCAAAATATATATTTCTAATTAATATAACAACAATAACAATAGGAACAACCTTAACTATATACAAATATACAATACAGGGGTAGAGTGCGGGTACAAGGTAGGGGTGGGTAAGGGCAAGGTGAACAACTGGGAAAGGAAGGCAGGTGTGAGGGATGGGTAAAGGGGGAGGTGATGGGCAGCTACTGCCTGCCAGCCCGCTCTCCATCCACCTGGTGCTGGTCCCAGGGCCTCCTCCTGCACCTAACGCCATGGTGATGCAGGTCCCGCAGGATGGTAAGGGAATCCATGGCCACCTGTATGAGCTGCTGAACTGATCGCTCAATTCGTCACAGGATCCATACACCTAGGACAAGGGATCAGAGTCAATGGCTGTGACTGTCCATATCCCTGAAGCCCACCCATCATGCATGGCATACAGCCAAGTGCCCCGCTCCTGTGATGGACTGCACCCACCCACAGTGACCGTGCACAAGACATGCCCAACCAGGCAGCAACAGCCATGTGTGCCACTGCACACACACACCGCCCATGTCCAGCACAGCACAACCAAGGCTGTACAGTGACGTGGCTACGCGGTGGGAAGGCAGTGCCACAGCCATGTGCCCAGTGCACGCATGGACCACCATTGACGCACTTCCAGACATGCAGTGCCACTGGACAGTGCTGACTGTCACATGTTGCATGCATGGCAGTGTTGTCCATGGATGGTGGCCATGCCCTGCCCCCCCCACACAGCATGCAATAGCATTCATGATGTCATGTCACTCACCCTCATCGTGCTGCTGCTGCTGTCGTGGTTCGTCACCACCACCACCACGCACAGCCACCGCTGCCACCTCTTGCTGCACCTCAGCCCTGGCCCTCCTCCGCTCCGCCACACCTGTGGGAAACAAAAGGTGAGAAACACATCAGTGAAATCCCAAAGCAGACATGCCCCTGCCCCAATGAGTGTGCCCGCCCACCCAGCCAGACCCATACATCACATATCCTGTAAACACCACCACAGCCAACCACAAACCATCCCTCCCCCATGTGCTGGACACAATAGACAGTGTTACCCATACGGACCATACAGTGCATAGACGGCTCACCCACCTGGCCGAGGCACCACGCCCCTCCTGGCACGTGACCGAAGACGTGCCAGTAGTGCCGGCTCCCTCCTCTGCAGGTCCCCGTACCGGTGCCTGCACTGCTCTGCGGACCTCCACCAGCCAGTGGCCTCCTCAAGGTCATTGGCCACCTGCTGCCCCACATGGGTTCTGGCCATGTTGAGGGGTTCATCCCCAAATAGTGGGCCATGGTGAGGCTCCACTATGGCCACCAGGTTTCTTGAGTTGAGTGAACTCCATTGGGGCTCTCCTGTGTGCCATCCCTGCATGTATAGTAGGCAATATGGTGCTCATAGCGCCTGTTATGGAATTGTTGCGCAATACAGCTCCGCTATTCCCTATCGCTCTGTTGGTATAGCGCTGCCAGTCCCTATCGCGCTGTTACCGAACAGCGCGATAGAGCTGCAGACATGCCATACGTACAGCACCAAGGGGGCAAAGGTCGGGCAGAGGGTCACGGTTCTCTGGCGCAAGGCCACGCACAGTGCCATCGGACGTCTATGCGTCCAGCACGATTGGTCGCCTGTGTGCCATTGCCACAGTGGACTACTGCGCAGTTGTGCCACAGCGTCATGTAGTGACCGTCACTGTAGCGCCACTGGCACAATGGTGGCCATGTCCTGAATTGCCTATCGCACACAGCACATCATCAGCGTGGCAGACGCCTGCGTAAGCTACCTGGGCATGCGCAGTGCAGTGTACTATGCAGTCACAGAACTGCGCCATTGGCTCAGCCAGTTCAACCGTATTGCGCAAAGCGCAACAGCGCGATATTCAGCCATCATATGCAAATCATCCGATCAGCCCAATGGCGCAGCGGTGCAATTTGCATCTCATTAAAGTTGCTCCAGTCCTAATTTGCATACATTGCGCTATAAATATGCGACACTGTTCTGCAGTGGCCATATTCGGTTACTGCAGTTGATAGGTGAGTTGCATGTATTGTGCTGTTCTGGACCATGGCCTCAGAGAATTGCTGTGTACTGCACAGTCACAGGTGACCACTCTCACCCATACAGGCTGTGAAATGACCGAGCAAGGACTGGGTGAGGAGGATGATGGTGGGCGGAAGAGGAGGCCCAACTTTATGAAGGCTGAGACGGAAGCACTGTTTGAGGCCTACCTGGCTGAGGAGCCACTTCTCAGTGGACGGCGGGGCACCCCTCAGGCCCGTGCTGCTGCATGGAAGGGGGTGGCACGTGCCGTCAACCTGCATGGCAGCCACCAGCGCTCTGTGCAGGAGTGTAAAAAGAAGATGGGGACCGACAGGAGGAGGGTGAAGGAGAAGGTTGCAGCCATCAGGGCGGCACATGCTGCAACAGGCGGGGGACAGCCGGAGGTGGTGCAGCTGACTCCGGCAGAGGACATGCTCGCTGCAAGCATGCAGAGCAGTGCCATTGAGGGCGTTCCTGGAGGTGGCTTCCAGACCGGTGGTAGCCCATCATTGCATGGTATGTCATGCTCGGGGGGGGTAAGGTAGTTCACATGCACTAACGTGTCCTTCCTTTTTGTTACAGATCCTGTGCATCTGCAGGGGTCAGCAGTGGAGGGCCTGTCCACTGCGGACAGCCATCCGGAATTGAAGGAGGGACCATCCACCTCCGCAGATTGCCGATGTGCACTGCGCCAGTGTACATGCCTGGCTACCTTCACTGATGTTGAGACAGGTGTGGGGAGTGCCCTTCCTGTGTCTCAGCGTTCTGGAATGCAAGCATGCCAGCACGCTGCAGCTGTTGCTGTGGCACAGACCTGCACCATTGATGATGCACCGATCACTATGGGCATTGACATGTGTGTGTCACAGAATAGACACACAGCAGGACAGCTCATGCCCATGGACCTAGCTGGTTCCGACGTGTGTGCCAGCATCTCAGCACAGTCCCAGGCTGTGCCTGTCAGCACCGGTGGGGCAGCACCGGTGGCTGTGCAGGTCACTGGCACTGTTGTGGCCACAGCAGTGGAACCACTGATCCCGTGGGCACAGCAGGCGGAGGGGCAACAGCAGCAGTCACCCACCGGGACTGGGGGTACAGGGCTCAGCGGTGATGTAGGTGCACCGCCTGTGGACATGCCCATATCTGGTCCTGGTGAGCAGCTCCCACCCTCAAGGGGTGCTGTACATCAGGCCCTTCCATACCCTGAGGGACAGGTTGCCGATGTGGCAGATGACCTCTTTGATGAGCACACCCGCCTGCTGCAGGCATCAGTACAGCAGCAGATGCGGGTTGCAACATCCGTGGAGGCACTGTGTGTGGCTCTGCAGCAGCACAGCAGGGACACCGAGAGGATCCTGTCCCAGACTGACCATTTGCAAGTGGATGTGACCGCCGCCACTGACAGGCTAACACAGGCAGTGGTCGGTGACGTGGCCACATTGGGCACACAGTCAGGTGCCCCTGTGCCGCTCACACCGTGCAGTAGGCTATCCACTCCCCATTCCCGGCGTCGTATGACACCCACCCTGTTGATGCCAGGTTCAGCTGTGGGCATCCCGAGCACCCCTGGTGCAGGTATGTTCGGTATGCTGCAGACCCCTGTGCAGGCAAGGTCGCGTTCGTGCAGTGGGACCCCTGGTGGTTCATCGGTGCCACCTCATGTGGCCCATGCTCAGCCTGCCAGTGCTGCTGGGTCTCAGCGGGGCCGCCCACGCATCTGAGGTGGCCGTGGCACTGTGCCACATGACTGAGCTGTCTCCCAGTGCGGGCCCTGTCTGGTGCTGCCCTGTGTGCAATGTGTGTTTCAGTGGGCAGTGCACCAGTGGGTGCCTTGCCCTACATGCAGACACACGGACCACCTGCACACCTTCCCGACTGCTGTCCATAGGTGCGTGTGCATGATGATGCCTGCATTGCGCTGTACACCAAAGTGCAAAGGTGCCCAGCATCTGACACACAAGGTTGTGGTGGTGGCCTGTGGACGTGTGTGTTTTTAGTGTCTGTGTTACTGCTCTATTGTGCAACTGACCCCTGTGCACTTTGTGCCTGTTGTGTGTGTGTGTGTGTGTGTCTGTCCATGTGGCGTGTTACTGTTCACCCCTCCCTGGTTGTATGTGTGCTTCTGTGCCCTGCCACTTCCCTTGCCATCATGCACCCCTGGTGTGTTTCCCTGTATGTATGTGGGTAGTGCCCTAGCCACTGTTGGTTGCACATGGCCCCATGACTTACCTGTGTTGGGCGAAGTGCTTCTCTGTGATGGTGTCCCGGTGCAGCTGGGCCAGCTGGATCAGTCAGGGGTCACGCCGTCCAAGGGGGGCTGCTCATCCCCATCATCACCGGCGTCACCGGCGTCCCCATCGCTGTCCCCCTCCTCGACCTGTACAGCTATCCCACAGTCTTTGGCCATGTTGTGCAGGATACAACAGGCCAGGAATATCCCACAGGCCTTTGAGGGGCTATACTGTAGGGCACTGTCGGAGGTGTCTAGGCATTGGAAGCGTGCCTTCAGCATCCCAAACACCCACTCAATGATGTTGCGTGGCAGCGTGTGCCTCATTGAGCTGCGCGATGGGTGCGGTGGGTCGCCCGGTAGGGTGTGAGCAGCCAGGGACCGAGTGGGCATCCACTGTCACCTGTGTGGAGATAGTGGAGGTTAGTGTCTAGTTCAGGCTCATATTACTCAACCCTGAGTGCCACACCCATGGCACCTGTGACTTACCCACCCTTGCCCCCGATTTGCCAATCCTACATGCATACTCACCCACTAGATGTCCTGTGGGGATGTCCCCACTCTCGAATTGATGGCACAATGCTGATGGGTACCATATGAATGAATCGTGTGCTCCACCAGGGTGCGTGGCACAGACCTTGATGATGCGCCCACTGGCATCACACAGCACCTGGCAGTTGACACTGGAAAATCCCTTCCGATTCAGATAGGCAGCCCCATCAGGGCCAGGTGGCGTGCAAATGGCCACATGGGTGCAGTCTATCGCCCCTAGCATGCCAGGCATACGTGCTACCCTGTGGAACTCCTGTATGTTTGCTGTACACTCCGCCGTGGTGCTGGGGAAATGGATGTACTCCACAGCATGTGGCAGCAGTGCGCTGAGGAATTGGGTGAGGATGCATGACGTGGCCGACTGTGTTATGCCTGTGGTGTCCCCTGTTGGTCTCTGGAAGGTACCCGTGGCGAGCAAGCACATGCAGGCTGTTACCTTTGTCTCCACTGACAGAGCGTGACTCCATCGTGAGGGTGCCTGCATCACATCACTGCACAGCTCACACAGCCGCCTCAGTATTGCCCTGTTCAGGCGATACCAGCCCACAATCTCTACATCTGAATAGAGCTCAAAGCTGATGCGGACTCGGTACTGCCTCTTGGGGGCGTACCACCGACAGCCTTCCACCGCACGCCGCCCCCCAGCATGCCTTCACTCCCTCATTACAGCTTCCATGTGGAAGCTGACACTGTCCATGTCCCTGGCTTGTGTCCCCCTGGCCGTTGTTGCTCTGTTACCCCCGCTGTCCTGACTGCTACCTCCACTGCACTGGGTACACCTACTGGCCTCTGCACTCTGTGGCCCCACACACCTTCCCTTGCCCCTCTTCTGTCCTGTGCTCTCCGTGGCCTGCACTGTTTGTCACTCTGGCCTTCTCTGTCTCCCTGCCTCATATGGCTTCCCTGTAGTGTTCTTGCGCCTCTTCCTTGAGCCTTTTTATTTTGGCTTATTTCCGCTATGGCGCAACTTCCGCCTGATCCACTGTTGCATTGCTCAAACCTTTGAATATCGCATTGCACACTTTATGCATGGTTCCACCCCTTGATTTGCGCATACCTTCATTAGCATTGTGCTGTTGCTCAGCATGTTTCTGTCGGTAACTGCCTCCTGCTGAATATGCAGAATAGTGCAATTTCAGACTTGCGCTGGCGCAACCCTATTGCGCATGGCGCAAACCTTTTGAATATCCCACCCAATGTACCAAACTTTTTCAATTTCTTTCTTGTGACCAGCACATCCAGTCTTCTAAACAGGTGCAACCAGTTAAGACATCATATTCCAGGGCTAATTTCTTACTGACAATTTTGCAAACAAGCTTGTGGCGGTCAGATTAAATTTCAGGGTTAACCCACTGAGTTCCAGATAAACCCAAATAGCTTTCTGCAAACATTTACACAATATAATTATATACATTTGCAAACCAAAGGATCCCAGCTTCACAGAAAGGTTCACATATATTTTCCAACCACAGAGAAGCAAGGGGGAAGAAAAGATAAAAACAGCAGGTGAAGAATGGGAGAAAACAGGGCAAAATTGTGAGACTGTTGGAGTGGCCAATTCCTAGGTGCCACAAAGAAAATTTGATTGAGCAGTCAGACAGGCAAGAGACAGACAAGTGACATAAAAGGAGAGGATATAATAGATCCTTGCTTTTAACCCTCTATGCAAAACTCATGGAATAGGGTCTTACCCAAGCCTGTTACACACAGGAATTGTGATTAAGGGAGTTCCCATAAGTAAATGATGAAGGAAAATCCTGGTATGAAGTGGGTGAGGGTAGCAACCTCCAGTACAGGAGAGCAATCTCTCTATTTCTACTGTGAGAAGTGGACTGGGGGCAAACACTGATTGGAGAGGCTTTTATTTATTTATTGAAAGCATTGCTTGTGCTTAGTATGGCTGGGCAAGAGCAGCTAGGACAAACAGTTATCTGGCTGTGCCTGGCAGGGACTTACTAAGTAAGGTCATGTGAATAGTGGGTGTTTGACCTTGCCTAGTAGAGAATGTAAGTGGTAACTGCCAGGGCTGCCTAGAGTGACGCTGGCAAAAGGTTGAGAGAAATAAAATGTGGTTGCATTAATATTTTGTTTCCCCCCAGGGTTGGAGTTCTTTAAATAAAGTTGTGCTTTAAAAAAAAAAACCACCAACAGCTTAATCTGGTTCAAGGTCAGTTGGCATTCATCTGTATCCCCTTCCCCTGGGTCGTGCCTGAAAATAGGCAGGATTTGTCTAGTGCACTTACCCGGTCAACAAAAATGAACTTACTGCTTGCACATTCAACAGGTATCATCATTGACTGCCATACCACTGTGCATGCTTGCTCTCTGGGGAAGGGGGGAGACTCTTCCTCTTGTGTGGAGCCTGTGGGAGGAGTGCCCACAGTTGGGAGATGAGAAGGAACAGTATCCAAGGGGGTTGAACTCAGGTATGCAGGAATGCATTTGCCAAATAAACCATGGCTTTCAAGTTTATTGGAGAGGGGGCATCATTCTTGTCTATGACCACTGATTTTGGTTATTCCAACTGTCTGATAGCCACCCCATACTGATACTGTAACATGAAAGTTGAGCTCTCTTAGAATTAAATGTAGTGCTAAATGCATAACACTAAGTAATACTTTATTTTTTATTTTGTTATGCAGTTCCGGAAGTACAATATGGGGTGTACAAAGGATCTTGGTAACAAATATGGGTAGGTCTACAATTGGGGTGGGTGGCAAAAAGTCAACAAAGGGTTCTGGCTTACAAATGGTATTTCCCTAGCTAATTCTCTGGCTCTACTGACACATCCATAAGTGGCAGACCCAGGAGGTTGGGGGGGTCAGCTGACCCCTCACTTTCAAAAGTAAGGGTCGGAATGTACATTTTGACCCCCCCCCACACACACACACACACACACTTCTGATACATGATTTACTAGTCTGGTATCTAAGTCTGCTTGTTGCCTTAAGCCCGCAGCATAAAACATACACATTCACTGGAAGTTGGCAAGAGCCAAGGTCAGATGAGCTCACTGTATTGTACCGACTAACTGCTATGTACCCTTCCCCAATTGGCACACAAAAGCACATATTTTTTCCCCAAATACATTTGCTTTTTCCCTTACCTCCCTTCCATCTGGCCTGGTCCCTCACTCAATTAACTTCAAGGACAGGAGCAGATGGTCTTGCTTTGTTATCTTGTCCTCCCTGAAATGCCTGGTGGTGCCTTTCATTCTGGTGTCACCTGACACCTCCTCTCCAGCCATTCATCCCACACTAATTATGTCCTCATACCCTCCCCCCTTACATATAACACTGCAATTTTGCAAGAAAGCCTTTGAAGCCAATTCCTGACTCCCTTTACTTATTTTTGCGTTCACTTGCTCTCATCAGCAAGGAACGTTTTGGGACAGTACAACTTTTTGGAGGTGAGTGACCCTCTTGTCCAATGCAGTGCTTGGTGTAGTGGGCACAACAGCACCGCACCAATGGATATGCGAGCTGTCTATGACAGCAGTTTGGCTGCAGTGGTCTTCAGTTGAAAGAAAAGCACTGCTGTAATCAGCGGTGGTAATGTGGGTGTATTTAGCATATTGACATCACCCTTTTCCCTCTGAATGCTAATGAAATCCCTCCCGCTTCCTCCCTCTGCTGCTGTCCTCTCAGCTCCCTCATTATTGCCCCCTCAAACACATTGTATGTGCCGATGGGGTGCCCATTCCCCGTCAGCTCCGGCCCCCCAACAAGCAAGCCATTAATTGTGTGCTGAGGGGAGTGCCTAATACCCCTCGGCTCATGCACTCCCCAACTCCAAAACATTGTATGTGCCAGCGGGGTTCCCAATCCCGTCCTCAGGCCCCAACAAACACCCAGGTGGCACACTGGGGCCACCCCAGTGTGCCCATTGTCCCTGGTAAAAAACATCCGGGAGTTGTTTTTAACCTATTGAATACAGAAAACCATCCCTTGTGCGTCCATTGCCCCTACCCCCAACCCACACCCACACTCTGCGGACCCCACATCCCCACTCGCCCATCACCCCATACTTACCTCCAGAGCCCAACGCAATGATCTTCACTGCAGTGGGAACACATCTGCACTCTTCAAAGCCAACTGGGAACTGAAGAAATGCCAGTAAGCTGTATAATGGCATAGAAACATAGAAACATAGACTTTGATGGCAGATAAGGACCGCTTGGCCCATCTAGTCTGCCCATTTCCCTACCTACAGGATAGGCCGCAGATCCTAGTTAACCAACAGCCTATTCCTTCCTACCCCCCACAAGAATTGCCTTATGTCTGTCCCATGCATTCTTGAATTCTCCCACAGTTTTAGACCCCACAGCCTCCTCAGGAAGGCTGTTCCATGCATCCACTACCCTCTCTGTGAAATAATACTTCCTCACATTGCCCCTGAACCGCCCTCCTTCTATCTTTAAATTGTGTCCCCCTTGTTCTTGCATGTCTCTTCTTCTGAAAGATGCTACCCTCTTGGACTTTGTTGATTCCATTGAGGTACTTAAAAGTTTCTATCATGTCCCCCCTCTCCCTTCTTTCCTCAAGGGTATACATATTAAGCTCCTTTAGTCTCTCCTCATATAGCTTTTCTTGCAGACCGTGCACAATTTTAGTTGCCCTCCTCTGGACAACCTCTATCCTGTCTATGTCCTTGCGGAGATGGGGTCTCCAGAACTGGACACAGTACTCCAGATGGGGTCTCACCAACTGTCTGTACAGAGGGATAACAACTTCCTGTTTTCTGCTGCTGATGCCTCTCCCTATACATCCCAGTATACCCCCAGCCTTCCTACTGCCTTCTCACATTGCTTCCTAACCTTAAAGTCATCTGATATGATTACCCCCAGGTCCCTTTCCTTTTTTGTTGTTGTTACTACCTCCCCACCCATTGTGTATTCTTCCCCTGGGTTCTTGTTTCCCAGGTGCATTATTTTGCACTTCTTTGCACTGAATCTAGCTGCCATACTTCTGACCATTCCTCCAACCTTGCCAAGTCCCTTTTCATCCTTTCCACGCCTCCTGTGTATCAACCCTGTTGCAGATCTTGTGTCATCTGCAAAAGCATACTTTCCTTCCAGTCCCTCTGCAATGTCACTGATGAAGACATTATAAAAGGACTGGACCCAATATGAACCCTGCGGTACCCCACTAGTAACCCCTCTTTCTTCAGAGTGGACTCCATTTACAATTACCTTCTGTGTCCTGTTGTGCAGCCAATGTTTTACCCAGGCTACCACCCTGGGACCACCCCAGGCTGGTTAATTTGACTATTAATCTTTGTGTGGGACTGTGTCAAATGCCTTGCTAAAGTCTAGGTAGCCATGTCCACAGACCCTCCTGGTCTACTACTTTGGTCACCCAGTCAAAGAAATCTATTAGATTCGTCTGACATGACCTTCCGCTGTGAACCATGCTGCCTTGGGTCCTGTGCTCCACTGGCCTCTAGGTACTCAACTATTCTTTCCTTCAGAGTGACTCCATCACTTTCCCCTACCACAGAGGTCAGACTGACAGGTCTGTAGTTTCCTGCCTCTGTCTTGGTCCCACTTTGTGAAGGAATCCATCCGCCTTCCTCCAGTCCTCGGTACCACACCATCCTCCCATGATTTACTAAAAGAGTAGCCAGTGGTTTCACTAGTTCCTCCCTTAATTCTTTTAGAATTCTGGGGTGAATTCCATCAGGACCCATTGCTTTGTCCACCTTCAGTTTTAGGAGTTCTTGCAGAACCCTTTCTTCTGTGAAAGGACTGGGATCGACCCCCTATCAAGAGTGCTTCTGTTAATTGGATTAGGCACTTCCCCCTCCTCTTTTGTGAATACTGAGCAGAAATATTCATTCAGTATCCTGCTTTTTCACTGTCCCACTCTGCCCACCCACCGTTCATTCTATTCAGCCTCACTATCCCTCCCTTTGTCTTTCTACGCTCGCTGATGTACCTATAAAAGGTTTTATCCCCCTTCTTAACTGAGTTGGCTATCTTTTCCTCAGTTTGGGCCTTTGCTATTCTGACTTCCCTCCTGCTTCCTTCTGCCTTAACTGGTACAGCTCTCTGTCCTGCTCCTTCTGTGTTTCCTTATACTTCCGGAATGCTATCTTTTCTTCCTGACTTTCACAGCTACCTCTTTTGAGAAAAGAAGTGGCTTTTTCTTTGTTTTGATTTGTTTATTTGCTTCACACAAAGGCTTGTTGCCTCTGTGATGGCAGTTTTGATGATTCCCCATTATTGCTCCACACCTCCTTCTAGCCTGTTTGCTAGTGCTTTTCTGAGGCATTCTCCCATTTTGCCAAAGTCAGCCCTCCTAAAGTCCAGTACCCTCACTTTTGTATGGCTTGACTGTGTAGCTGAGTTTAACGTGAACCACACTGTTTGATGGTCATTTGTCTCTAGATGGCAACCCACTTCTAGATCTGAGATCCTCTCACTGCTCCCGTTTGAGAGTACGAGGTCTAAGATTGCTCCCTCACGAGTGGGTTCTGAAACTAGCTGTCTGAGGCCTGCCACCTGTAGGGCATCAAGAATGGCCCTGCTCTTGGATGTGGCTGCAGCAAATGTGCTCCAGTTAACATCTGGCATATTCAGGTCCCCATCAACAGTATCTCCCCTTTCTTTGCCATTCTAAGAATGTCTTCTATCATATCCAATGCCTTCTATCATATCCAAATTAGTTTTTTTTCAGTTGAAGTGGATATCTCTGCCATTTTTGTGAATTTTGGCACCAAATTTTCAGTATGGGGTTCTTGGGACCCCACATTGTGAATTCAGTCACTGTCTTGTGGTTATTTGGTCCAGAAAGGTGATTTCGCAGTCACTTCGCGGAATCACCTTTTAGGACCGATTAACAAAACGACAGTGTCACTTTTCATGAGGTGGGCTCCCAAAAACCCTATGTTGCAAATTTTGTGAAAACATTCCAAAAATGACTATGTTACGAGTGTGCGTTACGCAGTTTCCATGCACACTCGCAACTTTGAGAGTCTGTAATATTTTTACTCCAGATTTTCAGCATAGGAATTTTTGCACACCTCCTTATGAACAGTACAGCTGTCATTTTTCACATCATGGCCGAAATGTATTTTCATACATCCGTCGCACAATGGCGCGTTCGCTGTGGGAAATCAATGTTCAGAACAGATTAGGAAAATCACAGTGGCACTGTTCATGAACAGATGTCACAAAATGTCTATGCTGAACATTTGGCAACAAAAGTCCACAAAATGACTGTGTTACGAGCGTGGTTTGGGTAGTTTCCATGCACACTCATAACTTTGAGAATTTGTAATATTTTCACTCCAGATTTTCAACATTGCCATCTCTTCACACCTCCCTATGAATGGTATAGCTGTCATTTTTCAAATCCTGTCTGAACTGTGTTTTCACACATGCTGCGTAGAATGTCATGTGTGACAGGGTAGAATAGCGTCCTGTCCCAGTTTTATGGAGAAAGGGTTTAAATGCAAGGATCTAATCTGTCCTTTTCTGTCTCTTCGCTGTCTGGTTGCACAACCAAATTTTCCTGTGAGACTTTGGACTTAATCAACCCGAACAATCTCGCAATTCTTTACCTCTCACGGTCTCTCAGTTTTCTCTTGCTGTCTGTTTTTCTCCCTTCCATATCTATATCTGCTAATATAAAAATATGTGCAAATCAATGTATTGAAATGAAACTGATATTGGGATCCCTTTTGTTTAGAAGAAAAAGAGACACACAGAGACTGAAGAAAGATGTTATTTTATTTCTCTGTATATAGTTATTCTGAACAAGTTTATTTTTTTTTATGTTACTGCAAATGTAAAATAATCATTTTTGGTGAATTTTATAACCACTCCTGGTTTTCCCTTTGCTTCCTGACCTGTGCCTTGACGACAGATGGTGTCACCCTAAGTGGGAGTTTAAGTCGTGCATACCCTAAGACAGGAGATTTGTGCATGGGTACTGGACCTAGCACCAGGGAAGCACAGAAGAGGGTATGGATTCTACAGCAGCAAGTCCAGGAGTCGTTACCAGGAGAATGGCAGCCAAACTAGCAGTGACAGAAGTCCAGTCTGAGATTGTACAGCCACCACAAGTCATGGAAAAAGACTAGGTAGTGACAGAACCTGAAGGCCTGATGGACTTTTTCAAATGGCGAGCTATACAACAAAGAGAGACTGAGAAGCAGAGAGAAAAAAGAGATTCAGCATTTAGAAGCACAGAGGAGAGAAGAGATGCAGCAACAGAAGCAGTGATGGCCGGATGCCTTGCAAGCTATCAAAGGCAGAGGATCACTGAAGCTGAGGCAATTGACCACAACGTTAGGTCAAGATAAAGCTGTTTAATGTTAAAAAACTATTACAAAGCATATCAGCTTATCATAGCAGCACCCCTCTCCCACGTGCGTGGGAGAGGGGTGCTGCTATGTTTTGTAATAGTTTTTTAACATTAAGCAGCTTTATCTTGGCTTAGCGTTGTGCTCATTTGCCTTGGCTTCAGTGACCGTACTGCCCTATTTTTTGTGGATAAGCAACTTAAAAGCCATTCAACTTACAAAGTTTTATCCCTCAGATGATATTGAGGCATACCTGTGTAAGGCATACGCTCCATTTTTGTAAGGTGGATATACATATGCTATCTACGGGTTCGGGGAAGGATGAGGTTACCTGGCACAAGAGACCTAGGTTTGGCTACTCTGCACAGGGGCACCCAAGTAAATCCAACTACAGGAAGCAATAACTGTAATGTCCAGAACCAGAATTTGGATTTTTCAGTGTGGCTTTATTTATTAACTCACTGAACATAAACAAAGCACTGCATGGTCCCCCACAGGGCTACATAACTGTAATGCAGATTAGAGGTTAAACACAGCGGTCCATTTGAGGAATGAACACAATAAAACAGTTGCCTGGCTTTGGACCCACCAGGCACTCAGCCCGGACTTTGCATGCGCATTGGATACACAGCCCGACTGGCCCGGCTCCTCTGCCGGCCACTCGACTGATGGTCCACTTGGCGAATGGACCCAAACTCTACTTGGAAAGACATCCCATCAAACAAGGAGGCTCCCAAACTGTGGCTTCCCACACCACTTGAAGTCTGCAACTCCTAGAGAGATTTGTTTTCGTACTTCCAAATCGAAACTCCCATCAAACAAGGAGTACTCCCATCCAACAAGAAGTAGTTTTCCCATCCTGTGGCTCCCCACACCACTCGAAGTCTGCGACTCCTAGAGAGATTTTCAAGTTGCGACCCATGTCTGGGTACCTACCCCATCACTGGCCAAGCGCATGAGGCAAGTAGCAAAAACACAGAAGAAATCCGTAGAGATGGACCTGGTTACTAAAGATGTAGGGTTTTCCCAGCTCCAGCTCCCACAGCCCATACCCGGCCATTTCTCTGGATACACAGAACTTTAGACTTTAAAATGTAGATTGATGGTGGATGACCTGAAGCACCCCCTCTACAGAGAACTTTAAATCCATTAACACTTTAAACAGATGACTGCTCTATTTGTTTGTCCTAGTTGCATAGTTTTCCCAAATAGCAGTCCCCAATACTTGAAATCCAACTGAAGAAAAGAAGTTGTTTGCCCCTTCCAATGGGGCCAAACACTCACCCATTCGTTGCAGGTGCCCCACAGGCGAAAAACTGTAACCTTTGCTGTTATACATGAACAGACCGAACTTAAATTAAAATAGGCAGCTTACTTCCCAGGGTGGGAAAAGGGGATTACCCTTGGAACCCACAAAGAACTTTTCCTCACCCCCCAGAGGGAGGGGGGTAAACAGACACTACTGGTGTTCTTCTTGTTTGCTTAAGGACAAACTGAAGACTGACTTTGAATTCCCAATGTTCTAAACTTACTCTGAGCTGAAGATTCCAAATGTGGCTCATGCAGCTGCGACAGTTCTATTATGATGTCGTCTCTCAAGTCTCAGCTGTGACTGAGGACAGAGTGAGACAGTGTGAAACCCATTTAACTGGAGTTTCACAAGCTGCCTTCCCTGCCTACCACTAGGTCTTACTGGGATTCTAGTAACCCCGGGTAACAAAGGGGTTACACCTGACAACCTTTGAAAGAGTTGCCACAGCCTGCCAGTGGCCAAAGCAGTAATGGACAGTCAGGCTGGTACCCTACCTGACAGGGAAAGCCCAACTTGCCTACAGCAGTATGGACACTGCAGAGTCAGAAAACTGTGACCTGGTAAAAAGTGAAATCCTGAAAAGGTATGACATCTCCGGAGAGACCTACAGGCAGAGATTTTGATCTCTGAAGTACAACTCAGTTGATAATTCTCGAGAAGCATTCACCTGACTCAGAGAACTCCTGATAAAGTGGATCCAACCAGAGAGCAAAATAGTCCCACAGATCATCGGCACATTTGCCATGTAGCAATTCATCAACATCTTGCCTAGAGATGTGTAGTTGTGGGCAAAGGAACACTGACCAGAGAGTGGGGAAAAGGCTGTTTCTTTGGCTGAGGACTACCAAATGGCCAGACAGATGCCACAGCAGTGATGTAACAGCCAAGCACCGGTAAGACACTCTTTTTCCCATTTAAACTCCAACTATGATAAGAACTCTGGTGGGAGTAACAAATCTGTGCCCAAAGACATTATTTGCTATAACTCTAATAAGCCAGGCCATTTTGCAAGAAACTGCCATACTAAGAAGAAGAGCACTATAGCAGATTTGTCATTGGCAAATTGGGGCAAGTACTTAACAGATGTGAAGGTGGGGGAGAAGACTGTGAAGGGACTCATTCATTCGGGAAGCAGACAGACCTTAGTGCATGTTGATGTGCTGGGAAAACACTGTGCAAAGGAACCAAGTACTGGTGTCAACTGCATCCATGGGGACACTTGATACCATCCCACCACCCAAGCGACTCTGACCATTATGGGTGTGTCGCACCAAATGAAAGTGGGGGTAGTTGCCAAGTTACCCGTACCTGTGATTATTGGAAATGACTTTCCAGGATTTACTGAGTTTATCAAAGAGGGAGTAAATCCTGATGCTTCAGCAGCTGTGGTGATGAGAGCTCAGGCAAAGAAAATATCAGATGGTGGAGACACTTTTGCTTTCAAAGATTTTGATTCAAACTTGTTTGAGCACAGCTCCAAGATCCAGAACTCCAAGAAAGAAAGCCGAAGCCTGAAGAAACTGTGGCAACAAATGACTGATGGACATGAAGGGTTAAAATATAAAAATGCTGAAACTAAATTGATAACTGATTGTGATTTTCTTTCAGAACAAGCTAACAATGTTTCTCTCCAGGGTTATTTTAAGCAGCTGGAGGTAAAACCAAAAAACAGGGCAGACTTAATGTTTAAAAAATGTAATGGGTTACCGTGCAGAGTTTGGGTTAAACCTCAGACACAGGAACAGGCAGAACAATTGGTTATACCAAGTGGTATAGAACAGAGTTACTACAGATAGCACATGATAGTCCTATGGCTGGTCACTCAGGGAGGGATCGCACCCTTGCCAGATTTCTGTATAGATTTTACTGGCCTGGAATACATGAAGATGTTGCTACCTATTGTAATTCCTGTGCTGAGTCTCAGAAAGTAGCCACAGTCACTAGGAAAGACCAGGTGCCCCTGGTGCCCCTACCCTTAATAGAAGTGCCTTTTGAGAGAATTGCAATTGATGTGGTTGATCCTTTAGACAAAAGTAAAAAGGGTAATAGCTTTATCCTGGTAGTATGCAACTATGCTACTCAATACCCAGAAGCAGTTCCAATGCATACTATAATATGGCAAAACTAATAGTAGTCCAAAAAAGCAACATAATTGGTTCAACTGCATCAGGTGGCACCAGAGCAACATGGCATTATTCCACTAATAATGCCGTGTTACTAGTGCAGTACTAAAATGAGCCACGGAGCACAAAACAGCAGTGTTTCCAAAGCGCACAACCATTACATCTGATATCTCTTGACTGTCCCACCCACCCACCCAAATGGTCACAGTAGTTGCTCAGGGTGAAATACCTGTAGAAGTCTGTAGAGCAGAAAGAAATGTGCCTCCAAAGCACATACAGCGGTGCACCTCTCAACAGGAGCAAATGATAAATCTGAATGATTTCCAGTGTTTTACAGTGCACAGAACTATGCACTTCAATTACTGTGGAGCACGAAATGTGAGCCAGCAGGAAAAAAAGTCTCAGAACTGATAGAAAGAGCCACCAGAAAGTAAGTTGCAAAAAACAGCACTGTTAAGTTCACTGATGTTTGTCATATAACAAACGAAGCGAGGGTCACATGATATGCAAATTATGTGCACAGTTACACGCCGACACAAGACAAGGGGCATACCGAAGACCTCCTAACCAGGATATAAGAATAATAGCCATGTGAAACAATATGCAAATGATAAGTTTCCTTTAATGAAATGTTTTTGTTGTTGTATCCTAAAGTTGTAAACGGACACATCTGTATGTGAGAAAGTACTGGGTCAGCCGGCCTGGTGGTACTGAGGGTTGAGGCGCTGGATGCCACACCTCGCACTACCTTAGTGACCCGGGTTTGGGTATGGACTCAGGTCGTTGGGGGTCGGCAGGGAGAAGGAGGACTGAGTGTCCCAATGGATGCTCTCCTCCTTCAGGGTGGGTTACCAGGGGTGCTGTATGCACCCGATGTCCCTGGGGGCCAGTGGGAGCACCGGCTCTCATGGGGCACTGGCGGCTTCACAAGGGCTGGAGTCGGGAGAGGAGGACGTTGTTAGGCACTTGGTGGACGTGCGTCAGCATGCACTTGCCCGAGCCGACATCCTCATGGGAGGGGGGAACGGGAAGCACAGAAAACGGAAAACCAACCTCGGCGGTCCTAGATGACGGCCGCTCCAGCTGCCCAATCCAGGAACCACAGGCAGACCCCGCTGTGTCAGGGTGCGCCACAAAAAAGACAGGAGGAAAAAGGTAGGAGTCACCCATGAGCACTCTATAGGCAGACTCAATGTGTCAGGGTGGGTAACATGAGCGAGCCTGAAGGAGTGGAACGATGGGGCGATAGGAGGGGATAAAAAAGAAAGTAAAAAAAAGAAAGTACTGGGTGTATGTTCTAAAAGTGCAGTAAACATTTGATTGTACCTGAAATACCGTCAGTGAATCATTGATTAAGAAACAACAGAATGATTTCTGACACTCATACACACACTGTGTTACAAGTGCATTGAGCCTCTCTGAAGGTGGCATCTAATGGGGAATTAATGCATGGTTGGCCCGATGGTCCCAACCACCATTAGTCCCATAGACTCCTATCATCTCAATAATGCTTACCTGTTACAGCTCAAAAGTGGCAGCAGAGCTTGCCAAAATTTTCAGCAGAATGGGCATACCTAAAGAAATTATTACTGATCATGGTAGTAATTTTGGTGCTGCATTGCTTAAGAAGCTGTACAAACTGCTAGGTATCACTGCCATAAGAACCTCCCGCTATCACCCTCAGACAGACTGTCTTGTTGAACATTGTAACCAAACCCTAAATTGCATGTTAAAAAGGTTTGTAAAAGGGGAAGGGAAAGATTGGGACCAATACTTGCCTTACCTACTTTTTACTTACAGAGAAGTGCCACAGACATCAACGGGGTTTTCACCATATGAAATGCTGTATGGTAGGCAGCCAAGAGGGCCACTGGATGTGATAAAAGAAACATGGGATGATAACCCCACTTAGAAACAATCTATATCTTCTTATATGTGTGCGCTAAGAAAGCTGGCAACATATGCTGAAATTGCCCATAGTAATGAGGAAGAGGCCCAAAACCAGCAGAAGGTATATTATGACCATGGGGTAAAAGAAAACATTTTTGAGCCAGGTGAAAATGTTTTATATTATATTATTTATTTATTTATTGAATTTTGAGGACCAGGTAAGCCCACTGGGCCCCGAAGGTCCCTTTTTCATGGGCGACCCGGGAATAACAGTACAAGAGATTATAGACAGTAAAAAACACATGGAAGTACAGGTTATCATGGGTATACAGTATTCAGCTGTTTACACATAGCAGTCGTTACATAGGTTTGGTATATCTGATTGGTCAGTGTTGTTCATTACATCATCCATTGACAGAGACATTAGTGAGACAGTACTGTAGATTCCTTAGGTGACATAGTTTAAGGGTATACAGTATTCGGCTGTTTACACATAGCAGTTGTTATATAGGTTTGATATATCTGATTGGTCAGTGTTGTTCATTACATAATCCATTGACAGAGACATTATTGAGACAGTACTGTAGATTCATTAGGTAACATAGTTCAAGAGCATTAGTAGGTTCAGATTGAGGGAGGTGAGAGTTAGTGCAACATTGTTAGGGGCTAAAGATTATAGTTAAGTGAGCAGGCTGTTGAGGTCACTGCAGCAGTGTCAAGGGCGGAGGCATTGGCATATGCTTGTTGATAGGTCTTGAGTCTTGTGCGGAAACATGGTAATGATGGGGTGTCTCGTATCTCCAAAGGGAGGTTATTCCACAAGGAAGGGGCAGTATGAGAGAAAGATTTTTGTCCTGCCTTAGTCCTGACCTTGGGGACCTCTAGTAGCATGTGGCCCGAGGATCTAAGGCTGAGCTGGTTTATTTTTACTGTGAGGAGTCCTCCAAGACTTGGGGGAGGCCAAGGGTTAATTATCTTCTTCGCCAGGCAAAGTACAGTGTAACTGAGGCGAGATTCGAAAGATGGCCAGTTAAGCTTTGCCAACGCCCCGCAGTGGTGGCTCCTGGAGTGGGATAAGGTGGCAAAGTGGGCCACCTTGTTGTATAGGGTCTGTAGTTTACCGAATTCCAGCTTTGCGATACCCTGAATGACCGGGGCAGCATATGTTAGAGTTAGAAGTAGGACACTAGTTGCAATAGCAGTCCTAGCTTCTGGGGTCAGCAGTTCCTTGAGCCGATACAGTAATCCAAGTTTTGTATGGATTCCTCTTGTGACTTGGTCCACATGTTGTTTGAACGTGAGACCTTGGTCAATGGTAAGGCCAAGGTACTTTGTCGAAGAGACCACTTTGAGCTTGTTATCCTCAAGGGACGAGAGTTGGAGTAGATGTGTTCTATCTAGTCCAAGGGCTCTTGGTCTTAACAGCATGGCTTTAGTTTTGCTGGTGTTAAGAACCATTTTATTCTTGATAAACCACTTCTCCATGATGTGAATATCCTTTTGGAGAGAGGTGCTAAGGTCATCCAGGTTGACCGAGGTTTTGTAGATGACAGCATCATCAGCATATTGGATTGCATTGCTACTTCCGCAGTGTTTGCGCAGTTCATTTACGTACAGTGAGAACATAAGTGGCCCAAGTATAGATCCCTGGGGTACACCGTCCTTTAGGGACAATGGTTTGGAGAGTATCTCCTGCCACCTGACCCTCTGAGAGCGACCAGAGAGGTAGCTTTCAACCCATTTGAGGGCATGGACATCGAGGCCTATGTCGTGGAGTTTTGGTACTGCTACCCACAACAGAAAATAAGCTGTTAATGAAGTGGCAAGGGCCTTATAAGGTTTTTGTACTGGCACTGTTATCTATGAGATCCCTGACAGAAAAAATCCTTCTAAGTTATACCATGCTAACCTCCTCAAGACATGGGTTAAAAAAATGCCAAAAGCTGCATTGCTGGTTTTACCAGATACTGATAAGGAAGATAGTGATGTAACATATGATAGACTGGAACAGACTGTAAATGCTGATGCTGTAAAGGTGAATGTTTCCTTAACCTCAGAACAAACTGCAGACATTCGTAATATGCAAAAGACATTTAACAGCACTTTTACCATGGTACCAGGCTGAGCAAAAGGGGTGAGCATGTAATAGTGACAAGGAATGCTCATCCAATTTGACAAAAGACATATAGGTTACTAGAGCAGTTAAGAGCTGATGTGGTTAAGAAAATACAAAAAATGAAACAATTGGGTATCATTGAGGATCGAGGAGTGCTTGGTTATCTCCCATGGTAATTGTAAACAAAAAATAAGGGGGTGTTAGAATCTGCTTTGTTTTCAGGAAACTTGAATCAAGTGTCAGAATTTGACAGTTATTCTATGCCCATGATAGATGATCTGGTGCACAGACTGGGGAGTGCAAAGTATATCAGTACCCTCGATCTCACCAACGGTTACTGGCAAATACCTTTAGCTAAAGAATCCAGAGATAAAACTGCATTTGCCACCCCTATAGGATTCTATCAGTTCACCATCATGCCATTTGGTTTACATGGTGCGCCAGCTACATTCCAGTGGTACACGGATGTAATTTTATCCCTTCACACTGGTTATTGTGCTGTGTACCTGGATGATGTCATAGCGTACAGTCCAATCTGGAAAAGCCACCTGGAACACCTATGAGCAGTTATACAAGCTATCAAAAATGCAGGTCTGACTATTAATCGTGCCAAATGTGCATTGGGCATGCAGGAAACCAGATATTTGGGCTATGTGTTGGGAAATGGAGAAGTTAAGCCAGAGATTTCTAAAATAGGAGCTGTAGCTAACAGCCCTCTACGTAAAACAAAGAAACATGTCAGGTTATTTTTAGGGCTGGCTGATTATTATCAGAGATTTTCGAACATATGAAATTTGCCAGCAGATAAAGGCCTAGAGGTTTATCAAGTCTGCTTGAATGTGCAGTTAGCACCCCTTATTCTGCAGCTGCCCCTCCCTTCCGCCCTTCCCCTTCATTAACTCTCCCCCTTGTCCTGTCCCATCCCCTTTGGAAGCAGTCCATTGTTCTACTGGATACCACTTCTGCAGGTAACGCATTCTACCCAACCACCACCCTCTCTGTAAAAAAGTGTTTCCTCATCTCCCTCCTGAACCTTCCTCCCTCCAGTCTCATATCATGGCCCCTGGTGTCCCTCCCCTCCCTTACTTTGAACAGCCCCTCTGTACCGGTCTTGTTTATTCCTTTCATGTATTTAAAGGTTTCAATCATGTCACCCCTGTCCCTGCTCTCCTCCAGTGAGTACATGTTCAACTCCCTCAACCTCCTCTCTTATGATAAGTCCCCCAGCCCTTGATCATCTTTGTCACCCTGCGCTGCACCCCCTCCAGTAACTTAATGTCCCTCTTCAGATACGGGCACCAGTAATGCACGAAGTACTCCAGGTGCGGTCTAACTAATGACCTATACAGTGGCAGAATCGCCTCCTCCCTCCTCAATACAATACAATGCAATACAACCCAGCATTTTGTTGGCCTTTGCAGCTGCCTTCCTACATTGTGCCGAGTTGTTCATTGACCCTGTAATGAGCACCCCCAGATCCTTCTCCTCCTCTGTTTGAGCTAGCTGCACTCCACGCAGCTGGTAACTCCTCCTTGGGTTCTTCATCCCAAAATGCAACACCTTGCACTTTCTGGCATTAAACCCTAGTTGCCAGGTGTCTGACCAGGTTTCAAGCTTTGCCAGATCATCCTGCAACCTGGGAAGATTTGTTCCCAACTTTGCTGAGTTAGCTACTCCCCTCACTGAACTCACAAAAAAAACGGTACCCAAATAATGTGAAATGAACTCCAGAGTGTGATGAAGCTTTTCAAGCAATAAAGGCTGCATTATGTTCAGTCCCTGTTTTAAGAAGTCCAGACTTTGAGAAACCATTTTTATTATGGCTGTGGGTGGAGTCTACAGCCATTTTGCTATCTGTAGCGTGAAAATGGAGTCTCGAAGGACTTATTTTTTGGACACTTCAGTGTATTCTTCCACATCTACAAATCACTATGACAACTAAAATAAAATAATCCCTTCTTTCTGTTTAGAATGTTGGAGACATAACTCCAAGCTGCTTATCTGAGGACCATTAGGAAACTGAAGATTTGTTTACCCCCTTCGAAATGCAACAGCTTGCACATTTAAATAATTAGCATGTAAACATTTTTTGCTACTAATTCAGTTGGGGATGAATATTTTTCAAGAAAGATTCATACCTCATAAATGATACCCTTCCCCAGCAGATTTTGTAAAGATTTACACTGTTTTTAACCTCTCAAGACCCATCTGATAAAATGCCAGGTCTTCAGTGAACTACCCATACTAAATACATCAATTTATTTTTGACAGAAAAGGGCTGCGACCTGCTTCCCAAACATAACAGATATGAGCTACTGAGATCTCTTATAGTAAGTGAGTGTGCGTGTGTGTGGGTGTGTGTGTGTGTGTGTGTGCGTGTTTGGGGAAGGGGTAGAGAAACAGTCAAGCTTTAGGCAAGGGAGACCTCATCTAATGAATTAACTGCTGACAAACCATGAGTAATACAGAAGCAAATGATCTGACACCTTTTATTGGACCAACATAGATGTGACATAAAGAACTTATGCCATTTATAAAATTCCTGATCAAACAACTGCAAACGGAAGACTGTTTTTTTGTTATTTTATAATATGATATACTGAGTGTGTTTTTACTGAGTTGCTGGATCAGGGCCTTGATAAAATAATAACATTTATTTAACTCATTCAAGATTCCATCAGGTGGACAGAAAAAAAAGTCTTTGAGAATTTGTCTGAAAACTAACTATAAGATGCAAAAAACAGCATTTGCGTGTACACACACACACATATATACTGTATATGTGTGTGTGTGTGTGTATATATATATATATATATATATATATATATTTATGCAATAGCGTGGACATACTGTAAATCCTATGTGATAAATCTAAGCTACTATGAGATAAATTCAAAATTTTACATTTATATACATAGTAGACACATCATCACAGATTTATATACATAGCAGATATGTCACAATCACTCCGGAACTCATTTAGAATGTTCAGCCTCGGTACCAGTACTAACAATATTCAAATGCAAATAACTTTAAAATGAAATAAGATAGCATAGTGCTGTGAGCATGAAAGTTGTGCAGCACAAAATTATCTACAAAATGAGTGGTATTTCATTTATAGATACCTTATAGATTTATTTATAATTAGCAAAAAAGAACAGAAAAAGCAATTTTTTGTTCACTTTTTTGACAAACATATGCAAAAAAAGATAAATAATCAAAAGCAAATGTCCCTGCACTGACAGAAAGCATCCCTATTGCATAAATGAAATATACAATGATGAGCTGTCAGATAAATGATATATCTATACTCGTGCTGTTTGACCTCGGACATCTCACTCATGGCTTATGCCACTCCTGAAGTTACCCGAGGTCAAACAGCACTTATGTAGATAAATCATTTATCTGACAGATAACCATTGTATATCCCTTATATATAGAAATGTCTATATTTGCAATACATTTGTTTACAGGCATTACTAGTATCTTTTGAAAGATTGTCTGACTTGTGATTACTAATTTTGAGTATTTTTTTTTTATTTATTTAGTTATTTAACCAGATGAGACACACTAAGCTGAAAGCTTTTTACAGGTGCAACCTGGGAGCACAGGGAAGTTAAGTGACTTGCTCAGGGTCACACAGTATGCAAGTGGAAGCTGTAGGATTCAAACCCAGGTCTGGTGTGCTGGATGTCACCAGATTTGCAGCTCAGAGCCTTAAACCACTGTGCTATACTGCCTCCCATGGCCATACACGATGAGCTTGATATTTATTGTTTCATACAGTCCCCCATTATGCCTTATACATAGTGTATAAATCCAAAATATTCAAAGGCCATCGTGACCTATAATATTAATACTGAGCAGCAAATCAGAGCTCTTTTCCTAATAAAAGGCTGCTGATATAAAAAAAAGAATAAAGTCATAAATAAAGAACCAGTGGCTTATGGAAATATTTACAGGGATTTATACAGAGATTTGATTCTGCCTTTGTGGGGAAAACACAGGGAAAATGAAGGTTTCTTACAGAGTAATGGTTATTTGGATCTGGGAGCACTGATTATTTCTTATCCTATATTTTGTATCCTGGATAGGGCAGTGGAAATGCTACATCTCACTATCACAGGGATGTTCATTTAAAACCTTTTGCACTGTATTTATTCAGTCTACCCCAGATTAGATGCAGTATCTTGTTTTCAGTGGGGTCATGATTTTACCATTTTTATAATGTATTCAGGCTTCCTAGTCCAGGGCCCTCATATTCAAAGGAGATATGCAGTGCATCCTACCTGAAAAGGGAGATGTGCCCGCACAATTCCAACAATGTGCAATAGCGTGATAGTCAAACATGCAGGATGCACCGTCTGCAAGGGAATGGGCCAGGGCACACACAAAAGGTAAACCGTTCAAGTTGAGGGGGCAATCCCATGCATATGTCATGCTGCAGCATATTCAGTGGGAAGGTGCCCCTCAGAGTCCAGAGCATTGCAGCCCACAGTTAGGCCACGAATAGCTGGCCTAACCCGACCAGCCACCCACAGGCAGCCTGCAGATGTGAACCCAGGTGCACAGCAGCCTGGCAGCCCTGGTAGACTAGAGGTACCCCCTTTCCATCCCCAATCTAGCCAACTCCATCCCTGAAGAGCTCCATAGTGTAGGGCCTTCCTCCAGACTCAATTGCAACAGAGGAAACCATGTCTATATCCATAGTCTACAAGATTCCCATCCACCGCCCCTGTATACAGACACCCTCACTCCCCCATACCCAACCTGTTGCAAAAGACTGCCACTGTCCTCCACACCCTGCCATGGCCAGCCATTGACTGCACTGAACCCAGGCTGGGGACCTGCACTCTGGAATGACTCAACTGTCTGTACCATGCATTGGGGCAACATGCCAGCTGTGGATCCACCAGTGTATGCAGTTGTGTGTACGTCCCTGGCAAATTGAGGAGGGAATTTACATACCTCCAGTGCATGCCTTGTCAATGCTGTATCTTCATGCTGTCATACACCACTGCAGGTCCACACTCTCCCCTGTGTAACATACCACCCTCTGGACTTCTGAAGTATCCCGGGTGCCATGGAGTGCGGTACCCTGTAATGCCATTTGCAGTGTACACTTCAGGCTATACATAGTTCATCCACAGTTCCCCAATTATACAAATGAATGGGAGATCAGCTGTAACATGCCTGTTTTGGGACCTGTGTAAGTGGGTACAGCATCAGCCCTCACCCACACTGAGCAGTGCAATGGCACTGGGATGATGGATCTGCATGCAAGTGCCTGAGGAGTATGGCCACTGGGTGTTATTACCCCACACATAACTCATGCCTATGTATGACACATTCCAGCATCCTACTGTAAGTGCTCTGCCACCTGCCGATACAGTGGTATGATCCCATTACAGAGCCAGTCATTGCAATGGGATGGGCTGGGGGGCAGGGAGGAGGCTGCCTGTGCATTGTTGAGTGGGAGTGGGGGCCACTACGCCATGGACATGGTCAGTGGGTGTATTCAGGTGCAGTTAGGAATGGCATTAGGGTCCCTACAATATGGAACCAATACAGCATGGACTACAGTACATTCAGGGCTGGTGGAATGGGTGGGAGGGTGCCACTATACCACCAGAGACTTCAGGGCTTGTCCCACGTGGGAGAGATCGGGGTCAGAGCTTGGGGGCGAGAGCTGCTCCGGTGCGTTCATCCCCATGTCAACATGCAAATGGGATGATAAAGAACATGCATAAGGCCCCTTTGCACCCTGCATGCTTAATTAGTTCATTTGCATTCCTGGGCTGAATATTGCCCATGGGGTCTGTGGTGCATGCCAGTATGTGCCACGCATTCCCCCTGGAAGGTATTCAGTCGGGGTCACCCTGAATGCACCTGACCTGGCAGCCACCTGCACTGCAACTCCCGTCCAGGGTCACATTTTCAACAGGAACGATGAAGCCCACCAGGATGAAGTGCAGTGTCACAGGTTTACTGCATGACAAAAGGGATTAACTCCCTTTGAAACTGCATTGTTTGCTGCAGTAACTCTATTGCAGAAGTCTGCAGTGCTGTGCTTTATCCTGGTGGGCTTCACTGTATACATACCCTGTACCGGTGGCGTATTCTTTTGGAATGTTGTATCAGTGCCGACTGGTGCACCCTCTTCGTGCAATGCATCCTTCTGCTCATGCATCAATCTGGCACTTAATATATTCCCCAGATGTAAAATATTGTTTTTAGTGTGTTCTGATTTTACACAATGCAGTATAATATTGTGTAGATGCAGAGCCCCACTGAAAATAAAGATGTAATTTCTTCTGTGAACTATCCAGGCTAAATATATAGCAATCAGCAGGCATATTCTAGGAAAACACATTGTAAAAATGTATAAAAGGAAGACCACATTGAAACTGCCTCTCCACAGATTTGAATTCTGCAAATTCATTAGAAATAATGGGTAAAAGCATCCGAAAAGCTCATCACAGCCATATCGGCTCTCCTGTTGCAAACAGATGCATCCAAGGTAGGTCTAGGTGCAATCCTAAGTCAAAATGTAGATGGGACAGAATGTCCTATTCTATACATAAGTATGAAATTGTGTGACAGAGAGAAAAGGTACTCCACTATCAAAAAGAAGTGTTTAGCAGCAAAGTGGTCCATGGAGTCCCTTACATTTGATTTACTAGAAACTGATTTGGTTCTTGTAACAGATTACAATCCTTTCTGTTGGCTTAACCAGATGAAAGATAAAAATTCCAGAATCACAAGGTGCTACCTGCACTACAGCCATTTAAATTCACAATGATTCACAAATCTGGTAAAGAGAATAGCAATGCGGATTTTCTGCCAATATATGGATCAGGAATTGAGGATTCTGAATGTTGAAAAACAAATGTATGAATTTGAACTTTACTGTTTGCTGTACTGTTATAGAAAAAGATACTGCAAATGTGCTTAACTTCTGAAAGCAGCAAATGTTATTAGAGAATAAAATGTTTTGGAAACCTGTTTAATCAAACAGGTTCCCTGTTAAGGAGGGGGGTGTATGTGGCAGGGTTGAATAGGGTCCTGTCCCAGTTTTATGGAGAAAGGGTTTAAATGCAAGGATCTAATCTGTCCTTTTTCTGTCTTTTCTCTGTCTGGTTGCTCAACCAAATTTTCCTGTGAGACTTCGGATTTGATCAAGCCGAACAATCTCACAATTCTTTGCCTCTCACTGTCTCTCAGTTTTCACGTTACCTGTTTTTCTCTCTTGCATATCTCTATCAGCTAACATAAAAATATGTGCAAATCAATGTATGGAAATGAAACTGATATTGGGATCCCTTTTGTTTAGAAGAAAAAGGGATACACAGAGACTGAAGTAAGATTTTATTTTATTTCTCTGTATAGAGTTATTCTGAACAATTTTATTTTTTTTATGTTACTGCAACTGTAAAATAAATATTTTTGGTGAATTTTACAACCACTCCTGGTTTTCCCTATGCTTTCTAACCTGTGCCTCGATAACAGCGCGGTCGCTGTGAGAAATCAATGTTCAGGACAGATAAACAAAATCACAGTGCCACTGTTCATGAGCAGAGGTCCCAAATGGTTTTATGAGGTGGGGGGTCACAAAAAGGCCATGTTGAAAATTTGTAGTACAAATACTAGCAAACACCCGAGGCATTAGAGATTCTAACCATAACATCCCACCCTGTGCAGACAGACAGGCATCATGGGCGTGCCTTTGGATTGCCGGCTGTAATTCTCACACCATTTCACCCCCCACACCCTGCAGCCAGTGACAGGCATAGAAATGTGCCTTGGATTCTTCGGCTCCAGAGTTCACTCAACTTTCTCCTATACTGCACCCATTTCAGCATATTTCCTTATGGAATGGGGTGACTGTAAAGCCGAACACCCCAATGTACACCTCAACACTTGTCTCTGTCTGCAGGATAGGGTGAGGTGAAATGGCGTGAGCATTATGGGTGATGACCCAAAGGCACACCCCAATGCCTGTCCATCTCTGCAGGTTGGGGGGTGGAGCTGGCGTCACTTCAGTACTTCACTGCCATTCATAATCTGCATCTGTCTAACTCATGTACTTCCAATGCTAATACCATCATGCAAACATTTGGCATTGACAAATGCTTGTTAGAAGTGCCAGTGTTACAGCAATTGTCAAGTACAGTTGAAGCAGATGCTGCAAGTAACTGACTGCTATATATGGCATCTGTGACGTAGGCATTTCAAAACTTGCCATGCGCTGACTCTCGATACAAAAACACATAGGGCAAGCCAATAGTGGTTAACATAGTGAGCATAAAAATAAATGTGAACTCTACACATGGAAACATACAAACAAGCACACACAAATGCCACTTTTTCTTATGTATAACTTATTTAACAGTTAATTTCAGCAGACAATCATTTGCTATCAAGGAAAATGAAACTTTGCACTAATAAAGGCATGTGTTTCCTTGGTGTTCTCAGGCTGTACCTCACTGTTTGATGATGTGTCTAATATAGTCCCCCGTTCTGACCATCAGTATCCCATATTCCGAAGACAGAAAGTTAACAAGTATGAGGCTGAAATGTAAATGAGATACAAGAGGAGTTGCAGAGAGGTACTCTGTTGGGACATGGGTGCTGAAGAGACATGGATACAACTAAGGAGGGGCTGCATAAGTGCCAAACAGCACTGCAAATACCTGCAAGCGAACATTCGACATTGAAATGCTTGTTGTTGACATACTGCTGTAATGTGGTCCTTCAGCTGGGCTCACTCCTCTCTCCATCTGATTTTCTTCTCTGGCCAGGTAAGGTAGCAGCCACTATATGGTCAGTTTGGATAGTATGTTTTTAAGCTCTGTTCTGTGGGTTGGGTCAAGGGGTGACAATTGTAGAAGGGGTAGGGGTATGCAGGTGAAAGGCAGCCACTAGTTGAGAGTCAGTCTACAAAGTATGTTTACCGTCCCTGAAGGCAGGATAAATTACATGTTTAAGCTCTGTTTTGTGGAAGACTGAGTCAGGGTTACAATTGTAGAAGGATAGGTATATGGAGCTGAAAAAAATGGGATCACTTTGCTCCTTAGGGAGTTTAAAAGTAACATTTCCATTCATTGTGTAAATGGAGATACCCTAAATTTCCTGAAGTCGTCACACTGTGATGTTTAGCCAGATTGCCCTAGTTCTTCCATTTTAAGGACCTGAACCCAATACCTCTCAACGGTCCCCTGATTATGATAACAAGGCATGCCCCTCATTTTACTCCTCAAAAGTTCTCTGTACCTCAACCGCCCCTTGAGAAAGAGATGCTAGCCAGTGGCTACACAGAGAATGTACTGTAAATATAGACTGTAATGCATGAATTCAAAAATAAACTTCATATAATAACCTTGCAGCTACATGTTTGAAGATGTGCCCCTTGGTGTCCTTCATTTTTAGTGGCCATGTCTAGGGATGTAAGTCTGTCATGGCAGTCATATACGTCATTAATTTCATGACGTTTGATCTTTATTCAGGACTTCCATGACTTTCACTAGTGTCATCAGAATGTAGTAATGATGACAGTGCCACAACATTTACTACTTTTTACTAACGATTTCATGAACAATGAGTCATTAAAACCTCATCCGTGACAAACTTACATCCCTAGCCATGTCCCTCATTTCAGTGACGAAAAGTTGAGAGGTATGCTGAGCTGAACCCATCTCTGTTGGGTGGTTTAACAATGTTTTCCAAAAACATTCTTCCGCCTCCATTTGTCTGTACCACTGCTCATGAGTTAGAAACATAGAAACATAGAATTTGACGGCAGATAAGGACCGCTTGGCCCACCCAGTCTGCCCATTTCCCTACCTCATGGATAAGCTGCAGATCCTAGTTAACCAGCAGCCTACTTCTTCCTACCCCCACCCCCTAGAATTGCCTTATGACTGTCCCATGCATGCTTGAATTCCACCACTGTTTTGACTCCTTAACTCCTCCAGAAGGTCGTTCCATACATCCACAACCTCTCTGTGAAAAATACTTCCTTAAATTACCTCTGAGCCGCCTCTTCTATCTTCAAATTGTGCCCCTTGTTCTTGCACACCTCTTTTTTGAAAGATGCTACCCTCTTGGACTTTGTTGATTCCCTTGAGGTACTTGAAAGTTTCTATCATGTCCCCTCTCCTCCTTTCCTCGAGGGCTATACATATTAAGCTCCCTTAAGTCTCTCTTCATATGCCTTCGGTGCAGACCCTGCACTATTTTGGTTGCCCTCCTCTGGACAGCTTCCATCTGTCTATGTCTTTATGGAGATTGGTCTCCAGAACTGCACACAGTACTCCAGATGGGGTCTCACCAGCTGTCTGTACAGAGGGATAATAACTTCCTGTTTTCTACTGGTGATGCCTCTCCCTATGCATCCCAGTATCCCCCCAGCCCTCCTTGCTGCCCTCTCACATTGCTTGCCCACCTTTAGGTCATCTGATATGACTACCCCCAGGTCCCTTTCCATTTTGTTGTTGTTAGTATCTCACCCCCCATTGTGTACTCTTCCCCTAGGTTTTTGTTTCCCAGGTGCATTACCTTGCACTTCTTAGCATTGAATCTAAGCTGCCATACATTTAACCATTCCTCTAACCTTGCCAAGTCCCTTCTCATACTTTCCACCCCACCCCACAGTTACAGTTGATATCCACTCTTGTGCATTTTTAACATGACACTGATTAAATGAGCAGTTGTTTAGGAGAAGTAATAAGCACCATTATCCTTTCTTGTTTGTGTGTGGACCAAGAGGGGCTATAAGAATTACAAGCTGAAGCCTGAACCTCTGTCTCTGAGATGGGGGCAGTGTATGGAATTTGCACAGTGAAACTCTGGGCTCAATTTTCAAAGGTTGTCGCAGGACTTTCACGAGCCCTGTGTCAAACCCTGCACTGTCCTGAATACAGCACGGCACTGTGCACCAATTCTTATAGATCACGTGCATTTGCAACACTGCACCCTTTTTATGCTGGCTTGTGCCAAATATATGGCACAAACCCAATATAATAGCCTCGAAGTTAGACCAGCAAAAGCTGGTCTAAATCACAGCATGTGGTACACAGGATCAAGCATCCCAATTGCCAGCCAGGAAATGCCACAAGCCCCATGCACCGTGTGTTCGGTGCTTCCAGGACTTGAAGCATTCCAGCACCTTCAAGAATGGAGCCTTCTGTCTGTGTTAGATGGGGGTTAGGAAACTGAAGCTGTCTGGGATCAGGAGGAAAATAAGGAATATATTTTAAAATATTGTGAGTTTGGGTTGACGAATTACCAAGCTGGGGCTAAAAAAAGGAGTTGAACCTGTACTCCTTTGTTCCCATAGACACCATATGGTGTCGGAACCATCCATTGCTGGATCTGACCCAAAATGGCCACCGGGAGCAAATGAGTTAAAGGCTCATTGAAAATGTGAGTGGTTGTCAAATTCAGCTTGGCATGCAGCATAGAAGGAAATCGATAATAAGCCTAAAATGTAGACTGGGTGGGCCAAGTGGCCTTTAATCTGCTGTCAGATTCTGTGTTTTTGTGTATGGTGCTGAATGAATTGCAAGCTGAACCTGTGGTAAGCAATAGGAAATATGGGATCACAATTATGTTGGGGGGTGTGGAATTGGCAATGCATAGAAACATAGAATTTGACGGCAGATAAGGACCGCTTGGCCCACCCAGTCTGCCCATTTCCCTACCTAATGGATAAGCTGCAGATCCTAGTTAACCAGCAGCCTACTTCTTCCTACCTCCACCCCCTAGAATTGCCTTATGACTGTCCCATGCATGCTTGAATTCCACCACTGTTTTTGACTCCACAACCTCCTCCGGAAAGCCGTTTCCATGCATCCACAACCCTCTCTGAAAAAAATACTTTAAATTACCTCTGAGCCACCCCTCTATCTTCAAATTGTGCCTCTTGTTCTTGCACACCTCTTTTTGAAAGATGCTACCCTCTTGGACTTTGTTGATTCCCTTGAGGTACTTGAAAGTTTCTATCATGTCCCCTCTCCTTCTTTCCTCGAGGCTATACATATTAAGCTCCTTAAGTCTCTCTTCATATGTCTTCCAGTGCAGACCCTGCACCATTTTAGTGCCCTCCTCTGGACAGCTTCCATCCTGTCTATGTCTTTACGGAGATGGGTCTCCAGAACTGCATGCAGTACTCAGATGGGGTCTGACCAGCTGTCTGTACAGAGGATAATAACTTCCCTGTTTTCTACTGGTGATGCCTCTCCTATGCATCCCAGTATCCCCCAGCCTCCTTGCTGCCCTCTCACATTGCTTGCCCACCTTTAGGTCATCTGATATGACTATCCCCAGGGCCCTTTCCATTTTGTTGTTAGTATCTCACCCCCATTGTGTACTCTTCCTCTGGGTTTTGTTTCCAGGTGCATTACCTTGCACTTCTTAGCATTGAATCTAAGCTGCCATACATTTGACCATTCCTCTAACCTTGCCAAGTCCTTCTCATCCTTTCCACCCACCTTGTGCATCAACTCTGTTGCAGATCTTTGTGTCATCTGCAAAGAGACATACTTTTCCTTCAGTCCTCTGCAATGTTGCTTATAAAGACATTGAAGAGGATCAGTTCTAATACTGAACCTTGCGGTACCCCCTAGTAACCCCCTTTCTTCAAGTGGACTCCATTTACTATTACCTCTGTGTCCTATTCTCCAGCCAATTCTTTACCCAGGCTGTCATCTTGGGACCACTCCCAGGTTGGCTAACTTGTTTATTAATCTTTTGTGTGGGACTGTGTCAAATTCCTTATAAAGTCTAGGTAGCCATGTCCACGCCCCTCCCTGATCTACTACTTTGGTCACCCAGTCAAGAAATCTATCAGATTTGTCTGGCATGACCTTCCCGCTGTGAATCCATGTTGCCTTGGGTCCTGTGCCCTCTAGCCTCTAGATACTTGACAATTCTTTCCTTCAGAAGTGATTCCATCATTTTCCCTACCACTGAGGTTAAACTAACAGGTCTGTAGTTTTCTGCTTCTGCCTTGCTCCCACTTTTGTGAAGGGGAATCACATCTGCCCTCCTCCAGTCCTCGGGTACCACCCCATCCTCCCATGATTTGTTGAAGAGGGTAGTGAGTGGTGTCACTAGTTCTACCCTTAGTTCTTTTAGAGTTCTGGGATAAATCCCATCAGGCCCCATTGCTTTGTCCACCTTCAGTTTTAAGAGTTCTTTCAGGACCCTTTCTTCTGTAAATGGGCTGGTATCAACTTCTGTATCCAGAGTGTTTCTACTGTTTGTTTTAGGTACCTCCCCCTCTTCCTTTGTAAATACTGAGCAAAAATATTTGTTTAGTATCTCTGCCTTTTCACAGTCACCCTCTGCCCACCCTCCTTCCCTCCCCTTTATTAAGCCTCATTATCCCTCCCTTGGTCTTCCTTCACTCCCTGATGTACCTATAAAAGGTTTTATCCCCCTTCTTAACTGAGTTGGCTATCTTTTCCTCGGTTTGGGCCTTTGCTGTTCTGACCGCCTTCCCAGCTTTCTTTTGCTTTAACTGATATAGTTCTCTGTCCTGCTTCTTCTGTGATTCCTTGTACTTCCTGAATGCTTTCTTTTTCTCTTGAACCTTCACTGCTACTTCCTTTGAGAACCAAACTGGTTTCTTACATCGTTTGGTTTTGTTCATTTGCTTCACACAAAGGCTTGTTACCTTTGTGATGGCAGTTTTTATTATTCCCCATTGTTCTTCCACCCCTCCTTCCTGCCCATTTGCTAGTGCATTCCTTAGGCACTCACCCATTTTGGCAAAGTCAACCTTCCTAAAGTCCAGCAGTCGAAGTATTCCCTTGCCGCACCTTGGGCAATTTTGGGGTAAATATGAGGGATTACCTGGAGATCTTGGCATCTTCCTTGCTCCAGGGAGGGGGGGGATCTCATGGGGTTTCACACCCCCACCCCTCTGGCATTGTTCCTGTGGGGCATATTAGGGGGGGTTTACAGGGGATTCAGACCAAGTCTTGCCACCACAGGGCGAGGCATTTGAGTAGTTTGGGTCCAGTCATTTTTGAATCTCCCACTAATCCCTGAGGTGGTAAGAATGCAGGCTTACTTTGGCTGCTGAATAAGACAGATCAGGAGTAAGTAGTCGCAAACTACTGATTAAAGTATATTTCTAATGCAGGGGATTGTGCAGTTGGCAAGTTAGTCCTGGAAGTAACCGCGTCTACGGCATTTGCATCCCTGTACATACTAATGTAGTAGTGAGAATTAGGGTTGTAAAGAAAGAAAAAGAAATGAGAAAACTTAACCAAATGTTAACTAGTGGTTATGTTTACAGAGAAGCATGAGCTCCACACTCTAAGCTATTGCTTGGACCCACCATTTTCCAGTTATGCCAGGAGTTTGGCTAGGTCAGATATCTTTGTGTGTGAGGGGATGGTGGGGATCAAGTCCACTAATTTTGTTTTATAAACCTTCTTCATTAGGAAGACAAGGGGCAGAGTGTACTCTGTTGAAAAAATAACACCGCTGCACACTTGAAAGACTGTTTTATAGCTTAGAATCCTTTTTATATTGCTAGTATGACCACTGATTTCACTAAAATCTCACTCTAGATTTGATCAGGTCAGTGAGAATGTGGAGTCCAGTAGTGAAGGCAGGAAGACATAGTCTGTAAATGTTCTGGGATTCTGCGTGGGGTCTGGGGTCCTGTGTGTACAGTGTCTTAAACAGCAACTGATGTGCTCCAGGCAGGCAACTCATACCAGAGAGTCGGCTGCCTGAAGAGCTAGCTTTAAAAGAAATATGTACCATAAGTTGCCTGACTTTTAACTTCCATGTACAAGCCAAGTGGCTGCTGAGTGCTGCAGCAGTCCTACCCCTCAAATAAGCTTAATGAGGACACAAAGTAAGGAAGAGGCTGCAGGAGCTCTATGTAGATATTAATAGGATATATGGGAAGGGGGAATCTCTAAATGTAGTTACATTACTTTTACTTGAAGATTTGTATGTATGGGTCTATAATTATATCCATACATGTAGAACTGCTGGCAAAAAATAATGCAGCTAGGTTTAGAGAGCCTCCCACCCCACCAATCCTGTTAATACTGTTTCTACATAGAGCACCTGCAAATCTTTTCCCTAGTTTGTGTCATCATTAAAGATCAGGGCCCTATATTCAAAGGGGATGCACCGCGCATCTTGGCCAAAAAGACAGATGTGCCGTGCAACTCCAGCATTGCGCCGCAGCACAATATTCAAAAGGGCGCGATGCGTCACCCACACGGGAATGTGCCCGGTCACAAGTAGATGTATGCCATGCAAGTTGAGGGGGCATTCCCATACATATGTCACGCAGCAGCATATTTGGTGGGAATGCACGCCTGAAAGGCCAGTATAGTGTGACACACAAATAGGCCAAGAAAACCTGGCCTAACATGGCCGGCCACACACACAGGCAGGCAGCAGAAGTGCAGCCAGGTGCACTGCAGCCTGCCAGCCCTGGCCGCCATGTGCTAACCCCCATCCCATCCTGTTTCCCAGGTGCAGATGGTGTAAAGGTGCATGACCCATAGAAGTCCAGGATGATCTGAGGATCTCCCCACCCCATACCCGATCACAGTGGCCAAAACATATGTCTGCACAAAACCCCAGTGATCTAGCAGACCCCCATACCCAATCCCCACAATTGGCAAAGAAACTATCTCTGAGTCCATGCAAGCCAGCTCCCTGTGCCACCTTACATCCCAAGTCGTGACTGGCACGGCCACTACTTCCCACAAGACCAACTGCCAGCTGGCCTTGTGCTGGAGGCTGCATGTGTAGGGCAGCACTCGTGGTTGATGAAAGCAGCAATGAGCGCTGCCATATATTATGACAGCTCCCTGGTGCATGCTGCCAGCCAGCGGGCTACTGGCGAGGAAGACAATGCGCTAGTCACGCTTGGAATGGGAGGGGATGAGGAGCCAACAGTATGGATTGAGGTAAGCCTCTCAAGCAATTGTCGGGATGGTAAGGGCGAGGGGTCCACTAGACCACCGGGTATTGGGTGGGCATATGTTTCAGCCACTGCGATCAGGTATGGGGTGGAGGGTCCGCAGGTCATCCTGGGCTTCTATGGGCCATGCACCTCTACACGATATGCACCAATTGAACGGGTTGGGAGGGGGTCAACTGCTGGACAATGAGGGAGAGCGGTCACTGCTGGTGTCTGCATTATTCAGGGATCCGGGATGGGAGGAGGAGGAGGGTCAGGCACACAGTGCAGCTATGCTAATGGGCTCCTAATGAGCATGCATGGTGCCTGTTTGCGTCATGCATGCCCAATAAACTCATTAGCATATACAGGCTGAATAACGCCCTTGGGGTTGTGGCACATCCAGGTATGCAGCACGCAGTTCCCATTGGCAGAAGTCAACCCTGTCCCTGGTTGCGCTGTGCCGGACCAGCCAGGTGACCGCTCTAGGCAGCGCATCCAGGGTCAGCTATTCAAACAGTATGCGAGACCAGACCTGATCGAGTATGCTGTTTGAATATCTCATTGGAGCTGATCAGCTCAGCTGTTCTGTGCGGCCGCAACCGGCCAGCTCTGAATATGTTCCCCATAAAGTGATTAGTAAGGATGTATATCTTAATGAATATAGGTTTGGGATCTTTAGATGTCTTGGTAATCATTTTGTTTGCTTTTATTTGTTTCTTTAATTACCTTTTCATAATTTTATTGTATTTCACCAAGTACTAGCAAAAAAAGAGTCTAGTGGAATTCTTACATTATGATGTCAGAAAAGTTCACTGGCAAGGCTGGCAGTATATTTCAATTGGAAACTGCAAACCTGTTTTTAGATTTTTATAGAGAAATAACACTTTTTTTCAACAAAATATTATATACTTAATAGAAATATGTGATTTTTGATAACCTGTGATCCTCTTTCATAATTTAGCTGGTGACATTTCTTTTGCAAGGCTACGCCTGTAGTTCAATGGGCAGAGCAATACCATGGCCCCAGTCAGGCCTTAAAAGGCTGCTTCTACTGGCTAGTCTAGGATTGTTTTTTGTTCCAGTCGGAGGCTCCATCGGCTGTTCCTGCTTGTCCTTGTTGCCGTGTCTGTTTCATTCTTTTGCCTCTGGCTGCCTTCTCTGTCTCCACTCCCTCTCCTCTTGGCCCCCTCCCATTTTCTTTCTCTTCCTGGCATTGTCTCGCTCTGATCCCCATTTCTTCCTCTTTCTGCCACTCCCTCTGTAGCCATCCTTGCCATTGCATTCACTCCCTCCTCCCCTCCTTGCAGTACCTCTCCAGTTTCATCCTCCTCTGCCTCGTCTTGTGTCCCTCTCCTATTGTCATATCTTGCGGGACTTCGTTACCCACTGGGCATTCATCTCCTGTGTTGCTCTGTTGCTCCTTTGCATTTTCAACTGCCTAGCTGGACCATCTCCTCGGCTTCTCTGCTGACCTTCCTTGCGTGTTCTGCCCTTTGACGTGGTGCCTCCCTCAGTCTACCTTCTCCTCTAACTCGGTTACCACCATTGGGGCATTCTCACAGCCACCACACTGTTAGCCTGCCAGTGCTTCTGTTGTGTGTCTGCCCCCACTGTGCCTGCCATTCAGCTCTGCTCCACCTCACAGGAAGCCCTAGCTGGGATGTGGGCCCTGGTCTGGGCTTCACCTCCATCCTACTCCTCGGTTTTCTTTTTCGGCTCTATTCACTACTCTCATTTAGTGTCCCAAACATTGTGACCATACCATCACACTTCACTGTTTTCTTTGCTGTGCTGGCTGCTGCTGGCTACTCAGTACCGGTGCCTTCCCCGAATCCTTTGGCTCCCACTCACCCTTCCCTACATTTGATTTTATGACTCTATTGCCTCTCACAGGGAGTGATGACAATGACCATCAGCTCAATGTGTGACCCCATTAGCAATGTTTCTGAATTTCCAGTGCATCTCAGCCTGTACTGAGACTCTCTACATACTGGTATGTGCTTCTTTGGGCATTCCTGCACTTGCCCTTCCTGTGCCAATCTCGTAGTTTCTTTTTGGGAAGTTCCTGCCCTACCATTTGCCCTTACTATTCACATATTCATATGCATATTAAGGCTGATTATTTTACTTCCACCTTCCAAAACAACATTAACCCCTCATCCAAGTTTTGGAAGGTTATCTACTAACTTTTTTCCCCTCCCACCCAGTCTGCCCCCTTCCCCTTAGGTGAGTGGGGCCACCATCTCTGAACCCTCTGCTGTTGCTGCTGAATTGAACAACTTTTTTACCACCTGTGCTTCCACTCTCCTCTCCTCCCTTCCCCGTTCTCCCCTCCTCTCTCTCCCCGCTGTCATCACCCTCTACCCTCCTCCTTCTCTTTCTCTACTGTTTCACCTGCTGATGCCTTTAAAGCCCTACTTGCTCTAAACCCTACAAATGGTACTAGTCAAGATGGTCTGGACCCAAAGCTCTTGCACCTCTCTGCCTCTGCTATTTGCCACCCTATTGCTCTACTCCTCAACCTCTCTTTCTCTCTGGCTTCAGTTCCCTCTTCCTGTAAATCAGCCACTGTCATTCCCCTCCCTAAGGGTGGTGACCTCTCACTTCTGGGCAACTACCACCCTATTTATCTTCTCCCTACCCTTGCTAAACTTCAACAGCATGTGATACTCTCTCAACTCTCTGCATTTCTTGATTCCTCTTCCTTCCTCACCCCTTTTCAGTCTGGTCTCCATAAATCTCACTCCACACCTACCTCCCTCCTCAGGCTCACTGATGCCATCCTGACAGGTATGGACCAGGGCCTGGTTACCTCTGCTATCTTCATCGATCTAGCCAAAGTCTTCGACACTGTAGCCCACACCCCCCTCCTTGCCCAGCTCTCTGCTGCTGGGCTCTCTACTTGAGCCACAGATTGGTTCCATTCCTACCTCATGGACAGAACTCAAGCTGTCAAAACTGGCAACTCTGTGTCCCCCTTCTCCTCCATCCACACTGGCATCCCCCAAGGCTCAGTGCTTGGACCCATTCTCGTCTCCATCTTTCTAAATGTATTTATTTATTTAAAAGTTTTACCAGGAATACTACTCAATTCCAGATGCATCCTGGGGGAAGGGGGTAGGGGAGTAGTACAAGACGAGACAAGGAACAGGCTTGAGTAATGAGCAACCAGAGATACATGAATACAATTAAGTACAGAATGCATACAAAATGTGCAATAAAGAGCACAAGCACAGTGCATATTGAGACAATATAGCAGCTTGAAATTTGTGGCGGTCAGTTGAACCACCTAAGCTAATAGTCTTTAGGGAGGCAGTATAGCGCAGTGGTCTAAGGCTCTGAGCTGCAAATCTGGTGACATCCAGCAGACCAGACCTGAGTTTGAATCCCACAGCTTCCACTTGCATACTGTGTGACCCTGAGCAAGTCACTTAACCTCCCTGTGCTCCCAGGTCGCTCCTGTAAAAAAGCTTCCAGCTTAGTGTGCTAGACCTGGTTAAACAACTAAAAAAAAAAAAAAATAATAATAATAATAATAGCACTCAACAGTTGGATAGTCTAAGCTAAGATGCACACAAAGAACATACCAGTTCAGGTCAGTGCTATTCCAACAATCTAGGAAATAGGAGGGACGGGTGACCCTAGGAATGAGATGAAAATGTAGGCACATGTACAGAAGGTGGAGAATTGTGCTTGGAGTTGGGAATTGAGGTGCTGGGTTGAATGCCCATGGGAAAGGAATTCCACAGTCTAGGCATGTGATATTTGAAGGCTGACTGGCCTGCGGTAGTGGACATTAGTGGCATAGATAGGAGCCTAGTGTTGTTGCTCCTTAGTGCATAAGCTGGAAAGTCGGGGCAGACAGTATAGAAGTGAGGTAATCCGGCAGGGACTGGGTCCAGAACTTGGCTGTGATCCAAGTGTGGTGGGACAGTCTTTGAACCTGGAGGGAGGTGAAGCCCAGGGTCTGGTAGAGGGTGCAATGATGGGTGGTGGCTGGACAGTCCAGTGCGAAATGGCAGAGGGAGTGGAAGAGAGGGTCCAGTCTGGCTAGGTAGACTTGGGTGCGGCACTGTAGACTACGTCCCTCTAGTCAAAGATAGGGAGGATCATCTTCTGTAAAATGGCTCGGCAAGCTGACAGCAGGATGCAGCCATGATTTTGGTATACAGCCACCAACTTTGGGTGAAGCTTTTTGTAGATGGCATCAATATGTACAGAGAAGTTGAGGTGCTGGTCAAGGCAGACCCCGAGGTATCTAAAGGAGGTGCAGGCCGCAAGGGATATCTCGTGCAGGGTGTGGAATTTGGTGTTGGTGGGGAGCCACAAGAGTCTCTGCCTAGTTTTGAATTTCATGGAGACAGTTTTCTTGGCATTGAGGGAAAGTTGATTTGTGTGAAGCAAGAGCTGGACATTATTGAAGTCCTGCTGCAGTCTGGTCTCCACATCAGATGTTGTGGGACCAGACGTATACAGCACTGTGTCGTCTGCATACAAGTAAATAGATGTATAAGGGCAGGCAAAGGGCAGATCATTAGGGAAGATGGAAAATAAGAGCAGTCCAAGGACAGAGCCCTGGGGCACACCGGAAGAGATAGGGAGGGGACAGAGGTGCTGTTGCCAACACAGACCAACTGGGATCTACCAAGCAGGAGTGGAACCAGTTTGTATCTACACAGGGGAGCCCTGCATGTGATAGCTTTGACAGTGGGAGCAAGTGGGAGATGGTGTCGAACGCCTTAGCCAGATCAACAAAAATTGCTGAGGTGATGTGGTCATTGTCCATACCAGTAAGGATGGAATCTATGAGCCTTAGTAGGGAGGTGGCAGTGGAGTAGTTCTTCCTAAAACCAGACTGGTAAGGTGTGAAAAAGGAAGGGGAGTCAAGGAAGGAGGAGAGTTGTGAGAGGGACAGGTGTTCCTGAAGTTTGACAGGTATGGGGAGGAGGGATATAGGGCAGTACTTTCCTGGGACAGATGGGTTGCCACCTTTTGGAAGAGGGATGACAGTGGTGTGCTTCCACTCAGATGGGATAGAGGTTAGCGAGAAGGAGAGGCTGAAAAGCACTGTCAGAGGGGAGGCAATGGCAGGAGCAGACAGGTAGAGCATTTTGGAGTCCAGGCCAGTGGGGCATTTACCTTTGGACGGGTTTAGGGTGAGATGCGCCTTTAATACTTCTTGCTGGGTAACCTGGTGGAATGAGAATGAGAAAGCTCATGGAGGGGCTTGGGCTGGAGTGGGGTGAGTGGGAATTTGGGGGAGATGGGAGGGAGGACAGCAGAGGCGCAGTGCAGTTTGAGAAATAGGAGTTGAATTCAGAGGCCACTATAAGAGGGTCAGTTGCACTGGAACCCCCTATGTTTAAGGCAGGGGTTGGGGGTTGAGACGGTGGGGTGAAGAGCGAAGTGACCGCTTTCCAGAATTTTGTCAGGTGGTTTATGTACATGGAGAAGGTGTTGCTGAAGTACATTGCTTTTGCCCACCAGATTAATCTCGTGCAGCTTTTCTGTAGAGCATGATATCATAGATGATCCGTGGACTGGTCAGAGACATTCCCCTTTGCATGTACATCTGCATCCATACACATGTATGCTGATGATACTGTCATATTTGCCTCAGGCTCCTCTGTACCAGACCCAACAAGCAGACTCCAGCTGGCTTTCAATATCCAGCACTGGTTCCGGTCAAATCAGCTTTCCTTACATGTGAAAAAAACTATCTATGACTTTTGGCACTAGACAAATAACTCTCTAAACAGCACACCCTGCCCTCCTTCCACACTCTGGATGGAACTAGCCTTAAAAATGTCACAACTTTCAAGTACCTAGGAGTTTGGCGCAACAGTCACTTAGACATCTCTGGTCATGTAGCCTATTTACACAAAAAGCTTCACCCTAAACTTGGTGCACTGTATGGGAACCGAGGGTGCATCCCTCTGCCGGCCCGCAGAGCCATTGTGCAGAAAATTATTCTTCCCCTCTTTGACTACGTGACACTATCTATGCTACTGCTCCCAAGTCTACCCTGGCCTGACTGGATCAACTCTTCCACTCCTTCTGTAAGTTTGCCCTGGATTGCCACCTCCCCCCCACCCTACGGACCCACCACTGCCACCTCTACACCTCTCTCTCCTTTCCCTCCCTTGAAGCCAGACAGCGTATTCATTGCTCCTCCCTTATTGCTAAGTACTGGCTGGGCTCCCTCCCATCCTACCTTAAGTCTTTTCTCGCCTCCCCTTCAACCCCCTCCTACTCTCTCCATAGCTCTAACCTCCGCTCTCTAACTCTCCCGTCCAGGCGGACCTCGGCTGGGCAAGCTGCTTTCTCTTTCCGCTTTCCCAAACTCTGGAACTCCAGCTCTGGCCCTATTCATTCTGCTACCTCCATCCACTTCTTCTCCAGTCTTATAGGCAATTTCTCTGCCCCGTCCTGTAACTGCCCCTGACTCCATTCTCCTGTTATTGCCTTCATACCTTCCTCTTCCTGGCTCTCCACCTCCTTCTTTCCCCCACCCCCCTGACTTTCATACTACATATCTCCCCCTCCACCTCCTCCCTCCCCCATTCCTCTTCCTCCTCTACCTACCCACCCTAATTCTGGATCTCCCTTGTCTCCTTCCTATAATCTACCTTCTCTTTTCTCCCCCTCTCTACTCTTCACCCTTTGCTAGACCACCTTTAGCCACTTGCACTATCCTGCTCATCCCCTATTCTTGTAGGCAAATGTTACTTACTGCTGTCACTGCATTTTCTGTAAAATAATCCCTATGTATATACTTTTGTACATTCAATGTATATTACTTGATGTTAATTTATGATACAATATGTAAAAGTGTGCCTTAATATGAGTGTACATTCTGTGTAAATATTTTTACGCTGTATGGATATGTATTTCTCCCTCTCCCCCAGGACACTTCTGGAAACAAGTTGTTTATGGCTCAGTATGTCTCTCTTGGTGAAACTTTTGAAATAAATAAATATTTCTTACCCATGTCCTATGTTCTGACTGCTTACTATGTCTTTGCTTTGCTCCTTGTCCACCAGCTATGGTGGCCAGTGTTCACTCCATTTATTTTATCTTATAATTTTATTCACTTCTTGGTGTCCCAGTGCCTAGTTCGTGGCTCTCAGTTTTTCCCACAGCAGAGGAACACTGAGTCATGGTGGGCACCATGGCTCCAGGTAGCCGGCCTCCTTTCATTTCTTCCACTCATACAAATACCTCAGTTTTCCTGACCCGCACTGTACCAGCCTTCTCCTGCTCCCCGCCGCTTGGCTCCTATCACCCTACTCTCCATGTCAGACTCCTTTCATCTCACCTTCATCCTTCCTACACTGACTTCCCTGCTGCTCCTCCTACCTACCATTTTCCCTAACTTTACTTCCGATACTTCGTACCTCAGCCATCAACTGTGGGCTTCATCCAGCCATTTTCATCTCTTCCACAAGTGCAATTCAATCCACTCCTAATTCGACTTATTAATGGACCTGGTTGGCATGCACGCTGGGGTTACTCCTTGCAATCTCCATCTCGACCCGCATCAAGGCCTACTTCGCTCCATCCGACCTCTGTGTAGGTCTCCTCATTCACATTGACTATTCAAGCATACCCCTCATATGGGTCTCAAGCTACCTCGACTCAATCTGCTCCACACCTGGAGACATGCCTTCCATGGCTTGGGGCTAGCCTGTAGCCAGTGGTCGCACTCTGCACCCCCAAAGTTCGTATCTAGAGCATGTGAAGCTTGGAGCAGGGTCCTTCTCCCTGGCCCATAGCGAGAATGTCTTCACTGTGGGTGGACCTTCACTCATCCCTCAATCTTGCGACACCTCTGGATGTAGAATTTATGACTTCCAGCTGTAAGGGGTGGGGCTTTCCTCAGCAGGGCCCCTTTAGCTCCCCGAGCAGGTTCGGGGCACCCTCTATGCTATTCTCCCTCTGACCGCCTCTGGTTCACCTGGTCTGCTGAGTGCTTCAGCAGTGATTTCTCTCCTCCTTTGCTTTTGGGTGTCTAGTTGCAGAGACATCACTCACAACCCTCAAAAGCATTCCTGTTAGAACGACAGATTGAGAGCTTCTTCCAAATTGGAATCTTTTCCTCTTCCCTCAATCTCTACTCTAAATCACAGTAGCTGAGCCGTCTCTAACCAAGACGTCCTTCAGCCTGGAGGGAAGGCGACCTGGGCCTTGGATCCCCAGAGGTTTCCTCCTTAAAGGGTTTTTTTCCTCTCCTCTGTGCTGATGGTCATAATATTTAGATAGGGTTAGTGCTTTCATAGGCTCCATAGTTAGGTTCTGCTGTTGGATGTAGTTGGATGGTGGCCCTGGCTACTCCTTCTCTCCTTACGAAGCCACACCTTCTGCTTCGTGTCAGCTTCCAATCCACTAATCATTCCTCGTCATCTCCATTTACTGTCCTGTCCAACCCATCCACACCTATCAACCTCCTGTCCTCCTCTATATCATTCTGACTCCTCAACTACTCCTTCGCTGCTCGACATCCTTTTGGGCACTCTTTTGGGGCTCCTTCCTAAGCTACCTTTAGCCAAGAGAATCATTCCCACAGCACCTATGGGGTGGAACCCTTCTCTAAGCTTACTCACCATTTACCCCTACAGGATGGTATATCCCATGGATAAAGAGGTGAATGGCCACAATATATCTTAGCTGCATAAGCATACATCATACCAAGCTGAATAAGCACATTGAACATAAACAGATTTTACTTGGGAAGAAAAAAAGACAAGACTATTATTGTTTTAAAAATCGTAAGATCATATAGCTAGACCACAGTAGTGCAAAAATATAAAAGACAAAGTTTGTTGCTGAAAGAAGTATCTATTTCTTTTGCAAAAGACAGAAAAATACATTTAAGTTTTTCATTGAAATACATTGGCCTCCTAAGTAGCTGGCAGTTTCTGTAATACCAGAATTCTATTGAATTATTTTTTTTACTAGCAGTGTGAAAAGCAGAGGTAAAACCCCACTTGTTTCACTGCCTTAACAAACATTTTATTATGAAAGTATAAAGTAATTACCAACACATCAAAATACAGTAAATAAAATAATCAGTTGTCTATTTGTTAGAAGTAAATACCTGCTCTTTAAATGTATTTTAGGGGCTGCGCTGCAGCTGCAGCACTCTACAGATGCTTGGCTCATACACCGAAGTTACGAGCCTGGCAAATTAAGGTACATATTTCTTATTACTGTATTTAAGGGGAGATGGCACAGATGAAAAAACACCCCCTGAACTGGTTAAAAAAACAGTGGTATACCACACACAATTGCTGGTGCTGACACCCCGCTCTTTCCTTGTATTGGATATGACCTTCCAGCACCAATCAGTGAGTGTAAAAAGAACCCAGGAGCCAGTGCAAACCTCCATGGCAACCTGGTGGCAGTGTGCAGTAGTGGTGACCATGCAATTAACAAGGATGCCCTCCCCAACAGGGGCTTCACATCTTAACTAGTGAGCTGTATTCAACCTGCAAAGGAAGCAAAGAATTCTACAGCTGCATACAACCTGTGTAGGGGGCAGAGAACCCTCATCAGGCATCCTGGTCACAGGGAAAGGTGGATCTACACTAAATTAGCACTCAGAACAGATACAGAGCTGGATGAGGACACAAGCCTGGAGGGAAAATCAACCTGGGAACAAATGGACTGAGAAACAAAAGCCTGAGCAAATAAGAATAGGATTAATATAAATCACATTTCATTTTCCTTCCAATAAATGTCTTTATTTTCATTAGATTAACATGGTCAGTAGTTTGATATTGTAACTATTACCAACACAATAAGAACTATTTTAACAAGTGGATGTACTTGAGTCAGTTTCTGCACATTTTCAGCAGTTTAAAAATGTTTCTGTATTTATTTCATTATTTACCAATATAGTTCCCATTTTATAAGTGCAATAAGCCACTCCAGAGAATGGGTGTATGCTGAATTAATGCACAACCAGCTATGTAAGGTACTTGATCATCAGACCCATGCTTCACTATGAATCTGGGGTGTGCATTAATACAGCATATACCCATGCCTTGTTTGAACATGTAGATGACTCCCTAGAAGCAGCAAAGGCTGAGTTACCACAGTTATCAGACAGTACACAACCACATAAGGGGACCTCAGTTGACACACACGTTCATTTAATGTTACACATTCTCAGTGACATCTCATTATATGGATGATAATATCATATCACTCTATTAATGGCATGCAAGAAGATTTTGCCCTTGCACAGACCACTAGCTTCCACTTGGGAAACCACTTTTGGGGGACTAACCCAAATTAAGGGCCTCACTGGGGTGCTTCTTCCAACCACCCACCCATCCACCTATGATCTCATCTGGTACCTTGTTTTACTGGAGGTCTGGTAGGTTCTTACAGCAGTGAAATACCTCTCAATTTAATACTCTCCTCCTAGCAGCTGCCACTGTGGGCACCCATCAGGGTGATTCCTACTTCCACCCCATGTAAGGCTTTTTGCGTTTGCTTGCGCTCAATGCAAAAGGAACGTTTTGGGACAGTACAGCTTTTTGGAGGTGTGTGACCCTCTTCTCCAATGCAGTGCTCAGTGTAGCAGGCACAACCATACTGCACCAATGTATGTGCAAGCTGTCTATGACAGCAGTTTGGCTGCAGTGGTCTTCAATTGAAAGAAAAGCACCACTGCAATCAGCAGTGGTAACGTGTGTGTATTTAGCATATTGATGTCACCCTTTTCCCTCAGGCTGCTAATGATATCCCTCCTGCTTCCTCCCTCTGCTGCTGTCCTCTCCACTCCTTGGTAATCCCCCCAACACACTGTATGTGTCATCAGGGTGCCCAGTCCCCATCAGCTCCAGCCCTCCCCTCAACAAACAATCCATTCGTTGTGTGTCAAGGGGGGTGCCCAATCCCACTCCACTCATGCACCCCCCTAAACACATTGTATTTGCCGACGGGGTGCCCAAACCCCATCAGCTCCAGGCCCCCCAACAAACACCAAGGTGGCACTGGCATGCTGGGAGCCCACCCCAGTGTGGCCATTGTCCATGTAATTAGAAAAAATGTCCTGCAAGGTTTTAATTTTTTTTAAACCTGTGAAACAGAAAACAATCCACCGCATCTGTGTTGCCCACTCCCCAATCCACCACCACCCTCTGTACCCCATATCCCTCACCCCTCACCCATGCTTTCCTCGGACTCAGTGCGATGATCTTTGGTGGAGAGGGAACACGTCTGCACTCTTCAAAGCCGACCACGAACTGAAGAAATGCTGGTAAGCTGTATAATGGCATAAATGTTTTTTTTCCAACTTAGGTGGCTATCCTGGCCATTTTTTGCGAATTTTACCATCAAATTTTCAACATGGGGTTCTTGGGACCCCACCTCATGAATTCAGTCACTGTCATGTGGTTATTCGGTCCGGAAAGGTGATTTTGCAGTCACTGCAAGGAATCACCTTTTGGGACCAACTAATGAAATGACAATGTCACTGTTCAGGAGATGGGCTCCCAAAAAGCCTATGTTGCAAATCTGGTGAAAAAATTCCCAAAAATTACTGTTACAAGCATGCATTGTGCAATTTCCATGCATACTAGTAACTTCGAGAATCTGTAATATTTTCACTCCAGATCTTCAACATTGGCATTTTCTCACTCCTCCTTATGAACAGTACAGCTATCATTTTTCACATCCTGCCCCAAATTTGTTTTTGCACATCTGGCACACAATGGCATGGTCGCTGTGGGAAATCAATGTTAGAGACAGATAACAATAATCACAGTTACACTGTTCATGAGCAGAGGTCCCAAAATGTATATGTTGAAAATTTGGTGACAAAAGTCCACAAAATGACTATGTTACGAGCGTGAATTGCGCAGTTTCCACGCATACTCGTAACTTCAAGAATCTGTAATATTTTTACTCCAGATTTTCCACATTGCACATCTGGCACACAATGGCGTAGTCATTGTGGGAAATCAGTGTTCAGGACAGATTATGAAAATCACAGTGACACTGTTCATGAGTGGAGGTCCCAAAATGCCTATGTTGAAAATTTGCTGACAAAAGTCCACAAAATGACCATGTTACAAGCATGCATTGTGCAGTTTCCACACATACTCATAACTTCAAGAATTTGTAATATTTTCAAACCAGATTTTTAACATTGCCATTTTTGCACACCTCCTTATGAATAGTACAACTGTCATTTATCACATCCTGCCCGAATGGTGTTTTCACATATGTGGCGCAGAATGGTGCAGTCGCTGTGGAAAATCAACGTTCAGGACAGATTAACAAAATCACAGTGCCACTGTTCATGAGCAGAGGTCCAAAATGCTTTTATGGGGGGGGGGGGTCACAAAAAGGCTATGTTGAAAATTTGTAGTGCAAATACCAGCAACACCCAGGGCATTAGGTTTTCTAACCATAACATCCCACCCTGTACAGACTGACAGACATCAGGGGTGTGCCTTTGGATTGCCAGCTGTAATGCTCATGCCATTCCACCCCCACCCCCACCCTGCAGACAGTGACAGGCACAGAGGTGTGCCTTGGTCTCTTCGGCCCCAGAGTTCACCCCATTCTCCTATACTGCATCCATTTCAGCATATCTGCTTATGGAATGGGGTGACTGTAAAGCCGAACACCCCAAGGCACATGTCAACACATGTCGGTGTCTGCAGGGTGAGCTGAAATGGCGTGAGCATTATGATCGACGATCCAAAGGCACACCCCAATGCCTGTCCATCTCTGCAGGGTGGGGTTGGTGTCACTTCAGTACTTCACTGCCATTCCTATTCTGCATCTGTCTAACTCATGCACTTCCAATGCTAATACCAGCAAGCAAACATTTGGCATTGACAAATACTTGTTAGAAGCGTCAGTGTGACAGCAACTGACAAGTACAGTTGAAGTGGATACTGCAAGTAACTGACTGCTGTATTGGGAGTTTGTGATGGGGGCATTTTAAAACTTTTCACGCGCTGACTCTCAAAACAAAAACACACAGGGGCAAGCCGATGGTGGTTAACATAATGAGCATGAAAATAAATGTGAATGCTAAACATTGAAACATACAAAAAAAACACACAAATGCCACTTTTTCTTACTTTTAACTTAAACAGTTAATTTCAGCAGACAATTGTTTCCTAGCAATTAAAATTAAACCATGCACTAATAAAGACATGTGTTTCCCCAGTGTTCTCACGTTGCACCTCACTGTTTGATGATGTGTCTCATATTGTCCCCCATTCTGACTGTCAGTATCCCATATTTTGAAGACAGAAAGTTAAGAAGTATGAGGCTGAAATGTAAATGAGATGCAAGAGGAGTTGCGGAGAGAAACAGAAACATAGAATTTGACGGCAGATAAGGACCGCTTGGCCCACCCAGTCTGCCCATTTCCCTACCTAATGGATAAGCTGCAGATCCTAGTTAACCAGCAGCCTACTTCTTCCTACCCCAACCCCCTAGAATGGCCCTTATGACTGTCCCATGCATGCTTGAATTCCACCACTGAATTTTGACTCCACAACCTCCTCCGGAAGGCCGTTCCATGCATCTACAACCTCTCTGTGAAAATTACTTCCCTAAATTACCTCTGAGCCGCCCCCATCTTCAAATTGTGCCCTCTTGTTCTTGCACCTCTTTTTTGAAAGATGCTACCCTCTTGGACTTTGTTGATTCCCTTGAGGTACTTGAACATTTTTATCATGTCCCCCCTCTCCTTCCTTTCCTCGAGGCTATACATATTAAGCTCCTTTCATCTCTCTTCATATGTCTTCCAGTGCAGACCCTACACCATTTTAGTTGCCCTCCTCTGGACAGCTTCCATCCTGTCTATGTCTTTGCGGAGATTGGGTCTCCAGAACTGCACACAGTACTCCAGATGGGATCTCACCAGCTGTCTGTACAGAGGGATAATAACTTCTTGTTTTCTACTGGTGATGCCTCTCCCTATGCATCCCAGTATCCCCCCAGCCCTACTTGCTGCCCTCTCACATTGCTTGCCCACCTTTAGGTCATCTGATATGACTACCCCAGGTCCCTTTCCATTTTTGTTGTTGTTAGTATCTCACCCCCCATTGTGTACTCTTCCCCTAGGTTTTTGTTTCCCAGGTGCATTACCTTGCACTCCTTAGCATTGAATCTAAGCTGCCATACATTTGACCATTCCTCTAACCTTGCCAAGTCCCTTCTCATCCTTTCCACCCCACCTTGTGCATCAACTCTGTTGCAGATCTTTGTGTCATCTGCAAAGAGACATACTTTCCTTCCAGTCCCTCTGCAATGTCATAGAAGACATTCAAGAGGATCGATCCTAATACTGAACCCTGCGGTACCCCACTAGAAACCCTCCTTTCTTCTGAGTGGACTCCATTTACTATTACTCTCTGTGTCCTATTCTCCAGCCAATTCTTTACCAGGCTGTCATCTTGGGACCACTCCCAGGCTGGCTAACTTGTATATTAATCTTTGTGTGGGACTGTGTCAAATGCCTTGCTAAAGTCTAGGTAGGCCATGTCACAGCCCCTCCTGATCTACTACTTTGGTCACCCAGTCAAAGAAATCTATCAGATTCGTCTGGCATGACCTTCCCGCTGTGAATCCATGCTGCCTAGGGTCCTGTGCCCCTCTGGCTTCTAGATACTCGACAATTCTTTCCTTCAGAAGTGATTCCATCACTTTCCCTATCACTGAGGTTAAACTAACAGGTCTGTAGTTTCCTGCTTCTGCCTTGCTCCCACTTTTGTGAAGGGGAAACACATCTGCCCTCCTCTAGTCCTCGGGAACCACCCCATCCTCCCATGATTTGTTAAAAAGGGTAGTCAGTGGTGTCAGTAGTTCTACCCTTAGTTCTTTTAGAATTCTGGGATGAATCCCATCAGACCCCATTACTTTGTCCACCTTCAGTTTTAAGAGTTCTTTCAGAACCCTTTCTTCTGTAAATGGGCTGGTATCAACTTCTGTATCCAGAGTGTTTCTACTGTTTGTTTTATGTACCTCCCTCTCTTCATTTGTAAATACTGAGCAAAAATATTTGTTTAGTATCTCTGCCTTTCACAGTCTCCTCTGCCCACCCTCCCTCCCTTTATTAAGCCTCACTATCCTCCCTTGGTCTTCCTTCGCTCCCTGATGTACCTATAAGGTTTTATCCCCCTTCTTAACTGAGTTGGCTATCTTTTCCTCGGTTTGGACCTTTGCTGATCTGACTGCCTTCCCAGCCTCTTTTGCTTTAACTGATACAGTTCTCTGTCCTGCTCCTTCTGCGATTCCTTGTACTTCCTGAATGCTTTCTTTTTCTCTTGAACCTTCACTGCCACTTCCTTTGAGAACCATAGTGGTTTCTTACATCATTTTGTTTTGTTTATTTGCTTCACACAAAGGCTCGTTACCTCTGTGATGGCAGTTTTTATTATTCCCCATTGTTCTTCCACCCCTTCTTCCTGCCCATTTGCTAGTGCATTCCTTAGGCACTCACCCATTTTAGCAAAGTCAGCCCTCCTAAAGTCCAGTACTTTTGCCTTTGTATGGCTTGACTCTATTGCTGTGTTTATTGTGAACCATACTGTTCGATGGTCGCTAGTTCCCAGATGGCTACCCACTTCTACATCTGTGATCCTTTCTCCATCTCCATTTGAGAGAATCAGGTCTAAGATTGCTCCCTCTTGAGTGGGCTCCAATACTAGTTATCTAAGGCATGCCCCCTGTAGGGCATCTAGAATAACTACACTCTTCGAAGTGGCTGCTGCAACTGCATTCCAGTTAACATCTGGCATATTCAGATCATCACTCATCGCAATATCTCCCTTTTCTGCCATTCTAAGTATACTTTCTATCATTTCCTTGTCCATTTCCGCCCCCTGAGAAGGGGGTCTGTATAACCCTGTGCGGATTGTGGTGCCATTGCCTGTCTCCAAATTTACCCACAGTGCTTCTTCTCCTCCTCCGTTTACCCTTTTGTTCTGTTGCTTTTATTCCTTCTCTTATGTAAAGAGCTACTCCTCCTCCTCTTTTATCCTCCCTGTCCCTCCTGTAGATAGTGTATCCTGGTATGTTTACGTCCCAGTCATGGTTTTGTGTGTACCATGTTTCTGTGACTGCCACGATATCCAGATGTTCCTCCTCCATCAAGGCCTCTAATTCAGGAAGCTTGTTATCCAGACTATGGGCATTGGTACTCATTGTTCTCCATTTTTTGATGGCTTTACCTTCTGTTGCAGCATCCCCCACTGACCTTTCTACCTCGGTCTTTTTCTCATTTAGTACCCTGTTTTGTAGGGAGAGGCTGGGATTTTCCTGCTGCTTATCAGTGCCTCCCCCCTTGACTAGTTTAAAAGCTTGCCAATGAAGCATTTAAACCGATTGCTCAAAAGACTTGTTCCCTTCCTGGACAGATGCAGACCATCCTGCCAGTATAGGCTGGTGTCCTTCCAGGTGGAACCCCAGTCCCAAATGAAGCCAAACCCCTGTGCTCCACACCATTTTTTCAACCATTCATTAAACTGCATGGTGTTAATTACCCTCGCCTCCCCCATGCCATTGACAGGCAGCACCTCTGAGAAGGATACTGTGTGTGCTACTTGTCTTAGGCCCCTTAGAGGCGCTCTGTTGGGACATGGGTGCTGAAGGAACATGAATACAACTATGGGAGGGGACCTGCATAAGTGCCAAACAGCACTGCAAATACCTGCAAATGAATGTTCGATATTGGCAAATGCTTGTTTTTCACAGCCTCCACCTCTTCCTAGAGCTACTGGTGCTCAGCTGCAGACACAGAAAAAAACAATCCGCAGGAGGTTCACTAAAGACCCTTGTTCTCTCCCTTCTGATGCCTTCCTCAACTGGCTCCATCCTCTGTTATTACCTAAGGAAAAATCCAATCTGGCCAAAGCCAAGTATGTGTGTGTGTGTGTGTTTGGGGGAGGAGTGGAATAAACCATACCATGTGACCCCTGGAATTAGCAGGTGTTCAACGGTGTAGTGAGAAAATTCAGTTTTGTACACCCCATGCCATTCTTTTTTATTCACACCTTATTTCCCATCACATGATACCATTCAAATGACAATAATATAATTCAAATATAATTAAAATAATACTTTTATTCTTAGGTAAATACAATTAACATACACAATAATTTAAAATGTATACGGTCCTTTGATTTGCTCACAAATGCATCTGTCCTTGCAGTGCCATTTCTATTTTCTGTAAACATGCTGTGCCTTGCAATAATCTTTTTTCCACTGGATCAGTCTGTCATCATGTTTATGCCCAAACTGCTTCCTAGCAGGTGTTGAAAACAAAGCACCGTCCACAGAAGACTGCATCCAGCTACTTGCAGTATTGTGAAAACTTGTATTATCCAGCTGCTTCCAGTATTGTGAAAACCTGTATTCAAGAAGTTGTTAAGTGAAACATTGATGTAGCAGATCTCATAATTTGGCTTAGTAACTGTAAATTTAAAGGTGGTTGCTGACTGGGCCATTGGTGCACCAGTATTGCTACCACTCGTGATGCCAGTGTCCTGATTTTGGAAATGAGCTCAGGTCATTGGGGGCCAGCCAGAAGGTAGAGAGGAGGACCAAGCTTCCCAGAGGCCCTCTCCTTCTCTGGGGAGGGAGGCTTTGGTCATCTGCCACACTACTGCCACCTGAGTGACCACAGGTGGTAGTACAGCTGCAGGACAAAAGAAAAGCAGGGGATGTCACGGACATCAGCATGCAGTTACACACATGGCATGTGGGGGCACATATTAATGTCCATGCATGCGACATTCCAGAAGGGCTGGAAAATGGGAGAAAACACATCAAGTCTTTATTTATTTATTTAACCAGGCGTTCATCGTTGAGCAGAAGCTCATTTGCAAGATGGACCTGGGTGGAGCATGAACAATTGTATATACAGGTCAACACAGGTATTTACAAGGCAATACAGATAATACTCTTTACAGAGAGGAAGAAAAAGAAGTTCATATGTACATAGAATTATACAGATATTGTACAGATTACACGGTATTTACATACATACATGGCCCCAGTATCTCCGCAATGATGGCCCCCCAGTATATCTAGGTCCCACCTTCCCAGCAAGGCACCTCCTGATCAAACCAAATGTCAAGGAGTACATACTCTGTACCCTGGCCCCACCTGTGGGTATAACCAATGCTCCATGGAAGTAGGAGGTCATGGCTGGGGAAGGTAGGGTGAGTAGAGGTGTCTGGAGGTCCCAAAGGGAAGGAGGGTTGCTGGAGAGAAACCGGGCCATAAACAGTAAGTTAAGAAAATAAAGGTAGTTGTCACTGGCTTGTTATAATGTCTTTTTCTTAACTGTAGTCAGGTTCAGGCAGTGGTATAAATATCCCAGTGTCGATATCATCCTGTACTTGCGAATCTTGCCCACGTAACTCCTGGCCATAGTATGTGCTGCTGCTCTGTGGAGTGACTGGCTCTTCAACAACTGATGAGTTGCCTGGTAGAGGAACTACTGTGGGTCCTTCAGTGATAGATACTAATACTACATCAGAAATTTTGTTGTGACAAATGGGCACATTCCTAAAAAAAATTTATGTTTAGAGATCAGTGTGTATGTTTGTACATTAAAAAATATTCTTTAGTTAATGATGCTTAACTAGATTTTGCGGTCTTCACTGACCAAGTTATTTGTTGATTTAAAATTGGTAACTGGGAAAGGTAAATGGAGCCAAGGCTCATTTCCTGGTGTGACTCAGGAAAAGGGAGATAAGTAGTCAAAATGCACAACATATAGGCAAAATATACAAAGTAAAAAATGCAAGGTGCACAAAAGTACAATAATAAAACAATTTATAAAATGGGTAAAAAATGTCCTGCATTCTGATTGGCTGAAACCGTAATTCAGCCGTGTCCTTACTAGGAGATAATTTCAGAACCGGCAAAAGTTGTGCAAACCAAAACACAACACATGATAAAATCAATAGTTGCCACTGCTTTCCCGCTACATCTCCTCAAGTAGTATCGGATGGAACAGGGACTGCAGTGACACCAACAGAGAAAGTAGAAAATACAACAGTGAATACAAGGTCTCTCTTCCTGCACAAGCCGTACACATTTAACAGTTATGCAATGAAGTGTCACCTATGCTTCAGTCATTAAAGCTGACCGCAATTCAGTCAGTGAAGTGCATGCTCCAACATTCAAACCTGCTCCGCATGCAGTCATCTGTTACTATCTGGCAAACGAGACATAACCTTTCACATAAAAATCCACTCCTGATCTTCCACTGATACTATTATCTGTTCTTTGTAAATTAAAAAAAGCATTCTATTACATGTTAATGCCCGGGCCCACGGTTACACCTGAGATTCCAGAAGGGCCACTCCTTACTCAGCTTCTCCAGTCCTCACCACATTCATGAGAGCTGCTACAACCTTCCCACACCACCGAACATCACCAGAAGTAACTCACTGCAGAAAACCACACGCTCACTAAAAAATTTCCCCTGTAAAGATGCGCTCATGTCCCCAGACAAGCTCTAACAGAAAGGTGAGAATAACTGCGGCAGCTGAAGAGGGACATGCTTGGGCCATACAGTACTGCCATACACACTTTAAAAAACAGAGAATGGCAAGTTGTGAGGAAAAAAAACACATACAGTGTCGGGGGGGGCCTACCCTGACTAATATCTCTGGTTGGAGGTGGGCTGTACTGCCAATCAAGCCAAATACACTGTACTGAACTGTACTGTACTGTACTGTACTGTACTGTGCTGTACTATGCAGTACTGTACTGTGCTGCACATTACATAGAGGAACTACTTTATTCCTCTAACTAAAAAAAACTACTTTTCTTTCATTTTTTCCATTTTAACGGCTTTTTTTTTCTTCTTTTTAATTTTCAATCTCTACTTGAGGGCCCATTTTATAACTGCAATAATACATTCCAAGGTGTTGTTTATGTCCCAATAAAAGCACACCCAAGTACAAAAGGCACTTGGCGCAAATGCATCATGCCTCATAACGCACCTGGACTTGCTGTTATCAAGACATAACCTACACCTTGTCATGTGTTATTGCTTTCAAATACAATAAACAGTGTCTAGGCTAGTTAAAGCCATGGTACAGGAACACTTAAGGCTAAGTATGTGATAGGATGTAAAAAATAACTATGGCCAGGACAGGAGCAGGAAGGGGCAGCAAAAGGTATGAGCTGGAATTTGAGGGAGACAAGGGAAGGAAAGTGGCAGAAGGTCAGAGGAAGATTGTTATTAAACAATAAGTCAGAACTTTGCTCAGGAAGCTGCGCTGGTGCTGACCTGGGCAGCCAGCCCAAACTTGAGGTTGCAGAAATCCAGCCCACTCCAATGAAGACTCATGTGGTCGAAGTGCCAGGGCTCTTTGCTGCTCAGGATTTTGTTTGGTTGATGGGTTCATAATAGATGGATTCATTTTAATCCAGGCTATATTGCTTCCTCTTTTTGAGTGCCACTTTCTGGATTTCTGGGAGGAATATTGCTTCATTGGTGGGAAGACATGAGAAGAAAGCAGATTTCCCAGCAGCAGAGTTGGAATGTGGTATGGAGAAAGTATGAGAGTCACGAAAGCGAAGAGAGTAAGAGGCAGAGGGAACAGGGGAGTGGATAGGAGAGACAGGATGGCAGAGAGTCAAACCAGTACTAAGAAACTAGGGCACACAGTGTAGAAGGTGACATGAATGAAATGAAATGAGACAGAGGTATAAAGTGTGCAAAGGAATCTGATAGAGTGGACAGATGACAAGGCACCAGAGGAGGATTGAGACCCAATGGTGGGCATGGGTGCAGAGTCCCCTGGACCCACCTTCGCTTACAATCAATCAATCAGCCAATACTTTATTTAACCAGGCATGTCATCATTGAGCAAGCTCATTTGCAAGATGGTCCTAGGTTACCAGGAACAGGGCACACTATTTCCGTTTTCTCTCCTCGGGAAGTGGCATGCAGTGGTCCTGCATGGCTGCACCACTGGAGCCTGTCAACTTACCACCCCTTCTGCAGCCCAACAACTTGTGCCACCACCAGTTTCCACCAGTAGCCTCTGCTGTGTCGGCCAACCCCAACAACCCACCCCAGGAGAGGAAAGCAGTCCTTCAGCCACTCAATCCTCCCCCTCACCCGCTGACCCCGATGGCCCAGGTCCGTTCCCAAACCCGGGTCACCAGCGTGGCGTGAGGTGTGGTGTCCAGCACCTCAACCCTCAGAGCCTCCCAGCCAGCTGTTACTTGCCAATTTAAGGATGGCTCTTCAGGGAGATCAAATGATGTCACTGAAGCTGTTACTGGTTTCTCACTAACATGCCTAAAGAACACAAACATTTGTCAATGTCGAACGTTCACCGCTTGCATTGCTGCTGTAGCAGATCTTTCTTGTACATACTGTATGTTTACTATAAACTTACGCAGGATAGACCAGATGAGATGTAATATCTAATTTTCAGCGGTATGCTGCTTTTACACATTTTTTGATTGTATTTACTCAGGCTAGGACAGCTGAGAAGCAATATCTAATTGTCCTGGATTTCCCCCGGCCCAATAATGACAGACACTAAGTTTTTGGTGGTACTCAGACCGGCAATTAATTTATTTACAACCAATTACTGTACATTTTCCCAATTCATCGTCTCCATCATATCAAACCATACACATTATCATTATTCATATTTTAACCTTCCACATTCAATTTCTTATCTTCATATTTCCATTATATTTATAAACATCATCTTTCTTTCTCTTATCTTCTTCTTCTCGCCTCCCAGGTGTAAACCTGGGTGACTCTTCTTCTCTTCTTTCTGGAGGTAATGATGTAGACCATTACCGCTTTTCTCAATTTGCTGTTGCTGTCCTTGTCTAGTTTATTCGACCCTTCTCGCTCCCCATCCCCCTTAGTCCCCCTTTTTTTTACTTCTACTTTCCTCCTCCTCCTCAGCATACCTGGTCTGCTCTCAATGTTCCTTGGCAACCCCCTTGGGATATTCCAGCCACCATCCACATCCACACTCCAGGGTCCGCCCTTTTCCCCTGTGGCTTACCCTCCGCAGTGGGGTGGTAGGCAGCCCCCTACTCCCTACCCTGTCTGGATCCAGATACAGGCGCCCCTCAGAGTCGCTGCCATTGAACGGCTATCAAGCCGCTCAACCCAGGATGCAACTCCTCTAATTTTTCTGGTGGTTTTTCTTCCCTGGAGCTGGGGGAGTGCACTGACGCCAGTGGTGGGGAGCATGCAAGTGTCCACACATGCTCCCTCCAAGTGTCCTCCCCAGCTCCACCACACGTAGAACATGTGCCCTATCCCCCAGCCTTCACCAGGGGGCAAACGGGCACTGACTCTTGTGGACTCCCTTCCCAGAGAGAGCAGTCCATTGAATGCTCAATCCTTCTCCTCCTATAAACCCGGTGACCCATGCTCACTCCTGAACACGGGTCACCAGTGTCACCCATAAGAGTAAGGCTTCGGTGCCTCAGCCCTCAGCACCACCGGGCGGCTCTTAGTCCCCTTTAAATATTTTCCCCCTACTCCTTTCTTATGGCTGCTTCTTTTCTTAGATTTTCTTTTCCCTCCTTTCGTTTCCAGCCAACCACCCCAGCTGGCCACCGCCTTATGGTGTACCCTACCATCCATGTTTTCCATTTTGTCCCATACCAGCCATCCACCTTCGGTAGTCCCAGTTCCTACCTAACTTACTCCATTTTCTTTTTTTTTTTTTTTAACAAGCCTACTCCTTTGCAGGGTGGGTGGAAGGTGTGAAATTCAGGGACTAGCAGAAAAAGAGGCTTGAGCCTTCCGTACAGCCCCTTAAAAGGGGTTTGTTTTAGACTCCTCCCTTCCTGCCCCAACCCATCCTTCCTTGACCCCATGCTTTGTCCCTTCCCCACTGGTGACATCACCCATGACTCATCCCCCTTTGTTGGGCCCCTCCTTTTCCTCTCCTCCCCTTCCTCCCTTACTGCTATCCCATAGCTGACCTTTGGGCGGTGCCACTAGGACAACCTGGTTTGCCTTTCAAGTAGGCAAACTCCATTGTCCTGGATTTCCCCCAGCCCAATAATGACAGACACCATGTTTTTGGTGGTGCTCAGATCAGCAATGAATGTATTTACAACCAGTTACTGTACATTTTCCCAATTCATCGTGTCCATCATATCAAACCATACACATTATCATTATTCATATTTTAACCTTCCACATTCAAATTCTTATGTTCATAATTCCAATATATTTATATACATCATCTTTCTTTCTCTTTTCTTTTTCTTCTTGCTTCCCAGGTGTAAACCTGGGTGATTCTTCTTCTCTTCTCTTCTTTCTGCAGGTAACGGTGTAGACCGTTACCGCTTTTCTCAATTTGCTGTTGCTGTCCTCCTTGTCTAGTTTATTTGACCCTTCTCCCTCCCCATCCCCCTTTAGTCCCTTTTTAAATATTTTCCCCATAGCCTGTCTCAGCCTGCGTTGGATAACAGACATTCACCCTTTTCATCATATCCTCCTGTCTTCGCCATGCCTCTATGCAACCCATGGTTTCCATATTAAACATGTCTATTCCTAGATCAGAGGTGTACCCCATTCAATCGGTAAAAATCTTCCTCCCATTCTTCAACTCCCTCAATATGACCTAACCCCCATAGCATGGAACAGCATGCCTACCCCACTATTCATTTTCCTCCTGGCCCTCTCAATAGCTTCATGGCTGTATTCATTCTGCCATACTCTCCATGGTATCATATTCGACCACACTAAGGTCACCAAGGGCCACCAGTTTTTTTCTTCCACATCATGCTTAATTTGCAAGAAAATGTTCAACCAGGGCCTGAACCCAGTGTCATTCCTGTAAGATGTACGATGATCACATCTGGCATTGGGCATCTTTCCCTCATCTCCCACAGGGTGGGCAACACCTGTGCCCATTTCATCCTCCCGAATTCCTTTCCATGACAGCCTACACTGCCTGATGTCCTGATAAAGCTGTTTGCCCCCTGCTTTCCTCTTAGTTCTCCTCTCTGCCCAGTAAATATAGGAATGCCCACATATCCAAATTTCAGTGGGGCTGTTGTGTCCTATTAAGAAGACCAAATGATAATTTGAGCCTCGGTCTGCCTTTTTTCTATACACTCAACCCCTTAACCTCCCCCATTCATTGTTTATTATACCACTGCACATCCCTCCCCACTTAACCTGTAAAGCAAAAGAGAGATGGTTAGTCAATTATTCCTTCTATGGCTGTATATATCTCTTATAACAGCCAGAATTCAAATAGCCTATCTCCCGGACTGTCCTGGCGATCCCCTGTCTGCGGCAACCTGTGACGCCGCCCCAATTCTAAATGAGTTGGACGAATACCTTATTGAATCTTTGCCCAGGAATCCCATGTCTCTTTTAAGAGCAGCTATGATCTGGTACCTTGTGACTCCTTTCTCATCCCCATGCATAAATAACTGACCTTGTTTTTTGTGTCTGATTGCGGCATAAGCCCACAATGCTTCTACTGAGCAAATCAGTGCATCGCTGTTTTGTCTCATAGTTACCCAGCACCCTTTCCCTTCTTGATCCATCTTGGATCTTTTGATTAATATCCGAATCTGTCTCAGTTCCCAAATTACATCCTCCCTCTACTCCTCCATTGTAGTCTCCTTCCATGCCCCACTGCTTCACTCACCCTCATGGCCCCAAAGAACTTCACTACATATATGGCATGAAATAAAATAGCCTTGTCTGAGAGTGTTTTGCATATTTTGGGTAAGACCCCCTACTAATCTGCCCAATAGCTGACTGGAGACTGGTCGCCTTTCATCCTGTGTCTTATGAGTTAGACGTCCCCAACCTTGCATTATCCGTTTTACAAAAATGCTTTTTGTTGGGTCAGGCCAGCCTTTCAGGCTGCACACTATGCTGATCGCTGCCGGATGGACTCCCATCATGGCATGGGCCTGCCCTTTTTCCCCACTGCTCGACTATGAACTTCCCTATCTGTTCTTCAGTAACCGGCCCACTTACCTCCATGAGGTGCTGTTTCCTGAATGCTTGAAACACCTGCCAGGACCCTTCATATGCCCTCAAGGTCCTGGGCACCCAGGAGTTGCAAAACAGCAGTTTGGCTCCTTCCAAGCAATGCCCAATATGCCCCATGGAATAGAAGTTTTTTGTCCCTCTGTCTTCGGAGCAATGGCCTAGAACCTGTCCAGCTGCAGACGGGAAAGGCTGTCAGCTAAGGTATTCTGCACCCCATCAATGTGCCTAGCCCTAAATGACATGTTAAGTTGTAGGCCTAACAGTACTAGCTGCTGTAATATCCTTGACACTGATTCTGATGTTGCCCCTCTGTTGTTGAGTACGTCCACTACCTCTCTGTTGCCACACTAAAAGGTCACCTTTTGGATACGGAGCTCTTTTCCCTTCACTAAAGTACTAACCCAAACCGGCATGCTCTCCAGCAGTGTAATGTCCTTGGTCGAACCCCTGTTAACCCATTCCTCCAGCCACAGTTCTGAAAACCATCTCCCCCGAAAATACCCCTCCATGCCCAGTCCCCCTTCTGCATTTGTGTACAACTCCAAGTCTGTGTTGTAAATCCAGTCCTCCTGCCAAAATGACATACCATTAAAGTTCCTTATGAATGCACCCCATGCTTGCAAGTCAGCTTTTTACTCCTTTCGTCATGTTGACCCAGTGGTGCGTTCTTGCTGCACCCCTGGTTGCCCTGGCCAGGCATCTTGTAAAAGCCCGCTCCAGTCCTATTGCCCTGCAGATGAAATTGAGGCAACCCAGTAATTGTTGTATTTGGCGTAGCTGAACCCTTCTTCTATCCACGTGTACTGCTATTAGATCCCTCAATCATCCTACCTTGCTGTCCGGTAAGCGGAACACCTGTGCTTGCATGTCAATCTCTGTCCCTAAATATTCTATGGTTCTGCTGTGTCATCTGTCTTTTCTGGTGCCAATGGCACCTAAATCCCAGCACAAATCTTGAAAACAAGCTAGCATGTGTTCTGCTTCTTGCTTTCCGTTCCTTATGAGCAGGAAATCATCCAGATAATGTATGATCGCCCTGTACCCTGTCCTGTGCTGAAACATCCACTGTAAGCATGTGCTGAATAGTTCAAACATGGCACAGGCTGTGTAACACCCTATAGACATGGCCTTGTCAAAATAATACTGCCCGTCCATCTTAAAAACTATCAGGTCCCAATCCTCTGGCCTTACTAGCAGCAACCCAAATGCTGATTCCATATCCATCTTGGCCAGCCAAGCTTTTGGGGTAGCCCTGATCAGATAAAAGATGATCAGACAGCTTCCTCTAACATGGCATATGACATTCTGCTGTCTTTTTCATTGATATAGTCATTGACCAAGTCCCCCTCTGGGTATGAGAAGTGATGAATGACTCTGTACTCGCCTGGTTGTTTTTTAGGTACAGGGCCTAGGAGAGACACCCTTAAACCTTGTAAGGGGATTTCCTGAATGGTCCCTCTACCCTCTCAGTGCCCTTCTCCTTTTGAATCTACTTCTTCAGCGTGTCCTCTGTTTCTTTTACCAAGCCCAAATTCTTTGCATCCTTGCCCACCCTAGGACCTTGAAATTGCAAACTAAAATCTCTCCAAAAACTGTCTATGAGTCATCCCGCTACTGCCCCATCCAGGTAGCCCTTTAACCGGCTCTCCCAAGCTACTACCTTTTTTTTTTAAAACTTTATTTTTCTTTTGATTTTAAAAGAGGTACAATACATTTCAGTTACATTATGAAGTACAAAAATATCCATCCAGAGAGTTATAACAGTTTGTTGGTGGCAATATGAGTCTGTTGATGGTAGTACTTTCAGTTCCTTTTGTATCAGTAGCCCATACCATACAAGAAATTCCAATCAAGTAGTCTCAAACACCAAGCTCCCCCCCCCCCCCAGTAAAACTCATCTTGATTATTTTGGGTAGCCATCCCCTAACCCACCACTTTGAGCTCCCTTTTTCAATGTCTTTAAACAGCATCATGGGACAAATGTGGGGTCTCTTGCTAAACTGAAGAGCACCCATGTCCTCCAGGTAATTTCAAAACATTTCCCATATCCCATAGCTCCAGCTATCATTCGTTCTAATAAGCAGTGCTCCACTATCAAGCCGTGCCAATTTTCTACAGTAGGGGATCTAACCTGCTTCCATAATTTAGTAATTGCCTTCTTAGCTAGGAGAAGAAAGGTAAATATAAGAGACCTTTTTTGTATTTTAAAGCCTTCTGGGGGGATTGATAATAGCACAAACTGTGAGGTTAATACCAATTCTGGAGGAAAAAATCTCCTTTAAGGCCTGCTCAATCTGTTGCCAAAAAGCTTGTATTTTACAGCATCCCCAGAAGATATGTACCTGGTCAACCGATCCCTCCCCACACTGTCTCCAGCAGTCTGCCCCCAATGCAGGGAAAATCTTTACCAGTTTAGCCGGTGTGCTAAAGTATCTATTGCAAGACTTCCACGCGAACTCTCGCTAATACAGAGCCAAGGAGATCCCCAAAGAGGGACGGGTATATTTTACCCAGATCTCATAATTCACCCTGGAAGGTAATTCCTTATTCCACCCTTCAAGCACTGTCTCTGAGGTGTCTGATGTGAATTCTCAAATTCCTCTATATAATAAACCTATCAAATGAGACTGGATAGTCCCCTGAATCGCATTAATAACCAGATTCAAAAATAGGGGAAGAGGGTTAGGCAAGCAGCTTCTCAAGGGGCCCTTGTGTAAAAGGAAAGTTTGTACTTGTAGATATCTATAATGATTCCCGTGTACCAAATCAAAATCCCTTTGGAGCTGAGCAAATGGGACCCCCTCCCCGGGAGTTGAGAAATTGAAATATAAATGAGAGGCCTTTCCTGTACCAAATTTGAAATGTTAAATCAAATTGGGTTGGTAAAAAATCAGTTTCTGCAGATAATAACCTCAGATAATAGAACACAGGCTCCATAACTAGTAAGGCTTTGATTATATACCAATTCTTTAAGTCTGTCATGCTCCACTATCAAAGTCTGTTAATTTTGGTAAGTTAGCAAGAGGAGCAAAAATTACCTTCTGTGGGTCACGAAGGTCATTAAGAAAACATTCTGTTCTTTTCCAGGAGGGTTGGATACTTGGATTTACCTAGGCCAAAATGCAAGCTATTCTCACCAAAATTGCATATTGGTTCAAATCTGGAAGATTTAAACCTCCTTTGCCCTTGCGTAGCTGTAACAAGGACCAGTGGATACATGGTCTGTGGCCTTCCCATACAAATCTGGATAAGATTTTATTCCAAGAATTAAAGTACATCTTTGGGGGGAATGAAAGAAATTGTTTGAAATAAATGTAATAATCTAGGCAGGAGACTGGATTGTATGGTAGTTATTCTTAAATGAAAGGGGAGCTTCATTTGGGACCATTTATGTATATCAGCTTCTAAACCTTGTGTCAGCAGCTTATAGTTTACTAGTGTCACATTAGAGACCTGTAGGGTTAGGTGACTACCCAAATACTTTAACTTCGTGACACACCACTTAAGTGGCAGCGTTTGTTTTAGCTGGAGAGAAGGAGTGTAATTGAGTGCCAAGACCTCTGTCTTCAAGGAGTTAATAACATATCCAGAGACTGAGGCAAAAGCCTCCAATGTTTACTAGGTCCCTTGAAAAGATACCTCAGGCTTTGTTAAGGTTAATAACCATTGCCTGCATACAGTGACAGACAGTATGATTCACCACCTAGTTCTACCCCATGAACCTCTGGAAGCCCCTATGACTATAGACAAAGGCTCTATATAAAGAGCAAATAATAAAGGCGACAAGGGGCAATCTTGTCTAGTCCTCCTTTCCAAACCTATAGGGGCAGACAAGGAACAATTCATTCTTATATAGCCCTGGAATTAATATAAAGGTTACTAAGCCATGTAACAAGCTCCCCTGGGAACCCACCAAGCTTCTACCTTGATGGAGGCCCTTGCCTGTGGAAAACTGCTTGCTACTGCTATGTGCCTGCTGTCCCCTCCTTGTTTTGTCCTGCTCCCCCATGTTGTTATTCCCTCCTCCATGCTCCCTTGTTGTCCTTGATGGAACCATCAGTATCCATGTCCTCCCCTGCCATTGTATACTCTCCCCCTGATTCCTCTTCCCCATGTTTTTTCCCTATAACCTTATGCCCCACCCCAAAAGGACTGGTTGGGTAAACCTTGTGTCCCACTGGCCTGTCCCTCTTGGTTCCAATTCGTCCGACACTTGGAAGCTGGGTGGCCTCCTCCACACCTTGAGCAGACGTGACAAAACCTGCACTGAGGCCAAGAGCATAATGTCCAATTATAGCCCCAGCAAAATGTTTGCATCAGGATGGCTTTCCTGCCTCCCTACCCATCTGGGGTGGCTTGATCAATGACATAATCCATCCACAGGTCAAGCTGCTTCATATCCCATCTGACATCCCCATAGGTAGCCATTTGCTCCTTGAAGACCTCATCGTAATACAGCCACCCGAAACCTCCCTTGGCTTTTGCTCTCCATATGATCAGGGAATATGTAGGCAGTGGTATCCCTATTTCAGGCTTATTTTCCATGATTATCACTGAGTATGTAGCAAAACCTACAAAATACCCGTCCCATGTATTCCCATTAGTGAACTTATCCTCTCCTTCTTTCTTAACAGTACAACTGCTGCCGCCATCTCGCTCTTCCCTGTGCTTTCTTTCTCATCATATTTTGTTACCACTTCTCTACTTACTAGTGCAAATATATCCACATATTCCCCTTTCCATATCTTCTCATTCATGGCCATAGGTACGTGTTCCCCATCCCAATGCCTGGGTCCCCAATTTACCTGGTCTCCATCCCCACCCCTGGCTCCTCTGTGTTTTTTTCTAAGGCTCCTGTCCCATTCTGTCCCACTTTTATATCCGACAAAACCTTTTCCAGTTGTCCTAAACCTCCCGCCCCCAGGGAGCCAACCATTTGCTCAACACACTCTTTTTATGCTGTCACCCATGTTCATTCCCCTATTACCTGTTTGTGGGGCTGCTGCCAATGTGGGGGCTGGGGCTGGTCCTGGCTGTGGCAGCTCTATTATCCCCAGGCCCACTGGCCATGCTGGTAGTTGCCCCAGCATCTGAGGTTCGGCTGGGGCTGGAGCCAGCAGCGGACTAGGTACTGGTAGTAATATTGGGGCGGGTTCAGGTACAGGAGGAGGTGTGGGCTCAGGCTGAGGTAAAGGCACCATGGGGGTACTGGGTTCCAACTGCTCTGGGCTAGTCAGTCGGGCTGGGCCTATCGGTGCTGGTGGTACCCTCGTTGGGGTAACTGGTTTCACCAGGGGCCACTTCCCTCTTCCTCCCCAGCCTCTATCTGCCTTCTGTTTCTCCCCAGCTTTCTGGGATCCATACTCTCCACCAGCTCTCATACCTTGCTTGCCTTATCCGCTAGCTCCAATATGGTGCTGTAGGTGTCCTCTCTGATGGGCGTGTTCCTCCTTGGTGCCATGTCACTGCCTATGGAAAGTTAGGGTACAAACTGAGAAAAAGGAAACAACATTAAATGCCATGTGCCTCCCATCCTCTGTTAATCTTATCTTCCCTCAGTTCCTCCTTTGCCATTTATTTGTTCACCCTTTTGTTTTTACATAGACGTTCCCCATTGCCTTTTTGCTCCCCCCATTTGGTCCCATTCCCAGCTAGCTCCTACAGTGCCAATTAGCCAGTTATTCCTTGTGATGCCCAATCAAGCTGCCCTTAAAACTGGGTCACCCCCCCCCCCACCAATCCTCTTTCTGCTGCAATGCTAGAGGACTGTTTTATTGTGTCCTTTCCTTCATCCCTTTTTCCTCTCTTTTTTTTTTTTTTGCTGCCTACCCTGGCTGGCATGGGGGGGGCGGTTTCCTCCGCTTTAGTCCCTGTTCATTGCTGTTGTTCTGCTCACGTCCCTGGGCCCTGAGCCCTTGTCTCCTTCTCTGGCCTAACTGGTGTCCTTATCGTGCCTGTATGGGGGCCCCTTTGCCACAAGGTCGTGACGTCATACACCACTCCACCACGTGGTTTGGGTTTTGGCCTGAAACCTGTAGCAAGGAGGTGGCTTCTGAAACCTGACCGGACCAACAATAAAACTAAACACAAACCAAGGTACTAATCAGGCTACCCGGTACCAACAAAGTAACTAATATGCTGGGTCAAGTTAACAATCATTTATTTAATACAAAACTCGGACATCCCATGAGGAGACCACAAGCCATGCCTGTGTGTGGACCCATTTTCTATGAGGCCATGACGTCAGATGCCACCCGCCGCGTGGTTGGGGTTTTTGGACCTGTATGATCACGCAGGCCCTCCCCACTGCTACTTCTAACTCGCCCCAACCACAATCCTCCAAAAAGCATCCAATGTCTCCTTTTAAATAAAGGCATGTTTTGTACAAGCTACCACCAGGCCAGAATCTCGTTCACGCACTAAGCATGTTCCTAAGACTGTGAGGATTGTCACATCTTTGACCAGCCTTTCATAGCTTGTATGTGCCCTCTCTATTAGCGTACATAGAACCCAAGCACTATGTTTTCGCCCTGCTCCCCTTTTTCTCTTCCCCTGTAAAGATAGACTGTGCCATCAAGCCAACCGCCAATTCTGACTAACCAGTTACAGCGGCAATGTCAGATGCCATCCGCCGAGTGGTCATTTCCTTGGCCTGCCGTTTCCTCTGGCCCTGGGCCCAAACATCCCTGCTTAAGTTCTCTCACTCGATATTCCACCTCTGTCTCCAGTCAAACCCCCCATTTGATGTTTCACCCAAAAACATTTTTGTCTTATTTTAATTACTATATCTGGACAGACTTGTGCTCTCAGTTTTGATCGTACCTGCCCCCCGTCTTAACACACCCTCTCTTCCTGCTTGGGAAGCCCTTACCACTAGGCTCTCTTATTCTTGTTAAGTGTCCCTGCTGGCACAAAACACACCCTGCCATGAGTTGTGTAACTCAGGGGCCGAGCACCCACCCTTACCTGCCCAGAAACTCTTTTCTGTTTTGGTCTTGAGCCTTCTGGAACTCTGCTGCAGTCTGTCTCAAAAAATTCATACTACAATGATCTTTTTACCAAAATTCTAGTGGAAAGAAATGACTGAAAAAAATGTGCACTTTCTTTTTAATCAATGCAATAAACTTCCCTCCGAAATCTCCTTCAAAAAGCCAAATCACTCGGCCAATCTGATGTGCTGCTCCTGCAAAATTCAGAGAGTAGCATAAAAAAGAGGCCGGAGCCTTCTGTGCAGCCCTTAAAAGGGGTTTGTTTCAGACTCTTCCCTTCCTGCCCCTGACATATCCTTCCTTAACCCCATGCTACATCCCCTCCCCTCTAGTGACGTCGCCCATGACTCATCCCCCTTTGCTGGCCCCCTCTTCCCCCTCCTTTTCCTCCCTCCCTCCTCTCTTACTGCTATCCTGTAGTTGGCCATTGGGCGGTGCTACCAGGATAACCTGGTTTGCCTTTCAAGTAGGCAAACTCCGTTTTCAGTGTGCTCCCACTTTTTTCCACCAAATTTCCAACAATCGTTTTATGACCTGATGCTATGATCAAGGCAGGTGGAACTGTTTAAATCCCATCCAAATGGTGATTTAGCAGTGTGACTGCGAAAACAAGTTTTGGAGTGGATTTGGAAAATGATACCTACCATTTTCAGGAGGTAGGATAACACAAGGGATATGTTGAAAATTAGTGGGCAAAATCTGCAAAAGATAAAGGTACTAGTAAAGGAACAATTCAATGTTTCTTCATAACTTAGTTTTTATTTCACATTTTGATCCCAAATTTTCAACATTGTCTTTTAAAGACCATGCCTTCCAAACACGACAGGTGTCATTTATAAACTAGTGGCCGAAACATTGTTTCGTGCCACAACTGTAAAAACACATTTTTGCCAGGATTTAAAAACTGACAGCTCTCATGAGGTGGTGTTAAAAAACACGGCTATGTTGAAAATTTGGGGTAGAAATATTGAAAATTACCAAAGTTACGAGCATTCATTGAAACATTTCAATGTATGCTACTAACTTTGTTGTTTTTTAATATTTTTATCACAAATGTTCAACATAGCCTTCTTATGGCCCCACCTTATTAACAAGGTGGAGAAAATTGTCCAGTCCTGCCCAGAAGGTGATTTTGTGCAGGGACCGCGAAATCACCTATCAGGATGGATTTGCATAATTTCACCTTCCTTGATCATGAAGTAGGGTCTCAAAAAGGCCATGTTGAAAATTTGGGGAAAATTTAAAATGACCAAGTTACGAGGACAAGTTCAAAACTCATTGAAATACACTGACCTGCATATCTGATTTTCTCAGTTCTCAATCTGACTTTAAAGAGTTAAGACATGTCTGTGGCTCAGAAAGGATTATGGAAAGGGAAGAGAACATGGGAACATTGTTTAACCAAGAGTAGCACACTAAGTTGAAGCTTGTTTCCAGATGCGACCTGGGAGCACATGGAAGTTAAGTGACTTGTTCAGGATCACACAGTATGCACTTAAGTGGCTATGGGATTCAAACCCAGGTCTCCAGATCTGCAGCTCAGAGCCTTAACCCACTGTGCTATACTGCTTCCTATTATGGTGGCGTTGAGTGCTGATATGTAGGTAAAGAGTGGGGGTGCTGAGTGGGAGGGTCGGGTAGGAGGAGGATAATGGCGGAAGTGGGCTGGCGGCAGCAACAGACATCAATAGAAGGCTTTCTTTTTTACAGAGTGTATAAAAATAAGAAAAGACTATGAGGGACACTGTTCTTTATTTCAGGTACTGACACTGGGGACTGGGCAACCAAATACAGTGTTATGATTAGTGGCACCTGGGATGATCTCCCCGTGTCGCACAGTGAAAATGGGGGGAGGGATTACTAGCCTGCACTGGGAATTGGGCACCTCGGTGACAGCAAATTAAGAAAGAATGGGTGGGAGAGATGGTTTTTACATTGTGGGGGGAGGACCACAGCAGGCTGATCATGATACTGATCAGCTTTGCTTGCTGGAAGGTGTTTTTTTTTTTTATTTGGTTGTTTAACCAGGTATAGCACAGTAAACTGAAAGCTTTTTTACAGGAGCGACCTGGTGTTATGCAGATCAAATGAAAGAGACGCCCCAAGATTCAGCATATCTTCTATTTTTTTCTCTTTTATCTTTCTTTGAACTACACAAAGTTTCTGACCAACAAGACCAGGAGCGTGTCATGATTAGTCTGGCTGATGACTGATCTGACACTGTCAAGCCCCTTGCAGACTGCCCTACATTGGACTGACAGTAACACACCTCTCAGAATCCATTGCCACACCAATAAGTTTACTTTGCATAAGCGCAGGGGCGAGCATAAAAAAACTACTGTTTAAGATTAACTGTACCATACACGAGTTTACATAACAATGACAACTAATTTCTAGCTTAATTTATCTCACGAGGCCATGACCTTTTTTATAACTACAAAACGTATTGCAAAATATACAGAAATGTATGACCAGTATAAAAATACTTTTTCAGAATAAAATGCTTCTAGTTTACAAACTGCATCATAAGTCCTAGAATAAAAAAAATTGTTAAAGAGGTACTGTGGGCATATGTGCATAAATAAATACATAATTACACCCCAGGGCTTGTATCCTTCATCTACTACCTTCCCCTATATCCCTCCACCTCAGCCGTCCCTCTCCTTTCCTTCTTTTCTTTCACGTAAGCAACTGTTTACTTATTAACCCGGCACTTATTATTGCCCACTTTTTCTACGTGTTTTGCACAGCTCTGTTTTAACACTGTTTGTAACACCTGCCTTACAACTGTATGTTGATGTTGATCTTGTAACTTGAATGTAACTTGAACATGGCTCTTCCTCCTCCCCCACCTCACCCCTCCCTCTCCTTTCCCCCTCTCACCAGACCCCATTTCTTTCATGTAAGCACTTGTTTACTTATTAACCTGGCACTTATTATTGTCCACACTTTCTACCTGTTATGTGCAACACTGTTGTACCACTGCTTGTTACACCTGCCTTAGAACTGTATGTTAATGTTAATCTTGTAACTTGAATGTTTAATGTTTCACTACTATTGTACCCCTTCAAACCGGGAGACGAGCAACTTTTCGCTCAGTGTGCCTTCTTGGTGAAACATTTCAATAAATAAATAAATAAATTACCAGTGTTGTTTACCTACCTACTTGCAAATTAGTCAGAAGCTAAATTTACAAATGTTACAAAACATATTTTTTCACAATAAAACACTCAATGTAAAAAAAGACATCAATCGAAGAAAAAAAGAGAGACTGTGACAGAGGTACACTAATCCCATTTCTCTTTACAATAATGGCACGAGTTGTGTACTTGTCAGATGATAGTGAGAACATGTATCTTTCCCACTTTGGAAAAGGCCATTACTTTTGAGAACTGTTGTGTTGCTTCTTGTCTGGCACGCTTTGTTTTGCTCTGCTGTGCCCAGATAGCTGTGTTCTTTTTTGTGAAGACTGCATTAAAAATATTCCAAATTGGAAATGAACATAAGCAAAAAAATTATGTCAGTTTACATTTTTATCTAAAAGATCACTGCTTATGATATGGGTGTGTCACAGACATCTGGACAGAAACCCAAAGGTCGAAAGTTGTTTTCCCACACAGCAAGTAGATTAAGCAGAAGCCTGAAATACTAGAATTACTGCCAAATGTACATTTCATATGAAAAGTCATAGAATCCTTTAAACAGATTAAAGTTAACAAGCTAACTGAGGTTTACTCATAAGTGTTAGATACATTTGAAAATTATAATACCGTTAAAGAAGGCTGTTGGTTTGGGGTCCTGTGCCCCCACCAAGCATAATACTGCAACTCATTATACATACATACATACAAAGTTGCCAACAGATTAGGCCTAACGGTCTGTCTCTTCTGCCCGTATTGCAATGCATTAATAGTTTACTGCTGCTTCCTCCCCCTCAACCCTTTTTGAATCCATTACTCCCAACCACCCCACCCGAAACTCCCCAGCTGTTCTCCTTCCTTCCCACCTGTACCATGCCCCTGTACCTGTTCCATCCCTTTCTGAAACCTTCTACAGTTTCCATTTTCATCAGCTCCTCCAGAAGTGCGTTCCAGGGTGCCACCACCCATTCTGTGAAGTAATGTCTCCTCACTTCCCCTCTGTACCTTCCCCCTACTAGCTTAAGACTATGGCTGTCATAGTCCCTTCCCCCTTTAAGTTACGCAGACCCTCCGTTTTGACCCTATTGATCCCCTTCAGATATCTGAAGGCCTCTATCATGTCTCCCCTAGCCCTTCTGTCTTCCAGGGAGCACATGTTCAGCTCTCTAAGGCCCTGTCCACACTACAAAGTTGTCTGTGGTATCGTTTTTAAAAACGTTACCCCCCCCTTACCATTTTGGAGCATCTGCATTCTGGTACTAATGTTTTTAAAAACGTTACAGACCATCCACAGTAGGCCTCATTTCTCCCAGTCTTAATCCGTTTGGAAGACCCTGTGAATGGAGGGTCCAAATGGTCACGCGTCCACACATGCAACTATAACTTTACAGGCTCCAGAACGTTACCCATTCCGATCTAAAGACCACATCTGTACAGGTCTTGAGATCAGTTTTAAAAACGCCTCTTAAACCGTTACCAGTGCGGACGCAAACCGTTTTTGGAGGTAGCGGTAACAGTTTACCAGACTGGTAATGGTTTACAGGGCTGTTCTTATAGGACATTTCCCCCAGACCACAGATCATTCATGTCACTCTTCTCTGGACTCTCTACAGCAGAGCAAACATCTTTCTTTAAGCGAGGGCACCAGAACTGCACACAGTATTCCAGGTGTGGTCTCACCAGTGAATTGTACAGCAGGAGTATGACCTCCCGTCTTCTTGATGTTATCCTCCTAGATATTCACCCAAGCATTTTATTTGCTTTTGCTGCTGCTCTCCTGCACTGCTCTGAGTTGTTCAAATTGGCATCAATTATCACCCCCAGATCTTTTTCCATTGTGGATACAGTCAGCCGTTCACCCCCAAATGGTAGCTATACCTAGGGTTCTTAATAAGTAGATGTAGAATGCTACACTTATGAGCATTAAACCTTAGCTGCTACATGTGTGCCCACCCTTCAAGCCTCACCAAGTCTTCCTGGAGTGTTCTCCTACCCTCCTTATTGTCCATCTCAGCTCCCAGTTTTGAATCATCAGCATATAGCCTCATTTTACTCGTCACTCCCTCCACAATGTCTATAAAAACACTGAAGAGAATTGGGCCCAACACCGATCCCTGTACATTGTAAGTACAGTATTTTAGAATTTAGAACACTTTTGGACATGGCAAATGGGCTGACCTTGTAAGTGATGCCATGTTTACTTATTCTTCACCTGAAACATGCAGTTAACATCCCCCTTTTAGCTTATGTAAGAACAAGGAACAGACCGTGTAAATATGCAGGGCTTGTTTGGGCATCACATAGGTGCAAGGCAGTTGGAATCTGATTTAAGTAGGAAAGTGTGGTTGCAACCAACACCTACTTAAAGGGAACACTTTGTGTTGCTCCAGTACTGGACAAACTTTGGCTGAGTCCATTCTTAAACTTTTTTTTTTCCAATTGTTTAACCAGGAGAGACACACTAAGCTGAAAGCTGGTTTACAGGTGCGACCTGGGAGCACAGGGAAGTTAAGTGACTTGCTCAGGGTCACACAGTATGTAAGTGGGGGCTGTGGGATTCAAACCCAGGTCTCTAGATTTGCAGCTCAGAGCCTTAAACCACTGTGCTACTGCCTCCCATAAAGTTGGTGCAAAAACTTTAATTTATGGTGCATTGTGACAGGGAGCTCCTGCCGTTTTTGAGGACTGACCTTTTCTTAAATCTGTTGCAACAGTTCTATTTTTTAGCCTACTCTATCCTTTACAATTTGTAGTCCATAAGGTTGGCCACCTATGGGCACCCTCTCCCCTTTCTTGACTATGCTATAGTGTCCTCTATAATTTTCCTTTTCCCTCTCAGGTACTCGGACAGGGAGGTTATTGTGGCGACCTCCAAGCTGATGTAAAACAACAGGCAGTATTCCTCGTTGTTGAATTTATTATGCAATAGCACTATGTCATAAAATACCTTAATGTATATGCCTTATATGTATGAGACCTGTAAATGCTGAAAATACCATGGCACTAGTTTTTTTTTTTTTAACATTTTGTAGGTTTTTCTCCCAGTTTTCCACCCACTCACCCACGTGTCCATGGCGCAAGCATGCACATGTGGAGGCACACGCACACCATGCAGTGCGGAATGCCCACCATACCATTAGTCTGTACCCGCCTGCGCCGCCACCGGACTTCCGTCTGGTGACGGTGGAACTACAGAAGCATGATCTCCGACCCCTGGAGAGGAGAGTCGTTAGGCTCAATCCTGCTACATCCTCTCCTCCCCCTTGCTGGCACCCCGATGACTCAAGGTCATTCCTGAACCCAGGTCGCCGGCATAGCACGAGGTAAGGCAGCGATGCCTCAACCCTCAGTGCCACTAGGCCAGCATGGCAATAGGTGTTTTGATAAAGGTAAAAGGTTACATGGGGACTGTATTATAAACATTAAGTTACCAGGGTAGAGATATCAGAAAACCCCAATTGTGTTATTTAAATGCATGTAAATTACAGATTGTTTGAGAGGTCATTTGGCACAAGAATTCCTGCTTTAAGCTGAACCAGCCTAAAATGTCATGGTGATTTGCATATACATCCCATGATGCTTTGCATTATGGGGGTATGTGTGATGTTGTGTTTCTTTTAAACTTGGCTTTATTGCCAGTGCCTCTTGGGGTAACCCTTGCTTTAGTGCATCTGCACTGAGGTTCTTTGTCTTCAACTTGTTTTTGAGTTTTTCTTTGAGCTCCCAATCACCCAAGCACACAAGACCAACATAGGGAATTAAATAATTTTCACTAAAGAGACAGATCAGGACTTCTGGTTCCACCCTGGACCTGATGACAGCCTGAGTTACGAGACCCAAACCTCCCCGTGCTACTAAAGTCATTAATCTACAATAAATAAACAGTAAAAACTGGAAAAAATGACAGGGTAGATAGATAAACAGATATTTTATTTATAAAGCACCCAATTCCATAGACTCTGGGCACTGTACAATACAAATCATCAAAAATAATACATGTAAACAGCAATTCGTCATTAAAACAAAATTTAACATTTTTTCATCACTTAAAACCAATATATCATTCAGTGACAGGTAGAGGACATCAAACAGAGAGAGGAACCCGAAATAAAGGCAAAAATAAAGTTCAGCCATAAGATGCTGACAGATTGCGAGAGCACTCCATGAGCCGTAGCAGGGCTCCATCTTTGAGCAGTACCAAAGGGATGGGCTACAACACAGAAGGAGAGATGGAGAACCTGTCGCGGTCCCGTTTTGAAATCCTCATAAGGGAGATAAACAGCTCCAGAGCCAAAAACAGGAAAGAATTCAGAAATTTGTCACAACAAATTTCTACGGTGGAGAAGAGGGTAGAACAGACTGAGTAGAGAATATCAGCGGCTGAAGACCAAGGAGCACAGATTACCAGGGCAGTGGAGGTGCTGTATAAGCACTCCGTCATGTTGCAGGCAAAGTGCTTAGACCTTGAGGGGCAATCACGATGGGATAACATGAAGCTCTATGGACTACCAGAGGGAGCAGAAGTGGCCCCATGTCAGCATTCCTTGAAAATCTTCTGCGAGATGTGCTGGATCTGCCTCCAACCTACCACCTAGTCATAGAATGAGCTCATTGGACGCTAGTTCAGAAACCGATGGATCCAATGGCTCGCTTTCGATCCATCATTTTAAAATTCGCCAGCTTCAAAACAAAAGAAGATATTATGCACAGAGCCTGGACAAAGAGGGCAGTCTCTTACCTTGGGGCCAAACTCACTTTCGACCAGGACTACCCACCTGAAGGGCAGCAGGACTACCAGCAGTATGAGCCTATTCTTAAGATCCTTCGAGAGAAAGGGCTCCAGCTCCAGATGCTGTACCCAGCAAGACTGAGGGTTTTTTGGTCACAAGGTCCCCAGATTCATACAACGGCAGTACAAGCACTGGAGGCCCTTAAACAGCATGGTCAATCTTTGCTATCAACGGATCTGGAACATAGCATCATAAAGCAGGCCCCTGCCCAGGACTGGTTGGCTGTAGCACAAAGGGCAAAAGATATTTCTGCCATCACGACGGCCAGAGACGCTCTCAAGAAATTGGGCCTGATGAATCATGATGCACCTGACTATGGATCTAAATGAAATACAATGGGAGACTGAAGTAAACCACAGGTACTGCTGTTTTAGTCTCATGGAGAACTGGATCTGGTTCTCTAAAGACAGCCACGCTGTGCTGTCGATCTCCCCTCACAGAGTTGGATAAAAGGGTTAGGTTTTTTGATTTGAACAAAGGCCACAATTAAAATAACTCTAAAATGCTCCTAAGAAAGGGATTTTATCAGTTTACTAAGAAATATGCAGAAATATGAGACTAGGCTGTTAATTACTATGTAAATTGGACGACCTACTGGGTAAACAGAAATAGCGGGGTTCATAAAAAACAAATTGGGGCAACGTGACAAATACTGAAGGGGAACTGAGGAGTTGACGTGACTCCCTCATGAAGCTGACCTTTCTTTCTCTAAGCTTTTTGCTTTGATACATCCAATGAAATTTGGGGACTCTTTCTGTTGGACTGCACCAGAGAATTACTATACAGGACACTAAAATATAATTGTTTGTTAAATTGGTGGCCTACGGAAACTACAGATATAGAGTTTGATGCAGCACTGATTTATTTTCTTTACAGGATTAAGAGCAGGATGAGCTCAAAGAGTCCTCATGATGTTTTGGTATTAAAATACACATGGAGACGTGCGGGGGGGCAGGATGGGAGGCTGACCACTAGGGGTCACAGATTTACAGTATAGTGTTACAGGGCGATGCCCTGACTCACACAGAGCAGCTTTTCCTGTCACCATCCATAGGCTGCTCAGGGGGAGTCCTCCTATAAGGAGGAGAGAAAGCTCCCTCTTCCCTTACCTGGATGACCAGAAAAACAACACCTGACAACACCTGGGATAGGGGTTAGGAGTCCTTAATTTTAGTGGACTCCATACCGTGGAAATAAAGTTTTCTTAAAGTTTTTACAGTTCAGTTACAAGGTCCTAAATGTGTTATCAAAGTTCCACAAAGTTAATGTTTGCTATGGGTCTGAACAAGGTCTCAACAGAAACAAGGAAATGGCATGATGGGATACAAGGGAAAGAAGGTGGAATGTGGAGAAGAGGGTATGGAACAATAGGTGGACCCTCTGTCTCCCAAACTGGCAAACACACAAGGTACGATCATATGCTCTTATAATGTTCATAAGCTGATGAATCATGTGAAGAGGAGTAAGGTCCTAGCACAGTTAAGATGCAGTACTGCAGATTTTGTCTTCCTTCAGGAGACACATTAGTCAGCCCAGGAACATGAAAAGTCGCAGAAATTTGGATTTGGGGCTGTGGCTATGGCCTCTTATCGCAGGGGCAGGAGAAGAGGGGTTGCAGTTTTGGTTCCTAAGCGGGTACAATTTCAGTTACTGGATATGTTTGAAGACAAGGATGGTAGATACACAGTGATGAAAGGGATCAACCAAGGGGTTTAGCTTACTCTGGCCTCAGTGTACTTCCTTCCAGGCTCCTCTTTCCAAGACTATAGGGCCTTTTTCATGACATTGCAGAACTGGGCGGAAGGATCTATTATTTGTGGAGGGAATTTTAACTTAATTTTTAACCCTCACCTGGACACTACCTCTAAGGTTCCCAGAAAAGGCTTACAAATAGTGAGAGAGATCTCAAAATTCTTAATTGAGCTAGGACTGATGGATGTGTGGTGACAGCTTTTTGGGCAGCGTAGAGACTACACCTGTTGTTCTGCTGCCACCCAAACATATTCCAGAATAGATAATTTTTTACTCCCAAAAGAGCAGATGGGGCAGCAGAAGATATGTGGTTTGAGAACTTCCTTCTTTTTGACCATGCCCCTATCCTCATGAGATTAAAACTAGTGGAAACCCAAAGAAACACCTTTTGGAGGTTGAATATATCTCTATTGCAGGATTCAAAGATTAAGGAGGATATTCAAGAGACCTATAAACAATATTTGGAAGAGAATTCCTCACTGAAGATACCACATTCAGTAATATGGGACACTGCTAAAGCAGTACTAAGAGGGAGGTTTATAGCATTAGCAAGTAGGAAAAAGAAAGAAAGGGATGCCCAACGTATCAGATTACAAAAGCAGATCAAATCTCTGGAGGCCCTATAAAAAATTAAAATAGGTAAAAGACGGCGAAGGCCCTTTTGTAGATTGAGAAGGAACTGAATGGGCTCTTTGATTACTATGTGGAGCAGAAGCTTCTCTTCTTTCGGCAGCGTTATTATGAAGGGGGCCCCGCTCTCTTAGATTATTGGCTAGCAGGTTATGAATACAGAGGGTCAAGACAATTATAATAGGTTTACAACATCCTAGCACTAGACATATTGTTAAGACGATCCCTGAAATAGCAGGGGTCTTTAAGGGGTACTACCAAGATTTGTACGTGGCAGGGACTGACCCCAGACAGGAAGAGGTTGATAATTTCCTATGTACCATAGATTAAAACTCCCAAAGTTGAAGGAGCAGCACAAGGAGGTACTTCTACAGCCATTAACCTTCAAGGAGATAGCAACTGAAATTTCCAGGTTAAAAACAGGAAAATGTCCAGGTAGCGATGGACTATCAGCAGACTTTTATAAGACTTTTAAAGAGGAGGTGGTCCCTCTACTGCTTGAGACATACAACGGGGTGTTTGAGGAGAGAGGGAAAATTTCTGTTTCAGTCTCAGCCTGTAATTTCCGTTATACCCAAGCCCGGAAAGGACGCCATGCTTTGCCCATGATATAGACCAATATCTCTGCTTACTAGTGACCATAAAATACTAACTTCGATACTTGCCCATCATATACAGACCATCCTCCCAGAACGAATACACCTATACCAAACTGGGTTTATCCCTGGGAGACAGCACCCTTGGTGCAGTCAATACAGCAAAATGAGGAGATACGTGGGATACGATTGGGAAACAGGGTACACAAACTGGTGCTTTATGTGGTTGACGTGTTAATCTATTTAACAGATCAGGAATGGTCCCTTCCAGAGGTATTCCAACAATTAGAGGAGTTTGCAGACCTTTCAGGGTACACTCGGAATTAGACAAAGACGGAGGTCCTTAGTTTTAACTACCAAGCCCCTAGTAATATGACACGACGGTTCCCCATGAATTGGGACTTACCCACAATGAAATACCTTGGGATAGTTTTAGGGACTTTGTCCATACAATTATATGACCTGAATTACATACCAATTTGGAACCAACTGAAGAATGATATTAAACACTGGTCCCTGCTCCCATTGTCTCTATGCTCACATACGCAATCTCTTAAGATGAACGCCCTCCCCCATTTACTATACCTGTTTCAGTGTGTGCCCTGTCTGGTAAGTCTAAGGATCTGGAAGCGGTCCAAAAACTATTTTTTTTATTTTCTGTGGGGAAAAACATCCCAGAATAAGAAGACAAACGTAATATCTCCCCAAATCACAGGGTGGTATTGCTTTTCCTAACCTGCAAGGGTATTGGGTGGCCGCACAGTTGCGAATCGCATTGTTATGGGGAAACCCTTCATATGAGGATAGCTGGAAGCAGATAGACCTGGCAGAACAAGGAGAATTGGTATTACAGGCCAGCTTGTTCCAAGGAGTGCAGTGAAGAACGGCTATACCCAAATATGGGGGAATATGAGCAGCATTTGAGGGATGGAAAAGGGGAACTTCAAGAGGGTATGGAAAGGCAGCCCTCTGGCTATACAGGTGGTGGGTGATGGACCCAGAATTTATGCCAGCTAGACAGGACAATTGGTTCAGGATCCAAGCAAAGAGTGGGATCTTTTCCCTAATACACTTGCTACATATGGGCTCAGTGATCCCATTTGAGATAGCGCAACAGAGGTTTCAGTGGCAGGAGAAGGATAGACTCAGATACTACCAGATATGAGACTATATTAATAAATCCTTGAGAATCCATCAGGGACAACAGTTGGCCCTAATGATGCAAATCCCTTTTCTATCCATTTGGAAATCAAAATGGGGGGAGAAGACAATTACCATTCTGTATAGTAATTATGTCCGGGACTTGGGGAATACCACAGCCAATATCAGAGATAAATGGGAAGCAGATTTTAATAGGAACATCAATGAAAAACAATGGGCCCTAATTTAGAGGAACAAATGACAAACGTCCTCTTCCCCAATACAGAAAGAATTCGGGTGGAAGTTAAGAAGTAGATGCTTTCTAGTCCCAAAACAGGTTGCAAAATGGGATATACGAGTTCTCCCTCAGTGCAGGAGGAAATGCGGAGAGTCGGAGGCCTTCCAGGCCCCTATCTTTTGGTCCTGTCCAGTGCTGATCAACTTTTAGGGAGGAATAAGATAGCACTTAGAAAACATATTTGGCGTCCGGATAGGTCTGGAGCCTGAATATTTAGTACTTGGGTTATGCCCTGGGGTGATAAGAAGTAAAGTGGGTAAATATCTTTGGGCCATTTTAACCATAGCGGTGGTGAAGATCATCACCAGGAGGTGGCTCCAGCAGCCCCCCGATGTGGAAGAAGGGAAACAGATGATATCCCACATTTAAAGATTAGAAAGAGTAACATGTGGCCTTTCACAGCAGATGGAGAAATATCAAAATAGGTGGACGAGATGGGACCTTTTCGAGGGTCTCCTCTAACCCGCTAATCCTTAACATATATTGAATAAAGGAGGGAGGGGGAAGACTGTCAAGAGTTGTCAAGGGACTTTTATACAAAGAGTGAAGGGAGATTAACCATGGAATGTTAAATTGACGTGTACCCTGTTCCACAATCACACATTATTACATAAATAATGAAAGATACATGTATCCCAAAGTGATAAAATATGTATGATGTATGACATAAGACTGTGATATCTATGTAAACAGACCCATGAGATGCTCTTAGTTTGTATTAATTTTATTGCATTACTGTGTAAAGGAGTATTGATGTATCAGTAAATTGAAACAATGGCACACGGACGGATTGCCGTGATAACAGTTCATTGCAGTCATTATGTAGTGGTCTAAATGTAGAACTGTTATGCCGTCGCCTGCATATCGGTCATGGCAAATTATGCGCTGACTAATTCTCCATGTGACAATTTATGCGTGGAGTTTTGTCCACGACTATCTGACTGGGGGCTAATTGACCGCTCACGGAAACAAAGAAAGTATAAAAACAAGATATAGATCAGTGAATCAGTAGGTGCTGACCAAGTGCAGAAGAAGGACATGCATAGTCTGTTGCTGCAAACTGATGTATTGAAGAAAGGATATGCCATTGCTTAAGGTTATCCTCTGTGTTTTAAATATATATCACAGAAGATTATGTGTTGAACCTGTTGTTCTGTGTCTGGTCCATCTGTTATCCCACAATTCCTCCACATGCACACAGCAAACAAATCAGTTTAAGAATACATACAGCACCCACAGTTCACATTTCAAAGTCCAGAATGTCCAGAATATCCGACATAAGCAAAGACCAAGGTTTAATAAAAACAACAAGCTATGAAGATGGCTTGCTAACAGCTTGTGCAACAAGATCAAGTGCCCCTCCCTCTGACTTCACCTGGTGCATTTTGCTAATTGCTTTCTCAAAGGCTGACATATCAGAACATGGAATAAACGTTCAAGTCCCATCCTTAAAGTGACAGTGCATATTTATCAACAAGTGCATTGAGTTTGTCAGTAAACAACAAAAACGTAATTTCAAAATTTGATAAAAAAAAAACACACCAATAAATACCCATCACCTTTGCAGAATATTTAGATACATAGCTATGCCAATAGAAGCAATAAATAGAAACTGTGCCAGGTATACTTAATAGGACACCAGTGAAGAAACTGTACATCGTCCAAGGTGAATATTGCATGGCAGAATAGTCATCTCAAAGACTCAATCAGACTTACCAAGGTAGGCATAAGTCATAAAGTGCAAGGCTGCAAGATGGAAAAAAATAAATAGATTAGAAAAAAGTACACAATGCAATACAAAAAAAAATATATAACACCCGCACCATTAAAACATATGTACAGTACTAACTGCATCAAAAAAAATATTATTGTAGCCTCATTACATATTTTTTTAAAAAGGATTTAATTTTTATTTTGTCATTTAATCCTGGTGGGTACATGGCTTTTATGGCAAATATTCAATATTGTTCCCCTCTTAATAGCAAGTTATCATAGTCCCACCTCTTTTTGTCAATACTGGTTTCTCTATTGCTGTAAACTGCAACTCATGTTCCTTCTTGTCTGTTGCTTTAGAAACATGTAGTGCCAGGCATTGGTGGTGTCAATATTAATAATAGTCCTGGCATGTTCACCAATTTTGGTTTTGAATAACCCTGTCATCTTTCCTATATAAAATCTTTTACATTTGCACTCTGCCATGTAAATTACTCCAACTGTACTGCAGGTAATGGAATCTTGTACCTTTACATCTCTCCTTGAGGCCTGGTTCTTAATTCATTATCTCCAATAGCTCCATATGAAGTCCGAACTATCCATTGTTCACCTGACACAAAATGGCTGCCCAGGAAGTAACACGAGTTAAACCATTTGGTATTTCTCATCATTGGGCAGTATTCACAATTGCCACATTTATTACACACACCCCCCCCCCCGGTCTGTTCAGTCCTGGTTATACCAAGTGTACAACAATGTTTTTAATATTTCTCCCTCTTCTGTACACAATCCTTGGTCCATTAATCTCAATTGGGGCTATGCAGAATGGGGCAGGAACGACACACCAAAGGCACGTATCCCATACATGCAGCTCCACACCTGCAGACAGGTGCACACCTGGTGGCATTCACGACCACCAGCCACCTCTCTGTGGTCCCCCTGATGTGCGGGTACATGCAGGTTTGTAGGGGCGGACATGCGTGGAGCTGTGCACCTGGGTGGGCATCCAAGAGGATGCCTGTCCCAGATCACTCAGTGGATCTCTTATGCAGTGGGGGGCATTGACTGTGCTCCCCTGCAGATATACACACAGCCGGCAGCCATGGGGGTGTGAGGTCAGCTGTGGCTCCAGCCGTGCCATGCCCCCGAACTGACAGGGAGGTATGGGGGGGTGGTGCTGCGAGGGTGAGGGGAGTTAACACTGCCCACCACACCATGCTCAGTGGGGCCATGATCCGGAAAGATGGGAGACAGAGCCGGGCAGGTGGTGCTGTACGGTGGGGGGTCTGCAGTCCAGGAGTCAGTGCCCCTGTGTGTGGGGGGGGGGTTGGCATACATGAGGAAGATGGGGGGCACAGCTGGGTGCTGGGATGGGTGGCCCCAGGTGGCTTGTCACTACGGGTGCTGGGGTCCCATTGTTGAGGGACGGAGGCATGAAGCACATAGGTGGCTTATGGAGGGGTTCTCCCTGACGTAACCTGCGTCCACCTCCACACCCCAGTGGGCAGCACTTCACGCTGTTGCGTATAGTGCATAGTGCAGGCATGCCACCGCTCACCCCCTGCACATTGTGGTCTGCATAGGTGGGGGGTCGGGTGTATAGGGGCTGCATTCCCCACTTAGTGCATCCCAAGCAGGGGGCGCAATGGGTGCGGAGTGTCTCCACATCTCACATACGTGGCACAGAGGCACACTGCACCTTCGTGCATGGGGTCCAATATTTTTAAGTCTCTGATCCATAGAGACCAAGTGCCAATGCTTTCTGACAATAGTGGCTATCTCATTCAACTGTGGGCTGAATGTGGTGACAAACGTCAACTGGGGGGGTCACATTTTTTGCTCTTCTGCCTATGATGTAGCGGTGTTTCTCTAGGTATAGACTCTACCTCATTTCTAGCTTAATTTATTATTGCATCACTGTAACCCCGTTCTTGTAATCATTCTGTAAGTTCTTGTGCCATTTTCTCAAAATCAGTTTGTTCACTACAATTTATTTTTGTTCTGATGTACTGCCCTTTAAAATTGCACTTCCCACATGTCTGGGGTGGTTACTATTCACCATCAAAAGAGTGTTATGATCAGTACTTTTTCTAAATAAATCAGTACTCACCCCCACCCCTTTTAGCCATCTTTACATATTCCAAAGGGACAGTACATCCGAATAAAAATAAATTGTAGTGAGCAAACTGATTTTGAGAAAAGGGCACAAGAACTCACAGAAAGATTACAAGAATGGGGGGATGGAGTGTAATAAATGTGACAACTGTAAATAGTGCCCAATGGTGAGAAATACCAAATGGTTTAAGAACCAGGCCACAGGGACAGATGTAAAGGTACAAGGTTCCATTACTTGCAGTACAGCTGGAGTAATTTACATGGCAGAGTGCAAATGTAAAAGATTTTATATAGGAAAGATGAAAAGGTTATTCAAAACCAGAATTGGTGAACATGCCAGGGCTATTATTAATATTGACACCACCACCAATGCCCTGGCGCTACAGACAAGAAGGAACATGAGTTGCAGTTTACAGCAATAGAGAAACCAGTATTGACAAAAAGAGGTGATGACTATGATAACTTGCTAATAAGAAGGAAACAAGTAAGCATTAAGCCACAACGAAGGTGGCATCTAATGGAGAATTAATGCATGGTTGGGACCGTTTGCAGAGTGCCTACAGCGGCCCAACCATGCATTAATTCCCCATTAGATGCCACCTTCGGAGTGGATTAATGTGCTTGTAACATGGCAAGTGCAAGGCTACTATTAGTTAGATCCTCTTTTACTTGCTATGCAACACTACTGACCAGAAAGAGTTCTTTCAGTTCCACACTTCTGGTTCACGTCTGTTACTTTGTAAGGTTCTGTGTAAGTGAAAGCGTGCGTGTGCACGTTGCAGAGTCGACATCGATTACTATAGTGTCCACGAATTTGTGACTCATTACAACTTTCCTCTATGTATCAAGATTGAGTTAAAATACTGATAACACTTGCAAAGTTGCTACTTCTACTCGGATACTGTGTCGCTGTCAACTCATTTCTATCTGACATTGTTGCCGTGGTGAATAGTGGGGAACATCTACTACGCTCTCTGTCTGGGCTCCCGCTTCAGTTTGATGGTCTGTGTTAGTCGTGCCACCTGTTGGTCGGACTTCCACTACTGAACACATTACTAACGTACCTTTCTACGTGCGTTCACGCTCTCAACACGGCATTACTGCTGGAATAATGCCGTGTTACTCTTGTAGCAGCTGTCGCAGTTGGACCAATCATTTTTCTTGCTTGCGGCCCTCTTATTTTAGCCATGTTACAATATTGGATATTTGCCATAAGAGCCATGTACTCACCAGGATTAAATGACAAAATAGAGATAAAACCCTTTTTAAAAAAGAGGTAATGAGGCTACAATAATATTGTTTTTGATGCAGTTAGTATTGTACATATGCTTTAATGGTGGTAGTGTTACACATATATATATTTTTTTGTATTGCATTATGTACTTCTTCTAATCTATTTATTTTTTCTATCTTGCAACCTTGTACTTTATGACTTTTGCCTACCTTGGTAAGTCTGATCGAGTCTTTGAGATGGATATACTGCCGTGCAACATTCACCTTGGACTATGTGCAGTTTCTTCACTGTTGCCCTTATAAGTATAGCTGACATTGTTTCTGTCGATTTCTTCTATTAGCATAGCTATGTATATATCATGCTGCAAAGGTGATGATTGTATTTATTGGTGCTTTTTTATCAAAGTTTGAAATAATGTATTTCTAGGGATGTGGATATGATGTTCTATCCACACTGCCTGGCAGTTGCATTTCCCTTTAAGGATCACCGGAAACCTCTTCTAGCTGACTCCTCCCACCCACCTGAGTGATAACTCCCATGGCTCCGCCCCATGATACCAGATCTTCCTTTCCACTGGAAGGTTCAAGTTTCCTCCTTGCCGCTCCCACGTTGAGTAGGCCCTGGTGCTGAAATCTTTGGATTTACTTACAAAACTTACTCTAAAACTCATTCAAGTTTCGTCTTCACCTCGATCTTCAATTGTGACCCCAATGGAGGATAAGACCTCACCTGGGTTTCACTGGTGCCCTTGTGGGCAGAAGATGTCCCATACAGACCCTCACACCTTGTGCGTCTACTATCTGGGCCACAGTCATGATACACAGGCCTGCAACTTTTATCAGTCATTCCAACTGAAAGTTCTTGATGACCGCACTGCCCGCCTGAAGTTAGGCCAACCAGAGAACCAATATCCATCAGTCAAATCAGAGGATGCCTGTTGGGTGGTCTCTGCAGCTGCGGGGTCCGCCAAGCAGTTAGAACAGCTCAAGGCCTTTGAGGAGGAGGTGGTCCAGGCTGCTGCTCAATCCCCTTCTGCCTTGGCCTTTGTTCTGCTCCAGTTGGGCTCCACCTGTTTGGCCTTTTTCAAGGAGCTGTGCCAGTACCTCTCAACTGAAGAAGAGGGCCTCACGAGTCACAAATTCCCACTCATGCAAGAAGGAGTCTAAGAAGGTGAGATGGCACGATGATCTTCCGACCTCCTGACATGACTCTCCTGCTCAGCCTCTTGTACATGACTTTTGTCATGACCTTCGGATACTGGCAATCCTTCCAAATTATCTACTAATTCGGCTAAATCAGGATAAAGTCTGACTGGTGTGCAAAGCAAAGCACTGGCAAAGCATGTCCTGCACTGTGATCCAAACCCCCTGCCACTATTATCTGATTGGATATCTGACTGACTAAGACTATTTGGTTTCAATCTATAAATGCAGTGAGTTTATTATAATCTAGTTTTCCTTTATGGGCATGGCTGGTCATCATCGGACAATGAGCTTGTCCTAATTCCTCAAATATTCTTACATTTACTTTAAAACCCTCAGTCTGTTTATGTCTGGGACAATCATATATCTTACACATGTATTTCCTATCAGAATCTATGAGACACTATCCTAAATATTTATGCAGAAACTCTGGGCATGCCAAATCTGTACAACTGACCATATGCATATAACCAGGAATTGTAACTTTAATGGTGCCGGCATGACCTATAAAGCAGAAGTCTAAATTTGGCTTAGTTTTTAATTTAACACATTCTAAATCATATCCCCTTAAGTGTATTAGGTTAAACTGAGAAGCAAGACTAAAAGAGTCAAGATTCATGTTTAAAAAGAGATTTTACTTGATGTTAAGGTTTAAGAATTACGTAACGGTTTTGGCATTAATGAAAGTAAATAATTACAATTTAAATGATAGACAGTTTTTCTGAGCAGCAGTACAAGCGAAAATAATTTCTTCGATGCCACCAAAACAGTCACAATAAAAGAAAAAAATAAACTAATGCAGGCATATGTTATCCCCAGATCCTATGACTGGGGTATATGCAACGCACTCACCCACCAGTACTAACTGATGTCCAGTTGACAGCCTGGGAGCTGGGATGACTCTAGGTTCTCCCTCTGAAGGCTCTTACTTTGACTTGGATTTTTGCGGATTTTTATAGTTTTGTCAAGGCAAAAATGAGTGGATCAGGAGTCTTAGGCCGGGTATCTCCGGTCAGATGACCACTAATTGATGATTAGGTGTTAGAAAATGATCAGTAACCAAAAAAAATCTGATTAATATGGGGAGACATATGGGCTGTAATCGTGGTCTGACGTCATGGCATCACACGTAACATGACCAGGAAATTTTTCTTAAATACAAAAAATAAGTTTGTGCTCTTAGGTGGGACATGCAGCCTGAAGTATGTTGCACTAAGCAAAAGGTGTAATAATTCATATGGACATCTGGTAACTTGTGTGGCGAGATGTTTTACGAGGAAAAAAAACGTTGGCTTCCAACTGACCTTTATTAGTCTAGACATTTAAAAATAAGTTGCTTGTGGTTACCAGAGGAAAGTACCTAACAGGTGATGGAGCTTTAGACTTTTTAAAATGTCTCTCTCAACAGTTATCTTGTTTAAGATTAGAATCGTCATTAGCAAAGGCTGAAAGGTTAAGTATTTAAAAGTTCACACTCAGTAATTAAGAAATAAAAATACATGTTAAACACAGAGTGAAACTTAATAAATTATTAACTGCAAATCAAAAAGAAACTGATGCTTAAGTATTGAGCGTGGCTATGTCTATGTAAAAACAAGCATTTGTCAATGCCGAATGTTTGCTTGCTGGCATTGGCATTGGTAGTGTAGAAGTTACAGAGCTGCATAACAGAAATGGCAGTGAAGTATTGAACTGAAGCCAACCCCACCACCACCCTGCAGAGAGTGACAGGCATTGGGGTGTGCTTCGGGTTGTCAGGCATAACGCACGCCATTTCACCATACCCTACCCTGCAGACACTGACAAGTGTCACGGTGTGCCTTGGGGTCTTGACTTATGTGCACCCCATTCCATCAGGAAATACGGTGAGATGGGTGCTGTATAGAGAATGGGGTGAACTTTGGGGCTGAAGAGTCCAAGGCATACCTCGATGCCTCTCACTGGCTGCAGGATATGGAATGGTATGAGCATTACAGGCAAGAATCCCAAGTCACACCCCTGATGCCTGTCATTCTCTACAGGGTTGGGCGTTATGGTTGGAAACCCTAACTCCTCAGGCATTCATTGGTATTTTCACTCCAAATTTTCAACATGGGTTTTTGTGACCCCCACCTCATGAACAGTGGCAATATCAGTTTGTTAGCCGAAAGCTGCTTATGCACAGCTACTACAGCATTTAGCACCACAGGTGCAAAAACACATTCCGAACAGGATGTGAAAAATGACAGCTGTACTGTTCATGGGGAGGTGTAAAACGGCAATGTTGCAAATCTGCAGTCAAAATATTAAAAAACTGGTGAAGTCACGAGCGTGCATAGAAACTGTGCAACGCACACCCGTAATGTAATTAGGTTGGGGATTTTTTACAGCAGATTGTCAACACAGGCATTTTGGGACCTCCGATCATGAACAGTGTCACTGTGATTTTCTTTATCTGTCCCGAACAATGATTTCCCACAGTGACCACGCATCTCTGCGCTAAAAGTGTGAAAACACATTTCGGCCATGTTGTGAAAAATGACAGCTGTACTGTTCATAAGGAAGTGTGGAAAAATGCCACTGGTGAAAATCTGGACTGAAAATATTACAAAGTCATGAACTTACGAGGGTGCGTGGAAACTGCACAATGCTCACTCGTAACACAGTCATTTTATGGACTTTTTGTCACCAAATTTTCAACACAGCCATTTTAAGACTCTCTGCTCATGAACAGTGTAACTGTGATTTCTTAATCTGTCCCAAACATTGCTTTCGCACACCGACTGCACCATTGTGCGCTACATGTGCGGAAACACATTTGGGGTGACATGTGAAAAATGGCAGCTGTACTGTTCAAAAGGAAGTGTAATAACATGGCAATGTGGAAAATCTGGAGTGAAAATATACAAAATTCGCAAATTTACGAGCGTGCGTAGGAGCTGCGCAATGCGCGCTCGTAAAACAGTCATTTTTAGGAATTTTTTCACCAAATTTTCAACATAGCCATTTTAAGACCTCTGCTCGTGAACAGTGTCACTGTGATTTTCTTAATGTGTCCCATACATTTATTTCAAGATAATCGATCGCGCCCATTATGCGCTATAGAGGCGGAAACATGCTTTGGGGCAAGATGTGAAAATGACAGCTGTACTGCTCATAAGGAAGTGTAATAAAATGGCAATGTTGAAAATCTGGAGTATAATATTAAAAATTCACAAACTTACGAGCGTGCGTAGGAACTGCGCAATGCGCGCTCGTAAAACAGTCATTTTTATGAATTTTTTGACCAAATTTTCAACATAGGCTTTTTGAGGCCCATCTTATGAACAGTTGCGGTGTCGTTTACTATCAGTCCTGAAAGGTGATTTTAAGCAGTGATCATGAAATCACCTTCGGCCCAATGAACGCATGACAGTGAGAGAGTATCATGAGAAGGGGTCCCAAAACCCATGTTGAAAATTTGGTGCAAAATTACAAAAATGGCTGAGATATGCAGCAAAGTTGAAAAACCCTATTCATTACATTATACAGCTTACCGGCATTTCCTCAGTTCGCGGTCGGCTTTGAAGAGTGCAAACATGTTCCCGGTCCACCAAGATCGTCGTACCGGAGTCCGGAGGTAAGTATGGGGTGGGGGGTGCGGGGAGGCAGGTGTGCAGTAGGTGTGTGCGGGTTGTGGAGGGGCAGGGAGAAGCGCTGAGGGACAGTTTTTTATTTGCAGGTTTATTTTTTTTCTTTACATGACGCGGGACGTTTGCCATGCTGGGTGGGCTCCCAGCATGGCACAAGGATGGCTGGTGGGGGCAGGGGGCATGGAGCCGACGGGGGATTTGGCACCACTGGCCAGCAATAGCATCTGTTGCCACACTGGGGTGGGCTCCAGGCGTGGCACCCTGTGCTGGGGTGGGGAACAGTGGTGCCGGCGGAGATTGGGCACCCCGTCGGCTCTAATATGTGGCCACGCTGGGGTGGGCACAGCGTGGCATATAACTCTTCTGGGGGGCGGCACAGCCAACGGGGATTGGGCACCCCGTGCCGCTACCAGTGTGTGTGCGGGGCACGAGCACACATGCGCCTGTGTGTGTATGTGTAGGGGAGCGCGCATGAGCAGGCGATATCTTATCGCTGCTCACTGAAGCGTAGCTCCCCCTTTCAATTGTATTCCACTGCAGCAGGCATTGGAGAACTGCGTCCGTGCCTGCAAACACACTGACTAAATTGGAAGAGGGCTGCCACACCTCCGAAAACTCGGATGATGGCACTATGTTTCTTGCACATGCGTGCAAGCAAACATAATAAATGTTAAAAACAGACTGAAAGTTACAAGTAAATATTAATTGCAAATTAAGAAACTGATGCTTAAGTATTGAGCCTGGCTATGATTAGTGTTAGGCACACACTGAAACTTACAAGTAATTATTAACTATAGATCAACAAAAAGCAGATGCCTAAGTATTGAACTTGGCTATGTCTAGATGCTTCAAAGCTATTGGGCGGAATCTATTCATGGTGTCCAACTCAGGATTCCAGGAGCAGTATTTGCAGCAATCCATCTGGGCACCATGCCTCCAGTTTCTTGGTTTATTTTTTCACTGATTGGGGGTAATGGGGCAGGCAGATCCAGTGGAGCAAGCAGGCCCAGAGAGGCAAGCAGGTCCAATGGAGCAGGTGGGTCCACAAGGACAGGCAGGTCCAATGGAGCAGGCAGGTCCAGAGGGGCAAGCAAGCCCAGTGGGGCCTGTATTGGATTGCAAGCAGAGCAAAGGACAAAGAGAAGACTCATTGTTGACACTCCTGGGACCAGGAACATTCCCGCTTTCAGTAAACTCCAGTTTCGACTACGGTCGAAACCGTGGCCTTGGCCACTGGCTTCACGGTAGCCCCTATTGGACCAGCTGGCTGAGATGCCAGCCAATGATGCGGCTGAGATTTTTCTCAACCCTGTCGTGTGGTTGTCATCTGAAGAGACCAACAACTCTCTTTTCAGGACTCTGGTCCAGCCGGTGACCATTGACAGGTCGGCCCAGCTTGCTGAGACAGAACCGTCAGACAACAACCAAGACCAAAAGGAGCCACGGATCTCCCCAGCTCCTTCCAAGGCCCCCCAGTTGGCACCACGGACAGCCGAGGTCTCGGTCATCTTCAACTTCGACGCCGAGCAGGTCCTGCTGACATCGGCGGTCTCGCTCTTGACACCATGGTAAGCGGTGCCACCACTACTTGTTTTCGTCCTCCTCGGGTGAGGAGAGGCTTCAGCACAAATTGTGTCAACACTATGAAGACCTCATGTGGCAACAGTTGATTCTGTCCGGGCCGAAAGCCAGCACTGGCTACCACCCCGGTCATTACCTGGCTGTCACCTGAAAGGCCAACGCCGACTCCCCCGGAGGGGCCGGTCGACACCATTCCTCCCGCAGCAGAGCTGGTTGAGACCCCGTCGGCTAGGCTGAAGTGGGCTTCTCCGCCGATCATGGTGGAGCCACCAACTAAACAGCCAATGGCCGGAGCTCTGACCAAGGAGTCTTGGCTGGCCAAGGGGCTTCCCTATCGGCTGTAGGTCACCCTTATGTCTGGCCATCCATTGCGGGATGGGGGCGACACAGGTGGCCGTCTGCTTTATGCGGACTCCTCGGAGTCCAAGGATTCCTCTTGGAATGCTTGTCCACTAGACATGGAGTTAATCGGGGATCTTTCCACAGATGAAGGCCCTATTTTGTTCATGGGCATTCTTCACCTCATCTCTGGTCTATGGGGATGAAGCTGAAGCCCATCCAAAAGCGGGCTCTATATCCCCTCACAGAAATTCTGGACAAAGGATATTCTCCAATGCAGGGCCGCAGTAATGGGGGGAAAAGTGAGGATGTTGTCCGGGGCCCCAAGCTCAGGAGGAGCCCATCTGAGGAGCTGGCATTACCCCTGGCATTAGCTGGTTTGGGAAACAGGGGCCCATTTCAAGTGACTTGCCCGGGGCCCCAAAATTCCGAGCTGCAGCCCTGCTCCAATGGAGGCCTTCCCAATGTCCCAGATCATTCTTGGCCCTGCCCTGGAGCTTTGGACGCCCCTGCTTCTTGCCTTACGCCCTCCGCCTGGATGGCCCGCAAGTGTGCGGTGCCAACCGGTACCCCTTTCAGGGTTCATGGAGCATCCCTTGGCTGAAGGGTTGGTGGCTGACTCTGTGTTTTGGCACTCAGACAATACGGGGGATGTCAATAGACTGCCAGACAAAGAGTCCATGAAATTGGACCATTTGGCCAAAAAGGTCTATGCTCATTAGGTCTCAGTCAGGCGAGCTCAGCCATCCTGATGGCACACTTCTCTCACGCCCTATTAGACTCCCTGGATGAGATGATCCTTCACCTTTCTGAAGACCTTCAGACCACAGTCTAACAGGTCTGAGACCAGGATATAGCAGTGGTGAAACAGAAACTCCAGATGGCTCTGGATATTGGTGATTCTTGTGTCCGCTCAGTGGCAGCTGCGGTTGCCATGCACCGTAGGGCTTGGCTGCGGATCTCAACCTTCACGGCAGATACCCAGCACAAGCTGGCAGATGTCTCCTTTTTGGGCACCAACCTATTTGGGCCTGGTGTGAAGGGTCACCTCCAGTGCACTGAAAAGTCCAATGCCACCCAGGACTCTGTGACATCCACCCAGAAGGACAACAATGGCTCTAAGCAGCAGATGTGCAAGCCCTTTCAATCCTCCACTTCTGCAGCCAAACCAGCCCAGCATCAGTCTTGCCAGGAGGCTCAGTCCTGGTGACCTAGGGCCAAGTCTGTGACCTCAGTGGTCTGAAAGCCCAGAGGGAAGGGACCCAGTGGCTCCTTAGCTGGATCCTCCTCCTCCAAGCCTGCTCAGTGACGGGATGGTGGTTGCCACCCTCATACTCCTCATGCCTCCCCTGGTCCTCCTGAGGGCGGCCATCCCCGCCACTTCCTTCCCGCCTGGTCCACTGTTACCACAGACAGGTGGGTTCTGGAAGTGGTCGGTCAGGGTCTGCCTCTGGAATTCGAGCAGTACCCACCAAGCTGAGCCCCCGCCCCACAGGAGGACTTGGTATCTTCAGACACTCAGTCGACTCTTCGAGATGACATAGCCCAGCTCCTCTGCAAGGAGGTCATGGTCAGAGTTGTGGATCCTCTGGAACACCCAGGGTTTGTTTCCAGGTACTTCCTGGTGCCAAAGCGGACAAGGGGCTGGAGCCCCATTCTAGATTTGCATGACCTAAACAACTTCCTACACCCTGCACCTTCAGGATGGTAACTCTGTCCCACATCATACCATTTCCGGAGCAAAACATGTGGTTTTGCTCTCTGGATCTTCAGGATGCGTCCTTTCACGTCCCGATCCATCTGTCCCATCGAAGGTTCCTCCATTTCCGAGCAGAGGGAGTCCTTTACAAGTGCCAAGCCATGCCTTTCGACCTCTCCTCAGCCCCCAGGGTCTTCACCAAATGAATGGCAGTGGTGGTAGCTTACCAGAAGTGCCAAGGGGTCCTGGTGTGCCCCTACCTGGATGACTGGCTGATAGCAGGTCCCTCCAGCCAGGAGGTGGAGAGGTCCAGAGACCTGGCCCTCCAGACCTGCATCAATCTTGGCCTCCTGGTCAACGAGGCCAAGTCAGAACTTGCACCCTCGCAGGTGATCAGTTTCATCGGGGCAGAGCTCGACTCATGCCAGGCCAGAACTCGGCTCCCGGCAGACAGGGCAGAGGTTCTCTCCTCCTTTGCCCAATCATTTCTGGTTGGGCACTTGCACCCTGCCCGGGGCTTCCTGCATCTTCTGGGTTGCATGGTGGCCTGCAGCATGGTCCTATGGGCCCGGTGGAATATGCGCTCACTCCAATGGGAGCTGGCCAGTTAGTGGTCTCAGCGCCAAGGTCACTTCGACCGGATGGTCACTGTGACCCAGAGGATGTGGGATGACCCCCAGTGGTGGCTTGTCCCAGAACATCTGCAGGAAGGGATCCCATCTGTCCGCCCTGAGCTGACTGTCATCCTAATAACCGACATCTCTTTCATGAGCTGGGGTGCCCACCTGGGGGAACAGAGTCCACGGGCTCTGGACTCCTCAGGAGTCCTGATGCCACATCAACCTGCTAGAGCTCTGAGTGGTCCAGCTAGTCCTGACTGCATTCATTCCATTTGTCCGGGGTCAAAAGGTCCAGGTCCAGATGGACAATACCACAACCATGTACTACCTCAACAAGCAGGATGGGGTGCACTCCTTACCTCTGTGCAAGGAAGTTCTCCGCATCTGGACCCTCATGCGCAGCCTGGAGGCAAATCTCCTGGCCATCCATGTGGCAGGAGGCTCCAGTGAGCTGGTGGATGTCCTCAGCTGGGTGAGCAAGGCATCTCACGAGTGGTTCCTCCACCCAGAGGTAGTTCACAGTCTGTTCTCCCAGTGGGGCACCCCCTCAGGTGGATCTGTTCACCTCCAGGGAGAATGCAAAGCTGAGGCTGTTTTGTGTCCACCCCCTCAGCAGGGCTTGCTGCAGGGGGATACCTTCACAAGGCTGTGGCCCACAGGCCTCTTTTATGCCTTCCCTACACTTCACTTGATCCACAAAGTGTTCCTCAAGGTTAGGAGGGACAAGGCACAGGTGATCCTGGTGGCTCCGGACTGGCCCCACCAATTTTGGTACCCCAATCTCCTCAGCCTCAGCAACAGGCTCCCGAGGTGTCTTCCAGCATACCCAGACCTGCTTTCCATCAATTAAGGGAAGGTACTCCACCCAGACCTTCAATCACTGCACCTGACAGCCTGGTTCCTGAGCGGCTACAGTTCCAGGCTTTTGGGTCTCTCCGAAGATGTCCTCACTGTTGTGGAGGTTTCTAGAAAGGAATCAACCAGAAATTGCTATGCCTTCAAATGGAAGAGATTCTCCATTTGGTGTCAGGGAAAGGGACCTGTCCTGTGGCCAGCATTTTGAACTATCTGTTGTCTCTCTCCCAAGGGGGACTTCGGTTGTCGACCCTTAAGGTGCACCTGGCAGCAATCTCTGCCTACCGGACATGAGTCGGTCAGCAGTCAGTGGTGCAGGAGAAGGTGGTCTGGTGCTTTTCAAAAGCCTTGACCACATTTCCCCTCCAGTGCATGAACCACCACCACCATGGGACTTGTTGCTGGTTTGGGGAAAGCTCATGGGCAAGCCATTCGAACCGATGCACAGGTGTGACATGTCTCACCTGTCATGGGAGACCACCTTCCTGGTGGCTATCACGTCAGCCAGAAGGATCAGTGCGCTCTCGGTAGAGTCTCCTTACCTGATCTTTCACAGGGACAAGGATGTCCTATGCCCCAACCCGAAGATCATCCCGAAGGGTGTGTCAGAGTTTCACCTGAACCAGGTGATGACTCTATTGGTGTTCTTCACCAATCATACTTCAGAGGCCAAACACATGCTCCATACTCTGGACCTGAGGTGAGCGTAATATGAAGAGCGCATAGCTGGAGTTCGGGGAGAGGTTCACCAGCTGTTTCTCACCTACACTGAAGTCATATCTGGCAGTCCTGCAGCCAAGTGGACAACTGGCAGGCGGATCATATCCTGCATTGATCTCTGCAATAGGATGGTGGGTAGGGATCCTCCCAGAGGGCTAAGGGCTCATTCCACTCGCCATACTGCTGTGTCCGTGGCTGCTTCTAGAGATGTCCCTATCCAGGATATTTACAGGGCCGCTACCTGGAGGTCAGCATACATTTTCATTTCCCATTAAAACATTGACCTTGAGTCATGCCGAGATGCTGGTTTTGGGGCCTCAGTTCTCCAATGTCTGTTCCCGAAGTAGGGGTGTGCACCTTGCCTCCCTCCTCACGGACAACTGCTAGGAGTCTGCCAGATATTGTGGATAGAACATCATATCCACATCCCAAGAAACACAGGTTACCCACCTGTAACAGTAGTTCTAGGAGTGGTATATGATGTTCATCCACAGGGACCCAACCAACCACCCCAGCTTCTGTGCACAAACTCTGCTACTAGCGGGCAAGATCTGGCATCATGGGGTGGAGCCATGGGAGTTAGGAGCCATAGAAGACGTTTCCGGTGATCCTTAAAGGGAAAGGCAACTGCCAGACAGTATGGACAAACATCATCTACCACTCCTAGAACTACTGTTACAGGTGAGTAACCTGTTTTTGTTGATTACTGACAAACTCAATGCACTTATTGATAAATATGCACTGTCACTTTAAGAATGGGACTTAAAAGCTCATTCCATATGCTGATATGTCAGCCTTTGAGAAAGCAATTAGCAAAAGGTGTCAGGTGACATCAGAAGCAGGGGCCCTCGCTCTTGTTGCACATGCTGCTAGCCAGCCATCTTATGGCTTGTTGTTTTTATTGAACCTTAGACTTTGCTTATATAGAATATTCTGGACATTCTGGACTTTGAAATGTGAACTGTGAGTGCTGTATGTATTCTTAAACTGTTTGTTTGCTGTGTGCACTATAAATTAAAGTTTGTGCACCAAGTTTAAGAACGGACTCAGATAAAGGTTGTCCAGTATTGGAGCAACACAAAGTGTTCCCTTTAAGTAGGAGCTGGTTCCACCCACATTTCCTGTTTCATCTTTTAAACAGGCACTACTGTTCCTTGGCTGCAGCCACAAACCTCCAGAAAGGGAGGGATAGTGAGGCTTAATAAAGGGAAGGGAGGGAAGGTGGGCAGAAGGTGACTGTGAAAAAGCAGAGATACTAAAGAAATGTTTTTGCTCAGTATTTACAAATGAAGAGGGGGAGGTACCTAAAATAAACAGTAGAAACACTCTGGATACAGAAGTTGATACTAGTCCATTTACAGAAGAAAGGGTTCTGAAAGAACTCTTAACATTGAAGGTGGACAAAGCAATGGGGCCTGATGGGATTCATCCCAGAATTCTAAAAGAACTAAGGGTAGAACTAGTGACACCACTGACTACCCTCTTTAACAAATCATGGGAGGATGGGGTGGTACCCGAAGACTGGAGGAGGGCAGATGTGATTCCCTTCACAAAAGTGGGCAAGACAGAAGCAGGGAAACTACACCTAGTTAGTTTAACCTCAGTGATAGGAAAATGATAGAATCACTCTGAAGGAAAGAATAGCCGAGTATCTAGAGGCCAGAGGGGCACAGGACCCAAGGCAGCATGGATTCACAGTGAGAAGGTCATGCCAGACGAATCTGATAGATTTCTTTGACTGGGTGAACAAAGTAGTAGATCAGGAGGGCTGTGGACATGGCCTCTACCTAGATTTTAGCAAGCATTTGACACAGTCCCACACAAAGATTAATATACAAGTTAGCAGGCCTGGGAGTGGGTCCCAAGATGACAGCCTGGGTAAAGATTGGCTGGAGAATAGGACACAGAGTGATAGTAAATGGAGTCCCTCTGAAGAAAGGGGGTTACTAGTGGGGTACTGCAGGGTTCAGTATTAGATCGGGTCCTCTTCAATGTCTTTATAAGCGACATTGCAGAGGGACTGGAAGGAAAATATGTCTCTTTGCAGAAGACACAAAGATCTGCAACAGAGTTGATGCACAAGGTGGGTGGAAAGGATGAGAAGGGACTTGGCAGTTAGAGGAATGGTCAAATGTATGGCAGCTTAGATTCAATGCTAAGAAGTACAAGGTAATGCACCTGGGAAACAAAAACCCGAGGGAAGAGTACACAATTGGGGGTGAGATACTAACAACAACAAAAATGGAAAGGGACCTGGGGTAGTCATATCAGATGACCTAAAGGTGGGCAAGCAACGTGAGAGGACAGCAAGGAGGGCTGGGGGTACTGGATGCAGAGAGGAATCACCAGTAGAAAACAGGAAGTTATTATCCCTCTGTACAGACAGCTGGTCAGACCCATCTGGAGTACTGTGTGCAGTTCTGGAACCCAATCTCCGCAGGAGCATAGACAGGATGGAAGCTGTCTAGAGGAGGGCAACTAAAATGGTGCAGGGTCACTGCGGAAGACATATGAAGAGAGACTTAAGGAGCTTAATGTATAGCCTCAAGGAAAGGACGGAGAGGGGGGACATGATAGAAACTTTCAAGTACATCAAGGGAATCAACAAAGTCCAAGAGGGTAGCATCTTTCAAAAAAAGAGGTGTGCAAGACCAAGGAGGCGCAATCTGAAGATAGAGGGGGGGCGGCTCAGAGGTAATTTAAGGAAGTATTTTTTCACAGAGAGGGTTGTGGATGCATGGAACGGCCTTCCGGAGGAGGTTGTGGAGTCAAAAACAGTGGTGGAATTCAAGCATGCATGGGACAGTCATAAGGCCATTCTAGGGGGTGGGGGTAGGAAGAAGTAGGCTGCTGGTTAACTAGGATCTGCAGCTTATCCATTAGGTAGGGAAATGGGCAGACTGGGTGGGCCAAGCGGTCCTTATCTGCCGTCAAATTCTATGTTTCTATAAGCCTGCAATCTGATTTAAGTGCATCATAGAATCTGGCACATAGCTCAAAATATAATGCACTGTGTAACATTTTAATTAGGATTATTTTTTAACTGAACATCTAGCATTAATATCAATGCTACTGTAACTCCAGGTCACAAAATCTATGTTGCAGCAAAATTCCAATCCATAAACTGCACTGAAATATACTTCTAGTGGAAGAGAGAGTGTCAGAGTGCCATTTACCGCCTCTCTTGGTATGCTGAATCAGTTTTACACTTTGAATTTCACTGTTAGTGCCAAAACGTCTACCTGATGCAGTAAAGCAGCAGCTAATGAGTCCCAAACTGGCTAAATCACTTTGTCACACATTTAGAAAATCTTTTCCGTTTTGTTGTTGGCATGACTGTCTCACCACCTTCTATTTTAGTATTATTTTACACATTGCCCACAGCGGAGAGCTTTGAAGTGATGGCACTGCTTTAAACTAACAGTCTCAGTCCCTAATTCCTTACACTTATAGTCCCCCCCAGGTGCACATACAAGTTCAACCCCCCAGCACTAGATGCATGTAGAGGTTTTACCCCTCACCCCCATTTATATATTTTATGAAGTGCCCATGGGGGGCTTTGACATAAAGGCATTGCTTTTAACCAATGCTCCACAAAGCCTTACACTTAGTAGGTGTGTCCCACCCCCAGATGCAGGTAGAGGTCTACCCCCACCCCCAAGTACCAGACATACATGCAGGTTCAACCCAAACACCAGCTGAGGTAGTGGCATACTCTCGGGCTAACAAGTTACAGCCTAGTAAAGCCCACAGTGCTCAACGGCAAACAGCCACAGCATAACAAGGTAAGGAGCAAATCTTGGTGTTTTTGGCTGAGTGCCATCTTGCAAACAGAGGAAGGGGCTTTTCAGAAGTACATCAGGTGGGGATTTCAGAACCTAGCGAGAAACAGACATAAAATCGGGTGGAGGCAGAGAATTTTTGGTTGTGTTTTTGAAAACAGAGCAAAACAGTAAATCAGAAAGCAGCTAGTGTGAATTTCAAAAACAGAGCAAACTAATTACAGCTTTTAAACATTAATATAACTGTACTGTTACTGAGATTAGTACTATCACGTCAACAAACACACAGAATGGGGTTTTGAAAATGGAGCAGACTAACACAGCTTTTAAACATACAGACTACTAATCATAAAACAGAGTAAAACAAACTTCCAAACTGATAGAAGCAGACTGCACATACAGTAACCCAACAATACAGGAAGCCAGTCTAATTAGACACCAGGAAGGGAATTAGAAAATGAAGAGGTGATTTTGTGGAAGTCTTTTGGTTGTACTGTTTACTAAACCAACACAGGATAAAACTGGAGCTCCACTATAAACAAACCTATTTTTGGAGTATTATTTGTTTCCCGTTCAGGACAGCAACTCCCGGTCAAACTCTCTCCCCAGGTGGGGGGTCAGGGAACAAGCAGAGGAGAATCACGTGGAGGCAGAGGACCAATTGCAGTAGCTATAATGCGGCAGGAAGTCCCAACTGAAGGAGGTCCTATAAGGCATAAAAGGCAGCCACTCCTGTCATGTGCCATTCACGTTTGTGTCCCAACGGAACAGGTTTGGCATCTTAGGTGTCGGTAGGCATGCATAGGCAACAGTACGCAGCAGGGAACTCTGTTGATCCAGTAAAATAAGGTAGACTACCTGCATACTTGTTGCTGCCCAAGTAAGAGATTACAGGAGCTAAAAGCCGCTGTTACGTGGGAATACATATAACACCCTATCTAGTATAAGGGTAAAACAGGGGGCAAAAAGAAGCAAAAAGGGGAATTCTTAAAAGACCCTAGCTAGGGTCAAGGAACAATGGGGTAAAGAAAACAAAAAAGGGGAACTTTACAAACTTACTATCTTGGATAAGGACACAACATTTTTTTTTCCAGGGTCACAGGGAGTGTAGAAATGGGAATGTTGGGAGTGGTGCGGTGCAGTGGCTATTTATTTATTTATTGAAAAGTTTATGAACATACAAAGAAGCCAGCAGAAGAAGGCCATTTGGTCTATCTAGTCTGCTCATATTGCAGGGTACATAGCTTGAGTTACTGTCCCTTCCCTCCCCCCACACCTCCCATCCTCCCTACCCATGATCCTTACCTTCCCCCATGCCTATTCCAGCCTCTCTTAAAGCTGCCCACTGTCTGCAATGAGATGACCCCTTCCAGCAGTGCATTCCAAGTATCCACCACCCTCTCTATGAAGAAGTGCTTCCTGACCTCCCTCCTAAACCTCCCACCCTCCAGCTTAAGACTGTGCCCCCTCGTGTTATGGTTTTCACTCAGTTTAAAGAGACTCTCCTTATTAACCTTATTGATCCCCCTAGATATGCATCCCAGCATCTTGTTTGCCTTTGCTGCTGCCTTTTTGCATTGCGTGATGTGCTTCAGGTCACTAGTGATCATCACTCCCAGGTCCTTTCCCTCCTCTGATGCAGATACTTGGACTCCATCCAGGTAGTGCTCTGTCCTGGGATTCTTGGCTCCAATATGCATAACTTTGCATTTCTTGGCATTGAAGCCACGTTGCCAGATCCTGGACCACCACCTCCCCAGCTTTTCCAGATCTTCCTGTATCCCTTCAGCTATGTCCACTCTTCTGCAGAGCTTGGTGTCTTCCGTGAATAGGCACATTTTGCCCTTAATGCCATACCCAAGGTCACTGATGAAGACATTGAACAACACTGGCCACATCATGAGCCCTGTGGGACCCCACTGGTTACCTCTCTGGTGTCAGATAACTCTCCCCCAACAACCACCCTCTGGGTTCTGTCCCTCAGCCAGTTTTCCAACCATCTGGCCATCTTTTCCCTAACCTCAAGATCCACCAACTTCTTGATCAACCATTTGTGAGGCACAGAGTTAAAGGTCTTGCTGAAATCAAGATAGAGGATGTCTACCGCTTGACCTCTGTCTACTGTCTTAGCGACACAGTCAAAGAAGTCAATCAGATTCACTTGACACAATCTCAACCCCATGAACACATGCTGCCTCACATCCTGGAGACCATGCTCCTCTAGATATTCCACCAACCTTTCCTTTAGTATGGTCTCCTTGAGCTTGCCCACAATGGAGGTCAGACTGACTGGTCTGTAATTCCCTGGGTCATCCTTGGGACCGCTTTTGTGGAGGGGCACTACTTACACTGTTCTCCAGTCCTGCGATACCACGCCTGACTTGAACTATTACATAGATCTGCCAGTGGCCCTACCAACTCCTCAGCCAGTTCCTTTAGTACCCTTGGATGTACTCTGTCCCGACCTGGTGATTTGTCCACCTTCAATGCCAGCAGCCCATCCCTCACTCTATCCTCCTCTATCACATCTGTGTTCCGCTCCCCCCTGCTCCTTTTTTCCCCTCCTGAAGGCACTGGTCCATCCTTCTTCCTGGTGAAGACAGAACAGAAGTATTCATTTAGTATCTCTGCTTTTCCCCCATTATCCTACACCCACTCCACCCCTTTCTTAAGCCTAACAATCCCTTTCTTCTTGTCCCTTTTCTCAGTTATATAGCGAAAGAAAGCCTTCTCCCCTTCTTAATTCCTTCAGCTATCTGCAGCTCCTTTTGTGCCTTTGCACGCCAGGCTTCCTTACTTGCCTCATTAGCCAGCCTTATTTTTCTAATCCACCTCTCTTGGTCTTCCTGAATTTTCTATAGGCCAACCACTTTTCCCTTACTGCCTGGGCAAGCCCAGAACTGAACCAGCTGAGCACTTTGGCCCTTGTGTTCTTCCCTGAGCCAAACACATTCATCTGTGGCAACTAGTATTCCTTCCTTAATGATGGACCACCTTTGGTCCATCCCCATATCTGCTCTGATGCCCGACAGATGACTCCTTAGCACTTTGCCCATTTTCCTGAAGTCCGCCCTCCTGAAATCCAAGATTTTGGTCTTGGCTGGGATGCTTTCCCTGCCCATATCCAACTGGAACCACACTGTGCAATGGTCACATCCACCCAGTGGCTCCATGACCATTATTTCTTGTACATGCTCCCAATTTGTGAGCACCAATTTGTGACCCCAGTAACTATCGGCCGATCTCAATCCTTCCCCCACTCTCCAAGGCCTTTGAGAAAGAGGTAGCAGATCAGCCCCGAGCAGCATGGCTTTTGCCCTGGTCACAGCACCACCACTGCTCTGCTGGAGTTCTCTAGCTTCCTGCACACTGCCCTGGACACTGGCAACATCGCAAGCGCCATGTTTATTGACCTCTCCAAGGCCTTTGACACGGTCTGCCATCCCTTTACTTTCCTCCCTTCTCCGCATCGGCTTCGCGTCAGGTTCTCTCCACATGGTTCCTCTACCTCTCCTCCAGATAATGACACCTTGTCCGGCACCCAGCCCATTTGCTTCAGAGTCCCCCAGGGCTCCATCCTCAGGCCCCTCATCTTCAGTCTCTATCTCAACACTCTCCCTGCCACCTGTTCTGGTAGAATTCTTCTGTACATGGATGATGCAGTACTGTTCTCCGCTCACTCTAACCTGGCATCCCTTCAAGCCTCCCTCCAGCATGCCTTTCACCAAGTAGAGCAGTGGTTCACTGACCATAGACTGGTCATTAACCTAAAAAGACCAAGGCTATGCTCTTCACACACCATCAAAGCAAGGCCATAAATGCCCCCCTACTGATTCTTCCCAGTACCAGTGACCCCCTAGAGCAAGTCTCAACCTACAAGTACCTGAGTATCCCCTTTGATTCTGCACTCACCTTCCACTCACACATCAGTGCCCTCACCATTGCCACCAACACAAGGATTGGGCTCCTTTATCGTCACAGGGACTGCCTTCCCCCTGAGGCCCTCCGGCTGGCTATCACCTCATCCATCCTTTCCTTGGTGGACTATGGCCTCCCAATCTATGCCGCCGCAGATAATACTGCACTCTCAAAAGTCCACCTCACTATTAACAAGGCCTGCAGACTCCTGACCGGGGCCCCCGGGCGTACTCACACCTGTCTACTGTACTCCACCTCCAACTTGTTAAACCTAGATGAGAGATTCCGCTACCAGACTTGCTTACTGGCCAAAAAAACTCTGCTGGGACTCTCCCCCCAGAGCAACCACCTCTCTACACCCCGCCATCTCCACTGCCTCCACTCGTGGTGCCTGTAAATCTGCTCTACGAGTACCTAGAACCAGGACATCCCTAACCCAGAGGGCTTTCTGCTACAGGGGTCCCCACCTGGATCAACTCCCTCCCAGCCAATGTCACAAGCATCCCTAAAATTGATTCCTTCAAGGTGGCACTCAGGAACCACCTATTTGCCACCCACTGTTGCACATGTACCTAATAGCACCCCTTGCCATTAGGGCCCAGTTACCAATCCTCCTTTGACAATGTCCTCCGGACAGCAAAATCTCCAACTCCGCCCCATGGGGGCCCTGTCTACACCCATCCTGGTTGCTGACTCCAGCCTATATCTACCCAGTATGTTATTATTGAACTGCTCATGTACTCGGAGGCCTGTCCTCCTGTAACACTGTATCTGTAACCATGTGACTATTCAGACTACTCGCCTGAAATCATGTGATTTGTACTATGAAAATGCGCATTGTTTGTAACCATGTGACTATTCAGACTACTCGCCTGAAATCATGTAATTTGAATAATGGAAATGCGCTTTGTTTGTAACCCTGTATTCTGTTTATTGCTATTTTGTACACTGTCCTATTTGTCACTGTAAGTCTTTGTTCCCTTTGACGAGGTGCCTTTGTAAACAAGTCTCTGACTCAAAGGTTTGTAAATCCGAGTTATACAGATAAATAAATAAATAAATTGCCTCAGTTCTTGTTGGTGTAGTGATGCCCTGAGTCAGGAACCCACTCTGCAGGTCCTCCAGGATCACCTGACTCCTAGCACATGTTGTGGATGGTATTCTCCAGCCCACCTTGGGCAGGTTGGAGTCCCCCACAGTTACCACCTCTCCTTTCCCTGCAGCTTCCAATACTTGTGAGCTCAGTTCCTAGCCCTGTCCTCATCCTGACTGGGTGGTCTGTAAACCACCCCCATCCTCACCTTTCTCCCTCTATTGGATTTTTACTGAACCCATAATGTCTCCACCTCCCCTTCCTCTGACTCCTCCTTCATGCAAGTTATTCCCTCCCTGACATAAACTGCCACCCCTCCCCCCTTCCTGACTACCCTGTCCATCCTGTATAGTTTATATCCTGGGACTGCAAGGTTCCAGTCAAGGTGTGATGTTGCCCAAGTCTCGGTTACTGCAGCTATGTTCACCCTCCTGTCTGCTAATAGTGCCTGCAGGTTGTCCATCTTGTTTTCAAGACTCCATGCATTCAGAGACACCACCCTCCACCTAGAATCTGACCTTCCTTCTCTTCCCTCTATTCTTCTATTCACCAGGAAAAGCACACTGAACAATATAACATTGCTTGTCTCACGGAGCATCCTGGGGGAAGGGGAACATAGAAGTACAATACATCAGAAACACATTTACATGAGGTAACAAAGCAGGAAATCATCTTATTTACAAGTAATGAAAACACCATTACATGAGGTAACAAAAACAGGGAAGCATCAGAACAAGTGGATACTACATAATTTGTAGCAAGAGATAAACATAAGGTTTTGATGCCCCGGAGACAAGAGGTGGCGTAAGTACACAATGCAGACCTATTAAATACAATACAGATGTAAAAGTGTAAATATCACATTATGGTTCCATCACACATTAAGTGCTAGGCAGGTAAGTGGAGAGGGAGGGAGGGAGAAGGCAGAGTGTGAATTAGGAGCAGTTGCAGGTTGGGGACAGGAAGCTGGAGAAGGTAGAAGAGATGGACCATGGGGAGGAGGAGTGCCTGATTTAATGAAGCATTGAGTTCCAGAGTTTTGGGAACCTATAGGAGAATAAAGATTGGCCTATAGAGGTGGTATGCTATGGGATATCTAGGGTGCAGGAGTCACTGGATCTAAGGAAGAGTGGGGCAGAGGGGTGGGCGGACAATGAGGAGACGAGGTGGGGGGGAAGTGTACCAAACCAGAATTTAGAGATGAATTTAATGCAGTATTAGATGGTGCTTTTCCAGGGAAGGAAGAGCTAGAGAGCAATACAGATCGCAGTGGTGGGTGAGGGGAGGAGAGAAATAAAGGGACACCAGGATTAGAACCCTGGTCTCTGACACCATTCTGCTGAGCTGTTCCATGCCTTAGTCCTCCCTGCCACAGTAGCAGCTATGGGGTGGCAGTCTTCAGGGAGACCTTTTGAAGACTGAGGTGCTGCCCCATCTGCGTGCACCTCTCTGGGCTAAGGACACTAGACTACAGGCCAAGTTGGCTAGGATTTGGGGTACCTCTCCCCCCCCGGAGCCTCCAAGTCTACCACCATTCCCTTAGAGGGTGCCAAGATGGAAGGCTGGCTGTACTTTGGTGGGCTGCGGGAGGGTAAGGGTGGCAGGCCGAAGCATATTTTCAGCCACTGCCACTACACAACTCATTCGTCGCTCTAGCAGGGAGGAACTGTCAGAATTAGGCACCTGTGGCAGTGGCCATAAGAGTCCTCCATAGAGGAGGACCCATGGTTGGAAGCAGAGGACCCCTACAGAACAGGATGCACATACAGGTTTAACCCTACTGGCCAGCTTCTGGTGGGGGACTCAATTATTAAGGGGTAAGCTTTGGGAGCAGGACAGGAGAAAAAGAAGGAGGTGTGGTGCCTACCTGGCACCTTGGCACTTAGGGATGGAGAGTGGAGTTGGATGTCACTGACCATCTGGGGACTGGTGACCTGGCAAGGGACGTAGCGGGAGTGGTGCAGGATAGGCTTAGGCAGTTGGGGAGGGGCCCGAAACAGATAGCTCACCTTGTGGCCTTCATTGAGGTGCTACCTGTATACGGGGGGGGTGAGCTAGGGAATATCACTTCAGGGTTATCAACAAGTGGTTGAAGGCATGCTGCAGGAAGGAGGGTTTTGGCTACATCAGAGACTGGGGTCCTACCTGGGGGGATATAGACCTGTACAAAGGAGATGGCATCCATCCAGGCAGGAAAGGGATGGCAGTCCTGGATGGAACGATTAAATGCTACTTTCATGGGGAAAAATGAGGGAGGCAGAGTCTGCCCCCCCCACCCCTTGCTGGGGAGAAAGCAGCAGAGAGGAGAAGCCGAGGGGAAATGAATTCTCCAGGGGAAGAATTGTGTAAGAACAAGGAGAAGGGCAGGATGGGCGGGGGGTCAGGAGGTGGATGTAAAGCTGAGAGAAGAGTTAAGGAGAGTAGGTAGAGGAATAATGAAAAAGGGGACACGAATACCAAGAAAATGAGAGAGGTGAGGGATGGATACAAGAAGGGAGGGTATAATAGGGAAAGAGGAAATTATTTAACCGGGAAAGGCACACTAAGCTGAAGCTTGTTTCCAGGTGTGACCTGGGAGCACAAGGAAGTTAAGTGACCTGCTCAGGGTCACATGGTATGCAAGTGGGGGCTATGGGATTCAGATCCAAGTCTCTAGGTTTGTAGCTCAGTGCCCTAAACCACTGCGCTATACTGCACAATAGGGGGCGAGAGGGACAAAGGGAGTGGAGAGCCATGTATGCCAATGCAAGTAGCCTAAGAAATAAAATGCCTGACCTTGAAGCAATCACTGTGGAGGCAGACTGGAATCTGGTGGCCATAAAGAAGTCATGGTGCACTGAAAACCACAGCTGGGAAGTGGCTATACCAGGCTACAGTGTGTTCCAGAAGGACAGAGCAGAGAGGAAAGGGTGGGAGGGTTGTTTTATATGTGAGGGAGGGTATGAAAGCCATAGAGATACAAAGAAATCAGGGGATAAGGAAGGGCTGGAAGTACTTTGGGTCAGCTTTTCAGACAGGATCCAAAGCCTTCATCACATAAGAGTGGTACATAGACCACCAACACAGAGGGAGAAGTTAGACAAGGTTTTGAGGGAGATCACTTGCAGAATGCCAACCAAAGGGGAGGTTTCGATTATGTGGAACTTTAATCTGCTGGATGTAGACTGGAGTAATCTGGCCACAGCTACAAGAAGAAGCAGGGCCATCCTCGACTTCTGGGGTGGGGGTGTCTCAGGCAACTGGTTACAGAACCCAAGAGCGATGGGGCAGTGCTGGACCTGGTATTTACAAACAGGGATAGAATAGCAGACATCACAGTGGGTAGTCTCCTGGGTACAAGTGATCACTGTACTATGTGGTTTGGCACATGGATTGATCAAGAGGAAAACCACACTAAGTCAGGGGTCCTGGCCTTCCAGAGGGCAGAATGGGAGACTGCCACAGTAAATACCTCAAAGGGAAAGGTGACCAGGAATACATAAGACAACTGCATGCTGTTTGAAGGAAGTAAGCAAGGGTAAGACTAGGAGGAAGAAGAGGTCACAATGATTCTCATAGGAGGTGGCTAAGGTAGTAAGGGAGAAAAAAAACAGCTCTTGAGAAGTACAAGGAGACCTAGATGGAGGTGCACAGGGAGGTATATCTGGAAAAACAAAGGGAGGCAGGAAGGAGGGTGAAGGGAGCTAAGGCACATACAGAAGAGATGATCACCAAGGCGGTCATAAAAGTGGTTAGAACTTTCTTCAGGTATGTGAGTAAAAAGAGGAAAGCAAGGGCTGGATAGTGAGAGTCAAGAGGGCAGAGGGGAGACTGCAGAAGAAAATCAGGAAAAAGCTAAAATTGTGAAAGAGTCCTTCTGCTTGATCTTCACAGTGGGGACCCACATATCAGCATGCACCGCTGGGGGGAGGGACCCAAGTTCATTTTCAAAGGACAGAGTCTGAAGATATTAAAGCCCTAAAAGAAAAGAAGGCAAAGAGACTTGACTGGATTCCCCCTTGGGTTGTAAAAGAACTGAGCATGGTGCTAGCTGTCCCTCTGGCAACACTAGTCAGCACCTCATCAGAGAGTGTGGTCATTCTGCACAAGAGCAGCAGCAGAGAGGGGGCTACCAATTACAGACCTGTCATTCTCAGATCAGTGATGGATAAATAAATGGAAACCCTGCTGAAGGAGAAGCTGATGGAGTACATTAAGGCAAATGAGCTGCAGGACCACTGACAGCATGGCTTCACAGGGGGAGGTCAAGCAAACAGATTTGTTTGATTGTGTGACTAGAGAGATGGATCAGGGGAGGGCAGTGGAAGTGGACTATTTGGACTTTATTGTGGCCTTCAACACTGTGCTGCAGGCTAATAAAGGAGCAAAGCAGCCTCAGGGTTGAAGAGAAAGTGGTAAGTTGGGTATCAAACTGATTGAAGGATAGGAGGCAGAGGGTGGTGGTAAGTGGAACACACACAGAGGATGGAAGAGAGACCAGAGGGGTGCCACAGGGATCAGTACTGGGACAAGTCCTCTTCAGTGTCTTCATAGATACATAGATGTTGATGGCACGGCAGATAAGGACCTACAGCCCACCTTTCATAAATGACATTGCTAAAGAACTGGAGGAAAAGGTGTGTCTCTTTGTGGATGACAGGAAAATCTGCAGGAGTGTGGACAATCAGGAAGGGATGGAGAGAATGCAGAGGGATCTGGGGAAACTAGAGGAGTGGTATTAAGGTGTGGCGACTGTGTTTCAATACCAGAGTGCTAAGTCATACTGTACCTGGGACAGAGAAGTTCGAGCGCTGTGTATAAGATGGCAGGTACTTACAGTCACCAAGCAGGAAATGGACCTTTGGGTAATCATATTTGATAAAATAAAGGTGGGAGGACAGTGTGACAAGGCACTAGGCAAGGCTAATAGGATGCTGGGGGTGCATAGGAAGAGGGATTTCTAGCAGAAGGAAGGTGGTGTTGCCACTGTATCACTCACTAGTGAGACCCCACCTAGAGTACTGTGTCCAGATCTGGAGGCTGCACCTTCACAAGGACAATGACAGGGTGGAAGCAGTCCAGAGGAGGGCTACCAAAATGGTGCAGGGATTGCACAGAGAGCCATATGAGGAGAGGCAGTGGGACCTCAAAAATTATTCCTTGGAAGACAGGAGAGAGAGAGAGAGAGAGAGAGAGAGGGGGACATGTTTGAGTGTGCAGGTGGGGAGTCTCTTTAAGAGAAAGAAAAGCAGCAGAACACAGGGGCATGCAGTGAAGCTGGGTGGGGGGTCAAGAAGGATGTGAGGAAATATTTCTTCATAGAAATAAATGGTGGTGGGCAACTGGAACAGCCTTCCTGAAGAGGTGGTGGGGGTGAAGACAATGGGACGCTTCAAGCATGTGTTGGGTAGGTGCACAGGCATAATAAGTAGAGAAAAGAGAGGCAGAAGGGACACCAACAACCAAGTATAATCCGAGGTGTTAGAATAGGCAGGGAAAAATAGGACAGGCTTGATGGGCCTACCGGTCCTTTTCTGCTGACAAATTCTATGTTTATATGGCATTGCTTTTCACTAAATCACCCCAGGGCCTTACATTTATAGGTTCACCCTCCTCCCAGTACTGGACACACAGTACAGGTTCAGGCCCACCACTCCCAGCTCCAGATGCACACAGATTCAAGCCTCCTTCCAACACCTGCACACATAGTACAAGTTGACCCCTCCACACACACACACACACACACACACACACACACACACACACACACACTGGATGCACATACAGGCTCAAAATCCCCCTTAAGAAAGCAAGTCCAGCATCAATAAATCAGGTGAAAATAAAATGCTTTTATTTAAAGTATAGCCAAAGCACCATTCAGCTCAGTGAAAAGTGTGTTCCCTCAATTCAACCGCCCTTCCCCTGAGCATCCAACACATATACAGGTTCACAGCCCCCCTCCCATCAATGGACACATCATCATGCACATATAGTCTCAAGCCCTCCTTACACTCCCAGTACGAGAGAGATCACTGCCTAGATGAGAGGGTAGCTGATGATCTCACAGGTAGACATCTTAACATTTTGTGTCCCCCGCTCCCATATCAGATGCATGGAAAACAACCACAGTGATTGCCGCATGCTGAAAAACCCTTATGGGATGTTAGCGTGTACTCACCACTGTGCACTTGTGTAAGGATGTCACCCTTCTGTGTCTAAGGGGATGAATGGTACTTTGCCCAGGAGAGTGCCCTGGCCCACTCACACCATGAGTACCAGTTCTGTACCATCAACAACCGGATTACAACCTAGGTCAGGGTGATGGGGATCAGGGGCACATTTAATCCTACTTTGGGGCATCAAGAACAGGAAACCACACAGAGACTACACTGTCCATACTGGAGCTAGCATCAAGCATGGTGTACACTTATTATCTATCAGATGTTACATAACTCTCCGGGCAGCTCCCTGGCCATGATTCTTCATGACGGTACACCACTCACTCTTCATAAACATATTCCCTGTGCCACGCCCCATACAATCAGATTTTCAAACTCCTGGGGTTCTCACTAAGCTCCCCAGCTCCACTGTGACATATATAGGCACTGGGTTATATGGGACGTGGGACCACAGTGTACATTGGGGGCTTTATTCAAAATTTCCAAATCCAGCACAATACTTATACTTTTGTAATGCCAGTGTCAGCTGACAGATCTGGCCAGCAGCAGGTCTTTGATGAGTGATGGAGCGGGGTTGGGGGGGGATCTGCCTGATTTGATGGCATCTGCTGCTGCCAATTAATTTTCTTTTTGGCAATCAGTTACCAGTAATGATGGGGGAGGCATGCTTATGGCCTCCTTCCCCTGCCTTGCTGCATCCCAATTTACTGTAACGTGTGTGACTGTCTGCCCACTGTGATGACTGATGGCTGACACTGGCGGTTGCTGCATTTGGCACCATCTACCAGTCGTCTCATGGTAGCCTGTGGATGGGTGTACTTGGCACTTTGGCTTTTCTGGACTGCAATTTTTGTTTCAAGCATACCAGCAGTGAAAACAAAAGTGACTTGGATTCGAGGGCTGGTCCAGAGCTGCCTTTGGTCGGTCAGCGTCGCAGCTATAGTCCGGTGGAGCAGAGGAGGGAGCAGTACAGTACTTTGACTGAACAAGAACATGTGACCTGAATGATAAAGACAGCATCGGTGTACCAGGCTATCTGGAAGTTCTCTGCCATGAGAGGTTTTATAATTGCTTAAACAATAATACCATAAAAAGCAAGCATACAGACAAGTCATAATATACATAAAGTAGTTAGCTCTCTCTGATCTGCTAAGTCAGGTCTGCTCATTGCCTGCACCTCCAGCACATCCAGTGTTGGTGGCAGATTGCCAGATCGGGCGTCTGCCTCAGAACCAAATTCCACTAGTTGACACATGTCATGTAATAGTAAAGTATCCCATTGCCTGTCACCGTGTCTGCCACATCACCAAGCACTCTGTTGTAGGAGTTTCATCTGCTACTGGCATTATTTGATGTTTCAACACCCCTTTTTGCTAACTAATTATGCATGGGTCACAGAGGGTTTATTTATCTGGACTCAGCCAGCAGTTTATTCATGCCAGGTGCTGTGCTGCTGCACTACTCTAAGAAACTCTGTGCTTTTAGGTTCTAGACAGACAAAATACATCTGCTGAGGCTGCTTATAGAAAATAGTTTATTTTTTAATTAATACAGCTATTGAGAGTGTAGGCACTCCATTAAAGAGAGCTCCAGATTAGTTTCACAGAAAGAAAACACTGTACAGTACAGGGGGATCAGTAGCAGGAGAGAAAAGGTTATATTGCCATTGTACAGGTCACTGGTCAGGCTGCATCTAGAGTATGGAGCTCAGTACTGGTGCCCACACCTTAAAAAGGACATTAACCTGCTAGAGAAGGTCCAGAGGAGGGCTACAAAGATGATAGCTGGTCAGCAGGATAAGGCATATGAGGAGAGCTTGAGGGCATTGAACATGTACTCCCTGGAAGACAGGAGAGAGGGGACATGATTGGGACCTTCAAGTACTTGAAAGGGGCAAATAAGGTTGATAAAAAGAGTCTCTTTAAGCTGAGTGGCGACCATTACATGAGGGGGCACAGTCTTAAGCTGGAGGGTGGGAGGTTTAGCAGGGAGGTCAGGAAGCACTTCTTCACAAAGAGGGTGGTGAACACTTTGAATGTGCTGCTGGAAGAGGTCATCTCGTTGCAAACAGTGGGCAGCTTTAAGAGAGGCTGAGATAGGCATAGGGGAAGATAAGGATCATGGGTAGTGAGAATGGAAGGAGTGGAGAGAGAGGGAGGGCAGGGACATTGGCTCAAGTTGTGGACCCTGCAATACGAGCAGAGTTGATAGACCAAATGGCCTTCTTCTGCTGGCTTCTTCATATGTTCGTATGACAAATTTTAAGAGATCACTCGGGTTTGGCCTCCTACATAAGCCAGCCTATTACTGAAATGCATGGGCCTTTGCCATTAGCAAATGAGACCAGGAAAGCCTCCTCCTCAAGCTGTTGATGGTATCTCAGAATTCAGAGCTTAAGTCTGTGACCAAACAGGTTTATGTTTATTTCTGCTGCTTTCCATGCCCTCAGGAATGAGGAAGTATTAAAACACCATTCTCATGTTTTTTTACGGTAGTTTTCTGTCCTCAGGACACATCCAGGTCTGACCAAAACAACACAGTTCATGTCTCCTCTTTCCAGTAAATATCTGCATAACAATGTTTTTTCCTGTAGCTAACAGACTTCCCTCTTCATTTAAAATTGTTAAGAGTGTCTACTGCATTATATTTCGCCCCTATAAATATTAATGCCATACCGTTCAAAACAAAATGGACAGTGAAGATAATTCAAAAGCTTCTCCCACGTCACCAGATCCTTTTTTTGTTACAAGACTGTGGCTTGCTGGGTGGCTCAGTGGTAGTGCTTGTCACGCTGGTTACTTGCTTTCATTCCACAGGCCCACAGTGCTGCCTAAAGCAACACTCATGGTTTCTTGGGGGCAGGGCACGCATTCTCTAGCTCCTCTAGTGTGATGCCTGTGACAGGGCCAGGAGGTCAAGGCACATTAGGGGCTGCCACCTTCAGCTGCAGAGAGGAAGGGGATTCCTGTTAGGGAGGGCTGCCTTGTACATACATGCATCAGTGACCGGACTCGTGAACACTGGCAACTAGGATCCTATGGGGAGAAAACACCGCTCCTCGTATCTCAAACCTGGTTCTATGTGATAATAGCGATTGTACAAAGGCGATCGCCATTATGGTGAATGTACATTGACGAAAACCTATTTCGCCGATGTACTCCCCGGCGCTTGGCAAAAGGGTGCTGGGGACTTATATTTTATATGGTTATGCGGGAAGCTGCGCACCCCCACTAAAGGATTCTCAACTCCGGGGGTGGGGGAAGGGTGCAAATTCTGAAAAACAAAGAAAATGCGGGCCAGGCACAACAAAATGTATATGGCATGGACCCAGTTTCAGCACCTCGCAGCTGAAGCCTGCAACCCACCCACCACACCACGGGGCAGCTCAGCAGCCCATCGCCGCAACATGCCACACAAACCCTCCTTCCTCTTCCGTCGTGCTCACTCTCCCACGTGCGTGTATATATAGCGACAGAATGTTGCTATACCTGCAGTCGCCCAGCCCATCCAGTTGCCCTCTGATAAGGTGCCGCTACTGAGTCACCCTTTTTGGTGTGCACTCAATAGCGAGTGCCCTTATCACTGGATACCCTCAAACCTCAGTCCATCTCCTTTGAGATTCCACACTTAGCCCCATATGGTGCCTTACAGAATGAGGCAGAGGGGGGTAAGCAATGGAGTGTGCTTTCACTGGTAGGAGGTTGTTGAGAAGAAGTTAGGCTTGCACAGTGGGGCTAGCTGTAGTGGGAAAGGGAAAAACAGTAAGGAAAAAGAAAACAAAACTTACAGAAATTTCCTTTTTAAGCTACCATCTGTATGCCATGATGCATCTCCATCTTTGTGCATATGCATGATGCTTCCTACTCTTATTGATTTCAGGTACATGAGAAACCATTCTTATGGATCACAGACCAAATGCTATTTTCACAGTAGTGTACAATATCAGGTACTTTGCCTGACCTATGCATTCTGCATTTTGTAGTGCATTCCTTTACCATTTTCACTCTTATGCATTGTTTTACAGCATCTGGTACATGTTTTTTTTCTGATACTAGCTTTGTGGGTGCTATGCCTTTGCCATCCAGGCATGCTGGTGTTTCCCCTTGAGTCCCTTATAGAAGAACTGATAATTTTTCCTATAGAGGCTGATTTTAAAATAGTGGTCCCAGTTCTGTCACTGTTCCATCTCTATGGGCTTTTTTGTTACCCTAGTGAGTGTTTTGATTTACAGACAGGAAAGAAGTACTATTTTAGAACAGCATGATGTAATTGATATCATTTGTTGAGCTCTTGTATTGCTGGTACAATGTACCTATGTTGTACTACAGTACTTTGCGGATGAGAGGGTCATAAACTACTTTCAGGCAGTTGTAAAATGGCACTTAAATAATGGAGTGTAACTCAGAGACAGTCACTGAAGTTACCATTTCTCCAGTATAAATGGAGCAATAACAGAATCAGAATTAATATTTAAAAACAGCTTTTACTGAGAAAAGTAAATTTTAGGTAATGTGGAGACTTATAGCATCTTTGCAGCCCCTCAGTGAGGTTCAGTTTTAAAAATATTAAAGAAATTGCTCAAGGGTGCTGTATTGGTGTGTAATACCTAAACACAAGACCCACTCACTTACATTATGGTGCCAGCATGTAACATATGCTTGTAATGCTATTATGCTAAACAAATCATAATTCAGAGGTCTTACATATAGAGTCAAAGCCTTTGTTTAAGATCAGTCAGCCCCAACATCAATTCAAAGGGTCCAGAATCGACCAGTGAGGGGCTAACACTGTCCATTATGGAAGTCACTGAGATAGGCTTTCTAGAGCTCTGTTACTGTATGTCACAGTTCTTTGAGTTCACCTTTGCCTAGGGTCAGCAAATCTGTTTGGTATACTTCTCCCACCTATGGGGTCAATACCTCATTATCCTCCAGTTGTTTACTTACGCTCTTAACCCATTGGCATAATGTACTGGGCTGGCAGTACTGTATCTGATAGTATCAGCCAGCATCCTAGCAGATCAGAGGATGGCACAGTTTTGTAAGAGCTGCTCTGGAAATTTGAGAAAATGCCAGGAGTTGGCCCCTACACTTACAACTGCTGTTTCCGCTCTGGTGGCTGACTGTCAAGGAGAATTACTATGGCTGTAGGCGGAGGTTACAGCCATCCTCCTTTCACTTGAAAAAAGATGTTGCCGGGGGTGCTAGAGAGCCAATCTCCTGGCAGAATGCAATCCATAGCTGCTCTGTAGCTCAGCTCTATATATTTCCTTATTATCAGCAGTTCCTTTCAAAATATTCGAGAAATATCAAGATATCTATACAGGAGAGGTCGCCAGCTATCAGGCGGTATAAAATTTTGTCATAGGGAAGCAGAAAAACTCGGCGCCAGCTCTTTCCAGAACTGCCCTAGTGAAAACAACTAAGGCCGCTGAATCTCTGACTTCTGAGACTGACAATGTGGTTGACACTGCGAACATCCCTCCATGGCAACAAATGTTGGCTACAATGAAGGAAAGGGATGCCAAAATGGAGACGACCTTGGCCTGATTAGAAAAACATGATGCGGCCATTACTGAACTCACCTCTACCGTAGCTGAAAGTGAGAAACGGAAAATCTCCACCCAAGCGCGTGAGTTGCCACATTAACATAGGAGAATAAAAATTAAGTGGGAGTAGGCTCGAGGCCTTCCAGAATGAGGCCCATTTATTTATTTATTTAGTTTTGTTGACCGGTAAGTGCACTAGACAAATCCTGCCTATTTTCAGGCACGACCGGGGAGGGGATACAGATGAATTCCAACTGACCTTGAACCAGATTAAGCTGCTGGTGGTATTTTCAGTGAATGAGGGAAATTTGGCCAGGACACCGGGGAAATTCCCCTACTCTTTTCGATAAGTGCCATGGGATCTTTAACATCCACCTGAACTACCACCAATCCAGGCAGATGGGACCTCGGTTTAACGTCTCATCCGAAGGACGGCACCTCAGAAGTGCAGCACCCCTCTCATGCTGCACTACAGTGTCAGTACTGGGATATTAACCCATGCAAAGAATGTGTGCTTGGTAGGAGTACCAGATGGAGTGGAGGGTCTTAACTTACTGGCGTTCCTCATGGAACGGATGAAAACTGCGATCCCAGTACCCACTGAATTTGACTGGGGGTCCTTGCGGAAGGCGTACAGGGTCAATCCTAAAATGCACCAAGCTTACACCAACTTGCCTCGCATGGTGCTCTTACAAACTATGGGAGCTGACATTCAAGACACTTTGATATCTGCTGCCCCTTAGATATTAATGATATGGATCTCAAACTTTATCTGGACTTATCTTTTCAAACCCGCTCACTCAGGAAAAAATTTGATGGAGTATGTCAACGACTGAGGGCACTGGGGGTTGTTCATTCATTTTTATTGCCGGCGAGACTCAGAATCACGTATGGTAGAAAGTCCTGGCAGTTTTCCTACCCCGTGGATGCAGGATGGTGGCTGGCAAAAACTGAGACAGAGTTTGCTGCCAGGGACACTGCCCCAGTGGAGGAGGAAAGAGTAGAGGAGAATTGAAAAGGTGATCCACTAATTACTGCTACCAGAGCCTGGTTTCTACAATGTTCTTGGGACCTTCATCTCATGTTATGCTGAGTTTGGCAACAATTTTGGGGTAACAGTCTGTATGCGGATCGCACAGCCTAATAGGGAGGAATGTCACATGGGTAGTCCTCTCTTTCTTTATAGGCATAACTAGGGGTAAAGGATGGTAAAATGTAAAACGCAAACCACTCTATTTTAGTTGTGAGTGGATTTACTTCACTGTTTGCTGATCACTTCTACAGTTTAAATGATTGTTTTGTCTGTGAGCTGCTGAATAAGAGCAATCATCTGTTTGAAAATATGTAATTTCTATATGTCTGTTTTGCAGATAGTTATGGGCTGCATCTAATTCTTTGTTTCACTACTCTAGTAAACATGGATAAATAGCATTCCTGTGAGAATGCCTTTAACGTTTCTCTTAAATTCTACCTAATAATGGACACTCCAAAGCTCCTGAGATGGCTAGCATTTTTGGACATTTTATGGACTTTACTGAAATTTCATGGTTCCCACCCTTTCCTCCTATTGTAACAGATTACAAGGGGTTAAAACAAATGTCACAATTTACTGTATACTCCTCTAGTTTTCACTGTTACCCTATAAGAGGATTATTGTGTCTATTTTACTCAAAAATAATAAACACAAAGTTAAAAAAAAGGGTGTTTCCGTGGAACACATCTTTAAGGAGTTTTCAGTGTATCCTTCGATCAACTGCAAAATAGTGCGTTCCCCTTCTGATTTTTGCTATTGGCTGCTCTGCCTTAAAGGCAGGGGGGATGTTGCTGTGCCTCCCAACTTTTCAGGATATAAACAACAACAACAACAACAAACTTTGAAAGCTGCTGTCATTTAACCCTTCCAGGGCTGCAGAATGAGCATCTGTCCAGCTCAAGTTAAATAGATTCCAGTTCTTTCGGCAGCCTAGGGGTTAACTCATTGTCTCCTTACTTTGACTGAATACTGACCCAGTAGCACATGACTAATTAGGCACATGTGTAATGTGGGAGAGAGAGCAATGTAAGTAGTGGACCCAGACTCCCCACCCCAAGAATCCCAGCCCTGAAGCTAGGAGTCATCATGTAGGATTGTCTACTGTCTACTGCTGTCAACACTCCACATGTCTAATTTTTTTCCCTATTAGCAAGTTATACTGTACTGACACTAGAGAGGACACAATCTCTATCTAAAGTGATATGTGCCTATTCATATAGATACCTTCCTAAACTACAGCTATCCCTTCCTTCTGACCAACCCCCCCACCTCTTCATAATCAGTTGTTCACCATTTTCTCTGCCTTTATGAACAATGCATCCCCTACTCTTCTCGCCCCCTTGTTCTGCTAATATCCCTCCCCACACCACCTCCACTTGCTCACTACTCATCTATTCCTAATAACTCTCCCAGCCGATCAGTTACTATACCAAATGCCCTACCCACATCCATGCTATCACTCCCCCCCCCCCCATTTGAAATTTGGTCTCACTCTACCACTGTTCCTCATGCGGCTTTGATAAGTGTCCACTTTCACTGTGGTTCTCCACCTTCTTCTTCCTCATTCATGCACTCCCTTCTCCTCAAATCTCCCAAGATCCTCACCAGCCCCTTCAAACACCCCTAAGCTCCACTTTCTCATACTCACTCTCCTCTTGCTCTCTGCCAGGGATATCCACCCTAACCCAGGCCCTATTGCCCCTAGTTTATCTGGTGCTTCCTACTCTACTACCTCCTCCCGCTCTCTTCTCTCAGCCCTCCCAAAGGGCTTAACGATCCTATATCTGAACACCCGCAACTTGTTGCAAAAAACAGACCACATTCAGACCATGGTGTGCATTCTAAAACCAGACATTCCAAACATCTAGGAAACTTGGCTAAAGAGCACTATCTCTGACCACTCAGTCTCCATTCCTGGCTACTCTCTGCTAAGGCAAGACTGTGCTGGCAGGAGTGGTGGTGTGGCCATTTATGCCCTAGCCTCTATCCAATATTCCATCGTCTACTCATCCTCCTATCCTGAGACCCATGATGCCTTAGCTATCCATGTGAACCTCCCCTTCACTCTCCCAATTTTCGTAGCTGGTATTTACTGCCAACCAAATGTCCATTCTTCAGTCGCGCTAGACCTCCTAACCTCCATCAATTCCCTTGCTCATAGAAACATAGACTTTGAGGGCAGATAAGGACTGCTTGGTCCACCTAGTCTGCCCATTGTCTTACCCATTGGATAAGCTGTAGATCCTAGTTAACCAACAGCCTACTTCTTCCTACCCACCATAGGAATTGCCTTATGTCTGTCCAATGCATTCTTGAATTCCCCACTGTTTTTGACCCCACAACCTCCTCAGGAAGGCTGTTCCATGTGTCCACCACCCTCTCTGTGAAACAATACTTCCTCACATTGCCCCTGAGCTATCCCCCCCTCTATTGTTGCTCTGGGGAATTATTCATTCTAGGTGACTTCAATATAAATTGGTTGTCACCTAAAACTACCAAAACTAAAAACAAAATTGGAGCCCTAAACTTCTCCAACTAATCTCTGAACCTACCTGCCCAAACCACAAGACACAACAACACTCCCTACTCGACCAGGCCCTTATCTCCTACCCCCACCATGTCATCACTTCTGGCATCCTCCCTGTTACTCTCAGTGACCATAACCCAATATTCATAGTTAGGAAAGTTCACAGAGCTAAATCACCACATAAAACCATACAACTAAGCTCTTTCAAGTCTCTTGACCTTGAATCTCTCCTGAGTAACCTTGCCACTTTTGACTGGTCCCCTCCAACCTCATTCCCCTCAGTTGATAAGGCCCTTGCCTACTTCAAAGAAATCTTTCTTGTAAACTGAAATGCCTTTGCCCCACTCAACCAAACCAGAGTCAGAGGTAACCATTTATCTTGGATAACCCCTGAACATCTGGCCTGTCTCAGGGCTAGAGATCGAGCCTAGAAGCATCATAAAGCTACCCAACATCTTAGTGACCTCACGAACTACCGTATGCTCCAAAATCCTTGTGCCAGGGCTACAAGGCTAGCCAAGCCTGAATATTTCAAATCTGCCTACGTCACCAACATAAATTCCCCTTCAAAGTTCTGGAAGGTGGTCCACGCCTTAATACCCCTCACCTTGCCCGTCCCCTCCCGGTACTTAAAGTAAATGTCTCACTAGTGTCTGACCCACCAGCCATAGCTGCGAAATTAACTCCTACTATACATCCTGCACCACTGAGCTACTGGAATCCCTCACCTCCTACCCATCACCCTCCCCACCCTCTACTGGTGTACCCCCTCCACCACCCTGCCACCTCCCCCTCTCTTTCGCTACTGTAACCCCTAACAATGCCCTAAGATGCCCTCCTCACCAGCAATCCCTCTAAAGGTGCCTTCCCTAACTGCTTTGACCCAAAACTCCTCTCCCTCTCCTCTTTGGCCATTGCCTACCCCCACTCATTAATCCAAAATCTTTTATTCTCTACTGCCTCGGTCCCCTCTTCATGGAAACATGCAGTGGTCCTCCCGCTACCCAAAGGGGGTGGCCCCTCATCCCCTGGCAACTATCGCCCCATTTCTCTTCTCCCTACCTTTGCCAAGCTTCAAGAACACATTGTCCTGTCCCAACTCACCAATTTTCTATCTGACACCTTCTTTTTCACCCCTTTCCAGTCTGGTTTCAGATAAAACCCTCGACCACCACCTCTCTCCTACGGCTCGCAGACTCCAACCTAACCAGGATGGACAATGGCCAAATTACCTCTGCCATTTCTGGCAACCTGGCCAAGGCCTTTGACACCATCACTCACTCCCTTCTCCTCGACTCACTCCCAGCAGCTGGCCTATCTCCCTCCGTCACAAACTGGTTTAAGGTCTACCTTATTGGCAGAACCCAATCAGTTAAGATCTTGGATGTCACTTCTTCTCCCCTCCTGATTAGCACTGGCATCCCCTAGGGCTCTGTATTAGAGTCCCTCCTATTCTTCATCTTCTTAAATAACTTCCCTCTGTTAGCTCCCCCTCCTCCACCATACATATGTATGCAGATGATACAGTCCCGTATGCATCTGACTCCTGTCCTGCTGAGGTTACAACCAGCTTACAGCAAGACTTCGACAAGGTTCAGCTCTGGTTTGCTAACCATCAACTTTTCCTCAACGCCAAGAAGACTGTCTCGGTGACCTATGGCACAAGGCAGAGACTCTCTAGGCTTCCCTCCCTACCCACTTTACATATCATTGATGGGACTTTACTTGAGGACACATCCTCCTTCAGGTACTTAGGTGTTTGGTTGGACCAACACCTAAACTTCTCTGGACATATTGATGCCATCCAGAAAAGACTGCGCCCCAAGCTTGGTGCCCTGTTCAGAAACCGTAGTTGCATCCCTCCTACGGCTAGGCATGAATTTGTTCAGAAGATGATGACATAGTCTATGGTGCTGCCACTAAGTCCTCCCTGGCCGGACTGGACACCTCCTTCAATTCCTTCTGCCGCTTTGCCCTGGATGCCACCCCTCGCACCCACCACTGTGATCTTTATCGTGCCCTATCCTTCCCCTCTCTTACAAACAAGTGACTCTTCCACTGTGCTAAATTCACCTCCAAGCACTGGTTGGGTGAGCTCACTTCTTACCTCACCTCATCCTTTATAACAATCCCCCATCCTCCCATTCCCTTAGATCAACTAACTCCCGCACACTGATAGTCCCCCTCAGATCCACCCTAATCAGTCAATACGCTTACTCTCACTGCCTCCCAAAAATTTAGAATTCACTCCCCCCTCAAATCCAGTACTCATCCTCTGCCTACTCCATCAGCTCTGCCCTCAATAATTATCTTGCACCTAGCTGTTCCTGCCATGTCATACTAACATACTAATTGCCAGCAGATTAGGCCTTACGGTCTATCGAGTCTGCTCGAACTTCAGATCCCTAGTTGGATACCGAGGCCCCCCCCCCCCTTGTGTTCCAGAAACTCCTATCAACCATCACCACCCCCCTGGGCCAGGCCATCATCTGATACATCTGCTTTCTGTGTCTGTCTCAACCTCTCTTGAAGCCCTCCACTGCGGATCTCTGAACCAGCTTACCAGGCAGCACATTCCAAGGATCCACCACCCTCTCAGTGAAAAACCTCCTCCTCTTTTCCTACCTCACCCTTCCATCTTCCAACTTCAAACCATGCCCTCTGGTGATACCTCCCTGCTTTAGTCTAAAGATCCCCTCCGTGTTTACCCTATTTATTCCTTTGAGGTACTTGAAGACCTCAATCATGTCCCCTCTCTCCTCTCCTCCAATGAAAACAGGTAGAGCTCCTCAAATCTGTTCTCATATGTCAAATCCCTAATCCTCTTATCATCCTAGTTGCCCTCCTCTGTACTCTCTCCAGGAGCTGTATGTCCCTCTTCAAGTGTGGTCTCCAGTACTGTACACAGTACTCAAGGTGTGTCTAACCAGTCCATTGTGCAGTGTGGCAGAATCACTTCCTGCTCTTAGAGGTGATCCCTTACGATGCATCTCAACATCCTGTTTGCTTTGCTAGCCACTCTCCTGCACTGCTCACAGTTATTCACACATGCATCCACCATGACCCCTAGGTCTTTTTCCCCTGTTGAGGCCTCCAGCGCCTTCTCTCCCAGGGTCCCTCCCTAATTCCCTCCTCTAAGCCCTGGATAAACCCTACCCCCCACCTCAGCCCTCCGTCTCCTTTCCCCTTTTTCTTTCACGTAAGCACTTGCTTACTTATTAACCTGGCACTTATTATTGTCCACTCTTTCTACCTATTATGTGCAACACTGCTGTAACATTGCTTGTAACAGCTGCCTTACAACTGTATGTTAATGTTGATATTGTAACTTGAATGTTTAGTGTCTCACTCCTATTGTACCCCTTCCCCACAGGTTGTACTGGTAGACAACCGACTTGTCGCTTAGTGTGCCTTCCTGGTGAAATATTTCAATAAATAAATAAATAAATAAATATAGTTTAAAAATAAATCAGAACTACAAAACCAGTTATATGGCGGGTATAATGACTTGAATAGTTTTTTTTTTGTTATTGTTTCTTTTTGTTTGTTTTCTATTACTGGTCCAAAACAAGTATCCCTTTTATGTTGTCTTGTGCGCGCAGCGCAAGCAACATTTTGTGACAGCTTGCTGGAGTAGCAGGTTGTGGAGGTGCGGCTGTGTTGTGGCCAATGGAGCCACTGCTTTTTTGGGCTTGTCTCTGTGGCACCAATGAATGAGCACGCTGTCTATGACAGCAGTTCAGAAGCGTGCCACCAACCTGAAATAATTTCACCACTGCAAAGAGGGAGTGTCCCAAGATTACAAGGCATGCCTTGCCTGCTGAAACATTTCAAGAAACATGGCACTGGCTGCCCCATCCGCCTCTCAGAGTCCCGCGAAAGCCAACGTTGGCATAATGTTCCCTCTTTTTCTGCCAAGGGGAGTGCCAATCCCCCCCTGACATCGCTCTAAACACAGACACACTTTCTTTGCTGACAGGGACCCAATCCCCATTGGCTCAGTCCCCAAAAACACAGGTGGCACACTGGAGCCCATCCCAGTGTGCCAAAATGTCATTGTCAACAACCTGAAAGAAAAACCTTCCGCGATGTTCTTTTTTTTTAACCCTGTAAAACAGAAAATGGTCCTCATGTTGTCATGACCCCCCTCCCCCAACCCGCATCCACCTTCTGTGCACCCCAGCTCTCCTCACTCCATACTTACCTCGGAGCCTGGCGCGATGATCTTCGTCTGGAGTGGGAACACGTCTGCACTCTTCAAAGCCAATCATGAACTGAAGAAATGCCAGTAAGCTGTATAATGGCATAAATGGGAGGGGGGTCATCTTAGGTGGATATCTCGGCCATGTTTGTGACTTTTGACTCCAAAATTTCAACATGGGGTTCTTGGGACCCCACCTCATGAACTCAGTCACTGTCGTTTCGTTATTCAGTCCGGAAAGTTGATTTTTGCGGTCAGTGTGCGGAATCGCCTTTCATGACCTGTTAACGAAATGACAGTGTCATTGTTCATGAGGTGGGCTGCCAAAAAGCCCGTGTTGCAAATTTGGTGAAAAAATTCCAAAAAATGACTGTGATACGAGCGTGCATTGCACAGTTTCCATGCATGCTTGTAAGTTTGAGAATCTGTAATAATTTCATTCCAGATTTTCAACACTGCCAGTTTTTCATACCTCCTTATGAACAGTACAGCTGTCGTTTTTCATATCCTGCCCGAAATGTGTTTTCGCACATCTGGCGACAATGGTGTGGTTGCTGTGGGAAATCAATGTTTGGGACAGATTAAGAAAATCACAGTGCCACTGTTCATGAGTGAAGGTCCCAAAATGCCTATGTTGAAAATGTGGTGGAAACAACATTCCACAATGTGACTGTGTTACGAGCATGTGTTGCGCAGTTTCTACACACACTCGTAAGTTCCAGAATTTGTAATATTTTCACTCCAGATTTTCAACATTGTCATTTCTTCACACCTCCTTATGAACAGTATAGCTGTCATTTTTCACATCCTACCCGAAATGTGTTTTCGTACATCTGGCGCAGAATGGCATGGTCGTTGTGGGAAATCAATGTTCGGGTCAGATTAACAAAATCACAGTGCCACTGTTCATGAGCAGAGGTTCCAAAATGTCTAAGTTATAAATTTGGTAAAAAATACCACAAACCCCGACTGTATTCTGAGCATGCATTGCACCAGTTTCCACATACATTCATTAACTATCAAAATTTTAATATTTTCCGTCAGATTTTCAACATTGCCATTTCTTCTCACCTCCTTATGAATGGTACAGCTGTCATTTTTCACATCCTGCCCAAAATGTGTTTTCACACATGTGGCACAGAATGGCGTGGTCACTGTGGGAAGTCAACGTTCGGGACAGATTGCCAAAATCACAGTGCCACTGTTAATGAGTGGAGGCCCCAAATGCTTTCATGAGGTGGAGTCACAAAAAGCCCATGTTGAAAAATTTGGAGTGCAAATACCAACAAACACCAAGGGCGTTAGGGTTTCTAACCATAATGTCCCACCCTATAGAGACTGATAGGTATCAGAGGTGTGATTTTGGATTGTCGGCTATAATACTCACGCCATTCCACCTCCACCCCCACCCTGCAGCTAGTGACAGGAATCAAGGTGTGCCTTGGACTCTTTGGCCCCAACGTTCATGCCATTTTCTTATACTGCACCCATCTAAACCTATTTCCTTATAGAACAGGGTGAGCGTAAGGTCAGATGATGCCAAGGAACCATGTGACACTTGTCAGAATCTGCAGGGTAGAGTGAGGTGAAATGGCATGAGCATTATGGCCGATAACCCAAAGGCATGCCTCAATGCCTGTCAGTCTCTGCAGGGTGGGGTGGGGTTGACGTCAGCTTCATACTTCACTGCCATTCCTATTATGGATCTCTCTAACTCCTGCACTACCAATGCCAATGCCAGCAAGACAACATTCGGCATTGACAAATGCTTGTTTAAGTGTACGAGCACTGTTTGATAAATGAATGCTCTGCTATGCCATGCAGCTCCAAACATCAGTGCTAAAATGATGCTATCAATGTGTTTCCATTTGCTTGTTGCAGCAAGGTTATTCTGATTCCATGCTTAGGATGCACATTCTGTAATTGGACACTGTCTATTCTTTTTCACTATGGGTTCTATTTTAACTGGAATTTCAGGCACAACAATAGGGTCTAAGTATTCTTTAAATTCTGTTCTGCTATTCCCTCTGTGTGCATTTACTGTCAGTTTACATAATGTCATCTCCTTGGAACCAGTTTAATCTTGCTGCAACAGGGAAATGGGTAAACATTCTACAGCAAAATGTATTCAACTCAGATTTAAAAAACAAATATGTCTGCATACAGCAGATTCTGTTTTGCAACAGTAGCCATGAACATGATGAAAGTAGCCCTTATCTAACAAAAGTGTTCCTGGGTCATCACATGTAAGTGGCTCTGGTGGGATGTGAAGCAGGTGATTCATTTATCTCAAGCCAGGTAACAACTTTGCAAACATGAGACTGCAGAATACTGTTTTCTGTGTTGCCAGAAATCTGATGTGCCACATTTTACTGTCAGTTTTTCTATGACACATTTCATATCACCTTATGAAGATAGGTTGAGGGATCTGAACATGTACTCATTGGAGGACAGAAGGGAGAGGAGTGATATGATCGAAACCTTCAAGTACCTAAAGGGCATCAAAAGGGTTAGTACAGAGGGCACGTTTCGATTAAAGATAGAAGGAATTACTAGGGGGCACAGCCTGAAGTTGGTGGGGGGTAGTTTCAGGAGAGAGGTGAGGAGACATTACTTCACCGAATTGACCTGTATCTGCTGGCATGTTTGTATGTTCATACCACTACATTTTCTGACTTCAGATCTAAGATTTGGACTTGCTACTGTTATTGCTGAAGATGCCATTAGTTAAAACAGTGATTAAGTTATTTTTCTATTATGACAGGTTTGTATAAGGGATAAGTGTGGTCACGTGATGTAGATAACAGAGTGCAAGCTCCTCTTGTTTGCTCCAGCCACCCAATTGTTTTTTCATACTTATATCCCGAACTTACTTTAAAGAAAACAGCTGGAAAGGAGATTAGAGGGCATCTAAAGTGGTAGTTTCACTGCTGGTGGTCATAAACGCTTTAATGGATGTCGAGATGAAAAAGGCTTTAACTAAACGACCGCCCCCCTCAACTCCCGAGAAAGGCCCAAAGAAGCTTAGGTCTACTAATGCGGCCGAACTAGTGGAAACACCCTCCATGTTGGCGGATTAGGACCCGTTAACTCTGACAAGATTTCTAGCCGAATTCAGGCCTTTCAAAGAAGAGTTGAGATCTCGGACCTCAGAGATTAAGGCTATATCTCTAGCGTTGGAAGATGTCTCCCGGCGAACATCGAATTCTGAAGCTAAAGTATTCTCTTTAGAAAAGAGATTGGATAAAGTTGACCCGGACCTGGTGGCGACAAGGCAGAAGATCGCCAGGATGGAGTTAAAATTGGAAGACCTTGAGGGTCATAGTAGGAGAAATAATGCAGTCCTGATCGGTTTGCCTGAAGCCAAGGAAGGTCAAGATGTTATTTTATTCATACAAAAATTTGTTGAGAGAATCGCTAGGCCCTCGCCATTTGGGGCTAAATATTCCATTGAGATGGCACATAGGGTTTAAAGACCGGTCCCCCCAGCTGGATCGCCACCGAGACCCTTGATATTTCATTTCCTCAATTTTCTCAAACGCCAGCACTTCCTGAAGAAAGTTAAGGAGGTTCAAGAACTTTGCTGGGAGGGAGTCAAAGTGAGGATCGCCCAGGACCTCCCCGCTACTGTTAGACAGCGCCGCACAGCCTTCCACCCGTTGGTGGCAAAGCTGATAGCTGCAGGAATTCGGTTTAAAATTATTTATCCTGCTCGCCTGCAAGTCTTGGTCTCCGGTGCATGGCTCAACTACGACGACTCCAAAGCGGCACACTCTGGACTGAAGAAGGCTCTACCAGACCTGTTTCGTGCAATATCAGCTGCATCATCAGCCAGGTTTGCAATTGTGTTGTAGTTCCCTAAAGCGCAGCTAGACAATTGATCCTGGCAGTATACTCGCTTTTACCGGGGAAGAGACAGATCATTGGAAATTATCTGTTTGGGACCTCTTATCTACTTCCTGGACTGCTATAGAGCGATATTGGGTGATGTTGAAGTTTGATTTAAAAAGCTAAGTTGTTCTTTCTTAAATGTGTTGGATGGGCTTAATGAGAGATGTACTGTAGATAACAGGGAGAATTTATTAGAGAGTTCTCAGGGGTGAATGCTTAAGTTTGTTTTCTGCTTTTAAGTACAGGTCGTGAGCAAATTTCCGGAATGACCACTAGAGGGACCCCACAGACCAGGTTTTAGGGTTGTGAGAACTCATAACTTTGTCAATATAAAGCAGCAACATGATGCTATTTCTGGGTTAATTTTCAGAGGGGATACATGAATAATAAGCAAATTGAAGTTATTGTTATCATGTTCTTTACAGTACAGATGGGGATAATAATTTCTAAGGGAAATGTTTTCAAGGGAGTGGAGATTACTAGGGTGTTATTAAAATAGTCCCATTCACGCTGATGATGGGATTTAGTACTGTTAAATGACAGTTATCTTAGTATTAAGAGGTTATTTCCCATACTCTCCATAAGTAAATGTTATGTTAGTGCTACCTACGGGTGGCTGGAGAGAGGGAGCTATGGTAAAGCTATTCTGCGGATCACGCCCATAGCAGATTGGGGGAGGGGGTTGGGTTTGTAGTTTAGAGATGTGTATTGTTTGTTGTTGGGGTGAGGGGGGATTATAAGGGTTTGGGGGGAGGGATTCAGCACAGTCCTATTAAGGAGAATTTTGGTGTTCAAAATGGGGAACAAGCTCTTAGTTCTCTCAAATTTCCATGGTAAATACAATAATGTCCAATACCATTAAGATTGCAACGTGGAACGTCAAAGGCCTCCGACAGCAAGTAAAGCAATATAAGATTCTTAAGCTCTTAGCTTTGTTATCCTTAGATGTTATTTTAGTACAAGAGTCACATTTGTTAGAATCAGAGGCAAATTGTATGAGAAGACAACAGATTGGTCATGTATTTTCTGCAGGGGTTGCCTCCAATAGTGCTGGGGTTTTGATATTAATTAACAGAAAAGTTCCTTTTGTTCTTAAACAGGTGCTCAGAGATCCACAGGGCAGGTTTGTGTTTATTCATTGTATTTTGTATACGACTGAAATTTTGTTGGGTAGTCTTTACAAGCCCAATATAGATTCTTCTGGTTTCTTTACGCAGCTGGTAGACCTCCTATATCCATTTTTGTCCCTGCCAATCATTTTAGGGGGAGATATAAATACTGTTATGGATCTGCTAATGGATCGTTCTTCTGGTCTGAGCAGAGATCGCTCACCGGCTCAAAGGGCCCTATAGGAGTTATTATATCACTACGCTCTGTGTGATGTTTGGAGAGTTTTACACCCCTCGGAAAAAGGGTACACTTTTCTATCACCAGTCCACAAAACAGCCTCAAGTATTGACTATATTTTTCTTTCTCATGCTCTTCTGCCAGAGGTCGTAGAAGCTTCCATACAATCGGGGCTGCCTTCCGATCATTCACTGGTAACCTGTCATCTTACCCTTTCATTTCTCCCCAAGAGAACTACCCGGTGGAAAATTAATAATCAAAATGCTCAAGGACCCCCACATAATTAAAACTCTCAATAAGCACATTGAGCAATTTTATTGAAACTAACCTCCATTCTATTTCTCGACCAGATTTGATATGGGGTGCATTTAAAGCTTTTATTAGGGGAATTCTAATTAGTATAGCTTCTCAAAGGAAAAAAGTAAAGGAAAGAGAGCTGAATACTCTCCTTGCTCAAATTCGTTTGGCTGAATCAAGCCTCTCTCTTAGTTTTTCAGATGCCCTTCAGCAAGATCTTGCTAAATTAAATTATGCTTATCTTGAGATCTTGAGAGATAAAGCAGAATTTGCTATTCTGAAAACTAAGGCAAATTATTCGGATCAGGGAGGAAAGGCGGGGCGCCTATTGGCGCTTCGTATTAAACAGGAAGCTAATAGATATATTTCTTCAATCCTCTCTCAATTAGATGGTACTCTAAAAACATCCCCTATGGAGATAGTATCTGAATTTAATAAGTACTATACACAGTTATATAACTCCAAGATAAATCCACCGTCAGAACAAAGTTTAGATACTTATTTAGAGGCATCTGACTTGCTGTCACTCTCTGATTCCCAACATAACCAGCTTATATCCCCGATCTCCTCCAAGGAAATTCTCGGTGTTATCAAAAACTTACCTTCTGACAAATCACCTGGCCCAGACGTTTTATCGGTGAATTTCTATAAAGTGTTTCAAAAGCAATTATTGCCCCTACTAGCCCCCTTATTCCAATATATATTGTCGGGTGCACCCACTGACCCCACTTTATTGGAGGCCTTAATAATTCTTATACTGAAACTGGATAAGTACCCAGAACTAACCACAAGTTATCGTCCAATATCCCTGATGAATCAAGATATCAAGATATTAACCAAATTATTAGCTGACCGTATTATATTAGTTTTGCCTGACCTCAATGGACCTGAACAGGTTGGGTTCATGAAGGGTCGTTCCTCGACTAACCATCTTCGAACCCTTTCGCATGTCTTTTTGGTGTCCAGAGATGCTACTTTTCCAGCTGCTTTGGTTTCTCTGGACGCCGAGAAGGCAGTCAATAGGATTGACTGGAATTTTTTGTTTCATACTGTTAATGCTTATAAGTTTCCCTTACGTTTTCAAAATTGGATTAAGGCCCTTTATAGTACTCCCTCAGCTCGGGTGGCGGCTAATGGAGCCGTATCCAAGCTCTTTATGCTACATTCTAGAACCAGACAAGGTTGTCCTCTATCCCCTTTACTTTTAATTTATAGCTGGAGCCCCTTATTCACCGTTTAATGTCTTCCCCGATGATTCAGGGTATTACTATTCAGGGACATAACATTAAAGTTTCGGCTTATGCTGAGGACCTCTTGTTACAACTATCGTATCCAAATAGGTCAATTCCCCCTATGTTATCCATAATAGAAGAATATTCCCAACTATCAAATTATAAATCAAACACTGAAAAAACTCTTGTTTTCCATTTTAATCATAAGGTTATTAAATCCACCATCACGGATCTGGATCTTTCTTGGGCACCGAACTCCTTAAGATATCTGGGTATCCAAATTACCAGAAATCCGGTTTCTCTTCAAAAATTAAATTTAGATGCCCTGGTAAACACCATTGGTATGGATCTAAATAGATGGTCCAAACTATCTATCTCATTATGGGGCCGGGTAAGTTTAATCAAAATGAATATTTTTCCCAGGATTTTTTACCCCCTGTACCTACTCAATATCTGGTTACCTCTGACTTGGTTCCGTAAAATAAATGGCCTGATTACAAAATTTATTTGGGCCAATAGGCAGCCTAGGATTGCTTTTCACAAATTAGTGGCGCCCAAGGACAAAGGAGGTCTTCGTCTCCCTCATTTGATATTCTATTATTGGGTGAGTCATATTGTTAAATATATTAGATGGTTGGGACATACAGAGGAAATTAATGCTTCTGTTTTTGTTCCTAACTGGCTTAAAATTGAATAGTCCCTTATTCAAGCAAATGGTTTAGCACCAGCCGCCCTGCTCCATATTAAAACCTGTGCTCTCCCCCCAAATTTAAAATTGACCCCAATTGCAACTTCTGTCAGAGTACACACTCAGATATGTGCCTTTATGAAATATAATCACATTTTTGATTTAATTCAACCCATATGGGTAGCCCAAATTTAAAAATAGATAACAAGCCGATCACATTTAACTGGCTTCCCCAATTGGAAGGCACCTGGCTCTCCCATTTTGTCACGGCGGATAACTCATGTTTCTCATCCATGGACATATTAAAAAATGTCAATATTCCCATTAAATTTACTTTAAAAATTTTTCAGTTAAGGCACCTAATAGTGAAGGTTTTTGGTGTGACACCTCCCCAAAAGGGAACTAAAACTTTCCTGGAAGAACTGACCTTTACGACCAACTTGGCCTATTCTGTATCTAATATTTACAAGATCATATATAATTGGGCATATCTGAACTGTTTTGCACCTGAGAGGTATTGGGTCTGTTTTTTCCTAATCAGGAAATAGAATGGACAACTTTATGGCACAATTGTCATAAATATATTACTCATAAATATATTACTCAGGATAGGCTACGGGTTACTCAGTTCCACATATTGCACAATATATATTATACCCCTCAAAAATTATATAAGTATGAGCTTATTGGTTCGCCCACCTGTTCTCATTGCCAGCAGGCAGAGGGTTCTATGTTCCATATGTTTTGGACTTGTCCTAAAACCTCTATTCTCTGGAAAGATATCCAGCAAAAGACGGATCCCTTTTTAGGGCTGTCGGATGTTTTAACCCCGGAGGTATGCCTTTTAGGTGATTATGCCACAATTTCAGTAACTACCAGGCGATATTATATAGCCCTGATAGCCCTGTCTGTCAAAAAGGTTATTCTCCATCATTGGAAAGATAGCGCTGATATCTCTTATTCTGAATGGCTAAAGGAATTACTTGCTAATCTCAGGACGGAAAAAATGGTGGCAACTCTCAATAATAGAATGGACAGATACAAAAAGATATGGGAGCCTCTTCACACACTGTTCTGCATCTAATATATAGGATATTCATATTTGGATAATAGCTTGTTGATTATGTTGAAGGGTATAGACTGTGCTGAATTGGGAGGGAGGGTTCTAGTATGGGGAGGGGGAGGGGAGTTAGGGTTGGGGGAGGCAGTTCGAGTGTATACAGTTTTTTCTGGTTTCATGTATAACACAGATTGTTTTTACTGGACCTGTTCTCATTATTCAAAAAAAAAAAAAAAACTTTAATTTGAAAAAAAAAAAAATTAAAACTATAGACTGGATTACATTCTAATACACATCACACAGCAAGATGAATTATACTAAAATGTTCAGTGACTACAGTTTACAATCAGAGACTATGTCTTCATCTCAGACTGCTGGAAGCATAGGAGCCAAATGTTATTTTTTCTGCGGGGGCTGGGGGGGCTCAAGTAATGGGCGGAGGTCTGGAGGCCGCCAAGTTCCCCAGAAGCTCTGGGGTTTTGGGTGTTCTGTGGTGCATTTTGAGGGTTATAGATAACATATTTGTTTTTTAAGGCCATAAAGGCTGTGAAAATTGTGCATCATCACAGTTGAGATTAGATATAGCACTACAAAAATGACCCTCCTCATCAAGAGAAGGCTGAACTTTAAGGTCGATGTAAAAGTGGAGGACCTTCCTTCAGGTACAGTATCCTCAATGGCGTGTGGTACCAAACCCCTGTCTTTTCTGTAAGTGTACTGTATCTGGTCTCCACTGGGATAATGCACAGTTTTCACTACCTATATTATATTTTGGCATATCATGCATTTCAAGCAAGAACGAGCAGACTGAAGAGACCATTCTCATAAAGAAAAGGCTGAACTTTAAAGGAGAACTGCCTTGAATCTGCAAGTCTGTGTCTTCTGTGACAGCTGTGTTTCTAATACTGGTTCACATTCTGTTTTTGTTCCATCTGTATTAGCCATTTGGTAGAGTCACTGAGTGTTTCTGCTTTACAATCTGGTGGGTAGTACTATTTTAGAACTGCATGATGTATGTTATGTCCTTGTTACAGAACTTAAAGATTGTTTTCACAATGCATTCATTTTCTACTCTGGAACTCTATGGCCCAAAGGGGGCATAAATGACATCATACAGTTCTAAAATGGCACTTACATAGAAACATAAACATTGAATTTGCCGGCAGATAAGGACCGCTTGGTCCACCCAGTCTGCCCATTTCCCTACCTAATGGATAAGCTGCAGATCCTAGTTAACCAGCAGCCTATTTCTTCCCACCCCCACCCCCTAGAATTGCCTTATGACTGTCTCATGCATGCTTGAATTCCACCACTGTTTTTGACTCCACAACCTCCTCCGGAAGGCCATTCCATGCATCCACAACCCTCTCTGGGAAAAAATACTTCCTTAATTTACCTCTGAGCTGCCCCCTATCTTCAAATTGTGCCCCCTTGTTCTTACACCTCTTTTTTGAAAGATGCTACCCTCTTGGACTTTGTTGATTCCCTTGAGGTCCTGAAAGTTTCTATCATGTCCCCCTCTCCCTCCTTTCCTCAGGGCTATACATATTAAGCTCCATAAGTCTCTCTTCATATGTCTTCAGGTGCAGACCCTGCACCATTTTAGTTGCCCTCCTCTGGACAGCTTCCATCCTGTCTATGTCTTTGCGGAGACTGGGTCTCCAGAACTGCATGCAGTACTCCAGATGGGGTCTCACCAGCTGTCTGTACAGAGGGATAATAACTTCCTGTTTTCTACTGGTGATGCCTCTCCCTATGCATCCCAGTATCCCCCCAGCCCTCCTTGCTGCCCTCTCACATTGCTTGCCCACCTTTAGGTCATCTGATATGACTACCCCCGGGTCCCTTTCCATTTTTGTTGTTGTTAGTATCTCAGGGTAGAGAAGGTTCAGAGGAGGGCAACAAAGATGGTGCATGGACTGCATCACAAGTCCTATGAAGACAGGTTGAAGGAACTGAACATGTACTCCCTGGAGGAGAGGAGGGAGAGAGGGGATATGATAGAGACATACAAGTATCTTACAGGGAGTAACATGGTGCAGGAATACACTATTTTTAAGCCAAAAAGATGTTCCAGGACTAGAGGGCATGGAATGAAGTTGGAGGAGGACGATTCAGAGGAAGCGTGAGAAGAATTTCTTGACAGAACGAGTGGTGAACAAGTGGAACACCCTGCCAGAGGAAGTGGTGGGGGCTGAAACAATCACAGGATTTAAGAATGCATGGGATAGACTTAAAGGAATTCTGGAGGTCAGGGTTAAGGGGCAACAGACTTCTAAGAAAATATAAACTGAACTTACAAGCTCAAATGGGCAGACTGGGTGGGCCATAGGCCCTTATCTGCCGACACTGTCTATGTATCTATGTACCCCCCATTGTGTACTCTTCCCCTGGGTTTTTGTTTCCCAGGTGCATTACCTTGCACTTCTTAGCATTGAATCTAAGCTGCCATACATTTGACCATTCCTCTAACCTTGCCAAGTCCCTTCTCATCCTTTCCACCCCACCTTGTGCATCAACTCTGTTGCAGATCTTTGTGTCATCTGCAGAGACATACTTTTCCTTCCAGTCCCTCTGCAGTAATAAACTATAAAGACATTGAAGAGACAGTCTAATACTGAACCCTCGGTACCCACTAGTAACCCCTTTCTTCAGAGTGGACTCCATTTACTATTACTCTCTGTGTCCTATTCTCCAGCCAATTCTTTACCCAGGCTGTCATCTTGGGACCCACTCCCAGGCTGGCTAACTTGTATATTAATCTTCTGTGTGGGACTGTGTCAAATGCCTTGCTAAAAGTCTAGGTAGGCCATGTCCACAGCCCTCCCTGATCTACTACTTTGGTCACCCAGTCAAAGAAATATATCAGATTTGTCTGGCATGACCTTCCGCTGTGAATCCATGCTGCCTTGGGTCCTGTGCCCCTCTGGCCTCTAGATACTCGACAATTCTTTCCTTCAGAGTGATTCCATCATTTTCCCTACCACTGAGGTTAAACTAACAGGTCTGTAGTTTCCTGCTTCTGCCTTGCTCCCACTTTTGTGAAGGGAATCACATCTGCCCTCCTCCAGTCCTCGGGTACCACCCCATCCTCCCATGATTTGTTAAAGAGGGTAGTCAGTGGTGTCACTAGTTCTGCCTTAGTTCTTTTAGAATTCTGGGATGAATCCCATCAGGCCCCATTGCTTTGTCCACCTTCAGTTTTAAGAGTTCTTTCAGAACCCTTTCTTCTGTAAATGGGCTGGTATCAACTTCTGTATCCAGAGTGTTTCTACTGTTTGTTTAGGTACCTCCCCTCTTCCTTTGTAAATACTGAGCAAAAATATTTGTTTAGTATCTCTGCCTTTTCACAGTCACCCTCAGGCCCACCTCCCTCTCCTTTATTAAGCCTCACTATCCCTCCTTGGTCTTCCTCGGCTCCTGATGTACCTATAAAGGTTTTATCCCCTTCTTAACTGAGTTGGCTATCTTTTCCTCGGTTTGGGCCTTTGCTGTTCGACTGCCTTCCCAGCTTCCTTTGCTTTAACTGATACAGTTCTCTGTCCTGCTCCTTCTGTGATTCCTTGTACTTCCTGAATGCTTTCTTTTCTCTTCCTTCACTGCCACTTCCTTTGAGAACCATAGTGGTTTCTTATATCGTTTGGTTTGTTTATTTGCTTCACACAAAGGCTTGTACCTCTGTGATGGCAGTTTTATTATTCCCCATTGTTCTTCCACCTCCTTCTTGCCCATTTGCTAGTGCATTCCTTAGGCACTCACCCATTTAACAAAGTATGCCCTCCTAAAGTCCAGTACTTTTGCCTTTGTATGGCTTGACTCTATTGCTGTGTTGTGTAGAACCATACTGTTCGATGGTAGCTAGTTCCAAGATGGCTACCACTTCGATCTGTGATCCTCTCTTCATCTCCATTTGAGAGAACCAGGCCTAGATTGCTCCCTCTCGAGTGGGCTCCAATATTAGTTGTCTAAGGCATGCCTCCTGTAGGGCATCTAGAATAACCCACTCTTCAAGTGGCTGCTGCAACTGCACTCCAGTTAACATCTGGCATATTCAGATCACCCATCAGCAATATCTCCCTTTTTCTGCCATTCTAAGTATACTTTCTATCATTTCCTTGTCCATTTCCTCCCCTGAGAGTCTGTGCTCTAACCCCTGTGCGGATTGTGGTGCCATTGCGGTCTCCAAATTTACCCACAGTGCTTCTTCTCCTCCCTGTTTTCCGTTTGTTCTGTTGCTTTGATTCCTTCCCTTATGTAAGAGCTACTCCTCCTCCTCCTCTTTTACCCTCCCTGTCCCTCCTGTAGATAGTGTATCCTGGTATGTTTACGTCCCAGTCATGGTTTTGTGTGTACCATGTTTCTGTGACTGCCACAATATCCAGATGTTCCTCCTCCATCAAGGCCACTAATTCAGGAAGCTTGTTACTCAGACTACGGGCATTGGTACTCATTGCTCTCCATTTTTTGATGGCTTTACCTTCTTTTGCAGCATCCCAGCAGAGTGTTAATCAGAAACACCCATTGTGTTTACTAAAAGGCCACTAAAGATGGAGCAATAACATAAACGAATCAAATATATGAAAAAGTATCTACTGGGACAAATGACTTACAGGTTCAGTGCAGTTCTCCTTTATGGCTGAAGCAAAAGTGGAGGACCTTTTCTTTCCAAATTCGAGGTACAGTATCATAAAGGTGTGAGGTACTGAACCCCTATCTAATTTCTTTTAGTGGGGTGATATACACAGCCAACTTTTGCAATACCTCAGTATTGTGTCTTGCTCTACCTCATCCTCATGGGTCACCTCACCAGTCAACCGAGACTGGACCCCCCCAACCCACCCGGTGAACCCACCTGGCGATCCCAAATACATACTGCACCCCTACAGCCAACCAGCCATGTCCGAGGCAAGAGGAGACGGGACTTGGGAGCATGAGATTAAAAATCTTGAAATTTGCTGGCTGGCTGCTGCTACTACTCCTGCTGCACAAAGCCTATTCCTAGTTATACCAAAAACTCTTGTCCAACCATAAAATCAGTTATCAGGAGCATATGCCATGATCTCCTGCTGGTAGCAAAGGAACATCAATCAGGGTGTAGTTCAGACATTAATATGCCAGCAACAGCAATGTGCATCTAAAGAAATCAGACAGCAAATAAAACTAACAGTTATACTCAAAGTCCAGTGGAAACAAACAATAGGCTCAGCTAGGCCCCGGGGAGAGTCACTAAAACCCAACCCACCCGCCAGCACCCCCGCCTCCTCTCCGCCATGTAGATAGACAGGTCTGCACTGACCAGAGACTCCAGGCCCAAGACCATCTCCATATAAGTCCCCCACATGACCAGGCACTGTACTCTGTAAAAGCTAGTGTCGGAGCTCCCTGGCTTACGACTGATAATGTCTCAGTTCAGCATACGCATATAGTGCTCCAAATCTGGCTTTGTAACCTGGAGTGTGGGTGGTGATGACTTTCAAGGCTGTCAGCAATTCTGCTGACCCCCTTTACTACAGCTTTGGGCCCAGTCAGACCATACAGATCTTTTCTGTATACAAATAATGAGCGTGGAACAGGCCACCCTGACAACACAATGTGTTCCCATTCTCCAGGCCCAACACAGCACCCATCTCCATGGCAAGTGTCTACGATTTTACAGTAAGCCTCCATGAGTGAAGATAAACAGAGCACTGCCCAGTCAGCAGTAAAGGGGTGGCAGGAAACACATTACAACAAGGCATGCTTCCTGGGGTGTATCTAGCTGCCAAAATAATCACATCCCAAAGGCTCCCAGCCAAGGAATAACTGGGGAAGGGGGGAGGAGTACTGACAAGGCAGATCAGAAAAAAACATTTATCTTAATTCCCATTCCACAAACTTGTAGCTCCCATTCCACAAAAGTGTTTTTTTTTTCTTTTTTTTTTTTTAAGAAAATGGACAGGCCTGGTGGAAAATGAATAAAATGTATCTTAGCTCACCACCAAAATGATGAAGTCCTTCAGGCAGGCCAGCCAGGGTCCAGACCGTGACAGAGAGTTTTTTCAGACTGGAGGGACTGGAAGTAGTCGTCTTCTTCAAGTGACTGGTTCAAGCCAAGGTCCCTCACTTCCTTCCTTGCTCTTCACTGTTCCCATTGCTACCAGAAGCGCTCGTTGACTATCAGACTCTGCTCCACACTGCCCACACACAGCTTTCCGGCACTGATCCTTCAAAGCAGTCAGCCACACAACAGTCCACCCGATGAGTTCATGACCATCCTAATGGCTCCCGGCCACATGCACACACACGGCAACCTACTGAGCCTCCGCTTGGCTCCTCCAACCTGCCTTTGTTCAGAGATCTCCGCTCTACTCCACACCGCACAATCAAGCCACCGTCCCATCTGCTGCTGCTGCTGCTGATGAGGAGGACAAATCTGGCGCCAAACATCACAGGTAGGCTGAGGCAGCATGTGATGCTGGGAGGCACTGGGGTGGCCCGCCATGCATGCCTACTTCACGCCGGGCTGCATGCAGCATGACTTATTGGACCATTCATGAATGGCATGGCAAGAAAAACAAGTATGAATATAAAATGATTAATTTGGTAAGGTAATCACGGACAGTGACGGTGCACTGACTGCTGTTGACTGATCCAACCCCCACTCTACCACTCTAGTGTAACTAAGAAAACAAGGAAAAGAAATAAAAAACAGAGACACACACACGTGCTGATCGGGCGCCGGGCGGCTCTTCCCTCACCTCAAACTCCGGGGCTGGCCTCAGCCCCCCCATAGTTGGTGCCTATGGCTGGAAGCCATGCAAAGATCAAACAAAAACAAGCATTTGTCAATGCTGAAGTTTCCTTGCACGGTGTATGTGGGATGGCATTCAGCGGCACTTATGGCGCTCATTACTTGGAGCTTCTTCAAGCTCGCCACAGCCATATCAGTTCTGGCTAGACTTTGTTCAGTGTGCTGGTACTGCTGCTTCAAGGGAACTCTACATTTTGCCTTTTGTTTTCCACTATAAATCATGAGCCCTGATATTAGCACTGCAGAAAGGTAAGGAACAGAGGGCACGACAAGCAGATGCCCTCTGTATTTCCACTAGGACAGGATTTTCATCACCCCCACTTTGTATGTTCCAGCACCCATGGGTACAGTGTAGGTTAGGCACAGTTTAGAATTCCTTACAAAGTGATGGATTTAGTGTTGGTGACAGATAAGGGGAAGGCAGCGCTCGAGCCCTCTGTTTATCCACAGGGTGCAGTACAATGTGGAACAGGTCCAGTGCATGCTTCCCTACACTTTGATGTATTTTGCAATTGTTTTAACCAGGTATTTTGTGCAGATGAATGGTGAATGACTGACTGTACAGTGTATTGAAAATCCCTCTGTTTATCTATAGGACCAGGTACAGTATTGTGTGGGCAGCTACATTGCAGGCATCCCCACACTATGCATAAATACCTGTTTTCTGTGCCATTTTTGTTCCAGCATCCTCTGCCTAGGGACACCCTCTATTCCAACAGGAGCCTCCCTACCCCAGACAGATCCCCCTCAAACTGAATACAGAAATCTTGAAAACTACTCTAGAGCCATAAAGAGAGGAGGAAACCATTTTTTAAATTATTTATCTATTAAAATGCATCACCAGGAAGGCACACTGAGCAACAAGTCGCTCGTCTACTGGTGAGACCTGGGGGAAGGGGTACAATCAGAATGGGACATTAAATATTGAAGTAACAAGATCAACATTAACATACAGTTGCAAGGCAGGTGTTACAAACAGTGTTACAACAGTGTCTGTGCATAGCTTGTAGAAAGAGTGGACAATAATAAGTGCCAGGTTAATAAGTAAACGAGTGCTTACTTGAAAGAAAAGGACCAGTTTCAGGAGGACCTCAGGCAGGGTGGGATAAGGCAGCTCTGAGTGACCTCACAGGAGAGAGGTTTAAGGGGCCTGAGCAGAACTATGGCATCAAAGAAAAAAAATGTCTAGCCATGGTATTTGCCATAAAGAAATCTGACTGTTACCTTCGCTATTCCTTCTTTACAGCTATCGTTGATCTCTCTGCCCTCAGATGGCTGTTCAAAATGAAGGAACCAGTAGGCAAATTCACCTGATGTATTGCTATGCTGCAATGCTACAACTCTGAAATTCAGTACCGACCACGTCGAGTACATTCCAGTGCTGATGGTGTTAGCCGGAGATGGTATCCCTCTGCATCATGCTCAACAGAAGAGGAATCCGGCTTACAAACTTTTCTTTCCCACACCACAGATGTGCTTCCTGTGGACACTCCTGCTGCACCTCACATTGCTTTGCTGCTCCCAACTGCTTCTTCAGAAAGAAGCACAAATCCTCACTTACTGCACGCAGCTTAAAAAATTCTCACCTCCTCTGCATCTGTTCTCTCCCTGGAAACTGTCAAAACCCACCAAAGAGCAGAGCCTCAGTTCACAGACATGATCACTTACTTAGAGTCTGGAAATCTAGCGCAACAGAAGCAGCATCGTCGGGATGTACTTTTCCCTGCTTCACATGGCTTCCTCAATGACGGAGTGCTTTTCACATCTGTACCAAGGAAGGCAAGGACCACCATACAGAGAGGACTCACGTACAGCTAGCTGTGCCAGCCTCTCTTGTCAACGAAGTTCTTTACTCCACTCATGCCTCTGTACTTCCCAGAGGGCATATGGGAATCAAGGGGGGATCCAGGAGTCCTATAGATGGGGGAGCTCAAGTCAGATAAAAAATAAAAATAATAGGCCGGGGGTCTGCTTGGCCGCCTAGGCCCCCAGAAATATTTTAACATTTTGGTGCATTCTGGTGCATTTTGGAGGGTATTTCTAACACAATTTCTACCCATTTCCTCCCTCCCCATGCTTTGAGAGTTGTATCCTTGCACCATCCCCAGGGTCCCCACAGTCCACATGACAGTATGTTGCCCAAAATACCCTCCCACCCCAAAAATAAAACAAAATACCAAAAGACTGCAGCTGGGCAGCAGCACATCCGAAACACACTAAAATGAGACAAGTTGAAAGAGACTTGGTGATAAAGACAAACTGCAGACAAATTAAATGACAATCCAAGTAAACAAGTTCACAGTTGTCATTCACTGAAGCACATTATGACAGTATCATAAAGCCAAACCATTCCAGTTTGTCCTGCAGTACAGATTAACCTATCCCCCAACTTTACCTCAGTAAAAAAAAAAATACAATAACTACAGAAATATGGGAACAAAGTCACTTTGCTATCTAGTGTCTGAAAATACAGGTTACTCACCTGTAACAGGAGTTCTAGGAATGGTATATGTTGTTCATCCACACTCATTGGCAGGTATCCTTGCCGCTTTAAATCTTGCTGGAAGGTCTTCAAGCTTGCTCCTCCCACCCACCCGGGTGGTATAACTCTCGGCTCCGCCCCATGATGCCAGATCTGGCCCGCTGGAAGCTCAGGTTGTGCGCCGAAGCCGGGGAGGTCGGGTGGGTCGTGTGGATGAACCCCGCACCTTCCGTCCCTACCTTCAGTAACCTATTCTAGGGACATGGATATGTTGTTCATCCACACTCATTGGCAGACTCTAGCAGTTCTCCGGAGGAGGAGGCAAAACGCACACCCCAATACTTACTTGGGAAAGAGACTGGAGAGCCGAGGCCCCAAAACCAGCATCCGGCGTGACTCAAGGTCGATGTGGTAATGGGTAATGAAGGTGTTTGCTGACTTCCAGGTAGCAGCCCTGCAGATTTCCTGGATAGGGCGTCCCTGGAAGCAGCCACCGTTGCAGCAGTATGGCGGGTGAATGAGCTCTTATCCTCTGGGGCTCCATGCCCGCCAACTTATAGCAGAGATCTTAGAGGAGGTTCCCACCTGCTTATCGTCCGCTTGGCTGCAGGTCTGCCAGATGCAGCTTCAGCGTAGGTGACAAACAGCTGGCGAACCTCTCCCAATTTCAACCGTGCGCTCCTTATAATAGCGGCGCCCTTCTAAGGTCCAGAGTATGGAGCCTATATTAAGCCTCCGGTGTGATTGGGGTAGGGACCGGCAGAGTCAACACCTGGTTAAGGTGAAACTCCGACACCACCTTCGGAGGAATTTCGGGTGGGCGCGGGACAACTCTTGTCCTGTGGAAGACCAGGTAAGGAGACTGGATGGAAGCGCCTGGAGCTCTCCCATCCTTCTGGCTGACATGATAGCCACCAAGAAGGCGGGTCTTCCACGACAGGTGAGAGAGCACACCTGTGCATAGGTTCGAATAAACGCCGCCATGAGCTTTGCCAATACCAGCAGTAGATCCACGGAGGTGGGGTTCCCGCACTGGAGGAAATGTGATCAAGGCCTTTGGCGCCAGACCACCTTCTCCTGCGCCACCGACTGCTTCCCGGCCCGCGCCCGGTAAGCAGAGATGGCTGCCAGGTGCACCCTTAGGGTCGTCGACCTAAGCCCTTGACTATAAAGGGACCATAAATAGTCCAAGATGCTTGCCAAGGAACAGGAGGAAGGGTCCAAGCCTTGCCCTGACACCAAATGGAAAACCTTTCATTTGAAGGCATAACATTTCTGATGCGACCTCCTCAGGGCGCCTCAACTACATTGAGATCTCGTCGGAAAGACCAAGGCCTGGAACTCTGGCAGCTCAGGAACCAGGCCGTCAGGTGCAGGGATTGAAGGTCCGGATGGAACACCTTCCCTGATTGACTGAGAGCAGGTCCGGGTGAGCTGGAAGCTGCGCGAGTCCTGGAGCTGAGACTGAGGAGATCTGGGTACCAGAACTGGCGAGGCCAGTCTGGGGCTATCAGAATCACCTGCGCCTTGTCCCTCCTCACCTTGAGAAGCACCTTGTGGATCAAGGAAATGGAAAAGGCGTAAAGAGGCCGGGGTCCACTGCCTCGAGAGGCATCCCTTGCAGCGAGCCCTGCTGAGGAGGCGGGCATGGAACAGACTCAACCCGGCGTTCTCCTGGAGGCAAACAGGTCCACCTGAGGTGTGCCCCAATGGGAGAACAGATGCTGTACTACCTCGGCGAGAGAGACCACTCGTGGGATGCAGCCCCTATCCGGCTCAGGGCATCGGCCAGGGTGTTGGAGCTCCTGCCACGTGAATGGCTAGGAGATCCGCCTCCAGGCTGCGCTGCGAGTGACCAACTGTGCGACTTCCTTGCATAGAAGCATGGGCGCGTCCGCCCTGGCGGTTTAGATAGTACATGGTGATATTGTCCGTCTGGACTCGGACCACTTGACCCCGGAGGAACGGAGCAAAGGCGGTGAGAGCTAGGCGGACCGCTGGAGCTCCAGCAGGTTGATGTGGCGTCGGGACTCCAGCGGGGACCAGGGCCATGAGCGGTGTTCCCAGATGGGCACCCCAACCCATCAGAGGCATCGGTCCGATGGGGGCCGTCGGCTCGGGCGGACGAGCAGGATGCCCTCCTGCAAATGATCTGGAGCGGTCCACCACTGGAGGCGTTCACATCCCCTGTGTCACCGACACAAGCTCGACCAAGGATCGCAGCGTTGTGACCACTGGCTGGCCCAGTCCCACTGAAGGGAGCGCATGTTTCAGCGGCCCAGCGGACCACGCTGGTGCAGGCACATGAGACCCAGGAGGCACAGGAAGTCCCGGGCAGGCGCAATTGCCCAACCAGAAATGATCGGGCAAGGAGGAAAGACCTCGGCCCTGTCCGCGGGGCAGCTCTGGCTCGAAGAGAGTCGAGCTGCGCCCGATGAAAAGAATCACCTGCTTGACTCGAGTTCCGACTTGGCCTCGTTGATAGAGGCCCAGTTGAGAGCAGACCTGGAGGCCAGATCTCTGCACCACTCTGCCTCCTTCCTGGAGGGAGCTGCTATCAACCAGTCGTCCAGGTAGTACCGGACCCCTCGGCGCCGCAGAAATGCTGTCACCACTGCCATGCATTTGGTGAAGACCCTGGGAGCTGGAGACAAGCCGAAGGGCATGGCTTGGAACTCGAAGAGGATCCTTCGCTCGAGCGAAGGAATCTCTGGTGAGGCGACGGATGGGGACGTGAAAAACGCGTCCTGCAAGTCCAGAGAGCAGAACCACACGCCGCGTTCCAAGGATGGTATTATCTGAGCCAGAGTGACCATCCTGAAGGTTCGAGATCTTAGGAACTTGTTTAGGTCGTGTAGGTCGAGAATGGGGCGCCAGCCCCCCGTCCGTTGAACCAGGAAGTACCTGGACACAAACCCTGGGTCTGAAGGAGGGTCCCACCTCTTTATCACCTCCTTCTGGAGGAGAGGCGATGTCGGCTCGGCAGGCATGGTGAGCTGGGGATTCCGAAGCCCCGAGAACAGCGGCTGAAGGGTGGTGCCTGCTAGAATTCCAGAAGCAGGCCTCTTCCCACCACCTCCAAGACCCACCTGTCCGTGGAAACAGCGGACCAGGCGGAGCAGGAAGTGCGGGCCATCCCCAGGGGGACCCAGGGATAGGTGGCCGGGAATGGGGCGACACCCCTCAGCCCGTCACTGGGCAGGCTTGGAGGAGGGACCGGCCGAGGGACCTCCTGGGCCTTTCCTCCTGCCTCCTGTTAGAGGAAGCCGGCGGCTTGGGTTTGGGATGCCAAGGCGAGCCTGCTGGCCCTGATTGCTGGGCAGGCGCCGGGGCACAGAAGGACGAAAGGAGCTTAGGCTGTGGTTTCGCGGCCTTTGTCCTTCTGAGCGGAAGAGACCGAGTCCAAGGTAGCATTGGACTTCTCGATCCTCTGCAGGTGACCTTCCACCCCAGGGCCGAAGAGGTCAGTCCCAAAGGAACATCCGCCAACTTGCTGGGTATCCAGTAAGGTGGATATCCTCAGCCAAGCCCGCGATGCATAGCCACTGCGGCCGCCACCGATCTGGCACATGAGTCCCCTATATCCAAAGCAGTCTGGAGCTGCTGTTTGGCCACTGCCCTGCCCTGGTCCCGCACCTGCTTAACCGTAGTCTGCAGATCGGCGGGAAGATGAGGATGACCTCATCCAGGAGCCCAACAGGGCATGAAAAATGTGCCATGAGGCGGCCGAACTGGCCTGGCCGAGGCCGAGAGGGGCAGCGTAGACTTTCGCCCGACATAGTCCAATTTCTTGGACTCCTTGTCAGGAGGTTTGTCCACATCCCTGGCGTTGCTTCGCGCGGAAGCGCTGTCGGTAACCAACCCCTCAGCAGAGGGTGTTCGAAAAAACGGACAAGGAACCAGTAGGGACCGCATACTTCCTGGCCATCCTGGCCGAGGCGCAGGGCAGGAAGCGGGCGCTGCCAAAGCTCAGTGCGGACCCACTATGGCCTCAGCCACGGAAGGCCTCCGTCGGAGAATCCCTCGGTCCAGAATCTCCGTGAGGGATACCTGGCCCGTTTGGAAGCGGAGTTCGAGCTCCATCCGGTGGACTCGAGATGAGCGAAGTAGTCCTAGGAAGGACGACGGGCTATCGTCCATTGACTGACCTCCTGAAGACTCCAAGTCCAGTCGCTTGGAGAAAAGGAGAATCATCTTCGGACTCAGAAGAGTCCTCGAAGAGCTGCCTCTGGCCTGAGCCACCCTTCACCTGCCGAGGTCGGTCGGAGTGAGGGTAACTGACAACCGATGGGGTAGACCTTTAGCCGACCGAGAATCCTTGGTGGAGCCCCAGTGGTGGCTGTGAGGCGGAGGTTCCACGGAATCGGTGGAGCAGCTGGTTTTGGCGAACAACCGGCCTGGGTATGAGCTCCCCGGATAAGTGGGGGTTGTGTCGGCGCTCGGTGACAGCCACTTAATGGCCGGGAAGCGGCGGGTGGCTGACTCCCGGCCAGGAGAACTGTTGCAACATAAGGTCCTCGTGCCGTCGGCGTAATTCGCCGAAGCCTCCCTCATCGAGGAGGGGCCGAGGCGCCAGCCGACGCCGCTTACCAGCGGTGCGGGGCCGAGACCACCTATGGCGGTGGGATCGGCTGGACACTGAAGAGGTCGAGACCGAGACCGAGAGTCCCGGAATTTCCGAGGTCGGTGCGGGAGGTGTCGGCGGAACGGCACTCCTTCGGCTCGGATGGTGCATCCGAGGGCTCCGAACCGGAGGCACAGGCGAGCCACAGGATCCTCAACTCCTCCGGGGAACCGGGAGAGGAATCTCGGCTGCTAAAGGCGACAGCCGTCCAATGGGTCGAAAAAATCTCGACTTCATCGGTAGTCTCGGTCAACTGACCTGGCGGGGACACCGTGAGGCCAGTGGCGAAGCTGCCGGTCGACGAAGCCGACGGTCGATGGCCGGGGAGAGGACCTTTCCCGCTCCCAAGAGCGTCGGCGGAGGGACTTACCCTTGTCCCTCTTTTGGACCGAGAATAAGGTCCGCCAGCGTAAGCCCTTCTCCTTTAGTGGAGAGGACAGACAAAGCTCATTAAAAAGCCGTGTAAGAAGAGCCCAGAGGCGGGATAAATGCAGCGGCCGAGAAGATCTGACCGCGCCGCCTCCTCTTGAGGCGACCATCCGCTCGAGCTGATCCGCCCGAGCCCGCCCGCCCGCGGACACCGCCAACCGGGCCTCCTTGGACTTCACCGGAGCGCTTCTCGGGGCCCGGCCCAGTTGCAATCGGGCCACGGTCTTCGGGGGCGTGGGCCGAAAAGATGAGCACAGGTCGCAAGCCTGCGGGTCATGCTCAAGGCCTAAGCAGTGAACTGCGTGGAGTGTGGATCCGTCGAGACATCTTCTGCCGCATGGGCATCTCCGAAATCCGGGTCGATTTGTCCATCACAGCGCGAGGATAGAAGACTGAAGTCTTTTCATAAAATTTATTTTTAAATCCATAAGCGGAGAAATGGAACCAGTCTCAAACGCAGAGCGTTAAGGAGGGAACCTGAGCTTCCAAGCGGTAAGGAAGATCTGGCGTCATGGGGCGGAGCCGAGAGTTATACCACCCGGGTGGGTGGGAGGAGCAAGCTTGAAGACCTTCCGGCAAGATTTAAAGCGGCAAGGATACCTGCCAATGAGTGTGGATGAACAACATATCCATGTCCCTAGAAATATTATTTCAAGTTTGCTTGCTATTTTTGCAAAATAGATTTTATTCTATAGAGCAACTTATTCCAAAGAAAATACATGTAACCCCTAGGTGGCACTATCCCAAGAGCTATTACTCTGCCTGCTTGGCTAGTAGCAGGTTAAGGGGCCTGAGTTCTGAAATGGGTGCCTCCACCCGGAGGTCAGGGTTGGTAGTGGTCAAGCTAACCTGGGCACAGCCCTTCCGGGACACTGTAACCCCCCCTTCCCCTCTAGTGGCCTGAACACTGTACAATAATCACTTTCACAATACCCCTGGTACACCACACAAGTACCCAAACTGTTTACACTTACCACCAGGGCTGGTTCCTCTGGCTCGACCCTGGGGACCCCCTGTAAAATAAGGTTAAGCACAGCAAATAGCAACAGTACAGTACTTTGAGCACAAACTGGAACCACAGTCAGATTACATGCAGAAAAAGTTAGATCTGATTTATTCAGATGACTTGAACAAGGGAGGGGCAAAATCAGGTTAATTAGCTCAAAGGTTATATCAATCAAGCAGTTATGCATGCGCTTTGAGTCCCCCTACAAAGTCCACCTCTGGGTACCCAGGTAGAGAAGAGATGGGTTAGCCAGGTCAGTTGCCCGGGGTTGCCACTGGTTGGGGCCCTGTGATGGAAAACACAACATGCACAGTTCACAGTATTTGTAATCTGGAGCCAGAGGGCTCAGTTCATAAAGGAAACGAAACAACAAGACAATCAGATGACACACTCAGATTAAGCTGTTGTTGTAGGGAGCAACACTGGTATTTACTCACGATACCCAAGACTGGACACAGGCTGGATGAAAATCGAGACTGCAGGTGGTTGATCTGGAATGCCAGGAGAAGCAGGGCCCACACAAGTCACAGAGGCGTCATTCCTGTTCAAGCGTGGAGCAGGGGACTGATCCCCAGGCAGGTCTCTCATCAATGGCTTCTCTGTGCAGTGGGTAGTCTGGCTGGGCCAGTCTGGCAAAGCCCAGACCGCATGGAGACAAGTTCAGAAGCAGTCCGTTTTGGGCTGGATACAGCTTCCAGCAAGCAGAACACAGTTCATACAGTGGGGAACTAACTCACAACCCACTAGCAGCTCATAGCCCATTTACATGAGCGGGAATTCTACTGTACCAGGCAAAGTGCTCCCTGGGCACAATCACAAAGTCTCTGCACACACCCGGAGCTTTGGGGTAGCTGGAACTCCTGACAGGCAGATCGCATTCAGCAAAAATATTCAGTCTTCTTCAGGTTGAGCCTGGCCCTCTTCAGTAGCTTACTTTAGTCACACAAACTTGGATTTAGTCCAAAATAATTCTCTTCTCTCCCTCTCAGGAGCAGCACACCGGCATGCAGGCCAAAAACATAGCCTTTTCAGAGTTCTCACATGCAAATCCACTCAGGATAGCTGCTGAGAAACACTTCAGCTCCTTCTTGCTCAGCTTCCAGCTTAGTTCTAACTGAAAACTGTAAGTAGCCCAGGACTTCCCCAAGATCCAAAAGCTTTGGTTGGCTGATTTGGCTGTCAGTCAAAGCAAGAGCTCCCCCTTCAGTTGCAAAAAAGGCACAAAAACTCAAAGCACAGTTCCTATAGATTTTGAATTCAGACAGCTCCTGTAGTCCGGCTACATTTTAGGTCCCACCAGAACTGTTTGGTCCAATTTGCAGTCCAGGACCAAGATAGTGGAGACAAACAAAACAGTCAGTCCTTGCTACAAAGAAAGCAGGTTAGACAAACTACATTATCATTATCATTCTAAATGGTTTTCAGCAAATAGCTACATCTTTCAACAGAGCTCCATCACAGATTACTTATGCTGCAATCAAGCAGCTCTTAAAGAGACAATGCACAGAGGCTATACAGACTCTGGTAATCACAATTAAACTGCTAAAATGCAGGACACCAGCCTGGCAGTGAACATTTAGGCAAGCTCAAGGAAGACTTTTTGGGAACCCCCATTTGTAGGGGGGTTACATATATTTTTAAGCAAATAAAATATTTTTTATTGTTTTAAAATTTCCTTTATTGGGATAACCCCATGGTATGAGGCATCTCATTTTTATGATAGACCCAAGAAGTCAGTAAGCAGACAGCAGAACACAGTTTTTAATGAATATAAAAATGCATTTTTTTTATTAGCAACAGTATTTGTTTGGGTACATCACAACATGCACCCCCTCCCCATTCAACACATATAACTACATAAACTAAGTATTTGATTCTATCACTTATTTCTCTGGTTTTGTAACTGCCTGTGCCAATGTGCCAAACAAGGTCTCATGACTTCTGTTGCTAATTTTGCTCTCCAAGCATGCAGAAACTTCTGCACATGCCATAATATACAGCAGAACACCTTCAAAACCCCTATGTCTATTACTTCCATCTGGGCTCATTCACATTGTACGACCATGACTGAAGAGACCACACAGATTAGACATACAGTACATGCTGAAGTTTTTACCTCAGTTCAGAGGTCTCATGTACCAGTTTCTGCCTTTCCTGGTTCATGCTGTTGCTGAGACCAGACCTGCCCCAGCATTAGTTTTGTACCACTTCTAGCATGCTACTGGAGAGTATTACCCTCCAACTCCCTCTCCTGCGAATCCACACCAAAATCAATTTGCCATATAGGACAAAACCTGCAGTGACCTTAAATTATTTTAATGTCATGAATTTAAGCTCCCCATACTAGAAATTAATAACACTAGTACTACATTTATTACACACCCAGTTGGATGGAACACTAATTTCCCATCCCAGCAGCCACCTCCACCCACCATAGTGTGAGACTGTGAAAGTCTTTCTTTTTAAAGCAAGAAGTACCTTATTAAATGAAGACTTGATCTATTTTCAGCAGGTTGAAGTCTATGTGCCCCTAGTTGAGTACTGCCTCTAGTCACCTGGCCACTGAACTCTCTCTCTCTCTCTCTCTAGACAGCACACACTGACCCCATGACTCCTAATGAGCAGAGCTCTCAGCTACAGCATGCTTCAGCTACTGGAAGATGACCTGAACCTCACTCCAACTCCTTGTGCTGATTTACCAAGGCCACACTGACCACGCGTTACTGGACTGCTGCCACCTGAAACCACGGGCTCTGCTCTTCATTTGTGGGCTCCGCTCTCTCTCCGTCTGCTCCTCAGTAGTACACTCACTCCTCACTTGCTCCAACTTTAATCTTCTGAGTGAATGAATTACAGCTTATTCTTGTTTTGGCAGCCCAGACATTTAAAGAAAGTGCCCCTTGCTAGCCACATCCATTACTGGACGAAACGGCAAATCAGCAGCAATGAGCAACAGGCAACCTGGTTGAGATCTGTATTCTTAAGGTCCACTTCGCTTTGCTGCAGCTGTACCCCCTGCACATGAACCCCCCCCCCCATTCACGAACAAAGGAGCTGCACCAAGCATGCAAAAGTACAGAACGAATGCTCAGGCTCACCAAGGAAAGACCAGCTGCTGCCACAGTGCTGAGACCGGACCACATGACGCAGGATGAAAGTTAGTAAGAAATTTATGCTGGAGACCAGCTTTTCTGGGGGGGGGATCAACTATGTAATGTGATTGGGGGTTGTTGTTTACTGCACTACCAGGACACTGGAGGACAGATGAGACCCGTGTGGCTCAGGCAGCTTTCATGGAGGCATTGGTGCATACCGATTAAGAATGCAGCACAGTGTGTTACTAATAGAGGAGCTCCATGATGGGGGAGCTATAGCACCCTTAGCCCCCCCTTCTAAATCCACCTATGGGAATCCACAAAACTCTTTAAAAGAGAAGGCTCCATTTTTTCTTATTCCTGCCAGTTGTGCTCCCAAAGAAAGCCTCTTGCTAATAAACTGACAAAGGCACACCTCATTCCAATGCTTGTAGACACAGAACGATTTTAAAGAATCAGCACAGACATTCCTGGTCCTTTACCCACATGCACTGACTCCAGCAACAAATACATAGTTGTTTTTGTGGACTGCCTTACAAAGTACTTGGAACTAATTCTACTAAAAGACATCAAAGCTGCTACACTAGCAAATGCTTTCCTCAGTACAATTATTTGTCCTCATGGTACATCTTCATACTTGCATTCAGACAGAGGCACTATCTTTCAACTATTGTGTGAGAAACATGCAAGCTCTCGACATAAGAAAGACTCGCACAACAAGCTATCATCCACAGTGCAATGGACAAAGTGAAAGAATGTCTAACATTCAAAACACTCTCTCCATGTACGTGGATGAAACTCACAACACTTGGGACCACTTTGTCCCTTTTGTTCAGTGTGCAGTCAGTACAAACCCTTGCGTCAACCGTAGAGTACACACCATTTTTGTTGGTCCATGGACCCCACCCAAGAATTCCAGTGGACATGGATCTCTATAGCGGTTCGAAAATCAGCTTCTTCATACATTATTCCTGTACTGGAACAGCTTGAGTTTGTCAGACATGTTGCAATCATCACATTGGAACAGAGAAAATCTGCCATGCAGAAAATGCCAGCAGCCAAGTCACATGAACCTTCATTTTCTATGGGGGACACTGTTTATTTGTATGGACCTGTCTTAGTTCTGGGTGCCACAAAGAAACTGCTTTGCCCTTGGATTGGTGCTTTCTTTTGTTATTACTTACCCTGCCTGTTTTTGATTATGTAAGGTGACCAGAGCCTCTGCGGTTCAGTGCCATATAAATAAATTTTACCTTTACTTACCATTACCTTCTACGTTGTAGAAAAGCTTTCTCCAGTTCACATCCATCTGCAATGAAATTGTGTTGGAAAGCTTGAGTTTAATAAGGTCCACATCAATGGTTAAAGCATGGGTACTTGAGTAACACCCTCCCAGGTTATCCCAGTACTCCCAGTAATGAAGCTGCACTTGAGCCTACTGTCTTCTCAGAATCTGAAATTCCTTTTGATAACTTGCAACCAGTTCAGTCAGATTGTTACACTTCTAACTCTCTCTCCAGACAGATTCTGTTACACCTGACCTTCCATCAGATGAATGTCCTGAGACTTCTCAGCCCTCTTCTTTTTAGGACTCTCCCATGCACATCTGTCTACCAGATTGAGAAGATTTTATGCAAGAAATTTGCGAATGGATCCTGGACTTATGGCGTAAAAAGGCGTGATTTTGACAGTTCTCAAAATTCTGTGGTTGCTTTTGCTAACCTTCCCCATCCTGTCAAGAACTGGTTCAAGCACCTCCTAACATTATTCCCAGTGACCAAAAAAGTCGATGGAAATTGTGAACTTTTGTGGATCTGAACTCAGTGTTTTTGAGCCTAATGATTCCAACGCCCATGGTATTTCTTGCTGTTTCTGTAATTGTTCTTTTGCAGTAAATGTCTTAGTGTACCTGTTCTATGCATAAATGTTTTGCTAATTGGTGCTGAATGCTGCATGCACTGCATTACCTTTTTCTTTGCAGGAATATCTTCTTCAAAAGCACAAGTCCATGTGTGCTGACATGTTCTTTGCAGGAATTTCTTCTTCAGATGGACAGTTCCAAATGCTGTTTTGGTGTTCTGATACAGTTTATTGCAATTTTGCATATTGTAATTCTAGGTCACCTTCAGCTGCTCCCCCTTCCCTTTCTTCCCTCCCTTCTCCCTTCCCTGCACTGTGGCACTTGTCACCCTGACCAAGCTTCAGGTTGCTATGGTCTTCCACTTTCTGCCAGTACTACTCTGACTGGTCACCACTATAATCCAGATCCTTTCTTCCCACTCCTCTTCAGTGGAGTACTGGTGTCAAATTGTGCCATGAAATGCTTGATGTTTTTCCATTATTTTCATGTTTATGCTGTTATATTATTTCTTCTTTGAGTGGCACTCACTTTCACAACCCCGGTGGTAATGTTACGTACACAATTAAGCAGGGGGCTTAATGTTTAGGCAGCCTGCCTTTTAAGAGCACTTAGAATATGCATATCGCCAAATGTTGCAGTGTCTGGTAGTGCCATGTTATCCAGGGACTGTCTGAGAAACCCCTCAGTCTGAGGTTTAGCCTTATGGTGTGCAGAAATCTCCTGCTACTGAATAAACAGTTCCATTTTGCATTTTATGTGTCAGTCTCAGTCATCCACATGGTCCAGCAAGATGATATCTGCCAGGGCAGTGAGATGGGTATGGCAGATCTGAAGAGAAGGTAAGGTCCTTGTGGCAGACCTACACCAAAATGCCACACTATCAACTGGACAAGCAAAAACTGTTGTCAGGAAAAATGGATTAAACAAGCACACCAGAAACATATGCAGACAACGTGTTAGTATAACAGCTTGGAATCTCTGCGTTAATCTCTATACGTTCCAGTTTTCTCATAATTATTCAAAATGCTGTCCCTCCATCATTACCCATAAGTTATGGCTTAAAGTCTGGGTCCCTCTCACCCAGGAACAGTATCAATCTCAGCCACTTACAGTACATGTAAAACTATGGGTGCACAATACTAGAAACCAGAGTGCACATGGGGACGGTGGTGCTCACGAAAAAGGCAAGGCAAGGTAAGGCAAAGCAACTTTATTTTTAAGGTGCCCAATCCTGGGGGGCTCTGGGTGCCGTACACGATAAAAACAGGATACAAATACAGAAATAACACTTCTGCAGTAGCAAAATATTTAAAACAACACTCTTAAAAGCATGAATATAAAATGAAACTATGCGGTATAAATATACAATAGCTCTGGGTCGGGAAACGGGGAAGATGGTTTAATCCCCCAAATCCTGGCAAAAGATATGGGCCTTAAGCCTCTGCTTAAAGACACCAATCAAGGGGGCTCCCGGACTGCAGCTGGAAGCGTGTTCCATAGGGTCAGCCCAGAGACACTGAATGCTCACTCACCAGAGGTCTTGAGCCATACATGGGGAACATCCAGGAGGCCCCTCAAAATGAAGCGGAAAAAAAGCCAATAGTAGTTACCAAAACATTCAGGAACTAACACCAGCCATATAGGAATGACTCCACCAGTTCTCAGTGTTATATCAATCCATTTATTGCATAATAGAAAAGCCTGACACCAAGGTCGGAAAAAAGCTTGATGCATTTCAGGTCACCCTAGAACCTTTATCAAATGCTTTTAATAAAGGGTCTAGGGTGACCTGAAATGCGTCAAGCATTTTTCTGACCTTGGTGTCTGGCTTTTATTTCTGTTATGCAATAAATGGATTGATATAACACTGAGAACTGGTGCAGTTGTTCCTATATGGCTGGTGTTAGTGCCTGAATGTTTTGGTAAAAACTACGGGTGCGTTGGTTGACCATGAATGTTAATTGCTCCATTTTGCATATTTCTTTCACCACCTCCATTCAGTTCTGTACTGATGGGGCCTCCACAAATAACCAACAGCATGAGATGGCTTTTTGTGCTGCCACTGCAAGGACATGCCAGAAGTATATGGAATCTTTCTTCCTGCACCCTGTATGGGAGTATCCCCAGAATGGCATGTGCTATTGTCAAATGTGCATCTAAAGTAAACATATAAGTGACAGCCTCTCTCACCTTCCCCCAGTTTGGGGCAGGACCACAAGATCTGTGGATGGTGTGCCTTAGTCTCCAAGCGGAGTCTCCAAAAAGCCTTCATGGTATTTGTTCCCCATTTCCCCTGTGTTGCAGAGATATAAAAGAAACAGACTTTTACTTTTTACTTTCCAGTTATATTCCTGCCTTGGTGGAGAGTATGTTATCTTTTTTTATATATATATATCGGCTGTTTATGCCCCCTTCTTTCCGCAGTTGCCACTCTCTTCCGGGTATCCCGTGCTGTCTCTACATGCCCCTGGTACCTCCTGGAGGACCGCCAGATCTGCCCCATGTTGCCTCAGCCTACCCCCCCCAGAGCAGGGAAGAGAGGGATCCCAGGACTTCCCCCTCCAGTCCATTAGTGAATGTCAGGTGGTCTGAGTCGCTCCTCTTGAGAGCCAGGTTATGGAGTCTGGGAGCTGGATCCCTTCTACGCCGGCATCTGTGGGGCTTTTTCCTTGTTTTGGTGCCATCCCTCAGGACGTTGGCATGCTAGGGGAGCCAATGGGCAGAACATGTCGCAACGTGCAATCGCTCCAGCCCCCAGCTGACGACCTCCCACCCGCTTCATGCTGCCCTGCTGCACCTCAACCCGTGGTCACCCAGGTGGCAGTACAGTGGCAGGACAAGCAGCCCACCCTTCCCAGAGGAGGAGGAGAGCAGCCTGTGGGTGCTCAATCCTCCTCTCTCCAACTGGCCCTCCAGCAGCCCGAGTCTGTTCCTGAACCTGGATCGCTGGCGCGGCGAGTGGCAATCCTGTCTCTGTGCCAGCAGGCCGGCAAGACTATGTTATCTTAAAGAAAGACTAGAAACTTACTGACCATTTCAGGTCAGTAAGGGAAATCCCATTCTCCAGTTCCCATGCCTTTTTTATCCTATCAGCTTCCTATTGGCTTGGTTTCGGATCAGCTCTTGAAATGCCTTATATAAGGCTAAGAGCTGTCCTGTAAGAATCACAGTTCCCTGAATGTCCTTCCTGTAAGGCATGCCCCAACTGTCCCATACGTTTCTGTGATGGGAACAGCCTTTCTTGTGTTTGAGTGTTTGCCTGAGCCTGAAGGTACCAAAAAAAACTCAATTAGTCAACTTGAATGCTTGTTTTCAAATATTAAATTGTGCACACAACCCTTGAGACAAGAACCAAATTGGGCTACAAAGAAACTTCTGTGCTCACCATCAAAATATGGGATCCAAAGATGAGGGTGGGAAGGCTGTGTCCCATCCCAATCAACAAAACTTCCATAAAAGGGGCCTCAATTTCAGTCTATAACCTACCACAAGGGTGTTTCTGACTGCAAATAATGTTATGTTCTGTTTATCTTGCCTAAGCCTGCTATCCATTACTTTGGCTCCCAAGGGTGGTTCTCTGTCTTTTATCTGTTCTATTCATTTCCATCTGGCTCTGTAAGATGGCACACATCAGAGTAGAAATGTTCCAACATGGGCGACAAAATAATCTAACTCTAGATCAAACCTCCCTCCGATGTTCCCCGTTTCATCAATTTGAGCTTAATCCTTGGACATCTGGCTATTCAAATATATTTAGAGAAAAACCTCTGCCACACTAAAAACTTCTTTCTAGTGATCAGAACCAGAACACATTGAAAAAGGTACAGAAACCAAGGTAAAACATTCATTATAAGTGATCCAATTGTGAAGTATAACAGGAAATGTTATCAGAGTTCATTGCTTTAAATCTTCCTATACTTCAAAAGTCAACAATATAAAATTGGCCTCGTATAGTTTGGACAGATCCTTTGTCAGATCCTTGGAAGAAAATCCATTATTCATTACAAGGGATGATAAGAAAGTCCATCACACATTACAAGGGAAAATAGCGGAATATAAGCACTTAATTTTTTGTGTTGTTCAGGACACAGCCTGCATGTCTAACAAAGAGCTCAAGCCCCTCCCTAACCTCCTGTATTGACTCTTCAGGATTCGCCTAGTATAGAAGTGCATTACCAGTGTACAGTGCAATGGTTTTGGGAACTACCCCTCATGTCAATATAGTATCTTGTATTTTCAGAATCAAACAACTCCATTGAGCCAGAGGCTCTATATAAAGAATGAACAACAGTGGTGAGAGAGGGATGCCCCGTCATGTGTGTCCATGTAAATGAAATGTGTCTGGTATGCCACCATTCGTTATGGCATATGCCTGTAAGGGGGTGGTTAACTGTTAGGACTTTTCAAATAAAATGCTCAGGGAACCCAAATAATTAAAGGACTTTAAACAGAAAATTCTAAACTACTTTATCAAATGCTTTCCTGGCCAAACCCATCTGGGCTGGAACATTTGTGTTTTGCTTCTTAATGGTCTCCTGGATCTCTAAAAAAAAAACCTGAAGGTTCACCTTCTATGTGGTACCAAAGTAAGTGTAAGTTTATTTTTTCTTCCACCACAATAATCAACATTTTGCAGCAATGCCACTTCTTCAGGACTGGTGGTTTCTTCCAAAAGGTTACATGCAAATGCTACTGGAAAGAAAATGCCAGATCTAGATGATAAGAAACCAGCTTTCCAAACCTCCTGGGCACCTGTTCCTTAGTCATTGCTGCCATTCAATTACTGCAGTAAAGCTTATCAAAGTGTTCTCAGGACTGTCTGACTCCCTGCTGTCAGAAGCACTGCTAAGGAAGTGGCATTCCCACAAATCATTGATTGTGTTGGTCGTGTGTCCATGGCACTCCAGACATTACATCATGGGTTTTAGCCCACCTGATAGGCTATAGATGCACATGTGACCTAGTATCAAAATTTGCAGTATATCTTGGTCCCAGGAGCCCCTACTCCCCAGTTCTCTACTGCATCTGAAAGGCTCGCACACAGGGATCCCTGCTTAGAGTCCTAAACAAGGTAAGACACAAGAAATGTATCTTTGATTTTGCTAAAAATAAAGCTGTATTACAATCTGAATTCTCAGGAATCAACCATCCCAGGGGAGTTCCTGAAGAACTAGTTAATGCTGGCTCTAAGATCTAATTCTCTGAATGTTGGAAGTGTTTCAGGACTCCTGGATCTCTAGGTCAGATACAAGGGTAATCAAGGTCAAATACTGTACCTCCATCAGTGTGGGAAACACAAGGGAATCCAGAAAGAGCCTCAGGCTATGCACACTGGTTTCCTGGTGCAGACTCTGCCAATCACTATAATATTGTACAAAGGCCTCAGAAATGTGATGTGAATTCATTGCCATTCCCCCCAACAAGCATAATAGATTTTAGTTATGCAGACTTTACCACTTGCTGCATTAGCCTGTAGGCCAGCAGTTTGGAGGCCCTCACATCCCCCTCATAGTACAGTTGTTTAAGAAAAAGACTAGAATCCTAGCAGAAGAGATCAGGAAAGCATCTTTTTTTTTTTTTATCATGTCATTGTTTATCCACCCTGCTGCGGTGCAATCGGTAGGGGTATCCAGCAGCCAGCTCGACCTGCCCAGAGGGCAGCAGGCTCACAAACATGATGAGGGGTCAGTATGGTCGTTCCCCGACCCACTGGGAGGCCCCCTTATGCCTTCCCAGACAGAACCTTCAGGCGGTATGAGCGAGGCTATCAAGCTGCTCGCTCATGCCCAGTCTTTTTCCTCCGTTGTTTTTGACCCCTTGGAGTGCGGATGTGCAATGACATAGAGGCACTATGTGTCGATGTCTGCTGCACTCCACCCTTAAGCGCACCAGCCCTAGGTAGTGCCCATGATCATCACCATGGGCCACTACAGAGCAGTGGAGTCCCTCAACCCTCCCCAGGATAGGACAGCAGTCCTCAGATGCTCAACTCTAACCCTTCCGTGCCAACCCCTGACGCCCCAGGCTCGTTTCTGAACCCAGGTCACCAGCGTGGTGCGAAGTGTGGCATCCAGCACCTCAACCCTCAGTGCCACTGGGTCGGCTCAGTGCAACATCTTTTAAACTAAAAAACAGGGGGACGGAGGGAGGTGGCCTCATCTCATCAGAAACCAAAAACCATACACAGGACGAAACACATAACAACACTAAAACTACATGGAAATGTATATCTCTAAGTGCACAGAGCCTTACAAACAAGATGGATGAAATAATTTACATAAGGAACACAGAGAATGTTAAAATATGAGCAATAACAGAAACATGGTGGGACCCAGAGGATATGTGGGACATGCATATTCCTGGTTATAAACTATATAACATGGACAGGCCAGATTGGGGGTGGGGGTAGCCCTCTATGTGGCAAAGGAATTAAAAACAGATAAAGTGGAGACAAAAAACATGGAGGATATCAAAATGATCTGGGTTAACATCACCACTCAATATAGTACTAAAATCAGCCTGGGAGTGAACTACAGACTATCATGTAATTACTCCAATAGTGACCAATTAGAGGTTCTCATAGAAAACATGTCACCAAATGAAAACAACATTATTTTGGGAGATTTTAACATGCCTGGTATAGACCGGACCAAACAAACATCAAGCTCATTAAAAGAAACACAATTTATACAGGCATGTACTAAGGCAGGATTAAATCAGTATGTTACACAACTAACCAGGGGCAAAAATCTGTTGGACCTGGTACTAAGCAATACAGTATGGGTGAAAAAATCCAGGGATGTGATGTAATAACACCCCTAAGCACTAACGATCACAACATGGCCTGTTTTTCAGTGACAAAAACAGGAAAACTATCTTCCTGGCTACACCCTAATAAGGAATTATGAGTCAGCTGACTTCAATAGTAGCAGAAAATAACTTATTAAATGGGACTGGAAGCAAGCACTTTTAGGGGGCTCACTAAACGATAAATGGCTAGCACTGGAGAATAAAATAAGCACATTACTAAACAAACATGTACCTATAAAAAAATATATATATATATAATTCAACAGGTTAAAAACTCCCAATATGGTTAACAAACAACATCAGACACAAAATTAATAGAAAAAGTAAATTATACTCCAAGGCAAAAAGGAGTGGAAACCATAATGACTGGCTAAATTACAAGAAATAATTAAAACTGACAAAAAAAGCAATTAATGCATCTAGAATGAAGTATGAAGTACAACTAGCACATAAAGTAAAAGATAATTACAAATCCTTTAACAATTACATCAGCAAAAAAGGGGAGGAGTCACCCAACTGGGATCACTAAAAAATCACGATGAGACAGAAATTGAAGACAACCATCAGGTAGCAGAAGGTTAAAACATCTACTTTAGTTCTGTCTATAACCCCCTAATTGCCCGTGTGGAGAAACACTTGTATATTGATAACCATAACACTGTAATACTAGAAGTACAGGGCATTACAGATACAGTAAGTAAACTGGACCCCTGTAAATTCAAGGGTCTAGATGGCCTACACCCAGGGCCATCAAGGAACTAGCAAATGGGCTGGCAGAACCAGTAACAGCTTTATTCCAGTGCTCACTAAATCAAGGTAAAGTCATTGAAATATGGAGGGAGGCAAACATTATGCTAATCCACAGAAAAGGATCAGGACAGGATGTAGGGAATTACAGACCCATTCGTTTGACCAAAATTTTGGGTAAGGTATTAGAGCGCCTTATAAAAGAACATATTGAGAAGTATATGGCAACATCAGGAGACACTGACCATTCGCAACATGGTTCCAAAAGGGACTTTCATGTCGAACAAATCTGTTGGAATTTTATGAGAAAGTGAGCTTGGCATTGGACCAAAAAAAAACGCTATGAATGTTATATTCTTGGATCTGTCCAAAGCCTTTGATAAAGCTCCCCATGGGGAACTGATTGATTCCCTCATCCCACACAGCATCCAGGGCAATATTACAAGATGGGTGGCATCCTGGTTTAGCAACAGGAGACAGAGTTTCTGTCATGGGAACATATTCCGGCTGGGCTGCAGTGACCAGCAGTGTGCCCCAGGGTTCGGTTCTGGGGCCCTGTTTATTTAACATTTGCATTCAGTATATGACTACACATGGAGGAGCATGGGAATCTGAATTTGAGGATGACACTAGGATAGAAGCAATAACAAATCATCAGCAATATCAAGACAAACTCCAGGCTGCATTAAAATCACTAGACTCATGGCCAAAAATGGCTAAGCTGGATTTTGATACAGATAAATGCACAGTGATGCATTCTGATCACAACAACCAGTTAGCTAGGTACAAACTCAATGGGCAAACATTGAGAGTTACACATGAGGAAATGGACCTGGGAATCTGAGTTACAAATGACCTTAGCCCCAAAACTCATTGTTAAAAAATTATCAGCAAGGCTAGTGGCATTTTAAATTGCATACTTAGACATATTAAATCCAGAAAGCAAGAGGTACTGCTTCTACTGTGGGGTTCCCTGGTACAGCCTCACATGGAATCCGGGGCCCAGTTTCAGTCCCCAGGGTTCAAAAATTACATCCAGGCTCTAGAGAGGGTGCAACGAAGAGCTACTAGAAGAATAGCAGATGTGAGAGGCAAGGATTACGAAGAAAGATTGAAATACCTGGGTATGTTTACACTGGAGTATAGGAGACTAAGGGGGGACATGTGTATGGTTTATAGGGCCCTTCATACTAAAGAACTGTGGGAGAAAATGGGATTCACATTTAAAATAAATTACAATACAAGAGCTCGCCCTCTACAACTAGACATAAACAAGTATTTGTCAATGCCGAATGTTTGCTTGCTGGCATTGGCAGTGGTAGTGTAGAAGTTACAGAGCTGCGTAATAGGAATGGCAGTGAAGTATTGAACTGAAGCCAATCCCACCACCACCCTGCAGAGAGTGACAGGCATTGGGGTGTGCGTTTGGGTCGTCAGGCATAACGGCCACGCCATTTCACCACACCCCACCCTGCAGACACTGACAAAGTGTCACAGTGTTCCTTAGGGGTCTTTGGCCCTACGCACCCCACTTCATTAGGAAATATGGTGAGATGGTGCAATATAGGAGAATGGGTGAACTTTGGGGCGAGAGTCCAAGGCATACCTTGATGCCTCTCACTGGCTGCAGGGTGTGGAATGGTATGAGCATTACAGGCAAGAATCCCAAGTCACACCCTGATGCCTGTCATTCTCTACAGAGTTGGGCGTTATGGTTGGAAACCCTAATACCTCAGGCATTCGTTGGTATTTTCACTCCAAATTTTCAACATGTTTTTTTTGTGACCCCACCTCATGAACAGGGGGAATATCAGTTTGTTAGCTGAAAGCTGCTTATGCACGACTACGGCATTTAGCACCACAGGTGCAAAAACATTCCGAACAGGATGTAAAAAATGACAGCTGTACTGTTCATGGGGAGGTGTAAAAAATGGCAGTGTTGCAAATCTGCAGTAAAAATATTAAAAAAGGTGAAGTCACGAGCATACATAGAAACTGCGCAACGCACACCCATAATATAATTAGGTTGGGGATTTTTTACAGCAGATTGTCAACTCAGGCATTTTGGTGCCTCCGATCATGAACAGTGTCACTGTGATTTCCTTTATCTGTGCCGAACAATGATTTCCCACAGCGACCACGCATCTCTGCGCTGAAAGTGTGAAAACACACTACAGCCATGTTGTGAAAAATGACAGCTGTACTGTTCATAAGGAAGTGTGGAAAAATGCCACTGGTGAAAATCTGGACTGAAAATATTACAAAGTCATGAACTTACGAGGGTGCGTGGAAACTGCGCGATGCTCATTCGTAACACAGTCATTTTATGGACTTTTGTCACCAAATTTTCAACATAGCCATTTTAAGACCTCTGTTCATGAACAGTGTAACTGTAATTTTCTTAATCTGTCCTAAACATAACTTTAGCACACCAACAGCACCATTGTGCGCTACATGTCGCGAAAACACATTTTGGGCGACATATGAAAAATGGCAGCTGTACTGTTCATAAGGAAGTGTAATAAAATGGCAATGTTGAAAATCTGGAATGAAAATATTAAATTCACAAACTTACTGAGCATGCATAGGAACTGCGCAACGCGCTCGTAAAACAGTCATTTTTAGGAATTTTTTCACCAAATTTTCAACATAGCCATTTTAAGACCTCTGCTCATGAACAGGGTCACTGTGATTTTCTTAATGTGTCCCAGCATTGATTTTGCACATAAAGCTGCGCCATTGTATGCGCTACATGAGCAGAAACACATTTTGGGCAAGATGTGAAAAATGACAGCTGTACACTCATAAGGAGGAGTGGTAAAATGGCAATGTTAAAATCTGGAGAGAAAATATTGAAAATTCGTGAACTTACGAGGCGTGCGTGGAACTGCTCAATGCTACGCTCAGAAAACAGTCATTGTTAGGAATTTTTCACCAAATTTTCAACATAGCCATTTTAAGACCTCTGCTCATGAACAGTGTCACTGTGATTTTCTTAATTGTCCATTACATTGATTTACGCACACTGACTGCGCCATTGTATGCTTCATGAAGTGAGACTACGTTTTAGGTGAGATGTGAAAAATAACAGCTGTACTACTCAAAGGAAGGTGTGGTAAAATGGCAATGTTGAAAATATAGAGTGAAAATATTTAAAATTCGCGAACTTACGAGCGTGCGTAGGAACTGTACAACCCATGCTGGTAAAACAGTCATTTTTTGGAATATTTTCACCAAATTTTCAACATAGCCATTTTAAGACCTCAGCTCATGAACGGTGTCACTGTGATTTTCTTAATTTGTCCTGTACATTGATCTTGCACACTGACTGCGCCATTGTGCGCTACATGGGTGGAAACATGTTTTGGGTGAGATGTGAAAAATGACAGCTATACTACTCATAAGAAGGTGTGGTAAAATAGCAATATTGAAACTCTGGAGTGAAAATATTGAAAATTCGCGAACTTAAGAGCGTGCGTAGGAACTGCGGAACGCACGCTCGTAAAACAGTCATTTTTAGGAATCTTTTCACCAAATTTTCAACATAGCCATTTTAAGACCTCTGCTCATGAACAGGGTCACTGTGATTTTCTTAATTTGTCCTGTACATTGATTTCGCACACCGGCTGTGCCATTGTGTGCTACATGGGCAGAAACACATTTTGGGTGAGATGTGAAAAATGACAGCTGTACTACTCATAAGAAGGTGTGGCAAAATGGCAATGTTGAAAATCTGGATTGAAAATATTGAAAATTCGCGAACTTACGAGCCTGCGTAGGAACTGCACAACGCACGCTCATAAAACAGTCATTTTTTGAATTTTGCACCAAATTTTCAACATGGGGTTTTGGGACCCCTTCTCATGAATGATGTCACTGTCATGGGCATTATTCGGGCCCGAGGTGATTTCGTGCAGTGAACGAAATCGCCGCGGACCGAGCCTTGCTCATGTCAGTGACATCATTCATGAAGAATCCCAAAAACCCATGTGGTGGTGCACAAAAAAAAATGAATATGCAACAAAGTTGAAAAAACCCCATCTAGCCTATTATACAGCTTACTGGCATTTCCTCAGTTCGCGGTTGGCTTTGAGAGAGTGCGGAGACGTGTTCCCGGTCCACGAAGATCGTCGCCGAGCTCCGGAGGTAAGTGTGGGAGTGAGGGGTGTGGGAGGCAGAGGGTGCGCAGTGGGTGGGTGCGGGTTGTGGGAGGGGGGCTGGGAGAAGCGCCGTGGGACCGTTTTATTTTGCAGGTTAAAAAAAAAAAAACGACGTGGGACGTTTGCCACGCTGGAGTGGGCTCCCAGCATGGCACAAGGATGGCTGGGGGAGGCCGTGGAGCTGACGGGGGATTGGGCACCCCTGTCAGCCACATAATCAGTTGCCACGCTGGGGTGGGCTCCCAGCATGGCACCCAGTACTCGGGGGGGTGAGGACAGTGGAGCCGACGGGGAATTGGGCACCCCTGTCGGCTATACGTGTGTGCGTAGCAGCACGCAGTATGCGGCATTTCTGTGTGTGTGTGTGTGTGTGTGTGTGGGGAGATGCATGAGCAGGCGATATCTTATGACTGCTCACTGAAGCGTAGCTCCCCCTTTCAACTGTATGCCACTGCATTTTGGAGCTTGTCATAGACAGCTCCAGCATGCATTGGCTTACAGGGGCCGCGCCAGCCAACACATTGACTGAACTGGAGGAGGAGGTGACACACCTCCGAAATCTCGGATGATGGCACTATGTTTCTTGCACATGCGTGCAAGCAAACATAAAAAGTACTCAACTACCAAAAGGAAACATTGGTTTAGAGTCAGAGTGGTGCCTATTTGGAATAAACTACCAATGCAGGTAGTTGCTAATACAACAATGAACGAATTTAAAAGCAAACTGGACACCTACTTTAATACTCAGAATATAAAGGGATACAAGTAAATAAAAAATGGCAAGCTGAAATGGACTTCAGTCTACTAAGCTTTGTAACTACCTATGAAACCTACGAGATGTACCGTTTCCATCTCACCCTGTTGAATATCCTGAATTTTTTTGAAGATGAATTTTATTTCAGTATTCCTATGTAAATACTAGAAAAAAGCGGCACAGGACCACTTGGAAACAGAGCAGTCCAAAAAGATTCACTGTAGCAAGTGAAGGGTTTCACGGCTGCCCACCTCAGACACAGAAAAACAATTCACTGTTAGGAGATGCTAAAACTCAGCATTTATTGTAAACAGATTAAAAGCAGTAGCATCACCTCTCCCCCACTCGAGAAACGATCACTTCACATCGCTCCTGACAGTTTGTCTTCATAAAGCGTCAGAACAATGTGAAACGTTGATGGTTTCCTCAAGTGGGGGGGAGGTGCTACTGCTTCTTAATCTGTTTGCAATAAATGCTAAGTTTCATCATCTCCTAACAGTAGATTGTTTTCCTGTGTCTAAGGCATGCAGCTGTGAAACTATTCACTTGCTACATTTCAGTATCCCTCAGCACCTCACATTTCTCGTTTTGTGCCTTGCTTTAACTTCATAATTGTGCTTGGTGTTCCTGGTTCTGGTGTGCTGCCACCAAGATTATCTTGCCCCGGAGCTCTGTTATAGCTGTGTCCCATAAAGTCTATGTGACTACATCCAGTGTGTCATGTTCTTGCAACACGTTTTCCAGATCCCCCTTAAGGTTCTCAATCAGGGTTTTATCATGCAGCTATGGGACATTAAGTCTCCACAACATCTTCTTCTTTACTTAGTTTATAGTAAATCCACATTTAGAAATACTGAATGATTATCTGACAATGAAGACGTCCCCTTCCACATGAATTCACATCTACCCACATCTTGCCAAAACGTGACATATGTGTCTAATCTGGAGTATATTTTGAAACTGGGCACATACCATGCACTATGCTATCAGGCTTGGGGACATCTGATTGGTCAGATGTCCCCTATACCCACTTCCTCCAACAGCTTCACCACCTTCTGTGCAAATATAGATCTTAGCCCAGGAATTTGGTCGTGGTATCTAGTCTATTAAAAACTAAATTCCAGTCGCCACCCGTTATGAGGATTCCCGTTGCTTTTTCTGTTACTGGTTTAAGTACAGTACTTTGGCATAAACTTTGCACGAAGACCCAGGTGGAGCATATAAACTTACTAGTGTGACAGCAGTGACCTGAGTCATCCTGGTGACAACCAGGTGTCTGTCCCCTGTATCCCATATTACCTCACTTTCTTCAAACGGTCCCAAATTTGAAAGTAATATCACAATCCCATTTCTTTTCCCTTCCAAAGAGGAGTGATAAACCTTCGATAACCCCCACTTCTAGAATGTGTAAGCCTTTGTGGGATTTAAAAACATTCTTGAATAAAAGTAATCTATCAAATCTCATCATGCCACTACTTTTTTTTCCTTCTTTTCTGCCTACAAATACGATGTTACTCTCAGTTTCTTGCATCCTGTACTTGTACCTATTGTTGTGTTTTTTTTCTTCACTGTAATTATAAAACCTTGTACATATTGTATGTAACCTCTGATTTTGCTGTCCGAAAAGTTCTGTAAGATGACTTGTATGTACTATCCCATTTGGCCCCTTCCCCCAGGACGTATCTGGAATCGAGCGGTAGTCTGCTCAGTATGTCTTTCCTGGTAAAGTTTTTAAATAAATAAATAAATAATTTCCCCTGTTTCCCTCTTCAAAAAGTTAACAACTGTTTATGCATGCAGTTAAGGTACCAGTGCCCCCCCACACACACACACTCTGCTGCTTTAAAGCCTGCAATTGTTTTCAAAAATTCCAGTATTCTTACTTGTTATAAATTATTGAAGGGTTCTTAGTCTCATCTTCCAACTGAATTATGATCAAGCCTGACCACCTCCATCAGTCAGGAAAGGGCACATTTGTTTATAACAAGTAAGAATATTGGAGTTATTTGAAATAATGCAGGCTTTAAAGCAGAAGAGTGGGGGAGAGGCACTGGTACTGTAACTATATGCTTTTGTTTGGTCACACACTAGGTGCTGCCCCACAAATTTTACTAAGGTGCATTGAAAATGCAGGAGTTGAGCTTGCCAAACCCTTTATACTGATTTGAATGCAGGAGAATTGTGATCTTCTTCTAACTGGTGAGCTCCCCAGTGTAAGCACCTGTCAGCTTCCTATTGGCTAAAGCACACTACATAAGTAATAAAGCCAGAGAGTGGTTTCCCCACAAGACAGAAAGAAAGCAGGGGGACCACAGCTCAGAATGGCAAGATAAAATCTGATGCTTTTTCCTGACCGATGAAGGCGGTCACCTTGTTGTGGTGGTCATGACTGATCATAATTCAACTGGATGATGAGATTAAGAAGCCCTCCAATAATTTATAACAAGTAAGAATATTGGAGTTATTTGAAAAAATGCAGGCTTTAAAGCAGCACAGTGTGGGCGGGACAGCACTGGTACCTTAACTACAATATATGCCTTTATTTGGTCACACACCAGGTGCCTCCCCACAAATATAACTAAGATGTATTGTAAATGCAGGGTATGCTGATCGAACAGTGACATTTTGAAAGTGAATGACATTACAATGGCAATTAGATGTTGCTGCTGTAATGTACTCACAAGACCATGGCACTGCTTTCCCAGGGTTTTGCACCGCTCTCCGAATCCACTCTGACTTGGCGTTGATAATTTTAAATTACAGGGGGTGTGGGGGGCAGAGCCCCTTGCATGCATGGGTTCAGAGAGGGGCAAATCCCCCCCAAAGAAAAACAAACTTTTCACCAGATGACTGTATGCTGACCGCAATTGCAGTCTACATAAAGCTGTCGCTGTAACATCATTAGACAAAATTGTTGTTGAACCAGTGTAGTACATCTGTAAATGCAGAGGTTGAGCTTACCAAACACTTTATAACAACTGTTTATGCCTCATGGGATTATTAACACCATATAGCCTAGAGGATAGAGTAAGAAGCTATGAATGAGCTTGGTACATGCCGCAGACCTGAGTTTGATTCCCACAGCCTCCACCTGCATACTGTGTGACTCTGAGCAAGCCACTTAACCACCCAGTGCTCCAGGGTCACCCCTGAAAACAGGAACTTGTGCCTAGTGGGCCTTACCCGATTACCAAGAATAAAAAATAATAATAATAATAATAATGTTAAACGTTATCAGCTTTGTTAAAGCAGCCATGTAGTAATTTATGTTTGTTTCTTTTTACTAGCAGAAATCTGGGAAGACATAATCTCTGAACTATCAAGTGATGGATATGAACAAAAGTACCTGTACCCTTAACAACAAATCAGAGCAAATACAAAAGAACCAATTAAAACCAATAATATGGCACCAGCAAATGCCTTTAGATGCCTATTGCCAACCAGTACATGGGGAACCCCTAGCCTTTGAACAGTAAAATTCTCAATGCCCAAACCCTTCTTAACAGTGGGAGTTTTTCCACCTGTTGCACCCCTTCCCAGATGGTATGGAAGAGTCAGTCGCCACATGAGCGGTCTCCCTAGTTGTTTTGTGTGGGGCGTCTAGTAGCCATCTTTGATGTATAGAAGACCAAACCTCTCAGTCTTTTGTTCCCCCAAATGTGGAACGTTGCCCCTCAAAATGTAGAACAAAAAGATATAATGGTTGACACATCCTCAAACCTTTAATCTAGAAGCTCAGAACACTATTGAAATGTGTGCCTTCATGCTCTCAAAGTTTACTGTTAATTGAATAATATATTTTCATATTAATTGCTGTGAATTTTTGCTTTAAAATATTAACATTGAATGTGGGAAAGGATTGTCTCACTGCAGAACAGGGGACTTTTGTGAAGTAAGATGAGGAACTGCTCCTTGTCATGCGGGACAGTTGAAGGACATGTGGAAAACCAGGTAGGAGAAATAAAACAGTATAAACTGTTCTTAGTCCTTCCTGAAATACAAGTCACCATCACATGGATTACCTCAGCTCCTGACTGTGCCCCCACCTCACAGAGCGCATGCAGCAACCATGCTGAATAAGTCATCCCATCATCCCAGTACAGGGCAGGGATGAACAGCTGCCCATCAGTTTAGATAGCCTTCCAACACAGCCTGAACTAGTGCCTAGCCAGAGGGGTTTGTAGCCAAGCAAAACCCAGGCGTGCACCGACCCAGCCACCCCAATTCATGTATCATAGCCTCCTAGGAGAGATGGTGGGTCCCCAGTCTAAAGCAGAATGCATGTGTAATGGCCCGTAAGTCCTCCCCTCACCAAGGCCCAGGCCATTTAGCCTGCTCATTGTTAGTAAAGTAGTGGGGCAGCATAAGCAAGGGATGGACCCCAAATCGTCCCTGCAGTATCTCCTGCACCTGCCATGTTGTCAAGATAGAATCAGACTGCACCACGACAACAGGCCCTAACATTCTAGGAAATGCCTCAGCAGTCACTTACTTTCGCTATTCGGCTACAACCTTCCAATATTATTATTTTACTGAGGTTGACAGCTTCCAGATGGGCTGCCCAGCTGAATCTAGGCTGTACATCTTACATAGTCTTACGCCCTGCTTCCATATAGTGTTTCCTCAACCCCCCGCTCCTGCCTCCAGCATCGTCAGTTTTTCTCTGATTGAAGCACCATCCCTGCATGGAGACCTATCCAGGAAGGCCCCATCTGATCATCCGAGTAAGCACAGAGGTTGCAGGAGGGCCCACAGTACAAATTTAAATTAGAACACAGACTGTCTCTTTCAGTAACAAACTCTCAACCCAGAGTGTATTCAAGAACACATCAGCCAGCACAGGATTATTAGGTATAGATGTGTGCAACCCCACCCCATCACCCCCCATTCCCCACAGCAACCAACCTCAAGAACATGAACTCCCCTATAGGGTTAATGCCACGTTGAGCCCCAAACAGACACCACACAGAAATTTGTGACCAAAGCCACACCTCCCTTTTGCACACATGGCATCTTAGGTACAGTAGGAATTAAGCCCTAGTCACCTATCCCACCACAACCTGCCTAAGGAGGCAGTTTAGCACAGAGGTTTAGGGCTCTGAGCTACAAATCTGGAGACCTGGGTTTGAATCCCACAGCCCCTACTTGCAAACTGTGTGACCCTGAGCAAGTTACATAACTTCCTTGTGCTCCCAGGTCACACCTGGGAAACAAGCTTCAGCTTAGTGTGCCTTTCCTGGATAAATAATTTCCCCTTTCCCCTAACTCCTTCAACCTGTATATTAGTAAGGCAACAAGCTATCAAAACTCCAGGCCTATAAGGAACCTATAAACCAGTGGTGCACCAAATATGGCTTGCACCAAGGCTTTCTGTGGCCCATGAAGTGCTGCACACAATGACCATTTTCATGCTCATTGCCGTCAAGTTAAGCTTGCGGTTATCATGGGGGCAAACAAATTGGGAATGGAGCCAACATTTGATTCCTTACATCTGATTCTTTTAGCTCTGACATTTCTCACTGAATTCACGTTCTGAGTGAATGTTAGTGAATTAGCCAGTTACTAGAGATAATGCAGCGCTGTGGGAGTGCAGGGTCGCAGTGTCTGATCTGCGCATATGTGTGTGTGTGTTGGGTGGTGATTCAGTGAACAGTCTTGCAGGGACGGACAGCAATGGGGCTGCAGAGGTGCAGTACGGACTGGCGGAACATCTACGCCTGGGTCCCATACTCACTGGGGCGATAGTGGAGAACACCAGACCACCACTGTTTACATAAAGAGTAGCATAAGTTATGTATGACTGACGTAACGCTTGGCATTTCAGTGCGAGTGAAGTACTGGGAACACGCTTTTAAACAGACCACCATTTATTTGAGTTGGAGAGCTTTGCCCCCCACACCCTCCTGTTTTTTCTTTATAAAAGGGTGTGTGTGGGGAGTGAAGCCCCCCAACTCAAATAAACTAATTGCCGTAACACAATCAGGAAGCAAGTGCTACCTCCCCACACACATATAGAATGCCATTACACTACAGATTGAACTAATAAAACAGTTTCTGCCGTTTGCATTTCTGTTCCATTTATTTGAGTTGGGGGCTTTGCCCCCCTCACCCCCTCTTGTTTGTTGTTTTTCTAAAGGGGGGGTGAGGGGAACCCCCAAGTAAATAAACTGGTTGCCATCAATACAATCACGTAGTGCGTACCTACTGCTACATGTAACAACGCAATTACTGTATTCACAAAAGTATTTCCGAAAGTGGTTTGTGTTCTCCATTATCACCTTCACTGGTTCCCTGCTCAAAGTTGAGCACCAGCAGGGCAAGGAGACTAATCCATGTAGGGAGATGGTGGTGGCTGCTGCTGATGGAAGTGCATTGATGACCATCATCCATCATGCTTGTCACTCGCTGCAGTGCCACTCAATATCAAGGGACCCGCTCCAACTTTTTCATTCAGGATCACTCATCAGACAGTGGAGGGGAGACAGCAGCAATTGGCAATGACTGTGTAGCAAATCATACACAGAGAATCCAAGCTCATGTTTACATCTCCATGGAGCAAACAACTCGGTACCCGCACCAGCGATTTTATTGAATGTCAGCTCGGAGAATTAGCCAGTTAGCATAGCTACTGTATTGATGACATAATTGTGCGAAATTTCACAGTGGCCCTCAGACTTGACTCTAGTTTTCAGCCTGCCCCCCCCCAAAAAAAGTTGTGCACCACTGCTATAAACAAAAAATTGTACTGTAATGGTAAGTTCCTTCAATGCGTATTTCACTTGCACTAAACACAGCAGCCAGTATAATATTCATGAAAGTCATTAGAATGTCCTAAAGCAAGGAAGAACAAAGAAAAAGCTACTGCATATGAAGGCCTATCTGACCCTAGTCTTCAGTGCTGCAATCATCGACGTTCTGGCCATGCCTGCCAGCATCCATCTAACTCGCAGCATGGTATGGGTGTAAAGCAGAGTGAATATTTGCTCTCAGCATCGTTACGCTCTGCTGAGGTTTGTCCTAAGCCACCACTCACCACCTCCAGGGCCAAGCATAGTAAATCACTCTCCAGGAGGTCTTTTTCCAAGGGGGGGAGTTGAAACTGCAATTCCTTCAACTACCCCCCCCTTTGGGTACCTGGCTATGTACTGCTCAGAAGAGACCAAGATGAAAAGGGGGGGGGGGGTGGAGTGGCCCTGTATGTCAATGAAAATATCAAAGCTACAGAAATTCAGAATACAAATAAGGAGCCAGAAGAACTGTGGGTCACCCTGGAAACAGGAAATGGGACAGCCATAAGAACTGGGGTTGTCTACAGGCCCCCAGACCAGGGGGAGGACGTAGACACATTACTGTTAGAAGATATACAAAACATGACAGCTAAAGGGGAGGTTCTGATAATGGGGGACTTCAACATGCTGGATAAAGATTGATCAATACCAGCAGGAACATCTGCCAGAACTAGACACATGGTGGATTCCCTGCAGGGGGAGGGCCTCAAACAACTGGTACAACAACCCACAAGAGACAGGGCTATCCTAGATCTAGTACTGACTAACAGGGAAGGGATCACAGATCTCCAGGTAGAAGGTCACCAGGGGGCCAGTGACCATCACATGATATGGTTTAATTTGGCCACTACAACTAAATCATCCCATTCCAAGGCAAAAATATGGGACTTCAGAGAAGCTGACTTTGATAAGATGGCCAACAGAGTTAAGCTAGCCTTGGCAAAAAGAAACACAGGTGAGGGGGTACAGGTAAAACGGGCAAGCATTAAGGATGCAATACTTGAAGCAACATCCCATTGTGTTAGACAGAAAAGGAAGTGCAAAAGAAGAAGGAAACCACTTTGGTTCTCAAATACAGTAGCAGAAAAGGTCAGAGCCAAAAGGCTGGCCTTCAGGAAATATGAGGGAATACAGCGGGATAAAGATAAGGTTGCATAGTAAACTGCCCTAAGGGAAGCAGGGAAGGCAGTAAGGCAGGCAAAGTCCCAAACTGAGGAAACACTAGCACAAACCGTAAAAGAAGATGAGAAGACTTTCTATAGATACATTAGTGAAAGGAGAAAGTCCAGAGGGGGTATTGCTAAGCCCAAAGGAGAAAAGGGGGCTTGTGAGGAGGAGGAGGACCCTGTAAAAGCATCTATCCTAAATAGATACTTTTGCTCAGTATTTACTGAAGAGAAGATAGGGCAGGGCCCACAGCTCAGCACCATGGACACAGGGGGGAGGGAGGTGAGCACTACTCCCTTCACAAAAGAAAGGGTCCTACAAGAGCTCGCTAATTTCAGGGCGGACAAGGCAATGGGAACTGATGGCATACATCCCAGGGCACTTAAGGAGCTAAGGGTGGAACTAGCAGAGCCATTAGCAGAACTGTTTAGTGAGTCTCTGAGCACAGGAGAGGTCCCAGAAGACTGGAGAAGGGCTCATGTGATCCCGCTCCACAAGAGTGGTAGCAGGGAGGAGGCAGGAAACTACAGACCAGTCAGTCTTACCTCAGTAGTGGGCAAGATTATGGAGGCACTCCTTAAGGAAAGGCTAGTGCAACACCTGGAATCCATAGGGGCACAGGATCCAAGACAGCATGGGTTTACAAAAGGAAGGTCCTGTCAAACCAATCTCATAGATTTCTTCGACTGGGTAACCAGAGTGGTGGACCAAGGGGGAGCAGTTGATGTCGCCTACCTTGACTTCAGCAAAAGCTTTTGACACTGTTCCACATAGAAGAGTGATAAATAAGCTGAGTAGGCTCGGGGTGGGTCAGAAGTTGGTCAACTGGGTGGTAAACTGGTTGACGGGCAGAAAACAGACAGTGGTGCTAAATGGTATACAGTCAGAAGAGATGCAAGTGACAAGTGGGGTACCTCAGGGATCAGTCCTGGTTAGTGACATTGCAGATGGACTGGAGGGTAAGGCTTGTCTGTTTGCAGATGACATCAAGATCTGCAACAGAGTAGATGATCCAGATGGGGTGAGCAAAATGAGAAGAGATCTGGATAAACTAGCAAAATGGTCAGAAGAGTGGTAACTGGGATTTAATGCAAAGAAGTGCAAGATCATGCACATAGGAAAGAGAAACCCTGGAGCCACCTATAGGCTGGGAGAGGAGTTGCTGGCAGTCACAAAGGAAGAAAGAGACTTGGGCATCATCATCACCGATGACCTGAAATCATCCAAGCAGACCTCTAAAGCAGTAGGTAAGGCTAGGGGGGTGTTAGGGTGTATTAGTAGGGGTATCACAAGTCTTAAGATGGAGGTAATAAGCCCTCTTTACAAAACACTGGTTAGGCCCCATCTGGAGTACTGCGTGCAGTACTGGAGGCCACACCTTCACAAAGACATTAACCAAATTGAGGCAGTCCAGAGAAGGGCAACCAAAATGGTGCAGGGACTGCATCAGAAGACATATGAGGACAGATTAACAGAGCTCAATATGTATACCCTAGAGCAAAGGAGGGAGAGAGGTGATATGATCGAAACATTCAAACACCTTAAGGGCATTAACAAGGTGAAAGAGTCTAACATGTTTTGATATAAGAAAAATAGCAGGACAAGAGGACACAGCATGAGATTAGAGGGAGGCCGATTAGGGGTAATGTGAGGAAATTTTTTTTCACAGAAAGGGTAGTGGATGCATGGAACAGTGTACCTCAGGAAGTAGTGGCTATGAATACAGTGCAGGGCTTCAAACAGGCATGGGATAGGCATAAGGGAGCAATACAGATGAGTATGAATAGATAGACCACTGACAGAGCAAAGGCCGATGGCACATTTATAAGGTAGAAAAAGAAATGGGCAGACTGGATGGGCCTTGCGGTCCTTATCTGCCATCAACTTCTTTATTTCTAACTATGGTGATGCTTCCAACAAATCTGCAGACACTTGCATCCCTGTTTTGGTCGCCGCTGGAAGTCAAGCAGGGTAGAGAAAGTCGAGCTTTTATTTCTTTAGCTCTAAGCTGCTTAACAATTCCCCACATAGTGTGCCTTTGTCCTGCACCATGCCCACGAAGTCAATGTTGACTGTGATACATTTGCTATGGTATTTTAATCCTTTGTCCTGCAAGGCTCTCTTTAAAATATCATTCCTGCTCAGATTCTTACGCTCGTTCACATGGCCAATTCTGGGCAATTGTTGGTGGTGCACAGCAGCCAGATCATTGCCGCTGTGTACGTCTGAACGTCATCCTTTTGCTGTTTTCGGGTAGCATTTCATTGTGACTGTGATCCCTCTTTTCTTGGGATCACATAGTGGTGCAGGTGTTTTGTGCAGATGTCTGAACACCTGGCACCACTCACAATGATGCCAGCTGAATAGCCAGCCTGCAATTTCTGGAAGACGGTGGCAACTCAGAAGCAAGCCTGCAACAGTGCATAGTTGTATTATGTGAACGCTAGTCGAGAGCATTATTAGATACAGCTGTGGATCCAGTGAGGACAGCAGTGATCCTGACACCTGCCGTATGAATGAGGCTCAAGTCTCATTGAGGACCAAATAAATTCACTCCAAAGGGACATCAATGCTATTGCTTCATGGACTACAGATGGGGAATGATACTAAACTCGGATAAATATTGCAGTCTACATATGGGGAGACAAAACCCATTACATGCATACAGTCTAAATGAATGCACCATTCCTCAAAAACCATCTGAGAAAGATCTTGGAATCATAATAAACAATAAATTGGATTTAAAAAAAATCACTATACTGCTGTAACAGTTAAGCAAACAGTACATTAATGGCTATAAAAATAAACATCAAAAGTAGGACCTCAGGACTATTAATGCCTTTGTATTTATCCTGTGTTAGGCCACAGTTGGATTATGGTAGCCAGTTTTGGCACCCATATACTAGGAGTGAGATAAATAAATTAGAGTCCAACGAAGATTCACGAAAACAATTAAAAATCAGAAAGAATGACCATATAATGAGAGGTTAACAAGCCTTGGGCTACACAGTTTGGAACTAAGAAGGCACAGCGGTGACATGCTCCTCTTCTATAATATAATTAATAATCCATTTTTAATGACGGAATTAAATATTGAATATAAAATTGATGACATAACCACTAGGGGCCATCCACTAAAGGTTAGACTCAATCATTATAAAACAAAAAAAGGAAATGCTTTTTCATTCAATGAGCAGCAAACTTATGGAACAGACTGCCTGAATATATAGTAACAAGTATAAACAGAGAAACCTTCAAAAACAATTTAGACAGATACATATCTACGGGTGGAAAATAAGATCAGTATATTTTGTCCTAAAGGAGCTGCTTTTGGGCTCCAGCCTTTTTAGCTCCTCACATTCTAAGTGCTACAATGCAAATTTAGTGACTATCACTAGCAGTGCCAGTGGCTCCCTAGCAGTGTCTGTGGCTCAGTAGGTAGCACGCTGATGATCGTGGGTTCTAGCTCTACACCAGATACTTGGGGTAGTGCCCAGAACTGATGCTGTAGTGGGTTCTAACTCCACACCAGGTACTTGTGGTAATACTTCAAACTGACGCTGTAGTGGGTTCTAGCTCTACACCAGCTACGTGGGGTAATAGCCAGAACTGATGCTGTAGTGGGTTTTAGCTCCACACCAGGTACTTGGGGTAGTGCCCAGAACTGATGCTGTAGTGGGTTTTAGCTCCACACCAGGTACTTGGGGTAATACTTCAAACTGACGCTGTAGTGGGTTCTAGCTCTACACCAGGTACTTGGGGTAATAGCCAGAACTGATGCTGTAGTGGGTTCTAGCTCCACACCAGGTACTTGGGGTAGCACCCAGAACTGATGCTGTAGTGGGTTCTAGCTCCACACCAGGTACTTGGGGTACCCATAATAACTGACACTATAGTGCAGTACGAGGGGAGTGATGCACATCTGAGGTGCGATCATTTGGATGAGACATTAAACTGAGGTCCCTTCTGCCCATCTTTGGTCACCGTTCAGGTGGAAATAATAGATCCCATGCCACTTATCCATGAAGAGTGGGGGAGTTTTCACGGTGTCCAACATTCCCCCCCTCCCTCCATCAATAAAACAGGTTTATGTAACCCACTTCCAGGACGCACCTGAAAACAAGCTATCACAGCTTAGTGTGCCTTTCTTGGTCAAAAATTGTAAGTAAATAAATAAAGTTATGGAGTAGAAATGAGCTCCCAGGCAGGTAGGTCACCAGCCCAGAGCCTTACGTGTGTGATTGATCCCTAGGTCATTGTCATCTAGAAACTGCTTCAATTCTTTTAACAATGTTTGGACAAAGAACATAACTTGAGTCAATGTCTTTCTCTGCTCCTTCATGGAATGCCATACAGTCTTAGATTTGGTCTTCAACTTTGACCCTCTAAATCTTTGAGCTTAAGTGTAAGTTGAACATTTCCCTGACTATAAAGTGCAGCACTAGTTGATCATGTCTCTCTGTGTTTATGGAGAGCTCCACCACCCGCAATGCCAGAACCTGTGTTCGCGTATCTATTTTGGTGACATTTTTTAATGCTATTTAATGTCTTATCTATTTTAGCCATCATGGCTGCCATTTGATTACTAGAAGTCACCAAATCCCAGTAATCATCCATGTCTCCCCCCTCACCGTCGCAGGCTCATCGGAGGAGGAGGAGGCTGCAGCCTCTGGTTCTTGCGCTTGATGATCCAATAAGTGCTGTTTGTAAGTATGCAGAAGATCCTTTAACTTCTGTGCCAGGGAAACCATGTTCTTTATCCTTGTGGTGGCATTCCTGGTACTTTTGGCAGGTGAGTTCATCACTATTGAGTTTAGATGAATGTAGATTCTTTTGTAGGGTTAAGAGAGCTCAAAGATTAAGCCACCAGAGCCGTAGCAAGGCATTTTCATGCCTGGGGCAAGTCACACATTTGGCCCCCCTCCCAATTCTGCACAGAAAAGAAACTTTTCTTGCATCTTGCATGCAAGTAATAGGTAGGGATAAAACAAATAAACATATTTTCAAGCAATACATTTTATTGGCATGTCCACAGAAGATGCAACTTAATTAGCCATTTTACAGTCATCTCACCTGTGTGTGAACCTTTCTTGCATTCAGTGAGGCAAATTCATCAATGACTCGGTAAAGTTAAAGGCACTGGCAAAATCATTTTCAATAGAGAGTACTGCGAGATTTGGCAGCCTTTCTCGACCCATAGATGACGGCAGGCATTGATCAGCTTCGGTTTGCTGAAACTATGCTCACAAAAAGCAACGGTCACAGGGAGCATCAAAAATATTTGGAGAGCAATTTCAATTGTTGGATAGGAAAAACTCAAAGACCATTTGTGAATGATCTTCAACAAGCTGAGTGAGGTGGCATTCAAAAAATCTGGGAGTGTTGAAGCTGCCTGAAATTTGAAGCTTTCTACCTCAAATTCTGGGTCCGATTTTAAAAGCATTTAGATCGACGCAAGGGGCTTGCGTCACAAGAGTTTGACGTAAGCGGTGACTTGCATCACAACTTGCATCAAATGCAGCTTTACAATGCAGCCTGCATCAGAACCAGACACTGCTGTGCCAAAGCCCCCCTTGCGCCAGGGTTGCATCAAACAACCCGGTGCACCAGGTCTCAAGGGGGCCTGCACCACGGCGGAGCTGAAACATCCCCTTTTTGGGGATTTTACAAGCCCCACCATGGATGCAGCAAGGTGCATCACTGAGACCACCCAGGAGGTGGTCTAAGTGGATTGGGCCAGTTGGATGGGGCCTTACTGGGGGCAGTAGGGGTGCACTAGGGGCACGGGAGAGGGTAGTGGGGGTGTTCATAGAGACAGTTGTGCAGAAATGGGCTTGCAGCAGCACCCATCAGGGTGCGTATGCTGTAAAGAGTGACCGTCAATCCTATGCATTCATATAGAACCCCCCATTCCTGATGTCCACCCTGAAATGCCTAAAGATTTGCCCCTGGTGGTCTAGCAGACCCCCCATCCCCGATCTCCCCCATTATTTAGTAAATAACTTTCTCTGGTGGCTTAGCAGACCCCCTCCCATCCCATGATCACCCCTGCATATTATTATAACTAAATCTGGTGGTGAAGTGGACACCTCCCCCCCCACCCCATCAGGTAGTGTCCCACCACCCTGCTCCCCCATCCCAAATTGGGGCCAGCGACCAGCACAGTCCTCCTCTCACTACCACAGCTGGCCACCAACTGGGCTCACAATGAGTGCACACTGTACACTGTGACTTTGTTTTGTGAAATAGAGAAGAGATAAGCTTTTCTTTCTGTGCATCTTTAAGTGAGCAGTATGTAGTCTATTAGCAGTGTAACAGCTAAAGACAGGGATTTTTTGTGAACAGGCTATCCAATTAATTTTAAGCAACTGACAGCTAACTTATTTAAGTTGTGGGGTATGGTTTGCCTTGTTCTGTAAGTGTGGCAGGGCAGTTCGTTTTTGAAAAGACTGTGACCAGTTAGTGATAAAATATAGAATAATGCATGGAGAAGTGTGGTTAATGAGGATTTTATGCACATCTGAGGTGTGTGATGCCCCATAAATCCCGAGGACAAAGCATGAGAGATTTATCTGGGCATCACACACCGAGATTTGTATAAAATCATAATTTCCAGACTTCCCCATGTTTTATTTTTTATATTTACTGGTTTCTTTTCTGTCTTAGAGTAACTTGTGACAAAGCAATGTTTTTCTGTTCGGATGTTTATTTAAACAGAATCGGTTCCCACTGTAAAACGGGAGGTTGTTGCCATGTTTTAGGTGGTTTTTTTTTTTCTTTTATGCAGGCTTGGAATTTATTTGTATCCATTTATTTTCTGGTCAGAAGAGACACCCGGTGTGTGAGAAGGAAGCCATTTCATGTGGTGGTTCAACATAGCTCTAGCTGACAGAGCAAGGGAAGGAAGCCACAGAGCTTGTCAGTTTACCTCTCGGAGGTTCAGGCAAGCTTTGTGTGTTTAATTTTGAGTACTGGTTTTAGCTTTTTTTTTTTTTCCTGTCTTGGAGTGTAGCTTCCATTACCATGGAGACAGGCCATGCTACCAGTTTTGTTTTTCCCGATTGGAATTAGGATCCGTTTTGTTTTGTATTTTTTTTTTTTTTTGAGTGTGCCGTGACTGCTGCTGAGAGACACAAGATAAGGGAGCTGTGGAGCTCATTGTTTTATTTGATATACATTTGAGCAGTATTTTTATTTTTGGCAGGTATTTCTCAGATGAGGGATTTGGTGCCTGGACCGAGGGTTCCTGAGATGTGCTCAGACCGCGACGGAAGGCATGTGCTGGGTACAGAGAAAGGCTGTGGGGTTCGCTTGGGCAAACTCCATTATTCACAGATTGTTGTTCACACCTGTGAATAACGGAGTTTGCCAGCCACTACCCTCAAGTGATAACAGTGTTCAACCAGTAAATATTACTATTTAAATATCAGTGCAAGGGTACGATTTTCAAGATAGTGGCTACTGTATTTTTGCATTTTCAGTTTGGAGTACAGTGATATGTTTAAGCAAGTAGTTTTTTTCAAGAGAAGGACAAGATTCAGCAGCTAATCGTGTATTTATAGATATAATGTGTGGCCAGGTAACATCTCTCAGCCAATGAAATTTTTAAATCTTTTCTTGCAACTTTATATGAACATACGAAGAAGCCAGCAGAAGAAGGCCATTTGGTCTATCAAGTCTGCTCATATTGCAGGGTCCACAGCTTGAGCTAATGTCCCTGCCCTCCCTACCCACTCCTCCCATCTTCCCTACCCATGATTCTTACCTTCCCCCTATGCCTATCCCAACCTCTCTTAAAGCTGCCCACCGTATTCAATGAGATGACCTCTTCTGGCAGTGCATTCCAAGTGTCCACCACCATCTCTGTGAAGAAGTGCTTCCTGACCTCCCTCCTAAACCTTCCACCCTCCAGCTTAAGACTGTGCCCCTTTGAGATATGGATGCCACTCAGCTTAAAGAGACTCTCCTTATCAACTTTATTTATCCCTTTCAAGTACTTGAATGTCCCAATCATGTCCCCTCTCTCTCTCTCTCATGTCTTCCAGGGAGTACATGTTCAGTGCCCTCAACCTCTCCTCGTATGCCTTGCCCTGCTGACCAGCTATCATCTTTGTAGTCCTCCTCTGTACCTTCTCCAGCAGTAACAAATATAACTTATAACAGTACAAAACGTAGTAGGTAAAACTGCTCAAGACATCACAACTATCTCTCTACCTACTGAGAAGATAATAGTGCTATCTTGCAAGTTGAAAGGTCAGAATGAAACCGTGGAGTACTGAACCAATCATGCAGCATCCTTAGCAATGCTGATGACATCACAATAGCAATGTGCAGTACTAAAGTCAGCAGATGTAAAATGCTTTGAGGCACACAGTCTCAGTTTTGCACAGTTTTTCCTTTTGCAATTTTTTTTTTTATCTTTTTCACAAAACCACCTAAACACCTGTTGTACAAAGCAAACTGACATGGGTGAGAGAGAGATGCTTTGAGTGGCACAGTTTACATCTGGTACTTTTTTCTTTTGTAACTTTTTATCATTTCCGTCATAAAACCGGTTAAACACCAATCGTACAAATCAGATATCACATGGGTGAGAGTGAGATAATTTTTTATTTTATTTATTTAAGTTTCAGATTAACACCTTTGAGCCAGAGGCTCTTTTTGCATAGGTTCCACGTCAAGGTACACATACAGATAACAATAATAAAGCACAGGAAACAATAATAGGGCAAAATGGCAAAGACAACTGAAAGTTACAACAGTGGTGTTCTGAACATAGGCAATGACAAAAGGTTATCATTATATATATAAAAGATAGAGAGGTGCATCTGGCAGGCCTTTTCAAACATAAATGAGCAGAAAAGGGGTAAAAGGCACTGGCCATGGGCAAGGGCTAGAGAGGAGGAGAAGAGAGGCTGTGCCAAGGCGGCAAATTGCCAGTTAAATAAGGTGGGAGGATAGAAGGGAGTAGGAGGTGGAAGAGGGTTCAGCATAGGCTTGATCTTGGGATGCTGGAAGTGCCAGAGGACACAAGGAAGTCAAAAGGGGTGGAAGGGGAGGGAAATGAGTGGGTGGCTGGCAGTATAAGAGGGGTAAGGGCAGAGCAACCAAGGGACACGAGGAGGTCGACAGGAGGAGAGGGGTGGGAGGAAGGGAGATAAGAGGGCAGCAGCGGCCGGTGGCGCTGAGGTTGAGCGCTGGGCGCCACACCTCGCGCCACACCGCGACCGGGTTCAGGAGCGAGCTCAGATCGTCAGGGTCAGCTGGGGAGACAGGCTGGGCGTCCGAGGACATTTCGCCTTCTCCGGGAGGGATTCCACACGGCGACCCCTGGTGGGGCTGGGGAAGCGACAGCAAGCAGGTCTCAAGAAACTCGGTGGTTGCTAGCGCAGGCGGCAGCCTATCAGCCCCTGAGGCTGCTCCTTCGTGGGAGGAGTGGGGGGGTACGCTGCTGACGCCAGCGGATGCCTGGACGCGTAGGCACGCAGCGGGAGAAAAATGGAAAATGGATCCCCCACAGAGCCTGGATGAAGGAGCATCGAGCCGGGGTCCTAATGTGCCAGCGCCCGTCCACAACCCAGGACCTGAACAAGTTCCCAAGATTTGGGGGGGGCCCCCAGACCCGACCCCACCCGGGGGGTATTCCGCGGCTCGATGAAGGGACCTGAGGTGAGTAGAAAGGGCACTGGCAGGGGCAGGGCTTCATGGGTGCTCCAGAAGGAATGGCTCTGTGAGGGCAGGAGGGAGTAGAAACAGAAATTTCAAAAAAAAAAAAAGGGCAGCTGTGATTACAGGACGAGGTTATGGAGAGAGGGGTGCGGGACAGGAAAGGGTGAATGGAGGAGACCTGAGGTAGGAAGTGGACTAAGGGACTGTCTGTCATTTAGGAGAAGCAATCGCAGGAAGCTCTAGCCATAAAAGGCTCCTGCAGCTTGCATTTAAATAGGCCCAGAGTGGATGCGTTTGCAGTTTCACTGTGCAGAGAGTTAAACCATTTTGTGACTCTGGCTGTGAATGAGTGCTGTCCTTGAGTAGTCTGACAATGAGGAACTTGGAGGGAGGAGCAGTCAGTAATTCTGGTGTGGCGGGTGTTGCAGGAAGGGCTGAGGAGGTTCTGTACTCCTGGGGGCAAGAGACCAAGGAAAGCCTTCTTTACTACAAGGTAGGTGTGATAGAGTAATCTACCCTGTAGCTGTAGCCAATTTGCTTGCTCATAGAGGTCACAGGTGTGGGTCAGAGGGGCAGCCCCAGTAAGAAGTCTACAGGTCTTGTTCACAGCAATTGAAATACACCTTAAGGCAGTGTTGCTAGCAGATCCAGAGATCACTAGCCCATAGTCTATTATTGTAACAATCGAGCTTTGGATTGCTTGCTTGAGGGCTTAACATAGAAACATAGAAACATAGACTTTGACGGCAGATAAGGACCGCTAGGCCCATCTAGTCTGCCCATTTCCCTACCTACAGGATAGGCCGCAGATCCTAGTTAACCAACAGCCTTTATCTTCCTGCCCCCCCCAAGAATTGCCTTATGTCTGTCCCATGCATTCTTGAATTCTCCCACAGTTTTAGACCCCACAACTTCCTCAGGAAGGCTGTTCCATGCATCCACTACCCTCTCTGTGAAATAATACTTCCTCACATTGCCCTGAACCGCCTCTTTCTATCTTTAAATTGTGTCCCTTGTTCTTGCAAGTCTCTTTTCTGAAAGATGCTACCCTTGGACTTTGTTGATTCCCTTGAGGTACTTGAAAGTTTCTATCATGTCCCCTCTCTCTTCTTTCCTCAAGGGTATACATATTAAGCTCCTTTAGTCTCTCCTCATACGGCTCTCTTGCAGACTCTGCACCATTTTAGTTGCCTCTTCTGGACTGCCTCTATCCTGTCTATGTCCTTGCGAGATGGGGTCTCCAGAACTGGACACAGTATTCCAGATGGGGTCTCACCAACTGTCTGTACAGAGGATAACAACTTCCTGTTTTCTGCTGCTGATGCCTCTCCTATACATCCCAGTATACCCTGGCCCTCCCTACTGCCTTCTCACATTGCTTGCTAACCTTAAGGTCATCTGATATGATTACCCCAGGTCCCTTTCCTGTTTTGTTGTTGTTACTACCTCCCACCCATTGTGTATTCTTCCCTGGGTTCTTGTTTCCCAGGTGCATTATTTTGCACTTTTGCATTGAATCCTAGCTGCCATACTTCTGACCATTCCTCCAACCTTGTTAAGTCCCTTTTCATCCTTTCCACGCCTCCTGTGTATCAACCCTGTTGCAGATCTTTGTGTCATCTGCAAAAAGGCATACTTTTCCTTCCAGTCCCTCTGCAATGTCACTGATGAAGACATTAAAAGGACTGGACCCAATACTGAACCTCCTGGTACCCCACTAGTAACCGCCCTTTCTTCAGAGTGGACTCCATTTACAATTACCTTCTGTGTCCTGTTGTCCAGCCAATGTTTTACCCAGGCTACCACCCTGGGACCCACTCCCAGGCTGGTTAATTTGACTATCAATCTTTTGTGTGGGACTGTGTCAAATGCCTTGCTAAAGTCTAGGTAGGCCATGTCCACAGCCCCTCCCTGGTCTACTACTTGGTCACCCAGTCAAAGAAATCTATTAGATTCGCCTGACATGACCTTCCCACTGGAACCCATGCTGCCTTGGATTCTGTGCTCCACTGACCTCTAGGTACTCAACTATTCTTTCTTTCAGAAGTGACTCCATCACTTTCCCTACCACAGAGGTCAGACTGACAGGTCTGTAGTTTCCTGCCTCTGTCTTGGTCCCACTTTTGTGAAGGGAATCACAGCCGCCTTCCTCCAGTCCTCGGGTACCACACCATCTTCCCATGATTTATTAAAAAGAGTAGCCAGTGGCTTCAGCTGTTAGGCAACGCTTGTGCCTATAGAGGAGATCGATGCGGGAGTTCACAGATTTGGCGACGATGTCAATATTACTGGCAAAGGACAGGGTGCTATCCAATGTCACACCAAGGTACTTAAAAGTTAGGGCCTGCTCCAGTGAGATGCCTGAGCAGTATCTGACTGTCAGCTGTTTAGATTTATGCTTATTATGTGAGCCAGGGAAAAGCATTATTTTGTTTTTGTAATTGAGCACAAGCTTCTGTGCAATGAACCATTCCTCCACATCTGCAAAGCTTTTCTAGAGCTGTCTCTCTAGAAGAGTTGGATCAGAGTTCTTTGTGAAAATGTTATTTATTTATTTAGTCTTTGGTAACCAGGTAAGTGCACTGATCCAGGGGACTGTTTTCAGGCATGACTCGGGCCACGCAGGTGGCAGTTACAGAGGTAGTGACAAGTTATACAATGAGTACAAGCCATGTGGATATACAGACATCATTGGTGAACAAAGTGGATATACAAACATCACTGGTGAACAGAGAAAGTGACATAGGAAAGTAAAATCAATGAGGGGCTGAAAAAAACAATCAGTAACAATCAGTACATCATGATAAGCAACAATTATTATACAATTATTTAGTAAGGATACATGGCCAGTGCAAATTAATACATGATGTAATAAAAAAAACATATAAGACAATAGTCAAGTGGGAGAGTCCAAGAAGCAGGTAGTGTGGGATGTAAGAGAGGAGTCCAAAGGGGTGAGAGAAAGCAGGGGAGGCCAAAGCTGCCCAAGAGTGAAAAGTCAGAAAGGTAGGCAGAGGGGGGTTATCCAAGCTAGCAACGGCATGTGGCCTCATCAAGCAACAAGGATTTGAGATGTGTCTTGAAAATTACTGCGTCATCATCATACAGGATTCTCCATGTATTCTACCAGCTGGTCAGCAACAATTCTTTCAAGGGCTTTAGATGGGGAGGGGGGGGGATGGAGATGGGCCTGTAGTTACCATACAGTGCCCTATCTCCGCTTTTGTGGATAGGTGTCACCTGAGCTCATTTCCATTTATGGTGGAACTGAGAGAGCATGAGGGACTTATTGATAGTCATAGTAAAAGGGGACAGGATAACATTAAGAGTAAGGGCAACAAATTTCAGGTCCAATGAATCCTCACTTGTTCTGGTCTTACCGAGCACTTTTAGTAAGTATTTTTTGGCTTCACTTTCAGTCATGGCCTTAAAGTAGAATGGAGGATGCACACGCTCTGCAACTGGCAAAACATTAGTGCCATCCCAGGAGGTGGGCTCAAAGAAGTTTGGGAGTAGGACATGGCTGAGGTCAGTGAATGCAGAGTTAAAAATTTGGCAATAGCAGTGGGGTCAAGGGTAGTTTTGCCATCTAAACTGAGCATGGAAGGTGCGGTTTTAGTGTCTCTCCCAATAATTTCCTTAAGATTGTTCCAAAATTTCTTTCCATCATTCCAGAAGTTGGCTACAGCATTTCTGTAGTAGGTTGCTTTTTCCAGATGAATAGCCCTGGTACATGCATTTCTAGCAGTCTTGTGAGCCTGAATGTATGCACTCCTGCCTGTAGCCCTTGCCCAGTACCAAAGTTAGTCCTGTGATTTTATTTGCTGCAGGAAGTCAAACATAATCCATGGATTGTCAGTTCCCCTGATTTTCCATTTTTTGTAAGGGGCATGGACGTAGCAAGCTACATTAAAACTTGAGATAAAAAATTTGAGGACAGTATCCATGACCACAGCAGTGTCAATATGTGACCAATCTTGTTGTCACAGGAGTGTTTTTAATGGTTCTAAGTGCCCTCAGGTAAGTACCCTGCTATTGATGCTTTTTGCTGGGGGTTTAACAAATTTGTTTGACCAATGACACAGTATGGGAGAATGATCACTTATGGTATCCAGAAGGACTTCAGTATGTATAATATGGAGAGGGCTGCTCGTGAGCACCCAATTCAATAGCGTACTGGTCCCTGTTCTATAGTTAGTCCTAGTGGGCGACTGAACCAGTTGTGTGAAATTAGCTGCAGCCAAAGCATCCTTGTAGTTGCTTGCATTGGGCGAGAGCCAATTTACAATGCAATCTCCAAGCATTATAACCTTCGAGTTGTTTTTTAAGTTGTGGATGCAGTTGAGTATAGAGTTTAGGCCCAGGGGTGATAACTTGGGAGGAATGTATACTGAAGCTATTGTCAAGGCCTTGTTGTGGGCCCTGAGTAGTAACTTGATAGCAAGGAACTGTATCTTAGTCCCAGAGCTAGGTATGGTCAGGGCATGTCCCATTGGGGTCTCTTTCAAATAAATGGCGCAGCCACCACCTTTTTTGTAAGTCTATCCTGTCAGAAGACTGAGTACCCCAGAATTGCAATAGCATTATCTGGGATCATAGGGGACAGCCACATCTCAAGCACTGAAAGGACATCTGGGTTATGTTGGGTGACCCAGTGAGTGCACTGAGTTTCTTGAGAAGACTGCAAACGTTGATGCTGGCAAGGGTGAGAGACCCAGTTCTGCATTTGCCATTGGGACTGTCCTGAGGTGGGCCAGGGTTAGGGTGGATAATTCCAGAGATGAGTAGAAGTAGGAGTAGCAGACATTTTAATAGCTGCTTGAGGAACCTTCAATGTAGCAGATGCCCCTTTTTTCCCATAGGGTGTTTATGGGCTTTATACTGTACTGAGCAGACAGTAGAGAGTAGAAGTGGAGCACTGTGAACAGTGGGTGTACACTTCGGGGGGGGCTTGGGAGTAACCCTTGGGTAAGGAAGAAGACACTGTGCTTAGTGTCACTACTGGTTATGGTCCTATAGCTATACAGATAGTATTTTTCAGGGAGTGATGATGGAGAGAAGGGGGTGTGCACTGGTAGTGTCAAAGGGTGACGACAGCATGAGCAAGGTGAGGAGGAAAGGCAAAAGGAGGAAGGCTGCCATGGAGGTAGAAAGGGGGTACAATCCCTTGAAGTTAATTCAAACACAGGAGTAGCTGGTAAGTAGAACAGGATAGGATGGCCAATTTTACAGGCATGAGCTCTTGGCAGTCCCTTGAACTCGCTTAAGACACAGGAGCAGATGGTAAGCAGGACTGGTTAGTATGGCCAAGATACAGGCATCAGGTCTTAGTAAGAGGACCAATGGAAGCAAAGGAGAGCAGGAGGGAGGAGCAATAATGCATTTAATAGAGGTCGGGGCTGGGGCAGGTGTGTTAATAGAGGTTGGGGCTGGGGCGAGCGGGTGGGAAAAACAAAAGTATAAGTGTTACTGTATAACTCTCTTGGAAAAAAAAAGCCGTGGTCCCCAGTAGCTGGAGACCTAGAAATATAGAAGGAGACAGAGCAGACAATAGCAGATCAACAGCAGGACGTTGCAGCAAATAGGCAGGACGAATGATAATATAGATCGATACAGATAACAGGAATACCTTCACTCGCAATAGTTGACCTCTTCTGACCTCACTTGTGGCTTTGCCACTTGTGAAGTCAGGAGGTCAAGCAGAGCTTGTGAAGATATTTCTACTGTGTCACTCTCACTCATGTCATATGTCACTAATGGAAAAGCAGCGTAGAAGGCGCGAGGCCCATAATGGCTCTTATGAGTTTAGGTAGTATTTTGGTTATCCTCCATTTTGTATGAATTAGTCCAACCGTCTCTTAAATATACCTTTGTTTTGACTCACAATTACACTTTCAGGGAGTCCATTCCACAGATTCACGAACCTCTCAGAGAAAAAGTACTTCCTTCTATTGTACCTGAAGTTTGTTCCCTTAACCTGGAACACATTGTTACAAATGCACTTCACAGGTCAGGCCCTCTGCTCTCACAGTGCCAACCTTAGAGTGCAACAGTGTGAACAGGTAACAGACAGGGTAACCCTCCTGTCTGCTTTGGGTCCGAATCACCTTTAGCCTCGAGTTCTAGGGGGGATTCAGACTGTGAACCTTATGCTAGCATACCCAATGTACAGGCTCAGATATGTACCCTCTTCGGGGATTACGGTACAATCCTTGGCCGGGGCACCTAGCCAGGTCTCCAAAATGTACCCTTAAAACTCTATAAGAGACCTTAGGTATATTGTTATATTTTTCAAGCTTAGTAACACCATCAAGCCTTTTTAAACAGTTGTCAGACTTAAAATACAAGCACTTCACATACAAAAAGAAACTGAGAAGACACCCAGGCAGTATCTTAAAGAAAATGTGATTTACTAGAATATGATAAAAACAGGTGAAATAACATACAGAACAAATATCACAAATCTTACAGTCATCTACAAATAAAAAGAAAAGTTACAGAAATACAAACTCCTACCGCAGACACTTAATTCTTCTCTACCTGTTTCCTTTAAGTGCTTGTTACATCAGAGAACTGCCTGTCTCTCAGAGTCCCAAGAATGATATTACACATTTCAGAAAACAATGATACATTTTCAGCTGTATCTCCCAACCCCCTTGGAGAGTCATCTAGCTCCTCCTTTTAGAATTAATTCTTACAAACATAATTTCATAATCTGAGCCTTTTTCCAAACCCTAAACCTCCCAACCCTTTCTAAAGCCCTTACAGAAACACTATTGGCCCCGATTTTGATTAAGGAGCTGGAGGGAGAGATAGGAAATTTTAAATCTAATAAATGTCCGGGGACCGACGGCCTGCCAGGGGAATTCTATAAAGCCTTTAAACAAGACACAACTCCCATATTACATCATTTGTTTAGAAATATAACCCTCCCTGAGACCCCTATCCCTCCCTACTGGCAATATGCAATTATTTCAGTAATCCCAAAACCTGGGAAGGATTCCTCCCTGCCTGGTTCCTATCACCCTATTTCCATTCTAAATACTGACTACAAAATTTTAGCATCGATACTAGCCCATAGACTAGCTAAATTAGCCCCCGGTTTAATTCAGCTGGACTAATCAGGGTTTATTCAAGGTCACCAATCCTTGGCCAGGGGCACCTAACCAGATCTCCAAAATGTACCCTTAAAACTCTATAAGAGACCTTAGATATATTCTTTTTTTTTTTTTTTTTTTTTACCTTTTTTCCTGGCAGGACCACCGGCAACAATCTCCGCCCTGGTCATGGCTCCCGGAGACCTCTACCACCGCCTATGACTGCAGAGGACCCACGGTCACCCCCGGCTTGCCCCCCGGAGGGTGGGGCCATGGGCCACCTTCGTGACCCTGGAACTGTGACTGGTTGGGGTCCTGCAGCGGTGGTGGCAATATGAGGCTCTCCAGGGAGGGCTTCATCCATCGGTGGTCCTGCCCCACCATCTTTTTCCTCCTTGTTTTCTCCCCAGAGGAGGCGGGACGTGCAATGACGCTGGCGTCTGCCCCCACCTCCTCCCCCATGTCAAGCGTCGGCGACATGAGAACTCCGGCCTCCACCAGGGTCCCCAGCGCTCGGCCCACCCACACACCCTCCCGGAGAAGAGGAGAGCTGCCCGCCGGATGCTCGATCCTACTCCCGGCCAAGCCTCCACGACCCGGATCCATTCCCCGAACCCGGTCGCCAGCGTCGCAGCTGGAAAGCCCACCGCTGCACCGACGGGCAGCCTTAGGTAGTTATTCTCTACCTTTTCCAAGCTTAGTAACACCATCAAGCCTTTTTAAACAGTTGTCAGACTTAAAATACAGGCACTTCACATGCAAAAAGAAACTGAGAAGACACCCAGGCAGTATCTTAAAGAAAATGTGATTTACTAGAATATGATAAAAACAGGTAAAATAACATACAGAACAAATCTCACAAATCTCACAGTCATCTACAAATAAAAAGGAAAGTTACAGAAATCCAATCTCCTACCACAGACACTTAATTCTTCTCTATTTAAGTGTTTCCTTTAAGTGCTTGTTAAATCAGAGAACTGTCTTTCTCTCAGAGTCCCAAGAATATCACACATTTCAGAAACAATGATACATTTTCAACTCTATCTCCTCACCCCCTTGATGAGTCATCTAGCTTGTCCTTTTAGAATTAATTCTTACAAACATAATGTCCTAACAGGAGGTACTTTAAAATGAATGGTACATCAGAAGAAAAAAACATTTCCTAAATATGGCATCCTTTAATTAAATATTTCCCTTTGATCTTAACTTTCCCACATCTGTCATGACCCTTGGCTGATTTCCTGTATCAGTGAGATCTGAGGTATTTTATGACTCTTCAGCTAGTTGCTAAACAGAGAGGAACCAGCCTAATTACCTTTCTCTTGAAACGTTATAAAATTCGTATTTAAGTTCTAACTTCAAAAGCAGCAGCAGGCAAAAACCGTCTCTGGAAGGATGTCTCAATTAACTGTTTTCCTCCTGGTCTGTTTAATTACATCCTGTAGTTCTCAGCCACTGACACCTTGAAGTTACAGACCAAATTCCTCACACACTAAAATGTCATATGCAGACCATGTATTTATAATACCAATATCATACAATAATCATAAGCAAGGGGGAGAACATCACAATCCTCCCCACCAGACTGAATTTGGGGGCTCTATCCCCTGCATGGGATGAGCTCCCTAAGTCAGTTCATTCCTCATATAGATGCGACAAGCCATCTGCGTTCTGATTGGTTACTACAGCCCTATGTAAGATCATCATGTCATAACCTTGCAAGGCAAGACTCCATCTAAATAGCCTACCATTCGTTTTTCCCATTTGTGTCAGCCAAACCAGGAGGTTATGGTCAGTTTGTACCTCAAAATGCTGCCCGTATAAGTATGGCTCTAACTTCTTTAGGGTCCACACTATGGCAAGACACTCTTTTTCTACAGTAGAGTAAGCCTGCTCCCTGGGAAGTAACTTTTTACTCAGGTACACAATGGGGTGATCTTTCCCTTGGTTGGATGTCTGACTCAGCACGGCCCCAATACCCACATCTGAGGCGTCAGAACCTGTCAACACAGGAGTACTGCACAGTGCCTCCTTCAGTCTGGTAAAGACTTTTTCATAGGCTGGTTCCCAGGTAATTTTCTTAAGCATCCTTTTTCTTTACTAGGTCAGATAGGGGAACAGCCAGGGCATTGTAATTGGGTACAAATTTCTTATAGTACCCTGATGTCCCTAGAAAACTCTTGACCTGCTTCTGCGTTTCTGGTCTGGGCCATGCCTTGATTGCCTCTATTTTTTTTTTTTTTTTTTAGTTGTTTAACCAGGAGTAGCACACTAAGCTGAAAGCTTTTTTACAGGAGCAACCTGGGAGCACAGGGAAATTAAGTGACTTACTCAGGGTCTCACAATATGTAAGTGGAAGCTGTGGGATTCAAACCCAGGTCTGGTCTGCTGGATGTCACCAGATTTGCAGCTCAGAGCCTTAAACCACTGCGCTATACTGCCTGCCCCTAAGTTTTCTAAGTTTTCCCCCTAAATTGGCTAAGTTTTCACTTAGTTAGGACAGTGCTGTCCCCGGCCTACAACATGCCCGAGGTATGCCACTTCAGACATGGCCACCTGGTACTTCTCAGCTTTGACAGTGAGCCCAGCCCTCTGTATCCTGCCCAGCACTTCCCTAAGGTGGGCCAGGTGTTCCTCCCAGCTGGCACTAAAGATGGCAATGTCATCCAGGTATGCCACAGCGTACTCCTCAGCACCATTTAACACTTGGTTCATCAACCATTGGAAAGTGGCCGGGGCGTTCTTCATTCCGAAAGGCATTACTTTAAATTCAAATAACCCTATTGGAGTGATGAAGGCCGACCTCTCCCTAGCTCTGGCAGTTAAATCTACCTGCCAATACCCCTTTGTCAGGTCAATAGTCGTAAGGTAGGTCGCCCCTCCCAACTTGTCCTGGAGTTCGTCCATCCTTGGCATCGGGTGGGCATCTGACTTTATGACTGCATTCAGTCCACAGTAGTCCATACAAATATGAGCAGAGCCATCTGGGCTTGGACCCAAGGACTACGGTGAGGTCCAGGGGCTGTGGGATCTCTGGATTACCCCATAATCCAGCATTTCCTCCACCTTCCTCCTAATGTCCTTTTGGACAGCCTCTGACACCCGATATGCTGTCTGCTGTATGGGCATCTGTGTCCCTGTCTCCACATTGTGCATCGCTAAGGGGGTTAGTCCAGGCTTGGTGCTAAACAGTGGGGTAAAGTCTGCTAAAACCTCTCTTACTTCCTGGATCTTGTCCAGGGCCAGCTGGGGTGACAATTTAACTGCCTCCACAGAGGACTCCCACCTGCTTTCTTCCAGCAAGTCCAGAAGGGGGTCTCCTTTGTCCGTCCCCTCCCCTCCCCAGGACTACATACTGCAAACACCATGTCAGCCCTATTAGCATATGGCTTCATCATGTTTACATGGTACATTCTTTCTGTATGTCTTCTGTTGGGTAACTCTATGATATAGTTCACATCATTTACCTTTCTGACTACTTTGTACAGTCCTGCCCACTCAGCCTGCAGCTTGTCTTTCTGGACCGGGATGAGGACCATGACTTCCTGACCCACTGTCTACGAGTGAGCTCTGCCTCTGCAGTCATACCACACTTTTTGTTCCTGGATCAAGTCTAGGGGCCCACGTACCCAGTGTCCATATAAGAGCTCGAAGGGGGAAAACCCTGTTGACTCTTGGAGCACCTCCTTGTATGTGAACAACAGGTGGGGAAGGTATTTCTCCCAGTCCCTCCCATGCTGTTCAGCAAACGCTTGGAGCACTGACTTCAGGGTACCGTTACATCTTTCAAAAAGCCCATTGGCTTGTGGGTGATAAGGAGTCATGCTTCTCTGCACCACCCCATTCCTCTCCCACAAACATTTCATCAGGTCCGACATGAAGGAACCCCCTCAATCGGTGATAACCTCCTGCGGAAACCCAACATGGGAGAAAATCCCCAGTAAGGCATCTGCCACTTTGTCTGTCCTCAGTGAGGATAGGGCGACTGCCTCGGGGTACCGGGTGACATAATCCACCACAGTCAAGATGAACCTCTTCCCGGAGGAGCCGGGGGTATTTAAAGGCCCCACAATATCCATTCCCACCCTCTGGAATGGCTCCTCCACTATGGGCAATGGAATTAGGGTGGCTTGGGTTTTCTTACCTGCCTTCCCTATTTCTTGGCACCGGTGACAAGACCTGCAATACTCCTTCACCTTCTGGGTGAAGTTGTGCCAATAGAAATTCTGAGCCAACCGCTGTGTAGTGCTTGCAATTCCCAGATGACCAGACTTGGGAATATCATGTGCAATCTTGAGCAACTGCTCACGGTACCCCTGGGGAATGACAAGCTGCCTGCCTATCACCCCTCCCTCTGTCTTAGCATCCTACGTATACATCAGTCCATTGTCCCAATAAATCTTATGTTTCCCATCACCTCCCTATGCTCTGTCAGAGTCTGCCCAAGCCCTCAGCTTCTCTAGACTACGGTTACTTTTCTGAGCAGCTGCAAACTCCATACATGTTCCCAAGGTATGGGACAGGTCCCCTTCAGTATCTAAACTAGGGTCCCTAGCTCCAGCATCAGGGCACTCAGGATTACTGCCATCCCTAACCCTCTGACAATGGCTCACTTCTCCTTCCTTGGAGTAACCCTCCGTAGCTGTTTGGTTAACTGCTACTGGAAAAATGTCTACCCCCTTTCATTAGTCTCCATATCAAGAGACACAGGCTGGGGAACCAGCCTCCCATTGGTTTCCACAGTGGCTTCTACGGGGTTCAGGGAACTACAATTTTCCCTTGCCGCTTGGCTACGGCTAACTGCATACACCATCCCGTTTGAGATTGTTGCCGAGGATGATGTCAACTGCTAAAGTTTCGGCTACAGCAACCTGTTGCGCAGTTCCCCCTGTTTCACCCGTCTAGGAGAACACTAGCCAGTGGCAATGTTTTCTCCTCCCCAGTGAACCCTTGTACAGTTACAAATTTATGTTTTTTTTTTTTTTTTTTTTTGTGTAACAATTTTATTTGCATTTCCAAACACTTACAACAAAACAAGTAAAACAAATAAAGGACTCACTTCGCCACAGGTAAAAGGCCATGACAAATTAGCACCTTATCTACTTCATCACAATGTAAAGTAAACATATAGCCTTCTCTTCTTTTTTTCTAAGCTTAACCTATAAACAGAGCATCCAGTGGCACATGCCATTTCCATTTCTTATATATATAAAAAAAAAAAAAACCCTTACCTCCCACCCCAAAAACCACATTAACCCAAACATATTTCATTAACTATTTACATTGATCCATAGTCACCGACTCATAAATACTGCGAAACAGTTGGCAAGAGTCCTCCTTAGGTCACCAAGACAATGGAGGAGTTAATCCACAGGTGCGGGACCTGAGTATTATAAGGGAAGCTATTTGGGGTCACGTGTCCCTACCAAGGCCTACATCCAATTATTCACATTTTTTCCACCCCCTCCCTCCCCTATACCTTCCAAGCCTACTGGGAGAGAACCGAAAGAAGCGGATTCCATACAGCTCCAAAGATCTCTTCTCTTTCTTGAATCTGATAGGCCCTCCTCTCAGAGCCAGAGCTGAGACTACCAGGGCTTTCCATTGAATGAGAGAGGGATCCTTTGCAGAAATCCATGTATTTAAAATACATTGCCTGGCAATTGCTAAGGCCACCCTTACCCACTTCCTACATATACCTCCATCGCCTCCCTCCATCCATTCAATTCCAAACAATATATCTATCGGCTGTAAGGTTAACCCAGCCCCCGCTTTCTCATTTAAATATTCCACGACCTCCTTCCAGAAGCTCTGTAGTCAGGGCACCTCCAGAAACAGTGAAAGTATGTGCCTATCTCCTTATTACATCTGGGACATACTCTGAGATCTCCGGGGCTTTTGTGGACCATGACCGGAGGATAGAAGAGCTGTGGACAAACTTATAGGCCGACTCTTTGTATTTATTGTATAACAGTAGGCCCATATGCTTTCTACTATTAATTCCCAATTTGAGTCTGAAATTTCGATCCCAAGATCCCTCTCCCACCGTGCTTTCCTACTCGAGCTGTCCTCTATTAGTCCCTCCCTCAGGATCCGCACTACTGTGCCTATTATTCCTTTAGGGTTGCTCCGGGCCTTACAAATTGCCCCCTCTAAGTTCATCTGCCTCACAGGCTGAGAGCCTGGTTCCCCCAATCAACGAGCAAAATCTCTTGCCTGCAGGAATCTAAATGTATGACTGCCTGGGATCCCCATCTTGTCCTTAGCTCCTCTAGGGAGGAGACATGGGCCCTATACAGGTCCCTCACACTGAATGCCTCTTTCCTCCCATACTCTAAAGCCTGAGTCCTCAAGACCAGGCAAGAAAAGAGGTTGCCACCAGAGGAAGGAGTAAGCTCCATCTTGTCATCCCCCACCCTTGCCCTTATCTGTTCCCACCCTCCAGAGTCCATATTACCAACCGACTGGGGCTTGGATGGTATGAGTATACCCTTCTGCCTCCCCTCCTCAGGAAGGCTGAAAGCCGGCCCTTCCCCTCCCCCTCCAAATCCAGCCAACTTGCTGCCTCCGGCCGTGCCACCCAGTCTTTGATTATCCTTGCCTGTGAGGCTAAAAAATAACTTTTAATATCTGGAAAGCCTAGCCCCCCTCTTCTCGTCTCTAATTTCAGTCTCTGCATGCTGATTCTGGGCTTCTTCCCTTGCCAGACATACCCGGAGAATCCCCTGTCCAGTCTCCTCATGTCCTTTTAAGTGACATCCAAAGGGAGCATCTGTAAGTAATATAAAATCCTGGGCAGGATATTCATTTTTATGATATTCATCCGGCCTAGCCATGACACCGGGTATGCCCTCCACCTTTTCATGTCCCTTAGCACTTCCTCGATCATGGGTGTATAATTCAATCTATATAAGTCAGCTAATGATCTTCCGATATTGACCCCCAGGTATTTCAAGGCTCCTTTCACCTCCCTCAGTCCCCATTTTTGTAGGTCCACTGGCTGTCCTCCACCCAAGCACATTGCCTCAGATTTTGTCAAGTTTATTTTATAACCGGAGAACAGTGAGAAATTTTCAATTAACTCTAGCACAGCAGGCAAGGAATCTTCTACCTGGCTCAGGTACAACACCATATCATCAGCATAAAGGGATAACTTATGCTGCCGCCCGCCCACACCCCAGAACACCCCTTACCCTCTCACATTGCCTGATGGCGACCGCCAAGGGCTCCAAGGCGAGGTTGAACAGCAGAGGAGAGAGGGGGCATCCCTGCCATATCCCTCTAAAGAGTTCGAAGACTTGTGAAAGGCCCCCATTCACCGCCACCGCAGCTTTTGGTGACCGATACAAGGCACCCACCATGTTAAGAAACCCCTGACCAAACCCATATCGCCCTAAGGCATCCATCATATAATCCCACTCAATCCGGTCAAACGCCTTCTCGGCGTCCAGGGCCAGAACTAAAGTGGGCCCCGGACGTCGAGAAGAAACATGCACCACGTTCAGCAGTCTCCGGACATTATGATATGAGTGCCTGCCTTTTATGAAACCAGTTTGATCCGGGTCCACCAGGTTAGGCATCAGTGTCTCGAGTCTGCCTGCCAGGACCTTCGCGTATATCTTGGCGTCCACATTCAGCAATGAGATAGGGCGGTAGGAGGCACCCTGGGTCTTTACCTTGCTTAGGATCACATATAGCCGCCATATCCATAGATGGTGGCAGGAACACCCTCTCCAGTGCCCCTGTATACTTCCCATAACAGATCCACTACCTGATGGCCCACCATCTTATAAAATTCAATGGGAAACCCATCTGGGCCAGCAGCTTTACCCGACCTAATACCCTTAATGGTCTTCCCTATTTCCTCCTTAGTAATATTGGCCTCAAGAGCTTGTCTTTGCTGCTCAGATAGTTGCCTTAACCTAATCCCGTCCAGGAACTGTTCCATCTTGCCCCTGGTCCCCTCTGCCTCTTTTTGATATAACTTACTGAAAAATTCCCGGAACCTTTCCCTAATAGCCTGGGAGTCTCTCGTTACAGCCCCCTGCCTGTTCCTTATTTCCAATACCCTGGCTTTCCCCCTTCTACCCTTAATCAAATTGACAAGAAGTGGGCCAGGTTTGTTCCCCCATTCATAAAATCTCTGCTTCACTAGCCATAATCGTCCTCTTGCCTGCTCCTCTAGTACATTATTCAGCTCTCCTCTAGCAGCCGCCAGCTCCGGTTCACTGGCTACGACCCCTTTGAGTACCTGACCCTCCAGATCCTTAACCCTTTGGAATAGGGTCTCATATTTTCTATTTCTTTCTTTTTTGTACCCCGACACAAAGCCAATAATAGCTCCTCTCTTTGTGGAGAGGCAGCCGATTCCTTATTCAGGTCTACATATCTCTTCACCTGTGCACCCAAAAACTCCCTAAATTTCTCATTTCCCAGCAAATATGAGGGAAACCGCCACATATTTAACCTCTCCCTTAACCCTTCCATTTCTATCGTCATAGTGACCATGGCATGGTCAGAAATATGGATAGGTTCATGTTGCGTCTCTACCACCTTTTGATACCACCCCCCTCAATGTAAATATGATCTATCCTAGACCAGGTCTTATGGGGATTAGAGAAAAAAGTATATTCTCTTGTTTTTGGGTTCGCCGTCCTCCATACATCTATTAAGTCGAGATCCAGTAGGCCCTCCCTCCATTCCTTTAGAAATTTGCCCCCTTTGCCCCTGCCCTTTGAGTGATCCAACACCGTGTCAGGTGTACAATTGAAATCTCCCCCCAGAATTAGCCCCTTAAATTGTTCTTTCGCCATTACTGCCAACATATGCCTGTAAAACTGAGGTTCAGTAACCGCAGGGGCATATACACTCCCAAACGAATCGGAATACCTCCCAACATCCCTCCACAAACACATACATGCCTTCCCTCTTGTCAGACACTGTTCTAGTTACCTGAAAAGGAGGTCCTTATGTATGAGCACTGCAACCCCTTCTACTCAAGGAGAAGAAGCTGCATACACTTCTCCTACCCAATTCCTGATCAACTTTCTATGTTCGACGGGTCAAGTGAGTTTCCTGTAAAGGCCTACCTGTGCCCAGCCCTCCTTAAAGCAGTAAGAAGCAGGGTCCTTTTAATAGGGATGATATACCCCGAACATTCCAGGACACTACTTTTACTTTAGGTTTAGGAGCCATCACCCATGTGGACTTCTTTTAACCCCTTTCTTTCTCCCCCTCCACTTTACACTCAGCCCTCCCTGTCTCGTAGCCTGTTGATTTTTCCCAGTATGACACGTAGATCGAAGATAACAGTGTTTAACACAACAATCCCCCCCAACAACATATAACTCCCACAACTTATTTACAATGTACCCCTGATCGAGCCCATACAAGGCGTATAAACTTACTCGCCAGTATGCTCCCCCCCCAAAAAGCAAGGCAGGGCTTGAACCATAGAAGAAAAAGCGAAAATTCTCTACGTTCAACCTTCCCCCAGGCAATTCTGAAACTTCTTTCCACCACATGAATTCACATCCCACACACATACCCAAGTCCACCCCCACCCCCTGAGCTGTGGAACCATCTTTTAAGTAGGAGGGAATCTGGCAGTTCTTTGAGACCCCCATCATTTCAGCTGCTCCCCCAATCAACCATTGCTGATCTTTGTCCCCTTTTAAGCACTCAGCTCCTCCAAGATACCTCCGCAACAGGGCCGCACCGTAAGGGTCCCCAGGTTAGGCCCCACACCCAAGTATCTACGCGCAGGCCTCTCCGGAAACCCCCCGTGCCCAACCCCCAAAGGTCATGTCCACGTCCACCTTTTCTTTAACAGATCCACCTGGTGGGGTAGGCACCATACATAGTCATATACCCAGTGGGATATCAGACCCGAATAATTCTCAAACATAACCAAGTCAGTCACCCGATCACCGGCAAGGCACTGTTGGTCACCACGCTCCGTGTACAGTCAGAAGGTGAGAAAAGACAAAAAAAGGAGGCATGTAGACACCGGATACATCCCTGGTTACCCATTTTCTTTTGAGCTCCATGACAAAGCTCTTCGCCTCTCCACTTCCCAAAAGCTGTAAGTGGCCCTCGTGCTTGATTTTCAGTATGGCTGGGAATACCATGTACCAGTCCAGGCCCAACCTCTGACACATCAGCGATCACATCATTAAATTCTCTTCTTCCTGCCAATTCAGGTGAGTAATCTTGAGAGATGAATAGACGGGCCCCCTCATATTGAAGCTCATGGAGAGATTTATAAGCACGCCACATTTCTTGCCTGTCCTGATGGTTATGGAAGCGTATAATCACTTGTCTAGGTGGCTGGCCATTCTGTGGCTTGGGCAGGACTGCACGATGAGCGCGCTCCAGCTTCAACCTTCCTCCTTTTGGCTGCATTCCTAGGAGCTTGGGCAGGGTCTTGGCATAGAAGCCCAGGATATCGGGGCCTTCCTACCCTCTGGCAATCCCTTAACCTCAGATTGTCCCTCCTTAAAATTCTCCTGGTAATCCAGCACTTCCCTCATCTTGGCCACCTGTTTTTCCAGCTCAATAATCCGTCTTCCCAGAGGGTTTAATTCATCCTCAGCTGTTGCAATTCGGCCCTCCAGCTCCTCAACCCTCTCATTTTGCCTCTCCGTCTGTGCTTCCATGAGTGCAAGCCTCCCCTCGATTTTATTTTCAAGGCTCTCCAGTTTGGGCGCGAGTGCTGCCATAAGCTGATCCTTCAGCTCGTGCCCCAGCGCCAACATCTCAGCTGCTGATAGGGAGATCGGGCCTGCCACACTCACTACAGGCCCCGTCGCGGCCTTTCTGCTGCTTTTGGCCGGTGTTTTTTGGCCCTTTGCTGCCGTAGAAACCACATACTCATCCATTCTGCTTTCCGGTGCTTACGAGTGCTGTTAATCGGGTGTGAATTGCGCTAATTCAGCGGTTTTTCAACTAAAATTAAGCCCGACGGAGGGAGCGGAGAAAAGGCACATCCTCACTCCATCCCGCGGTCGTACAGTTACAGATTTATTGGGTATAAACTGACCAGGCTCTACCAGATCCCCTTTTACCAATGTCAGGGATGCCCCTGTGTCTCTTAACCCTTGCGTCTGTACACCATTCACAGTGACTGGATGCATGTGTTCCCTCATGTTTACAGGCATGCTTTCAGGGACACACAAACAACCCACTTCTTTCCTAGCACCACTGTGCGTATTGCTCATCCTTTTGGGACACTGTCTGGCAATATGTCCAGTTTCTTTGCAAACCCAACAGTCATTTCTTTTCTCAGAAAAATCTTTTCTTTGAAACCTGGAGCTAACTGGTTTCGGTGGAGGCAATGAGGGTTATAGCTGCTCTGAAGGTGCGCTTTTCCCTTTCTGCGCTGCCATGCCTGCCCCATTTGCTCTCAGAGCAGGTCTGCTCTTGGCATAGCGGTCTGAGGATTCAGCAGCTTCTTGCACTGTTTTTGGATCTTGGTCCTCCAGCCAGGTTTTCAGCTCTGCTGGGCATGCCCCAAAAAAACTGCTCTAACAGTACCTCATTTTACATTTTATCTATAGAGTTTGCTTCAATTTCTTCCCAACAACGATTCCAAGAGTGAGTTTAAAATCTTCTGGCAGCAGAGCATTTTCTTATGCTGCACCCACTCTTTGGAATTCTCTACCACGCCGGTTAAGGGAGTGAACTTCCGTGGAGGTATTTAAGAAGAATTTAAAAACTTATCTGTGGCAATCGGCCTTTCTGGAAGACTAAGTTAATTGTATTGTGTTATGATGTTATGGAATATTTTATGCTGTGATTTTTATATTTGATGTTGTCATGGCATGATTTTATTTATATGTTTTATTAATTTGTATTTGATGTTGTGGCTTTAATATGTTCAGCACCTTGATACGTTGAAAGGCGCTTTATAAATAAAACTATTATTATTATTACTTTGTTCAGTTTGCATTTTTCAATCCTAATGTCTGCATTAATGTAGTGTTCTGCAATGAATAAATTAGATAAATAAATATATCATAGGGTCAGCCTGGTTGCCTAGTGAGGGGGTGTTTGTTCTATATGTGGGGGTCCTGGATTTGTGTTCCAGGCCCTGGCTATTTGTTGGTACCAGCAGGTGGAAGCATGATCCATAGGGTCTACTCCACCTTGGGGGGGAGGTGGTATCCGCTGTGGTGTGACTGCCCACTGGTGTCCCAGGGGGTCAGAAGACATGATGGCAGAGCCATCCTTATGTACTCCCACTGCTCACTGGGACTTCCTTTGCACTACATTTCACTTCATTTATTGATTATACTGGTAAGACGTAATGAGCATGAATGGCCTATTTTCATCGGTGGCCCACTCAAGAGAAACACCATGACAGTGAAACTCGAAAATAGACCATTACAGCGACAGTCACTGTAATGGTCTGTCTTCACCACCGCGGCTTATCCCGGTGTTCTGCCCCCCACCGGAACAACTCCAACCCGGTGTTGATTATATTGAAGTGCGGACGGCACAGCACCCTGAATGAGGGATGTGGGGGAGGGCATAGCCCCCCACAAAAACACACTCTTTCGTGACGGCACAGTAGTGGTGTCAGTATTGTGCCATCGCTGTCTTGAAGGTCGGCAAAGTTCCTGTTGATGACAAGTGGTTCTTCCCATTTTTATATGTGACTAGTTCTTACAAAACAAAAAATATCTCACAGACAAAGACAGTCAGTATACACAACAACAATGAGACTGGGTGAAAAATAACTTCTACAACATAGTTTTAAAAAATAGTAGTAGAGATGCTGCCTATAACCGATTTTAGTAAATTAATATAATCACATTTTATATATTATTATGTGTGTTCCTCCCTCAGGTTGCATGTCATGCATGCATGCACTTTCCCTGAGTGTTCCCCTGATGCTGGCCTTGACTCAATGTATATCTGACTACTGCAGGTATGAGTGGTACCTCCCAGTGCCCACCATGGTGATAAATGGCAAAGGGATAAGTAGGTCATATAAGAAGGAGGCCAGAAGGGGCACAGCAAGATACTTGCGGAAAGAGGTAAAGAGGAGCTGCTATGTCCGTAGGAGTAAAAGAAAGGCAAGAGAGGGGGAAAAGCAGAAATATAGAGCTAAAGAAACAAACAATAAAATATAAAATACCAGACCAGTAGGCAGAATAGCAAATGGTCAGCCAATTTAAACAAATTCTGGTCAGAGATGATACAGCTGTGGTGAGCTTTTAGAAGTGGCAAGAGCGTTGAAAATAACATGCAGTGCTCTCGTTATACCTGAGTCAGATGTAACTGATGCTGCTGCGATTACAGAACTGCACATGCATGATACCTGCACATGCTCAGTTTGCCCCAGAGTCAGCCATGAGTAACATGGCAGCACTGACATGACTACATATGCGCGATACTCACATATGCACAGTTTAAGCCAGTGGCGCCATGTTGCACGTGGCGGTCGTCAGTATCTCAGCAAAGCTATCCTGTATCAGTACTTTGCATGCAAATGTAAACATGAGTAAAAGTAAGACCCCACTGAAAATGAGATATTGCATCTCAGCAAAGCTATCCTGTGTCTGTACATTGCCAAAATGGATAAAAGTATGACCCCACTGAATATGAGATACTGCATCTCAGCCAGGCTATCCTGTGTCAGTACATTGTAACAGGGCTATAAAATCATCAAGAGGTTCTGAGGACATGTGAACATTGAGAGCAAAGCTTGAGAGATTCCAGCATTTTTCCAGAGCCTCCGTGATATGTTGCAGGTGAGTATTACCATTTAAAATAAATAAAAACACATAAAATAGCCTTAACATTTGTTATAGTGATTTTACTGACAGGCATAATGAAGTCAGTTGTGTACATGTATTGATATGAGCATACAGGAAAATGTACAGGAGATTTGTCCCAGTCTTACATGGAAAATACAGGGAAAAGGAGGGTGCCCTATAGGGAAATGCTTTGTTCAATCTTGGAACACTGCAGCTGACACCACTATGATTTCTTTGTAATTCTCTAGGATGGTAACCTGTGAACAAGACGACCGCAATTGAGCACTTACAAAAATGGTGACTCAGTTACGGCGCCTGTGTTTAGGGCTACCTGGCAGGGTAGTGACTGGATACCTGGGTGGGCGAGGTACGGCGACAGGAAGTACGCACGTGATACGCAATGTGGCACACACATGTGGGGGGAGAGGAAGGGGAGGGAAGGTATGTGGGAGGTGTGTGGGCAGCTGCTGGAGCTGGTCCACTAACGTGGTGGGAGGGTAGTTGATTGGGAGGTGCAGGATGCAGGTTTAGTCTGGCATGGTGGAGTTCTTTTTTTGCGGCAGGTGGCTTTTTGTTAAGTGTTTCACCCCCAACATGCACCCCCGGGTTGAGGATCCTCTAGTAGAGGTACAGGGATATGGGGGGGCACAGCCCCTCTTATGAAAAGGAAACCCGTAGATCTCGGGCACCCTTTCATGTTCGCCACAAGTGTGTATCACAGAAATTCATTTTTGGTGATGTACACTCACCCTAACGGCGATTGCTATTCCACGATCGCTGTTATGACACAGAACCCCCATAGTATGCCCCTTGCAACCTCTGAAAACCCCTAAAACATTAGCAGTCGAGCATTTACCCTTCCTACAAGTATAAAACCATGAGAGTTCCAATGCCAATAATTAGATAGGTCCTGAAAAGGTTAACATAAGTCAACTCTTCAGAGGAAATACTGTAAATCATTGCTACACACATACACATTGGGAGAGATGACCAAGAATGTAATTTGAAACTGCTCTGCAGTTAGATGCTGTTATCTGTTGGAAGTCACGTCAGTAAATTGTTAGTCTCCAAAGATAGCAATTCACATTGCAATAATGACCAAGCTGAAAAAATAGTGTTGGAATTGGTCTACCCAACAGGGACAAGGGAGTATTTTATTTAACTGGCAAGTTGGGGAAGGATACACTGAAATCTCCAAAAATGTGTGCCACGGAACTCCATTTTTCCATCTACAGACAGCAAGATGGCTGAGAAATGGCTTAAAACATTTTTAACTGAGCTTTAAACAGAGGCAATGAATGAAATGTTTAATGGCAAAGAATTGCACTACCTTGAGAAGAATTCAACTGGAAGTTCTGTTGGCAAACAGTTTAAAACTAGAACATGATACTATCAGAACATTTACAGGAATGTAAAGGACATATGATGTATGAGATCAAAGGTATGCTGATGCAGTTAAGATCAAAAGTATGAAAGGCTATGAATGTCATTTCTAACAGGGAACTAGTGTAAACTATCCCAAACTGGTTTAATATGCTTTGATTGTTTAATCTTGGTAAGGCATTTAGCAACAGAGGTTCCGAATAGAGTCACTGTGCCTCTGGCTGACAGCAGGCATAACATACTTCATAAATAGGCCACTAGGGCTCTCACATCTCATATTAGATCAATAGAACTGGGCAGATGTGAGGGGCCAAGACAAGGGGCCTTTTCATGTTGCCAACTTCTAGGTTTCTATGTACCAATATGCTGCTCGAACCTGTTACAAATTTACCACTGACCTGCTCCCTTATTTTTACACTTTATGCCCTTACTCACACTACCCACAGGGACCCTATAGTCTGGCTGTGTCAATGAGGTCTATGTTCCTGTGTTCACATGGTGCTTAGCCATTTTGGTATACCAAGGTCTCCCTGTTAATGTCATCAAATGTTTGCCCAATCTTATTCATCTTAACTGTCTGTGCTGTGTTAGCTGCTCAGACAGGGTGACATCATCCATAAATAATCCCCCCGCCCAAAATTCTCAAGATCTAAGAGTGGATCCACCTCATTCTGTACCTCTGGGCACCTACAGGCAGCTAGGACCATTTCTTCCCTGTCATGGTAAGGTTTTGTGTTGTTTACCTGATAGACCCTCTACTTGTGTCATCTGTTGGGCATATTTACTGCATAATTCATGACATTAAGCTTTCTTAACACTGATTACTGAGCCTTCCAGGCTGCTTGCAGTGTATTTTGGCAGGCAGGAATGAATACCATCACGTATTTTCTGACCTTATTCTCCCAGACTATGGCACCAGAGTTGTATAGTACCCAGTTTTCTGTCACTGAAGTACAGTGACTAGGTGATCCTGGTTGAGCCCCACAAACTTCTTGAACCATAGCTTGAAGGTCAGGATGCACTCCACAACAGACACTGCTTGGGGAGAAACATAGACTTTGATGGCAGATAAGACCGCTTGGCCCACCTAGTCTGCCCATTAAAGCAAGGTAACCCCCATTCATCTCTCTCTCTAGAATTATATAATGTGATAGCAGATAAAGACCAAGGGCCCGACTCTCAAAGTCCTGAGCTTGATGCAAGGTGCCTGCACCAAACATGAATGGCACAAGTGACACCTTGCGTCAAAGTTTGCCCCCGGAGCTATTCTCAAAGGCAGCCGGTGGCAACAGCAGGCTACCTGTCCAAAACAGGGCTTGTGCCACCCGTGCACCCACAAATGCGCTATGACACGGTGCAAGGGGGCATCTGGCTTATACAAGCTGCCATAGCCCTTACATCAGTATTCTCAGAACTGTTCCTGAAGGATAATTTCTATGTACCCTTAGATCAGCTAGGGATGGTCTAAGGGTACATAGAAACAGCTCCCACAGGAGTGTAGATAAAAATGCAGCAGTGTGCCATGTTCCCCCTCCTCAGCCCTGCAGAGTGTCATGACCCCAGCCGATATCCCCGAGTGCCAACATCTGTGATGTATAATGTGAACATGCCCCCCATCCCCAATCCCTTATAGTGCTGGACATGTTAAATGTATTCAGGTCTCCACTCCCTGAGCCCTGATGGTGCCAGACATAGTATGCATACCACTGTCCCCCCCCCCAAACCCCAAATGTGCCATACATATTACTGGTTGGCAAATCCCTCCTCTCCAAGTCTTGATAGTGCCAGATATATGAACTGTATCCCAGTCCCCCCTCCCTGATCCCCGCTGTTGTTCATATGAAAACCAATACATCCCCATGCCCCCTCCCTGAACCCATAGGTGCTAGCACGAATACTGCTATGTTGAGCCAGTGATCAGCACAGCCCACCACACACCACTGTGACTGGCCGCCGACTGAACTGTCGATGAGCCTATGTACACAGTACAGTAGGCTCCTTGGCAGTGCAGTCACAGGCCAGCCATGGATGGGAGAGATAGGGATAAATAGAGGGTGCAGTGGTGGGTCCTGGAGGCATTTTAAGGTGAACCTACAGAAGGCATTGAAAAGGACATCCAGCCTGGAGAGGGTAATCGTGGATGTGGACCTGTACATGACATCAGCATAATCAAAAAGTGTCAGGATCATCTTTGTCAGGAGAATCCAGGAAACAGAGAGGAAGGGGGCATCTTTGTTTCTGTAGAGGGCCCAAGTTTGGGGCGGAGCTTGGAGTAAATGTAATTTATGTGCGTAGAGAAGTCCAGGCGGCTGTCCAGCCAGACTCCTAGGTATTTGTAGGCTGGAACTATGTCCAAGGTTTTGCCATCAAGGGTGGAGTAGGCAGGGGGTGTGAGGAGTCTGGCTAGTTTCTGCAGTGTGCCAAAATTCATGGAAACTGTTTTAGAGGTATTTACTTTTAGTTGATCTGCTTCAAACCAGTTCAGGACACGGTTGAAATCGGACTGCAGTTGAGAGGTCACCTCAGAGGCAGAGGGTCCGGAGTTATAGAGGATGGTGCTGTCAGCATAGAGGTGTATGAGGGATGAGGAGCACATGAGGGGGAGGTCATTTAGAAACATAGAAAAGAGGATGGTACCAAGGATGGAGCCTTGCAGTACTTCTGCAAGGATGGGGGGGCAGTATGCCTCCAGTTTGGACGCACTGAGAGTGACCAGAAAGGTAAGACCCAAGCCACTTGCCTGAGAGGGGGGAAAAGCCAGAAAGTTCAAGCTTGGTGAGTAGAAGAGGATGGGAGACAGAGCCAAAGGCCTTGGTAGGTTGGCCTTTGTCCATACAAGTGAGAATGGTGTTTGTGACCCTAAGGAGGGAGGAGACAGTAGAGTGTTTTTTTCCTGAAACCTGATTGGTATAGGGAGAGAAAATTGGTGGCAGTGAGGAAGTGAGTAAGTTTGGTGAGGACAAGGGTTCTTGGAGCTTGGCTAGTGCAGGGAGGAGGGAGATGGGACAGTAATTACCAGGTTGGGAGTGGTCAACATCTTTATGAAGGGGAATCACTTTAGCAGCTTTCCTGGCCTGTGGTACTGCGCCGGGGGAGAAAGACAGATTGAGCAGATGAGACAGGTGATAAGCAATGGCAGGGGCAGAGATCTTAAGCATGAGGGAGTCAAGACCATCAGTGCTGGTTTTGCGTGGATTCAAGGACAGAAGAGCATGGATGACCTCTTGGGCAGTGATAGGATAAAGTTGACATGTATATGAGCCGAGAAGGGTTGTGGTGCCATGGGAGGATTTGTAGGGGAGTTCAGGAAAAGAGGGGAGTGCTGAGGGGTGGAGGGTGAGTAGAGGTGGATGGAAGAGCACAAGTTGTAAGGAAATTGTTTAAGGTAGAGGCAACAGTGTGGGGGTCAGAGACTAGGTTGTTGTCGATAAGGAGAGATGGGGTGGAGGAGTTGGGTGGTGGTTTGAGAAGGAAGGAGAGGGTCTGCCAGAACCTATGGAAGAGTTTAGGTTTTCTTGAAGTGTGTACTTGAAATAGTGGGATTTGGCTGCCCTGATGGCTTTGGTACAAGCATTTCTCAGAGTACAGTAGGTGGAAAGGTCATTAGGGGAGTGAGACACTTTAAAGTGAGTCCATGCACAGTCACGAGAGTTGCAGAACTTGATGAGGTTGGCTGATATCCACAGGTGGTGGAAATGTCTCAGCCTATGGCAGCGCAATGGGGCATGTGTGTTCCAGACATTATTTAATACGAGGCAGAAAAGGGACGAGAGCAGTGTTTATGTAATGTGTGGTGTAGAAAAGGGACCAATCAGAGGAGACAAGATCATGCAGGAACATTGAGGGTTTTAGAGAGTGAAAGGAACGAGTCCAGCGATAGGTAGGGGGAGCATGGCAATTTGATTTTGTGTGTGCAATAGGTCATAAGGTGGTCATTGAAAATGCCTGGGAGCATACGGGCTGCCAAGATCCGATGTGGGTGTGAGGCCAGTATCCAATGCAGGAGGGTGTGGTTTGGGGATTGGGTCTAGTAGCAGTGGATGAAACCATGGAGACGGTGTTGACCACTGAGGAGGGTGGTGCTTTGGGGGAGGAGTAAAGTATTCCGAATAAGATGGGGCAAGAGAGCCGGCCCCGTGGCACTGAGGGTTGAGGCGCTGGACGCCACACCTCATGCCACGCCGGCAACCCGAGTTTGGGAGTGAGCTCGGGCGCCGGGGGTCGGCAGGGGAGGGATCAGATTGACTGCCCGCTGGGCTGCTCTCCTATCCCAAGGGGAAGGGTACTTGGTCGTCCGGAGCTCCGACGACCCCTGGTGTAGACTGGGGGGATGCTGCAGTAGCTCAGGGCAGCACGTTACAGCGTGCCTGATGCTCACAGGGTTGCCATGAGCTAAGTGTTGGGGAGTGCACATGCAAGGGAGGGTGGGGAAACAGGACAGAAAATGGAAAAACCTAGCTCCTGGGGATAGGCGATTGCACATCCCCACCATGCCCAGCGCCAGATCTGACTGGGCCAGGCCTCATCAGTCCTCCACCTGGGCCCCGCCCATCTGCCAGGGTCTATATTCCTAAGGAGCCCAAGTAAGTGGTTGGGCTACCCTCCCCGGGCAGGTTAAACCGGAGGTACTGGCAGCGGGGGGGAGGGAGAAGGGCACTAGACCACAGTGAATCTCAGGCAGGCAGGCAGAAAGGAGAAGATGCCTGAGAGAGTTCTCCCGAGCTGTGTCAGAAGGGAAAAAGAGTTAACAAAAAAACAAGATGGGGAAAGAGAAAGGCATGAGCAGTTCAATAAGGAGGAGTTCATGAGCCTTAGGGACCACCTCACTAGTAATGAGAGATACCGGAAGGTTTTGGCCGTGATAGAGTGCTACACCCTCACCCCACTTAGAATGGTCTTCTCGAAGGAGATGGCAGTCAGGCAGGGAGAGTAGAGAGTCAGCAATTCTGCATGACAGTCGTGATTCGGTGATGCAGAGTATGTCTGGGGAGTGTTGTGACAACCAGACTCTAAGGAGGACTATTTAGGGAGTAGGCTCCTGGCATTGAGGTGGTAGATGGTAAGGCCTTTCAAAGGAGGGGGGGACTAAGGGATCAGGCCAGGGTTGGGTGTCTCCAGCTAGTAAGAATAGTATGTAAAAGAAGAAGAGTTTGCTAGTGGGTTTAAGTAGCTTCAAACAACTCCAGTGTAAGCATAGGTGAGTAGGACAAACAGTAAGGTGAAGCCTGTGGATGAGTTCCAGGTTAAGAGAGGGGAGCTGTAGAATGCCTGGGGGGAGAGACAGGAGAGGAGAGGGTGGGGGAAGGGTGCTTTGGGTGAGGGAGAACAAGTAGCAGAAGGAGTAATTTGGTAGCAGTTTATGATGTAGGGGGTGGGGAGGGATGTGAGGGTTGGTGGAGGCATAGTGGCAGGGAATGAGGAGTTTATGGGGGATGCTTTGTGGGGGAGAGGGGAGTAGAGGGGTAGGAGCATGAGTACAAACAGACATAAGTAAACAAAAAGCATGGTTTGAGATTGGGAAATGGTTGACTGTGACAGAGGTAGTGTTTTGCAATTCTGTAAAAGATAGGGCAGAGTGCTTGTAGCAGGAAGGAGCTTACTGGTACCATTCAACTGGAGTAGGATTAGGGTTGCAGGAGAAAAAATAAAATTTAAATATGCCCCTAGTGGCTGGGCCTTATTACGAACTAATGGTAAAGTAAAGAGATTGTTTCAGGGCACACTTGGTTGGCTACAGTGGCTTGTGATCCTTTTAGTGACCACTGGAGCCCCAAATGATTAATGAAAAATGTGGGGGAGGAACACTAGCTGGCTGAATGGCCTAGGGGATAGTGCAATTAGCTATGGATGGTTCCAGCGCAAGGGTCGTAGGTTCAAGACCTTCACTGGGAAAGTTTCTGTGCATATGGGACAATAATAGGGCTACAACGAGTTAAGGGACGAAAGGGTTAATTAAAGCAAGTGGTCTTATAGGAAGCGGGGTGGGAAATAATTTCATGTTGTCACATGGCAAGAGGAGTAGCAGTGACCCCTAGCAGTCCAACAATATAAGTTGGAGATGGAATCCAGGGGTGATTGCCAGTTGCGGTAGTCATGTGGTAGGTATGTCACATGGGTTAGAGCTGGCTATAAGGCAAATGCTCACCCAGGGGGGTGGGGAGTCAGACACCATAGTAACAGTGGTGGCCAGTAGACTGCCTCCAACTGTGAGCTCAGCCTCCAGTAACTACAGGGAAACAGAGCATCCGATGTACCGGCTGGTAGTGGGGGTGGAGAGCCTGTTCAAGCTGCTCTCCGAGAATCTGCTGAAAGGGAAGAAACACACAGTATACCGTAAATCTCAGGGCTACAGGGAGGGATTAAGAGGTCAGAAAAGAGAACAAAGGGACTTAAAAGTTCGGGGCAGGAAACAGGAGCTAGACAGACTGGCGGGGGCAGTGTAGAACACAGGGTGGAGAAATCAAGACTAATCTCTGTGGAGCGGTACAGCAAATTACACCAATACCTAGGTAAGCAAACTGTCCTAAATAATAAGCAAACAGTCTAACAGAGTTGGCTTACCAAAACACAAACAGTCCTAAGGGGACTAACTGAACTGGCTACAAGCAGTGCTAGTCCTACAAACAAAACACAACCTTAAGGTAACACACTAATCACGACCAGATACATGAGGCATAGACAGTTTTTTTATGTTAAGTAAATCAATCAGTAGACTGCCTCTGACTGAGCATAGCCACCAGTACCTGCAGGGAAATGGAGGGTCTGATGTGCCAGCTGGTAGTGGGGGTTGGGGGCAGAGAGCCTGTTCAAGCTGCTCTCCGGGCATCTGCTGCAGGAAAACGGAGGGTCCGTTGCGCCGGCTGGTAGTAGGTGAGGGAAGGGGGTGGAGAGCCTGTTCAAGCTGCTCTCTCTGCTGCAGTTGACAAATCTGAGGTCTATACCTTTGGTATAACAGTAGGGAAGGTACTGCACAAACACCCACATTTTTTGAAGATTTTTACAAAATGCAGCAAATTAAATTGTGGCATTATGAACCCTTGTAACTATAAAATTACTTGGCCAAATCTCTACGTGTTTAGCAGTTTCTATGACACTTCCAAGAAGGTTATGCATGCTACTTGGTAGTATCTAGCTCCACAGGTGGCAGAGTTATAAGCAGATACAGTAAATACTGTCACGAAACTTCACAAAACATAAAATGTCAGGCATTTGGCCTCTGTAAGTTCAAAACAATTCATCCACATGTTATGAGACTTGGTATGCCCTTAGTACACTAAACAGCAAGTAAGCATGCCAATACTCAGGTTTTTAGCTCAACGAAAGACTGTGTTATGACCAAATAAACACTTTTGTGAAACTCCATGAAATTTCACAGAATTTCTTAAAATTCTGCCAAAATGTTGCAAAATTAGAATATGCTAATTGTGCACAACCTTAGTATGAACCTTATTATTGTAACCTTTTTCCTGGTTATTACAAGCTTCTCCCCTGGATTTGGGATTCAAGACTGCTTTGTGCTCTGCTGTGCAGCAGCCCTCGAGACTTGGACTTGGGACAGGGCTGACTGTGGCTTTTTGGTTACTGGAGTGCTGATGGGGTCAGAGTGACAAATACTGAAATTATATTTTGCATTTTCAGCAAGCACGTGATTATTTCAGTGGCTCGCTCTGTGTGGTGTGTGTTTCCTTAGATGTCTGCAGCCACACTGAAATTTGCCTGTGCCTGCCTGCTGCAGCATCGCCTGTGTGATCAGATCCCTCCAATCTGGAGGTGGGAATCAGGACGAACAAATAGCCAGTTAGACATCGAGAGCTGGTCTGCCAACAGGCACTGCATGAGTGAAAGAGAATTAAAAGTTGAGAAAAGAAACAGTACATGAAATAATGATGCAAATATGAATGTATGTTGTGGACCAATTGTGACGCCAAAGTGAGGGGTACGTGGGAACCAGGGACTGGAACAACAGTGCTGAAGTCTTTGAGTCATGCAACTATGTGCTACGGGATGAGACTCATGTGCCTCCTGACCAATTCACCATCCTCAGCATCATGGAGCTAGTGAACCGTGATGGCTCCTTGTGTGGCAATCGAATCAGTCACAGCTGATTGCTGTGAGGTCATACCTAGCAGGACAGACTATCGGCCTGAGTAAAATATCAGAACCACAAGTATTTTTCTCTTTTACTGCACAAAGCAAGTCAGTGGGTGAGCCATTCATTTACTGTTACGGTCAATGAGAAAAGTGCATTTGCTGGCGAAGGCTAGCCACTCTGTTGCCAGGCTTGTCTTTTGGATGAGGTTCTTGATACTATAAAACAGAAAAGCCAACCCAGAGTTGCCCTTAATGTAACATAAAGACTGCTCTTAAAGCACATGCTATGTCCGTTTTAAGAAAGTTAAATCGAGGTCTGTCATTTGTAAAGTGTTTCAGCTGTGAACTTTGTAATGATTCAATGTATGCCACTGGCATGAGCTACCAGTCATTCCCTGTATATCATTTCACTGCCGTGTAAGGCCCATGTTACTGATGGTCAGTTAGTCATCAGCCATACTTCTACCACTGGCACCAGAGAGCTGTGTGTGCCACAACCAGCATCTTCCCACTCACAGGTTCTCATCAACTTTCCAGCATCAACACCAGCTGAGGTTACTGCCATACCACCTACAGTATGTAGCCATTATCATCATCATCATCCTTTATTTATTAAGCGTACTTTATTGATTGTGACTCAAGGCACTTTACAATAATAACATCACAAAAAAACAATAAAATATAACATAAACATAACTATAAATTAATTAATAACAAGTTAACTAACTAATTAGATAAAAAGCCTGATTAAACAGAAAGGTTTTCAGAGCCTGTTAAAACATTTCAAATGACTGAGACTCTCTAATATAGTGAGGTAGTGAGTTCCACAGGGTTGGCACACTGAACAAGAATGCCCAGGCACCTGATGTCTTCAGGTGAACCTTGGGAATAGAAACATAGAAACATAGACTTTGACGGCAGATAAGGACCGCTAGGCCCATCTAGTCTGCCCATTTCCCTACCTACAGGATAGGCCGCAGATCCTAGTTAACCAACAGCCTATATCTTCCTGCCCCCCACAAGAATTGCCTTATGTCTGTCCCATGCATTCTTGAATTCTCCCACAGTTTTAGACCCCACAACTTCCTCAGGAAGGCTGTTCCATGCATCCACTACCCTCTCTGTGAAATAATACTTCCTCACATTGCCCTGAACCGCCCTCCTTCTATCTTTAAATTGTGTCCCCTTGTTCTTGCAAGTCTCTTTTCTGAAAGATGCTACCGCTTGGACTTTGTTGATTCCCTTGAGGTACTTGAAAGTTTCTATCATGTCCCCCTCTCTTCTTTCCTCAAGGGTATACATATTAAGCTCCTTTAGTCTCTCCTCATACGGCTTCTCTTGCAGACCCTGCACCATTTTAGTTGCCCTCCTCTGGACTGCCTCTATCCTGTCTATGTCCTTGCGGAGATGGGGTCTCCAGAACTGGACACAGTATTCCAGATGGGTCTCACCAACTGTCTGTACAGAGGGATAACAACTTCCTGTTTTCTGCTGCTGATGCCTCTCCCTATACATCCCAGTATACCCCCGGCCCTCCCTACTGCCTTCTCACATTGCTTGCTAACCTTAAGGTCATTTGATATGATTACCCCAGGTCCCTTTCCTGTTTTGTTGTTGTTACTACCTCCCCACCCATTGTGTATTCTTCCCCTGGGTTCTTGTTTCCCAGGTGCATTATTTTGCACTTTTTTGCATTGAATCCTAGCTGCCATACGTCTGACCATTCCTCCAACCTTGCCAAGTCCCTTTTCATCCTTTCCATACTCTCCAGGAAACCTTCAGCCGTACAGTGGAGGGGACGGACAGAGTGTCAGGGATACAGCAGGTCTTGCAGGTAGACATGCCCATGATTGTGCACTGCCTTATAGGTCAGCAAACTGACCATGAAGGTGATCCGCCATCTAATCTTCAACCAGTGCAGAAAGCACAGCACAAGTGTAATATGACACAATCTCGAAAGACCAGTCAACATCTTGGCCACCGCATTCTGCACTAGCTGTAGGCGGTGAAGATCAACCCCCCACTAGCCCCAGGTAGTTAGGACTGCAGTAATCCAGCCACAAAGTCACAAAGGCATGGACCAGGGATGGGAGCTCACTCGGGGGAACCAGATGTTTAATCTGGGTGATGTTTTGTAGGTGATAATTCGCACTTTGAACCACAACCAACACCTGGGATTTAAGTGTCAAGCTGCAGTCCAAAACAATGCCAAGATTCTCCGCTCTAGCTGAGGTAAGCAGCCTGGAGTCTCTAGGTATCAACCCAGAGACTTGACCAGGTTGCACCTTCACCCCCCCCCGGGTGACTAGCTCCCACCACTAGTACCTCAGTTTTGTCTGGATTCAGCCTGAACCAGCTGGCTTTCATCCAGTCTTGGATCTCGGCAAGGCACTGATAAAACACCAAGACCACCTCCTGCTGCTCGGATGCAAAAGACAGGTATAGCTGAGTGTCATATGAACATATGAACATACAAAAAAGCCAGCAAAAGAAGGCCATTTGGTCTATCAAGTCTGCTCATATTGCAGGGTCCACAGCTTGAGCTAATGTCCCTGCCCTCCCTACCCACTCCTCCCATCCTCCCTACCCATGAGCCTTACCTTCCCCCTTTGCCTATACCAGCCTCTCTTAAAGCTGCCCACTGTCTTCAATGAGATGACCTCTTCCGGCAGTGCATTCCAAGTGTCCACCACCCTCTCTGTGAAGAAGTGCTTCCTGACCTCCCTCCTAAACCTCCCACCCTCCAGCTTAAGACTGTGTCTTCTGCATAGCAATGGAAACTCAGCCCATACCATCTTACAATGTCCCCTTGTGGCAGCATATACACCCCAAACAGCATGGGGGACAAAATGGAACCCTGCGGAACCCCACATAGCAGGGGCAGAGGTGCAGGGGGAAAAATCCATGACACCACCCTCTGCATCCTGCCTGTGAGGAAAAATCAAAACCAGTTGAGGACTGTTCCAGCCAGTTCACAACAGACCCACAGGCACTCCAAAAGTACCCCATGGTCCACTGTATCAAATGCAGCTGAGAGATCGAGGAGAATTAGAATGGAATAACTTCCTCGATCTCTCACTACCAGGAGATCATTTAGCACCCGAACAAGGACAGTCTCAGTGCTACATCCCTTCCTGAGACCCGACTGGAGAGGGTCATAGATGTTGTGAGTATACAGATGAGTCTCCAGTTGACGGGTCACCCCCTTCTCAATAACATTACCCACAAAGGGAGGGTTAGAGACAGGTCTGTAATTAGCCAGGCAATTTGGATCTAGTGCAGTTTTCTTCAAAAGGGGTCTTACCACTGCCTCCTTTAAGGGCTCAGGAAAGACCCCTGTCACACTGGAGCACTGGACTATCCTGGCTAGGACTGGGCTGATGGCATCAGCGCATCCCACTAGAAGGTACACTGATTCCTGATCCAAATTACAGTAGGTTGGCCTCATCTCCCAGATGACCTTCACAACATCTATGAAAGTCAGCTGGTTGAAGTCGGACCAGACAAACTGATTACCTGTGACTTCCAGCCGACCACTGCATGCTTCATTAGAGGGCACCGACTGGATCTTCAACCTGATTGTGGCAACCTTATCTGCAAAGAATAGAGCAAATTCATCACACTTTAGTTGGGAAAAAGCTCTCCCAGACTGAAGACAGGCAGGATTACATAGCCTGTTGACAGTGGGGAAGAGCTGAGCTGGTCTGTTAATTGCTGCAGCAATCTCCTTGAACAGGAATTCTGCCTTCTTACAGGAGGTTGCTGATTGATAATCCCTATAATGGGACATCAGTATAAATTTGTTCTCTCCAGAGCTGGATCTCCACCAGCGCCGCTCCAGCCTTCGACCCCTCATCTTCATCAGTCCGGATGGGAAGACTGTGAGCATCCAAGCAGCACCTGATTGAGCAGAGTGTCAAATTTCTGTTTTAGTTTATTTTGCCATCTGATCACCATCAATTTGGAATTACAATTTGGGGTTTTCACCTTTTGCTTTTCTGTGTGATAAGTCATAGGGGAGTGGGATTTTATGGAATTCTTTATATCTCAGTGAACCTAGATAAGACCCAGAGCAGCACAGGCATCAGGTCTACCACATGCAACCCTGGGTATTCAGATAGTGCTGTAGTAGGGGAGGAACCCCAGTTAACTATCTGACCATAAAGTGTGTGATTGTAGGATGTAGTGAGTGGCCTGACAGTACAGACAGGCCTATACCACTGGGGCAAGTGTGCTGATTTGCTGCCCCTCTATCGTGCTTGTTTACTTTAGTGCATAACCCACTATTTCCTTCCTTAGGCATTGTTGTTAATAAATACTCATTGTCATTTCATATTTCTGGTGTGCATAGCTGCATTTAGCTGGGTTTGTGAAACTGTGTTGTGGGGAAGGGAAAACTGCACCTAACAACTATACAGTTGCAGAGCTGTCTTGAAGTGGGGAGGTGGGCTGGTGCTGCATCCCAGGGGCAGGTACCATATTTCTAACCAGGCCCACTTTAATTCTCTGGGTGGAGGCACCACACTATAAGATTTACGCTATAAACCTCCTGTTATCTAAGAGTAAAGACCCAGGCCCCATTAATCATCCAGAACCTCAATAGGCAGAGTGGCGTCACTGCCTGACACCTCAGTGACCCAGATATGTGAGTGGTGACTCGCAGAGACACTGTATGCATTAGTATCCTCAGGACATATAGCCAGAATGGGATCACAGTATTAACTATCATAGATTCTGTTTTGGAAGAATTTATTTTAGACAATTTGATTTGAATGGCAGGCCCATGCTGTACTGTGTAGTCTCAGCATAGAAATAACATGATACAATGAAGAGAGGTTGTGAGGGTCTCCATAAGCTGCCCTCCCTCACGGAAGAAATCCGGTCGCCTGAGATCGTGAGGGGCTGAATTACAGCAGCCCTCCCCACAGACACCGAAGTCAGCTGGCCAGAAGAGAGGTTGTGAGGGTCTCCATAAGCTGCCCTCCCTCACAGAAGAAATCCGGTCGCCTGAGGTCGTGAGGGGCTGAATTACAGCAGCCCTCCCACAGACACCGAAGTCAGCTGGCCAGAAGAGAGGTCATGAGGGTCTCCATAAGCTGCCCTCCCTCACGGAAGAAATCCGGTCGCCTGAGGTCACGAGGGGCTGAATTACAGCAGCTCTCCCCACAGACACCGGAGTCAGTTGGCCAGAAGAGAGGTCGTGAGGGTCTCCATAAGCTGCCCTCCCTCACGGAAGAAATCCGGTCGCCCGAGGTCGCGAGGGGCTGAATTACAGCAGCCCTCCCCACAGACACCGAAGTCAGGTATGCTCGGGACTCGCATTCATCCAGGAGCCTGCCAATTCTGTGCCGCTGCAGCTTGCTGAGCTAGAACAGTTTGTTCCTCGCCAGCGCTATGCGCTGGCTCCCACCACCCCCACCACCACCCTTGGTCGACATCTGGTTATATAGATAAGACCACATGTCGTTTGGAACCAATCAGCCCACTTTTCCATCTGCAGCCTATACTTCAGCACCACCAGAGGGCTCCCTCTCTTTCCTTACATTACAAAGTCTTATATTTCGACAACATGAACACCATCTCTTGTCTCCTAACCCTTACAATTTTAATTTTATTTGTTTCTCACTCCCTCCCAACCCCTTGGGTGCATAAACCTTCCTGGGACCCCTCGTTTGCTCTACTGTCTATCACCCTGGAAACACACCTGGGCCAAAACTCTTACAGCCTCTCTCCTTAGCTCTTCAGAGCAGCAACTGCACCCCTAGCCTTAGCTGCACCACTAATGGTATCTGGTTTGCACAAACACCCACCCCCTCCTGCAAACTCCCACCATCTAACCCATACCATTTATTATCCCTAGCTATCTTAGCCCATCTGGTATCTACCATCCCCATACCTACAAGTCCCACTAAATCACCCACTTATCCAGGTCCCCGCCACAATACAACCAAGTTGATGCGGAAAGTTGCTCTCTGGCAAGCTCTCCTTCTCCTCCTACTCATATCAGGGAACGTTCATCCCAAACCAGGTCCTCCCCTGCCCAGTGTCACTAAGAAGGGCAGACATAGTGGCCTACTTCTGGCCTCCCTCAACATCTGCAGTTTACCTAAAAAACTAACACTGCTGCAGGGTTGGCTTGCCCAACACTCCACAGACATCCTTACCTTGTCAGAAACCTGGCTCTCAAAAATATCCCGATGCCTCGGTCTCCCTCAGGAACTATACCATTTTCAGAGCTGATAGGACAGACAAGAGGGTTGGGGGTTGTGCCATATATGCCCGATCGTCTCTGCAGCCTCTCTTAGTCCCCCTTCCCATGCCTGAACATGGTGCACAGGCCATTATTATCAAAGTTACCCTTGGTACTCCTGGTAAACCTCTTTATATTATGGCAATTTACATCCCCCCATCAAACTAGAAACTTGCATTTGATTCTATCTTGTCTGGAATCACATATCTTCCCCCTAAGAGTGAACTGATTATTATGGGTGACTTTAATGTGAACTGGCTATCCCCTACGTCGGCTTCCTACAAATATGCTGCTCATGCCTATGACCTTACCCAAGTAGTACTGTCACCCACTAGGCAGGACCCTCGAACAGGCTCCTCCACAGTTATAGACCTTATCTTTACAAACCTCCCGAACCACCTCTCCAAAGTCAGAGTGCTTCCCGATGTACTTAGTGACCACTCCCCTGTCTCCTGCTGGTGGACAAATAAAAATACTCCGAGCAGACCAAAAACTTCCATCCAAAGGCGCCTCAAAAAAGGTGCCCTCTCTCACGTCAAAGTGTATCTCTCCACCTGTGACTGGGAACCAGTCCACACTGCCCAATCTATTGACATGGCGCTCACTGCATTTATTACCATCTTCAACACTGCCTGTGACATATTTGCCCCTTTCACAAAATAGGTAACAAAAATCTGAGACACCCCTTGGATTACCCAGACCCTCCTGCACCACAAAGATAACCTCTAACATACGGCCCTAAACTCACAGCTACCCCATGATAGACAGCTCTACAGAGAAGCAAGAAATAAATGCACATGGGCTATGTGGCAAGCCAAGGCAACTTACTATCACCAAGCCTTCACCACCACTTGGAGCTCTGGGAAATCTTTCTGGAACAATGTCAAGGAACTCTGTGGGAAAGCCACCACCGCAGACCCAACCCAGCTCCTAGTTCAGGGTACCCTCTCTCAGGACCCCACCGCCATATCCAATACCCTTAACACCTCCTTCTCTGACCTTAGTCACATCCTCCCTAAAAACTTCTTTGACCCCATTACCAACCCCCCCACTGTTACACCTTCTTCCTCTACCCCCCCCCCTTCTTTCAGGCTGTGTATAGTCTCCTATAATGAGGCTAAACGCTACCTCTCTAAAGTCCTGTACAACTCGCGATATAGCAGCAACTCCCTTGACCTTAAAATTCTTCGGCTTACCCTTGATGAGACTCTGCCCCACCTCACCAAACTCCTCAACTACTCACTGTGCCTTGGCCAAATCCCTACTATATGGAAGAGGGGAATTATCACACCCATCCTAAAGAAGGGTGATCCAACAATCCCAGGTAACTATAGGCCCATTACTATCCTTCCCCACTCTCAAAAGCACTTGAAAAAATTGTGTCTGACCAACTCACCGAATACCTGGACAAATAAAGTCTCCTCTGCCATGAACAACATGGTTTCAGAAAAGGACACAGTACTACCATGGCCCTACTTGAATTTACATCATACATTCATGAAGCACTTGAACAGGGGTCAACAGTAGGGGCAATCTATGTTGATTTGACCAAAGCATTTGACACCGTCAATCATGAGCTACTTCTCCACGTCCTTGCGTCCCTCCATGTTGCCCCTGAAACTATCTCCTGGTTCAGAAACTATCTTACTGACAGAACACAGCAAGTAAAAATTAGCAACACACTCTCCTCCAAGCAACCACTTCTAGCTGGTGTCCCTCAAGAGTCCATACTTGGCCCACTGCTGTTCACTCTCTCTTTCTGAACTCACTACCCCAAGCCTGCAGTGGAAAGCTATTGCTATATGCAGATGATGCCGTGCTATATTGGAAACACACCAACCTCATCTATCTCCAAAATACCCTTCAAGGCTGTTTTAGAGAGCTTGAATACTGGTTCACTGACCACCAACTAATACTTAACTAGAACAAAACAAAATCCATGATATTTGCTCACCGCCAAAACCCCCTTAGTAATTCCCAGCTAACAATCTCAAACTCGCAGGGTACCCACATTGAACAGGTCACACATTTCAAATATCTAGGTATCACTCTAGATACATCCCTCACCTACCACCACCATATTAAACTCCTCTCCTCCTCAGTTAACACCTGACTTGGCATTCTTTACAGACACAAACACTGCCTTACCCCACAGGCTCTACGGTTGGCTGTTATATGCTCAGTCCCTTCATTGGTCGATTATGGAATAACTATTTACGGCGCCGCTGACCAATCAGCCCTAAACAGCATCAATATAGCACTCAACAAAGCCTGCTGCGTGGTCACAAGCAGTGATAGACAAACCCATACATGTCTGCTCTATAATCGAGCTGCCTGGTAACCCTAAGGGAGGCTTAAATACCAAACCTGCCTCCAGCCAAAAGATTCTTATGAAACTCACACCTAATTGTCTACACCGCCTCATCCAACCAGCCCCCCATAGGGGTACCCCCAGACGTTTGGCTGGGACCTCCTATACAGTCCCCCACTGCAGGACCTCTCTAGGGCAAAGGTCCTTCCGTTATCATGCTCCCCTTTGGCTTAACAACCTACCATCTTCCATCTTACTTGCCCCTAATCTAGGCCAATTTAAAACTGGGATCAAGAGGCTTCTTCTTAACTCTGAGACCTGTAGCTGTTTCCATCATTCCCCCTAGGTTGTCGGTCACCTGTGCCACCACACCGTTATGACCATTTCAACCCTCAGATGTTATCTGAGCTCTGTCAATACCTTATACTGTGATCGTTGAACACTTGTAATGTCCTGTTTTGGAAACTTCAGTACAACCTGTCTTTATGTAATGTTCTATTACAACTGACGTGTAGCCTTTGCTTATGCAATGATTTTGAACATTTTGTCAAAATGTAATGTTTCTGTCTTGAAAACTTTTGTACAATCTGTCTTGATGTAATGTTCTGTTGTGACTGACGTGGAGCCTTTGCAAAGGAGTCCTTGACTCAAAGGTTGTAATTCCGAAATTTTCAATAAAAAAAAACAAAAAACTGTGGACAACATGGTCGACCACAAGGCAGTAGATTGAAACAAACAAATGACCCCAAACTGTCCTATGCAGCAAATCTCACTTTTTATAACCATATAAGTAAACGTATGTTTGCATTGTCTTATATAACGTAGCTTTTGGTTCAGAACACAGGAAATAAGGTCAAATGCTCAGCTACAGATCCCAGTATACTGAAAGCTGCAGGGTTTTGACAAACTCTGGTCAGAACACATACAGCTGTGCCGAGCTCCTACCTGGCTGTACAGTGGCAGCACAGCTCTCGGAGTGGTGGTGGCAATAACAGAGTGGTGGGAGTGGCGGTGTCTTAGTGGATGGCACAGCTATCAGAGCTGTGACAGTGTGCCATTCGCAAGATGGCGGTGGTGAAACTGCACATGCGTGACACTCACACATGCGCAGTTTCCCCAGAAGATCATCCTTAAAGTAGTGTGCTCATGGGGAGGGGGCAACCGTGCTGTGGAGGGGAGATCTGTCACGGAGGACAGTGCCAATGGAGTCAGCACTGTCCAGACATTGCCACATCACTGTAAGAGAACACAGGGTCGCGTTCTGGTTGCGACTCTCTGTTCTATTACAGTGATGACAAAATGTCTGCGGAGCTCCGCCCACGCAGCCGTAAAAAGTAGGTTATGGTCAGTTGTTCAGAATTAATATCTAAATGTATAAACACTGTTAGAATACCATTGCCATACTTCAGTCAGATTATTAAGAACATTTTCATACATTCTGTTTTTGCATCCCTCCTATGTGACCTGGATTCCCCTTGTGTCAACCTCATGTCCCTTTCCTGCCCTTGGAGCCTCTGATGAGCCAGGCTCCCCACCTACCATTGCTCTACAACTCCCAACTCTGGTACCCAGGCCAGTAACTAGAAGCATATCCCCTACAGATGACATCTTCGAGGTTACCCAAAGGAAATAACTTTGCTCAACTGGCTGGGTAATCCAAAGGGAGGAACTAGTCAAGAAGGAGGCAGGCAAGACAGCCCAGGAGGGTGTGGTGAGATTGGGGAACATGATGTGTCCTCAACCAGTACTTAATTTTTGTGCCTCATACACTCTCCTTACAACTCAAATGGCATGACCTGCGGCATAAGGTGGGGGTGGGCTCATGGCAGTCCTGCAGAGTGAAATACAACACTCCCTCCCTCCCTGAGACAGGAGGCATCCAAGGTAAAACATTTGCTAGCCATTTCCATGTATCCTGCACCCAGGGGATTGATCTAGATTGCCTGCATGGCAAACAGCAGTGTGGCTTCTACATGGTGGCTGGCCAAAATATTAAAAACAGTTTATAATATTGTTCCAGTTCTAAATATCAGTCTTTTTCCTTAAACCTGCAGCAGTGTAGTCTAGATGTTGGAGTATAAAATTGTAACCTAGAGACCCAGGTCTGAATCCCACTACTGCTCCACACACTGTGTGAGAATGAGCAAGTTAAACAATTAGCCACCCAGTCCTTAACCTTTTCTCCTTGACTCTTGTTCTGTACTTTGTCACTTTGATCTTTTCTAAATCTACTTCAGTTTGACTGAAATGCATGCCTAATATCAATAGCTAACTGTTCATGAGCTGTAAAGTGTTATTTGGTACAGCGTTTATGAAAGATGCTATATTAAATTCATTTACTTTCTGATTAAAATTTTTCACACAGGTTATATGAGACTGTAACTGCAAAATAACTTCCTGCTCAAGGACCACAGACCTAAAGGGTAAACTGTAATGATACCAAACATTTAAAACATCTTAAGGACCTAAGGTTGGCTTGCAAAGACAATTCTTGAAATGCAAGGCAACCTGCCAGTGGATTGTACTGCACCAACCTCTGCTTCTTTATCAGCAAATATAAGCTGAATGTTTTGAATGTTTTTAAACCAAAGAAAAAAGGCACACCTCTATTATCAACGTAACCAGCCCTCTCTCTCTCTCTTCACTCAGCTCAAGGCCGGTTGCTAGAAGGCTCATGAAGGGTTACAACTGACTTTGAGAGTTGTCCTTTTGGGGGGGGGGGATCTTGCTTTGAGATAGGATATCTGAATGTTTGTGCACAGAGTACTTTTGCTTAGCTAGAAGTGGGGAAACTCTGTCACCTCCCCAAACTGTCTATAAGAGGGGGAGGCAAGCAACATGGGATTGGATTGATGAAGACCCAGTGAGAAAAAATCAGCAATGGAAGCCCAGCCTTCTGGCTAAGACTGAGTCAGGGGCTGTGTGGGGCTAGAGATGGAGGAAGGCTCCCTGGGTCCAGGTGGCGCTGGTACCCTTGTAAGACCTCCAGAGCAACACCATCAAGTCATGACCAAGAATGTGGAGCATTCCAGGAGTTGCCTCTAGGACCCAAGAGATTGGAAATCAGCATGGGTACATGGATGCCCTCCCTCTCCTATGGAAGCAGAAGTTAAACTAGGTAAATCAGAGAAATCTGTTTCTGGTGGCACTGTCAGTGCAGTGCTATGCAAGGTGAGAAAGACTCTGAAACACCAATAAGCATTTCTAATCAAGATTTATTATTATTTAGATACCAACATATGTGCCACCTAAGCTGCTAGCCATGTCAATTTTTCATGGCCCTACGGCCTCAGGTGGTCCTACGAATGTGAGAATATAAAATTTAATTAATTTCATGCAAAAAGTTTCAAAAGAAAATAATATTACACATGAGTCCTCTTTTGGGTAACTTACACAGTCCATGAAACACAATTTCTAAGTGTAGATAGATATTTGGTTGTCCTCTAAGAAAATACTATGGCATTCTCCTCTTTTCTAATACCACAAAGGTGAAGATTATAGACATTTTCACCAATCATCAGTGTGCTATGCATGCTCTCCACCTTGTGTTACTATATTTCTTATACAACAAAATAAATTCAGACCATGCAATATGTATAAAATTACTTAATGCTCACTGATATTTAATATTACTGTGGGAGTCTCTTTAAATTCACTGATCTCACAGTTGTATAGAGTGCTGATGGAGATAATGGGTTATTTGGTGGAATATCTTTGAATTAGATGGCAAACAGACCTTGGTTGTGAAATAGACGGCAATACCTGGAAGAGATATTTTTTATATATTCATAGGTCTACCTCCTCTTATACGTGGAGGGATTACTCATAGAAATGTATAACCAGGTTCTTCTATACTCCGGTGCAGCAGGCAGAATTGAATGTTTCAATAACACCTGCTTGCCGGAGAAAATGTGGTGCAATTAAAGCATCACATGCTCATATATTCTGGCTCTGCCCTAAAACCGGGATATTCTGGGATGCTTTACAAACATTCCTGCGGGACATACTTAGTCCTACCCTTCACATAACTCCATCTCTAGTCCTTTTCTTTGATATGCCAGATGGACATCATCAATTGCAGACCAGACAACTGCTTTCTATTTGTATCCTGCTGGGTAAAAAATATATTACCAAAATGTGGCTGAAGGAATAACCCACTTCAATACAACTGTGGCATCAATTAATGATTGAAATGTATACAATGGAAAAACTTACTATAAGAGTTATACATGGGACAGACGTAAGGCAATTCTGGTGGGAAGGGGTAGGAAGAAGTAGGCTGTTGGTTAAGTAGGATCTGCAGCTTATCCAATAGGTAGGGAAATGGGCAGACTGGGTGGACCAAGCAGTCCTTATCTTCTGTCAAAATCTATGTTTCTATGTTTTTTTAATTTATTGATTTTATTTATTTATTTAAAGATTCAGAAATAACCTTTGTGCACAGGGTCTTTTACAAAGGTTCCACGCTGAGATAACAAGTTAAACAGACACATTACAGCACAGGCATAGGATAAGAGACAACAGACATTAAGATTACAATATTACAATATCGTTACAAGTACTTGAATTGGTACAGCGTCAGAGCTAAACCAGCATTGGATAACAATAGTAAACTTCAAAGACAGGGAAAGAGAGACTCTTCAGGGGGGCAGAAGACTTAGGAGCAAGGAAAAATGGAGGAGAGAGAAGTCTACCCACAGGGAGGGGCAGGTGGATGGGCAGCCTCTGGAGGAGGCTTTGTCGACATCAAATGGAGGTAGGGCTGGGGATACTATGGGGATGAAGGCACAGGCTGGGTGGTGGAGGAGGGAGGGGGCTGGATGGCCACGAGGGGCGGGGCGGGAAGGTGTGTGATTGGGGTGGGATAAGCAGTTTTGTTAAAGGGGTTATGTTGACAGCAAGGAGGGAAGGGGCTGGGCATGCTACGGGGGGGGAGGTAGGTCCCAGACTAAGTCAGTAGCAGGACGGAAGGGGCAGAAAGAGCCAAGGAGGGGGAGGAGCAAGGGGAGCAAGAGGGGTGGGAGCCAGTGCTAGGGTAGAAGGGTACAGTTGGGCAGCTCTGGGTCAGCTCAAATGGCAGCACGTGGGACTAAGGTGTGGGCTTCAAGAGCGGGAAGAGTCATTCCTTTGAAAAGCAGTCACATGCAGTGCTAGAGGTAAGGTAATGCCTTAGGCCAGTTTTGAATTGGGACAGGTTAGCAGAGTTCCCAATGGACTCAGGGACTTTGTTAAGACACAGGGAGGCTCTGTAGGAGAGGGTGTGTTGTCCAAGTATGGTTCAACAAAAAAGTACTGAGAGAGCCCCCCGCATCCTGACTCTGGTGCCATGTCCAGAGTCAGTCAGACAGAAGATATCAGATACACAAGGGGGTGTTTTGTCCACGAACACTTTCTTGCCAAGGAGGCAGGTTTGGAACTTAATCCTATTTCTAAGCAGCAGCCAGTTTGTCTGTTCATATAATGAGCAGGTATGTGTAAGCCGATCGGCAGCCAAGGTGAGTCTGCATGCCTTATTGAGTGCGATTTGTAATCTCCTTAGTGCCACTTCCATGGCTGCTCCATAAACAACCATGCCATAATCAATGGTTGATAAGATGGAGCTGGATACTGAGAGGCGGAGGGCCTTAGGAGTGAGGTATTTTCTGTGCCTGTACAGTACACCCAGCTTGGAGTTTACCGTCTTGACCACCGAATCAATGTGTTGGGTAAAGGTGAGGGTGTCATCGAGGGTGACCCCCAGGTACTTGAACGAGTGCACTTGTTCCAACGGTGTGCTGTCTTTGTTGGATTCGACGAGGAAGGGGAACTTTTTTTTGAGCTTGGGACTGGATATACTGTAAGCATGGTCTTGGTCTTTTTATAATTTAGTAAAAGTTTATGTTTCTATAATTAGACATTAGACATCTGTATAAGAAGACATTAGACGGAAAAATTGTAATCATAGTGACAACGATGAGTGATGTACATGACAGCTATTAAGACTGACTTGGTTCCATAATCAGGCCATATACATATAAGCTATTATTCTAGCTCCACGTCTTTATTTCTATAACCTGACATAACTGCATTCAATTTTGTAATGTTCTATGTTTTATATTTACTAAATAAAATAATAAAGATATATTAAAAAAATAATAAATCATATAGGGTGTCAATCATATGCTTTTGTTACAGCAGCCTCTGAACATATAAATTGACAAGAAAACCAAAGAATAAAAATAAGAATACTGGCTTCACAGTATTTGCACTCAGACTAAATATGTGTTATATATTTTATCAAAATGATACCCATCAGGTTGTATTATACATGTAAATAACGTACTTTCCAGTTTACAAAGGCTTGTCTGGCAGCATCACCATTTCCAAGTTATCAAAATTCTCTGTGGCTCTAAATCTGTACATGATTCAAAAGGATAAAAAAATACATAAGGTATTTGCCACTGTATAGTACACAGCATTCTAAAATTACCAAGTAACAAAAGAAGATTATATGAACTTCTTCAAACTATTGCTGATGTTTTCATTTGAATCTTCTTTTGTATGCTGCAGTCAAGTCACCAGCATATAAAGGGAAAGGGAAAGGGGACATTGATCAACCAGAAAAGGCACACTAAGCTGGAGCTTGTTTCCAGGTGTGACCTGGGAGCACAAGGAAGCTAAGTGACTTGCTCAGGGTCACACAGTATGCAAGTGAGGGCTAATGGGATTCAAACCCAGGTCTCCAAGTTTGCAGCTCAGTGCCCTTAACTACCACACTATACTTCCTCCTAAATTATAGTGGCACCATAGCACCACCATAGTTAGGGCTGAGTAGCCTAATACTAAACCTAAAGTTTTGAATATTAATATCTTTGCCTCCCTTTGACAAAATGAGCTGAAATTTTCTACGTGTGGTCTAGGAGGCAATGTCGTGATATGTGAAAATTTTTGTGACACCAGCTTGTGTGGTTTCTGAGATACAGCAGTGTCATTTCTAGAAAAATCAAATTTTTTTCCTATACTTGACACTTTTTTTTCTGTTCTTGTCCAGAGCCTACCCAGAAAGGAACCTTTGCCCCAAACTTGCAGGGTGCATGTGTCATGGCCCAAGGTAGTGCCTTTGACAGGTCCAGTGCAAAAATATGAAGGGGTTCCAGAGTTATAAGGCTTTAAATTTCAGTATCTTTATAACATTTATTTTCTGTGTCACACCTTTTTTTGCTACCGCATCAAAAAATGTATCGCAGCATCAAAAAAGATTTCATGGCATCATTTATGGTTTCACACTAGAATAAATAATGTTGTGCCACTAAATACATTTGCGACACTAATTTTCCAGATACTGTATGTCTGTTTCTTTGTCACTTCATTGCAAACAGTTTGCACTTACGGGCTGAAAATTTCAGGGTACAAAGTGCATGCCCCCACAGATGTGCCTTTTGCTGGTTTGCTGGAAAAATTTTCATCTGCTACACAGTTATAAAATTTAGAAGTTTTATGATTTTCCATAGGATAACATTGCAATGGTTGGGGTACCTTTTGGAAGCTATATCTCAAAAACCTTTCAAGGTAAGGACTCACTGCAATGCATAGCTTAGTACACTTTTAGGTGTACTAAGCTGTTATGCATGTTTCTAGGCCTTGTTTACAGGTGCGGGGAAATTTTTTATGAATGGGCCTACAGTGACGGTGATACTGTGAAATGCATTCACAACATGACATCTGTTCTGGGTTACCTACATGAAATTGTGGGCCACTTATAATATGCATGTGTAAGAACACATGGACATATAACATTATGGATTGATGGCACCGCAGGGCCCCAAGGGCCCTGTAGTCCAACAGGGAAATGAGGGTTCATTATAATCTCTCTAAATCTATGTATAGATGGGAGAGCAAGGCCTGGAGGGCCCTGCATTCCCACATGCAAATGACAGACAATTACAATATGCATGCATGGTAGCACAGGGCCCGCCACTTGCACAATGTTTTTTTCTGTGTCGTGCTTTTTTTGCTATTGCATCATTAAAAAAGGGATCGTGCCATCAATAAAGGTCTCATGGCATTATTTATGTTTTTGAGGTAGAATAAATAATGCCATGCCACTAAACAAATATGTGACACTACTTTTCCAGATACTGTCTGTTTCTTTGTCACTTCATTGTAAACAAACAGTTTTTACTTATGGGCTGAAATTTTCAGGGTACAAAGGGCTTGCCCCACAGATATGCCTTTTGCTGGTTTGTTGAGAAAATTTCATCTGTTGCATAGTTATAAGATTTTGAAATTTTGTGATATCCCATAAGATAACATTGCAATGGTCGGGGTACCGTTTGGAAGCTATATCTCAAAAACACTTTGAGATACGGAGTGGCTTTGACACGCAGCTTAGTACACTTTTAGGTGTACTAAATTGTTATGCATGTTTCAAGGCCTTGTATAGAGGTGCTGGGGAAAATTTTATAAATGGACGTACAGTGACTGTGATACTGTGCCATGCATTCACAATGTGACATGTGTACTGATTTGCCTACGTGAAAATGAGGGCCACTTGCACTATGCATTCATGGGAGCACATGGACATAAAACATTATGGACTGATAGCACCACAGGGCCCCAAGGGCCTTGTGGTCCCACAGGGAAATGACAGTTCATTATAATCTCTCTAAACCTTTGAATAGATGGGAGCTCATGGCCCAAAGGGCCCTGCATTTCCACATGCAAATGAGGGACAATTACACTATACATGCATGGGAGCACAGGGCCCACAGGGATGCTCCCACATACACATATGGATACCATTATTTAAGGCTAACAAATTTTAAATAAATAAATAAATTATGGACTTATGGGAGTGCACAGTAAAATAAAGATACCATTATGCCACCTCAAAAAGTAAGGAAATATATTGCAAAAAACTGCGTTAATGCTTTAGTTAGGGTCAAAGCCACAAAAGTAGGGAAATGTGGTTTTAGGGTTTCCAAAGCTAATACCCCACACCCACCCTGCACATAGCAACAGGTGCTAGGGAGGTGCCTTGGGATCACTGGCCCTAACGCTCACCCCATTCTCCTATACTGTACCCATCTCAGCTTATTTACTTATGGAATGGGGTGAGTGATAGGGCCAATGACCCCAAGGCACCCCTGACAACTGTTGGTGTGTGCAGGGTGAATGTGGGGTATTAGCTTTGAAAACCCCAGCATCACATTTCTCTATGTTTGTGGCTTGCCCCTAAGTACAGCATTAACGCAGTTTTTGCAATTTATATAAACTTAGCTTGATAACACTAAACAGAGAATGCAATGCATGGCCTATTCTTATTTCTGTGAAATTGCACTGGAGAGAGGTTTTATACCAGGCTATGTGTGCCAGAAGTAAATGTGTTAAGTACGTCTGCCAAAGATCCTGGGATTTCTCTGTAGCTGTCTTGTAGTATTAACCATAGGGTAAGAGGAGGATACTGTGGTAATTAAAAAGTGCTAAGTAAATGTTCAGGTTCCTTGACAATTCAGAAAATACACTGCAAGGAGTACGTAAAGTACATACTATATCCTATGTCCATGTCTTATGTAAAATCGCTGTGCTTGTATATTTAACCATGAAGTAGATAAGGAGCAAGCAGTCACCATGTGGTGCTGATTTGTGTTTGCAACATAGCCTGAGAGAGTATAGCATACTAGTGTCTTCTCTGTATATAGTTGAATTAATTTATTTATTTTTTGTTGACTGGGTAAGTGCACTAGACAAATCCTGCCTATTTTCAGGCACGACCCGGGGGAGGGGGATACAGATGAATGCCAACTGAACTTGAATCACATTAAGCTGTTGGTGGTATTTTTAGTGAAAGAGGGAAATTTGGCCAGGACACCGGGGAAATTCCCCTACTCTTTTCGATAAGTGCCATGGGATCTTTAACATCCACCTGAACTACCAGCAATCCAGGCAGATGGGACCTCGGTTTAATGTCTCATCCGAAAGACAGCACCTCAGAAGTGCAGCACCCCTCTCATGCTGCACTACAGTATCAGTACTAGGATATTAACCCAAGTGCCAGATGTGGGAACTGAACCCACAGCCCTCTGATCTCCCAGCCTCAGAGGCGAGTGTGCTACCTACTGAGCCACTGACACTGTTTACTGTACATGAATACAGTTCTAGTGGCCACATTTTAGGAATAGTCAAAGTTTTTCTTACCTTCTTAATTTTTTTTATATTTACTTTACTATCAGCTTGTAAATATTGCACTAGACATCACATCACAATCATAGTTTACAAATCTCATGTTGACAGGGTTGTGTCATGAGCATCAAAGAGTCCTTTGTTGAGTAAGTATTGCTAGACAGTTATTTCATCTAGTTAATGTGTTTACATCTTCCTATACAATACTGATATATAATTTTTACAATACAATCAAAACAATCAAGTGGGGTCACTAAAGACTAAACTTATTCTTGGCTCTTCACATTGTGGGTACGTCTCAAGGGCCCCCCCTTTTTTATAGTACAATACATTATAAGTATGTAGGTAGTCCAATGGCTACCTTTTTCCTCTTATGGTACAGCTCTTGTGGTCTGACAAGCTAATGCACGATACCTAAAAGACAAATATGAAAACTAATGTTGAGAGTCTCAAGCTCTCTGCTTCCCTCATGCCCCTCCCTCCTCTGTCTATCTAATCTTGTAGTACATTCCATCTAGCCCATCTTTCAACAAATGTCTCCTGTCTGTTCTGCACCTGATAGGTTAGGGCTTCCATATTTTGAATATTTGTAATGATCTGTTTCCATTCATTAACAGATGGTGGAAGTGGTTTTAACCAGCTTTGGGTTATAGCTTTGTTATATGCTACTATGCAGATATACCATAAATAATAGGAACTGTTTGCCCTAATTCCCCCTGGAGGAAGTCCAAGTACTGTATTATAGAAGGACAGTGGCCCTGTAGTTTGGAATACGTTGGTTATATTTCCCATTACCTCTTTTTCAAATGACTAGCACTGGGCATGCAAAGAACAATGACAATGAGAGGCTCTCTCCTCCCTACATAACCTCCAACAGCAAGGGGACATAGTCCAGTTCCACTTAGCAACCCTATTAGGAGTCAAGGAGAACCTGACTTTTATCTTCCAAAAAAATTCCTGCCACAATAGAAATGGAGTCACCTTAGATGAGTTTTCCCAGATTTTGGTCCACTCCCGGTTTGACAAATGGGAACCCATTTCCAGTTCCCACTTTACCATAATATGTTTTACTGCATTCCCCTTATGGGAGTTCAAAAACTGATAAATTTTAGATACAGCCTGTTTGGGTTATGTGAGGGAGAAAAGTTCTGTTAATGTTGGGCCTGGTATAAGCTCTGTTGTAACTCTAGGCAATTGCCTTAATTTCATTTGAATATATGCTTGAAGTTGCAGATAATTCCATGTATCCCTTGGGGACCATTCCCGCCTACTAGAGCATTCTTCAAAGGGGAGAAGCAGGTCGCACCTCATTATCTGTGCTGAACAGTAAAAGCCATTAACTACCTGTTGCCTATACTAGGGATCAGTTCTGCCAGGCAGAAAATCTGAGGCTTTAACAAACCAGGAATGCCTCCAGAGCTCCTCTTTCACCTTGGGGTATGTTCAAAACCGGTCCCAGGTCCCAAGAGTAACCTGGATAGCAGTATATTCCCTAGCTGCTGGGAGTCTTGTATGTGGGGGTACAAACAGGCAAGAGGTGGCCAGGGGGTCCTGCAAAACATAGTTTTCTATATCCTGCCAATGCGTCCAAGCTGGTCTGTGTGACCAAAGGAGGGTCCATCTAACCTGGGCTGCAAGGCAGTAGTCCATCAGGTCCAGTATAGCCCATCCTCCAGACTTCTTATCTGTCATGAGGGTTCTGCAGAGTTGTAGTTTCCTATTGGCCCAAACAAAGTTAAATATTTTTGTCTGGGTCTCCTTAAACCAGCATTGAGACAATTGTGTAGGGGCGCACTGGAATAGTTACAGGATCCTGGGTAGTATATTCATTTTTACTGTTTGAATTCTAGCATGCATTTGTAGTGGTAGTAATGCCCAGCATTTCATATATTCCTTTATTTGGGCTATTATTGGTTTGTAATTATCAAGATAAAGATATTTGAGGGTGTGCATGTCCCATCTCATCCGATATTTAAGTCGCAGGGAAGGGGGCGGGTCATAATTTAGTTTCAAGATCTTCATTTTAGTTGAGTTAAGTGCATATCCAGAAATTGCAGAGAAGTCTGTAATCATGTCCATTATTTGGGGTAATGAGGTACTTGGAGAGGTCAAATACAGAAGTATATTGTCTGCATATAATGCAACCTTATGTTCCTGACCCCCAAGCTCCACACCCTGTATCGTCTGGTCCAGTCTAATCCATTGGGCCAAAGGCTCAATATCTAGGGCAAATAATAGTGGTGATAGTGGGCATCCCTGATGAGTGCTCCGTCCCAGAGTGAACCCTGAGAGATCATCGCATTTGTGTGTATATAGGCCTGAAGACCTGTGTAGAGGTGCCTTATGGTATCTACAAAATCAGCAAGGAACCCAAACCCAGCAAGGACCTGATACAGAAATTCCCAGTTGACTCGATCAAATGCTTTTTCAGCATTTAGGCTCATTATTATTGCTGGGGAGGTGTTTTTATTCAGATGATCAATAATGTGCATTGTCCGACGGACACTGTCCGCAGCTTGCCTATCAGGGACAAATCCAGTCTGATCTCTGTGAACCATTGACGGTATTATGTGTTGGAGTCATTTAGCTAAAATAGCTGTAAAGAATTAATCTACATTCAGAACCGAGATCGATCTATAGAATGAGCAGGCTGTAGGGTCCTTGCTGGGCTTGGGGATCACAGAGATCACCGCCTGTCTCCAAGAGGGGGTTAAGGAGGAACCGTCCTCCAGCATCTCCTGATAAGCTGGACAACAGTCTCACAGAACTTTTTATAGAGTTCTGAGGGTAAATCATCATTCCCCAGGGATTTGCCTGTTTTCCCCTCCCCTATTACTGTATTGACTTCTTTTTCTGTAATTGGGGCCATTAGGTGAGCATTCCACTGCTCGTTCAATTGTGGTAGATTTAACCCTCTTAAGAATGTCTGAATTTTCCTTATCTCTGGATTTCCCTGTTGGGTATAAGGTCATGTATAATATTCAGTAAAGTCTTCCGAAATTCATTCAAGGGTAGTCGCCTTAATTTTAGTCCAAGGGTGGACTATATGTATTATTTGTGCTCGGGCCCATCTAGCTCTAAGTCTTAAAGCTAAGAGTTTTAAGGCTCTCGGCCCCCTTCATAATATTTCTGTTTTAGAAACTGGAGGTTTCTCTCCACCCTAAAGTCCAATAATTTATTTAGTTTTTTCCTCTAATCCACCAGCTCTTTCTCCCTTTGTCTATTAAACCTTTCTTGCTGCTGTCTGTCTAAGGACTTGATCTGCATCTCCAGTTGTTTTTGTTTTTCCTTGCCACAGCTGTTGCTACCAATTTACCTTGAACTGCTGCTTTATGGTGTCCCATAACACCCCATGACTTATGCCACTATTACTATTATCTTGAAAAGTCTGTGTTATAGTTTGAGGGATTTATTCCAACACCTCTGGATCATTAAAAAGGGATATATTTAATCTCCAGAATGAGTTCTTCTTTGCAGAGAGAGACTCATTGTCAAAATTAGTGGAGAGTGGTCTGACAACCCGATAGTTTAGATCTCACATTTCCAGACCATTGAAAGGGACTCTCTAGCTAAAAATAAATAGTCTAATCTAGAGTACATGTGATAAATGGCTGAGTAGTATGTGTAGCCCTTAATCTGACCTTCTAGGAATGTCCAAGTATCTTGTAGTCCCAATTTTTATGTTGGCGTGCTTGCGCAGCCAACATCTTGTGGTAGTGCAGATTTGGAGGCGCGGTCACTGTTGGGCAAATGCAGGACACGCACCAGTAGGTGCATCCCACATTCCCCAATCAGCCAGCAGCAGTGGCCGACACCCTGACTAGCTAATGAGGTGAAGACATCACAGAAATGGTCCGCTGCAATGAGAGCAAAGCTCTCATGCAGCGTGCTCACAACACGCCTCCCCCTACGTGCAGGCAACATGGTGGCAGTGACTGCCGCTGTCGCCTGTCAACCTCACCCCTTTTATTGTGTGCTGATGGGGATGCCCATTCCCCGTCAGCATCATGTAATCCCCCCTTTTTTTGATTGCTGAGGGGGTGCCCAATCCCCCTCGGCATCATGCGCCACCCCAACAGTTTTTCTTTGCCGACGAGGTCCCAATCTCAGTCGGCATGTATCCCTCCCTCCCCTTGAATTTTGCCAACGGCGGAGCCCCCTCCCAGTCGGCATAATGTGTTCCCCCCCTTTGCTTGTTTGCCGACGGGGGTGCCCAATCTCCCATTGGCTAAAGCACCCACCCACACACACACACACACACACACACACACACACACACACTCAGGTGGCATGCTGGGAGCCCACCCCAGTATGCAAAGCACCTATTAAAATGAAAACGGTCCCCCAATGTCTTTTATTTTTTTTTTTTTACCTATAAAGCAAAAATGGTCCCTCGTACTCTTCCAACCCCCTCCCACAACCCACACCCACCCACTGCGCACCCTGCCTCCCCACACCCCCACCCATACTTACCTCCGAGTCCAGTGTGATGATCTTCGATGGACTGGGAACACATCTGCACTCTTCAAAGCCGACCATGAACTGAGGAAATGCCGTAAGCTGTATAATGGAATAAACAGGGGGTTTTCAACTTTAATGCATATCTCAGACATTTTTGGGAATTTTTACACCAAATTTTCAACATGGGGTTTTTGGGACCTCTCCTCATGAATTCTGGCACTGTCATATCATTACTCTGCCCTGAAAGGTGTTTTCACAGTCACCGCGTGGAATCACCTTTCGGGACCAATTAACAAGATGACAGTACCACTGTTCATGAGGTGGGCTCTCAAAAAGCCTATGTTGCAAATTTGGTGGAAAAAAAAACAAAAAATGGTTGTTTTATGAGCGTGCATTGTTCAGCTGCTACGCAGGCTCATAACTTCGCAAATTCACAATATTTTCACACCAGATTTTCAACATTGTCATTTTTGTACACCTCCTTGTGAACAGTATAGCTGCCATTTTTCACATCCTGGCCGAAATGTGTTTCCGCACTTCCAGTGCACAATAGTGTGGTTGCTGTGGGAAATCAGAGTTTGGGACAGAGTATGAAAATGACAGTGACACTGTTCATAAGCAGATGTCCTAAAATGCCTAAGTTGAAAATTTGGTGACGATACTCCATAAAATGACTGTATTACGAGCGTGTGTTGGCAGATTGCACGCATGCATGTAACGTCGTGCATTTGTAATATTTTCACTCTGGATTTTCACCATTGGCATTTTTCCACATTTCTTGATGAACAGTACAGCTGTCATTTCACATATCCTGCCCAAAATGTGTTTTCGCACATCCGGCGCAGAATAGCGTGGTCGCTATGCGAAATCACTTTTTGGGACAGTTTGAGGAAATAACAGTGGTACTGTACATGAGCAGAGGTGCTAAAATGCCTATGTTAAAAATTTGGTGCCAAAAGTCCATAAAATGACTGTGTTACAAGCGTGCGTTGCGCATTTCCCACGCACCCTTGTAACTTCGCAAATTTGCAATATTTACATGCCACATGCTCAACACTGGCATTTTTTACACCTCCTTATGAACTGTATAGCTGTCATTTTTCACATCCTGCCCAAAATGTTTTTTCCGCACTGCACTACCAAAGCCAATGCCAGCGTGACAACATTCGGCATTGACAAATGCTTGTTGTAATAGAGCTCTGACTAGTTTTACAGTTCTAAAGGATTTCCTGGGTATTTCAGAGGTGGTGTCATTATAACAATAATAATAAAAATATTTTTATTTATATAGCACATTTCCAGTTTCAAATGCTGCACGTAAAAACACTTCACAAATAATTTAAAATCTAACACAAATTCAACTTCAATTTAAAAACTTCCCCAATCATAAACATCAATTATTAAAAGCCTGTTGGAAAAGATGTGTTCTGGACCTAATGTCATGTTCCAATCCCCACCTAAAATAATAGTCCCCTCTGCCTTTTCTGCTATCAGTAACAGTATTTTCCTGCATATCTCATAGGAAGAGTTCAGGAGCACATACACTGAGGTCAAGGTAATCATCTAACCATTTAAGGTGCCTTTTACAAGGACATACTTTCCCTCTTTGTCATGTATCCTCTCCGCAACATCAAAGGGTACATGGCTCGAGATTCAGATAGCTACCCCTCATCTTCTACCTTGCAAATAAGAGAAGGAGCATACCTCAGTATACTCAAAGTTTTATCATTTCCGATGCTTCTCTGTAGACAAGTGCGTCTCTTGCAGGAGTATAAAATCTGCTTTAGACTGCTTTATATAGTTTAAAACCTTTTTGCATTTAATAGGGCTTGTCAGACCATTTACATTAAACATCAATATTTTGGAATCCATCTATGAAAGATGAGATTTCCCTTAATGTACCTTGGTCAAAGGTAGGGCCGTCTCTCTCTCTCAACCCCCGCAGCATCCCACCAGCCAAGAAACAAGCTATCCCCACTGTTATAAGAAACTCTACTAACTATATCATAAGCACTAACTCGATTTTGAACCTGAACCGTAACTCTAAAAAAAAAAATCAGTAATAAAGATACCTCCAAGGCAGGGGAACAATAAACTCTGTTCCCTGTCCCAGCAAGGGGTAATATCTAACCCTGCAGAGCTGTAGCAAGGTGTCCATCCTCTGCTATGAGGATCACTACAGGGCAATTTGCTGTTGGTATACTGCCAGCAATCCATTTCCCTATTAAAAGAGTGATTAAAACCAGCCAGTGTTTCAGTTTCTGCTGATCATCTCTTCACCCCCCCCACCGCAAACGGGTTTACAAAGCATGTGCATTCCACCAATTATTCAGTATTACATGGCTCCACATATTCCCTCTTCCAATACTTATTATGATGCCCCCCCCAACCCATTAAGCCTCACATTCCCCAGCTGGAGGGAGAGCATTCAATCTCAGCCTCATTGTTAGTATAAATTACACACCTTGATATTAGGTAAAAGGTGAGGGGTAACAAACTTAACCTCCCTTTTTGCCTTCACACCCCTGAGGGGTGTATATGCCAGGCATCTCCAGGCCACTCCCTAGTGAGACTCCCTAGGAAATGATCTCCCCTAGGAATGGAATATTCCCCTCAAGTGGTGGAGTCGAGCGGCACACAGGGATCTATCTTTATCGCCCATAGTGACATCTTATTTACCATATGTAAATAGTAAGTGAAGAACTTTAAACTCAATAGTATGTGACTGCATATGTAATAATCTTACATTTTCTGACTAACTCAGTGATTTTTTGAAATGTTTTATGATCTTCGCCAGGGAAGTAAAAGTGGCAACACCTAAAAAGTCAGTGTTACTCCCCATGTCCTTCAAGTCTCTATGGTAAAGTTCACAAGTCTGGTAAAGTAACATTAAAGGCATTACTTTCCCCCCTCCCCCACCAGGATCCGCTTTAATCCCCTGGTACAGCCTGCCTTTAAGCTCATCAAGGCTTCCTCTCAAGATGCCCGAAAAGAAAAAAAGTACACCTGTTAGTCCTTCTACATATTCATGTAGCTGCTGCTTCATTCTCCATGGATAGCCGGTTTCTTCTCCTATTTTGGAGTTTTCTGTGTATGTCTTTGAGAGATTCCTGAGAAGGCGCACCATGGTCAAGTTCAAGTTTATTGCAGGAAAACTCCATTGAGCAAGCTCATTCACAAGGAAGTCCTGAGACATATACACAGATAAAGGACATTACATAATAATACAACACTTGATAGAGCAATACTGGTTACAAGTATTTAAAGTGTACACATAGTTCAAGAAAGACATTACATAATAGGATATAACATCGGAAAACAATAAACAGTGAAGAAACATATAGTTCATAGTGTGCAAGCAATACAAGGTTGTGTGCAAGCAATACAAGGAAGGGTATATAAACTTAACACTGGTGTTTGCAGTAAATACTTTTAGCATACTGAGCAGCAACAGGAAAGATAGGATAAATGAGGTAGTCAGGGTTGAGGAAGAGGGGGACGGTTGGCAAGAGTAAGGGGATTATTATGTAGGTAGAAAGCCAAAAGTAGGAAAGGGAAGGGGAGCAGGTGTGGAATTCTTGTAGTTTTGGTCACAAAGTACAAATCAGATGCTACGAGATTACAGTTATGTCTCGATCTAGTGCTAATGTGGACAATAAGTTTGCAGCATGCATAAGGGTGAGGAGGGGCTTAATAACAGTTGCAAATATCTTTTATTTTAGATGCACTTAGCACTTTGTAGAAGTTAACTGAGACAATGCTAGTTAGTTTCAGTATGGATTGGAGTTGGTTCCAAATAGAAGGAAGAGCATGCACAATAGCGCGTTTACCAAAGGAGATACAAGTCCTGGGTACATCCAGCAGAATGAAGTCAGATTTCCTGATAGAGTAAGCACTGTGTGAAGTGCAGATAAGATATGATAGGTAACTCAGTAGTTTATGCAGAAGCAACTTAAAGGTCCAGAGATCAATACAGAGCAGACATCTGGTGGTGAGAGATGTCCAGCCAACAGCTGCGTACAGCTCACAATGGTGTGAATGGTAAGGGGAGTTGGTAATGAACCATAACGCGTGGTGATAGAGGATGTCCAGTTTGTTTAGGTTTGTGAGAGTGGCGGAAGTGTAAATTACATCGCCGAAGTCAAGTAGGGGAAGGAATGTAGCCTGAACTAGCCTGTTTCGAGTCTCGAGGGGGAAAAGAGATCTATTTCTAAAAAAGAATCCTAGCCTGGCTTTGAGCCTCCTGGATAAGTCCTCAATGCGGTCATTAAAAGAGAGCTTTTTGTCTATCCAGATACCCAGATATTTAAATTTGGATACAACTTCCAATGGTTCACTTAGAGAAGTGACAATAAAGTCTTTCAGTGGGGTATGGGAGGTGCCTGAGGAGGTACTACAAGAGAAAATCATTGCTTTGGTTTTCTTAACATTAAGGAGAAGCTTGGCCTTTATTAGATTATTTTTGAGCTGGGCAAAGTCAGCTTGAAGCACTCCCCTAACTTCAGATAACGTTGAGCCAGAGGTATACAGTACAGTGTCATCCACAAAGAAGTGCAGATTGGATCTAGTTATGTTGGAATCAAGGTCATTAATGTACAGCGAAAACAAGATAGGGCCTAGAACGTAGCCTTGGGGGACTCTTCTGGCAATCGACAGAGAGGCAGAGAACAGACCATCAGCTTTGACTTTCTGAGTTCTCCCTGTTAGGTAACTGGTGAACCACTGGGTAGTGGAGGACGTGGCACCTAAGTTAGTGAGGCAAGTGACTAAGAGGTTGTGGTCAACAGTGTCAAATGCTTTACTAAGATCTAAGAAGACTGCTCCAGTAATCTTCTTAGCATCCACAGCAGAGACCCAGTCATTGGTTACTTTCACCAGAGCAGTGATTGTGCTGTGATTTGCCCAGAAACCAGATTGTGCTGGGTTAAGGAGTGAGAAAGTTTCCATATGAGTTTTTAGTTGGTTACAGATCAGTTTTTCGAAGACTGGACAGGATAGGCAAGATGGAGATAGGCCTATAGTTATTCAAATCACAAGGGTCCCCGGATTTGAATGGGGGAGTATATAGGTGTATTTCCAACAGGACGGCACAGTAGCAGATGTAATGGAGAGACTGAGGATATGAAGAATGGAGGCAGAGAGGTGGGCATGTCCTAGTCTTAGGAAGAAAGGTTCTAGACCATCATCCTCTGCACTTTTTCTGATATCTAGGTTAAGTAGTGAATTTTCTACTTCTTTATAGTTGAGCGTACGCAGTTGAAAAGGGTAAGATGCGGTGCTGGACAATGGGAAGGGGCTTGGTTGGCTCTTTGCAAGGCTAGCATAAGGTGAGGAGTCAAAAGCTAGGCCAGCCATGACAAAGTGGGAGTTAAGTTCTTCAAGGATTAGAGAATTACTTTCCATCACCCTACCATTTGAGACAATCTTAGTTGGAATGGAGGGGGCAGTGGGCTGTCCTTCTATAGATTTAAATGTCCTCCATATTTTGTGAGAGTTCCCTTTTGCTTGTTCAAGGGTAGAGACGTAGAAGTTTGCTTTGGCAGAGCAAATGCTTTTTACACAGGCATTCCTACCTGCTCTGAAAGCCTGCCAATCTGAGGGTTTCTTGGAATGTCTTGCTTTCGCCCAGAGCTTGTCCCGAGTTGGAAGAGCTACCTTAAGGTCTGGGGTAAACCAGGGGTGAGAGTTGTTGCGTACACTAACTTTGATAAGGGGGGACATGCTTATTTGCCAGACTGGCAAGGTTGACGTTAAGGACGGAGACTGCCTCACTGACATTTCTGGCAAAGTAAAGATCTTGCCATCTGACCCTGCCTAAGTCAGAAAGGAAATTTACTGCATTGAACTTGCAAAAGGACCATTTTGTTATAAACTTGGGCTGTTTATGGGCCTTAATATGAGATCTTATGCAAACAACAACCCCGTGGTCACTCACGTAGTTGTGAAACACTGCTGAATGTGAAATTCTATGTGGATGCATGGTTAATATCACATCTAAAAAGGAGCTATTGGCAATGTTTAAGTTATTGTTCCTTGTGGGTTCACGGACTAATTACACTAGGCTGAGCTCATCACAGAGAGATTTAAGGCAGTGTGATTTAGGGGTTAGCCAATCCATATTGAGATCGCCTAGGAATATTGTTTCTGTATTTGCAGCAGAAGTTAAGGATTTCAGTATATTAGAGATTTCAGTGCCTCCAGATGGAGGCCTATAACCACCTATGATAGTAATGCATTCTGAAGAAGGAAGGTGAAGCTTCATCGAAACAATCTTAAATTCCTTGGGTAAAGACTTACAGCTGATATCAGTGACTGAGTACTTGGATTTGGCATAGACGACCACACCCCCACCTCTAGATGCCCTGTCCGCCCTAAATTGTTTGTATCCCAGGAGGAAGATTTGTTGGTCAGTATTTGTCTTTTTGAGCCAAGGCTCCATAATAATGATAAGATCTGGGTTTGTATGAGAGCCATGTAGCAGTCTATTCTGTCCCCAAGGGAGCTGTCTACTTAAGAGTTTGAAGGTTCCTGTCTGCCTCTGTGAGCATAGGTTCTGATCTCTTGTCCAGTAGAATCCCTTGACTTTTCAGTGCATCTTCTACCTCTCCTGGGGTGGTATACAGCTGTAGGCCTTCATCCCAAAAGACCCTCACCTTGGCTGGGTAGAGGATTAGAAATCTAATTATTTTGCTGTGCAGTGCCTTCATAACTGGGCAATATAGTAATCTAAGCCTTTGAATTTCTGGGGGGTAGTCCTGGTCTAGATAGAGCCTGGCCATGTTGTATGTAACTTCTTCCTGCTGCCATGCTTGCCTTAGCACCTCCTCCTTTGCTGCATAGCTGGCAAATTTCATCAATATTTGTCGTGGTCGAGGATTTCCGGTTGGGACATGGCGGCGTGAACACGCTAGGGCTCGGGCTCCTCTAAAACCTCAACCCAGAACAGCAGTTTTTCCTCAGTTAAATAAACAAAGTTAATCAAAAGCTATTACCTAAGAAGACTCGACCGAAGTAGAAATCTATAACTTTTAAAAAGAACGTCAGACGAGGAAATGGCACGCTTAGAGAAGAACCACTTCCACCCATTACAGGAGCTTCAGGATACCGACGAAAGTGGCCTACCAGACACTGATTCAACCTCTACATCTTCCCAACCACCAGAACTGAAACGTGGGAAAAGAGGAGATAATAATCACAATAATAAAAAGAAATCCTCATCAGATAATGTATCTACCGAAACAATACTGCAAGCTATTATCGAATTTCGAACAGAAATGAGAGACGTTTTAAAAGAGATACGCACTGATTTGGGAGAGCTCCAGAGTAGAGTAAGCGAGACGGAGACGCAGACAGCAGAGAACTCGAGCAAAATATGTGAATTAGAGAAAGTAATACACACTATTGTAGAGGAACAGCTATATCAATCTATGCGACAAGAAGATATGGAAAACAGAGGGAGAAGGAAAAACATTAGTTTATATGGCATACCAGAGGGAGAAGAGGGAAATGACCCTGTGGCTTTTGCGGATTACTTTCTACGCCTGACCCTGGATCTGGGCCCAGAAATGCAGATCGACATAGAAAGGGCTCATCGCACATTGGGACTTCGTCCATCAAAACCCGATGCTAGACCCAGATCCTTTGTAATCAGATTTAACAGTTTCTATCAGAAAGACCAAATCCTTTCTAAGGCATGGCGCAAGCAAAAAGCTATGTTGGGAAAACACCAAATTATATTTGACAATGACTATGCACCAGCCACACAACGCCTAAGGCAAGAATATTCATCTCTGTTCCCTCTACTGCGAGCTTCAAATACAAGATTCCGGACTCCTTATCCTGCAAAATTAACAGTACTATTACAAAACGGCCCTATTACATATAATTCAGCATCAGAGGCAAAAAGTGACTTAATTCAGAAGGGCATAATCTCTAAAGCTGACCCAAAGCTACAAGTAAAGAGCTTGCAATTACAACCGGGTTCTCCCACACGAGAGATGAGTGGAGAGGTCAGTACTGAGCGAGGTTTACAGACTTTACTAGACAAGATAAGGGTATTGAGAAACCCCACTTTACAACCCTCCTGAGAACTTTGGTTAACATTCTATTAAATAGAGGAGTGCTTGGAGTTAGTTTTAAAATGAAAAGACTGATTAAAGTGAGACTGATACCAGGAGATACAGTTAAACGGCCATGAAAAGAACCAGAGAAACAAGAAAACTGCAAAATATGAAGTAGGAGAATGTTAGCCCTAGTCTGGCCTTCCTTTAGACTGTGGAGCTATCTGCTGTTTTTCATACTGAGCCCACCCTTCCTACACTGTTGGGAGGAGTCAACCCACTCGACTGGAAGCAAAATAAGAACAGTACCTGGAGTATTACCAAGTTATTATTTAATACTTACACAGGAAATTCGAGTACAGAGCAATAGTCATCTCCTTTTTCCGAACTTTCGATTCTTTAATCGCTGTGTACATTCTTATGAAACCATAATCCAGAAATCCTTCTGGAACAAGGAAGAACGGAAGAACAATCCGATTTTCTAAGGCGGAGACCAGAATATTTTAATACCTAAGTGACTTTACAAGGGAAAGAGGACAACATGGGGGAGGGAGGAAGAGAGAGGATAAGGTGGGAAGGAGGGAAGAAAGGATAAGGAGAGAATCGGAAAAGAGACGGAGAATAACAAATAAGGTGGGGTGGGATGTCTTTTTTTCTTTCTCTCTTTCTCTCTCTCTCTCTCTCTCCCCTCCTCTCTGAATATAGATTATCCAAGACGGAGGTAAAGAGGAGCCCCTACCTTTTGACAAAAGAAAGACAGAAAATGCTTGGTACAGGCTAACACCCAGTCCCACCATATAAGCGCTAGTGATTGATAGAAACTAGCCTCTGGAGAGGGAGTTCCCTCTCAAGTGGGTATAGATCCACTTCTGTGGAGCATCCCCCACTTACCCGGGAGATAAAAAAGAGGAAGGTATTTCTACCTTTCCCCAATTCCATCATACTTTTTCTCCTTGGGACCTGGGATGGAGATGAAAATATCTCCCCCATTAGTGGAAGACCATTTGTATATAGTTGCCTTCATTAGTTATTATGAAGCCATAGGCTTAGTAATGTCATGGTATATATGTTTATTTGTTTTATTATTGAAGAAAAATGTTGGTATTATACTAAGTAAAATGGGACAGAGACTTCCATCTTTGGTGTCGAGCTTTGGAGGGACGGGAAAAAAAAAGGGAAGCAAAACTGTAATAATACCTGGGCAAAAGGAAGCAAACTTATTTTGGCACTTAACTAGAAAAGAGAAATTTTCTAAAGAAAAGGTTGTGCTCCCTCAGTTCTCCACCCTCCGAAGCCACACAAAAATTACAGATAAAGGCTATACTCATTGGGCCAATGGTTGACATACCAGTCAAAATTTATTCTCAGAATATAAATGGGCTACATTCCCCTATTAAGAGGTATAGAGTAATGCGACATCTGGGCAGACAAGGGGCGGATATCTATTTCCTTCAGGAAACTCATCTCTCCACTATGAAACACTCAAAAGTACACTGGGGGGCTGATCTCAAGTATACGCAGCGTACCACTCGAGTGGCCATAAAAGGGGTACTGTCATTTTAATTCCCACCTCAACCCTGATAGAAGTACAGGATACCTATATAGATCCCCACGGACGTTATGTGATTATAACAGGTGTCCTTTTTTCTCAAACAGTTACCTTGGTAAACACGTACCTTCCACCCCAAACCCCACTGTCAGTAGTGAAGATGTTTTTGCAAAAGGTTATTGATAAGCTTAAAGGAATTCTTATAATGGGGGGTGATTTTAATATAACTTTCCATCCCCATTTAGACTCATCCAACCCAAACCCACTAAGGCTATCCAAGGCAGCAAAACATTTAAAAGATAACTTTGCCTTTATGGGAATAGAAGATGTATGGAGAAAGATTTTCCCTTCTAACCCAGGATTTACCTTCTATTCGGGGAGGCATAAAACTTACTCTAGACTTGATTACTTTTTTATTACTGGAGAACATCTCTCCCTTGTACAGGATATTCAATTAGACCCAAGAGTTCTATTGGATCACAACCCCATAATTCTTAAAGTCAACTTGGGTAAGCAGAAAAAAATAAAATTGTGGAGTCTGAATAATTCTTTATTACAAGACCAAAAATTCGTAGAACATTTTACAAAACGTATCCCTCAAATAATTCAGGATAACAAAACTCCCGAGATATCCTCCACAATCCAATGGGATACCCTGAAGGCGGTTCTTCGTGGTGAAATCTTGTCATATGCATCCTATAAACAAAAAAAAAATACAAACAAGGTTGAAATCTCTAATAGAATCATTATCATCATACCAACTATCATACAGGAAGGGTGATAAAGTTATTGCAACTAAGATAAAGGCTTAAAACAGGATATCCAAGAAATAATGGACTATAAGACTCTACAGGGTCTGGCTTATCTCCGTCAATCTTCATACGAAGGTGAAGCGAGGGGAGCTAAGCTTCTGGCAAGAAAATTAAGGGCTAGAAAGAGGGCATCCACAATTTTAAAAATAAAATCCCCAACTACAAACATCCTCTCCTATAAAGAAGAACATATAAAACAGACATTTCAACAATTCTCCGAAAATCTCTATACCACCCCCCTCCTCACCCAGATTCATAGGGAACGAACAACAGACTTTTTTAAAACTCTAATGCTACCCAAGTTGACAGACTCAATGAAGAGAAAACTGTAATACCTGATAAGTCAGGAGGAAATCCAGCGTCAAATAAAACAACTAAAACCACTAAAATGTCCAGGCCCTGACGGATTTGGTTCGGAGTGGTATAAAACCTTCTACCCTCAACTCCTCCCAAGCTTATTATTAATGTTCAGAGAACTAAGGAGAGGGGAACTTCCCTCTCCCTCTTGGAACTATGCAATCATATCCCCAATCCTAAAACCAGACAAAGACCCCTCTCTCTCTTCATCATACCGGCCCATATCGATTTTAAATGTAGACTATAAAATATTCACAGGCATCTGGGCTAAAAGACTTGAATCAATCCTTATGGCATTAATACATCAAGATCAATCGGGCTTTATAAAACAAAGAAACACCTCTGACAATTTACGGCGCCTTGCACTTCTCTTGGAATATATAAATACTAGGAAAATCCCTTCCACCATTCTCAGTTTAAATGCAGATAAAGCGTTCGATAGGGTAAGCTGGGAATATCTGTGGACAGCCCTGTCAAACTTCTCTTTTCCTGAAACTGTCATCGATTGTATAAAAAATTTATATGGACAGGCTAAAGCCTATATTCGGGTGAACGGTTTATTGACCCAACCAATCCAAATCCAGAGGGGTACAAGACAGGGATGCCCATTATCACCGTTACTATTTGCCATCTATCTAGAACCGCTGGCTGAAATTATTAGAAAAAATAAGGAAATAAAAGGGGTCTCTGTAGGTCAAAGAGAATACAAGATAGCATTATTCACAGATGACATTCTAATAACTGCCCTTTCCCCAGAGAAGTCTTTACCAGCCCTTTGGCAAACATTAGAGAGTTATAGAGAAATAGCGGGTTTTCAATTAAACATATCTAAAACAGACCTGATCCCTTTGTTTTTTACCCCAACTCAAGACTTAAAGAATAGATATCCTGTTAAATGGCATAAAATGAAATTTAAATATCTTGGTATAACAATTTCTAAAACTTTAGAGATGCTAGAACTATTGAACTATGAACCATTGTCTACCCAGATGCAAAAAGATGTGTTCTCATGGTCATTACTACCACTATCTTTCTTTCAGAGGATAGAAACGATTCGAATGATAATCCTTCCTAAGTTATTATATCTTTTCCAGAACTTACCCATCCTTCCAGCAAACTTTTACTTTAAGTCATGGGATAGGCTTATTTCAAACTTTATTTGGGGTGGCCAAAGACCTAGAATAAGGCTCTCACTTCTCCAACTCCCGGGTTCCTTGGGCAGAGTAAACTTACCGAATTTAAGATTATACGCACAAGCATCCCTTCTGAGGATCCTTTCATTGTGGCTTGTAACAACTTACCATTCTCCTTGGAAGGACTTGGAGTTTGCAATAAATGACTTGTATGATATCATAAGGATCACTATGGCCTCGATAGCAAACCCACCCCGATTTCAGGACTTTACGGGATATACAGCCCATATATTAAAAATATGGTATAAAGTTAAAAAACGTAAGCCCTTTAGAGAGCTATTTTTTTCTTACACCTTGATCTCTGAAGACTCCCAGTTCTTGTCGGTGCTTCTAGACCACACATTCTCCAGCTGGAGATAAGTAGGGCTACAATTCTACAGACAGTTTTTATCTCAAGCAGGGATTATCCCATTTGAAACACTTCAGACTAAATTTAGTTTACTGGCAAAAGATGTCTTCAGATACAGCCAGGTCAGGAATTATCTATTACGGCAAAGAGAGGCAGTGACTAAGTTACCTGCCCCCCCTCCCTTTGGCTTGGCGATATTATGAAGACCATATTAAAGGCAAGCTTTGGCCCCACCAGATAGGGTTTCTTTATAAAATTTTAAGGGAAGGAATGAAAGATTCTACTATTTCAATATTAGAGAGTTGGAATAGAGATCTGAAGTTGGACATACAGGGCCAGGAATGGCTCCAGACATCGACCCAAGCTTACAAAATCACTCATGCAACTAGATGGCATGAATTTGCATGGAAGTGTAGAAGCCGCTTCTTCTGCACTCCAGCAGTGCAGGCCAAATACCAATCTCAACCGTCAGGGGAGTGCTGGAGAAAGTGTCATTGTAAATTAGCTGATCAAGGACATGTCTTTTGGTCATGTCCCCTATTAATGCCATATTGGTATACATTACAAAAAGAAATCTCGGAATGCCTGGGGGAGACAGTGGAACTGACAGAAGAGCTAGTCCTACTGTCAATTTACCCTGATCATAGCCCTTCATGGCATCGAACTCTGTTACCGATTCTTATATTAGCAGCTAAAAAAGCTATAACAAAAAGATGGTGCTCTCCAGCTATCCCATTGGTACATGATTGGAGGAGGATTATAATGGATATTTATCAGATGGAAATTTTAACAGCTAAAATTCATAAGAAGTATCTCTTAACAGAACCTTTTTGGAGGCCATGGGTACTATATAGTACACAAAAAGAAATGGAGGATGTATATTGAGGTTAACTATATGTTTTGTCAGACATTTCTAATATAAGAGGAAACCCAGAAACATGCAAAGAGGGAGACAGGGGAAGTCAGCCAAGACCTAAGGGAAGATCTTCTAGGTAGATAAAATGGAAGTCTCTGAACCCTAATCCAATACTAAAGTGGGGTACTTTAATGAAGAATGGTTAAAGGAAGTATGATCAATGCTTGTAACATGATCTTTTATGAAAACAAATACCCAACCGTACAATAAGAAATAACCAACAACTAATAAAATGAAAATATAAAAAAAATATATATATTTGTCGTGGTCAAGCAGTTGGGTCAGTTGATTTTGGGCCAAGGGTTCTATGGGCCCATTCAATTTGAACCTCTATTGTAGGTGGTGGGGATAAGACTTCAAGGAGTAAATCCTGAAGAAAGAGGGCCATATTAGCAGTTTCTACACCATCTATGAGGCATGAGAGCCTCAGATTATCCCTTCTGGAGCTGGCCACCAAGTCAATACATTTTGCCTGCAAAGTGTCTGTGTAGTCCAGGAGTACAGACAGAGCATCCACATGGAAGGTAGACTTGGACTCCAGAGTGGTGACCCTTGTGTCTACTTCTCTCAGAGATGTGTCCAAGTCAGATAGTTTAAGGTGCAGCTTTTGAAATTACATTTTGTTTTCCTTTCGCAGTGCCTGTATTTCCCGCAATATGGTATCTAAGTGGGATGTATTTTGCCAACCATTCTCACATTCCATCTCAGAAGCCTGCATGGTATGGCGCATCAGTAAAGGGCTGCAACTCCTGTCTTGAGGGAGTGCTCTGTATCTAGAGCCATCCAGCATTGTTTGTTTCTTATCTGTCATGGGTTGAACAAATCAGGTCACACAGGAATCAACAAATTTGGTACAACATACCTAAACGGTATGATTTTTATTAAACAAACAAACAAAAAAAATTAAATACAAAAAAAAAAAAATAACAGCTTACAGCAAGCAGCGAACTTACGATAATAAACAAACAAAATAAAACTTGAAAACAGCACTGCTTCCCTGCCAAGGGTCTAGCAGTGGAACATAATCTAGTGCAGTATAACAGAGAGCAGGAGGTCCTCACATGAACTCTCCCTAACAGCATCTAACCTGAGGATCTAGGCTGGCTTCTTTTAAAGAGTGGAGCTCCACCTCTTAGCTCAAAGCCCCACCTAATTATTAAGCTATTTGCAGGAAATCTTCTTATTTCTGTGTATAATCAATTACATAGAATACACATATATGAAAGGCATAACAAATAATCCATTATTATGACATCAACATAAACACCCTAATGCTCTATCAGATATTATTGCACATTTCTTGCAGAGTGGGCTGCATTATAGACAACTCCTCCCCTTTTCTAAAGGTAACCTAGGAGCTGCAGCATATAAAAGAAGGGAGAAAGGTGCTGCTGACTTTCTATAGGAGATAGCACCTTGCAAGGACACCAGCACTGACTGGAGACATGATACTCCTGGGAGTTGTGTAGGTAGACCACATTTTAGTTCTTCTCTATTATCCTGTATTTTAGTTAATTTGCTATCTGTTTATCTTTTCCAAGAACAGGATATTCCAATCTGCACCTGTACATATCCTAAAGAAAAGAACATTTAAACTGGAATTGGTAATTTCTTAAGTTTGACTGTCAATCCCAGCTTGCTTTTTACATTGTGAAAGAACCTTTGCCTAACAAGTCTGTTTACAGACCTTTAGTTACTTTCATTCTTTAAACCTGCACAGCTCATTTAGACCATTTCTGCACATTTAAGGACAATATAGGGAAAAAGTGCTTATATTTAACTGGACCATGACGTAGAAGAGCAGAAATAGGAAGGGGATGAAAAATAGTTTAAATTGTAATACACAGCGCCAGATGGCCAGTCTGACTGCAGCATATTCTGACTGTTTTACACAGAAAAGGGAAGGGGGGATTAGAAAGAGACAGGAAGACATAAAATGAAGGAGTAAAGTGCTGTTGCACAACAGTCTTTGGAACAGATGTAGGAGAGAAGAAGAAAACATCAGGTACAGCTAAACACTATTCACATGGGGGGGGTTCAACTACCACATTTCCCCCTCTTTAAGAACAAACCAATAATTTGGTTTGAAGACCACATTCCCTTTTTCACAACATAAACCCAAGGGAATGGGATGGGACTTCCACCCACCCTCACAGAAGTCCCACCCCAGGGCACCCTATAAACAAAAACAATAAATACAATTAACATCATTCATTGTCATATGCCATACTTTGCCCTGGGGTTGAAATAGGATACTGTATCCCATTCTAGATTCAATTTCTTTAAGCACCATATCTAGAAAGGAAATCTGCATTTATGTTTGCTGCCTGGTCTATGCTTAATCTCAAAATGATAGGGCTGTAGAGCCAAGTACCGATGGAGAATGCATGCATTTTTATCCTTCATCTGGTTAAACCAGCATAAAGGGTTGTGATCTGTAATTAAAGTACATACATAGATACATAGATACATAGACAGTGTCGGCAGATAAGGGCCTATGGCCCACCTAGTCTGCCCATTTGAGCTTGTAAGTTCAGTTTGTTTTCCTAGAAGTCTATTTCCCCTTACCCCTGACCTCTAGAATTCCTTTATGTCTATCCCATGCATTCTTAAATCCCGTGATTGTTTCAGCTCCCACCACTTCCTCTGGCAGGGTGTTCACTTGTCCACCACCCGCTCTGTGAAGAAATTCTTTCTCATGTTTCCTCTGAATCATCCTCCTCCAACTTCATCCCATGCCTCTAGTCCTGAAACATCTTTTCGCTTAAAAATAGTGTTTTCCTGCACCCTGTTCCTCCCTGTAAGATACTTTATGTCTCTATCATATCCCCTCTCTCCCTCCTCTCCTCCAGGGAGTACATGTTCAGTTCCTTCAACCTGTCTTCATAGGACTTGTGATGCAACCCATGCACAATCTTTGTTGCCCTCCTCTGAACCTTCTCTACCCTGTCTATGTCCTTACGTAGGTATGGTCTCCAGAACTGTACACTGTACTCCAAGTGGGGCCTCACTAGTGTCAAATGTTAAAGTAAAATGAGACCCCCATAGATAGAATTTCAATGTCTCTATATCCCATTTACAGTAATTGCTAAACATTCCTTTTCTATTGTAGCATACTTCTGTTCTCTATGATATAGTTTCCGGCTGATGAATAAGATGTGGTGCTCTTCTCCATTGATATTTTGACACAATACAGCACCAAGACCAGTTTCTGAAGCATCTGTTTGTAATTCAAAAGGTTTATTAAAATCTGGAGATTGCAACACTGGTGCTGAACACAGTATAGCTTTTATTGTCCTAAAAGCTAAATCACAAGCAGGTGACCACGGGATTTTATTTGGGACTTGTTTCTTAGTCAAGCCAGTCAATGGGGTTGCAATTGTGGCGAAATCAGGGATAAAGCATCTATAATAACTAGCTAAACCCAAAAAAGATCTCACTTGTTTTTTTGTTTCTGGGACTGCACATTGGGCTACTGCCTCCACCTTCTCTATTTCTGGACGTACTATTCCATTACCCAAAATGAAGCCCAAATATCTTGTCTCATTCATGGCTAGGGTACACTTGGAAGGATTAATAGTTAAACCAGCTTTTTCAATGGTATATAAAACATTAGACAAATGGGTAAGATGTGTTGACCAGTCTGAACTGAAAATCACCACATCATCCAAATAAGCAGAACAATAGAAAGAGTGGGAGTAAAGTGCTGTTGCACAACGGTCTTTGGAACAGATGTAGGAGAGAAGAAGAAAATGTCAGGTTCAACTAAGCACTATTCACATGGGGGGGTTGAACTACCACATTATCAATCTGTTTTTTGATGATTTTGGTTCCCCCTTCCCTTTAGGAGGCATACTGGATTATTTGTAACAATCAGTTTTACGGAAAAGGGGAGTTTTAATTACCCACTTGCAGAAGAGCTCATTCTCAAGGCTGCAGTTCGGGCCGTGGCAGAACCAGAAATCGCCTTCTTAATATTTTAAAGTGTCTGATGATGCCTATGCCTTACTTACGGATAGTAGTAGTGGCTGGGCTGGAAGAAAGGGAAGTATTTTATGGCACTGGGTCTGAGGAGCATGATGATGTAGCGAGCACATGCTCAGTCGCAGGTGGGAACATTTGCTATAGATGGTATACATGCTATTTACACCCACTTTGTTTACAAAATGTTTTGAGAATCACTGTACTTGTCCTCATACATGATAGTCTAAAAACATTTATTTATTTTGTTTTTGTTGACTGGGAAAGGAGGACTAGACAGTTCTGTCTATTTCCAGCCTTGTCCTGGGGAGGGTATACAGATGGATGCCAACTGAAACTGAACCAGATTAAGCTGTTGATGGTATTTTTAGTAAATGGGGGAAATTTGGCCAGGACACCTGGGACATTCCCTACTCTGTCAAAAGGGGAATCTCTGTCGGTTCCAAGATGGAAGACCCTGATTCAGATGAGATGGAAGTGGGAGCTGTGGTGGAGTCCTCCCACCCAGCTATGACACATAAAGAGGACAAAGATTTATCAGGAAGCATGCAGTAGAGTTGCGATTAGGGTTGCCATCCGTCCTGATTTTCGCTGGGCAGTCCTGATTTGTGCAACTGTGTCCTGCGATAAAACATGAAAAATGCTACATGTTCTGACTTCTTATAGTAGAAAAAATATTTTCTAACTTCCTCTAACTGTTGTAGAAAACTATAATACCTTAACTAAAATACCTTAAAATGATAAGAAACAACAGAAACAACTGAAAAACTACACCACTTAGTCTCAATTCTGATTATTTTGAGAAAACAAGTCTGTTGCATTGGTCAAGGTCATATCTTGTACTGCGAAAAATCATGTTTCAGGAGGAAATATCCCACTTTGGACTTCTTAAAAGGTGGTAACCCTAGAGCCTGTGATATGCATGTAGAATATTCAATGGCAGTCATAACAGATAATGTTACCTCAGCTTGTCAGGAACAGAGGTCCATTTTAGCCTCTCAGGCACTGGAGATGAAAGAGATTCACTCGATGAGAGCTTTCCAAAGAACAGCCCACCTCTGATAAGGTAACAGGGGCAAGAGAGATAGCTGCCAGCATTACACAGCTTTTGGGACAGGATGATGAAGCACCAAGGGAAACTGTAGCCATGTCTGCAATGCAACAGATTCAGCAGCAGTTTAAACTTAATGGAAACAGCAACAAACTGCAGGAGGAGACCTGGTTGGCCGAATCAGCACTAAGGAACGTGGGATGGATACAAAATGACTTGGGGCAATGGGTACCAGATCCAACATGGGACAAGGCAATTTTTTCACAAGAGAGTATAACACTTAACAGGCCTACAGCAATCACAAATGAGGAACTTGGTTCTTCATAAACCCAGAGCTCCGGAGGCATGCAACAAGAATTAACACAGGTACCTCAGATTTTAAATATGTAAGGTGTCCCTCAACATACTAACTAGCAAAACAACTGTAATATCAGCTAAGTTTCTGAGATGATGAGTACATCAGGTGTGAGATCTGTGCCAGACAGATCACAAACAATGGGAAACATATCTAGAAGATCTTCTAATGATAATGGGGGTAATAACACCAGGGGAGCCTTTGGGAATTCCAGGGGAGGTACTATGTCTGATTTATTCAAAAATAAGCTTGAACAAACACCAAGAAAAAAATGGAGTTAGAATTAGATATAGGGGAGGTCTCCCAGAACATTCAGACAGGTGTTATGTAGTGAGGAAATTGCTAAAAGAATCCATGCATTTGGTCTTGCAGATATCTGTGCCCTTATACATGTGTCTAGTAAAGACACATTCGATGTAAGTTTTAAAACTAATGCAGGCTTGGAGAGGTTTTGGTGGAAGTTTAATAATTTAAATCAAACACCCCTCTGGACCCCCTTCTATGCAATCCCCCTAACTAAACCTATGATAAAACTTGTAAACATTATATCTAGAAATGAAGGGGTGATCAAGAGTGATAGTTACCACTGGCTCCAAAATCGATGTGATATTCTAGGGACGTCTGAGGCAGTTATTGACACCGAAGGATTATGGACGGGAGGGTGGAAATTAAAAGTGAAACTTTTCCAGGTTAATTCAGAGCTTAAACATTTACCAAATAGATTTTTTTTTAGGGAAAGATAGAAGAGTGTGTTTTTATGGGGAACAGCCGAGAGCACGTTATAAATGTGGGGCCAAAACTCATTTAAGCAGTACTTGTGACATGTTGAAATGCTCACTGTATGGGGGATATGGCCACCCTAGTGACCAATGTGAAAATATATTCCAAGGTAATTTGTGTGATGAAGAGGGTCATGCCTTTCATCAGTGTCCATAGGCAAGACACAATAGAAATGAAGGCTGGGACCAGGATGATCTAGGACAGCAGCCACAAGATAGAATAGGAGGCCCCTCTTGAGCCCCCCCCACATACTAATTCTGATCAGGATATCCCCTTAGAGCCCCAGGAAGGGGTAAGGCAGAATGAAACAGAGAATAGAGAAGAAGGAGAAAGTGACGCCCAGACATCATACGTCCCCAAAGGCCAAGAAAGGGAACAGTCACAGAATGATGTACGTGAAATACAGGAAAGAGATAGTGATGGTGAACCTGATAATCAACAAAAAATGCTCCCACCCCTGGAGAAAATTGTGCAACCTAAACGGAGGGTGACCAGAGCAGCAGCTGCTAAACAAATGCCTACCCACTTTACATTACCTACACAGAACATATACACCCCTTTGCAGAAAGGAGGGGGAGATTTTGACAGAGAATCTGATGTGTCCATTAGATCAGAAAGGATTTCTGAAGTAGAGGAAGAGGAGAAAAGGCCAGTGGATAGAACAAAAAAAAATAGAAAGGGAAAAAAAAATCAAAAGTCCCATAGCAAGAAAATGATTAAAGCTCCCTGCTCCCTAAAGCAAATAGATAGAAATGACTACCATAAACCTAGCCTGCTTTAATGTTTGTAGTCTGAAAAACTACAAGAAAAGATTGTCAATCCTGTCCTATCTTAAGCAGCTGGAAAATGATGTGGTGTTTCTCCAAGAAACAAGATTGAATTCTATTTTTGAAACAGATCCACTAAGGAGAAGCTGGGTCTGGGGGCCATCCTTTTGGACTTTTGGTATGGATGTTGCAGACGGAATAGGGATTTTATTCAAGGGGACAAACTTCTCAATAACAAGACTAGTAGACATTTTACCATGTAGGGCATTACTGTTGGATTGCAAATTCAGGAATTTTTACTTCAGATTTCTAAATACTTATGCCCCTTAAACAAAAACTACAAGGATAGAGCTGGTTGATGCTCTAAAACTATATCTCTATACTAGGAAACATATTGTATGGGGTAGGGATTTTAACTGCAGCTTGGATGCTAAAATATCAGGAGATATACTGTAATAAAGAAAGTTTATTGTGATTCTCATGCCTTAAAGCAACTAGTGAATGGAGCTAATTTAGTAGATGCCTATTCACAGCTGAAAAAGGACATAGAAGCTACATACCATAGACCTACATATGCCACTAGGATTGACCACCTGTTTTCATCTAAATTTTGTAACCCAGTCAAAGTAACTGTAAAACCTAATGAGTTCTCTGATCACTGTATTGTTTTAGAAACATTTAGTTCAGCAACAGCTCCACTTAGGGTATTTTCACAATCACAAAGGTGGAAACTGAATTCATCAATGTTGGAGCAAACTGAATTTATTTATTTATTGATTTTTTGTTGACAGGGTAAGTGTACTAGCCAAAAAATGACTATGTTCAGGCACGACCCAGAAGAGTACAAGGGATTACATATAAGAAACATTTCAGACGTGCATTACAATAATACATACAGTTTAGTTTATAACCATTTGAACAAGGATACAACAGCAGATCAATAACAGAAACAACAGTGAGCAGTACATGCAAACAATGTATTTATTTATTTGCTTTTGTTAACCGGGTAAGCACACTAGACAACCAAGTGCCTATTTTCAGGTGCGACCTAGAAGATTACAAGGTACGTACATGAACATCAGGCAAAACAAGTAATGGTTACATTTAAGAGCATAAGGACACAGGGTCAATGCAAGTAACAACAGGGGTTTACAATGCAGGCAGTAGGTAGAATAACAGAATGGTACTCTTATGGAAGGCAGTAATCATGATGCTGGGCGGCAATGCTGCGAAGATTGCAGGTACACAGAGAGGAGACTAATTGTGATGGAGGGGGCCCAGAGCAAAATAAGGAACTAACAAATAACAAAAGCATATACAACATAGGAGATACAGGAGATACAGTCAATAAACAAATAGTAGAATGGGTCACAGCACCAGCACTCAAAGTGCATGTGTCAATACACGTAGGATACAATTTAGCTCAGTGTGACACCTAAGAATTTCAAAAGAGGAAATAGCAGGAGGAGGGAGGGCAACTGTGAAATAAAGCAGAGTAAAAAGGGGGGATTATAGAGGATATGTATATGAAGAGGGGTGGAGGGAGGCCAAGGCAAAGTCAAAAAGAGGACAAGGGCAGGGGTAAGATAAGAAGAAAGTGGAGAAGGGAAAGGGATGAAAGGGTAGTTGTAAGGAGCAGGAGAGTTTTGAGAATTACGGATATCAGGACAAGGGTATAGCGGACCCCCAGACAAGTCAAGTAGGGTCAAAGCAAGTACGGGGTTCAGCCATTGATAGGTATCATCGCAGCTCACTTTTGAAGTGACAGTGAGATGCAGATAGCCTTAGGTCTAAGGGAAAAGCATTCCAAAGCAGAGGAGCAGCATATTTAAATGCCCCATGCCTTTAGAGTTATGACACCTAGGTATCCTTAGTAATGATTTGTCATCGGAGTGCAGTCCTCAGGAGGAGGAGAGGGGAATTAGCAGTGTCGCAAGTGAGGTAGGGGTTTGAATCCTGATAATAGAGTCAGACAGAGAGCCAAGATAATATTGTCTGGATGCAGAGAGAGAGAGAGAGAGAGAGAGAGAGAGAGAGAGAGACAATCAAGGCCACTATAGAGTTGACAGCAATGCTTAAGTCAAGGGGACAATGATGCGTAGCAACAGACAATGTTGTAAGTGACGTCTCATTTCTGAAGTGATGATTTTTGGGCAGCCGCAAGGATAGGAGCACAATATGTCAGGGTGGGGAACAGTGGCCAGCTTTGCAGATGGTGTTAGCATGTAGCTAGTTTTGTAGACAACACCCAGTCTACTATTAACTGTTTTGCAGGTTGACTGAATGTGTAGACTGAGATCAAGTGATTGGTCAAGCATGACACCAAGACAATTAAAGGACGTAACAGACTCTAGTTTAGTCCCCTCAAGGTCATAGACCTTCAGGGGTGATGGCTACACCTTTAGTTTAGGGACAGAGCCTAGGAGCATAGTTTTTGTTTCTTTGGCATTTACAACCAATTTATGGTTGCGCAACCAGTTTTGAATGTTCCTGAAATCAGTGGAAAGTGATGCGTTGAGGCAATCAATATTTGCAGCGCTGGTATAGATGACAAGATTATCAGTGTAGAGAAGAGATTAGCAGGTTGTAATGACATCTGGAATATTGTTGATAAATAGTGAGAATAAAAGTGGCCCCAGAATGGACCCCCTGGTGAACACCAATGTTGACTGTAGTACTGGTAGATATTGCGGAGTTGAATTTCACTGTTTGGGTCCTGCCAGATAGATAGCTGCTAAACCAGTTCACAAGAGGAGTCGAGAAGCCCAGGTTTTGTAGGGTAGAAAGGAGCAAGGGGTGGTCAACCAGATCAAAGCCTTGGTGAGGCAATGAAGACAGCCCCTGTAAGCCAACCAGAGTCTATATTAGAGAGTATATCTGAAGTAAGTTTTTATCAGAGATGTTGACATACTATTATGATTTTTCCTGAAACCATGCTGAGCATCGGAGAGAAGATCTGAAGTTGCCAAGAAGTCATGTATTTGGGTGGTGACAAGCTTCTCAAGTATTTTGCTCAGGACCGAGAGAATCGCTATCGGCCTGTAATTTGTAATATCCTTCTTATCCCCCTTTTTAAATATAGGAGTAATCCTAACAATTTTCCAAAGGTCTGGAACAACACCACAAGAAAGGTATAATGTGTACATTTTTGCCAGTGGAGAGGCAATGAGAGGAATGAGAGGAGCCGCCAGTTTCAGCAGATGGGGTTCAAGAGAGTCAGACCCTGGGCTAGTGTTGTCAGAGACTGATCTCAGTTGTTTAAGGACCTGCAATCTGGTTATAGCCTTAAAGTGAAAAGGCAAAGTCAGAGGAGACCCTTTAGAAGGTGAAGGGGGGGTCGGCTAGATTGCTAGAGACAGAGAACTGAGAGGATGTAGACATGGGAGGGAAGGAGGCGGTGTATAATAGAGATCAGAGAACATCCTATTGAAAGCATTTGCAATGGTATTAGAGTCATTACAGTGAGCTCCATTGAGAATAATTTCTGATGGGGCAGTAGATTGTGATGCACCAAGAAAAGTCTTTTCATGGGCCCAGAATTTCTGAGGGTCACGGGCAGAGCTAGATAACAGGTTCTGGGAGTACTTACTTTTGGCGTGTCTTATTCGTTTTTTGCAGGAACTTCTGTGAGCCCTATATGTATTGAGATCAGAAAGCAAGCCAATGCATTTATAGTGCTTCCACAACTTATCCCTGAGTCGCAGCTCAGCAAGCAGGTCTTTGTGGAGCCACCTAGTTTGATTACCTCTGATCCTCCTTGTAACTTGCGGGGCGTGCTTCAACTGAACTGCACTAAATTCACTAGGAAAAATATGTAGGGCATCCTCAATTTTTCGTGCTTGATAGACTTCAGACCAGTCAATGTTGGAAACATCATGAAGGAATGCATTTTCATTCATGGTTGCAAAATTTATGAAGGTGACGAAACAAGGTGGAGGAGATAATGGGGCACCTGTATAGCCTAGAGGTTAGAGAAACAAGGTGTGAACAAGCTTGATACATCCAGCAGACCAGACCTGAGTTTGATTCTCACAATCTCCACTTGCATACTGTGTGACTCTGAGCAAGTCACTTAACCGTCCAGTGCTCCCAGGTCGCTCCTGAAAACAGGCACTTTTGCCTAGTGGGTCTTACCCAATTACCAAAGTATAAAATATATAAAAAAAAAAATAAAATAACAAAAAGAAAAATAAAAAAAAATCAGAGAATGGTTAGTTATTGCATCTGTCAGGATTCCCGACGTGGTCACATGCTCCAAGTGATTTGTAAGTAGCCAGTCAATAAGGGTGCCTGGTTTAGGTGGAGTTGGCATTCTCGTATGCTCAGTTATCAACTGGTATAGGTTATAGTTGTGCACTAGTGGCATCAAAGAGCTTTGAGTAGATCCTAGCCAGTTTAGGTTTAGATCCCCCAGGTTTACAGGGTAAAAACAGAACAACTTCTGGAGGCAAGATATTCCACTAAGTGTATGTATGATGACTTATTTGTCGTGGTGAGATAATACTAGGAGGCAGTATAGAGCAGTGGTTTAAGGCTCTGAGCTGCAAACCTGGAGACCTGGGTTTGAATCCCACAGCCCCCACTTGTATACTGTATAACCCTGAGCAAGTCACTTAACTTCCTTGTGCTCCCAGGTTGCACCTGTAAACAAGCTTCAGCTTAGTGTTTCTCTCCTGGTAAAATAAAAAAGACAAACATTACAAAAAAGGATTTAAACCAGCTGTTCATATCATTTGGAAGGGACAAAAATAATTCGGATTATATTAAATATCTAGGGTATCGTAATCAACCATAGAAATTAATAGACAAAGAACCTTAGTACACAAGCACTGAGGAAAGGGTTACCCCAAAGGTCACTGGCTGGGAAATCAATGTCTTTTGCACCCAAGGAACAGATAAAATATAAGATACAGATTATAAAAGTAGCAACATTAATGTTTGCATTTCAGTATGATAGGGCAAAAACACTAGATGCAGAAATGAGATATGGGACAGAAGAACAACCTGCGTCTGATTCATATATGGCTTGTAAACAAAGATTGGATAAAACAATAATGACAGGCTTATATAAACAAGATGGGACGTTAGTTAATACAGATATGGAAATGCTACTAGCAGTGCAAGACCTCTTAGAATCAGAATTCTCAAACATTTCCACCAGTTCAGAAAACCTAACTAATCTTCTGACAGCTCCATTACCTCAATTAGAAAAAGATTCCCTGGTGGGATTAGAAAAAACAATCACGTGAGAGGAAATTAACGAAGTCTTTAAAACACTAAAAACAGGAACTTCCCTGGGTCTGGATGGTCTGACCAATGAATTTTATAAAAAATAGGCTAATGAGATCAGTTTCCTTTTGGAGCCTGTCTTCAACTATATATTAGAACAAGAAAATGGAATACCAGACTTTGGGAAAGCAATTATAAGTTACATGTATAAGAAGGGGGACAAACATGATATTACGAGCTGGAGGCCTATAAGTATTCTCAACTGCAATTACAAAATATTACCTAAATTATTAGGTAAGAGATTACAGCAGGTAACAAAGCCACTCATAGATTCTGCACAGACGTGCAGTCCCCCAGAGGAAGATCCAGCATAGTTTATATCTGTTGAGAGAACTGTTTGAAAGTAGCAAGAGAAAAAGATACTTTAGGATACAAACTGACATTGGATCAAACAAAAGTGTTTGATAGAGTTGGGCACCAGTATTTAAAACAAGTTTTATCAGCACACATCTTGAAGAGGATAGTCGCTGACTGAGGGGTAACTGTTGAAGCTGGAGTGGTCGTGATAGTACTGACAGGACTAGAGTTGGTGGAACCAGGCTGAGGCTCTTGCATTAGATGGAGCTGGTCCCCTGTAGATAAGCAGACAAACTTTTTGATGTTGGCACATTATCAAAGAAGATAGTGGGTTAGATAAAGGGACTGTATGAGGGTACCTGTTTTGTACCAGCTGCTAATGGTAATCTAGGAGGAATTATTTCTTTAAAGAGAAGGGTGAGACAAGTTAAGTTCCCTTTTATAAACATTTGCACTGGACCCAATAATGGGACAGATTAAATGGGACAATCAAATCATTGGGTTAGCACCACATCTTGACCTAAACCCAGAAAAAATAATAGCATATAGGGGATAATGTATGGTCTTTGGTTAATAACCATGCTGTAAACACTTCGAGAGTTTGCCATGACATCATTGTAAACCTCGAGGGCGCAGATCGAGAGGTTTTCAGATGTCATGGCAACCTCACGAAGTGTTTTCAGTGCAGTTGTTAACCAAAGACCATGCATTATATTTTATAGTGTATAGGCTACCAAGATTCTGTAATCGCGGATTGAATTACTTAACTTTTCAGAATTACTTTACAGAACACTGATTGTTGTGAGTGAGGCGTTTTGGATCAGTCTGCCACTAGAAGACCCTTCCCTTCTCTCTGGTCTGCCAGACTCATCTGTTGCTGCTGGTGAGTACCCCTTGCTGGACCATTCGAATAACTGAGGGACGCATAAAAATAAAAAATAATGGTTTATTCTGTACAGCAGATGTTCTCTTTATGAGGACAAGCCCCAGACTGACTATCTCTCTGGCTGACAGGCATACATGGCACTGCCAGGCAGTGCAACAAATTGTTACATACAGGTTCTAAGTGCTCTTAGAGGGGCAGCAGCTAACAACATTAAGCCCCATACTTGATGTGTACTTCGAATCACTCCCGGGTTCGTGAAAGTGAGTACCACTGGAACAAGCAAGAACACTATAAACAGTTTCTAAGTAATTTTAAGGCAAACAAAAACACATTTTTATAAGCATTTCAAGGCATGCACATTTTTAACACACAATACTCCACTGCAGGGAGGGAGGAGGAAAGAATCTGGACTACACTGGGGACCAGTCAGAGTAGCACCAGAGAAAAGGGAACACCATAGCACTGGAAGCTAGGTCATGCCACAAGCGCTAAAGTGTGGGGGACGGAAAAGGGAAGAGAGGGAAGGGTAGCAGCTGGAGGATACCCAGAATGCAGGATCACACTATAATAACAGTTGCATAACAATAACAGGTAGACTCGCCATTTGAAAAGACATTCCTAAAAAAAGCGTTAAATGCAGGAATGCAGTACCATCAGAACAGTTGCATAACATAGGTACAAGAACATTTACAGCAAAACAATTAAAGACAATCACCAGAGAATTTGGTCTCAAAACACACTGAGTCCAGTAACAAAAGTTGAAGACCTCCATCGACTTTTCCGGTCAGTGGGAATGGAGGCATGAGTGGATTGCACCAGTTCCTGACAGGACGGGGTCAGGTCGTTAAAAGCGACCCAGGAGTTCTGCCCACTGTCAAATCCATACCACTTGACTGTGTAAGTCCAGGATCCACTAGTAAACTTCTTCCTTAAGATCTTCTCGAAGTTACAGGCAAATCATCTAGCAAATCAGGCAAAATAGAGCCCAGCCAGGGAGTGTCAGAAGTGGGAGGATTTGTAGGAACTGGTAGCAAGCTGTCTGAAGGGATCTCAGCTTCAGAGAGGATGGCAGGCTCAAGTGCAGCTTCATTATCCAGTGGACTGGGGTCGTCTGGAAGGGTGTTACTCAGGTACCCATGTTTCAGTCGGTTGATGTGGACTTTGTTGTGTACCAGCTTTCCATCAGACTTGCGGCGTAGATAAACATGCACAAGAGGAAGCTTTTCTACAATGTAGAAGGGACCAGTCCAGGAGCAAAGCAGTTTCTTGTTGGTGCCGGAACTAGAACAGGTTGGTAGAAGTACACAATGTCCCCAACGGAGAATGAAGGCTAATGTGACTTGGTTGTTGACATTTTAAGCATAGCAGATTTTCTCTGGTTCAACGTGGTGATTGCAACACATCTGGCAAGTTCAAGTTGTTCCAACATAGGGATAATGAAGGAAGAAGCTGACTTCAGAACTTCTAGCATGAGAGATCCCTGTCCAATGGAGTTCTTGGGTGACGTCCATGGACTAAGAAGAATGGTGTGTACTCTGTACTGACACAAGGACTGGTATTGTAGGCAAATTGCACAAAGGGAACAAAACGATCCCAAGTGTCACAAGTCTCATCCAGGAATTTGGACAGTGTGCTGAGAATAATAAACATCATTTTTTCACTCTGTCCATTGCACTGTGGATGGTAACTTGTTTGTGTGTCTTTTTTATGTCGAGAAGTTTTCAAATTTCTTGAACAATGGTTGAAAGGTAGTTAGTGTCTCTGTCTGAATGCTGGTACGATGAGGTACCGTGATGACAAATGACTGTACTGAGGAAGGCACTTGCCACTGTGGCAGCTTTAATGTCTTTTAGGGGGATTGTTGCGGTAAGGTTCCAGATTCCAAGTAGGAGATTATGTCTGTGAATTGAAGGTCTGTTCTTTGCTGCATTTTGACAGTTGCCAGGGACAGATCAGAAGTGGAGAAAATGAGAAGCTCTTCGGCTGCTTGTAGTAACTGAGGATTTGTGTCTTTCTGTAGAAGCAGTTGGTAGCAGCAAAGCAACTTGAGGTGCTGTAGGAGTGTCTACAGGAAGCACATCTGTGGTGTGGAAGGGAAGAGCTTGTAAGCAGGATTTTTCATCTGTTGAGGATTATGCAGAGGGATATCATCTCCAGCTTACACCATCAGCATTTGAGTGAACTCGATCTGGTCTGTACTGAATTTCAAAGCTGTAGGATTGCAGCATGGTGATCCAATGGGTGAATTTGCCTACTGGCTCCTTCATTTCGAATAACCATCTGAGGGCAGAGTGATCAACGATAGCCAAAAAGAAGAAGTAGCGAAGGTAGCAGTCAAATTTCTTTATGGCAAATACCATGGCTAGACATTCTTTTTCTGTGATGCCATAGTTCTGTTCAGCTGAAGAAAGAGAGCATCCGGCATAGGCGACAACTCGTTCTGTTCCATCTTGTATTTGCAGAGCACAGCACCCACTGCAAAGGAACTAGCATTTGAGTAGAGCTTGAAGGGTTGGTCGAACCTTGGGAAGGCCAGTACTGGAGAAGATATTAGGTTTTGTTTCAAGGTTTCAAAGGCCTCATTGCATTTGGAAGTCCATGTATAGTCACATCCCTTTTTATTGAGGGCATACAGTGGAGCTGCATCTTGGCATAGTTGCAAATGAGCTTTCGGTAGTAGCCAGACAAGCCCAAGAAAGCTCAAAGGTCTTTGAGATTGCTAGGCTCTGGATAGTTCTTGACTGCTGAGAGTTTGTCTGGAGCTGGAGAGATGCCTTGAGAACTGACAACATGTTCCAGGTAATGAATTTGATGCTGTGCAAAACAACACTTCTCTGGGTGAAGCTTAAAATTGGATTGTCTGAGACATGCAAACATTTCTTTGAGATGTTGCAGGTGCCCTGGCAAAGTTCTGCTTAAGACAATAATATTGTCCAGGTAGACTAGGCAAGATTTCCAAGACAGCCCACGTAGTATGGCTTTCATAACATGTTGGAATGTGGCTAGACTATTCCAAAGTCCCATAGTCAGACGTTTGAATTGAAAAAGTCCCAAGTGGCAGCGCCATGCTGTGTATGGACGAGAAGCTGGAGCAATGGAAACTTGGTAGAACCCACTCTGAAGATCTAGAGTGGTGAAGTAAGCAGGACTGGCCACACCAAGGCTCTCCAATGCATCTTCAGTTGTAGGTAAGGGATGAGCATCTCGCACCATATAGGCATTAAAGTTTCTGTAGTCCACCACTAAGCGATACCCTTTGTCCTTTACCACCAGCAGGCAAGGTGCACCCCAGGGACTTGTAGACTGTTTGACAATGTCTTGTTCCAGCATGTCTTTGATTATGTCCGCTAGGACTTGTTTCTGCTTGTGTCCCACTTTGTAGGTTGTTGACGGATTGGTTTCTGGTTGGGCTGCACCTGTGTAGCAGGATATTATAGCATCCGAGCTTGTTATCTGGACCTACAAAGACATCTGGGTAATTCTCCAGGAATTTCAAAAGTTGTTACTTTTCTGTTGGAGATGCTGGAAGTTTTGAAGAGGATAGTCGCTGACTGAGGGGTAATTCTGTGGAAGCTGGAGTGGTTGTGATAGTACTGACAGGACTAGAGTTGGTGGAACCAGGCTGAGGCTCTTGCATTAGATGGAGCTGGTCCCCTGTAGATAAGCAGACAAGCTTTCTGATGTTGGCACCCTTTGAAATGACCACAGGCTCATCTGTGAATTTGCAGCATTTTTAGAAGACTGTGCTGCCATGCACCGCTGATAAGGTATTTCCTGGAAGGAGACCTGACGAATGCAGCACGGTGGATCCCAACAACACCTTGTGGAAGTGGTTCACCTCGAATCTTGGCAATCAAAATCATCTCTGACTGAGGAGGCACAGTGGCTGAGTCTATAGCTGCAAGTTGCCTCTGAGGATCTAGTGACAGTTTGTTTGAGGCAAAGTCTAGGATGGCTTTGTGAGCTTTGAGGAAGTCCAGGTCAAGAACTATTGCAGGTTGTACATCAGGCACTATGTAAAACTTGATGGTAGCTTGCTGTGAGCCAAAGTAGAACTTGAGATGGACCACACCTGTGATAGGTACTGTAGCTGTACTTGCTGTGATAATGTACTTTAGGTTGGCTGGAGAGACATTATGTACATGATGAATAGCTTGGTTGTTCAGAATACCGCTTTTGATAACTGACATTTCTGCTTCAGTGTCAACCAAGGCATGTGTGGACCAATCTCCGATGGTTACAGGTGCATAGTTTGATAGAATGGTGATCTGATGACAGGTACCTTTGCCTCAGGAAACGAGAGGATGCCTGAGTTAGCAGTTAGAGTGTGGTCTGTTTGAATTGCAAGAGTCAGAGGGGTGGTCAGTTGCTGTGTTCCTCTGATCCTGGGAGTAGTTGCGGTTATCTTGCTGATTATGCGGCAGTGGGTGCCTTTCATTCTCTTGATTTCTGTTGTGGTGCTTCAGCTTTTGACAGACAGCAGCAGTGTGTTCTCTGAATCCACACCACTGGCAGGTCACAGGCTCTCGTGAAGGCAGAGGTGGATCAGGTCTCTGTCAAAATGGTTGAAGAGCATTGACAGAGGACGTAGCAGAAGAAGCAGTTGAGCTGCAGTACAGGCTATTGATAGTTGTGGTGTGCGTCTCTATCATTGATTGCTGCTGCTGGACGCATGTTACAAGTGTGACTAACTGTGATAACTGAGGTGCTTGTACACTGGTAGCCTGAAACATTAATATGGATGCTTGTGTAAGTTGTGCCGCTTAGATTGTGTCCATCCAGGTTGTTGGTTTCTATTGGATTACATAAAGACAAAGTTGAGGAAGCAGTCCATGGACAAAGGTTGTGATTTGCTCTTTCTCAGGTTTTCTGAAGATGTTTGCAGTGAGACTCAATGTCCACAATGAAGGCTTCTAGAGACTCAGAAGGTTGCATGGTGCATTCCCACAGCTGTTGCTCCAATAACCAGGGCGGATGTGCTTGGAGAAAATGATCTTTAAAAGTTGCATTCAGTCAGTTCAGGCATACTGAGGTAAAGGACTTGGGGTACCCAACAACGCAGGCAAGCGAGATGGGAGTCTGGGCAGAAGAAAGGCCGCATTCTCCACCATGTGTGGCATTTTGGTTCAGTCTGCCACTAGAAGACCCTTCCCTTCCCTTCCCTCTGGTCTGCCAGACCCACCTGTTGCTGTTGGTGAGGACCCCTTGCTGGACCATTCAAATAACTGACGGACAAATAAAAATAAAGAATAATGTGGTTTATTCTGTATAGCAGATGTTCTCCTAATGAGGACAAGCCCCAGACTGACTATTTCTCTGACTGACAAGCATACATGGCACTGCCAGGCAGTGCAACAAATTATGTGCAGGTTCTAAGTGCTCTTAAAGGGGCGGCATCTAGCAACATTAAGCCCCATACTTAATATGTACTTCACATAAGCATTCCATTTTGTTAGAACATTGATTGTTGTGAGCATTCCATTTTGTTATACCATTGATATGACATATTCAAGAAGGGTTAGCAACAGTGTGATGTCATAACGATAGCATAACAAGGTTGTAAACTGCTTGATTTCAGTTAATAATAAGAGCTGCCTATACATTATACGCAGATAATGTGTGTATCTTTGTTGAAAACATTGTATCAGGTGAAAGAACGCTACAAATATTTCAGGAATTTTCCCCAATATCAGGACCAGAGATTGAGAAAAGTAAAAGTGTTGCTATACTACTAGGCAGCTCACTGGAGGATAGTTATGACATTGCAGGAATTAGAATTGATACCACTCCATAACAAATATTGGGAATATGGTTTGGGAAAGGACAGGAGATTTGGCTTTCCTGAATTGGGAAAAACAGTTGGAAATTTGTGAAGCGAAGGTTAGAATTTGGAAGAACTGAAAACTACTATCCGTAAAAAGAAAGAATTTCAATAATAAAGAAATGTTTGTTTCCCAAATTTACATATTTAAGTTATGTATTTCCCCCACCAGTACAATTTAAACTAGACTTTTGAGTAATTTTTTCCAAATGCTATGGGGAAGCCAAGCCTTCTTAACCCAGTTAAAAGGGATGTCATATATTTACCTTACAAAGGAGGAGGACTCAACATGATAAGCCCTGTGGTCTTTTATCATGCAATCTTTATAAGAAACACTTTTAAGTATTGCTGGAATCCCACACAGTATCCCTGGCAGATGTGGATAGCTCAAACACTACAGATATATATGATAAAGTGGGAACATGATCCACCCAAACGTTTAGCCCAGTACATACTGTAATACCAGAGTATGCAACAGCTTCATTACGAAAACTTAGACAATGGAAAATAGATTAACAGACAGTACTAACACTAGGGCGCAAACAATTGTATAATCATATGTTTACAATGTACAAAACATAATACTGGTATTCCCAAAATATCTACCAACAAAAATGCCACAAGCATTAGCAACCTTAACTGATAACAGGATTCCTTTGCAAATGTGGGATATCACCTGGTTATGTTGCCAAGGTAAACTGGGAGTTAAGGGAAATTTAAAACACAAAGCCATTCAAGAAAGATTCTGCCTTAAACACATATGTATGATTGTAGTGGAAATAATGGAACATTTGTATTTTAAATGTCCTGATAGTCTAAGGTTTTGGTCTGAACTGGCAACCAGATGGAATTGGCCATTTTTAAACAGAATCAGTTATAACAAACTGACATTAGGAAACTATTCTGGAATATGGAGAACCTTTCACATGAGCATTTTGCATGTGATTTTTGCCATAATAAAATAGTATCTTTGGCAATGTAGGTGTCAGTATTTACTGCAGCAGATTCAGTTAACAGATGCAGTAGTTTTTATACAAATTAAGACAGCAATTTCAAAGTAAAAAATAGAGATAAACAGAAATATGCACCAGAAAAAGTGATTCACTTGCAGGAAAAACTTTGAGAATTTATTTTAGAGTGTGAAACGAAAGGGCAAAAAACAGTATACTCTTTGTAAAATGGGGGAAATTTCAGAAAAGAATAAATCAAGGCTACTGTAGAAATGTATAGAATATTTACATGTAGTGTCCCTCCACAAAAGCGGTCCTAAGATGACCCAGGGAATTACAGACCAGTCAGTCTGACCTCCATTGTGAGCAAGCTCATGGAGACCATACTAAAGGAAAGGTTGGTGGAACATCTAGAGGCACATGGTCTCCAGGATGTGAGGCAGCATGGGTTCATGGTGGGGGGGGGGTCATGTCAAATTAATCTGATTGACTTCTTTGACTGTGACACTAAGACAGTAGACAGGGGCCAAGTGGTAGACATCCTCTATTTTGATTTCAGCAAGGCCTTTGACTCTGTGCCCCACAAAAGGTTTATCAAGAAGTTGGTGGATCTTGGGGTTGGGGAAAAGATGGTCAGATGAATGGAAAACTAGCTGAGGGACAGAACCCAGAGGATGATTGTTGGGGGAGAGTTATCTGGCACAAGACAGGTAACCAGTGGGGTCCCACAGGGCTCTGTTCTGGGGCCAGTGCTGTTCAATGTCTTCATCAATGACATTGGGGATGGCATTAAGGGTACAATGTGCCTATTCACAGATAACACCAAGCTTTGTGGAAGAATGGACACAGCTGAAGGGATACAGAACCTACAGAAAGATCTGGAAAAACTGGGGAGGTGGTCCAGGATCTAGCAGCTTGGCTTCAATGCCAAGAAATGCAAAGTTATGCATATTGGAGCCAAGAATCCCAAGACAGAGTACTACCTGGGTGGAGTTCGAGTATCTGTATCAGAGGAGGAGAAGGACCTGGGAGTGATGATCATTAGTGACCTGAAGCACTCCACGCAGTGCAAGAAAGCAGCAGCAAAGGCAAACAAGATGCTGGGATGCATATCTAGGGGGATCAGTAGTAGGAGAGAGGAGGTTATACTGCCCTTGTACAGGTCACTGGTAAGGCCACATCTAGAATATGGAGTTCAGTACTGGTACCCACACCTCAAAAAGGACATTAACCTGCTGGAGAAGGTCCAGAAGAGGGCTACAAAGATAATAGTGGGTCAGCAGGGTAAGGCATATGAGGAGAGGTTGAGGGCACTGATCATGTATTCCCTGGAAGACAGGAGAGAGAGAGAGAGAGAGAGAGAGGGGACATGATTCGGACCTCCAAGTACTTGAAAGAGATAAATAAGGTTGATAAGGAGAGTCTCTTTAAGCTGAGTGGCAACCATAACACTAGGGGCACAGTCTTAAGCTGGAGAGTGGAAGGTTTAGGAGGGAGGTCAGGAAGCTATATGCTCAGACTGGGAAGAGTGTTTGGACAGGGACTTCCCAGCTGGCAGTGTGGAACTGGGAATGCAATCATAGACCACCTCCACTTATAGGGAGGCAGAGGATCATCGTCAGGATGCCCTCAAACAAAAGGATTACTTTTTGTCCTTACTTGCAGAGGAGGAGGAGCTGGTCTTTCACAAAGAGAAGGAAAAAATGTGTCTGGTACATGGCAAACAGCATTCGTGCCCACGTTTGAAGGACAGTACATCCATTTTGGGTGAGACAGTTTTTCAGGCAGCGCCGATGGCTGCTGATATAGACACAACAGCTGGTACTAGGGACGGTGCTGCCTTTGCTTGTTTCCAGGAGTGGGAAGGGGAACTGGGGAAGCCATGCAGACTGCAGACCTATACTTCTGCCAGCAAAGCTACTCTCCCCGCAAGACACAGTGTGTAGTACGAGCCTCGCCCACCGAACTTATGGCCCAGCCACCCCCCCAAATGGTACTCCCAGATGCAGGGTTGAGCAGAAAGCAGCTCTTACACCAGACTTCAGGACTGGAACTGCAACAGACAGATCTTTCTCCTCAGAGGCGCGGTTTGTCTCCTAACATTCCTGATGATCCACCAGCAGCTTGATCCCCGGTTCAGACCTTGGCAGAGGCGGGGTGGTCCCGGAATGGTGGGGGCCAGTGACATTCGACCTCCCAACTCTCTACTACTCTTATCTTTGTCCCAGATTTACTGCCTGGGGAGACCCCCTCCTCTCTACATGACCCACTGCCCCTCAAAATTCTGTAAAAAATCCTCCAGGTCTCATCTTCCAGCTCATGGAGACCTGATTGTGTTACGCTTGAGGGTACACCCCCACAGTTGCCTTTACCATTGACTCTGGGGTTGGGTTTGGTCCAGAATCTTCATGGGCCCACTCCTTTGCCAGACTCGGCAGAGCGTATTTCTCCAGAAGCGGGGCTGATCCCCCCGCAGCCTTCTCTGTTGCCCCCGTCGACCTCCCCCTCGATGCCAACCTTGAACCACTAGTGTCTGTACCATTCTCTTGGGTGGAATATGTAGAACTTTTGGAGGACACCCCCACATGGGTCCCGGCTGTGGTGACTGAATCCCTTCCCTCTTCATTGCAACAGTGGGCACAGTTTCAGAAATTGCTTTCCCTACAGCCCCCCACCACAGCCCAATGGTGTAATGCAGTCCGTCTCCTGTACCAGGGGGGACTGTATGACCCTTTGGATCGTTCTTATGTGGGGAAAGATTTATTGACGGAATCCTTACACTTTACCCACATGAACTGTATGCATTGCTTCATGCACCAGCTGATGGTTATTTTGATCTGAGTTTTCACACTCTGGTTTTCTTGGACCACTTTTGGGTACAATACAACATCTTGAAGGACTCTCCACTCTGGCTCCCCTTTCAGGCCCTTCTTCTTACGAAACAGGTGGTACGTACTCTGACAGTGCTGCTGAAGAATGAAGGGGTACAGGTGCAGGACATTCATTACTGACTGGCTCAATGCTGTGATGTCTTGGGGGATCCAGATCCCACCTTGAACTCTGAGAGATTTTGGACTGGTCATTAGAGATTCCGGATTAAACTTCGGCATGCAGCCTCTGGCCTCCAACACACTCTGAGTGTCTTTTACAATGGCCGGGATCGGGGACAATGCTTTTTCCCTGGACAGCTGAAGACTTCCTTTCATTGTTGTCTCAGACTCCCATCTGTCCAATGTCTGTGATACTCTTCGCTGTAACCTCTGTCTGTCACTGGGACATTCCAGTGCAAACTGTTCAAAGAAACTGCATTGCAACTTGTGCAAGGATACAGGCCACACTTATCACTAGTGTCAGTGGGCATCACATAAACAAGAGGAGGACTATACTCAAGATAAACTGCTTAATCATGCATGGCACCAAGCTCAGCAATGCCAGTAGAAAGCCTTGCCTGTGATTTTGGCCCACCAGTAACTGAAGACCTGGTGAACTCCAGGACAGATGGGCCACTTCAGTGTGAGCTGCCTCCCATGAGCCTGCCTACCTCCCTGCTAGAGGTTTAGCGATCAAGCTTACCTATGGACAGTGGTGTTGTTCTCCCCTCTTCCGAGGTGACTGTCTCCTCAGTCCCCCTGACTCCTGTCCATACCTCCATGCCCCCTCCAGAACTGCCAGTCCATAGTAGGAAATGTTCTCTTTGTTTGTACAAACAACAGATGATTCTGTTTCCTCCACTGGAGAGGGGCACTCCCATTGCATTGGACAACAGGTACGATGCACTGGCCACATTGACCCAGGATAGGGACACCGGGGACAAGTCTCACTACTCCTCTTGCCCTTCTTCCAAACTTATGGCAGCCTCGGACACTGACGAGGAGATGGAACCTGCTAAGGTGGTCCTGCCTGCTAAAACCCATAAGAAACAATAGATGGCCTCGAGGAAAAGATCTGCTAAGAAGGCTGTGGACATGGACGTGACTTGACCATGTCACTGGCCCATTTAATACATTTTGTCATGCTAACGCTCAGCTTTCCCCTAGTGACTGTTAATGTTAACAGCATGAAGACCTCACAGCAGCGCATATATCTATTCTCCATGCTCTCTGACCTTGATTTGGACATTGTTTTCTTGCAGGAAATTAGACTTACAACATATGGGGAACTTTTGCAGGCTAAGAAACATTGGTGCTGGGTCCCATCCTATTGGTCAATGGGCACGGATGTTTGTGATGGGGGTGTGGATCTTATTTCGGGGCTGTGATTTCACGCTCCATTCCTTGGTAGATGTAGTCCCTGGGCAGGCCCTGATGTTGGATGTGCTGTATCAGGGGTCTCCCCTATGCCTTCTTAACATGTATGCACCACTGACTAAGAGTTTACAAGTGGACCTTTTCCAAGAGTTCTGTCCCTACCTCCACACTTCCCACCCTGTTATTTTTTTTGGGTGGGGGGATTATAATGTGGGTCTCGATCTGGCCCACTCTGGAGCTAAGACATACTGTGACGCTCATTCACTGAGGCAGATTATCACAGAGGCATCCTTAATGGATGCTTTCCATGTACATCACCCTACGGGAGGCATGACACATCATCGGTCCACTCTGGCCATGTGAATAGACTATCTCTTCCAATCTGCCCAAATTCAGGTTGCAGCAGTGTCGCTTACTACCCCTAGAGATTTCGGACCACCTCCTGTTATATGGTACCTTCTCCACCGCCCCTGTCCCACATTCGGGATGTTGGTTTTGGAGGTTTAATACCCTGCTTACTGAGGATTGCACACGTGACCAGATTCTTCACTTCTTGAGAGCTTGACAGTCTTTGACCATAATGGAGGATTCCCTCAGTGAGTGGTTGGATTCCACCAAACTCTCTCTCGGCTTTTCTATGATCCCTGACTGGACGAACCAGAATGTCGGCATATAAGGACTATCTTTCCCTCCATCTCCACCTTCTTAGAGCTATCTCTCTGCAAAATGAGACCCGTCAGGATTATGGTAAAATTATTTTGAACCTTAAATCGCAAATGAGACAGTTACAGTATAACCATAGTGCATCTCTCCACAAGGAGCACCAGGCAGGCACCAAGGGAGCCCACTGCCTTGGCAATCCTTATGAGAGCTGCATGTCAAGGGTTAAGAAACTACTCATTACTGTGCTCGACTCTGGGACGAGTGGAGATATTAATGATACCCCAGGTATCCTGGCTCAGGCCCAATCACATCTCTCTGATATGTTCAGGACTTGGAGAGCAGTGGGTCCGACTGGTACCTTCCTTGCCTTGGTTGACATCCCCCGATTCCCAGCTGGGATTGCGCAGGGTCCGACACTCCCTATCTCATCAGATGAGGTCACAGACGCTATTAAGAAACTGCATAGCATTACTGCTCCAGGCCCTGATAGTCCCACTTCTGAATTTTATAAGACATTCCAGACTCCTATGACAGAAATCCTGACAGCTGTTTTTAATGAAATTTTGGAGGTAGGATGTCCCTCTTCCCAGTTTGCGATGGCCATCCAAATCTTACTTTTTTAAAAAGGCCGGGAAACTGATTTGGCCAATTGGCATCCTCTATGCCATTTAAATTCAGACCTGAAAGTCCTGATGACTATCTTAACTCGCCGTTTGGCCCCTCTGGCCTAAGAGGTGATTTCTCCAGTATAGACTTGTGCGGTTCCAGGCAGACAAATAGCGGATAATTTGATTCTCCTCTGTGAGGTTATTAGTACTGCTGGAGAGTGGCCTGCATTGGGATACCTTCTTACACTGGACCAGGAAAAGGCTTTTGACAGGGTATCACATACATAACTATTTGATGTCTTGACCCACTTTCATGTCCCACAGGGCTTTGTATCCTGGATTGAAGCCTTATATGCAACAGCTTCTGTAATCCCGCTCATTAATGACCATGTTGGTCCTGGAATCCCGCTACGTTGGGGGGTGGGTCAGCAGGGTTGCTCTATGAGCCCCCCTACTTTACTCCTTTTATATTGACCCAATGCTTTGGAAGCATCCCCATATCTGGGGTATTTCCACTCCGGACAGCTCGGCCTCTGTTACGATCTCGGCTTATGCCAATGACATTATCCTCTTTGTTCAAGATGAGATTTCTGGTACTCTGGCCTTGGACTTATTTGCTTCCCTTACCCCATCTCAGGGGCTTCCCTGAATCTTTATAAATGTGCATGACTGACCATCGGCAACCCTGTACCATGGGTGTCCATGATTGGTGGGACTGATTCCCCCCCCTCCTGAGCACCAAAATCTTGGGTATCGTTTATGGGGCTGGTGATGTGGTCTTATTGAATTGGGAGTCGCATATTATTGTACCTCCTGCTTGGGGAAAATTCATTGATGGAAATCTTGGATGCAAACCAAGAAAAAGAAAGTGGCTATTTTGAACTTTTTTGTCCTGCCCCTTTTCACCTACTTGAGTATGGTTTCCCTCTCCCTAAAGTTTTGGAAACTAAATTGTATGTTTTTTTTTTTTTCACATGGTGTGGGGTAGTAAGTTGAACCCTCTCCGGTGCAACATTTTCTACCTCCCAGTTGCACAAGGCAGTTTGAACTTGATCAACCCCTTGGTCTACTCTTTTAGCCAGTTTCTGGCCTGGAATTTGGTGCCTTATTTTCAGCAGCACCCAAAACCATTGACACGATGGATGGCCCCTTGGATGCTCTTGCTATGACTGCATATGGGCGCTCTTCCAATCCCATGTTGCTTATCTCAGCATGCCATCTCTTATGTACATACTATTTCGGAGAGGGTAGGTTGCTGGTCACTCAGCCCTCTAAGATTGGGACAGCAGTCCTCCAAACAGTTGTGTGGGTTGGTGCTGACCGCAGTATTTTCAGATTCCCCAGATTTTCCAGGCATCCCTGTGGTTGCTGCAGATCCCCAAATCTGAAAATCCCTCTTGGATCCTCGGACTGTGCTCAAAATGTGGGACATCCTTTGGCTTAGCAGCTATGGCCACCTCAGTGTTAAGGGTAATGCTAATGTAACCCTTAGGTGGAGCTATCCCAAGGGCTACTACCCCTGCCTGCTTGGCTAGTAGCAGGTTAAAGGGCTTGAGTTTTGAAATGGGTGCCTCCACCCAGAGGTCAGAGATGGTAGTGGTCAAACTAGCCTGGGCACAGCCCTCCAGGACACTGTAATCCCCCTCTTTCCCTGCTAGTGGCTGAAACAGTACACAGTAATTACTTTCACAATACCCCTGATATGATTTGCAAGTATCCACACAGTTTGCACTTACCACAAGACTGGTTTCTCCGGTTCAACCTTGGGGATCTCAATGTAAAACAAAGTTAGACAGAGCAAATGGCAACAGTACAATACTTTGAGCACAAACTGGAACCACAGTCTAGTTGAATGCAGAAAATACAATTGATTTATTCAGGGGAGTTGAACAGGGAAGGGGGGTAATCAGGTTAATTAGCTTAATTGCTCTATCAATCACACAGCTGTACATGCAGTCAAAGTCCCTAACACAGTCACACTCTTTATGTACACAGGTGGAAGAAAGGCAGGCTAGCTAGGACCGTTGCCCGGGGTAGGCTGGCGCTGCAGCCGGTTGGGGCCCTGTGATGAAAAACAACTTGCACAACACACTATTTGTAATCCAGAGCCAGATGGCTCAGTTTGTGAAGGAAAAGAAACAACAAAGCAATCAGATGGCACTTAAATTAAACTGTAGTTGCAGGGAGCTACCCTGGTGGTTATTCATGATACCTAAGACTGGACACAGGATGGATGAAAATTGAGACAGCAGATGAACTCTCTGGAGTGCCAGGAGAAGCACGGCCCACACGATTCACTGAGGCATCGTTCCTGTTCAAGTGTGGAGCAGGGGGCTGATCCCCGGGCAGGTCTCTCATTGATGGCTCTTCTCTGTGCAGTAGGGTAGTATGGCAGGGCCCTCGTGGCAAGGCCCAGCTGCATGGAACTAACTGCGGATTCAGTCCGTTTGAGCGGACTACAGTTTTCAGCAAGCAGAATGCAGTCCGCAATATGGGGAATGAAATCACGACCCCCTTTTAGTACACAGCACATTTATATGCAAGGAAATCTTACTGTGCCAGGCAAAATGCTCCCCGGTCACGACTGCACAGTCTCTGCTCAAACCGGAAGCTCAGAAGTAGCTGGAGTTCCTATCAGGCTGATCGCATGCAGCAAAATCTTTGGTCTTTGGCAGGTTGAGCCTGGATACACTTCAGTGTCTTCATTCGGTCTCACCACCTCGGATTTAGTCCGAATTAATTTCTTTTTCCCCTCTCGGCAATGGGCAGACATGCAGGCCTTAACTCAGGCCTTCCCACAGTTCTCCCGCTCGAAACTATGCAGACGCTTGCTCGACTATCTCGAGCTGCTCCTCTCTCAGCTTCCAACTTAGATCTGCCTAAAGAGCAGGCAGCTCGAGGATTTCCTTCAGATCCACAAGGTTTGGTTGGCTGATTCGATTGTCATTCAAAACAACAGCTCCCCCTTCAGTTGCAAAAAGGCGCCAACAGTCCAAAACTACAATTACCAAGCTTTTTTTTACCCCACTCGGTTCCTACAAGCAGGGTCCCTTTTAGAGTCCCCAAGTACTGATTGGTCCAATTCGGCAGTTCGGGACCAAAATGGTGGAGACAGGCAGAAACCCCTCACTGCAAAGAAGGCAGGTTAGAACAAACTACAATATTTTTATCACTCTAAATGATTCTCAGCAAATCGTTACATCTTTCAGCAGAGCTCCCTCTGCACAATTAGCGATGGCAGAAATGGAGCGATTACCTGGCAGTCCTTGCGGGACTCAAGCATGACAACACTCAGCCCCCCTTCCAGATTAACTATTACTGCAAACTAGGCAGCCCTTAAAGCAACAGTACACAAAGGCTACACAGGCACCCTTTGGCAATAACATTTAAGCCCTACAGTGCAGGACACCAGCCTAGTAGTGAGCATTTAGGCAAGGTCGAGGAAGACTTCTTAGGAACCCCCATTTGTAGGGGTGTTACACCCTTCCCTGCCTGGAGAAAACTTAGCGTCCGCATCAAGTTGGTACCATCACAATAATTGCAAATGCAAACTATATTATACATCTATATCATTAGCATGTTATGCAAATAACATCTGATGCATCAGTCAACATACTTACCTTTACTATACAAATCCTCTACATTTCACAATACTATATCTATTCTGAATTACATCATGCATATTTCACACAGGTAATTTAGACATTCTGCTATACAAAATCAGGTAATCACTTCCTGTACATTGAACAAGGGGAGAGGGGGCCCTTCCCTATCAGCTAACTTAGGGCTAGACGGGGCAGGGGCACCATACCTAGAGGGCAGAACAATCAACCTAGAATTGATACCTAGACTCAGTTTGGGCAGTGAGGTCTGGGAAACATAAACCCTCTTGTGGACCACACTGAGAGGCAAATCCACTGGCCTCCCGGGAGAATCATAACTTACGCGTACTACTGGCTTGACAGCTCGGCCAGTCCTTCTGGGGGGAACAACCACAGTCTCTGTACTTTCAGCACTGGCCTTGGGGCTTTCATCACTTGTGAGGGGGGCCTCTGTCTGGGTAGGAAGGTTCGAACTTGGAGCACTGTCAGCCCCAGGCTCTGTAAATTCTGTTTCTACAATACTTTGCTCACTTGAGAGGCACTCTGGCACTGAAAGAGAGTTGTCAGTACTCTCATGGCAGTCTCCAAGTTCTGGCATGTCACCAGAGAAACTCGTACCCCCAGCTCCCTCCCCGGGCAAATCATACAGTTCCACCATACACAGAGACTCAGCATCTTCAGACGTGATACTTTGCACGTCACTTTCCAACAGCATTGGCTCCAGGGATGAAGCTGGAGGGTAAGGCAGTCCAGAAGGCCCAGCCTTATCCCCACAATTAATCATGGGGTTACCTCAAAACAGCTGACTCAGTTCATAAGAGAGGTAATAGGCATAGTTGCACTCACTCTCATCAGAAATGGACTGACAGTCGCTATCATTCTGGGCTTGCTGTGGAGAAAACTTTAAGTCTGTGACCACTGGGGTAGGTTGACTCGCTTTGTTTTGCAGCAGCTGAGTCACCGGTCCAGGGGGAACAATCTCTGGGGGCTCAGCCTCAATCATGACTTGGCCAATAAGTAGTAAGTGGTTACGGTGCAGTGTCTTGACAGCTTTGGAGTTGTTTTTAGGGCGCACTTTGTACACGGATAAATCATCCAACTTGCCTACTACTATATGGGGAAGATGGTGCCATCGGTCAGCAATTTTATGTTTACCATGCAGTTCCAAATTTCGCAACAACACACGGTCTCCAGGTCGAAGTTCTTGGGCCTTTACTCTTTTATCATGCCTCTCTTTGTTGGCTAAATTTCTCTTGGCGGCCATTGTCTGGGCTAGTTGGTAGGCATGATTCAACTGAGCTTTCAGTTTTTGTACATATTGCAGATAATTTTCGGCTCGGACCCCATCCGGAGAGACCCCAAAACAGACATCCACTGGCAATCGAGCCTCTCTCCCGAACATGAGGCGGTAGGAAGAGAACCCGATAGCATCATTCTTTATGCAATTATAGGAGTGTACCAAGGTGCTAATCTGTTGGCTCCATTTATGCTTGTCTTTTGGGTGAAGGGTGCCTAGCATGTCTATCAGGGTGCGATTAAAGTGTTCTGGTTGTGGATCCCCCTGCAGGTGATAAGGGGTGGTTCTTGACTTTCGCACCCCCCATATATAGAGCATTTCTTTGATTAATCGACTCTCAAAGCCTCTACCTTGATCAGAGTGAATTCGCTGGGGGGCTCCGTAGTGGGCAAAGAAATTTTCCACTAGCACCTTGGCCACGGTGGATGCCTTTTGATCTTTGGTGGGGAAAGCTTGTGCATACCATGTGAAATGATCCATAACCACTAACACATTACCAATGTTTCGCTGGTCAGGCTCCAAACTCAAAAAGTCTATGCAGACTAGTTCCATTGGGGTGCTGGTGGTAATGTTGACCAGGGGAACAGCCCTCTGAGGCAGGGCTTTTTTCTGTAAGCAGTGACTACAAGTCCTTACATGGTGCTCAACACTGTCCCCATCTTGTACCAGTAGAACTGAGATTATACAAGGTCATGGTTCGGTCGATACCGAGGTGGCCCATATGATTTTGGAGGGACCTCAGCACCAAATCTCTGAAAGCTGTGGGCAGGACCAATTGTTGCTTGTCTACCCTGATCTACTGTCTCGCTATACAACTGATTAATCAGCTTCAACCTGGGGCCTTCTTTATACAATAAAGCAGTTCGCAAATCAGAGGAGCTCAACTTGGACACATCTTTCCCTGCACAGAGGGCAACAAGGGCTGGCTGAATCATAGGATCTTGGGATTGAGCCCACTGAATGTTGTCATTGTCAAATTGAGGTACTGCACTAATATCTAGAGCACAGAAGTGACAGTATGCAGCTGGTATGCATGTATCAGAAGGGCCCAAACAATCTACTAAGCAGTCCACCGTGTCCGCAGACATCTGTTCATCTTTATCAAACTTTTGGCACAGTGCTCGAATGTCAGGTTCAGACAGCCTGACCTAGTCACTTTTTGGAAGTGGGCCTCCGGGATAGGGAATCAGCATCGATGTGATTCAGGCCTGATCTGTATTCAACAGCATAATTATAGGTAGACAATGCAGAAAGCCACTGATGCTCTGTGGCGTCTAACTTAGCTGAAGTCTGCACATAGGTCAATGGGTGATTGTCAGTCTTCACCAGTATCTTTGCCCCATATAGGTATTCATGAAACTGGTCAACGATGGCCCACTTTAATCCAGGAATTCCAACTTATGCACAGGGTAGTTTCGCTCTGATGGGGTCAGACTCCTACTAGTGAAGGCCACCGGTCTCAAACCATCTTCATGGTCTTGATACAGCACAGCTCCCAAACCTTGTAGACTAGCATCGGTATGCAGCACATAGGGTTTAGTAGGATCAGCATAGGCGAGGATGAAGGCATGGGTGAGCTGATATATGATTTCGTGGAAAGCTGCTTCACAGTCAGGCATCCAGCGGGGTCCTAAAATTTCACCTGGGCGGAAGTATACTCTTTCTGGTCCTGGGGTGCCCCCTTTCTTGTATTTACGATTCATGGGAGGGTAACCCTGGACAAGATTCAGGAGTGGGCGAATCACCTTGGAGTAGTCCTTTATGAACCTGTGGTAGTAGCCACAGAACCCCAGGAAGCGTTGTAACTCTTTCAGATTGTGGGGCTGGGGCCATGTGGTCAGGGCCTCAACTTTACTGGGATCAGTCTCTATCCCCTCTGTGGATACTAAGTGCCCCACATACTTCACGGAGGTTTGGAAAAACTGGCACTTATCAATGGACAGCTTGAGGCTAAAATCCTCCGGTCAGTCTAGTACTTTGAATAGTAGACTCTCATGCTCCCCCAATGAACTCCCAAACACAATGACATCATCCAAGTACACCAGGCATTCCAATAAATTCATATCTCTCATCGCACGTTCCATCAGTCGCTGAAAGGTGGCCGGGGCACTCGATATCCTCTGTGGCATCCTTAGAAACTCATAGAATCACAATGGACAGATGAAGGCTGTTTTCTCATGGTCTTCTGGGGCCATGGGAATCTGGTAGTACCCACTGCAAAGGTCCAACACCGAGAACCATTTGCTCCCATTCAAACAGTCCAGAGAATCTTGTATACGGGGCACGGTGTATTGATTAAGGATGGTCCGCTGGTTCAGGGTTCGATAATCCACGCACATTCTCACAGACCCATTTTTCTTCCGTACAACCACAATGGGCGAAGCATAGGGGCTCCTGGATTCTTGTATCACACCAGCCGCAAGCATTTCCTACAGGTTTCTTCTCACATCATCTATATCTGCTGGAGCTGAGCGCCGAGACCTCTCACAAAATGGCCATTCATCATGCAGGCGTATGTGATGCTCTGCACCCTGGACACATCCCACGTCCCATTCCTTCAACGAAAACACTTGGTCTCTCTGGGCAAGTTTCTTACCGATTCTAGTCTTCCATCCAGCAAGCAACGGGGAGTCACCAAAGTCAAACAAGTTGGGGGTCACTCTATCAGTCTCACTAGGGTGCTTGTTGCTGGGTAACACTGCAGTGTTGGCGCAGTGTACCATAGCTAGTGTGCAGCCTCTGTTCACTCGAATCTCCCGATCTGACACACTGTGAATCTGGACCATCACCCGTCGTGCATAGGCATGAGCATGAGCGGGCAAGATGCTGGGCTTGACCAATAATCCTTCTGGCAATTTTCCATCACCTGGCACATCCAGCATCAGTATTCTGTTCTTGACACCTTTCCGTAGGCGGACCTCCCCTTGTAGGGTACACTGGGCGTTAGGGGCCAGCACCATTGACTCGGGATCCTTCTTCCATACAACCCCTACTGGTTCATCCTGGTCTACTTCCTTGGGATTCTGCTGCAACTCATAGGCCCTCTTGATCAGAGCTGTAATTCTCAGAGCCCTACCAGTCTGGTGCCCCTGTTTCTCGTAGCAGAGTTGTGCCAGTCTCCCAAACATATGAACATTGGTCCCAATTAGCAGGGGAACCCCATCATACAATCCAGTAGGGGACACACTAAAGTCAGGGTCTCGGCTTGCTCCACCACTCCAGCCACTGAGGTAGGAAAAGACAGACAGATCTGAATATACCCAGAATATGGATACAACTTCTCACTCAACCCCCAGACATGCAAACCTTCCAAGGGTTGTAAGGGCACATCAGGCAGGTGCTTCCGATACCAGTCTTAAAACATGATAGTCACTTGAGACCCACTGTCAAGCACAGCTCAGGTGGATACACCGTTCACCTTCACTGTCATCTCCATCGAAGGACCCACCACCTCGGACCATTCCAGTGGAGCAGACTTAGGTGTCGACTTGGCCGTTGCCTTTGAAGAGTAACCTTCTTGAGCAGCTCCACCTGGCGGCCGGCTGTTATTTCTTCGAATTAAGGCTAATAGTCTAATAGTGACCCTCCTCAGATTCCCTGGCAAGCGACAAAAGAAATGGGTGTGACCATCCTCCCCACAATGATAGAAAAAGGTAGGTTCTCTAGGGTCTCTGGGGGGCTGCGGGCCATCCTCCATTTTTGGCACATCAGGGGCATTGCACAGTTCATCTGGGGCTTGTGACTTGTGTCCTTGATCCTCTGGGCTTCCACCAGGTTTGGGGGTCTGTGTGGTCCGCAGTAGGTCTCCCACCAGGGCTCTCAACTCTGGTACTTCTTCCAATAGGTTACCCTCAGTCTGGGTTTCTGAAGAAACAACATGCACCTCCACCCCAGCCTTTGTCTCGGGTGGTGCCCGATAAAGGTCAGGTTCTCTGGCCACCTCTGTCAATTCTTTCATCAGTTCCCTCAGCTGCTGCACCTCATCTGCATCACTTCTCTCAGGAGTCTGGCAGGTACCAACAACCCCAGCATAGGGCTCCCAGCCCTCTTCATCATTCTCTGTTTCACGAATCTCTTTCATAAGATGACAGTACTCAGGAGGATTAGCCTTCCCGTTTTTTATCTTAAGTTCTAACATCATCACACTGGAGTATCTGGCTGATTTTAGAATATGGTCCAATCTGACATGGTTAGCAGACTTGAATTTCCACAGCAAATCGTTCCCAGACTCAGTGCTTCCAAACACTCCTTCCAATGCAGAGAGGTATTCAGCCGCAGTAGCCTCTGGGTTAGTGGCTCGCAAGAAGTGGATGGTCTTCAGTGCAGGGCCCCTTAAGCTCTCCATAAGTCTCTTTCTCTTTTCCCCCTCAGAGCACTGCTATTCCTGTACCAAGGGGGTAGCATAGTCCATCCATGTTTCCAGGTCATCCTGCATAGGCACTGGGACTGTGCCTGAAAGAAGTCTGAGTTTACGATACGAGTCCAAATGTAGAGATGGAAATATTATAGGGAAGGGAACTACAGGGCAACTCTTAGGGGAAGCAGGAGACATGGCCGGGGGCTGCAGTAGTGTGTGTTCCTCGGAAAGGTCTAGCACCTTTACTAGCTCTTGAGCAGTTCATCCTTCAGACGCAAATAACTTGAGCAACTTGTCCTTAAACCCCTCTGTGCTGGGGGACCCACCTGGGGTAGCCGGATCACTATGCAGGTGAATGACCCTCCACCCCTTCTGGGTCCCTTCTGACAGGATAACAGGGGCTACCTTCTCTGGATCTATGGGAGAAATACAGGAGAGTAAAACTATCATAGTCTGCTCAAACAGGTCCGAATCCCTAACCTTCACTTCAACTTTGCCCAAACCTTTGACATGTTCCACAGCTTCTATAATACCAGCATTAGTGGTCCCTAAGGGAACATCCAATAACAGGAGGGTCTGTTGGGGATCTAACCCCTCAGCCTCGCTTCACCCCATCAGTCAGTGCACCAACAGCTTATGGGGGGCGATTTTGAGCTTAGGCGTAGCAAGGTCCTTCATTTTCTCAGCAAAACTGAACATATCAGGGTAATTCCCTCCTTTGGCCACTAGATGACGTTAATCCCAGTGGTGCCTCCAAGATGTAACCCCTTGGTGGTACTATCCCAAGGGCTACTACTCCTGCCTGCTTGGCTAGTAGCAGGTTAAGGGGCCTGAGTTCTTAAACGGGTGCCTCCACACAGAGGTCAGGGATGGTAGTGGTCAAACTTGCCTGGGTACAGCCCTCCGGGACACTGTAACTCCCCCCTCTTTCCCTGCTAGTGGTCAAAACAGTACACAATAATTACTTTCACAACACCCCTGATATGATTTGCAAGTATCCACACAGTTTGCACTTACCACCAGGACAGGTTTCTCCGGTTCAACCCCGAGGACCCCCCTGTAAAACAAGGTTAGACAGAGCTAATGGCAACAGTACAATACTTTGAGCACAAACTGAACCACAGTCTGCTTGACTGCAGAAAAAAGTAGATCTGATTTATTCAGGGGAGTTGAACAGGAAAGGGGGGTAATCAGGTTAATTAGCTTAATTGCTCTATCAATCACACAGCTGTGCATGCAGTCAGAGTCCCTAACACAGTCACACTATCTGGGTACCCAGGTGGAAGAAAGGTAGGCTAGCCAGGACCATTGCCCAGGGTAGGCTGGCATTGCAGTTGGTCGGGGCCCTGTGATGGAAAAACAAATTGCACAACACACTATTTGTAATCCGGAGCCAGATTACTCAGTTTGCGAAGGAAAAGAAACAACAAAGCAATCAGATGACACACTTAAACTGTAGTTGCAGGGAGCTACCCTGGTGGTTACTCATGATACCCAAGACTGGACACAGGATGGATGAAAATTGAGACAGCAGATGAACTCTCTGGAGTGCCAGGAGAATAGGGCCCACATGATTCGCTGAGGTGTCGTTCCTGTTCAAACATGGAGCAGGGGGCTAATCCCTGGACAGGTCTCTCATCGATGGCTCTTCTCTGTGCAGTAGGGTAGTATGGCAGGGCCCTTGTGGCAAGGCCCAGCTGCATGGAACTAACCGCGGATTCAGTCCATTTGAGCGGGCTACAGTTTTCAGCAAGCAGAATGCAGTCCGCAACGTGGGGAACTAAATCGCGACCCCCTTTCAGTACACAGCACATTTATATGCAAGGAAATCTTACTGTGCCAGGCAAAATGCTCCCCGGTCACGATCGTACAGTCTCTGCTCAAACCGGAAGCTCAGAAGTAGCTGGAGTTCCTATCAGGCTGATCGCATGCAGCAAAATCTTTGGTCTTTGGCAGGTTGAGCCTGGATACACTTCAGTGTCTTAATTTGGTCTCACCACCTCGGATTTAGTCCGAATGAATTTCTCTCTCCCCTCTCGGCAATGGGCAGACTTGCAGGCCTTAACTCAGGCCTTCCCACAGTTCTCCCGCTCAAACTATGCAGACACTTGCTCAACTATCTCGAGCTGCTCCTCCTCAGCTTCCAACTTAGATCTGCCTAAAGAGCAGGCAGCTCGAGGATTTCCTTCAGATCCACAAGGTTCGGTTGGCTGATTCAACTGTCAGTCAAAGCAACAGCTCCCCCTTCAGTTGCAAAAAGGTGCCAACAGTCCAAAACTTCAATTCCCAAGCTTTTTTTTACCCCACACAGCTCCTACAAGCAGGGTCCATTTTAGAGTCCCCAAGTACTGATTGGTCCAATTCGGCAGTTCGGAACCAAAATGGTGGAGATAGGCAAAACCCCTCGCTGCAAAGAAGGCAAGTTAGAACAAACTACAATATTTTTATCACTTTAAATGATTCTCAGAAAATCGTTACATCTTTCAGCAGAGCTCCCTCTGCACAAATAGCAATGGCAGAAACTGAGTGATTACCTGGCAGTCCGGGCGGGACTCGAGCATGACAACACTCAGCTCCCCTTTCAGATTAACTATTACTGCAAACTAGGCAGCCCTTGAAGCGACAGTACACAGAGGTTACACAGGCACTCTTTGGCAATAATATTTAATGCTATAATGCAGGACACCAGCCTGGCAGTGAGCATTTAGGCAAGCTCGATGAAGACTTTTCGGGAACCCCCATTTGTGTGTGTGTGTGTGGGGGTTACACTAAGCATAAGAGTTTACCAGAAAGCAACTGCCCGAAGCTGGCATGTGAACTGGATCTGGAACCTATGGCCCATTTTACTGTCCACTGCCCATATGCCAGTGAGTTTCTGGTCCATGTTTCTAGGGTGTGGTGGTATGGGGCCTGGTCCTCTTTGACGTACTCGGACATCATTCTTGGGGTGCCTCGGTCCCTCCAGGGTTATGACCTGAGCACCCTACGCCTCCTATTTACTTGCTTGAAATATTATTTATGGCACTCATGATGTCCTTTTTTATTTCAGGAACAGATTATTGCCACCCCAATTCTGCTCCACATGGCAGAGACAGAGTTATGCTCTCTGTATTGGCAGGATCGGAACTTTTTTTTTTTTTTTATTTAGTTGTTTAACCAGGAATAGCACACTAAGCTGAAAGCTTTTTTACAGGAGCGACCTGGGAGCACAAGGAGGTTAAGTGACTTGCTCAGGGTCACACAGTATGCAAGTGGAAGCTGTGGGATTCAAACCCAGGTCTGGTCTACTGGATGTCACCAGATTTGCAGCTCAGAGCCTTAGACCACTGCGCTATACTGTCTCCAACTTAATGGCTCCCTCCTCTTCTTCTGTCCCACTGGAGACATGTTGTACCAGTCTTGTGATAGGTTGATGGTGGTGTTTAGGGGCCCTCCTCCTGTGTGATATACACCCCCCTCCTTGTGACCTGATGACCCGAGTGTGGTCTTTCCCCTAGTTTGGGGTTTCTGATTTGTTTTCCTGTTTCCTTTTTTTTTAGATTGACTGCTGGGTTTCTGTGGGTTAGCTCCTTGAAATATGCTGATCTTTTTTTTTATTTCAGTTGCCACTTTAGAGACACCATCTGCTACTGTTTTAGAGGATCCCCCTTTATTTTGCTTATCCCCCTCCCTTTTATTTTTTTTCTTCTTACTGGGTGATACTGGTGGATGTCTCTTTTTCTCATGCTGTTTTATTTTTCTTTTGGGGAGAATTGTGGTCATGATTACAGACAGTACCATTGTTTTGCTGTTTTTTGTTTGTTCTCCTTATTAAAAACTTCCCCAACTCTTTTCCAGAAGTGCCATAGGATCTTTAACATCCACCTGAACTACCATCAGAACAGGCAGATGGGATCTTGGTTTAACGTATCATCCAAAAGATGGCACCTCAGGAATGCAGCATCCCCCTCATGCTGCACCACAGTGTCAGTATTGGGATTTAACCCAAGTGCCTGGTGTGGCGATAGAACCCATAGACTTCTGATCTTCCAGCCTCAGAGGTGAGTGTGCAACCTGCTGAGCAACTCATATTTAACATTAGTTCAACCTGATCTGATAATATATTAAGGTCAAAAACCATGAATGGCTTATTCCCATGGGAGCCTGCCCCAGTGTCATGATGTCACGCAGCTGCAAATGTGATGATGACCATCACAGAATCACGCTCCTGCCTAAGCATGTGCCTCACTGTTGCTGAGGTTACAGTGCTGTGCGGCCAAGGACTGTCCAGAGAACGGCAGGTCCCCCCCCCCACACACACAGTAGCTGTAGTTATATCTGTCATCGAGGCACAGTTCAGGAAGCACAGGAAAATCAGGAGCAGTTGTAAAATTCACAAGTGTTTTATTATTAATAACAGTAAAATAAAAAAAAAAATAAAACTGTTCAGTATAACTATTTATAATGGCAGTACACACATAGAAAGTAGAGTCCTTTTTCTTCTCAATTTCAAATCTCAGTCTGTCTCTTTCTCTCTCTTGCAAAACATTGCAGCTCTTTTTCATATGTCTTTGCAACCCCTGCTCGTTAACCGACATCCTGTTTTTCCTAAATTGTGTTCTTGTCAATTTCTTGCAGGTGCAGCAAAAAGAACACTATGACCCAGAACTGGCCTTTTGTTTATAGCATCTTAGTACAAGGTATAAACTGCATTTTAGGTTAACCCCTTAAGTTCCAAATAGCTTTTTTGAAATCATTTCAACATTATAACTATGTACAGTTTTAGCTTTGCAATCATTTCAACAGTATAACTATAAACATTTCAGACAAAGGGATCCTAGTTTTACATATAAGCATTCACGTATATTTTTATACCAGCAGACATGCGAGGGGGGGAGAAAAGACAGAACAGCAAGTGAAGGCAGAGAGTTAGTGAGAGGCAGAGAACTGCAAGACCATCAAGGTGATCAAGTCCTAGGTCTCACGAGAAAATTTGGTTGAGCAACCAGACAGAGAAGAGACAGAAAAGGAGAGAACAGAACAGATCCCTGCATCCAAACTCTTTCTCCGTAACAAATGGGGCAGGGCCTTATTCAGTCCTGTCACAATACCCACTAGTGGAGGAGCATGGGTTTTAAATTAAATTAGGGAGACAGGGTAGTGATCTAGAGTCACTTTTACTCAAATTAGAAATCATGTGGATTGTTCAGTTACGTGGCCTACGAACTCCAGGTTTGAATACCAGATTTTAATATGTACCGACTGTACATAACAGATGATATACTGACGTTGATAAGAGATAATAAGAGAGAAGAAGAAATACTTATTCCTTTAGTTAATTCCCTTTGTATTTCTTTTTACAGCTATATACAGTGGCTTGCAGTTTCCAGGGCACTGTATTGTTTCAGTGCAGCAGCCAATAAGTATGAAAGGACATTTAGGATAGTATGGATTGTGTTGTATTACATTTAAGACTCGGAAGTATAGTTTATTTTTGTTAGATTGTGAGAAGTGGTATACCTCAGCAAGTTGGTGCTAACAAATGGAGCATTTTAAATATATAAAAAATATGTCTGCTTGTACTATTAAAATTGTACAGCATTACTTTGAATTCCTACACTGGCCATTGAGGTAGTCCCTTTTTGAATTTGCTGTACACCTTCTGATGAGACATTATTTGGCTGAGTTTGCTGCCTATGTCTAGTAGCCTGTTTAAACAGATTAATGTGATGGTCATGGGCTAAGCTTAGAAAATAATCAAAATATTTTTTTAAACGATACCAAGCCTAGCAATGCTAATAATGGCCATTGAGGCTAACAACCATTGTAATCACCTGCTTCTAGTATTTTAAAATTGTTTTTTTTTTTTTGTGTTAAATTCTATCAAGCTGCACAATTTGTATTGGTACACTGTCACTTTAAATGTCTTCACAGTTTAAATAGAGGATGTCCGTGAACTTGTATCTTCCTGATGATGCTGTAGTAGCAAAACCAGTAGAGGAGTTATTTGTGAGTGCACTCTATGTTTCTTTTGGACACATCTTTTATATTTATGCATGTTGGTGTATATTGTTGCACAGTAATAATTAGTGCTTCTAGTCTATGCACCCAGTGCTGTTTTACCAGTTTTGCTGTTTGCTGAGTTAAGGGCATTGACGTTTCAGGTGTAGAGCCAGTTCTTTTGGCTATGCCCTAAATTAAAGAGATAGACCCTAATATCCCTTCCCTAGTCCCTTTGCCACCAAAAGTGTAATTACACAGGTTATACATGTCAGTCATGTCTGAAAACAAGGGAATATATAAATAAATAGACAGTATTGCCAAGGTCCTCCTTGTGTGGGGAAGGGGAGGAAAAGAGAAGAGTGAGAAAGGAGGAGGAGACAGAGGAGTTTCATGGGTAGCTGAAGGGATAGTGTCAGAACGAGGGGTAGCATTTTGTAAGAGACTGGGGGACTTCTAGGACAGGATGCTCTTCAAAAGTGACAGGCTTTATCTGACAAGAGAGGGGGGCTAGTGCGTTGGGGCGGACGTTTGATGTCTTTGTTGCTAGACATGTAACCTAAATGGCTGATACTCAAAGAAGTGATCCACACCGCTCATATGAGGAGTCAGAGATGTAAGACACCATCCCACTTTAGATCTCTCTAGATCACTGCAGAATCTGAATGCAACTCCTGAAATGATGATTCTCAAGGAGCTCAGTAAGACCTCAGTTGTATCCCATAGCAACATCATCATCTGTGCCTTCAGATACCCAACCAGTATCGAAAGATATTTCCACCAAATAGGGTGACAGAGAAACCTAGGGCCCAGAGGAAGTTGTGGAGCACATTTCAACTGAGAATAATCCTAAAAGAGAGAAAGAGAAAGAGAGAGCGAGAGAGGGTGAGAGAGAGAGAGAAAGCAGCCAAAGCTTCCTTAAATCATCTTTATTTACTATAGATTATTTACTAGACTACACTGAATTGAATTATTACTTTTTGAACCTATGTAAGTAACTAGTATTAGTTCTCTGTTTTTGGGGTTGACTTTTCTTAGTTTAACTTTTATTTGCCAGGGAGGAACTGAAGCTGGAAGATATTTACAGCCATTTGTGACTAGACCTGTTACTTAACCTCTGTGAAATAGGTGTCTAAAAGGAAGGCACTCCCCGGGGTGGAGGGTCAGAGTTGTAGCTGATTATTTCTGGAGGGCACAGGTTTACTCCCACCCATGCTGCCCCTCACCCCACCCACCCCAAGCGCATAACTTAAACCTGTTGATATCCTTAAAGGCACAGCATACTGAATAGGGAGTAGAGACACACACAAGCTTGCACACACTAAAACAAGAACAACAAAAAAAGGCATCTGTAACAGGAAGGGACACAGGACACAGACACATGGGGAGTGGTGCAATGCACTGGCTGTGGAACAGCAGTCTTCTGGGAGTCATTCTGGAGACTGCGTTGCTGCCCTAGTTGCAGACACCTCTCTGGTCTGAGGGAGGAGGTTGTTTGTCTTCATACTGACCTGGCAAGGATTTGGGAAACCTGCTCCCCCACCCAGGGACCATCCAGGCCACTGACACTGCCTCAGTGGTTGCCAAGAAAGAGGAGTGGTTGGACCACGGTGGGCACAGGGAGGGTGAGGGTGGTGGAACAGAGGCACATCCCTCCAGTTGTGTCTCTCCACAATTCATTCTCCACTCTGGAGGAGCATGGTTCCACTATGGAGGTACCCACAGTGGAGACCAAGGAGGATGCTGGAAACCTCCACAATGGAGATCCACAGGAGGGTGGTACAGGACCCCACAGGGGAAGGAAACAACTCCTGGTGGGGGACTCAATTGTTAGGGGGGTAGAACTGTGGGAGGGAGAGGAAAGGGAGGTAAGGTGCCTTCCAGGCACCATGGCTTGGAGGGACAGAAAATGAATCCTCAGGACTGTGGGAGCAGCTGCAAGGGGGAGTGAGCTAGATGTCATTATCCACCTAGGGACAAATGACCTGACTGAGAATGGGATCAGAGCAATGCAACAGGAGTTTGTGGAGTTGGGGAGGGGCCTTAGACAAGTAGCACACACAGTAACTTTCCTGGAAGTGCTACCTGTCTATGGAATGGATGAGGCTAGGGTACTCCGCACCATGGGATTCAATAACTGGTTGAAAAACTGGTGCAGAGCTCAGGAATTTGGCTTCATTGGGGACTGGGGCTCCACATGGAGGGATGCAGACCTATAATGGCGCGATGGTCTGCATCTATCCAGGAGGGGAACCAGGATCCTGATAGGTTTAAATGCGCCATTGGCACACATTTAAACTAGCCAAGGGGGGAGGCACTGAAAAGGAGAAGGGAAATCCTAGCTCCCCAAAAATCAGGGTAGTTAGTGAGGTAAACACCAAGATAGAGCAGTCGATAGGGAGAAGGGCAGGGGTAAATGGAGAAAAAGACAAAGACAGTAAGGACAGCGATGGGGCAAAAAGAAATAAAGCCATAAAAAAATGGAGGATAATGAGTACCAACACCAGTAGTCTAGGTAAAAAGCTCCACAAAATGGTGGCCTTGATGGAAGAGGGATGCCTAGATATCATGGCAGTCACAGAAACATGGTACACAGAGAACCATGACTGAGATGTCAACATACTAGGGTACACAATCTACAGGAAGGACAGGGAGGGAAGAAGAGGAGGAGGAGTAGCTCTCTATGTAAGGGAAGGGATCAAGTCAACAGAACTAAAGGGTAAACAGGGAGAAGAGGAGGCACAGTGGGTTACCCTGGAGACTGGGAATGGCACCACAATAAGCACAGGGGTTGTATACAGACCCCCGTCTCAGGGGAGGAAACGGACAAGGAAATGATAGAAGACATCCTTAGGATGGAGGAGAAAGGGGAGATATTGCTGATGGGGAACCTGAATATGCCAGATGTTAACTGCAGTATCTTTGCTGCAGCCACATCCAAGAGCAGGGCCATTCTCAATGCCCTACAGGTGGCACAGGGGGCATGCCTCAGACAGCTAGTTTTGGAACTCACTCGGGAGGGAGCAATCTTAGACCTGGTACTCTCAAATGGGATCAGAGAGAGGATCTCCGATCTTGAAGTGGGTAGCCATCTGGGAACATGCGACCACCAAACAGTGTGGTTCATGATAAACTTAGCTGTAGAGTCAAGCCATACAAAAGTGAAGGTAATGGACTTCAGGAGGGCTGATTTTGTCAAAATGGGAGAGTGCTTCAGAAAAGCAATAGCAAACAGGCAAGAAGGTGGGGTGGAGAAACAATGGGAAAACATCAAAACTGCCATCACAGGGGCAACAAGCCTTTGTGTGAAGCAAATAAACAAATCAAAATGAAAGAAAAAAACACTATGGTTCTCAAAAGAAGTGGCGGGGAAGGTTAGGGAGAAAAATATAGCATTCAGGAAGTATAAGGAAACACAGAAGGAGCAGGACAGATAACTGTACCAGTTAAAGCAGAAGGAAGTGGGGAAGGCAGTCAGAATAGCAAAGGCCCAAACTGAGGAAAAGACAGCCAACTCAGTTAAGAAGGGGGATAAAACCTTTTATAGTTAGATTAGGGAGCAAAGAAATACTAAGGCAGGGATACTGAGGCTGAATAAAGAGGAAGGTAGTTGGGCAGAGAGCGACAGTGAAAAAGTGGGGATACTGAATGAATACTTCTGCTTAGTATTCACAATGGAAGAGCAGGGTGAGATACCTAATCCAGTCAATAGAAGCACTCTGGAAAGGTGGGTTGATATTAGTCCTTTCACAGAAGAAAGGGTTCTGAAAGAACTCTTAAAACTGAAGGTGGATAAAACAATGGGGCCTGATGTGATTCACCCCAGAATTCTAAAAAAACTAAGGGAAGAACTAGTAACACCACTGACTACCCTTTTTAATAAATCATGGGAGGATGTTGGGGTACCTAAGGACTGGAGGAGGGCAGATATGATTCCCCTTCACAAAAGTGGGAGCAAGACAGAGGCCGGAAACTACAGACCTGTCAGTTTGACCTCAGTAGTAGGGAAAATTATGGAATCACTTCTGAAGGAAAGAATTGTTGAGTACCTAGAGGCCAGCAGGGCACAGGACCCAAGGCAGCATGGATTCACAGCAGGAAGGTCATGTCAGACAAATCTAATTGATTTCTTTGACTGGGTGACCAAAGTAGTAGACCAGGAAGGGGCTGTGAAAATGGCCTACCTAGACTTTAGCAAGGCATTTGACACAGTCCTGTACAAAAGATTAATAAACAAATTAGCCAGTCTGGGAGTGAGTTCCAGGGTGGTAGCCTGGGTAAAACACTGGCTGGACAACAGGACACAGAGGGTAATAGTAAATGGAGTCCACAGTGAAGAAATGGGGGTTACTAGTGGGGTACCGCAGGGTTCAGTACTGGGGCTGGTCCTTTTTAATGTCTTTATAAGTGAAATTGTAGATAGACTGGAAGGAAAAGTATGTCTCTTTGCAGATGACATAAAGATCTGCAACAAGGTTGATACGCAAGGTGGGGTGGAAAGGATGAAAAGGGACTTGGCAAGGTTAGAGGAATGGTCAAATATATGGCAGCTTAGATTCAGTGCAAAGAAGTGCAGAGTAATGCACCTGGGAAACAAAAACCCAGGGGAAGAATACACAATGGGGGTGAGATACTGATAACAACAAAAATGGAAGGGGACCTGGAGGTAGTCATATCAGACGACCTAAAGGTGGGCCAGCAATGTGAGAAGGCAGTAAGGAGGGCTCGGGGATACTGGGATGCATAGGGAGAGGCATCATCAGTAGAAAACAGGAAGTTGTTGGCCCTCTGTACAGACAGTTGGTAAGATCACATCTGGAGTACTGTGTACAGTTCTGGAGACCCCTTCTCCGCAAAGACATAGAAAGGGTGGAAGCTGTCCAGAGGAGGGCAACCAAAATGGTGCAGGATCTGCACCAGAAGACATATGAAGAAAGACTAAAGAAGCTTAAGATGTACAGCCTCGAGGAAAGGAGGGAGAGGGAAGACATGATAGAAACTTTCAAATACCTCAAGGGAATCAACAAAGTCCAAGAAGGTAGCATCTTTCAGGAAAAAGTGATGTGCAAGAACAAGGGGGCACAATTTGAAGATAGATGGGGGACGGCTCAGAGATAATGGGAGTAAGTATTTCTTCATAGAGAGGCTTGTAGATGCATGGAACAGCCTTCCTGAGGCGGTCGTAGAGTTAAAAACAGTGGGGGAATTCAAGAACACATGGGACAGACATAAGGCAATTCTAGTGAGAGGTAGGAAGAAGTAGGCTGTTGGTTAACTAGAATCTGCAGCTTGTGCGTTAAGTAGGGAAATGGACAGACTAGGTGGGCCAAGCAGTCCTCATCTGCCATCAGATTCTATGTTTCTATGTTTCACAGATCAAGGAGATGGGAGTCAAAAATGGAAGAGATGTCAGCCCCACTCCATTACTGTGACTCTCTAGGTGTCCCCACTGACCTGCCCATGCATGTAGTTCACAGAGGTACAGTATACACAGTATGTCATACCCAGGGCTTTCCCCCATATTGCTTTGTACTATGCCCAGTCTACATAACCCAAGATGGTAAATACAGTAAGGAGAAAGTGTAAGTCTGAAAATTGTTATTGTGACTGAGGAGCCTTTGTTTAAATAATAATCATTGTCTAGACAGGATGTGCTTGTTTGCCTATTTTAGCAGGAAACAGTTGGCTAGACAGCATGTCAATGATGCTAACTTCCCAGATAGACGTGGTGTAAAATTTAAAGCAGTTGTCAACTATCTAGACAGGGTACAATGTAACCCACAACATGGTTGAGACAGAGTAAACTGTTACTGTTACACAGGGTGAAAGCAGTAGGGCAGGGCAGGGGGCAAGGGGGAGGTGAGGGCAAAAACCCTGACTAGACATTAGGTCTCAGGATAGGATAGGGTAAAATAGGGCAGACTGGATGGACCAGTGTGATTGGGTAAGGTAACCACCCACCCCAACCCCTTTAGGTTCCATGTTTTGGTATTGTGCAATAGCAGATCTAGGATATACTACTTTTCCTTTATCTGTGTTTTATTGTATTATAGTGTATGGTGGAACGTCATTCTCCACCGAAATCCATCGTTGTCGAAACCTTGTAGTCACACACTAGTGACGTTCGCAGTGCAACAGAACGATTTTTTCTACTGCTCTGCGAACGTCACACACTGTGTCCTTGAGCAGCATTTGACTGTTAGGGCTCACTCCGTAGACAGGACACATAGCGAAAGCAGCAATGTCGGCAGCAGTACTAATATTTAGCGTTAAAACCTTCAAAATGTAAAGTTCTTAAACAGTTAAAATGTCAAGCGTGAAAACGTTCAAAATGTAAAGTTATTTTTTCCTTCTACTAACCCAGTAAAAATGTTTTGAAGCAGAAACATGCTGTAGTGATTTCTTTTTCCCAAAAAACGACGTTCCACCATACACTATAAAGAAAAGTGCACAGGGAACAGTTGACAACAGGGCATCTTTCACCTTGTTGGCACTAATACAGCTCTCGAGGTAATCCGTCGTCATAGTGCCAACTCAGTGAAAGAATAGCCCTGTTGTCAACTGTTCCCCATGCACTATCCTGTATGTTCAATGTTTGTTTGTTGGGCTGGCCACCCACTTTATATATTTGTTTATTTTGTCTTGTGTCCATATCTATTCTTCCAGTGCATCCTAGAAACACTTTAAACAAAATACCAACACCGCTGCTAGACTTAGAATAAAGTCTAGCACCTTAGTTCTATGTATATGGAGCCAGTATAAATCTTTGCTAGTACAATCCAATACAAGTCTGGTTAAAAGTTAACTTAAGAACACAACAAGCTCGCAGGCTCCCCTTGTATTTATAAACATGCTTTGTGCTTATCCAGTAAAAAGGATTTGTAAAGAAAGCCCTCGGTAATTATTGTTTTCAGAGCACTATAGTAAAGATACCCTGAAAACGCCCGTTGTGCTTTATTATTCTTTTAGGATGTACTCGTATCCTGCAGTCTATAAAAGTAATTTTCAGCCCTTTTTGTATTCTGCCTCTGCTCAAATTCCTAATTCAGGAGCTGTAATGAAGGGCTACACAAGAAGAATTAGTTAAATGCAGTATGATAGTGCGAGCACCAGTAAAATGATTACCGTGCGAATGCTCCCACTATCGCAAAGGAGTTTCATTCAATAAAGCCTCTGAAATAGATAGGAGAGTTGTAAAACCTGTCAGGATATGTTTCACATACCCTCCAAAGGTAGAACTATCAGATTGTTTGCTGTTTTTCAGACTTTTTGAAGCAAAGGTACTTCTCCAGTTGTTCAAGACGGAGCCAAGCAACCTTAAAGCTCCTCCTCAAGCTACACCAGTTTTCCTAAGAGCCGGCCGGGCGGCCAGCTGAAATCTGTCTACTTTTATGCTGCAGTCAGGAGGGGCGGTGATTCTAGATACCAGTTGGGATGTTAAAAATCCTTGAAAGAGTGTAATCATTGTTTAAACAGTATTTATGTTGTTTCTTTGCTTTAAAACTGTATTTACTTTGTAAATAAAAATTATTGATGCTTTGTTTAAAGACATAACCTGTAAAAGACAAATCTGGGGTGGAGTTACTGTGTCACATTTCCCTAATCTGTATATAACCTGCTTGCTTAGAGGTGTTACCCAGTGAGTAGGAGGATGTGAAGCTGACAACATCCTGAAGTAAGCTAGCTATTTCTAGCTGTACTAAGTTGTGTTATTTTGATTCTCTTTAATTTTGCCGCTTCAAAGTCTGCTTACTAATTGTATATAATAAATTTACCTTTTATTTGCTGCTAATTTTGTCTCAGTTGGTACATTATTTCCCACACCATCTCACAACCAGTGATCTTCTTCTTCTGTTGAAAGTTTCTCTGTTTCTATATCTCAGAGTACAGTGTCTCACATAATGTGAGGGGCCCATGGCTCAAAGTGTTATTGTCTCACATTTTATTAGGCCCATGTCTCAGAGTATCCATATCCCACATTATGAGGACCAATGTCTCAGGGTGTCAGTGTCTCACATTATAGGAGCATCCGTGCTTCAGGATGTCAGTGTCTCACATTATCTGAGGGCCCATGTCCCAGAGTGTCAGTGTCTCACATTATATGAGGGCCCATGTCTCAGTGTTAGTGTTTCACCTTATATGAGGGCCCATGTCTCAGAGTGTCCATATCTCATATTTTGAGGACCCATGTCCCAGGATGTCAGTGTGTCATATGATATGAGGACCCATGCCTCAGGGTGTCCATATCTCACATTATATGAGGACCCATGTCCCAGGGTGTCAGTGTCTCACATTATATGAGGACCCATGCCTCAGGGAGTCCATATCTCACATTATGAGGGCCCATGTCTCAGAATGTCCATATTTCACATTATGAGGGCCAATGTCTCAGAGCGGTATACCATTATGGGGGGACACAATGATGTTGTCGGCATATGAACGCCGGCATTAGAGTGCCTGTGATCTTAGCAAGCAGGATGTTAGAGTGCTGTATTCTAGGGCTGTGTCTGATGGTTCAGTGTGCTTGGAGTGCTTGTTCCACAGATGGAGCTGTTGTCTGCACATAGGTTTTTACATGGTTTCACAATGGGCAGGTGGCGTGAATTGCCGCCCAGTATGTGTGCTCTGAAAGGATCCGGTTTGGCAGCGGGATACAGAGTGAAAGTGGATGAGATTTTCCAAAGAAAAAAGTGCTCAAGAACTGGAGACCACAACATGAAACTAGAGGGGAGGATGGTCAGAGGAAACATGAGGAAGTACTTTTACATGGAGAGGGTGGTGGATAGATGGAATGGTCTACCGGCAGAGGTGATGGGGGCAGAAATGGTTACAGGCTTCAGGAAGGCATGGGACAGGTACATAGGAAACCTGAAAACACAGTGTAACCACTAGGCTAATGTAAGATTCACTAGGTAAAAAACAGGGCAGATGTGGTGGGCCTAGGGCCCTTATCTGCCATCAACTTATGTGTTTCTATTACAGCATGAGCCATGGTTTGTACTGTGCTGCAAATCTGTGTCCTGGTATGTCAGTGGAGTTCATCGAGAGTGCTATTCAACTTCATGTCTAAAACTGTGTTCCTGCGCTTTGTGTGGTGTTCATAAGAACTGAGACATTATGTTGCATGCAAACTGATGTGTGGTACTCATGAATACAGTGGCAGAATTTTTTCTTTCTTTTGGGGTACAGATTGCCCACAATAATGCACAGCATACAAACACACTGCCTCGTATCCCTGTATTGCACTGGCTCCCACTGCATGTGCACCTCTGAGTATGTTATATAAAATTTTCAGTGGGTGCAGGGGGCATTAGGGCCAGAGCCCCCAGCAAAACATGTTCTTACTGCAAATGTTCATGTTCCCTGTGTATGTTCCAGCTACTTTGTCCAGTTTTGTGTGTGTGAGGGTTTGCTGAATGGGTGTCCTACTGCCAAGTTTCGCTCCCATCTCTGTCGGTTTATTGGTACAGTGCTTTGTGTACTTTAAGCATTTTTGTGGCACTCTAATTGCGGTTGGTGTTACTGCTGTCCCAGCGCAGTGGTAGAATCTCTCAGAGCAAGTCTCACATTATATGAAGGGCCCATGTCACAAACTGTCCATATCCCACATTATGAGCTACTATATGTACAATTAAACTTCTGACTATAACTCTGTCTTAAATACCTTTCAAGAAGTTTTCATGTGAGATTACTAACAGCTGGGGCTTGCTAGCTCCCATCCTTACTAAACTGTTGTTGTTTTTTTTGCACAGAATTTTACTTGCTATACAGTACTCTTTATGATATTTTAAAGTTAAATATGCTGCAAGTTTTATATTGAATACAAATTGGCCATTATTCCAGAACCAAAATGAGTGGTTCTTTGGCAAAACAAATACAGGAACCTTCCTGTTTTTTTCACATCACTAATTATACAGTGATCTTTAAAATAAGACATCCAAACAAATCTAGTCAGTTTGTATCAAACCAAATCTAGTTTTTGAATGATGGTTTTGTTTGCATTCATACAGTCTACACTTCCATATTCTGTGATTGGAAGTGTAAGATTAGCGGCAATTTTTCCCTAGCTTTTTGGGGGAGACCTGTAGGTACCAACCCTTCCAAGAGCACCAGCACATGCCCTCACCCTTTTAGATTGGGAATTTATATGAGCATACTATCAAGAGATACTTTAAGGTAACAATATTCAATTACAATTTCAACTTCCGGGCCTTGCAGCATAAATATTTCAAACTTGCTCAATTCCACATTCAGATTAGTATTTAAAGCTAGGTTTAAGTTCAAATTTGATATTGGGTGATGGAAAAAGGCTATTGCCTGAGTCTTTTTCTTATTTATTGCTAAGTTACAATTTTGAAACCATGATTCTAAGTTTTAGAAATTTTCCTGGAGTTTTTGTATAATTGTTGAATGTTTATTTGTCATAGCCAACAGTACAGTGTCGCCTACATATAGTCTTGTTTCAGTAGACTGCCTGGAAAGCACAAGGTTGAGGACAGAAGTTGAAATATAACTTATGCTGCAGTGACGCAGCTACAGGACATGCCTGTCTACAAGATACATCCAGAAGGAGGATCATGTGGAATTCAGACCATGCAGCAAATAACTTGTTGCCCATAGGACAAATGAAGCCAGTGCTTATGCTGAAAGCAGGGAACCTCCCAAACCTCCAGCAACTAGATCTGTTAGCTGCAGACAAAAAGCCCGAGTAATGCAACCATACAACCCCCATCTGTTGCTCAAGAACAAGATCAGAACAGTTCAGATGAGGTGTGAGAGATGATAAGATACTATTCCACCATGAATATCTCCAGTTTCCTGACTGATATCAATGTTACCCAAAATACATACCTTGGGAGAAGTCTGATGTCATTGATTCTCAGTTGCACCCAAAAGCAAAACTGTTCTTGCCTTCAGGTACAAGGCACATACTCAAAGATCTTGACATTAAGTAGGAAAATAGAAATGCGCAGCAACAGGAGGACAAAGTGGAACCATTCTGACCAAGGATGCTCATTTTGTTGGTCCAGAAAATGGGAAGCACTCACCTAAAGTCTAGTGAAAAAGAACCAGTTACACTCTATTGCTCTTGGAGAGCCATCAAACCAGTGCTTGATCTATCACAAGACTCTCCAGGTGCCTTCACCAACCTACCATGTATGTGGTACACAGTTGGAGATATTTACATCACACCTAGATCCTTATTACAGTATTGCCTTTTGTTATACCCAGTCCCCAACAGCCCCGGTTGTAGATACGGTATGGGGAAATTTAATGGAGGAAAACTGTTATTAGACAGAAAGCATTTATCTAGAAAAAATAATTGTTTGCTTCTGTTAGTCAGGAAACAATTGCCTAGCTAGACTGTTGGCACTTGTTTACTTCAGAGATGGACTCTGTTGGGTCATACTATGTGGACAATCAAGTATATATTGTAGATATGGAGAGTGTAACACCCCCCCCCCAAAGTGGGCTCTTACTTTCAGCTCCTGCGAGCTCAGCCAAAGTGCTGCAGTCCCTTCTTGCTCTATCTGTTCTTCAAGGGTTTCATTGCTGTTGAAGGAGGACCAGATAATAGTTTCCAAAGAAGTGGGGTGCTGGTGCTGATTTCTTCAGTACATCCTATGCCAGTGCAAAGGTTGCTTTGCCGCACTTTAAAAAGTGGTGGCTTGTGTATGGATGAGTACAGTCAGCACTCATAACTGTGCAGGGATTCCCTACAGACAGCCCCGACTGGACATTTAGTGTGATCACGTGCAACAGAAAAGGGGCACAGATTAACTGCCTGAGGGCAGGATTCCTGTAGCACTGAGACATTTGGGGCCAGTGCCTCACGGCATAAGGGGCACAGCAATGTTAGTGCACCCTGACCCCACTACCACAGCAACCAGTGGTTGCACATCAGCCAATTTGGCTGCAGATCCTGGGAGAGTTTCACCAAGGACTCCTGGGATACAGGAGGACTGCAGAGATCCTGGTGTGACTTGGTAGGCCAATTATCTACTGAGTGATGGCCCTCCAACTTTACCCTAGGATGACTGGCAGCTCAATGGACCAATGGAGAGCTGCAGATTCCCCAGTGAACCACAGAGGCTGCTCCATGACCTATCAATCTTTGTGTGTCTGCAATGAGAAGCAGACTGATGCCTGTGTACTGAGAGACATCTGAAGTTGTGGTGCAGCAGAAACAGATCATGTACCTGTGAGAGACAGCAAGAGAGTTAAAAGCAGTGTGCCTGTTGGAAAAAGGAGGTAAACATACTACTAACATACTAACATACTATTTGCCAGCAGATTAGGCCTTATGGTCTATCAAGTCTGCTCGAACCTAGATCCTTAGTTGGGTGCCGAGACCCTCCCATCCCTTGTGCTCCAGAAACCCCTATCATCCATCCCCACCCCCGCGGGACAGGCCATCATCTGATACATCCACTTTCTGTGTCTGTCCCACCCTCTCTTAAAGCTCTCCACTGTGGATCTCTGAACCAGCTCACCAGGCAAAGCATTCCAAGGGTCCACCACCCTCTCAGTGAAAAACCTCCTCCTCTTTTCCCCCCTCACCCTTCCACCTTCCAACTTCAAACCATGCCCTCTGGTGATGCCTCCCTGCTTTAGTCTAAAGATCCCCTCCATGTTTACCCTATTTATTCCCTTGAGGTACTTGAAGACCTCAATCATGTCCCCCCTGTCTCTCCTCTCCTCCAATGAAAACAGGCAGAGCTCCTCAAGTCTGTCCTCGTAAGTCAAATCCCTAGCCCTCGTATCATCTTTGTTGCCCTCCTCTGTACCCTCTCCAGGAGCTGTATGTCCCTCTTCAAGTGTGGTCTCCAGTACTGTACACAGTACTCAAGGTGTGGTCTAACCAGTCCATTGTACAGTGGCAGAATCACTTCTCTGCTCCTAGAGGTGATCCTTAGCGATGCATCCCAACATCCTGTTTGCCTTGCTAGCTGCTCTCCTGCACTACTCAGTGTTATTCATACATGTATCCACCATGACCCCTAGGTCTTTTTCCCTGTTGAGGCTTCCAGCACCTCCCTCCCAGAGTGTACATGTGTTTAGGGTTTCCTGACCAAGATGCAACACCTTGCACTTGGTGATATTGAAATTTAATTTCCATGTGTGAGCCCAGCTTTCAGGGTGTCCAGGTCCTTGCAGGGCCAACCTCCCTCTTCTCCTCAACTACTGCTCCCATCTTGGAGTCATCCATGAAGAGACTCATTTCACACCCTATACCATCCCTGATGTCTGATATGTATGCATTAAACAGGATTGGACCCAGGACCGAGCCCTGTGGTACCCCACTACCAACCTCTGTAGGGTTCGAGAGCTCCCCACAGACCACTATCTCTGAGTGCGCCCAGCTATCCAGTTTTCAATCCATCTGACCATCAAAGGGCCTACTCCTAACCCCATCAGTTTCTCCACCAGACCATTGTGGGGACAGAGTCAAACGCCTTGCTGAAGTCCAAGAATAATACATCCACAGGCTTACCCTGTCCAGTTCTGATGTTACCCATTCATAGAACTCCACAAGGTTGGTTTGACATGATCTACCTGGCACAAACCCATGCTGCCGACTATCCAGACCTCCCACCTCCAAGTAAACCCCAATCGTTCCTTTAGTATACTCTCCATTAATTTTCCCACCACCAGGTTAAACTGATGGGTCTATAGTTTCCTGGTACTTCCTTCAACCCCCCTTTATGGATTGGTACCACATGTGCCTCTCGCCAATCCCTAGGTACCCTCCCTGTCTCAAGTGACCTGTTGAAAAGCTCCGCCAGGGGGGTGCAGCCAGTATGTCCGCCAATTCCCATAGTACTCTCGGATGAATGCCATCCGGCCCAGGAGATTTGTCTTTCTTTAGGGCCTTGAGGGCAAACCACACCCTTTTGGTGGGGATGGCATCATCCGTCCCCTCCACCTTACTGGTCTTTTTATCCTTATCCAGATGTGACACCCCTGGGGTACCTTTCCCTCCCTTTTGCTCCATTTCTGCTGCTCCCCTGATCCCGCTCCCTGCCGTCACATCATACCTCTCAACATCCAAAGCAGCAAATGTATTGCAGGTACCTTCAAAAACCACAGCAAGATGACAAAAATCATAGCACCCAATTTTCGTGAATGCGTAGTGACATGGCATCACACCACCCATATGCTAACTCCAGAAATGCAATTATCTGTGCAGCTGGATGAAGATAATACCTCCTAAAATGCTCCCCACAGTACTGGATTAACTTTCTTGCCATCTAAATAGTAAATAATGACAAAAAAATGCAATGATGTATGTATTTAATGATAAATTATTTATTTACACTGTCTGCAGACATGAAACTTCCTCATAACATTAAATTCAAATAAGGATGACAGGTAGACATACTGTATATACACAAATTGTTCTATTAATTAACCGAGACTGCAAGTTACAGGATCCACTTAGTGTTTTGCGGACAAATGTTCTTTGTTGTAAATGACAGCTGCTTTTTTTGGCTGCGCCTAAAACCTTGGATGAGGAGCCATAAAGCAGTAGCACTCCTCACTGATTTTGCTTGTAATGAGGCCATTCAGTGTGTCTAAACTCATAGAATGGCGTAATTATGATCTGACTTTTTTAACCATACTAAAGGCCCACTCTGATTCTGCATTAGAATGCGGCAAACACAGTAACATAAGCATTAGACTTCTGAACAAATATTGTCATTGATCCTCACATATAGACAGAGCTAATACTTTGCCCCAGTACTTTAAAATGTCATCATTTGTTTGGCAGTTTGGCACCTCTGTATCAGATAACTGACATGCTGTAAATTCATCTCTCAGCTGGCTACTGTCCACATTGCTTGCACAAATGCCAAGCTGGCAAGCTAAATCCACCACAGCTTTTCCAGACAGTTTTAATTTACAGGTGGGGTTAAGAAGTGTGGACACATTTTTAGTATATTGTTTTGCAAGGGTAACTTCTGTATCATTTTTGTCAGAACAGCTTTATAAAATTTCACTGCACTTACATATATATTACAGTACGTTCAATGACCATGCCCGAGAGCATGTCCTCTTGCTCTCTAAGATATCTTCCACTTCTGGTCTCATGGGAGAGCACTGAAAATATGCTCCCAGCAGATGAAATACACATCTGCTGGGAGCATATTTTCAGTGCTCTCCCAACAGATGGACATCACTAGATTTAATAAGGGCTACTGCAGCCTCAGCTTGCAGCAGTCTACCAGCATAAAGCTGGACCACCTTAGTGGTGTCTTCATGCAAGGTCATAAGCTGGCTCTTTCTGCTTTGTAGCTTCATGCTGAATTAGCATAGAGACGCTAGGCCATACTTTAGAAGAAGAAAAGCAAGTTTGACTTCATGGTTTTGAAGTCTGTCGCAAATCAATCAATCAATCTTTATTTTACCAGGTGGAACACCCTTGAGCAAGCTCAATTTCAAGGTGGACCTGGGTGGATATACAAGTCAGAACAATAGTATAACAGGAATACTTTGTTGGTACAGCAGCAAGAAAGAACAACATGGAAATGAGGAACACAATGGGGTGGACAACAACACAGAATACAACAGTTATATAGAATTATACAATAACCTCCCATATGATGCAACAATTTACAGCATTTGTACAAAATAATAACTCACTTATAATGACAGCAATTAGCAACAGTTGTGCAATGGCAGCAAATATTAAGGGAGAGACCTACTGGGATAGGTAAAAGAAAAGTATGGGGAAGCATAGAAGAAGGGAGGGAAGGGGAGGAGGGTAGACAGAGAGGGGAACACCACGGGTACAACCATGTGATATAAAGCTGATCTGGATGACACGGAGCACATCCAGTAAAGCGCTGATGAGTTGTACCTTGGTGGTATGAGTCTCATATGATAGAAAGTATGACAGTAAAGCAGGCCACATGTCTAGCAGGTGTTTAACAACCTTGTTGGGACTTAACCAAGTGGGGATATGTTTTATCATTTTATGTGGTTCAACATTGGTAAAGTAAACTCTTTTAATTGTTGCTGTCTTTGTGCACTTGTGAAAATTGGCAGTAAATATCCGATATAAGTTCCTCTATGGGCAACAAAAAGCTTTTACATCAGACTTGCTGGCCAGATCTGCCAAGTGGCACAGACAACCAATGTTCACAGGATTTGGGTTATCTTTCTTTAGTCTAGTACCACAGAATTGTTCATTCCTATCATTGAGGCTGCATTGCCTGAGGAAAATGAAACATGAGTGTCTGGTGGAATATCAAATCATTTTAAAGTGTCCATGAGAGAATCATACATTGTCTCTCCAGTGCTGAACTGCATTCTGGCATATTAAGGAATTCTACAACATTCTTTCCATTGGACTCATCAAAGTAACCCAGTAATACAACTAAACATTTTTCTGAACCCATATCCATGCTTTGGTTCATGTAAACACAAAATGGCACTGTCCAATACATGGAAGCAACATCTTACTGATACTGTTTCTCAAGCATGTCTCTTGCAATGCATGATGTCTTAGTTGCCCACATATCATTTTCCTTACAACTTCCAGCTCTAAGCAGTATTTTTTCATATACTTCAGAATGCGGTATGCTGCAGCAAATGACAAGTTATGTTCTGCTACCATCTGAGCGAAGGCAGCTTCAGGTTCAGTGACTTTATTGCTGGTCTGTGCTACAAAAAATGCAGTTGCTTTCTTCCCACTGGCATGTTTTGTGGGTGTAGACAGTGCAGCAGCTAAAGTTAACAAATTAACAACACCAGCTTTAAAAGTGAAATTATGATTGGTAAAGGAAGAAGTTCACACATTAGATAGATAGATAGACAGACAGGCAGAAAGATAAAACTTTATTTTTATTCAGGAATACTAGTCATTAAGATTACTACAATCCTGTTTGCAAGACAGTCCTGTTTTTCAATGTACGTAAATTACTCTATAACATTATAAGACATGGTCACATCAAAAACAATACATCTAGTAACAAAGACCATTACAAATATCTTAATAAGTCTCAAAACTACAAACACAGACTAAAAAGTAGGACACACAGTTATACACAAACTGTTGGCGAAACACTAATTATTTACAGCTACAACTCACCAAATAGAGTTCTGAAACTTCCGTGATGAAGGCCCCATGGTTCTCTAAAGATCTTACAGGGAGTAAGGTATTCCAGACCTTAGCTGCTTGGGAACAAATGGCACTGTTACCATATTTGTTATTATTTTTTATGAGACAGATTCTGCGTTTATGCACAATCCCGATTACCCTTGTCATCTTTGGGAAAAAGTGTTTTGAGTTATGTAATGGTCTGGATAAGATGTTAAATGTTTATGTAAAAGTTTTATCCAATTTTTAGTACATCCTAGTTCTAAAGACTGCCAATTTAATGTTGTTTTTGTTTGATTATGACTCCAAATTATGAAGGTAGTATTTTTATTATCCCAGCATATGAACATGACAGGTCTCATTTACGAAATCATGTCTGAAATGTGACAAGAGAAAATGCCTGTTGTTAGCGAGACTGCATTGATGAAGGGACATGGTCGTAATGGTTGTGTGACTGCCTTTTTCTTTTTTTTTTTGACAGAACATCTGTGCATGGAGTGGGGCTTGGCAGCCTGGGGAGGGCAAGTAACTAACAAAAGAAAAAAAAATTCTTATTTTGACTCTGGTGCTGCAACAAGGGCAAACAGGCTGTGAGGAGAGGAGACTTGGAAAAGAGGTAGCTGTTAAAGAGCGACTGATGCCTCAAAGAACACTTTGAAAAACATAATAATTGGATACAATTCAGCTTGCATTCCATATATATTCTATATACTTCTCTTCCCCATTATTTATTACTGAGAAAATTTGCATGAATACATGATCTGTATCCTTCTGAGTTCCCTTATAGTTCATCTACCTCTATAGCCAAGGCCCCTAGAATTCTGCGGCTGCAGAATTTTGCGCAGAACCTCTGCGGTGCAGCAGAATTCACTGTTCTTGGTGATTCTTTATTAATATTTCCATTTATCCATAGAACCTGGTTCCCTTCCCCTCTTTTTATATCCCAAACCCCTCTATGCTCAGAATGTGATGTTATGAATGCTATAATATCATACATTAGTTAATGAAATGGCAGCATTCTGCCACAGAAATGAATAATCACTTATCTACCACAGTTCCCACTGCCAGAGGTGGTGGCATAGCACATCAGGCACGGTGATATTTGCTCAACCTGCACTACAGCCTAATACAATTTTCAGTCTAACGTTATTACACTAGGGCCAACTTAAACAACGGGGAAGGTAATAGAAACACTACTTAAGAGCAGGTTGATAGAATACTTGGAGATGAATGGCATGCAGGATGACAGGCAGCATGGCTTCACCAAGGGAAGGTCCTGTCAGACTAACATGATATAGTTTTTCGATGGGGTGACACAGTTAGTGGACCTGGGAGGAGCAGTGGACGTGGCCTAGCTGGATTTCAATAAGGCCTTTGACACCGTTCTGCATGGTAGAATGGTGCCTAAGCTGGACAGACTAGGGGTGGATCTCAGGATCAACAGGTGGGTGGAAAACTGGTTGAAGGGAAGGAGTCAGACAGTGGTGGTAAATGGGACACATTCCAGGGAACAGGCGATGACCAGTTGGGTGCCACAGGAGTCAGTGCTAGGACCAATACTCTTTAACATCTATGTTAGTGACCTAGCAGAGGGTCTGGAGGGACAGGTGTGCCTGTTCGCAGATGATACAAAGGTCTGCAATAGGGTGGATTCACCTAGTGGGGTGCAAGCCATGAGGCAGGACCTGGAGAGGCTGGAGAGGTGGTCTGACACCTGGAAATTAAAGTTTAATACATAAAAGTGCTCATTGATGCACCTGGGGAGGAGGAATAGAAGGGAAACTTACTCCCTTGGGGGTGGTGATTAAGGAAAAGGAAACTGAAAGGGACCTGGGGATTATGGTATCGCATGACCTCAAGGTGGGTAGCCAGTGTAGCAGGGCGGTGGGAAAGGCAAATGGAATGTTGGCTTGCATTGCGAGCGAGGGGTTTTAATAGCAGGAAGAGAGAGGTGCTAATGTCATTATACAGAACCATGGTCAGGCCACATCTGGAGTGTGGGGTGCAGTTCTGGAGGCCTCACCTACTAAGAGATGTTGAGTTGATGGAGAGCATACAGAGAAGGGGAACCAAAATGGTATGAGGGATGCAGGATGTACCCTATGAGAGAAGATTGAGAGGGCTGAATTTGTTCCCTCTGGAGACTAGAAGGGAGAAGGGGGACATGATCGAGACCTTTAAGTATCTGAAGGGAATAAATAAGGTGGAGGGTGATAGCTTGTTCAAATTGAAGAAGGAAGCGAACTTGAGGTGACATAGCCTCAAACTGGAAGGTGGGCAATACAGAGGTAATGTCAGGGGTCAATTTTTCATGGAGAGGGTGGTGGACGCCTGGAACAAGCTGCTGGAGGAGGTAGTGGCAGCTGAAACGGTGCAGGGGTTCAAGAGGGCTTGGGATAGATTTAAGGGGTTGGGAAAAGAGTGGGGAAGCATAACAGAAGAGGGAGGTAGGGTGTTGGGCAGACTAGATGGGTCGTGGGGCCTTTCTCTGCCATCACATTTCTGTGTATCTGTGTAAAACCTTGACAATAGCATAGACCAGTTAAGTCCATACCTTACTTTGTACACATTTATTTTGCCTCTAAGGCGTAGAGAAGCCATCTGAAATGAATCACTGGTAACATGAATTAACCTGTCATTTTTAAGAAAATTAAAGTAATTATGCAGAGAAAAGTGGAATATAATAATATGTAGACCTACTGAAAGAATAGACCTGTTAAATAATTGTGCTGTACAGATTTTTTGCAAGGGTTATTAATTACATATTGTCACTGGTTGACAGAATCACCTAAACGTTATGGAGAAATGTTGTGTGCAGGGCCAGCTGTTGGGCCAGAGGGTAGCATGTTGTGTTCCCATGCCGGCAACTCAAATTCAGAGATGAGCTCCGGGAGCTGGCTGGGCAGCACAATGATTGAGCGAAACACATCACTGCTCGCAGCCTGGGAAGGTATGGCACAGTGTTCTGTCACATGGGGGACACATTGTGATGGGCTGGAGAGCTTTATCTCATAATGGGTTCACATGCATGTCATGGCCTGATGATGTTACGTTGTGTGTCAGGGGAAGCAGGATGGCATAAAAAATGAGTTTTACAATATCTCCTTTATTCTGTTCATTCCATTTTCAAAGGGACCTGTATGAATGAGGATACAATTTCATGGAAATTCAAAAAAAATAAAATTAATATATGTGTGTGTGTGTGTGTGTACATACACACACACACTTGTATGTATGTTACGGTTTGCATATAAATATATATAAGTGATACACAGTGGGAACCTCATGAGTGGTGTAGATAGCATGGGTATAGAAATACCTTATTTATCATATAAGGTCCACTCTGCGTATTTCATTTATGCAATAGGCTAGGACCTTATGGGATATATATTTTTTTTTGCCTTTTTTAGGCATAAAATTATTTCTATAAGTCTGTTATTTTTTAAACTACTGTTACTGTACTTTCCCCTGTCCTGATTGCTATAACCACTGCCATGAAAGTGAAGTCAGGATGACAAGCTGACACTGTGATGTGGTAATTCGTTAGTGGTGCAGAACTTCCACAGAAATTACAAACCAATGCCACAGAAGTTCTGCTGCAAATGGTAGTCTTGCCGCAGAACTTGGTCCCAATGTGCCGCAGAAAAGTAGGGGCCTTGTCTATAGATTACTCCCTACTTCAAGCCATAATCCTCTGTAGTGACATCACAATCTCTTAGCATGAGAGTAACTACGATGCCACAAGCAGTTCATTATGACCTCAGGTACAGTAGGGAGAAAGCAATAGAAATAGCTGAACTCCAGGGGCGTCATATAGGGGTGGCATTCACGACTCCATGAAAATTTTGCGACCCCTATGACAGGGTTTGTGATCCCTGCCCTTGCCATGGCTTAATGGATGCTTGGCCACCACTGACTGGCCGAATTTAAAAAAAACAAATTTCTTTTTTTGGCCTCCCCGGCATTATGTGCCTGTGTGCTTGTGCTGCATGGAGGAGGTTTCGGGGAGTCTGTGCTGGCGTGGTGGTGCCTGGTATGCACTGCGCGCATTTTCTCAGCCCCCATCCCCCCATTCACGACCCCGACATCCATCCCTCCCTCCCTCCCTCTCCTCCCCTCCCCCTTTTTCCATGATTTTTTTTTTCTCTTAATTTCCGCCTCAGCTGGAGCCATGGTATCCTCTTATTTGTGTTGCCATGGTGAGAGGGTCACCTGACATAACTGGATTGAGCGGAAGCAGCAGCAGCTAAAAACCCGGGAACCCAACAACCACCACACGAATCAAGTTGAAGAGTGTGAGCAAGAGTGAAAGTGTGAGACTCGAGTGATTTCTGACAGTTACTTACACCGGGTGAGCGGAGAGCAACATTAAGCATTTTGTTGTTTTCACAGAAAAGGGCAGTCCAGAAACCATAAAGGATGCAACTGAATTAAGGCAAGTAAAGTAACTGCAGTAAATGAGTTTGGTCCCGCGGGGCCTCCCCAGTAATCACAGTTGCTGTTTGCACTGCCGAGACCGTTCCTCGGATAGTGTATGTGTAACTGGACTTGACCATTTCGGTAGTCAAACTATGCCGGATTCAAGGCAGAGAACTGGTGCTGTGATTGCTGTGAAGTGTATATACGAGGTGTTAAGGGTCAGACCTATGGGTTGGTCCCCTTTCTGTCACTTTGGGCCTAGGTCCTAGGATTTGATGTGTCTGCATTTCTTTGCTGTGTTTCCTGACCATTTGTATCTCGGTCACTGGGGAATTGTCTTTTAGTTTTCATTCGCCTCACAGATTGGTGTGACATAACTATACTTTGACACAAACTTAAGTATTACTTAGTTTCTCTAAACAAAAGCGCAAGTTGTTATTTGTACAGAACTGCCTGTGTGTAGGCAGCGGGTAGCAGTGGGCACTCGTGTTCTGAAAAGTGAGAAGGTTTTGAATTGTATTTCACAGGGGTATGGTTCTGCCACAGTACTGCTTATAGATTTTATGAGTGAGACTGTTTTGGATGTGATATGAGACCATGCATCCAGCGTCCGGGGGGTTAGGTGTCTTAAAATTGTCAACATTTAGCATTGAAAGATTTTTTTTACAGATGGGGAATTCCAAATCACACAAGTGTGTCCGAAATAGAGTATTTTATCTACTTGGACTGTTTTTGAATGGTATTAGTAAACACTTACAGTATTTGATTAAAAAAAGTCACAGTTTGCTTTTTTACTACTAATATTTCAGTAATGTTCTCATCTTAGTTAGTTTTCTGCAGCACTGTGTCAGCTGCTAAATGCAGCACACAGCATTTCGTAGAGAAACAGTTGTCCAAGGACCTTGGTGGAGGTTAAAAAATGCTATTAAACCTTTAAGATTAAAATTGTTGCAATTTTAAGAGAAACAAAAGGGATCACAGCTCCCTGTGTTTTTTCTCTCCTGCTGCTCTTTCATTTTTTAATAGGTGTCCCATGAGAAAGACATTTACAGAGATGAGAGGGGTCAACACATGTTCTTTGTCAGGGCCTGTACAGCAGTTATGATATGTCTTATGTTTTTGCTGATATGGAGACTTTTCTGTGATGTTTGTTTGCTATTGTTTTAGCAGCACTTAAAATATTGACTGTAGTATCCCTAAGGTTTTTTATGTCCCCCCTGTTTGTGCCTAAATACTTTTAGGGAAGTCCGCAGCAGTGAGTAACAATACTAATTCTTGATTGTTTTGTCAGCCACTAAATGATCTTGCAAAAGTAGATTACAAATAAAAAGACAAAACATGACAATTTGCAGACTTTAAGCATATGAAACGTACACAATACGTGCCCTAAGTATGACACTTGTATGTAGCAAGCATATGGATAAAACAGAGCTGGTTGTTTTCTTTCTGCTTTTAGATGTCAACTAAAAACACTCTCTTTATAATAAACTCGTCCACTGCTGTTAATAAAATTGTTAACAGAATTCCTTCATCATTCAGTTTAACAGATGAAATGACTGAACCAAACCATTGATTTCTTTCTCATGCTGTTTTAACACTTCTTAACATAATATCTGGTACATTTTGGTTTTCATTCCCCAGATAGCAGTAGCAGAGTGAAAATGTTAGGTCATTTGCTCTGTTCAGTATGTCATCAGTTAATATACTTTGACACCAGTAGTATTAAATGCATGTTGTTAGTGCAGAATGATATTTTGGTGAGGGTTTGAAAATCCTCATCTCCAGGTCCATTAGGATTAGTTAGAAGGCTATGCTGAAGCTTTGGTGCACAAATATGGTAAAATGCTCAGGTTATGACTGAACACTATAATATTTTAGTGCCCTCTGAGAACCAAATACCCCGGTTGAGGCAGGCAGCCCCAGAGTTTGCCTTGCTGTTGTGTTGTTGTTAATTATAGGCAGAGTGAGTGCCAGAACAGTGGAGGTGTACTTTGGGTGGTAAGGCCTAGTACTAGGTACAAGTGAAGTGTCTGGTTTAAGGGGTAGCCTGGAAAAACTGGTGCTGTTGGGAAGGAAGTATCCCTTTTTCACCTATGAATGTTCCTGGGTGAAGGCAGTTGTTTTTTTATAAAGGAAAGAGTAGCTTCTGCATGTTTTTCAAGACTGGCGAATTACAATATGCATTGAATTGGGAGTGCGCGGTGGCAATTGCCTTTGGTAGTTTGGCTTGCTCACACTGGAATTCACTCTAATAACTTAGTGGACTCCATTTTCATGGATTTAGAAGTAAGAGGATAACCAATTTCATTGAGAGTTGTTCACTGGATTCTGTTTGTTTGTTTGTAGTAATATGCAACAAACCGTTAGCAGCCATGGGAAACAAAGTGAATATTGGGAGCAACACAAAAGTTAGAATGTGCTACTTTTAGAGTCCACTTTACACAACTTTTGTGTGCCCTTCCCTCCCAATTCTCACTGTCTCATGCCTATTTTATGTACATTTGGGCTACAGGTTTTATAACTGACTAGTCCCAGAGCTTCCATGAACGTCTGAATTGTTCAGTATATTCTCACCACTAAGCTAAGAATGCCCCTTTGTCTAAAATTATGTCAGTCCAAATCATATACCAAATTCAGTCTTGGACTGTCTCATTTTTAGTGCTGAGGACTTAATGTTGCCTATCCTTGTTTACCTTTGAACACTGTCATGTGACCAGGGTGATGGTTGGGAAGATACTCTGTGCCCGGGGTGAAAGACTGGATTTTAAAAACGGACTTTTTGAAATCCAACATTTTTATAGATTTTTACTAATAACAGAACACATACTGAACAGTTTAAAATACAGAGTGAATTAATAATGCATATTACAAGGTACTGTATATACTTATCACACAAAGTTTACATGGGAAAACAGCTTCAGCTTAACACGGTTACAGATCTTAAGACATGACTAAATGCATGGATGCATGAAGAGAATTGCAAGTAATGACCAACAATTATTACTGCTATTGCGTTCTCAAATTCATGGTGGCTGGTTGGGCAGTGGATGGTGGGGAGTGCAGCACATATGTGAGGAATGGGTGCCAGGTACTAGAATATCCCCTAGAACTGAAATGCCCTGTTTTTGCCAGTCTGCACGGTTTAGTACATGGCCTCCTATTAAAAGCATGGGATTGTGCCAGAGGAGTATGACAGTTTGGGGGGGGTAGCCCTGGTTGGGGGGGTTGTCATCTACATGACTTTCTTTCAGGCGGTAGAGTCTTTCTAACCCTAGTGGCAGCCTGGCAGGGTGCAGCAGTTCAAACAATGGGATATGGTGAATCATGAGTGGTTCGAGGTGTACCCGTCCCAGATGGTAGTGTTGAACAGGAGTCGACAGCCATCTTGATGTTCCACTAGTAATTTCCCATCTTGGGTTCTCAGGGATGAGATCTGGGCTTCTGCCCATTGTTTATGCAGGCTGTAGGCCAGCAGTGTCCCTTCTTTGTCACCACCCTCTCAAACAGCACGCTTCATCCTCAGTAGGTGCCAGATATTTTTTTTGTGGAGGATGAGACCCTGGAGAAGGAAACAATAGAGATGCCCAATAAATCCACACTGGGCCACAAACCAAGATCCAACCCACCTCAGCTCGACCCATTCTATCATGTAGGAGGATATCATGATCTTCTGGATACCATATTTCTAAATTAAATGTAACTGAACTGAACTGACCTGGTCTATAAAATCTTTATTCCCCTTTCTTAGTACTATTCCCACTATTTAGTACTGTTCTCCTGCTCCATAGATACGACCAGTACATGTTCAATGAAACTAAAAATCTGCTACCTTTGAAAGTGTTTCTCTTGGTCACTGTCAACTTGGTAATATGGATTAAGATACCATAACTCTTTCCTCTGGACTGGTCCTCCATGGAGTTCCATAAAATTACTTGATAAGCACAAGTATTGGTACCCTCACTATGTACCATAATGTTCTGTGAACCATTTGAGATGGCCAAACAAGACTTGCTGCCCTCCTGCCCAGCATATATCTGTTCATCCCTCCCCACCTTCAGGTATACAGACATATGAAGGTGCTGACGGAAGCAGACCTAAGGTCCATCGAGTCCGTCTGAATACAGCTGCATACATAATGACCTTGAGGCAATTAGAATATGAATCAAAGAACAGAAATCTCCCCAGGTATCTAGCCAAGCCCAATACATTTCTCTACTGGCTAGTTGTGCTCATTGAGATTTTGCCTTTTCAGTATTGGCCAAATACAAATTCTAGCAGCATTTTCTTAGTGGGCTCAGTCAGGTTCACCCCCTGGACTGAGGTGGTATTCTTTCATTCTACAAGATTGGCCTAATAAAACTAATGTGTTACTATATTTAGTGCTGTTGAGCTAATTGTTAGCCTGCATTCCTTTTGGAATCTCCATCATAGTGCAGTACTGCACTATATTTTGTTTGCAGCCTTCTTGGTATTTTCATTTCAGTTAATGTGCTAATTAGGATGCAGCAGTGAGAGGGCTGTAGCTCAAAAATGTGATGTACTTTACTGGTGTGTGTGTGTGTGTGTGTGTGTCGTGCAGCTATAGTTAGGGTTGAGCATCAAGGTCGATGTTCAAGCAAAACATTTGCAGGTTTATAACTTTTGCACCGCTTGTCCAATTTGCCTGCCTCTCTTGTTGACAATATAGCACAGAGGATTACGGCTATGAGCTGCTAATGAGCGTCATTCTGTAGACCTGGGTTTGATAGTCTGACAGTATAGCACAGAGGTTTAAGGCTACAAGCTGCTAATGAGCTGCATCCTGTAAACATGGGTTTGATTCCCCTCAATCTCCACTTGCATACTGTGTGACTCTGAGTAAGTCACTTAACCAGACCAAAGCTCCCAGGTCACCCCTGAAAAGAGGCACTTGTGCCTAGTGGGTCTTAACCGGATTTAAAAAAAAAACTCCCCTTACCACCAGCCTCTGGACCTTGCCACTAAGCCACCTCTCTGCCCATTTCGCCAGTTTACCCCATACCCCAATCCCCTTCAGTTTACCTATCAGTGTTTTATGTGGCACTGATTCGAAGGCTTTTCTTAAGCTGAGGTAGACCACAGCCATTGGGTTCCCTTGGTCTACTTCTGACGTGACCCAGTTGTAATTCTGGATCGGGTAGGACAGGCAAGACCACCCCTACATTAAGCCATGCTGCTGTCGGTCACCCAGGCCATTATTATTACTGAACTCTACTAACTGCTCCTTGAGGATTTTCTCCATTGCCTTCCCTGGGATGGATGCCAAGCTCACCAGCCTGTAGTTCCCGGGCTCCTTCCTAGACCTTCTTTTATGCAGTGGCATAACAGTAGCAGTTCTCCAGTCATCTTTCCGTCTCTCTCTGTTTGTAGACTACTTCTTTTTTTTCCTTTTTAGGATCCGTTCCTTCATCATACAAAGATGGCTGTGCCACCTCGACCACAGGTCTTCGGAAGCTTTTCTTTAAGTAGTCTGCCAGACACATTTTGTGATGTCTTGGCTTCCACCTTCTGTCTCTCTCTCGGCATGACAGAGTGGCCCTCTACTTTGTTGAGGCTGATGGGCTAGTCCAAGTAGTAAAAGTGTTTGTAGACTACCACTCCTTTTTTTTTCCTTTTTTGGATTTCGTACACAAGGCAGGACTGGGACCAGGAGTGGGACATCTGTCCCTTCATCGTACAAAGAGGGCTGTGCCACGTCGACCGCAGGTCTTCGGAAGCTTTTCTGTAAGTAGTCTGCCAGACACATTTTGTGATGTCTTGGCTTCTGCCTTCCGTCTCTCTCTCTGGGCATGACAGAGTGGGGTGAAGTAATCTGGAGGACCAAAGATGTTTTACTGCATATATTACCTCAGGTGGAGTGGTGGACATATGAGGTGTCTAGAGAGAAGGTTGGGAAGGAAATAAAAGGGTTAAAGGGAAATAAGGCAAACGCATAGGGGTCACTTGTTGTCCCATCCCTGGTAATTAAGGAGTTGGCTGAAGTCCTGGGAGGGCCATTTTGGAAAATTGGACAGTGTCTGTCCGTCCCTAAGGGAATGGAGCCTATACACCCTGTTGACTGGAGAAGGGCAGCAGTGGTACCACTGCACAAGGGTGTTTTGAGAAAAGATCTGGGTAATTATAGACTAGTCAGTCTCATTTCTATCACTGGTAAGGAGATGGAAGGGTCAAAGATACTGAGGAACAGGTTGGATGACTTCTTGAATGCCAGTGGGCTGACAAATAAGCAGCATGGCTTCACAGAATGGAGGTCTTTCCATTCCATGTTGATACAGTTCTATGACTGAGTGACAAACGAAGTGGATAATCATAAGGGGGAACAGAGTGGATGTGGTTATCAGTACTTCAGTAAGGCTTTCAACACCGTGCCACATAGGAGGTGTATAGGGAAACTAAAAGGTATAGGGGTGGGGCAATGGCAGACAGTAGGAAATAGATGTAAGGAACAGGTTCCATACCACCATCTACCATTGAGGAGTAGACTTAGTTGTGTTACCACTTTGAATAAATAATATTTTTTCAGGTTCATAGGTACAGTTAAATGTAAAATTTACACCCATATGTTAATGTTTTTAAATCCCTGATACATAGGTTCATAGGTTCATAGGAAAAATACAAAGTCGAGGGAACAAGCCCATATTGACTTCGCCATCCATTAACTTGGATGGAAATAGTACTTTTTATTTTCTCCCATATAATTATCCAAATTAATCTTGAAAACATTTAGACTGGGACTATTTACTACATTTAACGGAAGAGAATTCCAAATGGGACAGCTCTCTGAGTTATAAAATTCTTCCTTTTGGTAGTCCGTGTGTTAAATGCCTTAATTTTGACATTATGAGACCTGGTAATACTGAAACTATTCCGTTTTACTAAACAAAGGGTTTCAAATAAGGAAACATCTTTTGATGCCCTAAAAATTAGACACAGATCCCCTCTAATAGATCGGTATTCCAATGAGTAGAGTTTACGTTTTTTTAATCTTTCTGGATATGGAGTGAATTTAAGGCCCTTAATATTTTTAGTGAATCTACGTTGTACCCTTTCTCTTTTAATTTTATCCTTTACAAGCGTAGGTGCACAAAAAGATGAACAGTAGTCGAACTTTGATCTAATCAGACAACTGTATAGGGGAATTAATACCTCAGGGTCTCTACTTTTAAGATTTTTAAATATACAATTAAGTAAAAATGACATTTTTTAACCATTAAATTATTATGATCAGTAAATTTGAAATTATCCGTAATCATAACTCCTAGATCATTTTCGGAGGAAACTACAGTCAAGGGTACAGTATTCAACATATATTGAGCTTTTAAATTATTTCTTCCAAAGTGCATAACCTTGCATTTATTTATATTTAGGGATAAATTCTTTCCCTAGCCCAAATTAATATATTGTTTAAATTTGACTGAAGATTATAAACTGAGGCACATCATTTACAATGCAGCCCAGTTTAACATCATCAACATACTTATTTATCGAGACACCATTTGATGTGAACAAGCTAGCGACCACTAGATTAAACAAAAGGTCCCAGCACAGAGTCCTGGGGTACTCCATCTAGTCACATTGCACCAATCAGAAACGTAACCTCTGATGGAAACTTGCTGTTTTCTTACCAGTAACCATGATACAACCCATTTTATTATATTTATACATATGTCATGGTTATATAGGCATTCTATTATTGTTTTATGTGAAACAGAATCAAAAGCCTTTTCAAAGTCAAGGAAAATTACATCAACTGGAAACCCAGCATCCAAGGCCTGGCTAACTGGTTCGAAAAAATTTACCAAATTCTCCTGACATGATCGTCCCTTGCAAAAACCATACTGAAAAATATCTAAATTTATAGAACCTTGAAAATGATTTTCAAGTTTATGCAAAATGAGTTTTTCCATAATTTTTCCAATGCTAGGAGTAAGACTAATAGGTCTATACTGTTTGGCAAGAAACTTTGACCCGTTTTGTGAATGGGTATAACCTTAGCTGATTTCCAATCCATTGGATACGATACCTTGTTGTAAAGAATTATTAAAAGAGAAAAGTAAGAATATCAACCAATTCAGCTGCCAAATTCTTTTATAAAGATAAAGGGAATGTTATCAATGCCAACTGAAGTAGAGATTTTAAAACTTTTATCTGAGATAGGACTTCTGAAGATGAAAATATAATTTCTGAGTTTTTAACAGCAGTAAATGATAAATCTAGGTTTTCCTGAATCCGAAACACTAGAGAATTGTTTATTAAAGGCATTGGCCATTTCAGATTCATTGGATATCAATATGTCATCAATGATAAGGGTCCAACATTGGTTTGAGAATTTTTAAAGAACCAATGTAATTAAAGAAGGACTTTTATTATCTTTTGTTTAACAAGGTTTTTTTCTAAATTCTTCTTTGCAGTCAGTATCATTTGCTTTGTTTTTTCGATTTAGTTTTAAACCTTTGCCATTTTCTGCAGTTTTATTTTATTATATTTATTAAAGGCCCTTTCTTTCTCAGTATGGATTTCCTTATGGGTTGTTAAACTAAACAGGGATTGCTTATTGTTAATATATTTAATCGATCAGGTACCCAAGTATTAATACAGAATTGCAACTTATTTTTATATTTTCCATATTTCTTCAACTGAAAGATGTTCTAATTCTTTTTTCCAGTTCCAATTTAGTAAAAAGTTATGGAGTTCAGAATAATTTGCTTTATTATAATTTTTCATTTTAGTAATTCCTTTATTTTCATGAATAGTAACAGATAGTTCCCAATAAAGTGTGTTATGATCAGATAAACCAATAGGTTCCAAAATTAGTGGGTCTTTATAGTATTTTGTTGTGTTAGTAAAAATTAAATCCAGAATATTATTGTTTCTAGTAGGAAGAGTTACAATTTGATCCAACCCTAAAACAAAGATAGTTTCCAAAAAATCTTTCTCATTCTGTGATGTGCCACTGAAAGAACTCCAATCTATTCCTGGGAAATTAAAATCGCCCAATAATATTGTATTTGCTGGTAATTTGATACTTTGAAAGTAGAACAAAAATGATTCAAATTTAATATTGTCAAAAGATGGAGGTCTATAACATAAACCAAAAGTGAAAATCTCAAGTTTTAACTTAATTGTTAACCATAATATTTCAACTCCTAGAGGTTCAGGAGATTCAAATTTAAATTCAGAACAATCATAACATTTTTTTATATAAAAAGCAACTCCACCTCCTCTGGAAAGTTCTCTATTTTTTTAAAACAGAATATCCAGGAATTTCAAAACCCCATTGATTATCCGAAAACCAAGTCTCAGAAATAGCACAGATATCAATGTCTTTAGATAATAATAAAAAATTTAATTCAGAAATTTTATTGATAAGACTTCTAGCATTCAAATAAATTACAGTTAAGAAGGATTTTCCTTTTTTTGTTGGAAAAGAACAATTAGTTTTAACGAGCAGGTACATAAATTGGGTTTGGGCAAATGGAGCTTCTCCCCTCCCACCCATTTATTAGTTTAAACATTCTGAAATAGCTGTATTGAAAATTTCACCAAGCAAATTAGTTCCCTTTCTATTCAGATGTAAACCATCGGTTGCAAGAACTCCTCATGTTTTATAATACTTCCAATTTGTTAGACATTTTAGATTTTGTCTAACACACCATTGTCTAAGCCAATTATTAATATTCTTAATTTTTCAATGATTCTATCACTGGCTCCAAAATAGGCAAAATTTCAGAAAAATAATCTGTGCTCCTTATCAGCTAGAAGATTCGTGAGTCCAACATACGCTTCTTTAATCTGCTGTTCAGTCTGATATTTGATATTATTAATACCCAAGTGAATAAGTACTATGGGCTTAGTTCCACAATTGTGTAATATATTTTTAGTCATTTTCGAAACATCCTGGATTTTAGCACCCCTGAAACTACAAAGTGTACGAGTGGTTTTATCAACATTGCATATTTGTCTATCAAGATTAGAAATGATTGAATCTCCCAGGACATAAATTTGTTTCAGATTAGGTAGACGAAAATCCATCAAATTCTCTGTTGTTCATTATTTATACACTGATCAAAATGTAATAAATCACTTTGAGTATTATTCAAGGTAGTCGGAATTTTAGATGTCAAAATGGAATTATCAATCACTAGAGATGGTGTAAGTATCGAATTTAATAAGTCATCACAAGATTGAGAGGCAAGTGGTGTAACTAATGGATCGAGTTGTTTGATAGGGGCAAAACAAATTTCCTGCTTTTCTCCCTTTTTAGTAATTTTGGAAGCCTGAACAGTAAACCATTCATCTTCATTATCTAATAAATCTAATTCATTACTACTTTTTTCTCTTATTTGGCTCTTTAATTTCTAAAAATATTTCTTTATTTTGCAAAGTGTCACTATTAGTAGACATTTGAAGCCTTTTTCTAGTTTCAGCTGACTGATTTCCAAATGTTTAAGTCTTTCATCAAACTGAGTAACTTCTAATTCAAGTTCTTTATTCTTTAAACATTTTGGACATACATAACTTTCTACTGGGACTAATTCAGATGAAACTGTATACATAAGACAGTTTAAACACATTTGTCCCTTTATCCATCATTTGTAAACAAAAGGGAAGTCATTGTTTGAATTTGTGAGTTAAACTCTGACAGCAGTTGGAACAGATTTATTTAAGTACCAGATTAGTTTAGAACAAAAGGAAAATTTGTAATTTTACCTTAATTGAAACAAAAGAGCAGACCCTAAACTCTAAAAACTGTCTAAAACCGCAAAACACGCGCAGGCTGCTGTTCTTTCTTCGCGACGTCACATGCTGTTGTCACGCTGCTTACTCTGGCTCGCCTCTGCTCGCAACAGGGCTTGTTTAAATAAGTCCCTAGAACCGAAGTAGCCGAGATCACTTCCTGTAGCTTGCTACTTTCAGTTTTTTAATTTTAAGTTATAAAAGGTTAAAACCTTGTAAACAGTTCTATAAGCCTGGATATAGTGTAGATTAAATACTTTCTCTTTAGAGCACTAAGCAACAGAAAGTATAGGATCAAGTAGTATGTAGTCCAGACTGAAACACCCCTGAACTATAACTCCTCTACCTAACGTGAAAGTCACTGCTAGGGCTCAAAACAGGTAGTGCAACGTTTAGTAACACACACAAGGTATATTTAAAAGTAAAAAAAAAAAAAAATAAAACAAGTTCAGATAGCTCCACAAATAGTGTATTCAGTCAGTAGTTTTGCTAACAGCAAAGCTGCTCGCAACAGGGCTTGTTTAAATAAGTCCCTAGAACCGGAAGTAGCGCGAGATCACTTCCTGTAGCTCGTTACTTTCAGTTTTTTAATTTAAGTTATAAAAGGTTAAAAACCTTGTAAACAGTTCCCATAAGCTCTGGATATAGTGTGCAATTAAATACTTTCTTTTTAGAGCACTAAGCAACAGAGAAAGTATGTGACTGGCGAGTATGTAGTCCAGACTGGAAACACCCCTGAACTACAACTCCTCTACCTAACGTGAAAGTCACTGCTAGGGCTCAAAACAGGTAGTGCAATGTTTAGTAACACACACAAGGTATATTTAAAAGTAAAAAAAAAATAAATAAATAAAACAAGTTCCGATAGCTCCACAAATAGTGTATTCAGTCAGTAGTTTTGCTAACATACCATCAATTTTTTCAGATTTTGTAATTTGACTGTGCACTGGTGATTTCTTTAGACTTTGTGCACATTTGAATTCGTAACTGTTTTCCACGGGTTGCAAAACTGATATCTGATTTGCTAATCACTGGGCATAGCTGCTGGCAGGCCAGGCAACTGACTGTAGTCTGTACACTGCTAAACTTCTTCTTTAGTAGCCTTCACTGATTAAAATTTCTTTGAAGTTGGCTGCTAAATAAGTATTACTGAAATGTCTCTGTCTAAGAAGAAGGCATCCAGTGATCCAAAGCAACCATCGGTGCTTCAGTTATTTGCTAAGAAAAGAATTACAGCAGATACTGCACATACTGAACACACAGTGAAGAAATCAAGACCTGAAGATAGTGTTCTGTCAGCTGGTACGCATGAATCTGATAGTAGTAGTATAGTTTCAGAGCTTAGTTATGCTTCTACAGGCCCATTACTTGTTGCTTCGCCCTCACCCTCTGATGCATGTGAAAGCACATCCTCTGATACAAGTGAAAGCATGTCATTGCCATCTATTGAAGGCCACTCATTTTCAGTGGGTGAGTGTGTTGATCATGATACTGTGCCAACTGACATATCTGTTACTCCTTCCCAAGCTCCAGTTCAGCCAAAGTGTGTTTTCCCTATGACAAAATCATGTAAATTTAATGGTGATTACAAAACTCATAAGTGGATAGAATATTCAGTACAGAGAGATGCTGTATACTGTTTTGCATGCAGGCATTTTACTAGCACTTGTACTGCACCTGGAGGTGGAGGTCGTGAACATGGAAACATTCCTTTTGTCGATATTGGTTTCTGTAAATGGGGAAAAAAATTGGTTGTGCCTTAAGAAAGCACAGTGAGTCTGAGAAACACAAAGCTTCTGTTGTAGCATGGTGTGAATTTAACCATATACAGTCTTCATCAGGACATCAGTCAGTTGCGAGATGGCTTTAAAAAAATAGGGACATTAAAATTGAAGAAAATAGACGCCATGTTGAATTACTACTGCATGCAGTTTACCTAGGATGGCAAGGTTTTGCTTTCAGAGGTGGTGATGAGTCAACAAATTCCGATAACAGAGGAAATTTTATTGAGTTTCTGGAAACATTATCCGCACATGACTCAAAATTAAAAGAATACATGTCTAAGAGATATGGTCATTATACATCTCCAGAGTATCAAAACGATTTCATTAACATAGTTGCAACATTAATACAAGAGAAAATTGTAAGTAAAGTTACAAAATATTTCTCTGTTTTTAGTCGATGAAACTCAGGATGTATCACGCAAAGAGCAGCTCAGCTTTGTAATCTGTTTTGTTGACAGTGATGGTAATATCTGTGAAAAACCACTTGGCTGCTATCACATGGATAAACTGGATGCTGGTAGTTTGGCTGGTGCCATCAGTCAGGCAGTATGTCAGGCTGGACTGCAGTGGAAGAACTGTGTGGCACGGTGCTATGATGGAGCCTCTGTCATGAGTGGGTGCTTCAGTGGAGTACAAGCAAGAATAAGAGAGAGATTGCTCCTCAAGCTGTTTATATTCATTGTCATGCACACAGACAGAATATTGTCTTGGTGCAAACAATTAATAATATATCAGAAGTGAAAGAATTTTTCAGCATCTTACAGGTTGTATATGTATTCATTTCTCAAAGTTCACCAAGACATGAGTTGTTTGTTAAAGCTCATAAGGAAGAAGGTCTACAAGTTCTGGAACTGGAATGACTGTGTGGTACATGGTGGTTTTACTGGAACAGCTGTGTCAAGAAATTTCAGTTGCATCTAGAGTTCATTATTATAACACTTCATGCTATTCAGTCACAAAACACTGACAAAGAGGCAAGTAGTGAAGCAAAAGGTCATCTGTTTAAAATTCAGAAATTCACCTTTGCAGTAACACTGTACAGCCTAGAAACAATTTTAAGGAAGATACAATCAGTGTCTGAGGAACTTCAGAGAAAAGATCTGGATTTGCCAAGGGCATATGATCTTGTCCAGTCCTTGAAAAGTGAGCTCTTGTCTCTACATAATGATTCACAGTGGCAAAAGATTTACAAGGAGGCACAACAAGCCACTGATCACTGTGCCATTGATTACGATGTAGAAGCTACTCAGCACACAGGAAGGCCACTGCGCAAACATCAGTTGAGCCGAAAGCTGATGGAATTTTTTTGTTTCATCTACTTTGGGGAAACGGACTGAGAATATAGAAATTTGGGAAATTTCTGCAAGATCTAACAGTGACAGGATTAAACAGGAAATATACCTGGCCTGCATTGACAGGTTTGTTACTGAACTTGATTCACGCTTCACACGTAATCTGGAGCTCTTAAAAGCTGTTGCTGCTCTCAACCCAAAGGATGACAGTTTTCTGAATTACTCTGCTTTAAAGGTCCTAGCAGAATCTTACCCAGGAGCAAATATAAACACGATTGTGTTAGAGTCACAGCTGGAATCAGCAAAGGCATACCTACAGAACAAAAATATGCAAAGTATTCATTGTGTCGGACAACAGTTGCAATGCTTTTGTAATGCATTTTCGGAAGTCCTGGAGATTTTGAACCTGGTGCTTGCACTCCCTGTGACCACAGCTTCAAATGAGCGTTTCTTCTCATGCATGAAAAGAGTGAAAACTTACTTAAGAATCAGTTGTGGTGACAGATGACTCAGTGACTTAATGATGATGGCATTTGAGCCACTGGAGGTGAAGCAGCTAGATCTGTCAGTAGCAATAGACAGATTTGCTCAGATGCGTTCAAGAAGATACCCATTACTGAAGTAACATTACTATCTACAGTCAGCCATCAGTTGTATGTGCTACCAGTGTCTCCAGTCAGCCACCAGTCCTTTGTGCCAGTTCTGTCCCAGTCAGCTCAGCTGCCAGTCCAGTTTGCAAGTTGTGCCTCCAGTCAGCAATAAGCCCAGTCTGCCAGCAGTGTTTCTAGTCAGCCAACAGTGTTACAAGTCAGCCAGCAGTCCAGTCTGCCAGTAATGTTTCCAGTCAGCGAGCAGTCCAGTCAGCCAGTAGTGTCTCCAGTCAGCCAGCAGTCCAGTCTGCCAGTAGTGTCTCCAGTCAGTCAGCAGTCAGTGTGCCAGTTCTGTCCCAGTCAGCTCAGCAACGAGTCCAGTTTGCAAGTTGTGCCTCCAGTCAGCAACCAGTCCAGTGTGCCAGCAGTGTTACCAGTCAGCCAGCAGTCCAGTCTGCCAGTAATGTCTCCAGTCAGATACCAGTCCAGTTTGCAAGTTGTGCCTCCAGTCAGCAATGAGTCCAGTCTGCCAGCAGTGTCTCCAGTCAGCTAGTAGTCCAGTGTGCCAGCAGTGTTACAAGTCAGCCAGTAGTGTTTCCAGTCAGCCAGCAGTCCAGTCTGCCAGTAGTGTCTCCAGTCAGCCAGCAGTCCAGTCTGCCAGTAATGTCTCCAGTCAGTCAGCAGTCAGTGTGCCAGTTCTGTCCCAGTCAGCTCAGCAACGAGTCCAGTTTGCAAGTTGTGCCTCCAGTCAGCAACCAGTCCAGTGTGCCAGCAGTGTTACCAGTCAGCCAGCAGTCCAGTCTGCCAGTAATGTCTCCAGTCAGATACCAGTCCAGTTTGCAAGTTGTGCCTCCAGTCAGCAATGAGTCCAGTATGCCAGCAGTGCCTCCAGTCAGCAACCATGCTAGTGTGCCAGCCTTTTCTCCAGTCAGATACCAGTCCAGTGTGCCAGCAGCGTCTCCAGTCAGCCAGCAGTGTCTCAACTCAGATATCAGTCCAGTCAGCCAGCAGTCCAGTGTGCCAGCAGCCAGCATCTCCAGTCAGCTTAGCTACCAGTCCAGAGCCAGTTTGCCAGTTTTGTCTCCAGTCAGCTACCAGTCCAGTTTGCCAGCAGTGTCCCCAACTAGTCAGCAGTCCAGTGTGCCAGCAGAATCACCAGTCAGCATCCAGTACTTCCAGTCACCTACCATCCCAATCTCCAGTGTGCCAGCAGTGTCTCCAGCATCCAGGCAGGTAATAACACTCCTATGTCCTTTGCTTTACTACTTTCATGGGTGTTTGAGAGGGGGTTTATGTTCTTTTAAATTATTGTAAGAGGGAGTAGTAGCCTAGGTGTGGGGAGTTAGGAGTACTTTCATTTGTTTAGCTGCAGTAATTTGGAAGTCTGGAAGACTGTATTTTGTGTAACCCTGGGAATCTCAGTTATTTTTTCTTTATTACAATTTTTCTTTACAGGTTTTTTGGTGTACAGTTTTACTAGGATCTTTTTCTTTTATTACTTTTTTCTTTACAGGTTTTTGGTCGGTGAGTGTTAGTCGGTTCTTTTTCCTTTTATTATTTTTTTCTTTACAGGTTTTTGATGTGATTTTTTTCATTAGCTCGTTTTCCTTTTATTACTTCTTTTACAGGTTTCAGTGTGTCATTTCTTTTACTAAGCTCTTGTTTTAACAGAGAAGAAGTAACGTTCTCTCAGTTCTTTCTTTTCATGGTTCAGAGTATGCTTTCATAACAGTATAATTTCTTTCATGTTTTGATGTGTATTTTTTATGTACTGTAAAGTACTGGTATAGAAATGGTTCTTTATTTTTTACCAGTGTGTGGCTTAGCTTGTGTAGTGCCAGTCATTCGACATGAACAGTGTGGTAATATTTTTTTGGACACAGACAGTGTGGTAATATAACACTGTTTAATATTTGTACAGTTGAGGAATGGGACTTGCACTATACTGATGATTCCATAATTTGAAAACTAGCTGTTTAATTTGAATCAACATCTGTAATGACCCATTTCAGATTTATATTCAGTCTTTACTATCCAATTCATACCTATTTTTAAATTACTTGGTAACTAGCTCTATGTCACATTGACAAATGCCACCCTCTCTGGCCCAGCCCACACTGTGGCCCTGCCCACATTGTGCCCCCCCACCTTGCTACCCCTATGATTTTGCTGAAATGACGCCCCTGCTGAACTCTTCAGTAACAAAAATGTTGTTTTAATGCAAATGATCTCAGTAGTAAATGATGTGGAAGAGGACTACAGAAATAGTGTGAAATACAAGCTGAACTGTGACTAAATGTTATGTTTTGTTACAGTTGTCCTGAAGGTGTCAACTGCTCTTCAAAAAAAACAATAAAACAGAACTGTTAACACTGTGGAAAAACTGGTTATATGTGAATGCAATGGAAGACTGCTTTGTAAGGGTACTGAGTATCAGGTGTGAGAGTGGGTACTGGAAGTAAGAAAGTGAAAATTGGAGGAAAAAGTGCTGGTAGGCAGGTGGTGGTGACATATCTACTACATGTATAAATGGTGTATGACATGTCTACTATGTGTATAAATGTGAGTGTCCACATTTATATACATAGTAGACATGTCATCAGCCATTTATCACATGGATAACAGCATTTATCAGTGATTTACCTTCACATCTATATATATATTTTTTTTCTAGTTGACCTATGTATACGGTTATCTATCCCTTCTGTTTGCTTTTCTCTGGGTAGACACTGTCATTCCAGCAATTGGCCCTATCAAAACATCTGCTAGCTTACTTATTTACACTGCTCAGCATCAGCCAAGATGCAGCAGCTCATTTCAAGTGGTCCTCTGCAATTACCCATTTTCACAGCTGGCTGAGCTGGCACAGGGTAAGATAAAGTGCTGAAATTAGACTCTGGAGGGGATCGAACTAGTGATCTTCTTGCCCATATGTCATACTGCACTCATTAGGGCACGTTGCCCACTCAAACAACTCTGCAGAAGTAGCTTTTTTTGTGATGGAGAAACTTGGGGACTCAGGACAAATAGGTTCATTTTTGGGGGTGACTGCAGTTATCTTGCTAAAGCAATTTTTTTCTTTTTAGATTGATTTACCTCATTAAAGATTGAGATGTGTTATCCCCTTTTAAATGGTGTAGTGTTTCTATCTAATTATTGAGATTGTAATACTGGAGCACTGGGTGATTAAGTGGCCTGCTCAAGGTAACTAGTAATCAGTAGGTATGGGGAGACTCAGACATTTGGACCATGATTTTCAAAAGATTGGGACTGGTGCAAGGGGCTTGGGTTAAGGAGGACTGGTGCAAGGGACTTGTGTTAAGGAGGACTGGTGCAAGGGGCTTGTGTTGAGGAGGAATGGCGCAAAGGGCTCCTTGTGCCACACCTTGCATCAGTCCCAATTTTGTAAGGCCCTTGAGCTACTGGAGAGACTGTCTGCACCAACAAGGCCTGCATGTCCTTGCGAGGGCCACACCAGTGCACCACTGTGGAAGGGGGCTTGCACCAAGGCAGCTCTGCAGTATCCCCTAAAGTTGCACTTTGCAACCCCCCCCCAATGGGTTCATGGGCCCTGTTCTTAGAGCAGCCTGGAGTGGCTCTAACCTGCCGTGCACCACTTCTGGAGATGTCACTGGGTGGGGAGTGACCCTGTGGCTCCCCGGCGAAGGCACCTTACATCCCCTGACACCTACTAGACCACTGCTGGAGCAGCTGGTGGTCTGTGGCAGGTACAAGTCCACAACCACCCCCTTAAATTGTGGCATTGGTGCGTCTGCTCCCTCTCTCACATGGACCCGCATTGAGTGTTGGTGGCCATGCACTTACCCCATCAGGTACAGCTGCAATCCCTCTCCCCCCGGCCTGACCTGTCTCCCTCGGCAAGCCAGGGCATGCCCAGGATGACGCACCAGGGTGACCGACCAGTGGTTTGCCATCGCTGACCGCTGCTGATGCAAGCCTGTCCCGCGGCTTGCAGCATTCCCTTCCCATGCACTGATTCTTTGATCCAGTGAATGGCTTGCAGTAAATCTGGGGACTCTGGCACCGGGACCCCTCGTTTTCCAAAATCTGGTGGATGGTCCATGGTGCACCAGAGTTTGCCACAGGTGGCGGTTTGGCATATGATGAGCAGATCTAACTGGGCTTTTTAAAAATCGAGCACATTATCTTTTTTTTTTGCTATAACCATTACATCTGCACCTCCTGACTATATTTTGACTCCCTTCTTGAAAAAATACAATGTTTTTTGGAGTAGGAGAAAGTTATTTACAGGGAAGGTAAACCAAAAAATAGAAAAGAACAAAAATTGTGGCAGTACTAATTGGTTGACCTCTTAAGATGAGTGAAAAAAATGGAGATATAGAAGAATGAAGACAGAAAAGGACCAAGGTCCACCCAGTCTGCCAGAGTTCCCTAGGTAGCCCTGGGTCCTAATGTTCCACCAGGCTCTTAGCTCTCACTCCATTCACCCTTCTATCCTTCGATGCTGATGGCCCGAGCAAGTAAGTAAGTAAACTGTATTTATAAAGCACCTTTCAAATTCCAAGGTGCTATACAATGCAACAATAAAACACATAGTTGAATAAATACATAAATAAACATAGATATAAAAGTAAAATTACATCAAATAAATAAGTTATAAATCATTAAACTCTAAAAGGGTCAACTGAAGACTATAAAAATATGCTTGATGAAAAAGATAGGTTTTTAGTTCAGTTTTAAAACTTTCGACGGTCAGGCATTCTCTCAACTGAAGAGGTAGAGAATTCCACAGGGTAGATGCCACATGCGAAAAGGCTCGGGTACCAGAGGTTTTCAAATGCACCCTTGGAATCTGTAGCAATCCCTCGTTGGTGGATCGGAGAGGATGGAGGGGGCAGTAGGAAGTTAGAAGATCTTTCAGGTAGCCGGGTCCCTGTCCAAGTAGAACCTTAAAGGTTAGCAAGCCAACCTTGAATGTGTTTCGCCACTGAACAGGCAGCCAGTGCAGTTCACGCAGCACAGGCGTAATATGACTGGCCCTAGATGTGCCAGTCAAAAGCCTGGCCACAGTGTTCTGCACTAGCTGCAAGTGGTGAATATCAACCACTGGAAGCCCTAGGTAGAGGGCATTACAATAATCAAAGCAGTTGGTGACAAAAGTGTGGACTAAAGTAGCCAAATCATCCTGGGGGACCAGGTGTTTCACCCGGGCAATATTCCTCAGATGGTGGAAAGAGGACTTGACAACGGCCAACACCTGAGATTTCAGAGTCAGACCATTGTCAAAAATAATGCCAAGGTTCTTCACCTGGTTTGAAGTGGACAGTTGGACACCATCAAGCCATAAGCCCGATGGTTGTCCAGCCCCTAAACCTACCCCCAGGTAGCATGGGTCCACGACTAACACCTCGGTCTTATCTGGATTTAGTCTCAGCCAGCTGGCGCTCATCCAGTTTTTGACTTCGGCGAGACAGTTGAGATCAAGAAGGACCAAGATGGTACGCGCCTTTAGATCTCTCTCTCTCTCGCTATTAGGAGGTCATTCAATACCCAGATGAGGGAGGTCTCTATACTGTGTCTCTTCCTAAATCCTGACTAGACAGCCTCATAGATACCGTGAGAGCACAGATAATCCTCCAGTTGTGATGCAACTACCCTTTCAATAACCTTGCCTTCAAACGGCAGGTTAAAGATAGGCCTATAGTTAGCTAATTGGTTTGGATCTAAGGAGGATTTTTTAAGGAGTGGTCAGATGACTGCCTCCTTGAGGGGATCAGGAAAGACCCCCCTCTCCAAAAAGCCCCAAACAATTTCAGTTAGGATCAGGCAGATAGTATCAACACAACCCCTTAATAAAGGGGTTGGGCCAGGATCCAAACTACAGCTAGTTGGTCGCATAGTCTGGATCATTTGGACGATATCCATGAATTCCAGCTGGTCAAAGTCAGACCAGGTGGACTGTATACTTGTCTTCTCCCACTGATCAATGCAACCCCTCATGGGGAGTGCCAGGCCAGTGCTGGCACGGATGTTTGCAATCTTATCTGCAAAAAATTGAGCTAGCTCATTGCACTCAGTATGCGAAAAAGTTCTTCGGGCCTGGAGACAGATCGGATTTCACAATTTGAATACGGTCCAGAAGAGCTGAGCCGGTTGATTTCAAGCAGCAGAAATCTCCCTGGACAGGAATTCTGCCTTCTTATGGGTGATTTCTGAGTGATAGATTTTATAATGCTCCATCAATCTTAGCCTGTCAACATCTGAGCCAGACTTCCGCCAAGCTATCTTCAGACTTCGACCTGCTCTCCTCAACTCCTTCAAGGAATCATCAAACCAAGGGTTCCTTGGGCAGAGAGTGAGTGAGCGAACATGAACTGGTGCAATCTTGTCCAAGGCATCTCCCACTGCCTTATAGGCCAGAACCAGATCCCCCAGAATCATGCATTCTCTCGACAAACCCGATAGATGCACTAAGCCATTCATCCAGTCCCACCCATGCTTAAAACCAGTAATGGTTTTTGCACAAACCACCTCAACCGGCAGCCTGTTCCATGGTTCCACAACCTTTTCAGTAAAAATACAGGTTACTCACCTGTAACAGGAGTTCTAGGAATGGTATATGTTGTTCATCCACACTCATTGGCAGTATCCTTGCCGCTTTAAATCTTGCCGGAAGGTCTTCAAGCTTGCTCCTCCCACCCACCCGGGTGGTATAACTCTCGGCTCCGCCCCATGACGCCAGATCTGGCCCGCTGGAAGCTCAGGTTGTGCGTCGAAGCCGGGAGGTCGGGTCAGGATGAACATATACCATTCCTAGAACTCCTGTTACAGGTGAGTAACCTGTATTTCTAGGGACATGGATATGTTGTTCATCCACACTCATTGGCAGACTCCTAGCAGTTCTCCGGGAGGAGGGAGGCAAGACGACACCCCATATACTTACTTGGGAAAGAGAGACTGAGAACCGAGGCCCCAAAACCAGCATCCCGGCGTGACTCAAGGTCGATGTGGTAGTGGGTAATGAAGGTGTTTGCTGACTTCAGGTAGCAGCCCTGCAGATTTCCTGGATAGGGACGTCCCCTGGAAGCAGCCACCATGCAGCAGTATGGCGGGTAGAATGAGCTCTATCCCTTTGGGAGGCTCCATGCCCGCTAACTTATAGCAGAGATCTATGCAGGAGGTTACCCACCTGCTTATCGTCCGCTTGGCTGCAGGTCTGCCAGATGCGGCTTCAGCGTGGGTGACAAACAGCTGGCGAACCTCTCCCGAATTTCAACCGTGCGCTCCCTTATAATAAGCGAGCGCCCTTCTAGGATCCAGAGTATGGAGCCTATATTCGGCCTCCGAGGTGTGATTGGGGTAGAACACCGGCAGAGTCAACACCTGGTTAAGGTGAAACTCCGACACCACCTTCGGAAGGAATTTCGGGTGGGGGCGCGGGACAACCTTGTCCCTGTGGAAGACCAGGTAAGGAGACTCGATGGAAGCGCCTGGAGCTCTCCCATCCTTCTGGCTGACGTGATAGCCACCAAGAAGGCGGTCTTCCACGACAGGTGAGAGAGAGCACACCTGTGCATAGGTTCATATTGCTTGCCCATGAGCTTTGCCAGTACCAGCAGTAGATCCCACGGAGGTGGGGGTTCCTTAATTGAGGGAAATGTGATCAAGGCCTTTGAAAAGCGCCCAGACCACCTTCCTCCTGCGGCCATCGACTGCTTCCCCGGCCCGCGCCTGCAAGCAGATGGCTGCCAGGTGCACCCTTAGGTCGTCGCCCTAGCCCTTGACTAGAAAGGGACCATAAATAGTCCAAGATGCTTGCCAAGGAACAGGAGGAAGGGTCCAAGCCCTTGTTCCTGACACCAAATGGAAAACCTTTTCCATTTGAAGGCATAGCATTTTCTGGTCGACTTTCACGGGACGCCTCAACTACATTGAGGACCTGCCGAAAGACCCAAAGCCTGGAACTCTAGCCGCTCAGGAACCAGGCCGTCAGGTGCAGGGATTGAAGGTCCGGATGGAACACCTTCCCTGATTGACTGAGAGCAGGTCCGGGCGAGCTGGAGCACCCGGAGTCCTGGAGCTGAGACTGAGAGATCTGGGTACCAGAACTGGCGAGGCCAGTCTGGGGCTATCAGAATCACCTGCGCCTTGTCCCTCCTCGCCTTGAGAAGCACCTTGGATCAAGGGAAATGGGGAAAGGCGCAAAGAGGCCCGGGGTCCATTGCCTCGAGAAGGCATCCCCTGCAGCGAGCCCTGCTGAGGGGGCGGGCATGGAACAGACTCAGCTTGCACTCCGTGGAGGCAAACAGGTCCACCTGAGGTGTGCCCAAGGGAGAACAGATGCTGTACTACCTCCGCAGGAGAGACCACTGTGGGATGCAGCCCCCATCCGCTCAGGGCATCGGCCAGGGTGTTGGAGGCCCTGCCACGTGAATGGCTAGGAGATCCGCCGCCCAGGCTGCGCAGACGAGTGACCAGATGCGAGAGCCTTGCATAGAAGCATGGAGCGCGCCCCGCCTGGCGGTTTAGATAGTACATGGTCGTGGTATTGTCCGCCTGACTCGGACCACTTGACCCCGGAGGGAACGGAGCAAAGGCGGTGAGAGCTAGGCGGACCGCCGGAGCTCCAGCAGGTTGATGTGGCATCGACTTCGCGGGGACCAGAGGCCATGAGCCCGGTGTTCCCCAGATGGGCACCCCAACCCATCAGAGAGGCATCGGTCGACAGAGACCGTCCGCTCGGGCGGATTTAACGGGATGCCCTCCTGCAAATGATCTGGAACGGTCCACCACTGGAGAGCATTCCACATCCCTGTGTCACCGACACAAGCTGGTCCAAGGGATCGCAGCTGCTGGACCACTGGCTGGCCAGTCCCCACTGAAGGGGACGATGTTCCAGCGGGCCCAACGGACCACGCTGGTACAGGCCGCCATGAGACCCAGGAGGCGCAGGAAGTCCCGGCAGGAGCAATTGCCCAACCAGAAATGATCGGGCAAAGGAGGAAAGAACCTCGCCCTGTCCGCGGAGCCGCGCCTGGCTCGAAGAGAGTCGAGCTGCGCCCGATGAATAAAATCACCTGCTTCGGCTCGAGTTCGACTTGGCTCGTTGACAAGGAGGCCCAGTTGAGAGAAGACCTGGAGGCCAGATCTCTGGACCACTCCGCCTCCTTCCTGAGGGAGCTGCTATCAGCCAGTCGTCCAGGTAAGGGTACACCCGGACCTCGGCGCAGAGGAATGCTGTCACCACTGCCATGCATTTGGTGAAGACCTGGGAGCTGGAGACAAGCCGAAGGGCATGGCTTGGAACTCGAAGAGAGATCCTTCCGCTCGGAAGCGAAGGAATCTCTGGTGAGACGGACGGATAGGGACGTGAAAAAACGCGTCCTGCAAGTCCAGAGAGCAGAACCACACGCCGCGTTCCAAGGATGGTATTATCTGAGCCAGAGTGACCATCCTGAAGGTTCGAGACCTTAGGAACTTGTTTAGGTCGTGTAGGTCGAGAATGGGGCGCCAGCCCCCCGTCCGTTTCGGAACCAGGAAGTACCTGGACACAAACCCTGGGTCTGAAGGAGGGTCCACCACCTCTCTTACCACCTCCTTCTGGAGGAGGAGAGTGATGTCGGCTCGACGAGCCGCCAGTGAGGCTGGGGATCCCGGCCCCCGAGGGGCGACGGCTCTGAAGGGTGGTGCCTGCTCGAATTCCAGAGGCAGGCCTCTTCCCACCACCTCCAAGACCCACCTGTCCGTGGTAACAGCGGACCAGGCGGAACGGAAGTGCCGGAGCCGTCCCCCCACGGGGGGACCAGGGGTAAGGTGACGGGGATGGGGCGACACCCTCAGCCCGTCACTGGGCAGGCTTGGAGGAGGGACCGCCGAGGGACCTCCTGGGCCCTTTCCTCCCTGCCTCCTGTTAGAGGAAGCCGCGGCTTGGGTTTGGGATGCCAAGGTCGAGCCTGCTGGCCCTGACGTTGCTGGGCCGGGGCGCTGGGGCACAGAAGGACGAAAGGGCTTAGGCTGTGGTTTGGCGGCTTTGTCCTTCTGAGCGGAAGAGACCGAGTCCAAGGTGGCATTGACTTTCGATCCTCTGCAGGTGACCTTCCACCCCAGGGTCGAAGAGGTCAGTCCCAAAAAGGAACATCCGCCAACCTGTGCTGGGTATCCGAGTAAAGGTGGATATCCTCAGCCAAGCCCGCCACGACGATAGCCACTGCGTCGGCCACCGATCTGGCACATGAGTCCCTACATCCAAAGCAGTCTGGAGCTGCTGTTGGCCACTGCTCTGCCCTGGTCCCGCACCTGCTTAACCGTAGTCTGCAGATCGGCGGAAGATGAGGGATGACCTCATCCAGGGAGCCCAACAGGGCATGAGAAAATGTGCCATGAGGACGGCCGAACTGGCCTGACGAAGGCCGAGAGAGGACGCAGCGTACTTTTCGCCCGATAGTCCAATTTCTTGGACTCCTTGTCAGGAGGTTTGTCCACATCCTGGCGCGCCGGGCGCGCGAAAACGCTGTCGGTAACCAACCCTCAGCAGAGGGGTGTTCCAAACCGGACAAGGAACCGGGACCGTGATACTTCCTGGCCATCCTGGCCGAAGGCGCAGGGCAGGAAGCAGGGCGCTGCCAAAGTTCCAGTGCTGGACCCACTATGGCCTCGGCCACCGGAAAGGCCTCCGTCGGAGAATCCCCTCGGTCCAGAATCTCCGTGAGGGGATACCTGGCCCGTTTGGAAACGGGTTCGAGCTCCATCCCGGTAGACTCCGAGATGAGCCGAAGCAGTCCTAGGAAGGACGACGGGCTATCGTCCATTGGCTGACCTCCTGAAGACCCAAGTCCAGTCGCTTGAGAAGAAGGAGGAATCATCTTCGGACCGGAAGAGTCCTCGAAGAGCTGCCTCTGGCCTGAGCCACCCTTCACCTGCCGAGGTCGGTCGGGAGTGAGGGTAACTGACAAGTCGATGGGGTAAACCCTTAATGGACCGAGAATCCTTGGTCGGAGCCCCACTGGTGGCTGTGGAGGGCGGAGGTTCCACTCGAATCGGTGGAGCAGCTGGTTTTCGTCGAACAACCGCCCGGGTATAGGCCCTCGGACAAGTCGAGGGGTTGTGTCGGCCGCCCGTGACAGCCACTTAATGGCCGGGAAGGCGCCGGAGTCGGCTTATTCCCCGGCCAGGAGGAGCTGTTGCAACATAAGGTCTCGCACTGGCCGACGTACTTACGCCAAGCCTCCTCATCCGAGAGGAGGAGGACGAGGACGAGCGGCGACGCCCGCCACCGCGTGCCGAGACCGGCTTATGACGGTGGGAACGGCTGGACCGCCAAGAGGTCCGGAGACCGACCGAGTCCCGGAATTTCCTGGTCGGTGCAGGAGGTGTCGGCCGAACCGACACCCCTTCGGCTCGGAAGGTCCATCCGAGGGCTCCGGAACCGGAGGCACAGGCGAGCCCACGGGATCCTCAACTCCTCCCGGGGGAACCGGGGAGAGGGGAATCTCGGCTGCTAAAGGCGACAGCCCGTCCAATGGGTCGAGAAAAATCTCGACTTCATCAGTGGGAGTCTCGGTCAACTGACCTGACGGGGACACCGTGAGGCCAGTGGCCGAAGCCGAGCGGTCGACCGAAGCCGACGGTCGACGGCCCGGGGAGAGGGACCTTTCCCGCCTCCCAAGAGCGCCGACGAGGGATTTACCTGTCCTCTTTTGGACCGAGAAAAGGTCCAGCAGACGCAGGCCCTTCTCCTTTAGTGGAGAGGGACGACAAAGCTCCTTAAAGGAAGCCGTAGGAAGAACCCAGAGAGCGGGATAAATGCTGGCGGCCGAGGAAGATACGGCCAGCGCCTCCTCTTAGAGGCGACCATCCGCTCGAGCTGATCCGCGAGCCCGCCGCGCGGACACCGCCAACCGGGCCTCCTTGACTTCACCGAGGGAAACGCCTCGGACGGCCCAGTTGCAATCGGCAGCACGGTCTCGAGGACGAGGGTCGAGAAAGATGAGCACAGGTCGCAAGCCTGCGGGTGCGTGCTCAAGGCCTAACAGTAGACACCGTGGAGTGTGGATCCGTCCGGACATCTTCTGCCGCATGGGCATCTCCGAAATCCCGGGAGTCGATTTATCCATCGCGGCAGCGAGGGATCAAGACTGAAGTCTTTTGCAAAATATTATTTTAAATCCGCAAACGGAGAAATAGGAACCAGTGGCAAACGCAGAGCGTTAAGGAGGGAACCTGAGCTTCCAAGCGGTAAGGAAGATCTGGCGTCATGGGGCGGAGCCGAGAGTTATACCACCCGGGTGGGTGGGAGGAGCAAGCTTGAAGACCTTCCGGCAAGATTTAAAGCGGCAAGAATACTGCCAATGAGTGTGGATGAACAACATATCCATGTCCCTAGAACAGTACCTTCTCATGTCCCTCCTGAATCTCCCCGTTAGCTTCAACTCATGCCAATGAGACTGCAAGCTAGTATTTTAGTTAAGTAGTTCCCTGTAGTTCGCCCTGTTAAATTATTTTTATGAAACTGAAGGCTTCTATCATGTCTCCCCTCTCAGTTCTGGTCTCCAGTGAGTACATGTTCAGTGCCTCGATGAGCTCTGCATTGGAATTGCCTTGCTGCTCAAGAATATTTTTGTAACATTGTACTGCACTATTTCCAGTCTATCTCTATCCTTCCTGTAATGATGACTCCAGAACAGTGTGCAGTTCTCCAGGTGAGGCCTTAACAAGTATCTATACAGGAAAACTATTTCTTCCCATTTTTTGCTATCTTTAGTTATGCCAACTCTTTTAGAATGCTTTCTTCAGTAAATGTTGGCTTTCTCATCTCCGTGACCTCCTTGGTGGCCACTTCGATGACACTCTCCGGCAAGGACCCACTGCCCTCCTTAGTGAGACCTGCCCCCTGATGAAGATCCCATTTTGGTTTGAAGCACTGGGGCTTTGAGTTCATATCTGGACCACTGCTGCCACAATAAATTCACTTATATCAATGATTTATGCTTGAAGTCTTTCTGTCCGTGAGTGCTACGCTCCTTAATATGCCTACCTTAGTGAAGACTGATCAAAAGTAATCATTAAGGACAGTAGTCAAACACCGTAGCCCCCTCAGTTAGACTTATAGATCCCTCTCCTTTCTTCCTTTTTTTCACCAATATACCTGAATAACTGTTCATCTTCTATCTTGATCCCATCAGCAGAACAGAACTCTGTATATGTTTTCCAGAATGATTATCTTGAAAACTTTGGGTCAAAATTAATAAAAAAAAAAAAACACAACAAAAAACCAACTAAAGAGTAAATGTGTGAAAGGTGAAAGTTTAAATACTGAATGTGCAAAGAATGAATGTGGCAAGATTGAATGTGTGAAGAGTAAATTTGTATGTTAAATACCATCGTAGAGACCACATTTACGCTTGTAAGAGTGGTCTCATGCGCATTCTTAAGGTATGAGAACTGCAAACTGAAGGTGAGTGGTTCTGATACCCCAAGAATGTAAACGGTGGTATTAATACATTAATGTATTGTTGATCGGGCTCAATCAATAATATATTATACTTTTTTTTAAACTGTCCCAGATTGTGCCTGTTTCCAGGGCATCTGTGTGTGAGACACTCTACACAGCATAAGAGTGTATCACATGCAGAGGAAATGGGCATTCCGATTGGTCAGGAGAGCTTCCTCTATAATGGAATGAGTGAATGTGTAAAGAGCGAATGTGCCAGGCCCTTCACTTCTGTTGGTGGATAGAGTCTTCCCATGGCAAATGGACCAAAGGTCCATGCAGACTTACACCTGTTCATGCTGGTCAATAAGGGACAGGAGTGAATGAGGATATGATTGCACTAACTCAAAAAGAAAGGAAATCCTTAGCAAATACCTTTGTTAATGTATCAGTTAGGGTAACAATGCCTCAAAAGAATGGTAATGTGGCATTAGGGTTAGCAACCCTACCACACCATCTCCCACCCCAGAGCAGCAAAATGAGAACCACTTGGGGTTTTGATCTTCATAGTCTTGGTAAACCACTGGTGGTTTCATCCTTGGGGTTGTCAACCCTAATGCCACCCATTCCCTGAGCAAACATCACATATGATTTCCTTTCTTCATATAGGGTCTGTAGGTAACTGCATGGAGAAAGCCATACAATAGAATACAGAAACATAGACTTTGATGGCAGATAAGGACCGCTTGGCCCACCTAGTCTGCCCATTTCCTTAGCTACAGGATAAGCTGCAGATCCTAGTTAACCAACAGCTTATTTCTTCCTACCCCCCACAAAAATTGCCTTATGTCTGTCCCATGCATTCTTGAATTCTCCCACAGTTTTAGACCCCAAAACCTCCTCGGGAAGGCTGTTCCATGCGTTCACCACCCTCTCTGTGAAAAAATACTTCCTCACATTGCCCTTGAACCGCCCTCCCTCTATCTTCAAATTGTGTCCCCTTGTTCTTGCACATCTCTTTTTCCGAAAGATGCTACCCTCTTGGACTTTGTTGATTCCACTGAGGTACTTAAAAGTTTATATCATGTCCCCCCTCTCCCTCCTTTCCTCAAGGGTATACATATTAGCTCCTTTAGTCTCTCCTCATATGGCTTCTCTTGCAGACCCTGCACCATTTTAGTTACCCTCCTCTGGACTGCCTCTATTCTGTCTATGTCCTTGTGGAGATGGGGTCTCAGAACTGGATGCAGTACTCAGATGGGGTCTCACCAACTGTCTGTACAGAGGGATAACAACTTCCTGTTTTCTGCTGGTGATGCCTCTCCCTATACATCCCAGTATACCCCCAGCCCTCCCTACTGCCTTCTTACATTGCTTGCTAACCTTAAGGTCATCTATTATGATCATCCCCAGGTCCCTTTCCATTTTTGTTGTTGTTACTACCTCCCCCCCCCAATTGTGTACTTGGTAGGTAATAATTTGTTTTACAGAGACTATAAGCAACAAGGCACCCACATTCCAGTGAAAACCACCACCATCATTCAAGCAATAATGCAATCTTCAGACATTGGTTGTTCTAGGTTTATCCTATGGTCAGGTGCTGAAGGCACTCGACTTAGCCTTGTGCCTTTCTATACCTATTACCATATGGTAAATCTAGAACAACCAATGTCTGTAAATCACATTTTTGCTTAAATGAGGGTGGTGGTTTTCACTGGGATGTGGGCTGCCTTATGGTGGCACAGGGCCAGGTGTATTGACTGACATATAGACTCTTTTCACTGAGTGCCCATGTCTGTGGGTAAATGCTAGGGATAATGACAGGCACAGAAGACTCCTACTGTGTAAAAGTTACTAGATCTTTATTATGGGAAAGCTTTCACTACCAGGTCTGTATCCCCACTACTCTGAATTGCCACTATGTCTGTAAAGTGTTCGCTCCTAAAGGGACATAGTAGTTTAACAGTTCAGAATGATGCCCAAATGTAGTAATCACCTACTTATTCTCAGTCTTGCACTGGAATGGTATACAGAGTGCGCCATGTGTAGGTAATCAGTGGGTCCACTGTGATAGGGAGACCCTATCTGATGAATGAAGGACTAATAACATGTTTTTTTAATTGTCTTATTCTCTCTTCTAAGTTGGTGGAGAATGAAGATAAAAGGGGCAGCTAGTTACAGAGATACTGTAGCTGTCCCCAAGCTGAAGAGCTGGCCGCTCGGTCAGATGAAAAGCCAGTTCTTTTATACTGTTACAGTAGAGACCAAATTATGGTCATGAGCACCTGACTTGTAGTGTAACCAACCTTCACCACTTACAAAGTGCTCCAGGTTCACTCTAGGAAGATGGAAAGGGGTTGCAGGGAGAGGCAGACAACAACTTCAAATGCAATAAATGGTTTATTCAAGAATAATAGCAGGGGTCCAACCACTGTAAACAGTAATGACAGGCACACTGGAGGCACTTTACTTTTAGCAACGACTGTAAATTGCGGAACTTGCTATCACTCTATGGTATTACTGTTCTTGTTACCACTACTATGGCTCTATCACTACTATGACTATCACCCTGGCCAGGGGTTACTAAAGTACATTTTGGGTTAACCCTCATTGCAGCTGTGAAGTGACATAGAGCAGACAAAAGGATATTTAGGGGAAAAGACTTTCAGGGATGAAAGAACCACACATGGGCCAAGCACAAGCTTTTCCAAGGACTCGAAGGCAACTGCCTATGAAACGGGGATCAACAGAGGATGCTTCTCATCCCCAAATAATACACTTGTAGTCCAGGATAGGTCATAACTTCTCCAACTCTACTGCAAGTATCCATTGTGTTTGGCTGTGTCTGCATCTGTAGCTAAGTTTTTTGGGATTTACAAGATCTGCTTGGAGAAACTACACCGTTCTTGCTCACTACATCAGTGAAAGTCTTCTGGACTGGATTTTCTGCAAAACATCACCACAAGGTAATTGGCATTTTCAGTTTAAAATCAACTTTTTGGAAGCTATCCCAAGCAAAACAGAAATCAAGCAACTAGGTCTGACAAACTCCAGTAACTCTGGGTCCTGCTTGAATCCACATTTTCGTCTGGCTTGCTCCTAAGGAATCTATTTGTGGGCTTTTAAACAACCTTTTTAAATAACAGAGGAAGCACAAGGACAAAAGGATTTCACATCCTGCACTTGTACTTAAGTAGGTGTTTCCCAGGCTATCAATGTAATGGGGCTGGGAAGTGCATGCCTGCAAGGTCTTGCATAGCCAAAGCCTCTTGTCAATCCCTGCCTAGCTGTGACCCTGAGTGACCTTTCTCATGAGTTGAACCAATGTTGTACCAACAGTCACACCATGTCCAACAGCTGTCTGGGGGTTGCCCTCGTAACTTTTCTTGTCCTACTTTGCCTTGACAGAATTACAATATCCTTATGGAATGAGGATGGCACAAATAAATCTAGGACCGAGCACTATGATTTTACTTTCTCCCACCTTATTGTTTATAATGCAAGAATACTACAAACTAATCTTCTTCTCTACCAAAAGGGCTATACCTACCGTTCTCTCTATATGTGTGCGACACTACGGAACAAGTCTGCATTAACACATCCTTTTCTAAATGTGGGGCTGTGGTTCCTTGTCATCATTGCCATTCTGCTATCTGGGGATATAGAGACAAATCCTGGGCCACTAGATGCTTACTTCTCAGCAGATGACATACATAGTATGTCCAAACGTGGGCTGTTAATTGCACACTTGAACATAAGTAGTTTGATATGTCACTTCGTGGAACTGGAGTCATGGGTCAAACTGTACAATCCTGATATCCTCTGTCTCACTGAGACCTGGCTAAAACTATTGGTTACTGACTCCCTCTGCTCCCTGCCAAATTTACTCTATTATGTGAAGGGATAGGAAATTTAACAAACGTGGTGGTGGAGTTGCTCTGTACTACAAAAATAATCTGACTGTCTCCTCTCGCTATCCCAGATACGCAATTGGTATGTGAATACTTGCATGCTACCCTTGCGTTGGGGGCCAAGAAACTGCATGTTATCTGTGCATATAACCCCCCAGCGGGAGGAATTGCGGGTCTAGAGTACCTGTTGGAAAATACCTCTCAGAATTTTAATCATAATGAGGTTGTCATCTTAGGGGACATAAACTTAAACTGGCTTGGGGCAGCTCTCAGTTCTTTTCAATATCTGACTCATAGCTACAACCTGCATCAGATGGTAACAGTGCCGATTAGAGTCTTCATCACCACTAGGCACACTATTGAATTGGGTGCTGGTAAACCAGATCGAACATATCTCAGCCGCTGGTGCTCTTACTGATGCCTTAACTGACCACTCTCCTACTTTCTGCATCCTGTCCTTGGGGGCACCTCCATCTTCTCCACCATGTCTCATCACTCTCACGAACTTTGCTCACCTAGACCAAGAGGTGTTTCTGTATGACGTCTCCAGAACTGATTGGTCGGAGATCTATCTATCACACTGTTCTCAGGACACTCTTAACCTCTTCATCACTAAATTCCTTACTGTTCAATGTAAACATGCCTCAAAGATCACCCAGAGAGTGAGGGGTAAACAAACAAGATGGCTAAACAAAGACTTGCTCAAAAGTTTGCGCCTTCGAGATAAACTCTGGAAGCGCTACAAAACATCAGGCCAGCAAACAGATTTCAACGCTAACCGTATGCTATGGAATTCATGTAAAAGACAAGTCAGAGCTGCTAAGAGCAAGTACTGTAAAGACCTACCAATTAACTCGGCCAATGATCCCAGAAAATTCTGGTCACACATCAAATCCTTCCTAGAATGCTCACAGTCAACTACCCCAGGTGATATGCTGATAAATGATGTGCATTGCAATGACTCACAAACCATAGCTAATTCTTGCAACCTGCATTTCTCTGATCTCTCCCAATATACCTCTTCCTTCAATCCCACTGCAGTGTCCACCCAATCCTCATCAGGAACCTGTCTGGATAAGCTGGAAGTGTTGTCCCCTGTGCCTCCTTATACTCCTCCATTCTATTTTAAGGCTTTGTCTAGAAAGGAAGTCCTGAAGCTCCTGAGGTCCATCTCTGATCATACCAGCTCTGGCTCAGACTCCCTGGAACCCCACCTCTTGAAACTTGCAGCTCCCCTCATTGCATTGCCACTGGCCAAAATTTATACGTTATCACTTTCAGGTGGAATGGTCCCTGACCTCTGGAAAGCTGCTCGGATCACACCTGTAATTAAAAAAGGGGATCCTAAGGTTGTCATGAACTACAGACCAATTGCCATACTTTCGGTACTGAGCAAAATCCTGGAGAAAATTGTCTCAACTTAGACAACTATCTACTTAAGCACAGTCTGCTCTCGGATACCCAACATGGCTTCAGGAAAGGACATAGCATAATGACTGCACTCCTTAATTTCACCACACTCTTTCAAAAATGGATACTGGCAATCTGACTGGGACTGTCTTTATTGACCTCACAAAGGCTTTTGACCTTGTTGATCACACTTTGCTTCTCTCCTCCCTTCGACACCTGCATTTCTCCTCCTCTGTTGTTGACTGGTACAAAAGCTACCTGACAAATAGAACTCAAGTGGTGAAATTTAATTCCTTTCTATTGAACAGTACCACCATTAACATTGGTGTACCTCAGGGCTTCATCCTAGGGCCCCTCCTATTCTCACTTTATATGAATAACATTGGAGCTGCTCTAAAATCCTGCTCTGCTATTCTATATGCTGATGATCTTGTCATCTATACAAGTTCTACTAATATAGACACTATCAACTCAACCCTTTCCTCTGACTTTAACAATATCCAAAACTGGCTATACGACCACAAACTGGCTGTCAACACTAGCAAAACTAAAGCCATGCTGCTTGGATTGGCCCCAAAGCTCCGGGCTTGCACAACAGCACTGATGGTGCAGGACTTAAAAGGTCAATTACTGGAATGTGTGACCTCTTTCAAGTACCTGGGCATCCTGCTAGATCAATCTCTTGATCTTAATCTTCATGTACAGTCTATTTGCAGAGCTGTCAACTCCAAACTGGGTGTTGCATATAAGACTAGTTATATGCTCATGCCATCCATTAAGAAATAGCCATTGCAAAGAAGTTCTGCTCCCACCTAACCTATGGGGCTCCCTTATTTGGGGCTGCTCATAAAACTGACCTACTCAGATGGGATATTACGTATAACAACATATGTCGCTATGCCTCTTCTGCTCCTCGGCTTAAACACCACTGTCAACTTTATAATGATCTTGGTTGGCTTTCTCCATTAGCTAGTAGGAAATACTACCATGGCTCTCTTATTGACTCGATAATTTGAAATCAAACCCCTAGGTGTCTTGCAGCTATGCTTGTTCCTCAGGACACACTCCATGGTCTACGATCAGCTGATAAATCCTTTCTGAATTTGCTGAGGTGCCGCACTAGGAAAGGAACTGCTGCATTTGAGCATGCGGCTCCACAGCTGTGGAATTCCCTTTCCCTTGACATTAGACTTTCTCGCTCCCACACATGCTTTAAGAGAAAATTGCACTCAAATCTGCCGATTGCTGATACCTGTTCCTGCTTTCACCCTACCTAATGACTGATGTCTCTTGCCATACAATAGTATTTCCTCACCTCTATATAATCCTCTTACTGCCTTAGCCTGTCCCAGCTCCCTTTCCCTGCCCATATACAATCTTGCACTGCAGGCATCTCCCTTATACTTACATATACTCATATAATCTAATTTCATGGCTTGCTCTCCTTTTCCTCACTTACTGACCTTTTCCTTAATGACACCCCCTGCTCTCAATGGTTATTTCTTCCTGTTGTATTACCTGTTTTTGTCTACCTTGCTCTGTTTACATGATATGTCACCTGATAATTTATTGTCCAAGGTCCTCTCTATTCATTGCATAGGTAGGTACCTACGAACTTATGAATGGTCTACTCTGTATGTCTCTGATATATTGTATCCACTTTAACTCACTGTATGTAAAGCGCTTTACTTTGTATGTTCTGATACATTGTATTCTCTTTAACTCATTGTATGTAAAGCACTTATAAATTGTTATCCTATTAAGTTTCTGCATGTCTGTACTATCCCGGGTCGTGCCTGAAAATAGTCATTTTATGGCTAGTGCACTTACCTGGTTAACAAAAGCGAAATAAATAAAATAAATAACAGATCGCCAGGCCAAATGCATTTGTGAAAAAAGATAAACTGATGAACACAGGAAGAAGGATGGATGCCCAGTACAGGTCATCCCAGACCACCAGGCAGGAAGCACACGGAATTGGTCAATCAGTGAAAGGTCATGGCAGACCGTTGATCACTCAGGAAAATGGATGCTCTATCCACAGGATCCTCTGGGCATCAGTAAGAGGTCAGATCAGATTACCGACTACAGTGGGATCCAGTGACAAAGACGTCTGGTAGCTTTCGTCGTCTTGCAGCTTTCATCGTCCTTGGTCTTGCAGCTTTCATCATCCCTGAAACAACAAAACCCCACCCCACTATGAATCGAGCCCTAACTATTGAGCCAGGATGGCTTCTAGGCTGACTAGGCTTTCCTTATCGGGGTAGGGATGTAGCAATGTAAATCAGTTGAATGGGGCCTGGCCTGACTATCGGCTAAGTCTAGCTCAATGGCCGCCCACTAAAATAATCCACTAGAATCGATGGAGTACACAGCAATCCGTTCACAAAGGCAGTGGAGGAAGATTACGTCACTTGGTAGCCAGGATGCAGAAGTCAATAGCACAGTCACAGCAGGTAGTGAAACCCAATTCAGAGCATTTTCAAGGAAATGTCACAACTTGAGAGCATTTGCAAGGCACTGGATGCTATTTGGGTCAACTGCAAGGTTCTATGGACAGTTTGGACAATTGCAGGTTGCCAAATGCTGTTAGGGGCAACTGCAAGGTACTAGAGGCAGTTTGGGGCAATTGCAGGGTGCCAGATGCTGTTTGGGGCAATTGCAAGATACTGCAGGCAGTTTGGGCAACAGTTTGGGCAATTACAGGGTGCCAAAGGCTGTTCAGGGCAATTGCAAGGTACTAGAGGCAGTTTGGGGCAAATGCAGGGTGCCAGATGCTGTTTGGGGCAATTGCAAGGTACCAGAGGCAGTTCTGGGCAATTGCAAGGTACTAGAGACAGTTTGGGGCAATTGCAGAGCACCAGATGCTGTCCGGGGCAATTGCGGGGCACCAGGTACTGTTCAGAATTGAAAGCAAATGCAATAAGATATCACCGTTTCAACAGTAGTAGTCAACTGCACAGTCTCTGAATGTCCAGACTACAACAAATAAACTGGGATTTTCTTCTTCTGGGTGAAAACTCTGGCGTTCAGTGGACCTAACTACAATGGGGTCCCTCTAACTGAATCAGGTTCTCCTGTTACTGTGGGTACAATGGCAGTTGGGAATGGTCTCCCTTAAAATACTATGGGCCCATCTGTCCCAGTGACACTGAGGGTTGAGGCGCTGGACGCCACGCCGGCGACCCAGGTTCGGGAATGAGCCCGGGCCGCCGGGGGTTGGCAGGGGGAGAGAGAGGATCAAGCATCCAGAGGACTGCTCTCCTCTTTCAGAGAGGGATCCAGGACAGCCAGGCATTGCAGTGGCCCCTGGTAGAGACCGGAGGCACTGCAATGCTTGGGCGAAAGTAGAGGGATGCAGAGCCATGACAGACGTTCCTGGCGTCATTGCATGGTCGGCTGTTGAGGAAAGGGAGGGAGGCGTGTAACTAAGGAAAAAATCCCCCTGTGGGGATTGGTGATGGCACCATCAGTCCCCGGAAGCCTCACTCCAAGGCCGGGCACCTCCCCTCGTGTTCCCCCCCGACCGCCTGGCAAATTAGATTATAGATAGAGCACCCTGGAAGGATAGGGCAGCCCTAACTCAGAGGATGCAGAGCTGTGGGGTCTGCCAGGTCGGTACACAGCAAGGTGGTAGTGTGCTTCAGGCAGGAGGTAGAGCTACGGAGGACGGTTGGATGCTCGAGAGAGTTCCCCCAGCAAAGCAAAAATAGAATTCGAAAAAAAAAAAAAAAAATACTATGGGCCAAAATGACTGACCTGGCCTTTTTAACACCTGTGGACCTAAATGGGTATTGGGCCCCCATGACCACTTATGGGCTTAAATGACTAGCTAGGCTCCTGGGTCTTGAATTACTGTGGGGCTCCTCTTTACACTTGTGGGCCTAAGCAGCTGGGTCACTTTCAAAACTATGGTCCTAATTTGGCCCTATTTGGGTCCTGGGCCTTTTAGGCTAGGCCTCTCTTTAACACAGGGCTTTGTGGCTGCTGGCCCCTTTTTATATATCTGGGGGTACGTGGTTGCTGGCCCCTTTTTATATATTTGGCCTACATGGCTGCAGGCCCCTTGTAATATATCTGGGCCTACGTGGCTGGGCCTCTTTAAATAACTAAAGCCCTCCTGTCTACGCCCCTTTAAGCAGTGGGCCTCTCTGTTGGGCCCTTTAATCTGTGAGCCTTCTCTTTTAGGCTCCTTTTTCCTGTCTGGGGCTTGCCTTTACCCCTTAAGGCACCTTCAGTGCATGGCCCCTTTAAATATTTCTTTAGGCCTTGGCAGGGCCTTTGTGTCATTCACTCCTGCTTCACCCCTCCTTACCTCCGCCCTTGAATAAATATTTAAATGCACTCCCCTTTGAGCCTTTACACTAGGCCCCTCCAATAGGCATCGCTAACCCGATGAATATTAAAATATTTAAATTTTATTACCTTCTAGCCTGCCCCCCTCTCAGCTGTTGGCTGTCTTTTACAAGCGCCCTGAGTGCTCAAACAAATGTTGAATATTTTAATTACCTTTTGGCAGTCAGCACCTGTCTGAAGGAGCTGCTGCCGAATTATCACCCCGGCCCGGGGTGAAGAGGACTGTTGTGGGAGGTCTACTGGCAGTGGGAGGGATGGCTTTGCAGGCAATGGGAGGGCTTTGCGTCGGGAGCAGGCAATGCAGCGGACAGTAGGGGCAGACTGCTCTCTCTCTCTCTGTCTCTAGATGCAGCTCTTCTGGGGCACAACCGCCACCGAGGGATTGGACAATTGAACTTAAAAAAAATGTTTTAAAATAAAAAATGGGGCTAAACAGAGTCCACACCATGCTCGGGAACCGACTGGACCGCTGCCACACTACAGGGCACCGCACACAAACAGGACCAGACAGCTGCCAGGAGGGATGAGAGGCGGACCACAGGTAAGCCCTGACAAAATACTTCACTACCTGTGTCCCCTTTCTTCCCTTCATGACTGCAGCGAATGGCTACTTTCTTCGGAGTGCCTGAAAGCACTCACTTCAGGTTCTTCTGCTGCCCACATCACTGTGAAGACACACCCGAACACTTCTCTGGCCACCACTCAACAGAGTTAACCGGCCAGCATTTGGAATGCATGTAAATACAGGTTACTCACCTGTAACAGGAGTTCTAGGAATGGTATATGTTGTTCATCCACACTTATTGGCAGGTCCCTTGCCGCTTTAAATCTTGCCAGAAGGTCTTCAAGCTGTCTCCTCCCACCCACCCGGGTGGTAAAACTCTCGGCTCCGCCCCATGACGCCAGATCTAGCCGCTGGAAGCCAGGTTGATAGCCGTCGGCCGGGGGAGGCGGGTGGGTGATGAACAACATATACCATTCCTAGAACTCCTGTTACAGGTGAGTAACCTGTATTTCTAGGGACATGGATATGTTGTTCATCCACACTTATTGGCAGACTCCTAGCAGTTCTCTGGGAGGAGGGAGGCAAGCACACCCTACTTAAGTAGAAAGACTGGAGAACGAGGCCCGACCAGCACCCAGCTGACCAAGAGTCGTGTGGAAGAGAGCAGTAAAGCCCTGCTTCGGGCAGAAGCCCTGCGGATATCCTGGACGGAGTATCCTCGAAAGCAGCCACCGATGCAGCGGAAGTACAGGTAAAAAAGAGCGCTTATCCCTCTGGGAGGCTCCATGCCCACCTGCCAATAGTGGAGACCTATGCAGGGGTGACCCGCCCGCTTGTCGTACACTGGGCTGCAAATCTGCCAGATGCGGCTTCAGCGAAGATGATGAACAGCTGGCGAACCTCTCCCGAACTTTAGCTTTATGCTCCCTAGATAGTTGAGCGTTAAACCAGTTCCTATGGAACCTGTATACGGCCTCCGAGGTGTGAATGGGGATAAACCCCGGCAGAGGCAATACCCCTGAAGGAAAGACTCCGCCACCGCCTTTGGAAGGACTTCAGGTGGGACGCAGGACAACCTAGTCCCTGTGGAAGACCGGATAGGGAGGTTAAAGGAGCGCCTGAAACTCTCCCCGCCTTCTGGATGGCGGAGTGGCCCTAAGAAGGTGTTCTTCCACAACAGGTGGGGGAAACTCGCACCTGTGCAAAAGGTTTGGATGGCTTGCTCATGAGCTAAGCCCATACCAGCAAGGATCCCACAGAAACGGGATACTCTCCCCAAAAGGGGAGGCGTGATCGAGGCTTAGAAGTGCCAGACCACCTTCTCTGCACCATCAACTGCCTCCCGGCCCACGCCCGGAAGACAGGGGAGACCCGGAGAAGCACCTAGGGGTCGTCGGCCGAAGCCCTGGTTTAAGGATGGACCGCAGATGGTCCGGAATGCTCACTAGGACGGGAGGCACGGCCCTATCTCATCAACAAAAAAGGGAGAACTTCTCCCAGAGAATGAGCATTTTGGCCGATTTCTTAGCAGGATGCCTCGAAGGGCGAGGACCTTGCCAAAAGACCCTAGGCCTGGCCCCTAGCCGCACAGGGGTCGGTCTACAGGAGCAGGGATTGAAGGTCCAGATGGATAACCTTCCCCTGAAAAGGAAAGACAGGACCGGGCAGACTGGAGGCCACCTCGGGAGCCTGGGGCTGAGACTGAGGAGAGCTGGATACCAGAACTGGCAATCCAGTCTGGGGCTACCAGCATCACCTGCGCCAAGTCCCTCCTCGCCTTGCCCGTAGGTCAAGGGAAATGGGGGAGAGGCACGGAGGGGCCCGGGGTCCGAGGCCCCTGATGGCATCCCTTGCAGCAGACCTTGCTGAGGGGCGGCAAAAACAGTCTCGGCCTCATATTCTCCCCGGAGGGAAGAGGGAGAAGATCCTGTGCTACCTCCGGCAGGGGAGACCACTCATGAGGCGCAGCCTATGCCCGGCTCAGGGCAGCAGCCAGGAAATCGGGGCTCCTGACATCAAATGGCTGGGAACCCTCGACTGCACAACAACCCAGTGCGGAGAACCTCCTTGCACCGAGACAAGGGGATCGACCGAACCTGGCAGAGTAGGTAGCACATGGTCTTGGTGTTGTCCTACTTGGACTTAGACCTGTAGACCCCGTACAAGCGGAGCGAGCGGTGCAGGCTAAGCGGACCGTCTGTTCTCCAGCGAGCAGGAAGGACATCGGGACTCGCGAGAGGACCAGAGGCAAAGCACTCTGTATTCCCCAAGATGGGCACCCCACCCATCCGAGAAGCATTGGTCGGAGAAGACCACCGACTCAAGGCGAATGAACAGGATGTTCTCCTGCCGAAGTTGGAACGGTCCAAGGGAGCGTTCTCTTAACTTCTGGGCTGTTAGTCATGAACTGGTCCAAGGGACACAGCGCTGTGACCTCTGGCTGGCCCCTCCCACTAAGGGAAGGCGGCCCTGAGGCCCAGGAGGAGCGGGAGGTCCTGGCAGGACATAATTTCCTGGCCAACCCGACCGGCAAAGGAGGAAGAACCTCAGCCCTATCCGCCTGGAGCCGAGCTCGGACTCAAGAGTCGAGCTTAGTCCCGAAGAAGCTTCACCGCTAAGGTACGAGTTCTCACTTGGCTCCTGAAAATGGGAGACCAGTCTGCCTTCCAGGTGGGGTGACATCCGGACCCTTCAGTGCCGCAGAGACTGCTGAGCAAAGAACGGCCTGGCTAGGAACTCGTAAGGAGCTTTCCTGCAAGAAGGGGTGGAGCCTCCCAAGAAACGGACAGAACGAGGAGAAGGTACATCCTGGAGACCCAGGAAACAGCTACACGCCACGTTCTGAGGATGGGATATCTGAAGTAGAGAGACCATCCAGGCATGCGGGAGAATGGGCGCGAGCCCCGTCGTTTGAGACCAGGAATACCTGGATACGAACCCAGGGTTGAATGGGGGGGGGGTCCACAGCCTCTGATCACTCTCTAACTAAAGAGCTAGGCATGTCGGCACGACCCACAGAGGCAGTGGACCCAAGATCCCCATGGGCAACGGCTCAAAAAGGGGAAACCGCCACAACCGCGACAGGATCCACCCTTATATACCTCCAGAATGAGGTGCGGAGCCGCCCCCATGGGGAAACCTGGCTGGACGACGCGGGGCTGGCAGTGCCCCTGGGCCTGCCACTGAGCAGGCTTGAGGGGGGAAGGAGCCGAGAGTCTCTCGTTTCCTGCCTCCTGCTTCCTTTTGGAGGAAGACTAGACTGGCAACAGGCCACCCAGCGCATGCCTGCTGGCCCTTATGCTGGGCCGGTGGGGCCCCAGGGCTCAGGGGGTAGGGTCTATAAAGGCTGACGGCTGCCCTTGACCCTCCGGCGAGAGTGACATCGATTCTCCGGCCCATGGATGTATCCTCCACCCAGGGCCGAAAAGGTCAGTCCCCAAGAAGGGATGTCCGCCAACTCATGCTGGGTTTCCAAAGAGAAGGAGGATAACCTCAGCCACGCCCTGTGGTGCATGGCCACTGCGGCCGCCACCGATCTGGCACAGGAGTCGCCTCAGATCCAGAGCCGCCTGAGCTGCTGCTTCGCCAGCACCGCCTACCCTTGGTCCTGCACCTGCTGGAACCGTGGTTCGCAGGTCGGCCGGGAGATGAGGGAGGACCTCGTCCAGGTAGCCCAAAAGGGTGTGGGAGAAATGTGCCATCAGTGCAACCGAGTTGGCCTGACGGAGACCTAGGGAGGATGCAGCGTAAACCTTGCGCCCGATGTAGTCCATCCTTCTGGACTCCTTGTCAGGGGGTCTGTCCACATCCCCAGCATTTCCAAGACATTGGAAAACGTCATCGGTGACTACCCCTTCAGCCGAGGGGTGCTCCGAGAAACCGGGCAGAGAACCGACAGGGACAGGGTACTTCCGAGCCACCCTGGCCGAAGGCGCAGGGCAGGAAGCAGGCCACCGCCATAGCTCCAAGGCTGGGCCCACGATAGCCTCAGCCACTGGGAAGGCCTCCGAGGAAGAACCCCTCAATCCAGAATCTCCGTAGGGGGTAGCCCGATTGAGACGGGCCTCGAGCTGCATCCCAGTGAATTCTGAAATGAGCTGAAGCAGACCCTTCAAAGACGATGGGCTGTCGCTCACTGAATGTTCCTGGAAGACCCCGGTCCTCCCTGCTAGAAACATAGCAGAGCCTGCTTCAGGCCCGGGATCTGCAAAGCGCCGCGAGGCCCGAGGCACTCTTCGTCACCGGGGCGGGCAGGAGTGAGGGGACCGAGTGACCTGAAGAACAGGTCATGGCCTGGTTTGAACCCGCCTGGGCGGAGGGCAGAGGGTCGGACGAGCAACCGCCCTGAGAGGGCCTTGACCGATCGAGCAGTTGCCGACCGGCGGCTGCTTGCATATCCGGAGAATGAATCGTGCGATTGGAAACATCGGACAACAACTGCTGTCGCCACATAAGTTCCTCAGAACACCGACGCCAACGCATCGAAACTGCTCCTCATCCGAGGAGGGGACGAGGATGAACGGCAAGCCACTTAACCCGGTGCCTCGACTCGAGAACACCGAGATCGGGCGTGAGTGGCTAGACCGAGAGGTTGACCAAGACCGAGACCCAAATCCTCGGGGGAACCGAGGGCGGGCCTGGGAAGGAGCAGGACGCACCCACTCCTCCCTCGGCTCGGAAGAAAGGACCGAGGGCTGTTGACCCGAAGGGAAGGACAGGGATGACGGCACCAGAAGACCCCCCAAAAGACGGGTCGAGAGACTCGACAACGTCAACGGGGAACCTGGCCAGCTGACCTGACGGGGATACCGTGAGGCCAGTGGCCGAAGCCGAATCCTCGACCGAAGTCGAGCATCGGCCAATGAGGGAGGGGGAGAGTTCCACTCCCGCCGACGAAGACACCCCGCCTGTGGCCCTTTAGCCTTAGGCCGAGCGGTAGGGCTCCAGGGTCCCTCTCCCTTGGAGGAGAGGGAATGACGAAGCTCCCTGAACGAAGCTGCATGAGATGAATCCAAGGAAAGCGGGATAAGCGCTGCAACCGAGGTGGGGGGGAACCGCCCCCTCCCCGGCAGGATCAAACTGCAGAGAAACAGTCGCAGTGGACACCCACCGGTCCGATGGAATCTCCAGAGCGGAAAAAACTACTGATGTCTGAGCCCCGAATCGGGGCTGCCATGTCCTCCAGAGAGCTGACCAAAGGGCAGAACAAAACTGCAAGCCTGAGGACCGTGATTCAAATCCAGGCAAAAATGCACGGGAGTGCGTCCTCCTGGAGGAACTAACTGCGCTCTCGGGCCGAAAAGCCATCGCCAGAAGCGTAAGAAGAAAAGATCAAGATTCAGAAAGGACACTTCAATAAATTCAAGACCGAAATTTTCAGGAACCAGTTGAAAATGCAGAGTGCTAAGGAGGGAACCTGAGCTTCCAAGCGGTAAGGAAGATCTGCGCATGGGCGGAGCTGAGAGTTTTACCACCCGGGTGGGTGGGAGGAGCCAGCTTGAAGACCTTCCGGCAAGATTTAAAGCGGCAAGGGACCTGCCAATAAGTGTGGATGAACAACATATCCATGTCCCTAGAACTGGCAATGCTAGCCCGGTCCCCAACAGTTCAGCATGAGCTGGACTTTAGAAAAATATTCCCCTGGCTCGCGCTGCTTTCGGGAGCGGGGGGTCCAGAACGGAGTGCAGGCAGCAAGGGGAAGCAAAGAAAGAAACACCTTTTTCTTTTTTTATGCTGCTGGCAAGGGGGGGCCCACAATGCTACCAAGGGACCCCTATACGGCCCTGCCCTGTCCAGAGACCATGAGAGCGGCAGCTTATTTTAATTCACTGTTGGGCCCCTTACCTTGGGGCACTACAGATTCGGGCCCCTCCTAAAAACACATGTCCTCATGTATTCATAATAAACAGATTATCAATTTATAAGCTATCATTTCTAAATATATCTACTTAACTTCTTTTAAATCACAACTCTAAGATTTATTACTTATCATCCAGTGGCCAATGTGAGATTTTTCTATAACCCCTGCACTAAAGGAGGATCTTTTTATGGAAAGGTTCTATCTGAGACTTGGGCTGCCTCCAGAATGAATCGTTTTGGGGGTATCCCAAGGGTTGATCTTTGCAACTGTCTTGGTAGCCGTTCTCTCATCAGAGATTCCATAGGCATAGGATTAGGAGGATTAACAGGGATGCTCCAGATCCAGGGTACCATAAGACAGTTATCTAGAGCAAGGTTTGGTGCCTCCTGGAGGAAATAACTGCCTCTCACTTGCACCTAAGTCCTGAACTTCTTCATCCTGTTTCTGACATAACTCAGAAAGCACATGGCTAAAGAGATTACAGTGTACCACCTTTTGGATGGGGGTACAAGATTCAGTCTGGATTTTCTACACAGGCATGTCTGGGTAAGAAATGTCTATAATGATATACAGCTCTGGATCCCATCTGGTCTTCAATTTCTGACAACTGTGGATGTGTCTAAGAAGAACTATGTCTGCAGTCAACAGTGGCTCAAATTTAGCTTTCTTGTTGTACAGGGCCTGCTGTCGATCTCTCACCTTTGTCATTTGTTTTGCAACAGCTTCATCAGTCATTTGCATTCAATTGTGATGTTCTTGGACCCATTCTGTTTTAGGCTCTGTTACAGTTTCAGTCAGTATCCCAAGCACCAAGTCCATAGGCAAATGTCCCTGGCCTCCGAACATCAGATAATATGGCGTGTGCCCTGTAGAACACTGCATGGTGTTATTGTAGTTATATACAAGTTCAGGAAGGACAGTTGGCTTATTCTGATGTTGCAGTTCTGAAAGGGACCTTAGCATGTTGATTATGGTTCTGTTAGCTCTCTCGCAAAATCCATTCACTTGTGGGTGGGTATGCCGTAGTTCGTTTCTTGTAACTCTCATACAGCACACATAGTTCCTTAAAAAGCTGCAACTCAAATGCTATCTCTTGATCTGTCAAGATTTGGTTTGGATACCCATACAGTTTGACAAAATTGTTCCAAAAGGTCTTGGCAGTAGTTTTAGCTGTAAGATCCTGCACAGGTGCCATTACTAAGAATTTGCTGTAATGGTTGGTCATGGTCAGCAGGTATGTGTATCCATCTTTGCTCTGATCTAATCTGAGGTGATCTAAGGTGACCAGGTCAAGAGGAGCTTTGTTGACAATTGGGATCAGAGGGGCTCACTCAGAGTAATTTCGGTTGCATTTTAAATTACAGGCCTCACAATTCTCACATCACTGTACCACATCTTCCCACATACCAGTCCAATCAAATCACTCACTTAAGTTACTCTTAGTCTTTTTACAGCCAAAGTGTCCAGGCAGGTCATGGAATGCTTCCAGAACGATAGGTGCTGCTTGACGAGGTAAGACCATTTGGAGGATTTCTCTATGTATTTTCGGATCTCTGGTTTTCTGAACTAGTCTTCCTTGTTGAATGACAAATTGCTGTCAGTGGCGCAATAACTTGGTTAGCTCCTCGGGTGCAGTTTCCCTTTCTTGTGTCGATACATTCTGGTTAGTGAGGATCAATTCTTGTATTTGGCGGATGAGAGGACTTTGCATTTGTAATTGCTTCCACAGGTCATCATCTTGCTTGAATCTTGGGAGTTCAGATTCAGACTCTTTGTCTTGCATCCCTTGTGACAGGTATTGGTAACACACTTGGATGGCTTCGGCTGGGATTCGCAAAAATGGTGGCATTTCTGTATTTTCTTGTTGGGTGCCGTCCACTTTGGGTTTATCTAGAGCAGGTAATCAGGACAGTGCATCAGCATTTGCATTTGGTCAGCCAGATCTGTATTGGATGGAAAAGTTGAAATTGGCCAGACGGGATGCCCATCGCTGTGTTAAGGCCTCCAACTTGGCTTTGTTGAGGTGAGCCAGAGGACTGCTGTCTGTGCATACTTCAAATGTACTGACAGCCAGATAATTATTTACTTTCTCAGTCATGGCCCACACTAGGCTAGGAATTTGAGTTTGAAAGAGCTGTATCTTTCGTCATTCCACTCTGAGCCTTAAAGACCTCTGCTTGCATACGCAATCACTCTTTCTGTCCCTTCTTGTTCCTGGGCTAAAACAGCTCCTATTCCATGACTGTTGGCATCAATGTATACCTGGAATGATTTACTGTAGTCAGGATAAGCAAGGATTGGAGCCTTGGTCAAAATTTTCTTCAGCTGTTCCAGTGCACTTTATTGGGCATCTGTCCACCTCATCAGGGTATTTCAGGTTACTTTTTGGTTCTTGCTCCCAAGTCCCAAGAACTTTCTTACGTCCTAGATAGTGGTGGGAATGGGCCACTGTTTTATGGCTTTGATCTTCTTGGGATCTGGTGATACCCCCACAGAACTCAGCATATGCCCCAGGTAGTTACCTGACTCTTTATGAAATGGCATTTAGAGGGTCTGATCTTCAATCTGTACTCTGCCAGTCGCTTGAACACTATCTCCAGGTGACATCGATGATCCTGGTGGGTTCGGGAGTAGACTATGGTGCTATCCAAATATAGCAGGACAATCTCGAAATTCTGGCTGCCAGTCTTTCACTAGCCTCTGGAATGTGCCTGGTGCATTACACAGACCAAATGGTATCCTGGTAAACTCAAATAGTCCCATTGGCGTAACGAAGGCGGTCTTTTCTTGATCATCTGGAGCTAGTGGTACCTGCCAGTACCCACTAGCTAGATCTAGCGTGGAGAAATATGATGCAGAATTCAAGGCAGTCAACGAATCTTCAATCAGGGGCAATGGATACTTTGTGAGTTACTTGATTCAGTTTCCTGTAGTCCACGCAGAATCGCAACTTCCCATCCTTCTTCCTCACCCTGAACGATGGGTGCCACCCATGGACTATGGCTCTCTTTAATTACTTTGCTGTCCAGCATCTCTTTCAGCATTTCCTTTACCAGTTCGTACATCAGAGGAGGAAATGGCCTGAATCTCTCTCGGATAGGATGATGGTTCATAGTTGGATATGGTGTTGGATGGCCTCTGTGCACCCAAAATGAAGAGGATATTGTGAGAAGGCATTACGATGTTTCTTGATCAACTCCAGTACTTGCCGCTTCTGGCTCTCATGTGTGTCTTCTGCACCCAGGTCTATTTCCTTCAGCCACTCTTCAATACAATTGCCATGGGATATGTCAGTAGCTACTGCTGAACAGTGGACATCCAACTCGCCTCTAGGTTCTCTGAGACTGGCTTCCACCACCTCGTATGGCTCAATTAGTAACAGGCAGCTGATGGGTTGATACCACTTTAGGCATATGGTGGTAGCTCCACAATTAAGTATTTGTACAGGTACTTGTCCCTTTCTGACTTTTACTGGGCTCTGTGCCACCATGATTGAGTTGTGTGCTGAACTAGTACAGGGTTCTAGTAATGCTATATATTCTTGTTATTGAATTCCTGCTTTGGCTTTGCAGATTAGGATCATTTCAGTTCCTGAGCTCAACTGCATTGCTTCTTGATTGGTAAAGTACATTTACGTAAGAACTTACCGTAACAGTAGATCTTTGAGAGGAGCTCTTGCAGCAGGTAATACCATTAGGACCCCATGGAAAACTTGTAGCTAGCAGTCTGTAGCGTGTACCACCCCTGATGTCGGCTCTGCCCGAAGTCAGATGTGGTATAAAGGGGGCAGTCCCCTGGCACCATCGCAGTTCTCCCGCCGGAGACCCGGCTGAACATATATTGAAGAACCAGTCAGGATCTCCCCACCTTACACCAATTCCTGGGGGATGGAGGGTGGGAATGTCACCTGCTGCATGAGCTCCACTCAAAGATCAACTGTTACGGTAAGTTCTTACGTAACTGTACTATCTAACTTCGAGGGGACGCTCTTGCAGCAGGTAATACCATTAAGACTGAGTCCCAAGCAGTGCTCAAAGACAGGCCCAGGTCTTATTGGAAGGTGGAGAGTAGCCAAAATTGGTTAAAGACTGAGTAACCTCAAGAGAGTACGCCTTGCAGGATGGCTAGTCCAAAACCCGCTCTCCTCCTAGAAGCAATATCTAGGCTGTAATGCCTGATGAAGGTGTGGACTGTACTCCATGTTGCTGCAGCACAAATGTCTGCTGACAAAACATTTTTTAAGGAGGCAAAAGAGGTAGCCACAGTCCTCGTGGAGTGACCCTTAACAGGTCCCGGAAGGGGTCTGTCATGATGCTGGTAAAAAGAAATACAGTGCACCAACCAACATTAGTGGCTGTTTAGAGACAGGAAACCCTGTCATCCTTTTTGCAAAGAAGACAAACAACTGGTCCGTCTTTCTTTAAGGTTGGGTCCTGTGGAGGTAAAACCTCAGGATTCTGTGAACATCCGAGGTGTGCAACAGCGTTTCACTTTGGTTTGTAAACTCAGGATAATAAACCGGAAGGTTGCTGTCCTGGTTCAAGGTCAGTACTGACACCACCTTCGGTAGAAATTTAGGGTTCATGCGCAGGGTCACCCTGTCCCTGTGAATGACAATGTAAGGCTCCTTACACATCAAAGCCTAAAGCTCAGAAACCCTTTGAGTGGAAGTAATGGCAACCAAAAGAAGTGCTTTCCAAGAAAGAAATTGTAGCTCGCTTCTTGAGAATGAAAAGTGAATCCCAAGGAGGAACAGGGTCCCTCCTGGGTGGCCTGATGTGTAAGACCCCTCTGGGAAAGGTCTTGCACACATTCAGTTGTGCTAGAGTTCTCTCCCCAAAGGGTTCATGATATGTGGAGACCGCACACATGTGCACCTTGATGGACGAGTAGCTTAACCCCAAGTGCAAAAGGTGGAGGAAGTAGTGTAGCACATGCTCAACTGTACAATCCAGGGGATCTAGGGCACGGGCAGTTGCCCAGAGACACAAACGCTTCCACTTCATAGCATACGTAGCCCTAGTGGAAGGTTTTCACGTTGCCACTAAGACCTCTGCCACCCTGCTTGATACTCCTACTCTCTCCTCTGCTAAGACTGTAGGACGAGTGTCCCCTGTTCTTGTGAGAGCAAGTGGGTGGAGAGAGGCAACTGTACTGGGGGTTCCAATGACAGTTGTTGAAGCAGCAGATACCAAATATGACGAGGCCATAGAGAAGCTATGAGGATCATCCTGGCTCCTTCCAACTGCAGTTTGAGCAGTACTCTCTGAATGAGGGGGAAGGGAGGGAAGGCGTACAGAAACCTCCCTGTCCAGGAGAGGGACAATGCGTCTCACCAAAAAACACCAGGCCCTGGAGCGAGTGAGCAAGCAAAAATTTTGCAGTTTGGCATTGCATGGGGACGCAAAGAGGTCCAACTCTGGATGGCCCCAGAGACCGAAGAGGTCATCTGTGACTTCTTGGAGAAGTTCCCACTCATGACTCAGAGAGAAAAAACAGCTGAGGCTATCAGCAAGAACGTTCTGGACCCCTGGCAGGTGCACCGCTGTCAAGTCTAGAAGATGTTCTACTGCCCAATCCCACACTCTTATGGCCTCCCTGTAAAGGGGGATATGAATGAGTTCCCCCTTGCTTGTTGATGTAGAAGACTACTGGCGTGTTGTCTGTCTGCACCAGGAGAGGACCCTGAGAGAGCTGGTCTCGAAATGCCTGAAGAGTATTCAGAACTGCACTCATTTCCACAACACTGACATGTAGAGCGTGTTCTGTGGGAGACCAGGACCCTTGAGTCCTGTGATCCCCTAAGTGGGCCCCCCATCCTGTTAACGAGGTGTCTGTTGTCAGGATTTGAGACGGGTTTGGTCTCCAAAAGGAGACTCTTCCCTCTAGGTTTGCATGGCAGAGCCACCAGTCGAAGGGAGCGACAGACCGCCCGAGAAACCCGGATCTGTTGATCCAGGTCATCCACCACCTGGTCCCATTGGATCCTGAGGTGCCATTGAAGGATACTCATGTGCAACCTGGCAAGGGGGACCATAGCTATGTGGCCCAGTAGTTGCAGAATAAACCGTGCAGGGATAGAGGGGCTGCTTGTACTCTGCTTGCCAAGGCCCGCAGGCATTCTGCCCTGTCCATGGGTAGAGAGACTCTTCCCTGCACGGTGTCCAAGATCGCCTGTATGAATTGCAACCGCTGGGATGGCCAGGGTTGCGACTTTGGCCAATTCACTGTTATTCCCAGGGAGCGGAAGAGCTCTTCTGTCTGTTTCAGGGCATCTCGATGCTGCTCATCCAAAGGGGCAGAGAGAAGCCAGTCGTCCAGGTAGGGGTAGACAGAGAGGCCTCTCCTCCGGAGGGCCGCTGCCACCACTGCCAGACACTTGGTGAAGACTCTGGGGGCAGATGAAAGGCTGAAGGAGGGCAGAACCTGGAACTGGTAATGCTGGTCCTGAAACATGAAATGAAGGAATCTTCTGTGGGACTTCGGAACCTTGACATGCATGTAAGCATCTTGCATATCTAGGGAGCATAACCAGTCCCCTTGATGGAGCAAGGGGAATAGACTTGCCAGAGTTATCATCCAAAATCTCTGGTACTTGACTGAGAGATTGAGCTGACTTAAGTCCAGAATTGGGCAAAGGTCTCATGTTTTCTTTGGGACCAGGGAAAACGGGAGTAATAACCTTTGCTCTTCTGTGCCAGAGGAACTGGCTGGATGGCCTTTTTCTCCAGAAGCAGCTGAATTTCCTCTGCCAGAAGATGGGCGTGGGCTGGTGGACAACTGGGGGGGGGGTGTTGCCCGGTGGGATAGAGAGGAACTCTATTGAGTACCCTTTTTGAATAGTGTCCAGTACCCACCGGTCTATGGTGATGCTGGACCATTCGAGCGGGTAGAGGCCAAATCTCCCTCCTACCTTCTTGGTCTGTGACTCCTGGGAAAGGTGGGGGAGAGGCAGCGAGTCAGGCGGGGGGGTAACGGGGCCCTGAGCCCTGGGAGCTTTGGGCTGCCTAGGGTCTTGGGAGCCTTCAGGGGCAGGGTGACCCTGCCTCTTGAATCCCTTGCCCTGGGGGTTTTTGCCTCCTTGTCCTTTACGAAAAGGACAGTGACGGGGTTCTTGGGGCTGGGATTTATACATGTGGTGAACATCCACAACTGCTTTCCCTGACTCTTGAAGTTGTTTGATCAAGGTTTCTACCTCTGGGCCAAACAGCACTGGGCCTTGAAATAGGGAATCCAAAATGGAGTCCTGCAGATCAGGCTTAAGGCCAGTAAGCCTCAGTCAAGACTGCCTCCTAAGACACATCCCCGAGGCAGCGGCTCAGGAGGCCATGTCCAACACGTCATAAGAGCAGCATAGGACATGTTTATCTATGTCCAGACCTGACTGGGCACAGGCAAACACTTCCTCCTTGGCGTCTGAGTCTGGTATAGAATTGACCAGTTCCATAGTCTTCTGCCAAAGTGACTGCTGATTAGTCACCATATGTGCCATAAAGTTCAAGGATCTAATGGCACCTGTGGCAGAGGAATATACTTTTCAGCCCCAGCTGTCCAGCTTCTTGGAGACCGGGTCTGGAGGCTGAGAGCTTAAATGCTTAGGCTGTGTGCAGCGGCCGTGGGCATCACTAAGTACCAAAGAATTGGCCTTTGGTTGCTCCGCCAAAAATGGCTCTGCTCTGGGGGGCTTATAGAGCCCATCAGCCTTCATGGGTACTGCAGGTATAGAAGAAGGCGTGGACCAGGAAAGTCGAGTTACGTCTTGGAAGAGCTTAACTAGGGGTGGCATAACCAAGGGCTTTGGCTCTTTCTTTCCCAGGAATATGGCCAGACGCCAGTGCTCTGGGTCAAAATCCTCGGTGTCCCATTCATAGATTGCTTGGATTGCCTTATAATGTCTAAAAATTAGAGATCATCCGGAGGGGATCTAGGAGAGTTCTTAGGACCCGGGGAAGGAGGTAAGAACTCATCCCCTGAAGAGTCAGGAGATGATGGGTCAGCGTCTCCTTCATCTGACAAGGAGGTGTGACCACTGCATGAAGGAATAGGTGGGGGATGCTTCTTCCTTCTTTTACCCTTCGGGTTTGGATGGGAACCTTCATCCCCAGCTGGGGTAGGTGGAGTGGGGGAGGTCCCATGGGTGGTGGAACTGGGGTGGAGTCTGGGGATTTATAAAGAAGATCCCCCTTCACGGTATTCCACCATGAAGTGAATAAGGACCTGATGTCCACCACTGGGATGACCGCTGGGCTGGGTGTTGGGTTAGCAGGACTGGGCATCTGAGGGTCAGAGACCGGCGTCGGGTCCTGGAGGCCTGTACCTGTGTCCGGATGTTCGGTGTCATCTTTGCCTGGGGAGCATCCGGGGTGGAGCCCGTGCAGGCGACCGGCCCTCCGACAGAGGGGTGGGCATCCAATCCTCCACCAGCAACCACCCCTTATCAGGCGTCAGGGTGTGGGACATTGGTGAAGGTGACCAACTAGGTTTGCGATTGTCAGCTGGAGGGTGAACCTTGGCCGGCGGGGGTGGAGGCATCCAATGCTTGATGATCTCCTGCCTACCCTCCTGTTCGTGAGAGTGCTTCCATTTTTCAGACGAACTAGGCCTGTCTTTCAGAATCCCCGAGGACTGGCGTTCCTGAGTCGACCCTGAGGCAGGCTTGTGGGGTCGGTGGGCCAGGGAAGAAGAGTGCCCAGAAGAGGCTGACTCCCGGTGCTTGCCCTGAGAAGAGGCGAGAGTAGACTTATCCTTGTCGAAGGACTTGGCAGCCTGGGCTGGAACCGAGCCAAACCTCCGGCTGGAGGTCGAAGAAGCAGAAGGTACTTTTTTGGAGGGCAACTTTGGGTGGGACTCGGACCTGGCCCTGTCTTTATCCCAGTGGTGATGCTTCCCACCCGATGATTTTTCCCTAGGTGGGGAGTCCCTGGTGGGAGGAGAAGAAGAGCTGGTCCCTGAACCTTGCTGTACTTTTCTCTCTGAAAGGTAGGCTTTGAGTGCATTGGTTCTTCTTGTTCTTGTTTTCTGATTAAATTTCTAGCTGTGCAAGTGGGCGCTGGGCCGATGGTCGAGGCCTAGGGCAGATTAGGCAGGTCATGCGGGCTATCCTTAGCCGGAATTGCTTCCCGCATGCACACTTTGATTTTCGTCGCAGTGGAGAGGGCGACGACATACACAAGGTCAGAGATTAATATGAAGGCTAAGAAACAAACGACTAAGATGAACTTTCCTCAAGAGCGGTTGACTGGCAGGGAAGGCGTCCGTGGAGCTGAACTACACTGGTCTATGGTGGGAAAAGAACTGAGATGGCGACAGGGGACCACCCCTTTATACCACATCTGACGTCGGGTAGACCCGACATCTGAGGTGGTCCCTCGCTACAGACTGCTAGCTACAAGTTTTCCGTGGGGTCCTAACGCCTGACGGCATCAGTCCTAATGGTATTACCTGCTGCAAGAGCTCCCCCGCGAAGTTAGATTCCGCACTTTCCCGATCTCTCCCTCTTCATTTGTGAACTGAGGATAACTTTGGATGATGGTGTGTTGCCAGACCCGCTTCTCTGTCTTGGGTAATTTCATTCCTTGCTGTCTCAAGGCAGCTACCAGTTCCTAGTAACAATGGCTGAGGACGTTCATCCCTAGGATCACAGGCGGCAGATTCTCAGTAGTCGAGTTACTAACAATCAGTCCTTGATCTGGGTGAGTTGCATCTCCCAACTGAATAGTAGCTCCGAAGTAACCCACATAAGGAATGGCTAAGCTGTTGCTTGCTACCAAGTCGATCCAATTGGCAGGTGGTTTCTGAAGCAGGGTGCTTGGCCAGGGCCAAAAGAAATGTTTACTCTGTATTGTTGTGACCTGTGATCCTGTATCTAGAAGTGCTTGGAATTTGATGCTGTCTATTTTTCTACGGACGACCGGACATCTTCCCACAAACGTTTGTCATACAGGATAAGTTGGACCTAGTTCTGGTCGGCTCAAGGGTCGGCCCTCTGCCTCAGGGACTCTGTTTAAATTCATCACTGTGACACTCTGATTACACCTCCGCTCAATGTGCCTGCTTATCCCACATCTTCTGCATATAGGGTTACCTTGGGCACCAAAGCAAACACTAGCTCATCTGTCATATCTCTGTCTCTCCACTAGGGCAGGATGGCTGGCTTGCTTCTATATGCCTCGCCAGTTCAAAACTTGGCCCTTGTCTCCACCCTTCCTTCAGGGTCTTCACCTCTTGGCACATCTCTGCCATCTTCTTCGTCAACTCAATCAGTTATTCTTATAATATGTAAGTTGCATCAGGGAATGAAGGACTCCTCACTTCAGGCACACCTACCAGACAACTGAGCCATATTGTTCGTGGTGTATTCCTCTCAGCAAAGCTTTCTTCCTTGACCACCATAATCATACCTCGGGGCAAAACTTGCTGATTCTTCTGCAAACCCAGCTCTATGATCTGCATAGCGAGTCTCTCTGGGCAGATCATTACTAGGCCACAGTGAGGATGATGGCAGCACGTATTGTGGGCACATAGCTGCATCTCCATCTGATCGTCCAATTCCAAATATCTTTATTGCCTCTTCTTTAAAAAGGTGCCGTCTGGTGCTTGCAGGTACAGCATCCTAAGTTCCCGCCTCAAGGTATCACTCCGCACTGCCTCAATAAACCGATCTGTCAGTACCTTGTTAGTATCTCACAGCTCTCCAGAATCCAGACATTCAATAGAGCTTAGGGCTTCCTGCAGACTCAGAGCATACTCTCTTAGGCTTTCCCTAGGTCCTTGAGTTCTGGAATAGAATCTCATTTTGAGTTTGGATAATGTCCGTGTATCAAAGGTGCGCCTCAGCCCTGCTAAGATTTGCTCAGCTGTAGCCTTTTCTTGTTCTGGCCATGAGACCATTTCCCCATGTGTTGCGACTCCTAGTTGTCCGATAAGGATCTCAACCTTCTGGCATTCTGGAATGTTGTACAGTCTGAACATGGCTTTCAGCTTGTCTCTGAATTTTTCAAAGCTGCTGGCCGTGGAATCTGTCGGTTCCCCTGCATACCGAGGAAGCCATGGGGCACCAAAATAGTAGGTCATCATAAGAGGTGACATTTGTACTGCAGGTTCACCTCCTGCTTCTCTATGGGTAGACCCACTGACTCCTACTGGATCTGAAGGCATTGTGCTTAAAGAATGTACTGCATTGGACTCCTTGAAAATCCTGATGACTATGTCAAGTTTTTGTACAGACCAAATTATGGTCATGAGTGCCCGACTTGTGTAACCAGCCTTCAGCACTTACCAAGTGCTCTGGGTTCATTCTAGGAAGATGGAAAGTGGTTGCAAGGAGAGGCAGACGACAACTTCAAATGCAATAAATGGTTTACTCAAGGGTAAGAGCAGGGGTCCAACCACTGTAAACAGTAATGACAGGCAAACAGAGGTGAGAAAGAATAAGTGCCTCAGCTGGAACTTGAACCGAGGCCACCCGCCTCTGTGATTGTTACAAGTAAATATTTGTGTAACCCCCTGGTTCCCTGGGGTTACTAGAATCCTATCAGTGTCAGTGTTAGGTAGGGAAGGCAGCTGGTGACTATCCAGTTAAATAGATTTTCACCTTGCCCCTCTCTGCTGCTTGGTCACTGCTGAGAGCAGAGAGGAGATGTTATTTAGAACTCTTGCAGCAACATAAGCCACACAGCTTGTGTGAGAGGGGGAGCAGTTTAGAATTCTGAAGTCAGTCTGTAGTAGCAGCTCAGAGAGTGAGTAGCTCTGGGAGTGAACAGTGTCTGTATTTCTCACCCTAGTGGAGGACATCTTTTCCTGACTTGTGAAGTGGTGGAAACTGTCTCCAGGGGTTCCTGTGCCTTTATCCCACGTAGGATGAGGGGGACTGCAGAGGATTTGAGAGGCAATCCCCTGATCCAACTTTGAACTTTTGTGAAGCTGCCTTTGGTGTACAAACGCTGAGTAGATTCTGTCTGAGTTACCCAGGATATGTACCTGCCTTTTTTGTGTGGGGCGACTCTCTGATAAAGGGACCCTTTCATCCAACTTCTGTGAGATTTTCTCATGAAGATTAGTGTTTTAAAGTTTGCTGACAACAGTGGATGTCCCATATGCGACTCACCCTTTGTTCAGGATGTTAACCTAACACCCTAGTGGTGTTCCTGATATTAAATGACTTCAACCTAAGGTGGGAAACTAGCACTGAACAAACACACAGGGCCTCGCTCATTGAAGTCAGTTTGACTCAGGTCATCACCAAAATCACCAGGCTAAACATAAAATCTGGGAACCATTCCACCCTAGACTGGATTGTAGCATCAAATCCTGCAAATATCCAAGCGGCTGGCGTGATGTCGGATACTTTGAGTGACCATCCGCCCACCTTCTCCATTTGGAAAAACAGGCCTGCCAGGATTCCCCCCAGGCTCACTGAAGCCAGGGACTTCTCCAGCTTCTCTGCAGAGGCCTTCCAGAGCTGTCTGGATAATGTTGACTGGACCCCAATCAAAGTGCTAGACAGTGTTGATGAAGCTGCATAATTCTTTCAGCACACATTCTCAGCTGTGGCCAATCTCCATGCTCCTCTAAGAAAAATACACAATGCTACAGATGGATCATACAGTAGCTGAAATCCCTAATGGAAGGCAGAGACAAGGTCTGGAAAAAGTACAGGTGCTCCTCCCTCTCAGAAGACCTAGCTGACTATACGTCACTGAGGAACCAATGTAAGAAGGCAATAAAAAACATAAAGAGGGAATACATCAAAAACCTACAGCAGCAAAACTTGGCAGACCCAAAATCCTTCTGGTCTTGTATCAATGACCTGATAAAAAGCCCAGATAAATCACTCCAGGGCCACATAATCTGCAACATTCAAACCTTAACAGAACGTGGCGAGGCAGCAGCTGCCTTCAATAGTTTTTTCACCAACCTGGGCACATATAGAACAAACCCTCTGTATTGTAAGCAGGACCGTGCAGATACTGAAATGCAGGATCTTCTGCCCCCTCACTTTTACCTAAGGATAGTACGTGTCAAAGAAGTGCTGCCCCTCCTACTGTCCATAAAATCCACTGGATTGGCGGGACCAGATGGCCTGGACCCTAGGCTGCTCAAAGCAGCAGCAGCTGCCCCTGCCACTGCACTACCTGTCACCTGGCTCATAAATAGGTCCCTGCTGGACAGAGCAGTCTCCAAAATATGGAAGCAGGTCCATGTGGTTCCAGTCCACAAGGGAGGACCTAGGGAAACAATAGGTAACTACAGGCCCATCTCTCTCCTCTGCTCCCTACCACAAATCCTACAGCAGCTAGTGTACTGCCAACTTAGGGACTACATGGAAGTAAACCAACTCCTGACCCCCACCCAACATGGTTTCAGACAAAAACATGGGACCGACACTGCTCTCATCAGGTTCACCTCTGATGTCCTTGCTGCTCTGGACAAAGGCACCCCTACAGGGGCTGTCTTCACTGACCTGACAAAGGCCTTTGATCTGGCAGCTCATCCCCTGCTGCTAACAAAGGTGAGAAAGCTTGGGCTTTATTAACACTCTCTGAAGTGGATCAGCAACTACATGTCTGTCCACTCCCAACAGGTCAAGTGGAGATGTTCAACTTCCAGAATACGCCCTATAAATGACGGGGTTCTGCAAGGCTCAATTCTTGGCCCACTCCTGTTCTCTCTGTTCATCAACGACCTCAGTTACCACTGTGGGAGCAGCTCAGTGGTGCAGTACACTGATGACACGGCACTGTACAGAACTATGACTCATGTGGATGAACTAGGGCCCCAGCTCCAGTCTGACTTTGCCAAGGTTGAAGCTTGGCTAATGGGAGATCGTCTGGTCCTCAATTCCAAAAAAACAAAAGCACTCCTGTTTGGATCTAGATCCCTTGGTCCTGACTGGACTCATCTTCTCCCACTTGTTACACCATCAGGCTCCACAACTGAGGTGGTTCAATCCTTCAGGCACCTTGGCCTTGTGTTAGATCAGGGGCTCTCTCTAAAACCCTACATGGACCTAGTAACAAAAAGCATACCACAAAAGCTTGGCCTGCTTTACCACCTAAGCACTAAGATGATATCAGAGACTAGATTGGCAACAGCAAAGATATTCTTCTCCCGACCCTAACCTATGCTGCCCCATCCCCCACGGCATGGCAAAACAGGACCATTATAGACTGCAAACCCTGTATCACAAAATAGCCCACTTTGCCACAAAATCTCACCCAAGGACCCACCATTGTAATGTCTTTGCCTCGCTCAACTGGCCTTCCTTCAGCCACAGACTTTAGTACCCCCTTACTAAGTAGCACATATAAGTTTCTTGACGACCATTATCTCACAGGGCTAGCCAGGCTACTAGCTCCAAAGTTGTCAAGCAGACCCCTCCGCACCACAGGAAAAAAAACTTCTGGAAGTGCCCAGGATCAGCTCCGCAGCTGGCAGCAAATCCTATGCCCATGCTGCTCCTGTACTGTGGAATAAGCTCCCTGGTCACTTACAGGAAGCCACCTCCCTAGTGAAATTCCGGAAAGGACTACATGAGTACCTACTAAACTCCAGTCTCTGCTCCTGTCCCAATTACTAGCGTAACATCCTCTCCATCGTCCCTTCGTTCCTCTCCCACCCCCAGCTATGACCCTGCAGTCAGTTCTGTGGACTCCTGCAATGGCTACTGCCCTAATTCTTCACCCTTCTCTCTCAACCTTGTGATTGCATTCAAGTGCCATTGTTGAGCTGTGTTACCGTACTGTAAATAACTTCTCTTTAATGTGAAAACTGTATACTTATTCTGTATTCCTGTATGATATGTCCTGATATGTACTTCCTGTACTGTATATGCCTGTTATATGTAACTAATTCCGGGTTGCCCCTGAAAAAGGGAACTCTGGGGCTCAGCCGGCCTTCCCGGTTAACAAAATTTAATAAATAAAATGTGCCGAACATTTCAAGATAGCATCATCTTCTTCAGTTTCAGTATTTGTGAAGTGTAACTCTGAAAGAATGGCTGGGTATGGACATGGAAACAAAAGATGGGAGACCCCCCCCCCCATCTGGAGTGATCAGTTCAGCACTTCAGGTTCTGTGAGGGCTCCTGTTTTCTGTCAGTGCATGTGGCCAATGCCTGAAGAAATTTACCCCTTGTATGTGGGTTCTTTCTAGTTTTGAACCTTGAGTGCTCCGTCATGGCCAGGGTGCCACATTCCTATCCCATGACATATGGGAGCTGTTCTTAGTCTGGCCTAGTGCCTTTTCCAGAAGATTTTGTGCGTTCATAGTGGCTAGTTCCACATTCCAGATTTCTAATCCTGTAACATATGGGAACTGTTCTAAGTCTGGCCTAGTGCCATTTCCAGGAGAGATTTTGTGTGTTCACTGTGGCTAATTCCACATTCCAGATGTTTAATCCTATGCTATATGGGAGGTTTCAAATTTCTGTTTCTACGGAAGTGTAAACCCTTGGGGGTCCATCTTTGCTTTTGTGTTTCCAACAATGTTTCAGCACAAAGCCACAATCTAGAATCCCAACGTGGTATGGACAATCTAGCTACTGCTTCCTCAGTGGATTTACTGGGTACCCCTGTCCAGAAGTGCAAACCTAGCCTAGCCCTTAGCAAACGTTCTCTCCTCAGGACCTGGGTTTGGTATAGGTCTGTCTGTGTCTAGTACACATACACTTTGTGTTTTCTTCTGTATTGCAATTGCTTTGTACTCCCAACCCTCTTTTTTCCCTAGACATGGGAGGTGTGCCTACTAGTTAAATAAGGGGCTGGTGGGGGGTTACAAAAATGGGGCTTGTCTGACAATATTGTTGAATATGGGGAGAGAACAGGAGATGTTTGCTTAGGGTATTGGCTAGCGATTTGTCCGTCTGGCAGTTGGCAGCCCAAAACAGGAAAGGAAGCTTTGCACAAAAGGATCTGCCCAGGTAGTGCCATCAGTATGTGCCGCTGTGTGCCTGCTAGCACAGTGCTGCTGTGTGTTTGTGCCAACTAACAATGGACTGTAAAGCCAGAAAGTGTATGTCCTTGTCCCTGCATATAGAACATTTTACAGAACTTTAATTCTCAAGTTTTAATTGCCAAAGGTAATGCAGACTTTAGGAATCAAAGATAGAAATGTGCCCTGAATGTTTCATGTTCTTTGTGTACAAGTTGGTGCAGTCAGTAAAGAAATCGCCAAAGTTCTATGTGAGAAAATAGTCAAAAATGGTGCTCCCGCCTAGAAACTGCAGCCAAAAAAAAAAGTTCAGTTTGCAGTTTAAATTTGCCCTGCTTGATGATCACCACGGAGAAAGCAAGCTAGGAGAGAGAGAGAGAGAGAGAGAAAGGCTCATTTGCATGGCATCGAGTGACTGTTGTGACTGCAATCAGTCCAGCCCCCTAGCCAGTTTCAAAGTGCCGCCCACTGTTTGAGAAGGAGAGAGCGAGTGATGTGCGAGCTGATCAGACCAGGATCAACCATCGAGAAGCTTGTGAACGTTCTAATCTGTGAAATACAGACTTTTGTTGTTAAAATTTGGGCTCAACCCGTAATTCGACCGACTGGAAAGTGAGTGTGGCGTTTGTGTTAATAATCGGCAGGATTGACAGCCTGTTTCACTCCAGAGGCCTTCCAGGGTCGGCACCAGGCAGAGAATTTCCACCAGAGAAAGCCAGCTACTGATTTCAGTGAGTACAAACTCAAACAACTGTGCCTCAAACTGTGTTGTGATTTTCAAGCCAGCTGAATGCGTGTGCAAGCAGTGAGATTGTTTTGCAAAGAGGACTGTGAGTTGTAAACGGCAAGTGCAACAAACAAAATTCTGAGCATAGACTGTGAGAATTTATGATGGGTTCAGCAACAGTAAAATGTTCTTAAGCAAGTGAGAGACTGTGAGTTGTATTATCCTGCAGCAAACAGGCAATCCTGTAAGAGAAATACTGTGGCTTGCACGTGACTTTGAGCACGTGTAAATAGTTGATTCGCGTGCTAATCATAAAGTCCTGCAAAATCATATGAATGTGCTGAGAGAGATACAAGCAGTGCAATCAATAACAGTTTGAGCAAAATCAGTAGCAGAAAAGGTTGGATGCACAGTTTTTGAGTTAGAAACAGATTTGATGCATGAGGAGAGCTACCCCCGCCATTACAGCGCGGGGTTAGCAATGTAAACACAGCAGCAGCGAGCCATTTTGTGAGACTGCGCTGAGACTAGTAAACAAGTAGTAATGATGAACTTTTATGTGTTTTAATTGCAGACATGGCTGTGGGAGCATCCCGCTACATGGATCATGCCCGAACTATGATAGCAGAGGAAGTGGTCACACTAAGGGAAACAGAACTTTCTACGGTGAAGGGTTGCTTCCACATTACAATACCCAACTATCCTGTGAGAGTATGCTAAATGTGCCTCAAGGCTGGAAGGGATGTGTTTTGATAACCCACTGTTCAGATTGCCTAGTGAAGTATGGTATGAGCAAGGTATCTCACATTTGTTTGGCTCCCACTTGGACCAAAGTAGGAAACCTTGCAAGCAGCAGCACACAGCACCAGGTTGAACCTGTTGAGGGAGGCCCCGTAGAGTATGTCGCAGAAGAAGAGAGTATGGATTTACTGCAAGGGCAGACACCTCGAGATGTTTCCATGCCTGTATCCCAGATGGGCAGTGCGATGGAAGGATCTGTGGACCCATGGATAGAGGATCCTAGTCCTAGCCTAGTAAGGGAGGATGAACTTTGAGAGACATTGAACTGGGAGGTGTCTATCTCCCCGCTCAGTGAGGAGTGGACTGTCTCAGGAGTGAGGATGACTGCTCACTCCTGGGTTCAGATTTTGAGTGAGGAAGAGGAGGATAAGGATATGTATCTTCACGTTAAGGGTCCCAGTGCGGGGCCTCAAGCTCTTGCCTCAGAGGGAAAAGAAGATGGCACCACTGTCCTGCCCACAAAAATGGTCGGGGACAAGTTATTTTGTTCATTAAGTATGCGGCATCGGCCGAACCAGGACTGGCCACCCCCAAGCCGAGCCATGGGCCGTACACCTGTGAAGAGTAGTAAGGAGGAGAGACTGGTATGTAGGAGGGCCGACGCCATATATGGAAGGTTCTTTCCTACCTTTCCTCGTAGAGTCTGGGAGGAAATTGAACAGAACAGGCAAACCCAGTTATTGGAAGAGGCAAGCAAGAATTTGCATGCTGGTGCAGCAGCCTGTGTCAGGGACAGAGTCATCAGTGATAGACTGAAATTCTGGAAATTGCGCAGAACATATTCACATATCTGGACTGTGTAGTACGGTACGGGCTGCACACCCATTGGCTCACGCTGTGGACCAATGGGCGCACAGCCCTACCGTACACTGTCAGTCAGCGGGCGGTAGGAGGGTGGGGTGCTGCCACCCGCTGCTGACTGGGGAGGCGGGCGTGGGGCTCCAGTGGGCGGGTGGGAGGGGTACCGTGGAGCTCTCCTTATTATTACATATGCCTTGATTGGGCTGCCACGGTCCACTGGACCACCAGGGATATTGGACGTATAATTTTACACAGATGCCCACGATCGGGCAGGGGTTGCCGCCACGAAGGTGCAGCGGAGCTCATGGCCACCCCAAGGTGGCGGCTGCCACGCTGGCGCCTTGCAATATGGCAGCTCACCTGTGGGTGGCCAGCTGTTGTTCCTTTTTTTTAGCTCACCTGTGTGCAGCGCAAGTAGGGTTGCTCATGAATGGACTCAGCACATCCCGGCTGAAGGGATGTGCGGACATACATGGGCACGCCCACCTGCAATCGCATACACATTGATGTCTGTGCATCGGGATTTATGCCAGGCACAATCCCCGCTTTGAATATCGTGTACATGTGCAACCCTTCTGAATATCCGGGCCTGTGTTATTTTGTTTTTTCTTCTCTTTCAGGTGTTTCTGATGAAGAAAAGAAGAGAAGAAAAGAAGAAGATGTGGAGGCTCATTAGAGTTCCTCTTGTTTTCCTAGAGTTTTAGAATTGTTGGTGTTAACAGGTTTTTCTTCACAGGTGTAGGTTGGGAAAGTTTGTGGGAAATGTAATGTATTGTTTTCTTGACGTTCTGGTTTGCAGGTATCCTGGGTTTGGGGGTGGTTCCCCTGTGGGCAGCTTTGTCAGATAGATTTTCCCTAGAGGGCTAGGGGGATAGACAGGTTGTGGTCCTGAGTTGCAGTAGGGGCCTCAGTTCTGGTCTATTAGGCATGCTTCAGGCAGTTTTCTTGGAGCCACTGATCTTCCATAGAAAGATCGTAGGATAGGGGCTGAAGTTTCAGCCACTGGCCTCTGTGCTTTTAGTGTTGCCTGCCTGTGCCTTGCACATGGTAGGAGAGGGCCTGATCACCCCCTCCCCGTAGGTAACACAGAGGGTAGGATGGCCTGGTGCCGGGTAGAGGAATGACTGCAGAAAGTAATTTACCTGGCTAGGGGCAACTGTACCCCCCACCCCCAATTCCCTGGGGTTAACAGAATCCCATCAGTATCAGTGTTAGGTAGGGAAGGCAGCTGGTGAATATCTAGTTAAATGGATTTTCATTTTGCCCTTCTCTGCTGCTTGGTCACTGCTGAGAGCAGAGAGGTGATGTCATTTAGAACTCTCGCAGCAACATAAGCCACACAGCTTGTGTGAGAGGGGAAATAGTTTAGAATTCTAAAGTTAGCCTGTAGTAGCAGCTCAGGGAGTGAACAGTGTCTATATTTCTCACCTTAGTGGAGGACATCCTTTCCTGACTTGTAAAGTGGTGGAAACCGTCTCCAGGGGTCCCTGTGCCATTATCCCATGTGGGATGAGGGGGACTGCTGAGAATTTGAGGGGCAATCCCCTGATAAAACCTTGAACTTTTGTGAAGCTGCTTTTGATGTACAAACGGAGTAGATTCTGTCTGAGTTACCCAGGATATGTACCTGCCTTTTTTCTGTGCGGTGACTCTCTGATAAAGGGACCCTTTTACCCAGCTTCTGTGAGGATTTTCTCAAGAAGATTTGTGTTTTAAAGTTTGCTGACAACAGTGGATGTCCCGTATGCGACTTGCCCTTTATTCAGGACTTTAACCTTACACTCTAGTGGTGTTCCCAATATTAAATGCGCCAAACATTTCAAGATAGCACATTTTCTTCAGTTTCAGTATTTGTGAGGTGTAACTCTGAAAGAATGGCTGTGTATGGATGTGGAAGCAAAAGGTGGGAGACCCCCCATCTGGAGTGACCAGTTCAGTACTTCAGGTTCTGTAAGGGTGCTTGTTTTCTGTCAGTGCATATGGCCAATGCCTGAAGAAGTTTACCCCTTGTATGTGGGTTCTTTCTAGTTTTGAGCCTTGAGTGCTCCGTTATGGCCAAGGTGCTACATTCCTATCCCATGCCATATGAGAACTGTTCTAAGTCTGGCCTAGTGCCTTTTCCAGAAGATTTTGTGTGTTCACCGTGGCTAGTTCCACATTCCAGATGTTTAATCCCATGCTATATGGGAGGTTTCAAATTTCTGTTTCTACAGATGTGTTCTGCATTGCCTTGTGCCACAAAGAGTAAACCCTTGGGGGTCCATCTTTGCTTTTGTGTTTCCAACTTTGTTTCAGAATAAAGCCACACTCTAGCATCCCAGCCTGGTATGGACAATCTAGTTACTGCTTCTTGAGTGGATTAGTATCTCTGTCCAGATGTGCAAACCTAGCACAGCCCTTAGCAAATGTTCTCTCCTCAGGACCTGCATTTGGTATAGGTCTGTCTGTGTCCAGTGAACATACACTTTGTGTTTTCTTCTGTATTGCAATTGCTTTGTACCCCCTCCCTCTCTTTCCCCCTAGACATGGGAGGTGTGCCTACTAGTTAAATAAGGGGCTGGTTGGGGGTTACATTTGTGTTGCCATTGGGTTGTGCATTTGAGAAAGAGTAATGTGCTAGGGGATGGCCCAGGTTCCAGTTGTCTCACTGGCACAGCTGGTTAGCGCAATCAGAACGGTATTCCGGGTGGTCTGGGTTCAAGTCCCAGCTGAGGAACTTATTCTGTCTCACCTCTGTTAGTAATGACAGGCACTTTACTTTCAGCAACAACTGTAAATTGTGGAACTTGCTTTAACTCTATAGTATTACTGTGCTTGTTATCACTACTATTGCTCTATCGCCACTATGACTCCATTACTACTATGACGCTATTACCACTATGACTCTATTACTACTATGACTCTATCACCCTGGCCAGGGGTTACTAAAGTATGTTTTGGGTTAACCCTCATTGCAGCTGTGAAGTGACATGGTGCAGACAAAAGGATTTTTTTTTTTTTTTTATTTAGCTTTTGTTGACCGGGTAAGTGCACTAGACAAATCCTGCCTATTTTCAGGCACGACCCGGGGGAAGGGGATACAGATGAATGCCAACTGACCTTGAACCAGATTAAGCTGTTGGTGGTATTTTTAGTGAATGAGGGAAATTTGGCCAGGACACCGGGGAAATTCCCCTACTCTTTTCGATAAGTGCCATGGGATCTTTAACATCCACCTGAACTACCACCAATCCAGGCAGATGGGACCTCGGTTTAACGTCTCATCCGAAAGACGGCACCTCAGAAATGCAGCACCCCTCTCATGCTGCATTACAGTGTCAGTGCTGGGATATTAACCCAAGTGCCAGATGCGGGAACTGAACCCACAGCCCTCTGATCTCCCGGCCTCAGAGGCGAGTGTGCTACCTACTGAGCCACTGACACTGACAGGAAAAGGGGAAAAGGGATTTATGTGATGTGGGCAACCCCACATGTGCAAGTGTCCACAGAGTGACCGACAGCGGTGACTGCGGGAGAGGCGAGCACACAGCAGTGGTGAATGCGTGCACAGGGCGAATGCGCAGAACGGGCAAATGCACAATGGGCAAGAGCGAGGGGAGCGAGCGTCAAAAGAGCAACTACAGGGAAGAGGGAAGGGGGAGCAGGCACCCGAACTGGGCGCCACTGCTCGACTGCTGGGCAAGAACCAGCCCGTAGCACATGGCGGGATGGTCAGTGTCAGGAGGTGGTCCATGGGCAGCAGGTCACAGGGCACGCCTACCACACGGCCGTGGCTGGTCACACGTGGAAGGTGAAGTTGTGTGCCATTCCACTGAGGTAGTCGTAGTGGCTCTGAGTCGCATACTTGGCAAAAACAGTGGTGACGTGGGCATTCAGGTCCCTATAGCAAATGCTGGATCTGCGGAACCTCCGCTGCTGAGACCAGCTGCTCAGAGCGGACCACTGTCAGCCACTCTTCCTCATGGAGGCACTCCAGCAGTCTCCAGATACTGGGGTGGCAGGCACTGAGCCTGGTGTTGAACGCTCGGTGCCACCCCTCCACTGCACTGTTCATTCTGGCCAGCCCCTGGACGGTCGCAGCATGGCAGTTCCACTGCTCGATCAGAAATGTTGCCCTATGGCGCCATGAGCGGGCGCTGGGGCGACCGATCCAGGTGTCCTCGAAGTAGTCCATGACTGGCTGCAGCAGCTCCTCGTTCTGCACCATGTACTGCCAGGCTTGCATCTCCTAGAATACCACTGGCACATCACTGGGTTGCACGAATGCCAATGCCAGCAGCATCCGGAGGTGCAGGGCAAGGTCTGGGTCCATGGAATACTGGTGCAGCACCTCTGAGCACTACTGGATCCTGTGCCAGATGGCCTGCGAGAAGTGGAAGAAACAGCCCCTGATGTTGGTGTCTGGGAAGGTGCTGGACAGTGCGTGCCAGCTGGCATGCTCGAAGTCAGGCAGCATAGTGGCGGGGGCTAGTGCCAGACGCTGGTGACATTGCTGGCGCAGTAGGCGACTGTAGGTCTGGGCCCTCCTGGTGCAGGTGAGGGCATAGATGGCTGGCAGCACTGCACCAGACTGGACAGCGTGGCTGGTGTAGAGCTGTCCAAACAGTGTTGGGCATGCCCTGAAGGTGCCATCCATGAATCAGTCTGGGCAGTCCTGCAGCTGCTGCAGACCCTGGTCACTGGCATATATGACTGGCTAGTCCCGCTCCTGGCCACTCTCATGGAGCAGGAACTGGTCCCCTTCCCCCGTCAAGGTGAATTTGGCTGGTATGGTCAGGTCAGTGACCGTGGCCGGTGTCGTGGGCCACCCCCGTGCTACATGCCGCACGCGCTGCATGGTCCGTCGCAGTAGGCACAATTCTGGCAGGCAACCTGCAACAGCCGCAGGTATCTCCGACGTGCTCGCCATGACCACTTGTGATGCACTGTTTAGCAAACTACACGCTCTGTCCCGCAGTGACCCCAGAACCAGGCACACACCAATGTCTGCTGCATCAAGGGCACTGTTATGCTCTCATAGGGTGGCAACCACAGTGTTGTCTAGGGTGTGCAGGCGGGCAAGGCAGCTATATCGTCGTGCCTCGGAACATCGCCAATACACCTTTTCAGGCCCAACCTTGTCCTTTCGGTAGATGTAGCCATTGTGAATGGTTAGCGGTTTGCCTTGTTGGCTCTGGATGTATCTAACGGACATCCTCGATCCAGGATGGCAATCCTGCCTCCGCCGTGCCCATCCCATTTGCATGTGGTCCACTTCTCCCGCCCACCACTGTCTGTTGCCGCCCCTTCCTGTCTGGGATATATATCTGGCGTTCGCCCACTGGCCCCCGCCCCTTGTCCTGTGCCTGTCCCTGGGTGCCTGTGCTGGTCCATCGCCCTGCTCTGGTGAGTGTCCTGTGTGCTGTGTTGTGTGAGGGGGGGCGACCTGGTCTTCGTCGGTGCATTGGCACTGCTGTTGTGCTGGGGTGTGCCACCTCTGTATTGTGGGTTTGGGGCCCTGGTGTGTCTGCCACTTGGTGTGTGGCCGCAGCGTCCTGCCTGTGCTCACCCCACTGCCTCGCACCCTGTCCGGGTCGCTGTGCTCGGTGTCCCTGCATAGGTGTTCGCCCTTGTATTATCATTCGGCCGCTCTGTGCGGTCGCCCTTTTGGCACACGCTGTTGCTGCCTCGCCTCCCCCATTACCATGTTGTTGTCTGGCGCCTACTGAGCGTTACCGGGGAGAAGACTTTCAGGGATGAATGAACCACACACGGGCCAAGCACAGGCTTTTTCAAGGAGTTGAGGGCAACTGCCGATGAAGTGGGGATCAACAGAGGATGCTTCTCATCCCCAAAGAACAGACTTGTAGCAACAGATCACCAGGCCAAATGCATTTGTGAAGAAAGATGAACTGATGAACACAGGAATTAGGATGAATGCCCAGTACAGGTAATCCCGACCACCAGGCAGGAAGCAAAAGTGGAAGGTCGTGGCAGACTGCTGATCACTCAGGAACATGAATGCTCTATCCACAGGATCCTCTGGGCATCAGTGAGAGGTCAGATCAGACCGCTGACTACAGTTGTCAGAAACTTGGGATCCGGTGACAAAGACATCTGGCAGCTTTTGTCATCTTGCAGCTTTCATCATCCTTGGTCTTGCAGCTTTCGTCATCCCTGAGACAACAAAATCCCACCCTACTATGGATCGGAGCCCTAACTATTGAGCCAGGATAGCTCCTAGGCTGACCAGACTTTCCTCATCAGGGAAGCGATGTAGCAATGTAGATCAGTTGAATGGGGCCTGGCCTATCGGCTAACTCTAGCTCAACGGACGCCCGCTAAAATAATCCATGACGATCGATGGAGAACACAGCAATCCATTCACAGCAACAGTGGAGGAAGATTACGTCACTTGGTAGCCAGGATGCAGAAGTCAATAGCACAGTCATGGCAGGTAGTTGAACCCAATTCAGAGCATTTTCAAGGAAATGTCGCAGCTTGGGAGCAACTGCAAGGCACTGGATGCTATTCGGGGTAACTGCAAAGTACTAGAGGCAGTTCGGGCAATTGTAGGGCGCCAGATGCTGTTCGGGGCAATTGCAAGGTACTAGAGGCTGTTCAGGGCAATTGCAAGGTACCGGAGGCAGTTTGGGCAATTGCAGGGTGCCAGATGCTGTTCGGGGGAATTGCAAGGTACTGGAGGCAGTTTGGGGCAATTGCAAAGTGCCAAAGGCTGTTCAGGGCAATTGCAAGGTACTAGAGGCAGTTCTGGGCAATTGCTGGACACCAGATGCTGTTCAGGGCAATTGCAGGGCACCAGGTACTGTTCGGAATTGATAACAAATGCAATAGGATATCACAGTTTCAACAGCAGTGGTCAACTGCACAGTCTCTGAATGTCCAGACCACTGCAAATAAATAGGCACTTTGTTCTTCTGGGTGAAAACCCTGGCGTTCAGTGGACCTAACTACAATGGGGTCCCTCTAATTGAATCAGGTCCTCCTGTTACTGTGGGTACATTGATAGCTGGGAATGGGCTCCCTTAAAATACTATGGACCTAAATGACTGACCAGGCCCTTTTAACACCCATGGGTCTAAATGGGTACTGGGCCCCATGACCACCCATCGGCCTAAAAATGACTAGCTAGGCTCCTGGGTCTAGAATTACTGCTGGACCCCTCTTTACACCTGTGGGCCTAAAGGACTGGGTCCCTTTCAGGACCATGGGCCTAACTTACCCCTATTCAGGTCCTGGGCCTTTTAGGCTTGGCCCCTCTTTAACACTGGGTATTGTGGCTGCTGGACCCTTTTTATACAGTATATCTGGGGGAACATGGCTGCTGGCCCCTTTTTATATATCTGGGCCTATGTGGCTGGGCCCCTTTAAATAACTAAAGCCCTCCTGTCTAGGCCCCTTTAAGCAGCGGGTCTCTCTGTTGAGCCCTTTAATCTGTGGGTCTTCTCTTTTGGGCCCCTTTTTCCTGTCTGGGGCTTGCCTTTACCCCTTTAGGCACCTTCAGTGCACGGCCCCTTTAAATATTTCTTTAGGCCTTGGCCAGGCCTTTCTGTCCTTCACTCCTCCCTCACCCCACCTTAGCTCCGCCCTTGAATAAATATTTAAACGCACTCCCCTTTGGGCCTTTAGCTTGGTCCCTCCTATGGACATCGCTAGCCTGATGAATATTAAAATTTTTCAATTTTATTACCCTCTGGCCCGCCTCCTCCCGGCTACAAGTGCCCAGAGTGCTCAAACAATTTTAAATATTTTCAATAACTTCTGGCAGTCAGCACCTGTCTGATGGTGCTGCCACCGACTTACCACCCTGGTCTGGGGTGAAGAGGACTGCTGTGGGAGGTCTACTGGCTGTGGGAGGGATGGCTTTGCAGGCACTGGGAGGGCTTTGCCTCGGGCGCAGGCAATGCAGTGGATGGTAGGGGTCCTCACAGGGCTCTGCGACATCTGACTGCGCTCTCTCTCTTCAGATGCAGCTCTTCTGGGGCACCACCACCACCAAGGGACCGAACAATTCAACTTACAAAATAAACGTACAAAAAGGTTTTTTTTTTTCTCTTCTCCAGGGAATACATCTACTCTATGTCTTTGCAGAGATGCAGCCTCCAGAACTGGACAAAGTATTCAAGATGAGGTCTTACCAATGTTCTACGAAGTGGCATCACAACCTCCTTCCTTCTGCTGGAGATACCTCTCCCTATGCAACCAAGAATTCCACTGGCTCTCCTCACAGCCTTCTCACATTGTTTGGTAACCTTTAGATCATCAGATATGATTACTCGTAGGTCTCTTTTCTGTTTGGTGGCTGTCAGTACCTCCCCCCTCCTGCATTTCTGTGCCCCTAGTGCATGATCTTGCAGTTCTTTACATTGAATCTTAGCTGCCACACCCTTGACAACTCCTCAAGCTTGCTTAGGTCCCCTTCTCATTTTCTCTACCCTTCCTGGAGTGTCAATCCTGTTGTAGATCTTCGTGTTGTCTGCAAAGAGACACGTGTTCCCTTCCAGTCCCTCTGCAATGTCGCTTATGAAGACATTAAAGAGAACTGGTCCAAGCACTAATCCCTGCAGGTTACCCCCCTCTCTTCAGCTTGAACTCTGTTGAACACCCCCCTCCCCCCGTCCTATCACTCAGCACATTTTTGACCCAGTTTACCACCCTGGGATCCATTCCTAGACTGCCCAGCTTGTTTACTAGCCTCCTATGTGGAACGGTGTCAAAGGCCATGCTGAAATCCAGGTAGACTACATCCACCGCCCCTCCCTGATCCACCTCCCTAGTCACCCAGTCAAAAGAAATCTATCAGATTTGCTTGACAAGATCTTCCTGCTGTGAATCCATTCTGCCTCGGGTCTTGTGCTCCACTGTATTCGAGATATATCACAAACCTTTCTTTTAGTAGTGATTTCATTAGTTTCCCCCACCACAGAGGTCAGGCTGACTGGCCTGTAATTGTCAGCCTCCTCCCTGCTCCCACTTTTTGTGGAGAGGGACTACATTCACCCTCCTCCAGTCCTTTGGTACTACACCTATTTTCAGTGAACTGTTGAATAGGGCTGTCAGTGGTGCTGCCAGCACCTCCCCAAATTCTCTTAATACTCTGGGATGTATCCTGTCTGGCCCCATTGCCTTGTCCACTTTCAGATTAGCGAGTTCCTTAAAGACTCTCTCCTTCTTAAATGGACTGGTGTCCATCTCCCTCTCAGTGGTGCTTCCATTGCCCAGCTTTGGTCCTTCCCCTTCCCCTTCCCCTGTGAATACTGAACAAAAATACTTGTTCAGGATTTCTGCATTTTCTTGGTACCCCTCTGCACACTTCCCTCCTTCATTTTTTAGTCTCACATTCCCACTCTTAGTTTTTTATCTTTAACTAACGTACTTGAAAAAGTTCTTGCCCCCTTTTGTTATTGCCTGGGCTATTTTTTCTTCTGCTTGTGCCTGTGCACTCCTAATTGCTTTCCCTGCCTCCCTCTGCTTTTCCAGATACTGTTCCCTGTCTTCTTCCCTATGTGTTTCCTTGTGCCTCAGGAATGCAGCCCTTTTTGCCCTTTCTCGGCCACTTCCTTTGAGCAGCATAATTTTTTCCTTCTCTTTGTTTTTCTTACTTACTTAATGCAATGACTATTTGCCTCCGCTATGGCTCCCTTTAGATTCTCCCATTGTTCCTCCACCCCCCTTTTCTCCCTCCCCGACAGTGATTTCCTAAGACATTCCCCATCTTTGCAAAGTCAACCCACCTGAAATCCAGGACCCTTGCTTTCATGTGGTTTGACTCTTCTGCTGTTCTCACATTGAACCACACCATACTGTGATCGCTTGATCCCAGATGGCTCCCCACTTTTACGTCTGTAATTATGTCCACGTCGGTGAGTACCAGGTCCAAAGTCACTCCCTCTAGGGTGGGCTCCATCACTAGCTGTCTTAGGCATGCCCCCAGCAAGGCTTCCAGGATGTCTCTGTTCCTGGCTGAGGCTGCAGCCTGGTTGCTTCAATCCACATACAGCAGACTGAAATCTCATAACCAGCAGCACCTCCCCTTTAGCTGTCATTCTATGGATGGCTTCTACAAGTACCTTGTCCAGCTCTTCCCCTTATGCGGTAGGTCTGTAGATCACACCAGTGTGAATGGCAGTGCCATTTCCCATCTCCAGGGTGATCCACAGTGCCTCCACTTCATGTACTTCAGCTGCCTTAATTCCTTCCCTTTAAGGAATCTCAATGGTGATGCCTCCCAGCAGAGCAAGAGTGGTGCCGTGACCAAGACCATCAACCTGAGAAATGGCACCAAGGAGAACCCACTGGTGGAGCATGACAGACCACATGCACCAGATCTGGTGAAATGACTGCCAGTGTAGGTTGTTCCTGAGTGGAGCCGGTCAGGGATAGTGACCACTCCACGGCCTTTCAAGGAGAAGAGAGGGAGAACTGGGGTCTTGGGAGATCGACTTTTCTTCGCTCTCCTCCAACTGGTTGATGGGGTCGAGAATACTCTAAGCCCCCTGATCCTCTGATGTTGAGGTTGACAAGTCAAATGTGGGCACTGTGGAGCTTGCAACCTTGATCTTAACCATAGAAGGCTAGACCATAGTTGAATGCTCGACCCAAATTAAGTAGTTGGGGAAGTCAAAGGAGCAGGAGGACCATGATCTCTTCTGGTCACAAGACCGCTGCCGGCAGCTCTTGTTTTTCTGACTGTGGCAGACGGGGCTCTTCCTGAAGTCATGGAGGGCCTGACACATCTCCCAAAATTCACTGCTGAAGGACACGCTGATGTTGGCCCCAACTGAGAGCAACGCCAAGGCTGATAAGGTGTCCAGTGCAGCAGCAGCCACCATCTCTTCTATGGCTGCAAGCAGGGTCGCAGACCCCTCTGCAGCGGAGGACTTCTTCCGGCCCTTCGGCTGAAGTTTCAGGTTCTGAGCAGCTGGCGGAGAAGAAACCAGGCCGTGGGATTCTTCAGGCAAAAAGGAGCATTGTCTGGAACAGGCTGCAGCCCGAAACATCATGTGTAACCCCCAAACAGTAGACATATAACGCTTCTGGGTGCATCTGTGACATTCTCTGGCAGCACGTGATGCAGAATTTGAAGCCAGGAGCAGGCTTTGCTTCCCCATGTTTCATCTTCCATTTACAAGGTTGGAGCCCAACCAAGGAATTCAAAATAATCAAAGAAACTGTGAGAGAAAAACTCAGAAATCGGCAATGGCACACTTGGGACCCTACAAGGGGCAAAGCTGTGAAGGAGGAGACCAAACACTTCCAGAGGAAAGGAAGCTCTGATGTCATCCAGACCTGGAGGATATACTGCCCGAGTGGTGAAGACAGCTTAGTTTGAAGACATTCTTATGAATCAGCAATTACAGTGGAACTGCCAGTGTATGGTTAGTGAACTATATCTACGCCCCTAGAAGAAAAAATTACTCACCGTGTTAATGTTGTTTCTTCCAAAGTGTCTTTCAGTATGCTTCACATTAGAAGATATACCGGCTGGGTTCAGCTGCCCCGGAGGTGAAGTCAATGAAAATGAGCAGAGAACACTGGCCAGTCAAAAGAGAGAGAAGGGGAGTGCTGCCTGCAGTCAGCCTAGGGCTTCAGAATTGTTTTGACACTGAAAAAATGGCAAAAACTTGCCTCATCAGAAAAAACTGTTCCAACAGGAATGAAAATTCATTCAGATGCTATCCTAACAATAGCACAAACTCCAAATAACTACTGTGAAAAACTTTCAAGCATAAAAAGTACAAAGGAACAAATCTGGCTAAAGAAAGGAAAGCAGAGAAATCCCCAGTCAGGTTGTGTAGGGGAGGACAGGTGGGAGGTGAAGCATACTAAAAGATACCTTGGAAGAAACATTACTATGGTGAGTAATTTTTTCCTCTCACCCCAGGGGTGTTTTAGTATGCTTCACATTAGCAGACTACAAAGCAGTACAGTTGGAGGGCGGGTACAGGACCTACTTTGGAAAAAGGCTCTGCAGTACCGCTGTGCAAAATTTGGCATCATATCTAGACTGTATATCCAAGCAGTAATGCTTTGTGAATGTGTGTACAGTTTTCCATGTGGCTGCTTTGCAGACATCAAGCAAGGGGATATCCCTTGCAGCTGCCACTCTGGCAGCAGTACCCCTAGTCGAATGGGCCCTTGGACCATGAGGAGGCTGAAGGGGCTGTTTGCCAACTTTGCTATAGCAGAACTGAATACAAGAGACAATCCAGCATGACATGGTTCTCTTGTTACTGGCTTTCCTCTGTCAGCCTTACCATAGGTGAGGACAAGCTGAGTGTTCACATCCATGAACTGCTTGGTATGCTCCAAATAGCAGGTCAGAGCCCTCTTCACATCCAAGCTATGTAGCTTGCGTTCACCTGGTGTGGAGCTTTATATGAAAAAGACAGGTAGTGTGATGGATTGATTATGATGGAACTCAGACTACTTTTGGCAGGAACTTCCTATTTGTTCTGAGGACTACCTTGTCCCTGTGGGCAATGATGTAATTAGGTGCGGTACACAGAGCCTGCAGTTCTGAGATCCTTCTGGCGGAGATGATCGCAATCAGGAACACAGTCTTCCAAGAAACATACTTCAATTCAGCTGTCTCCGTGGGTTCAACGGTGGCTCCAACAGGTGAACTATACAGAGGTTCAAGTCCCAAGGAGGGACAGGCTCTCGAAATGGGGGTTGAAGATGTAGCAGGCCCTTGAAAACTTTCTGAAGATAGGCTGAGATAATAGACCTTTCCTTCCACGCAGAGAGGTAAGCTGAAATGGTTGCTAAGTGTACCTTGAGGAAAGCGGCCTTAAGGCCGGCTGAGTAAAGGTGCACCAAATGGTCCAGAAGGGTTGGCAGATTAGCCTGAAGAGGGTTTATCTGCTTATCCATACAACATAGGAAAAACCTCTTCCACTTGGAGGCATAATTCTTTTTAGTACTAAGTTTTTTAGCCAAATGAAGGATCTCTAGGACTTGTTCAGAGTACTATGAATCAGAGAACTTAAGCTCCTCAAATACCAAGCCTTGAAGTGAAGAGACTTAAGATTGGGGTAAACTACCCCTGTGTGAGGCAGGGTCCGGAGACTGTGGGTCACTGGCAAGCAAATGGGCTTCCTGACTGACAGGGCAAGGAGCAGTGAGTACCAAGGCTGCCTTGCCCAGTCTGGGGCCACCAGGATCATAGTGGCTGGCTGGTCCCAGAGTTGAAAATTACGTACCTATCATAATTCTTGATCTTTCTGTGTATTTTCATCATTCATCACTGTTGGGTGTCTGCCAGAGACAGGCACCCCACGGGAGCATTTTTTGTTTTTTTTTTTTTGGTAGGAGGAGCTGGCGAACCCCCCCACGAGGCCGATGCATTGCATGGCGCTCATGGGTTGGCCAGAAACGGCCATTGGGTCCTCCTCCACCTCAGTTCTGCTTGCTGGAGAGACAGAAGGGAAAAAGTACAGAGAAAGATGGGCAGGGCAATGGAACCCAAGGGACAGCAAAAGGGAAAAGGAGCAACTGAAAAAGAATAAGCCATTGAGAGGACAGATAAGAAAAAAGGGGGACCTGAGAGTTATGGGCCATGAGGCCCCAGTCCCTGAATGACCAAGAGGGAAAGAAGAAAGAGAGGAAGGATAGGGAGAGAGAGGGTTTAGGGAGCATGGGATGAAGGATGGGGGAGGCCAGGACCCATGAGGGCCAGGTTGATCAGAAGATCACCAGGAGATGTTCAAGGAGATTCCAAATCTTCGGAATTCTGGATGGGTATGGCCACCCCAGCTCCAATCCCAACTCCCTAGGGGAAAATCACACTCCTCGCTCTCCCCCCTGCAGTTACCACAAGGAGAAAACAGGTTTTCGAGGGGGGAGAGAAGGGATCCCCTAAAACACACCGTCCCCATTAGGGAAGGTAAGAGAAGGTAACAAGGGCAAGGGAATTATGGACAGCCCAAAACCACCCATCCTGCAACTGACAATGGACTTCATGGGATGGAGGCATCCTATGGAAGGACCAGGACAGAGGAGGTGCCAGAAGACCCTGAGGAAAAAAAACACTAAGGGGCTCCACTGGCCCATTTCCAAAGCCCTCCTGGTGGCCTGCCAGAGAGGAAGAAATAACCCAAGGGAGGCAGTATGACACTGGGACTGAGGCCTTGTGAGGGGAAGGTGGGAGGGATTCAGTGAAGAATGATGAAGATACACAGGAAGATCAAGAATTACAGTAGGTACGTAATTTTCATATCTTACCTGTGTCAATCATCACCATTCATCACTGTTGGATGAGTACCGAGCACCCCCGAAGGGGGCCCAAGAAACCCTGAAGGAATAACATCCCTCAGTCCCCTCCAGTGGGAAAACGGGGGGAAGGGTGACCCTCTGCTAGCTGGTTAGGGCTTGGACTGGTCAGGACGAGGTGGGGTCCCCTGAAATCTAGGGGAAGGAAGACGCTCCTGAAGCTCCTGCCTCCGCTGTGGGAGAAAAGATGGGTACCCTGGAAGGAGGAGGCCAGCAACCTGCGCCAGGCCAAAGATGACAACCTTGAAAGGCAAAGCCATGCCGTCCGCCTAATGCAGATCATTGTCAAGCCGTGAAGTGACCTCATTGGTGTCGTATAATGCCCTTAACTGGTGCCTCACCAACTTCAGGCCTATAGCAGAGAGGGCTATGGCTTGCCACGTAGCCTCCGAGTAGGGCAGCGATGATAAAGCCTGACCTAGCATTGCCCACAGATGCCTTTTATAGGCAGTGTGGTGCACCAGATGTGAGAAAACTGCCAGCAGACTCCTCTACACAGAGGAGAACACCCTCTGCTCCTGCTGATCAAACTCCCGAGAGTCAGTATCAGGGGGCTGGTCGTGGACCAGGCGTCTATGCCTGGAAGGGGTGTCCAGTCACGTCAGTCCAGAAGGTGGATGAGGCAAAGCACCTGGAGACACGCGAGTCACACAATACCGTCTCCAGCAGCCATAGGGGCTGGTTCCAGGGAGTATGGACACTGCCAGGCACTGTACGGCACCTGCCAGAAGGGAACCAGCCAGGACAAAACCACCAAATGGTTCACTCCGTATTTGCCTACAAAGGCTTGCATCGCACGCTCGGTATTGTCTTTTGCATAACGGGAGATGTGCAAGTCCCTGACCAGCCTCGACAGGAAGCACTGATACTGGGCCTGATCAGCGTCTGAGGACAGATGGACAGTAATCTCTTCCCCTGTGGAGGAAGATGAGGAAGTCGAGGAACTTGAGTCAGATTCTGGCTGCAGCGGGGGAACTGGTTGGAAGATCTGCTCGTCCATAGCCCTAAACTATTGTGGAAAAGCTGCAACCTGAGATCTGAACTGGACGCAGAGGCACAGGCGAACCTGTCACCTGAAGTGACATGTGTCTGCCAGGGTTAGAAGAATCCACAGGAGAACCTGGCATAAGCAGAAAACCGCAGATCTGTAGATTCACCGTCCTGTCCTGAAAATTAAAATGGTGGGGACTACAGGTGAGCTACCCTATGAGGGGACTGGGGCCACATGGCTCTAGAAGGGCGGACCACAGTCCCACCTAAAGAGACCTCCTTAGGAGAAGACGAAGGGAGGAGACCAGGCCCAGCACTGCGGCTCCTTCCCCGACCCCGGAGGGCCATGAAAGTGTGCCGAGATCCATCACCCCATTCCCTCAACCCCGTGGACTTCGAGGAAGCTCTCTTCCTCGTACCCTGTGCCAAAGAGCCCTCCAACTCAGACGACCCCCCCCCCGAGGGGGCCGCAGAAAGGGGGTCTCAATCCTGATTCTAAGAGGAGGGATGGCACCGAGGACGGCTGCCACCCCCCTCACTCAGAAACCCGATCACCACACCCGCAGCCGTGGGAAAGCCGGTCCGCAGCTGACTCCCCAAGACACCCTTATCTCGAAAGTCAGCATGGGCCACAGTCACCTGTGCTGTGGAAGGGGGCACGTGGGGAGGCACAAGGGTGCTAGGACATGGGGAATCCTTAGATTCTGAAGAATCAGGCCTCCAGTCCGGATCCGCTTCTAAATCGTCTTCCTCCGAAGAGGAGACGACCAAGAAGGGCTCTGGCCCAGCAGCCCCGAGGGTTCCCTCAGTCACAGCGCCGCGACCTGACCCTGCACCCCTCGCGGCACCACTCTGGTCACCGGAGTTGCGAATGGCTCCAGGATCAGAAGCAGCACCACCGGGTGGTGCCAAGCAATGCCCTATGCCAGGACCCGCAGACGTGGGTCCCAACAATGGTGGAGCCTGCATCTCAAGGAGGTGACTGATAGAGTGGTGCTTCCGGCCCAGCCCTGAATGGAGGTGGGCTGGCCCTCCGGCACCGTGGTAGGAACCTCCTCTATGGCAAGGCATGAAGAAGAGAAGGCCCCCTCTTCACCGGACCATACAGGCCTGGGAAGGGACCCACAGGGAGGGCAAAGTGTCCTGCACTTGGACCGACAATGCCCACTGAAGGTCGGCAGAGCCCTGCTGACCTTCAATGTGTGGTGCTCTAGAATTCGGTGGTCCATTGAGATGCAGGTGTCACAGGAATCCATGTTGTGGTGCGGTCCAAGGCAGAAAAAGCAAACATCATGCTGGTCGGTAAAGGATATCTGTTGGCCGAAAGGACACAGACGCATAGGAGGCCAACTGTTTTCTTCAACCATTTTTTGTCCCGACAACCAGACATGATGCGTACAGTAACTGAAAATAAATCAAGCAAAGACTCGACGTTGCAAAAAAAAGGGAAAGATCTTACCAGGATCTGGAACGGCATCGAGTAGGTAGCAGAAGCAAGGTGGAGTTAATGGAGAAGGGATGCCGTTGAAGGCTTCTAGGCATCAATGAAAACTAAGCCGCGCAGAGTAGTCTTGAGCAGGGGTGCTGTCTCAATGGCGGGAGAAGCAGAACTGAGGTGTGTCGGCTTCGTGGGTGGTGCTGGCTCCTCCTACCAAAAAAAAAAAATAAGTCTCCCACGGGGTGCCTGTCTTCGGCAGACACCCTACAGTGATGAATGGTGAAGACTGACACAAGTAAGATCTCAGTGTATCAGTGGAAAAGGAGGAAATGCATACAAAAACCTCCCTGTCCAATCTAGCATTATGGCATCCACTGGAATTGTCCCCAGTGCTGGGGGCCTGCAACAGTACTGTGAAAGCTGGTTGTTGAGGTTGGAAGCAAAGAGAGCCACCTCTGGAACACCTCACCTTCTGAAAATCATGGCTAGGACCAGCTTGTTCAAGGTTCATTTGTGGTGATTCTGACTGATGCGACTCGAGCATCTGCCAAAGTATTGTCCTTGCCTGGGAGATGAATGGCGGACAGATCCATGTCTAGGGAATAGTCCAGAGACCAAATGTTCATTGCCTTCTGTGCAAAGTTTGGTGGATCTTGTACCACCCTGCTTGTTGATGTAGAACATGGCAGTGGTATTGTCTGTTCTGATCTGAACAGAGTGCCCTTTGAGCTGTGGAGTGAAAGCCTTAATGGCTAGGTATACAGCTTTGTGTTTGAGCAGACTGATGTGGTAGGTGGACTCTTTGAAGGTCCATGTGCTGCTTATGGACTGGTCATGCAGGTGAGCTCCCCAACCTAGGAGGGAAGCATCTGTTGTAAGCACCCTGGAAGGATGTTTTAGCTGGAAAGGGACCCCTTCCCTGAGGTTCTCTTTGTCTTTTCACCAGTTGAGGGCCTAAAGAAGAGTTCTGGTGACTGGAACTAGTTTTGGGAAAGGATCCTTTTTTTGGGACCACCGAGTCCTAAGGTGATACTGTGTGTCCCTCATTTGGAACCTGGCACCAGGGACCACTGCTGTCATAAATGCCATGTGACCCAGAAGTCTGAGGAAATGCCTGCTAGCCTTGGCTGGCCTGGGACGGAGGAGTTGACCAAGTCCAGAAAGGTTTGCACCCTGTCCATAGGGAGGAAGGCCTTTCTTTGCAGGATGTTGAGTTCTGCTCCGATGAAGTCCAGTATCTGGACTGGCTCAAAGTGGGACTTCTCTTTGTTGATGATGAAGCCTAGAGACTCCACAGTGCTTCTTGTCTGGATCAGGGCTTTGCAACCTCTTGTTTTGTCTTGCCCACTGTTAGCAAGTCATCCAGATATGGGAAGACAGACACTTCTTGTTGTCTCAAGTAAGCTGCCACTACTGCTAGGAACTTTGTGAAAACCCTGGGAGCTGAAGTGAGTCAGAATGGTAGGGATGCAAACTGGTAATGGCCTGATGGCAGCCTGAACCTGAGAAACTTTCTGTGGGATGGCCTTATGGGGATATTGAAATAGGTGTCCTTGAGATCTAGGGAGACTATCCAGTCTTCTTGCTGCAGAGAATGTATCACGTGATTCAAGGTGACCATTTTGAATTTTGGCTTCAGTAAGTGCCTGTTTAGGTACCTTATGTTGAGAAAAGGTCACCACTCCCCGTTTTTCTTCTGAGTACCTGGAATAGAGTTCTTTTCCCCACTGAGAGAAGGGAACCTTCTCCACTGCTTGAGCATTCAGATGGTTTCCCTCCAGCTCCAACAGTAACTTCTCTGTTGGGGTTAGGGGTTTGCACTATGGCCAGAATAGATTTCAAGAGAGCTCTTTGATAATGAGCTGCATACGCCATATATGAAGAAAGGTGAAACAGCAAAGAAGCAGTGGTATAAGATTTCTTACCCATATAATCCAGCTGTCTCACCCCAAGGATTCTTCAGCATCTATTGACAAATGCAGTATGCCAGCTGGGTTGAGATGCCCCAGAGAGGAGGAGGAGTCAATGTAAATGAGGAGGTGCAATCAGAAGAGAGAGAAAGGGGAGTGCTGCCTGCAGTCAGTCTGAAGGACCTCAGAACTTTTTCTCCACTGACTAGGCAACACTGCATTGGAGCTCTCTCTCTCTCTCCTGAATCTTCAAAGACTTTCCTGTGAGTTTTTTTTGTTATTTTAGTGCTGCCATTACTATTTTGAAGTACAGTTCTTTACTTTTAAACATTTCCTCTGCAGTTCCTGTTTGGTTCTCGGCAACCACAGACTTACCATTTTTTATCGTGTTTTGCATCGTTTCTGAGGTAAAAGTTTCTGCATTTTCAGAAACATTCATGGTTTTCTTATTTTCCTATATAGTTTGCAGTGTTAAGTGTGTTTTTTCTGCATGTACTGCTTTTTTGGGGCATTTTAAGTCGTGTTTTAGTGGCATTTTCCTGTGGCTTTCTCTTTACCCAGGGACCACTTCCATCTCTTATTTAAACATATTTAATTAATATTTGAGAGGGTTTCTCTGCCTTATCCTTAAGGAAAGCCTCTCTTTCTGGTGCAGTGGGCTCCTGTTGGCAAGAGGTGTGGAGGTGGTCGCTGTCTTTCCAAACACAATTTAAACATTTTTATAGAGCTATACAGTCATGTTTACATTAGGTTCTCTGGCCAAACACAATTTAGCATGGCCACCCAGTCTGCCTTCCTCCTCTAAACGCGATGAGGAGGATACCAAGTCAACACAAAATAAAGACAAGTCCTCTTAAGGACTTTAATGAAAATAAGTCTGATAAAAGCAAAATTCCAGTCAAGCCACATAAAGACAAAATGAGCAGAGTTCTAATGTACTCCTGCAAAAAGACAAAAGATAAACATACCACTGCTCCTTCCTCCGAAGGACAAAGGGAGACATCAGTGGTAAATAAAGATATGCCCTCTGCAATGAAATGGCTAAGGCTTGGCATGTACTTCAGACTTTACAATCTATGGAATTTGTTTCTCGGCTCCTTTGGGGCCTGATTCTTCTCTCCATGACACTGGCTACCCAAGGTCTTTATTATGAGGGAGAGTATGATGAGGATTGCCACGGGGTGACTCCTTAGATCCAGATGGTCACCTCAGTGTGATTTTTGATGAAAATGATTAAGTTCTTCCCATTTTCTTATATTAAACAGATGGTGGACACCTGGAACTTCCCTCCAGGATGACACTGACCAAGAGATGGAGGAAGATTATATAGAAATGATGGGTCCTCCTCCTTCAAAGAAACTGATTTTGCTAATACGTAATACTTTGAAAAGAACAACTTTTAAAATACTGAGACCCCTAATTCTGTTTTGGGGTGATAGAAAGATTGAGTGGAAATACCAGCTTGGTAAACAAACTGCTGACTTTCTACTCACATCCTGACCACAAAGGGGTAGTCCAGGTGACAGCCTGTGACAAAGCCACCATGCCACTGTCTGCTCACCCTTGCAGAAAAGGAGTCAAAGAAATTAGATTCCATGGGAAAGAAATCATATACTACTGCCTCCCTGCTTCCTGTGCCTGTCTATCTACATGGCATATGCAGCTAGATAGCAAAGAGCCCTTTTGAAATCTATTCTGGCCATAGTGCAGCATGGGGGAAACACTATGGTTAGGGACGCCTATGAAACTGTTAAACTGACTATAGAAGCTACTAAGTACCAGTTTCACATGGCCATAGATAATGACATAGCCTCGAGGGTCATGGCTTAGGAGGTTTGCTTGGTAAGGACTACTAATCTCACACAGCATACCCAGTCTCAGGCTATGGATTTTCCTTGTGAGAATTCCTCTTGGGGAGCAAACTGAGGCTTACATGAAAAGGATGGATACGTATAAAACTACTTATAAGAGTAACTCAGCCCAAGAGAAGCCTTCTACCTCCCACAAAACAAGGAGGGCAGGGGCAGGGGTTATTTTCCCAAAGCATTTTATCCCATGCCAATGCCTATGTTTTTTCCCCAGATGAGAGGTTACTTCAGGGCAGAGGTAGTAGAGGCCAGAGAGAGCCAGCTCCATTGCTACCTCCTCTTCACAAACCAAACAGTCCTCCTCACTGCTTTCCGTTGCCTTCCAGTATGGGGCAGGCTCTTCCACTATTTCCATCACTGGCAACGATCACCACAGACAAGTGGGTGCTGGAGGTGGTGGGTCTGGGCATATCTCGTCCAGTTCAAAGATTTCCCTCCCTTCAAGGCCCCAAGCTATCAAAACCACTAACCCCATCAGAAAAGCTGTTGGAGATAGAGGTGAATACCCTTTGGAGGCCAAAAGAGTATCCTTCCCCAATGAGGAAAAGGTCTCTGCTCCGGCATTTCTTACTCTGAAGAAAATGGGGAATGGCAACCTATTCTGGACCTGAGGTACCTGAACAAGCACCTGCCGAAACCAAAGTTCAGAATGATAACCGTAAATCAGGTCATCCAGTCTCTAAATAAGGGGGACTGACTAATTTCCCTAGATCTGAAGAAAGCCTATTTCCATATCCGAATCAGGCAGTCCCACAGAATATTTCTCAGATTCCAGCTACTTTCAGGCCACTACCAGTTTGCAGCTATGCCTTTCAGATTAACTTCTGCTCCCAGGGTCTTCACAAAGTGCCTGGCTATGGTTGCAGCACATCTCAGAAGACAAGAGATTTCTGTCTTTCCGTACCTGGATGATTGGCTAATCGTAGCCAACTCACCAGACGCAGTCTCAGAAGCCCTGCACCAGACAAAAAACATCCTGCAGTCTCTGGGCTTCATTATCAACAAAGACAAATCCTATTTTCGGCCTGCCCAAGTGCTGCAATTCATACTGGCAGAGTTCAATACTCTGCAGGGGAAGGCTTTCCTTCCTGCACACAGAAATCAGAATTTTCTCAGCCTGGTAATTTTCTTTGCTCTGGGTCAGCCAGATAATTCCTCAGGCTACTCGGTCACATGGCCTCAATGACTGCAGTAGACTCAGGTGCCAGATTCCAAATGAGGGACATTCAATATCACCTCAGGTTTCACTGGTCACAAAAAAGGATTCCTTTTCAAAGCTAGTGCCAGTCACAAAAACTCTACTTCAGGCCTTGGGCTGGTGGAAGGAGGTAGAAAACGTCAGGGAAGGGGTTTCTTTTAAAATTCAACAAACCTCCCAGATCCTGACAACAGACGCCTCCCTCCTAAGGTTGGGGTGCCCACCTAGGGGACCAGTCCATAAGTGGCACATGGAGTCCCAGAGAATCCACATACCACATCAATCTCTTGGAACTCAGAGCAGTGTTTCTGGCCATCAAGGCCTTCACCCCACAGCTCAAAGGACATACTGTTTAGATAAGAGCAGACAACACCACTGCCATGTTCTATATCAACAAGCAATGGGGCACAAGGTCCACCAAACTCTGCACCGAGGCAATGAGAATTTGGGCCCTGGCATACTCCCTGGACATGTCCCTGTCTGACATTCATCTTCTGGGCAGGGACAACACTTTGGCAGATGCCCTAAGCTGCATCAGTCAGGGTCACCATGAGTGGACCCTCAACAAACAGGTCCTTGCCACAGTTTTCAGAAGGTGGTGGTGGCGGGGTTCCAGATCTGGATCTATTTGCATCCAACCGCAGCCACCAACTTCCTCAGTACTGCTGCACGCCCCCAGCTTTGGGGACCGTCCCAGTAGATGAACTGACTCTGAACTGGACAGGGAGGTTTCTGTATGCCTTTCCTCCCTTCCCTCTGATTTTCAGGGTCCTTCTCAAGCTCAGGAATCAGCTGGCCACTATGATTCTGGTGGTCCCAGACTGGGTGAGGCAACCCTAGTATTCCCTGCTTCTCACCCTGTCTGTCAGGAAGCCCATCAGACTGCAAGCAACCCACAGTCTCCGGACTCTTCCCCAGACAGGGGTAGCATACCCCAACATTCAGTGTCTTCATCTCAAGGCCTGGTACTTGAGGAGTTAGAGTTTCCTGAATCCCAGTACTCTAAGCAGGTCCTGAGAATGTCCAAAAAAACTAGCAATAGGAAGACTTATGCTTCCTAGTGGAAGAGGTTTTTCACTTTGGTGTAAGGATAAATGCTTAGATCCTTTACAGGTTTCTCCTTCTATCCTCCTGGACTATCTGGTTCATCTTCAGATGGAAAGCCTTAAAGCTTAATCCCTGAAAGTGCATCTGGCAGCCATTTCGGCTTACCTTTCCATGAAAGGAGAAATCTGACATTTCACAGCCCATGTTTAAAACATTTTTCAAAGGTCTTCTGCACCTTCAACCTCCACTGAGGGAGCCGGTCCCTCCTTGGGACTTGAACCTCTGCATAGCCCAGCTCATGGAACCTCCCTTTGAGCCCATGGCTTCTGCTCACCTGAAGTACATCACTTGGAAGACTGTCTTTCTGGTTGCCATAATTTCAGCAAGAAGGATTTCAGAGCTGCAAACTCTGTGCACTGAGCCTAACTACATAATTGCCCGCAAGGACAAAGTAGTAGTTAGGACATATGGAACTTTTTTGCCCAAGGTGGTCTGAGTTCTACCTCAACTGGTCTATCACCCTTCCTATCTTTTCACATACAATTCCACTCCAGGTGAGAGCAACCTGCACAGCCTGGATGTGAAAAGGGACATGACCTGTTACTTGGAGCATACTAAGAAGTTCTGAGACTCCCACACTCAACTCTTCCTCACCTACGGTGAGGAGGGCACAGGAAGGCCAGCTACCAAGAGGACCATTTCCCACTGGATTGTCTCTTGCATCCAGTTCTGTTACAGTAAAGCTGGCAAGCAACCCCCCCCCCAGGGCCCACTCTACTAGGGGTACGGCTGCCACAGTGGCAGCTACAAAGGATGTCCCTTTGCTTGAGGTATGCAAAGCTGCCACTTGGGAAACAGTACACACATTCACAAAGCACTACTGCTTGGATGTGCAGTCCAGATCAGATGCCAAATTCAGCACAGTGGTGCTACATAGCCTTTTTCCTAAGTATGTTTCTGTGCCCACCTCCCAATGGTACTGCTTTTGTAGTCTGCATCCGTCAATAGATGCTGAAGAACCCCTGGGGTGAGAAGAAAAATTACTAACTAGAATGTTGCTTCTTCCAAGGAATTCTTCAGCATTATTGACACTTCTACTCTTCCTCTCCTGCGAAACCTGACTGGGGGTGGCTCTGCTTTCTTGTCTTAGCCAATTTTGTCTAGTTCTATTGTTCTATATTGGTTTTTTTGTAGTAGTGGTTTGGATTTTACAGTTTCTACATTGACTGTTTTTTTTACTGGCACAGTTTTTGCCCTTTTTGCACCGCTTGAAATAGTTATGAGGTCCTTCAGGCTGACTGCAGGCAGCACTCCCCTTTCTCTCTCTCTTTTCTGTTTAATCAATGCACCTCCTCATTTACATTGACTCCTCCTCCTCCTCCTCAGGGCAGCTCAACCCAGCTGGCATACTGCATCTGTCAATAATGCTGAAGAATTCCTTGGAAGAAACAATATTACTACGGTGCATAATTTTTTCTTCTAGACTCCTTTTCAGGAGGTTGAGTGGTAAGAGTACATTTGCTTTGTCACAGGGTGGGCCTATCGACTCCCTAATGATCTAGGTGCACATAAAGAAAATCAGCATTTGTCCTGCCTAGCTGATATTTCTTTTCAGTTTTGCTTTCTACTCTAGTAACAGAAGTAGTGTTTTGAGTATTCTCATAGTTGCCCTTTAAAGGGCTTTGTGAATGAGCAAGATTAGCTTTCTAGAGATAGGAAGGTCCATCATCTCTACATAGTCTTCCTCTTCCTCTTGTTCTTTGTCCTCCTGGATAGCAAGGTCCAGGGTGTCCACCATATGTTTTCAAAAGTAAAATGAGATGAGACATCCTCCTAACCATTAGAGAGGGTACCAAATTCTTGGTCGGTGCCCATCAGTCTGTCAAAGCTCATCCTCTGCCAAGTTTTCTCTCTTCTTCATATTTGAAACCCTGGTGACAGCAAGGGTTCTGAAGAGGTACTATACATAGCATCTGAAGGGGCAGAGAAAAATTGCCCAAAGATTGTAGAGTCTGATAACCATAACAAAACCTTAGCCATTTCATTTGCAGAGGGCATACATGTATGTGCCACTGGTGTCTCCCCTTGCTTTTTAGTGGGAGGGGACAAAACACTATTGGTGGTATGAACTGAAAAAGGGTGTTCTGTACCACAGGAGGCCCAACCTCCATACAAAAAGCGTGCATGCCCAAGTAGTGGTACCTGAGACGTACAAGCAACAAGTAATGGAAGCTGCTCACTTTAGTCCCTGTGGGCATCTGAGCCAAGGTGGGGTCTTAGCTCAATTAACCCCATATTATTACTGGCCAGGAATGTTTATGTGTAACCAGATAGAGGTATCTGCTGGGGAAAGCAGACGAACTAGTACCCGGGGTGTGAAAAGAGTGTCCCAAAGGGTAGAGGTCATTAAAGAAAAAAATGGCACCCTTGGAAAAAGGGAAAACTCCCACACGGTCACAAGGTACCACATGGTAACTGATGGCTGAATATAAGCACAATGATTAAAATGTTAATGTTCCCAAAACACCTCAAAGTGTATAGGATTTAGGAATCTGCTGATTAACACTGGATGGAAGTCAGCCAGGAGGGTTCCTTGGTTTCCTGTAGGTTTCTGCAGAGACCCACCTGGGGATAGGATGACCAAATGTTTGGGGTCACATGTTATCATAGGTTGAAACAGGAGAATAGAAGTTACTGTTGCTCCTTTCTTATTCCCATAGATGCTTTGTGTAAGACAGAGAGGTCAAGGCAATTGCAGACAAGGCCAGATGTGGCTCTGCAATGGTCCCTTTCTGTAGGCAAAAGTGTAGCATGTTTGGTCAGGGGGAGGGCTTGATATCAAAGAAAGAGGTACCCAAGGGCAGACAAGGAGTCTGAGGGGGTACATACGTTTTATTCTTTTCTGAGGGAAAGCCTACCAAGGAGAAGTTGAGTGGAAAATGGATTGGAACCTGTGTTGGGGCAACACCAAAAGACTATCTACAATCAGGTGTCTGTATCAGTAGCAAGTGAAATGACTGAATCAAGAGACGTAGTGGGTTTATGTAGAGCGGTTGAACCTAGGACTAGACCCCTGCTTAAAACCAACATGTCTAGTGGGGCTGGAGCAGGTAATTACTACAGAGAAAGTCTTTCTATGGTACTGGACTTTACAGCTGTCCAGATTTTTGGTTAAGAAATATGACAGACTTTCTCTAAAAGGAGATGGTAAGGTACCGTTAGTCTCTGTTGAGAAATGTGTTAATACCTCAGGGTAAAGAATGATGATATCCACTATATTTATAATGGAATGTTTATCATCAATAGGGGCCCTGAGACACAGCCTTCTGAAGATGGCTTGGTGGAAGCTCCATCCCTTCCTGGGACAGGAAGGTGGTAAGCAGTCTGCAATAACTGCTTCTCTCTTAAGGTGGGGGATATGTGACAGGGAGCTCCTGCCACTCTTGAGGACCAACCTTTTCTTAAATCTGTTGCAGCAGTTCTTCTATTTCTTAGCCTAATCTATTCTTTACAATTTCTAGTCCATAAGGTCAGCCACCTGTAGGCACCCCTCCCTTTCTTGACTATGCTATAGTGTCCTCTTTAAATTTTCCTTTTCCTCTCAGGTCCTCGTGACAGGGGGTTATTGAGGTGACCTCCAAGTTGATATAAAACAACAGACAGTGTTCCTCGTTGTTGGATTTAGTATGCAATGGCACTATGTCATAAAATACTTTAATGTATATACCTTATGTGTATAAAATCTGTAAATGTTGAAAATACCATGGCACTAGGTGTTTTTCAGAAAGGTAAAAAGTTACTAGGAGACCGTATGATAAAAATTAAGTTAATTGTGCTATTTAAAATGCATGTAAATTGCTTTAAACTGAACAAGTCTGAATTTTCATGGTGATGTGCATGTATCCCATCATGCTTTGCATTATGGAAGTATGTGTGATGTTGCATTTCTTTGAAACTTGGCTTACTGTCAATGCCCTTTGTGGTAACCCTTGTTTCAGTGCTTCTGCACTGAGGTTCTTTGCCTTTAGCTTTTTTTTTTTTTAATTTGAGCCCCTCCACCCAAGCAAACAAGGCCCGCATAGGGGAGGCTAAATCTCAACACATGCGTTAGGTCAGAGATCAGTGAGTCAGTATGTGCTGATTAAGTGTAGAGGAAAGACTTGCATAGTCTGGTGCTACAAACTGATGTACTGAAGAAAAGATATGCCATTGTTGAAGGTCATCTCCTGCATCACACAGAGATTGTATGTTGAATTTAGAGTTCGTGTCTGGTCCATCTGTTATCCCACAACCCCTCCACAAGGGCAGTGGTATGTTCTTCTTTCTATCTTTCTTAGCAGGGACTGAATCAGAACCTTGCTCACCATGGGTCTGGATATTCAAACTGCGCTATTTTGTGGCGCAAGCCCTTACGCTGCACAAAATAGTTGCACAGGGGTGTGGCCGGGGCGATATTCAAAGGAGTTGCGCTATTGAGCAACTCCTCTGAATATCACCCGGCCACAGCCACTGTGCATGGCGCGAGGTGGAACTTGCGCCACCGCATGTGGTCAGAGGGAGTACATCTGGTTGCGGTGGCGTTAGTACTACTGCGCCATGCGCAAATTTCCGATATTCAAAAGGTGACATGCAAATGGGGCCATAATTCATGACGTAGCGCTGGGGCCATTTGCATCTATTTATGGCTCCATTTGCATGCTATTAGCATGCAGGCGCGCAGATCCCCGAGGATTGCGCCTGGCGCCTGCCAGGCAGCAGCCGCTGGGGACCGGACGCCCTGCAGCCCATCAAGGGCAAAAGTGTAAATAATCCCCCAATTCGACTGGCCGATCGTGGGCAAAAGCATAAAATCCCCTCCCGACTGGCCCGATCGCGGGCAAAAGCTAAATAACCCCCACCAGCCTGATCGCTGGCAGCAAAGTGCCCCCCAAGAACATATCCCTGGTGGTCCAGTGGACCACTAAGCCCAATCGCGGCTGCAAAGTTTAAACCCCACCCCCAGGAAATATTCCTGGTGGTCCAGTGGACTACTAAGCCCGATCGCTGGCTACAAGTTTAAATCCCACCCCCAGGAAATATCCCTGGTGGTCCAGTGGACCGCTAAGCCTGATCAGGGCTGCATAATGTGGCGACACCCCACAAGACCATATCCCTGGTGATCTAGTGTCCCCCACCCCACTCCACGAAGCCCCACCACCCCGCTCCCCGGCGGTGACAGCATCCCACCGCTTGCCGTTGAAGTCGACGATCGCTGGGTACAAGATGCTTGACAGGTAGAGCAAGAGCTACGGCGCAGTTTATTGGTGATAAGGTAGTCCAGATATGTGAATGAAATTACATATCTGACTGGCCTTGTACGGGAGTGAGCTGCACGCCCATTGGCTCTTGCTCTGCACCATAATGCGAGCGTCTCACCGGGCAGTCAGTCGGCGGGCGTAGGCGGTGGGATGCTGCCGCTCAGCCTGGGGAGGTGGTGGGGCTGTGGGTGGGTGGGTAGGGGCACACTAGATCACCAGGGATATGTTCTGGGGCACTTTGATGCCCGCGATCGGGCTGGTGGGTGGGTTTATTTGCTTTTGCCCGCGATCGGGCCAGTTGGGGAGGTTTTTTATGCTTTTGCCCGCGATCGGCCAGTCGGGTGGAGGGGTTTTAATGCTTTGCCTGCATCAGGCCAGTCGGGGGGGGGGATATTTTACACTTTTGCCCGCCATCAGGCTGCTGGGGTATGGCGAGTAGGTTGAGGGCCAGCTACTGGCAGCTGCTGTGCTGCGCTTCTGCAATGCGGCAGCTTCACCTGTGGGTGGCCTCGACTCACTCCTTTTTTGGCTCAAAGTTGTGCAGGCGCAGGTTGGGGCTGCGCCAGACACTCTCACAGCCCGCTGAATATCGGGCTGTGCAGTTTATGCATGGTTCCTCCACCTTCAGTTCAGCATGCATTCATTTGCATTGCGCTGTTGCTCAGCTTGCCTTGCGGGGCGCAACTGCCTTCTGCTGAATATGGCAGTATGGCGCAATTTTGGACTTGCGCAGGCGCAACCCTACTGCGCATGGTGCAACCCTTTTGAATATCCAGCCCCATGACTTTTAGAGGCTTGGTCACAATTTTTACTCTTATCAGACTTCGTTTCAGTATTGCCCTTAGAAAGCTTATCTTTATTCTTATATTGAGAAGCGGTACCCTTCTCAGCGCTTTTAGAGGAGGGGGAGGCAGACTGAGATGCCATAGTTTTCAGTTCCTTAGCCCTATTAAGAGCCGATTTTTTTTAAGTTTAGAACATAATTCACAGGAATGTTCTGCACCTAGGCAAATAAAGCAAAGATTGTGGCTGTCTGCCTTGGCCACAATTTTGGAGCAATTCAAACAATGTTTTAATTTCTGTTGGTCTAGTCCTTTTAGTTGGCTTCATTGACATTCCAAAGTGTCAGAAAAACCTTTAAAAATGATGTTTCCCAAGAAGGAAGAACTGAAAAGAAAACTGGTCCCAAGCTGTGGAGAACCGTGGGAAAAATGGTCCTCAGCCAAGATAAAAGATTTTAGGAATGTGGCAAAATCACAGTTTCTTGTGGAAAAAAGAAACTACAGATAGTTTTAAATAGAAAAATAGTAAACTGCAAACTTTAACTTCAACCGAAAAAATTCACCTCAGGAAAGACAGGAAGCGCCGAAGAGTCGAAAACAAGGAAAAGATCAGTGGTCCGGGGAACCAAACGAGGACCATGGAAAATTTACAATAATGTGGTAAAAATTACCTTACAACTGAAGGCAGCAAAAAGACTCGGAGAGAAAACTTTGTCTCTGAAGAGAAAAGAAGAGACGGCACTCTGGGGCAGTGTTGCTCAGTCTGCAGAGAAAAAATTCTGAAGCCCTTCAGGTTTACTGTAGGCAGCACTCCTCTTCTCTCTCTTCTGATAGGCCAATGTTCTCTGCTCATTTACTGTACACTGACTCTACCTTGAGGCAGCTGAACCCAGCTGGCATATCTGCTAATTTGAAGCACAGTAAAAGACCCCTGGGGTGAGAAATAGAGGTTACTTACTTGTAACTAAACAGTAGTTCTACTGCCTGTATTCAGTTCACATCTACACTTATGCAGTCTTCCATGGAGCATGCTCAGTTACTGGAACAGTCTTCAAGCTCGACTCCTTCTGCCACAAAATCATGTGGTCCTCTGGCTTTACCCCCTTTGCACTCAGGTCTGCATGCTGGAACATGAATCCAAAGCAAGCCTCACTAGGGGAGGTCAGGTGGGTCATGTGGATGTTAACTGATTACTTGTAGTAGAACTATGGCTACAGGTATTCACTGAAGAAGGGAAGGGTCAGGGACCACAGCTGGGTAACAGACATGAAGGGAGGGGGGAGGTATACACAACTCCATTCATAGAGGGGAGAGTCCTGGATAAGCTCATAAAACTAAAGGTGGCCAAAACAATGGGGCCAGATGGCATACACCTGAGGATACTAAGGGAGCTGGGAAGGGAGCTAGCAGCACCTCTGGCAGCCATGTTCACCGACTCATTCAACACTGGGGTGGTTCCAGAGGACTGGAAGAGGGCACATGTATTCCCGCGTCACAAAAGTGGTAGTAGGGAGGAGGCAGGGAACTACAGACCAGTCAACCTCACCTCAGTAGTAGGTAAGATCAAGGAGGCACTGCTTAAAGAAAGAATAGTGGCATATTTAGAATCCATAGATGCCCAGAATCCAAGACAGCATGGATTTACAGCAGGAAGGTCATGTCAGACAAATCTGATAGATTTTTTCCACTGGGACTGGGTTAGTAACTGGTTAATAGACAGGAGTCAGAGAGTGGTGGTAAATGGGATCCAATCTGGGGAGAGGGGGTGACAAGCATAAGGAATAAAGACTGTAGATGGTTCTCCCCTGAACTCAGGCTATGTTGTTCAAAAGGGATAAGCTATGGAAAAAAGCTCGCAGACTCAACACCCCTACAGACTGGAACCATTTCAGGAGATTACGAAATGTCTGTACGAAAATGGTCAGAGACTCAAAGGCTGCTTTCTTTCATTCGGAGTTCGAGTCTGCTACCAGGAACTCAGCTAAATTTTGGAAAAATTTCAAGGACCTGTCCGGTCACGAATCGAGCAATCCCCTCCTGACCAAGATTAACTCTGGGAATTCTACCATCACCGGTAGGTTGGAGATCTTAGATTCATTCAATAACCATTTTGCCATCGCAGGCCTGGCTTTCGACACTTCCCCGGCATGCGCCCTATGCACCCCAATCGCTACCTCCCATCCTTATTCCCCTGTCACTGACTCGGTATTCGCATTCCAACCTGCGTCATTAAAAGAGGTGGAAAATCTACTTCACAATTGATACCAGGAAAATCGCTGGTGCTGATTCCTTAGACCTATACATTATAAAGACAGCCTATCATGTATTAGCTGTGCATATTACCCACCTACTTAACCTATCATTATCTCAGGGTATTCTGCCACCTTTATGGAAGACTGCACATGTCATCCCCCTTTTTAAATCAGGGAACCCCGGTGACCTTAACAATTACAGGCCGATCTCCATCCTTCCAGTTTTATACAAACTATTGGAGAAAAGAGTGAATGCGCAGCTGCGGTCCCATCTTGAAACTTTAAATCTACTAAACTCAATGCAGTCTGGCTTCAGGGCTAACCATAGCACCATCACAGCCCTCGCCAAAGTGACCAACGATTGGCAGAGGGAGTTGGACCTTAAGAATTATGTCTGTGCTGTATTTCTGGATCTAAGCAAGGCTTTCGACACCATGGATCACAGCCTGCTCCTCTCCCTGCAGTCTACAGGCATGGACTCCTCATCATTGCGTTGGTTCACTGACTATCTTACAGGACGCCTCCAGCAAGTTAAAGCCGAAGGAGAATTGTCACCTCTTAAACCTGCCCAGCGGGGCGTGCCCCAGGGATCTATCCTAGGCCCACTACTGTTTGCAATATACATCAACAACATCGACATCTGCATAAACAGGGCTAGTATTCACCTGTTCGCAGATGATACTGTCTTATACTTAAGTCGTCCAACACCATAAGTGGCCTGTGAAAATTTATAATCTAAATTCAATCTACTCCAAAGCCAACTTATTCATAAAAAGCTCCTCCTTAATGCCAAAAACACGAAAGCAATGCTCTTCTCTCCATCTACCCTTTTAATCAACTCTGCAACTATCGGCCCAGTACTCCAGATCACCACTTTACTAGGTGAAAAACTGGAATATGTCCCAAAATTCAAGTACCTGGGAGTGTGGTTAGACCACAGACTCTCCTTCACTGAACACATTGATGATCTGCTAAAACGACTAAGGCAGAGGCTGGGAATTTTCTTTAGAATCAACCAATTCCTTACCAGAGATGCTAACTTACGACTGGTCCAATCCACATTTCTTTCGTTGGTAGATTATGCGGATTTCATCTATAGTCATTGCCCTACCTATTGTTTATCAAAATTGGACATACTCTACCACAGAGCCCTGAGTTTCATAACAGGTCTCCCACTCGGCACGCACCACTGTTCTCTGTACATGGCTGTAGGTTGGACTTCCCTTAAATCTAGGAGCGAGAGAAAAGCCGCACTTTGGACTTTCAGTGCTATTTCAAAAAACCTGCCTCATTACATTATCAACTGCCTTCCTTTAAACATAATAAGTAACTATGCACTATGAAGTTCTACTTTCATCTCACTCGAAGTACCTAAGGCTAAATCTCACTTTGGCAGAGCAGCCAAAAGCTACGTGCAGCCCGCACTTTGGAACAAAATACAAAAAACTCTTAAGTTGTGCACCCCTGTCTGCTTCTCCGCCTTCAAGAGCTTATACTCCCTATCAATTCAAAGAAGTCTGCAACTGCTTCTCCCACCTCGCCCTGGTTCCATGTCTCTCAGTATCTCATCCCGTCATGCACAGTGAGCTAATAAAAACTTCTGGTACCATCCACTGACCTTCTAAGACTTAGTCCTCCATCCCCTTGTTCCCCACCTCGGCTCCACTGCCTCCCTTCCTCCCACTTAGCCTCTGTCTCCCTCATCAGGATAGAAACCGCTTGTATCCTCTGGTTGAGACTATCTCCGTGCCCACTCCCTGCTACTCTCCCTCTGCGTCCCTATTTCCTCTTCCCTCACCTTCTCTATTCTGCTTACCTGCTACTCTTTCTCTTCTCATCCTATTATGTCTGTCCAGTTTTGCTTGTCCTCTCACCTCCACGTTCTTCCTATTTCCTCTTCCTCAATTCTGTGTCCAGACTGAATATATGCATATGCCTTCCTTTTACACTATTGCCTTAAACACTAGTTGCTTGTATGCTGTATTGTCTCCTGTCGACTTGTTTTCAATATATTTTTGTACTCATTCGCATTACTTTGTTTTGTTATATCCACCATGTTCCACCCTGTCCCATCTCACAATTACACACTGAATAACAATGCCCATTTGGACAGTTAAAGATCTTGTTTGATGGACTGATATCACACTTGTAAATAATGTCTTTGTACACTTATCTATGATTGTTGTATATTTTTGTAATCCTTAAACCTTTTGTATTACCTTGTCTAGTTGTACATATATGTTTGTAACAGCTTAACCTAACCAGGTCCATCTTGAAAATGAGCTTTGCTCAACGATGTTTCGCCTGGATTAATAAAGATTTTGATTGATCGATTGACAAGTGGGGTACCTCAAGGATTGGTCTTGGGGCCAGTCTTATTTAATGTTTCCATTAGTGACATTGGCGGAAGGGCTGGGAGGCAAAGGGCTGCCTGTTTGCAGATGACACCATGATCTGCAACAGGGTGGACATCAGATGGGGTGTAGAAAATGAGGAGGGACCTGAGGAAGTTTAAAAAATTGTCTGAGATGCGGCAACTGAGGTTCAATTCGAAGAAGTGCAAAACAATGCATTTTGGATGAGGGAACCCTGGGGAGAGCTACAGGACTGAGATGTTGACTATCACCAAAGAAGAGAGGAACCTGGGGGTTATCATAACAGATGACCTAAAGGGGTTCAAACAGAGTACAAAGGTGGCGGGGAAGGCCAGTGGCATGCTGGGGTGCATAGGCAGAGGCATCACAAGCAGAAGGCGGGGAGGTGGTGATGACATTGTACAAAACACTGGTAAGGCCTCACATGGAGTACTGTGTGCAGTTCTGGAGGCCACACCTTTGTAAGGACATCGACAGGGTGGAGGCGGTCCAGAAAAGGGTGACAAAGACGGTACAGGGCTTGCACCAGAAAACATATGCAGAGAGATTAAAGGAACTCAATATGTACTCGCTGGAGGAGAGGAGGGACCGGGGTGACATGATAGAAACATTCGACTACCTTAAGGGCATAAACAAGGCATGAGGGGGAGACATCTTCAAGTATAGGAAGAGTACAAGAAATTAATTCTTGATCTTCTCTTGTATCTTCACCATTCATTACTGCTGGGTGTAAGCCGGAGGCGTGCACCTGTATGACAGCTTTTTTTTTGGAGGGGGGGAGTCGCCTGCCGATGGCACTGCCCATGAGGCTGACGCATTGTGTGGCACACAAGGGTTGGCCGTTAGGCACCGCAGACTCCTTCTCCACTCAGTTCTGTTCTGCCGGAGAGGATGAAACAAAGGGGGATAGAAAAAAACTAAGGTAAGGCAAGAGAGCTGAGGGACAGGAAAGGAAAGGATATAAACTGATAAAGGAAGAAGTCGACCAGAGGACAGAGGGATTGGACTTTTTACCCTAAGAGACCATAGGGCCCCAACCCTTGGGCGGCAGCACAGGAAAAAAGAGAGAGAAGAAGAGAAAGAGAAAAGAGAAATATATAGCATACGTAGGGGAAGAAAGTGTGAGGTGGGGGCCCTCAGCCATGCTGAGTTGGAAGCCCACTGGCTTATTTTAGCAAGGATCCCGTCAAGTTCAGGGACAACTAGACAGAGGTCCAGAACAAGAGAATCTGAAATGGTCTTGGAGAATATAAAACAAGGCGGAGTCAGCCCCCACCTTCTCACCCCTACATCCACATTTGGGATGAAAGTCCTGGAACATGGCCCTCTATAGATTGACACCTGATTGCTTAGTCGGTGGGGGGGGGAGACCCCTTAAAAAGAAGAGGACTCTGTCCAGAATGACCTCTAAGGTAGAGGGGAAAGCGAGAAAGAGAAGAGGGGGGGAAAATCCCTACCGGTTCTCCCACGAGATGCACTGACAGTCTCCACTTCAAGAAGAGGAAAGGAACAGAACATCTGTGTCAGCTTAAGGAAGAAACCACAGTGCACCCCATTGAGAATTCCAGGAAGTTCCCTCTGAGGCCAGGGCGAAGACCCTACTCGCCACCCTCCTAGGATGGGCGCTCTGTGACTTTTTTAGAGAAGGAACAGAGGGCCCTGAGGAACCAGGGGACTCTGCCTCAATTGGCCTGCGATGGGGGAAGTGAGCAAGGTGGAGGCAGCACCCAAGAGCTGAGGTCCAAGAGGGAAGGTGGGGGAATCAGTAATGAATGGTAAAGATATAGAGAAGATCAAGAATTACAGTAGGTCGTAATTTTCATATCTTCCTTGTCAATATTCACCATTCATTACTGCTGGGTAGTGTCAAGCTCGGAGGACCTGGCACCCAGAGGAATAGATTCTCCGTGGGGAAGATACAGGAGGGAGAGACCCTCCGCCATACTAGGTCAAATGGCCTAAGGCTGGTAAGGCCGAGGTGTCCCCGTAGCTGGGGGATAGAAGATGCCCCTGAAGATTCCTCCTCCGCCCTGCAGGAGAAAAGACGGGTCCCATGAAAAGTGGAAGAAATCACCCCACTCAATGGGTGACAATCTAGATAGATGAAGCCATGCTGTCCACCTGATGTAGATCGCTGTCCCTGCCAGTCTGGAGGCCACCTTGCAGGCATCATATGATGCCCTTGCTTGGTGCCTTGCAAGCTCCAGACCTATGCAGAGAGGGCAATGGCTTGCCTAGACTCCTCCGAATCAGGCAAAGATGCTAAAACCTGTGCCAGCATCAACCACAGGTGCCTGTTGTAGGCAGCGTGGTGAGCCTGATGTGTACTGATGCAGAGTAATACATGAGCTGATGAGAAACTCTTCTTCTGCACCAGATGAACTCAGCGGAATCCAGATCCAGTGGTTGGTCATGTGCCGGATGTTGAAGCCCAGAAGGAGTATCTAAAGCCATCAGTCCCAAGGGAGGGTGAGGCAGAAAACCAAGAGACTCCTGGGGAGAGCAATACCTCCTCCTACAGTCCGCTGGGGCTGGGGATCAGGTGGCTGGTGACTGCTAGGTGCGGATAGATGCTTCCTGGAAGGGAACAGGCCAGGAAGGCACCACTAGGTGGTTGGCACTGAATTCGCTCAGAAATGAGCACGTCTCTTGCTTGGTACTGCGTCTTACCACCTGGGAGATGTGGAGCTCCTGAACTAGCCTCAAGAGGAACTGCTGATATTCGGTGAAATCAACATTGGAGGAAAGGTGAACAGAATGTTCCTTTTCCTCAGATGAGGAAGTTGAGGAGCTCGGGTGTTCAGAGTCCTCCTCCGGCAGGGGAGACAGGCAAAATACCTGCTCTTCCATGGCTCTAACATACCCAGGGAATGCCACCGCAGTGTGTCTAACAGGTTAAGGGTCCCGTAGGGTCCACATGGCCTGGGAGGGGGGGGGAGGTGTCTGCAGAGGGATTGGGGAAAGGCACCTCATAGAAATTGCCTGGCCTCTGCCAGGGCTCTGAGACCCTGCAGCAGATCCTCCCACGTGGGGGGACCCTGGGGGTCGATCCAGTCAGTGAAAGCTGCAAATGTTGAAACAAATCCTGGCTGAGCCCTGAGGGGGAAGCTCCCCTGTGGTGCAAATGAGGTTGCATGGCTCCAGAAGGGCAACCTCAGCACTGCCCACTAAGAGCGCCTGAAGTCTCAGAGGAGGAGGAGAAGCAGGGCTCAGTGCTTTGGCCCCTCCCTCACTCAGCGAGGGTAGTGGAAGAAGGCCTCCACACCTCACCCTGGGCCTCTCAACCCATGGACTCCGAGGCTGCCCTCTTCCTTGAACCCAGTGCAAATGGGGTCCCCACACCACAGGACCCCAAGCCAGCCACAGAAAAGGAGGTCCTCGTCCCCACCAAGGAGGCCACAGCAGCACCAGAAATGGCAGCTGCTATGACCTCACAGTCGAGACCGCTACACCAGGTCTCCAGAGACTGCTATCCACTGCAGTGCCCTCAAACCAGCGCCAGCGTGGGGGAGCCACAGTGACCACAGGCAATGGGGAGTCCGGGAGGCGAACATTGGGCTGCCTGATGCAGCGTCAAGAGGACACCCCAACTAAGAGGGTGGGGTGCCAGTCCAGGTTGTCAGTGAGTCATCCTCCTCCAAAGAGGAGAGACCATGCATACTGCCAGACTAGTGACCTTGGAGCTCTCTTTACTAATGGTTCCACTAATGGTGCTGTTAGGGAACGGCACTGCCTATGGCACCGCCTTGATCACCAGCACCGCGAACAGCACTGGGATCCAAAGCAGCGCTGACAGGCGGCACCGAAGGTCCATTGGTGCCAGGCCCAGCAGCCATGGGCCGCATCACCGGGGGAAGCTACACCTCTGTGGAGGTGACTGCCATGGCGGTGCTCCCAACCCGGCTCCACAGCAAACTGAGCTGCTCCTCCAGCACCACAGAAGAAACCTCCTTGACTGGAAGGCTAGAATCCGAGGAGGTTCTACCTCACTGGGCCGTATAGACTTGGGAGGGGACCCGGAGGCAGGGGGCCAGAGATCTTGCCATGGCATCCCTAGAAGGACGCTGTTTTCTCCAAAGTTGGCAGAGGCCCCGCCAACTTTGAAACATCGATTTCCAGAATGTGGGCGATCCATGGAGAAACAGGCATCGCTGCTTATCCATATCATGACTGGGACCCATGCATCAAAGACAAACATCATGTCGGTCTATCATGGAAAAATGCCGGCTACAGGGGCACCAACGCATGAGGACACAGCCCACTTTGGATCTTCTCTTAGCCCCTGAACAAGATATGACAAGAAAGAAACCAACAGTTTAAAGAAAAAGATCCGGTGCCATTGGCAATAATAACAAAAGGAACGGTCTTACCATAATCCAATGGCGTCGGGTGAAATCAGAACCAGGATGGAGAAGCAGCAATGGCGTCGAAAAATGGTACAAGCCCGATGGCGCAGCAAACACTGAAACTCATGCAACAGATGTGACCTTGATGGCAGGAGAAACAGAACTGGGGTGTAGGAGGAGTCTGTGGCACCTTACAGCCAACCCTTGAGCGCCACGCAATCGTTGGCCTCATGGGTGGTGCCATTGGCACCGACTCCTCCTCCCCAAAAGCTCCCATGCAGGCGTGCTTAACGCTTACATCCAGAAGTAATGAATGATGAAGACTGACAAGGGAAGATCAAGGGTATGATATGAAATTAGATGGGGGAAAGTTAAGGGTAATGTGAGGATGTTTTTCTCATGGAGAGGGTAATGGATCCATGAATAGCCTGCCACATGAGGTGGTGGAAGCGAGGACAGTGGAGGGATTTAAACATGTCTGGGATAGGCATAAGGGAACCTCAGAGGTGAGGAGGAAAGGAAAGAGACCATTGACCAGATAGGGTCAGAAGCCGCATACCAGTGTAGGACTTTCAGCAGACTGGATGAGCCTTGGTCCTTATCTGCTAACAATTTCTATGTTTCTGTGGAAGTAACCTTTATTTCTGACTACCTAGATTCAGTTTACTATCCACCCTCAGGCAGACTCCTAGCAGGCCTCAGAAGGAGGGGGCAAGGTGCACATACTAAATTAGGAAAACAGACTGGAGGACTGAGGATCCATAGGCAGCATCACAATGACTGAACAAGTGGATGCTGTAATCGGAAATGAATGTCTATGCCTGCACATTCGACTAGGTAGCAGCCCTATATACTGAACTTTAGAACTGGGAATGCACTTGTCAGCAGCAACAGAGGCAGCAGTATGCCTGGTTGAGTCAGCCTTCAACCCCACACGTGGGTCCTCCATAGCCAACCTAAAACACAGAGCAGTGTTGGAGGTTATCTATCAGGTGATCGACTGCATAGCCGCTGGTTTGCCTAGTTGAGTTGCAGTGTATGTGACAAACAGCTGGTGAAAGGCACCAGTAAATTCTGACATAGGTAGAGGAACAGAGTGTTGCAAAAATCTAGCATGTAGAGTGTTCACGAAGACACTGAAGCATGAGGCTTTGGGAAGAAGGTGGTAGAAAGAGTTCCTGATTAAGGTGAAACTCAGGAGACTAGCTTTGGCAGTAATTCTGCATGAGGCATAGGACAACCTTGTTTGCCCTGGATCACCTGCTACTGACACTCTTCAAGGGCTGGCACATCCACACCTTGATACCATGATTAATGTCCCCATCACGGCACAGGTCCAACTAGGAAACCCAGGCATCATGTCTGTCAGTCATAGACACTGGGTACCTGCACAAATGCATTTGAACCCTGGCTTCTTCTGTTCCATGGCAAGCTGCAATAACCGAGCAGCCAATGGTAAGATGGTACAGCAAGAGTAGAAACAATGCGAGGCTTAAAAAAAAAAAAAAAAAAAAAGCCTGAAAAATTGCAGAATCCAAATTCCCAGCAAAAGTTACAATGAAGGAGACTTGTTCCTTCCAATGGAAGAACAGATCTGAATGCAAAGGTGGCAAAGCCAGAGGACGACATTGTTGGGTGATGAGAGGAGCCGACCTTGAAGACTGTTACGCTGACTGAGCACGCTTAATGGAAGACTGCCAAAGTGTGGCTAGTTAACTGAATTTAGGTAGTTCGAAGAAATACCAGTGATGGACTACATTATAAAATTTCTGAAAATTCAAGAAGTTGTACAAGGTACAGTGACTCATATCATGAGGGAAAGTCAGGACAAAATGGTGGAGCAATGCAGCTTGCTGTAGTCTCTAGTGAGGGCAAGTATGCAGGGCACCAGAGCCTTTCTAAACGGGGGGAGGGGGCTAAGGTGTGGGGGAGAGGGGTAGCCGTAATAAAAAGTCAGAGGTATGGGGACCGCTAGGCACCCAGAAGCTCTAGGGTTTTAGGTGCTCTGTGGTGAACTTTGGAGCATTTATTGAAGATAAAACATATTTTTGTCACATTTTCCCTACCTGAAACCAGGGATAAAAAATATTTTTTTTCCCTGGAGTTAGGGATGTGGGAGACTCTGGCTGACCTTAAAGTTTGCAGTCATAATTGGGGTGGGCAACTGCCTGACCAATGCTATCAACAACCCACCCCATAGGCATCAGTGTAATGTACTGTGAAAGTTTTTTATATAAAGGCTGAGGGCTGCTAGGTCCTAGCGGCCCCTAGACCCTCAGCCTTTATAAAAACTCTTTCACAGTACATACTACTTCCTTGGCATAACCTCCCTCCCAGTCCTAAAGAAAGTACAGTTACGTAAGAACTTACCGTAACAGTAGATCTTCGAGAACAGCTCTTGCAGCAGGTTACACCATTAGGACTGAAGCCGGCAGGCGCCAGGACCCACGGAAAAATTCTAGCTAGCTATCTTCAGCGGACCGCCTGACGCCGGTCCCACCGACGCCAGACGAGTACATAAGGGGTGGTCCCGCCCGATTCCCCAGTTCTCCCGCCGGAGACTTCCGGCCGCAGGCTGACATCGAAATGGGAGACTGAGGATCCACTGTCAGAAGTCAAAGGGAAAAACCCTGATAGCAAAGGCGAAAGCCATGCCTCCTCCAAGGGGGAAGGTACCTGCTGCAAGAGCTGTTCTCGAAGATCTACTGTTACGGTAAGTTCTTACGTAACTGTACTATCTTACTTCGAGACACAGCTCTTGCAGCAGGTTACACCATTAGGACTGATTCCCAAGCAGTAACGCTGCCAACATTCTGGGAGGAGGAAACTAGGAAATACATTCCAGGTCCTGAATCTAGGACAGGAGACCCTGCAGCACCGCCAGGCCGAAGCCGGCTCTTCGCCGAGAGGCGATGTCCAGGCTATAATGCCTGATAAATGTATGCACAGAGCTCCAAGTGGCTGCAGCACATATGGCAGAGGTGGAGACGTTTCGGAGTGCTGCAAAGGAGGTGGCCACACCTAGTAGAATGACCCCGACTGTACCCGGGAGGGGCTTTTGTTTGATATCATAACAGTATGAAATACACTGGACAAGCCAGCGAGACAGGGACTGTTTGGATACTGGTTGGCCCATCATCCTTTCAGAAAAGGAAACGAAAAGTTGCTCTGAACTACGAAGTAGTTTAGTTCTGTTGAGGTACTACCTCAAGCTGCGGTGAACATCCAGGGTGTGGAGCAGTGCCTCTCCTCTATTAGAGTAATTCGGGAAGTAGACCGGCAGGTCAATATCCTGATTGAGAGTGAGTGTAGAGACCACCTTAGGCAAAATTTTGGATTCATCCTCAGGGATACTCTGTCCCGGTGGAAAACTAAATAAGGCTCTTTGCACATGAGAGCGTGAAGCTCAGAAACTCTTCTCGCTGAAGTAACAGCAACCAAAAACAGCGTTTTCCACGACAGAAAACGCAGCACGCAATCTGCGGCAGGTTCGAAGGGGGGAAGCGAGAGTTGTTCCAGGACAAAGAGCAAATCCCATGGAGGCACTGGGTCCTTAATGGGTGGCCTAAGATGTAACACCCCTCTCAAAAATTCCCGAGAGGCGTCTAATTGTGCCACTGTGCGATGTCCCACCGGAAGGTGGTAGGCAGAGATGGCACAGAGGTGCACCTTGATAGAGGAGTAGGCTAGGCCCAAACGGAAAAGGGAGAGCAGGTAGTCCAACACCACTCCCACGGGCAACCTAAAGGGGAAAAATGCGTGCTCGCGACTCACATAAATAAAACGTATGCCCATTTCATGGCGTACGCGCATGCGTTGCCGGCTTTCTGGCTGCAGAAAGAACTTCTGCAACCTCTTGCGAGACCCCGTGACGCAAGATGGCTATGTCTCTAGGAGCCATGCATGCAGGTTCAGTAAGTGTAAGTCCGGGTGGACCAGTGAACCTTCTTCCTGAGACAAGAGATGGGAGCTGAATGGCAACGGGAGCGGAGGTTCCCGGGATAGCTAAATTAGCAAAGAGAACCAGATCTGTCTGGGCCAGAAAGGGGCCACCAGGATCATTGTTGCATGCTCCCTGCGCAGTTTGAGAAGAACTCTCTGGATCAACGGGAAGGGAGGGAAAGCGTAGAGGAATCTGTCTGCCCAGGAGAGGGACAACGCGTCTCGCCAGAAAACACCAGGCCCTGGATCTAGCGAGCAAAAATTGGGCAGTTTTTCGTTGGATGGGGATGCGAACAAGTCCAACTCTGGAGTTCCCCATCGAAGAAACAGATCCTCTGCTACCTCTTGAAGAAGTTCCCACTCGTGGACTCTGGCCTGGGAGCGACTCAGGCCGTCTGCAATCATGTTGTCCACCCCGGGAACATGTACAGTGATCAGATTCGCGCCGTGTCGGATTACCCAATCCCACACCCTCATGGCCTCCCTGCAAAGGGGGTAAGAGTGTGCGCCTCCTTGTTTGTTGAGGTAATACATCACCGCCGTGTTGTCTGTCTGAAGCAGGAGAGTACTCGGTGGGATTTCTGACTGAAGGGCCTGCAGGGCATAAAGGACCGCCCTCATCTCTAGGACATTGATATGGAGATGAGCCTCCAGAGGGGTCCACGTACCCTGGGACTTCACCCCGTCCAGGTGTGCTCCCCACCCTAGACCTGAGGTGTCTGTGGTGAGGATTGCCCCCGGGGATGGCGCTATAAACGGGACGCCCGTGGAGAGTGACCCTGGGTCTAGCCACCACTGCCAGTCTCGAATCACGGTGTTCGTGATTCTGACTGGATGCTGCATGTGGTCTTGCCTTTGATCCCATTGCACCTTGAGCATCCACTGAGTTACCCGCATGTGGAGCCTTGCGAAAGGGACGGTAAGAATGGCCGCAGCCATGTGTCCGAGCAAGTGAAGGACCAACCTGGCAGGGATGGTCTTGTTCGACGATAACTCCCTGATGAGGGATCTGATGCACTCCGCTCTGTCGTCTGGCAGAAATGCTCTTCCCTGAACGGTGTCCAGTACTGCGCCTATAAATTGCAGCTTCTGCGACGGTACCAGGAGAGACTTCTCGTGGTTGATTAGGATGCCCAGAGATTGGAACAGGTCCTGGGTGCTCTGGATCGCACGTAACAACGCCTCTCTGGAGGCAGCCATGAGAAGTCAATCGTCCAGATACGGGAACACATAATGGCCCTGTCTCCTTAGAGACGCCGCCACGACTGCCATGCATTTGGTAAAGACCCTGGGTGCGGATGACAGTCCGAATGGAAGGGCTCGGAACTGAAGGTGGTAGTCGAGAAACTCGAAGCGCAGGAACCTCTTGTGCGCCTGAGCCATAGGGATGTGCAGGTATGCGTCCTGCATGTCTAGAGACGCTAAGAAGGTGTCTTGCTTCAGCATGGGAATGAGACCCGGAAGAGTCACCATGCGGAATCTCTTGTATGCGACCGACAAGTTGAGATCGCTGAGGTCCAGAATCAGACGGAGGTCCCCTGTTTTCTTTGGAACCAGGAAGAAGTGGGAATAGTATCCTTGTCCTCTCTGGTTCTCCGGGACGTACTCTATCGCTCCCTTTTGCAAGAGCTCGAGTACTTCTTGCCAGATCAGAGACTTGTGCTGACCCGGATATCGGAGGCATAGGAGGCCTCGAGGGTGGCTTTTCTGCTAATTCTATAAAGTGGCCTCTTCCGACCAACTGAAGAACCCACCTGTCGGTGGTTATAGCCTGCCATCCCGGCAGGAAGTTCGCAATGCGACCCCCGACCATGATTTCCATTGATCCTGAGGGGGGGGCCGGAAAGGAGTCAGGCTGTGGCGGCTGAGGGTCCCACTGGCTGGACCGGCTTGGAAGTACGCTGGCTTCGCCTGCGGGTTGTTTCCCCTGGGCTCTGCGAAAGCCGGAGCCCCTCTGTTGTGGAGCGGGGCGGGACTGTTGCCTCTGCGTCCGTCCACGAAATCGGCTTTGGTTCCTGCGAAAGGAACTAAGCTTGGGTCGGTACATGGCCTGAACCGACCTCACCACCTTCCTGGCCTCTTGGAGTTTGGTAATAATCTTCTCTGAGGGCTTACCAAACAAGACTTCTCCCTCGAATGGGGCGTCCATGATATTCTTCTGGACGTCCGGGGTAAAGCGCGAGCGCCAAGACCAAGAGTGTCTCCGGATGCATACGCCTTGAAGCTGCTGCTCGGGCCGAGGAGTCGCGAGTCATACGCCTGCTCGCGAAGCACTTGGGTTCCCACGTCCAACCCGCACGTAAGGAGCTGGAAGCATCTCCTCCTTCTGCTCACCTTCCGGCAGTTTCTCAGCCGCATCCAGAGACCCTGTTCCCACAAGGCATTTTGGAACTGCACCATGTGGTCAAGTAATTCAGGGATCTGATGGCGAGGTAGCGGAAGACATCGTGCACCTACCCATAAAGGCCCAGCTGTTTGGACTCTGGGTCCGTGGCAGGGTGCTCAGATGTTGCGTCTCTGGGACCGTCATGTGAGGCTGTTATGACCAGATAGTTGACCTGAGGCTGCTGAGTCAAGTACTGGTCTTCCCTGGGAGCCTTGTACAAGCGATCAGCTTTCTTCGGCATCGCCGGAGTGAATGGACGCCTATCGCTGCCTTGGTGACGCCCATAATGAAGTGTCTACCAAGGGTGGCACCACCACAGGCTTGGGGTCCTTCTGTCAAGATACTTTGCAAGGCGAGCCTTCGGGTCTAGCTCTCTGCATCCCATCCCATGTTCTCTTGGATGTGTCTCATAATATCCGAGAACAAAGGGTCATCCGAGGAGACTTTGGCATCTCATGGATCCGGAGAAGGGATGGAGAGGGAGATGGGGATCTGGATGTTGAGAACTTGATCCCGTGTCCTCCGTTGAAGGCGATCGTCGGGCGCCTTCTGGGTCTCTTAGGGCTGGGTGACCTGGAAGAGGATTGGACGGAGGTCTCCGTTGTCTGGTCTCCCCTTGAGGTGTTCTGTGCTCCTGGGAGGAGGTAGTCGGTCTGCCGACCCGATGGGGGGGGGGCGCAGGAACCGGAGGAGTAATCAGTGTAGGAGGAAGAGGAGGAGGAGTGGGAACCATGTCCTTCTTTATGGTGTCCCACCAGTAAGTGAACAACTCCTTCACTTCTACCATGGAAAGGCCCGACAACAGTCCGCCCGTGGGAAAGGAGCAACCGCGTGGCATGGGAACTGAACCCGAGAGGGTCGAGACATGCAAGTCGATGGCGTGGAAAGAATCAGAATCGGGCGGACCGCCCCTATGTACTATGTCTGACGTCGGAGGCGGACCGACGTCGAGGCGGTCCCCGCTGAAGATAGCTAGCTAGAATTTTTCCATGGGGTCCTGACGCCTGCCGGCTTCAGTCCTAATGGTGTAACCTGCTGCAAGAGCTGTGTCTCGAAGTAAGATCGTACTAGTTGCAGTGTCAAAAACACATTGTGTGTGTGCTGACCTCCACACCCCCTACAACTGAATCTGTCCACAAATCCTTGGTGTTCCAACTGCCTAGTCCAAGTCCCATAAGGCTGAGCCCATCCCAACTGGCACCTTTTCCCTCATATTAACCCTGTAAATGTGCAGTCATGTACTATAATTACTATACATTGATCAGTGGTAACCCTCAGAAGCACCTGACAACTGCAAAGGGAGGATGTGCAGTGGGCAGGAACCTGCAAGACAGAAATCAGAACCAGGATTGGAATCAGACTGCAATTCGGAAAAAAAAAAAGATAAGTTTAGCAGTGTCTTCAGTATTCCTTAACCACAATGCTTTGAAACCCTCACCAATCAGGAAGCAGGATGTCTCTACCCATTTTATTAAAATCCATTAATTCATCTTTGAGCAAGCATCAAACAAACAAAAAAAAGTCTTCAGACATAGTCTCTACTGCATCTTCTGACAAATAAATCATTTGCAATTTCAAGTCTGACTCACCTTTGTTTCTTCTTGGCTCGGTGGGCTCCGACCGCTCGCTCATTAGTCCGATGACTGTCCAAAATGCACTCAGGCCAAAGGCTGTTGCCGGTTGCTGAAGGTATGTGCTGCAGCCAGCCACCCCCATTTGCCCAGCATGGCAGTCAGAAAAACAGGCAACAAACTTTTTTTCAAAGAACAGGCAGAGACCAGAGAACAGAGAAGAGAACTGGACCTGGAGAGTGATGAAGGAGAGTCTCTCCTGCTTCAAAACATGGCGATGCTACGCTCCATTCCAGTCACCCGCCAGTTTCCCTCCATCCAATCCCGATTACCTGCTGGCCCTGATGCAGCACTAACTTCCGGACCCAGAACAGTAAGTGCAACTTGCAAGTGCTGGCTGTGTCTTTGTTTACCTTGCCTGGTTGCTGGCCCTTCCTTCTCTTCTGACTCGGTCTCTTCTGGACTGTGCTGCCACCTACCGGTTCACTGGAGCACAGAATGGACTTTTTTTTTTTTTTTTAACTTGTGTCAGAAAAAGTGAGAAGGCATGGCCCCCTCAACTTTAAAAGTGGGGGGTGCAATGGCCCCCCCCCCGGCTCCGGCGCCACTGCAAGTGTGGCACTGCCTAACCTTCCCAGATATTAGGTAGGAGACCTTGGGATTGTTTCCACGTGGTAGCACTAGGTACTGTTCAAGCAACACAGTGCCAGCTAAAAGCAAAAAGATTACCCACTGGTGCCATGCTTGAAGCAAGTCTGCAGTGAGAATACAAACAAAAAAAAAACACACATTTCAACACAAGCTTATATTTTACATATAGTCTGCTTCTCTTCCCTTTGTTCTTCATCGCTAGGTTAGTATACATGGAAACAGGATGCATGTTTCCTACAGTTCATCTGCTTCTGCTGATTAATCCTTTCCTAAAGTCATAATCCCGTTTGTGACATTACAGTCTGTTTCTGTACAAATGATTATGACATCAGAAACAGAGGACTGTGACAGAAAAGGATTAAGTATCTGAAGAAGAAATGTAAGGAACAAGAAGCCTGTTATCTACTTAATTAACCACGTAATTAAGAACAAAAGAAATATAAATACAAAAAAAGTTAACATGTAAGCTGAATTATGTCAGATTACGGTTTTCAAAAATGTTCAAACTGACAAACTCAATTTAAATGAAGCATCTTTCATCATTCATTCATTATTAATTGCATGACAAATGCAGTGATTTGGGGAGCTTTGCTAACCAGAGTTAAGTATTTTTTATTTTTTTTTTATCATTTAACAGTTTTTCCTACCTGCAGCCACAGCCCTGCTCCACATCCAGCCACTGCTTCTCCATTTTTCCTCCGACCCCGAAGCTCGCATGCCCAGCTGGCAGACACAGTTACACCTGCGAAAGAAGCCCCCCCTCGTAGCCACTTCGCCCGGCAAGGAACCATTACCAGCACATGCCATGCAGGCATAGTTTTCCGGTGAAACTGTGGCCATCAAGCTGCCACGGGCTTGTGCTGCCTTTTCCCCTTGTCCCCCAATGGAAGCATGGGCACGCTTATGACGCCAGTGCACTAACGTGCAGACGCCTGCTGTGCTTCCCCAGGGACCAGTAGGCGAGTGTACATCCACCACTTATCCCCAGGACTAGGAGAGCTGTCGGACGCTCAATCCTAGTCCTCCTGCCGACCCCGATGACCCAGGCTCGTTCCTGAACCTGGATCGCCGTGTGGAAGCGAGGTGTGCGTCCAGCGCCTCAACTCTCAGCACCACCAAGCCGGCTCAGGGTTAAGTATTGTATACTTCAGTACAGTATTAACATGCTATATTTACTAAAACATCAAATATATGGTTGAAGTAGTTATTGCCATGCAAAAAAGAAAAAATACAGCAGCCATAGACTGATTGACATACAAAGTATTGGTTTCAGTCAAAGAAATACAAACTCTTTTGTTCAGCAGAGGATACAAATTTATTTTTTTTTGAAAATGATAGTGACACCATGGTTCTTTATTTACAGCATGTTACTGGAAACCTGCCAATAAAATCACACTGCAGCAAGTGTTATAAAATCGGTCTCCTTGAGGAAACGAATGGAACAATGTTTAGATCTCTTAGCAGTTACAGTGTGCTGAAATGGAGATGCCAGTTTTCATTCTTTTTCATGCAATATTTTACTCAGTGGATTCCTTTGCGGGGTGCTGTAAATACAGGTTACTCACCTGTAACAGGAGTTCTAGGAATGGTATATGTTGTTCATCCACACTTATTGGCAGGTTCCTTGCCGCTTTAAATCTTGCTGGAAGGTCTTCAAGCTGGCTCCTCCCACCCACCTGGGTGGTAAAACTCTCGGCTCCGCCCCATGACGCCAGATCTGGCCCGCTGGAAGCTCAGGTTGTGCGTCGAAGCCGGGGAGGTCGGGTGGGTCGTGTGGATGAACAACATATACCATTCCTAGAACTCCTGTTACAGGTCAGTAAATACAGGTTACTCACCTGTAACAGGAGTTCTAGGAATGGTATATGTTGTTCATCCACACTTATTGGCAGGTTCCTTGCCGCTTTAAATCTTGCCGGAAGGTCTTCAAGCTGGCTCCTCCCACCCACGTGGTAAAACTCTCGGCTCCGCCCCATGATGCCAGATCTGGCCCGCTGGAAGCTCAGGTTGTGCATCGAAGCCGGGGAGGTCGGGTGGATTCGTGTGGATGAACAACATATACCATTCCTAGAACTCCTGTTACAGGTGAGTAACCTGTATTTCTAGGGACATGGATATGTTGTTCATCCACACTTATTGGCAGACTCCTAGCAGTTCTCCGGGAGGAGGAGGAAGCGACACCCCTACATACTTACTTGGGGAACAGAGATTGAGAACTGAGGCCCCAAAACCAGCATCCCGACGTGACTCAAGGTCGATGTGGTAATGGGTATAAAGGTGTGTGCTGACTTCCAGGTAGCAGCCCTGCAGATTTCCTGGATAGAGACATCCCTGGAAGCAGCCACCGATGCAGCAGTATGGCGGGTAGAATGAGCTCTTATCCCTCTGGGAGGCTCCATGCCCGCCAACTCATAGCAGAGATCTATGCAGGAGGTGACCCACCTGCCTATCGTCCGCTTGGCTGCAGGTCTGCCAGGTGCGGCTTCAGGCGTAGGTGACAAACAGCTGGCGAACCTCTCCTCGATTTCAGCCGTGGCGCCTCCTTATAAAAGCGAGCTCTTCTAGGTTCCAGGAGTATGAAGCCTATATTCGGCCTCCGAGGTGGATTGGGGTAGAACACCGGCAGAGTCAACACCTGATTAAGGTGAAACTCCGACACCACCTTCGGAAGGAATTTCGGGTGGGGGCGTAGGACAACTTTGTCCCTGTGGAAGACCAGGTAAGGAGACTCGATGCTAAGCGCCTGGAGTTCTCCCATCCTTCTGGCTGACGTGATAGCCACCAAGAAGGCGGTCTTCCACGAGAGGTGGGGGAGACCACACCTGTGCATTGGTTCGAATGGCTTGCCCATGAGCTTTGCCAGTACCACAGTAAATCCCACGGAGGTGGGGGTTCCCGCACTGGAGGGGAAATGTGATCAAGGCCTTTGAAAAAGCGCCCGACCACTTTTTCCTGCGCCACTGACTGCTGACCGGCCCGCGCCTGGTAAGCAGAAATGGCTGCCAGGTGCACCTTAAGGGTCGTCGACCTAAGCCCTTGACTAGATAGGGACTATAGATAGTCCAAAATGCTTGCCACAGGACACGAAAGGGTCCAACCCTTTTTCCCGACACCAAATGGAGAACCTCTTCCATTTGAAGGCATAGCATTTTCTGGTCGACTCTTACGGGACGCCTCAACGACGTTGAGGACCTCGTCGGAAAGACCCAAGGCCTGGAACTCTAGCCGCTCAGGAACCAGGCCGTCAGGTGCAGGGATTGAAGGTCCGGATGGAACACCTTCCCGATTGACTAAGAGCAGGTCCGGGCGAGCTGGAAGCTGCCGCGGAGTCCTGGAGCTGAGACTGAGGAGATCTGGGTACCAGAACTGGCGAGGCCAGTCTGGGGCTATCAGAATCACCTGCGCCTTGTCCCTCCTCGCTTTCAGCAGGACCCTGTGAATCAGGGGAACTGGGGGAAAGGCGTAAAAGAGGCCCGGGGTCCACTGCCTCGAGAAGGCATCCCCCTGCAGCGAACCCTGCTGAGGGGGGCGGGCATGAAACAGACTCAGCTTCGCGTTCTCCCTGGAGGCAAACAGATCCACCAGAGGTGTGCCCCAACGGGAGAACAGGTCCTGTACTATCTCCGCTGAGAGACCACCTGGCGATGCAGCCCTATCCGCCCAGGGCATCGGCCAGGGATTGGAGGCTCCTGCCACATGGATGGCCAGGAGATCCGCCAGACTGCGACTAGTGACCAAATGTGGAGAGCTTCCTGCATAGGAGCATGGAGCGCGCCCCGGCCTGTCGGTTTAGATAGTACATAGTCGGGTATTGTCCGTCCTGGACCCGGACCACTTGACCCTGAGAAACGGAGCAAAGGCGTGGAGAGCTAAACGGACTCGACGGAGCTCCAGCAGGTTGATATGGCATCGATCCTCGCTGGGGACCAGAGGCCGTGGTGCTCGGTGTTCCCCAGATGGGCACCTCAACCCATCAAAGAGGCGCCTCGTCGAGAGAGACCGCGGCTCGGGCGGATAAACGGGATACCCTCCTGCAGATGGGACAGAACGGTCCACCACTGGAGAGCGCTCCACATCTCCTGGTCGCCCACACGCGCATGGTCCAGAGGATCGCAACGCCAGGACCACTGGGTGGCCAGACCCCACTGGAGGGGGTGATGTGCCAGCGTGCCCAACTGACTACGCTGGTACAGGCCGCCATAAGACCCAGAAGTTGCAGGAAGTCCCGGGATGCGATTGCCCAACCAGAAATGATTGGGCGAAGGAGAAAGAACCTCGGCCCTGTCCGCCGAGCCGTGTTCTGGCGCCAAGAGAGTTTAGCTCTGCCCCGATGAAGGATATCACCTGCTTCGCTGATCGACTTGGCCTCGTGGACCAGGAGGCCCAGTTGAGAGCAAACCCGAGGGCCAGATTTCTGGACCGCCCACCTCCAACCTGGAGGGGCTGCTATCAGCCAATCGTCCAGGTAAGGGTACACCGGACCTCGGCGCCAAGAGGAAAGCTGTCACCGCTGCAATGCATTTGGTGAAGACCCTGGGAGCTGAAGAAAGGCCAAAGGGCATGGCCTGAACTCAAGAGGGATCCTCCGCTCTGAAGCGGAGGAATCTCTGATGAGACGGACGGATAGGGACGTGAAAGAACGAGTCCTGGAAGTCCAGAGAACAGAACCACACGCCGTGTTCCAGAGATGGTATTATCTGAGCCAGAGTGACCATTCTGAAGGTTCGAGACCTTAGGAACTTGTTCAGGTCGTGTAGGTCTAAGATGGGGCGCCAGCCCCCCGTCCGTTTCGGGACCAGGAAGTACCTGGACACGAACCCTGGTTCTGATGGAGGGTCCTCTATCTCTTTTATCACCCCTTTCTGAAGGAGGAGGGCGATGTCGGCTCGACGAGCCTGTAGAGATTCTGGGGACCCTAAAGCCCCCCGCGGGGCGACGGCTCTGAAGGGTGGAGCCTGCTCGAACTCGAGAGGCAGGCCTCTTCCTACCACCTCCAAAACCCACCTCTCCGTGGTAACAGTGGACCAGGCAGAAAGGAAGTGTCGGAGCCGTCCCCCCACGGGGGGAACCAGGGACGAGGTGACGGGGATGGGGGTGACACCCCTCAGCCCGTCACTTAGCAGACTTGGAGGAAGGACCGGCCTGGGGACCGCCAGGGCCTTTTCCTCCTTGCTTCCTATTAGAGGAAGCTGATGGCTTGGGCTTGGAATACCAAGGTCTAGCCTGCTGGCCCTGACGCTGTTGTTGGGCCGGGTGTGCGGCGGGAGTAGAGGGACGAAAGGGCTTAGGCTGGGGCTTATGACCCTTGTCCCTCTGCGCGGACGAGACCGAATCCAAGGTGGCATTGGATTTTTCGATCCTCTGGAGGTGACCTTCCACTCCAGGGTCAAGAGGTCTGTTCCCAGGAAAGGAACGTCCGCAGCTTGTGCTGGGTATCCGCGTAAAGGTGGATATTCTCAGCCACGCTCGACGACGCATGGCCACAGCGGCCACCACTGACCGGCACACGAGTCTCCTATATCCAGAGCAGTCTGAGCTGCTGCTTGCTACTGCCCTGTTCTGATCCCGCACCTGCTTGACCGTAGTCTGCAGGTCGGGCGGGAAGATGAGGGCAACCTCATCCAGGAACCCAACAGGGCATGGGAGAAATGTGCCATGAGGACGGCCGAACTGCGTCTGACGAAGGTCGAGAGAAGAGGCAGCATACACTTTCCGCCTGTAGTCCAATTTCTGACTCTGTCGGCGTGTTTGTCCACGCCCTGGCATTACCGGCACACCGGAAAACACTGTCCGTGACCAGCCCTTCAGCCGAGGGGTGTTCAGAAAACCCGGACAGAGAGCCAGTAGGGACCGCATACTTCCTGGCCATCCTGGCCGAAGGCGCAGGACAGGAAGCCGGACGCTGCCAAAGTTCCAGGGCTGCCCGACAATGGCTTCGCCACTGGAAAGGCCTCTGGAGAATCCCCGGTCCAGAATCTCGGTGAGGGGATATTCGGCCCGCTTGGATACGGGTTCAAGCTTCATCCCAGTGGATTCTGAGATGAGCCTAAGAAGTCCCAGGAAGGACGGTGGCTATCGTCCACTGACTGCCCCCAGAGGACTCCAAGTCAAACGCCTGGAGAACAGGGAGGAGTCATCCGACTTGACGAGTTGTCGATTATGCCTGGAGCCTGAACCACCTCCACTTGTCGAGGCTTGTCAGGCGTGAGAGTGACCGACAGCCTACGGGGAAGGCCCTGGGCCAACCGCGACTCTTTCGTCGGTGCCCCAGCTGTCGGCTGAGGTGGAGGCAGTTCTACCACAATTGGTGGGGCAGCTGGAATAGGTCGGACAACTGGCCTGGGAACAGGCTCCTCGACCACTACCTGGTCCGGTGGCAACCACTTAATGGCCGGGGAAGAGGCCTGAGCCGTCTTGGCCAGAAAATACAGGTTACTCACCTGTAACAGGAGTTCTAGGAATGGTATATGTTGTTCATCCACACTCATTGGCAGTATCCTTGCCGCTTTAAATCTTGCCGGAAGGTCTTCAAGCTTGCTCCTCCACCCACCCGGGTGGTATAACTCGGCTCCGCCCCATGACGCCAGATCTGCCCCGCTGAAGCCCAGGGTTGTGCCGCTGCCGGGAGGTCAGGAATGGGTGGTGGATGAACAACATATACCATTCCTAGAACTCCTGTTACAGGTGAGTAACCTGTATTTCTAGGACATGGATATGTTGTTCATCCACACTCATTGGCAGACTCCTAGCAGTTCTCCTGGGAGGAGGAGGCAAGACGACACCCCTCATATACTTACTTGGGAAAGAGAGACTGAGAACCCGAGGCCCCAAAACCAGCATCCCGCGTGACTCAAGGTCGATGTAGTGGGTAATGAAGGTGTTTGCTGACTTCAGGTAGCAGCCCTGCAGATTTCCTGATGGGACGTCCCTGAAGCAGCCACTGCTGTAGCAGTATGGCGGGTGGTGAATGAGCTCTTATCCCTCTGGGAGGCTCCATGCCCGCTAACTTATAGCAGAGATCTATGCAGGAGGTTACCCACCTGCTTATCGTCCGCCTTGGCTGCAGGTCTGCTAGATGCGGCTCAGCGTGGGTGAGATAAACAGCTGCTAACCTCTCCTCGATTTCCCCAGCTGTATGGCCCTTATATTAAGCGAGCTCTTCTAGGATCCAGAGTATGGAGCCTATATTCGGCCTCCGAGTGGATTGGGGTAGAACACTGGCAGAGTCAACACTTGGTTGGTGTGAAACTCGACACCACTTCGGAAGGAATTTCGGTGGGGCGAGGACAACCTTGTCCCTGTGGAAGACCAGGTAAGGAGACTCAATGGAAAGCGCCTGAGCTTCCCATCCTTCTGGCTGAGCGTGATAGCCACCAAGGCGGTCTTCCACGACAGGTGAGAGAGAGCACACCTGTGCATAGGTTCGAATAAGCTTGCCCATGAGCTTTGCCAGTACCAGCAGTAGATCCACGAGGTGGGGGTTCCCTGACTGGAGGGAATGTGATCAAGGCCTTTGAAAAAGCCGCCAGACCATTCTCTCCTGCCACCGACTGCTTTCCGGCCCGCCTCGTAAGCAGAGATGGCTGCCAGGTGCACCCTTAGGGTCGTCGACTCTAAGCCCTTGACTAGAAAGGGACCATAAATATCCAAGATGCTTGCCAAGGAACAGGAGGAAGGGTCCAAGCCTTGTTTCTGACACCAAATGGAAAACCTTTTCCATTTGAAGGCATAGCATTTTCTGGTCGACTTACGGGACGCCTCAACTACATTGAGGACCTCGCGGAAAGACCCAAAGCCTGGAACTCTAGTCGCCAGGAACCAGCCGCAGGTGCAGGGATTGAAGGTCCGGATGGAACACCTTCCTGATTGATTGAGAGCAGGTCCGGGCGAGCTGGAAGCTGCCGCGGGAGTCCTGGAGCTGAGACTGAGGAGATCTGGGTACCAGAACTGGCGAGGCCAGTCTGGGGCTATCAGAATCACCGCGCCTTGTCCTCCTCGCTTTGAGAAGCACCTTGTGATCAAGGGAAATGGGGAAAGGCGAAAGAGGCCCGGGGTCCATTGCCTCGAGAAGGCATCCCCGCAGCGAGCCCTGCTGAGGGGGCGGCATGGAACAGACTCAGCCGCTCTCCATGGAGGCAAACAGGTCCACCTGAGGTGTGCCCCAAAGGGAGAACAGATGCTGTACTACCTCCGGCAGAGAGACCACTCGTGGGATGCAGCCCCTATCCGCCTCGGGCATCGGCCAGGGTGTTGGAGGCCCTGCCACGTGAACTCAGAGATCCGCCTCCAGGCTGCGTGACGAGTGACCAAACGCGAGAGCTTCTTGCATAGAAGCATGGAGCGCCCCGCCCAGGCGGTTTAGATAGTACATGGTCGTGGTATTGTCCGTCTGGACTCGGACCACTTGACCCCGGAGGAACGGAGCAAAGGCGGTGAGAGCTAGGCGGACCGCTCGGAGCTCCAGCAGGTTGATGTGGCATCGGGACTCCCGCGGGGACCAGAGGCCATGAGCCCGGTGTTCCCCCAGATGGGCACCCCAACCCATCAGAGAGGCATCGGTCGACAGAGAGACCGTCGGCTCGGGCGGATGAACGGGATGCCCTCCTGCAAATGATCTGGAACGGTCCACCACTGGAGAGGCCTCCACATCCCTGTGTCACCGACACAAGCTGGTCCAAGGGATCGCAGCGCCATGACCACTGGCTGGCCAGTCCCACTGAAGGACGAGATGTCTCCAGCGGCCCAACGGACCACGCCTGGTACAGGCCGCCATGAGACCCAGGAGGCGCAGGAAGTCCCGGCAGGGCAATTGCTCAACCAGAAATGATCGGGCAAAGGAGGAAAGAACCTCGCCCTGTCCGCCGAAGCCGCGCCTGGTTCGAAGAGAGTCGAGCTGCGCCTGATGAATAAAATCACCTGCTTCGCCTCGAGTCTGACTTGGCCTCGCTGATAGGAGGCCCAGTTGAGAGCAGACCTGGAGGGCCAGATCTCTGGACCACTCCGCCTCCTTCCTGGAGGGAGCTGCTATCAGCCAGTCGTCCAGGTAAGGGTACACCCGGGACCCTCGGGCGCCTTAGGAATGCTGTCACCACTGCCATGCATTTGGTGAAGACCCTGGAGCTGGAGACAAGCCAAGGGCATGGCTTGAATCAAGAGATCCTTCTGCTCGGAAGCGAAGGGTCTCTGGTGAGACGGACGGATAGGGACGTTGAAAAACGCTGGCCCTGCAAGTCCAGAGAGCAGAACCACATGCCGGGCTCCAAGGATGGTAGTTTATCTGAGCCAGAGTGACCATCCTGAAGGTTCGAGACCTTGGGAACTTGTTTAGGTCGTGTGAGGTTCAGATGGGCGCCAGCCCCCGTCCGCTTCGAACCAGGAAGTACCTGGACACAAACCCTGGGTCTGAAGGAGGGTCCACCACCTCTCTTACCACCTCCTTCATGAGGAGAGTGATGTCGGCTCGACGAGCCGCCAGTGAGGCTGGGGATCTCGGCTCCCCAGGGCTACACGGCTCTGAAGGGTGGTGCCTGCTCGAATTCCAGAGGCAGGCCTCTTCCCACCACCTCCAAGACCCACCTGTCCGTGGTAACAGCGGGACCAGGCGGAACGGAAGTGCCGGAGCCGCCCCCACGGGGAACCTAGGGGTGTAAGGTGACGGGATGGGGGCGACACCCCTCAGCCCGTCACTGGGCAGGCTTGAGGAGGGACCGCTGAGGGACCTCCTGGGCCCTTTCCTCCCTGCCTCCTGTTAGAGGAAGCCGCTGCTTGGGTTTGGGATGCTGAGGCCGAGCCTGCTGGCCCTGGACGTTGCTGGGCCGGCGGCTGGGGGCGCTGGAAGGACGAAAGGGCTTAGGCTGTGGTTTGCGCCTTGTCCTTCTGAGCGGAAGAGACCAGTCCAAGGTGGCATTGGACTTCTCGATCCTCTGCAGGTGACCTTCCACCCCAGGGTCAAGAGGTCAGTCCCCAAAGGGAACATCCGCCAACTTGTGCTGGGTATCCGAAGTAAAGGTGGATATCCTCAGCCAAGCCCGCCGAATGACAGCCACCAAGTGGCCGGCCACCGATCTAAGCACATGAGTCCTCTACATCCAAAGCAGTCTGGAGCTGCTGTTTGGCCACTGCCCTGCCCTGGTCCCGCACCTCGCTTAACCGTAGTCTGCAGATCGGCGGAAGATGAGGGATGACCTCATCCAGGGGCCCAACAGGGCATGAGAAAAATGTGCCATGAGGACGGCCGAACTGGCCTGCGTTAGGCCGAGAGGGACGAGCGTAGACTTTTCGCCCGACATAGTCCATTTCTTGACTCTTGTCAGGAGGTTTGTCCACATCCTCATGCTGAGCTGCGCGCCGAAAACGCTGTCGGTAACCAACCCTCTCAGCAGAGGGGTGTTCAAAACCGGACAAGGAACCGTAGGGACTGCTAGCACTTCCTGGCCATCCTGGCCGAAGGCGCAGGGCAGGAAGCAGGGCGCTGCCAAAGTCTCCAGTGCCGACCTACTCATGGGCCTCACTGAAAGGCTCTCGGCGAATCCCTCGGTCCAGAATCTCCGTGAGGGGATACCTGGCCCGCTTGGAAGCGGGTTCGAGCTCCATCCCGGGTAGACTCCGAGATGAGCCAAGCAGTCCCAGGAAGGACGACGGCCATCGTCCCATTGACTGACCTCCTGAAGACTCAGTCCAGTCGCTGGAGAAGAAGGAGGAATCAGCTCTCGGACTCGGAAGAGTCTCAAGAGCTGCCTCTGGCCTGAGCCACCTTCACCTGCCGAGGTCGGTCGGGAGTGAGGGTAACTGACAGCCGATGGGTAAACCCTTGCCGACCGAGAATCCTTGGTCGGAGCCCCAATGGTGGCTGTGGAGGCGGAGGTTCCACCGAATCGGTGGAGCAGTTGGGTTTTGGCCGAACAACCGGCCTGTATAGGCTCCTTGACATGTCGAGGGGTTGTGTCGGCTGCTCCGTGACAGCCACTTTAATGGTCGGGAAGGCGCTTGGAGTCGGCTTATTCCCGGCCAGGAGGAGCTGTTGCAACATAAGCGTCCCTCGTGATCACGACGTGACTTACGCTGGGGTTTCCCCTCATCCCGGGAGGAGGAGGATGAGACGAGTGACGCTGGGGTGTCGAGACCCAGACTGCCATGACGGGAATGGGTGGATCGTGGGGAGGTCCAGACCGAACCCCAGAGTCCCGGAATTCTCCGGGTCGGTGCGGGAGGTGTCGGCCGAACCGCACTCCTTCGGCTCGGAAGGTCCATCCGAGGGCTCTGGAACCGAGGCACAGGCGAGCCCATCGGGATCCTCAACTCCTCCCGGGGAACCGGGAGAGGGGAATTGCCTACGCGACAGTCCGCTCAATGGTCGAGAAAATTCGACTTCATCAGTGGGAGTCTCGGTCAACTGACCTGACGGGACACCGTGGAGGCCAGGTCGGGCCGCGGTCGGATCGAGCCGACGGTCGACGCCCGGGAGAGGGACCTTTCCCGCCCCAAGAGCGCCGACGGAGGATTACCCTTGTCCCTCTTTTGACCGAGACTGCAGTCCAGCAGACGAGGCCCTTCTTAGTGGAGAGGGATGACAAAGTCCTTAAAGGAAGCCAGTGAAGAACCCAGAGAGCGGATAATGTCGCGTCGAAGATACGCCCGCGCCGCCTTCTTCGAGGGCGGACTATCCGCCGAGCTGATCCGCCGAGCCCGCCGTGATGACACCGCCAACCGCCTTCTTGACTTCACCGAGGGAACGCTCGGGACGCCCAGTTGCACCGGGCAGCACGGTTCTTCGAGGACGAGGCCGAGAAAGATGAGCACAGGTCGCAGCCCGCGGGTCGGGCTCAAGGCCTAGCAGTAGACACACGTGGAGTGTGGATCCTTCTGCGACATCTTCTACACCCGATGGGCATCTCCAAATCCGAGTCGATTTGTCCATCGCGAGTCGTGAGGGATCAAGACTGGAAGTCTTTTGCAAAATATTATTTTAAACTTGGAAACGGAGAATAGGAACAGTCAAAGAAACGCAGAGCGTTAAGGAGGAAACCTGAGCTTCCAAGCGTAAGGAAGATCTGGGCCATGGGGCGGAGCCGAGAGTTATACCACCCGGTGGGTGGAGGAGTAAGCTTGAAGACCTTCCGCAAGATTTAAAGCGGCAAGGATACTGCCAATGAGTGTGATGAACAACATATCCATGTCCCTAGAAAAATTGTTGCCACATGAGGTCCTCGCAGATTTTCGCGCAGCTTACCGAGCCTCCCCTCCTCGTCCAGAGGAAGAAGAAGAAGAGGAAGAGCGGTGACGCCGCTTGCCGCAGTGCCGACCGAGACCGCTATGTCGACGGAGCCGCTGACCGCGAAGATGTCCGAGACCGAGATCGAGAATCTGGCCAGGCCGAGGTCGGTGAGGCGGGCCGAGGATCAGCAATCCTCGGGCTCGGGTCGACATAACCACGGCTCCCCTGAGTCACAGGAACGGATGAGCCGATTTATATTCCCTCAGTCCTCACCGGGGAAACTGGGAGAAGGGATTCTCGGCTTTTCCAGCCGACAACCCGCCTAACGGGTCAAGAAAATTCCCGACCAGCGCCGGAGGTAGTCTCAGTCACCTGGCCTGACGGGGCACCGTAGCTAGTGGCCGGGGTTTAGTACCACCAAGCCGATTGCCTAAGGCGTAGGGGATCTTTCCGCCCTAAGAGCGCCGACGATGAGATTTCATTTTAGACTCTTGGATGATTCAGGCTGACAGGATGGTCTGTGAGGATTCTGTCAAGGCACTGAACATGTCTTCACTGGAGACCAGGCAAGAGAGGAATGATATGATAGAGACCTTCAAGTTCTGTAAGGATAAATAAGAATGGAGAATTACTTAGCATGAGTACAACTACAGTTATAGCACAAGTAGAGACTGATGGGAGGGAAGTTCAAGAGGGATATTGGAAAGTTTTATTTTCCAGAAATGGTGGTGGAAATGTGGAATAGTTTCACAACTGAGATGGTAGCACCAAACCATAATGGTTTCAAGCATGGCTCTGATAAAGTGAAGGGTATACTGTTACTTTGTCTGATAGTAGAAGGAGGGAACATGGAGTGGATAGTGAAGACTATTACCCTGCATGGACAGTAGGTCTGAGGTTTATTATGGAATGGGGTATAGATGTACCATTTTATGTTGATTGGCGCATAGTGCAATAACATATTGGCAGGCTGGTGACAGAAGCTCTGGAATATTTGCACCAACTGCTGACAATTTACTGCTGCAGCCGGGTCTTCTTGCATTCAGTTAATATCTGGCTGCAATGAGGGAGCATCATTGCAGGGGTGGGATGAAACCTGATATTGTTTTAGAACATATGCAGGCTGCTGCTGCGTTCACAAACAATATAACCCCCCACTGTTTATAAAGCAACGGGGTCCCAAACCCCGCCGCCTCGGGTGCCCCATTAGCTTTGGTGCCAACGGGGAGACCACTGCCGGCATTCTGTAACACTTCATGAGCCTGCCTACGGGTGCCCAATCCTGCCGGCTACTGCTGCCTCACCAAAAGAAAGTTATTGCTGGCATATTGCGCATCCTGCGTGCTATGCCCTGTAAAGGGAAAACGGTCCCGTACGGTTTTTTTTTTTTTACCTGCAAAGGAACGGTTTCGAGTGTCCCTGGCCCCCACCTGCAACCCGTACCAACCCACTGCGCACCCTGCCTGCCCATACCCCCATCACACCATACTTACCTCTGAGCTTGGCATCTAATTCGTGATAGGGAATATGTCTGCACTTCTTCAAATCCGACCGTGAACTGAGGAAATGCCGGTAAGCTGTATAACATAATAAATAGTGTTTTTTCAACTTTAGTACATATCTCGGGCATTTGTGGGACTTTTTTCACCAAATTTCAACATAGGGTTTTTGGGACCCTCCTCATGAATTCTTGAACTGTCATTGCGATAATCAGCCCCGAAAGTAGATTTCGCGGTCACTGCATGGAATCACCTTTCAGGACCGATTAACGAAACGACAGTGCCAGTGTTCAATGAGGTGGGTCTCAAAAAGCCTATGTTGCAAATTTGTTGGAAAAATCCCAAAATGACTGTTTTATTTAGCGCTGCGCTGCGCAGTTGCTGCCACGCTCGTAACCCGTTAATTGCAATATTTTCATGCAGATTTTCCAGCATAGGCATTTTCACACCTCTCTGTGAACAGTACAGCTGACATTGTTCACATCCTGGGCGGAAATGTGTTTCTCTACTTCTGGCGCAGAATAGCGCCGGTCGCTGTGGGAGAATCATGTTCAGGACAGATTAAGAAAATGACAGTGACACTGTTCATGAGTAGATAGTCCTGAAATGGCAGTGTTGGAAAATCTGCTAACTCTCATTCTATAAAATTGTTGTGCATGAAAGGCAAGTTACAGCAGTTTGCACGCACGCCGTAACTTCGTGAATTTATATTTTCACTTCCAGATTTTCAACATTGCCATTTTACTGACACTTACTTATGAACAGTGCATCCTCTATTTTCCCATCCTGGCGATGTTTTCGCCTTCCGGCGCAGAACAGAGCAGTCGCTGTGGGAAATCACTGTCGGGACAGATTAAGAAAATGACAGTGATACTGTTCATGAGCAGAGGTCCTAAAATGCCTATGTTGAAAATTTGGTGATGATAGCCCAGCAAATGACTGTATTACAAGTGTGTGTTGCACACTTTCCACACACCCTTGTAACTTCGCAGATTTGTAATACTGTCATGTCAGATTTTCAACAGTGGCATTTTTTCACACCTCCCTATGAGCAGTATAGCTGTTATTTTTCACATCCTGACTGAAATGTGGTTTCACAGTTGCCGCATACAATAATGTGGTCGCTGTGGAAAATCAGTGTTTGGAACAGATTAAGAAAATGACAGTGGCACTGTTCATGAGCAGAGGTCCTAAAAGCCCTATGTTGAAAATTTGGTGACAAAACTCCATTACATGACTGTATGCCATAAGCGTAAGCGCTGAACTGCTCTCAATGCACCCTTGTAATCTCACACATTGTAATATTTTCACACCACATTTTTTCAGCAGTGGCACGTTTTCCCACTCCTTATGAAAGTACAGCTGTCATTTTTCACATCCAGTCTAAATATGTTTTGCACTCCTGCCAGAGAATAGCATGGTCGCTGTGGGAAATCAGTGTTTGGGACAGATTAAGATCGAACAAGTGAGAGGGGAGAGTGACCAAGCTAAACTGAGCTCTATCGGGACTGCTGCGGATTTGTTTGTGGGCAGAAAAAGGCCCCAGCGCAAGATCCCAGTACAAAAGGGCAGCCTGCAGCACTGGGAGAAACAGAATGAGAGGGCGAGTGAGGGAGGGTGAGTGAGTGAACTCACCGGAGTGCTGTCAGGACTGCTGCGGATTTCTTTGTGGGCAGAAAAAGGCATCAAAGCAGGCAGGGGCCCAGTAGAAAAGGCCAGCCTGCAGCGGTGGGAGAAACAGTATGAGTGAGTGAGACGGGGGACTGAGTGAACTCAACAGAGCTCTAGTAGGACTGCTGCGGATTTCTTTGTGGGCAGAAAAAGTCGCCAATGCAGGCAGGAGCACCGTACAAAAGGGCCGCTTGCAGCGCGAGAACAGAATGATCGCATGACAGAGGAAGACTGAGCGACCTCAATGGAGCTCTGTCGGGACAGCTGCGGATTTCTTTGTGGACAGACAAAGATGCCAATGCAGCCAGGAGCCCCGCACATAAGCGCAGCCTGCAGCACCAAGAGAAACAGAATGAGTGAGTGACAGATGGTAGTGAAGCGAGCTCAACAGAAACTGTATTGTGACTGCTTTCTGCAGTTTCTTTGTGGGCAGAAAATGTAACAGCATGAGCAGGAGCCAGTTCAAGGCCAGCCTGCAGCACCGGGAGAAGCCGAATGAGTGAGTGAGAGAGGGGAGTGGTTTTGCCCAATGGAGCCTGTGCCTGGGACTGCTTCAGATTCTTTCTGGCCAGAACAAGCCGCCAATGCAGGCAGGAGCCCAGTACAAAAGTGCAGCCTTCGGCAGTGGGAGACACAGAACGAGCGAGGGAGGGGGAGTGAGTGGACTCACCAAACCTTTGCTGGGACTGCTGCAGATTTCTTTGTGGGCAGAAAAAGGCAGCAATGCACTCAGGGGCCCAGTACAAAGGACATCCTTCAACGGCAGGAGAAACAGAACGAACGAGTGAGAGAGGGGGAGTGAGTGAGCCAGCTCAATGGAGCTCTACTGTGACTGCTGCAGATTTCTTTGTGGGCAGAAGAAGGCAGCAATGCAGGCAGGAACCCAGTACAAAAGGGCAGCCTGCAGCACCGGCAGAAACGGAATGATCGAGTAAGAGAGGGGGAGTGAGCGAGCTCAACGGAGCTTGTTGGGACTGCTGCAGATTTGCTGGTGGGCAGAAAAAGACAGCAATGCACGCTGGGGCCCAGTACAAAAGGGCAGCCTGCAGTGGCGGGAAAACCAGAATGAGTGAGTGAGAGAGGGGGAGTGAGCAAGCACAATGGAGCTCTATCGTGACTGCTGCACATTTCTTGTGGGCATGAAAAGCCGGCAACACAGGCAGAAGCCCAGTACAAAGGGCAGCCTGCAGCGCTGGCAGAAACGGAATGAGCGGAGTGAGAGAAGGAATGAGAGCAGGTGAATGGAGCTGTGTCGGACTGCTGTAGATTTCTTTGTGAGCAGAAAAAGGCAGCAGTGCACACAGGAGCCCAGTACAAAAGGCCAGTCTGCAGCGCCTGCAGAAAAGGAACGAGCGAGTGAGAGGGGGAGTGAGTGACCTCAACGGAGCTGTGTCAGGACTGCTGCAGATCTCTTTGTGGGCAGAAAAAGCTGCCAATGCAGGTAGGAACCGAGTACAAAAGTGCAGCCTGCAGCAGTGCGAGACACAACGAGCGAGTGAGGGAGGGGGAGTGAGTCAGCTCACCGAAGCTTTGCTGGGACTGCTGTAGATTTCTTTGTGGGCAGAAAAGGCTGCAGTGCACGCAGGAGCCCAGTACAAAAGGGCAGCCTTCATCGGCGGGAGAAACAGAACGAACGAGTGAGAGAGGGGGAGTGAGTGAGCCAGCTCAATAAAGCTCTACTGTGACTACTGCAGATTTCTTTGTGGGCAGAAGAAGGCGCCAACGCAAGCAGGAACCCAGTACAAAAGGGCAGCCTGCAGCGCTGGCAGAAACAGAACAAGAGAGGGAGAGTGCGCTAGCTCAATGGAGCTCTGTCGGGACTGCTGCAGATTGTTTTGTGGCCAGAAAAAGGTGCCAACAGAGGCAAGAGCCTAGTACAAAAGGGCAGCCTGCAGCGCCAGGAGAAAAAGAATGAGCGAGTGAGACAAGTGGAGTGAGTGACCTCAATGGAGCTCTGTCAGGACAGCTGCGGATTTCTTTGTGGGCAGAAAAAAGCAGCAATGTAGGCAGGAGCCCAGTACAAAAGGCCAGCCTGCAGTGCAGGCAGAAATGAAATGAGTGACTGAGAGAGGGGGAGTGAGCAAGTTCAACGGACCTGCGTCAGGACTGCTGCAGATTTATTTGTGGGCAGAATAAGCCGCCAACGCAGGCAGGAACCCTGTACAAAAGGACAGCCTGCACCCGGAGGAGACACAGAACCAGTGAGAGAGTGAGGGAAGTGGAGTGAGTGAGCTCAACAGAGCTCTGTTGGGACTGCTGCGGATTTCTTTGTGGGCAGAAAAAGGCAGCAATGCACCCAGGGGCCCAGTACAAAAGGACAGCCTGCAGCGGTGGCAGAAACAGAACGAGTCAGTGAGGGAGGGGGGAGTGAGTGAGCTCAACAGAGCTCTATCGTGACTGCTGTGGATTCCTTTGTGGGCAGAAAAGGTGGCAAAGGCAGGAGCCCAATACAAAAGGCCAGCCTGCAGCACCGGCAGACATGGAACGAGTGAGTGACAGAGGGGGAGTGAGCAACCTCAATGGACCTGTGTTGGGACTACTGCAGATTTCTTTGTTGGCAGAAAAAGCCACCAACAGAGGCAGGAGCCCAGTACAAAAGGCCAGCCTGCAGCGCAAGGAGAAACAGAATGAGGGAGTCAGAGGGGGGAGTGACCCACCTCAACGGAGCTAGTCCTGTTACAGTGGTATGTGGGCCCCCATTTTCAGATTAGTGTTGTGCACTCCTAAGTGCTGCACCTGAGATAGCGCACAGTCACAGAAGGTGGTGGTAAATGGCACTCCCTCCAGTGTGGAGAGAGTGACCAGTAGGGTGCCGGAGGGCTCAGTAATGGGACACATCCTCTTCAGTGTCTTTATAAGTGGCATAACAGAAAAACTGGAAGGGGATATATGCCTTTTTGTAGATGACACCACAATCTGTAATAATGTTGATAGGTGCAGATGGAGAGAATGAGTGGGGACCTTAGAAAACTTAAAGAGTGCTATGGGACATGGCAGTTCGGGTTCAAAGCCAAAAAGTGCAAAATCAAGCATCTAGGTACTAGAAGCCTAGAGGCTGAGTATAAAATGTAGAGGGAGGTACTTATGGTCACTAAGGAAACCTTTTATACAGCACTGTGTTCTGTATGCAGGAGAGGATTACTCATTTACATGGCCGTAGTAGTATATATGCACATGCACATGATCAGGGTAGCATCAGGTGATGCTGAATACGACACCGATCCAACCATGCTGTTCCCACAGTGTAATGTTTAGCTCTGCACGCTAACCTTCTGAAAATGGGGCCCTGATTGACTAAAAATCCTGGCCGATGCCTCCTAAGATGCAGAAGGTAAACATAAAAGGTTTATCTTATCTATCTCTTTATGTATTGTTTTATCGTATTTTGCTTGCAAAACCTTTATCTGATTTCAAAACATTGTGATGTGACTTAAAATGTTTATAACAGACTAGTTAAAATACAATTTGCTTTCTTCTTTTTACCTATATGCTGTCTTTATTTACTTATAAAAACACAGTCTGGTGGGCTGGCCTAGCAGCTTGCTGGTGATTGCACTGCCTCCCATGCCAGTGGCCCAGTTTTGGGGGTGGACCCGAGTTGCACAGGGGTTAGCTGGGGGGGAGATATGATTGAGCATCTCAGGGAATGCTCTCCTCTCAGTGAGGGGAAGTTTGACCACCCTGCTCTTCAACATCCACCTAGCTGAGGAGGGCTGGCAGGGCAGTGGAGTTGCATAAGGGGGGGAGGGCTCAGGCAGGCACAAAGCAAGCATGTGTCTTGATATGCAATTGCATCATTCCATGCTTGGTTGCCCAGGGGATGAAACCAAAGGTAGAAACCCCCTAATGGCAAAATGATCCAGCAACCTGCTGCAGATTTTGCACTGTTAACCAGGCTCTGCTCATATATGTGTCTCCTTGTCAATGGCCCTCCCCCTCCTGGCCTCAACAAGGAGGATGTGAGTGGGGGGGGATCTCAAAGCAAATATGTCCTGTGGATGGTAAGTGATTGGGCTGGAGATATCAGTGGGCAAAGGGGTAGCAGGGTGACTAAGGAGATAAAAATCTCTATGGGAAAAAAAAAAGAAATAAAACACAGTTTGAGAAACTCAAACCCCAAAACAGACTGCGCATGCCTCCAGTGAGGATTCACAGTAAAGTTATTTAGTAAAACAATGCAAATTATATGCATATGCCAGCTAAACTCTGGATGAAAATTGAATACTGAGGATTGCAGCAAAAATATATATTTTAAAATAAAACTTAAAACAAGTCCATAGAGTACAAACTAGCAATGATTTTGGCTTACACTTCCACAGCTCCTGAAGTGCTTCCCAAGCATTCAACTCAGATAAGTTGCTGGACTTAACAGTAATTAATTACACATAAAACAAATCAACACTTTAACTTGGAAAATGCATGCAGCTCCCTATGTATACAGGTATGTTAGGAATATCCTGTATTAGCTTCCTATACAAATGTGTTGTCTGACAGTAAATGAAGGCAGCACGTATTTAAAAGAATAAACTACAGCATTTAAATTAGTTTTAAAAGTTTCTTGTCACATCACAATGGTCTGAAATTTGACTAAAGGTGTGCAAGCAAAACAAAAGGAAAACCCCCATAAAGAAGTAGAATAAGAGATAGCCCTGTTTTGTTTACCTCAGCTCTGCAGTTTTAGATGTCCTCTCATCAAGCTAGCAGTTAACTGAATGCAACAGGCAATGAGTTCAGCTGTAGGGCATTCATGGGGGAGGGGCAGGGGGATGGGTAGTTTCAGAACATAGTCCATTTCAGTATATAGTTTATTTGTTTCAGTAGATAGAGTATGTGAATTTTTCAGTCTACAGTGTATGTATTTCAATACATAGTGTATGTGTTTCACCATGTAGTGTATTTGTTTCAGTATATAGTGTATGCAGATTTTTAGTGCATAGTGTATTTATTTCAACAGATAGTGTATGTATTTCAATATAAAGTGAATATGTTTCAATATATAGTGTATTTGTTTCAGTATATAGTGTATGTGCTTTTTTCAGTGTGTAGTATATGCATTTCAATAGATAGTGTATGTATTTCAATATACAGTGTATTTGTTTCAATATATAGTGTATGCAGATTTTTCAGGGCATAGTGTATTTATTTCAATAGATAGTGTATGTATTTCAATATAAAGTGTAGATGTTTCAATTTATAGTGTATTTATTTCAGTATATAGTGTATATGCTTTTTTCAGTGTGTAGTGTATGCATTTCAATATATAGTGTATTTGTTTCAGTATATAGTGTATGCAGCTTTTTCTCAATATATAGTGTATGTGTTACAATCTATAGTGTATTTGTTTCAGTAGATAGTTTATGTGGATGTTTCAGTCTGTAGTGTATGTATCTCAATAGGTAGTGTATATGTTTCAGTACATAGTACATTTGTTTCAGTATATAGTGTAAGTGGATTTTCAGTACTCAGTATGTGGATTTCAGTAGATACTGTATGTATTTCACCATGCAATGTAAGCATTTCACTATATAGTGTACGTGTTTCACTATATAATATATGTATTTCAGTATACGGTATATGTATTTCACTACACGATGTATATATTTCAGTAGATACTGTATGTGGTTCACTACATTGTGTATGTATCTCACTATATAATGTATATATTTCACTATATGATGTATGTATTTCACCATATAGTGTGTGTTTTACTATACAGCCAGAGATTTTGAATTATGTCCCTAACGGCTTGCCATATACCAACTCTGCAGACACTATGCTGCCACATGACAGGGTGGAGGCAGTTCAAAGAAGGGAAACAAAGACAGTACAGGGCCTGCACCAAAAGTCATATGAGGAGAGACTGGGAGACTTCAATATGTATACCCTGGAGGAGAGGAGAGGAGAGACAAGGGAGATATGAGAGAAGCTTACAAATATCTGAAGGTATAAGAAGACAGAGAAGGGATATGATGGAGACATACTGTACAAGTACCTTATGGGAAGGAACAGGGTACAGGAAAACACTATTTTCCACTGAAAAAGATGTTCCAGGACTAGACGGCACAGGATGAAGTTGGAGCGTGGGCGATTCAAAGGAAATGTGAGGAAAAATTTCTTCACAGAAAGCGTAGTACACAAGTGGAACATCCTGCCTGAGGAAGTGGTGAGGGCTGAAACAATCACAGGATTTAAGGATGCATGGGATAGACATAAGGGAATCCTGGAGGTCAGAGATTGGGGGCAACAGACTTCTAGAAAAACTTAGTGATCTTACAAGCGCAAATGGGCAAACTGGGTGGACCATAGGCCCTTATCTGCCCACTGTAGCTATGTAAATAGGGTATAAGAGGGTGGCATTTTTCAGAAAAGGAGATGTTCAGGAATGAGGGGGTATACCATGAGGTTGAAAGGGGGTTGACTAAGGGGTAACATGAGGAAGTATTTCTTCACAGAAAGTGTGGTGGATGCATGGAATAGTCTTCCAGTGGTGGGGAAAAACATAGTGGGGGAATTCAAAAATGCATGGAACAGGCATAGGGGAACACCAGTGAAAGGAAGGAGACAGTAAAGTCGTAGATCAAGTAGGGTCTGCAACTTTTGCAGTATGTAGGGAAAATAGGCAGACTGGATGGGACTAGCGATCCTTTTCTGCCGTCAGTTTTTAATTAGGGAAAATGGGCAGACTGGATGGGCCTAGCGCACCTTATCTGCCATCAGTTTCTATGTTTCTGTGTACATCCGCTGCACCAGTAGCCACACAAATGTATGGAAGTTAAGCAGTAGATAGTGTAATAACTACCTTCCAGTATGGTAGCATGCTTATATGACACATATAGCGTGCTGGCATTCCAAATGCCAGGTTCTCATGGCTCCATTGCATAGACAGCCATACTGTGGCAGTTGTGCCCTTTATCTGCATAAGGTCCCGCCCGTCCTTTGCATATCCTGGGACCAGCACCATCCCACAATCCCCTGCTCATGTAGTGCAGGGGATCCACTGGGGGCCCAGCATGGGCATCCAATTGGATGTCCACTTGTTTCCTGCGATCTGCCCCTGCACAGCTGCACACTGGGTGAAGCAGGCTCATGGACAGCAGCTGGTGATGATGAATGCCAGCTAGTATGCGCCTGTCCACGGGTGTGGAACTGTGCATGCCTGGTATGTGCCTTGACGAGTGTACTCTGGTGCAAGTTCGTACATAGGGCCTGTTGTTTGTAAAATATTTTTAGCAAAAGTTTAAGTCTTTATCAGTGCTGAATAAAATCTTTGAGATAGTCCAGGGCCCTAATGAGCTGGTAAATCCCTGTTGTGGTGTAAGGTACTGTATCACCTACACAGTATTGTTCATCTTATCTGTGTCAATCTTCACCATTCATCACAGATGGGTACTGGCTGGAGATCAGGACCCCTCAGGAGCCTTTTTTTTTTTAAAGGATAGGCAGAGCCGACGCAGCATCGGCGCCGCCCTCGAGCCGTCATACTATGTGGCGCTCGAGGATTAGCCGTTAGGCTGCGTCGACTCCACCTGCCTACCAGTTCTTCATCTCCCGCTGTCGAGGTCGCCTCGTGGGAAGCCAACTGAAGAAAAACTTTGAAGAAATTTTTAGGCCTTCACCTTTCGTTCGTTCGACAGTCCGTCGGTTACCGGCTAGTTCTGGGTTCTGACTCCACTCGACGTCGCCAGTAAGATCTTTCCTTTTATTTAAAGTTTGCGACGTTGAGTCTGTTTTTGGTGTTTTTTTCCGTAGGTCATGTCTCGGTCGGAGGGCAAGAAGTTTTCCAAGGCGGGTCGGCCCCCTATACGTCTGTGCCCGTGCGGACGCAAGTATTCCGTTACCGACCAGCATGACCGGTTGTCTCGTGTGTCTTCGCCCGCTTCCACGACATGGATTAGGTCGATGCCTGCTTCTGCATGGACCGCGTGTCCCTGGGAACAGCGATGCGTTTAAAGTGGGCGGCTCGCCGACTTTCGGGGAAGGGTTCGCATTTCGTCGGGCCAAGCCGCTCTCTCTTGGCCTTTCCTCCGGGTCCCTCCGGTTCTATACGACCGAGGAGGAGGGCCTCGGCTACTTGTAGCCTAGCCTTGGCCAGGTCCTCCCGCTGGGCGCAGGAGGCCCGTCCGCTTCCTCCAGGGAGCAGGCGGAGGCGCCACTCGACAATCGCCCTTCAGGGGTGAAGGCTCCCAAGTCGTCGCTCCAGGCGGTCCGGAAGGCCGGATCCGGCGCCGTTGGTCAGTACCGTCGGGGCCTTGGCGCTATTACGTAGTGCCGTGGGCCCTGCTCGACACCGGCGTCGACTTGTCTCTCGGCGGCGATGTTTGGCAAGCGCCATGACCTAGATTCAGCGTCAACTTTTGCCATGTCTCGCCTCGGTGCGAGGGTTAGAGCCGGCGCCGTGGGGCCTCCGGCGTCATCAGTCGATGCCGTCCTCGGCGGGTTGGTGCTCGGTGCCGCTTCGCAGCACTGAGGAGTCGAAGCGGGTAACAGTGGTTCAGCGCCGAAGCCCGCCTTTCAGCCGTCGGCGCCACTTTGAACTTGGTGCCGCTACGGCACAGAGGGGCCTGGCGGTGTCGTCGGCGCTGAGGACTGTTGCTGGGGCTGCAGTCGGCGCCGTCTCTGTCCCTGGTACCGCCCCCGGTGCTAGTGGACTTGATGGCACCACGGCTGGCCCTGGCTCTGGACCTTTGGCCCGAGCTGCCCTGGCGCCTTCTGTCAGCCCCGCTTGCGGGGCTGTGGAGGGCACGGGTGCCACCTCGGCCACTGCTCTGACTGCCGGGCCCTTTGGTAAGGTCGCCTTCCCATGCCCTCCTACCGTTTGGCTTAGGGCCTCAGACTCTACCTCTTCCGAGTCGGAGTCGGGCTTGGAGTCGGACGGGCAGTCACACCCTTCGGGGTTGTCTGCAGAGGAGGGCGAGCCTGTGGTCTCGACGACAAGTCACAGCCAGCCCCCTTCTGAGGAGCGTCAGGTTCTTCCCGAGGTTAGGGTCAGTGGTACTGACCAGCAGGCTATGGTGTGTGCCACCATTGCCATGCAACCTGGCCTTGGGGGGTTCCTCGACCCCTCGGCGGTGGTACCCCCTCCAGTATTGTTTCTCGATCGCCCAACTTTGGGGCCCATCGGGAAGCCTACAGGAGGGGAGGGTGCTGCTACCTGGGTCTCCCCTTTGGGGGCAACCCAGAGCTGCCAGCTACCTAGGCTGGCCCTCTCGAGGACCAGGGCCCTCTCGGACTCTGAGGGGTCGAGGGGTGCGGGGTCGGCGCGTCGGCCTTTCTCTGGGGTCCACCCTGGCCCTGGGCGAAGCCAAAGTGGGACTTCCTCCGTCCCTTCTGGTTCCTTGAGGGGGTCCCATTCTTTGGAGGCAGGGGACCGTCCTTCTGGATATTTTCGGCCCTGGTCGCCTCACTGGGGGGATTCTTCTGGGCGCAGCCTCAGCAGTACCAACGTGGTTGTACAGTTGTCGGCTGTGGAGTCTTCCGGGACACCCTCCTCGGGTGTCCATGGTCCGCTCCCTAGCCCTGGCAGAGGTCAGCTGACTTCTTCTCTCAGCTCTGCCGTTATCCCTCTGCCACATTCTCCAGCGCTCCCAGGCATTCTTGGTCCTGGTGGCCCTCTCACCTGGAAGCAGTTCAGAGCGGTGGCTGCTCGGTTCCCTGCCTATGTTAGGGCCATGGACAGCCAGGTTTTTCAACCTCCCCCAGTGCAGCCACCCTCGGAATGCATGGTGACCTCCAGCTCCTCATCCCCTCTTCTGGGGGAGAGGAACCATCTGTTCATATCTCTCCTGCCACTGATCTCTCCGAGTATCAGCGTTTCCTCGTGAGGATGATGGAGGACCTTCACCTTTCTCCCCTGTCTGTGAGCAATCCTGAGCATGCGGCAGACGCCTTTCTAGGTGATTTCGGAGCGGCCACCCTTGCGGTGCCACCCTGGCCTACTCCTTTCGGAAGCGTCCATGCGTTTCTGGCAGAGGCCTTCTCCGGAGTTCCTGCCCCTAGGGACCTCAGCCAGAGGTATTGCACTCCCTAGAGTCTCCAGGTTCTATGCCTCATCCGCAGTCCGGATTGACACACCTGGACACCCCTGGACGGATTTTTGCGCCTCACGATGACCAGCCCTCAGACAGACCCTTGGATTTGACTTCTGGGGCGGAGGACCTTCTACTCGGCACAGTTGCTTCTCTCCATCTCTGCTCATCAGGCCCACTGTACAGCCTACAACAGGTCCTTGTGGTCCAGCTAGGTCAGATCCTAGCTGCTTTGCCTGACTACGCAGCAAACCAGGCAAGCCATCGCGGCTCTCTGCGGCGGCCTGGAGCTAGCAAGGCACCAAGCAAGGGCATCTTCGGCGCCAATAGGTAGCTACCAGGGTCGTAGGGACAGTGATCTGCACCAGGAGATCGGCGTGGCTTCGCCTTTCCCAGTTGTCACCCTTGGCCCGGTAGGGTGATTTGCTCTGCTCACCAGGAACCTATCTCTTTTCCCTTGGGGGCGGGACAATGTTTGTGGGGAACGCTTCCCCCCTCCGGGGACCCGTCTCGCTCTCCCACTCTCGGGCCTCATCAGGCCCAGAAGGTCCCCAGTGTGTCACCCACTGAGGGCTAAGGGACTCTGTCCCTTAGGGTGCAATGAATCAACCCCCTTCGGGGGGCTTGGTACTCACCCATCTGTGATGAATGGTGAAGATTGACACAGATAAGATATAAAAATTACGTACCTACAGTAATTATGATCTTTCTGTGTATCTTCACCATTCATCACAATCCCACCCACCATCCCTCTGGGGCCTCGGTCTCTGGGTCCTCCTCCCTCTGTGCCTACCCCTCTTCTTGAGCAGGGTAAAGTTGGGACACACAGGGGGGTAGTTTCTTCCCTAAGAGTTACAGTTCGAGTGGCACTCCTTCTCTACTACATATCTCCACCCCTACGGGGTGGGAGCTGGTGGTTGCCCTCCTTCTGTTATCCAGCTAACTGTTTTAAAAAAAAAAAAATTTCCCTTTTTTTCACCAAATATCTTTACAGAGAGAGTACTAAGTCCCTGTACCCTGTCCTTCTCCAGAATAGCCAACTCTGCTTTTGGGGTATTGCCAGTTATTCTGTGCCTTGAATTCTGGCAAGAAAGCTTTGCTACTCCTTGCAGTTCCTATACAGTCTGGTGACGGACAAGGATCTTGGATCCTTGTTACCTCTCACTCTCTCCTAAATTTTCTCCCCCCTTTCCCTCCCTTCTTCCGTTTCCAGAGATTGGGGCCCCTACCCAATCCCCTTAGTCTTACTTCTTCTATGCTGTCCTCTCAGTCGTTATTTCTCCTTTTAGTTCAGTTTTTCTCTTCCTTTTTCTGTCCCTTGGACACTCTTGTCCCACCCTCCATCCCTTCCTCTTACCTCTCCGGCGACTCAGAACTGGTAGATGAGGCGGTCGCGCAGCCTAAGGCTAATCTTGAGCACCATGTAGTACGTCAGCCTCAAGTGGCCAATGCTGTATCGGCTCCGCCTATCCTTTTAAAAAAAAAAAGCCTCCCGCGGGGTCCAGATCTCCGGCCAGTACCCATCTGTGATGAATGGTGAAGATACACAGAAAGATCATAATTACGGTAGGTACGTAATTTTTATTTCTGGTTCTTAAAATGGGGAAATGGCAAACTGGGACTAATGTGCTGAATCTTACGGAGATGGGGCCGGCATAATGCTGTAAAAGCTCCGTTGCTCCAGAATAGTGCTCCTCATGCACTGCAGCGCTCATCAACGAGAGTTCTGTGAACATCAACGAGCCACTATACCAATCCTGCAGGCCCACCTTCGACGAGTGGCTGAGGCGATCAGAATGCCAGTCATCGATGGAAAATGAGAGTTCCATGAATGTCAACGAGCCACTATACTAGCGCTGCAGGCCTACTGTCGATGAGCAGCTGAGGCCATCAGAATGCCGTCCGTTGACGGAAAATGCATGGAGCTGCCGTCGGCAATGGGACAGATCCTTAATAAGCACTCCTGTGCTGTTTTTATTCCCCCAAATGCCGAAAAATGGCACTAGTGGAAGAATTTTGCGGTTTGCTGCATTGCTACTTCTCAAGTCCAAAATCGCAGGAAACAACCATCGCGGTGAAATGGGGCCAGTCTGTGCAGCTTGGAAGGCTGAGACTGGAACCCACACAGGAGCACTTCAATACAGCTACGAATTCCTCAGAAATCCCCAAGTAAAATAAATTTTTGACTTACAGTCTGCGGTCTTCGGCTCTGCCACTTGGTGACAGAGCTCTGCTTGCAGAGTACCTGCCAGCCTGAAGGCAGGAAGTAAACTGAGGGAAACAAGAAGTGGAGCGCTGGATATCCCCAGCTGCAGAGATCAAATTCCTGCCTTCCTATCTGCATCAGGAAGGACAGCCCATGAGTAAGGAGAGAAAATTTATAAAGAAAAGATTACTTTTGTCAATGTTTACTTATAACTGCTATTTGTTGAGATTTTGACCCCCAAATTTTCAACATAACCATTTCTTTAACCCCACTTTATGAATATGACTGGTGCCGTTTTTCAAATCTCACCCAAAATTTGTTTTCACGGTTGTGCTGAAAATAAAATTTTGCATAGGATTCATAAATGCCACCTGTCATGTCCAAAAGGCAGGCTAATAAAAAGCCTATGTTAATAAAATGTGGCATCAAATTCTTAAGAAAACAACAAAATTATGGAGAAATGTTGACAACTTTTGACATTTACTCATAATGTTAAAAATGTATTACATTCTGAACCCATTTGTTTTTTCAACAGTCTTTTATTTACCCTACCTAATGAACGTGGCAAATGTTGTTTTCAAATTCCCCTGCCAAACCTGTTTTTGCGGCCATTTCGCAAACTTACGTTTTGTGTAGGATTTGATATCACAAGTCACATTCATATGCTGGGGTAATAAAAACACCATCTTGAATATATGGGGTCCTTTCTGTAGAAGATGTTTCCTGAATAACGGTTCCATCGCTAATGGCAGTTCTGTGGACATTCCTGATTTGGTGGAAAGGGCAATTTTAGAACTGTACGATGTAGTGCTCTATAAGTTGAACCACAATGCTCTGCCACACTGTACAAAGCAATTATAAAGTGGTCTGCAGTCACCTTGTTTTCTTAAATTCTTTGATTAATCTCATCCCTTTTACTTGGAGTAGCACTTGGAGTAGTCAAGGCAGCAGCAGACGTTAAACAGCCATGTCTCAGCTATCCTGCTATTAGGTATAATAGTCTTTTAAGTTACCCTTTTAGATACTGTTCATTATTACAAAGTGAACCTCCAGGGCTTAGTTTCAGAATCTTTTTTCAGTCGCTTGTTTGTAAGGCTCAGAGTTGCCCCTGTATCTTCTGCCTCATCACCCATCGTATAAATTAGTGCATTTGCCGTTATATTCATTTTTCTCATACAACTGACACCAACTGAAATCTTCCCTTCTGGATCCAACTGGACCATTCCTCTGGCTTCCCAAAGTCAAATATTTCCCATGGTTGTACATGAAATATTGCTGAACTTGCTCTCTGATATTAAGATTACAGTATCCCACATGGAAAGTAAGCAAGTGAGTAAATTTTTTATTTATATGGTGCCCAATCCCACAGGCTCTGGGCTCTTACAGGTAATTAGAAAGCAGGGTTAGACAAACAACAAGCAAAGTATATAAATTACACAATAAATAAATAAATAAATAGATCATATTAAAATCAGCAAATTTTTTCTGGGTAAGCTTTCTTAAAAGGATAAGTCTTCAGGCCCCTTTTAAATGCCTCCACCGATGAGGCCTACCTCAGAGACTTTGGAAGCGAGTTCCAGAGGACCAGGCCAGCCACCCCGAATGAGAAATCACCTGAGGTTTTCATTCTGGTCTTCAGAACTGCTAGGAAGCCCTCACTGGAGGAGTGGACAGAGCATACTGGGGTGGCAGGGAGCACGACAATTCGCTCCCACAGATTTGCTCCTGGACATTTCAGTCCATTCAATAAACTCCTGCGTCAAGTCGCTCCTTCACATTTCCACTCCCGTCAGTTCACTCATGGTATATTTGTAATAGACAGCTATAAAACAGGTACAGCCTCTGGCTGAGTGGCACGCTACATACAAAGATAACACTGATGGTCTCTGTAAACTACCACCCTGTTACTGACTGAGCCCTTGTTACAGTCTATCAGCTTTCTACCTTTTCCTTTTTTTTTTGTATTATCTTTTCACCCCGTGCTTCCACTCTCAGCCACTCCTTTAGGCTGTGCCAAGGCACCTCTGATCTCTCCTGTTCCCGTACCCCTGTCCCTCGTATCTGCAGTCATCCCCAGGGTGACCTGGATGTAACCCTTTGCCGAGTGGGCCCCCCTCAACCAAGGGCAGAGGCACCTGTGGGGCTGACAAGCACACTGCTTAGCCCCAGGGTACTGCTGAGGGATGGATGGTGGGACATTGACGGTATCAGACCGCCAGGCGGCTGTCATCCAGTCGAGAGCAGAGCCATTTTTCAGCTTTTCTGGTATGTTCCCTCTCTTGCACACGTCTGCGTTACCCCTGGTCTCCACCAGAGGTCACTGCAGCATGACGCACTCCCACAACCAACCCCAGGAGAGGTGAGCAGTCCTCCAGATGCTCAATCCTCACCTCCCCTGCCGACCCCCCGGTGCCCGAGTCAGTTCCCGAACCCGGGTTGCCGGCGTGGGTCAAGGTAAGGCGCCAGCGCCTCAGCCCTCTAAGCCACCGGGCTGGCTTTTCTTACTTTTAATAATTGGTAGCTAACTCTCTTTAGGACCAAGTGAGTTCCCACTTGCTGCCCTGCCCGCCTGACCAAATTGCCCTTAACATGAATGGCTACAGCACCTCCTGTCTTGTATTGTTTAAAGTGGAGCAGGAGGGAGACATGAATGGCAACTGCATTCAGCTCTTAATAATCACCGCTTCGCAATGGAAGGGGTGTTCCCAATGTGGCATCAGTCAGATGTCTCCCTTTAATTTACGGCTAACAACACCAAACTTAATGTGACCTAGCACTGCGGAGATACAGCAGCTGCCCTAAAACAGGACTCTCAGTAAGATTTTTTTGTTTGGGGTCCTGGACTTTCTGGGAAAAAAAATGGGGGTCCTCAGCTAAAATGAGTGAGTCCCCCTGAAATTGTTGGGGGTCCCCATTAAAATTAATACAATAAGTCTAACTGCAGTATCACGTGGCCATACCTCTCATGATTTTCAGGATGTCCCTGATTTTGCTGCAACATTTTCCTCTGTCCCTCCTAAACTTTGTATTTCCATGACTGGATGGTGGGGACTGTAAGCACAAAATAATGTCAAGTATTAAATTTACATAATTGTTCTTCAGAAAATGCATTTTATACTATGCCCCTTATTCTACCAACTTTCTGAGTAGCCATCACCATGTTTTAAGATCTGTCCCTTATTTTGGTCCTTTGTCCCTGACTTCTTTTTAGCCCTGTTCCTGATTTGTGATGCAGGAGGTTAAGAGGTATGCAGATATAGGGATAAGAATGAGGGAGCCAAAACAACCCCCCCACACACACACCTCTCAAACTCTTGCTTCAAAAATCAGGGACAAGGCTTAATAAAATCAAGGACAAATACCCCAAATCAGTGACGTGTCTTAAAAGCTGTTGTAACACGGCATTAATAGTGTGCCTGTGATGGCGCGACCCGATAGGCGTAGGACGGTCACGAGACGGCATCCGAAGTGGGTATTAACCCAGGGTATATGCCGTGCCTGCTTCGGCACTACTGCTGTCAGCCAGACCCCCTGCCTAGCAGCACTGGGCGCCGATGTGCAGGGAGATTACAGGCACGAGCGGCTCCTGTGACCTCCACTCCGCAGGACATTCCATAGGACATCCGGGGGGGGGAAGCATCCCGCGGCGCACACTGTGCTGAACAGTGGAGTGCGCACAGTGAGAGGGGATGCAAGGCAGCGCAGTATCTTTCGCACTAGTAGGCACAGGGAGAATGGACAACTGGGTAGACGACCAGTGGTGGGCGGAAGGAGCGGTGGGCTGCGGACGCTCCGAGACAGCAGCCGCGGATCCAACTTCCCCGGTGGAGTCCAGCAGAGCCGATCACGGCGAGAATGCAGCAGCCGCATGCCCGCGGACCAAGGAGCCAGGAGAGTCACCAGATGAACTGTGTTGCAGTCCAGCATCTCAGGTAGCACGGGTCCAGGCATTCTGCAGCCAGCCAGAAGCGCAGGCACTGAGCAGTCCTGTAAAGAGCACACCAAGCTCCGACAGCAGTGCCTCGGGCAGGGGGGCAGGCAAGAGGCCTCGACGTGGCACTGATCCTGACAGCCAGACACGGAGGCATGACCAGCTGTCAGCCACAGGGCTCGATGCCCTAGAGCGGAGCAAAGTAGAGCACAATACGCAGAAGACAACAGCATGGGCATGCAACGTGTTCTCCAATTGGTTAGAGGAGAATGGCATGTGCCTCGACATCGCCACTGTACCAGTCCCACAGCTGGCGGACACATTGAGACAGTTTTATGCCACAGTACAGGCAGAAGGAGGAGAAGAGTATAGCGTGAGCTCTCTGGTTGGGATCAGGGCAGGGTTGAACCGCTATATTAATGGAATGGAGGTGAGGCGGCAGATCAACATCATGACAGAGCCGGCTTTCAGAACTGCGAATGACGTCTTTCTAGCAGTTCTGAAAAGGTACCGCCGGGCTGGCAAAAGATATGGCAGCACATTTCCCCACAATCACTCAGGAAGACCTGCACGCATCAGGCACTGCCGCTTGACCCCGAACAGCATATGGGCTGGTGCGGCGCGTATGGTTTGAGCTGCAATTGGGGCTTGCGCGCAGAGGGCGAGAGGGCTGACGGCTAGCCGAGGCATCATTTGTGATGAGAGATGCAGCAGGCCATGAGTTTCTCTCACTAGCCTTCAACGAGGCAACAAAGAACCATGGCAGCGCCACTGAGTCAAACAAGCAGAGCACGCGGTGTCCTGTATGCTCAGCCTGGCAGCATGTTCTGCCCAGTAGCCCTGTATAAAAACTACGTCCGAAGATGTCCACAAGAAGCCCCTGCCTTCTACCTCCACCCCCGCCGTCTACCACAAGAATACCTAGACAACCAGGAACTGTGGTACTCACGCCAGCTGATGGGGAGGAACTACCTGGGGCACATGATGTCGCAAATCTCGGACGATGCACAGCTCTCACGCAGGTACACTAACCACAGTGTCAGAAGCACTGCGGTGCAGATGCTCACAGAGGCTGGCCTTGCATCTCGCGAAATAATGTCCATCACAGGACACAAATGCGAGTCCAGCCTCCGTCACTACTGGTCCCCAACTGTTTTGCGACCGGCAGAGATGGTCACAGATCCTGTCTGGCACGCCACCGCCAGCTCCACAGTCATCCAGACTACTGACACCGACGAGCTGAGCAGACCCGGCCTGGTCACTGGCAGCGCACGGCAGACGGCACCCACAGCAGAGCACCGAGATGCAGCCCACACCCATCTGTGCGCCGACTAGCAGCACCTCAGCACCGCAGGCGGCAGAGCCACGCACCAGCGTCCCGAGAGAGCATCACCCCATCCCCAGCAGCAGCGACCGCTATCTAGCTGGCGACTGGCACCCCTGGACCCCTGCAGACCCGCAGACACTCACCATTCCAGACCGGTGCCACGACTCTCCTGGGATCAGGTGCCAGATGTTCACCGTGCATGGCACGGTTAGTTTCTTCTACGGAAGCGCACCGCCGGTGATCCCACCGACAAGTGGTTCACAGCAGCAAAGTGGAGATCACGGCGGGCAGCATAGCACAGAGAGCAGGTGGAACACAATGCACCCGGACAGCAATCCAAGCCGGACCCGGAAGTAGGGTCGCCCGAGATCCCCCGCGCGGCGGCCGCTGCGCTCAGAGCCGGTGAAATGCGCAATGCAGACCTCCCAGCACGAATTACACCGGAATACCCGCACGGAAGTCCGCAGGACATGACAGAACTGTTATGTGTTCCTTTCAGTGGCAGTACACGAGCAACCTCAGTTGACCACATCACTATGTATGTAAGCTCTGGTGCACGTCTTTCTCATACTGTAATAAAACATGTTAAAATTTGCACGCCTCCGCCTCGTCCTGTATCGCTCTCACAGTGCACCCCTCAACATCCCTCCAGGAGCCGTCCGCCGTGTTACAAGTGCATTAAGCCACTCCGTCAGTGGGCTCTAATGCTGGATTGATGCATGGGAGGTGGGCCCTCGGCCTTCGGCCTCAGGCACCCCCCATGCATCAATCCAGCATTAGAGCCCACCTCCATCGTGGCTTAATGCTTATGTATTATTGACTCAGAAAGCTGATAGAATAAGGGGATTAGTATAAGATGCATTATCTGAAGAAGAACAAGTTTGTAATTTTAATGTCTGACATTATCTTGTGTTTAGTGCTTACAGACCCCACTGTACAGTAATAAAACACAACTTTTAAGAGGGACAGGAACATTTAGAGGCAAAATCAGGGACATCCCAGAAAATCGGGGACAGTTGAGAGCTATGCCCCCAATCCCATTACCTCTGTTCTGACAGATTGATTGTTCCTGTGCCTGATGCTTTAAGAACTAGCACCTTAGAAATTAGCCACATTGCAGGCAGCTCTCTATGCAGTGTTGAGAGAAGTAGTACTGAGCTCAGTGATTCACCAGCTGAAATAAGAGTCAACAGCAGAAAAGAGGGGGCAAGAATTATGTAATCTGCATACTTCATGCCTCCTTTCTTCTGCTACATAGAAACATAGAATTTGACGGCAGATAAGGACCGCTTGGCCCACCTAGTCTGCCCATTTCCCTACTTAATGGATAAGCTGCAGATTCTAGTTAATCAACAGCTTACTTCCTCCTACCCCCCACTAAAATTGCCTTATGCCTGTCCCATGTATTCTTGAATTCTCCCACTGTTCCTGACTCCACAACCCTCTCTGTGAAAAAATACTTTATAACATTGCCTCTGAGCAGTCCCCCTCTATCTTCAAATTGTGCCCCCTTGTTCTTGAACATCTCTTCTTCTGAAAGATGCTACCCTCTTGTACTTTGTCAATTCCCTTGAGATACTTGAAAGTTTCTATCATGTCCCCCCCTCCTTTCCTCAATGGTATACCTATTAAGCTGATTTAGTTTCTCCTCGTATGTCTTCTGGTGCAGACCCTGTACCATTTTGGTTGCCCTCTTCTCAACAGTCTCCACTCTGTCTATGTCTTTGCGGAGATGGGGTCTCACTAACTGTCTGTACTGAGGGATAACAAATTCCTGTTTTCTACTGTTGATGCCTCTCCCTATGCATCCCAGTATCCCCCAACCCTCCTTACTGCCTTCTCACATTGCTTGCCCACCTTTAGGTCATCTCATATAATTACTCCTAGGTCTGTTTTGATTTTTGTTATTGTTATTAACTCATACCCCATTGTGTACTCTTCCCCTGGGTTTTTTTTTTCCCCAGATGCATTACCTCGCTCTTCTTTGCATTGAATCTGAGCTGCCACATATTTGACCACTCCTCCAACCCTGCCAAATCCCTTTTCATTCTTTCCACCTCACCTTGTGTAACAACCCTGTTTCAGATATTTGTGTCATCTGCAAAGAGACACCTTTCCTTCCAGGTGCTCTCCAGTGTCACTTATAAAGACATTAAAGAGGACTGGTCCTAGTAACGAATGCTGCGATACCCTGCTAGTTACCTTCCTTTGTTCACTGTGGACTCCATTTACTATTACCCTTTGCGTATGTTGTCCAGCCAGTTTTTTATCCAGGCTACCACCTTGGGACCCACTCCATGGCTGGTTAACTTGTATATTAATCTTTTGTGTGAGACTGTGTCAAATGCCTTGCTAAAATCTAGGTAGGCCATATCCACAGCCCCTCCCTGGTCTACTACTTTGGTCACCCAGTCAAAGAAATCTATTAGGTTGGTCTGACATGACCTTCCTGCTGTGAAACCATGCTGCCTTGGGTCCTGTGCCCCACTGGCCTCTAGGTACTCAACAATTATTTCCTTCAGAAGTGATTCCATGATTTTCCCTACCACTGAAGTCAAACTAACTGGTCTGTAGTTTCCTGCCTTTGCCCTGCTTCCACATTTGTGAAGTGGAATCACATTTGCCCTCCTCCAGTCCTCAGGTATCATCCCATCCTCCAATGATTTGTTAATTTATTTATTTATTGAAAATGTTTCACCAGGAAAGGTACACTGAGCAAAAAGATGCTCATCTCACGGTGCGACCGGGGGGGGGAGTTACAGAGGAGGCAAGTAAACATATAAATGGTTGAGCTTAACAATAATACAATTCAGAGACCGTGCATAGGTGGAAGGGATTACAATTGAGCATATACATAGGAAGAACAGTAAAGTACGCCACAATATCAAACAATAACAGAGTAAACAGAATCTTGGTTACACAGCAAGTTAGGAACAGAGCAGAACATGAACAATAGGGTTTGGAATACAAATCATGGTACACATTGAGGCAGCATGTGGTACATAAGTGCAAGTTTCAGAACAGGGGTAGTGATAGCAGAACTTGGGTGCCAGTAGCAGAAGTTGTGCTAAAGGGTGATGTAACAGGTTGACGGGGGGGAATAAGAGAGCAAGGAGGGGGTAGGGAAAGAAGGGAGTAGGGATGAGGAGCTGTGAAGGGGGAGGTTAGGTGAGAAGGGAGGGGATGGGGAGCGGGTTGAAGGGAAGGGGAAGGAGAATTTGACAGTGGGTGAGTGAGTAAGGGGAGTGTAAGTGTGGGAGTGAGTATAAGCCAGACAATTGGCGATAGCAGGCGCTGGTCGTGCAGGGGGAACGGGGAAGTGGAGGTAAAGGGGAGGTCAGGGGCAGCAGGAGTTGGGGGTAAGGAAGTTAGAGAGGGCATAGGAAAGGGAGAGTTTGGATGAAGAATGGTGGATCTGGGTGGGCAGGTCATTCCAAAGTTTAGGGAAGAGGTAGGAGAAAGCGGATTGGCCGGTAGAGGTCCTTCGATGGGGGATGAATAGTAGCCTAGCGTCAGCAGACCTGAGGGCGTGTGAGGGGAGAGGTGGGGAGGATAGGGCAGATGCGAGGTAGGGAGGGAGGGAGCCGAGCCAGACGTTAGAAGTGAATTTAGCGCAATGTATTAGGCGCCGGTTACTTAGAGAAGGCAGGAACAGGGAACGATAAAGCATGCAGTGGTGCGTACGAGGGGGGGCATCGAGGACAAAGTGGCAGAATGCATTAAAGAAAGGGTCTAATCTGGCTAGGGTGGTCTGTGCAGCGGAGCTGTAAACTATATCACAGTAATCGAAGGAGGGTAGAATCACTTTCTGGACAATTTAGCGTCTGACAGGAAGTGGGAGACTAGTGCGGTTTCTATAGAGGGCACCAAGTGTGGGGCGTACTTTTGAGACAATGGCATCCACGTGAGAAGAGAAGGAGAGGTGACGGTCAAGCCAAACCTCTAGATACCTGAAGGCGGGTACTTCCTCGAGGATGGTGTTATTTAGGGTGTGGAATCTCAGAGGGGAGGTGAGTTTGGATAACCGCTGTCTGGTACCGAAAGTCATGCAGTTGGTCTTCTTAGCATTTAGGAAGAGTTGGTTGCTGTTGAACCAGTGTTGGATTTTGTTGAAGTCAGTTTGAAGTTTGGAGGTGATTTCTTCATGGGTCCGGCCGGAGGTGAAGAGGACAATATCGTCTGCGTACATGTGAATGGCAGAAGAAGAGCACGAGTTAGGCAGGTCATTTAGCAGGATGGAGAAGAGGATGGGGCCGAGAACTGAGCCTTGGGGGATGCCAGTGGTGATTGGGGGGGATGTGGTCAGCTATTTTGGTGGATTGGGTTCTATTTAGGAGGTAGGCACTGAACAAGTTTGTGGCTGATTCGGCTAACCCAGCTCCAGAAAGGCAGGATAGTAGGAGAGAATGGGATACAGTGTCAAGGCTTTTGCTAGGTCTATGAAAATAGCAGCAGTGATTAGCCCTTTGTCCATCCCAGTGAGGATATGGTCTGTGAGTCTTAGCAGGGAGGAGGTGGAATGGTGCTTTCTGAACCCGGACTGGAAAGGGGTGAAGAAGTTAGTTTCTGAGAGGAATTGGTAGAGTTGGGATAGCACTAGGTGTTCCTGGAGTTTAGCGAGGGTGGGGAGGAGGGAGATAGGAGGCGTGGTGGATCGCAGGTAGGGTCCCCCCCGCTTAGGAGGGGTAGAACAGTGGCATGCTTCCAGTCTGAGGGGAGTGACCGGGAGTGAAGGAAAGGTTTAGTAGGGCTGCGAGGGGGTAGCGATGGCGGGAGCAGATAGGAAGAGCAGTTTGTTATCAAGACCGTCGGGGGATTTACCTTTGGAGGGGGTTAGGGTGCGAAGGGCGTCTAGGGTTTCAGTGGGGGAAATGGGTCTAAAGGAGAAGGGGTTCGTACTAGATGTACGGGGGAAGGAAGATTGAGGAGATGGAGTGGTTGTGTGTGGGAGGGAGTCGAGGAGGGTCAGGGTGCAGGTAGTGAAGTAGGAATTAAACTCGGAGGCTACCTTCTGGGGGTCAGAAAGGAGAGACCCTTGGACAAGGAGAAGAGGTGGAGGGCTAGCTGTTTTGGGGGAGAAAAGGGAGTTAATGACTTTCCAGAATTTGGATGGGCTGCCAATGTTAGCATTAAGTGTGTTATTAAAATATTCCGACTTAGCTAGGCAGATGGCCTTGGTGCATCTATTGCGGAGCATACGGTAGGAGGTATGGTCGTCTGGGAGGAGAGAGGATTTATAGTTTCGCCAGGCCTTATCACGGGCTTGTTGGCAGGCAATCAGGTCGGGGGTTATCCAGGGTGGGTGAGAACCACGGACTCTAGTCCGGCGTATGGGGGCATGTTTATCCCAGACGGAGAGGAAAGTATTTTGAAAGTGCGTAAGGGCCGAATCCATATTAGAGCGGTTGAGCTTGGGACCCAATTAGAGTGGTAAAGGTCATCCAAAAAGGGAGAGGTTGAGGGATTTATACGAGCGCTGGAATATAAAGTTGGGAGGGGATTTAGCTCTGTAGATTTTGTGGACTAGGTAGATTAGGTGATGGTCGCTAATGGAATCGGGGAGAAGGCCTGAGCTGACGACTCGGTGAGGGTGGGAAGTGAGCGCCCAGTCGAGGAGTGAGTGATTGCCGGACTTAAAAGTTTGAGCGAGTAGGTTCCGTGATGGTTTGGGTTAGGTTAAGGGCAGTTAACTCAGTTTGGGTTTTGTTTAGAGTGGGTGCTAGCCAAATGTGGTTAAAATCACCCATAACATAAAGTTCACCCGACTGGGCAAGAGAAGAGAGCTGGCCCAGCAGATCAGTGACTATTGTTGTTGGCGTGCCTGGACAGCAGTAAATACCAGCCACAAAGATAGGTAATGAGGAGGGGGGACAGTTTCACCATCGAAGTTTGTAAGCTTGGGTACCGTTTTGTAAAGGAGACAGTGAAGTGGAGGCGATCTGATGTGGTAGATAGCCACCCCACCGCTCTCTCTGTGAGCCAGTCTTGCCGTATGATATTGAACCCAGGAATAGTGAGATTTTTATCAGGTAGGCTATGGTTTAGCCAGGTCTCAGACAGGATGATAATATCAGGGGTATAATGAGTGGCAAGGACTTGGAGCTGATCGAGCTTAGGTGCTAGGCTACGAATATTTAGATGGAGGAGACGCAGGCCTCGGGGGAGGTAGCTAGGATGGGAGCTGGAGTTTGTGCTGTTCGAGGGGTTTGAATAGAGGTGGCCTGGGCTTTGAGTAGAGGTTGGGCCGGGGTTAGGGTGAATATCCCCGGCTGCCAGTAGGAGTAGAGCAATGGTAAGGTGGCAGCGTAGTGAATGAAGGGGCCGGGATTTGGCTAACTGGTGGGATGGAGCAGTAGTAGTGGGGGCAGTGTGGATGAAATAGGCGCAGGAGAGGGAGAGAGAGGCCAGAAGGCAACCAAAGGAATAGACTGGGGAGGAAGGGGGAGTGGGGTAGTGGGACCAGGAGATGGCTGGCAAAAGAAGGGTGTGACAGAATAGTCAGTGGAGGGGGTGGTGAAGGGTGGGTGGATGTGGGGAGGTATAGTAAAATGGAGGTGAACAGTAGTGCCAGAGATGAAGCAGGGGTCATTTTGCCAGATTTGGGGAACAGGAGGCTGGTCATAATACCTTAATATCTCGAGGGGAGTTACAAGTGTCTTGATAGCCCCTCCAAGAGCATAGATACCACTTTGGAGTAGTGGTACTGTCACAGACTCTGGTGGACAGGGTGCAGGGTTCAAGACCCTGGTAGGTCAGATGGGCTTAGGCCAGGCTGAGTGCCAGGATCCAGATACTAGGTGGCTTATGGCAGGCTATGTTTGGGCCAGAAAATGGGGTTGAAATAGCGACTCTTAGTGGACACTGGGGGTAGGTGGCAAGCTGGGAGAGGGTTGGACAATTTGACAAAGGGAGGGGCGAAGGGTTAGCCAGATGGCAGGCAAGGGAGGGGTGTGGGTAGAGGTAAGAGTGTGAGAAGGGAGAGAAGTAACCTAAGCAGGTAGAGAGGTAGCCAGAAGTGTGAGGGTAATACAGGTATAGGGGATAGAGGAGGAAGGACAGAGGGTCCCTCTGGTGGCTAGCAGGTATAACCTGCAAATGGAAAAGTGGGGACTTAGTTAAAATGAGTAACAGGAAATGATGTAGTTAAAATGAGTAACAGGAAATGATGTCATTAGAAATAGCCTATAAAGGAAATGCCGAGCCAGGGTGGGTGCGGGGCAGTCGACGCACACAGTGTGTTGATGGGCTATCACCCCTCACAAGGGTGTTGCAGTTGGGAGGTAGTTTATTACCTCATAGTGCCCACGTGTTCCTCGCTCCAGGAGGGAGCTCTTGCTGGGGGAGGAGCCTGTAGCTGTCTGGGGGTTAAAGAGAGTAGTCAGTGGTGTTACTAGTTCTACTCCTAGTTAGTTTAGAATTCTTGGGTGAATCCCATCAGGCCCCAATGCTCTGTCCACTCTTGGTTTCAAGAGTTCCTTCAGAACCCTTTCTTCTGTGAATGGACTGGTATCGACCCCTCTATTCAGAGTTTCTGTCTCTGGGCTCTGATTTTAGCTGGATGAATCACTGAGCTCCATGCCAGTTCTGTCAACACTGCATAGAAAGCTGCCTGAAATGGCTGATTTCTAAGGGGCGGTTTTTGAAAGCAGCAGGTACGGGACTCCATGGGCATTATGTTTGAGTGTCTCTGGGGCTTGCTGCTGAAATTTCGGAGCATCCCGATGCCAAAATCGTGCATAAAGGATTCAGGTACCCGTGTCTCCGAGAGCCCAGCTATAAACTAATTTGATGCAGTGTCAGCCTACCTTCTAAATTCTATCTCTTTAAATGCTGCAACGGGAGCCGTAGTTAAGGTGCCTGATCCCACCATCTCTGTGCAGTCACTCAGGGACCACCACCAGCCTGAGCATTGCCAACCCCATGCGAGATGACCTCGCATCAGAAGACTGCTCCGCACTCAGCCTGTGGCGCTTAAATTTCAGTATTTTGATGTGAGATCAGACCAGGCTCAGATATGCAGCATTCAAATTTTCACTCCCCCTGACCACTAGTCAAAATCCCAGTCCCAGATCCTCAGGTAGATTGATAAGAATGCCACATGCCCTGGGGGAGATAATTATACCAGTAGTGTATTGACGGGAGCGGAAATGTGAAGGAGCAAGTTGAAGTAGGAGCTAACTGACGGGAGTGAAATGTCCTGGAATGAATTTGCAGGAGCGAACTGACATGGACCTGGGATGGCAGGTGCAAGGTCTGACAGGTAGCCAGGGCCAGAGTCATATAGGGCTTTACAGGTGAGCAAGCCTACTTCAAAAATGATCCTCCACCTGGCAGGCAGCCAATGCAGATATCGCAGAACCGAGGTTACATGACAAGACCTAGGCAGGCCCGTTAGCAACCTGACCGCTGCGTTCTGCACCAGCCGTAGCCAGTGGAGGTTCCATCCACTGACCCCGAAGTATAGAGCATTACAGTAGTCCAGCCTGGGCATGCACCAGTGAGGGCGGGTCCTTGGGCAGAATTAAGGGTTTAATCTGGGCGACGTTCCTTAAGTGGTAAAAACCAGTTTAGACAACAGACAAAGCACAATGTACTCTTTTACACACGCCTACTTCAAATCCTCTCCAAGTCTTTTCAATATCGGTGGGCCCCCATTTTGCAACTCCTTCCCCTACAATCTGTGCACTGTCCATGCAGTTCCTCTTCCCCACTAGGGAAATGACCTAGCAAAAATGGACACAGTTGCCAACTTTCCTTTGGGTAATTCCTTTCCAACACCCTCAGAGACACTATCCTACCTTACACCCACTGCAATATTGGCTCCTTCCACCCTCTGGTGGCTCATATGGCTGTCAGTAGTATGGCTCAGGGCCACCACTTTCACTGATGCCATCTATTCTTTCTTTAGGAGGAACCTACTTCAGGCCTGACATACATCAAGGAGTATTTCTTGACGGGCTATTCCTGGAGTTTCTGCACCCTTCCAATGATCCCACTACACTTTTCTCACTATGGACGCCTTCATGTATTTTGAAATCCAGTGGGTGCTGGTAGGTCAGGAACAATCCCGGATGGTAGAGGATCTCCCTAACCACCACCAGGGCTTTCCTACCATTTCTTGACCTCCTCGCAGCCTCAAGGAGTCCTGGACATTGTGTTTCCCTCAGACACTCAGTATGGCGTGGCATCCATGTCTCAAGATGGCAGGAAGCAATTGGAGTCATCATGCCTCTGGCCAAGCCCTGCAGCCAGTCACATGATGAGGCACAGGATGTACCCACCCTTCCAAGCATATGATGGTCCCTGGCACCCAGCACCCTATTTATTTATTTATTCGGAATTACAGACCTTTGAGTCAGGGACTCATTTCCCAAGGCTCCACATCAGATTACATACAGATTCACAGGCTTAACGATACAGGGTGTTGGCTGCAGAGACCACGCTAACGTGTGTCTGAAGGGAAAAAAACACACAAATCTATTTTTAGGTGCAGTCCCAATGTGGTAGAGTGTCAAAACGGATGCACTTTGTGCTTAGCTGTGAATGTATACTGACTCACAGCTGATCGGTTATTTTTTTTTCCTCTACCAGGCAGTGGCATTTAGTGGGGGAAGGTGGAGGGTGGGTTTCTTCTAAATTGATACATATGTAATTTTAAAGGGGTAAGAAGTGATTGGTGGTAAGTGTGACAGACTATGTATTTTCCACCAATCACTTCTGTCCATGCTTCCCAACTGCATACTGTCGTGCAGCAATGCACTGGAGCAGAAGGCACCATCTTCAGACTTAAGAGCAGCACAGGAGGAACCAAATTGTTTCTTGGCAGAGCTGGAGCAAGAAGACGCGGAGTGAAGCAAAATCATCGTCGGAAGGAAGGACAGCTGTTTTCGGAGGTATGTGATGCTGCTGGTCCGACTCCGTCCACTCTCTCCACTGTAGTCTCATAATGAGCAGACACTGATAGGCATAGGGATTTGGGAGAGGGTCTGCAGCTTCAGTCGGGTATCTATAACAGTAACGGGTCGCACTCAGGCCTGGGGAGGGGAGGGGGGGATTTTGTCAGAGCTCAGAGAGGACGTCAGCATGTATTGTAAACTAATTTGGGAGATGGCCTGCAGCTTCAGCCAGGTATTTGTCATGGTAACGGGTATTACTCGGGGGGGGGGGGAGATCTTGTCCGAGCTCAGAGGATGTTGGTGTGTATTGTAAAATTTTGTATTTGTTTTATTGCTGCTGGCGTTACACATGAGGACCTTCAGTTGTGCTGGTCCCTAAGTGGGGGCATTCTGACTAATTTTAACTGTGCTGCTCTGTGACCCTAATTTGAGTGTGCAAACAGCGACCAGACCAGCAACCGACCAGGATTCAATTAGGTAGGTGTACACACTATGTACTATATTAGCCTAAGAATGTGACAGCACCCCTCCGTTCCTGACAGAATATTGTGTATTGCATTGTGCGTGCCTGTCCCTGGTTGTTGTATGAGGCATTCGGCAACAGTTAGGTAGCAAGGGTGGGCTGGTCTGGCTCAGTAGTTGTAGCATGCTGCCAAATTGATGTAGTTGAGCTGTTGCCTGCCCTGTAGAGTCCTGCAGCTGCACTCCTGCTTCTAATGTGCCTTCCCCCTGTTGTCGTCATTTAATTTCATCCCGGGGACCTAGATTTTAAACTGCCAGTCTTACTCTCATCACATAACCATGGTCACAGTACGGACATGACCACCCGGTAAATTTAGGCCCATTTGAAGCCTGGAAGGCCAGGTCTGCTTAGCGTAATCCTGCTGCCTTTTGCATAGCCTGAGTACGGTTGGTAGGTGGTACAGTATGGCAGACATAGACACTGTAGTAGGCTAGGCTACATTTGTCTGTCTGCTGCTCGACATCGTGGATGGCCGGTTAGGAGGTTGCGAAACTGACTGAGCTTGCCCATTGTGTGTTCATGTTTATGTGAGAGGCCTCATATAGTGGCAGCTGGCAAGGGAGCCATCCTCTGAAGTGTCACACTGTCATACAGAAAAACTGAATGAATGTGAATGTAGTGTTTACTTGCCTTGTGTTAATCAGAGAAGAACTACCACCGTCTAGTGTCTACTAGTACTACTGTTACTGAATATGGAAATTCAGGAGCAACTTTAAAAATTATACAATGATAATTAGACCAGGCTAGTTACTGTAGTTACTGCCTCGATTCTGCACTGCTAAAAAATGCCACACATTGTTTCTTAAGTCTTGTCAAGCAATCTTTCAAGCAGTAGAAAACACAGATTAAAGTGGAGGGGTGGCGGGGGCCTTGCTAATGGGTCATGATGATGCTGATATACAAGTAAACTGTAGTGTCTGACTTTGTCTGCTTTCTTGACCCCATGAGATTAATTTGAGACCCATCAGTATAGCATTATGGACAATGGACATTGGTAGTAGTGTGATTGTGAAAGGCTATCAAAACACTATGACAATATGGGCCTGGCCGGTACTGCTGATAATTATTGATGTAGTAAGCTGGCTAGTTTGTCCATTATCTAGCTACAAAAGGTGCTGCCCGTTGTCAAACTCAAACAAACTGAAGCATTACTATTGCTGTGGCAGTGCATATACATGTGTGGAAGTTGCTGATGAATCAGTTTCTCCAGTGGTGGTCTTTGCGGTGCCTGGCTTGGTTTGGTGCAACTGCATGCTGATGGTGCCTTGCACTTGTACATATGTAGATTTTTTTTATTTAGTTATGAATCATGAATGTATGCAATAATGAGCACTGGCCCACTAGCCAAATACTGGTAGATTTTGTGTTGGGTTACTAAGATTTTCATTTAACTAGCCTGCATGCTTCGCTTGTACTGGAGAAGGCAACTCTTACATCAACTGGACCAGTGAGAAAGTCTGTGGGGCAGGGGCCAGTTGATTTTCCCAGTCACTAGCCCTGCTGGCTAGTGGATGTAAAACTTAGTTTTGACCTCTGTATGTCTACGGAGTCATGTTGGAAATGTGAGGTAGACATGATTGCCTGATTTCAGGGGAAAGGTGATGGGTAATATATAGGGGGGGTTGAAAACAAGTTTCGCAGCTGCTAGCCAGCAGAGATACTGATTGGGGAATTCCGCTAGCTCCACAGAGCACAGACTTTTCCACTGACCCAGCTGGTGTGTTTATTAAAATGTCATCTGCTCTAGTACAAGCCTGCTGCATGGCTATTTTAAGGAAAATCTTGTTAGCCCGTTAAAAAACCTACCAGCATTTGGCTATGTCTCTGCCTGGTGCCAATTTTGAGTACAGATGTAGTTAACTCTTCCTTCTTCTCCTTCTTCTTTATCCTGTAAAGCCACTGACTTACAGTATAGTCACAACAGGGCAGTTGCTGCTGGTTGTGATTGAACTGACTGCCTTATAGTCCTCTTGGCTACTCCACTCTGGATAAGCTGCTGAACTGACAATCTCTAGTCCACCTTCTCTGTCTTTCTGCTCTTTTTTCCTTTCCTGTACTGGAGAAAGTTGAGAAGGTGTATTGCATAGCTAACCTGATGTTTCTGGTCTGGTATAAAATGGCAAAATGCTTAAAACTCTACATTAACCCACATATGGTGTTACAGCATTTATGGAGTACTTTGATTGATTTCAAATTTTGGACCCACAAATTTCTTTTTGGACCCACATTTCTGACAGTGATGGGTCCAATTCAACCCACAGTCATGGACCTCTAGCACTGTCACTGATGGGGAGATTGGAAAAGTCCGAGTAATGGATGAGAGGCCAGTTCAACTAAAACCGAGTGTCGAAACTATACTGTTGTGCAGAACCAAAGTGGGACTATGAGGAAAAGATTACATGGCCTTATTCAAACCAGAATGGGCCAAAGGAGAAGATCCAGTTGTGGTTGCTAGGAGTTTAGTCACGGTAAAAGGTGGAAAGTCCCTGTCTGCCTGCTGAATTATGGCACCCAGCCAGTGACCGTGTATAGACGGCAGGCCATTGGTCATCTCATGAAAGCGGAATGGGAAGATGTCGTAATCTCAGGTGAAGAGGAAGAGGGAATGCCCTTGAGGAAAGAAGGGAGAGGGGGGACATGATAGAAACTTTTAAGCACCTCAGTGGAATCAACAAAGTCCAAGAGGGTAGCATCTTTCAGAAAAAGAGACATGCTAGAACAAGGGGACACAATTTAAAGACAGAAGAGGGGCGGTTCAGGGGCAATGTGAGGAAGTATTATTTCACAGAGAGGGTAGTGGATGCATGGAACAGTCTTCCTGAGGAGGTTGTGGGGTCTAAAACTGTGGGAGAATTCAAGAATGCATGGGACAGACATAAGGCAATTCTTGTGGGGGGGTAGGAAGAAATAGGCTGTTGGTTAACTAGGATCTGTGGCCTATCCTGTAGGTAGGGAAATGGGCAGACTAGATGGGCCAAGCGGTCCTTATCTGCTGTCAAAGTCTATGTTTCTATGCTTCACTTAACCAGTGCCACTATCGCAGTACAAGAAGATGAAATCAAGGGCAAAACCTACAATACATGGATATAAGCACTAGACATGGGAAATCCAAAGACCACAGAAGAAGAAAAGGCAGAGCTGCTGAAAGTGACAAAGAAACATACCAATGCCTTTTCTCATCGTGCCCTAGACTTTGGGTGCGCCACAAAGGTGAAACACTATATTCCCACAGAAAACCACCCACCCATTCGGGAGAGGTTTAGACCCATGCCTCCTGCATTGTATCACCCAACCAAACATTTATTAAAGGAAATGTTGGAAGCAGATGTTATAAAGGAAAGCCACAGTCCATGGGCAGCACCAATAGTTCTAGTCCGAAAGAAAGATGGACAGATACGATTTTGTGTTGACTATCGAAAACTCAATCAGATCACACACCAGGATGCTTACACATTGCCCTGCATTGAGGATGCTCTCACAGCACTGAAGTCCACAGCAGTTTTCTCCACCATTGACTTAGCAAGTGGATACTAGCAAGTACCCATGGCACCCGAAGACCAAGAAAATAAATTTTTCGTGACTCCTATGGGGCTGTACGAGTTTTCCCGAATGCCATTTGGACTTTGCAATGCACCAGGAACCTTTCAGCGCTTAGTGGAACAATGTTTGGGAAGTGAAAATTTCGACATGGTGCTTCTTTATCTAGATGACATCATAGTCTATTCAAAAACGCATAAGGAACATCTGAAACATATGGAACTGGTTTTCGAATGCCTAAAAAATTATGAATTAAAGATCAAACCTTCAAAATGTAATTTCCTAAAAAAAAAAAGCCAACTATTTGGGACATGTAGTATCCGTAGAAGGGATAGCTCCAGATCCAGAGAAGATTAAAGTAGTAAAAGAATGGCCATGTCCAGTCACTTAGGATTTGTTGGATAATATCGCCAATTACACAAATTGTTACAGCACTCCAAAGGAAGTAAAACCAGCAAACATAGACAAGTAAATTGGACGCCAGAATGTCAGACTGCATTTGACCACCTGAAGACAGTGCTCGCTTATCCAGATTACCAGAAGCCTTTTCACCTCTACGTGACGCTAGTAACAAAGGCCTAGGAGCAGTGCTCTCCCAAGTACAAGAAGGAAGAGAAAGGGTAATCGTCTATGCAAGTAGAGGATTAAGGGGCTCAGAGAGAAATGACGAAAGGTATGGTTCTTTTAAATTGGAGTTTTTAGCACTTGTGTGGGCTGTGATAGAGAAATTTAGGCACTACCTCATGGCTACTTCGTTCACCGTGTACACAGACAACTACCGCTTGGCACATCTCAACACAGCAAAACTTGAGGCACTAGAGCAATGATGGGCTTCCGGGCTGGCTAATTTCAATTTCACCACAAAATACCGATCAGGAAAGTCAAATGTTAATGTAGATGCTCTATCTAGATTGCCCAATTACGATGAAGAAGAGACAGCTGAAACTGAGAGAGAAAATTTGGAGATGCCACCTTTTATTCATATTCCAGCAACAATAGTACAATTCTGCTGTCAGTACTTGCAGACTACTGATCAGAGCATAGAAACAACATCGACAGTGCCAGCAGATGAAAAAACAGGTCTGTGGATGCAGCTGCAAAATCAAAATCCTCTATTGCAAACGCTCAAAGAGATACTTAGAACCAAAAAAAAAGTAAAAGTCCAAGAAAGAAAGACATTACCTTCAGAATTAACCAGACAATGAGAATATCTCAGCCTAGAACAAGTGAAAATGGTACGAGATCCAAGAACAAGAGAGGAAGTCATACAGATCCTTATTCCTCTGGCAGAAGCAGATACTGTACTAGAAGCTTACCACAATGGGTCGGGCCATTTTGGACACCAAATGACGGAGAAAACGATCAGGGTGAGATTTTATTGGATAGGTATGAGAGAAGACATTAGATGGTGGTGTGAAAACTGTATGGCTTGCAACCTTGAAAAAGAGGCAGATAGTAAACAGAAAGCACCTTTACACTCAGTCGTAACCAAGGAACCATTGGAGATTGTTGCCTTAGACCATTTAAACATTGCACCTAGTAAAAGTGGATTCCAGCATGCACTGATGATTATTGATCACTATACCAAATTCACGGTGGCAGTACCAGTAAGAGATGTCAGCTTAGATCACGGCTGATGCTCTGTGGAGACATTTTGTCCGACCATATGGATATCCTTCACAAATATTGACTGACCAAGGTGGTGCATTCGAATCCATATTATTTTAAGAACTGTGTTCTATGTACAGCAGCAGAAAACTGAGAACGGCCCCATATAATCCAGAAACAAATGGTCTATGTGAACGTGCAAATCGTACATTACTAGAGATGTTAAGAGCAATGCCAGAGGAACAAAAAGCGAAATGGCCTGAATTACTTCCGGAATTCTATTATTTATTTATTTATTGAATTTTGTTGACCGGGTAGGCCCACTGGGCTCCGGAGGTCCCTTTTCAGGGGCGACCCGGGGGTAAAAAATAACATACAGGTAAACAGAACAGTAAAAGCAGGTAAGCAGAGCTGTAAAAATAACATACAGGTAAACAGACAGTACAAGTACAAGTATGTGTATAACAATAGTGTGCACTGCTCTACAGGGTACATGCCTTATTATTTAATGTTCGGCCGACATGGGAGACTCCCGATGGACATGGTTCTTGATGTACAGCCGACCTATAGAAAAACAGAGGAGCCAACCTCATTATGGGTAGAGGAGCATCAGCGTAGACTCAAGAGAAGCAGCTGACATTGTGTCAATGCAAATGGGACATACACAGCAGTGGCAAAATGAACAATATGATCGTAAAGCACGTGCTGTACCTTTATTTGTAGAAGACAGAGTCTTGCTAAAAAACACTCACACTTATACCATAGGGCATAAACTTGCATCTAGGTGGGAGCACACACCATTTGTGATAATGGAGATTCCATATCAGTGTCAGTGGCTCAGTAGTTAGCACACTCGCCTCTGAGGCCGGGAGATCAGTGGGCTGTGGGTTCAGTTCCCACATCTGGCACTTGGGTTAACATCCCATTACTGACACTGTAGTGCAGCATGAGTGGGGTGCTGTACTTCGGAGGTGCCGTTTTTCGGATGAGACATTAAACCGAGGTCCCATCTGCTTGGATTGGTGGTAGTTCAGGTGGATGTTAAAGATCCCACAGCACTTATCGAAAAGAGCAGGGGAATTTCCCCGGTGTCCTGGCCAAATTTCCCTTATTCGTTAAAAATACCACCAACAACTTAATCTGGTTCAAGGTCAGTTGGCATTCAACTGTATCCCCCTCCCCTGGGTCGTGCCTGAAAATAGGCAGGATTTGTCTAGTGCACTTACCTGGTCAACAAAAACGAAATAAAATAAATACAATAAAAATATCCAGGACTTCCAGTATATAAAGTCAGAACAGAAGAAGGAGGAGACTCTAGTAAAATCGTGCACCGAAACCTTTTTAAGCCTTGTACATTTCAACCCTCTAGTTTAGACAGTGGCCAGGATGACAAAGCAAACAGATGGGAGAGGCCGGAGCACACAAGCATAGATATGACTACCCCTGGAGACCCTATAGAATGGTCTTGGTTACCAGGAATCACAATGTTTAATCCCAGTCCTACTAGGCCTACAAAAAGTTCCATACGTAACTCTGCATGTACAAAAAAAGGTGTTCCTCCAAGACGTTGGATAGAAGAAATCCAATAAAGTCCAAAGTGGTCATCTGTAAATAAAACAAAAATAAAGTACAAAGTTAGAATATAGATTAACTGACACTTAAGAAATGTTAAATGGTAGAAGTGTTAAACAATAGAAATGGTAAATGGTAAGAAGTTAAAAATGTTTAAAGTTTTAAAGCTCTAAAGTATGGTGTATTCTCAAACGTTTTGGAGAATATATGGGGGCATGTATCTTTTAGCGGGGCCGAATATGTAACATGCCAAAGTTACAGGTACCTCTGCAGTGCCCCAGTAGTCCCCAGTTTTCCCCAGGTACACAGTAAAGTTTCCAGTGCACTAAATACTTGTAAAAAATAGATGTTATATACAGTACAAGCAACAATGGCCTGGATGAAATGTTGTACTGAGCTGCACATGCACAGCATTCCACTCCAGCCATTCCAGAATCAGTGTGTTGGGTTTTGAAAAATAAGTTCAATTAGAGAGAGATCATGGTAGCTGTGGAGGGGAGGATGCAGCAGGTCTGGGGGGACCAGAAAAAGACTTAGCTGGTGTTGAAGCCATCCCTCCAGGCCTGCTTGCGTGCCTGCTCCTTCTCTGGCTGCTGAAGACTGCCCAGAAGCTGTGCGGCATGGTCGGTGGTGCCACAGAGGCACCACAAGAAGAAAAAAGTAATGTCCGATGCAGTCATTTTGCTGAGAGCCCCGTCATTTATTTATTTTGTGCCCCATTAATTTAATTTAAAAGTTTCCCCGTCCCTTGTCGGCGGCTTGCCAGTGCCGCATCACCGTCCTGCTTGTCGGCCTTCCAGAGGCCCCCCCAGATGTCCGCCGGATCGCCTGATCACACTCACACTGCCAGTATACCTGACACATCCAAATCCTGCTTCACAGTCCAGAAAGGTGCGGAGAGTCGGCGGCAGCACGCTATTGCATGCTGTCTGCCCAACTTAAGACAGGGATTGTATTTTTTATTATTATTTAAACAGTGCGCCAGGCGCAAACAGAGCAGATGAGCACTGCGTGAGGGTCGGGGTGCAAGGACCCTTGATTTAAATATTTAAAGAGTGGGCAGGCAAGCAACGCCTCGGGGAGGAGTCAGAAGGCCAGGCTAGAGTAAAGGCCAAATGAATATTCATAAGGGGGCTGAATCTAAGGAGGGACAGAGAGACTGAGTGGCAGCAGGCTCAAAGAGCCAGCAGAAGTAAAGGGGCCCTGCCACAGTAAAGCTGCACCTGAGGTTATAAGAGGCCCAGTGAATAGAGGGAGTCCCCAGTGATTTAAAGGGGGCAAGTCAGGCCCAGTGCAGAAAGGGGCAAGTCAGGTCCAGTAGTAAGCAGGGCACGAGGCCCAGTGGTACTAAGAGCACCAGGCCCTGTAGTAAAGTAAGAGGGCACCAGGCCCAGGAGTACTAAGGGCACCAGGCCCTGTAGCAATTAGGGCATCAGGCCCTGCAGTAAAGTGAAGGGCACCAGGCCCTGTAGTAATTAGGGCACCAGGCCTGGTAGTAGTTAGGGCACCATGCCCAGTGGTACTAAGGATACCAGGCCCTGTGGAAATTAGGGCACCAGGTCCAATAGTAATAAAGTAAGGGCACGCTTAGGCCCAGATCTACGAATCCAATTTAGGCCCACCTGTATTTAAAGGGGCACATTTAAGGAGAAGGCCACTGATATTTAGAGGGACAACACAAGACCCAGGACCCATAGCTAGCTATTAAGGACCACAGAGGTGATAGAGGCCCAGCGATAGAAGCGCCCGCCAGACATGACAGGAGCCTAGCTAGCCATGTAAGCCCTCCAGTGTTAAAGGGGCCTGGTCACACATCTTTTGTATAGCCTTCCAGAGAGCCTATTCTTCACTGTAGTGTTTGCACAGTAACAGGAGAACCCGATGTAGCGAAGGGACCCCATTATAGTCATGTCTACCAGAGTTAGGGTTGAGTCAGTATACTAAATTGCCTGTATATTTGCTGTGTTCTGGACATCGAGACTGTATATTTATTTACCACTACAGTAGGAATTGAGTGTTTGCATTTTCCTGCATTATTATTCAGCCTATGAACATTATCGATGTGTCAGAACTGTCTTGTATTGCTATGTGCCAGCATTTCGGTGCTGGACAACCATCTGAATCAGTCTTCTACTGTCTTCGGAGTCACTTCACCCCGGTGTAACCCTGTCAGTCTTCACCTGTCTTTCAAGAATCATCCTCCAGGTCATCCAGAAGCAGACAACAGCCAATCCACGAAGAGCCGTACCACAGTCGTCTCGGAGTTGCATCGCCCCATTGGTTATTTTCCTCTTACAGTTTCCCAGTACAGCTTGGCCCTGTGCAGAAGTCTGCCATCCGTTTTTTGTTTTCACGTCCACAGCGGAGTACCGTTCAACCCATCAGTGTCAGTTCTCTGAGTGACGTTCGGTTTGTTGTTTTTAGTGTGCCCTGGCTCGTCCGGACGTGAACTCCAAGTTTGGTCACAGTTCGATGTACGATTTATTGTTTTGCTGAATGCCTTGGCTCGTCCGACCTTGGAACTCAGAAGACCGATGCACTTCGACACCCAGAGAAAGTGGTTGCCTGGAATCCAAGAGTGGTCCAGAGGTCCAGTTTAGTGTGGTCGTCAGCCAGTGTGTGTCTTCAGTCCAGAGCGAGTGCTTGCCTGGAGTCCAAGAGTGGTCCAGGGGTTCCGATCCTCCCGATCCAGTGTGTTCATCAGTCCAGAGTGCATCTTCAGTCCAGAAGAGGACTGTTGGTTCTTCTTCTTCTTTCATCTCTTCACCTGGCAATCCAGAAGTGGATTGTGGCCAGGTGGTTTGCATTGCTTCATCTTTCCGGGCAGTCCAGAAGCGAACTGCAGCCGGATCTTGTGTTCCTTTCCAGCAACCATAGAGAGGTAGGGTGTGGCCAAGAACTCATGGTCTGTTAAATCCCCTCTACAGCCTTAGTTTTCTAACAAAGTTTCCGTAACTTCACTGGGAAGGCAGTGGAGTGGTTCCACATTTCTTTTCAACGACAGAGAAACCTTACGTGCACCAACTGCCAACCATCTACTGCATAGACTTTTCTTGTGGCATTAGAGTGGCTGTATTTTAAAACCTAAGTTTTAGGGAGAGGTGCACCTCAGGGTTGAAACAGGCGTCTGAGTACAGGGAAGATGCTCTTACAGCGTAGCTGTTACGGGTGATTAATTCAGTCTGACCTCCTATGATATAGAGTTCTCCTCTTATAGGGAAATATAGATAGGACGCTCTTACAGCATAGCTGTTACAGCCAATTATTTTACTGTTCCACTTACATATAGTGAAATATAAGCACAAGATAAAAGTAGTAATTTGTGTATGTGATGGTTATCCCTTCTCTCCTGTCCCTACCCTACGGTCAGTTGCTAATAAACTAGTTCCTTCTTCTAATCGTGCCTCCTGCCTCTCCATTTTGGTGAAGAATTACATCACGTAGCCAAATAGGAAAAGAACTGCCTTACCACCTGGGTGGGTGTATTTGAAGAGCCTGACATTCATCTCTTTGGCTCACTTCATCTGGCATCATCTACTCACTTCTTTATCATACGCAAAAACATCCCCCACTTACTTTTTCAGCTCGCTTCATTAGCAGGCCTCTGAATTTAGTAACGAACCCCAAGATCACCACAGCAAGTAATGCATTTAAAGGGGTAGTAAAACATCAGCGCCAGGAAGGGAAAGACAAAGTGATACACCACCCTCCACTGACACAGTTGGAGTTAAACTTCCTTAGAAAATCCCCCTCTTTTTCATCACAGACTGTAGTAGGGCTACTAAACAAGGTATGGTTTGACATAAAGCTGCAGGTAGCATGCAGAGGAAACAAAGGAGTCAGGTTCTTCACAAAATGATCTTTTGAAATAAAAACTGCACCAAAACAAACTACACTACCTAACCAAAACATACAAGGAAGAGACCAAAAAACACAAAAAAATACAGGACCCAAATAAACAAAACACCCATGGATTTCTATTCGAGCAGCCAGGAAATCCACTGCGCTCTTTCAGAAGCTATGTAAAATACCTCTCAAAATACCTCCGAATGCACCATCTCTCTTCTGCCACCCAACAAAGCAGGCCAAAGAGACTCTAGACAAACTAGACATATGGTACACCACCAAACCAATGGCCATGAATTACCCAGTCTCCATGTCACCATGAATATGCCACAAAGCAGGGTTACCAGTAACATATACAGACCACTCACTCCAGCTAACAGCAGTCACTTTGCAAAGTGACGCACGGTTAGAAGCCCAAGAAATAACAGGACACAAAAAATGAATCATCCCTGTGATCATACCGAAAACCTAACAAGGATGCTGGCTATCAATGGAGCACAATACTAGCACCAAACCAGAAAAATGCACCCATAGAAACAGACAATCCTAATCTTAGTAAGAGACAATACTTCCCAAAAGAATTTAAAAATGCTCCATCAATGAGCACATGCTATTTCCAAGTCCCAGAATCAAATCCCTGTGGCAGTAGTTCACCAAAGTAAGAGAATCAACCGAAAAGACCACGAACTGCAGACAAAATGACCACAGCACTAGTAACACACACTCAACCAGCTAGAAGAAGCAAGTATTCACCTGCCTGAAAATTGCAAAACACACCACAAGTAACAAGAACAGAAATAAAGCAATGTAGGTACAAATCTTCGCAGCCAGACAGTGCAAACCTCAATGAGCAAGGAACAGAGCAAATGGCAATTCTCCGAGGATGACAACCTGCAAAAATAAACAGACTACTACTGGACCAGGACTGTATCAAAACCATTACAAACTAAAAACTGACAAAGAAATGAGAATACAGCTGCAATACTTGTCTACTTCTGCGCAGCAAACTCCTTGCAAAATGTCAACCAACATCAGCTCCACCCCACAGTCTCCTGCATAAAATCCCGTGAGAGCACAGGAGGAAAGCTCGTCTCCAGCCAGAATGCCTCACTTAAGCAAGTTCATCAGTAACAGGACAATAAACTTATACCTCCAGCCACAGTAACAACACAGAAATAAACAAAGTTACACAGAGATTAACACAAGAAAGAATGTTCCAAGATAAAAAGCAGGACTTTGCAATACAATGCAACCAGACTGCATCAAAATTCTTTGCCATAAAAACAGTTACATTTAAAATATGTTACAGTTTCAAGAACAGCTGGGTGAAAAGTAGTCAATTTTGCTTTCACAGAACTTTCACAAAATTTCTGAACTTTCATGGAATTTCCGACCTTTTGGATCTGGTGAAATTCCAAATTTCCAAAAATTTGCTCCAATTTTGACCTAGTACTGTGGTAGTTATTCAATACCAGCAGAACTATAGCCACAAACTGCAGAATTAAAGTTTCTTGCCATTTATTTCACAGGATCATTTATTTAACCACAATTTGTAATATAATTCTGTTTTTTTTTTTGTTTCCACCAGTGATGTATGGCCTTGTTTGTTTTAGGTGGTACCAAAATTTTAAGATCACATAGTGATTCTAACCACCCGACCTGTAGAGCACCATTATTGTATGTTAATATATGGATTTGCGATTTAATATGCTACTAAAGCATACAAAAAAATCCAGGTAATAGCACTGGACAGCAACTGGTAATACCACAGTTCTAAAGTGAAAATACTATCGTTCACAGTTGAACGATAGTATTATCACAAAACCACACAGCGCAAGCGCTTCAATATCAGCAGCTGTGCAGCGCGACACACCCCGAACTGAAACCGCACCATACAGAACAATTCGAACGACCACAACGGCTCTGTAAAACTAAAATCAGCATTTCTTTGCTTCCCTGAATGAAAAATGTCGCTATCCAAACCAATAAACACATCCAAAGACAGGCTACGTTTTGTCCAAGTACAGCAAAATATTAATACTGTAAAAAAAAAAAATTTCGATCTCCTTCTTCTCAACGCCTACCTCAACAGAACCAGTGAGTCCAAACAAATTGAAAAGATACCGGTTTCTCAACTAGACCCTATTCTGGCAGACTTTGTATTTCAATTTAAAAAACAGGACGGCTCAGAGTATGAGCCAACAACAATATGAAGAGTACTTTCAAGTGTAGATAGGCACTTAATAAAACATAATTACGGAGCTTCAATATTCCAAGGTCCTGCAGGGACTTTTAAACAAACTCAAGAGATTCTACTAGCCAAATAAAAGTATTTGAAAAAAATGGGACTGGGAAACCGACCCAGACAAGCATAACCCCTGTCAGAGGCTGACATAAACCTTCTTCACACCACAGGCACACTGAGCTACCAGTCCCCTAGTTCCTTGCTGCACATGATGTTTTTCAACATTGGATTACTACTTTGCTTTAAGAACCAACGAACAGTATCAGTTAAGATGGGGAGACATGATTCCAGGGACTGATTCTGAAGGCAAAGAATATTTAGAGTACCATGAACATAAAACTAAAATGAGAACTGGGGTAAATGACAGGGATATACGGCCAGTAGCTCCACGAATGTATGCAAATCACCAAACCCCAGATAGAGACCCCATCACAGCATACAAAACGTATGCCAGTCACAGACCACCTGAAATGCTACAAGCAGATTCCCCATTTTACCTATCACCAAACACCAGACTAAAGCCAACCAGTTACTGGTATCAGTGCATGACAATAGGAGAAAACAAAATTAGATCCATAATGAAGCTCCTCCAAAAGTCAGCCGGAATACCAGTTGAAAAACGAATCATGAACCACCCCACCAGGAAAACCGCCATACAAATGCTGGTAGACTCAAATATCCTCCCAACAGACGTATCACAGCTCTCCGGGCACAAGAACATCCAAAGTATAAATGCATACAGCACCTTATCGGAGCAGAAGCAGAAACGAATGTGCTCCATCCTGTCTTGCAACCTCCAGCAGCCATCCACCTCTCGGGATCAACAGCAAACAGAGGCAGAATTGTACACTAAAAATCCAGAAACCGCAGCTTCTACACACGCCATTCTTCCCAAACTTCAAGAAAAGGCTACGACTTCATCCGTGGAGCACCAGCAAATTACATCACACAGCACATTCAAACCTACAACCTCCCAAATCTCTGCAACCTCCAGAAACATATTTGGAAGTCACTGCTCTTTTTTCGTCGATGTCTCTATCAACATACGTCACTCTCCCCAGCTGCCCAAGAAACGCAGCTACGTTATCTACTTGGACAGTGACACAGAATAGATAGCAGTACCAAAAAAAAAAAAACTTTCTGTTGCCACAATCATTAGCGCTCAATCAGTTACCACAAATCATTGGCTTTAAAAGTAAAAATGAAAGGCACCTTATTTTCCAATAGTTTGGACAGTTTTCTTTGTAGTGTTCTCGATACTTGCAACATGGCATCACCGGACCCACCACAACCACCGGACAAACTATCAGTAACTAAAGGTAAGAAACGCAAACCTGGATCCATATATTAAAAATAAACAATGGATAGTTTAGAAAGTATTACCGGTCACAATACCATCTCGAGGTTCAGGACATGTAAGAACCTCTCAATGGTATTACTGATTGGTAATACATTCTAAACTATCCATTATTCTCTATATAATCAAATTAACAGTTTTTTGTTTTATTTTTTCTGCCATTTCTGGTTATATTTAGTTTCTTCTTTCGAATTCCGTAGAACCCAGGGATTGCCTGCATTTTCCATTCCACAGTAGTGAGCTAATTCCACGGTTCAGCATAATAATTCCACAGAAAACTCAGAAGACTCTGCATGCAGCTCTGCAGTCACATGAGGGTGCAGGAGGATGTGTCGGGTGACAGCGCACAATTCATGCTGTGTAGCTTCTCACTTCTGAAGTGACTGCTGAAGAGGAAAGAGCTCTGTTCCTTCTCCTCCACAGTTACAGCCTTTTTGACTCAGAATCTGCAATTTTCTTGCTCATTACCAAAGAAAAGAGCTAGCATCTGTACTTTCAGTGCTGAGGCAAACATACTGCTGCAGTTTGAATTTCTTGGAATGATTATTGCATATTATATAATATCTGATACTGCTGCCAAGTTGTTATATGTGTTACAGTCTTGCCAACTGTCACCAACGGTTGCCAATTTGCTGTATGTGCCTCCAAATCTACTATGCTTAACTGTTGCATTGTTAGCCAGTGTGATCCACCTGTAATCCCTCCTGCTCTCATTGTATGCAAGTAAGCACATCGTATTCCAACACTGTAACATTTCTCTGTATTCTGTCCTATTGTTCCATACCCCACAGGTCGCACCGGGAGATGAGCAATTTGTTGCTCAGCGTGCCTTCCTGGTGAAACATTTCAATAAATAAATTAAAAAATAATAGTCTTATTGGTATTCTATGTAGTACTATGTTGTTTCTTATTGTGGTATTTAGCGAAGAAAACACATCACACCAAGGTGGGAGACAGAAAGCACAGAGGACGTGGAAAAAGTCATGTTGTTGTTGGATCTCGGAAAATAGTGTCACATGGAGGTGCAGAGGGTGCTGGTGAAGGTGGTAGTAGGCGCAGCACAGTCAGTGACACTCAGACATCCAATGGCAGCAAGGGCGTAGCTACCGATACGCCCAACACGCCATGGCGTGTTGCAACAATCAGCAGGGGTAGCAGGAGAGTGAGCTTGTCTTTGTCTCTCTGCACTCGTGGGTTCCGTTAATTTTTTTTTGTGTTTTTCGCGGGCTTTCCCGGACCTCTTTGTCCCAAGGAAGGAGGCGGGGCGCTTTCAATCAGGTCCGCTGAGAAAGGAGGCGTGGTAGTGTACAAGGGGAGTGTCAGGCGGGCTCTCTAAATGCCCAGAAAAAAGCAGTGCTCCTCCTCACCTGTTTTACTTGTTGGCGGTTGCATTGCATGTTGCTTGTTTATTGCGTCGGGAGTCGGGACTTTGTTGGAGGAGAGCGAACGAGCGAGAGAGAGAGAGCGCAAGCGAGGAGCGAGACAGTGAGAAACTACCGAGTTTGCCGCAACCGCGACCGAAGAGTTGCTGACCCTGTTGCTTTCCTGTGTAGTTGGATTGAAGTTGGAGCTGTTGCCTTGCCTTCAAAGTAAACCTAGCTAAGATAGGTTGTTGTGTTACTGACTGAGTCTGTGGCTGCTACGAGTGGGTACTACTTTTTGGGGAGTCGGTGGAGATATAATATATATATATATATATATATATATATATATATATATATATATATTACATACAGATATACACTCCTTTGTCAGTTAACAACAGATCCTTGTATAACACAACAAAGCCTTTGTTACAGAGTGTACAGACTGGGGGGGGGTCCCACACATGTATACATTATGTAGACATATGAATTGAATACATGGTGAGGTAATGACAGTTGGACCTTGTATATCAAAACAAACGAAAACCTTATTACAGAGTGTGCAGACTGAGGGGGATACACATGCAAACAATATTTATCCATATAAATATGAATAATATACATAGTCCGTTTGTCAAGTAACAACTGTCAGATCCCTTTATATTAAAGCACAGCAAAGCCTTATTACAGTGTGCAGATGGGGGAAGGGGGGTTCCACATATATGCATACAACATATATGTAAACATGTAAAGTATACAGAATCTTTGTCAGGTAACAGTAGGATCCTGAATATTTATCCTTTGCCACATGGTAGAAAGGAAATGTGAGCAGGGTAACAAAGAGACCATTGATTCGTATCTAGGCAGGAACCTTGCATTTTAAGTGACAATGGCTCAGTAGGTTGCATGCTTATCTCTGGCTGAGATTGAGTGTTGTTGCAAGACACACAAACTGGCCGGCCAGGTGATGAGCAGTAGGCATTTTGCTGTCACCCACCTGAGAGAGTGGGCTTGTGAGCTATGGAATCTTATACGCACCCAGCTGGCAGCCAAGAACTGATGCGCTGTGGGAGAAGGCACGGCCACTCGGCATTCACGCACACCCTCGTTAGATGATCACTGAGCACTACTGATGTCAGCAGTGAAGGCTGCCACCAACTCCAGTTGTCAGTGTTGGGGAGAGGGAACAATAAGCAGGAAAAATATGAAAAAAAATAGTGAATAAAATTCTGTAGACTGCAGCAAGACACTGGGTAAACTCAAGCCCTACACCGTCCATTGTACCCTGGTAACCCTCAGGTGATCTGGTGCTTTGGGAGGATGACCTATCCCAATCTTGCCCCTGCACAAGGAATAAGCCGAGGCTTTGAAAGTGAGGGCCACATTTAGGGCAAATGGGCTAGATGGTTGCCTGGGGCAGATGGGGAGCAGGACCAGAATAGAAAAGTGTAAGTTAAAAAAAAAAAAGAGAGATGCTGATATGGTGTCACTCTATGACTGCAAGTCTTTGATGTATATTTTATATCTCCTCTGTGGCTGGGGGGTGTTACCTATTGTTCCCTTCCCCAGTCAAGCTGGACCTCACAGCCCCACGCTCCAAGCTCTACCTCTTCCTCCGGTCCTACACAGCGGTTCCATCATGGTGGGTATGCAGCCACCACCTCAGAAGCCAGGGAGGTCCAGATCCAGGGAGAGCATCCAGAATTGGAGCTGGGCAGTGCCGCCAGACTGGCCATCAAGTAGTGCGGCAATGTGTTTTTTTTTTCCCCCATAGTACCCCCCTGACATGGGTGTGCAATGGCACCAATTGACACTGTAGTGCGTGTTCCCATGCACCACAAGTCAGATGCCACCCATGTCGTCCTCACACTGAGCAGCTCCATTGCAATGACCCGCAGCCATCGCTAGGAGCCGGCAGAGCCATGGATCTCCATCCCACCCACCCCGGAGGAGAGCAGTCACTAGGACACTCAATCCTTGTCCCTCCTGGCCGACGCCCAGTGACTCGGGCCCATTCCCGAACCCGGGTCACCAGTGTGGTACGAGGTGTGGCATCCAGCGCCTCAACCCTCAGCGCCACTGGGCCATGATTACAAATCTTAATAATTCCCCAACGCTCAATCAGAACCAGATAAAGACCCTGCCCCAAAAAAACTGGCCAGTTTTAAAACTAAACCAAAAAGAGCCTCACTAGTAAGGAAGTGGTTTGACATACAAAAGAGTAGTGTTTACATATTTGAAAGTAATATAGTGTTCTGAAGATGCATGTGACTTCGAGTCCATTGCGTCTGCCCTTCTGCTGCACAGCAATTACTATACGAACTTAGGGTATGGATGCACATGCCAACTTATCAGCGGGAATGCTACCTCAGCTTATGCCGAATAATCTACAATGCCATTCTCCCTCAGAAATATGTCTAGTCATGCTTTGAAAGTTTGAACTGCTGGCTTCCTCAACCTCACTGTGTAGACAATTATTTTATGTTAGCTACCCTCTGTGTGAAATAAAGCTTTTTGTTGTTTCTTAATATGTTCACATTGGGCAAAAGGGGGCTAAAGGTATCTGGATCCTGGGATTTTCCTGGATTAATACCCTCTAATACTTTATCTACTGATTCTGACGTGATCAGCATGCCTTGCATATGGCCTGCACCTCTCCCATAACTTCCTTCTCAGGCTGGCCATGCTCCTTGACTTCCTGGCAGTATACTGACACAGTGTGCATATTTGGTGCCTCATGACATTTTCCTTGCCTCAGTCACTTTTTCTCATCTTTCCCAAATCATAACCAGCCCCAAATTATTACTGACTTTCCTTTTGTTCCCTACATACTGAAAAGGGTTTATTATTCAACTTGATCTCCTGCATAATCTTATCTTTCAGACCAGCCTTGGCCTGTGCAATCACAATCCTGAATTCCTTCAGTAATGTTGCACTATACTCTGTATCTCTGTCACCGTCACCGGGATCATTCCACTTATCATAACCCTCATTTTTCCCTTCCTATACCCTGGAGTTTCTTGAAAAAACACTGGGACCTTTGTCTGTAGCACTCTTGCCCTTGTTACCCACTGGGTGTATCTCACTGCAGCTATTATATAAAGCTTCAGGTCTTCCTTTTGACATCATTTATTTACTTATGTGTTTGTTTGGTAACTGGGTAGGTGTATTGGGCCAAGAGTTTGCCCATTCTCAGGCATGACCCAAGCCATATGGCAGGAAACTGCTACAGACAGTGTAAAGACATGGTGGGAACCAGGGAATTTTTAAAAGGGCTGGATGCAGACACAACTCCATGCTGCATCTGCATCCAGTTGTTTGTGTCCAGGCAGTCCTGCTGCTATTTTCAGATGTTACATCCGTTTCCAACAAAGTCACAGTTTGTGGCAAAAATAGATACAACTGCATCCAAATTGGATGCAAGTGCTTGGTCCATTTTGGGAGTGCTGCTTTCATTTTGGATGAAAACTTTGGATGCTGTTAGGCTATCTAACTGATGGTCTATCAGGTTTGGACACATTTCTGCGTTGAAAATAGCAGCAGGTGCCATGCAGCTTGAGTGGATATCTCTTTAAAAATCCCCCATGGAAAAGAAAAATAACAAAAACTGGCAGATAGCAATCTAACTGTAAGCAAATAGAACCCAGTGAACAGGTTAAAAATGGCATAAGATGTAAGTTCTCAGTGTAGAATATGGGACCAGACCCAGTCAAGTGGCAGATGGCATATATAGAATGACTATGCTGCAAATGATATACAGAAATCCTCAATAAACATATACCAGTTGTAGGATATAGTACATTAGGGAGTATGCAGTAGGGTGCAATGAGGAGAAGGCTCATCATATAGCTGGATAACAGTAGCACACAAACTGGGGCATTATGTAATTTGTTAGATCCTGTTTGAAGTTCCCAAGGTTGGGGGGGGGCTGAGGGTGCAGTATATTTGCCACTTTAGCCACGCAGTAACTATCTCACTCGGCATATCCAAATCAGGTCTCCTGAAATTTAGCACTCTGGCCTTATGTTCTGTGCCAAAGCTTCCCCCATCGCCTCAAATGTAATCCTATTATGGTCCCTGTTACCCACCAGCTCCCACCCTTTAATACTCTGGCCACGGCATCCCCATTCCTCAGCAATAGATCAAGAACTGCAGCCCCTCTTGTCCCATGCTTAACAAGCTGAGGGACAAAATACTCCTTCACAAGAAACAAAATATCCTTTCCTGTGGGCACTTTCTATCTCCCAGTCACTGTTGGGTAGATTGAAACCCCCCTTGAGAACTAAGGTCCCCATAGCTGTTGCCCTTGTAATTTCATTTGGCTATTCCAAGCTATGCTCTGTTGTACTTACTGGCAGTCAGTCTGTAGCATTCTCTCAGAATTGTCTTTGCCTTGTATAGATCCAGCAAAATTGTCTAGACTCAGATTTGAGGAATATCTTTTACAGCTTGCAAATGGACATCATCTGGGGTTGCAAAGAAATCATTGCGGGGGGGGTCTTAACTGTAATCCCTGAACGATGCCCTCAATGTATGTATGTTTTATTTTTGCAGTGCATGGCTGTATGTGTGTCTGCATGTCTTTCATTCTGTGGGTGTCTCTGTGTATGTGTATGAGAGTGTGTGTGTGTTTGTGTCTGTCTGGATGATTGTATCTCTCTGGGTGCATGTGTGTGTTGGTGAGTACATGTGTAGGGCAGTATTGGTTGGTGTATGTTGGAAAATTGTATAAACAAAATGACTGTGTGCTGCAGGTTCATTCAGAGATGTTTGGGCTACTTTGGCTGTGAGTGGGAAGAAGGGCATGAATGTGTGGCTGAGGGCTCAGCTGTTACTTGCGCTACTTGTGTGTTTTTCAGCGGTTGATTTTGGTATGCATGTTGTGTATACTGGGTGAGTATTTGGATCTTGCTTACATCTAAACTGGTAATGTAATGAACCTTCTAATGAACCTTTTGGGTTCTCTGACTTGGGGCTTTTGAGTGGCTGGTGTGGGGAGCTTGGATGTGGGCCTTCTGTGTTGGTGGATAGTGAATGGATAGTGTAAGATTAAGACACTAGTGCGAATGGACCTCTGTGGGACTGGCTACCTTGATATGGCAGAGGCTTGTCAAAATGCATCATTGTAACTAAGCCAATCTGGTTCAGAGGCTTGTCACAATGCAACATTGTAACTAAAAGCTAGTCTGGTGGCTGGCTAGTGTGACTGGACCTCTGTGGGACTGGCTACCTTGATGTGGTACAGAGGCTTGTCGCAATGCAACATTGTAACTTGGCCAATCTGGTACAGAGGCCTGTCACAATGCAGTATTGCAACCAAAAGCCAGTCTGTTAGTCTGACACCTGTTGGTGGTGGTGTGTTGGCATACAACACAGTAAATGACATCCCCTCTGAAAGGGGCATGGACTGTGGGGAGGGTAACAACTGGCATGGCTAGCAGTGACGAGTCTACTTGGTGTGCAGCTCAGAAATTCCTGGCTACACCCCTGAATGGCAGTGCAGTTCCAGCAGAGCCCCATGCTGTACCAATGTCAGCTGGAGCTGAAGAAGAACAAGAAAGGTTTCTTTGTTCGGCAGAAAGCCATTACAACACACACAAACATAAAAGTTCTGTACAATCCATGGACTATTACTTAAAGCAAAAGCTACACTTGAACATACTTAAAAGTTCTTAACATGTCTAAATAACAGTTTAAATATTCCATGTAAGTGACAATTCTAATATCATCTCTTTTTCTTCACTAAACTGTAAAAATGTGAGCGTAAAAATTTATTTAAGTGTTTTCCACACATTAAAACGAATAGGTTACACAGATAAAATGCTATGCAAAAATATAAGTATGAATGTAACTTAAAAATGTTTAAAAGTAGATTCCAGCTTAAACAAATGCATGGCTCCTTTAAGCCTGGAGTCTGTCCAATTTAAATCAAACATTTAACCTCCATTTGCTCAGGAATTCTCAGGGATAATTTACAGAGGTTTCAAATAAGTCCACCATGCAAGGATTATCATAATCACTCTAAATGTGTAAGGTGTACATTTTTACAAACTCAAAACCATAGCAAATCAGCAATTTCCGGAGCATACATCCCATAACAACGCTCCATTAGTCACTAACACAACGTCCTTATGAAGTGCAAAATAGTTATCACATCCTGATACTCAAAATGTAAAACTGTTTGGGTCGCTTTTATCCTGGAGACCCAAATCAGCTACCATCCTTTTGAACATTTGTCTATGGTTTTATAGTTCCCAAAACTCTTGTACCAAAAACCTGTGTGTTCCCTTTAAGCACCTGTGATTACCAAGACAAAATATTTTTTATAGCTGCATGAAAAGTACAACTTTTTCCTATTATTTAGGTCTCTTGCTGCAAGAAAAAACAGTAGCACGGCACTAGTAGGTGACACTATGACAAAACTCAGTAATTTGCTAATGCCAGATAAGTTAATTAATCACACCTTATTGGGTTACAGGCTCCACAGAAATTATCATCAAGCCATCATGAAAACATATGAACTCTATTACCTTTATCCCTAAATTATACATAAGTTCTGATATTTATAACCACAGAAACCAAAATTCTTGAAGGCAAAGGGATGAGAATGTACCAGCAATTTGCCCTGTAATTGGCATTCTAATTAAACTGAGGAGGCAATATATCGGCCGTTGGTCCATTTATATGTCTGCTAAAATGTGGCAGTCTCATAAAAAGGCCATAGAGGCACAATAATATCAATATCTTTTTTAAGATTTTCCCAAGTACCACAGCTAACTAAAGCACCACAATTAAATGTGTATTGCATGGAATGAGTACAACAAAAGAAAAGGCCGAGCTTTGTTCCATAGCCTCAAGCTGGGAGTCCGACCTAAAGTATAACATACCTGCAGCTGGCATCCTTTAAAGTCACCATCGGTGTTTTGGCAATACCTGATACATTTATATGTCTTCTAAAAAGACTTCTAAGGCCACTATCGGATCCAATAGCAGCAAACAAATCTGAAATCCACTCCAAATCACACAGTCTCCTTACTACAGGAGTCCCCCAGTATATTTCCAGCAATTACCTTCAAACCTCCATCAGTCCTGAATCTCTTAGTTCTTCATCCTCAAGATACCTGCAAAGATATTAGGAAACAAATGCTCCACTGAGCGTAATACATTTCATACCATTGGGGATATATGTAGTCCCAACACTTCAGGAAAAGCTGGCATACTTTTTGTTAAAAACAATAAATACAGTCCACTCCAACTATAGCGGCCGCACTTAATATGGGCAATCGGGTATATCGGGCACTTTTCAGAAACCGCTTGCCATGCTCCACAGATGCCCATGTTAAAAACCCATGGTTATAACATTTCTTGACGGCTGCCTATTTTGGTTGTTTTTTTGCCTCACTTTCGTTGGTGTTAATTGATGTAACTGCCCTTAACTGGTGTAACCTTTACATTAGCGATTTTTACAGCTGCACTTCATTCACAGTAAATTCACAGCTCTTGTAGGACAATGGCAGCTAAGCATAAGGCAATGACCTTTACTGAAAAGGTTGATCTATTAAACAAAATTGGAAGCCTGCCTAAAATGAGTCAGCGAGAACTAGCAATTCACTTTTCCCTTCCTAAATCTACAATTGGTGACCTACTGCGCCAAAAGGAGTAGATTATGCATGACTGGCATCAAAATGTAAGCCCCGACAGGAAGCGTAAAAGGGAAGGCAAGGATGGTGAAGTGGAGGATGCTCTCCTCCGCTGTTTTGCAAACGCCCGCGGGCGTCACGCCATAATCAGTGGGCCCCTTCTAATGCAAAAAGCAAAGCAGCTTGCAGAAGCTTTGGACCACCCAGATTTTTCTCCTTCAGACAGGTGACTCCAAAGATGAAAAACTAGGCACAACATTGTTTTTAAATGTGCACATGGTGAGCGGCAGAATGCAAATGAAGATGCAGCTCAGCACTGGGTCTGAAAAGTCTTGCCTGGATTAATCTCATCATTTTTACCTGAGGACATCTTCAATTGCGATGAGACAGGGTGTTTTTTTTTTGATGTGTTGGCTCAGGAACCATGACTTTTAAAGCTGTAGCTTTATTGGGACAAAAAAAAAGCAAAGAAGCGTTTGTCAGTGCTTGCATGCTATAACATGACAGGCACCGAAAAATCAGACCTCCTTGTCATAGGGAAGTCACAGATGCCTCGTTGCTTTCGTGGTGTAAACCACTTGCCGGTCCTTTACCGTGCCAACAGGTCAGCGTGGATGACTACTGACATTTTCACTGACTGGTTACGTCAGTGGGATAGAGCACTGACAGGAAGGAAAATTTGCCTCATATTTAATAACTTTTATGGTCATCCTGCAGTTCAAGGGCTGCGTAACATACAGTTGGTGTTCCTGCCTTCTAACACCACCTGTGTCATCCAGCCATTAGACTAAGGCATAATTTACAGCCTTAAGCAACACTATGTTAGAGCCATGTGGCAGTGCGTCCTGGATGAACTAGACAATGACAACGAAGGGGACAGTGCAAATGCTAGTGACCATACCCCTGCCCTTCCCACTCAACTTACTGCTGCCCAGTGTTTGAAAAAAAATCAACGTGCTTGATGCAGTTAGAATGCTGAAGGCTGCCTGGGCTTCAGTCACAATGCTAACCATCCAGCGCTGTTTCAGAAAAGCTGGGTTTGCAGGTGAACAAGGGGAGCAGACACAGATTCATTGCCAGCAGAGGATACTATCGGAGCACCAGCAGGGTTGAGCGAGGAGGCGCTCGAGGCTGTCTGTCACCTTGGTGATGCGGAGGAGGAGCCATGCATAGATGACATGGCACAGGTCCTAGAGACGCTCCGTACAGAAGAAGAAACAGACACCGACGACGAAGAGGGTGAATACTCGGTAGCTGAAACAAAAGTTACAAATCAGGATGTAAAACTCTCCTTGCTGATGCTCAGAGGAGTGATGGAGCAGCACCCTGACATAGTACCGAACTGGAATGCCCTAGCAACAGCAGAGAAGGTCTGGGCCCCCTATCACACAAAACAAGGACGCCAAATGAAAATCGAGGAGTTCTTCAACATATAGTAAGAAACTTCCTTAAAAGAGCTGTGACACTGCGTGTTACTGGACACTAACTTGGGGTTGGGGAGCAGTAAAGTAATGTAATGCACTTAATTCACTAAATAAATGATTACTGTTTTTCACCAGCATAAAATATGTCTAGAGTGTTTATTTTTTCAGTTCTTGGTTATAGCAACCAAGCTGTATAACGGGCACAATCTATATACACGGATGTGCCTGTTATAAGCGGCTTTGACTGTAATGCCAGCTCAGTGGTGCTGAGGATTGAGGCACTGGACACCACACCTCATGCCACACCGGCAACCCAGGTTCGGGAACGGACTCGGGTCGCTGGGGGTCGGCAGGGCAGGGAAGGATCGAGCATCCAGAGGACTGCTCTCCTTCCCTGGGAGGGAGGGGAGTCATGATTCTACCATCTGGCGACCCCCAGTGGAGACTGGGAATCCCTTCCAGCAGTCAGGGTCCACCAAGTGGGGATCGGCCGTGGTGGCTCTCCTGCAGGCGTGCACGAGAGTGTGCACATAACACGCTGGAGTGCACTGTGCTGCCAGGCCAGTGGTGGGGGGTGAAGTAAAAAGCTGAAAACCCCCCAATCCTCAGAAATGTAAAGACTCTGCCTTTGAGCTGGCCACACTCCCACCATGGGACCCACCATCTGGGGGCGGCCTCCACTCCATTCCGACACTTTAGATTCCGGACAGAGTGCTAGGGCGGGTGGCCCTACCCCGGAGGGCTCAGGGTTGGGGGAATCGCTGGGATGGAGTGGCCTGGCTGTAATGGGTTTCAGTCTGGGAGGTAGAGCCAGTCATAGGGTGGCTGGAGAGATTTCCAAGGGGAAGTCAGGGTGTACAAACAGAATTAAAAAAAAATAATAAATAAATATATCAGTGCACAGAGCACTAACTCTATGCGTCCACTGGATCTGCTTGGGTCCTCTCGAGCACTTCTCAAGCTTCCTCTCTCGCACCTGGTCAAACCCACCAGAGCTTTTTAGGGGCATACAATGCTTTTGTTTAATCATAGAGAAACCACTCTACCACAATATTTTTAGTGGTTAGTGTGTTTTTTCACGCAATCTGATGTTAAGAGGGTAGCAGAACAAACCAATATTTACGCTTCTACATATGAAGACACCAAATGGTGGCCCATGTCAGCAGAAGAGATTCAGGTGTTTCTCAGAATTCACATTTATCTTTCAATAGTGGATGTGCCTCGCATAAGAATGTTATAGAGTTCTGACTCCATAACTGGGAATTTTGCAATCAGGAAGCATATTTCATGTGACCGTTTTGACAAACTCACGCAGTACCGTCATGTTAACAATGTGAAGAATAATCCCCCTAGAGGGGATCCAGGTCACGATTAGCTTTGTCATGTTTGCCCATTGTTGGATAATGTGACCGAATCTTGCAAAACAAAATACAAGCCTCATCGTGAGCTGAGTGACTATGAGGCAATGGTTGGATAGTGTGGTTGTCTTGCGTTTAAAGAATACATGCCACACAAACCAGTTAGTTATGCAGTAAAGGTGTAGGACATTGCAGGTGCACATAGCAGCTATGTCATGGATTTTGAACTGTATACTGGCAGAGATCCTAAAGATGTGGAGACTGGACTCTCTGAAAGGGTGGTCAAGGACCTTGTAACTGCGTATCACTGGCAGAACCACCATATTTATTACAATAACTTTTTTACATCAGTGAAACTGGCATCAGACCATCTTGATCTTGGGATCCTAAACTGTGGTGCAATCAGAACAAACAGACATGGATGGCCATTACAGCTGAATAAGACCACTGTTTCAAAGAAAGAAAGGGGATACTGAAGTCAATTGCAGTCAGGTCAATTACTGGCAATGGCACAGAAGGACAAACGTCGTGTTTTCCTTCTTTCCACAAACTCGGCCCCCACTGAGCCCCCAACCACGGTTTCATGACAGTTGCATGATGGGTCGAAAAAAGATGTCACGGGTCCGACTGTATTGAAAAATTATAATAGATACATGAATGGTGTTGATCACGCAGATCAAATCCGGATGCAGCATTCCTCTGGAAGAAAATCGATGAAATAGTGAAAGTATTTGTTGTGGCTTTTGGCTAACCTTAGTATCACTAATGCTTTCATTCTTTTCCGAGAGTCCATGCACCACCAGCAGTTAACAAAGAATGACTGTCCAAAGCCTACAGCACAGCTTCAGTTCTGGACTGATTTGTGCAATCAATTGCTGCAAAGATGTGGAACCCCTAAGAGAAGACTGCCATCCACAAGATGTCCTGCCTCCTCATCTGTGGATCACTGGCCAGAAAAGGAACCAAAGAGGAGGTGCCAGCACTGCACTTCCAAAAAAATCAGGACTGAATCTTGTTGGCAGTGCTCAGATGCCATTATGTTGCGATTGCCTTAAACCTTATCATCAAGCTTTAACCAATCAGATCTAAACTGCCAATTTTAATGTTACTTGTCAATGAACTGCAAATCAAAGCATAATTTGTTAGGATTGTAAATGTGTATATATATATATATATATATATATATATACAGTATATATAGATACATATGTTTCACTGTTGTTGATTTCTATCCAGTTAACAGGTTGTATTAAATTATTGTTGATATTTTTACATCTGGCTGTTCATGTCATTTGCATTTTGTCCATTGTAAGTTTTATGTATTATTATGTCATCGTGACAGCTTGAAATTGCATTAAAAACTGGGAATGGGGGGAAGATAGGTAATATTAGATGTTAAGATTATAAATTTAATGGCTGGCATTGATATTAAATTAGGTTAATATTTAACAATGTACAGTATATCAGATTCATGCTGTGGTAGTTCAAAATTCAAACAATTTTTTTTTTACTCTTTATTACTAAGACCAGAATGGAATGGAACAAAGATCAGTTTGACCTGGTTTTACGTGATAAGGGTGATTCCCTTATCTCGCGGAACACACACTGCGAACGAAAAACTAACCGACATCAAAAGGGCGATCAAACATAACACTGACTGCCGCAAACAGTGACGTCACTACCATTCTCAGTGAAAGACAGAATTTTATTTTTTTTTTTATGAGGCGGCGGGGGCTTGCCCCCCACACCCCCAAATAAATTATTATCAACTCCAGCGGGGGTGGACTTAGAATCAATAGAAAAAAAACTGAATAAAAACAAAATTTCTTGCACCAGGACCCAAACCTGGGTCCATCAGCTTCGTAGATGGTGGCTCTAGCTACTACGCCAAACAGCCAGCTCGGCAGGGCTTGGCAAAAAACCTTCCTGTATCCTGCTATTGCAAGTGTAGCGCCCTGCTACACTCACTGTACAGGATAGCTCGATTCTTATACCACTCGCTGAAAGCAGAAGTGGTATTATCGAGTCGTTCATACTGAGCCACTCAATAATACTCACTCATTTCACATGATACTGCTTGACCCCTACAATCAGAGTATCGGATAAGTTTTGATAGTTGAAAGCATATTTCTTCATGCTTGTTGGCACTAATAGACTCTGATTCTTTTGTTTAAAATATATGTAACCCCCCTATCACCCGGGGTTACAAGAATTCCAGTTAGATCTAGTGGCAGGCAGGGAAGGCAGCTTGTGAAATTCCAGTTAAATGGATTTCACACTGTCTCACTCTGTTCTCAGTCTCAGCTGAGCTGGAGGGATGACATCATATAGAATTTTTGCAGCAGCATAAGCCACATTGGAATGTTGCAGCTGGGAGTTAGATAGCACGTTGGGAGGTTTTGAATTCAGTCTTCAGGAGAGTCTGTAGTAGTCCAGAGGGAGACTCAGTGGAGGGAAGAGGTGCACTGCAGTGTGCAGTCCCTCAGAGCCCTCAGCTCTGACCAGAGCTACGTGTCGTTGTGGGTGTGTGTTCTTGCCCTAGATAGAGACACAGAAGATACCGTTTGGAAGTGGTTGAGAACGTCTCCCAGTTGTTCCAGGGCCCCATCCCTGAGGGAGATTGGGGGATCCAGACCAGCCCTCAGGGGCAATCCCCTGGCCCTGCTGGCAGGAGAGAAGCTGCCTTGAAGATTTGTGCTGAGAGCACCAAGAATGTGTTTGGTTTTCCTGTGGAAGAAGCCTGTGGGGCACCTGCAAACTACGGTGAGTCAGTTCTGCCAAAAAGCCTAGGTTTCACCAACAATGTTGTTTAAGTATCTGCTACTGTGGGTCAGGAAAGGACAGCCAAGTACAGTGCTTAATTTGTATATTGCTTGGGAATGCCTCTAACCAATGGGGGTCTACAAGGATGGACAGAGCCACTTAAAGAACATTATCAGTCAGGACACTATTTTCAAGAGACTGTAGATTATGAGTGTGATATACATTTAAAGTGTTAATCTACAAACCCAGAGTTTTCAGTTGAAGAGTTGTTTTAGAACAAAGGAATGGCCAGGTATGAATTATGGGAGCAAAAAGTGGGAGACCCCCATCAGGAGTAACCAGATTTACCTCTACGGGTTCACTTTAGGACACCTGTTGCTTTATTCCGGGCACTTGGCCAGTGCTTGAAGAAAGGACCTAGACATGGGATCAGATGGAAGAATTTTCCCTTATGGAGCTTGGATGTGCTCATGGGTGGTAGAGGGAGCCACCGAGAAATGTTCCATGCCATACAGAAAGTAGTCCATTTGCTGGCCGGATGTGCCATGCAGGGAAGTAGTTCAAGGCTGGTCGGATGTACCAGGCCAGGGAAATCCAGAGAAGAGTACAAGTTCGGGCTGAGTGCCCAGTGTGTTTCTAAACCTGAGGGTTACAGTGTGAAGAAGATGTGTTCTGGTCTCCGTATGTTTGCATTACCAAGAGTGTAGCCCTGTGGGGGTCCATCTATGCTTTATTGTTCTGCTGCTGTGAATAAAAGCCACACCTTAGAATCCCACTCCTGGTTTGGACATTACAGTTATTGCTTCCTTTGTCCGGAGTTACTTGGGTGCCCCTGAGTAGAAGTCAAACCTAGCCAAAATGCCGAGCAACAGTTTTCTCCCCAAACCCAGATATGGGGTTACATAATGGAGGCACCGCACAGCTCTAATAACACAAAAAATACCACCAACCAGACCCCTGGGGTTACAAAAATGGAGGCTACCACTGGGATTTAGCTTTCAATTTGGGAGAAAATGCAAGAAAGGTTGCTCGGATAGTGGCTAGCATTTTGGCTGTCTGGCAGTAGGTAGCCCAAAAAGTAGAAGCTTTGCCAACTAAATGTGCACCTGTGTGCTGCTGTCTATGTGCTGCTGTAATATATGCCAACTGTTTACCAAGCAGCAGTAAAGCCCAAGTGAGTATGCCCTTGTCCTGCATAAAATTACAGCATTTGCCAGCTTTTAAAAGTATTGTGTGACAGAGAAAAGTGTGGGTAGCAAAAGAAGATTTGTGCCCTAGATGTTGGAAATACTTGTGATATGGACTAAGAGTAGTCGCTAACTAAAATGCCATGAAAAATGGTTGAAATGGTGCTCCTGCCGAGGAGCTACAGTTGAAAAAAAATGTGGTTTGCAGTTTAAATTTTACCTGCTCGACGATCGCCGTGGAGAACAGCTCAAGAGGAAAGAGGCTCATTTGCATGGCATCAAGTGATTGGTGAGACTGTAGTCAGTCCCGCCCCCAAACCACCTCTAGTGACTGCACAGTGTTCGAGAGGGAGAGAGAGAGAGGAGTGTACGAGCAGGTTTGCAAGGACGAGCATCGCAGTGACTGAAAACACTGTAAAATAATTCAAATCAGACTTTTTCTGTTTAAATTCGGGCTCAACCCGCATCTTGATCATTTGGAAACAAAGCGTGGTGTTCAGAGGGACAATCAGCAGGACTGCCAGCCCACTTCCTTCCAGAGGCCTCCAAGACTGGCTGCAGGCCGTTTTTCCATTGACAAAACAAGCTACTGATAACAGTGAGTACCAACCAAGCTAATAGCTCAGACTGTGTGATTTTAACAAAAGCCAGCTGAATCTGTGTGTAGCAGTGGATCGGTTTGCAAAGAAGGACTGTGCAAGTTTATTAAGCTAAAGCAAGAATTCTAAGCAACAGACTGTGAGCATAATTATAGGTTCAGCAACAGTATAATTTTCAAAGCCATGTGAGAGACTGTGAGTTGTATGAGAGATGCAGCAAGAAATACAGACAATCCCGTGTGATGAAATACTGTGGCTTTAGGGGACTGTAAGCTAGAGCAATGACTTCAGCAAGTGAAAAGTCTAATAAATCATATAAGTGTGCTGAGAGAGAGAGAGAACAGTGCAAGTTTATGCAGTTTGAACAAATTTATCAGTGGAGTGTGTAAACTGGACGTGCAGTGGCTTGACTCATAAACAGAACATTGATGCGCAGAAGTGCTGCTGCCGCCATTACAGGGTGGGGTAATAATGTAAACACAGCAGCAAAGGAGCTATTTTGTAAAAGTTTTCCAAAAGAGTGGGACTTGAAATAACAGTGAGCATTTGTTTGTTTTTCTCTGCAGTCATGGCTTCGAGACCAGTCTGTTACCCGGATCATGCCCGGGCTATGATAGTAGAAAAAGTTAACAAGTTGAGAGATACTGAGAGATATTACTACAGGGGATGACTGCCTCCTCATGTGGCAATTCCTGGATATCCAGTACGAGTATGTGTGATGTGCTTAAATGCTGGAAGGGACGTCTTCATAGTACCTCACTGTTCTGGGTGCCTAGAGAAATATGGCTTGACTAAAGTACACAAAATTCATTTGGCTCCCACATGGACAAAGCTTCAAGAATCTGTAGTTGGCAGCACACAGCACCAGGCGGAGCCTGATAGGGAAGGCCCCTCAGAGTGTGGCAGAAAGCAAGAGGGTGCAGATTTACAGACCGAACAATGTACTGATGTATGAGTCCGGGTCCCAAAGAGACGCTGCGGAAGGAGCATCAGTAAACCCTTGGAGAGAGGGGCCTAGCCCAAGTCTCATAGGTGAAGATGAGAAGAGGGAGATTTTTGAATGGGAGGTTTCGACCTCCGCACCCAGCGAAGAGTGGACAGTCTCAGGAGTGAAGACGACTGCTCACTCCTGGGCACAGATTCTCAGTGAGGAAGAAGATGAGGGGGAACCTATGTGGCCTTGTGAAGAAGGTATGGATCCACAGCCTCAAGCTCTTGCCTCAGAGGAACCGATGGTAGAAGAGAGTAGTGACTCTGCAGCTCTGTCCCCACCAGGAAGAGTTAAAGATCCATTCTATGTCGCATTGATTATGTGTAGCTCGCAGAACCAGGACTGGCCGCCCCCAAGCCAGGCCAGAGGTCTCAAGTTGACCAAGAGCAAAAAAGAGGAAAGACTTGTTCTTAGGAAAGCGAATGAAATCTATGGGATATCCTTTCCTACCTTTCCTCGGAGAGTCTGTGAGGAGATGGAGAAAAGCAGAAAATCCTGGATAATGGAAGGGGCAATGAAACATGTGCATCCTGGTGCAAACAGACATGTCAAAAATACACTGTTACAAGTAAAATGCAGCCAGTGGAAAAGGGGCAGGACACTGTTTATGGACACTGTTCGAATAGTGGATGGAGAGGGACATGAAACCTTTCACAGTGTGGATTATGAGCATCCAGATGGGGTAATAATTCCAGCACCTGCCCCATTGTGCTATTGGCCACAATGCAAAGACCTCCTTGTGAATGTGCCCATGCCTACCAAGTGGAGAGCAGAGCAGTGGTAGCCAGTGCTGTCATCCAGCCATCGCCATACCTATGTTGTTCCACCAGACTGGCGTTCCAGGAACCAGATGCCCCACATTCATCAGTCTTGCAGTGTACTGGCCTTCCAGATTCCATCGACTGGCCCATCAGATGACTTCATATCCAGAGAGGACACCAGCTCAGCTGTATCCTGATTCATTGTCTGGGATTCTGGATGACTTCAGCTCAGCTGTTTTTTCCTTTTTTCCTGTTCCAAGGCTCCATCTCCTAGATGACACCAGCCCAGCAGTTTCCAGATGTGCTCTCCTGTCATTTTCTGGAAGATGTCTGCCCAACTGTATCAGAAGAATGCTGCCATGGAGAGTCTTCGGCTGGAGGACCAGGTGATGTACCATTTTCATTCTGCAAGGGACTGGTAAGTCCAGACTTTTCTATTCTTATGACATTGCAGTACACACCCTACACTAGCAGACTCCAGATGTTTGAACTGTCCTCAAAGACTCTCCCCTTTGGGATTTCAGCCTGCTAGAACTGTGCTTCACCGGGCTCTGGCCCAGGAGAGACTCTTTATTGGACTTGCCTTCAGGCACTATTGTCACTAGAAGGGACTTTTAGGGCACTCCATCCCCCAAACATTGTGTATTGTAAATAATGTCATTGTCTTCTACCGTTTTCTACTGTTTATACTGTTTTTCTACTTTTCTAAAAAATATTTTTTGGATTCTCCAGTGTTTTGATGCTAGGGGTTAGATAGACTGTGTATACAGATTAGGAGTGTTTTTGTATTTCTGTTTCTTGCAGGTGTTCCTGAAGAAGACAAGAAGAGAAGGCAAGAAGTGGAGGAGGGACTAAGCGGAGTTCCTCACAGTACTTTAATGTTGTAGTGTTTAAAGTTCAGGATGTTGTGGTTTTCTGTGTGTAACTTTTCCTTCCACAGGTGTGATTGTGGGGAAGTGTGGGAGTGATGTATAGTGTATAGCATTAGCTCCTTGTGTTTGGTTGCAGGTGTCCCAGGTTGAGGGGAGGTCCCCTGTTTGTTTTGTTTTGAGTATTTGGGTTAGAGGCAGATAGGTTTTCTCTAGAGGGCTAGGGGGATAGACAGACTGTGGTCCTGACCTGCAGTAGGGGCCGCAGTACTGATCTATTAGGGCTATGCTCTGGACAATTCTACCATGGCCACTAGGTGTCCATAGTAAGATCTTAGTGCAGAGGCTGATGCGTCAGCCGATGGCCTCTGGGCCCTTAGTGTTGTCTGCCTGTGCTGGCACATGGTAGAGGAGAAGGTAGTGCTACCTCTCAGTAGTCAACACATAGGGTGAGATGGCCTAGGCCGGGTAAGTAATGACTGTGGACAGCCATTTTGCTGGCCAAGGGTGAGTGTAACCCTCCCCATCACCCGAGGTTACAAGAATCCCAGTTAGATCTAGTGACAGGCAGGGAAGGCAGCTTGTGAAATTCCAGTTAAATGGATTTCACACTGTCTCATTCTGTTCTCAGTCTCAGCTGAGCTGGAGGGATGACATGATATAGAATTTTCGCAGCAGCATAAGCCACATTGGAATGTTGCAGCTGGGAGTTAGATAGCATGTTGGGAGGTTTTGAATTCAGTCTTCAGGAGAGTCTGTAGTAGTCCAGAGGGAGACTCAGTGGAGGGAAGAGGTACACTGCAGTGTGCAGTCCCTCAGAGCCCTCAGCTCTGACCAGAGCTACCTGTCGTTGTGGGTGTGTGTGTTCTCGCCCTAGATAGAGACACAGAAGATACCGTTTGGAAGTGGTTGAGACCGTCTCCCAGTTGTTCTAGGACCCCATCCCTGATGGGGATGGGGGGATCCAGACCAGCTCTTAGGGGCAATCTCCTGGCCCTGCTGGCAGGAGAGAAGCTGCCTTGAAGATTTGTGCTGAGAGCACCAAGAATTTGTTTGGTTTTCCTGTGGAAGAAGCCTGTGGGGCACCTGCAAACCAGGGTGAGTCAGCTCTGCCAAAGAGCCTATGTTTCACCAAGAATGTTGTTTAAGTATCTGCTACTGTGGGTCAGGAAAGGACAGCCAAGTACAGTGCTTAATTTGTATATGGCTTGGGAATGCCTCTAACCAGTGGGGGTCTACAGGGATGGACAGAGCCACTTAAAGACCATTACCAGTCAAAACACTATTTTCAAGAGACTTTAGATTATGAGTGTGATATACATTTAAAGTGTTAATCTATAAACCCAGAGTTTTCAGTTGAAGAGGTGTTTGAGACCAAATGAATGGCCGGGTACGATTTATGGGAGCAAGAGGTGGGAGACCCCCCATCAGGAGTAACCAGATTAACCTCTATGGGTTCACTTTGGGACACCTGTTGCTTTCTTCTGGGCACTTGGCCAGTGCTTGAAGAAAGTACCCAAACATGGGATCAGATGGAAGAATTTTCCCTTATGGAGCTTGGATGTTCTCATGGGTGGTAGAGAGAGCCACCGAGAAATGTTCCATGCCATATGGAAAGTAGTCCATTTGCTGGCCGGATGTGCCATGCAGGGAAGTAGTCCAAGGCTGGTCGGATGTGCCAGGCCAGGGAAATCCAGAGAAGAGTACAAGTTCGGGCTGAGTGCCCAGTGTGTTTCTAAACCTGAGGGTTACAGTGTGTAGAAGATGTGTTCTGGTCTTCGTATGTCTGCATTACCAGGAGTGTAGCCCTGTGAGGGCCCCTCTATGCTTTATTGTTCTGCTGTTGTTGTGAATAAAAGCCACACTCTAGAATCCCACTCCTTGTTTGGACATTACAGTTATTGCTTCCTGTGTCCAGAGTTACTTGGGTGCCCCTGACTAGAAGCCAAATCTAGCCAAAATGCTGAACAACAGTTTTCTCCCCGAACCCAGGTCCCAGGTAGGGGGTTACATAATGGAGGCACCGCACAGCACTAATAACACAAAAAATACCACCAACCCGACCCCTGGGGTTACATATAAACATATATACTGTATATATTTTATTTTTTTCAGGTTTAGATGAGTTATGACATCTAGCCAACAATGTGTCATCATCTATTCATGAACTTCAGAGAAATACAGGTTACTCACCTGTAACAGGAGTTCTAGGAATGGTATATGTTGTTCATCCACACTTACTGGCAGGTATCCTTGCCGCTTTAAATCTTGCCGGAAGGTCTTCAAGCTGGCTCCTCCCACCCACCCGGGTGGTATAACTCTCAGCTCCGCCCCATGACGCCAGATCTGGCCCGCTGGAAGCTCAGGTTGCGCGTCAAGCCGGGAGGAAATGGTGGTGGATGAACAACATATACCATTCCTAGAACTCCTGTTACAGGTGAGTAACCTGTATTTTAGGGACATGGATATGTTGTTCATCCACACTTATTGGCAGACTCCTAGCAGTTCCTCCGGGAGGAGGGAGGCAAGACGACACCCCAATACTTACTTGGGAAAGAGAGACTGGAGAACCGAGGCCCCAAAACCAGCATCCCGCTGACTCAAGGTCGATGTGGTAATGGGTAATGAAGGTGTGTGCTGACTTCCAGGTAGCAGCCCTGCAGATTTCCTGATAGGACGCCCCTGGAAGCAGCCACCGATGCAGCAGTATGGCGGTAGAATGAGCTCTTATCCTCTGGGAGGCTCCATGCCCGCCAACTTATAGCAGAGATCTATGCAGGAGGTGACCCACCTGCTTATCGTCCACTTGGCTGCAGGTCTGCCAGATGGGCTTCAGCGAGGTGACAAACAGCTGGCGAACCCTCCTCGACCTCCCCAGCCGCAAGCGCCTTTGTAATAGGCGGAGCCTTCTAGGGTCCAAAGTATGGAGCCTATATTCGGCCTCCGAGGTGTGATTGGGGTAGAACACCGCAGAGTCAACACCTGGTTAAGGTGAAACTCCACACCACCTTCGGAAGGAATTTCGTGGGGCGGGGACAACCTTGTCCCTGTGGAAGACCAGGTAGGAGACTCGATGGAAAGCGCCTGGAGCCTCCTATCCTTCTGGCTGACGGATAGCCAACAAGAAGGCGGTCTTCACGACAGGTGAGAGAGCACACTGGTGCATAGGTTCGAATGGCTTGCCCATGAGCTTCTTCCAGTACCAGCAGTAGATCCCACGGAGGTGGAGGTTCTCGTGACCGAGGGAATGTGATCAAGGCCTTTGAAAAAGCGCCAGACCACCTTCTCCTGCGCCACCGACTGCTTTTCGCCCGCCGCTAAGCAGAGATGGCTGCCAGGTGCACCCTTAGGGTCGCTTGACCTAAGCCCTAGATTAGAAAAGGACCATAAATAGTCCAAGATGCTCAAGGAACAGGAGGAAGGGTCCAAGCCCTGTTTCGACACCAAATGGAAAACCTTTTCCATTTGAAGGCATAGCATTTTCTGGTCGACTTTACGGACGCCTCAACCACATTGAGGACCTCGCCGGAAAGACCCAAGGCCTGAACTCTAGCCAGGAACCAGGCCATCAGGTGCAGGGATTGAAGGTCCGATGGAACACCTTCCCTGATTGACAGAAATCAGGTCCGGGCGCAGCTGGAAGCTGCCTCCGAGCCTGGAGCTGAGGCTGAGGATCTGGTACCTGAACTCGGCGAGGCCAGTCTGGGGCTATCAGAATCACCTGCCCTTGTCCCTCCTCGCTTGAGAAGCACCTTGTGGATCAAGGGAAATGGGGAAAGGCGCAGAAGAGGCCCGGGGTCCACTGGCTCTAAAAGGCATCCCCCTGGCAGCGAGCCCTGCTGGAGGGGGCGGGCATGGAACAGCCTCTGCTCGCTTCTCCTGGAGGCAAACAGGTCCACCCGAGGTGTGTCCCAATGGGAGAACAGATGCTGTACTACCTCCAGCAGAGACCACTCAGTGGGATGCAGCCCCATCCGGCTTAGGGCATGCAGGGTGTTGGAGGCCTGCCACATGAATGGCTAGGAGATCCGCCCAGGCTGCGCACGAGTGACCAAATGCGGAGAGCTCTTTGCATAGAAGCATGGAGCGCGCCCCGCCTGGCGTTTAGATAGTACATGGTCGTGGTGTTGTCCGCCTGACTCGACCACTTGACCGGAGGAACGGGAGCAAAGGCGGTGAGAGCTAGGCGGACCGCCGAGCCCGGCAGGTTGATGTGGCATCGGGACTCCCGCGGGGACCAGAGGCCATGAGCCCGGTGTTCCCCCAGATGGGCACCCCAACCCATCAGAGAGGCATCGGTCGATAGAGAGACCGTCGGCTCGGGGCGGACGAACGGGATGCCCTCCTGCAAATGACCTGGAACGATCCACCACTGGAGAGCGCCCACATCCCTGTGTCACCGACACAAAGCCGGTCCAAAGGATCGTGAGCGCCAGACCACTGACTGGCCAGTCCCATTGAAGGGATGCATGATCCAGCGGGCCCAGCGGACCACGCTTGTGCAGGCCGCCATGAGACCCAGGAGGCGAGAAGTCTCGGAGGCAATTGCCCAACCAGAAATGATTGGGCAAAGGAGGTAAGAACCTCGGCCCTGTCCGCTGGAGCCGCGGCTTGCTCGAAGAGAGTCGAGCTGCGCCCGATGAACAGAATCACCTGCTTCGCTCGAGTTCGACTCTGGCCTCGCTGGATAAGGAGGCCCAGTTGAGAGCAGACCTGGAGGGCCAGATCTCTGACCACCCACCTCCTGCCTGGAGGAGCTGCTATCAGCCAGTCGGCCCAGGTAAGGGTACACCGACCCCTCAGCACCGGAGGGAATGCTGTCACCACTGCCATGCATTTGGTGAAGACCCTGGGAGCTGAGACAGTCAAGGGCATGGCTCGGAACTGGGAAGGGATCCCTCCGCCGCAGCGTAGGAATCTCTGTGAGACGGACGGATAGGGACGAAAAAACGCATCCTGCAGGTCCAGAGAGCAGAACCACATGCCTGCTCCAAGGATGGGCTTATCTTGTTCGTGAGTGACCATCCTGAAGGTTCGAGACCTTAGGAACTTGTTTAGGTCGTAGGTCGAGAATGGGGCGCCAGCCCCCGTCTGCTTCGGAACCAGGAAGTACCTGGACACAAACCCTGGGTCTGAGGGGGTCCGCTACTCCTGACTCACCTCCTTCGGAGGAGGAGAGGCATGCCGTCAACGCCGACAGTGAGGCTACGGACCCCGAGGCCCCGAGGTGAACACGGCCTGAAGGGTGGGCCCTGCTCAAATTCCAGAGGCAGGCCTTTTCCCACCACCTCTCCAGAACCCACCTGTCCGGTGTAACAACTGACCAGGCTGAGAGGAAGTGTCGGAGCCGCCTCTGCCAGGGGAACCAGGGGTGAGGTGATGGATGGGGCGACACCCTCAGCCCACACTGGTTAGCTTAGAGGAGAGGACCGCTGAGGGACCTCCTGCCTTTTCCTCCCTGCCTCCTGTTAGAGGAAGCCGTGGTTTTGGCTTGGGATGCTAAGGTCGAGCCTGCTGGCCCTGACGTTGTTGGCCGGCGCTGCGGTAAGCAGAAGGACCCAAAGGGCTTAGCTGTGGTCATGCCTTTGTCCTTCTGAGCTGAAGAGACCGAGTCCGCTGTAGCTGGACTTCTGATCCTCTGCAGGTGACCTTCCACCCCAGGGCAGAAGAGAGGTCAGTCCCTCAAAAGGGAACATCCGTCATCTTGTGCTGGGTATCAGAAGTAAAGGTGGATATCCTCAGCCAAGCCCCGCCGATGCATAGCCACTGCGGGCTCGCCACCGACCCGGCACATGAGTCCCTAATGTCTAAAGCAGTCTGGAGCTGCTGTTTGGCCACTGCCTGTCCTGGTCCCGCACCTGCTTGACCGTAGTCTGCAGATCTGCAGGAAGATGAGGGATGACCTCATCCAGGGAGCCCAACAGGGCATGAGAAAATGTGCCATGAGGACGGCCAACTGGCCTGACGAAGGCCGCAGAGAGGACGAAAGCATAGACTTTCACCGACATAATCCAATTTCTTGATTCTTTGTCGGAGGTTTGTCCACATCCTCGGGTACTGCGCCGCGCGCCGGAAAACGCTGTCAGCAAACTTTCAACCCCTCAGCAGAGGGGCGCTCCGAAAACCGGACAGGGAACCGGTAGGGACCGATACTTCCTGGCCATATCCTGGGTCAAGGGCGAGGGCAGGAAGCAGGGCGCTGCAGCTCCAAGGCCAGACCCACTCATGGCCTCGGCCACTGGAAAGGCCTCTGTTGGAGAATCCCCTCAGTCCAGAATCTCCGTGAGGGGATACCTGGCCCGTTTGGAAACGGGTTCGAGCTTCATCCCGGTGGACTCCGAGATGAGCCGAAGCAGTCCTAGGAAGGACGACGGGCTATCGTCCATTGACTGTCCTCCTGAGGACTCCAAGTCCAGTTGCTTGGAGAAAAAGGAGGAATTATCCTCGAACCCGGAAGAGTCCTCGAAGAGCTGCCTCTGGCCTGAGCCACCCTCTACCTGCCGAGGTCGGTCGGGAGTGAGGGTAACAGACAGCCTATGGGGTAGACCCTTAGCCGACCGAGAATCCCTGGTCGGAGCCCCAAATAGTGGCTGTGGAGGCGGAGGTTCCACCGGAATCGGTGGAGCAGCTGGTTTTGGTCAACAACCGCCTGGGTACAGGCCTCGGTAAGTCGAGGGTTGTGTCGGCCGCCCGTGACAGCCACTTAATGGCCAGGGCGCTCTCGCGCCGGCTTATTCCCAGTCAGGAGGAGCTGTTGCCACATGAGGTCCTCGTACCGTCGACATAACTTACGCCGAAGCCTCCCCTCGTCCGAGGACGAGCGGCGACGCCGCTTACAGCGGCGTGCCGAGACCTAGACCGCCTATGACGGCGGGATCGGCTGACTGCGAAGAGGTCCGAGACTGAGACCGAGAGCCTCGCTTTTCCGAGGTTGCGCGGCAAGTGTCAGCAGGAACCGCACCTTTGGCTCGGAGGGTTCATCCGAGGGCCTGAACCGGAGGCACAGGCAAGCCCATCGGATCTCAACTCCCCCGGGAAACCGGGAGAGGGAGTCTCGCTTTATAGGCGACAACCCATCCAACGGATCGAGAAATCTCGACTGCGCTGACGGGAGTCTCTAGTCAACTGACCTGACGGGGACACTGTGGAGACCAGTGGTTGAGTCGAAGTGGTCGATCAAGTCGACGGTTCCATTTACTCGGGAGAGGGACCTTCCCGCCCCAAGAGCGCCGACGGAGGGATTTACCCTTGTCCTTCTTTTGACCGAGAAAAGGTCCAGCAGACGCTGGCCCTTCCTTAGTGGAGAGGGACAGACAAAGCCCTTAAAGGAAGCCGTAGGAAGAACCCAGAGAGAGCGGATAAATGCCGGGTCGAGGAAGATACGGCCCACATTGGCCTCTTGAGGGCGATCATCTGCCCGCTGATCCGCCGAGCCCGCCGCCACGGACACCGCACCGGGCCTCCTTGACTTCACCGAGGAAAACGCTCGACGCCCAGTTGCAATCGGGCAGCACGGTCTTCGAGGACATAGGCTGAAAAGGAAGAGCACAAGTCGCAGTCCCATGGCCGGCTCAAGGCCTAAAACAGACACACGTGGAGTGTGATCCATCCGAGACATCTTCTGATTCGCAGGGCATCTCCTAAAACTGGGAGTCGACGGTCCATCGAGCCGCCGAGGGATCAAGACTGAAGTCTTTAGCAAAAACTTTCAAATTCGCAAAACGAAGAAATAGGAATTCAGTCTCAAACGCAGAGCGTTAAGGAGGGAACCTGAGCTTCCAAGCGGTAAGGAAGATCTGGCGTCATGGGGCGGAGCCGAGAGTTATACCACCCGGGTGGGTGGGAGGAGCCAGCTTGAAGACCTTCCGGCAAGATTTAAAGCGGCAAGGATACCTGCCAATAAGTGTGGATGAACAACATATCCATGTCCCTAGAACTACTAATTCCTATCAGATGAGTCTCAGTCTCAAGGTGGGAGATTTTGTGCAGGATGGTGGGGGAGAGTAAATTGCTTACCAGCATGGTGAAAGGAGTGGGGGTGGATGACTATGCTGGTTCCCATAAATGTAAGTCACTACATGGCATGTTATGTAGGTTGGGAGGGCACGTAAGTTCCTGGCACCGTTGGGGCATCTGAAGAGTGCCCCAGAACATCTGAAGGTGGCAGAAGAAATCGATTAGAAATGTGTGACAAGTGTTAAGTATCGGAGAGAGAGGAAAGATTACATAGAGTTGGACTGAGTGTGGATACGATAAAGTTTCAGTATAGACAGTAGTTTGTATCGCATGTAGGGACAGGTTCAAGTTAGATAACACCATGTCAGCATCACACATATACAGGTACGGTTGTTTATTGATCAATTATTTGATCATCTTATCACAGCATCAGAAACTGCAGTAACCCCAAGAAACTGCTGTCACATCTGAGTCATCCTAAATCACAGTTCAAAGTAAAGTTGGTGGGGTGTATGTCTTAGGCAATGTGACTGCAGCCGAAAAAGTATGTTCCCGTCCTGGACTGATGTGGACGAGATGTGCTCACTGGAGGGTGTGTGGCGGCAGGGAAGTGAAGAGGAAGTTGGTTCCTGATAATGAGAGGGGAGCAGGAGCAGAGTGTTTTCTTCTTGGTGGCGGGGGGCGGAGGTGTGGTGTGGGGTGGGGTGCAGAAAACATCTGTTCCTGGCCAGTTCCAGCATTGCAGATGTTTTTCCCAGCATGGGGGGGGGCAGAAAACATTAGTTCCTAGCCATGTCTGGCATTGTGGTTGAGTTATCCACCACTGGGGGGGTGGGAGGACTATATTTGTGCATGGCAAGCTCTGGTGTTGTGGGTATGTTACCCACCATGGGTATGGGGAGCAGCAGACAATATCTGTACCTGGCTGTTGCCTGTTACCCTGCATGGCGAGGGAGGCAGGCAATAGTTGTTCCTGGCCAGGTCTGGTCTTGTGGGTGTTTTACCCGCCATGGGAAGGGGAGTGGGAATACAACTTCTGTTCATGGCCTGGTCCAGGGTTGCGGGTGACTTATAGGCATGGGAGGGTCAGACAAGACAACATCTGTTCCTGTCCAGAATGGAAAATGAATTTCCCACTGAAAGTTCACCTATAGCTGGCCTTCTCATGCACCTCATGATATATTTTGTAGGTGACATATACTAGGCAGTAGTGTAGCTTTTAGTATCATGTAGTTTGGTTATTATATATTTTTTTTTTAATTGCAGGTGAGGATGACCGATGGATAACCAGCAATGAGTCATAATCCACAATTCTTGCATCTCAGACAGTTCCTGGCAGGTAACTGTTACCAAACCACTGAAGTAGGGTAAATATCATATGATGGGTTAGGTATGATTACAGTTAGCGGTGTGTAATCTGAACTATGACAAGAAGATGGAGGTATATACCTGTGGCTGTGGTGGGCTTAGAACATGTAATGCACTCCTCTGAGCATCTGGGGTTGTGGCCGGAATGTACCATGTTAAGTTGAAGGGCTATACCAGTTGCTGTGGTGGGACTAGAACCTGTGATAACACTGTGCATCAGGGATTTGAGTAGGAACGTACCATGGTGAGTTGAAGGTGTATCACAGTGGCCATGGTGGCATAAACTGTAAAACTAGTTCACCTATCGGAAACAGTGACCATAATTCAATAATGTTTGAAATTAGGTACGAACATGTTACACTAAATTAGTCTGCTGAAATACTTCTTTATGACAAGGCTGACGTTATAAAAATACAATGGAGTTTGGAACAACTGGATTGGACAAACCTACTCGAAAATAAGTCCGTTGAACAGATGTGGACAATAATTAAACATATAATTTTAGGCATTAGTGAACAATATATACCCAAAATAAGAAAAAATAAGAACACTGTAAAACGGCCAATGTGGCTCACCAGGAATATAAAAAAATTTATCAAAAAGAAAAAAAGATAGCCAGCCCGGTGGGGTTGAGGGTTGAGGTGCTGGATGCCACACCTCGTGCCACGGCAGCGACCAGGTTCGGGAATGAGCCCAGGCCGCCGGGGTCGTCAGGGAAGGGAGAAGATTGAGCATCCGAGGGACAGCTCTCTTCTCCCGGGAGGGAGGGGGGTGCAGACTCGGCACGTGTCTGGCCTCTAGCGGAAGCTGGGGGTACAAGTGCTGAGCAAGAAGAGGAGGGCTGGGAGTAGTAGACATCGGCAGTTGGCTTGATGTCAGGGCATATACCACCCCCCTAGAACAGGGGAAAATAATGCCAGAGCACCAAGGGGACAGAGCGCAACAGCACAGATTCTAATGGCTCCTGCCTACCTGACCACTAGGAAGCTGACAAAATCCAGAATGCTTGGAGTGTTTGGGCCCCACCTCATACCCACCCGGGGGATATAGCCACGTCTCCATGGGGGTCCCCTGGGGATTCGGGTGAGTGCAGTGAAGCGGGGCTGATGCAAGTGTGACTCCTAACTGAGTGGGGCTCCAGCAGGGGGAGGAGTATAAAAGTACAATTAAAAGAAAAAGAAAAAGATGTTATAGAAATGTCTTATAAAATAAAAATTAATCGACACGGTATTCATTAAAAAATGTCCAAAGTCACTGCAAAATAGCGATTAGAAAGGCAAAAAAGGAGGAAGAACTTAAACCAGCAAAAAACACCCAAAAGGAAAACTATAAAGCCTTTTATGCATAATTAATTAACTTAAGAAACCCCAAAATAAAGAGGGACCATTAATACACGACAATAAAGAAATTGTTATTGATCAAAGAAATGGCATCTCTGTTTAATATTTTTGTGAGGTGTACAGACCAAAAACCCCAACAGGCCATGATAAAAATTAGTCAGAAAAGACCAACATTAAAATGGACCTCAGTGATATTAGGCAACGCGTTTGTAACTTAGAGCCCAATACGTCACCTGGGCCAGAACGAATTTCTGCCTGATGCTAAAAATGATGCGTGATTACATAATATACCCTCTGAAAATATTATTTGAAACATCTATAAATACAGGACAGTTAACCATCTGACTGGAATATGGCTCATGTAGTGACCATATAGAAGAAGGGACAAAAATCCTGTCCCCAAAATTACCATCCAATCAGCCTGACACGTAAAGTTTGTGAAATATTAGCAGGCTTAGTTAGATAAGCTTACTTCCTTGATTGAAAATACTGATTTAGACCAACACAGTTTTAAGAACGGTAGGAGTTGTACCACCAATTTGCTCTGCTTCTATGAAAATATAATCAAGGCACTTGATAGGGGAGAACCATGTGATGTGGTCTTTTTGGACTTTACTAAGCCGTTTGACCTGACCCCCCCCCCCCCCGGGCCGTGACAGAAAAACTGAGGTAATTAAAGGCAGATAACACCATAATAAATTGGAGTACTGAATGGCTGAATGAGAGGAAACGGAGAGTTTTGATAAATGGCCATCTATCAGAGATCGGGGAAGTGTCAAGTGGAGTTCCCCAGGGATCTGTGCTGGGCCCCATTCTTTTTCAGATTTTTATATCTGACCTCACAAAAAACTTAAACTGCTGGGTGACGGAGTACGCCGATGACACCAAAAGTAGGGGCCTTTGTGGTACGAAAGAGGACATAATATATCTACAAAAAGATATGGACTTAGTAACAGCCTGGGCAAATAAATGGAACATGACATTCAATTTGGAAAAATGCAGAATAATGCATTTAGGTAAAAAAAAAATTATAATAAAAGTCATTTATACATTATGTGGCACTAACTTGTCATCTTGTTCTATGGAAAAGGACTTAGGGTTTCTTGTATCCGAATCACTTGGTACTGACATACAAACTCAAGCTGCTATTAAAAAACGTAATACTATTATATGGTCAATAAAAAGGAACATAACAAATAGGGACAGAGCTGTGATGCTTCCATTACATCGAGCGTACGTGCACCCCCAGCTTGAGTATACATCCCAGATCTGGTTTCCTGTAAGAAAATCTGAAAAGCCGGCCCACCGACGGATTTCCGCTTGGACGCTGGCAACCCAGGGTTCGAACGGGACCTCGTCAGTCAGGGAGGGCCGGCTGGGGAGAAGGATCGAGCATCCCTAGGACTGCTCCCCTTCTCCGGTGGGAGGTCAGTGTGTGTCCGATGTGAGAGCCTCACCCAGCGGAGGCTGGGTGTGTCACATAGCACCGACACCAAAATACTTTTAGGGGGAGGGCTGCTGGTCGTCATTGCACATCCCTGTCCCTGCTTACAAGGGGGGGGGGGAACTCTGCTCATGCCATCTTTGTGAAGCCCGGCCCCCAGCTTCGATTAGCCTCCCAGCTAGTCTCCCCTGACCAGGACCAGTTTCGGGGCACTGAACAAGGCAATGCTGCGACCCCACCCTCTGTAGGGCAAGCCAGGGGTGATTGAGGGAGTGCTGGCAGTAAGGGACAGTGAAAGTCCGTGGGTGCCGTGAGCGGGTCAGATGTGCTGAAAGCAGAGGCAGCAAAAAGAGTAAAATAAAAAAGAAAAGAAAACTGAAAGAGAAAAAAAATCAAAAAAATGCAAAGAAAATATACCAAATGCATCTCTGACCTAGAAGAGATGGATTATGGGACTAGGATAAAAGAATTAAACCGTATGCCCATAGAGACTAGGAGGATCAAATCAGACCTCCTATTCATGTTCGATGTGATGCAGGATCCTGTTTTGCTAAGTGACCTTGGATTTTCATTTAAACTAGGTATAAAAATTACTAGAGGACACCTATTATAAATAAAGAGAGATTCAAACATAATCAAAGAAAGTTCTTCTTTACATCAAGGATTGTTAACCCGTGGAATTCCCTCCAAGAAAATATAATCTTAAATAAGAACCAAAAAGAATTTAAATTGAGACTGGACAAATATATTTTATCAGGTGCAGTAACTAAGTATTATGATTGATTTTTTTCCTGGAGCAAATATGGCCTTTGCCTACTCGCTCCATAAGATTTTCAGTATGAACATCAGTATTAGAACATGTAATGCACTTCACAATGCATTAGGAATAGTGGTGGGCGAAGTGACCTCAATTCGCTCCGCGAAGTGATTCACGGAGCCAAGGCAAATTCGCTGAGTACTCCGCAACGTGAAGCAGAGTAATTCTCGGTATAATGGGTAACGCGAAGTCCACTGAAAACAGTGACTTTGCATTACTCCACCTTCCCAGACCACTACTCCACCAATTTTAAAAGCGAAGTGCATTGAAAACAATGTACTTCACCTTGTTTTTAAGCTCCAAAGGTGAATTTTGCAGTGATTCATGGGATTTCAGGTCACATACTAGGAATTATACTAGGAAGGCATAGACATACAGAAGGCCAAAGGCCCATATAAGCATGTCTCCAGCCAAGCTGCTACATCAAAGAATTTGTCCTAACAATAAATTGTCAAGACCCTGCTTAAATTTAACATGGTCTTTATTTTCTAATAATGAGCTTGGAAGTGAATTCCACAGGGGGATAATTCTTTGAGAAAAAATAATTTTCTTTTATTTGTTCTTGGGTATGTTAATGACAGCTGATATGGGCTCTATACTGATCGGCACAGCCTCAGTTCGGGGTAGTGTATGTAGGAAACTGTAGGAGACAGTGTGCTCTGAGAGCTGTCTGTGATTCAAACCTTCTAAAAGCTGTTAAAAAAGCCTTTTTGACTATTTTTTTTGCTCAAACTTTAGTTCATCAATTGTAGGAAACACTCCTGTGCTCATATCATCGAGTGTTTTTGTTTGTGTGTGGATTTTGAATGTTAATGTACAACATTGAGTCTGTGTAGTAAGAGCCAGCGAAAGTGTGCTTTGGGAAGGGGTGCACCTGTGGTGTAGGTAGATTTAAGTTCGAGAAATAGGGAGTTCTGTGTTTTTGGTTATATTTTTGTTATATAACTGACTGTGTTAATGTACACACAGTAATATTGTCAGTAATTGTTGAAATGTTTTTGCTGATTGTGTGTTGTGCGGATCTGGTGCAGCAGTTCATGATTTCAGGTTGTCTTCAATACATGGGCCCAGATATTCAAACTGCGCCAGGCTGTGGCACAAGCCTGGGCGCAGTGCAACTTGGCTGCGCGGGGCATGGACTGGGCAATATTCAACGGAGCTGCACCATGGCTCAGCAGCGTTGAATATCTCACCCTGGCCACCCGCATGGCGCAGTGGCACTGCGCCATCGCCAGTGGCCAGAGTGCAGTATGTGGATGTGCTAGCGCAAGTTCCATTGCACAAGGCGCAGCACCCGTGGTATTCAAAAGCTGACATGCAAATGGGGCCATAATGTATGCAAGGTGCACATGGGGCCATTTGCATGTCATTATCGCTCATTTGCATACAGGTGCGCCAATCCTCGACTACTTGCACCTGGCGCCCTGCCAGGCAGCAGCCGTCAGGGACCAATGCCCCCTGCAATGCAGCAATGTGCCCCACAGCCCGATTGTGGGCTGCAGTAAAAAATTATAATAATCCTAAATCCCTGGTGGTCCAGTGGACTGCTGCCCGCCCGATTGCAGGCTAAGTAAATGAGATAAAACCTCTATTATCCCTGGTGGTCCAGTGGACTGCTGCCCACCTGATCACGGGCTAATTAAATAATTGATACATCCTATTGTCCCTGGTGGTCTAGTGGACCGGTCTGCCCGCCCGATCGCGGGCTAAGTAAGTAAATGACACATCCTATTATCCCTGGTGGTCCAGTGGACCTGTCTGCCCGCCCGATCGGGGGCTAAGTAAATAAATGACACATCCTATCATCCCTGGTGGTCCAGTGGACCGGTCTGCCCGATCGCAGGCGGAAGTAGAATTTAATGAAACCTATCATCCCTGGTGGTCCAGGAGACCCCTTCCCACCCGCCCACTGATCCCACCACCCGCTCCCCGCTCAGTGGCGGGCAGCAGCACCATCCGCCTGCCGCCACCGCCCACCAACTGACACCGTGCGGTGGTACGCCCATTGGTCCATAGCGTGAGCCAACGGTGTGCAGCCCATACTGTACCAGACATTCCAGATTTGTGTAGTACGGTATGATGGCATGCCCATTGGCTCACGCCAGACCAATGGGCATAGCCCTACCGACGGTGTCAGTCACGGGCAGTGGGCGGCAGGCGGTGGTAGGCTGCCGCCGCTGAACGGCGGAAGTGGGCAGTGGGGATGTGGGCGTCCACTGACCACGAGGGATGATAGGTTTCGTTAAATTCTACTTCAGCCCGTGATCGGGTAGACCGGTCCACTGGACCACCAGGGATGATAGGAAATGTCATTTATTTACTTAGCCTGCGATCAGGCGGGCAGACAGGTCCACTGGACCACCAGGGATGATAGGATGTGTCATTTATTTACTTAGCCCACGATCGGGCAGGCAGACAGGTCCACTGGACCACCATGGATGATAGGATGTGTCATTTATTTACTTAACCCATGATCGGGCGGGCAGACAGGTCCACTGGATCACCAGGGATAACTGGATGTGTCATTTACTTACTTAGCCCGCGACTGGGTGGGCAGACAGGTCCACTGGACCACCAGGGATAATAGGAGTTATATTTCATTTACTTAGCCTGCGAACGGGCGGGCAGCGGTCCACTGGACCACCAGGGATATTAGAGTTATATTTTATTTGTTTAGCCCGCGATCGGGCGGGCAGCGGTCCACTGGACCACCAGGGATTTTAGATTACTCTTTTTTACTGATGTCCGTAATTGGGCATTGGGGTGGGGGGCACCACCACGGAGATGCAGCCGGTGCTCAGGTGGCCACCTGACAGGTGGCAGCTGCCGTGCTGCGCACTGCAATGCGGCAGCTCACCTGTGGGTGGCCATCCGTTGTTCCTTTTTTTGGGATCAACTTTGTGCTCGTGCAAGTAGGGGTTGCACATGCAAACACATCCCGGGCTGAATATTGGGCTGTACAGAGTATGCATGGGCACACCCCACCCCACCTGCGCCTGCATACATTACTGATGCGCTCCGGCGCATCGGGATTTTGCTGGCGATTTCTTTTTGAATATCGCTTGGCGCACACTGTTGCGCCTACGCGCAACCTTTGAATATCTGGGCCACAGTATATTATTGACGCTTTCAATTTGCTATGCATTACTTGTAGACAAATTGTGTGTGTGTGTGTGTGTGTGTGTGTGAGAGTGTGTTTGCGGTGCGTGACATCAAATAATACACCTTGTATTGTGCCACAATGTAATTGCAGGTGCAGCAGTGTGAACCTGCTATCCACTGCAGCTGCATGATTTTGCACTGCCATTGTGGTATCTTTTCTTTGTTTTGCTGCTTGCACTACCATAAAAATCTGCAGTCAGTGCTCCCCCCCCGCAAAAGGAATTATTTTCCAGATTGGATTGTTTGTGACTTCAGTACCACTGGTTAGTTAATGTGTTGTTTTCACTTGTGAATTTGTGTCTGTATCTGTTGCTGAAGCAACAGTTGTTTTTTTGGAATTTCACACAAAGCTGCGGCACACACACATCCCATTTATGAGATCGAACACAGAGCTACTAAAAAAAATGTCTTTATTGCACTGACACCAGACCACCTGACGCGTTTCGGACACCAAGTCCTTTATCAAAGGTTAAGCAAACACTCAAAAGACATCAGTTAAATACTATTCAAAGCATGACGTCATATTGACATATTCACAGTTCATTGATCACCATGATTGTTTCACCAATTCAAAAAACTGATATGTTAAATACACCTAAAAAACAAAGTGCAGAAAACATTAGCATAAATCAGCAGTGATTTCTTAAAAACCTCATATCCAAAATGTATAAAACCTCATTGTTCCATCTATCTCTGTTCCAAATATGGTTTAAGTGCCAAACTTGCATTAATACCTGGCCTTCTATATGCCTTCAATCTGAGAATCCATCCATTTTCTTTCCTCAGAATCTTGTTCCGAAAATTACCACCCCTCTGTTAAAAAAAAATTATTTTGATTCCTGTAAATTTTAACATACGCATTTCATTTGTAATGTCTTGTCTCTCTATTGCTTAAATATGCTCCAGCACTCTCACTTTAAATGCCCTCTGACTTCCCCACATACAGTAAAATTTTCCACAATTGTACTTTGCCAAATAGATCACTCCTTGACTATTGCATGTTATCAGCTGCCTAATTTCAAAATGTTTCTCATCATAAGTAAAAAAACTCTTTTCCTTGAACCACATGTTTACATGCTATGCAATTCTTGCACTGTACACACCTTTTACTATTATTTAACCAATTGTTGGTGTGTCCCACCTGTACGGGAAAATGACTCCTTACAAGCATATCTTTCAGCATGGGAGCATGTCTGTAAGACATGATCAGGTTAGATAAAGTGTACTGTTGTAAACCTATTTCACAAGATAAAACTTTCCAGTGTCTCCGAATTATTTTCTCTACCTCCTTATTATGTACACTAAAAGTTGTAACATAATGGAAGCGATTGCTACAGTTCTCTCTTCTCTCACTCTCCTGTAAAAATTCATCTCTTTCCTTAGTGGCTATTGTCTCATATGCTGTCTCTATAGTCTTTTGTGTATAGCCCCTATTTAATAATCATTTTTTCAAATCTTGTGCCCCTCTTTCATAATCTTCTGTTCTGCTGCAATTTCGTTTAATCCTTAAAAATTGTCCCTTAGGGATATTTTCCACTGCATATCTCAGATGACAACTTGTGGCATACAGCAATGTGTTACCATCCGTCTCTTTTCTAAAGAGGTCAGTGCTAACTTGTCCCTCCTTCTCCTTAATAATTGTTAAATCTAAGCAGTTGACCTGTTCATTACTCGCAACTTAAGTAAACCTGAGATTCTCATTTCTTCCATGTAAATAATCAAGAAACTCTTGCAACATTTCTACAGTACCTTTCCATATGAGTGTAACGTCGTCAATAAAACGTTTCCATAGCAACACATTATAAAAATAAGGGTTGCTATGGTTGTTAAAGATGATGTCATATTCCCATTTGCCTACATATATGTTAGCCACTGATGGAAGCAAACAAGCAATTGCAGCTCCACTCACCAGATGTGCGGTACCTATCCGTAATGCACAAAGTCCATAGCAAAGGACTGCACACTTTATGGATTAAAAGGGTTGCCAACCACCACGAAACAGTTGCAGACTAAAACCCCCACCAGTTTCATGCACAGCACATCATCAGGGGGTGTTACACAAGGCATAATAATGGAACATTTAAATACTAAAAGCTCTTTTTTTTTCTTTTAAACTTTATTTTTTTCCTTTTGTTATAAGCATAACAAATATGTATCTCATATAGTAGACAAACCATTGAAAATTAGTCATCACCTTTGGGAGCAACAGCAGATCCCTTAATCATAGGAGTTCTATGTATCCACTATATGTTGTTACATCATATGGGGGTATCTAATATGGTATTATACCCAAACAATTTATATATAATCTGATTTATGCTGAGAACAGAACCCATGAGCCACATGGCATAGTCCAAAATTAATAATATGTCCATAGATTCGAGTCCAGTACTTAGCCGCGCCCCTACAAGAGGGACTAATGGTGCCATGTTCACTACCTGAATGTAAAAAGAAACACCCTAGCATTGAGTTGCAGCTTGACTAAATAACTTGTCAGCCTGGAGTGAGCAGAAACCAAACTTAAGGTTAAGCTAAATTAAAATAACTGCTTCATAACTATAACAGAGCATATAAGCCCCTTACAACATTGCAATTAAAGTAATTTATCCTTCATCGAATAAATGGCAGCATTCGAATGAGATTGTTCATGATCATGGTCCAAGTTCCCAATTTTCATCAGGAGAAAGAGATTGTGAGCTCCATCTCAGTAAAGGTTACTTTTACTATAACACTTAATATTCCAGGAAACAACAAACTGAAGTTTTATTTAAGTGATTTCTCACTATCACAGAAGTCCCGGGGACCTAGGGAATTCCTCAGGGTATCACCTCCTCATCCTCATCATCCGTTCCGATGGTTCTTTTGCGGGATTCAGACGCCTTTCGGTCAGCCCATTTACCGGCTTCTATTGGGTCCGAGAACAGATATACCTTGCTTTGATGTATAATTCGAAGCCTGGCAGGAAAAACCATGGTGTGTGGTACTCCCAGTTCTCGGAGGACTCGCCGCACTCAGTCAAACTTTTTGCGGCGCTGTCTGGTAGAGTAGCTGATGTCTGGAAAAAAATGTATCTGTTGTTCATCTTGCATTAGCGGCGCTACTCTCCTGGCCTGTTTAAGAATTCTGTCCCGAGCCGCCACTCCCGAGGTCACAAGCATGAGGGTCCGAGGCACCCCGGTATTCTGAGATCTGCCACGTAAGGTTACTCTATATACTTTTTTAACCTCCCAGTCAATGTCCAGGTTCTTCGGAGCTAATTTTTCAGTCAGCCATTCGTAGATGCCTAGGATCGGATGATCGCCTTCCAAGCCCTCAGGGAGACCTAGGATCTGGATGTTTGCAGCCCGAGCTTGATTCTCAAGGGCCTCCAATCTTTCCTTCAGGTGCTGGTTCTCCCTAATCAGGAGCATGGTTGCAGCGGTAGAGGCATCGGCCTGTTTATGAACCTCTCGGATGTCTCCTTTAATGCCTTCCACTGTTGCTTCCAAAAGCACCACTCTTCCATTAAAATCATCTACCTTCTGGTTGAGAGTAGAAACCAATGCAATTAGGGTCTGAAGTTTGTGACCCAAGGTAGTAATCGTCTCTCCTGAGGTAGATGTGTCCTCCTCAGCCATGGCATCTTCAACTGTCCCGGCTCCTCCGGTTGCCTTACTTTTCCCTGCTCCTCCTGAGTATTTTTATTTCTTGGGGTTGCCCATCTTGATGTTTTCTGGGTCGCTCGTTTCACTGCTGCAGTCAAAATTTCAGTATATAGTGTCCCAAATATAAAATAAGTTGAATTTCTCTCCAGGTTATAAAGAACTGATAAAACCTGCTGCACACAGCTCGGGCTCCACAACGCCCCCCCAATACTAAAAGCTCTTAAAGAGACAGCGCATCTTAATTTACTGCTCAATATAAATTTAAAGTGCTTCAATTAATATATGACAATCCAAGCAATGTATCATGGCGTCAAAAGTACGTCACAGTAACATAAAGAAAAATGGCCTCGCGGTTCTAAGGGACCCACTTTTTCTCCCACAGGTCAGACACAACTTCGAGGGGCACATTCCTGCTCTGAGGCCACGGGAACTCTCGCCTGACCATGACCGCTCTCTAATCTTGCCAAGCCCATAAGGGATCCCTGCATCTCAGGTTATCCCTCACAGGAGGCTAAGGGAGCAGCCATTTCTCAGGATGAGCCAGCAGCGCCTTTATGAGTGGTAAGCTTGATATTCTGACTTCTTTATTTATTTTATTTATTTAGTTTTTGTTGACCGGGTAAGTGCACTAGACAAATCCTGCCTATTTTCAGGCACGACCCGGGGGAGGGGGATACAGATGAATGCCAACTGACCTTGAACCACATTAAGCTGTTGGTGGTATTTTTAGTGAATAGTAAATGGTGAAGATTGATTCTTGGAAGATATGAAAATTACGTACGTAACCATAATTGTTGATCTTCAACTTCAACTTGATCTTGTTGGTCCTCAATGACCTTCCCAGTGTCTACCACCAAAAAGTACTGCTCTATGCCGACTATGCAGTGCTGTTCACCAACCACCAAAACACAGAGCTTCTCGAGAAACAGTTACAGCTTGAATTCATACGCATCGAAGAATGGTTCAGATCACACAAACTGGTCATGAACTACAGCAAAACAAAGGTTATGACCTTCTACAATGCCAGGAGTAAGTTTAAATCCTGTGACCTCACCATCCTAAACCAAGCTGGGACCTCACTTGAACACGTTCCTGATTTTAAATACCTAGGTGTCACATTGGACAGCTCTCTCTCCTACCATCGGCACACTGACTCTGTCGCCAAAGCCATCAACATCCATATAGGCCTTCTCTACAGGCACAAACACTGTATGACTCCTGACACACTCCATTTGGCTATCAACAGCTCTGTTACCTCCATCATTGATTACGGGCCAGCAGTCTACGTCTCTGCCTCTGCCCTCCGCAGAATTACAGTGGCACTCAACAAAGCATGCAGGCTGCTAACTGGGGCTGACCAACTTATACACACTTGTGACCTGTACACTCAGGCAGGATGGCTTCCTCTCATCAGCCGGATTCAGTATCAAACCTGCCTCCTAGCCAAAAAAGTCCTCCTCGGGGTCATGCCCCCAGGCATTGAAAAGATACTCATAGATCACTACAGCGCACAGCGAACTAGAAGCTTACAACAATTAACCTTCCTTGTTCCCAGATGCCGGACCACCATGAGCCAGAGGGCCTTTGCCCACAGAGCACCTCAGTGGTACAATACTCTCAACAAAGAAACTTACTGCTTCTGCCCTTGGCCCTTTTAAGAGACAACTCCGACTTCATCTCATTTCAACTAGTCGTTGTGACTGCCTCGCCTAATCAGGGGCCCAACATCTGCTGTTCTCCACTTCACCCTTGATAAGCTACCTCTCCCGTCCGTCCACCTTCTATCCTTCCCACCCTCCCCTTTTCCTTTCCTCACCCCCGGGCATTCCTGACTTTATCCACCCCTACCTTCCTCCCTCTTGGAGCTCTCTCCTACCCTCTACCCTCTGACAATGGCCTTTCTGCCTGTACAATCACCTCCCTCTCACCCAGAGCACTTATTACTAAGTTTGCCCTCATTGGTATGTCATACTACATAACATCTACCACATTTTGAATTACTGTGATTTTCTAACCCTCAGTCTGTTGATTCCTTTTATTGTGTAACTATGTATTAATATGTTTGCCCTTTGTATGTATACCCCCCATTCCTTTGACATGGAACATTTGTAAACGAGCAGTCCCTGCTCAAAAGTAATTGTAATCCTAGATTTCAATAAAAAAAAATGTATATATTTCATTGCCACTGGCTGAAGAAACAGTAATTGGTAAACTTCCCTCATCAATTTGTAAAGTGCTAATCACATCTCGAGTAAGGTCGCCCAGCATTTCCTTCCATATATCTGTAAATAAAGCACATGAGAAGGGTAAGTTATAATAATAACATTATAAAATGAGGTTAAACAACCACTGTTAGAGGTCACACAAATGAGCACATGCTACTTCCTTCTCTTAATACATGGCAGCAGTTCTATTTTGTCATTAAGACCAGGTAAAGCAAGGCCTCCCAATGTAAATATCCAAAATGATTCCCCTTGGGCCAGCATATCATCCAAACTGACCCTCTCAGGCTCAACTGGACCTTTTCAATACCACAGAATCTAAAAACATGCCTCCTTTTATCATTCTTCTTTAATTTACAGTGGTTTGAAATGGCACTTCTATCGTCCTGATTAGCCCCAGATCTAATATGTTCACCCACCCTTTGTTTCAGCATTCTAGTGATCTTGCACACATAGAATGCTCCACTGATGGGGCACACACAGCCTGCATAGTGGTTCCTTTTATTTGGTGGAACAAATTACCATCAAAAGTAAAAACATTTTTTGTCAATACATGCTCCAGAAGTTTTAAAAGAACTTCAGTAGGTACTTCTGCTGTCTCTCGATTTTGATTTAAAAAATATGCCACAGCATCCAACGCCCCCTCGTGGGGTACATTTGTATATAATGATTCTATGTCTAACATGGCTAATAGACAGTCATTTTGAACCACTACTTCATCCAGCATCTTTTGTATCTTTTACATATGAATTCAGGTATTTTACGTTTGCACAAAACTCAGTCCACATATAGGTTCGGTTAAACTCCCAATTCCACTAACTATAGGGTATCCTGATGGATTTTCACGATCTTTATGGACCTTTGGTAACATATAAAATGTAGGATTCATGGGATGGTCCACCTTCAAAAATATTTCACATTTTCAGTAATCCAACCTTGTTCAAACGCTCTGTTAATAGTATCATCAATGAAAGCAATGGCTAAGGGAGCACTCAGTGAGTGCCGGTGTGTGTTTTGTTTTGTTCATAGTCTGTTAAGTCGAGTGTCTGTCCGCCTATCTATGTAGCACACTTTTAAACTGCGACATTCTTTTGCATCTGTTTACACTAATAAAGGCCAGTTGGATATAGCGAGGTAAGCTGTGTGCTCTTTATGATTTGTAGTAACAAATGGGGCACGGGTCAGTGCAGTAGTGTCTTTGAAACCAAGTTGCTTCTCCTTTTTTCTTCTATGCGTCCCCTTTGCTACATGCACCAAACTGGTAATACTGAAGGTATTGAGCTCCACAAAATATATGTTGAATAGTATCATCAATGCAAGATTTGTATTCCCATGTCGGATCATAATTCAATTTCTCATAAAAAGTCACATTGTCCAACTGTTTCATAACTGGAACAAACAATTTGCTCACACGTGATCTGTCAGATATACAGTCAGACTATAAATCTATATTCAACCACATCAGAAATAGAGGGGGCGAAATAATTATGTCTGGGATATTGCTCACTATTGGGAAAAGTTTTTATAAAAACGACATGATCCAAAAAGTAAATAACTGGCTTAGACAATATTGTTTTTCAGTAAATATAGGTTTTATGGATAACTCCACCTCTTTCAATAACCCAGCTTGTTATAAATGGGATGGTTTGCATCTTAACCATTTCAGGACCAGGATCCTAGGGAAAAAAATCAACAGAGTTGTTAAATTCCATTCAAACTGGATCATGGGGAGAGGGTCCCTAGTGATCCCATGATACCATGCCAATCAATCAATCTACCCGACTTTAATAACACAGGCAAGAAAGGTGTACTAATCAACACTAGAAGTCTAATAAATTTGATGAATTTAAAAATCTTCTAGAAACAAATAACATCCAAATTACTTTAGTCACAGAAACATGGTGGGAAGCAAATGATCCTTGGGACAAATCCATCCAGGGATATAATGTCTACTCTAAAAGTAGGGTCCATGGGAAAGGTGGAGGTGTGGCCATTTATTTACAAAACAATATTATATGGCGAAGAAATCCTGGTAAACTCTCTCAACCTGGAAACTTTATGGATCAAACTATCTCCCCAGGTAGGTCCCTCTTTTATTTTAGGTCTGGTATATAGACCCCCCCCTTCACTTCGCCTAAAAACGATACTACTAAAATTATATAGGGAATCTGGATCCATCTAACAATATTATGATTTTCAGTGACTTTAATTTACCAAATATTATTTGGACAATGGCTACAGAAGTTAGTAAAACAGAAAGTCGATATTTAGATTTATTTAGTGAATTAGGTCTGGAGCAAAAAGTACAGTATCCCACAAGAAATTATAAAATATTAGATATCATATTAACTAATACTGAACATTGTATTTCCAACATTAATACTGGTGTGCCACTCAGTAATAGTGATCACAACCTTGTTCACTTTCAAGTTAATGGAAATTTAAAACAAACAGCTACTAGTTTAACCGAGACTTTGAATTTCCATAAAGCTGATTTTGAAACTGGCGCAAAGATTTCACTAATCAGTCAGTAGAAGCTAAGTAGGGGCTGATGATTGGAAAACTTAAATATTTAATCAACAAAAATATCCCCAAAATAAAAAAATATTATATTAGACACAAAACTACTCCGATATGGTTTACCCCTTCAATTAAACGTATGATTAATAAAAAAACAGACTTTTTTGAAAATTGAAAAAGGGCTAACCCACCTTTTTCCTAAGTATAGGTTAATTGTTAAAAATATTAAAACTAAGATAAAGGTGGCCAAATCTAAGTACGAATTTTAATTGGCTGATAGAGTTAAGGACAACAAAAAAGCATTCTTTGCTCATGATACTAAAACCAAGGGTAAAGTTAATACTATAGGACCCTTTTTGAATAATGATGGTACATTAGCTACTAACAAAGAGGCTGCCAATATCCAGAATAAATACTTATGTACTGTTTTCAATAACAGCAACGGAAGGGTAATGAACACAGCTGAGGCTTCTTCTTCAGGGGACCTTATAATATCACCCAATGTAGTTCTAGATAGGTTAAGCAAATTGGATGTAAACAAATCACCTGGCCCTGATGAAATCTATCCTAGGGTGTTGAAGAAACTTGTCATAAATATTTATCTTCCCCTTATTAATATTCTTCAACATTCTCTCGACTCTGGGGAAGTTCCACAGGACTGGCGAGTAGCTACGGTGGTACCTATCCATAAAAAAGGACCCAAAACTAATCCAGAGAATTACAGACCTATTAGTCTAACTTCACTAATGGGCAAGATACTTGAAAACATCATTAAAGACTTTATTCTTGATTACATTAATCAAGCTGCGTTATTAGACCCACTGCAGTATGGGTTCACCAAAACCAGATCCTGTAAAACCAATTTATTAACTTTTTATGAAACAGTTACTAAAGAAATAGAGCAGGGCAAATCTGTCGACCTTGTCTTCCTAGATTTTGCCAAGGTGTTTCATAAATTGCCTCATTATGAGCTTATCAATACCTTAAGAGCATTCAACTTAGAAACTAATATTGTTAATTGGGTAGCTAATTGGTTAAACGGAAGAAAGCAGAGGGTCATTATAAATGGTGAATATTCTGACTGGGCTCCTGTCGAGAGTGGTGTCCCTCGAAGGTGTGTGTTGGGACCTTGTCTCTTTAACATTTTTGTCTCAACCCTCATTATTGGTGACCCTAACATATGGTTATTAAAATTTGCAGATGACTGTCAAGTTGGTGCTGTGACCAACAACTTAGAAAGTAGTACAGCTCTCCAATTAGCTTTGGATAATATCTTGACTTGCTCCAGTATTAATAAATTAGAGTTGAATCCTACAAAATGCAAAGTTATGCACCTGGGCATGAACAACAAACATTACGTACACAAACTTGGCAATGCAATTCTCCTGGAAACTGAGCTAGAAAGAGATTTGGGTATATTTGTCAACTCTGACCTGAAATTCAGAACACATTTAAGGACACAAATTAACAAAGCTAATCAGAATCTGAATTGTATATTTAGGCACATTTCTAGTCGAAAGATTGAAGTACTGCTCCCCTAATATACAGCATTGGTGAGACCACATCTTGAATACTGTTCACAAGTTTGGTCCCCATAGTATAAGAATGATATCTTAAAAATACAGAGAGTACAACAAAGATTTACCAAATCCATCATAGGGATGTCAAACAAGACTTATGAAACTAGACTGAAATTACTTAATTTATATACAATCCAGTATAGAAGACTAAGGGGAGATATGTGTCTATAATTTAGAGCATTAACTGACCCCATTCTTAGTAAAGATCTAGGAATTGTCCTTAGTGATAACACAGTAACTACTAGAAGACATACTAAACAATTTTATCTACCAAAATGAAATACGCTACATAGAAGACTTTGGTTTAGTCATAGGTTTGTGCCTATATGGAATCGGCTCCCAGTTAAGTAATTGACAGTGCTACCATGGACTCTATCAAAAAAAAACTAGATCTGGCATTTAGAGATAATGTTAAATTTAATAATTATTGATGTCTGGCAAGAATTAAGGACATAATGTCTATATAAGCTTGATGTACATATGAAACATATGAAACTTCTTTTTTATACTTTTCTGTGTCCCAAATAACAATACACCCACCCTTGTCCACTTGTTTAATGATACTCCCTTTATCTTTCAGCAATGTTTGTATTGCCTCTCGTTCTTGCCCACACAGATTATTAAAACAAGGGTGGGGTAAATTTTCAAATAAGTGCTCCAAATCTTTCTCACATAAATCTCTAAAAACACTCACTGCATGACACAGTGGTGGATTGAAGACAGATTTTGGTTTGATGCTCATACTGGGGGGAAATCAGAATCCTTCTCAGATTCATGTCCGGTCGTCCTATAAAAGAACGCTTTTAAATTCAGTTTCCTACACATCAAATGTAGGTTGTTTTTTTGGCTTCACATCCATCATCCCCCCACCCAGTGAACGTTCCAAAATCTAAATTTGTTTAGAATATTGTTGTTGATCCCCCAAAATGCCCTCAAAGAGACATGCAAGCAAAGCTGTTTCTGGCCATGGCACTGCTGCCAGTGGTAAGATTGTCTGTGGGCATGATAGTATGCAGATGCAGAAGTGCATTGCTGATGTGAGGAAAGGTATTTCTCCTGAAATGTTTTTTACAGCCCAATCAGTAGCTTCACTCATAGTTGGAGAAGATGATGTTGTCTCAGCCGGTGGTGTTAGTGCAGTTGGTGGTGGTGGTATGAGTACTGCTGCCTCAGCTTCCACTTCCGACCAGTGCACCATGTCCAGAATTATAGTGGAGTGTGAACTAGTGTGAGTGAGTGGCAGTGTAGATGATGTCATACTTCCCAGTAACAGAACATGAGGATTCTGATGATCATGTCAATGATAGCATACAATGTGACATTTCTCCCACCGTGGTTCAGGTCACGAATTTTCTATGCAGTGATTCAGTGTGGTGAAAAAATATCAGGTGATGGTGGTGTTGATGATGATGATGAATCTGATGATGTTGCTGTGGTTGCAACATGCAGTCCACATGCCAGCATTCAAGCAGAAGATGTGGATGTGGGTGATGTTGATGAATATGATGATGATGATGTAATTGACCCCAGTTGGGGACTGGAGAAAAATTAATTCAAGGTGGCTGTGTCGGGGTCTGTTTGCATTAATCCTCCCCCCCATAAAAACTTGTGATTTACCAGTTTCAGTTGAAGGTGATGATGACCCAGTAATAATGAGAGGTAGTCGTGGTGGTCAATTGCAGTCCAAGTGTGTTCTGCGGAAAAATCTCATAGTACACCTCCCACTTCATGGCTTAAATGAATGGAGTCCAATAAGCAGCATCAGGGACATGTTAAAAATAGAGCATCACAATCCCTGCTCCGAACGCTGGATGTCCCAACGACAGTTCCTCAGCTGGGACCCAGCGATCAGCCTCAGCCGTTGGCTCTGATGCCAGACGTCCCGACGACAGTTCCTCAGTGGGACCCAATGATCGGCCTCAGCCATTGGTCCCAACGCCAGATCCGGTCCTGCCGTCAGGGCCCTTTCGTCCAGCTCTGATGCCGGACCCGTTACTGGTGCCAGATTGGGTGGTGCCGGTCCCGACATTGTTTCCCCTGACGTGGGCTATCCCAGTGCCAGACCCCCAGCCTATTTATACTACTGCGGGTCCAACATATGTACCCCTGCCGTCAGACCTGACAACGGGGATTTACTCCAGACCCCAAACTGTCCCCCAGGGTTCCTCGGGGACAATTACCCAGCTGGCCCCCCTCCAGACTGGAGCCATTATAGACAGTTTTACCCTGGGTTCAATCCCTGCCCTCATTACCAAGGATACCATTACCCACCACCGGTAATACCGCCTCCTGCTACGCCTCCTCCTCCACCCCATCAGCTCCAACCTCCTTCGCCATCCCCTCCGGTTACACCGGACTTCAAGACACATATACAGTCTTGGTGGCAGGGGGCTTGATCGGCATTGGTGTTGGACCTGGAGACTAGACTCCCTCTACCAAGGTCTCCGAGGTCCCTGTCCCCGAGTAGTTCTTCAGTGGCTCCTGTGCATGTTTCATGGAAGGCTCATCAGGACGTCACACTTCCTGATATCCATCACCATCCTGATGAAGGGACAGGCAATCTCAATGACGATGATGATGAGAGAGCCAATGATTCAGCGGAGGACGTCTTGAAGGAGCCTGAGGACCCATCAGGCAAGGTTTCCTTGAAATCCCCACCAGAGGACCCTGCCTTTTCGGACCTTCTGAGGTCCATGAAGGATTTCTTTGACTGGGAGTCAGAGGATCAGGACCCTATGAGACAGAGACTCGCAGAACACCTGAACTCAGAGTCCCTGTCTCCGGTCCCCATTTCTCCATGGATTGGACCTCATCAAGACCTCACCTCTACGATCTAGCAGATGCCTTATTCCCTCCTGGCTGTCTCCAAAAGGGTGGACAGGCCTTTACCGGGTGTCAAAGGATGCCCCGTTCTTGAAAGTGCATACTAAGGCCAACTCTGGTCATTTCTGCTGCTCATGATCGCTCCGCTGCACTCAAGCACATGAGCACCTCTCCTCCGGACAAAAAGTCGAGGCAGATGGACCAGTTCGAGAGAAAAGTTTATGCTTCAGCCACATGCGCTCTCCGGTCCCTTAACTATGTGGCCCATATGGTGTCCCACCAGAGAGCTACCTTGGCCAGGTTGGAAGCTCGGGTCCAGACCATGGAACCCTCGAGTTTGAAAGATGAGCTTGTCAAGGATCTTTGCCTCACCAAATTCTCATGTAGGCATGCTCTGCAAGCCACATGCGACTCGGTTCATACTGTGGCTCACACCTCGGCAAATGCCGTTGCCCTCAGACGACACTTCTGGCTTCGCCTTTCCAGACCTGCTGACGAAGTTCAGTCAGCGATTCAAGATGCTCCCTTTAGGGGCTCGGTACTCTTTGGTGGGGACACCCAAGTACATCATCACAGACCTGCAGAACAGAGATCTCACCCTCAGTTCGGTGAGGTCCATGTACTGACTGGGCAGCAAACAATAGCAGCCCTTTCAGAAAAGGACCTCGCGGCAGAAAAAGCAAGCCCCGGCACATCACCAGGGCATGCATAAGGCCTTGGGTACAGCCTCCCCTCCTGCCTCCAAGAACCAGAGATGTACAGGGGACAATCCACCTGAACGTCTAACCACTTCCTGACTTGCTATCCCCACTGCCTCCTCAGTCTCTCGATGGGGAGCAGGTGGGGGGGAGGTTTGCCCGCCACACGCAGGAGTGGAGGGCAATAACCTCCGACGAATGGGTCCTGCAGCTAGTGTCTGTTGGACACACAATAGAGTTTCTGGACATTCCTCCAGAAACTCCACCAAAAAGATCCTCCTAGTCAAGGGATCAGACTCTTCTCGTTACAGAAGAGGTGAACAGCGTCTTGGTCAAGGAAGCAATAGAGCATGTTCCCCTCCGGCAAAGGGGAAGGGGGCTTTACTCCCATTTTTTCCTGGTTCCAAAAAAGACGGGAGATTTCAGGCCCATCCTTGGCTTAAGTAACCTAAACTAGCTTGTCGAGTACAAAAAGTTTAGAATGCTGACACTCCAGAGCCTTCTTCCGATCCTTCTGGAGAATCATTGGTTGTGTGCTCTGGACATGCAGGATGCTTACCTGCATATCCCCATCTTCTCCAGTCACCGCCAGTTTCTGTGGTTTCAATTCCAGGAGGAACACTTCCAATTTCGGGCACTCCCCTTTGGTCTGTCATTGGCACCCCGGGTGTTTACCAAGTGCCTGGCAGTGGTTGCTGCCTTCTTATGCCGCAGGGGCATTGTGGTTTTCTCTTACCTAGATGACTGGCTGATTTCAGCCCCATCCAGGGACTCTTTATTAGAGGCTCTTTCACCCTGGACCTTTTCAACAGACTAGGGATTACTGTCAATATTTCCAAGTCCTCCATGACCCCGGCACAGAAACGTCAGTTCATTAGTGCAGTATTGGATATGGGCCATTGCAGAGCCTTCCTCCCTCCAGACAGGGTGGAGATACTGTTCCATCAGGCTTCTTGAGTGGCTTCTTCCAGGACCATCCCAGCCTGGGAGATCCTTCAACTTCTTGGCCTGATGGCAGCCTCCATCACCACTGTTCCCCTCGCGAGGTACCACATGAGGATAACTCAGTGGTCCTTGCACATGCAGTGGGATCAACTCCTAGATGACCTGGACCATCTAGTATTGGCCTCCTCAGCAGTTCAGAAGAAATTCCTTTGGTGGAGGGATCCCGACAATCCTTCTTTGGGTCTTCTCTTCAGGAGCCCAGCTCCCTTAACATCCCTAACCACAGATGCTTCAAACATGGGATGGGGAGCACATCTAGGGGAGCACTGAGCCCAAGGACTGTGGTCCAGCTTGGAGGCTGTTACATATCAACATTCTGGAGATGAGGGCTCTCTTGTACACCTTACAGGCTTTCCAGACCCTAATTCCCAAGGGATCACTGCTAGCCCAAACGGACAACATGTCAGTAGTTTGGTACCTCAACAAACATGGAGGAACTCGCTCGTACCTATTGTGCAGGGAGGTGATGCGGGTGTGGAACTGGGCAGTCCAGCACAATCTGGCCCTCGTAGCCATGCATGTATCAGGCATTTTAAATCTTCTGGCGGACAGTCTCAGCAGATCTCGGACCCTAGCTCACGAGTGGGAATTACATCAGGAAGTGGCAGAATCCATCTTCCTATGTTGGGTACATCCAGAAATCGACCTTTTCGCCTACAAATTCAATGCAAAACTTCCCCATTTATGCTCGCTCGTTCCAGAGCATGGTACATTCTGGCACAACGCGCTGTCTCTCTGCTGGACAGGGAAAATTTTGTATGCCTTCCCTCCATTTCCCATCCTCCAGACAGTCCTCCTCAAACTCCAAGCAGAGAAGGCAAAGATGATTCTCACTGCTCCTCTCTGGCTGAGACAGATCTAGTTTCCACTGCTGCAACAGCTTTCCAGGGACCCACCAGTTCTACTTTCAGTGACCCATGACCTCCTGACTCAGGATCAAGGTCAGCTTCTACATCTGGGGCCCAGGACTCTGCACCTTCATGCATGGCTCCTGCAGACATAGCGATCTTTCGCTTTGGGGTCTCCTCCCAGGTCGCTCAAGTCCTCATTGAGGCTAGAAAACCCTCTACTTGATCTACTTATGCCATGAAGTGGAAACAGTTTTCCATCTGGGCGACTGCCAAGGGTTGGAACCCTTTCTCATGTTCTGCACCTCAAGTCATGGAATACCTCCTTCATCTGTCAGACTCTGGTCTCTCATATTCATCGCCGAAGGTCCACCTTTCGGCAATTTCAGCGTACCATGAGCTAGTGGATGGTAAACCTGTGGCTCAGTTGGAAGTCTTTAAAACCTTTCTGAAAGGGATCCTCCATCTGAAACCCCCCATCTGCAACCCAACCCCAGCTTGGGATTTGAACTTCGTTTTGGAAAAGCTCATCCTTCCTCCTTTTGAGCCACAATGAGCTCTGACTTGCGCTTCCTTTCCTGGAAGGCATTGTTTCTGGTTACCATCATGTCAGCCTGGAGGATTTCGGAGCTTCACGCTCTGGTTTGCAAGGAGCCCTATCTTATTTTCCATAAGACCAGGTGGTCCTTAGAAGGAATCCGAAGTTTCTTCCCAAGGTGGTGTCAGAAGCCACGCTGAACCAGTCAGTAGAGCTTCCTGTGTACTTTCTGTCCCCCTCTAATAGAGGTGCGGCACTCCTCCATACCATGGATGTACATCGGATTCTTTGGTGTTACACTCACTGAACTAAGAAATTCCGTAGCTGTGATCAGCTTTTTGTATCTTTTGCCCCCAGACTGAAGGACAAACCAGTTTCTAAGCAGGGCCTTTCCAATTTGTTAGGCAACTGCATTAGGTATTATTACCAGATTCCGCTGCCTTTTTGCAAAATGTCTCTGCTGCTGATATCTGTGCCACAGCCACTTGGAGTTCTGTCCATACCTTTACCAAACACTACAGTTTGGACACTGCTTCTAGGCGGAGGGCTGGTTTCGGCCTAGCTGTGTTACAGGGCCTTCTGTCCTAGGCTGGGTCCAGTCTGGATTCCATTTTTTTCTGTTGGAGTTATTTCTCCCCCTCCCTAGTTTCTCTTGGTCTTTCTTTGGTGGGACTGCTTGGAACTCTGTCCTATATGTGATGACCTACTGAAGGAACACTCTCGAAGTAAGATAGTACAGTTACGTAGGAACTTACCGTAAGAGTAGATCTTCGAGAGAGGTTCCTTCAGTAGGTCATATTTTTCCCTCTCTCCTTCTCCTCATTTTGTGTTCTATAGGGATTCCAAATCCTGTTTGCGCTTGCTGTCAGGCCTCTACCTGGCTCCGGTGGGAGAACTGGAAGGTGGGCATGGGGACCACCCACTATATACAGTCATGCTGACATCAGTCACGTGATGTCAGGTGGTCGGTCCCCCATCAGGGATTCCTAGAAAAGTCTGCCGTGAGGCTCGACACCAGGTGTTGCCAGTCCTATATGTGATGACCTACTGAAGGAACCTCTCTCGAAGATCTCCAGTTATGGTAAGTTCCTACGTAACTGTACTTTTTGCGGTATTTTGAACATGCCACACAGGGAGTGAGTAGTGAATCTGCCTCTATTAGCCAATCAATTCCACTGCTGCAGGTGCTGAGGTAGACATTGGTGAATGTACAGCATGGCCATGATGTTGCCGTACACAGTGCTAGCAGTATGTTGCTGAAACACATGCTGACAGTATTCGACCATAATCGTCACATCTTGAGCATTCAGCATAGTGATGACTTTACATAGCAACAATGGACCCACGATACAAATGTGGAATTGCCTCAGTATTGGAGTGAGGGCCTGACCAGCTAAAAAATGTTAGTGGGCAACTGGTGCACTTGGATCATGGGGCACAGAAGTCACGTGCCAAGCTCAGCAAACCTCAGTAGCATAATCAGGCTGAAGGTGCACCTGGAGGAGTATCAAGCATATCCTGTAAGGGGAAGGGGACTGCAGTTCCAGGTGCTCTGTCATCCAAAGCGGTTGGCATCAACCCACTTAGGGAGGCTTCGTCCCGAGTGGGGATTTGTTGTGGCATAGTTGCCTTATCCAAAGAAGTTCTTCAACAGGACTGGAAGGTGGCGCATATAGTGCCTATCCACAAGGGGGGATCAAGGGAGGTGGCAGGGAACTACAGGCCTGTCAGCCTGACATCGGTGGTGGGCAAGGTGATGGAGGGCATTGTCAAGGAGAGGCTAGGGGGGGACCTGGAAAAGTCAGGGTGCCTGGACGATAGACAGCATGGATTTGTCCCAGGGAAATCGTGTCAGACAAACCTTGTGGAGTTCTGTGACTGGGTGATGAGTGCCTTGGAACTGGGTAGATCAGTGGACGTCCTCTTTCTAGACTTCAGCAAGGCATTTGACTCTGTTCCTCATGTGGGCCTGTTGGATAAGCTGGGAGCAATGGGGTTGGGGAACCAGATGATCAGATGGATAGGCAATTGGCTCCAGGACCAGACCCAGAGGGTCGTAGTTGGCGGGATAGTCTCATCCCCAAGGAGGGTCATTAGTGGGGTCCCACAGGGATCAGTCCTTGGGCCCCTCCTGTTCAATACCTACATCTCTGACATAAGGACAAGAATCAGGAGTGAGATGAGTCTCTTTGCGGATGACTCAAAACTGGGGGCGGTGGTGGATGGGGAGGAGGGAAGGGTGGCCCTACAGGGGGACCTGGAGGCTCTGGAAAGATGGTCTAGAAAGTGGAAGCTGAGGTTCATTGCAGGGAAATGCAAGGTACTCCACCTGGGGGCCCAAAACCCGGGCCAAGTGTACACCCTGGGAGGGAAATCCTACAAGTCTCGATGGCTGAGAGGGACCTGGGGGTGGTGGTGGATGTCAAGATGAACAACTCTGAGACTTGTAGGAGGGCAGCAGCCAAGACCAACAGGATGCTGGGATGCATCGCTAGGGGGATCACCTCCAGAAGGAGGGAAGTGATAATCCTCGGTATAACTGCTTGGTGAGACCACACCTTGAGTACGTGCAGTTTTGGAGGCCACACTTAAAGAGGACATTACCCTCCTGGAGAGGGTCCAGAGGAGGCAACCAAAATGATTTGGGGCTTGGGGGACAGGACCTATGAGGAGAGGCTCGAAGAGCTAAATATGTACACATTGGAAGAGAGAAGGGACGGGGGGCATGATAGAGGTCTTCAGGTACATGAAGAGGGTAACTAGGGGAGGAACAGTCAGGGTGCTTCGAAGGAAGGAGGAGAGGGCAACTAGAGGGCATGGGTGGAAGCTGGAGGGGGGAAGATTCAGGGGAGAAAGGAGGAGGTGCTACTTCACTGAGGGGGTGGTGGAGCCATGGAATGCACTGCCTAGGGGGCTGGTGGAGGCAGAGACGGTGGAGGAGTTCAAGAGGGGGTGGGACAGGTACAGGGGAAGGGTTCTGGAAGCAAAATCCAATGCAGCAAGAATATCCGGAACTGGGAAGGGAGAAGCCAGAGAAGGCGAGGGGGGCAGCAAGGTCAGCACCCAGGGTGGGGGCTGACCAAACGAGCAGACACGAAAGACCATTAGGCCTACTCTGCTGGCATTTTAGTATGTTAGTAACATCAGCCCCCCACCCCCGAGCTGGGGTAGACATGCAACATGCAGAAGTCATTTCAATCAATGACCATGACCATCATTACCAACCAGACTCGAGAAGGATGTAAATGAAATCTGTGAGAAAGTAACCAAATAAGAAACCATTAATGAGACCTGCCTGCAAATATGCTCCCTCCCCCCAAAAAAAATACTTACCTTCATTGGCTTGAGAGTTATCCATTTCCAATTTTAACACAAAAAGCTCTCATCAAGCACTGGAATATACACACCAACAGTATCTTTGACCTGTGATACAAAACAATACAATGAGTACAATTCTATATATGTCAACTCCCCACCTACAAAACACAAAAATATATTTCTATATATCAACTCACCAAGGCTACTATTAGTGTACAGACAAAGGGCACCCTTCCATCCAACTGAGGTGATCGCATTGCATTTGCGGGAATCACAGCACACTTTGGACCAGCAACAGTTCTCTCATGGTCATCACTTCTGATGGGACTTTGCATGTGGTGTAACGCTCCCATTCAAACAACATGAAGTCTTGCTACATTATGACAATTGCAGTGTGATCCAATCTTGGAACTGCCCCAGAGGTGAAATAGTTAACTTTCCATGCAAGCATGGAACTCTGAGCGCGAGCTCAGTTAGAAAGCTCTGTCTGCTGATCTTCAAACATAAACTGTCAGATTCTTTACTCTGCCTCACTGAACAGTCGCTCCGGAGACTTCTCCTTCTGCTCGGTTCATTTTGTCGGTTTAAAAGTATTATTTTATCGGTTTTTGACCGAAATTATACCGCAACCGGTCGGTTCAAGCTCTGTCTGTGGTAATGTAAGTAATAGATAGGTTTTACATTCGTTTTCTCTGTGTGGAACTTGTAAACATTTATCGGTTCGGTTGAACCGATCAGATTGTGCTTTAAAATTGCTAGTCCTTTTTTAGAGTGCGGTTCCCGGTTCTTATCGGTTCTAAAAACGGATTTCATTACGGTTTTTTCCACGACCCGTGACACGGTTGGGAACCGATAAGAGATTCTTGCTTGGTGGATTGCCATAAACGGGCAAGTTTGGTTAGGCTGGCATTATGTCTGAGAAACCCAAAAGAAAAACCGGGCCCACTGGGTTTCAACACTGTAGTGTCTGTGGGGAAGCCTTTGCTAAGGCTGACCCTCACACCACCTGTGTCTATTGTCTGGGGTTTGACCACCTCAATGCAGACTGCCAGATTTGTAAGAATTTCCTGCTGCCACCATAGAAAAGAGAGTTGGTAGGCTCAGGGAAAGGGAGGCCAAAAAGTCTGCTGACCCGGATGGTCGGCCTGCTTGTTCCAACCGAACCGAGGGAGTGCCCTCTGACCAGGCGATACTTCCTCGGCAACGAAGAGCTGGCTCTGAGGAGCCGGTTCCTGTAAAAGGACTAGAAAGTCAGCTGGTGTGGAGCCAAAAGTTTCTCTCCAACCGCTGAAGAAATAGCTAAAGCAATCCAAATTGTCCAGTCTTTTCCCTGAGTTCCGACTGAACCGGCACCATCAGGGAGGCGCTCGGTTCGGCCGGTTCCACCGGTTCAAGATTATGATTTTGAGGAATTTTATGAACCATGGGAGGGGGAAGAGGAGTATAAGGAGAGTGAATATGGTTTTGAAGATCTGGATGTGCCCACTGAACCGGACACCTCTCCAGACAGACCTTTAGGGGTTTCTCCTCCAAGGCTCTCCGAGTCCCCTTCTCATTTTATGTTTTATAAAAAGGTTGCTGAAACTCTCCAGCTCCCTGTTGAGGAAGCTGTTGATGACCAAGAGGAGCCTGATTATGTAGAAATGATGGATATTCCAGAGTCTAAGAGACTGTCTATTCCTCTGCATAAATCTTTTCAGAAGCAGACAGTAAACGTTTTAAAAACTCCTCACACTATACCTCCTGTAGATAAAAGGATGGACAAAAGGTATACTTTATCAGGCTCTGATACGGAGTTCCTCACACAGCAGTGCAGCCATGTGGGAGTAGTGCAGGCTGCAGCCTGTGACAAGGCAAATATTCCCCTAGCTTCACACCCTCCTGAGAAGGACTCCAGGAAGACTGATGCTATGGCAAAGAAACAGTACATGGCAGCATCCTTGGGACTCAGACAGGCAAATTATATGGCTTATGCTGCTAGATACCAGAAATCCAGATGGGATACTGTGCTGGCTCTAGCAAAACAAGTCCCTGACCAGCTGGCCAGGGAGTTGGAACAGGTGGCTAGAGATGGTATTGAGGCATCTAAGGTGCAATTTCATGCTGCAGTAGACTCTAATGATGTGTCATCAAGAGTCATGGCTACATCTGTGGCACTTCGCAGAATGGCTTGGCTCAGATGTACTACCCTGTCACAGGATACCCAGTCTAAGGCCATGGATTTTCCTGTTGTGGGCAACTCTCTGTTTGGGGAGCAAACAGAGAATTACATGAAGAAAATGGATGAATACAGGACCACCTATAGGAGTGCACAGGCCAAGGAAAGGCAGGCCACTCCTCAGAAGCAGCTTCCCAGGGGCAGGGGCAGGCCTTTTCATAGGCCTTTTTACCAAGCCCAAGCCTCCTCTTCCGCTTATGCCCAGAGGGGGTTCTTTAGAGGGAGAGGCAGATGGGGTCCAAGCAGGCCTGCTTCCACCCCTCAACCCAAAGCCCCTGCCAAGCAGGCACCCTGATAGGGTAGCCAGGGCCGATTCTTCTCTACCTGTAGGGGGCAGTCTGGCTTACTTTGTCCAGGACTGGAAGTCTCTAACGTCAGACAAGTGGGTCCTGGAAGTAGTAAGCCAGGGACTGGTTCTCAGCTTCAAAAAATTTCCAAAGATGAGAACCAGATCTTTTCCACCTGCATCTCCATCAGAGGCACTTGCCCTAGAGGCAGAGGCCTCTACCCTCCTCGCTCTCAGAGCCGTGGAAAGGGTTCCACCCCTACACCAGGGCAAAGGTTTGTACTCCAGGTACTTCCTTACCCCCAAAAAGACAGGAGAATGGCGGCCCATCCTGGATCTCAGACACTTAAACAAGCAGCTTTTAAAACCAAAATCAAAAATGGTGACTCTGGGAATTATTTACCTCTCTAAGGCCAGGGGACTGGCTAGTGTCCCTGGACCTCAAGGATGCCTACTTCCATATTCTCATCAGAAGCTCCCATCGAAAGTACCTCAGGTTCGAGCTGTCCTCAGGCCATTACCAGTTCAGAGCAATGCCCTTTGGCCTCACCTCTGCTCCAAGGGTATTCACCAAATGCCTGGCAGTAGCAGTTGCCTGTCTAAGAAGGCAAAAAATTGCCATCTTTCCTTACCTGGATGATTGGCTCATAATAGGCCAGTCCCCAGACCAGGTCAGCTTACACCTTCAGGTAACTCAGCAACTGCTTACCTCCCTAGGTTTCCTTCTGAATCTCTCAAAGTCAGTTCTAGAGCCTGTCCAGCTCCTAACCTTCATAGGCGCAGAACTGAACACACAGGAAGCCAGGGCCTTCCTCCCTCTGGACAGGGCAAAGACCCTAGTCTCCCTGGCCTCCTCATTCACCCTGCAGGTCTCTCAACCAGCAAGGCATTTTCTGTAGCACCTAGGACACATGGCTGCTTCCACAGCAGTAGTGCAAGGAGCAAGATTTCAGATGAGGGACATTCAGTTCCATTTGAGAGTTTTTGGTCTCAAAGAAAGGATCCTCTTACCAAGTTGATCCTAGTAACTCGAACCCTGATCCAAGCCCTACAGTGGTGGCAGGATCAGAGCAACCTGAGACAAGGAGTTCCTTTTGTCACTCAGTCTCACTCCTTAATCCTTACTACGGATGCATCCCTCTTGGGGTGGGGGGCTCACATGGGCGACCTCACTACCCAGGGACTGTGGTCCCCCCAGGAATCTCTGCTCCACATCAACCTGTTGGAGCTCAGAGCAGTTTTTCTAGCACTTCAAGCTTTCTCCAAATCTGTTCAGAACAAAATTGTACAGGTCAGAACAGACAACACCACTACAATGTGGTACATCAACCAGCAAGGGGCACTCAGTCTACGGCCTTGTGCACCGAAGCCATGAAGTTGTGGTCTCTGGCTTACTCCCTGAACACCTCCCTTACGGCAGTTCACCTCCCAGGCAAGGACAATGTCCTGGCAGATGCTCTCAGCAGAATTTCTCAGGGCCATCACGAGTGGTCCCTGGATCCCCTGGTTCTGGGAGTGGTATTTGCCAGATGGGGCACCCCGCAGATAGATCTTTTTGCAGCCCCAGACAATCACCAACTCCCTCTCTTTTGCTGCAGGCCCCCAGTCTTGGGCTCAGTCCCTCTGGATGCCTTAGCCCTCAGTTGGGAAGGGAAGTTTCTCTATGCCTTCCCTCCCTTCCCTCTCCTGTTCAACGTGCTAGTAAAAATCAAATCCCAATCCTGCACAGTCATTCTGATTGCCCCGGATTGGGCCAGACAACCCTGGTATCCACTCCTACTGTCCTTAGCAGTCCATCCTCCCCTGTGCCTTCCCAGGAATCACAATCTGTTAACCTGTGCCCAGGGAAGGGTTCAGTACCCGAATCTCAAATCTCTCAATCTCAAGGCCTGGTTCTTGAAGAGTTAGAGTTTGCTGACCTACACCTCTCACAAGGTGTAATGGATATAGTGAAGGCTTCTAGGAAGCCTTCCACCAGGGCTACTTACAATTCCAAATGGAAAAGGTTTTCCATATGGTGCTCAGAAAAGCATATTTCCCCAGACTCTGCTGATTAACCCACAGTCCTGGATTATTTGGTCCATCTGAACACTTTGGGGCTGAGACCAGCTACCCTGAAGGTGCATTTGGCAGCTGTGTCTGCTTTTATTTCAGCAGGTAAATCCTCTCTTCTTTCAGCTCACCCTGTATTTTCCAAGTTTTTTAAGGGATTGCTTCACACCAACCCTCCAGTCAGGGATCCTGCCCCTGCTTGGGATCTTAATGTTTGCATTGCTCAGCTTATGCAACCCCCCTTTGAGCCTTTGTCTTCAGCTGAGCTTAAGTACTTGACTTGGAAAACTGTGTTTCTGGTAGCCACCACCTCTGCCAGATGCATAAGTGAATTACAGGCGTTGTCAGTGGAGCCGGATTTTATCTCCTTTCACAGAGATAAGGTAGTCCTCTGGACTAATAGAAAGTTCCTGCCTAAGGTGGTTTCAGATTTCCACCTTAATCAATCTGTATCTCTTCCAGTGTACTTCACTGACCATTCCTCCTCTGGTGAGAGGAGGCTGCACAGCCTAGATGTGAAGAGAGCCCTTAGTTACTACATAGAGCGTACCAAGGGTCACAGGTTTGACTCCCTCCAACTGTTCCTCACTTATGGTGAGGTTGGTAAAGGGAAGCCCGCCACTAAAAGATCCATTGCCAGGTGGATTGTCTCTTCTATCCAATTCTGTTACGAAAAACTGGGTAAGGTTCCTCCCTCAGGCCTGAGGGCTCACTCCACCAGAGGTACAGCTGCTTCTCTGGCTGCTGCCAGAGACATCTCTATTCTACAGATATGTCAAGCAGCTACTTGGAAAACAGTTCACACTTTTACCAAGCATTACTCCCTGGACATCCAGGCTCGGAGTGATGCTCGGTTTGGCACAGCTGTCCTTCAGGGCCTGTTCCCTAAGTAGGTTCTATCCTTCCTCCATGGGGTACTGCTGAGTAGTCTGCAATTGTCATAATATAGCAAGACTTCATGTTGTTTGAAGAAAAAATTACTCACCTTAGTAATGTTGTTTCTTCTAATGGAGTCTTGCTATATTATGACCTCCCTCCATGCCTGCCCCTCTCAGAACCTCTGTTTTGGGATGTGGGTGGGCATTACAGTGTTGGCACTTTATTTATGCCCACCTTGTTGTTTTTCACCCTTCTTTTGGGGTGAATTGGTGTTGTGTTTTTCATTTTTTGGGTCTCCTGACTAGAGTCTTTCTTTGAGACCAAGAAGTGTGTGTTTATGTTAGTAGCCAGTTGGCTAGTGTAGGTTTACAGCTTCCACACAGAGCCTTAGTGAGTTTTAGCTCGTAAAGATCTAACAGTTTATGTTTGAAGATCAGCAGACAGAGCTTTCTAACCGAGCTCGCGCTCAGAGTTCCATGCTTGCATGGAAAGTTAACTATTTCACCTCCGGGGCAGTTCCAAGATTGGATCACACTGCAATTGTCATAATATAGCAAGACTCCATTAGAAGAAACAACATTACTAAGGTGAGTAATTTTTTCTTTCATTTCCTTAGCACTTTTCAATTTTCTGGACACAAGACAGATGCATTTTGGGGATGCAGAAAAAAATCTGGGGACTCTGTGTGACCATTGCATGCATGAATGACTGCGCAATAAATTCTGGGGGACTTTGCACGTGGTGTAACGCTCCCATTTCACTTTCTTAGCACCTGTTAATTTTCTGGACACAAGACAGATGCATTTTGGGGATGCAGAAAAACTCTGGGGACTCTGTGTGACCACTGTGCGCATGAATGACTGCACAATAAATTCTGGGGGACTTTGCATGTCGTGCAACGCTCCCATTTCACTCCCTTAGCACTTGTCAATTTTCTGGACACAAGACAGATGCATTTTGGGGATGCAGAAAACATCTGGGGACTTTGTGTGACCACTGTGCACATGAGCGACTGCGCAATAAATTCTGGGGGACTTTGCATGTCGTGCAACACTCCCATTTCACTCCCTTAGCACTTGTCAATTTTCTGGACACAAGACGGGATGCATTTTGGGGATGCAGAAAAAATCTGGGGACTCTGTGTGACCACTGTGCACATGAGCGACTACGCAATAAATTCTAGGGGACTTTGCATGTCGTGCAACGCTCCCATTTCACTCCCTTAGCACTTGTCAATTTTCTGGACACAAGACGGGATGCATTTTGGGGATGCAGAAAAAATCTGGGGACTCTGTGTGACCACTGTGCACATGAGCGACTGCGCAATGAATTCTGGGGACTTTGCATGTAGGTACAACTCCCATTCACTCCCTTAAGCACTTGTCAATTTTCTGGACACAAGACGGGATGCATTTTGGGGATGCAGAAAAAATCTGGGGACTCTGTGTGACCACTGTGCACATGAGCGATTGCGCAATGAATTCTGGGGGACTTTGCATGTGGTGTAACGCTCACATTTCACTTCCTTAACACTTGTCAATTTTCTGTACACAAGACAGATGCATTTTGTGTATTGTAATTGTGAGCACATAATGTCATACTTAAATTATAAATTAAAGCAGCACTGCAAGAATGTGGTGACAATTTTGACATATACTTTTTCATGCTATTTTACATTGCCAGACACTACTTACCCCTGACTTGTATGATATCCTTCTTTTCACAACTTGTGTCCGCTTTACAACTTTTTCTCATGTCTGAAAAAAAAAGAGCATGCCTTTTAATATTGCTCTGACCAGGTTTTTATCACTATTTGCAGCTGTTTTTAAATAAATATTGTTCTGTGAGGTCATAAAACACTGCCTGCTGCATAACTATTAATTTTACAACAGAAGTGATATATAACAACTGATGGAGAAAAGCAGCGGAAAATACTGACAAAGACCTGGTCCGCACCATATTAAAAGACTGTTTCCTTTATCCTTTGGTACATATTTTAAATTTTTCTTTACTTCATAATGTTTTTCCGAGTAGTTGGAAACGAGCAATCATAAAACCCATTCTAAAGAATGGAAATCCTTCTTTTGTCACTAATTATCATCCAATTTCTCTTTTATCACCCATATCAAAAATTTTGGAAAAATTGTTATGGACCAAACTTTAGATTTTCTTGGGAAGTATTCTTTACTTTCTGGGAATCAATATGGGTTTAAGCCAGGGTACAACACCGAAACAGCCTTGGTGGGGTTCACGGGCAGTGTACATGGTGCACTTGATAGAGGGCATTCGTCTGCAGCACTATTCGTGGACCTCACCAAGGCTTTTGATCTGGTCGAATTTGATCTTCTTCCAAGTGTGCTTCATGATCTATATTTTTCTGGTGATGTAATAATGTGGTATCAAGATTTCTTATGTAATAGATCTTTTAGAACTATTATTGGTTCATCTTTATCCCATCCCCTTCCATTAGCTTGTGGTGTAATTATTTATTTATTATTAATTTGTTTTTGTTAACCGGGTAAGGCACACTAGACAGCCACGTGCATATTTTCAGGTGCGACTCGGGAGGGTTACTAAGGTAGAGGCATACATATAACAGTGAGGGAGTCAGTTACATACAGATGGTGCAAAAAAGCTTAAACAGGAGTTGTACAGGCAGCTGACAGTACAAGTCAAATTTAACAAAAACAGGAAAACAACAGACATAACCTGGAAGGAATAAGGAAGCAAGACATTGTTAGAGTTCATTAGGACATGATACCTACGACAGTGGCAATAAAGGATGGTTGTGGGATAGGTGGGCTTGGGAGTGGGCAGCTGGATACATAACTGGAGCGAATAAGTGCAACAGAAGTAAGTGCCGGGGGCCGAGAAGAGAAAGATGGGGAGGAAACAGTGGGGTGAAGGGGGCCAGATGGAAAAAATTGGGAGAAACCAATAGGGAGGTAGGGGGTAGAGAGGGAGAATAGTGAGCGGGTGTCCACCACCAATTCTGGAGGGTAAGTGCAGTGGGCGCTAAGAGCCCTCAGTATACAGGTTGGTCAGGTATATTACAAAGTACAGGGACATATGGAGGAAGAATTCAGGAAGTTCCAGAGAGAGGTTTTGAAGTGGCGATGGGAGGGAGGAGGACCGGGTAGGGATTGGAAGTGAGTTCCAGATTTTTGGGGCATAGGTGGTGAAGGTGCGATCAACCGTGAGGGATCGAGTTCTGGGAACCAGATGATCTAGAGCCGCCCTTGACCTGAGATGGTAGGATGGGGTGCCAGGATTGAGGGGAGGGGCGAGGGCAGAGGGGATGGCCGATCTGATAATGTTGTCAATGAAATTGCCAAGCACGAAGGTGCGGTGCTTTGCTGGAGGGAGCCACCCCAGATGGGTGTAGAAATCACAGCGATGAGTGAGGGGAGGGGTGGAGAGGGCGAAGCGGCAGATGTTATTGTAGGCTGAGTCCCATTTCAGGAGGCTGGATGTGGGTACAGGGGCAAAGGTAACCAACCCATAGCAGAGAGTAGGGAGGAGAACCCCTCTGGCAAGGGCCATGCGAGCTGCTGGAGTTAGGCAGTTTTTGGCTCTGTAGGTGAGGCCGAGCTTACAATTTGTAGCCTTGCAGACATTCCGAATTTGTAGGGTAAGATCAAGCTGCGGATCCAGGGTGACCCCCAGCTACTTGACTACAGTCACTGTCTGCAGAGGGATGCCATCTGAAGGAGGTGAGGCAGGATTTGATCTTGTTCTGTGAGCCAAAGAGCATTGCTTGGGTTTTCTTTAGGTTGATGGTGAGTCTATGCTCCACCAACCAGGACTGAATGCGTTTGAAGTCCTTATTTAGTTGGGAGTTAATGGTGGCAGTGTCCCAGGCACTAGCCATGATGACAAGGTCATCCGCATACAGGGTGGTATGCTCATGGACCGTGATGGATGGAAGTTTGTTGATGAAGAGGGAGAAGAGGGTAGGGCAGAGGACAGAACCCTGGGGTACCCTGCAGTGGACAGGAGAGAGGGTGGAGAGGGTGCGATTAAAGTTAGTGTACTGCTGCCTGCCGGAGAGGTAGTTGAGGAACCACGCATGGGTGGGGGGGGGAGAAACCAAGGGATAGGAGAGTGGAGCTGAGAAGGGAGTGATCAACCCGATCGAAGGCTTTGGAAAGATCCACCAAGATGGCTCCAGTGAGGTTGCCCTGGTCGGCAGCAGTTCTGATAGTAGAGGTGACTACAGCAAGGGCAGTGGACGTGCTATGCCCTTTTCTGAACCCATGTTGAGCCAGTGAGAGGAGGCTGTGGTTCTGTATGTACTGGGACAGTTGGGAGGCCACAATTTTCTCAAGAATTTTTGAGGTGGCAGACAGAATGGCAATGGGTCGGTAGTTCAGGGGATCCTTGGGGTTGCCTTGTTTTAGAACTGGGACAACCTTCGCCACTTTCCAGATATCTGGGATGATCCCAGAGCTAAGGGAGGCATTGAAAATGTGCGTGACGGGCCTGGCAAGGAGGTGGGCCCCTAATCTGAGCAGTTTTGGCTCAAGGCTGTCATGCCCTGCCCCACTGTGAGGGGAGAGGCTGGCGAGTAGCTTCTGGGTCTCATATGCCGACACTTGCTGGAGGTAGAGTGGTGGGCAGGAGTTTGATATAGGAGGTGGGGAGTCGGGGGGGCTTGGGGCAGTGTACAGGGAGGGTGGGGCAGAGAGTTCGGAGAACTGGGAGTTAAAGGCATTGGAGATAGTAAGAGGGTTATTACAGCTGACCCCACCAATGAGTAAGTCAGTGACTTGCACTCTGGCAGACCCTCCTACCGTGCTTCTGATAGTCAGCCAGAAACTCCTCGAGTTGTGTACCCCAGGGTTCAATCCTGGGGCCACTTATTTTTTCTTTAGTCATGAATTCTGCTCCTGACATATGTACTAAAACAGAAATGATTCTTTATGCTGATGACGCCGTTATTTTTTGTTCTGACCCCAGATCCGACATTGTTCTCTTCCATCTTCAAACTGATTTTGATCATCTGCAGGATTGGTTATCATTAAGTCACCTGGTTCTGAATTCCCAAAAAACAAAGGTAATGGTCTTTTCTAGGAAAAAAATTTACCCATTGATTCCCCTTCAATTACTGATAGAAAAGGTAATAGAATTGAATATGTTTCAGTCTTCAAATACTTAGGTATAACTTTGGACAACCAGTTTTCTTCTGAACCTCATATTCAGAATCTTAGGAAAACCCTTCATCAGAGGTGAAGTCGAAACATCCCCACGTTTCACCACAAACTGACCATTATAATGTAAAGAAAATTTTGAAAAATTGCTGGCCATTCAGTATAATGGAGCACGCCCCCGCGCTCTCCCTGGAATCATGTCATAACATTGATGAGCGCAGGGGGCAGAACTTGGGCGGCTCTTCAGAACGGGAAGTCCTCTGTGACCCGCTTTAACAAAATTACAGGCATTTTTGCCAGAAAAGTATTGCACTATGTAAGGACATGTGGAGCAAGAAAGATTCCCCTGGAAATAAGGCGCCCATTTATTGGGTGCAATGCTGTAAATTGGTGAATCTCTTTAATGTCTAGTTCAAAAATGAAATATTTATGGAGCCTCAGTAATGTTTACTTTGTGTCGGGACTCATGATTTGAAGTGTTTTGCAAAAAGCATGACTGAGCAGTGCAAGTATGTTGTGCTAACCTGCTTGTGTGTTCTTTCCTGTGTGTGCAGACATTGTTCAGCTTCATGCAAACATATATATGGTGTGACTTGTTGCAATATCTCAAGACTAAAAATAAGAAAGAATATATGATGTATATTTTTTTTGTACCATCAGCACCAGCAGAGTAGGTGATATATTTTTTCAGAGGTATCGAGTCACTGTGCATCTCAGTCACTCACAGTGCACACATGACTTGGTGGAGATCATAGCACAAAAAACATGCTCTCCTAAAAGTCATGTGTGTAGTATGTGACTAAGGTGCACTCTGGCCAGACACCTCTGAATAAGTATCCTATCACTTAGTCCGCTGATGATGATGGTGGTGACAATAAAATATACGTTATTCTGCTCGCTGTTCTTTATATCATAAACACTACAAGTCAGTAATATATGTTTGAAAGAAGCTGCACAATGTCTTTTTTTTTATATGCATGTTTATTGAGTAATCAGGCATCACAACATAGTACATATCGTAAATCACAGAGTACAGACCTAAGTTCATAGTATACAAATCTTAGCTTGTCACAGGCATCAATTAATCCTTTCTTTAAACCTTCTTTTGACCTTTCTTGGGCACAGTAGTTTAGGGGACCTTCATTGTTATTGATTGCTCTTCAGCCCCAAGGTGGCCTGAAGAGAAACCCCAACCTCCAACTCCTCTGAGTGAGGGTGTGTTTTTTTCTGTTTGTCACTAGTATGTTGAGTCTTATCCCACATTTCTCTCCAGAGTCTCCCTTATTAAAGTTTCTGTATCCTCTTCACTTTCTGGCACACTGTCTCTAGACCTGATCCATCTGTTTACAAACAGAGGGAGTCTGGTATTGATCGTATGTGTCAGTTCCTCCATTTCCTGTATCTCCCCCATTATCTCATACCACTGTCCCATTGTGGGTGTATCTGGTAAAAGCCACTTTCTGGTAATAGCTTTGGGGGCAGCCGTCACCATAATATTCCATAAATATACCTGATTCCTACCCTTTACTCCTGCTGGAAACAGGCCCAGAACTAGATATTTTGCTGTTAGAACCTCTGTGAGTGAGAAAACAGTTTCCACTGCCTCTGCTATACACTGCCAAAATTGAATGAGAGATGGACACTGTCCCAGTATGTGCAGATGACCCGCCTGTTCCTCCCCGCAGTCCCTCCAGCATTTCGACGAATGCCCACTGTCTCATTTGTTTTTAACTACAGGGGTAATGAAAAATCTTGTTCGAATCTTCCATTCAAATTCTTTCCATCTGTGGGAGTTGGTAGTTTTGTGGGCTTGTGTATAAACGTTTTCCCATTCTTTTCCTGTGAGGGATTCCCCCAATTCTCTTTCCCATCTATGTTTGAAGGAGGCGGTGTGCCCCTGTCCCAACTCTCTGAGGGTCCCATAGACAGCTGAGATAAGGTCTTTGTTCTTCTGCGAGGTTACTATATCCCTTATGGTACCTTGGATTCCCAAGGCTCCAGTCTTTGGCCATACTGTTTCTGCAGTGTTCGAATATGGGTGTGGATTTGTAAATATCTGAAATGGTCAGTCTGCCTTACTTGAAATTAAGTTTTAAGATTTGCAAAGTCCCTAATCACTGCCCCCTCTAAGAATTGTTCATATGTTTTCAGGCCTACTTTCCCCCATGTCCGGAAGGTGAGGTCTTGTCTGGCCAGGCCAAACTCTCCATCCCAGGCAAACCAGTGGTGAGTCCACATGCCCCCTTGAATTTTGTGCTTAGTCCATATTCTGTGTACTGCTTCTATCATATTTTTAACTGCTTTTAAGGTAACTCCCTTGCCAGTAGGCCCTATTACAGGTGTGAAGACTCAGGCCAGCAATGGAGCACCCTATGTATCTTCTTTTTCAATTGCTTTCCAGAGTGCCTGATAACCCGGTACTGCCCACAGCAGTGCATTCTTTAATCGTGCTGCTAGGTAGTAGTCCTCTAAATTTGGGACTGATCTGCCTCCCCAGGATTTATTAGTTTGCATTATCTGGCTTTTTGTTCTTGGTTTTTTGTTTTCCCAGATGAACCTCATTAGCATTCGTTGCCACATTTTAAATTGTACTGGGTATATTTTAATAGTTAGGCACTGAAAAAGGTATAAAAACCTTGGTAAAATATTCAGGGACATTGTTTCTATCTTAGAATAGAGGGGACGTCTGAGTAGTTCCCAGTTTATGATATTGCACTTAATTTGTCTAATAAGAGGGTCAAAGTTGTCTGAAAGGAGGCGGCTTAAGTTTTTAGGTATATACTGTATGTTCCTATGTATTTTATTTTGGGGGAATGCCACTTTAACTGAAACAGTTCTTTTGTTTTAGGGGACGGGGTGTAATAGAACTTTAGGGTTTCTGTTTTGTTTTTGTTTAATGCATACCCTGATATACATCCAAATTTGTTTAGTAGGTCCCACAGCTTGGGCAGAGATTCCTCTGGCCTTGTTATGTAGAGCAGAACATCATCTGCATACAAAGAGATTTTCTGTTCCTCCTCCCTCATCCTCAAGACATAGATTCCCTGTTCTTCTCTTATTGCCTGGGCAAGGGGCTCAATATAAATTGTGAAAATAACAGTGGTAATATGAGACATCCCTGCCTGGTTCCCCTCCCAAGTATAAACCTTTGTGATAACCCACCATTTATTCTAACGTAGGCCTGTGGGGCTGCATACAGGGCCCTAACTGCAGCCAAAAAGCTTCCCAGGAAGCCCATCCTCTGCAGCACCACAAACAAAAAACTCTAGTCAACCCAGTCAAATGCCTTCTCAACATCTAGTCCAAGAACGCATGCAGGGGTAAGGTGTCTGTGCATGAGGTCAATTATATTTAATGTCCTCCTGAGACCCTCTTGAGCCTGTCTCCCTGCAACAAAAGCAGTCTGGTACAGTTTTATGATCTGGATCAGCAAAGGATTCACCATGCCCGCCAGAATGGCCGTAAAGATCTTGTAGTCTACCTTCAGTAGAGATATGGGTCTATACGACCTGCAATTCTTGGGATCCTTCCCTTCCTTAGGTATTACTGTTATAGTGGTATAGTTCCAGGAGGGAGGGACAAGCTCTCCCTCCGCCCAGATTAGGTTGTAAACATTCTTTAGCATTAGGGCGGTTTCTAGTACAAAATTTTTATAGAACTCCCCATTGAATCCATCAGGTGTGGGGCACTTACCCGGTTTTAGGGACTTTATTATGGTCTGTATTTATATGGTAGAAATTGGGGCCATCAGGGTCTGCTGCTGGTTCTCATTTAATCTAGGCAGTCCCAAGTTTCTTAGGAAGGCAGATGTCTGGTCCATAGGTGCTTCCTCCCCTGCTTTATAGAAGGTTTTATAATAATTAACAAATGAGTGTGTAATTTGTTCCCACTTCTGTCCCATTATACCTACACATGGACCATTAATTCCAGCTATCATGGCCTTAGCAGCCCTTTGCCTGAGGCGGTATGCCAGATGCTTGGCTGCCTTGCCCCCCCCATAGTAAGACTGCTTTAGAAAATGCTGGGCTTTTTTTGTTTCTATATTATTTAATTTTTGTATTTTGCTTCTAATAGCCTTAATTTCTACATCATTTTCTTTATTCCAGAGTGTTTTCTGCAATGTTATTTGAGATTGAAATTGTTCTGTAAGACTTTGGGACTGCTTCAGCCTCCCTCTCTTTCTATATGAGGCCAGGGAAATCAGCTTTCCTCTGGCCATAGTCTACTGTGTCCCATAAAATCTGGGGGGTTGTTTCCAGTCTGTCATTAAGTTCTACAGTTTGATCACCTGATGTATCTCCTCGTTTACTGCTTCGTCCCTCAGAAGGCTTATATTTAAGTGCCAGTGGGTAGGATTCTTTGGGAGGAGCAGGTCCAACTCTAAAAGGATTGGTTGGTGGTCTGATATTGTGGCCATGCCCACCCACATTCAGTGAAAGAGGGGAATGTCTTTAACATATGTGAGGAATCTATCTAGGCTGGAGTATATCTTATGTCTACCCAAGTAGAATGTATACTCTCTAGCTGTGGGATATTTCTCCCTACAAATGTCCACTAGGCCACTATCTCTCATAAGTCTGGTAAAATGAGCTGCTACTCTCCTCTCCTGTGTTGGGATACTTGAAGTGGAGTCTAGTCTCCTGTTTAATATTACATTTCAGTCACCCCCAGCCACCACCACCACCACACCCTTGGCCTTTTGAGCTATTAACTGTATCAATGTCGAAAAGGAGGAGGCTGGAGACCCAGGCAGAATATATACATTGACTAGTGTGATCCAGGTATCCTGGACCTTCCCCACCACTATAAGGTAGCGTGCTTCTGGGTCAGCCAACACTTCCTCCTCCTCAAAAGGAAAATTCCCTGACAACAAGGTCACCTCACCTCTCTTCCTCCCCCTCTCCATGGAAGCCTGATATAAAATTGGAAAGCCCCTTGTTTTGAGCATGACAGCTTCAGTGGGAGACAGGTGCATTTCCTGTAGAAAGTTGATGTCACATTTGTGATCTCTAATAAATTTTTGTATTTGTTTTCTATCAATGGGATGGGTAATCCAATTAGTATTATAGGATAATACTTTTTTTATGATTGTAGCTATTTTTATACATTAGGTGGAATCTGGATACCTCAAGGGACTTCCAGCCTCAATCGAGCCCTGAACACCCAACATTTTTCTCTTCCTAAATCTGTACCTGTGCCCATGTCCTGCAACATGCTGTCCCTGTTCTGATCTGAGCAGTGATGTACCAATTCTATTTTCTATGCAAACGTGCCTGTATCTTATCGGTAGCAGCTTCAACAAAAGTCCGGATTAAGCCTGGCACTTCTTACAATTTAAAAAAGTATAACAATACCAACTTTCTCCGCCAGAGGGGAGTACAACCTTATAAAACTTTGCAACCCGATTCCCAGTTTTTAGAACGCTAGCTGGAAAGTTAAACTGTGTACAGCTATTTATTGTTGTGCTATAGGAAACTCCCTTGTCTTTTCCCTCTTCATGAAGAGAAGGAGATTCATGCTTCTCCAGCACCATCGGAGGTCAAAAGAGCTCCCTTCCCAACGGAACGACAGAGTAACAAAAAATGACCCTCCAGCTAAGTTCCTTCCCAGTGCCATCCTTTGAAATCTTGTTGGGGGAGATCCCAGTTCAGCAAATTGTGACTTTCTTGGTCAGCATGAATACCATCTATCCTGCTGAGCCTAGTCCCATCCGGGACATTTAACCCATGTTGGAATTTGGGTCTAAACCATTTAGTAGGGAATTTATTGGGTCTTAGCCCTACCCCTTGGTAGAAGGCCAGCGTCAGCAGCATCAGCAAAACTCACCTCCTCATATAATAACCCTTTTGCATCTGCCTCCGTCTCGTCCTTTAAAGTGGTTATCTAAAGGAAGGGAGGAATATCAATTTGTAGGGTTCTGCTGTTTAAAATCAGGCTTAAGTCTTCCCCCCTATACATTTATGCATCGATTCTGTAATTTATTCCGTCCAGTGCCTAATACTGCCCTATAGTTATTTTACATAGTGTTATCTATGTGCAAGTTATACAAACTTATTTCCTTTCCCAACCTCCCAAGCAACTCACATGCTCTCATCACATTTAGCATTAATAGACAGCTCAATTCTATTTCTTTGGTTGGCTCTTTTCTATCAAATTAGGCAGTGACCCACTGTGAGGTGGTTTCAGGGGTATGCCTGATGTTTGGTGAGTGTACGAGAGTCCACCCTTGAAGTCCAAAGTACTTGATCTTCCTCAGTGCCCTTCCAAGGCAGCCCCCCCCCCACGGAGAACGACCTGGTGGTGGAGGGGGGGTGCAGATCTGAAACCGAATTGTGCCCAATATGGTGTTTTCAGGCCCTTCCAACCACCTCCACCTCCAGATCACCCTCCCGACTCCCGTATTTCATATCTCGCTATTACAGTACCTATTGTGGATACAAAAATGTTCCAGTGGGGGGTGGGGTTCCTACAAACATCGAACCCGCAAGGAGTCAAAGAATATTCAGGTGGGCTGAGCAGGCATAGAGTTTCCCTGATTGTTTCCCCTCTTTCACCAGGATGGAGTTAATTTGGACCCCTGAGCTGTATGGTTTAAGGGTAGAACAGATATTGGCTCGTAGAGTTGAAGCGTATGGGCGAGCATTTTGTTGAGAGTGGGGGGAGCATCCTCAAAAATGTTGGTGCCTTGCTCCATCTCTATGCACAGTCGAGTTGAATATAGTATTTGGGCCTTGAAGTTTTTGGCACGCAGCTGTTTCATAATGGGCCATATAGCTTTTCTGTTTTCCTGCACCAGGTTAGTATAATCATTGTTGAATTGAAGCCGGTGTTCCCCATATTTAATAACACTTCTCCAAGCAAGTCTTAGAATTTCTTCTTTAGACGTATAAGAAGTGAGCTTTGCTACAAAGGACCGTGGTCTGGCCCCAGGGTTGGTGGGCCTGTGAACTAGCGAGTGGTGAGCTCTGTCCATATCAAGACTGAAATCCTTGGGAAGATTCAGGGCCTCCTTGACCACATTTTGTAAAAAAGTAATCAGGTCCGTAACTCCATCCTCTGAGCCCTCTGGAATTCTGTATACACAAATATTTTGGCGATGACTCCTGCCCATCAAATCATCACGTTTGCTTGTAAGTTCTCGTTCTCTAGCAAGAGGGAATAGGAAAAGTTGATCATGACAGTCGGCTTGCTCAGTAAAACTTTTAAGGCCGATTTCGATCTGATCCGCTCTGTGCTCTATTTTTTGGATGTCTGTCTTTTGTTCAGTTAGGGTAGTGTCTGTCTTTTTAATGGTCCTGGCTGTTTGTATGAAGAAGGACTCCAACTGTGAGCAATCGCCCATCCACAGCAACCATCTCTGTCCCCGATTCATCTCCTGCTATGTCATGTACAGAACCACGTTTTTTTGCTGAAGCGTGCTGTAGAGCTTTTGTACGAGGGTCTGCCAGTTTCTGTTAAGGAGCACTTTCGATCAGGGGATTACATGCTGATTGATGGTGGATGCCAGTAGATGTTTGCAAGAGCGAGACGCAGCCCTGAGACTAAGCTGCCATGTTGCTGCTGACGTCACACACATACACACACACGCGCGCGCGCGCGCAAAACAACACTCACTACACATATGCAATTTAGCACATCATACTTGCACTACTCACACCAGTTTTTCCACAACCACTCCACAACAGAAAGTAAACATTACTGAGGCACTGGATTATAACAACAGGGCAGTAAGGAGCATGTATTAAACATAAAAAAAAATGTTATTAAACGTAAAAAAATTTAAAAAAATCATAAAACACTACAGCAGTGGGGAGGTTCCAGGAAAAATAAGTTAATGGGGGATCCCATGGTGTTGCAGCAGCAGATGGTGCATTGACACTATCTGCAGCTGATGTTGCTCGATCTGCTCCACCTGCTGATTCACAGCACCCACTCTTTCATTGCTTTCTCCCAGCACCGCCCACAGCAGTGCAATGTCTGAGGTAGTGGTGGTGGTGAGGGTGGTGCCGGTGGCATTGGTGGTGAAGCAGCTGCTGCTGTTGTCCTCCTCCTGCTGCAGCGGTGAGGCACAACACCCCCAGCATCCTCTGCCACAGAAGGGCCAGCAGGTGGAGGCCTAGCCCGTTCGGTGGCAGCCTGCTACTCCACCTTGTGGTGGCTTATCATATGTCTGCACTGGCCACCAGTCCCCAAATGTGTCCCCCGGGGGCCACGGTGCACCTGCACACCACATAACCGACACACCACAAGGGTGCTGTCCCCCACACAGTTAAAAAAATGCCAGACTAGGGAGCTGTGGGGGGAGAGGACCAGGCACAGGAGGGGCAGATGTGCTGCTGGCAGCACTGTCATGCACTTGGGGCTCCATCTGCGGCTGTGGAGGTGGTGGAAGGGGTGCTGCTGGAGCCCTTCAGCTGCTACTGGTGGTGGTGGCAGAGTTGGTGGATGAGCCGCCGGTGGCACTGGTGGTGCTGCTGCTTCCAGAGGGGAAAAGGCAAGACCAAACAGTTGGGAGCGGTCCAAAGACACGCGACCACCCCCGCACATGCGCACTCCCCTCTGCCCATGCCCACGGGCCACAGACTTTCCCTGGTCCCTCGCGCACAACCCACTACTTCCCTCTCCAACTGACGCCTCATGCAAAATAAGACAGCTTCACACACACTTAGTCTCACACACACAAAACAAATCTTATAAAACAAACAAATCAGTCACAAAAAAGAACTGAAAAAACACTACAAAAAAACTAAAGATTTAGCTTTTAAAAAAGCTGTTTGTTTTTAGGCAATTCGCAAGATATGAACAAATATAACACTCCAAACTCTCCTCTCCTCTCCACACAAAATGCTTCCTCCTACCACTGCAAAGGAGAAAGTGAAACTATCTGCTTGTATGACTCACTTCCTTCCTGCCTGCCTAAAGCATGTGACTGACAGTACTGTAAGCCATGTGATGTGTGGGGGGCTGCCTATCTTGTTGTTACTTCGCCTTACTTAGTTACGGCAGAATGACAACGCAAAGTCATAATGAGAAGGCAGGAGATTTTACAATGGCCACTGCGATAGCGTTATGAACGCCATGGACACTCCAAGGCCCACTTTGCTGGTGGATTTAAATTCGCTGCATCTCTAATTAGGAGTTGGGAAAGGTCTGAGCCACGGTGAGTTGATTGACAATTTATTTAGTTTTTGTTGACCGAGTAAGTGCATTAGACAAATCCTGCCTATTTTGAGGCACGACCCGGGGGAGGAATATTCAGATGAATGCCAGCTGACCTTGAACCAGATTAAGCTGCTGGTGGTATTTTTAGTGACTTGGACTATATCAGTTGCTGTGATGGGATTCAAACTTATAATAGCACAGGTCATCAGGGGTTGGGGTAGGACCATACCATGGTGAGTCTAAGGGCTATACCAGTGAATGTGGTGGGATCTGAACCAGGTCCAGTGCTGTGGGGGCCTTACCCGCTTTGGGGAAGGGTGGTAGTCTAAATTTGTACCAGACCAGCTCTGGTGTTATGGGTGTGTTACCCACCATGGGGATGCGGAGGGGGGAGGCAGACAAGGTCTGTACTTGGCCAGTTATTGCTTGTCAGTTGGTATGCTGCGCAATACATTTGGTCTATATTTTACATGGTAAGGTTGCAATCTCATAGGCATTTGTCCAAAAAATACATTTAATGTATTGTCTGTCATAATACATTTCCACTATAGATTGGTGGTTGACATACTGGTAAATTTAAAACTATTTACTGCTTTTACTGTATTCCCCCCCTTACACTGAGGCAGTGCATGATGATGGGTACAATGTAGTGACTATCCGTTTTGCACAGACTTGCAGGTCAGTGAGTAGACTGCACAATACTATTGGAATATACATTCCCCTGTTATATTGTATTCTAATTTGCATTTCCACAAAAAACAGGGAGTGAGTGCTGACTACATTTGTACCTGGCCATGTTGCAAGTGAATTACTCGCCATGTGGAGGGGGGGGGGCTGATGGGAGGGTCTGAAAATATTTGTACGCTTGTACTGAATTTCCATCTAGGTTGAGGTTGTGCAAGCTGACAAGTACCCTGGAACGAACAACAATGTTGTGCAGACTTGCTTAGCACTGTGTAAGCCAAGCCATACTGTTGCTCTCTTTGACTGTTTTAAGTTGTAATCTAGTCGTAATTTGCAACAGTAGCATTTTCCAGGGAGACTATCAGTATGCATTCCCTCTATCAGCTGATGGTGAACTTGCAAGTAATTGTCATAATTCTGTACCATTTGTTCTCAGGACCCAGCCACGGGTGGGGGGGGTGCACTGTACAGTTTGTGTGTATGCTGACACCTTGGATTATCTTCAATGGTGATGTCTGTGCATCACAGACATGGGAAACCCACAACAGGTGTTGGTCATCATGTGTGCTCGGGTACCTGAATCCCACTTGGGTAGTGGAGACAGTGACTTGGGCAGCTTCTATCTCTTTTGTTAAAAAGGTATTTCTACCTAGGAGATGCCTATGTCCCAGTGACACATGCACCTAGCTCCATTGTTGTTCACAAGGTGTGTCATGGTCCGTGAACCATGCCTGGTGAGGATGGGCACCTCAGTGACTGGTGCCCATTCATGAAACAATGTGACTACAGTGCTTATAAGCACCATTCCCAGGTGCAGGCAGCCCCCGCCCCTTCCCCCCAACCAAGTATACACCAGTGACCAATCCTATTCATGACACAATGTGATTTCAGTGACTATGAGCACCATTACCAGGCGCAAGCATCCCCATCCCCATCACCACAACCCAGTATACATATGAACATATGAAGCCAACAGAAGAGGGCCATTTGGTCTATCAAGTCTGCTCATTTTGCAGGGTCCACAGCTTGAGCTAATGTCCCTGCCCTCCCTCCCCAACCTCTCTACTCATGATCCTTACCTTCTCCCTATGCCTATCCCAGCCTCTCTTAAAGCTACCCACTGTCTTCAACGAGATGACCTCTTCCAGCAGTGCATTCCAAGTGTTCACCACCCTCTCTGTGAAGAAGTACTTCTTGATCGCCCTCCTCAACTTCACACCCTCCAGCTTAAGACTGTGACCCCTTGTGTTATGGTTGCCACTCAGCTTAAAGAGACTCTCCTTATCAACCTTATTTATTCCTTTCAAGTACTTGAAGGTCCCAAGCATGTCCCCCTCTCTCTCCCTGTCTTCCAGGGAGTACATGTTCAATGCTCTCAATCTCTCCTCATGTGCCTTACTCTGCTGACCTGCTATCATTTTTGTAGCCCTCCTCTGGACCTTCTCCAGCAAGTTAACGTCCTTTTTGAGGGTACCATGTAATGACAGCGATCAAAAAACAACAACTGCTATCATCGCGAATGTATACTGCATTTCAGTGACATATAACTACGAGTGACCCGACTTCCAGACAAAACACAATTGTTTATGCGGGGTGGCTGTGCCCCTCTCCCCCACGCGGCACAGCTTGCCAAATCCCATAGCCCAATGCCTGAGAAAACCACTTTTCAGGGTGGGACAAGCAGTCTCACATGCACTGCTTGTCCCACGGACTACCAAAGTGTGCTAATTTAAAAAAAAAATATTTTTTACCTGTTTTCCCCCTTGCCAGCCGCTTGATGTTGCTTGCTCCACCCATTTCTCAGCCAGTCACATGATGTGTCATAGTAATGGTCATGTGCCGATTAGTCGGGGGGAGGCATGGGCGAGCGAGCAGACAGGCACAGGCTGCAGTGCGATTGGGCGTGAGCCGACAGGAAGGTGGACTGCTTGGAAGAGCTGTGATCACGATTGGCCTGATGAAGCCAGACCAACTGGCTAGGCAGCCTATAGTTGAGGGTAGACTGCCTGTCAGTCCTGGCTATTGGCCGTCGCCCTTGTAGGAGGAGTTGGGAGTGTCAGTAGCTCAGCGTGCGTCAGAGATGGCACCATTTAGCTACTGACACTTCTAGGGGATTGATGTTTCTCTAGCTTCGTTGTGTTTGTGTCACGCAGTGGCATTCGGCAGCATTTTGGTGCTTGGCTCAACTATCTAAATATAAAATACCTTCTTTTTGGCTACCAGTACTCTGCCTGCACTGAAGAAAAGCTATATTAAAAACAGGTATAACGGGACTGCGGCAAATTAATTAGGTTCTGAAGTCTGGGGGGAGGGGGAGATGTGTGAGAGATTGAATTGGGAGGAAACATAGAAGCTGACGGCAGATAAGGACAGCAAGGCCCATCCAGTCTGCCCATTTATTTTTCTACCTTATGACTGTCCCATCGGCCTTCGCTCTGTCAATGGCCTATCTATTCATACTCATCTGTATTGCTCCCTTATGCCTATCCCATGCCTGCTTGAAGCCCTGCACTGTATTCCTATCCACCAGGAGGAGGACAGATAGAAGTCCGAGACACCTCTGAAAGGCATCTGAGGGGACAGTCTCTGTCTGTGTCTTTCACTCTTAGTATAATCTGCATTTCATTCTGCAAAATCTGCATTTCTTGGATTCTGCAAATTTAAAAAGGCAAAAAGGAATCTGTTGTTGAAACGAAGGGAGAACTTGAGGCACACTGACTGCAGGGGGCCGTGTCTGACTGAGATTGTGTGTGGAGGACTGTGGTGGATGTAGGATAAACTAGTCAAAACATTAAATTAGATAGAAAAAAATGTAAAGTAAAAAAAAAAAAAAAAAAAAAGAGCATTTTCTAGTATTACTGACTTATAGGCACACTCAGCCTGGCTCCTGCTAAGGGTAGAGTAAATTCTGTGAAGTGAACAACAACTTACAGAGAAGAGAGACTAAACGATTCAAATATTGTAATATTTTTTTATTATAGAAAGAAACAAGCATTTGTCAATGCCGAATGTTTGCTTGCTGGCATTGGCATTGGTAGTGTAGAAGTTACAGAGCTGCATAATAGGAATGGCAGTGAAGTACTGAACTGAAGCCAACCCCACCACCACCACCCTGCAGAGAGTGGCAGGCATTGGGGTGTGCCTTTGGGTCATCAGGCATGACGGCCACACCATTTCATCACACCCTGCCCTGCAGACACTGACAAGCGTCACGGTGTGCCTTGGGGTCTTTGGCCCTTATACGCACCCCATTCCATCAGGAAATATGGTGAGATGGGTGCGGTATAGGAGAATGGGGTGAACTTTGGGGCCGAAGAGTCCAAGGCATACCTCAATGCCTCTCACTGGCTGCAGGATGTGGAATGGTATGAGCATTACAGGCAAGAATCCCAAGTCACACCCCTGATGCCTGTCATTCTCTACAGGGTGGGGGTTATGGTTGGAAACCCTAACACCTCAGGCATTCATTGGTATTTTCACTCCAAATTTTCAACATGTTTTTTTTGTGACCCCCACCTCATGAAAAGTGGCAATATCAGTTTGTTAGCCGAAAGCTGCTTATGCACAGCGACTATGGCATTTAGCACAACAGGTGCAAAAACACATTCCGAACAGGATGTGAAAAATGACAGCTGTACTGTTCATGGGGAGGTGTAAAAAATGGCAATGTTGCAAATCTGCAGTCAAAATATTAAAAAAACTGGTGAAGTCACGAGCGTGCATAGAAACTGTGCAACGCACACCCGTAATGTAATTAGGTTGGGGATTTTTTACAGCAGATTGTCAACACAGGCATTTTGGGACCTCCGATCATGAACAGTGTCACTGTGATTTTCTTTATCTGTCCCGAACAATGATTTCCCACAGCGACCACGCATCTCTGCGCTGAAAGTGTGAAAACACATTTCGGCCATGTTGTGAAAAATGACAACTGTGCTGTTCATAAGGAAGTGTGGAAAAATGCCACTGGTGAAAATCTGGACTGTAAATATTACAAAGTCATGAACTTACGAGGGTGCGTGGAAACTGCACAATGCTCACTCGTAACACAGTCATTTTATGGACTTTTGTCACCAAATTTTCAACATAGCCATTTTAAGACCTCTGCTTATGAACAGTGTAACTGTGATTTCCTTAATCTGTCCCAAACATTGCTTTGGCACACCGACTGCACCATTGTGCGCTACATGTGCGGAAACACATTTGGGGCAACATGTGAAAAATGGCAGCTGTACTGTTCATAAGGAAGTGTAATAAAATGGCAATGTGGAAAATCTGGAGTGAAAATATAGAAAATTCGCAGTTACGAGCGTGCGTAGGAACTGCGCAACGCAAGCTCGTAAAACAGTCGTTTTTTGGAATTTTTTCACCAAATTTTCAATATAGCCATTTTAAGATCTCTGCTCATGAACAGTGTCACTGTGATTCTCTTAATGTGTCCCATACATTGATTTCACACACTGACTGCGTCATTGTGCGCTACATGGGCGGAAACACGCTTTGGGCAAGATGTGAAAAATGACAGCTGTACTGCTCATACGGAAGTGTAATAAAATGGCAATGTTGAAAATCTGGGAGCGAAAATATTGAAAATTCGCAAACTTACTAGCTATAGGGGATCCGGCAACGCGTGGTGTCAAAAAATACAGGTCTCACCTGTAACAGGAGTTCTAGGAATGGTATATGTTGTTCATCCACACTTTCTGGCAGGTATCCTTGCCACTTTAAATCTTGCCGGAAGGTCTTAAGCTGGCTTCTCCACCCACCGGGTGGTAAAACTCTCGGCTCCACCCATGGCGCTGAGATCTGGCCGCTGGAAGCTCAGGTTGTGCGTCGAAGCCGGGGAGGTCGGGTGGGTCATGTGGATGAACAACATATACCATTCCTAGAACTCCTGTTACAGGTGAGTAACCTGTATTTCTAGGGACATGGATATGTTGTTCATCCACACTGTCTGGCAGACTCCTAGCAGTTCTCCGGGAGGAGGGAGGCAAGGCGCACACCCCCGATACTTACTTGGGAAAGAGAGACTGGAGAACCGAGGCCCCAAAACCAGCATCCCGGCGTGACTCAATGTCGATGTGGTAATGGGCGATGAAGGTGTGTGCTGACTTCCAGGTAGCAGCCCTGCAGATTTCCTGGATAGAGGCGTCCCTGGAAGCAGCCACCGATACAGCAGTATGGCGGGTAGAATGAGCTCTTATCCCTCTGGGAGGCTCCATGCCCGCCAACTTATAGCAGAGATCTATGCAGGAGGTGACCAACCTGCCTATCGTCCGCTTGGCTGCAGGTCTGCCAGATGCAGCTTCAGCGTAGGTGACAAACAGCTGGCGAACCTCTCCTCGAATTTCAGCCGTGTGCTCCTTATAGTAAGCGAGCGCCCTTCTAGGGTCCAAAGTATGGAGCCTATATTCGGCCTCCGAGGTGTGATTGGGGTAGAACACCGGCAGAGTCAACACCTGGTTAAGGTGAAACTCCGACACCACCTTCGGAAGGAATTTCGGGTGGGGGCAGAGGACAACCTTGTCCCTGTGGAAGACCAGGTAAGGAGACTCGATGCAGAGCGCCTGGAGCTCTCCCATCCTTCTGGCTGACGTGATAGCCAACAAGAAGGCGGTCTTCCACGACAGGTGAGAGAGTTCACACCTGTGCATTGGTTCGAATGGCTTGCCCATGAGCTTTGCTAGATCCCATGGAGGTGGAGGTTCTCGCACCGGAGGGGAAATGTGATCAAGGCCTTTGAAAAAGCGCCAGACCACTTTCTCCTGCGCCACCGACTGCTTCCCGGCCCGCGCCCGGTAAGCAGAGATGGCTGCCAGGTGCACCTTAAGGGTCGTCGACCTAAGCCCTTGCTGAGAAAGGGACCACAGGTAGTCCAATATGCTCGCCAAGGAACAGGAGGAAGGGTCCAGGCCCTTGCCCTGACACCAAATGGAAAACCTTTTCCATTTGAAGGCATAGCATTTTCTGGTCGACTCCTTACGGGACGCCTCAACTACATTGAGGACCTCGTCGGAAGACCCAAGGCCTGGAACTCTAGGCAGCTCAGGAACCAGGCCATCAGGTGCAGGGATTGAAGGTCTGGATGGAATACCTTCCCTGATTGACTGAGAGCAGGTCCGAGGCGAGCTGGAAGCTGCCTCGGAAGCCTGGAGCTGAGGCTGAGGAGATCTGGTACCAGTACTGGCGGGGCCAGTCTGGGGCTATCAAATCACCTGCGCCTTGTCCCTCCTTGCTTTGAGCAGCACCTTGTGCATCAAGGAGACAGGGGAAAGCGAGAAGAGGCCGGGGTCCACGGCCTCGAGAAGGCATCCCTGCAGAAAGCCCCTGCTGAGGGGTGGGCATGGAACAGCCTCAACCGCATTCTCCCTGGAGGCAAACAGGTCCACCTGAGGTGTGCCCCAATGGGAGAATAGATCTTGTACTACCTCCGGCAGGAGAGACCACTCGTGGAGCAGCCCCCATCTGGCTTAGGGCATCGGCCAGGGTGTTGGAGGCTCCTGCCACATGAATGGCTAGGAGATCCGCCTCCAGGCTGCGCACGAGTGACCAGATGCGGAGAGCTTCCTTGCATAGAAGCATGGAGCACGTCCCGCCCTGGCGGTTTAGATAGTACATGGTCGTGGTATTGTCCGTCTGGACCCGGACCACTTGACCCCGAAGAAACGGAGCAAAGGCGGTGAGAGCTAGGCGGACCGCTCGGAGCTCCAGCAGGTTGATGTGGCATCGGGACTCCCGCGGGGACCAGAGGCCGTGCGCCCGGTGTTCCCCCAGATGGGCACCCCAACCCATCAGAGAGGCATCGGTCGATAGAGAGACCGTCGGCTCGGGGCGGACAAACAGGATGCCCTCCTGCAGATGAACTGGAACGGTCCACCACTGGAGAGCGTTCCACATCCCCTGGGTCACCGTCACTAGCTGGTCCAATGGATCGGAGCGTTGTGACCACTGGCTGGCCAGCCCCCACTGAAGGGGGCGCATGTTCCAGCGGACCCAACAGACCACGCTGGTACAGGCCTCCATGAGACCCAGGAGGCGCAGGAAGTCCCAGGCAGGGCGCAGTTGCCCAACCAGAAATGATTGGGCAAAGGGGCAAAGGAGCAAAGAACCTTGGCCCTGTCCGCCGGGAGCCGTGCTCTGGCTCGAAGAGAGTCGAGCTCTGCCCCGATGAAAAGAATCACCTGCTTTGGCTCTAGTTCCGACTTGGCCTCGTTGATGAGGAGGCCGACCTGAGAGCAAACCTGGAGGGCCAGGTCTCTGGTCCGCTCCACCTCCTGTCTGGAGGGGGCTGCTATCAGCCAATCGTCCAGGTAAGGGTAAACCCGGACCCCTCGGCGCTGCAGGAATGCTGTCACCACTGCCATGCATTTGGTGAAGACCCTGGGAGCTGGAGATAAGCCGAAGGGCATGGCTTGGAACTCGAAAAGGGAACCTTCCGCTCGAAAGCGAAGGAACCTTTGATGGGACGGACGGATAGGGACGTGAAAAAACGCATCCTGTAGGTCCAGAGAGCAGAACCACACGCCGTGTTCCAAGGATGGGATTATCTGAGCCAGAGTGACCATCCTGAAGGTTCGAGACCTTAGGAACTTGTTCAGGTCATGTAGGTCGAGAATGGGGTGCCAGCCCCCAGTCCGTTTCGGAACCAGGAAGTACCTGGACACGAACCCCGGGTTTGAGGGAGGGTCCGCCACCTCTTATCACCTCCTTCTCGAGGAGGAAGCGATGTCGGCTCGGCGAGCTGACAGCGAGGCTTTGGACCCCGAGGCCCCCCGAGGTGCGACGGCTCTGAAGGGTGGGGCCTGCTCGAACTCCAGAGGCAGGCCCTTTCCTACCACCTCCAACACCCACCTGTCTGTGATAATAGCAGACCAGGCGGAAAGGAAGTACCGGAGCCGTCCCCCATGGGGGGAACCTGGGGTGAGGTGACGAGGTTGGGGCGACACCCCTCAACCCGTCACTGTGCAGGCTTGGAGGAGGGACCGGCCGAGGGACCGCCTGGGCCTTTACCTCCCTGCTTCCTGGAGGAGGAAGCCGCAGGCTTGGGTTTGGGATATGGCCGAGCCTGCTGGCCCTGGTGTTGCTGGCCGGGCATGCGGGCGCGGAGCGGAAAAGGGCTTGGGTTGAGGTCTGCGGCCCTTGTCCCTCTGAGCGGATGATACCGAGTCCAAGGTGGCATTGGATTTTTCGATCCTCTGGAGGTGGCCTTCCACTCCAGGGCCAAGAGGTCGGTCCCCAAGAAGGGGACATCCGCCAATTTGTGCTAGGTATCCACTGTGAAGGTGGATATCCTCAGCCATGCCCGACGGCGCATAGCCACTGCAGCCACTACTGACCTGGCGCATGAATCACCGATGTCCAAAGCAGTCTGAAGTTGCTGCTTGGCCACTGCCTTGCCCTGGTCCTGCACCTGCTTGACCGTGGTCTGCAGGTCAGCCGGGAGATGAGGGACCACCTCATCCAGGGAGCCCAACAGGGCATGAGAAAAATGTGCCATCAGTATGGCCGAGCTGGCCTGACAAAGGCCAAGGGAGGACGCAGCGTAGACTTTTCGCCCGGCATAGTCCAATTTCTTGGACTTCTTGTCGGGAGGTTTGTCCATGTATCTAGCGTTTCCGGCACGCCGGAAAACGCTGTTGGTAACTAACCCCTCGGCCGAGGGATGTTCCGAGAAACCGGACAGGGAACCGGTAGGGACCGCATACTTCCTGGCCATCCTGGCCGAAGGCGCAGGGCAGGAAGCAGGACGCTGCCAGAGCTCCAAGGCCGGGCCCACAATGGCCTCAGCCACAGGGAAGGCCTCCTTAGGGGAATCCCCTCGGTCCAATATCTCCGTGAGGGGATACTTGGCCCACTTGGATACGGACTCGAGCTGCATCCTCGTGGATTCCAAGATGAGTCTGAGCAACCCCAGGAAGGACGAAGGGCTGTCGTCCAGCGACTGACCTCCAAAGGACTCCAAGTCCGCTCGCTTGGAGAAGAAGGAGGAATCATCGTGGGACTCGGAAGAGTCCACAAAGAGCTGCCTCAGGCCTGAGCCACCCTCCACCTGCCGAGGGCGATCGGGAGTGAGGGTGACCGACAGCCTATGGGGCAGACCCTGAGCCGACCGAGAGTTCTTGGTCGGAGCCCCAAACTGCGGCTGTGGAGGCGGAGGTTCCACCGAAATCGGTGGAGCAGCTGGTTTTGGCCGAACAACCGGCCTGACAACAGGCTCCTCGGGTAAAAGCAGGGGTTGTTTCGCCATCCGTGACAGCCACTTAATGGCCGAAGGCGCCGGCTTATTCCCCGGTCATAAGGAGCTGCTGCCACACGAGGTCCCTCGATCGTCGACACAACTTGTGTCGAAGCCTCCCCTCATCCGAGGAGGAGGAAGAGGATGAGCGGCGGCGCCGCTTACCGCGGTGCCGAGACCGAGACCGCCTGTGATGGCGGGATCAGCTGGACCGCGAAGAAGTCCGAGACCAAGAACCTCGGCTTTTCCGAGGACAGTGCAGAGAGGGGACGGGTGGAACCGGCTCCTCCCTCGGCTCGGAGGGAACACCCAAGGGCTCCGGAACCGGAGGCACTGGCAAGCCCACGGGATCCTCAAATCCCACCGGGAGAACTGGGGAGAGGGGATTTTCAGCTTCGCCGGTCGACAACCCATCCAACGGGTCGAGAAAGATCTCGACTGCGTCGACGGGAGTCTCGGTCAACTGACCTGACGGGGACACCGTGAGACCAGTGGCCGAAGCCGAACGATCGACCAAAGTCGATGGCCGACAACTCGGGGAGAGGGACCTTTCCCGCTCCCAAGAGCGTCGACAAAGAGACTTACCCTTGTCTTTCTTCTTGGACCGAGAAGAAGGTCCAGCAGACGTTGGTCCCTCTCCCTAGTGGAGAGGGACAGACAAAGCTCCTTAAAAGAAGCTGTGTAAGAGGAACCCAGGAAAGTGGAATAAAAGCCGCGGTCAAGGAAGATGCGGCCCGCGCTGCCTCCCCTTTGAGGGCTTATCATCTGCTCTAGCTGATCCGCCGAGCCCGCCATCGCGAACCGCCGGACCGGCCTCTTTTGACTTAACCGTGGAAAACGCTCGGGCGCCCAGTTGTAAACGGGCGGCACGGTCTTCGAGGACGTAGGCTGAGAAGGAAGAGCACAGGTCGCAAGCCTGCAGATCGTGCTCGAGGCCTAAACAGTACACACACGTGGAGTGCGGATCTGTCCGAGACATCTTCTTCCCACAAGGGCACTGCCGAAAACCGGGAGTCGATTTGTCCATCGCAGCCGCGAGGGATAGAAGACCGAAGTCTTTTAAGCAAAAAACTTTTAAATTCGGAAAACCGAAGAATTAGGAACCAGTCTTATACACAGAGCGTTAGGGAGGGAACCTGAGCTTCCAAGCGGTAAGGAAGATCTGGCGTCATGGGGCGGAGCTGAGAGTTTTACCACCCGGGTGGGTGGGAGGAGCCAGCTTGAAGACCTTCCGGCAAGATTTAAAGCGGCAAGGATACCTGCCAGACAGTGTGGATGAACAACATATCCATGTCCCTAGAACAGTCATTTTTAGGAATTGTTTCACCAAATTTTCAACATATCCATTTTAAGACCTCTGCTCATGAACAGTGTCACTGTGATTTTCTTAATGTGTCCCATACATTGATTTTGCACACCGACTGCGCCATTGTGCGCTACATGGGCGGAAACATGTTTTGGGCAAGATGTGAAAAATAACAGCTGTACTGCTCATAAGGAGGTGTGGTAAAATGGCAATGTTGAAAATCTGGAGTGAAAATATTGAAAATTCGTGAACTTACGAGCGTGTGTAGGAACTGCGCAATGCACACTCGTAAAACAGTCATTTTTAGGAATTTTTCCACCAAATTTTCAACATAGGCTTTTTGAGAGCCCACTTTATGAACAATGGCAGTGTTGTTTCGTTACTCGGTCACGAAAGGTGATTTTGCGCAGTGACTGTGAAATCACCCTTTGGGCCCGATGAACTTCCATGACAGTGAGAGCATTCATGAGAAGGGGTCCCAAAAACCCCATGTTGAAAATTTGGTGCAAAAATTCCAAAAAATGGCTGAGATATGCAGCAAAGTTGAAAAAACCCTCTTAATTACATTATACAGCTTACTGGCATTTCCTCAGTTCACAGTCGGCTTTGAAGAGTGCAGACGTGTTCCTGGTCCACCGAAGATCGTCACGCGGAGTCCGGAGGTAGTATGGGGTGGGGGGGTGGGGGAGGCAGGGTGCGCAGTGGGTGGGGAAGAGACTGCAAGGGACCGTTTTAAGTTACAGTTTTTTTTTTGTTTACATTAAGGCGCTGGACGTTTGCCACGCTGGGTGGGCTCCCAGTGTGGCACAAGGATAGCTGGTGGGGTGGGGGCGTGGAGCCGACAGGGATTGGGCACCTCTGAGGCATAGCATTTGTTGCCATGCTGGGGTGGGCTCCCAGCGTGGCACCCTGTACTGGGGAGGAACAGTGGAGCCGACGGGGATTGGGCACCCCGTCGGGCTATACATCGTGCGCCATGCCGGGTGGGCACCCATCATGGCATATGTAACTGTGCTTGGGGGGGGCGCAGCACAACCGACAGGGCATTGGGCACCCCCGTCGGCTACACAGTGGGTGTGTGGGGGTGAGCACGCAGTATGCATGCCTGTGTGTGTGTGTGTGTGTGTGTGTGGGGCGCACATGAGCAGGCGATATCTTATCGCTGCTTACTGAAGCATAGCTCCCCCTTTCAACTGTACTCCACTGCATTTTGGAGCTGCCATAGATAGCTCCAGCAGGCACTGGAGAACTGCGGCTGCACCTGCCAACACACTGACTGAATTGGAAGAGGACTGCCACACCTCCAAAAATGCAGATGATGACACTATGTTTCTTGCACACACGTGCAAGCAAACATAAAAATGTTATAAACCTTACTGTACACCCCAGGCTGTCCCTGCCTTCCCTAAAACTAGCTAGCTACAGTCATTGGTGGATTGGCTAGATGGGGTGGTGTGGTGTGTGGGCCTGGCTGTGAGTGAGGTGAGATCAGATAGCCTGTGCTAAGAGCCACTGCCAGGAGACAGACAGTAACTCGGAAACTACTGCATGTTACTGAGTCTGAGGACTCATTAAATCAAAAAGATTTAAAGGGGGGAAGGGATTATAATTATACACAAGGAAAAATATATAAACCAACCAAAACCTTATCTAACCTTGCTTGCTACAGAGTAGACCAGCAGTGGTGGAAGGAGGTTGTGTGTGGCCGCTGTGATCCTGTGAGACCCACCCTACCCCTGCCCTGAGAGAGAGAGAGAGAGAGAGAGAGAGAGAGAGGAACCTAGGCACAGCTGAGCAGTGTGAGCAGAGCACAGCACATAACAGAATAGAAATAAATTACAAAGGCAATAAAAACAAGCATTTGTCAATGCCGAATGTTGTCTCGCTGGCATTGGCAGTGCAGGAGTTAGAGATGCATAATAGGAATGGCAGTGAAGTACTGAACTGACGCCAACTCCAACCCACCCTGCAGAGACTGACAGGTGTTGGGGTGTGCCTTTGGGTCGTCAGCTATAACGCTCAGGCCGTTTTACCTCACCCTACCCTGTAAACACTGACAAGTGTTGTGGTGTGCTTTGGGGTCTTTGGACCTTATACTTACCCCATTCCATAAGGAAATACGTTGAGACAGGTGCAGTATAGGATAATGGGGTTAACTTTAGGGCCGAACACTCCAAGACACACCTCGATGCCTGTCACTGGCTGCAGGGTAGGGGTGGAAAGGTGTGAGCATTACAGCCAATTATCCCAAGTCACACCCCTGATGCCTGGCAGTCTCTACAGGGTGGGGTGTTACAAGGTGGAAACCCTAACGTCGTAGGCGTTTGTTGGTATTTTCTCTCCAAATTTTCAACAGGCTTTTTGTGACCCCACCTCCTGAAGAGTGGCACAGTCAGTTTGTTAGCTGAAAGGTAGTCTTGCACAGCAGCTATGCCATTTGGCAACACAGGGACGAAAACACATTTTGGGCAGGATGTGAAAAATGACAACTGTATTGTTCATGAAGAGGTGTAAAAAAATGGCAACATTGAAAATCTGGAGTGAAAATATGCAAAATTGGCAAAGTCATGAGCATGCATTGAAACTGTGCAACACATGCCCGTAACCCAATTATTTGGGGGATTTTTTAAAACACATTTCCAACATAGGCATTTTGGGACCTCCCCTCATGAACTGTGGTACTGTGATTTTGTTAATCTGTCCCAAAAGTTGATTTCCCACAGTGATCACATCTTTGCGCACCACAGGTGCGAAAACACATTTTGGGCAGGATGTAAAAAACGACAGTTGTACTGTTCATAAGGAGGTGTGGAAAAATGCCACGATTGAAAATCTGGCATGAAAATATTGCAAATTTGCGAAGTTACAAGGGTGCGTGGAAACTGCGCAACGCATGCTTGTAACACAGTCATTTTATGGACTTTCGTCACCATATTTTCAACATACACATTTTAGGTCCTCTGCTCGTAAACAGTGTCACTATCATTTTCTCAAGTTATCCTGAAAACTGATTTCGCACAGCGAACACGCTATTCAGCACCGGAGGTGCGAAATCACATTTCGGCCAGGATATGTAAAATTACAGCTGTACTGTTCATAAGGAGGTGTGGTAAAATGGCAATGTTGAAAATCTGGACTGAAAATATTGAAAATTTGCGAACTTATGAGCGTGCGTAGGAACTGCGTAGCATAGCTTGTAAAAAGTCATTTTAGAATTTTCCTGGAAATTTTCAACATAGGCTTTTTGAGAGCCCCCCCCCCCCATGAACAGTGTCACTGTTGTTTCGTTAATTGGTTCCAAAAGGTGATTCTGCGCAGTGACCACAAAATCACCTTTCGGGACCGAATAACACATGACAGTGACTGAATTCATGAGGAGGGGTCCCAATAACCCCATGTTGAAAATTTGGTGCCCAAATTCCCAAAAATGGACACGATATTCACCAAAGTTGAAAAAACCCTATTTATGCCATCATTTACTTATTATTGAGTAAATCGGATTTACAACCTTTGAGTCAATGACTCATTTGCAAAGGCTCCTCGTCAGAATTCAAAACATCAACATAGTCCACAAGATAATAATAGCATGTATAATACAATAATTCAAAGTGGTAAAGGAAAACATAGGATATAAGGTACAATACAACAGTGGGGGGGGGGGGACTGAAGCAGGTCCGTCTAAGGAGTATATCAGAGACAATACACAGTTCAGTTAATAATAGCATGTATAATAGAATAATTCAGAGTGGTAAAGAAGAAAATAGGATATAAACAGCACAATACAACAGTTGGTGGGTGGGGGGTAGCTGAAGCAGGTCCGTCTAAGGACGATATAAGAGACAATATACAGTTCAGGTAGTGTGTAGGTTGCATCCTGTACATTTAAGGAGCTGTCGGGATGCTGAATTTGTCATTGCACATTCACTCTTTTGTTAAGAGTTAGCAGCAGTAGGGTGCAGGCACAATAGCCCAAACCTATGAGTGTGAGTGTGCACTGACGGTTAGGTGCACTTGTAGGCACCTGCATCACAGTTCTAGTACTGAGACAGAATGTGGCAGGCCTAGCCAGAGCTTGGTAACCAGGTGTTAGTGGTGTTGAGTCACAGCCCATTTTGGCCAGTGCACAGGCAGTGGCGGGTGGAAAGTATGTGGTCTTTGAGGGCTATTTTGAATGGGTCCAATCTGGTGATAGAGGAAACGGCCGAGGGAAACTCATTGTACCATAACGATGCTCTGTAGTAAAAGGACCTTTGAGCTAGTAAGGTCATGACCCTGGATACTGTTCATATCAGTTTGTTAGCCGAGCGGGTGTTAGCTGTAACATGGTCTGAGCAGAGGGCGGCAGAAACTCCAGGGGTTGCGAGACCTAGGTGAATTGGGCTAGGGCTGTTTGATAGTGGACTCTTTCGGCGAGAGTGAGAATATTTGTTAAGGCATACAGGGTACAGCCGTGGGTACGCCTGTCAACCCCAGCAAGGAGTCTGCATGCTTTGTTGATGGCTAAGTGGATTTTATTCAGAGCCGTGTGGTCAGCGGCCATGTACATGGTTACTCTGTAATCTACTAGAGAGAGAGAACAGAGGAGGTGACCACAAGGTTGAGGGCCTCAGGCAGCAGGCACTCTCTATGCTGGTACATTAGTCCTATGCGAGTATTTATGGCTGAGGTGAGGTTATCGATGTGTGGGTGGAATGAGAGGCAGGGGTCAAATGTAAGGCCCAGATATTTGTAGTTATGGATTTGCTCCAAGGGGAGGCGGGCTTTGGAGAAGATTTTTAGCTGGGCATGAACCCCAGAGCAGATAGGCAGGGTAGTCGAGAGAGTGTTGTTAATCTTAACACAATGGAACCTATCTGAGAGGTAACTTGCAAACCACGTGATGGGTCCAGTGGACAGCCTGGTGAGGCGGAGAGTATTTAGGAGTGGGGTACGAGAGACAGTATCGAAAGCTTTTGAGAGGTCAATAAATACTGCTCCTGCTAGATGTTTCTTATCCAGGGCTTTGTGCAATGAGTTAGAGAACTCTGTGAGGGCACTTGTTGTGCTATGCCCTGTTCTAAATCCATGTTGTTCTCGACATAGTATGTTGTGCACGATTAGGTATTCGGAGAGTTGAGTGGCAGCGATTTTTTCCAGGGCGTTTGAGAGGGGTGGTAGAATGGAGATGGGCCCCAATTATTGGGTGAGGTGGAATCCCCATTCTTCAGAATTGGTATGATAGTGCCTGACTTCCAGTCTGTAGGAAATTGCTGCAGACATAGGAAGAGGTTAAGAAGATCAGTCAGTGGTGAAAGTACCGAGTCTAGTACCAAGTTAAGAATTCTCATATCAAAGGAGTCTTTGCAATAGTTTGAACCCTTGAGGGCATTTGCAAGGTATGGCCTTGCTTCCCTTCTAGTAATAACTCTGAGGTGAAAAGGGGGTAGGTATTGTTTCTTTCATGGGTTGTAGGGGTGGGGTCGAGGAAGTTGTTAGGAAGGATAGCACTCAGGTCAGAGAATGTGGCATTTAGGCAACTGGCGACGGTAAGTGGGTCCGAGGAGTAGGCATTGTTGACAGTTAGCTGGGAGAGTGGAGGCATCCTAGCTTTTCTGTTAAGTTCTTTAAGGTTGTCCCAGAACAGCCTTGCATTCCCCTAGGTGGAGGCGAGGGTAGTTCTATAGTAATCTGCTTTAGCCCTCCTTATGGCCCAGGTGCATCTGTTGCGGGCTGCCTTGTAGTTGAGCCTGTCTGCCGGCACCCTTGAGGCAAGTGCTTTGTGCCAGAGATCGTCACGGTTCCTTAGCTGCTGAAGTAATGCAGGGGAGACCCAGGGGGGCATTACGTTTTTTGGATTGGACCTTTGTGATGGGGGCAACTCTGTCACACGCAGTGTTGAACGTTTGGGTGAAGTAATCTAGGGCTCCATCTATAGAGTGGAAGTGTCTGATGGGGGACCAATCACATTGGGCTAGGTGTCTGCTTAGTTTAGTGAGGCCTCCTGGTAGGAAGAGGCGACATGTAAAATTATTTGGTTGAGGCATTTGCCGCTGACACGACCTGGTGAACAGGATGAGGGAGTGGTCACTTAAGGAATCTGGAAGGACAACCAGGTCATTATACAGCTTACCGGCTTTTCTTCAGTTCACGGTCAGCTTTGAAGTGTGGAGACATGTTCCCGCTCCACCAAGATTGTCGTGCCAGACTCCAGAGGTAAGTATGGGGTGGGGGAGTGGGGACACAGGGTACGCAGAGGGTGGGTGCGGGTTGGGGGTGTGGGCAGGAGAGACCGCGAGGGACCATTTTCATTTTTTACAGGTTAAAAAAAAGACAATGAGGGTCAGTTTTCTTTTTGCAGGTGGTTGTTTGGCACACTGGGGTGCTCCCAGTGTACCACCTGCAAAAATGGGGAGGGGACCGTGAGCCGATGGGGACTGGGGCCCTGTGTCGGCGTAGAAAAAGGGTGGGGCACGATGATGCCGAGGGGATTGGGCACCCCTCGGCACACACAGCACAACATAAGTGGCTGGGGACATTATGCCAATAGGGACTGGGCTCCCCTGTCGGAAAACTAAACTAGGCAGGGGGGACTGAAGCTGACGGGGATTGGGCCACCCGTTGGCGAGGAAAGACTGTTGGGGGGGCACATGATGCCGAGGGGGATTGGGTACCCCTTCAGCAAACACGTAGAATGAGAGGGGGGCATCATGCCAAAGGGGAAGTGGGCTCCCCTGTCAACAAATGAAGTGGCTGTGGCAGTCAGTGCCACCATATTTAGGTTAGGGAAGTGATTCACCAGCAAGGGCACGTCGGGAGGTGCCGCTGCGTGACGAGCTTGGCTCTCATTGCAGTGGACCCTTCCTTAGATATGCTCGCAAAATTACATGTTGCTGGTGTGGCGCCTGCAGCTGCCTTATTGGGGAATGAGGGATGCACCTACTGATGTGTGCCCTGCATTCACCCACAGCAACTGCACCTCCAAATCTGCTACTACTGCAATATGTTGTCTGACGCGCAAGCGCGAGCCAACATAAAAATAAAGCATTTTGCGCTACTGTGAAAAAAAACAACTAACTAGCTTTCTTTAGTGGAGTCAAGACAGTGGAGGGGTGTGTATGTGTGTGTGTGTGGCTAGCCTGTGAGTGAGACCAAACCTTGGTCAGACCTGTCCTGCCCTCAGACTAGCTAGGGTACTACTGGACTGGTAGAGAGAGGGCTGCGCACAACTGAGTACTCGGGAGGAGGACTTAATAAAAATAATCTATTCAAACTAAAGGGGGAACTATCAAACCAAAGCATTTATTCTGATTGTGCTACTACTACAGAAAAAAAAAATAAACCTAAGTACTAGCACTTTAGTGGATGGTGAGAAAAGCAAAACACTGACACTTGCTGACTCGTCTTGTCAGTGCTAGCTACAGTGCTACAGCTGGTGCTGCCTGCTAGCTGCTACTGTCTGTCTGCTACACTATGGTGCCAAGTCCAAGATAAGTACCACACTCATAGTAAGTGTCTCCCCCACCCCAACTGTTTGTACAGGCCGGCCACGGAGTCCTCTCGAAGTGTTGCATGTAAACACTTAAGTCTTAAGCACAGCAGGTTAATTAACCAAGAAAGTGAACAACACACACACAGATATTTAAAAATAAGTTTATTGTGTACAACATTTCACACTATCAAGTAAAATTCAAAGAAATAAGCAAAATCAAACAACTCTATTTTTCCTTTGGACAGGTACCTCTGGCTCCATCACATCTTCTTCTCCTTCTTCTTCAACAGGATCAAAAAGTAAAGTGTCAGAACAGTCACAACAAAGGCTGGCTCTGCTTCTGCCCCAAGCCCTGGGCCCTAATCAGAAGGAAAACAACCAAAATAATCATTCTCAGTCTGGCTGGCAGTATAGCCTAAAGGTAGAGTAACGAGCCTGATACATCCAAAAGACCAGACCTGAGTTTGAATCTCACAACCTCCACTTGCATACTGTGTGACTCTGAGCAAGTCACTTAACTGCCCAGTGCTCCCAGTTCGACCCTGAAAACAGGCACTTGTGCCTAATGGCCTTACCCAGTTACCAAAGACTAAAATAAAAAAAAAAAACATCTGAGTCTGTGTTTTTAGACACAACAGCTAAGCAATCTGTGTCCTTGTCGGTTTCAGAAACGACTGAGAAAGACAGCAGCAGGTCTTGTAGTATGTCAAATGCCATCACCAAGCTCAGCATAGCGAAAGCGAGCGTTAAGTTTAGATGAGGAAACAACAAGCTTAACACTGAGAAAAGAAACAAAGATAAAAAATACGATGTAGAAAAAAGGGCTTGAACGTTTCAACATCACAAGCTAAATCAGTTTACCTGGTTAAGGTATTTTGACCAAAAATGTGTCATGTACTGCTCAGTCTGTGAGAAATATCCCACTCTTGTGACTCCTGCTTATTCCGAAAAACCTAACGTGTTTGCCACTGGTTCAAATAATTTCAGAACTGAGTCAGAGAGAGCCTGTGAAAATCAAATCCACGTATAATTTATGCAAACCAGCATAATCACGAAACTGGTCAACGTGCAGTCAATTTTAACATATCTGATACAGCAATATATCATGCATTTTCTCAGCTGGAGGAAGCCACCAAAAATAAAATGAGGTGTTTATTTAATACTGCAAATTCTTTGGCTAAAACTTTACGTCTTTTCTCAGATATGGAGTGGCTTTGCACATTGCAAGAAAAAAATGGAGTTTAACTTGATAGCAATTACGCAAATGGTAAACAGGCCAGAGATTTCTGTAATGCAATATCAGCTGTCATGTCTAAAACAGTGATCCAGATTGTCAAAAATACAAATTTGTAACCATTCTTGCAGACTGCAGCATAGATGCAAGCACAGTAGAGTGGGAAAATGTTTTCCTTTGTTCTGTTGATGGCACAGAATAAAAGGTTACAACTGTGTTAATTAAAGCTGTACCTCTCGAACATTCTTGCAGAGATGGAGTCTTTAAAACAATAAGCTCTGCGCTGGAATCTGCTGATCTTTCTTTTGCGCAACTTAATGTGAGCAAGCTAGGACCGATTCTCATATCTGCCAGCTTTGATGGTGCCAGTGTGATGATGGGCCATACAGGTGGCACCACAGCACAAACCCGAGAACATGTCCCCACTGTAATACCCATGCACTGCGTAGCCCACAAACTGGAGTTAGCAGTTCTTGATGTCATGAAAAAAAATCCCTTTGTTCAAAAAGTAGAAAACACCCTGAAAGGAATTTTTTTATTTCACTACCACAGCCCCAAGAAACTTAGAGAACTACAGGAAATAGCAGATGTCATACACACTGACTTGGCTAATTTCAGTGCAATAAATCAAGTGTGTTGGCTTGCAAGTAAGACCCATTCATTTCATGCTGTTAAAGTCATCCTGCCCACAGTAGTTCAACATCTCGAACATGTTGCAAACTCTGTTGGTGATGATAGTGCCAAAGCAAAGGCCCTTCTAAGAGATGTGCACTCAGTACAGTTTGTAAAATCACTGTTTATTCTTCAGGATTTTTTACCAATATTGAAAAATCTCTCCCTGGAATTTCAAAAGGATGACCTGCTAATATTAGAAGTCCCCTGGCCAGCCTGGTGGTGCTGAGGGTTGAGGCGCTCGACGCCACACCTCGCACTGCACCGGCGACTCGGGTTCAGGAACGGACTCGAGCGCCGGTGGTTGGGAGGGGAAGGGTTGAGGACTTAGCTCCCGTGTGGCACTCTCCTCCCCAGACTCAGGGGATGGGTTGGCCTGCTGAGCCAGGGACCCCCAGTGGAGACCAGAGGGCACTGCAGCAAGCCAGGCAGCACGTACTAACGTGGCTGACACATGAAGGGTTGCCGTGCGCCAGAGCATGCCCACGCATGGGGGGGACTACAAAACATGGAAAAACCTGGTTCTAGGAGTAGGCAATGGCATCAACCCCCATGCCCAATGCCGAGTCCGTCCTGGCCGACCTTCAGGGATCCTCCACCTGGGGCCCAACTCTGCAGTTGGAGACTATGTGTACAAGTGCGCCCAAAGTAGGAGGGGCGGCCCCATCCCGGAGGGGTCAAGCCGGGGGAGCCAGCTGCGAGGCGGGGTGGAGGAGAGGAAGGTTCAGTCGAGGGGACTTCAGGCAGGGCAGGATTCAGGTTGGATGTCTGAGAGAGGCTCCTAGAGCCTTGATCAGGAGGGAAAAAGAATAGAAAAAAAAAATATATATATATATATATATATATATATATTAGAAGTCCCCCAACTCATCGAGACATGCTTGTTCCAGTTAACACTGGTTCAGTTGTTTAGATTTCAAAAATTTTGATTTATCATGAGAAGAAATTGCGCAGTTTGGCATGACCAATTAAAGTAATTTGTTAGGCTACTTTCATAACTTTTTCCAAAGATCATGTATCCAGCATGCAAAGGGAGTATTCTGCATTCAAAGCAATAAAGTCTGCGGTTGATAAGCCATATCTGCAAGTATATTCATGGCTACTGTGAGAGAGACCTGCCCAGCTTGCTCACATCCTTGATCTAATAGAAATGTTACTGGCTATGAGTGTGTCTACAGCTAAATGTGAGAGAGTATTCTCCATTCAGAATCTTATAAAAACAAAAACAAGAACAAGTTTGGCTGACCTCTCCAAGGCCTTTGACACTGTCTGTCATCCCCTTCCAGTCAACTCTCTCCACCAACTTAGCTTCTCTGGCGGTCCCATTTCCTGGTTCTCTAGCTACCTCTCTACTAGATCCCAGCGTGTCAAGATCAGCGGCTCCTTCTCTAGCACTCTTGTCGTTCGCTCCGGGGTCCCTCAGGGCTCCATCCTGGGTCCAATACTTTTTAGTCTCTACCTCAACACCCTCCCCCAGCTCATGTACTGGTAAAATGCTCCTCTACACCGATGATGCAGTCCTCATTGCCTCACATCCCAATCCCACCTCCCTCCAATTATCCCTCCAGCAAGCTTATAACCAAGCCGAAAGGTGGTTCAGTGACCGCAGACTGGTCATTAACCTAAAGAAAACCAAATCAATGCTCTTCTCCCACCACCAAAATAAAGCTAAAAATACCCCCTCTTGATTATCCCCAGCACTCTGCACCCGCTAGAAAAAGTGACCACATACAAGTACCTAGGCATCACGTTTGATATTGCCCTCTCCTTCCACACCCACATTAATGCCCTGTCAGCTGCCATTAACTCTTGGATTGGCCTGCTATACCAGCACAGGGACTGCCTGCCTCAGGTTGCCCTCAGGCTGGCCATCACCTCCTCCGTCTTGTCCCTCGTGGACTATGGCTTGCCCATCTATGCCGCAGCTGACAACACTGCCCTCTCCAAAATCTAACTCTCCATCAGTAAAGCCTGTAGGCTCCTGACCAGTGCCCCCAGCCAAACTCACATTTGCCTTCTCTATACTATCATCAATCTGCTCAACTTTGAGTAGTGACTGCTCTACCAGACCTGCCTTCTCGCTAAGAAATAAGTGCTAGGACTCCCCCCCCGGGGTCTCCACCTCCCTACAGCCATCATCATCTGTCACCACCCGTAGCTCTGTTAGGGCCACTTTCAAAGTGCCCAGAACTAAGACCACTCTTGCCCAGAGATCCGTCCTCTACCGAGCCCCCACCCGGTTCAACTCCCTCCCTAGCTGCATCTCCAACTTGCCAAAAATTGACTCCTTCAAAACAGTCCTTCGGAACCATATCTTTAATACCCGCTGTTGTAGGTGCAACAAACCCTGTTATTTTTTTTGCAGTTAATCTTTTTATTGAGAATAAAACATATTTTCCATATTATAACAAAATAATACCATGCAGACATAAATACAATACAAAATGTAGTATGGCATTTACACAATGGACATTGATTAAGTAAAATTGGATCAAAGACTAACATAATGATTATGATTGTATATATTCATATATATATATATATATATAGATAGAAACATAGAATTTGACGGCAGATAAGGACCGCTTGGCCCACCTAGTCTGCCCATTTTCCTACCTAACAGATAAGCTGCAGATCCTAGTTAACCAACAGCTTAATTCCTCCTACCCCCCCAATAGGACTGCCCTATGCCTGTCCCATGCATTCTTTAAGTCCCCCACTGTTCTTCACCCCACGACCTCTTCAGGGAGGCTGTTCCATGCATCCACAACCCTCTCAGTGAAAAAATACTTCCTCACATTACCTCTGAGCCATCCCCCTTCTATCTTCAAATTGTGCCCGCTTGTTCTTGCACATCTCTTTTTCTGGAAGATGCTACCCTCTTGGACTTTGTTAATTCCCTTGAGGTACTTGAAAGTTTCTATCATGTCCACTCTCTCCCTTCTTTCCTCAAGGGTATACATATTAAGCTCCTTTAGTCTTTCTTCGTATGTCTTCTGGTGCAGACCCTGCACCATTTTGGTTGCCCTCCTCTGGACAGCCTCCACTCTGTCTATGTCTTTGCGGAGATGGGGTCTCCAGAACTGCACACAGTACTCCAGATGGGGTCTCACCAACTGTCTGTACAGAGGGATAACAACTTCCTGTTTTCTACTATTGATGCCTCTTCCTATACATCCCAGTATCCCCCCAGCCTTCTTTACTGCCTTCTCACATTGCTTGCCCACCTTTAGGTCATCTGATATAATTACCCCCAGGTCCCTTTCTATTTTTACTGTTGTCAGTATCTCACCCCCCATTGTGCACGCTTCCCCAGGGTTTTTGTTCCCCATGTGCATTACCTTGCACTTCTTTGCATTGAATCTGAGCTGCCATACATTTGACCATTCCTCCAACCTTGCCAAGTCCCTTCTCATCCTTTCCACTCCATCTTGTGTATCAACCCTGTTGCAGATCTTTGTGTCATCTGCAAAGAGACATACTTTTCCTTCCAGTTCCTCTGCAATGTCACTTATAAAGACATTAAAAGACTGGTCCCAGTACTGAACCTACGGTACCCGCTAGTAACCCTCTTTCTACAATGTGTACTCCATTTACTACTACCCTTTGCGTCCTGTTGTCTAGCCAATTTTTTATCCAGGCTACCACCTTGGGACCCACTACAAGGCTGGCTATCTTGTGTATTAATCTTTTGTGTGGGACTGTATCAAATGCCTTGCTAAAATCTAGGTAGGCCATGTCCACAGCCCCTCCCTGGTCTACTACTTTGGTCACCCAGTCAAAGAAATCTATTAGATTGTCTGACACGACCTTCCCATCGTGAATCCATGCTGCCTTGGGTCCTGTGCCCCACTGGCCTCTAGGTACTCAACAATTCTTTCCTTCAGAAGTGATTCCATCATTTTCCCTACCACTGAGGTCAAACTAACTGGTCTATAGTTTCCTGCCTCTGTCTTTCTCCCACTTTTGTGAAGAGGAATCACATCTGCCCTCCTCCAGTCCTCGGGTACCACCCCATCCTCCCATGATTTGTTAAAAAGAGTAGTCAGCGGTGTCACTAGTTCTACCCTTAGTTCTTTTAGAATTCTTGGGTGAATCCCATCAGGCCCCATTGCTTTGTCCACCTTCAATTTTATTAGTTCTTTCAGAACCCTTTCTTCTGTAAATGGACTGTTATCGAGCCCCGTCTTCAGAGTGTTTCTCTTGTTTGGTTTAGGTAACTCCCCCTCCTCTTCCTTTGTGAATACTGAGCAGAAATATTCATTCAGTATCCCTGCTTTTTCACTGTCACCCTCTACCCACATTCCCTCCCCTTTATTAAGCTTCAGTATCCCTCCTTTGGTCTTTCTTCGCTCCCTAATGTACCTATAAAAGGTCTTATCCCCCTTCTTAACAGAATTGGCTATCCTTTCCTCGGTTTGGGCCTTTGCTATTCTGACTGCCTTCCCAGCCTCTTTCTGCTTTAACTGATAAAGTTCTCTGTCCTGCTCCTTCTGTGTTTCCTTATATTTCCTGAATGCTGTCCTTTTCTCCTTAACCTTCCCTCCCTCTTTTGAGAACCATAACGGTTTTTCCTTCGTTGTGTTTTATTGATTTGTTTTACACAAAGGCTTGTTGCTTCTGTGATGGATGTTTGATCACTCCCCATTGTTCCTCCACCCTCCTTCTTGCCTGTTTGCTAGTGCTTTTCTGAGGCACTCTCTCATTTCCCAAAGTCAGCCCTCCTAAAGTCCAGTACTCTTGCTTTTGTATGGCTTGATTGTATGGCTGTGTTTATCGTGAACCACACTGTTTGGTGGTCGCTTGTTCCCAGATGGCTACCCACTTCTAAATCTGAGATTCTTTCTCCATCCCCATTTGAGAGTACCAGGTCTAAGATTGCTCCCTCCTGAGTGGGTTCCAATACTAGCTGTCTGAGGCATGCCCCCTGTAGGGCATCAAGAATGAACCTGCTCTTGAATGTGCCTGCAGCAAAGGTGCTCCAGTTAACATCTGGCATATTCAGGTCCCCATCAACAATATCTCCCCTTTTTCTGCCATTCTAAGAAAGCCTTCTATCATTTCCTTGTCCATTCCCTCCCCCTGAGATGGGGGTCTGTATACAACCCCCATGCGGATTGTGGTGCCATTTTCTGTCTCCAGGGTGACCCAAAGTGCCTCATCTGCTCCCTGTTTGCTCTTTAGTTCTGTTGCTTTGATCCCTTCCTTTACATAGAGAGTTACCCCTCCTCCTCTTTTACCCTCCCTGTCCCTCCTGTAGATTGTGTATCCTGGTATGTTGACATCCCAGTCATGGTTCTCTGTGTACCATGTTTCTGTAACTGCCACAATATCCAGGCAACCCTCTTCCATCAAGGCCACTAGTTCAGGGAGCTTGTTACACAGACTATGGGCATTGGTACTTATCACCCTCCACTTTTTGATAGCCTTACCCCTTTTAGCCCCATTTCTGTCCTTAATGCCATTGCCTTTTTTTACATTTAAATCTGTTCTACTCCCTAATAACTTCTGTACCTTGGTGTTTATCTAACTAATCACCATGTTTTGTGGGGGGAGGCTCGGATTTCCCTGCTCCTTTTCAGTGCCTCCCCCCTTGGCTGGTTTAAATGCTTGCCAATGAAGCATTTAAACCTCTCACCTAGGATCCTGGTTCCCCCTCTGGACAGATGCAGACCATCACACCAGTATAGGTCTGCATCCCTCCAGGTGGCTCCCCAGTCCCCAATGAAGCCAAAACCCTGAACTCCACACCAGTTTTTCAACCACTCATTGAATTCCCTGGTGAGAAGTGCCCTAGCATCTCCCTTGCCATAGACAGGCAGCACCTCCGAGAAGGTTACCGTATGCGCTACTTGTCTAAGGCCCCTTCCCAACTCTACAAACTCCTCTTGCACTGCTCTGATCCCATTCCTAGCCAGGTCATTTGTCCCTAGGTGGACAATGACATCCAGCTCCCTCCCTCGTGCAGCTCCTCCCACGATCCTGAGGATTCGCTTCCTGTCCCTCCAAGCTGTGGCGCCAGGAAGGCACCTTACCTCCCTCTCCCCTTCCTCACCCATTTCTACCCCCTAATGATTGAGTCCCCCACCAGGAGTTGTTTCCTTCCCCTGTGGGGTCCCATGCCACCCTCCTGTGGGTCTCCTTTGTGAAGGTTCCCAGCATCCTCCTTGGTCTCCTGCAGGTGCCTCCATAGAGGAACCACTATCCACCAGAAGAGCGAATGAATTGTGGAGGTACAGCTGGAGGATGCAACTCTGTTCCACCACCCTCTCCCTCCTTGAGCCCACCCTGGTCAAGCCTCTCCTCTTTCTTGGCAACCTCTGAGGTAGTGGCATTGGCCCTGGTGGTCCCTGAGTGGGGGAGGAGGTTTCACGAATCCTAGCCATGTCAGCCTGGAGACGGGCAACCTCCTCTCTCAGACCAGAGAGGTGCCTGCAAATAGGGCAGCATCGCAGCCTCCAGAATGTCCAAAATGCATACATATACACTATCATACTATAAGTCATGGTATGTGTTGGCATATATTGCCTTGATTCTTATTTCAGCACAGTATATAAAATAAACATATTACTATACTAAATAACAATATATCATAACTATATTGTAGGGAGATACAATCCATCTAATCTATAAAATATTTAGCATCCTTCTAAACAAAAGATCTATTGGCATTTACTAATCCTCCAGATTCCAAAAAATTAAAATAGTCCTGCCAACACAAATTATATACATTTAGTCGGTCTAAAAGCAAATAAGATATACGTTCCAGGGATGCAATTTGAGTTAGACTGTTAAGAATTTCAGTAAGTGTAGGTATTGTCTGCAACTTCCAATTAATTAAAATCAGCCGTTTAACCTGCATAAATAAAATTTGTAGCCCTCTGTGTTGGGGTCTAGATATATTAATACTTTTATCATTAATTCCTAGAATAAAGAACTTGGGGTCAAAGGGCAAACGGCACTTTACAATATTGGAGGCCAAATGATGGACTGAACGCCATACTGCGGATATGGGGCTACAAAGCCACAGAATGTGAAAAAGGTTACCATTAGATAAATGACATCTCCAACATATATCATTCAGAGAAGCTCCCATTTTATATAATAAGTTTGGTGTTCTGTACCACCAGTGAAGAATTTTATATTGTATGAGGGTACTATGCACATCTCTACATGCATCATGGCAGGTAGCCCAACACTGGCTCCATTGAGATTCAGTTATATTTTGTTGTAATGCTAAACTCCATTTAGCTTTGGGTGAGACTGATTGATTTGGTATATTATCTCTAATCGTTTTGTAAATCTTGCTAACTAGTCCAGATGAAGTATTCACCCATGAAGCAACATTTATATTTGAGTACGCTATTCTTTGTTTAAGCCATAATATAGGAGATAATGCCGCTCGAATTTGTATATATTTCCAAAGATCCTTTTTATTTATATCCCAAATAGTTTGTAGATTTGTAAATGAGTCCAAAATATTACTATTTTTGATTAGAATATCACCTAGAAATATTATGTTTTTATATTTCCAAGAATTGCAAAACAAAGGGTGGTCATCTAAGGTTATACGTCGGTTTCCCCATAATGGCATATACAATATAGGAGCAGGGTCTGTTTTTAACCATTTATGTAATTTGAGCCAGTACTGAATTGATGGAGCAATTGTAGGGTGTGTTTTTAATTTTTGTGGCAAAGGATTGTAAATGAAATTGGTAAGGATATTTCCCGGAGCCCAAGAGGCTTCCATATTAAGCCATAAAGGAGATTCATTATTAAGTTTAGTAAACCATTTTGTAGTCTAGAGAGGCACAAACGCCAATAAGTAGGCCAAGAACCATGGAAGGGTAAACCCACCCTGGGACCAATGGGTACGTGAGTTACTCTACTAAATCTTGAATTGACCTTCCCAAATAAAATTCCCTATCAGTTTATCAATTTGAGAGATAAAGATATTGGGTAAACTTAACGGAATGTTAGAGAACAAATATAAAATCTTAGGGGTAATGGATATTTTAATTGCATTAATTTTACCAATTAATGTTAAGATTTTTCCATCTTTCAAGTATTGTTTTAATTTCTGAAAGTATAGGATTAAGATTTGCCTCCCATATTTTTTCAGTATCCATTAAGATTTTAATTCCCAAATATGAAATACCTTGGGATGCCCAGCCAAAGCCAAGGACATTATTCATATAGGGTTTACACAATGCATTGAGTGGTAGTATTTCAGTTTTTATATAGTTAATTGTTAGACCAGAGAGTTCCGCAAATGTATTTAGTAATTGTATTAGTGGATGTGCAGCTAATACTAGATTTTCTAGTAGAATTAGCATGTCATCGGCATACGATAGGGATGTATATTGTGTATTGCCAATCGATGTACCTCTAATTTTGTCAGATTGACGGAGAGTGGCTGCCAGGGGTTCTAAAGCTAAAATAAAAAGGGTTGGGGATAAGGGATAACCTTGTCTGGTGCCTCTATGTAGTTCAAAGGGTTGAGATATAGTAAAGTTAGTAAGAACCCTTGCTGTAGGAGAGGTATATAGTAATTTTATATATGAACAGAAGTGGTCACTAAAGCCAAAGCGGGATAAAACTGAAAAAAGAAAATTCCAATTAAAAGAATAAAAAGCTTTTTCAAAGTCGATGGCAATTGCTGCTGCAGGGGATTTTAGCAAATTAGCTTTGTACATAAGATTGAATAAGGAGAGAAGATGATCTGCCCATCCTACCTTTAACAAAACCTGTTTGAGACTTATTGACTAGTCGGGAATGAAAGGTTTGAGACGAATGGCTAATAGACTTGCAAAAATTTGCCATCTACATTAAGTAATGATATAGGACGATAATTGGAGGGAAGAGTGACATCTTTATCCTTTTTGGGAAGCACTGTAATGATAGTGTCTGTTAAGGTTGGAGGTAATTTTTGTAAAGTTATAGATTCATGAAATACCTTACACAATACAGAGCAAGTAGATCAGCCATATTTTTATAAAACTCCACTGGGAATCCATCGCCACCAGGCTTGACCAGTTTTGAGGAAGAGAGTGCGTGATAGACTTCTTCTATTGTGATAGGTTTATCTAAGATATTTATTTAATCAGATGTAAGTTGGGAAGCGCTAAATTATCAAAATTTGTCAATCTTTACTTTTGAAAGCGAAGGTAGTAGATGTATATAATTTTTATAAAATGAAGACATAATCTTATTAATGCTAGGGTTATCAGTACATATTTGCCCGTAGGTTTTTAAACCTAGTATAGATTTCTGGCTATTTGTACTCTAAGGCCCGAGGACATTCAAAGGTTGTACCATGTATAAGTCAAAAATCTTGTCAATTTCATGATATTCAGAAGGAGGCAGTTGCGCCACCGAAAACATGCTGAGCAACAGCGCAATGAAATGAAGGCATGCGCAACCGAAGGGGGTGGATCCATGCATAAAGAGCGCAATGCGATATTCAAAGACTTGCACAATGCGCAACAGCGGAACAGCCGGAAATTGTGCACTAGTGGAAATGAGCCAAAATAAAAAGGCTCAAGGAAGCGGCGCAAGAACGCTACAAGGATGCCAAGTGGGGAGAGAGAGAGACAGACAGACAGACAGACAGGCTAGGGCAGGCAAGGCAAGCGTGGGCCATAGGCTGTAGAGGCCAGCGGGGGGTGCCCGGTGCAGTGGAAGTAGCAGTGAGGACAGCGGGGGTAACACAGCAACACCAGCCGGGGGGTCAGAAGCCAGGGAGATGGACAGTGCCAGCTTCCACATGGAAGCTGTAATGAGGGGGTGAGAATGCATGCTGCAGGGGGACGTGGCCGTGGAAGGGCCCGTCGGCGGTATGCCCCCAACAGGCAGTACCGTGCCCGCATCAGCTTTGAGCTGTACACAGATGTAGAGATCGTGGGCGGTACCACCTGAACAGGGCAATACTGAGACGGCTCTGTGAGCTGTGCAGTGATGTGATGCAGGCACCCTCACGACGGAGTCACGCTCTGTCGGTGGAGACCAAGGTGACAGCCTGCATGTGCCTGCTCGCCACGGGCACCTTCCAGAGGCCGACAGGGGACACCACAGGCATCACACAGTCGGCCACGTCACGCATCCTCACCCAATTCCTCAGCGCACTGCTGCCACATGCTGCGGAGTACATCCATTTCCCCAGCACCACGGCAGAGCGTACAGCAAACATGCAGGAGTTCCACAGGGTAGCACGTATGCCTGGCATGCTAGGGGCCATAGACTGCACCCATGTGGCCATTCGCATGCCACCTGGCCCCGATGGGCTGCATATAGGAACAGAAAGGGCTTCTCCAGTGTCAACTGCCAGGTGGTGTGTGATGCCACTGGGCGATAATCAATGTCTGTGCCACACACCTGGTGGAGCACATGATGCCTTCATATGGTATCAGTCCACTGTGCCATCGATTCGAGAGTGGGGACATCCCCACAGGACATCTAGTGGGTGAGTACGCATGTATGGAATGCAAACTCGGGGCAAGGTGGGAATGCCACAGGTGCCATGGTAGTGGCACACAGGGATATGGGCAATATGGACCTGAACATGAGACTGATCTCCACTATCTCCACACAGGTGACAGCGGATACCCACTCCGTCCCTGGCTGCTCACACTGCAGCACCCCATGACCCCATCGCAGCAACGCTATAATGAGGCACATGCTTCCACCACGCAACATCATAGGCGGGTGTTTGGGATGCTCAAGGCACGCTTCGATGCCTAGACACCTCGGCGGTGCCCTACAGTACAGCCCCAAAGGGCCTGTGGGATATTCCTGGCCTGTTGCATCCTGCACAACATGGCCAAAGACTATGGGATAGCCATACAGGTTGAAGAGGGGGACAGCGATGGGGACGCCAGTGGCGCCGGTGTTGATGGTGATGAGCAGCCCCTAGGACGGCGGGACCCCCGACTGATCCGGCAGGCCCAGCTGCACCGGGACACCATCACAGAGGAGCACTATGCAGAACACAGGTAAGTCAAGGGGACATGTGCAACCAACACTGTCCATGCGCAAACCACAGGCACACAGGGTAACACACCAGGGGTGCATGACGGCCAGAGGAGTGGAAGGGTCCAGGCATACAAACATACCATCAGGGAGGGGTGAACACTCATATGGACACACACACACCAGGCAGAGCGTACATGGGCAGATGCACAGCACAGCAGAACCGACATTGCTAACACACAGCACCACCGACCACCCCCACCACCTGTACTGTCCAAGTACGTGTGTCAGATGCTGGGCACCCTTGCCTTGGTGTACAGTACAATGCAGGCATCATCATGCACACACACCTGTGGACAGCAGTTGGGAGGGTGTGCAGGTGGTCCATGTGTCGGCGTGTTGAGCAGAGCACCCAGCAGTGCACTGCCCACCATGACACACATTGCACAGGGCAGCACCAGACAGGGCCTGCACTGGGAGACAGGTCAGTCATGTAGCACTGTCCCACGGCCACCGCGGATGCGTGGGTGGCCCCACCGTGACCCAACAGCACTGGCAGGCTGAGCAGGGGCCACATGGGGTGGCACTGTTGGACCACCAGGGGTCCCACTGTGCGAACGCGACCTTGCCCACAGGGGTCTGCAGCATGCCGAACAAACCTGCACCAGGGGTGCTCGGGATGCCACAGCAGAACCCGGCGTCGACAGGCCTGGTGTCGCATGACGCCGGAACGGGAGTGGAGAGTGAACTGTGTGGGGTGTGCGGTACAGGGGCACCTGACTGTGTGCCCAATGCGTCCATGACAGAGACCACTGCCTGGGTCAGCCTGTCAATGGCGGCGGTCACATCCGTCTGCATACGAACCAGCTCTGCACGGTCCAGAGCACACTCCCTGCTGTGCCGCTCCACAGCCACAGACAGTGCCTCCACGGACATTGCAACCCGCCTCTGCAGCTGTACTGATTCCTGCAGCAGGTGGGTGTGCTCGTCCAATGGGTACTGTGCCCCAACGGCATCCTGTCCCCCAGGGTGTGGAAGGTCCTGATGCACAACACCCCTTGAGGGTGGGCGCTGTTCACCAGGACCAGGAATGGGCGGATCAAAGGGCGGCGGACATGTGCCACCGCTTGACACTGTACCCCCAGACCTGGTGGGTGACTGCTGCTGCTGCCCCTCCAACCGCTGTGCCCCAGGGTCCACTCGTTCCACCGCTGTGCCCGCAACAGTGCCAGACACCTGCACAGCCACCGGTGCTGCCCAACCGGTGCTGACAGGCACAGCCTGGGACTGTGCCAACATGCTGGTACACAAGTTGGAACCAGAAAGGCCCAGGGGCACGTGCTGGCCTGCTGTGTGTCCGTCATGGGACACACACCTATCACTGCCCATTGCAGTCCTTGCATCATCAATGGTGCAGGTACGTGCTACAGCCATAGTCACAGCGTGCTGGCATGCTTGCATGCCAGACTGCTGAGACACAGGCTGTGCACCCCACACCCGAATCACCGACACCAGAGTTGGCGGCCCAGCGTGCATGCTGCTGCAGTGCATGCTGGCTGGTGACAGAGGTGGATGGACCCTCCTCCATGTCCAGCAGGTCATCATCACTGCCTGGACCCACCACCACCGTCTCCTGAAGACGAACAGGATCTGTAACAGAAAGAGAGTACATGTGAGTGCATGTGAACAACCTTCCCCCACCCCCAACACCACCACCATGTCATACCGTGCAGTGATGGGCTTCCACCTGTCTGGAATCCACCTCCTGGTACGCCCTCAATAGCGCTCCGCTGCATTGATGCAGCCAGTGTCTCCTCAGCCGGGGTCAGCTCCAACACCACTGGCTGGCCCCCGCCAGTGTCAGCACGTGCCGCCCTGAAGGCTGCCACCTTCTCCTTCAACCTCCTGTGGTCTGTCCCCATCTTCTTCTTGCATTCCTGCACGGAGCGCTGGTGGCTTCCGTGCAGGTTCACGGCCCGAGCTACCCCCTCCCATGCAGCCGCACGGGACTGAGGGGTGCCCCTCCGTCCACTCAGTAGTGGCTCCTCCTCCAGGTAGGCCTGGAAGAGGCCTCTGTCTCTGCGTGGTGAAGTTGGGCCTCCTCCTCGCCCACCATCCTCACCCTCACCATGGCTCTGCTCGGTCATGGCGATCTGTATGGGGAGAAGTGGACACCTGTCACTGTGCAGTCTACAGCATTTTCCCATGACCATTGTCCAGAACATCACACAGCATGCAACTCACCTCTCACCTGCAGTACCCGAATCTGGCCAGCGCAGCCCAATGTCGCACATTTATAGCGCAATGCATGCAAATTAGGAGTGGAGCAACTATAATGACATGCAAATCGCGCCACTGCGCCTTTGAATGGCTGATCAGATGATTTGCATGTGTCGGCTGAATATCGCAATTGCGCTTTGCGCAATACGGTTGAGTCGGCTGAGCCAATGGCGCAGATCTGTGACTGTGTGGTACACTGCATTGCGCATGCCCAGATAGCTTACGCAGGCGTCTGCCGCGCTGCTGATGTGCTGTGCGCGATCGGCAATTCAGGCCATGGCCACCATTGTGCCAGTGGCGCTACAGCACTGGGCACTATATGGCGCTGTGGCACTACTGCGCAATAGTCCACTGTGGCACTGGTACGCAGCTGGTCGGTCGCGCAGGATGCGTATACGTCAGATGGTGCTGTGCGTGGCCTTGCGTCATTGCCCATGACCTGGTGTCCGACCTTTGCCCCCTGGCGCTGTTCGGCTGCCATGTGTACGGCCCTATTGCGCTGTCTGGTGACAGCGCTATGTGAAGTGACGGCGCTGTTCGAACAGCGCGATTGGAACCTGTGGTGGTCTATTGCGCAACATCTCCACGTGGGGTTACGGCAGCGGGCAGCCATATTGCCTGCTGTAAAGTTGGTACCATGGCTCGCAGAAGAGCAGTGCAGTGGAGCCCTGTAGAAGTGGCCAACTTGGTGGCCCTAGTGGAGCCCCACTATGGGGCACTGTATGGTGAGGTGATCCTCACCATTGCTAGGACGCAGGTCTGGCAGCAAGTGGCCAGTGACCTGGTGGGGTCACTGGACGGTGCCGGTCAGCTGAGCAGTGCGGCACCGGTACAGTGACCTCCGCGGGAGGATCCTCATCTTCTGGATCGGCTGCGGTCACGTGCCAGGAGGGCGTGGTGCCTAGGCCAGGTGGGTGCCATCTATGCACCTGTATTCTGTAGGGGTGTGAGGTTTGGTGGTTGTGTAAGGTGATGGCTCTGCCATGGTTGGTTGCAGTGTGTGCAGGTGAGATGCAGGGTCTGGCTGTGTGGGCAGGCATTCTCAGGGCAGGGCAGTCTGCTTTGAGTCACACTGATGTTTCTCAACATGTCTCCCACAGGCCGGGATGTGAGGGATGCAGGCGGGGTGAGGAGGCCGTGCGGGCCCGGTGCGGTGGGTGTGCGCTCAGTAGCAGCAGCAGCAGCGGGACCCGCTGCTGAGGTGTGTGAGTCATTACCATGGATGCTACTGCATGCTGGGGGCAAGACCACCAGCCATACAACACAACCATGCAGGAAGGGAGGTCATAATTCCATATACAAGACACTAGTGAGGCCCACCTGGAGTACAGTATACAGTTCTGAAACCATACTACGATGACATAGACTGGTAGAGAAGGTTGAGAGAGGCAACAAAGATGGTGCATGGATTGCATCCCGTCCTATGAAGACAGGTTGAAGGAACGAACATACTCCCTGGAGGAGAGGAGGAGAGGGGGAGAGACATACAAGTATTTGGGGAGGAACAGGGTGCAGGAAAACATTATTTTAAGTGAAAAGATGTTCCAGGACAGAGGGCATGGATGAAGTTGAGGAGGCTATTCAGAGAAACATGAGAAAGAATTTCTTCACAGGACGGGTGGACAAGTGAACACCCTGCCAGAGGAAGTGGGGGGGAAACAATCACGATTTAAGAATGCGCGGGATAGACATAAAGAATTCTGGAGGTCAGGGTCAGGTGTAGACTCTAGGAAAATAAACTGAACTTACAGCTCAATGGGCGGTGGGCCATAGGCCTTATCGCCGACATGTCTATGTATCTATGTATGTATGCGCGATATTGGTGACATGCATCACTGTCAGTGTCACAGCACGTCTGTGTATGTGTCACTGGTGGTCCATGCACTGGGCAATAGCTGTGTATCTGGTATTCACGTTGCTGCTACCTCACTTGACAGCCTTGTTTGTGCTGTGATGGACATGGGCAGTGTGTGTGTGTGCAGTGGTGAATATGCTGGTGCCGCCTGTTTGTGATGGCTGTGCATGTTCACTGTGGGTGGTGCATCACAGGTGCGGACATTGGGCTATATGGCTGCAGGTTGTGGTTCGGGGGTTGTGGTCAGTCACGCTGTTGACTTGTCCATTTTCCTAGGCCTCACAGTTCTCTGAGGATCCAGGGACATACGTGCAACACAAGGTCCCAGACAGCTTGGCCATCCTGAGTGACATAGGAGCATGGCTGTGGAGGAGGAATTGCGAACAGCGGCACTAGGCAGAGGATGACCAGCCTGCTGGGCCTTAGGCTATATTTCCCTTCCACTTTACTCATCCCTACCACCCTGCCTTCCTCTCCGGATTGTTCACCTTACCCTTGCCCACCCCTACCTTGTACCCTTTTCGCCCTTGTTCCAGCTGGTTGATTGTTTTGTACTTTATACATTTGAGAATACATTTATTTTTGATATGAATACTGTGTTGGTTCTGATTTGCAGCTGGCTGTGGTTGCTGTTGCAGTGGTGTATGCCATCTGTGGTAGGTTGTGGTGTATGTCTGTGTGTGTGTGTGTGTGTGTGTGCGGTGTGTGTGCGTGGGGAGGTATCTCCGCATGGCAGTGACTTCGGTGGTCTTGGGTCTGCTCCACCCACTGCTTGGGTGCACAGGGTGTCTGGCTGTTTTAGCTTCTGCTGCAGGGGTTGGCGTGTGGGGAGGATGCATGGTTGCAGTGCCAGTCCTGCACATGGTGGTGTCTTGGGGTCATTGTGCAGGGTGCTTGCGGCAGGGGCTGATGTACTGGTTGTCAACCTGTGTGGCACTCAGCCCACCAGGATGTGCTGGGTGTCATGGCTCTGCTGTGTTTTGTTGGCTTGTCCTCATGCCAGTAGATCGTCCTCCCACCCCCAGGATGTGCTTGGGTGCAGGTGTCTTGTTGGTCTCAGTTTCCTGTGTTCAGGTATGGCTGGTAGTGGGCCCCAGCTGCCTCCTGGATGCAGTTCCCTTTGCTCTGGGCTTGCTTGCGCTATGGCACCTCTGGACTGCTCAGGGCTGCCCTGGTTGTTCACGCAACCTTCCTCAGCTTCTCCTTTCCTGGTTGCGCTAGGCGTAGTATGTGCGATATTCAGGCGTTGGCTGTTGTAATTTGTTCTGCTCCATGTTTGAATATCGCATCTGTTGCGCTACTTGCGAATTGGTCATGCTTGTTCCTGCTGTTATTTTGGGCGCAGTTTAATATCTGGGCTTAATTCTATGTCAGTAGCTACCTTTTCCTCCCTTCCCAATATTTGTGTTGATTCTGAAGTGCAATTTCTTTTCCGGGAGATGGTTCGTTAATTTGCAGTCTGAAGCCTGAGGTTTCATGATGTAAAGGAGATTTAGGGTCAGGTGTGGGTGGCTGATTACTGCAAACTTTAGATGGTAAGTTCTCGAATCTTAAAGTTGTTCATTGCTTCATTGGCTTTTTAACTAGTCAAGGGAGGCACTGATAAGCAGCAGGAAAATCCAGCCTCTCCCTACAAAACAGGGTACTAAATGAAAAGACTGAGGTAGAAAGGTCAGTAGGGGATGCCAAAGAGAAGGTAAAGCTTATCAAAAATGGAGACAATGAGTACCAATGCCCAGTCTGAGTAACCAGCTTCCTGAATTAGTGGCTGATGGAGGAGGAACATCTGATATGTAGGATCACAGAAACAAGGTATTTTAAAGCCATGACTGGGGCGTCGCCTTACCAGGATACACTATCTACAGAAGGGACAGGGAGGGTAAGAGGAGGAGGAGTGGCTCTTTACATAAGGAAGGAATCAAGCAGCAGAACAAGGGTAAATAGGGAGGAGAAGAAGTACTGGTAATTTGGAGACCGGCAATGGCACTACAATCCGCACAGGGGTTGTATACAGGGTTCTCAGGGGTAGGAAATGGACAAGGAAATGATAGAAAGTATACCTAGAATGGCAGAAAAAAGGGGTGGTAGCTTACATAAGTGATCCAATACAGATGTTAACTGGAGTGGCAGTTAAAACAGCCACTTCTGAAGACTGGGGTTATTCTAATGCCCTACAGTGGCATGCCTTAGACAACTAGTAGTGGAGCCCACTGAGAGGGAGCAATCTTACACCTGGTTCTCTCAAATGGAGATGAAGAGAGATCACAGATGTAGAAGTGGGTAGCCATCTGGGAACTAGGCGACCATCGAACAGTATGGTTCACAATAAACACAGCAATAGAGTCAATTATACAAAGGCAAAAGTACTGGACTTTAAGAGGGCCGACTTTGCCAAAATGGGTGAGTGCCTAAGGAATGCACTAGCAAATGGGCAGGAAGGATGGGTGGAAGAACAATGAGGAATAATAAAAACTGCCATCACAGAGATATCAAGCCTTTGTGTGAAGCAAATAAACAAAATGAAACAATGTAAGAAACCACTCTGGTTCTCAAAGGAAGTAGCAGTGAAGGTTCAAGAGAAAAAGAAAGCATTCAAGAAGTACAAGGAATCACAGAAGGAGCAGGACAGAGAACTGTATCATGTTAAAAGCAAAGTGAAGCTGGAAGGCAGTCAGAACAGCAAAGGCCCAAACCTGAGGAAAAGATAGCTAACTCAGTTAAGAAGGGGGATAAAACCTTTTATAGGTACATCAGGGAGCGAAGGAAGACCAAGGGAGGCTTAATAAAGAGGAGGGAGGATGGGCAGAGGGTGACTGTGAAAATGCAGAGATGCTAAACAAATATTTTTGCTCAGTATTTATGAAGGAAGAGGGAGAGGTACCTAAAACAAACAGTAGAAACACTCTGGATACAGAAGTTGATACCAGCCCATTTACAGAAGAAAGGGTTCTGAAAGAACTCTTAAAACTGAAGGTGGACAAAGCAATGGGGCCTGATGGGATTCATCCGGAATTTAAAAAAGAACTAAAGGTAGAACTAGTGACACCACTGGCTACCTCTTTAACAAATCATGGGAGGATGGGGTGATACTGCCGGACTGAGGAGGGCAGATGGATTCTCACAAAGGTGGAAGCAAGGCAGAAGGAAACTACAGACCTGTTAGTTTAACCCGTGGTAGGAAATGATGGAATCACTTCTGAAGGAAAGAATTGTCAAGTATCTAGAGGCCAGAGGGGCACAGGACCCAAGGCAGCATGGATTCTTAGAAGTGGAATGTCATGCCAGACAAATCTGATAGAGTTCTTTGACTGGGTGACCAAAGTAGTAGATCAGGGAGGGCTGTAGACATGGCCTACCTAGACTTTAGCAAGACATTTGACACAGTCCCACACAAAGATTAATATACAAGTTAGCCAGCCTGGGAGGTCCCAAGATGAGCCTGTAAAGAATTGCTGGAGAATAGGACACAGAGAGTATTAGCAATGAATCCACTCTGAAGAAAGGGGTTACTAGTGGGGTACCGTAGGTTCAGCATTAGACCGGGTCTTCTTCAAAGTCTTTATGTTTACATTGCAGAGGGACTGGAAGGAAAAGTATGTCTTTAGCAGATGACACAAAGGTCTGCAACAGAGAGGATGCACAAGGTGGGTGGAAAGAATGAGAAGGGACTTGGCAAGGTTAGAGGAATGGTCAACTGTATGGCAGCTTAGATTCAACGCTAAGAAGTGCAGGCAATGCACCTGGGAAACAAAACCCAGGGAAGTGTGCACAATGGGGGGGTGAGATCGCTGTAACAACAAAATGTAGGGACCTGGAAGTAAGTCATATCAGATGACCTAAAGGTGGGCAAGCAATGTGAGGGGGGCAAGGAGGGTTGAGGGATACTGGGATGCATAGGGAGAGGCTCACCAGTAGAAAACTGGAAGTTATTATCCTCTGTACAGACAGCTGGTGAGACCCCATCTGGAGTCCGTGCAGTTCTGGGAGAATTCAATCTCCGCAAAGACATAGACAGGATGGAAGTTGTCCAGAGGAGGGTGGGACCAGAAATGGTGCAGGGTCTGCACCAAAAGACATATGAAGAGAGACTTAAGGAGCTTAATATGCATAGCCTCGAGAAAGGAGGAGAGGTATGATAGAAACTTTCAAGTACCTCAAGGAATCAACAAAGTCCAAGAGGGTGCATCTTTCAAAAAAGAGGTGTGCAACAACAAGGAGGCACAATTTTAAGATAGAGGGGGGCATCTCAGAGGTAATTTGATGAAGTATTTTTCTCACAGAGAGGGTTGTGGGATGCATGGAACTAAGGCCCAGAGGAGGGGCCATGGAGTCAAAACAAAGTGGTGGAATTCAAGCACGGCGAAACAGTCATAAGCACTTAGGGGTGGGGGTGGGAATAAAGTAGGCTGCTGGTTAACTAGGATCTGCAGCTTATCCATTGGGTAAAGTGGGCAGACTGGGTGGCCAAGCGTCCTTATTCGCTCTGCGATGAAATTTGTCGTTTATGTTTTCTCCTTTTTCTTTTCCTGTGTGACAGAGAAAATACAGGTTACTTCCACCTGCTCACAGGAGTTCTTAGGAATGGTATATGTTGTTCATCCACACTATCTGGCAGGTACCTTGCCGCTTTAAATCTTGCCGGAAGGTCTTCAAGCTTGCTTACTCCCACCCGGTGGTAAAACTCTTGCCCACCCCATGACGCCAGATCTAGCTCCGCTGGAAGCCAGGTTGTGCGTCGGGGCCGGGAGGCCGGTTGTTTGTGGATGAACAACGCTATACCATTCCTAGAACTCCTGTTACAGGTAAGTAGCTTCCTGTATTTCTGAGGGACATGGATATGTTGTTCATCCCACTGTCTGGCAGACTTTAACAGTTCTCCGGGAGGAGGGAGGCAAGGCACACACTCCCTACTTGGGAATAAAGACTAGAGAACTGGAAAACCCCAACCAACATCCCCGGCATGACCCAAGGTCACGTGGTAGGGGTAAAACGGGCATGCCAACTTCCAGGTGGGAGCCCCTGGCGGATATCCTGACAGGGTATCGCTCTGAAGTAGCCACTGATGCAGCGAAGGCGCGGTAAAGTAGAGCACTTATCCTCTGGAGGCTCCATGCCCGCCTCACCTATAGCGGAGATCTGTGCAGGAGGTGACTCACCTGCTCATCGTCCGCTTTGCTGCAGGTCTGCCAGGTGTGGCTTCAGCGTAGATGACAAACAGCTGGCGAACCTCTCTAAATTCAGCCCTCGCTCCCCTGGGAAGGCGGCGCTAAATCAGGGTCCCAATGGATCCTATGCGGCCTCCAAGGTGTGAATGGGATTGAACCCTCGCAGAGACAATACCTGGTTAGGAAAAGTCTGCCACCACCTAAGGAAGGAATTTTGCAGGTGGGCGCAGGACAACCTTAACCTGTGGAAGACCAGAGGCAGTCTTAAAAAGAGCTCCTGGGCTCTCCCAGCCTTCTGGGTTGGCGTAGCCTCCAAGAAGGTGTTCTTCCACAACAGGTGGGGAAATCGCACCTGTGCATTAGGTTTGACACGCTTGCTCGGAGCTAAGCCCATACCAGCATAAGATCCCACAGAGGTGGAAATACTCTCCCGGAGGGAAGTGTGATCAAGGGCCTTGGAATGCGCAGCCACCTTTCCTGTGCCACCGACTACCTTCCGGGCCCACGCCTGGAGGGGATGTGTGGCTGCCAGGAGCATCTTAAGGGCTGCTGGACCAAGACCCTACAAGAGGAAGAACGGACCACGGTAGTCCAGAATGCCACTGAGGAACAGGGAGAAGGGACCAGGCTCATCCTAACATCAAATGGAGAACTCTTCCATTTGAAGGCGAGCATATCTGGTCGACCCTGGCAGGATGCCTCCAACAATGTCGAGGACCCGCCGGAAGACCCAAGGCCTAGCCACTAGCCTTACAGGGACCAGGCCGCCAGGTGCAGGGATTGAAGGGTCCAGATGGAATACCTTCCCTGACAACAGAGATCAGGACCGGCGGGCTGGAAGCTCACTCGGAGCCTGGGGCTGAGACTGGAGAGCTGGATACCAGAGCTGGCAGAACCAGTCTGGGGCTACCAGAATCACCTGCGCCTAGTCCCTCCTCGCCTTACCTGTGGGTCAAGGGAAATGGGGGAGAGGCATAGAAGAGGCCCGGGGTCCACGGCCTCAAAGGCATTCCCTACAGTGAACCTTGCTGAGGGGGCGGGCATGAGACAGTCTCGGCCTCGCATTCTCCCTGGAGGGAAAAAAAGCTCCGCCCGAGGCATGACCTAGAGGGAGAAAGATCTTGCGCTACCTCCGGCAGGGAAGACCACTCGTGAGGCGCAGCCCTTATCTGGCTTAGGGCATCAGCCAGGGTGCTGGAGGCTCCTGCCATCGAAATGGCTAGGAAACCACCTCCCGGCTGAAGACAAGACCAAACGCGGAGAACCTCCTTACGCAATGGCAAGGGGCTTGTCCGACCCTGGCGGGTTAGGTAGCACATGGTCGTGGTATTGTCCGCCTGGACCTAAACCACTGACCCCGCACAAATGGAGCGAAATGGTGCGAGCTAAGCGGACCGCCTGGAGCTCCAGCAGGTTGAAATGGCATCGGGACTCCCGAGGGGACCAGAGGCAGTGCACTCTGTGTTCCCCTTGATGGGCACCCCCACCCATCAGAGATGCATCGGTCGGAGAAGACCGTCGACTCGGGGCGGACAAACGGGATGTCCTCCTGCAGATGAGCTGGAACGGTCCGCCGTAGGAGAGCATTCCCCAACCCCTGGGCTGCTGTCATGGGCTGGTCCAAAGGATCACAGCGTTGTGATCGCTGGTTGGCCAGCCCCCAATAAGGGGACGCATGGACCGACGGGTCCAAACGGACCACGCTGGTGCAGGCTGCCGCGAGGTCCAGGAGGTGCAGGAAGTCCCGGGCAGGGCGCAATTGTCCAGTCAGACGTGACTAGGTAAAGGAGGAAGAACCTCGGCCCTGTCCGCCAGGAGCCGAGCTCTGGCTCAAGAGTCAAGCTCTGTCCCGATGAAAGGATCACCCGCTTAGACACGAGTTCCAACATGACTCCATTAGAGAGGAGACCGGTCTGAGAGCAACCTAGAGGGCCAGAACTCTGATCCGTCCCCCTCTGCCCTGGAAAGGTTACAATCAGTCCACCAACTGGGGGTACGCCCAGACCCTTTGGTGCCACAGGAATGCTGCTGAGAAGAGACCGAAGGGTATGGCCTGGAACTCGTAAAGAGATCCTCTGCTCTAGAAGCGGAGGAGTCTCCCAAGAAATGGATGGATCGAAGTATGAAGAAACGTCCTGGAGATCCAGGAAACAGAGCCACACGCCTCGTTCCGAGGATGGGATATCTGAGTCAGAGTGACCATCCCGAAGGTCCGAGACCTCAAGAAGCTGATCAGGTCGTGCGGGTCAAGGATGGGGCGCAAGCCCCCGTCTGATTGGGGACCAGGAATACCTGGACACAAACCCCGGGTCTGGAGGAGAATCCGCCACCTTCCTGATCACCTCTAACTCGAGGGGCAGGGCAAATCGGCTCGGCAGGCCGACAGCGAAGCTGCGGACCCCGTGGCCCCCCGTGGGGCGACGGCTCGAAAGGGTGGGGCCTGCTCGAAATCCAGAGGCAGGACCTTCCCCTAGCACCTCCGACACCCAGCGGTCCGTGGTGAAAGCGGACCAGGTGGAGGAGGGGCGGAGCCGTCTCCCCATGGGGGAGACCCGGGTAGGGGTGACGAGGCTGGGGACGGCACCCCTCAGCCCGTCACTGAGCAGGCTTGGAGGAGGGACTGGCCGAGGGAGCTCCTGAGCCGCTACCTCCTTGCTTCCTTTTGGAGGAAGCCGCTGGCTTGGGGTCAGGATGCCCAGCACAAGCCTGCTGGCCCTCATGCTGGTGTTGATGGGCCGGTTGTGCCGCAGGGGCCGAAGGACAAAGGAGATTATGCAAAGGTTGCCGGCAGCCCTTGTCCCTTTGGGCGGGGGTGACTGAGTCCAGAGTGGCATTAGACTTCTCGGTCCCCTAGAGGTGTCCCTCCACTCCAGGGCCGAAGAGGTCAGTCCCCAAGAAGGGGATATCCGCCAACTTGTGCTGGGTATCCGTTGAGAAAGTGGATAACCTCAGCCATGCCCTGCGGCGCATGGCCACCGCGGCCGCTACCGACCTGGCACAGGAATCACCTAAGTCCAGAGCAGTCTGAAGCTGCCGCCACACGCCTCCTGGTCCCGCACCCGCGGACCGTGGTCCGCAGGTCAGCCGGGAGATGAGGGAGCACCTCATCCAGGGAGCCCAAAAGGGCATGGGAAAATGTGCCATCAGTGCGGCCAAGCTGGCCTGTCGGAGGCCTAGGGAGGACGCGGCGTTAACCTTGCACCCGACATAGTCCATCCTTTTGGACTCTTTGTCGGGGGGCTTATCCACATCCTGAGCGTCTACAGAACGCTGGAAGACATTATCAGTAACTAACCCCTCAGCGGAGGGGTGCTCCAAAACTGGGCAAAGAACTGACAGGGACAGAGTACTTCCTGGCCATCCTGGCCGAGGGCGCAGGACAGGAAGTAGGCCGCTGCCAAAGCTCCAAGGCCGGGCCGGACGATGGCCTCGGCCACTGGGAAGGCCTCCGAGGTGAACCCCTCGGTCTAGAATCTCCGTCAGGGATAAGAGACCCGTTTGGACATGGGTTCAAGCTGCATCCCGGTGAACTCCGAGATGAGCCGAAGCAGGCCCGGAAAGGACGATGGGATGTCGTCCACAGAGCGGTCCGGGGAGGACCCCGGGCCCTCCCGACTGGGGAACATGGAGGAGTCGTCGTCGCACTCCAAAGGGTCTGCAAAGAGCTGCCTCAGGCCTGAGCCACTCTTCTCCCGCCGAGGGCGGGCGGGAGTGAAGGTGACAGACAACCTGCGGGACAGGGCGTGACCCGACCGAAGTTCCACCGGAATCGGTGGGGCAGCAAGATTCGGACGAACAACCGGCCCTGAAGCGGGCACCTCGACTGCAGCGAGCGGTTGCGTCGGCCGTTCAGGCGGCAGCTGCTTGCTGGATGGGGAATGAATCGGAGTCGATTGATTCCCGGACAACAGCAACTGCTGCCACATGAACTCATAACGTCAACGCCATCTGCATCGAAGCTACTCCTCATCCGAGGAGGGAGACGAGGAGCAACGGTATTGCCACTTAACTCGGTGCCCCAACCGAGACCGCCGACGTCGGCGGGAGCGGCTTGACCGAGAAGAGGACCGAGACCGAGACCCAAATCCTCGGCGAAACCGAGGGTGGGTCTGGGAAGGAGCGGGGAACACCCGCTCTTCCCTCGGCTCGGACAAAATGCCCAAGACCTGTCGCCTCGAAGGTGCAGGCAGAACCTCGGCCTCCACCGGGGAAACTGGCAAAGGGTTGATGGCTCCTGCAGTAGACTGCCCGGGTGACGGGTCAAGAGAAGACTCGACAACGTCAACGGGAGTCATGGCCGGCTGGCCTGACGGGGACACCATGAAGCCAGCAGCCTGAGCCGCAACCTCAACTGAAGTTGAAAGTCGGCAGACAGGGGAAGGGGACCTCTCCCGCTCCCACAAGCAGGAGACGATGGGACTTACCCTGCGACTCCCTTGACCTGGGCCGAGAGGCAGGTCCCGGAGGCCCCTCTCCCTTCGAGGAAAGGGACTGACAAGGCTCCTTGAACGAAGCTGAATGAGAGGAACTCAAAGAGAGCGGGATAAGCACCGCGACCGAGGGGGGGCAGCCTTGGCCGCTGCTTCCTCTATGGAGGAAAAAAGATTGAGCTGCTCAGCCGAGACAGCCGACACGGACACCGCCCGACGAGACTCTAAAGATTTTTCCAGTGCAGAAAAAATTCCAGGTCGCCTGAGCCCCAAACAGGCCGCACGATCCTCCAGGACACTGGTCGAAAGGGCACAGCAAAATTCGCAAACTTGCGGATCATGGTCCAAGTCGAGGCAGTAAACGCACGTGGAGTGCAGGTCCATCCTGGAGATATTCCCCGGGCGCCTCCGAGAGCCGGGAAGCGAAATATTTATCGCAGCAGCGAATGAAAAAGACCAATGTTTTAGAAAACTTTCCAACTAAATTCGGAGAAAGCGAAAAATCAGGAACCAGTCGAAAACGCAGAGCGCTAAAGAGGGAACCTGAGCTTCCAAGCGGTAAGGAAGATCTGGCGTCATGGGGCGGAGCCGAGAGTTTTACACCCGGGTGGGTGGGAGCAGCCAGCTTGAAGACCTTCCGGCAAGATTTAAAATGGCAAGGTACCTGCCAGATAGTGTGGATGAACAACATATCCATGTCCCTAGAACTAATAATTTTACCATGAAGAGTAGCTTTGAGTGCTTCCCACGTGTTACCCATAGACGTATCATCAGGATTATTATGTAAAATAAATTTCTGAGTTTGTATTTTTAACCAGGGAATAACTTCTGGGTCTTTAAATAAGAGTGGGTCTAATCACCAGGAAGGTGATTTCAAAGGAGAAGAATTCCATAATAAATGAAGCTTAACTGGAGCATGGTCTGAAATTAAAAGGGGCAAAATATTACAATCTACAATATTAGCTGTAATAGTGGGTGAGGTTAACCAATAGTCAATTCTGCTATATGTCTGATGTGTGGGGGAATAGAATGTATACTCTTTATCTCTAGGATGAAGGAGTCTCCATATATCTACTAATCCTAGATCCTTTATTAATAATGAAAGTGCGGCTGTACTCCTCGGATGAGAATCTAGCGAAGCGTTACTTCTATCAAGGTATGACTCTAATGTAAGGTTAAAATCACCACCAATTAAAATTGGGATATTTAGATTTAAAGAGGATATTTGTTGTGCCAAATTGTGAAAAAATTCGGGTGTATCATAATTTGGGGCATAAATATTAATGAGTGTTAATGGGCCAGTTGTAGAATCTAAGGTAACGATCAGCCATCTGCCATCTGCCATCAGGATCTTTATTTATATTCAATACTTTCCATTTTAAGTTTTTGTGAATTAAAATTGCAACCCCACATTTCTTGGTTGTAGCAGATGCAGCATAAACTTGACCAACCCAGTCATGTTTTAATCTGTGATTATCCACCTCTAATAGTTTAGTTTCTTGTAAAAAAGCAATTTGAGCTTTTTTTCTTTTAAGATGGTTTAAGATTTGTTTACATTTGCTCGGTGCATTGAGGCCCTTAACGTTCCATGTGTATAATATTAAATCAGACATTAAACTGATTAGACGGTAATGGCTTCCAAGCCTGGACTTCAATGCACCGAACAAAAGAGAGGTAGATATCACAGATCAAAAATGAATGGCTTATGGTTATAATACATTTGGGAGCAGGAATATATAAAGGAATATGGAGAATATCATGGTACCATTTATCATAGATCTCCCTAACTATTATAATAACCATAACTAACAACAAACTTATTAACAGGAACATTGTAATAATATTTAAGATGAGCAGAGGAGTATCAGTCGGTTTATATACAGTAATAAATCAAGACCACACCTAAGCTCTCTAGGATGTGTAATAAAGTATAAGGAGAGCAGAAAATCTAGATCTCCTTAACTACGTTAAAGATTACCACACTCTGTAGACTAAAGAATTAACAAGCAGTAGCTGCAGAGTCCATTAAAATTACTATTTAAACTATACACTGTACAAGGTGATGATATGAACTTAAGACATACCCATTTGTCATATGTTAAAAAAAAAATCTACATACATTTTGTCATCCTGCCTCTCCCCCAAGAATGACCCTGTTACTCTCTGGTTATAAAGTACATCAGTTTGTCGAAGATGTATCAGACTCTCCTACCTTTCATCTTTCAGAACATCTATTGATTTTGTACAATTAGGGGAGTTCAAATTGGTATGATTAACTTAAAGAGCAGCTGAGTACAGCTATTAGACTCTCGAGAAAGAGAGCAATATATAATTATTTCTCTAAGGAAAGGAAGAAAATGTGTAACTCAGTAACATTTCTCTTTGCTAGCATCGCATCCCTTTCCCACATGATCAATATATTTGCAAACACTTAAAGCATTAATGTGCACTACAACGCCTAGATGCACACTTTAACAACTCAGGCAATTCATAGCTATCAAACAGCATGATGTACCAGTACCGTAGGGGCTGAAACATAAAACGTCACTGCTAGTTCTATTCCTACAGTGTTTAAACTTCTAGCTGACTCTCTTTTCTCTGTCTTGGGTATTATTAAGAGGAGAGATTGCCCAGGAAAGAAAGAAAGAAAAAAAAAAAAAACGAAAGCAATGCAAGACTCGAAATTAATATATTGCAATAACTGTTGATTTGTGCTATACTGCAACATACAGCTTACATGCAATAAGTATATATGTATCTGTTTTTCTGGCATTCGCACCCTATGCACAGAGCGATCACCTAACTATGGCATTCACATATTTAAACAAGCAGTAGCTGCAGAATAAATTGAAATTATTATTTAAGCTACGCGCTGTACAGAATAATGTTATGAACTTAAGACATATCCAATTGTCATATGTAAAAAATCTACCTACATTTTGTCATCCTGGCCCCCCCCCCCGAACGACTCAGTTACTCTTTGGTTATAAAGTACCTCAATTTGTTAAAGATGTATCTGGCTCTCCTACCTTTCGCCTTTCAAACCATCTATTTGGTTTTATTCAATTAGGGGGAGATCAAATTGGTACGGTTGTCTTAAAAAAGAAGCCAAGTATAGCTGTTTGCCATCTTGGTTCCGAGATGGATGCAATAAGCTCATCGGGACCTGAGGTAGTCCAAGCGTTGGACTCTGGGCTAATAGTAGATTTATTAGAATGACACAGAGAAACATCCCTAGTATCTGATGTGTTTACCAGAGGAATTTCAAACTTATTTAGGTATGACATCAATGATTCCAGAGTACTATAATCCTTGTAAGAACTGCCGCTGTACACACGCATTGTTGCAGGATATCTCATCGAGAATCATAATCCCAGTTTGTGCATCAGCTTCCGAGCCATTGTAAAAGTTTTCCTTTTGTTTAGAACTTCTTTTGAAAAGTCTCTATATATAAATATTTGATGCTCTTGCCAAGTAAGGTGCCCGATTTCTCTGGATCTCTGTAATATAAGTTCAGTATGAGCAAAATTCAGAAATTTAGCCACAATAGGTCTGGGCCTGTAATCAGGAGGAGGTTTAGGGCCTAACGAACGATGCGAACATTCTATAATTATCTTGTGTTCAGCAGGAAGATTCAGCATGATTGGTAAAACACGTAGTAAAAAGGTAGTGGTATCCATCGATTCAGAATTTTCAGGAAAACTGAAGAATCGTAGATTATTCCTTCGATTTCGATTCTCAATGTCATCAATTTTATTCTGAAGCTCTTTAATAGTATGATCTTGCTCCCTGATAGTAGCTTTTAAATCTTGAATAGATGACTCATTCTGTTTAGTTTTAAGTTCAGTATTAGCAAGTTGAGAGTCTATATTTTTTAATATAGTAGTATTAATCTGAGTTGTGACTTTAGGTCACTTATGTCTGTAATTAGTTTCTGGAACATACTTTCTATTTTATCCAAAGGAGCCGATTTTTCTGCAGATTCAGCCATAATTCAGGGCCTGAGTTTATGCTTCCAGTAAAAGTCTGTTGTAGTATAGTCCAGTATAGGTGAATTATTGAAAGAAAATACCGTGACAAATTGCTGTATTGTGGTCCAGAGCACCTAGATTTCTATATAACCTTGTGAAGTTGGCTGAGATGGCTGCAAATGATGCTAGATTGTTTGCTGAGTATCAGAGCTCAGGATTTAGACCTCCAAGCTTGTTCAGAGCCAGGCCACGCCCCCATTAACCCCCTGTTATAACCTGTGGTATTCCGCCCGCCTTGCCCCCTGGCACGGCAACGTCCACTGGACAGCCTCTGCCTCCCCCAGACCCACTCCTTCCCTACTAGGTCCAAACAGGGATGCAACCCGCTGTCTTCTCTGAGGACCTACTATATCCATGAGTGTAACTCACAATTTTGTAAAATTATGTAACCTAAGTAACATACGAACTACTACATTATGTAACCTAAGTGTATCTATGTTAAATGTTCCTTTTACTGCACCTGTAATGTTATCCTCTGTTTTAATCTGCACTGTAATAACTGTCCTGATGTCTGCCCCCCTCGCGACGAGGTGCCTTTGTAAATAAGTCTCTGACTCAAAGGTTGTAAACCCAATTTGTAATGAATGAATGAATGAATGATGACACACTCCAGTCACTTCTGTATATAGCAGTTTAACATCCTGCATTAGACAGCTTTGATCTGGATCAAGCTATCAACCACTGGCTACTCTCTGGTCCGGGCACACGCCACGTTCATGGTCATCATGGTCATGCTAGTTCAACTACTAGTTCTGCTGATTCACATGAAAATGTCCCTGAGGCAGTCACTAATGATGATGATGATGACAATGAATATGATGTGCTGGCTAGAGCAAGCAGCTCAAGCTTCCTACTGTACCACTGTAATATTTCCTGATGCTGATGCTGTACTGTTGGCTGCATGTTCTCATTGACTGACTGTGCTGCACTGCTGCTGGTGTCGCGTGCTAATTCTGACACAATTATCTCCATCCTGACAAAAAAATTTAAAACATTATTATTATTCTCTTTATTTTCTATTACAACACTAAATAACTGATACTACAATAAATCTGTTTTGGTTTTCTGCATTTTAATACTTTCCATTATACCCAGACTACCAACTCAAGCACCAGAACAACTACTTTTTGGCAAGCCACTTGTCCTTGTCCTTGGGCAAGTACCTAATTTTAAAATTTGTCAAGCACTGCCTTGTGGGGGTTTTGACTTCTGCACCCCTGAATAAAGACTGTCAACCCAGGGGGTGCATGTCAAGGAGGGGTGAAAACAGAATAAAACAGAGCTGCAAGAAGCCAAACAACGGTCCCCAGCAGGTCCCGAACCCAGTTCCTGTTGCACCATACCCAGCCACTCTGACCACCACACCACAGGGCTGGCTTGGCTGCAGCAGGATCCCACCACCCATACAAACCCTCCCTCCTATCCCTTCCCTCCACCTCCCTATTCCTCTGTTTCTGATCGCTCTCCTCGCTATAGGGTCGCTACCCTAGTAGGTTAGCTTTTCATGACAACAATATAAATGAGTCACTGTTTCTACAGTCGCTCATTTATTATAGCTATCATCACTGGCTACCCTTTTTGAGGTGTGAGCACCGGAACTGAACTCAATACTCTAGATGCAGCCTCACCAGTGATCTGAACAATGGCAGTATAACCTCCTCCCTCCTACTATTGATCCCCCTAGATATGCATCCCAGCATCTTGTTTGCCTTTGCTGCTGCTTTCTTGCACTGTGTGGAGTGCTTCAGGTGATAATCATTCCCAGGTCCTTCTTTTCCTCTGATGCAGATAGTCGGACTCCACCCAGGTAGTACTCTGTCCTGGGATTCTTGGCTCCAATATGCATAACTTTGCATTTCTTGGCATTGAAGCCAAGCTGCCAGATCCTAGACTACTTTCCCAGGTTTTCCAGGTCTTTCTGTAGGTCCTGTATCCCTTGGGCTGTGTACACTCTTTCACAGAGCTTGGTGTCATCTGCAAATAGACACATTTTGCCCTTAACTGCCATCTCCAATGTCATCGATGAAGACATTGAACTACACCGGCCCAAGCACCAAGCCCTGTGGGACCCCAATGGTTACCTCTCTAGTGCCAGATAACTCTCCCCCATAACCACCATCTGCGTTCTGTCCCTCAGCCAGTTTTCCACCCATCTGGCCATCTTTTTCCCAACCCCGAGATCCATCAATTTCCTGATCAACTTTTTGTGGGGCACAGAGTCAAAGACCTTGCTGAAATCAAGATAGACAATGTCTACCACTTTGACCCCTGTCTGCTGTCTTAGTGACACAGTCAAAGAAGTCAGTCGAATTCGTTTGACACGATCTCCCCCCAATGAATCATTGCTGCATCGCATCCTGAAGACCACGCTCCTCAAGATATTCCACCAGCCTTTCCTTTAGTATGGTCTCCATGAGCTTGCCCACAATGGAGGTCAGACTGACTGGTCTGTAATTCCCTGGGTCATCCTTGGGGTTTCTTTTGTGGAGGGGCACTACATGTGCTGTTCTCCAGTCCTGCAGTACCACCCCTGACTCTAGTGAACTATTAAACAGGTCTGTCACTGGCCCTGCCAGCTCCACAGTCAGTTCCTTTAGTACCCTAGGATCTACTCTGTCCAGGCCCTAGTGATTTGTACACCCTTCAATGCCAGCAGCCCCTCCCTCACTCTATCCTCCTCTATCACTACATCTAGTGACCGGTGCCCATTCATGACACAATGTGACTGCAGTGCCTATGAGCATCATTACCAGGTGCAGGCAGCCCACCCCTTCCCCGCAACCTAGTGTAACCCCATCTATTTCACCACAGTATATCTCAGTGACAAGTGCTATTTCAGAGATGGCATCACCCTACACGTATACCCACAATGTTTCTGCAGTGCCTGAGAGCACCTTTTTCAGATGCAGGCAGCCACTCCCCTTTCCCCACAACACAGGAAGTGCATCTGAGCATGTACCATGAATGTATCACCCCCAAATCCCTCCCCCAAACAGCACACAGTACTTCATCGTGCTGCCAGTTCCTCACCCTACACCAACCCACGTATATATATATGTATAGAAGCAACCCACACCGAGGGTGTGGCATTAATTTCTCCTTTATGCATCCGCTTCTGTCAACACACACACACACATTGTTCTGTGTAATTGCTTGGGAGACATTTTTCTCCTACCAGGTTTCTTTAAATAAACACTGTTTTAATCCAAATATTTTTTGTGTATTTTTTATTTGCTACAGCATGTAACAGTATACTTAAGAAACTGAATAAACTGTGGCATGCTTTTGCAAAACCTGTATTTTACTCCTTTTGTAAGTTTTTAAAGTTGGCAAACAACAGGTTGCTTGAACTTACAAGCTGTCAGAATTGCAGTGGCAGTCTTTCCACACTGAAAACAGCAGCTAGTGAAATCAGAAGAAAATAAACTGGAAACAGTTACTTATTTTATGGAACACTATTAAATGTCAGAAAAAAAGTTTAAGAGCTTTGTAGAAAACTTTTTATTTTACATTTAGACTATTTGTTTAAGATCCAGGTCATTGTCATCACAGTGATATGCAAATTAGGTCTGGAGGTCAGGGTTCAGAGCTGTTTCTATGGTGGCAAAAGTGTCACTGTGTGACTAGGGAGTGACTGAAGGTTAGAGAGAGCTATGTTTTTCTTACTGGCTTTTATTTGCAGGATTGCATTTTTTCCTGGGTCTTGGGTAATGCCAAAGTGTTTTTCAATTCACGACTGACGGCGCTCCATGGGAGTGATCGAGCACGAGCAGTACCGAGTAGAAGCTGGTGTGTGTTTGCCGTTATAACCCAAAGGTATAACAGCAAATTATAACCAGCTTCTGCGTTGCAAAAACATTTCCCCAGTTATTACACAACAATAAAGAAACTTTTATAAAGAAAAAAAAAATTCAACCATGCCATGAGATGAAATACAAATGTTTATGTAACATGCAGTGTAGAGACTGTGTGCATCTCTGCGTGTACAACAATATCATACTTCATTTATAATATAATAAAGCAAACAGCACATATAAAATACAGTTTATTATATTTATTAGGGGATTTTATTACAAAATTAAAATAAAAAAGTTTATTTATATGAAATTATACCATTTAACTACAATACATATGAAATCAATCACAGAGAGATCTCCCCTGAGGTACTATGTAACTCTGATCTTAAAAACTAGAGAAAAAAAAATTGATAATCAGATTTGTAAACTAATTTCTGTTTCTAAAGAGAATAACACCATGCAAAAATTCCAACTTGGAGTAAAAACAGAAATTCAAGCTGTTTACCAAGAGATACAGACACTGTTTTCCGACTAAAAAAATGATAAAAAGGCTTACAAAATTAATATTTAGTCAAGGATGACGTTTATTGAACATTTTTAACAATTTGAACCCACAAATTTACATAAATGTAATATTTTCTTATAACTAATTAGACAGCGCATAATTAAGCAATAATGCATGACAGTGTGTGGTATATCATGAGATATCGTCACACCTCAGGCACCCAAGATGTGGCCAGTGTCTTCAACTGTAAGTTCACCAACTTATCCATGTACCTAAATAAGCTGGCAACTGCCCAACCTCAAAGCCCAGCCCTAATACCTGACACACTGCCATCCTCCTCCAGCTCTGCCACTCACCCGCAAATACCCCCATTCTATTTTAAAGCCCTCTCCATACGCGACACAACGAAGCTACTCAAACGTCTACCTAACAATGGTTCCTCCAGGTCTGATGTCCTATCTCCAGTCTTCCTTAAGTTGATCTCTCCGGCGATTGCCAAGCCACTCACCTTCATCTTTAACCTTGCCCTTTCCACCTCCTCCATGCCTGACCCATGGAAGACAGCTAAGGTTGTCCCCATTCTTAAATCTGGTGACCCCAAATCCTCCGACAATTACCGTCCGATATCCATCCTCCTTCATCTCAGTAAACTACTCGAGAGAGCAGTCCACAATCAGCTCACTGAGTACATAGGCAACTACGCCCTCCTATGCAACCAACAGCACGGCTTTCGCAAGAATCATTCCACTGCCCTTGCTCTTCTGACCGACCACATCCTTTCTAACATGGATAATGGTAAAGCCACTAGGGCTGTCTTCATCGACCTCTCAAAGGCTTTTGACATGGTTAACAATGCTCTCCTTACTGCCAAGATTTGCCTCCTTGGTTGTTCTCAGAAAGTCACAAGCTGGTTCACTAACTACCTTACCGATCGCTCACATTTCGTGTGTATTGGTCAAACCTGCTCCCCCACCATACCTGTCTCTGTGGGGGTCCCTCAAGGCTCAATCCTGGTTCCCCTCCTTTTCTCCTTTTTCATTAATGCGCTCCCCTTTGACTGCCTCAACTGTCATGTCACTCTCTCCTGTATGCCGATGACCTTGTCCTCTTCCACAGTGACAAATCCACGGCCGCAATTTCCTCATTTCTCTCTCGCAACTATGCTGCTGCCCACTGCTGGTTCTCAAAAAACTTCCTCTTAGTAAATGCCAAAACAACTAAATCCATGCTGTTCAGATCTAAGCCCTCCCTGGCCAAAACTAAAAACCATGCCCCCTTATGCATTCTCACCCCAGACGGCCCAGCCCTGGAGGATGTCAACACCTACAAATACTTAGGAGTACTGCTCGACCCCTCCCTCACCTTCACTGAGCATGCAAATTCCCTTGTCAGAAGGTTCCATCAAAATTAGGTGCTGCCTATAGATTCAGGCAATACCTTACCCCTGAAGCCAGACTAGCCATTGTCCAGGGTAATCTTCTCCCTATTCTTGACTACTGTTCTCCTATTTATGCCAGGACCTCAGCTACTGCCATGGCTAAACTCTCCGCTGACTACAACAGCACCTGTCGCTTTCCTTTATTGGCCCCGTTCTCCACCAACCACTGTACCCTCTATAATACCCTTGGATGGCTACCGCTGCAAGATCGCTTTGACCTAACCCTCTGCTACATAGCAAACAATGTCATCCACACGGCTCCAGAATCCCCAGCTGCCCTTCTGAAAACCCGGACGCTCCACTGCAACCTCTGCTCTAATGGTACTCCCCATCTAGCTGTTCCTAGGTTATCCACCAACATGGGTAGCAGAGCTTGGTCTGCAGCTGCCCCCTTGCAGTGGAACAAACTACCAGCTGACCTCCGTTCCACTGACACTCACTCCTGGTTCAAGTCCCGCTTTAAAGTCTGGTTCCTGGCAAACTCATCCTGCCACTGCTCCCGGGGTGACACACCTACCCACACTAGTCAACTTCCCAGCCCAGGGGTTACCCACCTACCCACACTAGTCAGCTCCTCTGCCTACAACTGTTATATTGTATTTTCACAGTAATATCTGACTTCCTTGTCTGTACATATTGCATATATATTTTTTTACTGAGTGTTCTGTGTATTACTTGCTCACTGGACGATGCAGTCACACATTGTACACTGTGCCTACGATTTGTTTGTTTTGTACCAAATCTTCTCATGTCCGATATTGAAACCTTGTATTCACTGTTCTCAAATGGACCTATGCATCAAGCCTGTATATTGTGCCTACTATTGCTGCTTGTATCAAATCTGTTTCATGTGTATTACTGTTACCTTGTACTCCACTGTCACCCTGCACCATGTGTTATGGCCCGGGTCGTGCCTGAAAATGGTCCCTGGGATCAGTGCACTCACCCGGTTATCAAAGTCATAAATAAATAAAATGATATACTACAGCCTGGAGTACATTATTGCTATTATGAAAAAAAATATATTTCTTCAAAATGTGTTACTATTGGATTGGTAATGTGTAGTAATACATTGAAAACAAGCATTTGTCAATGCCGAATGTTGCTTGCTTGTATGTGCTGTTTAGGTATTAAGAAGTCATTGGAGTGCAAATATTGAAAATTCACGAACTTACGAGCGTGAATAGGAACTGCACAACGCATGCTCGTAAAACAGTCATTTTTAGGAATTTTTTCACCAAATTTTCAACATAGCCATTTTAAGATCTCTGCTCATGAACAGTGCCACTGTGATTTTCTTAATGTGTCCCATACATTGATTTCGCACACCGACTGCGCCATTGTGAGCTACATGGGCGGAAACACGTTTTGGGCAAGATGTGAAAAATGGCAGCTGTACTGCTCATAAGGAGGTAGGGTAAAATGGCAATGTTGAAAATCTGGAGTGAAAATATTGAAAATTCGCAAACTTACGAGCGTGTGTAGGAACTGCACAACGCACGTCGTAAAACAGTCATTTTTAGGAATTTTTTCACCAAATTTTCAACATAGCCATTTTAAGACCTCTGCTCATGAACAGTGTCACTGTGATTTTCTTAATGTGTCCTATACATTGATTTCGCACACCGACTGCGTCATTGAGCGCTACATGGACGGAAACACGTTTTGGGCAGGATGTGAAAAATGACAGCTGTACTGCTCATAAGGAGGTGTGGTAAAATGGCAATGTTGAAAATCTGGAGTGAAAATATTGAAAATTCACTAACTTACGAGCGTGCGTAGGAACTGCGCAACGCACGCTCGTAAAACAGTCAATTTTAGGAATTTTTTCACCAAATTTTCAACATAGGCTTTTTGAGAGCCCACCTCATGAACACTGACAGTGTCGTTTCATTAATCAGTCCCAAAGGTGATTTCGCGCAGTGATCGTGAAATCACCCTTCGGGCACGATTAACGCCATGACAGTGCAAGAATTCATGAGAAGGGGTCCCAAAAACCCCATGTTGAAAATCTGAGCCCAAAATTCCCAAAAATGCCTGAGATATGCAACAAAGTTGAAAAAACCCTATTTATTCCATTATACAGCTTACCGGCATTTCCTCAGTTCGCGGTCGGCTTTGAAGAGTGCAGACGTGTTCCCAGTCCACCGATGACCGTCGCGCCGAGCTCCAGAGGTAAGTATGGGGTGAGGGGGGGTGTGGTGAGGCAGGGTGCGCAGTGGGTGGGTGCGGGTTTTGGGGGGAGCAGGGAGACGGCGAGGGAACGTTTTCTTGTTTACAGGTTTTTTAATTAAGACGACGACGAGGGCTTGCCGGGCTGGGGTGGGCTCCCGCATGGCAGCTGGAAAGGCTGTTTGGGGGCTGGAGCTGACAGAAGTTGGGCACCCCGTCAGCTAACAAATTTGCCACTGGGGTGGGCTCCCAGCGTGGCACCTGGAAAGCTTTGGGTGTGCAGCATTAGCCAACGGGATTGGGCACCCCTGGCGGCTGTGGACGTTTTGCCACGCTAGGGTCCCAGCGTGGCACCTGGACAGCTTTTGTGGGAGGCATGGAGCCAACAGGGGATTGGGCACCCCTGCCGCCATACAGTGCGTGGGGGAGGAAGCGATCAGCATGCAATATGCACGCTATGCAGGGGAGTTTCGCTCACTGAAGCAGAGCCTTTCAACTGTATGCCACTGCATTTTCGACTGCTGTCATAGACAGCTGCAGCAGTCATTGGAGAACTGCGGCCACGCCTGCAAACTCACTGACTGAATTGGAAGACGGGTGCCAGACCTCCGAAAACTCGGATGATGGCACTATGTTTCTTGCACATGCATGCAAGCAACATAAAAATTAGTTTCTTTGGCTGTGAACAGCAGGTGGTGCTGTTGGTTGCACTAGAAGCTTATAGTAATAATACTTATGAGGTCTCTTCTGGGCCGTACCCGAATTTGTTCGAAGGGTAACAGTGCAATAAATAAATCGTTGATGGCACCTGTATTAAGCACGGTAGAGTATTTATTTTTATAAAAGTAGTCCCTGGTTTGTAGAGCTTAGAAAATTGGCAGAGTAACTAACAGTGACCGCTGGAACCCCTAGTTGTTCCCACCTGAGTCCCACATGATAGAGTAGGAATGGTGAGGTTCTGTTTCTTTTTTGTTTGTTTGTTTTGTTTTTTTTGTACTGGCAGATTGATGTTTCAGAGGGGTTGTCTCGTAGTGGGGATGTTCGTTTCTGAGGGGCCATTGCCAGATCAGCGTAGTGGTGTTGTACCACTTTTGTGAAGAGATTGTGTTGTTTTCTGTATGTTTTAAAGAGCAGCCATCGGGGGTGTGATTCAGACGTTATTCCGCTCACGCTACCATGGCTTGGTGCTGCTGAATCTGTGTCTTGAGAGCTGTGTGTTCACAGTCAGATGACTTTGTGGTCAGTGAGAAGACTGGCGGCCAGTGGTTTTTTGGAGCCGTGATAATGTTGTGAGATTTAATCACGGTTCTGAATACCTCTCATGCTTTTTCTTTCTTGCCAGTTCATAATTACATTTAGATAAACTCTTCAGATGTCATGAAAATATGGAAAAACAAGCTAACACAACAGTAAATCCAGTAAAATAAAAGTTACCAAACCACACTCATCTTAAAGAGCTTTCTGCACGGAACAATTGTTTAATTTTTTAGTTTTAAAATTGGATGTATCGTTTTTAAGATATATAGGTTTAAAGACAGTGTGTGTGTGTGTGTATGAATGTTGCAGGTCTAGAAACCCTTCAGGCACACAAGTGTTCCAGCAGCAGGCAGAGTGCAAATGAACATTCTAAGTGACAACGGGACAGAATGAGTTAAAACACATAACAGAACCTACCAATAAAATGCAGCTGCAACCACTATGACTGTCTATGGAAGAAGATTTGCCTAAACTTCATTGTTGTACAGACCGTATGTTCATCCCAATGCTCTCACACCTCAAGGACAATCCATGTATACCGGGCTCAGTACTGACCCATACAAAAAGTCAACATCATTAATGAGCAAAAGGTATCCATCCCCTTTCTGCCTATCTGGAATAATCCAGTAATCACTAATGGTGGGGGTGGTCTTTCGAACCCAGACTGCTCCAAAGCTGGCATTAACAACCTAAGCCACTTAGTTGAACATGAGTCCATGGTTCTGTTGTCATTTCAGGAGATTAGAGATAAATTTGGTTTCCCAAAAAAATCACTTCCACTTCTACCAAGGTCTAAGGGAGTTGTTAAGGAACAGCATACTGTTAGATAACTATTCCTTGCCTGGAAGTGACAAATAGAATCAACTGATTAAACTAGGGTCTCTTAAGAAAGGTGCTAGTCTCGCGTATAACATACTCACTAATAATGCCTCATCTTCTTGCCTAACAAACAAGGCCAAGACCACCTGCAAAGGGGAGCTTTCACTTAAATGCTCCACGGCAGAATGGGAAACAACCTGGAAGATGGCCAATAAACATTTCTAAGAACTGCAAGGTAGGCTGATTCAATTTAAAATTCTCCATAGATTTTTTTTTTGTCATAATAGGCTATATGCTATGGGAGCTCTTAGCAATTCTAGCTGTTGGAAATGTAATCTCAACGAAGCCAACCTTGCACACATGTTCTAAAATTCAGGTTCTTTGGTCTTCAGTAACCAGTGTGCGAGTTGTTGAATTCCACAATCCCCTTCCCCATTGATACTTACACTAGGATCATTCATAGGATTCAAGAGATTTGCCTCCAATCCTTTCCCACAACCTTTTCACCTCAGGGAAGGAACTGCACAAGCTGCAATGAATTGAGCCGTTAACAGGACATCCACTGCATTGCCCCGTCCAACTGCCTAGTTACCCAGTCATAGTAATCCACCAGACTGGTCTGACAGGATCTGCCCTTGACAAACCCATACTGCCTAATGTCCTGCAGCCCACTAGTCTCCAGAAGGGACACCAACTTCTCCTTCAGGGTTGCCTCCATAATTTTTCCCATGATGGACATGAGGCTTACCAGCCTGTAGTATCCTGGTTCATCTTTGGGACCGCTCTTATGGAGGGGTACCACATGAGCCATCCTCCACTCCTGAGGTACATGTCCTGAAACCAGGGAGGCATTAGACAGGTTTGCCAAGGGCCACACCATGATTTCTGTCAATTCTCTCAGTACCCTGGGGTGAATGCTATCCGGCCCTGGCGCCTTGTCCACCCTCAGGCACTCCAGTAGTGATTCCCCCATCTGTCATCTTCTCGCACCCCCCCGAGCCTGACCTCCCTTCCCCCTTGGTAGTGCACCTCCATTCTCCTTATTAAACACCGAGCAGAAGTAATCATTAAGCGTTTCTGTCTGCTCTGCCCTATTTCCACCCCATCCCTCTTAATCGCTACTATTTTGTCCCTACAACTCCTTCTCTCCCTGATGTACCTGAAGAATTCCTCCTCTCCATTCTTGATGTCTTGCATGAGCCTGAGCTATTTAGACACCTTGGCTGCCCGTACTGCCTTCGTCACCTCAGTCGATTCCTTCAGGTAATCCTCTCCTTCCTCCTCCTCCTCCCTGTTTTTTGAACCTGCTAATAGCAGCTCTTTTATTTACTTTTTCCATGACCCCCTTGCTCAACCAGCTGGGTTTCTTGGCCCTAGCTCTTTTACTCTGGACCCTGATGCAGGGTTTGGTTGCTTCCTCAATCCCCAGTTTTATGACCTCCCACCTCTGGTTAGTGTCCATAATAATTTGGATTCTGGCTAGATACCCCTTAATTACCTCCCACATCCTCCCGAAGCTGGCCCCCCTGAAGTCCAACACTCCTGTACCTGTTTCTACTCCCTTCCTACCCATTTTCAGTGTGAACAACACTGAGTGGTGGTTGCTCCCTGCCAGCGGTTCTTCCACCCCCAGCTCGCTCACAAACTTACTATTTGCAAGTACGAGGTCTAGGATGTTCCCTAACCTGGTTGGCTCACTGACCATTTGCATTAGGAAGCTATCCTGGAACACATCGAAAAGAATCTGCTTCCTTCTATTCGTGGTGACTGGAATACTCCAATCCACTCCCGGCAGGTTGAAGTCCCCCACAATCACCAGGCAACACTTTCTGCAGGACCTTCTTATCTGTCCCGCTAGTTCCCTGTCTAACTCATCTGTCCGAGATGGTGGCCTGTACACTACTCCCATCCTGAGAGTCCATTTCTTGGAATCCTGGATTTGCATCCATAATGACTCTGTACTACCCCCCCCATGAACACACTTCAGTCCTTCTCTCACATACAGTGCCACCCCCCATCCTGCCCATTTACCCTATCTCTGTGGAATATCTTATACCCTGGTACCGCAAGGTACCAGTCCTGGTAATGGGTGGCCCATGTTTCGGTGATGGCTGCCATGTTCACCTCCCCTTCTGCCATGAGAGCCTGTAGCCCTGCTGTTTTCTTTCCTAGGCTTCTAGTATTCAAGGTGACCAGCCTCCATCCTTTTTCCTTCCCCCTCCCCACTCCTGCTCTCCCTTCCTAGCATCCCCTCTAGTACTCCCTTTTTTCCATTGCTTTCAGCACGGGGGTAAGCTCATTCGGCTTCCCTTCCTGTGGATTCTGCATGCCTCCTGCCCACTTGCCCCCCCACTCCTAGTTTAAATGCCTTTCTTTTGCTATGTAATCCCCCATCCTATGCTTTAATACCTTCTTGCCCGCCTCACTTAGGTGAAGTTTATCCTTACTGTAGAGATCACTGTCCTCCCAGGTGCCTCCCCACTCACCCACCAGCCCATAACCTTTGGACTGGCACCAGGTTCTTAGCCATTTGTTAAATTCCTCTATCCTCAGTTTCCTTGCAGTGCCCGCCCTGGGCACTGGAAGTACTTCCAAGAAAGTTACTGATCTTCCTGCCTCCTCACATATTGGTCCTAGCTCCTCCAATCTCCCCTGAACGATCTCTATCATCTCTCCCACTAGGTCATTTGTCCCCACATGCAGAACTATATGCGGATTCACCCTACCCCTCCTAGCAAACTAGAACAGACTGGCCTACCCTTTCAGCTGTCATTCCTGGCATGGCCTTCACCCATATGCAACAATGCCTCTCTCCCTTGCTTTCTCATTTGACTTCTCTTAGTATTGAGTATTCCAGCACTAGGATTCCACCCACTTTTCCATGAGCCACATTCCCTGGTCTGCCTTCATCCCAATCCCTTCCACCAGACTCCTCCTCATCCTCCAGCACAGTAGTTCCCCCTTCCACCCCAGTTGAATCATCCCCAGTTCTCCTGTCCGTTCCATGTTCCTCTAGTCTATTTTTAGTTCTTCCTCTGACCACATCCTCTATCACATGTTATGTTGTTATGTTGAATTTTGTTGACCCGGAAAGCCCACTGGGCCTATAAGTCCCTTTTTCAGGGGCGACCAGGGGGGAGGGGGATACAGATTGTAAGCAACTGAATTTGAACCATATTAAGCTGTTGGTGGTCAGAAGAAGCCAGAAAGGGAAGGAAACAAATTCAGTTCAGTGCTTTACAGTAACTGGTAATTGCTTTTTTTGTTTTAAACTTAGATTGCGGGCTTTTAGTGGCACTGTAATATATTTGCTGTCTTTACTTAGAATTGTTTTTGGGCTGTTGAAAATTTAAAACATAGTGGTGGTGTATTTCTTTGTTGTCTTTAATTGCTGCAAATTTAGTCTTCGCTTGTCTGACTTACCCTGTAGTTTGGGTGAGGGGTGTTAATTGTCTGGCCTCTGACCTCAGCTACGTGATAACTGGAGGTGGGGCTTAGTCAGAATTGAGGTAGCAAGTGAGTTTTGTTTGCTCAGAAGAAGCCATAAAGGGAAGGAAACATATTCAATTCAGTGCTTTATAGTAACTAGCAATTGCTATTTTTCTTTTAAACTTAGATTGTGGGCTTTTAGTGGCACTGTAATTTATTTGCTGTCTTTACTTAGAATTGTTTTTGGGCTGTTGAAAATTTAAAACATAGTGGTGGTGTATTTCTTTGCTGTCTTTAATTGCTGCAAATTTAGTCTTGGCTTGTCTGACTTGCCCTGTAGTTTGGGTGAGGGGTGTTAATTGTCTGGCCTCTGACCTCAGCTACGTGATAACTGGAGGTGGGGCTTAGTCAGAATTGAGGTAGCAAGTGAGTTTTGTTTGCTCAGAAGAAGCCAGAAAGGGAAGGAAACATATTCAATTCAGTACTTTACAGTAACTAGCAATTGCTATTTTTCTTTTAAACTTAGATTGTGGGCTTTTAGTGGCACTGTAATTTATTTGCTGTCTTTACTTAGAATTGTTTTTGGGCTGTTGAAAATTCAAAACATAGTAGTGGTGTATTTCTTTGTTGTCTTTAATTGCTGCAAATTTAGTCTTGGCTTGTCTGACTTGCCCTGTAGTTTGGGTGAGGGGTGTTAATTGTCTGGCCTCTGACCTCAGCTACGTGATAACTGGAGGTGGGGCTTAGTCAGAGTTGAGGCAGCAAGTGAGTTTTGTTTGCTCAGAAGAAGCCAGAAAGGGAAGGAAACATATTCAATTCAGTGCTTTACAGTAACTGGCAATTGCTATTTTTTTTTAAACTTAGATTGTGGGCTTTTAGTGGCACTGTAATTTATTTGCTGTCTTTACTTAGAATTGTTTTTGGGCTGTTGAAAATTTAAAAAATAGTGGTGGTGTATTTCTTTGCTGTCTTTAATTGCTGCAAATTTTCACCCCCCTCCCTCCCCTACCCCCAACTCTTAATTATATGCCCTGTTAAATATGATTGACATGAGCTAAACACAGGGGATAGTAAGAGGTGTGGAGTAGGAGAGGCATAAGGGGGAAGAACCCCACCCTCAGCACAAGTGTTTTGACTCATTTATTTATTTATTGGTTTATTTTCGTTTTTTAAAAAGAAAAGTATCTGAGGATCAGTGGCAGGATTTTTAGGACAGTAAATTAATAAAAAGGGAACTAGGAGAGCTTCAGTAACAGACAAGTAGTGGAATAGCAGTATAACTGCAGTATAATGTGGGGAGTGGTGCAATGCAGTGGCTCATGGAAGCAGCCATATTCGGGCAGCATCTTCTGACACTGAGGTGCTGCCCATTCTGCATGCATCTCTGGACTGCAGGATGAGGTAGCCAGACTCAGAGCGGAAGTAAACTGGGTCAGGAGTACCATCACCCCTATCCAGAGACCACCCAATCCAATGCAACTGCCTCAAAGGATGCCGAAAACGAGGAGCAATTGGAGTGACAGTGGGCTCAGGGAGGGTTAGATAGGTCAGGCAGAGGCACATCCCAGATCCTGTTCCACTCAATAACTCTCGTATGCCACACTGGCAAACGGGGGACAACCAAATAGAGGTACCCAGAGAAGTGGAAGGAAAGGATGTGGAGGTTAGCTAGGAGGTGACCTCAGCGGGAGAGCAGGGACCCCAGAGGAGGAGGGAAGTGAATCCTGGTGGGGACTCCATCATAAAGAGGGATCCAGCTAGGAAACACAGGAGGGGAGGAGAGAGAGGTGAGGTGCCTACCAGGTGCCATGGCATGGAGGGATGGAAGGAAGATCCTTGGGATCACTGGGAAGGCAAGACGGGTGGGTGAGCTGGATGTCATTATCCACCTAGGTACTAATGACCTGGCAAATGCGGAGCCAGAGGAAGTTCAGGAAGAGTTTAGGAAATTAGGGAGGGGTCTCAAACAAGTAGCTACTTCTGTCACTTTTTCAGAGGTACTACCTGTGAGAGGCAAGGGAGTGCATAGGGGTGCATGCATCAGGAACTTTAACTCATGGTTAAAGAACTGGTGCTGTGAGGAAGGGTTTGGATTCATTGGTGACTGGGGACCCACCTGGAGGGATGGAGGTTTGTTCAAGCCTGATGGCTTGCATCCATCCTGGGGGAATCCAAGCACTCAATGATAAGTTTAAATGCTACATTAACAAGCATTTAAACTATAAAGGGGTGGCAGGCCAGCAAGGAGGTACCTACTTGCTCACCCCCACAGCTGTGAACCAGTGAACCGGAGGAGTGGCTATCTCTACAAAACGTGTGCAAAAGATGGAGATTAGCACCCAAGAGGTGGATAGGCAGAAAGCGGGCAAAATTCAGCATAAGGGCAGACAGCAAGGAGAACCAGGAATAAAGGACAACCAAGGAAGGGGCTGGAGTAGAACAGCGAAACAGTCTAGGGAGATCAAATCATGGAAAGCCATGTGTGCCAATGCCAGGAGCCTTAGCAACAAGATGGAAGATCTGGAGGCTGTCATAGAGCAGTCAGACCTGGACATTGTGGCCATCACTGAAACCTGGTGTAATGATAACCATGACTGGGAGATGGCCATACCTGGCTACAACATATTCAGAAGAGACAGAGCAGGCAGGAAGGGAGGAGGAGTGGCACTGTATGTGAAAATGACATAAGGGCCACAGAGATCCAGGAGGAACAAAATGGGGGAGAGAGATACTGTGGGTTAAACTGGAAAGGAAAATGGGGCCAGCCATCCCGCTGGGTGTGGCCTATAGACCACCAGCCCAGGAGGAAGAAACAGATAGGGAGTTGATGCTAGCCATCCAAAGGATGGCAGACAAGGTGAGGTAGTACTGGTTGGAGACTTCAATATTCCAGACGTGGACTGGAGCATCCCAGCAGCAGCATCAACTAGGAGCAGATTTATCTGGACTCCTTCAGGGTGCCTTCCTCAAGCAACTGGTCATGGAACCAACTCGGCAGAAGGCAATGCTGGACCTTGTGCTCACAAACAGGGACAGTGTGATGGGGTAACTGTGGGGGAGCACCTGGGGAATAGTGACCACCAGTCATTGTGGTTTGAAATCACAAAAAGAGCAGAACCAAACCACACAAAAACACGTATCCTGGATTTTAGGGAGGCAGACTTTGGGAAAATGGGGAGATACTTGAAAGAGGCATTAAGGGGAATGGAGCAGGAATCAGGGGTTGAAGAACAGTAGGCAGTATTTAAAATGGGGATTACAAGAGCAACAGAATTATGCATTAAGCAGGTTAGCAAGAGGAAAAGGAAGAGAAGACCATTATGGTTTTCCAAAGAAGTAGCAAAGAAAGTGAAAGCCAAAAAGACTGCATTCAGGCAATACAAAAAGACACAGGCAAAAGGGGATAGGGAGAAGTACCAGGAGGAGCAAAGGGAGGCAGGGAGGTCAGTAAGGGAAGCCAAAGCTTAGACAGAAGAACACATTGCAAAATCAGTGGGTAGAGGGAACAAAACCTTTTACAGGTACATAAGTGAAAAAAAAAAAGGCAAAGGGAGGAACAGTGAGACTGAAGGGGAGGATGAGGGCTCTGGAGGATGACAACAGTAAAGCTGACATATTAACAGGTATTTCTGCTCGGTCTTTACTGAGGAAGAGGAGGTAATGGGTCTGAAGGAGTACAAGTGGTGAGAATGGTGCAGAATGGACACAAGTCCCTTTACACAAGAAAGGGTCCTGAAGGAACTGGAAGTAATAAGAGTTGACAGCAATGGGACCAGATGGGGTGCACCCAGGTGTCTTAAAGAACTAAAAGAGGTGGTGGCTGAACCTCTGGCTATCCTGTTTAGCCAATCACTGGAAACAGGGGAGTTACCCAAAGACTGGAGGACAGCAGATGTAGTCCCCTTATACAAAAGTGGGAACAAAGAGGAAGCGGGGAATTACAGACTAGTCAGCCTCACCTCGGTAGTGGGGTGGGGAAAATCATGGAAGCACTACCGAAGGAGAGACTGGTGGAACATCTGGTTGTCAATGGACTACAGGACCCAAGGCAGCATGGTTTCACCAGGGGGAGGTCATGTCAGATCAACCTTGTTGAATTTTTTGACTGGGTGACTAGGAGGTGGATCAGGGGAGGGCAGTGGACATGGCCTATCTGGACTTCAGCAAGGCCTTTGACACTGTGCCACATAAAAGACTATTACACAAAACTGGGGAATATGGGTGTGGGCAGGACAGTAGTGTGTGGGTAGGTAACTGGCTGGGTGGCAGGACACAGAGGGTGGTGGTAAATGGCTGTCACTCCACAGAGGGAAGAGTGACCAGTGGTGTACACACAGGGATCAGTGCTGGGACCGTCCTATTCAACATCTTCATCAGTGACATTGTGCAGGGCCTAGAAGGCAGAATTTCACTGTTCGCTGATGACACAAAGCTCTTTAACAGAGTAGACACACCAGAGGGTATAGACAGAATGAGAAGGGACCTGCAGAAACTTGAAGAATGGTCAGGGGTTTGGCAGTTGAAATTCAGTGTAAAGAAGTGCAAGATAATGCATATGGGGCACAAAAACACTGGCACAATATATCAGTTGGGGGTGAGGATATAGCATGCACCAAGCAGGAAAGGGATCTTGGGGTTATCATCTCTGATGACCTCAAGGTAGGGAAACAGTGTGACAAGGCAACAGGTAAAGAATAGGATGCTGGGATGCATAGGCAGGAGCATCACCAGCAGGAAAAGGGAGGTCATAATTCCACCTATACAAGACACTAGTCAGGCCCCACCTGGAGTACAGTGTACAGTTCTGGAGACCTTACTTACGTAAGGACATAGACAGGGTAGAGAAGGTTCAGAGTAGCAAACAAAGATGGTGCATGGATTGCATCACAGGTCCTATGAGGACAGGTTGAAGGAACTAAATATGTACTCCTGGAGGAGAGGAGGGGAGAGAGGATATGGATAGATACAAGTATCTTACAGGAAGGAACAGGTGCAGGAATACACTATTTTAAGCGAAAAAGATGTTCCAGGACTAGAGGGCATGGAATGAAGTTGGAGGAGGACGATTCAGAGGAAATGTGGAGGAAGAATTTCTTCACAGAACGGGTGGTGGACAAGTGAACACCCTGCCAGAGGAAGTGGTGGAGGCTGAAACAATCACGGATTTAAGAATGCATGGGATAGACTTAAAGGAATTCTGAGGTAAGGGTAAGGGCAACAGACTTCTAGGAAAACATAAACTGAACTTACAAGCTCAAATGGTCAGACTGGATGGGCCATAGGCCCTTATCTGCCGACACTGTCTATGTATCTACGTATTTTTAGTGAATGAAGGAAATTTGGCCAGGTCACTGGGGAAATTCCCCTACTGCATTGCTGTCATTAGGGGGACCCTTGGCTGTCAGCGTTGCGATGGCCAGTCTGCCTGGGATGTTGGAGGAGATGGATGTAGCAAGTACAGGAGAGCGGGCCTCCTCTCCTGTATTTGTCGGGTGCCAGAGGCTGTTGAGGAAGCTTGTTCAGTGGCTGAAGTTGTTGACCTTAGTATTCTTGCTACTTCAACTCTCCTGTAATGTCTTGTTCTGTGTGTGACTTTGTACTCCTTCTGGTGAAATAGAGCCTGCTTACTTGTTGCACGATCCCAATTGTTGAAACAAATGGACTTACTTGATCGAGAACTCATTGCTTTTTCCTAAGGTTGCTGGGCCCTGCTGACTCTTCCTGCTTCCAGGCGGGCGACTGCGGCTGGGCGGATGATTATGATGCACCTCTGAATGCAGTGCGTTCTGCTGCCTACGATGGAGCTTCCGTCTTGCTTTCAGGGCTGGCAGTTTGTCGAAGCTCCAGGTTCCAGCGCCTACAGCCCCTCTTTCCAGTCTCCTTCTGGCCCCTCTGCCTTCGACAGCTCCCATGTAGTCTTTACCAGCACCAGGAGCTGCCGCGGCGGTACAGTGTTTTCTTTTGCCTCTGGAGTTCAGCCGCCTGGCTGGAGTAAATTGCCAGGAGTTCCATCCTACTTTATCAGAAGGCGACTTGTATTGCAGCCTGCGGTCTTGCCGGATGGGTCAGCTTGGTCTCCTGAACGTGCTTTACAGAATGCCGGTTGGGAACAGTTGGACGGTGGGTCCTGGTCACCTGATTCACAGGATCTTTCATATACTGCCATGCTAAAGAACGCTGCAGCACCAGTGGCCACCACATCTTCCAATTCTATGAGCTCCATCTTGCCCCGGGGTAATGCCTCTTCTCCTTGTGTTTTGGACTCTAAAACTGTTATTTGTACTACTGCTGGGGGGTTTTCTGAACCTGTTGTTTCTGTATCTACTGAAGGTGTTTCTGTTGGTTCCTCTGGTTCGAGGTGTCCTGCTTCTAGCTCGGCCTTGCCAGCTCCAGCAGCAGTGGTAGACACTGTCACAGAGGCACCGGTTTGTTTGGGTCCAGACCCTGCGCCATTGCATGGTACTGGTATTAAATCTGGTACATCGGGGGGCTTTAAGCTCACTGATTTATTCCAAAAAAATAAGGGTGAGCCTGCCCCTAGATGCAATGCTGTGCGCTTCTTATGTAAAGTGGGGTTGGAAAATCCCCCGGACAGGTTTTTATGTTGCAAAAACTTGCTTAAAGGTTCTATGCATTTTTTTTCCTCGGAAATTTTTGCCCTGATTGGTTTAGGGAATGCTAACTATGCTGTTAGCTTAAAAAATGTCTCTAGTTTAGATCGTTTCTGGGCCCAGTAAGCTACTTGTAAAAATTCTCCTATTTGGTCTCCCTTTCATGTTCTTCCTTTGACCAAACCTACAGTTAAGAATATTACTATCATGTTTAAAAATGAAGGGGTCAATGTTGAAGACATCTTGTTTTGGCTTAGACAGCATTGTGAGGTTTTGAATAAACCCACTCCTACTTTAGATAGTGAGCAGATTTGGGATGGTGGGTGGAGGGTTCGGGTTAAGTTACTTTCTTCCGACTCTGGCCACAATCACTTGCCTTCCGTTTTTTTTTTTTCTTGGAAGGATAAGGGGTTAATTTTTTATGCAGGGCAGCCCAGATCTTAAGTTTTAAGTGTGTCTCTAGGGCCCACTTCAGTTCAGGGCCAGGATAATTGAATAGCCATTGTTTAGATTTCTTGGCCATAATTCAGTGCTTGCTTGAACCTTTTCAAGTGTAATCTTGTGAACACACCTGGTCATGCTTATGGTCGTTGTCCTTGGGCCTCGGATAATCGGGATGATTGTTCCTCTCATGAAGGCCTTTATAATTGCACGCAGCAGCAGGCTAAAAAGACTGCTGAGCATCATTCCACGAGTTGGTCTTGTGGCCTCACACCCTCCCCAACATATCATTACCCAGGGGACAGAGGATGTGGTGGCCTCTGCACTGGCTCCATCAGGAATGTGGTTCAGCGCAAGAGCCAGTTACTATTGTGGTATCAGAGGCTCTATTTTGGCTAAGCTTCTGTCTCTACTGAACTTGAGGTTATGCTTCCCCTCCCCACCTTTGCCTCAAACTCAGTCCGTTTCGGATCCATCTCCACCTTATTACTGTTCAGAAAAAGGACTAGAAAGGGCTGACAGTTTCTGGTAGGGGTAAGGTTCCTGGATCTGGTCCTTGACATCTGGTAATAAATTTGCTGTTTAGCTTCTGATATTACTGATAGGGATTCTGTTGATGATGACACTGATACTTCTCCTTGTCTCCTAATACGGATAATGGAAGGGGTGGGGAGGGTTGTATCCCATTGCTAAAAGGACTAGACAATGTCAACGAATAAGTCACCTTAACTCTTCTATGGATTCCTTATCAGTCCCTCTTTAATGTTAATAGTATTGTGGAGATAGGAAGCTTGGAGGTGTTATGCTATCTTTACAGGATATGCTAGACATTACCTGTTTGGTTGATACTTAGGTTGAAAACTAATAAGGAACTTCAGCAGGCCTCACGGGTGTGGTCCCACGGCCCTTCCTTTTGGTCCTCAGGGGTGGATAAATGTGATGGTATGGGTATTTTGTTTTCTAATTCTGCCCTTCGAGTGTCTAGACTTGTGGATATTTGTCCTAGTTGAGCATTAATGCTTGACCTTTCCTTCCATACTGAAAGATTTCGGTTAATTGCATTATACGCTCCCCAGACCAAAGCACAGTGGTCTGCTCTCTTTCGGTCAGTTCAACCCTTCTTGCATACTTCCAGACTGGTTATTTGGGCTGGGGACTTTAATTGTGGACTTCATCAGACTGATAGAGGACTTCAGACATCTAAACTTTTTACTGATACCATGATCCTGAAGAATGTACTTTCTACTGCCAAACTTCAGGATGCCTATGGGGTTGTGCACCCTAGGGGCAGGTATACTTATTTTCAGGGTGACTGTCGTACTAGGATTGATTTTATATTTATTTCTCATACTCTTACAGTTCTTGACTGTTGGACCATTGGGAGTGAGTTTTCAGATCATGCGGCTCTGAGGGTTTCACTCTCATGGTCTGAGGTTCCCCAGTGTAGGAAGAATAGGTGGAGACTTAATGATTCCATACTTCAAGACCCCAAAATCCCAAAAGTGTGGAGACGGGAATGGGCAGCACGGCTTTCTGTTGCTGATATTTATGAGAATATTCTGGAATGGTGGAGGACACCAAGGTTAGATGGAGACAGGTTTTACAAAAGAAAGCTGCTGACGCCCATACCAGTCGTTATAAAAAGTATTTGGCCTTACGTCAACAATTATAGACTTTAATCTCGCAGTCTGATAATAGTTCTCAGGATTATAGCTCACAGATTTCTGTTTTGAGTAGTCAGATGAGGGATTTGCAGTACGACAGAGCCAAATCCTTGGGGTATGAAGCATGCTTTGGGACTAAACTAGCCAAGGGTGGCTTAGACCCTTTCAAAGAATATCAAGACAGGGTTGACTCTAGGGTTATTTATCACTTGCTATCCCCCACGGGGGATCTGGTTAGTTCCCCGGAGTCACTGGTTCAGGTTGTTGAGCATTTTGTTTTAGGCATGTTTGGGACTGAATCTCCCGGTGTAGATGCTGAGGAATTTTTAGCATCATTATCTTTGCCTCACCTCACTTCTGAGGAATGTGATATGCTGACTGCGGACATCACTGAGGAGGAGATGTTGCATGCCATCGTCGGCTTAAAAAGGGATTCTGCCCCTGGCTCTGATGGACTCACGGCAGGTTTCTATTCTACTTTCCAAACAGATTTGGTTCCGGCTTTAACTATTTTATTTAATGAAATGTTGTCAAAAGCTACATTTTCGAAATCTATGAAAGAGGCAATTTTGGTCCTTATTCATAAGAACGGTTTGGTTTCAAATATTAATAATTGGAGACCTTTGAGTCTTCTTAACGTAGACAGCAAAATTATTGCTAAAATTTTGTTAGCCAGACTTGTTCAGGTAGCTAGACTCATTAGTCCTGCCCAGGCGTGTGGCGTCCAGGAGATCAAACTGATAATCTGATTTTATTACGGGAATTATTCACCTTGGGGACCAGAATCGAATTAAGGATGGGTGCTTGGGATCGACTATCAGGAGAAAGCCTTTGATATAGTTTCCACAAATTTTGTTTTCTGTTTTGGCAGCATTGGATTCCCCTGAATTTATAGGTTGGATTAGAGCCTTTATCTTAATGCAGTTCTTCCTCCCAATGTTAATGTTGGTTGGGGAGTCCGGTTTTGTTAAACGGGAGTGCGCCAGGGTTGCCCTCTGAGTCCCCTTTTATACACTTTTGGAATTGATATTTTGATTAGGGCTGTTCTTAATGCCCTGGGGTCCTTGGTTTACAAGGGACATCTAGCCTCATCCCTGTCAAAATATTAGCTTATGCAGATGATTTGGTCCTGACGGTGGCATCCAACTCAGATGAGCAGGCTTTGATTACTGTTCTTCACCAGTATTCTTTAGTGGCGGGTTCCCAGATTAATTTTTTGAAAAGTATTGGGCTTCCCTTAGGAAATCCAATTATATCCGAGTCGGGTTCCTTTGCTGGAATCCAGCTCTCTTCAGAACCCATTAAGATTCTTGGACTTTGGTTTGGGTCGGGTGATTTACAGTTGTTAAACTGGAACACTGCATTTGGAGGCTGATAGGCTCTTAGCTGGATGGCTGAGCAGCAGATAGGTAAAAGAAACAGGTTTATTTACTTAAACTTTGATGGTCCTATTTTTTTTGTACCTTTGTTACTTCCCCCCCCCCATGAAATTATTCACGAAATTGTATAGTGTTTTTTCCAGGGCCTTTGGGGATCCCGGTTGAATCCTATTAAACAAGGTTTTACCTATAGACCTCTTGGTGAGGGAGGGGTGGGGATGTTGAATCCTGTGGCTTTCTTTTATAGTATTTTTTTACGTTATAATTTTGGTTGGGCATTGAAACCTGGTGACAAGGGTTGGAAGCCTTTTCTTTGCTCATGGCTTCTGCCTTGTCTCATCCCCTGGGAACAAGGCAGAAGGGGCTTTAGCTAAACTTTCGGCCTCCGACCTATGGTTTGAAGCTCGTGAAACTGGCTATGACTTGGGGTTTTACACCTTGTGATTTCTGTACACAAGGCAGAAAGGCCTTATATGTCCGAATCTGGAGATAGGATGCATAGAGATCCTGTTGCATTTCCATCCTGTCCTCCTGATCGCTGGCATGGATTATGAAGCAACTCTTGAATCCTAGGATACCTCCTTATGTATGGGACATGGTATGGCTCAGTAATTATGGCAGACTTAGTGTTAAAGGTAATCACAAACATAAAATGTTGTTTGAAAGATATTGTCCTAGGGATTCCGTCTTCTATTATTGAAACTCAGGCACATTTATTTCTTGAATGCAACTTTGCATTTGATTTTTGGACCACTATTGCTGCTGCCTGGGATGAACCTCTTTTTTCTAAATTGTCATATGCAGATATTATGTTTGGAACTCATTCTGCTTTAAACACTAAATATCATACTGAAACTATATATATTGTTCTTAGTTTCATACGCTATTTCTTATGGCAAGCTAGGTGTTTAGTTAGTTTTGCATCAGAAGTGGATCCCTATCTTAGAAATTATACGGAATGTTGGGAACGCAGTATTTGCAGTACAAAAATCTGACTTTTCTAGATATTCTAGACTGCAATTTCATCATTTTTGGTCTAATTGTGATTCCTGGATATTGAACTGATTTATTGTACTATTCTTTTGTTCTTTCTTGCTTTTTGCCTTTGTATTGTACTTATGACAATTTTTTTGTATGTATGTTGTAATGAAGCCCACTTCCTCTCAATAAAATTCCCCTACTCTGTGGAGGCAGAGGGCACTGTGTGGCTGAGCGGCGGTACTGCTCAGTGGCGTTTGGAGTTTTGGCAGAGGAGGATGTGTGGGAGGCTAAGGAGTGGATCTCCTCCTTAGCTTCTTAATTTTTTGCAATGGAGACTCATGTGGAGAACGATCGGCAGCAGGATTTTTGTCTGGCAGAAGAAGCTCATAATGAGGAGGATATGTCAGGAAACGCGGTTCTCCAGGACCAGGCTATGGGTCGAATCAGCGAGGTTGGAAAGCAGGATTTGGAACAAGTTTTGAGGTCCAAACTCGACGAGGCCGAACATCAGTATCGGGAGGCGAGGAAGAGTTTGCAGGACTAACTGGATCATAGGAACATCTCAGAGGTGGTACAAGAAGCGGAAGTGGCAATGCAAAATGAAGGAATGATAATGGAAGACGGAGACGCCGACAGTGAAGAGAGAGTGAGTCGAGAAGACGAGGGAGTAATTGTAGAACTGTTGGAAGCATCAGAGGTGAATTTTGAAGCAGGGGAACAGGCGGTTTTGGATCTGCAGGAGGGGGCTGTGGGGGAAAATGAGAAGAACTTTCAAATGACTCTGGAACAAACGACAGGTGCAGGTACTGTGATTACTGCTGATGTTGTCTTACCTATAGTAACTTTCACGATAGGGTCTTCTGTAGGAGGCTCTAACAGAACGTTTAAAGAAAGGGGAAAAACAGGACTTTTCAGGAAAAAACAATGGATGGGCCTAGGCAAAGACAAGAACACTTGCAGGTGGGGAATGTCGCAGACAATTGGGTGGAAACAGCTCTACAAGCTGCAGGATGGGTTAAGAGCCCCTTGGGACATGGATGGGATGCAAACCTAAATAGTGACAACCCAGCTACTGTTTCTGGTGACCTCCTCCCACTCCCTGGGCAGGAAATAACTCCCTCTTTACCCCCAGGGCAACTCTCTCCTTTAGAAGAAGTACTGATACAGCAGCAAGATGATCCTCATCCCTTATTGCAATGTATTAGAGAACAGGAAAGAGAAGACTCAATGGACTTGGTAGCAGGGGCTAATATGATGCATAAGGAGGCACAGCAGGGATCTACCCCTATGAACATTACTAAGAGTGTTTCTAGGGGGGAAATTCCGGATAAAGCATGGCATAGAAAAGTGGCGGAACATTTATTTCCAGCTGAGAAGGACCTAATTTTAGAACCTGCAGAAAGACGGAATGCAGTGCATTTAAAATATAGGGGTGAAATAGATGCTCTTCCAGATAGAAAGTTTGTGGGTAAGGATTTGTTAAAAGACAGCATGACATTTTATGCTTATGAAATTTATGCTCTGATACATGTGCCGGGTGATGTAATTTTTGATGTTAGTTTTAAACATCCAACTGGGTTAGAAAGATTTTGGAAACAGTATCGTTTAATGAAACTTTCACCTTTATGGAGGCCTGTTTTGGCGATTCCACTAACAAAGCCTTTAACAAAAAAAATAACAGTGCTTTTCAGGAATGAAGGAGTAAATGTAGCTGATGTTACTTATTGGTTACAACAGCACTGTACGTTTCAAGGCCCTCCTGAACCAATTTTGGATGAAGAGCAGCTATGGATGGGGGGATGGAAATATCAAATAGTATTGAACTTGGTAAATGGTCAAACTAAGCATCTGCCTAACTGTTTTTTTTGGGGCAGGGATGGGGGGTAATTTTCTATCCTGGACAACCAAGGGCTTGTTTTAAATGTAGTGATGTGGGCCATTTAAGCAATGTATGTGATAAGCAAAAATGTGGATTGTGTGGGGATCTAGGGCATATAGGGGCTCACTGTAGGCAACCGTTAAGAAGTAACCTATGTGAGGAGAAAGGACACTCTTTTTGCACCTGCTCATGGGCCTCCCATAATAATGTAGACAGTTCAGTAAGGGCAGAGCAAGATATGTATGTAGCCACAGCACAAAAAGAAAAAATGAGGATGCTTGAGTTACTCACAAAGGGTCAATTAGTGCTCCACTACCTCAAAGAGTTTCTAGGAGAACAGGGGATCCTGCGGTAATAGAGAGTGTTGAGGTGCAGAACCGGGAGGGATTAGTACAAGACAGTCAGAAAAAGGGAGGGGGTGTTCTGGTGAGAGGAGGGACGGCAGAGGTAGAGAAAGTACAGGAGTCAGATCAGATAGAAAAGGAAGGAAGAGAAGGTACTTCTATGCCCCCCCCGTACAGTTAGAGGCAGACTTTCAAAGGGAAACTAGATCTAAGGCAGGAAAGTTGATTGATACTGCTTCAAAACAAACTAAACCAGCGGAGGAAGTGGCGGTACAAAACTCTTATGCTTTGTTATTTGAAGAGGGGATGGAAGAGGAGGGTGGTGAATCTGATTTTTCCTCTGTAACATCCCATCAAGCAGATGGAATTTCTGAGTCCAGTTTCCCGGAAAAACAAAAAACTAGGAAAAGGAAAAAGAAAAGATGAAGGGTTCTGGATTTTTTCTAATCTTTGCTATATATAAAGTGGTGATGGCTATATCACTCTGTACAATTAATGTTAATAGCATTAAGGCTTATGAGAGCAGGCAGAGTACCTTTTTGAGCCTTAGTTTTGGGAAGGAAGAAGTGATCCTATTACAAGACACCAGGCTACACTCATTATCTGAGGTACAAAGAGCACAGAAAGATTGGAGGTGGGGGTTTCATATTGGTCAATAGGAGATGACAGGTGCTCAGGGATTGGGAGAAGTTCTAGTATTACATGTGTATGACTTGATACCAGGAAGAGTGATGATTATGGATGTAGTGTTAAAACAAGAAGTTTTTCGAGTTATAAATATTTATGCGTCACAGACTAAAGCAGAATGGTCTGAGATGTTTAGACGAGTTGAACCTTATTTAAACACTTCAAAATTAGTATCATGGGGGGAGATTTTAACTGTGGGCTGTCACACAGAGATTGGGGGAGAAGTACAAAGAAAGTTTTCAGTGATACTAATTCTTTGTTATCAGTAATGAATAGAAATTATATAAAAGATGTGCATGACATTCTACAACAAGAACCAAGTCATACTTTCTTCAAAGGGAGATTGTCAACGAGAATAGATTTGTGGCTAGTATCAGCTAGACTGACTTGTCAGGCAGTGAGTGAAAGTACGACCTTTGGTAACCTCTGACCATCTGGTGGTAGTTCTAAGTTTGGGAGAAAGACAAAGATTAATGATTGGGAGAGGATTTTGGAAAATGAACACATCTTTGTTGCAGGATGCTATGATAGAAAAAGGTGTGAGACAGATACTTCAGGCAAGAAAGGATATATGTTTTATGTATACAAGTCCGACAGAATGGTGGGAAGACATAAAAAGAGATTTACAAGACTGGTATGGCATGTATACGAAAAAGAAAGCAAAGGATGAATATATTAAGTATCTTGGCTTACGGGCACAATATCTGCAAATTTTAGCTCAAGTAGGATTTGATGAGGGTAAAAGGGAAAGGATGCTAACTATAAGAAATCAGATGAGGCAATATTTGGAAAAATCGGTTAAAAAAATGGCTATTCATCAGAAATATAGAACACAAGGTACAAAGGAAGAGGTAAATCCTTATGAGGGTAGTTTATATGGGGTAGAAAAGAGGACTTTGACTAACCTTCGAGACAAACAGGAATCTATACAAACTCATAATCAAGATATTATGCTCATTATACAGCAGCATATGGTGGATACTTTTCAGAGGAACAGGAAGGAGGATCAAGATTGGATTATGGAATTTGAGATACCGGCTTTAAGTAAAGAGGAACAAATGAGTTTAGTTGCTCCCATTTCTGGGTTGGATATTCAGGAAGCTATCTCACAGTTATCTGCTAAATCAACTCCGGGATGGGATGAGATACCAAATGACTTCTACAAGCATTATAGTGAGAGTTTGGTTCCTTGTCTTGAAGTACTTCTGAATGCCATTTGGGAAGAGGGCAGGCTGGCCCCCTCAATGCAGATGGGAATAATGTTTTTCCTCTTTAAAAAAGGGGATCCTCTCGAGGTAAAAAATTGGAGACCATTAACATTATTAAACACTGACTACAAAATATTAGCAAAGATACTTACAAAAAGATTAGCAAAGATAGCACAGAAAGTGATTGTTCAGGAGCAGACTTGTGCAATACCGGGAAGGAATATAGTACAAAATCTAGTGATGATTAGAGAGATTGTGGAGCAAAGTTTAAGGAACAACTTAGGCGGGTATTTAATGACAGTGGACCAGGAAACTGCCTTTGATGCGGTGAATCAGGATTATCTCTGGAAAGTCTTAAGTTACTATGGGGTCCCTCAAAGGTTCATAGAGATAGTTCAAGTCTTATATAAAGAGGCCCAGGCTATACCATTGCTGAATGTTTTTTAAGGGGTCCCGATCTATTTAAAGAATGGTGTCAAACAAGGTTGCCCAATGAGCCCCTTATTGTATGTTTTTGGTCTAGATCCTATATTACGGAAAATTGGACAAAGCACTGATATTAGAGCAATAGTAACAAGGATGGGTATGTTTTTCCAAAATTCTCAGCTTATGCGGATGATTGTGTTTTTTCAGTAGCAAATGGAAATTCAGGGTTTGAAGTTCTATCTATAATACAAACAGCTTATCATACAACAGGCATTAAAATTAACATGAATAAAAGTAAAGTTTTGATTTTAGGGGACAGTATAGATATAAGGAATTTTCCAGTTCTGATGACAAAAGACCAAGTGAAAATTCTAGGTGTTTACTTTGGCACTAAGGAGTCAGAGTCCCATAATTGGAATGAAGTTTATGATAATGCTCACAGTAAAGTTCAAGCTTGGTTGTCTTGGAAGATGTCCAAAAAAAAGAAAGTGCATCTTCTTCAAGCATATATAGCACCTATTTTTTTGTATTTATCTCATGTACTTCCTTTACCATATTATATGCACACAAGAATTTTAGGTTTATTTTTTCATTTCCTATGGGGTAGTAGGTTAAATCCAGTTAAAAGGAATCACACATACAGAATAAGGAAAGAAGGAGGTTTAAATATGCTACAGCCTATAGTATATTTATTTGGTAATTTCTTTTTTAGTTCTCTATTCCCTTTAATAACGCAGACATCAGGGATTGGGCAGGTCTGTATGCAGCTATGGGGCACACCTTTCTTTGAAGCATGGGGGAAGGGGAAATGGAACCCAGCAGAACATAAACTACCTAGTTATGTACAAATTGCACTCAGGTATATTAGAACTTGGAAAGTAGAATTGGCTTGGTGTATGGGGAAAGGGAAAAAGGTTTTTTATAAAACAATCTTAGACTTGGTATCGAGAAGACCCAGTTTTTCAGGTACCTTCTAATATTAATATTAACTTATTATTGGAAGACATGTTAGAAACAAGAATTCTTTGGAAGATGCAAGGTTTTGCTTGGCTTTGTGGTCATCAGAGATGGCAAGTGAAAAACAATCAGAAACATAAGCAACTAAATGAGAGAGAATATGGAGAACAGGCATGTGCTGGGCTTGTGGAGACAATGCAGCACCTTTTCTTTGAATGTATTCATGTACAGGGTTTTTGGAAATTATTTTATCGGATGTGTGGGGAGAAAAGCTAATCTTATTAATATATTATAATGTTTTGGTTTTAGGGCAAATCCTGGCTGCATGGGCAAAATGGGTAAACAGTACAATTCATGTTATGCTGCTATGTATCAAATAGTCTATCTGGCAGGCGAGATGCCTAAGGTCTTTACAAGGTAAGGTAGTATAGCAACAAGATGTTTTGTTTCACATACAGAGAGACTTGGATAGTATCTATGGGTATGAACAACGTACTCTCGAAAAGGATGTGGTTACCAATTTATGGAGAAATATTGACTGGGTGGGATAGGGGTTTTGAAAGGGGAGAAATGTGTTAGGAGGTGAGGAGGTGGGTTTAAAACAAGGAATGTTATCTAACTATATATGCAGCTATAGTAGAGGAAAAGAGTAGGTTATATTTTCATAAATGAAGGAATATTTTAAGTTTAATTTAGGTGTCTTTTTCTTTTTTTTCTTTCTCTATTTAATCACAGTGATGGAGTCTGTAGCATGACTTTCTTTTGTTTATGATATAATATGATGTGTTTTTTCTGGACTGCTTTTGAATTTTGAATAAAAATTTCCCCTACTCTTTTCGATATGTGCCATGGGATCTTTAACATCCACCTGAACTACCACCAATCCAGGCAGATGGGACCTCGGTTTAACGTCTCATCCGAAAGATGGCACCTCAGAAGTGCAGCACCCCTCTCATGTTGCACTACAGTGTCAGTATTGGGATATTAACCCAGGTGCCAGATGTGGGAACTGAACCCTCAGCCCTCTGATCTCCCAGCCTCAGAGGCGAGTGTGCTACCTACTGAGCCACTGACACTGCAACACTGCACATCACCCAGTCCTGCCAGCACTGCAGATCGATTTTTAGATGCCCCCTCACTACCACATACTTCCTCCTTCCTATTACCAGCCCTCTTCGCTACTATTACCATGTCTGTTATCTCCCCTTCTACCATCCTCCATTTTTCCCCTTTTCTGCTCACTTTTGACCCTTGATCTGTGTCCCCTGTCTCTGTTCCCTATCCACCACCCTTTTTCCACTCCTTCCCCTACTGGTTGCATTTGTTCTTCCTCCTGAGTTTCCAATCTACTTACTCCACCTTTTGAGTTGTTATCCACTGTCGCCCGCCATTCCCTCCTTCACTCCTCCTGTGGACCTCTGATCTCATTTTTGAGCTGCATTATTTGCCTGCAACCAAAACAACCCCCACTCTCCATGAAATTCTAAGAAAGACTGCCACTCCACAGTTGTTGCAGCCTACCACCCTATCCTTCTCTTTATTGGCCCACCAGCATCCCCCACACTTTCAGAAGGAAGCCCATCACACACCCATGCATCCTCCCTTCATCCATTTCTAGTCTTGCTCATGTTGCACCAGCACAATGAAGTTTGCCAATTTAAAGGGGCAGACTCAGTTGTCAAGGTGACCAACCCAAGAAGGGTATTTTAGCAGGCCCAGACAAGTTGGGGAGGAGCTCATGGGAGTGACTCATCGGGGTGGGGAGGAGAAAAGAGACATGGGTCTAAGTTTGTTACCTCACAAAAGGAGAGGGACGAGAAGGAGGGGAGTAGCACCAGGATTGGTAGACAGAAAAGGAAGGGGTGGGAAGGGAAATTTTGGGTGTATTTAAGCAGCTGTAAGGAAGCATGCTGCCTCTGTTCAGTGCTACTCCTACATTTAGGTTACTAGGAGCAGCACATCAGATTAGCTACAGTTTCTTTATTTGTTAAGGACAGTGCTAATATTTGGTTTACATATATCAGTGATTAATTAGGGCTGTGCACCACAGCTGTAATATATTTAACAAAAACAACAAAAATGAAACTGTTCAACAAGAAATGGATATCCAGAGGCTATGTGCAGCTCCAGCAATGTGGTAGGTAAGCTTTTGTTTGCCACAAGTGACTGAACTAGAAATATTTGGACTATTCGGTGACTCGAATCCATGTTGAAGAGTCCCGCCTTATCTTCTGTTTTTAAATAAAGCACTTTCATGCTCATAGTTTAGGCTATGTTCTTTCAGAGATGATAGGCAATCAATGTCTTTTGTTTTGGTTTGTTGGTTTTGTCGCAGGGCTGAAACATTTGAAATGCAGGCGGGACCAAAAACTGCATTTTAAGGTATGGGACAAACAAGCCGTGTTGGTCGGCAAAGGGAGTGCATCGGGAGAGGTACCCATTGTGGGATAGCTTCACGGGGGGCCACGAAAGAGACATCTTGGCGTTGTTGATGTTCCTCGTGGCACAAGCTAAAATGGGGCAGCTAGAAAAAATCACGGCACTTCACATGGTACATGCGTTGGGTTGGGAGGCCCACAGCAGTATCAGGTGATGAGGGGAAGGAGGCGAAACAGGAGCCTCAGAAGGGGTATTGTTGGGGGCTCTCTTAATACAGCTACAAAATGGACAAGGAGAGATTGAGCGAGTGACTCGGAGGCAACCCCACCGCGAGCCCCGATTAAAAAAAAAAAAAGATGCAAAAGATTTTGTTGGGGTGCCCGCAGTGTGGTGTGGGGGTCGAAGTCCAGGATAATTATTGGGTGAGGGCCGAATACTACCAAGGAATGGCTTACAGGTGGGGAAGAGGGATCTGTCTACACAAGGACCCCCCCTCCGCTCATGGTTTGTCAGTCGGGTCCCCTGGTTGGAAACGGAATAGTGAGTAAAGACGCCGCAAAGGCCTGAAATGTTTTTCTTTTACAGAGCCTCAAAGTGTGTTAAGAGCATTCTGGAAAAGGGGGGGATGAGCTTGCTAGGGGGCAGGCCACGTGGTGGAAAGGCCTAGTCTTGCCACACCACTTTCAAAAAAAAAAACAAGGAGTAACGCTGAGTGAGTTTAGCGTACAGGAACAGGCTGATCAGATCCAGTGGGGATTTCCTGCAAGCAGCAGTTTCCCTATGGGGCAGAGTTTGGGAGGGGCCTGACAGGGCCCAAGCACACATTCTGGATGGCACCGCGGGGCGGGTGATGGAAGCCAGATCATAGATGACCCCCCTCCCCCATAGAGAAACAGGTTGGGGATCAGACGGCTATCGGTATTTGGGCAATAAGCAATACAACAGATGTGAAAGGGCCTTTAACCTCATTTTATCCACTCAGTACAAAGGAAGGTAATTCATTTGTTAAAATTAAATGCTTCTGCTGAATTTAGTGATTATGTTAGCACTACAAGCTAATTATAATTCATGCTAAAATATTTATAGTGACAGTTAGTATCTCTAATGATATATTCACATTTCCAAGCTTGACTACCACATGGGACCCACGGGAGCTATTTTTTATCAATATAAGGCTATGTTTGCACATTCTGTAAAAAGCTAGCATCAGACAGCATATAAATTCGGTAACCTGGAGTATCTTTAGCTGGGGCAAAGGGTTCTGCCAGTAATTCTTATCAAGGGCAGGCAGACGTAGGCTGTTTCAATTTAGGGATAATAAAAAAAGGGGGGGAGCTGGCAGCCATTTAAAAGGGGCACCTTCCTAGCTTAACAGTGGGGCTATGAGAGGCCAAGGCCCGTAATGGAATAAGGAGTCAAGCATCACACGGGACAGGAGGGGGTGGGGGGACAACAGAAGGATAAAAGCAGGAACAAAATAGGAGGAGCCATGAAAGTGTAATTGCTATGATATGACTATTGATCAGATTGCTTTCTTTTGCAGCATTTTTCTTTCCTATGCAGGGACAACATTTAAGCATGGCATCAAGGAGGAGCAACCTCTCAAGGAAAGGCGCTACAACACCAGACTCGAATTGGCATATCAGGCTAACAGAGTATGGGAGCCGGAGGAGGGCAGGGAGACAAAGGGTCAGAGAGACAAGGGGAGAGTAGACATGGGTGGGAAGGGAGGATGTGGCAAGCGGCCAACAAAGAGGGTAGACCCGGAAGGGCTCTGGCCCGACCACCCAGCCACAAGGGTACGACATCTAGGCCAGACAGCCCTGAGCAACCAGAGCCAGCCACACCCATCCCTCCACCACTGCTTCCAGAGCCTCTCTAGGTACACTGATCCTGGCTCCTGACCCTCCACTGTCCCCCCTTTTGTTTCTTTGCTGAATATGCCAGCTCTATCCATGCCAAGACCAACACCAGCCCCAGAAGTCACAGGTAGACCATTACCGGGGCCATCAGTGACACAGCCAAGCCCCTCAACAGGTCATGGGGGGGCAGCATAGACAGCAGTATACAACAATATGGGAAGCAGATGATTACAACCACGAGGGAGGGTGGCCTGAGGAAAAGGGGGAAGGCGTTTATATGGCATTAAATTAGGGACAAGGGAAAAGAGGGAGGTACACAGCCTCCGACCAGCACAGGGATGGGGAGGAAAAAAAAGCATAAGTGCCCCACGAACTAAGATGGGGGAACAGGATGGGTAGCTTGGATGTAGATCTGAAAAGGGGAATGGGCAGATAGATCTGCACTACAGCATGGGGAAACAGTACCGAAGTACGAAGAAAAGGAGGGCATAGAAAAGAGTGACATGGCAGCTGCAGTGGTATTGTTGGGGAGAAAGGGAGAGGATAAGTCACCAAGACAAGACCTGGGAGGCCCGGTTATAGGTTTGGCAACTGATTACAAGAGGGGAATGGAGAAGAAACCCGAACCGTGATTCCTCTAAACGAGTATTCACTGCTAAGCAAAAAGGGAAGGATGGCTGTGGGTTTTTTATATACGACAAATTATTCAGGCACAGAATTGGTCACCTAGGGTGTTGGGTGCCCTCCCGGTTCCCTGCATAAACGCTGGAAACCCTTTGTCCACGCTTTCCATTTCTTCCTGCCCCATCCCTGTCAGAAGGAAATCATCTAAGTAGTGGGTGACTGTTCTGCCCCCCATCTTCCAGTTCCTGAACCCTTGAACCCTGTATTAAAGAATTCAAATGAGCACAGACAGTCTAGCGCCCCTTAATCAGGGCTTCGTTGCAATAGTATTACCCCCCTCCCATCTTGGAACCAAGCGAAATCCCAGTTATGTGACCTCACCTGTAGGAGCCTGATAGCTGAGTCACTGTCTCTTTTGCTAGCAACGCCTGTGGTGTTGCTCAGATAATCTGTACTGCTCATTCTGGGGTTGTGTATGTATTCTGGAACCCCTCTAGAATCCCTCCCATTAAAGTAATCATTTTTCTATTCTCCCTCAGGGATATACAGGTGGTGGATGACCCTGTACTCTCCCGACTGCTTCTTGGGAAGTGACCTACGGGTGGGGATACCATCATCTTGGGCAGGAGAGTAAGCTGAAAACAACTCGAGTGCCCAGTGTAGCTCCTTAGTGCCCCACAGAAACACTAATGATTACTTATTGCTGTAAGTTTCAGTTTTGTAGTCCACAATATATTTTAAGTCCAGAACTGTGTATGCAGATGACTGCTCCACTCCACTGCAGGGTTATAACTTGGAAATACTGTTCCTATTCCTTCCATTTTACTCCAATGCTGCAAAGCACTATCATAAATTACTTACTGCAAGTCTCCACTCTGTTGCAGGGGGAGGACCTCCAAAGCCACTGCCAACAAGATAAATCCTTCCAAGTCCTCTAACCTCTGATGCGGCTATCACATGGTACAGTAAAGGAGAATGGAGTGAGAGTTAGGCCTCACAACCCCATGGCACACCCTGTTGTCTGTCGGTCTGTGGAGCATGGGGGTGGTGGGGGGGTTAGGGGCTCAACCCTAACAGCTCATTTCCCCACTTTTGTTACTTTAACCCTAATGATGCATTAACAAAGTTTTTTGCAATGAATTTCCTTACTTTTTAAAAAACTGTAACATAACTAGTAAATGGCGTGTGTTGGTGGGAGTGCTGGGCTCTTTGTGCATAATGATATGCATGTGTGGTAGCGCAGACCCTCTGGACCCTGCATTCCCACTTACGCATAAGTACGGAGCCATACAGAAGCACCATAACACTCAAAAGAAACCCTTGTAACACATTTTTGCCAATATCTCCTTAACCGTAGCAATTAGGGAAAAAATTCCACTGCAGGTGTAATCTATGACTTCAAAACTTGTTTTTGCTGCTTAGTTCACCTGAAGGTGATCTATGCTGCAGGTAGCGAAAAATTCATATCTCGCTTCATTTTCGAGATACAGGTGCCAAAAGTCACTATAGGGGCCGCATTGGTATCCTATGGAAAAAAACTGAAACTTCATGATAGCATATCTATGGAACCGAATAACTGTTCAACACCTAAATAGCATAATTCACATCTCTGGGGCATCCCCTTGATACCCTGAAAATTTCCAGTCAAAAGACACAGCTGTTTATTTACAGTGCAGTGGCATTTTTAAAAAAATCCTAGCTTGAAAGGTAGCAAAATCCCTGAACGTGAGGTTTATCCCCGTTAGCAAGCTGTCAAAATCACTGTTTGCGAGAAATCCTTGACCGTCAGATTTTGCCCATCTGATTCCTAAGTAATGGTCAAGGATTTTGCTACTTCACTAAAGGGGATTGCTCATAGACTGGGATTTTGTCAGCTCACAAAAGGGTATTCAAAACCCCAATCCCCTTTCGCGAGTTGACAAAATCCCAGTCCGCAAGCCAAACCCATTTTGTGAGGCAGCAAAATCCTTGACAGCGAGTCAATCCTCATCCACGAGAAGGGCTATCTAGTCGTAAGCCATGATCAAGGATTTTGCTACCTCATGAAAGAGGGACTGATCATGGACGAGGAGTCTGTCAGCTCAGGGACTGGGATTTTGTCAGTTCACGAAAGAGGATTCAAAAACACAATTCCCTTTCGCAAGATGACAAAATTCCAGTCTGCAAGCCAATCCCCTTTCATGAGCTACCAAAAATCCTTGACCAAGAGTGAGTCAATCCTCATCCATGAGAAGGGCCATCTGGTCCCTAAGTGATGGTCAAGGATTTTGCTATCCTGCAAAAGGAGATCGGCTTGCGGACTGGGATTTTGTCAGCTCGTGAAAGGGGATCGGAAGCAATTCACAAAAGAAGAGTTTCAAAATTTGGAACAGCGTTTTTTTTTGGCCACAACAAACCAAACCAAAGTTACAGGTTTGTAGAGGGTGTCACCCTGAACAAAACCCATGCCTTACTGCAACAAGAAGCCACCCATGGAGGAAGCTATGACATTTTGTTTGGGAGAAAAATAAAAACAAGATGGCTGCTCATGAAAGGGGAATTTTTCCTCAAAGACTAGGATTTTTTAAATCCCCTTTTGTGAGCTGATAAAATCCTTGACCATGAGCCCAATCCCCTTTCACAAAACGTACATATAAATCTTGGAGTGAACTAAGCATGCTCAGAACCGAAAAATCAAAAATTAAATAACTTTGGAACGGATTAATATTGTTTAAGCAAACCAATGATGGATTCTTCTTTAACTCAAACTCTTTCAACCCTGAAAGCGTCAGACCAAAATACCAACCAGCGTGGTTGCAGTACAATGGGCAAATAACGTGTCAAAAGTGGCAAAAAAAAGAATTTTCAGTGCTTCACTGCACAGAAACTCAAAGTCCAACCAAAATGCAGCTTGTCAAATCAAGAGATCTACAATACCAAACAGCGCAGTCCAAATTTCGTGCAAATCTTTTAAATGGCTGCAAAGTTATTAACATGCAAAATTTGGGGTTTAACATTAAAGTGTCAACTCAACCCTAACTATAAACAGTGCCCCATTATATATACACATATATATATATAGATTTATATATATATATATATATATATATATATATATATATATATATATATATATATATATATATATATATATATATATATATATATATATATTATATATATAAACATATATACATATAGATATATATTACGGTAGAGGAGCCATTTATATGTTAAACCTAAAATTTTGCACCTTAATAACTTTGCAACGTTAAATTGATTTTCCTGAAATTTGGAATACATAATCAAGAACTACACTTCTTGGGATCTGCCAAATTTCGTACTGTTCAGATATACGCTATGGAGTAATTAATGTAGCAGTCTGCACGTTTACAGCTTTTGAATTGTTCGCTTGTCCCTACAGGCCCATCGGTTTATGCGACTAAACCGAACATCAGGAACATGTGGCCAGGGTCCCGGCGCCTTTTGAAGATTTTTGTGAAAAATATTAAACGGTTCAAAAGTTATTCAAAAATCAATTTCCCACTATAAGTCAATGGGTATAGTTAACAAAAAGTTCGACAGTGTCACAAATGCACTTTTCAGTGTCACAAATGGCCCTAGTAGTGTCGCAAATCCGCCATTTTGTTTTCAGTTGGTGATCAGAAAAACTAACGCAACTAGTTACCCACCCTACCAGGACTAACCCCAAGAGAGGCTCCAGTACCCTGCTTGATGTGGTACTCACCAACCGCCCTAATCGGATCCCCAATGTACAAGTCCTCCCAGACTCTCTCAGCGATCACTCCCCATTCTATTCCACTGGTCAACCTCAGTCCCCAAACCCATAGCACAGTCCACATGCCGGCGCTCTAATACCTGGTGGACTGATAAAACTTAAGGAACTTCTGTCCCAAATTGACTGGTCTCCTATACAGGCAACTCCTGACATCGACACAGCTCCTCCTTCTTTACCCAAACTTTTAATAATGCCTGGATATCTTTGCCCCAGTGTTGACACGCTCGCTCTAAAAGGAAGAATGCCCCTGGGTTACCCCAGCTTTGATCCACCAGCTCAAACATAGGGACAACCTATGGCACCATGCCACTGAGACTGGCGGCCCTAATGACGCCCGGTTATATGCTGCCACGCCGAAACAAGTGCACTCGGGCCATCAGAAAGTAGCAATCTGAGCACTATCGGTCCTCACTCACTGCCTCATGGGGAATCCCAGAACCTTCTGGGATAACATTAAACAGTTAAATGGGAGTGCACACTCCCCCCACCCACCCAGATCAACATTAATGGTGTGATCTCCTCAGACCCAGCCCTCATAGCCAACCACCTCAACACCTCATTCACTGACCGTAGCCCTATCCTCCCTACAAATTTTTTTGACCCTCCTCCCCCAGCACCTGCCGTAAATCTTTCTCGCCTTTATTTTCTCCTCCGCCGTGTTTCTGCCCAAGAACTTAGGCCGCACCTTGTCACTGCCCTCAAGAGTAATAGTACAGGCAGTGACACCCTGGATCCGTGTATCCTACAGCTGATCTTAGACACAGTCCTTACCCCGATCACATGCCTCATCAACCACTCTCTTTGCCTGGGGAAGGTTCCAACTGCCTGGAAAGTCGCCACTGTCACCCCTATCTTTAAAGGTGGTGATAGGACTGTGGCTGGAAACTATCGGCCAATCTCCATTCTCTCTCCTCTCCAAGGCCTTGGAAAAGTGGTGGCCTCTCAAATCTCTGACTACCTCTCCACCTACAATGTCCTTTGTCCTCCAGCAGCATGGCTTCCGAGGCGGTCCACAGTACCAACACAGCCCTCTAGAGTTCTCCAACTTTCTCCTCCTCCTTAGACACTGGTTCTCTGGCTGGTGCTGTCTTCATTGACCTCTCAAAAGCTTTGACACTGTCTCCACCCTCCTTCTTGATGCCCTTAGTCTCTCTGGTTTTGCTGCTGGGCCTATCTCCTGGTGCACCAGTTATCTGTCTGACGGCTCACAGCGTGTAAAAATAATGGGACCTACTCAGACATCTGTCCCATCTTTTCTGGGGTTCCCCAGGGCTCCATTCTGGGCCCCTTACTATTCTCCCTTTACCTTAACACCCTTCCACGCTCTTGCTCGGGGAACATTCTATTGTACGCTGATGATGCAGTCATCTTTGCCTCAAGTCGTAACCCTACTGCCCTCCAGGACTCGCTGCAGAAGTCCTTCGTTGAAGCCGAGGGCTGGTTCAAGGAACATAGATTGGTGATAAATCTTAAAAAAACAAAAACCATGTTCTTCACTCATCCCCAAAACAAGTCCTGCAACTTCAAACTCCTCATTCACTCTGGGTCCTTATTCCCACTCGAACAAGTTTGCTCCTATAAATACCTAGGGATCCATTTTGACCCCTCCTCTCCTTCCATGGACACATACGCTGCCCTAGCCACTGCCACTAATATCCGATTGGGCATCTTACATCGGTATAAACACTGCCTCCCGGAAGCTCTTGGAAGCTCCTGATCACCTCCTCTATCCTGTCCCCTAGGACCTATGGACTGCGGTGTATGGTGCTGCTGATCAGACCGCACTCCATAAAATCGCTTCTCTCTGAATAAGGCCTGCAGGTTAATTACTGGAGCACCTAGGATGACACACACCTGTCTACTGTATGCTAAAGCGCTGGTACTTGATCTCGACGAGCACCTCAAATATCTTACCTGTACCCTTACAAAAAAGACCCTCCTTGGGCTTTCCCCACCAGGATTGACCACCACCATACACCGCTCTGTACCACTAGTTCATACTCGGACCTCTGGGAAAACCTCTCTTGTTATCCCTAGAGCTAGGACCTCTCACGGCCAAAGAGCCTTCAGCTTTAGGGCCCCCTCCTGGTTCAACACACTGCCCCCCTCCATCTCCGAAGCTCCAACTATATCATGCTTCAAAAAACCTTACGTAACCATCTTATTAACAACCGATGCTGTAACTGCCACTAGTCAAAGCCGTACTCAATACTTATGACATAGCTTATTACTAAGCTGCTAAGAGACATAACTCTGGTATTGTTTGCATCCATCCTACCTGTACCAGCTTGTTTGTATCTATGTCTTAATTTTACTGTTATACTTATGTGTTGTACTGCTATACTGTGTATTTTGGTTTGTCTTACTGTGACAAGGTACCTTTGTAAATGAGCCTATGGCTCAAAGGTTTTCCAAACTGCTGTTTAAATAAAATAAATAAAATAAAATAAATGTTTGGCATTTAAATTTGGGACCATCTAGCAAAACAGTTCTTTTTGCGTTTACCTAGTCGGACCCTAAGGATGCTAGGCATATCTTTATGTTGAGGTTAAACACCCTAGAAACATGTTTTTCCAATTTCTGGAAAAAGTAGTGTCGCAAAGTAGTGTCGTACTCACAACACTTTCGCAAATGCTTGCGAAAGCTTTTTGCAAAACACGACACTACTTTTTCAGACTACGGCCAAAATGACAGCAGTTCTTTGCCACCCTGCTGCAAATGAACAGTTTGGTCTTTTGGGCTGAAATTTGGAGGGACAGCAGCCAACATCTCACAGATGTGCCTTTTGGTGGTTTGGTGACAAAATATTGCACAGATGCAAACTTACGATACTCCGAAGTTGACACTTTTTACCATAGACTAACATTGCAGCGTCTGCTACATGACAGGAATTCTTTGCCAACCTGCTGCAAAATAACGGTTTGGTCTTTTAGACTGAAATATGGAGGGAAGAAAGTCAACATCCCACAGATGTGCCTTTTGTTAGTTTGGTGAAAAAATATTACAGGGAGGCAAAGTTATGCCACTCCGAACTTCTTTTTTCCCATAGGATAACATTACGGTGTTCGCTGCTCCTTTGGGGCCCGTATCTCGGAAATGGTGCGAGATACAGACTTTTCATCAGAAAAATGCTTAGCCACATCCTGGGGGCTAAGTACAAAACTAGCCAGGAAAGTCAAAAATCATATGACTTTTCAATTTTTTTTCTACATCATCTGGTTCCTGAGATACAAGCAATTTAGTATTCCAACTCCTCATTTTCTGCTCCGAGACCCATTATTATATATACATTCTTTGTACTCGCTGTCTTTCTCTTTGCAGCTTTTGGGGAAAACCAGCCTGTGCACTTACGTTACTGTTAACCTTACCGCTTCTGCTTGCGGTTCCATACCCATTTCACTTACTGTTCCCGTCTATGCCACCATGTGCGTTACCCTTTGCGTTTTCATTTACGCCTGCGTTTGCATTATTGTAACCATTTGTGTCTACAGTACTGTTTATCTTTGCGTTTCGCTTTGTGCGCATTACCATTTGCGTTTGAAGGCACCATGTTACTATGTGACAAGACATCACGTGGCAGAAGCGCACTCTCTGTTTACGGCATCAGTTAGGTTTGTTCCACAGCGACAGAAGTGAGGAAATTCTGTGTTAGGGTTCAAAAGCATAACTGTGCATTCACCCTCCACCCCTCCCAGCACCACAGACTCACAGAGACACACACACACGGAAGTAGGGGGGGAGAACCAAGGCAACAGGACCAATCACAGACAACCAGCAGGAGGTGTCAGAAATAAAATACAACTGTCTAAATGTACTACAAGAGATCCCCAGTCCTTGAGAGTATGTACTGCATGTTCAGTGTACATCCTCAGCAAAACTGAAGCCATGTACAGCAACAGTACATGTTCCTGATTCAAGGTGCACACAAGTTACCACAGTTAGTAGTTGTATGGCCTTAGGTAGCGATGTCCCACACCTCGCTACACCAGCTACTACACACTGACTGGAGAGCCACAGGAAAACTAACGGTGGTACACACTAGTTAACACAGTTAGGAATTACAGGACCTCTGTCAGTAATGCCCCACCCCCTAGCCCACATACTGCATACTGAGTGGAGAGCCACAGCAAAAGTATGCCTATGGACATGAATAGTGTAGCTCCATCTTTGTAGCTGTAGAGAAGTTAGCACACTTAGGAGTTGCATGATCTCATGGGTGGGGGACTGCACCTCGAGAGTCCCACAGCATAGCTGAGGATGTGGACATCAATGGTACAGCTCAGTGATTGTAGGCACAGTCAAGTTAGCACAGTTAGGATTTGCATGCTATGATACAGGCAATGCCCCCCCCACCATCTGAATACGTACTGCATCCTGAGTGCTCAGCCACAGCAAAAGTGAGGTGATGGACATCAATGGTACACCTGCGTAATTGTAGGTACACTCCAGTTAGCACTGTTAGGAGTTGCATGGACTTAGCCAGGCAATTCCACCACATATAGCAGTTACTGCATCCTGATTGTACAACCACAGCTGTATTGCCTTAGGTAGCGATGTTGCACAGTTCAGCACGGCAGCTAGTGCACCCTGACTGCAGAGCCATAGGAAAAGTAAGGGTGGTACATAGTAGTTAACACAGGAATTAGATGACCTCTGTCAGTTAATGAACCAGCCCCTAGCCCACATATCTATACTGAGTGGAGAGCCACAGCAAAAATAAGGCCATGGACATGAACAGTGTAGCTCTGTCACTGCAGGTGTACAGAAGTTAGCATGCTTAGGAGTTGCACAGTCTCATGGGGTGGGGGACTACACCTCCAAACCACTTGCTACATGCTAAGTGAAGAGCCACAGGCAAAGAAGGGTGATGCAGATCAGTTGTACACCTCCCTGATTACAGGTACAGTGTAGTTAGCACAGTTATCACTTGAATGGCCTCAGCCAGGCAATGCCTTTCCAAACTGCGACACCAGGTACTGGATCCTCAGTAGAGACCCACAGCACAGCTGATGGTATGGACATCAGTGGTAGACGTCAGTGATTGCAGGGACACTCAAGTTAGCACAGTTAGCGTTCGTGTGGGCTCAGACAGGTAATGCCCCCCCCCCAAAATCTGTACTGCATCATGAGTGCTGATGCACAGCAAGACTGAGACAATGGACATCAATGGTACACCTCTGTAATTGTTGGTAGACACAAGTTAGCACAGTTAGGATTTGCATGGGCTCATCCAGGCAATTTCCCCAGGCATACCAGTTACTGATCCTGACTGTACAGCCACAGCTGCATGGCCTTAGGTAGCAATGTCGCACATCTTTCTACACCAGCTACTGCACCCTGACTGGAGACTGACAGGAAAAGTAAGGGCGGTACATACTAGTTAACTTAGTTAGGAATTACAGGACCTCTGTCAGGTAATGTCTGAACCCCTAGCCCACATACTGCATACTGAGTGGAGAGCTACAGAACAAAAAAGCCCTTGGAGATGAACAGTGTAGCTCTCTCATTGTAGCTGTATAGAAGTTTGCACACTTAGGAGTTATACAGTGTCATGGGGGACTGCACTTCCAGATCACTTGCTGCATCCTGAGTGGAACAGCCACAGGAAAAGATAGGCAATGCACATCAGTTGTACACCTCCCTGACTGCAGGTACAGTCCAGTTACCACTTGAATGGATTCAGGCAGGGAATGTGTCTTCAAACGTGACAGCAGGTACTGCATCCTCAGTGGAGATACACAACACAGGTGAGGGTATGGACATCAATGGTAGATATCACTGATTGCAGTAATACTGAAGTTAGCTCAGTTAGGATTTGCATGGACTCAGACAACTAATGCTGCCCCCCCCCAAAAAAAAATTGTACTGCATCATGAGTTCTGATCCACAGCAACAATGAGGAAATGGAGATCAATGGCATACCTCTGTAACTGTAGGTACACTGAAGTTAGCACAGTTAGGAGTTGCATGGGCTCAGCCAGGCAATTGCAGCACACATAACAGTTACTGCATTCTGAGTGTATAGCCACAGCTGCATAGTGTTAGATAGCGATGTACCACACCTCGCTACAGCAGCTACTGCCCGCTGACTGGAGAGGCACAAGAAAACTAAGGGCGGTACAGACTACTTAACACATTTAGGAATTACGGGACCTGTGTCAGGCAATGTGCCATGCCCTATCCCACATGGTGCATACTGAGTGGAAAGCCATAGCAAAAATAAGCCCATAGACATGTATGTGTGGTACTACTTCTTCCAGTTGATTTGCATGCTTAAAAGGAACAACAGTTACATTCTAATGTTATGTTATGGTTCAGGAAAGACTCAACACAGGTGGTTAAGTTTAAAAAAGATTTATTGCCAATTGGTGAAACTGAGAAAGGGCCAATGAAGATTAAAATTTTTTTACAAAATCAGTCTCACAATACAATCCTTGCATGTGTGTAATCATTGCTTAGAATATATCTAAATGTGTGTCATGCATAGTAAGTAGATGATATGAATTGGAGTAAGTATGTACATACGGAAATACGAGCATAGAAAGAAACCAGCAGAAGAAGGCCATTTGGTCTATCAAGTCTGCTCGTATTGCAGGGTCCGCATCTTGAGCTAATGTCTCTGCTATCCCTCCGCAGTCCTCCCATCCTCCCTAGGCATGATTCTTATCTTCCTCCTATGTCTATACCAGGCTCTTTTATAGCTGCTCACTATCTTTAACGAGGTGATCTCTTCTAGCAGCGCATTCCAAGTGTTCACCACCCTTTGTGGGAAGAAGTGCTTTCTGACATCCCTCCTAAACCTCCCACCCTCCAGCTTAAGACTGTGCCCCCTCATGATATGGTTGCCACTAGGCTTGAAGAGACTTTGGTTCTCAGCATTATTTATCCCTTTCAAGTACTTGAATGTTCTAATCATGTCCTGTCCCTCTCTCCTGTCCTACATTAATGAAGGTATGTCAGGAGCTTCTAAGCAGTGATTACACACATGAAACAGTGATGATTTGTTGTTATTATGTGACTGATAATGTGTATGTTCCTGGGGTGGGTGAAAAAGCAGATGCTAAGTGATCAAGTGATAGAATATAAAAATGTAATGATTTCAGTGACATTAGATAACTGGCATGTTCAGTTAAATATTTAAGCAATAATGCACAAGAGGGTGTGTGTTGTGCTGGGATAACGTCATGCCTGGGGTGATTAGGCACGAGGCCACAGGCCGAGTGCGACTAATCATCCCAGAAGTGACATTATCCCAGCACAACACACACCCTGGAGTGCATTATTGCTATTATACAATGGCTTGTTTGTAAAAAGTAACAAAAAAATGATGAAAAACTACATTTAAAGTAGATTTGTCTGTCATTTTTGGTATGGGTAGGGTTACTTCAAGGAAAAGTAGTGCCGATTTAGCCAGCAGGTGGAGCTAATGTGTTTTTTTGGGCAGTTGTGAAGTCCCTATAGGAGGGTTTCAACCTTTGTGCTACTCTTTGTTAATATGACCTATTGTCAAGGAGGGCCACAGGCCCCCGTAGCGTGATGGTGTGTGGATCTCTGTAATCGAAGGAAAGGAGGTAGGAGATCATTCATTTGCCTGCTTTAAAATATTTAGAAACGGGAAAAAGGTGAGCGAGTGAGGCTAACTGTACGCATCTGTGTGAACACTCGCTTCTGCTGTCATGTTGTTGTACAGAGCGAGTTGTTCTGGCTGTTTGTTCCGGCAGAGGTTTTGACGGGACAGCTGTGAGAACTTGCTGAGGGAGTGGAAAAAATATTTGTTTTGCGCTGCCACACTGTTCTATGTGTTTTACTGAACTGCTGTGTCATGCGCTTACTGTGTTTCGGTCGGGAAACGAGTGAGAAGTGTTGAGGGCGATCGCAGTAATGGCAGGTTACTTTTTGTTTTAAATGTGTCTGAAAATGCAAAGCTACATAGGAAGGCTATAGTGTGGTAATGTTACTGTGGACAATTTCAATTTATGGTGGGCGTGTTGGGTTTCTAGTGGCTGCTGGAAGGAGTGATTTAAAAAAAAGAACGAGCAAGTACTGGCAAAAGCCACAGCAGCCATGCCAAGTGTGGGCAACATGGACGTGGGCTGTGGCATGATTCTTATTAGATTTGATATGGTCTGTTGTGTGCTGGGACTAGACCTGTGATGTTGTACTGGGATAACATCACGGGTCCAGTCTCAGACTGACCAATCAGAGCACAAGATTTTTTTTCCCATTGTATAATTTAAGATATATCACTGACTAGGTGCATATGGAAAATTTCCACCAGACCCCTCAATAGAGGCGATCATAAACATTGTCAGGAACAGGTATGAAGTGCGTTGTTATCAGTAAAAGTGTCTAATTTACAATTTCAAGTATTATTAACATAGATTACATTTACTTGTATGACAAGTACAACACATTTCATATTATTACAGGTACAATATACATTTCTTTCAATGGTTACATTAGTTACTATATCAGTTCTGAACTAGCAAATAACAAATGTGTATAGTATGCTGTTTTTATCAAAGATATAGGTCACTGAACTTAATCACTATAGTATTCTACGTTAAGGAGAAATTCTTACTTGACTCTTATAGTAACACTTTTACTAGAACAATTGAACTAGTTAACAACAATGGTCAAATGAAATGAGAATGTAAATATTATTTATATGACATTACATAGGTATGCAAGAGTCATTTGATAATAAGCTGCAATATTTGAGTATTCACACTTGCTTCATTATGACTAAAGAGTTTTATATTTACATATGTATAGTTCCAGTATAACAAATACAGCAGGCATAGTTCAACACTGTTGCATGGTGAAAGAATGATGATGTTGTCAAGATGTCAACAGATAATAGACAAAAAAAAGCTGGTGATAGAAAGTTTGTGACAGAGTGTTCTCTTTGGTGAATGAGACATGTTACACACTTATTTAAAATGATTAGGGACAACTTTTGTGTCTCTGCAGAGGCAAAAAGTTAGCAACTGGCAACAACTTCTTGTTATGTATGGGTATGATACATCTACAAGAAAAGACATGTACAGAACAGAGAAGCCAGAAAGGACTCTGTTTTGACATGTACAATCTTCGATAAACATGTAAGCGTGGTTTCTCTAGTGACTGTGAAGACTGTTGGTGCCGACTGAAGCCACTACAACAATTTCCATGTTGTCACTGATCCACACAAGATCTTAGATGTCATAGTGCATGAAATGTCTCTGTCGGTATAGTGTTTTGTTGATATGCTACGCTCTACTGAGAGTCGTAGATTGTAAACAATTGTGCTGACCTACGACTGTTTCTGTCACAGAGTAGTCATTAAAAAAATGCAACGTTATGTCCTATTCTTCTGAAATATGAAGGTCATCATAATTCTTCAATGTTAGAAGATATGCATTTTTTAAGTGTCGTGGCAGTCTCTGTTTAAAACTGCTTGTAGAGTCGTCACACTCTACCCATCCACTTCTGTACCTTAGCAAACAGGTGTAATGGCCAGAATGCATAGATTGACCATGGTGATAGACTACACTGTGAGTGTCAAACACTGACTGGTTAAAAACTATTCTACCAGCTGTGTAATCTGTGATGGGAGTGTCAACCCTGAGCCCGATGGAGTCAAATCTGTGCAGTATAAGCAACAGATATCGAGATGAACTCCTGAGACGTATGGACTGAGTAAATCTGCCTCCACACCTTTCACAGGAGTGACCACATTGTGCATTGGTAAATAGCTGTCGAAATTTGACACTTTTGGCTTGAGAGACAAAAAGAGTAATCCACAGCATGTCATCTGTGGTTTCACGCTGTGAATGACTACATGGTACACATACATATTTGGTTACACATGACACAGTGAAGTACTGGTGCATTGCAATGCCGTCTTCATCCAAGCTGTTTATGATTGCCATCATAAACTCACTAGCATCTTGCTGTATGTATGCAGCAAATGTACTGCATCCGTCATATGTACCTAACACCTGCCGCAGTGGTGTTAGTGACTGCACATTGTTAGACTGATCAGAAGCCATGTTGACAGTCTGGTTCAATGCCTTTGATAGGGGAGTGTCTTGTGAAGCATATTGCCTACACAAAGTGTGGCATGTGGAGAAAAATGTGCATAGCTGAGTTAGCATAGCAGTTCACTCTAGTGCTGTTGTCAAAAACTGGCACAGCAGCTACACCAACTGATTTCTGACAAACTGCTGGCTCTGAATGTGTAGCTGATATCGTGACCTCTGTTGAACTCTTTAGAGTTGAATCACTTGTGGAAGCTCGTGCCTGTTTGCTGACAGGTGTAGATATGACTGTACGATGTGAGACAGCCAGATACGTAGGCAGTGGTATTAAAGACATTTGTGGCTGATAGAGAGTATGTAACCTGTTGTACTCAACAATACATAGCTTGTCAGCTCATATCTTCTGAGATGCAAGAGTTATAATGTGCAACCCAGAAAGACTACGGACATGTGAAAGTGCCACGTAGCTCATGCCATCCTTGAAAATGTCTGTACCTATGTCCACCATTGCTGAATCCAAACTCAAGCCCTGAGATTTGTGAATAGAAACAGCATATGCAATACATAGTGGAAACTGTTTCCTGTTTACATAGATATCCTAAAATACCTGAAATTTCACACAGGTACATTCTATTTGTACAGGCTGTTCCATGTTGTCAAAGTGAACTGCAAGTGTCTCAATATGTGTCCTCTGGACATTGTAGACAAAGTCAGTGATGTTACCCATGGCACCGTTTACCATGCCTCGTTCAACATCGAGATTACGTCGCAGCATGACACGTGCGTTCCTACAAAGTGTAAGAACAGCTTCTAGGCCAGCTGTGTGTAACATCTGACTTCAGTTCAGTAAGTTGCTCAGTCATCTTTGCTACCAGGTTGTGATTGAGAATGACACCATCAACTATGTCAAGAGCATGCAGAGTTAGAACTGCTTGGTTTTCTCTCTGCAACATAACATTGTTGAACTCAGTGCATTTCTTTAGTCGTGGCATAAGACACACTATGTGTGTGCCTGTAGAGCACACATCGCTGAAAACATTACATGCTCTTTCTATGGATGTAGTATCTATTCTGATTCTCCAATCATTTAACATAGGAACATGTTCTGGTGATAGAAAACCTGTATGAGCTTCATCTAAAAATGATTTGTGAGCCAGATCACCACTTTGGCGCATGTTCTCATACAACTCGACATAGGTGAATAACTCCCAAATGTTAAAACCTGCAATGCAGCCTAGTGTGTTCCTAGCTTGCTTGGCAGTCAGAGTTGCAAACACATGCTCCACATTAACTGGTGCAAGCTGTAAAATGTCTCCCAATACAACAATACTTTTGTCACCAAATGGTACTCCATAGTCAGTACCTAAGATCTCCTGTAGACGTAGGTGTATATAGGCGAGCATTACATTGGAGACCATGCTGATTTTATCAATGATGAGTAAATACAGGTTACTCACCTGTAACAGGAGTTCTAGGATTGGTATATGTTGTTCATCCACACTGTCTGGCAGGTATCCTTGCCGCTTTAAATCTTGCCGGAAGGTCTTCAAGCTGGCTCCTCCCACCCACCCGGGTGGTAAAACTCTCGGCTCCGCCCCATGACGCCAGATCTGGCCTGCTGGAAGCTCAGGTTGTGCTTGAAGCCGGGGAGGTCGGGTGGGTCGTGTGGATGAACAACATATACCATTCCTAGAACTCCTGTTACAGGTGAGTAACCTGTATTTCTAGGGACATGGATATGTTGTTCATCCACACTGTCTGGCATACTCCTAGTAGTTCTCCGGGAGGAGGGAGGCAAGGCGCACACCCCCTACTTAGGGAATAGAGACTGGAGAACCGAGGCCCCAAAACCAGCATCCCGGCGTGACTCAAGGTCGATGTGGTAATGGGTGATGAAGGTGTGTGCTGACTTCCAGGTAGCAGCCCTGCAGATATCCTGGATAGGGACATCCCTGAAGCAGCAACGGATGCAGCAGTATGGCGGGTAGAATGAGCTCTTATCCCTCTGGGAGGCTCCATGCCCGCCAACTTATAGCAGAGATCTATGCAGGAGGTGACCCACCTGCTTATCGTCCGCTTGGCTGCAGGTCTGCCAGGTGTGGCTTCAGTGTAGGTGACAAACAGCTGGTGAACCTCTCCCCGAATTTCAGCCGTGCGCTCCTTATAATAAGCAAGCGCCCTTCTAGGGTCCAAAGTATGGAGCCTGTATTCAGCCTCCGAGGTGTGATTGGGGTAAAACACCGGCAGAGTCAACTCCGACACCACCTTCGGAAGGAATTTCAGGTGGGGGCGCAGGACAACCTTGTCCCTGTGGAAGACCAGGTAAGGAGACTCGATGCAAAGCGCCTGGAGTTCTCCCATCCTTCTGGCTGACGTGATAGCCACCAAGAAGGCGGTCTTCCACGACAGGTGAGAGAGTTCACACCTGTGCATTGGTTTGAATGGCTTGCCCATGAGCTTTGCCAGTACCAGCAGTAAATCCCACGGAGGTGGAGGTTCTCGCATCAGAGGGGAAATGTAATCAAGGCCTTTGAAAAAGCGCCAGAACACCTTCTCCTGCGCCACCGACCGCTCCCCGGCCCGCGCCCGGTAAGCAGAGATGGCTGCCAGGTGCACCCTTAGGGTCGTCGACCTAAGCCCTTGACGAAAAGGACCATAAATAGTCCAAGATGCTTGCCAAAGGACAGGAGGAAGGGTCCAAGCCCTTGCCCTGACACCAAATGGAAAATCTCTTCCATCTGAAGGCATAGCATTTCCTGGTCGACTCTCACGGACGCCTCAACTACACTGAGGACCTCCGCGGAAAGACCCAAGGCCTGGAACTCTAGCGCCAGGAACCAGGCCGTCCAGGTGCAGGGATTGAAGGTCCGGATGGAACACCTTCCCGATTGACTGAGAGCAGGTCGGTGAGCTGGAAGCTGCCTTGGGAGCCTGGAGCTGAGGCTGAGGAGATCTAGGTACCAGAACTGGTGGGGCCAGTTGGGGCTATCAGAATCACCTGTGCCTTGTCCCCCTTGCTTTGAGAAGCACCTTGTATCAAGGAAATGGGGAAGGCGAGAAGAGGCCCGGGTCCACGGCCTCAAGAAGGCATCCCCCTGCAGCGAGCCCTGCTGAGGGGGCCGGGCATGGAACAGCCTCAGCTTCGCATTCTCCCTGGAGGCAAACAGGTCCACCTGAGGTGTGCCCCAATGGGAGAACAGATCTTGTACTACCTCCGGCAGGAGAGACCACTCATGGGATGCAGCCCCTATCCGGCTCAGGGCATCAGCCAGGGTGTTGGAGGCTCCTGCCACATGAATGGCTAGGAGATCCGCCTCCAGGCTGCGCACGAGTGACCAAATGCGGAGAGCTTCCTTGCATAGAAGCATGGAGCGCGTCCCGCCCTGGCGGTTTAGATAGTACATGGTCATGGTATTGTCCGTCTGGACTCGACCCACTTGACCCCGGAGAAACGGAGCAAAGGCGGTGAGAGCTAGGCGGACCGCTCGGAGCTCCAGCAGGTTGATGTGGCATCGGGACTCCCGCGGGGACCAGAGGCCGTGCGCCTGGTGTTCCCCCAGATGGGCACCCCAACCCATCACAGAGGCATCGGTCGACAGAGAGACCATCGGCTTGGGGTGGACAAACGGGATGCTCTCCTGCAGATGAGCTGGAACGGTCCACCACCGGAGAGCGTTCCACATCCCCTGGGTCACCGTCACTAGCTGGTCCAATGGATCGCAGCATTGTGACCACTGGCTGGCCAGTCCCCACTGAAGGGGGCGGGTGCCAGCGTGCCCAACGGACCACGCTGGTACAGGCCGCCATGAGACCCAGGAGGCGCAGGAAGTCCCGGGCAGGGCGCGATTGCCCAACCAGAAATGATTGGGCAAAGGAGGTAAGAACCTCGGCCCTGTCCGCTGGGAGCCGTGCTCTGGCTCGAAGAGAGTCGAGCTCTGCCCCGATGAACAGAATCACCTGCTTCGGCTCGAGTTCCGACTTGGCCTCGTTGATGAGAAGGCCGATTTGAGAGCAAACCTGGAGGGCCAGATCTCTGGACCGCTCCACCTCCTGTCTGGAGGGGCTGCTATCAGCCAATCGTCCAGGTAAGGTACACCCAGACCCCTTGGGCGCAGAGAAGCTGTCACCACTGCTATGCATTTGGTGAAGACCCTGGGAGCTAGAGACAGGCGAAGGGCATGGCTCGAACTCGAAGGATCCCTCCGCTCAGCAGAGGGAATCTCGATGTGACGGACGGATAGGGACGTGAAAGAACGCGTCCTGCAGGTCCAGAGAGCAGAACCACACGCCGTGTTCCAGTGATGGTATTATCTGAGCCAGAGTGACCATCCTGAAGGTTCGAGACCTTAGGAACTTGTTCAGGTCGTGTAGGTCGAGAATGGGGCGCCAGCCCCCCGTCCGTTTCGGAACCAGGAAGTACCTGGACACAAACCCCGGGTCTGAGGGAGGGTCCGCCACCTCCCTGATCACCCCCTTTTGGAGGAGGAGAGCGATGTCGGCCCGGCGAGCCGACAGTGAGGCTGCGGACCCCGAGGCCCCCCGAGGTACGACGGCTCTGAAGGGGGCGGGGCCTCATCTAGAGGCAGGCCTTTTCCCACCACCTCCAGCACCCACCTGTCCGTGGTAATAACGGGACCAGGCGGAAAGGAAGTGCAGGCCGTCCCCATGGGGGAACCTGGGGTGAGGTGACGGGTTGGGGCGACACCCTCAGCCCGTCACTGGGCAGGCTTGGAGGAGGGACTGGCCGAGGGACCTCCTGGGCCTTACCTCCTGCTTCATGTTGGAGGAGGCCCGGGCTTGGTTTGGGATGCAAGCCTGAGCCTGCTGGCCCTGGCGTTGCTGGGCCAGGCGCCCGCAGGCGCAGAAGGACGAAGGGCTTAGGCTGTGGTTTGCGGCCTTTGTCCTTCTGAGCGGAAGAGACCGAGTCCAAGGTAGCATTGGACTTCTCGATCCTCTGCAGGTGACCTTCCACCCCAGGGCCGAAGAGGTCGGTCCCCAAAAAGGGAACATCCGCCAACTTGTGCTGGGTATCCGAAGTAAAGGTGGATATCCTCAGCCAAGCCCGACGACGCATAGCCACTGCAGCTGCCACAGACCTGGCATGAGTCCCCAATGTCTAAAGCAGTCTGGAGCTGCTGTTTGGCCACTGCCCTGCCCTGGTCCTGCACCTGCCTGACCATGGTCTGCAGATCCGCGGGAAGATGAGGGACGACCTCATCCAGGGCATGAGAGAAATGTGCCATGAGGACGGCCGAACTGGCCTGGCGAAGGCCGAGGGAGGACGCAGCATAAGACTTTTCGCCCGGCATAGTCCAATTTCTTGGACTCCTTGTCGGGAGGTTTGTCCACATCCTAGCGTTTCGGCACGCCGGAAAACGCTTGTCGGTAACTAACCTCGGCCGAGGGGTGTTCCGAAAAACCGGACAAGGAACCGGTAGGGACCGCATACTTCCTGGCCATCCTGGCCGAAGGCGCAGGGCAGGAAGCAGGGCGCTGCCAGAGCTCCAAGGCCGGGCCCACTATGGCCTCGGCCACCGGAAAGGCCTCCGTAGGGGAATCCCCTCGGTCCAGAATCTCCGTGAGGGGATACCTGGCCCACTTAGAAACAGGTTCGAGCTTCATCCCGGTGGACTCCGAGATGAGCCGAAGCAATCCCAGGAAGACGAGGCTGTTGTCCACCGACTGTCCTCCTGAAGACTCCAAGTCCATTCGCTTGGAGAAAAGGGAGGAATCGTCTTCGGACTCGGAAGAGTCCTCAAAAGCTGCCTCGGGCCTGAGCCACCCTCCACCTGCCGAGGTCGATCGGGAGTGAGGGTGGCAGACAGCCTATGGGGCAGTCCCTGAGCCGACCAAGAATTTTTGGTCGGAGCCCCAACTAACGGCTGTGGAGGCGGAGGTTCCACCAGAATCGGTGGGGCAGCTGGTTTTGGCCGAACAACCGGCCTGGGAACAGGCTCCTCGGATAAAACGAGGGGTTGTTTCGGCCGCTCAGGTGACAGCCACTTAATGGCCGGGGAAGATGACGGCGTCGGCTTATTCGGTCAGAAGGAGCTGTTGCCACATGAGTTCTCATATCTTGACGCAACAGCGAAGCCTCCCCTCGTCCGAGGAGGAGGAAGAGGGGCAGCTGCACCGCTTCAGCGGTGCCGCGACCGCCTATGACGGCGGGATCGGCTGGACTGCGAAGAAGTCTGAGGCCGAGAACCTCGGCTTTGCCGAGGACGGTGCGGGGAGGTGTCGTGGGGAACCGGCACTCCCCTCGGTTCGGCAGATTCAACCGAAGGCTCCGGAACCAGAGGCACAGACGAGCCAACGGGGTCCTCAACTCCCACCGGGGGAACCGGGGAGAGGGGATTCTCGGCTTCTCCTGCCAACAACCCGTCCAACGGGTCGAGAAAAATCTCGACCGCGTCGACGGGAGTCTCGATCAACTGACCTGGCGGGGACACAGGCGAGACCAGTGGCGAAGCCGAGCAGTCGACCGAGTCGACGGCCGACAACAGGGGAGGGATCTTTCCGCTCCCAAGAGCGTTGTGATGAGACTTACCCTTGTCTCTCTTTTAGACCGAAAACGGTCCAGCAGAAGTTGGTCCCTCACCTTTAGTAGAGAGAGTCAGACAAGCTCCTTAAAAGAAGCTGAATAAGAGGCACCGAGAGAAGCGGGACAAAAAGCCGCAGCTGAGGTGAAGCGGCCAGCGCCCGCCTCCTCTTCGGCGATCATCTGCTCGAGCTGATCCGCCCGAGCCCGTGCCGGGACACCGCTGGACCGGGCCTCTTTGACTTCACGGGAAATCGCTCGGACGCCCAGTTGTAAGCGGGCAGCACGGTCTTCGAGGGCGGCGGGCGAAGGAAGAGCACAGGTCGCGGGCCTGCGGGTCGTGCTCAAGGCCTAAGCAGTGAGCATGCACGTGGAGTGCGGATCCGTCGAGACATCTTCTGCCCGCAAGGGCATCTCCGGAAACCGAGGTCGATTTGTCCATTGCAGCCACGAGGAGAGAAGACCGAAGTCTTTTAGCAAAAACTTTTAATTTCGAAAATTCAAGAATTAGGAACCAGTCTTATCATAGGCGTTAAGGAGGAACCTGAGCTTCAAGCGGTAAGGAAGATCTGGCATCATGGGGCGGAGCCGAGAGTTTTACCACCCGGGTGGGTGGGAGGAGCCAGCTTGAAGACCTTCCGGCAAGATTTAAAGCGGCAAGGATACCTGCCAGACAGTGTGGATAAACAACATATCCATGTCCCTAAAACTTCATCTTTGTGAACATGTAACGGAGCTGAGATGCAACCTCAAATGACAGTTTACGATACTCTCCTGTTTTGCCATGTTCCACTGGCAACATAAAGAGACGGTGTAATGTAACTCCACCAATGCTGTATGCGGCTACTCCTGTGGGAGCAGTAACAGTAACAGACATTGATGACTCTGTCAGGGTCCATATTTCAGCAGTGATGGCTTCAATAAGGAAACTCTTTCCTCTACCAGCCGAACCACTAACAAAGATCAGTAGTGGTTTACAGTCAAGACAGTCACATTTTTTTGCTTCATGGAGTAGGCCATGTCGAACAGCGTCAATGACTTGAGAGTGAACTACATGCTGCTGCTGATTCAGTCTTTCTCTCAAGTCAGTTGGGTTGACAGTGGAGTGTGTTCCATGTTCCATGGCAGTCTCAATTTCTGAGATTAACACTTGTGGGACATTTAAAGGCAGAGGTTCGCCTAGAACAGCTTGTCCTTCTGGATCAAGATTGTCTTGTGAGCTAACAGGAGTGTCTTCCTGAAGCTGTTTCTCTGCCTTCTCAAGCTGTCCTTTCTCAGCCTCCAGTCTCTGTATGTATGTCTCTGAGTATTCAGTTCTGAAAGTCTCGTAACTGAGATTAAATTCTTCCTCGAATGTATCACAGTCACCTTTTAATTCAGACTCATTCCTCCAGGGTCTAAATAGGAATAGGAGAGCAAAGTAGTAATGCTCTCTACTCTCTGATGTGCCTAGATGTAATTTACAGTGGTCTATGAGCCATGGCTCGTCTCTTTACGAGACAGCCATCCACTCCATTCACCTTGTAAATGTGCAGTGTTGAGTCAGGTGATATATCTGCCTTGTAGTCATACCACTTAGCCACCTGAAAGTGACAGATATCATCCATGTCATCGTGTCTGCGGGGATAGTATGTGTCAATCAGGTTATTCTTCAAGGTATGTTTTGAGGAAGGTCTATTGGCAGCGAGTTCCTCAATCTCAGCAAGGGGAATCAGTACACGTTTGCATTTCTCTTTGTAGTTCACACTGAGAAACTGGACAGCATCAGACTTCCCATACAGATGTGTATCCATTAAATGGTCACTGGCTTCATAGGCACCACATTCTCTGTGTGCAAGGGTCTTCAAGCCCAATGACCACAGCTGAGATGTCAGGCTCTTGCTTGAACTGGCAATGTCTTCCCAAAGATCTTGCAAGCTAGTCTACTCATGCTTGGTTATGTCTGAAGTCACGTACCACACCAGGGCCAATCAGTTGTCAGCCACAAACTGAACATCTGTTTGTTTGCCACATTAGAAGAGTTGGGTTGTAGTCATTGATGTACACCTCTTTCTCATCTCTGGGTAACTCGTATACCCTCCTGGTTGATTTTGCCTTCAAGTGGTGTTGCATTGCTGAAAAAAATTCATTCATGGAACCATTCTGACAAACTTGTCTAGGGAATCCGAAGCGACATAGAGTGTACCAATCAGATTTATTCTTTACTACTAGCCGGCAGTAGTTTGCACAAATATGTCGCTGGAACTTTTGTACCAACTTCCATAGTGTAGGACTGTCATATTTGTCCGGAATGTGACAAGTGATATATTGCTTGATGAATGCTAGCACTTGTGCTGCTTCATGTTCACCTACGCGTGGTGCATCCTTGATTCACAATAACACACGAATATGAGGGGCACCCCATGCTTGATATTCCGTCCTCCAAAAGTAATGCTCCACAGTACCAAGAGGTGGATTGTCCTTTGACAAAATGAAAGTCAGAATGTCACGGAACCGCTTGTGAAAATGTCTTGTGACAGACACAGGATCAAGTGAACACATTTCTCCGACAGTCACTGATGAAATGCTGTCAACATCAGAATTTGCCCACTTCAACAGTTCAATGAGCTCATCTCAGGCATATTCAGCACAACTAAGTGTGACAAACCATGTGGCTGCACCATACTCTCGCAGCATCGTCATCACCTCGGAGTGTCTGCGATACCACTATTCTTTGGTACCACGCAGACTTGACAGAATGGAAGACAGATTCACTTGCACATTTTTATCTTTCTGCTTTAATTTCTCTAGAGATTGAGCAGCCGTTATTCCATCTAGTGGACTTGTGAGACAAATAGTATGTGCAACAGATGCAGACAGAATGCGAAATTCACTCTCCCAGAGGAGATGAAACAGGTACTGCATGTTACGTCTGAATTTGCCATCTTTACTGAGCACACGGCTAGTGCGGTACATGCACTTCCCTTTCATCTAGCCGTCCACCTGACCCTTTTGGGAATAAGTCTGGGAAACAGTGTGCTTTTTAGTGTTGCCTCCCAAATGCTGACAGGCTCACCTTCCACCTGTTTCATTTGACAGAGATCAGTGTTGTCCCCTACTGAATCTCTGTCATGTAGTGGGAGAATTGTGTACTGTTCATGCACATTGTCACTTGTCTGTCCACTGACCTTCTCAATCATTGGCTTAGTTGTTTCTAAGACATCATGTTGAACAGAGAGACTACCCATGTGATCAATGTTAAGGTCTGCATTAAAGGGATTGTTGCTCTTTAAATAAGTAAGAGCAAGCTTTACCTGCTATATATTGACAACATTTTGCCAGATGACCTTGGACTTAGTTGGAACACCATTTACAAAAATCACCAAACTATTTTCCATAGAGATTGCCTCCACATTTTCCTGTAGAGGAAGTGGGAGACACAGTACATCACGGAACCCTTTAGAGATTTAATGACTTCTTTCTGCGGAATGTTCCGTGTCTTTGTGTTCAGATGTAGAATGATTTGAAATGGTTTCATTATCTGAATTAGAATGTGCTCAAATATATTCAATGTCGCAGTCTCACTTGGTGTAACATGTGCCTCCATATTATTCAACAGTGACCTTGGTGGCAGAATGTTGGACTTTAGTTTGGAGAACAGTGTTTGCACAGCACAGTGGTGGTCTGTAACTGAAAGTCAGATTTCATCAGCAAAAATGCTGAGAGATGGAACATGTCGTATGGTGACAAGGTTTCAAGGTTCACTGTGACCATTTGTTTGCTGTAGCACAGATGGTCACATGACACACATACAGAGTCAAACTTCTGAGCCTTTGTCAGCTCAAATTTTGCAATTTCTTTGCCGTACTGTTTCAGTATGTCACTTTCTAACACAGAAACAGATGTTTCACCAGAACTTGGTGACTGATAAATACCTGCGTCTGGTACAGAAGTCACACGTTGCAGCGGTCTGAGAAATGTGATGGCACCCTGCATGTCACCAGACTGCAATAAGTCATTTAAACAAGTGTACTTATTGACAACTCATCGGACTTTATATACCCTGTATACAAAGTTCTGCATGCCTGTTTGATGCATTCCCAGCATCTGCATGTTGTGAAAGCCACTGTCACAAACACCACTATCGAGGCATGCTAGTGAGTGACCCATAAGTTCAGTATGTGGACGAATTTCACAAAGGTCAATCTTGTTAAACAGTTTATATCTTTCTTTGTGATCTGTTATCACAAATAGGTTGACAAACTGTTCAACTTTTTCAAATGACGATTGCCTACGGTTGCAGGTTGCATCACATGGCCATGAGAGACAATGACATTTACCGGACACAGTGGTTGCATCACAGTCATCATTTGTCTCCATTGCTGTGACATCACAGACACTAAGCACATTGACCAGCTTACCGGACTCATCAATGGTGAACTTGCTCTCTTTTTTCTGTGAATAATAAGATTCTTCCCAGAAATATGCCTCTGAGTGCTGTGTGTGCATCCAGCGACCAGTGACTACATCACAGAAATTGTGCACAGTCAAGGCAGGATAGCGTTGTAGCCTTTTCTTGATGTCGTACACAACTTTTCTGAATAGTTCAAGCACATGAGACATCTTACGCCATAAACGTTGAAGAACAAATACTGCTGTATTAACAAATGTCCGTACTTTGAGACGCAATTTCATCAAAGTCAGATGACACTTTGGCCTGGATATTCAAAAGGGATACGCCATGTACAACAGGGATGCGCCAGCGCAAGTACGGAAATGCACCACTGTGTGATATTCAGTGGGAGGCAGCTGCGCAGTGCAAGCAGCAATGCGCAAGAGTGCAATAGTAATGAATGCATGCGCAACTGTAGGGAGCGGAACCATGAATAACATCTGCAGTGTGATATTCAACAGCATGTGCCATGCACAATATGGGAGCTAGCAGAAATTGCACGACAGCGGAAATGATCCAAAATAAAAAGGAGCAAGAGAGGGGCGCAAGAACGCTACAGGGAAGTCACAGGTGGGAGCGTGCTGACAGGCACAAGGCAGAGGGTAGCAGTGAGCAGGACAGGGCACACCTGAAGTGATCCAGGAACAGGATAGGAGTGGGGAGCCTGTGCCACTGTGCAGGACTGTAAGTGGAGTGCCACAGTGGACTGAGGGCAGTGGCAGTAGTCAGGACGGCCACAGCCAAAGGCCGGAGGTGTACCCGGTGCAGGGGGAGCATCAGAAACAGACAGCAGAGGGAACAGGATAACAGCCACCAGTGGGGGGAACACCAGCCAGGGACATGGTCAGTGCTACCTTCCAGATGGAGGCGGTAATGAGGGGTGTGAGAAGGCAAGGAGCAGGGGGGCGCGGCTGTGTAAGGGCCCGTCGGTGGTACACCCAGAACAGGCAGTACCAAGCCCGCACCACCTTCGAACACTAGTCTGACACAGAGATTGTGGGCCGGTACCGCCTGAACCAGGGCGATACTGAGGCAGCTCTGTGAGCTGTGCAATGATGAGATGCAGGCACCCACACGACGGAGCCATGCTCTGTCAGTGGAGACAAAGATGACAGCCATCATGTGCCTGCTCGCCATGGCACCATCCAGAGACCAACAGGGGACACAACAGGCATAACCCAGTCAGCCGCATCACGCCTACTCACACAATTCCACAGCGCACTGCTGCCACATGCTGCGGAGTACATCCATTTCCCCAGCACACAGGCAGAGTGCACAGCACACATACAAGAGTTCCACAGGGTAGCACAGTTGCCTGGCGTGCTCAGGCCACTGACTGCACCCATGTGGCCATCTGCATGCCACCTGGCCTGGACGGTGTGACCTACATCAACAGGAAGGGGTTTGCCAGCATCAACTGCCAGGTGGTTTGTGAGGCCAGGGGGCGCATAACCAATGTCTGTGCCACGCACCTTGGGGGAGCACATGATGCCTTCATCTGGCACCAGTCCGCACTGTGCCACAGGTTTGAGAGTGGGGACATCCTCACTGGCCACCTAGTGGGTGAGTATGTATATCATGCAGGACGAAATGAGCAGACGTTGGGGGGTGCATAGTCAGAGGTATCATGGGTACTGGCCCTGTTGGCCCATGACAAAGCGACGCAGACCACCATACTAGTGCCCACCCTCTACACACAGGTGACAGTGGCTACCCACTGCATGCCTGGCTGCTCACACCATACTAGCGCACCACGACCCCATCGCAACTACGGTACAAAGAGGCACATGCCACAATACAGACTGTCATCGAGCGGGTGTTCGGGATACTGAAGGCACGTTTCCGGTGCCCGGACATGTCTGGTGGTGCCCTACAGTACAGCCCCTCGAAGGCTTGTGGGCTATTCCTGGCCTGTTGCATCCTGCACAACATGGCCAACGGTGATGGGCAGCCACCCCCGGGCGAAGGGACCCCCACCTGATCCGGATGTCACTGCTGCACCGGGACACCATCACAGAAGAGCACTTTGGTCAACACAGCTAGGTCATGGGGCCATGTGCAACCACCAATGGCAAGGGCACAGCCCACAGACAGGCAGGGACAAACCCCGGGGCGGATGGCGGTAAGGGAATGGGTCTGAGTGTGGCACCGCACATGGCGTCAGGGATGGGCAGGGCTGAACACGACACGTGCACACACAAACACCACAAGACATGCACAACGGGTAGATGGCATGCCAACCCCAAATGCCACCCCTACCCCCACACAGGTCCACACATGACCACGCCCAGTGGCCATCACTGTGCGTGCCTCAGACGCTGGGCACCATTGCACACTGGCGGACAGCGCAACGCAGGCATCATCATGCACTCTCCACAGTGACTAGCAGCCAGAAGGGTGTGCATAGGGACCGTGTGTGTGCAGGGCTGGGTACCCCACCCATGCGTTGCATGATGCACACCACACTGCACACAGAGCAGCGGTAGACAGTGGCCATGGTGAGAAACAGGTCAGTCACGCAGCACAGTGCCACGGCCGCCATGGATGCATGGGCGGCCCCGCCAAGACCTGCCAGGCTGACCATTGGCCTCATGGGGTGGCATCAACGGTCCCCAAGGGGTGACGCTGCATGAACGTGATCATGTTCACGCTGGGGTCTGCAGCTCACCGAACATGCCCGTGCCAGGCGTGCTCGGTATGCCCACAGCCGAACCCGGTGTTGACATAGCAGGTGTCTCACGGCGCCAGGAATGGGATGGTGGACCTGACACTGCGCAGTGTCTGCAGCGCATGGGCACCGAACTGGGTGCCCAATGTGGCCATGACAGCTGTGAATGCATGTGTCTGCCTGTCAATGGCAGTGGTCATATCTTCCCACTGCCCAGCCATTTCTGCAGGAGCAGACTGTGGTCTCTGCTGCGCCACTCCTCTGCCTGGCGCAGAACCGCACTGAGTGCATCCATCGCAGTCACAAGACGCAACTGCTGATCCACTGAAGCCTGGAGTAGACAGCTGTGCTCGTCAAAGAGGTCATCCGTCGGTCCGGCATGCTGTCCCTCGTGGTGTTCCTGGTCCTGCTGGGCAGCACCCCTTGACAATGGGCGCTGCACACCAGAGCCATGCTGGAGCATGTCCACACACAGTGCACTGCCACGGCCCCCCGACACTGTTCCCCTCGTCGCTACTGGCCGACTGCTGGCACTGCCCCTCTGGCTGCCGATCGCTAGGGCTCACCAGTGCCGCCACAGCGGCCGCAACAGCCCCACCGGCCTGGACACATACCAGTGCTGCCCCACTGGGGCATACAGACAGACTGGGACTGTGTTGTCATGCAGGCCTCCACGGTGGCACCACCCACAGCTACGCCCATGCCGTTTCCTGCTGTGGGACCATCCTGCGTCCCACAAGTATCACTGTCCGGAACGTGTGATCCATCATCATCGGTGCCAGATCCAGCACCAATCCGTGTCCCAGCACGCTGGAGTCCGTGGGCGCTGTCACGCTGGGACACAGGCAGGGCCTCGTCCGCACCTGCACCACCATCTTCAGTCTGGGCAGACAGGCAGATATTTACTGGTCCGGTCCCTCGGACATCATGTCCAGGGCATTACCCTCGGTGGACACACCCACCACCGCTGACCCATGTAGACGCTCATGAGCTGTAAGGGAACACAGTAGCGTTATTGTCTCTGCCCTGCCCTGTGGCATTCCCCCTACCACCTACACAGTAACAGCACAGGACTTACCATGCAGTGATGGGCTACCACCCATCGGAAGCCACCACCAGGAACGCCCTCTATGGCACAACGCTGCATGCTGCCAGCCACCCGCTCCTCCTGTGGCATCAGACGTGGCACATCCAGCTGTCCACCACCGGTGGCAGCACGTGCTGCCCTGATGGCAGCCACCTTATCCTTTATCCTCCTCCTGTCCGTGCCAACCTTATTTTTACACTCCTGCATGGACCGCTGGTGGCTGCCATGCTGGTTCACAGCATGCGCCACCTCACCCCATGCCGCAGCACGGGCCTGTGGTGTTCCCCGCTGTCCACTGAGCAGCGGTTCCCTGTCGAGATATGCCTCAAACAGGGCATCTGATTCAGCCCGGGTGAAGTTGGGCCTCCTCCTTCTTCCTCGTCCCTGTTCCTTCTCATCCTCTCGTTTGGTCATGATCGAGCCTGTGGGAATGACAGGTATTACCTTTGAATGTGCAGTCCCATTCAGCCCTCACAAACCACAGTCCACACATCCTAACAGCATGCAACCCACCATAATAGACTGCAATACCAAACTATGTCCTCCGTAGCCCCATGTCGCATTCATATAGCGCAACACATGCAAATGAGACGAGGCGCAACTTTAAGTGGATGCTAATGCAGTGGTTGCACCATGGAATTGCGGATTAGCTGATTTGCATATGCTGGCTGAATATCGCGCTGTTGCGCCTTGCACAATGTTGTTGAGCGTGCTCAGGCTATGGCGCAACTCTGTGACATGCGCAGTAGGCACCGCACGGCACATGCTCGGGGTGCCGACGCCGATGCATGCCGCACTGATGACGTGTTGTGCACGGGAGGCAGTGCAGGGCATGGCCACCACTGTGCCAGTGGCGCTAGTGCGCTGATCGCCCATGTGGCGCTTGTGCCCTGGTGTGCCATAGGCGACTGCAGGGCATCACACACAGGCACCCTACCATGCTACACGCAGGAAGTCCCAATAGCGCTGTGGCGCTCCATGCGCAGACAGACCCTTGACCCTGCGGTCGACCTTTACCCCTAGGCACGATGCGTCCGCATGGGTGCACCCCATCATGCAGTTCGGTGACAGCGTGATGGGGAATGGCAGCTCTGTACTGTGCAGCCTCTGCACGTGGGAACGTGCCCTACAGAGCGCCGTTTTGTTATCAGTACTCACTGCAGGATGTCATGCAGGCGAGCGCAGCAGTGAAGCGCCATTGAGCTGGCAAACCTTGTGGCCATTGTTGAGCCCCATGCTGGGGCCCTGTTCAGCCAGGACCCACTCGAGAGGCCATGCAGTGCTGTGTGGAAGGAGGTTGCTGAGGGCACGGAGGAGGCCACCGGTATCGCCAAGTCCAGTGAGCAGTGTTGCCACCGGCATGGAGACCTCCGGAGGAGGGACCCGGACAGACTAGGGCATCTGCAGGCACGCATCCAGCGAGGTGCCATGCCATGGCCAGGTAGGTGCTCCATCCATACACTGGTAGCGTCCGTCCATCCGGGTATCTCAGTCTGCATGTGTCCACCCCGCTGGGAGGTGGGGGCCGTCCAGTGGGGGTGGTGGTTGTGGTGGGGTTGCGGTATGGCTGGGCTGTGCAGGAATGCACACACCAGAGGGGGTCTTTGCTACTGGCTTGTACTGATGTTCCCCTCTCCATGTTTGCACCCTAGGCCCGGAGGAGCACCGTAGGGTGAGGCAAGCCTGAGCAGAGCAGGACAGGGTTGGTGCGCCACAGCAGGTTCATGGAGGAGGGGCCACGGGCCAGCAGCACCCAGCCGGCCTGGATGCAGAAGAGTGCCTTTTTTCCCCTTACATCCGTGCATGCTGTGCTGCAGGGTTGGCGGCGGGGCATGGCCACCAGCACTTGGCCCCGCCGCCGTGCACACCACACGGTGCACTCAGCACTGTCCTGTGGCACTGCATGTGTGGGTGGGTGTCGCTGGTGGTCCGTGCATGCACTGGGTACATGGCTGTGCCACTGCCTTCGCACCGCATAGCCATGTTACTGTACGGTCATGGTGGCGGTGCTGTGCAGGACATGGGCGGTGGGTGTGTGCAGTGGTCCACATGGCTGTGGGTGCCTGGGCAGTCGGGTCTTGTGGGCGCGGTCACTGTGGGTGGTCGTATGCCATCACGGGGCATGGCCCACGGCTGTATGCCATGCACAGTGGGTGGGTTGCAGGGGTCTGGCCAGTTACGTGTATTGACTCTGCTCCCTTGTCCTAGGTGGACAACTCTGGATGGCGCTGGAGAGAGGGGTATAGGAGCTGCTGCAGCTCGCCACAGCCACCCTCGAGAGCCTGCAAAGGATGGAGCGGGACGGGGTACGGCGCCACAGAAGACGGCAAAAGCACAGAAGTGGGGAGAGGGGCCGGCGATAGGCCCTCCATGCCCCCTTATTGAATTCCCCCCTGGACTGACCCTCATACCCCTTCATCCCTCTCCCTTTTGTTCACCCCTGCCCCATGCCTGCCCCCACCTGGTTTGTGGCCCTTCCCCCACCCCATTGTATATAGTTGTACATATATTTTGTTTTCCGCAATCCTTTAATATATCCGTTTTGTTATGACAACTGTGGTGGTGTCTGATTTGCAGTGGGCTAATGGTGCTTGGCTGCAGTGGTGTGCATGGCATCGGGGTGGTGCAGGCCTGGGTGTGTGTGTGCATGTGTCCGGCAGGGACCCGCCTATGGTGTGGATGGGGGACTCGGTCACTGTCAGTGGTATGTGTGTTGTTCCCTGTGCACTGGACGCCTGTGTGAAGAGGTCCCTGGTGCATGCACTGTGTCCACGGCGCCCTGTCAGTATGTCCATGGCCTGTGCAGCTGACACCCTTGCATGTCTGTGCTATGCATGGTCTGCTGGCATGCCAGTGGTGGCTGTCCATGCTGGCCATCCCCCTGGACCCGGCGCAATGGCGGATTGCCTTCTGTCACCAGTATGGTGCACGTCTGCCTCGGGTGGCACTGTAGCCTTTGCTGTTGTTGTCCCCCCTCCATGCTGTCACTGGTATCTGTTCCAGGGTCTGTCACTTGTGCTCTGGCCGCATGCTGGTAGTGGGCAGCTTCATGGTGCATGCGCAGGATGGCTGGTACACCTGTGCCATGGTGGAGTGCTGGCTGTGGGTACACGGCTGCTGTGGTCGCATGCCAGTGGGTTTGTTGCCCCGCTATTGTGTCCCTGTGTTGGGTTGCCCTTGGGTCTGGGTGGGTGTTTGTCCATGCCCTGTGTTGCATCCTGTGTGGTGCATGCCTCCATGCACCACTGTGGGCATCTGTGCTGGCTGTTGGGCCAGTGCTGGGACATGGTGTGTGCTTGGGTGGGTGTGCGGGGGTGCTGTCCTACTGGTGGTGGGGTCCAGGGCAGGCCCTGTCGCATGCGGGGTACCTCAGGTGCCGATGCAGGGCGGCACTGTGTCTGCAGTTGGGTGCTCACAGTGGAGCTGTCATGCATGGCTCCATGGTGCACAGGGTTGCATTGTCACAGTGGGGGGGTGGCATGCATACGGAGCCATACACTGTTGGGCGCTGCTCCTAGGCGGGGTGTCTGGGGATCGCTGTGCAGGGTGTGCTCTACATTGGTGAGGTGGGGTGGCTGGACCTCCTTGTGTTACGGTCACTGCTTGCCAGGGGGTGTGCTGGGGCACCATGCCCTGGCTGTGGATTCGGTGCTGGTGTTCATGGGCTGGTGGTTCATCCAGTTCACCACAGGTTATGCAGATCATGGGGTGCTGTCTGGTCTGCTGTGTGCTCCTCTGCCCATGTCTTCCATGGTTGGTGCACCCCTGGTTGTGCTGCTGTGCTGCTACCCTGCTCCACTGCACATCAGCCCTGCACCACTGCACATCCCTGGTTGCGCCATTGGTGCGATATTCAATTGTATTGCACAAGCGCACCTTGGCCTGTTCTGTGTGTGAATATCATGCGTGTTGCACATGGGCGCACTGCACTTGCACCTGCTCCTGCTATTGCACTTCTCTGTGGCACAGTTTGAATATCTGGGCCTTCGTCTTTTTGCGTTTATGTCTCATCACAGCAGCAATAAGCCTGTCAATCTTAGCTTCACTTGCTAGTGATTGGAAATACTTTTGCTTTCTCAGATGAAAATCACCAGCTGTGAGCTTACAACGCTGTTTAGAATGTCTGATTATGCTTGCTGTAGCAATAGTTCTGATTCATCTGAGAGATCTACACAACTGTCGCTCAAGTAAACATTTTTTCCTTGCTGTTCAGCAAGTATGTAGTTTTGTTGTAGAGTGAGTTACTGTAGAGCTCACTATTCCAGTAGAACGCTGTATTGTTTTATGTCTTGAACTAACATCACTGTTTTTTTTATCATTCTCTTGGCAAGTCAAATACTATGATACCTGTTTCGTCTTTCTATACATGCACGTCTGTGTTTACTAGGCATCTTTCAATGTGTTACTTCACAGTAGCAGTCAACAATGTTACAGAAGTATCAGATACCTGCATAAAAGACACAGAAAAAAATATTAGTATACATTTGTGTTGATCACTTCTAACAATGTATATTGATACAGATGATTTATGTATACAATATTGCAAAAAAAAAGGTCTCAGAAATGCTGTAATCAGATTGGTTGCTCGAATTTTGACAGTCTTATTTTAATTCATGTTACACTGTCTTCTATAGCGTTATCACCATGGCACATGGATTCTTTTTCTTACTATTTCATCATTGAGCAATGCAGAATTACTGCAATTATGTATAGTGATTTTGACCTAGTATTGTTAAACTGTTGGTGAAAGAACTACTTTATTCAAAATTTTTCTCTAAATGAGGAACACATTAATAAAGCATACTTTAAACACTTAACTTTTGAATATTAATTTTGATGATAGCAATAAGGCATTCACAGGAGTCACACTGACAGTTACTTAATGACGTCTTTGGGGCAATATGACACTTGGCTCTACCTTATGCCACATTACACTCCTAGGTAGTGCTTAACATATTGTTAAGCCAAGCTCTGTTCATGTGTTATTGGTAAGACAAATAATCACAATTATTGATTAGGAATGACTATCCAGGTCACTCGTGCAGTGACAGAAAACAACGAAATGAGAAAATGTAGCTTCAGAAATGACATAGTTGTGCCAAGTTGAGTTACAATTTCAGAATAAGTATGTGAAATTGTGTGAACTTGTGTATTTGTACATTAGGTAAGAAGCAGGAAACTTTTTCCTTCAGTAATCATCGTTTTTGGAAAAAATCATCAAATAATGTCGTACATTCGAAAGTGTCGCAAAAAACAGTGTCGTGTGCATGAAATTGTCACAAAATATGGTGTTGTGCATTCGAAAGTGTCACAAAGTAGTGTCGTTCGTGTGAAAGTGTCACAAATTTGAGCTTGGAAGTAACAACTGTATTCGTTATCCAATCATATCTTGATTGCTATTAGAGTGACAGGTACTTCTACCAATTGTGTGCTAGATTTATCAGGCCATGTAAGACAACCAATCAGAGATGAAGAAGAACAAAGAAGAAGGACATAGCAGCCATCATAGACTTAATTGAGATACAGCACATTCTTCACTGTAAGTACATCACATTTTATAAATAATTTTTCTATTATGATGAAAAGTGTTAGAAACAGTTAAATAGTATTAATCAAAATGTTTTTTAGTGCTCGATTTGACTATGTAGATTGAAACAAGCTGCCGGCCCGTCGGCGCAGTGGTGGGATTTCCGCTTGCGGCGCGGTGACCGGGTTGGAGCGGATCCGAGTCGTCGGAGGGTCGCACAGGGGAGTAGGGCTTGAGCGCCTGATGGGCAGCCTCCCACCTGGGGAGGTGCGGGCAGCATCTCGGTGTGTTAGACCCTGGTGGAGACCGGGAGTCCCCACGCAGCCGACGCTTGTCATGGGGGAGGAGGCGGGCGGACGCTGGCGCTGGCTGTACGTCCCCGCCTCCTCAGGAGAAAACCAGGAAAAGGAGGAGCCGCCTGCTGCCATAGATGGCTACTTGTGACTTCCAATGTGCCCTCAGGCCAGGCCCCGACCTAATCCCAGTCCCCAGCGGCATCGGCCACATGCATGGGCCCCACCGATGGGGGCAAAGCCCGCGAGGTATCGTGGGCTGTGGCCGATTTGGAGGGCAGAAGCGGGCCTGTGACCGGCTGAAGGACAAGGTGGCAGGTGGCTCAGGGGCGTAAAAAGGAAAATTTAAAAAAAAAAAAAAAAGAAACAAGCTATGATGTTTCATTATTTAGCTAAAACTGTTTAAAGTCAGACAGTAATTTGGTACTTACTTGCACAGATACAGCTGCAAACGGAGGGAGATAGCAAGGTGCATGTGTACCACAACAGAAGAGGGAACCAATCACACATACCTCTGTACTTGTAACTGTTTAAAACTGCCTATCAAAAGGATGCATTTTTGCCACCTTTAAATTCTTGCACATATTAGCTGGAGGAGAACCGCAGTGATAGTTAGTGCACACACTACATTGGTTAATGAAAGCACAGTAGTAGCCAATGATTTGTTTTATTTGTGTGACATGGATCAACCCACTGAAGCTGAGTTGAACTTAGGAGGGAAAATAGCAGTTTTATTTTCACTACTGCTTAGGTACTGCAGGGTGAACACTGACTTTTTTGGTAGCTCTCGGTCCACTTCTAAGTTGAAAAGCTGAGAATGGCAGACAACAGCAAAAGGACTTTGTGGATTGTTGGCAGCGGTATTGTGAGGCGAGTGTCTGAGTATGCTCAGAACAGTGATTTTGGGAGAAACCTGCAGCTCCCAAATTGCTGTGTTAAGTGGTGTGGCAGGGGTGGAATGAGGTGGGAGCACCTCATGCTGACCATGCACAGACTTTTGAGTACTCAGGCTCATCCGGACATATTGCTGATACATCTTGGAGCAATGATTTGGGAACCAAACGCTGGGTAGATTTAGTAACAGAAGCAACACTGGACCTCGCTTCTATTATGAGTATATTGCCTGCCTGTAAAATCATTTTTTCAGATATTACAGAGCATAGGGTCTGGCAAGCAGAACATCATATGTACCTGATTGACAGAGCCCGCAGAAAAGTCAACATACAAATATCTGCATTTCTACGCATGGCTGGAATGTACACTATACGTCACCCGGACATTAAGTATTCTTATGATTGGCTATCCCTACCAGACGGTGTACACTTCTCGCATGCTGGCAATTGCCGTTTCCTGGGAGACCTTCGAGATGCAATCCTCAAAGTCCTCTGAGATTATCAGACTGTTTACACAAATAGAAAGTACAAAAAAAGGTTCTTTTCAGAACCATAAACTGTTGGTCAAAAAATAGAACAACTACATGTATTGCTTCCACATGTCACAGATAGTACAAGATTCTTGCAAGTGTGCCACCTTGTAAATAAAGTCTTGGCACACTGCTACTCAGATGCATGAAAAGCTTCCATAGTGCAATATTTAGCAGTGCTGCGTAATGCCTCAGCACTGTCCAACATTTAAATATGCTACAAATTTTGTGTATCGTTATGACTGGTGATGGGGGGGGTTCCACCAGCACATGCTGGTCCTACAGTTGATGTGGGCACCCAAATATACATCAGCTGCTGTGCTGCTCTGTACAATATAGCAGGCGAACTGTGGGTATCAATATGTTATTTATAAATATATCTTTTTTTATTCCTCAATACTGTATTGTACAATTAGGGATGTTTCTGAATATGTCAGCATATTACAGTTTAAATATAACGATATGTGCAAAATATGTATGCGCACAGACACCTTGTTTGTGACAAACACTAAAGTCATGTACTAATAAGTAGAACATAAAATTGCACACATGTAACAAAATATGACAGTAATGCTCTGTTTTTCTGCAGATTTTCAGTGAAAGACAAACAACTAAATGGCAGTATGAGAATCTGGACTAACCGTGAGGTGTGTCTGTTGCTGGAGGCAGTCCAGGCACGGGGTAGTGCGCATATCTTAATGCGCAGCATGAACTGAAAGATGGACAGCATGTGGAGGCGTATAAATTCTGACCTGCACATGATCTTAAAGGTTAGGAACAAAACAGCTTTGCAGTGTAAGAAAAAGTGGAAGCTGGTGCGCCAGCGTTTCTACAACTTGAAAGAGAGGAAGGAGGTACCAGAGAACGACAAGTGCTGGTACTACCTCGGATACGAACTGTGGGAGGCAGCTGGAAAGCCACATGCAGGACAGCGCCTCAAACACCGTAAGTTACTAAGCAATTATTTTATTTTTTTTTAATATTTAGTTTGATATCCAGTACTGTGTATGTACCACACAAAAAGTTATAGTGTTAGCAAACCTGCAATATCTGGCCAGTCACAAGTGATGTGATGTATTGTACAGTGTTATGGAGTGGGTGTGAACTGTACGTGGTCTGCTCAGCTGTAGGAGCACTGTCTGTCAGTATGCCCTACTGCCCTCCACCTCCACCCTTCCATTATTCAAGATGTTTAGTTATAAAGTAACCCTGTTGATGCAGTTGCATACCTGTAATGCCTGATCATGCTGTGTTTTGTTAACAACATGCTCCTTGTGATTTACTCAACCCTGTTTCAAACCTAATCATGGGGTGGCACGGAAACAGCCATAGTTGTGATGTTCAACTGGCACGCCTCTGGACGTTCAGTTGCAGACTCTGTGATTAATATGTACTCATGCTGGCACAGTTGCCCTACCTATTCCAATAATGTTCTCCATGACTGTTAACATAGCCGTGGCAGTACACTGGATCCTTACGTCAGTGCCATAGTGGAGTTTTGCATGGTAGATGTACTCTGGTGCTGTGACATTTCTACCTTTTCCTATTCATTCACTCCGTCACATCAATCCACTGTCTAGATACCTAGCCAGCAGTGTGCAGCAGCTGACAATCAGAACTTCGCTGACTGCAGTGTGTGGCATTGCTTGACAGTGTGGCAATGGCCATACAGCCATACCATTCAGTATCAGTTCTTGGCTGCAACCTGCTACTGACTACAAAGGGGGGGAGTAGTGTGGCGGGACTGAGTGTCTTGTTGGCAAGGAGGTTACTGCTATAGCACTAGTGTATGGTTATCATAGGAAGTATGTGATGAGACTGAGGGGTAGCATTTGCTGTATCAGCAGGATATACTTTGAACTGAGAAACTGAAAGTCAAGAATGGTGTGGGATGCAAGCAGGTTACCAGTCCTAGATTAAATACATAGTGGATTGTGATTTGGGAATCATTTAGGTGCAGTGGAACACTAGACTAGCTTTAATGCCAGTGAAGACATTGTTGAATAGGGAGTGGGGCGCCAATGGACTAACACAGCTAGTCTTAACACTGAGTATCATGTGAATGGACATGGGGGGGTACAACTGTATAACCACAGGTAGGTTTAATAACAGGGAAGTGTGATTGGATATGGGGGGCTGTATTCCACCAGGGACAGGCTTTCTAGTTGAAAGTCATGGACATGTGTAACACTGTGTTGATGATCAGTGTCATGGTGCATTGGTTCAAGATGGCTTCAGCCAGAAAGGGTGCCAGGTGTGATCCAGTGGAGACTGGCACATCTGTATGTAGAAGAGGGTATAATTATATGAAAATGAGTAAGTAAATACTTGTAAGAACATAACAGTTATACCTGTTGAAATAGTGTAAATACCTTGCTTGGCAGTAACCCTATGTTGTATCCATTGCATGATTATTCAGCAACTGTTTAATGCTTGATCACTTATTATAGGTAGCAGAAATAGGTAAATCTTGTATACTGAGTGATACTAAATAAGTGTAAGTACAAATGCCACAGTTAGTGAATGTCCATCTTTTTTATATTTCTTCACAGCTCGTCGGAGGCGCTCCCGTCCAGCTGCAGAGGTAGTACCAGCACAGGCAGAGGCTGTGGAGGCTACAGAATCTGACTCTGTTATCCTTGTAGAGTCAGATGGTAAGTATCAACTAGAAGTGATTATGTTGACTATGTGCTATCACTGTTTATTCTGTATCACAATTATGACATTAAGTAAACAGTCAGGGTGAGATAATGAAAAGTTTTTTATTGGTTCTCAAATGAACAGTGTTCTACATGGTCAGTTACAGCTGACAAAAAAAACAACAAAAAACTTACCATGTTGACAAACTATTTGTCTGGATGAAATACAGTTCATGCATATGACACAATGATTGCACAGGATGATTTCTGCAGAACGTGTTGTCGAAACTTAAAGCTGTGATGAGTAACTTTGCATATGGAATGAGTAATTGTAAGTGTCAACATCTTAAACAGTGCATTGCGGTGTGAAGGTAGAAACACTCTGACAATCTGATCAACGTCCTTGGTAGGTGTTCTATTGTGCTGGTTTACCAGACATCAGTGCATGTGAAACTATTCTGCTCAAACACGTGGAATAGTTCTGTAACTCTCAGATACCAGTAGCATGTTTGTGTGGATTTGGTGGTGATACACAGTGTTGCCTGTTCAGTGGCTGGATCATCTCAGCAGATTGTGGTGTTTTGATACCATATTTTACCATAGTGCGACAGTGGCGTGTTAACACAAGCCAACTATGTGATTCATGAGTTATTTATTATCAGTACTGCACAGTGTTCACATCAACGTCATAACAGGTGATATCATGAAAGTCTTCACTAATGGGTGCCGATAGCGCCATTCCAAGGTGCTCAATCAGTACTGCCAATGCAGTGGAACACCCCACTGATGGCTTATGCAGTGTTCTGTCATAGTCAGACACAGGGTTAATATGCATGATATAATGTGTTATGTTATCTGAGAAGTGTCACTTTAAAGGTGTAATAGACAGCCATATACATAATTATACCATGTAGTCAGATACCAGTAATATGTTAAAATGTTGAATATGTTATATACTTAAAGTATTCATATATATTGTAATTTTAATAACATTATACTTATCAGATGTTCTCTGTTATTTCAACATGGTGGCCAGGGAGGCTGTGGCAACATATGTGGTACAGGTGAAGCAGGAAGAAGGTGCTGGTGTTGAATGTAAGAATGACACCAAAAGCAAAGAGAAAAAACATACTGTTAAATACATTGTCCCACCAAGTTATGTCCCACTCAATTGACCCTGAATGCATTGTTATACTAAGTTATTGTGTGAGGTTGATATATTGTATTTATTAGTGTGACAGTCTAGTATGTTTCGTGTCAGGGACTTCTCAAATTAAGTACGTTCATATAGTCACAAATGTTCACAATGTGTCTCACTCATTCCTCTTTGTAATACACTAATGAAACTTAAAAAAATACTGAGCTTCTGCATTATTCTGACAGGCACTTACAAGATAAAGTGTCACATAACATTTCAATAGTTACTATAGTGATGAAATATGTAAAAAATGTTAATTATTGCATCACTTGCTTGCGTATTGTGTTGCTTATCAAAATCTGAACAGGTCATCTTATGTTAAAAGAATACCTGACAGTGCTGATAAGTTTCAATTTTGAAAGTCTGCACATAAAGTTGAAGATTGCATATTTACCATTGATAGAATATAGTCCTTTAATGTTTGTGCTGAACAGGTAAAGAATTATCACCACTGATCTAGTGGCCCCCCCCTTACATCTCATTGTCTGAGTTCTGCTGCCATACTCCACCCTGGTCGATAACAGGTGGCAGCACCACACCCACAACCAGTTAGATAGCCGGCTCACTGACAGCAGACAATACAGCTGTGTAGCCACTGGTAGACAGTTTGCCCCAATAAATATGCAGAACATAGTGTACGGAACACTCCTGATGTTTCAATTGCTCAATTCACATTTTTTTATTGTGTACTGCAGCACAGTTTTGACACCCATTGGCGCATGCCGTGGAATTACTGTTGTACAGCCATAGGGAACAACGTGGGTAGACAACTGTATGGATCGTTATAGGTGGAGTGCTACTGTCTGTCATTCAGAGGCTGGAGGGAGATTGGGATATCAGCACTGAGTGGGTAGGTTGAGAGGAGGGTAGCACTGTACCACAAGGCATTATTACTTATTTGAAGCTTGTGATCAGATCAGGATAACTTCCACTGGACCACCAGATATTTTTATTCAACTGATTGACTATGATTGTGTACTGAGGATAGGGTTCACTGGGCAACCATAGATATTTAGCACACTAAATGGTTGCGACTCAGCTGTTTAGAATAGGGTCCACCGGCACACCATGAATAATTCTTTATATAAAAAACTAAGGTTTAGCATGGATGGGGGGGTGAACTATGTGTGTTTAATAGAACATATATATATACAGTAGGAAGAAAAATGAAATGACATGAACTGCGACACAATATAGGCAGAGGTAAATGATAAGCATAATATTGTATTGTTTTTCTATTTGTCTTTTTACAGAAAAACCCCATAAGTGCATGTGCAAGGTCCACTGTCACTGTGTTCGCAGGCTCGAGCGCAAGATTGAAGGTTTGAAGGAGGAGACTGCTGCGCTGCGTGAGGGGCAAGACAAACTATTGTCCCTCTTCACAGCGCAGCAGGCTACTATCAATCTTGTGCTCGAGCCTGTGGGCAGAGTGGCAAATGGGGCTGCACCCACCAGCTCCAGCTCACCTGTACCAACAACATCGAGCCTTCCTGACCCACAATGAGCAGCCTCCACAGCTCTACTGGTATCTCCCTCACTCTCCATTCAGCCCTGGCGCACCAGTTTCCACTTTTTTATTTATGCGCCTCCACATGCTGTCCAACTTTTGGACTGGGCTGCCTCGAGCAATAGAACACCTCAACACAGAATAGACTTCTTTTTTTCTTTCTATTTTTCTTGTTTTGGGGTTAATAATACCCAGTTTTTCATTGCAAGAGTTTATGTGAAGCACTGTTTTGTTGTTGTTTTCTAACACTATATTTTAATCATGTATAAATGTTATACTTTCATAGTTTTCTATAAAATTCTGTATTTTTTATATCAGAACAACTTCTGTTTTTGCTATTAAGGATTTATTTAAAGTTTTTGTATGAAAAATCAGAATATAAACATACTATTCTCTTTTAAAACTGTTGTTTGTGTTTCATTATCACTTAATGGGGAACATCTTCTAAAAAAGTTCATTAAAAAAGTTTTTGTATCTGAGATATGATAAGAAGGCTCTGACAAATGAAGTCCAATGATTTACAATAGGATTCATATAAGAAGTAAAATACTGCATCCATGGGACAGAAGAACTTGTTTTCACAGTAATACACCTATTCACTGAATGACATAGTGTGAGTACAGCTAAAAAAAATTGTGTCTGTAACACTACACGTATTTACCAAATGAGGTTGTGGTACTACGGTCTCTAAAGGGTAACACGGGACTATAAGTATATTAGAATATCAAATAATGTTCTTAAAATATGTAAATCACAGGGATGGAGTGCCACCATTGGATAAATACAGCCACTGATGTACTGAAAGCATACTACCAAAACAGCCCTTGCTGCCACCACCACCACATTTTCATTTATTATTAAAACTTCTCATCCTCAAAAACAAGGGAAATTCACGGCAAAAAACTCCATTTAATGCATCAGTTAGGGTTGTCTAAATGTACAACAAGCCATCTCCACCCACTCGACCAGGTACTGCAGGCTCAGTCGAGATCCACAGCAAAACTGAGGCCATGTACACCAAATGTACACATCCCTGATTGCAGGAGCACACAACATGCCAGATTTAGGAGTTGCATGGCCTTACCTAGCGATGTCACACACCCCACCACACCCGCTACTGCACTGTGACTGAACATCAACAATGAAACTCCATGATTGCAGGTATACAGATGTTTGTACATTTATGAGTAGACAGAAATAAAATACAACTGTCTAAATCAATTGCAACACACATGCATCATCATAAAACAACAACTGTAGCATTTAAGCATGTGTTGTGCTTAGCAGTACGTTTCCTGTGTCTGTCCACTCAGTATGCAGAACTTGATCTGGAGGCTTGGCAAGTCATTGCCTGTTGAAGTGTGTGCAAGTCCTAATGCTGCTAACAGGTGTGCAGCCTCAGTGATGGAGGTGTACCATTGATGTCCATTGACTTACTTTTGCTGTGGCTGTACACTCAGAATGCAATAAGTGCTCTGTGTGTTGGGATGGAGACTACCCGGGTAAGGACATGCAACTCCTAAGTGTGCAACGATGACTATAGCTGCAATACCGTAGGCGTACCACGGATGCCCATAGACTCAATTTAGTTATAGCTCTCTACTCAGGATGCACTACCTGGCTAAGATGATGGCATTCCCTGGGTGACGCCATGCAAATCCTGACTGTCCTACATTGAGTATCCTTGCAATGACAGACATGTACCATTGATCTTCATGCCCTCAGTTTTGCTGTAGGTCCCTGCTCAGGATGCAGTATCTGCTCTTGCAGTCTTGGGGGAGCATTGCCTAAATGAGGCCATGAAACTCACAACTGTGATAACTGGAGTGTTCCTGCAATCAGGCAGGTGTACCGTTAATGTCCATGGCCTTTGTTTTCCTGTGGCTTTGCAGTCAGGACGCAACAAGTAGTGGGGGTGGGGATTGTGTAACTAAGAGACTGTGCTACCTCTAAGTGTACAAACCTCTGTATGGATGCAATGAGGGAATTGCACTTTTAATGTCCATGGCCTTATTTGTGCTGTGGCTGTCCAGTCAGTATGCAGTACCTTGTCTCATGGTACTAGGGAATTGCCTGCAGAAGGGCCATAGCACCTAAGTGTGTTATGTTGTGTATTTCTGAAATCAGGTAGATATTCAATACCTGTCCAAGGCCTTAGTTTTGCTGTGGCACACCCTCACCACCATATTCCATTTACTATTTATAGTTTTCATTCTCAAAAAGAAGGGAAATTCATGGCAAAAAACTCCATTTAATGCATCAGTTAGGGTTGTTCCACAGCGACAAAAGTGAGGAAATTCGGTGTCAGGGTTGAAATCTCTAACTCCACATTCACCCCCCCCAGCACCACACTCACACACATGCAAGTAGGGAGGAGGACCAAGGCAACACGACCAATCACAGACAACCAGCTGCAGGTGACAGAAATAAAAAACAACTGTCTAAATGTACTACAAGAAATCCCCACCCCCCCGACCAGGTACTGCATGCTCAGTGGAGATCCACAGCAAAACTGAGGCCATGTACACCAAACGTACACATCCCTGATTGCAGGTGCACACAACGTACCACACTTAGGAGTTGCATGGCCTTACCTAGCGATGCCCCACACCCCACCACACCTGGTACTGCACCCTGACTGGACATCAACAATGCAACTCTCTGATTGCAGCTGTACAAAGGTTTGTACACTTATGAATAAACAGAAATAAAAACAACTGTGTAAATGTAGTAAAAGACACATCCATCATCAAGATACAAGAACTGTTGCATTTAAGTATGTGATGTGCATAGTAGTAGGTTTATTGCATCTGTCCACTCGAGATACACAACCTGATCTGGAGGTACGGGGGACCTATTGCCTGTACAAGATGTATTTCAATAAATTTATGTGGTTGATTATTCCATTAAAAAATTTATGTGGGTAATCCTGCCATTTAAAAAACATATGTGGTTGGTCCTGCCATTTAAAATAATCTTTATCTAGATGATCCTGTCATCTAAACTACTTATCTAGTTGATCCTACCATGTTCTGACTGTTTATGCTGCCAGAAGTTTCACTTTTGCTCCCCTGAAGTACAGTAGCAGAGCGGTGTAAATAGTGAACACTTAAGTCCTGCCAGACATTCTTAATAAGCTACTGTATCTCCCAAAAGTATGGTAACAGTCTGTTTAATCTATTATCTGCTTAGGATCTGCTAAAAGAAAGCCGCCGACAGTACAGAGAGGAGACTCAGCGAGTCGCCAGGTTCGGAGAAGTAGAAGCAAGCGCGAACATGTGCTGCTAAGGTGTCTTGGACAAGTCAACTCACCATGATAAATGATTGACAAGCCGCCACCTCTTTGCCTAACCACAGACTACTGATGTCCCACATAACCAGGAAGGATTAGCTGCAACACAATAGGGTCTGCAGCAGTGTTCTTTCAGGTCTTGACAAGAAATATCATGATCTGGAGCCTACTCCCTGATTAGGCACTGTAAGAGTGAATTTTTTTTCTTGTACAAAGACTGCACACTAATCATCAGAATTCTAAGGTGATGTCCTCTGTCATTGACCAGTATCAGCCTCTGGGACTCAGTATGAGGGGATGTTGGCCCAAATACTTTCTGTAGCTACCCCTACTGTTAATGGTTAAATCCAATAGCCATGGAAACAAGCAACTGGAAATTATTAGTTATAATCTTTTTCATATTTGTAAATGTAGTGTGAATACCAGTTTTGCTGTAGGCAATAAATATGTATTTTTGCATTTTGTTGATTAGGGTCAAATACTTGAACAGGTTGCCTTGGAAACTGATGACAGTTATAGTATTTCATCTGTGGAGAAGTTTATTCCAGAGTCTGTAACTGATACTGAATCAGACAGTAGTTTTGTTTTGTCATGAAACATAAAAAGGACTTCAAACAAAGCATCAACCAGCTGTAATAAGGCACAACCTTTAAAAAAAGCATTACTCACTGAGGACAGATGTCTTGAGTCAAATTATGTTTCTAAGTAGTATTTCAATCCAAGATGGTGGCAGCCAAGCTGGGCTAGCTGCCAAGGAGTTCCTGAGCAGTGCTGCATTTAATTTATTTTATTATTTATTTTACCTTTGTATTTGATACTACTCAGTTTTATAAACAGTAGAAACAGTAGAATTATTAGCATAGTTAGGGCTCCCCCCAAGTGAAGCAGCAAGATTAGGTGCGCTTTTTCAGGTGGAAAGATAAGTGCACGTGGAAAGAAAGTGAAATTTCACTCTGAGTATTTTTGGAGTCACCGATACAGCTCACTATTAATGCTTCTTATCTTTTAACTAAACGACTCCATTATTTGAGTCACGGCGCGTTCTTAAGATTATTTTTTCCACAGTTTGAGTCGGGTCATAAATTGGCCTGTCTGACTTTAAATTTGGTGACATATCACTCACCAGATTATTGGTGGCCGTGGAGTGGTGGAGACGAAGTGGAGGAGGTTCTGTTGGTGAGGTGGCAACCTGGGGAGAGGAAACCACAGAAGGATTTTCCTTGCCTGAAGAACAAGCAATGTGCCATATTTGGGAGTTGAATCACTGAAGGGTCGGATTCTTTACCAAACTGTTGCCAGAAAATCTATTGCTATTTCTTCGTGAAGAACGGGAAGTGCTGCTGGTCCGGGACTGGTCATCTGTGGGGTTTGCTGCTGGTGTGGAGGGGGGTCCGACCTTGTCCTGATGGCTAAGCTACTAGATCCATCGCTGTGCGGGAGGCCAGGGACTGAGCCACCTGGAGAGCCAGCTGACGAGCACTGGTTATTCCTAGGCCATCAGAGGGGTAGGCTGGTGGGCCGACACTAACTGTGGGCCAAAGTCACAGTGGTGGAGATTTCTGGCAGCGGCCTCCTGGGGCAGAGTTATTTGGGCCCCCCCACCAGTTTCTGTAGACCCTAATCCTGGAAGAAGAAGGGTACTGGCAGCATGGGTTCTCAGCGGGAAGGTCATGTCAGACGAATCTAATAGATTTCTTTGACTGGGTGACCAAAGTAGTAGACCAGGGAGGGGCTGTGGACATGGCCTACCTAGACTTTAGCAAGGCATTTGACACAATCCCACACAAAAGACTAATAGTCAAATTAACCAGCCTGGGAGTGGGACCCAGGGTGGTAGCCTGGGTAAAACATTGGCTGGACAACAGGACACAGAAGGTAATTGTAAATGGAGTCCACTCTGAAGAAAAGGGGTTACTAGTGGGGTACATGAGGTTCAGTATTGGGTCCAGTCCTTTTAATGTCTTCATCAGTGACATTGCAGAGGGACTGGAAGAAAAAGTATGCCTTTTGCAGATGACACAAAGATCTGCAACAGGGTTGATACACAAGGAGGCGTGGAAAGGATGAAAAGGACTTGGCAAGGTTGGAGGAATGGTCAGAAGTATGGCAGCTAAGATTCAATGCAAAGAAGTGTAAATAATGCACCTGGGAAACAAGAACCCAGGGAAGAATACACAATGGGTGGGGAGGTAGTAACAACAAAAAAGGAAAGGGACCTGGGGGTAATCATATCAGATGACCTTAAGGTTAGCAAGCAATGTGAGAAGGCAGTAGGGAGGGTTGGGGGTATACTGGGATGTATAGGGAAAGGCATCATCAGCAGAAAACAGGAAGTTGTTATCCCTCTGTACAGACAGTTGGTGAGACCCCATCTGGAGCACTGTGTCCAGTTCTGGAGACCCCATCTCCGCAAGGACATAGACAGAATAAAGGCAGTCCAGAGGAGAGCAACTAAAATGGTGCAGGGTCTGCAAGAGAAACCGTATGAGGAGAGACTAAAGGAGCTTAATATGTATACCCTTAAGGAAAGAAGGGAGAGGAGGGACGTGATAGAAACTTTTAAGTACCTCAGTGGAATCAACAAAGTCCAAGAGGGTAGCATCTTTCAGAAAAAGAGACTTGCAAGAACAAGGGGACACAATTTAAAGATAGAAGGAGGGCGGTTCAGGAGCAGTGTGAGGAAGTATTATTTCACAGAGAGGGTAGTGGATGCATGGAACAGCCTTCCTGAGGAGGTCGTGGGGTCTAAAACTGTGGGAGAATTCAAGAATGCATGGGACAGACATAAGGCAATTCTTGTGGGGGGTAGGAAGAAATAGGCTGTTGGTTCTAGGATCTGCGGCCTATCCTGTAGGCAGGGAAATGGGCAGACTAGATGGGCCTAGCGGTCCTTATCTGCCGTCAAAGTCTATGTTTCTATGTTACTGTTCTTTGGGAGGTACTGGAAACCAAGAGTGGGGCCTTATCCTGGACATGGTCAGACCTCTTTTTCTTTTTTCTACCTCCTTTACATCCAAACTTTAATTTTATGGGCAGTGAGAGTGCCTGGTTAAATTCACTGCATATAATAATTCTGTGGTTCTGTCTTGCCTATGTGAGAAGTAGTGGAGACAGAAATTATACTGGTCATTCTACTTGTAGAGGTGTGAGCTCCTCGAACTAACCATTCTATTTGAGAGACTTCAGTGACTGTCTTTATAGGTTACAGTTAAAAATACTGCATTGCCTACTGCTTTAATCATTTTCATCTGTATATTGGGTAATATTGGTTGTGGGGGAAACTACTGTTGTACTCTAAGTGGTGATGTAAGGGTTGGGAGGGAGTGAGGTGTTAATTTGTATATATTACATTTTATTTATTTTTATTTTATTTTGTTTAAATCTCCATCATCTCTGTGAGAAAGAGAGAGAAGGAGTAAGTATTAAATATTAGAAGGGGTAGGTTTTTATGCTGTTATTTTATTCTGTTTTAATTTTTTCCTCCACCCAGTGAGAGAGAGTGGAGGATTGCATTGCATTTTTGGATTTTGTTTGTTGGGTTTTTATGTTCTTTTGTTTTGATTTTTAGTTTTATTAGTTTTCGGGTTAGCTAAGAGTGAACTACATTATAATTTGATTGTTAGAATGAGTCGGAGGCCTGCCCCCCCCCTCGTGCGCTATTCACCTTTTGCTCTCCGTGCTCTCTATCCTTTTTTTCTTCCCCCACTGCAGTTTACAACTTACTAGTGCTGTAGGGCGCTGGTTATTGCTTGTAAGGGGAGGAGGGGGATGGGAGGTGGTGAGCAGTGGAGGGTGAATGAGCGGGGCCACCTCATTGGGATCATGAGACCCAGGAGATGCCCTGGGTCGAATTGGAACCTAGAACGTGGTTCACCATGTCTGGTTTCCATACCCAAGGGCACCACCAATATTGGTGGGCAGGTGGTTTGGTCGGCCCTGGAGGTTCATTCCAACTCTGGCTGTGTTATGCAATGCCAGGTCCATTAAAAACAAGACTGCAATTATTGCAGATCTTGTAGAAATGGTGAATCTGGCTTGCATCACCAAGACCTGGCTGGATGAGAATTCTGGCCCCATTTTGGATGCTCCAACTCCAGCTTGGTACTCGGTGATTCACCGCCTGAGATTGGATTGCGGGGGGTGCAGTCTGTTTTAAGACTGAACTGAACCTTATGAGTGTACTAGTTGAGGATGTAACAGGTGTAGGTTATAGAATCGCTCTCATCTACCGTCCACCTGGAGATGAAAAGCGGTTCCTTCAGGAAGTGGCAAACTTAGTCGTTGACATGGTATTTGAGTCGCTCAGACTGATGGTTCTGGGCGACTTCAATGCCTGGGTCAATGATGAATTCTAGCAGTTTGGACACTTCCTTCAGTTGATGTCATCTCTGGGTCTTACACAGATAGTTACCACTGCTACCTATAAATATGGTCACTCCCTTGATTTAGTCTTTCTCCTAGGGATTGAGGCCTCTGATTTGGGGGTGGAACCAGTTGGATGGTCAGATCACTACACCATGGGGTTTAGTTTTAACGCACCCTTTGTGGGCCTACCCCGTGGAGATGGTCAGGTATCGTCCTTTACGAGATGTTAGCTCTGAAGGCCTGGCGGCGGTACTTGACCTATCAACCCTCCCAGTGGCAAACAGTGACCCAGATGCTCTCGTGGCAGCCTATAACACAGCTATCTCGGCGGCCCTGGATATCATTGCTACTTCCCGTGTTCACCCCTCTCTCCCTTGGCTCTCGGCCCTCATGGTTTGATGGGGCCTTGAGTACAACACTGCCGGCGGAGATCCTCCCTTAATGCAGACCACCTTAGATTGATGGAGCATTATCTAGTCTATCAATCTTCAATCACCTGTAAGAAGGCAGAGTGCCTGTTCGGAGAGATTGCGACTGCTCAGAATCGACCAGCTCAGCTCTTTCGCACTATAGACAGACTGTGCAACCCAGCCTGCCTACAAGTCCAAAAGGCCTTTTTGCAAATAGATTGCGATGAACTTGCTCGATTCTTTGCAACTAAGGTGGCCGACATTAGGGCGGCACTCCAACCAGCACACTCTATGGGTGTTGCTTTGGATCAGTGCATCACCGCTGCTCCTTGGCTTTCCTGGAGTACCTTCGACCGACCAGAATCATGGATATCATGCGGATTGTCCGGGGTGTGCACCGTAAATGCTGTAGTTTGGATCCTGGACCAACTTACCTGATTTTGGGTTGTATTGATTCCATCGGTCCAGTCCTAGCACAGATAGTCTGGTGCTCCTTGGAAACAGGTGAGTTTCCTTGCTCCCTGAGGGAGGAGGTGGTAACGCCCCTCTTGAAGGAAGCTTCTTTGGACCCTGACTTCTATGCAAAATACAGACCAATCTCTAACCTTCCCTTTTTAGGGAAGGTGAGTAAGAAGGTAGTGGCCATACACCTGTAGAACCATTTGACTATCCATGATATCTATGAACCACTCCAGTCTGGTTTTGGAAAGAGGTATAGCACTGAGACAGCGCTGGTTTGGGTGCTCAATGATCTCCTGATGGCCAGGTACCATAAAAATTGTTACATCTTGGTTCTTCTAGATCTCTCATCAGCTTTTGGATCATAGAGTTCTACTTGAGTGCCTGAGGTTCATCTGTGGACCATCGGGTGTAGTCCTCAGGTGGTTCACATCTTACCTCACTGGAAGAACGCAAAGAGTGCTTTCCAGAGTTTATTTCTTGGGCCCAGTTTCTGTCTTTTGGGGTTCCTCAGGGCTCTGTGTTGTTCCCCCATGTTGATCACAGTGTACATGCTGCCCTTCGGAGACACTGTAAGACAGTATAAGCTGAGGTTTCACTGCTATGCTCATGACACCCAACTCTACCTTTCTTTTGCACCCAACCAGGATGAAGCTCTCTCAGTCTTTAATAACTGCATCAAAGAAATCCAGGAGTGGATGGACTCGAGTCGGCTGAAGTTGAACTCGGAAAAGACAGAGGTGCTGGTTGTGGATGCGGCACACCGCATAGGGGGCTGGGGGTTCATTCACCCTCTGGGATTTATCTTTGGGGTGTTTCACTACCGACCTCTGAACAGGTGCGTAACCTGGAGGTAATTTTTGATGAAGGGCTGACTGCAATCGCAGGTGTCTGCCGTCGTCAAGACCTCATTTTACCATCTGAGGAATATCTCCATGACTAGGCACCTTGTTCCATCCGGCGATCTTACTACTCTGGTTCATGCCTTTGTGTCCTCGCACTTGGACTATTGCAATTCCCTTTACCTAGGGCTTACTGGGGTGGAAATCCACCGCCTCCAGCTGGTGCAGAACGCAGCGGCCCAGCTTTTGACTGGTACGTCCTTGTCCAGTCATATTTCACCGGTGCTGCGCGGATTGCACTGGCTGCCAGTACAGTGGCGGATCACCTTTAAAGTCAGTCTTCTGACTTTCAAAGCCCTACAAGGACTTGGCCTGGACTACCTGAAAGAGCTCCTGGTCACTTACAGCCCTGGGCGATCGCTCCACGCAGCTGACGAGGGGTTGCTAGAGATCCCGAGGGTGTGATTCAAATCTTCTGGGGCCCGTAAATTTATGCAGCCCCTACCCTCTGGAATTCTCTACCCCGTCAGTTATGGGAGCGTGCAACCGTGGAGGGATTTAAAAAAGGCCCTGCAAACATATTTATGGATTCAAGCATTCAGTGATTGATTTTGTCTGCCTAATTGTGTCAGCTGTTTTATATATTTTAAGATTCGAACTGTTCAATGTGTTTTTAAATTTTGTAAGGCACCTTGGTCTTTAAAAGGTGCCAAAGAAATAAAGTTTATTATTATTATTATTATTATTGACAGCCTTGAACACAGTGAAAATGCCAGTATTTCATGTTATATGGATTATGAATCAGAATGTTCATTTGGTATACATGGCACATTTAGTTCCTCTTTAACTAAATCTGTCCAACATAATACAATGCTAGACAGTTCAGCAAGTGAAACAGAATCTACAGTGGCCAAAATGGAGGAGTTAGTTTCTGCAAAGAATAAACTAGATTTTGTAGCAGAAAATTCTATGAATCCCGATAGACAAGCAAATAACCTAAACGTTGACTCATGTAGGAGCATTAAAAGCATTAGCAAGAAAAATTATTGTTGTTTGCGGTCAACCATAATCACAACTTGCAAGGCACTTGAAGATTGATGAAAAGCAGGAGCTTGATATTCCTAAGGCTATACATTGTTCAAAAAGCTCACATGAAAAAAAAACTGATAGAAAAACCTAGAAACAAGGTGTAACCCCCCCTACAAATACGGGTTCCTATAAAGTCTTCCTGAGCTTGCCTAATGCCCATTACCAGGATGGTGTCCTGTGTCTGTAGTACAGTACTTGAAATCACTTGCATGGGACTGCTCTATCACGCCTCCGTGCCTGTCTCTTTAAGAGCCTATTTAATCTGTGCTAGAAATTTCTTTCAAACGGTCATCTAAACTACATAAATTTAACTTTGATAGCAGTCCCCCAAATTATTTTTATGGAAGCGAGCCCCCACGCTGTACAAAGAATGACATTAAAAAACGAGCATGCATGGGTGCGAAATGGTGGCAGTTGGAGGACTGCAGTGGTATCAGGAAGTGGAAGGGATCAGCGTGGCTTGGCTCCATGGAGCAAAAATACCATCCCTTCCCTTCTGAAAAAGGGTGTACTATAAAAAAAATATGGGCATCCTAGGACTTCTACCCAGGTAAAGTTTACTGATGCTTCTTGGGGGCTCTCATGAAAAAAAGAAGGAGAAAGTTGCTCTTTAAAGAAAAGACAGCAACAAATAGGGCAAAACCTAGAAGTGACAGTAGCCACAAACTTGTGCACATTTGTGTTTTAGTGACTTTTAACAGACAATCGGAGGAGAGGTGCTGGTGGGTGGTTGACAAAGGAGATACTGCTAACTGTGGCATGATAATGAGCCTATGTGCAATAAGAGCGGTCCTTTCTTCATTTTCTTTTTTTTTTTTTACATTTTTCCTTCTTTTTGACCCCCTCACCTTCCGTCAAGGGTCCGCCCTGGTCACGGTGCCCCCAAGGCTTCCACCACCCAATTAGCCACTCACTCTCTCTGATTACTTCTGGCTTGCCCCCCAGGAGGTGGAGCATGGCACCACGGCAGGAATCGGCGCCATGTATTAGTAACTGGTTGGGAAGTATGTGGCCAGATGACTAATTGAAGCCAGGAGCAGGGTGTCATGGAGACGTCTGGTGAGGAGGGATCTTTGTCCCCCTACTGGCTGGGGCAGAGACGTGCAATGACACCAGCATCTGTCCCACCCCAGTACCTCCCCTCTTCGACTATGTGTCAGTGCTCAGAGTTACACACCCAGCTTCCGCTAGGTGTCACCCTCGGACTGAGCACAAAGACCCCCAACCCCCCCTGGAGAAGGAGAGCAGTCCTTGGGAAGCTCCATCCTTCTCCTCCCGGATGGCCCTCCGATGACCCGGGCTCATTCCTGAACCCGTTTCGCCAGCGTCGCAAGCGGAACCCCAAATGCTGCACCGGTGGGCTGGCTCCTTTCTTCATTTTCAGTACCGAAGATGAACATCCATCAGCAGTATAGAAAACTAAGAAAGTACCGCTGATCTCATATATTGTAGCACTAACGGATGTATCGCTCTCTAGCCTCTGTCATTTTATCATTTTATGTCGAGGACAGCAATCTGAGTTACTGTTCTTTTTATGTACCCCTATGATTTTTTAACACCTTATATTTCTCAACAAAAAAAATGTAGTGGGGCGCAAAATCGCCCACTAACCAATGGGAGAAAAAATGGCCGCATTTTCAAAGTAAATGTTCTAACTGCAACTTGATATTTGTGATAAGTTTTGTAGAAACTGGTACTTTTAATACCAGGCCTCTATTGTCTGAAAAACGCCCGCCTTCCCAGGTCTATCAATGACAGCACGTGACTTTTTTGGCCCATTTTCTAATAAGCAATAACTGCATTATTGAGTATTGTGCATCACAATGAATACATCTGAAGAACATACTCATGGATCAGGTGTTCATCATCTTGTGGTCCATTATAGTAGATGAAAGTGTAATACGCAGAATGTCCAAATCAAGACAACTGGAGTTGAATCCAGTTGTTGGGTTGATGCACTCGTTATTGGTTCCATCCAAATGACCCATAATGAGTGTGTAGAAATGATAGCAGATGTTCTCCTGACTGGTGGGCATTACTTAGCAGTGTGAACACGAGCACCTGAACAACATAAAACAGACAGTAAGTCAGGCAACATGGCAAGGATATGAGGGATCTCAGCCAGAGTGACAGTAGGATCACACCAGCAGGGACTGGAAAGGCAACATTGCAAGTACAGGAGGTCTCATATCCAGACTTGCCTATGGATCACACAAGCAGGGAAGGATCAGTGAATATAGCAAGGACAGGAGGGATCACAGCCTGAATAGCAGTGGGGTGACACTAGCAGGGATAGGGCAGGCAACACTGTAAGTACAGGAGGTCTCATCTCAAGACTTGCCTATGGATCACACAGGCAGAGAAGGGGCATACAATAACACTCACAGAGTAATACACTTATGCAGTTTTTATTGCCATTCTATTTCCTCCTGTACCGTCTCTGACAACCACAATAGCACACCCACAGGCTGCTTCTGTAAATGAACTGATTACAGTTCTGGTTGTCTTTTTCTAATAAATAAATAACTGGGATCACAGAAGCTGGGAGGGAACAGGGGAAGGTCAGGAGGCATCATATCCATAGTAACAATGTGAACACAAAAACATGGAAGGAGCAGGATTAAGAATGGCTCATAGCAAGAAAAACAGTGGGATCACAGAAACAGGGCAGAAGCAGGTAAGACTGTAAGGTCAGGATGGACTCCGAGACACAGAAACAGAGGGTACACACTAGAATAAAAGAAGAATGCACTCTGCGAAGGACAGGAGGTCTCCTAGGCAGGAAAAAGAAGGCAACCAGGCACGGTCAAGAGGTCTAAGAGTCAGAGTAACAGTGGGAAAACACCGACAGAGAAGTAGCCAGAAACCTGGCAATGACACAAGGGTGCAAATACTGGGTATCAGTGTGATTACACAAGGGAAGGGGAACATTGTTCAACCAGGAGTAGCACACTAAGCCGAAGCTTGTTTCCAGATGCAAACTGGAAGCACTAGGAAGTTAAGTGATTGGCTTAGGATCACACACATTATGCACCTAGGGAGCTGTGGGATTCAAACCCAGGTCTCCAGATCTGTAGATCAGAGCCTTAACCCACTGTGCTATAGTGCCTCCTTCAACAAGAGTGGAAGGAGCAGTATGGTCAGTCAGGGTCATAGCAAGAGTCATACTGTGATAACAGGAAAAGTAAAGGGACAGGTAACAGACAGATCAGTAGGACAGAACGCTACATACTTCTATGGGGCTTACAATATGCCATTCTTTATTTTTAGGGATGTGCCACTGCTGCTCAGCACTGTAATGCCACAAGGTGCTGAACGTCCACAATCCACTGGGAATACACTACACTTTAAGACATGGGAGCACAGGATGTCCCCCAACAGTAAAAAAAAAATAAAAAGCATGGACAGGGTATGACAATACGGCTCGTCTGGAACAACGTTCTGCAGAGGTACAGTTTATTACACTGGAAAGCCAATTTATGAGGGCAATCTACAATTGATGGTAAATTTATACCAATAAGGGGGTACAGGTATGAGCAAAATAACAAACAATGGCATGGATAGGGAGAACAGGGAACATCACTTCTCAAACAGACAGGTAACATCATGGACACAGAAAGATAGCAGACATAGAGAACACAAAGCAGAAAAAAACAAGACTAGGGATGTAAACACATGGTCTGACAGTGAGGTTTACCATGTGCAGTGGGGACTGAATGGATAATAAGAACTTTTGCTACAGTACAAGATACCAAATCAACCACAATATAATATCGTAACCTGGACCAGAACGCAATAACAAATCACTTGAAACACTTATAATAGGAACATTTATGCACCCTTACCATTGCGAGACAGGCATGACAGGCACATCAGAAGTGGAACTGCCAAACTCCACCTCAGACCCTGAAGAAGCTGTAGCAACTCCTAAAAGAGAATCTAGTAAAGGTTCAAAAGAATATGGCCGAATAATGCGGTGGGGTACAACATCTATTTGATCTATGTCGCCTTCTTATTTATACTCTGATCCACTACTGTACTCTGCGGCCATTTTACACTGTGGCTAGCAATACAGAATGACAAGTAGTGGTGGCACTGACGTCAACACGTGAGTGCATTGGGAACCAGGAAGTAAACCGCTTGGGCAGGCAAGTTCACCGCAGGTAAACAATTGTATTTTACAAGTGAAAATAACATACTCTGCACATGACGAACTTAAGGAAACAACAGGTACGTCTAATTGAGCAATACTGCACAATTTAGTAACATGGGAGTGAGAAAAAATTACTTTATTTGCAGGTCACCTTTAACTGTGTTTTCCTTCCTAAGGGCCCCAAGAACAGCTGCAATGCTGGCCTACACTGGGCAATGCTTCAGGCTGGCCTGTTTTCAAACTGGCTACCCAGGGTAGCAGAACTTGGTCAGAGGGACTTACAGTGCATACTTTACCAACCTGAATATAATCAGATTTGCCAATCACTGCTAGATTTACATCCCACCCTTGTTCACATGCCCCTGAATAAATCAAATTGTGGTTGTTCATGTTTAACCAGGCTAGTGTGTACATTCTTGGTGCAGATATTCTACTGCCTATGAATTGTTGCATCACTGGTCTTGTTTTCCAGGGGGTCTTCAGGGGAACTGCAACTGATCCCATCCTGGCGGTAAGTGCAAGGAGTGTGAGTATATCATTACTGTCATATGGTATACGTGATTGCCTTTTTGCTAAACTGTGTAGATCACTAAAAGGGTTGGGGGGTGGTTATAGCATCCCAGAGGGATATACCAACAGCAGTTACGCTGCCCCCAAACCATTCTTCTGGGTGGAGGCACCTGTTCACTGAGCTCGGGCCCCTCAACCTGTGCATAGTCACGCAGGCAGGAGTGGAAGCCCATAGGATAGTGCCCTCTAGGGTTACAAAAGGAAAGTTTCCAGCATAATTATGAAGTACTGGAAATTGGAGAAGGATCTAAAAAGGCAAAAAGGAGACCAAAACATGAATTGGATACTAACAAGCATTTGTCAATGCTGAATGTTTGCTTGTTGATAATTAGCATTGGATGTGCAGGAGTTAGACATATGCAGAATAGGAATGGCAGTGAAGTACTGAACTCATGTCAACCCCACCTCCAACCTGTAGAGATGGACAGGCATTGGGGTGAGCCTTTGGGTCGTTGCCCATAACGCTCACGGCATATCACCTCACCCTATTCTGCAGACATCAACAAGTGTTGAGGTGTGCCTCGGGGTGCTCGGTTTTAGTCGCCCCATTTCATAAAGACATACGCTGAAATGGGTGCAGTATACGAGAATAGGGTGAACTCTGGGGCCGAAGGCACACCTCGATGCCTGTCACTGGCTTCAGGGTAGGGGTGGGGGCGGAAAGGAGTGAGCATTACAGCCAGCAATCCAAAGTCACACCTCTGACACCTGTCAGTCTGTACAGGGTGGGACATTATGGTTAGAAACCCTAAAGCCCCAGGCGTTTGTTGGTATTTGCACTACAAATTTTCAACATGGCCTTTTTGTGACCCCCACCTCAAGAAAGTATTTGGGACCTCTACTCATGAACAGTGGCTCCATTCTGCACCAGATGTGTGAAAACACGGTTCAGGCAGGATGTGAAAAATGACACCTGTACCATTCAGAAGGAGGTGTAAAGGGATGGCAATGTTAAAAATCTGGAGTGAAAATATTAAAAATGCTCTAACTTATAAGCGTACGTGGAAACTGCACAATGTACACTCATAACACAGTCATTTAATGGAATTATTTCACCAGATTTTCAACAGTGTCACTATGATTTTCTTAATCTGTCTCCAACATTGATTTCCCACAGTGACCACGCCATTGTGCGCCAGATTTGCGAGAACACATTTTGGGTGGGATGTGAAAAATGACAGCTGTACAGTTCATAAGGAGGTGTGCAAAATTGGCAATGCTGAAAATCTAGAGGGAAAATATTCTAAATTCTCGAAGTTACAAGTGTGCTTGGAAATTGCACAATGCACGCTCATAATGTAGTCATTTTATGCACTTTTGTCACCAAATTTTCAACATAGGCATTTTGGGACCTCAGCTCATGAACAGTGTCACTGTGATTTTCTTAATCTGTCCCAAACATTGATTTCCCACAGCGACCGCACAACTGTGTGCCAGAAGTGTGAAAACACATTTCTTCCAGGATGTGAAGAATGACAGCTGTACTGTTCATAAGGAGGTGCGAATAAGTGCCAATGTTGAAAATCTGGAGTGAAAATATTACAAATTTGCGAAGTTTCGAGTGTACGTGGAAACCGCACAACACATGCTCATAACACAGTCATTTTTTGGAATTTTTTCACCAAATTTGCAACATAGGCTTTTTGGGATCCCATCTCATGAACAGTGACACTGTCATTTTGTTAACCAGTCCCAACAGGTGAGTCCGCGCATTGACCATGACATCACCTTTTGGGACCGAATAACCAGATGACAGTCACTGAATTCATAAGAAGGGGTCCCAAGAACCCCATGTTGGAAATTTGGTGCCAAAATTCACACACATGGGTGAGATACCCACCTAAGTTGAACCCCCCTCCCCATTTATGCCATTATACAGCTTACCGGCATTTCTTCAGTTCATAGTTGGCTTTGAAGAGTGCAGATGTGTTCCCGCTCCAGTGAAGATCATCAAGCCAGGCTCCAGAGGTAAGTATGGGATGTGGAGGTCAGGTACACAGAGGGTGGGTGCAGGTTGGGGGAGGGGGCACCAGAGACAAGGGACAGGTTTCTGTTTTTACAGGGTTAAAAAAAAAAAGATCCCACGTGACATTTTTTTCTATTACAGGGACAATGGGGTGTTTGTTGGGGGTAGCTGTAGCCAGTGGGGATTAGGAAACCCTGTCGGCACATACAGGCTATTTGGGGGGCGCATGAGTCAAGGGGGATTGGGAACCCCCCTTGGCACACAACAAATGAGGGGGACATTATGCTGATGGGGATTGGGCTCCCCCATCAGCAAATGAACTTGGGAGGGGGCATGCTGCCAGGGGGATTGGGCACCCCCATTGGCTTTCATGGGGCCTGTGCACTATGTTTACTTAAAACAAATTAGGGGGACATTATGTCAACAGGGATTGGGCTACCCCATAGGTAAATGAACCTGGGAGGGGGCATGCCGACAGGGGGATTGAGCACTCCGTTGGCTTTCATGGGGACTGTGAGAGGCAGCAAGGTGAGAGGCAGCTGGCGACAGTTGCCACCATGTTTACTGAAATGAGGCATCAGACAAGGCAAGCTGTGATTCACTGCTGGAATCAGGGGCTGCCCCAGCAGGAAAAACAGCTGTTAAATGACGGGATGCTCCATGATTGCAGCGGCGAGTTTCCTTCAAGTTGGTGGCACACTACAATACTGCTGTCATCAACAGCATGTTCCTGTATTAGCGCCACAGAGACCAGCCCTAAAATGGACTGCTGGCACTGGCTATAACACTGACGCATCTCCACAATGCGCTAGTACAGCAAGCTGACGCAATATGTTTCTTGCGCGTGGGCACAGTTAAACATAAAAATGGTCAATGCTGTGTTTATTACCAGGGATTGTTTGTACAAAAAGAACTCTGGAGACATGCGCTGTACAGAAATGAAAGTTCTCTCTGAAGCATGATTTAAATGAAAATCAAAGAGGAAGGAGAGTTTTAAACGTGGCCACATTTGCAGAACCTGCACTATCACCTCAAGTATCTACTGGAATGTGGAAGATAAAAAGCAAAATGAATCAAGATGAGATTGCATGCCTTGTTAGAAATGACTTATGTAGCCTTCAGTTGGACCAGTCTTTTTTATAACCAGCATGGACATGAGCAGACAAAGCAGGAATACATATGACAAAAACTGAGAGAATTAGGAAGATTCCTTATAATGCTTCGTAAACTTACAGCCATCTACAACTTTGAGAAGGTAGTGCAACCAGCACATTTTAATCACATCATAAACTGGGAGAGAGTGCGACGCTCCGACCGCGATGGCTGGTTGAAAGAAATCTCCGACTTTGTTCGTTTTCATTCATAATTTATTTACGATTTACTTTGCAAATCTGACCGGTGGAAATGGTCAGGAACTAGTTTAAGTATCAGGGAAAAGGTTTATTGAGTTGTTTACCGGCTATTACGATTTTTTCTCTTCACTTCTATTTATTCTACTCGCACAATGAATTTACTACATGGATCTCGATTCATTATGCTGTCCACCACGACCACTAAAAGTATTGTCAGACAGAAATCTAGCTCCGAACATCAAGGACATGCTCCAGTTTCAAACAGAGAGGGTCTGGCAAGTAAAAACAATATTGAAGAACTGAAAAAATTGTTCTTTCATTTTTATTTTAGACTTTCATAATTTTAAAAAATCCTCTGAGGAATCTAAGCAAGACACCAGCCTATTGTCTGACAGGATGGTTACTTCTGCTTTAAAGCTGGACAAACTTATGAAAACCATTCCGGACTTACATGACCTAGTTGCACATCAAACAAAACAAACTGACTTCCTAATGAATAAAGTAGAAAGCCTAGAGAATAGAGGACATAGGAATAATTTAAGAATATTGGGGATACCTGAAGGCTGGGAAGGCGGTAACATGATTCAATTCCTGCAAATGTTCAATCCGGAGCTGCTGTGTTTTCAATGGTCTTGGCAGTTAGAAATTGAGAGAGCTCATAGAACACTAAGCAATACAATGAATAAATCTAAGTCGAGACCCATAATAGTGCGCTTCCTTAGATTTTCCATCAAAGAAGAAATTCTTAAAATAGCTAGGGAAAGGAAATTCTTGCATTATAATTGAGAGAGAATTCAAATATATCAAGACTTCTCAGGGGCACTTGTGGAAAAGAGAAGAGTTTTTTTCAAAGCCAAACAGGAATTGCAAAAACAGTGTATTCAATATCAAGTATCCAGCGACTTTGATAATAAGGGAAGCTAAAGGCAGCGCAGCAGCTTGTAATTCACCAGATGATATATGGAACTAACTGCGGTTGTGTACTGATGTTCAGAATGATAATGGGCCTTATTTACGTCAGAAGACTCTGCGCTTTTCAAACAGTCAGCGCACGCACTCTCAAGCTGGTCATTCTGACTATGGTGCACAAGCAAAAGCAGGCAGCCTGGCTAATGAAGAGGATAGTGCTACTATCACCACTTCTCCTAGCAAGCATCCTGACATGATTCCCACAACTGTAACTCTGCATTTATATTCACAAGTAGTAAAACAAACTGACCTGGTGAACGAAGATTCCTGCATTGTGAGGAAACCTAAAATCACTCAGGTCACTGTGTCTCATTCAAGACAAATTCCTGTGCTGGTAAGGAAAAATCCTAAAAAAATGCAGAAGTCAGGAAAAAAACACCAGTCTCTTCTAGACCATCATCTAGGCGCTCCCTTGACCTGGATGTTTCTACTGAATTTCCTTTCCCTAGTACGTATTCCCCTATAGCACCAGTTGATGTTATGGAATATACAAGTAAAGCAAATGTAATCATTCCCAGTGGGTCACAATTGGCTGCTGCACAAGTCAAAGGTCGAGTGGGTACTACATGATTATCGACAATCACAAGAGCTCCTCTCTTCCTTCTTGTACTGTCGAGCCAAATCATGGTTGATCTTGAAAACAAGTCCTAAGGTATTGTTTGCCTGGATGTACAGGGGTCCTGTACTTTCTGGTCATGTCTTTTGCTTTAAATGCGATGTCTACCAGACTGCATGGCCTTAAGCACCACCTACACTTGGCTCTATGGAACAAGGCTCTAAAGGTGTTTTAAAACATTATTTTAAGTGACGCTTTGTAAATAGATTGCTTAACTTGCAAACTAGAAGAGGCTAATTTATATTCTAACTTGTACAGCTTTAATGTTAATTGCTCTAATCTTATGACTATGTGAAGTGGTCGTATGTGAGACGAGTAGATGTTTCTCATAACACAATATGCATGCTGAAAAATTAGTGGCTGCAGATAAAACTATGCTGTCTGCTCCAAAGGTGTCTTGTTGAATGCAAGATGAAATGGTGATAGAGAAGCAGGTAAGGAGATGTTTCATGGAGCATTCCTGATGATGCACTTCTAATGATTTTTGCTGATGTATTGGTTTGCGCACCCTAGAGAACTGACTATTGGAGTTAGGTATTTATATCCAGGGAGCTGGGTGTATTGATAGACTCCATAACATAATTGAAAAATTGAGCGCTCATTAAGAAATAAACCAGGAAGCTAATAATTACACTTAAAATTATATGAGAGAGTCGAAAGCTTTTGGGGGTTAGGAAGCTGATTTCTTCCATACAAAACACCACATATGAAGTTGTGTGTGTTAGACAATCACTCTGTGAAAGATGATCTCCTGTGTTTGTTTTTTAAATTGCCTGTTTGAGATCATTTCTGGTTAAATTCTGAAGTGCTAGGGGGTAAAATGTGAAAAGGGAATCAGGTAGCTGGTCCTTGTTTTGGCTGGGCTCACTGATGCCTTAGTTTAGATGTAAAACTTTTATGCATTGCCTATGGAAGGTGTGGGCTTTATAATAAAGAGTACACCTCAGCTTTATTAAGGTAAGAGCATGTGGGTTTGTGGTGTTGTGCTATCCATGCCTCTCCTGGTTGCACTTTCATCTTTTTTCATTGACATGGATACTGTTAGGGGTTGGAGCTTAGGTAGTGACCTGTTGGACAATTTCAGTTGCCACTAATAATGGGGAACATAAACTGGTCTCGCACGCATGTCTCTTTTTTAGCTTATCTAGGTGGATAAATATTATACTTGTTCTTACACTAGATTTTGTTATGCTGGTTACTTACTGATACTATTTGCTTTGATATATAGACATTGAACCTGATATCTGCTAAATATGCATCTTTATAGTTGTTTAAATATAAGATTTTAAATGTTCATAGTTTATTTTTTATTATTATTATCACAACGGACAGAAGTTGTCTTTTCTAAACATCAGACAATTTTGGTTTAGGTAGCCTCTCTGCACTGGACAGTTAGTCTAGCAGACTTAGTGTTAATTAATGTAAACTAAACAATAATTTTAAGTTATTAAGGTTTCTGACTTAGTTGTCATTCACCAGTATACTCATTTACTGTTTTCTATTTTTTTTTCTTTCTTTTAACCTAGTATTTGTTAACTATTGGGTTTAAGTGTTTATCTTTATTGAATTGTGACTATATAACTCTGCTAAAAGTAATAAAGAGTACATACAATAAAGTGCTTGGTTTTATTACTTTGGTGTTTTTAACTGTCATTACATATTCATCAAACTTTGACACTTAACATACTTGATTGAATTTTGCTGAACTACTAATTTCCAAATTTTGAGTTCTTCCACGTGTGTCTGATATTAATTCTTTGTCTTATTTACTTTTATCTTAACCTTCCCCTTTACAATTTGTTGTACACTCCGGTTTCAACTATGGTCAACTATAAGTTTGTTTCCTGGAACGTCAAAGGTTTGGGAAATCCCATTAAGAGAAAGCAAGTGCTAACATATTTAAATAAAAATAAGGCAGACATAGCTTTTATTCAGGAAACACATATGTCCCAGGAGGAAGCGGAGAAACTTAAAAGGCAGTGGGCAGGTCAAGAAGAGCATAGTTGCTTTAATACTAAACAATGTGGAACCGCTATTCTGATTTGAAAAAGGATACTTTTTTCAGAACATTCACATGTAGCTGATCAAAATGGACGCTTTCAAATTCTAGCAGGTACTCTGGATGGGAGGAGGGTAGCATTATGTAACATTTATGCTCCCAATTGTGGCCAGCAAAACTTCTTTAATCAGCTGTATATAGAACTCACTAGTTTGCTGGATTATGAGATTGTGTGTAGGGCTGATTTTAATTTGGCTATAGTTCTTATTTTAGACAGATCCTCAAATAAAACAGTGCAATTAGAAACAAAAGACAGAACTTTCCTTAGGAAAATGCTGCTTGATCTTTCTCTTACAGACAGTTGGAGGCTAGTTTGTCCCAAGGGCAGGGATTATACTTTTTTTTTTCCATCACGTCATCAGTCTTACAGTGGGCTAGACTATCTTCTTTCATCCAACAAACTAATAAATTCTATATCTGGGGCCGACATAAACAGTATAACCATTTCTGATCATGCTCTGATTAGTGTGGTTATTGACTGGGATAACAGAGGTGAAAAAGCACACAGATGGAGGATGAATACTCATTTACTTAAAGATAAGAATGTCTTGGAAATGCTGGAATTTAAGACTAAGGATTACTTTGAAAATGAATGACAATAATACTGTCTCTAAGGCTACTTTGTGGGACGTGTATAAGGCAGTGATTAGAGGACAGATTATCGCATTTGCTTCACAGAAACGTAAAGAGGGAGAAAGAGTTAAATGAGAAGGACAAACTACTTAGGAATTTAGAAGCTCTTTCTAAAATGAATAGAACTCCCATGGGTGACCTATTACATAAAATATCTCGTATTAAATTTGATATAAATTCAATATACTCAGCTAAGGCAGAATATGCGCTCTTTAGGACTAAGCAGACATATTGGGAAGCAGGGGAGAAACCAGGTAAATTGTTGGCAGCAAGACAAAAAAATGCAACAGCAAAACTTAATACCAGGTATTCAAACCAAAACAGGATTAGTTGTGACTAGCAATAAGGACATTAACAAGGAATTTCTTTCCTTTTTTCAGGCTATCTATACTCACACTGGGAAAACTGATTCCAGAAAGTTAGATCTTTTCCTCAGTAGTTTAAATTTACCTTCATTTTCTAATCAAGATCAACTAGATTTAGACAGGGGTATTACTCTGCAGGAAGTTGAATGGGCCTTTAGTTATATTCCATCTGGTAAGACTCTGGGGCCTGATGGTTTGCCAGGTGAGTTCTACAAAAAACTTCGTCTCACCTTACCTCCTATACTACATGACATTCTGTTAAGTCTGCGTGAGGAAACGCTGTTCACTAACTCTATGTTGGATGCCTTTATAGCTCTTATACACAAAAAGGGTAAGGATCCACTTGATTGCTCCAGTTATAGACCTAGTTTTTGGCTAAATTCTGATGATAAAATTCTGATAAGCAAAAAGAGTCCAGAATATTATTACCAAACTCATAGGAAAGGAGAAAGTGGATTTTATGCAAGGTAGATCAGGATCGGATAATATGCATACACTTTTTAAACTTTTGTGGCTGGCAAACAGAAATAAAGAACCTTACGTGGTATTGTCTCTAGATATTGTTAAAGTGTTTGATGCTTTACATTGGGACTTTTTGAATAAGACACTAAAAAATGTTGGATTTGGTGAGAAATTCCTATGCTGGATTTCTATGCTCTATAAAATTCCTACGGCACAGGTCATCACTAATGGAAGGCTTTCATCTCACTTTAATTTACACTGTGGAACAAGACAGGGATGTCCTTCATCGCCTTATTTGTTTATTTTGGCTTTTCAGCCACTTATTCAGGCCATCAATAGAGAAAGAATGATAATAAAGCCCTGGCCTTTGCTGATAATTTGCTACTAACTATGACAAGACCAGTATGCTCCTGTAAAAGCTCTACATGACCTTTTAGAAAGATTTGCTAAAATTTCAGGTTTAGTAATAAACTGGGACAAAACTCAAATATTGCATAGATATTTAACACCTCTTATCAAAATGGAGATAGGAACAATGCTAGATTCTAAATGGTTTAAAAACACATTGTATACCTGGGACTTAATATTTCTACTAATTTAAGTTCCATTGTCGAGTTACATTGTACTCCTTTCTAGAAAGAAATGGCAGTAGACATGGCTAGATGGTCTAAAACTTATTCTATCTTTGTGCAGGAAATTAATGCAGTCAAAATGATTTTAGCTCCAAAATAGTTTTATTTTTTCCAAAATCTTCCGATGTATCTGGGTAAATGTTTTTTTTAAAACACTTGAATGGAATATTCAAGAATTTCTTTGGAATTAATCTCTACCCCGACTGAGTATTAATAAATTAAAGAGCTCCTAAGGAAATGGGAGGGTTAGCCTTACCTTGGTGGGAAAGATACCACTTGGCATTTGCTCTAAAACAGACATTATTGCATATAATTTACATCTCTCAACAGACTGTGGATTTGCCCCTCTGGTTACAATTGGATCAGCATCTGTTAGGGTCAAATGTTCTCATAGATTTTCTTTTTCTATCTAAATCAAATAGTTGGATTGATAATCCTTGTTCATTGTTTTCCATACATACACTGAAACAAGTCAACAATATTATTAACCCAAACAAAAAGCCATTAGATATTATGCCCCTATGGGCTAACCCTGTCTTCGCAAAAAATAAAAAATTTTAAAAAATGATACATGGAAAAAAGCAAGCATTATCAGTGTAAGAGACATGGTGAATCAAGCAACCGGCATCTTACTTTCTTTTACAGAAATCCAAACTAAGTTTGGATTCACATATGTCATTTTTATCAATATTTACAACTGTGGGATGTACTCAATCAAATATGTCCAACTCAGAACTATCAATGGGAAAAGAATATAGAATGGGATCAGATAATTAAACTAGGTGATATCCAAAAAAAGAGGTTTTCTACATAAACTTCTGACATCTACTGCACTTTCTCTGAACCCCACTATTAGAGCAAAATAGTTCTGGGAGGATGAACTGGGTACCTCTATCAGTTTGGAAGAATGGGAACATTCATGGAAACAGGCTTGCTGAAGCTATAAAGAACTTCAAGGCAGGCTAATCCAATTTAAGATCTTGCATGGATCTTATTATTCACCATTAAAACTGTACAAGCTAGGCCTCGTACAAAATTCTAGCTGCTGGCGCTGTAACCAGAAGGAAGCAGGGCTTGCTCATGTGCTATGGAATTGTGCAATGGTTAAGGACATCTGGTTAGACGTTCTTAAGATCTGTAGTAATTTAAACAAATCCCAATTTGCATTTTCTCCAAAAATCTATTTGTTAGGGTGCTTTCCAGATAGTTGTAATCTAGATTCACATGAGTGTGCTTGGGTCTGCTTGGCTTCATTAACTTTGAAAAGATTATTGCTGAGGAATTGGAAGTCTCAAAGTATTCCACTTTTAAACGACTAGTATAATAATATGGCAGTTCTCGCTAATAATGAGTGTTTTAGTTACAGCACTGTGGATAAAATAGATGTGTTTCATAGAATTTGGAACCCTTTTACCATCCAAAGGAACAGTTATAGAGTTTTTCTTACGTTTTATTATTCTAAATTCTGTTTTTGTTTCGTGTTTGTCTTTACTATTAGTTATTAGTTATACTGAGGCTTACATTGTGGTATTTGAAATGTTTAGTCTGACATCTGCATTGTAGTTCTAAGGAAATACAGGTACATATTTGTATTACTTTTTTCCTTTCCTGTTACATAATTTGCTATTTTAGTAACTGTGTTTACATATTGTGTTATTCATAGCAACACTTTTGTTATCTTACTTAACATTGTACTCTGTTACTTAATGCTGTCTAAATGTTTATTCTTCTTTTTTGAAAAACAATAAACTTTATAATGGCAAAAAAAATCACATCATAAATTCAGTTCACAATGTGACTGGATTTGATGATGAAAGAAAACTGCTACAAAACACCATCCCTGACATTGAAATTAAGACACTCACTCAGAAAGGTCATAAAACCTCTGAGCCACACCAAGTAAAATTCATTCAAAAAAAGCATGGGAACACTGGATCAGGGAACCTGTGAACAGACAAACAGAACAATACTTGATTATACCACTGGCCCCTCAGACACAGACGGTTCAAAACCTGGAGTCCCCGAGGAGAGACACAAACTCCCTTGGACCTACAATGTGAGATGCAGCTAAAAGAAAACCAGAAGTCATACCAATGTAACGGAAGGAAGAGGAGGACGAGGAGGGGGTTGATGTGGAGGAAGAAACTGGAGAGACTATTAATTCAGCTATGTTTAAATGACACTCCTACTGCACCCCCACCCATACCAGTGTGACTCCAGTTATGAACATCTCCAGTTATGAACTATACATAAATTGATGTACTAAGTAAAGGTTTATCATATATTCCCCAATGTGGACATTAATTTCTTCACTATTCTAAACAAACTAGATAAGTTTGGTGGAAATCTTACACTTAAATGCATGTTTGCAAATGAACCTGAAATGTTAGTGCCTAATCAGGGTGATAACAGAATAAGTTCTCTAACTAGTGATTTGCAGCCCATGTCCCAGTATTGTCTAGCATTTAATAACACAGTTTGTTCATTAAGAAATGTGATCATTACTTAAAACAAATAAAAAAGGCACACCCTATCTTCAGAACTTACAATCTCAGTAAGGCAGAAAATGATGTACTAAAAATCCAAGTTGATAATAGTGAGATTGTTATTACAAGGGGGCAATAGTTGTACAAAACACTGCAGACTACTTACAAGAAATACAAAACCAGCTTGATGACACCACTTTTCATACAAAAAGGTGGATGCTAATACTTGGTATGAGTTTTTCCGTGAAATTAATGAACTACTTAGTACTGGTTTTGTGAGGGGCTATATTTCAGAGGCAACATTTCGAGCATTAACAGTTTCACATCCTGTCACTCTCATCATTTATACCTTGCCCAAATACATAAAGATAGTACTCATCTGCCAAGAAGACCAATAACATTGGGCAAGGGGTGGGTGACAGAAACTATATCTATGTATTTAGATGCATTCTTACAACCCTTGGTCAAGAACCTACGCTCGCATGTAAGAGACTTGATGGAAATTGTCAACCTGGTTGAGAATTTGGACATGGGAGAGGACTGGCAATTTGTGACGTTTGAATTAGTATCACTGTACACTGTTATCCCCCACTCTGAAGGGCTGGCAGCCCTTGAGGTTTTCTTAGAAACTAGATCAGAGGAGAAAAGAGTTGCAGTATCTACTTGGTATTTACTCGAACTCACGAAGTGTGTACTGGAAAAAAAGATTTTTCTTCACCAGGGGAAACACTATCTTCAAATTAGAGGTACTGCAATGGGGGCCACAATGGCCCCCAGTTTTGCGAATCTCTTTGTTGGATACTGGGAAATCAAGCATCTGTATAGCGCCACCACAAATCCGTACTTTTTTGATCTGGATTTCTGGCGCCACTTTATAGATGATGTGCTAGTAGTATGGAAGGGCACAGAAGAACAGTTTGCACATACTGTGTCTCGGACGGAAGAGGTGGGTGGCTACCTCAGATTCAAGTATACCATTAGCCCCACAGACATCACTTACCTACATTTAAAAATGTACAGGAAATTGGGCAGTGATGTGTGCACTACACTTTTTCAAAAGCCAACAGACAGGAATATTTTTTGCTGTTTGATAGTTGTCATCCATCACATGTAGTTTTGGAACATACCAAAGAGGCAAATTATATGCACATTACATAACTGTACAGAAGAGGAAGAATTTAAAGAGAAAAGAGCAGTTCAGATATCCAGATTTAAAGAGAGGGGGTACAGCACTAAATCCATAGTGTCAGCTATACAACAAGTGGAAACAACTAGCAGGGAATCCACATTGGTACCTAAAGTGCATAACAATAACGAGTGTCAGAGATGTCCCTTTGTTACTACCAACACAGATACATTATATCTGGTGAAGGATATTATATCTAAGAACTGGACTTTACTAAATCTGGAACCCAAAGTAGGTCTTGACTGTTTTTGGTGGAGGCTGCTAAAATGTGCTACACTGCAGAGAAAACAATCATACTCATTTCTAGGAACTGGGAGCCTGGAAAAACACATAATATTGCTTGGGACCAGTGAGGAAGGTCTGCCACACTTTTCTACTGATACTTTTATTTTTGCTTATTTGAATTAAGAAGAGGGTTCCAGGATTCCATTTGAGGAGTGTTAATTTTATAACCAGAAGGAGTGAAATTCTACTGAATTTGCTTTTTACTGTGACTGCTTGCTGGTGTAGAAACTTAGTATTTGTAAGGATATTTTTGCAACTTTTAGAATTGTACTGCTGGCTGAGGACTGATTTAATTTTTATTTCTGGATTCAGTGGAGTGTTTTGTGTAAGTGGAGTGGTCTGTTTAATTGTTTGCTGGTTGAATTACCAAAAGGAAGGGCAGCACTCACCAGGGTGGGTGGGCAGAGGTGTAGCTGATTGTTTCTAAACATCACTGGTGTCTGGGGGTCACCCCAGCTTCCACTCAATCAACCCCACCCACCCCAGGCATGTCATTTCCTTTATACCCAAGGTTCTGACATCACTTCCTCAAAAAGGCAGGGGGCACAACTCTATCATATCCTTAATAACCCAGCAAAGTGCATAGAAGGTAGGCACACATACCAAATATATATATATATATATACTTTTTATATATATATATATCTTATAAGCAGAAAGGGAAAAGGACATGTGGGGAGTGGTGCAATGCACTGACTGTGGGTGGCAGTTTTCCGGGAGACATTCTGGAAACTGCATTGCTGCCCTATTTGCATGGCAACTGTCAGCTCTGAGGAAGGACGTTGCCCATCTCCAGGCTGAACTGGCAAGGAGTAGGGAAGCCTCCCCAACCCAAAGAGCACCAGTACCACCACTGCTGCCTCAGAGGTTGCCAAGAATGGGGAGCGGTTGAATCACAGTGGGCTCTGGATGGGTGGGGGTTGTGGAACAGAGGCGCACCCCTCCAGCTGTACCTCTCCACAACTCATATGCCATTCTGGCAGAGCAAGGTTCCTCTATGGTGGCACCCACAGTGGAGACCAAGGAGGATGCTGGGAACTGCTACAAAAGAGACCCACTGGAGAGTAGCAAGGGACACTACAGGAGAAGAAAACAGCTCCTAGTGGGGGATTCAACTGTTAGGGGGCTAGAACTGGGGAAGGGAGGAGAGAGGGAGGTAAGGTGCCTGCTTGGTGTCATGGCTTGGAGGGATAGAAAGAGAATCCTCAGGATTGCAGGAGCAGCATTAAGGGAGAGGGACTTACGCATCATTGTCCACCTTGGGACAAACGACCTAGTTGGATATGAGATCAGTGCAGGAGGAGTTTGTGGAGTTGGGGAGGGCGCTCAGACAGGTATCATGCACGGTAACCTCAGAGTTGCTGCCTGTCTATGGCGTGGGTGAGGCTAGGGTACTCCACACCATACAGTTCAATGAATGGTTGAAATTCAGCTTCAGAGCTCTAGGTTTTGGCTTCACTGGGAACTGGGGGTCCACCTGGAGAGATGTGGGTCTATACTGGTGCGATGGTCTGCATCTGTCCAGGAAGAGAACCAAGCTCCTAGGCGATAGGTTTAAATGCTTCATTGGCAAGCTTTTAAACTAGCCAAGAGGGGAGGTGCTGATAGGAAGTAGGAAATCCCAAGCCTCCTCTGACAAAACATGGTAGTTAGTAAGGTAAACACCAAGGTACAGCATTCGACAGGGGGCAGGACAGGGGTAAATGGAAAAAAGACAATGGCAATAAGGGCCGGATTGGGGCAAAAAAGGGTAATGCCAACATTAAATGGATGGCAATGAGTACTAATGCACATAGTCTGAGTAACAAGCTTCCTGAGCTAGTGGCCCTGATGGAAGAGGGACACCTGGATATTGTGGCAGTCACAGAAACATGGTACATGGAGAACCATGACTGGGATGTCAGTATACCAGGGTACACAATCTACAGAAGGGACAGGGAGGGCAAAAGAGAAGGAGGAGTAGCTCTCTAGACAAGGGAAGGGAAGGGAAGGGAAGGGATCAAAGCTACAGAAATAAAGGGTAAATGGGGAGAACAGGAGGCACTGTAGGTCACCTTGGAGACATGGAGTGGCACCACAATCCGCACAGGGGCTGTATACAGACCCCCATCTCAGGGGGAGGAAATGGACAAGGAAATGATAGAAGGCACTCTCAGAATGGCAGAAAAAGGGGAGATACTGTTGATGGGGGACCTGAATATGACAGATTAACTGGAACACATATACTGCAGCCACATCCAAGAGTAGGGTCATTCTTGATGTCCTACATGGGCATGCCTTAGTGTTACTAGTGTTGGAACCCACTCGGGAGGAAGCAATCTTGGATCTGGTTCTCTCAAATGGAGAGAGGATCACAGATTTAAAAGTGGGTAGCCATCTGGGAACACGTGACCACCACACAGTGTGGTTCATGATAAACAGAACCATGGAGTCAAGGCATACAAAAAGAAGGATATTGGACTTTAGAAGACCTGACTTCAGCAAAATGGATGAATACCTAAGGAATGCACTAGCAAACGGGCAGAAAGGAGGGGTGGAAGAACAATGGAGAAAAATCAAAACTGCCATCATAGAGGCAACAAGCCTTTGTGTAAAGCGAATAAAGAAAACAAAATGAAGTTAAAAACCACTATGCTTCTCAGAAGAGGTGTCAGAGAAGGTTAGAGAGAAAAAGACAGCACTCGGGAAGCATAAGGAAACACAGAAAGAGCAGGACGGGGAACTTTATCAATTAAAGCAGAAGGAAGTGGGAAACGCAGTTAGAATAGCAAAGGTCCAAACCGAGGAAAAGCTAGCCAACTCAGTTACGAAGGGAGATAAACCTTGTATAGGTACATTATGGAGCAAAGAAAGGTCAAGGGAGGGATGGTGAAGCTTAATTAAGGGGAGGGAAGGTGGGCAGAGAGAGACAGTGAAAAGGCAGAGACACTGAACAAATACGTTTGCCCAGAATTCACAAAAGAAGAAGAAGAGGAGTTACCTAAACCAAACAATTGAAGCACTCTGGGCAGGGGGATCAACACCAGTCCATTCAGAGAAGAAAGGGTCCTGAAAGAACTCCTAAAACTCAAAGTGAACAAAGCAATGGGGCCTGATGGAATTCACTCCAGAATTCTTAAAGAACTGAGGGGAGACCTAGTGACACCACAGACTACCCTTTTTAACAAATCATGGGAAGATGGAGTGGTACCTGAGGACTGGAAGAGGGTGGATGTGATTTCCCTTCACAAAAGTGGGAGCAAGGCTGAGGCAGGAAACTACACACCCATTAGTTTGACCTCGGTGATAGGGAAAATGATGAAATCACTTCTGAAATAAAGAATTGTTGAGTACCTAGAAGCCAGCGGAGCACAGGACCCAAGACAGCATGGATTCACAGCAGGACAGTCATGTCAGACAAATCTAATTGATTTTTTTGACTTGGTGACCAAAGCAGCAGACCAGAGAGGGGCTGAGGATATGGTCTACCTAGACTTTAGCAAGGCATTTGACACAGTCCGAAACAAAAGATTAATAAACAAGTTTGCCAGCCTAGGAGTGGGTCCCAGGGTGGTAGCCTGGATAACAAATTAGCTGCACAACAGGACGCAGAGGGTAATAGTAAATGGAACTTGCTCCGAAGGAAGGGGTGTTACAGTGGGGTACCGCAGGATTCAGTACTTTATAGGAGACATTGCAGAGGGTCTGGAAGGAAACGTATGCCTCTTTGCAGATGACACAAAGATCTGCAACAGAGTTGATACACAAGGAGGGGTGGAAAGGATGAGAAGGGACTTGGCAAGGTTGGAGGAATGGTCAAAAGTATGGCAGCTTAGATTCAATGCAAAGAAGTGCAAATGAATGCACCTGGGAAACAAAAACCCAAGTGTAGAGTACACAATGGGGGAAGGGGGGTACTAACAACAACAGAAATGGAAAGGGACCTCAGGGTAGTCATATCAGATGACCTTAAGGTGGGCAGGCAATGTGAGAAGGCAGTAAGGAGGGCTAGAAGGATACTGGGATGCATAGGGAGCGGCATCACCAGTAGAAAACAGGAAGTTGTTATCCCTCTGTACAGTTTGTGAGACCCCATTTGGAGTACTGCATGTGGTTCTGGAGACCCCGTCTCCGCAAACATAGTCAGGATTGAAGAGGTCCAGAAGAAGGCAACTAAAATGGTGCAGGGTCTGCACCAGAAGCCATATGAGGAGAGTCTTAAAGAGCTTAATATGTACACCCTTGAGGAAAGGAGGGAGAGGGGGCACATGACAGAAACTTTCAAGTACCTCAAAGGAATCAACAAAGTCCAAGACGGGAGCATCTTTAAGAGAAAGAGATGTGCAAGAACAAGGGGGCATAGTTTGAAGATAGAGGGGGTACAGCTCAGGGGCAACATCAGAGAGTATTTTTTCACGGAGAGGGTGGGGAACGCATGGAACTGCCTTCCTGAGGAGGTCGAGGTGTAAAAAACTGTGGAGGAATTCAAGATCGCATAGGACAAACATAAGGCAATTATGGTGAAGGGTAGGAGGAAGTAGACTGTTGGTTAAATAGAATCTGCAGCTTATCCAATAGGTAGGAAAATGGGCAGACTAGGTGAGCCAAGTGGTCCTTATGTGAAGTCAAAGTGTGTGTGTCTCTCTCTCTCTCTCTCATTACAATCCTTTGAGTCAGGGACTAATTTCCAAAGGCTCCACATCATGGTACACATAAGGGAACACAAACATTAACGTACATATCATCAAAATACTGCATGCCAATTATCATTGCTACATATCGCAGTTCATGAATATACACGGGAACACATTAATTATTAATACATACATACATTAATTAATACATACATTCAAAGTATAGCAGAAAAATTGGTAGTTCTTACAAGGCGCAGTTTCATAAGTTGATTCAAGCTGTGGGACTTACGTCCATAATGCTTGACATTAATTTTTATTAAAAGATAGTAGTTTTATCGCATAGAAAGTTGTCTAATCTACTCTTAAATGTGTGCGTGCTAGTGCTCTGCATCTGTTGTAACAGTATATATATATATCATATACATCATAATATTCTAGGAGAATGAGAAAAAAAACAAAAAACATGTATATACAGGAGAGGCAGTGAGCCTGAAAAGAACCCGATACAGTGGTATAGCTAATCTATGTTTCTGTCGCTGATGACAATATGCTGATACGTGTGCCGTGCTCATCACCAGTCTCCTCGGACTCTGGATATAGGGAAAGTTAAAAACTTTAAAAAGAAAAAAAGTAGTTACCGTATTTACTAAACTTTACTTTGGTCTTGATACTCCGGCAGATTCCAGCTCACTGGCCAGCTGCAGTATGTAGGCGCTGAGGAACAGAAGGATGAGAACTCAATACAGGAGGTCTGAGAGGGAGTGCATGGGGGATTGCAGACCAGGAAAGTAATAAAAAAAAGGTTAAATGTTTTACAGTTACTATTCCGTTTTTGGTTCGTTTTACTCAATTCAGTTGGGTTGTAGGCTGCAAAACCATGAACTGACCGGAGCGTGACAGAGACAGTAAGAGAGCATTATCTCCAGTAGCCTTACTGTGTGTGGCTGTGATTTTTAAAATACAATACATAAATGCTTTTTTTTTTATTATGTGGGGCTTTATTTAAACTTTTCCTTGTTTTGAATGCCATCTGCCATCTTAAAAATGCATTCCGGTTTCTAAAGTCCATACTATCTTAATGAGAGTACGCGTTATCCTTGACACCGATAATGAGCAACAGAGGACGGGTATTTTCTTGAGTTTCTATACCACAAAATAGAAAATCAAGAAAATACCACCTCTCTCATGCTTGGTCATGTTGCCACAGACACCATGCTGACACAGCTGTCACGGTCTCCAGCTTTGCAATCTTAACATTTACAATGGTAGAAAATTGTTCTGTCTCACCAGGTAATGGCTGTTTTCTTTCATTTTGGGTCAGGGGAGAAGGACGACCTGGCCACCACCTTTTGGGCTAGCTTTGTGAGCAGGGGGAAAACGGTGGGTGAGGTTTTTTAACGTTCGGGGTGCCCAACAACTTACTCAGAAATGGAGCAGTCTGAGTAGGCTCTTGTTTTGATGCGGGCTCTATTGGAAAATAAATTAATCTCTACGTAGGCTGTTAGCCAATGAGATTTGTTAATTTTCTGAACCCATTTTCTAACTTTTAACATGTAGTTGTGGTGCATTCTATGTCGGATGGACCTCTAGGAGTTTAAAGTTCGTGCTGGTGAGCATGTTCATGCCATGGTGCGTGGAGATGAATCACACACCACAGGCAGACATGTCAACAAGTGCCCAGAGTACACCAAATTAAGTTTGTGGGAACTGAGAAAGTCCAGTTGGGCCCTAGGGTGGTAACATCGAACAACTACTTGATAAAAGTGAAAGCTACTGGATTTATAAGGTAAGAGCTAGATTTGGTTGGGGACTCATTTTGAAATAGCTGCTTTTTTGCCTAAAATTTGATTTCCATGTTTATAGATATAAAGGAGACATAATTCAAACTCTCTATGGGTCTTATCTTATCTCTTTATAGTATTTAGTATTTTTCTGAGACCAGACTCCAAAACAAAACAAACATTTTAAAATAGGAACAAGTATAGTGAAAATATTTATATATGAATTGTTATGTGGTTTGTGCTGTTGTCTCCGGGGAAGGGGGTATATACCCTCTTGGACCCAGGTAAATGTAAATGTGGTGGTACACATAACTTAGTACCATCTATTAGTGTCCTGGTCAGTTTTTACATGTGTAGTCCTACCATATTATTAGATGATATTTCATCTTAAACTGTGGTTGTGTACATAAAAAAAGAGATATAATGCTCTGCATACCACAAGGCTGATGGTGTGGGCTCTTTAAATTAACGAGTATGCCCTGGTTGGCTCCACATTTAGTGAGACTAATGGTGGAATCTGAAACTATTAATTGGCTTCCATTCACAAACTGTAGGTCCACACAGTAACTTAATTTAAAAATAGAGGGGCTTGGATTAATTGCCCTGATTTTAATAATAGTAGTCATAATAACTGGATCTTGTTACTGGCACAGGCACTTAGATACAGATAGCTTAAATAAATACTGGTATTTTTAATTCACCTTCATAAGTGAGTTGCAATAATTGGTTGCTTAATGTGGTATGTTCACATGTTTTGCACTCTATAAGTGTTAATCCATATACCTGTGTCGTCACTCTGAGGAAGCTTGCAGGCAGCAAGCGAAAATGTGAGTCTTTTATCCGAGCTAGTGTCCTTCGTGAGGTGTTTTTTTAGCCATCTCCAGTGCATTCTGACAATAGCTGCTTATTTATTAAACATGTTTTTTTACGCAGTATCGCTCGTTTCCTGGACTTGTTACTATATGTGCTGATTTTTCCATTGTTTGTGACTGTATAATTACAAGCACTGCAGTGCTTTTACCTGGTGCAACTAGTCTTTCCTTTTCTTGACCTCGTATAATGCAGAACTTTAATAACGGAAGACGATAACTTCCTAAAATCTAGAGTCCTTTAAAAAACTATACGATGCAAAATAGTCTGAGTTCATTTCAACTGCAGCTCTTTCTACTAGTAGCATATCCAAATATAACAAGCCAACAGCACTGCCATTTACAGAAGCTGTTCAGAAGCTTCATGAGTATCTAGAAAACATTTCAGAATCATCAGTTGAAGAACTGACAAAAGAGTGCATCTCCACAAAGCTATGCAAATCTTGCTAAAGCAACACTGGCTCAAGTCATTCTGTTCAACAGGAGACATGTTGGGGAAGTCTAAAATGCGTATTGAAACTTTTAATGACAGAGATGGATTAAAACTGCACAAAGACATACTGCAGCCCAGGGTCTAACACAGTTTGAGCAAACCTATGTAATCACCTCAGCAGGATGAAAATCATTGGGAAAGGAGAACGCAAGGTAGCTATTCTTTTAAGTCCAAACGTGGTTGCAGCTATGATACTACTAAGACAGAAGAGAGTTGAGTGTGTTGTTTTTTAAACAAGTGAGTTCAGGCTTGGGAGGCCAAAGTGTGATGGTTACTATGGAGAAGAGAACTGCCTAACAGAATATGCTGCATTACGCAGAGCCAAAGATCCTGAACATCTGAGATCTACAAAATTGCGAAAGCACATTCCCACTCTATCACAAATCCTAAATCTCAAGAACAATGAACTTTTATCAATTAGCACATTTCCTTGGTCATGATATGAGTCCATCGACATTATTATCGATTGCCTAAAGCAACAATTCAGCTAGCCAACATTTCAAAACTCCTCACAGCCATGGATGAAGGCAAATTAACACAACTTCAAGGGAAATCTTTGGATAAGACAGAAGTTGAAGGCCCATAAATTAAAAATCCTATGATGCATTACAGTGGAGTTCAATTATGAATGGAAGCTTTCAGCAAACATTTACGTCTCTACTTTTGTTCTCGTGGCTCCTCTTGCTGCTTCCTCATTTGTATCTTTATTCTTCCTGGCTTCTGCTCCATGACTGTTGTTTCACTTTCTGCTTTCTCATCACTCTTCATTCATATATTCATGGTTCCCATATTTTGTTGTCCTGTCTTCATTTCTGCATATACAGTAAGAAAAAATTACTCACCTTAGTAATGTTGTTTCTTCTAATGGAGTCTTGCTGTATTCTGACATATGCAGTTAGGCCCTGCCTTTCAACTGCCCCAGGGAACTAAGAGTTAAACTTTCCATGGCCAGCATGGAATGTTCACCGCGAGCTCGGTTGAAGGCCCTGTCTGCTGTTGTTTAAACTCCAACCGTCAGATCTTTATGAGCAATATTCACTAGAAGTTCTGTGTGGAAACTGTAAAACTCACACTAGCCAACTGGCAACTAAATTTATATAAAAGGGTTTTTTGGTTTCAAAGCAAAGACTCAAGTCAGGACCCCCCCCCCCAAAAAAAAAACACATTCCAAAACACAACACTCACCCAAAACAAAGAAGGGTGAAAAAGGGACACCCTTAGGGTGCCAACACTGCTCCTGCCCACCCACATCCCAAAAAACAGGTTCTGAGAGGGGAGGCAGGGGGAGGTCAGAATACAGCAAGACTCCATTATAATAAACAACATTACTAAGGTGAGTATTTTTCTTCAAACAACTTGAAGTCTTGCTGTATTCTGACATATGCAGACTACCAAGCAGTACCTCCATGGAGGAGGGACAGAACCTACTTTGGAAACAGGCTCTGAAGTACTGCTGTGCCAAACCAAGCATCACTCCTAGCCTGGATATCCAGAGAGTAATGCTTGGTGAATGTATGGACTGTTTTCCAGGTGGCTGCTTGACAAATTTCTAAGATAGGAATCTCCCTGGCATCAGCCAGGGAAGCAGCTGTACCTCTAGTAGAGTGAGCCCTTAGGCCTGAGGGTGGAGTTCTACCCAGTTTTTCATAGCAGAATTGTATACAAGAGACAATCCACCTGGCAATAGATCTCTCAGTGGCAGGTTTGCCCTTACCAACCTCTCCATATGTGAGGAACAATTGGAGGGACTCAAACCTGTGACCCTTGGTGCGCTCTATGTAGTAGCTGAGGGCTCTTTCAACGTTCAAGCTGTGCAGCCTCCTCTCTCCAGAGAAGGAATGGTCAGTGAAGAAAACAGGGAGAGACATAGACTAGTTAAGGTGGAAATCTGAAACCACCTTAGGTAAAAACTTTCTGTTAGTTCTTAGGACCACTGTATCTCTATGGAAAGAGATGAAATCAGGCTCCACTGACAGGGCTTGCAATTCACTGATATGCCTGGCAGAGGTAATGGCTACCAAAAACACAGTTTTCCAAGTCAAGTACTTAAGCTCTGCAGAGGACAAAGGCTCAAAGGGTGGTTGCATAAGCTGAGCAATGCAAACATTAAAGTCCCAAGCAGAAGCAGGGTCCCTAAAGGGGGGGATTGGTGTGCAGCAATCCCTTGAAGAACTTACAAAACACAGGATGAGCAGACAGAGGAGAGGGCTTGCCTACTGACAAGAAGGCATAAACAGCTGCTAAATGCACTTTAAGTGTGGCTGGCCTAAGGCCTAGGCCATTGAGATGGACCATATAGTCCAGAACCGTAGGCAACTCAGCAGATTCTGGAGAAATATCCTTATTAGAACACCAAATAGTGAACATTCTCCATTTGGGAATTGTAAGTCTTTCTAGTGGAAGACTTTCGAGAGGCCTTAAGGATATCTAGAACCCCTTGAGAAAGATGCAGATCAGCAAACTCTAACTCTTCAAGAGCCAGGCCTTGAGATTGAAAGACCTGAGGTTCGGGTACCAGATCCTCCCCTGAGAGGATGTCAACAGGTTGTAATTCCTGGGAAGAGACAGGGGAAGGTGGACTGCTAAGGACAGCAACAGGGGGTACCAGGGCTATCTGGCCCAGTCTGGAGCAATCAGAATCACTTTGCATGGTTGTGACCTTATCTTGACTAGCACCTTGAACAGGAGAGGGATGGGGGGAAAAGCATACAGAAATTTCTCTTCCCAATTCAGAATCAGAGCATCCAGGGGGACTGAGCCCAAGACTGGGGGTCTGCAACAAAAGAGAGGAAGTTGGTGATCGTCTGGAGCTGCAAAAAGATCTATCTGTGGAGTGCCCCATCTCGAGAAAATCACTTGCAGAACTAGGGGATCTAGGGTCCATTCATGATGGCCTGGGATATCCTGCTGAGAGCATCTGCTAGGACATTGTCCTTCCCTGGGAGGTGAACTGCTATCAGAGAGGTTTGCAGGGAATAGGCCAGGGACCACAACTTCATTGCTTCTGTGCACAAGGCCGTAGACCGAGTGCCTCCTTGCTTGTTGATGTACAACATTGCGGTGGTGTTGTCTGTTCTGATCTGGACCATCTTGTTTTGTACAGATTTGGAAAAGGCTTGCAGTGCCAGAAACACTGCTCTGAGTTCCAAGAGATTGATGTAAAGCAGAGATTCTTGAGGTGACCACAGCCCTTGGGTGGTAAGATCCTCCAGGTGGGCTCCCCAGCCAAGCAGGGAGGCATCTGTGGTGAGTATCACTGAATGAGACTGAGTGACAAAAGGAACTCCTTGTCTCAAATTGTCCTGATCTTGCCACCACTGCAAAGCTTGGATCAGGGTTTGAGTCACTGGGACTAGTTTGGTAAGGGAATCCTTTCTTTGGGACCAGAAGGCTCTTAAGTGGAACTGAGTGTCTCTCATCTGGAATCTTGCTCCCTGGACCACTGCTGTGGAGGCTGCCATGTGGCCCAGAAGCTGAAGGAAATGCCTTGCTGGTCGAGACACCTGTAGGGTGAAAGAAGAGGCCAGTTCCATAAGGGTCCTTGCCCTTACTGTATCCAACTCTGCCTCTACGAAGGTGAGGAGCTGCACTGGCTTGAGAACTGACTTTTGAAGGTTGAGGAGGAATCCTAAGGAAGTGAGCACTTGCTGAGTCATTTGCAAATGTGACTTGACTTGGTCTGGAGACTGACCTAGTATGAGCTAGTCGCCCAAGTATGGGAAGATGGAGATCTTTTTTCTCCTTAGGAAAGCAACCACTACTGCCAGGCACTTTGTGAAAACCCTTGGGGCTGATGTTAGGCCAAAGGGCATTGCTCTGAATTGATAGTGGCCTGAGGGCAACTCGAACCTGAGGTACTTTCTGTGGGAGCACCTGATGGGAATGTGAAAATAGGAATCTTTGAGGTCCATGGAGGCTAGCCAGTCCCCTGGCCTTAGAGAGGGCAGGATTATTCCCAGAGTCACCATTTTGAACTTTGGTTTTATAAGGTGCTTGCTTGTTTAGATATCTTAGGTCCAGGATGGGCCACCATTCTCCTGTCTTTTTGGGGGTTAGGAAGTACCTGGAGTACAATCCTTTGCCTTTGTGTAGGGTGGGAACCCTCTCTATGGCTCTGAGAGCCAGGAGGGAAGAAACCTCTCCCTCTAGGGCAAGGGTCTCTGAAGGATTTGCAGGTGGAAAGGATCTCGTTCTCATCTTGGGAAATTTTTTGAAGCTGAGAACCAGTCCCTGGCTTACTACTTCCAGGACTCACTTGTCTGATGTCAGAGACTTCCAGTCCTGGATAAAGTAAGCCAGCCTGCCCCCTACAGGTACTGGAAAATCGGCCCGGGCAGACACATCAGGGTGTCTGCTTGGCAGGGGCTTTAGGCTGAGGGGTGGATGCAGGCCTGCTCATACCCCATCTGCCTCTCCCTCTGAAGAACCCCCTCTGAGCATAAGAAGAAGAGGCCTGGGCTTGGTAAAAAGGCCTTTGAAAAGGCCTGCCCCTAGACTACTGCCTTTGAGAAGTGGCTTGCCTTTCTTTGGCCTGAGCACTCCTGTAGGTGGTCCTGTACTCGTCCATCTTTTTCATGTAGTTCTCTGTCTGCTCCCCAAACAAAGAATTACCAATAACAGTGAAATCCATGGTCTTAGCCTGGGTATCCTGTGATAGGCTAGTACATCTGAGCCAAGCCATCCTCCGAAGGGCCACAGATGTAGCCATGACTCTAGATGAAACATCAATGGAGTCCACAGCAGCATGAAATTGCACCTTGGATGCCTCAATCCCATCTGCAGCCACCTGCTCCAGCTCCTTGGCAAGCTGGTCAGAGGCCTGTTTAGCCAGACCCAGCACAGTGTCCCATGTGGACTTCTGGTATCTAGCTGTGTAGGCCATATAGTTAGCCTGCCTGAGTCCCAAAGCTGCTGCCATGTACTGTTTCTTTGCCATGGCATCAATCCTCCTAGAGTCCTTATCGGGGGGTGTGGTGCCAAGGGGATATTTGCCTTATCACAGGCAGCAGCCTGCACTACCCCAACATGGCTGCATTGCTGAGAAAGGAACTCTGTGTCTGAGACTGAAAGAGTGTACCTCTTGTCCATTCGTTTGTCCACAGGAGGTATGGAGTTAGGATTCTTAAGAATTTTATTTGTCTGTTTCCCAAAAGATTTATGGAGGGGAATAGACAGTCTCCTGGACTCTGGGATGTGCATCATTTCAACACAATCAAGCTCCGCCTGATCCTCTACTGCTTCTTCCATTGGAAGCTGGAGGGTTTCAGCCACTTTTTTTGTAGAACATAAAGTGGGAAGGGGACTCAGAAAGCCTAGGAGGAGAAACACCTGAAGGTCTGTCTGGGGAGATGTCCGGGTCAATAGGCACATCCAGACTTTCATAATCACCATCATAATCCTCATACTCTCCCTCCTTCTCATCCAGTTCATAAAATTCTTCTGGGGTGTAAACCAGAACCAGGGGAACCGACCAAATTGAACCCCTGCCAGATGGTGCCAGTTCGGCCGGAACCAAAGTTAACAATTGCACTATTCTTATCGTCTTGGCTATCTCATCAGCGGTCGTAGTGTGAATTTCTGGATCCGAACCGGACGATTTTTTTCCTTTTTCTTTTAACTGGAACCGACTTCTCAGAATCGGCTCTCCTCTTGCCCGAAGTATCGCCCTGGTCAAAGGGCACTCCTTCTGGTTCGGTCATAACCAAACCGGGCTGGCCATCTGGGTCAGCGAACTTCTCGGCCTCCCTTTCCCTCAGCCTACCCACTCTCTTATCCAGGGTAGCTTTGGGAAAATTCTTACAAATTTGGCAGTCTGACTGGAGGTGGTCAAACCCCAGACAATAAACACAGGTGGTGTGGGGATCAGCCTTAGCAAAGGCTTCCCCACACACACTGCAGTGTTGAAACCCAGTGGGACCGTTTTTTTTCTTGGATTTCTCAGACATGGCCAATCCTATCCAAAACTTACCCTTTTTTCGGCAATCCGCCAGGCAAGACTCCCCTATCAGTTCCTGACTGTGTTATGGGTCTTGGAAAAAAACATAATAAAATACGTTTTTTTTAGAACTGATACAGACCAGTTATCACACTCTAAGTAAATTCACAAACTTTTTTTACCTGAACTGATCGGTTCAGCTGAACCAATCCACCATTTACAAGTTCCACACAGAAACAAAATGCAAAACCTGTCTAGTACTCACGGTACCACAGACAGAGACTTAAACCGACAGATTCGGTAGCAGCAATTTGGTAGAAACCAAGTGAAAAACAACACTTTAACTGACTTTTTTGAACCGAGCAAAGGAGAAATCTCTGGAGCGACTGTTCAGTGAGGCAGAGTAAAGAATCTGATGGTTGGGGTTTAAACAACAGCAGACAGGGGCTTCAACCGAGCTTGCGGTGAACATTTCATGTTGGCCATGGAAAGTTTAACTCTTTGTTCTCCGGGGCAGTTGAAAGGCAGGACCTAACTGCATATGTCAGAATACAGCAAGACTTCATGTTGTTTGAAGTCTGTATTACGGTCTGTCTTATCCTGCCTAGCTGATGATCCATCTTCTTCCCTCCGACTTTCTACAGAACTGGATCTTTACCCTATTTTTATTTTGTGTGGCACCTCTACCTGCAACTACAGTTCAAAATGTTAAGACCTTCTCTACATGTGTGAGCCCTTCAGAATATTTGCAGTATTCGGTGTTTAGCTCAGAGTACACTACAGTGTTGACTGTAGACATCAGCTGCAGGTCCTGCAGAGGCAGAAATCACAGTACAAAAGATAATGTATTGTGATATGTAGAATTTCCATTATAACATGGGGTCAATAGAACTAGTCACCCTTTTGGAGGAACACCATCAGATGACTGTTCATCAATCCAGCATACACGCACAGTTGGTTGTGAACGGGTCCCTAAAGTCAAATTCTTGGGCAGGTCCTGTTGGCACTCATTAAGTGCTGAACAGTAGAAAGCTAACAGGCAGCCACTGAAATGTCTAGTAAGCAAGAGGCAATTTGCGGTGAGCTGTGCCCCTGTAACAGTTATACATCACGCCAAAACTATGTTCGGGACCAAGACAGGGAGCTCACACAGGGCAATGATATTTTTTTCCTGTCCTGTAGCATTTATTCCCTCTGGTCTTATTGTTCCTTGCTGTTTCCCGTTTTATGGATCTGAGCAGTGCAGACAGGCAGAGATGCACAGAAATGCCCCCCCAATACCCTGACAATCACATGGACTTTTAATCAGTGTAATGGCAATAGCAGTAGCAGAGCTAGGGATGTGACAGGGCATCCAGAAAGCTGCCACAGAGTGCCAGTGTGGAGAGTTTTCTTAAGCAGCCAGCACAGAAGGCAGGGAGAGGGAAAGAGACAGAGAGAGACAATGTGACCAACAGAGATACAGCAACCACTGGGAGAGAGAGATGGTAGTGAGTAGAGAAATGGGTAGACTAAGTGGGCAATATGGTCCGTATCTGCTGACAGATTATATGTTTCTATGGAATGAATAAATGGGGTGGCATTCATTCGGGTTTTTGCACATGGCTGGCCTTGTACAGTCTGAATTCCAAATGGCTCCCTTCATTGTTATTGTGCTGGTGACCACAGGTGCTGTTAATAAGCAACATGGAACCATTTTGCATGTGGTTGGCCTTATAGAGTCTGAAGGCCAACCTTAATTCCACCAGGGTTTCCACTGCAGTCTTCAACTGATGGGTATTCTGTTACTCTTATGTCCACGATTGCCCTCCGGACCTTTGCTCCACCTCTGTCTTTGCACCTGATGATTCAGTGGTATTACTGTGACTTCGGTGATAGTTCACAGTCTGACTGGCTGCTTCTGGTGAAATGCTGTTTTTTTGCACACAGCTGCCTAACTGTGCAGCAGTTCAGTTCCAGCAGCTTCTGGTCTCAGGGTGCCATGGTTTCATTTATTACTGGAGTCCCTTGAGTGGCTCTGAAAAATATTAATATTTGACCACTATCAGAATAAGCATTCCAAAGAGATACCTTTGTTAAGCATATTAAAACAGCAAATGCTTCACCAGATTACTTATCATTTATATGCGGACGCAAGTCACCCACCATTCTCCCCCACTTTCTCTTTGACCTGGGGTCTACTCCTACCACTTGACCCTGCAGAAACTGTAATCAGATCGAAATTTATTGCTCACTGTCTTTTGATACTGTAACTATTGTTGTTTACTGCTCGCTGTCTGACTCGGGCTGGATCTCTCCGCCCTTGAATTTTGTTACTTGTCCTCTTTTCAACATTGTAATATTGCTCTGTTCTTGTACCCTGTTATGTTATTTCATTTTTGACATGGAGCCTTTGCAAAGGAGTCCTTGATTCAAAGGTTGTAATTCTGATTCTTTCAATAAATAAATAAATAAACATATATACTCCTCTTCTACACTAATGTGGATACTGATCAGTTAGCACCCTATGACCTGGTAAAAGAGAAATATTAAAAAGATATGACATCTCAGGAGAGACCTACAGACAGAACTTTTGGTCCCTGAAGCACCAATCAATCAACAAAACCCGGGAAGTTTACACTCGACTCAAAGAACTCCTCATTAAATGGCTACAACCAGAAGGCAAATCAGTCCCCAAGCTTATCAACATATTTACAATGAAACAGTCCATCAGAATCCTGCCAACAGACAGGCAGCTTTGGGTAAAAGAGCACCAATACGAAAATGGGGATAAGTCTGTTTCCTGTCCCACTGAAACGTAGCCTTTTAGGTGTTGAATGGTGGTTCACCCACTTCAAGGTGCCTGGAAGATTGTTATAGAGCAGAAAACACAAACGTTAGGATAAGAGTTGCAGAAATTTAAGACTGTATAGACCTCAAAAATGTGTGGGTGCTGGAAGAAGACTGCAGTATTCAGAGCAAGAAAAAGAAGAACACTTTGATTGCCAACATTTAAGCAACTGTGTTGCTGTTTCTGATTTCAGACAGATAATGGCCGATTATCTCAACAGGACAATAGAGAGGCTTACGGGCCCAACTCTTGTATCAGCCAGTCAGCTAAGTTAGCTAAAATGGGAGACTGCGTTTCAGCAGCAACAGCACTCAAGAGTCGTAAGATGAAGTGCAAGATGGAGGCAGAAGAAAGCAAGGTAGCAGGGGACTCTGCTTATCAACTAAGGAGGAAGAGGGGCACAGAGTCAAGCATGAAGGAAGAGGCTGTGCTCCCTTCTTTTGAAGATGTGGAGTTTAATGACACTGTCCAGGATGGACAGCATATCTCTGATCAGTTGCCCAATGTTGCCATGAATCCTGGAACAGGAAGAAGATAACGAAGACAACGAATATGAATACGAACAAGAAAATAGAAGACAGAAATTCCTTTGTACTTACTGAGGGAGAGGAACACAGAGTCCAATGTAAAAGAAGAGGCTGTGCTCCCTCTTTTTAAAGATGTGGAGTTTAATGACACTTTCTAGGATGGACAGCATGTCCCCGACCAGAGGAAGGGAGCATGTCCCAGACCAGATGCCTAATGTTGCCACGAGTTCTGGAACAGGCAGTAGAGGATGAAGACAAAAAAGAAAAGAGAAGATAGAAATTCCTTCGTACTTACTGAGGGAGAGGGGCACAGAGTCAAACATGAAAGAAGAGGCTGTGATCCCTCCTTTTGAACATGTGGAGTTTAATGACACTGTCCAGGATGGACAGCATGTCCCAGACCAGATGACTAATGTTGCCGCAAATCCTAAAACAGGGAAAAGACAATGAAGATGAAGACAAACAAGAAAAAAGACGACCGAAATTCCTTCGTACTTACTGAGGGAGAGGGGCACAGAGTTGAATGTGAAGGAACAGGCTGTGATCCCTCCTTTTGAAGATGTGGAGTATAATGACACTGTCCAGAAAGGACAAAATGTCCCAGGCCAGGAGAAGAGTGGCACAGAGAGGGACGTGAAGGAAGAGGCTGTGCTCCCTCCTTTTGAAGATGTAGAGTTTAATGACACTGTCAAGGATGGACAGCATGAGATGAGCGTATGCCGGTGTTTAAAAGTAATGGAGGGTTGACTCTATTGTGCTGGCTCTTCACCCGCAATTAAATTATATTTAATGCGCATCCCAATATTCTAGTCAGTCAGTAAGAGTGTTGCTATCAGTTAAGAGTACTGTAGCTGTTTTTCGGCTAAAAAATATTTACAAAAACAAAGTAGCTTTTATTTTATTTCAGGTTTCACGTCTTTGCACTGTTCAGTGTCAGCAATGTCAGTCGGTACCTCTTGGATGTCAGAAAACAGGAGTGCATCAATGGGCTCAGAAAATAGACTGGATAATATTAATGCCAGTAAAAGAGATGTTCAACAATTAAAGGTAATGCTTGCTGACTTACAATTAGATATTACAACCATCCTAGCCAAACACAATGAAGAACTATCAATTAAAATTAAAACAAACACTGGGAAAATATGTGCGCTTACTAATACTGTGGATCACTTGCAACAAATAACTCAGAAGCAGAGCACACAGATCGTCTACTTATTAAACACAATACATGATTTAGAAAACAGAGGGCGCCACAATAATCTAAGACTGATAGGTGTTCCTGAGGGGTTGGAGGGAAGCAATATGGTGAACTTTCTGCAGCATTTTATTCCAGACTTGTTGGAGCATCAATGGCCGTGGTCACTAGAAACTGAACGAGCGCATAGGGCTTTAGGTCCTGAGGCTTCTAATGGGAGACCTTGACCAATTGTGGCACATTTTTTTTCAATTTTCTGCTAAGGAAGACATGTTACGATTGGCTAGGAGCAAAAAAACTTTAAATTAGAGGGGAGAGAGGATTTCAATTTACTAAGATTTCTCAACAGAAACAGTGGAAAAGAGAAAGTGTTTTACTGAAGTTAAACAGCAGCTTCAGCAGAGAGGTCTATCACATCATTTTAAATATCCTGCCACATTGGTCATTCATGAAGAGCAAGGCTCTTTCATAAAGTGTGATTCAGTTCAGGATGCTTGGCAGATGTTAAATGGTAAAAAAAAATCACAAAATACTAGCTCCTTGATTAATTAACCTGTCATTCCTTTTCAAACTTAGCACGTGGTACAGCAGAAACACAGAATATGGAATCTAGAGTACGTGCCCACCATTCTGCAACTCAGCAGATATTAGAACAGGCTAGAGGATTGCAGGAAAGTGTGAATGGGGAACTTAGGCCAAGGATTTCTACCCCTCATCTATATTCCTCTGTCATAGTGAACCAAACTATCTGTGCTCAATTACCCAGCATAAGTCGAAAAGCAAAATCCTTTTACCGGTCATCTAACATTCCTAGACCAGCAACTCATAATCCAAGGAAACAAAATAGGAGCAGAGACAGTGTGTATTCCTCATCTTCCACAGCAACTCCAGAGCCGGATAAGTTTACAAAGTCAGCTGACAAGGAGTGTCTTGGATCTTCGGCTCCTCTGGATTTTGCTTCCCAGCAAGGTTTGTTACCGCAGGAAATGCAAGCTTCTCAGGGGACATTTCCTGTTGAGGCACAGACTGATCTGAAGAGTGTAATACCGGTCTGATGAATTTGCTGGCATATTCAGTCTGGTTTTAAATGCTGGTGTTTCAATGTTTTGATAAAAGAGAGAAGTAAAGGTGAGATTCCTTTGTTGTGTCACTGATCACATGAAGGAGATAATTAAATATGACTGAGGATGTATGCATTTGGCCCAATAACATGGCATGTCAGGAACTGGATTATTTGTATTTGACATGTCACTATGTTTATATTTGATATCTCTAATTAACCTTTTCATTAAGAGTTTAATATAATGATACATTTAAGTAAGCAGGGATACTTTAAATGTTGATCTCTTAACTAAATCACAAAGCTATCACAGGAAGTGACTCCTGTTTAATTGAATAAAGCATGCAGCTATGTATTAACTCAGCACTTACAGTTGACAAAGGCAGCTTTTAATGGCTATTTGGAGAAAAATGAGTCCAATGGATTTGATGTCTCTCTCCCCCTTTTGTTACTAGTCTGTCGTTGAACTGTCTTTTTTTTTTCTCAAATATAAATTCAGTGGATGCCTGTTACGTTTAGTGACAATATAAGTGCTAGATAGATAAATACGCTGCTTGATAATGAAAGCAGCAAATGAACAGTTTCTAGAAATGTGTAATAATTGGACTTTTCTGGCTGAAGCTTGCACTAGAAATGGTGACTATGAATTTTAAGATGGAGCTAATAGTCATAAACAGGATGCTCCTCACTACTGCTTTTATTAGTCAGACACTCCTAGCACAGAAAATTCCAAATTACACAAATTAATTGGCTAAGTAAAATAGGGCATCAAGATGGTACGTTACAATGTATATATATATTTTTTTTCTTCTCTTTCTTTTCCTCATTCTCACTGTTCTCCTTTGTATTACTGCATCTTCTTTCTTCCCATCATATCCCTGGGGTTTAATGATGGCTATAGTCAAAACTCTGTGACATGTTGCTTGTGTCTGCTGTAATTGGTGACACTTACTGCTATAGGTTTACTATGAATCAAGAGCTCATTTAGATAATGATATGCGGGTTGAAGACGCCATTGCTACGCATCTGTTTGTTAATGTCTTTTCCACGTTGGACTTGAAGGAGTTCAGTGGCCAACTGGCAACACAGTAGATTCCAGCCTGCTGGTTGAAGTTCTTTATTTGCTACAAGTTTTATATTTTACAATATTTATAGTACTGTTTTGTTCTAGTTAGTTGCATCTTTAGGTTACACTTTAGAACTTTGCTTCATTTATTGTTTAAACATCCTGTTACCAGTATATTTTGTACTTCTAAAGGTATTTTTTGGGTTCTTAATCTAGATTATTTTCTGCACCTGATTTAAACTATGCTGAGATTCATTTAGATAACTTTTTCTAATCCATATGTAACACATTTCTTGTTTGGTGGGCCTATTTAATTACTGTTTTGTTGTGTTTTTGGTTTTTACAAAATGCATGCATTGTATGATTTCTAGAAAGTAATATGAAAAATTTAAATATATGTTCGTGGAATGTAAAAGGAATGTTAAATGACTGGGATCCCCCATTAAGCGTAAAAAAGTATTATCATACTTGGCTAAAACAAAATTGACATTGCTTTGCATCAAGAGACGCATTTATTGCCTGTTGAGGCTGCAAAGTTAGTCAGATCTTGGGTAGCTTTGGCAGAATGCAGTGTGTATAACTCTAAGCAAAGAGGTACAGCAATTCTGATAAGGAAAGGAGTCGATTTTATCAAAACTGACCATAATGCAGACATAGAGGGTAGGTTTCAGATTTTAAAAGGCTCCATTGATGGATGTAAAACAGTCATTGGTAACTTATATGCCCCTAATGCTCAGAGTCATTTCTTTTTTGACCACATTTCTAATAGGATTGGATCCATTAAGGACCATGAAATTATATTGGGTGGGGACTTCTATGAAGTTATGGATCCTATTCTTGACAGGAAAAGAGTTTCCACAACTGGGGATAAATCCAAATCTCAGATCTCCCTTCACAAAATGGTTGAAGACTTAAAGTTAGTTGATACCTGGAGACTTGTTCACCCTGCAGGCAGAGACTATTCCTTCTATTCAGCTAGACAAAACTCTTACAGCAGGATTGATTATTTGATGCTCTCTAAAAACTCAGGAGGGGATATCAACAACGTCTGTTTAAATTATATCATTATTTCAGACCATGCACTTTTGAAGCTATCAGTATCTATAGGTGGAGGACAAGAGAAGTCTAGGAGATGGAAGATGAATAACTCACTTGATTTTAAACGTTGGCTGGGTAAAGAAATTGAAAGTTATTTTTAAGATAATGATGCTGGGGAAGTTTCTTATGCATTTTTATGGGATGCATTTAAGGTGTTTATTAGAGGTAGAATAATAAGTAATTCATCGTTTCAGAGAAAAGAATCTCAGAGAGGCCTAGCAGAAAAAGAGAAAGAACTATACTTGCTTGAACAGGATTTCAAAAGACGAAATAATTCGGATAAGAAATGATTTAAAATTACCTGTTTAAAATATGAGATAAATAAGGTGTACTCAGCGGTGGCTGAGTATGCATTGTTTAGAACAAGGCAGTCATACTGGGAAATGGGTGAGAAAGCAAGCAAGTTGTTAGCTTACAGACTTAAAGCAAGTCAAAGTCAAAAAGTCATAGCAGGCATTAGGAACAACTTAAATTCTGCTGTGATTTCCAACAAGGAAATAAATAAAGAATTTAAAGGCTTCTACTCAAAATTATACAAAAGTTCTGAGGAGGTTCCATATAACATTATAGGGGAGTATCTTAAATCAGTCAAAATCCCAACTTTGTCAGATACTGAAAGGGAAGGTTTGAGCAGACCTATATGTATAGATGAAATGGAATTAGGCATTAAGGAATTACCTTCCAATAAGGTGCCTGGGCCAGATGATTGCCAGCAGAATTTTATAAGTGTCTGGCTAGGCAGCCTTGTAGATATCTATTAGAAATGCTTAAGGAGATATCGGTCAGAAATGCGCTGCCTGATTCTATGAGAGAGACCTACATCACCCTCATTTTAAAACAAGGTAAAGACTCACTGGCTTGTGAGAGATACAGACCAATCTCACTTTTGAATGTGGATTACAAAATCCTCTCAAAGATGTTAGCAACCAGGATCAAAACACATGTTATTAAGCTACTAGGCAAAGAACAAGTTGGTTTTGTTCCAGGTAGTTCAGGAGCAGATAATGTTAGAAGGCTGTTATATGTTATCTAGTTAGCTTCTAAACTAAATATACCAGCTGCCATAGTGGCTTTGGACTTTTGCTAGGCCTTTGATTTCCTGAAATGGAAATATCTGTTTACGGTTTTAGAACATATGACTGCAGGGGAGAGTATGATTACTTGGGTTAGAACTTCATATAATAGGTCTACAGCCAAAGTAATAATGAATGGCCTAATATCAGAACAGTCTAATCTTTTCAGAGGATCCAGGCAGGGCTGCCCTTTATCCCCATATTTATTCATTTTAGCCATAGAACCTCTAATTAGGAAAAACACAGAGGAGAGGAGAGGAGAAGAGAAGAGAAGAGAAGAGAATGCGTGGGATTAAAACATATGGGGTGACTAATAAGGTTTTTGCATATGCTGATGATTTGTTAATTTCATCTGTTAACTCTGAGGATTCATTTAATACCCTGAGTAAGTTGTTAGAAGAATTCTCACAGATTTCTGGGTTGAGCTTAAACTGGGATAAAACACAAATTTTAGCTGTCGGTCCTCGATCCATTAAAAGAGTAGGAATAGGGGAGCACAGCTAAAGGAACAATTTAAAAATCAAATCACGCATCTTGGGCTTACAATAGTTAAGGATATAGGTAAAATAGTAGAGTTGAATATTTTATCTTTGCTAAAAACTTTGGAATGTGATCTTTTAAAATGGCAAGACCTACATCTGTCTTTATGGGGCAAAATCAATGCCATTAAAATGATGATGGCCTCTAAACTATTTTACCCCTTTCAAAGTATCCCATTAAGAATTAATAACAAGATATTTAACCAAATAGAATGTTTGATAGGACCTTTTTATAGGGGGCCAAACCACCCAGATTATCTGTTCAGAAACTTAGGAGCCCGTGGACAGATGGAGGCTTTGCTGTACCAAATTGGAAAAAGTATCATATCTCCTTTTTATTTAAACAAGCTGTTAAATACATGATTGAGGAAACTGGAAATGACACTCCAATGTGGATAGCAGTAGAGAAGACGATTGTCTCTCTATACAAGCTTTCGGATGTGCTATTTATTAAGGTTCCGAGGCAAATTAAAGACAACCCCTGTATAACTTCTTCTCTTCATACAATTGAAGAAATTAAGAAAATTCTCGGTTTCACAAGCTTCCCACTAAACTTACCACAATTTGGAACAATAAACAAACAGGATATGGTGGGAAACATTTACTGGAAGAGGACTGGCTAAAAGTAGGTATAACAAATATAGGAGATCTAATAATGGGAGAAAGTCAAACTCTGCTCTCATTTGCAGAAGTAAGGGATAAATTTAAGTTGCAGAAGTTTCAATTTGCAAGCTATCTACAGCTCAGGAAGGCATTGCTGAATTCTATTCTAGTAACAGAGTTTACACTGCCTAAACATAATAAATGGGTTCAACTGTTGCGGTTATCATCATTAAAAAAAGGAGCTGGTATATATTATAAGCTTATAACTAACACTGAAAATGCTGTTCCAACCTTGCAAGCATCCAAATTGAAGTGGGAAGCAGAATTGGGGAAGAAGCTGACAGATGAGGAATGGTCAAAAACCTGGAGAAATGCGTATCTGAGTAGCAGAGAGGTCCACGGTAGGACTATTCAATTTAAAATTCTTCATTACTACTATTACTCTCCCAATCGTTTAGAAGAAATGCACCATTTACCAGATGGCCCTTGTTGGAGATGTCAGTTAACACATGCAGACCTAATGCACATGTTTTGGGACTGCACCATCATTAACAATATTTGGAGTATAGTGCATAAAGTATGGGAGGAAGTAACCATTGTTAAAATTCCATTTTCAGGTAAGCTGTTTATTTTGGGTATAGATACAGAGATACCTTTATTAAGTAGTTTGCAAAAGTATTGGGTTTTTGCAGTTGCCCTTGCTCTGAAAAGGTTACAACTTTCACACTGGAAATCTCCTGTTCCCCCTTCAGCTAATGAGTGGTTTAACAGTGTAGGCTTGATATTGAACAATGAAAGAATTGCTGCAATAGTAAGTAATTAGCTAGATGTTTTTGAGAAAGTCTGGTCCCCGTTCCTTTCAATTTTGAGAAACAGACCTCCAGCTAAGTTTTGATCTTACTTATTAGGTCTTATTACTTAATGCACTTAATTTCAGAAATATAGTTATATTGTATATTGAATGGTAAGATCTGCAAGGGTTATTATCATATTGAAGGGAAAAAAAATACTGTCTTTTAACAGTAAAATCTATGGAATAAGTTTGTTACTCTATTGAGTCAATATAATTGCACTGTTACCACAGTGCAGACTATGCATCATATACTATGTTGCATTACTACTATGTATGTCACACTCTGTTGTTTAAAAGAAAAAATAAACTATTAATTAAAAAAAAAAAGGATGGACAGCATGTCCCAGGCCAGAGGGAGAGGGGCACAGAGAGGAATGTGAAGGAAGAGGCTGTGTTCCCTCCTTCTGAAGATGTGGAGTTTAATGACACTGCCCGGAATGGAAAGCATGTCCCAGACTAGACGCCTAATAGTAAAACTCTTTATTTTTACACAGGATAAGCTGAAGTAAAACATCTTTAGGACAAAAGTCCTATATTATAGATGCTCCTGTTTTAGTTATATATGCATAAGAACAAATCAAACATAACATGAAATCAGATCATCAAATGCAACATACATAGCACTCTTATTCTTTTTTTTTTATTATAATTATTATTTTCATGCACTTTCGGTCTGAGACATCTCTCAGAGGTGCCTACTCAACTCAGCCCTGCTACTCCACGCTGAGACTCCTCACAGTGGTCCCCTCCCACAGAGAATTCCCATCCCCCCAAGGGGAGGGCCCACCACTCCTACCAAGGCAGCGTCTTTCTGAAAGTAAAGGGCCCATCTCTGTAGGGGGGGCCACTGCAGTGGCGGTATGGCATTGGAGATGTGTGGGTTGGTCCCTGAGGCCCTTGTCACCTCCTCAGTCCTCCAGGGATTTTCTGGTGTCATCCCCAGGAGCACGGATGTGCCATGACGTAAATGACACAACGTGTCGAAATGTGCCGACACTCCTTCCCTGCAATTGTGGTGCTACATCCCAGCTGTGCTCCTGAGCTCCCTCAGGAGCTGCTTGAGAGTGGCACGAGTCCCCATTCCTCCCCAAGGAAGGGAGAGCTATCCTAAGGACGCTCAATCCCTTCCTTCCCCCGCCGACCCCCAACGGCCCAGGCTCGTTCCTGAACCTGGGTCGGCGTGTCTCAAAGTGTGGCATCTAGTGCCTCAACCCAGCACTGTCATTCTAATTGTTACACATACTGTACACTGCACCCTCAAGTCATACTTTAACACCCTCATAAAATATTTAACATTGCCCTGGACCACAAAAGACAATTTGTTAACTGAATTCCATACATGAAACGTGATAGCTGGAAAACACATATTACTGCATTTATCTATCAACCTTGGAATGGTTTTTGTGTATGAAGTACTCTAGGAATCAAATTTGCCCATTGCAACTTTTTTTTATGCATAGGTACTTACCATCCTAGTTCCTCAAATAAAGTACAGTGGTGAGTATTAAAATCCTTACATAGAATAAACCTGGCAAGCCTATTATGCATCATATCAGTTTTAGTCAGGCACTTCTTGTTGACAAAGCCATATACGTGACTTCCATAGTCTAATGTTGCCATGCGTCCTGGAACTGGAAGAAGACAACAAAGAAGAACAAGAAAAAAGAAGAAGAAGATATAAATTTCTTCCTACTTACTGTGATTTCCTTTTCTATTAGCTCCAACATTGTTAATGAATAGTTGATAGGTGTTGGTGGTGTTCACCACTACTGGGGGTGGTGGTGCTGCCTGGAGCCCTGGGCACATGAAGATTCAAGAGCAAAAAAAAAAAAAAGATTTGCACAACACAGCCTTGTCACTTTCGGTCAGTATTCCAGGTGCACCCCTTCCCCAGCTTAGAGGTTTGACTGGGGGTACCAAAATAGACATGTTAGATTGCGTTAAACAATTAGGACAATAAGAGTCTACGGGTGAGGGTCTCATTACCCTCCTGCAGGTCTTACATTGTTTAAACACCACAGGTCTCCGATAAGTCATGGTTTCAATGGCTTTTAAGTAATTTTTTTTAAACAAATAAATGTGGAAATTACAGATAAGTCTCGAAAATACCTTAAATTTCCCCTGCTACGCTGCAAATTAACTATATTGAAAAGAGGAAATGAGTGCTTGCTGTGGTGGTGTTTCTTCCAGGGGTTCCCTCATTATGCTTAACTAACTAAGACTAAACTAACTTCTCCTAATACTGTGGGAAAGTCCTTTCTGTTTGTCAGTACAGGGAAGCACATTTGTGTTTGGACTTGCAATTTTTTTTTTTTGTTATCTGACACAACGGAGATATGTATTGATAACCAGCGAGTCAGCAGGAAGTAGCTAAAGTCTGTAGTCCACAGGTGAGCCCCTGGGAGTACTGAACAGTAAACCGAGCTCCTTATTACACAAGTGCCTTAGTTTTATTATACTGAAGCTATGGTAGCCTGTATTTTAAATAGCTCATCTCAACACAAGGGAGCTGTGACCAAGGAACGCTACATCTGGGTCAAAATACATAAACAGCTTGTCCCTCTGTGAGCAGGGCATAAACGGAACTAACTGCTCCTAACACTATGTGACAGTTCCTGCTGTGTGACAGTAGGAAGCATGTCAACTGCATTAGCAGGATCGCGCAACATGGGGATTTCATCTAAGGAGGGGCACACGGCTTTTTTGGGAAGAGAATAAATAACTATTGGGACTATCAGGGATAATAATAATTAAAAAAAATATATAAATATATATATTTCATTGTGTTCCTGAGGGATACTTGGGGAAGGTCCTGCTGCTTGTGTTTTTTTAAATTTAGTGAATTCAAGCCAATAGGAGCTAAGGGGCTTCTGAAGGTGTCATTTTTGAAATGTAAAGTGTCAATGTTGGAACTCTAAAATGCTGTCTAAATTAAGGTACACGAACAGGCAAGAGAAGTGTCTGTGGGTAATTTACAGAAAATCAGTGCTCCACTACATAAACAAGTGACTTTGCAAGTCATTGGCCTGAGTTGTGACTGTAATTTCCAGTGTCCACAGCGGCTGCATTAGCAGGATCGCACAACACGGGGAGTTTTTCTAAGGAGTGACAAACAGGTTTGTATGGAGGAGGATAAATAACTATTAGCACTGTCGGACTAATAATTATATATATATATATATATACATTTATATTCAATTGTTTTCCTGAGGGATACTTGGGGATGTTCCTGCTGCTCGTGTTTGTTTTTTGGCCTACCCTCCTTCCCCACCTCACAATATTAAATGCTCAGCTAGACAGGGAGCAGCAATTCGGACTCCCCCCATAGAAGGCCATGAAAGTTAAGTAGGTTTTAAAGGTACAGTATAACAGTCTGTTTTAGGAGGTTGATTATACAGTTTGATATACCTAAATTGCAAATCTTGTCAGGCTGAGTATTACAAAACATAAAATTACATTAAAATAAAGTAACTGTGAACAAATGTTTGAACTTTAAAAAACTAGATGATATATGATGGTGATGGTAATTTGAGGATAAATAAGACAAGGGGTTATAAAATCCAAACACACCTTGAGGCAAATAAAATATTTATTTTAGAGCCAAGATGGAAAGGGGGATAAATCACTTTAGAGCTGATGAATATAATGTAAGAGGAAATAATTACAATTCAAGATCAGTAGATTATAACGGTATCTGGAATAGAGAAATGAGGGGAAGTTGGGGCATCTGGTCAGGAAGATTAGTGGGGTGTAATTGTTGTGGTTCAGTAGTATATATGAAGATGCTGTGGAGGCGGGGCTTTGTCCAATATGCAGCAGGTTACATAACATGGAGAGTGAGATCATTCAGTTGAAAAACCAGCTACAGTCTTTTAGTGGAGGGCGGAATAAGTTTGGTCAGTTTAAGCCTAAAAATATAAATAGGTTGGGTCTGAATGTTGAGATGGGATTGGGCAATTTTGGAGTTACACATCAGAGGATGGGTATCATGGGATGAGTGGGCTTATAATGAGAGTTGGAATTGGGGGGATAGAAATGATAGAGCAAATAACACATCTGAGAGGATGAAAAAGGAAGGAGTGTTTTATGGATGTCATGAATCAAATCTGGCTAAAATTACAGCAGAACATAATGAAAAACCAGGAGAAGGGGTAATGAAAATTTTAAAACAGGGTCAAACTGAGAAAGGGAACAGCACTGTTCAAGACAAGAATAAAAATAAGATCTTCGATGGGGAAAATGGAGAAGTGGTGAGGCAGAAACATAAGGAAGAAGGAGGAGACAGTATAAATAGGCTACAGATTTGTACAAATAAGTGTCTAATGATAAAGAGGAAGTGAAAGAACAGGATAGAGGAGTCATCTTGAAAAACAGGCTTTTACCTTTGTGAAAATTGATGGATTTAAACGAAAATGAAAATGTTGGGTTATGTGCTGAAAATAATATATTGGGTAAAACAAGGGTGTGATTTGAAGGAAAACAGGGAAAGAACTAATAATATATACAAAACCTTTTGACAAAGCTGAAACAATGACTGTAGTTGGGAAAATGAACGACAGCTCTGATATTAAGTATGGATGGAGAGGGGAATATGATGAAAACAAAAAGTATAAATGGGAGATACATAAGGGAAGTAGAGTTGCAACATGAGGAGAAAAAGAACTGTAGTACTGAGACAGAAGCATTAGTAAATAATGTGAAGGAAAGATGGATGGAGGAATTGTTGTTGAATCCAAGGGGCAGAAGCTGCAAGTGTACAAACTTCTGGTGTTTTATCGGGTAATAATGAAACCGGAGTAAGAGGGATTCTTGTTCTGGGGGATTCCATTGTAAGGCGAATTCAATGGGGACAGTTGGGGGATGGAAATAGAAATATTAATTTTAAGTGTATGCCAGGGATCACAGCTCTTAAAGCCTCGACAGTTTATTCCCTAACCCAGAAGTACAGTGCGATCATTCACATACTAATACATCTGAGTACAAATAACATATCAAACAGTAGTCTTCAGGAAATGCAAGCCAGATTTCAAGAATTAGCAAGAGCCTGGAGGATGCATAAGAAAAATCTCATTTTTTTCAGAAGTTCTGCCATCACCAAGGGCTAGCATGGCAAAGAAAGAGAAACTGTGGAATTCAATATTTGGTTAAGGTGGTGGTGTCGTGAGCAAGGTTTTGGTATTGTGGAGGGGGATGGGGTAGGGTATGGGATAATGCAGAGCTGTATGCCAATGATGGATTACACTTAAGTAGGAAGGGCACAATGGTATTAAGTGATACATCAGATAAATATGTAAGAGAATAGTTAAATTTAAACTAGTTAGTGGGGGAGCAGAATGGAATGGCTCTGTTAGTGTTCCCCCAAATATGAATGAGAGTAGGAAATTACAGAATGGAAGGGATGAAAAGCACATAAGATGGAGAGGGATGTGTGGGAATGCAAGGAGTCTTGCAAATAAGATGGTTGATCTGGAATCTATGATGGTAGATGAGTGCCTTGATACTGTGGCAATATCAGAGAGCTGCAGACTGAAAATCATTCATGGGAGGTAAATGCACCAGGTTATAGGTTATTCAGGAAGGATAGTGTGGGTAAGAAGGGTGGGGGCTGCTTTATATGTAAGGTAAAGCATAAAAGTTAATGAAGAGTATGTTAATACAAGGGAAGTAGATTTTATGTGTACTGCATTAGAAAAAAGGCCAGGGGAGTTAGTAAGCATAGGGCGGTATACAGACTGCCAAATCAGATACTGGAAGTAGACATGGAAATGATGCAGGCAACTGAAAAATTAGCACTAAAGGGTGAGTTTGTGCTACTGGGAGATCTAAATATGCCAGACGTACATTAGGAAACTCCTAAGGCAATGATTGCAAGGGGCAGGGAGGTTCTAGAGGAACTACAAGGTTCATTCCTTCAGCAGATGATAAAAGAGACGACGGGGGGGGAAGAATATACTTGATTTAGTACAGTACTCACAAAGGGGGATAGTGTGGAGGAAGTGGTAGTGGGTGATTGCCTGGGAACAAGTGATCACAATGTAGCAAGTTTTAAAATTCAAATGGGGAAGATAACAAATGAGACCAGTCGAAAGGTTGCGACTTCAGAGAGGTTGCTTTTGATTGGTTGAGAAAGATTTTTAAGGAGGAATTAACGAATAAAGATATTACATCCGAGGTTGAGGAACTCTGAAAAAGTATTAAGGGAGCTTTACTAATATCTATGGAATTATGTGAACGAAAGATGAGGAAAATAAAAAAAAAGAAAAAGCCACTATGGTTTAATAGCGATGTGGTTGGGGCAATAAGGGATAAAAAGGTAGTGTTTAGAAGGTATAAGAAATGTCAACATGTGAGAGATAAAATTTTATACAAAGAGAATTTGAGAAAGGCAAGAAAAGTAATAAGAAAGGCAAAAGTAGCAACAGAGGAACAAAAAGCTATAAAAGCAAAAGAGGAGATACAACTTTTTTAGGTATGTGGGGGAAAAATAAAAACATGACAGGGGATTGTCAAATTGAAAGGAGAAGAGGCCATAAAGTTAAGAAAGATTTTGATAAGGCAGTGGTACTAAATGGGCATTTTAGCTCTGTAGTCACAGCTGAGGGAGAAGGGAAGGGACCAGAGTTAATTAAGAAGGTAGGTAGTGTTATCCATGGCCCAGCACCCCTGATGGTCCACCCACCTCGCGGACAGAAACTTATATGTAGGTACATGTACTAACCTTAGGGCGAAGACACATTGTATAAACACAAGTGACAGGATCTGTGTTCTATGTTTTACTGATACATAAGATGCTTCATTATGTTCTACTGATATATTAGCCATGAGAAATGCTTTTTTGCTCTATTCTTGCTGTATTTTCATAAGTAAGGCGACAGTGCCATCTTTAGTAATTGTACGCTACTACAAATAACCTTGGATTACAGAAGTCTATTGTTTATCTCCTGCAGGCTATGCAACTTTTCACACAAGTTAGGATATTTACTCAGACCACCTATTTTTGTCCAGTTGTATACATTTTATATATCTTCTTTAGCTGTTGCCATAGTGATTATCAGGGTACAAGACCCTTAGTAACATGTAGCTTCCCTGAGAAGAGAGACTGCATTGCCTAGGTAAGAAAAACTGGTATTCTCCCAGTGATCACTGTAATGGTAGTAAGCCTGCATTGCTGATCTGTAATAAATTTAATTTATTACACGAGTACCACTTGTCTGTTGTCTCTTCCTTTTGTACCGTTCCACACCAAACACCTAAGAAGAGTGATTTATCACTCTAATTAAATTTTGGCGACCACGTGCAGGTTGGAAGGTACAAAGAAAGAGTCACATTCAGTTTACTTTGAATGTCAAGTAGTGTAGTGCGATTTTTCACCTACTTGGACCTACTTGTGTTTAACTGGTAACGGTTGTGGTGGACCCACATTGCACACTCCGTCTGCAAGTGGCAGCGTACCACCCTGGCATCACTGGTCACCCACCGGGGATCGGAAAGCAGTTGGTGATGGCACCGAGGCATCCTGACCACTTTTCCAACTGCTTATTTGTCTACCCCTTGTCATGTCGGATTTGTGCACTGAACTGAGACTCAATGTCTCAAACTACCTCACATCCCCATGGTGGATGGACAGATTTTGTGCTAGATGCAAAATCTGCAGAAAAGCCATTGCTGCTAATATCGGACCATTACTTAGAGTCCAATCAAACAACCAAGAAATACAACCTTAAAGGTCTTTTGGTTGCTGCTCTACATACCGCTGTTGACAGTCTAACAGGGTAGCCCTCCCCCAAGACACTGGGATGGCAGCAGAAGTGATACAGTTGCTGAATCATGATGATGCCTCTTGTGGTATGCTTACAGAGTTCTATGTGCTTTCTGTTACCTTATAGTGTGTTTCTGATTGGTTGTGTTGCCTTGTACTGTCCCATGCTTGTATGTGTGTTGCGTGTGTGTCTGTGTAGAGGGTGGGGACACGGAGTTAGGGTTGAAAATCCTAGCATCAAATTTCTTCACCTTTGTCACTGTGGAATGACCCTAATTGTTGCATTAGCAAAGTTTTTTGCAATGAATTTCCTTACTTTTTGAGAAAACAATGTAGTGTTTTAACCATAATCTTTTTTTTTTTGCCTGTGACAGAAAGCAAAATGTGATCCATCATAAATTGAACATGCAGTAAATACTGACAGTACTTTTCTCCATAGTGTTATCACAACTACGAGATGCCTTTCCCTTGGCTTGACTCCCCCTCTCAACCAGGTGCTACAACTCTGTCTTAAAACAAAACATGTGTACCACTGCTGTGATCATTCACTAGTTCACCTCTTCTTGCCGAAATTCTGCAATCATATTCACATTACCCTCTCAGTGTGTCACAAACTCAAAAACACACACATCTGAAAGCACACTGTTTCTTCAAATCAACCTTGCCTATATGTCACACATTATTCAAAACATCATGATAAAATAATACACAGGACACAGAGAATAAGGTTTTTAAAAATGTATTTGAAAATTCAAACTTTTGGTGTTGCCGAATCAGGAGGTTGTTCCTACGAACATACGAACATACGAAATTTGCCAGCAGATAAAGGCCTAGAGGTCTATCAAGTCTGCTCGAATGTGCAGCTAGCACCCCTTATTCTGCAGCTGCCCCTCCCTTCCACCCTTCCCCTTCATTAACCCTCCCCCTTGTCCTGTCCCATCCTCGTTTGAAGCAGGCCACTGTTCTACTGCATACCACTTCTGCAGGTAACGCATTCCACCCAGCCACCACCCTCTCTGTAAAAAAGTGTCTCCTCATCTCCCTCCTGAACCTTCCTTGCTCCAGTCTCATATCATGGCCCCTGGTGGCCCTCCCCTCCCTTACTTTGAACAGCCCCTCTGTACCTGTCTTGTTTATTCCTTTCATGTATTTAAAGGTTTCAATCCTGTCCCCCTGTCTCTCCTCTCCTCCAGTGAGTACATGTTCAACTCCTTCAACCTCCTCTCATATGATAAGTCCCCAGACCCTTGATCATCTTTGTCGCCTCTGCGCTGCACTCCCCTCCAGTAACTTAATGTCCCTCTTCAGATACGGACGCCAGAACTGCACGCAGTACTCCAGGTGTGGTCTAACTAATGACCTATACAGTGGCAGAATCACCTCCTCCTCGAGGATATACCCCTGCAATACAACCCAGCATTTTGTTGGCCTTTGCAGCTGCCTTCCTACACTGTGCCGAGTTGTTCATTGACCCTGTGATGAGCACACCCAGATCCTTCTCCTCCTCTGTCTGGGCTAGCTGCACTCCCTCAGCTGGTAAGTCCTCCTTGGGTTCTTCATCCCAAAATGCATCACCTTGCACTTTTTGGCATTAAAGCCCAGTTGCCAGGTGTCTGACCAGGTTTCAAGCTTTGCCAGATCATCCTGCAACCCCTGCCATCCCCTAGGTCATCCTCCACCATGCCAACCTTGGTATCATTAGCAAACAGACTGATCTTGCTCTTGATGTCCCATGATATGTCTGCAATGAATATCCCAAACAACACTGGTCCCAACACCGAGCCTCTGTGGGACACCGTCACTGCCCTTGGGTGTGAGAGCTCCCCACCCACCACCACCCTCTGTTGCCTTCCTGCAGCCAGTTTCCTACCCATCTCACCAGCATTGCACCTGCCCCTGTTTACTAACTTCCTTCCCAGCCTTCCATGTGGCACTGAGTCGAATGCCTTACTGAAGTCCAGATACAGGACATCCACTGCATGTCCCTGTCCAGCTGCCTAGTTACCCAGTCATAGAACCCAACCAGGTTGGTTTGGCAGGATCGCCACGTATGAAGCCATGCTGTCTGCTGTCCTGTAGTCCTTTGGCCTCTAAGAGGGCCACCAGCTCTCCTTCAGGATAGTCTCCATTAGCTTACCCACGATGGATGTGAGGCTCACTGGTCTGTAGTTTCGGTTCATCCTTGGGTCACTCTTGTGGAGGGCACCACATGAGCCATCCTCCAGTCCTGAGGTACACACCCGAATGTAGTGGAGGCATTAAATAGGTCTGCCAAAGGTCCTGCAAGGACCTCTGCAAGCTCCTTCAGTACCCTGGGGTGGATGCCATCTGGGCCTGGTGCCTTGTCCACCCTCAGTGCCTTCAAACCCTCTCGAACTCTGCCTCCATGATTTCCCATCTGTCACCACTTCCCCCTGCGTCTGCCATTTCACCCATCTTGGGTGTCACCCCTCTTTTCTTTAGTAAATACTGAGCAGAAGTACTCATTTAGTGTTTCCGCCTTTATCGCCTGCTTCACCCAACCCCTCCTTCCTAATCCTTACTATGTGGTCCTTACAGCTCCTTTTCTCTCTGATGTACTTAAAGTCCTTCTCTCCCTTCTTAATGCCTTGCCTAGCCCTGAGTTCACGTAGATGCTTTGGCTCCCTTACTGCCCTTGTCACCTCCTTGATTCTGTCAAGTACTCCTCTCTGTCCTCCCCTCCCTGTTTTCTTGTATTTCCTAAAGGCAGCTCTTTTCCTCCTTACCTTTTCCATGACCTCCTTGCTCAACCAGCTCGGTTTCTTAGCCCTAGCCTTCTTGCTCTGGGCTTTGCAGTAGGTTTTGGTTGCCTCCACTATCCCCAACTTTATGAGCTCCCATCTCTGGTTAGTATCCATACTAGATTGAATTCTGGCCAGGTACCCATTTACCACTTCCCACATCCTCCCAAAGTCAGCCCTCCTGAAGTCCAGCACTCTTGTGCCAGATTCCACTCCTTCCTTGCCCATATCCAATGTGAGCCATACTGAGTGGTGGTCACTCCCTGACAGCGTTCCTCCACTGTAAGTTCTCTCACAAAGTCCCCATTTGCCAGCCAAGGTCAAGGGTATTCCTAACCTGGTTGGTTCACTGACCATTTGCAGCAGGAAGCTGTCCTGAAGGCATCCAGCAGTACCTGCTCCCTTCTGTTCCTGGTTGTTGGGGTGCTCCAGTCCACTCCTGGCATGTTGAAGTCCCCCACAATCACCACACTACCCTTCTAGGTCCTCCTGATCTGTCCCGCTAGTTCCCTGTCTAACTCCTCCATCTGAGATGGTGGCCTGTACACCACTCCCATTCTAAGACTCCTATTCTTGGAATCCTGGATTTGCACCCAAAGTGACTCTGTACTACCTCCTCCCTTCCTCCCTTACACACTTCAGTCCTTCCTTCACATATAGTGCCACCCCCTTTCCCAGTCACCCTGTCCCTCAATAAATAACCTGTACCCTGGTACAGACAGGTCCCATTTATTATATTGGTGGCCCATGTTTCCATGATGGCTGCAATGTCCACCTCTCCCTCTGCCATGAGAACCTGCAACTCTGCAGTTTTCCTCCCAAGGCTCCTAGCATTAAGGGTTACCACCTTCCACCCTTTCCCCCTCCTCCCATCCTGCCCTCCTTTCCTAGCATCACCAACAGTACTTGCCATTTGTCCTTTGTCACTGTTATGGGGGGTAAGCTCATATGATTTCCCAACCTGTGGTCTCTGCATATCTCTTCCCAACCTGCCACCCCACTCCCAGTTTAAACTCCCAACTTCCTATATATTCTTCCATCCTCTGCTTCAACACTTTCTTCCTTCCTCACTCAAGTGTAGTCTGTCCTTGCATAGAGACTACTGTCCTCCAGGTTCCTCCCCACCCCAACAGCCCATACCCTTTAGCACAACACCAGGTTCTTAGCCATCTGTTAAATTCCTCTATTCTCAGCTTTCTTGTTGTGCTTGCTTTGGCACGGAAGTATCTCGGAAAAGTTACTGATCTTCCTGCCCCTCACATAATTGTGCTAGTTCCTCAAACCTCCTCTGACTATATCCACTGTCTTGCCAGCCAGGTCGTTTGTCCCAAGATGTATAATTAAATGAGGCTTGTCCCTACCCCTTCTAGCATATTTCAGAACAGACTGTCCCACCCTTTCCGCTGTCATTCCTGGCATGGCCTCCACCCAAATGCGACTATGCCTCTCCGCCTTGCTACCCACCTAACTCCTCTTAGTATTGAGTCCCCAGCACTAAGATTCCACCCTCTTACTCCCTGCTTGCTTCCTTTCATCCCCTCCTCATTTCCAGCTCCTCTTCTTCCTCCTGCACATTATTATGCCTTTTACCCTGTTGCAGTTCTCCCAGCAGAACTTCCCCCGCTCCAGTTTGGTCCAGGCATTTATCAATTACTCCTCTAATTTCATCACTTCCCTCCTCCACCTTCTTCTCTCTAGCAGTGCACAACTATTTTCTGAAGACCCTTCACAAATGCCTGCTCCTCTCTCTGCATAGTAACCTGTCTCTCCTTTCCACTCCATGACTTTTGCCACTTCTTCACCTCCCTCACAAGTCCCTATTGCCTCCTTCCATTTGACTTTTGTCTCCTGACCTGGTTTCCCGGCAATCGTTCTTCCTGGCCTGGGCCCCTTTGTCTCCGCTCCTTCTTCTGAGCCCTCCTCACCACTGTTGGCTTAAATCGCCTCCCTCATCTCCCCTCTTCCTCCTCCAGTATTGGGCTAAACCCACCCCCAATCTGCCTTGCCTGTCTTAGTTCCTCCTGCAGACCCTCAATCTCCTTTCTAAGTTTCTCTATGTGGTTGCACACTAAACATCCTCCCACTCTCCAGGCAATGTTTAGAAAGATTGGTGCACCGCAGTTGTTGTAGCCTACCACCCTACCCATTGCTGTGTCCCCACTCTCCCTCCTCTATCAGTGCAAAACATTCTTTATGTCCCTTACCTCCTTTGTTGCACATGTTTAGATATGCTGAGCAACTGCTTTTTATATTCCTATCCACACTCAAAAATACTTTAAGTAGCCATTGCACAACCTTCTTCAACTCCTACTCCTCCTTTACCCAATGCAATAACTATGTGAAGTAGTAATAATTGTGAAGTAGTAATAATTCCTGGGATGGGCAAAATACCAGTCCTGTGGAACAGTATATAAAACAATTGATGTGACTGTGGTCTTTTGAGTTTTTATTCCATTGACACACAACACATATATAGCATTAAAAATATGTGTGAATGCTTTCTGATCTGCACATGGCAACGATATATTGTAACACTTTGTTAGTGACAGCTGTTGTTGCGTTTTCCTCAATCTACATATTTAACTAGTACAAAATGATTCACTATACTTTCTTTTCTATGTTTTTATGCAGGTTAGTCGAGCCTTGGGGAGAGAGGAGATCACAAGATCTCCTGATGAGTGCAGGAGGAAATGGAAGATCACCCGCCAGACCTTTTATAAAGCAAAGGCTGCGGCGGGTGATATGCGCAGGAGTGTAAGGGAGGATATGACATAGCTTACGCTATGTGGGAGGAGGTAGGAAAGCCTGAGTTTGGTGACTGCCACCATGCTTGTAAGTATATTTTACTAGTGCTGCTAATGGAAATGTACACCCTCATATCTTCTATGTGGTATTTGATGCCATGTGAATAGACATCTCTTTTGATTTTCTTTTAATTCAGTTCAAAGGTATTTGTAATCCTAGATTTCAACAAAATAAAACATAAAAAAAAACATTTTGTATGCAGATGTTTCTGTCCCATTTTCCTGTTTATGGTAGACTGTGTGATTGTCCTGGGAGTTGTCATATGGTAATGCAGCTCTCAGTAACACTTCAATTTCAACAGCCATCAACTGAAGACTGCCAGTGCAGTGATAGGGCATATTGTGAATTACCAGGCAGATGCAAAAATGTGTTTAAAACTTTAAAGCTACATTATGAGAGTTGTATACTGCTATGGGAACATATGACATTTACAAGACATGAGGTTGAGTTAGCTTGAAATGTTTTCAGTATTATATCTACAAAACATATCAACATATGAAATTTCACTGCAGATAAGGCATTAGAGTTCTATCAAGTGTGGCTCCATGTAGAGCTAGCAGTCCTTATTTTGCAGCTGCTCTTCTCTCCCACACTTCCCCCCTGGGCCTTCCTGGAGGTTGTGGTTGCGTCTCCTACTCACAGCTTTATGAATTTTCACCTTAGGTTATTGTACATACTAGGTTGAATTTTCGTCAGACACCCTTTAACCACTATCCCTATGTATTTTAAGCTGTAGCTGCTGAAGAGGAGCAACCTTGTGCCACAGTTCACTGCTTTCATGCCCATGTGCAATGTTAGCCACTGTGAGTGGTGCTCACTCGCTAAGAGTGTTTCTTACATGGTTAGTTTGTCAGATATATCAGTTTTCACAGCAGAAGGTCTAGGGTATTCCCTAACCTAGTTTCTTCACTGACCATTTGCATCAAGACACTGTCCTGCAAGGCATTCAGCAGGACATGCTCAATACTACTACTGGTTGTTGGGGTTCTCCAGTCCATTATTGTCATGTTGAAGTACCCCACAATAACTATACTACCCCTCACACAGTTCCTTGTGCAAGTAATGTGTTAGAGCAGTAAAATATATCAACTAACAATCTTACTACGTTGGTAATTATTTGTTACAATTTTATTAGGTGAGATGATACTTCAGACACTAAAAGATTAGTTTGGTGCAATTATTTAAGCAATAGGACACAACAGGGTGTGGGTTGTTGTGTGTTTAGCCACGCCTTGTGGAGAGTGATGAGGTGCAGCCGAGTGACTTAGCAACACAAGAAGTGGATAAGCCACCAATAACCCACAACCTGAGTCCCTTATTGCTAAATTATGAACTGGGGATCTTAAATATGGGAAGCTGATTGGTCGAGAGGTTTTTGAAGCCATGATGATATCGTACTACATCATCACAGCTTCAGAAAAACTCCAGCTACAAGGCTCCTCACTGAGTTATGTCAACAAACTCCTCCAACCAAAACGCTCACCACATCGCCCACCCGTAGATTTTCACACACCGTAGCAGCAGTGAACTCACGGTTTTAACCGAAGCAAGTAAATCACTCCTCCAGAGGCTAACAAAATGTCCAGTTTTTTTTTAAACTACATGTTGTGTTAACTCGAGTTCAGTGCTTTACGGTGCCCTGCCAACATGTTTCTCAGACACTGAAGCATGCGCTCACTTCAAAACGGCAGCGGCAGCACTTCTTTCACTTACTGAACTCGTCCTCAGTTGTTGCTTCAACATGTTGTGTTACCGATCCCATCGGCTTCATTTTTGTTCCGTTTGCTGAACCTCACCACTTCTGACTCCCATTCGCTCAGTACTGCAATTATGAGGAAAAGGAGAACACAAACAACAGACAGAGACACCACATACCCTGGCAGAGTAGCAGCTTTGCAGACTGACAGAGATCAGTTATCATGTAGCAGCAGCACCACCTGCTGGAGAAAGCAGAAACTGGACTTTTTAATTAAAAGATATACTTCCACATCACAAATTTAATAAAAAAAAGTATTTTAACACATTTTTTTCTTTAAATAAATGAACTCAGACTTTTCAACCAGTTGATTTTTCTTTAAATAAATGAACTCAAACTTTTCAACCAGTTCATAATAGCAGTAAGTCACTCCAGAGTGTGGTATATCATGGGGTATTGTCACTTCTTGGGCAGTTGGATGCACTTGGCCTGCGGCCTCGTGCCCAACCACCCAAGGCGTGATGATATCCCATGATATACCACACCCTGTCATGCCTCATTGCTTAAATATAATGTAACCATCTGTTCAATGTGTTTAATTATGTTGCTTTGTAATTACATTTCCTCAGCCATGGGTAATGCAGGATTTTACGACAGTCTTATGACATGTTTTAAGTAATGAGGTTAGAGAATCTTCAGACACCATTGTATAATATGCAATTCAGCATTGCATTAGCAAACAGAACAAAGATTGTTCCCTGACAAAATAACAATGTGATGAGATTTTAACATTATGGGATTATTATTAACTATAGCAATCTCTAAATGGAGTATATTGAGCCAGTTAGTACTTAAAAATTGTGAACTTTTGCCACATGGTTTGTTAATGGTCATTCATTTTTTTGTTTATTTGGATTGATTGTTAACAGACATAAAGAACTTGTCTGTATCCAGAAAGGGTCTGTCTGATGTCAAGCTTCAGGTATACCTGATGTGTTCTTTGACACCAGCATACACCCGTAGTTCCATGAACAGAGGAAGTATGGCTGCATCATGGTGTCATCTACACCATTAAGTGTCTTGTAACATGTTGTCTTTATTACTACCAGACACTGGTTGATGTGCTTTTTATGTTTGCTTGCACGCATGTGCAAGAAACACAGTGCCACCATATGACTTTTCATAGGTGTGCCACTCAGCTTCCAATGCCCTGCTCCCTTTTGCAGGCACTGTCTCACCACACCAATACATGTCTGAGCTGTCTATGACAGCAGTTCAGATGCAGTGGCATACAGATGAAAGTGAAACACCTCTGCAATCAGCAGAGGTAGCGTCTAGGCAATTTGCATACTGCCGTCATCAGCAGTATGCAAATTGCCTGCACATCACATTGTATCTGAATTGTCTTTCATAGACAGTTCTTCCTCCCCCTGACCCAAACACCTAGTAGCATGCTGGGAGCCTACACCAACGTGCTCATGCACTCCTCCCACCCATACACCGTATGGCCGATGGGGGTGCTCAATCCCCGGGCTCCACTGTCCCCCCCCAAAACAGACTTCCAGGTACCACGCTGGAAGCCCACCCCAGTGTGGCAACAGTCCATCGTCCATATGGCCAACGGGGGTGCCCAATCCCCCGTCAGCTTCACTGGCCACCCCCAAACAACCTTCCAACGGCCTCGCTGGGAGCCCACCCCAGCATGGCAACAGTCCGTTCTCCCTATGGCCAACGGGGATGCCCAATGCCCCATTGGCTCCACTGGCCCTTCCAAACAACCTTCCAGATGCCACACTGGGAGCCCACCCCAGCATGGCAAAAGTCCCACATCGTCTTCCTGAAAAATAAATAATAAAAAAAACCAGGCCCCTCGTTGACCCCTTAATCTGCGCCCACCCTCTGTGCACCCACCTCCCCACACACCCCCTCACCCCATACTTACCTCCGGAGCCCGGCATGACGATCTTTAGTGGACCGGAAACACGTCTGCACTCTTGAAAGCCGTCCGCGAACTGAAGAAATACCTATAAGCTGTATAATTACATAAATGGGAAGAGTTTTAACTTTGGTTCATATCTCAGACATTTGGGGAATTTTTTTCACCAAATTTTCAACATAGGGTTATTATGACCCCACCTCATGAACTCAGTCACTGTCATTTTGTTATTCAGTCCCAAAAGGTGATTTTGCGGTCACTGCACGGAACCACCTTTTGGGACCGAGTAACACAATGGCAGAGTCACAGTTCATGAGGTAGGCCCCCCAAAAACCCTATGTTGAAAATTTGGTGAACAAATTCCCCAAAATGACTGTTTCTAGGGACATGGATATGTTGTTCATCCACACTCATTGGCAGTATCCTTGCCGCTTTAAATCTTGCCGGAAGGTCTTCAAGCTTGCTCCTCCACCCACCGGGTGGTATAACTCGCTCCGCCCATGCGCCAGATCTTCCTTACCGGCTTGAAGCTCAGGTTCCCTCCTTAACGCTCATGCTTATGACTGGTTCCTATTTCTCCGCTTATGCGGATTTAAAAAATAAAATTTTGCAAAAGACTTCAGTTTTCTATCCTCGCGGCCGCGGCGGACAACCGACTCCGGATTTGGAGATGCCCATGCGGGCAGAAGATGTCTCGGACGGATCCTCACTCCACGTGTGTATACTGCTTAGGCCTTGAGCACGACCCGCAGGCTTGCGACCTGTGCTCATCTTTCTCGGCCTACGTCCTCGAAGACCGTGCTGCCCGGTTACAGCTGGGCCGTCCCGGCGTTCCCCCCTCGGTGAAGTCCAAGGAGGCCGGTTGGCGGTGTCGCGGCGGGCTCGGGCGGATCAGCTCGAGCGGATGGTCGCCTCGAAGAGGAGGCGCGCTGGCCAGATCTTCCTCGGCGCTGCATTTATCCCGCCTTCTGGGTTCTTCCTACACGGCTTCTTTTAGGAGCTTTGTCTGTCCCTCTCCACTAAAGGAGAAGGCCTCGTCCTGCGGGACCTTATTCTCGGTCCAAAGAGGGACAGGGGTAGAGTCCCTCGTCGGCGCTCTTGGGAGCGGGAAGGTCCCTCTCCCGGGCCGTCGACCGTCGGCTTGTCCGACCGCTTCGGCCGGCCACTGGCCTCACGGTGTCCCGTCAGGTCAGTTGACCGAGACTCCACCGATGAAGTCGAGATTTTTCTCGACCCATTGGACGGGCTGTCGCCTTTAGCAGCCGAGATTCCCCTCTCCCCGGTTCCCCCGGGAGGAGTTGAGGATCCCGTGGGCTCGCCTGTGCCTCCGGTTCCGGAGCCCTCGGATGGACCATCCGAGCCGAAGGGAGTGCCGGTTCCGGCCGACACCTCCCCGCACCGACCTCGGAAATTCCGGGACTCTCGGTCTCGGTCTCGGACCTCTTCGCGGTCCAGCCGATCCCACCGTCATAGGCGGTCTCGGTCTCGGCACCGCGGTAAGCGGCGTCGCCGCTCGTCCTCGTCCTCCTCCTCGGATGAGGGGAGGCTTCGGCGTAAATTACGCCGACGATGCGAGGACCTTATGTTTAGCAACAACTCCTCCTGCCGGGAATAGCCGACTCCGCCTTCCCGGCCATTAAGTAACTTGTCACCGAACGGCCGATACAACCCTCGACTTGTCCGAGGAGCTCATACCCAGGCCGGTTGTTCGGCCAAAACCAGCTGCTCCACCGATTCCGGTGGAACCTCCGCCTCCACAGCCATCAATTGGGGCTCCGACCAAGGATTCTCGGTCGGCTAAGGGTTTACCCCATCGGCTGTCAGTTACCCTCACTCCCCGACCGACCTCGGCAGGTGAAGGGTGGCTCAGGCCAGAGGCAGCTCTTCGAGGACTCTTCCGAGTCCGAAGATGATTCCTCCTTCTTCTCCAAGCGACTGGACTTGGAGTCTTCAGGAGGTCAGTCAATGGACGATAGCCCGTCGTCCTTCCTAGGACTGCTTCGCTCATCTCGAGTCTACCGGATGGAGCTCGAACCTGTTTCAAACGGGCCAGGTATCCCCTCACGGAGATTCTGGACCAGGATCTCCGACGGAGGCCTTTCCGTGGCCGAGGCCATAGTGGGTCCGGCACTGGAACTTTGGCAGCGCCCTGCTTCCTGCTCCCGCGCCGTGCCAGGATGGCCAGGAAGTATGCGGTCCCTACCAGTTCCTTGTCCGGTTTGGAACACCCTCTGCTGAGGGGTTGGTTACCGACAGCGTTTTTCCGGGCGCCGGCAACGTCAGGGATGTGGACAAACCTCCTGACAAGGAGTCAAGAATTGGACTATGTCGGGCGAAAAGTCTACGCTGCGTCCTCTCTCGGCCTTCGTCAGGCCAGTTCGGCCGTCCTCATGGCACATTTTTCTCATGCCCTGTTGGGCTCCCTGGATGAGGTCATCCCTCATCTTCCCGCCGATCTGCAGACTACGGTTAAGCAGGTGCGGGACCAGGGCAGGGCAGTGGCCAAACAGCAGCTCCAGACTGCTTTGGATATAGGGGACTCATGTGCCAGATCGGTGGCGGCCGCAGTGGCTATGCGTCGGCGGGCTTGGCTGAGGATATCCACCTTTACTTCGGATACCCAGCACAAGTTGGCGGATGTTCCCTTTTTGGGGACTGACCTCTTCGGCCCTGGGGTGGAGGGTCACCTGCAGAGGATCGAGAAGTCCAATGCCACCTTGGACTCGGTCTCTTCCGCTCAGAAGGACAAAGGCCGCAAACCACAGCCTAAGCCCTTTCGTTCTTCTGTGCCCCCGGCGCGCCCGGCCCAGCAACGTCAGGGCCAGCAGGCTCGGCCTTGGCATCCCAAACCCAAGCCGCGCTTCCTCTAACAGGAGGCAGGGAGGAAAGGGCCCAGGAGGTCCCTCGGCGGTCCTCCTCCAAGCCTGCCCAGTGACGGGCTGAGGGGTGTCGCCCCATCCCCGTCACCTTACCCCTGGGTCCCCGCGTGGGGGGACGGCTCCGGCACTTCCGTTCCGCCTGGTCCGCTGTTACCACGGACAGGTGGGTCTTGGAGGTGGTGGGAAGAGGCCTGCCTCTGGAATTCGAGCAGGCACCACCCTTCAGAGCCGTCGCCCCTCGGGAGGCTTCGGGATCCCCAGCCTCACTGGCGGCTCGTCGAGCCGACATCGCTCTCCTCCTCCAGAAGGAGGTGGTAAGAGAGGTGGTGGACCCTCCTTCAGACCCAGGGTTTGTGTCCAGGTACTTCCTGGTTCCGAAGCGGACGGGGGGCTGGCGCCCCATTCTCGACCTACACGACCTAAACAAGTTCCTAAGGTCTCGAACCTTCAGGATGGTCACTCTGGCTCAGATAATACCATCCTTGGAACGCGGCGTGTGGTTCTGCTCTCTGGACTTGCAGGACGCGTTTTTTCACGTCCCTATCCGTCCGTCTCACCAGAGATTCCTTTGCTTCCGAGCGGAAGGATCCCTCTTCGAGTTCCAAGCCATGCCCTTCGGCTTGTCTCCAGCTCCCAGGGTCTTCACCAAATGCATGGCAGTGGTGACAGCATTCCTGCGGCGCCGAGGGTTCCGGGTGTACCCTTACCTGGACGACTGGCTGATAGCAGCTCCTCCAGGGAGGAGGCGGAGTGGTCAGAGATCTGGCCCTCCGGTCTGCTCTCAACTGGGCCTCCTTATCAACGAGGCCAAGTCGGAACTCGAGCCGAAGCAGGTGATTCTATTCATCGGGGCGCAGCTCGACTCTCTTCGAGCCAGAGCGCGGCTCCCGGCGGACAGGGCCGAGGTTCTTTCCTCCTTTGCCCGATCATTTCTGGTTGGGCAATTGCGCCCTGCCCGGGACTTCCTGCGCCTCCTGGGTCTCATGGCGGCCTGCACCAGCGTGGTCCGTTGGGCCCGCTGGAACATGCGTCCCCTTCAGTGGGGACTGGCCAGCCAGTGGTCACAACGCTGCGATCCTTGGACCAGCTTGTGTCGGTGACACAGGGGATGTGGAACGCTCTCCAGTGGTGGACCGTTCCAGATCATTTGCAGGAGGGCATCCCGTTCGTCCGCCCCGAGCCGACGGTCTCTCTATCGACCGATGCCTCTCTGATGGGTTGGGGTGCCCATCTGGGGGAACACCGGGCTCATGGCCTCTGGTCCCCACGGGAGTCCCGATGCCACATCAACCTGCTGGAGCTCCGAGCGGTCCGCCTAGCTCTCACCGCCTTTGCTCCGTTCCTCCGGGGTCAAGTGGTCCGAGTCCAGGCGGACAATACCACGACCATGTACTATCTGAACCGCCAGGCGGGGACGCGCTCCATGCTTCTATGCAAGGAAGCCTCGCATTTGGTCACTGGTGGCAGCCTGGAGGCGGATCTCCTAGCCATTCACGTGGCAGGAGCCTCCAACACCCTGGCCGATGCCCTGAGCCGGATAGGGCTGCATCTCACGAGTGGTCTCTCCTGCCGGAGGTAGTACAGCATCTGTTCTCCTTTGGGGCACACCTCAGGTGGACCTGTTTGCCTCCATGGAGAACCGGCTGAGTCTGTTCCATGCCCGCCCTCAGCAGGGCTCGCTGCAGGGGATGCCTTCTCGAGGCAATGGACCCCGGGCCTCTTTCCGCCTTTCCCCATTTCCCTTGATCCACAAGGGTGCTTCTCAAGGCGAGGAGGGACAAGGCGCAGGTGATTCTGATAGCCCCAGACTGGCCTCGCCAGTTCTGGTACCCAGATCTCCTCAGTCTCAGCTCCAGGACTCCCGGCAGCTTCCAGCTCGCCGGACCTGCTCTCAGTCATTCAGGGAAGGTGTTCCATCCGACCTTCAATCCCTGCACCTGACGGCCTGGTTCCTGAGCGGCTAGAGTTCCAGGCCTTGGGTCTTTCCGACGAGGTCCTCAATGTAGTTGAGGCGTCCCGTAAGAGTCGACCAGAAAATGCTATGCCTTCAAATGGAAAAGGTTTTCCATTTGGTGTCAGGAACAAGGGCTTGGACCCTTCCTCCTGTTCCTTGGCAAGCATCTTGGACTATTTATGGTCCCTTTCTAGTCAAGGCTTAGGTCGGCGTGACCTAAGGGTGCACCTGGCACTGTCTCTGCTTACCGAGCAGCGGGCGGGAAGCGTCGGTGGCGCGCAGGAGAGAGAGGTGGTCTGGCGCTTTTTCAAAGGCCTTGATCACATTTCCTCCAGTGCGGAACCCCCACCTCCGTGGGATCTACTGCTGGTACTGGCAAAGCCTCGCGGGCAAGCTATTCGAACCTATGCACAGGTGTGCTCTCTCTCACCTGTCGTGGAAGACCGCTTCTTGGTGGCTATCACGTCAGCCAGAAGGATGGGAGAGCTCCAGGCGCTTTCCATCGAGTCTCCTTACCTGGTCTTCCACAGGGACAGAGGTTGTCCTGCGCCCACCCAAATTCCTTCGAAGGTGGTGTCGGAGTTTCACCTTAACCAGGTGTTGACTCTGCGGTGTTCTACCCAATCACACCTCGGAGGCTGAATAGGCTCCATACTCTGGACTCTGAAGGCGCCGCTTATTATAAGGAGCGCACGGCTGAAATTGGGAGAGGTTCGCCAGCTGTTTGTCACCCACGCTGAAGCCGCATCTGGCAGACCTGCAGCCAAGCGGGACGATAAGCAGGTGGGTAACCTCCTGCATAGATCTCTACTATAAGTTGGCGGGCATGGAGCCTCCCAGAGGATAAGAGCTCATTCTACCCGCCATACTGCTGCAACGGTGGCTGCTTCCAGGGACGTCCCTATCCAGGAAATCTGCAGGCTGCTACCTGGAAGTCAGCAAACATCTTCATTACCCACTACCACATCGACCTTGAGTCATGGATGCTGGTTTTGGGGCCTCGGTTCTCCAGTCTCTTTCCCAAGTAAGTATATGGGGTGTGCGTCTTGCCCTCCTCCCGGAGAACTGCTAGAGTCTGCTAATGAGTGTGGATGAACAACATATCCATGTCCCTAGAAATACAGGTTACTCACCTGTAACAGGAGTTCTAGGAATGGTATATGTTGTTCATCCACACGACCCACCCGACCTCCCCGGCTTCGACGCACAACCTGAGCTTCCAGCGGGCCAGATCTGGCGTCATGGGGCGGAGCCGAGAGTTATACCACCCGGGTGGGTGGGAGGAGCAAGCTTGAAGACCTTCCGGCAAGATTTAAAGCGGCAAGGATACTGCCAATGAGTGTGGATGAACAACATATACCATTCCTAGAACTCCTGTTACAGGTGAGTAACCTGTATTTTACGAGCGTGTGTTGTGCAGTTCCTAAGCATGCTCATAACTTTGCAGATTTTTAATATTTTAGCTCCAGATTTTCAGCATTGCCATTCTACCACACCTCCTTATGTGCAGTATAGCTGTAATTTTTCACATCTCACCCAAAATGTGTTTTCACACATGTAACGCACAATGACGCAGTCGGTGTGCAAAATCAATGTTTGAGACAGATTAAGAAAATCTCAGTGACACTGTTCATGAGCAGAGGTCTTAAAATGGTTATGTTGAAAATTTGGTGACCAAAGTCCATAAAATGACCGTGTTATGAGCGTGCATTGCGCAGTTTCCACGCACCCATATTTTCAGTCAAGATTTTCTACATTGGCGTTTTTCCACACCTCCTTATGAACAGTACAGCTGTCATTTTTCACACCCTGGCCGAAATGTGTTTTTGCACTTCCAGCACAGAAATGCGTGGTTGCTGTGGGAAATCAGTGTTCGGGACAGATTACGAAAATGACAGTGACACTGTTCATGAGCAGAGGTCCCAAAATGCCTGTGTTGACAATCTGCTGCAAACAGTCCCCAAACTAATTAGTTTCTACGCACGCTCGTGACTTCACCGGTTTTTTTATATTTTCACTCCAGATTTTCAACACTGCCATTTTTACACCACCTCATGAACAGTACAGCTGTCAATTTTCACATCCTGTTCGAAATGTGTTTTCGCACCTGTGGTGCCAAATGGCGTGGTCGCTGTGCAAAATCATCTTTTGGCTAATGAGCTGATATTGCCACTGTTCATGAGGTAGGGGTCACAAAAAAACATGTTGAAAAACTGGAGTGAAAATACCAATGAACACCTGGGGCAAGAGTTTCCGACTATAACGCCCCACCCTGTAGAGACTGACAGGGATCAGGAGCGTGACTTGGTATTATCGCCTGTAAGGCTCATACTATTCCACCCCCACCCGCACCCTGCAGCTAGTGACAGGCATTGAAGTGTGCCCTGGATTCTTCTGCCCCAAAGTTCACCTCATTCTCCTACAGTGCACCCATCTCACTGTATTTCCTGATGGAATGGGGTGAGCATAAGGCCCAAAGACCCCAAGGCACACCGTGACACTTGTCGGTGTCTGCAGGGTAGGGTGTGGTGAAATGGCATGGCCGTTATGCCTGATGCCCCAAAGGCACTCTCCAATGCCTGTCAGTCTCTGCAGGGTGGTGGTGGGGTTGGCTTTAGTTCAATACTTCACTGCCATTCCTATTATGCAGCTCTCTAACTCCTATATTACCAATGCCAATGCCAGCAAGCAAACATTCGGCACTGACAAATGCTTGTTTATTTCTGTTTGAAAGATACACTCAATAGTGTGGAATTTAGTGATGTTATTGCATTTGATCTGTTTTGAAAAAAATTATAGTTTTGGGTATGCCATTGTTAGTGCTATTGAACTGAATAGCTAACGCAGGTGGAAGAACTATTTTATTTGTAAAGTGGTACTGATGTTAATCATGAAATGGTTAGAAATAATGTTGATTTCTTTTTTCCTCACTCAGCCACTACAACAAGTGCCCCCGCTTCCTCCCATCTTGTACAGCTCATGCCACTCCCGGAAGGTGCGGCACCAGGGGCTCCAGTCAAGCAGCAGCTTGTGCTCGACTCTGCTGGTGAGTTACAATGATGTACTGACAACTGTCTTTTAAGTCAATGTGCACTATCTAGTGTTACGTGCTGTGATGATAGTGTGTGACATAGACTGTACAGCTAATTTATTTTGTTACTTGCGCTGTTTCATGTTATTCAAAATATTGTCTTCATGTTAAGAGTTTTATTTCTGCTACGGGTCTGTACTCTAGATGTTACGCCCAATGTTGACAGTCTTACAGGTACTGTTCACTGAACCCATCCATAGTTTTATGTAGCTGTAGGTATCCAGTGATGTTATAGTAAATTTTGGATGGGAGTGGAGTATATTGCCCGGGTCACACTGTTAAACTCTTCACTATATTGTGCACCGATGAACTGCTCTGGGGATGGGGCACACTGTCTCACTGAGACAGTACAACTTCTTACTTACCTAATGTATAGTGAATAGTGGAATGTTGTTCTGCGTAGAATTCCACTCCCTCTCAGAATGCTGTTCTTCCACAGTTCCAAGGTCATGGAATGCTGTTCTACCCTACTGTGGTAGGAAAGCATTCTGGAACCTCTAGACAATGCATGAGTAAGTTTTGTTTTGAAAACAAAAGAAGTCACAAAAACATTTTTCACACAGTACTATGCAGTATGAAAAATACAGCATGAGGAACTCTATGCAGAAACAGTGTGTTTTGCATCCTCGGGGTTCTGATTACCATGGACCACTCCAGCTTCACTCTCGAAGTCAGAGGGTATCAGAATCCCTCTGTTGGAGAACACGTGGTTCTGCACACTGTATATACTCACTTATAAGTCATTTTTTTTAGTAACTGAAACTGAATGCTAAGTTAGGGGGGCCAACTTATAAGCGAGTTACCGAGGATGTAGCTCTAATCCACGGTCACAGTTCTGAATGAACATGTGCTATCTAACCAGCAGTTTGATTCACAATGTAGCCCATTAATCAAGTCACACATACCCCTTACATAGCTCATAATTATACAGTTTATCCCTTATCTAGCTCACGGTCTGAACGATTAGGTAGTGAACTAAATAAGTCATTGATAGCTTCCTCGTGGTCTGCTGTTAACAAAAATTAAGTGATAAATACCCTAAGCACTTTTCACTGTCTGCATAGCTGAAAATGCCTGGAGTGAAAGGCAAGTGCTGTTTGTATACCGCAGAATTTGAACTCTGAGTTGTCCAGTTCACTGAATTACAGAGTAACACTGCTGCCGAAAGAGATTTTGATGTTGATGAGAAACTTATTCGCGACTGGCGTTTGTGAAAAAATAATCTGCAGTCCCTAGAAAAAAATGCCAAACGAGTAAGGTAGTTCAACTCACCAGTGGTAATCATTGAGGCTGAACTGAGTACCTGGGTACTCGAACTCAGGCAGCAAGGCTATATTGTAAATCGGATGGCAATAAGGCTCCAGGCTTTAGCATTAGTGAACAAACTTGGTTTAGAGGGGTTTGAAAGCTTCAAGGCATCTGCAGGTTGGTGCACCTGTTTTATGCGAAGGCACGGACTGACTTTACGGCAAAGAACCCATATTGCACAGAAATTACCATCTGATGTAAACAGAAAGGTGGACAGCTTCCATAGTTTTGTTATAAATGAGAGGAAGCAACATAATTACCCACAAATTTGTATTGGTAACATGGATGAGATGGCAGTCAGTTTCGATCTCCCCTCAAATCACGCAGTTCATATCGTATACACATATTTCTTAAATGTCCTATTGCCATGTTTTAACATGTAGTACGAAATATATATGCAGTATCTTAGATCATTTTTTTTGGGTCCATAACAAGTACTAAAGAATTAACGGCAGGTGGGAACACTAAAAAACCGAGCTACCGTACAGTGTGCAAGTGGGTAAGAGAAGCCTGGGAATCCATAAACACAGAGGCAGTAATCAAGTCTTTTAAGAAGTGTAGAATTTCCAGTTGTATGGAAGGGACTGAGGACCACTTACTGTACGAAGATATGATAGGGGAAGAGACTGCACAATCAGATAATGCAGAGAACGATGAAACAGCTGGAGAGCTTGATGATGTCTATGATGATATACCCCTTTCAGAGCTTCAACTTCACATGCTGTTTATGTCAGATGACGAGGACAATGAAACTGAGTTTTGTGGATTCGAGTGAATGCATTTATGCGGACATTTCATGTGCTTAACCTGTGCTTAATTTGCACTTCATTATCTTATTTTAAAAATGTCATTACACAAAAAAAATAGAGTGTTTACAAAACCAGAAATTTGAGTGTCTGGCTTATTTTAGTACCCCCGACTTATAAGCAGGTCAAACAAAAAGATTTATTTTGTGAGTAACCAATCATACCCCCCAACTTATAAGCGGACCGACTTATAAGTGAGTATATACGGTAGTTGCCCATTCCAGTACTCTCCATGTCTACAGCTGATGCAAGAGAGGTATGTGTTCAATATGTACAGTTTTACTTACCTGTGTCTCTACATTCAGGATCTACTAGCTGTTCTACGTATGTCACACTATGGCAGGGTGATGGCATACAAGTCATCAGTGTTGTCTGTAGTTGTGTGGACTTACTATAACGAAGGTTCTGCATTGATTGTCATGACTTTCATTGGCCTGACTGGGGAGAGTGGGGGACAGTCTCTCAGTGGGCCTTTTAGACTATTTACCCCTGTACATTGTGTGCAGGCATATCATGGGTGTATTACATTCATGTAGAGATGTTCAGCTAATCTGTGACTGTGTACTTAGTATGTACTATGTCTTCTAGAAAGCAGATATAGAGGATTGTGTAAGAGCAGTCATACATAAGAAGGACATTCTTGTATCGAGAGGTTTCCTTAGTGACAGATGACCTCAACAGCGCAGCTCGAGAGGTACTCTGTTACCAAGGGAACCTCAAGATACAAGAATTTCCTTGTTTGTGTATGACTGTTCATACACAATCTTTTATAGTGTGTTGGCAGTCACAGCATAGGAAATCACACAAAACCAACTGGACAAGACAACAGAGATTAGAAATGTTTACATTTTCTCTTTTTTTCAACTGACACGGTGTGCTGCAGATGTTTCTACAAGTTCAAGTTTTTAAAAAAATGCAACTTCCAGCTTAACTGGATTCAGGAAAGCAACTATGTGGCGGCATTCCAAGTTGTTATGCTGCAGTAGTGAGATAGCTAGTGCAGCATAACAGCTGTGAGGACATAGCTACTGCAGCATAACAACTCCATAACAGTTATGGATTTCTATCCACAACAACATGCTACCATACACTATAATTGGTTAGGGGAATTAGCAGTTTATAAAATGGGCAAAGGATTTCAAGCAATCTGATTGGTTGTTAGCCGTGCATTAGAAGTGTCTAATGCACAGCTAAAACTAGAACCCCCATTTAGAATACACAAGTCTATTTTATAAGCACAGTAAGCCACTCTGGGGATGTGCATTAGACAGTTCTAATGCACAGCTAGGGGACTGGACGCACTCGGCCTATGGCCTCGTGCTTCACTATGTCCCCCTAGCCGTGCATTAGAACTGTCTAATGCACACCCCGTGGTGTCTTATTGCTTACATGATGCACTTTCACTTCATACACTCGTAGGACATGTTCAACTGATATTACAAGATTTCACTAGAAATAGTAACAGGTTTCTTTAGTGTCTGAATGGCAGCTTAGGCTTCGTTGTATACTGTCACAAGATGGGACAACTGGTAGAGAAATCCTTACTGTCATCAGTTGTGAGTAAGTTGTATCAGTTAACTTCGGTGTGTGGGGGGGGATGAAAGCATTCCATATCTGATCCACTTCAAGTACTCACTATATTACATATCTGTACATTTTGTAACAGTGGCACACTGTTTTTATGAAGATATTTACTTACTGAGTGACTCACAAGTCAGTATGCAGTAGATGTAGTTTACATATTCATCCGTACTGGTGGCACAATACTTAATCCAGGGAGGTTGTGGTGGGTAGAGTCCACAGGGAGTATTCTGTGGTTGATCCTTTAAAACTAGTTGGTCCAATGGGGAGAATGGGCAACAGATTGTCTCGATGAGGCCTTCAAATTCCTCATCATGTTACCTTGTGTGCAGCTACTAACAAGGCAAGAATACCAGTTACTCTTCTAATTCAGGAAGGAGGTCCACAATGGGTTGGGAATTCCTTAGTAGATACTATTGGAGTCCTCAGGAATAACAATTTAGTACAAGTGATAGTACAGAGGTGTATATACTCATTCTAATATTTACACACGAGTTATGCTTTGTCTTTTGCTATGTTTTTTATAGAGAATGAACCATCTATGGAGGGTGCTGCTGGAGGAACAGACCCCACTGAGGGGACTGAGACTGTGGAGATAGAACCCTCTGTGGAGGTGACACCAGACTCTCCAGCAGTGGGTCATCCAACAGGTGCTGCAGGTCCAGCTGGGTCTCCAGCTGAGAAATGTAAACAGTTTCTAGCATGTTTTTCACTTTCTTTTTATACAGCATTACTGCCCACTCAGTCCACTCATTTGGACCAATGAATTCCGTTATAGCTGACAGAGTGCTTCCCCTAGAGTGCCAGGCTTGATCCGCTGTCTCCATACCTTTGTCTTCTTCCCACAGAGAACTTGTACTGTGGTGTCTGCCCACGGGCTGGTGACTGGGGCTGGGATCAGTCATCATCCAACCCTGAGAGGGGTGTTTTCTGGTTTTCTTTCTCTTGGTCCCTCCTCCCGTCAGGGCATCAGCACAGAGGACTGATATCCGGACAGATCCACAGCCCAAATAAAGCCATTGACATCATCAGTATACCTGACTGATACCAGCTGCACACAAGTTAGGATACAGCACACTTGAACGATTTTAGTGAAGCAATGCCACCCCCTTGCAGACTAGGCACTGCATACTGACTGCAGATCAACACCACAACTAAAGGCATGGACATCCTTGGTATACATCAGTTATGCTACCTGTGAACAAGTTAGGGCACTGAGCTGTTGCATGGCATCAGCCAGACAATGCCTCCCCCCCGGCGAGGTACTGCATATTGAGTGCAGAGCCACATACCAACTGAAGCCACTGACATTATCGGTATACCTCACTGATTCCACATGCACAACAGTTACGGCACTGAGCAGTAGTACTGCCTTAGCCAGGCAATGCCATTCCCCATCCCTCTTCTAGCTTGCATAGTGGATACTGAGTGTAGAGGTACAGCCCAAGTAAAGACATTGACATCATTGCTATACTTCACTAATAATGACTAGACACAAGTTAGGACCCTGAACAGTTGCATGCCCTCACCCAGCAACGCTATCTCCCTCCACATCAGGTACTGCATCATGAGTTCAGAAAGACAGTGCAAGTAAAGGCATTGACATAATTGCTATACCTTTGTGATATGACCTGCACAGAAGTTAGTACACTGTGTGGTTGCATGGTGTCAGCTAGGCAATACCCCCCTCCCCCCGATCAGGTACTGCATCCTGAGTAAACAGGCACAGCCCAACTAATGCTATGGACATCAATCGCTATAGCTCAGTGATAAAACACTTGCACGCAAGTCAGGACACTGAACAGTTGTATGGCCTCAGCCAGGCAATGTACCCCCCACCAAGTACTGCATACTGAGTGGAGAATAAGAGCTCAACTAAAGCCATGGATATCATCAGTATACCTCACTGATAATGGCTACACACAAGTTACAATGCTCAGCAGTTGCAGAGCCTCAGCAATGAAATGCTGCCCCCCATCTAGATCAGGTAGTGGATCCTGAGTACAGAGATGGGGCCCAACAAAAAACATTTAGATCAACGGCATACCTCACTGATATCGCCTGCACACAACGTAGGACAGTGAACAGTTGCATGGCCTTAAGACAGGCAATGCCCCCCCCCCACAGATCAGGCTCTGCATAGTGACTGCAGAGCTACACCCCAACTGAAGCCATGCACATGACTGGTATAGCTTACTACTAGCAGTTACACGCAAGTTAGGATACTGAGCACTTGCACGGCTTCAGCCAGACAATGCCCCCCGAGACACACCATGTACTGCATCTTGGGTAAAGAGCCACAGCCCAGCTAAAGCCATGGATATCATTGGTATACCATACTGATACCACGTGTACAAAAGTTACCCACTGACCAGTAGCATAGATTCAGCCAGGCAGTGCCCATCTCGCCCTTCTGTCCAGACCAGGCACTACATCATGACTACAGTCTAGTGAAACAATGTTTAATTCATTTTTAAACCATTTTAGTGGGATTTATACATATTCCCAGAAGTAGCAAGACTATTTAGAGCCTATTTTAGGTTTACGTATGCTAATTTGGCATCTTAGTGAGCGAGCAGTTCGGGAGTTACTTCCGGGTCTGCCGCTCATAAAAATGCTGCTGTCAGCAAGCGAAGCACATAAATGATGAGCTGCCAATAAATGAAACTTTGTGAAACGTTGTAGAGGATCTGTATTTGTGATAAACCCTTTTTAAAATACCTTAGATTTTAATTTGTGGAGCCCTGGTAAGACCAGAACCAGGAAGAGAGATTCTGTAGTTCAGTCCATAGAAGTCTGAACTACAGTCTAGTGAAACAACGTTTAATTCATTTTTAAACCATTTTGGTGGGGTTTATACATATTCCCAGAAGTAGCAGGACTATTTAGTGCCTATTTCAGGTTTATGTATGCTAATTTGGCATCTTAGTGAGCGAGCGGTTCGGAAGTCACTTCCGGGTCTGCCATTCATAAAAACGCTGCTGTCGGCGAGTGAAGCAGCATGTATTCTGCGCACGGGTAATCTGAGGCATGCACGCGTCTCATGTCATGTAGCTGTGGAGCCTAGTGGACTGGTGGGGGAAAAGCAAGATAAGTACATACAGTTTGAATAAGGATGTACTGCTGTTTAAAGAGTGTAATTGGCACAGGGAAAATCAAAACGGGGGAAGGGCAAGAAAGCATGTACTCAATGCAAAATGTTTACAGAGGAAGCAGAAGGACAGGAGTTTACATGTGAAAAATGCCTTCTAGTTGAATCCCTTTAAAAGGAAATTCAGCAGTTGCTCAATAGACTAGAAACCCAGAATGAGATTGAGAAACTAGAGAATTACATTGATGAAATGGTCTGTAATATTAGCCAGAATACCCATGAAAGTAGTGATACCAGACAGGCTGGAGAAGTTGATATTACAGAAAATAGGGCAAAAAAGGTTGATACTAGAAGTTTAAATGTACTGGAGAAAGACCTCAACCAAGAAATATTGAGTTTGCCACTCCACCTAACAAATATGATTGTTTACTGGAAGATAATGAGGTAACTTATGGAGCAATGGACCTACAATCACCAACTGAGGATATTAACCCAAATGTAGATATTACTAGGCAGATTAATGAAAAGCTCATTATTACAGACAAAAAAAAAATTAACAGGGACATAGTGGTCATTGGAGACTCCATTACTAGGGGAATAGACACCGCGGTGTGTAGTGGACGCAAAGATACCACCGCAGTTAGTTCTTTGCCAGGTGTTAGACTTTAAGATGTTTCCATAATGATGGAGGGGCTTCTTGAGAAAACAGAAGATCCTCTTGTGATTTTGCTCATTGGTACTAATGATGTGGGTAGAACTAGCATGGGAAAAATTCAATCAGAATATAAAAATATATCTAATAAGATTAAGCCAAGAAATGGGGAAATTATTATTTCCAGCATTCTACCAACTCATGGGTATCAATCATACAAAAACAGGTTAATTACAGAAGTTAATATATGGTTGAGGCACTTCTGTGAGACTGAAAATATAGGATTCATGGATAGCTCCGTGACTTTTAATAATAAGATACTTTTCAAACCAGATGGTTTACACCTAAATTACCCTGGTACAAGGATTCTAGGTAAAAATGTGGATGAAGTTATGCAATTTCATTTCAAATGGGTAAAGGAGGGGTAGCTCTGGCCAAAGAATTCAATACACAGTTAGATATAAAGCCAGCTCATATAAAATCTTTACAGTGGAATGCAGTTCTTATGAATGAAAGGAGTCTGGTGGGAAAATTTGATGAATTCAGAATATTGTTTTATACACTGTAGGCCAGATATTCAAACTGCGCTATTTTGTGGAGCAAGCCCTTGCGGTGCACAAAATAGTTGCACAGGGGTGGGGCCAGAGCGATATTTAAAGGAGTTGTGCCCTTGAGCAACTCCTTTGAATATCACCCCCCAGCCACTGTGCATGGCGCAGTGGAACTTGCGCCACCGCAAGTGGACAGAGTGGAGCATTCAACTTGCAGTGGCGCAAGTACCATTGCGCCATGTGCAAAATCCTGATATTCAAAAGGTGACATGCAAAGGGGGCCATAATTCATGCAAGGCGGGGGGGGCCATTTGCATCTGATTATGGCCCCATTTGCATGCCATTAGCATGCAGGTGCGCCGATCCCGAGGACTTGTACCTGGCACCTGCTAGGGCAGCAGCCGCCGGGGACCGACGCCTGCAGCCCGATCGCATGGCAGAAGACTGTAAAACCCCACCACCACCCCCACCAGCCCGATCGCGGCATAGCTTAAATCCTCCCACCAGCCCGATCGCGGGCAGCAAGTATCTCCCCCCTCGAACATATCCCTGGTGGTCAGTGGACCAATAATCCCGATGTCGGGATGTGAAATGGCACCCGAATATCCTGGTGGTCAGTGGACCAATAATCCCGATCACGGCATGTAAGTAAACAACCCCGAACATATCCCCACTGGACGATAATCCTGATCGCGGGATGTGAAGTAAACACCCCGAACACAGCCATGGTGCCTAGTGTCCCCCACCCACGAAGACTCACCACCCGCTCCCCGGCGGCGGCAGCATCCCAGTCGCCTGCCGACCCAGAAACGACTGCCCGGTGAGACTGCACCGATTGGTGCAGGCAGAGCCAATGGTGTGCAGCTATATCAGGTAAGACAGTCCAGATTGTGAATGATTCATTCACAAAACTGATCGTCTTTGATAGTATGGGCTGCACACCATTGGCTCTTGCTCTGCACCAATGAGCGTGCAGCCCTACCGGGCAGTGAGTCGGTGGGCGCCGGGCGCAGGCGGTGATGCTGCCGCCCGCCGCCGGGGAGCGGGGGTGGGGCTTCAGAGGTGGGGGGTGGGTACACTAGGCACCATGGCTGTGTTCAGAGTGTTTTACTTCTTACATCCGCGATCGATTATCGGTCCACTGGACCACGGGGATATGTTCGGGGGTGTTTACTTCTTACATGATTCATTCACAAAACTGGACTTGTCTTGTGCGGTATGGGCTGCACACCCATTGGCTCTTGCTCTGCACCAATGGGCGTGAGCCCTCACCGGCAGTCAAGTCGTGGGCGGCGGGCGGCAGGCGGGTGGGATGCTGCCGCCACGCTGCTGGGGAGTGGGGTAGGCTCGAGGTGGTGGGGGACACCAGGCACCAGGGCTGTGTTCGGGGTGGGTGTTTCAGTATTACATCCCGCGATCGGGATTATCAGTCCACTGGACCATCAGGGCTATGTTCGGGGTTTACTTCTTACATCACACGATTGGGATGATCGTCCGCTGACCACCAGGGCTATGTTCTGGGGGTGTTTACTTACATTCATGATCGGGATTATCGGTCCACTGGACCACCAAGGCTGTGTTGGGGGTTTACTTACATCCCGTGATTGGGATTATCAGTCCACTGGACCACCAGGGCTATGTTCGGGAGAACATTGCTGCCCACGATCGGGCTGGTGGGGGTAGTGGGGATTTTACACTCTTTGCCCATGATCGGGCTGCAGTGGGGGCACAGGAGTGGGTTAGCCAGTCACAGGTGGCAGCTGCTGTGTTGTGCCTGCAAGCAGCAGCTCACCTGTGGGTGGCCCTAGATTTGAGCTTTTTTTGCTCAAAGTTGTGCAGGCGCAGGTTGTGTTGCGCCTGCACAACTTCTGCACAGCCCGGTTGAATATCGGGCTGTGCAGTTTATGCATGGTTCCTCCCCCTCCAGTTCAGCATGCATTCATTTGCATTGCGCTGTTGCTCAGCATGTTTTCTGTGGCGCAACTGCCTCCTGCTGAATATCGCAGAATGGAGCAAGTTCGGACTTGCGCAGGCGCAACCCTTTTGAATATCTGGCCCATAATGTACTATTGGCAATGATCACGGAATCATAGTGGGACGGTGAAGACATGTGGGACAAAAGTATCCCAGGTTACACTATATTTTCAAAATCAAGAACTCACGGAAAGGGAGGCAGAATTGCTATATTTGTACATGAATCCATCAAATGTGAGGAAATACAGTGGGATACATCTACTCTGGAATTGATATGGGTTAAATTGTTACCTCAAAATAGTACCAAAATTATATTAGGGCTTTTGTATAGAGCTCCCTCTACTAACCTTCAGGATGATATTAAGATATGTAATACTATTAGTATATTAGATCCCAGGGATAGAGTAATTTTGGTGGGGGATTTCAATCTGCCTAACATCGACTGGAAAACCTTGCAGGCTAATGGTGGTATAAATAGGAAGTACCTTGATATGTTTGAACAGCTGAGTCTTGAACAAGTAGTGCATGGAAGCACTAGGGGGACAAAAACACTAGACCTGGTTCTCACGAATAAGGGTAACACAATTAGTAATGTATCAGTTAAAAGCCCATTAGGGAGCAGTGACCACTATGCTTTATTTTTCAATATCACTGGGCCAGGTAACACAAATATTCCAGTATTACATCTATGCTGAATTTCAGTAAAGTTGATTTTGTAGGCCTTAAAAGTGAGTTTGTTCAATGGGACTGGCAAAAAGAGTTAAATACTACATCTATCCAAGATATGTGGGAATTACTGATAACCAAGTTAAAACAGTTAAGAAATGTATACCAACCAAACTTAAATATGATAATTCTAAAAGGAACAAGCCGGTTTGGATGAACAAATCTATTAAAAAATTATAAATAAGAAAAACAGATTGTTTAAAAAGTATAAGAGCTATGGTTCACCATTACATTATAAATTATATAGAGAATGTCTTAAACAGACCAAACGAAACATTAGGAGAGCAAAAGCACATTTTGAATTGACACTGGCAGATAAGAGTCAAAGCCAGTAAGAAATCCTTTTACTCATATATAAATGATAAAAAAAAGGAAATAATATGATAGGACCCTTTATAAATACTGTGGGTCAAGTAGCTATTCCTGAGGAAATGGCTGATATACAGAATAATTCCGACGATGTGACAATGTTCATCCAAGGGTGTTAAGGGAGATGGCATGTGTACTTGCTCCACCACTTACCCATGTTTTTCAGCTCTCACTGGATCAAGGAAAAGTACCCCGGGATTGGAAAATAGCTACAGTGGTTCCTATTTTAAAAAAGGGGGCTAGATCCAAACCTGAACATTTTAGACCTGTGAGTTTAACATCACTGATGGGTAAGATCTTGGAAGAGGTAATTAAAGATTTGGTCATAAATCATTTGGAGGATAATGGTTTAGTGGACCAATCACAACATGGTTTCACCAAAGCCTGATCTTGCCAGACAAACTTATTGGCCTTTTATGAAAAAGTCAATAGCGAACTGGATAAGGGAAAATCAGTTGATGTGATTTATTTAGACTTTGCAAAGACATTTGATAAATTGCCTCATATTGAATTAATACAATTGTTGGAAGATATTAAACTAAATCCAAATATTTGTAATTGGGTGGAACAAAGAGTTTCCATTCTGGGTACATTGTCTAAATGGTCAGCAATCACTAGTGGTGTGCCCCAGGATTCTGTCTTGGGACCCAGTTTATTTAACATATACATAGCTTCCCTACAAGTAAACAATCCTATGATATGGTTGTATAAGTTTGCTGATGACTGCAGAGTGGGGGCAGTGGTTGATACTCGGGAAGAAAAAATGGAATTACAAAATACTATAAATGATATCTCGGACTGGACTACTAACAACAAGCTGATGCTTAATACTGCCAAATGTAAAGTAATGCATATGGGTAAATCAAATAAACGTAGTAATTACACACTTGCTAACTCACAACTCATAGTTACTAATAAAGAAAGGGACCTGGTTGTAATAATTAGCTCTGAACTGTTTACATTTTTTGCTTGGACACTGTGGGCCCATGTCTTGCTGAGTTAGCATTGCTTTGGGATGTCTTTTTAACTTTCCCCGTTTCGTGCTGTGTTGCTTTAATGCCCCTCATGACCTTTCCTGTCCTAGCTCCTGGATGTTCGCACTGACCCCTCGCACGACCAGTCAGTACTTAATTTGGATGACCGGTGATGCACAGCATTAGTGGGGTGGTCTATGGGGGGGTTTAAAAGTTGGGGCTTTGCGACATTCACCCGCTTTCCAGTCTTGCCAGCAACGATCGGAGTGCTCGTGTCCCCTCTGCCTCCCGATCATTACGCAATGAGTTTACTGAAGCAGGTGTAACCCCTAGATGGCGCTATCCCAGGGGCTACTACCCCTGCCTGATTTGCCACTAACAGGTTGAGGGGCCTGGATCCAATGGCGGGTGCCTCCACCCAGAGGTCAGGGTTTGCAATAGTTAAACTAACTTGGTCACAGCCCTCTGGGACACTGCAACCCCCTTTCTTCCCACTAGTGGCCCACACAATATATCAGAATTACCTTCACAGTATACACTTACCCCCAGGACTGGTTCCGCACTGGGACCTCCTGTGAAATAAGATACAGTGCAACAATCACAGTACAGTACTTTAACATAGACAAATACCTCAGGCAGTATAACTTTGCTGAAACAAGCAGCTCTGATTTATTTAGGGGATATAACAAGGACAGGGAGAAATCAGGTTAATTAGCTTATCACTCTAATCATCTACCTATGGCTCTGTGCACAGGCCTATCCTCATCAGTTACTGTCCCTGGGTACCCAAGCCCTAGAGGCTAGTCCAAACGTGGCAGCTGGTAGGGCCCTTTCACACAGAGAAAAGGAAAATTAAACAGTCAGCAGTACAGTAATTCCATTTGTATTTAATGTGCAATTCAACAGGGAGCGACCCTGAATTAGTACTCACGACCTCCAAATAAGATAGGGTCCTTCAATATCAGCAGGGCTACTCTTGAGCTCCAAGAGACTCTTCACACATTTATATGGTAAAAAGAAAGTACTATACCAGGCAGGCTGCTTCTCATCCTGATCGTAATTACTGCACAATACCGGGAGAACACACAGCAGATTCAGTTCCTGACAGACCGAGTGCAATTCAACAATTTCTCCAGTCTTCTACAGGGTGAGCCTGGTTTCTACTCTTCAGAGATCCTTTGATTCTTTTCACAGGACGGATTCAGTCCTAACAAGCAGTTACACAAGCTGCAGACCGGAACTCTGGGCCTTACACACGCTTTTGACTAAAACTGCACACTGAAAAGCACAGGGCTCCTTCCTTCTTCACTGCCAAAGCTCAACTGAAACTCCAACTGACAAAACCGGGCACTTCCTTTGAGTTCCTCCCAGTTCTTGACTGGATTGGCTGTCACTCACAATAGACTGCTGCTGTTGGTCCAAAAGGCGCTGAAGTCTAAACTACATCTCCCAGAGTCACTGTCCATACAATCCTCTTGTGGCTGGCTCAGATTATGAGTCAAGTTCTGATTCGTCCTAAGGCACCATTTAGAGCTGGCTTACCCCACACTGATTGGTCCAGTTCAGCAGTTCAAAACCAGAATGGGGAACTAGGCAGACACAGTTCTGACTGCAAAGAAAGCAGGTTAGACAAACTGTAATTTCATTATTACTGTAAATGATTTCTGGCAAACAGTTACATCTTTCAGATAGGTTCCCTTGCACTCCTAGTGACTGCAAAATGGATTGAATTGGCAGCAGCTCGAGTGGTACTCAAACAGAGAAGCACACAGTCCCCCATATAACTAATTATGTCTGCAAGCAGACAGCTCTTAAAGAGACAGTACCAGAGGCTCTAAAACACTCACTGATAAGTGGCTTAAACGCCAAACACCATTCAGGCTTGGAGCATTCAAGCAAGCTCCTGGAAGTCTTTTGGAACCCCCATTTGCAGGGGGGGTTACACAGGTAAGGCTGCTGTTACATTTGGGGCGAACAGCTGAGGGAAATTAGGGAGCAATATATGCCTAGGACATTAGGGTGCAATTACTATGGTGCTAAATACCGTAAAAACGCGTCCACTGTAAATTTTGGTGCCTGATTTTTAAAATGTGGCATACTTGCTCCTTTCCTGTATTTGTGGGACCAGGAATTATACATGTCCCTGTTCGTGACGAGCATAGCCTGGGCAAGGTTTTCAGATTTTAGTTGTTATGAACTGTGGGGTTGAAGGGAGGGATCTGGTCAGCATTTAGGGCTCAAATCCTGTGCAAAAAAAAAAAGGTGTAGATGGGATGGACAACAGCATTACCTGTAAATCGTGGTCTGCATAGTGATGGTGGCTGGGAATCACCCTTTGTTCTGTCCACCATTCTGAGACTGTGTGTCTGTGTGTGTGTGTGTGGCGGAGGGAGGGGTACATGCAGCTTATTATCTTGCTTTGTGTTTTTTTGTGAGTTGTATTGTAAATGTTGCACTGTGTTTGGGGGAAAGAGACTATCATGCCGCATGATGTGGGCCTGGGTTTGGAAGCCTGCTGTGGCATGTAGGCCTTGACTGGACCATTTGGAACCAAAAAGTAACTTTTTAGGTTTCCAAATGGTCCCATCGAGGCCTACACACCGCAGCAGGCTTTTAAACACAGGCCCATACCTTGAGGCATGATGGTTTTGTTTTGGGGAGGGTTGGGGGGCACGACTCTCCAGCTGCAATGTGTTTTACTGTGTTTAAGTATGCTTTATAGTTTTTATCAGACTTGGATTGTAAATGCTGCACTGTGTTTGGGGGTGGGTAGACTATCATGCCACATGGTGTGGGCCTGGTTTGGAAGCCTGCTGTGGCGTGCAGGCCTCGATCGGACCATTCGGAACCCAAAAAACACTTTGCCCCCTGGGTCTGTGTGGTGGCTGCTTGTGTTTGTCTGTGTCTGTAGCTTACTTTTTGTGGATTTACATGTTTTTCTGCTTGTGGTAACTATACCATTCTTGCTCACTACATCCGTGGAAGTCTCCTGGACTGGATTTCTGCAAAAAATCACTATCAGGTATCTTTATTTTCATTTTAAAATCAACTTTTTGGAAGCTATCCCAAGCAAAACATAAGTGAAGCAACTACATCTGACAAACTCGGTGACTCTGGGTCCTGCTGGAATCCACATTTTCGTCTGACCTGCTCCAAGATCTGTATGTGGGCTTTTAAGCAACCTGTTTGAATGACAAAGAAGCATACAGACAAAGGGATTTCACATCCTGCATATGTGCAGGCACAGTTAATCACCTTCAGGAATTTTAACATTTCAGTGACTCTGGACCTCAGCTATTAATCATTCTTTTGGCTTTTGACTTAACCACCAGGTACCTATCTGCAAGCGACTGGGTGCAACTGACAAGCTACAAGGATAAATAGGCATATCGTCCTCTACTACTAACAACCTCCTTGCTCTGGGACCCTAGACACCTGCACTGGTCCAAGTCGCATAAGCCTCAGAAGTGTAATTCTATTGACTATGAAGTACGGCAACTGTCTCTTAAACTCCTACTCCTCCTCTTGATATCAGGAAGTGTCCTCTCAAATCCTGGCTCTGTCTCCTACAGTACAATAAAGCCTGCCAAAATGGAGGGGGGGCTCAAAATTGCTACCTTAAACATCTGCAGTCTCCTCCCAAAACTGACCTCCCTTCAAATCTTTGCCAGCCAACACAACCTGGATATCCTTGCCATCGTCAAAACTTGGCTGACACCTAATACTCCGGATCATGCCATCTCTATACAAGGCTACAAGATATTCAGGCTGGATAGGACCTCGAAAAGGGGTGGTGGGTGTGCAATCTACATAAAGGACTACCTCACCTGTCTCCCTGGTTCTTACCCCACCACAGAAACCTCAGTGCAACTCCTCCCTATCAAGATACTACTTGGTGCCCAAAACAAAGTCCTCACGATTGCTGCTGTCTATATTCCCACCAAAAGATCCTGATTCCGGCCTACAGGCTGTCCTCGAGTTTGTAAGTACACAACCTTCTGACATCGAACTCCTTCTCCTTGGGGACTTTAATATAAATTGGCTTGCTCCTGACGCAGGGTCAAACAAAGATGCTATCCTAGCAGCAAATTTAACACAAGTGGTAAACTCCCTACCAGGAAAACTACAAATCAGGACCAGCACCCTCACTGACTGGATCCTTACCAGCCACCCTACCCAGATAACTAATGTAAGTGTTCTCCTGACTCACTCAGTGATCACTCTCAATAATATGTACCTGGACAAATAAGTTTCAGAAGTCGCCCAAAACCATCTATAGCAGAGTCCTACCTTATGGCAACCTTACTCATCTCAAGACCTGTCTTAGGCAGATAGACTGGTCCTTGATTTACAAAACTCAAGATGTTGACCTAGCCCTTGATTACTTTATTACTACTTTCAACACTGTCTGTGACACCTATGCACCAGTAAAAAAGCTCAAAATCAAAGCACTCACAAATCCCTGGCTCATGGCGAAGCTATTGGCACAACTCAAAAGTAGGGATCACCTCTGGGCCACTGCAAGAGCTACTGGCACTCTGTCGGACATCCAAAAATATAAACAGGCTCACAACCACTGTACTAAACAGATCTGCTTGATGAAGAGCTCCTACTTCAAGAATGCCCTCTCCAACTCCTGGGGTGAAGGGAAATCCTTCTGGGACAACATAAGAAATATCATGGGTCAACAGTCCAAATACTTTCCTACAATAATGAATGCGGATGGAACCACTACATTAGACCCAGAGATCATTGCAAACACCCTAAATGATCTTCATGGACCTTAGTGGTGTCCTCTCATCTGATTTCTTCACTGATGCTGACCCTCCAATTTCTACTTCTACTACTGCCTCTCCAACCAAACCACTCTTCCATTTCAAACTAGTAAAGGCACATGAAGTCTATAAATATGTAAAGAAGGCCATTTCTAAGTCCCGAGCAAGCAGCGACACTATTGACCTTAAACTTCTGTCCCTCACTCTGGAGGAAGTACTGCTCCACCTCACAAAAATTTTCAATCTCTCCCTCTGTTACAGCCAATTCCCTAGGAAATGGAAGGCTGCAGTTGTCACTCCGGTGTACAAAAGTGGTGATAAGTCACTGCCTGGTAACTATCGCCCGATATCAATACTACCACCTCTCTCTCAGGCCCTTGAACGCTTGGTGGCAGACCAACTTTCAGACTACCTGGAAAAACACAACATCCTATGCACTCAGCAGCATGGATTTAGGAAAGAGCACAGCACATCGACTGCCCTACTTGAATTCTCAGGAGCAATCCACAATGCCATGGACAAAGGAAACCTAACTGGAGCAGTCTACATTGACTTAACCAAGGCATTTGTTACAGTACACCATGGCCTACTTATCAAACAACTACTATCCCTAGGGCTCTGCATGAGGTCCTGGTGACTGGGTAAAATTACCTTGCTCAGCGCTCTCAATCTGTAAAAGTAGCTGGAGTTCTCTCTGACTCAAAACCGTTCGCTCAGGAGTTCCCAGGATCCATCCTAGGCCCCTCCTTTCAGCCTTTTCCAAACTCCTCCCCAAATCCTGCCCTGAACAAATAATCCTCTATGCCAACGATGCCGTGATTCTTGCCACTCATAAAGATCCGAACCTCTTATGCCTCAACCTTCAGCATGCTTTTTCCAAAGTTGAGATGTGGTTCCTTGAACATAAGCTGGTTCTAAACCACAAAAAAACTGTATCCATGCTCTTCTCTAACCCGCAAAACAAGAAACGGCAAGTCCCACTCACCATTAATACATACTATGGAAATACCCTTGAACAAGTGCAAATCTTCAAATATCTTGGAATCAACTTTGATCAAGGCCTAACCTTTGCAACTCACATTGACAGTACAGCAAAAACTATTAATCAGCGAATTGGGATTCTGTATCGGAACCGACAGTTCCTTACCCATTCTGCACTGAAGATTGCCATCCAATCCTCTATCATCTCAGTCGTTGACTATGGCTTAGTTATATACGGATCTGCCACTACTACAACACTTAGTTGCATTACAACATCCCTAAATAAGGCCTGTCGGCTGCTCACTGGTGCACATCGATGTACCCACACATGTGAACTCTGTGCTGACTCAGGTTGGTTGCAACTCTCAAACCGGATAAAGTACCTTACCTGCCTGATGCGGAAAAAATCCACTCTGGACCTCACTCCACCTTGTATCCAAGACCTGTTATTCCCGAGCGCTAGCACCCATTTTACCAGAAGATCAGAACACCAGCCTCTCCAAGTCCCCGATGCCGGACTTCTCAGGGACAAAGATCATTTGCTCTATCGTGCCCAGCTGGCTAAATGCCCTCAGCACTCATATTACTGCCTCCACCTCTCTAGGTATTTTCAAATCAAGGCTGTTCTCTCACCTGCCACCTCCAGCTCCTGTGACTGCCCTGATTAAACCTCCTATTTTCTCACTACCCACCCTGTTCCGTTATTTGACAAAGACATGTTTGGAAACCTTTTCTCCTGTTATTGTCTGCTCCACACCTTTCACTTACCCTCTCTGTTCTGGACTTTTTCCCTATTTGTTTCTCCTAATTTGGCATGACCTCTTTCTTGTAATAATAATGTGATTATTGATATCTCATGTCCTTTTGCACAAATGATTTGATATGTATTTGTATATGTTTTCTCGCTCTTGACACAGCACAAATTGTTGTGTTATCTATGTAACCTTTTTTGTACTGTAATTCCTAGAACAATAAACTAAAAATAACTTTGTCGGCTTCCAAATGGTCCGATGGAAGCCTGCACACCACAGCAGGCTTTCAAATCAGGCCCACACCATGCGGCATGATGGTTTTGTTTTCGGGTTGGGGGGGGACGACTAGCCAGCTGCAATGTGTTTTACTGTGTTAAATGCTTTGTGTTTTTTATCACAGTTGGATTGTAAATGTTGCACTTGTTTTTGGAGGGTACTATCATGCCACATGGTGTGGGCCTGTGTTTGGAAGCATGCTTTGGCACGTAGGCCTCGATCGGACCACTCGAAACCCAAAATTAACTTTTTGGTTTCCAAATGGTCGATCGAAAGCTACACACTGCAGCAGGCTTTCAAACACAGGCTCACACCATGCGGCATGATGGTTTTGTTTTCGGGGTGGGGGGACTCTCCAGCTGCAATTTTTTTACTGTGTTACATGCTTTGTGGTTTTATCAGAGTTGGATTGTAAATGCTGCACTGTGTTTGAGGGGGGAGACTATCATGCCGCATGGTGTGGGCCTGTGTGTGGAAGCCTACTGTAGTGTGTAGGCCTCGATCAGACCATTCAGAACTCAAAAGTAACTTTTTGGTTTTTTCAAATGGTCTGATCGAAGCCTACACGCTGCAGCAGGCTTTCAAACACAGGCTCAGACCATGCGGCATGTTAGTCCCAACCCCAAAACACCCTGAATCATTAAATCATCAAGCAAGTCAGCGACAGGCTAAGTTGTACTGCATCTTTTGCTTATTGTGGGACAGCATCTGTTGTAATTGTTTACCTACAAAATAATGCATATTTACAAATCCAAGTCCTTTCTGTTTTGTACCATGTTGTGATGTGTGTGCCTATGTCTCCTTGTTGCAGGCAGACTAATGTGTGCCTCCATTTGGCTTGCAGGGGGTGGATGAGGCTTCCATTTGGTTTACGGGTGGATGCAGGCTTTCATTTGGTTTGTGGGAGGATGCAGGCTTCCGTTTGGTTGGCAGGTGGATGCAGGCTTCCATTTTGGTTTGCAGGCGGGTGGATTGCGGCTTCCGTCTGGTTTGCAGGTGGGTGGATGCACGCTTCCATTTGGTTTGCAGGCGGGTGGATGCAGACTTCCATTTGGTTTGTGGGTGGATGCAGGCTTCCATTTGGTTTGCAGGTGGTGGATGCAGGCTTTCATTTGGTTTGCAGGTGGTGGATGCAGGCTTCCATTTTGTTTGCAGACAGGTGGATGCAGGCTTCCATTTTGTTTGCAGGCGGGTGGATGTAGGCTTCCATTTTGTGTGCAGGCGGGTGGATTCAGGCTTCCATTTTGTTTGTAGGTGGGATGGATGCAGGCTTCCATTTTGTTTGCAGGCGGGTGGATGCAGGCTTCCGTTTGGTTTGCAGGTGGATGCAGGCTTCCATTTTGGTTTGCAGGTGGTGGATGCAGGCTTCCATTTTGTTTGCAGGCGGGTGGATGCAGGCTTCCATTTTGTGTGCAGGCGGGTGGATTCAGGCTTCCATTTTGTTTGTAGGTGGGATGGATGCAGGCTTCTATTTTGTTTGCAGGCGGGTGGATGCAGGCTTCCGTTTGGTTTGCAGGTGGATACAGGCTTCCATTTTGGTTTGCAGGTGGTGGATGCAGGCTTCCATTTTGTTTGCAGACAGGAGGATGCAGGCTTCCATTTTGTTAGCAGGCAGGTGAATGCAGGCTTCCATTTTGTGTGCAGGCGGGTGGATTCAGGCTTCCATTTTGTTTGTAGGTGGGGTGGATGCAGGCTTCCATTTTTTGTAGGTGGGGTGGATGCAGGCTTCCATTTTGTTTGCAGGCGGGTGGACGCAGGCTTCCGTTTGGTTTGCAGGTGAGTGGACGCAGGCTTCTGTTTGGTTTGCAGGCAGGTGGATGCGCATGTCTTCATCTTGTTTTGGGAATCCTCTTCACTTGCATCGAATGTGTGACTAATCACTTACAGTGACTATTGAATAATCTTTTCTTGCGTTTCATCAGTTTTGTGATGCATCTCTTATTGTGACATATGTTTGTGGCTAATCTCTTCTTGCATCATTTTTCTCCTGTGTAAGTTACCACTAACTCAATCACAGAATTGTAATTTTCTTGGGATGGCGTGTTTCATTCTATCAGCTGTCACATCACTCTTGTTTGGCAGCATGCTTTTGCCTTAATCGTTTGTATCTACCAAAACTGTGTTTCAGAAAAACGTAATAAATTGTTTTTTTAAAACTGACTTGTGTTTCGACAGCTGACATTTGGAATAATGGAATCCAGAAGAAGACCTTGTGTGTCTGCAGCAGCCATTCTTGGTGAAGCTCAGCGGAATTTGGCCATCCCTCAATCTGCAAAGGAAAAAAGTAAGCGTTACAGACTAAATGTCAAGAATGACACGGAACGTTACAAGCACTATTTGGAGAGATGTGCACCATGCTCACATGCATACAGCAGCAACATGAACACTACAACCAGAAGGCTAAAGAGAGGATGCAAAGATACAGAGAAGCTCAGAAGGAGAAGAGACGAGTTCAGGTTGACACAAGTACTGCACCCACTAAAAGAGAAACAAGGGCCGATGCGCAAAAGCAAAAAGAGAAGTTTGGAGGGGGAAAAAACAACAACAGCGTGCTAAAATGACAAGTCAGAAATGGAGATGAATCAATGAAAAGCAACATCGGAAATATGCTGAAAGAAAGGAGCTAAACAAGCAAGCACAAGATGCTGCCACCAATGCCACCACACCTCTCAACCTCCTGCCTCATAAATCAGGGACAAGGCTTAAAAAAATCAGGGACAAAGGTCCAAAATCAGGGACACATCTTCAAAAATGATGCTATCCACTCAGGAAGCTGGTAGAATTAAGGGGCTTAGAGTAAAATGCATTTTCTAAAGAAGAACAAGTCTGTAACTTTCATGTTTGACATTATTTTGTGCTTATAAGCCCCACTGTTTGGTCACAGAAATGCAATTTTTAGGAGGGACAGAGTAAAATTTTGAGGCAAAATCAGGGACATCCCTGAAAATCAGGGACAGTTGAGAGGTATGAATGCCACCTGCAACACCACCACACCAGTACCAGTACCAGCCACAATTCCAGAGAAAGAGCAATGTGAGACACCAGAGAACCGAAGATTTTATTTATTTATTTATTTAGCTTTTGTTGACCGGGTAAGTGCACTAGACAAATCCTGCCTATTTTCAGGCATGACACCGGGGGAAGGGGGATACAGATGAATGGCAACTGACCTTGAACCAGATTAAGCTGTTGGTGGTATTTTTTTTAGTGAATGAGGGAAATTTGGCCAGGACACTGGGGAAATTCCCCTACTCTTTTCGATACGTGCCATGGGATCTTTAACATCCACCTGAACTACCACCAAAACAGGCAGATGGGACCTCGGTTTAACGTCTCATCCGAAAGACGGCACCTCAGAAATGCAGCACCCCTCTCATGCTGCATTACAGTGTCAGTACTGGGATATTAACCCAAGTGCCAGATGTGGGAACTGAACCCACAGCCCTCTGATCTCCCGGCCTCAGAGGCGAGTGTGCTACCTACTGAGCCTGATAAGATATGATAGTGCCCTAAGAAAGGCTGTGCAGAGAGCCAGAAAAGGTCTGCCAAAATCTCCCAATCGATTCACCTGTGTAGTGCAGAAGATCCTGTCTGCTTGTTCACCAGCCAAACAAGCTGCAACGGTTCGACGCAAAGTGTTTCTCAGTCCAACCAACCTACAGAACAAACTAATGTTTGCTGTCATGGATAAGATGTCGCACCTCAAAAGTAACAAAAAGTCTGACTGACACCTTAACAGAGAGTTCATAAGCACTATTCTTGTGTTAAAAAAATACAGGCTGCTCAGAACAGCAAGTGCAACACTGGGAATAAGCTGGAAAAAGCTTATGAAGGCATCTCGAGGGGAAAAGAAATGCACCACAAGACACAAGTCTGCACTGCCCGAGTCAACAACACAGAAAGAGGCAACTTTTTTTGAAGACTCTGCAACCCCACTGCCTCACAAAAAAGCTTTTTTGAAAAGAAGCGGAACATTCCGTTCATATCTTGATAAACCCATACATGCTCTTTATACAGAATTCACCCAACAGAACCCGGACACTCTAGTGGGAGCAAGGAAATTTGGAAGTCTATGGCCCAAGCATATTAAGCTTGCAAAAGAACAAAAACTGGACCAATGCCTCTGCGAATACTGTGTGAATACTGGACTTAAACTGAAGGCACTGAACCGTACTGCTGATCTTCACCGCCTCACATCATGCAAAGTCCTGAATGTATATCGTGCAGTAGAGCTAACAATGTGTCAGCGAGCTCCTTTGCAAAAGTTCTACAGACTGGACTGTGTTGAGAACATATGTGAACAATGCAGCATGGCTAATTTTGGAAGAGCCATGGAAAATCTTATTAAGGGCTGTGGTCAAGACGGTATAAAATGGTAGCAGTGGGAGAATATAACGGTCATTCGAGATGTCAATGGCATACAGGTGCAGCAAACAAGAAAAGTTTTGAAAAATAAAAAATCAACATTGAGACAGCTGGTGGAAGTCATAGAAGTGGAACTTTTATTTTTGGGTCAGTACTTACATGTGGCAGCATGGCAGCACCATCAGTTTGCTCATATCAAAAAATTCCTGCCCAAGGGATGGGTAGTGATGGTTCTGGACTTTGCCGAGAACTATGCCTGTAAATTGCAGGATGAAGTGCACGCAGCCCACTGGCATCATGAACAAGCCACAGTTCACCCGGTAGTGACCTACCACCCATGTGACCACTGTGACTCCTCAGTGAAAGAGTCATTAGTATTTATCTCAAGTGATTTAAAACATGATTACCATGCCGTGCGCCACTTTGTGGAGACTGGAAATGCACACCTAAGAAAAGGCCACGCTCCTTAAATTTAAGCAAAGAAGTACATTTCACAGATGGCTGTGGCAGCCAGTATAAATCAAAATGGGCCTTCTTTGATATTTCAATGTCGTCCACTTAATATGGATTCCCCATCGAGAGGGCTTTTTTTGGTTCACGACACAGAAAGGGTCCTTCAGATGGTGAGAGTGGTGTTGTAAAATCGGCAGCAAGCAGAGCCATGCAATCACGGCAGGCCACAATCAGAAAAGCAAAGGAGCTGTACAAATTTTGCAGGACTGAACTGACCATTGAGCCAGCCACAGAAGGGTGCAATGATCATTTCAGGAGGACATTCTTCTGGGTTGGTGAAAACCAAATAAAAAGACCTGCCAGACCAAATATAAAAATGGTACCTGGGACACGCAAGATGCACAGTGTTAAGTGTTTGGCAAATGGTGTGGTGGCAGTAAGGAACCCAACATGTTTTTTTCACACACTGCATTACTGAAGAAGGGCCCTGTGACAATGTTAGCCATGTTGAAGCATGGAAGATGAAAAAACTAACAGCTTCCACCACACATAGGAGGTTTTCAAAAGAGACAAACAATACCATGCCCAGTGGCCTCCCCGGTAGAGCAAACAAAACAGCACTCCACACTTCAACCTCCCATGTTGACTCTGATCCTGCTGACTTGGTGGATGAAAATGCTGATCATGCTGGGGATCACCACACATCCTCCAGTCAAGTTCCAGCTGAGGCCGCACCAGTAACAAACGCAGACAGTGACTGTGCACGTGACAGTGCATCACATGACACTGAAGTTCATGCCTCTTCAGTGGGGTGCACTGCACTCCCCACCAACATTTCTGCTACAGTATCCACAAACAACCCAGTTCCCAAAAAGATAAGACCATCTGTTGCCCAAGATATGATGCAGATCAATCAATACTATGCTGTGTACTACTCTAAGGAAGTTTATGTAGGGCAACTAACCGCTGTGGGACAGTGGTACTTCTTCAAGTTTATGAAGCAGCGTGGAAATGTTTTTACATGGCCAAAGCATCAGGACACCGACCGTGTGCGAAGAAAACAAATTTTTCATTGGCCAATTTAGTTCCAGAATGGAAGTGGCACCTTTGAAATCCACAGTGACGAAATGCAGACAATTTCTGCAAAGTTCAGCAAGATACAGGAAAATTGGGGTTAAACAGACTTGCTCTGCTTTTCAGTGCACTGTGTTGGACCTTAACAAATAGATTTTTCCATTTTTCATACAACTAGGCATAATGCGTTTTTGATTAGTCTGTAGTGATAGATTAGCTTGTAGTGGATACAGTAGATTAACCTGTAGTGATTTGCCTGTCATCCTAGATTAGCCTTTATTGATAGATTAGCCTGTATTTGAACCGTACACAGTGATTTCTCTGTTTTTCAGATATAAATAAATATATAAATGATTATTCTGGTAGTAGTATAGTCTGTAGTTTCATATAATTTATTTAGTCTGGTAGTAGTGTGGCCTGTAGTTTCATGTAATTTATTTAGTCTGGTAGTAGTGTGGTCTATAGTTTCATGTACTTTATTTAGTCTGGTAGAAGTGTGGTCTGTAGTTTCATGCCACATAGTTAGCTGGAGCATTTCATAGCATCGAGTTTTGCTGTAAATATTGAATATGTTTTTCAGGTTTGATTGTATGACACACATTTATTACCTTTTATCTTCAATAATAAAGTCTTTGAAACCTTAAAAGCTATTTCCAGTCTCTTATTACATGCGAACATATGTTTATCTCCCCTTTCACGTGGGCAGCCCTAATTTTACATTCCCTGTTACACATGCAGTCCTGCTTTTCATGTCCCCCATTACACCTGCAGCCCTCCTTTTCATGTCCCCTCATTACATGTGCAGCCCTGCTTTTCATGTCCCCAGTTACGCGTGCAGCCCTGCTTTTAATGACCCCTCATTACATGTGCAGCCCTGCTTTTCATGTTCCCTGTTAAACTTCCAACTTTGTGGGGGCTTTATCTCAAGATCCAAAATGGGATTTATCCTGCACCATACCACCTCTTTATAAGATGAGTGACAGCATAAAAAATTGCTTATAATCTACAGTATATTATCATTTTTAAAAATTGACACCAATGTCATACTTTGGTAGCCCATTTTCATGCATTGAGCCACCTGTGGAATACTGTGTGACTGGAACGTAGGACATCTGTGTACCTGTGTGACGGGGGGGGATTGGCATCTGTGGCCCCTTAACTAGTGCACCTCTACACCTGTTGCCTTGTTGGACAGGCCTCACCACACAGTCAGCTTGCAATGAGCATTACTGAGTATATGCAGCTGTGCCTCACTGTAGGCTGCCTAGCCATTATAGTGTCACAGTGCAGACAATTAACAGCAGGACACATCACAGCAGGGCGAAGGGGGGTCAACCGGCCACAGGTGCCGAGGTTTCATCATTATACAACTGTTGCACATGCTATCATACAGAGGTTCTTGAGGTCTTTCAAGAAACATTAATTGACACCTATTCTGGGGTTTACAGTACCACATTCTGCTGGAAGAAGTGGGACACAATAGTACCTGAAAGGGTGGGGGCAAATGTGTGACCAACAAACGTAAATGACAGTATTATAAAGTTAACAAAGATTTACTGATGTAACATAGATGTTAATACATCTCGTCTATCATTAATACAACAAATAAATACACTTCAGTGTAGTATATTATCAGAACACTACAGAACAGCTTACTTTAATGACATGTCTTCTTGTATTTTTTTGTCTCCACAGGGCAGATAGCCGTTCTAAATAAAATCAGCAACACCCTCAGCCAGCTGCTGGAGGCTGTGCAGGGTGGCATTGGGCTACAGCCCAATACACCCATGAGACTGCAGCAAAACTAAATTGTATTATAGAGCGGGGGAGTTGATACTGTAGCTCAAGGGGCAGAAATCATTGATTTGCTGCAGTGTCATTGGTGTGTGGGGCATGCGGCCTTAGTAGCCACCCGTGGGCTTGAGCAGAACAACAGAAGCCTCACCCCAAGTGATTCGTACGCTAAGGGAACTGGAAAAGGCCTCTGTTGCTTCAATTGCAACCATGCACGGTCTCATGGTGCAGCTGGCTGAGAACCAGCTGGAGACCACAGAAGCCATACACCATCTGTTTCATCAGGACCTGTAGCATCTACACCCTTTAAGATGCCCCTCCCACAACCAGCTGCAAATGAGGGGCACCAGGCCGCACCTACACCTGCGCAGCCTTCCTTTTCCTCCTGCTCCTCATCCTCTCCCCAAGGCCCAACAGCCTGAATGGCCAGCAGCTCCCTGTCACTCCTGGCTAGTGTTTGTAAATAGTTTATAATATCATTTTTTTATTTATTTTTTATTTATATGTCCCCCCACTACAAGTGTGTAGTAACACTTTTATTTTATTTTTTTCAGTACTTTTATTTTATTAACATTTTATTTATTATTCCTTCTCCTTACCTCGTGTGAAGAAACACATTTATTTTTGTATTTGTCATTTTAAAAAATATTGCAGATAACTTTAATATTTTTCTAAAAAAATACTTTATTAAATATTATTCTTTTTCAATGATGTGCTTGACTCCTTTTTAAAAATATGTATGTACTACTGCAATAAGAAAGTGCAGTTTAGTTGGCATTTGTCTCTACACCTGTGATTGTGTACCTGGTTTACAGTGCTTGAGGGCATTGCTTGGGTCACCCTATGCAACTTGCCACTGTCCTAACAGGTGCAACTGGCATCAGTTATGTAGTCTGTATATGTCAACACCTTTTTGTTGACTTTAGCTGTATATTCAATTTACGCTAAGTCATCTGCACATGTATGGGTACATTCACTGATTGGCGCTATCCAACAACCGAGTGTCTTAGCATGTGTACAGCTAATACTGATCACATATACAATTGATGTTCACAGCCTCATTTTAATTGTGGCTCTGTTATGAACTTTAAGTATTTAGGTTTGAGAGAGGTAGGACATTGTCTGCCTGGCACCATCTAACTGCTTTGTGTTTTAACAGGTGTATACGTGCAATTATACAATGGGGTATGAAAATCCTGTAACCTCATTGATAAAAACAGATCACATGTCCATGGTATATCCTGTAGTAACCCATGGCTGAGAAACGGCATTTATAACCCACACTCTGCACTGAATATAGAGTACCTCTTTGTGGTGGGAGGGGCACATTGTCTGGCTGACACCATGCAACTCGTCAGTGTTCTACCTTTCCAGCCGATGCTATGAAGGAGACATACCATTGATGTATTTGCATTTAGTGGGATTGTATGTCTCTACTCAGCATGTAGTAAGTGGTCTGTCATGGTTCATGTCATTCCCTGGCTGAGGCTATGCAACTCATGACAATCAGGAATAATACACAGCTGCTATAACAGCCATGTGACATTGATGTACATCCGTTTACTTCAGCTGTTGTTTTGTACTAAGCATGTACTACATGTTTTGGATGGGGGGGACATTGCTTGCATCAGTATGTGCAAGTACTCAGTGTTCTGACTTGTATGCAGGTCCAATGCCGAACGTATGTCATAAACTTGTATGGCCTTAATTTGCCTGTTACTGTGCACTCACCATGAAATTACTGGTTTGAGGGGGATGAGTTCATTGCATAGCTGATGACATGCAAATCATGACTGTGAGACCTAGTGAACATGTGGTATCAGATAGATATACTGTTGATGCCCATGGTCTTGTTTGGGCTATGATTCTTGACTTATGATGCAGTAGCTGTTACGCAGGGGTGGGCTGATAACTTGGGTGAGGCACTGTTCTGAATCTGTCTTATATAAAGCTTTGATAAACTTTTTTATATGTAGTGTGGTAACAGAACCTTGCATTTTTATTTCTTTCTCAAACAGTCAGGAAATTCTTTGCAAAAAACTGTGCTAATGCAACAGTTAGGGTTTTTTACAGCGACAAAAGCGAGGAAATTCGACTTTAGGGTTTTCAACCCTAACTCCAGCTCCTCCCCTCACTGGCACGCGCACACACACACACACACACAGAAACATACAGGCACAGGCATAGACACACACACACACAGAACACATAACTATGGGGGGCAGTACAAGACAAGACAGCCAATCACAGACAGACACCATAACGCAACAGAAATAACATACTTCCTAAACATACCACTACAGGCATCCATCATCATGTTTCACCAACTGTATCAGTTCTCCTGCCATTCCAGTCTCCTATATGTGCACAGCCTTCTACATAACAGCATATTATTGATAGTACTGCACATGTATTGTTGGGTGTGTAGAGCCCTTTGGTCTACTACTGTCTTACCAACTTTCAATTTCTAGATACAACTATTGTACTGTGCTATTACCAATGTTGGCACTTATGCATCAAAGCATACCGCACACCTCCACTAAGTTGCTAGCTGCTGCATAAGACTATGGCCACATGCTATCACCAAGTTGCCCATTTGTGCATAACAGGGCAGTGTGATGTGTCAGTCTACTTGCCCATCTGTGGATGACACAATAATTGTAATACTTAACTACATGAATTGTTAAGGACATGGTACTTAGCTCCTAGTAACTTGTTAATTTCAATGTAATAGCATAATACTATGCTACCATGAGCTTTTCCATTTGTGCATTCCAGCATACCCATGACTCCAGGTACATGCCTGTTTCTGTGTAACACTTTAACATAACTGCTAAGACACACGTATTACTGGGAACAAAGCCCCAGCAACTTGAACATTTCCACAAAGCAGCATAGGCCAATCTTCTCACCAAACTCCTGAGTTTTGCATATCACCATGATAAAAACAGACAAACATATGAGTTGGTGAGAACACATAAGCTTTAGCCCCACTCCACTTAAATCAACTTTCCAAAATTACCTATTAATGCATAACAATATAATATAAGAAGTACATCTCATGTTTTAGTGAGAGTGTCAGACCCTCTTAGTTGCTGTGCTACACCAAATTGACAGTTAGTACAATTAGTACATGACGGCATAACCCCATGTTGTGACCAACTTGCCTGTTTCTACATACCACTGTTATATGAGTAGAAAAACCACGCATTACAACCTACATCTTATTTGTCCATTACAACATAGCTGCACACTCCCAGCAAATTTTCAAAGTATCTTAAACAGCACCATATGAGTGATGAGGCAGATTGATACGGTTCTAGCACATCTTGCTCTACGCAGACAACAGACTGGGATTGTTCCACAGTGACAAAAGCAAGGAAATTTGGTGTTAGGCTTGAAAACCCTAACTGCGCACCCCACACACACACACATACATGCAAGTAGGAGAACGACCAAGGAAATACAACCAATCACACAGATCCAGTAGGAGATGTATATATAGGTTACTCATCTGTAGCAGGAGTTCTAGGAATGGTATATGTTGTTCATCCACACTTATTGGCAGGTTCCTTGCTGCTTTAAATTTTGCCGGAAGGTCTTCAAGCTGGCTCCTCCCACCCACCCGGGTGGTAAAACTCTCGGCTCCGCCCCATGACACCAGATCTAGCCCGCTGGAAGCCAGGTTGGTATTGAAGCCGAGAGCCTGGTGGGTTTGTGATGAACAACATATACCATTCCTAGAACTCCTGTTACACGTGAGTAACCTGTATTTCTAGGGACATGGATAAGCTGTTCAATCCACACTTATTGGCAAACTCCTAGCAGTTCTCCGGGAGGAGGGAGGCAAGGCGCACACCCCTGATACTAACTTGGGAAATAGAGACTGGAGAACCAAGGCCCCAAAACCAGCATGCCGGCGTGACTCAAGGTCGATGTGGTAGTAAGTAATAAAAGTATGTGCCGACTTCCAGGTAGCAGCCCTACAGATATCCTGGATAGGGACATCCCTGGAAGCAGTTACCGAAGCAGCGGTACAGCGGGTAGAATGAGCTCTTACCCCTCTGGGAGGCTCCATGCCCGCCAACCTATAGCAGAGCTCTATGCAGGAGATGACCCACCTGCTAATCGTCCGCTTGGCTGCAGGTCTGCCAGGTGCAGCTTCAGCGTAGCTGACAAACAGCTGGCGAACCTCTCCCTGAACTTCAGCCGTCTGCTCCTTATGATAAGCAAGCGCTCATCTGCCGACACTATCTATGTATCTATGTATCTAGGGTCCAAAGTATGGAGCCTATATTCGGCCTCCAAGGTGTGACTGGGGTAGAACACCGGCAGAGTCAACACCTGGTTAAGGTGAAACTCTGACACCACCTTCGGAAGGAACTTCGGGTGGGGGCGCAGGACAACCTTGTCCCTGTGAAAGACCAGGTAAGGAGACTCGGAAAGCGCCTGGAGCTCTCCCGTCCTTCTGGCTGATGTGATAGCCACCAAGAAGGTGGTCTTCCATGACAGGTGGGAAATATCACACCTGTGCATCTGTTTGAATGGCCTGCCCATGAGCTTGGCCAATACCAGCAGTAGATCCCACGGAGGTGGTGGTTCTCGCACCGGAGGGGAAATATGGTCAAGGCCTTTGAAAAAGTGCCCGACCATCTTCTCCTGCACCACTGACTGCTTGCCGGCCCACGCCTGGTAAGCAGAGATGGCTGCCAGGTGCACCTTAAGGGTCATCGACCGAAGCCCTTGCTGAGAAAGGGTCCACAGGTAGTCCAGAATGCTTGCCAAAGGACAGGCGAAAAGGTCCAAACCCTTCCCCTGACACCAAATGGAGAATCTCTTCCATTTAAAGGCATAGCATTTCCTGGTCGACTCCTTATGGGACGCCTCAACAACGTTGAGGACCTCGTCGGAAAGACCCAAGGCCTGGAACTCTAGCGACTCAGGAACCAGGCCGTCAGGTGCAGGGATTGAAGGTCCGGATGGAATACCTTCCCCTGGTCGACTGAGATCAGGTCCGGGCGGGCTGGAAGCCGCCTCGGGAGCCAGAAGCTGAGTCTGAGGAGATCTGGATACCAGAACTGGCGAGGCCAATCTGGGGCTACCAGAATCACCTGCACCTTGTCCCTCCTCACCTTGAGAAGCACATTGTGGATCAAGAGAAATGGGGGAAAGGCATAGAAGAGGCCTGGGGTCCACGGCCTCGAGAAGGCATCCCCCTGCAGCAAGCCTTGCTGAGGGGGGGCGGGCATGGAACAGTCTCAGCTTCGCATTCTCCCTGGAGGCAAACAGATCCACCTGAGGTGTGCCCCAGTGGGAGAAGAGATCTTGTACTACCTACGGCAGGAGAGACTACTCATGAGACACAGTCCCTATCCAGCTTAGGGCATCGGCCAGGGTCTTGGAGGCTCCTGCCACGTGAATGGCTAGGAGAGCCGCCTCCAGGCTGTGCACGAAGGACCAAATGCGGAGAGCTTCCTTGCATAACAGCATGGAGCGCGTCCCGCCCTGGTGGTTCAGGTAGTACATGGTCGTGGTATTGTCCGTCTGGACCTGAACCACTTGACCCCGTAGAAATGGAGCGAAGGTGGTGAGAGCTAGACGGACCGCTCGGAGCTCCAGCAGGTTGGTGTGGCATCAGGACTCCCGACGGGACCAGAGGGGCTCTGTGCTCCCCCAGATGGGCACCCCAACCCATCAGAGATGCGTCGGTCGATAGAGAGACCGTTGGCTTGGGGCAGACAAACAGGATGCCCTCCTGCAGATGTGCCGGAACGGTCCACCACAGGAAAGCGTTCCACATCTCCTGGGTCACTGTCACGGGCTGGTCCAATGGATCGCAGCATTGTGACCACTGGCTGGCCAGTCCCCATTGAAGGGTATGCATGTACCAACGGGCCCAATGGACCACTCTGGTGCAGGCCGCCATGAGGCCCAGGAGGTGAAGGAAGTCCCGAGCAGGGCGCGACTGCCCAACCAGAAATAATTGGGCAAAGGAGGAAAGAATCTCGGCCCTGTCCGCCGGGAGCCAAGTTCTGGCTCAAAGAGAGTCGAGCTCTGCTCCGATGAAGAGAATCACCTGCTTGGGCACGAGTTCCGACTTGGCCTCATTGATGAGGAGGCCAATCTGAGAGCAAACCTGGAGAGCCAGATCTCTAGACCGCTCCGCCTCCACTCTGGAGGGGGCTGCAATCAGCCAGTTGTCCAGGTAGGAGTACACCCAGACCCTTTGGTGCTTCAGGAATGCTGTCACTACTGCCATGCATTTGGTGAAGACCCTGGGAGCTAGGGAGAGGCTGAAGGGCATGGCCCGGAACTCGTAAAGGGATCCCTCCACTCTGAAGTGGAGGAATCTCTGATGAGACGGACGGATTGGGACATGAAAAAACGTGTCCTGGAGGTCCAGGGAACAGAATCACACGCCTTGTTCCAAGGATGGGATTATCTGAGCCAGAGTGACCATCCTGAAGGCCCAAGACCTTAGAAACTTGTTCAGGTCATGCAGTCGAGAATGGGGTGCCAGCCCTACATCCATTTTGGGACCAGAAATAGTTGGACACAAACCCCGGGTCTGGAGGAGGATCCGCCAGATTCCTGATCAGCTCTTTTTTGAGGAGCAGGGCAATATCAGCTCGGCGGGCCGACAGCAAGGCTGCAGACCCCGTGGCCCCCCCCGAGGGGCGAGGCTTGAAAGGGTGGAGCTTGCTCAAACTCCAGAGGCAGGCCTTTTCCTACCACTTCCAACACCCAGCGGTCCGTAGCGATAGCAGACCAGGCAGAAAAGGAGTGGCGGAGCCATCCCCACATGGGGGGGACACTGGGAGGAGTGACGAGGCTGCAGGCGGCACCCCTCAACCCGTCATTGGGCAGGCTTGGAGGAAGAACCAGCTGAGGGACCTCCTGGGCCTTTACCCCATTGTTTCCAGTTGGAGGAAGCCGCCGGCTTGGGTTTGGGATGCCAAGCGCGAGACTGCTGGACCTGTTGTTGGTGCTGTTGGGCTGGTCGAGATGCAGGGGCTGAAGGACGAAAGGACTTCTGCTGTTGCTGACAGTGGCCTTTGTCATTCTGGGCGGAGATGACCGAATCCAGGGTGGCATTGGACTTTTCGATCTGCTGAAGGTGTCCCACCACTCCAGGGTCGAAGAGGTCAGTCCCCAAGAAGGGGACGTCTGCCAACTTGTGCTGGGTATCCACCATGAAGGTGGATATCCTCAGCCACGCTCTGTGGCGCATAGCCACCGCGGCCGCTACTGACCAAGCACAGGAATCACCTAAGTCCAGAGCAGTCTGAAGCTGCTGCTTCGCCACCGCCCTACCCTGGTCCTGCACCTGGTGGACCGTGGTCTGCAAGTCGGTCGGGAGATGAGGGACAACCTCATCCAGCGAGCCCAAGAAGGCGTGGGAGAAGTGTGCCATCAGCATGGCCGAGCTGGCCTGTCGGAGGCTGAGAGAGGATGTAGCGTACATTTTGCGCCCAGCAAAGTCCAGCTTTTTGGACTCTTTCTCGGGGGGGGGCTTATCCACATCCCGAGCATTACCGGAATGCCGGAAAACGCTGTCGGTGACTAACTCCTCGGCAGAGGGGTGCTCCTAGAAACCAGGCAAAGAGCCGGTAGGGACCGCATACTTCCTGGCCATCCTGGCCGAGGGCGCAGGACAGGAAGCAGGCCGCTGCCAAAGCTCCAAGGCTGGGCCGACAATGGCCTCAGCCACCGGAAAGGCCTCCGTGGGGGTATTCCCTCAGTCCAGTATCTCCGTCAGGGGATACTTGGCCCGTTTGGACAAGGGCTCAAGCTGCATCCTGGTGGACTCCGAGATTAGTCAAAGCAGACCCAAGAAGGACGATGGGCTTTCGTCCAATGACTGGCCCCCGGAGGACTCCAGGTCGACCTGCCTGGAGGAGTCATCGTCAGATTCCGAAGAGTCTGCGAAGAGCTGCCTCGGCCCTGAGCCACCCTCAACCTACCAAGGACGATCGGGAGTGAGGGTGACCGACAACCTGTGGGGCAGGCCGTGACCCGACCGAGAATCCTTGGTCGGTGCCACAGACTTCGGTTGTGGAGGCGGAGGTTCCATTACAATCGGTGGAGCAGCTGGTTTTGGCCGAGCAACCGACCCTGGAGCGGGCAACTCGACTGGGGCGAGTGGTTGCTTCAGTCGTTCGGGTGACAGCCACTTGATGGCCGGGGTCTGAACCAGAGTCGGCTTAGGCCCGGACAACAGCAACTGCTGCCACATAAGCTCCTCGTAGCGCTAGCATAATTTACGCCGAAGCCTCCCCTCATCCGAGGAAGAGGACGAGGAAGAACGGTGACGCCGCTTACTTTGGTATCGAGACAGAAACCGCCGATGTCAGCGGAAACGGCTAGACCGAGATGAGGTCCGAGACCGAGACCTCGGGGACCGAGGGTGGTCTGGAGGGGCAGTGGACACCCACTCTTCCCTCGCCCGGATTTTAACCGGGGACTGCGGCCCTGAAGGCACAGGCAGATCATCGCTATCCACCGGGGGAACTGGTAAAGGAGGGTTGTCGGCTTCACCTTTTGACAGCCCATCTAACGGACCGAGAAAAATCTTGACTGCATCAACAGGAGGCTCGGCAGGTTGGCCTGACAGGGACACCATGAAGCCAGCGGCCTCAGCCGCAACCTCGACCGAAGTCGATGATCGGCTGTCCGGGGAAGGGGACCTCTCCCGCTCCCACGAACGCCGACGGTGGGACTTACCCTTCGACTCCTTCTTCTTGGGCCGAGAAGAATGTCCCGATGGCCTCTCTCTCTTCATGGAAAGGGACTGACAAAGCTCCTTGAACAAACCCGTATACGAAGAACTCAGAGAGAGCGGGATAAATGCCTCGGCTGAGGAGGAGGAAGATGCAGCCTGGGCCGCCTCCTCCTCGAAGGCGATCACCTGCTCGAGCTGCTCAGCCGAGCCAGCCGCCACAGACACCGCCCAAATGAGCCTCTTTAGATTTTACTGGCGGAAAACTCTTCTTGGGCGCCCGAGCTTCAATCGGGCAGCGCGATCATCCAGGACGTTAGCCGAGAAAGAGCAGCACAACTCGCAGGCCTGCGGGTTGTGATCTAGGCCAAGGCAGTAGATGCACGTAGACTGTGGATCCGTCCTGGACATTTTCTGTCGTAAGGGCACCTCCAAAAGCCAGAAATAGATGTGTCCATCACAGCCATGAGGGAAAATGAAGACCAAAGATTAGAAAACTTCAAAACCAATTTCGGACGAACCGAAGAGTTAGGAGCCAGTCTAAAACACAGAGCGCTAAGGTGGGAACCTGAGCTTCCCAGCGGTAAGTAAGATCTGGCGTCATGGGGCGGAGCTGAGAGTTCTACCACCCGGGTGGGTGGGAGGAGCCAGCCTGAAGACCTTCCGGCAAGATTTAAAGCAGCAAGGAACCTGCCAATAAGTGTGGATTGAACAACATATCCATGTCCCTAGAAACCTGTGTTACTGTAGGAAGTGGAGAAATTCAACTTCAGATATCATACATTATTAGCAAAGTTGTTCTTCGAGGTTAGGCCACATAAAGGTGAACCAAAGTGGCAGTAGCGAAAATGGTGTACTTCGCTTTGTTTTCAACATATCGGTGGCAAAAGGCATTATGGCTGCTGCAATGTTAGTCTAAGGCAAATTGCTGAATTCTGGAACAGTGTAACTTTGTAATCTTTAAGTTGTTTAGCACAATAGCAGGAAAAAGCACATCTGTGGGACCAGGTCTTGCCACCTTGCAAATTTAGCCCAAAGGATCCAACCGTTTACTTGGAGGATGATCGCAAAGATGTGCAGTGATTAGGAGCATACTGTCACAAAGCACTTTAGCAAACACTAAAGTGTCATAGTATGACACTTTCTGACTTGCGAAAGTGATATTCGAAAGCATTTCAGGGAATGTGCAAAATCTTGTTTTGGATCTTGTGAACCCCAAAATAGCATCTGTGTAGTCTGTGTTATGTGTTGGTGGCAGCATGTGGCCCAAGATGTCCAGTTGTCTGTAGTGATGTGTGTTTAGCGGTGCGTGGAATGTCTGGGATGAGAGTTAGCAGTGACTACCCCATGCCAGAGCCTGAGGGGAGCATGGGTGTGTGGTTTTGTGGTTTACATAGTTGTACGTTATTACTGCTAGCTGCTGCTGGTTGTGTGGTCTTGGTCCTTCCCCTACTTGCATGTATGTGTGTTTGTGGTGGGGGGAAGCGCAGTTAGAGTTTTCAACCCTAACACCGAATTTCCTTGCTTTTGTCGCTGTGAAACAACCCTAACTGATGCATTAAACAGAGTTTTTTGCCATGTATTTCCCTTCTTTTTGAGAATGTGCACTATAAATAGTGAATGGAATGTGGTGGTGTGAGCGTAGGGCCCAACAGGCAATTTTTTGTCACTTCGCTGCGCAAAAACTGTATGACCGACTGAAATGAAAATTGGTAACAGCCAAAAATGCACAAAAATGGTGGTGAACTGTGACGTGGTCCAACTTGAAATGGCCATAACTCTGGAATGGAACAACATTTTTTCGCCAAACAAAAACTGCCATATTCCTTGAACAAAGGTATTTCTACCTGACAACTTTCCGACCAATCAACCACACACTGGCTGTGCTATGTGTCGTAGAAGACAGTGAAGAAAAATAGGTAAAACATAATATGTTGCACTGCACTACGCAAACACAAAACACAAACGGTAATGGTAACTCAAATGGTGATGGAACCAGCGAGGTAAAATAAAATAGTTATGCTAACTATAATGGAAACACAAGAGCAAATGGTAACGCACATGGCGATGCAAATGTACACGATAACGCAAATGGTAAGAGAAACGCAAATAGTAATGGAAACAGAAATGGTAGCGCAAACAGTAAATCAAATGCTCATGGCAACAGAAATGCAAACATTAATAAAAACAGTAACGGAAATGCTAATGGAAATGCAAACGGTAACAGAAATGCAAACAGAAATGCAAATGGTAATGGCAACAGCGACGCAGAAGGAAACAGTAAGGAAATCAACAACGGAAACGCTACAGAAATCGCAAACGATAAGGCCAACAGAAACGCAAACTGTGATGAAGACGCAAACAGTAATGGTAGCGCAATTGGAAATGCAAACGTTTATGGTAACACTAACAATGATGGCAAAGCGAACAGTAACACAAATGGAAACACAAGCACATACGCAAACACAAATCGTTACAAGCATGGTAACGGTAATGCAATTGGAAATGCAAACGCTGACGGTAACACCAACGATGACGCCAAAGGAAACACAAACGCAAACGGGAATGCAAACGGAAGCTCGTACGTAAATGCAAATGGTAATGCACACAGTGACACAAAAGGAAACGCAAACAAAAACAGTAATGGAAATGCAACTATTAACAGTAACGCAAGTGCAAAGGGTAATGCACACGGTGACGTAAACAGGAACGCTAACACAAATGAATACAGAAAACATAAGTGGAAACATTAACTGTGACAGTAAAGGAAATGCACACTGTTTTTTTCCCCAAAAGCTGCATTCAGAAGCAGAGTGAATACAAAGAATGTATGCATAATAATGGGTCTCGGAGCAGAAAATGAACACTTGGAATACTAAATTGCTTATATCTCAGGAACTGTACAACGTAGGAAAAAAATTGAAATCTCATATTATTTATGACATTCCTGGCTAGTTTAAGGATTTTTCGATGAAAAGTCCATATCTTGAAGCATTTTCGAGATACGGGCCCCGAAAGGCACAGTGGACGCCATAATGTTAGCCTATGGGAAAAAACGTCAACTTCAGAGTGCCGTAACTTTGCAGTCCTCTAATATTTTGTCAGCAAACCATCTAAAGGCACATCTGTGGGATCCTGGCTTTCTTCCCAACAAATTACAGCCCAAAAGACCAAACCGTTCTTTTGCAGCAGGGTGGCAAAGATTTCCTATTCTTTTGGACATAGTGTCACAAAGTAGTGTCATGATTTGCGACACTTTCACAAAAAAAATCATGAAAGTGTCTAATGTGCAACACTACTTTTTACAAAAATTTGAAAAACATATTTCAGGGGTGTTTAACTCCCCTAAAAAGACATGGCTAGCATCCTCAGGACTTGACTAGCTGAACACAGCAAGAATTGTGTCCTAGACGATCTTTTAAATGCCAAGCATTTCTGTGACCACCAACTGAAAACAAGATGGTGGCTTTGAGACACTACAGGGGTCAGTTGTGACACTAAAAACTGCATTTGTGACACTGTCAAACTTTTTGTTAACTTTTCCCATTGACTATAATGGGAAACTTGTTTTTTGAATAACCTTTGAACTGTTCAATATTTTTTCACGAAATCTTTGAAAAGCACATCGAGGACCACGGCTGCATGTTCCTTGAAGGTTTTGGACTGGTTGCACAGACTGTGCAACCTGTAGACGTGAGCAAAGAATGCGTAGAATTGTATAATTACCACATTCTCCGGAGCTATGTAGCTCCGCAACCGTATATCCGACTGTTACAAAACTTGGCAGATCCAGAGACCTATGGTACTGCTGCATGCATGCCACATTTCAAGCAAATCCGTCGTACAGTGGCAAAGTTATTAAGCTGCCAAATTTCAGAGTTTAACCTTAAATGGGGTATATATTCATGGCAAAAAAACTCCATTTAATGCATCAGTTAGGGTTGCTCCACAGCGACAAAAGTGAGGAAATTCCGTGTTAGGGTTGAAAACCCTATCTCCATTCCACCCACCCCCAGCTCACCTTGTAATCTGAGCTTGTGTATCGCAACACACACACACACACATATGCATGGATTAACCTCTTGCACTTTCTTTCTACGCAGCAATATAGCAAGAACAGTATACATATCACCACTCTAACTTAATACACAATAAAACACACAACACAGGTAGGTACTAGGAGTTATACTAGGGGATATAGACATACAGAGAGCCGAGGCCCATATGAGTATGTCTCCAGCCAAGCTGGTATGTTCCATGTTTATCTTAACAGGACTGAGTCAAGTGTGTGTTTAAAGATTGTATGATCTGTGTTTTCAAACAAAACATGTGGTAATGAATTCCATAAGGTAGTTATTCTCTGGGTAAAATAAGATCTCCTTTTATTATTTTTAGGGTATGTTAGAGATAGCTGATATCTATGGCTTCTTAAATTACATTTGTGTTCATTGTATGGTAGGTTTAGTTGTATTAGTAACTCTTCCTCCCTATATATTTTATGCATAAAAAGTACATCTCTTTCTCTTCTCTGCTCCAGGGAATACATCTCTAGTTCCTCCAGTCTTTGTTCGTAACTCATACTTGATATGTCTTCCACCATTTTGGTAACTCTCCGCTGAACCCCCTCCATTCTATTTACATCCCTCCTCAAATATGGATTCCACAAGTGGGAGCAGTAATCCAAATTAGGCCTCAGGTAGGCCCTACAAAGTGGAATAATACATTTTCTGTTTCCAGAGGTAAAGCTTCTTTTTATGCAACCCATTAACCTGTTTGTTTTATTAATAATACTATTATGAAGTGCTTGAAATGTTAGTTAGGGGTAAGGCTTAAAAAAGATTTATTGCCCAATTAACAGTTGATTAAAAAGGCCGAATTAAAAGACCAATTGGTACACAAAATCAGTCTCACATAACAATATTTAAAAAGTATTACATTAAAGTTTAAAATAGATGTAAAACAGTGTGACAGATACTTCATGAGTAAGTTGTGACAGCAACACAGAACACATGAACACAACAACCACAATAGTCTCTGTGCACTGCTTACATGCATCAAACAGTGATGATGTTATTGTCATTGTGTGACTGATAGTGAGAATGTTCCTGGGGTGGGCAAAAAAACAGATGCCAACTGTTAGATAATAGCAGCACAAACATATAATGCTATCTAAAAGAAGATACATAGGTAAGCTATTTTAAAATATTTAACTGGAATATATTCATGTGTAGATATACGCATATGTGTGTGTATATTATGGTAGCACTACACCATAGTTAGGGTTGAGGAGCCATTTCTATGATAAACCCCAGAACTTTGCACCTTAATAACTTTGCAACCGTTTGACGGATTTGGCTGAAATTTGGAATTCACAATCAGAACCATAGGCCTTGGGATCTGCCAAGTTTCGTACTGGTCGGATATACGGCTGTGGAGTTATTAAGCGTGATCTGTGCGCGCGTTTACGCTTTTTGTGGAATTCTACGGTTGCGCCTACAGGTCGTACAGTTTGTGCAACCGGCCCAAAATCTTCAGGGAACGTGCAGCTGGGGTCCCCGATGTGCCTTTCGAAGATTTGGTGAAAAAATATTAAACGGTTCAAAAGTTATTCAAAAAACAGTTTCCCATTATAAGTCAATGGGAAAAGTTAAAAAGTTCGACAGTGTCGCAAATGCATTTTACTTCTCGCAAATGGGCCTGTTACTTTCGCAAATCCGCCATTTTGTTTTCAGTTGGTGATCAGAAAAATGGTTGGCATTTAAATTTGGGACCCTCTAGCAACCTAATTATTTTTGTATTCACCTAGTCGGGCCCTGAGGATGCTTGCCATGTCTTTATTTTGTGGTAAAACACCCCAGAAATATGTTTTTCAAATTTCTGGAAAAAGTACTTTCACAAATTACTTTCGTGCTCACGAAAGTGTAGAACTTTTTTGCGAACGCTTTCGCAAATTGTGACAGTAATTTTCTAGTCTGTGGGAAAATGACAGCAATTCTTTGGCACTGCACTGCAAAAGAACCGTTGGGAGTTTTGGGCTGAAATATGAAGGGGGCGCAGCCGACATCTCACAGATATGCATTTCCATGTTGTATTGAAAAAATATTACATGACAGCAAAGTTACGGCACTCCAAAGTTGACGGTTTTTCCCATAGGATAACATTACGGCGCCCAAAGCATTACAGGAATCCTTTGGCACCCTGCTGCAAAATAACGGTTTGGTCTTTTTTCCTGAAATTTGGAGGGAAGACAGACAACAGCCCACAGATGTGCCTTTCAGTGGTTTGGTGGAAAAATATTAGTGGGAGGCAAAGTTATGGCACTCCGAACTTCTCTTTTCCCCATAGGATAACATTACGGCGTTAACGCACGCTCAGGCCCGTATCTCGAAACGGTGCGAGATAATGGACTTTTGTCAGAAAATGCTAGCCCCGGCTAAGTACAAAATTAACCAGGACAGTTGTAAATCATACGACTTTTAAATTTTTTTTCTACGTCGTACGGTTCCTGAGATATAACGTATTTAGTATTCCAAGTTCTCATTTTCTGCTCCGATACTCATTATTATGCATACATTATTTGTACTCACTGTCTTTCTCTATGCAGGTTTTGGGGAAAATCAGTCTGTGCGCTTTCATTGCTGTTACCATTGCCCTTTCTGCTTGCGGTTCCATGCCCGTTTCACTTACCGTTGACGTCTACGCCACCACGTGCATCATCCTTTACGTTTTCATTTGCGCTTTCTTTTCTGTTATTTTTTTGCCATTTGTGTCTACCGTACTGTTTCTCTTTCTGTTTCATTTGCGTCACCATGCCCATTGACATTTCCGTTTGCAGGCACCATTTTACTATGTGACAAGACATCATGTGGCACACCGTTCCCGTCTACGCCACCGTGTTCGTTACCCTTTCTGTTCTCATTCGTGCTTGCGTTACCTTGTGTGCCACTGTTAGCACTTCTGTTTGCATTGCTGTTCCTGTTACTATGCCACAAGACATCATGTGGTGGGAGTGTGGGGCTCTTTGGGCCCCGTGCTCCTGCTGCCGCATTATGTGCCGGGAGTGCAGGGCCCTATGTGCGTTATCCTTTGCGTTTTCATTTGCGCATGCGTTTCTGTTATTTTTTGCCATTTGTGTCTACAGTACTGTTTCTCTTTCTGTTTCACTTTGCATCACTACGCCTATTGACATTTCCATTTGCAGGCACCATGTTACTATGTGACAACACATCATGTGGCAGACCATTCCCGTCTATGCCACCGTGTGCGTTGCCCTTTCTGTTGTCATTTGCGCTTGCATTACCATGTGCGCCACTGTTAGCACTTCTGTTTGTGTTGCTCTTCCTGTTACTATGCCACAGGACATCATGTGGTGGGAGCGCCGCCGCATTACATTCACTATTTCTCGTTATCATTCTCAAAAAGAAGGGAAATTAGAGGCAAAAAACTCCGTTTAATGCATTAGTTAGGGTTGTTCCACAGCGACAAAAGTGAGGAAATTCGCTGTTAGGGTTGAAAATCCTAACTCCGAATTCACCCCCCCAGCACCACACACACACAGACACACACACATGCAAGTATGGGGGAGGACCAAGTCAACACAACCAATGACAGACATCCAGCAGCAGGTGACAGAAATAACAAACAATTGTCTAAATGTACTACGAGACATCCCACCCACCTGACCAGGTACTGCATGCTCAGTGGAGATCAACAGCAAAACTGAGGCCATGTACACCAAACGTACACATCCCTGATTGCAGCTGCACAACGTACCACACTTAGTAGTTGCATGGCCTACCTACTGATGCCCACACCACACCACAACTGGTACTGTGCCGTTAGTCAATATAAATGCTGAAGGTGCATGATGACAGTTGTAGAAAGGTTTTAACACTAGTGAGTATACATTAATTAAGAGAAGTACGTAAATTCACTACAAGACACTAGCATGCTCAAGATAAAAGTAGTGTTACATTTAACATGTGATTTACATAGTAGTACATTTGCTGCAACGGTTTACTCAAGATAGAGAGGCTGATGTAAACGTAAGGAAAAGCATTGCCTGTTCAATGCTGTGAAATTCGTACTGCCAGTATCAGATGCATTCTTACTGATGAAGGTGTACTGCTGATGTACATACATAAACCTTCAGTGTGTTTCAATGCTAAAGATGCAGTAAGTATTCTTTGTAAGAAACAGTGTAATTGCATGGATCAGGCCAAGCAACTTTTAAATATCATAGCACTACTGAGCCAACAATGACGTACCTGTATCGGAGATGTATATAGCATAGATTTTCCTGTAGGCACTTACTGAGTACGTTGTACCTGATAAAGACAATCTCATTGCATCTGTGATGACTAACTTATTCAAATAGTAATACATTTACTATTGTTGCAATGAGTGATCTATGCCACTTATGGACACAGTGTAATTTTTTTAACAGTTGTTTCATACTCAGGCTGTATGCCTAGTGTTTGGTTTGCCACACTTCTGTCACTGATGCTATCAAAGTGCTAACTATGTTAATTGTGGTACAACAGGAATCAAGTAGGTATAGTGTAGATATAAACAGAATGTCTTTTAGTATTGATTTAACTCACAATGGGGTAAGTGTACTAGGATAGCAGGGTTATTCTCTATCACTGACTCTGTCAGTTATAATCACACTAAGGTTTCAATGACTGTAATGATCAAGTTACACTGTTCATCTTCATGAGTTCATATTCACAGCCATTCTCCAGTAACTAGACAGTGTATGGTGTAACTGGGTGGGACACTGTGTTGCAAAGCTGCTGCAGTGCCTAGCAGAGGGAGAGTATCTACTCATAAAGACAATTAAGCAATAAGGCATGACCAACAGTTATGTTAAATGGTCTGTTAATCACCCTGTAGGGATTTAATGTTGAATGAGGCATAGCTGAGTGCCACATGTCGCTAGACAGTGATAAACTGACCATTAACATAATACCTGGGAGTGGCTTATTGCTGTCATAATAAAACTGTTTTTTAAACAACATTAAACCATGTTCATCATATGGTTAGGCTCTACATGTATGTTAATAAAAACTAAACATAAGGCTGTTACAATGTTTACAGTCAACTAGAAAGCTGCATTTCTCAAACGCTTGTTATAATCAGAGATATTATACCTGTACAACTCCTTGGTTTTGCTCAACTCTATTGCTCAGGTGGCCCACCACATGTGGTGTGGTCTGGTGTGGGGCATCGGTAGATAAGGCCATGCAACTACTAAGTGTGGTACGTTGTGTGCAGCTGCAATCAGGGATGTGTACGTTTGGTCTACATGGCCTCACTTTTGCTGTTGATCTCCACTGAGAATAGCAGTACCTGGTCAGGTGGGTGGGGATGTCTCGTAGTACATTTAGACACTTGTTTGTTATTTCTGTCACCTGCTGCTGGATGTCTGTCATTGGTTGTGTTGACTTGGTCCTCCCCCATACTTACATATGTGTGTTTGTGTCTGTGTGTGTGCGGTGCTGGGGGGGGTGAATTCAGAGTTAGGGTTTTCAACCCTAACAGCGAATTTCCTCACTTTTGTCGCTGTGAAACAACCCTAACTAATGTATTAAACGGAGTTTTTTGCCTCTAATATATATATATATATATATATATATATATATAGGCATGAATACAGTAGTCAAGAGACTCATTCCCACTGCATTTTGACACCCTGTAACTTTTTTCTTAATTGTTTTAATGTTCGCATCAAATCTCTTACTTGTAGTGCCCTATTAGAGAGATATTAGACATAAACTCACTGAGTTTGGTTCTACTGTAGTCATCCTGTATTATCACAAACACCTATTTACACTGGTAAGTAGGGCTGCATTTTGTGACATTGCTACCAGACCCACTTTAAATCACTTATGTACTGTTCATTACTGTGACCCAGAAAAACAACTGTTATTAATTTGCTGCCTAATTATTTCATTTTAATTTCTCCCATGAACCCTTTACAAAATAAATGTTTTATGCTCATTTTTTACTAATTTGTACAGCCGTCACGTTCCTGACAGGCAGTGTCCATTTTGAGGCCATCCCTAACCAGGCTGTTCTTTTAAGTTGTAACTCCTGTGGTCCGATTGAATTTGTGTGGTAGTCTGCCTTATTTGTACATCAATAAGCTGCCAAAACCTTGCGTTTCTTCTGCTCCCCGATTTTTTAGATATTTTCACATTTTGCCGGCTTGGTACTCTCGCGTCCATCTGTGACGCAGATTACATCGGTTCGTGAGCTAGCCTAGAATGTGGAGAACCGGAAATACAAGAGGGCACCATTTTTCGTCACGCCCTTGCTCCTTAAATGTGCGGTCTGGGGGTTCAGGTGCCTTCTACATTGCCTGCATTGTTGTGAAGACCCGTTGTCCGCCTTTGAGTTCCGCAGATCGTGCACGTTATGCTTCAACTCTGCATTGCTACATTGACTGCCAAGGTACAGTATGTGGAGACAGCACTTAAAAAGCATATTTTAGTTCAGCTGGACCTTGCCTCATGGTTCCTAGATGCTTGGGGTTGTTAAAAATAAGTAGCACCTGCAATTGCAGAGCTTTATTTTGTGGGGGAGTTATTTAAAAAAGCAGGTCTCATTTAACTGTTCTACCTGACCAGTGTAGAAGCTTGTGTGTATGTGGGGTGGGTGGCAGGGAGAGTTTATTTAAAACCAATTCTGCAGGGTTAAATGAGTACTGTTGAAATGAATTGGACTCTGTTTAGGGGCTCGTTTTGTCTTTTTTTTTATGTGAAGCATTAGTCCCTCATAGCTGCTGTTTGTTCTGTAATGGGGGGGGAGAAGAGATTCTGTATTGAGGGGGATAAATCCCACTACAATCCCATATCTGGATTAAAAAGAAAAAAAATAAATGCAGCTTGGGTGATTCAAATATTTTGACCATTTTGTGTAGACCTGGTCTCTGTAGGGGCATTTTGTGTGTGAGTGGCAGAGCACCATAAATGTTTTTTTTTTTTTGTAGGGGGAAAAAACTGTAGTTCAGGGGTAATACATGTATTTTAATTGTACCTGAACTCCGCAGGGGCAAAACAACATTTTTTTTTTCTCAGCAGTTTTTGGTGGATTAATTTAATCCAATTAAATGATGATTTTGACCTGTTCTCTGCAGGGGATTGTTTTATGTTGATCTGTACTCTGCAGGGGATCCTGTTGTGTGAATCTGGTCTCTGCAGGAGTAATAGTTTATTATCTGGATCCTGGTGGGGGAAAAAAATCATTATTCTTTTCCATTTCTTTGTGTATTCCTTTGTGGTCCTCCTGTAACACAATACATTTGGGGGGGTTTCTGTCCTTTGTGCAATGTGGGAGTAAACATGACGTAAAAGTGTTCCTACTGGGGGAGATGCTGATGGTGGCTGCCACTGATTCCCTTTCATGTAACATTTAATCATTATTTGGTGTGTTTGTGCAATGGGAGTCTGGTCTGACCCGCCCTCCATTTTACCTAAGGGCGGTATCGGTATGCGAGGTGCAGTCTCTCCTCCTTGATCTCTCCCAGAATGCTAGCCCTGGTCCTGATGATCTGGAGCCAAAGCTTCTCAAACTAGGTGCTCCCCTTATAGCCTCCCCGGTGGCCCACATTTTCAACCTATCCCTTACCCAGGGACTGATCCCGGATATCTAGAAGGTTGCCAAGGTCGTCCCTGTCCCTAAGCAGGGTGACCCCAAAATCCTGGACAACTACCGTCCCATAGCTATCCTCTCTGCTGTCAGCAAGCTCCTGGAAAAGGTGGTCACCAAACAAATCTCGGAGTATATCCACTCCCATGGTCTGCTGACCCCGGCCCAACACGGCTTTCTTAAAGGGCACAGCACTTCCACAGCTCTCATCTCAGTCTCTTCCAGCATCAGAGCTGCTATGGATCAGGAAAACTCTCAGGTGTGGTATCTATTGACTTATCCAAGGCTGCTGACCTCGGTGACCACGACCTGCTTGCCCTGCAGATGAGGTCCCTTGGTTTGTCCCCACCGCCCTAAACTGGGTCTCTGACTACCTATATGGCAGAAAACAACTAACTAAATTCAATAAAGTCCTCTCTGCCCCCGGCCTGTCACCTCTGGTGTCCCTCAGGGCTCCGCATGGTCCCCTACTCTTTTCCTGTTCATCAACAATCTCCCTGATGTGGTCTCCAGCTGCCGTGTCATCATGTATGCGGATGACCTGGTTCTCCTGGCCCACTCCTGTGATACAGCCACACTAAACCGGCACTTATCTGAAGACCTCTGGAACATCCAGGCATGGCTCTCCAACCATAAATTGGTCCTAAATCAAAACAAAACCCAGGCTATGCTCTTCGGTTCCTCTGCCAAAATACTGAGCCTCTTCAACTCCCCTACATATCAACTACAGAGATGGCTCCCTCTCCCTACCGTGACCTCCCTCAAATATCTTGGGTAGCGCTTGATCCCCAATTGGACCTTGGTGTCATATCCATAATGCCTGCAGTGGGGTAAACCACAAACTGGGGATGGCCTACAGGGCTCGGTACAACCTCACTCCAGCGGCTCGCTTGGCTCTTGCCAGGGAGTACATTACTCTCCCTCAGCTACGGCTCCCTCATATTTGCTCATACTTCTAAGACCCTCCTAAGCAAGTGAGCACAACGCACAACAACATCTGTCGCTTTTGCCTGGCTGCCCCGCCTCCACCCATCACTGCGAGCTTTCCACGAGAAGCTTTGGCTGCTATCCCTCAACAATCACCTTAACTTAGCACTGGGTGCCTCGTGAGTAAAGTACTTAGCTCCGGCACCCCTCCGGAACTGGCCCGGTTTCTTGCTCCTGCTGACCCCTCCCCCTACCTGCTTAGATCCCAAGGCCCTGACCTACTAAGTGTACCTACTTCCCGCACCAACATGGGGGACTGGAGTTTTGCTGTCCATGGCCCCAGGCTCTGGAACTCCTTTCCTAAAAGAGTCCGTACTGCCTCCTCTCACAGGAGTTTCCGGACCTCCCTGTGGGATCATCTTAAGGTGGCTTCTCGCTGTGAATGTCCTAAGCCTCCTTAGCCTCCCGGTGTCCACTGGTGCCGGCTTCTTCTCCTGCTCTGGCGCTACCACTCTTGCGCTATGTCCTCATCCAAATCCCCCTTGCTTGACCGACGCTTATGATGTTACTATGCTTATAATCCTCACCAGCCCTGTTGGTCATTGAATTTATCTCTAATTTATACCTTGCCCCAGCACTGTATTTGGGTGTACCTTCCACGTAAATGTAAAAACTGTAAAAATTGTCTCTTCTCCTGTTTTTGTACCTGAATGTATTCGTCTGAACCAATTACTGTATCAATGTACCTGTTGTACCCTTTTGTACTCTCCCGGGTCGTTCCTGAAAATAGGCATAAAACTTGTCTAGTGTACTTACCCGGTAAACAAAAACTAAATAAATAAATTTTTGGGCTCGTTTGGCTATTGTAGTGCATCTCCGTAAAAGTTTGGGCCATGTGCTGCAATGCTAGGCCCAACATGGTTTCTGTGGGAGTAAATGTGATGTGAACTGGCTACTGGAGGTGATGCTGGTGGGGACTACCAACCAATCACCCTTGGTTCCATTAATATTGTATCACTTTGGGTAATGTGGTCCATTTTTCAGGCTTGTCTGGCTGTTGTAGTATATCTCAGTAATTGTTTGGCCCAATTAGTGCTTGTGAGGCCTAGCATGGCTTCCATGGTAGTCCAAGTAAAATTCTTTCATGATGTTTACTTCCACAAAAGCTACACTAGCCACCCCCCCCAAAAAAAATGAGGCAATGTTACTGGAACCAAGGGTGACTGGGTGGCAGCATCCACCATCTTTTTTTTTTTTATTCTGCCATGAGAGACAAAAAACAGCAGTCTTGAGGGGATTAAATGGTTTTGACCTGGTCTCTGCAGGGGCTTGTTTTGTGTGAACCTGGTCTCTGCAGGGGTCGCAGTTTATTAACTGCCTGATTGCTTGTAGTATCATTTGTTTAAAATTGGATCCTGGTGGGGAAAAAAATAATTGTTCTTTATTATTTATGTACTCCTTTGTGGTCCTTGATGGTGGGAGGGTCCTGTAACACAATACATTTGGGGGGGGGTGGTTCTGTCCTGTGTATTTGTAGAATCAGGTGTAAAAACTTAGCATTAAATCCTGGTAGGGACAAAATAATGTGTGTGTGTGTGTGCGGCTATAATACAGAACATTGGAGGTGGGGTTTTGTCCTTTGTGCCACATGCTGCAATGTTAGGCCTAGGCTCTAGCATGTCTTCTGTGGGAGTAAACATGATGTAAAATGTGCTCCTACTGGGGGAGATGCTGATGGTGGCTGCCACTGATTCCCTTTCATGTAACATTTAATCATTATTTGGTGTTTTTGTGCATTTCTGGGCTCGTTTCGCTATTGTAGTGCGTCTCCGTAAAAGTTTGGGCCATGTGCTGCAATGCTAGGCCCAACATGGTTTCTGTGGGAGTAAATGTGATGTGAACTGGCTACTGGAGGTGATGCTGGTGGGGACTACCAACCAATCACCCTTGGTTCCATTAATATTGTATCGCTTTGGGTCATGTGGTCCATTTTTCAGGCTTGTCTGGCTGTTGTAGTATATCTCAGTAATTGTTTGGCCCAATTAGTGCTTGTGAGGCCTAGCATGGCTTCCATGGTAGTCCAAGTAAAATTCTTTCATGATGTTTACTCCCACAAAAGCTACGCTCGCCACCCCCCCACCAAAAAATGAGGCAAAGTTACTGGAACCAAGGGTGACTGGGTGGCAACATCCACCATCTTTAATTTTTTTTTCTGCCATAAAAGAAAAACAGTATTCTTGGGAAATTAAATGGTTTTGACCTGGTCTCTGTAGGGGCTTCTTTGTGTGGATATAGACTCTGCAGGAGCTCCTGTAGTGTGAACATGGTCTCTGCAGGGGTTACTTGTAGGATCATCTGTTAAAACTTAAAATTAAACCTTTGCGGGGGAAAAATCATTATTCTTTTCTACTTGTCTGTATACTCCTTGGTGGTGGGAGGGTCATGTAACACAATACATTAGGGGAGGGTTCTGCCATTTGTGCCGTGTGCTGCATGTTAGGTCTAGGGTCTACCATGTCTCCCATGGGAGTAAACATGATGTAAAATGTTTTCCTACTGGGGGAGATACTGATAGTAGCTGCCACAGAGTACCCCAACTCATGTAACATTTAATCATTTGGCATTTGTGTGCATTTTTAGCCTCCTGTGGCTGCTGCATTCAATCTCAGTGATGTAGTGTGCCATGTGCTGCTTATTGCACTGAGGGCCTAGCATGGCACACCAATTACCAAGATCACTACAACTAGTCTGTATCGACTGTATAGACTGGAGGCAGTATAGCGCAGTGGTCTAAGGCTCTGAGCTGCAAATTTGGTGACATCCAGCAGACCAGACCTGGGTTTGAATCCCACAGCTTCCACTTGCATACTGTGTGACCCTGAGCAAGTCACTTAATCTCCTTGTGCTCCCAGGTCGCTCCTGTAAAAAAGCTTTCAGCTTAGTGTGCTATACCTGGTTAAACAACTAAATAAAAAAAAAAAAAGTCTAAAAGTGCACAACCCCCCCCATGAGGCAAAGTTACTGGAACAGAGGGCGACAGGGTGGCAGTCTCCACTACCATCGCCCATAGAAAAACATTAGTTTACATCACAGTTACTCCCACAGAGTTTGTATCATACATTTTCCAAAGAGTCTACTCTGGTCTGCAGTGGTGTCAATGGAGCGTACATGGTTAATACTGGAAGGGGAAGCAGCTATGGTGAGGCTGGAATCAAACCCCCCACCTCCTAGACAGACCCTGTATACTCCTTAACATTTTGTCACTGACATGTTGGATACAGACATTCAAAATTCAAGGAAACAAGGGGCACAAAAGGCACTGCTCTCAATGTGTGACACATTGCCAGACACATTTCAGGAAACTGGAAGCTAGTGATTAAGCAGCACTCTACATTTGACCACACCCTGGACACTAGCTGAAAGTCCTAGCAGTGCAGTGATAATGACTCATTGAGTCTTTTGTGTGATCCCCCTTTTGAACTGCCAGATAATTGCAGCTCTTAAAAAGCTATTAATCATACCAGACCATCTGGTAGACTGAGGGAGATTAGTGAGGGGTCTACAAAGAAGGACTTTGTCAACTTCATTAACAGCAATGGGAAACCTGCACTAGTCAAGATGGGCAAGTAGAGGGTTGCCTACACTAGCCTTGGCCAACTTGCACAAGATTCTGGGACAGTCAAACTATGTTAACTATTGCTGCATGGCCCAAATAATTCTTGAGATTCACAGCAGCAGCCAAACTAACCTAAAAGTGCACCCCCAATGAGTCAGTTACTGGGACTGAGGATAACTCGGTGGCAGTCACCACCTGTAAGAAAATGTTTTCCTACTGGGAGTGATGCTGGCGGTAACTGCCACCCAGTCACCCTCTGTTTTATTAACTTCATCATGCTCTGTTTATGAGCCCTCTTCAGCTTGTTTGGCTTTTGTAGTGTATCACAGTAATTGTGCTGCCCATGTACTGTATGATATGCCTAAAATTACTTCCATGGTAGTTTAAAACCTTTCTTTGTTTCTTGGGTGATTGCTGACAGTAACTGCCAAAGCATCACTTTTTGTTTCAGCAATGTTTCATTTTGTTGTTTTGGTGTACTTTTCAGTTTGCTGTGAATCTTAGTAATTGTTTGGTATGCCAGGTGCTGAATGTTAGGCTTAGCATGGCTTCTGCGGGAACAAAACAGATGTTTGCTCCCACAGAAGCCATGCTTGGCCTATCATGCAGGACATGGCATATTGTGATTCACTGTAATAGCCAACCAATCCTAAAAGAACTAACTTGCCTCTAATTATGCAGTTACTGGATCCGATGGTGTCTTGGTGGCAGTCACCACCAGCATCACCTCAAGTTGAATAAAAAAAAAAAATTCCTAATGGATGTGATGCTGACTACCACAGCCACCTCCTCTGTTCCAATAACCATGCATACCTAGGGACTATTTTGTTGTTTTATGCTCCATTGGCTGTTGCAGTGAATGTCAGTAATTATCTGGTATGCCATGTTAGGCCCAGCGTGGCATCGGTGGGAGTAAATAGTTTTACATCATCTTCACTCCCACTATGCCATGCTAGTCCTAACATGTAGCACATAGCACACCAAATGATTACTGAGATACACTGCAATAGCAAAATGAGCCTAAAAGAAATCTGTTGCCCATAATGGTGCAAAGTTCCTGAAACCAAGGGTGTCGGGGGGGCAGTCTCCTTCAGCATCACCCCCAGTAAAAATATTTTCTTACTGGGGGTGATGCTGGCGGTGACCGCAACCCAGTTGCACTCAGTTCAAGGAACTTAACTCCTTGGGAGGGACACTTAAGCTGGGGGGGAGATTCAGGGGATAAAGGAGGAGGTGCTACTTCACTGAGAGGGTGGTGGAGCCATGGAATATGCTGCCCAGGGGGCTGGTGGAGGCAGACAGTAGAGGGGTTCAAGAGGGGGTGGGACAGGTACAGGGGAAGGGTTCTGGACGCATAGCCAAGTGCAGCAAGAATATCTGGGACTGGGAAGGGAGAAGCCAGAGAGGGCAAGGGGGGGAAGCAAGGTCAGCTCCCAGGGTGGGGGCTAACCAAACAAGCTGACACGAAAGACCGTTAGGCCTATTCTGCTGATATTTTAGTATGTTAGTATGTTTGGTGTGCCAGGTGCTGCATGCCAGGCCTAGCATGGCATCCGTGGGAGTAAGCATGATGTGAAATGTTTTAGGCGCCAATCGCTGTTGCTCTGAACCTCAGTAATTGTTTTGTGTGCCAGGTGCTGAATGTTGGGCTTATCATGGCTTCTGTGGGAGTAAGCATGATGTGAAATGTTTTAGGCACCAATCGCTGTTGCTCTGAACCTCAGTAACTGTTTTGTGCGCCAGGTACTGAATGTTGGGCTTATCATGGCGTCTGTGGGAGTAAGCATGATGTGAAATGTTTTGGGCACCAATCGCTGTTGCTCTGAACCTCGGTAATTGTTTTGTGTGCCAGGTGCTGAATGTTGGGCTTATCATGGCTTCTGTGTAAGCATGATGTGAAATGTTTTAGGCACCAATCGCTGTTGCTCTGAATCTCAGCAATTGTTTTGCGCACCAGGTGCTGAATGTTGGGCTTATCATGGCGTCTGTGGGAGTAAGCATGATGTAAAATGTTTTAGGCGCCAATCGCTGTTGCTCTGAGTCTCAGTAATTGTTTTGTGTGCCAGGTGCTGAATGTTGGGCTTATCATGGCTTCTGCGGGAATAAATGTGGTGTAAAGTAATCGTTTAGTCCCATACAAGCTATGCTAGGCCTAACATTCAACACATGGCACACCAATTACTGAGATTCACTGTAGTAGCAAAATGAGCTTAAAAGTGCACCAAAACGCCCACGATGATTTATTTATTGAAATGATTCACCAGGAAGGCACGCTGAATAAGAAGTTGCTTGTCTCCTGGTGAGACCTGTGGGGTAGGGGAACATGAGGGACAATATAGAGATTTGGTGCACAATATAGATCACTTTGATTACATTCAATAAAGTGAGCAAACTGTACAGAAGTACTGAACTGGAGGAATGCTAGCAGTTTTAGAAACATGGAAACAGACATTGTTGGCAGGTGGGGACTATATGATCCATCAAGTCAGCCCTTGGTTTCCAACTCCCACCCCCCTTAGCTGACTGCCTTGGTATCCCACATCTTCTGTCCCATGCCTGCTTGAATTTCTCCCACCGGTAAAAGTGTTTTCTGTCTTGGGTTGCAACTTGTGACTGCCACTGAGTTACCTTAGGTTCTAGTGACTTTACTTCATGTTGGTGGTTCATAGGGGTTGCAAGATGCATTTAGGAGTCACAAAAAAATTGCAGGGGTCTCAGTTGCAAGCGCTAGGTCTTCCTAAATGTATTTGAAATAATTGATGCAGGGGTTAAAATGATTAAGTTTTGCAGTCATTAGCCAGCAGGGCTAGTGACTCAGAAAATTCAACAGCCCCACAGACTTCAACACAGGCCCAGTTAGTGAACATCTCGGAAGTGTTGCCTACTCCAGTACAAGCACCCAGGGCTAGTTAAATGAAGATCTTACTGGCTCGACACAATACCAGCATTTGGCTCATGGGCCATATATACTAGCAGATTTGGCCCATTTCTGAGCAAAGTGTGTTTCTATTTTTAAGGGTAACTAGCCACTGGCCTTATGACATGGTTAATGCAGCCTCAGAAATGCAATATATCTTTCTGACTGGAGTACTGTCAGATATGATTTTTGAGCAAATGTATTTCTTTATTGTATGCAGCTAACCATTGACCTTGTGCTTATGCAGCCAGAGTCTCAGCTTACAATTCCTAGCACAAAATTAGTGGCACACATATGGGGGGATGTAAGCAATAACCCACGGTACAGTGTCTGTTTATATACATTTAATGAATGCCTGGTGTGTGTTGCGAGGCACAAGACCACAGGCTATGTCTTCACAGTACCACAGGCATGCATTAAATGCCTAGACTCCCACACCCTACATAGAAACATAAAAGTTGTCAGCAGAAATTGACCACAGGCCCATCGAGTCTTGTCCATTTTTCCTATCTGTAATGGTCACCTGCTTAAGCCATTCCTCATCTTTATATCAAAGTGACCACTAAGAAACATAGTGCCCCTGGATCACCCCAGAACTCCTACAACAGATGAAAATGCGTGACAACCTCTGGCACTGTGCCACTGCCTCTGGTTTGCTAAGTGATAGGCAGGCCTATAATGCTGCCCGCAATAAGTGTAACTGGGCAATCTGCAAGGCCAAAGTGGAGAACTACAGAACCATCCTAGCCACCTCCTGGGGTAGCACAAGAAAGTTCTGGGATAACAACAAGGAGCTTAATGGTAAATCCAGCTCTTCTGCCCCCCACATACAACTTAGTGTTAACGGTGCTACCACCACAGACACTTCACATAGCTAACTGCCTCAACTCCATCTTCTCAGACCTCAGCTCAGTCCTCCCTAGCAACTTCTTCGATCCAGTTCAGCCTACCCCACTGCCTGAGCTCCTTCACCCCCTTCAAACTTGGTCATTACCCCTACAGAAGTGAAATCCTACCTGTCCAAAGCCCTCCAGAGCTCCAGTTACTGCAAAGACACCTTCAATATGTGTATTCTATACCTTGCGCTAGAGTCGGTTAGCTTCCCATTCACAGACCTTCTAAATCTGTCCCTGAACCCGGGCCAGTTCCCAACCTCATGGAAAATGGCAGTGATAACACCAATATTCAAATGTGGCAACAGCTCCCTCCCAAACTATCGGCCCATCTCAGCTCTCCCCCAACTCTCTAAAGCCCATGAAAAGATTATGGCTAATCAGTTCACTGACTACCTCCATGCACACAATCTCTTATGTAGGGAGCAGCATGGTTTCAGAGCTGGTCATAGCCCTATGACCGCCATCACAGAATTCACTAACTCCCTACACTCCATGTTTGACAAGGGGCATGTCTCTGGGGCCATGTTTATATTCCTCTCAAAGGTCTTCTACACAGTTTCTCACCCCTCCTTAACACATTACAACAAGTTGGGGTCTCTCATTGTCCGCTCATGGCTCCCCAGCTATCTTTCATCTAGAACCAAATGTGTTAAAAGTAACACCATATCTACAATGCTGCCTGTGCGCACAGGAGTTCCCCAGGGATCTATCCTGGGTCCCCTGCTATTCAGCATCTACCTCAGTGCCCTGCCTAAATCCTGCCCCCGCAACCTTCTTACGTGGATGACACTGTTCTTTATGCCTCACATCTTGATTTTCTCTCTCTCTTTCCCTCCCTCCTTCCTCGTACCTTACAAAATTTCTTCTCTCAAATTGCACAATGGTTTGCTGAACACAGAATGGTGGTAAACATTAAAAAAAAAAAAAAAGACTATGCTCTATGCCCACTGCCAAAACAGATCAAAGGATTTCCCCCTGCATCTTGCATCAGAAGGCGCTGCTTGTGCGGCCTGTCACAGATGGCACAGGTGTGTGTAAGTACTCCTGTTGCATTTGTCTTGACCTTTTATGCTGTCAGTCTGCATTGAGCCACTGTCGTAATGTTTATCACAAGGACAATGGTGTGCTTGGGGTCTTTGTAATGAACATTCACGTGAGCTGCCGTTACACCTCAGTGTTGATTTTTTGGATTGGTTTTCCTCCAAGTGTGGCCGTGGTTTCCCTGCATGTCATGGGTACCCGTCCCCACTTCAACTAAGCTTCCTTGGGCTGCAATCGGTGAACATTGGCTACATTTTCATTTGCTTGTCCCGCTGAGCCATTTGAACAATAACCTCAGCTGTGAACCTGGGGTGAACTGTGGTTATGCAAACATTTTGCACCAGAAGGCGCTGCTTGTGCGGCCTGTCGCAGATGGCACAGGTGTGTGTAAGTACTCCTGTTGCATTTGTCTTGACCTTTTATGCTGTCAGTCTGCATTGAGCCACCATAATGTTCATCACAAGGACGACGGTGTGCTTGGGGTCTTTGTAATGAACATTCATGTGAGCTGCCGTTACACTTCAGTGTTGATTTTTGGGACTGGTTTTCCTCCAAGTGTGGCCGTGGTTTCCATGCATGTCATGGGTACCCGTGCCCACTTCAACTAAGCCTCCTTGGGCTGCAATCAGTGAACATTGGCTACATTTTCATTTGCTTGTCCCGCTGAGCCATTTGAACAATGACCCCAGCTGTGAACCTGGGGTGAACTGTGGTTATGCAAACATTTTGCATCAGAAGGCACTGCTTGTGCGGCCTGTCGCAGATTGCACAGGTGTGTGTAAGTACTCCTGTTGCATTGTCTTGACCTTTTATGCTGTTGGTCTGCACTGAGCCACTGTCGTAATGTTCATCACAAGGATGACAGTATGCTTGGGGACTTTGTAATGAACATTCACATGAGTTGCCATGACACCTCAGTGTTACTGTGGTGATACCGTTGTTTTGTTGTTCTCATTTGAGATTCAAAGGAGACTTGTGATGCTATCATTTTTTTCTTTTATTTTCCTTTTCTAGATGAATGTCAAGAGAAATACACTTCAACAGCAGAAACCAACTCGGCACGTTCAAGCAGTCATTAGCTGTGGTGGTTGTGGTGGTGAGGAGACAAGGCTGCATAATGAAACTTCTACTGTAGTGACTTAGAAAACAGCAAAGAGCGGTAAGCAAAGAATGCGTGAATACAGGGCAAGAATTAAAACAGACTGTGAGAAGTATGCAGCACATTGTGAACGTGAAACAGAAAGGGTGAAGTTGTATAAGAAGAATATGTCGGAAGATAAAAAAGCACAATACAGAGAAAAGACAACGATGTGCATGAGGCAGTATAGGGAAAGAAAAAGGCAAGCATCAATAAATGAATGTGTGGAAAGGAAAAGTACAAGAGCAGAGATGGAAAAAATGTGATTACAGTGGAGGGAGCAAAAGAGGGAACAACGAAGAAATATGACAGCACAAAAGAAATGACGAATAAATGAAAAAAGATATTTCATTTATGCATAGAAAAAGAGAAGAGCGCAACCACTACATAACGCGGATGAAGAAAATGCAGAAAGCTCTGAATTTCCAAACATGCTTTTGGTGACTAGTGTGATTTCACCTTGCTTGGATACGGCATTAGATGACACCATGATGGTCACTGATACACCACAAACTACTTTCATTACCCCATCTGCTAGAAGGAAAGCAATTTCAAGATCCATGAAAGCATTGCCAAACAGTCCTCATAAATTTGCTGATGTCATATCAGCAGTCCTGTCCAGAAGCACACCACGAAAAAGAAAGGCAGTGGAGGACAAATGTATACTCACACCTTCTAAAAAGAAGAGATTAGAGTTCCTGGAATCCACGAGTTTACAATGTACTCTGCAAAGTATCAAAAAGTCTCGTGCAAAGGACAATTTGAGAATGAGAAGGTTGCTGCATAAGTCTCTACTGGTAAGAAAGAAATTCTGTAAATTAGATCTGCATAAGGAATTTGGTTTCAGCTGGAACTTTCTCTGCACATATTCTGTCTCTGATGAAGATTACATCGACAAACAAAAGAAAAGAAGTGATGTCTTACTACTTTCTACAGTTGAACTCATACAAACCTTCTATCAGCGTCAAGATATTTCAAGAGAGCTACCAATCTCGAGAGTTGTGGGGAAGAAAGACATGATGGCCAAGAGAGCTTTGGAATCTTCCATACAAACAGTACATGAACTGTTTAAAGAAGAGTACCCAGATGTGTGCATCAGCTACAGTAAATTTGTTCAACTGTGTCCAGCAAATGTCTATTCAATGTCACGACGTAAACTAACGCAGTGTATGTGTGACTACTGCCTGAACATTGAACTTAAACTAAGCAGCACTGCAGGAAAGTGCAATCAATTCAAGGCCCCACAATTAGTAATAAATAAATAAATATAAGGCTTCTGCACTGACACTATGTGAAAAAGAAGGTGATTTTAATTTGAAACAGTGTATCGACAGGGTATGTTCACAATGTGGCATGAATGGTATACGAAAACAACTAATGCCACTATTAAGGGATCACATTGACTCTCCAGTAACTTGGAGACGATGGGGAAGTGAAGACATAACCTCTACAAAAAAGGATGAGAAAGTGACACTGTCCAAAAAGATGAGAGTGAGTGTATGCAGTGGTGTGATGCAAGACCTAATTGAAGAATTGGAGGAAGAAATGGAACCATTTTCTAAACACCTAATAAATGCTAAATGGCAGTCAAAGCAATCTGATTATATCCGACGGAATGTACCGGAGAACTGGGTTATATTGTGCCTTGATTTTGGAGAGAATTACAACTGCCATTATCAGGATGAAGCACAAGGTGCACACTGGTCATATAATCAAGCCACAATTCATCCTATTGTGGCATATTACCGATGTCCAGAAGTCAACTGTGGAGTAATTATGCACAATTCACTGATCTTTATCAGTGATGACAGGAAACACGATTTTCATTCTGTTCAACATTTTGTTACCCGCAACAAAGTATCTGCAACAACAAGGAGTTGTGATCTCAAACAAATCCATTTTTCAGATGGTTCTCCATCGCAATATAAAAAAGGGAAACTTCACTGATGCCTCCTTTGGAACCAAAGATTTGGGAATCTATGAAGAACATTACTTTGGGAGTCTTCATGGAAAAGGACCATGTGATGGTGAAGTCGGTGTGTTAAAGAAGTGCGCAGTGATGGCTGTAACCTCCTCAAGAGCCATCATCACCAATGCACACGAACTGTACATCTATGGCAAAAACTACCTAACTTGCCCTAAAAATAAAGACGAACATCTGCATGTAAAATGAACCTTTTTTTTTTTTTAAGGAAGGAGAAATAAATCGCAGACGTGTGCAAAGAAGTTCAGTCAAAACCATGCCGAACACGCGTATAACAAATTGTGTATGAGAGATGCAGCCTTATGTGGTTTCCATGAAAGAACAAAGCTGTTTTTTGTTTCAGTTGTATAAATGACGATCAATGCAGCAATGAACCCTTCACTGGTCGTTGGAAAGTATTTTCATTAAAAACAGGAAAAGAGATGACTCCACCAACACCTGTTAGATCTCAAGCTCCCCTGTCAGAGTCCAGGTCACCAACACCATCACTAAGGTCAAGATCATCAACTCCACCACCCCTGCCAGAGTACAGGTCACCAACTCCACCACTAAGGTCAAGATCACCAACTCCACCACCCCTGCCAGAGTACAGGTCGCCAACACCATCACTAAGGTCAAGATCACCAACTCCACCTCCCCTGCCAGAGTACAGGTCACCAACACCACCACTAAGGTCAAGATCACCAACTCCACCACCCCTGCCAGAGTACAGGTCACCAACACCACCACTAAGGTCAAGATCACCAACTCCACCTCCCCTGCCAGAGTCCAGGTCACCAACACCACCACTAAGGTCAAGATCACCAACTCCACCACCCCTGCCAGAGTCCAGGTCACCAACACCACCACTAAAGTCAAGATCACCGACTCCACCACCCCTGCCAGAGTCCAGGTCACCAACACCATCACTAAGGTCAAGATCACCAACTCCACCTCCCCTGCCAGAGTACAGATCGCCAACTCCACCGCCCTTGCCAGAGTCCAGGTCACCAACACCACTACCATCAAGACTGCCAACTCCACTACCACGTTCAATGCCTCAAACACCAACACCGAAGTCCAGGTTATCACTACAAAGACATTTGCTGCCTCAAACAGCCCCACACAAGTAAAGAACTGAAACACCACAAAGACATGTAGTGCCTCCAGTGAAACAACTGTGGTCTAGGTCAACAACAGAACCAACTCTGCAGCCTCTGTCACAGTGCAGCAAGAACAAAGCAACTTCAGTGACTCAAATGCAGCAACTAGAATCAGTATCTCAAACTCAAACACCACCACCACCATTACTACTACAACCATCAGCAGCACAACTGAAATCTACTGCTGGGCATGATGGATGTTCAACCTCTCCAACCTCAGCAGCCACTTTTTCAAAGTCACTAACGCCTGTATTCTCAAACACTTCAGCCTCCATGTAAGTATTGATGAAATCATTTGCTGTCTGTATTTTAACTTTAATCAAGCCAGTTACAACTTTTTTTCATAATTGTTGCAGTGCATTCCAGAAAGGGGACTTTGTCGCTGTCCAGTTCAGATCTGGGAAAAAGAATACAGTCCACATCTACGTGGCCGAAGTCACTGCTTTAACAGATACTGACATTAAAATAAAATACCTACAGAGGAACCCGACACGAACATACCAGTTTCAGATGATGACATGGCGGAATATTCAACAGAGCCACTCAAGATATTGTATAAATTTAGGTGAACCACTGTATTCAAAAGTGGATCACCAGTTGCGCTTTCAAGAGGCGGACTTCAGTGAAGTCAAAAAGACATTGACTGGACTTGCTGTGAATTTCAAATAAGCAATGCATTTCATAATAAAAGGATCAATCAACTAGTGATTGCATTAGGTATTGGTGCTGGGACAAAACTATATACTAAGAGAAATCCCACACTATCCATGTACTGTAAAAGAAACTCCTCACACCATCTGCATGTTTTTTTTTTATATATATATTATTTCTCCTCCAGAGCTCCGGCTACGACCCCCGCCATCCGTTGTTCCCCCGGCGCCATCCCTGAACATCAGACCCCCTCCTTTGTGCACCCCACGACTTACCCTTCGCTGCAGGGTGGTGGGGAGCGACTCAACCCACCCCAAAGGATCCATGCCAGGGAGGTGCTCTTCCAGGAACGGCGCCTCGGGGAACAACTTCATACTGCCGGGCTCTCTTTTTCACTGTTTTTCCTCCTGGCGGGTCATGGCATGCAATGACGCCAGCGACTGGGTGCACGCACGCTCCCGTGCGTGCCCCAATCAAGCATCTGCCACGTCCCACCCCCCATAGCTTGCAGCTGCGTGCTGTCGACCCCCCAGCCTCCACTAGGGGTCTGGCAAGCCCCAGCCACCCAAATCCCCCCTCCCCGGAGATGGAGAGCAGTCCCTGACGCTCAATCCATCTCCTCCCCGCTGACCCTCATGGCAACCCATGCCACCCTGAACATGGCCGACGTAAGTACCCAGGTGTGGTGTCCAGCACCTCAACCCTCAGCGCCACCGGGCCGGCCCTCTGCACACTTTTTGATAAAGGACCTATATCGGACATGTGGAAAGGTGTGAAAAGGTGCCGGGATGAGTTCACAAATTCAGTTCACTGCTCTTACATGACAGCCCATCTGCAATTGTGCTTCCTGCCCCTCCCTGTGAGTGACAGTCATGTCATATTCTCTGCAAGGAAGTATTCCATCTTTAATGCCTACCATTTGTTTTATCCATTTGCGCCAGCCAAACCAAGGGGTTGAGAGCTGTTTGTACCTTGCAATGCTGCCCATATAGGTATGGTTCCACTACTAAAGTGCCCACATCATTGTAAGGCATTCTTTCTCCACTGTAGAAAAAGTCTGCTCCCTGGGAAGTAACTCCTGACTGAGGTACACTATTCAGTGATCTTCCTCCTTGGTTAGAAGTCTGACTCGGTACTGCCCCAATACTCACATCTGAAGCATCTGTCTGGACTACAAATAGCTAACCCATTCTTCGTGCTAATAGTGGTGAGGTATGTCACCCCTCCCAGCTTGTCTAATACCACACTTGCCACATATTGTAAAGAGAACAGTACACACCATCTGCCTGTATCTTAAAGTGCCGGTGAAAATGTCAGTGCCAGTGGAAACAGCGTGGAGTGGGTAAGCTACCACCTCTTCACAGATGACACACTTATTTATTCTAGTAGTTCTGTGACAGAGATGCAGTCTAGTTTCCAGACTGGCTTTCAATCATCACAGAACTAATTTAGAGATTTAAAATTAAAATTAACTACGGCCGGCCCGCCGGCGCAGCGGTGGGATTTCCGCTATGACGCCGCGTCCGGTTCGAACGGACCCGGATCATCGAGGGCCAGCCAGGGGGAGGCGGGATTGAGCGCCTCGATGGCAGCTCTCCGGGAGGGTGCGGCAACATCCGAGCTGCTGGGGACTCCTGGCGGAGGCCGAGAACTCACGCTGCCGACGCTCAAAAATGGGGAGGGAGGTGGGGCGGACGCTGGCGTCATTGCACGTCCCCGCCTCCTCGGGGGAGGTAAAAATGGGAGTAAAAATCCCACGCCTAGCGTCTAGATGACGCTGTATCTGCCCCAGGAATGCCCTGATTGGCCACCGGAGCCATTCCCCCAACCAGTTACAGTTCCGCGGTCCGATATAGGGGGTCGGAACCGTGGCCCCACTCTCTGGGGAGTAAGCCAGGGATGACCGGGGGAGTCGGCGATATCCAGTGGCGGGGCCCGGGGTCCGTGACCAGAGTGGAGGGATGACGAGAGGCGAGGGGTAAAAAGAAGAAATTAAAAAAATAAATAAATAAAATTAAACACAACAAAGACAAAAACAATGCTTTTTGGTCCAGTTGCTAAATTGAAAATGGATACAAAGTTAGAGATACTAGACCTGTCAGAGCTCTGTTAGAAGCAGTGAAAACATACAAATATCTGGGTTATTGGCTGGACCAGTCGGGAATAGGAAATAATCATGTTGATAATTTAATTGGCCAGGTAGGGAAGAGGGTAGGGTGTCTCTTTAGAAATCAAAAATATAAAGATTTCAATACTTTCAAATATACAACGGCATAGTTCTTTTAGTCATTAATGCTCTTCCTGTGTTTTCATGAGGATACTAGAATTTCAGCCTTGAATATTACAAGCAGTAAGGGCATGCATTACTCCCAAAAACTTGCATTCACCTCACTTATACAGATAGTTTGGATTCCCTCTCTTTTAATCTGGGCTTGGGACCAGTTGATACATGTAATTGACAGACCAGGTAAGATTCAATACATATTACACTGTACTACACTGTGTAGCATACAATATCTGTGAATAGTAGAAGTCAATATGATGTTCTGAATACAGTACAATATTCAAAAAATGTTGTACCAAATAACCATAGTATGTATTATTTTTTGGTTGTACATTAGCAGGAAACTTTGGTATGACTTGACGAGACATTTGGTATACTAATACTGATGTTGTGTTGTCTGTTATTCATGTGACTTCTTGTGTCGTGTCTGCGTTACTCACGTAACATTCGGTGTCATGTCTGTGTTACTTGCGTGACATCCTGAGGAGTCTATGTTACCCATGTGACACCCTGTGGATAAACCGCTTGTAAAGAGAATATAATTCACATTCTGAAAATTCAGTGATTTATGTTTTATCATATAAAGGTAACATAGATGTGCAATAAAAATGGGCTAGATAATTGATGAAATGAATGTGGCAGCTAAACTTGGACATGTTCAGATTTGGCCATTCTGTCATCCACTATATATTGTGGTATAATTACCAACAAGTAATGTCTGTGCTAAAAAAATGAAAAGCTAAATAGTATGCCACCTAAATAGATACCATAGACATAATAACATTAAAAAAATATATGTTTGATAATATTACAAATGTGAAGTACAGGACATCATGTTACTCACATTACATTGGTCTTTTAGGATCTTTTAATCCATTTTTTTGGACCTCTGAACTATGAACTATCTTTATATTGGGGATTACAATACTACCAGATACACCCAATGTTAAGATGATATGGTTACGACAATTGGCCCCCAAAAATGTTAGGACTTGAATGTCACACTTTTTTATTTTATTTTGCAATCAGTTTACAACCTTTGAGCCAGAGGCTCATTTCCAAAGGTACCTCGTCAGGTGTGGTAGAAAGAGAAGAGAACATAATACATAAAGATGCAGGCATACATGGATCCAGGGTATAGGTTACACAGTTTGCATTACAAGGTGCAGATTCAGGTATTGTAGACAAAAAGGAAGGTTACAGAGTTTAGCAGCATAAGTGAATGATACTTGCAAAAAGAAACATGCGTAACAAGTTCCATGGTACAGGTTACAGAGTTAGCAGAACATGCGACCAGGCGAACACAGCAGATAGTTTGATTTGGATACAGTAGTGCATTCTAGTAGGACAATTTGGTTTTATTTTTTGGATGCAAGGAGTTAGAGTACATGCCTCTATTTTTGATTATTCTTACAGTGGATGGTGGGAGCTCTATTGGGTTAAAAGACTGATTTTATATATTTAATTGAATTATTATTATATGTTTTTGGATAATTTGACTGTTTATTTAGTTAAGTTTTGTGTTTTTAAGTTTACAATTTTATTTTTTAGTGGGATTTCTCAGGAGTATTGAGATCCCTGGTTTCTGGCCCGCTTCTTATGGACGACGATGCTTATTTTCGTCGTACCCCCCCGTCATGCACTATTCATCCACCACTCTTCATGCCCTCCGCCCTTTCTTTGCCCCCCCGTCCTTTCCTGTATACCAGTGTTGTAGGGCATTGGGGATTGTGCATGGTAGGATTCAGAGGGTGGGGAGGTGTGAACAGCAGGGGATGAAGGAGGGGGCTGTTCGCATTCAGCCGGTTAAGTCCAGAAGATGCCCTGGGGTGAAATGGAGTGACAACCGGGGTCCTTCCTGGTTGGTCCCCATACTCTAAGGCACCACCCTTTTTGTTAAAGGTGGGCAGATGGTTGGGGTTTCCCAGGAGTCCTATCCAACTCGGATGGTGTTGTGCAATGCCAGGTCCGTTGTGAACAAGACTGCCATTATTGTGGACTTGGTAGGTACAGCGGACCTGACTTGCATTACCGAAACCTGGCTGGATAGTAATGCAGGCCCATTTTTTGAGGCAGCTATTCCAGCTGGGTATTCGGTGATTCACCGCCCGAGATTGGATCGCAGGGGCGGGGGGGGGGTTGCGGTCTGTTTTAAGACCGAATTGGACCTAACCAGTGTTCCAGTGGACGAGACCAGATCTTTTGAGAGTGTCGTGGTGGCAGGTAGAGGTTATAGAATGGTTCTCGTCTTATCGTCCACCCGGTGATGAGAAAACTTTCTTAAAGGAAGTGGCGGATTTCGTCGTCGACCAGGTATTTGAGTCGCCCAGGTTGATGGTGCTGGGTGATTTCAATGCCTGGATCGATGATGAACTCTCGCCGTTTGGTCAGCTCCAACTGATGTGTTCATTGGGCCTCTCACTGGTAGTTACCTCTGCCACTCATAAATACGGCCACTCACTCAATCTGGTCTTCCTGCTGGGGTTGGAGGCCTCCGAGGTGGGGATGGAACCAGTCGGTTGGTCCAACCACTACATGGTGAGATTCAATTTTGGCACCCCCTCGCTTAGACCTACCCCAGTGGAGATGGTCAAGTACCGCCCTTTACGGGATGTTACGCCCATTGGTCTAACTGCGGTTCTTGACCTATCAGAGTTTCCTGGTTAGCATGAACGGAAGAAATGGTGCAGGCCTATAATAAGGCAGTCACCTCTGCTCTGGATTTAATTGCTCCCACCCGTGTGCGACCTCTCTCCCTTCGCCCCCCCGGTCTCCATGGTTTGATCAGGATCTGAGGGAGTTGCGGAGATTTGGTCACAGGTTGGAGAGAGGTTGGCAGAGGTCCGGTTCTGATGCCGACCATATTAGACTTCTAGAGCACTATAAACTCTACCAGTCAGCAATTACTCATAAGAAGGCAGTGTTCCTGTCCAGAGAAATAGCTGCCGCTCAGAATCGACCAGCCCAGCTCTTCCGAACTGTGGACAGGCTGTGCAGCCCAGCCTGTCTGCAGATCCGTCGAGCTTTCACAGTTACAGTGTGAAGAGCTTGCTCGATTCTTTGCAGATAAGGTGGCCGACATCAGGGCCGAGATTTGCGCCGCCTCCTCCATGGGAGTTGCCGTGGTCCAGCCTATGGTTGCAAGCACCTTGTCCACCTGGAGTTCCTCCTCAAGGCCGGAAATCGAGGATATTATGAGGATTGTCCTAGGTATATGCACCACTAGCTGTAGTTTAGACCCACGTCCCACAGGCCTGATTGTGGGCTGTGGGGATGTCATCTTCCTGGTTCTTATCAGGATAGTCGGGTGTTCCCTGGACACTGGTGAATATCCTCGCTCCCTGAAGGAGGCGGTAGTGACACCAGTGTTGAAAAAGACATCTTTGGAACCTGACTCCCTGGCAAACTACAGACCCATCTCGAACCTCCCGTTTGTTGGGAAGGTTATCGAGAAAGTGGTGGCAGCCCAGTTAAGACAACCATCTTACCATCCATAATATCTATGATCCTCTTCAATCAGGTTTTCGTAAGAGACACAGCACTGAGACTGCACTGGTTCGGGTCCTCAATGATCTCTTGATGGCAAGAGACCAGAAAAAACAGTCCATTTTGTTCCTTTTGGACCTGTCAGCAGCTTTTGACACCGTAGACCATGGGGTGTTGCTTGAGCGCCTGAGATACATCTGTGGGCTGTCGGGTTTGGTCCTCAGATGGTTTACTTCCTTCCTCACAGGTAGAACTCAGAGAGTGGTATCAGGGATTTTTTCCTCTGTGCCCACTGTTCTGACCTGTAGGGTGCCTCAGGGCTTTGTGCTTTCTCCCATGTTGTTTGCGGTGTACATGGTTCCCATTGGACACATTGTGAGTAGATATGGGCTGGAGTTTCATTGTTATGCCGATGACACCCAGCTCTATCTTTTGTACCTGACCAGAATAGAGCTCTCTCAGTGTTTAACAGCTGTCTCAGGGAGATCCAGGATTGGACGAGGTCCAGCTGGCTGAAGTTGAACTCTGGGAAGACTGAGGTGTTGGTCGTGGATCCCGGTTGCCAGATTGAGGGGTCAGGTGGATGCTTAGCCTCTGGTCTATTCCTGGAAGGTGTGGAGCTCCCAACCTCTGAAAGGGTGCGAGATCTGGGGGTGATTCTGGACGATCAGCTGACTCTGCATGCACAAGTTTCAGCAGTCATTAAGACATCCTTCTACCATCTTAGGAGCATCGCCAGGATCAAGCACCTTGTTTCATCTGGCGACTTACCTACGCTGATCCTCACTTTTGTGACCTCTCGTCTGGATTACTGCAATTCCCTTTACTTTGGGCTGTCTGGGGTAGATATCCGCCGCTTGCAGCTAGTGCAGAACTTGGCAGCCCAGTTGTTAACGGGGACTTCTCGTTCCTCGCATATCACACTGGTGCTCCGAGATCTGCACTGGCTGCCGATTCAGTGGCGGATCACCTTTAAAGTAGGTCTTCTGACTTATAAAGCCCTACATGGGTTGGGCCCTGACTACATGAAAGAGTTCCTGGTGCCTTACCGACCGACGCATCCACTCCGCTCCACCAATGCTAGAGATCCCGAGGGTTAGTTTAAAATCTTCTGGTGCCCGAGCTTTTATGTTTGCGGCACCTACCCTCTAGAATTCTCTACCACGTTGGATTCGAGAATGCATGACGGTGGAGGGTTTTAAAAAGGGCTTAAAGTCCTTTTTGTGGAACAAGGCATTTTCAGTTAATGCTGATGTATTTTAATTGCCCCGTTGTTAATTTAGTTATATAAAGTATTGTATGGTTTTAGAACGTTTTTATCTATAATTTATTGTAATGCGCCTTGGTTTTAAGAAAGGTGCAGATAAATAAAGTTTATTATTATTATTATTTATTTAATTTAGCAAGCAGTATATTAGGATTCTAGCATACATGGTACATTCTTGAAAACTGAGAGAAGGTAGGCAGTCGGATATGGTAGTAATGTCGAGGAGGTAGGATTAAGCCGGTACGGTGAGGGTGCAGCCCAGTGGGCATTGTCACGTCAAAGGGTGTTGTACACCCATTATGAACAGGTGCAGCAGCGCGTGTTGATTAGCTCGCTTTTGAGCGCAGTTTTGAACTTGGAGATAGTGGGGATTTCCAAGATGGAGAGAGGGAATAAGTTGTACCAAGAAGGGGCTCTATGGCGGAAAGACCTCTGTACATGCGAGGTCCTAGATCGAGGAACCAGGAAGGTGGCCTTGCAGGAGGTCAGAGTACTGACTAGGGGTTGGGCTAGGAGGAGGGAGACTGTCAACCCAGGTGGTGACAGTCCTAGCAGGGTTTTTTTTAGCTATAAGGCAAGTTTGATATTGCAGCCATTTGTCAAGGTTTAGTACTGTTGCCATGTCATAAAGCTAACACGTATGTGTGAGCCTAGGGGCCCCTGTGATTAGCCTGCATGCCTTATTTAGGACAAGGTGGATTTTGTTTAGGGCAGTCGTGTTGGCGGCACTGTAGACAGGTAGCCCATAGTCAACTAGGGATAATATGGAGGATGTAACTGCAAGCCGGAGGGCATCAGGGAGGAGACAGTTTTTGTAGTGGTATAAGATACCGAGCTGTATATGGGTAGCAGAGGCAAGTGCATCGATGTGGGTGTGATAGGTGAGGGCTGAGTCAATGGAGATCCCTAGGTACTTATAGGAGTGGACTTGCTCCAGTTGCTGTTTGGAGTAGGAGAGGATACGGAGAGGGGATTTGCATGCTTTGTTTTGGGGGTGGGCAAAGAGCATGGTTTTAGTTTTTTTAAGATTTACTACCAGTCTATGCTCTTTAAACCAGGTTTCAGTGTCATTATAGGAACATTGCAGGGAATCCTGGAGGGAGGAGGGGTTACGGTCGGTGGTGAAGATGGCGTCATCTGCATACAGCAGAATTTTCCCAGTGCATGCACTGGGCAGGGTATTAAGGTATAGCGAGAAGAGTAGGGGTCCCAGGATGGAGCCCTGTGGAACCCCAGAGAGGATAGGACATGGATGGGAAAGTGTCCCACCAATATTGACACGTTGGGAGTGTGCAGATAGGTAGCTGGAGCACCAGGCAAGTGGCCCAGTGGCGAAACCTGAGTGACAGAGGGCTTCCAGCAGGATGGGGTGTGAGACCGTGCCGAAGACCTTTGAGAGGTCAAGGAACACGGCCCCGGCTAGGGAGCCTGTGTCCATGGAGGAGTGTAGAATGATGAGAATTCAACTTTGTCTCTAGTAGCAAATCGGTACCTATATATATATATATATATATATATATATATCACATACATATACATGTACATGTAAAGACATAGAGATCTATGGGTGCATTTGGAACATTCCCACCCGACCCTTCAATAGAGATGATCGAGAAATATTATCAGGAACATAAAAAGCAGTTGTTATCAGTGAAAGTGTCTGATTAACAATAGTGCACAATTTTGCAAATACATTTAATTAACTTCTTAAAAAAACCAAAATTAGATAGCATATGGTATCAGGTAGTATATACATCAGTGAAAATCATCTAAGCTATAATCAACATTCATAATAAAATAATGAAGCATCTAGGTCACTAAAAACATTTTGTTAATAGTAAGCAATGGCTGCAGTCAATGCTATAACTATAACATTAGTTATCTACAATTCAGAAAATGTTACCTTTTCGTCATCAACAAATATGTACCACAATACTCTATATTACTGTTAATGCCTATATAAAATTACTATAAACTGGAAATGTTCTAGTAAATATCAATATAATATTAATAAATATAGTAAGAATACGTTTCAATACTTGAGAATCAAAAACTGTTACACAGCAAAATTCTTAACATTGTTCAATACATTCAGTTAAATAGCAACTTATACAAGTGCTTAAAAGCTAACAGTACTGACTTTAATAAAATATTTTAACAACCATATATACGTATGTACAACACAGATGTACATTAAGGAAACAGGCATAGTACTACACTGTTGTGGTACAATATGGATGTGTTGAGTGAAGACGCAAACAGGCAAAAAAAAAAAACACAAGCCACACCTGGTCATACTCAACATATCACACAGCGATGCGTATTTCAGAGTACGGTACTCTTATGTACACGTAAGCAGAGCAAATAAAAAAGCAGTGTTCAATTGTGCTAGCACAGAAGTGGCACAAACAAAACCAGGATATTTTTTACTCATGAAATATCCAAATCATATCATGACGCAGGTAAGTCTTTAAAAAGACATACATTACACAGTTGTTTTCATGCACATGGACAAGTATTGTGCCAAGTAGTACTTGTTATGGCTGCATATGACATGCTCAGAAGAAAAAACAATGTCAGAAGAGGACGACCAGATTGGTATATCTGTTTTGCAATTTTAAAGTCTTTCTTAGACATCTAAATTGGCTTTTCTAGTGACTGCAAAGACAGTTGGCGCTGACTGAAGACCACTGCAACTATTTTCACTGTGTCGCTGATCAACGCAACCATCCTATAAGTCAGATTGAGTAAACATATGCATGTAAACCATATGATGTGTTAACAGTGTAATCTTGAATGCGAATTGACATAAAAAAATTTTTAATCTAACAGAACTCACTCTGTAACAAAATGGACAGCAAGTAATATCACATGTGTGACTATTCCTCTGATGCATGAAGATCACAGTAGTTCTTTAATATCACCACATATGCATTTTTTAAGTGTCATGGTAGTCTCTGTTTGAAAGTACTTGTTAAGTCATTGCATTCAACCCAGCCAGTTCTGTACCTCAACAAACAAGTGTAATGTCCAGAATGTACAGACCGGCCATAGTGGTAGATCACAGCCTGAGTGTCAAACACTGCTTGGTTAAATACAATTCTACCAGCTGTGACATCTGTGAAAGGTGTGTCAACCCTGAGTCCATTTGAGTCAAATCTATGCAATACAAGTATAAGATATTGAGATGAAGTCCTGAGATGTATGGACTGAGTATATGTAGCTCCACACCTTACACCCAAGTGTCCACCTTCAGCATTGGTAAACAGCTGTAGGAACTTGTCACTTTGAGTCTGAGGCACAAACAGAGAAACCCAAGGCATGTCTTCAGTGGTTTCTCGCTCTGAATGACCATGACACACATACATATCTGGTAACATATGACACAGTGAAGTAATGACGCATTGGAATCCCCTCTTCATCCAAGCTGTTTATGATGGCCATCATAAACTCACTGGCATCCTGCTGCATATTAACAGCAAAGATACTGCATCCATCGCGTACCTAACACCTGCGCAGAGGTGTCAGTGACTGCATGTTGTTTGACTGATCGAAGCCACGTTGACAACTTCCTTCAATTTCTTTGATAAGGGAGTGTCTTGTGAAGCTGATATTGCCTGCACAAAGTGTGGCACGTGGACAAAAGCTTGCATAGCTGAATTAGCATAACAGTTTACTCTAGTACTGTTATCAAACACTGGGGCTACAGCCATACCAAGTGACTTCTGGGCAACAGCTGCTTCTGCATCTGCATTTGACATTCTGACCTTGTTAGTACTCTGCACAGCTGACTCAGTTGTGGCAGCTCATTTTCTCTTGTTGCAGGTGAAGCTGTGACTGTGGGATGTGAGACAACCACATACATAGGTAGTGGTATTAGAATTAGAGACATCTGTGGCTGATATAGAGTACGTAATGTGTTGTACTTGACAATACATCGCTTGTCAGCGCATATCTTCTGAGGTGCAAGTGTTATGATGTGAACCCAGAAAGACTGCAGACGCGTGAAAGTGCAACGTAGCTCATGCTATCTTTAAAAATATATGTCCCTACATCCCCCATTGCTGAATCGAAACTCAAGCCCTGAGACTTGTGAATTGAAACAGCATATGCAACACTTATTGCGAATTGTTTCCTGTTGATATAGATATCCTTAAATACCTGGAACTTAACAGAGTTATGATCAATCTACACAGGCTGTTCCATGTTGTCAAAGTGGACAACAGGTGTCTCGATAAATGTCTTCTGAACACTGTAAACAAAGTCTATGATGTGATCCATGGCACTGTTTATCATGCCATGCTCAACATCAAGTTTACGCTGTAGCATGACATGCACATTCTTATAAACTGTAAGAACAGCTTCCAGGCCAACTGTGCGTGAAACATCTGACTTCAGTTCAGAGTCATTCAGTCATCTTTGCTGCCCGCTTCCAACTTAAAATGACACCATCAACTGTATCAACAGCACGCAGTATGAGAATTTCTTGATTCTCTCTCTGCAACGTAACACTGTTGCACTCAGCACATTTCTAAAGTCGTGGCATAAGACAAACAATCCGTGTGCCCCTGGAGTACACATCACTGAAAACATCACATGCTGTTTCTATGGATGTAGTATCCATTCTGATTCTTCAACCATGTAACACTGAAAGATGTTCTGGTGACAAAGAACCTCTACAAACTTGATCCAACAGTGCCTTGTAAGCCAGATCACTACTCTGCTGCATGTTCTGACACAACTCGACATAGGTAAGTAACTCCCACAGGTTAAAACCTCCAATGCAGTCTAGTGTACCCTTAGCCTGCTTGACAGTCAGAGCTGCAAAGACATGTTCCGCATTAACTGGTGCAAGTTGTAAAAGGTCTCCAAATACAACAATGCTTTTACCACCAAATGCATCTCCATAGTCAGTCCCCAAAATCTCCTGTAGATGTAAGTGTATACAGGCAAGCAGCAAATTAGAGACCATGCTAATCTCATCAATGATGAGTAACTTCATCTTAGTAAACACAGAACAAAGCTGAGATGCAACCTCAAATGACAGCTTATGATACTCTCCTGCTTTGCCATGCTCCACTGGCAACATGAAGAGACAGTGTAACATAACTCCACCAATGTTGTATGCAGCCAGTCCAGTGGGAGCACTAACAGCAACAAACATTGATGAGCCTGTCAGCTTCCGTAATTCAGTGGTAATGGCCTATATAAGGAAGTTCTTTCCTGCACTTGCTGAGCCACTAACAAACATCAGTAGTGGCTTGTGGTCAAGACAGTCACATTTCTTCTGTTCATGTAGTATCCCATGCCAAAAAGCATCAGTAACTGCAGAGTGCACTTCACGTTGCTGCTACTTGAGTCTCTCTCTCTCAATTCTTCTGGGTCAACACTGCAGTGTGTGCCATGTTCCATAGCACTCTCCACTTCCGACGTGAGTACTTCTGGGGCATTCAGAGGCAGAGGTTCTCCAAGGAAAACCTTCCCCTTCCGGATCAAAATTGTCTTGTTTGAACTAACAAGAGTGTCCTTTTCAAGTTGTTTCTGTGCATTTTCAAGCTGCTCCTTCTCAGTGTCTAGTCTTGTATATATGTGTCTTAATATACAGTTTTGAATGTCTCGTAACTGTGATTGAATTCTTCCTCGAATGTATCACAGTCACCTTTTAATTCAGACTCATTCCTCCAGGGTTTAAATAAGAATAGCACAGCAAAGTAGTAATGCTCTCTGCTCTCAGATGAGCCTAGATGTAATTTGCGGTGGTCAATGAGCCAAGGCTTATGTCTCTTAATGAGACAGCCGTCCACTCCTTTGCCCTTGTAAATGTCACATGTGCAATCAGGTGAGATATCCTTCTTGTAGTCATACCACTTAGCCACCTCAAATAAACACATTCGATCCATGTCTTTGTGTCTACGAGGGTAGTACGTGTCAATGAGGTTATTCTTCAAGATGTGTCTTGAAAAGGGTATCTTGAGAGCCAGTTCCTCAATCTCAGCATGGGGAATAAGTACACGTTTGCACTTCTCTTTGTAGTTTACACAGCATCAGATTTGCCACACAAATGTGTACCGATCAAGCGATTGCCGGCCTCATAAGCACCACATTCTCTGTGTGATAAGAGTCTTCAATCCCAGTGACCACAACTGAGATGTCAGTGACTTGCTTGAACTTGCAATATCTTCCCAAAGATCTTGCAAGCTAGTCTGTTCATGTTTGGTGATGTATGAAGTGACGTACCAAACCGCAGCCAATGAGCTGTCAGCCACAAACTGAACATCTATGTTTGCTTGCCACATTAGAAGAAGAGTGCGGTTGTAGTCATTGATGAACCTCATTCTCTTCTCTGGGTAACTCATATACCCTCTTCGTTGATTTTGCCTTCAAGTGGTGTCACATAGCTAAAAACAGCTCATTCATGCAACCATCCTGACAGACACTCCTGGGAAATCCAAAGCAACATCTTGTGTACCCATCAGATTTCTTCTTCACTACCTGGTGGCAGTATTTCACCCAAATATGGTGTTGGAACTTCTGCACCAAATTTCACAGTGTAAGACTGTCATACTTGTCCAGTACGCGACAAGTGATGTATTGCTTAATGAATGCTAGCTCTTCTGCTGCTTCATGTTCACCTACAGTATGCGTGGGGCATTCTTGATCCCCAGTAACATATGGATATGAGGAGCACCTCGTGCCTGATATTCCGTCCTCCAGAAGTAATGCTCCACAAAACCAAGAGGCAGATTGTCCTCTGACAAAATGAAAGTCAGAATATCATGAAATCACTTGTGAAAATGTCTAGTCACAGACGCTGGGTTAAGTGAGCACATTTCTCCGAGAGTCACTGATGAAATGCCCTCTACATCACGATTTGCCCACTTCAAGAGTTTAGTGGCCTCCTCCCAGTTATACTCGGCACAGCTGAGTGTGACAAACCATGTGGCTGCGCCATACTCTCGCAGCACAGTCATCGCCTCAAGAGTGTCTGTGATACCAGTATTCTTTGGTGCCACGCAGACTTGACAGAATGGAAGACAAATTGACTTGCACATTTTCATCCTTTTGCTTTAATTTCTGCAAAAACTCTGCAGCAGTGATTCCATTAAGTGGAGTTGTGAGCCGGATAGTATGTGCAATAGATGCAGACAGTATGCTAAGCTCACTCTCCAAGAGGAGATGAAACAGGTACTGTATGTTGCATCTGAATTTGCCATCCTTACTGAGCACACGGCTAGTGCGGTACTCAGCACCTTGCACACACACTTCTCTTTCACCTAGGCATCCACCTGACTCTTTTGGGAATAAATCAAGAAAACAAAGTGCTTCCAATGTTGCCTCCCAAATGCTGACAGGCTCACCTTCCACCTGTTTCATCTGGTACAGATCAATGTTATCCCCTACTGGATCTCTGCCATGCAGTGAGTGTATTGTGTATTGTTCATGCACATTATCATTTCTCTCTACACTGACCTTCTCAATCATTGGTTTTGTGGTATCCACACATGTTCAACAGACACGCTAGTCATGCAATCAATGTCAAGGTCTACATAAAAGGGATTGCTGCTCTTCAAATAAGTAAGAGCAAGCTTCACCTTCTCTACATTGACAGCATCCTGCCAAATGACCTTTGACTTTGTTGGAACACCGTTGACAAGAATCACCAAAGTGTTCTCAATGGAGATTGCCTCTACATTTTCCTGTACAGGAAGTGGAAGATACATAACGGAACCCTTAAAAGACCTAATAAGTTATTTTTGTGGAATGTTCCGTGTTTTTGTATTCAGACGTAGAATAGTTTGAAATGGTTTCATAGTCTGAATGAGAATCTGTTCAAACATATTCATGTGGCACTCTCAGCAGGCATAACATGTGCCTCCATATTGTTCAACAGTGACCTTGGTGGCCGAATGTTAGCCTTCACCTTGGAGAAACAGTGCTTGCACATCATGATGATTGGGTCTAACTGGACGTCACACTTTAACAGCAGAAATCTTCACAGTCAAAACCACATGTCATTGTACGATGACAAGGCTTCCAGGTTCACGGTGACCATTTGTTTTTCGTAACAGTGCCGATCACATTAGACACATACAGAATCTAATTTTTCTCTTTGCCAACTCAGATTTGGCAATGGATTTCCCAAACTGCTTGAGAAAATCAGTCTCTAAGACAGAGACAGAATTTCTGTCCGCAATTGATGACTGATCAATCACAGAATCTGTGACACTACTGACACGTCGCAGCTGTTTCAGAAATGTCATGGCACCATGCATGTCACCAGACTGCAGTAACTCATTCAGATGAGTATACTGCGCAACAACTCATCGCACCCTGTAGACCCTATACACAAAGTTACACATCCCTGATTGATGCACTCCCAGAATCCGCATGTGGTGAAATACACTGTCGCAGACACCAATATCTAGGCATGCAAGCAAATGACCCATAAGTCCAGTATGTGGACGGATCTCACAAAGGTCTATAGTCTCAAAGAGTTTATGTCTGTCTTTACAATCAGTAACGACAAACAGGTTGATAAAGTGCTCGACTTTGTCAAATGACGACTGCCTTCAGTTGCAAGTCGCATCACATGTCCATGACAGACAGTGACGCCTTACGAGGCTGAACAGTTGCCTCACAGTCATCATCTGACTCCACTGTAGTGTCATCACACACACTCAGCACATTACACAGTTTACCGGACTCATCAATGCAGAAGTTGCTGTCCTTTTTCTGTGAGTAATATGACTCCTCCCAGAAATACGCCTCTGAGTGCAGTGTGTGCAGCCAGCTACCTGTGAAAACGTCACAGAAATTGTGTTGGTTCAAGACAGGCTAACGTTGTAGCCTCATCTTAATCTCGTACACAACTTTCCTGAACTGCTCAAGTGCACGTGCCACCTTACGCCACAAGCGTTGAAGAACAAATAGTGCTCTATTAACAAATGTATGGACTCTGAGACGCAATGTCATCAAAGAGAGAGATGACTCTATAGTTTTTTGCACTCATGTCTCCTCACAGCAGCAATAAGTGTATCAATCTTAGCTTTAGAAGCTAGTGATCGAAAACACTTTTGCTTCCTCAGATGACCATCAGCAGCCATGCCTTTACGCTGCTGCTTACTACTCTTCTTTATGCTTACCTTTGCAACATTAGTGTTCCGTCTGAAAGATTTCTGCAACTGTTGCTGGGCTCTGCATTTTAGCCTTGCAGTTCAGCAAGCACGTACTGTTTCTGTGGAGTGTGCAACCTGTGAAGTCACTCGAGTGGAATGTTGATTCAGTTTACGTCTTGATGTACCATGTGTAGTTTTCATACCACTCTTAAGTTACAGTGAACTACTATGATACCTGTTTAGTCTCTGCATAGAACTGAGTCTCTCTTTAGAAGGCATTTTCTTCTCTGGAAATTCACAGTAGTGTGGGACAATGTTACATAAGTATCAAACACCTATATAAGAAATAGAGAAAAATAAATATTTAGAGCTGACCTAACTTTTTCTTTGTCCTAACATTATATAGTCACACACATTGTTCATGCATCATGTAACAACAATAAATACCACTGCTTAGAAAACATTGCACAGATAATCCTCCTCACAGCCGAACACCAGTGAACACAATATACAATGTTTTAAAGTAAGTGTCGCAGAACGGAAGCTCACTTATAACTTGAGAAAATATCCAGAAATATGACAGAAAGTACATTTTTCTCAAAATTGTAACTATCAACACTACTTTACTCAAAAAACTGTTTTTTCCACAACATTTTCAAAAAGTAGTGTCGAATGTGCGACAGTGTCACAAATCTTGGTGTCGTGAGCACAACAGTGTCGCAAATCGTAGTGTCATCAGCATGACACCGTGGAACAGCAGTGTTGAATAATGGTGTCATCAGCACGAACTGTTGAATAATAGTGTCATGAGCATGAAATTGTTGAATAATCACATTAAAAAAACACCCTCTTTAAGGCTACGCCAATCAGACACTGATTTGTATTTGAGTGACAGACACTCACACCAACGGAACATAACATTGATCAGGCCATGTCAGGCAACCAATCACAACTGCTGAAGACCGGAGAAGAAGGACATAGCAGCCATTTTAGGAAAACACTGAGCAGCCTGCTTTACTCTGTGTCAGTACATCACATTTTCTATACAAATTTTCTACCATTATTAAAACTGTTAGCACCACAAAATATCATTAAACAAAACATTTTTTACTACTCTATTTGACTATGACAATATAAATAACCTGTAATACTGTAAAAAGTTATTACTGTTTAAAGTCAAAGTGTCAATCAGAACTTACTAGCACAGACACAGTTGCAAATGAAAGCAGAAAGCAAGCAGCACATGTATCATAACTCAAGAGGCAACCAATCATACATCTCTGTGTACTTGTGAGTATTTGTACTAGCCTATGGAAATGTAGTATTTTCCCACCTAGAAATCTTCCAACATTTCTGGTTGACTGGAGCTGCAGCCATTCAGTGTAGTCATAGTGCATGCATCCACTGTATTGCTTAACCACGAAAACACATTAACCCATAACTTTATAAATCACTGTGTTTTGGGACAGCCCACCAAAGCAATCTTGAAGGAGAGAGGGAAATTTCAGTTTCATATTCAGTAGTGACTAGACATCGCAGGACAAACACTGATTTTTTTGGTAGCTCTCTGTCCACTTCTCAGTTTAAAACCTCAGAATGGCAGAAAACACCAAATGGACTGTGTGGGTCGTCGGCAGCAGCATAGTACGACAAGCTTCAGAGTATGCTCAGAGCAGTGATTTAGGCAAAGACCTGCAGCTTCCAAATTGCTCTGTTAAGTGGTTTGGCAGGGGAGGCATGAGGTGGGAGCATCTCATGCCAACACTGCACAGACTACTGAGCACTCAAGCTCATCCAGACATACTACTGATTCATCTCAGAGGCAATGATTTAGGTACTAAACAAAAGGTAGATTCAGTGTCAGAAGCAAAATTGGACCTTGCTTCTATTATGGGTACGTTACCTGCCTGTAAGATCACATTTTTAGATATTACAGAGCGTAGGGTCTGGCAAGCAGAACAGCACATGTACCTGCTTGACAGAGCACGAAGAAAGGTCAACATACAAATATCTGGATATCTGCGCATGTCTGGGTTGCACACCATACATCACCCTGAAATTAAGTATTGTAATGATTGGCTATACCTACCAGACAGTGTGCACTTCTCTCATGCTGGCAATTGCCTTTTCCTGGGAGACCTTCGAGATAGAATCCTCACAGTCCTCTAAAAATATCAGACTGTTAAAGTAGATATCTTTAAAAAAAAGGCTCTTTTAAGAGCCGCAAAGCCTTTGTCAAAAAATAGAAAAGCTGCATACATAACACACACAACATAAACACGTGCTATCTCAGTTTCACAGTACTACATACACTTAGATGCATGAACATACTGAGAATTATGACATACATACAGCTTCTATTAGCAAGATGTAGTATTAATGTCTATGTGGTTTGAGTATGCCTATACAGCACAGTTCAAACATGACATCACGGAGGTAGTAGTGTGTTCTTTATGTGATGTAATGTAAGTATCACTGTTGTCATATGGCATTACTTCTTATCACAACTGTACAATGGTGATAATGATGGTGACTGCACAGGTGTAGTCAAAAAGCTGAACAGAACACAAGCACACACGTAACAATATACCACATTAATGTACTATTGTCTCTCTATTCATTGCAGCTGAACAAAAAAAATGTGACTGTGGAGTCTGAGGGAGGTGTGCTGCCTGGTTAAGGCAGCTCAGGACAAAGGAAATGCAAAGGTGCTGCTCTGCAGCACCAACAGGAAGCTGGATGTTATGTGGAGGTGCATTAATAGCCATCTACACATCAGTTTTAAGGTAAAAAATAAGAACGCATAGATGTGTCAGTGGAAGTGGAAGTTGTTGCGCAAGCGGTTCTACTTACGTAAAAACCATGGGGAGATACCAGAGAATGACGCTGGCTGGTACTACCTCACGCACAAGATGTAGGAGGCTGCTGGCAAGCCTGCTGCGGGGGATCGCCTACAACATTGTGAGTATAGAAGCCATTTCTTACTCAGCAAATATATATTTAAACAATAATGACTGACAAGGTGTGTGTTGTGCTGGGATTACATCACACCTCAGGTGGTTGGGTACGAGACCAGAGGCCGACTACGTCCAATACCTAAGGCATGACGTTATCCCACCACAACACACATCCTGGAGGGCATTATTGGCATAATACAATGGTTTGTTGTAATACAGAATGTTAAAAATAATGTTAAATAATTTTTTTGTTACTGTGGAACAATATTTTTGTTTAAGAGAAGATGCAAAAAAAGAGTATATCCTAGAGATCATCTACAGGTTCAAAGTGAGGCTGACACTAGACCCATGATGTTGTCCTGGGATAGCATCACAGGTCCAGTCCCAGACTGCCCAATCAGAGACCAAGTTTCTTTCTTGTCATTCTATAATACACTATTAAGAATGTTGTTCAGTAAAATTTTGGCACACTATCAGTTCTTCATAGTACCACCATTGTATAGTAGAGTGTGATAAACCCAGGTACTGGAGAAGAGGGGATTTCCCTGAGTAAGATTGTTAATGTACAGCTGCAGCTGCACAGACAGGAGAGCTTTAAAAACAGGACGGAAAATCCAGCAGGCAGTGGCTGCAGGAGTAGAGGGCTGACTGCCTGCTTGGATGTGTTCCAGAACAGAAGTCCCTTAAGCAACCCTCAGGTGATTGGTGTCCCCCGCACAGGGGTTGTTTACAGACCCCCAGGTCAGGGGGAGGGAATGGACAAGGATATGATAGAAAGCATTCTTAGGATGGCAGAGAAAGGGGAGATACTGTTGATGGGAGACCTGAATGTGCCAGATGTTAACTGGAGCACACTTGCTGCAGCCACAGCCAACAGCAGGGCCATTCTCAATGCCCTACAGGTGGCAGGCCTCAGACAGCTAGTTTCGGAACCCACTCGTGAGGGAGCAATCTTAGACCTCGTACTCTCAAATGGGGACAGTGAGAGGATCTCAGATCTAGAAATGGGTTGCTATCTGGGAACAAGTGACCATCAAACAGTGTGGTTCACGCTAAACTCAGCTACAGAGTCAAGCCATACAAAAATGAGGGTACTGGACTTCAGGAGGACTGACCCTGGCAAGATGGGAGAGTGTCTCAGAAAAGCACTAGCAAACAGGCTAGAAGGTGGGGTGCAGCAACAATGGGGAATCATCAAAACTGCCATCACAGAGGCAACAACTCTTTGTGTTAAGCAAATACACAAATCAAAATGAAAGAAAAAGCCACTATGGTTCTCAAAAGAGGTGACGGGGAAAGTCAGGGAGAAAAAGATAGTATTCAGGAAGTATAAGGAAACACAGAAGGAGCAGGACAGAGAGCTGTACCAGTTAAGGCAGAAGGAAGCAGGGAGGGAAGTCAGAATAGCAAAGGCCCAAACTGAGGAAAGGATAGCCAACTTGGCTAAGAAGGGGGATAAAACCTTTTACAGGTACATCAGGGAGTGTAGAAAGACAAAGGGAGGGATAGTGAGGCTGAATAGAATGAACGGTGGGTGGGCAAAGGGGGATAGTGAAAAAGCAGGGATACTGAACACATATTTCTGCTCAGTATTCACAAAAGAAGAGGGGGAGGTGCCTAATCCAATTAACAGAAGCACTCTGGATAGGGGGGTCGATCCCAGTCCTTTCACAGAAAAAAGGGTTCGGAAAGAACTCCTAAAACTGAAGGTGGACAAAGCAATGGGGCCTGATGCAGTTCACCCCAGAATTCTAAAAGAATTAAGGGGAAGACTAGTGAAACCACTGACTACCATTTTTAACAAATCATGGGAGGATGGTGTGGCACCCGAAGACTGGAGGAAGGCAGATGTGATTCCCCTTCACAAAAGTGGGACCAAGACAGAGGCAGGAAACTAAAGACCTGTCAGTTTGACCTCTGTGGTAGGGAAAGTGATGGAATCACTTAAGAACTGTTGAGTACCTAGAGGCCAGTGGGGCACAGGACCCAAGGCAGCATGGGTTCAGAGTGGGAAGGTCATGTCAGACAAATCTAATTGATTTCTTTGACTGGGTGACCAAAGTAGTAGACCAGGGAGGAGCTGTGGACATGGCCTACCTGAACTTTAGCAAGGCATTTGACACAGTCCCACACAAAAAATTAATAGTCAGATTAACCAGCCTGAGAGTGGGTCCCCGGGTGGTAGCCTGGGTAAAACATTGGCTGGACAACAGGACACAGAAGGTAATTGTAAATGGAGTCCACTCTGAAGAAAGAGGGGTTACTAGTGGGCTACCGCAGGGTTCAGTACTGGGTCCAGTCCTTTTTAATGTCTTTATAAGTGACACTGCAGAGGGACTGTAAGGAAAAGTATGTCTATTTGCAGATGACACAAAGATCTGCAACAGGGTTGATACACAAGACGGAGTGGAAAGGATGAGAAGGGACTTGGCAAGGTTGGAGGAATGGTCAAATGTATGGCAGCTAGGATTCAATGCAAAGAAGTGCAAAATAACGCACCTGGGAAACAAAAACCCAGGGGAAGATTACACAATGGGAGGGAAGTAGTAACAAAAACAAAAAAGAAAGGGACCTGGGGGTAATCATATCAGATGACCTTAAGGTTAGCAAGCAATGTGAGAAGGCAGTAGGGAGAGCTGGGGGTATACTGGAATGCACAGGGAGAGGCATCACCAGCAGAAAACAGGAAGTTGTTATCCCTCTGTACAGACAGTTGGTGAGACCCCATCTGGAGTACTGCGTCCAGTTCTGGAGACCCCATCTCCGCAAGGACATAGACAGAATAGAGGCAGTCCAGAGGAGGGCAACTAGAATGGTGCAGGGTCTGCAAGAGAAGCCATACGAGGAGAGACTAAAAGAGCTTAATATGTATACCCTTGAGGAAAGGAGGGAGGGAGAGGAGGAACATGATAGAAACATTTAAGTACCTCAGTGGAATCAACAAAGTCCAAGAGAGTAGCATCTTTCAGAAAAAGAGACATGCAAGAACAAGGGGACACAATTTAAAGATAGAGGGGTGGCGGTTCAGAGGCAATGTGAGGAAGTACTTTTTCACAGAGAGGGTAGTGGATGCATGGAACAGCCTTCCTGAGGAGGTTGTGGGGTCTAAAACTGTGGGAGAATTCAAGAATACATGGGACAGACATAAGGCAATTCTTGTGGGGAGTAGGAAGAAATAGGCTGTTGGTTGACTAGGATCTGCGGCTTATCCTGTAGGTAGGGAAATGGGCAGACTAGATGGGCCAAGCGGTCCTTATCTGCCATCAAAGTCTATGTTTCTATGTAGGCCAAAAAGAAGAAAGTTATTTCCATTGTGAGTTTTCAGTTTTACTGTTTGTGTTCTTCCAGAAGGTCTAGCCTTCTGGAAAAGGGGGGTTTCTAGTTAGGGTCAGGGATTGCTTAGTCAGCGCTCCCACCCGGAGCTAGGCCTCTTTATTTCTGTTTTTGTTTCATTTTCCCCAGTGGGGCTTAAAAAGGAAAAGGGCAAAAGCCCAAAGCTCTGTGTCACCAATCATATTAAGAAAATAAAAATACACCTGGTTGGTTTGATGTTAACAAACTGGTCTTCCTGAGACTCCTTAACCACCGCAAAGCTGATCCTGAATCCCGTGGCGAGGTTGCGCCTCGTCACACATGGTTTTAGAAGTGGGATCAGGTCGGCGTAGAATTTGGCTGGAATCCGAACCACCCCGGAGTAAAGGAGACCAGGCATGGAGGACGTGGTGAAAGCCTTGATGCAGGCTACGATGGCCCAGCAGGAAGCTACCCGGGCTCAACAAGAGAGGAACCAGTTGCTGCTCACACAGACAGCCCAGGACCGTGCTGTCCTCCAGGAAATGGTAAAGCATCTCATTGAGATCACGCCAGGAGAAGGTTGCCTGGGAGGGCCTACCACAGAGGTTTACCAGACTATAGGGGCTTCCCACTGTCTGCAGAAAATGATGATGGCTGACGACATTGAAGCATATTTGCTTGCTTTTGAAAGGACGGCTACTCATGAATCATGGCCTCAGGAACAGTGGGCCGGCATTTTAGCTCCGTTTTTGTGCGGCTAGGCCCAGAAGGCGAATTATGATCTGGATGATGGAGTCACCACTGACTATCCAAGGCTGAAGGAAGAGATCTTGGCCCACGCTGGCGTGACTCCAGCCCTTCGAGCCCAGAGGTACCACAGCTGGAGATTCCGAGAGTCGACGAAGCCACGGTCGCAGATGTACGATTTCCTCCACTTGGCCAAGAAGTCGTTGCGACCTGAGCTCCATAGCGCTGCCAAAATCGTGGAGCTCCTGTTAATGGACCGGTTCTTAAAAGGACTACCGCCCAAGCCTACGGCAGTGGGTTGGACAAGCTGACCCCGCTTCCTGTGATGAACTGATTGCCTTGGTGGAGTGGCATTATGCCATGAAGGAACTTTCCCTGGATGTTGGGGTCTGCTACCCCGGGACTTGGGACAGACTACAAACCGGAGATACTGACCCCCGGAAAGGCCAGATCGGACAGGGCCCGGGAGAAGGACTACCGAAGAGCGGTCTGAGGCAGCGAAGGGACTTTCGGGTTTGAAAATAGAGGGGACTCTGACCACCCCTAGAAGCCCAAAGGGTCCAGGGTCACCACGAGAATGCTACCGCTGTTATGGGTGCGGGGAGCGGGGACATGTAATTGCCAACTGCCCTAATGGGGTCAAACTAATGCAGTGCAACTGGGGTGGGTCCCCACAGAGTGACTGCCATTTGATTAATGTGGTCGAGGTGGTTGCCACTTCACACCGATTTACCCAGGTGGTTAAGGTAAAAGGACAGGCCGTTATGGCCCTTGTCGACTCAGGGAGTGAGGTCACCCTTATAGTTCGCAGTTTGGTGCAACCCTCCTAAATTAATTTCCAGAAACATACCGGGATCACCTGTGTCCATGGCACAGTGTTTTATTACCCCACGGTGCTAGTTACCATGGAAGTATGGGGAAGGAGAGGCAGGTCACGGTGGGGATCCTCCCTCGATTGGCGCATCCTGTCCTGGTGGGTCGAGATTTCTCGGGGTTTGAGACATTACTCCAAAAGGGGGGGAACCCAGGAGGCCAGGGCCCCAGTAACCGAGGCTATGGTCCTAGGAATCCCTGAGGGTTCGGATGGGTCACCCAATTATTTCCCTTACGGGCACTGGGATCCCGAGTTGTATGGGGAGACAGGAAATTTCCGGAAATCACGAAAGGAACGCAGGGATTGTAAAAAGTTAGGGACCAAGATACTGGCTGCCAATGGCAGGTCCGTGCTGGTGGGAGGTAGAACCCTGCTCCCAGAGGGGCAACAGGGTGAGCGGTCTGGTGCCTGAGGGGAGAGTTGTAGGGAGGACCCAGAAGTGGAGACAGAGTCGAATCCCCCTGAATTGAGTACCCTTGGGATAGCCTCCAGGAACTTTGGTCGGGACCAAATAGACGAGCCTCTCTTTCAGAATATCCAGTCAGAGGTTGTGGAGATTAACGGGGTGCCGGCAGAAGGCAAAGCCAAGGGACCCAGACCGTATTTCTTGTTAAATAACCACCTCCTATACCAAGTGATACCAGACGAAGAACATGATGTAGAACAGTTGCTGGTCCCTCGCCAGCTCAGGAAGGCGGTACTGGATTTGGCACACGCTCACCTTCTTGGAGGACACCTTGGGGTCTAAAAAACACTGCACCACATACTCCGAAGATTCTACTGGCCTGGAATTTACGCCAAGGTAAGGAGGTACTGTGTTTCATACCCAGAATGCTAGTTGGCGTCCCCACGGCCGAAGTTAAGGGCCCCGTTGGTGCCCTTGCCAATCATTGATGAACCCTTCGCAAGGATTGCGATGGACCTTGTAGAACCCCTAGACAGGTCAGCCCGGGGCCATCAACACATCCTGGTCATTGTAGACCATGCTTCAAGATATCCGGAAGCGATCCCGCTCCATAACACGGCCTCGAAGTCGATTGCCTGAGAGCTCATTCAAGTTTTCGAGAGGGTCGGATTCCCAAAGGAGATACTGACAGACCAGGGTACTCCCTTTGTCTCAAGTTTGATGAAGGAGCTTTGCAGACTCCTTCAGATCCAAGCCCTGAGGACCTCAGTGTACCACCCCCAGACAGTTGGTCTGGTCGAACGATTTAATCAGACTTTGAAGGGGATGTTGCGGAAAGTCGTGACCCAAGACAGAAAGGACTGGGACTTACTCCCTCCCTACTTAATGCCTGTTATCCGAGAGGTCCCACAGGCAACCACCGGACTCTCCCCCTTCGAGCTGTTATATGCCCGCCTGCCCAGGGGTATCCTCGATACACTAAAGGAGGACTGGGAAGAGCAACCACCACAAGGAGCTACTGTGATTGGGTATATCTCCCAAATGCAGGAAAGTTTGGCCCGGGTCGCTCCTATTGTCCGGGAACACTTAGAAAAGGCCCAAGAGAACCCAACGGACTTATGACCATCAGGCGAGGATCCGGAAGTTTCAGCCGGGGGATCGAGTGACGGTCCTGGTTCCCACAGTAGAAAGTAAACTGCTCGCCAGGTGGCAGGGTTCACATGAGGTCATGGAAGCTATTGGTGATGTGAACTATAAAGTAAGCCAACCCAATCGCAAGAAAAAGTTCCAAATATACCATATTAACCTCCTGATGGCATGGCAAGCCCAGGAAGCCTGCTGTGTCTCGTTGGCCGTAACCCCGGCAGAAGGTAAAACAGAGGGGCAAGTCCATATCTTACCTGAGCTGTCTCCTACACAATGCAAAAAAGCAGTGGAAATGGTTCAGTGAAACGGAGATGTGTTCTCCTAACGACCTGGTCAGACGGTTGCAGCCTACCACGACATTGTGACAGCTCCGGGTGTAAGGATAAGGGAAAGACCCTACCGTATCCCAGAGGCCAAGAGGAAAGAAATCCAAGCCGAAGTCGAGAGGATGTTGAAGCTCGATGTCATAGAAGAGTCCCAAAGTGAATGGTCAAGCCCCATCATCCTCATGCCAAAACCAGATAATACCTGGAGGTTCTGTAATGATTTCAGGAAACTAAACGAGATATCGCAGTTTGATGCATACCCCCTACCTAGGGTCAACGAACTCCACCTTGGACCTTACAAAGGGCTACTGGCAGATCCCACTAATAAGGGCAGCCCAGGAGAAGACCACCTTCATTGCCCCGGGGGGTTTATACCACTACAAAGTCCTCCCATTCGGTCTGCATGGAGCACCTGTGACCTTTCAATGCATGATGGACCGACTGTTGCGCCCACACTCTCACTATGCTGCCGCCTATATCAATGATGTGGTCATCCATAGTACAGACTCGAAACTCACCTTCGGGAGGTCGAGGCTGTACTAGATACGTTATGAGAAGCCGGGTTGACAGCGAACCCCGCCAAATGTAAGACCGACTTGTCAGAAGCAAAATACTTGGGCTATATGGTTGGACAGGGATTGGTGAAACCCCAGGTGAAGAAGGTAAAGGCAATCCAAGACTGGCCCCAACCAAACAAGAAAAAGCAAGTGAGAGCTTTCCTAGGGTTGGTCAGTTACTACCGGAGGTTCATCCCTCACTTTGCCACTCGGGCAGTTCCATTAACGGAATTAACCAGGGTGAGAGCACCGGACATCGTGAGGTGGTCCAAGGCAGCGGATGGGGCATTCACCGACCTCAAGACGGCACTCTATTCTGATCCGGTACTGGTCTCCCCAGATTTTGATAATGAATTCATTCTGCAAACAGATGCCTCGGATCTTGGATTGGGGGCAGTACTCTCCTAGATAGTAGCATGTGAAGAGCACCCCATCCTGTACCTAAATAGAAAGTTGTTACCCCGGGAACAGCGGTACGCGGTAGTGGAAAAGGAGTGCCTTGCAGTAAAGTGGGTGACGGAAACCCTCAGATATTACTTACTAGGTCGCAAGTTCACTCTGGTGACGGACCATGCTCTACTCAAGTGGATGCAAACAAACAAGGAAAAAAATGCCAGAGTGACGAGATGGTTCCTTGTACTACAACCGTACCACTTCGTGGTCCCCCACAGAGCGGGGACACTGAACGGAAATGCAGATGGACTTTCCTGAAGACCCTACCTTTCAGCACAGGCCGCCCAACCCTACAGTGTTGAGCTGGGAAGGGGGATGTGTGATAAACTCAGGTACTGGAAGAGATACCTGGAGGAGAGGGGGATTCCCTGAGTAAGACAATCAGTGTACAGCTGCAGCTGATTCGGCTGATTGGCTGCAGCTGCACAGACAGGAGAGCTTTAAAAACAGGAAGGAAAAGCCAGCAAACAGTGGCTGCAGGGCTAGAGGGCTGGCAAGCTGCTTGGATGTGTTCCAGAACAGGAGTCCCTGAAGCAACCCTCAGGAGATTGGTGTCCTGAATTAGGCCAAAAAGAAAAAAGTTATTTCCATGGTGAGTTTTCCGTTTTACTGTTTGTGTTCTTCCAGAAGGTCTAGCCTTCTGGAAAAGGGTGGTTTCTAATTAGGGTCGGGGATTGTTTAGTCAGCGCTCCCACCCAGAGCTAGGCCTCTTTATTTCTGTTTTTGTTTAATTTTCCCCAGTGGGGCTTAAAAAGGAAAAGGGCAAAAGCCCAAAGTTCTGTGTCACCAACTATATTAAGAAAATAAAAATATACCTGGTTGGTTTGATGTTAACAAACTGGTCTTCCTGAAGCTCCTTAACCACCGCAAAGCTGATCCTGAATCCCGTGGCGAGGTTGCGCCTTGTCACAAGAGGTATATACAAAAGAGACCATGTCTGTAGTACATCTACCTTCAATAGAAATTTAGTTGCACTGTCAGGTAGTGCATAGTATTAGCATAGTATAACAGAGAAATGTACAGAAGACACCATGGCTGTAGTAAATTTTGCCTCAAAAATCTATGTAGGAACAATAATGAATTCTGAGTGAACATGGAAAAAAATGTGCTATGAAATATTAGTGTTGGATATATCACTGTACATGTTTTTAAAATAGTAGACACAAAAGACTACAATGAGTGTTTTGTTTTATTGCTTATTATGATGTCCTCAATAAATGCTGTTTCATGTTCTGTACCTGATGAGACCTCATAATGCTTTTTCTGTTAAGGCACACAGTACTACAGAAGCATAGACACAAAAAATGTAACTGTAGACAAGAACATTCTTAAGTAGCAGACAATACTAGCACTGTTGAAACAAATCTGTATTAAATAACTGAAGCAACACATACCACACTCAATAAATATTATTACTTTTAATTCACAGGACATCACAGGCGCTCCCCACCACACGTGGAGGTAGTACCAGCACAGGCGGAGGCTGTGGAGGCCGAGCACTCTGACAGTGCCACCTTTGTCGAGTCAGAAGAAGAGACAACCCTATTGAAATGATTTGAATGGCTGTTCTCAGTACTTGGTGGCCATGCCATGGTTGATCTTCTGCAAGTACTCAGTGTCCTAACTTGTTTACACCTGAATCACAGAAGTATACCATTTATGCCCATCACTTTAGTTTCAATGTGTCTTATCACTCAGTATGCAGTGAGTGATCCAGCAAAAATAGGGTGGGCCATTGCCTGGTAGAGTCTGTGCTACTCCTAACTCTGCAAAGTTGTGTGCAGCTGCAATAATGGAGATATACTACTGATCTCCATGACTTGAACTTTCGTTCTGGCTATCTACTAAGTATACAGTACCTGCTCGGGGGGGAGTCATATGCTGGCTGAATCCAGGGAATTCCTAACAGTTCAAACTTGTATGCACCTGCAATCTGACTGCTGTAAGACTGACATGTAAGGCTGTAGTTTTGCTGTGACTCTCCACTCAGGATGCAGAACCTCCTTGGGGGAGAGGGGCATAGCCTGGCTGACCCCATACAACTCCTAACTGTGCAAACTTGTGTAGACCTGCGATCACCAAAGCGTACTGGTGATGTTCACGGCTGTAGTTTTCCTGTGGCTCTCCACTCAGGACACAGTACCTGTTCAGTAGTGAGGGGGTCATAGCCTGGCTGATGCCAGGGAACTCCTAACTGTGCAAACATGTGTAGTGTTGATGTTCATGACAGTAGTTTTGCTGTGGCTCTACAGTCAGGCTGCATTACCTGCTTCTTTTGGGGGGTATTGCCTGCCTCAGGACATCCAACTGCTTAGTCTCCTAACTTGTGTACATTACCTGACTGAGGCCGTGTAACTCATAACTGTCTTAATTTGTGTACACCTGCCATCAGAGTGGTGTATCACTGATGTCCATGACCTCAGTTTTCCTGTGGCTCTTCTCTCAGGACGCAGTACCTGGTCTGTGTGGTGGGGGGCGGGTCATTACCTGGGTTTATCTGTACAAGTCCTCAGTGTCCTAACTTGTGTGCAGCTGGCACCATGCACATATACTGATATTTATGGCTTTTGTTGGACTGTACCTCTGTACTCAGCAAACAGCACATGTTTTGGAGTTGTATGAAAAGTAGTGAAAGACCATTGCCTAGCTCAGCCTGTGTAACTCCTCAGTGTTGTCACTTCTATTCAGCTGTAATCAATACTGTATACCACTGATGTCCATGGCTGTATTTGTACTATGGCTGTGTACTCATGTTTTAGCATCACATCGGGGGGTGTGATTACATTGCCTGTCTGAGACCGTACAACAACTCAGTCTCCTATCTTGTACGCATCTGCTATCAGAGACGTGTATCATTAATGTCCATGCCTGTATTTCAGCAGTGGTTATGTATTTATTTATTTAAGGTCTAGGAATTACAACCCTTTGAGTTAGAGACTCATTTGCAAAGGCTCCACGTCTTACATAAATGGATTAGGACACAGTGTTACATAGACTACAATATAGACAAGCACTGGTACAGAAAAAAATGACAGTTACAAAATTATAATGAACACAGACAATGGAACGACAGTAATTTTTGAAATAATGGTGCATTCAACATTCTCAAAAGTCTCATCTGCAGTCACAGTGGGAGTTTGACATAATGTGTTTAAGTAACTCCTGTTTGAAAAGCCCAAGCCTGGGGATTGATAGGACAGGGTCAGGGATTGTGTTCATCCAGTGTGGTGCCCTGTAGCAAAAGGATCTTTGGCCAGCAGAGGTCTTTACAAAGGGGACGCAGAAAGTGACAGTTTCGGAGTGTCTAGTGGGACGGGCCGGGAGGTTTTTTTGGAGGAGCGTAAGACAGCCGGGGGGGCTAGGCCCAGCTGAATTTTTTTGGCCAATAAGCAGATCTGGTAAACTAGACCCCCTGGTAGTTTAGCCATGATGAGCGTAGATATAGGTCACAGGTGTGCGTAAGACGATCACATCCTGTGGCCAATCTGCAGGTCTTGTTTAGGGCACGTTTGATGCTGGACAGAGCTGTGTCAGAAGAGGCCCCATAGATGATTATACCGTAGTCTACCAGTGAGAGGATGGAGCTAGAGATAGCTAAGCGTAGCACCTCTGTGGGTAGACAGGACCTAAGCCTGTAGAGGAGACCGATTCTTTTGTTTGCTTCAGTACAAGTAGATGAAATATGTTCACGATAGGTGAGGGCGGAGTCTAGAGTGACCCCGAGATATTTAAAAATGGAAACGGGTTCCAGCATGGAGCCCATCACATTATGTATGGCTAATTTTGTAGTGCTGTGCTTATGCTGTGGGTGGGCAAATAGCATGACTTTTGTCTTTTTTGTATTGAGTACGAGCTTGTGAGAGGAAAACCAGGCTTCAATTTGAGTGAAAGAGCCCTGCAAGGATTCTTGGAGCTGGGTGGGGTCAGTGTGTCACTGAAATCACCACATCACAGCGTAGAGGAGAAGCGTCCAGAGGTGGCCAGAGGTAGAGTCTAGGTAGAGAGAGAAAGAAGCGGACCAAGGATAGAGCCTTGAGGACACCTGATCGGACGGGAAGGTTAGCAGAGAGGGTGTTTCTATCATCACCTGTTGAGTGCAGCCAGAGAGATAACTGGAGAACCAGCTTGTGGTTTCTTTGGAGATGCCGACAGAGAGGAGGGAGTTTATGAGCATGGTGTGATTGATGGTGTCGAATGCCTTGGAGAGATCTATAAAGACTGAACCAGCCAGATCTCCCTGGTCAAGAGTGTCGTGAACAAAGGAGGTGAGTTCTAGCAGAGCAGTGGTGGTACTGTGACCTTTTCTGAAACCGTGTTGTTGTTTGCAGATTAGGTGTTGTGAGTCTAGGTAGTTAGTAATTTGATCAGTCACAATTTTTTCCAGTGCTTTTGAGAGTGGGGGGGAGAATGGAGATGGGCCTGTAGTTACTAGTTGCTGTACGCGCACCATTTTTATGTATTGGCATAATCCTAGCATTTTTCCATTGAGATGGGAATTGTCCTAGGCACAGGGACATGTTGAAAATTTTTGTAAGAGGTATTAGAACAGTATCAAGGGTTAAAGACAGTAATTTAGTGTCTAGTGAGTCACCACTATGTCTAGTCTTTTCTAGGAATCTGGAAATATATGAGCGGGCAACACTTGTGGAGTCAGTTTTGAGACGAAAAGCTGGCGCACTGGGGGGAGACGGGAAAAGTCCTGCTTCAGTGCTGAAAAAGTCGGGGGGGAGAACAGAGCTTAGGTCTGAGAAAGCTTTATTGAAAGCATCTGCTATTTTGCTGGGTTCTTGGGTAGGGATACCATCTAGGATAAGCGTGGCAGGGGGAGGGCAGGGAGACTTTCCACTAAGTTCCTTAATATTATCCCAGAACCTCTTACTATCACCCCAGGTGGTAGTGGGTTTGTTTTTGTAGTAAGCAGCCTTTGCCAGCCGTATCTCCCAGGTGCAGGTATTTCTGGCAGCACGGTAATGTTGTCGGTCAGCGGGTTTGCCTGACTGAAGGGCTCTAAGCCACAGGTCGTCACGCACCTTCATTTGATCAAGTAAGGCTCTAGTTACCCAGAGGGATGATTTAGACTTTTCAATTAGTTTAACATAGGGGGCAAAGATGTCACAGGCTACTTGGAAGGAACTTATGAAAAAAGACAGGGCGGCGTCAACTGACGTCAGGTGATCAAGAGGGGACCAGTCCAGTTCCCAGAGTAGGTTTCTGAGATGTTTTAGAGTCCCCCTCTTAAGTTGGTGACCCATGGAGATCCTAGGTGGGGGTGGCTTCCAGCTATTTGTTCAGAGACAAATTACCGGGGAGTGATCACTGATGGGAGTCCGAGAGGACCTGGACATCCAGTATGTGCTCAGGATGGTTTGTAAGTATTAGGTCCAGGAGGGAGCTATGGCACTTATTTTTGTTTACTCTAGTGGGGGTGAGGACCATTTGAGACAGATTTTGGGCGGCAGCAGCATCCCTGAGGGCGGATGTCTGGGGGCAAGCCGGTTTGATTTGAAATCGCCTAGGGCTATGACTTCCGAATTATTTGGGAGTTGTTCGATTATATTTAGTATGGACGTGAAGGCATCCCTTTGGTTACGAGGGGGTATGTAAACACACATTATGCAGAGGGATTTTTTCAAGTTCCCAACTTCAACCCTAACAGTGAGAGACTGTACACCTTCCGAGGGGCTTATGGTAGTAGTGTACGGTAGTAGTAATGTACTGAGGATGTAGTTCATAATTTGTTTTACCATGGATTTAATCTCACAACTAAAAGTTGTCAGCAGGCATACTATTAACTGTAGCACACTGTGGCATCTCGGAATTATAAGATATGAATAGATAAGGAAGACAATAACAGTGCTGTTTTCCATGGACATATTGACATGATCTGTATTAAGCAACCTATTTATGTATTTTCTAGTGGTCGGGGAGACTGTTGCCACAGGAGCAGAAAGGCAGGAGCAGCAGGAGCCTGACGCCAGTGCCGAACATAAGTGTTGGTAACAGAAATACATACAGTTGTCAAAAACTGCTAAAAAGACCATTAACACATTTTATATCCTAGTCTATGGTTACTAAATCAGGGAGGTGTACAGTTGATGTCCATGGCTTTAGTTTTGCTGTGGCTCTCCACACAGGATACAGTACCTGGTCTGGGGTGAGGGGGAGGCATTGCCTGGCTGAGTCCGTGCAACTCCTCAGTGCCCTAACTTGTGTGTAACTGCAATCAGGGAGCTGTACCGTTAATTTGGATGCAGTACCTGGTCTGGGGGGGGGCATTGCCTGGCTCACGCCGAGCAACTCTGAACTGTCCTAACTAGAGTGTTCCTGCAACCAGGGAGGTGTAGTGTTGATGTTCATGGGCTTTGTTTTCCTGTGCCTCTCCACTCAGGATGCAGTACTTGGTCTGGGGAGGGAGGGCATTGCCTGGCTGAGGCCGTGCAACTCCTAACTGACCTAATTTGTGTACACCTGCAATCACGGACGTGTACCGCTGATGTCTGTAGAAGCAAGGGAAATAACAGATGTCCAGACCAAAGGTTTAAGATGCATAAAAACCGCAAAGTTTTGCGTTTGTCAATTTATTTCCAAAAACAAACAAACAAAAAAAATATTCATAACTTAAAGTCCACAGAAAGGAAAAAAAAATGGTGTTAGTCTCCACACCCAAAAACAACAGGAAATACTTATTTCCACAGACTTCTGAATTGCCTTTTCCTTTCCTTTTGTCTGAACAGTACTTTGTGTGGAAGCACACACACAACCTCCTTGCTCTGTGGTCAGTCGAATACTGACTCTCCCCTCTCTATCTAAACAGGTCTCCTAGTGGAGGGTTTATATACTTTCCAGAAGGGGCGTGTCTTGAACTGAGCCCCTCCCCTATTGTGACATCACATTACCTGAATACTATAAAAGCAGCCATTTTGTAGGCTGCCACCCCTACAGCAGGACCTCAGCAGGAAAAGCAAGACATTCAGGTACACATGCATTTTTTTTTTAAACAGAAAGAAAGAAACACTTGTTAAAGATTGAAATAAAATCTGCAGCCTTGGCAAGGAAAAACAGATGAGGGGTGCGCTCCCTATCTGTCTTCCTTGCAAGGTTTCAGGATTCTTTTTTTTTGTATTATCTATTTTTCCACCCCATGCTCGCCGGTCCTCCACTCCTTCAGGCTCCGTGAAGTTCCTCCCGACCTCTTTCTGTCCTTGCCCGGCCCTCCTCTTGTCCCCAGATCGCAGCCGACCCCAGGAATATCCCGGCGTATCCCTTCACCGGGCGGGTCCCTCTCCTCCGAGGGGGAAAGCACCGGGGGGAGGACAGCCCCAGCACATCCTTATAGGGCCCGGGGATGCTGCTGGGGAACAGGAGGCACCGTGAAGGCACTGGAGGCCCCTAGGAACAGAGAGCCGTCATCTTGGAGGGCCAGCGAGCGATTTTCCTGGCTTTCTGTAGGGGCAGTGTGGTGGCGATCATGGCATACGCCAGTCGCTCCTCCCCAGTTAGTACAGGTGGGTGCATCCTGCGATGCTCCCAGCCTCGCTTGAGCCAGCAGGTGCCGTACCAGTCCCCTACCTCCCCGGAGAAGGAGAGCTGTCCCTAGGACACTCGATTCTTCTCCCCAGACGGCCTCCAGTGACCCAGGCCCATTCCTGAATCTGGGTCGCTGGCGTTGCAAGTGGAAATCCAACCGCTGCGCAGGCGGGCTGGCCTAGGATTCTATTTACTTTTAAATGTAATTGTCAGAAAGTAAACATGCATTTATTTTAGACACCAATTCTAGTAAATATTTCTACACAGTAGTCTCCTGTAACATATTTTCTTCATATGTGCTGCATAATGCTTGTTTTTTTATAAAATTAATCACAGCTAGAATTTCAGCTGACTGCTTGTTTTACCATCCAGCCTTCTGTTTATTAAAGGTCTTCATTTCAAGAGACCATAGCTCCATTTTGTCATTTATCTAGGACACAGGGCTTTGGCCAAAGTCTCCAAGCAGAGAACTATGTTCTATTTCTACATTCTTTTCTTTTAATGCAGCACTAAGATGGGATATCCTGTGTACATTTATTCCTGTGAGGGTGCACACAAAAAGAAAACTATAAACAGCCCTTTAAATAGAGAGCAGGGAAACTCTTCACAATATTGTTTCCCTTTCTTTCAAGAATACTTTTGCTGGGTTAGATACTTAAGGCAAATACTCTATTAAAAATCCTTCTCCATAATTAAACAACTGCTTTTCAGCTTATCAAGATTTGGATGCCAGATTGTTTTAAAGATAATCAGGGACAGTAAAGAAAGGTTTAAAGATTGCCAGGTTGGCCACCCTGACAAGAAAATTAGGATAGATATGAATATAGAAGCAGACAGGATAGTGTGAAAATTGAAACGTGGGGGGGGGGCGGATCTTGTAATTTCTTGATAATTCACTTCATAATAGGACCCTGTTACACACCTCCCACCACAAGAAGGCAACATAACAAGTTTTTATGTGTTGGCTGAGACCCTTCACCCTTGGAAGGGTTGGAACTTCCACCCACCTACTCTCAGAAGTTCCACCTCAGGGACCCTTATAACTAGTTCTATACATAACCAACATTTACTATCTTATCAGAACTACTGTACAAAACTATTCCGAGGTGTCTAGTGCTTACTTAGCACCAATATTAATTTTACTTTGGTATTCTTACAGCACCACATCGAGATAGAACATCAGCATTTAAATGCTTCATTCCTGACCTGTGTTTTACAGTAAACTTATATGGTTGTAGAGACAAATACCATCTCATAATACATGCGATTTTGTCTTTCATTTGGTTTATCCAACACAACGGATTATGATCTGTCATCACTACAAAATCATTTCCCCACAAGTAATACTTAAGGGACTCTATGGCCCACTTCAATGCCAAACATTCCTTCTCTATCGTAGAGTACTTCCTTTCACGCTCATGAAGTTTCCTGCTAATATACAATACTGGATGTTCCCCCTTTTCATCATATTGGGTTAACACAGCCCCCAAACCTGTCTCTGAGGCATCTGTTTGAATTTCAAAAGGTCTTGTAAAATCTGGGCTAGTTAGCACAGGGGCGGAGCAAAGGACTGCTTTTATGTTCCTGAAGGCCTCCTCACATGCTTGTGTCCATTTAACTTTATTAGGATATTTGTTTTTGGTCAGCTCTGTTAAGGGAGTTACCAGAGTAGCCAAATCCGGGATAAATCGACGGTAATAATTTGTCAAACCCAAAAAAGATCGAACATGTTTCTTTGTAATGGGGGTGGGGCTGTTGGCTACTGCCTCCACTTTATCAATCTCTGGTTTCAAGGATCCCTTCCCAATTATGAAACCCAAATATCTGGTCTCTGTCCTTGCTATGACACACTTAGCAGGGTTTACTGTTAATCCCAAATCCTTAATGGTCTGGATAATTGCACTTAAATGCACCAAATGTGAATGCCAGTCATGACTGAAAATGACTACATCATCCAAGTGCACTGAACTATACTGGGCATGTGCTCTAAGGACATGTTCCATGTACCGTTGGAATGTGGCAGGCGCCCCATGGAGTCCAAATGGCATAGTAGTAAATTGGTACAACTCGACTGGTGTAGAAAAAGCTGTTATTGCTTGGGCAGTGTGGGCCAAGGGAATTTGCCAGTTCCCCTTGGTTAAATCTAACGTGCTGATGAAGTGGGCATTTCCTATTCCATCTAACAGATCATCTATTCTGGGCAAGGGGTACCCATCAAAATATGAAATAGAATTTATTTTTTGGAAGTCTAAACATACTCTTATTCCTCCTTCCTTTTTGTTCACTACCACCATTGGGGAAGACCATGCACTCCTTGAAGGGACAATCACCCCCAACTGTTCCATTTTTTTATCTCACCAATTACCTGCTGCCTAATCTTTTCCGGTAATCTATAGGCTTTTTGGTGTATGGGCTTCTGCTGGTTGACCTTAATGTCATGTTCTATTCCCTTAGCTCGTCCTGGGATGGATGTGAAAGAGTCCTGAAAATAGTGTAACAGCTGATCTATCTCCACCTTTTGTTCATGGCTTAGATCAGGATTTATTCGTATACGTTTATCATTTATGGGCCGGTCAAGCCTCTCATAAGCAATCTCCAATTCTGTCTGCTGAGGCTCGGGGTGAATGTAGCGTGCCTGGACCTGGGGTTTTTCTATCCATTTCCTCAAAAGATTTGCATGGTATACCCTCTTAGTTGGATGATGACCAGACATTTCAGTTTCAAAGTTGACACTTCTTGTTTGTCTGATTACATCAAAGGGACCCTGCCAGCGCATCAACAGTTTGTTCTCTGTTGACAGTAATAGTAACAACACTTTTTCTCCAGGTATAAAAATGTTTACACTTTAACCCCATGTCATATGCTTCTTTTTGTCCCATTTGTTTCTGGGTCATATTTAAATGGGCCATGTTTACATATTTGACCAATCTTTCTCTTAATGCAGTCATGTAGTCTATGATGTTACTATAGCCAACATTTTTACCATCCTCCCAGTGTTCTTTTACTACATCTAACGGGCCCCTGGGACTCCTACCATAAAGTAAGGAAAAAGGTGAAAACCCAGTTGTAGCCTGTGGTACCTCTCTGTAGGCAAACAGGAGGTAAGGGAGATTTGTCCCAATCTCTACCTTCTTCCTGAACGTACTTCTATATAATTGTTTTTAAGGTTTTGTTAAATCTCTCCACAAGACCATTTGTTTGGGGGTGGTAAGGTGTAGTACGCACAGCAGATACCCCTAGGAGGTGATATAACTCCCTCAACATAAGTAAAATTACTTCCTCTGTCTGTGAGAATCTCCTGGGGTAACCCCATTCTGCTGAATATTTTTGCTAAATCTTCAGCTATGCGAGGTGCAGTAACCGTTCGCATAGAAACAGCTTCAGGGTACCGTGTGGCATAATCACATACCACTAATATGAACTGGTTACCCTTAGAACTTTTGGTAAGAGGGCCTACAATATCTATTGCGATTCGTTCGAATGGGGTAGTAACATAAGGTATTGGCTGAAGGGGCACCTGATCTCTTTTCCCCCCTTGGGCAACCAACTGGCATTTTTTACAGGCATGACAATATTCAGCCACATCCTGATATATACTTGGCCAGCTAAACCGTGCAAGTAATCTTTGCAAGGTTCGATCCCTCCCCTCATGGCCTGCCATTGGAATATTGTGCACTAACTGCATGACCTTTTTCTATACATTTTGGTACCATTAGCTGTTCTATAGGTTCATTTATGGTAGTATCAACAGTGACTCTATACAAGATATTATTTTCACAATAAAATGAGATTGTCCATGGTGCTTTACTTGTTGAACCTGTGAAAAAAAAGGTTTAAAGGAAGCATCAGCTTGTTGTTCCTAATAATGTCTTGCAAGGGTACTTCTGGCAAAATGCCGCAATACTGTTCTTTGTTGTTCCACCCACTTTCTCTGCTTTTTTCTTCTGATTTTCTGACTTTCTGGATTTCTGAACCTTCAGCTCCTTCAAAGAAACTCTTCAAAAGAAAACACTGGCTCTGACTGTTGTTTTTGCTTGGGCACGGTTACCAGATTTACTGATTTTACATAGTCTTGTTGTGCTTGCACCAGCGAGTTAAAGTGGGGAAAGTCTTGGCCTATAATCACTGGAACTGGCAATCAAGGTACCAGGCCAACAGTCATACAGTGGTGCTCATTATTGACAGTTATTTCAACCACTGTAGTGTGATACTGATGAATATCCCCATGTATGCACATTACTGGTGTATCATTTGGGGTAACCTTACTGTCCAGGGCCAGATATGCTCTCAGTAGGATCTGCTTACTCCCTGTATCTAATAAACCCAACGCCTGTTGTTCTCCAATCCCCACACTTGCAACATACCCAATATTAGCCAGTGCTAGGTGAGTCATGTCAGTTCTTTTCTTATTTGGACAGTTTCTCATTATGTGGCCTTTGCCAAGACACCCATGGCAAATCAGTTCGGAATATGGCATTCTTCCCCCTCTGTCTCGCCTGCTGTAATTATTCTGACGTGCATTAAAATAAAAAGGCCTTCCCATTTCTGATGTCCGAGGTGGGGTATTTTGTTACCCTCTAGGTTTGGTGGGTCGAGCAGCTATATAATCCTCTGCCAGCTTCACTGTATCCTCTGCAGAACCAGGCTGATGTTCTTTCACACATAGCTGGACGTCATGAGGTAACACCTGAATAAACTGTCCAATGACAATCATATCCATCATCTGCTCTTTAGTTTTTACTACAGGTTGTAGCCATTTCCCATCATAGTCCTTTAATTTTGCATAGATTTCTTTAGGGGTATCATAAATAGTCATCCTAGTGTGAAAATTGAAAAGTGTCGAGGGGGGGAGGCATCTTGTAATTTCTTGATAATTCACTTCATAACAGAACCCTGTTACAATGTCCATAGCCTCAGTTTTGCTGTGGGTCTCCACTCAGGATGCAGTACCTGGTCAGGGGGAGCACTGCCTGGCTGACGCCATGCAACTCCAAAGTGTCCTAACTAGTGTGTTCCTGCAACCAGGGAGGTGTACTGTTGATATCCATAGCCTTTGTTTTTCTGTCGCTCTCCACACAGGATGCAGCACCTGGTATGCGGGAGGGGAGGCATTGTCTGGCTGAGGCCGTGCAACTTCTAACTGTCCTAACTTATGTGCATCTTCAATCAGGGAGGTATGCCATTGATGTCCATGGCCTCAGTTTTGCTGTGGTTCTCCACTCAGGATGTAGTACCTGGTCTGGGGGGGGGCATTGCCTGGCTGATGCCGTGCAACTCCTAACTGTCCTAACTTGTGTACACCTGCAACCAGGGAGGTATACCGTTGATGTCTATAGCCTTCATTTTCCTGTGGGTCTCCACTCAGGATGCAGTACCTGGTCAGGGGAGGCACTGCCTGGCTAGACGCCGTGCTACTTCAAACTGTCCTAACTTGTCTGTTCCTGCAATCAGGAAGGTGTACCGTTGATGTCCATGGGCTTCCTTTTCCTGTGACTCTCCACTCAGGATTCACTACCTGGTCCGGGGGCACTGCCTGGCTGAGGCCGTACAACTCCTAAGTGTCCTAACTTGTGTGCACCTGCAATCAGGGAGGTGTACCTTTCTGATGTCTATGGCCTCAGTTTTGCTATGGGTCTCCACTCAGGATGCAGCATCTGGTCTGGGGGGGGGGATTGCCTGACTGACGCCGTGCAAGTCCTAACTGTCCTAACTTGCATGTTCCTGTAATCAGAGAGGTGTACCGTTGATGTCCATAGCCTTTGTTTTCCTGTGGCTCTCAACCCAGAATGCAGTACCTGGTATGCAGGGGGGAGGCATTGTCTGGCTGAGGCCGTTACCAGCTCCTAACTTTGTCCTAACGTGCACTGCAATCAGAGGTGTGCAGTTAATGTCCATAGCCTCAGTTTTGCTGTGGGTCTCCACTCAGGATGCAGTACCTGGTCTGCAGGGGGGCATTGTCTGGTTGACGATGGGCAACTCCTAACTGTCCTAAGTTGTGTGTTCCTGCAATCAGGGAGGTGTACCATTGATGTTCATAGTCTTTGTTTTCCTGTGGGTCTACACTCAGGATGCAGTACCTGGTCTGTGTGTGTGGGGGGTGGCATTGTAGTGGTGGGAGCGTGGGCCCCACCACATGATTTTTCTGCACATAAGAACGGTAAACCATTGATGCTCATGGCCTGTTTTGCTGTGGGTCTCCACTCAGGATGCGGTAACTGTTCTGGGGGGAGAGGGCATTGCCTGGCTGTGGTCGTGCAATTCCTGTCATAACTTGTGTACACCTGCAATCAGGGAGGTGTACCGTTGATGTCCATGGCCTCAGTTTTTCTATGGGTCTCCACTCAGGATGCTGTACCTGGTCTGGGGGGGGCTTTGCCTGGCTGACGCTGTGAAACTCTTAACTGTCGTAACTCGTGTGTTCCTGGAATCAGGGAGGTGTATCACTGACGTCGATAGCCTTTGTTTTCCTGTGGGTCTCCACTCAGGATGCACTGCCTGGTCTGTGTTGGGGGGACATTATAGTGGTGGGACCATGGGCCCTTCGGGCCTCACGCTCCCACCACATGATTTTTTTGCACATAAGAACGGTAAACCGTTGATGTCCATGCCCTCAGTTTTGCTGTGGGTCTCCACTCAGCATGCAGTACCTGGACTGGGGGGGGCATTGCCTGGCTGATGCCGTGCAACTACTAACTGTCCCAGCTTGTGTGTTCCTGCAACCATGGAGGTGTACTGTTGATGTCTATGGGCTTTGTTCTCCTGAGCCTCTCCACTCAGGACGCAGTACCTGGTCTGGGGGGGGCACTGCCTGGTTGAGGCGTGCAACTCCTAGCTGTCCTAACTTGTGTACACCTGCAATCAAGGAGGTGTACAGTTGGGGTCCATGGCCTCAGTTTTGCTGTGGGTCTCCAATTAGGATGCAGTACCTGGTCGGGGGGGCATTGCCTGGCTGACACCGTACAACTCCTAAATGTCCTAACTTGGGTGTTCCTGCAATCAGGAAGACGTACCATTGATGTCCATAGCCTTCATTTTCCTGTGGGTCTCCACTCAGGATGTAGTACCTGGTCTGGTGGGGGCATTGCCTGGCTGAATGCCGTGCAACTCCAAACTGTCCTAACTTGGGTGATCCTGCAACCAGAGAGGTGTACCATTGATGTCCATGGGATTCCTTTTCCTGTGACTCTCCACTCAGGATTCACTACCTGTTCTGGGGTGGTGGGGCATTGTAAAGGTGGGCCCCCACCACATGATTATTTTGCACATAGGAATCATAAACCGTTGATGTCCATGGCCTCAGTTTTGCTGTGGGTCTCTACTCAGGATGTTTAACCTGGTATGGGGGGGCACTGCCTGGCTTGACGCCGTGCAACTCCAAACTGCCCTAATTTGTGTGTTCCTGCAACCAGGGAGGTGTACCGTTCATGTGCATGGACTTCCTTTTCCTGTGACTCTCCACTCAGGTTTCACTACCTGGTCTGGGAGGGGGCACTGCCTGGCTGTGGTCTTGCAACTCCTGTCATAACTTGTGTACACCTGCAATCAGGGAGGTGTACCGTTGATGTCCATGGCCTCAGTTTTGCTATGGGTCTCCACTCAGGATGCTGTACCTGGTCTGGGGGGGGAAATTGCCTGGCTGACGCCGTGCAACTCCTAACTGTCTTAACTTGTGTGTTCCTGCAATCAAGGAGGTGTACCGTTGATGTCCATAGCCTTTGCTTTCTTGTGGGTCTCAACTCAGGATGCAGTACCTGATCTGTTTGGGGGGGGCACTGTAGTGGTGGAAGCGCAGGCCCTTCGGGCCCCGCACTCCCACCACATGATTTTTGTGCACATCAGAACAGTAACTGCAATGCAAACACAAGCGCAAACAGTTACGCACATGGTTATGGAAACGCAAATGGTAACAGTAACGCAAAGCCAAGCGCAAACGAAAATGCACAGGGTAACGCACATGGTGACATAGACGCGGACACTAATGCAGACAGTTACAGAAACACAAGTGGGAAAACTAAGTTTGACACTAACGCAAGTGTACACCCTTTTTTTCACCAACAGCTATATAAAGAAACACACAAAATACAAAGAATGCATGCATAATAATGGGGCTCAGACTAGAAAATGAGCAATTGTAATACTAAATTGCTTATATCTCAGGAACCGTACAACGTAGAAAGAAAATTTAATTTTCATATGATTCATGACTTTCCTGGCTAACCTTGCACTTCACAATTAGCCCGCTAGGGGGCAAAGCATTTTTACGACGAGACGTCTGTATCTCGAAGCGTTTCCGAGATACAGGCTCCGAAAGGCGCGGTGGATGCCATAATGTTAGTCTGTGGGAAAAAGCATCAACTTCGGAGCACCGTAACTTTCCATCCATGCAATATTTTGTCACCAAACCACCAAAAGACACATCTGTGGGACTTTTCACCATAGTGTCGAATAGTAGTGTCACAAAATATAACACTTTCGACGCTACTTTGCGACACTACTTTTCCCAAAAATTTCAAAAACAAATTTCTGGGGTGTTTAACCCCAAAATAAAGACATGCCCAGCATCCTCAGGGCTCGACTAGGTAAACACAAAAAGAATTGTGTCCCTAGAGGGTCCCAGTTTTAAATGCTAAGCATTTCTGGGATTAGTAACTGAAAAAAAAATGGCGGATTTGTGACACTACTGGGGTCAAATGCGACACTAAAATCCACATTTACAACGCTGTTGAACTTTTTGTTAACTTTTCCCATTGTCTACAATCTGAAATTTGTTTTTTTGAATAACTTTTGAACCGTTCAATATATTTTCACAAAAAGGCACATCGGAGACCCCAGCTGCACGTTCCCTGAAGTTTTTGGTCCGGTCGCGCAAACCGTACAACCTGTAGGTGCGAGCAAAGAATGCGCAAAAAAGCGTAAATGCACTACAGAATGTCACTTGATAACTCCGCAACCGTATATCCGACCGGTACGAAACTTGGCAGATCCCAAGATCTATGCTAACGCAACGTGCCTGCCTTAAATTTATTTTTTTTTATTTTAGCTTTTGTTGACCGGGTAAGTACACTAGACAAGTAATATGCCTATTTTCAGGAACGACCCGGGAGAGTACAACATAGAGATACAGACATTGTTTACAGTAGCGAGTGAGTACAGCTTAACAACATGTGGGAGATAGTAACATTGTCCTGGGGGTATGGACGGTCATAATACAACTTATAACTGCTGAGGTTAACAAACCCCCGAGAAGAGTGGGTCACATACAGATTTACAACAGGAAGCATAAACACATTTCACGTAAGAGGCAATTTAGAAGGCAATGTTCAGGGAACCATGGCATGGGCAGTATGCCCTGGGTCAGGTGCCCTGGTGTAGTGGAAGAGACAAGGAGTGCAGCAGGAGTTATCGGGTAGTATCAGAGGGAGGCAAGCTTTGAAATGGGGTATTCAACCCTAACTATGGAGGCACTACCATGCCACCATAATTCATGGCACAAAATTCTGCTTAATGCACCAGTTGGGGTTGTTCCACAGCGACAAAAGTGAGGAAATTCGATGTTAGGGTTCCCACCCCCTTGCACCCCACCCCCACCAACAGGCATCGGGGTGTGAGTTGGGGTCATCGGTCCTCTTACCCCATCCCATGTGCAAACAAGCTGAGGTGGTGCAGTATAGGAGAATGGGGTGAGAGTTAGGACTGACAACCCCAACACACACCCCGATGCCTGCTGGTGGGGGGCAGGGTGGGGGTGGGGTACAAGGAGGGACCCTAACATCAAAGTTCCTCACTTTTTTCGCTGTGGAACAACCCTAACTAATGCATTAAACAGAGTTTTTTGCCATGAATTCCCTTCTTTTTGAGAATGTGCACTATAAATAGTGAAATAAAGGTAACGCAGATGCAAGCACAAATGCTAACGCACATGGTGACGCAAACATAAACGATAACGCAAATGGTAATACAAACTCAAGCGCAAATGTTAATGAAAACAGAAATGCAAACACAAGCGCGTATGGAAACGCAATCCGTAATGTGTATGGGCACGGTAGCAAAATTGGAAATGCAGACAGTTATGGTAAACAGCAATGATGACACTAAAGAAAACACAAACAGAAATGCAAACGCAAATGGAAATGCACATGGTGACACAAAAGGAAACACAAACAAAAACAGTAATGGAAACACAAATGTTGACAGTTACACAAACGCAAGCGCAAACAAAATCACAAAGGGTAACTGACATGGAGGTTTACATGGGAACAGTAATATAAGCAGGAAGCAACGTGCAAGAAATACAAAATAGTGTCACGCACAGTCACAATACCGCAATAGGAAATGCAAATGCTCAAGGTAACAGCAATGATGACACCAAAGGAAATGCAAACAGAAGTGTGTATGCAAACGCAAATGGTAATGCACATGGTGATGCAAAACGAAATGCAAACAAAACCAGTAATGGAATCACAAATGTTAACAGTAATGCAAACGCAAGCACAAACGAAAATGCAAAGAGAAACACACTCGGTGGCGTAGACGGGAACGGTAATGCAAATGGAACCGGAAATGCAAGCACGTATGGAAACGCAACTGGTAACGCACACGGTCACGGTACCACAATAGGAAACGCAAATGCTAATGGTAACAGCAACGATGACGCCAAAGGAAACGCAAATGAAAGCATGTATGCAAACGCAAATGGTAATGCACACGGTGATGCAAAACAAAACGCAAACAAAACGGTAATGAACACAACTATTAACAGTAACGCAAAAAGCAAGCACAAATGAAAAACGAAGGTAATGCACACGTGGTACAAATGGAACGTAACGCAAACAGAAATGCAAGCGCATACTGAAAATGCAAATGGTAACGCTGCATGGTCGCGGTACCGCAATAGGAAACACAAATGTTAATGGTAACAGCAACGCTGACGCAAAAGGAAATGCAAACGGACGCACGTATGCAAACACAAATGGAAATGCACACGGTGATTCAAAACAAAATACAAACAGAAACAGTAATGGAAACACAAATGGTAACTAACGCAAATGCAAGCGCAAAGAAAAAGGCAAAGGGAAATGCACACTGTTGCATAGACAGGATTGCTAACGCAAACGGTTACGGAAACACAAGTGGGAACGCTAACTGTGACAGTAACGGAAGGGTACACCATTTTTTTCACCAACACCTGCATAAAGAAACACAACGAATTCAAAGAAAGTATGCATAATAATGGGCCTCGGAGCAGAAAATGAGCACTTGGAATACCAAATTGCTTATATCTCAGGAACCGTTCGACGTAAAAAAAAAAATAAAAAATTTCATATAAATTATGACTTTCCTGGCTAGTTTTGCACTTAGGTCCGAAATGTGAAGCAGACGCCGCAATGTTAGTTTATGGGAAAAAGCATCAACTTCGGAGCACCATAACTTTCCATCCGTGCAATATTTTGTCATAAAACCACCAAAAGGCACATCTCTGGGATGTTGGATTTCTTCCCTCCAAATCTCAGCCCATAAGACCAAACTGTTGTTTTGCAGCAGGGTGGAAAAGAATTCCTGTTATTTTCGGCATAGTGTCGCAAATCACGACATTTTTGCAAATGAAATCACGAAAGTGTCGTGAGTGTGACACTACTTTGTGACACTACTTTTCACAAAAATTTCTAGAACATTTCTGGGGAGTTTAACCCCCAAAAAGACATGGCTTGCATTCTCAGAGTCCGACTAGGTGAACACAAAAATAATTGTGTCCCTAGAGGCTCCCACATTTAAATGACAAGCATTTCTGTGACCACTAAATGAAAAAAAAAATGGCTGACTCACGACACTACAGGGGTCATTTGCGACACTAAAAACTGCATTTGCAACACTGTTGAACTTTTTGTTAACCATTCCCATTGACTATAATGAGAAACTTGTTTTTTGAACAACTTTTGAACCGTTTAATATTTTTTCACGAAATCTTCAAAAGGCACATCGGAGACCCCGGCCACATGTTTCCTGAAGTTTCGGACCAGTTACGCAAACCATGCGACCTGTAGGTGCGAGCAAAAAATGCACAAAAAAAAAGTGTAACTGCGCTACAGAATGTCGCTTTATAACTCCGCAACCGTATATCTGACCATTCTGAAACTTGGCAGATCCAGAGATCTATAGTACCGCTCCAACTCACCAAGGCTACTATTAGTGTACAGACAAAGGGCACTCTTCCATCCGACTGAGATAATCGCATTGCCTTTGCAGGAATTACAGCACACATTGGACCAGCAACAGTTCACTCACAGTAATTTTTGAGGGGATTTTATATGTGGTGTAATGCTCCCATTTCACTTTGTTACCACTGGTCAATTTTCTGGACACAAGACAGATGCATTTTGGGGATGCAGAAAAATCTGGAACCTTCTGTGATCACAAGACATGACTGATCATGCTAACAAATTCTGGGGGACTTTGCATGTGGTGTGACGCCCATTTCAGTTCATTACCACTTGTCAATTTTCTGGACACAAGACAGAAGCATTTGGGATGCAGAAAAATCTGGGGACTCTGTGTGACCATTCGCGCGACTGACTTTGCAATAAATTCTGGGATTTTGCATGTGGTGTAGCTCCACTTCCTTAGAGTTACCACTTGTCAATTTTCTGCACACGACAGATGCAATTTGGGGATGCAGAAAATATTCTGGGGACTCTGTGTGACCACTACGCGCATGACTGACTGCGCAATAAATTCTGAGGGACTTTGCATGTGGTGTAACGCTCCCATTTCACTTAGTTACTACTTGTCAATTTTCTGCACACAAGACAGATGCATTTTTTGTGTTGTGACTGTGAGCACATAATGTCATACTTAAATTATAAATTAAAGCAGCACTGCAACAATGTGGTGACAATTTTGACCTATACTTTCTTATGCTATTTTACATTGCCAGCCACTAGTTACCTCCTGACTTGTATGATACCCTTCTTTTCACAATTTGTGTCTGCTTTACTACTTTTTCTCATGTTTTAAAAAAAAAAAAGAGCACACGTTTTAATATTGTTCTGACCAGGTTTTTATCACTATTTGCAGCTGTTTTTGAAAAAATATTATTCTGTGAGGTCATAAAACACTGCCTGCTGCATAACTGTTAATTTTACAACAGAAGGAGATGGAGAAAAGCAGCGGAAAATACTGACAAAGACCTGGTCCGCACCGTATTAAAATAAGTGCCCCTTTTATTATTTCAGACATGAAAAAAAGTAGTAAAAGCAGACTCAAATACTGGAAATAATAGTATCACACAAGTCAGGATGTAAGTAAAGTGGCAATATAAAATAGCATTAAAAAGTATAGGTCAAAATTTTCAACAGATTGTTGCACTGCTGCTTTAAAGAGATTCACCAAGTTACATAGGTATTATGGTATTGCACCCAGTATATGGGTGCCTTACCTCCAGGAGAATCTTTCTTGCTCCACATGTCCTTAGTGCAATGCTTTTCTGGCAAAAACGCTCGTAATTTCGTTAAAGTGGGTCACGGAGGACTTCTGTTCTGAAGAACCACCCAAGTTCTGCCCGTCAAGGATGGCTTTACTTTCTGCAGCTCTGATTTTATTTTTCAGTGCCCAGCTGTCACTTGTTTTATGTGCCCATGATTTGCTATATGATCGTTGTACTTGCGACTGCTGTCACTTGTCTTTACCTGCATTGATGTGACGGACTAAATCGCTGTGAGTCCGGCATCATGGTTAAATCTGGCTTATGTGTAAGGCGGTTTCACGTGCTGCTAGCACATCTGGATTGGTCATTAACTAGATGTTGATGATCGATCCAGTAATGAATCATGGACCACCATCAGCTCATTAATAATTAATTAGCCTTATAATTTTAAATACAAAATGGGCAAGGAAATCTGTGTGTGTGTGGGGGGGGGGGTGAATCTACTACTGGAATAATACAGAGCTTAGAATACTTCTGTTCCATGGTAAACAATCACACAATGTACTGAGTGTGAAGATAGATAACTGACAGGTGAAAAACATCTGTGGAGGGACTGTTTAACATTATTTATCCAGTTGTGAAAAGTTTTAGAATGTTCTTTTTTAAAGAGCCACTGGTGCCTCAAGAAGACCTCTACAAAACATAATATTTGGACACAAAGACGCTTTAAATTTCTCATTAACTTTGTATTTTTATTCCCATTATTTATTACTGAGGACATATGTATGAAAACAGGATTGTTGTTCCTTGAGGGTTCATCAGTTCCTACTGCTTCTTCCCCAAATGATGTCATAATACTCTGCTTGTGACATCACAGTTGCTTCCATGGCAACAGACTGTGGTCACAACAGAGCATTATGATTTGAAGAAGGCAATAAGCTATAGAGACAGATGTACTCTAAGGGATACAGATCTTGTTTTTGTGGGAATTTCTTCAGTAATATAGAAGGAAGAGGAGAAATCTGAAGAAATGTACAGAAAATACATGAAATAGCTGAACTGTGTCTGAACATTATGTGTTTTGAAGTTTTCTTAAACACGTTAGCTGCTCTTTAAAAGTTGCAGATGGGCCCATTTTATATAAACAATAAGACATAGCTTGGTGCTGGTAGTAATGAGATGCCCGTATTATCAGAGGCAGAAGGCGCTCGGCCTGCAGCCTTGTGCCTCACTACGCCCCTGGAGTTGCAGGTACAGTACTGCCATCACCCAGCTATGTCTTATTGCTTACATGCCAGTACCATCTTTCTCTCCATTCCCGTGAATGCCATCTGGTGGTGTAGTTTGCAATTTCAATATTTTACACACTCACTTTTTTTAAAAAGTGTACTCACTCTCTCCAACTGCTGCCCCCACCTCCCATGCAGAATGCAGCAGAATATTATATTTTGTCTCACCTAATCTATAAATAGGCTGTGCCCATATCTATGTCCAAAACAACTGTTCATTGGTATATATTAACTAAAAAACTACAGATCAGAACAGTGTGGTTCACGATAAACACAGCAGTGGAGTCAAGCCATACAAAAGTGAGAGTACTAGACTTTAGGAGAGCTGACTTTGGTAAAATGGAACAGCACCTAGGGAATGCACTAGCAAATGTGCAGGAATGAGGGGTGGATGAACAATGGGGAAAAATCAAAAATGCCATTCCACTGATGGAAGAAAGAGTCCTGAAAGAACTCTTAAAACTCAAGGTGGACAATGCAATGGGGCCTGATCAGATTCACCACAGAATTCTAAAAGAACGAAGGGGAGAACTAGTGACACCACTGACTACCCTTTTTAACAAGTCATGGAAGGATGGTGTGGTACCTGAGGACTGGAGGAAGGTGGATGTGATTCCCCTTCACAAAAGTGGAAGCAAGGCAGAGACAGAAAACTACGGTCCTGATAGTTTGACCTCAGTGGTAGGGAAAATCATGGAATCACTTCTAAAGGAAAGAACTGTTGAGTACCTAGAGGCCAGCGTGGCATAGGACCAAAGAAAGCATGGATGCATAGTGGGAAGATCATGTCAGACTAATCTAATAGAGTTATTTGACTGGGAGAGCAAAGTAGTAGACCAGGCTTTGGACGTGGCCTACCTAGACTATAGCAAGGTATTTGACATAGTCACACACAAAAGATTAATAAACAAGTTAGCCAGCCTGTGAGTGGGTCCTGGGGTGGTGGCCTGGGTAAAACATTGGCTGGACAATAGGAGGCAGAAGGTAATAGTAAACAGAGTCCACTCCCAAGAAATGGGGGTTACTAGTGGGGTACCGCAGGATTCAGTACTAGGGCCAGTCCACTTCAATGTCTTTATAAGTGACATTGTGGAGGTACTGAAAGGAAAAATATGCCTCTTTGCTGATGACACAAAGATCTGTAACAGGGCTGATACACAAGGGGGGGTGGAAAGGATAAGAAGGGACTTGGCAAGGTTGGAAGAATGGTCAAAAGTATGGCAGCTTAGAGTTAGTGCAAAGTAATGCACCTGGGAAACAAAAGCCAAGGGGACAAGTACACAATGTACTAACAACAACATAAATGGAAAGGGACCTGGGGTAGTCATATCAGATGACCTAAAGGTGGGCAAGCAATGTGAAAAGGCAGTAAGGAAGGCTGGGGGGATACTGGGATGCATAGGGAGAGGCATCACTGGTAGAAAACAGGAAGTTGTCATCCCTCTGTACAGACAGTTAGTGAGACCCCATGTGGAGTACTGCGTACAGTTCTGGAGACCCCATCTCCACAAGGATATAGATAGGATGGAGGCAGTCCAGAAGAAAGCAACTAAAATGGTGCAGGGTCTACACCAGAATTCATAAGAAGAGAGCATAAAAGAGCTTAATATGTATACCGTCAAGGAAAGGACAGAGGGGACATGACAGAAACTTTCAGGTACCTCAAGGAAATCAACAAAGTACAAGAGGGTAGCATCTCTCAGAAAAGAGATGTCTAAGAACAAGGGGATACAATTTGGAGATACGGGGGGGGGGAATGGCTCAGGGGTAATATGAGTAAGTATTTTTTTATGAAGAAGGTAGTGGATGCATGGAACGGCATTCTTGAGGAGGTCATGGGGTCAAAAACAGTGGGGGAATTCAAGAATGCATGGGACAGACATAAAGCAGTTACAGTGGGGGGGGTAGAGGAAGTAGGCTGTTGTTTAACTGGGATCTGCAGCTTATCCAATAGGCTGGCAAACTGGCAGATTGGGTGGACCAAGCAGTCCTTATCTGCCATCATAGTTTATGTTACATTTCCATGTAGATAAGAATGATAATGATAACAAAATGGCATAAGGGTTGAGACAGGTAATAAAGAACTTTGCAGAAAGGTGTGCAGTGAGCATGACTGCCTACACCCTTGATTCCATCAGTCTGTCCATGTCCTTTTTTAAGATCTTATACAAGTCTGATTGCAATTAACAACCTATTTGACCCAGCTAGATTGTCCACCCACACACACCCAAACTCACCTCCATGTGGTCTCCATTATTGTAGTAAGTATTTCAGTTGAGACCTGGCTAGTGTTTTAAACATTGTGAGCTCCAGAGCCTTCTTTCTGACACTGATACGCCTACCTAATCTATGTATTTTGCCATCTTTTAAGTATAATTACCTGATGAAAACATGGAGTATAGTACTCATTTTTACACAATACAATTTCTGTACAGAGGGACTAGATGTGCCCTCATCCCGGCCACGTGGCATCACCTCGGTGTTGATGTATTATGTGAATGGTGTCATCATTGATAACTCCATCTGTACTGGCAGATCTCTGGTGAATGCTGTCAGATCCCTTTTTTTTTCACGCCTTTAAGAGCATTACTGTAACTTCTACCCCTTGTTTTTAGTTCACACAATTTTCCCACTTCGGCATTTGTGACTGTCTTAAAATAAGTGCTTTGCTGAACCTTGATGGTATAAGGCATGTACTAATCTCCTGTTGACTGTACTGTGGGTGAGTGCAATGGAGGGCAGAATAAGAGAGACGTGCTTAGCAGGGAATTACTATTGCACCAGTCTGTTTTGATGTTTCAGGGTAAGATTTATCAAGGGACAAATGCTACTGACTGGTACTTTTATCCATCTGTAATGCCATGATTTACAACATGTAAATCATGCCATCAAGCCAATTAGATTAGAGGACGGACCAAGGGGAATGCCAGGAGATAAGGCACAAAAGTTTGAAGCCTGCACAAAAAGGAAGGGATAAGAACTCAGGGGGAGGCGCCCCAGTCGGAGGAATAAAGGCAGTGGGCATAGAGCAGTAAAACAGATTCACACCACGATTGCCACAAAATGGACAGAATAAGGAAAATGGGGTTGAGGAGGGCACAGGAGAGGCAAAACACGAAGGAAAGCTCAGTAGGGATGGGGAAGGGGAATGTCTCTTTGTGAGAGAACAAAGAAGGTATCAAGAGAAAAGATAAGTGTGCAGGATGGGAAAACACACCTGATGTTCCACCTGGGAACAAATGATCTGGCAGGGAATAGCTTGTTGGAGGTGCAGCTTAGATTTATAAGTGCTTGCTAGGTACTGCAGCAGTCTGGGGTTCAAATCTCTGCCTTTCTCAGAGGTGTTGCCTGTAGCAAAGGCAAGAACTGAGAGGAGACTGAGGATTGAGGAGTGTAATAAATGGCTGACGGGATGGTGTGATCAGCTGGGGTATCAGCAGGAGACTGGGGAACTACGTGGGGGGATGAGAGCATATTAGCCCCAGACAGACTCAAGTTTTTCCATTTCTTCTACCCTGCAATGTATGCAAGAAAATTAGGTGTAATATTTACCTTTATTCTAAAGGAGCATGAATCAGAAAAACTGTACTTGTTACAACATTCTGATTTAATGATTCTGTATGTTTTCAACCAGATGTGTTCTTGCCAGTCTACACTTTAACGAGAATGTAGACCGTGCCACTGCCACTAGAAGACAAGGTGAACATCAATATCGGACTTCTTCTCAAAAAGCCAGCAAGGAGAAAGAGGCAGTTGTCAACCCTGTTAAAATTTCACCCAAATTTAGTAATTTATCAGAATAGTTTAACACTTCCAAAGTTGTGATGTGTGGGGACAATAGTATTTCATTTTTCAATGTTCATTTTTTAGATGTAGGCTGCAATTGTGCACAGTACAGTAGGGCCTAGGTAGTAGATAGGTACTGAGATTTCAAAATGTTTGTCGCTGCAGGACTTAAACGGTAGCTTGACAAGAAAGTGATATCAGGGTAGCGTTCTGTTAGGTTTACTTTGGACTCAGTTTAGAATGGTGCAGTCCCACAGGGCACCAAGAGTTGATGGTCACACACAAACTTAGATGTTTGGTAGCTCATCCTGTATCATGCGCCTGTAATACTTAGCATTGTGAAAAAATGACTAGACAAAAAATGGAAAATATTTTTTACTCGGTGTCCATGCTAATGATAATTATTTTACTTGGGTACTACATGAATTCTGATTTGGCCTGTGCTGAGTTCTTTGCTATAAGTGTGTTTGATTTCAGTGGGTGGCACTGATTGAACTGTGAGATATGGCAAGGCAAGGCAAATTTTATTTTTCAGGTGCCCAATCCCAGAGGCTCTGGGGGCGTACACTCAAAATACATCAAAAAGCATTTAAAATACAGTAGTTAATATACAAAACAAATCTATTAATCATATTTAAAAGCAACTGCCCCAAACGGGAGGCCTGACCTAGCAGCAAATTCCTGATGTGACCATTCTTTCAGAGTATCTAAGAAACAGTATCTAAAAGACAGTGTCTGGGAATGCCTGGCTGAATAAAAAGGTGTTGAGGCAGTCTTTGAATGCCTCAATTGAAGCGGCCTCCCTTACTGATGGAGAGTGCAAATTCCACAGGAAGGGGCTGGTGACACTAAAAGCTCACTCGCCGGCAGTTTTTAACCTCATCCTATGAATCGCAAGGAGGCCCTTAGAGGAGGACCAAGGGGAACGTAGCAAGACAGCAGGTGTTAGAAGGTCCATCAGGTGGTCACAGCCCAGTCCATGTAAGGCCTTAGAGGTGAGCAAGCCCACCTTAAAGAAAACTCTCCACCGAATCAGCAGCCAGTACAGTTCACGCGGCACTGGGGTGATGTGGCAGTATTTTGGCTGCCCCGTCAACAACCTGGTAGCTGCATTCTGCACTAGCTGCAGCCAGCGGAGGGTACCTCCAGAGACCCCGAGGTAGAGTGCATTACAGTAGTCAAGCCTTGACATCACGAAGGCATGTACTAAGGTGGGGAGGTCCATGGTCGGAACTAGCTGTTTGATCCTGGTGATATTGCTTAGATGATAAAAGCTGGTTCAGACAATGGACAACACCTGAGATTCAAGTGTCAATCCACTGTCGAGGATAACGCCAAGACTGTGCATCCTAGTGGAGGCCTTCAGTGGCACAGAACCCAGAAACAATCCAGTCTCTGTGCCAGAGGCCATCCTATCACACCCCTGTTCAACTCCACCATCAGTGCCTCCATCTTACCAGGTCTCAGTTGCAACCAGCTGGAGGTCATCCAGTCACTTGATCTCGGCCAAGCAGTTGTTCAGTACATCCACCGCACTGGATGTCCCGGGTTAAAGGATAGCTACAGCTGGGCATCTTCAGCATAACAATGAAAATCCAGACTGTACTTCCTAATGATCTCACCCAGGGGTAGCATATACACAGCAAACAACATTGGCGACAAGACCAAACCCTGAGGTACTCCACAAGACAGAAGGCTGGGGGAGGACAAATTCCCCATCACAACCCACTGCCTCCTGTTTGTGAGATAGGACTCTAACCAGCAGATGACAGTGCCACTGAGTCCACAAAATTCCCTCAGGCGGTCAAGCAACACACAATGGTCCACCATGTCAAAAGCTGAAAAGACATCAAGAAGAATGAGAATTGTCCCCTCTCCTTGATCTCTCGCCCTGAGGAGATCATTATGCACCCGAACTAATGTGGTTTCCGTACTGTGCCCGGCACGAAACTCAGACTTGAGAGGCGTCGTAGATATCAATGGACTTGCAGAAGTTAATGATGTTGGATTATATAACAGGCAAGAAAACAAACACTAAATCCTGCATTCTGATTAGCTGGCTGGCAGGCACCTTTTCAGCATTGCAAATCCTCCAATGTACCAACTCGAAAAGAAGACAGCCGCCAGTCAGCCACATCAGGAACTGCCCCTGAAAATACCCCGAGCAACAGAAAGCCAGGACTGGCAAACACTACAGTTCAACAGCAAGAGACTACTTCATGCTACTCAACCGTTCCTAACCAGTCACAAACTGCAACAACCTAACGTCTCACTCCGTTTAGTCCTTTCTCCCAGTAAGGATAAAAGGTTACTGGGAGAACACAGATACAAGAGTGACATGGGCTCCTGTTTCTCCAAATTCCTTGATGCAGACCGTGAACAGGTACTTCCGGGGGGGAGGGGCACGTCTCACTTCCAGACACAGTGGCTAAAACAAAAAAGAACAGGAAACAGATAGGGAAGCAAGGTACTGGACAATAAAACTGGGGGAAAAATAGCAGGCAACAGACACAAAGGTTGATGTCGGGCAGTGCAGAGCCAGAGAAACGGCAGCACTAACAGTAGTTAGTGTGATGGAGTGCACAATAACAGCAGCTCCACCTGCCAGTCAAAACAGTAAATCAGCACTATTTTTTTAAAGTAAATATACGCATAAAATAAACAGCAAAAAATGTACTTGTAAATGTACCTGTTTTATCTTTTCATTTTTTTTTTTAAACTCAGAAACACTACTATAATAGGAATAATGCACTCCAGCATCTGTCATGCTGGGATAACGCCACACCTGGGGCCTGATGCGCAACCACCAAAGGTGTGGCATTATCCGAACACGGCACACACTCTGTTGTGCATTATTCCTTTAATAATAGCTATTGGGCATTCTCATGTGTTACGTTAACGGTCAGTTAGTCACCCTATAGTGGCTACACATACTTCAGAATTACACCGCTACAGAGTGATTAACAGATCATTAACCTTACACCTAGTCATGTCCTATGGTTTAGAGAACTTGTCATATTGATGACCACTGCACTGAATAAAGAAGGTGTTATTTTATCCACAGGTTACATCCATAACATAAAGGAAAAGGTCATCAAACTGCATGAAAAGTACCCATCATATAGAAAAGCATGTGAACAGTATGCTGATGTCGGTGTACCTGGACCACTGTCAATGAAATATGGGACACCAGACAAACAGGAACACATTCGTAGGCGACATTCTCGTTTTCCCTCACTAAAGTTAGATGCAAACATTGCCATGCAATTAGGTACATAAGAAGACATTTGCGTTAACCCCTTCCCCCACATCGGTGGTCAGTGGCCCCCCCACCCCCGCGGCACTGACAACACCACTTTCCACCCACCATACCAGCATGTCAATGCCGTGCCAATGGATGGCAAGTGGCACATCCCTCCACATATAAGGCAGCATGATCCCAACCTCAGTCGGATGGTGGGAGTTGACGTGCCTTCCATACAGTTCACATGGGCATCATGTTCCATAAGACACTTACAAGTATCTGTACTTCTTTCTTTATGAGACCTCAGTAGCAAGTTTTATTCTAGTCTTTTGCCAAGTTGTGTTGTTTTTCCTGTTCCGAACACATTTCCCCCATCTTCTCAAGAAAGTGGGATGGTGTCCCTTCCATACAGTCTGTCTGGGCAGCATGATCCTCAAGATATCTACTTGCATATGTGGACCTCTTGTCATTTGTCAATGTATATAGTTTGTCCTGCATCCATACCTTTACCCCTCAAGTTTCCATGAATGTGGTGAGACGCAGTCCCCTCCAGATAATTTGGCTGGGTGCTATGGTCTACTTGATAACTGTCGAAATCTGTGCACTTTGTTTCTTCTTGTGATCCTCTGCAACCCGTTAGGGCCTCATCTTCAGCCAAGACACGATTTTTGTCCAGCTGTGTTACCTTTTGTTTTCTTAGGCTTTTTCTAACTGGAGATTTCTGAGACATCTTTCTAGAGTTTTGACCCCAGTGCTTTTCATCTGCTGGCATGTCATAAGCAGCTTGCCCAATGCTTTTGTTCCAAAGCTCTTCCCACCGCCCAGTGGGGTGTAGCAGTTTACTGTTCAGCTTTTGTTTTTCTAATCCCAGATTTCCTCTGTGAAGTCCTGCATAACATACACGCTACCCCTACTCTGGAACAACTTGCAAAAAAACCTTGAAATTGGTCCTCCCGATCAACTTCTCAGCATTCAAAACACTTTATGTACAGTATGTTCTGTCAATGAGTTTTGTAGCTGCTTCCCGATTAGTGCCTTGTCACCTGACAACAGAAACTCACTGTGCCCCCCCGGCACCTGCTATCTACCGTGCCCTCTTACTTCCTCCTCCTCCATCTGTACTCAAAATGTTAAACATGTGTTCCGTCTTGGAACACTGCAATTATTTCCTCTTTCTTGCCACTTGTCCCTTGCCTGCAGAGGTTCTTCGTACTGGTGTCCCCTTCCTCATCAAACACTTTTACTCTCACCTACCCTTTTCTCCCCACTGTGAATGCTTCAAGCCTACCCTACTCAATAACCTTCTCTGTTCTTACTTTTCAGTTCCTCTCACTCGCGGCTATCGGCAAATTCCATGTATATTTTGCATTTTTGGGTATCTGCCATTTTTATTCTATTTTTATACTGTATATTATTATTTGTCATAATCCCTAATTGTATCCTGGTTCTTTTATAAACTTTTGTCTGTGTAACTTACCCTGTGTATTAAACTTGTATATTGTGTGTATAACTTACTCTATGTACTGAATATGTATACTGTCCAGGTCCATTATGGGTTTTTCTCAATGGTGTGTCCCCTGGTTAAATAAAGATTTTGATTGATTGACTCATTGATAAACTTTTCATACTTTTCCCTTGACAGTCTTTCTTTGTTGTTTCTCTTTTCGGTCGTGACATCTTTCCAAAAGCAGAGGTTTGCTTTCATTATCAATCTTCTGTATGGAACAACAAATGGCTCCCTTCACTGTTATTGCGCTGGTGATACCAGGTGTCGTTAATAAGCAGCATGGGACCATTTTGCATATGGTTGGCCTTGTAGAGTCTGAATGCCTGACCATAATTCCAACAGCGTTTCCAGTGCCAGTCTTCAGCTGATGGGTATTCTGTTCTTTTTTTGTCCACAATTCCCCTCTGAAACTTTGCTCCACCTCATCTTGGCATCTGTTGATTCATTGGTACAACTGTGACCTCGACGATAGTTCACAATCTGCCTGGCTGCTTCTGGAGAAATGCAGGTTTTTGCACACAGCTGCCTGACTGTGCAGCAGTTCAGGTCCAGCAGGTTCTGGTCTTAGGGTGCCATTGTTTCATTTATTACTGGAGTCCCTTGGCTAGCTCTGAAAAATATTAATATTTGACCACTTTTAGGATAAGCATTCTAAAGAGTTACCTTTGTTAAGCATATCAAAACTACAAATGCTTCACCTGATTATTTATACTCCTCTCCTACGGTAATGTGGATACTGCTCAGTTAGCACACTACGACCTGGTGAAAAGAGAAATAGTGAAAAGATATCACATCTCAAGAGACATCTACAGTCAGAACTTTCAGTCCCTGAAGTACCAGTCCCAAGGAAATTTACACCTGACTCAAAGAACTCCTCATTAAATTGCTACAACCAAAGGGCAGATCAGTCCCCCAGCTTATGTAGATATTCACAATAGAACAGTTGATCAATATCCTGCCTACACACAAGCACCTTTGGGTAAAAGAGCACTGACCTAAAAATGGGAAAAGGATGTTTCTTGCCCATTAAAATGTAGCCTTTTAGGAGCTGAACTTGAGAAGCGCTAACTTACACCTGAGCGTTTTGATTTGATCTCAGATGCTCGCTTGCCCACCTTTGCAAGTAACACATCAGAGAACTCAGAACAGTCTTTTTTCCAGTTTTGTGCTTCCACAGACATAGAATTATGACTAGAGTGGAAGTTCGCCCACTTCAAGGTGCCTGGAATATTGTCACAGAGGAGAAAATGTGAATGTTAGGATAAGAGTTGTAGAATGTTATGATTGTACAGTCCAAAAAATATGTGTGGCTGCTCAAGGAAGAGTGCAGCAGTCAAAGAGAATAAGAAAACACTTTGTCAACATTTAAGCTACTGTATTACTGTTTCCTATCCCAGACGGATAATGGCTGAATATCTCAAAAGGACAACAGGGAGGCTTATGGGCCTAACACTGGCATCAGCCAGTCAGCGGCAATGTTGCTCAGTAAGCGGAGAAAAAATTCTGAAGCCCTTCAGGCAGCTCTCACTCAGCACACTCCCCTCCTGTTTTGTGACTGGCAAATGTCTAAGCTCATTTAAATAAATTCTCTTAAAGGCATAGCTCTTGGGCAGTTGCACCTAGCCAACTACCTGCTATAGTTACTGATGCCAATGGACTCCTGGGGTAAGAATGGCTGATTATCTCAATACAACAACAGGAAGTCTTATGGGCACAACACTGGCATCAGCTAGTCAGCTATGTTAGCGGAAGACGGAGACTGCATTTCAGCAGCAACAGCACTCAAGAGTCAAAACGTGTGAAGTGCAAGACGGAGGCAGAAGAAAGCAAGGAAGCAGGGGACCTGCTTATCAACGAAGGAGGGAGGGGCCCAGAGTCAAACGTGAAGGAAGAGGCTGTGCGCCCCCCCTTTTGAAGATGTGGAGTTTACTGACACTGTCCAGGATGGACAGCATGTCTCAGAACAGATGTTTAATGTTGCCACGAATCCTCAAACGGCAAAAAGACAGCCTTGGCGACAATTCACAATCTGTCTGGCTGCTCCGGAGAAATGCAGGTTTTTGCACGCAGCTGCCTGACTGTGCAGGAGTTCAGGTCCTGGTCTTGGGGTGCCATTGTTTCATTTATTACGGGGAGTCCCTTGGCTGGCTCTGAAAAATATTAATATTTGACCACTGTTAGAATAAGCGTTCCAAAGAGATACCTTTGTTAAGCATATTAAAACTGCAAATGCTTCACCCGATTATTTATACTCCTCTCCTATGGTAATGTGCATACAGCTCCATCAGCACACTACGACCCCGTTAAAAGAGAAATATTGAAAAGGTATGACATCTCAGGAGACATATACAGGCAGAACGTTTGGTACCTGAAGTACCAATAATTCGACAATCCCTGGGAAGCTTACACCCAACTCAAAGAACTCCTCATTAAATGGCTACAACCAAAGAGCAAATCAGTCCCTCAGCTTATCGAGATATTCACAATGGTTGCCTACACAGGTGTAACTTTGGGTAAGAGAGCACTGACCAGAAAGCAGGGAAAAGGCTGTTTCTTGTCCCATTAAAACGTAACCTTTAGGAGCTGAACTTGAAAAACGCTAACTTATACCTGAGCATTTTGATTTGATCTCAGGTGCTTGCTTGCCCGTCCTTGTAAGTAAAACATCAGAGAACTCAAAATAGTCTTTTTTCCAGTTTTGTTCTTCACACAGACACCACCATAGAATTATGGCTTGAATGGAAGTTCGCCCACTTCAAGGTGCCTGGAAGATTGTCACAGAGGAGAAAATGTGAACGTTAGGATAAGAGTTGTAGAAAGTTAAGACTGTACAGTCCTCAAAAATCTGTGGCTGCTGGAAGAAGAGTGCAGCAGTTGAAGAAGATAAGAAAACAACTATGATTGCCAACATTTAATCAACTGTGCTACTGTTTCCTATCCGAGACAGATCATGGCTGAATATCTCAACAGGACAACAGGGAGGCTTATGGGCCTAACATTGGCATCAGCCAGTCAGCGGCAATGTTGCTCAGTAAGCGGAGAAAAAATTCTGAAGCCCTTCAGACAGCTCTCACTCAGCTCACTCCCCTATTTTGTGATTGGCTAATGTTTAAGCTCATTTACATAAATTCTCTTAAAGGCATAGCTCCGGGGAAGTTGCACCTAGCCAGCTAACTGCTATAGTTACTGATGCTAATGGACTCCTAGGGTAAGAATGGCTGATTCAAAGTCTTATGGACCCAACACTGGCATCAGCTATGTTAGCGGAAAACGGAGACTGCATTTCAGCAGCAACAGCACTCGAGAGTTGTAAGGTGAAGTGCAAGAGGGAGGCAGAAGAAAGCAAGGAAGCAGGAGACCCTGCTTTTCAATGCAGGAAGGAGAGGGGTGCAGAGTCAAACGTGAAGGAAGAGGCTGTGCGGCCCCCCCCTTTTTGAATATGTGGAGTTTAATGACGCTGTCCAGGATGGACAGCATGTCCCAGACCAGATGCCTAAAGTTGCCATGAATCTTCGAACAGGCAGAAGATGACCTTGGCGACAGTTCACAATCTACCTGGCTGCTTCTGGAGAAATGCAGGTTTTTGCGCACAGATGCCTGACTGTGCAGCAGTTCAGGTCCAGCAGGTTCTGGTCTTGGGGTGCCATTGTTTCATTTCTTACAGGAGTCCCTTGGCTAGCTCTGAAAATATTAATATTTAACCATTGTCAGGATAAGTGTTCCAAAGAGATACCTTTGTTAAGCATATTAAAACTGCAAATGCATCACCAGATTATTTATACTCCTCTCCTATGGTAATGTGCATACAGCTCCATCAGCACACTACGACCCGGTTAAAAGAGAAATATTGAAAAGGTATGACATCTCAGGAGACATATACAGGCAGAACATTCGATACCTGAAGGACCAATCATTCGACAATCCCTGGGAAGCTTACACCCAACTCAAAGAACTCCTCATTAAATGGCTACTACCAAAGAGCAAATCAGTCCCTCAGCTTATCGAGATATTCACAATGGTTGTCTACACACATGCAACTCTGGGTAAAAGAGCACTGACCAGAAAGCAGGGAAAAGGCTGTTTCTTGTCCCATTAAAACGTAACCATTAGGAGCTGAACTTGAAAAACGCTAACTTACACCTGACCATTTTGATTTGATCTCGGGTGCTCGCTTGCCCGTCCTTGCAAGTAAATTATCAGAGAACTCAAAAGAGTCTTTTTTCCAGTTTTGTGCTTCACACAGAAGCCACCATAGAATTATGAGTAGAATGGAAGTTTGCCCACTTCAAGGTGCCTGCAAGACTGTCACAGAGGAGAAAATGTGAACGTTAGGATAAGAGTTGTAGAAAGTTAAGACTGTACAGTCCTCAAAAATCTGTGGCTGCTGGAAGAAGAGTGCAGCAGTTAAAGAGGATAAGAAAAACACTTCGATTGCCAACATTTAAGCAACTGTGTTACTGTTTCTTATCCCAGACAGATAATGGCTGAATATTTCAACAGGACAACAGGGAAGCTTATGGGCTTAACACTGGCATCAGCCAGTCAGAGACAATGTTGCTTAGTAAGAGGAGAAAGAATTCTGAAGCCCTTCAGGCTGCTCTCACTCAGCACACTCCCCTTCTGTTTTTTGACTGGCTAATACCCAAGCTCATTTACATAAATTCTCTTAAAGGCATACCTCTGGGGCAGTTGCAACTAGCCAACTAACTGCTATAGTTACTGATGCTAAAGGACTCCTGGGGTAAGAATGGTTGATTATCTCATCAGGAAAACAGGAAGTCTTATGGGCCCAACACTGGCATTAGCTAGTCAGCTATGTCAGCTGAAGAGGGAGGCTGCGTTTTAGTAGCAACAGCACTTGAGAGTCGTAAGGTGACGTGCAAGAGGGAGGCAGAAGAAAGCAAGGAAGTAGGGGACCTTGCTTGTCAACTAAGAAGGGAGAGAGGCACAGAGTCAAACATAAAGGAAGAGACTGTGCTCCCTTTTTTTTGGAGATGTGGAAGCATGTCCCAGACCAGATGCCTAATGTTATCACGAATCCTGGAACAAGAAGAGGATGAAAAAAGAAGACAGAAATTCCTAGCTACTTACTGTGACTTCCTTTTCTGTTAGCTCCAACATTGTTAAAGGGTAGTTGATAGGTGTTGATGACGTTCGCCCCTGCTGGGGGCGGTGGTGCGGCCCAGGGCTGTGGGTGGCACACAGCCCTAAGCACATGAAGATTAAGAAGCAGTAAAAAAGATTTGCACAACTTAGCCCCGACAGTGCCAGTTGATATCCCAAGGTGCACCCCCCAGCCTAGGGGTTCAATTGGGGGGGGGGGTGCCAAAATTGACAAGTTAGATTGCGTTAAACAATTAGGACAATAACAGCCTACAGGTGAGAGTCTCATTACCCTCCTGCAGGTCGTACATTGTTTAGTAACACAGGTCTATGATGAGTCATGGAGTCAATAGCTTTTAAGTAATTTATTTTTAATAAATAAATGTGCAAATTACAGATAAGGCTCTACAATACCTTAAATTTCCCCTGATACACTGCCAATTGGCTATATTAAAAAGAAGAAAAGATTGCTTGCCACGGTGGTGTTGTTTCTTCCAGGGGATTCCTCATTATGCTTAACTAAAACTGAACTTCTTCTAACACTGTGTGACAGTCCCTGCTGTGTGACAATCCAGGGAAGGACATCTGTGTCTGCACATGATATTTATTTTTTTTGTAGTTGTTATCTGACAAAACGGAGCTTTGTATTGGTAACCAGGAAGTCAGCAGAAACAGTGAGAGGCTGTAGTCCACAGGTAAGCCCCTGGGACTACAGATTGGTAAACCAAGCTCCTTTTTACACCACAGCCTTATTTTAATTATACTCGGGGTACACTAGACTGTATATTAAAGGGCTGGGTGATTCTTTTGTGTTTGTAGCATTATTTTCATAGCACGTCCTACCACAAGGGAGCAGTGACCCGGGAACACTACTTCCGGGTCACAGTACATAAATAGCTTTCCCCTCTGCATGCGTGGCATAGACTCCACTAACTTCTCGTGACAGTACAGGGAAGCACATTTGTGTCTGGACATGCTATTTTTTTTTTTTTGTGGTGTGGGATAACTAGATGCCAGGGAATGTAATGTGTTCAATGGTGCTGGTTATTGAAGGGTGGTGGGGAAGTCCTCCGGGTGACAGGGAATACACAATCTATTATGGTGCTGTGTCCCAGCACCGTAATAAATTGTGCATTCCCTGGCATCCAAGGGTTACCCCTGCCATCCACTACCTGGCATCATTGAACACATTGCATTCCCTGGTATCCAGTGGTCTCATATCACCCTCTGATATCCAGCACCATCAAACACAAGCACTCCCTGGCATCCGAGGGTACCACCCTCTAAGACCCGGCACAATCAATCACAAAGCATTTCCTGGTGCAGGGTGGTCCAGCACCACCCTTCAATCACTGGTACCATCAAACACAATGCTTTTCCGGGAATCCTTTGTCCTACCCCATTCTCCAATACTTCGCATCATAAACACAAAACATTTCTTGGCGTCTAGTGGCCCCTGCCTCACCCTCAGATACCCAGCACCATCAAACACAAAATATATCTTGGCATCAAGTGACCCCTGCCCCACCCTCCAAGACACAGCACCGTAATAAATAATGCATTCCATGGTGTCCAGTGGTGGGAGGAACTACTGGATGCCAAGAAATGCTTTGTGTTTGATGGTGCCGGGTATCGCAGAGTGAGGTGGAACAATGGAAGCCAAGAAATTTTTTATGTTTCATTATTTGGGTAAAGTTTGGGTCTTTTAGCAATGAATTGTGAAACCTCCATTTTTTCTGGTCAAAAGTAGGGCTATAGTTTATCAATATCATTGCGTGGTCTGTGAGGGAAATTTCCTTAATGTCGGTTTTATGTTTTTTATTAAGTCTTTATTTATGAATATCTAATCAAGTCTCAAGTAAGTGTTAAAGTGTCTTGCTTTAAATGTATATTGTTGCTTATGGGGATATTTAATTCACCAAGGATCACATAAGTTATGTATGTTTAAAAGGTCTCTCAGGCTGGCCTGGTGCTGCTGAGGGTTGAGGTGCTGGATGCCACACCTTGCGCCATGCTGGCTACCCAGGTTCGGGAGCGAGCTCGGGCCGCCGGGGGTCAGCAGGGGAAGAGGAGGATCGAGCATCCAGAGGACTCCTCTACTCCCCTGGGGGGGATCCAGAAGTGCATTGCTCTGTAGCGGCCCCAGGTACCATGGCAGCATTGGCATACTGAGGGGCTGGGACTTGGGAAACATTGGCACTAGCCTCGTTGACGTCATTGCACATCTGCATCTCTGGAGGGACTTCTCTTGCTTCAAATCCAATAAGCCCCTGCTACCGACAGGATGACGCCCACTACAGGGTCCGCCTGGCACTGCCAAACAAAGCCCGACCTCATGGCAGGGATCTGGGTGTTGCAGTCTCCCTTCACTTGTGCCCCACCCCCAGGGGAAGACCCCACCGTATGGGGCAAGCTACGGTCCTCCTGGCTCCTGGGGATCGAGGTGGAGGCTGGCAGTTGCTCTGGTTGAGACCCCGCGCATCATGGCAGACGAGGATAATAGAATAGCTCCCCAGTCGCAAGCAGGTGATAAAAAGAAATTAAACCAAAAAAAGTCTCTGAGACATTGAAACAGGAATATCAGTATTCGAGGTTTTAGAAGATTTGTCATTTTAAGGGGATACTAATGCATTCCAGTCTCCACATAGTATTGTATTTTTTGAATTAAACTCATACAAGATATAATTTTGTTAAGGAATTTCCCATAAGCGAGAAAGGGACCATAAATAGATCTGATAACCAGTTCTACTCCACATAATACGCCCTTAATCAATATCACTCTTCCATTTTCATCATTCCATTGACAATTTAATTTAAAATCAAGACCTCTTGTAATTAATATAGCCACACCTCTACTGTTAGAGGTTCCTATAGAAAAAAAAATTGATTACGCCAGCATTTTTTTAATTTCTTATGATCATTAATAGATAAGTGTGTTTCCTGTAAACTTAAAATTTCTGTATTAAATTTTTTTGCATATGACATTATAAGTTCTTTTTTGGTTTGTTAAGGCAAGGCCATTAACGTTCATCGAAGAAATGATGATCTCAGGAGAGTTTAAGCTCAGGTTGGCTAACATTTTACTTTAGAAGAGAAAATAACTCTGCAAAAATAATCCTTCATTTTCTTTTTCTGAACCTCTCTTTGCTATTTTGTTTATTGTGATTTTTCCATATCTTTATTTTTTTCCTTTATTTACCTCCAGCTTATAAACCACCTTGCATTTACTACTATTAACATCCCCCCAAAATGAAACGACTTGACACTCCTAGGTGTCCTAATACTTGAGTGGGTTTTATACTGACTTGCAATAGTGCAGTGCCCCCTATTGAGGTTAAGATTATTACATAACCAACCAGCTGCCTGCTCGCCAACTGGAGCTCCCTCCAGGAGCTGGGACCAACACGGGTGCCGAGAAGAGGTAATTTAAAGTACCTCTAGCAGCACCCTTGTGAGGGGGGGTTTTCCTTCCTGAACTGGCTACGGTACTCGAGACTGCAAGATTTAGCTGACTGTTGCTTTTACACAGCGGTAACGCTGGAATGCCTTGTAGTGTACTTCTGTAGCTTTTACTACTGCTTCCATGCTAGACTACTGTGTGTGTGGGGGGGGTGCAGTCTCACTAGCGACTACAGTTCCCAAGTGCTGTGGGTAATAGTACTGTGTAACAGTTGTGTACAGTGCATGTTTTAGCAGTTTTGAACTCATTTTACCTGCGTACTTTGTTCTTTAGAAATCCACAGTATCTCCTCCCGTGGGTTAGGTAGTGCTTGAGTCGGGATACAGCTGTACATGCGCAGTATGCAATCTTGATCCCAGTCTCCCGCTGCATCTTAATAAGCTCCTTTGTTCCTCCTCCAATATAGGCCTCGCTAGATTCCCTCCACCCCCAGAAGCAACCAGCTGCCTGCTCGCCAACTAGAGCTCCCTCCAGGAGCTGGGACCATCGCGGGTGCCAAGAAGAGATAATTTAAAGTACCTCTAGCAGCACCCTTGTGAGGCGGGTTAGCCTGTCGACTGCCCTACCCGCCCCAGCCACCCACCCACCCAGGGTCATCCCTAGTTTTATAGGCCCTGCCTCATGACATCACTTCCTGCTGTCTGAAATACTAAGTCCCCAATTTTTCACTTGCAGGTTATACCAGCCAGCCACTAGAGGGACCCCGAGATCCTGCCACAAGTACCTCTATTCTCAGAAAGCCTCCTCCCTTTTTCCTGGATTCCGTCAAACTACCTATCCCTCTTCCCTTCTCCTTCGGTTACAGCTACCTTGCCCACACCTCCTCCCACACCCAGCCCTGTAGCTAGCCCACTCTCGGACCTCCTGCCATCACCACCAAGCCCACACCGAGTGACCACTAGGAGTCGCTATTTCGCACCCCATTTTGGGCCCAAACCTACCCTGTGTCTGGCCCCAGAACGTGGAGCACGGCTCTCACCCAGGTCCCTTTTCCAACTGCCCTGAGTTAGTCTTGAACCTGGTACCCTGTCTACCAGAGTCCGTGTCACTACCACTGATCCAAAGTGACATCCACGCTTGCTGGAGGGTTACAAAACAATTTCAACCTACCTCCCTGCTGCTACCACTAGCGATATGCTAGCCCACCTCTTACTAAAACGCCTCCCTCTCATCCTTACCCTGACACCACTGTCCCACCTACCTGACACCCCCCCCAGGCACACTGGCACTAGCTCCTGCTCTTGTTCCGGAGCTATCACAATCCCACCCTACTCTCATCATCTGCCCTAGCCTACGACACCTTCCCCCCAGCCATCTCCCAGCTGCTTCCCCAGGCGCACACTGGAGACTTATCGTTCTCACTTTCACAGCCTGGAAAACCCTGCCCACCCCCTGTGCCCAGAAGCTCCCCTCCTCTCTGCGACATACCTATTGAAAGCTCGCCCTCCACCGTCCCCTGGCCACGGTGGTGGTCATTCTACTACTCCTAACAGGCAATATACATCCCAACCCAGGCCCAGCCCACTCTAGCCCACCATCAGGGTCACCTGGGCTCTACATAGCATCCATGAATATATGCAGCCTTCTGAAAAAATTTGATTCCCTCCAATGCTGGGTCACGTTGCATAGACCAGATGTCATTACGCTGGTGGAAACCTGGCTATCAAAATCCACTCCAGACTCCTTTGTCTCCATTCCAGGGTACTCCCTTTACCGGGAGGATAGTGTAGGTGGGGGAGGGCTGTGCGATCTATACCAGGGACTCTCTCACTGGACAAGCACTCCCTGCCCCAGCTTTGGTATACGGGGTGCAGGCCTTAACCCTCAAACTGACCCCTGACCCCTTCAGGGGTCCCCTCTATCTCACCACTGCCTACATTCCCCCTAAAAACCAAACTTTGGCACTGGTTTCGCTAACTGATTCTCTTTCAACCCTACATCACATAGCTGACCAAATCCTTGTTGGTGACCTGAACGTTAACTGGTTCAGCTCATCCTCCGCCACCATCTGTGACTCTTTTGCAGCCATAGACATGACCCAATTAATTTCTCAACCCACCAGAGTTAACACAAAGAGAGATACCAGCACCTTCCTAGACGTGGTCATCACCAACCGCCCTCAACAAATCCATGATACCCAGATCCTTCCTGACTCACTTAGTGACCACTCCCCTATCCTTTTCTGTTGGGTGACCTCCACACCCAAACCCATGGCCCTTCCCACTCTACAGCGGCGCCTCAGACCAGGTGGACTAAAAACCTTAAGCAACTTCTTGCCCAAATTAACTGGTCTCCCTTACACTATGCCCCTGATATAGATACTGCCCTAACCTTCTTCTCCCAAACCTTCAACAAAGCCTGTGACATTTTCGCACCCATAATGGTAGTCCGAACCAAAGTACATAATGCCCTCTGGGTTACCCCGGCCCTGCTTCAACTGCTCAAGCACATGGATAACCTTTGGCACCCGGCCTCTGAAACAGGCCGGTCAGCAGACAGACAAGCTTACAATGCTGCAAGAAACAAATGCACCTGGGCCATCAGAAAAGCAAAAGTCGATCACTATCAGGCCACGCTTACCTCCTCCTGGGGGAGTGCAAGAACATTCTGGGACAACATCAAACAACTAAATGGGAGTGTGCGCTCCCCACCCCCCTCCCAGATCACCATTGAAGGCTCTGTCTCCACCGACCCAGCCCACATAGCCAACTTCCTCAACTCATCCTTCACGGACCTTAGTTCGGTCCTCCCTAGAGATTTCTTTGACCCTCCTTCCTCCCTACCTGCCCCAGTCATTCTACATCCTAGTTTCCACTTACGCAGGGTAACTGCCCAGGAAGTCAGACCACACCTGATTAAAGCTCTAAAGAGCAATAGTACTGGCAGCAACTCCCTGGACCCCAGTATCCTCCGCCGGGTTATGGATCAGGTCCTTGCTCCGCTCACTAGCCATCTCAATAAATCTCTCTGCCTGGGCCAATTCCCTTCAGCCTGGAAAACTGCCACAGTTACGCCCATACACAAAGGAGGCGACAGGTCCACAGCCGGGAATTACCAGCCCATCTCCATTCTCCCATCCCTCTCCAAAGCCCTAGAAAAACTGGTGGCTACTCAAATTACGGACTACCTGACCAAACCCAACATCCTCTGCCCTGAACAATACGGTTTCCGTGCAGGTCACAGTACCAGCACTGCCCTCATAGAGTTTTCAAATTTTCTTCACTCCACCCTGGACTCTGGCTCGCTAGCCAGGACAGTGTTTATTGACCTCTCAAAGGCATTCGACACTGTCTCCTACCCCCTCCTGCTGGATGCCCTCAGCCACACCGGCTTCGCCACTGGACCGGTCTCCTGATGCTCCAGCTACCTGTCTGCCTGTTCTCAGCGTGTTAAAATCAATGGGACCTTCTCCAATACATGTCCTATCCACTCAGGTGTCCCCCAGGGCTCCATCCTAGGACCTCTGCTCTTCTCGCTCTGCCTCAGCACCCTGCCCAAAGCATGCACTGGTAAAATCCTGCTGTATGCAGATGATGCTGTCATCTTCGCCACCCACTGAAACCCCATCTCCCTACAAGACACCTTGCAACTATCCTTTAATGATGCTGAAACCTGGTTCAAAGAGCATAGACTTGTAATCAATCTAAAAAAAAAAAAAAACTATGCTCTTTGCCCATCCCCAAAACAAAGCCAGCAACTTCCCACTCCACATCCTCCCTAGTTCCAAGCATCCTCTCGAACAAGTCCACTTGTACAAGTACCTCGGGGTCTCCTTTGACTCAGCCCTCACATTCCACGACCACATTGATACTCTAGCTTCAGCTACCAATGCTCGGCTAGGTATCTTATGCCGCTACAAGACCTGCCTCCCCCCCGATGTCCTCCGACTAGCAGTTACCTTCTCAATAATGTCCCTTGTGGACTATGGTCTGCCAGACTATGGTGCTGCGGACACGACCGCCCTCAATAAAATCTGACTCACCTTGAATAAGGCCTGTAGGTTAATTACAGGAGCCCCTAGGCTAACTCATACCTGCCAGCTATATGACATGGCTAGGCTGCTTAACCTGGACGAATGGCTCAGATACCAAACCTGCCTCATAACGAAAAAAACCCTCCTTGGACTATCCCTGCCTGGGCTGACAGCCTCCATCCACCTAGCACAAGTCTTAGTTCAAACTCGTAACTCCTTCAAGGCCACTCTACTAGTCCCTAGGTCCAGGACCACACATGGACAAAGGTCCTTCTGTTACAGAGCTCCCTCCTGGTACAATACACTCCCTACCTCCATCTCTGATACCCCTACAATCTCCTGCTTCAAAACTTCACTCCGGAGTCAGCTATTTAACATCCGTAGCTGTGCTTGTCTCTAAGGTGATCTAGCTCACTATGCCCTGACAAAACTCACTGAGTGGCTCCTCCCCCAAACCAATCACCAACCATGTCCCATAGCCCTCTGAATTTTTTACTTCCGGCAGTCTCTGCTCACTACTACGTGTCTGCCTTACCAATGTATGCTTTATCTGTCACTCTGTATCCAAATAACTGTAAAAGCTTGTGAATGCCAAACCTGTAACATACATGATGTAACAAAGAAATAACTGCTTGTGACTGCAAAAGCTGTAACCGCAATGATGTAACTAAATGTTGTAATGTATTTGTCCTCTTTGTGACGAGGTACCTTTGGAAACGAGCCTTTGGCTCAAAGGTTTTAAACTTATGTACAAATAAATAAATAAATACATTTTTTACATAATCTCTTTCCTGCCCTTTTTTGATTTCCCCCCTCACTTCTCCCCACCTCCTCGCCCCCCCTTCTATTTAATATGAGAATCCATTTATCACTACTCCAAAGTGGTGACAACAAGATGCAAACACCTTTCTAAAAAAAAAAAAAAAACGGATTCCTAGTTTACAGCAGCAAGCAAGCAAGCTTAGAACTTTATATGGAAGAAAAAGTATGCCTCTTTGCAGATGACACAAAGCTCTGCAACAGGGTTGATACACAAGGAAGCGTGGAATGGATGAGAAGGGACTTGGCAGGGTTGGAGGAATGGTCAAAAGTGTGGCAGCTTGGATTCAATGCAAAGAAGTGCAAAGTAACGCACCTGGGAAACAAAAACCCAGGGGAAGATTACACAAGGGGGGGTAGTAACAACAACAAAAATGGAAAGGGACCTCGGGGTAATCATATCAGATGACCTTAAGGTTGGCAAGCAACATGAGAAGGCGGTAGGGAGGGCTGGGGGGATACTGGGATGTATAGGGAGAAGCATCACCAGCAGAAAACAGGAAGTTGTTATCCCCCTGTACAGACAGTTGGTGAGACCCCATCTGGAGTACTCTGTCCAGTTCTGGAGACCCCATCTCTGCAAGGACATAGACAGGATGGAGGCAGTTCAGAGGAGGGCAACTAAAATGGTGCAAGGTCTGCAAGAGAAGCCATATGAGGAGAGGCTAAAGGAGCTTAATATGTATACCCTTGAGGAAAGGAGGGAGAGGGGGGACATGATAGAAATGTTTAAGTACCTCAGTGGAATCAACAAAGTCCAAGAGGGTAGCATCATTCAGAAAAAGACGTGCAAGAACAAGGGGACACAATTTGAAGATAGAGGAGGGATGGCTCAGGGGCAATGTGAGGAAGTATTTTTTCACAGAGAGGGTGGTGGACGCATGGAACAGCCTTCCTGAGGAGGTTGTGGGGTCTAAAACTGTGGGAGAATTCAAGAATGCATGGGACAGACATAAGGCAATTTTTGTCGGGGGTAGGAAGAAATAGGCTGTTGATTAAATAGGATCTGCAGCTTATCCTCTAGGTAGGGAAATGGGCAGACTACGTGGGCCAAGCGGTCCTTATCTGCTGTCAAAATCTATGTTTCTATGTCTATATATCATTTTAAAAATTACTTATAATAAATCCTTTAAATTTCTAAGACTTAAAAAAATATATATAAACTTTACAGATTTATTTGAATTTCTACAAATCTATAAACAAGGTACTGGTAGTATAGTATCATTGTCCTACAATAAGTTTTCTTGATCTTTAAAAATCAAATCAGATAAGAATATCGGTCAAGTAAATAAAAATGGGCAAAATAATTAAATCGTCCAATACCAGACCAGAACTGGTGCCAAATTAGAATAAATACAAATAAACTATAAATAAATATATATATATATATGCAAAAAACAAATCAATACAATATAAAATAACTGACCTAGTATATATAACTCGATATAGGTTGAACCAATTTACTAAACAACAACAAAAAAAAAATGTTGGTACAATTGCAATACCCAAGGAAAGACAGATCATTACCATCTACTGTGGAACTGTTCAAACATTTTAGAATGGTGGATAAAAACACACTTGGAACTTGGTAGAATTTTGGATAAAAGAATTCCCATGACCCCCCAGAGATTTTTACTGAATGATTTTGATTCACTACCATTGGATAAGAAACAACAAAAAATCCTGGCTTTGATCACAATGACCACCAAAAATACAGGTTACTCACCTGTAACAGGAGTTCTAGGAATGGTGTATGTTATTCATCCACACTTACTGGCAGGTTCCTTGTCGCTTTAAATCTTGCTGGAAGGTCTTCAAGCTGGCTCCTCCCACCCACCTGGGTGGTAAAACTCTCGGCTCCGCCCCATGATGCCAGATCTAGCCCGCTGGAAGCCAGGTTGTGCGTCGGGTGGGTTGTGTGGATGAACATATACTATTCCTAGAACTCCTGTTACAGGTGAGTAACCTGTATTTCTAGGGACATGAATATGTTGTTCTATTCACACTTACTAGCAGACTTCTAGCAGTTCTCTGGGAGGAGGGAGGCAAGGCGCACGCCACCTATTTAGGAAACAAGGACTGGAGAACCGAGGTCCCAAATCCAGCATCCCGGCGTGACTCAAGGTCGATGTGGTAATGGGTAATGAGGGTGTGCGCTGACTTCCAGGTAGCAGTCCTGCAGATTTCCTGGATAGGGACATCCCTGGAAGCAGCCACTGAAGCAGTGGTATGGCAGGTAGAATGAGCTCTTATCCCTCTGGGAGGCTGCATGCCCACAACCTCTAGCAGAGATCTATGCAGGAGGTGACCCACCTGCCTATTGTCCGCTTGGCTGCAGGTCTGCCAGGTGCGGCTTCAGCGTAGGAGACAAACAGCTAGCGAACCTCTCCCCGAACTTCAGCCATTCGCTCCTTATAATGAGAGAGCGCTCTTCTAGGGTCCAAAGTATGGAGCCTATATTCGGCCTCCGAGGTGTGACTGGGATAGAACACCGGCAGAGTCAACACTTGGTTAAGGTGAAACTCCGACACCACCTTCAGAAGGAACTTCGGGTGGGGGAGCAGGACAACCCTGTCCCTGTGGAAGACCAGATAAGGAGACTTGATGGAAAGTGCCTGGAGCTCTCCCATCCTTCTGGCTGACATGATAGCCCCCAAGAAGGCGGTCTTCCACAACAGGTGAGAGATGTCAAACCTGTGCTTCGGTTCGAATGGCTTGCCCATGAGCTTAGCCAGTACCAGCAGTAAATCCCACGGAGGTGGAGGTTCTCGCACCGGAGGGGATATGTGTTCAAGGCCTTTGAAAAAGCGCCCGACCACCTTTTCCTGCGCCACCGACTGCTTCCCGGGCCGTGCCCGGTAAGCAGAGATGGCTGCCAGCTGCACCTTAAGGGTCGTCAACCGAAGCCCTAGCTGAGAAAGGGACCACAGGTAGTCCAGAATGCTTGCCAAGGAACAGGAAGAAGGGTCCAACCCCTTGCCATGACACCAAATGGAGAATCTCTTCCATTTGAAGGCACAGCATTTCATGGTCGACTCCTTACGGGATGCCTCAACAATGTTGAGGACCTCGTCGAAAAGACCCAAGGCCTGGAACTCTAGCCGCTCAGGAACCAGGCCATCAGGTGCAAGGATTGAAGGTCCGGGTGGAGAACCTTCCCCTGGTTGAGTGAGATCAGGTCCGGGCAGGCTGGGAGCCTGGAGCTGAGGCTGAGGAGATCTGGGGCCAGTCTGGGGCTACCAGAATCACCTGCACCTTGTCCCTCCTCGCCTTGAGAAGCACTTTGTGGATAAAGGGAAATGGGGGAAAAGTGTAGAAGAGGCCCGGGATCCATGGCCTCGAGAAGGCATCACCCTGCAGCAAGCACTGCTGAGGGGGGTGGGAATGAAACAGCCTCAGCTTCGCATTCTCCCTGGAGGCAAACAGGTCCACCTGAGGTGTGCCCCAGTGGGAGAACAGATCTTGTACTACCTCCGGCAGGAGAGATCACTCGTGAGAAGCAGCCCCTATCCAGCTTAGGGCATCGGCCAGAGTGTTGGAGGCTTCTGCCACATGGATGGCTAGGAGATCCACCTCCAGGCTGCGCATGAGGGACCAAGTGCAGAGAGCTTCCTTGCACAGGGGCATGGAGCGCATCCCGCCCTGGCGGTTTAGGTAGTACATGGTCGTGGTATTGTCCGTCTGGACCTGAACCACTTGACCCCGCACAAACAGAGCGAAGGCGGTGAGGGCTAGACGGACCGCTCGAAGCTCCAGCAGGTTGATGTGGCACCAGGACTCCCAAGGGGACCAGAGGACATGCGCTCTGTGCTCCCCCAGATGGGCACCCCAACCCATCAGAGAGGCATTGGTCGATAGAGAGACCGTCGGCCCGGGGTGGACGAATGGAATGCCCTCCTGCAGATGCGCTGGAATGATCCACCACTGTAGAGTGTTCCACATCGCCTGGGTCACTGCCACTGGCTGGTCCAAGGGACTGGAGCGCTGTGACCATTGGCTGGCCAGTCCCCATTGTAAGGGACGAATGTGTCAACGGGCCCAATGGACCACGCTGGTGCAGGCCGCCATGAGGCCCAGGAAGTCCCGGGCAGGGCGCAATTGCCCAACCTGAAATGATTGGGCAAAGGAGGAAAGAACCTCGGCCCTGTCCGCCGGGAGCCGTGCTCTGGCTCGAAGAGAGTCGAGCTCTGCCCCGATGAATTGGATCACCTGCTTTGGCACGAGTTCCGACTTGGCCTTCTTGCTGAGGAAGCCAACTCGAGAGCAAACCTGGAGGGCCAGATCCCTGGACCGCTCCACCTCCGGCCTGGAGGATACCGCAATCAGCCAGTCGTCCAGGTAAAGGTACACCCAGACCCTTCAGCGCCGCAGGAATGCTGTCACCACTGCCATGCATTTGGTGAAGACCCTGGGAGCTGGACAGAGGCCGAAGGGCATGGCCCAGAACTCGTAGAGGGACCCCTCTGCTCTGAAGCGGAGGAATCGCTGGTGGGATGGACGGATTGGGACGTGAAAGAACGCATCCTGGAGGTCCAGAGAACAGAACCACATGCCTCGTTCCAAGGATGGAATGATCTGAGCCAGAGTGACCATCCTGAAGGTTCAAGACCTTAGGAACCTGTTCAGGTCGTGCAGATCTAAAATGGGGCGCCAGCCTCCCGTCCGTTTTGGGACGAGGAAATACCTGGACACAAACCCTGGGTCTGGTGGAGGATCCACCACCTCCCTGATCACCTCCTTCTGGAGGAGCAGGGCAATGTCGGCTCAACAGGCCGACAGAGAGGCTGCGGACCCCGTAGCCCCCGGGGGGTGATGGCTCGGAAGGGCAGGGCCTGCTCGAACTCCAGAGGCAGACCCTTTCCTACCACTTCCAACACCCAGTGGTCCGTGGTGATAGCGGACCAGGCAGAAAGAAAGTGGCAGAGCCATCCCCCCACAGGAGGAACCGGGGGGAGTGACGAGGTTGGGGGGGCGACACCCCTCAAACCGTCACTGGGCAGGCTTGGAGGGGGGACCAGCCGAGGGGCCTCCCAGGCCTTTTCCTCCCAGCTTCTTGCTGGAGGAAGCTGCAGGCTTGGTTTTGGGGTGCCAGGTGTGAGCCTGCTGGCCCTGATGCTGGTGTTGCTGGGCCAGACGTGCCGCAGGGGCAGAAGGGCGAAAGGGCTTATGCTGCTGCTAGCGGCCTTTGTCCTTTTGGGCAGACGTGACCGAGTCCAAGATGGCATTGGAATTCTTGATCCTCTGGAAATGGCCTTCCACCCCGGGCCCGAACAAGTCGGTACCCAGGAAGGGAACGTCTGCCAGCTTGTGATGGGTATCCGCTATGAAGGTGGAGATCCGGAGCCAAGCTCTGCGGCGCATGGCCACTGCGGCCGCTACTGACCGGGCACAAGAGTCTCCAATATCCAGAGCAGTTTGGAGCTGCTGCTTTCGCCACCGCCCTTCCCTGATCCCGCACCTGCTTGACCGTAGTCTGGAGATCAGCCGGGAGATGAGGGATCACCTCATCCAAGGAGCCCATAAGGGCGCGGGAGAAGTGCGCCATCAGTATGGCCGAACTGGCCTGACAGAGGCCTAGGGAAGACGCAGCGTACACCTTACGCCCGACATAGTCCAGCTTTTTGGACTCTTTGTCGGGAGGCTTGTCCACGTCCCTAGTGTTCCCAGAATGCTGGAAAACACTATCGGTAACAAGCCCCTCCGCAGAGGGGTGCTCCGAAAAACTGGACAGTGAACCGGTGGGGACTGCGTACTTCCTGGCCATCCTGGTCGAAGGAGCAGGACAAGAAGCCGGCCGCTGCCGTAACTCCAAGGCTGGGCCAACAATGGCTTCAGCCACCGGAAAGGCCTCCATGGGAGAATCCCCCTCGGTTCAGTATCTCCGTGAAGGGATACTTGGCCCGCTTGGACACGGGTTCAAGCTGCATCCCAGTCGATTCTGAGATGAGCCGAAGCAGACCCATGAACAAGGATGGGCTCTCGTCCACCGACTGTCCCCCGGTGGACTCCAGGTCAAGGGGCCTGGAGAACAGGGAAGAGTCGTTATCAGACTCCGAGGAGTCTGTGAACAGCTGCCTAGGACCTGAGTCACCCTCCACCTGCCAAGGACGGTTGGGAGCGAGGGTGACTGACAACAGATGGGGCAACCCCTGACCTGACCGAGAATCCTTGGTCGGAGCCCCAGATTTAGGTTGTGGAGGCAGGGGTTCCACCACAATAGGTGGCGCAGCTGGTTTCGGCCGAACAACCAGCGCCAGTTTGGGCACCTTGACAACCACAAGGGGTTGTTTCGATCGTTCAGGTGACAGCCACTTAATGGCCGGGAAAGGCGATGGGGTCAGCTTGTTCCCGGTCAGAAGGAGCTGCCTCGTAGCGTCGATGCAACTTGCACCAAAGCCTTTCCTCCGAGGAGGAAGAAGATGAGGATGAGCGGCGCGGCCGCTTTCCTCGGTGCCAAGACCAAGACCACCGGTATCGGCGGCATCGGCTGGACCAAGAGGAGGTCCGAGACCGAGATCGTCGGTGTTTCCGAGGGTGGGTCTGGGAGGGAGCGGGGGAACCCGTTCCTCCCTCGGCTCGGGAACCTTAACCGGGGACTCTGGCACAGGAGGCGCAGGCAAGTCCTCGGTTTCCATCGGGGGAACCGGTGAAGAAAGCTTGTCAGCTTCTCCAGACGACAACCCGTCTGACAGGTCGAGTAAAATTTCGACCGCGTCGACAGGTGTCTCAGCCGGCTGACCTGACGGGGACACCGTGAAGCCAGCGGCCTTAGCTGCAACCTCGACCGAAGTCGAATAGTCGACTGTCCGGGGAAGGGGACCTCTCCCGCTCCCACGAACACCGACGATGGGACTTACCCTTCGAGTCCTTCTTCTTGGACTGAGAGGAGTGTCCCGATGGACCCTCACCTTTCATGGAGAGGGACTGACAAAGCTCCTTAAAAGAAGCCATGTAGGAGGAGCCCAAGGAGAGCGGGATAAATGCCGTGACCGAGGAGGACGAAGATGCGGCCTGGGCCACCTCCTCCTCGAGGGCGATCATCTGCTCAAGTTGCTCAGCTGAGTCCGCCGCCGTGGACACCGCCCAACGGGCCTCCTTTGACTTCACTGGTGGAATACTTCTCTCAGGGCGCCCAAGTTGGAGTCTGGCAGCAAGGTCTTCGAGGACACTGGCCGAGAAGGACTTGCACAAATCGCAGGCCTGCGGACCGTGGTCAAGCCAGAGGCAATAAACGAACGTGGAGAGCGGATCGGTCTGAGACATCTTCTGCCTGCATGGGCACGGCCGAAAACTGGGAGTCGACTTATCCTTCGCAGCTGCGAAGGAAGAAACAGACCGAAGTCTTGTAAACTTTAAAATTAGTTTCAGGTTAACCGAAGAGTTTGGATCCAGTCTAAATGCAGAGTGCTAAGGAGGGAACCTGAGATTCCAAGCGGTAAGGAAGATCTGGCGTCATGGGGCCGAGCCGAGAGTTTTACCACCCGGGTGGGTGGGAGGAGCCAGCTTGAAGACTTTCCGGCAAGATTTAAAGCGGCAAGGAACCTACCAGTAAGTGTGGATAGAACAACATATCCATGTCCCTAGAAGAATGATTTTAGCTGAACGGAATCGCCCATCTCTATCAGACTAGAATGGAAATAAATAGGTTAATAATGTTACGGAATGTTTATTAATAGAAAGGCTACAGGACCATTTTGCATCTCCTAATGATATTTTAGATTCTACATGGAGAGGTATTACAGCAAGTTTACCCCCATTGCTACAATTATGAATAATTGTTTAATGCACAAGGTTTCCATTTGTTGTATAAAAGCTTTGGAGTGATGTTTTCCTTAAAATTATAACCACCAGGGATCTATGCAGAATATGTGTGTGGGGGGGTTAAAGGATAATCTATTTGTAGTAAACCATATTTAATATTTACTATGAGATAAATTATTAACTTACATTACATGTGTGAAAAATGGCACAATACATGTAACATTTTATGTTATTTCATTTAATATTCTTGTAAAATATTCAATAAAAATATGCTTAAAAAAATAAATGTTTTATGTTTGATGGTGCCGGGTATCGGAGTGTGATGTGGGAACAGCTAGTGGTAAAATGAGCTTTGTTCTTCTAAGCAAATCTGCTGGCAAAAATGAACAATGCTACCCCCCACCTTCTTTAACGACAAGATAACAGGCTAGTCCTAAATCCTATAATTTGAACTGTACAATTGGCCTCAGCCAAGAAATGGCAAAAGGTTAATATCCCAAACTTTAAACTCTCAGGAATATGGTGGGCAGAGTAAGGTTTAAGCTGGTACCCACAAACAGTGAAAATGCGAGGTAGCACTCGGTAAATAACATTCTAGGCTCCTGATATACTAAAAGGTCCATCGCACAGAATACGTCCTGTTACGTGGCAGGGACCAGTGTGGACAGTCACTTAAACAAGTCTGGGAAGAGCTTTTTAAGATCAGTAGTCGCCTCACTGAGAGTTTTGAAGGAGATCCATCTACCCTCGTGGTACACTTGTAGTACAGCGGGGTAACACATCTGAAATTTGATGTCTGCCACTACGATCTTCACAACCGGGGGGGTGCAGCTCCATTCTTTTCTGGTGTACTGATAGCGGAAGGTCCTGAGCAATTCTGATTTTTTTTTTCCAATTGGATTTCTCTGCCTTCTCTGACTTTGTCAAGAACAAACTGCAGATCAAGGTAGTTGAGAAGGTGGAATATCGGGGGAGCTTAGTGGTGTGGTAGGCCAGAGCAAGCGGTGGGCCCATTCAACTATGTAGATGGGGCCATTTGGAGACGGGCCTGCAATTTTCTGGCAGAGCTTTTGTGCGAATAATGTGGGATTGGTTCCTCCTTCCCTTTCAGGGAGGCCTAGGACCACCAGATTACTCTATCTCGATCGCCCTTCCAAGTCTTCAAGTTTGTCCTTGGCTTTCCTTTTTTTTTTTTGCATAAAAAATTTTATTGGAGCAATCTTCATTTTGTAAATAACATATTCCATATCATATTTGCCCCAAAGGTTTTAACATGTGTAGACCCCTCATCATGCAACTACATACATTAAGACAACACAAACAAACCAGATATCCTACATTTATATACATACAGTCAGTGTTAATATCTGTATTGTGGCGTAGGGCCTTAGGCCCACTGATCACTCACAAAACATAAATGAAGCGTGGGCCTCTCTACTTTTATATATCATTGGCACAGCTATTTAGAACCCCTCTTGGAGGATCCGCACCTCTCCCAGGGAAAGCGAGCCTACAAATGGCCCCCATTCCCTCCAAAACCTCTCTTCCTTGTTTTTAAGTACGAAAGTCAGTCTCTCTAGGGCCAGGGCATGGACTGCCAGGGTTTTCCACTGTTTCACATTTGGGGTGGTAGCTGATACCCATGTATTTAACACACACTGATTTGCCAGAGTCTGCAGGACCCTCACCCTTCTGGGCAGGGGAATCCATTCAGCAGATCCGTTTCCCCTCATCCCAAATAGTAATGTTAGAGGGTCCACCCATATATTTTCGCCCATCATTCTGCCTATTTCCATTGCTATCTCCCTCCAAAAATGTCTCAGCTTAGGGCAGCTCCAGAAATAGTGAAGGTATGTGCCCAGATTTCTATTGCATCTGCCACATATCGGGGAGACCTCTGTGTTAAATTTGTGGACCATGACCGGGGGGCAATATAATCTGTGCAGGAATTTATATGTAGATTCTTGATATTTATTGTAGATGAGAATTCCCCTGTGCAACCTTAACATCTGTCTCCAGTTCTCCTCCGAAATCTGTCTTCCCAAGTCAGCCTCCCAATACCCCCTTACCTTATGTGTGTAGTCTGGAAGGAATGTTCTCCCTAACTTAACCACCTTACCTATCAGGCCCGTTGTCTCCATTCCTTGCTTGTGCAACCATATATTCCACCTGAGATAAAGGCGATTCTGAAGCTTTTCCTCTACCCAATCCTTTAATATAAGACCTCACCTGGAGCAGTCTATAATATCTCCCCATAGGCATTGCTTCCCCACTATCCAGTTCTGTCATGGGAGCTAGCTGGTCTTCAGCATAAAAATCCCTGATGCACTTAACCCCATTCTCCTCCCATCTCCTAAACTCCGGGTCTTCCAGTCTTGCCAGGAAGGCCAGGTTCCCAGCAACCGGCAGCAGCAGTATCTCATCTTGAGGGGCTCCAGTCAATTTTTTTAAATTTTCACAGGCAATAAGAACTGATTCTACCAGTGGATTTCCATCAGAATATCTCTTGTATTTCTTTAACCTGTCCCTGCATAGGTAAGCTGCCAGCCTACCCTTCAAGTCAGTCTCCTCCAGCTCCATCCATCCCACAACCTCCGGCCTACGAATCCAATCACTGATATATCTAACTTGAGTTGCTAGGTAATAAAGTCTCAAGTCAGTGAAATTCATACCCCCGGCATCCTTGTCCCCCTGCAATCTTCTTAGGCTTGCCCTGGGTTTTTTTGCCTTCCAGAGGAACTCAGACAATGCCCTCTCTAGGCGCCTGTGATCCCTTTTGTTGGGCCCAAGTTGCAACATCTGCATCAAGTACAAACTCCTTGAGAGGATATTCATTTTAATAACATTAATTCAACCTAGCCAGAATATGTGCAATTCCCTCCACCTACGTAGGTTCTCCTCAATTTTCTTAATCAAAGGGGTATAGTTCAAACCATAGAGAGAATTTAAATCCTTGTCTATATGAACTCCCAAATATTGAAAGGATGTCCCCACCTTCTTCAGGCCCCAGCTCTCACCCCTAGTATCACCTTCGGAACTGCCCCATATACTCGCCTCCGATTTCATAATATTAATTCTGTAGCCTGAAAGTCCTTGACTTTCCTGAGAGACTGGCGCATGGTGACGACTTCAGGTTCAAGTCGGCCTCTCCAGTCGTCGAGAGAAGATATCCTCACCTCATTGTCCCCCGTATGTAGCGTAAGATGTTGCAGAGAGGATTTAAGGGATTGGAGGTCTCCTACCAAAGCATGCAGAGACTACTTGATGGGGGCAAGGTCCTCGAAGAAAGTGGTTTCCGTGAGAAGGGCCTGGGTGACTGCCTTAGAGTCATCCCCAGGATCAGCTTTGTTTCGTTTGGCAGGTTTACCCTTGGCCGAAGATGGTGGCGGCGTATGCCTTGGTCTCTGTGCCTTCATCTCCACATCCATACAGCTGGATAATGTATGGAAAAACCTGTGTGTGGGCACAAATTCAATGTTACACACCTCCGACCAAGCAGACAGACGCAATAGCAGTGCAAAAAGATGGGATTTGTTCGTGGGGTATCAGAGCTATCCACCATGCATCCTACATGGCAGCCATCACAACCGGAAGTGAAACGGCTATTTACCTGAACTGAACTGCTATTTCGAATATGCTGGATTTAAATGGATGAACTTTTAAGAAGGAACAATTATAAGCTGAATTTTGTTCCTGATATCCAGATCTAGACAGCATTTATTGGGATAATTACAGCACTATCTGTGAGTACAATGCAAGTTCTTAGGCTGTGTTAGGTCTGAATGACTGTGTTTTGCAGGTGCCGGCTCCCCATTTTGTCCCTGCTTGATTACTCTAGCTGAGGCACTGCTAGCTCCCAGGTGCAACCCACAAAACCTTACCTCAGTGAGTAAATCCCAGCATAACTTACACCCTGTCATGGATGTTGCATAATTACTACATGTATTTCAACTTCTGTAATATCAGAAACCATGGCAGCAAACAGAAAGACCAAATTCCGGAGGCAACCACAGGAGGGGAACATCTCTACAGTAATACAACTGCATCCCAGAAACCGTATACAATTTATTGCGCATCCGTGGAACTCGTATCTCCTGCTTCCGACTATCAGTTAGAAAAAAAAACAGGTAAACATGACTGGAGCTCACGGACCTGACTCAGCACGAATGTAAATGAAAGTCGGGTCAGAAATCACCGATCACCGTCTCTCGATCAGTGAGTACATATAAATGGGGCAAGTGCTACTGCAGGTTCCCAAGGTAAGTAAAAGAAATCCTGTATCTATTGGGGCTCAATACGCACAGCCACCCCAGGGTTACCACCTTTTAAGAAGCCCAAAGTGAGACATTTCTTACTGAAACATGATTTGTCGCAGGACAGTATGTAACCTCGACCAATACAACAGACTTGTTTTCTCTGTATAATCAGAATTAAGGCTAAGTATTGCAGTTTCTTAGTTGCTTCTATTGTTTATCATTTTAAGGTATTTTAGTTAAGGTATGATAGTTTTCTGTAGCATTTATAGGAAACCCTAAGCCACCCAGTTATGAACACTGCCACCAGCGTTTAGACTGTGTGAATGGAAACTGAGTATAGTAAATATCGTTCGGACAGGCCAGTACTTGAGGAACTACCCCAGACATTGGTTACCAGAATTAAGAGGTGAACACAAGTCACACTAGTTCAAGAAAGAGGCAAGTGGATAAAGTACAATGACATCAAAGAGACTGCTATGTTCCTCCAGGAGAGTTGGGAGGGGGAGGATGAGGTGTGGGAAGTGAAATTACATTCCTCACTGGACACCACATAATGAGCTGTAAGAGTAACCACCACAATTTGTAAAGAAAGGGTATGGTACCAGCCCATTTACAGAAGAAAGGGTTATGAAAGAACTCCTAAAACTGAAGGTGGACAAAGCAATGGGGCCTGATGGGATTAATCCCAGAATTCTAAAAGAACTAAGGGTAGAACTAGTGACACCACTGACTACCCTCTTTAACAAATCATGGGAGGATGGGTTGGTACCCGAGGACTGGAGGAGGGCAGATGTGATTTCCCTTCACAAAAGTGGAGCAAGGCAGAAGCAGGAAACTACAGACCTGTTAGTTTAACCTCAGTGAGAGAGGAAAATGTGGAACCACTTCTGAAGGAAAGAATTGTCGAGTATCTAGAGGGCAGAGGGCACAGGACCCAAGGCAGCATGGATTCTAGCGGAAGGTCATGCCAGACAGATCTGATAGATTTCTTCGACAGGTGACCAAAGTAGTAGATCAGGGAGGGGCTGTGGACATGGCCTACCTAGACTTTAGTAAGGCATTTGACACAGTCCACAAAGATTAATATACAAGTTAGCCAGCCTGGGAGTGGGTCCCAAGATGACAGCCTGGGTAAAGAATTGGCTGGAGAATAGGACACAGAGAGTAATAGTAAATGGAGTCCACTCTGAAGAAAATGGGGTTACTAGTGGGGTACCATGAGGTTCAGTATTAGGACGGTCCTCTTCAATGTCTTTATAGCGACATTGCAGAGGACTGGAAGAAAAAGTATGTCTCTTTGCAGATGACACAAAGATCTGCAACAGAGTTGATGCACAAGGTGGGGTGAAAAGGATGAGAAGGGACTTGGCAAGGTTAGAGGAATGGTCAAATGTATGGCAGCTTAGATTCAATGCTAGAAGTACAAGGTAATGCACCTGAGAACAAAACCCAGGGAAGAGTACACAATGAGGGGTGAGATAATAACAACAACAAAAATGGAAAGGGACCTGGGGTAGTCATATCGGATGACCTAAAGGTGGGCAAGCAATGTGAGAGGGCAGCAAGGAGGGCTGGGGGATACTGGGATGCATGGGAGAGCATCACCAGTAGAAAACAGGAAGTTGTTATCCCTCTGTACAGACAGCTGGTCAGACCCCATCTGAGTACTGCGTGCAGTTCTGGAGACCCAATTCCATAAAGACATAGACAGGATGGAAGCTGTCCAGAGGAGGACAACTAAAATGGTGCAGGGTCTGCACCGGAAGACATATGAAGACAGACTTAAGGCTAATATGTATAGCCTCGTGGAAAGGAGGGAGAGGGGGACATGATAGAAACTTTCAAGTACCTCAAGGAATCAACAAAGTAAAGAGGGTAGCATCTTTCAAAAAGAGGTGTGCAGAACAAGGGGCACAATCTGAAGATGGGGGTGGCTCAGAGGTCATTTAAGGAAGTATTTTTCACAGAGAGGGTTGTGGATCGTGGAGCGGCCTTCTGGAAGAGGTTGTGGAGTCAAAAACAGTGGTGGAATTCAAGCATGCATGGGACGGTCATAAGGCAATTCTGGGGGGGGTAGGAAGAAGTAGGCTGCTGGTTAACTAGGATCTGCAACTTATCCAGTAGGTAGGGAAATGGGCAGGCCAAGCGGTCCTTATCTGACGTCAAATTCTATGTTTCTATGGTGGGTAGGTGTGCTGGCAGATTCAGATGTCTCCATGTCGTTGCTGCATGACTTATGTCATGATGCCATCACATGCTGCATTCCCACATGCGTAAACAAACCTGTGTTGGGGGAAAAAAAGCTCTGGACAAATGGACTCGGCCATCAGGGCAATTAAAGGCCACACAGGGCACAGGGAAGGAGTTGGGAGCGGCACTGTTGTACCACCACTCCTTGCAACAGCCAAAGTACAGCAAAGGAATCTAATTCTATGCACATAAAGCAATAAAGTGTAAATCAGAGTAAACTAGAATGCAGATGGTTGGGGGGTTAAGTAAGGTGAGGAGGCGGTGATAAACAACAGTAAAGAAGAAAAAAAATCAGGATTTGTGATTGTACTTATGAACCACACATAACAATTCCCTTGTGACACAGACACATTGCTTTCCATCTATGAATGTAACTGTTTTTCTCTTTACAATGACAGGACAATTATCGACATGAAGACACCATGTACATTGTAAAAAGAACACACCGGATGATAAAAAAACAAAGAAGTGATATTTCAATACCATTACAGCTATCTGAATTAAATAAGTATACACTTTCAACAGAACAGGCGATGTCAATATCAATTTTAGAAAAGCAGAAAGCAAAAAATGTAATTGAAAATAGTTTTTATTACCATAATGCCTAGATAGTTTTCATGAGACAGTTATAATCGAAGCTATACACGAAAGAAAGACCAAAAATAACATTTCAAGAAGTGTCCATCTTACAAATTGGCCAATAGGATATGGAAAATTTAATAAGAAATCGCATAAAACTATTCCAACAGGAATTTTCTGTTGTAATGATTCAGTTACTGAATGTATCTTAGACTGGAACAGATGTAGTAAGTAAAGATATTATGACCAAACCCAAGCACGGTGATGAACAGAACTGTACATAAATATGTTGATTTGTTAGCCTTTGTCTAGTTGCTTGATACTGTTTGAAATGTTCTTGGAAAAAAAAGAAACAGAGAAAAGTAAAAATGTAAACAAAAACCATGCCACACCTTTTTTTCATTGTTTTCTAATCAAATTACAAATATTTACCAGTACCTCAATACATTATGTCTATGACAGGGATGGGTGGGGTTAGGGTGGTGGAGGGGTGGTCGGGGAAAAGAAGAGTAGGGAAAGTACTCATAACATGTAACAGTTTTAGGAGTGTCACACACACACATCCCCCCCCCCCAAAAAAAAAATTTAAATCAGTGGGGGAGTTCAAGAGGGCATGGGATAACCACATGGTCTTAAACAAGAAAGGGAAGGTTACACACCCAGAGGGTAACAAGCATTTGTCAATGCCGAATGTTGTCATGCTGGCATTGGTAGTGCAAGAGTTAGATGCATAATAGGAATGGCAGTGAAGTACTGAATTGACGTCAACCCCACCCCCATCCTGCAGAGACTGACAGGTGTTGGAGTGTGCCTCTGGGTCGTCGGCTATAACGCTCACCCCATTTCACCTTACCCTACCCTGTAGACACTGACAAGTGTCAGGGTGTGCTTTGGGGTCTTTGTGCCTTATGCTCACCCCATACCATAAGGAAATATGCTGAGATGGGTGCAGTATTGGAGAATGGGGTGAACTTTAGGGCGGAAGACTCCAAGACACACCTCGATGCCTGTCACTGGCTGCAGGGTGGGGGTGGAATGGTGTGAGCATTAGAGCCACTGATCCCAAGTCACACCCCAGACGCCTGTCAGTTTCTACAGGGTAGGGCATTACAGTTGGAAACCCTAACGCCCCGGGCGTTTGTTGGTATTTTCATTCCAACTTTTCAACATGGGCTTTTTGTGACCCCACCTCATGAACAGTGGCACTATCAGTTCATTAGCCGAAAGGTGATTTTGCGGAGCGACTGAGTCATTTGGCGTCACAGGTGTGAAAACACATTTTGGGTACGATGTGAAAAATGACAGCTATACTGTTCATGAGGAGGTGTAAAAAAAAATGGCAATGCTAAAAATCTGGAGTGAAAATATGAAAACCTGGTGAAGTCACGAGCGTGTGTAGAAACTGCACAATGCACACCCGTAACACAATTATTTTTGGGATTTTTTAACCACATTTTAAACATAGGCATTTTGGGACCTCTCCTCATGAACAGTGGCACTGTGAATTTGTTAATCTGTCCCAAAAGTTGATTTCCCACAGCTACTGCGCCATTGTGCACCACAGGTACAAAAACACATTTCAGGCAGGATGTGAAAAATGACAGCTGTACTGTTCATAAGAAGGTGTGAAAAAATGGCAATGCTGAAAATAAGAAAAATTGTCAAAGTTACGAGCATGCGTGGAAACTGTGCAATTCATGCTAGTAACGCTATCATTTTTTGGAATTGTTTCACCAAATTTGCAACATGGGCTTTTTGGGACCCCATCTCATGAATAGTGGCACTGTCGTTTCGTTAATCAGTCCTGAAAAGTGATTCCGCACTGTGACCATGAAATCACCTTTTTGGGACCGAGTAACAAGATGACAGTGCATCTGTTCATGAGGTGGGGTCTTAAGAACCCCATGTTGAAAATCTGGTACCATAATTCCCCAAAATGGCAGAAATCAAGGATTGAAATGATAAGGGAAAAGTGTGGCCCACTGGGAACTGAACCCCAGACTTCTGGTATGCCATTCCAGCGCTCTAACCATTAAGCTACAGACGCTTACATGGTCAGAGTGCCTGAGGAACATCCTTAATTACACACACATTCGTTTCTCAAGTGTGTTGCATAATCCTGCAACTAGGACACATCAGAAATACAAATAGACTGCTTCTCTCAGTACAATTTAGCCCCCTCAAGGCATATCTTAAATCAAGGATGGAAATGAGAAAGGAAAGTGTGGCCCACTGGGAACTGAACCTCAGACCTCTGGTATGCCATTCAAGTGCTCTAACCATTAAGCTACAGGCTCACATGGTCAGAGTGCCTGAGGAACAAAAATGGCTGAGATATCAACCTTAGTTGAAACCCCCCATTGCCTGTCATTATAAAGCTTACCACATTTTGTTCAGTTCCTGGTTAGCTTTTGAAGAGTTAAGACGTGTTCCAGCTCCACAGAAGATCGCAGCACCGGCCCTCCGGAAGTATGCAAGGAGCTAGGGGGTGCGGGGAGATGGGGTGCGCAGAGGGTTAGTATGGGTTAGGGGAGGGCGTGGCAGGATGGCGAGGGACCATTTTTCTACAGGTACAAAAGATACCCGGACTGCAGGGGCAGTTTTCTCTATTACAGCTGAAAAAAATGATTTGGGGGCACACTGGGAGGCTCTCAGTGTGCCACAGTTCTTGAGGGACATGATACCAACAGGGATTGGGCACCCCCATCAGCAAAGAAAGTGTGTATGTGTGTGTGTGGGGGGGGGGACATGATGCTGATGGGTACTGAGCACCCCCATCGGCAAACAAATTGAACTGGGGGATCATACCGACACGGGGATTAGGCATCCCCAATGTTGGCTTTACCCCTTCTACAGTACGGGAAAGGACGGCTGGATGGGGTTGCTGACTGAGCTGCCCTAGTGGTGTGGAGGGATATACCACAGTAAGTCAGCCAGCATGCTGTGTGTGACCTGGGTTCTGGTCACATCATTTTACACACTGCGCCCCCCATAACTACTTGCTATTTTACTCTGGGGTCCGCTCCCTTGGCATTAGATATTTTAGATTCACTTGGGAGGTGAACCCCACTGCATTTTACTTTTTTTTTTGGCATAATGCCTAACTTTTCTGTCGGGCATAGGGACCTATGCCCAACAGAAAAGTTAATACGTGCTCTCAAAAAGTTGAGGCTGTGGATTTCCTGCCATTTTACTCAGTATGCTGAGCGTCGGCATATCGAGTTTACGGATATCATAGTATACAGAATTTAGAAACTTACTGTCCCAGAACAGGAAGATCAGGAGCTTTAAGGGCACGAAGGCAGTCGGAAAGTGTGTGTGTGGGGGGATATTATATATTCTAATGACGAGGGGTTGTTAGAGATTCCAAGAGTGAGTTTAAAATCTTCTGGTAGCAGGGCATTTTCTTATGCTGCACCCACTCTTAGGAATTCTCTACCACGCCAATTACGGGAGTGCACCTCCGTGGAGGTATTCAAGAAGAATCTGAAGACTCATCTGTGGCAAATGGCCTTCTTGCATGGTTAATTTTTTGTGCTGAGATCTTATTTTATGTTTTATTAATTGATTTTAATACTTGATGTTATTATGATATGATTTTATTTATATGTAATATTGATTTATATTTGATATTGTGGTTTTAATGTGTTCAGCACCTTGGTATGTTGAAAGGCGCTTTATAAATACATGTATTATTATTATAATATATATATGAATATATAGATATATAGAGTAGAGAGAGGAAAGAGTACGTATAAAAAACAGCAGTGAAGGAACCACAAATAAGACATGATGGGAGCGGTGCAGTGCAGTGGCTGTGGAGCAGCAGTCTTCCGGGAGACGTTCTGGAGGATGCGGTGCTGTATCATCTGCAGGCACCTCTCTGGGCTGAGGGAGGAGGTTGCACATCTCCAGACTGATTGGCCAGGATTCAGGGGACCTCCTTTCCCACCCAGAGACCACCAGGGCCACCGCCGCTGCCCCAGAGGTTGCCAAGAAATAGGAGCGGTTGGACCACAATGGGCTCAGGGAGGGTGAGGGTGGTGTAACAGAGGCATACCCGTACAGCTGTACCTCTCCACAATTCATATGCCATTCTGGCAGCGTGTGATTCCTCTATGGAGGCAGCCGCAATGGAGACCAAGGAGGATGCTGGGAACCTCCACAAAGGAGACCCACAGGAGGGTGGCATGGAACCCCACAGGGGAAGAAAACAACTCCTGGTGGGGTATTCCATTATTAGGAGAGTAGAACTGTGGGAGGGAGGGGAGGGGGCGATAAGGTGCCTGCCTGCCTGGTGCCATTGCTTGGAAGGACAGGGAGTGAATCCTCAGGATCGCAGGAGCACCTGCACAGGGGAGGAAGCTGGATGTCATGTAGGTGAGAGGTTTAAATGCTTCACTGGCAAGCATTTAAACTAGCCAAGAGGGAGGCACTGAAAAGGAGCAGGGGAAATCCCAACCTCCACCCACAAAACACGGTAATTAGTGAGGTTAACACCAAGGTAGAGAAGTCATTAGAGAGCAGGACAGAGGTAAATGTAAAAAAAGGCAAAGGCAGTAAGGACAGGGATAGGGCTAAAAGGGGCAAGGCCATCAAAAAGTGGAGGCTGATGAGTACTAATGCCTGTAGTCTGTGTAACAAGCTCCCTGAACTAGTGGCCTTGATGGAAAAGGGTTGCCTGAATATTGTGGCAGTCACAGAAACATGGTACACAGAGAACCATGACTGGGATGTCAACATACCAGGATACACAATCTACAGGAGGGACAGGTAGGGTAAAAGAGGAAGAAGAGTAGCTCTCTATGTAAAGGAAGGGATCAAAGCAACAGAACTAAAGAGTAAACAGGGAGCAGATGAGGTACTCTGGGTCATTCTGGAGACAGGAAATGGCACCACAGTCCGCATGGGGGTTGTATACAGACCCCCATCTCAGGGGGAGGGAATGGAAAAGTAACTGATGGAAGGCATCCTTAGAATGGCAGAAAAGGGGAGATACTGTTGATGGGGGACCTGAACATGCCACATGTTAACCTTTGCTGGAGGCACATCCAAGAGCAGGGTCATTCTTGATGCCCTACAAGGGGCATGCCTCAGACAGCTAATATTGGAATCCACTCGGGAGGGAGCAATCTTAGACCTGGTACTCTCAAATGGGGACGGAGAAAGAATCTCAGATTTAGAAGTCTGTAGCCATCTGGGAACAAGCGACCATCAAACAGTGTGGTTCACGATAAACACAGCCATACAATCAAGCCATACAAAATCAAGAGTATTGGACTTTAGGAGGGCTGACTTTGGGAAAATGAGAGAGTGCCTCAGAAAAGCACTAGCAAACAGGCAAGAAGGAGGGGTGGAGGAACAATGGAGAGTAATCAAAACAGCCATCACACAGGCAACAAGCCTTTGTGTAAAGCAAATCAACAAAACACAATGAAGGAAAAAAACGCTATGGTTCTCCAAAGAGGTGGCAGGGAAGGTTAAGGAGAAAAGGATAGCATTCAGGAAATATAAGGAGACACAAGAAGGAGCAGGACAGAGAACTTTATCAGTTAAAGCAGAAAGAGGCAGGGAAGGCAGTCAGAATAGCAAAGGCCCAAACCGAGGAAAGGATAGCCAACTCTGTTAAGAAGGGGGATAAGACCTTTTATAGATACATTAGGGAGCGAAGAAAGACCAAAGGAGGGATACTGAGGCTTAATAAAGCGGAGGGAATGTGGGCAGTGGGTGACAGTGATAAAGCAGGGATACTGAACAAATATTTCTGCTCAGTATTCACAAAGAAAGAGGAGGGGGAGATACCTGAACCAAACAAGTGAAACACTCTGAAGACGGGGGTCGATACCAGTCCATTTACAGAAGAAAGCGTTCTGAAAGAACTAATAAAATTGAAGGTGGACAAAGCAATGGGGCCTGATGGGATTCACTCAAGAATTCTAAAAGAACTAAGGGTAGAACTAGTGACACCGCTGACTACTCTCTTTAACAAATCATGGGAGGATGGGGTGGTACCTGAGGACTGGAGGAGGGCAGATGTGATTCCTCTTCACAAACGTGGAGCAGGATAGAGGCAGGAAACTACAGACCAGTTAGTTTGACCTCAGTGGTAGGGAAAATTATGGAATCACTTCAGAGGAAAAGAACTGTTGAGTACCTAGGAGGTCAGTGGGGCAGGGACCCAAGGCAGCATGGATTCACAGCAGGAAGGTCATGTCAGATGAATCTAATCAATTTTTTGACTGGGTGACCAAAGTAGTAGACCAAGGAGGGCTGTGGATGTGGCCTACTGAGATTTTAGCAGGCATTTGATACAGTCCCACACAAAGATTAATACACAAGTTAGCCAGCCTTGGAGTGGGTCCCAAGGTGGTAGCCTGGATAAAAAATTGGCTAGACAACAGGACGCAAAAGGTAGTAGTAAACGGAGTCCACAGTGAAGGAAGGAGGGTTACTAGTGGGGTACCGCAGGGTTCAGTACTGGGACCAGTCCTTTTTAATGTCTTTATAAGTGACATTGCAGAGGAACCGGAGGGAAAAGTATATGTCTTTGCAGACGACACAAAGATCTGCAACAGGGTTGATACACAAGATGGAGTGGAAAGGATGAAAAGGGACTTGGCAAGGTTGGAGGAATGGTCAAATGTATGGCAGCTCAGATTCAGTGCAAAGAAGTGCAAGGTAATGCGCCTGGGAAACAAAAACCCAGGGGAAGAGTACACAATGGGGGGTGAGATACTGACAACAGTAAAATTGGAAAGGGGCCTGAGGGTCATTATATCAGATGACCTAAAGGTGGGCAAGCAATGTGAGAAGGCAATAAGGAAGGCTGGGGGATACTGGGATGCAGAGGGAGATGCATCAGTAGTAGAAAACAGAAAGTTGTTATACCTCTGTATAGACAGTTGGTGTGACCCCATCTGGAGTACTGTGTGCAGTTCTGGAGACCCCATCTCCACAAAGACATAGAGTGGAGGAGGTCCAGAGGAGGGCACCCAAAATGGTGCAGGGTCCGCACCAGAAGTCATACGAAGAAAGACTAAAGGAGCTTCATATGTATACCCTTGAGGAAAGAAGGGAGAGAGAGGACATGATAGAAACTTTCAAGTACCCAAGGGAATCAACAAAGTCCAAGAGGGTAGCATCTTTCAGAAAAAAGATGTGCAAGAACAAGGGGGCACAATTTGAAGACAGAGGGGGACAGTTCAGAGGTAATGTGAGGAAGTATTTTTTCACGGAAAGGGTTGTGGATGCATGGAATAGCCTCCCTGAGGAGGTCATGGAGTCAAGAACAGTGGGGGAATTCAAGAATTCATGGGACAGACATAAGGCAGTCCTAGTGGGGGGTAGGAGGAAGTAAGCTGTTGGTTAACTAGGATCTGCAGCTTATCTGTTAGGTAGGAAAATGGGCAGACTAGGTGGGCCAAGCGGTCCTTATCTGCCATCAAATTCTATGTTTCTATGTCACTGTCCACCTAGGGACAAATGACCTTGCTGGGAAAGGGATCAGAGCAGTGCAGGAGGAGTTTGTGGAGTCCGGGAGGGGCCTTAGTAGCATGCACGGTAGCCTTCTCGGAGGTGCTGCCTCTCTATGGTATGGGTGAGGCTAGGGTACTCTGCACTATGGGAGTCAATCAGTGGTTGTAAAACTGGTGCAGAACTCAGGATTTCAGCTTCATTGGGGACTGGGGCTCCACCTGGAGGGATACAGGCCTATACTGGTGCGATGGTCTGCATCTGTCCAAAGGGGAACAAGGTTCCTAGGTGATAAATGTAAATGCTTCATTAGCTTGCATTCAAACTAGCCAAGGGGGGAGGCACTGAAGAGAAGGGAAATCCTAGCCCCCCTGAAAAAAAATCAGGGTAGTTAGTGAGGTAAACACCAAGAGAGAGCAGTCAGTAGGGAGAAGGGCAGGGGTAAATGGAGAAAAAGACAAAGGCAGTAAGGACAGGGATGGAGCAAAAAGGGATAAGGCCAACAAAAAATGGAGGGTAATGAGTACCAATGCCCGCAGTCTGTGCAACAAGCTCCCTGAACCAGTGGCCTTGATGGAAGAGGGATGCCTGGATATTGTGGCAGTCACTGAAACATGGTACATAGAGAACCATGAGTGGGAAGTCAATATACCAGGGCACACAGTCTACAGGAGAGACAAGGTGGGTAAAAGAGGAGGAGGAGGAGTAGCTCTCTATATAAGGGAAGGGATTAAAGCAACAGAACTAAAGAGTAAACAGGAAGTTGATGAGTCACTATGGGTCACCCTGGAGACAGGAAATGGTACCACAATCCGCATGGGGGTTGTGTACAGACCCCCATCTCAGGGGGAGGAAATGGACAAGGAAATGATAGAAGGCATCCTTAAAATGGCAGAAAAAGGGGAGATATTGTTGATGGGGGACCTGAATATGACAGATGTTAACTGGAGTACCTTTGCTGCAGGCACATCCAAGAGCAGGGTCATTCTTGATGCCCTACAGGGGGCATGCCTCAAGACAGCTAGTGTTGGAACCCACTCGGGAGGAAGCAATCTTAGACCTGGTACTCTAAAATGGGAAAGGACAAAGGATCTCAGATTTAGAAGCAGGTAGCCATCTGGGAACAAGTGACCACCAAACAGTGTGGTTCACAATAAACACAGCCATAGAGTCAAGCCATACAAAAACAAGAGTAATGGACTTTAGGAAGGCTGACTTTGGGAAAATGAGAGAGTGCCTTAGAAAAGCACTAGCAAATGGGCAAGAAGGAGGGGTGCAGGAACAATGGGGAATAATCAAAACAGCCATCGCAGAGGCAACAAGCCTTTGTGTGAAGCAAATCAATAAAACAAAACGAAGGAAAGAACCACTATGGTGCAAGGTAATGCATCTGGGAAACAAAAACCCATGGGAAGAGTACACAATGGAGGGTGAGTTAATAACAACAACAAAAATCAAAAGAGACCTAGGAGCAATTATATCAGATGACCTAAAGGTGGGCAAGCAATGTGAGAAGGCAGTAAGGAGGGCTGGGGGATACTGGGATGCATAGGGAGAGGCATCAACAGTAGAAAACAGGAAGTTGTTATCCCTCTCTACAGACAGTTAGTGAGACCCCACTAGAGTACTCGTGCAATTCTGAAGACCCATCTCCATAAAGACATAGACAGAGTGGAGGCTGTTCAGAGGAGGGCAACCAAAATGGTGCAAGGTCTGCACCAGAAAACATACGAGGAGAGACTAAAGCAGCTTAATATGTATACCCTTGAGGAAAGGAGGGAGATGGGGGACATGATAGAAACTTTCAAGTATCTCAAGGGAATTAACAAGGTACTGTACAAGAGGGTAGTATCTTTCAGAAAAAGAGATGTGCAAGAACAAGGGGGCACAATTTGAAGATAGAGGGGGATGGCTCAGAGGTAACGTTAGAAAGCATTTTTTCACAGAGAGAGTTGTGGATGCATGGAACAGCCTTCCTGAGGAGGTTGTGGAGTCAGGAACAGTGGGAGAATAAAAGAATGCATGGGACAGGCATAAGGCAATTCTAGTGGGGGGGCAGGAGGAAGTAAGCTGTTGATTAACTAGAATCTGCAGCTTATCCATCAGGTAGGGAAATGGGCAGACTGGGTGGGCCAAGCGGTCCTTATCTGCCATCAAATTCTATATTTCTATGTTCTGAAAGAACTCCTACAACTGAAGGTGGATAAAGCAATGGGGCCTGATGGGATTCACCCTAGAATTCTAAAAGAACTAAGGTGAGAACTAGTAACACCACTGACAACCCTTTTTAACAAATCATGGGAGGATGGTGTGGTACCTGAGGACTGGAGGGGGGGTGGATGTGATTCCCCTTCACAAAAGTGGGAGCAAGACAGAGGCAGGAAACTACAGACCTGTCAGTTTGACCTCAGTGGTAGGGAAAATGATGGAATCACTTCTGAGAGAAAGAACTGTTGAGTACCTAGAGGCCAGTGGGGCACAGGACCCAAGGCAGCATGGATTCACAGCAGGACGGTCATGTCAGACAAATCTAATCAATTTTTTGACTGGTGACCAAAGTAGTAGACCAGGGAGGGCTGTGGACATGGCTTCCTAGCAAGGCATTTGACACAGTCCCACAAAAGATTAATAAACAAATTAGCCAGCCTGGGTGGGTCCTAGGGTAGTAGCCTGGGTAAAACATTGGCTGAACAACAGGACACAGAGGGTAATAGTAAATGGAGTCCACAGTGAAGAAAGTGGGGATTACTAGTGGGGTACCGCAGGGTTCAGTACTGCGTCCAGTCCTTTTTAATGTCTTCATAAGTAACATTGCACAGGGTTGGAAGGAAAAGTATGTCTCTTTGCAGACAATACAAAAATCTGCAACAGGGTTGATGCACAAGGGAAGGGGATGGAAAGGATGAGAAGGGACTTAGCAAGGTTGGAGGAATGGTCAAATGTATGGCAGCTTAGATTCAACGCAAAGAAGTGCAAAGTAATGCACCTGGGGAAACAAAAACTCAGGGGAAGAATCCACAATGGGGGGGTTAGATACTGATAACAACAAAAATGGAACGGGAGATGGAAGTAGTTATATCAGATGACCTAAAGGTGGGCAAGCAATGTGAGCAGACAGTAAGAAGAGCTGGGCGGATACTGGGATAGCTAGTTTGAGGCACCAGCGAACCCTGCAGTTGCTGGGGGCCCCAACCAAAGAAGTTTACCTTACTCATTTTTAAACATTTTTTATCTTAATGTATTTTTAAAACATCAGAAAAGGGCTGTGCAGACCCTTCTGATTATGTCATGAAATACCTCAACAAGCTATGACCCAGTCAGTATGAGGTGGATAGGCAGCAGTAGATGGGACGGGAAGAACAGCCCCAAGAACTAACACTGCTGTGTCCTCCTAAAATAATTTTAAAATACTACTGGTTATATTAAAGCTATACATAGAAACATAAAATTTGCCGGCATACAGTATAATGACTGCTTGGCCAACCTAGTCTGCCCATTTTTTCCTGCCAATAGTATCACCACAAATAAAATGCTGCACTTATGGGCTACAGTAAAACACATGGGCTAAAAGTGAGCCAAGTAAAGGGGTCCCATGAATTCACTAATTTTGCTGGGGGCCCCCAAAACCCTAAAGCCGTCCCTGACTGGGATGCACAGGGAGAGGCATCACCAGTAGAAAACAAGAAGTTGTTATCCCTCTGTACAGACAGGTGGTGAGACCACATCTAGAGTACTGCGTGCAGTTATGGAAACCCTGTCTCTGCAAAGACACAGACAGGGTGGAGGCTGTCCCGAGGAGGGCAACCAAAGTGGTGCAGGGTCTGCACCAGCAGACACATGAAGAAAGACAAAAGGAGCTTAATATGTATAGCCTCAAGGAAAGGAGGGAGAGGGGGGACATAACAGAAACTTTCAAGCTGGTCAAGGGAATCAACAAAGTCCAAGAGGGTAGCATCTTTCAGAAAAAGAGATGTGCAAGAACAAGGGGGCACAATTTTGAGATAGAGGGGGGCTGCTCAGAGGTAATGTGAGGAAGTATTTTTTCATGGAGAGGGTTGTAGATGCATGGAACAGCCTTCCTGAGGAGGTCATGGAGTCAAAAATAGTGGAGGAATTCAAGAATGCATGGGACAGGCATAAGGCAATTCTAGTGGGGGTGGTAGGAGGAAGTAGGCTATTGGTTAACTAGGATCTGCAGCCACACCTCTCAAGTGTCCCTCATTTGGCCCCTTAAAATTGCTCTGTCCCTCATGGAAATGGTGCTGCCCACACAACGAATGTGCTGTAAATTCAGATTTTAAAGCAGAAACACTTAATATTCTAAAATACTAAATCCAAAATAAACTTTGTACAAGTAAACACTAGGGTTTTCACCGTGTTCTGGGCTTGTATCTCCATGTTTGAGGATGTGTCCTTCATTCTGAGGGTCTGTGACCCTCATTTTGAGTGTCCAAAAGGTCCATGTCCCTCATTTCAGTGACAAAAGGCTGAGAGGTATGTCCTCAGCTTATCCATTAGGTAGGGAAATGGGCAGACTAGGTGGGCCAAGCAGTCCTTATCTGCCATCAAATTCTCGGTTTCTATCTTTTTAACTAGTGCTATTGACTGCATTGAAAAATTTGACTTTACCATTTGAAATGAATCTGACTGAACCTGGAGCAAGAACTTAAGTAAGTATGGTACTACTACCGTATTTATGTAAGGACAGGGCATCATCACTGGACACTCACACCTCTGATAATCTGATCTGCAAACAAATTACAGAACTAAGAGAGGTGGTGGCTGAACCTCTGGCTATCCTGTTTAGCCGATCACTGGAAACAGGGGAGGTACCCAAAGACTGGAGGACAGCAGATGTAATCCCCTTATACAAAAGCGGGAACAAAGAGGAAGCAGGGAACTACAGACCAGTCAGCCTCACCTCGGTAGTGGGGAAGATCATGGAAGCACTACTGAAGGAGAGATTGGTGGAACATCTAGTTGTCAATGGACTACAGGACCCAAGGCAGCATGGTTTCACCAGGGGAGGTCATGTCAGACCAACCTCGTTGAATTTTTTGACTGGATGACTAGGGAGGTGGATCAGGGGATGGCAGTGAACATGGCCTATCTGGACTTCAGCAACGCCTTTGACACTGTGCCACATAGAAGACTACTACACAAACTGGGGAATATGGGTGTGGGCAGGACAGTAGTGTGGTGGGTAGGTAACTGGCTGGGTGGCAGGACACAGAGGGTGGTAGTAAATGGCTGTCACTCCACAGAGAGAAGAGTGACCAGTGTGTTACCACAGGGATCAGTGCTGGGACTGGTCCTATTCAACATCTTCATCAGTGACATTACGCAGGACCTAGAAGGCAGAATTTCACTGTTCGCTGATGACACAAAGCTCTGTAACACAGTAGACACACCAGAGGGTGTAGACAGAATGAGAAGGGACCTGCAGAAACTTGAAGAATGGTCAGGGGTTTGGCAGTTGAAATTCAATGCAAAGAAGTGCAAGATAATGCATATGGGTCACAAAAACCCTGGCACAATATATCAGTTGGAGGATGAGGATATAGCATGCACCAAACAGGAAAAGGATCTTGGGGTTATCATCTCTGATGACCTCAAGGTAGGGAAACAGTGTGACAAGGCAGCAGGTAAAGCAAATAGGATGCTGGGATATATAGGCAGGGGTATCACCAGCAGGAAAAGGGAGGTCATAATTCCACTATACAAGACACTAGTGAGGCCCCACCTGGAGTACAGTGTAGTTTTGGAGACCATACCTACGTAAGGACATAGACAGGGTAGAGAAGGTTCAGAGGAGGGCAACAAAGATGGTGCATGGATTGCATCACAAGTCCTATGAAGACAGGTTGAAGGAACTGAACATGTACTCCCTGGAGAGAGGAGAGAGAGGGATATGATGGAGACATACAAGTATCTCACAGGGAGGAACAGGGTGCAGGAATACACCTTTTTAAGCGAAAAAGATGTACCAGGACTAGGGCATGGGATGAAGTTGGAGGAGGGACGATTCAGAGGAAACATGAGGAAGAATTTCTTCACAGAACGGTGGTGGACAAGTGGAACACCCTGCCAGAGGAAGTGATGGGGGCTGAAACAATCACGGGATTTAAGAATGCATGGGATAGACATAAAGGAATTCTGGAGGTCAGAGGTAAGGGGCAACAGACTTCTAGGAAAACATAAACTGTACTTACAAGTTCAAATGGGCAGACTGGGTGGGCCATAGGCCCTTATCTGCCGACACTGTCTATGTATCTATGTTAAACAACTTAACTTTTCTAGAGGTATGAGTGAGGGAGGATAGAGAAAATTATTATAGGACACTAGTGAGGTTGCCACCTGTCAGTTTTTTACCTGGTGATCAGCTTTAGTGCATCTGGTTTTGCTCTGTGCTGGTCAGGTTTTTGAACCATTTTGAGTGCTCACATACTTTTCAAACAGATTTTGCCACATCACTCATTGCTTCAGCTACATGTCCATGTTACAGACAAGTTCTCTTGGCAATATGGCCCTTTGTTTGTGAAAGCAGTCAGCCTGGGAGGTGTCAAGTGTGGCCATTACTGGGGTTGAAACATTTTTTTTCTGATGCACAAGTCCAGGACTTGTGTTACATTTTTAGGGCAACTCCGTACCTGGACCCAGTAAGTCACACCATTTTTCAGCAGCGTACAGTGTTATTACCAAAATTATTAATGCTTTTTCCTCCTTTAGGATGCCTCAGTGTCAGAATGAGAGAGGTTACAGAGAGGCAGAGAAATTATAAGACAGCAGCACTACAGCTTGCTTCTGGCTGATCTCCTTCTGCTTGTTTTGATGGATATTTGTGACCAAGGGAATGGACAGTACCACGACTGTTGTCAAGCCAGTACTTTATTAATGGCAGTGGATCAGAATCAAATACGGATGGTCCTGCACTCATGATAAGCAGCTGATTCTAGAAGAATGCTGTGTAAGGGTTGTTTGTAATTTATTTTTAATGAAATTGGCTTTTGAAAATCCTTTCTCACATTCACTTGTGGAAGGGGAAAGTGTGAGCAGAATCTCAATGAGCTTTTATATAGGGCCCTTTGTGGAGTCTGGTCCACGTTCAGCAATTTTCACTTGTAACACCAACTGGTACATAGTTATGAGCGATTTGGTTTGGAATCAAGAAAAGTATAACTTCAGCTGCACCCACCCATCTATGGCACAGTCTTTATCAAGTTCTGAGAAGTGAGAAGAAAATGGCTATCTGTGTTGAGTTCAGCATTCCCAAATGTTGATAGATCTTCCTTTTCCACTGGCCAGTTGTGAAAATTCAAAATCTGAAGCAAAGAAAAAAAGCTTCTCCGAGAGTACACAAAACCTGCTGTGGATGTACCTGACAGAATTGTTAAAAAATGTGTGAAGTTCAGCTTCACTTCCAGGTGTTCCATGGACTTTTGTTTTGCCTACCATACATTCTTCTGCATTATATTGTTCCTGGAATTTTTAAAGATATTTTCCAGGAGTACTTTTAAGTGCTTCTAGGAGCAGAACGGCTTTTTCAATATGTTCTGGTATCTCAACAATTAAGTAGTCTGCCAACTGAAAAGTTTTTGATAATCTAGCAACAGCAGGCAAAAAAATCTAATAAGAAATAAAGAACTTTAATGAAATGCATAGGAGTCAGTTCCTTGTGGTAGCCCTTCACTCTGTTAGCATCATCTGCCCTGTTCCCATCAACTAATCTGTGCTCCAGATGCACTGCCACAATGTTGTTGTTTTTCTTCTAATGCCACAACTGCTCTCTCTTTACCCGACTTGCTTTACAGTCATGAAATGTGCAAGATGCTCATTGAAAACTTCAGCGATTTCTTTAAGTTCTCTCCTGTGCTTTGGAGACCAAAAATAAAAACTGGAAATGCCTTTCAAACCGTCTTCAAAATTGGTCATGTATTTGAAATGTTATTTGCATCCAAAATGGCAAGCTCAAGTTTGTGCTCAACACAGTGAATGCCAATAACATCTGGAAAAAATGATTTGAGTCTATTAATGACTCCTGTCTGTTCACCAAGATTAACTGATGCACCATCAAAATTAACACATACCAGTGCTGGATTTCCACTGCCTGTCTTAAGTTCTGGCAATGCCAAATCCACTGACTGTAAAGCTTTCTCAACAGCATTAAATACACCCTCAGCACTTGCCGTTTCAACTGGTACCATGGATATTAGATGTGTGACTGGCAAATAGCACCTACATATCGCAGGTATGTAGATAACTTCTTGTCCAGTAATAGAGTGGTTGGTACTTCCATCTGCAAGAATGCTCAAAAACAAGGCATTTTTGAACTCATCAGTTATTGCTGCACATGTTGTCTTTGCTGTGTTGCCCACAAACGGCAACCTGCTATATTCATGTAGTTGCTACCAACATTTAAATCATTTTTACACTGGATCTCACAAATCATTTCAAAATCAGAAAAAAGTTTCCTGTTCTTTGCCACAGAGTATGCAGTGCTAAATAAAATATTGCATTTCTCAAGTTCTTTTGATGTCATGTGTCTTTTTCAAAAGGACTGACCCAGACCAGTTTCTGACAGGCAAATGGGTGGTACTTGAGCAGTATCCTTTAAGTACTGCTTTGTGCAACTGTTGTGTTTCCTCGTCACATCATGCCTCTTTATGGGGTCTAAGAAAAAATTACTCACCGCAGTAATCTTCTTTCTTCCAAGGGGTCCTTTAGCATCAGTAACTTTTTTGCACTTAGCTGGCTAGGTGCAACTGCCCCGGAGGCGTGCCTTTAAGAGATACTTAAATGAGCAAAGGGCCAAGCCAATCAAAAGACAGGAGGGGGTGTGAGCTGAGTGAGAGCTGTTGAATGCTTCAGAATTTTTTCACGGAAAAACAAGGGGAAATGTCCTGAAAAAGAATCAACAGGATTCAAAAAACATGCAAATGTCCACAAAAGTGGAAACAGATACAATGGCAACACAAGCTAAAAACTCTTCAACAAGAAACTCCAAATTTGGTAGGTAACATAAGAGCCCTTCTCCGACAGGTGAACCGGGGAGGAGGGGTGGGAGCTTACTGATGCTAAAGGACCCCTTGGATGAAAGATTACTGCAGTGAGTAATTTTTTCTTCTTACCCCAGGAGTCCTTTAGCATCAGTAACTTTTTTGCAGACTACCCAGCAGTACCAAGTTGGAGGCAGGCACAGAACCTATTTATGAAAGAGGCTCTGCACACACCTGCCTGCCAAATTTGGCATCGGATCCGGTCTGCACCGCCAGACTGTAGTGTTTCACAAAGGTGTGCACAGATTTCCAGGTAGCTGCTTTGCAGACATTCAGTAGGGGAATGTCCCTTGCTGCTGCAAGCGAGGCTGCAGTGCCTCTGGTGGAGTGGGCCCTAAGCCCCACTGGAGGTTGCTGACCAGTTTTCTCATAGCAGAATCTAATACAAGAGACCAACCAATGAGAAATGGTTCTCTTGGTAGCTCATCTTCCTCTACCTACGTCCCTGTAGGTGAGGAACAACTGAGTGAAAGAGCCTCTGGACTGTCTAGTATGCTCTAGGTCGTGAAAGATGGCTCTTTTGACATCCAAGCTGTGGAGCTTTTGCTTGCCAGGAGTGAATGGCTCAGTAAAGAACACAGGCAGAGTAATCGACTGGTTCAAGTGAAACTCTGAAACCACCTTTGGCAGAAATGTCCTATTTGTCCTGAGCTCAACTTTATCATTGTGAGGGATTATGACATTCGGCTTAGTGAACAGGGCCTGTAGCTCTGAAATCCTCCTGGCAGAAGTAATGGCTACCAGGAAGATGGTCTTCCAAGTTACAAACTTTATGTGGGCCGTTGACATAGGCTCAAAAGGTGGATTCATGAGCCCATCTATGCAAAAGTTCAGGCTCCAAGGAGTAACAGGCTCCCTCGTTGGAAGCTGGAGGTGCAAGAGGCCTTTGAAAAACTGTTTGAAAATGTTGTGGGGAAAAAACTGATTTCTTCTTTTCCACGGAAAGGTAGGCTGAAATTGCCACCAGGTGTAATTTAAGTGAAGACAGTTTCAAACCTAACACCTGTAGGTGTACCACGTAGTTTAGCAGCTGAGGGTCTGAAGCTGATAGGGGTTCAACCTTTTCGCTCTTGCACCAAAGGGAAAACCTTTTCTATTTGGCTGCATGTCTTCTTAGTGTTCATTTTTTTAGCTATCCTCAGCGTCTTAAGGACCTGTTCAGAGTACTGTGAGTAAGGAAACTCTAACCTCTCAAGAACCAGGCCTTGAGGTGAAGAAAGTGTATGTCTAGGTACTGTACTCCCATCTGAGGAAGGGTCAGCAGGGAGCAAGCTGGAGGCAAGCGAATGGGCCTGTTGCAGGACACTGAGAGAAGGAGAGGGTACCAGGCTTGCCTGAGCCAGTCCGGAGCCACTAGGATCATCGATGCAGGCTATTATCTGAGTTTCAGCAATATCAGGGGAAAAGGAAGAAATGCGTATAGGAACCTCCCTGACCAGTCCAGGATCAGGGCTTCCAGAGGAAGTGTTCCTGGAATTGGGGGCCTGCAACAGAACTGAGAAAGCTGAAAATTGAGAGGAGAGGCAAACAGATCCATGACTGGTGTGCCCCACCACCTGAACACTGTGGCTAGTACTTGCTTGTTCAGTGTTCATTCACTCTGACCTTGACTGATGCGGCTTAGAGCATCTGCCAGAGAACTGAGTTTGCCTGGAAGCTGAATAGCTGAGAGGATGACTCCCAGGAAGAATGCTAGAGACCAGAGCTTCAGAGTTTCCAGAGTATTCCTGATCTGGTACCACCCTGCTTGTTTATGTACAACATTGCAGTGGTGTTGTCCGTTTGAATTTGAACCACCTGCTCTTCTATGCTGGAAGCAAAAGCTTTCAGAGCTAGTAAGACTGCTTTGAGTTCCAAAAGATTTATGTGCAACTGTGACACTTCGGGAGTCCAGTTGCTGCTTACTGAGGCACTGCCTAAATGAGCTCCCCAACCCAAAAGGAAGGCATCTCCGGTGATCACCTCTGTGGGAAGAGGAGCTTGAAAGGGAACCCCTGCCTGCAAATTCCACTACAGCAGGTTTTGTAGGTACTGCTCCGACACAGGTATCAACTTTGAAAATGTATTGCTTTTCTGAGACCGAGTTCCAAGGTAGGCTTGTAGGAGTCTCATCCTGTACCTGACTCCTGGGTCTACTGCAGTCATAGAGGCCATATGTCCTAGAAGTTTGAGGAAATGTTTGGCTGGTCTTGGCTGACCCTGGGTGAATGAATCTGCCACTGAAAGGAAACTCTGAATTCTTTTCTGCAGGAGGAAAGCATATCCCTTCTGAGTGTCAAGCTGGGCCCCTATGAAGGTGAGCAGCTGGGTGGGCTCCAGGTAAGATTTCTTTAGATTTACCAGGAAATCCAGAGACTCCAGAGTGCATTGTGTGAGGGAAAGAGATTCCCTGACCTGGCAAGACTTTGTTACTATGAGCCAGTTGTCCAGATAGGGGTAGAAAGCGACACCCAGTCTCCTGAGATGTGCTGCTACCACTGCGAGACACTTGGTCAGGGTTCAACCGTAACTTTTTTTTGCTGCACTAGCCAGCCGGGCTAGTGAACCAGAGATTGCACTAGCCGCAGAAGTTTGCAGTAGCCCGCAGTCACGGTTAAGAGTGATTTGTTAAACAAAAAGCAAATAAAATTGCATTTGTCCTGCCAACAGTCTGGACACCTACCGATTTTGCGCTGTGCCTTTAACGGTAAACTGCACATACACTATCTCAGCTTCTGTGACTGAAGAGTCAGTGGTTTTGTCACTGATGACTGAAATGAACTTTGTTCACATAATTTTTTCTCGCAGTGCCAGGTGTTCAACCTCAGTTACATAGTGGATAAAGTCGCTGAACTGATATCTAGTCCTTTTATATCAACAAGGCTGCACATCCACACAAAGTCTGTGAAAGGAAATCCTTTCTAAGCAATTGCATATCACATGTGAAACAGTTTATCCAGACTGTTAAGCATTGCTTCATTCATGTTCTTCAGCATTCCCTCCGCATTACTTGTCCCTGGAGTAGCAGTGCTGGCATCCTCCTTTTCCTCTGCCCTAGCATGAGCTTCACTGATATTATGGGACAAGACAGAGTCAAGCCAGAAGTTATCTGTACTGAAATGAAAATTGTTATTGCCCGCCTTACCCAACTGTATTTCATGTTTGATACACAAATGGCAGAACATCCGATCTTTTGCATCATCATATCCCAACCAGTCATATTTTTCTAGCCAACATTGCTGGAACTGACAGCTTCACTTAGTCTTTTCGTACTCGTGATCTTTTACTTGTTTGTCTTCGTCAGCATGTTTTCTATTAATGTTAGCTGGGTTACCGACTTTTTTAATATATTCCCATATTTTCAGATATGTAGTTAATAAAGTTGTGTCATGAAAAATGTGCATGTCTTTTTCTTCCCTTTGTTCTTCTTTTTCCCACCCTGGCCACAGATCCCAGAAATGCTTGATTGTCCCAGGTCTATTAAAAAATGTTCACCCAAAAAAAAGGAAGGATAAATTCAACAGCATGAACCCATACTGTTGTCTATTTATTTTTATTCTTTGGCAACCAGGTAACTCCCATTGGGCACAAGACCCATTTACAGTGGTGGCCCAGGAACACAGGGAGGTTAAGTGACTTACTTTGGGTCACAGAGTATGCAAGCGGAGGCTGTGGAAATTTAAACCCAGATCTACTGGATGTACAAAGACCATTAACAGCCTGTTGCTCTCTCTATTAAACACTGTCCAGTATTCCTTTCCATGACAGCCATGTACTCTGATATGCTTTGACCACCTTTTTGATAACTGAACTATCAGTACTTGTGGTATTCTCTACATTGTGTTCCCATCAGCTACTGCTGTTTCTTTTCAAATGTCTAAGACATCACATTCCACAATTTCAGACACATCATTCCATGCGATTTATTTCAATGGCCTGTAAAGGTGTAGCTAATATCATGGAATGTTCAGGTTGATAGTATAAAAAATGAGAGCAGCAGCTCTTGAGAATGTAGGAGAGAAATAATCAACACAGCGACAAAGGCAATAAAAATGGGAAAACTAAGTTGAAAAAGTTGGTCTAAAACATATGAGAATGTAGGAAAAACAAAAAGGAACCCATTACAGTACATAAAGGTATAAAAAATGTTTCCTATCATGGCAGTAAATGACCATATTTAAAAGTCAGAGTTGAAAAGATTAAGTTGATTTACTGCTATGGTCTTAATGGCCATACTTTAAACCTCCTAGGCAGACTGGTTTTACAAACAAATGCCTGTGACTAGTGACATCAGAACTTTTTTTGTAACCTGGACATGCATGCAACAGTGAAGGATTTGATACAATCAATTTTAATACTGTCTGACCACTCAACATGGCCCCAAATCTGGACTATATTTAATCAAAACCGGATGACCAGATAAAGAACCTTAAAACCAGATTATCTGGTCTACAAGTGGACAGGTGGCAACCCTGGAACTGTGCTACTCCTGGACACAGTCACAAATTTACTTGCCACGGGTACTGAGCTAAACAAGGAAAGGAAAAAGAGAATGGATCTTTACCTGCAAAAAATAAAAGTAGTAGTTAGTATAATGTGGAACATTTTGTAAATGCACTACGCACAGACATCTATTTTTTTCATTTCACTAATGCTAAGGCAGCACATAGTTAAACCTCCATCAAAAGGACTTGTCTTTAAATGAAATAAGTTGTATTTAGGTATTTATTTGGTTGTTTATTTATTTGATACCTGGGTTGAGAATGGAGCTGCAGCTTTTCACAGGAGGAATTGCACTAGCCCAGCCGAGCAAGTAACAGAGATTCTGCACTAGCCCGCGACAATCTGCACTAGTACTCGGGCCAGTAAATTAATGTTAAGGTTGACCCCCTGCACTTGGTAAAGACTCTTGGGGCCAAGGACAGACCGAAGGGCATTGTGGTGAACTGACATTTGGAACCTGAGAAACTTCCAGCGAGATCTCCTTATGAGTATGTGGAAGTAGGCATCCTTTAAGTCGAGGGAGGCTAGCCATTCTCCCTGCTATAAGGACTGTATGACCACTGACAAACAGACCATCCTGAATTTGTTTTTTTTTTCAGATGTTTTATTTAAACATCTGAGATCTAAGATAGGTCGCCACTATCCAGTTTTTTTTTTGTGTCAGAAAATACCTGGAGTAGAGGCCCTTGCCTTCTCGTGGGTGGGGACCCACTCCACTGCTCGTAAAGCCAGAAGGTTTTGTACCTCCAACAGCAGTATCTGTGTTGGAGACAGAGATTTTAAAACCTTGGGTATGCTTGCGGTCTGGCAGCTGCTTGAACTGTAATAACAGACCCTTCTTCACTATCTCCAGCACCCACTTGTCCAACGTAATGAGGGACCAGTGTTGAAGATAGTAAAAGAGTCTGCCTCCAACCGGAAACAGGGAGGCGACCTGAACACTCACATCAGGACTTAGACTGAGAGGCAGATGGCTGGGTAGAGGTGGCTTTTCTTTGGCCCCTTCTACCCCTGCCTCTGAAAGACCCTTGTACTGGCTAAAGTCAGATTGGGAATAGGGACTGAAAGGACTGGGTATGAAATTTCTGCCCCTACCACCCCTGGGATGGGATCTCTGAGAAACATAGAATTTGATGGCAGATAAGGACCGCTTGGCCCACCCAGTCTGCCTATTTCCCTACCTAATGGATAAGCTGCAGATCCTAGTTAACCAGCAGCCTACTTCTTCCTATCCCCACCCCCTAGAATTGCCTTATGACTGTCCCATGCATGCTTGAATTCCACCACTGTTTTTGACTTCACAACCTCCTCTGGAAGGCCGTTCCATGCATCCACAACCCTCTCTGTGAAAAAATACTTCCTTAAATTACCTCTGAGCAGCCCCCCCGTATCTTCAAATTGTGCCCTCTTGTTCTTGCACACCTCTTTTTTTGAAAGATGCTACCCTCTTGGACTTTTTTGATTCCCTTGAGGTACTTGAAAGTTTCTATCATGTCCCCCCTCTCCCTCCTTTCGTCGAGGCTATACATATTAAGCTCCTTAAGTCTCTCTTCATATGTCTTCCGGTGCAGACCCGGCACCATTTTAGTTGCCCTCCTCTGGACAGCTTCCATCCTGTCTATGTCTTTGTGAAGACTGGGTCTCCAGAACAGCACACAGTACTCCAGATGGGGTCTGACCAGCTGTCTGTACTGAGGTATAATAACTTCCTGTTTTCTACTGGTGATGCCTCTCCCTATGCATCCCAGTATACCCCCAGCCCTCTTTGCTGCCCTCTCACATTGCCTGCCCACCTTTAGGTCATCTGATATGACTACCCCCAGGTCCCTTTCCATTTTTGTTGTTGTTAGTATCTCACCCCTCATTGTGTACTCTTCCCTTGGGTTTTTGTTCCCAGGTGCATTACCTGCACTGCTTAGCACTGAATCTAAGCTGCCATACATTTGACCATTCCTCTAACCTTGCCAAGTCCCTTCTCATCCTTTCCACCCCACCTTGTGCATCAACTCTGTTGCAGATCTTTGTGTCATCTGCAAAGAGACATACTTTTCCTTCCAGTCCCTCTGCAATGTCGCTTATAAAGACATTGAAGATGACCGGTCCTAATACTGAACCCTTCGATACCCCACTAGTAACCCCCCTTTCTTCAGAGTGGACTCCATTTACTATTGCCCTTGCCTCAGTGTTTGCACACAGAGATTCTTTGTCTTTTAAATAGTTTTTTATTTTAATGGGTTCACCACAACATATCCAAGGCACACTGTCTTAAGTGTACCTGGTCCATTCCACTGGGGTGTCTAGCAGACGAGGCATACTGATGAGTCCTGGTAGGACGAAACACGTGTCTATGTCTTCTGTTAGCACCCTTTGCAAACTGTGTGAGAGGCCTTTCGGCACCATGCAATTCTGCTTAAAGTTGGACCAGCATAACATTCTGTGGTGATTTGCATATGCAGCCCATGATGCTTTGCATTGTGGGGGCATGTGTGATTTTGTATTTTCTTGAAACTTGGCTTCCCAGCCAAATGCCCTTTGGGGTAACCCTTCTCTCAGTGTTTGCACACAGAGGTTCTTTGTCTTTTAAATAGTATTTTTATTTTAATGGGTTCACCACAACATATCCAAGGCACACTGTCTTAAGGGTACCTGGTCCATTCCACTGGAGTGTCAAGCAGACGAGGCATACTGATGAGTCCTGGTAGGACAAAACACGTGTCTACGTCTTCTGTTAGCACCCTTTGCAAACTGTGTGAGAGGCCTTTTGGCACCGTGTAATTCTGCTTAAAGTTGGACCAGTATAACATTCTATGGTGATTTGCATATGCAGCCCATTATGCTTTGCATTGTGGGGGCATGTGTGATTTTGTAATTTCCATTTACTATTACTCTCTGTGTCCTATTCTCCAGCCAAATCTTTACCCAGGCTGTCATCTTGGGACCCACTCCCAGGCTGGCTAACTTGTATATTAATCTTTTGTGTGGGACTGTGTCAAATGCCTTGCTAAAGTCTAGGTAGGCCATGTCCACAGCCCCTCCCTGATCTACTACTTTGGTCACCCAGTCAAAGAAATCTATCAGATTTGTCTGGCATGACCTTCCGCTGTGAACCCATGTTGCCTTGGGTTCTGTGCCCCTCTGGCCTCTAGATACTCGACAATTCTTTCCTTCAGAAGTGATTCCATCATTTTCCCTACCACTGAGGTTAAACTAACAGGTCTGTAGTTTCCTGCTTCTGCCTTGCTCCCACTTTTGTGAAGGGAATCACATCTGCCCTCCTCCAGTCCTTGGGTACCACCCCATCCTCCCATGATTTGTTAAAGAGGGTAGTCAGTGGTGTCACTAGTTCACCCTAGTTCTTTTAGAATTCTGGGATGAATCCCATCAGGCCCCATTGCTTTGTCCACCTTCAGTTTTAAGAGTTCTTTCAGAACCCTTTCTTCTGTAAATGGGCTGGTATCAACGTCTGTATCCAGAGTGTTTCTACTGTTTGTTTTAGGTACCTTCCCCTCTTCCTTTGTAAATACTGAGCAAAAATATTTGTTTAGTATCTCTGCCTTTTCACAGTCCCCCTCAGCCCATCCTCCCTCCCCTTTATTAAGCCTCACTATCCCTCCCTTGGTCTTCCTTCACTCCCTGATGTACCTATAAAAGGTTTTATCCCCCTTCTTAACTGAGTTGGCTATCTTTTCCTCGGTTTGGACCTTTGCTGTTCTGACCGTCTTCCCAGCTTCCTTTTGCTTTAATTGATACAGTTCTCTGTCCTGCTCCTTCTGTGATTCCTTATACTTCCTGAATGCTTTCTTTTTCTCTTGAACCTTCACTGCCACTTCCTTTGAGAACCATAGTGGTTTCTTACATCATTTTGTTTTATTTGCTTCACACAAAGGCTTGTTACCTCTGTGATGGCAGTTTTTATTATTCCCCATTGTTCTTCCACCCTCCTCCTGCCCATTTCTAGTGCATTCCTTAGGCACTCACCCATTTAGCAAAGTCAGCCTTCCTAAAGTCCAGTACTTTGCCTTTGTATGGCTTGACTCTATTGCTGTGTTTATTGTGAACCATACTGTTCGATGGTCGCTAGTTCCCAGATGGCTACCCACTTTACATCTGTGATCCTCTTCATCTCCATTTGAGAGAACCAGGTCTAAGATTGCTCCCTCGAGTGGGCTCCAATACTAGTTGTCTAAGGCATGCCCCCTGTAGGGCATCTAGAATAACCCCACTCTTCGAAGTGGCTGCTGCAACGCACTCCAGTTAACATCTGGCATATTCAGATCACCCATCAGCAATATCTCTCCTTTTTCTGCCATTCTAAGTATATTTTCTATCATTTCCTTGTCCATTTCCTCCCCTTGAGAAGTGGGTCTGTATACAACCCCTGTGCGGATTGTGGTGCCATTGCCGGTCTCCAGATTTACCCACAGTGCTTCTTCTCCTCCATTTTCCCTTTTGTTCTGTTGTTTTGATTCCTTCCCTTATGTAAAGAGCTACTCCTCCTCCTCTTTTACTCTCCCTGTCCCTCCTGTAGATAGTGTATCCTAGTATGTTTACGTCCCAGTCATGGTTTTGTGTGTACCCTGTTCTCTGACTGCCATGATATCCAGATGTTACGCCTCCATCAAGGCCACTAATTCAGGAAGCTTGTTACTTAGACTACGGGCATTGGTACTCATTGCTCTCCATTTCTTGATGGCTTTACCTTCTGTTGCAGCATCTTCCACTGACCTTTCTACCTCGGTCTTTTTCTCATTTAGTACCCTGTTTTGTAGGGAGAGGCTGGGATGTTCCTGCTGCTTATCAGTGCCTCCCCCCTTGACTAGTTTAAAAGCTTGCCAATGAAGCATTTAAACAGATTGCTCAAAAGACTTGTTCCCTTCCTGGACAGATGCAGACCATCCTGCCAGTATAGGCTGGCGTCCCTCCAGGTGGAACCCCAGTCTCCAATGAAGCCAAACTCCTGTGCTCCACACCATTTTTTCAACCATTCATTAAACTGCATGGTGCAAAGTACCCTCGCCTCACTCATGCCACTGACAGGCAGCACCTCTGAGAAGAATACTGTGTGTGCTACTTGTCTTAGGCCCCTCCCCAATTCTACAAAGTCCTTCTGCACTGCTCTAATCTCATGATGAGCCAAGTCATTTGTCCCTAGGTGGACAATGACATCCAGCTCAGACTCCTGTGCAGCTGTTCTTGTGATCCTGAGGATGCGTTTCCTGTCCCTCCAAGCCATGGCACTAGGCAGGCACCTTATTTGTTTTCCCTGCTCCCCCCAGTTCTATCCCCTTAATAATTGAGTCCCCCACCAGGAGCTGCTTCCTTTCCCTGTGGTGTCCTCTGCCTCCTTTCTGTGGGCCTCCCTTGTGACAGTTGTCCTCAGCCTCCTTAGTCTCCTCTGCGGGTGCATCCATAGGGGAGCTATGCTCCCCCAGAATGGTGTATGGATTGTGGAATGGAACAACTGACTGGGTGTGCCTCTGTTCCACCATCTTCACCCTCCCTGAGCCCACTGTGGTCCAACTGCTGTGCTTCTTACGCAACCTCTGAGGTAGTGGAGGTGGCTCTGGTGCTCCCTGGATGGGGGAGGTTCCCTTCCTACTGTCCAGCGTGGCCTGGGGGAAGGTTTCCTTACTACTGTCCAGTGTGGCCTGAAGACGAGCAACTTCCTCCCTCAAGGCAGAGAGTTGTCTGCAAACAGGGCAGCATCTCAGCCTCCAGAAAGACTCCCGGAAGACTGCTGCCCCACAGCCATTACATTGCACTACTTCCCACTTTTATCGACGTTTTTATTTGTGTGTGTGATTGGCGTGTTTTATAGAAATATATATATTATACAATGTGTATGCTTATATTGTCAGTGCAGTGTGCTAGAGAGGATATGACAGTGATATGCACCTTGCACTCTTGAGGAAATTATGTCAGAACCCCAGGTATAAAGGTACTATTTCCAGGGGTGGGGTGGGAAGGTGTTGGACCTAAACTGTGCCCTCACAAAACAATCAGCTAAAAGCTCTGACCCACACTGCGATGAGTGCCTTCCTGTCAGCAAGATGCCCTACACAACAATTTGACAGAGAAAACACCCTGCTAATCGATAACCTGAGGTGTGGCAGGTTTAGGCTTGGATGAGTGGCTTTGCCAAGAGACCTTGTATTCATAGACTTTTTTCATGTAGTAAGTGGTTCTGTAATTAAACAACATATTTTGATCACAGGGATAATCCATTACCTTGTACTGAGTGACTGGAGTCAGACTGGTTGTTCTAAGCCAGGCAAAGCATCTGAGAGAGATGGCATGGGCCAACGCCCTAGAGGTTACATCACTGTTGCCATCTGCCATGTGGAATTGGTACATAGTAGCTTCCAGGGCTGTTTTTGACGTATTCATCAGCTCCTGCACCACAGAATCTGACCCGTTGCCAGTGATGGCCTGAACAGATTTCCAAAGGGCTTTCTGATATTTGGCTGTGAATGCTATGTAAGAAGAAAGCCTGAGAAGCAGGTAAGCTGAAGCATACATTTTATTTGCTATAAAGTCAATTTTCTTGGAATCCTTGTTAGGGGTAGAGGGCGACAAGGAGACTCCAGCTTTCACACAAGTTGCCTGCTGCACTATATTTTCATGGCTAGGGTGTGCAGACAGCAAGTCGGTACCATTTTTAGACAATTTATATTTTCTCTCAAGCCACTTATCAACCCGATACTGAAGTGGGTGTGTTAAAGCACCTTCATGGTATTTTTTTCTAAATGCATTATAGATGGGATTAAAGATCCTTCATCTCCCTATAATCATCTTCATCAACATCTTGGTTGGGCTCCCATGTAGGCAGTTCCAGGGTATCAAGCATATTTTGTATAAATGTAAACATAGAGGAAGGATCCTCATGGTCACCTGGGGGATCCCCAAGATGAGGGTCTGGAAACTCCTGGGGCTCAAGGCCCTCAAAATCCATGTCAGGGCCATCATAAAATTGATCATCATCTGCATCACCATCACAGTCTACAGAAGAAAGAACTGTGGAAGGGTACTTGCCAGCCCCAGTAAATCGAGGACCCATCTTTTGAAGGGTCTGAAACAGTTGCCATGCTTTTTCCACATCTTGCACTGACGGAAGAACCTGCGTAGTTTTTTGTTTTTTCTGTGTGCTTTAAGCTGCCTGTTGTCTCACTATTGGCTTTCCCAGGAGCAACGGGAGCATATCTGTCTTTTCAGAGTTTCTTTTTAGCCACTTCCTCAGAGGCTTGATCAAGCTTCCTTTTTTCTTCACTCTTATTATTTTTCAATTTGTGAGGAACTTCATCTTTGGAAGCTTTATTTTTTGACTGGGACCTGGAGGGTTCCTTAGCACCTTTGATTTTGGTATTTGTACTTTTGAATGGCACCTCGTCAGAAGCCTTTGATTTATCCTCGGCCACAATAATCAAAGGTTTGTCTGCTATATTTTCCAATTTAAGCAAAGCAAACCAGTTCTGGACCTACAAATTGAGTGCAGGTTTCTGTGAAAATGCCTCCAGCCAATCCTGCCCCAGTTAATCAACTCTATTGCTAGTGCCTTTTTTTTTTGGCTGTAAAACTGGGATCTATACCAGTGCCAATCTTAACAGAAACCCAGTAATACTCAACTGAGCACAGGTGGCTGCTGGACCCTTATGGACAGTCCTGACACAAATGGTACCAAGCTCCAGTAATATAACAAAAAAGGTTTCCTCCTAATTGCCAATCTAGAGAGAAAACCCAGAGGTACGGTTTAAATTTGAAATCTACTGCAGGTGCCTCATGGTAAACCCCATGAGGTCGGAGGTAATAAACAAAGCAACTGTCCCTAATTCAATGGTTTCCACAAGAATTTGCCCCACTAATGAAGGACATCATTGAAAATAAGCACCCGCAATAAAATTAGGCTTTAAACTAGTCACGGTAAAAATAAAGTCAAAATAGCACCATTGTGCTAAAAATAAAAAATTTGCACAGCGCTATTGAAAAAGTAAAACTTTCACTCAGCACACTAAAGGAAATAATTTATGAGGAACATTTTACCCAGATAAGCACTAGGAGGCTGTCAACAAGGACAGTTGGGAATCACCTCAGAGGCAATATTGCTCAGTCCAGCAGAGAAAAAATTCTGAAGCATTCAACAGCTCTCATTCAGCTCACCTCCCCCCCCGTCTTTTGATTGGCTTGGCCCTACGCTCATTTAAATATCTCGTAAAGGTACACCACCGGAGCAGTTGCACCTAGCCAGCTAAGTGCAAAAAAGTTACTGATGCTAAAGGACTCCTGGGGTAAGAACTCAAGATCCCTTGAACCTTTAACCATGGCAGAATTAGGATCACAGGTTTGGGGGTTGGCCTTACAATATATGCAGTACACTACATATTTTTCTTTATTGAATTCCAGCCATGGATATTCTTTTTTTCCATTCAGGACGGAAATTCCTGACACTTTTTTCTCTATTATATCTCTGGCCCTTGGTAAGGCCATTGTCAGACCTTTTACGTTTAGCAGAACTGGATGTTGAGTACTAGTACTTGCTCCTCCAGATTTTGAGAAACCAAATTTTATTAAGCTCATTTTGCAATCAGAAATTGCTCTGGGAAATCAGAAAAGTTAGAAAAGGTAGATGGACAACACGTGACGAGACTCAATGATTGACACACTCTACGATGGTCAACCTAACAATGTCTGTGTCACTACATGCAGTTACAGAATATTTTTTTCAATTGTATTCATCACATAACTAGGGACAGTGCTTGCGCAAACATCATGATGCTGGTGGGCGTAATTTGACTGCAACTCTGGTGGCTTAGTTATTCATCAAGAAAAACACTGACTTTTATTTGACTTAAATTAACAGGCTTACTTCAGGCCAGAAAAATATTTCTGTCTCAAACAAAATATTTGACTGTTAGACGTGACACACATGCTTGCTTCAGCCCAGAAAAATATCCGACTACTAACTTCTCTCTCAAACAAAATATATTTGTCAGACATGGAACACAGGCTTTGCTTCAGCCCAGAAAAATATTTTGTGACACTTGTACTCTAACTTCTGTCTCAAACTAAACAGATCTGACTGTTAGACGCAGTGACGCAAGCTTTGCTTCAGCCCAGAATTATTTAGTGACTCCCCCGTTTGGTACTAAACTTATTGGAAGAAAGAATCTGTGCCACAAGGTTGCCTATACATGGTCAGACTTTTAAACTACATTAATTTTATAATTACAGTACATTTTCTGATCTGGCAGTGAGAGTGTCTGTACTTTATTGGATCCTCAGGGGGTGAGAGGACCTGGGGTCTGAAGACATTTGTTACTCAAGGCCCACAAATTGTTTGCATCTCAGTGGGAGGAGGTGTATTCAATAACCCTATTCTACATGTACAGTGTGGCTTACAGTTAAGAGGAGACTCAGTCTCTGGGACTGAAATATTTTAAGTGGTGGTGGGAGTAAGGCCTTTTTAGGGCCTGTCTAGTCTATTATAAACTGGTTATTGGACTTAAAGAACCATCTAGCATCTAGCCACATGAGAGGTGGCTTGGAAAGTTTTAAAAAGCTCCCCTTTTCCTGCAGTGGTGAGTGCACTGAAAGGGTGGGGGTAGAGGCATAAAATCAAAACAATTAACTAGAGACTTGAAGGAACTTTGGGATACTACAGTATTGTAAAGTCTCTTGATTATATGGTTTTAAGTAAAGGGGGAAGGAAGTGTATTGGGTGTGTGGAGTTGTGAATCTAAGACTGACCTGTCAGGAGTGTTTGGAATATGCGCTGGGGTTTCAAGGACATGGTTAGGCAGTACTCCCCATCAAGACTAAAGCATCTTCGTCCTTTTGAACATTCTCCGCTCCCTGTGGAAGTTTATAATAGAGGCAGAGCTTTCGGCATCTGGAAACGAGGGAGCAGAAGGAGCCTGGGATCCTGGAACTCTTGGGGGGGGGGAGAAGTGGGTAATAGAGACAGTGAGAACCAGGAGACGCACTGGGGCGAAATAGACACAGGAACGGGGTTACTCTCACCTTGTGCCCGTACCCAAGGGATCTGACTTTGTCAGGCAGGAAATGGGACCATCACTGGACTCTCGTCCCTTTGGGGCAGTGTTAAGCAATGCCAGGTCAATTAGGAATAAGACCGCAGTAATTGCGGATCTTGTTGTTACTGCTGACCTGGCTTGCATCACTGAGACCTGGCTGGATGAAAGTGCGGGCCTATTTTGGAGTCTGCAGTTCAGGTTGGGTTCTCGGTGATTCACCGCCCAAGAGTGGACCGTATGACGGGGGGGAGGGGGTTGCAGTCTGTTTTAGACAGGAACTTGACCTCAGGGAAGTGCCAGCTGGATGCACTAACTCCTTTGAGTGTATAGAGGGTGCAGGTTACAGGACCCTTCTCATCTACCGTCCACCAGGTGATGGAAGTTCCTGAAAGAGGTTGCAGAATTCATTGCCGAGATGGTACTGGAGTCTCCCAGGTGGTTAATTCTGGAGAACTTCAATGCCTGGGTCAATCATGAACTCTTGCCATTTGGACAAAATCTCCTCCAGCTGATGGATACATTGGGCCTGACATGTGTTATTACCTCTGCAACTCATGAGTAGGGGCACACATTGGACTTGGTGTTCCATCTGGGGATGGAGATCTCAGATATGGAGGTAGAGCCAGTCGGTTGGTCTGACCATCTTGCCGAGGTTCAATTTCGCAGTCCCCTGAAGTAGGCCTGCCCCTAAGGAGTTGGTGCAGTTCCGTCCTTTTAGAGGAGTTACCTCAGGAGACCTAATGATGGAGATGGATTTCTCAGGATTTCCAATGGATAGAACTGACCCAGGGCCCCCTGGTATTGGTCTATAATAGGGCTGTTGTGGAGGCCCTGGATGTCACTGCCCAAATTCATGTTTGCCCCTTTACCCGGGGGCCCCCTGGTTTAATGGGGAGATCCGACTCACCTGGAGGTGGATAAGCTTAGATTGTTGAATCGTTACAAGGTATACCAATCAGCAATTTTCCATAAAAAGGCAGAGTTCCTGTCCAGGGAAATTGCTGCAGTGAGGAACAGGCCAGCTCAGCTCTTCCGGACTGTGGACAGACTGTGTAATCCAGCCTGTCTGTATGCTGGTCAAGCACTGTCGCAGTACAGTGTGACGAGTCTGCGCAATTTTTCGCTGATAAGGTATCCACCATCAGGGATGAGATCAGCCAGTGCCTTCCCATTGGACCTTGCACTGATCAATTGGGTGGTACTAATGCCCAATTGACTTGGTTCACCTTTAACCAACCAGCAGTTATGGATATAGTGAGGATCATCCACACTTTTTGGCAAACTTACTGTAGTTTGGATCCAGGCCTTACTCGCCTGCTAGTGGGGTGTGTAGAGGTTTTCGGCCCAGTCCTTGCTAGGATAGTGGTGGTTTCATTGGAGAGAGGGATCTTTCCAGATCCCTTATAGGAGGCAGTAGTACACCCCCTTCGAAAAAATCCTCCCTTGACCCTGACTGCCAAGCGAACTACAGACCAGTCTCAAACTTACCCTTTGTAGGGAAAATTGTTGAGAAGGTGGTCGCTTTGCAGCTGAAGAATCATTTGGCCAGCCACAACATCTATGACCCTCACCAGTCTGGCTTCAGGAAACGGCATAGCACTGACACAACCCTGGTGCGGGTACTAAATGATCTCCTGATGGTGAGAGATTGGAGAACTCGTTCCATCTTAGTTCTCCTCGATCTCTCAGCAGCATTTGACCCTGTGGATCATGGAATGATGCTCTGGCGCCTGCGGTTTTTCTGTGGACCGAGGGAGGCAGTTCTCAGCTGGTTTTGATCCTTCCTCGAGGGCAGATCACAGAGTGCTCAGGGATTTATTCCTCGGCCCCTCACTGGCTACCCTGCAGGGTGCCTCAGGGCTCAGTGTTGTCCCCAATGTTATTCGCCGTATATATGCTTCTATTGGGGGACATTATAAGACGGTATGGGCTAAGTTTTCATTGCTATGCTGATGATTCTCAGCTCTACATGTCTTCTGTGCCTGAACAGGAGTCTGATTCAATTAGTGTTTAATAACTGCCTTCTGGAGATACAGAACTGGATGAGTACTAATTGGCTTAGGTTGAACTTAAGTAAAACAGAGGTACTGGTGGTGATCCCTGGTTTTAGGACAGAGGCATGGGCGGGAAAACCCTCAGACTTACACCTTTGGGGGCCCCATTTATGGCCTCAGACTAGGTGCGTAATCTGGGAGTGGTATTTTAGGAGGGCCTGACACTGAGGGCACAGGTGTCAGCTGTAGTCAAGTCCTCCTTTTTCCATCTAAGGAATATAGCACAGGTGAAGGACCTGGTCCTGCCTGAAGATCTCCCTATCTTGGTCCACACCTTTGCCACCACTCATTTTGATTACTGCAATGCCCTCTATCTAGGGCCACCAGGGGTGGAGCTAGTGCAGAACGTGACGGCCAGGTTGTCAACTGGAATGCCCAGATCCAGTCCTAGAACACCTGTGCTGCGTGAAATGCACTCGCTGCCCATGCAGTGGTGGATCACCTTCAAGGTCGCACTGCTGACCTATAAGGCCCTACGTGAGCAGGGACCTCACTACCTGAAACAGCTCGTTTGCCTACTGCCCCTCCCGCTCTCTCCGATCCTCTGACGAGGGATTGCTAGAGATTCCCAGGGTAGCCCTGAAAATATCTGAAGAAAGATCTTTTGCCTATATGGCACCTACCCTGTGGAATTCTCTACCTCGTCAGATACGAGATAGCTTGACCATGGAAGGATTTAAAAAAGCCTTAAAACTTGTTTAACCAGCCATTTTTGAAGACTTACTGTTTTTTATTGTTTGTGTTATCAGTTGTATTGATTTTAAATATAATTGTACAAATTACTATAAAGGTGCCCTGAGCTCAGGAAGGGTACCTTATATAAACTTTTACTTACTCTTACATTTTGTCTCAAACAAAATACGTCACAGACACAGTGACACAGGGTTTGCTTCAGGTCACAAAAATATTTTTTGACTATACTTCTAACTCCCATCTCAAACAAAATATATGTCAGACACAGTGACACAGGCTTTGCTTCAAGCCAGAATTAGTGACTGTACTGACTTCTGTCTTAAACAAAACGTCAGACAGTGACACAGGCATACTCCATAGTGTGCAATTTTATTTAGGGGGGGTAGCAAATAGGCTCTGAACTGCTTCTTTTTCCATGAAAACTAACAAAAAAAAAATACTGAACCTTTCTGTAATTCTATTTATTTTATTTAGTTTTTGTTTACCGGGTAGGTGCCATTACCCAAGGCATGACTATTTGCAGGTACGACCCGGGAGATTTACAATAGCCAGAGGTGAACAATGGCAATACAACTGATTTGGGGTACAGACAAAATACAGACAGACCAAAATGAGGTTATACAATTAGGTAAAAACATTGAGGCAAGGTTTTACAATCACTCATAGGTAAGCAGGCTGCAACAAATAGAATACAAATTGATTTGGGGTAGAGATATAGTGCTAACAGGCTAAACAAGGTTTTACAGATACATGGTGGGTAAGAAAGCTTAATAAGGTGTACAATCACTTAATTGGGGAACATAAAGGTTTGGTAGTTACAATACATTGTGAGACAGTGAGATAGGGGTTGACACTAGAAGGACTAGTCACTAATACTCTCTTTGCATCCAAAGGATAATACAGCTTTCAGGCTCTGGGATGGTATGTGGGTGTTTTAGGGAACAATGCATGGCATTTGTATTTACCCATGCATAGCAACAACCACTGTAATGATTCACAGGGGCTGAAAAATCCCCAAGTCCGAGGTCCGGGACGCATCCTAGCAGCAGCAGGACTTGAACTGCACAGCCCTGTAAAGTCAGACGGACTTGCTACTTGCTGTGCAGTTCCTACACTCCTCCATGGCGCACCTGCCCTCCCCAGCGTGCTTCTCAGAGTCCTCAGCAACGTGCCGGAGGTGGTGAACGCTCATTTTCCAACTCCGATGTCAATGAAATGCAGGGCGGGGTCCAGGAAATGTGGGGTGGGGTAGCAGGGCTTCAGGAACCTCTGTGTACGGCAGCAGCTTCAGTCGGCAGACAGCATGCACAGCAGCCAGTCTCGCGGGAGTTGGTGCATTGCAAGGTAGGGATGCCGTGGTAAACCGGTATAAAAGTGTATCGCGGTATTTTAGTCCACGATAGCAGTATCATGCCCTTTTATGTCAACCGCAATAACCGCATCATCCGGTATACCATGATTTTTCTGATATTTTGCAGTTATATTAAAGTGTGGCTAAGTGCTGTAGAAGGATTCCATGACACGTTCTGTTCTGCATACTGCATACAGCACGTAGTAACATTAGTTTTCCCGCTGTGGAGCAGCCCAACCAACCGAAATGACTGTCTGTCAAAGTTGTTGTGACCAATCCCGTTTGTAGTTGCTTGTCCTCCAGCAAGCAGTTAAATAGGGGTTGGCATCTAAGAAATGCCCTTTTTCTTCAGTAGCTGCTGAGCGTTCAAGTGACTGCTACTTGTGGAGAGACTAGAGGAGCACGTTTTCAGGGCCCGAGACACCTAACTGCCCGAACAGCTCGGAAATTGACTTTTTAGGTGTGGTTAAACCATCCAACAGCTAACAGTAAGCCTTCCACACTGAATCCGTAGTGTCTGACAGGCTAAATCGGGAGGGGAGTTGTTTAATTGTCGTGCTAGTGAGGCCGCTACTCGGATGAGTCGACTCGATCACCGCCCAGTCTCTGGGTTGCAGTAGTATTACTGTCTTCTGTTCTGCCCGAGACTGCAGCCAACTCGGACGGTCCAGTACAATTTCAGCCTCCCATTCCCTCTGTCCGGCGGTGAAGTAGTGTAGTCGTCGTCGTGTGATGTGAGTGTGACACACACAGACACTCAGTTGTCCTTTCGATGTCGACTCCGAATGGAGAAAAAACAATTTTGCACCTTCACAAGTTCAAGCTTGATGACGACCCGTGGACTCCAGGAGGCATCTGTTGCTAGTGGTGAGTGTAATGTAATCTAAATACTGTGTAAAAAAAAAAAAAAAAAAGTAGCAGGTTACCACAAGCTGTGCCAGCCAAGTCAGCAAATGCTTATGCAAATGCAATATATATATATATATAACTATATTTATACAGTGCGACTGCGACTCCGAGCCTGTCTGACTCTGGGAGGTCACTGTTTCTGGGTAACTTAGGTAAGGACTGGGTTGGAGGGGAGCCCGTAGGTTCTGCTGGTAGGAGCCAGAGGAACTGTGTCTGTGGGGAGGGGACTGTTCAGAGCCCGAGGGAGGAAGGGTTTTCTGAGGCATTGGCAACCTTCAGATTAAAATGGGTAGTAGTACTAGCCACTAAGCCAAGGGAAAACTGTGGGGGGAGAGAGGTTACTGAGTTAGTAGCAGCAGCACTGTCTGTGTGTGAGTGAGACATGACAGATGATAGCCAAGCTGCGTAGCTACTAGCTAGCCAGTAGATCATGGCAAGAAGACAAGTGCTGGTGGTGGTGAGGAGGTGACCCTGTGGTTTAATGTTTGTACCGGGGGATGGGTGGTCTGGAATATTTGGAGGGGCCTGGTCTGCATTGAGTGGACTGGAGTGCACTGTGCAAGCAAGTGGCACTGGTAGTAGTTTGATGAGGCAGTCTGCGTCCTCCTGGACTGAGCCTGTCACTCTCAACAACTTATAACTTGTAAATTGTAATTATGTAAATGTTTTGTGTGGGGGATGGGGTAAGGTTATTATTGTGCCACTTGTACCAAACAGGACAAAGTGCACTGCAGTGCCTTTTGGGGGGTTGTGTGTTGTGTGGGGTTACTGGGTGTATGTGGTGTTCCTTGTAAAATAAATATAATGATTTTGCTTTGAGGTGGCACTGCGAGGGGGGGTAGTCAGTCCTTAAATTCCTGTAGACATGTCTGGGGCCCTTCCTTTAAATTAAATTAAAAGAATCCCTCTTCTCAGTCATGATGAAACCGAAATATCTCTCTGCGCTTTCAATTTTGTAGGCAAGTAGTAGGAAGACATTATTACCCACTACCCCCTACCATCATCCATACCATCGCACCACCAACAATACCAGCCTGAGAGGTTTGACCAACTTGACCATCATCTCTCTTCAAGTCGAGAAGTAAGTTATTTGTTGTTTTATTGTTCAACTTATGTTTGGGCATAGCATTGTTGTGTACTTTGTTTGCAAATTGCAATGTATGAATTTCATCTGAGGGCATCAGGAGTCCGGACTGTCAGACTGTCACCGACCAGCCACATGTCTGGTGGTTCTTCAGCTTTGTCTGCCACTGGGTGCCTCCCACCTCTGTGAAGTTAGGTAGTAGGGCAGTGGCGAACTGGCGAATGAGTGGGCAGGTGCAGCTGGTGGGCATCTCCCTCCATGGTCCCACTCCCCCCACAGCAGCATCATCACACCACACCCTGCTGCAAGTGCATATGGGTGTTTTTATATGTTTCTGTTTTGTTGTTAATTATAAGAATGATTTTCATAAAACAGGCTTCCTCTAGTCCATCCAGTCTTCCAGCAATGGTGGGATCTGAACCTAAAATGTAGGTGAATTCATTTCAATTAACCCCAGAAAGTGTGACTTGAAGTTCCCATCACTAATGAGAACTGGATCGATGTTTTTTGGACTAGAGTAGCATTTGGTTTATGGTGTATGGCAATGCATTGTCATTATGTAATGTTTTACCTGCCTGCTTTAGGCCTCCTCAGTCAGGAAGGGGTAGTTTTGCCCCAAAGCGCAGACTAAGGCAAGTTTGCTTGAGATCAGTGTGCATTTTATATAAATATATATATATATAGTAATAAGATGAAAACTTTTTTTACTGTTTTATAAAAAGTTTGAGTGCTGGACTTCTTTTGTAATGTTGACACCGGTGGGAGGAGGAGGTTGTGTGGGAAAGAATAAGTGGTCCCTTAGTGCGCAGTACTGGCACCTGGCTGGCAATCCTGGCATGCACATTCATTATACCCCACCCGTTACCGTCGGCAGTTGCTGCCATGGAGGCATCACTTGACTTGGTTATAAGGGTCAGGGTACCATTATGGGAGCACTGAAGGTGGGTCGGGTCGACTTGGGGGGGCTCATCCTCCCTTTTGCCGACGGACCCGATGGGCATCAGCAAGCCAAGGTCACTCACCTCGCTGAGGACCACACTCTTGGGTGATGGCTAGGATTGGGGAATGGACATAAAAAGGCAATAAAAATCCCCTGCAGAGTAGGTGGTGGGCAGGTGAAGCCTCCTTCCCCTCCATACCCACCCCATCTGTCACAGGAGGGTCTCCTTGACTGACTCCATCCTCTGAGGATCTGACAGTGACACCTTGCTGTGTCCTCCCCAAGGGTTCCGATTCCAGCTGAGTCTGAGTGTCAAGTACAGTATGTTTCTCCCTGTTTGAGGGGCACCAGGTGACTTGAGGTGAGGTGTCCTCCTGCTCATGGTTGACGATAATGATATATATAAGACATTGTGGGCAACCATGGGGTTACAGAGTTGGAACTTGGGGTACTTGGAATTGTTGAGCAAAGCCTGGTGTTGGGCATGGGAAGGGGAGGCAAAAGGAGGTTCAAGTTACTTGGCAGCTGTGGCTGGCAAACTGGCAATAGGAAAATGAAAACAGAGTTAAAATAAAAAAGTATTTCAAGAAAAGATGTGCCTTCCTTCAAAAACATTATTCGGAACTTGGAAGGTGGTAGAGCAAATGTCAGTGTATTGGGATTATGATTTACATCATTCATCATCATGTGGTGTTGGCTTGATGCTTTGACAAGTTAGAGAAACTTCAGAAGGAGGTCCACCCACCATCCCAGACATCAGATGAGATGAAAATGGGGATAAAAAAAAAAAGAATAATGATGAAAACAATTAGAGTCAGACTCAGTGGGGGTAAGGGTGTCAAGCTGTGGTAGCAGTTAGTGCAGGTCCAGATAAGGACAGGAGTGAACTTAGAAGGCAGGTTGGGATCCATGTTTGTGGGGCTGGCGCGGGTGGGGGGCGCTTATAGAGTAGACTGTATATGTCATGTGCACTGGCAGACAGGTGCACATCAAGTATGTATTTGTGTGTGGGCCGGGGGGTCATGGACATGTCAAGCACAACATATCCACTGTTGGAGGATGAAGTTGAGATGCTGGCTGGCTGGCCAGTATGATGGTCCATGGTGGGAGGGTAGGCAAAATCATGGGCCAGTGCAGTGTGTTAGGTTAGTTTCTTAATTTTGCAATTGCAAGCAAATGAAAAGTATTTTGTAAAATGTACTTAGGAAGAAAACAAGACTGCAACAATAGCAATTAAAGAAATGAAAAACACCTATTTAACTTTTTCAGGGTAGCCGGAGATTCATAAAGTTACTTACGGACGTCGTGAAGGCCATCAAGACTCAAGTAATTAAGCTGAAGAAGTAGAGGACACTTGAACTGGTTGCTGCGTTCAGACAAGTGACTGATGATGATTTAAGAAAAACAGATCCATGTTCAGTTTTGTACATGGGGATTGTTATTAATAGTGAACTGCGAAGTCATTCTATTTAAATTACCACCGATATATTCATGAAAAATACAATGAATGCATGCCAGACTTCGACATCCCTTTCTATGTACTGTATAGATTGGTTAGTATTTTTTTTTCAGTTCAAATTTTGGGAATAACTTTGATAGACTAGGATTTTAGGAAGGATTCTACTTCATTTTGTGAGGTTGAGGTTTTACAGTTACCAAGCAAGCAAAATATGGCTAAGTGTACTTGTGATTTCCACTGAATATCAGGTCAGTCAGTTTGACTAGAAACAAACCTCTCAGTGAGTGTTAACTCAAGCTGAACCTCATGTTTGACGTAATGTATTCTTACATCTACCAAAACTATTCTGTTTACTTACACAAACAACTCACACTTGTAGACAGTAGACAGTAAGTTGTTGAACTCAAGAGTTGTACTGTCAGATTTGAATTCTGTCTTTTTTTGCTGTTACTTTGCTTAACTAGTCTTCTCTTACCCTCTCTTGCATGGTGTTGCACTTGCACCGTTGTGAAATTTCTACTTGCTTTATTATAGTAGCTGTGAATTCAAACATTTTATTTTGATAGGCAGAGTGGCAGTTGCAAAATTAATCCCAGGACACAAATCATCACACTTTCCTGTTAAGTACATCTCTTTATTGTACAACTGATGTACTTTAAGCCTAATAGGGTAGGTCAGGTCAGGCACTGAGGTAGTCCTCCTCCTCCTCCTGTCTCTTCCTCCCCTGTCTATATTTGAAACCTCAACTGTGAATCCTCATGACCATTCCATGCACTCGGTGATATCTTAATCACTTTGTGATTGAAGATCGTGTCATAGTTGTGTCTTCAACAAAAATCGGACCAATCTAACTGGCAGCAGTTTTACTCCGTAGTCCGTACTGATCTGGTGGTCTGTCAGCCTGTGAGTCAGGTACAAAAATGGCGACATCTATTGAAGAGAAAGAGTCCTTGGAAGTAAAAAATGGTGAAGTAGTGTTGTATTTGGAAGAAGTGATGGAAGCAGACAAATCAACAGATATAACACCTCCTGAGCACCTCAACAGTCAACCTCAATCTCATTCAGATTCAAATTTAAAAAGAAAACATCACAGCCATCAACAAGGTAAAGATAAATTGGCGCGCACTTGATTTCTAATGAAGGTCTATTGCTGTAGTGAGTGCCAGTGGCAGTCACATTCCTAAACTGATAATCAGAATGACATGATCACTCCACTATACCCACCAAGCTAAGAAGGTAAAATCATCCGTTTGGGTGTATTTTGGGTATGCAAAAAGATGGAATAGTCCAGGAAGATGGGAGACCCATTTGTAGAACTTGCAGAGTCTACATTTCTGCAAAGGTGGTAATACATCCAATATGTTTACTCACCTCAGGATCATCATCCTGCTTTACATTCTGAGGCCAGCTTGAAAAATAAGGCCAGTAAGGATGGAACTGGAAAGATTCAATAGTGTACACTGACACTATATGTCATGCTGTATTTATCTTAGTCGTGCTAGGGTTTACTTTAAAGTGCTTTTGTCACATGATCACATTGTTTTCTATTAGACAGAATCACTTAAAAAAAAAATTTCTGGTATGGGTAAGACACAATGTCTAATAGGCAGTGTGTCACTGTGCGTGTGTTGGGGCCGGGGGGAGGGGTTATCTTAGATTGAGAGTAAGACATCGTGTTACTATTGATCAATACTGCAGTCCCTGAATAATTAGCCATTGGAATATCTGATATGGTATTTTCTACCCGAAAACAGCAGCCAAGTACATTCATGTACTTTCTTCTCATGCAAGTATTGAATATGCCCCACCCCCTGTGCCATGTCGTCATGCAAGGGAGAGCATTTGGGTGTATAATAATTATTGTCATTGAAGTAAATGAGGCTTGCTTGATGTTGCATGATACAACATGTAATGGACAGTCTTACTAGTCTCTGAGATTCATAGAAGGGCATCGCTTCACTAACTAGGCCCTTGTTACTGGAGTGAACCCCTTCGTTAATTTTAGACTGGCCATTGTATGTTGCACTACATACCACACAAAATCATCTAGCTATATTCACTTCAATGGGAACAGCCCCTGTGTTCTCCCTTGCAGGATGTAATAACGCATGGGAGTAATCTTGCATGAGTAATTTAAAGAATGTGTGCACACACCACTGGCTGGTGTTTTTAGGGCATTTCATCGAGGTTTATATAGAGAAAAAAGAAAAATATGATGTATGCTATCATGACATATCACTTGAGGTTGACTGTGGAGGTAAGGATGGAGGGAACTGTTATTGGCATTGGCACTAAGCCTTCGTGATGCTCACTGGCACCCATCCCCCATACAAAATGTACAAGCTCAGCAGCAGCAGTAGTAGTAGTGGATGTGGCAGCGGCACACAAGTCCATACAAAACTTGGTACCATGGCAGACGGCATTGCGGCAGTGCATACATATTTTCATTCTAGTTTGCATTCCTCAGCTCTTCGTCTGTGTAATTGGGTTGGTAGCCTCAGCCTGCCTCTCCAGGAGTCAGTGCTATGAGTGTATGCTTCTGGGACATTTTTTTTCTGTCCACTATTTAGTAGCGCAAATAAATTGCTCCCTCAAACATACAGGCAACAATTCTGTTCTAGCAGCAAACCACCAGGTTACCAACATTAACTGAAAAACTATAATAATAGTGAAGAAAGAAGTCAGAGTATGTCAGTCAGTCAAAGAACAAAGAACTCACAGGCTTGGCTCTCAGCGGATCAGGCATGGTGAATAAGCTGAGCATTGGCACACTCAGCTTAAAATGTCAAAAACACCTCTACTAGAGTAGCACTCCAGTTCAGAAGTGTGTGGAGGTCTGGAGGACCACAGAAGGTGAAGATTCCAATAAAACAGTTTGTAGTACTGGAACTTGATTGCAGCACCAAAATGTAAGCCCAACACATATCCACTGTTAGAGCCTTAACAAAAGCTAGGTATGGCCATTACCTAGCACCTGCAGTATCTGCTTAGCTCATATAAGGTTCATCAGAACCTCCTACTGACAAACCTCACATAAGCTAGCGCCAGATGCTGCTGGTCACGGTGCTAGTGAATGGTCATACCTAGCTTTGTCTTTACTCTAACAGTGGATATGTGGGTGGTTCACATTTTGGTGCTGCAATCAGGTTCCATTGTTCTACAAACTGCGTTATAGGAATGGAATCTTCACCTTCTGTGGTCTTCCACACTTCTGGACTGGGGTGCTACTCTATGCAGGTGTTTTGGATGTTATGGAAGTCAAGTCATTATGGCCTGCATTCATCAAATACTGTGTTTGTGACAGCTCCTCCAGTCTGAACGGTACGCTCTGCGCCCGGCCTGCCCACCACACACACCACCTTATATTTGGTCTCCCCACACGGCTACGGTCCCTCAGACTAATTTGGCATTTGGTGTTGGCCACCTGTCTTAAGTTTAGGGATGGCCTTCATCAAATACTGTGTTTGTGACAGCTCCTCCAGTCCGAACGGTACGCTCTGCGCCCGGCCTGCCCACCACACATACCACCTTATATTTGGTCTCCCCACACGGCTCACAGTCCCTCAGACTAATTTGGCATTTGGTGTTGGCACCTGTCTTAAGTTTAGGGATGGCCTTCATCAAATACTATAATATTGTTCCCTAGTCCATGCCACTGTATCATATTTCTCAAGGTGTTTGGTACAGCTGGCAACCTTCAGGGTTTACTCCTCCTATCCTGGATCCATCCTTGTAAAGAGGACAAGGAGGCGCTATTTGGTTAAGCATTTACTCACTGAGTGACTGTCACTCGACCCTCCCCTATGTTAAGTCAAAAAGTACAAATGTGTGTGGTCATGTACGGTCTGAACATAGCAACATAAGTCACCATAGCATAGGGACTGCAGCACAAAGCACAGCTTGAAACATGAATGCGCACAAGAAAGATGATGCCTTAATTAAAAAGGAAAAAAAAGTAGTACACAGTCAAAGATGAAGTGAGTGACAGTTTTTTTTGTAATGTGAATGTTGTAATTTAGATTATGTTATAGGTTAATGTTACATTTAACTGTAATTAATTCATTTCAGACTCAGAGTCAGTGTGAGAAAGGCAGTAAAGGCAAGGCATCACCATCATTATCCGTAATGAGCTCACCAGATCAAGAAAAAAAAAGTACACCTCAGCCATCAATTCTGATGGCATTAGAAAGGGGGAGGAAATTTGAACCAGCTTCAAAACAGGCACAGGAGTTAAACTCAGCTGTAGCATCTTTTATTGCAAAGGACATGTAACCATTCCAAATTGTAGATAGGCCTGCTTTCCGCAATCTAATAGAGAAACTAAATCCCAGATATCCGATGCCTGGTAGGTCATATTTCTCCACTAAAGAAATCCCGAGAATGTACAATCTGGTGAGAAAACAGGTGGAGGCTTCAGTGGCAGGGGCACGGTGGTTTGCTGCTACAACTGATTTGTGGACCAGCAGTGGAGGAAGTGGCGAGCCTTACATGAGTCTAACAGTACATTACATAACAAGCGAATGGGAGCTAAAGAAAAACTGCCTAGAGACACTCTTTCTTCCAGATGACCATACAGCAGAGAATATTGCGGAATCCTTTCAGGAGCTTCTTGAGGAATGGGCACTAAGCATTGAAAATATGTCTGCAATTACCACCGACAATGGAAGCAATGTTAAAAAGGCATTCAGAGATGTGATTAAAGTCAACTGGTTGCATTGCTTTGGCCACAATCTCAATTTGGCAATTGGAAAAGCATTAAAGATCAATAAAGTTGAGAGTGCACTTAGAGCATGTCGGCATCTGGTGCAAGGGTTCACTCGCAGCTGGAAGAAAAAAGAGAGAGTTAAAGAAAAAACAAGCAGAACTAAATGTACCACAACATTCTCTTGTTCATGATGTAGTTACAAGATGGGGTTCCACATATGCCATGGTGGCCAGGTTTATAGAGCAGCAGCAGGATGTGTGTGCAGTATTGGTTTCAGACCGAAATACATGGCATTTGATGCCAAAGGACTCGAATGTAGGTGTGCTTGAGGACATAAATCAAATATTGGGCCCTTTGAATATGTTCACTGACTCTTTAGCAGCAGAGCAATATGTAACAATGTCAGCACTGAAACGGTTTCTGCATTACCTAAAATCAGAAGTCCTAAGCCCAAAGACAACAGATGGACCACTGGGTAAGCAAATGAGAGAAGCTATATATGATGACCTATTCAAAAGGTATCAGGAATTGGATCAAATTGAACGCACACTCGAAATTGCATGTTTTATTGATCCACGATTCAAAGCTAATTTTACAGAAGATACCGATTTGGTTATATCCATGGTAATACAAGAAGCCGTCAGCCTTGGTATTGCGCCAGAACCAACACAAACACACAGTCTGCTGCTGCCTGAGTGTAGAGGTACAGGTACCACACTACCAAATACTACTGCTACTACGTTGCCTGCAACGTCTGCTTCCATGGATGATGACAGTGACCGTATGTTGTCAAATGACAATGAACGTGTGACTGAAGACTCTTTGTCCCCCTTCTCTGGTGGTATCACAATGTGTATCATTCATCAGCACAGCACAGATTGTCAGAAAGTTCTTCATGCCCTGGGATTTCCACGTTATTAAAACGCATCACTGAAATACGAAGAATTCAGGTTGAAGGACCAAGAGAAGAAATTCCACTAGAGAGCAAAGTGAGAAATGAGATAACTCATTACATGGCCCTGCCATATATGAATACAGATTTGGATCCTCTTCTGTGGTGGAAAGGCCATGAAGCCGAACTACCATTTTTAGCAAATGTTGCTCGCAAAATGTTATGCATTCCAGCAACAAGTGTGCCATTAGAAAGGGTATTTAGCACTAGTGGTCTGGTCCTAATGCCAATGAGATCTAGACTAACACCAGAGCATGTAAACATGCTTGTGTTTCTGAACAAAAATTTACAGTGATTTTTTTTTTTTTTAAAGATGCCAAGGCACTTCATGCACGGTGCACCACCTTCAAAAGAATACCACCAGTGGAGGGGGGCAAAGAGTGTAGATGGAGTCATCTTATTCACTCACTTTCAGATTACATCACAGCGGACTATCAAGAAGAAGAATTACTCGAGAAGGAGGGCTTCACTCACTTAGTGCACACAGATCATTGCAGGCAGTCTGAACTTAATAACAAACACATCACACAACACTTGACAGAAAAAATAACACCTTTATTGCATTTTGAAATACTTCTGCACTGACTACAAGTTGCAACTTGTAACACTAAAATACAGTTCACACTCAACATGGCTGGTAGATATATTGATGCTAGGGTCTTATTTTTATTATTGAGATGCTAGCAGCAGTATACGTTCCTTAACTACAGTCACAAAACACAAAGAAGACTACTTGTTCACAGCAAGTTTGTACATCCATCTCTCTGCTAGAAAGAACATGAAACTATTTCTTAATGTCTCTATTTTGAACTGATTATAGTGTGTCAGCCACTCAGTTCAGATGAGTAGATGTGGCTCCAAGATAGTCTGACACGGATGATTCCTTTCATTCCGGTTTTGCATGTGTAGTCCTCTCTACCCCAGCCATGACTTCTTTGAACTGTTTATTTAACTCTTTATTCTTCCTGCTGTCTTGAATCTATTCAAAACTCATCTGATAAGCTTAATTCAAGTCCCTTCAGTAAGTGGCAGCATATCAGTGTTAATTCTGGAAGGAATACAGCAATAAATTCAGTTGATAATAGGCTCCAAAGCAAATGCGTGCTGCTCTAAGGAAACTAGGGAAGAAACACTATCTCATTATATGCTGCCTGTTACACCTGTGTCACTATCCCTGATCCAGTTTAAAGGGACACATTCATGTACAGTGGCACTGGCAGACACAGAGACCATGAAAAGCTTATTTAATTGAGGTATTGTGTGTATACTCAACCTGTGCTGCATGAGTTCGAGATATAGATGACGAGACTCTGTGCACATAAATACTACACATTGGACTAGGAGCTATTTATTCTTAGAATCTCAGATGTCAGTGACAATCGAGTAGTGCTTAACTCAATGTACTTAGGCACTACTTGATCGTCACTGACATCACAAGGTTCTAAGAATGGCTCCAAAGTAGTATTTCTGTTGCACAGACTCATCTATATCTCTGAACTTTATGCAGTAGCAGCACAGGTTGAGTATACACTGCCACACACACAGTACCTCAATTAAATAAGATTTCCATGGGCTGAGTCTGCCTAGTGCCACACATGAATGTGTCCCTTGAACATACAGTTCAGAGGCTGTTTATGTTGACAACTTGAGTAACTTTAGGCTGTGTTGTGTAACTTCTGTAACATGCCTGTATTTGTAAATTAATGTAGTCGTCAGTTCAGCCTTGCACATTGTTTACATGATATAATGTAATAACTCTTATTCTTATTGTTCAATGTTTCAATTCTTAATTGTCCTTCCTTTTGGAGCGGACATTGATTTTGCCATTCAGTTCTTAGAGTTCGTACATATTGCATTCGAGTTAAACACCTTGCTTCAAGTCATGTGTGCCATGGCTACTACTAGCATACAAATTCTGTGTAAACCTCCACCTTACTCTGTATTTCTTGCAGGAGGACAGGACAACCAAGCAGTATCTGAGATTACTGTGAACTTGTTGTAAACAAGCCATTAAATAGAAAATAATGGATAGGCATGTGTGAATTATGTTTTTTTTTTTTCACACCTGAGGTGTGTGTAATGATGAAGGCCAGCCATAAACTTAATACAGGTGGCCATCATGAAATGCCGCATTAGCCTGGGGGACCAGACCGTAGTCCGTGGAGAACCAATAAAGTTGAGACTGAGTGGTGTGGAAGTGTGTGTGGGCCCGGGTGGGTGTAATGATGATGACCCATAAACCTCAAGAGATTTATGTGGTCATCATACCACACGCCAAAGGTGTGTTGAAAAAAAATAAAAATAAATCCATCAATATACACTTGCCTATTCTTAATCTTTTATAATTGCTAGTGCGTAGCTTTCCTTAAGTTTCAGTTTTCTGCAGTTTCCCTGCTGAGTGATGTGACTGAGCAGTGTTCAGTCTTCTAAACAATATTGTACAAGTTGTAGAAAAAGAGCACAGTTCGATATAAAAGACGTCAGCTTTGTTCTTTCAGCTTACATTTTTTGCTTCCTGGGGAAAAAAGCTGAACAGTGCAGAGTGAGGAGAGCTATAGCAACACTCGCTAACGCTGCGTACGAGTGTTCTTAGCCCCGCCACTCTCTCTCTCTCATCACGCCTACGCTACACTTCGTGGCTTCTTTCCCCAGAAACAAAAAAGTAAGCTGAAAGAACAAAGCTGACATGTTTTTTATACTGAACTGAACAGTGCTCTTTCGCCACAATTTGTACACAATATTGTTTAAAAGACCAAACACCACTTGATCACCTCACACACTACAGTCAGCGGGAAAAGTGCAGGAAAGTGAAAGTAGTTTGGAATGCTGCAATAGCCAGATTACGGGTTATTATGGTGTTACTTTGAAGACACCCCTACTCAAGCTGATAAATAGGGGGTCACCATTAATTATAATGTGATATTTCACATTTTAAAAATGAATGTTACAATAACTTTAGTTTGTAAAACTTAAAGTGTATAACACACATGTATGTCTTTGTAATGCAACGTGCACAGCACTGAAACATTTTTACATAAAGGAAAAAGCAATTTTATAAATAGCAGAATTTTAACTAAACAAAACATCGAACTACAAAAGTTGCACTCTCCCTGTATTATTTCACCTTGCAGACTTTGTATAATACAGATAAATGCATAACATAAAATGGAATAAGCAAAATATGTAAATTATGTGCACAAAAGTGAATTTAAATAATATTTCTAAGTTTGTTACATAAGTTGGGAAATTATCGCGATTCAAGGTTATCTTACCATCGCAATTTCATTATCGTGGCACCCCATTGCAAGGTCAGCCACAGGGGATCACATGTGTGATAAACAGTGATGTGACTGATCTGCACGTGTTCGATTTTGCTACTGCATCGCCACTTTGAGATGGCTGTTGGAGAGAACAGACGAGTGCTGCAGACAATCACAGCTTACTTTTGGAGCGCAAAAAAAATTATATATTATTTTGAACCCCTGCTTAGTTCTGTGCATTAGGGATTGTTTGGCACACATATAAAATGCGTATTTTGGGGGATTCATTCTATTTAGTAGTGTGACTGTTTGTGTGTGTGTGTTCTCTCAGGGATCTAGACTGTGATCACTAGTACTCGGGTCTGCAGCCGAACTCTAGAGCTTCTAAACATCAATTGATCAACTGAATAACGATTTCTGTTATTTCGGAGGCCGAGTTGTGTCAGCAGGAACAGGAGTACTGTCTTGAGCTGGTCACTTGGCTTAAATAAAAAAAAGGAAACCACAACGATCTAAGACCAGTTTAATTTACTATTCATTCAAGTCTTTTTTTTTTTTCCTATGCTTGTGTGCAGCAGCTGAGTGACCTATAAGAAATAGTCTCAGTCTATCATCTAATTTGGATTCTGGACTACACAAACTAGTCAGTGTCCTGGAACTAAAAATTAGCATAGGTTTGTTCTTGTGACAGCTGTATACAATTTTAAACATGCTAATCAGTCGGGGTGGTGAATCTCTGGACTGGGGTTAATATGCTCCCAGTCAGCGAGTCCAAGTCACAGCACTTAGTGGCAGTGTGATCATACATTAGAGACTGTAGAATGAAAAGAACAGTCTAACCAGTATTTTGGGTTGTCACTATATTATTTTGGGGCTAAAACAAGCCTGTCCAGTGTATCTGAAGACAGTCTATAAATTTTGAGATCAGTCACAAGTACAGTCTCTAAATAATACTTTTGGGGGCCGAAGCAAGTCTGTCCAGTGTATCTGACAGTCATATTTTGACAGATGTCAGAAGTACAATCATTAAAGCAAGCCAGTGCTGCAGTTTTTTATGTCAAATTACACCCAATCATGTTTGCACAGCCACTCTCCCTAATAGTTTGTGGTGTGATAATAGAATTAAATATAAATTATATTATAGTAGCTTTACATAGTTACCACCTCCACAGCCAGAGTTGGCTAACTTGTGACAAGTCTCGTGTCCATCTGCCCCTGCTAACCCATTTGTTTTAGTGATAATATTTTACGCCGCAGAAAAAAGGTGCAACTTACTGGGTCCTGATAAGGACTTGCCCTAAAAATGTAATACAAGTCCTGGATTTATGCATCCCCCAAAAAATTTTCAACCCCTGAATGACTTACAAAAGTTGTATTTACTGTGCCAAATGAGGCAAAAAACACAGTCCTAGTGTACATTTGTATATTGTCTGGCTACACCCGGGGGGAAGGGGGGTAGCAGCGAGTCCACTTGGTGTGCAGATCTGAAACCCCTGGCTACACCCCTATTAGTGACAGTTGTCTCCGACTTCTGTCAGTCTCAAACAAAATATGTCAGACACAACACCGATGCAGGCTTTGCTTTAGCCCAGAATCAGTTGTACTAACTTTAGCTTCAAACAAAATTAGGATACTGTGATTGCTTTCAGAGCCCCGAAATATTTGTAGCAGAACTTAAGAGTGATTTATGTCACGTCCTTAACTCTGCTGTTTGCCGTTTCAAATACACAAAATCAGCAATTTGATTATTTTTATTCTGCCAAACAAAATAATACTGTCACTTTCTGATTTCAAATTCAGTCCATTCTCAAGCCCAAAAAACAGTTCAGTCGGCGATAGTTGAGAATACCGGACCCACGCTATTAGCGTAGAGTTCAAGTCACGCTTTCTCAGAACAACATTTCGGTTATTTTTAGTATCGGAGTTGGGGGGCAAACCCTTTTTAAAAAAGAAAAAGGGGGCTGTGGGGGCAAAGCCCCCAAGCTCAAATACAAAATGCATCCCATTACGTCAACTTGATTCTTTTTGCGTAGGCATCTGGCATGCTCGAAACTGAGTTACGCTACAGATTACGGTAAGTCCGGTGTTCTCCACGCTCGCCGCTCGGTCTTCAATGGGGTTATCACTTGTCCTGATTTTCGCAGGACAGTCCTGATTTGGGCAGTGGTCTCCTGTGAAAAAACATGAAAAATACGTCCTTTTTATTTCAAAAAAAATATTTTCTAACTTTCCACTAAATGTTGCAGAAAACTATAATACCTTAACTAAAATACAATAAAATGATTACAAATAATAGAAACAACCAAGAAACTACAATACGTTGCCTTCTGATTATATACAGAAAACCAGTCTGTTGCATTGGTCAAGGTTACATACTGTCCTGTGAAAAATCATGTTTCTGTGAGCAATGTTCCACTTTGGGCTTCTTAAAAGGTGGTAACCCTAGTCTTCAATGCTGTTCACTATTTAGTCAAGGGCTGCAGTGCTTAAAAGTCAAGTAGATTTCTCTTAACTGCAGCTCTTTCCTGACCAGTACACTAGCTAAACGAAAAGCTCAGATCCAAATAGTGTACCCCCTCTGCAGTGTGTCAAAAAAACAGAACTTTTGGGAATATCTCAGTGTGAGACCCCCAGACACTGTTTTAAAATTGATGTCCGGGCCTAATATTAGGCTTATTTTATTAGCACAAATGATGAGCTGAAGCCCCTTTTTTGTTCACTCTCATTTTCCACAGACGAGACCAAAAATGATGACCTGAAGCCCTAGTTCACACCTGCATCTCCCCACAAAAAAAAAAAAAGATTTTAAGCCCAGATGACAACCTAAAGCCCTGGCAGTTCACTTTTGTTCGCCCCCCAGCCAGAAATTGCTATTTTTCATTCACCTGCAGCTGCCCAAGTTAAAAAAAATGTTCACGTCCTCTCCGACCGCTGCACCCCCCCCCATGTACATATCCTCTCCAACTGCTACCCCATTAAAAAAATAATTAGACTCATCTAATCTCTACACAAGTTATATACACGTCATAAACAGTAAACGTTTACTTAGCTAGACACTGTTCACTGACCTACACTTATTCTAACGCTCCTTACCGGTATGTTGATGGTAACAAAAATGCATAAGGGTCGGGAAAGGTACTCAAAAAAACTACAGAAATGTGCACGGCGATTATGCTTGCCTACGCCCTTGTTCCCCCGCCCCCGCCGCAGACTAGTCCACAACAAAAACAACCCCAAACCCCAGCACGACCAATGTATGTGTTTGTTTTTGCCCACAAAAGTAATCCGAACAATATTTCTCCTATTTGTAGTGTGGCCACAACAGTTAGCCTAACGCTAGCTAACACACACTAAACGTACTTCTCCACCGAGAATCAAGTCGCAACTGATTGCGTACTAGCAATTGTTGAATAGACATGCGCAGAACATTCACCACCCGCTCAAAGCTGGATACCCGGTCATGTGGTCTCCCCGGTTGTTGTTCTCGCGATGTGCATCACTCGCGCGTCCTGGGCATGCCACAAGTTCCGGAGCCACCCCATACATATAGAAAGTCGGTCAAAACGCAAGCATATAGTCAGCGTTCTGTCATCCAGTACAACGTTTCCTCACCGCCTCCCCCGGGCGCGTTCCTGAGGAGTCACCAATGTCAGTAGAGGTAAGCGCGCTCCGGGGAGGCAGGCGGCGCCGGAAGGGGGGGGGGGGCGCAAGTCAACTTCCAAATTAACCTGCCAGCACGGAGACCACTGTGAATGTATGCGGTTACACTGCATGGCACAGCTAAGTCCGTCGGAATGAATAGGGCTGTGCAGTTCAAGTCCGCATGCAGTTTAAATAAATCCCGAAACTCGGACTTGGAAATTTTTCATCACCTGAGTTAACACCATTAACACTTTATTACCTAAACTTTTCCACTGCAGCAAAGCTGCCCACACCTTTTGTAACAGTAACAGAGCCGGTTGTCTTCCACTTTCATTTGCTGGTAAACACTTTCAGATCTAACAGAATTTAGGCATTTTTAAATGTTTGAAATATTTTTTTTTTCCTCGAGAAAAAAGTATGGGCCCCAAGGTGCAGGGGCACAGTTTGCACCTAGCAAAGGCCGACCTTGGATGCAAGTCGGGAGGGGAACTTTGGGGAATTAGTATTCCAAATGTGTGTGGGGGGGGGGGGGTGTCATTGGAGCAACCACACTGAAAAAGCAAGGTGCTATTAAATACGTAAGCAACAAGACATGACAGGGTGTGCATGGAACATATTTTACCGTACGTTTTTAAGTGGCTAGTTTTCCATTAGCAGGTTATACAGACCTGCCACTAGAGGGATTCTTGGTCTTCTACATAAATCACCATATTCTTTCGTGGGCAACATGGCCTGCATTATCATTCTACTTCTTTCCCGGTTCTGCTACAAGGGGACTTGAGTCCGAAGGGTGGATGGCCACTAACTAAGCTGCTCCTGATCTCCTTGTTCCCCTTTCTGCTGTATTTTCTCATCTATGTTTTAAATGGGTACCTTGGTGGGCAAATTTCTTGCCTAGAAAATATTGCACTAATACAAATCACGAGACCACTCAATCTGGGACCATGGCTCTCCTTATTGTGTTTTTATTGCTCCTAAGGTGCAGAGTTTTCAGCAATACAATGCAATTCGAAGTACCTCAATGCAATTCAGTTCTCCAATGTACCTTATCAATACCTAATGTTATAACAGTCTACCGTGCAGACACTCTGTCATTCTCCTCTCCCCTTTTAGCCTATTCCCCCCGGTTAGCCTACACCCCTTTGCTACTGTCCTCACCTATGTCTACCCAAGCACTTACATTGATCACAGTCAACTGTCATTACAGTGGCGCCGCCTCTTGCGCAGCACGATATGGGTTGCCGCAAAGAAATAAAAAAGCAGTCTCCATTCTTATAAGCTCCTTAAAGAAAGTTATACTTCTGCTTCTTCTCTGCTCAGGAAATGTGGAGCTGAACCTGCCCCCCCACAACTTACCTCGCCTATCGATTTTGCTGAGGCCACAGGTCTCAAAATGATGATGGTCAACATTTTAAGCCTGCCTAAAAAACTTGTACAGCTGCAAGCCTGGGCTGCACACGTTAACCCAGACCTTATAATAACTGAGTCGTGGTTAAAAAAGACGAACACTGATCAACAAATATCACTGCAGGGCTACAATTTATTTAGAGCAGATAGAGAGTCTAGAGGCGGGGGTGTGGTTATCTATGCCAAATCTAAGTACTTGGTCACCAATATTAGTTGCAAATCTCTAGCCAAGGAATTTGAGTTAGTTTCGCTGAGCCTTCATCTCTCCTCGGAATGTATCACTATCCTAGGTGGCTACAGACCCCCGTCTGGTGGTGATGAAGTCCTTAATCTTTTGAAATCCATGTTCGCAGATGCAAAAACTGAAACAATATTTCTAGGAGATCAAAATATGGACTGGCTGTCACCTAAATCACATGGCCTCAAATCCCTTTGTGACGAGCTAGGTCTTGGGCAATTAGAGAACTTACTAGGAACAACACTCTTGAAAGGGGCATGCTTATTTATTAGCATGCCCCTTTCATCAAAGTAAGGGTACGGAACAATTCCAATCCCTGGTTCACCTCGGATCTCAAGGCAGCCCTTATAGCTCGAGATAAGCTCTGGCCTAAAGCTAGACATTCCAAAGAATCTTCGGATTGGCAGGCCTTTAGAACAGCCAGGAATAACTGTGTGAAAAAACTTCGCTCTGCTAAAGCTAACTATTATATTTCTACTCTCGAACAAGCTAAAGGTAACCCTCATAAAATATGGAAGACTATCAAAGCTATAGAAGGACGGCCCATGGCCACCTCTGTCCCAACAAAGATAGTCGCAAGTGGCAAGATTGTGGAAAACAAGTCCCTAATCCTGGAGGAACTTAACTCCCACTTTGCCACAGCTGGATTAGCTTTTGACTCGTCACCTTATGCTGGTGCTGCGGTGAGCCAGCATACCCCTCCCGCCATATCTAGTCCTGGACCCAGTCCCTTCCAACTGCGCCGAGATAACTTTATAAAGAAGTAGAAGATTCTCTTCTTAACTTAGACACCAAAAAAAGTGCAGGGGACGATGGCTTGGAACCCTTTTTCCTAAGGTCAGGCTATGTCCATCTCACTGCCCCACCTCCACATCTTCAATCTTTGCATTACATCTGCTGCTGTGCCGTCCTGCTGGAAATCAGCACATATCCTCCCTCTATTTAAATCTGGTGACCCATGCGATGTAAACAACTATAGGCCTATTCCATATTGCCTATCCTTTCTAAAGTTCTCGAAAACTGATCCATATTCAGTTAAAATCTCACTTGAAACCTTCTCTCTCATTAACCCAGCTCAATCTGGCTTCCGGCTAATCATAGCACAATCACTGCACTAGCAAAAGTAACCAATGATTGGATCTCTGCTATAGATGCTAAGAAGGTAACTGGTGCAGTCTTTTGGACCTCAGCAAAGATTTTGATACTGTTGATCACAAACTATTAGTCAATTGCCTTGCAAATGGTGCCACATACCATACCACCCAGTGGTTCTCTAGCTACCTAACTGGAAGATTCCAAAAGTAAAGGCGGAAGGCTTTTTTCTGCTGCCTTGCCAGTTGCAAGAGGAGTCCCCAAGGATCCATCTAGGCCCTATCTTGTTTTCTCTGTACATCAATGACTTAGATGCTAACATATTCACGTCCAATCTGCACTTTTTGCAGATGATACTGTGTTGTATACTCTGGCTCATCGTTATCTGAAGTTAAGGGAGTGCTTCAAGCGGACTTCGCACAACTTGAGCATAATTTAATAAAGGCAAAGCTTCTGCTCAATGCCAAGAAGACCAAAGCGATGATATTCTCCCGCAGTGCTGTCTCAGGCCCCCCCAATACTCTTGCCCAAGACTTCATTGTCACCACGCTAAACGAGCCTCTGGAAGTTGTAACCAAATTTAAATATCTAGGTATCTGGATCGACAATAAATTATCTTTCAGTGACCACATCGAAGATGTCTCTAGAAGGTTAAAAGCAAGGTTAGGTTTCTTCTACAGAAATAGCCCCTTTTCCCCATGAAACTCAAAACAAGCTTGTACATGCCACTTTTCTCCCTACCGACTATGGCGGTGTAATCTATTCCTCCACCACTCTTGCAAATCTAAGTAAACTGGACATCCTTTATCACTGTGCTGCTACGGTTCATTACCAACTCCCTTACTGTCGACCACTGTAACTTATATGCAGCTGTTGGTTGGACATCCCTTCTACTAGACGCCTGCTCCATGCTGGGCTATGGACTCTTAAACTGCTTCTGCAGAAATTGCAAGCTATCTCTTCTCCTTATTCGTATCTCACTATAGTGCATATCATTAAGAAAATCTGACTTTATTATGCTTGACATACCAAGGACGCGGACTTCCTTTGTAAACGGATATTGCATATGCCCCTCCTCCATTTGGAACCAATTACAAACCGCATTGAAACTAACTAGCACAGTTTCAATAAACTTACAAATCGCTAAGTTCAGCCAAAATAAAAAGACACCTGTAACTGTCATTAAGTCTCTTCCTTCCCCATGTGTGCCATATTTATCCACTGGTAAGGTATAATTGATTTGTCATATTAACTGCTTTCCTTCCCTTCTACTCTTGGCTTTACTCTTGCTACGCCCACTGCTACTCTATCAACTCTCCTCCCTCCCATATCAGTTGTAGACTGTTGTTTGTCCTAGCTGCCAAAATACTGTATATTTGATTTGATTTGATTTGATTAAATCAAATCACACCAGTCATCATGTTTCATTTATCAGATGCGACCCATGGGGTCGCCTCTGTCTCATATCAATGTTTACCACCTGCGGTCACCCCTATGTGGTACCCTTGTATGTATATCCAGCCTGCATCATGTAACGGTATTTCATGTATATACTGTTATTACCTATCTGTGTTTGTACTTATGTTTATGTCACAGGACCTCCTTGTGAATGAGCTTGCTCAATGGAGTTTTCCTGCAATAAACTTGAACGTCCAGGGGCGTAATAAGGCACGAGGCCTTGGCCGAGTGCCTTTAGCCCCTGGGTGCGGTAAAATATGTTCCATGCACACACCTGGAGTGTCTTATTGCGCTTATAAAATGAGCACCTATATTTATTTTTATTTTTACAGGTAGAAAAATCTTGCTTGCATGTACAAAAAAAGACTAAGATGCTAATGTAAGCTAAAATAGTCCTTCCGCAGACGCCGAGTTATATTATTCATGAGCTGATTTGCATTTCTGACTCCAGGTTATGTGTACTGTGCAATCTGTGCTGAAACATATTTAGATTTGCATTTATGTGACTCCAGTTTGCTATAATTGTAGTGTGCACAGTTTGCAAACGAGTGCTGAAGCGTGTTTTTTTTTTTTTGTAAACACACCTGCTGAAGCCGACTGAAGTACGCTATCCCCAGTCCACGTACCTCCCGCCAGCAGTTGTATGTTTGTGCTGCTCTCATGCATTCGTTCACTCCCCCTCCGTTGTTGACTGAGCTTTTCTCTGCATTTACAGGGGCATTTCGATTAATTAGATTAAGAGACCCACACAGTACAAAAGAGCAATTGCCATGGGAAACTACCTGGGAGCAAGCAGTAGAGAAAAAAAAGACGCACACAGCTGTTCAAATGTTGATAAGTTAAAAATGAAATAAACGGAGTGTTAGCGAGTGAATAGAAGATGGCGGCATTTTAAATGCCAATATTCTAACGCTCCTGATTTCATTTGGAAATGCGGTTCTGCTTCTCTGACCTTTTTTTTACCCATGCATGGAACATATTTCATGCATGGGTAACTAGCCAATCAAATTGCTTGATAGGGCCTACCTATTTTATAAATCCAGTTATTAACACTCACGTTTTAATGACCATGCACATTTCATCACACTGTAAATCCCGCAGTAGTCTGGCCAGGTACCCAAACTAGTCAACTTTTCTCATTAGGTCTTTTGGTGATTTTCCATGTTCAGTGTGACGGGATTTGAACACAAATGACCTACTAGCAGGGGCCTCGGATTAAAGCAATCTCTTGTCCCTCTTGCCTAAAATTAGTAAAAGACCCTACCTGCTTTGATCCATCCTGTATGGCTGCCACTGATTTAGATCTGATTTTTGTTTCCCCAGAGCTTCCGACTGGAGACTCTGGATGCTTGGGCAATTTATTTAGTGACTACGCTGTCATTTTTTACATGATCACTCTTTCTTCTCCCAAATTCATCCCTAAAACCATTCACTTTCATTGTTTTAGGAATTTCAACCCTGATGCATTTCGTCATGGGTTATCCATGACCAGGGCCCCCAGTGCTCTGTGGCAGAATTTTCTGGCTTTTGTGGCAGCATTTTCTGAATTCTGCGGCATGATTTATTCATTTCTGTGGCAGAATGCAGTCCTGCCATTGGCTAAAATATGAAGTGATGCAATTGATGTCATCACCTACCAAGCGTAGAGGAGGGGCTTCAGGATAAGATGGATGCGGGAGTCTGGCACTACGGAAAAACTGTATATTTGAATGAAAATTCACCCAAAAAAATTCTGCGGCACTATATAAATTCTGTGGAAAATTCCGCAATCACAGAAATCCAGGGGCCTTGTCCATGACTGACTGGGGAGAACTGTATTCTTGCTCAACTGTTGATGCAGCATGGGACTGCTTCTTCATACTAGGAAAGTAGGGAGCAAGAAGGCAAGATGCCTATGAATGCTCCAGAACTCACTCCTAGTAGTGATATACAGCATGTTGTTACCTGATAGAATGTGTTTGTCAGGGTTATTCATAAATTCGTTCTTTAAGCACTTCACTTTGCTGTGTGATTGGCATGCCCCTTTTGTGGAAAAAAAATAAGTTTTTTTTTTTTAATTTATTTAGTTTTTGTTGACCGGGTAAGTGCACTAGACAAATCCTGCCTGTTTTCAGGCACGACCCGGGGGAGGGGGATACTGATGAATGCCAACTGACCTTACATACATAGATACATAGACAGTGTCGGCAGATAAGGGCCTATGGCCCACCCAGTCTACCCATTTAAGTTTGTAAGTTCAGTTTATGTTTTCCAGGAAGTCTGTTGCCCCTTACCCCTGACCTCCAGAATTCCTTTATGTCTATCCCATGCATTCTTAAATCCTGTGATTGTTTCAGCCCCCACCACTTCCTTTGGCAGGGTGTTCCACTTGTCCACCACCCGTTCTGTGATGAAATTCTTCCTCCGTTTCCTCTGAATCGTCCTCCTCCAACTTCATCTCATGCCCTCTAGTCCTGGAACATCTTTTCGCTTAAAAATAGTGCATTCCTGCACCCTGTTCCTCCCTGTAAGATACTTGTATGTCTCTATCATATCCCCTCTCTCTCTCTCTCTCCAGGGAGTACATGTTCAGTGCCTTCAACCTGTCCTCATAGGACTTGTGATGCAATCCATGCACCATCTTTGTTGCCCTCCTCTGAACCTTCTCTACACTGTCTATGTCCTTACGAGGTAAGGTCTCCAGAACTGCACAGTGTACTCCAGGTGCGGCCTCACTAGTGTCTTGTATAGTGGAATTATGACCTCCCTTTTCCTGCTGGTGATGCCCCTGCCTATGCATCCCAGCATCCTATTTGCTTTACCTGCTGCCTTGTCACACTGTTTCCCTGCCTTGAGGTCATCAGAGATGATAACTCCAAGATCCCTTTCCTGCTTGGTGCATTGAACCAGATGAAACTGTTGGTGGTATTTTTAGGGAGTGGGGGGATATTTGGTGGTATTTTTTGTGAATGTTGAGTTGAGTCTAAACATGTCCCGTGGGTTACCCCCCTTTTACTGTTTCGTAATTAAAAGCATGGGATAAAGTATATCAAAAAACCAAAAAGGGAAGACACATTCAAGTTATGGCAAACTTTTTGGAAATTTTGAAATGATTGCGTTTCTCTCATTAGGAAATTCACATTGTCCTTTTTCAAAGTTAATTTAGCTACAGACAAAAACAAACCCAAGATATTTTGGACCATGGTGGGCTCTGTTTGGAAGATGTCTTCTGACTCCCCTACTATATGTGTTCTATGGAGGAACTACATCTTACTCCAAAGAAGAGTGTGTGTGCACTGTTTAATTCTTTTTTCACTGAGGCCCCTGCAGCGTAGCTAAACAAAGCTGGTCTGTCTCCTGCTGGTATGCATAGTGATTCCCTTGTCGCGTGCTCACCTTCAAAACCCAGAATTTTTTTAAGGTTGAGAAAGTGTTCAAATTATGGTGCTCCTTGAGAGGACCACGGCCAAAGGAAGCGATAATCTGAGCGGCGGCATTATAGCTAAGGCCTGCAAGAGAAGATGCAGATGGGGATCTACATAGGGTCCAGTTTTTACAGCTTTAGCATGTCCTTGTATACGGAATCAGACCTGAATCTGACCTTTTTTTTAATCTGATTTTTGACATTCAGTTCTGAAAATTAAAAGCAAAAATAGAATCCAACTAGTCCAGTTACATGGGTCAGATTCCCATTAATCTTAACCTTAACCATGAAGGGGAGGATGGGGGGGGGATCACAGTGGATAGGGTGAGGGAGGCCCATCAGAAGCTAAAAACTGATACGGCGTCAGGGCAATATGGGCTGCATCCAAGGGTTCTGAAGGAACTGGCGGAGGAGCTGGCAGCTCCACTTGTACTCTTTAACACCTCTCTGCAGACAGGATGGGTGCCCCAAGACTGGAGGGTGGTTCATGTGCCTATCCACAAAGGGGGTGGGGGTCTAGAGAGGAGATGGGGAGTTATAAGCCTGTCAGCCTAACGACTGTGGTAGGCAGATTAATGGAGGGCATTATCAAGGAGAGGCTTGGGAGGTAGCTGGAAAGGTTAGGGCACCAGGATGATAAACAATATGGCTTCATCCCGGGGAGATCGTGTCAGTCAAGCCTTGTAGAGTTTTATGAGTGGGTGATGGGGGCCCTGGACAGACATAGGCCGGTGGACGTCCTATACCTGGATTTCAGTAAGGCATTTGTTTTGGTACCCCATAATGGGCTGATAGCAAAGTTGGGGGAGGTGGGGGTGGGAGGACAGGTGCTCAAGTGGGTGGAAAATTGGCTTTCGGAGCAAATACAGAGGGTAATGGTCAGTGGGATAGTCTACTCCCCCAGGAAGGTAATCAGTGGTGTCCCCCAAGGTTCAGTATTGGGGCCACTCTCGTTCAGTGCCTATGTCTCGGATATAGGGACTGGGGTTAGGAGTAGGCTGAGTCTCTTTGCAGATGACTCCAAACTGGGAGTACTGGTGGACAGAGAAGTAGCAAGAGAGACAGACCAGGGGGACCTGGATACCCTGAAGGGGTGGTCAAGGAGGTAGAGATTGAAGTTTAATGCTGGGAAATGTAGGGTACTTCATTTGGGGGTCAGAAACCCAGGCCATGTATACACCCGGGGGGGGGGTCACACTGCAAGCCACATTGGGTGAGCGGGATCTAGGGGTGGTGGTAGACGTCAAAATGAATAACTGAAAATTGTAGAAGAACTGCAGCCAAAGCAAACAGGATCCTGGGCTGCATAGCCTGGGGAATTAAGTCCAGGAGAAGGGAGGTGATCCTCCCGCTATATAACACCTTGGTCAGGCCGCAACTCAAGTACTGTGTACAGTTCTGGAGACCTCATCTGAAGAAGGACATAGCACTGCTGGAGAGGGTCCAGAGGAAAGCGACCAGGATGATTCAGGGCATGGGGGAGGCCCTATGAGGAGAGACTGGAAGAGCATGGGTTGTACACAATGGAGAGAGGAGAGACGGGAGACATGATAGGGGTCTTCAAGTACGTAAAATTAATAACCAAGAGGGAACCAAGGAGCTGTTCAGGCTAAAGAAGGGGAACAACCAGGGGCATGAGTGGAAGCTGGGGGGGAAATTATGGGGGGGCATAGGAGACATTATTTCACTGAGAGGGTAGTGGGGCCGTGGAATGCGCTGCCCGGGGGGCTGGTGGAGGAGGGCAGAGTAGAGGGCTTCAAGAAGGGGGCAACTAAAATGGTGCAGGGTCTACATCAGAAAACATGAAGAGAGACTGAGAGAGCTCAATATGTATACCCTTGATGAAAGGAGGGACAGGGAGGACGTGATAGAAACTTTTAAGTACCTCAAGGGAATCAACAAAGTCCAGGAGGGTAGCATCTTTCAGAAAGAGAGATGTGTAAGAACAAGGGGACACAATTTAAAGTTAGAGGGGGGATGGGTCAGGAGTAATGTGAGGAAATTCTTTTTCACGGAGAGAGTGGTGGGCACATGGAACCACCTTCCTGGAGAGATGGGGTCTAAAACAGTGGGGGAATTCAAAAATGCATGGGACAGACATAAGGCAATTATAGTGGAGGGTTGCAGGAAGTAGGCTGTTGGTTAACTAGAATCTGCAGTTTATCCAATAGGTAGGGAAATGGGCAGACTGGGTGGGCCAAGTGGTCCTTATCTGCAGTCAAAGTCTGTGTTTCGAAGGGGTGGGACAGGTACGGTGGGAAACTGAATAAAGAAGACCCTCTGGGGCTGGGGGCAGGAAGTCGAGCACAACGAGCAGACATGACAGACCATTAGGCCTGTTCTGCAGACTTTTAGTATGTTAACCGAAAGTGAATTATTAACTTTCAAATCGAAATGCATTGCATAGGTCTTGAGTATAGTAGTGAGACTAAAAAAATAGAGTTAGATGCCAATAAAATGCATGACTAATTATTTGGTTTTCAAAATGCAGGACTTCACAGTACTGCATGTACCATGCCAGTATTTTATACATTACCTATCAACTGTCCCACATTGGGACTGACGTCCCTCATTTTATAGGATGCAAAGAAAAACTACACTCTGAATTCTTGCAAGTGTGTAGAAAAATGTATTAGTACAACATAACCAGTAAAAACTGCGCTCTGAAGGTGCTCAGCCTCCGGGAGTAAGAGCAGCCTACTACTGCTGGCCACTTAAATGCAATCCGGACACGCAAAAACAATTGTGTGTTTCTTTCTTAACTGCTGGTGCACCTAGCCAGTGTTTGCACTGGTGTATTCTACTGAGGTGTAAATGGATTTTCCTGCTATTTTGCATTCAAAGTTTGGATGCTGCATTCTGTGCTTACGTTTCCTCAGTGATTAGTGCACTTCTAGCTATTTTTGTCTGTTGCAAGGACTGCGTACCCTGAGGCTGCACCAGGTGCACTGCAGAGCACAGCTTTTGCCTGCGTTGTTACTGTTTCTTAATATGTACTCTGGACTGGAGGGAGAAGGAAGTACGCTACAAACACGCAAATATCTCCATGGGATTCACAAGGTGAACTATAACGAACTGTTCACCCTGAGAAACATGCAATGAAGCTGGAAGGGAATAAATTTAGGAAAGATGTGAGGAAGCACTCCTTCAAAGAAATTGCAGTGGATGCCTAGAACACTCTTTAAGTAGAAGTCATGGGGCCAAAAACAGTGATATAGTTCAAGAATGCATGGGATAGGCATAAGGGACTGTTAATGAGAAGTAAGGGGAAAAGAGAGAGTAAGAGATCAAGTGATCTGTGGTAAAACTAGGAAGGGACAAAATGGGCAGACTAGGTGGGTCAAGCGGTCCATATCTGCCATCAAATTCTGTTTCTTTGTGCAAACGCAAGCGGGAATCCACTGATGATGGCTACGATAGGTTCAGGAGAGATGTTCGCTAGTGTTTTTTTTCACAGAAAGTGTGGTAAATGGATGGAAAAGAACTGCTGGAGACAGTCTCCTAAAACCCTGAGTGGATTCAAACATGAGTGGGACAGGCAGAGGCCTGATAAGAGCAGGTGTTTGTGAAAAAGGGGAGGGATAAGGGGGGGAGGCTCACTAGGGCCATCACACAAGTAACATGTAGGGTCAGTCGTACTGAATGAACCAGTAGGCCTTTTTCTGTTGTCATTTTCTGCACTTCTGCTAGTTTCCGTAGTGTTCTGAGCTTCAGTCTGGAGATAGGGGACAACCGAACTGCCAGATCTGTAAAAGCCAGACTAGCTAGTCTATCCGGCACAAGCAGAAGCTGCACATATTTTGCCAGTCTCACCAGTCTGACTTTTACCAATCTGATCTGTTCTTGGGATGGCAGTGAGGTTTTCAGTATGCACAAGAACTGGTGAAAACCAAACCGCCAGAACCAGACTTGACCAGACTGGTAGAAGCTGGACCTGCCTGTCCAGCTTGATTGGCGGACAGGCACAGTCATTTCATTTTGCATCTCATCCAGCCACTCCACAACTTTTGTCGATCTGGTTCAGTTCTAGAGGTCTGGTTTTCCACAAGTTCACTTCTGTCTCAATGTTTGTGTCCCAATACTAACATCTATATCTTTCATTTTAAGTACGAGTCCCACATTTCAGCAACAAAAGGTTGAAAACGCGATTCCTGTTTTACCTGCCTGGGTACTACTCACCCCCTGCCTCAAAAATCACGTACATATCACCAAAATTAGGGATATAGCTTAACAAAGGGTATTATCACTTCGTGAAGCTGTTACAATAAGTGATTTAGTAATAAAGGCGTTTTCTGGAGAACTAGATTGTAAAACTATTATCTAGTATGAATTTATGATTCTGATCTCTTCGCTATAATGGCAAAATGCCAAATTTAGAAAGGGAAGAGGACTTCTATAATGCGAAGATTAGTTGAGAGGTACCCCAAGCCTTCCTGCGCCAACTGTTCTACCTTCCTGCTTGTTCATACCTAAAATACTGTAGCTGCACTTTCAGTTTATATTTTTATACTAGAAAGGCATGTGAGGAAAACTGCCCATTTTCACAACCACAAGTATTTAGTTCAAGATAAACGAGACCTATTACACTGAACACAGGAAAGTGCGTACTGTCCTACACATCATAAAACTGTAACTGTTTCTTGTTTTTCAGCGCACTTTGAAATACTACAAAGGTATACAGAGACCAGATTACTTTAGCTGGGACCATCTCCCTTTACTCTCGACACTGAACACACGAACCCTCAGTTTAGTTTTCATTTTTTTATCGATTTTAATTCACCTCCACCCCTGAAATCCCTAACTCTGACTCTGCACAATAGGCGGTATAGGCAGGGACAAAGGACAGACTGGATGGGACTAAAAGTCCTTTTCTGTAGTACCCCATCAAGTGAGTGCAACCAGAATAGTGCCACACTATACGGCACTAGTCTGGTAAGCGCTTACATGGACAGCAAGGGGGATTTACAGTGCTTTCTATCAGCGCTCCCCTGGTCATTGTCCATGGTGCTGAAAAAACACAAGGGCACCAGATTCCAGGATGCTGGCTGAACTGCTCCTATGGTGTGAAGGGCTGGAGCATTGAGCAGCTCGTCCAGCAGCAGTGGAGACCAGGGTTCTAATCCTGGTCTCCAAGCTTTTAGCATACTTTGGGACCCCCCCCTTGGAGAGAGACTCCTAAAGACTGGGGTGTGTAGAAGTGCAGCCCCCCCCGCACTAGAAAAATCGGCGCTATTTTTACCGTGCGGTCCTTGAGCGCACTATTCTTTTTGTTGCTGTTTGGACCCAGTGCTTTTTCTGCCGACAGAAAACATTACTACACTTCACCATCACAGCTTCCTCGCTGCCATGACAGTTGACTGTAACAGGTGAGTGCAAGGCTGGTAAGGTGCACGTGCCACACAGCTACCAGTAAGAATAGAGAATAAGCTCAGACTCTGAGGTTGCATGGGACAGCCTAGAAAACACCAGTGATCCATAAACTGGAGAGGCGGGAGGCATACAGGGGTAAGACTGTGTCAGATGGATGCGCAGGAGGATTTTTTTTTTTTTTTTGCTTGTTTCTTTCTCCCCTGCCACCGACAGGATCCCTTCCACCAGCCCTGTCACCTCGGTGGCCACTGGTGATTACCTCTGGCATTGAGGTGCCAGCTGGATAGGTGTTGCGCCTGCGGGGGTCCGGCATCATCCCGCTGGTCAGTGGAATTTTTGCCTCTGTTTTTCTCCCCTTTTTCCATGAGTGTGGAGCCGTGATGTGCAGTGACGCAAATGGCTGAGCCATGCACGCTTCTGCACATGGCATGCTGGGTGTCTGCCCAATCTCCGCCCTTCTGTCTGCTGGCTCACTGTACCAGCCCCCAGCTGCCACTAGGGGTCAGACATGCAGCGGACTCCTTCCCCACCCCTCCCCAGGAGCAGGGGTGTGCAAATTCTGTTGCCTCCTGTCCAGGGCAAGTAAACTTCCTTGAAGGGCTGGTACAAAGAGAGAGTTCATTTCATTGTAATGAATAGGGGCAAGTGAAAATTCAGCTACAGTCATGGCTGGGCAAGTCCTAAAAGTTTTGATTTGAACACCCCTGCCCATGAGTGGAGAGCTGTCCTCTGGACGCTTGATCCTCTCCCTTCCCGGCTGACCCTCGGTGACCCACTTGCACCGCGAACACGGGTCACCAGCATGGCAGGAGCTAAGGCAGTGATGCCTCAGTGCTCCATGCCACTGGGCCATGACACAGGAGGATTTTAAAAGGTTTCCAAGTGAAGAACAGCAAAAGAAAGGTATGAATTAGTAAGATCTTACTTCGAGTGGGGTCTTGCAGTAGGTATTTACACATATTGGACTAAGCCGCCACGTATCAGGACCCCAAGGAAAAATGTCTAGCTAGCAGTCTCCGGCGGGGGACTGCCCCCACATCAGCTGACCAGCATCAGTCTACGTCAGTATAAAGGAGCAGTCCCCCATGCCCGCCTTCCTGTTCTTTCCCGCCGTTGGCTTGTGAAAGTACCTCGCAGAAGAACAGTGCTACTTCGACCACCATTTTCAGATGAGTACTTGCTCTTTTTTGCCAAACTTACCAGTTTTTCATTCAAAAATTGTTCCTAATTCCGGCTGTGTATATCGTCCCTGATGCCCTCTGAATTGTATAAAAAAAGTGTGAGTCGTATGGATCCCAGCTCCTTCATAAGGACAGCCACTCGCTGTGCCTATTCTGCCTAGGCCCGGACCACCGCATGGAGGAGTGTGAACACTGCCAGAAATTCAGTTCAGTCACCCGTAAGAGGAGACAGCAGTCCCTGGAAGCCCATGTCCTAAAGAAAAAGATGGCCTCCATGGAAAAAGAATTGGAAAAAACTGAGTCCGGTGTCGACTTCTCCCAAGGGCCACAACCAGAAAAAGAGGGACAAGGAGAAACACTGAGACCGGGATTAGTCATCCACAGCCCCTGCAACTTTGGCTGGAGTCGCGGCTCTCCAGGTATCTTCCCTTGTGGGGGATCGCTCACCAATGGCTGCCTTGGTGGTTACCAAGTCTGTCTCGACCCCCAATTGTGTTCGCACTCGGGCCCGCCAGGAGCCCTCGGGTCAAAAGAGGCCTCCACTCCCGCTAATCCAACTTCTTCCTCGTGGTCTATTGGTAAGAGTGGGTCTGAGTCGGGCTCCGGCTCTTCCACCGCCGGCCTGGACAAGGCTGACGAATGCCCAGCCAGCGAGCCCACACCAGGCACTGAACATACGCCTGACATCAGGGAGTTGCCTCAACGTACTCCAGTTTCATTGACCTGTGAGGCCTCTCTGTCCCCTCAGACTCCACTTGTGGATTCTGCTCCCTCCTCCCTGACTGGGGTCAAGGAGACCGGAATGCTGCCATCGGGGTTGCCCCCCATTCACCAGAACCTCAGACACCAGACTTGACATCAGCGAACCCGACGTCACTGTCCGGTATACCAGTTCCTGACGACAGACCTGCTCCACTATCAGCTCCTGCAGGGCCCTCTATTCCAGACCCTCCTGTGGGTCCTCCTACCCTGGGCCCTACGCCTTCCAGGCTGACACCGAAACTGTCTGGTCCACCTCCTGGACTAACACCAGGTCCTTCTGCTCCATCAGAGCCCCTGGTGCCAGGATACCCAGTGCCACAATACCCATTGCCATAGTACCCGACACTGCAGTACTCTACGCTGCATTACCCAGCGCCGTAGTACCCAATGCCTCAATACCTGGCACCAGGCCTCCCGCCATCAGGTTATGGGTACCCTTTTTACAGGTTTTCCAGTTACCCATATCCGAGTCCCCCTCTTCCTTCCCCACAACCTCAAGTGGACCTGAAGGAGGTTCTGGCCTCCTGATGGGCTGAGGCCAAGTCCCAACTCACTAAGGAGGCGGAGAATCGACTGCCGACTCTGGTCCCTACACCAAAGCCCCTACGTCGGTGACAGAAGACACCTCCACCTTTAGCCGGTGCCAGGGCAGAACCCTCTGGCTCTCAGATCAGGGAGGATACACACCCCCAGAGGGGTCGATCCCCCACCCAATAAGGAGGACTCTTCCGCTTCCTCTTCAGATCCTTCTGATTCTGATATGGATTCAAACAACATGAAGTCTTGCTGTATTCTGACAAATTGCAGTGAGTCCCAACCTTCGAACTGCCCTGGAGATGAGAGTTAACTTTCCATGCCAGGCATGGAACGCTGAGCTCGAGCTCGGTTGAGACTCTGTCTGTTGCTTTTTGAACTCAAACCGTCAGATTCTTTACTCCACCTCACTGAACAATCGCTCCGGAGATTTCTCCTTCTGCTCGGTTCAATTTGTCGGTTAAAGTACCGTTTTTCTCGGTTTTCGACTGAATTTAAACCGCAACCTGTCGGTTCAGTCTCTGTCTGTGGTATTCGTGAGTACTAGATAGGTTTATATTGTTTCTATTCTGTGTGGAACTTGTAAACGGTTCATCAGTTCGGTTTGAACCGATCAAGTTGCTAAAAAATCTTTATTTGAATTTCTAGAGTGTAGTTACCGGTTCTTATCGGTTCTAAAAAAAAAAAAACTGATTTTATTACGTTTTTTTCCACGACCCATGACACGGTCAGGAACCATTGAGAGGGTCTTGCCTGGCGGATTGCCATTAAAAGGGTGAGTTTGGTCAGGACTGGCACAATGTTTGAGAAACCCAAAAGAAAAACCGGGCCCACTGGGTTTCAACACTGCAGTGTCTGTGGGGAAGTCTTTGCCAAGGCTGATCCCTACACCACCTGTGTTTATTGTTTGGGGTTTGACCACCTCAATGCAGACTGCCAGATTTGTAAAAAATTTTCCTGCAGCTACCCTAGAAAGACGAGTTGGTAGGCTCAGGGAAAGGGAGGCCAAAAAGTCCGCTGAACCGGGTGGCCAGCCCGGTTTGGTTCAAAACGAACCAGAAGGAGTGCCCTCTGACCAGGGCGAGACTTCTTCGGCCAAAAGGAGATCCGATTCTGAGGAGTCGGTTCCAGCTAAGAGAACAAGAAAGGAAAAATCAGCTGGTGTGGATCCAAAACTTTCTTCTCCAACTGCTGAAGAAATAGCCAAAGCGATAAAAATTGTGCAGTCGCTTTCCCCGGTTCAGACCGAACTGGCACCATCAGGGAGGCACTCGGTTTGGCCAGTTCCACCGGTTCAAGAGTATGATTTAGAGAAATTTTATGAACCTGAGGAAGAGGAGTATGAGGAAAGTGAATGTGGTTTTAAAAGTCTGGATGTGCCCATTGACCCAGACATCTCCCCAGATAGACCTGCAGGAGTGTCTCCTCCTAGGCTTTCTGAGTCCCCCTCCCATTTCACGTTTTATAAAAAAGTGGCTGAAACCCTCCAGCTTCCTAAGGAAGAAGCTGTGGTTGACCAGGAGGAGCCTATGTGGAAATGATGGATATCCCAGAGTCTAGGAGTCTGTCTCTTCCCTTACACAAATCTTTTGGGAAACAGACATTTAAGATGTTAAAGACTCCTAACACCATACCTCCTGTGGATAAAAGAATGGACAAGAGGTATACATTGTCAGGCTCAGATACGGAGTTCCTTACACAACAATGCAGCCATGTTGGGGTAGTGCAGGCTGCAGCTTGTGACAAGGCAAATATTCCCTTGGCTTCACACCCCCCAGACAAGGACTCCAGGAGGATTGATGCCATGGCAAAGAAACAATACATGGCAGCATCCTTGGGACTCAGACAGGCTAATTATGTGGCTTATACTGCTAGGTATAAGAAATCCAGATGGGACACTGTCATGGCTTTAGCAAAACAGGTCCCTGGCCAGCTTGCCAAGGAGCTGGAGCAGGTGGCTGCTGATGGTATTGAGGCATCCAAGGTGCAATTCCATGCTGCAGTGGACTCCAGTGATGTGTCATCTAGAGTCATGGCTACATCTGTGGCACTTCGCACAATGGCTTGGCTCAGATGTACCAGCCTGTCTAGGATACCCAGACTAAGGCCATGGATTTTCCTGTTGTGGGTAATTCTCTGTTTGGGGCAAAACAGAGAATTACATGAAAATAGATAGAATATAGAACCATCTATAGGAGTGCCCAGGCCAAGGAAGGCAGGCCACTCCTCAAAGGCAGCATCCCAGGGGCAGGCCTTTTCACAGGCCTTTCTACCAAGCCCAGGCCTCCTCTTCTGCCTATGCTCAGAGGGGGTTCTTTAGAGGGAGAGGCAGAAGGGGTACAAGCAGACCTGCTTCCACCACTCAGCCAAAACCCCCTGCCAAGCAGGCACCCTGATGGGTTTACCAGGGCCGATTCTCCACCACCTGTAGGGGGCAAGGTGGCTTACTTTGTCCAGGACTGGAAGTCTCTAACATCAGACAAGTGGGTCCTGGAAGTAGTAAGCCAGGGACTGGTTCTCAGCTTCAAAAAATTTCCAAAGCTGAGAACCAGATCTTTTCCACCTGCAAATCCCTCAGAGGCACTTGCCTTAGAGGCAGAGGTCTCTGCCGTTCTGGCTCTCAAAGCTGTGGAATGGGTTCCACCCCTACACCAGGGCAAATGATTGTACTCCAGGTACTTCCTTACCCCAAAAAAGAGAGGAGAATGGCGGCCCATCCTGGATCTCAGATATTTAAACAAGCACCTTTTAAAGCCAAAATTCAAAATGGTGACTCTGGGAATAATTCTACCCTTTCTAAGGCCAGGGGACTGGCTAGTGTCCCTGGACCTCAAGGATGCCTACTTCCATATTCTTATCAGAAGCTCCCATCAAAAGTACCTCAGGTTCGAGCTGCCCTCAAGCCATTACCAGTTCAGAGCAGTGCCCTTCGGACTAACCTCTGCTCCAAGGGTGTTCACAGAATGCCTGGCAGTAGTAGTTGCTTCTCTGAGAAGGCAAAGGATTGCCATCTTCCCATACCTAGATGACTGGCTCATAGTAGGCCAGTCCCCAGACCAGGTCAAGTTACACTTACAGATAACTCAGCAACTGCTCACTTCTCTAGGTTTCCTTCTGAATCTGTCAAAGTCAGTTCTAGAGCCTGTTCAGCTCCTCACCTTCATAGGTGCAGAGCTAGATACAGAAAGGGCCAGAGCCTTCCTTCCCCTGGACAGGGCAAGGACCCTTATCGCTCTGGCCTCCTCTTTCACCCTACAGGTGTCTCGACCAGCAAAGCATTTTCTGCAGCTCCTGGGGCACATGGCTGCTTCTATAGCAGTGGTGCAGGGAGCAAGATTTCAGATGAGGGGCATTCAGTTCCATTTGAGAGCCTTCTGGTCTCAGAAAAAGGACCCTCTGACCAAACTGATCCCAGTGACTCGAACCCTGATCCAGGCCTTGCACTGGTGGCAGGATCTGAACAATCTGAGACAAGGAGTTCCCTTTGTCACTCAGTCTCACTCTTTAATCCTTACTACAGATGCCTCCCTCTTGGGGTGGGGGGCTCACTTGGGGCGACCTGACCACCCAGGGGTTGTGGTCCCCTCAGGAATCTCTGCTCCACATCAATCTGTTGGAGCTCAGAGCAGTATTTCTAGCACTTCAAGTTTTTTCCAAGTCTGTTCAGAACAAAGTTATTCGGATCAGAACAGGCAATACCACCACAATGTGGTACATCAACAAACAAGGAGGCACTCAGTCTACGGCCTTGTGCACAGAAGCAATGAAGCTGTGGTCCCTGGCTTATTCTCTGAACACCTCCCTCTCAGCAGTACACCTCCCAGGCAAGGACAATGTCCTGGCAGATGCTCTCAGCAGGATATCTGAGGGCCATCACAAATGGTCACTGGATCCCTTGGTCTTAGAGGTGATATTCTCCAGATGGGGCACCCCACAGATAGATCTTTTGGCAGCCCCAGACAATCACCAACTTCCCCTTTTTTGCTGCAGGCCCCCAGTGTTGGGCTCAGTCCCCCTGGATGCCTTAGTTCTCAATTGGGAAGGGAAGTTCCTGTATGCTTCCCCCCCTTCCCTCTCCTGTTCAAAGTGCTAGTCAAAATCAGGTCTCAACCCTGCAAAGTGATCCTGATTGCTCCAGACTGGGCCAGACAGCCCTGGTATCCTCTCCTATTGTCCTTATCAGTCCATCTTCCCCTGGCTCTTCCCAGGAATTACAACCTGTTAACTTGTGCTCAGGGGAGGGTTTGGTACCCGGATCTCAAATCTCTCAATCTCAAGGCCTGGCTCTTGAAGAGTTAGAGTTTGCTGATTTACACCTCTCTCAAAGGGGTTATGGATATTCTGAAGGCTTCTAGGAAGCCTTCCACCAGAACTACCTATAATTCCAAGTAGAAAAATTTTTCCATATGGTGCTCTGGGAAGCATATTTCCCGAGAGTCTGCTGATCTGCCCATAGTACTTGACTACATGGTTCATCTCAATAGCTTGGGTCTCAGACCTGCTACACTAAGGGTGCACCTGGCAGCGGTTTCTGCTTTCATTTCAGCAGGTAAGCCCTCTTCTCTTTCAGCTCACCCTGTTTTCTCCAAGTTTTTAAAGGGATTGCTTCATACCAATCCTCCATTCAGGAATCCTGCCCCTGCTTGGGATCTTACTGTTTGCATTGCTCAGCTTATGCAACCCCCTTTTTGAGCCTTTGTCCTCAGCAGAGCTTAAGTACTTGACTTGGAAAACTGTGTTTCTGGTGGCCATCACTTCTGCCAGGCGCATAAGTGAGCTGCAAGCCCTGTCAGTGGAGCCTGACTTTATTTCCTTCCATAGGGATAAGGTGGTCCTAAGGACTAACAGGAAGTTTTTGCCTAAGGTGGTTTCAGACTTCCACCTTAATCAATCTATGTCTCTTTCTGTGTACTTCACTGACCATTCCTTCTCTGGTGAGAGGAGGCTGCACAGCCTAGATGTAAAAAGAGCCCTTAGCTACTATATAGAACGCACCAAGGGTCATAGGTTTGACTCCCTCCAACTGTTCCTCACTTATGGTGAGGTAGGCAAAGGAAAACCTGGCACTAAAAGAACCATTGCCAGGTGGATTGTCTCTTGCATACAATTTTGCAATGAAAAATTGGGTAAGGTTCCACCCTCAGGCCTGAGGGCTCACTCTACCAGAAGTACAGCTGCTTCCCTGGCTGCTACCAGGGATATCACTATTCTAGAAATATGTCAAGCAGCTACCTGGAAAACAGTTCACACTTTCACCAAGCATTACTCCCTGGATATCCAGGCTAGGAGTGATGCTCGGTTTGGCACAACTGTGCTTCAGAGCCTATTTCCTAAGTAGGCCCTGTCCCTCCTCCATGGAGGTACTGCTTGGTAGTCTGCAGTTTGTCAGAATACAGCAAGACTTCATGTTGTTTGAAGAAAAAATTACTCACCTTAGTAATGTTGTTTATTCTAATGGAGTCTTGCTGTATTCTGACCCCCCACCCGCCTTCCCCTCTCAGAACCTTTGTTTTTTTGGGGGGGGATGTGGGTGGGCAGTGGCAGTGTTGGCACTCAGGAGGTGCCCCACCTTTTTTTTGTTATCACCCTTTCTTTGGGTGAGTGGGTGTTGTGTTATTTCAATTTTGGGTCTCCTGACTTGAGTCTTTGTGTTTGGGACCACAAATTTGTTATTATGTTAGTAGCCAGTTGGCTAGTGTAGGTTTACAGTTTCCACACAGGACCTTAGTGAGTTTAGCTCGTAAACATCTGACGGTTTGAGTTCAAACAGCAACAGACAGAGTCTCAACTGAGCTCGAGCTCAGCATTCCGTGCCTGGCATGGAAAGTTAAGTCTTTCATCTCCAGGGCAGTTCGAAGGTTGGGACTCACTGCAATTTGTCAGAATACAGCAAGACTCCATTAGAAGAAACAACATTACTAAGGTGAGTAATTTTTTCTTATGATCCCTCCAACGCTGGAGACAAGCCACATGCTCCAGAGAACCCCAGGCCTAAGGACTCTTCGAAGTCTCTCCCGGAGGACCCTTCTTTTCTGGAATTGCTGAAACAAATCCAGGCAGTTTATGAGTGGCTATCAGTGGAGCCAGATCCACATGGAAAAAATTAGCCCATCACCTGGATCTTCTGGAAACCTCTCCTACACTGATTCCCCCCTGGATAGAACCCCATGCAGATCTTGTTTCCACTGTTTGGAAGCAGCCTTCCTCAACAGCCCCTCTTACCCTCAAGGTGGATAGGCTATATCAGGCTCTTCACCCTAAGGCAGATTCAGTTGTGATTAGCTCCGCTAATGACTGAACTGCCAATCCTAAGCACCTTAGCTCGTCTCCCCTTGGCAAGAATTGTAGACTTCTGGACCAGTACGGTAAGAAGATATATGCATCTTCTACCCTGGGTTTGAGAGCTCTGAACTATGTTGGACACATGGGGGACTTCCAGAAGTCGATTCTGAGTCAGGTGGAATCCAAACTGGACTCTCTCCCAGATTCTCAAACAAAACAAGAGTTGGGAGACATCCGCTCTGCATGTTCCACCTGTAGGCACACGTTACATGCCACTTACGATGCGGTGGACACTCCAGGCAGAAGCTCAGCTTTCGTCATAGGTTTGCAACAACATGCCTGGCTCCATGTGTCAGGTTTGGCTCTTGAAGTTCAGACAGCCATACATGATACCCCTTTCAGGGGATCAGTCTTGTTCGGAAGTGATGTCAAGGACATCATCACTGAACTGCAAGAGAAGGGTTTAGCATTGAAGTCAGTTCAGACTATGTGTAAGTCCTCTCGGTCAGAAGCGGCCCTTTCAGTACCAAAATCGAAAGACAAAAGCACACGCAGGCTAAGCGTCCTAACAAACACAGAGCCACGTCAGCAGCCAAAGCTCCTCCGAGCAAAAAGACTTCCGGAGCCCCGGCCACTGCTGTGCCTCAGCATCCTGACTCCCTGCCTCTCCGTCTTCCTCTGGTGCCTCCAGAGGAACAGGTAGGGAGGAGGTTTTCCTCCCATCTGCCGAGCTGGGAGAGAATAATGCACGATGTGCAGGTACTTCAGTTGGTGTCAGCAGGACATTCAATCGAGTTCACCCAGAAACCATCCCATTGACCACCTCCTCTGTCATCGTACTCCCCTCTCCATCTTCTGTTGGTACTCGAAGAGATCAGCTCCCTTCTTCAAAAATCAGCGATAGAACCCATCCCCTCTGCCTTTCAGGGGACGGGTTACTATTCTCATTTCTTCCTAGTACCAAAGAAGATCAGAGACCTGAGACCCATCTTGGATCTCAGTTCTCTGAACGAGTATGTGGAGCACAAAAGGTTCAGAATGTTCTCTCTGCAGAGTCTTCTACCCTTGCTTTGGCCGGGATTGTGGCTATGCACTCTGGATATGCAGTCTGCATACCTACATAACCCCATACACCCTTCCCACCACAAGTATCTCCATTTTTGTTTTCAGGGGGCACATTACCAGTTTTGGGCCCTCCCATTTGGCCTTTCCTCGGCTGCCCGAGTATTCACAAAATGCCTGGCAGTAGTGGCAGCCTTTCTGCTTACCCAGGGAGTTTGAGAAAAATCCTCAGCTCCACACACATGTGCCAAATAGTGTTTGTAGTAGATGAGATAAAGAACAGTGGCATCGCAGGTAGTCAAAGATATCCAGTTTTAATACATGCAAACAAATAGCACAACCGCCCAGCAGTACAGGCTCCCAAAACCTCAATTAGTTTTGCACCATCTGTGCGTCATCATATGATGCGAAACTAGTTGAGGTTTTGGGAGCCTGTACTGCTGGGCGGCTGTGCTATTTGTTTGCATGTATCAAAATTGGATATCTTTGACTACCTACGGTGCCACTGTTCTTTATCTCATTTAACCAGGGAGTACAAGTCTTCCCTTAGCTGGACGACTGCCTTTTGGCAGCACCGTCCGGGGAGGAGGTCCAATGCTCCCTTTCCATCACCCTGGAGGTTTTTATCAGCCTGGGTATCACGGTCAACCATGCCAAGTTCTGGTCCCTTGTCAACGGCTGCAGTTTATAGAGGCAGTGTTGGATACAGCCCTAGGCAAGGTATTCTTGCCCCCGGACAGAGTTGAGACACTCCTAAACCAAGCTCACCTTCTGTCCGGCCTCAGACGGGTCGGAGCCAAGAAAGTTCTTCATCTTCTCAGGCTCATGGTGGCAGCCATTCCAACTGTCCCTCTGGCATGGCTCTGCATGAGTCTCCCAATGGACCCTTCGGTCCCAATGGGATCAGTCGCAGGATGACTTGGATCACAAGGTCCTAGTCTCGGATGCGATGATACTCGACTTGCTGCGGTGGATGGTTCAGGAGAACCTCAGTCTGAGTGTCCCCTTCTGCACCGATCCTCCCACCCAGACTCTTGATGACAGATGCATCTGGAGTGGGCTGTGGTGCCCACCTAGGGTCTCACAAGACTCAGGTCAACTGGTCTCACTTCGAGAAGAAATTACACATCAATGTTCTCTAGCCGAGAGCAGTTCTCTATGCCCTACAGGCTCTCCTCCTTTTCTTTCTTCCTGGTCATCTTCTGGTTCAATCAGACAACTTGTGCGTAGTCTGGTACCTCAGCAAACAGGGAGGAACTCGTTCCTATCCCCTGTGCCAGGAAGCAATGAGAGATTGATACTGGGTATCCCAGCACAACCTGCACCTGACGGCAGTTCACATACCAGGAGTGGAAAACACTCTGGCTGACACTTGGAAGTCGCTCGTCAGTAAAGTCTCATGAGTGGGAATTCAAACAGGATGTTGCAAATGACATCTTCAAGCAGTGGGGGACTCCTCAGTTGGACCTTTTCGCCTCCCGCCATACAAAGCATCTACTGTGCTTGCAGCTACAGGGTGGACTTTTTAGGGACGTGCTGTCTCTGTGTTAGAAGGACAGATTCTTCTGTGCCCCTCCCCCCCAATTCTCTTGATTCCGAGAGTGCTGAGCAAACTTCGGATAGAAGGGGTGCGCTTGATTCTCATTGCTCCCTTTTGGCCGAGGCAAGTTTAGTTCTCTTTTGTGCAACAGTTTTCCAAGGAACCTCCTTTTTCCTCTGCCTCTGTCATAGGATTTGCTGACCCAGGATCAGGGGACCCTGGTCCATCCAGGACTCAAATCACTCTACCTTCGTGCATGGCTCCTGCAGCCACAGCTCGCTTTGGTGTCTCGCCTCTTGTGGCGGACATTTTGGTGGAGGCTGGAAAGCCTTCCACCAGATCAACCTACACAATGAAGTGGAAGCAATTTTCTGTTTGGGCTGGTTCCAAGGACTTGGAACCTTTTTCCTGCCCTGCTAATTAAATCTGGATTACCTGAGGCACCTCTGTGATCTGGGCCTTAGCTACTCCTCTTTGAAGGTGCATTTGGCAGCCATCTCGGCTTACTACATCACATCCCTTTAGTGGACAGGACAGTTGCTCAACTTGAAGTCTCTAAGACCTTCCTTAAGGGGGTTCTCCATTTAAGACCCCCATCCGTAATCCTGCCCCCACCCCCATTGGTTCTCAGTTTGTTTTTTTTTAGAGAAACTCACACTGCCTCCCTTTGATCTGGCAGTGGAGGTGGATTTTAAATCCCGCTCCTGGAAGGTACTTTTTCTAGTGGCTGTCACTTCGCTCAGATGATTTCCGAGCTTCAAGCCCTAATGTGTAAGATGTCTTTGATTCTGAGATACTACACTAACAGAACCAAGGATCTTAGAAAAATGGATCAACTCTTCGTTTCCTTCGCACACGAAAGAGAAGGCAATGCAATTTCTCAGCAAGGCCTCTTCAAATGGTTAGCGAATTGCATCACTTTCTGTTATGACAAGTAGAACAAGACCCTTCTGGGTCAAGTCAGGTCACGCCACAAGAGGAGTAGCCACCTCTGCTGCTTGTTTCAGGAATGTGTCAGTGGCAGAAATCTGTGCAGCCGCTACTTGGACTTCTGTCCATACCTTCACGAAACATTACAGTTTGGACGTTGCCTCTCGCCTCTCTCTTTTGTTCCAGACTGCTTGGGACTCAGTCCTGTAAGTAAATACCTACTGCAAGAGTCCTCTCGAAGTAAGATAGAACAGTTATGTAAGAACTTACTGTAACAATAGATCTTCGAGAGGGGCTCTTGCAGTAGGTATTGCTTTCCCTCCCTCTGTCCCCCTGAGTTTTTTCCTTCTATGGGGGCATATCCTCTTCTCTCCTGTCATGCCCTTTCGGCTTCTGGCAGGAAAGAACTGGAAAGTGGGCGTGGGGGGCCGCCCCTTTATACAGACGTCGCCTGATGTCGGTCACCTGACATGGGGGCGGTCCCCCGCCAGAAACTGCTAGCTAGATATTTTTCTATGGGGTCCTGACGCTTGGCGTCTTAGTCTTAAATATGTAAATACTTAGACTGCAAGAGCTTCTCTTGACGATCTACTGTTACGGTAAGTTCTTGCATAACTGTTCTTTTCTGGTACTTAAACTTTTTAATTTGCACTAAATCACACAATTTCTGTTCTGCATCAATGTAGCTGATTGTGTTCTTTCTTGTAGATGTCTGAAGCAGCGGGCGATGCAGTGCCAGTGCCTTCTGAAGGGGATCAGGACTGGGGTTCAGATGCCGTGACAGATGCGACTGATGCCAAACCGGATCGTAGTGGGCGCTTCTCTCTGTTCAGGTGAGTGACCCTTCTCCATCAGAGGCAGATCTGACAAGTTTGTAGTTTTGTTTTATGAAGCATTAATCAGATGCTGATGCTACAACAGACTATGGTGCACTGTCACACTATGTCATGTCTTGCCACAACAGCTGTCCGCTGGTATAGCTAATTAAGAGCAAGTTATTACATGCCAATAAATACAAATACAGAATTTTAAACAAGAAAATAATTTTGAATTTTAGGGGCTAGAAGAAGCATACTCATCTAAAACTTGTTTCAGGCTGCCACCCAAGTACAACTTGCTGTGGGTCACACAGTATGCAGGTCAGGTGGTGGCTGTGGGATTCAAACCTCCGTCTCTGAATGTGTCACATAACATTTACAGTTTAGAGCTTTCACCACTAGGCAGGCTATAGGTCTTTCTAAAACCAGAAGTACTTTACTTTTGGCACGGTGGCGCTGAGGGTCGAGGCATTGAACACAACACCTTGTGCCACGCCGGCGACCCATGTTTGGGAATGAGCACGGGTTGCTGTGGGTCATCAGGGAGTAGATGGATTGAGCATCCGTTGGACTGCTCTCCATCTCCGGGGAGGAGGGATTTCAGCGGCTGATGCTCGCCTGACTGCTAGTGAAGGCTGGGGCTCGACAGCATGGAGCTGCATAACACTGGGCGGGGGTGTGGCAGACACTTGACTGGGGCGTGCATGGGAGCGTGCGCGAAGCCAGTCGCTGGTGTCATTGCATGCCGCACTCCTGTAAGGGGGAGAAAAAGCGGAAATAGCTCCCGGAGGAGGAAGAGCTCGCAGGCCCCACACCTGGCTAGCCACAGCACAATCCAGATCCAGTCTCGGTAGGGGAAGGGCACCCTCTGCCGACCCTGCCGGGGGGGTAATCTCTGGGTACTAATGCCAGCTGGTGGATGCTAGGGTGATGGGGCTGGGGCTCCCCCACCAGACTGAGAGGGCCAAAAAGCAGAAGAGTATACAGTTAAAAAAAAAAAAAAAGTACTACTTTACTTTTGCAGCAATGGAAGTGATTTGCATATCTTTTAAAATAGTTCTTCCCCGAGTCTAAGAACAATATTTAAGAGCACCTTACATAGAAACATAGACTTTGATGGCAGATAAGGCTGCTTGGCCCACTCAGTCTGCCCATTTCCCTACCTGTTAGATAAGCTGCAGGTCCTAGTTAAGCAACAGCTACTTCCTCATGCCCCCCCCCAGAATTACCTTATGTCTACCGCACCCCAGATCATTATTTTACCTGGCCCTGCCCTTCAGCTGTTGTAACTTTCTTTGTGAATGCTCTTGAATCTTGTATGTAGCGTGTTATACCATATCGTGTTGTAACCTTGCTGTTATGTTGCCTGTACCTAATATCTCACCTTGTTATATTGTATGCCTCACATTGTTATATTGTATTGTCTCCAGGACGCATCTGGAGTCGAGCGTGGTACTCCACTCCGTATGCCTTCCTGGCAAAACTCTTAAATAAATGTCACATGCATTCATAAATTCCCCCACTGTTTTTGACCCCACATCCCTCTCAGGGAGGCCGTTCAATGCATTCACCACCCTCTCTGTGAAAAAATACTTCCTCACACACGCTGCCCCAGAGCCATCCCTCCTCTATCTTAAATTGTGCCCCCTTTTTCTTACACATCTTTTTTTCTGAAATATGCTACCCTCTTGGACTTTGTTGATTCCCTCGAGGTACGTGAAAGTGTCTGTCATGTCCCCCCTCCCTCCTTTCCCCGAGGGTATACATATTAAGCTCTTTTAGTTTGTATGGCTTCTGGTGCATACCCTGCACCATTTTAGTTTTCATACACTTTGTATCCCAACACGCTTTACAGGCAGTGACTGACTAGTAGTGAAGTGACTGAGCATGTACTGGCAGCCATTTCATATAAATACGTTTGAGAACAATTTTAGAATTAGACAAGAGTCCTGCTGGTTAATTTTTAAAACTATGACACATACGTAATGGAACTTTTGGTAATTACAGTTGCCTGGGTGATAACGCATGAAGTAAAATCTGATGAATAGAATGAATAAGGAGTTTTGACATATCCATTAGAGGTGGGGCCCTTTTCAGTTGAAGTGACATACCAGAGACCTCTTGGAGTGTGGCTTAGTAACACTGTCAGTTTAGGCTAGAAGGTTGTGTGTTCCCTTCCTACGGGCTGGGGTAGGAGGGAGGGGTAAGGGAGAGGTTCCTGTCTCGTTCCGGCAGTGCAGTACTGGAGGATGTTACCCTTCAAATCAAGGAAAAAAAAAAGCTCCATAAGACGTTATTGTGCTTGTTTGGGGGTGCTACTCTGTTTTTATGTGCTTTTTGTCATTAACATTATAGGGCAGTTGTAATAAATAAAGTTTTTTTATTGTGGTCTAACGTGTGGACTGGAACTGCTTTGTGAAGCTGTTGAGCCAGATGGAGCTTTCGTTTCTAGGGACATGGATATGTTGTTCATCCACACTTACTGGCAGGTTCCTTGCCGCTTTAAATCTTGCCGGAAGGTCTTCAAGCTGGCTCCTCCCACCCACCCGGGTGGTAAAACTCTCAGCTCCGCCCCATGACGCCAGATCTTCCTTACCGCTTGGAAGTTCAGGTTCCCTCCTTAGCGCTCTCCGTTTTCGACTGGTTCCTGAAATTTTCAGTCTTTGAATTTAATTGGAAGTTTTTCTAAAACTTCGATCTTCTTCTCTCACTGCGGCGATGACTCATTCGTTTTCCGGCTCTCGGAGGCGCCCGGTTAACTCCTCCAGGAAAGACCCGCACTCCATGTGCGTCTACTGCCTTGACTTGGATCATGATCCGCAACTTTGCGATTTTTGCTGTGCCCTTTCGACCAGCTCTCTGGAGGATCGTGCGGCCCGTTCGGGGCTTGGGCGACCTGAAATTTTTCCCGCTCCAGAAAATTCCTTGGAGACTCGTTGGGCAGTGTCCGCGTCAGCTGTCTTGGTTGAGCAGCTTGATCTTCCTTCCTCCGGGGAGGGGGCGGCTGCCCCTCCCTCTTCCTTGGTCACGGCGCTCATCCCGCTCTCCTTGAGTTCTCCTCATGCAGCTTTGTTCAAGGAGCTTCGCCAGTCCCCTTTCCTCGAAGGGAGAGGGACCTCCGGGACCTGCCTCTCAGCCCAAGTTCAAGGAGTCGCAGGCTAAGTCCCTTCGTTGGCGCTGGAGCAGGAGAGTTCCCCCTCCCCTGCCGGCCGACGTTCAACTTCGGTCGAGGATGCGGCTCACGCCGCTGGCTTCACGGTGTCCCCGTCAGGTCAGCCAGCCAGGACTCCCGTCGACGTTGTCGAGTCTCTCGACCAGTCATCCGGGCTGTCTTCTGCTGGAGCCGCCATCCCTTCGCCGGTTCCCCGGCAGAGGCTGAGTTCTGCCTGTACCTTGGGTGGAGCGGGCCTCAGCCCTTTCTTCCGAACTAGAAGGCGGGAGTGGTAGCCCAGCTCCTTCCCATACCGCCCTCCCTGTTTCCCTGAGAAGTTCAGGTCTCGGTCCTCCTCTCGGTCAGGTCGCTCATGCTAACTTCGGCATTCTCGGTCGGGGCACCGAGTTAAGTGGCATTACCGTTCTTCCTCATCACCCTCCTCGGATGAGGAGTGGCTTCGATGCAGGTGGCGTCAGTTTTGTTGTTGTCCGGGAATCAATTGACTCCGATTCATTCCCCGTCCGGCAAGCAGCTGCCGCCCGATCGGCCGACTCAACCGCTCTCTGCAGTCAAGGTGCCTACTCCCGGGCCTGTTGTTCATCCGAACCTTGCTGCCCCACTGCCCTCAGTGGAACCTCGGTCAGGTCATGACCTGTCCGGCAGGTTGTCTGTCACCCTCACTCGCCCTCGGCGGGCGAAGAGTGACTCAGGCCTGAGGCAGCTCTTTGCAGAGTCCGAAGTCGACTCCTCTATATACCCCAGTCGGGAGGACCCGGGGTCCTCTCCGGAACGTTCTGTGGACGACAGCCCATCGTCCTTCATGAGTCTGCTTCAGCTCATCTCGGAGTTCACCGGGATGCAGCTCGTGCCCGTGTCCAAACGGGCCCCTTATCCCCTGACGGAGATTCTAGACCGAAGGGGTTCTCCCTCTGAGGCCTTCCCGGTGGCCGAGGCCATTGTAGGCCCGGCCTTGGAGCTCTGGTGGCGGCCTACATCCTGCCCTGCACCCTCGGCCAGGAAGTACTCTGTCCCTGTCGGTTCTTTGCCCGGTTTCTCAGAGCACCCCTCGGCTGAGGGGTTAGTTACCGACAATGTTTTCCAGTGTTCGGGGAACATTCGGGATGTGGATAGGCCCCCTGACAAAAGTCCAAAAGAATGGACTACATCGGGCGCAAGGTTTACGCTGCGTCCTCCCTAGACCTCCGACAGGCCAGCTCGGCTGCATTGATGGCACATTTCTCCCACGCCCTTTTGGGCTCCCTGGATGAGGTGCTCCCTCATCTCTCGGCCGACCTGCAGACCACGGTCCGGCGGGTGCAGGACCAGGGTAGGGCGGTGGCGAAGCAGCAGCTCCAGACTGCTCTGGACTTAGGTGACTCCTGTGCCAGATCGGTGGCAGCCACAGTGGCCATGTGCCGCAGGGCGTGGCTGAGGTTATCCTCTTTCTCTTTGGAAACCCAGCACAAGTTGGCGGACATCCCCTCCTTGGGGACTGACCTCTTCGGCCCTGGAGTGGAGGGACACCTCCAGGGGACTGAGAAGTCCAGTGCCACTCCGGACTGGTCACTCCCACCTGGAGGGACAAGGGCGGCCAGCAGCCTTTGCGTAAGCCCCTTTGCCCCCCTGGTCCCTGCGGCTCGACCGGCCCAGCACGAGGGCCAGCAGGTTTGCGCTGGGCGGCCTGACTCCAATCCAGTGTCTTCCTCTAAAAGGAAGCAGGGAGGTAAAGGCCCAGGAGTTCCCTTGGCCAGTTCCTCCTCCAAGCCTGCTCAGTGACAGGCTAAGGGGCACCGTCCCCAGCCCCATCGTCCCTACCCGGGTTCCCCCGTGGGGAGACGGCTCTGCACCTCCGCCACCTGGTCCGCCTTCCCAGACCTCTGGGTGTCAGAGGTGCTAGGGGAAAGCCCTGCCTCGGGATTGCGAGCGGGTACCACCCTTTCGAGCTGTTGCCCCATGGGGGTCTTGGGGTCCACAGCCTCGTTGTCGGCCTGCTGGGCCGACTTGCCTGGCCCTCTAGTTAGAGGTGATCAGGAAGGTTGCGGATGCTCCTTCAGACCCTGGGTTCGTGTCCAGGTATTTCCTGGTCCCAAACGGACGGGAGGCTTTCGCCCCATTTTTCCGCATGCCTGGATGGTCTCTCTGCCTCAGATATCCCATCCTCAGAACGAGGCGTGTGGCTTCTTTCCTGGACCTCCAGGACGTACTTACTCTTCGTTCCGTCAGTTTCTTGGGAGACTCCTTCCTTTCCTAAGCGGGGGATCTCCCTACGAGTTCTAAGCCAGGCCCTTCGGTCTCTGCTCAGCAGCTTTCTGCGGCATCGAGGGGTCCGGGCGTAACCCCACCCTGATGGCAGCCTGACTACAACCCTTCCAGGTGGAAGGGAACGATCCAGAGTTCTGGCTCTCAGACTGGTCTCCTTTATCGGAGCCACATTGGAACTCGTGTTTTAGCGGGTGATCCTTCTTCAGGATGAGGCTCGACTCTTGAGTCCGAGCTCGGCACCTGGAGGACAGGGCTGAGGTTCTTCCTCCCTTACCTAGTCAGGTCTGACTGGGCAGTTGCACCCTGCCAGGACCTCCTGGGCTCGTGGCGGCTGGTTCCAGCGTGGTCTGTTGGACCCGCTGGTTCATGCGTTCCCCTAGTGGGGACTGGCCAGCCAGCGGTCACATTGCTGCATTCCTTCGAACCAGTTCGTGACTACAGCCCAGGAGTTAGGAGAACGCTCTCCCTCGGACCGTTCCAGCTCTTGCAGGAGAACATCCTGTTCGTCCACCCTGAGTCGACAGTCTTCTCCGACCGATGCTTTTCGGATGGGTGGGGGTGCCCATCTAGGGGAATACAGAGTGCTCCGCCTCTGGTCCTCTTGGGAGTCCCCACGACTTTTCTACCCACTGGAGCTCTAAGCGGTCCGCTTGCTTGCACCGCTCGCTCCGTTTGTGCGGGGTCTAGTGGTTTAGGTCCAAGCGGACAACACCACGACCATGTCCTGCCTACCCCGCCAGGTTCGCTCAAGCCCCTTGCCTCTGCGTGAGGAGATTCTCCGCATTGGGTCTTTCGTGCAGCCAGGAGGCGGTTTCCTAGCCATTCGATGGCAGGAGCCTCCAGCTCCCTGGCTGATGCCCTAAGCCGGACATAGGCTGCGCCTCATGAGTGGTCTCCCCTGCCGGAGGTAGCACAGTATCTTCTCCCTTCTTCCCTCCAGGGAGAGTACGAGGCTGAGACTGTCTCATGCTCACCCCTTCAGCAAGCTTTGCTGTAGGGGATGCCGTCGAGGCCGCGGACCCCGGGTCTTTTCTATGCCTCTCCCCCATTTCCCTTGACCCACGGGCAAGGTGAGGAGGGACTAGGCGCAGGCGATGGTGGTAGCCCCAGACTGGATTGCCAGCTCTGGTATCCAGCTCTCCTCAGTCTCAGCCCCAGGCTCCCGAGGCGGCTTCTGGCCCGCCCGGTCCTGATCACTGTCTTCAGGGGAAGGTTTTCATCTGGACCTTCAATCCCTGCACTGAGAGGCCTGCGTAGCTCGGCTGCGGCTAGGGGCCTGGCCTTGGGTCCGTGGGCAAGGTCCTCGGACGCTGAGGCGCCCTGCCAGAAGTCGGTCAAAACATGCTCGCCTTCAAATGGAGGAGTTCTCCATTTGGTGTTGGGATAGGGCTTGGGCCCCTCTCCCATCCCTCGCCGAGCATTTTGGACCATCTACGGTCCGTTCATTTTGAACTAGGGCATCAGCCGACAACCCTCTAGGTGCTTCTGTTAGTCACCCTGTCTTCCGTCGCGGGTCGGAAGGTGTTTCTGTATGCAGAAAAGGTGGTCTGACACTTTCTAGCCTCGATCACACCTCCCTTGGAAGAGTATCCCATTCTGTGGGATCTGTACTGGTATAGCTTAGCTCACGGGCAAGCTGTCGACCTTGCACAGGTGCGAGTCCCCACCTGTTGTGGAAGAACACCTTCTTGGGGCTACCCTGCCATCCAGAAGGAGGGGAGTGTTCCAGGCGCTCCTTTGAATCTCCCTATCTGGTCTTCCACAGGGACATGGTAGTCCCGCGCCCCACCCGAAGTTCCTTCCGTAGGCGGGGGTGGAGTCTTTCCCTAACTGGGTATGGTCTCTGCCGGGGTTCATCCCCATTCACGCCTTGGAGGCCGTATATAGGATCCATGGGGACCCTATTTATGCTCACCTACCCAGACAGCGTAGGGCTGAAGTTCGGGAGAGGTTCGCCAGCTGTTTGTCATCTACGCTGAAGCCGCACCTGGCAGACCTGCAGGCAAGCGGACAGCGAGCAGGCGGGTCACCTCCTGTATAGGTCTCCGCTGTAGGTGGGCGGGCATGGAGCCTCCCAGAGGGATAAGTGCTCATTTTACCCGTCCTTCCGCTGCATCGGTGGCTGCTTCTGAGGATACTCCTGTCTAGGATATCCGCAGGGCTCCTACCTGGAAGCAGGCTATACCGTTTCCCCTTTCACATCGACCTTGGGTCACGCCGGGATGTTGGTCGGGGCCTTGGTTCTCCAGTCTTCATACCTAAGTAGGGGGTGTGCGCCTTGCCTCCCTCCTCCCGGAGAACTGCTAGGAGTCTGGCAATAAGTGTGGATGAACAACTTATCCATTTCCCTAGAAATACAGGTTACTCACCTGTAGCAGGAGTTCTAGGAATGGTATATGTTGTTCATCCACACGACCCACCTGGCCTCCCCGGCTTCGACGGCGCAACCTGGCTTCCAGTGGGCTAGATCTGGCGTCATGGAGGCGGAGCCGAGAGTTATACCACCCGGGTGGGTGGGAGGAGCCAGCTTGAAGACCTTCTGGCAAGATTTAAAGTGGCAAGGAACCTGCCAATAAGTGTGGATGATCAACATATACCATTCCTAGAACTTCTGTTACAGGTGAGTAACCTGTATTTTTTTTGTACTACTGTTGGTGATCATGGCTCCGGCTTGCCTTCTCCTGAGCCGCATTATTGTATGCTTTTGAACCCTTCAAATCAAACCTTGAACCTGGGTTCCTTTTACTAATCTAGTTATTCTTAGATGGCATAAAATAATCTACAGCACGTTATGTAATTACTCCCAGTATCCTTGCTAACATCCTTGCATCCATAAGAAACAATGCAGTGCCAAGTGAAGTTTCAAACCCCAGGTAGTCTTACTGTGTTCTGACTAATGCAGTTAGCACTTCCAGTTAAACTGCCCCGGAGATGAGCGTTAAAGCCCATATTTAATTTTAATTTTCAGACCTCTGTCCTTCAGTCACAGGTTAGAGTAGACTAGGTTTCATCCTTTCCGGTAAGTTTTTCGGTTTCTGATCAGTTTTCGAAACCAGGAGGAAACCGAAGACATTTACTTAGTTCCTTACGGTAAAGTTTAGTTTCTCTCTGTTAAAGTCTTATTTTGGGACCGATGTATTTTTGGTGAAAAAAAACATTATTTTCTTGGTTTTTTTTCCCCCTCGGTCACTAAACAGCTGTTTAACCAAATATCTTTACTATGTTTTATCCGAGTCTTAACAGCCCACTGTGCATATGTGACCTTTCTCTTTAAGAATCTTGTCAGAAAGTCTAAAAGCTGGCTCTTCCCACCCAGGTGGTATATCCCTCGGCTCAGCCCCTTGATACCAGATCTTCCTTTCTGCTGGAAGATTGAGAATCTTCCTGGACATAAAGTCTCCACCACTCATTCACACTAATGGGAGTTCGCCGGAGGTGCTAGGACCCAGTGGGAGCAAACTTTTTCAAGAGGGTCAGCACCTGAAATGGAGCCGTGAGGAAGCGGCACTGCTAGCCCCGGCTCGTGCGGCAATGACTGTCTCAGCATCGACCTTCCAACCGCGCCTCAGTCCTTTTTTCCTGCCGTCGAGTGCGCTTCAGTGACAATGTCGCTCGCCCGTCAGGAGTTAAACTTCACTAGCAGCAATCGTTCAGTTTACTGTTTTGTAGAATTACTTCGTATCGGTACCGATTATATATTTTAATTGTACAACAGAAGTCTTCAGGCCTCCATTGATGGGAGTCGACCATGAGCGGGTCAGGTGATGTTAGGGAGACTTCAAATCAAAGCTGTTCAGTCAACCGGGCCTGGCTGGTTCCGGTCTGCTGACCTCCCGGGGGGGGGGTCTGAGAAGCAGATGGGGTCCAGTGATCAGGGGGATGGGCAGTCCCCCCAATGGCAAAAAAGGAAACAGTCCCATTTCCGGCACCGTTCGGCCTTGAGTTCTTCTTTGGCACATAGGTCGAAGAAGAAAAGGCATCACTTGAGGTCTCCTTCTGGTATGTCTGCACATAGACGGTCGGTTATTGGGGCCAGGCACCGGTCTCCACCTCTGTCGAAGTCAACGGTTTCTGTCTCTGGTGGCCGACCTCCTTGACACCAGAGCTCCTACCCGCCTATTGGAGGAGCTTCCGATGAGCAGTTTTACTAGTGGGCTGCTGTTATGGAGTAGAGGGCTCGGAGGGTTGGTCCAGTTGCCCAAGCTGGTCACTCTGACACTGTGGCGCCTTGGGCCATTCAGTTTCAGAGCAGCGGGTAGAGACGGTTGGAGCCTTCCCTAATGGTGTGGCGCCTTCAGTGCCTTTGACTCTGCGCTGGGTGTTATCCCCATCATGAATACGAGTGCAGGGGTCCCACCGATGCCTCTATCTCTTGCCATGTTTCCCTCTTTTACATCAAATTGCAGTTTTTTGACCTCTGGGTCTCAGTCAGCGCCATCCACGGTGCTGCGGGTTCTGTCAGCGCTGTCTGCGGAGCCATGGGCTCTGTTGGCACCATGCGTGGTGTCGGAGTCTCTGTCGGCACCACCCATGGCACTGTGGGCTCTGTTGGCGCCGTCCGCTGTGCTGTGGGCTCTGCCGCTTCATCTAGCACCTCCCTTCTTATTCTTGGTGCCTTTTTTACCTCTACAGTACCAGGGACTGGTGCAGCACTTGCTGGTCTTCGGGGGTTCTCGCTCAAGACTCTTTCTTCTTCTCTTCCTCTTCCTGATTTTCACTCCTTTCCTGTCTGTACAGTCGCCCCCGGACTGTCAGGAGATGATTTTGAGCCTGACCCAGATCTTCGCCTGGGTGATGATGTTGATGACACTGCCCTGGGAGCAGGGATCGGTCCTTCTTCAGAGCCTGTGACTGAAGACCTTTCCTTTAAGTCTCTGCTCAAAAATTTTAACTCTGCTCTTTCTCTCAAGACTACAGAAATCGATCCTGGGAGGCTTTTGCGACTCCAGTATTTTCATGTCCCGGAAATCTCTATGGATTTAACACCTCTGGTACAGCCCTCTTTCGAGACCCTCTCTCAGATAGTGTGGAAGAATCCTGCTCTCATTTCTTCCGTGGCCAAGTCCATGGAGAGAAAGTATGCCCCTCCCAAGGATCACCCCATTTTGGCCTCACAAGCCTTTTCTGATGCCATTGTGGTCTTGGCAGAGAATGATAAGGCTGTCCTTCCTCAAGGATCTACAGCCCAACCAGTGAACAAAGAATCTCACAAGATAGACACTTCTAGGTAAGAGAGTCTTTGCTGCCTCAACCCTTGGTTGGCGCATTGCCAGTTACCAGAGCTATTTTTCTCAATATGAGTATGTACTTTGGCATTCCTCAAAGAAATGGTTGAAGCTTTGCCGATCGGAAGCTAACTCAGAGCTACTTCAAACCATAACTAGGGTGCTCGAATCAATAGCAACAGGTTAAAGAAGAAGCTGCAATGGATGTCGATACGCCTCCTGGGTAGCGCGGGTATCTACGCCATGCCACTCTTGGCTGCTTACTTCGGGCTTCACAAATGATGCCCAGCAGCAGGTCATGGCCTTTCCCTTTGACGGTATGTATGTGTTCGGGCCTCAGGTGGAACAGGCTGTGGAGGCCATGCAGAAGACTAGGTCTGCCATTAGGACGGCTAGACCTGCACCCCCCCAGGGGTTGCGAACAAGCATCAGTTTCACAGCCGTTAGTTTTTTCAGGCAGAAGCAGAGGAGGTTTTAACAAAAACCACAACCCTCAGCCACAAATGAAAGCGCAGCAGAAGGCACAAGGGCCCAAAACGCCCAGTGCCACCTTCTGAGTTTCTGGCCCAGGTCCCACCTCAGCTGTCCAAGGGGGACTCCTCCTCAACAGTGGGAGGATGTCTGACTCAGTTCTACGATCAGTGGAAATCTATAACATCAGACAAATGGGTCCTCCGGATAATCTGCGAAGGATACTCTCTCAATCTTTTGGAAACCCATCCGGATCATCCTCCCAAACTACAGCCCAGGCTGTCGGCAGTACAGTTAGACCTTCTTGCTTCCCAGGTACAAGGCCTTCTGAACAACAGGGCAGTAGAAATAGTACCGCTGGATCAACGAAACACAGGTTTCTACTGCCATTACTTTCTGGTCCTGAAGAAAACCAGCTGCATGCACTAGGTTGCCTGCTACCTTTGCTTCATCGACACGATTGGCTAGCCTCCCTGGACATGCAAGATGCCTACCAACACATTCTCATACACCGAAAGCACCACAAATACCTAAGGTTTGTGGCATTGGGTCTACATTATCAGTTCAGAGTCCTGCCTTTTGGGCTGTCCTTGGCACCTCGAGTTTTTACAAAATGTTGTGCAACTCTCACGGTGCACCTCAGGAAAATCGGAATACAAGTGTTCCCATATCTGGGCGACTGGCTCCTAGCAACTCCCTCCAAGCAGGAGAATCTAGAGGCCATGGCCTCAAACTTCCTCATGTTCATGGGAGTTATGCTCAATCTCAACAAGTCACAGTTGCAATCCTCCCAGAAGCTCCTCTTTATAAGAACTCTTCTGGACACCTCCTGTGTGAAGGTTTTTCTTCCAGAGGACAGAAGGCGCGCTATCTTACAGATGGCCCGATACATCAGAGAACAGAGCCCAGTTCGAGCTATCTCGATGCAGCGGATGCTGGGCCTTATGGCATCCTCGGTGTTCACTGTGCCCTTGGCTCGTTTCCACATGAGAACCTCTCGGTGGATGGTCAGTATTCAGTTGTTCCCAACCACTCACCCTCAGTCCTTTCTCATCAAGATGACGGAACCTCTGAAGAGGTTGCTCGCCTGGTGGTCGCAGGAGGACAGTCTTCTGGAAAGATACCCCTTTGCCCCTCTGGATCATCAGATCTCCATTACCATGGACACATCCCTGATGGGTTGGGGAGCCCACAGCCAGGATCTCCACACCCAGGGTACATGGATTCAGGAGGAGTTCCAACTTCATGTAGACATCAAAATGAAAGCTGTCCTCTATGCATTCTGAGCCTTGAAGGACATACTCTGTCACAAGAACATTCTCCTTCCAATGGACAACAAAGCAGTGATGTACTACATCAACAAACAGGATGGCGCACACTCTTACCCATTATGCAGGGAAGCAATGAGAGTACTGGAATGGTGCCTGGAACACAAGGCTCTGATTCAGGTGGTTTACCTGCCAGGGGTACAAAATGAGCTGGCAAATCATCTCAGCAGAAAAGAGATGAATCCTCACAAGAGGTCTCTTGACTTAACCATCGTTCAGTCACTCTTCAAAGAGTTGGGAACTCCAGACCTGGACTTTTTTCGTCCCCATTCAGTGCAAAACTGCCTCTCTTCTGCTCCAGAAATCCAGGAGCTGGCATTTTTTGTCAGGATGCGTTCATGCTGCGTTGGACAAGATGCTTTCTATACGCCTTTCCTCCTCTTCCCCCAATTCAGAAGGTACTTCTCAAATTGGAGTCTCAGGGGGCAGAATGAGTCTCATTGCCGCCTTCTGGCCTAGGCAGATATGGTGTCCGCTACTCAACAGCCTATCGGAACCACCCCCCGAAGACGCTTCCCCTTCAGATGAACCTTCTGACCCAGAATCCCGTGGACCATCCCAACCTGAGGTCGCTGCACCTTCACGCTTGGCTTCTGAAGAGATGGAGGTGAACAGGTTCGGTGTTTCTTGTAGAGTTTCAGATATTCTTTTGGCTGCGTGTAAGCCAGCCACTAGAAAAACCTACACAGCCAAATGGAAGCATTTCTTTATCTGGTGTGAAAAATCCTCTTGAAACCCTTTTACTTGCCCACCGAATAAAGTCTTAGAGTATCTTTTCGATCTCTCAAATACAGGTCTACAGTACTCCGCAGTCAAAGTTAATCTTTGTGCCATTTCAGCATATCATGAGCTGGTACTTTCCATGTCACTGGCTCAGTTGCCTATAGTTAAGAGGTTTCTTAGAGGTATTCTGCATACTAGACCTCCTAGCAGACATCCAGTTGCAGCCTGAGACATTAACCTTGTGCTAGACATGCTCACTCATAAACCTTTCGAGCCTCTAGCTACTTCCGACTTGAAGTTCCTAACTTGGAAAACAGTCTTCCTGGTGGCCATTACTTCAGCCCGTAGAGTTTCTGAAATACATGCACTGGTCACAGACGCCCCTCCCCACTGTATTTCACAAAGACAAAGTAGTTCTTAGGACTCATCTTAAGTTTTTCCTTAAGGTTGTCTCAGAATTCCATCTAAACCAACCTTTAGTCCTTCCTACCTACTTTTCGAACTTCCAGAATGAAGGGGAGCGTACCCTTCGTTCACTGGATGTTAAGAGAGCGTTGCAGTTCTAGCTAGATAGAACAAAAGAAATTTGAAAGGCTGAACAACTGTTTGTTTCCTTCAGCTAGACCCAGCTTGGTCAACCTGTCGCTATCAGATGTATTTCAGCATGGCTGGTGGCATGCCTTCGCCACTGCTATACCATGGCACAGGTCAAGCTGGAAGGCAGAGTGTACGCTCACTCTACTAGAGCAGTTGCAGCATCCCTGGTGAAAATCCGCAACGTGCCATTGAAGATATCTGCAGTGCGGCTACTTAGAGCTCCATGCATACTTTCATTAAGCACTGCACCTTGGATGTGCATTCCAGAAGGCATCTTGGCAGGACCTTTCCTAATGGACTTCTGTCTTAAGTATGTGAGCTTTTTATCGCCTGCCACTCGTCATGGGGGATTATTTAGCTCGGTACTCTCCCATTAGTGTGAATGAGTGATGGAGACTTTATGTCCAGGGAGATATGGAAATTACGTACCCAATATTCTTGTAATTTTTGTAATTACATAATATGTAATTCTTGATCTTCTTGGACGAAGTCTCCACCACTCATTCACACGCCCACCCACCATCCCCCAAGCTCACTTCTCCATTTTTGGTCTTCACTCCCTCAATGGCTGAGCTGTGAAGACTTTATTATTGATCTTTCTTACACGGGTCATTCAGACTATCTTATGTCTGATTTTTAGGTTGACTCTTTCTAGGTTAGTTATGCTGCACCTCCTTGGAAAAAAGGTACTAAGGTGGTTGGAGGGTGAGCTCAAGATAGTTATTGCCGCCGAGCTGGGCTCGGCGCTGCCTCGTCGACCATCTTGAAAAAGGTTTGCTTCTGTTGGTCCTAGCCTACGCGAACTCCCATTAGTGTGAATGAGTGGGAAGACTTCTTCATTCAAGAAGATCAAGAATTACGGTAGGTCGTGATTTCCATTTCCCTCCTTATTGCTTCCGTGTTGAGTAGGCCCTGGCGCTTAAATCTTCAGATGTCTTACTAAAACTTAAACTCCTTAGAGTTTCACTGCACCATTTTTCAGTCGCTGACCGCAGTGGAGGGACAAGTCCTCACTAGGTTCCGGCATAGTTCCTTGGGCGGACAGAAGATGTCTTGCACTGACCCGCACGCCATGTGCGTCTATTGCCTGGGCCATGATCGCGATACCCAGGCCTGCAAATTTTGTCACTCATTCCAGCCAAACAGTTACAGCTCGGCAGAACGGAGAAATGGAACCAGTTGGTCAATTCTAAAGAGGCCCATTGGGTGGTCTCCACAGATAAGGGATCCACTGAACTACTCCGGCAGATGAAGACTTTCGAGGTTGAGGAGGCTCAGGCTGCCGATCGGTCCTCTTCAGCATCGGTCTTCGTACCGCTCAAACTGGGCTCTACCTTTTCAGGCTCCTTCAAGGAGGTTACCTTGCCCCGTTATCAAAGAATAAAAAAAAAAAAAAAAGTTCTGTCAGTCTCTCCCAACAAGGGGAGGGCCTGTCAGGTTCGCACGTCTCCTGCTCCCATAAAAAGTATTCTATGGAGTCGAGAGAAATAGTCTTGTCGACATCGTTCTTGGGATTGAGAGAGCCCTCATTCCCAAGAACCTCAGTTTTCAACTTTGGTCAAAATTGCAGCCTCGGCCGCTGGCTTCAGGGTATCCCCATCAGGTCAGCCGGCTAAGATGCAGGACAGCGACCCGGTCAAAATTATTATCGACCCCATCAACCCGTTGTAGCTCTCTGAGGCCAATAAGCCTTTGTTTAGGACTCTGGTCCTGCCTAGACCCACCAAGCAGGAGACCCAGCCCACTGGGAACCTCTTCATTGTCCCTGTCCCTGAACTGGAGGAGCCGTGGGTCTCCCAGACTCCTCCTAAGCACCCCATGGCTGAGGTCTAAAGTCGAGGAAAATTCACAAACACCATTCTGGGTGTTTCAAGAAGCGGTGTTGCTGCTATTCGTCCTCATCCCCCTCAGAAGAGGAGAGGCTTTGGTGCAAGTTGCGTCGACACTACGAGGATCTCATGTGGCAACTGTTGGTGTTGTGTGACCCGAGGCTGACCCTGGCTTCCTTGCCCACCATCACATGGCTGTCAATCACTAGGCCGACGCCAGTTCCTCTGGAGCCAGTTGACACCGTTCCTTCGCCCGCTGAGCCGGTTGACATCGTCCCTTCACCCACTGAGCCAATGAAGGCTCTCCCGGCTTGGCCAAAACCGGCCTCTCCGTCGATTGTGGTGAAGCTGCCAACTAAACAGCCTCCTGCCAAGGAGTGTCTGCCTTCCAAGGGCTTCCTGCATAAGCTGTTTGTTACCCTCACTCCCAACTGCTCATGGTGGGTCGAAAATGACTCAGGTGGTCGGCCAGTCTATCTGGACTCCTTGGAGTCCGATGACTCCGATTTCCATTTTCTTCTGTTCGATGAGGATTCGCTTGGGGGTCTCTGAACAGAGGAAGGTCCCAAGTATTTCATGGGACTCAGACAGGGAGGATCTAGTAGATTCTTGGCCGCCAGGTTTTTTTCCCTCTTTTTTTTTTTTTTTCTCTCAAATTTGCTAAGGATTTGCTTTACGATGTCAGTTAAGTCCAGAATTGGGTTACTTGTCTTTTACATTGATGCAGAAGTGGCCTGTTGTATTCTAAGATACACCACAACACTGAGGCACCGTAAGAATTTCAGAGTTTTTTTTGTACGTCTCTCTCTCTCTCCACTTCTAAAAGGTTAGGTTTAATAAAAGTAGAGGCAAGCCTGTTTCTACTATAATAATTCCCTTATTAATTACAGTGAAAACTGAGCGCAGAAGCCTGTGTAGTGTAAGGTTGCAGTAAGCACTAAAGAAGCCTTTAGGTCAGGGACTACCAGGCAAAATACAGGTTTTCACTAACTCATAAGCTATAATTACTTGGCTAGATAGACAGAGCCAGATCACACAAGCCTGTGGGCTTACACAAACTCTGCCATTGCCTGTATTTGAATGCAGAGTGGGGCTTAGCTAGTAGTTACTGGTTGCCTGTGGAACCAGAAGTCAAACCCAGGCACTGACTCACTTGAATCAATTTGTTTTTTTAATGTCTCTCTATCTCTCTCTCTCTAGTCCACTTCTAAAATGTTTGGTTTAATAAAAGCAGAAGCAAGCCTGTTTCTACTATAAAAATCCATTTGAGTGGGTATATCAATTACAGTGAACAGCAGGAAGTCGTTTTAAGATTAGCCTGAGTAAGAATAATTTTTTGGTCTAGTCCAACACTGAATTTGTACATAAGGTTTAGTCTGTCTACAGTGTCTGAAAACCGAGCACACAGCACAGAAGCAGAAACCTGTGTAATGTTGCAGTAAGCACTAAATAAGCCTTAAGGTCAGGGACTACCAGGCAAAATACAGGTTTTCACTAACTCATAAGCTATGATTACTAGGCTAGATAGCCAGATCCAGATCACACAAGCCTGTGTGCCTACATAAACTCTGCCACTGGCTGAGATCGAATGCAGAGTGGGGCTTAGCTAGTAGTTACTAGTGTTGCCTGTGTGCCCAGAAGTCTAACCCACTGAATCAATTCAACAAATCTTTTTGCTGCAAAATTGTTTTAAGTGCAGCCAAAGAGCTACACATATATCTGCTGCTTAACCGCTGCCTCAACAGCCTACATAAGCCTCTTCAATATTTAGTTTAAACTGAGGATCAGTTTCTTTTTAAAAGTAGAGGAGAGCATGTAATGTGGTGACTATCTCCGACGAAAGTTCACACAGAAATGCGCGTTACTGGACTTGCACATGCGCTTCTACTGTACTGTACCATGTGCTTTACAGAAAAACGCTCACATGGTACAGTGTGACGCTGTGGAAGTCTGAGTAATGGAGTCCAAGTCAGTCTGCTATCTGGTGCCACTCTAGCATGTCAGCCCAGCCCCAGCCAGCCCATTACCCACCTCATTGGCGCTCGCTGCTGACGCTATCTTCGAGGGATGGCTCCTTAATGCTGGCACCAGTAAGATGCTTCAAGTCCCTCCTACGGCAGTCCCCGCCCCGATGCCAGCAGTCCCCCAATGCATGAGTCAGTCCTGAAGACTCCTGCTGCATCACGCTGCTTTCCACTAACTCGCGAACACTTCCGATGCGATCTCCGAAGTGGGACAGATCGCAGAAGTGAATAGGAAAAAAAAAAGAAGTCTGGATTTGTGAAGTGCCGCATGGAGCGCGTCAGATATCCCCTCAAGGACAATTAATGGGGGAAAAAATCAAAATATGCATGTCAATACCGCAATCCCGCGGTAAAAAACAAACCCTGGACGGGGTCTTATACTGTTTCATTAACGATGCTATCGAACATCTTAAATTCAGCCAAATATACGGCTGCTCCGTCGACGGGGAAGGAGACCCCATCGATGGCATCTGACATATTCAGTGAACATAATCATATGGGCTCATCGACAAGCTCCCATGTTCCTCAAGGCAAACCAATGGCCTTTGCCCTGCAGAATGCCCCTCCACCCTCACAGGTGGCATCTCACAGGGGGTAGGTAGGCAGACAGAGACCATGACACTGGTTCATACTTTCCAGGGGCAAGATCTGCTCACACTGCCCATCCCATCCCCTCCATCACCCACATTGTCTCTTGCCTTGCTGCTTACCTCCCCTTCTTCCCAGGAACGGGACATCACCAAGGTAGTGATGCAAGTCTTGCATGCCATGTGCTACTCCCAGCCCTCAGACCCAGGAGAGCTAGAGGATCCTTTCCAGCCTCAATCCCCGCCACCTAAACAGTTTCACAGTGACAGGAATATACTACCATCCTGGTCTCCTCCTCCTAATGTGGAAGACTGTCAGAGGAACCTGAACTACCGGTGATCTCTCTGGTGATATTGATGAATAAGAGTTCCAAGCTCTGGATTTCAAGAACCCGGAATTCCCCTATTCTGAAATCTTTCCTGGATGAGGACATACCTGTGCCAGTCGCCACCTCTCCTCCAGACGACCCGACCTTTAGTGAGATGAAGGTTCAAATACAAAAAGTCATGGGGTTCTCTACCACAGAACATGACAAACAACGTAAGGATATGGCAGAATATCTTGAACAGCCAGAGGAGCCGGCCCTAGTAGTGCCCCCACTGATTCTGACCTACCAGAATGCCATGTTGGCTGCCTGGCATCGGCCGTCTGCTATTACAGCTGTCCCTCAAAAATTCAGATTGCTTATATCAAGCTGCTCTGGATCATCCCTTTCTGTCCACCGTCCTAGAAGCAGATTCAGTGGTCTTTACTGCCACTCATGATCGTACTAAAAAAAACAAACACATGAGTTCCTTACCACCTGATAAGGAAGCCTGAAGAATTGACTACCTGGGGGAAAAGGTTTTTGCCTCAGGCACCATGAATATTCAAATTTTGAACTATATGGGACATGTAGTTAACTACCAAACTACCCTTGGGGCTTCGGCTATTGACATTATCAATCAGCTTCTTCCTTCCCAAGAAAAGGACAAGATACTGGCCACAGTGTCCACTAGCAATTCTATCTCACACCACCTACTCAAGTCAGGATATGATGCCATCGATACCTCAGCCCGAATCTCAGCTGTTGTAGTTTCTCTGCGCCAACATGCTTGGCTTCGCGTTTCAGGTTTTGCTCCTGATTATACAACATAAAGTAGCTAATGCACCTTTTAATGGGTTTAAATTGTTCGGGCCAGGAACTCAAACGCTCTTAGACGACTTGAAAGCATCAGGCAGAACCCTTTGAATGGTACACGGCACGTAGCATACTCCGCAGCCAACCTATCGTATGCAATATTCCTCCTGTTCCAAAAGAGGTGGAAAGTATAAGGCCTTTAACAGAGGTGGATTTTTGTAGGTTGTGCCCACACCACAAGAGGCAAAACCTCTGACACCCGTGGCTCCTGTGCCCATCCCTTGGGAGGAGCCGGGCAACCTAGTACCCAGTGACCTATCAGGGCCTTCCCCTCGCCTCCTTGACCAGGTCTCGAGAAGGCTGTAGGGGGTCATTTTGCCCTCCATCTGGAGACCTGGAAAACAATCACTTCGGACAAATGGGTACTTCAGATCATCCAAAAGGCACACACTCTGGAATCCCCTCCCCCACCTTTTCAGGTAATCCATTATCCTCCAGACCATGTCCCTATCCCTCAAGAAAAATTGAAGGCACTTCTAGCCAAACAGGCTGTCTTACTAGTGCCCCTTCCAGAACATCAAACGGGATTCTACTCCCACTTTTTTCTGATACCCAAGCGAACCGGAGATCTCGGACCAATACTAGACCTGAGACACCTGAATTGATATATTCAGTTCAAACATTTTTGCATTATAACTGTAACTGCCATCATGCCTATCCTAAAACAAGGAGACTGGCTGTGTGCCCTGGATATGAAGGACGCCTGCTTACATATCCCCATTCATCCTGCCCATCACAGATTTCTGCGCTTCCACCTTCTGGATCAAAACAACCAGTTTCGAGCACTCCCTTTTGGCCTCTCATCGGCCCCAAGAGTGTTCACCAAATGTCTAGCGGTGGTAGCAGTAGCCTTACGGAAAAGAGGGCACTTCGTCTTCCCATACTTAGACGATTGGCTAATCAAAGCAGAATCCAGAGAAGCTCTGCTTGCCTCTTTAACCACTACCTGGAGCATGTTCAATGATCTAGGGATAACAGTCAACTGGCCAAAGTCCAGTCCAACCCCGACACAGTCTCTCCAATGCATTGGAGCTGTTATAGATACAGTCACAGCCAGAGCTTACCTTCCACCTGCTCTCATCAGGACACTCTCGTATCTCTGGCCACGCGAGTACAGACTCAGAATGTAGTCACGGACAGACAGATGTTGAGCCTTCTGGGTCACGTGTCCACCGCCATCTCAACAGTGGCATTCACCTGCCTTCACATGAGACCTGTCCAGTGGACCCTTCAGAATCAGTGGTCTCAAAGAACTGGACAGTTCAATGAAATAATCAAGGTGACTCCTTCTCTGAAGTCATCCCTGGTGTGGTGCATAATCAAAACCAATTTGTGTAAAGGAATGCCATTCCGCTCCCTCCCTCCCATGCAGATGTTAACCACAGATGCTTCCCTGGACGGATGGGGCACGCACCTAGGTCCATATCAGACCCAACGCAGGTGGCCCGCCTCTTTATATCACTTTCATATCAGTCTCCTCGAGATGAAAGCGGTCTGTCTAGCCCTTCAGGCATTCCAGTCCTACCTCAAGCCAGGACCGTTGCTGATTCATTCAGACAGCACTGCAGTGGTGTTTTACCTCAACAAGTAAGGGATACAAAATCATGCACCCTTTGCACGGAGACCCTTGCAGTCTGACAGGAAGCCATCAGGCAACAACTAATGCTAACAGACGTCCACCTACTGAGACGGTGCAGTCAGCAGACCGGCTAAGTCGCCAGTCATCCGCTCACAAATGGACACTTCACAAAGAAGTACTCCAAGAAAACTTTGACCTATGGGGGAACTCCACAGCTGGATCTGTTTGTCTCCCCAGTCAATCACCTGCTTCCCAGTTACTTCTCCATTATCCCGAGCAACAGGACGATCTGTAGATGCCCTGTCCCAACCTTGGACAGGACTCTACTTATATGCCTCCCTTCCTGTTCCCTCTCTTGCAACGGACTCTATTGAAACTTCAAATGGAGCCGGCCACCATGATTCTAATATCACCAATGTGGGCCCATCAACTGTGGTACCCTCTACTTCAACAACTGTCAGTAAGGGAACCCATTCAGTTGCCAGTCAGATCGGATCTCCTGACTAAGTGTCACAGATCCCTCCTGCACCCTATCCTGAAGACCCTTCATCTTCATGCTTGACTTCTGAGGACGCATTCATAAATAGACTCCCAAGTGTCCTCTCCTATTGCCAACATTCTCCTGGCTTCTCGTAAACCAGCAACCAGAGAAACATGTAATTCCAAATGGAAATGCTTTTCCACGTGGTCTGCCTCTTACTCACTGAACCTTAGTCTTGTCCACTGACGAAGGTTTTAGACTACCTGGCCTCATTATCAGAGTCAGGCTTAAGTTACTTCTCCATCAAAGTCCACCTGGCAGCCATCTTGGCATTTCGTGAACCTTTAGATGGCAAATTCCTGTACTAACATCATTTAGCCAAGATGTTTTTGAGAGGAATGATACATATTAAGTCTCCTATCAGAAGATCCACTTCTCCGTGGGATCTCATTTCATTATAAAAAAACTGACCCTCGAACCTCTCGAGCCAGCGACCACCTGTGATCTCTGTTTCCTTTCATGAAAAACATTGTATCTAGTGGCTGTTACTTCAGCTCACCGTATTTCTGAGCTTCATGCCCTACTGTGTAGGGAACCGTACTTGATTTTTCACAAGGACAGGGCAGTCCTTTGTACCAACCCATCCTTCCTTCCTAAAGTAGTCTCCGAACATACTTTAAATCAGTCTTTGGAGCTTCCGGTCTACTACCCTGAATACTCCGGTCATGGTGAACATCAATCACGTACCTTAGATGTCCATCGTATACTATGCTATTACTCTAATCGTACCCAGTCAATTAGAAAAACGTCTCAATTATTCATCACCTTTGCCTCTTGCAGAGAAGGGCTTCCCGTTGCTAAACGAACCCTGTCTTCATGGTTGGAGAATTGTATTACTTTTTGTTACAGAAAGTACAGCAAGACTTTACCTGGACCTGTCCAGGCTCATTCCACTACAGTTATGGCCATTACTGTGGCTTGCTTTAAAGGAACCTCCATTTCAGATATCTGCAATGCAACTACCTGGTCCACACTCCATACTTTCACAAAGCATTACAATCTTGATATTGCCTCACGACGTAGGACGGCCCTCTGCCGTGCAGTATTACAAGGTCTCCTATCATAATTGTCCTCCCACATGAACATAACTGCTGGGGATTCTCCCAGAAGTAATTACCTACTGCAAGAGACCATTCTTTGGAAGATAGTACAGTTACGTAAAATCTTACCACAACAGTAGATCTTCGAGGAACGTCTCTTGCAGTAGGTGCGATCCCGCCCTTCGCCCCCTTCCTTCTCTAACAGAGAAAATTCTGGTTCAGTGACTTAGGGTTAGGACTCCTTGGTACCTCGGCTTACCCTGACTGGCGGGTTAACTGTGGATACTAGGGACTGCCCACGTTTATACAGGAAGCAGGAAGATGATGTCATGTGTGGGCAGTTCTGGGTACAAAACTGCTAGACGAGCTGTCTTGTCACAGCATGCTCTGCTAGAAGCTCCCAGAAGTAATTGCTTTCTGCAAGAGACATTTCTCAAAGATCTGCTGTTACGGTAAAAGATTTTACATAACTGTACTTTCTAGGAGTGGTATATGTTGTTCATCCACACTGAGTCACCCGACCTCCCCGGCTTCGACACATGCCCTGATTTCAGTGGACAAGATCTGGCATCGGGGGGGGGGTGGAATTGAGGATATACTACCCGGGTGGGTGGGAGGAGCCAGCTTTTAGACCATCCGTCAAGATTAAAGGACATGCCAGGAAGTGTGGATGAACAACATATACCACTCCTAGAACTACTGTTACAGGTGAATAAGTTGTGTTTTGGTAATATCTGTGCCTCAGATTTTCACCATAGCCTTCTTATGACCCCACCTCATGAACAAGTGCAGAGAAAATTTTAAACTACTAGCCAAAACGTGACAGCACTATGTCCACGGAGGAACCAGGGACAGATTACACAGTGCGTGTTCCCTTGATGTTCGGGAGAGGTTTGGGGAGCCTCGTCTGCCCTGTCAGGAGAGTAATCCAGAAGCCCTGAGGTACAATTGGAGCATGCCGCACCTTAGGAACAAACTCCTCGGTCCTCCCAGGGACACTCCTGAGAGGTGCATATGGGGGGTTCCGAGAGCAATGAACAGGAGGAAAAGGAAAAAGTAATAAAAAAAAAAAAAAAATACATTGATGCCGAAAACCCCATTGAAATACATTGAAGCGCTTACCTCGGTTCGCGGTTGGGCTTTGAAGAGTGGAGATGTGCCTGCAGTCCAAGGAAAATTACGGTGATGGACCTCTGGCAGGTGAGAATGGGGTGGGGAGGGACTCTTAACTGCTCAGAAACCAGGCTGTGAGGTGCAGGGATTGAAGATCTGGGTGCAGAGGCAACTGAAACAGAGTTCTACTGCTGGGACTGAGGAAATCCAGATTCTGAAAAGTGAGGAATGAGCCAGGAGCTAGCAGGATTATCCACACCTTGTGCCTGCATCCTTCACCCGAGAGATGGTCAGAGAAGTTGGACAAAGTACCAAGAGGGATCGCATACTTGCGGACTATACAGGCTGAGGTTGCTGCATAGGATGCCGGATGCTGCCAAAACACCACAGCTGGTCCCAAGATGGCCTCAGCCATTGAGAAGATGACCCCTGGAGATTCGTCCCTGTTCAGAACTGCAGTGAAAGGGTATTTGGCCCTTTTCTGGACTGGTTCCAGAGGGACCTCCATGGAGTCAGGTAGCAATCTGAGAAGAGCCTCAAAAGACACCCAAGAGGGGTCGGTAGTCATTTCCTCGGCAGATTCACGGTTGAACCCATGGGTCCTGAAGGATCAATCAGAATCACTTGAGGATTCTTCGAACATGGCCCTCAGCCATCCAAGTGTGTGATCTCCACGGATAATGAACCTGACAAGCTGGTAGCCGGGCAGGAATCTTTGGTAGGGGCTCCTTGCAGCGACTAATCTTGCAGCAGTTCCACACGGATAAGGGGAGAGAGGGTTGTCAGAGACTCTTGTCTCAGCAGGACCATAATGGGCTACACCTGTGGTGACAAGGGGATCAGCGAGGTCATTGGTAGAGCACCACCCTGCCCAACCAAGGTCCACTGCTTCCACAGAAAGTCCTTGTAGCACCACCTCAACCTACGACGAAGCCCCGCTTCACCACATGACGCAGAGGGCGAGGAACGCCTGTTTTGATGCCTCCCAGATGATCAAGATCGAGAAAATGAGGAATCCCTCAACCTCCATCTTGATCGCAACTGAGGACACTGATGTTGAAGGTGAGGAGAGGTTGGTGGAGGGGTCATGTACATGACACGGACCAGCTCCTGCTGCACGACCCTCGAGGAAGACAGTTCCTTGTAGGAGACATCTGAGCCCGTCGTCTGCTCCTGACCCTCCTCTGGGAGGGCTGAAAAGACTAGGGTTCAAGAGACTGAATCTTCCTTGATCTCCTCTGACAAAGGGTTGACTAAGTCAAGAAAACTCTTGACTGTCTGGTCAGCCTGTGTCGAAGCTGACAAGCCCAACACAGATACCATGGAGCCAGAGGCCTGACCCTCAACCATGGCAGGCTTGGCCAAAGCCAAGCATTCTACAGCTGGCAAGTGGTCAAGGGGGTTGGCGGGAGTGGGAAGAGCATGCTCTTTACTAGTCCTGTGACCAATGGCAGGAATTGGGTGTCTCCCCGAAGGTCTGGAGGGACGTGCTCATATCACGAAAAGTTCCCGTGAATGATGTCCTGACACTGGCCCTCGACCAGAAGCAGTGCTGAGACCAGCGAGGCACTTGCTTCAGCTTTCGTCAAAACTTCTTCCATCACAAGCCTGGCTGCTAATCCCACAGCCACAGAGATCACCTTACGAGCATCCTTAGACCTCACTGGAGGGTCCCGTTCAGTCAGCCAGATAAGTAAAAGATGGGCATAGTGGTCTTCAGGGGACAAAAGGGGTAAGGTTTTGCAAAGGCCACAGGCAGCAATACTGTACTTTGCCCACAGATGGTAAAAATACGAGGTGTGTTGGTCCATCCGTGACATCTTCTGGTTGCACTGGACACAACACTTGAAGCCAGGACCTGACTTGTATTCCTTGCATTCCTTTGTGCATATCAAGTGGCTTGAGCGTAGACGAGAATATACTCACTCAATTCGAACAAACATAGGTTGTCAGTAGTGCACTTAGAAATGGCCTTCATGGAACTGCGAAGGAGGAGATCTGACACTTCCAGTGGAAAGGAAGGTTTGACATCATGGGGTGGAGCTGAGGAATATACCAGCCAGGTGGGTGGGTGGGAGGAGGTTAGATTAAAGATGTCCAGCAAGTTATCCCTTGAAAGGAAGACTGCCAGAAGTGTGAACAGTGTACCATATCCCCATCCCTAGAAATTGCCTTACAGTAACAACAGTTGCCAGAGTCAAAATATCAAAACAATGAATAAAAAAGTGCAACAATTTCCAGAGCTGATTGTGGCATTCCAGTTTCCTTTGGGCGAGATGTGTCAGTTAACCTGGGAGGGGGCCATTCACAGGTGATGGGAGCAGTAAGGGAAGTCTTGTAGTCTGATCTGAATAGTGGTTGTGAGCCCACGGTCCATAGAGGAGCAGATTGGCTGTTCCAAAGATTCAGACCAGCTAAAAAGGTCTTCTGGCCCATACACACCGTAACTTGGGAGAACTCTAATATTAGGTAGGAGGAGGTCCAGAGGCTTTGGTGGCAGGGCTCTGGCTTGAGTGGGTGGAGAAGGGAGACACCTCCTGTTCTCTAATGGATTTGTCAATTAGGCAGCCTAGGAGGTCATGCTAGTGGGCCTGAGGGAAGCCATCCTAGGGCCTAGCAGAAGAAGCAGTGCTGCGTGGAGTAAGGCACCATCAGTGGAAACCAGTAGATGCTGTTGTAGGTTGTGTTTTCACCTGGACAGGCAGGAGGGTGAGTTTTAAGTGTAGATGGGAGTGCAGTTGTCCAGCATGGGGAGTAATGTGCCCTGTGTGATGGAGAGTGACTTCTAGAATCACATAATCCTTGAGCCTGTATCCGACTCCTAGTTTCTGCTTCATGCACCAGACAGTGAGTTGGATGTGATCAGAATAAGTCAGCATAGGGTTGAGGTGGACTTCCAAGTATTTGAAGGAAGTCACAAACTCAAGGGGTGAGCCGTCAGGAGATTGTATGTGAAGAGAAGTAATATCACTAGCTCACCTAACTAGTGTGGGTTTCAATCCGAACAGCATGGAAGCTAAAAAGAAAGCCCACCTAATCTTCTGGGCATTTACCAGGAGTCTGCTGGCAAGGAACCATTGCTGGGTGTCAGCAAAGTGCCTGTGAGTGTGGATGAAAGTTTGGCCAGTGTCTTAGCCCTGTGGTATAGGATAAGGTCATCGCTGTACAATAGCAAGTGGCAAATGCTGTTATCCTTGGGAAGGGAGTTGACGAACAAGGAAAACAGGATGGGTCAGAGTATAGATCCTTGGAGGGCCCAGCTATGGACCTTCCATGTGCTGAAGATTGTACCCCCTGTGCAGCACTCCTGGGTGTGCCCAGAGAGACAGTCATAAAACCAAGCTGTGGATGCCGCAAAGCTCCCAGTGCTGCTCAGCTTATTTAGCATAATGTTATGGTCCACGAGGTCAAAGGCTTTGGTGAGAGCCACAAAGATGGTACCAGTGAGTCTGCCTCATCCATACTTCTGAAAATGTGGTTTGTGAAGTAAGCCAGGGCAGTGGTACTGCTGCTGTGGTCCTTCCTAAAGCTGGGTTTCTGGGGACAGAGGAGGTTGTACTTAGACAGATGATCTGAGATCTGCTGGTGTGCACCCTTTCAAGCAGTTTGCTTAGGTGAGAGAGATGGAGAGGAGGGATAATTATCAACTACTAGAGGATCGCCGTATTTAAAGACAGGGACTCTGTTTTGTCTTACTTCAAGGTAAGGGGGTATGGATGAGGAGGTAAGAAAAAGCTTAAAAAGCACAATGAGAGGATTAACAATAACATGAGCTACAAGTTTGAGGAATCTCAGGCAGTAGCCATCACTACTGGTGCTACCCTGATTGGGGAGGGTTATAAGTGGCTTGCGGGTTTCTTGAGGGGAGATTGCTTAAATTAAAAGGGTGGAATGCTAGGGTTGTCTGTTGCTTGGCCAGAAGGATGCTAGACGGAATCATATGCAGAAGATTAGCAAGGTAGTTGGACAGGCCTATGAATTTGGTGTTGAGGGATTCAGCAACCTTGGATGGGTCAGTTAAGGATCCTGCCCCTGTTGCAAGTTTAGTGGCGGTTTATTTGGTCCCGGGTGAGATGAGGGATTTAACTGCCAACCAGACATTTTTGGGGCTGCCAAGGTTACATGTTTGGAGGTTTCTGAGGCACTGTGCTTTGCGTGACTTGATAACTTGTTTGCAAAGGTTACACAGGCATCTGTACTCGAGCCAGAGGAAAGGGGAGGCTTTGTACGCTGCCCGTTTGGCATCTCTCGCTCCTTCATCGAGGGGTGTTGTATTTTGAGAAGTCTTGGAAGGTCAGAAATGTGGGGGAAAGGTTGTGGGTTGGAAGATAGATGCAAAAGATAGAGGCCACTGATGAAGTCAGATGGGACTCCAGCATGAAGCACCCTGTCCTCTCGATTGGTCAGTATCTAGTCCAGGAGAGAGAGTGGTTCACGGAATGGCTGTTTAGGGTGGTGGGGATGGTAATGAGTTGAGTGAGACTGAGTTGTTTTAATAACTCAAAGCATTCAGTTTGCATGCTGGTTAAACTGTTCAGATTAATGTCTCCTAGCACAATGACCTCTTTAGAGAGGAAGAGGTGACCTATGCCATCCAGCAAGTAGGTCAAGCCGGTTATACCACCCTTTTGGGGGGGGGGGGGATTCTAGCAGCAACCGATATAAATCTGTTTAGTAGACCCAACAGACATTTCTGTAATGAGCTATTTGCTATCTGAGCTGAGAGAGAGAGAGAGAAAGATATTTTATTTATAAAGCGCCCGTTTCCATGGACCCTGGGCGCTGCACAAACAGTTCAATAACACAGTTTATACAGGCAGCAGCTTAAACACAAATTAAAATTTTATCCCTCCTTTAAAGCCAATCAATTATTAAAAGCGTGCTGAAACAGATACGTTTTTAATGCTTTCCTAAAGGCTTCTACCGAGGGGGCTTCTGTTAAATAATCATGCAGTGAGTTCCACAGAGTGGGTGCGGCCACTGAAAAGGCCCTATCTCAAGAGTGCCGCAGCCTCGCTCTGGAAACTGCAAGTAGGTCCCCCCGGCAGAACAGAGTGCCTGGGATGGACGGTAGGGGGCAAGAAGATCTTGTAGGTGGACAGGTCCCCTTTTGTCTAGGGATCTGTAGATCAGGAGCCCTACCTTGAAGACAGTCCTTCACCTGACTGGCAGTCAGTTCAGTCCGTAGAGGAGAATCTAGATCTAGATCAAGGCATTCCATCGGATGTGATTTTACTTAACTTTGCAAAAGGTTTCAGTAAGGTCACCCATAATAACCTAATATTAAAACTTTTGGATTTAGGATTAAATAAATAAATTGTTAAATGGATAAATAGCTGGCTGCACAATAGATCTCAAAGTGTACATGTAAAAGGTTCAGTTTCGGGTCAGTGTGCCGTTAGCAATGGAGTACCCTAGCGCTCTGTTTTGAGACCTTCTTTGTTCAGTTTTTATGTCAGTGACATGAATAATGATATTGAAAACACTGTAGTTAAGTTTGCAGATGATGCTAAGCTAAGGCACAGTCAACACATTTGGCAAGCATCTTTCTCTAATAAGGGATTTGAGTAAAATCGAAAAATTGAGCAGCAAGGAACGGTATGACCCTAAATACTGATAAGTGTGTAGTAATGCACTTTGGACATAAAAATTCTAATTACTGTTATATCCTAAATCATAATCTCCTTAGAACATACAACCATGAAAAAGATTTAGGTGTATTAATGAACTAACAGCATCTGACCACTGTGTCCATCACCAAAAGAGCTAAAGGTATGATCCATAGAATTAAATAGGCATTTGCTAGTAAAACTGAGCAACTTATTATTCCTATTTACAGTAGCTACGTCCGACCCTTACTGCATTATGGTTCTCAGGTATGGTCCCCGTTTCTTGTAAAGGACATAAAACTACTGGAGGGAGTACAGAGGTCAGTAACAAAACTTATTCCAAGGCTAAAAAATAAAACATACCAAGTAAGACTTCAAGCCACAGGTTTGCATTTACTGCAAGCAAGGAGACAGAGGGGTGACTTGCTCCTCCTCTTTAAATTACTACAGTCCCTAGAACTAATGGGCATTTGTAAAATTAAGTACAATAATGCGAGCCCACATTTAAGATCCCGTAACAAAAAATTAGTAGTTCATAAATTCAACTAACGAAAGGGAAAATTTTTATACTATCCAAACCATTAAAGCTTGGAATAGACTTGCACAAAATGTTGTGGATATGGAAGGGCGGATAACTTTAAAAATATACTGGATGAAGTATACTACACTAAACAACTATTGGTATAATTTTCCCAGTGGAGGGCATTCTAGATTGGCCATGTCCCTTATGTCCTATCTTCTTAGTAATCCTACCTACCAGGTGAACTAGGGTGGCACTAAGTGGGTCTATGAAATACAACAGTACTCCATCATCTTTTTTAGCCCTGGTCAGTCCTGCCTTAACAAGATGAAATTATTCAGACAGTAGTTTGAGTCTGGGATGGCAGGCTTCAGTCAGGTTTCGGTGATGTCTATGATGTCATAGAAACAGAGGCTTTGACGGCAGATAAGGACCGCTTAGCCCACCTAGTCTGCCCATTTCCCTACCTATTGGATAAGCTGCAGATCCTAGTTAACCAACAGCCTACTTCTTCCTACCCCCACCAGAATGGCCTTTTGTCTGCCCATACATTCTTGAATTCCCCCACTGTTTTTGACCCACCACCTCCTCAGAAAGGCCATTCCTTGTGTCCGCCACCCTCTCTGTGAAAAAATACTTCCTTACATTGCCCCTGAGTTTTCCCCCCTCTATCTTCAGATTGTATCCCCTTGTTCTTGCACATCTTTTTCTGAAAGATGCTACCCTCTTGAACTTTGTTGATTCCCTTGAGGTACCTGAAAGTTTCTATCATGCCTCCCCCTTCCGCAAGGGTATACATATTAAGCTCCTTTAGTCTGTCTTCATATGGCTTCTGTTGCAGACCCTGTGCCATTTTAGTTGCCCTCCTCTGGACTGCCTCCATCCTGTCTATGTCCTTGCGGGGATGGGTTCTCCAGAACTGCATGCAGTACTCCAGATGGGGGTCTCACCATGGTCTGTACAAGGGGATAACAACTTCCTGTTTTCTACTGCTGATGCCTCTCCCTCTGCATACCAGTGTCAATCAAAATCTTTATTTATCCAAGCGATCATCATTGAGCAAAACTCATTTGCAAGATCGACCTGTTTGGTAAAGGTCAAGTACAATACAATATACATACATATAACACTCATGATAATTGAATACAATTTTCCATAACAATAACAATCATGATAAAAGACACAGTTTTCAAAATCAGAATTTATATAGTCATAATTTAGGTAACTATACTGTATAACAGTAAAGAATATATAACAGTATGAGCAGTGTGAGCCTGCATGTAACACATAAAGATGCACCTTATACGATTAAAGTAGGACAACAGGGAGGGGTGACAGGGGTTACCCATAGGTCTAGGGGAGGTGATAGAGTGGGGAGGTGAGGGGAATCTTAAGGGAGCGAGGAGATGCAAGGGGTAATGGAACTGGACACCCATACAAGTGAAGGAAAAAGGGGGACCAATGGAGATGATGGATACAGATCTCTGAAGGGTCACAGAAACTATGTCTGACTAGGGACGAGGGAAAACAGTTGCACAGTTCCTTGATGTGGTGTGAATGTAGAGCCTTGAAGGAAGACAAGCTAACAGGGCAACTGAGTCACACGGTTTTTTGTAGTTTCTTCCAGAGTGAGGGCAGTAGGCAGCTTATTGCCGCTCTACCAAAGCGCGATTTGACTTTGGGAATTTTCAAGGTAATAAAGGAATAGCTTCTCAGAGCATAATTACCTAAAGTGCTTAGAGGGAGACAGTCATTAATATATTACGGGAGGTTATTGGAAATAGCTTTGAGGGTCCATAGAGCAGCATTTCTGTCCCGTCTGAATTGAAGAGCGGTCCACCCCACGGCCTTGTATAAGGAGCAGTGAGTGGTGTGTGTTAAAGGGGAGACCTGTTATGAAGCTTAGAGCTCTGTGGTAAAGCGTATCTAGTTTTGCAAGCGAAGAAGCTGGGCCCTGACTATAAAGGAAGTCTGCGTAATCCAGCAGTGAGAGAAAGGTTGATTGGACCAGCTGCTGTTTAGCATCAGTTGTGAGGAAGTGGTTGATTCTAAAGAAAAGTCCTAGCCTTTGCCTTAGTTTTTTTTAACAAGTCCTAAATATGCTCAAGGAAGGAGAGTCCATGGTCGAGCCAAACTCCCAGGTATTTAAATTTCATAACAAATTCCAGTTTTTCACCCAACGGTGTGGCTGGGTTTGATGCATGTATAAATGGAGAAAACGTCATCGCCTTTGTTTTTTTTTTTGCATTAAGGAGGAGCTTTTTGTTTAGGAGCTGGCTCTGCAACAAGTTAAATTCAGCTTGAAGGTCTCTACACGCAGCTTCAGGTATGGAGCGGCCTAAGTAGAGTACTGTGTCATAGACGAATAAATGGATGTTGGCTTTATGGATAGAATCATCAATGCTGTTAACATAGATTGTAAACAAAAGAGGACCTAAAATAGATCCCTGAGGCACACCTCTCAGAAGAGGTTTCAGAAGAGATAGCTCACCTTCCACTTTGACCTGCTGGAGGCGATCAGAAAGGTAGTTAGCAAACCATTTCAGAGATTGTGTGTCGAAGCACAGAGTACACAGTGATGAAAGGAGAAGACTGTGGTCAACAGTATCGAACGCCTTGCTTAGATCAAGAAATACCACACAGACAACATTTCTGTAATCTAAGTCTCTTTGCCAGTCGTTAGTCACTTTTGCAAGGACCGTGATATTACTGTGATTAGCTCTGAATCCAGATTGCACTGGGTTTAACAACTTGGTATTTTCTAGGTATAATCTCAACTGTGCACTTACAGTTTTTTCCAAAAGTTTAGATAGAACAGGAAGAAGTGAGATTGGACTGTAGATATTGAGATCACAGGGGTCTCCTGACTTTAACAGGGTAACATAGAAACGTAGAAGTTGACGGCAGATAAGGACCGCAAGGCCCATCCAGTGTGCCAGTCTATTTTTCTACCTTATAGATGTGCCATTGGCCTTTGCTCTGTTAGTGGCCTATCTATTCATACTCATCTGTATTGCTCCCTTATGCCTATCCCATGTCTGGTTGAAGCCCTGCACTATATTCATAGCCACCACTTCCTGAGGTAGACCGTTCCATGCACCCACCACCCTTTCTGTGAAAAAGAATTTCCTCACATTCCCCCTTAATCGACCTCCCTCTAATCTCATGCTGTGTCCTCTTGTCCTGCTATTTTTCTTATACTTAAACTATGTTAGACTCTTTCACCTTGTTACTGTCCTTAGGGTGTTTGAATGTTTCGATCATATCACCTCTCTTCCTCCTTTGCTCAAGGGTATACATATTGAGCTCCGTTAATCTGTCCTTATATGTCTTCTGATGCAGTCCCTGCACCATTTTGGTTGCCCTTCTCTGGACTACCTCAATTTGGTTAATGTCCTTGTGAAGATGTGGTCTCCAGCAGTGCACGCAGTACTCCAGATGGGGCCTAACCAGTGTCTTGTAAAGAGGGATTATTACCTCCCTCTTCTGACTTGTGATACCCCTGCTAATACACCCTAACATCCCCCTAGCCTTACCTACTGCTTTAGAGGTCTGCTTGGATGATTTCAGGTCATTGGTGATGATGATGATGCCCAAGTCTCTTTCTTCCTTTGTGACTGCCAGCAACTCCTCCCAGCCTATAGGTGGCTTCAGGGTTTTCTCTTTCCTATGTGCATGATCTTGCACTTCTTTGCATTAAATCTCAGTTGCCACTCTTCTGACCATTTTGCTAGTTTATCCAGATCTTCTTTTTCTAGGGACATGGATATGTTGTTCATCCACACTCATTGGCAGTATCCTTGCCGCTTTAAATCTTGCGGAAGGTCTTCAAGCTTGCTCCTCCCACCCACCGGTGGTATAACTCTTGGCTCCGCTCATGACGCCAGATCTTCCTTACCGCTTGGAAGCTCAGGTTTCCCTCCTTAACGCTCTGCGTTTGTGACTGAATTCCTATTTCTCCGTTTGCGGATTTAAAATAAAATTTTGCAAAAGACTTTGATCTTCTATCCCTCGTGGCTGCGATGGACAAATCGACTCCCGTTTCGAGATGCCCATGCGGGCAGAAGATGTCTCGGACGGATCCACACTCCCGTGTGTCTACTGCTAGGCCTTGAGCACGACCGCGAGCTTGCGACCTGTGCTCATCTTTCGGCCCTCGTCCTCGAAGACCGTGCTGCCCGATTGCAACTGGGCCGTCCGAGCGTTCCCTCGGTGAAGTCCAAGGAGGCCGGTTGGCGGTGTCCGCTGACGTGGTGTGGATCCTTCGGCGGATGGTGGCCCTCGAGGAGTGGGCGTATCTATCGCCTCGCGTCATGCATTTATCCAGCCTTCTGGGTTCTTCCTACACGCTTCTTTTAAGGAGTTTTGTCTGTCCCTCTCCACTAAAGGAGAAGGGCTCGCGCCTACTGGACCTTATTCTCGGTCCAAAAAGAGGACAGGGGTAAGTCCCTCCGCGGCGCTCTTGGGAGCGGGAAAGTCCCTCTCCGGAGCCGTCGGCCGTCGGCTTGATCGACACGGCTAAGCTTGCCACTGGCCTCACGGTGTCCCCGTCAGGTCAGTTGACCGAGACTCCCACCGATGAAGTCGAGATTTTTCTCGACCCATTGGACGGGTTGTCGCCTTTAGCAGCCGAGATTCCCCTCTCCCCGGTTCCCCGGGAGGAGTTGAGGATCCCGTGGGCTCGCCTGTGCCTCCGTTCGGAGCCCTCGGATGGACCATCCGAGCCGGGGAGTGCGGTTCGGCCGACACCTCCCGCACCGACCTCGGAAATTCCGGGACTTCGGTCTCGGTCTGGACCTCTTGTCGGTCCAGCCGATCCCATGGCTATAGGCGGTCTCGGTCTCGGCACTCGCGGAGCGGCGTCGCTGGGCTGGCCCTCATCCTCCTCCTCGGATGAGGGAGGCTTTCATGAAATTACGGCCGACGCACGAGGACCTTATGTTGCAACAGCTTCTCCTGGCGGGAATAAGCCGAGGCCGCCTTCCCTGCCATTAAGTGGCTGTCACCGAACGGCGACACAACCCCTCGACTTATCCGAGGAGCCTATACCCAGGCGGTTGTTCGGCCAAAACCAACTGCTCCACCGATCCGGTGGAACCTCCGCCCTCCACAGCCACCAATTGGGGCTCCCGACCAAGGATTCTCGGTCGGCTAAGGAGTCTACCCCATCGGCTGTCAGTTACCTCACTCTCGACCCACCCGGCAGGTGAAGGTGGCTCAGGCCAGAGGCAGCTCTTGAGGACTCTTCGAGTCCGAAGATGATTCCTCCTTTTCTCCAAGCGACTGGACTTGGAGTTTCAGGAGGTCAGTCAATGGACGATAGCCCGTCGTCCTTCCTAGGACTGCTTCGGCTCATCTCGGAGTCTACCGGGATGGAGCCTCAACCCCTGTTCCAAACGGGCCAGGTATCCCCTCACGGAGATTCTGGACCGAGGATTCTCCCGACGGAGGCCTTTCCGTGGCCGAGGCCATAGTGGGTCGGCACTGGAACTTTGGAGCGCCTGCTTCCTGCCCTGCGCCGGCCAGGATGGCCAGGAAGTATGCGGTCCCTACCGGTTCTTGTCCGGTTTTGAACACCCCTCTGCTGAGGGTTGTTACACGACAGCGTTTCGGCGGCACGCAGCGCCAGGGATGTGGACAAACCTCCTGACAAGGAGTCCAAGAAATTGACTATGTCGGCTAAAAGTCTACGCTCATCCCTCTCAGTTCTCGCCAGGCCAGTTCGGCCGTCCTCATGGCACATTTTCTCATGCCCTGTTGGGCTCCTGGATGAGGTCATCCCTCATCTTCCGCCTCGATCTGCAGACTACGGTTAAGCAGGTGCGGGACCAGGGCAGGGCAGTGGCCAAACAGCAGCTCCAGACTGCTTTGGATATAGGGGACTCATGTGCCAGATCGGTGGCGGCCGCAGTGGCTATGCGTCGGCGGGCTTGGCTGAGGATATCCACCTTTACTTCGGATACCCAGCACAAGTTGGCGGATGTTCCCTTTTTGGGGACTGACCTCTTCGGCCCTGGGGTGGAAGGTCACCTGCAGAGGATCGAGAAGTCCAATGCCACCTTGGACTCGGTCTCTTCCGCTCAGAAGGACAAAGGCCGCAAACCACAGCCTAAGCCCTTTCGTCCTTCTGTGCCCCCAGCGCGCCCGGCCCAGCAACGTCCAGGGCCAGCAGGCCTCGGCCTTGGCATCCCAAACCCAAGCCGCTGGCCTCCTCTAACAGGAGGCAGGGAGGAAAGGAGCCCAGGAGGTCCCTCGGCCGTCCCTCCTCCAAGCCTGCCCAGTGGCCGGGCTGAGGGTGTCGCCCCACCCCCGCCACCTTCACCCCTGGGTCCCCGTGGGGGACGGCTCCGGCACTTCCGTTCCTCCTGGTCCCTGTTACCACGGACAGGTGGGTCTTGGAGGTGTGGTGGAAGAGCTCCGCTTCTGGATTCCGAGCAGGCACCACCCTTCAGAGCCGTGGCCCCTCGAGAACTTCGAGATCCCCAGTCTCACTGGCGGCCTGTCGAGCCGACTATCGCTCCTCCTCCAGAAGGAGGTGGTAAGAGGTGGTGGACCCTCCTTCAGACCCAGGGTTTGTGTCCAGGTACTTCCTGGTTCCGAAGCGGACGGGGCTGGCGCCCATTTCGACCCACACGACCTAAACAAGTTCCTAAGTCTCGAACCTTCAGGATGGTCACTCTGGCTCAGATAATACCATCCTTGGAACGCGCGTGTGGTTCTGCTCTCTGGACTTGCAGGACGCGCTTTTTTACGTCCCATCCGTCCGTCTCCCACCAGAGATTCCTTCGCTTCCGGCGGAAGGATCCCTCTTCGAGTTCCAGCCATGCCCTTGGCTTGTCTCCAGCTCCCAGGGTCTTCACCAAATGCATGGCAGTGGTGACAGCATTCCCTGCGGCGCCCGAGGGTCCGGGTGTACCCTTACCTGGGCGACTGGCTGATAGCAGCTCCCTCCAGGAAGGAGCGGAGTGGTCAGAGATCTGGCCCTCCAGGTCTGCTCTCAACTGGGCCTCCTTATCAACGAGGCCAAGTCGGAACTCGAGCCGAAGCAGGTGATTCTATTCATCGGGGCGCAGCTCGACTCTCTTCGAGCCAGAGCGAGGCTCCCGGCGGACAGGGCCGAGGTTCTTTCCTCCTTTGCCCGATCATTTCTGGTTGGGCAATTGCGCCCTGCCCGGGACTTCCTGCGCCTCCTGGGTCTCATGGCGGCCTGCACCAGCGTGGTCCGTTGGGCCCGCTGGAACATGCGTCCCCTTCAGTGGGGACTGGCCAGCCAGTGGTCACAACACTGCGATCCTTGGACCAGCTTGTGTCGGTGACACAGGGGATGTGGAACGCTCTCCAGTGGTGGACCGTTCCAGATCATTTGCAGGAGGGCATCCCGTTCGTCCGCCCCGAGCCGACGGTCTCTCTATCGACCGATGCCTCTCTGATGGGTTGGGGTGCCCATCTGGGGGAACACCGGGCTCATGGCCTCTGGTCCCCGCGGGAGTCCCGATGCCACATCAACCTGCTGGAGCTCCGAGCGGTCCGCCTAGCTCTCACCGCCTTTGCTCCGTTCCTCCGGGGTCAAGTGGTCCGAGTCCAGACGGACAATACCACGACCATGTACTATCTGAACCGCCAGGGCGGGAGCCAGCCCATGCTTCTATGCAAGAAGCCTCCCGTATTTGGTCACTCGTGGCGCAGCCTGGAGGCGGATCTCTAGCCATTCACGTGGCAGGAGCCTCCAACACCCTGGCCGATGCCCTGAGCCGGATAGGGGCTGCATCCCACGAGTGGTCTCTCCTGCCGGAGGGTACAGCATCTGTTCTCCCTTGGGGCACACCTCAGGTGGACCTGTTTGCCTCCATGGAGAGCAGGCTGAGTCTGTTCCATGCCCGCCCCCCTCAGCAGGGCTCGCTGCAGGGGATGCCTTCTCGAGGCAATGGACCCCGGCCTCTTTAGCCTTTCCCCATTTCCCTTGATCCACAAGGTGCTTCTCAAGGCGAGGAGGACAAGGCGCAGGTGATTCTGATAGCCCCAGACTGGCCTCGCCAGTTCTGGTACCCAGATCTCCTCAGTCTCAGCTCCAGGACTCCGCGGCAGCTTCAGCTCGCCTCGACCTGCTCTCAGTCAATCAGGAAGGTGTTCCATCCGGACCTTCAATCCCTGCACCTGACGGCCTGGTTCCTGAGCTGCTAGAGTTCCAGGCCTTGGGTCTTTCCGACGAGGTCCTCAATGTAGTTGAGGCGTCCCGTAGAGTCGACTAGAAAATGTTATGCCTTCAAATGGAAAAGGTTTTCCATTTGGTGTCAGGCAAGAGGCTTGGACCCTTCCTCCTGTTCCTTGGCAAGCATCTTGGACTATTTATGGTCCCTTTCTAGTCAAGGGCTTAGGGTCCTGACGACCTAAGGGTGCACCTGGCAGCCATCTCTGCTTACCGGTGCGGGCGGAAGCAGTCGATGGCGCAGGGAGAAGGTGGTCTGGCGCTTTTCAAGGCCTTGATCACATTTCCCTCCAGTGAGGGACCCCACCTCCGTGGGATCTACTGCTGGTACTGGCAAAGCTCATGGGCAAGCCATTCGAACCTATGCACAGGTGTGCTCTCTCTCCACCTAGTCGTGGAAGACCGCCTTCTTGGTGGCTATCCGTCAGCCAGAAGGATGGGAGAGCTCCAGGCGCTTTCATCGAGTCTCCTTACCTGGTCTTCCACAGGGACAAGGTTGTCCTGCGCCCCCACCCGAAATTCCTTCAGAAGGTGGTGTCGGAGTTTCACCTTAACCAGGTGTTGACTCTGCCGGTGTTCTACCCCAATCACACCTCGGAGGCCGAATATAGGCTCCATACTCTGGACCCTAGAAGGGCGCTCGCTTATTATAAGGAGCGCACGGCTGAAATTCGGGGAGAGGTTCGCCAGCTGTTTGTCACCTACGCTGAAGCCGCATCTGGCAGACCTGCGTAGCGGACGATAAGCAGGTGGGTAACCTCCTGCATAGATCTCTGCTATAAGTTGGCGGGCATGGAGCCTCCCAGAGGGATAAGAGCTCATTCTACCCGCCATACTGCTGCAACGGTGGCTGCTTCCAGGGACGTCCCTATCCAGGAAATCTGCAGGGCTGCTACCTGGAAGTCAGCAAACACCTTCATTACCCACTACCACATCGACCTTGAGTCACGCCGGGATGCTGGTTTTGGGGCCTCGGTTCTCCAGTCTCTCTTTCCCAAGTAAGTATTGGGGTGTGCAGGTCTTGCCTCCCTCCTCCGGAGAACTGCTAGAGTCTGCCAATGAGTGTGGATGAACAACATATCCATGTCCCTAGAAATACAGGTTACTCACCTGTAACAGGAGTTCTAGGAATGGTATATGTTGTTCATCCACCGACCCTACCCGACCTCCTGGCTTCGGCCTTTGGCCTGAGCTTCCAGCGGGCCAGATCTGGCGTCATGGGGCGGAGCCGAGAGTTATACCACCCGGGTGGGTGGGAGGAGCAAGCTTGAAGACCTTCCGGCAAGATTTAAAGCGGCAAGGATACTGCCAATGAGTGTGGATGAACAACATATACCATTCCTAGAACTCCTGTTACAGGTGAGTAACCTGTATATTCTGCCCACCCCATCTGGATCATCTACTGTGTTGCAGATCTTGGTGTCATCTGCAAACAGACAAGCCTTACCCTCTAGTCCATCTGCAATGTCATTAATGAAGATATTGAAGAGGACTGGCCCCAGGACTGATCTCTGAGGTACCCCACTTGTGACTTGCATCTCTTCTGACTGTATACCATTTACCACCACTCTCTGTTTTTTGCTCATCAACCAGTTTGGCACCCAGTTGACCAACTTCTGACCCACCCCGAGCCTACCCAGCTTATTTATCAATCTTCTGTGTCGAACAATGTCGAAAACTTTGCTGAAGTCAAGGTAGGCGACATCAGGTGCTCCCCCTTGGTCCACCACTCTGGGTACCCAGTCAAAGAACTCTATGAGATTAGTTTGACGGACCTTCCTTTTGTAAACCCATGCTGTCTTGGATCCTGTGCCCCTGTGGATTCCAGGTGTTGCACTATCCTTTCCTTAAGGAGTGCCTCCATAATCTTGCCTACTACTGAGGTAAGACTGACTGGTCTATAGTTCCCTGCCTCCTCCCTGCTACCACTCTTGTGGAGCGGGATCACATGAGCCCTTCTCCAGTCTTCTGGGACCTCTCCCATGCTCAGAGACTCACTAAACAGTTCTGATAATGGCGCAGCCAATTCCACCCTTAGCTCCTTAAGTACCCTGGGATGGATGCCATCAGGTCCCATTGCCTTGTCCACCCTGAGCTTAGCGAGCTCTTGTAAGACCCTTTCTTTTGTGAAGGGTGTAGTGCTCACCTCCCTCCCCCCTGTGTCCATGGTGCTGAGCTGTGGGCCCTGCCCTACCTTCTCTTCAGTAAATACTGAGCAAAAGTATCTATTTAGGATAGATGTTTTTACAGGGTCCTCCTGCTCACACACCTCCTTTTCTCTTTTGAGCTTAGCAATACCCCCTCTGGACTTTCTCCTTTCACTAATGTATCTATAGAAAGTCTTGTCACCTTCTTTTACTGTTCGTATGACGTGCGGTTTTTTTTCCGTATGGGGGGGAGGGTCCCGTGAGATAACGATAGGTTGAATAAATGTATAATAGGCACAACTAGTACATGATAGGCAAGCTTAAAAAAATACGGGTCGAGTGAGTTTTTGTTTTACATGCTTTTTTCCAGAGTTTGTCTCGCTCCACTAGAGTGGTTTGAGATCAGAAGAAAACCACTGAGAGGTTTTGTTCCTTACACATACTTTTACTAACGGGTCATACATATTTAGAGCCCCAATCACAATTTCGTTGAAGATATCATAGGCCTAATTTACTGTTTTTACCAAATAAAAATCCTGCCAGCACAGAGTGTTTCAGCTGTGTAATGTAGGCAAGTATATCGAAGTTCCGTCTCGACCTCTTGGTAGAGAACTTGAAGAAAGAAAGGGGCTTACTGGCTGCTTTTATACCAGCAATGAAGCAATGGTCACTGACTTCAGTAAAGAATGTACCTGCATGTAAGAATAGATGTGGTTTGCTCACTAGGATAACATCCAGCAGTGTACTGTTGCTGGGGTTCTTTTTGTTAGGGCTTGTCGATTCGTCAGTGATTTGTGTAAGCCCCTATACATCACAAAAAGAGATTGGGGTGCAGAAGCCTTAGAAAGCCAGTCTAAGTTTAGATCTCCTAGGAAAATTGTTTCTAGTGACTCTAGCCCCAAAGAGGTGCTTAGCTGTGATAATAATTGTAGTCCAGCAGATGGGGGTCTGTAACATCCTATTACATGGAGCGCTAAGGTAGGCGACATCATAACCTTAAGTGACAGACATTCAAATTCATTGGGGACTGACTGTGAATCCAGACAGGCTATAGAATATTTATCCTTGATATGGATTGCCCCAACCCCACCCCTAACCCACCTCTTGACTGCCTATCAGCTCTGAAAAGTAAGTAGTTGGGTATGTTGACTTCCATGTCAGGGGTGGCTGGTCTAAGCCAGGATTCTGATATGACAAGAACATCTGAAGAGGTGTGATTAACCCAGGTCTGGATCAGTGTGATCTTTTTTAGTAGACTGCATGCATTGACCTGCAGGAAGGTCATTCTTTTGAGCTTTGCAAGGTCAGCTGGTGATGCAGTGGTCACAAGAGGTCCAGGGTTAAGCTCCACGTTACTGGAGCATAGCAGGAGAAGGAGCAACAACTTTCTGAGAGCAGCAACAGTTAGCTTGAAGCTTGTGGCTCTTGTGCGTCTATGGTTGTCTGTTGAAATAATTGGTGCCCCGTCTGAGGAACTTTGCTGACCTAATGCAGCAAAAACTAGTACCCTGACTGCAAGATGCAGGGAAGGGTTGGTGCTACGGGAAATGGGAGGCAGGACTTGCAAGGGTGATTGTGTACGAGTGTGAGCTAGGCAATTATGGGGCAGGATGTGAGTAAGTTTTAAGGTACATATCCAAAGATGGGCAGTGCTGGTAGATCCATTACAGGTCAGTATGAGATCAAATTCTACATCTGGGGGCGAGCGTGTAGCTCGATGTTGGCCTCCTGACATAAGAGAAATAAAAAATATTAAGGAGATCCACCGTGTTCCCCACATGTTAGAACCTCAAGGGGAGCGCAGGTGCTAGATTAATCAGAATAAATGTCCAGATTAGGTGTTCGAGACGCCAATCGGGGACGTGGAACACTTGGACAGACTATCTAGAAGTACAGACTGCAGTAACTGGCTAACTCCATGAGAAAGAGGTGGATCGACTACAAAGTTTGCTGATGGTCGAGATAAGGAGAGACACAGTTTTTAATAGTTTTGAGGTACTGGAAATAGGTAAGTTCTTGCCTTGAGCAAAAAAGACTTAGTTATCAAAGACGACAAAAAGAGAAGGTGCAGATTGATTACTAATATACTTGCAGCAAGATTGGTGGGCTCAGGCAGGAAAGCTTAATTCTCATAAGACAACAGATAGTGCAGGGCGTGCCCTCAAGGGGGGGCAGGGAAGGTAGTGTATATAATAAATAACCAGAGTGGGGTCTGGTGGGCGAAAAAGTGCGGTGTTTGCCATACCTTGCTGGCTAAAGGGGTCTGAGCTTGTGGTTTCGGGCGGCGGCTGTCTGTTCCCGGCCATCTGGGACGCCGAGTCTCCCTTGGCTGTCGAGCTGCAGCCCTCAACGGGTGATGTAAGCTGCTGGAACAGAAGGAGAGCTGGGATTTAAGACCTGGACGCTCTGAAAAGGGCAGACAGCCCAGCAGAGCAGGAATTTGCAGGACAATAGGATGTGTATTTGTTTGGCGCCAGAAAACTGGTCCGAGTCAAACGCACAGAAAAGGACTGTAATACTTTAACTTCTAAGCATCAAAATAGTCCTAGAGTTGTACACATTCTAAACAGTGAATACAGCACATTTACAGATTTAAGATAGCTTCAGAAAACGAACAAAACCAAGGTTCCAGTATCCCCCCAGCCATCCTTACTGCCTTTTCACATTGCATTCTTACCTTTAGGTAATCTAAAATGACTACCCTAGGTCCCTTTCCATTTGTGTTGTTGTTGTTACTACAGCCCCACCCCCACCCCAAAACTGTGTACTCTTCCCCTGGGTTTTTGTTTCCCAGGTGCATTAATTTGCACTTCTTTGTATTGAATCTAAGCTGCCATACTTTTGACCATTCCTCCAGCCTTGTCAAGTCCCTCCTCATCATTTCCACCCCACCCCCTCGTGTATCAACCCTGTTACAGATCTTTGTGTCGTCTGCAAAGAAGCATACTTTTCCTTCCAGTCCCTCTGCAATGCCACTTATAAAGACATTAAAAAGGACCAAACCAGTACTGAACCCTGCGGTACCTCGCTAGTAACCCCCCTTTCTTCAGCGTGGACTCCATTTACTATTACCCTCTGTCAGGGCTTGACAGATTTCAAAATGGCATGCTAGTCCAGGACAACTGGATTTGTCAAAAATGGTAGTCCCCAAGTTTCAAGTGGTAGTCAATGTAATTTTTTAAAAAACTTGTGTAGAAACAAAGTGCATGGTGTGGGGATTGTACTGTTAATAGTATGTAGATGTAGAACATCAGAAAACAGGGAAAAATTATATTTTTTCGATGTTAATAACATTTATTCTAGGAGCGTGGATATGTTGTTCATCCACACTGTCTGGCATTGTTCCTTTCCCCTTTAAATCTTGCCGGAAGTCTTCAAGCTGGCTCCTCTCACCCACCCGGGTGGTAAATACCTCGGCTCCGCCCCATGACGCCAGATCTTCCTTTCCGCTGGAAGATACAGGTTCCCTCGTGCTTTTCTGCAGTGATTGGAGGCCCTGGACATGACCCCCGCCTGCTTTACAAGGAGGCTCCGGATCTGGACCTTCGCCAGCCGGCTGGAGGCAGATCTCCTAGCCATCCATGTGGCAGGAGTCACCAACCAACTGGGGATGCTCTCAGCCGCTAGGGCCAGACATCCACGAGTGGTCTCTCCATCCAGAGGTAGCTTACGACCTGTTCTCTCGCTTAGGGCTAGCCGTTGGTGGACCTGTTTGCCTCAGGGAGAACACCAAGCTGAGGCTGTATCATGCCCGCCCCCCCGAGCAGGGTTCGCTACAGGGGGATTCCTTCTCGAGGCCATGGACCCCAGGCCTCTTTTACGCCTTTCCCCCATTTCCCTTGATCCACAAGGTGTTACTCAAGGTGAGGAGGGACAAGGCGAGGGTGATCCTGGTAGCCCCAGATTGGCCACGCCAGTTCTGGTATCCAGATCTCCTCAGCCGTGGCTGTGTACACGCCCAGACCTGATATCAATGAACCAGGGGAAGGTCCTTCATCCGGACCTTCAATCCTTGCACCTCATAGCCTGGTTCCTGAGCGGCTAGAGTTCCAGGCTTTGGGTCTTTCTGAAGATGTCTACATCGTGGTTGAGGCATCTCGAAAAGAATCGACCAGGAAATGTTATGCCTTCAAATGGAAGAGATTTTCCATTTGGTGCCAGGGCAAAAACCTGGACCCCTTATCCTGCTCTGTGGCTAACATTCTAGACTACCTTTGGTCCCTCTCCAAAGGGGGTCTTGATCCATTGACCCTTAGGGTGCACCTAGCAGCCATATCGGCTTACGAGGCGCGGGCGGCCAGCCGGCGTTGGCTCAGGAAAGGTGATCGGGCGGCTTTTCAAGGCCTGGATCACATATCCCTTCGATGCGTGAACCTCCACCTCCGTGGGATCTTTTGCTGGTTTTGGCGAAGCTCATGGGCAAGCCATTGAACCCATGCACAAGTCTGCGCTTCGCACTTGTCATGGAAGACAGCCTCTTGGTGGCTATCACGTCAGCCAGAAGGACAGGGAGCCCAGGCGCTTGTGGACTCCCCCTATCTGGTCTTTCACAGGGACAAAGTTGTCCTGCGCCCCCACCCGAAATTCCTTCCGAAGGTGGTGTCAGAGTTTCACCTCAACCAGGTGTTGACTCTGCCAGTATACTACCCTAACTATACCTCGGATGCTGAGTACAGGCTCCATACCCTGGACCTCAGGCGTGCTCTCTCCTACTATAAGGAGAGGACGGCGGAAATTCAGGGAGAGGTTCGCCAGCTGTTTGTCACCTACGCTGAAGCCGCTTCTGGCAGACCTGCAGCCAATCGGACTATTGCGAGATGGATTACATCATGCATAGGTCTGTGCTACGAATTGGCGGGTAAAGAGCTTCCCAAAGGGATAAGGGCTCATTCTACCCGCCATACTGCTGCTTCGGTGGCTGCTTCCAGGGACATCCCTATCCAGGAAATCTGTCGGGCCGCTACCTGGAAGTCAGCAAATACCTTTATTACCCATTACCACATCGACCTAGAGTCACGCTGGGATGTGGGTTTTGGGGCCTCTGTTCTCCAATCTCTGTTCCCTAAGTAGGGGGTGTGCGCCTTGCCTCCCTCCTCCCGGAGAACTGCTTGGAGTCTTCCAGACAGTGTGGATGAACAACATATCCACGCTCCTAGAAGAACAGGTTACTCACCTGTAACAGTAGTTCTAGGAGTGGTATATGTTGTTCATCCACGCATCCCTCCGACCTCCCGGCTTTAGGCGCACAACCTGGCTTCCAGCGGGCTAGATTCATGGCCATGGGGCGGAGCCGAGGTATTTACCACCCGGGTGGGTGGGAGGAGCCAGCTTGAAGACTTCCGGCAAGATTTAAAGGGGAAAGGAACAATGCCAGACAGTGTGGATGAACAACATATACCACTCCTAGAACTACTGTTACAGGTGAGTAACCTGTTCTTTTACCAGTCACTATGTGGTGTGTGTCTTTCACTGGGTGGTGGTACTGGTAGACTGGAATGGAGGTGGGTTAGTGGGAACAGGCAGGCACTTGTTGGTACAGTTAACAGCCCTCTGGGTGTCTGTCAGGGTACAAGTCGGCAGTCTGGCTGTAGCTGAATACATTCACTCCTACAACTGCGTGCCCAAGTGCCCCACATGCAGCAAACCCTGACAGTTAGGCCTCCTTAAACCTGTCCCACACTCTTCTGCTGTGGTTTTTACAACAGTACCTACAGCACAGCGAGCACAACACTACAGTGCACTTTGATGTTCACCTGGCCCCTCTGGATGTCAGCTAGGGTAAGGTGGGGTAGAACTTTAAAAAAAAAAAAAATAAATAAATAATACACTTTAGTTTGTAGTGCACGCAATTTTTCCTTTTTTTTTTCTTTTCCTTAGCCAGTCCATCTCTTTCTTTAAAGTCCTCTTCCTCAACTGCCCAAGATTCCCTTTCCCACACACAAATCCAGTCTCACACCTTTGCCCTTGCCTCTTTTCCTTCTGTGTCACCCTTAACTTGCCCAACTCCAACTGCCCCACACTTTCCTGCTGAACTGCAGGCTATTCTTAAAATATTCTCTCTTTTTTTAAGATTAAGCATTGGCGACCATTTTTACTTTCTTTCTGGTTCCCTGCTGGTTGATGCGTTACTATGGCTTAAATCGGTGTCCTTCTCAGTTACTGACTGACTTAATTCAAATTTTACTTTTCTGATCTTTATTTTTTTCTCACAATTGTCCTCCTTTTGCTGAGTTTGTCGTTGACGATACTGACATATGCCTCACGACCGTCACAGACATCACCCGACTGGCAAGGAAGCTTCCCAGCTCCTCCCTTCCTCGTTTGTCTTTTTTTTTTGGTTGTTTCTTCCCCGCAAGTCCACTCTTCAGCAGCCAGCCTCTTCACACCACACTGTGCGTCTGTTCATGTCACCCTGCCACTTGAACAGCCCATGCAGTTGCCGCAACACCGAAGTTACTCCAGCATTGCCTCATGAAAATGGTGCGTCGGTGTGCGGTGCAGTACCGAGCTACCCACCCAGCTCCACCTCCATCCATCATGCCTGCACCCTGCAGGACTGTCCCAAAGCGTTGGTGGACTTACCTGTCAGTGCTGTGGGTGGCCGACTGTTAGCAGCTGCTGTGATGATCTTGAATGGGTAGCAGGAAATCCCCATTGCAGCGGCCACATGGTGCTCTCTCTCCCTCTCGGCTTCCAGTCCGGTGGCGGCGCTCCCTGGTGCTACACTGGTGATGACTAAAGCTATCACGTGATGGGAGCTCTGCTGCCTCCTCTGCCCACAGTCAAGCGAGTGATCTGGGGACATCAAGCAGTGGAGTTGGGTGGACCGAATGAGAACTTAAACAAAAAAAAAAAGGTAGCACTGATTTGGTTGCTCATGAGACAACCAAGTACTGTAAAAATTGGTTGTCCTATAGCAAACAATTGTAGCCCGGGACGTCGGGCCGTGGGATTTGTCTATCCCTGCCCTCTGTGTCCTGTTGTCCAGTCAATTCTTTACCCAGGCTACTACGCTGGGACCCAGTCCCAGACTGGTTAATTTGTTTATTACTCTTTTGTGTGAGACTGTGTTAAATACCTTGCTAAAGTCTAGGTAGGCCACGTCCACAGCCCCTTCCTGGTCTACTGTTTTGATCACCCAGTCACAGATATCTACTCGATTCGTCTGACATGACCTTCCCTGTGAATCCATGCTGCCTTGGGTCTTGTGCCTCACTGGCCTCTAGGTACTCAAGAATTTTTTTCTTTCAGAAGTGATTCCAACATTTTCCCTACCACTGAGGTCATGCTAACAGGTCTGTAGTTTCCTGCGTCTGCTTTGCTTCCACTTTTATGAAGGGGAATTACATCCGCTCTCCTCCAGTTCTTAGGTAGCACATCATCCTCCCAAGATTTGTTAAAAAGGGTGGTCAGTGGTGTCACTAGATCTTACTTTGACAGGGCTCTTGCAGTAGGTAGTTACATATAGGACTGACGTCGGCAGGCGGCAGGACCCCACAGAAAAATTTCTAGCTAGCAGTCACTGGCGAGGGACCGCCTCCACATCAGGTGACCGGCGTCAGGAGATGTCGGTATAAAGGGGCGGTCCCTGATGTCCGCCTTCCAGTTCTTTCCCGCCATTAGCTCGTGCAGTGCCTCGTAGAAAAGTTTGTTGCTTCGTCAGCCTACCCTTCATCGTTATTTACCGAAGTATTTTGATTTTTTCGATTAACGTCAGGTCATCGTCGGTGTATGTTGTCCCCTACACCCTTCGAGCACAAAAATAAGTGTGACTCATGTGGAGCCCAACTCCCCGCACAAGGATGGCCATTCCCTGTGCCTGTTCTGCCTAGGCCCCGATCACCCGTACAGTGCCAGCACTGCCTCAGCTTCAATGTGGCTACCCGGAAAAGGCAGCAGCAATCCCTGGAAGCCCACATTTTGAAGAAAAATATGAGTGCGATGGAGAAGGAGCTCAAAAAACTGAGGCAGGCGTCCACTTCCCCTGAAGGCCATCGGAAGAAGAAGGATAAGGAGAGGCACCGGGACAAGGGCTCCTCTACAGCGTCTCCCTCGGGAACCCTTGGTCAATACGGCGCCCCCTCCGAGGGCCTGCCGTCTGGCTCGCCTCTGGCCTTTCGGGCGCCTCCGGGCAATTGGAGGCCTCCACCCCCGGTTTGGCTGCAGGCTCGCCGCCTACTGGCGTGGGTGACTTCAGTAAGCCGGGCATCGGCTCCTCTGACGTCTACATGGAGAAGACCAGTAAGACGCACGACCCTTTGGGGCGGCGCGTGGCCCCTCTTCCATCGGACCAGGCCGATCTTCTCGGTCTGCCTCTGGTGAAGGCTCCCATAAGCCGGACTCAGGCGCCCACCGGGAGCTTGCTGTAAAGCCGCACGTCGGCTCGTCCGACGCCCGGTCAGCAACTGAAAGCCAGCGACGGACTTCCCTCGTCCAGTCGTTCCTGATTTTCTGCAGCCTTCACCGTCCGGGGACCAGAGTCCCCAGTCCGACCCGAGATTTTCCCCTCCATCCCAGGCGGCGCTGGGGACCTTCCTCCATCGGACCGTCCTCCTGTAGGTCGCCCGGACCTGTCGCCCGGCTCCCGACACCGGAGCCCATGACACTGGCCCCAATGCCGGTTCTGCTGACTCCGGCCGACATCCCGCTTCCGGATGTCGCCCAACCGCCAGGCCCTCCAACTTGGATCTGCCCGTGAGGCCACCGGCCGGGCCAGCAGCTCCTCTGGTTCCCGGGTACCCTCCGTCCTATCCAACGTACCCAGGACCACAGTATCCGGTGCTGCAGTACCCGACGCTGGTCTTTCCGATGCCGGGCTATCCGGGGCCGGGTTTTGGATACTCTCCATATGGGTACAACCCGTATCCTTATCCCCCGCCTCCTCCTCCTCCACTGCTTCCACAGCCGCCGGTTTGCTTGCAGGAGACTCTGGCCTCCTGGTGGGCTGAAGCCAAGGCTCAGCTCACCAGGAAGGTAGAGAGCCGCCTACCAACAACGGTGCCATCTCAGGTTCCCGTACGTCCAAGGCGGCACACTCGCTCACCACCTCCAGACTCCAGGGCTCTCCCGTCTGGGTCCAGAGAGGGGCAGGACACACTTCCCCGGGGGCTTCCCAAGGGTTCCGTTCCTCCCCCTGGTCGGGAAAGGGAGTCTTTTTCCTCTTCCTCCTCCTCTTCACCCTCGGATTCCTCCAATGGTTGCTCCGAAAGGAATGACGAGCCACGCTCTCCGTCGAAGCCCAGGCCAAGGAATCCTCCGAAGTCTCCTCTGGAAGTTCCTTCTTTTACGGAGTTGCTATGGAAAATCCAGGAGGTTCATCAGTGGCATTCTCTGGAACCAGATCCTCAGCTTCTGAAACTCGCTGAGCATCTGGATCTGCCCGTGACAGCTCCTACCTTGGTGCCACCCTGGATAGAGCCTCATGCCGACCTCGTCACCACCATATGGAAACAACCGTCGGCTCTAGCCCCACTTCCGCGGACGTCGAATAGGCTATACCAGGCTCCCGAGGGTGTTGATTTTCTAGATTCTCACCCTCGCACTGAATTGGTCGTGATTAGCGCTGCTCACAGCCGGTCGGCCAACCCAAAACAGCTCAGCTCGTCGCCACCTGACAAAGAATCCCGCCTTCTGGACCAGTATGGAAAGAAGATCTTTGCTTCATCCACTCTGGGGATTAGGGCCCTGAATTATGTGGGCCATATGGGGGACTACCAGAAGGCCATTCTGACTCAGGTGGAAGCTAAACTGGACTCCTTGCCAGACTCCCAAGTCAAGCAGGAGTTGGCTGATCTTGTCTACTCTGCACATTCGGCCAGTCAACACATGCTTTGTGCGACCTACGATGCAGTGGACACTGCTGGACGGAGCTCAATATTCGCCGTAGGCTTACGTCGCCTTGCTTGACTTCGGCGTGTCAGGGTTGGTCCCGGAGTGCAATCCGCTATCCAGGAGTGTCCTTCTGGGGTCGGTGCTTTTCGGCAGTGATGTCAGGACATCATCACCGATTTGCAGGGCGTATGGCACTGATCTGTCGACTCATTGCCGCCCCACCAGCAGCAGCACCGTCCCTTTATGAGACGGAATCGGCCCATGGCAAAACCCAGGAAGGTGGGCCAGAAGCGCGGGCCCCACAGCTGCTAAGCCCCCCACCCAAAAAGCAGCGTGCTTCAGCTGCAGCGCTGCATCACACCACCTGACTTCTTCCCTCTCCCACAGCCTCCAGACTTTCCATAGGAACTGGTAGGAGGGAGGTTTTCCCTCCACCTTCCGGGCTGGTAGAGGATAACATCAGATTCTTGGGTGCTCCAGCTCATCGTAGAAGGACACTCAGTAGAGTTTCTTCAGAAACCACCTCGCCACCCCCCTCTGAAGTCGTCATATTCAAGGGAACACCTCCTTTTGGTCCAGGAGGAAATTTCAGCTCTACTTCTGAAACAAGCAATAGAACCCATCCTCCTTCATCTGCAAGGGGCCGGTTACTATTCCCATTTCTTCCTGGTCCCAAAGAAGACAGGAGATCTCAGACCAATTCTGGATCTCAGTTCCCTGAATCTCTTTGTGGAATACAAAAGGTTCAGGATGCTCTCGTTGCAGAGCCTTCTGCCCCTCCTCCGGCCGGGTCAATGGCTATGTGCCCTGGATATGCAGGACACTTACCTGCACATTTCCATTTGCCCATCTCACCACAAATACCTTCGTTTTGCATTCCAGGGGGACCACTACCAATTCAGAGCACTTCTGTTTGCGCATATCCTCGGTGCCGGTGTTTATCAAATGCCTGGCAGTGGTGGCGGCCTACCTGCGTACCGGGGGGGGGGGTGCAGGTTTTCCTGTACCTGGACGACTGGCTTCTGGCGGCCTCGTCCAGGGAGGAACTCCTGCGCTGCCTCCCCCTTACCCAGCAGGTTTTTGCCTGCCTGGGTATTACCATCAACCATTCCAAGTCTCACCTGATCCCATCCCAGAGACTACAGTTTACCGGGGCGATTCTAGACACGACCACGGGCAGGGCCTTCCTGCCACCGGACAGGGCGTCCACCCTCCAGACTCAGATAAGTCTGCTGTCCGGCCGCAGGCGGGCCTGTGCAAGGTCAGTCCTTCGCCTCCTCAGGCTCATGGTGGCTGCTATCCCGACAGTTCTTCGCGCTCGACTCCTCATGAGAGTTTCTCAGTGGACTCTCCGCTTCCAATGGGATCAGTTAGTGGATGACTTAGATCACCCAGTTCTAGTCTCCTCGCCGATGCTTCGAAACTTGCAGTGGTGGATGGTTCGAGAGAACCTGTTTTGGAGAGTTCCTTTCTTTCGTCCTTCCCCCTCCCAGACTCTAACCACAGATGCATCGGTTGGGGAGCCCATCTTGGCATCGGTTGGGGAGCCTATCTTGGCCCCCATCGGACCCAGGGCTCCTGGTCCAAGCTGGAACAAGCTCTCCACATCAGTGTGCTTGAGCTTCGGGCAGTGTTGTATGCTCTCCAAGCCCTTCACCAACACATCCTTCCCGGCCACCTAGCTGTCCAGACGGACTACATGTGCGTGGTTTGGTACTTCAGCAAACAAGGGGGGACTCGCTCCTGCCCTCTTTGCCAGGAAGCAATGAGGGTTTGGGATTGGGCAACACTATACGACCTTCACCTCACGGCAGTTCATGTTCTGGGAGTCAACAACACCCTGGCAGACAAGCTAAGTTGCTCTTCTGCTCTGACTCACGAGTGGGAACTGGACCAAGGGGCACTAAGCAATATCTTCTGACATTGGGGATCACCACAGGTTGACCTGTTTGTATCCCTTCTAAATGCAAAACATCCCGTCTTCTGCTCGCTCGTTCCAGAGCGAGGCGTTTTCTGGAGAGACGCTCTGTCTCTAGATTGGAGGGACAGATTCATCTATGCCTTTTTCCCCCAATTCCACTTATCCCACGAGTCTTGCAGAAACTAGCTTCAGAAGGAGCATGAATGATTCTGATTGCTCCTTTCTGGCCCAGGCAAGTTTGGTTCTCTCATCTACAACAGTACTCAGATGATCATCCTCTTCCTCTTCCTCTATCTCGAGGTTTATTGACCCAGGATCAGGGGACCCTGGTCCATCCAGGCCTCCAATCTCTTCAGCTGCACACATGGCTCCTACAGACTTAGCTCAGTCCCACTTTGGGGTGTCTCCCCAAGTGGCAGAGATTTTGGTGGAGGCTAGAAAACCCTCCACTAGAGCCACCTACGACATGAAGTGGAAAAGATTCACTATCTGGGCTAATTCCAAGAATGTGGAACCCTTCTCCTGTTCAGCGGGGCTTCTGCTGGAGTATCTATGACATCTGTTTGACCTGGGTCTCAGTCATTCTTCTCTGAAGGTACACATGGCGGCCATCTTGGTCTATCATGTCCCCTTTGCAGACAAGACATTTGCTCAATTGGAGGTCTCTAAGACCTTTCTCAGAGGGGTTCTCCATCTGAGACCCCCTATACGTACTCCTGCTCCGCCTTGGGACCTGAACTTTGTTCTCGAGAAACTTACTCTGCCTCCCTTTGAACTGGCAACTTCCGCGGAATTGAAGTTCCTTTCGTGGAAGACTCTCTTCCTGGTGGCCATTACTTCCGCTTGGAGAATCTCCAAGCTACAGGCCCTGATGTGTAAAATTCCATACTTGATTTTTCACAAGGAACGTGTTGCTCTGTGCACGAACCCCAAGTTTCTCCCTAAAGTAGTAGCGGAGTCTACTCTAAATCAGTCCATAGAGTTACCCGCCTTTTTCACACGTACTCTAATCAAGGGGAGTATTTACTCCATACTATGGATGTTCACCGGATTCTGAGAGAGGCTCTTTCAGTAGGTAATATCTTCCCGCCCTCCATCCCCCTAGGCTTTTTCAGCTCCTTTCCAGTGATGGAAATATCCGCTCCTCTCTTGTCTGGCCTTTTCTTGCCTGTGGCGGGAAAGAACTGGAAGGCGGGCATCAGGGACCGCCCCTTTATACCGACGTCTCCTGACGCCGGTCACCTGATGTGGGGACGGTCCCTCGCCAGGGATTGTTAGCTAGAAATTTTTCCGTGAGTCCTGCCACTTGCCGACGTCAGTCCTGTATGTAATTACCTACTGCAAGAGCCTCTCTCGAAGATCTACTGTTATGGTAAGTTCTTACGTAACTGTACTTTCTCCCCTTAGTTCTTTTAGAATTCTGGGGTAAATCCCATCAGGCCCCATTGCTATGTCCACCTTCAGTTTTAGGAGTTCTTTCAGAACCCTTTCTTCTTCTGTATCGACCCCCCAATCCAGAGTGCTTCTACTGATTGGATTAGGTACCTCCCCTTCTTTTGTGAATACTGAGCAGAAGAATTTGTTCAGTATCCCTGCTTTTTCACTATCCCTGTCTGCCCACCCATCCTCCCCTTTATTATGCCTCACTGTCCTCCATTGGTCTTTCTTCACTCCGTAATGTACCTTTAAAAGGTTTTATCCCCCTTCTCAACCGAGTCGGCCATCTTTTTCCTCAGTGTGAGCCTTTGCTATTCTGACTGCCTTCCCCACTTCCTTCTGCTTTAACTGATACAGTTCTCTGTCCTGCTTCTTCTGTGTTTTCTTATACTTCCTGGATGCTTTCTTTTTCTCCTTAACCTCCCCCACCACCTCTTTTGAGAACCGTAGTGTTGTTTTTTTCTTTCGTTTTGATTTATTTGCTTCACACAAAGGCTTGTTGCATCTGTGATGGCAGTTTTGATGTTTCCCCATTGTTCCTCCAATCCTCCCTCTTTCCTGTTTTCTAGTGCTTTTCTGAGGCACTCTCCCATTTTGACAAAGTCAGCCATCCTAAAGTCGAGTACCCTCAGTTTTGTATGACTTGACTCTGTGGCTGTGTTTATCATGAACCACACTGTTTGGTGGCCACTTGTTCCCAGATGTCTACACACTTCTAGATCTGAGATCCTCTCTCCATCCCCGTTTGAGAGTACCAGGTCTGAGATTGCTCCCTGCCGAGTAGATTCCAACACTAGCTGTGTGGGGCATTGAGAATGAACCTGCTCTTGGATGTGCCTGCAGCAAAGGTGTTCCAGTTAACATCTGGTATATTCAGGTCCCCCATCAACAATATCTCCTTTTTTTCTGCCATGCTGAGTATGTCTTCTGTCATTTCCTTGTCCATTTTCTCCCCCTGAGATGGGGGGGTCTGTATATAACCTCCATGTGAATTGTGGTGCTGTTTCCAGTCTTCAGGGTAACCCACAATGCCTCCTCTCCTCCCTGTTTACCCTTTAGTTCCGTTGCATGGATCCTTTCCCTTACATAGAAAGCTACTCCTCCTCCTCTTCTACCCTCCCTTTTCCTCCTATAATTTGTGTACCCTGGTATGTTCACATCCCAGTCATGGCTGGATGGTGCCATGGAGTGATGGTCATGTCAGGGTTACACGTGGAGACCCACACCTCCAGTTTTGCGTATTTGGACAAGAGGCCGCAAACGCTGATATTCATGATTCTTAGGCTGTGCTTATTCAACCAAATCACACCTAAATGACCCCCTTCCAGCTTCACTGCATGCCCCCTTGTTCTCGTGTACCTTCTCTTCTGAAAAGTACTACCCTCCTGTACTTTATTCATCCCTGTGAAGTATTTATAGGTCTCTATCATATTCCCCCTTCCTCCACTCTTACAGGGCATACATATTGAGATCCCTCAGTATTTTCTCATACAGGTGATGATGCAGCTGCCACACCATTTTAGCTGTCCTCCTCTAGATAGCCTCTACTTTGTCTCTGTCCTTCCTGAGATGTAGTCTCCAGAAATGGACACAGTACTCCAGATGTGGTACTACCAATGATCGATACAGTGGTAACACCGCCTCTCTTTCCTTCTGCTGATGGTATCCTTCCCTGTGCATCCCAGCATCCCACTGGCCCTGCCTACTGCCTTGTTGCACTGTCTTGCCATCTTGAGGTTATTGGACATGATTACCCCAACGTCTCTTTCCTGTTTGGTGACCATCATTACCTACCTCTTCCCCATTTTATATACTGCCTCTGGATTTCCATGCCCCAGGTGCAGGATTTTGCACTTTTTCTTCACTGAAACCCCGGTGCCATACCCTTGACCAGTCGGGTCCTTGAGTTTTATCTGGTCTCTACTCATTCTATCCACCTGCTCCAGAGTATTAACCCTACTGCAGATTTTTGATGTCGTCTGCAGTGAGGCATACCTTCCCTTCCAGCTCTCCTGCAGTGTTACTTATAAAGCATGCAGTCCGTTCAGTGGAAACTGGGGCACCAGTAGACCCAGTGGCATGCTAAGTGGAAACTGGGTAGTCCCAGTGGCATGCAATGAGAAAAAGACGATTCAAGTGACCCAGCTAATGCTGGATGCCATCAGTTGGTGGCTGTCTCCCTTGTGTCACTTGGAGGGCATTCCATTAATCTGGTTTGAACGGTCACTCACCTTGATGACCAGTGCATCCCTGGTGGTTTGGGACACACATCTGCTGGACCACAGAGCACACAGGTTCTGGACCCAAGTGAGACTCTGCAACAGACCAACTAGCTAGCAGTCCATACTGTTTGCCTAGGACTGATGGAGTTTGCTACATTGGTGAGGGGTCGGGTCATGCAGGTCAGTGTGAACAGCATGTGATCGCCATGTTATACCTAAATAAACAGGGCAGAACACACTTCATTCCATTGTGTTGAGTGGCCTATCTGACTTGGTCCCTGGTGCGGTCCTTGCAGGCACATCTGCTAGCATTCCTAGTTGCAGAGGCTGACAACCAGCTGGCACGTGGTCTAAGTCATGTGGGAGAGACTTTGCACAAGTGGTCCCTGCACCAAGAAGTGGTGTCCTGGCTGTTCTTCCAAGAGAAAACACTATTAATGGACCTGTATACCTACTGGGAGAACAGAAACGTAAGGATGTTCTGTGCCAACTTCCCTCAGATGGGGGGACATATTCTTTTAACCCTAGACCCAGTACCTCTTGTATAACTTATCTCTGTCACAAATGCACTCAGCAGGTCAGGCCCTCTGTTCCCACATTGCCAACCTCAGAGCACAGTAGTGTGAACAGGTAACAGACAGGGTAACCCTCCTGTCTGCTTTTTGGTCCGAATCACCCTTAGTGTCAATTTCTGGGGGGATTCAAACTGAACCTTATGCTAGCATACCCAATGTACAGGCTCAGATTAGTACCCTCTTCGGAGATTGCGGTACACTCTTTTGCCGGGGCACCAAGCCAAGCTTCCAAAATGAACCCTTTTAACTCTGTAAGAGATCTTGGGTATATTCTTACCTTTTTACTCAAGTTCAGTAACACCATCACGCTGTTGAACAGTTGTCAGACTTAAAAATACATTCACTCCACTTGCAAAACTGAAGGAGGAGACCCAGGCAGAATCTTAAGAAAATGTACTTTATTAAAAGATGATAAAAATATGAAAAATGTAAACACAGAACAATATATCAAAGAGCTCACAATCACATAAAAGAACAAGGGAAGGTTACAAAACAAAACTCCTACCACAATACATTTAGATTTTTTCTAATGTATGACTTGTGGAAGTGCCTTTAAAGTTGGCTCAGAGAGCTGTCTCTCTCTCTGGAGTCCCAAAATGATATGACATATTCCCTAGTTACAAAGATACATTTCAACCCCATCTCCCCACCCCCTCGGTGAGTCATCTAGCTCCTCCTTTTTTAGAATTAAAAATTCCAAACATGATTTTCTTGCAGGAGGCATGTTAAATAATGTCACATTAGAAAGAAAAGCACTTCCTAAATATGACTCTTTAATTAAAATTTTCTCTTTGATCTTGTGTGGTTCCTTTTCCCAAGGCAGATCAAAGGGTTTTACATCTTTTAGCACCATGTTGGTATCAATGGCCTGTTCCTCTTAAAACGTCATAAAAGTTTATTAGGCTCATCCTCTGGCAGACTCATAAAGTTACATTTGGTTTTCATCTTCAAAGCCGCAACAGGCCATAAAAGATAATAAAATTCTATCTGGAAGGAAGGTAATTAATTAACTGGTTCCTGGTCAGTATACATATCCTGTAGCTTCACTGAAACCTGGGTTGGGGGGTACCCATGGAAGCACAGGCTGTCTTATGTGAGACAATCACATACTATATTTTTATTTTACAAATATCATACAGTGATCATAACCAGCTGGCCAGGCATCACAATCTCCCATTTACCTTAGTGTAAAAGGTGGCCCTCAAGATGCAGTGGGACAAGACATTGTTGATCCTAATGGTCACAGACTGTGCCATTTCTGGTACCAGGATCTCCTGAGTTTCAGCAGCAGGCCTCTTTGATTGTTTCCACTCAAACCAGATCTTCTGACAGTGCCTGGTTGAGATGATCAGGCAGTCCCTGTACCTGACCACCTGGTTCCCAAGTGGCTAGAGTTCCAGGTTCTAAGCATTTTCAAGGATGTGTGCCTGGTGCTGGAGGAATCTCTTAAAGAGTCCAAGTAACAAAACTTACTCTTGTAAGTGGATGAGTTTTTCACACTGGTGCATTGGGCAGGTTATGGATTCTCTCACCTATCCAACTGGGCTCATACTGGACTACCTCTGGTCCCTGTCTCATCAGAGTTGCAAGCCACATCCCTAAAGTTGTAATTGCCTCCATTTCGGCATGCTGGGCTAAAGCAGGACTGCCTACAGTGGTCCGGGATAAGGTAGTTAGTCGCATCATTTAGGGACTCGACCACTTGTCACTGTTGGTGTGAGAGTCACCTCCGCCATAGGGTCATGGTATAAGGGTAAATAATTTGAGCCTAGGGACACTTGTAACTTGTCACATCTGTTGGAGACAACTGTGTTTTTGGTTGCTATCAACTCAGTCAGATGAGTAAGCTCTAGGCAACCTCTGTAGAGTCTTCATATCTGGTTCCAAGGCTGTCCTGAGCCATGAATTGAAATTTCTGCCAGAAGTTGTTTCTGAGTTTCTCATTAATCAGGTGCTTAGTTGCCCGACTTTCTTTTGAACCTGCACACTTCCAAGGTTAAGCGCACACTCCACACGCTAGACATTAGGGCACTTCTCTTCCATCGGGCATACATGGGACACATGTACAGTGAGGTTCACCAGCAGTTTGTCACACATGCTGAAGTCGCCTTAGGCAAACAGGCAGCTAAGCAGAAGACTGGCTGAAGAATCACATCCCTGCATTGATCTGAGTTACAAGTTGGCTAGGGAGGAGCCACTCAATGAGTTGAAGGCTCACGCCACCAGCCATACTGCGGCCAAGTACATCCCTATTACTGAAATCTGTAGGGCTGCTACCTGGTCCTGTGCGCACATATTTACCCCCCACAGCAGCATTAATGTGCTTATTCATCATGATGCTGCATTCGCTCCTCAGTCCTCCAGTCCCTTTTGACTAAATCTAGGGTGCATACCTTGCCCTTTGCATCAGAGGACTGCTAGGAATGTGCCTAAGTCTTGATACTGAACCCAATATTGATAGCGATAAATAGAGATTGCTCACCTGTAACCACAGTTCTGCCACAGGTGTTCATGTCACATTCACACAATGTACCTGCCCTCCCCTGGCAAGGCTTGCTATGGATTCCTGTTCCACTATGCATATCTGAAAGCAGAGGGAGCGGAGCCAGAGAACTACATGATTGGGTGGTAGAAGGAGCCAATCTAGAAGATCATTCCGATGACTGAACATGCTCAATGGAAAACTGCCTAAGCATGGATGTGAACTGAAGACTAGTACCAGAACAATGGTTTCAGGTGAGTGATATCTACTTTTTTATATACTCTTTTATTGAAGTTTATCTAATATATATAAACACTTAAGATACATAAAATTAAAATTTTTTCAGGCATAATACATATATATTATATTGAAACATACATTTAAGCCAGAGATTTATAACTAACCTGAGTATGGTGTTAAAATTCGTTTGTCTTTTCCTGAAATACAAAATAAAAAATCCTAAAGAACAACACGTATTAGAAAAAACAGGCTACATTAAACAGTAAAGGACCATACAACTAAGAGGGATGTCTTACATAGAAGGTACAGGTTCCCATATATAAAGAGTTTAACAGTGAGACATGGGTGTAAAGAGGGAGTAATTACAGGTTGCTTTCTGCGTCACAGAGGGAGGGTTTTAATTGGCTGAGGAGAGTGGGGCCCCAGGGCCCAACCCAGCACATCTATATTTGCTGTTGCTACAGCTCCCATCTAGTCCAGCGATGATTAAAAAACTTAGATTTGTTCTGTAGGGCATAAGTTAGTTGTTCAAAGTGCCGTATGAGGAGTACTGCTGTCTTCCACTCCAAAATAGTCTGATGCTCATCCTGGAGCCATTTACGTGTTGTTGATTTATAGGCAGCTACCAGGCAAATTGCCTAGAGATAGTGGGCCTCCCTGTCATGAAGCAGCAGAGGAGGGACACCCAGAAGGAGCTGGAAGGAGGTCAGTGGGCATTGAAGAGCAAGGAGAGCCGCTATATGATGTGAAATGGACCTCCAAAAATGAGATAGTTTGGGGCAGTCGAAAAAGATGTGAGCATGTGATGCACCCTGAGCTCCACATCCCCTCCAACAGGCTGCTGAGGCTCCCGGGGATCTTTTAGCTACGAATGCTGGCACCAGGAAGAATCTAACTCAGACCTTCCAAGCAAATTCTTTCCATGTCGGGGAGGAAGTAGTCGACTTTGTCCCACGCCAGACCCTTTCCCAGATTTTATTTCTTAACACTAGGCCAAGATCCTGCTCCCATTTGGTCTATAGGAGGTCCACAACATGTGCTATTAATTGCAATAGGAACGTATATAGGAGAAATATAGCTTGGTCTCCTACAGAGGAGATCCATAGTCTGACAAAAGGGGTATTGTCCTCGGACAGCTGAGTACGAAGTTCCTCTGCCTGGAGTTGCTGTGTTATAAAATCTCTTATCTGATAAAAGTGGAGCCTGTCTCACTCCTGCCAGGCAAACGTTGCACTGGATTCCTGAAAGGAGAGTATCGTATTCTTCTGCAGCAACTGCCAAGGGGCCATAAAGCCACATAGGGCTGGTGTGGAGTACCAGAGGTCCTGCTGAAAGGGAGGCAGTTTCTTATTTACTGAACTCCAGGTGTAAAGCCAGAGGAGTGGTTGCAGGGTTTTATTTTGTATTCCTCTCCTCCAACCCTCAAGCACTGTCACAGCTTCTCTGAGTAGAAGTTGCTGTGCTTTTTTAAGGAGGGGGTTTGAATAAACAAGCTGTTAAAGGGAAGGGGAGTTGCTTGGATAGGTCAGTGGCTTTCCAGTGAGCATGGTAACCTGCATTACCTCAGAGGAAGGCCAGTCTCGTCTGAGAGGCATTCCAGTAGAAATGGGAGAGCTATGCCGCCTTCTGTCTTAGGGAGAACCAAGAGCTGTTGTCTAATTTTTTTTTTTTTTTTTTTTTACAATTCCAAAGGAATGCAGTGATTAACTTTTTCCAGCTTAATAATTCCTTAACTGGTATCAGGGATGGGAGACATTGAAATAAATATAGAAGTCTGGGGAAGACATTTCATCTTTAGTGCCAGGTTACGAGAGTAAAATAAGAGAGGGAGGAGATTCCACCACCTCATATCTTGTTTTAATGTGGAAATCAGTGGGGGGTGGTTAATGGAAAACAAGTGGGTGAAATCCCATGGGATTTTGATCCCTAGATATTTAAGCGCCGGTAGGTCCCATTTCATGTCAGACGTGGATTTGGTGGTTGGGCTAGCTGTATAATTAAACAGTAAAACTTCAGTCTTATGTGTATTAAAGATATAACCTGATAATCTGGCAAACTGAGTGATTTTCTGAAAAAGGGACAGTAGTGAATTATCAGGGTTAGAGAGGTATACTAGCATGTCGTCCGCAAAAAGTGCGAGTTTGTGCTCAGTGCCAACTAAAGGGATACCCTGTATATCTTGGTATATACACATAATTTGTGCCAGGGTCTCTATATAGAAGACAAATAATAAAGGGGAAAGGGGACATCCCTGTTGGGTACCTCTCCGTAGGGGGAAACTAGGGGAGATGTGACCACTGGCTCTGATATACCCCTACGGTTGTTTATGAAACTTGAAAATGAGGTCTAGAAATTCCCAAGGGAACCCAAAAGTATCTAGGACCCTCAGAGAAAAGGCCAGGACACATTGTCAAATGCCTTCTCTTCATTTAGGCTTAGAAACGGAGCAGGAAGGTTCTGATCTTGTATATGTTCAATCAGGTATATAGTTCGTTGGATTGTATCCTGGGCTTGTCTACCAGCGATCAAGCCACACTGGTCCAAATGAATCATATGAGGGGCAAAATGTTTAAGCCGACAAGCTAGAATAGATACAAGGATTTTATAGTCTGTATTTAAAACAGAAATGGGCCTGTATGACCGTCAGAGAGCAGGGTCCTTGACAGGCTTTGCAATCACTGAGATGATTGCATAGTTCCAGGAGGGGGGATCATACCCCTTGTTTTGGCTCTCTGGTCCCTCAGGCAGCCCAGTAAAGCCATAAGGATCTAGGTCCTCCATCATAAAATTTCTGTCTGAGAAAAAGTAGTTCTAGGATCGTGGATATGTTGTTCATCCACACTTCTTGGCATGTCCCTTTCTCCTTTAAATCTTGCCAGAAGTCTTCAAGCTGGCTCCTCCCACCCACCCGGGTGATATATACCTCAGCTCCACCCCGTGACACCAGATCTTCCTTTCTGCTGGAGGATACAGGTTGCCTCCCTCATGCTCACGCATTTAATAGGCCCTGGCTTTCAAACCTTCTGTTTTACCAAGATTAAAAATTGTTTGAGTTAGCGATCGCCTCTTTGCATCATCGATCATGGAGGAGAAATCTTCCCCTGGATTTTGCCGGTGTCCTTGCGGCCAAAAAATATTGCGCACCGATCCCCACCTCATGTGCGTCTACTGCCTCAGTGTCGGCCATGACACCTCGTCCTGCAGTTTTTGTATGGCCTTCCATCACAACATTCTGAACAACCACCTGGCATGTCTTAAACTTGGGAGACTTGGAGAAGAGGAACCTTCCGGTGAAGTCCAAGGAGGCTAGGTGGGCGGTTTCTATGGCTGCAGGTTCTGCCGAACAGCTGGGATGCATGAGGCGTTGAGAGTAACCGCCCGCTTGGGACACTCGCTTCTTCTGCTCCACTCAACCTGGGCTCTGCTTTCGGCCCTTTAGGAGTTGTGCCAGTCTCTCCCCACCCGGGGAGAGGCACCCACGAGCTTGTACTCCTCCCAGTCCCATAAGCGGGATAAGGAACCAAGCACGTCTTCATCTCGGCGAAGGAGCTCTTGGGACCAAGAGAGGTCTCAGTCCCAGGAGCATGCGGTCTTGACCTCAGTCGAGATCGCTTCCTCGGCCGTAGGCTTGACGGACCTTCCGTCGGGCCAGCTGACCAAGGATGCGGCCGATGAGGTTGAGATTGTTCTCGACCCTGTCGACCTGCTGTTGCCGGCACCGGTCAGTGACTCTTTGTAAAGGACTCCGGTCCTTGTCTTCCCTGATGAGGAGACCCAGCCCACTGGTGTCCCCATCTAGGACTCGGTTCCGGACACCTGGTTTCACCGGTCCCGCCGGTGTCTCCTGAGTGACCGAGTCGGCCTGCCCGGTCTCGGTCGAGGTCCGGAACCCCCTCATCCGGATGGCTGGGGAAGAGCCATACGCGTTCCAAAAAGAGGCAATGTCACTGGTCGTCCTCATCCTCCTCGGATGAGGAGAGGCTCAGACAGAAACTCTGGCGCTACAAGGACCTCATGTGGCAACAGCTGATATTGTCCAGGCACAAGCCGACTTTGACTCCTACCCCGGCCGTTACATGGCTTTCGCATCCTAGGCCAAAGCTGACCCCCTCGGAACCAAAACCTTCGGTTCCCTTGCCCACAGGGCCAGCGCAACTGCCTGTTCGGCCTATACCGCTCTCTCCACCGATAGTGGTGGAGCCGCCACCTAAGCGGCCTGTGGGAGGGGCTCCTTCAAAAGAGGACCGACCAGATACCGAGCTTCTAGGGACGTGGATATGTTGTTCAATCCACACTTATTGGCAGGTTCCTTGCCGCTTTAAATCTTGCTGGGAAGGTCTTCAAGCTGGCTCCTCCCACCCACCCAGGTGGTAAAACTCTCGGCTCCGCCCCATGACTCCAGAGCTTCCTTACCACTTGGAAGCTCAGGTCTACATGATCTAAACAAGTTCGTAAGGTCTCGCACCTTCAGGATTGTCACTCTGGCTCAGATCATTCCATCCTTGGAACGAGGCTTATGGTTCTGTTCTCTGGACCTTCAGGACGTGTTCTTTCACGTCCCAATCCGTCCATCTCACCAGCAATTCCTCCGCTTCAGGGCAGAGGGATCCTTTTACAAGTTCCGGGCCATGCCCTTTGGCCTCTCTCCGGCTCCCAGCGTCTTCACCAAATACATGGCAGAGGTGACAGCGTTCCTGCGGTGCCGAAGGGTCTGGGTGTACCCTTACCTGGACGACTGGCTGATTGCAGCCCCCTCCAGATTGGAGGTGGAGCGGCCCAGGGATCTGGCCCTCCAGGTCTGCTCTCAGATTGGCCTCCTCATCAACGAGGCTAAATTGGAACTCGTGCCATCGCAGGTGATTCAGTTCATCGGGGCAGAGCTTGACTCTCTTCGAGCCAGAGCATGGCTCCCAGCGGACAAGGCTGAGGCCCTTTCCTCCTTTGCCCAATTATTTATGGTTGGGCAATTTCGCCCTGCCCAGGACTTCCTGCACCTTCTGGGCCTCATGGCGGCCTGCACTGGTGTGGTCCGTTGGGCCCGCTGGCATATGCATCCCCTGCAGTGGGGGCTGGCCTGCCAATGGTCACAGTGCTCCAGTCCCTTGGACCAGCCAGTGACAGTGACCCAGAAGATGTGGAACAGCCTCCAGTGGTGGCTCATTCCAGCTCATCTGCAGGAGGGTATCCCGTTTGTCTGCCCTGAGCCGATGGTCACTCTGATGACCGACGCCTCTCTGATGGGTTGGGGTGCCCATCGGGGCAGCTCAGAGCTCACGGTCTCTGGCTCCCTCAGGAGTCTCGATGCCACATCAACCTGCTGGAGCTTGAGGTGGTCCGACTAGCCCTCACCGCCTTTGCTCCGTTTGTCCGGGGTCAAGTGGTCCAGGTCCAGACGGACAACACCACGACCATGTACTACCTAAACCGTCAGGGCAGGACACACTCCTTGCCTCTGTGCAAGGAGGCTCTCCGCACTTGGTCTCTTGTCATCAGCCTGAAGGCGGATCTCCTAGCCATCCATGTGGCAGGAGCCTTCAACACTCTGGCTGATGCCCTCAACTGGATAGGTGCTGCATCTCACAAGTGGTCTCTCCTGCCGGAGGTAGTACAAGATCTGTTCTCCTACTGGGGCACGCCTCAGGCTGACCTGTTTGCCTCCAGGGAGAATATGAAGCTGAGACTGTTTCATGCCGGCCCCCCTCAGCAGGGCTCGCTGCAGGGGGATGCCTTCTCGAGGCCATGGACCCCGGGCCTCTTCTACACCTTTCCCCATTTCCCTTGATCCACAAGGTGCTTCTCAAAGCGAGGAGGGACAAGGCTCAGGTGATTCTGGTAGCCCCAGGCTGGCCCGCAGTTCTGGTATCCAGATCTCCTCAGTCACAGCTCCAGGCTCCCGAGGTGGCTTTCAGCCTGCCCGGACCTGATCTCAGTCAACAAGGGGAAGGTACTCCATCCGGACCTTCAATCCTTGCACTTGACAGCCTGGTTCCTGATCGGCTAGATTTCCAGGCCTTGGGTCTTTCCGACGAGGTCCTCAACGTCATTGAGGCGTCCCGTAAGGAGTCGACCAGAAAATGCTGCGCCTTCAAATGGAAGAGATTCTCCATTTGGTGTCGGGGCAAGGGCCTGGATCCTTCCTCCTGTTCCTTGGCAAGCATTCTGGACTACCTGTGGTCCCTTTCTCAGCAAGGGCTTCGGTTGACGACCCTTAAGGTGCACCTGGCAGCCATCTCTGCTTATCGGGCACGGGCCGGGAAGCAGTCGGCGCAGGAGAAGGTGGTCGGGCGCTTTTTCAAAGGCCATGATCTTATATCCCCTCCGGTGCGAGAACCTTCACCTCCGTGGGATCTACTGCTGGTATTGGCTAAGCTCATGGGCAGGCCATTCGATCCGATGCACAGGTGTGACATCTCTCACCTGTCGTGGAAGACCGCCTTCTTGGTAGCTATCACGTCAGCCAGAAGGATGGCAGAGCTCCAGGCGCTTTCCATCGAGTCTCCTTATCTGGTCTTCCACAGGGACAAGATTGTCCTGCTCCCCCACCCGAAATTCCTTCCGAAGGTGGTGTCGGAGTTTCACCTTAACCAGGTGTTGACTCTGCCGGTGTTCTCTAATCACACCTCGGAGGCGAATATAGGCTCCATACTTTGGACCCTAGAAAAGACTCACTTATTATAAGGAGCAGGCGGCTGAAGTTCGAGAAGAGGTTCGCCAGCTGTTTGTCACCTGCGCTGAAGCCGCACCTGGCAGACCTGCAGCCATGCGGACAATAGGCCAGGTGGGTCACCTCCATAGAATCTGCTATAGGTTAGGCACATGGAGCCCCAAAGGATAAGAGCTCATTCTACCTGCCATACCGCTGCTTCAGTGGCTGCTTCCAGGGATGTCCCTATCCAGGAAATCTGCAGGGCTGCTACCTGGAAGTCAGCACACACCTTCATTACCCACTACCACATCGACCTTGAGTCACGCCGGGATGCTTTTTTTGGGACCTCGGTTCTCCAGTCCTTATTTTCCAAGTAGGGGGTGTGTGCCTTGCCTCCCTCCTCCCGGAGAACTGCTAGGAGTCTGCCAGTAAATGTGGATTGAGCAACATATCCACGTCCCTAGAAATACAGGTTCTAGGGACATGGATATGTTGTTCATCCACACTGTCTGGCAGGTTTCTTGCCGCTTTAAATCTTGCCAGAAGGTCTTCAAGCTGGCTCCTCCCACCCACCCGGGTGGTAAAACTCTCGGCTCTGCCCCATGACGCCAGATCTTCCTTACCACTTGGAAGCTCAGGTTCCCTCCTTAACACTCTGCATGATAGACTGGTTCCTAATTCTTCTGTTCGCCCAAAATTCATTTTCAAGATTTCAGTCATCTTTCTCCCTCGCGGCTGCGATGGACAAATCGACTTCCAGATTTCGGCAGTGCCCTTGTGGGCAGAAGATGTCCAGGATGGACCCGCACTCCACGTGCGTCTACTGCATCGGCCTAGAACATGACCTGCAGGCCTGTGAGTCATGCCGTTCGTTTTTGGCCAACGTCCTGGAGGACCGCGCTGCCCGGTTACAGCTTGGGCACCCGGAGAAGCGCTACCCACCGGTTAAGTCGAAGGAGGCCCGTTGGGCGGTTACCGCGGCGGCTGGCTCAGCTGAGAAACTCAAGCAGATGATTGCCCTTGAGGAGGAGGCGGCCCAGGCAGCATCATCCTCTTCCTCGGTCGTGGCATTTATCCCGCTCTCACTGGGTACCTTGTATTCAGCTTCGTTCAAGGAGCTTTGCCAATCCCTTTCCACGAAGGGAGTGGGGCCATCGGGACATTCCTCTTGGTCCAAAAAGAAGGACTCAAAGGGTAAGTCCCATCGTCGGTGTTCGTGGGAGCGGGAGAGGTCTCCTTCCCCGGACAGCCGACTTCGGTCGAGGTTGCAGCTAAGGCCACTGGCTTCACGGCATCCCTGTCAGGCCAGCCGGCCGAGACACCTGTCGACGTGGTCGAGATTTTTCTCGACCCGTCGGACGGGCTGTCGACTGGTGAGATGGACAACCCTTCTTCACCGGTTCCCCCGGTGGAGACCGAGGACCTGCCTGCGCCCCTGGTGCCGCAGTCCCCGGTTAAGGCTTCCGAGCTGAGGGAAGAGTGGGTGTCCCCCGCTCCTTCCCAGACCCGTCCTCGGAAACACAGAGGATCTCTGTCTTGGACATCATCTTGGTCCAGCCGATCCCGCCAACATCGGCAGTCTGGTCTCTGACCGAGGTGAGCGGCGCCGCTGCTCGTCCTCGTCTTCCTCCTCGGAAGAGGAGAGGCTTCGGCGCAAATTGCGTCGACGCTACGAGGACCTGATGTGGCAGCAGTTACTTCTGTCCGGGAACAAGCCGACACCGTCGCCTTCCCTGGCCATCAAGTGGCTGTCACCCGAGCAGCCGAAACAACCCCTCACTGTAATCGAGGTACCCAAGCCTGGAGCCGTTTTTGGCGAAACCAGCTGCTCTACCGATTGTGGTGGAACCTCCGCCTCCACAACCGAAATCGGGGGCGCCGACCAAGGACTCTCGGTCGGGTCAAGGCCTGCCCCACAGGTTGTCAGTCACCCTCACTCCCGACCGTCCTTGGCAGGTGGAGGGTGGCTCAGGCCCCAGGCAGCTCTTCGCGGACTCCTCTGAGTCCGACGACGACTCCTTCCTGTTCTCTAGGCCCATTGACCTGGAGTCCTTCAGGAGTCAGTCGATGGACGAAAGCCCATCGTCCTTCATGGGTTTGCTTCGGCTCATCTCGGAGTCCACCGGGATGCAGCTCGAGCCCGTATCCAAGCGGGCACGTGTCCCATGACGGAGATACTGGACGAGGGATTCCCCCGGAGGCCTTTCATTGGCTGAAGCCATTGTTGCCCAGCCTTGGAGCTCTGGCAGCGGCCTGGTTCCTGTCCACGCCTTCGGCCAGGATGGCCAGGAAGTATGTGGTCCCTACCGGCTCTTTGCCTGGTTTTTCAGAACACCCCTCTGCCGAGGGGTTGGTCACCGACAGCGTTTTCCGGCGTTCCGGGAACGATAGGGACGTGGACAAGCCCCCCGACAAGGAGTCCAAAAAGCTGGACTACGCCAGGCGCAAGGTGTACGCTCTGTCCTCCCTTGGCCTCCGCCAGGCCAGCTCGGCCGTGCTGATGGCACACTTCTCCCACGCCCTCATAGTCTCCCTGGATGAGGTGATCCCTCATCTCCCGGCCGACCTGCAGACCACGGTCTGGCAGGTGCGGGACCAGGGTAGGGCAGTGGCTAAGCAGCAGCTCCAAACGGCTCTGGACATAGGAGACTCCTGTGCCAGATCGGTTGCGGCCGCGGTGGCCATGCGCCACAGTGCATGGCTGAGGATATCCACCTTCATGGCGGATACCCAGCACAAATTGTCGGATGTCCCCTTCTTGGGGACCGACCTCTTCGGCCCTGGAGTGGAAGGTCACCTCCAGCGGATCCAAAAGTCCAGTACCACTCTGGACTCTGTCACCTCCACCCAGAAGGACAAAGGCCGCTGACAGCAGCAGCACAAGTCCTTTCGTCCTTCTGCGCCTGCGGCACGTCCAGCCCAACAGCACCAGGGCCAGCAGGCTCGCGTTTGGCATCCCAACCCAAGCCCGCGACTTCCTCCAAAGGAAGCAGGAGGTAAAGGCCAGGAGGTCCTCGGCGGTCCCTCCTCAAGCCTGCCCAGTGGCCGGGTTGAGGGGTGTCGCCCCAACCTCGTCATTCCCCCAGGTTCCCCGTGGGGAGCGGCTCCACCACCTCCTTTCCACCTGGTCCTCTATCACCATGGACGGTGGGTGTTGAAGGTGGTAGGAAAGGGCCTGCCTCTGGAGTTCGAGCAGGCCCCACCCTTCTGAGCCGTCGCCCCTCAGGGGGCTACGGGTTCCGCAGCCTCTCTGTTGGCTCGCCGAGCCGATATTGCCCTGCTCCTCGAGAAAGAGGTGATCAGGAAGGTGGTGGATCTTCCTCCAGACCCGGGGTTTGTGTCCAGGTACTTCCTGGTCCCAATACGGACGGGGGGGCTGACGCCCCATTCTCAACCTGCACGACCTGAACAGGTTTCTAGGGTCTTGGACCTTCAGGATGGTCACTCTGGCTCAGATAATCCCATCCTTGGAACGAGGTTTGTGGTTCTGTTCTCTGGACCTTCAGGACGCGTTCTTTCACGTCCCAATCTGTCCGTCCCACCAGAGGTTCCTCCGCTTCAGAGCAGAGGGATCCCTTTACGAGTTCCGGGCCATGCCCTTCGGCCTTTCCCTAGCTCCCAGGGTCTTCACCAAATGCATGGCAGTGGTGATAGCATTCCTGCGGTGCCGAAGGGTCCGGGTGTACCCCCGCCTGGACGATTGGCTGATTGCAGCCCCCTCCAGAGCGGAGGGGAGGCGTTCCAGAGATCTGGCCCTCCAGGTTTGCTCTCAGGTTGGCCTCCTCATCAACGAGGCCAAGTCGGAACTCGTGCCAAAGCAGGTGATACAATTCATCGGGGCAGAGCTTGACTCTCTACGAGCCAGAGCATGGCTCCCGGCAGACAGGGCCGAGGTTCTTTCCTCCTTTGCCCAGTCATTTCGGTTGGGCAATCGCGCCCTGCCCTGGACTTCCTGCACCTCCTGGGCCTCATGGCAGCCTGCACCAGCATGGTCCGTTGGGCCCACTGGTACATGCGTCCCATTCAATGGGGACTGGCCAGCCAATGGTCACAGCACTTCGATCCGCTGGATCAGCTAGTGACAGTGACCCAGGGGATGTGGAACGCTCTCCAGTGGTGGACCGTTCCAGCACATCTGCAGGAGGGCATCCTGTTTGTCTGCCCCGAGCCGACGGTCTCTCTCTATCGACCGATGCCTCTCTGATGGGTTGGGGTGCCCATCTGGGGCAGCACAGAGCGCACGGCCTCTGGTTCCCTCGGGAGTCCCGATGCCACATCTACCTGCTGGAGCTACGTGCGTTTCATGTAGCCCTCACCGCCTTCTCTCCGCTTGTACGGGGTCAAGTGGTTCGGGTCCAGACGGACAATACCACAACCATGTACTACCTAAACCACCAGGGCAGGACGCGCTCCATGCCTCTGTGCAGGGAAGCTCTCCGTATTTGGTCACTCGTGCGCAGCCTGGAGGCGGATCTCCTTGCCATTCACGTGGCAGGAGCTTCCAACACCCTGGCCGATGCCCTAAGCCAGATAGGGGCTGCGTCTCATGAGTGGTCTCTCCTGCCGGAGGTAGTTCAAGATCTATTCTCCCACTGGGGCACGCCTCAGGTGGACCTGTTTGCCTCAAGGGAGAATGCAAAGCTGAGACTGTTTCATGCCCGCCCCCCTCAGCAGGGCTCGCTGCAGGGGGATGCCTTCTCGAGGCCATGGACCCTGGGCCTCTTCTACGCCTTTCCCCCATTTCCTTTGATCCACAAGGTGCTTCTCAAGGCGAGGAGGGACAAGGCGCAGGTGATTCTGGTAGCTCCAGACTGGCCCCGCCAGTTCTGGTATCCAGATCTCCTCAGTCTCAGCTCTAGGCTCCCGGCTGACTTCAGCCCACCGGATCTGATCTCAGTCAATCAGGGAAGGTATTCCATCCGGACCTTCAATCCCTGCACCTGGCCGCTAGTTCCTGAGCGGCTAGAGTTCCATGCCTTGGGTCTTTCTGACGAGGTGCTCAACGTCGTTGAGGCATCCCGTAAGGAGTCGACCCGAAAATGCTACGCCTTCAAATGGAAGAGATTCTCCATTTGGTATCAGGGCAAGGGCCTGGACCCTTCCTCCTGTTCCTTGGCAAGCATCTTGGACTACCTGTGGTCCCGTTCTCAGCTAGGGCTTCGATCGACGACCCTTAAGGTGCACCTGGCAGCTAGCTTTGCTTACTGGGTGCGGGCCAGAAGCAGTCAGTGGCGCAGGAGAAGGTGGTCGGGCACTTTTCCAAAGGCCTTGATCACATATCCCTTCCGGTGTGAGAACCTACACCTCCGTTGGATCTACTGCTCGTATTGGCTAAGCTCATGGGCAAGCCATTCGTACCAATGCACAGGTGTGACATCTCTCACCTGTCGTGGAAGACCGCCTTCTTGGTGGCTATCACGTCAGCCAGAAGGATGGGAGAGCTCCAGGCGCTTTCCATCGAGTCTCCTTATCTGGTCTTCCACAGGGACAAGGTTGTCCTGTGCCCGACCCGAAATTCCTTCCGAAGGTGGTGTTGGAGTTTCACCTTAACCAGGTGTTGAGACTGCTGGTGTTCTACCCCAATCACACCTCGGAGGCCGAATATAGGCTCCATACTTTGGACCCTAGAAGAGCGCTCTCTTATAAGGAGTGGATGGCTGAAATTCAGGGTGAGGTTCGCCAGCTGTTTGTCACCTACGCTGTAGCTGCACCTGGCAGACCTGCAGCCAAGCGGACGATGGGCAGGTGGGTCACATCCTGCCTAGATCTCTGCTATAGGTTGGCGGGCATGGAGCCTCCCAGAGGGATAAGAGCTCATTCTACCCGCCATACCGCTGCATCGGTGGCTACTTCCAGGGACGTCTCTATCCAGGAAATCTGCAGGGCTGCTACCTGGAAGTCAGCACACACCTTCATCACCCACTACCACATCGACTTTGAGTCATGCCGGGATGCTGGTTTTGGGGCCTCGGTTCTCCAGTCTTTATTTCCCAAGTAGGGGTGTGCCTTGCCTCCCTCCTCCCGGAGAACTGCTAGGAGTCTGCCAGACAGTGTGGATGAACAACATATCCATGTCCCTAGAAATACAGGTTCTAGGGACATGGATATGTAGTTCATCCACACTCATTGGCATATCCTTGCCGCTTTAAATCTTGCGGAAGGTCTTCAAGCTTGCTCCTCACCCACCGGGTGGTATAACTCGGCTCCGCCCCATGGCGCTTAGATCTTCCTTACGCATGGAGCTCAGGTTTCCTCCTTAACGCTCTGCGTTTGTGCTAGTTCCTATTTCTCCGTTTGCGGTTAAAATAATATTTTGCAAAGACTTCAGTCTTGATCCCTCAGCGGCTGCAATGGACCATCGACTCCAGTTTGGAGATGCCCATGCGGGCAGAAGATGTCTCGGACGGATCCACACTCCCGCGTGTGTCTACTGCTTAGGCCTTGAGCACGACCGCAGGCTTGCGACCTGTGCTCATCTTTCTCGGCCCTCGTCCTCGGAGTCGTGCTGCCCGGTGCAACTGGGCGGTCGGCATTTCCCTCGGTGAAGTCAGGAGGCCGGTTGGCCCGGTGTCCGCGTGTTTCGGCGGATCAGCTCGGCCCGGATGGGTACGCCCTCGAAGAGGAAGCGGCGCGAGCCGTATCTTCCTCGGCTGACATTTATCCCGCTCTCTCTGGGTTCTTCTACGGCTTCCTTTAAGGAGCTTTGTCTGTCCTCTCCACTAAAGGAGAAGGGCCTGCGTCTGCTGGACCTTTTCTCGGTCCAAAAGAGGACAAGGGAGAGTCCCTCCGTCGGCGCTCTTGGGAGGCGGAAAGGTCCTCTCCCGGGCCGTCGACCGTCGGCCGGTCGGAACGCTCCGACTTGGCCACTGGCCTCACGGTGTCCCGTCAGGTCAGTTGACCGAGACTCCCACTGATGAAGTCGAGATTTTCTCGACCCATTAGACCGAGCTGTGCGCCTTTAGCGGCGAGATTCCCCTCTCCCGGTTCCCCGGGAGAGTTGAGATCCCGTGGGCTCGCCTGTGCCTCCGGTTCCGGAGCCCTCGGATGGACCTTCGAGCGAAGGAGTGTCGGTTCGGCCGACACCTCCTACCGACGGAAATTCCGGGACTCGGTCTCGGTCCGGACCTCTTCGCGGTCAGCCGTTCCCCACCGTCATAGGCGGTCTCGGTCTCGGCACCGCGTGGCCGGCGTCGCCGCTTCGTCCTCGTCCTCCTCCTCGGATGAGGAGGCTTCGGCGTAAGTGCGTCGGCTGATGCGAGGACCTTATATTTGCAACAGCTCCTCCTGGCGGGGAATAAGCCGACTCGGCGCCTTCCCGGCCATTAAGTAGCTGTCACGGAGCAGCCGACACAACCCCTCGACTTGCCGAGGCCTATACACAGGCGGTTGTTCGGCCAAAACCAGCTGCTCCACCGATTGCGGTGGAACCTCCGCCTCCACAGCCACAATTGGGGCTCCGACCAAGGATTCTCGAGTCGGCTAAGGTTTTACCCATCGGCTGTCAGTTACCCTCACTCCCGACCGACCTCGCTTGGTGAAGGGTGGCTCAGGCCAGAGGCAGCTCTTCGAGGACTCTTCCAGTCGAAGATGATTCCTCCTTCTTCTCCAAGCGACTGGACTTGGAGTCTTCAGGAGGTCAGCCAATGGACGATAGCCGTCGTCCTTCCTAGGACTGCTTGGCTCATCTCGAGTCTACGGGATGGAGCTCGAACCCGTTCCAAGCGGGCCGAGTATCCCCTCACGGAGATTCTGGACCGAGGATTCTCCGGCGGAGGCCTTTCGGTGGCGAGGCCATAGTGGGTCCAGCACTGGAACTTTGGCAGCGCCCTGCTTCCTGCCCTGCGCCTCGGCCAGGATGGCCAGGAAGTATCACAGTCCCCGGTTCCTTGTCCGGTTTTGGAACACCCTCTGCTGAGGGTTGGTTACCGACAGCGTTTTCGAGCGCCCAGCTAGCTCAGGGATGTGGACAAACCTCCTGACAAGGAGTCAAGAAATTGACTATGTCGGGCGAAAAGTCTCGCTCGTCCTCTCGGCCTAATCAGGCCAGTTCGGCCGTCCTCATGGCACATTTTCTCATGCCCTGTTGGGCTCCTGGATGAGGTCATCCCTCATCTTCCCGCCCGATCTGCAGACTACGGTTAAGCAGGTGCGGGACCAGGGCAGGCAGTGGCCAAACAGCAGCTCCAGACTGCTTTGGATGTGGGGACTCATGTGCCAGATGGGGTGGCGGCCGCGGTGGCTATCGTCGTGAGCTGGCTGAGGATATCCACCTTTACGGATACCCAGCACAAGTTGGCGGATGTTCCTTTTGGGACTGACCTCTTGACCCTGGGGTGGAAGGTCACCTGCAGAGGATCGAAGTCCAATGCCACCTTGACTCGGTCTCTTCCGCTCAGAAGGACAAAGGCCGCAAACCACAGCCTAAGCCCTTTAGTCCTTCTGTGCCCAGCGCCCGGCCCAGCAGCGATCAGGGCCAGCAGGCTCGGCCTTGGCATCCCAAACCCAAGCCGCGGCTTCCTCTAACAGGAGGCAGGGAGAAAGGCCCAGGAGGTCCTCGGCGGTCCCTCCTCCAAGCCTGCCCAGTGACGGGCTGAGGGTGTCGCCCCCATCCCGTCCTACCACCCCTAGGTCCCACGTGAAGACGGCTCCAGCACTTCGTTCCGCCTGGTCCGCTGTTACCACGGACAGGTGGGTCTTGAGAGGTGGTGGGAAGAGGCCTGCCTCTGGAATTGACAGGCACCACCCTTCAGAGCCGTCGCCCCTCGGGAGCCGGGATCCCCAGCCTCACTGGCGGCTCGTCGAGCCGACATCACTCTCCTCCAGAAGGAGGTGGTAAGAGGTGGTGGACCTCCTTCAGACCCAGGGTTTGTGTCCAGGTACTTCCTGGTTCGAAGCAGACGGGGCTGGCGCCCCATTCTCGACTTCTACGACCTAAACAAGTTCTGGGTCTCGAACGCTCAGGATGGTCACTCTGGCTCGAATAATACCATCCTTGGAGCGCGTGTGGTTCTGCTCTCTGGACTTGCAGGACGCGTTTTTCACGTCCCTATCCGTCCGTCTCACCAGAGATTCCTTCGCTTCCGGCGGAAGGATTCTCTTGAGTTCAAGCCATGCCCTTGGCTTGTCTCCAGCTCCAGGGTCTTCACCAAATGCATGGCAGTGGTGACAGCATTCCTCTGCGGCGCCCGAGGGGTCCGGGTAGCCCTTACCTGGACGACTGGCTGATAGCAGCTCCTCCAGGAAGGAGGCGGAGTGGTCCAGAGATCTGGCCCTCAGGTCTGCTCTCAACTGGGCCTCCTTGTCCAGCAGGCCAAGTCGGAACTCGAGCGAAGCAGGTGTTTTTTATTCATCGGGCGCAGCTCGGCTCTCTTGAGCCAGGCGGCTCGCCGGACAGGGCCGAGGTTCTTTCCTCCTTTGCCCGATCATTTCTGGTTGGGCAATTGCGCCTACCCGGGACTTCCTCGCCTCCTGGGTCTCATGGCGGCCTGTACCAGCGTGGTCCGTTGGGCCCGCTGGAACATCGTCCCCTTCAGTGGGGACTGGCCAGCCAGTGGTCTGACAGCTGCGATCCCTTGGACCAGCTAGTCGGTGACACAGGGATGTGGAATGCTCTCCAGTGGTGGACCGTTCCAGATCAATTGCAGGAGGGCATCCGTTCGTCCGCCCGGCCTGTGGTCTCTCTGTCGCCGATGCCTCTCTGATGGGTTGGGGTGCCCATCTGGGGAACACCGGGCTCATGGCCTCTGGTCCCAGCGAGTCCCGATGCCACATCAGCCTGCTGGAGCTCCGGCGGTCCGCCTAGCTCTCACCGCCTTTGCTCCGTTCCTCCGGGGTCAAGTGGTCCAGTCAGGACGGACAATACCACGACCATGTACTATCCTAAACCGCCCAGGGGGCCCGCTCCATGCTTCTATGCAAGGAAGCTCTCCGCATTTGGTCACTCGTCGCAGCCTGGAGGCGGATCTCCTAGCCATTCACGTGGCGAGGACCTCCAACACCCTGGCCGATGCCCTGAGCCGGATAGGGCTGCATCCCAGTGGTCTCTCTCGCCGGAGGTAGTACAGCATCTGTTCTCCTTTGGGGCACACCTCAGGTGGACCTGTTTGCCTCCACGGAGAACGCGGCTGAGTCTGTTCCATGCCCGCCCCTCAGCAGGGCTGCGCTGCAGGGGATGCCTTCTCGAGGCAATGGACCCCGGCCTCTTTTACGCCTTTCCCCCATTTCCCTTGATCCACAAGGTGCTTCTCAAGGCGAGGAGGGACAAGGCGCAGGTGATTCTGATAGCCCCAGACTGGCCTCGCCAGTTCTGGTACCCAGATCTCCTCAGTCTCAGCTCCAGGACTCCGCGGCAGCTTCCAGCTCGCCCGGACCTGCTCTCAGTCAATCAGGGGAAGGTGTTCCATCCGGACCTTCAATTCCTGCACCTGACGGCCTGGTTCCTGGCTGGCGAGTTCCAGGCTTTGGGTCTTTCCGGCGGGTCCTCAATGTAGTTGAGGCGTCCCGTGAAGTCGACCAGAAAATGCTATGCCTTCAAATGGAAAAGGTTTTCCATTTTGGTGTCAGAGCAAGGGCTTGGACCCTTCCTCCTGTTCCTTGGCAAGCATCTTGGACTATTTATGGTCCCTTTCTAGTCAAGGGCTTAGGTCGACGACCTAAGGGTGCACCTGGCAGCCATCTCTGCTTACAGGCGCGGGCAGAAGCAGTCGTGGCGCAGGAGAAGGTGGTCTGGCGCTTTTCAAAGGCCTTGATCACATTTCCTCCAGCCGGGAACCCCCACCTCCGTGGGATCTACTGCTGGTACTGGCAAAGCTCATGGGCAAGCCATTCGAACCTATGCACAGGTGTGTCTCTCTCACCTGTCGTGAGACCGCCTTCTTGGTGGCTATCACGTCAGCCAGAAGGATGGGAGAGCTCCAGGCGCTTTCCATCGAGTCTCCTTACCTGGTCTTCCACAGGGACAGGTTGTCCTGCGCCCCACCCGAAATTCCTTCGAAGGTGGTGGCGAGTTTCACCTTAACCAGGTGTTGACTCTGCGGTGTTCTACCCCAATCACACCTCGGGAGGCCGAATATAGGCTCCATACTCTGGATCCTAGAAGCGCTCGCTTATTATAAGGGCGCCGCGGCTGAAGAGTCGGAGAGGTTAGCCAGCTGTTTGTCACCTCACGCTGAAGCCGCATCTGGCAGACCTGCAGCCAAGCGGACGATAAGCAGGTGGGTAACCTCCTGCATAGATCTCTGCTATAAGTTAGCGGGCATGGAGCCTCCCAGAGGATAAGAGCTCATTCTCCCGCCATACTGCTGCAACGGTGGCTGCTTCCAGGGCGTCCCTATCCAGGAAATCTGCAGGGCTGCTACCTGGAAGTCAGCAACACCTTCATTACCACTACCACATCGACCTTGAGTCACGCCGGGATGCTGGTTTTGGGGCCTCGGTTCTCAGTCTCTCTTTCCCAAGTAAGTATATGGGGTGTGTCGTCTTGCCTCCTCCTCCCGGAGAACTGCTAGGAGTCTGCCAATGAGTGTGGATGAACAACATATCCATGTCCCTAGAAATACAGGTTACTCACCTGTAACAGGAGTTCTAGGAATGGTATATATTGTTCATCCTATACCATTTCCTCTCCAGCGCGCACACCTGAGCTTCCAGCGGGCAGATCTGGCGTCATGGGGCGGAGCCGAGAGTTATACCACCGGGTGGGTGGAGGAGCAAGCTTGAAGACCTTCCGGCAAGATTTAAAGCGGCAAGGATACTGCCAATGAGTGTGGATGAACAACATATACCATTCCTAGAACTCCTGTTACAGGTGAGTAACCTGTATTTACTTACTGTAACAGGGAGTTCTAAAATAATATATGTTGTTCATCCACGACTCAATTACCTCACTGGCTTCGGCTTTACAACCTGGATTCCAGCAGGCTAGATCTGGCATCATGGGGCGGAGCAGAGAGTTTTACCACCCAGGTGGTTGGGAGGAGCCAGCCTGAAGACCTTCCGGCAAGATTTAAAGTGGCAAGGATCCTGCCAGGCAGTGTGGATGAACAACACATACCATTCCTAGAACTCCTGTTACAGGTGAGTAACCTGTATTTTTCTGCTACTGGGCATGGCAGTCTTTTCTGTCTGCCTGTGCGCTGTGCCTGCAAGCATCTGTGGGCAGCCAGATGGACATTTGTCTTGGCACAGGGCCCAGAGGGCTCTTCAAATCCTATCATAGTGGTCTTTGGTGGCTGCTTGAACACAGGACCTTGCACACAGCCAAATGACCATTTTCATGGTGATGGGTCCAGAGGGCCCTCTGCATCCTGGCATGGTGATCTTTGATATCTGCTTGTCCACATCCACAGCCGGATGGGCCTTTGCCTTGGTGTAGGGTCTTACAGGCCCTGCATATCCTGGAATGAAGGGGGTTGGTGATGCAGGGCTCAAAATATCTCAAGATATTCTGTTTATTCTGAGGACCTGTATGAACAAAGCCACACGAAAAGTACATTAATGTAGACATTATGGTTGAAGAATGCAAAGAGCACAAAGTAGGGAAATGAAAACATTAGGATTTGGAGTCTCACAGGTCTTTTGGCAAGCCAGGGCTCTGGTATTCCTTGGAGTTTTCAAGCCTAATACTCACCCCTCTCCCCCAAGCCCTTAGCCTCATAACTGAAGGACAAGCTGCTGGTCGAGAGCATGCGATTACTTGATGAATAAAGTTATGCATGATTTTCTACGTTGCGCAGGGCCCTATGTGAAGAAAGTTATGACCGATTCAGCATGACCCAAATGTAGAGCCATAGTTGTCTAACTACAAGAACTAGATCGATGGGATATGGACTTGGATCTGTGGCTTTTCCTTGGGCAATGAGTCCTGGGAGGGGACATTATGGTGAAAAATTCCATGGAACACCACAGCACCGATTTGCCAAGATGCATGAGATTCATTTCCTAACTTTATACACTTTGCATTTTTCAGTCCTAATGCCTGCATTTACGTAGTTTTATGCAATGAAAAATATATATATATATATATGTGTGTGTGTGTATGTGTGTGTGTGTGTGTGTGTGTATATAAAAAAAAATATATATATATATATACGTATATAAACATACTAGCAGAGTAGGCCTAATGGTCTTTCGTGTCTGCTCGTTAGTCAGCCCCCAGGCTGGATGCCGACTTTGCTGTCCTCCCCCATACCTGTCCCAGACCCTCTTAAAGCCATCCACAGTCTCTGCCTCCACCAGTCCCCTGGGCAGCGCATTTCATGGTTCCACCACCCTCTCAGTGAAGTAGCACCTCCTCCTCTCCCCCCTGAGCCCCCCCGTCCCCCAGCTTCCACCCGTGCCCTCTAGTCTTCCCCTCCTTTCCTTCGGAACACCCCAACTGAGCCTCCCCTATTTATCCCCTTCATGTACTTGAAGACAACTATCATGTCCCCCCTGTCCCTCCGGTCATCCAGAGTGTACACGTTGAGCTCCTCGAGCCTCTCCCCGTAGGTCCTTTCCCCCAAGCCCCAGATCATTTTGGTTGCCCTCCTCTGGGCCCTCTCCAGGAGTGCAGTGTCCCTTTTTAAGTGCAGTCTCCAAAACTGTACCCAGTACTTGAGGTGCGGCTTAACCAAGTAGTTATACATAGGGAGGATCACTTCCTTCCTTCTGGAGATAATCCCCCTAGCGATGCATCCCAGCATCCTATTTGCTTTGGCCGCCACCCTCCTACAAGTCTCAGAGTTGTTCAGTGTGACATCCATCACCACTCCTAGGTCCCACTTGCCAATTGAGACTTGTAGCGTTTCTTCCCCCAGGGTATACATTTGATCTGGGTTTCTGGCCCCCAGGTGAAGAACCCTGATTTCCCTGCATTGAACTTCAGTTTTCACTTTCTTGACCACCTCGCCAGAGAATCCAGGTCCTCCTGCAGGGCCACCCTCCCCTCCTCTCTATTCACCACCACCCCAGCTTCGAGTCATCCGCAAAAAGACTCATTTCACTCCTGTTACCCTTCTTTTGTCAGAGGCATAGGCGTTAAACAGGAGGGGCCCAGGACTGATCCCTGGGGACCCCACTAATAACCCCCCTTTTAGATGAGACTAGCCCCCTGAGAGCCAGTTTCCTATCCATCTGATCATCCACTTTCCCACCCCCATTTCCTTCAGTTTAGCCAGCAGGCCACCATGAGGTACCGAATCAAATGCCTTGCTGAAGTTGAGAAAGAGGACGTCCACCGGTCTGCCCTGGTCCAGGGCATCTATCACCCAGTCATAGAACGCCACAAGGTTTGTTTGACATGATCTTCCCGGGATGAAGCCATGCTGTCTATCATCCTGGCACCCCAATTTCTCCAGTATCCCTCCAGCCTTTCCTTGATAATACCCTCTATCACCTTGCCTACCACGGACGTCAGGCTAACGGGCCTCCAGTTCCCTGCCTCCACTTTTGATCTTCCCTTGTGGATAAGCACGATATGGGCCACCTTACAGTCTTGGGGTACCTATCCTGTCTTCAGGGAGATGTTGAAAAGCTCCACCAGGGTGGCCGCCAGGATATCTGCCTGTTCCCGCAGCACCCTGGGATGTATTTCATCCGGCCCTGGTGTTTTCTCCGTCGTAAGGGACCTGAGGGCTTGCTTCCCTCACTCTCTCTACACATACACATCACAAAAAACTCCATTAATGCATCAGTTAGAGTTGATAGTACAGCAACAAAAGTTTGGAAATTCGATGTTAGTGTTCCCACCCTCCACACACCAACCGACGTCGCGGTGTGCAGTGGGGTCATGAGGCCCAATTCTCACCCCATTCCATGTGTAAACAAGCTGACATGCTGCAGTATAGGAGAGTGGGGTGAGAGTGTGGCCTGATACCCCATGGCACACCGTGACATCTGTTGGTGTGGGGGTTGGGGGGGGACCCTTACATCAAATTTCCAAACTTTTGTTGCTATGCTAGCAACCCTAACCAAAGCATTAGTGGAGTTTTTTGCAATTAATTTCCCTTCTTTTTGAGAAAGTGTAATGTAACTGGTAAGTGGGTTTGCATAATTCTGCCTTTTGTAATTAGGTCACCCATGTGAATGAGCTTATGCTTGGTGGTTATTCCTATAACAAACAAACCAAAAAAAACAAATAATAGTATGCATATGTGGGAGTGCGGGCCCTCTGGGCCCTGCACTCCCACTTACACATAAGCATGGAAACATACCGCAGCCCTATAGTCATGAAAAGGAACCCTTGTACTACTAATTTGGCAATATCTCAGTTACCGTAACAACTATGAAAAAAATTCCACTGCAGTTGTAATCATGACTTTGAAACCTCCACTTGTGTAAGCTGCCCAGAGCAAAAAAATCTGTATCTCAAGCCATTTTTGAGATACAGGTGCTGCAGTGTTATCCTATGGGAAATTTCTCAACTTTGGAACTCCATAACTATTTGACCATTGTATATTTTTTTCACCAAACCACCGAAAGGCACATCTGTGAGGCCAGGGCTTGTCACCCTGAAAATTGCATCCCAAAATGCACCGTTTAATTGCAGTGAGGTGACAAAGAAATGGTGTTTTTTGGGGCAGTACTGTCGCAAATTGCGACACTTTCTCAAAATTTGCAAATTAACGGGTGCGAAAGTGTCACAATTTGTGAAAGTGTCACATCCATTCTTTCGCAAATTTTTGACAGTATCGGGGGTCTGATGCTGGCAAACATATTTCCAGATCACATTTTTAAATTCTGATGGCAACATTGTGTTCCTCAGGCCCAGATCAGGTAAACACAACTGTCCGTGTTTACCTAGAGGCAGTAAATTTTTAATTGTGGCCATTTTTCTCTGCTACAATCTGAAGTCAAAATGGTGGTGGCACGACAATACAGAGGACACTTGCAACAGTAAAATGTACTGGCGGCAGCTTTCATGAGGCCATATATTTTTTCCTCATGGACTATATTGGGGAAAATTTGAAATTTGAATAACTTTTGAATGGATTAATATTTTTTTCAACACATCTTCAAAAGGTACTGTACATCAGTGACCTAGACTGCATATTCCATGAGAATTTCAGACCAGACAGACAAAACTTTTGGGCTGTAGCCTTGAGGGAAGAACTTACCAAAAAGTCCTTTTTTACGTTTTTGCCGCCCATAGCATCTGTCACGTAGCATAACTTGCCAGATTCAGTACCAAACCGCAAAATGCAACATTTCAGGCAGATCCGTCGTAATGGTTGCAAATTTATTAAAGTGCTAAATTTGGGGTTAAACATAGAAGTGGCGAGCAGCCCTAGCTATAGCTGCACTACCGTGCAGCTATAATTTATGTATACATGTGTGTGTGTGTGTGTATATATATATATATATATATATATATATATATATTATATATTTCTCCAAACACAGGGCAAACATTTTGTGACAAGTGGTTATAAGGAGCCTTATGGAACAATTCCTGAAGTGGTAAATATTAAAAGTATAAAAGGAGAAGAGCGTTTGTACAAAATATTTTATTCCAGTCTGTAAAATTCGAGAAGGGATAATTGTCAAAAGTATAAAAGGATGAGAATGTCTTTGCAGAAGATTTTATTCCAGTCTGTCTTTTTTTGAGGGGGGAGGGGGTATAGACACTGCGACGTATGTTCCTGTGTTGTGTGCCTGTCAGCAGAGGTGGAAGAGGCCTGCATGACCTCAGCAGGTTGGACAGTCAGAAGCACACAACTTTGAATAGCCCTATAGAAAAGTCCAGCGTGACCCACTGCTGAGTCAGGGGATTCACAGGGCCTGAACGTACAGCGTTGCATGCTTCACTCTTCAGAGCACCATTGAGCATGTTAGACTCTTAGCAGGACTAGAAACTATTTGACTTGCTTCCGACAGAAGGCTATACCTGTTTTTTTTCTCAGATGCAGAGTGGAGTGCCACTTGATGAGGAACCCAGGTATGTTAAAAAAAAAAAAAAATTCAGAGGTAGAGATATCTCCGAAGGTCAGAACTGGAGGCCTGGGGGTTTCCAACAGAAAAAAGCATGCAGTTGAGTGGTAGGTCAGGTCTACAGAGTTCCATATTAACAAAAACAGAAAAGGTAGATTTGTGGAGCTGGTGGCATGGCACAAATGATATTATTTTAGCAGATTTGGTGATAAAATAATGACCATCTTGAACAGCATTCGGGATAGGAAATTATACTGACTATAGTAATACCAAATGCTGAAAGTGTTCTTAGTCTTGTGATAAGATATGTTTTTTTTTGCTTTTGGAATGGCTTTGTGGTCTGTAGGATTAAGGGCCTTGAACTCTGTAAAAGGAAATCCCCAAGTTTCAATCCTGCCATAACCACCATGTGTCTCTGAGCAAGTCACTGAGCCTCCCTGTACTTCAGTCCCCCCCCCCCCAGTATAAAGGCTATGGATTCGGCCCCCTTCCCTCTAGTATAAAGGCTATGGATTTGCAGGTTTTATAGTGGGGTTTGACACAGTCCGTCTGATCAGTGGCTTTTTTCACTCTGGCTGTACAATCATTATAAGCCCATTGGCTACAGCCAACTTTAGTTTGTACTGGAAGCATTGCTGGAATTGTGCAGGACATTGTAAGATACATTTAACTGTAGACTGTGCATAAAACAAGACCTGAAAGCCAGCTGTTCACACAATGTAAAAACCCTAAGAGCATCCTTTGGTGAATTTAAAGCAGGCCCCCTTTATATCTGTCTGTGAACCTGGCTGCACTGTCATACTGTGGTGGCAGTATAGGGCCTGGCTCAAACCCCAGTTTAGTTTCTCACAGACGTACTGTAGCCGCTCACTGTGTAGCCTGAGCAAAGTTGCTTGACCTCCATCCTCCCAACTGTTAACTTTACTGGGCATACTCGGTGGGATGTTGTGCCTTATCTGCCATCTACGTCAGTGTTTCTCTGCTAAACCAGGAAAGTGGGCTTTACTAGTCAGTGAGATGTTGAATCTTTGCAATTACAGATAAAGAAATGCTGTATCGATAGATTTTGCACACTTGGTCACTTATGCAACAATGGCATTTCACCATTTGGGACCTCACTGAGAATGATCCATTGTCTCGGTGAACTACAGTCAGAATGTAAACCTCCTGATAAATACATTTACAGTATATTTGCTATCACAGGCCACAAAACAAAGAGATCTGGCACCTGTTTATATCAGCAGGAGTCAAAATAAGGTTTTGCAGTAGCAGTGGCCGAACAAAGCCATGTGTCAAATTATTGTACATTACTCACTACTTACTGAAATGTTCTCTCCTCCAACCAGCAGACCTCAAGGAGCATTGTACTGATCAGATTCACTACACTAGCAGATTTTCTTGATTTAGTTTTTTCTTGATGTTTTGGCCTCTACCTTGCGCAGTACTGTAGCAATTTTATTTGGCCTCTATTTGCTTGTGTAACCTGCTGCTAGTTATTAAGGCTGGTCTGGATAGCAGACCAGTTCCTAAGTCAGAAAGTGCTTTGCAGCTGTCGAGTTAAAATGCATTGAGGGGCCGTCCTGGCAGCGCTGGATGCCACAACTTGTGCCACGCCGGCGACCCAGGCTCAGGAGCGGACTCGAACCGCCGAGGGTCGGCAGGGGAAGGAAGTGATTGAGAGTCCGGAGGACTCCTCTCCCTTCCCGGGGTGGGATCCGGGACTTGTGTTGCCCCCTAGTGGCTCCTGATGGAGATCAGGGGCTTAGCAGCGAACAAACGGTGCTGTAGCTAGTGCCCAGACATCATTGCACGAAGACCAGGAAGGCGACAGGGGCTCCAGAGGCCGAGCCCACATCTCCAACACCTGACCATCCCTCGACCGGCTCTCTCGAGCCTCTTGACCAGGAGCGACCCTCTATTGTCAGATAAGGCCGCCAGGTAGGTGAGGCGGGTCCTTCCCCGGGGGTGATCCGGGGTGGGCTGGGAGGTCCTGGGTAGGGTGTGCTGAGCAGTCTTGCTCCTGGAGGAGGGTGATCTCAGGTGTGGAGTCGAGGTGACAGCGGAGTGGGCAACTCTGAGAGATGTCCTGGTCCACCGGAGCCCAAAATAGAATCTAAAAAAAAATGCATTGAGGGACTGGGATATGCCTTTTTACAGTTGCCAGTGAGTGAGTTGTGTCAGCAAGACTCAGTTAGTAGCACATCCGCCTCTGGACCAGAAGGTCGTGGGTTCTCGTCCCACACCGGGATTGGATTTGTACCTAAAACACTGCCATCCGAGTGCAGTATTGGTGGGGTGCTGTACTGCTGGGGTGTGCCGTCCTTCAGATGAGACTTTAAACCGAGGTCCCTTCTACCCATCCTGGTGTTGTCCTGATGGGTGTCCAGGTGGAAGTAAGAGAACCCAGGGCACTTTTCCCACTTTTAGGGCTGGCAGTATAGCCTAGAGTTTAGAGGAACGAGGTGTGAACAAGCTTGACACATCCAGCAGACCAGGCCTGAGTTTGAGTCTCACAACCTCCACTTGCTTACTGTGTGACTCTGAGCAAGTCCCTTAACTGCCCAGTGCTACCAGGTCGCCCCTGAAAACAGGCACTTGTGCCTAGTGGACTTTACCTGGTTACCAAAGACTAAAATAAAAATTAGGAGACATTCCCAGTGTCCTGGCCAACATTCTCCTTCCCACAAATCGGTTGATGCAATTGTCCAGGCTGTGTGTGGGTGTTCATGTGTGATATGGCCTCCACTACATATTCAGTCATTTCACTACTAGTCTAGCATTGCTTGTAAATCGCTTTGGGATACACTGTGTATGAAAAGCGCTATATAAATGCAGATTCTTCTTACTGTTGCTCCTTACAGCTGTCTGTAATGCTTTACCAACTTTCTGTTGGCTGCAAGGAGGAGAGCGCATGAGAACCTGTTCCCTCATTACCTAATTGCTCCACTTGAAGTCTGAACCATTCATTGCGTAACCTGACACAAAATGTCCACCAAGGGTGCAGAAGTGTCAGTTCAATCATGAACATGCAGCTGACCTAGGTGATTTCACAAAAAAAAAAAATCCTCAGGTTGTTTAGCCAAGCCCCCCCCCCCATGACAAGAATGACAGTGAATAGGCTCAGAGATGATGTACAAATAACACTCAGTCTGCACAACTTTGGAAATGGAAAGCCAATAGCCTTTTTTTTTTTTTTTTTTTTTTTTTACTGAAAAACAAAATGAGATAGCCTATATAAAGCAGAGTTTCTAGGAGCATGGATATGTTGTTCATCCACACTCTTTGGCATGTCCCCTTCCACTTTAAGATGTACCGGAAGTCTTCAAGCTGGCTCCTCCCACCCACCGTGGTGGTATATACCTCGGCTCTGCCCCATGATGCCAGATCTTCTTTTCCGCTGGAAGATTCAGGTTGCCTCCCTCATGCTCACACATTTCGTAGGCCCCGACTTTCAAACCTTTGGTTTTACCGACAATTCGCATTACTCACGTTAGTGATCGCAAGTTTGTCACTTCAATTATGGAAGACAAGTCTTCCCCGGGATTTCATCGGTGCCCTTTTGGCCAGCAGATGTTGCGCACCAATCCCCACACGCGTGCGTCTACTGCCTCGGTGTCGACCATGACACCTCTTCATGCAGTCTGTGTTTGGCTTTTCATCCCAACGTCCTTGACGACTGTCTTGCACGCCTGAAGTTGGGGAGGCCAGAGAAGAGGAACCGTCCAGTGAAATCCAAAGAGGCCCGGTGGGCAGTTTCTGCGGCTGTGGGATCCGCCGAGCAGTTGGAACGCATGCAAGCGTTCAAGGAGGACGTGCTTCACGCAGCGGATTCCTCTCTGAGCTTTTTCATTCCGCTCAGCCTGGGCTCCACCTTCTCTGGCTCCTTCTTGGAGTTGTGCAAGTCTCTCCCTACCAAGGGAGAGGCGCCTGTGGACTCGCACTCCTCTCGATCCCATAAGCGGGAGAAGGACCTGGATGCATCTTCGTGTCGAGGAAGACATTCTTGGAAGCGGAGAGATCTCGGTCCTGAGAGCATGTGGTCTCGACTTCAGTCGAGATCACTTCTTCGGCCGCTGGTTTTTCGGCATGGCCGTCTGGTCATTCGACTGAATTATCTGTCGAGTTTGAGATCATGATCGAACCTATCGATCTGATATCGCTGACTCCGGTCGAAGATTCCCTTGATTGAACACCCAGTCTGTTTTTTCCAGATGACAAGACCCAGCCTGCTGGGACTCAGATCGAAGATCGAGGTCTTGGACCCCTCTTCCGAACAGCCAAGGAAGAGCCATAAACACTCTAAAAAGAGGCAACGCCATCGGTTGTCCTCCTCGTATGAGGAGAGGCTTCAGCGGAAACTCTGGCACAACGAGGACCTCATCTGGCAACAGCTGATTTTGTCCGGGCACAAACCAACCCCGCCTTCTACACTGGCCATTACTTGGCTTTCACCACCTAGGCCAAAGCCGATTCCCACGGACCCGATCAAATCAGTTCCTCAGGTCGCTGAGCCGACAAAACTACCAGTTCGCCCGCTCTGACATGGTGGGACGGTCCCTGCCTCCATAGGGACTATTATTACTGTTATTTAACCCCTGGTACCTGGCCCTTAACTGTCACATGTCTCACCTGAGCTGGTCCTTCAGTCCTGCCCCCGGATGGTCATGCCCCCAAAGGTACCGCTGGCACTTATATTCTGTTTATGATTTTCTGATGGCAAAAAGGTATTCTCCTCTCTATGCACCGAACTTACTCTGGGGTATAAATCGGATCTTCTGTTGTTAGCACTGTACTTATCCTGTACTGTATTGTCTCAATTTGTTGTTAGCTTCCTACTTTAGCCCTGTTAAGCTGTCATGTATCTTGATGTAAACCTAGGTTATGACTTGACTATATACTCAACTTTCCTTACCCCCTTATGCTCGTCCTGCATCTTGATATAAACCTCGTTTATGATTGTATGTTAACTCAACTTCCCCACTGTCTCTTCTGTAACCCAGTTTGTAACCCTCCCGGGTCTCACCTGAAAATAGGCACTTGGCTGTCTAGTGTGACTTACCCGGTTAACAGAAGCAAATAAATAAATAAATAAATAAATGGCCTCTCCACCGATTGTGGTGGAACCACCACCCAAACAGCCTGTGGGAGGGGCTCCTTCCAAGGAAGACAGACCAGACACCGGGCTTCCTCGGTGATTGTCGGTCATGGTCACCCCGGAGCGCCCTCGGTGGGTCGAGAGTGACCTGGGTGGTAGGCCGTTATACCTGGGTTCCTCTGATTCGGATGTCACCGGCTTGCACTCACATCCAGGGGACAATGAGTCGACCGTTGGCTTAGAGACGGAGGAAAGTCCCTTGTCTTTTCAGGACATTCTTCACCTCATCTCTGAATCTACTGGGATGCCCCTGGAGCCAATCCCAAAAAAGGGCGGAGTACCCTCTTACGGACATTCTTAAGAGAAGGGATACCCCGGTGGAGGCCTTTCCTGTGGCTGAGGCTGATGTTGGCCCAGCTCTAGAACTTTGGCAGCATCCTGTCTCTTGTCCAGTACTGTCTGCCCGCATGGCTCACAAGTACGTTGTGCCCATGGGGTCCCTTGCGGAGTTCTCAGAGCACTCTTCAATCGAGAGCCTGGTGACTGCCTTTGTGTTCAGTTGTACTGGCAGTTCTGCCGACACGGACCGACCTCATTATAAAGAGTCCAAGCTTTTGGATCATTCAGCCAGGAAGGTGTATGCGGTGTAATCCTTGGGCCTTCGTCAGGCAAGTTCAGCCGTCATCATGGCACACTTCTCTCACGCCCATCTGGGGTCGTTAGATGAAGTCCTCCCATATCTCCCCATGGACATGCAGACCACAGTCAAGCAAGTCTAGGATCAGGGCCAAGCTGTCACCAAACAGCAGCTTCAGATGGCCCTGGACATTGGGGATTCTTGTATCTGCTCAATGGCTGCTGCAGTTGCCTCTCATTGCACGGCTTGGCTGAGGCTCTCCTCCTTTCCGGCAGATACCCAACACAAACTAGCCGATGTGCCCTTCCTTGGACCGACTTGTTCGGCCCAGGAGTGGCTGGTCACCTTCAGTGCATTGAACAGTCCAGTACCACCTTGGACGCTACTTCTGCCAAGGGTTCTTCAGGCAAGAACCAACAGAAGATAAAAAAGAAGAAGCCTTTTCAGCACTCTTCCTCTGTGGCTCAGCGGTCCTCCATTCAAGGTGGACAGCAGCACCAGCATCAGCAGCAGGCTGAAGCTTGGCAGCTTCGGCCCAAGCCCGGACTCCAACAGGCCCGTAAAGGAGGCCGAGGCTTGGGTCCTGGAGCCTCTTCCTCCAATCCTACACAGTGACTGGGCCGGGTTTGCCACCCCTCTCCTGTCATGCCAGCTCTGAGTCCTCCCGTGGGGGGCCGGCTCCGCCACCTCCTTTCTGCCTGGTCCGTTGTCACCTCGGACAGGTGGGTTCTCGAAGTGGTTGGTCAGGGACTGCCTCTGGAATTCGAACAGTACCCTCCAAGCCAGTCCGTGCCCCTCGGGAGGAAAGAGTATCCGCTCAGACCCAGTCAGCTCTTCGAGACAACATCACTCAGCTCCTCCTCAAAGAGGCAATAGCTCCAGTGGCGGATCCTCCAGCAGATCCAGGCTTTGTCTCCAGGTACTTCCTGGTGCCCAAGCAGACGGGGGGCTGGCGCCCCATTCTAGATCTGCACAATCTGAATCAGTATCTCAGGTCATGCACCTTTTGGATGGTCACTCTGTCCCAGATCATACCATCCTTGGAGTGAAACATGTGGTTCTAGGAGCGTGGATATGTTGTTCATCCACACTGTCTGGCATTGTTCCTTCCCCTTTAAAACTTGCCGGAAGTCTTCAAGCTGGCTCCTCCCACCCACCCGGGTGGTAAATACCTCAGCTTCTCCCCATGACACCAGATCTTCCTTTCCGCTGGAAGATACAGGTTCCCTCGTGCTTTTCTGCAGCGATTGAGGCCCTGGACGGGATGCTGGTTTTGGGGCCTCTGTTCTCCAATCTCTGTTCCCTAAGTAGGGGGTGTGCGCATTGCCTCCCTCCTCCCGGAGAACTGCTTGGAGTCTGCCAGACAGTGTGGATGAACAACATATCCACGCTCCTAGAACAGGTTACTCACCTGTAACAGTAGTTCTAGGAGTGGTATATGTTGTTCATCCACATACCCTACCTCCCGGCTTTAGGCGCACAACCTGGCTTCCAGCGGGCTAGATCTGGTGTCATGGGCGGGCCGGGTATTTACCACCGGGTGGGTGGGTGGGGAGCCAGCTTAAGACTTCCGCAAGATTTAAAGGGAAGGAACAATGCCAGACAGTGTGGATGAACAACATATACCACTCCTAGAACTACTGTTACAGGTGAGTAACCTGTTCTTCTATTCACTGGATCTGCAGGAGCATTCTTTCATGTCCCAATCCATCTGTCCCATCAGTGGTTCCTCTGCTTCAGGGTTGAAGGGACCCTGTACGAGTTCCAAACCATGCCATTCTGTCATTGGCCCGAGTCTTCACCAAATGCATTGCAGTGGTGGTGGCCCATCTCCATCGTCGGGGGGTGGTGGTCAGGATTTACACCCACCTTGATGATTGGCTCCTAGCAGGTTCCACCCAACAGGAGGCAGAGAGGTCCGGGGACCTGGCCCTCCAGACCTGCTCTCAACTCTGCTTCCTGATCAACGAGGCCAAGTCGAAACTCGTGCCTTCTCAGGTGATGGGCTTCATCGGGGCAGAGCTTGACTCTTGTCAAGCCAGAGCTTGGCTCCTGGTGGACAGGGCGGAGGTTCTTTCCTCTTTGCCCAATCATTTCTGGTTGGCAGTTGCGCCTGCCGGGACTTTCTGCGCCTTCTGGGTGCATGCACCTCAGTGATCCATTGGGCCCGGTTGCACATGCACCCCCTTCAGTGGAAGCTGGCCGCCCAGTGGACTCAGTGCCATGGTCGTTTCAACCAGTTGATCACTGTAACCCAGAAGATGTGGGGTGCTCTCCAATGGTGGACCGCCCCAGACCAGTTGCAGGAAGGAATCCCATTTCTTCGCCCTGAGCCGACGGTCGTCCTCACGACCGATTCCTTTCTCATTGGCTGGGGAACCCACATGGGGAACGACAGGGCCCACAGGCTCTGGACCCCCGAGGCGTCCCAATGCCACATCAACCTGTTGGAGCTCAGAGCAGTCAGACTGGCACTGTCAGATTTCGCTCCTCAGCTGCGGGGTCAAGTGGTTCAAGTCCAGATGGACAATACCATGACCATGTACTACCTCAACAAACAGGGCGGCACGCACTCCCGTCTGCTGTGTAAGGAGGCGATCCGCATCTGGACCCTCGTGAGCCGGTTAGAGGCAGATCTCCTAACCATCCATGTGGCAGGAGCCTTGAACCATCTGGCGGATGCTCTCAGCCGCTTAGGCCAGACATCCCACGAGTGGTCTCTCCATCCAGAGGTAGCTTACAGCCTGTTCTCCCACTGGGGCAAACCGATGGTGGATCTGTTTGCCTCCATGGAAAACACCAAGCTAAGGCTGTTTCATGCCCATCCCCCTCAGCAGGGCTCGCTGCAGGGGGATGCCTTCTCATGGCCATGGACCCCAAGCCTCCTCTATGCCTTTCCTCCATTTCCCTTGATCCACAAGGTGCTTCTCAAGGTAAGGAGGGACAAGGCGAAGGTGATCTTGATGGCCCCAGACTGGCCACGCCAGTTCTGGTATCCAGATCTCCTCAGCCTCAGCTACAGGCACCCGGAGCAGCTTCCAGCAAGCCCGGACCTGAGATCACACAATTGGGAAGGTATTCCATCCGGACCTTCAATCCCTGCACCTCACAGCCTGGTACCTGAGTGGCTAGAGTTCCAGGCTTTGGGTCTTTCCGAAGATGTCTGCACCATGTTGGAGGCATCCAGAAAACAATCGACCAGGAAATGTTATGCCTTCAAATGGAAAAGGTGTTCCATTTGGCGTCAGGGCAAAAGACTTGGACCCTTTATCCTGCCCAGTGGCTAACATTCTCGACTACCTTTGGTCTCTCTCCAAAGAGGGTCTACGGTCATCGACCCTTCGGGTGCACCTGGCAGCCATCTCTGCTTACCGGGCGCGGGCCAGTCAGCCGAAGTTGGCGCAGGAGACTGTGGTTGGGTGCTTTTTCAATGGCCTGGATCACATATCCCCATCAGTGCGTGAACCTCCACCTCCGTGGGATCTACTGTTGGTACTGGCAAAGCTCGATGGCAAGGCATTCGAACCAATGCACAAGTGTGCCCTGTCACACTTGTCAAGAAAGACGGCCTTCCTGGTGGCCATCACGTCTGCCAGAAGGACAGGGGAGCTTCAGGCGCTTTCGGTGGACTCCCGTTATCTGGTTTTCCACAGGGACAAGGTTGTCCTACGCCCCCACCCGAAATTCCTTCTGTAGGTGGTGTCAAGAGTTTCACCTTAACCAAGTGTTAACTCTGCCGGTGTACTACCCCATTTACACCTCGGAGGCCGAGTATAGGCTCCATAGCTTGGTCCTGAGACATGCTGTCTCCTATAATAAGGAGAGGATGGCGGAAATTCTGGGAGAGGTTCGCCAGCTGTTTGTCACCTACGCTGAAGCCGCTTCTGGCAGACCTGCAGCCAAACGGACTGTTGCAAGGTGGATCACATCATGCATAGGTCTGTCCTACGAGTTGGCGGGCAAGAAGCCTCCCAGAGGGATAAGAGCTCATTCTACCCACCATACTGGTGCATCGGTGGCTACTTCCAGGGACATCCCTATCCAGGAAATCTGTCCGGCTGCTACCTGGAAGTCGGCAAACACCTTCATCACCTACTACCACATCGACCTTAAGGCATGCCGGGATGCTGGTTTTGGGGCCTCAGTTCTCCAATCTCTGTTCCCTAAGTAAGGGGCGTGCTGCTTGCCTCCCTCCTCCCGGAGAACTGCTAGGAGTCTGCCAAAGAGTGTGGATGAACAACATATCCACGCTCCTAGAAAAACAGGTTACTCACCTGCAACAGTAGTTCTAGGAGTGGTATATATTGTTCATCCACATGGACCCACCCAACCTTTCCAGCTGCGGACGCACAACACCTGGCTTCCAGCGGGCTAACATTTGGCATCATGGGGGGGGTGCCGAGGTATATACCACCTGGGTGGGTGGGAGGAGCCAGCTTGAAGACTTCCAGTACATCTTAAAGTGGAAGGGGACATGCCAAAGAGCGTGGATGAACAACATCTTCCACTCCTAGAACTACTGTTACAGGTGAGTAACCTGTGTTTTCATGCTTCTGAATTATTGCAATGCAAAATGACAAAGAATAGCAAAGCTGTGGCACCATTTCATGCTTGTAGGAATGAGGCAGTATCTTTCAGCCTCTCTCTGTATAATGATAAAAAACCAGCTGGATTTTCAGTCAGTTTGAGTAGCATGGCAAGGGACTGGGAAATCTGTGGGAGTGGTGGGATCATTTACTGAACCAAGACGAAAGAGGGGGCCAGGGTGAGGCAGTTTATAGAACAGTAGTTAGCCAACATGACTTTCTCACACACACACACACACACACACACACACACACACTGCATCCCAAAGTGTTTTACAAAGCACAGGAGTTCCGTACTGGTAACGTGGGTCCTGGGAAATGCAGAATAGAGTTCCTGATGTCCAACCCAGCCTTAACAGGGAATTAAATCTGGCCCCCTCTCCCAACTACCTGATGGTTCTGGTGAGTAGCTTGGCCAGTCCGGGAATAAAATTGGCCCCCCTTTCACCGACTACCTGACGGGTCCAGTGCCCAATCTATAAGGGAATAAAACAGATCTATCCTCCTCCCCCAATAACCAGACTTGATTCCTTGCCTAGCCTGTCCTATCAGGGAATTAAATTAAAACAATCTGACCCTCCCCCCTCCCAACTACACAGTTGCTTCGATATCCAACAGAGCCCGTCAGGGAATAAAACAAAATATATATACCCAACATGTTCCTCTCTCCCAAACAACCCAGTGGTCCTAGTATGCAACCCAGCCTGTCAGGGAACAAAAAATATTTCCCTGTCACCCCAACAGCTTGGCATATCCAGTGCCCAACCTGGCACATAATGGAATAAACAACTGCCCCCAACCCCCAACAACGTGGCAGGTCCAGTGCCCATTCTGGCCTGTCAGGGAATTAAAAAAATCTGTCCCCCTCTCCAACTACATGATGGTTCCCTTATCCAACCTTTCCCTATATAAAAACAAATGGGGAGAAGGAGGAGCAGCAACAATTCGGTGAACAGAACGTGGACTAAGTGGGATAATAAAACGCTGCTGTCCTGATGCCTGTCCACTCAGGTCACAGTGAGAGGTTTCAACATTGCACAGAAAGCTTAATGCTGCTTCTTCCACTGCCATGCACGCTTCAACTCAGCCTGCTGCTCAGCACATGGTCCGGTGCCCAGTTTAGCCCATCAGGTAAAGAAAAACATTGGGATGGCCCACCGACACAGCAGTAGCGCTGCTGCTCATGTTGCAGACTACCAGGGTTCGGAAGCAAGCCTGGGAATTGGAGGGCCAGCTGGGTGGGGGAGGAGTATAGAGTGTCTCACGGATTGCTCTCTTCTTCCGGGGAAGGGGTGGGCGAAGCACTCGGCACTTGCCTGACCCATGGTGGAGTCCAGGGGTCCGACAACCAGTGCAAGCAGTTGCTGGAGGCGGGGCAGACATCAACCTACACGTCCTTGCACGTCCCACCTCCCTGGGAGGAAACCAAAAACTTGGGCAGCACAGGATGCCGCCCACCTTGCGCTGCTGGTCTTGCACCACTGACCAGTGGCACCACCAGAGCCGTCTCCCGTTGTCTGGCAGGAGGAAGGGCTCCCAATGTTCCACCTCATAGGGGTCAATCAATTGTTTAATTCCGGATAGGATAAGTCCCTGGTAGGTGGATAATGTTGGTGGTGGGCGTGGGGCTGGGCCGATGGGGGCCGATAAAGTACAGCAAATAAAAACAAAAAAATAATCTGTCCCCCTCCTGCAAACTACCTGGATCCATGCAGTGCCCAACCCGGCTCACCAGGGAATAAAATAAAACCTGTCCCCATCCCCCAACTACCTGACAGATCCAGCACCCAACATGACTTGTTAAACAATAAAAATAATTTGCCCTATTCCTCCACCCTGCAACCTGATGAGTCCAGGGCCAAACCCGGACAGTCAGAGAATTAAAAGGGTCTGTTCTCTCCTGTCAACATCCTGACAAATCCCAACTCCAAACCTGTGTGTCGGAATAAAAAAAGAAAAATGTGTCTCCCTTCCCCAAAGTATCTGACGGGTGATCTGATGCCCAACCTGGCCCATTAGAGAATGAAAAATTTAGAAAATGGCTATATAAATCCTAGCATTCTGATTGGCTAGGACACCAACATTACCAAGCGGGTATTTCCCGATAGAACCCAGTAAAAAACAAGAGCCAGTTTGGTGTGCCCCATTGTTTTGGGTATCATTGTGCACCACGAATGTTCAAAACAGCTAGCCGCCATTTTGTTCTCGCTTAGTAAGTGAGCCATGTACTGCAGGTTAACCTCTGCAAACTACAGTGCTGCTGTCAGTAAAATTAAGCAAAACGGCAATTTCTAGGGACATGGATATGTTGTTCAATCCACACTTATTGGCAGGTTCCTTGCCGCTTTAAATCTTGCCGGAAGGTCTTCAAGCTGGCTCCTCCCACCCACCCGGGTGGTAAAACTCTCTGCTCCGCCCCATGACGCCAGATCTTCCTTACCGCTTGGAAGCTCAGGTTCCCTCCTTAGCGCGCTGCGTTTTAGACTGGATCCTAACTCTTCGGTTCGTCCAAAACTAGTTTTGAAGTTTTCTAAACTTCGGTCTTCATCATCCCTCGCGGCTGCGATGGACAAATCGATTCCCGGCTTTCAGAGGTGCCCTTGCGGGCAGAAAATGTCCAGGACGGATCCGCACTCCACGTGCGTCTACTGCCTAGGCCTAGATCACGACCCGCAGGCCTGCGAGTCGTGCCGCTCTTTCTCGGCCCGATTGAAGCTCGGATGCCCTGAGAAGCGTTACCAACCGGTAAAATCCAAAGAGGCTCGTTGGGAGGTGTCTGCAGTGGCTGGCTCGGCTGAGCAGCTCGAGCATATGATTGCCCTCGAGGAGGAGGCGGCCCAGGCCGCATCTTCCTCCCCCTCGGCCACAGCATTTATCCCGCTCTCTCTGAGTTCCTCGTACTCAGCTTCGTTCAAGGAGCTTTGTCAGTCCCTTTCCACGAAGGGAGAGGGGCCATCGGGACATTCCTCTCGGCCCAAGAAGGAGTCGAAGGGTAAGTCCCACCGTCGGCGTTCGTGGGAGCGGGAGAGGTCTCCTTCCACGGACAGCCAACCGTCGACTTCAGTCGAAGTTGCGGCTCAGGCCGCTGGCTTCACGGTGTCCCCGTCAGGCTAGCCTGCCGAGACTCCCGTCGACGCAGTCGAGATTTTCCTTGACCCGTCGGATGGGCTGTCGACTGGTGAAGCCAACAACCCACCTTCACCGGTTCCCCCGGTGGAGACCGAGGATCTGCCTGTGTCTTCGGGGCGGCAGTCCCCGGATAAAAGTGCCCAAGCCGAGGGAAGAGCGGGTGTCCCCCGCCCCTTTCCAGACCCGCCCTCGGTCTCGAACTTCATCTCGGTCAAGCCGTTCCCGCCGACATCGGTGGTCTCGGTACCGAAGTAAGTGGCGACAGTGTTCCTCCTCGTCCTCTTCCTCAGATGAGGAGAGGCTTTCGATGTAAATTGCGTCGACGTTACAAGGAGCTTATGTGGCAGCAGTTACTGTTGTCTGGGACTAAATCAACTCCGATTCAGCCCTCGGCCATCAAGTGGCTGTCACCCGAACGACCGAAGCAACCGCTCGCCCCAGTCAAGATGCCCGTTCCTGGGCCGGTTGTTCGGCCGAAACCAGCTGCTCCACCGATTGTGGTGGAATCTCCTTCTCCTCAACCGAAGTCTGGGGCACCGACCAAGGATTCTCGGTCGGGTCACAGCCTGCCCCACAGGTTGTCGGTCACCCTCACTCCCGACCGTCCTCGGCAGGTGGAGGGTGGCTCAGGGCTGAGGCAGCTCTTCGCAGACTCTTCGTAGTCCGATGACGACTCCTCCCTGTTCTCCAGGCAGGTCGAACTGGAGTCCTCCGGGGGCCAGTCATTGGACGATGGCCCATTGTCCTTCTTGAGTCTGCTTCGACTCATCTCGGAGTCCACCGGGATGCAGCTCGAGCCCATGTCCAAACGGGCCAAGTATTCCCTGACGGAGATACTGGGCCGAGGGGATTCCCCCACGGAGGCCTTTCCGGTGGCTGAGGCCATTGTCGGCCCAGCCTTGGAGCTTTGGCAGCGGTCTGCTTCCTGTCCTGCGCCCTCGGCCAGGATGGCCAGGAAGTATGCGGTCCCTACCGGCTCTTTGCCGGTTCTCGGACACCCTCTGCCGAGGGTTAGTCACCGACAGCGTCTTCCGGCATTCCGGTAACGCTCGGGACGTGGATAAGCCCCCCGACAAAGAGTCCAAAAAGCTGGACTTTGCGGGCGCAAGGTGTACGCTGCGTCCTCCCTCGGCCTCCAACAGGCCAGCTGGGCTGTGCTGATGGCACACTTCTCCCACGCCCTCATGGGCTCCCTGGATGAGGTTGTCCCTCATCTCCCGGCCGAACTGCAGACCACAGTCCATCAGGTGCAGGACCAGGGTAGGGCGGTGGCGAAGCAGCAGGTTCAGACTGCTCTGGACATAGGTGATTCCTGTACCAGGTCAGTAGCGGCTGCGGTGGCTATGCGCCGCAGGGCGTGGCTGAGGATATCCACCTTCACGGCGGATACCCAGCACAAGTTGGCAGACGTCCCCTTCTTGGGGATTGACCTCTTTGGCCCTGGAGTGGAGGGACACCTCCAGCGGATCGAAAAGTCCAATGCCACTCTGGACTCTGTCACCTCCGCCCAGAGGGACAAAGGCCGCCGTCAACAACAGCACAAGTCCTTTCGTCCTTCGGCCCCTGCAGCACGACCGGCCCAACAGCACCAGCAACAGGGCCAGCAGGCTCGCGCTTGGCGTCCCAAACCCAAGCCCGCGGCTTCCTCCAACAGGAAGCAAGGAGGTAAAGGCCCAGGAGGTCCTTTGGCCAGTTCCTCCTCCAAGCCTGCCCAGTGACGGGTTGAGGGGTGCCGCCCCCAGCCTTGTCACTCCCCCGGTTCCCCCATGGGGGGACGGCTCCGCCACTTCCTTTCCGCCTGGTCCGCTATCACCACGGACCGCTGGGTGTTGGAGGTGGTAGGAAAGGTCCTGCCTCTGGAGTTCGAGCAGGCTCCACCCTTTCGAGCCATCACCCCTCGGGAGGCCACGGGGTCCGCAGCCTCGCTGTCGGCACGCTGAGCCGATATTGCCCTGCTCCTCGAAAAAGAGGTGATCAGGAAGGTGGCGGATCCTCCTCCAGACCCGGGGTTTGTGTCCAGGTATTTCCTGGTCCCAAAACGGACGAGGGGCTGGCGCCCCATTCTTGACCTGCACGACCTGAACAGGTTCCTAAGGTCTCGGACCTTCAGGATGGTCACTCTGGCTCAGATAATCCCATCCTTGGAACGAGGCATGTGGTTCTGTTCCCTGGACCTCCAGGACGCGTTCTTTCACGTCCCAATCCGTCCGTCTCACCAGAGATTCTTCCGCTTCAGAGCGGAGGGATCCCTTTACGAGTTCCGGGCCATGCCCTTTGGCCTCTCCCTAGCTCCCAGGGTCTTCACCAAATGCATGGCAGTGGTGACAGCATTCCTGCGGCACCGAAGGGTCCGGGTGTACCCCTACCTGGACGACTGGCTGATTGCAGCCCCCTCCAGAGCGGAGGTGGAGCGGTCCAGAGATCTGGCCCTCCAGGTTTGCTCTCAGATTGGCCTCCTCATCAGTGAGGCCAAGTCAGAACTCGTGCCGAAGCAGGTGATACTCTTCATCGGGGCAGAGCTCGACTGTCTTCGAGCCAGAGCTTGGCTCCTGGCGGACAGGGCCGAGGTTCTTTCCTCCTTTGCCCAGTCATTTCTGGTTGGGCAATCGTGCTCTGCCCGGGCCTTCCTGCTCCTCCTGGGCCTCATGGCGTCCTGCACCAGCGTGGTCCGTTGGGCCCGTTGGTACATGCGTCCCCTTCAGTGGGGACTGGCCAGCCAGTGGTCACAACGCTGCGATCCATTGGACCAGCCCGTGACAGTAACCCAGGAGATGTGGAACGCTCTCCAGTGGTGGACCGTTCCGGCACATCTGCAGGAGGGCATCCCGTTTGTCCGCCCCAAGCCGACGGTCTCCCTATCGACCGGTGCCTCTCTGATGGGTTGGGGTGCCCATCTGGGCGAGCACAGAGCACATGGCCTCTGTTCCACTCGGGAGTCCCGATGCCATATCAACCTGCTGGAGCTCCGAGCGGTCCGCCTAGCTCTCACCGCCTTCGCTCCATTTCTACGGGGTCAAGTGGTTCAGGTCCAGACGGACAATACCATGACCATGTACAACCTAAACCGCCAGGGCGGGACGCGTTCCATGCTGTTATGCAAGGAAGCTCTCCGCATATGGTCCCTCGTGCGCAGCCTGGAGGTGGATCTCCTAACCATTCACGTGGCAGGAGCCTCCAACACCCTGGCCGATGCCCTAAGCCGGATAGGGGCTGTGTCTCGCGAGTGGTCTCTCCTGCCGGAGGTAGTACAAGATCTGTTCTCCCACTGGGGCACGCCTCAGGTGGACCTGTTTGCCTTCAGGGAGAATGCGAAGCTGAGACTATTCCATGCCGCCCCCAGCAGGGCTCGCTGCAGGGGGATGCCTTCTCGAGGCCGTGGACCCCAGGCCTCTTCTACGCCTTTCCCCCATTTCCCTTGATCCACAAGGTGCTTCTCAAGGCGAGGAGGGACAAGGCGCAGGTGATTCCAGTAGCCCCAGACTGGCCCTGCCAGTTCTGGTATCCAGATCTCCTCAGTCTCAGCTCCAGGCTCCCAAGGCGGCTTCCAGCCCACCCGGACCTGATCTCAGTCAATCAGGGGAAGGTATTCCATCCGGACCTTCAATCCCTGCACCTGCCGGCCTGGTTCCTGAGCAGCTAGAGTTTCAGGCCTTGGGTGTTTCCGATAAGGTCCTCAACGTCGTTGAGGCGTCCCGTAAGGAGTCGACCAGAAAATGCTATGCCTTCAAATGGAAGAGATTCTCCATTTGGTGTCAGGGGAAGGGCTTGGACCCTTCCGCCTGTCCCTTGGCAAGCATTCTGGACTACCTATAGTCCCTTCTCCAGCAAGGGCTTAGGTCGACGACCCTTAAGGTGCACCTGGCAGCCATCTCTGCTTACAGGGCGTGGGCCAGGAAGCAGTCGGCGCAGGAGAAGGTGGTCTGGCGCTTTTTCAAAGGCCTTGATCACATATCCCCTCCGGTGCGAGAACCTCCACCTCCATGGGATCTACTGCTGGTATTGGCCAAGCTCATGGGCAAGCCATTCGAACCAGTGCACAGGTGCGATATCTCCCACCTGTCGTGAAAGACCGCCTTCTTTGTGGCTATCACGTCAGCCGGAAGAATGGGAGAGCTCCAGGCGCTTTCCATCAAGTCTCCTTATCTGGTCTTCCACAGGGATATGGTTGTCCTGCACCGCCACCCGAAATTCCTTACGAAGGTGGTGTCGGAGTTTCACCTTAACCAGGTGTCAACTCTGCCGGTGTTCTACCCCAGTCACACCTCGGAGGCCGAATATAGGCTCCATACTTTGGATCCTAGAAGAGCGCTCGCTTATTACAAGGAGCGGACGGCTGAAGTTCGGGGAGAGGTTCGCCAGCTGTTTGTCACCTCCGCTGAAGCCGCACCTGGCAGGCCTGCAGCCAAGCGGACAATAGGCAGGTGGGACACCTCCTGCATAGATCTCTGCTATAGGTTGGTGGGCATGGAGCCTCCCAGAGGGATAAGAGCTCATTCTACCCGCCATACCGCTGCATCGGTGGCTGCTTCCAGGGATGTTCCTATCCAGGAAATCTGCAGGGCTGCTACCTGGAAGTCAGCACACACCTTCATCACCCACTACCACATCGAACTTGAGTCACGCCGGGATGCTGGTTTTGGGGCCTCGGTTCTCCAGTCTCTATTTCCCTAGTAGGTGGTGTGCGCCTTGCCTCCCTCCTCCCGGAGAACTGCTAGGAGTCTGCCAGACAGTGTGGATGAACAACATATCCATGTCCCTAGAAATACAGGTTACTCACCTGTAACAGGAGTTCTAGGAATTGGTATATATTTGGCATTCATCCCTACATCTCCCGACCTCCCGACTGACAGCACAACTGGCTTCCGTGGGCTAGATCTGGCGTCATGGGGCGGAGCCGATAGTTTTACCACCCGGGTGGGTGGGAGGAGCCAGCTTGAAGACCTTCCGGCAAGATTTAAAGTGGCAAGGAACCTGCCAGACAGTGTGGCTGAACAACATATACCATTCCTAGAACTCCTGTTACAGGTGAGTAACCTGTATTTTTTTACCCATGGGACAGATTCCCAGCTGTGTCCTTGTAAAATATTTGCTTATAATTTTAGTTGTCTGATGAACCTCGTTCATGTTTGTTTTGTACAGTTTATTTTATATGTCTGTATGATGTTTGTTGTACAAGTTGATGTCCCCCCCCCCCCCCAAATTGTTTAACCAGGTGAGACACACTAAACTGAAAGCTTGTTTACAGGTGCTACCTGGGAGCACAGGGAAGTTAAATGATTTGCTCAGGGTCACACAGTATGCAAGTGGGTGCTGTGGGATTCAAACCCAGGTCTCCAGATTTGCAGCTCAGAGCCTTAAACCACTGCGCTATACTGCCTCCCCACCTCTTGCACATCTCTTCCCCTCCCCCCAAGGATGCATCTGGAAATTAGCTATTTTTCTGCTCTGTATGTCTTTCCTGGTGAAACTTTTGAAATAAATATACACATCTAGATACATACATGCAACATACATAAATAATGTTAAAGTCCCACATTTATACCACAATAGTAGAATAAAATAATACCATAAATATCAAGGTAATGCAGTGAAAAGTGTTTTTGATTCTGGACATACACACTCCCTTGAAAATGTGCACAACACACACACATGCACAAGTAGATGTTATTACAACAGTTGTGCACACACATAGGGTGTGTCAGTAGGATAGAGCAGCTACAATATTTCATTTTCAGTGGGATCCTGCTTTTACACATTTTTCCAGTATATTTAGTAGAGTTGGCACAGGTAAAATGCAGAACGTAATTTTTACTGGGGTCCAGCTTTTATGTATTTTTTACAGTGTAGTTACCCAGAATAGGTCAGTTAACATGCAGTATCTCATTTTCAGTGAAGTCCTGATTGTACCAATTGCAACACTAACAGATGTGGGATGCCCTAAATGAGTGGCTCCATCATAGCCTGTATGTTTTCATTGACCAGATACTGTATCTCTCTTTAGCCAGCAAGCGGATGTGAAGTGTGCTGAGTGCACATTTTAGTTCATCATTTTGCTGGGGGTCTGTATTCAGATATGCCTGGGGCACTAGCACTTTTCTCAAACATGTTTGAATATAGCAAATTTTGTGAACTGTGCTAATTTGCATTAATTGGCCAGCAGGGGATGTGAATTGTGCCGAGTGCATGTTTTAGTATTTTATTTTTGCTTTGAAGACTATATTCAAACATGCTTGGGGCACTTGCACTTCGCTCCAAACATGTTTTGAGTACAGCAAATTTAGTGAACTCTGCTAATTTGCACTAAGGAAAGGGATTTTACAAGGGGCAACCTGATACCTTTTAATATGGGGCATTACTCTGTGTAGTTCTGGTTTCCAGTTCTGGGTTTGTTTACCTATTTCTGTGTCAAACATTTAGCCACTGACTGAATTGCTTTTAGACCGTGACTGCCATGCCAGCAACCCGGGTTCAGGAACACACTTGGGTCACTTGTGGACTGTCCTAGTAGGGAGAATGCACCTCTGTTGGACAGGGAGAAGAATCTAGGTGTCAGCACCATGGAACAGCATGGGAAGGGACCCCACGCCTGGATGCCTGAGGTGTCTCCATGGAGGCCGAGTACACACATGTCTGGGCCCAGTAGGGGAGAAATTAGGAGGGAAAGCCCTCCAACTGTAGAACAGGAATGGTCTGCCATCTAGCAGGTTCCACACCGATGACTAGCCACCTCTGATCCAAGGTTCTGTGACAGGACCACCAGAAAAGGTAAGTCCTAGAGAAGGTGGGTGATGGGGCTTGGAAGACTGGCCCAGTGGGGGCAAGTCTGGGTGCTGAAGGAGATAAACAGCATTGTCTCATGGACACAGTGGGGCAACATGCCACTCATCAAGGTTGTGTACTGCATGTTGATGAAAAGTAAGGGACTGCCTGCATGGAGGGGCAACGCTGAGAAGCAATGCATGGACACAGTGGGGCAACATGGTACCCATCAAGGTGGTGTACTGTGTGCTGGTGAAATGTGAGGTACTGCCTGTCACAGATTCACTCAGCAGGTCAGGCCTTCTACTCCCAAAGTGCCAACCTCTGAGTGCAGTCTTGTGAACAGTGTAACAGACAAGGTAACCCTCTTGTCTGTTTTTGTGAGTTCGGATCAACCTTTGGTCTCAGTTCTGGAAGGATTCAAACTGTTAACCTCTTGCTAGCATACCTAATGCACGGGCTCAGATATATCTGTCTTCGGGGGGGCCAGATATCTTTGCCTACGGGCACCTAACCAGGTATTCAGAGATGAACTCTTTAAAGCTATTATAAAGACCCCAGATTTAAAACTATTTTCTTTCCAGTTTGATACCACCATACAAGCTGTATGTCTGCTGAACCACAAATATTTCTTAGCAAAAGAAAGCAATTCAAAGACAGACCAGGTTTTTTACTAAAATATATAATATGTCAAACATACAATACAGAACTCTTATATCACAAGGCACACATATCTTTAAACAAAACAAGGTTTAAAACAGTGCAGTTCTTACAACTATATTTAGATTTGTATAGCTTTCTAAGTACCTCTTTTCAGTGCTTAGATGTTTTCTTGGTCAGTGTCAGATACAAATACACATCTATAGTGAAAGAGAACAATCTTTTCAAGCAGTATTGGCCAACCCCTTTTGGATGAAGTCATCCAGCCCCTCCTCTGGTCAAATATCTAACAAAAATATATTTTTATACAACCACAGGATGTAATTTCAAAGTATTAATTCTGCAACCTTAGCATAACTCAAGTTTCAGTGACACCTCTTTTGATCTCATGCTGTACCCTCTTCATACAGGCTTCATAGGGTCATTTACAACCTTACACCTCTATGTAACATCCTAGCTTCCCTTATTTTAACGTCATAAACCTAGTTTATGATTTCTCTCTTAACAAAATTAACTTAACAACTCTGTAATTAGCTCAGAGAAACAGGATCCTTAATAAAAGTCTTCCAGTAACACATTGTCTCTAAAAAACTGAGTGTGTGATGCATACTGTCAGCAGTTCTCTTGGCTTGCATCTGTCAGCTAAAATCTGGTGGGGAGGGGGTGAGAGAGATCATTCCTAGAGCATTTGATTTTCAGCAGAGATGGCCATAATACATTTTATATAAAAAAAAATATTATCCAGCACTCAGAACTGGCTGTCTACGTCACACTGCCTACACTGTGGAGTGATGCTCAGAAGCACTGTACTGTATGAACATAGTAAGCAAGGCCTCTGGAATTCTGCGGCTGCGGAATTTGCCGCAGAATTTGCATCATGCCGCAGAATATATTTAGTGCCGCAGAATTCATTGTTTTTGGTGAATTTTCATATAAACATACTGTTTTTCCATAGTGTCAGGCTTTCTTTCCCACCTCGTTTATCCTGAAACCCCTCCTCTATGCTCAGCATATGATGTCATCGATGACATCACATCATATTTAGCCAATGACAGGACTGCATTCTGCCAGAGAAATGAATAAATCATGCAGCAGAAATCAGAAAATGCTGCCGCAGAAGTCAGGGAGCCCTACCGCAAAAATCAGAAAATTCTGCCGCAGAACACCAGGGGCCCTGATAGTAAGCGACTGCTTGCATGGAAGAGCAATGCTGTCTCACAGTTCTATCCAACTCACTTGTCCCCCTGGAACAAGTCTGTACCTACAAGTACCTGGGATTCACCTTTGACTCCTCGCTTACCTTCCATGAGCACATCAAAACTCTCACCTCAGCTATTAATATCCGCTTAGGCCTCCTATATCGACAGAAAGATTGCCTCCCTCCAGAAGCTCTGCACCTGGCAGTCACATCCTCAGTCTTGTCCCTAGCTGACTATGGCCTTTCAATCTTTTCAGTGGCTGACCCCACAGCAATTCATCAAATTCAACTTACCATCAACAAAGCCTGCCGTCTCATCTCGGGTGCAGACAAACGCACACACACCTGCACCCTCTATGCTCTTGCAAATATTCTCTCGCTAGAGGAGTGCCTGCAGTACCAGACCTGCCTGTTTACAAAAAAGATACACCTGGGGCTAACCCCGATAGGTGTAGCGGCCTCCCTTCAATCAGCCACCCCATTATTACTACTCGGGCAGCCTCCAGATCTATCTGGAAGGTACCCAAGGTCAGAACATCTGTAGCACAAAGATCCTTCTCATACAGAGCCCCACTATGGTACAATGCCCTCCCCCCAGCTATCTCATCCATTAACAAACTAGGCCCTTTTAAGGCAGTTGTAAAATCACATATACTAGCCTCACATAGCTGCCATTACGCCCACTAACTTCCCGAATTGGCCTACATAGCCTCAGGACCCTCTCTGGCACTGACAAGGCCTCTCTGAGGCTGCCCTCTGTCATGTTTTGCTGAGGCGCCAGTTTGAAGGTCCACCCAGCCTAACTAAAAGATCTTACTTCGAGAGGGCTCTTGCAATAAGTAATTACATATAGGACTGACGCCGGCAGGCGGCAGGACCCCACGGAAAAACTTCTAACTAGCAGTCCCTGGCGAGGGACCGCCCCTACGTCAGGTGACTGGCGTCAGGAGATGTCGGTATAAAGGGGCAGTCCCTGCTGCCCGCCCTCCAGTTCTTTCCCGCTGTTAGCTCATGCAGCACCTCGCGGAAAAGTTCTTCGCTCATCAGACTCCCTTCGTCGGTGTTTTACTGAGTATTTTCGTTTTCTTGCTAAAATCGTCAGTACATCCGTCTGTGTATGTCATCCCTCACACCACGAGCACAAAAACAAGTGCAACTCGTGCAGCGCCCACTCGTTAAGGATGGCCATTCCCTGTGCCTGTTTTGTCTAGGCCCACGATCACCCGGTAGAGAAGTGCCAGCACTGCCTCAGTTTTAATGCGGCTACCCGGAAAAAGCAGCAGCAGTCCCTGGAAGCCCACATTCTCAAGAAAAAGATGAGCTCCATGGAGAAGGAACTCAAAAAACTGCAGCAGGCGTCTACTTTCCCCCGAAGGCCATCAGAAGAAAAAAGACAAAGAGAAGCACTGGGACAAGGGCTCCTCCACCATGACTCCCTCGGGAGTCGCCGTGTTACAGGTAATGTCCCCTCCAGGGGACCGCTCCTCGACGGCTGCCTCAGAGGCTTCTGGGCGGCGTCGGCTCCCGCCGTCTGGCTCGCTTGGGCCCTTGAGCGCCTCTGGGCTACTGGGCCTCCGCCCCGGTATGGCCATAGCCGCAACCTACTGGTGCGGGCGGCTCCGGTAAGCGGAGGTCGGCTCCTCCGACGCCCGCGCGGAGAAGGCTGGTAAGTCGCACGACCCTTCGGGGCGGCGTGCGGACCCTCTTTCTTCAGACCAGGCCGCTCCTCCATCGCGGTCCGCCTCCGGCGATGGGTCCCGTAAGTCAGACGCCGGCTCCTCCGGCGCCCGCCTGGATCCCGCTGAGAAACTGCACGTCGGTCCACCCGATGTCCGTACAGCGGAAGAGCCGACGCCGGACTCTCCCACGTCCGTTGTCCCCGGCTCCCCGCAGCCTTCGCTGCCCTCCGGGGACCCTGAGTCTCCTCAGCCCAACCCCGGGAATTCCACACCCCCCCCATCCCCAGGCGACACTGGGGTTCCGCCTCCGTCAGACTGCCCACCTGCGGGTCCACCGGACCTGACGGTTCCCCGGACGCCGGCTCCGACGCCCGCTATACCGACTCCGGCAAACATCCTGCTCCCGGATGTCGCCCCGATGCCGGACCCTTCGGGCCTTCCAACCTGGACCGCCCGGTGAGGCCTCCGGCCAGAGCCATCTGCTCCGGCAGCTCCTCCGGCTCCGGGTACCCTCCATTGTATCCGGCCGTCATACTCGGGACCACAGTACCCAACGCCACAGTACCCAGCGCCACAATACCGACACCTGGTTTTCCACGCGGGTTTTGGATACTCTCCTTATGGATATAGTCCATACCCTTATCCCCTTCCTCCTCCTCCACAGCTCCCTCAGCCGCTGGTGGATTTGCAGGAGACTCTGGCCTCCTGGTGGGCTGAGACCAAGGCTCAGCTCACCAGAGAGGTGGAGAGTCGTCTACCGATGACGGTGCCGGCCCTGGTTCCCGTACGTCCACGGCGACACACTCCCTCACCACCTCCAGACACCGGGGCTAATCCCTCTGGGCCCAGAGAGGGGCAGGACATGCTTCCTCGAGGTCTTCCCAAGGGGTCCGTTCCTCCCCTGGGACAGGAAAGGGAGTCTTTTTCTTCTTCTTCCTCCTCCTCTTCCCCCCCAGACTCTTCCGACGGCTGCTCCGAAAGGGACAATGAGCCACGCTCTCCATCAAAGCCCAGGCCAAGCAGTCCTCCGAAGTCGCCTCCGGAAGATCCTTCCTTTACGGAGCTGCTACGCAAAATCCAGGAGGTACATAAGTGGCAATCTTTGGAACCAGACCCTCAGTGGATGAAACTGGCCGAACATCTGGATCTGCACGTGACAACTCCTACCTTGGTGCCACCCTGGATTGAGCCTCATGCCGACCTTGTTACCACCATTTGGAAACAGCCGTCGGCTTTAGCCTCACTTCCTCGGAAGTCGGAACAGGCTACACCAGGCTCCCAAGGCTGCTGATTTTTTAGATTCTCACCCTCGTGCTGACTCGGTAGTGATTAGCACCGCTCACGGCCGGTCGGTTAACCCAAAACACCTTAGCTCATCGCCACCTGACAAAAAATCCTGCCTACTGGACCAGAATGGTAAGATTTTTGCTTTTTACATATAGTATTGTAATTACATATAGGACTGACGCCGGCAGGCGGCAGGACCCCACGGAAAAACTTCTAACTAGCAGTCCCTGGCGAGGGACCGCCCCTACGTCAGGTGACTGGCGTCAGGAGATGTCGGTATAAAGGGGCAGTCCCTGCTGCCCGCCCTCCAGTTCTTTCCCGCTGTTAGCTCGTGCAGCACCTCGCGGAAAAGTTCTTCGCTCATCAGACTCCCTTCGTCGGTGTTTTACTAAATATTTTCGTTTTCTTGCTAAAATCGTCAGTACATCCGTCGGTGTATGTCATCCCCTACACCCGCCGAGCACAAAAACAAGTGCAACTCGTGCAGCGCCCCACTCTCGCACAAGGATGGCCATTCCCTGTGCCTGTTTTGTCTAGGCCCACGATCACCCGGTAGAGAAGTGCCAGCACTGCCTCAGTTTTAATGCGGCTACCCGGAAAAAGCAGCAGCAGTCCCTGGAAGCCCACATTCTCAAGAAAAAGATGAGCTCCATGGAGAAGGAACTCAAAAAACTGCAGCAGGCGTCTACTTTCCCCCGAAGGCCATCAGAAGAAAAAAGACAAAGAGAAGCACTGGGACAAGGGCTCCTCCACCATGACTCCCTCGGGAGTCGCCGTGTTACAGGTAATGTCCCCTCAAGGGGACTGCTCCTCGACGGCTGCCTCAGAGGCTTCTGGGCGGCGTCGCCCGCCCGTCTGGCTGCGCTTGGGCCCTTGAGCGCCTCTGGACTTACTGGGCCTCCACCCGGTATGGCCATGGCCGCAGCCTACTGGTGCGGCGGCTCCGGTAACGGAGGTCGGCTCCTCCGGCGCCAGCGGAGAAGGCTGGTAAGTCGACGACCCTTGGGCGGCGTGCGGACCCTCTTTCTTCAGACCAGGCGCTCCTCCGCCGCGGTCCGCCTCGGCGATGGGTCCCGTAAGTCAGGCGCCCGGCTCCTCCGGCGCCGCCTGGATCCCGCTGAGAAACTGCACGTCGGTCCACCCGATGTCCGGTGCCAGCCAGAAGAGCCGGCGCGGACTCTCCCGTCCGTTGTCCCGGCTCCCGCAGCCTTGCCCCCGGGGACCCTGAGTCTCCTCAGCCCAACCCGGAATTCCACCCCCATCCCCAGGCGACACTGGGGTTCCGCCTCCGTCAGACTGCCCACCTGCGGGTCCACCGGACCTGACGGTTCCCCGGACGCCGGCTCCGACGCCCGCTTTACCGACTCCGGCAAACATCCTGCTCCCGGATGTCGCCCCGATGCCGGACCCCTCGGGCCTTCCAACCTGGACCCGCCCGTGAGGCCTCCGGCCAGGCCATCTGCTCCGGCAGCTCCTCCGGCTCCCGGGTACCCTCCATTGTATCCGACGCCGTCATACTCGGGACCACAGTACCCAACGCCACAGTACCAAGCGCCACAATACCGACACCTGGTTTTCCACCGCCGGGTTTTGGATACTCTCCTTATGGATATAGTCCATACCCTTATCCCCTTCCTCCTCCTCCACAGCTCCCTCAGCCGCTGGTGGATTTGCAGGAGACTCTGGCCTCCTGGTGGGCTGAGACCAAGGCTCAGCTCACCAGAGAGGTGGAGAGTCGTCTACCGATGACGGTGCCGGCCCTGGTTCCCGTACGTCCACGGCGACACACTCCCTCACCACCTCCAGACACCGGGGCTAATCCCTCTGGGCCCAGAGAGGGGCAGGACATGCTTCCTCGAGGTCTTCCCAAGGGGTCCGTTCCTCCCCTGGGACAGGAAAGGGAGTCTTTTTCTTCTTCTTCCTCCTCCTCTTCCCCCAGACTCTTCCGACGGCTGCTCCGAAAGGGACAATGAGCCACGCTCTCCATCAAAGCCCAGGCCAAGCAGTCCTCCGAAGTCGCCTCCGGAAGATCCTTCCTTTACGGAGCTGCTACGCAAAATCCAGGAGGTACGTAAGTGGCAATCTTTGGAACCAGACCCTCAGTGGATGAAACTTCGCGAACATCTGCATCTGCGTCGCTCATAACCCTACCTGGTGCCACCCTGGATTGAGCCTCATGCCGACCTTGTTACCACCATTTGGAAACAGCCGTCGGCTTTAGCCCCACTTCCTCGGAAGTCGGAACAGGCTACACCAGGCTCCCAAGGCTGCTGATTTTTTAGATTCTCACCCTCGTGCTGACTCGGTAGTGATTAGCACCGCTCACGGCCGGTCGGTTAACCCAAAACACCTTAGCTCATCGCCACCTGACAAAAAATCCTGCCTACTGGACCAGAATGGTAAGATTTTTGCTTCTTCCACGCTGGGGATCAGGGCCCTGAACTATGTCGGTCATATGGGAGATTACCAGAAGGCAATTCTTACTCGAGTGGAAGCCATATTGGACTGCCTGCCGGATTCTCAGGTCAAGCAGGAGTTGGTTGACCTTGTCCGCTCTGCACGTTCGGCCAGTCGACACATGCTTCGTTCGACCTACGATGCAGTGGACACTGCTGGACGGAGCTCAGCTTTCGCCGTAGGTTTATGTCGTCATGCTTGGCTCCGTGTGTCAGGGTAGCTCCCGGAAGTGCAGTCCGATATTCAGGAAGTGCCCTTCCGGGGGCTGGTGCTTTTCGGTTGCGATGTCAAGGACATCATCACCGACTTGCAGGAGAAGGGGATGGCACTAAAGTCTGTTGACTCCATGTACCAGCCGCAGCGCCGTGCCTTTCGCAGACGGAATCTGTCCAAGGCGAAACCTCCAGGAAATCGGGCCACTAAATGTCGGGCTTCCAGAGCTGCTAAGCCCTCCCCCACCCAAAAAAGCAGCGGGTTCTTCAGCTGCGGCGCTGCCCCACACCACCTGACTCCTTTCCTCTCCTCTCCCACAGCCTCCAGACTCCCCGGAGGAGCCAGTAGGAGGGAGGTTTTCCTTCCACCTTCTGGGCTGGAAGAGGATAACATCAGATTCTTGGGTGCTCCAGCTGATTGCAGAAGTACACTCAATAGAGTTTCTACAGAAACCCCCTCGCCACCCCGCCAAAGGTCGTTGTATTCTCAGGAACATCTTCTCTTGGTCCAGGAAGAGATTTCAGCTCTGTTGCTGAAAGAAGCGATAGAACCCATCCCTCTTCATCTTCAGGGGACCGGTTACTATTCCCACTTCTTCCTGGTCCCGAAGAAGACAGGAGATCTAAGACCCAGTCTAGATCTCAGTTCCCTGAATCTTTTTGTGGAGTACAAAAGGTTCAGAATGCTCTCCTTGCAGAGCCTTCTGCCCCTCCTCCGGTCTGGCCAATGGCTGTATGCTCTGGATATGCAGGATGCCAACCTGCACATTTCCATTCGCCTGTCGCACTGCAAATATCTTCGTTATAGGGACATGGATATGTTGTTCATCCACACTGTCTGGCAGGTTCCTAGCCACTTTAAATCTTGCCAGAAGGTCTTCAAGCTGGTTCCTCCCACCCACCCGGGTGGTAAAACTCTCGGCTCTGCCCCATGACGCCAGATCTTCCTTACCGCTTGGAAGCTCAGGTTCCCTCCTTAACGCTCTGCATGATAGACTGGATCCTAATTCTTCAGTTCGCCCGAAACTCATTTTAAAATTTTCAAGACTTTGGTCATCTTTCTCCTTCGGCTGTGATGGACAGATCGAGCTCCTGGATTCGGCCGGTGCCCTTGTGGGCTGAGAAAGATGTCTAGGGCGGACCCGCTCTCATGTCGTCTACCTCGGCCTAGAACACAACCCGTGGGCCTGCGAGTCATGCCGTTCGTTTTAAATGGCGTCCTGGAGGACCGCGCTGCCTGGTTACAGCTAGGGCGCCCGAAGCGCTACCTGCCGGTTAAGTCGAAGGAGGCCCGTTGGGCGGTTACCGCAGCAGCTGGCTCGGCTGAGCAACTCGAGCAGATGATTGCCCTCGAGGAGGAGGCGGCCCAGGCCGCATCATCCTCTTCCTCGGTCGCAACATTTATCCCGCTCTCACTGGTAACTTCGTATTCAACCGTTCAAGAGCTTTGCCAGTCCCTTTCCACGAAGGAGAGGGCCATCGACATTCCTCTCGGTCCAAAAGAAGGACTCAAAGGGTAAGTCCCATCGTCGGCGTCCGTGGAGTAGAAGAGGTCTCTTCCCCGACAGCCGACTATCAACTTCGCTCGAGGGAGTGCCAAGGCCGCTGGCTTCACGCCGCCTCGCCAGGCCAGCCGGTTGAGACACCCATCGACGCGGTCGAGATTTTTCTCGACCCGTCGGAAGGGCTGTCCACTGGTGAGGCTGACAACCCTTCTTCACCGGTTCCCCCGTTGGAGACTGAGGATCTGCCTGTGCCCCCTGTGCCGCAGTCCCCGGTTAAGGCTTCCGAGCCAAGGGAAGAGCGGTTCTAGGGACATGGATATGTTGTTCATCCACACTCATTGGCAGGTATCCTTGCCGCTTTAAATCTTGCCGGAAGGTCTTCAAGCTTGCTCCTCCCACCCACCCGGGTGGTATAACTCGGCTCCGCCCCATGGCGTCAGATCTTCCTTACGGCGAAGCTCAGGTTCCCTCCTTAACGCTCTGCGTTTGAGACTAGTTCCTATTTCTCCGTTTGCGGTTAAAATAAATTTTGCAAAAAGACTTCAGTCTTCTATCCCTCGTGACTGCGATGGACAGTCGACTCGGTTTCAGGAGATGCCCATGCGGGCAGAAGATGTCTCGGACGGATCCACACTCCACGTGTGTCTACTGTAGGCCTTGAGCACGACCGCGGCTTGCGACCTGTGCTCATCTTTCTCGGCCTCGTCCTCGAAGAACCGTGCTGCCCGATGCAACTGGGCGTCGAGCGTTCCCTCGGTGAAGTCAAGGAGGCCCGGTTGGCGGTGTCCGTGGCGGCGGGCTCGGCGGATCAGCTCGGATGGTAGTCCCTCGAAGAGGAGGCGCGGAGTCGTATCTTCCTCGCGCGGCATTTATCCGCTCTCTCTGGGTTCTTCCTACGGCTTCTTTTAAGAGCTTTGTCTGTCCCTCTCCACTAAAGGAAGGGCCTGCGTCTGCTGGACCTTATTCTCGGTCCAAAAGAGGGACAGGGTAAGTCCCTCCGTCGGCGCTCTTGGGGCGGGAAGAGTCCCTCTCCCGGGCCGTCGACCGTCGACCCGATCGACGCTCGGCTTCAGCCACTGGCCTCACGGTGTCCCGTCAGGTCAGTTGACCGAACTCCACCCGATGAAGTCGAGATTTTCTCGACCCATTGACGAGCTGTCGCCTTTAGCAGCGAGATTCCCCTCTCCGGTTCCCCGGAGGAGTTGGGATCCGGTGGGCTCGCCTGTGCCTCGGTTCCGAGCCCTCGGATGGACCATCCGAGCGAAGGAGTGCCGGTTCCGACACACCTCCCGCACCGACCTCGGAAATTCCGGGACTCTCGGTCTCGGTCTCGGACCTCTTCGCGGTCCAGCGATCCCACCGTCATAGGCGATTACCGGTCTCGGCTTTGTGAGCGCGGCGTCGCCGTCGTCCTCGTCCTCCTCCTCGGATGAGGGAGGCTTGAATACGTCGTCGGTGATCGAGGACCTTATGTTCTAACAACTCCTCCTGGCGGGAATAAGCCGACCCGTCGCTTCCCGGCCATTAATGAACTGTCACCGAACGGCCGACACAACCCCGACTTATCCGAGAGCCTATACCCAGGCGGTTGTTGGCCAAAACCAGCTAGCTCCACGATTCCGGTGGAACCTCCGCCTCCACAGCCACCATTTGGGGCTCCGACCAAGGATTCTCGGTCGGCTAAGAGTCTACCCCATCGGCTGTCAGTTACCCTCACTCCCGACCGACCTCGGCAGGTGAAGGGTGGCTCAGGCCAGAGGCAGCTCTTCGAGGACTCTTCCAGAGTCGAAGATGATTCCTCCTTTTCTCCAAGCGACTGGACTTGGAGTCTTCAGGAGGTCAGTCAATGGACGATAGCCCGTCGTCCTTCCTAGGACTGCCCGGCTCATCTCGAGTCTCGGGATGGAGCTCGAACCCGTTCCAAGCGGGCCAGGTATCCCCTCACGGAGATTCTGGACCGAGGGATTCTCGGGAGGCCTTTCCGGTGGCGAGGCCATAGTGGGTCCGGCACTGGAGCTTTGTAGCGCCCTGCTTCCTGCCCTGCGCCTTGGCCAGGATGGCCAGGAAGTATGCGGTCCCCTACGGTTCCTTGTCCGGTTTTTGGAACACCCTCTGCTGAGGGGTTGGTTACCGACAGCGTTTTCGCGCCCGCAATCGCCAGGATGTGGACAAACCTCCTGACAAGGAGTCCAAGAAATTGGACTATGTCGGGGCGAAAAGTCTACGCTATGCCTCTCTCGGCCTTCGTCAGGCCAGTTCGGCCGTCCTCATGGCACATTTTCTCATGCCCTGTTGGGCTCCTGGATGAGGTCATCCCTCATCTTCCCGTCGATCTGCAGACTACGGTTAAGCAGGTGCGGGACCAGGGCAGGGCAGTGGCCAAACAACAGCTCCAGACTGCTTTGGATATAGGGACTCATGTGCCAGATAGGTGGCGGCCCGCAGTGGCTATCTGTGCGGGGCTTGGCTGAGGATATCCACCTTGCTCGGATACCCAGCACAAGTTGGCGGATGTTCCCTTTGGGACTGACCTCTTGACCCCTGGGGTGGAAGGTCACCTGCAGAGGATCGAGAAGTCCAATGCCACCTTGGACTCGGTCTCTTCCCTCAGAAGGACAAAGGCCAAAACCACAGCCTAAGCCCTGTCCTTCTTAGCCCCTGCGCGCCTGCCCAGCAACGCCAGGGCCAGCAAGCTCGCCTTGGCATCCCAAACCGCGCTTCCTCTAACAGGAGGCAGGAGGAAAGGGCCCAGGAGGTCCCTCGGCCGGTCCCTCCTCCAAGCCTGCCCAGTGACGGGCTGAGGGTGTCGCCCCATTCCCGTCTACCTTACCCTGGGTCCCCGTCGGGGGCAGCTCCAGCCCTTCCGTTCCGCCTGGTCCGCTGTTACCACGGACAGGTGGGTCTTGAAGGTGGTGGGAAGGCCTGCCTCTGGAATTCGAGCAGGCACCACCCTTCAGAGCCGTCGCCCCTGGAGGCCGGGATCCCCAGCCTCACTGGTGGCTCGTCGAGCCGATCGCTCTCCTCCTCCAGAAGGAGGTGGTAAGAAGGTGGTGGACCTCCTTCAGACCCAGGGTTTGTGTCCAGGTACTTCCTGGTTCGAAGCGAGACGAGGGCTGGCGCCCCATTCTCGACCTACGGCCTAAACAAGTTCCTAAGGTCTCGAACCTTCAGGATGGTCACTCTGGCTCAGATAATACCATCCTTGGAAGCAGGCGTGTGGTTCTGCTCTCTGGACTTGCAGGACACGTTTTTCACGTCCCTATCCGTCCGTCTCACCAGAGATTCCTTCGCTTCCGGCGGAAGGATCCCTCTTGATTCCAAGCCATGCCCTTGGCTTGTCTCCAGCTCCCAGGGTCTTCACCAAATGCATGGCAGTGGTGACAGCATTCCCTCTTGGCGCCGAGGGGTCCGGTGTACCCTTACCTGGACGACTGGCTGATAGCAGCTCCTCAGGAAGGAGGCGGGTGGTCAGAGATCTGGCCCTCCAGGTCTGCTCTCAACTGGGCCTCCTTATCAACGAGGCCAAGTCGGAACTCGAGCGAAGCAGGTGATTCTATTCATCGGGCGCGCTCGACTCTCTTCGAGCCAGGCGCTGCTCCCGGCGGACAGGGCGAGGTTCTTTCCTCCTTTGCCCGATCATTTCTGGTTGGGCAATGCGCCCTGCCGGGACTTCCTCGCCTCCTGGGTCTCATGGCGGCCTGCACCAGCGTGGTCCGTTGGGCCGCTGGAACACGTCCCTTCAGTGGGGACTGGCCAGCCAGTGGTCTGGCAGCTGCGATCCCTTGGACCAGCGTCAGTCGGTGACACAGGGATGTGGAACAGCTCTCCAGTGGTGGACCGTTCCAGATCATTTGCAGGAGGGCATCCCGTTCATCCGCCCGAGCCGACAGTCTCTCTATCGACCGATGCCTCTCTGATGGGTTGGGGTGCCCATCTGGGGGAACACCGGGCTCATGGCCTCTGGTCCCCGCGGGAGTCCCGATGCCACATCAACCTGCTGGAGCTCCGAGCGGTCCGCCTAGCTCTCACCGCCTTTGCTCCGTTCCTCCGGGGTCAAGTGGTCCGAGTCCAGACGGACAATACCACGACCATGTACTATCTAAACCGCCAGGGCGGGACGCGCTCCATGCTTCTATGCAAGGAAGCTCTCCGCATTTGGTCACTCGTGCGCAGCCCTGGAGGCGGATCTCCTAGCCATTCACGTGGAGGAGCCTCCAACACCCTGGCCGATGCCCTGAGCGGATAGGGCTGCATCACAGTGGTCTCTCCTGCCGGAGGTAGTGCAGCATCTGTTCTCCCATTGGGGCACACCTCAGGTGGACCTGTTTGCCTCCAGGGAGAACGCGAAGCTGAGCCTGTTCCATGCCCGCCCCCCTCAGCAGGGCTCGCTGCAGGGGGATGCCTTCTCGAGGCAGTGGACCCCGGGCCTCTTTTACGCCTTTCCCCCATTTCCCTTGATCCACAAGGTGCTTCTCAAGGCGAGGAGGGACAAGGCGCAGGTGATTCTGATAGCCCCAGACTGGCCTCGCCAGTTCTGGTACCCAGATCTCCTCAGTCTCAGCTCCAGGACTCCGCGGCAGCTTCCAGCTCGCCCGGACCTGCTCTCAGTCAATCAGGGGAAGGTGTTCCATCCGGACCTTCAATCCCTGCACCTGACGGCCTGGTTCCTGAGCGGCTAGAGTTCCAGGCCTTGGGTCTTTCCGGCGAGGTCCTCAATGTAGTTGAGGCGTCCCGTGAGTCGACCAGAAAATGCTATGCCTTCAAATGGAAAAGGTTTTCCATTTTGGTGTCAGGACAGAGGCTGGACCTTCCTCCTGTTCCTTGGCAAGCATCTTGGACTATTTATGGTCCCTTTCTAGTCAAGGGCTTAGGTCGACGACCTAAGGTGCACCTGGCAGCCATCTCTGCCTTGCAGGCGCGGGCGGAAGCAGTCGATGGCGCAGGAGAAGGTGGTCTGGCGCTTTTCAAAGGCCTTGATCACATTTCCTCAGTGCGGGAACCCCCACCTCCGTGGGATCTACTGCTGGTACTGGCAAAGCTCATGGGCAAGCCATTCGAACCTATGCACAGGTGTGCTCTCTCTCACCTGTCGTGGAAGACCGCCTTCTTGGTGGCTATCACGTCAGCCAGAAGGATGGGAGAGCTCAGGGCTTTCCATCGAGTCTCCTTACCTGGTCTTCCACAGGGACAAGGTTGTCCTCGTCCCCACCGAAATTCCTTCCGAAGGTGGTGTCGGAGTTTCACCTTAACCAGGTGTTGACTCTGCGGTGTTCTACCCCAATCACACCTCGGAGGCGAATATAGGCTCCATACTCTGGACCCTAGAGAGCGCTCGCTTTTATAAGGAGTGCAGGCTGAAATCGGGAGAGGTTCGCCAGCTGTTTGTCACCTACGCTGAAGCCGCGATCTGGCAGACCTGCAGCCAAGCGGACGATAAGCAGGTGGGTAACCTCCTGCATAGATCTCTGCTATAAGTTGGCGGGCATGGAGCCTCCCAGAGGATAAGAGCTCATTCTACCACATACTGCTGCAACGGTGGCTGCTTCCAGGGACGTCCCTATCCAGGAAATCTGCAGGGCTGCTACACTGTCAGCAAACACCTTTATTACCCATTACCACATCGAGCCTTGAGTCACGCGGGATGCTGGTTTTGGGGCCTCGGTTCTCAGTCTCTTTCCTAGTAAGTATTGAGTGTGGTCTTGCCTCCCTCCTCCCAGAGAACTGCTAGGAGTCTGCCAATGAGTGTGGATGAACAACATATCCATGTCCCTAGAAATACAGGTTACTCACCTGTAACAGGAGTTCTAGGAATGGTATATGTTGTTCATCCACACGACCCACCCGACCTCCCAGCTCGACGCACAACCCGAGCTTTCCAGCGGGCCAGATCTGGCGCCATGGGGCGGAGCCGAGTTATACCACCCGGGTGGGTGGGAGGAGCAAGCTTGAAGACCTTCCGGCAAGATTTAAAGCGGCAAGGATACCTGCCAATGAGTGTGGATGAACAACATATTCCATTCCTAGAACTCCTGTTACAGGTGAGTAACCTGTATGTGTCCCCCGCTCCTTCCCAGACCTGTCCTCGGAAACACCGAGGGTCTCGGTCTCGGACATCGTCTCGGTCCAGCCGATCCCGCCGACATTGGTGGTCTCGGCACCGAGGTAAGCAGCACCGCCGCTCGTCCTCGTCTTCCTCCTTGGAAGAGGAGAGGCTTCGGCGCAAATTGCGTCGACGCTATGAGGACCTGATGTGGCAGCAGTTACTTCTGTCCGGGAACAAGTCGACGCCGTCGCCTTCCCCGGCCATCAAGTGGCTGTCACCCGAGCGGCCGAAACAATCCCTCGCTGTAGTCGAGGTGCCCAAGACTGGGCCAGTTGTTCAGCCGAAACCAGCTGCCCCACCGATTGTGATGGAACCTCCGCCTCCACAACCAAATTCGGGGGCGCTGACCAAGGACTCTTGGACGGGTCAAGGCCTGCCTCACAGGTTGTCGGTCACCCTCACTCTCGACCGTCCTCGGTAGGTGGAGGGTGGCTCAGGCCCCAGGCAGCTCTTCGTGGACTTCTCCGAGTCCGACAACGACTCCTCCCTGTTCTCCAGGACCATCGACCTGGAGTCCTCCGGGGGCCAGTCGATGGACGAAAGCCCATCGTCCTTCATGGGTTTGCTTCGGCACATCTCGGAGTCCACTGGGATGCAGCTCGAACCCGTATCCAAGTGGGCCAAGTATCCCCTCATGGAGATACTGGACAGAGGGGATTCCCCCATGGAGGCCTTTCCGGTGGCTGAAGCCATTGTTGGCCTAGCCTTGGAGCTCTGGCAGCGGCCTGCTTCCTGTCCTGCACCTTCGGCCAGGAAGTATGCGGTCCCTACCGGCTCTTTGCCCGGTTTTTCGGAACACCCCTCTGCCGAGGGGTTGGTCACTGACAGCGTTTTCCAGCGTTCCGGGAACGCTAGGGACATGGACAAGCCCCGACAAGGAGTCCAAAAAGCTGGACTACGCCGGGCGCAAGGTGTATGCTGCGTCCTCCCTTGGCCTCCGCCAGGCCAGCTCGGCCATGCTGATGGCACACTTCTCCCACGCCCTCATGGGCTCCCTGGATGAAGTGATCCCTCATCTCCCGGCCGACCTGCAGACCACGGTCCGGCAGGTGCGGGACCAGGGTAGGGCAGTGGCTAAGCAGCAGCTCCAAACGGCTCTGGACATAGGAGACTCCTGTGCCAGATCGGTTGCTGCCGCGGTGGCCATGCGCCACAGAGCATGGCTGAGGATATCCACCTTCACGGCAGATACCCAGCACAAATTGGCGGATGTCCCCTTCCTGGGGACCGACCTCTTTGGCCCTGGAGTGGAAGGTCACCTCCAGCGGATCCAAAAGTCCAATGCCACTCTGGACTCAGTCACCTCCACCCAGAAGGACGAAGGCCGCCAGCAGCAACAAGTCCTTTCATCCTTCTGTGCCTGCGCGTCCGGCCCAACAGCACCAGCACAGGGCCAGCAGGCTCGCGCTTGGCATCCCAAACCCAAAGCCAGCGGCTTCCTCCAATAGGAAGCAGGAGGTATGGCCAGGAGGCCCTCGGCCGGTCCCTCCTCCAAGCCTGCCCAGTGACGGGTTGAGTGTGTCGCCCCAGCCTCATCACTCCCCGGGTTCCCTCATGGGGACGGCTCCGCCACTCCTTCCGCCTGGTCCGCTATCACCATGGACCGGTGGGTGTTGGAGGTGGTAGGAAAGGACCTGCCTCTGGAATTCGTGCAGGCCCCAACCCTTCCGAGCCGTCGCCCCTCGGGGGGGCTATGGGATCTGCAGCCTCTCTGTCGGGTCGCTGAGCCGATATTGCCCTGCTCCTTGAAAAAGAGGTGATCAGGAAGGTGACGAATCCTCCTCCAGACCCAGGGTTTGTGTCCAGGTACTTCCTGGTCCCAAAACGGACGGGGGACTGGCGCCCCATTCTCGACCTGCACGACTTGAATAGGTTCCTAAGGTCTCGGACCTTCAGGATGGTCACTCTGGCTCAGATAATCCCATCCTTGGAACGAGGCATGTGATTCTGTTCTCTGGACCTTCAGGACGCGTTCTTTCACGTCCCAATCCGTCCCCGTCCTACTCGGGAGATTCCCTCCGCCTGAGCAGAGGGATCCCTACGAGTTCCAGGCCATGCCCTTCGGCCTTTCCCTAGCTCCCAGGGTCTTCACCAAATGCATGGCAGTGGTGACAGCATTCCTGCGGCGCCGAAGGGTCCAGATGTACCCCTACCTGGACGACTAGCTGATTGCAGCCCCCTCCAGAGTGGAGGTGGAGCGGTCCAGAGATCTGGCCCTCCAGGTTTGCTCTCAGGTTGGCCTCCTCATCAACGAGACCAAATCAGAACTCGTGCCGAAGCAGGTGATACAATTCATCAGGGCAGAGCTCAACTCTCTACAAGCCAGACATGGCTCCTGGTGGACAGGGCCAAGGTTCTTTCCTCCTTTGCCCAATCATTTCAGGTTGGGCAATCACGCCCTTCCCGGGACTTCCTGGGCCACATGGTGGCCTGCACCAGTGTGGTCCGTTGAGCCCGCTGGTACATGCTTCCCCTCCAATGGGGGCTGGCCAGCCAATGGTCACAACACTTCGATCCGCTGGATCAGCTAGTGACAGTGACCCAGGGATGTGGAACACTCTCCAGTGGTGGACCGTTCCAGCACATCTGCAGGAGGGCATCCCGTTTGTCCGCCCGAGCCGATGGTCTCACATCATCGACCGATGCCTCTCTGATGGGTTGGGGTGCCCATCTGGGGAGCACAGAGCGCATGGCTCTCTGATCCCCTTGGGAGTCGATGCCATATCAACCTGCTGGAGCTTTGGCTGATTCGTCTACTGCCCTACCGCCTTTGCTCCGTTTCTCTGAGGTCATGGTTCTGGTCCAGACGGACAATACCACGACCATGTACTACCTAAACCACCAGGGTGGGACGCGCTCCATGCCACTGTGCAGGGAAGCTCTCCGCATTTGATCACTTGTGCGCAGCCTGGAGGCGGATCTCCTTGCCATTCACGAGGCAGGAGCCTCCAACACGCTGGCCGATGCCCTAAGCCGGATAGGGTCTGCGTCTCATGAGTGGTCTCTCCTGCCGGAGGTAGTACAAGATCTCTTCCCCCACTGGGGCACGCCTCAGGTGGACCTGTTTGCCTCCAGGGAGAATGCAAAGCGTAGACTGTTTCATGCCGGCCCCCCCTCAGCAGGACTCGCTGTAGGGGGATGCCTTCTCGAAGCTGTGGACTCCAGGCCTCTTCTACGCCTTTCCCCCATTTCCCTTGATCCACAAGGTGCTTCTCAAGGCGAGGAGGGTCTAGGCACAGGTGATTCTGGTAGCCCCAGACTGGCCCCGCCACTTCTCGTATCCAGATCTCCTCAGTCGCAGCTCCAGGCTCCTGAGGCGGCTTCCAGCCTGCCCGGACCTGATCTCAGTCAATCAGGGGGAGGTATTCCATCCGGACCTTCAGTCTCTGCACCTGACGGCCTGGTTCCTGAGCGGCTAGAGTTCCAGGCCTTGGGTCTTTCCGACGAGGTCCTCAACGTCGTCGTGGCATTCCGTGAGGAGTCGACCAGAAAATGCTACGTCTTCAAATGGAAGAGATTCTCCATTTGGTGTCAGGGCAAGGGCCTGGACCCTTCCTCCTGTTCCTTGGCAAGCATTCTGGACTACCTGTGGTCCTTTTCTCAGCAAGAGCTTCGGTCAACGACCCTTAAGATGCACCTGGCAGCCATCTCTGCTTACCGGGCGCGGGCTGGGAAGCAGTCGGTGGTGCAGGAGAAGGTGGTCGGGTGCTTTTTCAAAGGCCTTGATCACATATCCCCTCCGGTGCGAGAACCTCCACCTCCGTGGCATCTACTGCTGGTATTGGCTAAGCTCATGGGCAAGCCATTGAAACCGATGCACAGGTGTGACATCTCTCACCTGTCGTGGAAGACCGCCTTCTTTGTGGCTATCACGTCAGCCAGAAGGATGGGAGAGCTCCAGGCGCTTTCCATCGAGTCTCCTTATCTGGTCTTCCACAGGGACAAGGTTGTCCTGCGCCCCACCCGAAATTCCTTCCGAAGGTGGTGTTGGAGTTTCACCTTAACCAGGTGTTGACTTTGCCAGTGTTCTACCTAATCACACCTCGGAGGCCGAATATAGGCTCCATACTTTGGACTCTAGAAAAGCGCTCGCTTATTATAAGGAGCGGATGGCTGAAGTTCGGGGAGAGGTTCACCAGCTGTTTGTCACCTACGCTAAAGCCGCACCTGGCAGACCTGCAGCCAAGCGGATGATAGGCAGGTGGGTCACCTCCTGCATAGATCTCTGCTATAGGTTGGCGGGCATGGAGCCTCCCAGAGGGATAAGAGCTCATTCTACCCGCCATACCGCTGCATCGGTGGCTGCTTGCAGGGATGTCCCTATCCAGAAAATCCGTCGGGCTGCTACCTGGAAGTCAGCACACACCTTCATCACCCACTACCACATCGACCTTGAGTCACGCCGGGATGCTGGTTTTGGGGCCTCGGTTCTCCAGTCATTATTTCCTAAGTTGGGGGTGTGTGCCTTGCCTCCCTCCTTCTGGAGAACTGCTAGGAGTCTGCCAGACAGTGTGGATGAACAACATATCCATGTCCTGAGAAATACAGGTTACTCACTTGTAACAGGAGTTCTAGGAATGGCATATGTTGTTCATCCACCACCCTCCTAGCTTCAATGCACAACCTGGCTTGCCAGCGGCTAGATCTGGCATCATGGAGGCTGGCAGAGTTTTACCACCTGGGTGGGTGGGTGGGAGGAGCCAGCTTGAAGACCTTCCGGCAAGGTTTAAAGCGCAAGGAACCTGCCAGACAGTGTGGATGAACAACATATACCATTCCTAGAACTCCTGTTGCAGGTGAGTAACTTGTATTTTGCATTCCAGGTGGACCACTACCAGTTCAAGGCACTTCCTTTTGGCCTATCCTCGGCTCCTGAGTATTTACCAAATGCTTTGTGGTGGTGGCGCCTCACCTGCACTGGGGTGCAGGTTTTCATGTACCTGGATGATTGGCTCCTTGCGGCCACGTCCAGGGAGGAACTCCTGCACTGCCTCGCCCTTACCCAACAGGTTTTTGCCTGCCTAGGGATTACCATCAACTATTCCAAGTCTCACGTGATCCCATCTCAGAGACTACAGTTTATTGGGGCGATTTTAGACACAACCATTGGCAGGGCCTTCCTGCCACCGGACAGGGCGTCCACTCTGCAGACTCAAGTAAGTCTGTTGTCCAGCCGCAGTCAGGTCAGTGCAAGATCAGTGCTTTGCCTCTTCGGGCTCATGGCAGCTGCTATCCCAACAGTCCCTCGCGCTCGGCTGCACATGAGAGTGTCTCAGTGGACACTCCACTCCCAATGGGATCAGTTGGTGAATGACTTAGATCACCCGGTTCTCGTCTCCTTGCCGATGCTCCGAGACTTGCAGTGGTGGATGGTTCGAGAGAACCTGCTTCGGGGAGTTCCTTTCTTCCTTCCTCCCCCCTCCCAGACTCTAATCTCAGATGCTTCGGGCGAAGGTTGGGGAGCCCATCTCGGTCCGGATCGGAACCAGGGCTCTTCCTCCAAGCTCGAACAGACACTCCACATCAGTGTGCTCAAGCTTTGGGCAGTTCTGTAAGCTCTCCAAGTCCTTCACCTGTACATTCTTCCCAGCCATCTAGCCGTCCAGACGGACAATATGTGTGTGGTTTGGTACTGCAACAAATGGGGGGTGGGGACTTGGACCTACCCTTTTTTCAGGGAAGCAATGAGGGTTTGGGATTGGGCATCACGACCTTCAGCTCACAGCAATTCATTTTCCGGGAATAGACAACACCTTGGCTCTGGCTCACGAGTGGGAACTGGACCAAGGGGTTCTAGACGGTATCTTCCGACACTGGGGAACACCACCGGTCGACCTGTTCGCTTCTCCTCTAAACACAAAGCTTCCCGACTTCTGCTCGCTCATTCCAGAGCGAGGCATTTTCTGGAGAGACGCTCTGTCTCTAGACTGGAAGGACAGATTAGTCTATGCCTTTCCCCCAATTCCTCTGATCCCACGAGTCTTGCAGAAACTAGTTTCAGAAGGAGCATGAATGATTCTGATCGCTCTTTTCTGGCCCAGGCAAGTTTGGTTCTCTCTTCTACAACAATACTCAGAGGATCTTCCTCTTCCTCTGTCACAAGGTTTGCTGACCCAGGATCAGGGGACTCTGGTCCATCCAGGTCTCAAGTCACTTTAGCTTCATGCATGGCTCCTGCAGACTTGGCTCAAAGTCGCTTTGGGGTTTCTCCCCAAGTGGCGGAGATTTTGGTTGAGGCTAGAAAACCCTCCACTAGATCTACATACGCCATGAAGTGGAAAAGGTTCACTATCTGGGCTGCTTCGAAAGACGTGGAACCCTTTTCCTGTTTTCGCTCGGCTACTGCTAGAGTACCTACACCATCTGTTTGACCTGGGTCTTAGTCACTCTTCTCTGAAAGTTCACATGGCGGCCATTTCTGCCTATCATGTTCCCTTTGCAGACAAGACATTCGCTCAGCTGGAGGTCTCCAAGACTTTCCTTAGAGGGGTTCTCCATCTAAGACCTCCTATACGTACTCCTGCCCCTCCTTGGGATTTGAACTTCGTTCTTGAAAAACTTACTTTGCCTCCTTTTGAACCGGAAGCTTTCGCAGACTTGAAGTTCTTTTCATGGAAGACTCTCTTCCTGGTGGCTATTGCTTCCGCTCAGAGAATTTCCGAGCTCCAGGCCCTGATGTGTAAAATTCCATACTTGATTTTTCACAAGGAACGTGTTGCTCTGCGCATTAACCCTAAGTTTCTTCCTAAGGTGGTAGCAGAGTCTACTCTGAACCAGTCCATAGAGTTACCCACGTTTTTTTATGCAGTACTCCAATCAAGGGAAGTATTTACTTCATACCATGGACGTTCACCGGATTCTGAGATACTACACTAACAGGACAAAGGATCTCAGGAAGACTGATCAACTGTTTGTCTCTTTTGCACCCTAAAGGGAAGACAATGCTGTTTCTAAGCAATGCCTATCTAAATGGTTGGCTCATTGTATCACTTTCTGTTATGACAAGTACAACAAGACCCTCCCGGGTTAAGTAAGAGGCCACTCCAACAGGGAATCGCCGCCTCAGTGGCTTGTTTCAAGAATGTGTCAGCAGCGGACATCTGTGCTGCCGCCACTTGGACCTCTATCCATACCTTTACAAAAATTACAGTTTGGATATTGCCTCTCGCCGTAGAGCAGGCTTCAGGCTGGCTGTTCTGCAAGGCTTCCTCTCTTAAGGCTTGCACAGCTAGAGGTTCTACTTGGAGTAGATTTCCTCCTCCCGTGTGCTTCTCCTTGTTCCAGGCTGCTTGGGACTTAGTCCTATATGTAATTACCTATTGCAAGAGCCCTCTGGAAGTAAGATAGTACAGTTACGTAAGAACTTACCATAACAGTAGATCTTCGAGAGAGGCTCTTGCAGTAGGTAATACCTTCCCACCCTCCATCCCCCTAAGCTTTTTCAGCTCCTTTTCCAGGGAGGGAAATATACGCTTCTCTCTCATCCGGCCTTTTTTGGCATGTGGCAGGAAAGAACTGGAAGGCGGGCATCAGGGACTGCCCCTTTATACCAACGTCTCCTGACGCCGGTCACCTGACGTGGGGGCGGTCCCTCACCAGGGACTGGTAGTTAGAAGTTTTTCCGTGGGGTCCTGCCACCTGCCAGCGTCAGTCCTATATGTAATTACCTACTGCAAGAGCCTCTCTCGAAGATCTACTGTTACGGTAAGTTCTTCCGTAACTGTACTATCTCAAGACCTGTTTAAAATCTGACAATACCTTTCAGATGTAGCAACTGTATTATCACTGTATCTATATGTTATATAGTACTTACCTAAACTCTTGTATAGGCAACATTGATTGTATGTACCATGACGATATGTATGGAGCTGCTTAGGCTACTACCTTGAAATTTTTACGACTCAAAACTAGTACGTCACATGTATAATACTTCAACATACTCCTCTTCTAATGTTATCTCTGTCAGTGTATCAATATGTCTTGTGCTTCCTGTGACGCGAAGCCTTTGAAAATGAGTCCATGACTCAAAGGGTTGTAATTCCTATGTACTTACATAAATAAATAAAATGCTGAGAAGGAATAAATAAACACAGTGGGACGACATGGCACCCATCAGGGTGGTGTAATGCACTCTGGTGAATGGGTCGGGTCTCCCTGCACTAAGAAACGATGCTCCGAAGCACTGCAGGAATACAGCGGAGTGACATGGCACCAATTATGGTTGCATTCTGTGTGCTGGTGAATGGTGATGGATTGCCTACACTGTGTAATGATGCTCAGAAGCACTGTATGAACACTCTTGTGTGACAAGGCATACATCATGGTGGTGTACTGCTTGCTGGTGAAAGATGAGGGAATGCCTGCACGAGGGAGTGATGCTCAGAAGCACAGCTTGAACACAGTGGGGCAACATGGCACCCATCAAGGTGGTGTACTGTGTGCTGGTGAAAGATGAGGGAGTGCCTGCTGTGTGGAGTGATGCTCAGAAGCACTGCATGAACACTGTGGAGTGATATGGCACCCATCACGGTGGTGTAATGCAGACTGGTGAATGGGTAGGGATTGCCTGCACTGAGGAGCAATGCTCAGAAGCACTGCATGAACACAGTAGGGTCTTATGGCACCCAACTCTGTTGCATACTATATGCTGGTGAAAGAAAAGTGACTGCCTGTACTGGGGAGCAATGCCAAGAAGCCATGCATGAACATAGAGGGGTGGCATGGCACCCATAAGAGTTGCATACTGCATGTTGGTGAAAGGTGAGGCACTGTCTGCATTGTAGAGTGATGCTCACAAGCACAGCTTGAACACAGTGGGGTGACATGGCACCAATCACAGTAGTGTACTGTATGCTGGTAAAAGATGAGGGAGTGCATGCTCTGTGGAATGATTTGGATGCAAAAAGGGTCGCTCTCAGGCGGTGGTGCTCAGTGTCCCAAAACCAAACCTCAACTAAGGGATTTGGCACTCTGTGCAATGTAGAATTGTACCAAGGCAAGCACAGTATCTGGTGTTCTGCCAGTATTTATTAAAGTGAATCAGTGAGTTACAGTGTGGCTGGTGTAGCCCAAGAAGGCCACCTATAGACAGCAATGTTTCACACTCAAACGAGTGCTTTATCAAGATGCTGTGTGCCTTGGTATAATTCTGAATTGGATAGCGTGCCAAGTCCCTTTTCTTGGTTCAGTCTGTGGAGTGATGCACAGAAACACTGCATGAACACTATGGAGTGACATGGCACCCATTACAGTAGTGTAATGTGGACTGGTGAATGGTTAGGGATTGCCTGCACTGTGGAACGATGCTCAGAAGGACTGCGTGAACACAGTGGGGTGACATGGCACCCATCCCTGTTGCGTACGGTGTGCTGGTGAAAGGTAAGGGACTGCCTGTACTGGGGAGCAGTGCTCAAAAGCAATGCATGTACACAGAGGGGTAACATGGCACCCATAAGAACTGCATGCTGGTGAAAAGTGATGGACTGCCTGCACTCCTGGAGTGATGCTCAGAAACAGTGTATGAACTCAGTGAGGCAATATGGCACCCATCATGGTGCTGTACTGTCTGCTAGTGAAAGGTGAAGGGACTGCCTGCACAGGGGAGTGATGCTCAAGAAGCACAGCTTAAACACAGTGGGTGACATGGCACCAGTAACAGCACTGTGCTGGTGAAAGGTGAGGGACTGTGTACACTGGGAGCAATGCTCAGAACCTCTGCATGGACACAGTGGTACAACATGGCACCCAACATGCTTGTGTACTGTGTGCTGGTGAACGGTCAGGGACTGCCTGCACTCGGGAGCAATGCTCAGAAGCACTGCTTGAACACAGTTGGGTGACATGGTACCCATGAGAGTTGTGTATTGCATGCTGATGAAAGGTGAGAGACTGCTTACCCTGTGAAGTGATACTCAGAAGGACTACATGAACACAGTCCCTCACCTTACACCAGCATGCAGTATGCAGCTCTTATAAGTGCCATGTCGCCCCTCTGTGTACTTCTCAGCATTGCTCCCCAGTACAGGCAGTCCCTAACCTTTCACTCCATCGTGACCACATAGCCCCTAGTATCCTGCACTTGTTGTTTCTCTCCCATCCTGTGTCTTAATCTTTCCTCCATCAAACTCTCCTCTAACCCCCACTCCTTCTTTTCTCCTACATCCTCTCCATCTGCCTTCAGCCCAACCCACACAAAAAAGCTTCAACAAGGCCTTCTTGGGCTGATGTTTCTTTACTTCTTGAGTGGGTGTGGCCGCCCTGGGCTGCTAGAATCCCTGTACAGTGCCTTCCATCCTGACAACACAGTTTGCTGCAGTACCTCTCTCTGCCTTCCAGGCACCCCAGTCTGAGTTATCCTCTCTCCCTTAACTGCCTTTAACTCTGTCAGATACTCTTTGTGCTTATAATAGCCTGTTGACTTAGTCCACTGTATTTGTCTTCTTGTTTATTTTTTAACACATTTTTTTTGACTCCTGCTGCGGAGCAGGTGGGAGTCATCCAGCTGCTGGCACTGCTTGCACCCTGGACCTGGTCTGTAGCGAGAAATGCTCTCCTCCACGCAGGCCGGGCATGCAGAGACCCCCCCCTCAACAGGAGACCTGATCCCGATACCTGGGGCACACCTCTTGTGTCTAGGGGTGCAGAGCACGGCCATCAGCTGCCACGATCGCCTCACAGTTTTCTGCCATTTTTCCCCTCCCTTGGAGCCAGTCATGCAATGTTGTCAGCGCACTACATGCCAACGTTCGCCACGCTCCAGCCCTCAACTGTGCATGCTACACACAGTGCTCCTGGCCACTGCCAGTTACCGCTGCAGAGCAGTGCGATCCCTCTGTCCACCCCAGAGGAAGGAGATCAGCCGCTGGATGCTCGATCCTCCCTCTCTCCTGCCGACCCTCGACATCCCAAGTCTGCTCCCAAACACGGGTTGCCAGCATGGTGCAAGGTGTGGTGTCCAATGCCTCAACCCTCAGTGCCACCGAGCCAGCTTGTCGTCTTGTTTATATTTAGATTGATACTTAGACTCGTATTTGTTATTACTAGCCTGCACTTACAGTTCTACTGTATACCTAAGTGTCTTTTTTTTTTTTTAAATGACTGTTGTTGTAATTCTGACATGGAACCTATGTAATGAGCTTGTTCTCAAAGGTGTCAATCCGAGATCACAATAAATAAAAATAAAACACAGTGGGGCAAGATGCTACTCATCACGGTTGTCTACTGCGTGGTGGTGAAAGGTACGGGAGCTGCCTGCACTGTGGAGTGAAGGCCTGCTTTCATGGGGGAGTGATGCTGATAAGCACTGCATGGACACAGTGGGGCGATATGGCACCTGTTACAGTGGTGCACTGCGTACTGGTGAAAGGTGAGGGACTGCCTTCATGAGGATGCGATGCTCAGAAACACTGTATGAGGAACAACAAGGAAGCAGGGCACTTTAAATAGTGTAATGGGACATGAGCCCAGTGTTCATATTCATGTCATCATCAGCACTATTCAAGAGAAAGATGGGAGGCAGTATAGCGCAGTGGTTTAAGACTCTGAGCTGCAAATCTGGAGACCTGGGTTTGAATCCCACAGCCCCCCCCCCTTGCATATACTGTGTGACCCTGAGCAAGTCACTTAACTTCTCTGTGCTCCCAGGTTGCACCTGTAAAGCTTTCAGCTTAGTGTGTCTCACCTGGTTAAACAATTGAAAAAAAAAAAAGAACCAGGGCTGAGAGTCAAAGATGGAGTGATCAGCCTGAGAGAAATGTCCCACTGTTTTTTCAGTCTTCTTCATTTTAATATCATGTGTGTGCTCCTACTACCTTCTTGTTTCAGGTACAACACATGGACAGATATTGGTCCTAAATATTTTTAATATGCTTATATATAAGATGGTTTTATCTAATTTATTGACCTGTGTGTGTTAGAGGTTTAATTTTAACTGACTGGTGAATAATTCATAGACTTTAGTTACATACAGCAGACCTGCTGTTTCTAGTATACACACACACACTCTCGCTCTCCCCAATTTAGTTTCAGTAAAACATTTAACATAAGTTAATTTACTAGATGAACATTCCATTCTGTGACATTTGACCCTCCTGTGGTTTTAGGGATGTTTCCTTATCTCTTTAGCTCCTCTAATCTGCCAAACTGATGTGTAAAAGGTTTTTTTCTCTCTCTCATATCGCTCTGGGTTCTTAAAAGGCAGCTCTTGTAAGCAAGCTGTCATTCCTTTGAAGAAGAACTTTGTGTTAGTTTGAGAGCTTAGGATGTTCTGTAAATCTTTGTTGGTCCAATAAAAGGGATCAAATCACCTACTTTATGGCTGGGAAAGGTTAAATTGACATGTTTATGAGCTATGAATCCTTCTTGAAAGAGAACAGCACCCAGATTCAATCTAGAAACCACAAAATGTTCTGGTGCAATACTGTTCAGCTTAATGAACACAGCAGACTTTTTCATTTAGTGGCGTGATAGAAACATAGACTTTGACGGGAGATAAGGACCGCTTGGCCCACCTAGTCTGTCCATTTCCCTACCTAGAGGATAAGCTGCAGATCCTATTTAACCAACAGCCTATTTCTTCCTACCCCCCACCACAAAATTGCCTTATGTCTGTCCCATGTATTCTTGAATTCTCCCACAGTTTTAGACCCCACAGCCTCCTCAGGAAGACTGTTCAGCCATCCACCACCCTCTCTGTGAAAAAATACTTCCTCACATTGCCCTGAGCGCCCCATCTTCAAATTGTGTCCCTTGTTCTTGCATCTTTTTCTGAAAGATGCTACCCTCTTGGACTTTGTTGATTCCACTGAGGTACTTAAACGTTTCTATCATGTCCCCCCTCTCCCTCCTTTCCTCAAGGGTATACATATTAAGCTCCTTTAGTCTCTCCTCATATGGTTTCTCTTGCAGACCCTGCACCATTTTAGTTGCCCTCCTCTGAACTGCCTCCATCTTGTCTATGTCCAGAACTGGATGCAGTACTCCAGATGGTGTCTCACCAACTGTCTGTACAGGGGGATAACAACTTCCTGTTTTCTGCTGGTGATGCTTCTCCCTATACATCCCAGTATTCCCCAGCCCTCCCTACCACCTTCTCACATTGCTCGCCAACCTTAAGGTCATCTGATATGCTTACCCCCAGATCCCTTTCCATTAATTTTGTTGTCCTACTCTCCCCCAGTTTGTGTACTCTTCCCATGTGTTTTTGTTTCCCAGGTGCATTATTTTGCACTTCTGTGCATTGAATCCAAGCTGCCATACTTCTGACCATTCCTCCAACCTTGCCAAGTCCCTTCTCATCCTTTCCACGCCTCCTTGTGCATCAACCCTATTGCAGATCTTTGTGTCATCTGCAAAGAGGCATACTTTTCCTTCCAGTCCCTCTGCAATGTCACTTATAAAGGCATTAAAAAGGACTGGACCCAGTACTAAACCCTGCGGTACCCCACTAGTAACCCTTCTTTCTTCAGAGTGAACTCCATTTACAATTACTTTCTGTGACCTGTTGTCCAGCCAATGTTTAACCCAGGCTACCATCGTGGGACCCACTCCCAGGCTGGTTAATTTGACTATTAATCTTTTGTGTGGGACTGTGTCAAATGCCGTGCTAAAGTCTAGGTAGGCCATGTCCACAGCCCCTCCCTGGTCTACTACTTTGGTCACCCAGTCAAAGAAATCAATTAGATTCGTCTGACATGACCTTCCCGCTGTGAACCCATGCTGCCTTGGGTCCTGTGCCCCACAGGCCTCTAGGTACTCAACAGTTCTTTCCTTCAGATGTGATTCCATCAAATTCTCTACCAAAGAGGTCAAACTGACAGGTCTGTAGTTTTCTGCCTCTGTCTTGGTCCCACTTTTGTGAAGGGGAATCACATCTGCCTTCCTCCAGTCCTCCAGTACTACACCATCCTCCCATGATTTGTTAAAAAAGGTAGTCAGTGGTGTCACTAGTTCTCTCCTTAATTCTTTTAGAATTCTGAGGTGAATTCCATCTGGCCCCATTGCTTTGTCCACCTTCAGTTTTAAGAGTTCTTTCAGAACCCTTCCTTCTGTGAAAGGACTGGGATCGAGCCCCCTATGCAGAGTGCTTCTGTTAATTGGATTAGGCACATCCCCCACCTCCTCTTTTGTGAATAGTGAACAGAAGTATTCTTTCAGTATCCCTGCTTTTTCAGTGTCCCTCTGTGCCCACCCACCGTCCATTCTGTTCAGCCTCACTATCCCTCCCTTTGTCTTTCTACGCTCCCTGATACACCTATGAAAGGTTTTATCCCCCTTTTAAACCAAGTTGGCTATCTTTTCCTCAGTTTGGGCCTTTGCCATTCTGACTATCCTCCCTGCTTCCTTCTGCTTTAACTGGTAGAATTCTCTGTCCTGCTCTTTCTGTGTTTCCTTATACTTCCTAAATGCTATCTTTTTCTCCCTAACCTTCACCGCCACCTCTTTTGAGAACCATATTGGCTTCTTCTTTCGTGTCGATTTATTTGCTTCACACAAAGGCTTGTTGCCTCTGTGATGGCAGTTTTGATATTTCCCCATTGTTGCTCCACCCCTTCTTCTAGCCTGTTTGCTAGTGCTTTTCTAAGGCACTCTCCCATCTTGCCAGAGTCAGCCCTCTTGAAGTCCAGAACCCTCACTTTTGTATGGCTTGACTCTGTAGCTGAGTTTATTGTGAACCACACTGTTTGGTGGTCACTTGTTCCCAAATGGCTACCCACTTCTAGATCTGAAATCTTCTCACTGTCCCCATTTGAGAGTACGAGGTCTAAGATTGCTCCCTTACGAGTAGGTTCCAAAACTAGCTGTCTGAGGCATGCCACCTGAAGGGCATCAAGAATGGCCCTGCTTTTGGATGTGGCTGCTGCAAAGGTGCTCCAGTTGACATCCGGCATATTAAGGTCCTCCATCAACAGTATCTCCCTTTCTCTGCCACCCTCAGTATGCCTTCTATCATATCCTTGTCCATTCCCTCCCCCGACATGGGGGTCTGTATACAACCCCTGTGCGGATTGTGGTGCCATTTCCAGTCTCTAAGGTGACCCACAGTGCCTCCTCTCCTCCTTGTTTACGCTTTTGTTCAGTTGCTTTTGTCCCTTCCCTTACATAGAGAGCTACCGCCCCCTCTTCTCCCTTCCCTGTCTCTCCTGTAGGTTGTGTACCCTAGTATGTTAACATCCCAGTCGTGGTTCTCTGTGTACCATGGTTCTGTGACTGCTATGATATCCAGGCATCCTTCTTCCATCAAGGCCACCAGTTCAGGGAGCTTGTTGCCCAGACTACGGGCATTGGTACTCAATACCCTCCATTTCTTGATGGCCTTACCACTTTTTGCACCGTCCCTGTCATATTGTATTTGTCACTTTCTCCATTTACCCCAGTGCTTCTCCCTATCAACATCTCTATGTTGGTGTCTACCTCACTTAGTATCTTGATTTTGTTGGGGGGGCCCCGAGAGACGTATTCCTCTGGTAAAGTCGAAGGAGGCCCGTTGGGTGGTGTCCGCGGCGACGGGATTGGCTGAACAACTTGAGCAAATGATCACCCTCGAGGAGGAGGCATCCCAGGCCGCGTCGTCTTCTTCCTCGGTCGCGGCATTTATCCTGCTCTCCTTGGGCTCTTCCTATTCGGCTTCTTTTAAGGAGCTTTGTCAGTCCCTCTCTATTAAAGGAGAGGGGCCATCGGGACACTCCTCTCAGTACAAGAAAAAGGACACAAAAGGTAAGTCCCATCGTTGACATTCGTGGGAGCAGGAAAGGTCCCCTTTCCCGGGTAGTCGACACTCGACTTCGGTCAAGGTTGTGGCTAAGGCCGCTGGCTTCATGGTGTCCCCATCAGGTCAGCCGGCCATGACACCCGTCGATGCAGTCGAGATTTTTCTCGACCCGTCGGACGGGCTGTCGACTGGAGAAGCCGACAACCCTTCTTCACCGGTTCCCCCGGTGGAAACTGAGGACTTGCCCGTGCCTCCTGTGCCGGAGTCCCTGGTTAAGGTTCCTGAGCCGGGGGAGGAACGGGTTACCCTGCTCCCTCCTAGACCCACCCTCGGAAACACCGAGGGTGTCTGTCTCGGTCTCGGACCTCCTCTCAGTTCAGCCAACCCCGCCGACATCGGCGGTCTCGGTCTCGGCACCGAGGGAAGCGGCGGCGCTGCTCATCCTCGTCATTGTCCTCCTCGGAGGATAGGCTCCAGCGCAAGTTGCATCAGCGCTACGAGGATGTGATGTGGCAGCAGCTCCTTTTGACTGGGAGCAAGCCGACTCCGTCACCCTCCCCGGCCATTAAGTGGCTGTCACCTGAGCGGCCGAAACAACCCCTCGTGGTCATCGAGGTGCTGAAGCAGGCGCCGGTTGTCTGGCCAAAACCAGCTGCACCGCCCATTGTGGTGGAACCCCCCCGCCTCCACAGCCAATAACTGGGGCTCCGACCAAGGATTCTCTGTCGCGTCATGGGTTGCCCCATCGGTTGTCGGTCACCCTCACTACCAGTCGTCCTCGGCAGGTGGAGCGTGGCTCAGGCCCTCAGCAGCTGTTTGCAGACTCCTCGGAGTCTGATGATGACTCTTCCCTGTTCTCCAGGCCTGTCGACCTGGAGTCCTCTGGGGGACAGTCGGTGGGTGAGAGCCCATCCTCGTTCATGGGATTACCTCGTCTCACCTCAGAATCTACTGGGATGAAGCTCGAACCCGTGTCAAAGCGGGCCAAGTATCCCCTCACGGAGATACTGGACCGAGGGGATTCTCCTACGGAGGCCTTTCCTGTGTCCGAAGCCATTGTTGGCCCGGCCCTGGAGCTGTGGCAGCGGCTGGCTTCTTGTCCTGCTACCTCGGTCAGGATGGCCAGGAAGTATGCCGTTTCCACCAGCTCACTCTCTGGATTCTCGGAGCACCCCTCTGCGGAGGGGTTGGTGACTGATAGTGTTTTTCGGCACTCTGGAAATGCTTGGGATGTGGACAAGCCACCCGATAAAGAGTCCAAGAAACTGGCCTGCTCCAGGCGTAAAGATTACGCTGCGTCCTCCTTAGGCCTTCGTCAGGCCAGTTCGGCCATACTGATGGCACACTTTTCCCACGCCCTTTTGGGCTCCCCTGGATGAGGTGATTCCTCATCTCCCGGCTGACCTCCAGACTACGGTCAAGCAGGTGCGGGATCAGGGAAGGGCAGTGGCAAAGCAACAGCTCCAAACTGCTCTTGACATTGGAGACTCTTGTGCCTGGTCAGTAGCTTCCGCAGTGACCGTGCGCCACAGAGCTTGGCTGCAGATCTCCACCTTCACGGCGTATGCCCAGCACAAGCTGGCAGACATTCCCTTCCTGGGTACATCAGAGGACTGGGCAGGGGTCGTCAGCCTCCAGGTCATTGGCCCCTGCCCCGCTGTCGAGACCTCTTGAGCCTCAAGATCCATCAGTACTGGGCCTATCCGCTACCTCTTCTGTTAGCGGGTCGTTGTCGGACCAGGGCCTCGTGCACCCTCCATCAACACTAGTGTTGACAATAGTTCCTTTCCCTACTGTCGACCTTAATACTACTCTGTCCTCCATTACCTCCTCTCTTATATAACAGCTAGCATCATGGCTTGCACTGTTGGTGCCCGCACCATTGTCAGCTGTTTCGGTGTTGGCACCTGTTAGGACCGTGTGCCTAGCACCCTCTGGAGGATTTCGGCACAGCGTTTGGCAGCCCCTGCCCAGGAGCAGTCCAACTTCGAAGAGGAGTGTCATCCTGTTCTCATCCTTCCTGAGTAAGAAGAGGATGAGGAAGAGGTCAAAGTGGAAACCTCTGACAGGTCCACTATCTCTTCTGGGAGTGAGGAGTCTGTCAAGCACACTCACAGATTCCCTCCTGAGGATCCTTTCTTCTCAGTGTTATGAAACAGTTATTCTCCACCATTGGATTACAAACTGAGAAGGAAGATGAAATTAGGAGGAATATGGTGGACTTCTTGAAGATCCTCAGTCTTCCCCTGAGATATTCCTCCTCTGCTGCCAGCCTTGAATGATACAGCCACGGTGGCCTAGCGCAGACCCAGTATGGTGCCAGGCATGCCTAGGAAGACTAACAAGCTTTATCAGGCACCTCAAGGGTTTCCCTTCATTGTGGCCCTGCCTGAAATTGACTCTATGGTCATTAAAATGGCTCATGACAGGACTGAGGCCCCTAAGCACCTTAGCTCCCTGCCCCCGACCGGGAATCCAGAAGATTGGATCTATGGGGCAAAAGGACTTTTTCCTGTGCTACCATTGGCCCTCAGATTGCCAGTTATTTGGCCCACTTTATTAAGTACCAGAATATCCTATAGAGGAAGAGCAAGGTAACTACTTAGACCCTTCCTGGAGGTTCTCCCAAGCAGGAGCTTCTCAGTGTACTCCAGGCCTCTGAGGATGTTAGTAAGTGCCACCTATGATGTGGTAGACACTACGGCATGGGCAGATGCCTCTGGCGTTTGCCCCAGGAGGCACTCCTAGCTATGGGTCTCTGGCTTTGCCAATGATGTCCAATAAAAGGTGCTGAATACCCCTTTTGTGGGTCGCAGACTTTTTGGTCCAGATGTGCAGGATATTCTCAATGAGCTGCAGGCTTCTGGCAGAGCCATTCAATCTGTCCACTCCTTCTATCAAACCGAGCCTAGGAGCAGACCACAGCCCTCCTTTCAGAAGGGCTCGCTCAAGCCGGGTCGTGGAGGCAAGCTTTAGGGGAAATGCAGAGTCAGCCTTGCCTGCTCCCTTGTCCTCCATCTGCCCCTCAGCCAGCAATCCAGAGGCAGGAGTGCGGCCCCTACCGCTGGCTCAGCCTCTGCCTAACTCCTTGCCAGACCCCCCCCCTTCCCAAGGCAAAAGGTGGTTGTCAGAGGCCGGTTCTCCTTCCACTTGTCCCAATGGAGAACCATCACTACAGGTGCTTGGATCCTACAGATAATTGAACAGGGCCATGCTTTCAAGCTGCTAAAGCAGCCCCATGATGTTCCCAAAGTCCTCCTGTTTTATCCTCCAGATCACACAGAGGTGCTTAGGGAGGAAGTCCTCACCTTGCTGCATGAACAGACCATAGAACCAGTGCCCTGGCGGCAAAGATACAAAGGGTTCTACTCCAGGTTCTTCCGGCTTCCCAAAAGAACCAAGGACTTGAGGCCTATTCTAGACGTCAAGGAGATGAACCTGTTTATCCTGTACAAAAGGTTCCGGATGGTCTTTCTACATGGTTTTCTTCTGCTGCTCAAGCAGGGTGACTGGTTGTGCTCCCTTGACATGCAGGATGTTTACCTGCACATCATGGTCTGCCCCTCACCAGAGGTACCTGCAGTTCTTTTCCAGGTGGAGCATTACCAGTTCAGGTTATTACCCTTTGGCTTATCCTCTATGCTGTGGGTATTTACGAAGTGCTTAGCAGTTGTAGCAGCCGCCATATACCACAAAGGCTTGTATGTGTTCCTGTACCTGGATGGCCGGTTGCTGAAGGACCAGTCAAGGCAGCTGCTGTTGTTGGCCCAGTCAAGGGAGCTGTTGTTGATTCTAGAGTGCACCCTGCAGTTCTACTCATTGGGCATCACTGTCAACCAGCCCAAGTCGGTGCTGACCCCTTCCCAGAGGCCACAGTCGGGGCATGGCCTTCCCCCTGCAGGACAGGGTGGACCGCCTTATTACCCAGGCCCAAGAGGTGGCCCAGAGCTGGCATGTCCTAGCCAGGACATTCCTAAGGCTACTGGGTCTCATCATGGCTGCGGCCATTGGGACTGTTCCTCTGGCCATGTTGCACTTGAGGATTCCCCAGTGGACTCTCCAGGTTCAATGGGATCAACGCTCAGATGATTTGGATCTGCTGGTCCTTGTTTCCTCGCCAGTGCACAAAGTGTTTCATTGGTGGATGGACCCAGCCAGCCTCCTGAAAGGGGTCCCCTTTTTTTTTTAATCTCCACTCCTCATTAGATCCTCATCACAGTTGCTTTGGTTCAGGGGTGGGGCGCCCATCTTGGCCTTTATCAGACCTTGAGTCTCTGGCACCACTGGGAGGCTCACCTCCACATAACGTACTGGAGATGAGGGCAGTTCTGTATGTCTTAGAGGCCTTCCAGAATCATCTCTCTCTCCAGGCCCTCTGTTGGTACAGTTGGACAACATCAGTGCGGTCTATTACATCCACAGGCAAGGGGGGGACCCATTCCTACCATCCGTGCAGGGAAGCAATGTGGGTCTGGTACTGGGCTGTAGTTCATGGCCTAGAATTGTCAACCATCCATATGCCAGGTGTCACAAACCCACTACTGAGGGCCAGGTCCACTGAGCTCACAGTGCCCACCCCTAAGTGCAGTCCATGACAGGGAGGGGGAAACAGGGGATACCCTCTTCGAGTCCCTCTATACTGCTCGCTGGCTTCACAACTGAACACTCACCACAAAGTCCTAGGGTCCCCTCTTTACTGTGGATCAGGGTACAATGCCAGTCTTGTATCCAAATGAGAAGCCTTTCTCGGTTGTTACACAAAGGGGGAAAATTCAAGCATTACAACCTCTTAAGAGTAGTGTTGTAACCCTGAGTCACACATCCCCAAATCACACACACAATATAGGAAAATCTCACTCAGAACGATTTCTTAAAAAACAAATGTTTTACTAAATAATTGTCATACATTTATAGCTAAAAGGTTTTCTCAATTTGGTCAGAATAACAGAAATTAAAGTGTAAACTATACATGAAAATGCACTATATCTGTTATCTAAACTTTGCCTTAAGTTCGTAGTAAGCTGAAGTCCAAAAAAAGTAAATGAAATATTCAGTTTCCTTTGTACTGGCAGTCTTATTTTTGGTATGTGAGGAGAAAATCCAGATGAAAAGTGTCCTTGAAGATGCCGCAAGAAAATGAGACAGCTCACGGTTTTCAAGCTCTTTATATAGCTTGTCAAAAGTCCAAGTTTGGTCCTAGCCTTTTAGGCCAGTAGATGTCACGCTTGCGCTTTCCCAAAAGTTTTATTAAGGTTCTGACATCACAACTTCCTGGCACACATAATAATCATGAACATGACTTCAGAGTTGAAACCTTCCGAAGTCCCCGTAGACAGTTTGCACCCATAAGACAAAATTCACATTAGCCTGGCAAATGTTCATTTGCTGCTCAAATCCTGGCTAAAACATCCTGGGCTTTAAACTGGCTTCTTTCAATTAAGTTACAAGTAAGATCCTGTAGGTTTATGACTATACGAGCTGATTTTATTACCTCTGCCTCATCTAGTCATCTTTGCATACTGTGTGGCCCTGAGCAACTCACTTAACTTCCTTGTGCTCACAGGTTGCACCTGGAAACAAGCTCCGGCTTAGTGCACCTTTCCTGGTTAAACAGTTTCCCTTTTCCCTAGTCAGGAAATGCAATTAGCTTCTTGCCAAGCAAGCTGTTTTGTAGGTTACAGGACTATCGGCCATAAAAAAAAAAAAAAAACATTCCATTCTCTTCACATTGGTATTTACCATGTAGCATTTTTATTATTATTTATTTATTTATAAATTTCATAAAGAAACTTATAATAAAACCTGATGCAGAGGGACAAAAAAAGATGAATTAACAACAGTACTGTTACAGGAATACAATAAAATGTTCTCTCAATTGATACAGTATAGGGGATATACCCATGTAGAAACACGTATTAAAGAATAGTTACGAAAGCTAAACACATCTAAGAGCTATCCTAAAATACCATTAAGAAGTATTACAGCAACAGCACCCAATATTTTAACGTGGCAAGAAAAAGCCTAGAGGTGTCCTACTTTGAACTCAAAAATAAATAAGGGAAAAAAAAATCAAAATGTAGCCCCAAAATGAACCCAGAACCATAACCATTCAGATCAGTACAATAAGCAGTGTGAAACTTGAATAAAACACTATAAAGGAGATTAGCATAGTAAACTGTAAGACTTCCTTTTAAAGTTAGCTCTCTCCACGTCCATAAAACCAAATATATATCTAGTAAACAGAGTTTTAATAAAGCCGCAAGTCTTAGAGGAGGACTAGAGGGAGTCCAAAGCCCACAGGAAGAATAATCTTACAGTCATAGCCAAAAATATTGACGCCCTTGCAGTTTTTTCTAATACACCATTCCTTCCAGAAAATAGTTGAAATTAAAAAAATATTTTGGTATCCACATATGTATTTCTTTGGTTTGCAGTGGAATAAAACACAAAAATGTAATGTCTTAGCTTATTCCACACAGAAATCCTTAAATGGCCGGACAAAATTATTGGCACCTTTTAGAAGTAGTTAGAAATAGTTAGATTTCAAGCAGGTGATTCTCCTTCACTTTGGAATTGAACTCACCTGTGGTGAGTTGCAGGTGCCTTCAATATAACAATCACTCATTCAACCAGTTTGAATAGAGAAAAGGACTCATTCTCCTGTTTTGTGTCACTGTGTGTACCGCAATGAGCATGGAGAAAAGAAAGACAGCCAGAGAATTGTCTAAGGAGGTCAGACAGAAGATTGTAGCCAAGCATGGACTATCTCAAGGCTACAAATCAGTCTCCAGCGACCTTGATGTTCCTGTTTCCACCGTACATAATGTTATCAGGATGTTTAAGGCCCATGGCAATGTAGCCAACCTCCTTGGACGTGGCCGCAAGAGAAAACTTGATCGAAGATTGCAGTGCAGGATTGTTCAAATGGTGGAAAAAGCACCACGATCAACTGCCAAACAGATTCAAGCTGACCTTCAGACACAAGGTACGACAGTTTCAACTCGCACCATCCGTCGCCAACTCAATGAAAGGGGTTATATGGTAGGAGGCCCAGGAGGGCTGGGGTTTGCCAAAACGCACCTGAACAAGCCAAAATCCTTCTGGGAGAATGTCCTGTGGACAGATGAGACCAAATTAGAGCTTTTTGGTAAAGCACATCATCTCTATGTTTACAGAAAACAAAATGAAGCCTTCAAAGAAAAGAACACCTTCCCTACAGTCAAACATGGAGGAGGTTCAGTGACTGCTGAGAGAGAGACATAAAGGCTGTGCTACCAAATATTAAGTCTAGGGTGTCAATAATTTTGTCAATGCCATTTCTTTTCATTTTCTGATTTAAAAGGATTTATTAAATTCTGAATCAAAAACAAAGGTTCTGTAGTATTAACAGAGAAATAAAGAATTGTGGAGACCAAATACTGTACTGTTGTTAATTTCAGCTTATGTTTAGAGGAATTGTGAGTTATTTGAAAAAGTGCAAGGGCGCCAATATTTTTGGCCACGACTGTATATGCTGACATAGCCAAGCCAGTTGCAAAGGAAAAATTTAAGTCCCAACATCAAGGTGCCAGATATAGGAGTAAATCAGGCTTTAGATAATCCATAAGTTAACATTAGAGATGTGAACATAACCTCTTATGCAGACCAGGGCAGAATAAGTCAAAGGGTTGCACAAGTTCAAGAAACCGGAGTAGCTACACACTTCATATACTAACGAGGTGGTGTCCATAAACCCAATGCCACAGTCACCTTCATCCTCATCTAGCGATAAAACTCCTGCAGTGCCACCCATATCTATTTCAATCTGTTCTAACAGTTTATCGGCATCAGCAGGCTCGTTAAACATGTAGGTATGGCCATTCCAAGTAACTTTGAGCCTTGCAGGAAAAAGCAGTTGGCGCTGGATTTTCCACTCCTGGTGCAGGGAGTGCACACAATCGAGGCCCTCCGCCTCTGCCCTGTAGCAAAAGAAAGATCCAGAAACACATATATGTTAGAGTCCCGATGTTTTAGTTGTCTTCATTTGGCTAAATTTAGAATATGGTCCCATACTCCAACACCGATACACACCACCAAAAACGTACTAGGCCCTGCACTTCTAGTTGTTGCCCTGGGGGGGGGTCGATAAGCTTTTTCCAGGGCTAGCAGGGCTAAGGGTGGTTCAGCCTCCGACATCCCCAAGAGTTGCAAGAGGGTTCAGGCGAAACCCAAAGTGTCATCACCCTCCTGCTTAGGGGGATCAGTGATACGAACATTCCGTTCCCTTGCCTGATTTTCGACCTGTTCGAGCCACATCCTCAGTAAAGAATTTTCCTTTATTAGCTTGAGTGCTGCTTCATAGGCTTGGCTGGTGGATTTTCCCTATTCATGGCATAGACTACTTCAGTACATCCATCCTCATCTCCAAAGAGCTGACTCTGGGGGTTAGGGTATCACATTTTTTTATCCATATCTTGTACAATCCAGACCAGCTGGATCAGAGTCCAGTGAATCGTGGCAAGCGATATCTCATCAGGACCAGTATTGCTGCTACACGAGGCTCCCTTTTGCTGAGTAGGCCCTGAACCCCATGACTGTGAAAACTTAGGTTTAAGGAAGTCGGTATAGGTCGAATTATTCTTCGACTTTCCCACTGTCACAACCACTGCACTATTTACCCTTATGTAAAACAAAAGCCTATCTGAATGCAATTTCAAAGCAATTTTAAGCACTTTAGGGTTCAAATCATGCGGAGCTCTGCAAGGATGTGTTTGCTGTGTTCAGCTGCTAAGCCACGCCCCCTAGCATGTGGCATTTTTAAACATACAAGAATATAACAGAATATAACACCACACATCTGCCCATCTGACTGGTAGGTGCATAGCTTGCCAGACTAGGTTCCCAAAACGCCTTGGCAGACTGCCTCAGCAGGTAACAGTCCAGGATGCATGAGTGGGAGCTGCTGACCTCGGTTGCGGAAGACCTGTTTGACGGGTGGGGACATCCATAGTTGGACCTTTGTGCATCCCCACTGAACGCAAAACTGCAGCATTTTGCTCACTAAATCCAGGGCCTGGAGTTTTCTGGTGAGACGTGTAGTTCCTCTCCTGGAATGGGAGGTTTTTCTATGCATTCCTTCCCTCCCTTCCCCCTGATTGAGTGTTCTCATCAAACTACAAATGGAGGGCGCCACCCTTGATTCTTGTGACCCCGTTTTGGCCCTGGCAGATACAGTTTCCATTATTGCAATAATTGTCTAGGGTATCTCCAGTTCCCCTACCTCTTTACTAGGACCCGCTGATACAGGCTTGGGGGACCCTCGTCCATCCAGACCTCAGGTCCCTCTATCTGCATGCATGCATGGCTCTTGAGGACATAGCCATTGCTCTGTTTGGGGTTTCCCAGAAGGTGGCTGATGTCCTGGTGGCTGCCAGCAAACCGTCCACCAGGGCCACTTACTCTACGAAGTGGAAGTGATTTGCTATCTGGGCCACTTCTCACCATTTGGACCTTTCATCTGTCCAGTGAACCAGGTTTTGGAGTCCTGACACTGTTTGAGGTAAGTCTCAAATACTCCTCCCTTAAAGTACATACCTTAAATCAGTCCATCCACCTGCCTGTTTATTATATGGAGTATGTCAGTCCAGGGGAAGCATTGCGCCATACTTTGGATGTACACAGAATTTTGCGTTACTATACACACTGTACCAAGGACTCCAGGAAGTCGAAACAGTTGTTTGTTTTCTTCGCCCTTGCCAGAGAAGGCAATCCAGTTTCAAAACAGTGCTTGCTCAGATGGTTCGCTAACTGTATTATTTTTTGTTACAGAAGTACAGTAATGGTCTTCCTGGGGTTGTCAAGGGCCATTCCACCAGGGGAATGGCCACTTCAGTTGCCTGTTTTAGAGACATGTCTGCTGCTGAAATTTGCCCAGCTGCCATGTGGAGTACTGTCCACACTTTCACCAAGCACTACAGTCTGGACACTGCATCCCAAGGAAGGGCAGTCTTTGGCCTTGCTGTGCTTCTGGGGCTTCTTTGTTAGGCCTCTGGTCTCCTGTCACCCAGACTGTCTTTGCTCTCAGCACTGGCTGAGACTCGTTCCTTAGGTGTGACCTGATGGCAGCAATATCCCTGAAGAAGATAGAACAGTACATAAGAACTTATTGTAACAGTAGATCTTTGAGGGAATCTTTGTCATCAGCTCATGCCATCCATCCCTCCTTCCCCCTTTTCTGTCTTTCTCCAGCTTGACTTTCCTGTTGCTCCATCCTTTCTGATTGCTGAGTACCTTTTCTCTCTCCTCTGTTCCCTAGTGAGACTCCTATCTCTCTTGGCCTCCGGCTGTGGAAAGAACTGAGGAGGGAGCAGGGCCACCTGCACTTCTACAGGGTGAGTGACATCAGAGCCTGACATCGGCATGGGCAGCCCCCTAGTAGACTATTGCAGAAAAGCTTCCGTGGGATCCTAGTGCCTGACGGCTGAGTTCCACCTGTGTGACCTGATGACAGAGGTTCCCTCAAAGATCTATTGTTATGGTGAGATCTTACTTCGAGATAGAGCTCTTGCAGCAGGCTATCACAATGAGGACTATGCCGCAGGCACTAGGACCACACAGAAAAACTTCTGCCAGCAATACCAGCTGGGGACCGCCTCCAACGCCGGCCCCGCCCCGACGTCGGTCAGGGTACAAGAGGGGGCGGACCCAGCTCTATCTCAGTTCTTTCCCGCTGCGTACCACACACGTGAAGAGCTACTGCCTGTGATTCACTAGCGAAAAACAGAGCTTCAATCAAGATATTTTGTCGATTCCGTTTTTTTCCATTTCTTTGTCGTTTTACCGCGACCAACGCCTGTACGTCTGCCGTTTGCGGCTCGGGTTTTTCCGGCTTTTCATCGCCTTTTCCTCGGTGTTGCTGCCTGTCATCAGAGCCGGCGTTGGCGTTGCAGTCGGTCCTCGAGGGTTCCATGTCTTCCCGGGCGTCCCTCTCTCCCAAACACGTAAACAAGTGTGAGTGCGGACGGCAAATTCCTGCCAAAGACGGTCACCGGCAGTGCGTTTTCTGCTTGGGCCCGGACCATGACACCGCTTCCTGCACCGACTGCCAAGCGTTTACGAGCCGGACCCACATCCGACACCTGAAGGCCTACCTATTGGAAAAAAAGATGGACCTGCACTCCTCCGAGGGGAAGAAGAAGGAGAAAAGCGTCATAGTAAGAGAGCATGAGTCGGTCCCAGCACGGTCCGGTCTCGGTTCCTTCATGATTCGGACCTTCCCAAAAGCCCATCCTTCGGGCTCGGGTGAGTCGCCGCGCTCTTCCCAGGCTAAGGCCGGCCCGTTGGGGAAACCGCTGGCCAAGCCTAAGGTGGCTCCACTTAAGGTCATCTCTAAGTCCGTGGCGGTGCCTGCTCCAGCCCTACCATCTACGGCACCGGCGCCGCCTGGTAAAGGTGCGCCTCCGGAGCGTAAGGACTCTCTGGCACCCCCTGTCGTCACCCCGTCGGTCACGGCACCAACGCCGGTCGTTGTTCTGCCGACATCCCCGTCACCCAAGTCCTCTTCCCCCCAGGGCCTCCAGGACAGCTCGCCCTCACGTCCCGCCACGCCTGAATCTTCCTTCCCGCAGTGGGTGGCAGAAATATTCTCAGGGGACAGCTGAAACAACTTTTCGTTTTGAGGGCGAGGTCCACAAACGTACCACCCGTGCGCCAGCCCAGACACCAGTACCAGATCCTGCGGGCAAACCACAGCCGAGGCAGGCCTCGCCGTTGAGGTCCCCCGTGCGTTTCGCCCCTTCTAGGGCTTGTTCCCGTTCGATCTCCGGACCACCGGCGTCGCTTCTTGGTCCCACGCCGGCGTCGGTCGCGGTCTCATTCTCGGAGCCCTTCCGCTCGGTCATCGCTCCATGGTCAGTCAGGGACGAAGTCGGTCTTCGGACCGTCGTCGGTCCCCTGCGTACCGACGTCAGCGAAGGCATGGCCATGAGGCAGAACCAGATCATTCTAAATCTGATAGTCAGTCCTCCTCTGCATCTTCATCTTCTTCCTCCTCCCTCAGCCTCAAGCGCTCACCTGAGGAGAAGGACATGCCTCGCTCGCCTCCAGACGATCCCACATTTCTGGACATCATGAGGCATTTCCAGGATTCTAACCAGTGGGATACGGAAGACCTGGACCCGGAATGCCGGAGATTGGCCAAGTACCTGAGGCAGAAGAGCCAAAGTCTTTGGTCATTCCTCCTCTGGTGGATACCTTTCAGGACCTGACGAGATCCACCTGGCTGTGCCCAGCCTCCATCCCGGCGGTTCCCAAGAAGTTGGACAGGCTTTACAAGGCTCCGAGGGCCGAACCTTTTTTGGCTGGACACCCTCAGGCGGACTCCTCAGTGATCACGGCTGCTCACGACAAGTCTCGACAGCCGCGTCACCTCAGCTCTCAGCCTCCCGACTTAGAGTCCCGTTATTTGGATCAGGTGGGCAAGAAAGTTTACTCTGCCTCTACCTGCTCCATTAGATCCTTAAACTTCCTCACGCATATGGTGCAGTTCCAGAATGCGCTGTGGGAGCGGGGTCTTGAGGTGGTACAGGCCATGCCAGACTCCGAGAAGAAGACGGAGCTCCTGGCCCTCTTGAAGTCGGGCTCGGACATCGGCACTCATGTCTTGAGGGCCTCCTACGATACTGCAGATACGGTGGCCAGGGCAGCTGCTTCCGGGGTTTGTCTCCAGTGCCATGCCTGGTTGAGGCTTTTGGGCTTCCACCAGGATCTGCAGTCCGGTATCCGAGACCTGCCGTTTCAGGGTACCATCTTATTTGGGCAGGAGACGGAGGATCTAATCTCACGTCTCCAGGAATCGAGCAAGTCTATCTGGTCGGTCCGCCAGTTGTACCGTGGCGACCAGCGACGCCCTCATCACCGTCGGCTTTTTCGAAAGTCCTCAGGCAGTCAGGCTTCAGCCCGTGGTTCCCAGCAGGGGCAGAGGGGCGGGTTCCGCTGGAGATTCGGAAACCAGCAGTCTGGTGGACCCTCTGGCCGTGGGCCCAAGTCCTCCCAGGCCTCTCTCCCAACCCCCGGTTCCACCCAATGACTCCCTTCTGCCCCCCACCATGGTCGGACATCCAGGGGGAGTCGGTCGGGGGCCGCTTCTCCCTTCACCTCGAAGGGTGGAGCTTTATTACCACAGATCAATGGGTCTTGGACGTCATTCGGAGAGGACACACGTTAGAGTTCACGGAGTTCCCTCCCAGTACTCCACCAAAGCTCTCCCGTTATCCTCCTTCTCACATTCCACTCTTGGAAGGAGAAATCCAGCCTCTCCTGCAAAAGAGAGCAAAGGAACGAGTTCCCAAGGAGCAGTGGGGTCAAGGGTTTTATTCCCACTTCTTCCTAATCCCAAAAAAGACCTTCGCCCCATTCTGGACCTCCGTCCTTTAAATCTCTTTATAGAGTACAAAAAGTTCAGGATGGCGACTCTTCAAAGTCTCCTCCCTCTGCTACACCAAGGGGATTGGCTCTGTTCTCTCGACATGCAGGATGCGTACATGCATATCGGGGTCTTTCCTCCCCACAGGAAGTATCTGAGGTTCCGCTTCTGGGGAGCATTACCAATTCCGGTGCTCCTGTTCGGCTCTCTTCACTCCGCAGTCTTTTGCAAATGCCTAGCAGTGGTGGCTCTGCTTCTCAAGCTCAGGCCACTATGTCTTCCCTTACCTCGACGACTGGCTGCTGACAGCCCCGTCAAGGGATGGCCTCCTGCGCTCTCTCGGAGATGCCTATACTCTCTTCCAAGAGCTGGGGATCACCCTGAACTTAAAGAAGTCGTCCCTGGAGCCCAGCCAAAACCTCGCCTTCATTGGAGCGACTCTGGACTCCATCCAGCGCAGGGCTTTTCTCCCTCAGGACAGGGGTCTGTGCCTGCGAAGTTTGGCAGAACGGATTTCCATAGCACCTCGAGTTCTGGCTCGGAACTTCCTCAGTCTACTGGGGCACATGGCGGCGGCCATCACAGTAATATCCTTGGCCCGCCTCCAGATGAGAATCCCACAGTGGATGCTCAGGGTGCAGTGGGATCAGTACTCCAATGACCTGGACACCTTAGTCATGATCTCGGTGCCCGTCAGGAGAACGTTGCTTTGGTGGATGGACCCCAGCAATCTGGACAAGGGGGTCAGCTTTCATCCGGAGCCTCCGGTTCAGACTTTGACAACGGATGCCTCAGACCTGGGGTGGGGGGCACATCTCGGTGCTCACCGCATGCAGGGAGTTTGGTCGACCGAGGAACGGTCCTTCCATATCAATGTCCTGGAAATGTGAGCGGTCCTCTATGCCCTTCAGGCGTTTCAGGAGGACCTGGTTCCCGGCTCTTTTCTCATTCAGACGGACAACATGGCAGTTGTCTTTTATCTCAACAAGCAAGGAGGCACTCATTCCTATCCTCTTTGCCGGGAGGCGATGAGAGTCTGGTACTGGGCGCTGGAATGGGGCATTTGTCTATCAGCAGTGCACGTTCCAGGAGTCCTAAACAGCCTGGCCAACGATCTTAGCAGGTCGTGGGCCAGGGCACACGAGTGGGAATTGCTTCAGTCCGTGGCAGGTCGCCTCTTCGGCAGGTGGGGCCTACCCGAGCTGGATCTCTTTGCATCACCACACAACGCCAAGCTGCCACGCTTTTGCTCGCGAGAGCCCGCGCCTGGCGTTTTTTGGCCAGACGCGTTGTCCCTTTGTTGGGCCGGGAGGTTTCTTTATGCCTTTCCGCCCTTCCCTCTCATCCAGAGGGTACTGCTCAAGTTGCAGGCAGAGGGGGCACGCATGATCCTTGTGGCCCCCAACTGGCCCCGACAGATTTGGTTCCCACTTCTGCAGCGGTTATCCCAGGAACCTCCAATCCCGCTGCCCCTGTGCTCGCAACTACTGTCCCAGGACCAGGGTTCCCTGGTCCACCCAGATCTTCGATCCCTGCATCTTCATGCTTGGCTCCTTCAGACGTAGCTGTATATCAATACGGGGTTTCCCCAGATGTGGCTGAGGTCTTAGCGTCTGCCCACAAGCCCTCTACCCGCTGTACTTATGCCATGAAGTGGAAGTGTTTTTGCCTTTGGGTCTTGCCTCAGCATTTGGACCCAGTCACGTGCTCTGTGAACTCCGCTTTGCAATATCTCCTCTCCTTGTATGACAGAGGCCTGAGCCATTCATCCATCAAGGTGCACCTGTGGGCGATCTCTGCCTACCATGCTCTGGTGGGCGACAGAGCTTTAGCCCAGCTTGATGTGGCCCGCACCTTCCTTCGGGGGGGTCCTCCACATGAGACCTCCCATCAGGGACCCTATCCCACCCTGGGACCTCCTTTTTGTGTTGGAGAAACTCACCATTCCCCCTTTTGAACCCGGAGCGACGTGCGAGCTGCGATACTTGTCTTGGAAAGTTTGTTTTTTGGTTGCTGTTACTTCCGCTCGAAGAGTTTCCGAGCTGCAGGCTCTGATGTGTAAAGAGCCCTATTTGGTTTTTCATAGGGAAAGGGTTTCCTCGAACGAATCCTAAGTTTCTTCCGAAAGTGGTCTCGGAATTGACCCTCAACCAGTCGGTTGATCTTCCTGTTTATTTTCCTTCTCCCTCCAATAGAGGGGAGGTTCTCCTCCACACATTGGATGTCCACAGGTCTCTGAGGTATTACCTCAGTAGAACGGTTCAACACCGTAAATCGGAGCAACTGTTTGTGGCCTTTGCGCCACAATGCTTGGGTCAGCCGGTGTCCAAGCAGACTATCTCCAAGTGGATAGTCCATGCGTTTCATTCTGTTACGAGCATCACCACAAACCCCTACCGGGTCCGGTACAGGGTCACTCCACCAGGGGTGTTTCGGCTTCTTTTGCTGCGCTGCGGAATGTCGCCATTCAAGACATCTGTGCGGCTGCGACCTGGAATTCGATGCATACCTTTATCAAGCATTACAGCTTGGATATCGTCTCCAGACACCGTGCTGGCTTCGGCCTGGCGGTTCTACAAGGACTCTTGTCCTGACGGTCTCTGGAGTCAGCATATTCCTCCTCCCGGGGTGACTGTCTCTTCACTAGGGAACTGCTTGGGACTCAGTCCTAATTGTGATAGCCTGCTGCAAGAGCTCTATCTCGAAGTAAGATAGTACAGTTACGTAAGAACTTACCGTAACAGTAGATCTTTGAGAGGAGCTCTTCCAGCAGGCGCTGTTTTCCCTCCCACCTTCCACCTCGGAGTGTGCAGGTTTCTTCTCTAGGATGGGCTTCATCTCCTTCTCTTGTCATGCCATCTGCTGGGTACTGGGGGGAGAACTGAGATGGAGCTGGGTCTGCCCCCTCTTGTACCGTGACCGACATCGGGGCGGGGCCGGCGTCGGGGGCAGTCCCCAGCTGGTATTGCTGGCAGAAGTTTTTCCGTGTGGTCCTAGTGCCTGCGGAATAGTCCTAATTGTGATAGCCTGCTGCAAGAGCGCCTCTCAAAGATCTACTGTTATGGTAAGTTCTTACGTAACTGTACTTTATAAGTTCTTAGGTAATTGTTCTATCTCCCATTACAAGTCACTGACACTAGTGCCCTTGTGTGTGGTGGTGCACAGGCATGGACACAGTGGAAATGTCAGTGTCTTTAAAAAAAAACAAAAAAACAAAAAAAACGCAGATTACACTGTTCCATTGGTAATTGGCATGGTCATGGAAGAAACGGACATGCCAGCTGAAAACCAGTCAGGTGGCAACCCTAGTTTCTTCTGCTAAACCTAGTCTGTCTCTGAGTTAACAGTTTGAAATTGGGCCCGTGGCTGAGATTGTTGCTTTCTTCGCCTAGTAAGAAAAAAAAGAATGGACAGGGGCAGGAGAACTCTTCTGGAGGCCTTTATCGAGTCATTGTTCCGTCATTCCAGTATAAGATGGACTACAAAAAAGCTGGCAAATGCATTATCATAAACAACAAGAACTTTGATGAGAAAACAGGTATTTATGAGTCTTTTTCATTGCTGTTATGTTTCTGAATGTAAGCATCTTGTGCACCGTACAAGCAGATTTATTTTTTTATCAATCTGTATTTTTGCTGCTGACTCCACTTGGCCTTCCTCTCTCAGAACCACACACCCCTCAGCCACTAAACAGCCCTGTTCTGGACCAGTATCTAACAAACTTACAAATTTCACAATTTAAAACTAGATTTTTCACGATTCTTGAGCAAAAAAGGGAGTGAATTTAGAGATTTTGACTGCCAAACTGATTTGCACCAAAGAGTCTCCAAGGACTGAGACTTTTCACACCAAACTGTGAAATTCTAAGGGATTCCACATTCTTCCAGGCCAGTATGTTTCGATCCATCTCCCTGTAGGTGGCTGATGGCTCAAGCTGCAACAAGTTAATTTTTTTCACTTGCAAGTTCAGTGATAGGCCGAACTAGTTAGACAGGACACATCCTTGTTTTTGTTCTTTCACTCTTTGTGAGTACTCCATGACCACTGCATTTTTATTATCCCGTTAAAGGGGATCCGCATCCTCTTCATTTTAGACAGTTTCTCCTCAGCCAAACTCTTAATTTTTCTCAGTCTGCACTCTTAAAGTTCAGTGTGTTTTTGTCTGTCGGCACAACAGTAGTACTACCGCACGTGATGCCGGCAACCCACAATCGGGAGTAATATGGAGTTGCCTGGGAGAAGAGGATTGAAAGTCCCAGATGACAGTCCTCCTGCAGTGAGGGAGGCACGTGCACGCCACAACAGTACTGCCTGCTGGTGAGCCACAGGTGGTAGTGCAAGTGGAACCCCGAAGAGTGGGTGGGCAGTTCCTTGCTGTGATGTGAGTACACCTGATTGCTTGCGTCACTGTACCCCACGCTCCCAGAGCGCCCGGAGGATGAGGACAGAACAATGGAAAAGACTGCCGGCTGAAGCAGAATGAAGCGGTGTCCTTCCACAGGCCCTGTACCTTTCACTGGACTGCTCTGTAGAACACATGTGAGCCAAAACTCTCCCCAAGGCTTGGGTAACCTCTGAGAGCCATACCAGGGATCCAGTCTGTGGGGCACTGTAACAGGCAGGTAACAGTAAGTCCTGCAGGTGGCAGGGATAGGGAGGATGCTGCAGATGGGGGCCAGCTGAGCAGAGAGGAGGAGGAGGAGGACAAAATAATTAAAGTTTTTGTTTTTTGAGATAGAGTTTATATATGGTATTTGATTTTATTGTTTTTATTTTAAAGCTAAAAGTTTATATATGGTATTTTATTTTTTTGTTTTAAAGCTGGAGTTTGTATATGATATTTGAGTTTCTGTTTTTTTTTTTTTTTTGTTTGGGGTTTTTTTTTTCTTCGCTCTAAAGATAGAACATACGAACATACAAAAAAATGTAATCAGAAAAGGGCTTTCTAGGATTGTGGATATGTTGTTCATCCACATTTATTGCATGTCCCTTTCCCCTTTAAAATTTGCCGGAAGTCTTCAAGCTGGCTCCTCCCACCCACCTGGGTGTATATACCTCGGCTCCGCCCCGTGACGTCAGATCTTCCTTTCCGCTGGAAGATTCAGGTTGCCTCCCTCGTTCTTATGCATTTTATAGGCCCTGGCTTTCAAAACTTCAGATTTACTGAAATTAAAACTCGGTCGAGTTAGCGATCACGCTTTTGCATCTTTGATCATGGAAGAAAAATTTTCCCCCGGAGTTCGCCGGTGTCCTAGCGGCCAGAAGATGTCGTGTGCCAGTCCCCATCTCATGTGCGTCTACTGCCTAGGTGTCGACCATGACACCTCATCCTGCAGCTTTTGCTTGGCCTTCCATCCCAACGTTCTGGACAACCGCCTGGCACACCTAAAGTTGGGGAGACTGGAGAAAAGGAACCCTCCGGTGAAGTCCAAGGAGGCTAGGTGGGCGGTCTCCACAGCCACGGGCTCCACCGAACAGTTGGAACGCATGTTGGCATTCGAGGAAGAAGCGGTTCATGCCGTTGACACTCGGGGCTTCTTTGTTCCTCTTGACCTAGGCTCTACTTTTTCGGGCTCTTTTCAGGAGTTGTGTCAGTCCCTTCCCACCCGGGGAGAGGCGCCTGTGTGCTCGCACTCCTCCCGATTCCATAAGCGGGAGAAGGAACCGAGTAAACCCTTGTCTCGCCAAAGGCGCTCTTGGGACCAAAAGAGGTCCCAGTCCCAAGAGTATGCGGTCTCGACTTCGGTCGAGATGGCTTCTTCAGCCGCTGGCTTTTTGGCCCTTCCATCGGACCAGATGACCGAAGATGCGGTCGACGAGGTCGAGATTGTCATCGACCCCATTGACCCACTGTCGCCGGCTCCATACGACTCTTTGGAAGGGACTCCGGTCCTTGTCTTCCCTGATGAGGAGACCCAGCCCGCTGGTGTTCCCATCAGGGACCCAGTTCTGGACCCCCAGAAGTCACCAGTCCCGCTGGTGTCTCTGGAGCTACTGAGTCGGCCCGCCCGATCTCAGTTGAGGTCTAGAACCTCCTCGACTGACAGGCCGAGAAAGAGCCATAAGTGCTTTAAGAGGAGGCAGCGCCATCGGTCGTCCTTATCCTCCTCGGATGAGGAGAGGCTCCGGCGGAAACTCCAGCGCTACGAGGACCTTATGTGGCAACAGCTGATCTTCTCCGGGCAGAAGCCGACTCCAACTTCTTCCCCGGCCATTACTTGGCTTTTGCCTCCTAGGCCGAAGCCGACCCCTCTGGAGCCAAAATCTTTGGTTCCCCTGCCCATGGGGCCGGCAAATCCACCTCTTCGGCTTAAACCGGCCTCTCTGCCCATCGTGGTGGAACCACCGCCTAAACAGCCCATGGGAGGGGCTCCTTTGAAAGAAGACAGACCGGACACCAGGCTTACCTGGCGTTTATTGGTCATGGTCACTACTGACCACCCTCGGCGTGTTGAGGGTGATTTGGGCAGCAGGCCGCTGTATCCCGACTCCTTGGATTCTGATGTCACCGGGCTTCACTCTCATCCTGGGGATGATGAGTCGGCCGTTGACCTAGGGATGGAGGAATGTCCTTCCAAGGGATCCTTCGCCTCATCTCTGAGTCCACAGAGATGCCCCTGGGACCCATCCAGAAAAAGGCAGAGTACCTTCTTAGGGACATCCTTAAAAGAGGGGATACCACGATGGAGGCCTTTCCTGTGGCCGAGGCCATTGTTGGTTCAGCACTCGAACTCTGGCAGTGCCCTGCCTGTTGTCCAGCACCATCTGCCCGCATGTACACGGTTCCCATGGGGTCCCTTGCGGGGTTCACAGAGCACCCTTTGGCTGAGAGCCTGGTGTCCGCCTCTGTGTTCAGACATACTGTACGGGCAGTTCTGCCGACACTGACCGGCCTTCCGACAAAGAGTCCAAGCTCTTGGACCATTCGGCGAGGAAAGTCTATGCGGCTTCCTCCTTGGGCCTTTGTCAGGCAAGTTTGGCTGTCATCATGGCACACTTCTCTCATGACCTCCTCGGGTCATTAGACAAAGTCCTCCCACATCTCCCCGCAGACATGCAGGCCACGGTCAAACAGGTCCGAGACCAGGGTCGAGCTGTTGCCAGACAGCAGCTGCTGACGGCCCTGGACACTGGGGACTCCTGTGCCCGCTCGATGGCTGCTGCAGTTGCCTCTCACCGCAGGGCTTGGCTGAGGCTCTCCTCCTTCCCGGCGGATACTCGGCACAAATTAGCTGATGTGCCCTACCTTGGGATCAACTTGTTCGGACCAGGAGTTGCCAGTCACCTTCAGTGCGTAGAGCAGTCCAATGCCAACTTGGACGCAACTTCTGCCAAGGGTTCTTCGGGCAAGAACCAGCAGAAGAAGAGGAGGCCCTTTTGGCACTCTTCCCCTGCGGCTCAGCAGTCCTCCTTCCAAGGGGGACAGCGGCATCAGCAGCAGGCTCAAGCTTGGCACCCTTGGCCCAAGCCTGCACCCCAACAGGCCCGTAAAGGAGGCTGAGGCTCAGGTCCTGGAGCCTCCTCCTCCTCCAAGCATGGTCCGTGATGGAGTGGGGGCTGCCACCCCTTCTCCCGTCACAACAGCTCTGGGTCCTCCCGTGGGGGGCCGGCTCTGCCACTTCCTTTCCGCCTGGTCTGCAGTCACTTCGGACAGGTGGGTTCTCGAAGTGGTCGGTCAGGGACTGCCTCTAGAGTTTGAACAGTACCCTCCAAGCCGAGCCCTCGCCCCTCGGGAGGAACAGATATCCACTCACACCCAGTCGGCTCTTCGAGACGACGTCACTCAGCTCCTCCTCAAGGAGGCAATAGCTCCCATGGCGGATCCTCCAGCAGACCCAGGCTTTGTCTCCAGGTACTTTCTGGTGCCCAATCGGATGGGGGGCTGGCACCCCATTCTAGATCTCCACGACCGGAATCAATATCTCAGGTCTTGCACCTTTTGGATGGTCACTCTGTCCCAGATGATTCCATCATTGGAGTGAAACATGTGGTTTTGTTCACTGGATCTGCAGGACTCGTTCTTTCACATCCCAATCCATCCGTCCCATCAGTGGTTCCTCCACTTCAGGGTCGAGGGGACCCTGTACGAGTTCCACGCCATGCCGTTTGACCTGTCATCAGCCCCACAGGTCTTCAACAAATGCATTGCAGTTGTGGCGGCCCATCTGCGTCGGGAAGGGGTGTCAGAATTTACCCCTACCTCGACGACTGGCTTCTAACAGGTCACTCCCTTCTGAAGGTGGAGATATCCAGGGCCCTCCAGACCTGCTCCCAAGTCTGTCTCCTACTCAGGCCAAGTCCAGAGCACGCGTGCCTTCTAAGGTGATGGGCTTCGCCAGGCAGAGCTTGACTCCTGTCAAGCCAGAGCTCGGCTCCCGGCGGACAGGGCGGAGGTTCTTTCCTTCTTTGCCCAATCATTTCTGGTTGGGCAGTTGCGCCCTGCCTGGGACTTTCTGCGCCTTCTGGGTGACATGGCAGAGTGCACCTCAGTGGTCCGTTGGGCCTGGTGGCACATGCGCCCTCTTCAGTGGGAGCTGGCCACCCAGTGGACTCAGCGCCATGGTCAATTCGACCAGCTGGTCACTGTAACCCGGAAGATGTGAGACGCTCTCCCATGGTGGACTGCCCCAGACCGGTTGCAGAAAGGGATCCTGTTTGTCCGCCCCAAACCGTCGGTTGTTATCACGACTGATGCCTCTCTCATAGGCTGGGAAGCCCACATGTGGGACAAAAGGGCCCACAGGCTCTGGACCCCCGAGGAGTCCCAGTGCCACATCAATCTGTTGGAGCTCAGAGCAGTCAGACTGGCACTGTCAGCTTTCACTCCTCAGCTCTGGGGTCAAGTGGTTCAAGTCCAGATGGACAATACCACGACCATGTACTGCCTGAACAAACAGGGCAGCATGCACTCCCATCTGCTGTGCAAGGAGGCGCTCCATAGCTGGACCCTCGTGGGCCGGTTGGAGGCGGATCTCCTAGCCATCCATGTGGCAGGAGCCTTGAAACATCTGGCGGATGCTCTCAGATGTTTAGGCCAGACATCCCACAAGTGGTCTCTTCATCCAGAGGTAGCTTACAGCCTGTTCTCCCATTGGGGCAAACCGATGGTGGACCTGTTTGCCTCAAGGGAAAACACCAAGCTGAGGCTGTTTCATGCCGGCCCCCCCCAAGCAGGGCTCGCTGCAGGGAGATGCCTTCTCGAGGCCGTGAACCCCGGGCCTTCTCTACACCTTCCCTCCATTTCCCTTGATCCACAAGGTGCTCCTCAAGGTGAGGAGGGACAAGGCGAGGGTGATCCTGGCATCCCCAGACTAATCGCGCCAGTTGTGGTACCCAGATCTCCTCAGCCACAGCTGCAGGCCCCCGGAGCGGCTTTGTACACGCCCGGACCTGATATCACTCAATCAGAGGAAGGTATACCATCCGGACCTTCAATCCCTGCACCTTACAGCCTGGTAACTGAGTGGCTAGAGTTCCAGGCTTTGGGTCTTTCCGAAGATGTCTGCACTGTGATGGAGGCATCTAGAAAGGAATCGACCAGGAAGTGTTTTGCCTTCAAATGGAAAAGGTTTTCCATTTGGTGTCAGGACAAGGGCCTGGAACCTCTGTCCTGTCCCGTGGCTAACATTCTTCACTACCTTTTGTCTCTCTCCACAGGGGGGTCTACGGTTATCGACCCTTAGGGTGCACCGGGCAGCCATCTCTGCTTACCGGGCATGGGCCGGTCAGCCGATGTTGGCACAGGAGACAGTGGTCGGGTGCCTTTTTTAAAGGCCTGGATCACATATCCCCTCCAGTACGTGAATCTCCACCTCCATGGGCTCTACTGCTGGTACTGGCAAAGCTCATGGGCAAGCCATTCGAACCCATGCACAAGTGTGAGTTGTCACACTTGTGGAAGATGGCCTTCCTGATGGCTGTCACGTCAGCCAGAAGGACGGGGAGCTCTAGGCGCTTTCGGTGGACCACCTATATCTGGTCTTCCACAGGGATTGTCCTGAGCCCCAACCCGAAATTCCTTCCGAAGGTGGTGTCAGAGTTTCACCTTTACCAGGTGTTGGGTTTGTCACCTACGCTGAAGCCGCTTCTGGCAGACCTGCAGCCAAACAGACCATAGCAAGATGGATTACATCCTGCATAGGTCTGTTCTATCAGTTGGCGGGCAAGGAGCCTCCCAGAGGGATAAGAGCTCATTCTACCTGCCATACTGCTGCATCGGTGGCTGCTTCCAGGGACATTCCTATCCAGGAAATCTGTTGGGCTGCTACCTGGAAGTCAGCAGGATGCTGGTTTTGGGGCCTTGGTTCTCCAGTCTCTGTTTCTTAGGTAGGGGTGTGTGCGCCTTGCCTCCCTTCTCCTGGAGAACTACTTGGAGTCTGCCAAGAAGTGTGGATAGAACAACATATCCACGCTCCTAGATGAACAGGTTACTCGCCTGTAACAGTAGTTCTAGGGACATGGATATGTTGTTCATCCACACTGTCTGGCAGGTTCCTTGCCGCTTTAAATCTTGCCGGAAGGTCTTCAAGCTGGCTCCTCCCACCCACCCAGGTGGTAAAACTCTCGGCTCCGCCCCATGACGCCAGATCTTCCTTACCGCTTGGAAGCTCAGGTTCCCTCCTTAACGCTCTGCGATTAAGATTGGTTCCTAACTCTTCAAAACTTCTCAAAACTCGTTTTACATTGCTAAAAGACTTTGGTCGTCTTCTCCTCTCGGCTGCGATGGATAAATCGACTCCCGGATTTCGGAGATGCCCCTGCGGGCAGAAAATGTCTCGAACGGACCCGCACTCCACGTGCATCTACTGCCTAGGCCTTGAGCACGACCTGCAGGCTTGCGACCTGTGCTCTTCTTTTTCGGCCTATGTCCTCGAGGATCGTGCTGCCCGGTTACAGTTGGGGCGTCCCGAGAAGAGATTTCCTCCGGTCAAGTCGAAGGAGGCCCGATTGGCGGTGTCCGCGGCTGCGGGCTCTGCAGAACAGCTCAAGCAGATGATCGCCCTCGAAGAGGAGGCGGCGCAGGCCGCTCCATCTTCGGCCGCGGCATTCGTCCCCTCTCTCGGCGCCTCGTACTCTGCTTCTTTTAAGGAGCTTTGCCTGACCCTCTCGACCAAAGGCGAGGGTCCAACCTCTTCTGGACCGTTTCCGGTCAAAAGAGCAAGGTAAGTCCCATCGTCGACGCTCTTGGGAGCGGGAAAGATCTCCCTCCCTGGTCGACAGTCGACGGTCGACCCTTCAGCTTCGGCCACTGGCTTCACGGTGTCCCCATCAGGCCAGTTGACCGAGACACCTGTCGATGCGCCGTTAGACGGGTTGTCGGCTGGTGAAGCTGATAATCCCCTCTCCCTGGTTCCCCCGGTGAGAGTTGAGGATCCCATCGGCTCAACTGTGCCTCCGGTTCCGGAGCCGTCGGTGGAATCATCCGAGCCGAAGGGAGTACCGATCCTCGGCACCCCGCCGCACCGACCTCGGCCTAGCCGAGATTCTCGGTCTCGGACCTCCTCGCGGTCCAGCCGATCCCGCCGTCATAGGCGGTCTCGGTCTCGGCACCACGGTAAGCGGCGCTGCCGCTCTTCCTCTTCTTCCTCCTCCTCGGACGAGGAAGCAGCGCAAGCTGCACCGTAAATATGAAGAGCTTGTGGGCAACATCTGTTGGCGAGAATAAGCCGACCCAGTCGTCTTCACCGGCCATTAAGTGGCTGTCACGGGCCGGCGAAACAACCCCTCGCGGTGGTCGAGGCTGTTCCCAGGCAGGTTGTTGGGCCTATTACAGCTGCCCGCCCGTTTTGGTGGAACCGCCGTCTCCTCAGCCGTTAGTTGGGGCTCCAACCAAGAGTTCTCGGTTGGCTCAGGGCTGCCCCATAGGCTGTCGGTCCTCTCACTCCCGACAAACCTCGGCAGGTGGAGGTGTCTCAGGCTCGAGGCAGCTCTTGAAGACTCGTCCAGTCTGAAGATGACTCCTCCTTGTTCTCAAGCGGATGGACTTGGAGTCCTCAGGGGCAGTCAGTGGACGATAGCCTCGTCCTTTCTTGGTCTACCGGCTCATCTCGGAGTCCACGGGATGAAGCTCGAACCCGTTCTAAGCGGGCCAGATATCCCCTCACGGAGATTCTGGACCGAGGGATTCTCAACGGAGGCCTTTCCGGTGGCGAAGCCATTGTTGGTCCGGCCTTGGAACTATGTAGCGTCCTGCTTCCTGCCCTGCGCCTTGGCCAGAATGGCTAGGAAATGCATGATCCCCTACCCGGTTCCCTGTCCGGTTTCTCAAGACACCCTCTGTGGAGGGCTGGTTACCGACAGTGTTTTCCGGCGTGCGAAGCGCATGAGGACGATGGACAAACCACCCGACAAGGTCAAGGGATGGATTCGCCGGTGAGAAAAGTCTATGCTAAGTCCTCTCTCGGCCTTCGTCAGGCCAGTTCGGCCGTCCTGATGGCACACTTTTCTCATGCCCTGTTGGGCTCCCTGGATGAGGTTGTTCCCCATCTTCCCGCGGACCTGCAGACTATGGTCAGGCAGGTGCGGGACCAGGGCAAGGCGGTAGCGAAGCAGCAGCTCCAGACTGCTGTTGACATCGAAGACTCTTGTGCCAGATCAGTGGCGGCCGCAGTGGCCATGCGTCGGTGGGCTTGGCTGAGGATATCCACCTTCACCTCGGATACCCAGCACAAGTTGGCGGATGTTCCTTTTGGGGACTGACCTCTTGACCCTGGGGTGAAAGGTCACCTCCAGAGAGGATCGAAAGTCCAATGCCACCTTGGACTCGGTCTCTTCTCGCAGAAGGACAAAGGCCGTAAGCCTCAGCCTAAACCTTTAGCCCTTCTGTGCCTTGTCCGGCCCAGCAACGTCAGGGCCAGCAGGCTCGACCTTGGTACCCCAAACCCAAGCCGTCGGCTTCCTACAATAGGAAGCAAGGAGGGAAAGGCCCAGGAGGTCCCTCGGCTGGTCCCTCCTCCAAGCCTGCTCAGTGACGGGCTGAGGGGTGTCGCCCCCATCCCCGTCGCCTCACCCCTGGTTTCCCCCGTGGGGGGACGGCTCCGGCACTTCCTTTCCGCCTGGTCCGCTGTTACCACGGACAGGTGGGTCTTGGAGGTGGTGGGAAGAGGCCTGCCTCTAGAGTTCGACAGGCACCGCCCTACAGGCGTCGCCCTTGGGGGTTTGGAGTCCCCAGCCTCACTGGCGGCTCATCGAGCCGACATCACTCTCCTCCTCCAGAAAGAGGTGATAAGAGAGGTGGAGGACCCTCCCTCAGACCTGGGGTTTGTGTCCAGGTATTTCCTGGTCCCGAAAGCAGACGGGGGCTGGCGCCCATTCTCCGACCTACGACCTAAACAAGTTCCTAAGGTCTCGAACCTTCAGAATGGTCACTCTGGCTCAGATAATACCATCTCTGGAACACGGCGTGTGGTTTGCTCTCTGGACTTTCAGGATCGTTTTCACGTCCCTATCCATCCGTCTCACTGGAGATTCCTCCGCTTCCGGCGGAGGGATCCTATCAGTTCAAGCCATGTCCTTGACCTTTCTCTAGCTCCCAGGGTCTTCGCCAAATGCATGGCAGTGGTGACAGCATTCTCTGGCCGAGGGTCCAGGTGTGCCCTTACCTGGGCGATTGGCTGATAGCAGCCCCTCCAGACAGGAGGTGGAGCGGTCCAGAGATCTGGCCCTCCAGGTTTGCTCTCAAGTCGGCCTTCTCATCAACGAGGCCAAATCGAGACTCGAGCAGAGCAGGTGATACTGTTCATCGGGGCAGAGCTCGACTCTCTCTGAGCCAGAGCACGGGTCGGCGGACAGGGCGAGGTTCTTACCTCCTTTGCCCAATCATTTCTGGTTGGGCAATTGCACTCGCCGGGACTTCCTGCCTCCTGGGTCTCATGGCAGCCTGTACCAGCGTGAGTCCGTTGGGCCCGTTGGCACATGCGCCCCCTTCAGTGGGGGCTGGCCAGCCAGTGGTCTGCAGCTGCGATCCCATGGACCAGCTTGTGATGACGACCCAGGAGATGTGGGCAGCTCTCCAGTGGTGGACTGTTCCATCCCATCTGCAGGAGGCATCTCGTTTGTCCGCCCGAGCCGACGGTCTCACTATCGACCGACGCCTCTTTGATGGGTTGGGGTGCCCATCTGGGGGAACTCCGAGTGCATGGCCTCTGGTCCCCGCGGGAGTCCCGATGCCACATCAACCTGCTGGAGCTCCGAGCGGTCCGCCTAGCTCTCACCGCCTTTGCTCCGTTTCTCCGGGGTCAAGTGGTCCGAGTCCAGACGGACAATACCACGACCATGTACTACCTGAACCGCCAGGGCGGGACACGCTCCATGCTTCTATGCAAGGAAGCTCTCCGCATCTGGTCACTCGTGCGCAGCCTGGAGGCAGATCTCCTAGCCATTCATGTGGCAGGAGCCTCCAACACCCTGGCCGATGCCCTGAGCCGGATAGGGGCTGCATCGCACGAGTGGTCTCTCCTGCCGGAGGTAGTACAAGATCTGTTCTCCCACTGGGGCACACCTCTGGTGGATCTGTTCGCCTCCAGGGAGAACAAGAAGCTGAGGCTGTTTCATGCCCGCCCCCCTCAGCAGGGCTCGCTGCAGGGGGATGCCTTCTCGAGGCCGTGGACCCCGGGCCTCTTTTACGCCTTCCCCCCCTTTCCCCTGATTCTAGGGTCCTGCTCAAGCGAGGAGGACAAGGCGCAGGTGATTCTGATAGCCCCAGACTGGCCCCGCCAGTTCTGGTACCCAGATCTCCTCACCCTCAGCTCCAGGCTCCCGAGGCAGCTTCCAGCTCGCCCGGACCTGCTTTCAGTCAATCAGGGGAAGGTGTTCCATCTGGACCTTCAATCCCTGCACCTGACAGCCTGGTTCCTGAGCTAGCGATTCCAGGCCTTGGGTCTTTCCGGCGAGGTCCTCAACTCGTTGGGCGTCCCGTAAGTCGACCAGAAATGCTACGCCTTCAAATGGAAGAGATTTTCCATTTGGTGTCGAGGCAAGGCTTGGACCCTTCCTCTTGTTCTGTGGCCAGCATTTTGGACTATCTATGGTCCCTATCTAGTCAAGGGCTTGGGTCGGCTGACCCTAAAGGTGCACCTGGCAGCCATCTCTGCTTACCGGGCGCGGGCCGGTGAGCAGTCAGTGGCGCAGGAGAAGGTGGTCGGGGCTTTTTCAAAGGCCTTGATCACATTTCCCCTCCAGTGCGGGAACCCCCACCTCCGTGGGATTTACTGCTGGTATTGGCAAAGCTCATGGGCAAGCCATTCGAACCAATGCACAGGTGTGATCTCTCCCACCTGTCGTGGAAGACCGCCTTCTTGGTGGCTATCACGTCAGCCAGAAGGATGGGAGAACTCCAGGTGCTTAGCATCGAGTCTCCTTACCTGGTCTTCCACAGGGACAAGGTTGTCCTGCGCCCCCACCCGAAATTCCTTCCGAAGGTGGTGTCGGAGTTTCACCTTAACCAGGTGTTGACTCTGCCGGTGTTCTACCCCAATCACATCTCGGAGGCCGAATATAGGCTCCATACTTTGGACCCTAGAAGGGCGCTCGCCTATTACAAGGAGCGCACGGCTGGGATTCGGGGAGAGGTTCGCCAGCTGTTTGTCACCTACGCTGAAGCCGCACCTGGCAGACCTGCAGCCAAGCGGACGATAAGCAGATGGGTCACCTCCTGCATAGATCTCTGCTATAAGTTGGCGGGCATGGAGCCTCCCAGAGGGATAAGGCTCATTCTACCGCCATGCTGCTACATCGCTGGCTGCTTCCAGGACGTCCCTATCCAGAAATCTGCAGGGCTGCTACCTGGAAGTCAGCACACACCTTTATTACCCATTACCACATCGACCTTGAGTCACGCTGGGATGCTGGTTTTGGGGCCTCGGTTCTCAGTCCTTATTTCCCAAGTAAGTATTGGGGTGTGCGCCTTGCCTTCCTCCTCCCGGAGAACTGCTAGGAGTCTGCCAGACAGTGTGGATGAACAACATATCCATGTCCCTAGAAATACAGGTTACTCACCTGTAACAGGAGTTCTAGGAATGGCATGTTTGTTCATCCACACTACTAACCTCCCGGCCGCGCACAACCTGAGCTTCCAGCGGGCCAGATCTCTGAAGTCATGGGGCGGAGCCGAGGTTTTACCACCGGGTGGGTGGGAGACCAGCATGAAGACCTTCCGGCAAGATTTAAAGCGGCAAGGAACCTGCCAGACAGTGTGGATGAACAACATATACCATTCCTAGAACTCCTGTTACAGGTGAGTAACCTGTATTTCTAAGTGATATGTGTTGTTATCCCTACCTCCGACCTCCTGGCTTAGACACACAACCTTGCTTCCAGCGGGCTAAGCTCTGGCATCACGGGGCGGAGCCGAGGTATATACTCAGGTGGGTGGGAGGAGCCAGCTTGAAGACTTCCGGCAAGATATAAAGGGGGAAAGGGACATGCCAAGAAGTGTGGATGAACAACATATACCACTCTTAGAACTACTGTTACAGGTGAGTAACCTGTTCTTTCTTTCCATCCTTCCTTCCTAAATTTGCAAACTTCTAAGAAGCACATGGTTTCACGTAGTCCCTTTCTCATTAGATTCAATCCTTTACTGACTAAATATAAGGTTTTGGTATAACCTGCATATCTGTAAACCATGCCTTCATCTCCTCCAGCCACCTCCACAGTGCCCTCCCACTTTTAGCCCCAGTTTAACTTTTCCTTTATGGGATGGCTCCCAGGCTGTCACTAGTAAGTCACAGGACTGATTCAACATTGTCACACCACAGCACAGTAGCATCCTGCTAGTGTCTCTTCAGGGTTTTCTAAGGCCTAGAAATTCCTTGGGCTTGGCTTTCAAAAGTCATCAGAGACACCTTGTTAGATTCTGCCTGTGCATCTTTACAGTAGGATGCACTTGCAGCTGATTCCGAACCGCCATTGATTTTGTGGCACTTGAAACATAGAAGCATAGAAGCTGACAGCTGGAGGAGACTGCTAGGTACATCTGGTCTGCCCATTTGCTTTAGACTTATTTGACACTCTAGATGCCCTTTGTAGTCAGGGCTCCCTTGTGTCTATCCCATGCATTCTTGAATCCCCCCACAAAGTTGACCCCCACAACCTCTTGGAGCAGTCTGTTCCAGGCGTCCACCACTCTTTCTGTGAAGAAAAACTTCCTGGTGTTGGTAGCGCACCACCCTCCCTGCAGCCTGAGGTCATGTCCCCTGGTCCTGGAGCCCTTCTTGAAGGTAAAAAGTTGTTAATGCATTTTATGTACTTTAATGTTTCAGTCATGTCCCCCCCTCCCTCTCCACACACTTCTCTGCTCCAGGGAGTACATATTCAGTTCCCTAAGTCTTTCCAAGTAGGACATGTACTGCAGACCCTGAATCATTTTTGTTGCATCATCTGTACTATTTCCACCTGAGCAATGTCCTTCCGGAGGAGAGGCCTCCAGAATTGGACTCCGTATTCCAGGTGAGGCCTGACCAGCGATCATCTATACAGTGGTAGTACTACTACCTAATTTCACGTCAGAGGCGAATACAATAAGGAGAGGGCCCGGCAGGGGTCGGGGAAGGTTCCCCCAGCTGTTTGTTACCTACGCTGAAGCCACTTCTGGCAGACCTGCAGCGAGCCAGACTATTGCAAGATGGATCACATCATGCATAGGTCTGTGCTAGTAGTTGGCGGGCAAGGAGCCTCCCAGAGGGATAAGAGCTCATTCTACCCGCCATACTGCTGCATCGGTGGCTGTTTCCAGAGACGTCCCTATCCAGGAAATCTCTCGGGCTGCTACCTGGAAATCGGCAAACACCTTCATTACCACATCGACCTTGAGTCACGCCGGGATGCTGGTTTTGGGGCCTCAGTTCTCCAATCTCTTTTCCCCAAGTAAGTATCAGTGGGGCTGTGCACCTTGCCTCCCTCCTCCTGGAGAACTGCTAGGAGTCTGCCAATAAGTGTGGATGAACAACATATCCGCGATCCTAGAAAAACAGGTTCTAGGGACATGGATATGTTATTCTATCCACACTTACTGGCAGGTTCCTTGCCGCTTTAAATCTTGCCGGAAGGTCTTCAAGCTGGCTCCTCCCACCCACCCGGGTGGTAAAACTCTCGGCTCCGCCCCATGATGCCAGATCTTCCTTACCGCTTGGAAGCTCAGGTTCCCTCCTTAGCGCTCTGCGTTTTAGGCCTGGATCGTAACTCATCGGTTAAACCGAAACTCATACTTAAATTTTCTAGATTTCAGTCTTTTTCTTACTTCGCGGCTGCGATGAACGTGTCGACTCCCGGATTTCGGCGGTGCCCTTGTGGGCAGAAGATGTCTCGGACCGATCCGCCTCCACGTGCGTTTACTGCCTTGGGCGCGATCACGATCCGCAGGCCTGCGAATTGTGCAAGTCCTTCTCGGTCAATGTTCTCGAAGACCGTGCTGCCAGACTTCAGCTTGGGTACCCCGAGAGACATATTCCTCCAGTAAAGTCGAAGGAGGCCCGTTGGGTGGTGTCCACGGCGGCGGGCTCGGCTGAGCACCTTGAGCAAATGATTGCCCTCAAGGATCTTCTTCTTCACAGGGGACTACGAGGTCCGCAGTCTCTCTGTCGGCCCGTCGAGCCAACATTGCCCTGCTCCTCCAGAAGGAGGTAATCAGGAAGGTGGCGCATCCTCCACCAGACCCAGGGTTTGTGTCCAGGTACTTCCTGGTCCCGAAATGGACGGGGGGGGGGGGTGCTGGCGCCCCATTCTAGACCTGCACGACCTGAACAGGTTCCTAGGGTCTCGAACCTTCAGGATGGTCACTCTGGCTCAGATCATTCCATCCTTGGAACGAGGCGTGTGGTTCTGTTCTCTGGACCTTCCGGACGTGTTCTTTCACGTCCCAATCTGTCCGTCCCAGCAGCGATTCCTCCGCTTCAGAGCAGAGTGGTGCCTCTACGAGTTCTGGGCTGTGCCCTTCGGCCTTTCTCTAGCTCCCAGGTTCTTCAAATGCATGGCAGTGATGACAGCATTCCTGCGGCGCCGAAGGGTCCGGTTGTACCCTTACCTGGATGACTGGCTGATTACAGCCTCCTCCAGACCGGAGGTGGAGCGGTCTAGGGATCTGGCCCTCCAGGTGTGCTCTCAAGTTGGCCTCCTCATCAACGAGGCCAAGTCGGAACTCGTGCCAAAGCAGGTGATCCAATTCATCGGGGCAGAGCTCGACTCTCTGTGAGCCAGAGCACAGCTCCCGGCGGACAGGGCCGAGATTCTTTCCTTCTTTGCCCAGTCATTTCAGGTTGGGAAAGTGCGCCCTGCCCGGGACTTCCTGGGCCTCATGGCGGCCTGCACCGGCATGGTCCGCTGGGCCCACTGGTACATGCATCCCCTTCAATGGGGACTGGCCAGCCAGTGGTCACAGCACTTCGATCCGCTGGATCAGCTAGTGACAGTGACCCAGGGGATGTGGAACGCTCTCCAGTGGTGGACTGTTCCAGCACATCTGCAGGAGGGCATCCCGTTTGTCGGCCCCGAGCCGATGGTCTCTCTATCGACCGATGCCTCTCTGATGGGTTGGGGTGCCCATCTGGGGGAGCACAGAGCGCACGGCCTCTGGTCCCCTCGGAAGTCCCGATGCCATATCATCCTGCTGGAGCTTCGAGCGGTTCATCTAGCCCTCACCGCCTTCGCTCCTTATTTACGGAGTCAAGTGGTTCAGGTCCAGACGGACAATACCACGACTATGTACTACCTAAACCGCCAGAGCGGGATGCGCTCCGTGCCTCTATGCAGGGAAGCTCTCCGCATTTGCTCACTCGTGCGCAGCCTGGAGGCGGATCTCCTCGCCATTCACGTGGCAGGAGCCTCCAACACCCTGGCCGATGCCCTAAGCCGGATAGGGGCTGTGTCTCATGAGTGGTCTCTCCTGCCGGAGGTAGTACAAGATCTCTTTTCCCACTGGGGCACACCTCAGGCGGACCTGTTTGCCTTCAGGGAGAATGCGAAGCTGAGACTGTTTCATGCTCGCCCCCCTCAGCAGGGCTCGCTGCAGGGGATGCCTTCTCGAGGCCGTGGACCCCGGGCCTCTTCTACGCCTTTCTACATTTCCTTGATCCACAAGGTGCTTCTCAAGGTGAGGAGGACAAGGCGCAGGTGATTCTGTAGCCCCAGACTGGCCCCGCAGTTCTGATATCAGATCTCCTCAGTCTCAGCTCAGGCTCCCGGGCGGCTTCCAGCCCCCGGACCTGATCTCAGTCAATCAGGGAAGGTATTCCATCGGACCTTCAATCCTGCACCTGCCGGTCTGGTTCCTGAGCGGCTAGAGTTCCAGGCCTTGGGTGTTTCTGACGAGGTCCTCAACGTCGTTGAGGCGTCCCGTAAGGAGTCGACCAGAAAATGCTACGCCTTCAAATGGAAGAGATTCTCCATTTGGTGTCAGGGAAAGGGCCTGGACCCTTCCTCCTGTTCCTTTGCAAGCATTTGGACTACCTGTGGTCCCTTTCTCAGCAAGGGCTTCGGTTGACGACCCTTAAGGTGCACCTGGCATCCATCTCTGCTTACCGGGCGCGGGCCGGGAAGCAGTCGGTGGTGCAGGAGAAGGTGGTCGGGCACTTTTTCAAAGGCCTTGATCACATGTCCCCTCCGGTGCGAGAACCTCCATCTCCGTGGGATCTACTGCTGGTATTGGCTAGCTCATGGGCAGGCCATTCAACCGATGCACAGGTGTGATATCTCTCACCTGTCGTGAAGACCACCTTCTTGGTGGCTATCACGTCAGCCAGAAGGATGGGAGAGCTCCAGGCGCTTTCCATTGAGTCTCCTTATCTGGTCTTCCACAGGGACAAGGTTGTCCTGCGCCCCCACCTGAAATTCCTTCCGAAGGTGGTGTCGGAGTTTCACCTTAACCAGGTGTTGACTCTGCCGGTGTTCTACCCCAGTCACACCTCGGATGCCGAATATAGGCTCCATACTTTGGACCCTAGAAGAGCGCTCGCTTATTACAAGGAGCGGACGGCTGAAGTTCAGGGAGAGGTTCGCCAGCTGTTTGTCACCTACGCTGAAGCCGCACCTGGCAGACCTGCAGCCAAGCGGACGATAGGCAGGTGGGTCACCTTCTGCATAGATCTCTCATAAGTTGGCGGGCATGGAGCCTCCCAGAGGGATAAGAGCTCATTCTACCTGCCATACCGCTGCATCGTGGCGCTTCCAGGGACGCCCCTTTCCAGGAAATCTGCAGGGCTGCTACCTGAAGTCAGCACACACCTTCATCACCCACTACCACATCGACCTTGAGTCATGCCGGATGCTGGTTTTGGGGCCTCGTTCTCCAGTCTTTATTTCCCAAGTAGGGTGTGCGCTTTGCCTCCCTCCTCCTGGAGAACTGCTAGAGTTTGTTAGACAGTGTGGATGAACAACATATCCATGTCCCTAGAAATACAGGTTACTCACCTGTAACAGGAGTTCTAGGAATGGTATATGTTGTTCATCCACACAACCCACCCGACCTCCCCGGCTTCGACGCACAACCTGGCTTCCAGCGGGCTAGATCTGGCGCCATGGGGCGGAGCCGAGAGTTTTACCACCCGGGTGGGTGGGAGGAGCCAGCTTGAAGACCTACCGGCAAGGAACCTGCCAGACAGTGTGGATGAACAACATATACCATTCCTAGAACTCCTGTTACAGGTGAGTAACCTGTATTTACTCACCTGTCACTGTAGTTGTAGGAATGGTATATAGTTCACATACACCACCCCCACCTGGCCTCCCCTGGCAAATGGCACACTGATCTCTGCTTCTCGTTTGCAAAGATGTCACAGTGTGAAGTCTGGGGATATACGTCTTGGGTGGTAGGAGGACGTAGCTTCAAAATGTCCAGAGAATCAGTACTTCTGGTGGAACTGCCAATGTGTGGATGTAAACTGTTTACCACTCATAGAACTACAGTTACAGGTTAGTAACCCATTTTGTTGTGTGTGAGACACATTACAGGGGATAAGGAGAAGCTGACGGCCAGCAGTAGCTGCCTAGGGCTTTGGAATTTGGTTAAGCTAGAAAATGAATGAGTCTCAGAATCCTTTATGTTACATACTGTGATTTTAATTCACTTCTTGCTCTGATTTGATTTTCAGGTATGAGTGCACGTAATGGCACGGATAAAGATGCAGGTGACCTGTTTAAGTGTTTTCAGAGTCTGGGGTTTGATGTTTCTGTCTATAACGATCAGACCACAGAGCAAATGGAGAGGTTACTTTTAGCCGGTAAGTCTCCATAAATTCCCTTATCTGTTTTAATACCACTAATCTGTACAAATATACTTTTTATTTATTTGTTTATTGTTATTTATTTATTAGATTTCGGATATACTTTTACTAAGTCAATTTGCCCCTCTAGTCAGAAGGTGTTTATTTCTTTTTGGTTTATAATTTGCTTTATCGTCCAGCTGCTCTGCAGGGTATTTGCCTCCTGCTACCCTCAGTCACCAGGTTCTTGCTGTCTTGTGCCTCTGTGGCTTATCCCCCCCACACACACACACACAACGGACCGACCTCTCCAGAGTATGATTGCAAGACAGAAGGATCTCGGTGGGTCTGGCAGACTCCATTAATTCAACCATATAATATTGTAACTGCAGTACAGTGGCAGCCAGAATTAAGTAGCACTATTACAAAATATATCTCTGTGAAATCCCATTGAAATGAACACAATTCTGCTGTGATACACTATAGATAGAGTTATACAGCTAAGGCCTGGTTCTCTTTTCTCTTTGTCTATCTTTATTGAGTTTAAACACCAGTCAATCAGACAGACAATACAAAAAATGCATCAAACATGAGTACATCATATAACAACTGTACAGTAACAACCATTTAAGAACACGATTGAAAAGCAAAAACCAAACACAATTTATTCCATAGCAGCATACAAGTAATCGAGTGTAACCCGTCACAGTTTTGCATGCAATTAAGTACAGGAGCAAAGCATTATCTGTGAAGGGAGGAACCAATACACCATCTCCAGTCACATCCCCAAGGGCCCCCCCCCCAAAAAAAAAACAGTATCCCCCAGTCTCAAAGGGAACTGCCATGTAGCACAACTGCCTCCACCGGTGATGGATTCTGCGTATCTGACCAAAATGTGGAGAAATTGTTCTTCCCTCCCTCTTGGAGAATAAGTAAGTCTTTCCAATGCCAGTGTTTTGAGGCATAATGTTTTCCACTGACCCAGCGTAGGAGTAGCTGCGGAAGACGCGTCCCCCACCATGGGAAAGATGGCGGCCACGCTGGGCTGCCATCTGCATGGGCTCTGAAGGGAGCTAAAAAACGTTCTTATTCTTAAGCTGCTTTAAGTGTCTTTTAGGAGAGTGCTGTTATTTTAATTTTAATTTTACCAAACTCGGTAGCTGCTCTCTGTGTCTAGAGTTTAAGAATTACTTTGTCTATTTTAGTTGCGAGGTTTAGGCATAAAGGGTTAGGTAGAGATGAGGAAGTGATTGTAGCCTGAGGAGTCAGCTTTTTTTCGTTTTTAGGGAGGCAAGGAGGAGCAGTGATAGTATAGTACTGTGGTTCCTCCTATACGAACCCTGCTGCTGCTGTGGTTAACAGGGTTCACAATCCGCTTTTAAAGTGGAAACTTGCCCCGGGGGCTTTCTGCTGGCCAAAGGAGTTTCCTGGAGCACCAGTGGCATTAGAGTGGAGTGAAGGTCACCATTTTCTGACCAGCTGAGGTGTTTGGTTGAAGAACAGATTTTCGGAAGTCGAGCGGTGTTGGAAGGAGTTCAAGAAAGTAGGCGGAAAGTAGAGGAACGAACGTAGATGATTGTGGAATCTGTTGGGGTGAGAGACCATTGGACAGTCCCCGGAAAAGCTTCAACCTATTGTTGTACTTGGACCGGGAAAGTGATGTTTTGCGGTCCTGTACTAGGAAGTGGAACCTCTGCTCATGGGCCATCCTGAAGGGGGTGTGTGTAGATCGACTGGGTTCCCGGGCCTGACTGGGAGGATCAGTATTAGGTCAGCCGAAGGGTGGGCCTGTATGACGGTTCTCTAAGGAGCGCAGAGGCGTGACCTGGAGCTGTGAAGTTGTGCTTCTGTCAGATTGGGCTCTGAAGTAGGAGAGCAAGAGGGAGGGAGGCCCCTGACCGAGGTGGAGGAAAAGGGTCGATTGGATTTACTTGGACTAGATTTCTGAGGAAGTGAAATGACTCTGGACTATCAAACTGATTTGGTGACTTATACACTCTAACAAACTCTTTTAACTTTGTGCAAAACCCCAGGTGATGATTTCTGTTGTTTCCTGGAAATAAATTGCTTTATTGCATATAAAGTTATTGGCTGGCTTTCTGATACTGGCTGGGGTGAGAGCCAGGCCTGTTCAAGAAGTTTCCTGGACAAAAAAAATCGCAGAGGTGGAAGCTCTGTGATATTAGACTCTCTCCTGGAATTTTTTATTGACTGTTACATTGGGGGAGGGATGCCTAAGGGTGTGCTTAGGGTAGATTGTATGTTAGTGTATGATTGTGGTGTAAGTGGAATTAGGTGGATGTGCCGGGACTTTGTTAATTGCGATGTGTCAGGGCTGTCTGGGGGGGCCGGGGAAGCCAGGATAGTGTATCGGGCATCTCAGCAGCGCGATCTACATCCCTTCATCTGCCTCCCGGTTTCTAACATTGCAGCAGGACACTGCCAGGAGGTGGGGATTTGGAGGGGCTGGGGTGATTTTGGGCAGTGGGGTGCCCCGTGCATGGCAGAGGGTGGCAGGATAGAGACTGTCAGGTGTAGAAGGCAGTCTGGATTACGACGGGCACAAGAGCTAGACGTGTTTGGTGCCCGTCTCCAGGGATTCCACCAGATCGAGTTGCTAGGTAACCTGATGGGCTGCTTTATCCACTAATTCCCTGTGGGCAGTGCTGTGCAATGCTAGATTGATCGGAACGAGACTGCTATTATTGCGGACTTGATTTCCTTGGTCGATCTGGCTTGCATCACGAAGACCTGGATTGGGGACGATGCTGGCCCGGTTTTTGAGGCTGCTGTTCTTTCTGGGTATACCATGGTGCACTGCCGCAGAGAGGAATGTAGAGGTGGTGGGGTAGCCATCTGCTTTAGATCTGACTTGGGCTTCGCCGTGCACCCAGTGAGAACCCTGGGTTCTTTTGAATGTGTGGGGGTCCGGGCACAGGCTGCTGGATTCTCCTGATTTCTAGGGACATGGATATGTTGTTCATCCACACTCATTGGCAGGTATCCTTGCCGCTTTAAATCTTGCCGGAAGGTCTTCAAGCTTGCTCCTCCCACCCACCGGGTGGTATAACTCGGCTCCGCCCCATGGCGCCAGATCTTTCCTTACCGCATGGAAGCTCAGGTTCCTCCTTAACGCTCTCGCTTGTGACTGGTTCCTATTTCTCCGTTTATGCGGTTTAAAATAAATTTTGCAAAAGACTTCAGTCTTCTATCCTCGTGGCTGCGATGGACAAATCGACTCCCAGTTTGGAGATGCCCATGCGGGCCGAAGATGTCTCGGTCGGATCCACACTCCACGTGTGTGTCTACTGCTTGGGCGCGAGCACGACCCGCGGGCTTGCGACCTGTGCTCATCTTTCTGACCTCGTCCTCGAGACCGGCTGCCCGATTGCAACTGGGCCGTCCCGGCGTTCCCTCCGGTGAAGTCCAAAGGAGGCCGGTTGGCGGTGTCGGGGCCCGGCGGGTCTCGGCGGATCAGCTCGAGCGGATGGTCGCCCTCGAAGAGGAGGCGGCGCGGGCCGTATCTTCCTCGGCCGCGGCATTTATCCCGCTCTCTCTGGGTTCTTCCTACACGGCTTCTTTTAAGGAGCTTTGTCTGTCCCTCTCCACTAAAGGAGAAGGGCCTGTGTCTGCTGGACCTTATTCTCGGTCCAAAAAGAGGGACAGGGGTAAGTCCCTCCGTCGACGCTCTTGGGAGCGGGAAAGGTCCCTCCCCCCGGGCCGTCGACCGTCGGCTTCTGTCGACCGCTCGGCTTCGGCCACTGGCCTCACGGTGTCCCCGTCAGGTCAGTTGACCGAGACTCCCACCGATGAAGTCGAGATTTTTCTCGACCCATTGGACGGGCTGTCGCCTTTAGCAGCCGAGATTCCCTCCCGTTCCCCGGAGGAGTTGAGATCCCGTGGGCTCGCCTGTGCCTCGGTTCCGGAGCCCTCGGATGGACCATCTGAGCCAAGGAGTGCGGTTCCGCCGACACCTCCCGCACCGACCTGAAATTCCAGGGCTCTCGGTCTCGGTCTCGGACCTTCGCGGTCCAGCCCGATCCCACTGGCATAGGCGGTCTCGGTCTCGGCACTGCTGTAAGCGGGCGTCTATCGTTGCCTCGCTCCTCCTCGATGAGGGAGGCTTCGGGCAAGAATTACGCCGACGGCATTAGGACCTTATGTTGCAACAGTTCCTCCTGGCTTCAACAAGCCGACCCCGCCGCCTTCCCCGCCATTAAGTGGCTGTCACCGGAACAGCCGGCTCAACCCTCGACTTATCCGAGGAGTTTACCCAGGTCGGTTGTTCGCCAAACCAGCTGCTCCACCGATTCCGGTGGAACCTCCGCTCCACAGCCACCAATTGGGGCTCGACCAAGGATTCTCGGTCGGCTAAGGGTCTACCCCATCGGCTGTCAGTTACCCTCACTCCCGACCGACCTGCAGGTGAAGGGTGGCTCGGCCAGAGGCAGTTCTTGAGGACTCTTCCGAGTCGAAGATGATTCCTCCTTTTTCTCAAGCGACTGGACTTGGAGTCTTCAGGAGGTCAGTCAATGGATGATAGCCCGTCGTCCTTCCTAGGACTGCTTCGGCTCATCTCGGAGTCTCACGGGATGGAGCTCGAACCCGCTTTCAAACGGGCCAGGTATCCCTCACGGAGATTCTGGACCGAGGGATTCTCCGACGGAGGCCTTCCGGTGGCCGAGGCTATAGTGGGTCCGGCACAGAGCTTTGGTAGCGCCTGCTTCCTGCCCTCGCGCTCGGGCCAGGATGGCTAGGAAGTATCGCGGTCCCTACCGGTTCTTTGTCGGTTTTTTGAACACCCTCTGCTGAAGGGTTGGTTGCCGACAGCGTTTTCGGCGCTACTGCGCCAGGGATGTGGACAAACCTCCTGACAAGGAGTCCAAGAAATTGGACTATGTCGGTAAAAGTCATGCGTCCTCTCTCGGCTCAGTCAGGCCAGTTCGGCCGTCCTCATGGCATTTTTCTCATGCCCTGTTGGGCTCCCTGGATGAGGTCATCCCTCATCTTCCGCCGATCTGCAGACTACGGTTAAGCAGGTGCGGGACCAGGCAGGGCAGTGGCCAAACAGCAGCTCCAGACTGCTTTGGATATAGGGGACTCATGTGCCAGATCGGTGTGGCCGCAGTGGTATGCGTCGTGGCTTGGCTGAGGATATCCACCTTTACGGATACCCAGCACAAGTTGGCGGATGTTCCTTTTGGGACTGACCTTTCGGCCCTGGGGTGGAAGGTCACCTGCAGAGGATGCAGTCCAATGCCACCTTGGACTCGGTCTCTTCCGCTCAGAAGGACAAAGCCCGCAAACCTCAGCCCTAAGCCCTTTCGTCCTTCTGTGCCCCGTGGCCCGCCCAGCAACGTCAGGGCCAGCAGGCTCGGCCTGGCATCCCAAACCCAACCGCGGCTTCCTCTAACAGGAGGCAGGGAGGAAAGGCCCAGGGGTCCTCGGCGGTCCCTCCTCCAAGCCTGCCCAGTGACGGGCTGAGGGTGTCGCCCCCATTCCCTGGCCACCCTACCCTGGGTCCCCGTGGGGGACGGCTCGGCACTTCCGTTCCGCCTGGTCCGCTGTTACCACGGACAGGTGGGTCTTGGAGGTGGTGGGAAGAGGCCTGCCTCTGGAATTCGGCAGGCACCACCCTTCAGAGCCGCCGCCTCGGGGCTTCGGATCCCCAGCCTCACTGGCGGCTCGTCGAGCCGACATCGCCTCCTCCTCCAGAAGGAGGTGGTAAGAGAGGTGGTGGACCCTCCTTCAGACCCAGGGTTTGTGTCCGTGCATTTCCTGGTTCCGAACGGACGGGGCTGGCGCCCCATTCTCACTCTACACGACCTAAACAAGTTCCTATGGTCTCGAACCTTCAGGATGGTCACTCTGGCTCAGATAATACCATCCTTGGGCAGCGGGTGTGGTTCTGCTCTCTGGACTTGCAGGGCAGCGTTTTTCCGTCCCTATCCGTCCGTCTCACCAGAGATTCTTCAGCTCCCGGCGGAAGGATCCCTCTTGAGTTCCAAGCCATGCCCTTGGCTTGTCTCCAGCTCCCAGGGTCTTCACCAAATGCATGGCTGTGGTGACAGCATTCCTGCTGGCGCCGAGGGTCGGGTGTACCCTTACCTGGACGACTGGCTGATAGCAGCTCCCTCCAGGAAGGAGGCGGAGTGGTCCAGAGATCTGGCCCTCCAGGTCTGCTCTCAACTGGGCCTCCTTATCAACGAGGCCAAGTCGGAACTCGAGCGAAGCAGGTGATTCTATTCATCGGGGCGCAGCTCGACTCTCCTCGAGCCAGAGCGCGGCTCCCGGCGGACAGGGCCGAGGTTCTTTCCTCCTTTGCCCGATCATTTCTGGTTGGGCAATGCGCCCTGCCCGGGACTTCCTGCGCCTCCTGGGTCTCATGGCGGCCTGCACCAGCGTGGTCCGTTGGGCCAGCTGGAACATCTCGTCCCCTTCAGTGGGGACTGGCCAGCCAGTGGTCCGCGCCGCGATCCCTTGGACCAGCTTGTGCCGGTGACATGAGGGATGTGGGAACTCTCCAGTGGTGGACCGTTCCAGATCATTTGCAGGAGGGCATCCTTGTCCGCCCAGAGCCGCCGGTCTCTCTGTCGACCGATGCCTCTCTGATGGGTTGGGGTGCCCATCTGGGGAACACCGGGCTCATGGCCTCTGGTCCCCTCGGGAGTCCCGATGCCACATCAACCTGCTGGAGCTCCGAGCGGTCCGCCTAGCTCTCACCGCCTTTGTCCGTTCCTCCGGGGTCAAGTGGTCCGAGTCCAGACGGACAATACCCGACCATGTATATCTAAACCGCCAGGCGGGACGCCGCTCCATGCTTCTATGCAAGGAAGCTCTCCGCATTTGGTCACTGTGCACAGCCTGGAGGCGGATCTCCTAGCTATTCACGTGGCAGGGGCCTCCAACACCCTGGCGATGCCCTGAGCCGGATAGGGCTGCATCCCATGAGTGGTCTCTCCCTGCGGAGGTAGTACAGCATCTGTTCTCTCTTTGGGGCACACCTCAGGTGGACCTGTTTGCCTCCAGGAGAACGCGAAGCTGAGTCTGTACCATTCCGCCCCCTCAGCAGGGCTCGCTGCAGGGATGCCTTCTCGAGGCAATGGACCCGGCCTTTACGCTTTTCCCATTTCCTGATCCACAAGGTGCTTCTCAAGGCGAGGAGGGACAAGGCGCAGGTGATTCTGATAGCCCCAGACTGGCTCGCCAGTTCTGGTACCCAGATCTCCTCAGTCTCAGCTCCAGGACTCCGCGGCAGCTTCCAGCTCGCCCGGACCTGCTCTCAGTCAATCAGGGGAAGGTGTTCCATCCGGACCTTCAATCCCTGCACCTGACGGCCTGGTTCCTGAGCGGCTAGAGTTCCAGGCCTTGGGTCTTTCCGACGAGGTCCTCAATGTAGTTGAAGCGTCCCGTAAGGAGTCGACCAGAAAATGCTATGCCTTCAAATGGAAAAGGTTTTCCATTTGGTGTCAGGGCAAGGGCTTGGACCCTTCCTCCTGTTCCTTGGCAAGCATCTTGGACTATTTATGGTCCCTTTCTAGTCAAGGGCTTAGGTCGACGACCCTAAGGGTGCACCTGGCAGCCATCTCTGCTTACCGGGCGCGGGCCGGGAAGCATGTCGGTGGCGGAGGAGGTGGTCTGGCGGCTTTTCAAGGCCTTGATCACATTTCCCTCCCACTGGGGAACCCCCACCTCCGTGGGATCTACTGGTAGCATGGCAAAGCTCATGGGCAAGCCATTCGAACCTATGCACAGGTGTGTGTGCTCTCTCACCTGTCGTGGAAGACCGCTTTCTTGGTGGCTATCACGTCCAGCCAGAAGGATGGGAGAGCTCCAGGGCCTTTCCATGAGTCTCCTTACCTGGTCTTCCACAGGGACAAGGTTGTCCTCGCCCCCACCGAAATTCCTTCCGAAGGTGGTGTGGGAGTTTCACCTTAACCAGGTGTTGACTCTGCCGGTGTTCTCCCCAATCACACCTCGGAGGCGAATATAGGCTCCATGCTCCTGACCTCAGAAGGCGCCGCCATTATAAGGAGCACGGCTGAAATTCGGGAGAGGTTCGGGCCAGCTGTTTGTCACCTACGCTGAAGCCGCATCCGCAGACCTGCAGCCAAGCGACGATAAGCAGGTGGTAACCTCCCGCATAGATCTCTGCTATAAGTTGGCGGGCATGGAGCCTCCCAGAGGGATAAGAGCTCATTCTCACCCGCCATACTGCTGCAGACGTGGCTGCTTCCAGGACGTCCCTATCCAGGAAATCTGCAGGGCTGCTACCTGGAAGTCAGCAAACACCTTCATTACCCACTACCACATCGACCTTGAGTCACGCCGGATGCTGGTTTTGGGGCCTCGGTTCTCCAGTCTCTCTTTCCCAAGTAAGTATATGTGAGTGTCGTCTTGCCTCCTCCTCCCGGAGAACTGCTAGGAGTCTGCCAATGAGTGTGGATGAACAACATATCCATGTCCCTAGAAATACAGGTTACTCACCTGTAACAGGAGTTCTAGGAATGGTATATGTTGTTCATCCACATGTTCCTCCCGGCCTGAGCGCACAACCTGAGCTTCCAGCGGGCCAGATCTGGCGTCATGGGTCGGAGCCGAGAGTTATACCACCCGGGTGGGTGGGAGGAGCAAGCTTGAAGACCTTCCGGCAAGATTTAAAGCGGCAAGGATACCTGCCAATGAGTGTGGATGAACAACATATACCATTCCTAGAACTCCTGTTACAGGTGAGTAACCTGTATTTACCGCCCTTTTCCCACAAGAGGTTGGCAAATTCATTGTCAGTGAAACATTGGAAGCCCCCAGATGTATTGTCATGGGGATTTCAGTGTTTGGGCCAACGATGAATCATGTTGACTTGGTCATAACCTCCTCCAGATCATGTCATCGCTGGGCCTGTCGCAAGTAGTTTCTTCCGCGACCCACCAGGGTGGGTACACTTTGGACTTAGTGTTCTCACTGGGGCTTGAGATAAATGATCTCAAGATTGATCGGGTGGCATGGTCCAATCACTGCACGGCGCAGTTCATGTTCGGGGCACCCACCGGATACCCTTCCTCTACAGAGATGATGAACTGCCTTCCTTTGTGGGGATTGACCCCGGAGAACTTTTTGGCGGTAGCTGATCTGTCTAGTGTGGGTAATGCATGTGTTGGAGACATTGGCGCCATAGTAGGCTCCTATAATAGGGTGCTATCTGACACTGTTGACTTCCTCGCACCTGTCCGTTTATGACCCTAATCTTCCTACCTGAGGTCCCCATGGTTTGATGGGGACCTCAGGGAGTTGAAGAGAAAGAGTCGGAGGTTGGAGCGCTGCTGGAGGAAGACCGGCCTGGAGGAGGACAGACTGGCCCTGTGTGTGCATTATAATGCATACCAGGGGCAGTCAACCATAAGAAGACAGAATTCCTGTCCAGGGAGATTGCTGCCAGGAAGAACCGACCAGCTGCACTTTTTCAGACTGCGGACAAGCTACTTCGTCCGGCCTGTCTGCAACCGAAGAAGGTTTTTTCTAATGCTGAATGCGAAGTGTTTGCTCTGTTCTTCTCGGACAGGGTGTCTGGTATCCAGCAGGGAATTCCCCCAGTCAACCAGTCCAGAGCTGGGAGTGGTCGCCCGAAGTGTCCTGAGTGCGCTTCATCTCGTTGGGGGGAGTTTAGACCAGTGGAGGTAAGTGAGGTCATTAAGGTGGCAACCAATCTGAAACACAGCTTTTGTGAACTGGACCAGGTGCCAATGCGTTTCTTGATGAGATGAGGTGGCGCCTTTGGCCCGGTGTTTGCCCTGATTATCCGATTTTCCTTGTCAGAGGGGGTCTTTCCCGATGACTTGAAGGAGGCATTGGTGAGAGCACTCCTTAAGAAACCATCTTTGGACCTGGAGGTCAAGGCCGATTACCATCCCATCTCCAACCTTCCATTTTTGGCGAAGATTGTGGAGAAGGTAGTGGCGCTTCAGTTGGAGAAGCACCTTGTGACCCATGAGTTATATTAACCTTTCCAGTCGGGGTTTCGGGCAAGGCATAGCACAGAAACCTCGCTTGTTCAGGTGCAGAATGATGTCCTCAGGGCTAGAGATCGAGGGGAAAGGGCAATTCTTATTCTAGGAGTGTGGATATGTTGTTCATCCACACTCTTTGGCATGTCCCTTTCCCCTTTAAATCTTGCTGGAAGTCTTCAAGCTGGTTCCTCCCACCCACTCGGGTGGTATATGTCTTAGCTGCGCCCGGTGACGCCAGATCTTCCTTTTCGCTGGAAGATTCAGGTTCCTTCGTGCTACTTCTACAAGTACCGTAGGCCCTGGAGTCTAATCGACGGTTTTGCCGCATTTGCTTTTAAAACTCACAAGAGCTTACTTAATCCGATCCGAAAGATCAGACATGGAGGACAAGTCGCCCTGTTTTTGCCGGTGTCCCACGGACAAAAAAATGTCTCACACCGATCCCCACCTCTCGTGCATTTATTGCTTGGGTGCCGTGCATGATACCACTGCTTACACCATCTGTCTGGCCTTTCATCCCAATGTCCTGGACGACCGCAAGGCACGCCTACAGCTAGGGAGACCAGATCTTCGCAGTCCACCGGAAAAATCGAAGGAGGCCAGGTGGGGTGGTTTCTGGGATCCGCCGAGCAGCTCGAACAGATGGCGGCTTTTGAAGAGGAAGCTGCCCAAGCTTCGGCCAGCCGAAGTTTTTTCGTGCCGCTTAACCTGGGCTCCACCTTTACTGGGTCCTTTCGGGAGCTGTGCCAGTCTCTCCCTACCAAGGGTGAGGCACCCTTGGGCTCGCACTCCTCCCACCCCAAGAAAAGGGACAAGGACCCCGAATCTTCTTCTGGCCGAGGAAAACGTTCCTGGGACCGAGAGCGGTCCGATTCACAGGACCAGGCGGTCTCGGCCTCGGTCGAGATCGCTTCCTCAGCCACCGGCTTCTCGGACCTTCCGTCAGGCCAAGGCACCGAGGCTGAGGATACGGCAGAACCGGACGAGATTTCTCTCGACTTGATCGAGCCGTTGTCGCCGACCCCGCTTGACGACTCTCTGGAAAGGACAACCATACTTGCTTTCCCCGACGAGGATACCCGCCCTGCGGGCATTTTGATCGAGGGACAGGAGCCGGATCCTCGGTTTTCATGAATCCGGCCTCTCTCAATCGACAGAGCCGACATCGTCGGTCTCGATTGAGGAGTAGGACCCCGTCGGTCGAAAAACCGAAAAAGGGTCACAAACACTCCCAGAAGAGGTGCTGCCGCCATTCCTCATCCTCCTTGGATGAGGAGAGACTTAGTCAGAAGCTCCGTCGACGTTATGAGGACCTTATGTGGCAACAGCTAATTCTGACCGGTCAAAAGCTGACTACTCTGGCTACACGAGCCATTACTTGGCCTCAGCCTCTTCAGCCAACACCGACTCCTCCGGTACCGAGGACTCCGGTTCTCCCTCCAGTGGGACCTGCACGCATTCCTGCTCGGCCTGTTCCGGTCTCCTTCAGTCCCTGCACCTCACAGCCTGGTTCCTATGCGGCTAGAGTTCCAGGCTCTGGGTCTTTCCGATGATGTCTACACCGTGGTGGAGGCATCTCGTAAGGAATCGACCAGGAAATGTTATGCCTTCAAATGGAAAAGGTTTTCCATTTGGTGTCAGGGTAAGAGTCTGGACCCCTTATCCTGCTCTGTGGCTAACATTTTAGACTACCTTTGGTCTCTCTCTGCAAAGGGGGTCTTCGGTCATTGACCCTTAGGGTGCACCTGGCAGCCATCTCTGCTTACCGGGCACGGGCCGGTCAGTCGACATTGGCACAGGAGACAGTGGTCAGGTGCTTTTTCAAAGGCCTGGATCACATATCCCCTCCGGTGCGTGAACCTCCACCTCTGTGGGATCTTCTTCTGGTTTTGGCAAAGCTCATGGGCAAGCCATTCGAACCCATGCACAAGTGTGAGTTCTCACACTTGTCGTGGAAGACTGCCTTCCTGGTGGCTATCACGTCAGCCAGAAGGACAGGGGAACTCCAGGCACTCTCAGTGGACTCCCCTTATCTGGTCTTTCACAGGGACAAAGTTGTCCTGCGCCCCCACCTGAAATTCCTTCCGAAGGTGGTGTCTGAGTTTCACCTTAACCAGGTGTTGACTCTGCTGGTATATTACCCTAACTACACCTCGGACGCCGAGTATAGGCTCCATATTCTGGACCTTAGACGTGCTCTCCCCTACTACAAAGAGAGGACAGCGGAAATTCGGGGAGAGGTTCGCCAGCTGTTTGTCACCTACGCTGAAGCCGCTTCTGGCAGACCTGCAGCCAATCGGATTATTGCAAGATGGATCACATCATGCATAGGTCTGTGCTACGAGTTGGCAGGCAAGGAGCCTCCCAGAGGGATAAGAGCTCATTCTAGCCGCCATACTGCTGCATTGGTGGCTGCTTCCAGGGACATCCCTATCCAGGAAATCTTTCAGGCTGCTACCTGGAAGTCAGCACACACCTTCATTACCCATTACCACATTGACCTTGAGTCACGTCGGGATGCTGGTTTTGGAGCCTTGGTTCTCCAGTCTCTGTTTCCTAAGTAGGGGGTGTGCACCTTGCCTCCCTCCTCCCAGAGAACTGATAGGAGTCTGCCAAAGAGTGTGGAAGAACAACATATCCATGCTCCTAGAAAAACAGGTTCTAGGGACATGGATATGTTCAATCCACACTTACTGGCAGGTTCCTTACCGCTTTAAATCTTGCCGAAGGTCTTCAAGCTGGCTCCTCCCACCCACCTGGGAGGTAAAACCTCGGCTCTGCCCCATGACGCCAGATCTTCCTTACCGCTGGAAGCTCAGGTTCCTCCTTGCGCTCTGCATTTTGGGCTCGGATTCAAACTCTTCGTAACCCAAACCAATTTAAAATTTACAAGACTTCAGTCTTTATCTTCCCTGCTCATGTATGGACAAACCGACCTGATTTCGCCAGTGCCCCTGTGGGCAAGATGTCCCGGACCGATCCTTACTCCACGCATGCTACTGCCTGGGGCTTGATCACGATCCGCAGGCCTGGGATTTGTGCAAGTCCTTCCGGCCAATGTCCTTGAAGACCATGCCAGACTTCAACTTGGACGCCCCGAGAGAAGTATTCCTCCGGTGAAGTCAAAGGAGGCCCGTTGTGCGGTGTCCGTGGCGGCGGGCTCGGCTGAGCAACTTGAGCAGTTGATCGCCCTCGAGGAGGAAGCTTGGTCGCGGCATTTATTCCATTCTCCTTGGGCTTCTCCTACACAGCTTCTTTTAGGAGCTTTGTGAGTCCCTCTCTACAAAAGGTGAGGGTCCATCGGGACATTCCTCTCGGTCCAAGAAGAAGGACTCGAAGGGTAAGTCCCACCATCGGCATTCATGGGAGCGGGAGAGGTCCCCTTCCCCGGACAGTCGACACTCGACTTCAGTCGAGGTTGTGGCAAAGGCCGCTGGCTTCACGGTGTCCCCGTCAGGTCAGCTGGCCGAGACACCCATCGACGTGGTCGAGATTTTTCACGACTCTTTATTTCCTAAATAGGGGTGTGCACCTTACCCTCTCCTCCCAGAGAACTGCTAGGAGTCTGCCTGAAGTGTGGATAGAACATCATGTCCATGTCCCTAGAAAAATAGGTTACTCACCTGTAACAGTAGTTCTAGCAGCAGTATATGGCGTTTATCTACACTGACCCACCTGACCTCCCCTAGCAAAGTGGCACATGGGTATTGCTTCCAGCGGGCAAGATCTGATGTCACGGGGTGTTGCTAGGGGAGTTACCACTCAAGTGGGTGGGAGGAGCCAGCTTGAAGACACTCCAATGGAGTCTTAAAGAGAAAGGAATACTGCCTGAAGTGTGGATGAAGATCATATACCACTCCTAGAACTACTGTTACAGGTGAGTAGCCATTTTTTTAGGAGGCAGTGTGGTCCTTTGGTTAGAGCACAGACAGTGACAGAGGTGGCTGTAGATTCAGATCTCACCACACCCTGTGTTTGATCTTGAGCACATCACTTAACATCCCTATATATTGATTCACCTTGCTGTAAAGTTGGCTCCAAAACCACACATTAAGCAGATGATGTACCTTGGTTTAACTATTTTAGGCAAATATGTTATAAAAGAAGCTTTTTTAGAAGGTGATGTAGCCATTGAAAAATACAGACCAAAAAAATTATGTTCGGTTTGGCAAATGTCATACCTTTTAGTAAGTTAACAAATAGCTTAGATATTCATGCTCTCTAGGTTCCTAAGGTCTCTTTATGAGAAATAAGTTGATTATTTTCTTTTGTATTGTAGTATCTCAGGAGGACCACAGTGACTGCGCTTGCTTTGCCTGCATCCTATTAAGCCATGGGGAGGAAGGCATGATATATGGGACAGATAGTGCCATGCCAATAAAGAAACTGACCTCTCTGTTCAGAGGAGATGTGTGCAAGAGCCTTGTCGGAAAACCAAAGCTTTTCTTCATTCAGGTAATTCAGGTCTGCAACTAGCTGGTCACAGATTTGCATATCTGTGTCAGCTGTTGAATACTGCTGTGTTAAACTTCTGAGTGCAGTGATGCTGTAATCTATAGGGTCAGCTTCTTTGGTGAAGCTGTGAAGTATTTTGACCTCCTGGTTTCGTGCTGTCTAGACAGACAGATGTGTTTGACTGGACAAGATGCCTTATTTACTATGTTTTTGTTTTCCTGGTAAATGCACTAAATACACAAAGCCTGTTTTCAGGCACAACCAGGGAGCATACCGAACTACAGTGACAAACGCAGCATTGATGGTATACATCCACGTACAAAGCACAAAAAGTACAATGGAAATAGTAATTAGAACTATATCGCAATGAAACTCAAAATTATAATGGCATAAAGGAGAAATATAATGAGCAGTATATCAGATGTAACAGCAAGCAAAGAGTAACAAGGAACAAAAACATGTCACATAAAAAACAAAACAGTAAAACTACTTACAGAACAATCAGCCTTAACAGAGTAAATATCAGGGGTCACACTAGAGTGTAATAACTCAGATTAAGCAATACCGACTGAGAAGCCAGTCTTTTCCGAGGGATTAATGCCCATTTGGGGGGAGATGGGTGGCCCCGAGGTACAGCTGAGAGCCGCCTCCCCCCAACCAGTTGTTAGTCCAAGGAAATGACTGGCTTCGAGGTTATTTTAATTAACAACCGGTTCCTTTTTTCCCTTTACTTAGCTGTTAAGCAGAGAGCGTAAGTTGTGCATGCTGCACAGTGGCAGGGGGCAGCTGGATCAGTCATTTCTAAGACATTAATGACCGATCCAGTAGCCAATCAGGAGCCTCAGTAGACACTTGAATAATTAATTAGATTTATAATAGAAATTGCATCACGCAATAATCCAATTTATAAAATGGTAAGGGAAAATCCTGAAATCTGATTGTCTGTTGTTCATGTAGCAATTATGTTCCACGCATGGAAAATAAAAAGTGCTGCAATATGTGCACTGATCACCACTGGAATCATTACGCTAACGGAATGTTAAGAATTCAGCTAGCAGCCATTTGTTTTTTGCCCTGTAACTGTAAGCATCACATTTACTTGCACTGGGCCCTAAAAAATAAAACTACCGTAAACACAAAATAAAACAGATTAATTAAATGCTGTTTCCCTGATCATCACATTCCCCTTTGACCTCTTATATGGACACAGGGTGCGTGGACCACTAGACTTGATCCTGGAGGACTGGGAAGGCAAGCTCGCCACCCAGAGAACTCCCATAGTGGATTGTGTCCTTAAGTTTAGGGAAAAGCTGAAGGAGCTTATGGGAGCAGCCCAGAACAACCTGGTAGCTGCCTGGCAAAAACAAAAGATATGGTATGACCGCAGAGCCAGAGCTCGCTCGTATACTGTGGGTCAGGCGGTCATGGTCCTAATCCCAGTCCGGAAAGATAAGCTGCAGGCTGAGTAGGCAGGACTGTACAAGGTAGTCAGACAGGTGAATGACGTAAATTATATTATAGAACTGCCTGACAAGAGACTTACCCAAAGGATGTACCATGTCAGCATGATGAAGCCATATGCAAATAGGGCTAACATGGTCTTTGCAGTGTGTAGTCCTGGGAAAGGGACAGACAAGGAAGACTTCCTTCTGGACTTGCTGGAAGAAAGCAAGCGGGAGTCCTCTGTGGAGGCAATTAAAATGTCACCTCAGTTGACCCTGGACCAGATCCAGGAAGATTTAGCAGACTTTGCCCCATTGTTTAGCGTCAAGCCTGGATTGACCCCCTTAGTGACGCACAATGTAGAGACAGGGATGCAAGCACCCTTACGGTGGACAGCATATTGGGTGTCTGAGGCCATCCAAAAGGACATTAGGAGGGAGGTGGAGGAAATGCTGGATTTAGGGGTAATCCAGAAATCCCACAGCCCCTGGGCCTCACCTGTAGTCCTTGTTCCCAAGCCAGCTGGCTCTACTCATTTTTGTGTGAGACTGTCATAGATTCAACGCAGTCTTGAAGTCAGATGCCCACCCAGTGCAACGGATGGACGAACTACTGGACAAGTTGGGAGGGGCGACGAACTTTACCACTATTGACCTGACGAAAGGGTATTAGCAGGTGGAGTTAACTGCCAGGGCTATAGAGAGGTCGGCCTTCATCACTCCAGTAGGGTTATTTGAGCTTAAAGTAATGCCTCTCGGAATGAAGAACGCCCCTGCCTCCTTCCAAAGGTTGGTGAACCAGGTGTTAAATGGTACTGAAGAGTACGCCGTGGCATACCTGGACGATATTGCCATCTTCCGTGCCAGCTGAGAGGAACACCTCTCCCACCTTAGGGAAGTGCTGGGCAGGATACAGAGGGCTGGGCTCACTGTGAAAGCTGAAAAGTGCCAGGTGGCCATGGCTGAGGTGATATACCTCAGGCATGTAGTGGGCCAGAGACAGCTCTGTCCTAATCAAGCAAAAATTGAGGCAATCAAGGCATGGCCCAGACCTAACATACAGAAGCTGGTTCGGAGTTTTCTAGGGACCACAGGGTACTATAGAAAATTTGTATCAAACTACAGTGCCCTGGCAGCTCCCCTATCTGGCCTGTTAAAGAAAAGAATGCCTAAAAAGGTAAACTGGGAACCAGCCTGTGAACAAGCCTTTACACTGTATTAGCCCGTCCAGACTATAGTAAACCCGTTGTAATCCAGACGTATGACGCAGATGTGGGTATTGGGGCAGTACTTTGCCAGACTTCTAACCAAGGGAAAGAACACCCAATAGTGTACCTCAGTAAGAATTTACTTCCCAGGGAGCAGGCTTATTCTACAGTGGAGAAAGAATGCCTTGCAGTTGTGTGGGCACTAAAGAAATTAGAGCCATGGCTATACAGGTGGCATTTCGAGGTACAAACACATCACAACCCCCTGGTTTGGCTGGCAAAAATGGGTAAAACAAATGGCTGGCTTTTAAGATGGAGCCTTGCCTTGCAGGGGCATGACATGACTGTTACAGGGCATGGGCAGCAAATGCAAGCGCAGATGGGCTATTGTGTCAGTTAGAGCAGTGAACTAAATTTGGGAAACTCGTCCCATACCTAGGAATAGATTCCCCCAGATTCAGTCTAGGAGGGAGGACTGTGACACTTCACCTGTCTGCTTGTTATTATACTGTATCGTATTTGTGATTAATATAAGGTTTTTTTAATTTCTGCTTGGAAAATATGGCAGTCAGCACAAGGCATTGTGGAACCTTGGATTTTCAAAAAGATACTGCTCTCCCTCTGAGTAGAAAATCTAAGTGAGAGCTTCCTTTACACCAGGTTTTAACAGGTTGTAAAACCAGCCACTTGTATAAAGTATTGCATTTTATTACCTATTAGGAGGAAAGCAACTTCTGACATATACCTGTTACATTTCTCACCACTAGGAGAAATAGCTCTCAGGAAGTTCCCTTAAAGATAAGAGGTAATTCTGACCTGCCATAAAGCAGGCTCGCCAATTAAAAAAATATATATGTGTGTGTATGTATATATATATATATACGTGTGTGTGTGTGTGTGTGTGTGTATTTATATATACACATAAACATATACACATATTGTGGGATGCTTAGCAGTATGCAGATGCTGGAGACCTTGGTAAGCAGGAAGAGAGTGACCTCACAGCCAGCATCACCACTGAGCTGTGACCTCACAAACTGGGTGGCACCCTTGTTCTCTATAGAGGGTCAAAGCTAAGTGGAGATTGTGCTTTTTTATCTCTGGACTCCTGAAAGACACTCTCAAGAGCACTTCTACGTTAGGCAAATCAACCTCCACTATTTGCCAGTTGAAACTAGGGTAGGATTAAATAAGGTGGTTTTGTTTAACTTGTCCATTTAATTTGTATGACTGTACACTCAATATTATATGTTTTGTGTTTCGTATTTCATCTACTATTTTCATTTCAGTAAACTTTGTTTTTCTTGAAATCTTGCCTGAGTCTTTTGCCCATTTTGAATGTGAATGCTGGGAGAGGGTTAATAATTCTGACAGAACTGTTAAGCGCTTACAGTGTGTTACCATATGCACCAAGGTAAGATAAGTACCTAGGTCTCAGTTGAGTCAAAAGTGGGATTATGAACCAGGTTGGGTGCCCTCTGGGTTACGTATTGCACTGCATTTCCCCGAAGAGGGTATGATATCTGAACCTGTTAACTGGGTGTGCTAGCAAAAGGGTTCATATTTGACCCCAGGACTCGAGACTGGTAGTTGTTCGGACCCAAAACAAACAGGGGGGTTACCCTGTTTGTCTTCTGTTCACATATTGCACTTTGAGGTTTGGCACTGTGGGAGCAGAAGGTCTGACCACCGGAGTGCGTTTGTGACACCACCCACTTGGGTGGTATATCCTTCGACTCAGCCCCACGATGCCAGATCTTCCTTTCCACTGGAAGAAGCAGGTTGCCTCCTTACTGTTTCTAGGCCCTAGTGCTAAAATCTTCGAATTTACTTCCAAAACTCTAAACTCGCTTGAGTTTCATCTTCATTTCGATCTTCGATCGCGAACGCAGTGGACAAAAAGTCCGTGCCTGGACTTCGCCAGTGCCCATGCTGGCAGAAGATGTCTCGTACTGACCCCCACGCCACATGCGTCTACTGCCTGGGCCATGAACATGATACCCAGGCCTGTGATTTTTGCCAGCCGTTTCACACGTCGGTCCTCGAGGACCTCCTTGCCCACCTAAAGTTCCGCCGCCCGGAAAAACAACATCCACCGGTCAAATCCAAGGATGCCCATTGGGTGGTCTTCGCGGCTGCAGTGTCTGCCGAGCAGTTGGAACAAGTCATGGTCTTCAAAAAGGAGGCGGTTTTTGCCACTGCGCAGCCCTCCTCAGCTTTTACCTTCATTCCGCTCCAGCTGGGCTCCACTTTTTTGGGCTCCTTCAAGGAGCTGTGCCAGTCCCTCCTGACTAAGGGGCAGGGCCCTTCAGGTTCTCACAGCTCACTGTCTCGCAAGGAGGAGTCCAAGGCAGAAAAAGAGAAGACTCACCGTTGACGTTCTTGGGACCAGGAACATTCTTGGTCTCAGGATTCCCCAGTTTTGACCATGGTCAAAACTACAGCCTTGGCCACTGGCTTTATGGTCAGAAGAGGCCGACAACTCTCTTTTCAGGACTCCAGTCCTGCCAGTGACCTCTATGCGGGCATCTCAGCCCGCTAAACCAGACCCTCCGGTCTCCAACCCAGACCAGGAGGAGCCACGGAACTGCCCGGCTCCCTCCGAGATCCTCCCTTGGCACCACCAGCAGCCGAGGTCGAGGTTTCAGTCTTCCTCCTCCAGTGGGTCGAGCAACTCCCGTCTTGCCATCATTGGCACTCCCGCTCTCGACGCCACGGGAAACTAAACGCACTGTAATTCTTCATCTTTGTCTTCCTTGGCTGAGGAGAGACTTTGGCACAAGTTGTGTCGGCGCTACGAAGACTTTATGTAGTAACAGTTGGTGCTCACCGCTCCAAAGCTGACCTCAGCTCCCACGCCAGCCATCACTTGGCTGCCACCCAACAGGCCGACACCAACCCTTCCTATGGGGCTGGTCGAGACCATCCCTACCCCCATCAACCTGGTCCAGACCATCACGGTTCGGCCGAAGCTGGCCTCTCCACTGAGTGTAGTGGAACTACCGCACAAGCAGCTGCCGACCAGCGCTTCGACTAAGGAGTCTCGGCTGGGCAAAGGGCTTCCCTATCAGCTGTCGGTCACTGTCACTCCGGATGGCCCCAGTACTTGAACTAGCTAGTGGTAGGCCAGTCCTCCCAGCAGGTTAAAGATGTCTGACTACCACTCAGGATACCCTGCAGTCCTTACACTTCCTGGTAAACCAAAAGAAGTTAGTGCTGAGACCAGTTCAGCTCCTGGAATCTATAGGAGCAGAACTGGACGCACTAAGAGGAAAGGCATTCCTCCCTCAGGGAAGGGTGGACAGCCTCGTACAGTTGGCCAGCTCCTTCCAGCTGCATATTCCCAGACCAGTAAGGCATTTTCTCCAGCTGTTGGGACACATGGCTGCATCAACAGCAACAGTGCGAGGTTCCAGATGAGGGACATCCAGTTCCATCTCAGATCTCACTGGTTGCAAAGAAGAGATTCCCTGTCAAAGATGGTGCCAGTAATAGGAACTACTCTTCAAGCACTCCAGTGGCTGCAGGAAAAGGACAACTTCAGAGAAGGTGTGCCTTTCCTTCAGCAACCACCAACAGCAGTGCTAAGAACGGATGCCTCCCTCCTAAGATAGTGTGCCCACCTGGGGGAGCACACCACACACAGTACTTGGCTCCATCAGGAGTGGCTGGAACTCAGGGCAGTTTACCTAGGCATTCAGTCCTTTGCCTCAATGGTGCAGGGCATGGTGGTTCAAGTCAGAACAGACAGTACAACCACAATGTATTATATCAACAAGCAAGGGGGCACAAGGTCATCCCCCCTGTGTACAGAGGCCATGAAAGTATGGAATTTGGTGTACTCCCTTGGGATCTCCCTATCAGCAGATCTTACTTCGAGAGGACTCTTGTAGTAGGTATTCCCAAATAGGACTAAGCCACCAGGCGTCAGGACTCCACAGAAAATCTCTAGCTAGCAGTCTCTGGCGGGGACCGCCCCCACATCAGGGGACTGGCGTCAGCCGACGTCAGTATAAAGGAGCAGTCCCCACGCCTGCCCTCCACTTCTTTCCTGCCGTCGGCTTGCGATAGCACCTCTCAGAAGAACAGCGCCATTTTGGATAAGTATAACTCCTTTTTGATGATTTCTACAATTATTCTTAAAATTGTGTTCCACTACCTCACTGTGCATGTCATCCCCAACACCTTCAGAATCACATAAAAACAGATGTGACTCGTGTGGATCCCAGCTCCCTCACAAGGACGGCCATTCCCTCTGCATCTTCTGTCTGGGCCCAGACCACCATGTGGAAGAGTGTGAGCACTGCCAAAAATTCAGTTCAGCTACCCGCAGATATAGGCAGCAGTCCCTGGAGGCCCATTTACTTAAGAAGAAAATGGCATCCATGGAAAAGAAATTGAAAAAAATTGAGTCAGACGTCCACTTCTCCAGAGGACCATCATAAGAAGAAAAGGGACAAGGAGAAACACCGGGACCGGGGCATGCCATCCATAGCAGCGGCAACTTCGGCTGGAGTCGCAGCTCTCCAGGTAACTTCTCTTCCGGGGGATCCTCCTCCAACGGCCGCCTTAGTCGTTTCTAAGCCGGCGTCGAGCCCCCTCCACCCCCGTCGGGATTGCGTTTGGGCCCAACGGGAACCACCGGGGCAAAGGAGGCCCGCAATCCCACTACGGCGTCTAAGCCTAGGCCTAGCGGTCAGAGTGTGTCCAGTAAGCTGGTCGTTGGTCCCACTGACGTCCGCCTGAACTCGGCTGATAAGTCGGTCATTGGTACTCTCGACATCCGCCAAGCCGGTGACCCATCGTCAGGCTCTTCTCTTACGCCTGACGTCAGAGAGGCACCGCAGTGCACACCCGTTGCATTGCCTACTGAGGCTCCTGCGTCTCCTCCCCGGCTGGGGTCGAGGAGTCTGGAACGCTGCCGTCCTAGGTGCCCCTTCCCCCCCCCCCCGATGCCAGATCCGACATCACCTTCCGGCATTCTGCTTCCTGACGATGCACCGTCAGAACCTTCTGGGCTCCCGAGCCCTCCGGGCCGATGCCTGACCTTTCTGGTCCGCCTGCAGGGCCGAAGCCAGGACCTTCAATTCCGTCAGAGCCCCCGGCTCCAGGAAACCCGATGCCGCAGTATCCGGCTCTTCAGTACCTGGCACCACAGTACCCAATGCCGCAGTACCCAGCGCCTCAATATCCAATGCTAGGCCTCCTGCCATCAGGTTATGGGTGCTCCTGTTACTGGTTTCCGGGTCACCCGTACCCCGAGCCCCCACCCACTTCCTCCTCCTCCTACCCCCACAGCCTCAGGTGGACCTGAAGGAGGTCGTGGCCTCCTGGTGGACCGAAGCCAAACAGATCTCCCAAGAGGTTGAGAAACGTCTACCGACGCCAGTCCCCACGCCAGACCCCCTGCATTGGAGAGAAGAAACTCACTTACCTCTTCCCAGTACTAGAGCTGAACCATCCGGTTCTCAGGCCAGAGAGGATACGCTTCCACAGGGAATCCCCAGAAAGGGCAATCCTCATCCTCCTAGGGAGGATTCTTCTGTTTCTTCTTCATCGGAATCCTCAGAGTCCAACCTGAACTCCGGACACTCTGACCCAGAGGATGAGCCCCGCCCTCCAGACAGACCCAGGCCGCAAGGTTCTCCAAAGTCCCCTCAGGAAGATCCTTCCTTTCTGGAGCTGCTCAAGAAAATCCAGGCAGCTTGTGAGTGGCAATCAGTGGAGCCAGATCCCCAGCATAAGAAGCTCGCGGACCATCTGGATCTCCTGGAGACTTTTCCCACCCTTATTCCACCCTGGATAGAGCCGCACGAGGATCTTGTCTCCAGCATTTGGAAACAACCTTCCTCATTAGCCCCTCCACCCCCACCCCACCCCGGTCCTCGGAAGGCCAATAAGCTATATCAGGCTCCTGAGGGGAAGGACTTTCTCGTCCTTCACGCCAAGGCCGATTTGGTCATGATTAGTGCCGCACATGACCGATCAGCCAAACCTAAGCATCTTAGCTCGCCCCTACTGACAAGGAGTCCCGTCTTCTGGACCAGTATGGGAAGAAGGTCTATGCTTTTTCCATTCTGGGCATGAATGCCCTCAGTTACATCGGCCACATGGGGGACTACCCAAAGACTATCCTTAGTCAAATGGAATCAAAACTGGACTCCCTCCCAGATTCTCAGACAAAGTAGGAATTGGAAGTTCTAGGGACGTGGATATGTTGTTCAATCTACACTGTCTGGCAGGTTCCTTGCCTCTTTAAATCTTGCCGGAAGGTCTTCAAGCTGGCTCCTCCCACCCACCTGGGTGGTAAAACCCTCGGCTCCACCCCATGACGCCAGATCTTCCTTACCGCTTGGAAGCTCAGCTTCCCTCCATAGTGCTCTGCATTTTAGGCTGGATTCACACTCTTCGGATTTCCCAAAACTAATTTTAAAATTTACAAGACTACGGTCTTCGTCATACCTCGCGGCTGCAATGGACAAATAGACTCCCGGCTTCCGTCGGTGCTCTTGTGGGCAGAAGATGCCCCGGACCGATCCCCACTCCACATGCGTCTAATGCCTAGGGCTTGGCCATGATTCGCAGGCCTGTGAATTGTGCAAGTCATTTTTGGCTTCGGTCTTGGAGGATTGCGCTGCCAGACTACTTCTTGGGCGCCCCGAAAAATGGTACCCGCCAGTCAAGTCTAAGGAGGCCGGTTGAGCGGTGTCCATGGTGGCGGGCTCCGCGGAACAGTTAGAGGAGATGATCACCCTCAAGGAGGAGGAGGCGGCCCAGGCCGCATCATCTTCTTCCTCGGCCACGGCATTTATCCCACTCTCCTTGGGCTCCTCCTACTTGGCTTCTTTTAAGGAGTCTTGTCAGTCCCTCTCCACTAGGGGAGAAGGGCCTTCGGGACATTCCAGTCGGTCCATGAAGAAGGACTCTAAAGGTAAGTCCCACCGTCGACGTTCGTGGGAGTGGGAGAGATCCCCTTCACCGGACCGTCGACTCGCGACTTTGGTCGAGATTGCGGCTGCAGCCGCTGACTTTACGGTGTCCCCGTCAGGTCAGCTGGCCGAGACATCTGTCGACTCGGTCGAGATTTTTTTCGACTTGTTGGATGGTTTGTCGACTGGAGAAGCCGACAACCCTTCTTTACCGGTTCCCCCGGTGGTTACCGAGGACTTGCCCGTGCCTCCTGTGCCGAAGTCCCCAGTCAAGGTCCCTGAACCGAAGGAGGGGCGGGTTTCCCCCGTCCCCTCTCTTCCACACCCTTGGAATCCCTGAACGTCTCGGTCCTCTTCCAGGTCCAGCCGATCCCGCTGACGTTGGCAGTCTCGGTACCATGGAAAGTGGCGTCGCTGCTCATCCTTGTCATCCTCTTCAGAGGATCGACTCTGGCGCAAGTTGCGTCAGCGCTACAAGGATTTGATGTGGCAGCAACTTTTATTGACCGGTAACAAGCCAACTCCGTCGCCTTCTCCGGTCATTAAGTGGCTGTCACCGGAGTGGCCGAACAACCCCTTGTGGTGATCAAGGAGCTAACTCTGGCGCCAGTTGTTCGGCCGAAGCCTGCTGCTCCACCTATTGTGGTGGAACCCCCGCCTCCACAACCAAAGACTGGGGCCCTGACCAAGGATTCTCGGTCAGGTCAGGGCTTGCCCCACAGATTGTTGGTCACCCTCACTCCCGATTGAACTCGGCAGGTGGAGGGTGGCTGAGGCGCTCGGCAGCTGTTCGCAGACTCCTCGGAGTCTGACAACAACTCCTCCCTGTTCTCCAGACCGCTTGACCTGGAATCTGCAGGGGGCCAATTGGTGGACGAGAGCCCATCCTTGTTTTTGGGTTTGCTTCGACTCATCTCAGAATCCACTGGGATGCAGCTCGAACCTGTTTCAAAACGGGCCAAGTATCCCCTTATGGAGATATTGGACTGATGGGATTCCCCTACGGAGGCCTTTCCGGTGGCCGAGGCCATTGTTGGCCCAGCCCTGGAGTTGTGACAGCGGCCAGTATCTTGTCCCGCGCCTTCGGCCAGGATGGCTCGCAAGTACGCGGTCCCCACCGGTTCACTCTCTGGTTTCTCGGCGCATCCCTCTGCGGAGGGGTTAGTGACTGATAGCGTTTTCTGGCATTCCGGGAACGCTCGTGACATGGAAAAACCGCCCGATAAGGAATCCAAAAAGTTGGATTACTCGGGGTGGAAGGTTTATGCTGCTTCCTCCCTAGACCTTCGTCAGGCCAGCTCGGCACTTCTGATGGCATATTTCTCACACGCCCTTATGGGCTCCCTGGATGAGGTGATTCCTCATCTCCTGGCTGACCTTCAGATGACGGTCAAGCAGGTGCGGGATCAGGGAAGGGCGGTGGCAAAACAGCAGCTCCAGACTTCGTTGGACATTGGTGATTCTTGTGCCTGATCAGTAGCGGCTGCAGTGGCCATGCGCCGCAGAGCTTGGCTGCAGATCTCCACCTTCACGACGGACACCCAGTACAAGTTGGCAGACGTTCTCTTCCTGGGCACCATCTTGTTCGGGCCAGGAGTGGAAGGCCATCTCCAGAGGATCGAGAAGTCCAGTGCCACCTTGGACTCGGTCACATCTGCCCAGAAGGACAAAGGCCATCAGCAGCAGCGTAAGCATTTTCGCCCTTCCACCCCTGCGGCACATCTGGCCCAGCAGTACCAGCACCAGGGCCAGCAGGCACACACTTGGTGCCCTAAGGTCAAGTCTGCCGCTTCCTCCAGTAGGAAGCCTAGAGGCACGGGTTCAGGAGGTTCCTCAACGGACCCTTCCTCTAAGCCTGCTCAGTGACGGGTTGAGGGGTGTTGCCCCTAACCTTGTCACTCCTCCCCGGGTTCCCCCAGTGGGGGGACAGCTCCGCCACTTCTTTTCCGCCTGGTCCGCTATCACCATGGACCGCTGGGTGCTAGAAGTGGTAGGCAGGGGTTTGCCTCTGGAATTCGAGCAGTTCCTTCCCTTTTGAGCCGTCACCCCACAGGGGCAACGGGTTCTGCAGCCTCTCTGTCGGCTCGTTGAGCCGACATTGCCTTGCTCCTCCAGAAGGAGGTGATCGAGGAGGTGGCGGACCCTCCTCCAAATCAAATCAACTTTTATTTTTGTAGCGCCTTTCAAAACCAAGGCGCTGTACATAAAACCAAATACATAAAAATAGCATTAAAACAGATCATCAATGACTAGGGAAAGCTAAGCTAAATAAATAGGTTTTTAACTCAGTTTTAAATCTGTGGACAGTTGGGCATTCTCTCAGCCGACGAGGTAGAGAATTCCACTGGGTTGGTGCTGAAAAAGCAAAGGCACAAGAACCGGATGTCTTCAGTCGTACCCTGAGAATCTCCAGCAATCCCTCTTTGGTGGAACGGAGAGGACGGAGGAGGCAGTAGGGTACCAGGAGATCTTTCAGGTAACTGGGTCCCTGATCATGTAGGGCTTTAAAGGTTAGCAAGCCAACCTCAAAGGCGATCCGCCACCAAACAGACAGCCAGCGCAGCTCGCGGAGAACAGGTGTAATATGACTGGTTCTAGAAGTCCCAGTCAGAAGCCTGGCCGCCGCGTTCTGCACCAGCTACAGTCGGCAGATATCAACCCCTGATAGCCATAGGTAGAGGGAATTGCAGTAATCAAGACAGGTGGTGATAAAGGCATGGACCAGTGTTGGAAGATCATCTGGGGGAACCAGGTGTTTCACCCTGGCGATATTCCTCAGATGGTAAAAAGAGGATTTGACGACAGCTGACACCTGAGATTTTAGGGTCAAACCATCATCAAAAATAACACCCAGGTTACGCATCCGATCTGAGGTAGTGAGCGACATACCACCAAGTAATAAACCTGATGGTTGTCCAGCCCCCAAACCCACCCCCGGACGGCCTCGGTCCACTACCAGCACTTCAGTCTTATCCGGATTCAGTCTCAGCCAGCTGGAACTCATCCAAGATCTGATCTCAGTAAGGCAGTTATTTAGTATGGAGAGTGCATCATCCTGTCCGGGCAGAAAGGACATATATAGCTGAGTATCATCTGCATAGCAGTGAAAACTCAGACTGTATCGCCTAATGATATCTCCCAATGGCAGCATGTACACTGCAAACAACATGGGGGCTAAAATGGAACCTTGCGGTACCCCACAAGGCAGGGAGTGAGCACCAGAGGAATAAATTCCAGTGGCAGCTCTCTGAAACCTGCCCGTGAGGTAAGAATGGAACCATTTAAGGACTGTACCAGATAGCCCACCATGGTCTACAGTGTCAATGCAGCAGAGAGATCAAGAAGGACCAGAATGGTACGTGCCTTTCAATCTCTAGCCATTAGGAGGTCATTCAGTACCTGGACAAGAGCAGTCTCCATGCAGTGCTTCTTCCTATAACCAGACTGGAGAGTATCTTAGACATTGTGAGTTGTAAGATGATCATCCAATTGCAACGCAACTGCTTTTTCAATAACCTTACCAACAAATGGCAGGTTAGAGATAGGTCAGTAGTTGGCTAGACAATCTGGATCCAAGGAGGGTTTTTTAAGGAGTGGTTGAACGACCACCTCCTTGAGGGGGTCAGGAAAGACCCCCTCTCCAAGGACTTCCAGACAATGTCAGTAAGGATCGGGCAGATAACATCTACACATCCGACTAGAAGGGGTGTAGGGCCCGGATCCAAACTACAACTGGTTGGGTGCAATGTTTGGACGATCTTCACAATGTCAGTGAACTCCAGCCGGCGGAAATCTGACCAGATAGACCGAGTGCATGTCACTTCCTGTCGACCACTGCAGTCCCTCATAGGAGAGGTCAGACTGATGCCAGACCTGATGCTGGCAACCTTATCCGCAAAGAATCGAGCGAACTCCTCGCATCTCAGCTGAGAAAAAGCTTCTCTGGGCTGGAGACAGATTGGATTGCACAATCTGTCAACAGTCCGGAAGAGCTGAGCCGGTCAGTTCTGTGCGGCAGAAATCTCCCTGGACAGGAATTCTGCCTTCTTACGGGTGATTTCTGATTGATAGTCAACATGATGTGCCATCAACCTAAGCCTGTCAGCATCATGTCCGGACTTCTGCCAGGCGCTCTCCATCCTTCGTCCAGCTCGCCTCAACTCCTTCAAGGAGCCTTCAAACCAAGGGCTCCTTGGGCAAAGGGTGAGAGGGCAAACACGAACAGGAGCAATCTTCTCCAGAGCATCTCCCACAGCCTTATTACAGGCTAGTACGAGATCTTCTGGACTCATGCATTCACCCAACAAGCCCGATAGGTCCAGCACCGCAGATAGGTCACTAGGGTTGATACCACTTAAAGGGTGGTACTGAACCATCTCCGTAGGGGAAGACCTATTTGGGGGGCCCTGAAGCTGAACCTTATGATATGATGGTCAGGCCAGCTGACTGGTTCCACCCCCAAATCAGCAATCTCCATACCCAAAAGAAAGATCAATTCCAATGAATGACCCCCTACATGGGTCGAGGAGGTAAATACCTGTGTTAGGCCCAGCATCGTCATCAGCTGGAGGAGATTTTGACCAAAATGCAAGAGTTCATCGTTGACCCAGGCATTGAAGTCCTCCAGAACAATCAATCTGTTGGACCTCAACACCATGTCGACGATGAAGTCTGCTATCTCCTGCAGGAATTTACCACCGTCTCCTGGTGGACGGTAGACGAGGAGAATCCCACAACCTACACCCTCTCCCAGGATATATTCGAAGGATCTGGTACTTCCCAATGGCACATCCACAAGGCCCAGCTCAGTCTAAAACATAATGGCCACACCCCGGCCCCTGCGATCCAACCTTGGATGGTGTATCACCGAGAACCCGGCTGGAGTTGCCGAGGCCAAAACAGGGCCTGGATTTTCATCCAGCCAGGTCTTGGTGATGCAAGCCAGATCAGTTGATCCAACAAGATCAGCTGTAATAGCTGTCTTGTTTTTAATAGATCTGGCATTGCATAACACCGCCAAGGTGGGATGAGCTGTCGGGGAAGACCTCAGCACCTGCCCACTAAGGTTGGAGCCCTTGGGTATGGGGACAAGACAACGATAACCTCTATCCTGACTCCATTTCGCCCCAGGGCGTCTCCTGGAACCCACAGCTCCAATCCGCCTTCCCCTTTCCTGTCCCCCACCAGGCCCAGCTCTCGCCCTTCTTTTTCATTTTCTACGTATGCCCAAAGCACAACACCTAAAATAGGTGTCGGATGACAACGGGGGACATTCAAAGGGACATAATTCCCTGAGCCTGGTGGGGGAATAATGCCCAACTGTCACTAAACCTCCCCAACACATTATAATACTATACAAATAATAAAACCAGATATGCTAAAATCAAAAAGCCACCTCAAATAAAATAAGTAAATTTAAATACTTGTTAATATCTCGTAAAATATATTATCAAATGTCTTTACCTCCTTCTCAGATGTCCAAATAATTCACTCTTCCAATCTCTCTCTCTCATGGTGGGGGGGTGATAAAAATAAAATAATAATAACAAAAAATAATAAATAGACAAAAACAAAGACCTCCCCACTCTCCACTAACCAGATATTTCACTCCTCCACGCTCTCTCACAGACTGTGGGGAGGGTCAAAATAAAATCCCACCCACTGTCTCTCACACAGTGGGAGAAAACAAAATATATAAACAAATAAAACAACACCAAACACTTAAAATTAACACATGTTCAAAAAATATAAAATACTGAGACAGCAAAAGTCATTTGATTTCTCAGTTCATTTATAAATCCCAGTTAGTCCAGCACTTCCCAGTTACAGACAACTTAAAGCTCCTATTGTCCTTTAAAATAGATGAATGTGCCCAGGAGCTCACACCTGACACTACAGGGTACCACACAGCAGTGCAGTTCAGTTATGAGGTACCACACTTTTATGCAGTTCACTTTCAGGAGTGCCACTAGTTGAGGTAGTTTGTTCAAGCACAGAGGCAAAAACTAGTTCAAATAGGGGGCATCAAATATTTTAGGCACACTTTTAACAGTTAAAATTAGGCAGTCTCTTATGATGATACGAATAATCACGAATCCCAAGGAGCAGTCCAAAATCAACTTTAAAACTAACACAAAATGACTCGCATTCTATAATAGTTTGTAATCCAAGACCATTCCTCGATCTACACGTCGCACCACAGCCGCTCCTCACACTGGCCGTGGCCCTCGCAAGCTGAAGGGAGTAAGGCAGGGTGACAATAAGACCACCGTTCCGCTTCACCGAATCTTCACCCCAGTAGGTGTCGGGGCAGACTAGGCACTCAAGACTCCAAATCCACGGCCGGTACTCGGCTAGCACTAAGAGAGCCCCCCCAGTCCCCGAACCTCTCCCCAAATCTGCTCAACACCATGGCCGCTCACCAGCCACCAAGCAGAAGTGCTGCAGAGATGGCCGGCCCTACAGCAGCAGCCCTACAGCACACCACTAGGTTGAGGCCAGGGCCAGGAAAGAACTCCTCCTTCACCAGTATCTATTGCCAGACAAGATCGCTACCAGCTCCACTCCTTCTCTCCACCAGCACAGTCCAACCACCAGAAACGGGCCAGTCTTCACTCCGCCACTGGGACTCCACACCCTGCTCACAACGCTCCCCTCAGCAAACAACATCCGAAAAAACTCCAGGTAATGGTTTCTTACAGTTGCATTCGTAACTTTCAAAAACTAATGAGGTATTATTATGTGCAGACACGGATGTTAATGGAAGAGTCTGCAATTTAATGTTCCACCCAGGACCGACCAAAAATAAATAGAAGCAATAACACTAAATAAACAAACAATTAAAACAAAAATAACCTAAATAAACTAAGTAAACTAATATAAATGATCCTACTCCTAACGATTGCTTATAGCCAGCCCAGCACGGCAGCCATCTTTTTTTGCTCTTTTTATAGCCCCAGGGTTTGTGTCCAGGTATTTCCTGGTCCCAAAACAGACAGGGGGCTTGCACCCCATTCTCGATCTGCACGACCTGAACAAGTTCCTAAGGCCGCGCACCTTCAGGATGGTCACTCTGGCTCAGATTATTCCATCCTTGGAACTAGGCATGTGGTTCTGTTCTCTGGACCTTCAGGACGCTTTCTTTCACGTCCCAATCCGTCCGACTCACCAGCGATTCCTCCGCTTCAGAGCAGAGGGATCCCTTTACGAGTTCCGGGCCATGCCCTTCGGCCTCTCTCCAGCTCCCAGGGTCTTCACCAAATGCATGGCAGTGGTGGCAGCATTCCTGCAGCGCCGAGGAGTGCGAACGTACCTTTACCTGGACGATTTGCTGATTGCAGCCCCTCCAGGTTGGAGGTGGAGCGGTCCAGGGATCTGGCCCTCCAGGTCTGCTCTCAGATTGGCCTTCTCATCAACGAGACCAGATCGGAACTCGTGCCTTTGCAGGTGATTCAGTTCATTGGGGCAGAGCTCGACTCTCTTCGAGCCAGAGCCCGGCTCGAGGTAGACAGGGCCGAGGTCCTTTCCTCCTTTGCCCAATCATTTCAGGTTGGGCAATTGTGCCCTTCCCGGGACTTCCTGCGCCTTCTGGAGGTTCCAGGAAATCTGCAGGGCTGCTTCCTGGAAGTCCGTACACACCTTTATTTCTCACAACACAAAATGACTCGCATTCTGTAATAGTTTGTAATCCAAGACCATTCCTCAATCTACATGTCGCACCACAGCCGCTCCTCACACTGGCCGTGGCCCTCGCAAGCTGAAGGGAGTAAGGCAGGGTGACAATAAGACCACCGTTCCGCTTCACCGAATCTTCACCCCAGTAGGTATCAGGGCAGACTAGGCACTCAAGACTCCAAATCCACGGCGGTACTCAGCTAGCACTAAGAGAGCCCCCAAGTCCCGTACCTCTCCCCAATCTTGACCGCAACCTGGGTTCCAGCAGCTAGATCTGGCGTCATGGGGCGGAGACGAGGGCTTTACCACCCGGTTGGGTGGGAGGAGCCAGCTTGAAGACTTTCCAGCGCATCTTAAAGCGGCAAGGTACCTGCCAGACAGTGTGGATGAACAACATATACCACTCCTAGAACTCCTGTTACAGATGAGTAACCTGTATTTCTAGGGACATGGATATGTTGTTCATCCACACTCATTGGCAGGTATCCTTGCCGCTTTAAATCTGCGGAAGGTCTTCATTGCTCCTCACCCACCAGTAGTATAACTCTCAACTCCGCCCATGACGCCAGATCTTCCTTACCGCTTGGAAGCTCAGGTTCCCTCCTTAACGCTCTGCGTTTGAGACTGGTTCCTATTTCTCCGTTTGCGGATTTAAAAATAAATTTTGCGAAAAAGACTTCAGTCTTGATCCCTCGCGGCTGCGATGGACAAATCGACTCCCGGATTTCGGAGATGCCCATGCGGGCAGAAGATGTCTCGGACGGATCCACACTCCACGTGTGTCTACTGCTTAGGCCTTGAGCACAACCCGCAGGCTTGCGACCTGTGCTCATCTTTCTCGACCTACGTCCTCGAAGACCGTGCTGCCCGATTGCAACTGGGCCGTCCCGAGAAGCGTTTCCATCCGGTGAAGTCCAAGGAGGCCCGGTTGGCGGTGTCCGCGGCGGCGGGCTCGGCGGATCAGCTCGAGCGGATGGTCGCCCTCGAAGAGGAGGCGGCGCGGGCCGTATCTTCCTCGGCCGCGGCATTTATCCCGCTCTCTCTGGGCTCTTCTTACACGGCTTCCTTTAAGGAGCTTTGTCTGTCCCTCTCCACTAAAGGAGAAGGGCCTACGTCTAGGGACCTTATTCTCGGTCCAAAGAGGGACAGGGGTAAGTCCCTCCGTCAAGCGCTCATGGGCGGGAAAGGTCCCTCTCCCGGGTCGTGGACCGTCGGCGTCGGCAGCTCGGCCCGGCCACTGGCCTCACGGTGTCCCGTCGGGTCAGTTGACCGAGACTCCCACCGATGAAGTCGAGATTTTCTCGACCCGTTGATCAGGCTGTCGCCTTTAGCAGCCAGATTCCCTCTTCCGGTTCCCCGGGAGGATTGAGGATCCAGTGGCTCGCCTGTGCCTCGGTTCCGGAGCCTCGGATGGACCATCCGAGCCGAGGGAGTGCGGTTCGGCCGACACCTCCCTGCACCGACGTCGGAAATTCCGGGACTCGGTCTCGGACCTCTTCCGCAGTCCAGCCGATCCCACGTCATAGGCGGTCTCGATCTCGGCACATGATAAGCGTCGCCGCTTTCGTCCTCCTCCTCGGGCGGGGAAGCAGCGTAAGTGCGTCGGCCCGGTGCGAGGACCTTATGTTGCAACAGCTCCTCCTGGCCGGGATGGCCGACCCTGTCGCCTTCCCGGCCATTAATCGGCACTGTCACGGAGCGGCCGACACAACCTCGACTTATCCGAGGCCTATACCCAGGCCGGTTGTTCGGCCAAAACCAGCTGCTCCACCGATTCCGGTGGAACCTCCGCCTCCACAGCCACCAACTGGGGCTCCGACCAAGGATTCTCGGTCGGCTAAGGGTCTACCCCATCGGCTGTCAGTTACCCTCACTCCCGACCGACCTCGGCAGGTGAAGGGTGGCTCAGGCCAGAGGCAGCTCTTCGAGGACTCTTCCGAGTCCGAAGATGATTCCTCCTTTTTCTCCAAGCGATTGGACTTAGAGTCTTCAGGAGGTCAGTCAATGGACGATAGCCCGTCGTCCTTCCTAGGACTGCTTCAGCTCATCTCGGAGTCCACCGGGATGGAGCTCGAACCCGTTTCCAAACGGGCCAGGTATCCCCTCACGGAGATTCTGGACCGAGGGGATTCTCCGACGGAGGCCTTTCCGGTGGCCGAGGCCATAGTGGGTCCGGCACTGGAGCTTTGGCAGCGCCCTGCTTCCTGCCCTGCACCTTCGGCCAGGATGGCCAGGAAGTATCGCGGTCCCTACGGTTCCTTGTCAGTTTTGAACACCCCTCTGCTGAGGGGTTGGTTACGACAGCGTTTTCGGTAGCCCGGCTGCGCCAGGGATGTGGACAAACCTCCTGACAAGGAGTCAAGAAATTGGACTATATGGGCGAAAAGTCTCGCACGGCCTCTCTCGGCTCCCGCCAGGCCAGTTCGGCCGCCTCATGGCACATTTTTCTCATGCCCTGTTGGGCTCCCTGGATGAGGTCATCCCTCATCTTCCGCCCGATCTGCAGACTACGGTTAAGCAGGTGCGGGACCAGGGCAGAGCAGTGGCCAAACAGCAGCTCCAGACTGCTTTGGATATAGGGACTCATGTGCCAGATCGGTGGCGGCCGCAGTGGCTATCGTCGGCGGGCTTGGCTGAGGATATCCACCTTTACTTGGATACCCAGCACAAGTTGGCAGATGTTCCCCTTTTGGGACTGACCTCTTGAGCCCTGGGTGGAAGGTCACCTGCAGAGGATCGAGAGTCCAGTGCTACCTTGGACTCGGTCTCTTCCGCTCCAGAAGGACAAAGGCCGCAAACCACAGCCTAAGCCCTTGTCCTTCCTGTGCCCCGGCCCAACAACGTCAGGGCCAGCAGGCTCGCCTTGGCATCCCAAACCCAAGCCCGGCTTCCTCTAACAGGAGCGGGAGGAAAGGCCAGGGTCCCTCGGCGGTCCCTCCTCAAGCCTGCCCAGTGACGGGCTGAGGGGTGTCGCCCCCATTCCCGTCACCTTACCCCTGGGTCCCCCTGTGGGGGGACGGCTCCAGCACTTCCGTTCCGCCTGGTCCGCTGCTACCATGGACAGGTGGGTCTTGGAGGTGGTGGGAAGAGGCCTGCCTCTGGAATTCGAGCAGGCACCACCCTTCAGAGCCGTCGCCCCTCGGGGGGCTTCGGGATCCCCAGCCTCACTGGCGGCTCGTCGAGCCAACATCGCACTCCTCCTCCAGAAGGAGGTGATAAGAGAGGTGGTGGACCCTCCTTCAGACCCAGGGTTTGTGTCCAGGTATTTCCTGGTTCCGAAACGGATGGGGGGCTGGCGCCCCATTCTCGACCTACACGACCTGAACAAGTTCCTAAGGTCTCGAACCTTCAGGATGGTCACTCTGGCTCAGATAATACCATCCTTGAGCGCGGCGTGTGGTTCTGCTCTCTGGACTTGCAGGGCGCGTTTTTCACGTCCCTATCCATCCGTCTCACCAGAGATTCCTTCGCTTCAGCGGAAGGATCCCTCTTCGAGTTCCAAGCCATGCCCTTGGCTTGTCTCCAGCTCCCAGGGTCTTCACCAAATGCATGGCAGTGGTGACAGCATTCCTCGCTGCAGGGGTCGGGTGTACCCTTACCTGGACGACTGGCTGATAGCAGCTCCCTCCAGGAAGGAGGCGGAGTGGTCCAGAGATCTGGCCCTCCAGGTCTGCTCTCAACTGGGCCTCCTTATCAACGAGGCCAAGTCGGAACTCGAGCCGAAGCAGGTGATTCTATTCATCGGGGCGCAGCTCGACTCTCTTCGAGCCAGAGCGCGGCTCCCGGCGGACAGGGCCGAGGTTCTTTCCTCCTTTGCCCGATCATTTCTGGTTGGGCAATTGCGCCCTGCCCGGGACTTCTGCGCCTCCTGGGTCTCATGGCGGCCTGCACCAGCGTGGTCCGTTGGGCCCGCTGGAACATGCGTCCCCTTCAGTGGGGACTGGCCAGCCAGTGGTCAGAACGCTGCGATCCTTTGGACCAGCTTGTGTCGGTGACACAGGGGATGTGGGCAGCTCTCCAGTGGTGGACCGTTCCAGATCATTTGCAGGAGGGCATCCGTTCATCCGCCCGAGCGGCGGTCTCTCTATCGACCGATGCCTCTCTGATGGGTTGGGTGCCCATCTGGGGAACACGGCCCATGGCCTCTGGTCCCAGCTGGAGTCGATGCCACATCAACCTGCTGGAGCTCGAGCGGTCCGCCTAGCTCTCACCGCTTTGCTCCGTTCCTCTGGGGTCAAGTGGTCCGAGTCAGGCCGGACAATACCACGACCATGTACTATCTGAACGCCACAGGCGGGGCGCTCCATGCTTCTATGCAAGGAAGCTCTCCGCATTTGGTCACTCGTGCGCAGCCTGGAGGCGGATCTCCTAGCCATTCACGTGGCAGGAGCCTCCAACACCCTGGCCAATGCCCTGAGCCGGATGGGGCTGCATCCCACAGTGGTCTCTCCTGCGGAGTAGTACAGCATCTGTTCTCCCATTGGGGCACACCTCAGGTGGACCTGTTTGCCTCCAGGAGGCATAAAGCTGAGTCTGTTCCATGCCCGCCCCCTCAGCAGGGCTCGCTGCAGGGGATGCTTCTCGGGCAGTGGACCCCGGGCCTCTACGCCCCTTTCCCCATTTCCTTGATCCACAGAGGTGCTTCTCAAGGCGAGGAGGACAAGGCGCAGGTGATTCTGATAGCCCCAGACTGGCCTCGCCAGTTCTGGTACCCAGATCTCCTCAGTCTCAGCTCCAGGACTCCGGCAGCTTCCAGCTCGCCGGACCTGCTCTCAGTCAATCAGGGAAGGTGTTCCATCCGGACCTTCAATCCCTGCACCTGACGGCCTGGTTCCTGGCGGCTAGAGTTCCAGGCCTTGGGTCTTTCGACGAGGTCCTCAATGTAGTTGAGGCGTCCGTAGAGTCGACCAGAAAATGCTATGCCTTCAAATGGAAAAGGTTTTCCATTTGGTGTCAGAACAAGACTTGGACCCTTCCTCCTGTTCCTGGCAAGCATCTTGGACTATTTATGGTCCCTTTCTAGTCAAGGGCTTGGGTCGTGACCCTAAGGGTGCACCTGGCAGCCATCTCTGCTTACGGCGCGGCCGGGAAGCAGTCGAGTGGCGCAGGAGAAGGTGGTCTGGCGCTTTTCAAAGACCTGATCACATTTCCCTCAGTGCGGGAACCCCCACCTCCGTGGGATCTACTGCTGGTACTGGCAAAGCTCATGGGCAAGCCATTAGAACCTATGCACAGGTGTGCTCTCTCTCACCTGTCGTGGAGGACCGCCTTCTTGGTGGCTATCGTCAGCCAGAAGGATGGGGAGCTCAGGCGCTTTCCATCGAGTCTCCTTACCTGGTCTTCCACAAGGAGAAGTTGTCCTGCGCCCACCCGAAATTCCTTCGAAGGTGGTGTCGGAGTTTCACCTTAACCAGGTGTTGACTCTGCCGGTGTTCTACCCCAGTCACACTCGGAGGCCGAATATAGGCTCCATACTCTGGACCCTAGAAGGGCTCGCTTATTATAAGGGCGCACGGCTGAAGATCGGGAGAGGTTCGCCAGCTGTTTGTCACCTACGCTGAAGCCGCATCTGGCAGACCTGCAGCCAAGCGGACGATAAGCAGGTGGGTAACCTCCTGCATAGATCTCTGCTATAAGTTGGCGGGCATGGAGCCTCCCAGAGGGATAGAGCTCATTCTACCCGCCATACTGCTGCTAGCGGTGGCTGCTTCCAGGGCGTCCCTATCCAGGAAATCTGCAGGGCTGCTACCTGGAAGTCAGCAAACACCTTCATTACCCATTACCACATCGACCTTGAGTCACGCCGGGATGCTGGTTTTGGGGCCTCGGTTCTCCAGTCTCTCTTTCCCAAGTAAGTATTGGGGTGTGCGTCTTGCCTCCCTCCTCCCGGAGAACTGCTAGAGTCTGCCAATGAGTGTGGATGAACAACATATCCATGTCCCTAGAAATACAGGTTACTCACCTGTAACAGGAGTTCTAGGAATGGTATATGTTGTTCATCCACATTCCTGCACCTCCCCAGCTTGACGCACAACCCTGAGCTTCCAGCGGGCCAGATCTGGCGTCATGGGCGGAGCCGAGTTATACCACCCGGGTGGGTGGGAGGAGCAAGCTTGAAGACCTTCCGGCAAGATTTAAAGCAGCAAGGATACCTGCCAATGGTGTGGATGAACAACATATACCATTCTAGAACTCCTGTTACAGGTGAGTAACCTGATTTCTTTCTTGGAAGACTGTGTTTTGGGACATGGATATGTTGTTCATCCCTATCTAACAGGTTCATGCGCTTCAATCTTGCCGAAAATCTCAAGCTATCCCACCCACCTGGTAATAAACTCTTGGCTCCGCCCCATGACACCAGATCTTCCTTACCACTTGGAAGCTCAGGTTCCCTCCTTAACGCTCTGCGTATAGACTGGATCCTAACTCTTCAGTTCACCCAAAAATAATTTTAAGTTTTCTAGACTTCGGTCTACTTCTCCGTTGTGGCTGCGATGGACAAATAGACTCCCGGTTTTCGGCAGTGCCCATGCGGGCAGAAGATGTCCAGGACCGATCCACATTCCACGTGCGTCTACTGCCTCGGCCTTGACCACGACCCGCAGGCCTGCAGGTCTTTTCCGGCTAATGTCTTGAAGACCGTGCTGCCCGGCTCCAACTTGGGCGCCCGAGAAACATTATCCGCCGGTGAAGTCCAAGGAGTTCAGGTGTCCGGCGCGGCTGGCTCGCTGAGCAACTTGAGCAGATGATCGCCCTCGAGGAGGAGGCGGCCCAGGCCGCATCCTCATCTTCCTCAGTCGCGGCATTTATCCCGCTCTCTTTGGGATCCTCCTACACAGCTTCTTTTAAGGAGCTTTGCCAATCCCTCTCGGCACCGAGGACCACGACAGCGCCATTCGTCCTCGTCTTCTTCCCCAGAAGAGGAGAGGCTTCAGCGCAAATTGCATCGACGCTACGAGGACTTAATGTGGCAGCAGCTCCTTCTCTCTGGGAACAAGCTGACGCCGTCGTCTTTCCCGGTCATTAAGTGGCTGTCACCTGAAAGGCGGAAAAATCCCCTAGCGGTGGTCGAGGTGCTCAAGCCTGGGCCGGTAGTTTGGCCGAAATCAGCTGCCCCACTGATTGTGGTGGAACCTCCGCCTCCACAACCGAAATCGGGGGCTCTGACCAGGGATTCTCGGTCGGGTCAGGGTCTGCCCCACCGGTTGTCGGTCACCCTCACTCCCAACCGTCCTCGGCAGGTGGAGGGTGGCTCAGGCCCCAGGCAGCTCTTCGCAGACTCCTAGGAGTCTGACGATGACTTCTCCCTCTTTTCCAGGCCTCTCGATCTGGAGTCCTCTGCGGGGCAGTCAATGGACGAGAGCCCATCATCGTTCATGGGTCTGCTTCGGCTCATCTCGGAGTCCTCCGAGATGCAGCTCGAGCCCGTATCCAAGCGGGCCAAGTATCCCCTCATGGAGATACTGGACCGAGGGTATTCTCCCACAGAGGCCTTTCCGGCGTCTGAAGCCATTGTTGGCCCAGCCTTCGAGCTCTGGCAGCGGCCAGCTTCCTGTCCTGCGCCTTCAGCAAGGATGGCCAGGAAGTATGTGGTCCCTACCAGCTCTTTGTCCGATTTTTCGGAACACCCCTCTGCGGAGGGGTTGGTCACCGATAGCGTTTTCCGGTGCTCCGGGAATGCTAGGGATGTGGATAAGCCCCCCGACAAGGAGTCCAAAAGGCTGGACTATGCCGGGCGCAAGGTATATGCTGCGTCCTCCCTCGTCCTCCGTCAGGCCAGTTCGACCGTACTGATGGCGCACTTCTCCCATGCCCTCATGGGCTCCCTGGATAAGGTGATGCCTCATCTCCCGGCTGACCTGCAGACTACGGTCAAACAGGTGCGGGATCAGGGAAGGGCAATGGCGAAACAGCAGCTCCAAATGGCTCTTGATATTGGAGACTCCTGTGCCCGGTCAGTAGCGGCTGCAGTGGCTGTGCGTCGCAGAGCCTGACTGAGGATATCCACCTTTACGGCGGATACCCAGCACAAGTTGGCAGATGTCCCCTTCTTTGGGACTGACCTGTTCGGCCCTGGAGTGGAAGGCCACCTCCAGAGGATCGAAAAGTCCAACGCCACCTTGGACTCGGTCACATCTGCCCAGAAGGACAAAGGCCGTCGACAGCAACATAAGTCCTTTCGACCTGCCCCTGCGGCACGTCCGGCCCAGCAACACCAGCATCAGGGCCAGCAGGCTCGCACTTGGTTCCCCAAAGCCAAGCCTGCAGCTTCCTCCAGCAGGAAGCAGGGAGGAAAAGGCCTAGGAGGTCCCTCGGCCAGTCCTTCCTGCAAGCCTGCCCAGTGACGGGTTGAGGGGTGTCACCCCCAGCTACCTCGCTTCCCCCTGGGCGGGGTCCGCAGCCTCTCTCTCGGCTCATCGAGCCGACATTGCCCTGCTCCTCGAAAAGGAGGTGATCAGGAAGGTGGCTCATCCTCCACCAGACCTAGGGTTTGTGTCCAGGTACTTCCTGGTCCCGAGACGGACGGGGGGCTGGCGCCCCATTCTAGACCTGCACGACCTGAACAGGTTCCTAAGGTCTCGAACATTCAGGATGGTCACTCTGGCTCAGATCATTCCATCCTTGGAACAAGGCGTGTGGTTCTGTTCTCTGAACCTCCAGGATGCGTTCTTTCATGTCCCAATCCTTCCGCCCCACCAGCGATTCCTCCGCTTCAGAGCAGAGGGGTCCCTCTACAAGTTCTGGGCCATGCCCTTCGGCCTTTCTCTAGCTCTCAGGGTCTTCACCAAATGCATGGCAGTGGTGACAGCATTCCTGCGGCGCCGAAGGGTCCGGGTGTACCCCTACCTGGATGACTGGCTGATTGCGGCCTCCTCCAGAATGGAGGTGGAGTGGTCCAGGGATCTGGCCCTCCAGGTCTGCTCTCAGATTGGCCTCCTCATCAACGAGGCCAAATCGGAACTCGTGCCGACGCAGGTGATCTAATTCATCGGGGCAGAGCTCGACTCTCTTCGAACCAGAGCACGGCTCCCGGCAGACAGGGCCGAGGTTCTTTCCTCCTTTGCCCAGTCATTTCTGGTTGGGCAATTGCGCCCTGCCAGGGACTTCCTGGGCCTCGTGGCGGCCTGCACCAGCGTGGTCCGTTGGGCCCGTTGGCAAATGCATCCCTTACAGTGGGGACTGGCCAGCCAGGGGTCACAGTGCTCCGGTCCTTTGGATCAGCCAGTGACAGTGACCCAGGAGATGTGGAACGCTCTCCAGTGGTGGATCGTTCCAGCTCATCTGCAGGAGGGCATCCCATTTGTCCGCCCCAAGCTGACGGTCTCTCTCTTATCAACTGATGCCTCTCTGATGGGTTGGGGTGCCCATCTGGAGGAGCACAGAGCGCACGGCCCCTGGTCCCCTCAGGAGTCCCGATGCCATATCAACCTGCTGGAGCTTTGAGCAGTTCATCTAGCCCTCACCGCCTTCACTCCTTTTGTCCGGGGTAAAGTGGTCCAGGTCCAGACTGAGAATACCACGACCATGTACTACCTAAACCGCCAGGGCGGGACGCGCTCCATGCCCCTGTGCAGGGAAACTCTCCACATTTGATCCCTCGTGTGCAGCCTGGAGGCGGATCTCCTTGCCATTCATGTGGCAGGAGCCTCCAACATTCTGGCCGATGCCCTAAGCCGGATAGGAGCTGCGTCCCACGAGTGGTCTCTCCTGCTGGAGGTAGTACAAGATCTGTTCTCCCACTGGGGCGGCCTCAGGTGGACCTGTTGTCTCCAGGGAGGTGCGAGAAGCTGAAGCTGTTTCATGCCCGCCCCCTCAGCATGGCTCGCTGCAGGGGATGCCTTCCTCGAGCCGTGGACCCCAGGCCTTTTCTACGCCTTTCCCCTATTTCCCTTGATCCACAAGGTGCTTCTCAAGGTGAGGAGGGACAAGGCACAGGTGATTCTGGTAGCCCCAGACTGGCCCCGCCAGTTCTGGTATCCAGATCTCCTCAGCCTCAGCTCCAGGCTCCCGAGGCGGCTTCCAGCCCGCCTGGACCTGATCTCAGTCAATCAGGGGAAGGTATTCCATCCGGACCTTCAGTCCCTGCACCTGCCGGCCTGGTTCCTGAGCGGCTAGAGTTACAGGCCTTGGGTCTTTCCGACGAGGTCCTCAACGTCATTGTGGCTTCCCATAAGGAGTCGACCAGGAAATGCTATGCCTTTAAATGGAAGAGATTCTCCATTTGGTGTCAGGGCAAGGGCCTGGACCCTTCCTCCTGCTCCTTGGCAAGCATTCTGGACTACCTGTGGTCCCTTTCTCAGCTTGGGCTTCGGTCGACGACCCTTAAGGTGCACCTGGCAGCCATCTCTGCTTACCGGACATGGGCCGGGAAGCAGTCGGTGGCGCAGGAGAAGGTGGTCGGGCGCTTTTTCAAAGGCCTTGATCACATATCCCCTCCGGTGCGAGAACCTCCACCTCCGTGGGATCTACTGCTGGTGTTGGCTAAGCTTAGGGCAAGCCATTCGAACCGATGCACAGGTGTGACATCTGTCACCTGTCATGGAAGACTGCCTTCTTGGTGGCTATCATGTCAGCCAGAAGGATGGGAGAGCTCCAGGCGCTTTGCATCAGGTCTCCTTATCTGGTCTTCCACAGGGACAAGGTTGTCCTGCGCCCCAACCCGAAATTCCTTCTGAAGGTGGTGTCGGAGTTTCACCTTAATCACGTGTTGACTTTGCCGGTGGTCTACCCCAATCACACCTCGGAGGTCGAATATAGGCTCCGTACTCTGGACCCTAGAAGAGCGCTTGCTTATTAGAAGGAGCGGACGGCTGAAGTTCGGAGAGAGGTTCGCCACCTGTTTGTCACCTACGCTGAAGCCGCACCTGGCATACCTGCAGCCAAGCGGACGAGAGGCAGGTGGGTCACCTCCTGCATAGATCTTTGCTATAGGTTGGCGGGCATGGAGCCTCCCAGAGGGACAAGAGCTCATTCTACCCGCCATACCGCTGCATCGGTGGCTGCTTCCAGGGATGTCCCTATCCAGGAAATCTGCAGGGCTGCTGCCTGGAACCTGGAAGTCTGCACATTCCTTCATTACGCATTACCACATCGACCTTGAGTCACGCCGGGATGCTGGTTTTGGGGCCTCGGTTCTCCAGTCATTATTTTCTAAGTAGGAGAACTGCTAGGAGTCTGCCAGACAGTGTGGATTGAACAACATATCCATGTCCCTAGAAATACAGGTTACTCACCTGTGACAGGAGTTCTAAGAATTGTATATGTTGTTCATCCACATGACCCACCCAGCCTCCCCGGCTTCGACGTACAACCTGGCTTCCAGCGGGCTAGCTCTGGCGTCATGGGACAGAGCCGAGAGTTTTACCACCCGGGTGGGTGGGAGGAGCCAGCTTGAAGACCTTCTGGCAAGATTTAAAGCGGCAAGGAACCTGCCAGACAGTGTGGATGAACAACATATACCATTCCTAGAACTCCTGTTATGGGTGAGTAACCAGTATTTACTCACCTGTAACAGGAGTTCTAGAAGTGGTATATGTTGTTCATCCACACAACCCACCCGACCTCCCCGGCTTCGACGCGTAACCTGGCTTCCAGCGGGCTAGATCTGGCATCATGGGGCAGAGCCTAGAGTTTTACCACCCAGGTGGGTGGGAGGAGCCAGCTTGAAGACCTTCCGGCAAGATTTAAAGCTGCAAGGAACCTGCCAGTAAGTGTGGATGAACAACATATACCATTCCTAGAACTCCTTTTACAAGTGAGTAACCTGTATTTAGTGTCTGGTTTCTGGTGGGGCGCCATAAAACATCAGGACTGACAGCAGATTTCAGTCTGTTTGATGTAACATTTTTTGGTAAACATTTCTGGACTTGTAGGCCTGTTTTTGCACCAGCAGCAGTGAGTTTCAGGCAGAAATATTTGGCAAACAGGTCCTAAAACAGCTATATAATGTCTGGGTGTGGGGGGGGGGAGGGTCACCCTAAAACATCAGGATTGAAACCACATTTCAGTCTGAATTTAATGTACCATTTTTCCTGCAGTGTTTCTGGACATTTACTGCCTGTGTGCAGCCACCCCTATTGTGAGCACCGACATCCCCGTGGCTACAGTGCCGACGGTCGTCATTGTAGCCGTCACTGTAGGTGGTGTCGGCACTAGCGATGTCGAAGCGCTATACTTAAACCGCAGAAAACAGCACGTTTGGTTCCTCTTGGTAGATATGAACCATGTTACTTCATGTCTGACACCTGATTTCTGTCTGAATGTACTGTGCAATTTTTTGGGAAACATTTCTGGACATTACTGCCTGTTTTGCACTCGTAGAAACAAGATGTGGCCTAAAACCAGTTGTAAACAGTGGACCAAAGGCCATCGTTTTGTCCGGGTTGGGGGTTTGGGCACCATAAAACATCATGGCTGAGACCAGATTTCTGTTTGGATTTGAATGTACCATGTTTGCTGTTGTATTTCTGAACATGTACGGGCTGTTTGGATCTGCACACCATGGAGACAAGTGGCTGTGTGAAACTGTGGCCCAAGTGAACAGTTTGGATGGGGTGGTGGCGGGGCACTAAAGAAAACATCATGAGTGGAGGGGAGGGACACCAAGTGAACATTTGTGACAGCTAAGCACAGGGGACTGTGGTTAAGCACAAAAAAAACACATCTATGTTTAACTTCACAATGAAAGTGATGCTTATTTAGGTTTCTATGTTATGTACATTTTCAAACTTATGCTGCAGCTGCATACAGCAGAAAGAACTGCCATAACATCACATAGCTTTGGGAAAAAATGTGTTCATATGAACAAAGTGCAATACTTGACATTTTTGGATAGGAAAAGGATTAACATAAAACAAGAAAAAAGGTACAGTGTTTATAGGTAAGATACAGACTACCTGACTAACAGTAACATACACGACAGGGGAAATATGCAGGGCAGTAGGTGCTGGGGTATTCATATATGAGAGGTAAAAGAGGGGGAGCAGACACGATACAAAACATACTAAATGCTTGACAAGAAAAAGAAACGATATTGAAAGAGGAATTTTTTTTTAATTTGTTTTTATTTTGGGGGGTGCAGATAAGGGAAGAGTGATAGAAGTAAACAAGGACAGGAAAAAATATAAAATTCAGCTACTGTGATCACTGCCTGCCTCACTTGCAAATAGATTATGGTCCCTGGACCACGTTATTACTTTTGGCCGGCAGCAGGCCCCGATTCCACCCTGCCGTCACCACCGCCACGATGAAGCTCCGCCAGGAGGTCCAAAGCTTTATGTTGGTCCTCCAACAGTTTTCTTAAATCCCCCCGGACCTCCTGCCAGAACTCAAAAAAATGTTGGCGCCGTACTGCCACTAGGTCTTCTTGGCTCACAGAAGGACCAGCTGGGGCTGATGCAGGCTGTCCATGCTCACCTCTAGCATGAACCCGGCACCGCTGCTGCTTGTGGGGTGAGGTGGATGGGGGTGGTGCTGCTGCTGCCTGTTGCTGATTTTTGCCAGCGACGGTTGTGTCTTCTGGGCTGTTGCTGAGACCTGGTACCTTCCTCCTGCTGGCCCCCTTCCCCTTGGGCCCCAGTGCCTCCTGCTGCTGCTGCTAACTCCCTTTGCTTTTGGAGCCACTCTGCAGCATGGTGGTGCTGCAGGTGGCTCCTTTGGCCACCAGTTTCAAAATGGCCCCCTTGCTTGCCCCTTCACACAGATCTGCCACACAACTTGCAGATAACACTGCTGTCAGTGTTGTTAAGGGTGAAAAAACACCACACAGCAGACCCTTTATGCTGGGAGGAGGCAGGGGGCACATGCTCTTGCTGTTGGTCATGGGGGGCAGTAGGAGCATTCTGCTGCTGGGTGGTAGTGGATGTGGAGGGTGCCACATCATCCTCATGCTGCTGCGGGAAGGGGGGGGCAACTGAGTTATGCTGCTGCTGCTGCTGTTGGTCCTGGGGGGGAAGGACAGTTCTGCTGCTGGGTGAGGGATGTGGAGTGGGCAACATCATCCTCACACTGCTGCTGATGGGGGGAGGGGGGCAATGGGCTCCTGCCGCTGCAAGGGACTGGTGGCTATCAGCTCTTGCTGAGCCTGGAAGGGGTCTGCAGACACAGCTACCCTGTCCCTAAATACCCACCCGACGGATAGTGGGTGCCTTCCCACCAGTCCTCTTGCCCCTACTTTTCCCTTCCATCATTTAAAAAAAAAAGGTTTCCTAACAGAAAGGGAAAGAGGAAGTAACACACATACACTCACACACACTCAATCTCTACAGACAGCTAACTGAAGTTATCAGCAAACACTAATATATGTTATGGACAAAAACCTGGGTATAAAACACACAAAGTATATAACACAATGACCCACTAAAGGCTCTGAAAGTCTATCTGTTGCTAGCTGCCTGCTTACTCCAACTCTTCAGCTACATGGAAGGGAAATGAATCACTCACTTCCTGCCTGTATACAGTCGGTCATGTGAAAAGCCCAATTACGCCGGATTTCGCCGAATACAGCTGCAAGGTAAAATCTAAGGCATAATCTGCAGGCGAAATGTCGCCCGAACATCGTAATTACGCAAAATATTTCTCATGGCGAAATTGGTGATTTTGCAGTTTCACTGCTGAAATTAATTTTCTTACATCTCTACAAAGAACCTTAGTGTAGAAGCACTGAAACATGGGTTACCCCAGAGGGCATTGACAGTAAGCCAAGTTTCAAAGAAACACAACATCACACACACTTCCATGATGCAAAGCATCATGGGATATATGCAAATCAGCATGCCATTTCAGATTGTCTCAGTTTACAGCAATTTACATGCATTTTAAATAGCACGACTAACTTAATTTTTATAATACAGTCAACTAGTACTTTTTACCTTTATTAGAAGCACCTAGTGCCATGGTATATGCAACATTTACAGGTGTCATAAACATAAGGTATATACAATATATCAAGGTACTTTATGGCATAGTGCTATTACATACTACATTCAACAATGATAAACACAACCTGTTGTTTTACATACGCTCGGAGGGAGGTTACCACAATAACCTCCCTGTTTGAGACTTGAGAGGGAAAAGGAATATTAAAGAGGACGCTGTAGCATAGTCAAGAAAGAGAAGGGAGTGGACTAGAAATTGTAAAGGATAAATTAGGCTAAGAAACACAAGAACTGTTGCAACAGATTTAAGAAAAGGTCAGTCCTCAAGAGTGGCAGGAGCTCCCTGTCACAACCACAACCATGTACTACCTCAACAAGCAGGGAGGGACACATTCCCTGCCATTGTGCAAGGAAGCTGTTCGCACTTGGACCCTAGTGCACAGCCTGGAGGTGGATCTGCTAGCCATCTATGTGGCAGAAGACTCCAGTCAGTTGGCGGATGCTTTCAGCCAGTAGGCGAGGCGTCTTATGAGTGGTTTCTCTATCTGGAGGTAGTTTACGGTTCTCCCAGTGGGTCACCCCTCAGGTGGACCAGGTTGCCTCCAGAGAGAACGCAAAGCTGAGGCTGAATTGTGCCTGCCTCCCTCAGCAAGGCTCTCTACAGGGGGATGCCTTCTCAAGGCCATGGACCCCAGGCCTCTTCTATGCCTTCCCTCCACTTCCCTTGATCCACAAAGTGCTATTCAAGGTCAGGAGGGACAAGGCACAGCTGATCCTGGTGGGTCTGGACTGGCCCCACCTGTTTTGGTATCCAGATCTCCTCAGCCTCAGCAACAGGTTCCCCAGTTGTCTTCCAGCATGCCTGGATCTGCTCTTGATCAGTCAAGGGAGTGTATTCCACCCAGACCATCAATCCCTGCACCTGACAGCATCGTTCCTGAGTAGCTAGAGTTCCAGGCTTTGGGTCTCTCCGAAGATGTCTTCACTGTCATGGAGGCCTCTCGGAAGGAGCCGACCAGAAAATGCTATGCCTTCAAATGGAAGAGATTCTTCATTTGTTGTCAGGGCAAGGGGCTGGACCCTTTGACCTGTCCAATGGCCAGCATTTTGGATTATCTGTGATCTCTCTCCAAAGGGTAACTTTGGTCAATGACCCTTAAGATACACCTGACAGCCATCTCTGCTTACTGGCAGCGGGCCGGTCAGTGGTTGGTGGTGGAGACAGTGGTCTGGTGCTTTCTTAAAGGCTTAGATCACATATCCCCTCCGGTGCGTGAACATCCTCTTCCGTGGGATCTGTTGCTGGAAATGGCAAAGCTCATGGACAAGCCATTCGAACCAATGCTGAAGTGTGAGATGTCGCATTTGTCATTGGAAACTGACTTCTTGGTGGCCATTATGTCAGCCAGAAGGATTGGGGAGCTCCAGGTGCTCTCATTTGAGTCTCCTTACCTGGTCTTCCAGAGGAATAAGGTTGCTCTGTGTACCAACCGGAAGTTGCTCCCGAAGGTTGTGTCGGGAGTTTCATCTGAATCAGGTGATGACTATTCCAGTGTTCTACCCAAATCACACCTCCAACGCTGAATACAGGCTCCATACTTTGGACCTGAGGCGAGCGCTCACCTACTACAAAGAGTGCACGGCCGGAGTTTGGGGAGAGGTTTGCCAGCTGTTTGTCACCTATGCTGAAGCTGTACCTGACAGACCTGCAGTTAAGTGGACAGTTGGTGGGTGGATCACATCCTGCATTGATCTCTGCTAATAGATTGGCGGGTAGGGACCCCGTAAGTCTAAGGGCTCATTCCACCTGCCATACCGCTGCGTCTAGGGACATCCCTGTCCAGGAAATTTGCAGGGCTGCTAAATGGAAGTCAGCACACACCTTCATTTCCCATTACCACATTGACTTAGAGTCACGCCGGGATGCTGGTTTTGGGGTCTCAGTTCTCCAGTCTCTGTTCCCAAAGTGGGGGGGGTGCGCCTTGCCTCCCTTCTCCCTGAGAACTACTAGGAGTCTGCCAGAACATGTGGATAGAACAAAATATCCATGTCCCTAGAAGAACAGGTTACTCACCTGTAACAGTAGTTCTAGGAGTGATATATGTTGTTCATCCACACGGACCCACCCGACCACCCCGGCTTCGGCACTCACACTCTGCTTTCCAGCAGACAGCATCTGGTGTTATGGGGCGGAGCCGAGGGATATACCACCCAGGTGAGTGGGAGGAGCCAGTTTAAAGACTTTCTGGCACATCTTAAAGGGAATGGACACTGCCAGGACATGTGGATAAACAACATAGAACTACTGATCTTACTTCGAGAGGGTTCCTTCAGTAGGTCATCACATGTAGGACTGCCGCCACCTGGCGTCTGGCCGCACGGCAGACTTTTCTAGCAATACCTGACGGGGGACCACCCACCCAATGTCACGTGACTGATGTCAGCATGACTGTATATAGTGGGCAGTCCCCACGCCCGCCATCGCCTGGTGTCAGTTGCATTGCAGACTTCCAGTTAGCGATCGTCGTGAAAGTTCATCGCGTCGGTTCTTCCCTCGCTGCAATTGTTTCTCAAATTCATGTTCTTCCTTATGTCTTCACCCAGGAAGAAGTGTTCGTCCTGTGACACACAGATCCCGCTCAAAGACGGTCATTCCCAGTGTGTTCTCTGTCTAGGCCCGGACCATCCAGTCTCCTCCTGCCTTCAGTGTTAATCCTTTAACCAGGCCACAAAAAAGAGGAGACTGCAGGCTTTGGAGGCCCACTTACTAAAAGCCCGCTTGGCTTCCTTAGAGAAGAAAATGGATAGTCTCCTGGATTCATCTGAAAAATCTTCTCCCTCCAAAAAGCACAAGGAGAAGTCTAGGGAGCGGGCTCGCTCGTGGATGACGCCAGGCCCTCGACGAGCAAGGCCCAGCTGCCGCCCAGAAAACCAGACGTTAAGTCGGACAAAACTTCGGTAGGATAAAGTCGACCGTCGGCTCCTCCGGCGACCGCTGCCTCACCCGTTAGAGGTCAGCTCCCTGCTCCGCTGGGGGCAGTCGGCCAGGGGCTCCTCCCCTGACCGCCCGACCCCGCCCACTAAGTCAGCCGGCCCTGACAACCGGACAGGCTCGGTTCCCCCATCGGGGCCTCATGGTACCTCACCAGACATCCGGCGGGACCTGAGGGAGAAAGCCCCTCTCACTCCTCCTTCACCTGTGCCCTCCAATTCACTGGCGGGTACGGCCGGTGATGGCAGCGGTCAGCCCATCGACCCTGTCTATGTCCCGGCTCCGCATTCCCCCTCTGGGGTCTAGAAGAAGGAGGTTCCTCCTTGGCCTACAGGCCTCACTGTGGAGGCCCCTCCTCCGCCTTCTGGCGGGCTTCCGCGGCCTCCTCCGATGCCGGTTATCCCGACGACAGTCCCGCAGCCAGGACCGGCTGATCGTCCTTTGCCTTTGACCTCGACGCCAGATCCGGCCCTGACACCAGTGCCCCTTTGTCCGGTTCTGACACCGGCCCCTCCGATGCCAGATCCCCTTCCGGCGCAGGATCGGGTGGTGCTGGTTCCAACGTCGGTCCCCCTGACGTGGGCTGTCCTAACGCTGGACCCTCAACCTATATATACGACATCGGGTCCGGCGTGGGTTCCCCCGACGCCTGATCTGATGGCGGGGATTTATACCCGACCCCGAACTGTCCCACATTACCCATTGGGGTATCCTGGGGACCACTACACGGGGGGGTCCCACTTCAGACTGGAGTCTAGCGGGACAGTTCTGCCCTGGATTTAATCCCTATTCCCATTATACGGGGTTCCAGGGCTACTATCCACCACCGGTTATTCCTCCCCCCCCAGCCTCTGCCAACTGTACGTCCCCCTCCTCTTCCTCCTCCTCCGTTTACCCTGGATTTCAAAACCTTAATACAGTCTTTTTTTTTTTTATACTTTAGCTTTATTGACTCTTGTCACTTCTTTTCCATATCACCATTTGCAATTCCATACATCAATACATACATTCAGCATTTAATACATACTGCTAAGAACAGCAGTTCTAATCTATTCAAATTAAAAAGTACAAAGATTAAGCTTCAGCCTAGTTTCAGATTACATTAATATCACCCATCGTATTTAGGATTAGGTAATTTAGAGATCGGCTCCATCCCATTCTCATTATATTATTTTGTATTTTATTGACCTGTTAGCCAGTTTCCAAAGCCCACTTACTATTATTCTTTCTCTCATTACAGTCTTTCTATATAGTCACAAACTTCCCAGTACTTCCTTTTTATGTCATCAGTGTGCCGCTCCCTTATCTGCTCTTTTTATCAAGAAGAGGGGTTAAAATAGGTGAGATGTCCCCAAAGAAACCCTCTCATCTCTTCACCGCCCTCTCCGACTCTAAATCAGTGACTTAATATCACTAGCCTGCTTTTGAATGTACATTTTCCTCTCCATTTTATTTTTCCCCTTATAGGAGTTACACTTATAAAAGTTCAGGGCTCTCCTTCTCCTTCACTATTACTCCAGGACAATTCCCATCTATTCCATCTATTTTCGAACTGTTGGCGATTTTGTCTGAGTGAGTAGCTGACCCTCTCAAGTGTTTTTACCCCCTCAACTAACTCTTTCCACTCATCCCACGTAGGGGACTTTGGGACAAACCATCTTCTGGTTATCGCCTTCCCCGCTGCAGCAATCAGTATGTTCCAGAGATACTTTGCTTCTCTTCCCTTAAGATTTTCGGGATGGAAGCCTAAAATCATATGTTCAGGTCCCAGTGGAGAATCTATACCAAACATTCCTTTTAGGTATTTTTGTATTTTCGCTCAGAATCCCTTCAATACTGGGCATTGCCAAAAAATATGTGGCAGATTAGCCACCTCTGTGTTGCAATTTCTCCAACGACGAGTTGGATTAAGTTTATGCCCCCAACTGAGTGAGATGGAGCCCTAAAGAACCGTACCCTTAACTTCCACAAAAATTCCCTCCACCCCGGAGATGCAGTTGTGCTCCAAGTATTTTTCCATACCCACAACCAATCCTTAGCATTTAATGTGATCCCCAATTCTCGTTCCCATTTCTCTTTAATGTATTCAGTTGTGTGTTGTAAATCCTTCACATAGTTTTGGTACAAGATAGAGATAGCCCTCTCCCCTCTACTCGAGGTCCATATTACTTCAAATGTGTTCGGTATTGGAGAACCACCCCCTTTTTATGTTTGCTTGCACTCATGTGCAAGAAACATAGTGCCATCATCCGAGATTTCGGAGGTGTGTCACCCCCTCTTCCAATTCAGTCAGTGTGTTGGCAGGCGGGGCCCCTGTCCGCCAATGCATGCTGGAGCTGTCTGTGACAAGCTCCAAAATGCAGTGACATACAGTTGAAAAGGGAGCTACGCTTCAGTGAGCAGCGATAAGATATGCCTGCTCATGTGCAGCTCCTACACACACACACACACACACACACACGCATACTTTCATTGCCCCCCCCTTATTACACTCCTATAGCCGAGGGGTGCCCAATCCCCGTCGGCTGTGCTGCGCCCCCAAAGCCTTCCAATGCCACGCTGGGGCAACTCAATGAGTATAGCCGACGGGGTGCCCAATCCCCATCGGCTTCACGTCCCCGAGTGGGGTGCCACGCTGGGAGCCCACCCCAGCGTGGCAACAAATGCCATGGCTGGACGGGGGTGCCCAACTCGGCCGGCTCCACGCCCCCAGTCGTCCTTCTACCACGCTGGGAGCCCACCCAGCGTGGCAAACGCCCGCTGTTGTCTTTTTTTTAAATACCTGTAAAGAAAACGGTCCCACACAATCTTCCTGTCCCCCTCCCCACAACCCTCACCCACCCACTGCGCACCCTGCCTCCCCATACCCTCCCCTCACCCCATACTTACCTCTGGAGCTCGGCGCGATGATCTTCGGTGGACCGGGAATACGTCTGCACTCTTCAAAGCCGACCGCGAACTGAGGAAATGCCGGTAAGCTGTATTATGGGATAGATAGGGTTTTTCAACTTTGTTGCATATCTCAGGCATTTTTTGGAATTTTTGCACCAAATTTTCAACATGGGGTTTTTGGGACCCCTTCTCATGAATGCTGTCACTGTCGTGGCGTTATTCGGACCCGAAGGGTGATTTCGCAGTCACTGCGCGAAATCACCTTTTGGGACCGAATAACGAAACGACACTGCCAGTGTTCATAAGGTGGGCTCTCCAGAAGCCTATTTTGAAAATTTGGTGGAAAAATCCCAACAAACGACTGTTTTACGAGCTTGCGTTGCGCAGTTCCACTGACGCCGTAAGTTCATGACCTTTCAATATTTTCACTCCAAATTTTCAACATTGCCATTTTACCACACCTTCTTATGAGTAGTACAGCTGTCATTTTTCACATCTCACCCAAAAGCGTGTTTCTGCCCATGTAGCATCAGTGGCGCAGTCGGTGTGCGTAAAATCAATGTACGGACAAATTAAGAAAATCACAGTGACACTGTTCATGAGCAGAGGTCTTAAAATGGCTATGTTGAAAATTTGGTGAAAAAATCCTAAAATGACTGTTTTCGGCGTGCGTTGCTGCGCGGTTCCTCGCACACTCGTAGTTCGCGAATTTTCAATATTTTCACTCCAGATTTTCAACACTGCCATTTTACCACACCTCCTTATGAGCAGTACAGCTGTTATTTTTCACATCTCGCTTAAAGCGTGGTTTCCGCTCATGTAGCGCATAAATGGCGCAGTCGATGTGCGAAATCAATGCACGTGGACACATTAAGAAAATCACAGTGACACTGTTCATGAGCAGAGGTCTTAAAATGGCTATGTTGAAAATTTGGTGAAAAAATTCTTAAAAATGACTGTTTTATGAGCGTGCGTTGCGCAGTTCCTATGCATGCTCATAAGTTTGCGAATTTAATATTTTCACTCCAGAGTTTCAACATTGCCATTTTATTACACTTCCTTATGAACAGTACAGCTGCCATTTTTCATATGCCGCCCAAAATGTGTTTTCGCACATGTAGCGCACAATGGTGCTGTTGGTGTGCGAAAGCAATGTTTGGGACAGATTAAGAAAATCACAGTTACACTGTTCATGAGCAGAGGTCTTAAAATGCCTATGTTGAAAATTTGGTGACGAAGTCCATAAAATGACTGTGTTACAGTGAGCATTGCGGTTTCCGCACCCTTGTAAGTTCATGACTTTGTAATATTTTAAGTCCAGATTTTCACCAGTGGCACTTTTCCACACTTCCTTATTTACAGTACAGCTGTCATTTTTCACAACATGGTCAAGTGTGTTTTCACACTTTCAGCGCAGAGATCGTGGTCGCTGTGGGAAATCATTGTTCGGGACAGATAAAGAAAATCACAGTGACACTGTTCATGATTGGAGGCACCAAAATGCCTGAGTTGACAATCTGCTGTAAAAATCCCCAACCTAATTATATTACAGTGTCGTTACAGTTTCTATGTCAGTCGAACTTCACCATTTTTTTTAAATATTTTTACTGCAGATTTGCAACATTGCCATTTTTTACACCTCCCCATGAACAGTACAGCTGTCGTTTTTTACATCCTGTTTGGAATGAATCCGGTGTCTAGCGAGGAACTGAGACAGGAGATAGTCAGACTTAAAGTAAATAAATGTCCAGGGACTGACGTATATCCTGCTGAGATGTATAAACACTTTCAGGAACAGCTAACCCCACTATTGTTAAAAGTATTTAACGAAACCCCTATGACAGAAACTTCCCCCCCAGAATCCTGGTCACAGGCGTTCATCTCGGTAATACCTAAGGAGAGTAAGGACCCTAGATTGTGCCCCTCTTATCGACCTATCTCCCTTCTTAACACAGATTATAAGCTATTTATGGCAATAATAGCCTGTAGAATACAACAGATTTTACCAACGTTAATACATGCAGATCAAACAGGGTTTATACCGGGTAGGCAAGCCCAGGACAACCTAAGAAGGACTGCGCATGTTTTAGATCATCTTAACCGCACTAGGCAACCTGCTATCCTTCTCAGCTTAGACTCCGAGAAGGCGTCTGATAAAGTCTCGTGGACTTTTCTTCAAGCGATGCTTAGGCGGTTTGGTTTTCCTGCACAGTTTGTGGCCCTGATTACAAAGATATATGCTTCCCCCAAGGCATATGTGAGAGTGAACGGACAACATTCCAGGGTATTCTCACTGGAGAGAGGAACGAGGCAGGGATGCCCCCTTTCCCCACTTTTATTCGCATTATACATGGAACCCTTGGCTCAGGGGCTTCAGGAAAATCAAGTCATACAGGGTGTACAAATAGAGGAGACCCAGCAAAAGTTAGCTTTGTATGCGGACGACATCCTGCTTTATTTGACTCAACCAGAATCCTCCTTACCAAACTTATTTCAACACTTAAGGATGTTTTGGCCCTTTCTGGTTACACCTCAATGAAAATAAAACAGAGGTACTGAAACTTGGTTTCCAACCATCCTATGAGCTTAAAGTAAGATACCCTATGAAATGGGAGTTGCCCCATATGAAATACCTGGGTGTAAGATTAGCATCGACAACCACTCAATTAGTCCAGTTAAATTATCCACCAATGGTGAAACAGATACAGGAGGATATGGGAAGGTGGAGACTCCTCCCAGTCTCCATTTCGGCAAGGGTACAAGCAATAAAAATGAATGTATTGCCTCGTTTTTTATTTTTGTTTCAGTGTATGCCCACTCCAATATCACATGAGCAAATAGGAGAGTGGCAAAAAATTATAGGAGATTTTATTTGGTTGGCCGGAAAGCCCAGAATTAGGAAGCAAACCCTATATCTAGCAAAAGACACAGGAGGGCTGGCTGTCCCCATGTTAATGGGATACTGGATTGCAACACAGTCAAGAATAGTCTTGCTATTACAACACCCGGGCTACCGGGCCAGGTGGAAGGAGTTGGACCTGGCTGTAGGCCTGTCTCCCTCTCTACTGGCACAGTGCACGACCTTAAATCCAGGGGCCAAGTGGGGGAAAATGCCTTACCTGGGGAGGGAGATGGCCATACAAGGCTACAGGCAAGGACTTATGAGAGGGTTATCTAAGATCTACCTGTGGAAGTATACCTGGTGGTCTATAAATACGGAGAGGAATAGGGCCACTACAGACCCGTGGTATAAAAAACAGGAGAGCCAGGGCTGTGTAGCCCCGTGGCAGCTCCTCAGAGGGGACCACGTTATTTCGTTTAGGGAGGCACAGACTAAATTTGGTTGGAGACAGGGAGAGTTACTATACTATTACCAGATGAGAGACTACATAGCAACGGAAATGAATAACTCAATTAAACAAGCATTTGTCAATGCCGAATGTTTGCTTGCTGGCATTGGCAGTGGTAGTGTAGAAGTTACAGAGCTGCATAATAGGAATCTTTTCTAAGCCACGCCAATACTTTGCTCCTCTTAACCGGGTTTGTCAGCCCATTGACATTGATCGAACATATTACAGTGGCATTATCCATTCTCATATCTTTCTATGCCTCTCAGACTAATCTCAGCTCCTTTATCTTTATTCTATCGTGCTCTCTCATTCAGTATTCTGGCCCAACCATTTAAACATGTTACTTTCATTCTAACATCTTTTCCATTCCAGTCAAACTTATCCCGCTTCAAAACAAACCCTGAACAGTTACAAAGCGCTCTAGGATGGCGGTGACCCGCTTTTCATGCATTTCCCTCGTGTTCTCTCAGACCCCATTCCAGACCCATAGGACAGAGCTAGTCTCCTTCCCCATAAATATCCTTCTCCTCTTAGGCTTGCTTAATGCTAAAAAACCTTAAACCCAAAACAGTGTTAACTGGGGTGCATCTGAACCTGAAAACCCCTTAAACATTTTCAGTCTAACACAAACTACTACTAATTTTAATTATAACTCAGTTTTGTTTTCTCTTATCGAACAAGTTCTTTTGCTTCCAAGGTAGATACTCCCAGCACTGTGGGGCCCTTATTCTGCCCTTTTCTAGCTCGAAGTTTGAGCAGATACAAGGGATAGTCGTCTCTTCTATTTCGAGATGCTTCTTTATTATGTAATCCGTGCACGTACCAGTATTTGGTATACTCTAACCTGATGGTACCTGTACTCCACCTCCCACCTCGCCTATCTTCTTTATCTTTCTGAATTACTAAATGAACCCCCCCCCCCCCGTAACCTCTTACATTTCCACTCTTATTTACCTTGGTTTTCCTCTCAAAACCAGCTATGACAGCACTCTAGGCCAGGCTTCACCACAGCCTTAGTTTTTCCCCTTGTAATACTTTCAGCGTATCTAAGTCATTCTTACCTTCCCCAAGCCTCCCCCACACTCCTCAACTCATCTCCTCCACTCCTCCCCCAATCCCAAGCTACTGCTTGAAATCTACCCTCCAGTCACCTCGTCCCCATCATTCAGTGATTCCACACTCCGCTCCTCCCCGTCCCCAGAAAAGGTAGCGCAAAAGCGCCTGATTCTCCACTACAACCCTCTATTAAACCTGGTAAAGATAGGAGGTATTCAGGATCTCGTAATTTTAAACGTGTTTCCGGGAACAAGACAGAACACATATGGGTAAAGGGGGAGGGTTCGTTCCAGACATAACACATAAGACCAGACTACAGCAGGAGGGAACAAAGAAGGTGAGGGAAGATAGACCAGGAGATGTGTGTTCTTAATCAGGTTCATCCAAGGTACAGCCGCCCCTGCAGCCTAACAGAACACCAGGCTCATTTGGCCCAGCGGACACAGCTACAGCAGACCCCCGGTATTCATTTGCTGTTCTCTATCAGTTCAGGGCTGCCTCGCGCAGAACGTCCTTCTTCATCAAGGCCCTTATCTTCTCGAACGATTCCAGGAGTAGTTTCGATGAAGTTCCCCTTTGCTGTAACCCCGATTGGAACCAGTCCGTAAAAATATTCGTCTCCTACCGATTCGATCCATATCTTCCGCTGCCAACTTAATTCCTCTCTGCTTCATGGTTACCAGGGCTTTGTATGGTGAGCCATATGTTTGTATGCCTTCCTGCCAAAAGATCCTTAATTTAGCCGGAAGGGGTTTGAAATGATCCTTCTCTCTCTTAGTGATCGTAGCATCGGGTATATTGTTGCCTGGCCTGCTGTATCTCCACGGGTAGTCGTGATCCAAGGTTATTTTCGACGTGAGATATGTAAGCTCTTTCTTAGCCACGCTCTGGAAGGATATCTTCCTTGGTTTGGTAACTCGGCCACTAAGAAGATTATCGAACGCGGTGTGTTTTCGGATCCTGTGGCCTAGCCCCAGCGCCTATGTGCCCTCTCAATTTTAAATCATAGTTCGAGGCAGCTCTAAAATGTCCCGAAGTAAATTTTCGATGAAGGCTGTTACCAGAGACGTCTCGGCGCCTTCCGCTAGGCCATAAAGCCGCAGGTTGTTTCTTCTAGATCTGCTTTCCAGATCTATTGACTTGGCTTGCAGTGCCATTGATTGTTGTAGTAAGGCATTAACCACTTGGCCCAGACTGGCATTTACCTCTTCTACCCCTGCTATTCTCGTTTCAGCCTCCTCAAGTCTGTGGTCCAATTTCGACAGTTGTATGGATAGCCCCTGAAGGTCTTTCGTCGTTTCTAGCCGAGAGGCTCTTATTTCTTTCAAAATCGTCTCAAAACATGACCGAGTCAGTTTGTCCTGCTCCCTGTTGGTATCGTAGTCTGACCCTCGTGTGCTACTTGGTGAGTGGCTCCTACTATGCGGCCTATGTCCTTCTGTACTAGGCTCAGCTTTTGTCAGCCTCTTCGACAATCCGAGCTTCGTTGGACCCTGTTTATTTCTCTTGCGAGGGTCCTTCGACATGCTTGCAGGTTTTTCTTTCATTTACTACCGTCCACGAGGGGGTTTTAATCTTTATTTCTGCAAGCGAGGTGGGGAGCGTTCACGGTATGCTGTCTAGAGGTCCGTGGCGGAAACGGAAGCAATCTTAATACAGTCTTGGTGGCAGGGGGCTCGGTCGGAGTTGGTCTCGGATCTGGAGACTAGGCTCCCACAACCATGTCTCCCAGGTCCCTTCCCAAGCAGTTCATCTATAGCCACTGTCCACATTTCGGGGAAGACTCCACAGGACGCTTCCTTACGGATACCAGACGCCTCCTGTTGAGGAGGCGGATGATGATAATGACAGTTCAGAGGGAGGAAGATTCCTCTGAGGAGGTCCCGGAGGACCCTGAGGACACAAGGGGCAAGGTCTCGCCAAAGTCTCCACCAGAAGACCCTGCCTTCTTCGACCTCTTGAGGGCCATGAAGGACTATTTCGACTGGGAGTTGGAGGAACAGGATCCCATGAGACAGAGACTCGCTGAACACCTAGACTTAGATTCTCTGTCTCCCATCCCCATTCCTCCTTGGATGGCCCCCCATCAAGACCTCACCACTACCGTCTGGCAGATGCCTCATTCTATTTCAGCTGTCTCCAAGCGGGATTACTGGATCTACCGGGTGCCAAAGGATGCTCCTTTCTTGAAGGCCCATCCCAAGGCTGACTCTGTGGTCATCTCGGCGGCTCATAATCGCTCTTCAGCGCCTAAGCACATGAGCACTACTGCTTCGGACAAAGTCGAGGCAGATGGACCAGTTCATGAAAAGATATATTCACGGCCACGTCGCCCTCTGGTCCCTCAGTTCATGGCCCCCTGCGGTGTTCCTGGCCAGGCTGGGCGCAAGGCCAGTCCATGGATCCTGCCTATGAAGGAAGACCTTGCCAAGGATCTCATACCGCCAAGGTTTTTGTAGCGCCTTTATCGCCACCCTCGACTCCGTCGACTCAGTGGCCCATACCTCAGCAACTGCCGTTGCCCTCAGACAGCATTCCTGGCTTTGCTTTCCTGACCTCGCCAATGAGGTCCAGTCGGCGATTCAGGACGCCCCTTTCAGGGGCTTGGTCCTTTTTGGTGGGGACACCAAGGATATTACCACAGACCTACAGGACGAAGGAATTTCACTTAGGTCTGTCAGGTCTATGTACCGATCGGGCTGTCAACAACAGCAGTAACAGCAGCCCTTTCGGAAAAGGACCTGGAGGCAGGGAAAGAACGCTCAGGTGCGCCGCCAAGGGAAGCGAAAGGCCATGGGTACAACCAGCCCTCCTGCCTCCAAAAATCAGAGATGTTCAAGAGGACCTCCCCCTGAACGTCCCGCAACTTCTTGACTCCCAGGCCCCACTGCCTCCTCAGTCCGTGGCCGAAGCAGGTGGTGGGGAGTTTCACGACACATGCAGGAGTGGAGGTGATCACCCTGATGAATCGGTCCTGAAACTAGTGTCCGTTGGACACCACATAGAATTTCTGGAGATTCCTCAGAAACTCGACCTACAAAGTCCTCTTATTCTCGGCACCAGGCTCTCCTCGTTCGCGAGGAGGTAAATTCGCTCTTGCTCAAAGAAGCAATCGAGCGCGTCCCTTTCGAGCAAAGGGGAAAAGGATTTTATTCCCATTTTTTCCTGGTTCCAAAAAAGTCTGGAGACTTCATACCCATACTCGACCTAAGTCAGCTAAATCGGTTTGTCGAGTACAAAAAATTTAAAATGCTGACATTCCAGAGCTTCCTCCCTCTCCTCATGGAGAACCACTGGCTCTGTGCCCTGGATATGCAGGATGCTTACCTGCACATTCCTATTTTCCCCAGCCACCGCCGATTCCTAAGTTTTCATTTCCAAGGGGAACACTTCCAGTTCCGGGCGCTCCCCTTTGGCCTGTCTTTGGCACCACGGGTTTTTAACAAGTGCCTGGCGGTGGTCGCGGCATTCCTACGCCGCAGGGGCATTGCGGTCTTCCCTTACCTGGACAACTGGCTGATTTCAGCCCCATCCAGGGATTCCTTGCTGGAGGCTTTGTCCTTTACCCTGGATGTTTTCAGCAGACTAGGGATCACGGTCAGTGTTCCCAAGTCATCCCTTATCCCTGCCCAGAGACTTCAGTTTATCGGGGCAGTCCTGGATACGGTCCAGTGCAGAAATGCAGAGCCTTCCTTCCTCCAGACAGAATGGAGACCCTTGTCTGTCAGGCTTCCAAAGTGGCTTCTCTCAGGACCATCCCTGCCCGGGAAGTCCTTCGCCTTCTGGGCCTGATGGTGGCCTCCATAACTACCGTTTCCCTTGCAAGGCTCCACATGAGGATTACTCAGTGGTCCTTGCGGGTGCAGTGGGGTCAGCTCCTGGACGACCTGGACCATCCGGTCCTTGTCTCCTCAGCAGTTCAGAAAGACTTACAATGGTGGAAGGATTTCTCACAATCTTTCTGTGGGGCTTCCCTTTCGGAACCCTGCACCAGTAGCCACCCTCACCACGGATGCCTCGAATATGGAGTGGGGAGCTCATCTTGGGGAACACCAAGCTCAGGGACTATGGTCCGGCTTGAAGACTTCTCTCCACATCAATGTTCTGGAGTTGAGGGTGGTCCTGTACGCATTACAGGCCTTTCAGACCCTCCTTCCAAAGGGATCACTGCTAATCCAAATGGACAATATGTTGGTAGTTTGGTATATCAACAAACAAGGAGGAACTCGGTCGTACCCCCTTTGCGGGGAGGAGATGCGGGTGTGGAATTGGGCAGTCCAGCACCATTTGGTCCTAGTGGCCGTGCACGTTTCAGGCATTCTAAACGTTCTGGCAGACAGTCTCAGCAGGTCTCAGACCCTAGCTCACGAGTGGGAACTACATCAGGAAGTGCGACGAATCCATCTTCCAAAAATTGAGCGCCCAGAAGTCTAATCTCTTCGCCTCCCAATACAACGCAAAACTTCCCAAGTTTTGCCCGCTCGTTCCAGAGCCAGGTGCTTTTTGGAGTGACGCATTCTCTCTATCCTGGACAGGGAAATTCTTGCACGCTTTCCTGCCGTTTCCCATTTTGCAGAGGGTTCTCCTCAAACTCCAAGCGGAGAGGGCAAAGATGATCCTCATCGCTCCTCTCTGGCCGAGACAGATCTAGTTCCCGCTGCTACAGCAGCTTTCCTGGGAACCACCAGTTCCACTTCCAATGACTCACGACCTTCTGACCCAGGATCGAGGTCGACTGGTACACCCAGGGCTCAGGACCCTGCATATCCATGCATGGCTCCTGCAGACATAGCAATATCCCGCTTCGGGGTTTTCTCCAGGGTTGCTCAAGCCCTCATCGAGACTAGGAATCTACCTGTTCCACTTACGCCATGAAGTGGAAGTGGTTTTCCATTTGGGCGACCGCTAAGGGCTGGAACCCCTTCTCTTGCTCGGCCCCACAAGTCATGGAATACCTCCTTCACTTGTCAGACTCCGGTCTGTTCTACTCTTTCTTAAAGGTCCATTTCTAGGGACATGGATATGTTGTTCAATCCACACTTACTGGCAGGTTCCTTGCCACTTTAAATCTTGCCGGAAGGTCTTCAAGCTGGCTCCTCCCACCCACCTGGGTGGTAAAACTCTTGGCTTCGCCCCATGACGCCAGATCTTCCTTACCGCTTGGAAGCTCAGGTTCTAGGGACATGGATATGTTGTTCATCCACACTCATTGGCAGTATCCTTGCCGCTTTAAATCTTGCCGGAAGGTCTTCAAGCTTGCTCCTCCCACCCACCCGGGTGGTATAACTCTCGGCTCCGCCCCATGACGCCAGATCTTCCTACCGCTTGGAAGCTCAGGTTCCCTCCTTAACGCCTCTGCGTTTGTGACTGGTTCCTATTTCTCCGCTTATGGATTTAAAAATAATATTTTGAAAAAGACTTAGTCTTGATCCTCGCTGGCTACGATGGATAAATCGACTCAGTTTGGAGATGCCCATGCGGCAGAAGATGTCTCGGACGGATCCACACTCCACGTGTGTCTACTGTTAGGCCTTGAGCACGACCCGCGGGCTTGCGACCTGTGCTCATCTTTCTCGCCCTCGTCCTCGAAGACCGTGCTGCCCATTGCAACTGGGCCGTCCGAAGCGTTCCCTCCGGTGAAGTCCAGGAGGCCCGGTTGGCGGTGTCCGGCGGCTCCGGGCGTGGATCAGCTCAGCGGATGGTCGCCCTCGAAGAGGCGGCAGCGGGTCAGATCTTCCTCGGCCGCTGCATTTATCCCGCTCTCTGGGTTCTTCCTACACGGCTTCCTTTAAGGAGCTTTGTCTGTCCCTCTCCACCAAAGGAGAAGGGCCTGCGTCTGCTGGACCTTTTCTCGGTCCAAAAGAAGGACAAGGGTAAGTCCCTCCGCCGACGCTCTTGGGAGCTGGAAAAGGTCCTCTCCCCGGCCGCCACCGCCGGCTTGCCCACCAGCTCGGCTTCGCCACTGGCCTCACGGTGTCCCCGCCAGGTCAGTTGACCGAGACTCCCACTGATGAAGTCGAGATTTTCTGACCCATTGGACGGCGTGTCGCCTTTAGCGAGATTCCCCTCTCCCGGTTCCCCGGGAGGAGTTGAGGATCCCGTGGCTCGCCTGTGCCTCCGGTTCCGAGCCCTGGATGGACCTTCCGAGCGAAGGAGTGTCGGTTCCGGCCGACACCTCCTGCACCGACGAAATTCCGGGACTCGGTCTCGGTCTCGGACCTCTTCAGCGGTCCAGCACGTTCCCACCGTCTAAGCGGGCCTCTCGGTCTCGACACCGTGTGAAGCGGCGTAGCCTCAGTCTCGTCCTCCTCCTCCGGATGAGGGAGGCTTCGCGTAAGTACGCCGACGATGCAAGACCTATGTTACAAACAAGCTCCTCCTGGCGGGAATAAGCCGACCCGGCCTGCCCGGCCATTAAGTAGCTGTCACCGAACAGCCACACTAACCCCTCGACTTGCCCGAGGAGCCTATACCCAGGCGGTTGTTCGGCCAAACCAGCTGCTCCACCGATTGCGGTGGAACCTCCGCCTCCACAGCCACAACTGGGGCTCGACCAATGATTCTCGGTCGCTAAGGGTTTTACCCCATCGGCTGTCAGTGTACCCTCACTCCCGACCGACCTCGGCAGGTGAAGGGTGGCTCAGGCCAGAGGCAGCTCTTGAGGACTCTTCCGAGTCCGAAGATGATTCCTCCTTCTTCTCAAGCGACTGGACTTGGAGTCTTCAGGAGGTCAGCCAATGGACGATAGCCCGTCGTCCTTCCTAGGACTGCTTCGGCTCATCTCGGGTCTACGGGATGGAGCTCGAACTCCGCTTCCAAACGGGCCAGGTATCCCCTCACGGAGATTCTGGACCGAGGTTCTCCGACGGAGGCCTTTCGGTGGCCGAGGCCATAGTGGGTCCAGCACTGGAACTTTGGCAGCGCCCTGCTCCTGCCCTGCGCCTTGGCAGGATGGCCAGGAAGTATCACGGTCCCCACGGTTCCTTGTCCGTTTTGGAACACCCCTCTGCTGAGGGGTTGGTTACAACAGCGTTTTCAGTAGCGCCCGGCAGCTGGGGATGTGGACAAACCTCCTGACAAGGAGTCCAAGAAATTGGACTATGTCGGGCGTAAAAGTCTACGCTCGTCCTCTCTCGGCCTCGTCAGGCCAGTTAGGCGCCGCCCCTCATGGCACATTTTTTCTCATGCCCTGTTGGGCTCCTGGATGAGGTCATCCCTCATCTTCCGCCGATCTGCAGACTACGGTTAAGCAGGTGCGGGACCAGGCAGGAGCAGTGGCCAAACAGCAGCTCCAGACTACTTTGGATGTAGGGGACTCATGTACCTAGATCGGTGGGCGGCCGCAGTGGCTGTCGTCGTCGTGGCTTGGCTGAGGATATCCACCTTTACCGGATACCCAGCACAAGTTGGCGATGTTCCCTTTTTGGGACTGACCTCTTGGCCCTGGGGTGGAAGGTCACCTGCAGAGGATCGAGAAGTCCAATGCCACCTTGGACTCGGTCTCTTCCGCTTCAGAAGGACAAAGGCCGCAAACCACAGCCTAAGCCCTCTGTCCTTCTGTGCCCCAGCGACGCCCGGCCCAGCAATCGCCAGGGCCAGCAGGCTCAGCCTTGGCATCCCAAACCTGACCGCCGGCTTCTAACAGGAGGCAGGGAGGAAAGGGCCCAGGAGGTCCTCGGCCGGTCCCTCCTCCAGCCTGCCCAGTGACGGGCTGAGGGGTGTCGCCCCATCCCCGTCACCCACTCCTGGGTCCCCGTGGGGACGGCTCCGCACTCCGTTCGCCTGGTCGCTAGCTACCACGGACAGGTGGGTCTTGAGGTGGTGGGAAGAGGCCTGCCTCTGGAATCGAGCAGGCACCACCCTTCAGAGCCGTGGCCCCTCGGGGCTTGGGGATCCCAGCTCACTGGCGGCTCGTCGAGCCGACATCTCTCCTCCTCCAGAAGGAGGTGGTAAGAGAGGTGGTGGACCCTCCTTCAGACCCAGGGTTTGTGTCCAGGTACTTCCTGGTTCCGAAACGGACGGGGGGCTGGCGCCCCATTCTCGACCTACACGACCTAAACAAGTTCCTAAGGTCTCGAACCTTCAGGATGGTCACTCTGGCTCAGATAATACCATCCTTGGAACGCGGCGTGTGGTTCTGCTCTCTGGACTTGCAGGACGCGTTTTTTCACGTCCCTATCCGTCCGTCTCACCAGAGATTCCTTCGCTTCCGAGCGGAAGGATCTCTCTTCGAGTTCCAAGCCATGCCCTTCGGCTTGTCTACAGCTCCCAGGGTCTTCACCAAATGCATGGCAGTGGTGACAGCATTCCTGCGGCGCCGAGGGGTCCGGGTGTACCCTTACCTGGACGACTGGCTGATAGCAGCTCCCTCACAGGAAGGAGGCGGAGTGGTCCAGAGATCTGGCCCTCCAGGTCTGCTCTCAACTGGGCCTCCTTATCAACGAGGCCAAGTCGGAACTCGAGCCGAAGCAGGTGATTTTATTCATCGGGGCGCAGCTCGACTCTCTTCGAGCCAGAGCGCGGCTTCCGGCGGACAGGGCCGAGGTTCTTTCCTCCTTTGCCCGATCATTTCTGGTTGGGCAATTGCGCCCTGCCCGGGACTTCCTGCGCCTCCTGGGTCTCATGGCGGCCTGTACCAGCGTGGTCCGTTGGGCCCGCTGGAACATGCGTCCCCTTCAGTGAGGACTGGCCAGCCAGTGGTCCACAACTCGCGATCCCTGGACCAGCTTGTGCGGTGACACAGGGATGTGGAATGCTCTCCAGTGGTGGACCGCTCCAGATCATTTGCAGAGAGGCATCCCTGCTCGTCCGCCCGAGCCGACGGTCTCTCTGTCGACCGATGCCTCTCTGATGGGTTGGGGTGCCCATCCAGGGGTAACCGGGCTCATGGCCTCTGGTCCCCGCGGGAGTCCGATGCCACATCAACCTGCTGGAGCTCCGGCGGTCCGCCCAGCTCTCACCGCCTTTGCTCCGTTCCTCCGGGGTCAAGTGGTCCGGTCCAGGCGGACAATACCCACGACCATGTACTATCTAAACCGCTTGAGGCGGGGCGCTCAATAACCACGAGGAAGCTCCTCCGCATTGGTCACTAAATGCGCAGCCTGGAGGCGGATCTCCTAGCCATTCACGTGGCAGGCCTCCAACACCCTGGCCGATGCCCTGAGCCGGATAGGGCTGCATCCCACAGTGGTCTCTCCTGCCGGAGGTAGTACAGCATCTGTTCTCCTTTGGGGGCACACCTCAGGTGGACTTGTTTGCCCCATGGAGAACGGCTGAGTCTGTTCCATGCCGCCCCCTCAGCAGGGCTGGCTGCAGGGGGATGCCTTCTCGAGGCAATGGACCCGGGCCTCTTTCGCCTTTTCCCCATTTCCTTGATCCACAAGGTGCTTCTCAAGGCGAGGAGGGACAAGGCGCAGGTGATTCTGATAGCCCCAGACTGGCTGTGGTTCTCGTACCAGATCTCCTCAGTCTCGCTCCAGGACTCATGACGCTTCCAGCTCGCCGGACCTGCTCTCAGTCAATCAGGGAAGGTGTTCCATCCGGACCTTCAATCCCTGCACCTGACGGCCTGGTTCCTGATGGCTAGAGTTCCAGGCTTTGGGTCTTTCGACGAGGTCCTCAATGTAGTTAGGGCGTCCGTAAGAGTCGACCAGAAAATGCTATGCCTTCAAATGGAAAAGGTTTTCCATTTGGTGTCGAGAGAGGGCTTGGACCCTTCCTCCTGTTCCTTAGCAAGCATCTTGGACTATTTATGGTCCCTTTCTAGTCAAGGGCTTAGGTCGGCGACCTAAGGGTGCACCTGGCAGCCATCTCCTTGCGAGTAGCGGGCCGGGGAAGCAGTCGATCAGGCGAGGAAGAAGTGGTCTGGCGCTTTTTCAAAGGCCTTGACTCACATTCCCCTCAAGTCGGGAACCCCCACCTCCGTGGGATCTACTGCTGGTACTGGCAAAGCTCATGGGCAAGCCATTCGAACCTATGCACAGGTGCTCTCTCTCACCTGTCGTGGAAGACCGCCTTCTTGGTGGCTATCACGTCAGCCAGAAGGATGGGAGAGCTCCAGGCGCTTTCCATTGAGTCTCCTCACCTGGTCTTCCACAGGGACAAGGTTGTCCTGCGCCCCACCGAAATTCCTTCCGAAGGTGGTGTCGGAGTTTCACCTTAACCAGGTGTTGACTCTGCCGGTGTTCTACCCCAATCACACCTCGGAGGCCGAATATAGGCTCCATACTCTGGATCCTAGAAAGGCGCTCGCTTATTATAAAGGCGCCTGCGCTGAGAATCGAGGAGAGTTGCAAGCTGTTTGTCACCCTCGCTGAAGCCGCATCTGGCAGACCTGCAGCCAAGCGGACGATAAGCAGGTGGGTAACCTCCTGCATAGATCTCTGCTATAAGTTAGCGGGCATGGAGCCTCCCAGAGGATAAGAGCTCATTCTACCGCCATACTGCTGCAGCAGTGGCTGCTTCCAGGGACGTCCCTATCCAGGAAATCTGCAGGGCTGCTACCTGGAAGTCAGCAAACACCTTCATTACCCACTACCACATCGACCTTGAGTCACGCCGGGATGCTGGTTTGGGGCCTCAGTTCTCCAGTCTCTCTTTCCCAAGTAAGTATATGGGGTGTGCGTCTTGCCTCCCTCCTCCCGGAGAACTGCTAGGAGTCTGCCAATGAGTGTGGATGAACAACATATCCATGTCCCTAAATACAGGTTACTCACCTGTAACAGGAGTTCTAGGAATGGTATATGCTGTTCATCCTACCTTACCAAACCCCGGCTCGGCGCACAGCCTGAGCTTCCAGCGGGCCAGATCTGGCGTCATGGGGGCGGGCGAGGAGTTATACCACCGGGTGGGTGGGAGGAAGCTTGAAGACCTTCCGGCAAGATTTAAAGCGGCAAGATACTGCCAATGAGTGTGATGAACAACATATACCATTCCTAGAACTCCTGTTACAGGTGGGTAACCTGTATTTCCCTCCTTTGCGCTCTGCGTTTTAGGCCTGGATCCAAACTCTTTGGTTTACCTGAAACTAATTTTGAAATTTACAAGACTTCGGTCTTTATCTTCCCTCGCGGCTGCGATGGACAAATCAACTCCCAGATTTCGTTGGTGTCCCTGTGGGCAGAAGATGTCCCGGACTGATCCGCACTCCACGTGCGTGTACTGCCTTGGGCTTGAGCATGATTCGCAGGCCTGCAACTTGTGCAAGTCCTTTTCAGCCACGGTCTTAGAGGATCGCTGCCCAGATTGCAACTTAGGCCCGAGAAGCGTTATCCTCCGGTCAAGTCGAAGGAGGCCCATTGGGAGGTGTCCACAGGCACGGCTCAGCTGAACCAGCTCGAACAACTGATCGCCACTTGAGGAAGGAAGCGGCCCAGGCTGCATCTTCATCTTCAGTCAGCGGCTTTTATCCCGCTCTCTTTGGGCTCCTCCTACATGGCTTCGTTTTAAGGAGCTTTGTCAATCCCTCTCCACCAAGGGAGAGGGACTTGAGACATTCCTCTCAGTCCAAGAAGGACTCTTAGGGTAAGTCCACCGTGGAAACATTAGTGGAAGCCGGGAGAGAGGTCATCTTCCCAGGATAGTCAACATAACTTCAGTCGAGGTTGCGGCTAAGGCCTCAGCTTCCTGATGTCCCTGTCAGGTCAGCGGCCGAGACACCCGTTGATGCAGTTGAGATTTTTCTCGACCCGTTGGACAGGCTGTCGACTGGAGAAGCCGACAACCCTTCTTCACGATTCCCCGGTGGAAACCAAGGACTTGCCTCGCGAGTCCCGGTTAGGTCCTGAACGAGGAGGCGGGTTCCCCGCCCTCTCAGACCACCCTCGGGCTGCCGAGGTCGGACCTCTTCCAGGTCCAGCCAACATCGGCGGTTTCGGTCTTGCCACCATGAAGCAGCAGCACGCTCATCCTCGTCTTCATCCTCTTGAGACATAGGATCGGTGCAAATTGAGTCAGCGCTGAGGATTTGATGTAGCAGCTCCTTTTGACCGCGAATAAAGCAGACTCTGTCGCCTTCCCCGGCCATTAAGTGGCTGTCACCAAATGACTGAAACAACCCCTCGTTGTAATCGGCGTGAAGCTGGCACGGTTGTTGGCCAAAACAGTCTGCGCCACCATTGTGGTGGAACCCCACTTCCACAACCCTAAATTTGGGGCCCGCGACCAAGGATTCTCGGTCGGGTCAGGGGTCTGCCCCATCTGTTGTCGGTCACCCTCACTCCCGATCGTCCTCAGCAGGTGGAGGGTGGCTCAAGCCCTCGACAGCTGTTTGCAGACTCCTCGAGTCTGGCAGGTAACTCTTCCCTGTTCTCCAGGCCCCTCGACCTGAGTGCACTGGGGCCAGTCAGTGGGCGAGAGCCCATCCTCATTCTTGGAATGCTTGACTCATCTCAGAGTACACTGGGATGAAGCTTGAACCTGTTTCAAAGCGGGCCAAGTATCCTCTCAGGAGATACTGGACAGGATTTCCCCGGAGGTATCGGTGGCTGAAGCCATTGGTCCAGCCCGGAGCTATGGCAGCTGCCCAGCTTCAACCTTTAGCACCGCCAGGATGGCTCGAAAGCATGCTGCTCCCACTGGTTCACTCTCCGGTTTCTTGGAGCACCCCTCCACAGAGGGCTAGTGACCGACAGCGTTTTCCGGTGCTCGGGAAATGCTCGGGATGTGGACAAGCCACCCGATAAAGAGTCCAAGAAACTGGACTACTCCAGGTGGAAAGTCTGTGCTGCTTCCTCCCTAGGCCTTCATCAGGCCAGCTGGGATATTCTGATGGCGCACTTTTCGCGCGGCCTTTTGGGCTTCCTGATTGAGGTGATTCCTCATCTACGTGACCTCCAGACAAGCAGTCAGCAGGTGTGGGATCAAGGAAGGCGGTGGCAAGACAGCAACTCCAAACTTCCTTGGACATAGCTGACTCGTGTGCCCGGTCAGTGGCGGCTGCAGTGTCCATGTGCGCAGAGCTTGGCTGCAGATCTCCACTTTTGGCGGATACCCAGCACAAGCTGGGGCGTTCCTTCCTGGAGTACCGACTTGTTTTGGCCCGGGTGGAGGTCATCTGCAAAGATCGAGAAGTCCAGTGCCACCTTGGACTCAGTCACGCCTGCCCAGGACAAAGGCCGCCAGCAGCAGCATAAGCCCTTTCGGCCTTCAGCCCCTGCAGCACGTTCAGCCCAGCAACACCAGCATCAGGGCCAGCAGGCTCGCACTTGGCATCCCAAAACCAAGCCTGCAGCTTTCTCCAGCAGGAAGCCAGGAGGGAAAGGTCCAGGAGGCCCCTTGGCCGGCCCTTTCTCCAAGCCTGCCCAGTGAGGGGTTGAGGGGTGTCGCCCCCAACCTCGTCACTCTTCTCCGGGTTCCCCCCATAGGAGATGGCTCCGCCACTTCCTTTCCACCTGGTCCGATATAACCACGGACCGCTGGCTGCTGAGTGTAGGAAAGGGTCTGCCTTGGAATTCGAGCAGTCCCACCCTGTCGAGCCATGTAGCCCCTCGGAGGCTCACAGGGGTCCATGACCTCTCTGTCAGCTCGTCGAGCCGACACTGCCCTGCTCCTCCAGAAGGGGAGGTGATCAGGAGGTGGCGGATCCTCCACCAGACCAGGGTTTGTGTCCAGGTACCCTGGTCCCAAAGCAGACGGGGGCTTGCCCCATTCTGAGACCTACCGCGACCTAAACAAGTTCCTAAGCTCTTGTACCTTCAGGATGGTCACTCGGCTCAGATCATTCAATCCTTGAAGCTTAGTGCTGTGGTTCTGCTCTCTGGACCTCCAGGACACGTTCTTTCACGTCCCAATCCATCCGTCTTACCAGCGATTCCTCGCGCTTCAGGGCAGAGGGATCCCTCTACAGTTCGGGCCATGCCCTTCGCCTCTCTTCAGCTCCCAGGGGTCTTCACAAATGCATGGCAGTGGTGACAGCATTCCTACCAGCGCCCGAAGGGTCCAGGTGTACCCATTACCTGGACGACTGGCTGATTGCAGCCCCTCCAGGCTGGAGGCAGAGTGGTCCGGGATCTGGCCCTCCAGGTTCAAGCTCAGATTGGCCTCTCATCAACGCAGGCCAAATCGAACTCCTACCAACACAGGTGATTCAGTTAATTGGGGCAGAGCTAGACTCTTCTTGAGCCAGAGTACACTGCTCCCAGTGGACAGAAACATAAACATAGAATTTGACAGCAGATAAGGACCACTGGCCCACCCAGTCCTCCATTTCCCTACCTAATGGATAAGCTGCAGATCTTAGTTAACCAGCAGCCTACTTCTTTCTACCCCACACCCTAGAATTGCCTTATGACTGTCCATGCATGCTTGAATTCAACCACTGTTTTTGACTCCACAACCTCCCCTCCGGAAGAAAACCGTTCCATGCATCCACAGCCCTCTCTGTGAAAAAATACTTCCCTTACATTACCTCTGACGCCCCCCTCTATCTTCAAATTGTTCTTGTTCTGCACACCTCTTTTTTGAAAGATGCTACCTCTTGGACTTTGTTGATTCCCTTGAGGTACTTGAAAGTTTCTGTCATGTTCCCTCTCTCCCTCCTTTCCTCGAGGCTATACATATTAAGCTCCTTTATCTCTCTTCATGTATCTTCGGTGCAGACCCTGCACCATTTGATTGCCCTCCTCTAGACAGCTTCCATCTTGTCTATGTCCTTCGGAGATTGGGCCTCCAGAACTGCACACAGTACTCCAGATGGGGTCTCACCAACTGTCTGTAAGAGATAACTTCCTGTTTTCTACTGGTGATGCCTCTCCCTCGCATCCCAGTATCCCTCCAGCCCTCCTTACTGCCCTCTCACATTGCTTGCCCACCTTTAAGTCATCTGATGTGACTACCCCCAGGTCCCTTTCCATTTTTGTTGTTGTTAGTATCTCACCCCCTATTGTGTACTCTTCCCCTGGGTTTTTGTTTCCCAGGTGCATTACCTTGCACTTCTTAGTTACTGCTGTCCGGGACTAAACCGACTCCGGTTCAGCCCCCAGCCATCAAGTAGCTGTCACCCGAATGACCGAAGCAACCGCTCGCCCCAGTCGAGATGCCCGTTCCTGGGCCAGTTGTTCGGCCGAAACCGGCAGCTCCACCGATTGTGGTGGAACCTCCACCTCCACAACTGAAGTCTGGGACACCGACCAAGGATTCTCAGTCGGGTCATGGCCTGCCCCACAGGTTGTCGGTCACCCTCACTCCCGACCGTCCTCGGCAGGTGGAGGGTGGCTCAGGGCCGAGGCAGCTCTTCGCAGACTCTGCGGAGTCCAATGACTCCTCCCTGTTGTCCAGGCAGGTCGACCTGGAGTCCTCCGGGGGCCAGTGATTGGACGATCACCCATCGTCCTTCTTGGGTCTGCTTCAACTCATCTCGGAGTCCACCGGGATGCAGCTCGAGCCCGTGTCCAAACGGGCCAAGTATCCCCTGACAGAGATACTGGACCGAGGGGATTCCCCACGGAGGCCTTTCCGGTGGCTGAGGCCATTGTCGGCCCACCTTGGAGCTTTGGCAACGTGACCTGCTTCCTGTCCTGCGCTCTCGGCCAGGATGGCCAGGAAAGTATCACGGTCCCTCGGCTCTTTGTCGGTTTCTCGGGAGCACCCTCTGCGAGGGTTAGTCACCGACAGCGTCTTCCGGCGTCCGGTAGCGGCTCGGGCGTGGATAAGCCCCGACAGAGTCCAAAAGCTGAGACTTTGCTGGGCGCCAAGGTGTATGCTCGTCCTCCTCGACCTCCGACAGGCCAGCAAGGCCGTGCTGATAGCACACTTCTCCCCGCGTCATGGGCTCCTGAGGAGGTTGTCCCTCATCTCCGGCACCTGCAGACCACGGTCTGTCAGATGCGGGACCAGGGTAGGAGCAGTGGCGAAGCAGCAGCTTCAGACTGCTCTGGACATGGTGATTCCTGTCCGGGTCAGTAGCGGCCGCGGTGGCTATGCGTCTGGGCGTGGCTGAGGATATCCGCCTTCCCGGCGGATACCCAGCACAAGTTGGCGGGCGTCCCTTCTTGGGACTGACCTCTTCGGCCCTGGAGTGGAGGGACACCTCAGCAGATCGAAAGTCAGTGCCACTCTGGACTCGGTCTCCTCCGCCCAGAGGGACAAAGGCGCGTTAACAACAGCATAAGTCCTTTCGTCCTTCGGCCCCTGCAGCTCGACCGGCCCAACAGCACCAGCAACAGGGCCAGCAGGCTCGCGCTTGGCGTCCCAAACCCAAGTCCGCAGCTTCCTCCAACAGGAAGCAAGGAGGTAAAGGCCCAGGAGGTCCCTCGGTCGGTCCCTCTTCCAAGCCTGCCCAGTGACGGGTTGAGGGGTGCCACCCCCAGCCTCGTCACTCCCCCGTGGGGGGACGGCTCCACCACTTCCTTTCCGCCTGGTCCGCTATCACCACGGACCGCTGGGTGTGGAGGTGGTAGGAAAGGGCCTGCCTCTGGAGTTCGAGTAGGACCCACCCTCTCGAGCCGTCGCCCCTCGGGGGGCCACGGGGTCCGCAGCCTCGCTGTCGGCCCGCCGAGCCGATATTGCCCTGCTTCTCGAAAATGAGGTGATCAGGAAGGTGGCGGATCCTCCTCCAGACCCGGGGTTTGTGTCCAGGTATTTCCTGGTCCCGAAATGGATGGGGAGCTGGCGCCCCATCCTCGACCTGCACGACCTGAACAGGTTCCTGAGGTCTCGGACCTTCAGGATGGTCCTCTGGCTCAGATAATTCCATCCATCAGAGCGAGGGGTGTGGTTCTGTTCCCTGGACCTCCAGGACGCATTCTTTCACGTCCCGATCCGTCCGTTTCATCAGAGATTCCTCCGCTTCAGAGTGGAGGGATCCCTTTACGAGTTCCAGGCCATGCCCTTCGGCCTCTCTCTAGCTTCCAGGGTCTTCACCAAATGCATGGCAGTGGTGACAGCATTCCTGCGGCGCCAAAGGGTCCGGGTGTAGCCCTACCTGGATGACTGGCTGATTGCAGCCCCCTCCAGAGCAGAGGTGGAGCGGTCCAGAGATCTGGCCCTCCAGGTTTGCTCTCAGATTGGCCTCCTCATCAACGAGGCCAAGTCGGAACTCATGCCAAAGCAGGTGATACTCTTCATCGGGGCAAAGCCCGACTCTCTTCGAGCCAGAGCTCGGCTCCCGGCGGACAGGGCCGAGGTTCTTTCCTCCTTTGCCCAGTCATTTCTGGTTGGGCAGTCGCGTCCCGCGCAGGACTTCCTGCGTCTCCTGGGCCTCATGGCGGCCTGTACCAGCGTGGTCCGTTGGGCCCATTGGTACATGCGTCCCCTTCAATGGGGACTGGCCAGCCAGTGGTCACAACGCTGCGATGTATTGGACCAGCCCGTGACAGTGACCCTGGAGATGTGGAACACTCTCCAGTGATGGACCGTTCCGGCACATCTGCAGGAGGGCATCCCGTTCGTCCGCCCCGAGCCGACGGTCTCCCTATCGACCGATGCATCTCTGATGGGTTGGGGTGCCCATCTGGAGGAGCACAGAAGCGCCGGCCTCTGGTCCCTCGGGAGTCCGATGCCATATCAACCTGCTGGAGGTCCGAGCAGTCCGTCTAGCTCACCGCCTTGGCTCCGTTTCTCACGGGGTCAAGTGGTTCCAGGTCCAGGCGGACAATACCCGGACCATGTACTACCTGAACTCCAGGCGGGGCGCACTCCATGCTGTTATGCAAGAAGCTCTCCGCATTTGGTCCCTACGTGCACAGCCTGGAGGCGGATCTCCTAGCCATTCACGTGGCAGGAGCCTCCAACACCCTGGCCGATGCCCTAAGCCGGATAGGAGCTGCGTCTCACGAATGGTCTCTCCTGCCGGAGGTAGTACCAGATCTGTTCTCCCACTGGGGCATGCCTCAGGTGGACCTGTTTGCCTCAGGAGAATCTGAAGCTGAGACTGTTCCATGCCGCCCCCCTTCAGCAGGGCTCACTGCAGGATGCCTTCTCAAGGCCATGGACCCGGGCCTCTTCTCGCCTTTCCCATTTCCCTTGATCCACAGGGTGCTTCTCAAGGCGAGGGAGGGACAAGGTGCAGGTGATTCTGGTAGCCCCAGACTGGCCGCCAGTTCTGATCCAGATCCTCTCAGTCTCAGCTCCAGGCTCCCAGCCCACCCAGACCTGATCTCAGTCAACCAGGGGAAGGTATTCCATCCGGACCTTCAATCCCTGCACCTGACGGCCTGGTTCCTGAGCGGCTGGAGTTCCAGGCCTTGGGTCTTTCCGACGAGGTCCTCAACGTTGTTGAGGTGTCCCGTAAGGAGTCGACCAGAAAATGCTATGCCTTCAAATGGAAGAGATTCTCCATTTGGTGTCAGCGGAAGGGCTTGGACCCTGCCACCTGTCCCTTGGCAAGCATTCTGGACTACCTGTGGTCCCTTTCTCAGCAAGGCTCGATCGGCGACCCTTAAGGTGCACCCTGGCAGCCATCTCTGCTTACAGGCGGGCAGGGAAGCAGTCAGTGGCGCAGGGGAGAGGTGGTCTGGCGCTTTTTCAAGGCCTTGGTCACATTTTCCCTCCCGGTCGAGAACCTCCACCTCCGTGGGATCTACCTGGTATTGGCCAGAAGCTCATGGGCAAGCCATTCGAACCCGATGCACAGGTGCAATATCTCCCACCTGTCATGGAAGACCGCCTTCTTGGTAGCTGTCACATCAGCCAGAAGGATGGGAAGCCAGGCAGCTTTCCTTGAATCTCATTATCTGGTCTTCCATGAGGGACAAGGTTGTCCTCGCCCCCCACCAGTTCCTTCCGAAGGTGGTGTCGGAGTTTCACCTTAACCAGGTGTTGACTCTGCGGTGTTCTACCCCAATCACACCTCGGATGCCGAGCTAAACTATGCTGGACCCTAGAAAGGCGCCGCTTATTGCCTGTAAGGAGTGGACGGCTGAAGTTCGGGGAGAGGTTCGAGCTGTTTGTCACCTACACTGAAGCCGCACCTGGCAGACCTGCAGCCAAGTGGACGATAGGCAGGTGGGTCACGTCCTGCATAGATCTCTGCTATAGGTTGGCGGGCATGGAGCCTCCCAGAGGTTCCCGCCTTGGGACTTGAACTTTGTACTGGAAAAGCTCACCCTTCCTCCTGTTGAGCCAGCTATGAGCTGTGATTTGCGCTTCCTATCTTGGAAGGTGTTTTTTCTTGTGGCTATCATGTCAGCCTGAAGGATTTCAGAGCTTCATGCTCTGGTCTGCAAGGAGCCATATTTGGTTTTCCATAGGGACCGGGCAGTCCTCAGAACTCATCTGAGGTTTCTTCCCAGGGTGGTGTCAGAAGCCACGCTGAATCAGTCAGTGGAGCTTCCGGTGTATTATCCATCCCCCTCTAATAGAGGTGAGGCACTCCTCCATGAGATGGATGTCCATCGGATTCTCTGGTGCTACACCCATCGGACCAAAGAATTTTGCTCTTGTGACCAGTTATTTGTCTCCTTCGCCCCGAGATTGAAGGGCAAACCGGTTTCTAAGCCGGGCCTTTCCAAATGGTTAGGCAACTGCATTCGATACTGTTACCAGAAGTACAATAAACCTCTGCTGGGTACCATCAGAGGTCATTCTGCTAGTGGCATGGCTTCCTCCATGGCCTTTCTTCGGAACGTTTCCGCTGCTGACATTTGTGCTGCCGCAACTTGGAGTTCTGTCCATACATTTACCAAGCATTATAGTCTGGACATTGATTCTAGGTGGAGGGCTGGCTTTGGCCTAGCTGTTCTGCAGGACCTTCTATCCTAGACTGGGTCCTTTCTGTAATTCAGTTTCTAGGGACATGGATATGTTGTTCATCCACACTCATTGGCAGGTATCCTTGCCGCTTTAAATCTTGCCGGAAGGTCTTCAAGCTTGCTCCTCCCACCCACCGGGTGGTATAATCTCGGCTCCACCCCATGACGCCAGATCTTCCTTACCGCTTGGAAGCTCAGGTTCCCTCCTTAACGCTCTGCGTTTGAGACTGGTTCCTATTTCTCCGTTTGCGGATTTAAAAATAAATTTTGCGAAAAAGACTTCAGTCTTGATCCCTCGCGGCTGCGATGGACAAATCAACTCCCGGATTTCGGAGATGCCCATGCGGGCAGAAGATGTCTCGGACGGATCCACACTCCACGTGTGTCTACTGCTTAGGCCTTGAGCACGACCCGCAGGCTTGCGACCTGTGCTCATCTTTCTCGGCCTACGTCCTCTAAGACCGTGCTGCCCGATTGCAACTGGGCCGTCCCGAGAAGCGTTTCCCTCCGGTGAAGTCCAAGGAGGCCCGGTTGGCGGTGTCCGCGGCGGCGGGCTCGGCGGATCAGCTCGGCGGATGATCGCCCTCGAAGGCAGGCGCGGGCAGTATCTTCCTCGACGCGGCATTTATCCCGCTCTCTCTGGGTTCTTCCTACATGGCTTCTTTAAGGAGCTTTGTCTGTCCCCTCTCCACAAGGAGAAGGGCCTCACGTCTGCTGGACCTTATTCTCGGTCCAAAAGAAGGACAGAGTGTAAGTCCCTCCGTCGGCGCTCTTGGGAGCGGGAAGGTCCCTCTCCCGAGTGGTGGGCACGTCGGCTTGATCGACCGCTCGGCTTCGTACTGGCCTCACGGTGTCCCGTCAGGTCAGTTGACCCGAGACTCCCACCGGCAAGTCGAGATTTTCTCGACCGTTGGATGAGCTGTCGCCTTTAGCAGCCGAATTCCCTCTCCCGGTTCCCCGGAGGAGTTGAGGATCCCGTGGGCTCGCCTGTGCCTCCGGTTCCGGAGCCCTCGGATGGACCATCCGAGGCGAGGGAGTGCGGTTCGGCCGACACCTCCCGCACCGACCTCGGAAATTCGGGACTCTCGGTCTCGGTCTCGGACCTATCGGCGGTCCAGCGATCCCACCCGTCATAAGGCGGTCTCGGTCGGCTTACCGCGATAGCGGCGTCGCCGCTCGTCCTCGTCCTCCTCCTCCTCGGACGAGGCTTCAGCGTAAATTCGTCGGCCAGTGCGAGACCTTATGTTGCAACAGCTCCTCCTGACCCGGGAGTAAGCCCGACCCCGTCGCCTTCCCGGCCATTAAGTAGCTGTCACGGGCGGCGACACAACCTCGACTTATCCGAGCCTATGCCCAGGCGGTTGTTCGGCCAAAACCAACTGCTCCACGATTCCGGTGGAACCTCCGCCTCCACAGCCACCAAGTGGGGCTCCGACCAGAGTTCTCGGTCAGCTGAAGTGCCCCCATCGGCTGTCAGTTACCCTCACTCCCGACCCGACCTTGGCAGGTGAAGGGTGGCTCAGGCCAGAGCGGCTCTTCCGAGGACTCTTCCGAGTTCGAAGATGATTCCTCCTTTTTCTCAGCGACTGGACTTGGAGTCTTCAGGAGGTCAGTCAATGGGACGATAGCCCGTCGTCCTTCCTGGGACTACCGGCTCATCTCGGAGTCCACGGGATGGAGCCAGAACCCGTTCCAAGCAGGCCAGAGTATCCCCTCACGGAGATTCTGGACCGAGGGATTCTCCAGCGAGGCCTTTCCGGTGGCGAGGCCATAGTGGAGTCCGGCACTGGAGCTTTGGCAGCGCCTGCTTCCTGCCCTCGCCTCGGCCAGGATGGCCAGGAAGTATCTGGTCCCTACGGTTCCTTGTCGGTTTTGAACACCCTCTGCTGAGGGCTGGTTACCGACAGCGTTTTCGGTAGCGCCCGCGGCGCCAGGGATGTGGACAAACCTCCTGACAAGGTCAGGGGTGGACTATGTCGGGAAGTGAAAAGTACGCTGCGTTCACTCTACCGACGCCCGTCAGGCCAGTTCGCCGTCCTCATGGCACATTTTTCTCATGCCCTGTTGGGCTCCTGGATGAGGTCATCCCTCATCTTCCGCCGATCTGCAGACTACGGTTAAGCAGGTGCGGGACCAGGGCAATGAACAGCAGCTCCAGACTGCTTTGGATATAGGGACTCATGTGCCAGATCGGTGGCAGCCGCAGTGGCTATCGTCGGCGCGGCTTGGCTGAGGATATCCACCTTTGCCGGATGCAGCACAGTTGGTGATGATGTTCCTTTTGGGGACTGACCTCTTCGGCCCTGGGGTGGAAGGTCACCTGCAGAGGATCAGAGAGTCCAATGCTACCTTGGACTGGTCTCTTCAGCTCAGAAGGACAGAGGCGCAAACCGCAGCCTAAGCCCTTTTCGTCCTTCTGTACTTTGGCCACGCGCCCAGCAACGTCAGGGCCAGCAGGCTCGACCTGGCATCCCAAACCCAAGCCGCTGGCTTCCTCTAACAGGAGGCAGGGGAGGGAAAAGGCCCAGGAGGGTCCCTGGGCGGTCCCTCCCTCCAAGCCTGCCCAGTGGCGGGCTCAGGGGTGTAACGCCCCATTCCCGTCACTCACCCCTGGGTCCCCAGTGGGGGGCAGCTCAGGCACTTCCGTTCCGCCTGGTCAGCTGTTACCCACAGGACAGGTGGGTCTTGGAGGTGGTGGAAGGAGCCTACCTCTGGAACTGAGCAGGCACCACCCTTCAGAGCCGTCGCCCTCGAGAGGCTTGAGATCCCCAACCTCACTGGCGACTCATCGAGCCGACATCGCTCTCCTCCTCCAGAAGGAGGTGATAAGAGAGGTGGTGGACCCTCCTTCAGACCCAGGGTTTGTGTCCAGGTACTTCCTGGTTCCGAAGCCAGACGAGGGCTGGCACCCCATTCTGCGACCTACCACGACCTAAACAGTTCCTAAGGTCTGAACCTTCAGGATGGTCACTCTGGCTCAGATAATACCATCCTTGGAGCAGCGTGTGGTTCTGCTCTCTGGACTTGCAGGACGCGTTTTTCGCGTCCCTATCCATCCGTCTCACCAGAGATTCCTTCGGCTTCCCGAGGAGGATCCCTTTCGAGTTCCAAGCCATGCCCGGCTTGTCTCCAGCTCCCAGGGTCTTCACCAAATGCATGGCAGTGGTGACAGCATTCCCTGCGGCCGAGATCCGGGTGTACCCTTACCTGGACGACTGGCTGATAGCAGCTCCCTCCAAGAAGGAGGCGGAGTGGTCCAGAGATCTGGCCCTCCAGGTCTGCTCTCAACTGGGCCTCCTTATCAACAAGGCCAAGTCGGAACTCGAGCCAAAGCAGGTGATTCTATTCATCGGGGCGCAGCTCGACTCTCTTCGAGCCAGAGCGGCTCAGTGGACAGGGCGGGGTTCTTTCCTCCTTTGCCCGATCATTTCTGGTTGGGCAATTGCGCCCCTGCCGGGACTTCCTCGCCTCCTGGGTCTCATTGCGGCCTGCACCAGCGTGGTCCGTTGGGTCGCTGGAACATGCATCCCCTTCAATGGGGACTGGCCAGCCAGTGGTCCTAGCGCTCGATCCTTTGGACCAGCTTGTGTCGGTGACTCAGGGGATGTGGAATGCTCTCCAGTGGTGGACCGTTCCAGATCATTTTGCAGGAGGGCATCCCGTTCGTCCGCCCGAGCGCCTTGGTCTCTCTATCGACCGATGCCTCTCTGATGGAGTTGGGGTGCCCATCTGGGAACACCGGGCTCATGGCCTCTGGTCCCAGCGGAGTCCCGATGCCACATCCAACCTGCTGGAGCTCGGCGGTCCGCTAGCTCTCACGCCTTTGCTCCGTTCCTCCGGGGTCAAGTGGTCCGAGTCAGGCGGACAATACCACGACCATGTTCTATCTAAACCCGCCAGGGCGGGACGCGCTCCATGCTTCTATGCAAGGAAGCTCTCCTCGCATTTGGTCACTGTACGCAGCCTGGAGGTGGATCTCCTAGCCATTCATGTGGCAGGGCCTCCAACACCCTGGCCGATGCCCTGAGCGGGATAGGGGCTGCATCCCACGAAGTGGTCTCTCCTGCGGAGGTAGTACAGCATCTGTTCTCCCATTGGGGCACACCTCAGGTGGACCTGTTTGCCTCAGGGAAAGCGAAGCTGAACTGTTCCATGCCCGCCCCCTCAGCAGGCGCTGCGCTGCAGGGGATGCCTTCTGAGGCAGTGGACCCGGGCCTCTTTCGCCTTTCCCCATTTCCCTTGATCCACAAGGTGCTTCTCAAGGCGAGGAGGGACAAGGCAGGGTGATTCTGATAGCCCCAGACTGGCCTCGCCAGTTCTGGTACCCAGATCTCCTCAGTCTCAGCTCCAGGACTCAGCGGCAGCTTCCAGCTTCGCCCGGACCTGCTTTCAGTCAATCAGGGGAAGGTGTTCCTTCCGACCTTCAATCCCTGCACCTGACGGCCTGGTTCCTGAGCTGCCAGAGTTCCAGGCCTTGGGTCTTCCCGACGAGGTCCTCAATGTAGTTGAGGCCCGGGCATGAGTCGCGACCAGAAAATGCTATGCCTTCAAATGGAAAAGGTTTTCCATTTGGTGTCAGGAGCAAGGGCTGGACTCTTCCTCCTGTTCCTTAGCAAGCATCTTGGACTATTTATGGTCCCTTTCTAATCAAGGGCTTAGGTCGGCGACCCTAAGGGTGCACCTGGCAGCCATCTCTGCTTACGGCAGCGGGCAGAAGCAGTCGATGGCGCAGGAGAAGGTGGTCTGCGCTTTTCAAAGGCCTTGATCACATTCCCCTCCAGTCGGGGAACCCCCACCTCCGTGGGATCTACTGCTGGTACTGGCAAAGCTCATGGGCAAGCCATTCGAACCTATGCACAGGTGTGCTCTCTCTCACCTGTCGTGGAAGACCGCTTCTTGGTGGCTATCACTGCCTGAAGGATGGGAGAGCTCCAGGCGCTTTCCATCGAGTCTCCTACCTGGTCTTCCACAGGACACAGTTGTCCCACGCCCCACCGAAATTCCTTCCGAAGGTGGTGTCGGAGTTTCACCTTAACCAGGCGTTGACTCTGCCGGTGTTCTACCCCAATCACACTCGGAGGCGAATATAGGCTCCATACTTTGGACCCTAGAGGCGCGCCCTTATTACAAAGAGCGACCGTGAAAGTGGGAGAGGTTCAGCCAGCTGTTTGTCACCCACGCTGAAGCCGCATCTGGCAGACCTGCAGCCAAGCGGACGATAAGCAGGTGGGTCACTTCCTGCATAGATCTCTGCTATAAGTTGGCGGGCATGGAGCCTCCCAGAGGGATAAGAGCTCATTCTACCCGCAATACTGCTGCATCGGTGGCTGCTTCCAGGGACGTCCCTATCCAGGAAATCTGCAGGGCTGCTACCTGGAAGTCAGCAAACACTTTCATTACCCATTACCACATCGACCTTGAGTCACGCCCGGGATGCTGGTTTTGGGGCCTCGGTTCTCAGTCTCTTTCCCAAGTAAGTATTGGGGTGTGCATCTTGCCTCCCTCCTCCGGAGAACTGCTAGGAGTCTGCCAATGAGTGTGGGTGAACACCATATCCATGTCCCTAGAAATACAGGTTACTCACCTGTAACAGGAGTTCTAGGAATGGTATATGTTGTTCATCCACACGACCCACCCGACCTCTCCGGCTTTGACGCACAACCTGAGCTTCCAGCGGGCCAGATCTGGCGTCATGGGGCGGAGCCGAGAGTTATACCACCCGGGTGGGTGGGAGGAGCAAGCTTGAAGACCTTCCGGCAAGATTTAAAGCGGCAAGGATACCTGCCAATGAGTGTGGATGAACAACATATACCATTCCTAGAACTCCTGTTACAGGTGAGTAACCTGTATTTTTTCCTCCTACCTAGTTTCTCTTGGTTTCTCTTTGGAGGGACTGCTTGGGACTCTGTCCTGTATGTGATGACCTACTGAAGGAACCCTCCGAGTAAGATAGCAGTTACATAGGAACTTACCCGTAACAGTGGATCTTCGAGGAGAGGTTCCTTCAGTAGAGTCATTTTTCCCTCCCCTCCTTCCCTCATTTTATGTTTTATGGGGACTCCAAATCCTGTTCGCTCCCTGCTGTCAGGCCTCTTCCTGGCTCCGCGAGAACTGAAGGGCAGGCGTGGGAACCGCCCACTGTATTCAGTCAGCTGGACGCCAGTCACATGACGCCGGGTGGGCAGTCACCCATCAGGTATTGCTAGAAAAGTCTGCCGTGTGGCCCTGACACTAGGTGGCGTCAGTCCTATATGTGATGACCTACTGAAGGAACCTCGTTGAAGATCTACTATTCTACGGCAAGTTCCTACGTAACTGTACTTTCTAGGATCGTGGATATGTTGTTCTTCCACATCTTTGGCATGTCCCTTCCACTTTAAATCTTGCCAGAAGTCTTCAAACTGGCTCCTCCCACCACCCGGATGGTATAACCTCGGCTCCGCCCCATGACCCAGATCTTCCTTTCCACTGTGCTCACGCATTTTGTAGGCCCTGGCTCAAAACCTTCAAGTTATTCGAAAATCCGTCTAGTTCGCATTAGCGATCATGACTCTATACTTCGATTATGGAAGAGAAGTCTTCCCCTGGATTTCGTCGGTGCCCTTACAGCCAGAAGATGTCACGCACCGATTCCCACACTGCATGCGTTTATTGTCTCGGTGTTGAGCACGACACCTTGAAATGCGATTTGTGTCTTGCTTTCCATCCCGTCCTCGACGACCATCTCGCACACCTGATGTTGGGGAAGCTGGAGAAAGTAAACCCTGTGGTGAAATCCAAGGAGGTTCGGTGGGCAGTTTCCCCAGCCTGCAGGATCTGCCAAGCAATTGGAACGCATGCAGGCATTCGAAGAGGAAGCGGCTTGGGCTGCAGAAACTACTCGGAGCTTCTTTGTTCTGCTCAACCTGGGCTCCAATTTGTTAGGTTCCTTCCAAGAGTTGTGCCAGTCTCTCCCGACCAAGGGAGAGAGTTTTATGGGCACGCACTCCTCTAGATCCCATAAGCGGGAGAAGGATCCAGGATTGTCTTCATCCCGATATAGAGGCTCTTGGGAGCAGGAGAAATCTTGGTCCCAGGAACATGCGGTCTTACTGATCGAGATTTTTCTTGGCTGCTGGCTTTTCGGCTTTACCATCTGGCCAGTGGACCGAACTGTCGATCGATGATGTAGAAATCGTCATTGATCCAATTGATCCTTTATCGCCGACTCCAGTCAACAGTTCTTTCAGTCGAACTCCAGTTCTGACTTTCCCAGCGAGATCACCCAGCCTGCTGGGCCTCCCATCGAGAAGTGGCCCCCACCGGGAAATCACTGGTCCCGCCGGTGTCTCCTGAACGACCCCAATTGGCCTGTCCGATTTTGATTGAGGTCTCAGACCCCCTTGACCGAAAGGCAGAGGAAGAGCCATAAACGCTTTAAAAAGAGGCAACGTCATTGGTTGTCCTTGTCCTCCTCGGGTGAGGAGAGGCTCCCGCAGAAACTCCGTCAGTGCTACAAGGACCTCATGTGGCAGCAGCTGATTTTGACCGGGCACAAGTTGACCCCGGCTTCCACCCTGGCCATTACTTGGCTTATGCCTCCTAGTCTGAAGCTGACTCCTTCGGAGCCGATCAGGTTGGTTCCCCGGCTCATGGAGCCGGCGATACCTCTGGGTCGGCCTAAACCGGTCTCTCTACTGATTGTAGTGGAACCACCACCCAAGCAGCCTGTGGGAGGGGCTCTTTCCAAGAAAGATAGGCGGACACCGGGCTCCCCAGCGCCTGTCGGTCACTGTCACTCCGGTGTGCCCTCGGCAGGTCGAAGGTGACCCTGGACGGTCGACTGTTGTATCCAGATTTTTCGGATTCGTATGTGACCGGCCTGCATTCTCATTCTGGGGATGATGAATCAGCCAGAGGGTTAGAGACGGAGGAAGGTCCCTCGTCTTTTCAGGGCATTCTTCACCTCGTCTCTGAGTCCACAGGGATGCCCCTAGAGCCAATCCTGAAAAAGGCGGGGTACCCTCTCACGGACATTCTCAAGAGAGGGGATACCCCAACGGAGGCTTTTCCAGTGGCCGAAGCCATTGCTGGCCCAGCCTTCGAACTCTGGCAGCGTCCTGCCTCTTGTCCAGCTCCATCTGCCTGCATGGTCCACAAGTATGCGGTGTCCATGGGGTCCTTTGTAGGGTTCACAGAGCACCCTTTGTCCGAGAGCCTGGTGACTGCCTCTGTGTTCAGGCATACTGGCAGTTCTGCCGATACTGACTGACCTCCTGAGAAAGAGTCTAAGCTTTTGGACCATTCAGCCAGGAAGGTCCATGCGGCTTCTTCCTTGGGCCTTCATCAGGCAAGTGCGGCCATCATCATGGCACACTTCTCCCACACCCTCCAAGGGTCTCTGGATGAAGTCCTCCCACATCTTAGAGCCCATCTGCCCAACAGGAAAGCATTGTTACTGTGCAACTCCTTTTCTAGGGACATGGATATGTTGTTCATCCACACTCATTGGCAGGTATCCTTCCGCTTTAAATCTTGCCGGAAGGTCTTCAGCTTGCTCCTCCCACCCACCCGGTGGTATAACTCCTCCGCCCCGCAGCCAGATCTCCCTTACCGCTTGGAAGCTCAGGTTCCCTCCTTAACGCTCTGCGTTTGAGACTGGTTCCTATTTCTCCGTTTGCGGATTTAAAAATAAATTTGCGAAAAGACTTCAGTCTTCTATCCCTCGCGGCTGCGATGGACAAATCGACTCCCGGATTGCGGAGATGCCCATGCGGGCAGAAGATGTCTCGGACGGATCCACACTCCACGTGTGTCTACTGCTTAGGCCTTGAGCACGACCCGCAGGCTTGCGACCTGTGCTCATCTTTCTCGGCCTACGTCCTCGAAGACCGTGCTGCCATTGCAACTGGGCCGTCCCGAGAAGCGTTTCCCTCCGGTGAAGTCCAAGGAGGCCCGGTTGGCGGTGTCCGCGGCGGCGGGCTCGGCGGATCAGCTCGAGCGGATGGTCGCCCTCGAAGAGGAGGCGGCGCGGGCCGTATCTTCCTCGGCCGCGGCATTTATCCCGCTCTCTCTGGGCTCTTCTTACACGGCTTCTTTTAAGGAGCTTTGTCTGTCCCTCTCCACTAAAGGAGAAGGGCCTACGTTGGCGGGACCTTATTCTCGGTCCAAAAAGAGGGACAAGGGTAAGTCCCTCCGTCGACGCTCTTGGGAGCGGGAAAGGTCCTCTCCCGGCCGTGACCGTGACGGCTGTCGACCGCTCGCTTGCCACTGGCCTCACGTGTCCCCGCCAGGTCAGTTGACCGAGACTCCACCCGATGAAGTCGAGATTTTCTCGACCCATTAGACGGGCTGTCGCCTTTAGCCGAGATTCCCTCTCCCGGTTCCCCGGGAGAGTTGGAGATCCCGGGGCTCGCCTGTGCCTCGGTTCGAACCCCTTAGATGCACCATCCGAGCCGAAGGGTACCGGTTCGGCCGACACCTCCCCACGACACCGACCGGAAATTCGGGACTCTCGGTCTCGGACCTCTTCCAGCCGATCCCACCGTCATAGGCGGTCGGCACTGCTGTAAGCGGGCGTTGCGGCCTCGGCCCTCCTCCTCGGATGAGGGGAGGCTTCGCGTAACTCACGCCGACAGCACGAGACCTTATGTTGCAACAACACCTCCTGGCCGGGAGTAAGCCGACCCGTCGCCTTCCCGCGCCATAGTAACTGTCACCGGGCTGCCGACACAACCCGACTTTTCGAGCCTATACCAGGCAGTTGTTCGGCAAAACCAGCTGCTCCACCGATTCGGTGGAACCTCCACCCACAGCCACCTGTATGGCTCCACCAAGATTCTCGGTCGGCTAAAGGTCTACCCCATCGGCTGTCAGTTACCTCACTCCCGACCGACCTCGGCAGGTGAAGGTGGCTCAGGCCAGAGGCAGTTTCTTCGAGGACTCTCGAGTCCGAAGATGATTCCTCCTTTTCTCCAAGCGACTGGACTTGGAGTCTTCAGGAGGTCAGTCAATGGACGATAGCCCGTCGTCCTTCCTAGGACTACTTCGGCTCATCTCGGAGTCCACCGGGATGGAGCTCGAACCCGTTTCCAAACGGGCCAGGTATCCCCTCACGGAGATTCTGGACCGAGGATTCTCCGACGGAGGCCTTTCCGTGGCCGAGGCCATAGTGGGTCGGCACTGAGCTTTGGCAGCGCCTGCTTCCTGCCCTGCGCCTTGGCCAGGATGGCCAGGAAGTATGTCCCCTCACCGTTCCTTGTCCGGTTTTTCGGAACACCCCTCTGCTGAGGGGTTGGTTACCGACAGCGTTTTCCGGCGCGCCGGCAACGCCAGGGATGTGGACAAACCTCCTGACAAGGAGTCCAAGAAATTGGACTATGTCGGGCGAAAAGTCTACGCTGCGTCCTCTCTCGGCCTTCGTCAGGCCAGTTCGGCCGTCCTCATGGCACATTTTTCTCATGCCCTGTTGGGCTCCCTGGATGAGGTCATCCCTCATCTTCCCGCCGATCTGCAGACTACGGTTAAGCAGGTGCGGGACCAGGGCAGGGCAGTGGCCAAACAGCAGCTCCAGACTGCTTTGGATATAAGGGACTCATGTGCCAGATCGGTGATGGCCGCAGTGGCTATACGTCGGCGGGCTTGGCTGAGGATATCCACCTTTACCTCGGATACCCAGCACAAGTTGGCGGATGTTCCCTTTTTGGGGACTGACCTCTTCGGCCCTGGGGTGGAAGGTCACCTGCAGAGGATCGAGAAGTCCAATGCTACCTTGGACTCGGTCTCTTCCGCCCAGAAGGACAAAGGCCGCAAACCACAGCCTAAGCCTTTCCGTCCTTCTGTGCCTTCAAGCTCCCGGCCCAGCAACATCAGGGCCAGCAGGCTCGGCCTTGGCATCCCAAACCCAAGCCCGGCTTCCTCTAACAGGAGGCAGGAGGAAAAGGCCCAGGAGGTCCTCAAGCCGGTCCCTCCTCCAAGCCTGCCCAGTGACGGGTTGAGGTGTCGCCCCATTCCCCTCACCTATTCCCTGTCCCCCGGGGACGGCTCCGCACTTCCGTCCGCCTGGTCCCTGTTTCCACGGGCAGGTGGGTCTGAGGTGGTGAAGAGGCCTGCCTCTGAAATTCGAGCAGGCACACCCTTCAGGGCCGTGCCCCTCGGGAGCTTTAGGATCCCCAGCTCACTGGCGGCTCGTCGAGCCGACATCGCTCTCCTCCTCCAGAAGGAGGTGATAAGAGAGGTGGGTACTCCTTCAGACCCAGGGTTGTGTCCAGTACTCCCTGGTTCAGAGCAGAGCCGGGGCTGGCGCCCATTCTCGACCTACGACTACCTAAACAAGTTCCTAAGGTCTCGAACCTTCAGGATGGTCACTCTGGCTCAGATAATACCATCCTTGAAGCAGCGTGGTTCTGCTCTCTGGACTTGCAGACGCGTTTTCACATCCCTATCCGTCCGTCTCACCAGAGATTCCTTCGCTCCGAGCAGAAGGATCCTCTTCGAGTTCCAAGCCATGCCCTTCAGCTTGTCTCCAGCTCCCAGGGTCTTCACCAAATGCATGGCAGTGGTGACAGCATTCTGCTTGACTCGAGGGGTCCGTGTGCCCTTACCTGGACGACTGGCTGATAGCATCCCTCCAGGAAGGGAGGAGTGGTCCAGAGATCTGGCCCTCAGGTCTACTCTCAACTGGGCCTCCTTATCAACAAGGCCAAGTCAGACATGACGACGAGGTGATTCTATTCATCGGGCGCAGCTCGACTCTCTTCAAGCCAGGCGCGGCCCCCGGCGGACAGGGCCGAGGTCTTTCCTCCTTGCCCGATCATTTCTGGTTGGGCAATTGCGCCCTGCCGGGACTTCCTGTGCCTCCTGGGTCTCATGAGTGGCCTGCACCAGCGTGGTCCGCTGGGTCCGCTGGAACATCGTCCCTTCAATGGGACTGGCCAGCCAGTGGTCTGGCAGCTGCGATCTCTGGACCAGCTTGTGTCAGTGACTAGAGAGTGGAGAACGCTCTCTCAGTGGACCATTCAGATCATTTGCAGGAGGGCATCCCGTTCGCCCACCCCGAGCCGACGGTCTCTATCGACCGATGCCTCTCTGATGGGTTGGGGTGCCCATCTGGGGAACACAGGCTCATGGCCTCTGGTCCCATGGAGTCCCGATGCCACATCAACCTGCTGGAGCTCCAGGCGGTCCGCCTAGCTCTCACCGCTTTTCTCCGTTCCTCCGGGGTCAAGTGGTCCAGTCCAGACAGACAATACCACAACCATGTACTATCTAAACCGCCAGTGGGGCCCAGCGCTCCATGCTTCCTATACAGAAGCTTCTCCGCATTTGGTCGCAAATACGCGGCCTGGAGGCGGATCTCCTAGCCATTCACGTGGCGAGCCTCCCAACACCCTGGCGATGCCCTGAGCCGGATAGGGGCTGCATCCCACAGTGGTCTCTCCTGCCGGAGGTAGTACAGCATCTGTTCTCCAATGGGCACACCTCAGGTGGACCTGTTTGCCCAGGAGAACGGCAGCTGAGTCTGTTCCATGCCCGCCCCTCAGCAGGGGCTCGCTGCAGGGGGATGCCTTCTCGAGGCAGTGGACCCCGAGCCTCTTTTACGCTTTCCCATTTCCTTGATCCACAAGGTGCTTCTCAAGGCGAGGAGGACAAGGCGCAGGTGATCCTGATAACCCCAGACTGGCCTCCAAGTTCTGGTACCAGATCTCCTCAGTCTCAGCTCCAGGACCTCACGGCAGCTTCCAGCTCGACCGGACCTGCTCTCAGTCAATCAGGAAGGTGTTCCATCCGGACCTTCAATCCCTGCACCTGACGGCCTGGTTCCTGAGCCACAGAGTTCCAGGCCTTGGTCTCTCATGAGGCCTCAATGTAGCTGAGTGTCCGTAAGGAGTCGACTCAGAAATAAAGTATGCCTTCAAATGGAAAAGGTTTTCCATTTGGTGTCAGGAACAAGGGCTTGGACCCTTCCTCCTGTTCCTTGGCAAGCATCTTGGACTATTTATGGTCCCTTTCTAGTCAAGGGGCTTGGAGTCGGCGACCTAAGGGTGCACCTGGCAAGACATCTCTGCTTACAGGCGCGGGCCGGGAAGCAGTCGATGGCGCAGGAGAGAAGGTGGTCCTGGCGCTTTCAGAAGCCTTGATCACATTTCCCTCCAGTCAGGGAACCCCACCTCCGTGGGATCTACTGCTGGTACTGGCAAAGCTCATGGGCAAGCCATTCGAACCTATGCACGGTGTGCTCTCTCTCACCTGTCGTGGAAGACCGCCTTGGTGGCTATCACGTCAGCCAGAAGGATGGGAGAGCTCAGGCGCCCACTCCAGTCTCCTTACCTGGTCTTCCACAGGGACAAGGTTGTCCTGCGCCCCACCGGAAATTCCTTCCGAAGGTGGTGTCGGAGTTTCACCTTAACCAGGTAGTTGACTCTGTCGTGTTCTACCCCAATCACACCCTGGGAGCGTCAATATAGGCTCCATACTCTGGACCCTAGAGGCTCGTTATTATAAGGAGCGCGGCTGAAATTGGGAGAGGTTCGCCAGCTGTTTGTCACCTCGCTGAAGCCGCATCTGGCAGACCTGCAGCCAGCGTGACGATAAGCAGGTGGGTAACCTCCTGCACAGATCTCTGCTATAAGTTGGCGGGCATGGAGCCTCCCAGAGGATAAGATCATTCTCACCGCCATACTGCTGCAACGGTGGCTAGCTTCCAGGGCGTCCCTATCCAGGAAATCTGCAGGCTGCTACCTGGAAGTCAGCAAACACCTTCATTACCCATTACCACATCGACCTTGAGTCACATGGGATGCTGGTTTTAGGGCCTCGGTTCTCCAGTCTCTCTTTCCCAAGTAAGTATTGAAAGTGATAACGTCTTGCCTCCCTCCTCCCGGAGAACTAGGAGTCTGCCAACCAGGTGTGGATGAACAACATATCCATGTCCTAGAAATACAGTTACTCACCTGTAACAGGAGTTCTAGGAATGGTATTGTTGTTCATCCCTACTGACCCACCGACCTCCGGCGATGCAACCTGAGCTGCGGGCCAGATCTGGCGTCATGGGCGGAGCAGAGAGTTATACCACCCGGGTGGGTGGGAGGAGCAAGCTTGAAGACCTTCCGGCAAGATTTAAACCGGCAAGGATACCTGCCAATGAGTGTGGATGAACAACATATACCATTCCTAGAACTCCTGTTACAGGTGAGTAACCTGTATATCTTGCTCTGGACCCACTCTATCCCAGTTTGACTCCTCTCTACCTACCTGCAAGCCTTACAGCATTGCTGCCTGGAATGATGAAACCATACTGTTCTTCTACCTACTGCCTGCATTGTAAACCCCTGTTCTAGGGACATGGATATGTTGTTCATCCACACTCATTGGCAGGTATCCTTGCCGCTTTAAATCTTGCCGGAAGGTCTTCAAGCTTGCTCCTCCCACCCACCCGGGTGGTATAACTCTCGGCTCCGCCCCATGACGCCAGATCTTCCTTACCGCTTGGAGCTCAGGTTTCCCTCACTTAACGCTCTGCGTTTGAGACTGGTTCCTATTTTTCCGCTTAGGATTTAAAATAAATTTTGCAAAAGACTCGATCTTCTATCCTACATGGCTGCGACGGACAACGACTCCGATTTCGGAGATGCCCATGCGGGTGAAAGATGTCTCGGACGGATCCACACTCCACGTGTGTCTACTGCTTAGGCCTTGAGCACCACCCGAGGCTTGCGACCTGTGCTCATCTTTCTCAAGCCCACGCCCTACAAGACCGTGTGCCTGATTGCAACTGGGCCGCCCCAGAAGCGCTTCCTCGGTGAAGTCCAAGGAGGCCCGGGTTGGCGGTGTCCGCGGCGGTGGGTTCCGGGCGGATCAGCTCGGCGGATGGTGCGCCCTCGAAGAGAGGCGTGTGAGCCAGTACCTTCCGCGGCCGCGCATTTATCCCGCCTCTGGGTTCTTCACACGGCTTCTTTAAGGAGCTTTGTCTGTCCCTCTCCACTAAAGGAGAAGGGCTCATGCCTGCTGGACCTTATTCTCGGTCAAAAAGAGGGACAAGGTAGATCCCTCCGTCGAGCTCTTCTGGGAGCGAAAGGTCCTCTCCCGGGCCGTCGGCGGTTCGACCGACCGCTCGGCCGGCCACTGGCCTCACAGTGTCCCACGTCAGGTCAGTTGACGAGACTTTCCACCCGATGAAGTCGAGATTTTTCACCGACCCATTAGAACAGACTGTCGCCTTTAGCAGCCGAATTCCTCTCCCAGTTCCCCGGAGGAGTTGAGGATCCGTGGGCTCGCTGTGCCTCGGTTGCCGGAGCCCTCGGATGGACCATCCGAGCGAAGGAGTGCGGTTCGGTGACACCTCCGCGACCTCGGAAATTCGGGACTCTCGGTCTCGGTCTAGGACCTCTTCGCGGTCAACCCGATCCCACCGTCGCCGTGCTCGGTCTCGGCACCGCTGCTGAAGCGGCGCCGCCGCCGTCCCTCGCCCTCGGATGAGGGGAGGTCATCGAATTACGCCGACGGTACGAGGACCTTATGTGGTTACATCTCCTCCTGGCCGAATAAGCCCGCCCGCCGCCTTCCCGGCCATTAAGTGACTGTCACCGAACGGCCGACACAACCCTCGACTTATCCAAGGAGCCTATACCAGGCCGGTTTTCAGCCAAACCAGCTGCTCCACCGATGCGGTGGAACCTCCGTCTCCACAGCCACCAACTGGGGCTCCGACCAAGGATTCTCGGTCGGCTGATGGTTCTACCCATCGGCTGTCAGTTACCCTCACTCCCGACCGACCTCGGCAGGTGAAGGGTGGCTCAGGCCAGAGGCAGCTCTTCGAGGACTCTTCCGAGTCCGAAGATGATTCCTCCTTTTTCTCCGCAAGGCCGACTGGACTTGGAGTCTTCAGGAGGTCAGTCAATGACCTATATCTCCGTCATTCTTCCTAGGACTGCTCGGCTCATCTCGGAGTCTACCGGATGGAGCTCGAACACGTTCCAAACAGGCCAGGTATCCCTCAATGCAGATTCTGGACCGAGGGAATTCTCCGACGGAGGCCTTTCCGTGGCCGAGGCCATAGTGAGTCCGGCACTGGAGCTTTGGCAGCGCCCTGCTTCCTGCCCTGCGCATCCAGGCCAGGATGGCAGGAAGTATGCGGTCCCCACCGTTCCTTGTCCGGTTTTTGAACACCCTCTGCTGAGGGTTGGTTACCGACAGCTGCTCGGCGTTAGCAAGCAACGCCCAGGATGTGGACAAACCTCCTGACAAGGAGTCCAAGAAATTGACTATGTCGGCGGAAAGTCTCACGCCATGCCCTTCTCGCTCTTCGCCAGGCCAGTTCGGCCGCCCTCATGGCACATTTTTTCCTCATGCCCTGTTGGCCCCTGGATGAGGTCATCCTCATCTTCCGCACAACATCTGCAGACTACGCGTTAAGGAGGTGCGGGACCAGGGCAGGCAGTGGCCAAACAGCAGCTCCAGACTGTTTAAGACATAGGGACTCATGTGCAGATCGGTGGCGGCCGAGAGGCTATGATGCTCATAGGCCTGGCCGAGAGGATATCCACCTTTACCGGATACCCAGCACAAGTTGGCGGATGTTCCCTTTTGGGGACTGACCTCTTCGGCCCTGGGGTGGAAGGTCACTGCAGAGGATCGAGAGTCCAACCCACCTTGACTCGGCCCTTCCGTCAGAAGGACAAAGGCGCAAGAACCACAGCCTAAGCCCTTTCGTCCTTCTGTGCCTGCGGGCGCGCCTGCCCAGCAAGGTCAGGCCAGCAGGTCAAGCCTTGGCATCCCAAACCCAACGTCACTGCTTCTCAACAGGAGGCAGGGGAGGAAAGGGCCCAGGAGGTCCTCCTCCAAGCCTGCCCAGTGACAGGCTGAGGGGTGTCGCCCCCATTCCCGCCAATCACTCCCTGGGTCCCCATGGGACGGCCCGCACCCTTCCGTCCGCCTGGTCCGCTGTTACCACGGACAGGAGGTCTTGGAGGTGGTGGGAAGAGCCTGCCTCTGGACCAGCAGGCACCACCTTCAGAGCAGCCCCTCGAGGGCTTCGGGATCCCAGCCTCCCTGGCGGCTCGTCGAGCCGACATCGCATCCCTCCTCCAGAAGGAGGTGGTAAGAGAGGTGGTGGACCCTCCTTCAGACCCAGGTTTGTGTCCAGGTACTTCCTGGTTCCGAAACAGAGAGGGGCTGGTGTTCCATTCCGCAAATCCACACGGACCTAAACAAGTTCCTAAGGTCTCGAACCTTCAGGATGGTCACTCTGGCTCAGATAATACCATACTTTGAACCGGCGTGTGGTTCTGCTCTCTGGACTTGCAGGACGGCTTTTTCACGGCCCCTATCCGTCTGCCCCCACCAGAGATTCCTTAAACCTCGAGCGGAAGGATCCTCAAGTTCCAAGCCATGCCCTTCGGCTTGTCTCCAGCTCCCAGGGTCTTCACCAAATGCATGGCAGTGGTGACAGCATTCTAAGGCGCCGAGGGTCCGGTGACTTACCTGGACGACTCATGATAGCAGCTCCCTCCAGAAGGAGGCGGAGTGGTCCAGAGATCTGGCCCTCCAGGTCTGCTCTCAACTGGGCCTCCTATCAACGGACAAGCCGGAACTCGAGCCAAAGCAGGTGATTCTATTCATCGGGCGCAGCTCACTCTCTCGAGCCAGAGCGGCTCCCAGCGGACAGGGCCGAGGTTCTTCCTCCTTGCCCAGTCATTTCTGGTTGGGCACTGCGCCCGACCCGGACTTCCCGCGCCTCCCGGGTCTCACTCGCTGGCCTGCACCAGCGTGGTCCGCAAGGCCGGCTGAACATGCGCCCCTTCAGTGGGACTGGCCAGCCAGTGGTCACAACGCCGCGATCCCTTGACCAGCTTCAGTCGGACATTAGGGATGGGAACGCCCCAGTGGTGGACCGCTCCAGATCATTTGCAGGAGGGCATCCAGTTCGGCCCTGCACCGAGCCGACGGTCTCTATCGACCGATGCCTCTGATGGGTTGGGGTGCCCATCTGGGGGAACACCAGGCTCATGGCCCTGGTCCCCGCAGGGAGTCCCGATGCCACATCAACCTGTTGGAGCCCGAGCAACCGCCTAGCCTCACCGCCTTTTGCTCCGCTCCTCGGGGTCAAGTGGTCCGGTCCAGGACGGACAATACCACGCACCATGTACTATCTAAACCGGCCAGAGCGAGGACGCTCCATGCTTCTATGCAAGGAAGCCTCATTTGGTCACAATGAGCAGCCTGGGCGGATCTCCTGGCCATTCACGTGGCAGGAGCCTCCAACACCTGGCCGATGCTGAGCCGGATAGGGGCTGCATCTCACGTTAGTGGTCTCTCCTGCCGGAGGTAGTACAGCATCTGTTCTCCCATTGGGGCACACCTCAGGTGGACCTGTTTGCCTCCAGGAGAACGCAGGCTGAGCCTGTTCCATGCCCGCCTCAGAGGGCTCGCTGCAGAGATGCGCCTCTCAGGCAGTGGACCCGGCCTCTTTTACGCCTTTCCCCATTTCCCTTGATCCACAAGGTGCTTCTCAAGCGAGGAGGACAAGCAGAGTGATTCTGATAGCCCTGACTGGCCTCGCCAGTTCTGGTACCCAGATCTCCTCAGTCTCAGCTCCAGGACTCCCATGGCAGCTTCCAGCTCGCCCAGACCTGCTCTCAGTCAATCAGGGAAGTGTTCCATCCGGACCTTCAATCCTACACCTAACAGCCTGGTTCCTGGAGCGCAGAGTTCCAGGCCTTGGGTCTTTCCGACTGGTCCTCAATGTAGTTGAGGCGTCTCAAGTGAGTCGACCAGAAAATGTTATGCCTTCAAAATGGAAAAAGGTTTCATTTGGTGTCAGGGCAAGGCTTGGACCCTTCCTCCTGTTCCTTGGCAAGCATCTTGGACTATTTATGGTCCTTTCTAGTCAAGGGCTTAGGTCTCGAACCCTAGGGGTGCACCCTAGCAGCCATCTCTGCTTACCGGGCGCGGGCCGGAAGCAGTCGGTGGCCAGGAGAAGGTGGTCTGGCACTTTTCAAAGGCCTTGATCACATTTCCTCCAGTGCGGGAACCCCCACCTCGTGGATCTACTGCTGGTACTGGCAAAGCTCATGGGCGCTTCATTCGAACCTATGCACAGGTGTGCTCTCTCCTCACCTGTCGTGGAAGACCGCCTTCTTGGTGGCTATCATCGCCAGTCAGAAGGATGGGAGAGCCCAGGCGCCTCATCGAGTCTCACCTGGTCTTCTCCTCAGGGACATGGTTGTTCCGCGCCTCACCCCGAAATTCCTTCCGAAGGTGGTCGGAGTTTCAACTTCAACCAGGTGTTGACTCTGCCGTGTTCTACCCCAATCACACCTCGAGGCCGAATAAGGCTCCATACTCTGGACCCTAGAGAGGGTGCTCGCTTATTATAAGGAGTATGCGGCTGAAATGGGAGAGGTTAAGCCAGCTGTTTGTCACCTACGCTGAAGCCGCATTCAGCAGACCTGCAGCCAAGCGGACGATAAGCAGGTGGGTAACCTCCTGCATAGTCTCTACTTATAAGTTGGCGGGCATGGAGCCTCCAGAGGGACAAGAGCTCATTCTCACCACTTCATACTGCTGCAACGGTGGCTGCTTCAGGGACGATCCCCTATCCAGGAAATCTGCAGGGCTGCTACCTGAAGTCAGCAAACACCTTATTACCCATTACCACTAGGCCTTGGAATCACGCGCCGGATGTGGTTTTGGGGCCTCCAGTTCTCCAGTCTCTCTTTCCCAAGTAAGTATTGAAAGGTGTCGTCTTGCCTCCCTCCTCCCGAGAGAACTGCTGGAGTCTGCCAATGAGTGTGGATGAACAACATATCCATGTCCTAGAATACAGGTTACTCACCCGCAACAGGAGTTCTGGAATGGTATATTGTTCATCCACCACTCCACCCGACCTCTCGGCTGCGACGCACAACCTGAGCTTCCAAGCTGGCATCTGGCGTCATGAAGTGAACCGAGCCGAGATATACCACCCGGTGGGTGGGAGGAGCAAGCTTGAAGACCTTCCGGCAAGATTTAAAGCGGCAAGGATACCTGCCAATGAGTGTGGATGAACAACATATACCATTCCTAGAACTCCTGTTACAGGTGAGTAACCTGTATTTCTTGCTTGTATTGACCCTGTGTGCTAATTCTCTTTAATGTAATCCTTCACTTGTTTTTACCTGATGTTCATGTATGTACCTTGTAATCTCCCGTGTCGCACCTGAAAATAGGCACTTGGCTGTCTGGTGTGCTTACCCAGTTAACAAAAGCAGAAATAAATAAAATAAATCTCCCTGTGACATGCGATCCCACGGTCAAACAGATCCGGGATCAGGGCGAGGAGCTTTGCCGACATCCAGCTTCAGATGGCCTGCACACTGGGGATTCTTGTTAGCATTCAGTAGCAGCTACAGTTGCCTCGTTTGCAGAGGCTTGGCTAGGCTCTCCTCCTTCTCAATGATACTCAGCACAAACCAGCAGACATGCCTTTCCCCAGGACCGACCTGTTCCAGCCCTGGAGTGGCGGGTCACCTCAGCGCGATGAGCAGTCCAGTGCCACCTTGTATGCTACTTCCTGCAAGGGTTTTGCGGGCAAGAACCAGCAGAAGAAAAAAAAAACCTTTCGGCATTCTTCCCCTCTTGACTCAACTGTCCCTCTTTTAAAGGAGGGGACAGCAGCGGCATCAAAACAACAGCAAGCTCAAGCTTGGCACCCCTGGAGCCTAAGCCGGCCCCAGGCCCGTAAAGGAGGCAGAGGTTCCAGTCCTGGATCATCCTCCTCCAGGCCTGCTCAGAAGAGGAATCGGGGCTGCCAACCTCTCCCATCACGCCAGCTCTGGGTCCTCCTGTGGGGGTCGGCTCCAGCACCTTTAAAGTAGTCGACTAGCACTAAGCCAAACTAGAAAAGGACTATAAATAGTACAAATACTTGCCACAGAACGGAGAAAGGGTCCAAGCCGCGCCCTGACGCAATGAAGATCTCTTCCATTTGAGCGCGGCATTTTCTGGTCGACTCATAAGGACGCCTCAGCAACATTGAGGACCTCGTCGGAAAAGACCCAAGGCCTGGAACTCTGGCAGCTCAGGAACAGGCCGTCAGGTACGGGAAGTTGAGATCCGGATGGAACACCTTCCCTTGATTGACTGAAAGCAGGTCCAGAGGCGGCTGGAAGCTGCCTCAGGAGCCTGGAGCTGAGGCTGAGGAGATCTGGGTACCAGAACTGGCCGAGGCCAGTCTGGGGCTATCAGGATCACCTCGCCTTGTCCCTCCTTGCTTTGAGAAGCATGTGAATCAAAGGAAATGGGGGAAAGGCATAGAAGAAGCCGGGTTCCACAGCCTCGGGAGGGCATTCCCCTGCAGCAGAGCCCTGCTGAGAGGCCGGGCATGAAACAGCCTCAGCTGCGATTCCCCAGGAGGCAAACAGGTCCACCTGAGGTGTACCCCAGTGGGAGAACAGATCTTGTACTACCTCCGGCAGGAGAGACCACTCAAGTGAGATGCAGCCCTAACCGGCTCAGGGCATTAGCCAGGGTGTTGGAGGCTCCTGCCACAGAATAGCTAGGAGATCCGCCTCCAGAACACACAGGTGACCAAGGAAGCTTCCTTGCATAAGCATGGGCGTCCGCCCTATTTGATTCAGGTAGTACATAGTGGTAGTATTGTCCGTCTGGACTCGGACCACTTGACCCCGGCGAGCAAAGGCGGTGAGAGCTAGCAGGACCTCTCGGAAACTCCAGCAGGTTGATGTGGCATAGGGACTCCCGTGGGGACCAGAGGCGTGCATGAGTTCCCCAGATGAGCACCCCAACCCATCACAAGGCGTCGGGTCAATGAGACGAATGCGGCTCGCGGAGGCGGACAAGCAGGATGCCCTCCTGCAGATGGAATGGAATGGAATGGTCCACCACTGGGCGTTCACATCTCCTGGGTCACTATCACTAGCTGGTCCAAGGATGCACAGCGTTGTGACCACTGGCGGCCAATCCCCACTGAAGGGGGCATGTGCCAGGCCGCAGCGGACCACGCTGGTACAGGCACCATGAGACAGAAGGCAGGAGTCCGGGCAGAGGCGCGGTGCCCAACCAGAAATGATTGGGCAAAGGAGGTGGAACCCCGGCCCTGTCCGCGGGAGGCGTGCTCTGGCTCGAAGAGAGTCGAGCTCTGCCCGATGGAACAGGATCACCTGCTTGACTCGAGTTCAGCTTGGCCTCGTTGATGAGAAGGCCAACTCAGAGAACAAACCTAGGGGCCAGATCTCTGGACGCTCCACCTCCGTCTGGAGAGGCTGCTATCAACCAATTGTCAGGTAAGGGTACACCGGACCCTCGAGGCGCCCGCCAAGAATGCTGTCACCACTGCCATGCATTTGGTGAAGACCCTGGGAGCTGGAGATAAGCGAAGGGCATGGCTCAAGAACTTCGAAGAGGATCCCTCGCTTGCAGCGGAGGAATCTCGATGAGGCAGACCGGATAAGGGGCGTGAAAAAACGTCCTGTAGGTCCAGAGAGCAGGCCTACGCCGTGTTCCAGAGATGGTATTATCTCATAGGAGTGACCATCCTGAAGGTTCGAGACCTTGGAACTTGTTCAGGTCGTGTAAGGTGGAGAATGGGAGCCAGCCCGTCCGTTTCGGAACAGGAAATACCTGGACCACGAACCCGGGTCTGAAGGGGTCCCGCACCTCCGTGATCACCTCCTTTGGAGGAGGAGAGCGATGTCGGCTTCGGCGAACGCCAGTGAGCTCTGCGGACCCAGTCTCGACGGCTCTGAAGAAGGCTGGGCCTGCTCGGAATTCAGAGGTGGCCTTTTCCCACCACCTCAGTACCCACCTATCCGTGGTAACAGCGGACCAAGTGGAAAGAATGTCTGAGCCATCCCCACCAGAGGAACCAGGAGTGAGTGACAGGGATGAGGCGACACCCTCAGCCCGTCACTGGGCAGGCTTGGAGGAGGGACCGGCCGAGGACCTCCTGGGCCTTACCTCCCTGCTTCCTGTTGGAGGCCCATTGAGGCTGGGCTTGGGATGCAAGGTGAGCCTGCCCAGCCTGGCGTTGCTGGGCCGGGCCTTGTGAGCAGAAGGGACGAAGGAGCTTAGGCTGTGGCTTCGAGCCTTTGTCCTTCTGACGCGGAAGGGCCGAGTCAAGGTAGCATTGGACTTCTCGATCCTCTGCAGGTGACCTTCCACCCCAGGGCAAGAGGTCAGTCCCAAAAAGAGACATCCGCCAACTTGTGCTGGGTATCCAGTAAAGGTGGATATCCTCAGCCAAGCCCCACGACGGCAACATGGCCACTGCGGCATACAGACCTGACACATGAGTCCCCAATGTCACGCAGTCTGGAGCTGCTGTTTAGCCACTGGTCTGCCCTAGTCCGCACCTGCCTGACCGTAGTCTGCAGATCTGCGGGAAGATGAGGACAACCTCATCCAAGGAGCCCAACAAGGAGTGAAAAAATGTGCCATGAGGGCCCGAACTGGCCTGACGAGACGAGAGAAAGACGCAGACTTTTCCTCCAGCATAATCAAATTTCTTGGATTCCTTGTCAGGAGGTTTGTCCACATCCCTGGCGTTCCCGACGCGCCCGAGGCGCTGTCGGTAACCAACCCCTCAGCGAGGGGTGTTCCGAAAAAACGGACAGGGAACCGGTAGGGACCACATACTTCCTGGCCAACCTGGCCGAAGGTGCAGGGCAGGAAGCAGGACGCTGCCAAAGTTCCAAGGCCGGACCCACTATGGCTTTGGAAACCGGAAAGGCCTCCGTAGGAGAATCCCCTCGGTCCAGAATCTCCGTGAGGGGATACCTGGCCCGTTTAGAAACGGGTTCGAGCTTCATCCCGGTGGACTCGAGATGAGTCAAGCAACCCTAAGAACGAAGAGCTATGTCATTGACTGTCCTCCCGAGGACTCAAGTCCATGCGCTTGGAGAAGGGAGGAACCATCGTGGACTCAGAAGAGTCCTCAAAGAGCTGCCTCGGCCCTGAGCCACCCTCCACCTGCCGAGGTTTATCGGGAGGGTGACAGACAGCCTATGGGGCAAACCCAAAGCCGACCGAGAATTTTTGGTCGGAGCCCCAACTAACGGCTGTGGGTGCGGAGGTTCCACCAGAATCGGTGGGGCAGCTGGAATTGGCTGAACAACCGGCCTGAGAACAGGCTCCTCGACTACAACGAGGGGTTGTTTCGGCTGCTCCGGTGACAGCCACTTAATGGCCGGGGAAGACGACTGGGTTGGCTTATTCCCGGTCAAAAGGAGCTGTTAGCCACATAAGTTCCTCGTACCTCCGGCCCAACTTGGCGCGGCCTCCCTCGTCCGAGGAAGGCGGTGGTGCCGCTTGCGTGGTGCGGACCAGCGAGGATGTCCGAGAGTCTCGACTAGGCTGAGGAAGGCGGAAGTGTGGAGAGTCGGCACTCCCTCGGCACCAGACGATCCACGAGGCTCGGAACGGAGGCACAGGAGCGGCCAGGGATCCTCAACTCCACGGGGGACAGGGAGGAGAGTTCTCAGCTTCTCCAGCCGACAACCCGTCTAACGGGTCGAGAAAAATCTCGACCGCGTCGACAGGAGTCTCGGTCAACTGGCCTGACGGGGACACCGGGAAGCCAGTGGCTGAAGCTGAGGGGTCGACCAAAGTCGACTGTCGACAAGGGAAGGGGGATCTTTCCCGCTCCCAAGAGCGTCGACGGAGAGACTTACTTCTGCTCTTTTTGGACCTGGAAAAAGGTCCCGAAGAAGTTGGACCCTCACCTTTGGTCGAGAGGGTCAGACAAAGCTCCTTAAAAGAAGCCGAGTACGAGGCACCGAGAGAGAGCGGGACAAATGCCGCAGCCGAGGTAAAGTGGCCCGCGCGCCTCCTCTTCGAGGCGATCATCTGCTCTAGCTGATCCGCCCGAGCACGCCCGCCTGAAGACACATATCGGGCCTCTTTAGATTTCACAGGTGGAATTCTTTTCTGGGCGCCCCAGTTATATCGAGCAACACGGTCTTCAGGGCGTAGGCCAAAGGAAAGCACAATCGCGGGCCTGCTTGAGTCGTGCTCAAGGCCCAAACAGTGAAGCTACGTGGAGTGCGGATCGTCCTGAACATCTTCTGCCGCAAGGGCACCCTCTGAAACGAAGTCGATTTGTCCATCGCAGCCGCGAGGAGAAGAAGACCGAAGTCTTTTAGCAAAAAACTTTTTAATTTCGAACTTTTCGAAGAATTAGGAACCAGTCTTAAACGCAGCGCGTTAAGGAGGGAACCTGAGCTTCCAAGCGGTAAGGAAGATCTGGCGTCATGGGGTGGAGCCGAGAGTTTTACCACCCGGGTGGGTGGGAGGAGCCAGCTTGAAGACCTTCCAGCAAGATTTAAAGCGGCAAGGAACCTGCCAATAAGTGTGGATGAACAACATATCCATGTCCCTAGAAAACCCCATTTCAAGTCAAAAGACAAAAAAATACTGCTATCAGCAATCTTTCTTGGAATGCCCTCTACATGCCTAATTGCAGAACTTTCTAAACGTATTTCTACCAGCTTCAGTGAGCACAGTAAAGCACACTGAAACACATACCTCTTAAATGCATAGGTTTCTAAATTCCTAATTCCACTTGTAGCTCCTCAGAGTTAATTTGACCTGTTAAATGCATTTAAGAGCCCTTTTAAATGCACAGATCCAGCTCCATAGTACAGTGATCTAACTGGTACTTCATGACCTGTTTTAGTGATTAACAGCTGTTGTTGGGTGTTTGCTGCAGTGCCACTACAGCACACCATCGCACCTAATTACTTACAGTCATTAACCTGATAAAGATAATGGTGTCACAGTGAATACGTTAATAAAATAACCGATTTTTCAACAATGCAAATGCAGCCAGTTTTGTTTTTCCAATAACAAAATATACAAGATCTCAAATGCATAGACCGCTTACATGCATACTCACAGCTCGCACATTGGGTACACATTTAAGAGGGCTCCACTGTATTTCTAAATGTGTTCTGATGCGTGTGGATGCAGAATGGGAATTGATCAAGGATGAAAAAATGTGGAAAGGTTATCAAACTAAGTCAATCAAATGGGTAATAAAAAGGATTTGAAAGTAACTATTCTGTAACACACTGTACATGAACAAAATATTTATAAAAGTGAGGTAGAGTGAGTTTGTAAAACATTAAGTCCTCAGTTTAAGAAGTTTAAATCCACTCGAAAAAATTAAAAACAGATTGTAAAAATGACAAGAATTTAAATCTGACTAATGTATATGTTTTACAGAATTTTGTGTGGGGTTTATTCTATGAAATTTAGATTCTGGTAAGTTTTTTCCAGTAATTTACTTTAATGAACACATCAATTGTACTGCCAAGTCTGCTAATTGAGTATACTTTTGTTGCTTGGAGTGGTATCAGTTCTCAATTACAACAAAGGGGCATATTTTTAAAGGCTGATGCAGGGCCTGCATCAAGTCTCATTTCACCCCCTCGTGTCATCACTGCAGTGTCAAATCCAAATGCTGCAACTGTACCCAACTTTGTAATCTCGACCACTGCTGCAACACCTGGACCTCCTTTATGGCAGCTTGTGGCGAAGGCCAGTCTCAAGCTGCTTGTGGGAGGCCCCAGCGCTGACGCATGCTAGACCACAGAAGAGTGGTCTGGCAAGCGTCACAAAGACACGGGATGGAAAAATCAAGTTATCTGCTGCAAGTCCAGTGCACCATTATTTATGATACACCAGAGACTTGCAGCAAAAATCCTTGTTTGAAAATCCAGCCCAATATGTTGGAAACGAGGCACTGCTTTTCAGTTTTGACAAATGCAGTCTTGCAGTTTGAAAGCAATCTGAATGTACACAAAGGGCTTTTTAAATTCACTGGAGTTTCAGTACACATCGTATGGTGAACAGCCTTTATTCGTTACCATTTCTCCAGCCAACAAATAAGAAAACACTCTTAGGCATTACCAACATTTTAAGCACAACGTGAACTTGAAAAATAATTAATTTTCTTCCTGTAATAGCTGGAAATTCTGCAAGATAATCTCCTTCTCCAAAGACAATCTGAATGTTGATGGTAGTTCTAATCTACGGTACGTCTAATTTATACAAAATACATTAGCGTTTTTAGGCTAAACAAAACCGCTATCTGAAGCAGAGGACACCAACTATCTAGATACATTTTTTTTCTTCACAGCAGGGTATGGCACAACATTTCTCTAGCTAGCTGGGTACGTCACTGATAACCGTTTCTACAAGATGTGCCTAGCCATTGATAGATCTGCACACTTGAGCCAGCACAAGCTACCCCTAAAAAAGAGCACGTCAGTTCCCAGCAATTCAAATCTTCTCCTCTGAGGGAAACTTTTAAATAAAATAAAACTTAAAAATGTATAGTATATAAACCGGACATCGGCTGGGTCCTTATGAGATACAACATTTAGCTTCAATCGTGGTCAGTGATCTTTTCTGACTTCACTCATGGCTTCGCTACTTGTGAAGGTCAAGAGGACACCGACCACTCATGAAGGTAAATATCACATCTTCAAAAGCACCCATCACATATCCCCTATGTTTACCATTAGCATAATACCGTGACGTGCACATAGCTAGCCATTATAAGAATGGTTTTAACTTACTTTCTCCATTCTATATTCATGGCATCAATAAAACAAGGGCAGATGCCGGCCCGCTGGCGCAGCGGTAGGGCTAATGCTCGCGGCGCCAGTGACCCGGGTTCAGGGATGGACTCGGGCAGCTGGAGGGCCTGCTGGGGGGAGGAGGACTGAGCGCCCAGTAGCTGCTCTCCTCCTCCGAGTGGGGTGGGATGCAAGTCCCACTGCTATACCGCCACCTGGGTGACCACAGGTGGAGGTGCAACGAGACTGCACACAGCAGGGTGGGAGGACGTCCTGAGGGCAGGGAGACAAGAAAACGGAAAAATCCTGCACCAGGCTCCCGTAGACGGGACCTGGTCGACCCGAGAACACCCACAACCAGGCTCCATAGAAGGGGCTGGCGAGCCTTCCGACGCAGACTTAAGGACTAAGAGAGGGGAATGGGAGTCCCCTCTCTGTCCCGCCCGAGGGGCAAACCGAGGCAGGATGGGGATAGGGCTTGGCTGCACCGGAGGAGGTACCTGGGGCGGACTACGGGAGCACACACGACCTAGGGATCCCAGAAGAGAGGATCCTGGTGCAGTGAGGAGGGTAGCAAAAAAAAATAAATGAATAAAAATAAATAAAACAAGGGCAGAAAATACATGTTACTCACCTGTAACAGGAGTTCTAGGAATGGTATATGTTGTTCATCCACACTGTCTGGCAGGTATCCTTGCCGCTTTAAATCTTGCTGGAAGGTCTTCAAGCTGGCTCCTCCCACCCACCCGGGTGGTAAAACTCTTGGCTCCACCCCATGACGCCAGATCTGGCCCGCTGGAAGCTCAGGTAGTGCGTCGAGCCGGGAGCTGGTGGAATGTAGGATGAATATAATATTTTAGAATTCTGTTACAGGTGAGTAAATACAGGTTACTCCACCTGTAACAGGAGTTCTAGGAATGGTATATGTTGTTCATCCACACTCATTGGCAGGTATCCTTGCCGCTTTAAATCTTGCCGGAAGGTCTTCAAGCTTGCTCCTCCCACCCACCCGGGTGGTATAACTCGGCTCCGCCCCATGGCGCCAGATCTGGCCGCTGGAAGCTCAGGAGTTGTCGTGGCGAGGTAGGTCGGGGTGGGTGTGGGATGAACAACATATACCATTCCTAGAACTCCTGTTACAGGTGAGTAACTCATTTCTAGGGACATGGATATGTTGTTTATCCACACTCATTGGCAGACTCTAGCAGTTCTCCGGGAGGAGGGAGGCAAGACGACACCCCAATACTTACTTGGGAAAGAGAGACTGAGAACTGAGGCCCCAAAACCAGCATCCCGGCGTGACTCAAGGTCGATGTGGTAATGGGTAATAAAGGTGTTTGCTGACTTCCAGGTAGCAGCCCTGCAGATTTCCTGGATAGGGGCGTCTCTGGAAGCAGCCACTGTTGCAGCAGTATGGCAGGTAGAATGAGCTCTTATCCTCTGGGAGGCTCCATGCCCGCCAACTTATAGCAGAGATCTATGCAGGAGGTGTTACCCACCTGCTTATCGTCCGCTTGGCTGCAGGTCTGCCAGATGCGGCTTCAGCGTAGGTGACAAACAGCTGGCGAACCTCTCCCCGAATTTCAGCCGTACGCTCCTTATAATAAGCGAGCGCCCTTCTAGGGTCCAGAGTATGGAGCCTATATTCACCTCCCGAGGTGTGATTGGGGTAGAACACTGGCAGAGTCAACACCTGGTTAAGGTGAAACCCCACACCACCTTCGGAAGGAATTTCGGTGGGGGCGCGGGACAACCTTGTCCCTGTGGAAACCAGGTAAGGAGACTCGATGAGCACCTGAGCCCCCATCCTTCTGGCTGACGGATAGCCACCAAGAAGGCGGCTCACGACAGGTGAGAGAGCACACCTGGCATAGTTCAATGGCTCCATGAGCTTTGCCAGTACCAGCAGTAGATCCCACGGAGGTGGGGGTTCCTGACTGAGGAAATGTGATCAAGGCCTTTGAAAGCCAGACCACCTCTCCTGCGCCATCGACTGCTTCCCGCCCGCGCTCAAAGCAGAGATGGCTGCCAGGCACCCTTAGGTCGCCGACCAAGCCCTTGATCAGAAAGGACCATAAATAGTCCAAGATGCTTGCGAACAGGAGGAAGGGTCCGCTCTGTTCTCGACACCAAATGGAAAACCTTTCCATTTGAAGGCATAGATTTTCTGGTCGACTTACGGGCGCCAACTATACTGGAGGACCTCGCCGAGTGACGCAGCCTGGAACCTAGCCAGAACCAGGGCTGCCAGGTGCAGGGATTGAAGGTCCCGATGGAACACCTTCCTGATTGGACTGAGAGCAGGTCCGGCGAAGGGAGCTGTCTTGAGTCCTGGAGCTGAGACTGAGGAGATCTGGGTGCCAGGGCAGAGGCCAGTCTGGGGCTATCAGAATCACCGCCTTGTCCCCTCGCTGAGAAGCACCTTGTGATCAAGGGAAATGGGGAAAGGCGAAGAGGCCCGGGGTCCACTGCCTCGAGAAGGCATCCCTGCAGCCTCTCTGTGAGGGGCGGGCATGGAACAGGTCAGTTCTGCCTTCCTGAGGCAAACATGTCCACCTGAGGTGTGCCTGTACTGTGAGAACAGATGCTACCTCCGCAGGGAGAGACCACTGGGATGCAGCCCCATCCGCCCAGCACGGGCTGGTGTTGGAGGCCCTCCACGTGAATGGCCAGGGACGCCTCCAGGCTGCGCCATAGTGACCAAATGCGAGAGCCTTGCATAGAAGCATGGGCGGTCCGCCCTGGGGGTTTAGATAGTACATGGTGGTATTGTCCGCCTGACTCACTGACCGGAGGAACGGAGCAAGGGTGAGAGCTACGGACCGCCGAGCTCCAGCAGGCTGATGTACATCGACTCCGCGGGGACCAGAGCCAGAGCCCGTGTCCCCAGATGGGCACCAACCCATCAGAGAGGCGTCATAGAGACCGTCGGCTCGCGGATTAACGATGCCTCCCAAATGATCTGAAATGTCCACCACTGGAGAGCGCCCCACATCCCTGTGTCATCGGCTACGCTGTCCAAAGGATCGCAGCGCTAGACCACTGGCTGGCCAGTCCCCACTGGCGGACGATGTCCGGCGGGCCCAACGACCACGCTGGTGCAGGCCGCCAGGAGACCCAGGGGAGGCGAGTAAAGTCCGGCAGGCGCGAATTGCCCAACCAGAAATGATCGGGCATAGGAGAGAACTCGGCCCTATCCGCCGGAGCTGGCTCAAGAGAGTCTGGCTGCGCCCATGAATAGAATCACCGCCGCTTCAGTTCACTTGCCTCGTTGAGGGAGCCCAGTTGAGGCAGACCTGAGCTGATTTCTGGACCACTTGCTCCTTCCTGAGAGCCATCAGCCAGTGGCCCAGGTACACCCGACCCTCACCAGAGGAATGCTGTCAATGCCATGCATTTGGTGAAGACCCTGAGCTGAGACAGTCAAGGGCATGGCTTGGAATCAAGAGGGATCCTTCCGCGGAAGCTTAAGGAATTTGGGAGACGGATGATAGGACGGAAAACGTTGCCCTGCAAGTCTAGAGCAGAACCACACGCCGCTGCTCAAGGATGGTATTATTGAGCTAGAGGATCATCCTGAAGGTTCGAGACCTTAGGAACTTGTTTAGGTCGTAGGTTGAGAATGGGGCGCCAGCCCCTGTCCGCTTCGGAACCAGGAAGTGCCTGGACACAAACCCTGGGTCTGAAGGAGGGTCCACTACTTTTTATCACCTTCTTGTGGAGGAGGAGAGCGGTGTCGGCTCCCGACGGCCAGAGGCTGGGGATTCTGGAGCCTCAGGGCTACTGTTTCGAAGGGTGGTGCCTGTCGACCCAGAGTAGGCCTTCCCACCACCCCAAGACCCACCTGTCCGTGGAAACAGCGGACCAGGCGGAATGCAGGCTGTGCTCTACTGGGGACCTTGGGATAGGTGGTGGGAATGGGGGCACCTCCAGTCTGCCACTGGGCAGCTTGGAGGAGGGACTGCCGAGGGACCCTGGCCTTTTCCTCCTGCCTTGTGTTAGAGGAAGCTGCGGTTTGGGTCTGGGATGCCAAGGCCGAGCCTGCTGGCCCTGACGTGTTGGGCCGGCCAGGGGCTGTAGGACTAAAGGCTTAGGCTGTGGTTTGCTTTTGTCTTCGAGCGGAAGAGACCGAGTCCGCTGCAGACGATTTCTCATCCTCTGTGTGACCTTCACCCCAGGGTCAAGAGGTCAGTCCCAAAAGGGGGACATCCGCCAACTTGTGCTGGGTATCCGGCCAAGGTGATATCCCGCTGCTTCCGCTGACGACAGCCATGCTGCCGCCACCGATCCGGTACATGAGTCCCCAACCAAAGCAGTCTGGAGCTGTTGTTTGGGCTGTTCACCCTGGTCCCGCGACTCCGCTAACCGTAGTCTGCAGATCGGCGGGAAGATGAGGGATGACCCCATCCAGGAGCCCAACAGGCATGAGAAAATGTGCCATGAGGGCGCTTAACTGGTCGGACAAGGCCGCAGAGGACGAGCGAGACTTTTCGCCCGACATAGTCTAATTTCTGACCCTTCTGGAGGTTTGTCCATTATCCTGGCGCACGGGCGTCACGAAAACGCTGTCGGGTAACCAACCCCTTGCAGAGGGTGTTCCAAAACCGGACAAGGAACCAGTAGGGATCGTGATACTTCCTGGCCAGGCTAGATGGCGGAAGCAGTGGCTGCCAAAGCTCCAGTGCCGACCCACTATGGCCTCGCCACCGAAAGGCTCGTCGAGAATCCTCGTCCAGAATCTCCGTGAGAGATACCTGCCCGTTTGGAAACGGGTTCAGCTCCATCCCGTGGACTCTGAGATGTTTCGGCTGAACTTAGGAAGGACGACGGGCTATCGTCTATTGACTGACCTCTGGAAGACCCAAGTCCAGTCGCTTGGAGAAAAAGGAGGAATCATCTTCGGACTCGAAGAGTGCCTCAAGAGCTGCTCTGGCCTGAGCCACCCTTCACCTGTCGGCAGGTCAAGCCCCAATTGGTGGCTGTGGAGGCGGAGGTTCCACCGGAATCGTGGAGCAGTTGGTTTTGGCCTAACAACCTGCCTGGGTATAGGCCTCGGATAAGTCAGGGGTTGTGGTCGGCCGATCCGTGACAGTTACTTAATGGCCGGGAAGGCGACGGGTCGGTTATTCTCGGCCAGGAGGAGTTGGGTTAGAAATAAGGTCTCGCATCACGACCGGTAATTTACGCCAAGCCTCATCCGGTGAGGAGATTTGAGGACGAGCGGGCGACGCTGGCCATCACAAAGCGAGATCGAGACCGCTATGACGGTGGGATCGGGCTGACTGGCGAAGAGGTCCGGTGATCGAGTCCCGGAATTTCGAGGTGGTGCGGGAGGTGTTTGCCGGAACTGCACTCCTTCGCTCGATGGTGCATCCAGGGCTCCGGAATCTGGAGGCACAGGCGAGCCCACGATCCTCAACCTCCTGGGGAACCGGGAGAGGGGAATTCGGTGCTAAAGGCTACAGCTCGCCCAACGGGTCGAGAAAAATTGACTTATCGTGGGTGGGAGTCTCGTCAACGACCTGACGGGGACACCGTGAGGCCAGTGTCAAGCCGAGCGGTCGACCGAAGTCACGGTCGACGGCCCGGGAGACCTTCGCCTCCCCCAAGAGCGGCGACGGGAGGGACTTACCTTGTCCTCTTGACCGAGAATAAGGTCCCGCCAACGTAGGCCCCTTTCCTTTAGTGGAGAGGGACAGACAAAGCTCCTTAAAAGAAGCCGTAAGAAGAGCCCAGAGAGAGCGATAAATGCCGCGTCGAGGAAGATACGGCTCACGCCGCCTCTTCGAGGGCGCACCATCCGCCGAAGCGATCCGCTGAGATCCGGCCTGCCGCTGACACCGCCAACCGGCCTCCTTGACTTCACCGAGGGAAACGCTTCTCGGACGGCCCAGTCAGAATCGGGCAGCACCGGGTCTTCGAGGACGAGGGGTCAGAAAGATGAGCACAGGTCGCAAGCTCGCGGGTCGCTCAAGGCCTAAGCAGTAGACACGTGAGGTGGATCCGTCTGAGACATCTTCTGTTCGCAGATGGGCATCTCCTCAAACTGAGTCGATTTGTCCATCGCAGTCACGCGAGGGACAGAAGACTGGAAGTCTTTTGCAAAATTTTATTTTTAAACTGCAAACGGAGAAATAGGAACTAGTCTCAAACGCAGAGCGTATGAGGGAACCTGAGCTTCCAAGCCGTAAGGAAGATCCAGGCCATGGGGCGGAGCCGAGAGTTGTACTCACCGGGTGGGTGGGAGGAGCAAGGTTGAAGACCTTCCAGCAAGATTTAAAAGCGGCAAGGATAGCTTCGTTATTGAGTGGATGTATAATATCCATGTCCCTAGAACCCGTTTTTAGGACATGGATATGTTGTTCATCCACACTGTCTGGCAGACTCCTCAGTTCTCCGCGAGGAGGGAGGCAAGACCCACCTCCGATACTTACTTGGGAAAGACAGACTGAGAACCGAGGCCCCAAAACCAGCATCCCAGCGTGACTAAGGCTCCATGTGGTAATGGGTGATGAAGGTGTGTGTCACTTCCAGGTAGCAGCCCTGCAGATTTCCTGGATAGGGATGTCCCTGGAAGCAGCCACCGATGAGCAGCGTGCAGGGTAGAATGAGCTCTTATCCTCTGGGAGGCTCCATGCCCGCCAACTTATAGCAGAGATCTATGCTTAAGGTGACCCACCTGCCTATCGTCCGCTAAGGCAGGTCTGTGCCAGACGCGGCTTCCATCAATAGTGACAAACAGCTGGGGAACCTCTCCTGAATTTCAGCCGTAGCTTCCTTATAGTAAGCTTTAGCCCTTCTAGGGTCCAATGTATGGAGCCTATGTCTCGCCTCCAAGTGTGATTGGGTAGAACACCGCAGAGTCAGCACCTGGTTAAGGTGAAACTCCGACACCACCTTTGGAAGGAATTTCTGGTGGGGCGCAGGACAACCTTGTCCCTGTGGAAGACCAGGTAAGGAGACTCGATGGAAAGCACCTGGAGCTCTCCCATCCTTCTGGCTGACGGGATAGCCACCAAGAAGGCGGTCTTCCACAACAGGTGTGAAAGATTACACCTGTGCATTGGTTCGAATGGCTTGCCCATGAGCTTCGGCCAGTACCAGCAGTAGATCCCACGGAGGTGGCGGTTCTTGCACTGGAGGAAATGTGATCAAGGCCTTTGAAAAAGTGCCAGACCACCTTCTGCATCACAGACTGCTTCCCGCCCGTGCCTGGTAAGCGAGATGGCTGCCAGGTGCACCTTAAGGATCGCTCGACCTAAATCTTGCTGAAAGGGACCACAGGTAGTCCAATATGCTCACCAGGAACAGGAGGAAGGGTCCAGGCCCTTGTTCTGACACCAAATGGAAAACCTTTCCATTTGAAGGCGTGACATTTTCTGGTCGACTTATGGGACACCAACTCACGCTTGAGGACCGTCAGGAAAGACCCAAGGCCTGGAACTCTAGCCACTCAGGAACCAGGCCGTCAGGTGCAGGGATTGAAGGTCCGGATGGAATACCTTCCCGATTGACTGAGAGCAGGTCCGGGCAGCTGGAAGCTGCCTCGGAAGCCTGGAGCTGAGGCTGAGGAGATCTGGTACCAGCATTGGCGGGCCAGTCTGGGGCCATCAGAATCACCTGCGCCTTTGTCCCTCCTTGCTGAGCAGCACCTTGTGCATCAAGGGAACGGTGAAAGGCGTAGAAGAGGCCCGGGGTCCACTGGCCTGAGAAGGCATCCCCTGCAGAGAGCCCTGCTGAGGGGGCGGGCATGGAACAGCCTCAACTTCGATTCTCCTGGAGGCAAACAGGTCCACCTGAGGTGTACTCAATGGAGAATAGATCTCGGCACTACCTCCAGCAGGAGAGACCACTCATGGGAGGCAGCCCCTATCCGCTTAGGGCATCGCCATGGTGTTGGAGGCTCCAGCCACATGAATGGCTGAGATCCGCCCAGAGCTGCGCACGAGGACCAGATCCGGAGAGCTTCCTTGGCATAGGAGCATGGAGCGTGCCTGCCCTGGCGGTTTAGACAGTACATGGTCATGGTATTGTCCGTCTAGACCGACCACTCTGACTCAAGAAACGGAGCAAAGGCGGTGAGAGCTAGGTGGACCGCCGAGCTCCAGCAAGTTGATGTGGCATCGGGACTCAGGTGACACAGAGTCCGGCACTGGGTGTTCCCCAGATGGGCACCCCAACCCATCAGAGAGGCATCGGTCGATAGAGAGACCGCTGGCTCGGGCGGACGAACGGGATGTCCTCCGCAGATGAACTGGAACGGTCCACCACTGGAGAGCTGTTACATCCCTGGGTCACCGTCACTAGCTGGTCCAATGGATCGCAGCATCGTGACCACTGGCTAGCCAGCCTCACTGAAGGGGCGAGTGTTCCATGGGCCCAACGACCATGCTGGCACAGGCCGCCATGAGACCCAGGAGTGCAGGAAGTCCCAGCAGGCTTAATTGCCCAACCAGAAATGATTGGACAAAGGAGAAAGAACCGGCCCTGACCGGCCGGAGACGTGTTTGGTCAAGAAAGTCAACTCTGCCCGATGAAAAGAATCACCTGCTTCGGCTCGAGTTCCGACTTGGCCTCGTTGATGAGGAGGCCGACCTGAGAGCAAACCTGGAAGGCCAGGTCTCTGGACTGCTCCACCTCCTGTCTGAAGGGGGCTGCTATCAGCCAATCGTCCAGGTAAGGGTAAACCCGAACCCCTCGGCGCCGCAGGAATGCTGTCACAACTGCCATGCATTTGGTGAAGACCCTGGGAGCTGGAGATAAGCTGAAGGGCATGGTTTGGAACTCGAAAAGGGAACCTTCCGCTCGAAAGCGAAGGAACCTTTGATGGGACGGACGGATAGGGATGTGAAAGAACGTGTCCTGTAGGTCCAGAGAGCAGAACCACACGCCGTGTTCCATGGATGGGATTATCTCGAGCAGAGTGACCACCTGGAAGGTTCAGACCTAGGAACTTGTTCAGGTCGTAGGTCGAGAATGGGCGCCAGCCCCGTCCGCTTCGGAACCAGGAAGTACCTGGACACGAACCCTTGGGTTTGAGGAGGGTCCGCACATCTCTTATCACCTCCTTCTCGAGAGGAGAGCGATGTCGGCTCGGCGAGCTGACAGCGAGGCTCGGACCCGGATGCGACGGTTCTGAAGGGTGGGGCCTGCTCGAACTCCAGAGGCAGGCCCTTTCCTACCACCTCCAACACCCACCTGTCTGTGGTAATAGCAGACCAGGCGGAAAGGAAGTACCGGAGCCGTCCCCCCACGGGGGGAACCTGGGGTGAGGTGGCGAGGTTGGGGGCAACACCCCTCAACCCGTCACTGTGCAGGCTTGGAGGAGGGACCGGCCGAGGGACCGCCTGGGCCTTTATCTCCCTGCTTCCTGGAGGAGGAAGCCGCAGGCTTGGGTTTGGGACGCCAAGCGCGAGCCTGCTGGCCCTGGTGTTGCTGGGCCGGGCATGCCGGGCGCAGGCAGACGAAGGGCTTGGGTTGAGGTCTGCGGCCCTTGTCCCTCTGAGCGGATGATACCGAGTCCAAGGTGGCATTGGACTTTTCGATCCTCTGGAGGTGGCCTTCCACTCCAGGGCCGAAGAGGTCAGTTCCCAAGAAGGGGACATCCGCCAATTTGTGCTGGGTATCCGCTGTGAAGGTGGATATCCTCAGCCATGCCCGACGGCGCATAGCCACTGCAGCTGCTACTGACCTGGCGCGTGAATCACCGATGTCCAAAGCAGTCTGAAGTTGCTGCTTGGCCACTGCCCTGCCCTGGTCCCGCACCTGCTTGACCGTGGCCTGCAGGTCAGCCGGGAGATGAGGGACCACCTCGTCCAGGGAGCCCAACAGGGCGTGAGAAAAATGCGCCATCAGTACGGCTGAGCTGGCCTGACGAAGGCCAAGGGAGGACGCAGCATAGACTTTTCGCCCGGCATAGTCCAATTTCTTGGACTCCTTGTCGGGAGGTTTGTCCACGCCCTAGCGTTTCGCACGCCGGAAAACGCTGTTAGTAATCTAACCTCGCCGAGGATGTTCCGAGAAACCGGACAGGGAACCGGTAGGGACCGCATACTTCCTGGCCATCCTGGCCGAAGGTGCAGGGCAGGAAGCAGGGCTGCCAGAGCTCCAAGGCCGGGCCCACAATGGCCGCAGCCACAGGGAAGGCCTCTGTAGGGGAATCCACTCGGTCCAATATCTCCGTGAGGGGATACTTGGCCCGCTTGGATACGGGCTCGAGCTGCATCCCGGTGGATTCCGAGATGAGTCTGAGCAACCCCAGGAAGGACGAAGGGCTGTCGTCCAGTGACTGACCTCCAGAGGACTCCAAGTCCACTCGCTTGGAGAAGAAGGAGGAATCGTCGTCGGACTTGGAAGAGTCCACAGAGAGCTGCCTCGGGCCTGAGCCACCCTCCACCTGCCGAGGGCGATCGGGAGTGAGGGTGACCGACAGCCTATGGGGCAGACCCTGAGCCGACCGAGAATTCTTGGTCGGAGCCCCAAACTGCGGCTGTGGAGACGGAGGTTCCACTGGAATCGGTGGAGCAGCTGGTTTCGGCCGAACAACCGTCTGACAACAGGCTCCTCGGGTAAAACGGGGGGTTGTTTCGGTCGCTCTGGTGACAGCCACTTAATGGCCAGGGAAGGCGACGGCGTCGGCTTATTCCCGGTCAAAAGGAGCTGTTGCCACATGAGTTCCTCGTATCGTCGACGCAACTTGCGTCGAAGCCTCCCCTCATCCGAGGAGGAGGAAGAGGACGAGCCTACCGCGGTGCCGAGACCGAGACCGCCTGTGATGGCGGGATCGGCTGGACCGTGAAGAAGTCCGAGACTGAGAACCCTGGCTTTTTCGAGGACGGTGCGGAGAGGGGACAGGTGGAACCGGCTCCTCCCTCGGCTCGGAGGAACACCAAGGGCTCCGGAACCCGGAGGCCTGGCAAGCCCACGGGATCCTCAACTCCCACGGGGAACCCGGGAGATTTGGTTTCGCTGGTTGACAACCCGTCAGCAGGTGAGAGAAAGATCTCGACTGGGTGTGGGAGTCTCAGTCAACTGACCTGGCGGGAACACCCGTGAGACCAGTGGCGAGCAATGATCGACCCAAGTCGATGGCCGACAACTCAGGGAGAGGGACCTTTCCCGCTCCCAAGAGCGTCGACGAAGAGACTTACCCTTGTCTTTCTTCTTGGACCGAGAAGAAGAAGGTCAAGCAGACGTTGGTCCCTCTCCCGTAGTGGAGAGGGACAGACATAGCTCCTTAAAAGAAGCTGTGTAAGAGGAACCCAGGGAAAGCGGAATAAAAGCCGCGGTCGAGGAAGATGCGGCCCAAGCCGCCTCCTCTTCGAGGGCGATCATCTGCTCTAGCTGATCCGCCGAGCCTGCCGCCGCGGAAACCGCCAACCGGGCCTCTTTTGACTTAACCGGTGGAAAACGTTTCTCGGGGTGCCCCAGTTGTAGACGGGCGGCACGGTCTTCGAGGACGTAGGCTGAGAAGGAAGAGCACAGGTCGCAAGCCTGCGGGTCGTGCTCGAGGCCTAAACAGTACACATACGTGGAGTGCGGATCCGTCCAAGACATCTTCTGCCTACAAGGGCACCACCGAAAACCGGGAGTCGATTTGTCCATCGCAACCGCGAGGGATAGAAGACCGAAGTCTTTTAAGCAAAACACTTTTAAATTCGGAAAACCGAAGAATTAGGAACCAGTCTTATACGCAGAGCGTTAAGAAGGGAACCTGAGCTTCCAAGCGGTAAGGAAGACCTGGCGTCATGGGGCGGAGCCGAGAGTTTTACCACCCGGGTGGGTGGGAGGAGCCAGCTTGAAGACCTTCCGGCAAGATTTAAAGCGGCAAGGATACCTGCCAGACAGTGTGGATGAACAACATATCCATGTCCCTAGAATATAATGTATTAGTAAGGTTATTCTCAACTCTCCAAATTGTAGTAATGTCATTGGGTCCAAGCAATTATTTGAAATTTGCTTTCACTCATGAAAACATTCGTGTTTATTTACTTGTTCCCCTGGCTGGCACTTCTTAAAGACGCACCAGCACTTGGCTGTCAGCCCAGGAAGAGCGCTTCCATTAGCACTGCTGGTGAAATTACAACATGTGAGGATACTGTGATCAATTCATGTCCGGTAAATCTATTCTTTGACGTAGTCATGGGTAACTATGACAACGAATAAATTAATCAGATTAAACTTGACCCTGTGATTACCCTAGTGGGAACACATTTCCACCGTTATCTTCAGTGACAGATAACTTCTGAGGAAGAGTTTAATTATAGTGTTTCCTCCATGATGATTAACATCTAGTTTGATCATTGCTAGCTTCTCCTCTTAAGACTTGGAAGCCAAACAATGTAATGTGGATACCCCTACTTAATGTATACTAGAAGATGTGAGAACATATTCTAAATGTTTAAAATTTACATAAGACAAATGTCTATATTGTCTGTACTGGGATGAAATGCTTGTTGTGCTATTTTCTTTTAACAGCATACATATTTAAAAAAAAAAAAAAATTGGCCAAGATATCCTTGGATGTTGCAGCATTATCGACAGTGTTAATAAAAACATTTACTAAGGGCTTAAAAGCCTGGCTACCAGTTACTTTAGGAATAACTGCACACATTAACAAGCAGGCTAACTTACACCAAATCCCATTTTAGGTGCAGTCCAATTTATTAAAGTGCCCTTTGTGCACAGACAGTGCTATTTATGCAATAGCAGCTACATCAATTGGCACACCCAACATTTTGCATTACCAGCTTGACGCTTTGTCCCCCCCAGCGAGAAACCCTGACAAAGCACTGAGCTGGTGATGAGAAACATTGGGTGTGCCAACTGATGTAACTGCTGTTGCCTAGACTGCAGTGTGCACATGAACAGTACTTCAATAAACTGAACTACACCTAAAATGATTTGGTGCAAGTTTGTGTGCCTACTAACATGTAGTTAATGCTAAAGTGACTGGTAGTCAAGCTTTTAAGCTCTTATTAAATGCTTCACTGTTTACCCACTCAGGTTTGTTCTTGGGGCAGCTTCTCTGTTGTTTTTCATTTTTTTTTGTTTTGTGCCTTCCCCAGAACACACACACACTCTCCTTCTGGCTCTTCAATGTCCCAGTCTGCCCACCAGTCTCACCGTTCGCAACCATTTCCTACCACCTGGCTCCCCAAGCTGTGTCCATGTCCTCGGAGGGTCTGGCTTATCCCTGCTGAGGTTGCTGGGGAGGGGGGAGTAATCTTTCTGGGTGGGGGGTCCTCCAAGGTATGCAGGAAAAGTTGCTGGCAACATGCTGCCGAGTGGCTGCTGTGTGTAGGACAGAACTGCTGTACTGTGGTATGCGTGCCTGTATTTTCCAGCAGGTATGCCATCTGAGCTGATATGTTTATAGGTTTATTCTGTGTTGGTAATTTTGAGAAGGCCTCTGCCTTGAATCTAGTCTCTCTCTTTTCCCAGGGACAGAGGTTAGGCGCAGAGCTGATCTGGAGACATGGAAAAAGACTATGGTATTCGGAGCAGCATGGGAGAAGTTGAAAAAAGAGAGCAAGGACAGGAGGAGAAGAGTGAAAACTGGAGCACACTGGATCAAGTGGGGAAGAAGAGTGAGAGCCAAGAGGGGACGGCAATGGCATCATATTGGCACCACAGAAAACTCGCACCACGGGGTCAAACGTAGATGGTTAAGTGGAGATAGGAGTGCATTTCATGCTAAGTGCATTTGAAGTACATAAGTGGGGAAAAGTGGGGAGAACAGGGAAATCTTATTTCAGTTACCTAAATCACTTTTAAAAAGCGCTATGTGCACAACAATGTACTGAATCTATCTGATCTGAGCAAATGAAGAAAATAAACCAAAGTGACTTCTCTGTTCTACTCCATTTGTGCTTAGTTTCAAATTAATAAGCTATCAAGTATACAGTACTAACCTTTTACAGACAAAAACACAGACTATAATTTTATAGTCTGCACAGAACGCCGTTGTGATAATCCCCTTGATTCTCTTCATGCTGGGCTGCTGCTTTAAAGATTTTAGCTTCATTAAGTGGGCAGTTTGTATTTTATTAAGGTTTTATTAGGTTTGTGGGAATTACTTTTATGTTGGTCTTTTTTAAATACGTTTTATTGAATTTCTGAATTGGAATCAAACGAGTGATGTCACACGCCCTCACGTCTACAGATTAAAAAAAAAGGCTGCAGACTAGAACAGTCAGGCCTGTCTGGCTAGCAGGGACACTAACTGCTTTTCCAAACTGCTCCAAGGGAAACAGCAGAACTCTGAGAGTTTGAAGAGAGCTGGGGCCACAGAGGACGTTTCCTATGGCTTCATACTGCAACTGCTCATTTTGGAACTTCGCAGAATTTGCAAGTTAAAAAAACATTTATTCCTAAGTGGAGAATAAATTGTATGAATAGTTTAAACAAACAGCATGAAGTGTTATGCAGCCAATGAATCTATGATTTTTATGTTGTAGCTACTTTATCCAAAGCTAGCAAGCTAAGATGACACATCACAGTTAATGCATAAATCCCTCTCTGTATACTGCTCAATGCATGTTTATGAACTGATTTTAAAGGTGGAATTTGCTTAATGGATACCTGAAAAAAGCAAGCCCCAGTTTTAGAGCAATGAAGAATAAGCAACAAATACTGTACTCACTTTGGAATAAAAAACAGATTACTCACCTGCAACAGTAGTTCTAGGAGTGGTATATGTTGTTCATCCACACTATTTGGCAGTATCCTTTCCCTTTAAGATGTGCCGAAGTCTTCAAGCTGGCTCCTCCAACCCCCATGATGCCAGATCTTGCCCGCCTGAAGCACAGGTTTTGCGCCTGAGCCTGAGGAGGTCAGGTGGGTCAGTGTGGATGAACATATACCACACCTAGTACTGATGTTGAAATGTTGTTCTATCCACACTATTTGGCAGACTCCTAGCAGTTCTCCGGGAGGAAAGAGGCAAGGCACACAGCCCCTATTTAGGGAACAAAGACTGGAGAACTGAGGCCCCAAAACCAGCATCTCGGCGCGAGTCTAGGTCAATGTGGTAATGGGAAATGAAGGTGTGTGCTGACTTCCAGGTAGCAGCCCTGCAGATTTCCTGGATAGGGACATCCCCGGAAGCAGCTACCGAAGCAGCGGTATGGCTGGTAGAATGAGCTCTTATCCCTCTGGGAGGCTCCATGCCCGCCAACCTATAGCCGAGATCTATGCAGGAGGTGACCCACCTGCCTATCGTCCGCTTGGCTGCAGGTCTGCCAGGCGCGGCTTCAGCGCAGGTGACAAACAGCTGGCGAACCTCTCCCCGAACTTCAGCCGTCCGCTCCTTATAATAAGAGAGCACTCTTCTAGGGTCCAAAGTATGGAGCCTATATTCGGCCTCCGAGGTGTGATTGGGGTAGCACACCGGCAGAGTCAACACCTGGTTAAGGTGAAACTCTGACACCACCTTCGGAAGGAATTTCGGGTGGGGGCGCAGGACAACCTTGTCCCTGTGGAAGACCAAATAAGCAGACTCGATGGAAAGCACCTGGAGCTCTCCCATCCTTCTGGCTGACGTGATGGCCACCAAGAAGGCGGTCTTCCACGACAGGTGGGAGATATCGCACCTGTGCATCGGTTCGAATGGCTTGCCCATGAGCTTAGCCAATACCAGCAGTAGATCCCACGGAGGTGGAGGTTCTTGCACCGGAGGGGATATGTGATCAAGGCCATTGAAAAAGCGTCCGACCACCTTTTCCTGCGCCACCGACTGCTTTCTGGCCCGCACCCGGTAAGCAGAGATGGCTGCCAGGTGCACCTTCAGGGTCGTCGACCGAAGCGCTAGCTGAGAAAGGGACCATAGGTAGTCCAGAATGCTGGCCAAGGAAAAGGAGGAAGGGTCCAACCCCTTATCCTGACACCAAATGGAGAATCTCTTCCATCTGAAGGCATAGCATTTTCTGGTCGACTACTTACGGGATGCCTCAACAACGTTGAGGACCTCATCGGAAAGACCCAAGGCCTGGAACTCTAGCCGCTCAGGAACCAGGCCGTCAGGTGCAGGGATTGAAGGTCCGGGTGGAGTACCTTCCCCTGGTTGACTGAGATCAGGTCCGGGTGGGCTGGAAGCCGCCTCAGGAGCCTGGAGCCGGAGGCTGAGGAGATCTGGATAACAGAACTGGCGGGCCAGTCTCCGGGCTACTAGAATCACCTGCGCCTTGTCCCTCCTTGCCTTGAGAAGCACCTTGTGGATCAAGGGAAATGGGGGAAAGGCGCAGAAGAGGCCCGGGGTCCACGGCCTCGAGAAGGGATCCCCCTGCAGCGAGCCCTGCTGAGGGGGGCGGGCATGAAATAGCCTCAGCTTCGCATTCTCCCTGGTGGCAAACAGGTCCACCTGAGGTGTGCCCCAGTGGGAGAACAGATTGTGTACTACCTCCGGCAGGAGAGACCACTCGTGAGATGCAGCACCTATCCGGCTTAGGGCATCGGCCACAGTGTTGGAGGCTCCCGCCACATGAATGGCTAGGAGATTCACCTCCAGTTTGCTCAAGAGGGACCAAGTGAGGAGAGCTTCCTTGCACAGGGGCAAGGAGCGCGTCCCGCCCTGGCGGTTTAGGTAGTACATGGTCATGATGTTGTCCATCTGGACCTGGACCACTTGACCCCATACAAACGGAGCGAAGGCGGTGAGGGCTGGTCGGACCGCTCGAAGCTCCAGCAAGTTGATGTGGCATCAAGACTCTTGAGGGGACCAGAGGCCGTGCACTCTGAGCTCCCCCAGATGGGCACCCCAACCCATTAGAGAGGCGTCGGTCGTTAGAGTGACCGTCGGCTCTGGATGGACAAATGGGATACCCTCCTGCAGATGAGACGGAACGATCCACCACTGGAGAGCATTCCCCATCTCCTGGGTCACTATCACAGGCTGGTGCAGAGGACTGGAGTGCTGTGACCATTGGCTGGCCAGCCCCCATTGCAGGGGACGCATATGCCAGTGGGCCCAATGGACTACGCTGGTGCAGACCGCCATGAGGTCCAGGAGGCCAGGAAGTCCCGGGCAGGGTGCAATTGCCCAACCAGAAATTATTGGGCAAAGGAGGAAAGAACCTCGGCCCTGTCCGTCGGGAGCCGTGCTCTGGCTCGAAGAGAGTTGAGCTCTGCCCCGATGAACTGAATCACCTGCGTTGGCATGAGTTCCGATTTGGCCTGGTTGATGAGGAGGCCAATCTGAGAGCAGACCTGGAGGGCCAGATCCCTGGACCGCTCCGCCTCCAGCCTGGAGGGGGCTGCAATCAGCCAGTCGTCCAGGTAAGGGTACACCCGGACCCTTCGGCACCGCAGGAATGCTGTCACCACTGCCATGCATTTGAAGACCCTGGGAGCTGGAGAGAGGCCGAAGGGCATGGCCCGGAACTCGTAAAGGGATTCCTCTGCCCTGAAGTGGAGGAATCGCTGGTGAGATGGATGGACTGGGACGTGAAAGAATGCGTCCTGGAGGTCCAGAGAGCAGAACCACATGCCTCGTTCCAAGGATGGAATCATCTGAGCCAGAGTGACCATCCTGAAGGTGCGAGACCTTAGGAACTTATTCAGGTCGTGTAGGTCTAGAATGGTGAGCCAGCCCCCCATCCGTTTTGGGACCAGGAAGTACCTGGACACAAACCCTGGGTCTGGTGGAGGATCCGCCACCTCCCTGATCACCTCCTTCTGGAGGAACAGGGCAATGTTGGCTCAACAAGCCGACAGAGAGGCTTCAGACCCCGTAGTCCCCCGTGGGGCGACGGCTCGATAGGATGGGGACTGCTCGAATTCCACAGGCAGGCCCTTTCCCACCACTTCCAGCATCCAGCGGTCCGTGGTGATATCGGACCAGGCGGAAAGGAAGTGGCGGAGCCGTCCCCCCACGGCAGGAACCTGGGGAGGAGTGACGAGGTTTGGGGCGACACCCCTCAACCCGTCACTGGTAGACTTGGAGGAAGTGCTTGCCGAGGGGCATCCTGGACCTTTTCCTCCCAGCTTCCTGCTGGAGGAAGCTGCAGGCTTGGCTTTGGGGTGCCAAGTGCGAGCCTGCTGGCCCTGATGCTGGTGTTGCTGGGCCGGACGTGCCGCAGCGGCTGAAGGCGGAAAGGGCTTATGCTGCTGCTGGCGGCCTTTGTCCTTCTGGGCAGACGTGACTGAGTCCAAGGTGGCACTGGACTTCTCGATCTTTGCAGATGACCCTCCACCCCAGGACTGAACAAGTCTGTACCCAAGAAGGGAACATCTGCCAGCTTGTGCTGGGTATCCGCTATAAAAGTGGAAATCTGCAGCCAAGCTCTGCGGCGCATGGCCACTGCGGCCGCTACTGACTGGGCACATGAGTCAGCTATGTCCAAGGAAGTTTGGAGTTACTGTTTTGCCACGGCCCTTCCCTGACCCCGCACCTGCTTGACCGTTGTCTGGAGGTCAGCCGGGAGATGAGGAATCACCTCATCCAGGGAGCCCAAAAGGGCATGCGAAAAGTGTGCCATCAGAACAGCCGAGCTGGCCTGATGAAGGCCTAGGGAGGAAACAGCATAGACTTTCCGCCCGGAGTAGTCCAGTTTCTTGGGACTCCTTATCGGGTGGCTTGTCCATTTCCCGAGCATTTTTGGAGCGCTGGAAAACGCTGTCAGTCACTAGCCCCTACGCGGAGGGGTGCTGCGAGAAACCGGAGAGTGAACCAGTGGTAATGGCATACTTTCGAGCCATCCTGGCCAAAGGTGCTGGAGAAGAAGCTGGCTGCTGCCATAGCTCCAAGGCCGGGCCAACAATGCCTTCAGCCACCGGGAAAGCCTCCATGGGGGAATCCCCTCGGTCCAGTATCTCCGTGAGGGGATACTTTTCCCGCTTTGAAATGGGTTCAAGCTTCATCCCAGTGGACTGAGATGAGCCGAAGCATTCCAAGGAACGAGGATGGGCTCTAGTCCACCGACTGACCCCCAGTGGACTCCAGGTCAAGGGGCCTAGAGAACAGGGAAGAGTCATTGTCAGACTCCGACGAGTCTGCAAACAGCTGCCGAGGGCCTGAGCCACCCTCCACCTGCAGAGGCCGATCGAGAGTGAGGGTGACCGACAACCGATGGGGCAAGCCCTGACCCAGCTGAGAATCCTTGGTCGGGGCCCCAATTTTAGGTTGTGGAGGTGGGGGTTCCATCACAATGGGTGGCGCTGCCGGTTTCGGCTTTGGCTCCTCAATTACAATGAGGAGTTGTTTCGGCCGCTCTGGTGACAGCCACTTGATGGCCGTGGAAGGCGACAGAGTCGGCTTATTCCTGGTCAAAAGAAGCTGCTGCCACATCAGATCCTCATAAGCGTAAGCATGATGCGCGGAGCCTATCTCCGAAGAGGAAGAAGATGAGGATGAATGGCACGCTTCGCTTCCACGTGCCGAGCCGAGATCGACCGATATCGGGCGTGGATCAGGAAGAGGTCCGAGACCTTCGGTGTTTCCGAGGGTGGGTCTGAGAGGGGTTGGGGGAACCCACTCCTCCCTCTGTTCAGGGACCTTAACCGGGGACTCTGGCAAAGGAGGGACAGGCAAGTCCTCGGTTTCCACCAGGGGAATTGGTGAAGAAGGATTGTTGGCTTCTCCAGTCGACAGCCCGTCTAACGGGTCGAAAAAAATCTCAACTGCATCGACGGGTGTCTCGGCTGGCTGACCTGATGGGGACACCATGAAGCCAGCGGCCTTAGCCGCAACCTCAACCGAAGTCGAGAGTCGACTATCCGGGGAAGGGGACCTCTCCTGCTCCCACGAACGTCAACAGTGGGACTTACCCTTGGAGTCCTTCTTCTTGGACTGAGAGGAATGTCCTGAAGGCCCCTCTCCCTTGGTGGAGAGGGATTAACAAAGCTCCTTGAATGAAGCCATGTAGGAGGAGCCCAAAGAGAGCGGGATAAATACCGTGACCGAAGAAGATGATGATGCAGCCTGGGCCGCGTCCTCCTTGAGGGCGATCTGTTCGGCCGAGCCCACCGCCGCGGACACCGCCCAACGGGCCTCCTTCAACTTGACTGGAGGATAACATTTCTAGGGGCACCCAAGTTGCAATCTGGCAGCGATCCTCTAAGACTGCGGCTTGGGGTAAGGACCTGCACAAGTCGCAGGTTCGGCGAATCGCACAAGCCCAAGGCAGTACACGCACGTGGAGTGTGGATCAGTCCGGGACATCTGCCCACAGGGGCACCGACGAAATCCGGGAGTCAATTTGTCCATCGCAGCCGCGAGGCAAGATAAAGAATGAAGTCTTGTAAATTTTAAGATTAGTTTCGGGTTAACCGAAGAGTTTGGATCCAGGCCTAAAACGCAGAGCGCAAAGGAGGGAACCTGCGCTTCCAAGTGGTAAGGAAGATCTGGCATCATGAGGCAGAGCCGAGAGTTTTGCCACCCACGTGGGTGGGAGGAGCCAGCTTGAAGACCTTCCGGCAAGATTTAAAGCGGCAAGGAATCTGCCAGTAAATGTGGACTGAACAACATATCCATGTCCCTAGAAAGGAATTTACTACCACTTACACAGCTGGCACATCAGAATAATAGGAGCCTCGTACAAATCACAGAAAGTGGCAGAGTATCAGGTTCAGTACCCATTAACAAAGGAGTGAAGCACCGTTGTCTCCTGGCTCCCCTTTTTTTCAATTTATATATGGAGAGCTTGAGCACTGCTCTACTGTTAGTGGATATATTTCCACCAAAAACTTAGAACAGGGAGATTTGCGTACTAATGTACACTGACAATAAACAGGTTACTCACCTCTAACAGTAGTTCTAGATGTGGTATATGATGAACATCCACACTTCAGGCTGTGTTCTTTCCCTTTAAGACTTCACTGGAATGTCTTCAAACTGGCTCCTCCCACCCACCCAGGTGGTAACTCCCCTATCACCGCCCCATGATATCAGATCTTACCCGGTGGAAGCAAGACCGGTGTGCCACTTGCCAAGGGAGCTCAGGTGGGTCAGAATGGATGTACATCATATACCACTTCTAGAACTACTGTTACAGGTGAGTACCCCTTTTTCTAGGAACATGGATATGATGTTCTATCTACACTTCAGGCAGGCTCCTAGCAATTCTCTGGGAGGAGGGGCAAGGCGAGCACCCTGTTAAGGGAACACAGATTAGAAAACTGAGGCCCAAAACCAGCATCCCAGTGTGACTCAAGGTCGATGTGGTAGTGGAAAATGAAGATGTGTGCTAACTTCCAGGTAGAAGCCAGACAGATTTCCTGGATAGTCACATTTCCTGGAAGCAGCCACCGAGGCAGCATTATGGTGGGTGGAATGAGCCCTAAGCCCTACGGGAGGCTCCCTACTCACCAACTTATAGCAGAAGTCGATGCAGGACACAATCCACCTGCCAATCATCCGCACAGCTCCTGGTCTGCCTAGTGCAGCTTCAGCGTAGGTGACAAATAGCTGGTGAACCTCTCCCCAAACTCCAGCTGTGCATTCCTTGTAACAGGCGAGCACTTGCTGCAGGTCCAAAGTATGGAGCCTGTGCTCTGCCTCCAAGTTGTGGCTGGTGAAGTACACCAGGAGATTAATAACCTGGTTGAGGTGAAACTCAGACACAGCCTTTGAGAGGAACTTTGGGTTGGGGTGAAGGACAGCCTTGTCCCTGTGAAAGACCAGGTAAGGAGACTCCACCGAGAGCACCTGGAGCTCATTAATCCTTCTGGCTGATGTGATAGCCACTAAGAAGGTGGTCTTCAACAACAGGTCTGACATCTCACACCTGTGCATCGGTTTGAATGGCTTGCCCGTGAGCTTTGCCTATAAAGTACAGTTACGTAAGAACTTACCGTAACAGTAGATCTTCGAGAACAGCTCTTGCAGCAGGTTACACCATTAGGACTGAAGCCGGCAGGCGCCAGGACCCCACGGAAAATTTCTAGCTAGCTATCTTCCAGGCGGACACTTGACGTCGGTCCGCCTCCGGCGTCCAGGCGTGGTATATAAGGGCGGTCCGCCAGAATCTCAGTTCTCCCGCCGGAGACTCCCGGCCGCAGGATGACATCAGAAGGGGGGACCAAGGATCCGCCGTCAGAAGGCAATAAAGGAGAAAATCTCAACCAAAGCGTTTCTTTCTTTTCCTCCGTTTCAATCATCCATGACGTATTGCTTCTGCTTTAACCTTTCATTTTGTTATTTTTTTTTTTTTTAAGCAGAGCCGTACCTCCTCTAAGGGGAAAGGAGGTTGGGAAGGTACCTGCTGCAAGAGCTGTTCTCGAAGATCTACTGTTACGGTAAGTTCTTACGTAACTGTACTATCTTACTTCGAGATACAGCTCTTGCAGCAGGTTACACCATTAGGACTGATTCCCAAGCAGTAACGCTGCCAGAAGATCCGGAAGGAGGCATAGAGACAAGAGAAAACCAATCCAAGTCCTGACTCAGGACAAGAGACCTTGCAACACCGCTAGGCCGAAACCGGCCCTACGCCTAGAGGCTATGTCCAGACTGTAATGCCTGATAAAGGTATGTACAGAGCTCCAAGTAGCAGCAGCGCAAATAGCTGAAATAGAGACATTTCTGAGCACTGCAAAAGAAGTGGCCACACCTCTGGTAGAATGACCCCGGATAGAACCCGGAAGGGGTTTTTGTTTAATCTGGTAGCAGTGCGAGATACACTGGACAAGCCAGCATGACAAGGTCTGCTTGGACACGGTTGGCCTTCCATTCTCTGAGAAAAAGAGACAAAGCTGGTCAGAAGCCACTAAGGGTTTAGTTCTGTTAAGGTAATACCTCAGGCTGCGGTGAACATCCAGGGTATGAAGCAAAGCCTCTCCTCTGTTGGAGTAACTGGGAAGTAGACCGGAAGGTCAATATCCTGATTTAAAGTAAGTGTCGAAACCACCTTAGGCAAAAATACAGGTTACTCACCTGTAACAGGAGTTCTAGGAATGGTATATGTTGTTCATCCACACTCATTGGCAGGTATCCTTGCCGCTTTAAATCTTGCGGAAGGTCTTCAAGCTTGCTCCTCCCACCCACCCGGTGGTATAACTCCGCTCCGCCCCATGACGCCAGATCTGGCCCGCTGGAAGCTCAGGTTGTGGTCGAAGCCGAGGAGGTCGGATGATCGTGGATGAACAACATATACCATTCCTAGAACTCCTGTTACAGGTGAGTAACCTGTATTTCTAGGACATGGATATGTTGTTCATCCACACTCATTGGCAGACTCCTAGCAGTTCTCCGGGAGGAGGGAGGCAAGGCACACCCCAATACTTACTTGGGAAAGAGACTGGAGAACCGAGGCCCCAAAACCAGCATCCCGGCGTGACTCAAGGTCGATGTGGTAGTGGGTAATGAAGGTGTTTGCTGACTTCCAGGTAGCAGCCCTGCAGATTTCCTGGATAGGGACGCCCCGGAAGCAGCCACCGTTGCAGCAGTATGGCGGTAGAATGAGCTCTTATCCTCTGGGAGGCTCCATGCCCGCCAACTTATAGCAGAGATCTATGCAGGAGGTTACCCACCTGCTTATCGTCCGCTTGGCTGCAGGTCTGCCAGATGCGCTTCAGCGTAGGGTGACAAACAGCTGGCGAACCTCTCCGACTTTCAGCCGGCGCTCCTTATAATAAGCGAGCGCCTCTAGGGTCCAGAGTATGGAGCCTATATTCGCCTCCGAGGTGTGATTGGGGTAGAACACCGCAGAGTCAACACCTGGTTAAGGTGAAACTCCGACACCACCTTCGGAAGGAATTTCGGTGGGGCGAGGACAACCTTGTCCCTGTGGAAGACCAGGTAAGAAGACTCGATGGAAGCGCCTGGAGCTCTCCCATCCTTCTGGCTGACGTGATAGCCACCAAGAAGGTGGTCTTCCACGACAGGTGAGAGAGAGCACACCTGTGCATAGGTTCGAATGGCTTGCCCATGAGCTTTGCCAGTACCAGCAGTAGATCCCACGGAGGTGGGGGTTCCCGCACTGGAGGGGAAATGTGATCAAGGCCTTTGAAAAAGCGCCAGACCACCTTCTCCTGTGCCACCGACTGCTTCCCGGCCCGCGCCCGGTAAGCAGAGATGGCTGCCAGGTGCACCCTTAGGGTCGTCGACCTAAGCCCTTGACTAGAAAGGGACCATAAATAGTCCAAGATGCTTGCCAAGGAACAGGAGGAAGGGTCCAAGCCCTTGCCCTGACACCAAATGGAAAACCTTTTCCATTTGAAGGCATAGCATTTTCTGGTCGACTCCTTACGGGACGCCTCAACTACATTGAGGACCTCGTCGGAAAGACCCAAGGCCTGGAACTCTAGCCGCTCAGGAACCAGGCCGTCAGGTGCAGGGATTGAAGGTCCGGATGGAACACCTTCCCCTGATTGACTGAGAGCAGGTCCGGGCGAGCTGGAAGCTGCCGCGGAGTCCTGGAGCTGAGACTGAGGAGATCTGGGTACCAGAACTGGCGAGGCCAGTCTGGGGCCTATCAGAATCACCTGCGCCTTGTCCCTCCTCGCCTTGAGAAGCACCTTGTGGATCAAGGGAAATGGGGAAGGCGTGAAAGAGGCCCGGGTCCATTGCCTCGAGAAGGCATCCCCTGCAGCGAGCCCCGCTGAGGGGGCGGCATGGAACAGACTCAGCCTGCTCTCCTGGAGGCAAACAGGTCCACCTGAGGTGTGCCCCAAAGGGAGAACAGATGCTGTACTACCTCCGCAGGAGAGACCACGTGGGATGCAGCCCCTATCCGCCTCAGGGCATCGGCCAGGGTGTTGGAGGCTCCTGCCACGTGAATGGCTAGGAGATCCCCTCCAGGCTGGCGCACGAGTGACCAAATGCGGAGAGCTTCCTTGCATAGAAGCATGGAGCGCGTCCCTCCTGGCGGTTTAGATAGTACATGGTCGTGGTATTGTCCGTCTGGACTCGGACCACTTGACCCCGGAGGAGCGGAGCAAAGGCGGTGAGAGCTAGGCGGACGCTGGAGCTCCAGCAGGTTGATGTGGCATCGACTCCCGCGGGGACCAGAGGCCATGAGCCCGGTGTTCCCCAGATGGGCACCCCAACCCATCAGAGAGGCATCGGTCGATAGAGAGACCGCCGCCCGGGCGGACGAACGGATGCCCTCCTGCAAATGATCTGAACGGTCCACCACTGGAGAGCGTTCCACATCCCCTGTGTCACCGACACAAGCTGGTCCAAGGGATCGCAGCGTTGTGACCACTGGCTGGCCAGTCCCCACTGAAGGGGACGCATGTTCCAGCGGGCCCAACGGACCACGCTGGTGCAGGCCGCCATGAGACCCAGGAGGCGCAGGAAGTCCCGGGCAGGGCGCAATTGCCCAACCAGAAATGATCGGGCAAAGGAGGAAAGAACCTCGGCCCTGTCCGCCGGGAGCCGCGCTCTGGCTCGAAGAGAGTCGAGCTGGGCCCCGATGAATAGAATCACCTGCTTCGGCTCGAGTTCCGACTTGGCCTCGTTGATAAGGAGGCCCAGTTGACAGCAGACCTGGAGGGCCAGATCTCTGGACCACTCCGCCTCCTTCCTGGAGGGAGCTGCTATCAGCCAGTCGTCCAGGTAAGGGTACACCGGACCCTCGGCGCCAAGAGGAATGCTGTCACCGCTGCCATGCATTTGGTGAAGACCCTGGGAGCTGGAGACAAGTCAAGGGCATGGCTTGAACTCAAGAGGGATCCTTCCGCCTGGAAGCGAAGGAATCTCTGGTGAGACGGACGGATAGGGACGTGAAAACGCGGCCTGCAAGTCCAGAGAGCAGAACCACACGCCGCGTTCCAAGGATGGTATTATCTGAGCCAGAGTGACCATCCTGAAGGTTCGAGACCTTAGGAACTTGTTTAGGTCGTGTAGGTCGAGAATGGGGCGCCAGCCCCCCGTCCGTTTCGGAACCAGGAAGTACCTGGACACAAACCCTGGGTCTGAAGGAGGGTCCACCACCTCTCTTACCACCTCCTTCTGGAGGAGGAGAGCGATGTCGGCTCGACGAGCCGCCAGTGAGGCTGGGGATCTCGAAGCCCCCCGAGGGGCGACGGCTCTGAAGGGTGGTGCCTGCTCGAATTCCAGAGGCAGGCCTCTTCCCACCACCTCCAAGACCCACCTGTCCGTGGTAACAGCGGACCAGGCGGAACGGAAGTGCCGGAGCCGTCCCCACACGGGGGGACCCAGGGGTAAGGTGACGGGAATGGGGGCGACACCCCTCAGCCCGTCACTGGGCAGGCTTGGAGGAGGGACCGGCCGAGGGACCTCCTGGGCCTTTTCCTCCCTGCCTCCTGTTAGAGGAAGCCGGCGGCTTGGGTTTGGGATGCCAAGGCCGAGCCTGCTGGCCCTGACGCTGCTGGGCCGGGCGCGCCGGGGGCACAGAAGGACGAAAGGGCTTAGGCTGTGGTTTGCGGCCTTTGTCCTTCTGAGCGGAAGAGACCGAGTCCAAGGTGGCATTGGACTTCTCGATCCTCTGCAGGTGACCTTCCACCCCAGGGTCAAGAGGTCAGTCCCCAAAAGGGAACATCCGCCAACTTGTGCTGGGTATCCGGTAAAGGTGGATATCCTCAGCCAAGCCCTCACTCGACATGATAGCCACTGCGGCCGCCACCGATCTGGCACATGAGTCCCCTATATCCAAAGCAGTCTGGAGCTGCTGTTTGGCCACTGCCCTGCCCTGGTCCCGCACCTGCTTAACCGTAGTCTGCAGATCGGCGGGAAGATGAGGGATGACCTCATCCAGGGAGCCCAACAGGGCATGAGAAAAATGTGCCATGAGGACGGCCGAACTGGCCTGAAGAAGGCCGAGAGAGGACGCAGCGTAGACTTTTCGCCCGATGTAGTCCAATTCTTGGACCCCTTGTCAGGAGGTTTGTCACATCCCTCATGCCGGGCGCTACCGAAAACGCTGTCGGTAACCAACCCCTCAGCAGAGGGGTGTTCCAAAACCGACAAGGAACCGTAGGGACCGATACTTCCTGGCCATCCTGGCCGAAGGCGAGGGCAGGAAGCAGGGCGCCAAAGCTCCAGTGCCGACCCACTATGGCCCTCGGCCACCGGAAAGGCCTGGCCGGAGAATCCTCGGTCCAGAATCTCCGTGAGGGGATACTACCTGGCCCATTTGGAACGGGTTCGAGCTCCATCCCGTAGACTCCGAGATGAGCCGAGCAGTCCTAGGGAAGGACGACGGGCTATCGCCCATTGACTGACCTCCTGAAAACTCCAAGTCCAGTCGCTTGGAGAAAAAGGAGGAATCATCTTCGGACTCGGAAGAGTCCTCGAAGAGCTGCCTCTGGCCTGAGCCACCCTTCACCTGCCGAGGTCGGTCGGGAGTGAGGGTAACTGACAGCCGATGGGGTAGACCCTTAGCCGACCGAGAATCCTTGGTCGGAGCCCCAATTGGTGGCTGTGGAGGCGGAGGTTCCACCGGAATCGGTGGAGCAGCTGGTTTTGGCCGAACAACCGGCCTGGGTATAGGCTCCTCGGATAAGTCGAGGGGTTGTGTCGGCCGCTCCGGTGACAGCCACTTAATGGCCGGGGAAGGCGACGGGGTCGGCTTATTCCCGGCCAGGAGGAGCTGTTGCAACATAAGGTCCTCGTGCCGTCGGCGTAATTGCGTCGAAGCCTCCTCATCCGAGGAGGAGGACGAGCGGGCGACGCCCGCTACCGTGGTGCCGAGATTCGAGACCGCCGGCGACGGTGGGATCGGCTGGACCGCCGAAGAGGTCCGAGATCAGGACCGAGAGTCCCGGACTTCCCGAGGTCGGTGCGGGAGGTGTCGGCCGAACCGCACTCCCTTCGGCTCGATGGTCCATCCGAGGGCCCGGAACCGAGGCAGGCGAGCCCACGGGATCCTCAATCCTCCGGGGAACCGGGAGAGGAATCTCGGTTGCTAAAGGTGACAGCCTCGTCTAATGGGTCGAGAAAAATCTCGACTTCATCGGTGGGAGTCTCGGCCAACTGACCTGGACGGGACACCGTGAGGCCAGTGGCCGCCGAGCGGTCGATCGAGCCGACGGTCGACGGTCGGGAGAGGGACCTTTCCCGCCTCCCAAGAGCGCCGACGGAGGGATCACTTCGTCCCTCTTTGACCGAGAATAAGGTCCAGCAGCACGAGGCCCTTCTCCTTTAGTGGAGAGGGACAGACAAAGCTCCTTAAAAGAAGCCGTAGGAAGAACCCAGAGAGAGCTGGACAATGCCAGCGTCGAGGAAGACGCTCCGCTCCGCCTCGCCTCTTCGAGGAAGCATCATCCGGGTCACGAGCTGATCCACCGAAATTACCGCGGACACCGCCAACCGGGCCTTGACTTCACCGAGGGAACGCTTCGGACGGCCTATTGCAATCGGGCAGCACGGTCTTCGAGGACGAGGCCGAAAGATGAGTACAGGTCGCAGCTCATGGGTCGTGCCTCAAGGCCTACAGTAGACACACGTGGAGTGTGGATCCGTCCGAGACATCTTTCACCCGCATGGGCATCTCCGAAACTGGGAGTCGATTGGTCCATCGCAGCCGCGAGGGATAGAAGATTGAAGTCTTTTTGCAAAATTTATTTTTAACCGCAAACAGAGAAATAGGAACCAGTCTCAAACGCAGAGCGTTAAGGAGGGAACCTGAGCTCTAGCGGTAAGGAAGATCTGGCCATGGGGCGGACTGAGTTATACCACCCGGTGGGTGGAGGAGCAAGCTTGAAGACCTTCCGCAAGATTTAAAGCGGCAAGGATACCTGCCAATGAGTGTGGATGAACAACATATCCATGTCCCTAGAACTTTGGGTTCGTCCGTAGAGATACTCTGTCCCGGTGGAAAACCAAATAAGGCTCTTTACACATGACAGCATGAAGCTCAGAAATCCTTCTGGCTGAAGTAACGGCAACTAAAAAGAACGTCTTCCATGACAGAAAACGTAGCTCGCAATCCGCGGCAGGCTCAAAGGGAGGAGCGTAAGTTGTTCCAGGACAAAGAGTAGATCCCACGAGGTACAGGGTCCCTAATGGGAGGCCTAAGGTGCAACACTCTCAAGAAACTCCCGAGAAGCGCTAGTTGAGCATAGTACAGTGCCCCACCGAAGATGGTAGGTCGGAATAGTATAAAGGTGCACTCTTAATAGAGGAGTAGGCTAGCCCAGAATTGAAAAGAGAAAGGAGGTAGTCTAGGAACCACTCAACGGACAACTTTGGGGGGGAAAGCTCACGAGACCGTGACCATAGATTAAAAAAAACGACGCCTACCTTCATGGCGAAGTAGCATGCGTGGCCAGCTTTCTGGGCTGGCGGAGAGAATCTGCAACTTCTTATAGACCCTGTGGCAGAAATGGCTATGTCCCTAGGAGCCATGCATGCAGGTTCAAAGAGCGGAGATCCGGATGAAGCAATGAACCCTCTCCTGAGACAGTAAGTGGGAGTTGAGTGGCAACGGAGCGGGGTTCTCGGATAGTTGTGCCAGCAAGGGGAACCAAATCTGTCTGGGCCAAACGGGCCACCAGAATCATTCTTGTGTGTTCTCCGTGAGCTTGAGAAGAACTCTGGATCAACGGAAGGCATAAAGGAATCTGTTCACCCAGGAGAGGGATAACACCCCGCCAGAAAACACCAGGCCCTGATCTAGCGCAGCAAAATTGGGCAGTTTTGGCGTTGGACGGGATGCGAACAAGTCCAGTTCTGGAGTTCCCCATCTGGCGAACAGATCTTCTGCCACCTCCTGAAGAAGTTCTCACCGTGACTCTGGCCTGGGAGCCGACTTCAGGCCGTCTGCGATCGTGTTGTCCACTCGGGAACATGTACAGCGCATCAGGTTTGGCCAGTATCCGACATTCCAATCCTACACACCTCATGGCCTCCCTGCAAAGGGGTAAGAGTGCGCCCTTGTTTGTTGAGGTAATACATCACCGCCTGTTGTCCGCCTGAAGCAGGATCGTGCACAGCGGATCGAGTGGACAGAAAGGCCTGAGTGCATAGAGGATCGCCTCATCTCTAGGACGTTGATATGGAGATGAGCCTCAACGGGTCCATACACCCTGAGACCTCACCTCTGCCTAGGTGTGCTCCCACCGAGACCCAAGAATCCGTGGTGAGGGTATCTCTGGGGACGGTATTGCAAATGGACGCCCTTGGAGAGTGACCTGGCTAATTCACCATTGCCAGTCTCAACCACGGATTTCGTGATCCTGACTGGATGCTGCAAATGGTCTTGCCTCTGATCCCATTGCGCTTTGAGCATCCACTGCATTATTCGCATGTGGAGTCGCACGAGAGGGACAGTAGGAATGGCCGCAGCCATGTGTCCGAGCAGATGAAGGACCGACCTGGCTGGTACGATCTGGTTCGTCGATAAGTCCCCTATGAGGGACCTTATGCTCCGCCCTGTCGGCTGGAAGAAAAGCTCTTCCCTGGATCGTGTCCAGCACTGCTCCTATGAACTGCAGGTTTTGTCGACGGTACTAAGACGGACTTTCTTCGACGAGTAAGAATGCCCAGCGATCCAAATAGGTCTTGGGTGTCCTGATCACGAGCAGAAGCGCTCGCTGAGACGGCATGCGGTTCAATCGTCGAGGTCATGGAACATAGTGGCCTCTTTCTCCTTAAGAGACGCTGCCACGACTGCCATGCATTTGGTAAAGACCCTTGGTGCGGATGACAGTCCGAAAGGGAGAGCCTGAACTGGAAGTGGTGGTTTAGGAACCCGAGCTTAGGAACCTCTGATGCGCTTGAGCTATGGGGATATGCAGGTAGGCGCCCCTGCATGTCTAAGGATGCTAACTAGGTGCCCTGCTTTAGCATGGGGATCAGGGCCGGAGGGTCACCATGAATCTTTGTATGCAACCGACATGTTGAGGTCGCCAGGTCCAGAATTGACGGAGGTCCCTTGTTTTCTTGGGAACCAGGAAGAAGTGAGAATAATACTCTAGTCCTCTCTGGTTTCCGGGACGATCTCTACTGCCCCTTGTTCAGGAGCCGGAGTATTTCTTGCCAGATTAAGGCGCGCGCTGACCCGATACGGAGAGCAGAGGAGGCCTCGAGGGTGGCTTTTACGCTGAACTCTAAAAAGTGGCCAATGCTGACCAACTGAAGAACCCACCTGTCGGTGGTGATTGGATTGCCATCCCGGCAGGAAGTTCGAATGCGACCCCCGACCATAACATCCCGCTGATCCCGAGAGGCGGGCCGGAAAGGAGTCATGCTGTGGCTGCAGACGGCCCGCTGGCTGGGTCGCTCTAGGGCACGTTGACCCTCTGCTAGCGGGCTGCTTCCTGGTTCATGCAAACCAGAGCCCCTCTGTTGTGTGGCGGAGCGAGGTTGTTGCTCTGTGTCCGCCTCCAAAACGGTCTTGGTGCCTACGAAGGACCCAGGCCTAGGGCGGTACATTGCCTGGACCGACCTCACTGCCTTCCAGCCTCTTGCAGTTTGGTAATAATTTTTCCGCAGGATTACCAAACAACACATCTCCCTCAAAAGGGGCGTCCATAATGTTCTTCTGGACGTCCGGGGTGAAACCGGAGACACGGAGCCAGGAGTGTCTCCGGAGACAAACGCCTGAAGCTGCTGCTCTGGCCGATGAGTCCGCGGAATCATACGTGGCTCTAAGCACTTGGGTCCCCACGTCTGAACCCGTGTGGAGGAGCTGGAGCATCTCCTCCTTCTGACCACCTTCAGGAAGCTTCTCAGCTGCCTCCAGACCCTGTTCCCACAGTGCGTTCTGGAATTGAATCATGTGGGTCAGATAGTTCAGGGATCTGATGGCGCAGGTCGCTAAAGCGTACGTGCCCCTGCCCAGAGAGTCCAACTGCTTGGATTCTGGATCCGTGGTAGGGTGCTCAAATGCTGCGGCCTTTGGGACCGGCCGTGTGAGGCTGTGCAGACCAGAGAATCGCCAGAGGTTGGTGCGTCAAATACTGGTCCTCCCTAGGGGCCTTGATAGACGGTCAGCTTTCTTCGGCACCGCCGTTAACGAATATGGACGCTTCCACGTGGCCTTGGTGACGTCCACAAAAGTGTCCACCAAGGGTGGCACCACCACAGGTTTGGGGTCCTTCTGCCGAAGATACTTAGCCAGGCTATTTTGGGGTCTAACTCTCAGATTCCCACCCCATGTTCTCTCCTGGATATGGCGATGATATCCATGAACGAGGGTCATCCGGAGGAGACCGTGGAGTCTCACGGGGTCCGGAGAAGGGACTGAGATTGGAGATGGAGATCTGGAAGTGGAATACACAGATCCTCGTCCTCCGCCGACGGTGAACGCCGCGTCTCCTGGATCTCTTTGGGCTGGGTGATCCGAAGACGAGGATCTAGACGGAGGTCTCCTCTTTGCACTTCTCGAGCCCTGGGAGGATCTGGACTCCCTGGGGACAGTAGAGTGGCCAGCCGACCCCGCAGGCGAAGGGGGGGCCGGAGCCGAAGGAGGAGGAGGAGGAAGAGCGGTGGGCGCCACGTCCTTCTTGATGGTGTCCCACCAGTATGTAAAGAGATCCTTTACATCCACAATAGATAATCCTGACACCGGCTCAGACGTCGAGGGTCGGACGTCGGGTCCCGGCGACGGCTCCACAGGGACCTCGGGCGGCGGCGAGGGAGCCCTGGGAGACTGCACGAGGCCGGGATGGCCCGTCTGGTCTTCGGGCTGCATCGAGTCTTCCTCCGTAAGGGACTCCTGCCCGAAGACGGTCGGAGACGCAGGAGCCCTCTTCTCAGGCGCCGCGGACGTCGGTCCCCCTGCCGACGTCCGATGGGTAGATTTGACTGACGACGGTCTGACAGCCGACGACGGCTCCGAGGAGCGGTGACGAACGGCCGACTGAGGTCGAGAGCTGGCAAGGCCGGGTCTACCGCCTCTTCAGAGGGGTAAGCTCCAGGGTCTTCCTCGGCGGCACTGAAGAGGACCGACATCGGGTACCGACGAGCGGAGCCCGACTTGTGCGACGGTGATGACGCCCTCGACTTCGCCCCAGCCTTAGGGGTGGAGGACGCACGATGGCCTGGCTAGGGGCCCAGAAGATCGAGAAACGCCACCGCAGCTGGGGAAGGAAAAGGCCTAACGGGACCGGTCCACTTGATCCGAGCTGCGGGACTCGAGGCCCGAGTCGGAGACCTGGAAGGGTCCTTCTCCCTTCTCTTCTTTTCGGCGTGCTTGTGAGAGGATTCCCCTTTAGAGGACATGGCTCTAAATTTTTCTTCCAGGAGGAACGCCTGCAGAGCCTTCTGTCGCCGGATCCTGGTGCGGCTGTTAAATCCCTGGCAGAGGGAACAGGCCTGGGTGTCGTGCTCTGGGCCCAGGCACCGAACGCAAGCCGTGTGAGGGTCCTTAAAGGGGATCTGTTTTCCACAAGCACACTTAGACGTATGCCCGGAGGTCGGTGAGGACATCAGAGAAGAAAAATCTTCGAAATGAAGCAATTTCCCGTAGGAAGTTCAGCAACCACGCGTCGCGCGCTAGACTGAGACCGAAGGGTCGAGGCATGCAAGTTCGACAGCGGGAAAGAACTGGAGATTCTGGCGGGACCGCCCCCTTATGTACCACGCCTGACGTCGGAGGCGGGACCGACGTCGGGGTCGGTCCCCGCTGAAGATAGCTAGCTAGAAATTTTCCGTGGGGTCCTGGCGCCTGCCGGCTTCAGTCCTAATGGTGTAACCTGCTGCAAGAGCTGTATCTCGAAGTAAGATCAGCAACAAATCCCAAGGTGGTGGTGGTAGTAGTTCACACACTGGAGGGGAAATGTTGTCAAGGTCTTTGAAAAAGCACCAGATCACTTTCTCCTACGCCACCGACTGCATACCAGCCTGTGCCCATTAAGCAGAGATAGCTGCCAAGTGCACCTTAAGGATTGTTGACAGAAGGCCCGGCTAAGAGAGGAACCAAAGGTAGTCGAGAATGCTTGCCACCAAACAAGATAAGGGGTCCATTCCCTTTCCCCTGGCACCAAATGGATAACCTCTTCCATTTAAAGGTATAGCATTTTTGGGTTGACTCCTTCTGAGAAGCCTCAACCACACTGAGGACATCTTCGGAGAGACCCAACGCCTGGAACTGTAGCTGCTCAAGAACCAGGCTGCCAGGTGCAGGGATTGAAGGTCCAGGTGGAGTACCTTCCCCTGACTGATGGAGAGCAGGTCCAGGTGTATGGAAAGACGCCTCGGGAGCCTGAGGCTGAGATCGGTGTACCAGTGCTGGCAGGGCTGGCCTGGAGATATCAGGATCACCTGTGCCTTGTCCCTCCAGAACTTGAGTAGCACCTTGTGGATCAAGGGAAGTGGAGGGAAGGTAAAGAAGACGCCTGGAGTACACGGCCTTGAGAAGGAATCCCACTGTAGAAAGCCCAGGATGATCATCGTCGGGGGGGGTGGACAAATGGTATCCCTTCCTGCAGATGCCCTGGGATGAGCCACCACTGGAGGGTGTCCCACATCTTCTGGGTCACAGTGACCAGCTGGTCAAAGTGACCTTTGCGCTGAGACCACTGGCTGATCATCCCCCACTGCAGGGAGCGCATATGCCAATGGGCCCATCAGACCATGCTGGTGCAGGCTGCCATGTAACCCTGCAGACGCAGGAGGTCCCAGTTAGGGCGCAACTGACCAACCCGAAATGATCGGGCAAAGGAGAGTAGAGAACCTCCACCCTGTCTGCCGGATGCTGGACTCTGGCTCAGCAAGAGTCAATCCCTGCCCCTATGAAGCTGATCACCTGCAAGGGCACGTGTTCCAACTTGGCATCGTTGACTGGGAGACCAAGTTGGATGCAGGTCTGGAAGGCCAGGTCCCTAGACTGCTCCACCTCTGGCATGGAGGGACCTGCTATCAGCCAGTCATCCAGGTAGGGGGTGTGACATGTGGACAGCCAGTTCTGAGTACACTATGATTTTTTTTTTGTAATATAAAAATGTGTTATGGACTGTCTCTCATGAGAGATGCTGAGACAGCATGTGAGACACACTCACCCAGGTTTTAGGTACAAGGTGTTACCTGGAAGGCCAGAAGCTAATTACAGACTAGACCAGGCCTTAATTGGGGAGCTCCTGTTTGTCTAGCTTTATGGTAGCTTGCCAGATGCTACGCTAGAATCAGTATCCACTTTACGACGTTTCGAGGAGGAACCAGGTATGGCACCCTGGTGCGAAATCATAAATGCTTTGATGTCTGTGTGAGAGAGGATATGGCTTATAGATTAAAGGAAATTTACAGACTTGATTGAGGAAGTCACATGGGGAAAGGAGTTTCTGCTGATGTAACCTTAATTAATTTACCTTTTAATATGATAAAACATCCTGAGTGTATGATTTCTAATAAACAGAGGAGGAGCTAGGTGACCTCACGAAAAAGGGGTTAACGAAGACTTTTTTTTAAATAGTATTCCGTTTTACTTCAGAGAGACACTTTTATCTACACTCTGACAAAGAAACATCTTTGAGCACTTTAAGCAGGTATTTAAGAGAGAGAGAGAGAGAGAGGCAAATCTAAGTACTGTAGTAGGAACTGCACTGTTAAAACCTTGTTCTTTTAAAAGATTGTATGGTTCTTGTGATACATGGTTCTGTATTTTATGTTTTACATATTTTTTTTATCTATTTTAGTAAAACTCTATTAGAACCTACTTGGTCTGTCTTTGAATTTCTTTCTTTAACAAGTAAAGTATATATGGTTAAAGCTGACATTATGCATAAGCTTGAATGGTGATACAAAAGGTAAGAGTAATCTGAGGTCTTTTATTAAGAGTTTTTGAGGGTTCATTTTTGTACACCTGGTTAGGTGCCCGTAGGCAAAGACATCTGGCTCCCCGAAGACAGAATTATCTGAGCCTGTGCATTGGGTACACTAACAAGAGGTTCACAGTTTGAATCCCTCCAAGACTTGAGACCAAAGGTTGATTCGAACCCACAAAACAGATAGGAGGGTTACCCTGTTTCTGTTAACTGCTCACAAGACTGCGCTCGGAGGCTGGCACTCTGGGAGTAGAGGGCTGACCTGTTGAGTGGGTTTGTGACAGGGGGTACACCCAGACTCCTCAGCACCTCAGGTAGGTTGCCACCACTACTATGCATTTGGTGAAGACCCTGGGGGCTGAGGAGAGGCCGAATGGCATGGCCTGGAACTCGTAGAGGGTTCCCTTGGCTCGGAAGCGGAGGATCCTATGGTGTGACAGATGGATCAGCACATGAAAGAATGCATCCTGAAGATCCAGAGAGCAAAACCACATTTCCTGCTTCAGAGATGGTATTATCTGGGTCAGAGTTACCATCCTGAAAGTGTGATACCTGAGGAACTGGTTCAGGTTGTAAAGATCTAGAATGTGGCACCTACCCCCCCAATCTGCTTTGGCACCAGGAAGTACCTGGAGACAAACCCTGGATGTTCTGGGAGATCTGCTAACTGACCATGACCTCCTTGCTGAGGAGCTGGGCTATGCTGTCTCAAAGATGCGACAGAGAGTCTGCAGATACCATGTCATCCCATGGGGCTCGGGCTCGGCTTGGAGGGTACTGCTTGAATTCCAGAGGAAGACCCTGACTGACCACTCCCAGAACCCATCTGTCCATGGTGACAGCGGACCAGTCCGAAAGGAAGTGGCAGAGCCACCCCCCCACAGGAGGACCCAGGGGAGGCATGATGGGCATGAAAGTGGCACCCCCCATTCCGTCACAGGGCAGGCTTGGAGGAGGAGGACCTGGCTGAGGAGCCACTGGGTCCCTTCCCTCCGGGTTTTCAGACCACCAAAGCCACCGACCTGGGCCTAGGGCACGAAGACTGAGCCTGCTGGTCAGACTGGTGCTGGGCTGGTTTTGCCGCAAGAGTGGAGGACCGAAAGGGCTTAGCCTTCTGCTGCTTAGTGCCCTTCGGATCCTTCTGGGCAGATGTAATGGAGTCTAAGGTAGCACTGGACTTCTCGATACATTGGAGGTGACCTCCACACTGGGCCCAAACGGGTTGGTGCCTAAGAAAGGAACATCTGCCAGCTTATGCGGAGTGTCTGCCATGAAGGTCGAAATCTGCAGCCAAGCTCTATGGTGCATGGCAACTGTGACTGCCACCAAGCGGGCACAGGAATCCCCAATGTCCAGAGCCATCTGGAGTTGCTGTTTGGTCCCAGCCTGGCCCTGGTCTCGGACCTGCATGACCATGGTCTGAAGGACCGCAGAGAGATGAGGAATATCCTCATCTAGGGAGCCCAAGAGGGCATGGGAGTAGTGTGCCATCAGGATGGCTGAGCTTGCCTGGCGGAGGCCGAGCGAGGAGGCAGCACATACATTTTTGGCTGAGTGGTCCAATATTTTGGATTCCTTGTCCAGCTGTCTGTCAACATCACCTGTATTGCTCAAGTGCCGAAACACAGAATCGGCCACCAACCCCTCGACCAAGGGGTGTTCCGTGAGCCCTGAGAGGGAACTGGTGGGCACCGCATATTTGTGGGAAATCCGGGCAGAGGGCCTATGGCAGGAGGCAGGGCACTGCCAAAGCTCCAGGGCAGGGTCGACAATGGCCTTGGCCACTGGGGAAAAGCCTCCGTTGGAGAATCCCCTTTACCCAGAATCTCTGTAAGAGGATAGCAAGCCCGCTTTTGAATGGGCTCCAGTGGCATCCCCACAGACTTGGAGATGAGATGGAGAATACCCATGAAGGACAAGGGTCTCTCCTCCATCGAGAGACCTCCCACTGACTCTATGTCAACCGGATGGGAGTGCAGTGAGGAGTCCTTGGACTTGGAAGAGTCCGCATAAAGTGGCCTACCACCTGAGTCACTCTCGACCTGCCGCACGCGGATGGACGGGTGTGAGAGTGACCAACAGCCGATGGGGAAGTCCATTAGCCGTCCCGAGACTCCTTGGTCAGAGCCCCAGTTGGTGGCTGACTGAGACAGGCCAACTTCGACCAAACTAGAATGGTCTGAACTAGTTTCACAGGCGGAGTACCGATGTCGATCGGCCCCAACAGGGGCGTCTGTGTTGGCTGTCAGGTGACAGCCACGATGGCCGGGTGCGGACATGCTTCAGACCGCCAACACCAACTGTTGCCAAATGATATCTTCGTAGTGCTGATGCAACTTGCGCCGACGCCTCTCCTCACCCAAAGAGGATGAAGACGAGGAATCGTGGCGGTGCTGCTTCCTGTGGAGTCGAGAGTGAGACCTCTGGTGTCGGCAGGATCTGCTCAACCCACTAAATGAAGATGACCGAGACCTCGGTCACCACGGGTGCCTACGGAGGGATCTTGGAGGGAGCCGGGGACAGCAATGGCTCCTCCTGGTCTGGTTCGGTGACCGGAGGGTCCGGCTCAGTGGGCTGAGCCGCTCCTTCAGTGGCCACTGGAAGGACTGGAGTCCTAAATAGAGAGTTGTCGGCCTCATGTAGCGACAATGGGTCGACAGGGTCGATAAAAACTCAGCCGCATCTTCGGCCCGCGTTTTGACCTGCAGGACTGTCGGGGGCTCCGTGAAGCCACTGGCCAAGGCTGTGGTTTTGACCGTGGTCAAAACCTGACATTCCTGAGACCATTCCCAGTCCCAAGAACTTTGACAGTGAGTCTTCTCTTTTCCTCTCTTGGACTCCTTCTTGCGGAAACGCGAGCTGTGCGAACCCAAAGGGCCCTCTCCCTTGGTCAGGAGAGACTGGCACAGCTCCTTGAAGGAGCCCGAAAATATGGAGCCCAATTTAAGTGGAACAAAGGCGGAAGTTGAAGAGGACTGCGCGGCGGCCAGAGTCATCTTCTCCTTGAAGGCTTAAGTTGCTCCAACTGCTCAGCGGACCCTGCAGCTGCAGAGACCACCCAATGGGCATCCTTAGATTTGACCAGTGGATGCAGTTTTTTTGGGCGGCCTAACTTTAGGCAGGTGAGACAGTCCTCAATGACTGATACATGAAACGACCGGCAAATATCACAGGCCTGGGGATTATGCTCGTGGCCCAGGCAGTAAACGCAGGTGGTATGTGGGTCGGTACGCAACACCTTCTGCCCACATGGGCAATGGTGAAATCTGGGAAAGGATGTTCCTCCATCACGGTTGCGATTGAAGGTCGTACTGAAGATGTGACTCTGAAGAGTTTTGAAATTTTGGAAGTAAATCCGAAGATTTGAGTGCTAGGGCCTATCAACTTGAGAGCGGTAATGAGTGAATCTGCTTCTTCCAGCAGAAAGGAAGATCTGGTGTCATGGGGTGAAGCCGAGGGATACACCACCCGGGTGGGTGGGAGGAGCCAGCGTGAAGACTTTCCAGCAAGATTTATAGGGGAAAGAACACTGCCAGAAGTGTGAACAGAACATTTACACGTCCCTAGAATTATAAATATTTGGAGTTACACATTGATTCTTCTATGCACTGGAAACTACACATCATGACAATCAAAAATCAAGGTATACAAACCGCTAAAGGCATTGTTAGATTTGGTAAAAGATTTACAGGTACGTGGCATTATGCCAAACTTCTGATGCAAAAGTTAACACATTTTGCTACATGGGGCTAAGTTATGGGCATTTAGTAAATGTGAAAGAATCAGTTCAAAACAGCTTCTATAAGCAGATTTTCTATCTATAAAAAGATCTGCCTACAGCTGTGCTAAGGTGCAAATTAAACTTGAAGTCTATTAGTCTACTTGCACAAATTCGTGCAGCTAAGTTTTAGAGAAGGATCTTGAATTTAGAGCAAGACAGAACACTGCAAAAATGCTGGACTGAATGCCACACTAATAAAAAAGAATTGTAATGGTTTCACAAATTAAACTTAAACAGGCAGGGCTACCAGAGATTTGGGGATAGTTCTGTATGGGATAATCTGCACCTATATGTCAGGACCGCTATCAACATCTTATTGACAATTTCTTCCATACAGAACACCCATATTTAGCAGTCTAAAATAATGGACAGAAAAGAAAAATACCTATCTTACTGCGAAAGAGAGGCACAGAAATGCACATAGAAATGCTTATTGTATGTTCCAATACGTTTCATTTTAGGAAGGATGTAGTCGTATAACAGAGGAAACAATTGGTTGGACGTAGTGTTTTGTAGGTGCAACCAGTATACTAAATAAAAAAATTATTCATTTAATTTTTCACTGTCCCTTATTAAACAAATCACGGAATAAATGGTTCGCACCTTTGTGGAAAAATTGTGCTGGAAAAGTCAACAATAAACCCCAATTAAGGATCTTAGAATGCATGTTGTTCTGTGAGATAGAATGCCATATCAAAGCAACCGCCAATTTTGTACATGCTACCTTTGCACAGTTAGAAATCTGTATTGTTTTGAGGGAAGCATGATTGTCCGAGGAAAAGTCAAACAGATTAGAGATGCCCTTAATAACGTACAATAGTAGTTGTACCTTTTATGTCACTTTTACATATTGTGTGAAATGTGTTTTTAACATGATTATAATGTTTTTGTATGTATTAAACACTTGTTTTATGCGTACTTTCAAATAAAAACACTTGAACTTGTGTAGTCCAATTTATTCATCATGTGCAGACAGTGTTATCTAGGCTATAGCAGCTACATCAATTGGCACGTTCAACGTTTTGCGCTACCATCTCAACGCTTTGTCCTCCCAGCGAGGACCCTTGACAAAGTGTGGAGCTGGTGACACGAAACATTGGGCATGCCAATTAACGCACCTGCTATTGCCTAGATTGCATAGTCTGTGCATGAAGAGCACTTTAATAAATTGGACTATACCTAAAATTGGATTCGTGTAAATTTGTGTGCCTACTAACATGAGTAGTTATCACTGAAGTGACTGGCAGTCAGGCTTTGAAGCTCGTAGTAAATGCTTCATTGTTTACCCATGCACGGTTATGCTTGGAGTGACTTTTCTGTTGTTTTTCATTCTTTTTTGTGCCTTTCCCTGCACCCCCAACCTCACACTCCTTCTGGCTCTTCAACATCCTTGTCTGCTTGCCAGCCTTACTCTTTGCTGCCATTTCCAACCACATGGCTCGCTCTGCTGTCCTTGTGCTCATGGAGGGTCCAGCTCATCCCTGCCAGGTGCCCCTTCCCTGGAGGAGAGGAGGGAAGTAGCATTCCTGGGGGTCCTCAGAGGTATGCAGGGCTTGGGGGAGGCAGGCGAGATGGTCTAGGGGGACTGTGGTGAGGGGGAACTAGGCAGTCATCATCCGGCAGGCCGAAATGGGTGCCAGTTTCCATTTCCTGGACCCCTCCCCACACCCCAATGGCGTGCACCACTGCGATGTCCTAGAGGCACAGCCAACAGCTGAGTGGTCACCAACACAAGCAAGGCTCCACAGCACCTTACCACCGGAGCAGAGTCTACACGAATACTCTGTCACTCTCCCTGCCAGTTTCTATTCCTGATGTCTTAAGCGCGGGCCCAAGTCACCAGAGTGCAAAGCAGGGGCCCCACCACTCTGCAACATGGAAGCGACTGTTTTTCATTCTTCTAATAGAAACATACCTATGATTCTCCAGGGCTGACAACAAAATGCAGGTGCATTTTGAGGAACTGCCTGCCAAGGGAGCAACTACTAAACATGACAGAAAAATATTAAATGAGTGAAAACAAATTTCACTAAAGGTACTCTTAAGAGAAGTAACTTCATGTAACAGCTCTTTTTCAGGGACCTTATAACTTAACTGCAGCTTTTGGGGGATTATAAAAAAATCTTACAAATACATTTTAAGTTGTACGTTTTTGGCTGGTCCGGTGGCGCTGAGGGTTGAGGCGCTGGACGCCACATTTCGCGCCACGCCGGCAACCCGGGTTCAGGAACGAGCCCAGGCTGCCAGGGGTTGGCAGGGGAGAGAGAGGATTGAGCGTCCGGAGGACTGCTCTCCTCTCTTTGGGGGTGGGGGGGGATCAAGGGTTCAGCCCGACACCACAGCAGCCCCCGATGGAGACTGGAGGCACTGCACCGATCAGGGCTTAATTAGTGGGTTGCAGAGCCGCGGCAGACATCCCTGGTGTCACTGCACGCCCGGGCTCTGCTGGGTGGGAGGGGGAGAGGGCATAACCTAAGCTACCAGAAAAACCTTCTGCCCCTGATAGGTGACGGAGGGTCCAGAGTTGCCTGCCTACCATGTCCAATGTCGGGCTCCTCCTCTCGCTCCTCTGCTCTCCTCCACCTCAGGGCACCCAACTGCATTCTAAATAGAGCGCCAGGAGGAGTATCTGCCGGTCCCATCTCGGGGAACTCAGAGCAGGGGGGCTGGGTGGCCATTGGGAATGGCTGGGGAATCCGACCCCCGGAGGAGCGAGAGGGAACTTCAGGTGGGCAGGATCAAGGCGGTCAACGTGAGACCTCTCCTGAAAGAGTTCAGAAGGTAGAGTGATAAATAAAGTTTAAAAAAAAGTTGTACATTTTTTTATATTTTGTCACTGTATAAATGTCAGGCGTGGCTGAAAAAGAGCAGTGCCCAGTGCACTACCTGGTTAAAAAAAAGTTAATTTGTGCACCCTATTCCGATTCAGCCAGCAGAAACATTACTATGCCAGGGTAAACTTATACATTTCTGAAAGGATACAGAAAAATCACAACCTTACCTTACAGTAATATGTAGACTCTCATTCATTATGGTGTCTGTAATTCAAATATTCATAGTATCTCAGACTTCTCCTACATAATCTCTGTAATGACAGCTTCAATACTGAACTCTTCAGTATAATGCTGGGTAAATCACCAACACACTGAACAAAACTGGGGGAATACATGACCACTGCACTCAATTTAAACTACTGGGGGGGGGGCAGTGGGCGTGCAGGCCCACAGACTCCGAGAGGAGGTGGTCAGTGAACCTCCCCCCAAAGTGATGGAAGAGGTCTGGAGGGAGGAGGTGGAAGGAGCAAAAACACAGTTGGCAAAGAGTGGAGGGGGTGAGGAACACACTACAAGGGTATGTGGAGGGGTGCACACATAGGGGATAAATGTGAATAGAAGAAAAGAGGGAAGAGAAGGAAGGTCAGATTCTAGGTGGTGGGTGATGTTTCTGAATGCGCAGAGTCTTGGAAACAAGATGAATGACCTGCAGACACTATTAGCAGACAGGAGGGTGGACAGAGCTGCAGTAACAGAGACATGGGCAACATCACACTATGACTGGGATCTTGCAATCCCTGGATATAAACTATACAGGAGGGACAGGGTAGTCAGGAAAAGGGGAGGGGTGGCATTTTATATCAGGAAGGGAATAACTTGCACGAGGGAGGAGCTGGAGGAAGGAGAGGTGGAGGCATTGTGGATTCAGTTAAGGTCCAATAGAGGGAGAAAGGTGAGGTTGGAGGTGGTTTACAGACCACCCAGTCAAGATGAGGAGCGGGACAGGGAACTGATCTCACAAATATTGGAAGCAGCAGGGAAAGGAGAGGTGGTAATTGTGGGGGAGTTCAACCAGCCTAAGGTGGACTGGAGCATACCATCCACAACAAATGCTAAGAGTCAGGTGATCCTGGAAGGACTGCAGGGTGGGTTCCTGACTCAGGGCATCACTGAACCAATAAGAGCTGAAGAAATTCTTGATCTGGTGCTCACAAATGGGGAGCATGCACAGGAAATAATGGTCAGGGAGCCACTGGGTGGAAGTGACCATTGCACAGTGTGGTTCCAGTACGATATGGGCAGGGAAAGCATTCCAACTAAGACCAAAATCTTGGATTTCAGGAGGGTAGACTTCAGGAAAATGGGCAAAGTGCTAAGGAACCATCTGGCAGGCATCAGAGCAGAACTGGGGGTGGACCAAAGGCGGTCCATCATTAACAGGAATATACAATGGGGGGTGAGATACTAACAACAACAAAATGGAAAGGGACCTGGGGGTAGTCATATCAGATTACCTAAAGGAGGGCAAGCAATGTGAGAGGGCAGTAAGGAGGGCTGGGGGGATACTGGGATGCACAGGGAGAAGCATCACCAGAAGAAAACAGGAAGTTGTTATCCCTCTGTACAGACAGCTGGTGAGACCCCATCTGGAGTACTGCGTGCAGTTCTGGAGACCCAATCTCCTGAAGACATAAACAGGATGGAGGCAGTCCAGAGGAAGGCAACTAAAATTGTGCAGGGTCTGCACCGAAGACAAATGAAGAGAGACTTAAGGAGCTTAATATGTATAGCCTCGAGGAAAGGAGGGAGAGGAGACATGATAGAAACTTTCAAGTACCTCAAGGGAATCAACAAAGTCCAAGAGGGTAGCAGCTTTCAGAAAAGAGGTGTGCAAGAACAAGAGGGCACAATCTGAAGATGGGGGTGGCTCAGAGGTAATGTAAGGAAGTATTTCTTCACAGAGGGTTGTGGATGCATGGAACGGAGGTTGTGGAGTTAAAAACAGTGGTGGAATTCAAGAATGCATGGGACAGTCATAAGGCAATTCCAGGGGTTGGGGGTAGGAAGAAGTAGGCTGTTGGTTAACTAGGATCTGCAGTTTATCCACTAGGTAAGGAAATGGGCAGACTGGGAGGGCCAAGCAGTCCTTATCTGCTGTCAAATTCTATGTTTCTATGCTGCCTGCTCCTTCAGCCAACACAACTCGTAGGGTCCAGGTGGCCATTTTGGGTCAGGTTCAGCAATGCATGGTTTCGGCACCGTATGGTAGCGACTGGATCCAATGGGTTAAGACTGAAGATTCTAAGCTAAAGTATCTGAATCTTAATGGAGTGGAGCTTGTGGTTCTTTGATGTCAACGTTCTGGAGTATGCTGGCCCTGGTACTGTAGGTGACCATGTGTAACCAAGCAACAAATGACTAACTTAGTGACAATGCAAAATGACACCGGAAAAAAAAACATACAGTTTCCTGATTTACTTTCTAGTTATTCCAAGACTAAAAGTAGCAACAGGCAAGAATTTTGTTGGGATAATATGTTTATGAAATACTATGTTTTGTCCCACATTTTGGCCCTGTAAAGGGAATTATTTTATAAATAAAAATTTTATTTCAAACATTCCACCAGGAAAGACATATTGAGCTGGTAACAACTCATTTCCAGATGCATCCTAGGGGTAAGGGTAACTGGAGATAAATCAAGAGGTGGAAAAACTAAACCGTAATAACATTACAAAAATAGAAGTCATATACAGCAATACAGTATATCAAAGGAGCATAATCATCAATAGTGAAGGCAAATCAGTACAACAGAGGCGTAGTAAATAAATACAGGTTACTCACCTGTAACAGGAGTTCTAGGAATGGTATATGTTGTTCATCCACACTCATTGGCAGGTATCCTTGCCGCTTTAAATCTTGCCGGAAGGTCTTCAAGCTTGCTCCTCCCACCCACCCGGGTGGTATAACTCTCGGCTCCGCCCCATGACGCCAGATCTGGCCCGCTGGAAGCTCAGGTTGGCGTCAAGCCGGGCGAGGTAGTGGATGAACAACATATACCATTCTAGAACTCCTGTTACAGGTGAGTAACCTGATTTCTAGGGACATGGATATGTTGTTCATCCACACTCATTGGCAGACTCTAGCAGTTCTCCCGGGAGGAGGGAGGCAGGCACACACCCCAATACTTACTTGGGAAAGAGAGACTGGAGAACCGAGGCCCCAAAACCAGCATCCCGGCGTGACTCAAGGTCGCTGTGGTAATGGGTAATGAAGGTGTTTGCTGACTTCCAGGTAGCAGCCCTGCAGATTTCCTGGATAGGGACGTCCCTGGAAGCAGCCACCATTGCAGTAGTATGGCGGGTAAAATGAGCTCTTATCCCTCTGGGAGGCTCCATGCCCGCCAACTTATAGCAGAGATCTATGCAGGAGGTTACCCACCTGCTTATTGTCCGCTTGGCTGCAGGTCTGCCAGATGCGGCTTCAGCATAGGTGACAAACAGCTGGCGAACCTCTCCGAATTTCAGCCGCAGGCCCGATAATAAGCGAGCGCCTTCTAGGGTCCAGAGTATGAGCCTATATTCGCCTCCGAGGTGTGATTGGGGTAGAACACCGCAGAGTCAACACTGGTTAAGATGAAACTCCCACACCACCTGGAAGGAATTTCGGTGGGGCGAGGACAACCTTGTCCCTGTGGAAGACCAGGCAAGGAGACTCGATGAAAGCGCCTGGAGCCTCTCCCATCCTTCTGGCTGACGTGATAGCTACCAAGAAGGCGGTCTTCACGACAGGTGAGAGAGAGCACACCTGTGCATAGGTTCAATGGCTTGCCCATGAGCTTTGCCAGTACCAGCAGTAGATCCCACGGAGGTGGGGTTCCCGGACTGGAGGGAAATGTGATCAAGGCCTTGAAAGCCGCCAGACCACCTTTCTCCTGCGCCACTCGACTCGATCTCCCGGCCCGCTCGGTAAGCAGAGATGGCTGCCAGGTGCACCCTCAGGGTCGCCGACCTGGGCCCTTGACTAGAAAGGGACCATAAATAGTCCAAGATGCTTACAAGGAACAGGAGGAAGGGTCCAAGCTCTTGTTCTGACACCAAATGGAAAACCTTTTCCATTTGAAGGCATAGCATTTTCTGGTCGACTCTACGGGACGCCTCAACTACATTGAGGACCTCGCCAGAAAGACCCAAGGCCTGGAACTCTAGCCGCCAGGAACCAGGCCGTCAGGTGCAGGGATTGAAGGTCCGGATGGAACACCTTCCTGATTGACTGAGAGCAGGTCCGGCGAGCTGGAAGCTGCCGCAGAGTCCTGGAGCTGAGACTGAGGAGATCTGGGTACCAGAACTGGCGAGGCCAGTCTGGGGCTATCAGAATCATCTGCGCCTTGTCCCTCCTCGCCTTGAGAAGCACCTTGTGGATCAAGGGAAATGGGGGAAAGGCGTAAAAGAGGCCCGGGGTCCACTGCCTCGAGAAGGCATCCCCCTGCAGCGAGCCCTGCTGAGGGGGCGGCATGGAACAGACTCAGCCTCGCTTTCCCTGGAGGCAAACAGGTCCACCTGAGGTGTGCCCCAATGGGAGAACAGATGCTGTACTACCTCCGCAGGAGAGACCACTCGTGGGATGCAGCCCCTATCCGCTCAGGGCATCAGCCAGGGTGTTGGAGGCTCCTGCCACGTGAATGGCTAGGGGATCCGCCCAGGCTGCGCACGAGAGACCAAATGCGGAGAGCTCTTGCATAGAAGCATGGAGCGCTCCCGCCTGGCGGTTTAGATAGTACATGGTCGTGGTATTGTCCGCCTGGACTCGGACCACTTGACCCCGGAGGAACGGAGCAAAGGCGGTGAGAGCTAGGCGGACCGCCGGAGCTCCAGCAGGTTGATGTGGCATCGGACTCCTCAAGGGACCAGAGGCCATGAGCCCGTGTTCCCCAGATGGGCACCCCAACCCATCAGAGACATCGGTCGAGAGAGACCGCCGCTCGGGCGGACGAACGGGATGCCCTCCTGCAAATGATCTGGAACGGTCCACCACTGGAGAGCGTTCCACATCCCCTGTGTCACCGACACAAGCTGGTCCAAGGGATCGCAGCATTGTGACCACTGGCTGGCCAGTCCCCACTGAAGGGGACGCATGTTCCAGCGGGCCCAATGGACCACGCTGGTGCAGGCCGCCATGAGACCCAGGAGGCGAGGAGTCCCGGCAGGGCGCGATTGCCCAACCAGAAATGATCGGGCAAAGGAGGAAAGAACCCGGCCCTGTCCGGGCGGACAGCGCCTGGTTCGAAAGAGTCGAGCTGCGCCTGATGAATAGAATCACCTGCTTCGCTCGAGTTCCGACTTGGCCTGGTGATAAGGAGGCCCAGTTGAGAGCAGACCTGGAGGGCCAGATCTCTGACCACTCCGCCTCCTTCCTGGAGGGAGCTGCTATCAGCCAGTCGTCCAGGTAAGGGTACACCTGACCCTCGGCGCAGAGGAATGCTGTCACCACTGCCATGCATTTGGTGAAGACCCTGGAGCTGGAGACAAGCCAAGGGCATGGCTTGAATCAAGAGAGATCCTTCCGCCGGAAGCGAAGGAATCTCTGGTGAGACGGACGGATAGGGACGTGAAAAAACGCGTCCTGCAAGTCCAGAGAGCAGAACCACACGCCGCGTTCCAAGGATGGTATTATCTGAGCCAGAGTGACCATCCTGAAGGTTCGAGACCTTAGGAACTTGTTTAGGTCGTGTAGGTCGAGAATGGGGCGCCAGCCCCCCGTCCGCTTCGGAACCAGGAAGTACCTGGACACAAACCCTGTGTCTGAAGGAGGGTCCACCACCTCTCTTATCACCTCCTTCTGGAGGAGGAGAGCGGTGTCGGCTTGACGAGCCGCCAGTGAGGCTGGGATCCCAGGTCTCCGAGGCGACGGCCTGAAGGGTGGTGCCTGCTCGACCTCCAGAGGCAGGCCTCTTCCCACCACCTCCAAGACCCACCTGTCCGTGTGGTAACAGCGGACCAGGCGGAACGGAAGTCGGAGCCGCCCCCATGGGGGGACCCAGGGTAGGTGACGGGAATGGGGCAACACCCTCAGCCCGCCACTGGGCAGGCTTGGAGGAGGGACCGCCGAGGACCTCCTGGGCCTTTTCCTCCTGCCTCCTGTTAGAGGAAGCCGGGCGGTTGGGTTTGGGATGCCAAGGCCGTAGCCTGCTGGCCCTGACGTTGCTGGGCGGCTGGGCACAGAAGGACTAAAGGGCTTAGGCTGTGGCTTCATGCCTGTCCTTCTGAGCGGAAGAGACCGAGTCCAAGGTAGCATTGACTTCTCGATCCTCTGCAGGTGACCTTCCACCCCAGGGCCGAAGAGGTCAGTCCCAAAAGGAACATCCGCCAACTTGTGCTGGGTATCCGGTAAAGGTGGATATCCTCAGCCAAGCCGCCGACAAGATAGCCACTCGCGGCCGCCACCGATCTGGCACATGAGTCCCCTATATCCAAAGCAGTCTGAGCTGCTGTTTGGCCACTGCCCTGCCCTGGTCCCGACCTGCTTAACCGTAGTCTGCAGATCGGCGAGAAGATGAGGGATGACCTCATCCAGGGAGCCCAACAGGGCATGAGAAAAATGTGCCATGAGGACGGCCTAACTGGCCTGACGAAGGCCGAGAGAGGACGCAGCGTAGACTTTTCGCCCGACATAGTCCAATTTCTTGGACTCCTTGTCAGGAGGTTTGTCCACATCCCTGGCGCAGCCGGGCGCTACGAAAACGCTGTCGGTAACCAACCCTCAGCAGAGGGTGTTCAAAACTAGACAAGGAACCGTAGGGACCGTGATACTTCCTGGCCATCCTGGCCGGGCGCAGGGCAGGAAGCAGGGCGCTGCCAAGCTCCAGTGCCGGGCCCACTATGGCCTCGCCACCGGAAGGCCTCCGTCGGAGAATCCTCGGTCCAGAATCTCCGTGAGGGGATACCTGGCCTGCTCGAACGGGTTCAGCCCATCCCGTGGACTCCGAGATGAGCCAAGCAGTCCTAGGAAGGACGACGGGCTATCGCCCATTGACTGACCTCCTGAAGACTCCAAGTCCAGTCGCTTGGAGAAAAGGAGGAATCATCTTCGCACTCGGAAGAGTCCTCAAGAGCTGCTCTGGCCTGAGCCACCCTTCACCTGCCGAGGTCGGTCGGGAGTGAGGGTAACTGACAGCCGATGGGGTAGACCCTTAGCCGACCGAGAATCCTTGGTCGGAGCCCAAATAGGTGGCTGTGGAGGCAGAGGTTCCACCGGAATCGGTGGAGCAGCTGGTTTTGGCCGAACAACCGGCCTGGGTATAGCCTCGGATAAGTCGAGAGGTTGTGCCGCCGCCCGTGACAGTTATTTTATGGCCGGGAAGGCGACGGGTCGGCTTACTCCCGCCAGGAGGAGCTGTTGCAACATGAGGTCCTCGCATCACGACGAATTTACGCTGGCTTCCCTCGTCCGAGGTGGGAGGACGAGGACGAGCGGGCGACGCCGCCACCGCGTGCCGAGACCGACCGCCTATGACGGTGGGATCGCTGGACCACAAGAGGTCCGAGACCGAGAGTCCCGGAATTTCTCGAGGTCGGTGCGGGAGGTGTCGGCCGGAACCGCACTCCTTCGGCTCGGATGGTCCATCCGAGGGCTCCGGAACCGGAGGCACAGGCGAGCCCATGGATCCTCACCGGGGAACCGGGAGAGGGAACCGGCCGTTAAAGGCGACAGTCCAACGGTCGAGAAAATCTCGACTTCGCCGGTGGGGAGTCTCGGTCAACTGACCTGATGGGGACACCGTGAGGCCAGTGGTCAAGCCGAGTGGTCGATCAAGCCGACGGCTCGACGACTCGGGAGAGGGACCTTCCCGCCCCAAGAGCGCCGACGGAGGACTTACCCTGTCCTTCTTGGACCGAGAATAAGGTCCAGCAGACGAGGCCCTTCTCCCTTAGTGGAGAGGGACAGACAAAGCTCCTTAAAAGAAGCCGTGTAGGAAGAACCCAGAGAGAGCGGGATAAATGCCGCGGCCGAGGAAGATACGGCCCGCGCCGCCTCCTCTTCGAGGGCGACCATCCGCTCGAGCTGATCCGCCGAGCCCGCCGCCGCGGACACCGCCAACCGGGCCTCCTTGACTTCACCGGAGGGAAACGCTTCTCGGGACGGCCCAGTTGCAATCGGGCAGCACGGTCTTCGAGGACGTAGGCCGAGAAAGATGAGCACAGGTCGCAAGCCTGCGGGTCGTGCTCAAGGCCTAAGCAGTAGACACACGTGGAGTGTGGATCCATCAGAGACATCTTCTGCCCGCATGGGCATCTCCAAACTGGGAGTCGATTTGTCCATCGAGCTGCTGGTGATCAAGACTGAAGTCTTTTTCGCAAAATTTATTTTTAAACCGCAAAACGGAGAAATAGGAACCAGTCTCAAACGCAGAGCGTTAAGGAGGGAACCTGAGCTTCCAAGCGGTAAGGAAGATCTGGCGTCATGGGGCGGAGCCGAGAGTTATACCACCCGGGTGGGTGGGAGGAGCAAGCTTGAAGACCTTCCGGCAAGATTTAAAGCGGCAAGGATACCTGCCAATGAGTGTGGATGAACAACATATCCATGTCCCTAGAAAACTGAGTTATGGTAGGCAGGGGAAAATCTACTCGTACAGGTAAAACATGGGGATTGGGGTAAGAAAGACAAGAGATAAAGGGTTATAGACAGCTGCTGGTGGGAGAAGAAAAGTTATTAAGACAGACAGGGGAAGGGAGGACCAAAGTTTACGAAAGTGATATGAGAAAGCAGACTGACCAACCACATATTTTCCAGAATGACTAGAGAGAGAGAGAGAGAGAATGAGGAATAGTACTGCAGAGAGGGTAGGAGGATGAACAGAGTGGGACAAATCAGGTAGCCAGGTGGCTAATAGCCACTATAAATATTTGTTTGGCTACCAGATTTTGAAAGTTGCCTGTCAACTGACTACCTGCCCATAAAAGTGACTATTGAGCCCCCTTAAAATGATATATACATTGTTTTCCAGATTTTCCAATATCCTGTTTCTCCGTTTAGTTCAAAGAACCTTTCTTATTCCAGATCAGAGATACATAAACAAAGCAGTTCTGGGTCAAAAAGTTATCTCTGTCTTTGAAAATCTCTCAAAGAATATTTATTGTGTACACCATACCTCTCAACTGTCACACATTATGAGGTAGGTCACTCATTTTACCTCTCAGAAACGCTTTGTCCATCATGGGGAAGGTGATATTCCACATTCCCCACTGAGACTTTAAAGCAGAAATTCATAATAATCTATTATGCTCAGTTATGCAAAAACATTATGAACAGTAGTACACTGATAGCGATAGTGTTCTGAGCTTCCAGTGCCATGTTAGACGATACGTCACACATTTTGCTCATTTGTCACACATTGTGTCACACATTTTGGTGAAGAAAGGTTGAGAGGTATGGTGTACACAATACATATTCTTTGAGAGATTTTCAAAGACAAAAAGATCTTTTTGACTCAGAACTGATTTATTTATGTACCTTTAAAATGATGGCCAATAAAAATACTGATTTAGCTACCAGATTCTGAAAACTAGTGGCCAAACTGACCACCAGTTCACAAAAAGATCTGTCCCATCCTGAAGAGGAAGAGGGAGAGGAGAGTAAGGTGGGGGGAAGGGAATAACATACTGTACAGTATATGATGTACACCAATACTGGTAACATGAAGATATTATATGCAATGTTTCATTAAGCAGTCGTAATACAGTATAATTATAAAAAAATGAAAGAGTTAGGAATTTGTGTACAGTTACATAACGTGATCCCAGAATCCACCACAGGAAAACAAAAGTAATGTATGTAAAAAAAAAAAAAAAAATTGCCATTTGGGTTTAAAATATTAGATACCATGAATGTTTAAAGAGCCCCTGACACCTTTGGGACAACTGAAAAAAATCTAATGTATAGACATGATTACGTTTATATCTCATATTTTTCCTGTAATTATCACCCATATTTATTGTGAGGAGCATTTTCATGAATACAGGATCTGTGCTCTACCTACTCCGCCCGCTTGCCTACACCTGACATCACAATTCGGTTTATGACATCACAGTCTGTTGATCTGGAGATTATTATTATGTCATAACTAGGGGATTCTGATGGCAGGTGTAGAAAAGCAGCCACTGCAGATAACGTTTAGGAAACAGGGATCTTGTTTTCATGCAGCTGTCCTCAGTGATAAGGGAAAAAAGGGGAGAATTACAGAAATACATGAAACGTAAACTGAACTGTGTCTTAATCTTATGTTTTTCTCAGTGTTTTCCAAATGGTGCCAGGGACTCTCTAACAAAAAAATTACAAGGCACTAGACTTGAAGACCTACACAAAGATATACATTAAATGAATGAAAACTTCCATTTCCCAGTTCATAGAATTACTTGTTTTCATGCAGAACTCACTCTTTCAAAACCTGCTTTAGACAACAAGGCAGACTGTTTATATGGTGCATGAACTACGAGGAAAGCAAACAGTTTTCAAAAATATTACTTTTAAAATCTAACTTCTACAGAAGTAGCATGACTTTAAATACAGGTTACTCACCTGTATCAGGAGTTCTAGGAATGGTATATGTTGTTCATCCACACTGGCAGGTATCCTTGCCGCTTTAAATCTTGCCGGAAGGTCTTCAAGCTGGCTCCTCCCACCCACCCGGGTGGTAAAACTCTCGGCTCGCCCCATGACGCCAGATCTGGCCTGCTGGAAGCTCACACGCCAGCGCCGGGCCGGAGGTCGGGTGGGTCGTAGGATAAACAACATACACCATTCCTAGAACTTCTGTTACAGGTGAGTAACCTGTATTTCTAGGGACATGGATATGTTGTTCATCCACACTGTCTGGCACACTCCTAGCAGTTCTCTGGGAGGAGGAGACAAGAAGCACACCGATACTTACTTGGGAAAGAGAGACTGAGACTGGAGGCCCCAAAACCAGCATCCCGGCGTGACTCAAGGTCGATGTGGTAATGGGTAATGAAGGTGTGTGCTGACTTCCAGGTAGCAGCCCTGCAGATTTCCTGGATAGGGACGTCCCTGGAAGCAGCCACCGATGCAGCAGTATGGTGGGTAGAATGAGCTCTTATCCCTCTGAGAGGTTCCATGCCCGCCAACTTATAGCAGAGATCTATGCAGAAGGTGACCCACCTGCCTATCGTCCGCTTGGCTGCAGGTCTGCCAGATGCGGCTTCAGCATAGGTGACAAACAGCTGGCGAACCTCTCCCCGACTTTCAGCCGCAAGGGCCCTTATAGTAAGCGAGCGCCTTCTAGGGTCCAAAGTATGGAGCCTGGCATATTCGGCCTCCGAGGTGTGATTGGGGTAGAACACCGCAGAGTCAACACCTGGTTAAGGTGAAACTCCACACCACCTTCGGAAGGAATTTCGGTGGGGGCGCAGGACAACCTTGTCCCTGTGGAAGACCAGGTAAGTAGACTCCGATGGAAAGCGCCTGGAGCTCTCCCATCCTTCTGGCTGACGGATAGCCACCAAGAAGGCGGATGTCTTCCACGACAGGTGAGAGAGTTCACACCTGTGCACTGGTTCAATGGCTTGCCCATGAGCTTTGCCAGTACCAGCAGTAGATCCCACGGAGGTGGAGGTTCTCGAATCGAGGAAATGTGACTGGCCTTTGAAAAAGCCGCCAGACCACCTCTCCTGCGCCACAGACTGCTTCCGCCCGCGCCTGTAAGCAGAGATGGCCGCCAGGGTGCACCTTAAGGGTCGCCGACCAAGCCCTGCTGAGAAAGGGACCACAGGTAGTCCAATATGCTCGCCAAGGAACAGGAGGAAGGGTCCAGGCCCTTGCCCTGACACCAAATGGAAAACCTTTTCCATTTGAAGGCGTAGCATTTTCTGGTCGACTCCTTACGGGACGCCTCAACTACGCTGAGGACCTCGTCGGAAAGACCCAAGGCCTGGAACTCTAGCCGCTCAGGAACCAGGCCGTCAGGTGCAGGGATTGAAGGTCCGGATGGAATATCTTCCCCTGATTGACTGAGAGCAGGTCCGGGCGAGCTGGAAGCTGCCTCGGAAGCCTGGAGCTGAGGCTGAGGAGATCTGGGTACCAGTACTGGCGGGGCCAGTCTGGGGCTATCAGAATCACCTGCGCCTTGTCCCTCCTTGCTTTGAGCAGCACCTTGTGCATCAAGGGGAACGGGGGAAAGGCGTAGAAGAGGTCCAGGGTCCATGGCCTCGAGAAGGCATCCCCCTGCAGAGAGCCCTGCTGAGGGGGGCGGGCATGGAACAGCCTCAACTTCGCATTCTCCCTGGAGGCAAACAGGTCCACCTGAGGTGTGCCCCAATGGGAGAATAGATTTCGTACCACCTCCGGCAGGAGAGACCACTCGTGGGAGGCAGCCCCTATCCGGCTTAGGGCATCGGCCAGGGTGTGGAGCTCCTGCCACATGAATGGCTAGAGATCCGCCTCCAAGCTGCGCATACAGTGACCAGATGCGGAGAGCTTCCTTACATAGGAGCATGGAGCGCGTCCCGCCCTGGCGGTTTAGACAGTACATGGTCGTGGTATTGTCCGTCTGGACCCGGACCACTTGACCCCGAAGAAACGGAGCAAAGGCAGTGAGATCTAGGCGGACCGCTCGGAGCTCCAGCAGGTTGATGTGGCATCGGGACTCCCGCGGGAACCAGAGGCCGTGCGCTCGGTGTTCCCCCAGATGGGCACCCCAACCCATCAGAGAGGCATCAGTCGATAGAGAGACCGTCGGCTCGGGGCGGACGAACGGGATGCCCTCCTGCAGATGAACTGGAACGGTCCACCACTGGAGAGTGTTCCACATCCCCTGGGTCACCGTCACTAGCTGGTCCAATGGATCGCAGCGTCAGACCACTGGCTGGCCAGCCCCTACTGAAGGGGGCATGTTCCAGCGGGCCCACGGGACCACGCTGGTATAGGCCGCCATGAGACCCAGGAGGCGAGGAAGTCCCGGCAGGGCGAATTGCCCAACCAGAAATGACTGGGCAAGGAGGAAAGAACTCGGCCCTGTCCGCCAGGAGCCGTGGTTTGCTCGAGAGAGTCGAGCTCTGCCCGGTGAAAAGAATCACCTGCTTCGGCTCGAATTCCGACTTGGCCTCATTGATGAGGAGGCCGACCTGAGGGAAAACCTGGAGGGCCAGGTCTTTGGACCGCTCCACCTCCTGTCTGGAGGGGGCTGCTATCAGCCAATCGTCCAGGTAAGAGTAAACCCGGACCCCTTGGCGCCGCAGGAATGCTGTCACCACTGCCATGCATTTGGTGAAGACCCTGGGAGCTGGAGATAAGCCGAACGGCATGGCTTGGAACTCGAAAAGGGAACCTTCCGCTCTAAGGCGAAGGAACCTTTGATGGGACGTGAAAGAACGTGTCCTGTAGGTCCAGAGAGCAGAACCACACGCCGTGTTCCAAGGATGGGATTATCTGAGCCAGAGTGACCATCCTGAAGGTTCGAGACCTTAGGAACTTGTTCAGGTCGTGTAGGTCGAGAATGGGGCGCCAGCCCCCCGTCCGTTTCGGAACCAGGAAGTACCTGACACGAACTCGGTTTGAGGGAAGGTCCGCCACCTCTCTTATCACCTCCTTCTCGAGGAGGAGAGCGGGCGTCGGCTCGGCGAGCTGACAGCGAGGCTTCGGACCCCGAGGTGCGACGGCTCTGAAGGGTGGGGCCTGCTTGAACTCCAGAGGCAGACCCTTTCCTACCACCTCCAACACCCACCTGTCTGTGGTAATAGCAGACCAGGCGGAAAGGAAGTACCGGAGCCGTCCCTCCACAGGGGGATCCCTGGGGTGAGGTGACGAGGTTGGGGGCGACACCCCTCAACCCGTCACTGTGCAAGCTTGGAGGAGGGACCGGCCGAGGGACCGCCTGGCCTTTACCTCCCGGCTTCCTGGAGGAGAAAGCCGCAGGCTTGGGTTTGGGACGCCAAGCGTGCTGGCCCTGGTGTTGCTGGGCCGGGCGGGCCGGGGGCGCAGATGGACGAAAGGGCTTGGGTTGAGGTCTGCGGCCCTTGTCCCTCTGAGCGGATGATACCGAATCCAAGGTGGCATTGGACTTTTCAATCCTCTGGAGGTGGCCTTCCACTCCAGGGCCGAAGAGGTCGGTCCCCAAGAAGGGGATATCCGCCAATTTGTGCTGGGTATCCGCTGTGAAGGTGGATATCCTCAGCCATGCCCGACGGCGCATAGCCACTGCAGCCGCTACTGACCTGGCACATGAATCACCGATGTCCAAAGCAGTCTGAAGTTGCTGCTTGGCCACTGCCCTGCCCTGGTCCCGCACCTGCTTGACCGTGGTCTGCAGGTCAGCCGGGAGATGAGGGACCACCTTGTCCAGGGAGCGCAACAGGGCGTGAGAAAAATGTGCCATCAGTATGGCCGAGCTGGCCTGACGAAGGCCAAGGGAGGACGTAGCGTAGACTTTTCGCCCGGCATAGTCCAATTTCTTGACCTTGTCGGGAGGTTTGTCTCCCAGCGCTTCCGCATCGGAAAACGCTGTTGGTAACCAACCTCTCGGCCGAGGGATGTTCCAGAAACCGGACAGGGAACCGGTAGGGACCCATACTTCCTGGCCATCCTGGCGAGGGCAGGGTGGAAGCAGGATGCTGCCAGAGCTCCAAGGCTGGGCCACAATGGCCTCAGCCACAGGAAGGCCTCAGAGGAATCCTCGGTTCAATACCTCCGTGAGGGATACTTGGCCCGCTTGGATACGGGCTCGAGCTGCATCCCGGTGGATTCCGAGATGAGTCTGAGCAACCCCAGGAAGGACGAAGGGCTGTCGTCCAGCGACTGACCTCCAGAGGACTCCAAGTCCACTCACTTGGAGAAGAAGGAGGAATCGTCGTCGGACTCGGAAGAGTCCGCAAAGAGCTGCCTCGGGCCTGAGCCACCCTCCACCTGCCGAGGGCGACTGAGAGTGAGGGTGACCGACAGCCTATGGGGCAGACCCTGAGCCGACCGAGAATTCTTGGTCGGAGCCCCAAACCGCGGCTGTGGAGGCGGAGGTTCCACCAGAATCGGTGGAGCAGCTGGTTTTGGCCGAACAACCGGCCTGACAACAGGCTCCTCAGGTAAAATGGGGGGTTGTTTCGGCCGCTCCGGTGACAGCCACTTAATGGTTGGGGAAGCACGCGCCGCTTATTCCCGGTCAGAAGGAGTTGCTTACAAGAAGTCTCGTGATCGCCGACGCAACTTATGCCGAGCTTCCCTCATCCGAGGAGGAGGAAGAGGACGAGCGCGGTGTTACCTCATCGCGTGCCGAGACCGAGACCGGCCTAGGATGGCGGGATCGGCTGGATCACAAGAAGTCCGAGACCGAGAACCTCGCTTTCCGAGGACGTGCAAAGAGAGGGACGGTGGAATCGCCCTCCCTCGCTCGGAGGGAACACCCAAGGGCTCCAGAACCGGAGGCACTGGCAAGCCCACAGGATCCTCAACCCCACCGGGGAACCGGGAGGGATTGTCATTGAAATGACAACTCGAGCCAACGGGTCGAGAAAGATCTCGATCATGGACGGGAGTCTTGGTCAACTGACCTGACGGGGACACCGTGAGACCAGTGGCCGAGTCAACGATCGATCGAAATCGATCGGTCGACAACTCGGGAGAGGGACCTTTCCCGGTCCCAAGAGCGTCGACGAAGAGACTTACCCTTGTCTTTCTTCTTGGACCGAGAAGAAGAAGGTCCAGCAGACGTTGGTCCCTCTCCCCTAGTGGAGAGGGACAGACAAAGCTCCTTAAAAGAAGCTGTGCAAGAGGAACCCAGGGAAAGTGGAATAAAAGCCGCGGTCGAGGAAGATGCGCCCCGCGCCGCCTCCTCTTCGAGGGCGATCATCTGCTCTAGCTGATCCGTCGAGCCCGCCGCCGCGGAAACCGCCGACCGGGCCTCTTTTGACTTAGCCGGTGGAAAACGTTTCTCGGGGCGCCCCAGTTGTAAACGGGTGGCACGGTCTTCGAGGACGTAGGCTGAGAAGGAAGAGCACAGGTCGCAAGCTCGCGGGTCGTGCTCGAGGCCTAAACAGTACACACGTGGAGTGCGGATCCGCCCGAGACATCTTCTGCCCACAAGGGCACCGACGAAACCGGAGTCGACGGTCCATCGCAGCCCGAGGGATAGAAGACTGAAGTCTTTAAACAAAACTTTTAAATTCGGAAAACCAAGAATTAGGAACCAGTCTTATACGCAGAGCGTTAAGGAGGGAACCTGAGCCCATGCTGTAGGAAGATCTGAGGTCATGGGCGGAGCCGAGAGTTTCCACACTGGTGGGTGAGGGAGCCAGCTGAAGACCTTCCGCCAAGATTTAAAGCGGAAGGGATACCTGCCAGACAGTGTGGATGAACAACATATCCATGTCCCTAGAAATACAGGTTACTCACCTGTAACAGGAATTCTAGTAGTAGTATATGTTGTTCAACCACACTCCTTGGCAGGTGCCTTGCCGCTTTAAGATGTGCCGGAAAGTCTTCAAGCTGGCTCCTCCCACCCACCTGGGTGGTAAAACCTTCAGCTCCGCCCCATGACACCAGATCTAGCCCGATGGAAACCAGGTTGTGCGCTGAAGCCGGAGAGGTTGGGTGGGTCATGTGGATGAACAACATATACCACGCCTAGAACTCCTGTTACAGGTGAGTAACCTGTATTTCTATGGACATGGATATGTTGTTCAACCCACACTTCTTCGCAGACTCCTAGCAGTTCTCTGGGAGGAAGGAGGCAAGGCGCGCACCCCCTTATACTTACTTGAGGAATAAGGACTGGAGAACTGAGGTCCCGAAACCAGCATCCCGGCATGATGTAGGTCAATGTGATAATGGGAAATAAAGGTGTGTGCTGACTTCCTGGTAGCAGCACTGCACATTTCCTGGATAGGGACATCCCTAGAAGCAGCCACCGAAGCAGCGATATGGCGGGTTGAATGAGCTCTTATCCCTCTGGGTGGCTCCATGCCCACCAACCTATAGCAGAGATCTATGCAGGAGGTGACCCACCTGCTTATCGTCCGCTTGGCTGCCGGTCTGCCAGGTGCGGCTTCAGCGTACGTGACAAACAGCTGGCGAACCTCTCCCCGAACTTCAGCCGTCCGCTCCTTGTAATAAGAGAGTGCTCTTCTAGGGTCCAAAGTATGGAGCCTATATTTGGCCTCCGAGGTGTGATTGGGGTAGAACACCGGCAGAGTCAACACCTGGTTAAGGTGAAACTCCGACACCACCTTCGGAAGGAATTTCAGGTGGGGGCGCAGAACAACCTTGTCCCTGTGGAAGACCAGATAAGGAGACTCGATGGAAAGCGCCTGGAGCTCTCCCATCCTTCTGGCTGACGTGACAGCCACCAAGAAGGCGATCTTCCATGACAGGTGGGAGATATCGCACCTGTGCATCGGTTCAGATGGCTTACCCATGAGCTTGGCCAATACCAGCAGTAGATCCTTCAGAGGTGGAGGTTCTCGCATTGGAGGGAATATGTGATCTAAGCCTTTGAAAAAACGCCAGCCCACCTTCTCCTGCACCACTAACTGCTTGCCGGTCCATGCCCCGTAAGCAGAGATGGCTGCCAGGTGCACCTTAAGGGTCGTCGACTGAAGCACTAGCTGAGAAAGGGACCACAGGCAGTCCAAAATGCTAGCCAATGGGCAGGATGAAGGATCCAACCCCTTGCCTCAACACCAAATGAAGAATCTCTTCCATTTAAAGGCGTAACATTTTCTGGTCAACTCCTTACGGGATGCCTCAACGATGTTGAGGACCTCGTCGGAAAGACCCAAGGCCTGGAACTCTAGCTGCTCAGGAACCAGGCCGTCAGGTGCAGGGATTGAAGTTCAGATGGAACACCTTCCCCTTGCTGACTGAGATCAAGTCTGGGCGGCCTGGAAGCTGCCTCGGGAGCCTGGAGCTGAGGCTGAGGAGATCTGGATACCAGAACTGGCGAGGCCAGTCTGGGACTACCAGAATCATCTGCGCCTTGTCCCTTTTTGCCTTGAGAAGCACCTACCTTGTGGATTAAGGGAAATGGAGGGAAGGCGTGGAAGAAGCCCGGTGTCCATGGCCTCTAGAAGGCATCCCCCTGCAGTGAGCCCCGCTGAGGGAGGAGGCATGAAACAGCCTCAGCTTCGCATTCTCCCTGGAGGCGAAAAGGTCCACCTGAGGGGTGCCCCAATGGGAGAACAGGTCTTGAACCACCTCCGGCAGGAGAGACCAGTCATGAGATGCAACGCCTATCTGGCTGAGGGCATTGACCAGACTGTTTGAGGCTCCTGCTACACAGATGGCTAGGAGATCCGCCTCCAGGCTGATCACGAGAGACCAAATGCAGAGAGCTTCCTTACACAGGGGCAAGGAGTGCGTCCCGCCCTGACGGTTGACATAGTACATGGTCATGGTGTTGTCCATCTGGACCTGAACCACTTGACCCCGTCCAAATGGAACGAAGGTGGTGAGGACTAACCGTGCTGCTCGAAGCTCCAGCAGGTTGATGTGGCATCGGGACTCCTGAGGGGACCAGAGGCCGTGGGCCCTGAGCTCCCCCAGATGGGCACCCCAACCCATCAAGGAGGCATCAGTCGTAAGGATGACCGTCGGCTCGGGGCGGACAAACGGGATACCCTCCTGCAGATGACCTGGGACGAGCCACCACTGCAGGCTGTCCCACATCTTCTGGGTCACAGGTACTGGCTGGTACAGAGGACTGAAGTGCCGAGACCACTGGCAGGCCAGCCCCCTGGACCAATGGACCATGCTGGTGAAGGCCACCATGAGACCTAGAAGGCGCAGGAAGTCCTGGGCAGGGCGCAATTGCCCAACCCGAAATGATCAGGCAAAGGAGGAAAGGACCTTGGCCCTGTCTGCCAGGAGTCAGGCTCTGGCTCGAAGGGAATCGAGCTCTGCCCCGATGAACTGAATCACCTGCGATGGCATGAGTTCCGATTTGGCCTCGCTGATCAAGAGGCCAAGTTGGGAGCAGACCTGGAGGGACAGATCTCCGGACCGCTCCACCTCCAACCTGGAGGGGGCTGCTATGAGCCAGTCGTCCAGGTAAGGGTACACCTGGACCCCTTGGCACTGCAGGAATGCTGTCACCACTGCCACGCAATTTTTGAGAAGACCCTGGGAGCTGGAGAGAGGCCAAAGGGCATGGCCTGGAACTCGTAAAGGGATCCCACCGCTCAGAAGCGGAGGAATTGCCGACGACACGGACGGATTGGGACGTGAAAGAACGCATCCTGGAGATCCAGAGAACAAAATCACACACCTAGTTCCAGGGATGGTATGATCTGAGCCAGAGTGACCATTCTGAAGGTGCGCGGCCTTAGGAACTTGTTCAAGTCGTGCAGATTGAGAATGGGGGCACCAGCCCCCTGTCTGTTTTGGGAACAGGAAGTTCCTGGACACAAACCCTGGGCATGGAGGAGGATCCAACACCTTGCTGACCACCCCCTTTTGGAGGAGAAGAGCTATGTCGGCTCGACAGGCCGACAAGAGGCTCTTGAGACAGTAGCCCCACCCCGAGGGGCGCTGGCTCGGAAGGGTGGGGTCTGCTCGAATTCCAGAGACAGATCTCTACTGACCACTTCCAACACCCAACAGTCCGTGGTTATAGCGGACCAGGTGGAAAGGAAGTGGTTGAGCCGGCTCCCCATGAGGGTAGCCTGGGGAGGAGTGACGAGGTTGGGGGCGGCATCCCTCAACCTGTCACTGGGCAGGCTTGGAGGAAGGGCCAGCCCAGGAGCCGCCTGGACCCTTCCCTCCAGGCTTCCTGTTGAAGGAAGCAGGAGGCATGGCCTTGGAGCATCAAGCGTGAGCCTGCTGCCGGTACTGCTAGGCCGGCTGTGCCGCAGGAGTGGAAGGGCGAAAGGGGCTTATGCTGTTGCTGGCGGCCTTTGTCCTTCTGGGCAGATGTGACCAAGTCCAAGGTGGCATTGGACTTCTCAATCCGCTGGAGGTAGCCCTCCACCCCAGGCCCGAACAGGCCTGAACAAGTCGGTGCCCATGAAGGGGACGTCTGCCAGCTTGTGCTGGGTATCTGTCGTGAAGGTAGAGATCCGCAGCAAAGCTCTGTGGCACATGGCTACTGCTGTCCAGAGCAGTCTGGAGCGTTGCATGGCCACCGTCCCTGACCGTTGTTTGAAGGTCAGCCGGGAGATGAGGAAGCACCTCATCCAAGGAGCCCAAAAGGGCATGTGAAAAGTGCGCCATCAGTAGAGCCAAGCTAGCCTGTCGAAGGCCTAGGGAGGCAGCAGCATAAACTTTGCGCCCCGAGCAGTCCAGCTTTTTGGACTCCTTGTCCGGGGGCTTCTCTATTTCCCTGGCCTTTCTGGAGTGCAAGAAAACGCTATTGGTCACCAGCCCTTCAGTCAAGGGGTGCTCCGAAAAACTGAAGAGGGAACTGGTCGGGACTGCATACTTGCAGGCCATCCTGGCTGAAGGTGCAGGACAAGAGGCAGGCCGTTGCCACAACTCCAAGGCCAGACCAACAATGACCTCGGCCATAGGAAAGGCCTCCGTAGGGGAATCCCCTCAGTTCAAAATCTCTGTGAGGGGATATTTGGCCCGTTTCTGCACAGGTTCAAGCTGCATCCCAGTAGATTCTGAGATGAGCCGAAGAATACCAAGGAATGAGGATGGGATCTCGTCCACCGACAGACCCCCGGAGGATTCCAGGTTGAGGGGCCTGAAACAGAGAGGAGTCTTTGGACTCCGAGGAGTCTGCAAACAGCTGCCGACCACCTGAGCCACCCTCCACTTGCTGAGGCCGATCGGGGTTGAGGATGACCGACAACCTGTGGGGCAAGCCTTGTCTCGACCGAGAATCCTTGGTTGGGGCCCCAGTCTTGGGCTGAGGAGGCGGCGCTTCCACCACAATGGGTGGAGCAGTCGGTCTCGGCTGAGCAATCGGCACCGGAGTCGGCTCCTCGACCAAGGAACCGAGGGCAGAAGATCGCTTCAGCCGCTCAGGCGACTGCCACTTTATTGCCGGCGAAGGCAGCGGAGTCGGCTTCTTGCCAGCCAATAAGAACTGCTGCCACATGAGATCCTCATAGCGCCGATGCAACTTGCGCCAGAGCCTCTCCTCCGAGGAGGAGGATGAGCGGTGACACCGCTTTCCATGATGTCGGGACCGAGAATGTCGAGGTCGCCGAAGGTGGGTCGGAGAAGGGGCGGGGGAGACCCGCACATCCTCCGGTTCGGGGTCCTTGACCGGGGACCTCAGCTCGGGAGGCCGAGGCAAGTCCTCAGTAGGCACCGGAGGAACTGGCGAAGGAGGGTTGTCAGCTTCTCCAGTCGACAGCCCATCTAATGGGTCAAGGAAGATCTTGATCGCATCGACGGGTGTCTTGGTCAGCTGGCCTGACAGGGAGACCGAGAAGCCAGCGGCCTTGGCTGCAACCTGAACCGAAGTCGATAGAGGATGGTCCGGGGAGCGAGATCTCTCCTGCTCCCACGAACGTCGATGGTGGGACTTACCTTTTGGGTCCTTCTTCGACCAAGAGGAGTGAGTCCCTAAAGGCCCCTCTCCCTTAGTGGAGAGGGACTGGCAAAGCTCCCAAAAGGAAGAAGTGTAGGAGGAGCCCAAGGAGAGCGGGATAAACGCTGACGCAGAGGATGATGAAGCTGTGGCCTGGGCCGCCTCCTCCTCGAGGGCGATTAACTGATCCAGCTGCTCCATGGAGCCCGCTGCTGCGGACACCGCCCATCAGGCCTCCTTCGACTTCACTGGTGGAAACGTTTCTCTAGTGCGCCCCAGATGGATTGAGCATGTGGTCTTGAGAACCGATGGTGAAAAGGACTTGCACAGATCGCAAGCCTGCGGATCGGGGCCAAGACCAGGCAGTAGATGCTGCGTGGTAGCCAGGTCCGGTTCGAGACATCTTTTTGCCCGCAGGAGATGACGGAAGCTGGGAATGGATTTCGAGTCCATCGCAGCCACGAGGGAAAGTGAAGACTGAAGTCGAGTAAACCTCAAGACAATTTTCGGTAAAACCGAAGGTTTAGAATCCAGGCCTAGAGACACAAGAGCGCTAAGGAGGGAACCTGAGCTTCCAAGCAGTAAGGAAGATCTGGCGCCATGGGGCGGAGCCAAGGGTTTTACCACCTGGGTAGGTAGGTAGGTGGAGCCAGCTTGAAGACTTTCCTGCACATCTTAAAGCGGCAAGGCACCTGCCAAGAAGTGTGGATTGAACAACATATCCACGTCCCTAGAAAAAAATGTTAACATCTTCACTGGGTTACTTGACATGTGTACAAAGTCACAGTAAATCATTCGTAAAATAATATTCTGTTCTCACAGTGATACACGGGTTTTCTAACTATAATGTATTGTAGAGCCGTCTGACCACAGCTTTCAGGACTAAAGACAGGCTGGGACACTCTTGTCCCATCCCCATAGCTTAGTTTTATCAGAGTCTACGTATACTGTAACAACTGTATGTATAAAATACATGAAAGAAAGGAAAGAACGTTACGCTTGCATACCAAGAGCATTCAGGCAGAAAGTGGCCTGCCAGTTTCTAGGTGGGAGAAGGCTTTAGGGGGTTATTGAAGATACTCTGTACTTGAAGAGGGGGTTCACGTTTTCAGAAACAATAGCCAGTACTGTGTCTGAAGAAATCATCCAAAAATAAAGCCTTTTACTTGAGCAAGTTAAAAATCCATACTGATGCCTCCCAGTATAAAATGTGAAATTGAGGGAGAGGCAGTACAAATACAGTTTTACACTGCACAATTAATGCCACTAGCCAATTTTAAGCTTTAGACATATCTATTTTGGCACATCATTGTGCTTTGTCAATATGCTTTAACTTAACACCAAGATTCATGATGCCAGAGAAATGCTGTAAAAATTGGATTCCCCTGCAAAAAATATGCAACCTTTCTTTTGACAGAAATGCACACAAAGGTAAATTAACACATTTTCAAAACCGTCTCTTACATTAAAAAGTCATATTTACTACTGTATTAATTTAAAAGAAATCAGAAAACCATATAATTTGTGGCCCAAAATCACACATAAGTATTTGGTAAGGTACTGCTCAGTACTGAATGTATTGTGCAGTTTGTTATACTTGACTTTAATACCTCCAGCTTTAGAAATGCATTATCTTTAAAGGCATCGTTGGAAAACAAAACAAGCTGCCTACCCCAACATACGCTTAACATGTTTTATACCAATGAAGATATTAATCGCAATTCAAATCTCCCTGAATAATGTGACCTAAACAGGTCGGCTATAATATTATGAGAAATAAAGTTCTTTTGTCAGCATGGAGACCAAACAAGGTATTTGTTTCTTCTCACTGAAGCGGGGGTCTTCGGACCATGACTCATAACTGGTGGCCACAATGTAGTTGACTCTGGTGAGTATCTGCATGATCTCCAACTTAGTACCATGTTCACTGAGGACTGTGCAGAGAGCTTGCACAAACCAGGAGCCTCTGCCTGGGTTCCGCCAGGAATAGTACCCTGCAATGACAACAATGGAGTTTAAGATGGGAGTGCTGTTCATCAGTGGTGATGGTGACCACTAGACTTCGGTCCAGGTGTCGGTCTAAAAATAATCATGTAATGGATGGACGGCTTAGTGGATTGGTAGCGGTTTAAAGAGCCTAGCACCTCTAGCTCACAGGTTCAAATCCAGCACAGGTTAGTAGTGGCTGAAAGCCATTATCACCTAAGGACTGTTCTTTGGCCTATGTGAAACGAGTTGTGGTGGTGTCAGTCCAGTTCCCAATGAACGGGTGTCCACATTGCAAAACCACCAACACAACTGGCACCCTTGGCAGTCTCATATGACAGGCCAAGCATTTAACGGGTATGGAGTCTGAATTACCCTCTAACCTATGTAGTGGTTCCTCTATGGTAGGGTTGAAGCACACTGGCGGGGTAGTGTGTGGAACTCTGCATTGAGATTATCTGTTCTACTCCCGTCATGTGGATAAGCAGTGGACTTCAGATTCCAGGGCTGTCAGTCTTTCTAAAGAGGTAAACATTTTATCGAGGGGATAGCACCTCCCTAGAAAATCGTAAAATGTCACCTTTTAAAAATTCTAATTAGGCTAAAAGAACTACTGTTAGGTTGCCTAAGAGGGTAGCGAATGTACAGGTTTAGGGAGGTAGGGAAAATCTGCAGCGAGGCAGAAAGGTCAGTAGCCTTCTCTGAAGTACTGCTGGTCCATAGGGCTAGTACTGTAAAGAAACAGAGAATGGAAGAATTTAACAGTTGGTTACGAGGGTAGTGCGAGTCAAATGGGTATGGGCTGGTAGTGGGGGGGTAGGACTTGGGATAATAAGGACCTGTATGCACCAGATAGACTGCATTTAAGTAGAAAGGGCATCAGGGTCCCAAAGGATAAGCTGGAGGATTACTTATCAATGAACCTTAATTTAAACTGATGGGGGGGGGGGTCAATAGTGTGTGCTGCAACCGTAGTCACCAGGTCCAGGAGACTGATGGGCCTTCCCCCCATGAAGTCATCAGACAGAAGTAGGGGTGTGAGAGACAGAATGAGTGAGGGGAGGAGATGAAAAAGGCAGGTCAGTGGTAATGGTGTACAGGGGTCACGGTGGAAGGTGGTGTCATTAAATGGAAGGTGTCCGGCAAACAAGATGACAGATCTTCAGGCACTGATGGCTGAAGGACAGTTGGATATAGCGGCTATCACAGAGACGTTGGCCATCCAATACCATGGCTGGGACCTCATGATCTCTGGGTATAGGATTTACTATAAGGACAGACAGCTGGGGGGGTAGCTTTATTCACGAAGGAAGGGATCACATGCACCAGGGAGGAGAAGGCTGAGAATAAGACTGAAGCCTTGTGGGTACAGCTTCAGATCACCAAGGGGAGAAAGGTTAGAATGGGGAAGGTTTACAGATCACCTCTGCAGGATGAGGAGTTGTACAGAGTGTTGAGGGAGTAGATTAGAACGCTATGTGGTAGCGTAGTTATAACAGGTGATTTCAACCTACTGTACATGGAGTGGACTGTAGGACCCCAGCTACCTCCTGCTTCAGGAAACAGCTCCTCCTGGAGGCTTTTCAGGATAGTTTCCTGGCACAGGGCATCACAGAGCCTACCAGGGACGGAGCCATATTGGATCCAATACTGTCCAACGGTGAGCACGTCCAGGAAATAAAAGTGGAAGATCCTGTTGCAGGAGGCAACCACCGTACTGTGTGGTTCTACTTAAATATGGGCAAGGAAATAACCAGGACTAAGACGAGGGTAGTGGACTTCGTGAAGGTGGATGTTGGAAAGATGGGTGAAATCCTAGAGGTGCACCTTGCCAAAATCAGTCCGGAGATGGAAGTGGAACAGAAATGGTCCATTATAAAGATGGGTCTGATTGAGGACACTAATAAGTGAAGCTTTTCACAAATACAAGACAAACGAAGGGGACAGCGACTGGGACAATTACTCTCAGAAAAGCAAAGAAGCCAAGAGGGTGGTGAGACTTGGAAAAGCGGCAACTGAGCTTCAGATCATGGCGGGGGTCAAATTGGGGAACAAACACTTCTTTCGATACATTCAGGAGAAGAGAAAAATGAGATGGGGGATAGTTCAGTTCTTAGATGGTGATTGGATCATCGAGGATGATGAACAGAAGGCATCTGCTCTGAACAACTACTTCTGTTCGGTATTCACCAAGGAGCATGATAGGCCCATTCTGAATAGTGGTGTAAAGGCTGAGGATAGGGGGATCCCAAGAATGGTGACACCAACATTCACCACAGGCAGGGTCAGGGAAGCACTGGAGCATCTTAAAGCAGACAAAGCATCTGGACCGGACAGACTGCACCGAAGGGTGCTAAGGGAACTTGCTGAGGAACTGGTAGACCCCCTTGCACATTTTTTTCAACTGCTCACTAGAAACATAGACTTTGACGGCAGATAAGGACCACTTGGCCCACACAGTCTGCCCATTTCCCTACCTACTGGATAAGCTGCAGATTCTATTTAACCAACAGCCTACTTCCTGCAACCCCCCACTATAATTGCCTTGTGTCTGTCCCATGCATGTTTGAATTCCCCCACTGTTTTAGACCCAACGACCTCCTCAGGAAGGCTGTTCCATGTATCCACCACTCTCTCCGTGAAAAAAATTTCCTCACATTACCCCTGAGCGTCCCCCTCTATCTTTAAATTGTGCCCCCTTGTTCTTACACATCTCTTTTTCTGAAAGAAGCTACCCTCCTGGACTTTGTTGATTCCCTTGAGGTACTTGAAAGTTTCTATCATGTCCCCCCTGTCCCTCCTTTCATCAAGAGTATACATATTAAGCTCTCTCAGTCTCTCTTCATATGGTTTCTGCTGCAGACCCTGCACCATTTTAGTTGCCCTCCTCTGGACTGCTTCCATCCTGTCTATGTCCTTGCGTAGATGGGGTCTCCAAAACTGCACACAGTACTCCAGATGGGTCTCACCAACTGTCTGTACAAAGGGATAACCACTTCCCTTTTTCTACTTGTGATGCCCCTTCCTATGCATCCCAGTATCCCCCTGGCTCTCCTTACAGACTTTTCACATTGCTTACCCACCTTTAGGTCGTCTGATATGACTACCCCCAGGTCCCTTTCCATTTTGTTGTTGTGTACCTCCCCTGCTATTGTGTACTCTCCTCCTGGGTTTTTTCTTGGTGCATTACTTTGCATTTCTTTGCATTGAATCTAAGTTGCCATATGTCAGACCATTCCTCCAACCTTGCCAAGTCCCTTCTCATCTTTTCTACCCCCCTTGTGTATCAACTCTGTTACAGATCTTCGTGTCATCTGCAAACAGGCATACCTTTCCCTCCAGACCCTCTGCAATGTCACCTATAAAGATGTTAGAGAGGACTAGACCCAGTACTGAGCCCTGAGGTACTCCACTAGTAACCCCCCTTTCTTTGGAATGTGTTCCATTCACTATTACCTTCTGTGTCCTGTTGTGCAGCCAGTTTGCTACCCAGGAGACCACCCTGGGACCCACTCCCAGGCTGGCTAACTTGATTATTAATCTTTTGTGCGGGACTGTGTCAAATGCCTTGCTAAAGTCTAGGTAGGCCATATCCACAGCCCCTCCCTGGTCTATTACTTTGGTCACCTAGTCAAAGAAATCAATTAGATTCGTCTGACATGACCTTCCTGCTGTAAATCCATGCTGCTTTGGGTCCTGTGCCCTGCTGGCCTCTAGGTACTCAACAATTCTTTCTTTCAGAAGTGATTCCATCATTTTCCCTACCACTAAGGTCAAACTTACAGGTCTGCAGTTTCCTGCTTCTACCTTGCTCCCACTTTTGTGAAGGGGAATCACATCTGTCCTCCTCCAGTCCTCAGGTACCGCCCCATCCTCCCATGATCTGTTAAAAAGCGTGGTCAGTGGTGTCACTAGGTCCTCCCTTAGTTCTTTTAGGATTCTGGGGTGAATCCCGTCAGGCCCTATTGCTTTGTCCACCTTGAGTTTTAGGAGTTCTTTCAGGACTCTTTCTTCTGTGAATGGACATGTGTCAACCCCCCTACCCAGAGTGCTTCTATTGTCTGGTTTAGGTAACTCCTCCTCATCTTCTTTTGTGAATACTGAGCAAAAGTATTCATTCAGTATCTCTGCCTTTTCACTGTCTCCCTCTGCCCACCTCCCCTCTCCTTTATTAATCTTCACTATCCCTCCCTTAACTTTTCTATGCTCCCTAATGTACCTATAAAATGTTTTATCCCCCTTCTTAACTGAGTTGGCTATTTTTCCTCGGTTTGGACCTTTGCTAGTCTGACTGCCTTCCCCACTTCTTTCTGCTTTAATTGATACAGTTCTCTGTCATGCTCCTTCTGTGATTCCTTATACTTTCTGAATGCAGCCTTTTTCTCCTTAACCTTCCCTGCCACCTCTTTTGAGAACCATAGTGGTTTTTTACTCCGCTTTGTTTTATTTGTTTCACACAAAGGCTTGTTGCCTCTATGATGGCAGTTTTGATTTTTCTCCATTGTTCTTCCACCGCTCCTTTTTGGTCATTTGCTAGTGCATTTTTCAGGTATTCACCCATTTTGCCAAAGTCAGCCCTTCTAAAGTCCAGTATCCTTGTTTTTGTATGGCTTATCTCCATGGTTGTGCTCATTGTGAAGCACACTGTGCAGTGGTTGCTTGTTTCCAGATGTCTACTGACTTCTAAATTTGTGATCCTCTCTCCATTTGAGAGTACCAGGTCTAGTATTGCTCCCTCCCAAGTGGGTTCCAACACTAGCTGTCTAAGGCCTGCCCCCTGCAGAGCATCGAGAATGACCCTGCTCTTGGATGTGGCTGCAGTACATGTTATCCAGTTAACATCTGGCATATTCAGGTCCCCCATCAACAGTATCTCCCCTTTTTCAGCCATTTTGAGAATGTCCTCTCTCATTTTGTTGTCCATTTCCTCCCCTTGAGACGGGGTCTGTATACAACCCTGTGTGGATTGTGATGCCATTCCCTGTCTCCAGGTGACCCAGAGTGCCTCTTGTCCTCCCTTTACTTTTTAGTTCTGTAGCTTTGATCCCTTCCCTTATGTATAGAGCTACTCCACCTCCTCTTTCACCTTCCCTGTCCCTTCTGTAGATTGTGTACCCTGGTATGTTGACATCCCAGTCATGGTTCTCGGCGTACCAGGTTTCTGTGACTGCTACAATATCCAATTGTTCATCTTCCATCAGGGCTACTAGCTCAGGAAGCTTGTTTCCCAGACTATGGGCATTGGTACTCATTGCCCTCCATTTAATGTTGGCTTTATCCTTTTTTCCCCCATCCCTGCTCTTATTTTCCTTGTCTATTTTTCCATTTACCCCGTCCTGCCCTGTGTTGAGCTCTGTACCTCAGTGTTTACCTTACTACCTGCCATGTTTCGTGGGGGGAGGCTTGAAATTTCCTGCCTTTTATCAGCGACTCCCCCCTTGGCTAGTTTAAAAGCTTGCCAAGGAAGCATTTAAACCTATCACCTAGGAGCTTGGTTCCCTTCGTGGACAGATGCAGACCATCATGCCAGTATAGACCTTTATCTCTCCAGGTGGCCTCCCAGTCCCCAATGAAGCCAAAGCCCTGTCCTCTGCACCAGTTTTGCAACTATTCATTAAACTGCATGGTGTGCAGTACCCTAGCCTCACTCCTGCCATGGACTGGTAGCACCTCTGAGAAGGTTACCGTGCTTGCTACCTGTCTGAGGCCCCTCCCCAACTCCACAAATTCATTCTGCACTGCACTGATCCCATGCCTAGCTAGGTCATTTGTCCCAAGGTGGACTATGATATCTAGTTCCCTCTCCTGTGATGCTGCTTCTGCAATCCTGAGATTAAGCTTCCTGTCCCTCAAGCCATGGCACCAGGCAGGCACCTTACTTCCTTCTCCTCTCCCTTTCCCAGTTTTAGCCCCCTAACAATAGAGTCCCCTATCAGAAGCCGTTTTCTTTCCCTGTGGTGTCCCTTGCCACCCTTTTGTGGGTCTCCCTTGTGGATGTCCTCAGCGTTCTTCTGGGTCTCCACTGAGGGTGCCATCATAGAGGAACCTTGCTCTGCCAGAATGGCATATGATTTGTGTAGAGGTACAACTAGGGGGCTTTGCCTCTGGTCCACCACCTGCACCCTCCCAGAACCCACTGTGGTCCAACTGCTCTTCATACTTGGCAACCTCTGAGGCAGTGGTTGTGGCAGTGGTGCTCTTTGGAAGGGGGAGGCCTCCTTAATCCTTGCTAGTTCAGCCTGGAGGTGGGCAACCTCCTCCCTCAGAGCTGACAGTTGCGGCAATAGGACAGCAACGCAGTTTTCAGAATGTCTCCGGAAAACTGCTGCCCCACAGCCAGTGCATTGCACCACCCCACATGTCCCTCTCCTTATAATATACAATATGTAATATATATATATATATATATATATTTTTTATTATTTGTGGTGTGTACCACCCTTTTGCACTGTGCTGGGTTATTAAGGATATGACAGTTCTGCCCCAAGACCTGTTGAGAAAGTGATGTCAGAACTGTGGCTATAAAGGAAATGCCACGCCTGGGGGTGGGGTGTGGGGTAGGGTGGGTGGGTAGTCCACAGCCACTGGTGACTGTTAGAAACAATCAAATACACAACTGCTCCACCACCCTGGTGAGTATTGCCCTTTATAGTAATTCAACTAACTCCACAATTTAGTAGACCACGGCTCCTGCACAAACCACTCTACTGAGTCCAGGGATAAAAATTAACTCACTCCTCAGCCAGCAGGACACTTTTAAAATGTTACAAAAATATCCTTCCAAATCCTAGATCTCAACCCCAACAATCAAGCAAATTCAATTGTATCTCACTCCCTCTGGTTATAAAATGACTACACTTTTAATGGAATCCTGCAATTCTCTGCTTAATGCCAATAAGGAAAAAAAAATGAAAATTTTTGTAGAAAGTGTAGCTCCCCTTCTTAACAAGTATTATGCCTCACCAGGTTTCCAGGTCCTAAATGGAGTTATAGTTTGTTCTTTGCAGTGTAGCAAGGTTCTCAGCTTCCAACAGACAAATCAAAGTCAGTCTACAGATGGGAACCGTGCCTAGGGACTGAAGAAGAAGAGCAGATGTGGTACCTCTCCTCAAGGGAGGGGGTAGGGAGGAGACCAACAATTACAGGCTGGTAAGCCTCACATCTATAGTCAAGAAATTAATGGAAACATTAATTAAACAGGACCTAGTTGAGTACCTGGAAAAGAATGGACTTCAGGATGGGAGACAACATGGGTTCGTAGCAGGGAGATCATGCCAGACAAACCTCATTACGTTCTTTGACTGGGTGACTAAGGAATTAAATAAAGACAACCCAGTGGATCTCTTATACTTCGATTTTAGTAAGGCCTTTAATTCGGTGCCGCATAATTTATTTATTCATTTAAAATTGGTGTCCAGGAAAGGCACACTGAGCCGAGGCTCGTTTCCAGGTGCGACCTGGGTACAAGAAGTGCACTGAGGGCTAAACAGAGAAAAAATACAAGTTCTAGTTACAGACGTAAGAGCTTATTAAAGAAGTTGGAGGACCTAGGCACTGTGGGGAGCACTGTCAGATGGGTGGGAAACTGGCTGAAGGACAGGCAGCAGAGAGTGGTGATCAACAGGGTGAGGTCGGGTGAGAGGGAAGTCACTAGCGGGGTGCCACAGGGATCGGTCTTGGGACCAGCCATTTTTAATATGTTCATTAGTGACACTGGAAAAGGCATTCAGGGCAAAATAGCCCTCTTCACAGATGACACTAAGTTAGGTGGTAGGGTTGAGAGTGCCAAGGTGGTGAAGGACCTGCAGAAAGACCTGAAAAAACTGGAGAGATGGTCCAAGGTTTGGCAGCTACAGTTCAATGCAAAAAGGTGCAAGGTGTTGCATCTGAGTAAGGGAAACCCTGGAGCAGAGTACTGGCTCAATTGGGTCCAACTCAGCATCACACACGAGGAAAGGGATCTTGGAGTCATCATATGTGACACCATTAAGCAGTCAAGCCTATGCAACAAAGCTTATGGCAAAGCAAATAAAACGCTGGGTTGTATAGGGAGAGGTTTTGACAGTAGGGACAGGGAAATGATCCTCCCACTATACAGGTCCCTGGTGATATTTCACCTGGAATACTGTGTCCAGTTCTGGAGCCCTCACCTTAGCAAGGACAAGGATAGGTTAGAGACTGCTGAGAAGGGCGATCAAGATGGTTCAGGGCTTCCAGGGGCTCTCTTACGAGGAATGTCTTTAGTCACTCCTCTCTTACAAGAAGTGACTAAAGACACTGAACATGTACTCTTTAGAGACTAGAAGGGAGAGGGGTGATATGACTGAAACATTCAAATTCATGAGGGGCATTAACAAAATACCCTACTCAGAAATGCTTAACAGAACAGAAGGCTCAGCCACCAGGGAACATGAATGGAAGCTACAGGGTGAGAGCTTTAAAAGGGATCTGAGGAAGTGTTATTCACAGAAAGAGTAATTGAACAGTGGAATAAACTGCCAGCAGAGGTTGTGGGCACTAAAACCATAGTGGCTTTCAAAAGAGGGTGGGACAGAGTAAGAGCTCAACAAGGTACAGAGGGTACAGGGGCTAGGTCCCGGGACCCATAGAAGGCCTCGGTAACCCTTGGGCAGACTAGAAGGACCTATGATCTCCTTCTGCCATCATCTTCTATGTTTCTAATTTGTGTACAAAGGCCCACAGGCCGAAAGCCAGAATAAAAAAAAAAAAAAAAAAACTAGTTGGTTTGGCAAAGAGGTGGCAGCAAAAGAGAGCAGCCTTTTGTAAGTACAAACGTATTCTGAGAGATGCAGACAGGGAGGATTACTCAATGAAGTCAAGAGAGGAAAGCAGAGCAGTCAGGGCAGCAAAGGTCATGAGGGAACTAAAGTTGGTGCAGGAGGTAAGGGTAGGGGAAAATGACTTTTTTAGGTACATACAGGAGAAAAGGAGTAGCAAGCATGGGATTGTTAGATTAGAGGGTGGAGGGATGGGCGGAAAGTAGTGAGGAACAGGTGGAGGCACTGAATGAGTACTTCAGCTTGGTTTTCACTAGGGAGTAGGATGGATCTATGCCACAGGGAAAAATAAGAGTTCGGAAGGGAAGGGGGGTGAAACAGATGGTGCAATTCAGGAGGGCAAGGTTTTAAAGGGCCTTAGGGTAGACAAAGCTCCTGGACCGGATGGCATGCACGGGAAAGTTCTGAGGGAACTGGTGGCCGTCCCAGCTAGTCCTCTAGTGGACCTGTTCAACACATCGCTTGAGACAGGGTGCTTGCCTCAGGACTGGAGAATGGTACATGTGGTGCCTCTGCACAAGAGTGGACTCGGGATGATCCAGGTAATTACAGACCAGTCAAGCCTTACTTTCACTGCAGGCAAATTAATGGAGACCATACTAAAGGAGAGATTAGTGGACTTTCTGGAGGTGAATGGTCTCCAGGATGAAAGGCAACATGGGTTTGTCTTGGGAAGATTCTGCCAGACCAACCTGATAACATGTTTTTGATTGGGTCACAGGATCTGTGGACAAGGGCCAGGTGGCTGATGTCCTGTATCTGGACTTTTATCAAGGTCTTCGACTCTGTGCCATATGGGAGATTGCTCAGTAAGCTGCAGGACCTAGGAGTTGGGGACAAGCTGGCGGGGTGGATCCAGAGCTGGTTACAAGACAGAAACCAGAGGGTGTTAAGTGTGTGGGGGTTGGGGGGACTCTCAAAACCGAGGTCTAACCAGTGGGGTCCCACAGGGCTCAGTGCTTGGACCAGTGTTGTTTAATATCTTTACTGGTGACATAGAGGATGGGATCAAAAGCAGAATCTGCCTATCTGCAGATGACACTAAGCTCTGTGAGGGGGTGGAGACAGGAGCTCAGGGAGGACCTGGCTAGGCTCAAGAAGTGATCGGGTAGCTGGAAGCTGGGGTTCAACGCTATGAAGTGCAAAGTCATGCACCTGGGAGCCAAGAACCCAGGAGCCAGTTAATGGTTGGGAGGGGTGCAGGTGTCCAGTTCTAAGGAGGAAAAGGACCTAGCAGTAATCATCATAGGGACCCGAGGCACTCTGCACATTGCTGTAAAGCAGCAGCCTAAGCTGACAGGATGCTGGGATGCAACGTCAGAGGAATCACCTCCAGGAAGGGGGAAGTCATTCTGCCATTGTATAGGTCCTTGGTGAGACGGCACTTGGGAGTACTGTGTGCAGTTCTGGAGCCCATATCTGAAAAAGGACATCAAATTACTGGAGGGGGTGCAGTGCAGGGCAACTAAGATGATCCAGGGAATGTGGGACAAACCCTATGAGGAGAGGCTGCAGGCACTCAATATGGATCACTTGGAAGACAGAACAGAGAGGAGAAACATGATCAAGACAGAACAGTTATGCAAGAACTTACCATAACAGTATATCTTCGAGAGAATCTCTTGCAGCAGGTCATACCTTAGGAACTATAGCCACCAGGCACCTGGACCATATGGAAACATTTTTGCCAGCAGTCTTCCTGGGACTGCCCACAGCAACATCAACATGTTCATGTCCCCCTATATAACTGTAGGAGGCCCCACTCCCTCCTCAGTTCCTCGCTGTAGACACGCCACTGAGGATGAGTCCCTGAGGGGAAGTCAGAGAAATCCACCTCAAGAAAGATGGAATGCAGAAGGTTACCATCCTGAAGAAGAGAGTACAGGAAAGGAGAACTTCAGGAGCAAGGGGGAAGTGGATGGAACAGCATGATCTGCAGCAAGAGATTCTCTCGAAGACCTACTGTTACGGTAGGTTCTTACGTAACTTTTCTATCTTCTTCAATGATATCTCTTGCAGCAGGACACACCTTGGGAACCAGTCCCAAGCAGTACTGCAGAGGGAACAACAGTCACGGCGGTTGGAAGGCAACAGTGTATGAAAGCAAATCTTGCAACACAGCTAGACCAACATTTGCTCTCCTTCTAGAGGCAATGTCCAGGCTGTAGTGCTTTGTGAAAGTGTGAACAGTACTCCAGGTTGCCGCACCACAAATCTCAGCTGGAGAAATTCTCTGAAACAAGCAATGGAAGTGGCCATGCGTCTGACAGAGTGGTCCTCAAGAGCCCCATGAGGTTCCTTAGCATACTTCCTATAGGTAAGCAATAAGACATGACAGGGTGTGTGTTAGACACTTTAACACACAGCTAAGAGACATAGTGAGGCACGAGGCCACCGGCCGAGTGCGTCAAACCTCCTAGCCATCTGTTAAAGTGTCTAAGACAGACCCTGGAGTGGCTTATTGCACTTATGAAATGGGTAAGTAATTAAAAAATGTAAATCTTTTTTTTTTAATTTAAATAAAATAGTTCCTCCGCCTTCAGTTTGCTGTGTTTTTTTGGGGGGGAGTTGAGGACTTATGACCTGGGAAGGCTGTTGTAGTTTTATACTTGTGTGCTTGTCATAGCGATCCCCCAAGTCCGCTATGTGGAGGTGGTACTGAATCGCGATGCTTGCCTTCCCACAGTGTTTCTACTGAGTTTCTACATTGTTAGGGCAGCAGGCAGCACAATGGAGGACATAGCAGTACAGTACAGAACAGTATATACATTCATATATATATATATATATATATACATATATACATACACATACATAGGGGCAAATCAGGTGCAGAAATGCAGCTCGGTACCACAGAGGTAAGGATGTGATGAACTTCAGCGTGATAGGAAGAACAGGGAGCAATGGAAAGTTCTAGCATAAAAAATGTATTGAGCGGGTGGGCAACACCGGAAGAAATATACAAGTTACTCACATGTAACAGGAGTTCTAGAAGTGGTATATGTTGTTCATCCACACTTACTGGCAGGTTCCTTGCCGCTTTAAATCTTGCCGGAAGGTCTTCAAGCTGGCTCCTCCCACCCACCCGGGTGGTAAAACTCTCAGCTCCGCCCCAAGACACCAGATCTAGCCCGCAGGAAGCCAGGTTTGGCGTCAAAGCCGGGGAGGTCAGGTGGGTTGTGTGGATGAACAACTTATACCACTCCTAGAACTCCTGTTACAGGTGAGTAAATACAGGTTATTCACCTGTAACAGGAGTTCGAGGAATGGTATATGTTGTTCATCCACACTGTCTGGCAGTTCCTTGCTGCTTTAAATCTTGCCAGAAGGTCTTCAAGCTGGCTCCTCCCACCCACCCGGGTGGTAAAACTCTTAGCTCTGCCCCATGACGCCAGATCTAGCCCGTTGGAAGCCAGAAGCAGCGTCAGGCCGGGAGGCTGGTGGTTTATGTGGATGAACAACATATACCATTCCTAGAACTCCCTTGTTACAGGTGAGTAACCTGTATTTCTAGGGACATGGATATGTTGTTCAGTCCACTCTGGCAGACTCCTAGCAGTTCTCTGGGAGGATGGAGGCAAGGCGCGCACCCCTACTTGGGAAATAAGGACTGGAGAACCGAGGTCACAAAACCAGCATCCCGGCGTGACTCAAGGTCGATGTGGTAGTGGGTAATGAAGGTGTGTGCTGACTTCCAGGAAGCAGCCCTGCAGATTTCCTGGATAGGGATGTCCCTGGAAGCAGCCACCGAAGCAGCGGTATGGCGGGTAGAATGAGCTCTTATCCCTTTGGGAGGCTCCATGCCCGCCAACCTATAGCAGAGATCTATGCAGGAGGTGACCCACCTGCTTATCGTCCGCTTGGCTGCAGGTCTGCCAGGTGCGGCTTCACCGTAGGTGACAAACAGCTGGCGAACCTCTCCCCGAACTTCAGCCGTCCACTCCTTATAATGAGACAGCGCTCTTCTAGGGTCCAGAGTATGGAGCCTATATTCGGCCTCCAAGGTGTGACTGGGGTAGAACACCGGCAGAGTCAACACCTGGTTATGGTGAAACTCCGACACCACCTTCGGAAGGAATTTCGGGTGGGGGCACAGGACAACCTTGTCCCTGTGGAAGACCAGATAAGGAGACTCGATGGAAAGTGCCTGGAGCTCTCCCAATCTTCTGGCTGACATGATAGCCACCAAGAAGGCGGTCTTCCACGACAGGAGAGAGACGTCACACCCGTGCATTGGTTCGAATGGCTTGCCCATGAGTTTAGCCAATACCAGCAGTAGATCCCATGGAGGTGGAGGTTCTCGCACCAGAGGGGATATGTGATCAAGGCCTTTGAAAAAGCGCCCAACCACCTTCTCCTGCGCCACAGACTGCTTTCCAGCCCGCGCCCAGTAAGCAGAGATGGCTGCCAGATGCACCTTAAGGTTCGTCGACCGAAGCCCTAGCTGAAAAAGGGAACACAGGTAGTCCAGAATGCTAGCCAAAGAACAGAAGGAAGGGTCCAACCCCTTATCCTGACACCAAACGGAGAATCTTTTCCATTTGAAGGCATAGCATTTTCTGGTCGACTCCTTACGGGATGCCTCAACAACGTTGAGGACCTCGTCGGGAAGACTCAAGGCCTGGAACTCTAGCTGCTCAGGAACCAGGCCGTCAAGTACACAGATTGAAGGTCCGGGTGGAGTACCTTCCCCTTGTTGACTGAGATCAGGTCCGGGAGGGCTGGAAGCTGCCTCGGGAGCCTGGAGCTGAGGCTGAGGAGATCTGGATACCAGAACTGGCAAGGCCAGACTAGGGCTACCAGAATCACCTGCGCCTTGTCCCTCTTCGCCTTGAGAAGCACCATATGGATCAAGGGACATGGAGGGAAGGCGTAGAAGAGGCTCGGGGTCCACGACCTCAAGAAGGCATCTCCCTGCAGCGAGCCCTGCTGAGTGGGGCAGGCATGAAACAGCTTCAGCTTCGCATTCTCCCTGGAGGCAAACAGGTCCACCTGAGGGGTGCCCCAGTGGGAGAACAGATCTTGTACTACCTCCAACAGGAGAGACAAGTCATGAGACGCAGCACCTATCCGGCTGAGGGCATTGGCCAGTGTTGGAGGCTCCTGCCACATGGATGGCTAGGAGATCCGCCTCCAGGCTGATCACGAGAGACCAAGTGCGGAGAGCCTCCTTGCACAGAGGCAAGGAGTGCGTCCCGCCCTGACGGTTTAGGTAGTACATGGTCGTGGTGTTGTCTGTCTGGACCTGGACCACTTGACCACGTACAAATGGAGCGAAGGCGGTGAGGGCTAGTCAGACCGCTCGAAGCTCCAGCAGGTTGATGTGGCATCGAGACTCCTGAGGGGATCAGAGACCATTAGCTCCCTCAGATGGACACCCCAACCCATCAGAGAGCGTCGGTCATCAGAGTGACTGTCGGCTCGGGACAGACAAACGGGATACCCTCCTGCAGATGAGCTGGAACGAGCCACCACTGGAAGCCGTTCCACATCTCCTGGGCCACTGTCACTTGCTGGTCCAGAGGACCAGAGCACTGTGACTACTGGCGGGCCAGCCCCCATTGTAGGGGATGCATATGCCAGCGGGCCCAACGAACCATGCTGGTCCAGGCCACCATGAGGCCCAGAAGGCGCAGGAAGTCCCGGGCAAGGAGCAATTGCTCAACCAGAAATGACTGGGCAAAGGAGGAAAGGACCTCGGCCCTGTCCGCTGGGAGCCATGCTCTGGCTCGAAGAGAGTCGAGCTCTGCCCCGATGAACTGAATCACCTGCAATGGCAGGAGTTCCAATTTGGCCTCGTTGATCAGGAGGCCAATCTGAGAGCAGACCTGGATGGTCAGATCCCTCGACCGTTCCACTTCCAACCTGGAGGGGGCAGCAATCAGCCAGTCATCCAGGTAAGGGTACACCCAGACCCCTCGGCGCCGCAGGAATGCTGTCACCACTGCCATGCATTTGGTGAAGACCCTGGGAGCTGGAGAGAGGCCTAAGTGCATGGCCCGGAACTCGTAAAGGGATCCCTCTGCCGTGAAGCGGAGGAATCGCTGGTGAGACGGACGGATTGGGACATGAAAAAACGCGTCGTGAAGGTCCAAAGAACAGAACCACATGCCTTGTTCCAAGAATGGAATGATCTGAGGCAGAGTGACCATGCTGAAGGTGCGAGACCTTACGAACTTGTTTAGGTCGTGTAGGACAAGAATGGGGCCAGGAAGTACTTGGACACTAACCCTGGGTCTGGAGGAGGGTCTGCCACTTCCCTGATCACCTCTTTCTGGAGGTGCAGGGCAATATCGGCTTGACGAGCCGACAGAGAGGCTGTGGAACCCATAGCCCACCATGGGGCGACGGCTCGATAGGGTGGGGACTGCTTGAATTCCAGAGGCAGACCCCTGCCTACCACTTCCAACACCCAGCGGTCCATGGTGATAACGGACCAGGCGGAAAGGAAGTGATGGAGCCATCCCCCCACAGGGGGGAACCCGGGGAGGAGTGACGAGGTTGGGGGCGACACCTCTCAACCCGTCACTGGGCAGGCATGGAGGAAGGGCCGGCCAAGGAGCTGCCTGGGCCTTTTCCTCCCGGCTTCCTGCTGGAGGAAGCAGCAGGCATGGCTTTGGGGTGCCAAGTGCGAACCTGCTAGCCCTGATGCTGGTGTTGCTGGGCCAGACGTGCAGCAGGGGCTGAAGGACGAAAGGGCTTAAGCTGCTGCTGGCGGCCTTTGTCCTTCTGGGCAGACGTGACCAAGTCCAAGGTGGCATTGGACTTCTCGATCCATTGAAGATGACCCTCCACCCCAGGACCAAACAAGTCGGTACCCAGGAAGGTAACTTCTACCAGCTTGTGCTGGATATCCGCCATAAAGGTGGAGATCCGCAGCCAAGCTCTGCAGCGCATGGCTACTGCGGCCGCTACAGACCGAGCACACGAGTCAGCGATGTCCAAGGAAGTTTGGAGCTGCTGTTTGGCCACTGCCCTTCCCTGATCCTGCACCTGCTTGACCGTCATTTGAAGGTCAGCCGCGAGATTTGGAATCACCTCATCCAGGAAGCCCAAAAGGGCATGTGAAAAGTGTGCCATCAGGACGGCCGAGCTAGCCTGACGAAGCAGCACAGACTTTCCGCCCAGAGTAGTCCAATTTCTTGGACTCCTTATCGGGTGGCTTGTCCACATCCCGAGCGTTCCCAGAACGCTGGAAAACGCTGTTGGTCACTAACCCCTCCGCAGAGGGGTGCTCTGAGAAACCGGAGAGTGAACCGGTAGGGACAGCATACTTCTGAGCCATCCTGGCCGAAGGTGCTGGACAAGAAGCTGGCCGCTGCCACAACTCCAGGGCTGGGCCAACAATGGCTTCGGCAACCGGGAAGGCCTCTGTAGGGAATTCCCCTCGGTCCAGTATCTCCATGAGGGGATACTTGGCCTGATTTGAAACGGGTTTGAGCTTCATCCTAGTGGACTCTAAGATGAGTTGAAGCATTCTAAGGAATGAGGATGGGCTCTCGTCCACCGACTGACCCCCAGTGGACTCCAAGTCAAGTGGCCTGGAGAACAAAGAGGAGTCCGTCGTCAGACTCCGAGAAGTCTGCGAACAGCTGCCGAGCGCCTGAGCCACCCTCAACCTGCCGAGGTCGATTGGGAGTGAGGGTGACCGACAACCTATGGGGCAAACCCTGACCCGACCGAGAATCCTTGTCCGGGGCCCCAGTCTTCGGTTGTAGGGGCGGAGGTTCCATCACAATGGGTGGCACAGCCAGTGTCAGCCAAACAACCAGCTTCGGCTCCTCGACCACTACGAGGGGTTGTTTCGGCCGCTCCGGTGACAGCCACTTAATGGCCGGGGTAGGCGACGGAGTCGGCTTGTTCCCAGACAATAAGAGCTGCTGCCACATTAAATCCTTGTAGCGCCGACGCAACTTGCACCGGAGCCTATCCTCCGAAGAGGATGACGAGGATGAGCAGCACCGCTGTTTTCCATGGTGCTGAGACCACCGACGTCGGTGGGATCAGCTGAACCTGGAAGAGGTCCAAGACCGAGACCTTCGAGGATTCCGAGATTGGGTAAGAGAGCGGGCGGAGGAAACACGCTCCTCCCTCGGTTCAGGGACCTTAACCGGGGACTCCGGCACAGAAGAGTCCTTGGTTTCCACCGGGGGAAGCGGTGAAGAAGGGTTGTCGGCTTCTCCGGTCCATCCATCCGATGGGTCGAGAAACATCTTGACCGCGTCGACGGGTGTCTCGGCTGGCTGACCTGATGGGGACACCGTGAAGCCAGCGTCCTTAGCTGCAACCTCGACCGAAGTCGAGTGTCGACTATCCGGGGAAGGGGATCTCTCCCGCTCCCACGAACGTCGACAGTGGGACTTACCTTTGGGAGTCCTTGTTTTTGGACTGGGAGGAATGTCCCAATGGCCCTTCTCCCATGGTGGAGAGGGATTGGCAAAGCTCCTTAAAAGAAGCTGTATAGGATGAGCCCAAGGAGAACGGGATAAATGCCACGACTGAGGATGATGATGATGCGGCCTGGGCTGCCTCCTCCTCGAGGGCGATCATCTGCTCAAGCTGTTCTGCTGAGCCCGTAGCCGCGGACACCGCCCAACGGGCCTCCCTCGACTTGACCGGAGGATAACGTTTTTCTGGTCGTCCCAAGAGCAATCGGGCAGTGCTGTCCTCCAAGACTGAAGCTGAAAAGGATTTGCATAACTCACAAGCCTGTGAGTCATGGCTGAGTCCAAGGCAATAAACGCACGTGGAGTGCGGATCGGTCTGGGACATCTTCTGCCCACAGGGGCACCGACAAAATCTGGGAGTCGATCTGTCCATCGCAGCCGCGAGGGAAAAAGACCGAAGTCTTTTGAACTTTAGAATGAGTTTCGGTTTAACTGAAGAGTGTGGATCCAGGCCTACAATGCAGAGCGCTAAGGAGGGAACCTGAGCTTCCAAGCGATAAGCAAGATCTGGAGTCATGGGGCGGAGCCGAGAGTTTTACCACCCAGGTGGGTGGGAGGAGCCAGCTTGAAGACCTTCCGGCAAGATTTAAAGCGGCAAGGAACCTGCCAGTAAGTGTGGATTGAACAACATATCCTCGTCCCTAGAACTTGACTTTTTTTTTTCTATTAAAATGTGTTGCGATCAAACAAAGACTCATCTGTGATGTGCACACAGTATGTGGGGGTGAAAATGTGTTAAATGGGAGGAACAGATGCATATAAGTAGCGGCTGGCAGGCTGGTCACTGAGGAGAACTGCGAGCAAGCGAGGGGAAAGGTCGGCGCATTCAGAACAGATTGGGGTACTCACAATTTTATTTTTGTTTCATTATGCATTGTAAAACAGGTACTCTTCTGTGTTAGGAAATGTCAAAAGACTGACGGCAAGTGAACAGGAGGTCAGAGGTATTTACTTATTTTGTTAGGCTGGCACCACTGCTTGCAGAAAACAAGATGGCTGCGTTTTCTTTTTTCAAGGTTCTGAGTGGGCAGCATCACCTATATCAATGCTCGCTTGACACAACCTGATCTTTTTCCCATGGTGTTAGACATATTAGCACACTCGCAGCAGCCAGTCAGAATGCTGCTTTGCTACCAGCCATTTCATAACAGAAAATAATGCAGTTGGCTAACCACTTGGAGAGGCACTGCTTAGACACTGGGATGCCCTCTTTCCCAGGAGAAAAAGAAGCAAACAGCTGTGAGGACTTTCTGCAGTCCTTCGTGCAGTGACCATAACATCTAAGTATTCTATGTACACATACGGTACGGAGCAATGCTTCCCCTGGATTGGCATGCTCTGGATAGTAGACAGGTAAATGGATGGTCTGATTCAAAGTAAACCCCAACAACACCTTCGGCAAAAACTTAATAATAAACAAGACTGCTCATAAACGAGAGCCTGTAGCTCTGAAATCCATCAAGCAGAAGTAATCGCAACTAAAAAAAATCAATCAAATTTTTATTTATAAAAAGCCCAATTCCAAAAGATCAACACACTTGTACAAGCATAATACATAAAAAAATTAAAGTTAAAACTATGATAAAAATTCAGTAATTTATAAAATCCAGCCAACAAATTCAATCACAATCTGCAAAAGCTCATCCAGACAAATGGGTCTTTAAAGCAGATTTAAAGCTCTCGACTGTCAGGCACTCTAATCTGATGAGGTAGAGAGTTCTACAGGGCAGGGGCCACAAAAGCAAAAGAACGGGGCCAAAAGTCTTAAGTTGAACCCTGGAAACCACTAGCAATCCCTCGTTGGCGGAGCAGAGTGAGCGGTAGCAATGAAGGAGATCTTGCAAGTACCGAGGACCCTGACTATGTAGGGCCTTAAAGGTCAGTAACCCGATCTTGAAGGTGATTTGCCGCTGTACTGGCAGCCAGTGCAGGCCGCAGAGCACAGGTGTGATATGGCAAGATCTTGGTAAGCCAGTCAACAACCTGGCTGTCACATTCTGAGACAGCTGCAAGCGATGAATATCAACCCCCAGGAGCCCTAGGTACAGGGCATTGCAGTACTCAAATCAGGAGGTCACAAAGGCATGGAAAAAAGTTGAAAGAACGTTGGGCGGGACCAGGTGCTTTATCCGGGCGATATTCCACAGATAGTAAAAGGAGGTCTTGACAACGGCCGACACCTGGGACTTACGAGTCGGACCGTTATCAAAAACAACACCCAGATTCCGCACCTGGTCTTAGGTCGGCAGCTGTCTGTCCCCAAGCCAAAGTCCAGAGGGCTGTACAGCCAGCAACCCCACACCCTGATGGCCTGGGTCCACCAACACCTCAGTTTTGGCCGGGTTCAATCTCAGTCAGTTGGCACACAACCAGTCCTGGATCTCGGTGAGACAGCTATTAAAGACCAAGACAGCCCCATCCTGCTTGAGCACAAAGGGCAGGTATAGCTACATACTATCTGTCTAGCAGTGAAAACTCAACCCATACTGCCTTATAATGTCTCCCAATGGCAGCATGTACATCACGAACAACATGGGTGACAATATATGGAGCCCTGCGGAACCCAACAGCACAGAGGGAGAGGGCCCGATGAATACATCCCCAACACCACTCTTTGAGTCCTGCCTGTAAGGAAAGATCAAAACAATCTGAGAACTGTACCCAACAGTCCACAGACCAGCCACAGGCTTTCCAGTAACACACCATGATCCACGGTGTCAAATGCTGCAGAGAGATCCAGGAGAACCAAGACTGAACGTGTCCTCCGATCTCTCGCTTTAAGGAGATCATTTAGTACCCGAATCAGTGTGGAGGGGTTGTGGGATAACAGATGGACCAGACACCGAACTTCAAGTTCAACACACAATCTCTGTGTGAAGTTTATTCAAAATGCAAAAGATTATCTTAAGCAATGGCATATCCCTTCTTCAGTACATCAGTTTGCAGCAACAGACTATGTATATCCTTTCTCTGCACTTAGCCAGCACCTACTGACTCACTGATCTCCGATCTAAACTTTTCAGTGAAAAACCTTCATCCCAATGGTTGCCTTGTTTGCTTGGGTGGTGGGGGCTCAAAAAGAAGAAATTCAAAACAAGCTACAGACATAGAATTCAGTGCAGAAGCACTGAAACAAGGGTTACCCCAAAGGGCAATGACAATAAGCCAAGTTTCAAAGAAACACAACATCCCACATACTTCCATAATACAAAGCATCACGGGATATATGCAAATCACCATGACACTTCAGACTTGTTCAGTTTACAGCAATTTACATGCATTTTAAATAGCACAACTAACTTAATTTTTATCCTACAGTCCCCTAGTAATTTTTTACCTTTATCAAATACACCTAGTGCCATGGTATTTTCAACATTTACAGGTTTTATACAGATAAAGTATATACATTAAAGTATTTCATGACATAGTGCCATAGCATACTAAATTCAACAATGAGGAACACAGCCTGTTGTTTTATACCAGCTCAGAGGATACAATAATATCGTCCCTGTACTGGGACCTGAGAGGGAAAAGGAAAATTAAAGAGGACACTATAGCATAGTCAAGAAAGGGAAGGGGGTGGCCAACCTTATAGACTAGAAATTGTAACGGATAGATTAGGCTAAGAAATAGAAGAACTGTTGCAACAGATTTAAGAAAAGGTCAGTCCTCAAGAGTGGCAGGAGCTCCCTGTCACAACCAGTGCTGTCTTAGTACTATGTCTCTTCTTAAATCCGGACTGGAAGGAATCACAGACGTCATGGGTAGTAAGACGATTCTCCAGCTGAAACGTGACCACCTTCTCAATAACCTTGCCGACAAAGGGTAGGTTAGAGACAGGTATGTAGCTGGTCAAACAGTCTGGATCGAGGGAGGATTTCTTTAGGAGAGGTGTCACCTCCTCCTCCTCCTTCAGGGGGTCAGGAAACACCCCTAACTCCAACGAACTCCAGACGATCTCAGCCAGGACCGGACTGATCACCTCAACACATCCCACAAGGAGCTGCATTGGGCCTGGGTCCAAACTACAGTACGTTGGTCGCATGCCCTGGATGATCTTCACAATGTCAGTGATCGCCAACCGGTCAAAGTCAAACCAGGTAAACTAGGTGCAAGCACCCTCCTGCCAACCTCCGCAACACCCATCAGAGGGTGCTAGATGGATTCCGGACCGGTTGGTGTCAACTTTATCTGCAAAAAAATTAGCAAACTCATCACACTTACTCTGTGAAAATGCTCTCCAGGACTGAAGACAGGTTGGACTGCACAATCTGTCGACAGTCTGGAAGAGCTGAGCTGGTAGGTTCTCCGGAGCGGCATCTCCCTGGACAAGAACTCTGCCTTCTTACAGGAGACTGCCGATTCATAGTCCTTATAATGGGCCATTAACCAAAGTCAATCCTAAGCCAGGCCCAATTTCCGCCAGCGACGTGCTAACCTTCGACCCTCTCGTCTCAACTCCTTCAAAGTCCCATCAAACCAGGGGGACTCTGGGCGAAGAGTGAGGAAGCAAACACGAACAGGAGCTAAGGTATAGTCATGGATGTTGCACAGGACTCCAGTAGAGCTTGAAGAGCAAGATGGCGGCCACGCTGGGCTAGCCACTGCACCGTATGTTCACTTTGTGCCGTTTTGTAATTTTGAATCGCTCTCCTGTGTGCTTTTGGGCGTCTTTGCCGGCGTTTTAGCTGGCGGATCAAGCTTTCATTCCGTTGCTCTGTTTCTCCGTTTTGGAGTTCGAGGTGGACTGAGTTTTCTTTTCGTTTTCGTTTTTCGTTTTTGAGTTCGAGGTGGACTGAGGTGGTGTTACGACCCTGTATGTGTCTGTAAGAAAGCCGTTTAGATCAGATGAGCGATACAGCTGCTGCTAGACGAGGATTCGTTTGATGTTAATGTCGGTGGAGTTGGGCTGGGTTGCTCTCTGTGCTACGAGTGGATAACAAGTGGAATATTTTTTGGCTTTTGGAAGTAACGACTACTGCATCAAACGGTGAGTTGTATTGGGACATTTGGGAGTTGGGCTGGGTTGCCTTCCGAGCCATGAACGGACAACAAGTGGAATTATTGCTTTATTAGAGTAATAACTATAGCACTGAATTGTTTGCTGCATCGGGGCATTTAAAGCCGGTGGAATTTGGCGAGGAGAGTGGGATTGTGCTGGCCCCCGGTCCTGCTGCCTTTGACTGTGAGGAGATTTAAAGAGGATTTCGTGTTTGTGGATTCTTACGGTGATCGGAGTTTGGGGGTGTGTTGTGAGATGGTTGCCTGGGGTGGTTGATGCTGGCTGGGCTCAGGGCGGGTGACGCCGGCTTGGACCTGCTGGAGAGCGGGTGCGAACTGCCGGTATCTCCTTGACCTACTGGAGGGGTCTACTGGTGGGTGGACACTGCTCCGGAGTCATTGCTGTGGTCCCAGTCTGGGTCAGTAGTCCACTCTGGGGCAGATATTCTCCCTCACACGATTATTCCGGTACCTATGCTCTTCGATTAGAACTGTTTAAGTTCTACTTTGCTCACAAGGCAGACTGACTTTGATCGTCCGGGTTGTGAGAGAGCCTGGAGTTCTTAGACCTGCAATACTGGATGCCTTAGCTCTTTATGTTTGATCCTGAATATGCCCTATCTCTCCTAGCAGCAGGAGTCTATGGAGATTAAAAGACCTTGAGTGAGGGGTTTAAAAGACTTGAACGTTTGCACTTACTCTCACACCTTAGTGAGAGTTTTGATGATTTAAATTTATATTCTCCGGTTTTTAGTTTGAAGACTCATTATCCACCTCTTTATGTTAACTCTTTATGATGCTATTTGAGATAAACCTTGATGCTGGTTTAATAGTCAAATTTTAATATATTTTTATTAATCCGTTTATTTTATTATTATTATAGGTTTTGTTTGTTTTAGTATAAGATTATCTTTGTTTGAGGGTAGGTTGGTTTTTAAGTTGAGATAGTTTTATTTGACACTAACTGTTTAAGATGTGTCGGATGGGTCTTACGACGGTCAGGCGCTCTCTCCCAGTCTGCTCCGGAGCCTTCGTCCTTTTCACTGTCCCCACTTGTCTGCTGATGTCTTTAATAGGTGTCGTGCAGCGGGGATAGTGAGAAGGCGCTTGAGGGATGGTTGGACTGGACAGGTGGGAGATTGGAAAGGGTGGGCAGATAGGGGTAGTTGGGATGAGGAGCGCCCTGGGCGAAATGGGATCAGGAGAGGGGTCCTCCATGCCTGATTCCCATACCCAAGGGCTCCACAGATTGTGGGCAGATACTGTGCTCCTCTCCGAAAACCCATCCAACCCGGGTGGTGTTATGTAATGCCAGGTCCATTAGGAACAAGACTGCAATGATTGCAGATCTTGTTGCAACATCCGACCTGGCATGTATCACCGAGACCTGGCTGGATGAGAATGCAGGTCCAATATTAGACTCTGCTGCTCCGGCTGGGTTCTCGGTGATACACCGCCCGAGATTGGATCGTAGTGGTGGGGGAGTAGCCATCTTTTTTAGAACAGATCTGAATCTTGTGGATGTGCCAGTGGGTAACACTAGATCCTTTGAGTGTATCCTGGCTGCAGGTGCAGGGTTCAGGATTCTCCTCATCTACTGTCCACCCAGTGATGGTGGAGAATTCCTGAAGGAGTTCTTGCGGACTTCGTCGATCGACATGGCATGGGGAGTGCCCAGATGGTTAATACTGGGTGACTTCAGTACTTATAATCAAACATGAACTCAACTGGCAGGAACTTCCTCCAACTTATGACTATGTTGGGCCTGTCACAGGTAGTTACCTCTGCTACCCATATAGGGGGTCACTCATTGGATCTGGTGTTCCTACTGGATTTGGGGGTGGAACCGAATGTGTGGACGGACCATCACACCATAAGATTCAGCTTTGGGGCACCCCCTAATAGGCCTGCTTCTACGGAGATGGTCCAGTATCGCTCTTTAAGGGGAGTTACTCCAGAGGGTCTACTAGCGGTACTGGACCTATCGGGTATTTCAGGCGAGAGCATGGGTCCAAGGGGACCTCGTTCTTGCCTATAATAAGGTGGTGAGTGAGGCCCTGGACCTAGTTGCTCCTGTTTGTGTTCGCCCACTCACTCAGCGCCCAAGGACTCCATGGTTTGATGAGTTCTTGAAGGAACTGAGGAGAGTGGGGCGAAGGCTAGAGAGGGCCTGGCGGAAGTCCGGCCTGGATGCTGACAGACTTAGGTTGATGGATCATTATGGTATCTATCAATCAGCAATCACCCGTAAGAAGGCAGAATTCCTGTCCAGGGAGATTGCTGCTGCGCGGAACCGACCAGCTCAACTCTTTCGGACTGTCGACAGAATGTACAATCCACTCTGTCTACAGTCTGGAAGAGATTTTTCACAAATAAAGTGTGATGAGTTTGCTCGGTTCTTCACTGATAAGATTGCTAGCATTAGGTCGGATATCAGCCAGGCTCACTCTTTAAGGGTTTGCGGTGATTGGTGAGGGGAAACAAACACCTGTGTCACCTGGTCTGACTTTGGTAAGCCGAAATTCACGGATATTGTGAGGATTGTCCAGACTTTACGCCCAACCAGCTGTAGTTTGGATCCGGGCCCTACGTCACTGTTATTAGGTTGCGTAGATACTATTTGCCCGATCCTTGCTGAAATTGTCTGGATATCTTTGGAGCAGGGGGTCTTTCCTGATCCCCTAAAGGAGGCAGTCATTCAACCACTCCTGAAAAAACCTTCACCGAATCCAGACTGTCTAGCTAACTACAGACCTGTCTCTAACCTGCCCTTTGTGGGTAAGGTTATTGAAAACGTGGTTGTGCTACAACTGGATGACCATCTTACAAATCACAATATCTATGATACTCTTCAATCAGGATTTAGGAAAAAGACATAGCACTGAGACTGCCCTTGTCCGGGTTTTAAATGATCTCCTGATTGCGAGAGATTGAAAGGCTCGTACTGTCTTAGTCCTTCTTGATCTCTCTGCAGCATTTGATACTGTGGACCATGGTGTGCTTTTGGAACGCCTGCGGCTTTATTGCGGACTGTCTGGTACAGTTCTGCATTGGTTTCGATCTTTCCTCATGGGCACGAGACAGAGGGTTGTCACCGAATTTATTCCTCTGATGCCATCTTCCTGTCCTGTGGGTACCGCAGGGCTCCATTTTGGCACCCATGTTGTTCGCTATCATATGCTGCCATTGGGAGACATTATTAGGCGATACAGTTTGGCTTTCACTGCTATGCAGATGATACCGCCAGAGTTTGTCCTTTAATCCGGACAGGAAGACGCAGTCTCTATGCTTAACAGCTGTCTGTCCGAGATTAAGGACTGGATGAGTGCCAGCTGGCTGAGGTTAAACCCGGATAAGACTGAGGTGTTGGCGGTGGACCCAGGTCGCCTTGAGGTGGGTTGTAGGGCTGGGCTTCCTTCGGGCATATGGCTCGATGGTGCCCAGCTCTCAACCTCAGACTGAGTGCGTAACCTGGGCGTTATTATTGACGACAGTTTGACCCTAAAATTTCAGGTGTCATCCGTTGTCAAATCCTCTTTTTACCATATTAGGAATATTGCCCGGGTGAAACACCTAGTTCCTCCGGATGACATTCCTACATTGGTCCATGCCTTTGTGACCTCTCGCCTTGATTACTGCAATGCCCTGTACCTAGGGCTACCGGGGGTTGATATCTGCCGCTTGCAGCTGGTGCAGAACGCAGCAGCCAGGTTTTTGACTGGGACATCCAGAAGCAGTCATATTATGCCTGTGCTGCGCGGACTGCACTGGCTGCCGGTTCAGTGGCGGATCACCTTCAAGGTCGGGTTACTGGCCTACAAAGCCCTACATGAACAGGGACCACAGTACCTACAAGAGCTCCTTACTCCCTACTGTCCCTCTCGTTCACTCCGATCCGCAGACGAGGGATTGCTAGAGATTCCCAGGGTTCGCTTTTAAAACATCTGGGGCACGGCATTTTCACGCTGCCCCACTCTGTGGAATTCTACCGCCGGATACTTGTTGCCTGACCGTCCAGAGTTTTAAGTCTGAGTTAAAAACTTATTTATGTCTGAAGGCGTATGGAGAGTGATTTTTACTGTGATTTTATTGATATTATTATTGTTATTGTTTTACTCTGTAATTAAATGTTTGTTCACCTGTAGAGCGCTTTGGTTTCTGAAAAGCGCTTAAAAATAAATTTTACTTACTTACTTACTTAAGGAGTCAAGTGCCTCCGTCACTGCCTTATTACAGGCAAGTATATAAGTATACAGAATCGACCGGCTCAGTTGTTTCGGACTGTAGACAGACTGTGCAACCCAGCCTGTCTGCAAGTCCGAAAAGCTTTTTCGCAATTGGAGTGTGAGGAGCTTGCTCGGTTCTTTGCAACTAAGGTGGCTGACATCAGGGTGGGCTTGCGTCCAGCAATCTCTAAGGGTGATGTTGTGGAACAGTGCGAGTTCAGAAAACCTCAATTCTCTTGGAGTTCCTTTTGCCAACTGGAGGTCGTGGATATTATGAGGATCATCCATAGCGTGCAGCCCACGAGCTGTAGTTTGGACCCTGGACCAACTCCCCTAATTTTGGGTTGCTTTGAGATCACCGGTCCAGTTATGGTGCAAATAGTCTGGTGCTCCTTAGAGTCAGGTGAGTTTCCTAACTCCCTGAAAGAGGCAGTGGTTACACCCCTACTGAAGAAAGCTACTTTGGACCCAGACTGTTTCTCAAACTACGGACCTATCTCTAACCTTCTCTTTATTGGGAAGGTTATTGAGAAGGTAGTGGCAGCCCAATTGGAAGACCATTTAACCATCCATAATGTCTACGAATCCTTCCAATCTGGTTTTCGTAAAAGACACAGCACCAAGAATGCGCTGGTTCGGGTGCTTAATGATCTTCTGAGGGCGAGGGATCAGAAGAGGCATTCCATTCTAGTTCTTCTTGATCTCTCGTCAGCCTTTGACACTGTGGATCACCTGGTGGTGTTAGCACGCCTGAGGCTAATCTGTGGAATGTCGGGAACTGTTTTAAAATGGTTCACTTCATTCCTTACTGGGAGATCACAAAGAGTTGTGTCGGGGGTTCATTCCTCTGGCTCAACTCTTTTGTTGTGTGGGGTGCCTCAGGGTTCAGTGCTGTCACCCATGTTATTCGCTGTGTATATGCTGCCCCTCGGAGACATTATAAGACGGTATGGGCTGAGGTTTCACTGCTATGCAGATGATACCTAGCTATATCTGTCTTTTGCGCCTGACCACAACGGAGCTCTCTCAGTGTTTAATAACTGCCTGGAAGAAATCCAAGGGTGGATGGATTCTAGTTGGTTAAAGTTGAACTCAGAGAAGACAGAGGAGTTAGTGGTGGACCCGAGTGGTCAGATAGCAAGGTCGCATGATGGCACGCCCTCTGGAATTTTTCTTGATGGCGTGTCACTTCCGACCTCTGAATGGGTGAGCAACCTTGGGATTGTCCACCTAGACGACAGGCTGACCCTTCAATCTCAAGTGTCGCCCATTGTCAGTACTTCCTTTTACCATCTTAGGAATATTGCCAGTGTGCGTCACCTTGTTCCGTCTGACTCTTTGCCAAAGTTGGTCCACACCTTTGTGTCCTCGCGTCTGGACTACTGCAACGCCCTTTACTTTGGGCTTTCTGGGGTTGAAATCCGTCGCCTACAGCTGGTGCAGAATGCTGCAGCCAGGGTGTTGACTGGGACAAGGAGGTCCAGTCACATTACCCCGGTACTGTGCAAACTGCACTGGCTTCCCATATGGTGGCGGATCACCTTTAAAGTCATTTTATTGACTTTTAAAGCCCTTCATGATCAGGGTCCGACCTATCTGAAAGAACTTCTGGTGCCTTACTACCCCGGTTGATCGCTCCGCTCGGCCGATGAGGGGTTGTTAGAGATTCCAAGAGTGAGTTTAAAATCTTCTGGTAGTATTAGAGCATTCTCTTATGCTGCACCCACTCTTTGGAATTCTCTACCACGCCGGTTAAGGGAGTGCACCTCCATGGAGGTATTTAAGAAAAACTTGAAAACTTACCTGTGGAATATGGCCTACTTGGAAGATTAATGAAATTTGAGTACAAATATTATGTTTTGACTGTATGGATGATTTTATTGTTGGTTTTTAACATATGATGTTGTTATGTATTTACTTTATTTATATACTTTTAATTGGCATTGTATATTGTGGCTTTTGATATGTAAAGCACCTTAATATTTTGAAAGGCGCTTTAAAAATAAAGTTATTATTATTATTATTATAAGTACGAGGTCTCCTGGTCCCGAGCTTACACTCGACACACGTGATAGGTCCAGCACTGCCATCAGACCATCTGGGGTCACTCCCCTTAAAGGGTGGTACTGTACCATCTCCGTAGGAGCAGGTCTATTAGGGGGAGCTGCAAAACTGAACCTTACAGTATGATAGTCAGACCATCTGACTGGCTCCATCACCAGATCAGAGATCTCCACTCCCAGAAGGAATACCAGGTCCAATAAGTGACCATGATTGTGGGTCACAGAGGTAATCACCTGTACTAAGCCCAATGAGGTCATAGGTTGTAGGAAGTCTTGACCAAATTACGAGAGTTCATCATCGACCCAGGCATTGAAATCCCCCAGAATCAACCATCTGGGGGATTCCAACACCATGCCGGCAATGAAATCTGCGAATTCCTACAGAAGTTCCTTCTCACCCCCGGGTGGACAGTAGATGAGAAGTATTCTGCAACCTGTACCTGTGCCCAGGATACACATGAAGGACCTGGTTACCCCCACTAGGATATCCACAAGGCCCAATTCCGATTTAAAACAAATGGCTACACCACTGCCCCTACGATCCACCATCGGGCGGTGTATCACTGAGTACCCGGCCGGAACTGCTGATTCCAGCACTGGGCCAGCATTTTCATCCAGCCAGGTCTCAGTGATGCAAGCCAGGTCAGTTGTACCCACAAGATCGGCTATCACAGCTGTCTTGTTTTTAACAGACCTGGCATTGCACAACACTGCCTGAGTAGGATGGGTAGACGAGGTAGACTGTGAGACTTGCCCACTCATAGTGGAGCCCTTGGGTATGGGAATCAGGCAAGGAGGACCCCTTTCCTGAACCCATTTCACCCTAGGTCATCTCCTAGTCCTCACAACCCCAATTCACCCACCCCCTCCACACTCCTGCCAGGCCCAGTTCTTCCCCTCCTTCTCGCTATCGCCAGTGCACGGTAGCAACCATACACTATAGCAGGCAAAGAGGGACAGCTAAAGGGACAGAGATCCCTGAGCTCAGCGGGAGAGCAGTGCCTGACCATCAGCGCCCTCTGCCAACACATAATCAACAAATAAAAGCCAAACAGCAGGTAACTAAAAACAAGCATTTATCAATGCCAAATGTTGTCTTGCTGGCACTGGCAGTGCAGGAGTTAAAGAGATGCATAATAGGAATGGCAGTGAAGTATTGAACTGACACCAACCACACCCCCACCCTGCAGAGACTGACAGGCACTGGGGTGTGCCTCTGGATCGTCGGCCATAACGCTCACGCCACTTCACCTCACTCTACCCTGCAGACACCGACAACTGTTGCATTGTGCCTTGGGGTCTTTGGGCCCATTCCATAAGGAAATACGCGAGATGGGTGCAGTATAGGAGAATGGGGTGAACTTTGGGGCCAAAGAGTCCAAGGCACACCTCGATGCCTGTCACTGGATGCAGGGTGGGGGTGGAATGGCGTGAGCATTACAGCAGACAATCCCAAGTCACACCCCTGACACCTGTCAGTCTCTACAGGGTAGGGCGTCATGGTTGGAAACCTTAACACCTTGGGCATTTGTTGGTATTTTCACTCCAGATTTTCAAGATGGGCTTTTTGTGACCCCACCTCATGAACAGTGGCACTATCAGTTTGTTAGCTGAAAGGTGATTTTGCACAGTGACTGCGCCATAGGTGCGAAAACACAGTTCAGGCAGGATGTGAAAAATGACAGCTGTACTGCTCATGAGGAGGTGTAAAAAAATGGCAATGCTGAAAATCTGTCGTGAAAATATAAAAAAATTGGTGAAGCTACGAGCGTGTGTAGAAACTGCGTAACGCAATTATTTTGGGGAATTTTTTTTAACCAAATTTTCAACATAGGCATTTTGGGACCTCCACTCATGAACAGTGTCACTGTGATTTTGTTAATCTGACCCAAACATTGATTTCCCACAGTGACCGCGCCATTGTGCGCCACATGTGCGAAAACACATTTCGGGCAGGATATGGACAATGACTGCTGTACTGTTCATAAGGAGGTGTAAAAAAATGGCAATTCTGAAAATCTGGAGTGAAAATATGAAAGACTGGTGAAGTCACAAGCATGCGTAGAAATTGTGCAATGCACACACGTAACACAAATATTTTGGTGATTTTTAAACCAAATTTTCAACATAGGCATTTTGGGACCTCCTCTCATGAACAGTGTGACTGTGATTTTGTTAATCTGTCCCGAACGTTGATTTCCCACAGTGACCGCTCCATCGTGCGCCACATGTGCGAAAAATACAGGTTACTCACCTGTAACAGGAGTTCTAGGAATGGTATATGATGTTCATCCACACTCATTGGCAGGTATCCTTGCCGCTTTAAATCTTGCCGGAAGGTCTGAAACACTCCTCCCACCCACCGGTGGTATAACTCAGCTCCGCCCCATGGCGCCAGATCTGGCCCGCTGGAAGCTCAGGGTTGTGGCCGGCCGGGAGAAATGAGGGAATGGTAGGATGAACAACATATACCATTCCTAGAACTCCTGTTACAGGTGAGTAACCTGTATTTAGGACATGGATATGTTGTTCATCCACACTCATTGGCAGACTCCTAGCAGTTCTCGGAAGGAGGGAGGCAAGACGCACACACCCCAATACTTACTTGGGAAAGAGAGACTGGAGGAGCAGGCCCCAAAACCAGCATCCGGCGTGACTCAAGGTCGATGTGGTAATGGGTAATGAAGGTGTTTGCTGACTTCAGGTAGCAGCCCTGCAGATTTCCTGGATAGGGCGTCCCTGGAAGCAGCCATCGATGCAGCAGTATGGCGGGTAGAATGAGCTCTTATCCCTCTGGGAGGCTCCATGCCCGCCAACTTATAGCAGAGATCTATGCAGGAGGTGACCCACCTGCTTATCGTCCGCTTGGCTGCCGGGTCTGCCAGATGCGGCTTCAGCGTAGAGTGACAAACAGCTGGCGAACCTCTCCCAATTCCAGCCGTGCACTCTTTGTAATGAAGCGAGTGCCCTTCTAGGGTCCAAAGTATGGAGCCTATATTCGCCTCCGAGGTGTGATTGGGGTAGAACACGGCAGAGTCAACACCTGGTTAGGTGAAACTCGACACCACCTTGGAAGGAATTTCGGTGGGGCGCAGGACAACCTTGTCCCTGTGGAAGACCAGGTAAGGAGACTCGATGGAAGCGCCTGGAGCTCTCCCATCCTTCTGGCTGACGTGATAGCCACCAAGAAGGCGGTCTTCCACGACAGGTGAGAGAGAGCACACCTGTGCATAGGTTCGAATAAACGCCCCATGAGCTTTGCCAGTACCAGCAGTAGATCCCACGGAGGTGGGGTTCCCGCACTGGAGGAAAATGTGATCAAGGCCTTTGAAAAAGCGCCAGACCACCTTCTCCTGCACCACCGACTGCTTCCGGCCCGCCCTGCAAGCAGAGATGGCTGCCAGGTGCACCCTTAGGTCTCGACCTAAGCCCTTGACTAGAAAGGACCATAATTAGTCCAAGATGCTTGCCAAGGAACAGGAGGAAGGGTCCAAGCCCTTGTTCTGACACCAAATGGAAAACCTTTTCCATTTGAAGGCATAACATTTTCTGGTCGACTCTTAAGGGACGCCTCAACTACATTGAGGACCTCATCGGAAAGACCCAAGGCCTGGAACTCTAGCAGCTCCAGGAACCAGGCCGTCAGGTGCAGAGATTGAAGTCCGGATGGAACACCTTCCCTGATTGACCAGAGCAGGTCCGGGCGAGCTGGAAGCTGCCGCGGAGTCCTGGAGCTGAGACTGAGGAGATCTGGGTACCAGAGACTGGCGAGGCCAGTCTGGGGCTATCAGAATCACCTGCGCCTTGTCCCTCCTCGCCTTGAGGGAAGCACCTTGTGGATCAAGGGAAATGGGGAAAGGCGAAAAAGGCAGGGGTCCACTGCCTCGAGAAGGCATCCCTGCAGCGAGCCCTGCTGAGGGGGCGGGCATGGAACAGACTCAGCTTCGCGTTCTCCCTGGAGGCAAACAGGTCCACCTGAGGTGTGCCCGATGGGAGAACAGATGCTGTACTACCTCCGGCAGGAGAGACCACTCGTGGGATGCAGCCCCTATCCGGCTCAGGGCATCGGCCAGGGTGTTGGAGGCTCCTGCCACGTGAATGGCTAGGAGATCCGCCTCCAGGCTGCGCACGAGTGACCAAATGCGGAGAGCTTCCTCGCATAGAAGCATGGAGCGCGTCCCGCCCTGGCGGTTTAGACAGTACATGGTCGTAGTATTGTCCGTCTGGACCGGACCACTTGACCCCGGAGGAACGGAGCAAAGGCGGTGAGAGCTAGGCGGACCGCCGGAGCTCCAGCAGGTTGATGTGGCATCGGACTCCCAGGGGACCAGAGGCCATGAGCCCAGTGTTCCCCAGATGGGCACCCCAACCCATCAGAGAGGCATCGGTCGATAGAGAGACCGTCGGCTCGGGGCGGACGAACGGGATGCCCTCCTGCAAATGATCTGGAACGGTCCACCACTGGAGAGCGTTCCACATCCCCTGTGTCACCGACACAAGCTGGTCCAAAGGATCGCAGCGTTGTGACCACTGGCTGGCCAGTCCCCACTGAAGGGGACGCATGTTCCAGTGGGCCCAACGGACCACGCTGGTGCAGGCCGCCATGAGACCCAGGAGCGCAGGAAGTCCCGGCAGGCGCGATGCCCAACCAGAAATGATCGGGCAAGGAGGAAAGAACCTCGGCCCTGTCCGCCGGGGCAGCTCTGGCTCGAAGAGAGTCGAGCTGCGCCCGATGAATAGAATCACCTGCTTCGGCTCGAGTTCCGACTTGGTCTCGTTGATAAGGAGGCCCAGTTGAGAGCAGACCTGGAGGGCCAGATCTCTGGACCACTCCGCCTCCTTCCTGGAGGGAGCTGCTATCAGCCAGTCGTCCAGGTAAGGTACACCGGACCCCTCGGGCCCAGGAATGCTGTCACCACTGCCATGCATTTGGTGAAGACCTGGGAGCTGGAGACAAGCGAAGGGCATGGCTTGGAACTCGAAGAGGATCCTTCCGCCGGAAGCGAAGGAATCTTCTGGTGAGACGGACGGATAGGGACGTGAAAAACGCGCCCTGCAAGTCCAGAGAGCAGAACCACACGCCGCGTTCCAAGGATGGTATTATCTGAGCCAGAGTGACCATCCTGAAGGTTCGAGACCTTAGGAACTTGTTTAGGTCGTGTAGGTCGAGAATGGGGCACCAGCCCCCCGTCCGCTTCGGAACCAGGAAGTACCTGGACACAAACCCTGGGTCTGAAGGAGGGTCCACCACCTCTCTTATCACCTCCTTCTGGAGGAGGAGAGCGATGTCGGCTCGACGAGCCGCCAGTGAGGCTGGGGATCCCGAAGCCCCCCGAGGGGCGACGGCTCTGAAGGGTGGTGCCTGCTCGAATTCCAGAGGCAGGCCTCTTCCCACCACCTCCAAGACCCACCTGTCCGTGGTAACAGCGGACCAGGCGGAACGGAAGTGCCGGAGCCGTCCCCCCACGGGGGGACCCAGGGGTAAGGTGACGGGAATGGGGGCGACACCCCTCAGCCCGTCACTGGGCAGGCTTGGAGGAGGGACCGGCCGAGGGACCTCCTGGGCCTTTTCCTCCCTGCCTCCTGTTAGAGGAGGCCGGCAGCTTGGGTTTGGGATGCCAAGGCCGAGCCTGCTGGCCCTGACGTTGCTGGGCCAGGCGCGCCGGGGGCGCAGAAGGATGAAAGGGCTTAGGCTGTGGTTTGCGGCCTTTGTCCTTCTGAGCGGAAGAGACAGAGTCCAAGGTAGCATTGGACTTCTCGATCCTCTGCAGGTGACCTTCCACCCCAGGGCCGAAGAGGTCAGTCCCCAAAAAGGGAACATCCGCCAACTTGTGCTGGGTATCCGAAGTAAAGGTGGATATCCTCAGCCAAGCCTGCCGATGCATAGCCACTGCGGCCGCCACCGATCTGGCACATGAGTCTCCTATATCCAAAGCAGTCTGGAACTGCTGTTTGGCCACTGCCTACCCTGGTCCCGCACCTGCTTAACCGTAGTCTGCAGATCGGCGGGAAGATGAGGATGACCTCATCCAGGGAGCCCAACAGGGCATGAGAAAAATGTGCCATGAGGACGGCCGAACTGGCCTGACGAAGGCCGAGAGAGGACGCAGCGTAGACTTTTCGCCCGACATAGTCCAATTTCTTGGACTCCTTGTCCCGTTGGGGTGTTCAGAAAAACCGGACAAGGAACCGGTAGGGACCGCATACTTCCTGGCCATTCTGGCCGAAGGCGCAGGGCAGGAAGCAGGGCGCTGCCAAAGCTCCAATGCCGGACCCACTATATCCTCGGCCACCGGAAAGGCCTCCGTTGGAGAATCCCCTCGGTCCAGAATCTCCGTGAGGGGATACCTGGCCCGTTTGGAAACGGGTTCGAGCTCCATCCCGGTGGACTCCGAGATGAGCCGAAGCAGTCCTAGGAAGGACGACGGGCTATCGTCCATTGACTGACCTCCTGAAGACTCCAAGTCCAGTCGCTTGGAGAAAAAGGAGGAATCATCTTCGGACTCGGAAGAGTCCTCGAAGAGCTGCCTCTGGCCTGAGCCACCCTTCACCTACCGAGGTTGGTCGGGAGTGAGGGTAACTGACAGCCGATGGGGTAGACCCTTAGCCGACCGAGAATCCTTGGTCGGAGCCCCAATTGGTGGCTGTGGAGGCGGAGGTTCCACCGGAATCGGTGGAGCAGCTGGTTTGGCCGAACAACCGCCTGGAGTATAGGCTCTCCGGATAAGTCGAGGTTGTGTCGGTCGCTCGGTGACAGCCACTTAATGGCCGGGAAGGCGGCAGGATTGAGCTTACTCCCGGCCAGGAGGAGCTATTGCAACATAAGGTCCTCGTACCCGTTAGACGTAATTCTACGCGAAGCCTCCTAAATCCGAGGAGGAGGACGAGGACGAGCGGCGACGCCGCTTACCGCGGTGCCGAGACCGAGACCGCCTATGATGGTGGGATCGGCTGGACCGCGAAGAGGTCCGAGACCGAGACCGAGAGTCCCGGAATTTCCGAGGTCGGTGCGGGGAGGTGTCGGCCGGAACCGGCACTCCCTTCGCTCGGATGGTCCATCCGAGGCTCCGGAACCGAGGCACAGGCGAGCCACGGATCCTCAACTCCTCCGGGGAACCGGGGAGAGGGAATCTCGGCTGCTAAAGCGACAGCCCGTCAACGGTGAGGAAAATCTAACTCGTCGGTGGAGTCTCGGTCAACTGACCTGCCAGGGGACACACGTGAGGCCAGTGGCTGAAGCCGAGCGGTCGACCGAAGCCGACGGTCGACGACTCGGGGAGAGGGACCTTTCCCGCTCCCAAGAGCGTCGACGGAGGGACTTACCCCTGTCCTTCTTTTTGGACCGAGAATAAGGTCCAGCAGACGTAGGCCCTTCTCCCTTAGTGGAGAGGGACAGACAAAGCTCCTTAAAAGAAGCCGTGTAGGAAGAACCCAGAGAGAGCGGGATAAATGCCGCGGCCGAGGAAGATACGGCCCGCGCCGCCTCCTCTTCGAGGCGATGATCCTTCGAGCTGATCGCCGAACCGCGCGCCGGGACACTGTCAATCGGGCCTCCTGACTTCACCGAGGGAACGCTCGGGACGCCCAGTTGCAATCGGCACGGCCTCGAGGACGATGGGCCGAGAAAGATGAGCACAGGTCGCAAGCCTGCGGGTCGTGCTCAAGGCCTAAGCAGTAGACACACGTGGAGTGTGGATCCGTCCGAGACATCTTCTGCCCGCATGGGCATCTCCGAAATCCGGGAGTCGATTTGTCCATCGCAGCCACGAGGGATCGAAGACTGAAGTCTTTTTCGCAAAATTTATTTTTAAATCCGCAAACGGAGAAATAGGAACCAGTCTCAAACGCAGAGCGTTAAGGAGGGAACCTGAGCTTCCAAGCGGTAAGGAAGATCTACGTCATGGGGCGGAGCCGAGGTTATACCACCGGTGGTGGGAGGAGCAAGCTTGAAGACCTTCCGGCAAGATTTAAAGCGGCAAGGATACCTGCCAATGAGTGTGGATGAACAACATATCCATGTCCCTAGAACACATTTTGGGCAGGATGTAAAAAATGACAGCTGTACTGTTCATAAGCAGGTCTGAAAAAATGGCAATGTTGAAAATCTGGAGTGAAAATATGAAAAATTGTCTAAGTTATGAGTGTGCATGGAAACTGCGCAATGCATGCTAGTAACACAGTCATTTTTTTTTTGGAATTTTTTCACCAAATTTGCAGCATAGGCTTTTTGGAACCCCACCTCATGAACAGTGGCACTGTCATTTTATCAGTCTTGAAAAGTGATTTTGCGCAGTGACCATGAAATGACCTTTTCGGATCGAATAATGAGATGCCAGTGCATGTGTTCATGAGGTGGGGTCCCAAGAACCCATGCTGAAAATTTAGAACCAAAATTCAAAAAACTGGCTGAGATATCCACCCAAGTTGAACACCCTCCCCCCATTTATGCCATTATACAGCTTACCAGCATTTCTTCAGTTCGCGGTGGGCTTTGAAGAGTCCAGACGTGTTCAGGCTCCACCAGAGATCGCAGTGCCGGATCTCTGCCATTTTTTTTTTTTAAACCTAAGCAGTGTGTGGATCTCTCTGCAGGCTCTTTGCTTTAAAACTACAAGCTAGTTTAAAAAATACTGTGATTCTGTTCTGTGTTTGTGTTTGTGCATACTACGAGTGTGTGACTGAGCCCTGCTGACATTTTGTCAGGAAGCAGGAAGACGGACTGTAGTTCTTTTGACCAGACTCGAGAACTACAGTTCAAAAAGGGACTTTTCATTTTTAATTTGGGGACTAGCATACACTTATACTCCACCAGCTCCACGCATGAGTGGTTTTCGTGGAGTTTTAAAAGGGCATTAAAAACATTAAATCTCGAGGGGCTCTGTGACCTTGTTTGAGTACTTCTGGGTCACATCTTATTTACACCTCCTGGTTTGTTTGTTCTGTTCTGCCATTTTTTTTTTTTTTAAACCTAAGCAGTGTGTGGATCTCTCGGCAGGCTCTTTGCTTTAAAACTACAAGCTGTTTTAAAAAATACTGTGATTCTGTTCTGTGTTTGTGCATACTACGAGTGTGTGACTGAGCCCTGCTGACATTTTGTCAGGAAGCAGGAAGAAGGACTGTAGTTCTTTTGACCAGACTCAAGAACTACAGTTCAAAAAGGGCTTTTCATTTTTAATTTGGGGACTAGCATACACTAATACTCCACCAGCTCCACGCATGAGTGGTTTTTGTGGAGTTTTAAAAGGGCATTAAAAACATTAAATCTCGAGGGGCTCTGTGACCTTGTTTGAGTACTTCCGGGTCACGATATCCTATTTAAACCTCCTGGTTTGTTTGTTCTGTTCTGCCATTTTTTTTTTTTTAAACCTAAGCAGTGTGTGGATCTCTCTGCAGGCTCTTTGCTTTAAAACTACAAGCTAGTTTAAAAAATACTGTGATTCTGTTCTATGTTTGTGCATACTAAGAGTGTGTGACTGAGCCCTGCTGACATTTTGTCAGGAAGCAGGAAGAGGGACTGTAGTTCTTTTGACCAGACTCAAGAACTGCAGTTCAAAAAGGGACTTTTCATTTTTAATTTGGGGACTAGCATACACTTATACTCCACCAGCTCCACGCATAAGTGGTTTTCGTGGAGTTTTAAAAGGGCATTAAAAACATTAAATCTAGGGGCTCTGTCACCTTGTTTGAATACTTCAGGTCCTCCTCTCCATTTATTGCACTTCTTAGTGAGCAGGGGCGAGCAAGGGGGAGCAGGCGTGCGTGAAGGCGTGTGCTAAGACACGCGCGTTCAGCGCGTGTTAGGTGGAATAATTACGGCTGTGTTGTCACTTTCACTTATACTTGTGAGTACTATTACATTACGTGGTTCTGTTGCTTCACCTCTAACGCGTGGTAATGGCATCCTCCTTAAATCTACCAAGCAATACTAATGTGTTTGTAACCACTACTAAAGGGGAAACAGGTATACAATGCACATCTTGCTATATGTTTAGCTCATCAGCCGATATTGGTGATAATCTCCCCTTTCAATGTGCAAAATGTACTGACAACATTGTATTACAATGTGAGAATAGCTTATACTATAAACGGATATTGGCATTCGAATCAAGAAATGATTCCGAACCCATAACAGTTCAAGATGCTTTACACGTAACAAATATCCCTTTAAATGAGACTTCCTCTACCTCTACTTACAGCATCCCTTCTGACAAAATAATATTTAGTGAGAATAATCACGCTACTATGAGTAGTTCAGTGATTTATCCATCTGACGTCTCTAAAAAAAGAGCTAGAGAAGATGAGAACAGTTTGGTAAACAGCATAGAAGATACAACTTGGTATAATGTGCAAGGGTCTAAAGCTACTAAAAAAAGAAGGAGAAAGGCTGAGTAGTTTAACATTCCACTACATAATAGCTTTGACCCATTGTCCACTGCCCCTGTCGATTCTAACTGTATTCCTATTGAGTCCCCAATGAAGGATTAAATTCTAAAAACACTTCCCAAGTCATGGTTGATATGCCAAATTCTTCAACTCCACCACCTAATTCCACGACTGATATTCCTTTGATTGATTTTGCTACTATTCAAACTGGTGAAGAGGCACCCTCAATGTGTGTTCCTAATACTGATGATTCACATACCAGACAAATATTTGTTCTGGGTGATTCCTTAGTTAAACATCTGGATAGGGTTTTATGCGAGCCTGACAAACATAACAGAACTTGTTCTAGTTTCAGTGGTGCTAAGACCTCAGATCTAACATATATGGTCGATAATATTATTAGTTCTCAAGACATAAATCCACTGTGTATTATCCATGTTGGAGCCAACAACATCTACAGGGACTCTGTTCAGAATATCAAATTAGCCTATGTTTCTATGACTAATAAAATGATTGATCTCGGTGTGATATTATTTTTCGGAGATTCTACCCATACCACGGTACTCGGTTTCTTAATCATAAAATTAAAATTATTAACAACTGGCTTAGGCAATGGTGTTTACGACAGAATATTCAGTGCATGACCCATTGGGAAGAGTTCTGATAGATCTGAGCTTTACTGTCCTGACGGCTTGCATCTTAACAAACTAGGGAATGCATTGCTGAGTCAACAATTCCTATCTACAATTAACATAAATTTAAACTAAATAGTGGGGGAGGAATGCAAATGTACACACATCATCTCACTCCTATAAAGTCTCAGTAAACAATTACAGTTTCTTAGTTTTAATGCGAGAAGTTTGAGACAGAAATTCGAAGAGTTACAAACTGTGATTTCGAATAAGGATTTTGATATTATTACGGTTTGTGAAACATGGGGTGATTACAACTCCCACTGGATCAAGCAACTCCCTGGATATATCTCTTATTATCTGAATCGAAGTGAAAGAAAGGGTGGAGGTGTTGCCTCATTTATTAACAATAAAATCAACTTAATCAATATTTCTAGTTCTATAAAAATTCATAATCTCCCGACTGAGAGTCTTTGGCTTAAAATTTTCCTATCCAAACAGGATTTTATTATCCTTGGGACATGTTATGTTCACCCAAATTCAATAAGTTTAATTATGGACGCCATTCTTTCCGAATTTGAAATAGCTACTCAAATGGGTTATGTTATTATTACAGGGGATTTCAATCTCCCAGATATAAATTGGCAGTCATTCACAACATCTAGCAGTATTATTAATAAATTTTTGTCCACTTGTTCGGAATTGGATTTACAGCAATGGATAACTTCTGCAACCCGAGGTAATAATATATTAGATCTTGTTCTGAGTAGTACACCTTAGATATTAGGGATGTGCATATTTCATCACCAATTGGCAGCAGTGATCATAATTCTATTTTATTTAACTTGCAGAGACATATTGTCTTTAATACTAATTCTTGATTATATACCTGTACGACAAAGCTGATCTTCACAGTATCAATCTATACCTTGAAAAATAAACTGGTTATCTTTTTGATAACTAGTCCTTATATCAAAGTTGGGTACTTTTCAAATCACTTATTTCGACTCTTTGTGATACTTATATTCCATCAAAAAATAAGAATTCTAATGGGAAACAGACTCCTAGATGGATGAATAAAAACATAAAACATTTAATAAATATAAAAAATAAAAAACATTGTAACTACCTAAAGAATAGGACAACTTCTAATTGGGAATCCTATTTAAAATCAAGTAGGAAGTGTAAATTAGTCATCCGTAGGGCCAAATCTAGATGGGAAATGAAATTGGCAACAACAGCTAGTAAGTCTAATTCCAAACAATTTTACTCTTCTATAAACTCCCTCAGGAAAAGTCCAAGTGTGGTGGGGCCTCTTACAACAGAAAACATACTTATCCATGAGCCGAAAGCCATGGCTGATGTATTTAATAATGAATTCTGTAAAGTTTTCTCTGCCTCAGAAGTTCAATCACCTGTACCTATGATTTCACCATCAGATACTTTTATCACATTCTCAGTTGAGTCTGTTCTTAAAAAACTACACTTACTAAAAGGTAAATTTTGTTCAGGCCCAGACAATATAGCAGGGCATTTACTTTACCCATTATCTAAACATATTGCCTTTCCACTCAAACTTTTATTCAACCTTTTTTTACAATATAATTTTATCCCTTGTGAATGGAAAGAGGCGTTTGGGGTACCAATACATAAGAAGGGATCAAAACATCTATGGGAAAATTATCGGCCGATTAGTTTGACTTCATCCATATGTAAGGTGTTATAAAGTCTACTAAAGGATATTATTGCCCCTATTATTGATGCATCTGATTTGGAACAACATGGCTTTAAGAAGGGTAGAAGCTGTCTGACAAATTTGCTCTGCTTTTATGAACATTTTAGTTCTTGTTTGGATAACCGGTTAGCCTGTGACATTGTCTTTATTGATTTCAGTAAAGCTTTTGACACCATTCCCGCAGTCTCATGTAAAATCTTGCCCAGGCTGTAATTCAATAAACTGAAAAGTTCTTACAGTCCATGTCAATAGCCACCTCGGGAGTCTTGCCTCTTCAGGAAAAAAAATATGTTTCTATCTCTTGCAGCCCTGCAGGACTCCGGCACCTGCCAACACCACAATGGATACTGGAAGCAACGCAATTAAAGGCCAAAGAGAGCGACGGATTGAAACCAAGTGAGCCGCTCAGACCAGAGGTTGATCACCTGACTCAGATACCCCCCTATGTCAGAGCCATGGATTAGTGTCAGCCCTCCAGTCGGCACTCCCAGAATAGCCCTAAGGCAGTCGGGTGACATTCACCCTCTGATGGATGTTCCCAGATGCCCCCCACCAAAGGACCAAGACAGGGTAACCACCCCCGGAATGAGCAGAACAGGTCCTAAAACTCTCTTCAACCGGCCCTCACACCAGACACCAGCACCGGCAGATAACACACCCTTGTACGACGATCAGTCCTCAACAAGAGACGCATGCACACTGTCCTCTCGAGCAGCTCCTCAGATGGTTCTCAAACTCCATGGACACTCCGCAGCAGCTGTTCCGCTCCTCTAGGTCACAACTCCTCCACAGACCACAGGATAATGCAGGCTCCGCAAATCAAAGCGGAGCAGTTGGAACTCCTTTCAGGACCCAAAACAGGTTGGTACAACAGATTAGTCCAACACTAGGCAATACAGAAGAGACTGAGCGAAAAGTAGAGGCACACGAGAAATGCAAAATTCATGTGAAACTAGTGCAGATATTCAGTGCCAGTCCGCCGCAAAAGCATTAAAAGTAAAGTAAGTAGGGATAGTTAAATTAGTATCCATTTGAGTTGAACTGGCAGCAGATTTAGCCAAGCTTAACATAGAATCTTCTATTTCACCCCTAGCACAATTAAGCTGACTAGCGACTTCAAAAATCCCTGACTAGCCCTAACATTGGCTAGCTAGCTAATAAACTTAAAAACCTAAATAAAACTTAATAAATTAAAACTAAAACAGCTAAAATCCCGTTGCTGACAGCTGGCCCAGCGCAGCAGCAATCAGAATCGGCAAGCAAAGCAAAACAGGTTACTCACCTGTAACAGTGGTTCTAGGAGTGGTTTATGATGTACATCCACACTTCTGGCTGTGTTCCTTTCCCTTTAAGACTTGCCTGAATGCCTTCAAGCTGGCTCCTCCCACCCACCCGGGTGGTAACTCCTTCGGTACTGCCCCGTAATGTCAGATCTTACCTGCTGGAAGCAAGACTGGTGTGCCACTTGCCAGGGAAGGTCAGGTGGGTCAGCGTGGATGCACATCATGTACCATTCCTAGAACTACTGTTGCAGGTGAGTAACCTCTTTTTCTAGGGACATGGATTGATGTACTATCCACACTTCTGGAACACTCCTAGCATTTCTCTGGGAAGAGGGGGCAAGGCACACACACCAGATTTAGGGAATAGAGATTGGAGAACTGAGACCCCAAAACCAGTATCCCGGCATGACTCAAGGTTGATGTGGTAATGGGAAATGAAGGTGTGGGCTGACATCCAGGTAGCAGCGGCATGATGGGTGGAATGAGCCCTTAGCCCTATGGGAGGCTCCCTACCCACCAACCTATAGCAGAGGTTGATGCAGGAAACAATCCACGTGCCAATCGCCCGCTTAGCTGCTGGTCTGCCAGGTGTGGCTTCAGCGTAGATGACAAATAACTGGCGAACCTCTCTCCGAACTCCAGCCATGTGCTCCATATAGTAGGCAAACGCTCACCGCAGGTCCAGAGTATGAAGCCTGTGCGTGACCTCTGAGGTGTGGTTGGTGAAATACACTGGGAGATTAATCACCTGGTTAAGGTGAAAATCAGACACAACATTAGGAGGAACTTCGGGTTGGGGTGAAGGAGAACCTTGTCCCTGTGGAAGACCAAATAAGAAGACTCCATTAAGAGTGCCTGGAGCTCACTGATCCTTCTGGCCGACGTGATAGCCACCAAAACGGCCATATTCCACGACAGGCATGACAACTCATGCATGTTCATCGCTTTGAATGGCTTGCCCATGAGCTTTGTCAACACCAGCAACAAGTCCCAAGGTGGTGGTGGTGGTTCATGCACCTGAGGGGAAATGTTGTCAAGGCCTTTGAAAAAGCACCAGACTACCTTTTCCTGCACCACCGATGGCATATCAGCCCACACCCGGTATGCAGAGATGGCTGCCAGGTGCAACTTCAGGGTTGTCGACGGAAGACCCAACTGAGAGAGGGACCAAAGATAGTCAAGAATGCTAGCCACCCGGCAAGATAAGGGGTCCAGCCCCTTGCCCTGGCACCAAATGGAGAACCACTTCCATTTGAAGGCATAGCATTTTCGGGTTGACTCCTTCCTAGAAGCTTTGACCATGGTGAGGACATCGTTGGAGAGACCCAAAGCCGCTCAAGTACCAAGCTGTCAGGTGCATGGATGGAAGGTCCAGATGGAGTACCTTCCCCTGACTGCAAGAGAGCAGCTCTGGGCAGACAGGAAGATGCCACGGGAGCCTGCTGCTGAGGCTGAAGAGATCGGCAATGCAAGACAAGCTTTATTTATATTGCACCCTATCCAGGGGCTCAGAGCACTTCACAATAAAATATCCCCAAAAAGTTAAAAATAGATATATTCAAATAAAAGCAAAGGCTTTCTCGAATAAGAATGTTTATAAGGAGGCTTTAAAGGTCTCCACCAAGCTGGCCAAGTGAATGTAAACTGGAAGAGAATTCCACAAAGATGGTGCAGCTATACCAAACGCTCTTTCGCCAGATTGCTTCAAGCGAGAGGAAGGTATAACAAGCAGGCCAGCATCGGCAGAGCGTTGGAGCAGATAGGCCGATATGGAACCAGGAGTTCTTTAAGATAGTCAGGTCCCGTTCCATGTAGGGCCTTGTATGTTAACAAGCATATCTTGAAGGTGATGCGCAAACTCACAGGCAGCCAGTGCAGAGCGCGCAAAACAGGAGTGACATGATCCCTCATTGAGGCACCCGTCAACATCCTGGCTGCAGCATTCTGCACTAGCTGCAGTCATTCCATCAATCCTCCAGATAGCCCTAGATAAAGAACGTTACAGTAATCTAGTCTGCTGGTAACAAAGGCATAGATGACCGTAGCCAGATCAGCAGGTGTCAGGAATGATCAGATCCTGGGGATATTCTGTAGATGGAAAAACCCGGATCTAACAACTAATGACACCTGTTGTTCGAGGGTAAGTCAGACATCAAGAAAAAACGCCAAGGTCCCTAACTACACTGACCACCGACAGGGGGCACCCATCAACTACTGGAGTGAGCAGCCTCCCATCAGTGGAAGCACCTCCACGAGCCCGCTCGATCACCATAAGCTCAGTCTTGCTGGGGTTGAGACACAGCCAGTTAGCAGACATCCAATCGTTGATCTCAGCCAAACACTGGTTCAGCATATATGAGGTGGATAGGTCACCTGAGACACAAGACAGGTACAACTGGTTATCTTCTGCATAACAGTGAAACCCCAAATTGTACTGCCTAATGGTCTCACTCAGCGGCACCATGTATACGGAGAACAGTAGGGGAACCAAAATGGAGCCCTGAGCAACAGCACAAGGCAGCACGAAAAGTCCAGAGGAAAAATTCCCAAGGACTACGCGCTGGGATCTTCCAGTTAAATATGAGCTAAAACAGCGCAAAACTGCACTGGTAGGGCCCATATAGTTCCGCAGATGATCCAATAGCATCCCATGATCCACCATGTCAAACGCCGAACATAGATCCAAGAGCACCAAGATGGTAGCATGCTCTTGGTCCCTCGCCAAGAGGAGATCATGTGCCACCCTGACTAAAGTCGTCTCAGTGCTGTGCCAGGGCCGAAAACCCGACTGGAGAGGTTCATAGATGGACAGACTTTCCAGGTGCTCAACCACCATCTTCTCAATAACCTTCCCCAAAAAGGGAAGATTAGAGACAGGCCTATAGTTTGAGAGAACATCAGGGTCTAAGGTTGACTTTTTAAAAAGCGGTCTCACCACAGCCTCTCAAGGCCATAGGAAACACACCCTGACTTAAAGACCCATTAATGAGCTCCATGAACACCGGCCCTAGGAAATCCAAGCAGCTAATAACAAGCCATGTTAGACCTGGATCCAGGGCACAGCTGGAGAGATGCATGCGGGGAAAGCACTCGGAGGACCTCAACTGCCATAACTGGCCAAAACTCACACCAACTTGGAAAAAAGGTCATCACCAACAGGCCGATCACCTCCAGAGAAAGCTGGATCAGAAGAGGCAATACTCGCCCTGATGGAAGATACCTTGTCGCCAAAGAAATGACCAAACTGCTTGCACTTTTCTGCGGAAAATGCTGTCCCAGACTGCAGACAGGAATGATTTAGCCAACTGTTGATAGTGCAGAACAGCACAGCTGGGTGATTTCTTGCCATAGCAATCCACTGAGTCATAAACTGTCTTCTTAAGATTGATTGCCTGCTGATACTCCAAATAATAGAGCCTCAGAGCTGTCTTGCCCTCCTCAGAGCAAGACCTCCTCCAGGCTTGCTCTAACCTCGCCCTTTAGTCTTCAACTGGCGCAATACCATGGTGAGTGGCGTCGGGAGGTCAAGGGGCACTATGTATGTTACTCCCACTGTATCTCTTCCAGTTTTTGACAAAGATTCTTCAGTCTGACAAGCTTGTGACCATCCACTCCACGGGACATCTTGAGGGCAGCACCTACCAAGAATGGATCAACATGCCTCCTTTGCTGGTTTTTCATCCTCAGCTAGGCACCTGGGTGGCCCCACGTACTGACTGTTGTGCCAAAAAGGGCTACCACTATTTGTGCAGATGCAATGTTTTTGATGTGACTGTGCCAGTTTGTTGTTACTTGCTAATGTCTATGGACTGGTCATTTCCGTTTGATGATGACCTATTTGCCAATGAGACTGTTATTGTTACTATTCCTGTTGATAAGCCAAAAGTCAATGCCTCCAGAGATGCCTCCCAAGACTATGTACAATGCCTCACAAGAAAGATGATGAATGCTTCCATTACCTGCCCAGTTCAACTCACGAAGTGGCGACTTCTTCATGTTCATGTGACCTACAATTCTGATGGACAATACTGTGTTCTACCCAACTACCAGACCTTCACCTATGGACCTTTGGTGTGTGACATCACTATGCCCAGCTTCTGTTTTATACCTCATGAATATTCTGTCATTGGCCATATGGTTATCACCCCTGTTCCCACCCCAGAACGTGATTACATTGATAGTGACCCAGACTATCTGAATGACATAGCACAGTATATACAGGTTACTCACCTGTAACAGGAGTTCTAGGAATGGTATATGATGTTCATCCACACTCATTGGCAGGTATCCTTGCCGCTTTAAATCTTGCCGGAAGGTCTTCAAGCTTGCTCCTCCCACCCACCCGGGTGGTATAACTCTCGGCTCCGCCCCAGGACGCCAGATCTGGCCCGCTGGAAGCTCAGGTTGTGCGTCGAAGCCGGGAGGTCGGGTGGGTCGTGTAGGATGAACACAGTTATCTTGAACCCCGTTACAGGTGAGTAAATACAGGTTACTCACCTGTACAGGAGTTCTAGAATGGTATATGTTGTTCATCCACACTCATTGGCAGTATCCTTGCCGCTTTAAATCTTGCCGGAAGGTCTTCAAGCTTGCTCCTCCCACCCACCCGGGTGGTATAACTCTCGGCTCCGCCCCATGACGCCAGATCTGGCCCGCTGGAAGCTCAGGTTGTGCGTCGAAGTCGAGGTGTCGGAGGGTGTGTGGATGAACAACATATACCATTCCTAGAACTCCTGTTACAGGTGAGTAACCTGTATTTCTAGGGACATGGATATGTTGTTCATCCACACTCATTGGCAGACTCCTAGCAGTTCTCCGGGAGGAGGGAGGCAAGACGCACCCCACATACTTACTTGGGAAAGAGAGACTGAGAACCGAGGCCCCAAAACCAGCATCCCGGCGTGACTCAAGGTCGATGTGGTAGTGGGTAATGAAGGTGTTTGCTGACTTCAGGTAGCAGCCTGCAGATTTCCTGGATAGGGACGTCCCTGGAAGCAGCCACGTTGCAGCAGTATGGCGGGTAGAATGAGCTCTTTATCCCTCTGGGAGGCTCCATGCCCGCTAACTTATAGCAGAGATCTATGCAGGAGGTTACCCACCTGCTTATCGTCCGCTTGGCTGCAGGTCTGCCAGATGCGGCTTCAGCGTAGGTGACAAACAGCTGGCGAACCTCTCCCCGAATCTCAGCCGTGCGCTCCTTATAATAAGCGAGCGCCCTTCTAGGATCCAGAGTATGGAGCCTGTATTCGGCCTCCGAGGTGTGATTGGGGTAGAACACCGGCAGAGTCAACACCTGGTTAAGGTGAAACTCCGACACCACCTTCGGAAGGAATTTCGGGTGGGCGCAGGACAACCTTGTCCCTGTGGAAGACCAGGTAAGGAGACTCGATGAGAGCGCCTGGAGCTCTCCCATCCTTCTGGCTGCGTGATAGCCACCAAGAAGGCGGTCTTCCACGACAGGTGAGAGAGCACACCTGTGCATAGGTTCGAATGGCTTGCCCATGAGCTTTGCCAGTACCAGCAGTAGATCCCACGGAGGTGGGGTTCCCGCACTGGAGGAAATGTGATCAAGGCCTTTGAAAAGCGAGACCACCTTCTCCTGCGCCACCGACTGCTTCCGGCCCGCATCAGTGAGCAGAGATGGCTGCCAGGTGCACCCATAGGGTCGTCGACCTAAGCCCTTGACTAGAAAGGGACCATAAATAGTCCAAGATGCTTGCCAAGGAACAGGAGGAAGGGTCCAAGCCCTTCTCTGACACCAAATGGAAAACCTTTTCCATTTGAAGGCATAGCATTTTCTGGTCGACTCCACGGGACGCCTCAACTACATTGAGGACCTCGTCGGAAAGACCCAAAGCCTGGAACTCTGGCAGCTCCAGGAACCAGGCCGTCAGGTGCAGGGATTGAAGGTCGGATGGAACACCTTCCCTGATTGACTGAGAGCAGGTCCAGGCGAGCTGGAAGCTCATGAGTCCTGGAGCTGAGACTGAGGAGATCTGGGTACCAGAACTGAAGCCAGTCTGGGGCTATCAGAATCACCTGCGCCTTGTCCCTCCTCGCTTGAGAAGCACCTTGTGGATCAAGGAAATGGAAAGGCGTAAAGAGGCCCGGGTCCATTGCCTCAGAAGGCATCCCCTGCAGCGAGCCCTGCTGAGGGGGGCGGCATGGAACAGACTCAGCCTGCGTTCTCCATGGAGGCAAACAGGTCCACCTGAGGTGTGCCCCAAGGGAGAACAGATGCTGTACTACCTCAGCAGGAGAGACCACTCGTGGGATGCAGCCCCTATCGGCTCAGGGCATCGGCCAGGGGTGTTGGAGCTCCTGCCACGTGAATAGCTGGAGATCCGCCTCCAGGCTCGCGCGAGTGACCAAATGCGGAGGCTTCGCATAGAAGCATGGGCGCGTCCCGCCCTGGCGGTTTAGATAGTACATGGTGGTGGTATTGTCCGTCTGGACTCGGACCACTTGACCCCGGAGGAACGGAGCAAAGGCGGTGAGAGCTAGGCGGACCGCTCGGAGCTCCAGCAGGTTGATGTGGCATCGGGACTCCCGGGGACCAGAGGCCATGAGCCCGGTGTTCCCCAGATGGGCACCCCAACCCATCAGAGAGGCATCGGTCGACAGAGAGACCGTACTCCGGGCGGACGACAGGATGCCCTCCTGCAAATAGATCTGGAGCGGTCCACCACTGGAGAGCATTCCACATCCCTGTGTCACCGACTGAAGCTAGTCAAGGATCGAGCGTTGTGACCACTGGCTGGCCAGTCCCCACTGAAGGGGCATGTTTCAAGCGGGCCCAACGGACCACGCTGGTACAGGCCGCCATGTGAGACCCAGGAGGCGCAGGAAGTCCGGGCAGGGGCGCAATTGCCCACAGAAATGATCGGGCAAAGGAGGAAAGAACCTCGGCCCTGTCCGCGGAGCCGAGCTCTGGCTGAAGAGAGTCGAAGCTGCGCCCGATGAATAAAATCACCTGCTTGACTCGAGTTCCGACTTGGCCTCGTTGATAAGGAGGCCCAGTTGAGAAACAGACCTGGAGGCCAGATCTCTGGACCACTCCGCCTCCTTCCTGGAGGAGCTGCTATCAGCCAGTCGTCCAGGTAAGGTACCGGACCCCTCAGGCGCCGCAGAGAATGCTGTCACCACTGCCATGCATTGGTGAAGACCCTGGGAGCTGGAGACAAGCCGAAGGGCATGGCTTGGAACTGAAGAGAGATCCTTCCGCTCGGAGCGAAGGAATCTCTGGTGAGAGCAGACGGATAGGGACGTGAAAAAAGCAGCTCCTGCAAGTCAGGAGCAGAACCACCACGCGTTCCAAGGATGGTATTATCTGAGCCAGAGTGACCATCCTGAAGTTCGAGACCTTAGGAACTTGTTTGAGTCGTGGGTGAGAATGGGCCAGCCCCCGTCCGTTCGGAACCAGGAAGTACCTGGACACAAACCCTGGGTCTGAAGGAGGGTCCACCACCTCTCTTACCACCTCCTTCTGGAGGAGGGAGTGATGTCGGCTCGACGAGCCGCCAGTGAGCTGGGGATCCAGGGCCCCAGGCGGCACGGCTCTGAAGGGTGGTGCCTGCTCAATTCCAGAGGCAGGCCTCTTCCCACCACCTCCAAGACCCACCTGTCCGTGGTAACAGCGGACCAGGCGGAACAGGTGCGGGCCGTCCCCAGGGGGACCCAGGGAGTAAGGTGCGGGGATGGGGCGACACCCTCAGCCCGTCACTGGGCAGGCTTGGAGGAGGGACCGGCCGAGGGACCTCCTGGGCCCTCTCTCCTGCCTCCTGTTAGAGAGCCGCGGCTTGGTTTGGGATGCAAGGCCGGGCCTGCTGGCCCTAGCGCTGGGCGGGCGCGCGGGGGCAGGAAGGGCGAAAGGGCTTAGAGGCTGTGGTTTCGGCCTTGTCCTTCTGAGCGGAAGAGACCGAGTCCAAGGTGGCATTGGACTTCTCGATCCTCTGCAGGTGACCTTCCACCCAGGGCCGAAGAGGTCAGTCCCAAAAGAACATCCGCCAACTTGTGCTGGGTATCCAAGTAAAGGTGGATATCCTCAGCAACCCTGACCTAACATAGCCTCTGCGGCCGCCACCGATCTGGCAATGAGTCCCCATCCAAAGCAGTCTGGAGCTGCTGTTTGGCCACTCCCTGCCTGGTCCGCACCTGCTTAACCGTAGTCTGCAGATCGGAGGGAAGATGAGGATGACCTCATCCAGGGAGCCCAACAGGGCATGAGAAAATGTGCCATGAGGGCGCCGAGACTGGCCTGTGAAGCGAGGAGAGAGGGCAGCGTAGACTTTCGCCCGACATAGTCCAATTTCTTGGACTCCTTGTCAGGAGGTTTGTCCACATCCCTGGCGTTGCCCGTGGCAGGCATGGGTAACCAACCCCTCAGCAGAGGTGTTCAAAAACCGGACAAGGAACGGTAGGGACCGCATACTTCCTGGCCATCCTGGCCGAAGGCGCAGGGCAGGAAGCAGGGCGCTGCCAAAGTTCCAGTGCCGGACCCACTATGGCCTCGGCCACCGGAAAGGCCTCCGTCGGAGAATCCCCTCGGTCCAGAATCTCCGTGAGGGGATACCTGGCCCGTTTGGAAGCAGGTTCGAGCTCCATCGGTAGACTCGAGATGAGCCGAAGCAGTCCTAGGAAGAACGACGGGCTATCGTCCATTGGCTGACCTCCTGAGGACTCCAAGTCCAGTCGCTTGGAGAAGAAGGAGGAATCATCTTCGGACTCGGAAGAGTCCTCAGAAACTGCCTCTGGCCTGAGCCACCCTTCACCTGCGAGGTCGGTCGGGAGTGAGGGTAACTGACAGCCGATGGGGTAAACCCTTAGCCGACCGAGAATCCTTGGTCGGAGCCCCAATTGGTGGCTGTGGGCGGAGGTTCCACACGCAATCGGTGGAGCAGCTGGTTTTGGCGAACAACGGCCTGGGTATGACTCCTCGGGCAAGTCGGGGTTGTTCGGCCGTTCGGTGACAGCCACTTAATGGCGGGGAAGGCGCGGTGGCTTATTCCCGGCCGGGAGGAGCTGTTGCAACATAAGGTCCTCGTACATCCGGCGTAATTCCTTGAAGCCTCCCCTCATCCGAGGAGGGAGGCCGAGGCCAGCCCTGACGACGCCCACCACAGTGATGCAGACGAGACCGCCTATAGTGGGGAGCGGCTGGACGCGAAGAGGTCGAGACCGAACCGACGAGAGTCCCGGAATTTCGGGTCGGTGCAGGAGGTGTCGGCGGAACCGACACTCCCTTGACTCGGAAGGTCCATCCGAGGGGCTCGGACCCGGAGGCAGGCGAACCACAGGATCCTCAACTCCTCCGGGAACCGGGAGGGAATCTAAAGCTGCTAAGCGACAGCCGTCAATGGGTTAGAAAAATCTCGACTTCATCAGTGGAGTCTCGGTCAACTGACCGGCGGGGGACACCACGTGAGGCCAGTGGCCGGCTTGACAGTCGACGAAGCCGTCGAGTCGGCGGCCGGGAAGGGACCTTTCCGCTCCCAAGAGCGTCGGCAGGAGGACTTACCTTGTCCTTCTTTTGGACCGAGAAAAGGTCCAGCAGGCGCAGGCCCTTCTCCTTTAGTGGAGGGACAGACAAAGCTCCTTAAAGGAAAGCCGTGTAGGAAGAACCCAGAGGCGGGATAAATGCAGCGGCCGAGAAGATACGCCCGCGCCGCCTCCTCTTCGAGGCGACCATCAGCTCGCAGGCTGATCCGCCCGAGCCCTTGCACGCAGACACCGCCAACCGGGCCTCCTTGGACTTCACGGAGAAGCCGCTCTCGGGGCCGGCCCAGTTGCACTCGGGCAACCACCCGGTCTTGAGGGCGTGGGCCGAGAAAGATGAGCACAGGTCGCCAAGCCTGCGGGTCGTGCTCAAGGCCTAAGCAGTAGACACACGTGGGTGTGGATCCGTCCGAGACATCTTCTGCCCCATGGGCATCTCGAAAATCCGAGTCGATTTATCCATCGCCAGGCCTGCGAGGGATCAAGACTGAGTCTTTTGCAAAGTATTATTTTTAAATCCATAAGCGGAGAAATAGGAACCAGTCACAAGCGCGGAAGCGTTAAGGGAGGAACCTGAGCTTCCAAGCGGTAAGGAAGATCTGGCGTCATGAGGCGGGCGAGGTTATACCACCGGGTGGGTGGGAGGAGCAAGCTTGAAGACCTTCCGGCAAGATTTAAAGCGGCAAGGATACTGCCAATGAGTGTGGATGAACAACATATCCATGTCCCTGAACCTGTATTTCTGGGGACATGGATATGTTCATCATATAACGAACTCAACAGTTCTTGGAGGAGGGAGGCAAGGCACACCCCAATACTTACTTGGGAAAGAGACTGGAGAACGAGGCCCCAAAACCAGCATCCCGGCGTGACTCAAGGTCGATGTGGTAATGGGTAATGAAGGTGTTTGCGGACTTCCAGGTAGCAGCCCTGCAGATTTCCTGGATAGGGACGTCCCTGGAAGCAGCCACCGTTGCAGCAGTATGGCGGGTAGAATGAGCTCTTATCCTCTGGGAGGCTCCATGCCCGCCAACTTATAGAGAGATCTATGCAGGAGTGACCCACCTGCTTATCGTCCGCTTGGCTGCAGGTCTGCCAGATCTGGCTTCAGCGTAGGTGACAAACAGCTGGCGAACCTCTCCCAATTTCAACGTCGCTCTTTGTAATGAAGCGCACCCTTCTAGGGTCCAGAGTATGGAGCCTATATTAAGCCTCCGAGGTGTGATTGGGGTAGAACACCGGCAGAGTCAACTACCTGGTTAAGGTGAAACTCCGACACCACCTTCGGAAGGAATTTGGGTGGGGCGCAGGACAACCTTGTCCTGTGGAAGACCAGTAAGGAGACTTCGATGGAAAGTGCCTGGAGCTCCCCCATCCTTCTGGCTGGCCTTATTAGCCACCAAGGCGGTCTTCCATAACAGGTGAGAGAGAGGCACCTGTGCATGGTTGAATACAGCCCATGAGCTTTGCCAGTACCAGCAGTAGATCCCATAGGTGGGGTTCCCACGCTGGAGGAAATGTGATCAAGGCCTTTGGCGAGACCACCTTCTCCTCGCCACCGACTGCTTCCGGCCAGCGCCGGTAAGCGAGATGGCTGCCAGGTGCACCTTAAGTGTGGTGACCTAAGCCCTTGATTAGAAAAGGACCATAAATAGTCCAAGATGCTTGCCAGGAACGGAGGAAGGGTCCAACCTTGCCTGACACCAAATGGAAACCTTTTCCATTTGAAGGCATAACATTTTCTGGTACGACTCTAAGGGGCGCCTCAACTACATTGAGGACCTCGTCAGAAAGACCCAAGGCCTGGAACTCTAGCAGCTCAGGAACCAGGCCGTCAGGTGCAGAGGGATTGAAGGTCGGATGGAACACCTTCCCTGATTGACTGAGAGCAGGTCAGGCGAGCTGGAAGCTGCCGCGGAGTCCTGGAGCTGAGACTGAGGAGATCTGGGTACCCAGAACTGGCGAGGCCAGTCTGGGGCTATCAGAATCATCTCGCCTTGTCCTCCTGCGCCTTGAGAAGCACCTTGTGGATCAAGGAAATGGGGAAAAGCGTAAAAGAGGCCGGGGTCCACTGCCTCGAGAAGGCATCCCCTGCAGCGAGCCCTGCTGAGAGGCGGGCATGGAACAGTCTCAGCTAGCGTTCTCCCTGGAGCGACAGGTCCACCTGAGGTGTGCCCCAATGGGAGAACAGATGCTGTACTACCTCCGGAGGAGAGACCACTCGTGGGATGCAGCCCCTATCCGCTCAGGGCCGGCCAGCGTGTTGGGGCTCCTGCCACATGAATAGCTAGGAGATCCGCCTCCAGGCTGCGCCACAGTGACCAAATCACGGAGCTTCCTTGCATAGAAGCATGGAGGCGCGTCCCGCCTGGTGGTTTAGATAGAACATGGTGTGTAGTGTCCGTCGACTCGGACCACTTGACCCCGGAGGAGCGGGCAAAGGCGGTGAGAGCTAGGCAGACGCTCGGAGCTCCAGCAGGTTGATGTGGCATCAGGACTCCCTTGAGGACCAGAGGCCATGAGCACGGTGTTCCCCAGATGGGCACCCCAACCCATCAGAGAGGCATCGGTCGATGGGGCAAATCGGCTAGAGGCGGACGAGCAGGATGCCCTCCTGCAAATGATCTGGAGCGGTCCACCACTGGAGCATTCCACATCCTGAGTCACTGACACAAGCTGGTCCAAAAGGATTACAGCGTTGTGACCACTGGCTGGCCAGTCCCATTGAAGGGGACGCATGTTCCAGCAGGCCCCAGCGGACCACGCTGGTGCAGGCCGCCATGAAACCCAGGGCGCAGAGTCCCGGGCAGGCGCAGTGCCCAGCCAGAAATGATCGGGCAAGGGAGGAAAGAACCCGGCCCTGTCCGCGGGAGCCGCTCTGGCTCGAGAGTCGAGCTGCGCCCGATGAATAGAATCACCTGCTTTGGCTCGAGTTCGACTTGGCCTCGTTGATAAGGAGGTCCAGTTGAGAGACAGACCTGGAGGCCAGATCTCTGGACCACTCCAGCCTCCTTCCTGGAGGAGCTGCTATCAACCAGTCGTCCAGGTAAGGGTGCACGGCCCCTCGGCGCCCATGAGAATGCTGTCACCACTGCCATGCATTTGGTGAAGACCCTGGGAGCTGGAGACAAGCCGAAGGGCATGGCTTGGAACTCGAGGATCCTTCCGCTCGGAGCGAAGGAATCTCTGGTGGGGCAGACGGATGGGGCGTGAGCGCGTCCTGCAAGTCCAGAGAGCAGAACCACATGCCGCGTTCAAGGATGGTATTATCTGAGCCAAGTGACCATCCTGAAGGTTCGAGACCTTAGGAACTTGTTTAGGTGGGTGTGGAATAGAATGGGCCAGCCCCTGTCCGTTTTGGAACCAGGAAGTACCTGGACACAAACCCTGGGTCTGAAGGAGGTCCACCACCTCTCTTATCACCTCCTTCTGGAGGAGGAGGCGATGTCGGCTCGGCACGAGCCGCCAGTGAGCTGGGGATCCCGAAGCCCCGAGGCGGCGGCTCAGAAAGGTGGCGCCTGCTCGAATTCCAGAGGCAGGCCTCTTCCACCACCTCAAAGACCCACCTGTCCCGTGGTAACGGAACCGGGCGGCAGGAAGTGCGGGCCGCCCCACAGGGGGGACAGGAGAATAGGTGGCGGGAATGGGGGCGACACCTCTCAGCCCCCGTCACTGGGTCAGGCTTGGAGGAGGGACTGGCGAGGACCTCCTGGGCCTTTCCCTGCCTCCTAATAGAGGAAGCCGGTGACAGGTTTGGGATGCCAAGGCCGAGCCTGCTGGCTAGCGTTGCTGGGCAGTGGCGCCGAGGGACGAAGGGCTTGGGCTGCGGTTTCGTGACCTTTGTCCTTCTGGGAAGAGACCGAGTCCAAGGTAGCATTGGACTTCTCGATCCTCTGCAGGTGACCTTCCACCCCAGGGCGAAGGGTCAGTCCCAAAAAGGAACATCCGCCAACTTGTGCTGGGTATCCAGTAAGGTGGATATCCTCAGCCAAGCCATGACGCCTGCCACTGCGGCCGCCACCGATCTGTACGAGTCCCCTATATCAAAGCAGTCTGGAGCTGCTGTTTGGCCACTGCCCTGCCCTGGTCCGCACCTGTAACCGTAGTCTGCAGATCGGGCGGAAGATGAGGATGACCTCATCCAGGGAGCCCAACAGGGCATGAGAAAAATGTGCCATGAGGGCGGCCGAACTGGCCTGGCGAAGGCAGAGAGGGCCAGCGTAGACTTTTCGCCCGACATAGTCCAATTTCTTGGACTCCTTGTCAGGAGTTTGTCCACATCCCTGGCGTTGCGTAGCATGGCAGCTGTCGGTAACCAACCCCTCAGCAGAGGGTGTTCGAAAAAACCGGACAAAGGAACAGTAGGGACCGCATACTTCCTAGGCCATCCTGGCGAAGGCCCAGAGGCAGAAGCAGAGCGCTGCCAAAGCTCAATGCGGACCCACTATGGCCTCGGCCACGGAAAAGCCTCCGTGGAGAATCCCTCGGTCCAGAATCTCCGTGAGGGGATACCTGGCCCGTTTGGAAACGGGTTCGAGCTCCATCCGGTGGACTCGAGATGAGCGAAGCAGTCCTAGGAAGACGACAGGCTATCGTCCATTGACTGACCTCCTGAAGATTCCAAGTCCAGTCGCTTGGAGAAAAGGAGGAATCATCTTCGGACTGGAAGAGTCCTCGAAGAACTGCCTCTGGCCTGAGCCACCTTCACCTGCTGAGGTCGGTCGGGAGGAGGTGACTGACAGCCGATGGGGTAGACCCTTAGCCGACCGAGAATCCTTGGTGAACCCCAATTGGTGGCTGTGGGCGGTTCCACCGAGATCGGTGGAGCAGCTGGTTTTAGCCGAACAACCGGCCTGGGTATAGGCTCCTCCGGATAAGTCGGGGGTGTTGTCGGCACTCCGGTGACAGCCACTTAATGGCCGAAGGCGGCGAAGTTGACTTACTCCAGCCAGGAGAGCTGTTGCAACATAAGGTCCTCAATACCGTCCGTAATTTCACGCGAAGCCTCCCTCGTCCGAGGAGGAGGGCCAGCGCCGCTTACGCGGTGCCGGACCGGACCGCCTATGACGGTGGGATCGGCTGGACCGCGAAGAGGTCCGAGACCGAGACCGAGAGTCCCGGAATTTCCGAGGTCGGTGGGGGAGGTGTCGGCCGGAACCGGCACTCCCTTCGGCTCGGATGGTCCATCCGAGGCTCCGGAACCGAGGCACAGGCGAGCCACGGGATCCTCAACTCCTCCCGGGGAACGGGGAGAGGGAATCCCGGCTGCTAAAGCGACAGCCCGTCCAGCCAGGTCGAGAAAAATCTCGACTTCGTCGGTGGAGTCTCGGTCAACTGACCTGGCGGAAACCGTGAGGCCAGTGGCGAAGCGGCCAGTCGACTGAAGCCGGACGGTCGGCGACTCGGGAGAGGAACCTTTCCGCTCCCAAGAGCGTCGCGGAGGACTTACCCCTGTCCTTCTTTTGGACGAGAATAAGGTCCAGCAGGCGTGAGCCCTTCTCCCTTAGTGGAGAGGACAGACAAAGCTCCTTAAAAGAAGCCGTGTAGGAAGAACCCAGAAGGCGGGATAAATGCCGGCCGAGAATATGACCCCGCGCCGCCTCCTCTGAGGCGATCATCCGCTCGAGCTGATCCGCTGAGTCAGCCGCGGCGGACACCGCCAACCGGCCTCCTTGACTTCACCGGAGGGAACGCTTCTCGGGACGGCCCAGTTGCAATCGGCAGCACGGTCTTCTGAGGGGCGTGGCCGAGAAAAGATGAGCACAGGTCGCAAGCCTGCGGGTGGTGCTCAAGGCCTAAGCAGTAGACACCGTGGAGTGGATCCGTCAGGACATCTTCTGCCCGCATGGGCATCTTGAAAATCGAGGAGTCGATTTGTCCAGCGAGCGCCGAGGGATCAAGACTGAAGTCTTTTCGCAAAATTTATTTTTAAATCCATAAGCGGAGAAATAGGAACCAGTCTCAAGCGCAGAGGCGTTAAGGAGGGAACCTGAGCTTCCAAGCGGTAAGGAAGATCTGGCGTCATGGGGCGGAGCCGAGAGTTATACCACCCGGGTGGGTGGGAGGAGCAAGCTTGAAGACCTTCCGGCAAGATTTAAAGCGGCAAGGATACCTGCCAATGAGTGTGGATGAACAACATGTCCATGTCCCTAGAATTACTGTTTTTCAATGTGCATATCGACCCACTCACCTTGAATCTTAAATCCTTGTTAGAAAGGATACACATTTCATTCATATTAGTAATCACATTACTAAGACAGGTGATTCTTTAAATGCTCTATTTCATGATGGTGATTTAAGCATCGCACTGTCCAACACTTGGTTGGAACTCACATTGAAAGGTTTTGTTGTGATTCAAGTTTTCTGAATTGCTTTTCTAATTGTTATTTTATGCTGTTTAAGCCACACACTCAAGCAACATCATGCACAACTGAAATTTCTTTATGAAACTCCCGCAGCCGTATGTAACCTGCCATACATACCTTATTAGTGTTGCCTCTCTATTCAGGCAACAAAGGGGGAATAGGTAGACCTGCCATCCCTAATGTGGACTACCATTTTCTATTATAAAACATAAGGTATAACATTGTTTATTGGTTTTACTAATGCTCACTATGATGTGCTTACAAGCTATTATCCACTATGGAAATATTTGTGGCCTTAGCATGCCACCTACTGCAAAAAGCTATAACTGCAATGATTAGTATAACTACTTATTATTGTTCTATATTTATGGTCTCACAGTGCCACCTACAGCCAACAGCCATGATCAGGGCCACTGGAAAATTGCGGACAAGGTTACCCAAAACTGCAGAGCGTTTTGCAAAAATTGTGGAAAATTGCAGGGGTTCTACTATAGACCCTGAGTGCTTCGCAATAAATCTTTTAATATTTTCTGCAGCACATATTAGTCAGTATAAATTGATAAATGAATACACTGACACCTGAATATGTTTAAAAAAATAAAGAAAAGTTTATGTTCCTAAAAGAATGCTAAACTGATAAGCTATCGTAAGCGTTGTCTATCTTCCAAAATTTAAAAGCATCTGACTCATACAGTGCTATATAGATTCTATAAAGCGAGCCACAGCAAATCAATATTAAATAAAGCCAGAAGAATTATGTTTTTTTTGTTTCTGGCTGTAGAATAATGAAGCCTAATCAACAGCTGTTTACAGTGCTCTGCCAGCCATTCACCCACTTTGGTACAAGAAAAAATAAGCAGATAGAGTGGTGAATAATTGAGTTTTAGTAAAATGTTGTTAAAGTGTTTAATGTTCATAATCTGCACTGTAGGTATTGTACACTATTTTTGAAATCACATATTTAAACATTAAATCAGGGGTTATTGGGGATGGCAGTATAATCTAGAGGTTAAAGTAACAAACTGTGAATGAGCTGATGACATCTAGCAGACCTGGGTTTGATTCCCACAACCTCCAGTCGCATACTGTGTGATTCTGAGCAAGTCACTTAACCTCCTCAGTGCTCCTGGGTTGTACCTGAAAACAGGCACTTGTGCCTAGTGTGCCTCACACAGTTACCAAAAATTTTAAAAAAATACCAATATATTTTTACTGCATCACACAGTAGTCAGGGTCCCTGTAATTTACCTTTGTTTTACTCTGGCTGCAATGATTTTGTTTAAAGATAAATTTTCAGATGCTGTACATTTTGTGTTTTATAAGCTTGTTTTAGACTTCAGTCAACTTTTTATTGTAGTCTTTGCATGTGAGCATCTAGGGGGTAGCTGCTAAGAATGAGATCACGGTTAGCAACTAGCTTATTCAAGTTTAAAATTGGCAGGGCCATCCAAAACCCTCAGCTGTTTGAATCAAAACTAGTCTGAATGAAAGTATGCTCACAAGGAAAAACCTTGCCCTGCTACTTACAAAAAGGCTTCATAGTTAGCACCCCATTTAAGTGAATGGGATAATTTGCACCTTATCTCCCATCTTTTGTTTCAGTCTGTGTGGCAACAAAAAGTTTTCTGACAGACTGCTTCAACACAAAACAAATGTTAAGTGTTTAAGTGTACTTATGCTTGGCAAGTGGATTTTGAAACCAAACAAGACAAGGATTCAAAAGAAATCAGTGTCACACAAAACCCTTGCCCTACCTTGCACTGCATTGTTTCGGCCAAACCCAAGTCTGCGTGTAAAATTGTCAATATATTTGAGAGTATTTTATTAAAAATGTTAGTACTTTTTTACACAGCTCAAATATAAAAACTCAAAAATTGCAAGAAATTGCGGAACATGTCAGTTTTGTGGAGAATGGTGAAAATTGCAGATTCCGCAAAAAAATTGTGGGTGCAATTTTCCAGTGGCCCTGGCCATGATGCTATCTATGATCAGCGGAGTTTCGTAGTTTCATTTTCTACATTATGACACCAGGTGTTCAGAGGTTCCAGACTCCCAGCAGGTATAACTGCTGTCCTTTTTACATATGCATGGGAATAATTTATTTATTAATGGACTAGGAATTACAACCCTTAACCTTTATTCTGCAGCACCTGTCTTTTGTGTCGTGTTCTGCCATCAGGTTTAGATCCTGCCAAAATCCAACAGAGGAGAGAGAGAGAGAGTTGCCCAGACCTGAAAGAAAGGTTGGATACACCAGACAGCTAGTTCCTAGACAGGAGCCCCAAGAAGGGGGATGGTGGAAGGGAAAGCACATACCCGATGCCTGAGATCCCCTGAAGATCTGCTGTTACAGTAAGTTCTTACATAACTGTTCTGTCTTCTTTAGGGGTATCTCAGTCATCAGATAACACTGTAGGAACACGTCCCAAGCAGTTGTAAGTACAAAACAGACAGTCTGGGTGGAGGGCTCTCCATAAATGTAAGACAGGAGTCCCTGTAACACAGCCCTGCCAAAACCAGCACGAGCTCTTGAGGCAATGTTCGTGAAAGTATGGACTGTATTCCAGGTGTCAGCTGCACAAATGTCAGTGGCCGACACCCCTCGGAAACAAGACACTGAGGTAGCCATTCCACTGGTGGAATGAGCTTTGACAGCACAAGGCAATTCTTTGCCGTACTTGTAGCAGAACACAATGCAATTAGCCAACTGTTTGGATAAACATTGCTTAGAAACTGAAATGTCTGGCCGGCCTGGTGGCGCAGAGGGCTGAGATGCTGGATGCCGTATCTCGCGCCACGCTGGCAACCCGGGTTCAGGAATGGACTTTCGACACTTGGGGATCAGTGGGGGCAAGGAAGGATTGAGAGTCCACCGACAGCTCTCCTTCGTGTTTGGGGGGACTCAGCATTGTGCTGTAGACAGACACCCAGCGAAGAATGGGGGTCAGCACAGGTGCGATGCTAGAAGAGGTGGACCCACGCACAGGGCGCAAGACTGCCTCCACGAAGGTGGAGACAGTTGGCCTGCCCACTGTACGTGCATGAGCCTGGGGAGGAAATGGAAAAAGGAATCAGAGTTGGTAGGCTTGATGATGGCAGAGCTGTCCTCACACCTTCCCCGGGCAATCTAGAAGTTGGCTTCTGGAGGTAGGGGGAGGCCGGCACCCCTCGCCACCTGCCCTGTCACCGGGGGAGGGCCTCAACCCCATGGGGATGGGCAGTTGGGGTAGGTACAGGGAAAGCCTTGCGGAAGAGACGAGTCCCCTCCAAGGGAGTGACCGGAGCTGCCTGCAAGCACCACTGGAGGTGTAAAGTACATATGGAGAAAAAGTAAATAAAAAAAAAAAAAAAAGAAACAAACGTCTGCTCAGGGTGAAGGAAACAAACAACTGCTTTGAATTTCTACACTCCTTGGTCCTAAGCAGGTAGTACTTAAAAGTTCTGGGCACATCTAATGTATGGAGCAGTGCTTCTCCTGGATTGGCACACTTGAGAAAGTAAACAGGAAGGTGACAGACTGATTGGGTGTAAACTCTAAAACCACCTTAGGACGAAACTTAGGATTTGTACGCAAAGACACCCTGTCTTTGAGAAAAATCAAATAAGGCTCCTCGCACAAGAGGGCCTGAAGTTCTGAAATTCTTCGGGCAGAAGTATTTGCAACTAAAAACAATGCTTTCCAAAAGTGAAAGGATAAATCGCTAGTCGCGATTGGCTCAAAAGGAGACAGGATCAGTTTTTCCAAAACAAAATTCAAGTCCCAAGCTGGGACCGGAGAAGAGACTGGGGGTTTCAGATGCAGGATGCCCCTTAGAAAGGTATGGGAGACATCCAGCTGAGCAATCATGCGATCACCCACGGGCCATGGAAGGCAGCAATAGCTGAAAGGTGGACCTTTAGGGAAGAGTACTGGAGACCTGAGTCAGAGTGAGATCAGGTAGTCCAGGATATAGTTTACCGAGCAGGTGAAAGGGTCTGAACTATGTTTGGCAGCCTAGATGGTAAACCACTTCCATATCATGGCATATGTTGCACGAGTGGAAGGCTTCCTGACAGCCCCTAGGACATCTGCCATTCTACCTGGTGATGGCTATGTCCTCAGAAGCCAGGCATTCAGATGGAGGGATCAGAGGTTGGGATGGACCAGGGTCCCCTGAGCCTGGGTTAGCAGATTCCTGCAAAGAGGAAGAGGGACTAGAGGTTCCTCTGCCATCTGCTGAAGAAGAGGGAACCAAATCTGTCATGGCCAGAATGGAGCCACCAGGATTATGCTGGCCCCGTCCATCTGCAACTTGATCAGCACCCTCTGGATCAGAGGGAATGCGTAAAGAAACCTCCTGCTCCAAGAGAGGGACAATGCGTCTCGCCAGAAAACTACAGGCCCTGGATTTAGCAAGCAGAAAACTAGGCAGTTTTGCGTTGAGTGGGGACGCAAAGAGGTCCAACTCAGGATGACTCCATCTGTTGAACAAGTCTTCTGTGATGGAAGACAGAAGCTCCCATTCATGCAGGCTGGACTGAGTCCTGCTCAGACTGTCTGCCACCGAGTGTTTAACACACCTGGCACATGGACTGCAGAAAGTGTCAAAGAGCATGATCCAACGCCCAGTACCACAATCTCATGGCCTTCCTGCAAAGGGGGTATGAATGAGTCCACCCTGCTTGTTGATTCAGTATACTACACTTAGATTTTCAGACTGCACCAGCAGTCGACCTGAAGTGAGGTATTCCTGAAAGGCCTGCATGGTGTAGCGCACCACTCATCTCCAGGACACTGATATTCAGGGAGGCTTCCCACTGGGACCAAGGGCCCTGGGTTTGGAAGGGACTCAGGTGTGTTCCCTAGCCCAGACCTGAGGCACCTGTGATTAAGATCTGCTGTGGGGAGGAGATCTGGAGTGGGACGCCTTGAAGCAGATTCAAGGGGTCCATCCACCACTGCAGTACCTGGCGTACTGGGGAAGACACCAGGACTGTTTGGTCCAACTCATCCATGCGCTGGTCCCACTGTACCCGGAGGGTCTACTGGAGAATACGCATCTGGAGTCTGGCCCACTGAACAGTGGGCATGGCAGCTGCCATTAGGCCCAGCAATCTGAGGTATACCCTGGCAGGAATGTATCAACTTTGGGCAACTTCCTGAGCTTGAGCTATGAGGAACTCTGCCCTGTCTTGGGGAAGGAAGGCCTTCCCCTGCGCCGAGTTCAGAATTGCTCCTGTACACTGTAAGCTTTGGAATGGTGTCAGAACTGACTTGGGCAGACTGACAGCGATACCCAGGAAGTGAAAAAACTGGAGAGTTTGCTTAAGAGTTAGCAGAAGGTATTCCCTGGATGGGGCCTTCAAGAGCCAATCGTCCAGATAAGGGAGGACATACAGTCCCTCCCTTCTGAGAGCAGCAGTGATCACTGATAAGCACTTGGTAAAGACCTGGATTCCAAAGGACAAGCCAAAGGGCAGCACTTTGAACCGATAATACTCGCCCTGAAAAGTGAAACGGAGAAACTTCCTGTGAGGAGGAAAGACCAAGATGGGCAGATAAGCGTCCTGCATGTCCAGTGAACAGAGCCAGTCCCCTGTTTTAATAAGGGGCATCAGGCATGGCAAAGTTACCATCCAGAACTTTTCATACTGGACATACATATTCAGGTCCTTTAGGTCCAGAATAGGCATCAGATTTCCAGTCTTTTTAGGGACCAGGAAAAACCTGGAATAAAACCTGTTTCTCCGGTACCTAGACACTGGCTCGATGGCCTGCCTGCGCAGAAGGGACTGCACTTCCTCCTGGAGAACAGACAGGTGAGCAGGGGGGCAACAAGAGGGCGGAGGTGGGGTTTCTAGAGGCTGCTCAATGAGCTCCAAGGTGCGACCCCATTCTAGGATCTGCAGAATTCATGCATCCAACCTTATGGTTCTCCATTGATTCAGATGGTGGGAGAACCGACCTCTGACCACCGCCTCCTGGTCCCGGACTGGAGTGGGGTCCGGCAAGAAGTCAAGCAGAGGTGGAGCCAGCCGGAAGGGCTGGTCCCTCACTTCTGGTGTGCCTGGCTGCCGCTCCAGCACCACAGGGGGTGGGCAGGGGAGACTGGGCTCTGCATTTTCCCTGTGGACGGGGAGCTGTCCGGGGCCTATTGTTCGTTTTATGAAAAAGAGACCGTCCTCTACTCTCTGGTTGGGTATGGTAGAGGGAGTGGACAGACTTGAGGGCTCTGTCCCAGTCTTGCAGATCATTCATGATGTCCTGGACATCAGGGCCAAACAACTTGGTGCCATTAAAGGGGGCATAAAGCACTTTCTGCTGCACATCAGCCGCAAACCCAGATACTCTTGAGTCAGAAGTGCCTTCTGACAAGTACTCCCTGCCGTGTGGGGTGCCGCAGAGCTCTGTGCTATCTCCCATGTTGTTCACGGTGTACTTGCAGCTGTTGTGAGACATTGTAAGGCAGTATGGGCTGAGTTTTCACTGTTATGCAGATGACACTCAGCTCTACCTGTCCTTTGTGCCTGATCAGGTGGGAGTTATCTCGAGCTTTAACAACTGCCTTTCTGAGACTGAGGACTGGAAGAGCGCCAACTGGCTAAGGTTGAACCCGAATAAGACTGAGGTTTTGTAGTGGACCCAGGTCGTCAGGTAGAGAGTTCTTCAGCATGATGGGCATCTGGGCTTGGTGGCCGCCAGCTGATGACCTCTGAATGGATGCAAGATCTGGGCGCGATTCTTGATGAAGACCTGACACTTAAAGTTCAGGTGTCATCCAGACTGCCTTTTACCATTTAAGGAACATTGCTCGGATCAAACACCTAGCTCCGCCAGATAGCCTTCCAACTCTGGTCCACGCCTTTGTGACCTCTCGCTTGATTACTGTAATTTCCTATACCTAGGGTTACTGGGGGTTGATATCCACCACTTGCAGCTGGTGCAGAACGCAGCAGCTAGGCTGTTGACTGGGCTACCACAAGGTTGCCATGTCAGCCTGGCTGCCTATTCAGTAGCGGATTACCTTCAAGGCTGGCTTGCTGACCTATAAGGCCCTACACGGACAGGGTCCGAGCTATCTGAAAGAGCTTCTGCGCCCCTACTGCCCTTCCCAGCCTCTCCGCTCCACCGACAAGGGATTGCTAGAGATTCCCAGGGTTCGTTTAAGGTCATCTGGGGCTCGAGCATTTGAATTCATAGCCCCTTTCCTGTTGCATTCTCTACCTCATCGGATTAGACAGTGCCTGACGGTGGAGAGTTTTAAAACTTCATCGAAGACATCTGTTTAATCTTGCTTTTCCTGATATTATTTAATATTTGTAATGAAAGTCTGTTAAGGTCATGGAGTTTTTAGCTGGGATTTTATTATTATTGTACTAGCGCTATGATCCTTTGGGGAATAGCGCTAGTTTTATAAATAAAGTGGAATTGATTTGAGGCAAACACCCATGGCAGCTGCCCTGGCAACTGTGTCAGCCATGTCATACAGGGCTCTGAGGAGATGTTTACTAACATCCTCAGTGTCTTGGAGGCAGTGGAGCAGTTCCTGCTTTTGAGTGTCCTCCGCAAGTGCCTGGGCAGCAGCCTTGCCTTTCTTCCAACTGGCATTCTGGTATTTTACCATGTGCAACAGATAGTTTGCAATCCTCAAGCCTAGAGTAGAAGAAGCACAAACCCTTTTACCTCAGAGGTCAGTTCTACAAGACTGTTTGTCTGGGGGAAGGGAACTAAAGTGCTTATGCATTTTAGACCTGTTATGAGCTACCTTGATGACCACTAGGTCTGTCTTGGGCAGGGCAGCATAACAGGGAAGACCCTTGGGGCGGCGTGATAAAGTTTGTCCACCAGGTGGGGCATAGATGGCACCATTTCTGGTCTGTGCGAGGCTGCCATGGCTGCATTCCTCAAGGCTGGCAGCATTGGAGGAATGATCTTTGGGGGAGATTCAGGAATCTCCAGGAAATCCACCAGTTCTTTTCAGGTGGCATCCTCTTCTTCAGTGTGGAAGTCCATGTCTGAGGACAGCTGCTTAATCACATTGAAAAATGTGGGGTCCTCAGGAGGAGACCTGGAGGTATGCTTCACTGAGTCCTCACTGACAAAAGAGGCTGTAAATCTGTCAGAGAGCAGGATCTCCTCCTCATCTTCAGGAAGAATGAAAACTGAGTGGTACTTCTCCTCAATGTCGACTTCTTCCACATCTGGGTCTGGCGTAAGGTGCGCCAACGATGGCCCACAGGGAACTTCCTGGGGCTGATAAGATGGCGTCGAAGACGAGGGCCTAAATGCCTGGACAATCACCAAAGTGAATTCTGTCAGGATGTCATTCAAGTCGATGGTGTTCATCGACGGAGGGGTCATTGGCACTTGTGTCAATGCCCCGCTTGCTAAGCCCTGTGAACCCAAGAATCCTGTTGCCCTGGAGGAAGAAGGGGCAGGCCTCAATGGGAAGAAAGGGCCGGTGACCCAGAGGTCGATGGCTGGCCGCTCGAAGAACTGGGCGGAGGTGTTGTCAGTATGGGTCTGGTGGACAGAGAGACCTGGACAACAGATTTCTTCAATGGTTCAGCAGCACCCAACAAAAATCCCCCAGGAAAAGGGGAGGTTGGTGTTGGTGGGGAACGAGACTAATGCCGGGGGAAGCAATCGCAATCTCAGTCTTTTTTGTGACTTTTCTCTGAGGGGTTGTCTCGGCCTTGGAGGCCCGGGAGCTTGAAGAGCTGGTCAGCGACTGGTAGGCCGGGACACTGGAGGACCCCTGCCTGGAAGTGGCTACCTGTTGGTCCGTCAGGAAATTTTTGAGAGCCTTTTTGCATCACCTGAGTGTTGTTTACTTAAACGTCTGGCAGAGCTCACAGTCTGAAACTTCATTGTCAGGCCCAAGACAGCAGACACAGAGAGAGCGTTCATCTCTGGAGGCAATCTTCTTTCCGCAGTGGCAGCGACAGTGACAAAAGAGAGAAGATGAAGGATTAACTCTTGACATAAACAAGTTGAAGGAATCTCTTTAAAAAAGAGATTCTAAAAACGTAATGTTAGAAAAGCCACAGGCGAAAAAAGGCGTAAATAATGTGATGGAGCTTCCTCGGAGACCTAGAAGAAGAAGAATCAGCATTTATATAGCGTTTTTCATACACAGTATCCCAAAGCGCTTTACAAGCAGTGCTAGACTGGTAGTGAAGTGATTGAATGTGTGGTGGCGGCCATATCACACATCATCACCCACACACAGCCTGGATAATTGCATGAACCGGTTTATGGGAAGGGGAATGTTGGCCAGGACACCAGGAATGTTCCCTGCTCTTTGCGAAAAGTGCCCTGGGTTCTTTTACTTCCACCTGGACACCCACCAGGTCAACACCAGGATGGGCAGAAGGACCTCGGTTTAACGTCTCATCCGAAGGGCGGCACCCCAACCCAGTACAGCACCCCCAATACTGCTCGGATGCCAGCGATTTTTAGGTGCAATTCAATCTTGGTGTGGGACAAGAACCTACGACCTTCTGGTCAGAGGTGGATGTGCTATCAACTGAGTCACCTATGCGAGCGAGTCAACAGTGGGAAAGAACTGAGGAGGGAGCAGGTCCGCTCACGCCTTTATAGGGTTGACGATGTTGATGGCATGCGTGGCCCCAGCTGTACTGCTGAAAATCTTCCATGTGGATTCTTCTTCACCGACGGTGAAGGTTCCTGTGGTATTACCTGATGACTGAGATACCCCTGAAGAAGATCAGAAGGCCCTCTTGATGGAGTAATCGAGGTAGAATGTGTCTGATCATTTCTGAGAATGACACCAGCACAGCCTGAGAGTCAATGGTGCCCTGTAAAGGGGTCGGGACTACTTGTGTCAATGGGCCATGGCCAGATGATGATGGTGCCTTACTGTCCGTAGTAGGTATGTCAGTGCCTAAGCCAACTGTCTTAATAGCCACCGGGACCTTGATGGCGAAGCTGAACTTTTATCTTTATCTTACGAACATACGAAAATGCCAGCATATACAGGCCTCACAGTCTAACTAGTCTGTTTGATTGTACAGCTTGCCCTCACCTTGCAGCTGCCCACCCATCCCTCCTCTTCCTAAATTACCCCCCCCTTGCTCTGTGCCATCCCTCTCAACGCCATCTACCATGCTACAGGCTACTACCTCCTCAGGCAGAGCATTCCACTTGTCCACCACCCTCTCTGTGAAATATTGTCTCTTGATGGAGAGTGTTTTCGGGCGGCAGGGGCCATGGAGAAGAGTTGGGGACAGAGTAGCAGGCAGCGCAAAAGCTAGCAGGGAAGCCGGAGAGAGTCGGGTGTGCCGAGGAGCAGCAGAGGGAAGGAGGTAAACTGAGGAACAGCAGAGGAAGGGAGGTTCAAGGAGCAGTAGGGGCGAGTTGGGGGTGCAGCGCGGCCTACGCAGAGGAACAGCAGAGGGAAGAAGGTTAACCGAGGAGCAGCAGAGGAAGGGAGATTTGAGGAGCGGCAGAGGAAGGAGGTGTGGTTTTTAATCTCCCGTGAAGTGTCCCAGCGTGAGCCAACTGGGCAGCGCTAAATGGGGGAGGGGGGGCAATCAGGACCCCTGCTCAGGAGCCAATCGGACAGAATAGCGCCTTATTTGAACGAGCGGCTGGGCTATAAAGAGCTGGGCCCAGCCACTATACTGTGAGTGAGGGGGAGAGCATTCGGGCGGCAGGCGCCACAGAGGGGAGCTGGGGACAGAGTAGTGGGCAGCGCAAAAGCCAGCGGGGAAGCCGGAGAGAGTCGAGGGTGCAGCGGAGCCCAAGCCGGGAAGCAGCAAAGGGAAGGAGGTGAACCAAGAAGCAGCAGAGGAAGGGAGGTTCGAGGAGTAGCACGGGAGAGTCAGGGATGCAGCGCGGTCTAAGCCGAGAAGCAGCACAGGGAAGGAGGTTAGCCAAGGAGTGGTAGAGGAAGGAAGGTTCGAGAAGCAGCAGAGGAAAGGAGGTGTTTTGTCCTGCCCACCCTCTCCGGCCCCAACCTCTATTAAATGGTTGAGGTGGGAGGAGCCAGTGTCACAGAGCAGCAAGGAGCCACGAGCTGGGGAGCAGAAGAAGGTGCCGTCTACTAGGGGTCGGAGCTGAACGCTACCTGGACTTGAGGACGCTGGTTGAATGCAGATGGTAAGACTGACACTTTTGTTTACAGGAGGTGAGGGAGTGAGGGTGGCATTTTGAGCAGTATCCGGGAGTAGACACTATTTGAAGAGTATCTTGGCGTAATCACTGTATTTGTAGGGTAAGTAAAACTATAAGATAAGGCACCTTAGTGGAAAGGCATTATAGGCAGGGACTAATGAAGAGAGGGAAAAAAAAAAGGACTGCATTCTTATCTTTGTCACTGTCGGGTAAGTTTATTTCTTTTGGGGGGGAGGGCTAGATAAGATAGCACAACTGGTACTGGTAATTTTAGTTTTACTGATAATACTGTGTTCACTCGCATTGCCCTTTCCTGTAGTTAAGACTGCTTAAGTATGGGTAGAATAGTGGGCTGTAATGGGTGTGGGGTGGCGGTTTGCATGCACATTTTGTGGAAGCTTGGAGGGTGTAGAATCTGTCACAGGCTGAGAAGGCTCGAGGAGGAAGTGAGGTGGCTTGGGAGGGAGTTGGAGAGGATGGTAGGAGGGAGGGGGGTGCTGAGGCAAGTGGGCCATCTCCAGAAGGGATCATTAGGGTACCACAGGGGAGGAGCTTTGGGTCAGGAGAGGGGACAGGGAGGGGGCCGGCAGCAAACCAAACAGGAGTCCAGGCTCTGTATGGGGGGACCATGGTAGGGAGGAAAGAGCCGACACACAGCCAAGGAAGTGGAGCAGGTAATAGGTTTGCGGTCCTGGTGACACTGGTGGAGGAGGAGGGGAGGAAGGTTAGCCAGGAGGGGGCAGGGGAAGGAACAGCAGAAGGAAGTAGGGCGGAGGAGGAATCCAAGGATAATGGGATGAGGGGCACAGCTGGAAGGATGGATGAAGGGAACAGAGAGGAAGGAGAAAGGAACAGGGAAGGGAGAGAGGATGGGATAGGCAGAGGGGGGTCCAAGGAGGATGGGAGTGTAGTAAAGGATAGGGATGAGGCAGGGAGGCAGAGGGGGCCAGATCAGGGGTGATGGGGAGGGAGCAATGGGAAAGGGCAGAAAAGCAAAGGTGGCAGACTCCAGAAATAGATACCGAGGTGAGGGCGGGAATGAGGAAAGACGAGGGGGGATACTAGTGCTGGGGGATGCTATACTTAAAGGGATAAGATGGGGCAGTAAGGGGGAGAGGCACAGTCGTATATGGGTGGAGTGCATATCTAGGTTAACGGCGGGCAGGGAGGGGCAGTCAATTCTGAAGTGCACAAGAAGGGGTAGGAGGAAAAACAGGTTACTCACCTGTAACAATAGTTCCATGAGTGGTATATGTTGTTCATCCACACTTGTTGGCATGCCCTTTCCCTTTAAGATTATTGATGGAAGGTCTAAAAGCTGGCTCCTCCCACCCACACACCTGGGTGGTATATGCCTCGGCTCTGCCCCTTGATGCTAGATCTTGACCGCTGGAAGCTTAGGTTGGGCGTCGAAGCCGGGGAGGTTGGGTGGGTCCGTGTGAATGAACAACATATACCACTCCTAGAACTACTGTTACAGGTGAGTAACCTGTTTTTCTAGAATCGTGGATATGTTGTTCTATCCACACTTGTTGGCAGACTCCTAGCAGTTCTCCGGGAGGAGGGAGGCAAGGTGCACACCCCCTCAATACTTACTTCGGGAACAGAAAACTGAGGCCCCAAAATCAGCATCCTGGCGTGAATCTAGGTTGATGTGGTAGTGGGTAATGAAGGTGTTTGCTGACTTGCAGGCAGCAGCCCAGCAGATTTCCTGGATACGGATGTCCCTGGAAGCAGCCACCGAAGCAGCAGTATGGCGGGTGGAGTGAGCTCTTATCCGTCTGGGAGGCTCCTTGCCAGCCGACCTATAGCAGAGATCAATGCATGATGTAATCCATCTGCCAATTGTCCGCTTGGCTGCAGGTCTGCCAGGTGCAGCTTCAGCATAGGTGACAAACAGCTGGCGAACCTCTCCCCGAACTTCAGCTATCCGCTCCTCATAATAAGAGAGCACTTATCTCAGGTCCAAGGTATGAAGCCTGTATTTGGCCTCTGAGGTGTAATTGGGGTAGTACACCGGCAGAGTCAGCACCTGGTTAAGGTGAAACTCCAACACCACCTTTGGAAGGAATTTCGGGTGGGGGCGCAGGACAACCTTGTCCCTGTGGAAGACCAGGTAGGGAGACTCAATGGAAAGTGCCTGGAGCTCTCCCATCCTTCTGGCTGACATAATAGCCACCAAGAAGGCGGTCTTCCAGGACAGGTGAGAGATGTCACACCTGTGCATCGGTTCGACTGGCTTGCCCATGAGCTTAGCCAATACCAGCAGTAGATCCCACGGAGGTGGAGGTTCTTGCACCGGAGGGGATATGTGGTCTAGGCCTTTCAAAAAGCGCCCGACCACCTTCTCCTGTGCCATCGACTGCTTGCCGGCCCGCGCCCAGTAAGCAGAGATGGCTGCCAGGTGCACCTTAAGGGTCGTTGACTGAAGCCCTAGCTGAGAGAGGGACCACAGGTAGTCCAAAATGCTAGCCAATGGACTGGAAAAGGGGTCCAACCCCTTGTCCTGACACCAAATGGAGAATCTCTTCCATTTGAAGGTGTAGCATTTTCTGGTAGACTCCTTACGGGATGCCTCAATGACACTGAGGACCTTGTCGGAAAGACCCAAGGCCTGGAACTCTAGCCGCTCAGGAACCAGGCCGTCAGGAGCAGGGACTGAAGGTCCGGGTGGAGAACCTTCCCCTTGTCGACTGAGATCAAGTCTGGGCAGGCTGGAAGCTGCCTCGGGAGCCTGGAGTTGAGGCTGAGGAGATCTGGTTACCACAACTGGCGAGGCCAGTCTGGGGCTACCAGAATCACCTGTGCCTTTTCCCTCTTCGCCTTGAGAAGCACCTTGTGGATCAAGGGAAATGGAGGGAAGGCGTAGAAGAGGCCCGGGGTCCAGGGACTCGAGAAGGCATCCCCCTGCAGCGAGCCCTGCTGAGTGCGCGGGCGTGAAACAGCCTCAGCTTTACATTCTCCCTGGAGGTGAACATGACCACTTGAGGGGTGCCCCAATGGGAGAAGAGGTCTTGCACTACCTCCGGCAGGACAGACCAGTCGTGAGATGCAGCGTCTATTCGGCTGAGGGCAACGGCCAGACTACTGGAGGCTCCTGCCACATGGATGGCTAGGAGATCTGCCTCCAGGCTGATCATGAGAGATCAAACGTGCAGAGCTTCCTTGCACAGAGGCAAGGAGTGTGTTCCGCCCTGACGGCTGAGATAGTACATGTCGTAGTGTTGTCCGTCTGGGTCTGGACCACCTGACCCCTTACAAATGGAGCAAAGGTGGTGAGGGCTAGTAGAACCGGCTCGAAGCTCCAGAAGGTTGATGTGGCATCAAAACTCCTGAGGGGACCAGAAGCCGTGGGCCCGGAGATCCCTCAGATGGGCACCCCAACCCATCAGAGAGGCATCGGTCGTTTGAGAGACCATCGGCTTGTGGTGGACAAATGGGATACCCTCCTGCAGATGAACTGGGACGAGCCACCACTGCAGGCCATCCCACATCTCCTGGGTCACTGTCACCGGCTGGTTCAAAGGACCGGACTGCTGTGACCACTGGCTGGCCAGCCCCCACTGCAGGAGGCACATATGCCAGCGGGCCCAACAGACCACGCTGGTGCAGGCCGCCACGAGGCCCAAAAGGCACAGGAAGTCCCGGGCAGGGCGCAACTGCCCAACCAGAAATGATTGGGCAAAGGAGGAAAGGACCTCGGCCCTGTCCACCGGGAGCCGGGTTCTGACTCGAAAGAAAGTCGAGCTCTACCCCGATGAACTGAATCACCTGCGATGGCACGAGTTCCGATTTGGCCTCGTTGATCAGGAGGCCAATCTGAGAGCAGACCTGGAGGGCCAGATCCCTGGACCGCTCCACCTCCAACCTGGAGGGGCCTGCTATCAGCCAATTGTCCAGGTAAGGGTACACCCGAACCCCTCGGCGCCGCAGGAATGCTGTCACCACTGCCATGCATTTGGTGAAGACCCTGGGAGCTGGAGAAAGGCCGAAGGGCATGGCCCGGAACTCGTAAAGAGATCCTTCTGCTCTGAGTCGGAGGAACTGCTGATGAGATGGACAGATTGGGACGTGAAAGAATGCATCCTGGAGGTCCAGAGAGCAGAACCACACGCCCAGTTCCAAGGATGGAATGATCTGAGCCAGAGTGACCATCCTGAAGGTATGTGGCATTAGAAACTTGTTCAGGTCGTGTAGGTCGAGAATGGGGCACCAGCCCTCCATCTGTTTTGGGACCAGGAAGTACATGGACACAAACCCCCGGTCTGGAGGAGGATCCGCCACCTCGCTGATCACCTCCTTCTGGAGGAGCAGGGCAATGTCGGCTTGATGAGCCGACAGAGAGGCTTCGGAGCCTGTAGCCCCCCATGGGGCGACGGCTCAATAGGGAGGGGACTGCTCCAGAGGCAGACCCCTGCCGACCACTTCCAGCACCCAGCGATCCATGAGTGGACCAGGCGGAAAGGAAGTGGCGGAGCCATCCCCCCATGGGGGGAACCCGGGGAGGAGTGACGAGGTTGGGGGTGACACCCCTCGACCCGTCACTGGGCAGGCTTGGAGGAAGGGCCGGCCAAGGGGCCTCCTGGACCCTTCCCTCCAGGCTTCCTACTGGAGGAAGTGGCAGACTTGGACTTGGGATGCCAAGTGTGAACCTGCTGTCCCTGTTGCTGGTGCTGGGCGGACTTGCTGCAGGGGCGGAAGGGCTTATGCTGCTACTGGCGGCCTTTGTCCTTCTGGGCATACGTGACCTAGTCCAAGGTGGCATTGGACTTCTCGATCCTCTGGAGATGGCCTTCCACCTCTGGCCTGAACAAGTCGGTGCCCAGGAAGGGAATGTCTGCCAGCTTGTGCTGGGTGTCTGCCGTGAAGGTGGGGATCCGCAGCCAAGCTCTGCGGCACATTGCTACTGTGGCCGCTATTGACCGGGCACAAAGAGTCTCCAATGTCCGAGGCAGTTTGGAGCTGTTGCTTGGCACCGCCCTTCCCTGATCCCTCACCTGCTTGACTGTCGTCTGAAGGTCAGCTGGGAGATGATGAGGAATCACCTCATCCAGGGAACCCATAAGGGCATGTGAAAAGTGTACCATCAGTACAGCCGAGCTAGCCTGTCGAAGGCCTAGGGAGGAGGCAGCGTAAACTTTCCACCCCGAGTAATCCAGCTTTTTGGATTCTTTATCTGGCAGTTTTTCCACATCACTAGCATTCCCGGAACGCTGGAAAACACTGTTGGTCACCAGCCCCTCCGCAGAGGGGTGCTCCAAGAAACCGCAGCGTGAACCGGTGGGGACCGCGTACGGCCGAAGGTGCAGGGCAAGATGCAGGCTGCTGCCACAACTCCAGAGCCGGGCCAACAATGGCTTCGGCCACAGGGAAAGCCTCCGTAGGGGAATCTCCTCGGTCCAGTATCTCTGTAAGGGGATACCTGGCCCGTTTCTGGATGGGTTCAAGCTGCATCCCAGTGGACTCTGAGATGAGCCGAAGTATACCCAAGAACGAGGATGGGCTCTCATTCACCGACTGACCTCCTGCAGGTCAATGTGCCTGGAGTACAATGAGGAGTCGTCAGACTCTGAGGAGTCTGCGAACAGCTGCCGAGCGCCTGAGCCACCCTCCACCTGCCAAGGCCGACCGGGTGTGAGGGTGACCGACAACCTGTGGGGCAAATCCTGACCCAACTGAGAATCCTTGGTCAGGGCCCCAGTCTTTGGTTGAGGAGGCGGTGGTTCCACCACAATGGGCGGAGCAGCCGGTTTCAGCTGAACAACTGGTGCCGGGGTCGGCTCCTCGACTACTAAGAGGGGTTGCTTTGGTCGCTTGGGTGACAGCCACTTAATAGCCAGAGAAGGCAACGGAGTCGGCTTGTTACTGGCCAACAAGAGGTGTTGCCACATCATGTCCTCGTAGCGCCAGCATAACTTACGTCGGAGCCTATCCTCCGACGAGGACGAGCGGCGACACCGCATTCCATGGTGCCGAGATTGAGACCGAAGGTGTCGGCGGGATCTACCCAACATGGAAGAGGACTGAGACCCTCGGGTTCGCCAAGGGTGAGTTAAAGAGGGGACGGAGGAAACCCGCTCATCCCTCGGTTCAGGGTTCTTGACCGGGGACTTTGGCACAGGAGGCACGGGCAAGTCCTCGTTTACCACCAGGAGAACCGGTGAAGAAGGGCTGTCGGCTTCTCCAGGCGACAAACCGACCAATGGGTCGAGAACAATCTTGGCCGCATCACCGGTTGTCTCGGCCGGCTCACCTGATGGGGACACCGTGAAGCCAGCAGCCGTAGCACCAACCTCGGCCAAAGTCAAGAGCCGACGGTCCAGTGAAGGGGATCTCTCCCGCTCCCATGAACATCGATGGTGGGACTTCCCTTTCGGTTCTTTTTTCTTCGACCGACTGGAATGTCCTGATGGTCCTTCTCCCTTAGTGGAGAGGGACTGGCAAAGCTCCTTAAAAGAAGCAGTGTAGGAGGAGCCCAAGGAGAGCAGGATAAACACCAAGGAGGAAGATGATGCGGCCTGGGCCGCCTCCTCCTCGAGGGTGATCAACTGCTCCAGCTGCTCCTCGGACACCGCCCAACGGGCCTCCTTCGACTTCACCGGTGGGTATCGTTTCTCGGGGCGCCCAAGTTGTAGTTGGGCAGCGCGGTCCTCCAAAATCGAAGCTGAGAAGGACTTGCAAAGATCACAGGCCTGCGAATCGTGAGCAAGACCCAGGCAATAAACACACATGGAGTGCAGGTCAGTCTGGGACATTTTCGGCCCGCAAGGGCACCGACAGAAGGCGGGAGTGGATTTGTCCATCGCAGCCACAGGGGAAGAAGACTGAAGTCTGGTAAACTCTAAAATTATTTTTGGAAAACTCGATGTACTAGGATCCAGGTCTAAAACGCAGAGCGCTAAGGAGGGAAAGTACATTTACGTAAGAACTTACCGTAACAGTAGATCTTCGAGAACAGCTCTTGCAGCAGGTGACACCATTAGGACTGAAGCCGGCAGGCGCCAGGACCCCAGGGAAATTTTCTAGCTAGCAGTATTCAGCGGGGACTGCCTCCGACGTTGTTCCCGTCCCTGACGTCAGGCATAGTACATAAGGAGGCAGTCCCCCAGAATCCCCAGTTCTCCCGCCGGAGACTCCCGGCCGCTGGATGACATCAGAAGAGAAGACTGAGGATTCGCCATCACATGGCAATCAGAGTGATGCTGAAAATCCCTGATCCTAGGAGAAGGATACTGGAACTAGAATCTACCTCCAGCGGGGATGGTGGGAGGGAAAGTACCTGCTGCAAGAGCTGTTCTCGAAGATCTACTGTTACGGTAAGTTCTTACGTAACTGTACTATCTTACTTCGAGAAACAGCTGTTGCAGCAGGGTACACCATTAGGACTGATTCCCAAGCAATAACGGAAATCCCACACCACTAGGAGGAGGGAAGGTAGAAATCCTTAATAGAACCTAAACCTAGGACAGAAGTCCTTGAAGGACTGCTAGACCAAAACCTGCTCTTCGCCTCCATGCAACACCCAGGCTATAATGCCTGATGACAGTGTGCACGGTGCTCCAAGTAGCTGCAGCACAGATGGCCATGGTGGACGCGTTCTTTAGGGCCACAAAGGAGAAGCCACCCCCCTTGTGGAATGACCCTTAACCGCGCCTGGGAAGGGTTTGTTGCGCTTCTGGTAACAGAACGTGATACGTTGAATGAGACACCTGGACAGCAACTGTTTGGAAACAGGAGCTCCCATCATCCTGTGGGCAAAGGAGACAAAAAGCTGATCCAATTTTTGGTGGTGTTTAGTTCTGGTCAGGTAGTATCGAAGACACCTATGGACATCTAAGGTGTGCAACAGGGCATCTCGATTAGAATATTTGGGGAAGTACACTGGTAGATCGATGTCCTGATTAAGGGTGAGAGCTGAGGCCACCTTAGGCAGAAACTTAGGATTAGTCCATAGGGATACCATGTCTTGGTGAAAAACTAAATAAGGTTCTTTGCACATAAGTGCATGAAGTTCAGAAATTCTTCTGGCCGAGGTAACGGCAACCAAAAACAACGTCTTCCATGTAAGGAGACATAGCTCGCAATCTGCGGCTGGCTCAAAGGATGGCAGCGTAAGCTGCTCCAGGACAAAGGGTAAATCCCATGGCGGAATTGGATCCTTAATTGGAGGTCTAAGGTGGAGAACACCTCTCAAGAAGGCTTGTGCCGTGTACAACTGAGATATGGTGCATTGCCTATAGCAGTGTGATAGGCTGAGATGGCACAGAGGTGTACTTTAATCGAGGAGTAGGCCAAGCCTGTCTGAAAAAGGGACAGGAGGTAGTCCAAGACCAACCTTTCTGGACAATTCATAGGTGAAAAACCACATGCTTGAACCCACAGACAAAATCTGCGTCATTTCATGGCGTAAGTAGCATGGGTAGCTGGTTTCCTAGCAGCAGCAAGAACGTCTGCTACCTCTTGCGAGACCCCGTATTGCATCATGGCTATATCTCTAGAAGCCTGGCGTGCAGGTTCAGCGAACGAAGGTCTGGATGAACCAAGGAATCCGCCTTCTGAGACAGCAAGTGGCAGCTGATTGGCAGAGGCACTGGAGGTTCCCGGGACAGCTGAAGTAGTAGAGGGAACCAGATTTGCCTAGGCCAAAACGGCACGATAAGTATCAGCGTCATTTGCTCTCTGTGAAGTTTCAGAAGGACCCTCTAGATCAACAGAAAGGGGGGAAAGGCATAGAGGAATCTGCCCGCCCAGGAGAGGGACAACGCGTCTCGCGAGAAAACACCAGGCCCTGGATCTAGCGAGCAGAAATTGGGCGGTTTTGCACTGGATGGGGACACGGAACGGTCTAACTCTGGTGTACCCCATCTGCGAAACAGATCCTCTTCTACTTCCTGAAGTAGTTCCCACTCGTGGACTCTGGCCTGACAGCGGCTCAAGCTGTCTGTAATGACGTTGTGCACTCCTGGGACATGAACAGCAAAGAGGTTTGCGCTGTGCTGTAAAACCCAATCCCACACCCTCATGGCCTCCCTGCAAAGCGGGTAGGAATGGGTGCCTCCTTGTCTGTTGAGGTAATATATCACCGCGGAATTGTCTGATTGTAACAGAAGAGTACCAGGTGGAATCTCCGACTGAAAGGCCTGCAGGGCGTAAAGAACTGCTCTCATTTCCAGGATATTTATATGGAGATGAGTCTCTTGGGCTGTCCACAGGCCCTAAGACTGGACACCGTCGAGGTGTGCTCCCCATATGAGCCCTGAGGCATCTGTGGAGAGTGTCACAATTGGAGACGGCGCAATGAAGGGGACTCCCGCCGATAGATTCTTCGAATCTAGCCACCATTGCCAATCCCAGATTACAGCCTTCATGATCGTATTGGGAGCTGCAGATGGTCTTGCTTTTGATCCCATTGGACCCGTAACATCCACTGGGTCACCTGCATGTGGAGACGGGCTAGCGGGACTGTTGCAATGGCCGCAGCCATGTGTGCGAGCAGGCAAAGCACCAGTCTGGCAGGAACGGTTTTCTTCGCCAAAATGTCCCTGATAAGGAATCTGATGTGTTCCGCTCTGTCCTGGGGTAGAAAAGCTTTCCCCTGGACGATGTCCAGAACTGCTCCTATGATCTGCAGAATCTGTGATGGAACCAGGTGTGACTTGTCTTGATTGATAATGATGCCCAATGTCTCGAACAGAGACTGAGTACAATGAATGGCAGACATCAGGGCCTCCAGAGAGGGCACCATGAGAAGCCAGTCGTCTAGGTAGGGGAACACGTAGTGGCCTTGTCTCCTCAGAGTCGCCGCTACGACCGCCATGCACTTCATGAATACCCGAGGCGCCGATAACAGTCCGAAGGGGAGGGCTCGGAACTGAAAACGGTGACCCTGAAACTTGAAGTGCAAAATCTTCCTGTGCGCTTGAGCGATGGGTATATGCAGATAAGCATCCTGCATGTCCAAGGACGCTAGAAAAGTGCCCTGCTGGAGCATGGGAATCAGACCAGGAATGGTCACCATGCGGAAGTGTTTGTACAGGACTGACTCGCTGAGGTCCAGTATTGGACGGAGGTCCGCTGTTTTCTTGGGAACCAGAAAGAAGTGAGAATAATAACCTGCACTTCTCTGGTTCCGTGGTACGTGCTCTATAGCTTCTTTTCCAAGAAGCGTGAGCACCTCCTGCTGTATAAGCAGGGCGTACTGATCCAAGTAACAAGAAAGCAGGGGAGGTCTTGCTGGTGGGCGGTCGAGGAATTCTATAAAGTGGCCTTTTTTGACCAACTGGAGAACCCAGCGGCGGTAATCGACTGCCACCCTAAAAAGTGGCGAGCGATGTGACCCCCGACTTTAAGTGCCCGTTGATCCAGAGGAGGGCCGGGGGCCGGGAACAAGTCATGCTGTGGCAACACTGGTCCCTGCAGGCTGGGCCAGTTTAGTGTAGCGCTGGCCACTGCCTGGGGACACTTAGCCTGGGCTTTACGTTGAAAAGTGCCCCTTTATTGCTGGCCGGAACGTGGCTGCTGCCTTTGTTGCAGGCTGCGAAAACAGCTCTGGTTCCTACGAAAGGAACCAGGCCTGGATCTGTACATGGCCTGTATAGACCTGACTGCCTTCCCAGCGTCCCAGAGTTTAGTGATAACCTTCTCTGATGGTTCACCAAAAAATACTTCGCTGCTGTAGGGGACGTCAAGAATGTTCTTCTGTACGTCCGGGGTAAAACCGGAGACACGGAGCCAAGAGTGTCTCCGGAGACAGATGCCTGAAGCTGCAGCTCTGGTGGACGAGTCCGCAGAATCTTATGCGGCTCGACACACTTGGATACCCACATCAGACCCTGTGTGGAGAAGGTTTAGGAGCGCCGCCTTCTGTTCGCCATCCAGAAGTTTATCGACCAGGTTCTGGCCCTGTTCCCACAGGGCGTTCTGAAACTGTACCATGTGAGATAGGTAGTTCAGGGACCTGATGGAGCATGTAGCAGCCGCATACATGCGCCTCCCAAGGGCATCCAGCTGTTTGGATTCCTGGTCCGGTGGCTGTGTGCTCATGTGCTGCAGTCTTTGGGATTGGTCATGCGAGGCCGTAATGACCAGGGTGTCTGCCAGAGGTTGTTGAGCCAAGTACTGGTTCTCTTCCGGGGCCTTGTACAGGTGGTCAGCTTTCTTCGGCACAGCGGGAGTGGAGTGCAGACGCTTCCACGCGGCCTTGGTGATGTCCACAAAGGTGTCCACCAAGGGTGGCACTACCACAGGCTTTGGATCTTTCTGCCCGAAGATAACGGGCGAGGCGCTGTCTTTCGGGTTCGAGGTCTTCAGCATCCCATCGCATGTTGTCCTGGATGTGCCTCATGATCTTGGAGAAAGAGGGATCATCCGGAGGAGACCTGGGTAGGTCATGTGGGTCAGGTGATGGAATGCTGAGTGAGAAGGAGATCTGGAATATTCCGAGGTATCCGATCTGGAGTCCTCCCCTGACGGAGTGTACTGATGACGTCTGGGTCACTTGGTGCTGGGAGACCCTGATGGAGATCTTGAGGGAGGCCTTCTCCGGTCCTTGGATCTACCCCTAGGAGGTGGGGTCTGCTCCTTAGGGGTTGGTGGGTGTCCTGTTGGCCCCTTTGGTGGAGGAGGGGGGCGTAGGAGGTGAAGGAGTAGGAGGAGGAGGAGGTTTTACAGGGACCACATCGTTTCGGATGGTGTCCCACCAGAAAGTAAAGAGATCCTTTACCTCTTGTAGATTCATGCTCGACCTCAGGCCTGGCGCCGGGGTCGGGTCCGTGGGTGTCTCCAGGGTGGGCGAAGGTTCCCTCGGAAGCCCGGCATCCTCTGTGTCGCCCGCCTGGTCTTCGGGCAGTGTCGTGTCCTCCTCCATGGAATCCGTGTGACCGGTGTCCACCAGTGATTGAGGCGGTTTCGACTCGGTGATGGTCACGAGGCCCATTGTCGGACGCCTGGCCGGTGCTTGGTCTGGCGAAGCCTGGTCGAGTTCGAATGCTTGGCTGACGTCGGGTGCTTGGCAGACGTCGGGTCCGTCGTCCGCTTTAAGGACGTCAGGTCTTTCGTCTTCCTGGGTGGTGGATCTGGACCTCTGGGTGGCTGGGAGACCGATCTGGAGTCGGAGTCCCGACATTGGGTCGATGAGGAAGACTTGTGGCGTTTGAAAGACTTGGAAGAGGCCCGAGAGGGAGTGGAGAAAGCCGAGGGCCGATAAGTCTTGATAGGCTGGAGTCGAAGAACCGCCTGAAGCCCACACTTTGACTGGAGGGGGCTGAGAACGAGTCCCGGAGGGAGAGCGGTCAGATCTGGTTGAGCCTGAGGTATGGGAGTCCGAGGCCCGGTTCGGGGATCTGGACCTTGCTTTCTCCCTGTGTTGATGGGCCTTGGAAGAAGAATCACCTCTGGAGGAAGGTTCTTTGTCCATCCTGCTAAGTTTTTCTTCCAGCAGAAATGCCTGAAGTGCTTTCTGACGGTGGATCCTAGTGCGGCTGTTGAGCCCTTGGCAAAAGGTGCAGACCTTGGTGTCGTGATCCGGGCCTAAGCACCGGACACAGGAGGAATGAGGATCCTTGAAAGTGATCTGTTTTTCGCAGGCACACTTTGAAAGGTGTCCCTCAAGTGAAGGAGTTGGAGAGGACATTAGTTTTGAAAGAACTCTTGAAGTTCTAAGTCGTCGTGCGCTAGATAGAGACCGAGAGGCTGATGCTGGCCAGTCGACAGCGGGAAAAGAACTGGGGATTCTGGGGGACCACCTCCTTATGTACTATGCCTGACGTCGGGGGCGGGACTGACGTCCGAGGCGTTCCCCACTGAATACTGCTAGCTAGAAAATTTCCGTGGGGTCCTGGCACCTGCCGGCTTCAGTCCTAATGGTGTAACCTGCTGCAAGAGCTGTTTCTCGAAGCAAGATCCTGAGCTTCCAAGCGGTAAGGAAGATCTGGCGTCATGGGGCGGAGCCGAGGGTTTTACCACCCGGGTGGGTGGAAGGAACCAGCTTGAAGACCTTCCGGCAAGATTTAAAGCGGCAAGAAACCTGCCACAAAGTGTGGATTGAATAACATATCCACGTCCCTAGAACTGCTCACTGTCCTGATCCTTCGACTTCGGTGGCCGCTTCTCAGCTGATGATGAAGGAGACACAGACTTTGGGCCCTCTTCCTCCACCAATGCTTTCAAAGTTTAGAGAAGGAGACATTTTTCTAGAGCTTTCTCGCATTGTTGCCTTGTAGCCTGGTTGAAGCACTAGCAAATCTCACAAGTTCTCATGTTGTTAGGCAGGCCCAAATAGCACAGACAGACCATGTGTGTCTTCTTTATAAATTTTCTCTCTGCAATTACAATATCGAAATAACTAGGCTCTTTTGATTTCGGCAGCATGCAGAGATGATAACACTGCAGTAAAATAAAAGAATAAATGGCAATGATCGACTGAGGAAAAAGAACCGAGAAGTGATGGGGCCACCCATGTTTTTATACATGCAGACATGCGACATTGCTGTGGAAGGCCCCGGCTAGAAAAAGTTTTTGTGGGGTCTTGGCCCCTGATGGCTATAATTCCAAAGGTGTGGCCTAACAGAGGAGATACCTTAAAAGAGCTTTTGTTTACTATCCAGCACTAGGTTTGTAAACATTTAGGTAGGCTACTATAGACAAGCTGTAAGACTCTTACCAGGAACTGTTGAATACGCAAACAGGAAATCTGCTTCTACTGGAATTTTGTATCTTGGATTGGCATCTGTTTCCACGGAGTCGTTTGAAGGTCCAGAATCCGTCTGTATCCCTTCATCAAATTCTGAGCCTCTGCAAGCCTGAAACACAATTTTTAAAGGCTGTATTCTTGGAATTCACTCCAAGGGATAACAAAGACTAATATATCAATCAATCAATTGTATTGCACAAGCTTTCATTTGGCATATAACGCAAAATAATGTCACCATAAAACCTTTGTGATCAAAAATACTGTAGCACCTCACTTACACCATATCACCTTCCTACAGTAATCTTCAGCACACATAAATAAAATTGAGGAATATCTGTAACAATACTTAATGCAATGGCAATGAGATTGTAAGTTATAAATCCTAGAAAATAGGAGAGTCTCCGTGTTTCAGAGTAGAATCGGGTTTGACTACCTACACTCCTGCTCCAAAAACAATTGTTTACCAACACCCCCAGAGAACCCTCTACCCAAAAATTACTGAACTGGCCAAGTTTTCTGCAATATGATGATACAGGCTAGTTATTTTGAACAGAAAACGTTCTAAAAAGAACACAACTGCAGGACTGGCGCTTTAAGGATGAAACAATACAATAAAAACTATTCAGAAATCACATTCCCTCTGGAAGTGATAGAAACACAGACAGCATTCAGCTCCTCTAAAAGACTATGGAAACATAGAATTTGATTGCAGAAGGATGTCCAGTGATGTCATGCTATGGAATGGCGGCGTGAGGCAGTAGCACTGTTCCAATACTGGCTTTTCATGTGCCCAGAAGACAGAACTGCTACAAAAAAGCATTTAGTTTTTTCACACTGTGGTGCAACTTAAGATGGGGGGGGCTTAAAAAAGCGGCAGCTCAACAGGCTCGATTGACCTGACCAAAGCCAGTTTTTTTTGGTGCAAAGCGGCACGGCCCAATCCTCACACTCGGAACTCCACCTTTCAGCTGCAACTAGACCAGGGATTCTGCACAGAGGTGCACAACTCGCCTGAGGTGATCCATCAGAAGGTGGGTACACTGAAAACGGAGCAAAGTACAGTTACATAAGAATGTATCATAACAGTAGATCTTCAAGAGAAGCTCTTGCAGCAGGCCACACTGGTAGGCCTAAGCTGCCAGTTGCTAGAACCTACTTGGAAAACTTCTAGCTGTCAGTTTACCACGGGGGACCGGCCCCGCCGGCATCAGTCAACTGACATCAGGACAGCCTATATAGCAGGGTGGCCCCCCACACCACCTCAGTTCTCCCTCCGGAGACCCCGTACAGGCAGCTGAAGGAGAACTCAGGAGGTTTCCCCAAGAGCCAAGCAAAAGAAGGTGCACAGAGAAGGAACAGCAGGGGGAATGAGGGAAAGCAGGGCCTGCTGCAAGAGTGTTTTTTGAAGATCTACTGTTACGGCAAGTTCATATGTAACTATACTATCTTACTTCGAGGAAGGCTCTTGCAGCAGGTCACACCGGTAAGACTGAGTTCCAAGCAGTACCAGTATCATCAGGATAACATCATCGGTAGGAGGACGAGTCAGCACACAAGAGCTCATCACAGAAGGCCCTGAAGAACTATCAGGCCAAAACTGTCTTTTCACCTAGAGGTGATGTCCAGACAGTTATGCATGATGAAAGTGTGAACAGAACTCCAGATGGCAGCTGCACAGATGTCAGCAGCAGGCACATATCTGAAGCAAGCTGTGGAGACAAATCCCTGGTGGGATGGCCCTTGACCAACCCCGTAAGGGTTTTGTTGAACTTGGGGTAGCAATTTAAAAACAGGCTACTCACCTGTAACAGTAGCTCTAGGAGTGGTATTTGTTGTTCATACACACTCTTTGGCATGTCCCCTTCCACTTTAAATCTTGCCGGAAGTCTTCAAGCTGGCTCCTCCCATCCACCCGGGTGGTATAACCCCTTAGCCCACTGGAAGCCAGGTGTTGTGCATCCGCAGCCAGGGAGGTCAGATGGGTCCATGTGGATGAACAAAATATACCACTCCTAGAACTACTGTTATAGGTGAATAACCTGTTTTTCTAGGATCGTGGATATGTTGTTCATCCACATTCTTTGGTAGACTCCTAGCAGTTCTCTGGGATGGAGGGAGGCAAGGCGCTCACCCCCTACTTAGGGAACAGAGACTGGAGAACTGAGGCCCCAAAACCAGCATCCCGGCGTGATTCAAAGTCGACGTGGTAGTGGGTGATGAAGATGTTTGCTGACTTCCAGGTAACAGCCCGGCAGATTTCTTGGAAAGGGATGTCCCTGGTAGCAGCCACCGATGCAGCAGTATGTCAGGTAGAATGACTTCTTATCCCTCTGGGAGGCTCCTTTCCTGCCAACTTATAGTACAGACTAATGCATGATGTAATCCATCTTTGCAATTGTCCGCTTTGCTGCAGGTCTGCCAGAAGTGGCTTCAGCATAGGTGACAAACAGCTGGCAAACCTCTTCCCAAATTTCCGCCGTCCTTTCCTTATAGTAGGAGAGAGCACGTCTCAGGTCCAAGGTATGGAGCCTGTACTCGACCTCCGAGGTGTAGTTGGGGTAGTAAACTGGCAGAGTCAACACCTGGTTAAGGTGAAACTCTGACACCACCTTCAGAAGGAATTCCGGGTGGGGGCGTAGGACAACTGTGTCCCTGTGGAAGGCCAGATAAGGGGAGCCCACCAAAAGTGCCTGGAGCTACCCTGTCCTTCTGGCAGACGTGACAGCCACCAGGAAGGCCGTCTGCCATGACAAGTGTGACAACTCACACTTGTGCACTAGTTCGAATGGCTTGCCCATGAGATTTGCCAGTACCAGCAGAAGATCCCATGGAGGTGGAGGTTCACGCAACGAAGGGGATATGTAATCCAGGCCTTTGAAAAAGCACCCGAACACTGTCTCCTGTGCCAACTTCGGCTGACTGGCCCACGCCCCATAAGCAGAGATGGCTGCCAGGTGCACCCTAAGAGTCAATGACTGCAGACCCCCTTTGGTGAGAGACCAAAGGTAATTCAGAATGTTAGCCACTGGACAGAACAAAGGGTCCAGGCCCTTGCCCTGACACCAAATGGAAAACCATTTCCGTTTGAAGGCGTAACATTTCCTGGTCGTTTCCTTTCTGGATGTCTCCACCACGGTGAAGACATCCTCGGAGAGATCAAAGCCTGGAACTCTAGCCGCTCAGGTACCAGGCTGTGAGGTGCAGGGACTGAAGGTCCGGATGGAATACCTTCCCCTGACTGAGAGATATCAGGTCCGGGCGTGCTGGAAGCTGTTCCGAGGGCCTGCAGCTGAGTCTGAGGACATCTAGACACCAGAACTGGTGCGGCCAGTCTGGGGCTACCAGGATCACCTTCGCCGTGTCCCTCCTCACCTTGAGAAGCACTTTCTGGATCAAGGGAAATGGAGAGAAGGCGTAGAGGAGGCCTGGGGTCCATGGCCTCGAGATGACATCCCCCTGCAGCAAGCCCTGCTGGGGCGGCATGGAACAGCCTTAGCTTGGTGTTGTCCCTGGAGGCAAACAGGTCCACCATCGGTTTGCCCCAGTGGGAGAAGATGCTGTAAGCTACCTCTGGATGGAGAGACCACTCATGGGATGTCTTGCCAAAGTGGCTGAGAGAATCCGCCAGATGGTTTGAGGCTCCTGCCACATGGATGGCTAGGAGATCTGCCTCCAGACGGCTCACGAGGGTCCAGATGCGGAGTGACTCTTTGCACAGCAGATGGGAGTGCATGCCGCCCTATTTGTTGAGGTAGAACATGGTCATGGTATTGTCCGTCTGGACTTGAACCACCTGACTCCGGAGCCGATGCCAGTCTGACTACTCTGAGCTCCAACAGGTTGATGTGGCATCGGGACTCCTCGGGGGTCCAGAGCCCATGGGCCCTTTTGTCCCCCATGTGGGCTCCCCAGCCCATGAGAGAGGCACTGGTCATAAGGACGACCATCAGCTCGGGGCAGACAAATGGGATCCCTTCCTGCAACCGGTTTGGGGTGGTCCACCAGTGGAGAGCGTCCCACATCTTCTGGGTTACAGTGATCAGGTGGTCAAAATGACCGTGAGACTGAGTCCACTGGGCAGCCTGCTCCCACTGGAATGGGTGCATCTGCAACCGGGCCCAACGGATCACTGAGGTGCACGCCGCCATGTAACCCTGAAGGCACAGAAAGTCCTGGGCAGGGTGCAATTGCCCAACCAGAAATTATTGGGCAAAGGAGGAGAGAACTTCTGCCCTGTCCGCTGGGAGCCGAGCTCTGGCTTGACAAGAGTTGAGCTCTGCCCCGATGAAGCCCATCACCTGAGAAGGCACGAGTTCCGACTTGGCCTCGTTGATCAGGAAGCCGAGTTGGGAGCAGGTCTGGAAAGCCAGGTCCCTGGACCTCTTCACCTCCTGTTGGGTGGAACCTGCTAGGAACAAATCATCAAGGTAAGGATAAATCCTGCCCCCCCCCCGATGCCTGAGATGGGCCGCCACCACTGCAATGTATTTGGTGCAGACCTGAGGGGCCGATGACAGATCGAACGGCATAGCTTGGAACTCATACTGGGTCCCTTTGACCCTGAAGCGGAGGAATTGCTGAAAGGATGGACGGATTGGGACGTGAAAAAACGTGTCCTGTAGATCTAGAGAACAGAAATACAGGTTACTCACCTGTAACAGGAGTTCTAGGAATGGTATATGTTGTTCATCCACACTCATTGGTAGGTATCCTTGCCGCTTTAAATCTTGCCGGAAGGTCTTCAAGCTTGCTCCACCCACCCACCCGGGTGGTATAACTCTCGGCTCCGCCCCATGACGCCAGATCTGGCCCGCTGGAAGCTCAGGTTGTGCGTCGAAGCCGGGGAGGTCGGGTGGGTCGTGTGGATGAACAACATATACCATTCCTAGAACTCCTGTTACAGGTGAGTAACCTGTATTTCTAGGGACATGGATATGTTGTTCATCCACACTCATTGGCAGACTCCTAGCAGTTCTCCGGGAGGAGGGAGGCAAGACGCACACCCCAATACTTACTTGGGAAAGAGACTGAGAACCGAGGCCCCAAAACCAGCATCCCGGCGTGACTCAAGGTCGATGTGGTAATGGGTAATAAAGGTGTTTGCTGACTTCCAGGTAGCAGCCCTGCAGATTTCCTGGATAGGGACGTCCCTGAAGCAGCCACCGCTACAAGCAGTATGGCGGGTAGAATGAGCTCTTATCCTCTGGGAGGCTCCATGCCCGCCAACTTATAGCAGAGATCTATGCAGGAGGTTACCCACCTGCTTATCGTCCGCTTGGCTGCAGGTCTGCCAGATGCGGCTTCAGCGTAGGTGACAAACAGCTGGCGAACCTCTCCTCAATTTCAGCTGGGCTCCTTATAATAAGCGCCCTTCTAGGGTCAGAGTATGGAGCCTATATTGAGGCCTCCGAGGTGTGATTGGGGTAGAACACTGGCAGAGTCAACACCTGGTTAAGGTGAAACTCCGACACCACCTTCGGAAGGAATTTCGGTGGGGCGCAGGACAACCTTGTCCCTGTGGAAGACCAGGTAAGGAGACTCGATGGAAAGCGCCTGGAGCTCTCCCATCCTTCTGGCTGACGTGATAGCCACCAAGAAGGCGGTCTTCCACGACAGGTGAGAGAGAGCACACCTGTGCATAGGTTCGAATGGCTTGCCCATGAGCTTTGCCAGTACCAGCAGTAGATCCCACGGAGGTGGGGGTTCTCCGCACTGGAGGGGAAATGTGATCAAGGCCTTTGAAAAAGCGCCAGACCACCTTCTCCTGCGCCACCGACTGCTTCCCGGCCCGCGCCCGGTAAGCAGAGATGGCTGCCAGGTGCACCCTTAGGGTCGTCGACCTAAGCCCTTGACTAGAAAGGACCATAAATAGTCCAAGATGCTTGCCAAGGAACAGGAGGAAGGGTCCAAGCCCTTGCTCTGACACCAAATGGAAAACCTTTTCCATTTGAAGGCATAGCATTTTCTGGTCGACTCCTACGGGACGCCTCAACTACATTGAGGACCTGGGAAAAGACCCAAGGCCTGGAACTCTAGCAGCCAGGAACCAGGCCGTCAGGTGCAGGGATTGAAGGTCCGGATGGAACACCTTCCCCTGATTGACTGAGAGCAGGTCCGGGCGAGCTGGAAGCTGCCGCGGAGTCCTGGAGCTGAGACTGAGGAGATCTGGGTACCAGAACTGGCGAGGCCAGTCTGGGGCTATCAGAATCACCTGCGCCTTGTCCCTCCTCGCCTTGAGAAGCACCTTGTGGATCAAGGGAAATGGGGGAAAGGCGTAAAAGAGGCCCGGGGTCCACTGCCTCGAGAAGGCATCCCCCTGCAGCGAGCCCTGCTGAGGGGGGCGGGCATGGAACAGGCTCAGCTTCGCGTTCTCCCTGGAGGCAAACAGGTCCACCTGAGGTGTGCCCCAATGGGAGAACAGATGCTGCACTACCTCCGGCAGGAGAGACCACTCGTGAGATGCAGCCCCTATCCGGCTCAGGGCATCGGCCAGGGTGTTGGAGGCTCCTGCCACGTGAATGGCTAGGAGATCCGCCTCCAGGCTGCGCACGAGTGACCAAATGCGGAGAGCTTCCTTGCATAGAAGCATGGAGCGCGGCCCGCCCAGGTATGCCGTTTAGATAGTACATGGTCGTGGTATTGTCCGCCTGACTGGACCACTTGACCCCGGAGGAACGGAGCAAAGGCGGTGAGAGCTAGGCGGACCGCTGGAGCTCCAGCAGGTTGATGTGCATCGGGACTCCTGGGGGACCAGAGGCCATGAGCCCAATGTTCCCCAGATGGGCACCCCAACCCATCAGAGAGGCATCGGTCGATAGAGGGACCGTCGGCTGAGAGGCGGATGAGCAGGATGCCCTCCTGCAAATGATCTGGGCAGGTCCACCACTGGAGGCGTTCCACATCTGTCACCCGACACAAGCTGGTCAAGGGGATCGCTGGCGTTGTGACCACTGGCTGGCCAGTCCCACTGAAGGGGCGCATGTTTCCAGCAGACCCCAGGACCACGCTTGGTACAGGCCACATGAGACCCAGGAGGCGCAGGAAGTCGGGCAGGCGCAGTGCCCAACCAGAAATGATCGGGCAAGGAGGGGAAAGAACCTCGGCCCTGTCCGCCAGAAGCTGCGCTCTGGCTCGAAGAGAGTCGAGCTGCGCCCGATGAATAGAATCACCTCCTGGCTCGAGTTCGACTTGGCCTCGCTTGATAAGGAGGCCCAGTTGAGAAGCAGACCTGGAGGGCCAGATCTCTGGACCACTCAGCCTCCTTCCTGGAGGAGCTGCTATCAGCCAGTCGTCCAGGTAAGGTGCACACCAGACCCTCGGCGCACAAGGAATGCTGTCACCACTGCCATGCATTTGGTGAAGACCCTGGGAGGCTGGAGACAAGCCGAGGCATGGCTTGGAACTCGAAGAGGTTCACTTTCCGGGCGAAGGAATCTCTGGTGAGGCCGACGGAGCTAGGGACGTGAAAAACGCGTCCGGCAAGTCCAGAGAGCAGAACCACACGCCGCTCCTAGGATGGTATTATCTGAGCCAGAGTGACCATCCTGAAGGTTCGAGACCTTAGGAACTGTTTAGGTCGTAGAAGTGAGAATGAGGCGCCAGCCCCGTCCGTTGAACCAGGAAGTACCTGGACACAAACCCTGGGTCTGAAGGAGGTCCACCACCTCTCTTACCACCTCCTTCTGGAGGAGGAGATGTCGTGGCTCAGCAGGCATCAGTGAGGCTGGGGATCGAAGCCCGAGGCGGCAGCTCCTGAAGGGTGGTGCCTGCCTTCGAATCCAGAAGCAGGCCGCTCCCACCACCTCAAGACCCACCTGTCCGTGGTAACAGCGGACCAAGGCGGAACGGAAGTGCAGACACCTCCTCAGGGACCAGGGGTAAGGTGGCGGGAATGGGCGACACCCTCAGCCCGTCACTGGGCAGCAGGCTTGGAGGAGGACCGGCCGAGGGACCTCCTGGGCCCTTTCCTCCCTGCCTCCTGTTAGAGGAAGCCGGTGACAGGTTTGGGATGCCAAGGCCGAGCCTGCTGGCCCTGACGCCACTGGGCAGGCCCGGCACAGAAGGACGAAGAAGGGCTTAGGCTGTGGTTTGCGGCCTTTGTCCTTCTGAGCCGGAGAGACCCAGTCCAAGGTGGCATTGGACTTCGATCCTCTGCAGGTGACCTTCCACCCCAGGGCGAAGAGGTCAGTCCCTCAAAAGGGAACATCCGCCAACTTGTGCTGGGTATCCGAAGTAAAGGTGGATATCCTCAGCCAAGCCACCCGACAGCATAGCCACTCGGCCGCCACCCGATCTGGCACATGAGTCCCCTATATCCAAAGCAGTCTGGAGCTGCTGTTTGGCCACTGCCCTGCCCTGGTCCAGCACCTGCTTAACCCGTAGTCTGCAGATCGGGCGGAAGATGAGGGATGACCTCATCCAGGAGCCCAACAGGGCATGAGAAAATGTGCCATGAGGACCGGCCGAACTGGCCTGGAAGGCCGAGAGAGGACATAGCGTGGACTTTCGCCCGACATAGTCCAATTTCTTGGACTCCTTGTCAGGAGGTTTGTCCACATCCTGGCGTTGCCCGGCCGTGGCAGCTGTCGGTAACCAACCCCTCAGCAGAGGGTGTTCCAAAACCGGACAAGGAACGGTAGGGACCGCATGCTTCCTTGGCCATCCTGGCCGGCGCAGGGCAGGAAGCAGGGCACTGCCAAAGCTCCAGTGCCGACCCACTATGGCCTCGCCACCGAAAGGCCTCCGCCGGAGAATCCTCGGTCCAGAATCTCCGTGAGGGATACCTGGCCCGTTTGGAAGCGGTTCGAGCTCCATCCGGTAGACTCCGAGATGAGCGAAGCAGTCCTAGGAAGAGACGACGGGCTATCGTCCATTGACTGACCTCCTGAAGACTCCAAGTCCAGTCGCTTGGAGAAAAGGAGGAATCATCTTCAGACTCGGAAGAGTCCTCAGAGCTGCCTCTGGCCTGAGCCACCTTCACCTGCCGAGGTCGGTCGGGAGTGAGGGTAACTGACAACCCGATGGGGTAGACCCTTAGCGGACGAGAATCCTTGGTGGAGCCCCACTGGTGGCTGTGGAGGCGGAGGTTCCACCGGAATCGGTGGAGCAGCTGGTTTTGGCCGAACAACCGGCCTGGGTATAGGCTCCTCGGATAAGTCGAGGGGTTGTGTCGGCCGTTCCGGTGACAGCCACTTAATGGCCGGGGAAGGCGGGGTCGGCTTATTCCCGCCAAGAGGAGCTGTTGCAACATAAGGTCTCATACCATCGATGTAATTCACGCCGAAGCCTCCCCTCATCCGAGGAGGAGGACGAGGACGAGCGGCGACGCCGCTTACCGCGGTGCCGAGACCGAGACCGCCTATGACGGTGGGATCGGCTGGACCGCAAAGAGGTCCGAGACCGAGACCGAGAGTCCCGGAATTTCCGAGGTCGGTGGGGGGAGGTGTCGGCCGGAACCGGCACTCCCTTCGGCTCGGATGGTCCATCCGAGGGCTCCGGAACCGGAGGCACAGGCGAGCCCACGGGATCCTCAACTCCTCCCGGGGGAACCGGGGAGAGGGGAATCTCGGCTGCTAAAGGCGACAGCCGTCAATGGGTCGAGAAAATCTCGAACTTCATCGGGTGGGAGTCTCGGTCAACTGACCTGGAGGGGACACCGTGAGGCCAGTGGTCAAGCCGGCTGGTCGGACCAAGCCGACGGCCGACGGCCCGGGGAGAGGGACCTTTCCCGCTCCCAAGAGCGTCGACGGAGGGACTTACCCTGTCCCTCTTTTTGGACCGAGAATAAGGTCCAGCAGACGCAGGCCCTTCTCCTTTAGTGGAGAGGGACAGACAAAGCTCCTTAAAAGAAGCCGTGTAGGAAGAACCCAGAGAGAGCGGGATAAATGCCGCGGCCGAGGAAGATACGGCCCGCGCCGCCTCCTCTTCGAGGGCGACCATCCGCTCGAGCTGATCCGCCCGAGCCGCCGCCAGCAGACACGCCAACAGACCTCCTTGGACTTCACCGGAGAAGCTTGGCTACCGGGCGGCCCAGTTGCAATCGGGCAGCACGCGTCTTCGAGGGCGTAGGCCGAAAAGATGAGCACAGGTCGCAAGCCTGCGGGTCGTGCTCAAGGCCTAGCAGTAATTACTGCGTGGAGTGTGGATCCGTCCGAGACATCTTCTGCCATGGGCATCTCAAATCCGGAGTCGATTTTGTCCATCTGTCGCGGCCCGGGGATAGAAGACTGAAGTCTTTTTACCAAAATTTATTTTAAATCCCTAAGCAGAAAGAAACCAGTCTCAAGCGCAAGTTGGAGGAACCTGAGCTTCAAGCGGTAAGGAAGATCTGGCATCGTAGGCGGGCGAGTTATACACCGGGTGGGTGGGAGAACAAGCGAAGACCTTCCGGCAAGATTTAAAGCGGCAAGGATACCTGCCAATGAGTGTGGATGAACAACATATCCATGTCCCTAGAACCATATGTTTCGCTCAAAGGATGGTATGATCTGGGACAGAGTGACCATCCGACAAGTGTATGACCTGAGATACTGATTCAGGTCGTGCAGATCTAGAATGCAGTGCCAGCCGCCCCGTCCGCTTGGGCACCAGGAAGTACCTGGAGACAAAGCCTGGGTCTGCTGGAGGATCCAAGGAGCTACAGCCTCCTTGAGGAGGAGCTGGCGATGTTACTCGGAGAGCCGACTGAGTCTGGTGGTCTGTTTCCTCCCGGTGTGGGCTCGGCTTGGAGGCCTGCTCGAATTCCAGAAGCAGTCCTGACCAACCCTTGAAACCCTGGCGAAGTGACAACGGACCAGCCGGAAAGGAAGTGGTGAGCGGACCCAGGACCCAGAGCTGGCGTGATGGGAGAAGGGTTGGCAGCCCCGACCACGTCTGAGCAGGCCTGGAGGAGGATGATCAGGACTGGAACCTCTGCCTCCTTCACGGGCCTGGGAGGCGGGCTTGAAACAGGGTGCCAAGCTTGAGCTTGCTGTTTCTGATCTGCTGCTGTCCTCCTTTAAAGAGGACAGCTGAGCCTGGGGAAGAATGCAGAAAACTTTTCTCACCTTCTGCTGGTTCTTGAAAAACCATGGCAGAGTAGCATACAAAGTGGCACTGGACTGCTCAATGCTGGGTGACCCGCCACTCAGGGCTGAAACAGGTCGGTCCCTAGGAAAGGCATGTCAGGCCAGTTTGTGCTGAGTATCCGCCAGGAAGGAGGAGAGCCCCAGCCAAGCCCCTGTAACGAGGCAACGCATGCCACTGAATGCACAAGAATCCCCAGTGTGCAGGCCATCTGAAGCTGATGTCGCAAAGCTCCGCCCTGATCCCAGACCTGCTTGACCGGGACTCCATGTCCACAGGAGATTGTTGTTATTTGCTTTTAACTGGGTAAGCACACTAGACAGCCAAGTGCCTATTTTCAGGTGCGACCCGGGAGATTACAAGGTACATACATGAACATCAGGTAAAAACAAGTGAAGGATTACATTAAAGAGAATTAGCACACAGGGTCAATACAAGCAAGAAATACAGGTTACTCACCTGTAACAGGAGTTCTAGGAATGGTATATGTTGTTCATCCACACTCATTGGGGTATCCTTGCGCTTTAAATACTGCGGAGGTCTAAACGCCTCCCACCACCCGGTGGTATAACTCGGCTCACCCCATGACGCCAGATCAAGCCCGGCCAGCTCAGGTTGTGCGTCAAGCCGGAGTCAGAGAATCGTGGATGAACAATATCCATTCCTAGAACTCTATTACAAGTGATATTCTAGGAACATAGATATTTGTTCATCACACCATTCGCAGACTCCTAGCAGTTCTCCGGGAGGAGGAGGCAAGACGACAATTTCAATACTTACTTGGGAAAGAGAGACTGGAGAACTGAGGCCCCAAAACCACATCCGGCGCGTGATTCCAAGGCCTAGTGGTAATGGGTAATAAGGTGTTTGCTGACTTCAGGTAGCAGCCCTGCAGATTTCCTGGATAGGGGCGTCCTGAAGCAGCCACCGTTGCAACAGATGGTGGTAGGAATGAGCTCTTATCCTCTGGGAGGCTCCATGCCCGCCAACTATGAAGAAGATCTATGCAGGAGGTTACCCACCTGCTTATCGTCACCATGGCTGCAGGTCTGCCAGATGCGGCTTCAGCGTAGGTGACAAACAGCTGGCGAACCTCTCCAATTTCAACCGTCATACTCCTTGTAATAAGCGAGCACCCTTCTAGGGTCCAGATTATGGAGCCTATAATCGGCCTCGAGGTGTGATTGGGGTAGAACACGGCAGAGTCAACACCTGGTTGGGTGAAAACTCCGACACCACCTTGGAAGGAATTTCGGGTGGGGCGCAGGAACAACATGTCCCTGAGGAAGACCAGGTGGAGACTCGATGGAAGCGCCTGGGCTCTCCCATCCTTCTGACTGGCGTGATAGCCACCAAGGCGGTCTTCCACGACGGGTGAGGAGAGAGCACACCTGTGCATAGGTTCGAATGAAGCTTGCCCATGAGCTTTGCCAGTACCAGCAGTAGATCACGGTGGGGGTTCCCGCACTGGAGGAAATGTGATCAAGGCCTTTGAAAAGTGCCAGACCACCTTCTCCTCGCCACCGACTGCTTCCGGCCAGCGCCCGGTAAGCAGAGATAGCTACAGGTGCACCCTTAGGGTCGTCGAGCCTAAGCCCTTGACTAGAAAGGACCATAAATAGTCCAAGATGCTTGCCCGGAACAGGAGGGAGGGGTCAGAAGCCCTTGCCCTGACGCAAATGGAAAACCTTTTTCCATTTGAAGGCATAACATTTTCTGAGGCGAAACATACAGGGACGCCTCAACTACATTGAGGACCACAGTCGGAAAGACCCAAGGCCTGGAACTCTAGCAGCCAGGAACCAGGCCCGTCAGGTGCAAGGATTGAAGGTCCGGATGGAACACCTTCCCCTGATTGACTGGAGCAGGTCTGGGCGAGCTGGAAGCTGCAGCGAGTCCTGGAGCTGAGACTGAGAGATCTGGGTACCAGAACTGGCGAGGCCAGTCAGGGCTATCAGAATCACTCTCCTTGTCCCTCCTCGCTTGAGAAGCACCTTGTGGATCAAGGAAATGGGGAAAAGCGTAAAAGAGGCCCGGCCCACTGCCTGAGAAGGCATCCCTGCAGCGAGCACTGCTGAGGCGGGCATGGAACAGGCTCAACCCGTTCTCCATGGAGCAAACAGGTCCACCTGAGGTGTGCCCCAATGGGAGAACAGATGCTGTACTACCTCCGGCGGAGAAGACCACTAAAGTGAGATGCAGCCCCTATCGGCTCAGGGCATCGGCCAGGGTGTTGGAGGCTCCTGCCACGTAAATGGCCAGGAGATCCGCCTCCAGGCTGCCAACAGTGACCAAATGCGAGGCTTCCTTGCATAGAAGCATGGAGCGTCCGCCCTGGCCGGTTTAGATAGTACATGGTGCGTGGTATTGTCCGTCTGGACTCGGACCACTTGACCCCGAGGAGCAGGGCAAAAGGCGGTGAGAGCTAGGCGGACGCTCGGGCTCCAACAGGTTGATGTGGCATCGGGACTCCCAGCGGGGACCAGGGCCATGAGCCTGGTGTTCCCCCAGATGGGCACCCCAACCCATCAGAGGCATCGGTCGATGAGAGACCGTCGGCTCGAGGCAGGGCAGAACTGGATGCCCTCCTGCAAATGATCTGGAGCGGTCCACCACTGGAGGCGGGTCCCTCCCTAATGTCCTGACTGAAGCTGGTCAAGGGATCGCGGCGTTGTGACCACTGGCTGGCCAGTCCCACTGAAGGGGCGCATGTTCAGCAGGCCTTGAGGACCGCAGCAAGTGCAGGCCCCGCAAATGAGACCCAGGGCGCAGGAAGTCCGGGCAGGGCGCAGTGCCCAACCAGAAATGATCGGGCAAAGGAGGAAAGAACCTCGGCCCTGTCCGCCGGGAGCAGCTCTGGCTCGAGAGTCGAGCTGCGCCCGATGAATAGAATCACCTGCTTTGGCTCGAGTTCGGCCAGCCGCGTTGATAGGAGGCCCAGTTGAGAACAGACCTGGAGGGCCAGATCTCTGGACCACTCCGCCTCCTTCCTGGAGGGAGCTGCTATCAGCAGTCGTCCAGGTAAGTACACCCGGACCTCGGCGCCAGCAGGAGAATGCTGTCACCACTGCCATGCATTTGGTGAAGACCCTGGGAGCTGGAGACAAGCCGAAGGGCATGGCTTGAACTCCGAAGAGGATCCTTCCGCTCGAGGCGAAGGAATCTCTGGTGGGAGCCAGACGGATAGGGACGTGAAAAAGCGAGTCCTGCAGGTCAGAGAGCAGAACCACACGCCAGCGTTCAAGGATGGTATTATCTGAGCCAGAGTGACCATCCACGAAGGTTCGAGACCTTAGGAACTTGTTTAGGTACGTAGGAGTTGAGGAATGGAGCACCAGCCCCGTCCGTTTAGAACAGGAAGTACCTGGACACAAACCTGGGTCTGAAGGAGGTCACCACCTCTCTTACCACCTCCTTCTGGAGGAGGGAGGCGATGTCGGCTCGACGAGCCGCCAGGAAGGCTGGGATCCCGAAGCCCCGAGGCGGCAGCTCCTGAAGGTGGTGCCTGCTCGACCCAGAGGCAGGCCTCTTCCCACCACCTCCAAGACCCACCTGTCCGTGGTGAATAGCGGACCAGGCGGAGCGGAAGTGCGGGCCGTCCCCACAGGGACCCAGAGCAGGTGGCGGGAATGGAGGCGACACCCTCAGCCCGTCACTGGGCAGGCTTGGAGGAGGGACCTCCTGGGCCCTTTCCTCCCCTGCCTCCTGTTGAGAGGAAGTCACTTCGGGTTTGGGATGCCAAGGCGACCTGCTGGCCTGACCTTGCTGGGCAGGCGCGCCAGAGGCACAGAAGAGACAAAGGGCTTAGGCTGGTTTCACGGCCTTTGTCCTTCTGACGGAAGAACCGAGTCAAGGTGCATTGGACTCTCCGATCCTCTGCAGTGACCTTCCACCCCAGGGACGAAGAGGTCAGTCCCAAAAGGGAACATCCGCCAACTTGTGCTGGGTATCCGAAGTAAAGGTGGATATCCTCAGCCAAGCCCGAGGACAGCATAGCCACTCGCGGCCGCCACCGATCTGGCACATGAGTCCCCTATATCCCAAAGCAGTCTGGAGCTGCTGTTTGGCCACACCCTGCCCTGGTCCCGCACCTCCTTAACCGTAGTCTGCAGATCGGCGGGAAGATGAGGATGACCTCATCCAGGAGCCCAACAGGGCATGAGAAAAATAATGCCATGAGGGCGGCCGAACTGGCCTGGCGAAGAGCGAGGAGGCATAGGCGTGAACATTACGCCCGACATAGTCCAATTTCTTGGACTCCTTGTCAGGAGGTTTGTCCACATCCCTAGGCGTTACTTGGCCAACGCCGAGCAGCTGTCGGTAACCAACCCTCAGCAGAGGGGTGTTCAGAAACCGGACAAGGAACAGTAGGGACCCGCATACTTCATGCCATCCTGGCCGGAAGAGCAGGGCAGGAAGCAGGGCGCTACCAAAGCTCCAGTGCCGGACCCACTATGGCCTCGGCCACGGAAAGGCCTCCGTCGGAGGAATTCCCTCGGTCCAGAATCTCCGTGAGGGGATACCTGGCCCGTTTGGAAGCGGGTTCGAGCTCCATCCGGTAGACTCCGAGATGAGCCGAAGCAGTCCCTAGGAAGAACTGACAGACTACTACGTCCATTGACTGACCTCCTGAAGACTCCAAGTCCAGTCGCTTGGAAAAAGGAGGAATCATCTTCCGGACTCGGAAGAGTCCCGAAGACTGCCTCTGGCCTGAGCCACCTTCACCTGCCGAGGTCGGTCGGGAGTGAGGGTAACTGACAACCGATGGGGTAGACCCATAGCCGACCGAGAATCCTTGGTCGGAGCCCCCAATGGTGGCTGTGGAGACGGAGGTTCCACACTAACCGGTGGAGCAGCTGGTTTGGCTGAAAACCGGCCTGCATAGGCTCCTTGGATAGAGTCGAGGTTGTGTCGGCCGTTCGGTGACAGCCACTTAATGGCCGGGAAGGCGGCGGTCGGCTTATTCCAGGCCAGGGAGGAGCTGTCAACATAAGATCCTCGTACCGTCCGGCGTAATTTACGCATGACCTCCCCTCATCCGAGGGCGAGGGCGGCGGCCGCTTACAGCGATGCCGAGACCCGGGAACCGCCTATGACGAGTGGGATCGGCTGGACCCGCGAAGAGGTCCGAGACCGAGACCGAGAGTCCCGAATTTCCGAGGTCGGTCGAGGAGGTGTCACCGGAACCGGCACTCCTGCCAGCTCGGATGGTCCATCCGAGGGCTCCGGGCGACCGGAGGCACAAGCGAGCCACGGATCCTCAACTCCTCCGGGGGAACCGAGGGAGAGGAATCTCGGCGCTGCTAAAAGCGACAGCCGTCCAATGAATTAGAGAAAAATCTCGACTTCGCCGGTGGGAGTCTCGGTCATGACCTGGCGAAGGGGACACCCGTGAGGACCAGTGGCGGCGGAGATCGGCAAACCGGCGGCTCGAGGAGAGGACCTTTCCGCTCCCAAGAGAAAGCGTCGACGGAGGGACTACCTTGTCCCTCTTTTTGGACCGAGAATAAGGTCCAGCAGGCGTGAGCCCTTCTCCTTTAGTGGAGAGGGACAGACAAAGCTCATAAAAAGAAACCGTGTAGGAAGAACCCAGAGGCCCAGGGATAAATGCAGCGGCCGAGGAAAGGTCTGACCCCCGCGCCTCTCTCCGAGGGCGACCATCCGCTCGAGCTGATCCGCCCGGAAACCCACACGCCCCGCGGACACACCGCCAACCCGAACCTCCTTGGACTTCACCGGAGAAGCGCTTCTCGGGGCGGCCCAGTTGCAATCAGGCAGCACGGTCTTGAGGGGCGTGGGCGAGAAAAGATGAGCACAGGTCATAAGCCTGCGGGTGTGCTCAAGGCCTAAGCAGTAGCCTGCGTGGAGTGTGGATCCGTCCGAGACATCTTCTGCCCGCATGGGCATCTCCGAAAATCCAGGTAGTTGTCCGTCCAGCGGCGCGGGGATAGAAGACTAGAGTCTTTTACAAAATTTATTTTAAATCCATAAGCGGAAAAATAGGAACCAGTCTCAAGCATGGAAGCGTTAAGGAGGAACCTGAGCTTCCAAGCGGTAAGGAAGATCTGGCGTCATGGGGGCGAACCGAGTTATACCACCGGGTGGGTGGGAGGAACAAGCAGGAAACCTTCCGGCAAGATTTAAAGCGACAAGGATACCTGCCAATGAGTGTGGATGAACAACATATCCATGTCCCTAGAACAGGGTTTACAATGCAGGCAGTAGGTAGAAGAACAGTATGGTTTCATCATTCCAGGCAGCAATGTAAGGCTTGCAGGTAGGTAGAGAGAGTCAAACTGGGATAGAGTGGGTCCAGAGCAAGATATACAGGTTACTCACCTGTAACAGGAGTTCTAGGAATGGTATATGTTGTTCATCCACTCATTGGCGGTATCCTTGCCGGTTTAAATCTTGCCGGAAGATCTTCAAGCACTCCTCCACCCACCGGGTGGTATAACTCGCTCCCAGCGGCCATGAATCACAACCAGCTGGAAACTCAGGTTGTGCATCCAAGCCGGGAGGTCGGGTGGGTGTGGATGAACAACATATACCATTCCTAGAACTCCTATTTACAGGTGAGTAACCTGTATTTCTAGGGACATGGATATGTTGTTCATCCACACTCGTAACGAACTCTACAGTTCTCCGGGAGGAGGAGGCAAGGCGTTAGCAACCTCAATGCTTACTTGGGAAAGAGGACTGGAGAACCGAGGCCCCAAAACCAGCATCCCACGTGACTCAAGGTCGATGTGGTAATGGGTAATGAAGGTGTTTGCTGACTTCCAGGTAGCAGCCCTGCAGATTTCCTGGATAGGGGCGTCCTGGAGGAACCACCGTTGCAGCAGTATGGCGGGGTAGAATGACTCTTATCCTCTGGGAGGCTCCATGCCGCCAACTTATAGCAGAGATCTATGCAGGAGGTTACCCACCTGCTACTCGTCAAACAGCTGCAGGTCTGCCAGATGCGGCTTCAGCGTAGGTGACAAACAGCTGGCGAAACCTCTCCCGAATTTCAGCCGTCGCTCCTTATAATAGCGGCCCCTCGAGGGTCAGAGTATGGAGCCTATATTAAAACCTCCGGTGTGATTGGGGTAGAACACGGCAGAGTCAACACCTGGTTAAGGTGAAACTCCGACACCACCTTCGGAAGGAATTTCCGTGGGGGGCGCAGGACAACCTTGTCCCTGTGGAAGACCAGGTAAGGAGACTGACGAAAGCGCCTGGAGCTCTCCCATCCTTCTGGCTGACGTGATAGCCACCAAAGAAACGGTCTTCCACGACAGGTGAGAGAGAGCACACCTGTGCATAGGTTCGAATGGCTTGCCCATGAGCTTTGCCAGTACCAGCAGTAGATCCCACGGAGGTGGGGGTTCCCGACTGGAGGAAATGTGATCAAGGCCTTTGAAAAAGCCAGACCACCTTCTCCTCGCCCGACTGCTTCCCGCCCAGCGCCGGTAAGCAGAGATGGATTGCCAGGTGCACCCTTAGGTCGCCGACCTAAGCCCTTGACTAGAAAGGGACCATAAATAGTCCAAGATGCTTGCCAAGGAACAGGAGGAAGGGTCCAAGCCCTTGCCTGACACCAAATGGAAAACCTTTTCCATTTGAAGGCATAGCATTTTCTGGTCGAAACTCATACGAGGACGCCCTCAACTACATTGAGGACCTCATGGAAGACCAAGGCCTGGAACTCTAGCAGCTCAGGAACCAGGCCGTCAGGTGCAGGGATTGAAGGTCCGGATGGAACACCTTCCTGATTGACTGAGAGCAGGTCGGGCGAGCTGGAAGCTGCCGCGGAGTCCTGGAGCTGAGACTGAGGAGATCTGGGTACCAGAACTGGCGAGGCCAGTCTGGGGCTATCAGAATCACCTGCCTTGTCCCTCCTCGCAGAGAAGCACCTTGTGGATCAGGGAAATGGGGAAAAGTAAAAGAGGCCGAGGTCCACTGCCTCGAGAAGGCATCCCCCTGCAGCGAGCCCTGCTGAGGCGGAGCATGGAACAGACTCAGCAGCGTTCTCCTGGAGGCAAACAGGTCCACCTGAGGTGTGCCCCAATGGGAGAACAGATGCTGTACTACCTCCGGCAGGAGAGACCACTAAGTGGGATGCAGCCCCTATCCGGCTCAGGGCATCAGCCAGGGTGTTGGAGGCTCCTGCCACGTGAATGGCTAGGAGATCCGCCTCCAGGCTCGTCACAGTGAGCCAAATGCGGAGAGCTTCCTTGCATAGAAGCATGGGCGCGCCCCCCTGGCGGTTTAGATAGTACATGGTTGTGGTATTGTCCGTCTGGACTGGACCACTGACCCCGGAGAGCGGAGCAAAGGCGGTGAGGCTAGGCGGACCGCTCGAGCTCCAGCAGGTTGATGTAGCATCGGGACTCCACGGGACCAGAGGCCATGAGCCCAGTGTTCCCCAGATGGGCACCCCAACCCATCAGAGAGGCATCGGTCCGATAGAGACACGTCGGCTCGGGGTGGACGAGCAGGGATGCCCTCCTGCAAATGATCTGGAATGGTCCACCACTGGGCGTTCCACATCCCTGTCACTGACACAAGCTGGTCCAAGGATCATGCGTTGTTGACCACTGGCTGGCCAGTCCCATTGAAGGGACGCATGTTCCAGGACCCACGGACCACGCTGGTGCAGGCCACCATGAGACCCAGGAGGCACAGGAAGTCCCGGGCAGGACGCAATTGCCCAACCCAGAAATGATCGGGCAAGGAGGAAAGAACCTCGGCCCTGTCCGCCGGGAGCACGCGCTCTGGCTTGAAGAGAGTCGAGCTGCGCCCGATGAATAGAATCACCTGCTCGCTCAGATCCGACTTGGCCTTGTTGATAAGGAGGCCCAGTTGAGGAGTAGACCTGGAGGGCCAGATCTCTGGACCACTCCTGCCTCCTTCCTGGAGGAGCTGCTATCAGCCAGTCGTCCAGGTAAGAGGTACACCGGACCCCTGACGCCGCAGAATGCTGTCACCACTGCCATGCATTTGGTGAAGACCCTGGGAGCTGGAGACAAGCCGAAGGGCATGGCTTGGAACTCGAAGAGGATCCTTCCGCTCGGGCGAAGGAATCTCTGGTGAGGACGGACGGATAGGGAACGTGAAAAAAGCAGCGTCCTGCAAGTCCAGAGAGCAGAACCACGCGCGTTCCAAGGATGGTATTATCTGAGCCAGAGTGACCATCCTGAAGGTTCGAGACCTTAGGAACTTGTTTAGGTGTGTAGGGTAGAATGGGCGCCAGCCCCGTCTGCCGAACCAGGAAGTACCTGGACACAAACCCTGGGTCTGAAGGAGGTCCACCACCTCTCTTATCACCTCCTTCTGGAGGAGGAGGCGATGTCGGCTCGACGAGCCGCCAGTGAGGCTGGGGATCCCAAAGCCCCGAGGCGGCGGCTCTGAAGGGTGGTGCCTGCTCGAATTCAGAGGCAGGCCTCTTCCACCACCTCAAGACCCACCTGTCCGTGGAAACAGCGGACCAGGCGGAGCGGAGGTGCGGGCCGTCCCCGCAGGGGACCAGGGAGTGAGTGACGGGAATGGGGCGACACCTCAACCCGTCACTGGGCAGGCTTGGAGGAGGGACCGGCCGAGGGACCTCCTGGGCCTTTTCCTCCCTGCCTCCTGTTAGAGGAAGCCGGCGGCTTGGGTTTGGGATGCCAAGGCAGAGCCTGCTGGCCCTGATGTTGCTGGGCCGGGTGCGCCGGGGGCACAGAAGGACGAAAGGAGCAGGCTGTGGTTTGCGGCCTTTGTCCTTCTGGCCGGGAAGAGACCGAGTCAAGAGTAGCATTGGACTTCTCGATCCTCTGCAGGTGACCTTCCACCCCAGGGCCGAAGAGGTCAGTCCCCAAAGAAGACATCCGCCAACTTGTGCTGGGTATCGAGTAAAGGTGGATATCTCAATCAAGCCATCGACAACACTAGCCACTCTGACCGCCACCCGATCACGCTTTTGAGTCCCCTATATCCAAAGCAGTCTGGAGCTGCTGTTTGGCCACTGCCCTGCCCTGGTCCTGCACCTGCTTAACCGTAGAGTCTGCAGATCGTGGGAAGATGAGGATGACCTCATCCAGGGACCCAACAGGGCATGAGAAAAATGTGCCATGAGGGCGGCCGAACTGGCCTAGCCGAAGGCAGAGAGGGCATGGCGTGAGACTTTTCGCCCGACATAGTCCAATTTCTTGGACTCCTTGTCAGGAGGTTTGTCCACATCCCTGGCGTTGCCGTGGCGAGCAGCTGTCGGTAACTCAACCCCTCAGCAAGGGGTGTTCAAAACGGACAAGGAACCGTAGGACGCATACTTCCTGGCCATCCTGGCGAAGGCGGGGCAGGAAGCAGGCGCTGCCAAAGCTCCAGTGCCCGGACCCACTATGGCCTCGGCCACGGAAGAGCCTCCGTCGGAGAATCCTCGGTCCAGAATCTCCGTGAGGGATACCTGGCCCGTTTGGAAGCGGGTTGAGCTCCATCCGGTGGACTCGAGATGAGCCGAAGTAGTCCTAGGAAGGACGACGGGCTATCGTCCATTGACCTGACCTCCTGAAGACTCCAAGTCCAGTCGCTTGGAGAAAAGGAGGAATCATCTTCGGACTCGGAAGAGTCCTCGAGAAACTGCCTCTGGCCTGAGCCACCTTTCACCTGCCGAGGTCGGTCGGGAGTGAGGTAACTGACAGCCGATGGGGTAGACCTTTAGCCGACCGAGAATCCTTGGTCGAGCCTCATGGTGGCTGTGGAGGTGGAAGTTCCACGGAATCGGTGGAGCAGCTGGTTTTGGCGAACAACCGGCCTGGGTATAGGCTCTCGGAAAAGTCGAGGGTTGTGTCGGCCGCTCGGTGACAACCATAATGGCGGGAAGGCGGCGGGTCGGCTTACTCCCGGCCAGGAGGAGCTGTTGCAACATAAGGTCCTCGTACCGTCGGCGTAAGTACGCGAAGCCTCCCCTCATCCGAGGAGGAGGGCCGAGGCAAGCAACGCCCGGCTTACAGAGGTGCCGACACCGCTATGGCAGTGGGATCGGCTGGACGCTGAAGAGGTCGAGACCGAGAGTCCGGAATTTCCGAGGTCGGTGCGGGGAGGTGTCGGCGGAACCGGCACTCCCTCCGGCTCGGATGGTGCATCGAGGGCTCCGGAACCGGAGGCACAGGCGAGCCACAGGGATCTCCAACTCCTCCGGGGAACCGGGAGAGGGAATCTCGGCTGCTAAAGGCGACAGCCCGTCCAATGGGTCGAGAAAATCTCGACTTCATCGGTCAGGGTCTCGGTCAACTGACCTGGCCAGGGACACCGTGAGGCCAGTGGCGAAGCCGGCCAGTCGACGAAGCCGGCGGTCGGCGGCCGGGGAGAGGACCTTTCCCGCTCCCAAGAGCGTCGGCGGAGGGACTTACCTTGTCCCTCTTTTGGACCGAGAATAAGGTCCCGCCAGCGTAGGCCCTTCTCCTTTAGTGGAGAGGGACAGACAAAGCTCACAAAAGAAGCCGTGTGAAGAGGCCAGAGAGCGGGATAAATGCCGCGGCCGAGGAAGATCTCGGCCCGCGCTGCCTCCTCTTGAGGCGACCATCCGCTCCGAGCTGATCCGCCGACCCGCCGCGCCGGACACCGCCAACGGGCCTCCTTGACTTCACGGAGAAGCGCTTCTCGGGGACGGCCCAGTTGCAATCTGGCACCGCGGTCTTCGAGGCGTAGGCCGAGAAAGATGAGCACAGGTCGCAAGCCTGCGGTCGTGCTCAAGGCCTAAGCAGTAGACACCGTGGAGTGGATCCGTCCGAGACATCTTCTGCCGCATGGGCATCTCCAAAATCCGGGAGTCGATTTGTCCATCGCGGCAGGGATAGAAGACTAAGTCTTTTCGCAAATTTATTTTTAAATCCATAAGCGGAGAAATAGGAACCAGTCTCAAGCGCAGAGCGTTAAGGAGGGAACCTGAGCTTCCAAGCGGTAAGGAAGATCTGGCGTCATGGGGCGGAGCCGAGAGTTATACCACCCGGGTGGGTGGGAGGAGCAAGCTTGAAGACCTTCCGGCAAGATTTAAAGCGGCAAGGATACCTGCCAATGAGTGTGGATGAACAACATATCCATGTCCCTAGAAAAGGGAGTTGCACAGTAACAATGCTCTCCCTGTTGGGCAGATGGGCCTAAGATGTGGGAGGACTTCATCCAGAGACCCTTGGAGGGTGTGGGAGAAGTGTGCCATGATGATGGCCGCACTTGCCTGATGAAGGCCCAAGGAAGAAGCCGCATGGACCTTCCTGGCTGAATGGTCCAAAAGCTTAGACTCTTTCTCAGGAGGTCAGTCAGTATCGGCAGAACTGCCAGTATGCCTGAACACAGAGGCAGTCACCAGGCTCTCGGACAAAGGGTGCTCTGTGAACCCTACAAAGGACCCCATGGACACCGCATACTTGTGGACCATGCAGGCAGATGGAGCTGGACAAGAGGCAGGACGCTGCCAGGAGTTGGCTGGGCCAGCAATGGCCCGGCCACTGGAAAAGCCTCCGTTGGGGTATCCCCTCTCTTGAGAATGTCCGTGAGAGGGTACCCCGTTTTCAGGATTGGCTCTAGGGGCATCCCTGTGGACTCAGAGACGAGGTGAAGAATGCCCTGAAAAGACGAGGGACCTTCCTCCGTCTCTAACCCTCTGGCTGATTCATCATCCCCAGAATGAGAATGCAGGCCGGTCACATACGAATCCGAAAAATCTGGATACAACAGTCGACCGTCCAGGGTCACCTTCGACCTGCCGAGGGCACTCCGGAGTGACAGTGACCGACAGACGCTGGGGGAGCCCGGTGTCCGGCCTATCTTCTTTGGAAAGAGCCCCTCCCACAGGCTGCTTGGGTGGTGGTTCCACTACAATCAGTAGAGAGACCGGTTTAGGCCGACCCAGAGGTATCGCCGGCTCCATGAGCCGGGGAACCAACCTGATCGGCTCCGAAGAGTCAGCTTCAGACTAGAGGCATAAGCCAGTAATGGCCAGGGTGGAAGCCTGGGGTCAACATGCCGGTCAAAATCAGCTGCTGCCACATGAGGTCCTTGTAGCACTGACGGAGTTTCTGCGGGAGCCTCTCCTCACCCGAGGAGGACAAGGACAACCAATGACGTTGCCTCTTTTTAAAGCGTTTATGGCTCTTCCTCTGCCTTTCGGTCAAGGGGGTCTGAGACCTCAATCAAAATCGGACAGGCCAATTGGGTCGTTCAGGAGACACCGGCGGGACCAGTGATTTCCCGGGGTCGGGGGCCACTTCCTCGATGGGAGGCCCAGCAGGCTGGGTGATCTCGCTGGGGAAAGTCAGAACTGGAGTTCGACTGAAAGAACTGTTGACTGGAGTCGGCGATAAAGGATCAATTGGATCAATGACGATTTCTACATCATCGATCGACAGTTCGGTCCACTGGCCAGATGGTAAAGCCGAAAAGCCAGCAGCCGAAGAAAAAATCTCGACCGAAGTAGAGACCGCATGTTCCTGGGACCAAGATTTCTCCTGCTCCCAAGAGCCTCTATATCGGGATGAAGACAATCCTGGATCCTTCTCCCGCTTATGGGATCTAAAGGAGTGCGTGCCCTCAAAACTCTCTCCCTTGGTCGGGAGAGACTGGCACAACTCTTGGAAGGAACCTAACAAATTGGAGCCCAGGTTGAGCAGAACAAAGAAGCTCCGAGTAGTTTCTGCAGCCCAAGCCGCTTCCTCTTCGAATGCCTGCATGCGTTCCAATTGCTTGGCAGATCCTGCAGGCGGGGGAAACTGCCCACCGAACCTCCTTGGATTTCACCACAGGGTTTACTTTCTCCAGCTTCCCCAACATCAGGTGTGCGAGATGGTCGTCGAGGACGGGATGGAAAGCAAGACACAAATCGCATTTCAAGGTGTCGTGCTCAACACCGAGACAATAAACGCATGCAGTGTGGGAATCGGTGCGTGACATCTTCTGGCTGTAAGGGCACCGACGAAATCCAGGGGAAGACTTCTCTTCCATAATCGAAGTATAGAGTCATGATCGCTAATGCGAACTAGACGGATTTTCGGAATAACTGAAGGTTTTTGAGCCAGGGCCTACAAAATGCGTGAGCACAGTGGAAAGGAAGATCTGGCGTCATGGGGCGGAGCCGAGGGTTATACCATCCGGGTGGGTGGGAGGAGCCAGTTTGAAGACTTCTGGCAAGATTTAAAGTGGAAGGGGACATGCCAAAGATGTGGAAGAACAACATATCCACGATCCTAGAAAGTACAGTTACGTAGGAACTTGCCGTAACAGTAGATCTTCGAACGAGGTTCCTTCAGTAGGTCATCACATATAGGACTGACGCCACCTAGTGTCAGGCCACACGGCAGACTTTTCTAGCAATACCTGATGGGTGACTGCCCACCCGACGTCATGTGACTGACGTCAGCGTGACTGAATACAGTGGGCGGTTCCTACGCCTGCCCTTCAGTTCTCCGGCCGGAGCCAGGAAGAGGCCTGACAGCAGGAGCGAACAGGATTTGGAGTCCCCATAAAACATAAAATGAGGGGAAGGAGGGAGGGAAAAATACGACCTACTGAAGGAACCTCTCTCGAAGATCTACTGTTACGGTAAGTTCCTATGTAACTGCTATCTTACTTCGAGAGGGTTCCTTCAGTAGGTCATCACATACAGGACAGAGTCCCAAGCAGTCCCTCCAAAGAGAAACCAAGAGAAACTAGGTAGGAGGAAAAAATACAGGTTACTCACCTGTAACAGGAGTTCTAGGAATGGTATATGTTGTTCATCCACACTCATTGGCAGGTATCCTTGCCGCTTTAAATCTTGCCGGAAGGTCTTCAAGCTTGCTCCTCCCACCCACCCGGGTGGTATAACTCTCGGCTCCGCCCCATGACGCCAGATCTGGCCCGCTGGAAGCTCAGGTTGTGCGTCAAAGCCGGGGAGGTCGGGTGGGTCGTGTGGATGAACAACATATACCATTCCTAGAACTCCTGTTACAGGTGAGTAACCTGTATTTCTAGGGACATGGATATGGTGTTCACCCACACTCATTGGCAGACTCCTAGCAGTTCTCCGGGAGGAGGGAGGCAAGATGCACACCCCCAATACTTACTTGGGAAAGAGAGACTGGAGAACCGAGGCCCCAAAACCAGCATCCCGCGTGACTCAAGGTCGATGTGGTAATGGGTAATGAAGGTGTTTGCTGACTTCCAGGTAGCAGCCCTGCAGATTTCCTGGATAGGGACGTCCCTGGAAGCAGCCACCGATGCAGCAGTATTGCGGTAGAATGAGCTCTTATCCTCTGGGAGCTCCATGCCGCCAACTTATAACGAGATCTATGCAGGAAGTGACCCACCTGCTTATCGTCCAGCTTGGCTGCAGGTCTGCCAGATGCGGCTTCAGCGTAGGTGACAAACAGCTGGCGAACCTCTCCCAATTTCAACCGCGCTCTTTGTAATAAGGGCGCGCCTCTCTAGGGTCCAAAGTATGGAGCCTATATTCGCCTCGAGGTGTGATTGGGGTAGAACACCGGCAGAGTCAACGCCTGGTTAAGGTGAAACTCCGACACCACCTTCGGAAGGAATTTCGGGTGGGGCGTGGGACAACCTGTCCTGTGGAAGACCAGGTAAGGGAGACTCGATGGAAGCGCCTGGAGCTCTCCCATCCTTCAGGCTGGCGTGATAGCCACCAAGAAGGCGGTCTTCCACGACAGGTGAGAGAGAGCACACCTGTGCATAGGTTCGAATGGCTTGCCCATGAGCTTTGCCAGTACCAGCAGTAGATCCCACGGAGGTGGGGGTCCCAGACTGAGAGGAAATGTGATCAAGGCCTTTGAAAAGCATGACCACCTTCTCCTTGCCACGACTGCTTCCGGCCCGCCCGGTAAGCAGAGATGGCTGCCAGGTGCACCCTTAGGGTCGTCGACCTAAGCCCTTGATTAGAAAGGGACCATAAATAGTCCAAGATGCTTGCCAAGGAACAGGAGGAAGAGTCCAAGCCCTTGCCCTGACACCAAATGGAAAACCTTTTCCATTTGAAGGCATAGCATTTTCTGGTCGACTCCTTACGGGACGCCTCAACTACATTGAGGACCTCGTCGGAAAGACCCAAGGCCTGGAACTCTAGCCGCTCAGGAACCAGGCCGTCAGGTGCAGGGATTGAAGGTCCGGATGGAACACCTTCCCCTGATTGACTGAAAGCAGGTCCGGGCGAGCTGGAAGCTGCCGCGGAGTCCTGGAGCTGAGACTGAGGAGATCTGGGTACCAGAACTGGCGGAGGCCAGTCTGGGGCTATCAGAATCACCCTGCGCTTGTCCCTCCTCGCCTTGAGAAGCACCTTGTGGATCAAGGAAATGGGGAAAGGCGAAAAGAGGCCGGGGTCCACTGCCTCAGAAGGCATCCCCTGCAGCGAGCCCTGCTGAGGGGGCGGGCATGGAACAGTCTCAGCTTCGCTCTCTCCTGGAGGCAAACAGGTCCACCTGAGGTGTGCCCCAATGGGAGAACAGATGCTGTACTACCTCCGGCAGGAGAGACCACCGTGGGATGCAGCCCCTATCCGCTCAGGGCATCGGCCAGGGTGTTGGAGGCTCCTGCCACATGAATGGCTAGGAGATCCACCTCCAGGCTGCATACCAGTGACCAAATGCGGGAGAGCTTCCTTGCATAGAAGCATGGAAGCGCGTCCCGCCCTGGCCGGGTTTAGATAGAACATGGTCGTGGTATTGTCCGCCTGACTCGGGACCACTTGACCCCGGAGGAACGGGAGCAAAGGCGGGAGAGCTAGCGGACCGCCGGAGCTCCAGCAGGTTGATGTGGCATCGGGACTCCTGGGGACCAGAGGCCATGAGCCCGGTGTTCCCCCAGATGGGCACCCCAACCCATCAGAGAGGCATCGGTCGATAGAGAGACCGTCGGCTCGGGGCGGACGAACGGGATGCCCTCCTGCAAATGATCTGGAACGGTCCACCACTGGAGAGCATTCCACATCCCCTGAGTCACCGACACAAGCTGGTCCAAAGGATCGCAGCGTTGTGACCACTGGCTGGCCAGTCCCCATTGAAGGGGATGCATGTTCCAGCGGACCCAACGGACCACGCTGGTGCAGGCCGCCATGAGACCCAGGAGGCGCAGGAAGTCCCGGGCAGGGCGCAATTGCCCAACCAGAAATGATCGGGCAAAGGAGGAAAGAACCCCGGCCCTGTCCACCGGGAGCCGCGCTCTGGCTCGAAGAGAGTCGAGCTGCGCCCCGATGAATAGAATCACCTGCTTTGGCTCGAGTTCCGACTTGGCCTTGTTGATAAGGAGGCCCAGTTGAGAGCAGACCTGGAGGGCCAGATCTCTGGACCACTCCGCCTCCTTCTTGGAGGGAGCTGCTATCAGCCAGTCGTCCAGGTAAGGGTACACCCGGACCCCTCGGCGCCGCAGGAATGCTGTCACCACTGCCATGCATTTGGTGAAGACCCTGGGAGCTGGAGACAAGCCGGGCATGGCTTGGAACTCGAGGTGATCCTTCCGTTCGGAGGCGAAGGAATCTCTGGTGAGACGGACGGATAGGACGTGGAAAACGCGTCTGCAAGTCCCAGAGAGCAGAACCACACGCTGCTCCAAGGATGGTATTATCTGAGCCAGAGTGACCATCCTGAAGGTTCGAGACCTTAGGAACTTGTTTAGGTCGTGAAGGTCGAGAATGGGGTGCCAGCCCCCCGTCCGTTTCGGAACCAGGAAGTACCTGGACACAAACCCTGGGTCTGAAGGAGGGTCCGCCACCTCTCTTATCACCTCCTTCTGGAGGAGGAGAGCGATGTCGGCTCGATGAGTCGCCAGTGAGGCTGGGGACCCCGAAGCCCCCCCGAGGGGCGACGGCTCTGAAGGGTGGTGCCTGCTCGAATTCCAGAGGCAGGCCTCTTCCCACCACCTCCAAGACCCACCTGTCCGTGGTAACAGCGGACCAGGCGGAACGGAAGTGCCGGAGCCGTCCCCCCACGGGGGGACCCAGGGGTAAGGTGACGGGAATGGGGGCGACACCCCTCAGCCCGTCACTGGGCAGGCTTGGAGGAGGGACCGCCCGAGGGACCTCCTGGGCCTTTTCCTCCCTGCCTCCTGTTAGAGGAAGCCGGCGGCTTGGGTTTGGGATGCCAAGGCCGAGCCTGCTGGCCCTGACGTTGCTGGGCCGGGCGCGCCGGGGGCACAGAAGGACGAAAGGGCTTAGGCTGCGGTTTGCGGCCTTTGTCCTTCTGAGCGGAAGAGACCGAGTCCAAGGTAGCATTGGACTTCTCGATCCTCTGCAGGTGACCTTCCACCCCAGGGCCGAAGAGGTCAGTCCCCAAAAAGGGAACATCCGCCAACTGTGCTGGGTATCGAGAGTAAAGGTGGATATCCTCAGCCAAGCCCCCGACATAGCCACTCGCGGCTGCCACCGATCTGGCACATGAGTCCCTATATCCAAAGCAGTCTGGAGCTGCTGCTTGGCCACTGCCCTGGTCCCGCACCTGCTTAACCGTAGTCTGCAGATCGGCGGAAGATGAGGATGACCTCATCCAGGAGCCCAACAGGGCATGAGAAAAATGTGCCATGAGGGCGGCCGAACTGGCCTGACGAGGCGAGAGGGACGGCGTGACACTTCGCCCGCCATAGTCAATTCTTGGACTCCTTGTCAGGAGGTTTGTCCACATCCCTGGCGTTGCCCGTAGCGCCGACACGCTGTCGGTAACCACCCCTCAGCAGAGGGTGTTCAAAACGGACAAGGACCCGTAGGGACCGATACTTCCTGGCCATCCTGGCCGAAGGCGCAGGGCAGGAAGCAGGCGCTGCCAAAGCTCCAGTGCGGACCCACTATGGCCTCGGCCACCGGAAAGCCTCCATCGGAGAATCCCTCGGTCCAGAATCTCGTGAGGGATACCTGGCCCGTTTGGAAGCGGGTTCGAGCTCCATCCGGTGGACTCCGAGATGAGCAGAGTAGTCCTGAGGAAGGACGACAGGCTATCGATCCATTGACTGACCTCCTGAAGACTCCAAGTCCAGTCGCTTGGAAAAAGGAGGAATCATCTTGGACTCGGAAGAGTCCTCGGGAAACTGCCTCTGGCCTGAGCCACCTTCACCTGCCAAGGTCGGTCGGGAGTGAGGGTAACTGACAGCCGATGGGGCAGACCTCTAGCTGACCGAGAATCTGGTCGAGGCCCCCAGTGGTGGCTGTGGAGGCGGAGGTTCCACAGGAATCGTGGAGCAGCTGGTTTTGACGAACAACGGCCTGGGTATGAGGCTCTCGGATAAGTCGAGGTTGTGTCGGCGCTCGGTGACAGCCACTTAATGGCCGGGAAGGCGACGGGGTCGGCTTACTCCCGGGTCAGGAGGAGCTGTTGCAACATAAGGTCTCGCACCGGCCGACGAATTTACGCGAAGCCTCCCTCGAGTCCGAGGAGGAGGAGCGGCGGAGCGGCGACGCCGCTACAACGATGCCGAGACCGAGACCGCCTATGACGGTGGGATCGGCTGGACCAGCCGAAGAGGTCAGAGACCGAGACCGAGAGTCCCGAATTTCACGAGGTCGGTTAGGGAGGTGTCGGCCGAACCGCACTCCCTTCGGCTCGGATGGTCCATCCGAGGCTCCGGAACCGGAGGCACAGGCGAGCCCACGGATCCTCAACTCCTCCCGGGGAACCGGGAGAGGAGATCTCGGCTGCTAAAGCGACAGCCCATCAACGGTCGAGGAAAAATCTCGACTTGCCGGTGGGAGTCTCGGGTCAACTGACCTGACGGGACACCGTGAGGCCAGTGACGAAGCGAGCGGTCGATCAAGCCGACGTGCGACCACTCGGAGAGGGACCTTCCCGCTCCCAAGAGCGCGACGGAGGGACTTACCTCTGTCCTTCTTTTGGACCGAGAATAAGGTCCAGCAGACGTAGGCCCTTCTCCCTTAGTGGAGAGGGACAGACAAAGCTCCTTAAAAGAAGCCATGTAGGAAGAACCCAGAGAGAGCGGGATAAATGCCGCGGCCGAGGAAGATACGGCCCGCGCCGCCTCCTCTTCGAGGGCGATCATCCGCCGAGCTGATCCGGCCGAGCCCGCCGCTGACACCGCCAACCGGCCTCCTTGACTTCACCGAGGGAACGCTCGGGCGGCCCAGTTGCAATCGGGCAGCACGGTCTTAGAGGGACGTAGGCCGAGAAAGATGAGCACAGGTCGCAAGCCTGCGGGTCGTGCTCAAGGCCTAAACAGTAGACACACGGGAGTGGATCCGTCCGAGACATCTTCTGCCACATGGGCATCTCGAAATCCGGAGTTGATTTGTCCATCGCAGCCGCGAGGGATCGAAGACTGAAGTCTTTTTCGCAAAATTTATTTTTAAATCCGCAAACGGAGAAATAGGAACCAGTCTCAAACGCAGAGCGTTAATGAGGGAACCTGAGCTTCCAAGCGGTAAGGAAGATCTGGCGTCATGGGGTGGAGCCGAGAGTTATACCACCCGGGTGGGTGGGAGGAGCAAGCTTGAAGACCTTCCGGCAAGATTTAAAGCGGCAAGGATACCTGCCAATGAGTGTGGATGAACAACATATCCATGTCCCTAGAAACTGAATTACAGAAAGGACCCAGTCTAGGATAGAAGGTCCTGCAGAACAGCTAGGCCAAAGCCAGCCCTCCACCTAGAATCAATGTCCAGACTATAATGCTTGGTAAATGTATGGACAGAACTCCAAGTTGCGGCAGCACAAATGTCCGCAGCGGAAACGTTCCGAAGAAAGGCCATGGAGGAAGCCATGCCACTAGCAGAATGACCTCTGATGGTACCCAGCAGAGGTTTATTGTACTTCTGGTAACAGTATCGAATGCAGTTGCCTAACCATTTGGAAAGGCCCGGCTTAGAAACCGGTTTGCCCTTCAATCTCGGGGCGAAGGAGACAAATAACTGGTCACAAGAGCAAAATTCTTTGGTCCGATGGGTGTAGCACCAGAGAATCCGATGGACATCCATCTCATGGAGGAGTGCCTCACCTCTATTAGAGGGGGATGGATAATACACGGAAGCTCCACTGACTGATTCAGCGTGGCTCTGACACCACCCTGGGAAGAAACCTCAGATGAGTTCTGAGGACTGCCCGTCCCTATGGAAAACCAAATATGGCTCCTTGCAGACCAGAGCATGAAGCTCTGAAATCCTTCAGGCTGACATGATAGCCACAAGAAAAAACACCTTCCAAGATAGGAAGCGCAAATCACAGCTCATAGCTGGCTCAACAGGAGGAAGGGTGAGCTTTTCCAGTACAAAGTTCAAGTCCCAAGGGAACCTCTGGGAGCTCCATGCCCGCCAACCTATAGCAGAGATCTATGCAGGACGTGACCCACCTGCCTATCGTCCACTTGGCTGCAGGTCTGCCAGGTGCGGCTTCAGTGTAGGTGACAAACAGCTGAACCTCTCCCGAACTTCAGCCGTCCACTCCTTACATATAGCGGCGCCTTCTAGGGTCCAGTCATGAGTATACTCGGCATCCGAGGTGTGATTGGGGTAGAACACCGCAGAGTCAACACCTGGTTAAGGTGAAACTCCGACACCACCTTGGAAGGAACTGGTGGGGGCGCAGGACAACCTTGTCCCTCACGGAAGACCAGATATGAGATTCAAGGAAAGCGCCTGGAGCTCTCCCATCCTTCTGGCTGATGTGATAGCCACCAAGAAGGCGGTCTTCCACGACAGGTGGGAGATATTGCACCTGTGCACTGGTTCGAATGGCTTGCCCATGATCTTGGCCAATACCAGCAGTAGATCCCACGGAGGTGGAGGTTCTCACCGGGAGGAAATGTGACCAAGGCCTTGAAAAAGCGCCAGACCACCTCTCCCCTGCGCCACTGACTGCTTCCCTGCCCGCCTGTAAGCAGAGATGGCTGCCAGGGTGCACCTCAAGGGTCGCCGAATCGAAGTCTTGCTGAGAAAGGGACCACAGGTAGTCCAGAATGCTTGCTCAAGGGACAGTGGCAGGGTCCAAGCCCTTCCGCTGACACCAATGGAGAATCTCTTCCATTTGAAGGCATAGCATTTTCTGGTCGATCCCACGGGACACCTCAACAACGCTGAGGACCTCGTCGGAAAGACCCAAGGCCTGGAACTCCAGCCGCTCAGGAACCAGGCCGTCAGGTGCAGGGATTGAAGGTCCGGATGGAATACCTTCCCCTGGTTGACTGAGATCAGGTCTGGGTGGGCTGGGAGCCTGGAGCTGAGACTGAGGAGATCTGGATACCAGAACTGGCGGGGCCAGTCTGGGGCTACCAGAATCACCTGCACCTTGTCCCTCCTCGCCTTGAGAAGCACCTTGTGGATCAAGGGAAATGGGGGAAAGGCGTAGAAGAGGCCCGGGGTCCATGGCCTTGAGAAGGCATCCCCCTGCAGTGAGCCCTGCTGAAGGGGGCGGGCATGGAACAGTCTCAGCTTCGCATTCTCCCTGGAGGCAAACAGGTCCACCTGAGGCATGCCCTAGTGGGAGAACAGATCTGGTACTACCCCCGGCAGGAGAGACCATTCGTGAGACGCAGCTCCTATCCGGCTTAGGGCATCGGCCAGGGTGTTGGAGGCTCCTGCCACGTGAATGGCTAGGAGATCCGCCTCCAGGCTGTGCACGAGGGACCAAATGCGGAGAGCTTCCTTGCATAACAGCATGGAGTGCGTCCCGCCCTGGAGGTTCAGGTAGTACATGGTCGTGGTATTGTCCGTCTGGACCTGAACCACTTGACCCCGTAGAAACGGAGCGAAGGCGGTGAGAGCTAGACGGACTGCTCGGACCTCCAGCAGGTTGATATGGCATCGGGACTCCCGAGGGGACCAGAGGCCGTGCGCTCTGTGCTCCTCCAGATGGGCACCCCAACCCATCAGAGATGCATCGGTCGATAGAGAGACCGTCGGCTCGGGGCGGACGAACGGGATGCCCTCCTGCAGATGTGCCGGAACGGTCCATCACTGGAGAGTGTTCCACATCTCCAGGGTCACTGTCACGGGCTGGTCCAATACATCGCAGCGTTGTGACCACTGGCTGGCCAGTCCCCATTGAAGGGGACGCATGTACCAATGGGCCCAACGGACCACGCTGGTACAGGCCGCCATGAGGCCCAGGAGGCGCAGGAAGTCCCAGGGGGACGCGATTGCCCAACCAGAAATGACTGGGCAAAGGAGGAAAGAACCTCGGCCCTGTCCGCCGGGAGCCGAGCTCTGGCTCGAAGAGAGTCGGGCTTTGCCCCGATGAAGAGTATCACCTGCTTTGGCATGAGTTCCGACTTGGCCTCGTTGATGAGGAGGCCAATCTGAGAGCAAACCTGGAGGGCCAGATCTCTGGACCGCTCCACCTCTGCTCTGGAGGGGGCTGCAATCAGCCAGTCATCCAGGTAGGGCTACACCCGGACCCTTTGGCGCAGCAGGAATGCTGTCACCACTGCCATGCATTTGGTGAAGACCCTGGAAGCTAGAGAGAGGCCGAAGGGCATGGCCTGGAACTCGTAAAGGGATCCCTCCACTCTGAAGCGGAGGAATCTCTGATGAAACGGACGGATCGGGACGTGAAAGAATGCGTCCTGGAGGTCCAGGGAACAGAACCACACCCCTCGTTCCAAGGATGGAATTATCTGAGCCAGAGTGACCATCCTGAAGGTCCGAGACCTCAGGAACCTGTTCAGGTCGTGCAGGTCGAGGATGGGGCGCCAGCTCCCCATCCATTTCGGGACCAGGAAATACCTGGACACAAACCCCGGGTCTGGAGGAGGATCCGCCACCTTCCTGATCACCTCATTTTCGAGAAGCAGGGCAATATCGGCTCGGCGGGCCGACAGCGAGGCTGGGACCCGTGGCCCCGAGGCGACGGCTCCGAAGGGTGGGTCTCTCGAACTCCAGAGGCAGGCCCTTTCCTACCACCTCCAACACCCAGCGGTCCGTGGTGATAGCGGACCAGGCGGAAGAAGTGGTGGGCCGTCCCCCAACGGGGGAGTGACGAGGCTGGGGGTGGCACCCCTCAACCCGTCACTGGGCAGGCTTGGAAGAGGGACCGACCGAGGGACCTCCTGGGCCTTTACCTCCTTGCTTCCTGTTGGAGGAAGCTGCGGACTTGGGTTTGGGACGCCAAGCGCGAGCCTGCTGGCCCTGTTGCTGGTGCTGTTGGGCCGGTCGGGCTGCAGGGGCCGAAGGACGAAAGGACTTATGCTGTTGTTAACGGCGGCCTTTGTCCCTCTGGGCGGAGGGACCGAGTCCAGAGTGGCACTGACTTTTCGATCTGCTGGAGGTGTCCCTCCACTCCAGGGCCAAGAGGTCAGTCCCAAAGAAGGGACCCGCAACTTGTGCTGCAGTTCCGCCGTGAAGCGCGATATCCTCAGCCACGCCTGTGACGCATAACCACCGCGGCCGCTACTGACCTGGCACAGGAATCACCTATGTCCAGAGCAGTCTGAAGCTGCTGCTTCGCCACTGCCCTACCCTGGTCCCGCATCTGACAGACCGTGGTCTGCAGGTCGGCCGGGAGATGAGGGACAACCTCATCAGGAGCCCATGACGGCGGGGAGAGTAGTGCTATCAACACGAGCTTGCTGGCCTGTCGGAGGCCAGGAGGACGAGCATACACCCTGGCGCCCAGCAAAGTCCAGCTTTTGGACTCTGTCGGGGCTTATCCACGCCCGAGCCGCTACCGGAACGCCGGAAGACGCTGTCGGTGACTAACCCTCGCAGAGGGTGCTCCCGAAACCGGACAAAGAGCCAGGGACCGTGATACTTCCTGGCCATCCTGGCCGAGAGCGCAGGACAGGAAGCAGGTCAGTTGCCAAAGCTCCAAGGTTGGGCCGACAATGGCCTCAGCCACCGGAAAGGGCCTGGGGGAATCCCCTCGGTCCAGTATCTCTGTCAGGATACTTGGGTCCGCTGGACACGGGCTCGAGCTGCATCCCGGTGGACTCGAGATGAGTTGAAGCAGACCCAAGAAGGACGATGGGTGATCGCCCAACGACTGGCCCCCGAGGACTCCAGGGTCGACCTGCCTGGACAACAGGGGAGAGTCATTGGACCTCCGCAGAGTCTGCGGCGAGCTGCCTCGGCCCTGAGCCACCCTCCACCTGCCGGAGGACGGTCAAGAGTGAGGTGACCGACAACCTGTGGGGCAGGCCATGACCCGACTGAGAATCCTTGGTAGGTGTCCCAGACTTCAGTTTGGAGGTGGAGGTTCCACCACAATCGGTGGAGCAGCCGGTTTCGGCCGAACAACTGGCCCAGGAACGGGCATCTCGACTGGGGCGAGCGGTTGCTTCGGTCATTCGGGTGACAGCTACTTGATGGCTGGGGGCTGAACCGGAGTCGGTTTAGTCCCGGACAGCAGTAACTAAGAAGTGCAAGGTAATGCACCTGGGAAACAAAAACCAAGGGGAAGAGTACACAATAGGGGGTGAGATACTAACAACAACAAAAATGGAAAGGGACCTGGGGGTAGTCACATCAGATGACTTAAAGGTGGGCAAGCAATGTGAGAGGGCAGTAAGGAGGGCTGGAGGGATACTGGGATGCGTAGGGAGAGGCATCACCAGTAGAAAACAGGAAGTTATCTCTTACAGACAGTTGGTGAGACCCCATCTGGAGTACTGTGTGCAGTTCTGGAGGCCCAATCTCCGCAAGGACATAGACAAGATGGAAGCTGTCTAGAGGAGGGCAACTAAAATGGTGCAGGGTCTGCACCAGAAGACATATGAAGAGAGACTAAAGGAGCTTAATATGTATAGCCTCGAGGAAAGGAGGGAGAGAGGGAACATGACAGAAACTTTCAAGTACCTCAAGGGAATCAACAAAGTCCAAGGGTAGCATCTTTCAAAAAAGAGGTGTGCAAGAACAAGGAACTAATTTGAAGATAGAGGCGGTCAGAGGTAATGTAGGGAAGTATTTTTTCACAGAGAGGGCTGTGGATGCATGGAAGCAAGCCTTCCGGAGGGAGGTTGTGGAGTCAAAAACAGTGGTTGAATTCAAGCATGCATGGGACAGTCATAAGGCAATTCTAGGGTGTGGGGGTAGAAAGAAGTAGGCTGCTGGTTAACTAAGATCTGCAGCTTATCCATTAGGTAGGGAAATGGGCAGACTGGGTGGGCCAAGCGGTCCTTATCTGCTGTCAAATTCTATGTTTATGTTTCTGTCCACTGGGAGCCGTGCTCTGGCTCGAAGAGAGTCTAGCTCTGCCCCAATTAACTGAATCACCTGTGTTGGTAGGAGTTCCGATTTGGCCTCGTTGATGAGGAGGCCAATCTGAGAGCAGACCTGGAGGGCCAGATCCCTGGACCACTCTGCCTCCAGCCTGGAGGGGGCTGCAATCAGCCAGTCGTCCAGGTAAGGGTACACCTGGACCCTTCGGCGCTGCAGGAATGCTGTCACCACTGCCATGCATTTGGTGAAGACCCTGGGAGCTGAAGAGAGGCCGAAGGGCATGGCCCGGAACTCGTAAAGGGATCCCTCTGCCCTGAAGCGGAGGAATCGCTGGTAAGACGGATGGATTGGGACGTGAAAGAACGTGTCCTGGAGGTCCAGAGAGCAGAACCACACGCCTCGTTTCAAGGATTGAATGATCTGAGCCAGAGTGACCATCCTGAAGGTACAAGAGCTTAGGAACTTGTTTAGGTCGTGTAGGTCTAGAATGGGGCGCAAGCCCCCCCCCGTCCGTTTTGGGACCAGGAAGTACCTGGACACAAACCCTGGGTCTGGTGGAGGATCCGCCACCTCCCTGATCACCTCCTTCTGGAGGAGCAGGGCAGTGTCGGCTCGACGAGCTGACAGAGAGGCTGCGGACCCCGTAGCCCTCCGAGGGGTGATGGCTCGATAGGGTGGGGACTGCTCGAATTCCAGAGGCAGACCCTTTCCTACACTTCCAGCAGCCAGCGGTCCGTGGTTATATCGGACCAGGTGGAAAAGGAAGTGGCGGAGCCATCTCCCATGGGGAACCCGAGGAAGAGTGACGAGGTTGGGGGCGACACCCCTCAACCCCTCACTGGGCAGGCTTGGAGAAAGGGCCGGCCAAGGGGCCTCCTGGACCTTTCCCTCCTGGCTTCCTGCTGGAGAAAGCTGCAGGCTTGGTTTTGGGATGCCAAGTGCGAGCCTGCTGGCCCTGATGCTGGTGTTGCTGGGCTGAACGTGCTGCAGGGGCTGAAGGCCGAAAGGGCTTATGCTGCTGCTGGCGGCCTTTGTCCTTCTGGGCAGACGTGACTGAGTCAAGAGGTGGCACTGGACTTCTCGATCTTTGCAGATGACCTCCACCCGGGCCAAACAAGTCGGTACCAGGAAGAGCAACTCCCCAGCTTGTGCTGGGTATCCGCTAAAAGTGGAGATCTGCAGCCAAGCTCTGCGCACATGCACACTGCAGCCGCTACTGACCGGGCACACGAGTCAGCTATGTCCAAGGAAGTTTGGAGTTGCTGTCTTGCCACCGCCCTTCCTTGATCCCACACCTGCTTGACCGTTGTCTGGAGGTCAGCCGGTAGATGAGGAATCACCTCAATCAGGAAGCCCAAAAGGCCGCGCGAAAAGTGCGCCATCAGAATATCCCAGCTGGCCTGATGAAGGCCTAGGGAGGAAGCAGCACAGACTTTCCACCTGGAGTAGTCCAGTTTCTTGGACTCTTTATCGGGTGGCTTGTCCACATCCCGAGCATTTCCGGAGCACCGGAAAACGCTGTCGGTCACTAGCCCTCTGTGGAGGGTGCTCCAAGAAACCCGGAGAGTGAACCAGTGGGGCAGCATGCTTTCGAGCCATCCTGGCTGTACAAAAGGATGTAGCTGGGTCAGCTGCCATAGCTCCAGGCTGTACAACAATGGCTTCAGCCACCGATACCTCCGGGGAAATCCTCGTCCAGTATCTCCGTGAGAGGATACTTGGCCCGCTTTGAAACAGGTTCAAGCTTCATCCCAGTGTACTCTGAGATGAGCCGAAGCATTCCAAGAATGAGGATGGGCTCTCGTCCACTGACTGGCCCCCAGTGCACTCCAGGTCGAGGGGCCTGGAGAACAGGGAAGAGTCATCGTCAGACTCCGAGGAGTCTGCAAACAGCTGCCGAGGGCCTGAGCCACCCTCCACCTGCTGAGGACGATCGGGAGTGAGGGTGACCGACAACAGATGGGGCAAGCCCTGACCCGACCGAGAATCATGAGTCGCGGCCCCCAAATTTAGGTTGTGGAAGTGGGGTTCCACCACAATGGTGGCGCAGAGCGGTTTGGCTAACAACCGTGCCAGACTATGCCGATTACAACGAGGGGTTGTTTCAGCCGCTCTGGTGACAGCCACTTAATGGCCGGGGAAGGCGACAGAGTCTGCTTATTCCCGGTCAAAAGGAGCTGCTGCCACATCAAATCCTCATAGCGCTGACTCAATTTGCACCGGATCCTATGCTCCGAAGAGGATGAAGACGAGGATGAGCGGTGCCACTGCTTTCCATGGTGCCAAGACCGAAACCGCCGATGTTGGCTGGACCTGGAAGAGGTCCGAGACCTTCGGTGTTTCCGAGGGTGGTCTGAGAGGGCGGGGAAACCCGCCTCCTCGTTCAGGACCTAACCGGGACTCGCGAGGCAAGTCCTTGGTTTCCACCGGGGAATCGTGAAGAAGGGTTGTCGGCTTCTCCAGTCGACAGCCTGTCCAACGGGTCGAGAAAAATCTCAACTGCATCAACGGGTGTCTCGGCCGGCTGACCTGACAGGGACACCGTGAAGCCAGCGGCCTTAGCCGCAACCTCGACTGAAGTTGAGTGTTGACTATCCGGGGAAGATGACCTCTCCCGCTTCCACGAATGTCGACGGTGGGACTTACCCTAAGAGTCCTTCTTTTTGGACTGAGAGGAATGTCCCGAAGTCCCCTCTCCCTTGGTGGAGAGGGATTGACAAAGCTCCTTAAAACGAAGCCATGTAGGAGGAGCCCAAAGAGAGCGGGATAAAAGCCGCGACTGAAGATGAAGATGCAGCCTGGGCCGCTTCCTCCTCAATGGCGATCAGTTGCTCGAGCTGTTCAGCTGAGCCCGCCTCCGTGGACACCGCCCAATGGGCCTCCTTCGACTTGACCGGAGGATAACGTTTCTCGGGGCGCCCAAGTTGCAATCTGGCAGCGCGATCCTCTAAGACCGTGGCTGAAAAGGACTTGCACAAGTTGCAGGCCTGCGAATCATGCTCAAGCCCAAGGCAGTACACGCACGTGGAGTGCGGATCAGTCCGGGACATCTTCTGCCCACAGGGACACCAACCAAATCTGGGAGTTGATTTGTCCATCGCAGCCGCGAGGGAAGATAAAGACCGAAGTCTTGTAAATTTCAAAATTAGTTTCAGGTAAACCAAAGAGTTTGGATCCAGGCCTAAAACGCAGCGCGCAAAGGAGGGAAATACAGGTTACTCACCTGTAACAGGAGTTCTAGGAATGGTATATGTTGTTCATCCACACTCATTGGCAGTATCCTCGCCGCTTTAAATCTTGCCGGAAGGTCTTCAAGCTTGCTCCTCCCACCCACCCGGGTGGTATAACTCGGCTCCGCCCCATGGCGCCAGATCTGGCCGCTGGAAGCTCAGGTTGTGCGTCGAAGCCGGGAGGTCGGGTGAGATGTGTGGATGAACAGCATATACCATTCCTAGAACTCCTGTTACAGGTGAGTAACCTGTATTCTAGGGACATGGATATGTTGTTCATCCACACTCATTGGCAGACTCCTAGCAGTTCTCCGGGAGGAGGGAGGCAAGACGCACACCCCCATATACTTACTTGGGAAAGAGAGACTGGAGAACCGAGGCCCCAAAACCAGCATCCCGGCGTGACTCAAGGTCGATGTGGTAGTGGGTAATGAAGGTGTTTGCTGACTTCCAGGTAGCAGCCCTGCAGATTTCCTGGATAGGGACGTCCCTGGAAGCAGCCACCGTTGCAGCAGTATGGCGGGTAGAATGAGCTCTTATCCCTCTGGGAGGCTCCATGCCCGCTAACTTATAGCAGAGATCTATGCAGGAGGTTACCCACCTGCTTATCGTCCGCTTGGCTGCAGGTCTGCCAGATGCGGCTTCAGCGAGGGTGACAAAACAGCTGCAACCTCTCGAATCTTCAGCCATGCGCTCCTTATAATAAGCGAGCGCCCTTCTAGGATCCAGAGTATGGAGCCTATATTCGGCCTCCGAGGTGTGATGGGGGTAGAACACCGGCAGAGTCAACACCTGGTTAAGGTGAAACTCCGACACCACCTTCGGAAGGAATTTCGGGTGGGGGCGCAGGACAACCTTGTCCCTGTGGAAGACCAGGTAAGGAGACTCAATGGAAAGCGCCTGGAGCTCTCCCATCCTTCTGGCTGACGTAGTAGCCACCAAGAAGGCGGTCTTCCACGACAGGTGAGAGAGAGCACACCTGTGCATAGGTTCGAATGGCTTGCCCATGAGCTTTGCCAGTACCAGCAGTAGATCCCACGGAGGTGGGGTTCCCGCTTAGGGAAATGTAGTCAAGGCCTTTGAAAAAGCGCCAGACCACTTCTCCCTCGCCACCGACTGCTTCCCGGCCAGCTACGTGGCAGAGATGGCTGCCAGGTGCACCACTTAGGTCGTCCGACCTAAGCCCTTGACTAGAAAGGGACCATAAATAGTCCAAGATGCTTGCTAGGCAACAGGAGGAAGGGTCCAAGCCCTTGCCCTGACACCAAATGGAAAACCTTTTCCATTTTGAAGGCATAACATTTTCTGGTGAGCTCCTTAAGGACGCCCTCCTAACTACATTGAGGACCTCGTCGAAAGACCCAAAGCCTGGAACTCTAGCAGCTCAGGAACCAGGCCGTCAGGTGCAGGGATTGAAGGTCCGGATGGAACACCTTCCCTGATTGACTGAGAGCAGGTCCGGCGCAGCTGGAAGCGTCATGGAGTCCTGGAGCTGAGACTGAGGAGATCTGGGTACCAAGCAGGCCAGTCTGGGGCTATCAGAATCACCTGCGCCTTGTCCCTCCTCGCCTTGAGAAGCACCTTGTGGATCAGGGAAATGGGGAAAGGCGTAAAAGAGGCCCGGGTCCATTGCCTCGAGAAGGCATCCCCCTGCATGCCAGCCCTGCTGAGGCGGCGGCATGGAACAGACTCAACCGCGTTCTCCATGGGGCAAACAAGTCCACCTGAGGTGTGCCCCAATGGGAGAACAGATGCTGTACTACCTCCGGCAGGAGAGACCACTCGTGGGATGCAGCCCCTATCCGGCTCAGAGCATCGGCCAGGGTGTTGGAGGCTCCTGCCACGTGAATGGCTAGGAGATCCGCCTCCAGGCTGCGCACGAGTGACCAATGCGGAGAGCTTCCTTGCATAGAAGCATGGAGCGCGTCCCGCCCTGGCGGTTTAGATAGTACATGGTCGTGGTATTGTCCGTCTGGACTCGGACCACTTGACCCCGGAGGAACGGAGCAAAGGCGGTGAGAGCTAGGCGGACCGCTCGGAGCTCCAGCAGGTTGATGTGGCATCGGGACTCCCGCGGGGACCAGAGGCCATGAGCCCGGTGCTCCCCCAGATGGGCACCCCAACCCATCAGAGAGGCATCGGTCGACAGAGAGACCGTCGGCTCAGGGCGGACGAACGGGATGCCCTCCTGCAAATGATCTGGAACGGTCCACCACTGGAGAGCATTCCACATCCCCTGTGTCACCGACACAAGCTGGTCCAAGGGATCGCAGCGTTGTGACCACTGGCTGGCCAGTCCCCACTGAAGGGGACGCATGTTCCAGCGGGCCCAACGGACCACGCTGGTACAGGCCGCCATGAGACCCAGGAGGCGCAGGAAGTCCCGGGCAGGGCGCAATTGCCCAACCAGAAATGATCGGGCAAAGGAGGAAAGAACCTCGGCCCTGTCCGCCGGAAGCCGCGCTCTGGCTCGAAGAGAGTCGAGCTGCGCCCCGATGAATAAAATCACCTGCTTCGGCTCGAGTTCCGACTTGGCCTCGTTGATAAGGAGGCCCAGTTGAGAACAGACCTGGAGGTCAGATCTCTGGACCACTCCGCCTCCTTCCTGGAGGGAGCTGCTATCAGCCAGTCGCCCAGGTAAGGGTACACCGGACCCCTCGGCGCCGCAGGGAATGCTGTCACCACTGCCATGCATTTGGTGAAGACCCTGGAGCTGTAGACAAGCCGAAGGGCATGGACTTGAACTAAGAGAGATCCTTCCGCTCGAAGCGAAGGAATCTCTGGTGGGAGACAGACGGATAGGGACGTGAAAAACGCGTCCTGCAAGTCCAGAGAGCAGAACCACACGCCGCGTTCCAAGGATGGTATTATCTGAGCCAGAGTGACCATCCTGAAGGTTCGAGACCTTAGAACTTGTTTAGAGTCGTGTGAATCAGAATGGGGCAGCCACCCCCGTCCCGTTCGGAACCAGGAAGTACCTGGACACAAACCCTGGGTCTGAAGGAGGGTCCACCACCTCTCTTACCACCTCCTTCTGGAGGAGGAGAGATGTCGGCTCGACGAGCCGCCAGTGAGCTGGGATCCCGAAGCCCCGAGGCACGGCTCTGAAGGGTGGTGCCTGCTCGAATTCCAGAGGCAGGCCTCTTCCCACCACCTCAAGACCCACCTGTCCGTGGTAGCGAGCGGACCAGGCGAACGGAGGTGCCGGGCCGTCCCCACGGGGACCCAGGGAGTAGGTGACGGGGATGGGGCGACACCCCTCAGCCCGGCACTGGGCAGGCTGGAGGAGGGACCGCCGAGGACCTCCTGGGCCCTTTCCTCCCTGCCTCCTGTTAGAAGCCGGCGGCTTAGGTTTGGGATGCCAAGGCCGAGCCTGCTGGCCCTGGCGATTGCTGGGCCGGGGCGCCGGGGCACAGAAGGACGAAAGGGCTTAGGCTGTGGTTTCGGCCTTTGTCCTTCTGAGCGGAAGAGACCGAGTCCAAGGTGGCATTGGACTTCTCGATCCTCTGCAGGTGACCTTCCACCCCAGGGCCGAAGAGGTCAGTCCCAAAAAAGGGAACATCCGCCAACTTGTGCTGGGTATCCGAGTAAAGGTGGATATCCTCAGCCAAGCCACGACCTTGACGCCACTGCGACCGCCCACCGATCTAGCACATGAGTCCCCACATCCAAAGTAGTCTGGAGCTGCTGTTTGGCCACTGCCCTGCCTGGTCCCGCACCTGCTTAACCGTAGTCTGCAGATCGGCGGGAAGATGAGGGATGACCTCATCCAGGAGCCCAACAGGGCATGAGAAAAAATGTGCCATGAGGGGCGGCGAACTGGCCTGACGAGGCCGAGAGGGACGAGCGTAGACTTTTAAGCCGACATAGTCCAATTTCTTGGACTCCTTGTCAGGAGGTTTGTCCACATCCCATGCTGCCGGGCGCTACTGAAAACGCTGTCGTAACCAACCCCTCAGCAGAGGGGTGTTCCAAAACCGGACAAGGAACCGGGGGGACCGCATACTTCCTGGCCATCCTGGCCAAGGCGCAGGCAGGAACAGGGCGCTGCCAAAGTTCCAGTGCTGGACCCACTATGGCCTCGGCCACGGAGAAGGCCTCCGTCGGAGAATCCCCTCGGTCCAGAATCTCCGTGAGGGGATACCTGGCCCGCTTGAAAGCGGAGTTCGAGCTCCATCCCGGTAGACTCCGAGATGAGCCGAAGCAGTCCTAGGAAGGACGACGGGCTATCGTCCATTGGCTGACCTCCTGAAGACTCCAAGTCCAGTCGCTTGGAGAAGAAGGAGGAATCATCTTCGGACTCGGAAGAGTCCTCGAAGAGCTGCCTCTGGCCTGAGCCACCCTTCACCTGCCGAGGTCGGTCGGGAGTGAGGTAACTGACAGCCGATGGGGTAAACCCTTAGCCGACCGAGAATCATTGGTAGAGCCCCAATGTGTGGCTGTGGAGGCGGAGGTTCCACCGCAATCGGTGGAGCAGCTGGTTTGGCCGAACAACCGCCTGGGTATAGGCTCTCGGGCAGAGTCGAGGGTTTAATGTGGCGTCCGGTGACAGCCACTTAATGGCGGGAAGCCCGAGTCGGCTTATTCCCGCCAGGAGGAGCTGTTGAACATAGGAACTGCCATCGGACGCACTTACGCCAAGCCTCCCTCATCCGAGGAGGAGGACGAGACGAGGCGACGCCGCCGCAACAAGGTGCCGAGACCCAGAGGACCGCCAGGACGGTGGGAACGAGCTGGACCGCCGAAGAGGTCCGAGACCGAGACCGAGTCCCGCAAAATTCGGTGCAGAGGAGGTGTCGGCCGGAACCGGCACTCCTTGACTCGGAAGGTCCATCCAGGGCTCGGAACCGGGCACAAGCGAGCCACGGGATCCTCAACTCCTCCCGGGGAACCGGAGGAGAGGGAATCGGCTGCTAAAAGCGACAGCCCGTCCAATGGGTGAGAAAATCTCGACTTCATCAGTGGGAGTCTCGGTCAACTGACCTGGCGGGGACACCGTGAGGCCAGTGGCGAAGCCGAAGCTGATCGACAAGCCGGCGGTGGCGGCCGGGGAGAGGACCTTTCCAGCTCCCAAGAGCGTCGGCGGAGGGACTTACCCTTGTCCTTCTTTTGGACCGAGAAAAGGTCCAGCAGGCGCAGGCCCTTCTCCTTTAGTGGAGAGGGACAGACAAACTCATAAAGGAAGCCGTGTAGGAAGAACCCAGAGAGGCGGGATAAATGCAGCGGCCGAGGAAAATCTGACCGCGCCATGCCTCCTCTTCGAGGCGACCATCCGCTGAAGCTGATCCACGCCCGGACCGCCCCGGACACGCCAACCGGGCCTCCTTGACTTCACCGAGGGAACGCTTCGGGACGGCCCAGTGCAATCGGGCAGCACGGGTCTTCGAGGGCGTGGGCGAGAAAGATGAGCACAGGTCGCAAGCCTGCGGGTCGTGCTCAAGGCCTAAGCAGTAGACACCCGTGGGTGTGGATCCGTCCGAGACATCTTCTGCCCGCATGGGCATCTCCGAAAATCCGAGATCCGATTTATCCGCCATGGCCAGCGAGGATCGAAGACTAAGTCTTTGCAAAATATTATTTTAAATCCATAAGCGGAGAAATAGGAACCAGTCACAAGCGCAGAGGCGTTAAGGAGGGAACCTGAGCTTCCAAGCGGTAGGAAGATCTGGCGTCATGGGGCGGAGCGAGTTATACCACCGGGTGGGTGGGAGGAGCAAGCTTGAAGACCTTCCGGCAAGATTTAAAGCGGCAAGGATACTGCCAATGAGTGTGGATGAACAACATATCCATGTCCCTAGAACCTGAGCTTCCAAGCGGTAAGGAAGATCTGGCGTCATGGGGCGAAGCCAAGAGTTTTACCACCCAGGTGGGTGGGAGGAGCCAGCTTGAAGACCTTCCGGCAAGATTTAAAGTGGCAAGGAACCTGCCAGTAAGTGTGGATTGAACAACATATCCATGTCCTAGAAATGGACCTTTAAGAAGAGTAGAACAGACCGGGTCTGACAAGTGAAGGAGGTATTCCATGACTTGTGGGGCCGAGCAAGAGAAGGGGTTCCAGCCCTTAGCGGTCGCCAAATGGAAACCACTTCCACTTCATGGCGTAAGTGGAACAGGTAGATTCCTAGTCTCGATGAGGGCTTGAGCAACCCTGGAGAAAACCCGAGGCGGGATATTGCTATGTCTGCAGGAGCCATGCATGGATATGCAGGGTCCTGAGCCCTGGAGTGTACCAGTGACCTCGATCCTGGGTCAGAAGGTCGTGAGTCATTGGAAGTGGAACTGGTGGTTCCCAGGAAAGCTGCTGTAGCAGGGAACTAGATCTGTCTCGGCCAGAGGGCGATGAGGATCATCTTTGCCCTCTCCGCTTGAGTTTGAGGAGAACCCTCTGCAAAATGGGAAAGCGGCAGGCGTGCAAGAATTTCCCTGTCCAGGATAGAGAATCGTCACTCCAAAAAGCACCTGGCTCTGGGCAGCGGGGCAAAACTTAGGAAGTTTTCGTTGTATTGGGAGGCGAAGAAGTCGACTTCTGGGCGCTCAATTTTGGAAGATGGTTCCGCCACTTCCTGATGTAGTTCCCACTCGTGAGCTAGGGTCTGAGACCTGCTGAGACTGTCTGCCAAAGCGTTTAGAATGCCTGAAGCATTGCACGGCCACTAGGACCAAATGGTGCTGGACTGCCCAATTCCACACCGCATCTCCTCCCATAGAAAGTGCGACCGAGTTCCTCCTTGTTTGTTGATATACCAAACTACCAACATATTGTCCATTTGGATTAGCAGTGATCCCTTTGGAAGGAGGGTCTGAAAGGCCTATGTGCGTACGGACCACCCTCAACTCCAGAACATTGATGTGGAGAGAAGTCTTCAAGCGGACCATAGTCCCTGAGCTTGGTGTTCCCAAGATGAGCTCCCACTCCATATTCGAGGCATCCGTGGTGAGGGTGGCTACTGGTGCAGGGTTCCGAAGGAAGCCCACAGAAAGATTGTGAGAAATCCTTCCACCATTGTAAGTCTTTCTGAACTGCTGAGGAGACAAGGACGGATGGTCCAGGTGGTCCAGGAGCTGACCCACTGCACCACGAAGGACCACTGAGTAATCCTCATGTGGAGCCTTGCAAGGAAGCGGTAGTTATGGAGGCCACCATCAGGCCCAGAAGGGAAGGACTTCCGGGCAGGGATGGTCCTGAGAGAAGCCACTTTGGAAGCCTGACAGACAAGGGTCTCCATTCTGTCTGGAGGAAGGAAGGCTCTGCATTTCTGCACTGGACCGTATCCAGGACTGCCCGATAAACTGAAGTCTCTGGGCAGGGATAAGGGATGACTTGGGAACACTGACCGTGATCCCTAGTCTGCTGAAAACATCCAGGGTAAAGGACAAAGCCTCCAGCAAGGAATCCTGGATGGGGCTGAAATCAGCCAGTTGTCCAGGTAAGGGAAGACAGAATGCCCCTGCGGCGAGGGAATGCATGACCACCGCCAGGCACTTGTTAAAACCTGAGTGCCAAAGACAGGCCAAGGGAGCGCCTGAACTGGAAGTGTTCCCTTGGAAATGAAAACTTAGGAATCGGCGGTGGCTGGGGAAAATAGGAATGTGCAGGTAAGCATCCTGCATATCCAGGGCACAAAGCCAGTGGTTCTCCATGAGGAGGGAGGAAGCTCTGGAATGTCAGCATTTAAATTTTTGTACTCGACAAACCGATTTAGCTGACTTAGGTCAGTATGGTATGAAGTCTCCAGACTTTTTTGGAACCAGGAAAAAATGGGAATAAAATCCTTTTCCCCTTTGCTCGAAAGGGACGCGCTCGATTGCTTCTTTGAGCAAGAGCGAATTTACCTCCTCGCGAACGAGGAGAGCCTGGTGCCGAGAATAAGAGGACTTTGTAGGTCGAGTTTCTGGAGGAATCTCCAGAAACTCTATGTGGTGTCCAACGGACACTAGTTTCAGGACCGATTCATCAGAGGTGATCACCCTCCACTCCTGCATGTGTCGGGGGCGAAAACTCCCCACCACCTGCTTTCGTCACGAGACTGAGGAGGCAGTGGGGCCTGGGAGTCAAGAAGTTGCGGGACGTTCAGGGGGAGGTCCTCTTGAACATCTCTGATTTTTGGAGGCAGGAGGGCTGGTTGTACCCATGGCCTTTCGCTTCCCTTGGCGGCGCACCTGAGCGTTCTTTCCCTGCCTCCAGGTCCTTTTCCGAAAGGGCTGCTGTTACTGCTGTTGTTGACAGCCCGATCGGTACATAGACCTGACAGACCTAAGTGAAATTCCTTCGTCCTGTGGGTCTGTGGTAATATCATGGTGTCCCCACCAAAAAGGACCAAGCCCCTGAAAGGGGCGTCCTGAATCGCCGACTGGACCTCATTGGCGAGGTCAGGAAAGCAAAGCCAGGAATGCTGTCTGAGGGCAACGGCAGTTGCTGAGGTACGGGCCACTGAGTCGACGGAGTCGTAGGTGGCGCATAAAGCGTGCCTACAAAAAACCTTGGCGAGGCGGAGATCCTTGGCAAGGTCTTCCTTTATAGGCGAGGGATCCATGGACTGGCCTTGCGCTTCCAGCCTGGCCAGGAACACCGTGTGGGCCACGTAACTGAGGGACCAGAGGGCGCACGTGGCCGTGGAATATATCTTTTTCATGAACTGGTCCATCTGCCTCGACTTTGTCCGAAGCAGTAGTGCTCATGTGCTTAGGCGCTGAAGAGCGATTATGAGCCGCCGAGATGACCACAGAGTCAGCCTTGGGATGGGCCTTCAAGAAAGGAGCATCCTTTGGCACCCGGTAGATCCAGTAATCCCGCTTGGAGACAGCTGAAATAGAATGAGGCATCTGCCAGACGGTAGTGGTGAGGTCTTGATGGGGGCCATCCAAGGAGGAATGGGGATGGAGACAGAGAATCTAAGTCTAGGTGTTCAGCGAGTCTCTGTCTCATGGGATCCTGTTCCTCCAACTCCCAGTCGAAATAGTCCTTCATGGCCCTCAAGAGGTCGAAGAAGGCAGGGTCTTCTGGTGGAGACTTTGGCGAGACCTTGCCCCTTGTGTCCTCAGGGTCCTCCGGGACCTCCTCAGAGGAATCTTCCTTCCCCTCTGAACTGTCATTATCATCATCCGCCTCCTCAACAGGACGGCGTCTGGTATCCGTAAGGGAAACGTCCTGTCGAGTCTTCCCCGAAATGTGGACAGTGGCTATAGATGAACTGCTTGGGGAAGGGGACCTAGGAGACAGCGGTTGTGGGAGCCTAGTCTCCAGATCCGAGACCAACTCCGACCGAGCCCCCTGCCACCAAGACTGTATTAAGATTGCTTCCGTTTCCGCCACGGACCTCTAGACAGCATACCGTGAACGCTCCCCACCTCGCTTGCAGAAATAAAGATTAAAACCCCCTCGTGGACGGTAGTAAATGAAAGAAAAACCTGCAAGCATGTCAAGGACCCGCAAGAGAAATAAACAGGGTCCAACGAAGCTCGGATTGTCAAGAGGCTGACAAAAGCTGAGCCTAGTACAGAAGGACATAGGCCGCATAGTAGGAGCCACTCACCAAGTAGCACACGAGGGTCAGACTACGATACCAACAGGGAGCAGGACAAACTGACTCGGTCATGTTTTGAGACGCATTTTGAAAGAAATAAGAGCCTCTCGGCTAGAAACCAGGTAAAGACCTTCAGGGGCTATCCATACAACTGTCGAGATGGACCACAGACTTGAGGAGGCTGAAACGAGAATAGCAGGGGTAGAAGAGGTAAATGCCAGTCTGGGCCAAGTGGTTAATGCCTTACTACAACAATCAATGGCACTGCAAGCCAAGTCAATAGATCTGGAAAGCAGATCTAGAAGAAACAACCTGCGGCTTTATGGCCTAGCGGAAGGCGCCGAGACGTCTCTGGTAACAGCCTTCATCGAAAATTTACTTCGGGACATTTTAGAGCTGCCTCCGAACTATGATTTAAAAATTGAGAGGGCACATAGAGCGCTGGGGGCTAGGCCACAGGATCCGAAAGCACACCCGCGTTCGATAATCTTCTTAGTGGCGAGTTACCAAACCAAGGAAGATATCCTTCGCAGAGCGTGGGCTAAGAAAGAGCTTACATATCTCACGTCGAAAATAACCTTGGATCACGACTACCCCGTGGAGATACAGCAGGCCAGGCAACAATATACCCCGATGCTACGATCACTAAGAGAGAAGGGGATACGTTTTCAAACCCCCTTTCCGGCTAAATTAAGGATCTTTTGGCAGGAAGGCATACAAACATATGGCTCACCGTACAAAGCCCTGGAAGCCATGAAGCAGAAAGGAATCAAGTTGGCAGCGGAAGATATGGATCGAATCGGTAGGAGACGAATATTTTTTACGGACTGGTTCCAATCGGGGTTACAGCAAAGGGGAACTTCATCGAAACTACTCCTGGAATCGTTCGAGAAGATAAGGGCCTTGATGAAGAAGGACGTTCTGCGAGGCAGCCCTGAACTGATAGAGAACAGCAAATGAATACCGGGGGTCTGCTGTAGCTGTGTCCGCTGGGCCAAATGAGCCTGGTGTTCTGTTAGGCTGCAGGGGCGGCTGTACCTTGGATGAACCTGATTAAGAACACACATCTCCTGGTCTATCTTCCCTCACCTTCTTTGTTCCCTCCCTGCTGTAGTCTGGTCTTATGTGTTATGTCTGTGAACGAACCCTCCCGCCCTTTACCCATATGTGTTCTGTCTTGTTCCCCGGAAACACGTTTAAAATTACGAGATCCTGAATACCTCCTATCTTTACCAGGTTTAATAGAGGGTTTGTAGTGGAAAATCGAAGCGCTTTTGCGCCGACCTTTTTCTGGGGGTGTGGAACCACTGAATGACGGGGATGAGATGTCTGGAGGGTAGATTTCAAGTAGCGGCCTGGGATTGGGGTTGGGGAGTGGAGGAGTGAGTTGAAGAGTGGGGCGGGGGGAGGCTTGGGGAAGGTAAGAATGACTTAGATACGCTGAAAGTATTACAAGGGGGAAAAACTAAGGCTGTGGTGAAGCCTGGCCTAGAGTGCTGTCATAGCTGGTTTTGAGAGGAAAACCAAGGTAAATAAGAGTGGAAATGTAAGAGGTTACGGGGGTTCATTTAGTAATTCAGAAAGATAAAGAAGATAGGCGAGGTGGGAGGTGGAGTACAGGTACCATCAGGTTAGAGTATACCAAATACTAGTACGTGCACGGATTACATAATAAAGAAGCATCTCGAAATAGAAGAGACGACTATCCCTTGTATCTGCTCAAACTTCGAGCTAGAAAAGGGCAGAATAAGGGCCCCACAGTGCTGGGAGTATCTACCTTGGAAGCAAAAGAACTTGTTCGATAAGAGAAAACAAAACTGAGTTATAATTAAAATTAGTAGTAGTTTTCGTGTTAGACTGAAAATGTTTAAGGGGGTTTTCAGGTTCAGATGCACCCCAGTTAACACTGTTTTGGGTTTAAGGTTTTTTTTAGCATTAAGCAAGCCTAAGAGGGAGAAGGATATTTATGGGGAAAGGAGACTAGCTCTGTCCTATGGGTCTGGAATGGGGTCTGAGAGAACACGAGGGGAAATGCATAGAAAACGGGTCACCGCCATCCTAGAGACGCTTTGTAACTGTTCAGGGTTTGTTTTGAAGCGGGATAAGTTTGACTGGAATGGAAAAGATGTTAGAATGAAAGTAACATGTTTAAATGGTTGGGCCAGAATACTGAATGAGAGAGCACGATAGAATAAAGATAAAGGAGCTGAGATTAGTCTGAGAGGCATAGAAAGATATGAGAATGGATAATGCCACTGTAATATGTTCGATCAATGTCAATGGGCTGACAAACCCGGTTAAGAGGAGCAAAGTATTGGCGTGGCTTAGAAAAGATTCCTATTATGCAGCTCTGTAACTTCTACACTACCACTGCCAATGCCAGCAAGCAAACATTCGGCATTGACAAATGCTTGTTTAATTGAGTTATTCATTTCCGTTGCTATGTAGTCTCTCATCTGGTAATAGTATAGTAACTCTCCTGTCTCCAACCAAATTTAGTCTGTGCCTCCCTAACGAAATAACGTGGTCCCCTCTGAGGAGCTGCCACGGGCTACACAGCCCTGGCTCTCCTGTTTTTATACTACGGGTCTGTAGTGGCCCTATTCCTCTCCGTTATTTATAGACCACCAGGTATACTTCCACAGGTAGATCTTAGATAACCCTCTCATAAGTCCTTGCCTGTAGCCTTGTAGCCATCTCCCTCCCAGGTAAGGCATTTTCCCCATGGCCCCTGGATTTAGGTGCGTGCACTGTGTTTCAAGAGAGCTCTTTGATAATGAGCTGCATGCCATATATGAAGAAAGGTGAAACAGCAAAGAAGCAGTGGTATAAGATTTCTTACCCATATAATCCAGCTGTCTCACCCCAAGGATTCTTCAGCATCTATTGACAAATGCAGTATGCCAGCTGGGTTGAGATGCCCCAGAGAGGAGGAGGAGTCAATGTAAATGAGGAGGTGCAATCAGAAGAGAGAGAAAGGGGAGTGCTGCCTGCAGTCAGTCTGAAGGACCTCAGAACTTTTTCTCCACTGACTAGGCAACACTGCATTGGAGCTCTCTCTCTCTCTCCTGAATCTTCAAAGACTTTCCTGTGAGTTTTTGTTATTTTAGTGCTGCCATTACTATTTTGAAGTACAGTTCTTTACTTTTAAACATTTCCTCTGCAGTTCCTGTTTGGTTCTCGGCAACCACAGACTTACCATTTTTTTTCGTGTTTTGCATCGTTTCTGAGGTAAAAGTTTCTGCATTTTCAGAAACATTCATGGTTTTCTTATTTTCCTATATAGTTTGCAGTGTTAAGTGTGTTTTTTCTGCATGTACTGCTTTTTTGGGGCATTTTAAGTCGTGTTTTAGTGGCATTTTCCTGTGGCTTTCTCTTTACCCAGGGACCACTTCCATCTCTTATTTAAACATATTTAATTAATATTTGAGAGGGTTTCTCTGCCTTATCCTTAAGGAAAGCCTCTCTTTCTGGTGCAGTGGGCTCCTGTTGGCAAGAGGTGTGGAGGTGGTCGCTGTCTTTCCAAAACACAATTTAAACATTTTTTATAGAGCTATACAGTCATGTTTACATTAGGTTCTCTGGCCAAACACAATTTAGCATGGCCACCCAGTCTGCCTTCCCCTCCTCTAAACGCGATGAGGAGGATACCTCAAGTCAACACAAAAATAAAGACAAGTCCTCTTAAGGACTTTAATGAAAATAAGTCTGATAAAAGCAAAAATTCCAGTCAAGCCACATAAAGACAAAATGAGCAGAGTTCTAATGTACTCCCTGCAAAAAAGACAAAAAAAGATAAACATACCACTGCTCCTTCCTCCGAAGGACAAAGGGAGACATCAGTGGTAAATAAAGATATGCCCTCTGCAAATGAAATGGCTAAGGCTTGGCATGTACTTCAGACTTTACAATCTATGGGAATTTGTTTCTCGGCTCCTTTGGGGCCTGATTCTTCTCTCCATGACACTGGCTACGCCCAAGGTCTTTATTATGAGGGAGAGTATGATGAGGAATTGCCACGGGGTGACTCCTTAGATCCAGATGGTCACCTCAGTGTGATTTTTTTGATGAAAATGATTAAGTTTCTTCCCATTTTTCTTATATTAAACAGATGGTGGACACCCTGGAACTTCCCCTTCAGGATGACACTGACCAAGAGATGGAGGAAGATTATATAGAAATGATGGGTCCTCCTCCTTCAAAGAAACTGATTTTGCTAATACGTAATACTTTGAAAAGAACAACTTTTAAAATACTGGAGACCCCTAATTCTGTTTTGGGGTGGATAGAAAGATTGAGTGGAAATACCAGCTTGGTAAACAAACTGCTGACTTTCTCTACTCACATCCTGACCACAAAGGGGTAGTCCAGGTGACAGCCTGTGACAAAGCCACCATGCCACTGTCTGCTCACCCTTGCAGAAAAGGAGTCAAAGAAATTAGATTCCATGGGAAAGAAATCATATACTACTGCCTCCCTGCTTCCTGTGCCTGTCTATCTACATGGCATATGCAGCTAGATAGCAAAGAGCCCTTTTGAAATCTATTCTGGCCATAGTGCAGCATGGGGGAAACACTATGGTTAGGGACGTCTATGAAACTGTTAAACTGACTATAGAAGCTACTAAGTACCAGTTTCACATGGCCATAGATAATGACATAGCCTCGAGGGTCATGGCTTAGGAGGTTTGCTTGGTAAGGACTACTAATCTCACACAGCATACCCAGTCTCAGGCTATGGATTTTCCTTGTGAGAATTCCCTCTTTGGGGAGCAAACTGAGGCTTACATGAAAAGGATGGATACGTATAAAACTACTTATAAGAGTAACTCAGCCCAAGAGAAGCCTTCTACCTCCCACAAAACAAGGAGGGCAGGGGCAGGGGTTATTTTCCCAAAGCATTTTATCCCATGCCAATGCCCATGTTTTTTTTCCCCCAGATGAGAGGTTACTTCAGGGGCAGAGGTAGTAGAGGCCAGAGGAGAGCCAGCTCCATTGCTACCTCCTCTTCACAAACCAAACAGTCCTCCTCACTGCTTTCCCGTTGCCTTCCAGTATGGGGCAGGCTCTTCCACTATTTCCATCACTGGCAACGCATCACCACAGACAAGTGGGTGCTGGAGGTGGTGGGTCTGGGCATATCTCGTCAGTTCAAAAGATTTCCCTCCCTTCAAGGCCCCAAGCTATCAAAACCACTAACCCCATCAGAAAAGCTGCTGTTGGAGATAGAGGTGAATACCCTTTTGGAGGCCAAAAGAGTATCCTTCCCCCAATGAGGAAAAGGTCTCTGCTCCGGGCATTTCCTTACTCTGAAGAAAAATGGGGAATGGCAACCTATTCTGGACCTGAGGTACCTGAACAAGCACCTGCCGAAACCAAAGTTCAGAATGATAACCGTAAATCAGGTCATCCAGTCTCTAAATAAGGGGGACTGACTAATTTCCCTAGATCTGAAGAAAGCCTATTTCCATATCCGAATCAGGCAGTCCCACAGAATATTTCTCAGATTCCAGCTACTTTCAGGCCACTACCAGTTTGCAGCTATGCCTTTCAGATTAACTTCTGCTCCAGGGTCTTCACAAAGTGCCTGGCTATGGTTGCAACACATCTCAGAAGACAAGAGATTTCTGTCTTTCCGTACCTGGATGATTGGCTAATCGTAGCCAACTCACCAGACGCAGTCTCAGAAGCCCTGCACCAGACAAAAAACATCCTGCAGTCTCTGGGCTTCATTATCAACAAAGACAAATCCTATTTTCGGCCTGCCCAAGTGCTGCAATTCATACTGGCAGAGTTCAATACTCTGCAGGGGAAGGCTTTCCTTCCTGCACACAGAAATCAGAATTTTCTCAGCCTGGTAATTTTCTTTGCTCTGGGTCAGCCAGATAATTCCTCAGGCTACTCGGTCACATGGCCTCAATGACTGCAGTAGACTCAGGTGCCAGATTCCAAATGAGGGACATTCAATATCACCTCAGGTTTCACTGGTCACAAAAGGATTCCTTTTCAAAGCTAGTGCCAGTCACAAAACTCTACTTCAGGCCTTGGGCTGGTGGAAGAGGTAGAAAACGTCAGGAAGGGGTTTCTTTTAAAATTCAACAAACCTCCCAGATCCTGACAACAGACGCCTCCCTCCTAAGGTTGGGGTGCCCACCTAGGGGACCAGTCCATAAGTGGCACATGGAGTCCCAGAGAATCCACATACCACATCAATCTCTTGGAACTCAGAGCAGTGTTTCTGGCCATCAAGGCCTTCACCCCACAGCTCAAAGGACATACTGTTTAGATAAGAGCAGACAACACCACTGCCATGTTCTATATCAACAAGCAATGGGGCACAAGGTCCACCAAACTCTGCACCGAGGCAATGAGAATTTGGGCCCTGGCATACTCCCTGGACATGTCCCTGTCTGACATTCATCTTCTGGGCAGGGACAACACTTTGGCAGATGCCCTAAGCTGCATCAGTCAGGGTCACCATGAGTGGACCCTCAACAAACAGGTCCTTGCCACAGTTTTCAGAAGGTGGTGGTGGCGGGGTTCCAGATCTGGATCTATTTGCAATCCAACACGCAGCCACCAACTTCCTCAGTACTGCTGCACGCCCCCAGCTTTGGGGACCGTCCCAGTAGATGAACTGACTCTGAACTGGACAGGGAGGTTTCTGTTGCCTTTCCTCCCTTCCTCTGATTTTCAGGGTCCTTCTCAAGCTCAGGAATCAGCTGGCCACTATGATTCTGGTGGTCCCAGACTGGGTGAGGCAACCCTAGTATTCCCTGCTTCTCACCCTGTCTGTCAGGAAGCCCATCAGACTGCAAGCAACCCACAGTCTCCGGACTCTTCCCCAGACAGGGGTAGCATACCCCAACATTCAGTGTCTTCATCTCAAGGCCTGGTACTTGAGGAGTTAGAGTTTCCTGAATCCCAGTACTCTAAGCAGGTCCTGAGAATGTCCAAAAACTAGCAATAGGAAGACTTATGCTTCCTAGTGGAAGAGGTTTTCACTTTGGTGTAAGGATAAATGCTTAGATCCTTTACAGGTTTCTCCTTCTATCCTCCTGACTATCTGGTTCATCTTCAGATGGAAAGCCTTAAAGCTTAATCCCTGAAAGTGCATCTGGCAGCCATTTCGGCTTACCTTTCCATGAAAGGAGAAATCTGACATTTCACAGCCCATGTTTAAAACATTTTTCAAAGGTCTTCTGCACCTTCAACCTCCACTGAGGGAGCCGGTCCCTCCTTGGGACTTGAACCTCTGCATAGCCCAGCTCATGGAACCTCCCTTTGAGCCCATGGCTTCTGCTCACCTGAAGTACATCACTTGGAAGACTGTCTTTCTGGTTGCCATAATTTCAGCAAGAAGGATTTCAGAGCTGCAAACTCTGTGCACTGAGCCTAACTACATAATTGCCCGCAAGGACAAAGTAGTAGTTAGGACATATGGAACTTTTTTGCCCAAGGTGGTCTGAGTTCTACCTCAACTGGTCTATCACCCTTCCTATCTTTTCACATACAATTCCACTCCAGGTGAGAGCAACCTGCACAGCCTGGATGTGAAAAGGACATGACCTGTTACTTGGAGCATACTAAAGTTCTGAGACTCCCACCTCAACTCTTCCTCACCTCACGGTGAGGAGGGCAGGAAGGCCAGCTACCAAGAGGACCATTTCCCACTGGATTGTCTCTTGCATCCAGTTCTGTTACAGTAAAGCTGGCAAGCAACCCCCAGAGGCCCACTCTACTAGGTACGGCTGCCACAGTGGCAGCTACAAAGGATGTCCCTTTGCTTGAGGTATGCAAAGCTGCCACTTGGGAAACAGTACACACATTCACAAAGCACTACTGCTTGGATGTGCAGTCCAGATCAGATGCCAAATTCAGCACAGTGGTGCTACATAGCCTTTTTCCTAAGTATGTTTCTGTGCCCACCTCCCAATGGTACTGCTTTGTAGTCTGCATCCGTCAATAGATGCTGAAGAACCCCTGGGGTGAGAAGAAAAAAATTACTAACTGTAGCAATGTTGCTTCTTCCAAGGAATTCTTCAGCATTATTGACACTTCTACTCTTCCTCTCCTGCGAAACCTGACTGGGGGTGGCTCTGCTTTCTTGTCTTAGCCAATTTTGTCTAGTTCTATTGTTCTATATTGGTTTTTTTGTAGTAGTGGTTTGGATTTTACAGTTTCTACATTGACTGTTTTTTTTACTGGCACAGTTTTTGCCCTTTTTGCACCGCTTGAAATAGTTATGAGGTCCTTCAGGCTGACTGCAGGCAGCACTCCCCTTTCTCTCTCTCTTTTCTGTTTAATCAATGCACCTCCTCATTTACATTGACTCCTCCTCCTCCTCTCAGGGGCAGCTCAACCCAGCTGGCATACTGCATCTGTCAATAATGCTGAAGAATTCCTTGGAAGAAACAATATTACTACGGTGCATAATTTTTTCTTCTAGACTCCTTTTCAGGAGGTTGAGTGGTAAGAGGTACATTTGCTTTGTCACAGGGTGGGCCTATACGACTCCCTAATGATCTAGGTGCACATAAAGAAAATCAGCATTTGTCCTGCCTAGCTGATATTTCTTTTCAGTTTTGCTTTCTACTCTAGTAACAGAAGTAGTGTTTTGGAGTATTCTCATAGTTGCCCTTTAAAGGGCTTTGTGAATGAGCAAGATTAGCTTTCTAGAGATAGGAAGGTCCATCATCTCTACATAGTCTTCCTCTTCCTCTTGTTCTTTGTCCTCCTGGATAGCAAGGTCCAGGGTGTCCACCATATGTTTTCAAAAGTAAAATGAGATGAGACATCCTCCTAACCATTAGAGAGGGTACCAAATTCTTGGTCGGGTGCCCATCAGTCTGTCAAAGCTCATCCTCTGCCAAGTTTTCTTCCTCTTCTTCATATTTGAAACCCTGGTGACAGCAAGGGTTCTGAAGAGGTACTATACATAGCATCTGAAGGGGCAGAGAAAAAATTGCCCAAAGATTGTAGAGTCTGATAACCATAACAAAACCTTAGCCATTTCATTTGCAGAGGGCATACATGTATGTGCCACTGGTGTCTCCCCTTGCTTTTTAGTGGGAGGGGACAAAACACTATTGGTGGTATGAACTGAAAAAGGGTGTTCTGTACCACAGGAGGCCCAACCTCCATACAAAAAGCGTGCATGCCCAAGTAGTGGTACCTGAGACGTACAAGCAACAAGTAATGGAAGCTGCTCACTTTAGTCCCTGTGGGCATCTGAGCCAAGGTGGGGTCTTAGCTCAATTAACCCCATATTATTACTGGCCAGGAATGTTTATGTGTAACCAGATAGAGGTATCTGCTGGGGAAAGCAGACGAACTAGTACCCGGGGTGTGAAAAGAGTGTCCCAAAGGGTAGAGGTCATTAAAGAAAAAAATGGCACCCTTGGAAAAAGGGAAAACTCCCACACGGGTCACAAGGTACCACATGGTAACTGATGGCTGAATATAAGCACAATGATTAAAATGTTAATGTTCCCCAAAACACCTCAAAGTGTATAGGATTTAGGAATCTGCTGATTAACACTGGATGGAAGTCAGCCAGGGAGGGTTCCTTGGTTTCCTGTAGGTTTCTGCAGAGACCCACCTGGGGATAGGATGACCAAATGTTTGGGGTCACATGTTATCATAGGTTGAAACAGGAGAATAGAAGTTACTGTTGCTCCTTTCTTATTCCCATAGATGCTTTGTGTAAGACAGAGAGGTCAAGGCAATTGCAGACAAGGCCAGATGTGGCTCTGCAATGGTCCCTTTCTGTAGGCAAAAGTGTAGCATGTTTGGTCAGGGGAGGGCTTGATATCAAAGAAAGAGGTACCCAAGGGCAGACAAGGAGTCTGAGGGGTACATCGTTTTATTCTTTTCTGAGGAAAGCCTACCAAGGAGAAGTTGAGTGGAAATGGATTGGAACCTGTGTTGGGGCAACACCAAAAGACTATCTACAATCAGGTGTCTGTATCAGTAGCAAGTGAAATGACTGAATCAAGAGACGAGTGGGTTTATGTAGAGCGGTTGAACCTAGGACTAGACCCCTGCTTAAAACCAACATGTCTAGTGGGCTGGAGCAGGTAATTACTACAGAGAAAGTCTTTCTATGGTACTGGACTTTACAGCTGTCCAGATTTTTGGTTAAGAAATATGACAGACTTTCTCTAAAAGGAGATGGTAAGGTACCGTTAGTCTCTGTTGAGAAATGTGTTAATACCTCAGGGTAAAGAATGATGATATCCACTATATTTATAATGGAATGTTTATCATCAATAGGGCCCTGAGACACAGCCTTCTGAAGATGGCTTGGTGGAAGCTCCATCCCTTCCTGGGACAGGAAGGTGGTAGCAATCTGCAATAACTGCTTCTCTCTTAAGGTGGGGATATGTGACAGGGAGCTCCTGCCACTCTTGAGGACCAACCTTTCTTAAATCTGTTGCAGCAGTTCTTCTATTTCTTAGCCTAATCTATTCTTTACAATTTCTAGTCCATAAGGTCAGCCACCTGTGGGCACCCCCTTCCCTTTCTTGACTATGCTATAGTGTCCTCTTTAAATTTTCCTTTTCCCTCTCAGGTCCTCGTACAGGGGGGTTATTGAGGTGACCTCCAAGCTGATATAAAACAACAGACAGTGTTCCTCGTTGTTGGATTTAGTATGCAATGGCACTATGTCATAAAATACTTTAATGTATATACCTTATGTGTATAAAATCTGTAAATGTTGAAAATACCATGGCACTAGGTGTTTTTCAGAAAGGTAAAAAGTTACTAGGAGACCGTATGATAAAAATTAAGTTAATTGTGCTATTTAAAATGCATGTAAATTGCTTTAAACTGAACAAGTCTGAATTTTCATGGTGATGTGTATGTATCCCATCATGCTTTGCATTATGGAAGTATGTGTGATGTTGCATTTCTTTGAAACTTGGCTTACTGTCAATGCCCTTTGTGGTAATCCCTTGTTTCAGTGCTTCTGCACTGAGGTTCTTTGCCTTTAGCTTTTTTTTTAATTTGAGCCCTCCACCCAAGCAAACAAGGCCCGCATAGGGAGGCTAAATCTCAACACAGCGTTAGGTCAGAGATCAGTGAGTCAGTATGTGCTGATTAAGTGTAGAGGAAAGACTTGCATAGTCTGGTGCTACAAACTGATGTACTGAAGAAAAGATATGCCATTGTTGAAGGTCATCTCCTGCATCACACAGAGATTGTATGTTGAATTTAGAGTTCGGTGTCTGGTCCATCTGTTATCCCACAACCCCTCCACAAGGGGCAGTGGTATGTTCTTCTTTTCTATCTTTCTTAGCAGGGACTGAATCAGAACCTTGCTCACCATGGGTCTGGATATTCAAACTGCGCTATTTTGTGGCGCAAGCCCTTGCGCTGCACAAAATAGTTGCACAGGGGTGTGGCCGAGGCGATATTCAAAGGAGTTGCGCTATTGAGCAACTTCTTTGAATATCACCCCCCGGCCACAGCCACTGTGCATGGCGCGAGTGGAACTTGCGCCACCGCATGTGGTCAGAGGGAGTCATCTGGTTGCGGTGGCGTTAGTACCACTGCGCCATGCGCAAATTTCCGATATTCAAAAGGTGACATGCAAATGGGGCCATAATTCATGCAAGAAGCGGCAGGGGGCCATTTGCATCTATTTATGCCTCTCATTTACATGCTATTAGCATGCAGGTGCGCAGATCCCCGAGGACTTGCGCCTGGCGCCTGCCAGGCAGCAGCCGCTGGGGACCGACGCCCTGCAGCCGATCAAGGGCAAAAGTGTAAATAATCCCCCCTCCCGACTGGCCCGATCGTGGGCAAAAGCATAAAATCCCCTCCCGACTGGCCCGATCGCGGGCAAAAGCTAAATAACCCCCACCAGCCTGATCGCGGGCAGCAAAGTGCCCCCCCCCAAGAACATATCCCTGGTGGTCCAGTGGACCACTAAGCCCAATCGCGGGCTGCAAAAGTTTAAACCCCCACCCCCCAGGAAATATTCCTGGTGGTCCAGTGGACTACTAAGCCCGATCGCGGGCTACAGAAGTTTAAATCCCCAACCCCCAGGAAATATCCCTGGTGGTCCAGTGGACCGCTAAGCCTGATCAGGGCTGCATAATGTGGCGACACCCCACAAGACCATATCCCTGGTGATCTGGTGTCCCCACCCCACCCATGAAGCCCCACCACCCGCTCCCCGGTAGTGACAGCATCCCACCATGCAGTCAGCCGACTGACTGCCTGAGTAAGGGCCGCGCAGCCCGTGGTGCAGGCAAGGCCAATGGGTACGATAGCCGTACAAGGCATCAGATATATGATAAATTCACATGTCTGGACTGCCGTATCTGACATCACTGCGATGGCTCTTCTGTCGGCGATCGCGTACAGCGATCGTCGGCGGCGCAGGCGGTAAGACCGCCCGCCAAATGGCAGTGGCGTGGTGAAGATGGCAACTAATCTCGGGATATTCTGAACGCTGATGCCAGGATCGGGCGGGTGGTGGGTTGTCAAGCTTTGCCAGCGACGAACCGGATGAGGAGGTTTTATGCTTTGCCAGCGATCGAGCCAATCGAAGTGGAAGGGGTTTAATCTTTTGCCTGCGATCAGGCATCGAGGTCGGGGATATTTACACTTTGCCCGCGATCAGGCTGCGGGGCACAATGAGTAGGTTGAGGGCCAGCCACCGGTGGCAGCTGCTGTGTTGCGCTTCTGCAATGCGGCAGCTCACCTGTGGGTGGCCCTCGACTTACTCCTTTTTTTTTGGCTCAAAGTTGTGCAGGCGCAGGTTGGGGGTTGCGCCTTCACAACTCTGCACAGCCCGCTGAATATCGGGCTGTGCAGTTTATGCATGGTTCCTCCACCTTCAGTTCAGCATGCATTCATTTGCATTGCGCTGTTGCTCAGCTTGCCTTGCGAGGCGCAACTGCCTTCTGCTGAATATGGCAGTATGGCGCAATTTTGGACTTGCGCAGGCGCAACCCTACTGCGCATGGTGCAACCCTTTTGAATATCCAGCCCCATGACTTTTAGAGGCTTGGTCACAATTTTTACTCTTATCAGACTTCGTTTCAGTATTGCCCTTAGAAAGCTTATCTTTATTCTTATATTGAGAAGCGGTACCCTTCTCAGCGCTTTTAGAGGAGGGGGAGGCAGACTGAGATGCCATAGTTTTCAGTTCCTTAGCCCTATTAAGAGCCGATTTTTTTTAAGTTTAGAACATAATTCACAGGAATGTTCTGCACCTAGGCAAATAAAGCAAAGATTGTGGCTGTCTGCCTTGGCCACAATTTTGGAGCAATTCAAACAATGTTTTAATTTCTGTTGGTCTAGTCCTTTTAGTTGGCTTCATTGACATTCCAAAGTGTCAGAAAAACCTTTAAAAATGATGTTTCCCAAGAAGGAAGAACTGAAAAGAAAACTGGTCCCAAGCTGTGGAGAACCGTGGGAAAAATGGTCCTCAGCCAAGATAAAAGATTTTAGGAATGTGGCAAAATCACAGTTTCTTGTGGAAAAAAGAAACTACAGATAGTTTTAAATAGAAAAATAGTAAACTGCAAACTTTAACTTCAACCGCAGAAAAAATTCACCTCAGGAAAGACAGGAAGCGCTCAGAAGAGTCGAAAAACAAGGAAAAGATCAGTGGTCCGGGGAACCAAACGAGGACCATGGAAAATTTACAATAATGTGGTAAAAATTACCTTACAACTGAAGGCAGCAAAAAGACTCGGAGAGAAAACTTTGTCTCTGAAGAGAAAAGAAGAGACGGCACTCTGGGGCAGTGTTGCTCAGTCTGCAGAGAAAAAATTCTGAAGCCCTTCAGGTTTACTGTAGGCAGCACTCCTCTTCTCTCTCTTCTGATAGGCCAATGTTCTCTGCTCATTTACTGTACACTGACTCTACCTCTGAGGCAGCTGAACCCAGCTGGCATATCTGCTAATTTGAAGCACAGTAAAAGACCCCTGGGGTGAGAAATAGAGGTTACTTACTTGTAACTAAACAGTAGTTCTACTGCCTGTATTCAGTTCACATCTACACTTATGCAGTCTTCCATGGAGCATGCTCAGTTACTGGAACAGTCTTCAAGCTCGACTCTTCTGCCACAAAATCATGTGGTCCTCTGGCTTTACCCCTTTGCACCTCAGGTCTGCATGCTGGAACATGAATCCAAAGCAAGCCTCACTAGGGAGGTCAGGTGGGTCATGTGGATGTTAACTGATTACTTGTAGTAGAACTATGGCTACAGGTATTCACTGAAGAAGGGGAAGGTCAGGGACCACAGCTGGGTAACAGACATGAAGGGAGGGGGGAGGTATACACAACTCCATTCATAGAGGGGAGAGTCCTGGATAAGCTCATAAAACTAAAGGTGGCCAAAACAATGGGGCCAGATGGCATACACCTGAGGATACTAAGGGAGCTGGGAAGGGAGCTAGCAGCACCTCTGGCAGCCATGTTCACCGACTCATTCAACACTGGGGTGGTTCCAGAGGACTGGAAGAGGGCACATGTATTCCCGCGTCACAAAAGTGGTAGTAGGGAGGAGGCAGGGAACTACAGACCAGTCAACCTCACCTCAGTAGTAGGTAAGATCAAGGAGGCACTGCTTAAAGAAAGAATAGTGGCATATTTAGAATCCATAGATGCCCAGAATCCAAGACAGCATGGATTTACAGCAGGAAGGTCATGTCAGACAAATCTGATAGATTTTTCCACTGGGACTGGGTTAGTAACTGGTTAATAGACAGGAGTCAGAGAGTGGTGGTAAATGGGATCCAATCTGGGGAGAGGGGTGACAAGCATAAGGAATAAAGACTGTAGATGGTTCTCCCTGAACTCAGGCTATGTTGTTCAAAGGGATAAGCTATGGAAAAAGCTGCAGACTCAACACCCCTTACAGACTGGAACCATTTCAGGAGATTAAAATGTCTGTACGAAATGGTCAGAGACTCAAAGGCTGCTTTCTTTCATTCGGAGTTCGAGTCTGCTACCAGGAACTCAGCTAAATTTTGGAAAAATTTCAAGGACCTGTCCGGTCACGAATCGAGCAATCCCCTCCTGACCAAGATTAACTCTGGGAATTCTACCATCACCGGTAGGTTGGAGATCTTAGATTCATTCAATAACCATTTTGCCATCGCAGGCCTGGCTTTCGACACTTCCCCGGCATGCGCCCTATGCACCCCAATCGCTACCTCCCATCCTTATTCCCCTGTCACTGACTCGGTATTCGCATTCCAACCTGCGTCATTAAAAGAGGTGGAAAATCTACTTCTACAATTGGATACCAGGAAAATCGCTGGTGCTGATTCCTTAGACCTATACATTATAAAGACAGCCTATCATGTATTAGCTGTGCATATTACCCACCTACTTAACCTATCATTATCTCAGGGTATTCTGCCACCTTTATGGAAGACTGCACATGTCATCCCCCTTTTTAAATCAGGGAACCCCGGTGACCTTAACAATTACAGGCCGCTCTCCATCCTTCCAGTTTTATACAAACTATTGGAGAAAAGAGTGAATGCGCAGGCGGTCCCATCTTGAAACTTTAAATCTACTAAACTCAATGCAGTCTGGCTTCAGGGCTAACCATAGCACCATCACAGCCTCGCCAAAGTGACCAACGATTGGCAGAGGGAGTTGGACCTTAAGAATTATGTCTGTGCTGTATTTCTGGATCTAAGCAAGGCTTTCGACACCATGGATCACAGCCTGCTCCTCTCCCTGCAGTCTACAGGCATGGACTCTCATCATTGCGTTGGTTCACTGACTATCTTACAGGACGCCTCCAGCAAGTTAAAGCCGAAGGAGAATTGTCACCTCTTAAACCTGCCCAGCGGGGCGTGCCCCAGGGATCTATCCTAGGCCCACTACTGTTTGCAATATACATCAACAACATCGACATCTGCATAAACAGGGCTAGTATTCACCTGTTCGCAGATGATACTGTCTTATACTTAAGTCGTCCAACACCATAAGTGGCCTGTGAAAATTTATAATCTAAATTCAATCTACTCCAAAGCCAACTTATTCATAAAAGCTCCTCCTTAATGCCAAAACACGAAAGCAATGCTCTTCTCTCCATCTACCCTTTTAATCAACTCTGCAACTATCGCCCAGATACTCCAGATCACCACTTTACTAGGTGAAAACTGGAATATGTCCCAAAATTCAAGTACCTGGGGTGTGGTTAGACCACAGACTCTCCTTCACTGAACACATTGATGATCTGCTAAAACGACTAAGGCAGAGGCTGGGAATTTTCTTTAGAATCAACCAATTCCTTACCAGAGATGCTAACTTACGACTGGTCCAATCCACATTTCTTTCGTTGGTAGATTATGCGGATTTCATCTATAGTCATTGCCCTACCTATTGTTTATCAAAATTGGACATACTCTACCACAGAGCCCTGAGTTTCATAACAGGTCTCCCACTCGGCACGCACCACTGTTCTCTCGTACATGGCTGTAGGTTGGACTTCCCTTAAATCTAGGAGCGAGAGAAAAGCCGCACTTTGGACTTTCAGTGCTATTTCAAAAAACCTGCCTCATTACATTATCAACTGCCTTCCTTTAAACATAATAAGTAACTATGCACTATGAAGTTCTACTTTCATCTCACTCGAAGTACCTAAGGCTAAATCTCACTTTGGCAGAGCAGCCAAAAGCTACGTGCAGCCCGCACTTTGGAACAAAATACAAAAAACTCTTAAGCTGTGCACCCCTGTCTGCTTCTCCGCCTTCAAGAGCTTATACTCCCTATCATTCAAAGAAGTCTGCAACTGCTTCTCCCACCCTCGCCCTGGTTCCATGTCTCTCACAGTATCTCATCCCGTCATGCACAGTGAGCTAATAAAAACTTCTGGTACCATCCACTGACCTTCTAAGACTTAGTCTCTCCATCCCCTTGTTCCCCACCTCGGCTCCACTCGCTCCCTTCCTCCCACTTAGCCTCTGTCTCCCCTCATCAGGATAGAAACCGCTTGTATCCTCTGGTTGAGACTATCTCCGTGCCCACTCCCCTGCTACTCTCCCCTCTGCGTCCCTATTTCCTCTTCCCCTCACCTTCCTCTATTCTGCTTACCTGCTACTCTTTTCTCTTCTCATCCTATTATGTCTGTCCAGTTTTGCTTGTCCTCTCACCTCCACGTTCTTCCTATTTCCTCTTCCTCAATTCTGTGTCCAGACTGAATATATGCATATGCCTTCCTTTTACACTATTGCCTTAAACACTAGTTGCTTGTATGCTGTATTGTCTCCCTGTCGACTTGTTTTCAATATATTTTGTACTCATTCGCATTACTTTGTTTTGTTATATCCACCTATGTTCCACCCTGTCCCATCTCACAATTACACACTGAATAACAATGCCCATTTGGACAGTTAAAGATCTTGTTTGATGGACTGATATCACACTTGTAAATAATATTTGTGATTGTTGTATATTTTTGTAATCCTTAAACCTTTTGTATTACCTTGTCTAGTTGTACATATATGTTTGTAACAGCTTAACCTAACCAGGTCCATCTTGAAAATGAGCTTTGCTCAACGATGTTTCGCCTGGATTAATAAAGATTTTGATTGATCGATTGACAAGTGGGGTACCTCAAGGATTGGTCTTGGGGCCAGTCTTATTTAATGTTTCCATTAGTGACATTGCGGAAGGGCTGGAGGCAAAGGGCTGCCTGTTTGCAGATGACACCATGATCTGCAACAGGGTGGACACATCAGATGGGGTGTAGAAAAATGAGGAGGGACCTGAGGAAGTTTAAAAAATTGTCTGAGATGCGGCAACTGAGGTTCAATTCGAAGAAGTGCAAAACAATGCATTTTGGATGAGGGAACCCTGGGGAGAGCTACAGGACTGAGATGTTGACTATCACCAAAGAAGAGAGGAACCTGGGGGTTATCATAACAGATGACCTAAAGGGGTTCAAACAGAGTACAAAGGTGGCGGGGAAGGCCAGTGGCATGTTGGGGTGCATAGGCAGAGGCATCACAAGCAGAAGGCGGGAGGTGGTGATGACATTGTACAAAACACTGGTAAGGCCTCACATGGAGTACTGTGTGCAGTTCTGGGAGGCCACACCTTTGTAAGGACATCGACAGGGTGGAGGCGGTCCAGAAAAGGGTGACAAAGACGGTACAGGGCTTGCACCAGAAAACATATGCAGAGAGATTAAAGGAACTCAATATGTACTCGCTGGAGGAGAGGAGGGACCGGGGTGACATGATAGAAACATTCGACTACCTTAAGGGCATAAACAAGGCATGAGGGGGAGACATCTTCAAGTATAGGAAGAGTACAAGAAATTAATTCTTGATCTTCTCTTGTATCTTCACCATTCATTACTGCTGGGTGTAAGCGGGCGTGCACCTGTATAACCTTTTTTTTTGGAGGGGAGTCGCCTGCCGATGGCACCTCTGCCCATGAGGCTGACGATTGTGTGTGGCACACAAGGGCTGGCCGTTAGGCACTGTGAGACTCCTTCTCCACTCAGTTCTGTTCTGCCGGGAGAGGATGAAACAAAGGGGGATGAAAAAACTAAGGTAAGGCAAGAGAGCTGAGGGACAGGAAAGGAAAGGATATAAACTGATAAAGGAAGAAGTCGACCAGAGGACAGAGGGATTGACTTTTTACCCTAAGAGACCATAGGGCCCCCAGCCCTGGGCGGCAGCACAGGAAAAAAGAGAGAAGAAGAGAAAGAGAAAAGAGAAATATATAGCATAATGAGGGAAGGAAGGAGTGTAGGTGGGGGCCTCAGCCATGCTGAGTTGGAAGCCCACTGGCTTATTTTAGCAAGGATCCCGCAAGTTCAGGGACAACTAGACAGAGGTCCAGAACAAGAGAATCTGAAATGGTCTTGGAGAATATAAAACAAGGGAGTCAGCCCCACCTTCTCACCCCTACATCCACATTTGGGATGAAAGTCCTGGAACATGGCCCTCATAGATTGACACCTGATTGCTTAGTCGGTGGGGGGGGAGACCCTTAAAAAGAAGAGGACTCTGTCCAGAATGACCTCTAAGGTAGAGGAAGCGAGAAGAGAGAGGGGAAAATCCCTACGGTTCTCCCACGAGATGCACTGACAGTCTCCACTTCAAGAGAGAAGGAACAGAACATCTGTGTCAGCTTAAGGAAGAAACCACAGTGCACCCCATTGAGAATTCCAGGAAGTTCCCTCTGAGGCCAGGGCGAAGACCCTACTCGCCACCCTCCTAGGATGGGCGCTCTGTGACTTTTTTAGAGAAGGAAACAGAGGGCCCTGAGGAACCAGGGGGACTCTGCCCCCAATTGGCCTCGATGGCGGGGGGAAGTGAGCAAGGTGGAGGCAGCACCCAAGAGCTGAGGTCCAAGAGGGGAAGGTGGGCGGGAATCAGTAATGAATGGTAAAGATATAGAGAAGATCAAGAATTACAGTAGGTACGTAATTTTCATATCTTCCCTTGTCAATATTCACCATTCATTACTGCTGGGTGAGTACTCAAGCTCGGAGGACCTGGCACCCAGAGGAATAGATTCTCCGGTTGGGAAGATACAGGAGGGAGAGACCCTCCTGCCATACTAGGTCAAAATGGCCTAAGGCTGGTAAGGCCGAGGTGTCCCCCGTAGCTGGGGGGATAGAAGATGCCCCTGAAGATTCCTCCTCGCCCTGCAGGAGAAAAGACGGGTCCCATGAAAAGTGGAAGAAATCACCCCACGCAATGGGTGACAATCTAGATAGATGAAGCCATGCTGTCCACCTGATGTAGATCGCTGTCCCTGCCAGTCTGGAGGCCACCTTGCAGGCATCATATGATGCCCTTGCTTGGTGCCTTGCAAGCTCCAGACCTATGCAGAGAGGGCAATGGCTTGCCTAGACTCCTCCGAATCAGGCAAAGATGCTAAAACCTGTGCCAGCATCAACCACAGGTGCCTGTTGTAGGCAGCGTGGTGAGCCTGATGTGTACTGATGCAGAGTAATACATGAGCTGATGAGAAAACTCTTCTTCTGCACCAGATGAACTCAGCGGAATCCAGATCCAGTGGTTGGTCATGTGCCGGATGTTGAAGCCCAGAAGGAGTATCTAAAGCCATCAGTCCCAAGGGAGGGTGAGGCAGAAAACCAAGAGACTCCTGGGGAGAGCAATACCTCCTCCTACAGTCCGCTGGGGCTGGGGATCAGGTGGCTGGTGACTGCTAGGTGCGGATAGATGCTTCCTGGAAGGAACAGGCCAGGAAGGCACCACTAGGTGGTTGGCACTGAATCGCTCCAGAAATGAGCACGCCTCTTGCTTGGTACTGCTAGCCTTACCACCTGGGAGAGATGGAGCTCTCTGAACTAGCCTCAAGAGGAACTGCTGAGACTGTGAATCAACATTGAGGAAAGGTGAACAGAATGTCTTTTCCTCAGATGAGGAAGTTGAGGAGCCTCGGTGTTCAGAGTCCTCCCGCAGGGGAGACAGGCAAAATACCTGCTCTTCCATGGCTCTAACATACCCAGGAATGCCACCGCAGTGTGTCTAACAGGTTAAGGGTCCGTGGGGTCCACATGGCCTGGGAGGGGGGAGGTGTCTGCAGAGGTTGGGAAAGGCACCTCATAGAAATTGCCTGGCCTCTGCCAGGGCTCTGAGACCCTGCAGCAGATCCTCCCACGTGGGGGGACCCTGGGGGTCGATCCAGTCAGTGAAAGCTGCAAATGTTGAAACAAATCCTGGCTGAGCCCTGAGGGGGAAGCTCCCCTGTGGTGCAAATGAGGTTGCATGGCTCCAGAAGGGCAACCCTCAGCACTGCCCACTAAGAGCGCCCCTGAAGTCTCAGAGGAGGAGGAGAAGCAGGGCTCAGTGCTTTGGCTCCTCCCTACTCAGCGCAGGGTAGTGGAAGAAGGCCTCCACACCTCACCCTGGCCTCTCAACCCCATGGACTCCGAGGCTGCCCTCTTCCTTGAACCCAGTGCAAAGGGGGTCCCCAATACCACAGGACCCCCCAAGCCAGGCCACAGAAAAGGAGGTCCTCGTCCCCACCAAGGAGGCCACAGCAGCACCAGAAATGGCAGCTGCTATGACCTCACAGTCGAGACCGCTACACCAGGTCTCCAGAGACTGCTATCCACTGCAGTGCCCTCAAAACCAGCGTCAGCGTGGGGAGCCACAGTGACCACAGGCAATGGGGAGTCCGGGAGGCGAACATTGGGCTGCCTGATGCCGCGTCCCAAGAGGACACCCCAACTAAGAGGAGTGGGGGTGCCAGTCCAGGTTGGCCAGTGAGTCATCCTCCTCCAAAGAGGAGGAGACCATGCATACTGCCAGACTAGTGACCTTTGGAGCTCTCTTACTAATGGTTCCACTAATGGTGCTGTTGTGGGACACGGCACTGCCTATGGCACCGCCTTGATCACCAGCACCGCGAACAGCACTGGGATCCAAAGCAGCGCTGACAGGCGGCACCGAAGGTCCATTGGTGCCAGGCCCAGCAGCCATGGGCCGCATCACCGGGGGAAGCTACACCTCTGTGGAGGTGACTGCCATGGCGGTGCTCCCAACCCGGCTCCACAGCAAACTGAGCTGCTCCTCCAGCACCACAGAAGAAACCTCCTTGACTGGAAGGCTAGAATCCGAGGAGGTTCTACCTCACTGGGCCGTATAGACTTGGGAGGGGACCCGGAGGCAGGGGTCAAGAGATCTTGCCATGGCATCCCTAGAAGGACGCTGTCTTCCAAAAGTTGGCAGGGCCCTGCCAACTTTAAACATCGGGATTTCCAGAATGTGGCGATCCATGGAGAAACAGGCATCGCCGTTATCCATATCATGACTGGGACCCATGCATCAAAGACAAACATCATGTCGGTCTATCATGGAAAAATGCCGGCTACAGGGGCACCAACGCATGAGGACACAGCCCGCTTTGGATCTTCTCTTAGCCCCTGAACAAGATATGACAAGAAAGAAACCAACAGTTTAAAGAAAAAGATCCGGTGCCATTGGCAATAATAACAAAAGGAACGGTCTTACCATAATCCAATGGCGTCGGGTGAAATCAGAACCAGGATGGAGAAGCAGCAATGGCGTCGAAAAATGGTACAAGCCCGATGGCGCAGCAAACACTGAAACTCATGCAACAGATGTGACCTTGATGGCAGGAGAAACAGAACTGGGGTGTAGGAGGAGTCTGTGGCACCTTACAGCCAACCCTTGAGCGCCACGCAATGCGTTGGCCTCATGGGTGGTGCCATTGGCACCGACTCCTCCTCCCCCAAAAAAAGCTCCCATGCAGGTGCGTGCCATCGGCTTACATCCAGAAGTAATGAATGATGAAGACTGACAAGGGAAGATCAAGGGGGCATGATATGAAATTAGATGGGGGAAAGTTAAGGGGTAATGTGAGGATGTTTTTCTTCATGGAGAGGGTAATGGATCCATGGAATAGCCTGCCACATGAGGTGGTGGAAGCGAGGACAGTGGAGGGATTTAAACATGTCTGGGATAGGCATAAGGGAACCTCAGAGGTGAGGAGGAAAGGAAAGAGACCATTGACCAGATAGGGTCAGAAGCCGCATACCAGTGTAGGACTTTCAGCAGACTGGATGAGCCTTGCGGTCCTTATCTGCTAACAATTTCTATGTTTCTGTGGAAGTAACCTTTATTTCTGACTACCTAGATTCAGTTTACTATCCACCCTCAGGCAGACTCCTAGCAGGCCTCAGAAGGAGGGGGCAAGGTGCACATACTAAATTAGGAAAACAGACTGGAGGACTGAGGATCCATAGGCAGCATCACAATGACTGAACAAGTGGATGCTGTAATCGGAAATGAATGTCTATGCCTGCACATTCGACTAGGTAGCAGCCCTATATACTGAACTTTAGAACTGGGAATGCACTTGTCAGCAGCAACAGAGGCAGCAGTATGCCTGGTTGAGTCAGCCTTCAACCCCACACGTGGGTCCTCCATAGCCAACCTAAAACACAGAGCAGTGTTGGAGGTTATCTATCAGGTGATCGACTGCATAGCCGCTGGTTTGCCTAGTTGAGTTGCAGTGTATGTGACAAACAGCTGGTGAAAGGCACCAGTAAATTCTGACATAGGTAGAGGAACAGAGTGTTGCAAAAATCTAGCATGTAGAGTGTTCACGAAGACACTGAAGCATGAGGCTTTGGGAAGAAGGTGGTAGAAAGAGTTCCTGATTAAGGTGAAACTCAGGAGACTAGCTTTGGCAGTAATTCTGCATGAGGCATAGGACAACCTTGTTTGCCCTGGATCACCTGCTACTGACACTCTTCAAGGGCTGGCACATCCACACCTTGATACCATGATTAATGTCCCCATCACGGCACAGGTCCAACTAGGAAACCCAGGCATCATGTCTGTCAGTCATAGACACTGGGTACCTGCACAAATGCATTTGAACCCTGGCTTCTTCTGTTCATGGCAAGCTGCAATAACCGAGCAGCCAATGGTAGATGGTACAGCAAGAGTAGAAACAATCGAGGCTTAAAAAAAAAAAAAAAAAAAAACCTGAAAATTGCAGAATCCAAATTCCCAGCAAAAGTTACAATGAAGGAGACTTGTTCCTTCCAATGGAAGAACAGATCTGAATGCAAAGGTGGCAAAGCCAGAGACGACATTGTTGGGTGATGAGAGGAGCGAACCTTGAAGACTGTTACGCTGACTGAGCACGCTTAATGGAAGACTGCCAAAGTGTGGCTAGTTAACTGAATTTAGGTAGTTCAAGAAATACCAGTGATGGACTACATTATAAAATTTCTGAAAATTCAAGAAGTTGTACAAGGTACAGTGACTCATATCATGAGGGAAAGTCAGGACAAAATGGTGGAGCAATGCAGCTTGCTGTAGTCTCTAGTGAGGGCAAGTATGCAGGGCACCAGAGCCTTTCAAAACAGGGGAGGGGCTAAGGTGTGGGGGAGAGGGGTAGCCGAATTAAAAGTCAGAGGTATGGGGACGCCAGGGCACCCAGAAGCTCTAGGGTTTTAGGTGCTCTGTGGTGAACTTTGGAGCATTTATTGAAGATAAAACATATTTTTGTCACATTTTCCCTACCTGAAACCAGGGATAAAAAATATTTTTTTTCCCTGGAGTTAGGGATGTGGGAGACTCTGGCTGACCTTAAAGTTTGCAGTCATAATTGGGGTGGGCAACTGCCTGACCAATGCTATCAACAACCCACCCCATAGGCATCAGTGCAATGTACTGTGAAAGTTTTTTATATATAAAGGCTGAGGGCTGCTAGGTCCTAGCGGCCCCTAGACCCTCAGCCTTTATAAAAAACTCTTTCACAGTACATACTACTTCCTTGGCATAACCTCCCTCCCAGTCCCAAAGAAAGTACAGTTACGTAAGAACTTACCGTAACAGTAGATCTTCGAGAACAGCTCTTGCAGCAGGTTACACCATTAGGACTGAAGCCGGCAGGCGTCAGGACCCCACGGAAAAATTCTAGCTAGCTATCTTCAGCGGGGACCGCCCCTGACGTCGGTCCCACCTCCGACGTCAGACGTAGTACATAAGGGGGTGGTCCCGCCCGATTCTCAGTTCTCCCGCCGGAGACTTCCGGCCGCAGGCTGACATCGAAATGGGAGACTGAGGATCCACTGTCAGAAGTCAAAGGGAAAAACCCTGATAGCAAAGGCGAAAGCCATGCCTCCTCCAAGGGGGAAGGTACCTGCTGCAAGAGCTGTTCTCGAAGATCTACTGTTACGGTAAGTTCTTACGTAACTGTACTATCTTACTTCGAGACACAGCTCTTGCAGCAGGTTACACCATTAGGACTGATTCCCAAGCAGTAACGCTGCCAACATTCTGGGAGGAGGAAACTAGGAAATACATTCCAGGTCCTGAATCTAGGACAGGACCCTGCAGCACCGCCAGGCGAAGCGGCTCTTCGCGAGGCGATGTCCAGGCTATAATGCCTGATAAATGTATGCACAGAGCTCCAAGTGGCTGCAGCACATATGGCAGAGGTGGAGACGCTTGAGTGCTGCAAAGGAGGTGGCCACACCCCTAGTAGAATGACCCCGGACTGTACCCGGGAGGGGCTTTTGTTTGATATCATAACAGTATGAAATACACTGGACAAGCCAGCGAGACAGGGACTGTTTGGATACTGGTTGGCCCATCATCCTTTCAGAAAAGGAAACGAAAAGTTGCTCTGAACTACGAAGTAGTTTAGTTCTGTTGAGGTAATACCTCAAGCTGCGCTGAACATCCAGGGTGTGGAGCAGTGCCTCTCCTCTATTAGAGTAATTCGGGAAGTAGACCGGCAGGTCAATATCCCGATTGAGAGTGAGTGTAGAGACCACCTTAGGCAAAAATTTTGGATTCATCCTCAGGGATACTCTGTCCCGGTGGAAAACTAAATAAGGCTCTTTGCACATGAGAGCGTGAAGCTCAGAAACTCTTCTCGCTGAAGTAACAGCAACCAAAAACAGCGTTTTCCACGACAGAAAACGCAGCACGCAATCTGCGGCAGGTTCGAAGGGGGGAAGCGTAAGTTGTTCCAGGACAAAGAGCAAATCCCATGGAGGCACTGGGTCCTTAATGGGTGGCCTAAGATGTAACACCCCTCTCAAAAATTCCCGAGAGGCGTCTAATTGTGCCACTGTGCGATGTCCCAACGGAAGGTGGTAGGCAGAGATGGCACAGAGGTGCACCTTGATAGAGGAGTAGGCTAGGCCCAAGCGGAAGGGAGCAGGTAGTCCAACACCACTCCCACGGGCAACCTAAAGGGGAAAAATGCTGTCATGACTCACATAAATAAAACGTATGGCGCCATTTCATGGTCGCACGCCGCATCGTTGTCAGGCTTTCTGGCTGCAGAAAGAACTTCTGCAACCTCTTGCGAGACCCCGTGACGCAAGATGGCTATGTCTCTAGGAGCCATGCATGCAGGTTCAGTAAGTGTAAGTCCGGGTGGACCAGTGAACCTTCTTCCTGAGACAAGAGATGGGAGCTGAATGGCAACGGGAGCGGAGGTTCCCGGATAGCTAAATTAGCAAAGAGAACCAGATCTGTCTGGGCCAGAAAGGGCCACCAGGATCATTGTTGCATGCTCCTCTGCAGTTTGAGAAGAACTCTCTGGATCAAGCGGAAGGGAGGAAAGCGTGAGGAATCTGTCTGCCCAGGTGAGGGACAACGCGTCTCGCCAGAAAACACCAGGCCCTGGATCTAGCGAGCAAAAATTGGGCAGTTTTGCGTTGGATGGGGATGCGAACAAGTCCAACTCTGGAGTTCCCCACCGAAGAAACAGATCCTCTGCTACCTCTTGAAGAAGTTCCCACTCGTGGACTCTGGCCTGGGAGCGACTCAGGCCGTCTGCAATCATGTTGTCCACCCCGGGAACATGTACAGTGATCAGATTTGCGCCGTGTCGGATTACCCAATCCCACACCCTCATGGCCTCCCTGCAAAGGGGGTAAGAGTGTGCGCCTCCTTGTTTGTTGAGGTAATACATCACCGCCGTGTTGTCTGTCTGAAGCAGGAGAGTACTCGGTGGGATTTCTGACTGAAAGGCCTGCAGGGCATAAAGGACCGCCCTCATCTCTAGGACATTGATATGGAGATGAGCCTCCAGAGGGGTCCACGTACCCTGGGACTTCACCCCGTCCAGGTGTGCTCCCCACCCTAGACCTGAGGTGTCTGTGGTGAGGATTGCCTCCGGGGATGGCGCTATAAACGGGACGCCCGTGGAGAGTGACCCTGGGTCTAGCCACCACTGCCAGTCTCGAATCACGGTGTTCGTGATTCTGACTGGATGCTGCATGTGGTCTTGCCTTTGATCCCATTGCACCTTGAGCATCCACTGAGTTACCCGCATGTGGAGCCTTGCGAAAGGGACGGTAGGAATGGCCGCAGCCATGTGTCCGAGCAAGTGAAGGACCAACCTGGCAGGGACGGTCTTGTTCGACGATAACTCCCTGATGAGGGATCTGATGCACTCCGCTCTGTCGTCTGGCAGAAATGCTCTTCCCTGAGCGTGTCCAGTACTGCGCCTATAAATTGCAGCTTCTGCGGCGGTACCAGGAGAGACTTCTCGTGGTTGATTAGGATGCCCAGAGATTGAACAGGTCCTGGGTGCTCTGGATCGACGTAATAACGCCTCTCTGGAGGCAGCCATGAGAAGTCAATCGTCCAGATACGGGAACACATAATGGCCCTGTCTCCTTAGAGACGCCGCCACGACTGCCATGCATTTGGTAAAGACCCTGGGTGCGGATGACAGTCCGAATGGAAGGGCTCGGAACTGAAGGTGGTAGTCGAGAAACTCGAAGCGCAGGAACCTCTTGTGCGCCTGAGCTATAGGGATGTGCAGGTATGCGTCCTGCATGTCTAGAGACGCTAAGAAGGTGTCTTGCTTCAGCATGGGAATGAGACCCGGAAGAGTCACCATGCGGAATCTCTTGTATGCGACCGACAAGTTGAGATCGCTGAGGTCCAGAATCAGACGGAGGTCCCCTGTTTTCTTTGGAACCAGGAAGAAGTGGGAATAGTATCCTTGTCCTCTCTGGTTCTCCGGGACGTACTCTATCGCTCCCTTTTGCAAGAGCGCGAGTACTTCTTGCCAGATCAGAGACTTGTGCTGACCCGGATATCGGGAGAGCATAGGAGGCCTCGAGGGTGGCTTTTCTGCTAATTCTATAAAGTGGCCTCTTCCGACCAACTGAAGAACCCACCTGTCGGTGGTTATAGCCTGCCATCCCGGCAGGAAGTTCGCAATGCAACCCCGACCATGATTTCCCATTGATCCTGAGGGGCGGGGGCCAGTAGGGAGTCAGGCTGTGGCGGCTGAGGGTCCCACTGGCTGGACCGGCTTGGAAGTACGCTGGCTTCGGCCTGCGGGTTGTTTCCCCTGGGCTCTGCGAAAGCCGGAGCCCCTCTGTTGTGGAGCGGGGCGGGACTGTTGCCTCTGGGTCCGTCCACGAAATCGGCTTTGGTTCCTGCGAAAGGAACTAAGCTTGGGTCGGTACATGGCCTGAACCGACCTCACCACCTTCCTGGCCTCTTGGAGTTTGGTAATAATCTTCTCTGAGGGCTTACCAAACAAGACTTCTCCCTCGAATGGGGCGTCCATGGTATTCTTCTGGGCGTCCCGGGGTAAAACGGAGGCAGCGCCAGAACCAAGAGTGTCTCCGGATGCATACGCCTGAAGCTGCTGCTCGGGCCGAGGAGTCCGCGGAGTCATACGCGGCTCGCAGCACTTGGGTTCCCACGTCCGAACCCGTACGAAGGAGCTGAAGCATCTCCTCCTTCTGCTCACCTTCCGGCAGTTTCTCAGCCGCATCCAGAGACCCTGTTCCCACAAGGCATTTTGGAACTGCACCATGTGGGTCAAGTAATTCAGGGATCTGATGGCGCAGGTAGCGGAAGCATACGTGCACCTACCCATAGCGTCCAGCTGTTTGGACTCTGGGTCCGGTGGCAGGGTGCTCAGATGTTGCGGTCTCTGGGACCGGTCATGTGAGGCTGTTATGACCAGATAGTTGACCTGAGGCTGCTGAGTCAAGTACTGGTCTTCCCTGGGAGCCTTGTACAAGCGATCAGCTTTCTTCGGCATCGCCGGGAGTGAATGTGGACGCTTCCACGCTGCCTTGGTGACGTCCACAAAAGTGTCTACCAAGGGTGGCACCACCACAGGCTTGGGGTCCTTCTGCCGAAGATACTTTGCAAGGCGTAGCCTTGGGGTCTAGCTCTTCCGCATCCCATCCCATGTTCTCTTGGATGTGTCTCATAATATCCGAGAACGAAGGGTCATCCGGAGGAGACTTTGGCATCTCGCGTGGATCCGGAGAAGGGATGGAGAGGGGAGATGGGGATCTGGATGTTGAGAACTCTGATCCCGTGTCCTCCGTTGAAGGCGATCGTCGGCGTCTTCTGGGTCTCTTAGGGCTGGGTGACCTGGAAGAGGATTTGGACGGAGGTCTCCGTTTGTCTGGTCTCCCCCTTGGAGGTGTTCTGTGCTCCCGGGGAGGAGGTAGTCGGTCTGCCGACCCCGATGGGGAGGGGGGCGCAGGAACCGGAGGAGTAATCAGTGTAGGAGGAAGAGGAGGTGGAGTGGGAACCATGTCCTTCTTTATGGTGTCCCACCAGTAAGTGAACAGCTCCTTCACTTCTACCATGGAAAGGCCCGATGACGGTCCGCCCGTAGGAAAGAAGCAACCGCGTGGCATGGGAACTGAACCCAGAAGGTCGAGACATGCAAGTCGATGGCGTGGAAAGAATCAGAATCGGGCGGACCGCCCCTATGTACTATGTCTGACGTCGGAGGCGGACCGACGCCGGAGGCGGTCCCCGCTGAAGATAGCTAGCTAGAATTTTTCCAGGTCCTGACGCCTGTCAGCTTCAGTCCTAATGGTGTAACCTGCTGCAAGAGCTGTGTCTCAAGTAAGATCGTACTAGTTGCAGTGTCAAAACACATTGTGTGTGCTGACCTCCACACCCCTACAACTGAATCTGTCCACAAATCCTTGGTGTTCCAACTGCCTAGTCCAAGTCCCATAAGGCTGAGCCCATCCCAACTGGCACCTTTTCCCTCATATTAACCTGTAAATGTGCAGTCATGTACTATAATTACTATACATTGATCAGTGGTAACCTCAGAAGCACCTGACAACTGCAAAGGGAGGATGTGCAGTGGGCAGGAACCTGCAAGAAGAAATCAGAACCAGGATTGGAATCAGACTGCAATTCGGAAAAAAAAGATAAGTTTAGCAGTGTCTTCAGTATTCCTTAACCACAATGCTTTGAAACCCTCACCAATCAGGAAGCAGGATGTCTCTACCCATTTTATTAAAATCCATTAATTCATCTTTGAGCAAGCATCAAACAAACAAAAAAAAGTCTTCAGACATAGTCTCTACTGCATCTTCTGACAAATAAATCATTTGCAATTTCAAGTCTGACTCACCTTTGTTTCTTCTTGGCTCGGTGGGCTCCGACCGCTCGCTCATTAGTCCGATGACTGTCCAAAATGCACTCAGGCCAAAGGCTGTTGCCGGTTGCTGAAGGTATGTGCTGCAGCCAGCCACCCCCATTTGCCCAGCATGGCAGTCAGAAAACAGGCAACAAACTTTTTTCAAAGAACAGGCAGAGACCAGAGAACAGAGAGAACTGGACCTGGAGAGTGATGAAGAGAGTCTCTCCTGCTTCAAAACATGGCGATCTACGCTCCATTCCAGTCACCCACGGTTCCCTCCATCCAATCCCGATTACCTGCTGGCCCTGATGCAGCACTAACTTCGGACCCAGAACAGTAAGTGCAACTTGCAAGTGCTGGCTGTGTCTTTGTTTACCTTGCCTGGTTGCTGGCCCTTCCTTCTCTTCTGACTCGGTCTCTTCTGGACTGTGCTGCCACCTACCGGTTCACTGGAGCACAGAATGGACTTTTTTTTTTTTTTTAACTTGTGTCAGAAAAAGTGAGAAGGCATGGCCCCCTCAACTTTAAAAGTGGGGGGTGCAATGGCCCCCCCCCCGGCTCCGGGGCCACTGCAAGTGTGGCACTGCCTAACCTTCCCAGATATTAGGTAGGAGACCTTGGGATTGTTTCCACGTGGTAGCACTAGGTACTGTTCAAGCAACACAGTGCCAGCTAAAAGCAAAAAGATTACCCACTGGTGCCATGCTTGAAGCAAGTCTGCAGTGAGAATACAAACAAAAAAAAAACACACATTTCAACACAAGCTTATATTTTACATATAGTCTGCTTCTCTTCCCTTTGTTCTTCATCGCTAGGTTAGTATACATGGAAACAGGATGCATGTTTCCTACAGTTCATCTGCTTCTGCTGATTAATCCTTTCCTAAAGTCATAATCCGTTTGTGACATTACAGTCTGTTTCTGTACAAATGATTATGACATCAGAAACAGAGGACTGTGACAGAAAAGGATTAAGTATCTGAAGAAGAAATGTAAGGAACAAGAGCCTGTTATCTACTTAATTAACCACGTAATTAAGAACAAAAGAAATATAAATACAAAAAGTTAACATGTAAGCTGAATTATGTCAGATTACGGTTTTCAAAAATGTTCAAACTGACAAACTCAATTTAAATGAAGCATCTTTCATCATTCATTCATTATTAATTGCATGACAAATGCAGTGATTTGGGAGCTTTGCTAACCAGAGTTAAGTATTTTATTTTTTTTATCATTTAACAGTTTTCCTACCTGCAGCCACAGCCCTGCTCCACATCCAGCCACTGCTTCTCCATTTTCCTCCGACCCAGCTCGCATGCCCAGCTGGCAGACACAGTTACACCTCCGAGAAAAAGCCCCTAGTAGCACTACTCGGCAAGGAACCATTACCAGCAATGCCATGCAGGCATAGTTTTTCGGTGAAACTGTGGCCATCAAGCTGCCACGGGCTTGTGCTGCCTTTTCCCCTTGTCCCCCAATGGAAGCATGGGCACGCCATGACGTCAGTGCACTAACGTGCAGACGTCTGCTGTGCTTCCCCAGGGACCAGTAGAGCGCAGTGTACATCCACCACTTATCCCCAGGACTAGGAGAGCTGTCGGACGCTCAATCCTAGTCCTCCCCTGCCGACCCCCGATGACCCAGGCTCGTTCCTGAACCTGGATCGCCGGTGTGGAACGAGGTGTGGCGTCCAGCGCCTCAACTCTCAGCACCACCAAGCCGGCTCAGGGTTAAGTATTGTATACTTCAGTACAGTATTAACATGCTATATTTACTAAAACATCAAATATATGGTTGAAGTAGTTATTGCCATGCAAAAAAAAAAGAAAAAAATACAGCAGCCATAGACTGATTGACATACAAAGTATTGGTTTCAGTCAAAGAAATACAAACTCTTTTGTTCAGCAGAGGATACAAATTTATTTTTTTTTGAAAATGATAGTGACACCATGGTTCTTTATTTACAGCATGTTACTGGAAACCTGCCAATAAAATCACACTGCAGCAAGTGTTATAAAATCGGTCTCCTTGAGGAAACGAATGGAACAATGTTTAGATCCTTACAGCAGTTACAGTGTGCTGAAATGGAGATGCCAGTTTTCATTCTTTTTCATGCAATATTTTACTCAGTGGATTCCTTTGCGGGGTGCTGTAAATACAGGTTACTCACCTGTAACAGGAGTTCTAGGAATGGTATATGTTGTTCATCCACACTTATTGGCAGGTTCCTTGCCGCTTTAAATCTTGCTGGAAGGTCTTCAAGCTGGCTCCTCCCACCCACCTGGGTGGTAAAACTCGGCTCCGCCCCATGACGCCAGATCTGGCCCGGCTGGAAGCTCAAGGTTGCGCGTCAAGCCGGGAGGTCGGAGAATGTGGGATGAACAATATACTATTCCTAGAACTCCTGTTACAGGTCAGTAAATACAGGTTACTCACCTGTAACAGGAGTTCTAGGAATGGTATATGTTGTTCATCCACACTTATTGGCAGGTTCCTTGCCGCTTTAAATCTTGCCGGAAGGTCTTCAAGCTAGCTCCTCCCACCCACCCGGGTGGTAAAACTCTCGGCTCCGCCCCATGACGCCAGATCTGGCCCGCTGGAAGCTCAGGTTGTGCGTCGAAGCCGGGGAGGTCGGGTGGGTTCGTGTGGATGAACAACATATACCATTCCTAGAACTCCTGTTACAGGTGAGTAACCTGTATTTCTAGGGACATGGATATGTTGTTCATCCACACTTATTGAAGACCCTAGCAGTTCTCCGGAGAGGAGGAGCAAGGCGACACCCCTACATACTTACTTGGGAACAGAGATTGAGAACCGAGGCCCCAAAACCAGCATCCCGACGTGACTCAAGGTCGATGTGGTAATGGGTAATAAAGGTGTGTGCTGACTTCCAGGTAGCAGCCCTGCAGATTTCCTGGATAGAGACATCCCTGGAAGCAGCCACCGATGCAGCAGTATGGCGGGTAGAATGAGCTCTTATCCCTCTGGGAGGCTCCATGCCCGCCAACTCATAGCAGAGATTCATGCAGGAGGTGACCCATCTGCCTATCGTCCGCTTGGCTGCAGGTCTGCCAGGTGCGGCTTCAGCGTAGGTGACAAACAGCTGGCGAACCTCTCCCCGAATTTCAGCCGTGCGCTCCTTATAAAAAGCGAGCGCCCTTCTAGGTTCCAGAGTATGAAGCCTATATTCGGCCTCCGAGGTGTGATTGGGGTAGAACACCGGCAGAGTCAACACCTGATTAAGGTGAAACTCCGACACCACCTTCCGAAGGAATTTCGGTGGGGGCGTGAGGACAACTTTTGTCCCTGTGGAAGACCAGGTAAGGAGACTCGATGCTAAGCGCCTGGAGTTCTCCCATCCTTCTGGCTGACGTGGATAGCCACCAAGAAGGCGGTCTTCCACGAGAGGTGGGGGAGACCACACCTGTGCATTGGTTCGAATGGCTTGCCCATGAGCTTTGCCAGTACCACAGTAAATCCCACGGAGGTGGGGGTTCCCGCACTGGAGGGGAATGTGATCAAGGCCTTGGAAAAGCGCCGACCACTTTTTCCTCATGCGCCACTGACTGCTGACCGCCCGCTGACCGTAAGCAGAAATGGCTGCCAGGTGCACCTTAAGGGTCAGCCGACCTAAGCCCTTGACTAGATAGGGACTATAGATAGTCCAAAATGCTTGCCACAGGACACGAAAGGGTCCAACCCTTTTTCCCGACACCAAATGGAGAACCTCTTCCATTTGAAGGCATAGCATTTTCTGGTCGACTCACTCGGGACGCCTCAACGACGTTGAGGACCTCGCGCGGAAAGACCCAAGGCCTGGAACTCTAGCCGCCAGGAACCAGGCCGTCAGGTGCAGAGTTGAAGGTCCGGATGGAACACCTTCCCGATTGACTAAGAGCAGGTCGGGCGAGCTGGAAGCTGCCGCGAGTCCTGGAGCTGAGACTGAGGAGATCTGGGTACCAGAACTGGCGAGGCCAGTCTGGGGCTATCAGAATCACCTGCGCCTTGTCCCTCCTCGCTTTCAGCAGGACCCTGTGAATCAGGGGAACGGGGGGAAAGGCGTAAAAGAGGCCCGGGGTCCACTGCCTCGAGAAGGCATCCCCCTGCAGCGAACCCTGCTGAGGGGGGCGGGCATGAAACAGACTCAGCTTCGCGTTCTCCCTGGAGGCAAACAGATCCACCAGAGGTGTGCCCCAACGGGAGAACAGGTCCTGTACTATCTCCGCTAGAGAGACCACCTGTATGCAGCCCTATCCGCCCAGGGCATCGGCCAGGGTATTGGAGGCTCCTGCCACATGGATGGCCAGGAGATCCGCCCAGACTGCGACTAGTGACCAAATGTGGAGAGCTTCCTTGCATAGGAGCATGGAGCGCGCCCGCCCTGTCGGTTTAGATAGTACATAGTCGTGGTATTGTCCGCCTGGACCCGGACCACTTGACCCTGAGAAACGGAGCAAAGGCGGTGAGAGCTAAACGGACTCGACGGAGCTCCAGCAGGTTGATATGGCATCGACTCCCGCTGGGGACCAGAGGCCGTGGTGCTCGGTGTTCCCCCAGATGGGCACCCCAACCCATCAAAGAGGCGTCGGTCGTTAGAGAGACCGTCGGCTCGGGGCGGACAAACGGGATACCCTCCTGCAGATGGGACAGAACGGTCCACCACTGGAGAGCGTTCCACATCTCCTGGGTCGTCCACACGCGCTGGTCCAGAGGATCGCAACGCTGTGACCACTGGGTGGCCAGACCCCACTGGAGGGGGCGCATGTGCCAGCGTGCCCAACGGACTACGCTGGTACAGGCCGCCATAAGACCCAGAAGTTGCAGGAAGTCCCGGGCAGGGCGCGATTGCCCAACCAGAAATGATTGGGCGAAGGAGGAAAGAACCTCGGCCCTGTCCGCCGGGAGCCGGTGTTTGGCGCCAAGAGAGTCGAGCTCTGCCCCGATGGAAGGATATCACCTGCTCGTAGTTCGACTTGGCCTCTGCTGGACCAGGAGGCCCAGTTGAGAGCAAACCCGAGGGCCAGATTTCTGGACCGCCCACCTCCAACCTGGAGGGGCTGCTATCAAGCCAATCGTCCAGGTAAGGGTACACCGGACCCTCGGCGCCAAGAGGAAAGCTGTCACCGCTGCAATGCATTTGGTGAAGACCCTGGGAGCTGAAGAAAGGCCAAGGGCATGGCCTGGAACTCGAAGAGGGATCCCTCCGCTCTGAAGCGGAGGAATCTCTGATGAGACGGACGGATAGGGACGTGAAAGAACGCATCCTGGAAGTCCAGAGAACAGAACCACACGCCGTGTTCCAGAGATGGTATTATCTGAGCCAGAGTGACCATTCTGAAGGTTCGAGACCTTAGGAACTTGTTCAGGTCGTGTAGGTCTAAGATGGGGTGCCAGCCCCCCGTCCGTTTCGGGACCAGGAAGTACCTGGACACGAACCCTGGTTCTGATGGAGGGTCCTCTATCTCTTTTATCACCCCTTTCTGAAGGAGGAGGGCGATGTCGGCTCGACGAGCCTGTAGAGATTCTGGGGACCCTAAAGCCCCCCGCGAGGCGACGGCTCTGAAGGGTGGAGCCTGCTCGAATTCGAGAGGCAGGCCTCTTCCTACCACCTCCAAACCCACTCTCCGTGGTAACAGTGGACCAGGCAGAAAGGAAGTGTCGGAGCCGTCCCCACGGGGAACTAGGGGACGCAGGGACGGGATGGGGTGACACCCTCAGCCCGCCACTTAGCAGACTTGGAGGAAGGACCGCCTGGGGACCGCCAGGGCCTTTTCCTCCTTGCTTCCTATTAGAGGAAGCTGATGGCTTGGGCTTGGAATACCAGGTCTAGCCTGCTGGCCTGACGCCTGTTGTTGGGCATGGTGTATGGCGGGAGTAGAGGGACGAAAGGCTTAGGCTGGGGCTTATGACCCTTGTCCCTCTGCGCCGGACGAGACCGAATCCAAGGTGGCATTGGATTTTTCGATCCTCTGGAGGTGACCTTCCACTCCAGGGCGTCAAGAGGTCTGTTCCCAGGAAAGGAACGTCCGAAGCTTGTGCTGGGTATCCGCGTAAAGGTGGATATTCTCGCAGCCACGCCTCCGACGCATGGCCACAGCGCCACCACTGACCGGCACACGAAGTCTCCTATATCCAGAGCAGTCTGAGCTGCTGTTGGCTACTGCCCTGTCCTGATCCCGCACCTGCTTGACCGTAGTCTGCAGGTCGGGCGGGAATGAGGGACAACCTCATCCAGGAACCCAACAGGGCATGGGAGAGAATGTGCCATGAGGACGGCCGAACCGTCGCCTGACGAAGGTCGAGAGAAGAGGCAGCATACACTTTCCGCCTTGAGTCCAATTTCTGACTCTGTCGGGCGGTTTGTCCACGCCCTGGCATTACCGCACACCGGAAAACACTGTCCGTGACCAGCCCTCAGCCGAGGGGTGTTAGAAAACCCGGACAGAGAGCCAGTAGGGACCGTGATACTTCCTGGCCATCCTGGCCGGGCGCAGGACAGGAAGCCGGACGCTGCCAAAGTTCCAGGGCTGCCCGACAATGGCTTCGCCACTGGAAAGGCTCTCGGGAGAATCCCCTCGTCCAGAATCTCGGTGAGGGGATATCTGCCCCGCTTGGATACGGGTCAAGCTTCATCCCAGTGGATTCTGAGATGAGCCTAAGAAGTCCCAGGAAGGACGAAGGGCTATCGTCCACTGACTGCCCCCCAGAGGACTCCAAGTCAAAACGCCTGGAGAACAGGGAGGAGTCATCCGACTCTGACGAGTTGTCGAATAGCTGCCTGGAGCCTGAACCACCCTCCACTTGTCGAGGCTTGTCAGGCGTGAGAGTGACCGACAGCCTACGGGGAAGGCCCTGGGCCAACCGCGACTCTTTCGTCGGTGCCCCAGCTGTCGCTGAGGTGAGGCAGTTCTACCACAATTGGTGGGGCAGCTGGAATAGGTCGGACAACTGGCCTGGGAACAGGCCCTCGACCACTACCTGGTCCGTGGCAACCACTTAATGGTCGAAGAGGCCTGAGCCGGCTTGGCCAGAAAATACAGGTTACTCACCTGTAACAGGAGTTCTAGGAATGGTATATGTTGTTCATCCACACTCATTGGCAGTATCCTCTGCAGCTTTAAATCTTGCCGGAAGGTCTTCAAGCTTGCTCCTCCACCACCCGGTGGTATAACTCGCTCCGCCCCATGACGCCAGATCTGGCCCGCTGAAGCCCAGGTTGTGCCGCTGCCGGGAGGTCAGGAATGGGTGGGATGAACAACATATACCATTCCTAGAACTCCTGTTACAGGTGAGTAACCTGTATTTCTAGGACATGGATATGTTGTTCATCCACACTCATTGGCAGACTCCTAGCAGTTCTCCGGAGGAGGGAGGCAAGACGACACCCCTTCATATACTTACTTGGGAAAGAGAGACTGAGAACCCAGGGCCCCAAAACCAGCATCCCGGCGTGACTCAAGGTCGATGTAGTGGGTAATGAAGGTGTTTGCTGACTTCAGGTAGCAGCCCTGCAGATTTCCTGGATAGGGACGCCCCTGGAAGCAGCCACCGCTGCAGCAGTATAGTAGATGAGAATGAGCTCTTATCCCTCTGGGAGGCTCCATGCCCGCTAACTTATAGCAGAGATCTATGCAGGAGGTTACCACCTGCTTATCGTCCGCTCTGGCTGCAGGTCTGCTGATGCGGCTCAGCTGAGGGTGACAAACAGCTGGCGAACCTCTCCCTCGATTTCAGCCGTATGCCCTTATAATAAGCGAGCGCCTTCTAGGATCCAGAGTATGGAGCCTATATTCGCCTCCGGAGTGGATTGGGGTAGAACACCCGCAGAGTCAACACTTGGTTAAGGTGAAACCCGACACCACCTTCGGAAGGAATTGGTGGGCGAGGACAACCTTGTCCCTGTGGAAGACCAGGTAAGGAGACCAATGGAAAGCGCCTGGAGCCTCCATCCTTCTGGCTGCACGTGATAGCCACCAAGAAGCGTGGCTTCCACGACAGGTGAGAGAGAGCACACCTGTGCATAGGTTGAATAGGCTTGCCCATGAGCTTAGTACCAGCAGTAGATCCCACGAGGTGGGGGTTCCCGACTGGAGGAAATGTGATCAAGGCCTTGAAAAAGCGCCAGACCATTCTCTCCTGCGCCACCGACTGCTTTCCGCCCGCCCCTGCAAGCAGAGATGGCTGCCAGGTGCACCCTTAGGGTCGCTTCAATCAAGCCCTTGACTAGAAAGGGACCATAAATACCAAGATGCTTGCCAAGGAACAGGAGGAAGGGTCCAAGCCTTGTTCTGACACCAAATGGAAAACCTTTTCCATTTGAAGGCATAGCATTTTCAGGTCGACTCTCACGGGACGCCTCAACTACATTGAGGACCTCGCGAAAGACCCAAAGCCTGGAACTCTAGCCGCCAGGAACCAGGCCAGGGTGCAGGGATTGAAGGTCCGGATGGAACACCTTCCTGATTGATTGAGAGCAGGTCCGGGCGAGCTGGAAGCTGCCGCGGGAGTCCTGGAGCTGAGACTGAGGAGATCTCATACCAGAACTGGCGAGGCCAGTCTGGGGCTATCAGAATCACCTGCGCCTTGTCCTCCTCGCCTTGAGAAGCACCTTGTGGATCAAGGGAAATGGGGAAAGGCGAAAGAGGCCCGGGGTCCATTGCCTCGAGAAGGCATCCCCCTGCAGCGAGCCCTGCTGAGGGGGGCCGGCATGGAACAGACTCAGCTTCGCGTTCTCCCTGGAGGCAAACAGGTCCACCTGAGGTGTGCCCCAAAGGGAGAACAGATGCTGTACTACCTCCGGCAGGAGAGACCACTCGTGGGATGCAGCCCCGATCCGGCTCAGGGCATCGGCCAGGGTGTTGGAGGCTCCTGCCACGTGAATGGCTAGAGATCCGCCTCCAGGCTGCATACGAGTGACCAACGGAGAGCCTTTGCATAGAAGCATGGAGCGCCCCGCCTGGCGGTTTAGATAGTACATGGTCGTGGTATTGTCCGCCTGACCGGACCACTTGACCCCGGAGATTAATTGTACCTAGCTGTACTCAGTATATTCAATGTATTCTTTTTCCTATAGCTTTCTCTGTAATTGTAAGTGTATTGTCTGTATTACCTATGTACCATCTTTATGGCCCGAGGCATACCTGAAAATAGTCCACTGAATCAGTGCACCTACTTGGTAATCAAACAATAAATAAATAAATAGCACTGATCTGCTGTGTGAAGTTATCAAATCAAATCAAAATTTATTTGTAGAACGCTTTTCAATGTATCAAAACGCTAATACATATCAAGAATAAAACATCAAGTATAATAAATAATGACATAAAATAGTAAAAACGACCATAAGCTTATCCAAATGCTAGTGCAAATAAGTGGCTTTTCAGAGACCTCTTAAATGATTCCATGGACAGGCACTCTCTAATCTGACAAGGGAGAGAATTCCACAGGGTTAGGGGCCATAAAAGAAAAAGCCCTGGCCCCAGATGATAGAAGATGAACCCTGGGACTCTCTAGCAATCCCTCGCCAGTGGAGCGGAGTGGGCGGAGATGGCGGTAAGGACAAAGGAGATCTTGCAGGCAGCCCAGTCCCTGACTGTGTAGGGTCTTATAGGTCAGCAACGCAACCTTGAAGGTGATTCTCCACCGCACTGGCAGCCAATGCAGTTCGCGCAGCACAGGTGTGATATGGCAAATTCTTGGTAACCCAGTCAACAACCTGGCTGCTGCGTCCTACATCGGCGGCAGGCGATGGAGATCCACCCCCGGCAACCCTAGATATACAGCATTACAGTAATCAAGACGAGAGGAAACAAAGGTGTGGACCAACACAGGAAGGTCATCATGCGGAACAAGGTGTTTTATCCAGGCGATATTCCTCAGATGGCAAAAGGAAGACTTGACAGTGGCCGACACCTGTGTCTTCAGCGTCAGCTCACTGTCAAAAATTATGCCCGGATTTCGCACCTGTTCAGAAGGTCTCAGCTGGTTACCCCCTAATAAAAGACCAGAGGGGAACCCAGGAGTCAACTTCTCTACATGGTGACCCGGGTCCACAACCAACACCTCAGTCTTATCTGGATTTAATTTCAACCAGTTCACACTCATCCAGTCCTGAATCTCAGCGAGGCAGTTGTTAAAGACCGATAATGCGTCATTCTGTTCGGGTACAAAGGACATATAGAGCTGAGTATCGTCTGCATAGTAGTGAAAACTCAGCCTGTAATGCCTTATAATGTCTTCCAATGGCAGCATATACACCATGAACAACATGGGGGAAAGCACAGAGCCTTGCGGCACCCCACAGGACAGAACGAAGGGAGCAGAAGAAAAAAATCCCTGAAACAACCCTTTGACTTCTGCCTGTGAGGAAAGAGTGGAACCATCTGAGGACTGTCCCCGACAGTCTGCAGAGTAGCCGCAGGTGATCCAGCAACATCCCATGGTCCACAGTGTCAAACGCTGCAGAGAGATCAAGGAGAACCAAGATAGAACGGCTCTTCCGACCTCTCGCTATTAGGAGATCATTGAGTACCTGAACTAATGCTGTCTCGGTACTATGCCTCTTCCTGAAACCGGACTGGAGAGGATCATAGACTTCATGGGTGGTAAGAAAATTCATCGAGTTACTTTCTCAGTAACCTTGCCCAAAAAGGGCAGGTTAGAGATCGGTCTGTAGTTAGCGAGGCAGTCAAGGTCAAGGGAAGGTTTCTTCAAAAGGGGTGTCAACAGCCTCCTTTAAAGACTCTGGGAACACCCCTTGGTCCAAAGAACCCCAGACTATCTTCGCAAGGACTGGTCCGATCGCATCCATGCACTCCACAGGGAGGCGCGTAGGACCAGGATCCAAACTACAGCAAGTCGGTCGTAAGCCCTGGACAATCTTCATGATATCCATGATCGCTGGCTGGTCAAAATCTGTTCAGGTAGACTGAGTGCATGTAACCCCGCATCGGTCACTGCAATGCTCATTTGAACGTATGCTGCGGATCTCCGACCTGATTGATGACACCTTATCCTCAAAGAACCGAGCAAACTCATCACACTGTATTTGTGAAAAAGCTCTCCAACCCCGCAGACAGGCTGGATTGCACAGTCTGTCGATGATCCGGAAAAGCTTAGCAGGTCGGTTTCTTGATGCAGCTATCTCCCTGGACAGAAACTCTGCCTTCTTATGGGAGATTACTGATTGATAGTCCACATAATGGGCCATCAATCTAAGTCTGTCACCCTCCAGGCTGGATTTCCGCCAACAGCATTCCAATCTTCACCCCACTCTCCTCAGCTCCCTCAATGTCCCATCAAACCAAGGGGACCGAGGGTGAAGAGAGAGGGGGCGAACACGGACAGGTGCTATGGAGTCCAGTGCCCTCAGTACCATATTGTTATAGTGCACCACTAAGGCATCTGGTTCCATGCACTCCATAGGCCAACTCTATAGGTCCAGCACCACCATCAGACCCTCAGGGGTAACTCCCCTCAAAGGGTGATACTGGACCATCTCCAAAGGGGTAGGTCTCATAAGGGGGGCCGCAAAATTGAACCTTATGGAGTGATGGTCAGACCACCCAACTGGTTCCACAACCAGTTCCGTGATCTCCATCCCCAGGGTGAACACTAGATCCAGAGAGTGACCTTGAATATAGGTAGCAGCGGTAACCACCTGTGTGAAGCCCAATGAAATCGTTAGTTGGAGGAAGTCTTGACCAAAATCCGAGAGTTCATCGTCAACCCAGGCACTGAAGTCCCCCAGGACCAACCACCTGGAGGGCTCCAACACCAGGTTGACAATGAAGTCCGCAACTTCTTGCAGAAAAACTTTCTCGTCACTGGGTGGACGGTAAACGAGCAGGATTCTGCAGCCCATACCTGCTCCCATGATACACTCAGAGGATCTAGGGGACACCACTGGAACTTCCACGAGGCCCAATTCCGATTTAAAACAAATAGCGACCCCCCCACCCCTATGATCCAACCTCGGGCGACGTATTACCAAGTACCCGGCTGGAACAGCTGACTCCAATATGGGACCAGCATTTTCGTCCACCCAGATCTCGGTAATGCAAGCCAGGTCAGATGATTCAACAAGATCAGCAATAATTGCTGTCTTGTTTTTTTATAGATCTGGCATTGCATAATATTGCCCGGGTTGCATGAGAGGCCTTGGAGGAGCGGGTTACTTGCCCACTCTCAGTGGAGCCCTTGGGTATGGGAACCAGGCATCTTGCTCCCCTATCCTGGGCCCATTTCGCCCCAGGGCATCTCCCTGACCCCACCACCATTATTCGCCCACTCCGCTCCCCCCCTCGCAGCCGGGGAACCCCCCTCCCTCTCTGCCTCCTCCGTGCAATCCCCAGGGCATGGCAATGCCTGTATACCTCGGGTTGCAATGGGGGCTATCAAAAGGGCAGAGGTCCCTCAGCCTAGAGGGGGAATAGCACCTGTCCATTGAAGCCCAGTCCCAACACATATTATCCAAATATTTAAAAAACTATTTTAATCAACCACTTTAATATACAGTAAGTACTATCAACACCAAAACTAATTTGAATAACTTAATCAATAAATAAAACAGTAGTCCAATTCCTCTTCAGGCCAACTCCTCAGAGAAAAGTCTTTAGGCAGGTCTGGGCAGGTTTTTAAACTCCTCAGAAAAAATAAATTTATAATGATTAGGACAGGAGTCACAATTTCTTCCGATTTGTGCTTTACTGAAGACAAGAATAATGAGAATTCCTCAGAGTTCTCACCCCTGAGGAGTCTGTCCCATAGCCTATCTCCCACATAGGCAGAATAACAGTCACACAGTCAAATCTTGCAAATAGAAATGAAGCCCTCTCACTGCTTCACCAAAATGGGGGAAGAAAAGGAACAATCTGACCTAAACAATAATCAGATAGGAGGTAATTTTATAACTGTTCCATATACTTCATGTAGATAGGACGAAAACCTTTCCAGTCCTCAAGAATTATTCCAGCTGCTTAGGAGGGGACACAATCGATCAGCCAGCAACAAGAAGAAAACTCTCTCTTAGGTCTTCCCTCAAGGTGTCATTAGGGAAGTCAGCCTACAACTGGGTCTGCGCAAGCAGGCTCTCCAGCCTACCCCCGCAAAAATCCAGAAACCATGGGTATCATGGGCCTATCCTCTGATAGCACCCCCCGATCCCCTGTAGCGGCTGCCTGCCCCAACAAACCACCCTGGGTTCAGGCCAACGTTTTAACCAATGGAGAGAATCCCCCTGATCGTCCCCCAAGGTGCTGCTGAGGAAGTCAGTTAGTAGCTAGAGTTCACCCAAGCAGGCTCTCCAGCCAGCCCACCGTAAAGCCCAGGAACCATGGGCACACTCGGACCCATCCTCCAACAGCACCTCCCCCAGTCTGCCCAACCAACCACCCCAGCAGACTACCCTGGGTTCGGATCAGAACTGACAGACTCACCCACTCCACAACAATGATAAAGAAGATGCAATAATCCGTAGAGCCCAGATGTAAAAACGGCCAAGTCTCCAAGGAGTGAGCCCGATCTCGAGATCCAAATCTCCAGCTCCTGGCCATGCTGAGCCACGAGAAAACAAATCCAGGCAGACAGCAAATCCAAATAGTCAACCCACACAAGGGCCAAATCCAAACATTCTTCAAAGAAAAAAGGGCTCCAAGATAAAACCTTCGGTGAATGCCACAGTCAGAGAGGGCCAACGTTCCCGGCGGCAGGTCTTCAGGCAATCCCCGGAAAAAATGCCACAAACATGGCCACAAACAAAGCTCTCAATGCCAATGGAGAGCAAGATTTGGGGGCAGCCAAGATCACACAGCAGCAAAACATACTCCCACACTGCCTCAACACCGCAACAACTCAGACCTAACGCCACCGGCAGATACAAACCTGGTAACATTCACCGAAACTATAAAATGTAAAAGATCGAACAAAAACTGTTCAAAACAGTTAAAAAACAACTACATAAAATTAAAATAAAGTTTAAAAAACTAGGCAAAAATGGAGCAAAAACGGAGTTGAAACAGAGCTAGAACGGGGGCTGACCCAGCGTGGTCGCCATCTTGGAATCATGTCACAAAAAGCCTAAAATGGTGGGTGATGCCAGATACACATGCCAGAATGCCTCCTTAGCCATTACTTGCCCTTCTCACTAGCTGAATTAGGTGGAAGCCATGGCACCATCGTTCACACCAAGCTTCCACAGCCCCTGACTATACCATGAGGGTTGGGGCATGGTGGTGAAGATATGTCTGTAATGACTAAGGAAGAGTCCCTGCATGTGTATCTAGTACCACCCACCATTACTCCACACAGCAGATATTTGTTTGCAAGGGAGGCTGTAAGGGAGGTGAGGGTGGTGGACCCACTGGCAGGGAGTGACCACCAATCTGTGTGGTTCATGCTCAACATGGGCAGGGAGGCAGTTGGTACAGGGGCGAGGGTGGTTGACTTCAGAATGGCTAACTTCAGTAGGATGGGTGAAATCTTAGGAGAGTGCATGGCAGGAATTCATTCTTATTGGGATGCAAACCAGAAACGGGGGGAAAAAACCTAACCTACATTGGGCCTTGTGGAAGCTGTTGGGACATGTACCAAACTGCAGAGCAAGAAGGAAAGATCTGAGAAGTCAAGCTGGATGAGTAGGGAAATTTTAAATAAGGTGAGGGCAAAAAAAGTAGCATTCTTTAAATACAAAAATTCTGGGAGAAGGGACAATAGGGATGAGTATTTGAGAAAGTCCAGAGAAGTTACCATGGGTGTTAGAGCAGCAAGGCCTCCAGGAACTGAGAGCTTGCCAGGAATCAAAAATGGGAAAATGACTTCGTCTGACACATTAGGGAAAGAAGGAGCTGCAAGGATCAGATTGCGCAGATCAAGAAGGAACGGGTGGGCAGAGAAAGGAGCAGAACAGGCAGAAGCATTAAATAAGTACTTCTGTTACATATTCATGAGGGAGAATGGCAGGCAGCTTCCGCAGTGGGTGGTGATGGTGAGCAGGGGGTGACAGATGGGGAAATCACTGAGGGTGGATAAGGCACCAGGACCAAACAACTTACATCCCAGGGTACTGAGAGAACTGGCAGATGTACTGGCAGGGCCACTGGCAGATCTATTCAATACCTCCCCGGACACAAGGTGCATACCACAGTACTGGAGGATGGCCAGTGTGGTGCCCCTCCAAAAAAAAATGACCCTAAGGATGAACCAGACAATTACAGACCTGTAAGCCTGACATCCATTGTAGGGAAGCCGATGGAGACAAGCCTGAAGGAGAGGCTGGTGACATTTCTGGAGGATAATGGACTCCAGGACAGTCATCAGTATGGGTTTGTCTTGGGAAGGTCCTGTCAGACTAACCTAGTTGAATACTATGACTGAGTACTGAGGGGATTGGACAAAGGTCATGTGGTGGATGTCACATTTGTGGACTTCAACAAGGCCTTTGATTCAGTGCTGAAGGTTGGGGGAAATTGAGCTATGCGGGGGTTGGGACTAAGATAGTTAACTGGATCAAAAATTGACTTCAGGAAAAACAGCAGAGGGTAGTGGTTAGGAGGGAGCTCTTGTCTCCAAGGGCAGTTGCAAGCAGAGTGCCACTGGATCAGTACTGGTGCCTGTGTTGTTTGGGATATTCATAGCAGACATCTCACATGGCATCAGGAATAAGATCAGCCTCTTCCCTGATGACACCAAGTTAGGGGCAGTGGTGAGTGAAATATAGCAATAGCAGGAACTACAGAATGACCTGATTAAACTGGAGGAGTGGTCGGAAAAGTGGCAGTTGGGGTTCAGTGCTAAAAAGTGCAAGGTGTTGCACTTTGGAGCAAAGAACCCAGGGAGAAGCTATCAGCTGGGTTGAGTACAGCTAGGTACGATCAAGGAGGAAAAGGATCTAGAGTGGTGTGGTAAATGGGAAACTGAACAACTCAGGGCAGTGCTGGAATGCAGTACCAGAGGCCAACAGGATGCTGGGGTGCAATGGGAGAAGAATCTCCTCCAAGAACTGGGAGGTGATCCTGCCTCTCTACAGGTCATTGGTCAGATCACACCTGGAGTACTGCATGCAGTACTGGTGCCATATCAAAAGAAGGATATCGGACTACTGGAAGGAGTACAGCACAGAGCAACTAAAATGATACAGGGACTGGGGCGACGGCCATGTGAGGAGAGGCTGTGTGACTTGAATATGTACTCCCTGTAGGAGAGGAGAGATTGGGGGGATATGATTGAGACCTTCAAATACTTAAAGGGGATTAACAATACCAGAACAGAAGGTATATTTAAGTTAAGCAGAGGAAGGGAAAAAAGAGGTCATGGTCTTAGATTGGAGGGGGTAAATACAGGAGGGAAATGAGGAGACACTTTTTCATGGAGAAGGTTGTGGTGGAATAGAACTCTCTGCCAGAGGAGCTGGTGTCCTCAAGACAGTAGGGGCTTTAAAAGGGGATGGGACAAGGTCAGATGGGAGGTTATTACGAAGAGGAGGGGCAGCTACAAGGTAGCTGTACATTCTAGCAGACTTGATAGACCATGTGGCTTGTTTGTGCTGGCAAATTTCCTACGTTCGTATGTTTCTAGTTGCACTGATCCGATGGACTGTTTTCAAGCACGACCCGGGTCATAAAGATGGTACATAGGTAATACAGACAATACATTTACAATAACAAAGAAAGGTACAGGAGATAGAATACATTGAATATACTGAGTACAGCTAGGTACAACTAAGTGCAAGAATACAGCTGGAATACCATACAGTAGCAGCTAAAGTGTGGGTGCAATATACATGATGTACAATCAGCCATTTTTATGACTTTTCAGCATTGTACAACAGGACGGTTTACTCATAGGCAAGAAGACCCCCTCCGGTTACCGGTGTCTCGAGAGGGAGGTCCCATGGGGTTTAGGGGGCAGTCCTGTCCAGGACAGGTCCTACCCCAAAAAAAAGTGTGTGGGGGGGAACAATTATATAAGGAGGGAGAAAGAGAGTCCCCGTGGTCCCTTTCCTCTTTACCCCACCTAGGGATATCCCTTACCACAGGACCAGACCACATCCTGGAGGAACCACCTGGCTGAGAAGGCAAGGACCTACAGGGAGCACCTAACACCAGCGCAAGAAGCCCTACTTACCCTCCCTCCCTCCCAGGGTAGGCCCTCTGTCACTTAAGAAGGTAACAGAGGATCCAGAGGTACTTGTAGGACTCAGCCCTCAACTGACCTCAATGAGGGAGAGGGCAAGCAGGGAAGGGGCATCACCCAGGGACTGAGGCCCAGAAAGGAAGGTGCCAGTGATGAATGGTGAAGATATATAAGAAGATCAAGGATTTTGATAGGCGCGTAATTTTCATATCTTCTCTGTGTCAGTCTTCACCATTCATCACTGTCTGGGTGAGTACCAAGCACCCCAAAGGGGGCCCAGCACTTCCCTAAGGGATTTGAGTCTCTCAGTCTCTTGTGGGGGAGGACCATGAAAGGAAGAGACCCATTACAGGCCAGTTAGGCCTGCAACTGGTCAGGGCAAAGTGTGATCTCCCATTGCCTGGGAGACGGATGTTGCCCCTGTAGTTCCCGCCTTGCCATGTGGGAGAAAAAGTAGGTCCCTTGGAGTGCAGAGGCAGCACCCTACACAATGCCAAGGGTGACAACCTTGAGAAACAAAGCCATGTTTTCCACCTTATGCAGATCGCTGTCATCGCTAGCCTTGAAGTCACCTCATTGGCCTCATAAGACATCCTTGCCTGGTGCAGTATGAGCTCCAGGCCCTGTGCAGAGAGGACATAGGCCTGTCTGTTTGCCTTTATATCAGGCAGCAATATCAGCACCTGACGTAACATTGACCACAGATGCCTGTTGAAGGCAGCATGGTGTGCCTGATGAGCAGCAAAGCTGAACACAATACGAGCCAAAGAGAAAAGCGGTCAAACTCTGCAGAGTCCACATCTGGGGGCCAGTTGCACACCAGATGTCTAAGCCCAGAAGGGGTACCCAGTACCCTCACTCCCAAAGTGGAATGAGGCAAGGTCCCTGGAGACCCCTGGTATGCACAATACCTGTGCTGGCAGTCCATAGGGGCTGGAGTTTTTGACAGATGGGTACTGCCAGGTGCAGGACAATGCTTCCTATAAGGGAATTAGCCAGGAAAGGATGACCAGGTGGTCTGCACTGAATTTGCTAAGGAAGACACGCGTCGTCCACTCAGTATTGGACTTGTGAAGTGGAATAGGTGAAGATCGCTGATCAGCCTCTATAGAAAGTGTTGATACTCTATCAGATCAGTGTCTGAGGACAGATGGACAGAGGTATCCTCTTCTTTCAAGGAGGAAGATGAGGAGGCTTATGAATCTGAAGAGTCCAAATCTGGCTGCTGCAGGGGAGACAAGCAAAAGACCTGCTCATTCATAGCCCTAACATACCTGAGGAAGGCAGCAGCAGTGGCTTTGAACTGCTCCCAGGTCAAGGGCCCTGAAGGACCCAAATGCCCTGGGAAATGAGGGAAGGGGGGCTGCAGAGGCACTAGGGAAACATTTTATCTATCTGAGTGACCTCTGCCAGGGCTATGGGACCTAGCTGGTAATCTTGGACCTCCATGCAATCTGCTGGTCTGTGCGGTTACTGGCTGCTCAACCAGCTCACAGTGGTCAGGACTGAGCCCTGAAAAGAAACTACCCTGTGGGAAGACTGGGGCTTGCATAGGATCCAGAAGGGCGTACCCTAACCCCACCCAAGAATACATCCTTAGAGGGATGAGTGGGGAGAACAAGAGCTCAGCACTCGAGCACACCCCTGAACCCCCAAGGGTCCCTGAGTAAAGTTGCTGCCCCATGTCCTGCTCTCTCAGCCCCATCGATTCAGAAGTCAACCTCTTCCTTGCTTCTAAAGCTAGTGACTGCTCCAATCCCACAGGCCTCCTGAGGGAGGCCGCAGAAGAGTGAGTCAGTCTTCTGGCCTGGGGGAGGAACAGCACCGGAACAACAGCCCTCTGGGCCCCTGAGACCCAAACCACCATCCCCTCAGATTGGCGGTCACTATTAGCAGGCATGCTCCTGACGTCCACCACTGGTGATGGGGCCTGCACCGCTCATGTCGCCAGTGCCAAGAGAAGAGACATGAGAGGGCACAGGTTACTGGGCACCAGAGACCTTCTGACTCTAGAAGCTGGACAGCCAGTCCAGATCAGACTCCCAAGCATGTGGCTCTGGACAGATGGAGATCCAGAAGACCTCCAGATCAGCAGCCCCAGAGGTCTTCCCACCTGCAGTGCCACCTGTGGGGTGCAGCAGGAGGCCCAGTATCCTCATGGTGCCCATCAACAGAGTCATCAATAGCCCCGGGATACAGAACGGTACCAGTGGGCAGTGTTGAAAGCCACCCATGCCAGCCCCCACGCCTAGACCATGACATCAGGGGAGCCTGCACCTCTGAGGAGCTGACTGCTTGTGCGTTGCTGCCAGCCCGGCACCCAAGATACCCAGACCAATCCTCCAAGACTGCAGAAGAGACCTCCTCCCTGGCAAGGCTAGAAGACGAGGAGGCTCCCTCCTCACAGGTTTGTATAGAATCAGGAGGGGGGCTCCAAAGTAAAGGTGGATAGACCTGCGCTTGGAGTCCCTCATACAACACTGCCCTCCAAAAGTCAGTGGATCGTGGCTGACTTTCCACACACAGTGCTCCAGTGCTCCACAGTCCATGGGAAAAATGAGTCACAACTATCAGTATCTTGAGATGGACCCAGGCAGGTGAGGTACTGATCATGCTGGTCTATGATAGACATCTGCCAGTGCAGGGACACCAGCTTGTAGGAGCCAGCCTGCCTTGAAAAGCACTTTTGTCCTAGAACAAACCCATGACTCATAACTAAAATAACAAGAAGATGCAGACTTAGCACTGCTTCACAGAAAAGAAAAAGAAGAGAGGTCTTACCAGATTTCTGCAGAAAGCGGTTCAAGTTACTAGCGGATAGTGGAACTGGAATGGAATAAAAATGGTAACAATGACATCTGAAACAACTAACTTAAAGCCACAATGTCATAGATGAAATTTCTTCAGTAGGTGCGAGGTGCTGCACACTTGATGGTGGGAGAAGCAGAACTGGGACAGAGGAGGAGTTGGCGACCATTGCTGACAGACCACAAGTACCACATAATGCATCAGCCTCAAGAGGCGGCACCGCCTGTGGCACCTAGTTCCTCCTGCAAAACCGCAGCGCGGGTTCTGTACCTCTGGCTGTCACCCAGATAGTGATAAATGGTGAAGATTGACACAGGAAGATTGGTAGTGCTGTGCTGTAGTTACACAATTCGCATGAAAGGTGGAAGTTATTGCAGTTACTGTTGCCTCCTTCTGCCTCAAATTAATTCTTTCTGGTAAATGTAACTATGTTACTGGAAGGATCAAAGCAATGGAACAAAGGGTAAACAGGAAGGAATGAAGGCACTGTGGGTCACCACCACAGACTGGAAATGGCACCACAATCTGCACAGGGATTGTATACAGACCCCATCTCAGGAGGAGAGAATGGACAAGCAAATGATAGAAAGCATCCTTAGGATGGCACAGAAAGGAGAGATACTGCTGATGGGGACCTGAATATGCCAAATGTTAACTGGAGCACCTTTGCTGCAGCCACATCCAAAGCAGGGCCATTCTCGATGCCCTACAGGGGGCATGCCTCAGACAGCTAGTGTTGGAACCCACTCAGGAGGGAACAATCTTAGACCTGCATACTCTCAAATGGGGATAGAGAGAGGATCTCAGATCCAGAAGTGGGTAGCCATCTGGGAACAAGTGACCACCAAACAGTGTGGTTCACGATGAACTCTGCTGCAGAGTCAAACCAAACAAAAGTGAGGGTAGTGGACTTCAGGAGGGCTGACTTTGTCAAGATAGAAGAGTGCCTTCAAAAAGCACTAGCAAACAGGAAAGAAGGAGGGGTGGAGCAACAATGGGAAACATCAAAACTGCCATCAAAGAGGCAACAAGCCTTTCTGTGAAGCAAATAAATCAAAATGAAAAAAAACAAAAAATCTAGTATGGTTCTCAAAGAGGTGGCAGAGAAGGTTAGGGAGAAAAGGACAGCATTTAGGAAGTATAAGAAAACACAGAAGGAGCAGGACAAAGAACTGTACCAGTTAAAGCAGAAGGAAGCAGGAAGACAGTCAGAATAGCAAAGGCCCAAACTGAGGAAAAGATAGCCAACTCGGTTAAGAAGGGGATAAAACCTTTTATAGGTACAGTACATTAGGAAGTGAAGAAAGACAAAGGGAGGGATAGTGAGGCTGAATAAAGGAGGGGTCAGGTGAGCAGAGAGGGACAGTAAAAAGCAGGGATACTAATAAATACTTCTGCTCAGTATTTACAAAAGAGGAGGAGGGAGGTACCTAATCCAATCAGTAAAGCACTCTAGATGGGAGGGTGAGACCAGTCCCTTCACAGAAGAAAAGTTCTGAAAGAACTCCTAAAACTGAAGGTGGACAAAGCAATGGGGCCTGATGGGATTCACCCCAGAATTCTAAAAGAACTAAGGGGAGAACTAGTGACACCACTGACTACCCTTTTTAACAAATCATGGGAGGATGGTGTGGTACCTGAGGACTGGAGGAGGGAGGATGTAATTCCCTTCACAAAAGTGGGAATAGAGAGGCAGAAACTATAGACCTGTCAGCTTGACCTCAGTGGTAGGGAAAATGATGGAATCATTTCTGAAGGAAAGAATTGTGAGTACCTAGAGGCCAGTGAGGCACAAGACCCAAGGCAGCATGGGTTCACAGTGGGAAGGTCATGTCAGATGAATCTAATTGATTTCTTTGACTGGGTGACCAAAGTAGTAGACCAGGGAGGGGCTGTGGACATGGCCTACCTAGACTTTAGCAAGGCATTTGACACAGTCCCACACAAAAGATTAATAAACAAATTAGCCAACCTGGAAGTGGGTCCCAGGGTGGTAGCCTGGGTAAAACATTGGCTGGACAACAGGACACAGAAGGTAATAGTAAATGAGTCCACTCTGAAGAAAGGGAGGTTACTAGTAGTGGTACCACAGGGTTCAGTAATGGGTCCGATCCTTTTTAATGTCTTTACGTAACCCCTAGGTGGCACTATCCCAAGGGCTACTACCCCTGCCTGCTTGGCAAGTAGCAGGTTAAGGGGCCTGAGTTCTGAAACGGGTGCCTCCACCTGGAGGTCAGGGTTGGTAGTGGTCAAGCTAACCTGGGCACAGCCCCCTGGGACACTGTAACTCCCCTCTTTCCCCTCTAGTGGCCTGAACACTGTACAATCACTATCACAATACTCCTGGTACACCACACAAGTACCCACACTGTTTGCACTTACCACCAGAGCTGGTTCCTCTGGACTCGACCCTGGGGACCCACTGTAAAAACAAGGTTATGCACAGTAAATAGCAACAGTACAGTACTTTGAGCACAAACTGGAACCACAGTCAGATTACATGCAGAAAAAGTTAGATCTGATTTATTCAGAGGACGTGAACAAGGAAGGGGCAAGATCAGGTTAATTAGCTTAAAGGTTATATCAATCAAGCAGTTATGCATGTGCTTTGAGTCCCCACACAGTTCACCTCTGGGTACCCAGGTGGAAAAGAGATGGGCTAGCCAGGACCATTGCCAGGGTTGCAGCTGGATTGGGGCCCTGTGATGGAAAACACAACATGCACAGTACACAATATTTGTAATCCGGAGCCAGAGGGCTCAGTTCATAAGGAAACAAAACAACAAGAATCAAGATGACACACTCAGATTAAGTTGTTGTTGCAGGGAGCTACCTGGTATTTACTCACGATACCCAAGACTGGACACAGGTTGGACGAAAATCGAGACTGCAGGTGGTTGATCTGGAATGCCAGGAGAAGCAGGGCCCACACAGTCGCAGAGGCATCATTCCTGTTCAAGCGTGGAGAAGGGGTTGATCCACAGAAACCCTTCTGCACATCCTAGTATCCCATTTGTCTTACTAGATGCCTCACTGTGCTAGCTGATTGTTTAAGGGAGTCACTAGATTAATATTAGTCCCTTCTCAGCTGTAGTGCTCAGCTCACTTTCCATCCAGTACTCTGTCCTGGTTCTGTTCTAAGAGAATAACCTTGCACTTTTTGGCATTGAATTTCAACTGCCAAACCTTAGGCCACCCTTCTAATCTTTATGTCAGTCTGCAGTTTCCTACTCTCATCATTATCTACCTCCCATAAGCTTGGTGTCATCTTCGAAGAGACACAGTCTCTTGATTCATGCTCAACGTTGTTAATGAGCATTTGAGAGAACAAGAGTCAGGATGGATCCCTGTGGTATTCTACTCTGATTCTCTTCTGATTTGACACCATAATCACAACCCTGATGCCTCTCTCATTCAACTAAAGCCCTCACCCCCACCAAACATTGCTTATATTTTCTTCAACCTGGACTCACCTCTTGTGTCGTGACCTGTCACTCTGATTGGTCCCCATCTCATTGGTCTGCTCCACTGATTCCATGCTAACATATTTAAAACAAATTACTCTAAATATATATATTTTTTTAGTTGTTTAACCAAGAGTAGCACATTGTTGAAAGCTTTTTTACAGGAGCTTGCCTCGAGATAGGAAGTTAAGACTTGCTCAGAGTCACACAGTATGCAAGGGAAGGTGGGATTTAAACCCAGGTCTGGTCTGTTGGATGTCAATAGATTTGCAGCTCAGTGCCTTAAACCACTGTGCTATAGTGCCTCCCTTATGAGAGCCTGCCCCCCAGAGCAGGACATGAGAAAGGCACACCACTTCCTCTAGATCATGGCTGACATCATATTTTCTTGTAAGTGCGTGATGGCCTGGTCAAAAATAACGTAACTCCATCCCCATGGTATCCATCATCATCATCTTCTAGCACCTGCACCGGCAATAAGCTGCTAAAGGTGAGAATTTTACATCTAACTTCAGTACCAACATTGGTTACCTGTCTAAATTTTGCAGGCTGCCACAATCTCATCTCCCTCCCACTCTTTGCCTGTGCTGTGAGTCAGTGACACCCTGTCTCTAACCTCCATCACCATAGAGATGTACTTTTCATCACCTGTACCTCCTCTCCCTCCTCCTCTCACCCCCAGCCTGTATGATTGTCACTCCTTCCTTCTCACATTGTTTCCAGCACCCATCCTTATCCTCGACATACTTCCCCTCTTAATCCTTCCAGGTAGAAGCTCAGATCCGGGATAGCAAGCTCCTCCATCTGACTGTTTCTGCAATCTCCCCCATTGGATGACTTCCTAACTCTCTTTCTGGTGTTCCTCCATCCCTGCTGACTGAAGGCTGCCACTGTTACTCCTCTCCTCCCAAAAGATGGTGACCCATCAGGTAATGAATAGCTACCACTAATTTTCCTCCTCCAAAATACATGTGATCAAATTATCTTGTCACAACTCTCTTTCTGACTCTTCTTTTTCACCACCAGTCTGACTCCACAAAAATCACTCCACCACCTGTCGCTCACCTAATCCATCCATAATGGTACTTGATCATTTCCATTCACTTCTGCTATCTTCATCTATCTTGCTAAAGACCAACTTTGTTTCCTACCTAATTATTAGTTAAACTCCAGGTTGCAGGGCTCTTGACTTAGCTATTGCTGTTCACTCTACCACAGGGTAGTTCCCAATCAAAAAGTGGTGACCTCTCCTTGTCTGTCCACTTGGTCCTACAAGGATCTGTGTAGGCCCACTACTTTCTCATTTTCCTTATGATTCTCTCATGTGCTTGTCTGTATCCATTCATGTACAGGATGACACGGTCCTCTTTACAGCAGGCCCATAGACTCAGTTGGCTTTGATGGGTTCTGCCCTGACCACACAAATCAGTTTTCCTCAATGCCAAGAAGGCTGTCTCCATGTCCTTGGTACAAGGCACCAGACTCTAGGCTCCTCCTTCCTCCTTCTTTCCAGCCCCTGGATGGCTCCTGTGGAGGATGTCACCACCTTAGTTATCTTGGTATCTCTAGAGACCAGCACCCAGTTTCGAACAAGTGATGGTCAAAGCTGCACCACAATTTGCACTTTACAAGAACTGTGACTGTATCTCCACCCATACCATGCTATTATCCAGAGAATATCCTCCAAATCTCTGACTATGGTGATGTGTCTGCAGCTTAGCCCTTCACTACCCTTGCCAGTCTGGACACTCTTCAACTATTTTGCCATTACACTCACTATCCTTCTTGGACTCACCATTGTTCTATATATATAAATCTCTCCTTTCTTTTCTTGTGTACTGACACTATGCCCACTGTGCCAGCTTTCTGGGCAAATTTGGTTTCTACCCATTCTCCAATGGCCCCTATTGCATACCATCAGAAGCTGAAATATTCAACCTTAGCAGTCCCTTCTAGTTTGTCCAACCATCGTAAAGTCACGCTCACACAGCTGCCCTAAAATCTGGAACTCTCACCCTGGCTATTTACCAATCTCCTCCATGGACTTCTTTCAAACTACTTCAGTGGTCTCTTCCTCCTGCACTTGTTTAGTTTTCCTCTTTGTCCTCCTATTACTTGTTTCCAGTTTAGGTACAGCCAAAATTTGGCACCTATGTTTCCACTCTGTGCATTACACAAATGTTTATAGCTAACGTGTAGTAAAGCTCTCCAGCCCCTTTTATGTGATTGTTGTGCAGATGGAGCCCTCCTAACTGTGAACCCATCAAATACCTTAGTGCGTCCCCAGTTGGACCGTGTAGTGATATCCTCAATGTCTGTAGAACTGTGAACTGTAATGGGTCTGGCCTAGGGCCAAAAATAACCTGACACCTGCTGCTCATCTGGCACTTTGGTGTGTACTATTCTCCTTAGCTATGGTCTCACCAATTTGCCTGTACTCCAAAGCTTCTTACCGTGGCACACAACGCATAACATCTGTGGTTTTGTACTTGCCACCCTCTGCCCACCCGCCTTTGTGAGCTTTATGATAAACTAGGTTGGCTTTCCTGACCAATCACCTGAACTTTCGCTGGCTGGGTTGCGTCAAAGTGATTGAACTGACACCCCCGGGCTGGCACAGCTCTCACCTCCTGGCCCTCTACATGTCAGGTCCCAGGGTCCTGGATGTTAAACGCACTTTCTCCCAACACTTATGAGGGTCAGGACTTTGCATGTGCTCCTAGGCTCTGAACCTTCCTGACATGTTCATTCTTTCCTCCCATCAGTGCTTGGAAGTCCCTTGTACTGTACTAGGCTCCTCAGGGCTAATGTCCCAAGTCTCCTCAGCCTAATTGTTCTTGAGTCCAACGTTCTGAGGACCTGCCAATGATTTTGGTCTTCTGGATCCAATTGCTCTCCTAGGCATCTGACTGCACTATGTATGCTCTAGACTATATATTGTTGATTATTTTATCAATTTCGTCATAGCAGTTCACTTATGCCTTACTGTTTTGTGAGTCAATGCATTTTGTTACTCTGTACTTGCTTTACTTGCTGTTATGTTCTGATGTATCTGTATTATGTTGTACTGTCCTGGTGTTCCTGGAAATAGGCATATAACTTGTTCAGTGTACCACCTCGTTAATAAAAGCTAAATAATAAATAAACTGCTCTGTATTTGATCGCTAGTATAGGTTTGTGGTCCTGACTGTGCTGTGTATGCATTGTCGGTTTGTTTGTACTCAAGTTCATATCTTGCTTGATTATTCTCAATGTAATTTGTGGTTGTGTACCACTCTGCACCATGTATGTTGTGTATTTTGAACTATTTTTGTATTGAGACCCACTTGTACAGTTCCTTCCCTAGGATGCATCTAGAAATGAGCTCCAGCTTAGTATTCCTGGGAGCATTAGACACCAAGGATCATTTAACTATAATAATTGAGTCATTTAACCTGTATCAGGTAGAACCTTACATGCCATGATCATTTTGTATACTACTTGGTAGATCAATGGTGACCACAGGTAGGGTCGCTATGCACCACTGTGTGCTCAAATTTATTTATTGAAATGTCACTGTGTACACTGAACAACAAGTTGCTGTCTCTAGTATGACTTTGGGGAGAGGGTGGTGGAGTTAGTAACATGAGTACACAATAATATACAATATCATAAAACATAGGTTACAACTGAATTACACATTAGGAAAGCAAATAATTACAAGGGTAGAGAAGTGAAACCAGTGGCAGTGAGCTTGTTGTGAGACAGAGAAGCTTAGTCGTAATAGCAAGGAACCAATGGCCTGCACTATGCAGACTAAGAATGGCACAGGGTGGCAAGTGAAGTGAGAGCAGGGCATCAAAACAGGACAAGAAAAGGGGAGCTAGGGCGGTGCAATTATGAGAGGAAATTATGACAGCTTGATTTAATGAGCCAGGCGACAAGAGATTGGATATGTGCAGGAAGAGCATTCCACATTTGGGAGATGATAGGAGTGGGAGGGCTGTCCACTCAGCGGTGGATCTCCAGGGAACAGACAGAGTTCTATGGTCGTGGGCTCTAGTTGAGAGGGAGTGGGTGGGGAGATTAGGAATTTAGGTAGGGAGGGAGTGTGCTGTCAGTACTTAGAGATGATTTATGCAATGATGCAGTCGCCATTTGGGATGGGTTGCTAAGCTCGTACAAGTGGCATGTGGTAAGGTAAGAGGTGCATTCAGGAGCAAACTGACAGAATGAGTTGAAAAGAGTATCCAGGTTGGCTTAGGAGGTGGGAGGAGAGATAAACAACATCGCAATAGTCGAAACCGGGAGGATCATTTTTGATCAGTTCTCAAGATCTTGCATGTGGCGGAGGCAGGAGCTGTTTCATATAAGGCTCCGAGTTTGGGACGAAGCTTTTTTCTTATGGCATCTACATGGCCGAGAAGGTGAGATGTTTATCCAGCCAACGTCCAGATACCTGAAAGACTCGCAGTAATACTACAGTTGCTTCATTTAGGTAGTGAAGAGGGGCAGAAGGGCCTTGACAGCTTCTGACGTGTGCCAAAAGTCATGGACACAGTTTTCTTGGCATTTAGGAAGAGTTGTTGCATCTGTCCAGCTCTAGGCATTATTGAAATCACTGTTGGAGCCTGAGGTGACATCCAAGGCTGAGGACCCAGAGGAGAATAGAACAGATCATCAATATACATATGTATAGAAGATGAGGTACAGATGGATGGAAGATCATTCAGAAAGATGGAGAAGAGAATCGGCCTAGTATGGACTCTTGGGGACTCTAGAGTATATGGGTAGAGGAGGAGATGTAGTCGGATATTTTACAGACTGTGAGCAGTCATATAGGTATGCTGAACCATTTAATGGCATGTTCAGACAGCCCAGCTGATGAAGGGAGTGGAGCAGGAGGAGATTGGAAACGTGTCAAAATCTTTAGCAAGATCAATAAAATGGCAGTGGTTATGTGACTGCAATCCATGCCTGTCAGGATTGCATCAGTGATTCAAAGAGAGTAGTAGTAGAGTGATGTTTACGGAACCCAGATTGATATTGGGTGAAGAAATTTCTGTCTGAGAGGTACGAGGATAGTTAGTCAAGGACTAGATGTTCTTGTAGTTTGGCTAACATCAGGAGGAGAGATATAGGGCAGTCGTTCTCAGAGGAGGAGGAGTCACCACACTTATGGAGAGGGAGGACAATAGCATGTTTCCACTCACGGGTAATTTCGGCCAAGTGAAACGAGAGATTGAAAAGAGCAGTGAGTGGGGAGCAATGGCAGAGGCAGGCAGTTTCTAACTTTGGGTCCAGTCCATCAGAGGAGCTACCTTTGCTCAGGTTTAGGCTTCCAAGGCCCCAGCATGTCAGTTCTCAGAATTTTAGGAAAGAAAAGCTATGAGGTGGGGCTGGAGGACTTCAATGGGTGCGGAGAATAACTGGTTAGTAGTTGGGAGGAGCCTAGCAGAGGAGAGCACATGAGGTAAAGTGCGGTTGAAAGCAGCAGATTGCTAGGGTGGTTGGCAATGACAGTATTGTTTATTTGGAGGAGGGGGAGGAAGGAACCTGTGGGAGAAAAGTGAGTGATTACTTCTCCAGAATTTGGATGGGTTATTTTTATTAGAGTTAGAAGTAGAGCTGAAGTAATCAGCCTTGGCCAAATGAGTGGCTTTTGTGCATTTGTTTCTGAGGATCCGTAGGCCTCATAGTCTTTAAGGAGCTTTGTGCTTTTATGGAGCTTCCAGGCTGTATCACGCCCTTAGACAAGCAATGAGTTCTGGGAGATCCAGGGAGGTGGTTTCCACGGGCTAGTACCTGGAGTGAGTATGTTGATTCCAGACTTCAAGGAATCGTTCTCTGAAGTAGTTAGCTGTGACATCTAGGTTACAGGCAACAGATATAGGTGCCCAATTAGTGTTGGTCAAATCATAAAGAAGTGGGTCAATGTTCAGGGATTTGTATGATCGGATTTGTAGAGTTTTATAGGGGACTTTGACTTTGTGAATTTTGTGCACCAGGAAAGTCATGCAATGGTCACTGAAGGCATCTGCTAGAGTACCTGAATTAATGACCCTATGGGTGTGAGTTGTAAGGGCCCAGTCGATGAGGGAATGGTTTCCTGTCTTGTGATTTAGCCTAGTCAGATCTTGGATAATTTGGGTTAGGTTGAGCATGTATAGCATTTAGCACTTTGCTGGGTATGGTAGTCCAATTTATGTTGAACTCTCCCATATATATGAATTTGCCAGCAGAAGAGTGGTTAACTAAGGTGGTTATGAATTCAGTAGTAATATTGGGTTGTGAGCCAGGACAGCAGTAGACACCTGCTACAACAAAGATAGGTTTGGAGAAGGGAGCGAGATTTGCAACAGCAGAGCCTTGTAAGCTTTTGGTAGAGCACTAGAAAAGATGGAAGTGAAATGGATGGAAGGAGACATAGATGGCTGCCTACCTCCTCTCCCAGGTTGGTCCCATCTTGATATTGTGAAGCCAGGAGAGTAAGAGATGAGTTGCTGATTTTTTTATTTAGCCAGGATTCAGAAATTATTATTATATCAGGGTTGAGCATAGCCGCCAGTGGCTGTAGCAAGTCCACTTTAGGGAGGAGACTACGTATATTGATATGTAGTATTTTAAGGCCATTTGGAAGAGCTGAGAGACGTGGCTCAGTGCTGGCTGCAGGAGGAGGTTGAGCTGGGCCAGGGTTGGAGTTTATGTCACCAGCTGATAAGAGTAGGAGGGCAATAATAATATAATGCAGCTTTGCGCTGTTGAACCAGGAGTGGTTGCATAGCAGTCGGGAGCTAGGGCTTTGGGTATTAGCAAAGGGTGGCCAGGAGCTAAGCAGCCATATAAGAGTAACTCACCCCGGATCAACTCCCCAGATCTGCTGAGCGCCCCGAGTGGCGATTCCAAATCCGAAAAGGCAGTGCCTCCTTGCCGCCACTCCGACGGGACCCTACAGCTCCTGCCGCCTCCTGAACTCGCCCAGATCAATTCCCAGATATTCACCACTGCTTCAAGCTGCACTGGCAGTGCTACGACTGCCTGCTGCTCCTTTGCTACAGGCATTGGCTCTCCCAGAACCCTGCTGCTCCACTGACCTACTGAGCCAGTACAGCTTTTCTTCTGATTCAGCCTCGTCCTCCATGACCAATACTCCCCAGTTTAACCAAGATGCTGCCCACACTTACAGCACTTATTCTCCCCCGCACCTAATCCTGCATCCCTCCTCTGAAATTAGATGATATCCTCTCCTATCTACAATCAGGTAACCCCTCTCCCATTACCATATCCTGGTCTCACTCACCCACTCGCCCCTGCGCCTCTCTCATCCAGCTGCCTATGTACATTACTTTATATGGCTGCTTAGCTCCTGGCCACCCTTTGCTAATACCCAAAGCCCTAGCTCCCGACTGCTATGCAATCACTCCTGGTTCAACAGCGCAAAGCTGCATTATATTATTATTGCCCTCCTACTCTTATCAGCTGGTGACATAAACCCCAACCCTGGCCTAGCTCAACCTCCTCCTGCAGCCAGCACTGAGCCACGTCTCTCAGCTCTTCCAAATGTCCTTAAAATATTACATATCAATATACGTAGTCTCCTCCCTAAAGTGGACTTGCTACAACCACTGGCAGCTACGCTCAACCCTGATATAATAATAATTTCAATCCTGGCTAAATAAAAAAATCAGCAACTCATCTCTTACTCTTCCTGGCTTCACATATCGAGACAGGACGACTTGGGAGAGGAGGTAGGGTAGCCATCTATGTCTCCTCTTCCATCCATTTCACTTCCGTCTTTTCTAGTGCTCTACCAAAAACCTACAAGGCTCTGCTGTTGCAAATCTCGCCTCTTCTCCAAACCTGTCTTTGTAGCAGGCGCTACTGCTGTCCTGGCTCACAACCCAGTATTGCTACTGAACTCATAACCACCTTAGTTAGCCACTCTTCTGCTGGCGAATTATATATTATGGGAGAGTTCAACATAAATTGGACTACCATACCCAGCAAAGTGCTAAATGCTATACATGCGCTCAACCTAACCCAAATTATCCAAGATCCGACTAGGCTAAATCACAAGACAGGAAACCATTTCCTCACCGACTGGACCCTTACAACTCACACCCATAGGGTCATTAATTCCGGTACTCTAGCAGATGCCTTCAGTGACCATTGCATGACTTTCCTGGTGCGCAAAATTCACAAAGTCAAAGTCCCCTATAAAACTCTACAAATCTGATCATACAAATCCCTGAACATTGACCCACTTCTTTATGATTTGACCAACACTAATTGGACACCTATATCTGTTGCCAGTAACCTAGATGTCGCAGCTAACTACTTCAGAGAACGATTCCTTGAAGTCTGGAATCAACATGCACCACTACGCCGGGTACATGTCCATGGAAACCACCTCCCCTGGATCTCCCCAGAACTCATTGCTTGTCTAAGGGCACGTGATACAGCCTGGAAGCTCCATAAAAGCACAAAGCTCCTTAAAGACTATGAGGCCTACCGGGTCCTCAGAAACAAATGCACAAAAGCCACTCGTTTGGCCAAGGCTGATTACTTCAGCTCTACTTCTAACTCTAATAAAAATAACCCATCCAAATTCTGGAAAGTAATCCACTCACTTTTCTCCCCACAGGTTCCCCTTCCTCCCCTCCTCCAAATAAACAATACTGTCATTGCCGACCACCCTAGCAATGCTGCTGCTTTCAACTTGCACTTTACCTCATGTGCTTCTACTCTGCTAGGCTCCCTCCCAACTATTAACCAGTTATTCTCGCACCCATTAGAAGTCCTCCAGCCCCACCTCATAGCTTTTCCTTCTCTAAAATTCTGAGAACTGACATGCTGGCGGCCTTGGAAGCCCTAAACCCGAGCAAAGGTAGCTCCTCTGATGGACTGGACCCAAAGTTACTAAACTTGTCTGCCTCTGCCATTGCTCCCCCACTCACTGCTCTTTTCAATCTCTCGTTTCACTTGGCCGAAATTCCCCGTGAGTGGAAACATGCTATTGTCCTCCCTCTCCATAAGTGTGGTGACTCCTCCTCCCCTGAGAACTACCGCCCTATATCTCTCCTCCTGACGTTAGCCAAACTACAAGAACATCTAGTCCTTGACTAACTATCCTCGTACCTCTCAGACAGAAATTTCTTCACCCAATATCAATCTGGGTTCCGTAAACATCACTCTACTACTACCTCGCTGCTTTGAATCACTGATGCGATCCTGACAGGCATGGATTGCAGTCACATAACCACTGCCATTTTTATTGATCTTGCTAAAGATTTTGACACAGTTTCCCACTCCCTCCTGCTCCACTCCCTCTCATCAGCTGGGCTGTCTGAACATGCCATTAAATGGTTCAGCACATACCTATATGACTGCTCACAGTCTGTAAAAATATCCGACTACATCTCCCCTCCTCTACCCATATACTCTGGAGTCCCCAAGGGTCCATACTAGGCCTGATTCTCTTCTCCATCTTTCTGAATGATCTTCCATCCATCTGTACCTCATCTTCTATACATATGTATGCTGATGATACGGTTCTATTCTCCTCTGGGCCCTCACCCTTGGATGTCGCCTCCAGGCACCAACGTGATTTCAATAATGCCTAGAGCTGGTTTCAATCTCACCAACTCTTCCTAAATGCCAAGAAAACTGTGTCCATGACTTTTGGCACACGTCAGAAGCTGTCAAGGCTCCCTTCTGCCCCTACCTTCACTACCCTCGACGGAGCAACTGTAATTGCTACCAAGTCTTTCAGGTATCTGGATGTTTGGCTGGATAAACATCTCACCTTCTCGGCCCATGTAGATGCCATAATAAAAAAGCTTCATCCCAAACTCAGCGCCTTATATAGAAACCGCTCCTGCCTCCCGCCACAGGCAAGACGCGAACTGATCCAAAAATGATCCTCCCGGTTTTCGACTATTGCGATGTTGTTTATTGCTCTGCTCCTGCCACCTCCTTAGCCAACCTGGATACTCTTTTCAACTCATTCTGTCGGTTTGCTCTGGATGCACCTCACCTTACCCACCGCTGCCACTTGTACGAGCTTTAGCCTTCCCATCCCTAACAAATAGGCGACTGCATCATTGTGCAAATCTCATCTCTAAGTACTGGCTTGGCACACTCCCTCCCTACCTAAATTCCCTAATCTCCCCACCCACTCCCTCTCAACTTCTAAGAGCCCATGACCATAGAACTCTGTCTGTTCCTGGAGATCCACCGCTAGTGGACAGGCCTCCCACTCCTATCGTCTCCCCAAAATGTGGAATGCTCTTCCTACACATATCCGATCCTCTTCCTCGCCTGGCTCATTAAATCAAGCTCTTCATAATTTCCTCTCTGTAAATTGCACCTGCCCCTAGCTCCCCCTTTCTTGTCCTACATCCTGTTTGATGCCCTGCTGACTCACTTCACTTGCCACCCTGTGCTATTCTTAGTCTGCATAGTGCAGGCCATTGGTTCACACTTGCTATTACATTACGCTCTCTCTCTCTGTCTCACCACAAGCTCACTGCGACTGGTTTTCACTTCTCTACCCTTGTAATTATTTGCTTTTCATGCTAATGTGTAATTCAGTTGTAACCTATGTTTTTGTATGATATTGTGTATTTTGTGTGTACTCATTGTTACTATGTGACTCCAACCACCCTGTCCCCCAGGTCGTACTGGGAGATGAGCAACTTGTTGTTCAGTGTACCTTCCCTGGTGAAACTTTTCAATAAATAAATTAATTTGAGCACACAGTGGTGCATATTGTGACCCTACCTGTGGTCACCATTATGATGCTCCCAAGTAGTATACCAAAATGATCCTTGGCATGTAAAGGTTCTACACCCCTGATCGCAGTTTAAATGGCTCCAATTATTATAGTAAATGATACTTGGTGTCTAGTGCTCCCCACCCAGGAATACTAAGCTGGGAGCTCATTTCTAGATGCATCCTGGGGAAGGGGAACTTGTACAAGTGGGTCTTAGGTAGCACAATAGTTCAAAATACATAACATACATGGAGCAGAGTGGTACACAACCACAAATTACATTGGGAATAATACATGCAAGATGTGAGAACTTGAGTGACAAGCAAACAATCGACAATGCATATACAGCACAGTCAGGAGCCACAAACCTATGCTGGTGATCAAATACAGAGCAGTTTTATTTATTTATTTAGCTTTTGTTAACCGGGTAGGTACACTAGACAAGTTATATGCCTATTTTCAGGAACTTCCCGGGAGAGTACAACAGGTAATACAGATACATCAGAACATAACAGCAAGTAAAGCAAGTACATAGAGTAACAAAATGCATTGAGTCACAAAACAGTAAGGCATAGCGTGAACTGCTATGACAGAAATTGATAAAGTACATACAGTATAATCAACAATATATCATTGGTTGATTACGCTGACTTCCTCTACAGCCAATGCCCCAACTCTTACATGGCTAAACTGACACACTTACCATCGAGCACTGAGGTTTATAAACGGACTCCCCTTCGACATGCATCACTGCACCCTATATGCGGCAGTGGGGTTGACATCACTAAAGTTCAGGCGCCACAGAAACGCTGCTCTCTGGACCTATAGAGCCATCTCTAATAAGCTGCCTTACTATGTCTCCTGCTGTCTTCCCCTGAGTATAATTGGGAAATACGCATTAAGAAGTTACTCAGCTATTACACTTAAAGTACCCAAAGCAAAATCCCGCTTCGGCAGGGCAGCCATAAGCTTCGTGCTACCTACCTTATGGAACGATCTACAAAAACCCCTCAAATTAAGCACTCTAATCGGTATAAATGCCTTCAATATGCTTTATTTCCATACAATCTGAGAAGTATGTAACTGCTTCACCCACTCAGACCCAGTACCGGTGTCTGCACTGGTATATAGCCACGCCTAGACCCAATTTTTAGTACTGACCCCCCAGCTTGCTCCTCACCAGCCTAATTGTTCTCTCTCTCTCTTATCCCCCTGTCTTATCAACACTAGGCCGTCCATCCCCTTATTCTTCCTTTCCCAACCTCGGATAGGAGCTCACTACCCTGGGTTGTGACATCCTACCATGCCCCGCACTTTATAGCATTCAATCCTGGGGCTCACACATACTCCTTTTCTCCATCCACCTTCTCTACATCCCATTTACCAACTCCTTTCTGTGCACCGTGCCCTCCTAGCCTTTCTTCCCTACCTCCCTCCCTTCCCCTACCTTCACCTCTACCTGGTGTATATTTTTATTTTTCTTCCGTTACTTCCTCCTGCAACCTTAGATAACCTGCTTTATCTTCCTATAGACACTTCTATGTATGTAAATACCATGTAATCTGTACAATATCTGTATAATTCTATGTACATATGAACTTCTTTTTCTTCCTCTCTGTAAAGAGTATTATCTGTATTGCCTTGTAAATACCTGTGTTGACCTGTATATACAATTGTTCATGCTCCACCCAGGTCCATCTTGCAAATGAGCTTCTGCTCAAACGATGAACGCCTTAGTTAAATAAAGACTTGATTGATTGATTGATATAGTCTAGAGCATACATAGTGCAGTCAGATGCCTAGGAGAGCAATTGATCACGAAATGACCAAAAGATCATTGGCAGGTCCTCAGAACAGTTGGGCTTCCAAGTACAATTAGGCTAGGGAGGCTTGGGACATTCGCGACGCTGAGGCCAGCTTCAGATGCCCCCACAGGACTTCGGAAGCACTGAGTGAGGAGGTGGAACGAAGATGGTCAGGAAAGGAGTTCCAGAGCCTAGGAGCACATGCAACAAAGTCCCTGTCCCCCATAAGGGTTCAGGTGAGGGGTACTTTTAGCATCCCAGGACCCTGGGGCCTGAGTGGGTAAGAGGAGGGGTCAGGAGGTGAGAGAAGCTGTGCCAGCCCTGGGGGTGCCAGTTCTGATCACTTTGCCCACGAGGCATCCCAGCCCAAAGTTCAGGTGATTGGTCAGGAAAGCCAACCTAGTTTATCATAAAGCTCACAATGGTGGGTGAGACGGGGGTGGCCAGTGCAAAGCGACAGATGTTATTGTATGTTGTGTGCCACCGAGTAAGAAGAGCTTTGGAGGTACAGGCAAATTGGTGGAGACCATAGCTAAGGGAGGGAAGTAGTACACCTCTAGCAAGTGCCAGATGAGCAGCAGGTGTCAGGTTATTTTTGGCCCTATAGGCCAGACCCAATTTACAGTTCACAGTTCTACCGATATTTAGGATATGACTCCCTAGGTCCAACTGGGGGTCAAGTGTCACCCCAAGGTATTTGATGGAGTTCACAGTTAGGAGGGGAGCTCCATCTGCACAACTGATACGCAAAGGGGCTGGAGGCTTTTACTTCAACGTTAGCTATAAACATTTGTGCATAATGCCTAGAGTGGAAGCATAGGTGCCAAATTTTAGCTGTACCTAAACTGGAAACAAGTAATAGGAGAGCAAGAGGGAAAACTAGAGCAAGTGCAGGAGGGACAGGTGAGACCACTGAAGTGGTTTGAAAGAATCCATGGGAGGAGATTGGTGAATGGCTGGGTGAGGAGTTCCAGATTTTAGGGCAGCGTGGCTGAACGTGACTTTGCCGATGGTTGTGGAAACTGAAGGGACTGCTAGGGTTCAAATATTTCAGCTTCTGATGGTATGGCTATAACGGGGCCGTCGGAGAGATAGGAGGGTAGGGAAACAAACCAGATTTGCCCAGAAAGCTGGCACAGTGGGCACAGTGTCTGTCCACAAGAAAAGAAAAGGAGAGAGATTTATATATATAGAACAGTGGTGAGTCCAAGAAGGATAGTCGAGAGTGTAATGGCAGAAATAGTTGAAGAGTGTGTCCAGTCTGGCAAGGGTAGTGAAGGGGGCTACACTGTAGACCACATCACCATAGTCAGAGATTTGGAGGATCATTCTCTGGATAATAGCATGGTATGCTGGAGGTGGGATACAGTCACAGTTCCTGTAAAGTGCACCAAATAGTGGTGCAGCTTTTTGGCTATAGCATCCACTTGTTCAGAAACATTTAGGTGCTGGTCTAGCCAGATACCAAGATAACTAAAGGTGGTAACATCCTCCACAGGGGAGCCATCCAGGGTATGGAAAGTAGGAAGGGAGGGGCCTAGAGAGTCTGGTGCCTTGTGCCAAAGGACATGGAGACAGCCTACTTGGCATTGAGGAAAAGCTGATTTGTGTGTGGTCAGGGCTGAACTTGATCAAAGTCCAGCTGGAGTCTGTGGGCCTGCTGTGAAGAGGACCGTGTCATCCATGTACATGTGAATGGATGCAGACAAGCACATGGAGGAGGAGATCATTAAGGAAAATGGAGAAAAGTAGTGGGCTTAACACAGATCCTTGTGGGACCCAAGTGGATACAGGCAGGGAGGAGAGAGGGGGTCACCACTTTTGACTGCTTGGGACCTACCCCTGTGGTAGGAGTGGAACAGCTGATGGCTAAGTCAGAGAGGCCTGCAGCCTGGAGTTTGGCTAATAATTGGGTGGTAGACAGGGTTGAATGCTTTGGCTAGATCAATGAAGATAGCAGAAGTGAATAGGCTGTGATCCATACCATTATGGATGGATTTGGTGAGCCTGAGCAGGTGGTGGAGTGATTTTTGGAAGTCAGACTTGTATTGGGTGAAAAAGGAAGAGGAGTCCAGAAAGGGAGAGAGTTGTGACAAGATAATTTGTTCCTGTATTTTGAGGAGAGGAGAAATGAGTCGGTAGCTGTTCTGTACCTGACGGGTCACCATCTTTTGGAGGAGGAGGGTAACAGTGGCAGCCTTCCAGTCAGCAGGGATGGAGGAACACCAGAAAGAGAGGTTAGGGAGGTCATCCAATGGGGAGGAGATTGCAGAAGCAGTCAGATGGAGGAGCTTGCTATCCCAGCCATCTGGGCTCCTACCCTTGGAAGGATTAAGGCGGAAGTGTGTCGGGGATAAAGGATGGAGTTACTGAAAAAAACAATAGTGGAAGGAAGGAGATGACAATCATGCAGGCTGGCAGGGGTGAGAGGGAGGTGAGGAAGGGGAGAGGGAGGAGAGGAGAGAGGAGGTACAGGTGATGAAAAGGAATTACATCTCTATGGTGATGAAGGAGAGGTTAGAGATAGGGGTGTCACTGACTCTGAGGACAGGCAAAGGAGTGGGAGGGGAGAAGAGATTATGGCAGCCTTTCAAAATTTAGACAGGTAACCAATGTTGGTACTGAAGTTAGATGTAAAATTCTCACCTTTGGCAAGCTTATTGCCATGGTACAGGTGCTGTGGAGATGATGATACCTCTGGAAGCCATGGGGGATGGGTTACATTTATTTTTTGACCAGGCCAAATCATGCACTTGCAAGTAAGCTATGAGGTCAGCCATGATCTAGGGGAGGTGGTGTACCTTTTCTCATGTCCTGCTCTGGGGGCATGGCAGTCCCATAAAGGGGAGGCAGTATAGCGCAGTGGTTTAAGGCTCTGAGCTGCAAATCTGGTGACATCCAGCAGACCAGACCTGGGTTTGAATCCCACAGCTTCCACTTGCATACTGTGTGACTCTGAGCAAGTCACTTAACTTCCCTGTGCTCCCAGGTCATCCTGTAAAAAAGCTTCCAGCTTAGTGTGCTACTCCTTGTTAAACAACTAAAAAAATATATATATATATTTAGAGTAATTTTGTTTTGAAATATGTTAGCATGGAATCAGTGGAGCAGACCAATGAGATAGGGGACCAATCAGAGTGACTTAGGTCATGGCGCAAGGGGGTGAGGTCCAGGGATTTGAAGGAAAATATAAGCAGTGTTTTGGTGGGGGTGAGGGGCTTTAGTTGAATGAGAGGCATCAGAGGGTTGTGGTTATGGTGTCAAATCAGAAAAGAGGGAAGTCAAGAGTGGAATGCCACAGGGATCCATCCTGACTCTTGTTCTCTTCAATATGCTCATTAACAACGTTTGAGAATGAATCTGGGGCTGTGTCTCTTTGAAGATGACACCAAGCTCATGGGAGGGTAGATAGTGATGGGGAAGTAGGAAACTGCAGACTGACATGTAAAGATTAGAGAGGTGGCCTAAGGTTTGGCAGTTGAAATTCAATGCCAAAAAGTGCAAGGTGATTCACTTAGGAGACAAGAACCCCAGAACAGAATACTGGATAGGAGGGGTAGAGCTGAGCACTACAGCTGAGAAGAGGGACCAAGTATTCATCATTAATGACTCCCTTAAACAATCAAGCTAGTACAGTGAGGCATCTAGTAAGGCAAATAGGATACTAGGATGTGCCAGAAGGGGTTCTGATAGTAGAAGAAAAGAGTTTTACTGCCTCTTTATTGATCTTTGGTGAGGCTGCACTGAGTATACTGTTCAGAGTTCTGAACTTCTGAAGACCTCACCTCAGGAAAGATAAGGACAAAGGGTGATCAGGATGATTCAGAGCTGACAGGACAGATCGTATGAGGATCTGCTCAAGGCACTGAACATGTCTTCACTGGAGACCAGACAAGAGAGGAATGATATGATAGAGACCTTCAAGTTCCTGTAAGGAATAAACAAGGTGAATGGAGAACTACTTAGCATGAGTAACAATTCAAGGTTATAGAGCACAAGTAGAGACTGATGGGAGGGAGGTTCAAGAGGGATATTGGAAAGTTTTATTTTCCAGAAATGGTGGTGGAAATGTGGAATAGTTTGCCAACTGAGATGGCAGGCACCAAAACCATAAATGGTTTCAAGCATGGCTCTGACAAAGTGAAGGGTATAATGGTTACTCATGCTGATAGTAGTAGGGAGGGGAACAAGGGAGTGGATAGTGAAGGCTATTACCCTGCATGGACAGTAGGTTCTGAGGTTTAATATGGGAAATGGGGCAGACAGGATGTACCATTTTTATGTTGATTGCACACAGTGCAAATAACATATTGCAGGCTGCTGGTGACAGTAGTTTGAATATTTGCACCAACTGCTGACAATTTCAGCTGCAGCAGTAAGGATACCTGGCCATTGCAGCTGTCAGCCATCTGCTGCAATGAGGAGCGACTCATCATTGCAGGGTGGGATGTAAAATCCTTGATATTGCTTAGAACAGGGGGCAGGTTGCCCTGTTCACAAACAATATAACCCCCACCATGTTTATGTGCCAACCGGGTCCCCAAACCTGCCGCTGCCTTGGTGCCCCATTGTTTCTGGTGCCAATGGGGGAGTCCACTCCAGGCATTCTTGTAACACCCCCCCACGCTTTATTCCTGCCGACCGGGTGCCCATTCCGCTGTGGCTACTGCTGCCCCCAAAGAAAGTTGGTGCATGCTGGATGCCTCATCCCAGCATGCCACATGCCCCTGTAAAGGAAAAATGGTCCCGTGAAGTATTTTTTTTTACCTGCAAAAGGAAACAGTTTCTGAGTGTCCCTGGGCCCCACCTGCAACCCGCACTCAACCCACTGTGCACCCTGCCTCCCCACACACACCCCGTCACCCCATACTTACTCCGGAGCTTGGCGAATGATCTTCGTGGACTAGAACACGCCTGCACCTTCAAAGCCGACTCATGAACTGAGGAAATGCCGTAAGCTGTATAATGTAATAAATAGTGTTTTTCAACTTTAGTACATATCTCAGGCATTTTTGGGACTTTTCACCAAATTTTCAACATAGGTTTTTGGAACCTCCTCATGACTTTGAATCATTACATATAATCTGGCCCTGAAATGTGATTTCGCTGTCACTGAGCGGAATCACCTTGGGAGTGATTAACGCAAATGACAGTGCCAGTGTTCATGAGGTGGATCCAAACAGCCTATGTGGCAAATTGTGGGAAAAATTCAGAAAATGACTGTTTTACGAGCGAGGCCAGCAGTTGCTACCCACGCTCGTAATCTTTGTGAATTTGCTATATTTTCATGCCAGATTTTCAACATTGGCATTTTTCACACCTCCCGTGAACAGTACAGCTGTCATTGTTCACATCCTGGCATGAAATGTGTTTTCTGACTTCTGGTGCAGAATAGCGCGGTCGCTGTGGGAAATCAGTGTTCAGGACAGATTAAGAAAATGACAGTGACACTGTTCATGAGTAGAGGTCCTGAAATGGCTGTGTTGAAAATCTGCTAACGATACTCCATAAAATGACTGTGTTACGAGCGTGTGTTGCGCAGTTTGCACACACGCTCGTAACTTCGTGAATTTATATTTTCACTTCAGATTTTCAACATTGCCATTTTCCCACACCTACGTATGAACAGTGCATCCGTCATTTTTCCCATCCTGGCCGAAATGTGTTTTCGCACTTCCAGTGCAGAATAGAGCAGTTGCTGTGGGAAATCACTGTCCGGGACCGATTAAGAAAATGATAGTGATACTGTTCATGAGCAGAGGTCCTAAAATGCCTATGTTGAAAAATTTGGTGATGATAGCTCAACAAATGATCAGATATAAGTGTGCGTTGCACACTTTCCACACACCCTTGTAACTTCGCAGATTTGTATGTTGTCATGCCAGATTTTCAACAGTGGCATTTTTCACACCTCCATATGAGCAGTACAGCTGTCATTTTCACATCCTGACTGAAAAGTGGTTTCACAGTTGATGTACTACACAAAGCGGTCGCTGTGGTAAATTAGTGTTAGGGACAGATTAAGAAAATGACAGTGGCACTGTTCATGAGCAGAGGTCCTAAAAGCCCTATGTTGAAAATTTGGTGACGAAACTCCATAACATGACTGTGTTAAAAGCGTGCATTGAAATGTTTCCAAGCACCCTTGTAACTTCGCACATTTGTAATATTTTCACACCATATTTTCAACAGTGGCACTTTTTTCACACCTCCTTATGAACAGTACAGCTGTCATTTTTCACATCCGGTCTAAATATGTTTTTGCACTCCTGCTGGAGAATAGCATGGTCACTGTGGGAAATCAGTGTTTGGGGCAGATTACGATCGAATAAGTGAGAGGGGGGAGTGACTGAGCTAAACTGAGCTCTGTCGGGACTGCTGCAGATTTGTTTGTGGGCAGAAAAAGGCCCCAGCGCAAGAGCCCAGTACAAAAGGGCAGCCTTCAGCACTGGGAGAAACAGAACGAGAGAGCGAGTGAGGGAGAGTGAGTGAGTGAACTCACCGGAGCACTGTTCGGACTGCTGCGGATTTCTTTGTGGGCAGAAAAAGGCATCAAAGCAGGCAGGGGCCCAGTAGAAAAGGCCAGCCTGCAGCGGTGGGAGAAACAGAACGAGTGAGTGAGATGGGGGACTGAGTGAACTCAACAGATCTCTAGCAGGACTGCTGCGGATTTCTTTGTGGGCAGAAAAAGGCGCCAATGCAGGCAGGAGCACTGCATAAAGGCCGCTACTTGCAGCGCCAGGACAACAGAAAGAGTGGTGACAGGGAGACTGAGCGACTTTCAAATTTAGCCTCTGTCGCGACAGCTGCGATCTTTGTGGACAGACAAAGGTGCCAAACGCAGCCAGAGCCCTGTGACACAAGCGTAGCCTGCAGCAACAAGAGAAACAAAATGAGGAGTGCCAGAGCGGGTAGTGAGCGAGCTCAACAGAGCTGTATTGTGACTGCTGCGATTTCTTTGGGGCAGAAATGCGGTAACAGAGGCAGGAGCCCAGTACAAAAGGCCAGCCTGCAGCACCGGGAGAAATGGAATGAGTGAGTGAGAGGGGGAAGTGAGCGAGCTCAATGGAGCTATGTCGGGACTGCTTCAGATTTCTTTCTGGCCAGAACAAGCCGGCAATGCAGGCAGGAGCCCAGTACAAAAGGGCAGCCTGCAGTGGCAGGAGACACAGAACGAATGAGTGAGGGGAGTGAGTGAGCACAACGGAGCTCTTTTGGGTCTGCTGCAGATTTGTTTGTGGGCAGAAAAAGACAGCAATGCACGCTGGGGCCCAGTACAAAAGGGCAGCCTGCAGTGGCGGGAAAACCAGAATGAGCAAGTGAGAGAGGGGGAGTGAGCAAGCTCAATGGAGCTCTATCGTGACTGCTGCACATTTCTTTGTGGGCATGAAAAGCCGGCAACACAGGCAGGAGCCCAATACAAAAGGGCAGCCTGCAGCGCTGGCAGAAACGGAATGAGCGAGTGAGAGAGGGGGAATGAGAGCAAGCTGAATGGAGCTGTGTCGGGACTGCTGCAGATTTCTTTGTGGGCAGAAAAAGGCTGCAATGCACACAGGAGCCCAGTACAAAAGGCCAGTCTGTAGCGCCTGCAGAAAAGGAACGAGCCATTGACAGAGGAGGAGTGAGCGACCTCAACGGAGCTGTGTCAGGACTGCTGCAGATCTCTTTGTGGGCATAAAAAGCTGCCAATGCAGGCAGGAACCCAGTACAAAAGTGCAGCCTGCAGCAGTGGGAGACACAGAACAAGCGAGTGAGGGAGGGGGAGTGAGTGAGCTCACCAAAGCTTAGCTGGGACTGCTGCGGATTTCTTTGTGGGCAGATAAAGGCAGCAATGCACGCAGGGGTCCAGTACAAAAGGGCAGCCTTCAGTGGCGGAAGAAACAGAACGAACGAGTGAGAGAGGGGGAGTGAGTGAGCCAGCTCAAAGGAGCTGTATTGTGACTGTTGCAGATTTCTTTGTGGGCAGAAGAAGGCAGCAACGCAGGCAGAAACCCAGTACAAAAGTGCCACCTGCAGCACCGGCAGAAATGGAATGCTCGAGTAAGAGAGGGGGAGTGAGCGAGCTCAACGGAGCTCTGTTGGGACTGCTGCAGAGGCAGAAGCTAACTACAAAATGGCAGCCTGCAATGCCAGGAGAAACAGAATGAGCGAATGAGACAGGCAGAGTGAATGACCTCAACAGAGCTCTGTCAGGACAGCTGCGAATTTCTTTGTGGGCAAAAAAAGGTGCCAACACAGGCAGAAGCCCAGTACAAAAAGACAGCCTGCAGCAGCGAGAGACACAGAATGAGCGAGTGAAGGATGGGGAGTAAGTGAGCTCAACGGAGCTATGTTGGGACTGCTGCGGATTTCTTTGTGGACAGGAAAAGGCAGCAATGCACGCAGGGACCCACTACAAAAAGGCAGCCTGCATTGGTGTGAGAAACAGAACAAGCAAGGAGAGGGGGACTGAGCGATCTCAATGGAGCTTCATCGTAACTGGTGCAGATTTCTTTTGTGGCAGAAGAAGGCGGCAATGCAGCAGGGAGCCCAGTACAAAGGGCAGCCTGCAGCGCCGCAGAAACGGAACGAGAGAGTAGAGACGGTGAGTGAGTTAGCTCAATGGAGCTCTGTCGGACTGCTGCAGATTGTTTTGTGACCAGAAAACGTACAACAGAGGCAGGAGCCTAGTACAAAGGGCAGCCTGCAGCGCCAGGAGAAAAAGAATGAGTGAGTGAGACAAGGGGAGTGAGTGACCTCACGGAGTTCTGTCGGGATAGCTGCAGATTTTTTGTGGGCAGGAAAAAGCAGCAATGTAGGCAGGAGGCCAGTACAGAAGGCCAGCCTGCAGCGCAGGCAGAAATGGAATGGGTGACTGAGAGAGGGGGAGTGAGCAAGCTCAAAGGACCTGCGCCAGGACTGCTGCAGATTTATTTGTGGGCAGAATAAGCCACCAACGCAGGCAGGAACCCTTTACAAAAGGACAGCCTGCACCCGGAGGAGACTCAGAACCAGTGAGTGAGTGAGCTCAACAGAGCTCTGTTGGGACTGCTGCAGATTTCTTTGTGGGCAGAAAAAGGCAGCAATGCACCCAGGGGCCCAGTACAAAAGGACAGCCTGCAGCGGTGGCAGAAACAGAACGAGTCAGTGAGAGGGGGGGAGTGAGTGAGCTCAACAGAGCTCTATCGTGACTGCTGTGGATTCCTTTGTGGGCAGAAAAAGGCAGCAATGCAGGCTGGAGCCCAATACAAGAGGCCAGCCTGCAGCGCCGCAGACACGGAACGAGTGAGTGACAGAGGAGGAGTGAGCAACCTCAACGGACCTGTGTTGGGACTACTGCAGATTTCTTTGTTCGCAGAAAAGCCACCAACAGAGGCAGGAGCCCAGTAAAAAGTTCAGCCTGCAGCGCAGGAGAAACAGAATGAGGGAGTCATAGGGGAGTGACCCACCAACGGAGCTCTGTCAGGCCATCTGTGATTTCTTTGTGACAGAAAAGGTGCCAACGCAGGAAGGAGCTCAGTACAAAACAGCAGCCTGCAGCACCAGGAGAAACAGAATGAGCGAGTGACAGAGGGCCTGTGAGTAACTCAACGGACCAACTGAATCAACATTCAGCACTGACAAATGCTTGTTTTTTATTGTGTCCAGAACTGACTGTGTGTGTGTGTGTGGGGTTGTTGCAGGCTGCGTGTGCAGTTAAAACACGATTCCCAGAATCATTAACTAGCACTAACCACGCAGTGTTAACCTCTTCAAGAAAGCATTTAGTATACCTGTACACCTTATATGCATTAGAGTAACCCCCAGTTGTATGAGCACCTGGTTGCAATTAGTAATCCTGTGCAAAAAAAATAAAATAGTGCCACATTAACAGGTTAGCACTGCACAGAAGAATGCTTTTTAAAATAGTATCAGCCATGCTTATCACAATGCAGTGCTAGTTCTGTTACAGTGGTATGTGGGCCCCCATTTTCAGATTAGTGTTGTGCACTCCTAAGTGCTGCACCTGAGATAGCACACAGCCACAGAAGGTGGTGGAAATGGCACCTCTCCAGTGAGGAGAGAGAGGACCGCAGGGTGTCGGAGGGCTCAGTAATGGGACACATCCTTCAGTGTCTTTATAAGTGGCATAACAGAGAAACTGGAAGGGAGATATGCCTTTGTAGATGACACCACAATCTGTAATAGCTGATAGGGTGCAGATGGAGAGAATGAGTAGGATATTAGAAACTTAAGGAGTGCTATGGGACACATGGCAGTTCGGGTTCAAAACCAAAAGTGCAAAATCACATCTAGGTACTAGAAGCCTAGAGGCTGAGTATAAAATGTAGAGGGAGGTACTTATGGTCACTAAGGAAACCTTTATACAGCACTGTGCTCTGTATGCAGGAGAGAGATTACTCATTTACATGGCTGTAGTAGTATATATGCACATGCACATGATCAGGGTAGCATCAAGTGATGCTGAATACTACAATCGATCCAACCATGCTGTTCCCACAGTGTAATGTTTAGCTCTGCACGCTAACCTTCTGAAAATGGGCCCTGATTGACTAAAATCCTGGCCGATGCCTCCTAAGATGCAGAAGGTAAACATAAAGGTTTATGTTATCTATCTCTTTATGTATTGTTTTATCGTATTTTGCTTGCAAAACCTTTATCTGATTTCAAAACATTGTGATGTGACTTAAAATGTTTATAACAGACTAGTTAAAATACAATTTGCTTTCTTCTTTTACCTATTTGCTGTCTTTATTTACTTATAAAAACACAGTCTGGTGGGCTGGGCTAGCAGCTTGGTGGTGATTGCACTGCCTCCCATGCCAGTGGCCCAGTTTTGGGGGTGGACCTGAGTTGCACAGGGGTTAGCTGGGGGGAGGGATATGATTGAGCATCTCGGGGAATGCTCTCCTCTCAGTGAGGAGAAGTCTGATCACCCTGCTCTTCAACATCCACCTAGCTGAGGAGGGCTGGCAGGGCAGTGGAGTTGCATAAGGGGGAGGGCTCAGGCAGGCACAAAGCAAGCATGTATCTTGATATGAAATTGCATCATTCCATGCTTGGCTGCCCAGGGGATGAAACCAAAGGTAGAAACCCCCTAATGGCAAAATGATCCAACAACCTGCTGCAGATTTTGCACTGCTAACCAGGCTCTGCTCATATATGTGTCTCCTTGTCAATGGCCCTCCCCCTCCTGGCCTCAACACGGGGGATGTGAGTGGAGGGGGGGATCTCAGAGCAAATGTGTCCTGTGAATGGTAAGTGATTGGGCTGGAGATGTCAGTGGGCAAAGGGGTAGCAGGGTGACTAAGGAGATAAAAATCTCTATGGGGAAAAAAAAAAGAAATAAAACACAGTTTGAGAAGCTCAAACCCCAAAACAGACTGCGCATGCCTCCAGTGAGGATTCACAGTAAAGTTATTTAGTAAAACAATGCAAATTATATGCATATGCCAGCTAAACTCCAGATGAAAATTGAATACTGAGGGATTGCAGCAAAAATATTTATTTTAAAATAAAAACTTAAAACATAGTCCATAGAGTACAAACTAGCAATGATTTTGGCTTACACTTCCACAGCTCCTGAAGTGCTTCCCAAGCATTCAACTCAGATAAGTTGCTGGACTTACACAGTAATTAATTACACATAAAACAAATCAACACTTTAACTTGGAAAAATGCATGCAGCTCCCTATGTATACAGGTATGTTAGGAATATCCTGTATTAGCTTCCTATACAAATGTGTTGTCTGACAATAAATGAAGGCAGCACTTATTTAAAAGAATAAACTACAGCATTTAAATTAGTTTTAAAAGTTTCTTGTCACATCACAATGGTCTGAAATTTGACTAAAGGTGTGCAAGCAAAACAAAAGGAAAACCCCTATAAAGAAGTAGAATAAGAGATAGCCCTGTTTTGCTTACCTCAGCTCTGCAGTTTTAGATGTCCTCTCATCATGCTAGCAGCTAACTGAATGCAACAGGCAATGAGTTCAGCTGTAGGGCATTCATGGGGGAAGGGCAGGAGATGGGTAGTTTCAGAACATAGTCCATTTCAGTATATAGTTTATTTATTTCAGTATATAGAGTATGTGAATTTTCAGTCTACAGTGTATGTGTTTCAATACATAGTGTATGTGTTTCACCATGTAGTGTATTTGTTTCAGTATATAGTGTATGCAGATTTTTCAGTGCATAGTGTATTTATTTCAACAGATAGTGTATGTATTTCAATATAAAGTGAATATGTTTCAATATATAGTGTATTTGTTTCAGTATATAGTGTATGTGCTTTTTTCAGTGTGTAGTATATGCATTTTAATAGATAGTGTATGTATTTCAATATACAGTGTATTTGTTTCAATATATAGTGTATGCAGATATTTCAGTGCATAGTGTATTTATTTCAATAGATAGTGTATGTATTTCGATATAAAGTGTAGATGTTTCAATATATAGTGTATTTGTTTCAGTATATAGTGTATATGCTTTTCAGTGTGTAGTGTATGCATTTCAATATATAGTGTATTTGTTTCAGTATATAGTGTATGCAGTTTTTCTCAATATATAGTGTATGTGTTACAATCTATAGAGTATTTGTTTCAGTAGATAGTTTATGTGGATGTTTCCGTCTGTAGTGTATGTATCTCAATAGGTAGTGTATATGTTTCAGTATATAGTGTATGTGGATTTGCAGTACTCAGTATGTGGATTTCAGTAGATAGTGTATGTATTTCACTATGCAATGTAAGCATTTCACTATATAGTGTATGTGTTTCACTATATAATATATGTATTTCAGTATACAGTATATGTATTTCACTATACGATGTATATATTTTAGTAGATACTGTATGTGGTTCGCTACATTGTGTATGTATCTCACTATATAATGTATATATTTCACTATATGATGTATGTATTTCATCATGTAGTGTGTGTTTTACTATACAGCCAGAGATTCCGAATTATGTCCCTAATGGCTTGCCATATTGGTAGCCACACAGATATATGGCAGTAGTAGATAGTATAAAAAATACCTTCTAGTATGGTATCAAGCTTACATATCACATGCCGTAGTGTGCTGGCATCCCAAATGTCAGGGGTCTCACAGCTTCATTCCAGTGGTGTCCATGGGCACTTCAATGTCCATGGTGCTGCCACTGGCCCATGTCTGCCTGTTCTGTTGTGCAGTGGTGGTGGGTGTCTTTGTTGGAGGCATGCACTACAGTTATGGCAGGGTCCCCGCTGCTGCAACCTGTGCTCCCGCATGCCCAGAACTCCACGCCTTTGTGTATGGCGTGGAGTGCGGGCACACCTCTGACACCCCCTCGGACCACCCATGCACGCAGCTGCATATCTGGCCGGTGGAAATCCAGTGCACAAGTGGCTTGCGCAACTTCTGCAAGTGCCACCAGGGGTTCGTTGGACCCCTGCTGTGCAGCATTTTAACGTAAGGTTACCTACGAGTAGGCAACCTGCACATTTGTGCATAGGGCCCGATATTTGCAAAAGACGTAAGTGTTTCTGAAATAAGCACAATTTACATTCAATGTTTCGTAATGTTTTCAACGGTACATGAATCATTTTCTATTTAGTAGTGAAGCAAGGTCATTCCTTTTTTAATTAAATTAGATGTTCAGAAAAAAAATACACAGAAGGGGATGTTATGATGTTTAGAAGTAAATTAACTGGTGACTTGAAATACTAAGTATAGAAATAAAAAAATACTAAGAAACAACTTGTCAACTGTCTCTGGCCAGGGTAACCTTTCCAGACCTCAGAACATTACACTTAACAGCGTGGTTCTGATGAGTTAGAGTTTTCTGGTTTGAAATCATCAAAGGAGGTGCTGAAAGTCTAGAAGCTTTTTGGGAAACCAGCCATACAAGAAATGCATGTTCCTCAAAGTGGAAGAGATTCTCATGCTGATGTACTTCTAGAAAGACAATCCCATTGCAGGCATGGCTGTCCACAGTGCTGGACCAACATTCCCACCTGCCATTCACCACATCACTACCGGCGAAGCCAGGCTAAAGATTTCTGCAGTCAGAGTACCCGAAGCACTGCAGCTGTTTTTTTGCCAACTCTCTCACCATGGCATCCAGGACTACAGAAAGAGGGGCAAGTAGAAATATGGGCTGTTGGCACCATGTTGAAACTTGCACACTCATGTGAGACTACAGTGGACATCCTAAAAGCACTGAGTTTGCCCATTTCTATTTCAGCAGTCACATGACTGCGTTATCTTGAAGCAGAGGAGAGTGTGTCCGATTGGCTCAAGTACTCAAACACCCTCCTCTGGCCAATTAGACAGCATCACGCGGTACTGAGGAGGGCAGGCAGTAGAGTGTGAGTCAGAAGGGCTGTGGTGACAAGAGGAAGCAAATGGATCTGCACTACTTGGTGCTTGGATTATGCTACAAAAATTAGCAAAGGGGGAGCTGGAAGAAATAAATTATGGTGCAGCCAGACAGGCAGGAAAATAAAAAAGAAACCACAGAAAAAGCAAGAAAGACTTGCAATGAAGCATGGAGAGGATATAGAATGGCAGACAGGTAGGTATAATGCCCTACTGAACAAAACAGAGTGAAACTTAAGCAGGAAAAAATATACAACAGAAATTAAGCAGGAGAGACTATAAAAAAATTGGGAGGGTGCTGCAGCACACAGAAAAGGAAATGCTACAGTGAGTAGCAGTACACAATGAAATCAAGCAGGAAAGAACATAGAGGGCCAGTGTGTGCCAGGACTGAAAAATGGAATGCTCTACTGAATGAAAAACTTTGTGAAATATTAAACAGGCAAGATTCCAGAATACAAAACAAAGCAGGAGAGATTAAAAAAAACTGGAGAGCACTGCAGCAGACTGAAGGAAATGCCAGTAAATAACAGAGCAGTCTAAATCAAACACACCTACACACCCAAATCAGGCAAGTTCCTGCTCCTTCCTTGTTCCCAGTCACCTGACTGTTGGTCAAGCCATGTTCTGTGAGACAGTCCTTTCATTTTGGATCTCACTCTAAGCGCCTGTCTACTCCAATGCAGCTGTCTACTGAGAGGGCAGCACCAGGATATTACCAATTCTACTTGCAGATGTTTATTAAAGCACCGAAGTTCTACGGAACAGAAGTTTGAAGGAACACAAAGCTCCAAAGGAAGGGTGGAGCTCACTCACCTTTCTGACAACCCCAATAGACTATCGTCCAGGTCACTTAGCAGGACCATGACAGAATCGGGGTTGGGGGGATCAAAAAAGTAATTTAAAAAATATATACTGTTTTGTACAGCTTGCTGTCCACTCCCTCATGAGGGCTGTGCCCCTACAGGGCACAACACACCACAACCTAAAATGGGCACTGAAATGCTCAAGATGTATAAAAATTAGCGATGCATAATACAGATATTTATATACAAATACAGTAAATGCAGCATTTACAAATACTAGTATAAATATTACTAGCAGTGTTAAACCCACTGAAAATGTATGAGACCATTGCTGAAGCTGTTTGACACACACACACACACACACACACACACACTTGTTTTTATTACATTGTGAGGACGCATGTGTGGAACATGTCTTGTAGGGACACTGCTTTCCCAATACCCTATCAACAAGACGATCAATTGGGTGTGTTTGAGAGCTGTTTGTAACCATAAATATCACTTCAAAGTTTCAGTTAGGACATAAATAACAGATTGACATGTCACTGCCTTCTGGGGACCGTTTCAGGTATTCCACACAAGTGGGGACCTCCTGATACACAAACGGACACCTTGGTATTTTGACAACCTGGGGACTACACTGTCCTTTTGGGAACATTTATGTTATTGTTGTTTTTGTTATATATTTCATACTAGTCACATAAAAAAGACTAGGATTCCCCACCTCTGATGTAGATAAACAGTAAGTGGATGATTTTAAAATACTGCATTTTCATTTTGGTAGTCCATTCAACAAACTGTTACACAATGAAAACCATGAAAGAGAATCTGTATAATAAAGGAACACATTTATTTACTAATGTGAGGTAGAATGATGCACAGTTTTTATGTTCTCTTATGCGCTTGCGCAAGGAACGTTTTGGGAGAGTAGCACACTTAGAGGTGTGCCTCTCCCACCCAGTGCACTGCTCCCTTGAGCAGGCGTGGCGGTCCTGCAGCAATGGTGCAGCAGCTCAGTATGACAGCGGTGTTCTCTGCTTCAAAGAAAAACACCGCTGCCTACTGAGCGCCACCTCTCGGCCACGCTGCCATTTCCCCGCGCAGCATACCTCACGCCACCCCCCAAAGCTGTGGCCATGCTGGGAGTCTACCCCAGCATGGCAAACATTGTTTGCCGACGGGGTGCCCAATCCCCGTCGGCTCCACGGCCCCAGTTATCCTGCTGCCACGCCTGGGAGCCCACCCCAGCATGGCAAACGCTTGCTTTATTTTGCCGACAGGGGTGCCTAATCCCTGCCGGGCCCTCGCGCCTCAGCGAGCTTGCCAACGGGGTGCCCAGCCTCGTCGGCTCTCGGCACCCCCCAGCTGTGTAGGTTTGGCCGGCCGGGGTGCCTAACCCCGCTGGCCCCGCCCCCAGCATAGTTTGCCGACCGGGTGCCCAACTCCGCCGGCCTCGGCCCCCAGCCATCTTCTGCCACGCTGGGAGCCCACCCAGCGTGGCAAACGTCCCATGCCGTCTTTTTTTACCTGTAAACAAAACTGTCCTGCGCTCTCCAAACCCTCTCCCACAACCTGCACCCACCCAGCCTCCCCACACCCTCACCCCATACTTACCTCCGGACTCGCGGACGATCTTCGGTGGACCAGGAACACGCCTGCACTCTTCAAAGGCGCTCCAACTGAGGAAATGCTGGTAAGCTGTATAATGGGCCAGATGGGGGTTCAACTGTTGAATATCTGGGCAGTTTTTGATTTTTGCACCTTCTGATGGGGCTTTTCATGAATGATGGTCATTGGCCTTGTTTCGTCGGCGGGTGATTTGTGACTGTATGAAATCACCCTTCGCCTCAATAACGCTATGACAGTGACATCATTCATGAAAGGGGTCCCAAAACCCCATGTTGAAAATTTGTGTAAAATCTAAAATGACTGTTTTACGAGCTTGCTTGCAGTTCCTACGCAGGCTCGTAAGTTCGCGAATTTTCAATATTTTCACTCCAGATTTTCAACATTGCCATTTTACCACACCTCCTCATGAGTTGTACAGCTGTCATTTTTCACATCTCACCAAAAACGTGTTTCCGACCATATAGCGCACAATGGCGCAGTCGGTGTGCGAAATCAATGTATGGAACACATTAAGAAAATCACAGTGACACTGTTCATGAGCAGAGGTCTTAAAATGGCTATGTTGAAAATTTGGTGAAAAAATTCCTAAATATAACTGTTTTATGAGTCTGCGTTGCGCAGTCAGTTCCTATGCACGCCGAGTTTGCAAATTTTCAATATTTTCACTCCAGATTTTCAACATTGCCATTTTACCACACCTCCTTGTGAGCACTGCAGCTGTCATTTTTCACATCTTGCCCAAAGCGTGTTTCGCCCATGCTTAGCGCACAATGGCACAGTCGATTTGGAACTCAGTGTATGGGACACATTAAGAAAATCACAGTGTCACTGTTCATTAGCAGAGGTTTTAAACTGCCAATGTTGACAATTTGGTGAAAAATTCCTAACAATCACTGTTTACCAGCGTGCATTGCACAGTTCCTACGCATGCTCCTTAGGTTTGCGAATTTTCAATATTTCCACTCCAGATTTTCAATTGCCATTTTACCACACTTCCTTATGAGCAGTACAGCTGTCATTTTTCACATCCTGCCCAAAACGTGTTTCCGCCTATGTAGCGCACAATGGGGGTAACAAAAAGGTCATGCTGACAATTTATTGTGCAAATACCAGCAATTGTACAGGGCATTAGGGTAAAGCACCATACATGCCAAACACCACTGCAAAGACCTGCAAGCGAACGTTCGGCATTGACAAATTCTTGTTTACTATTGGTACAAAAGACTCCTAGTCTCCTAGTATCTTGAACCACTGGCATTGAATAATAAAAGTATAATGAATAAGCTTCAATTGGAAGGCATTAAAGCTCTGCTTTTTTGCAGTGGACGGCAACAGGTCATTTGTTAACAAATTAAATTCTAACAAGATAATTTTTTTAAAAGCTTTAACAACTTGGTATACAAAACAAGTTCAGCTCGACACTTTAAAGGGAAACCTCTGAAAGTGTAAAGAAAAGCAGTTCTGAAGTTTTTTTTTATCTTGTGGTATTTTTTTTTTTAAAGCAAACCGATAACATTAGTTGTTAACCATTAAAATAACTCAAGAAGGCCAAAGCGGTAAAATAATAAATCTACACTTTGTAGTTAGTACTGAACTACTCACCCACCTTGCTACCTCTCAATATGTTGACAGTGCACCACACTTAAAAAAGCCACTTTGTTAACGATAATGCTGTTTAAAAAACTAAAATATTTCTATAACTAAAAACGTATGAAAGGCGGGATTAGGTATGTCCATGGTGCATAAACATGTAAACCCCCTTAACCTGGGAGGATGCGCCAGGTAGACCCCCAGTCTTGACTGACGCCTAGGATGTCAACAACCAAGACGTCAGATGCTCTACCTAATGCATCTTCCCAGATTAAGGAGTTTTATCTATATTTATATTTCCATTTTTTTCAAACTTTTCTCCATTTAACTGCATTGCATCGTAAATAGCTGGTCCACAGAAGATTATGTATTGTATGAACATTTGTTTTAAACTCTAAAACTCATGACTGCACTGTAGAACTTTTATATACATTTAAAATATATTGTGGTAGTTATTTGGCAGACTTAGTACATTCCCTATCGGCCCAGTTAGCTTTTAGTTATTTTTTTTACTTTTAGCAATTTTCTCAGTGATTCTCAATCTGTGGTCCTCTCCTAGCCCGCCGGGGCTTAGGAACCCGCCATCGAGACCCCAGAGCCGTCGAGGACCCTCCACCTGCCTGCCCGGGTACCTCCGAAGAGCCTCCAGCCCTGCCGCAACTGCCAAAGTCCTGCACCCAGCCCTTCCAGGAAGCCTGTTGACAGGGGCCGACCGCTGATACGCACGGCCAGACAGAGAACCATGAGCTCGGCCGCACCCTGGTCCTTTGACCCGCTAAAGGCGTAAAAGCCACCAGGTCCTCTCCTAGCCTGCCGGGGCTTAGGAACCCGCCATCGAGACCCCAGAGCCATCGAGGACCCTCCACCTGCCTGCCCAGGTACCTCCGAAGAGCCGCCAGCCCTGCCGCAAACACCAAAGTCCTGCGCCCAGCCCTTCCAGGAAGCCTGTTGACAGGGGCCGACCGCTGATACACATGCCTAGACAGAGAACCATGAGCTCGGCTGCACCCTGGTCCTTTGACCCACTAAAGGCGTAAAAGCCGACAGGTCCTCTCCTAGCCCGCCGGGGCTTAGGAACCCGCCATCAAGACCCCAGAGCCGTCGAGGACCCTCCACCTGCCTGCCCAGGTACCTCCAAAGAGCCGCCAGCCCTGCCGCAACCGCCAAAGTCCTGCGCCCAGCCCTTCCAGGAAGCCTGTTGACAGGGGCTGGCCACTGATGCGCACGCCCAGACAGAGAACCAAGAGCTCGGCTGCACCCTGGTCCTTTGACCCACTAAAGGCGTAAAAGCCGTCAGGTCCTCTCCTAGCCCGCCGGGGCTTAGGAACCCACCATCGAGACCCCAGAGCCGCCGAGGACCCTCCAACTGCCTGCCCAGGTACTCCTCCAAGAGCCGCCAGCCCTGCCGTGAACTGCAAAGTCCTGCGCCCAGCCCTTCCAGGAAGCCTGTTGACAGGGGCCGACCGCTGATACGCACACCCAGACAGAGAAACATGAGCTTGGCTGCACCCTGGTCCTTTGACCCGCTAAAGGCGTAAAAGCCGCCAGGTACGTTTTCACCGCTTTCCAGCTGTCGGTTGCCACCAGCTCAGTCTGCAGTGCTCCCTGGCTGTACTCCTCAGGAAAGCGCTGTTTTCACCTGAACTGCTGGCCTTGGGCACTTTCTTGACTGGGACTACTTGCCCGCTTGAATGCGCCTCCCTCACCCGCCCAGGTTAACTCCTGAGTGGATTCAAGACTCATGCTACAGCCCCTTCAGTGGCAGCTTATTTGGACTATTTATCCCTGGATTTAAGTATTTCTGGCCTTTTGCCATTCTTTTCGCTTGAGCGATACCTGAGCTAATTTTTCTGTGTAGTTAATCCTTTTATACTGCCTGGTACTTGTAATTGATAGAGCCTAAGTCTTAACCTGTGGAGCTATCTTGTAACTAACTTAAAGCTTGACTTTATCTGCCTATAGTGTGTATAGACCTCTCTCTCACTGTTTTCTTTGGATCCCCTCCCTATTCTCACACTCCCGCCCTTTTTCTTTGTCCTCTGGCCACGCCTTATCCCTCAGCTTCCCTTACTTAAGTCTCTCCCTTGCTGCTCTCCTTAGGTCCTCTCCTAGCCCGCCGGGGCTTAGGAACCCGCCATCGAGACCCCAGAGCCGTCGAGGATCCTCCACCTGCCTGCCCAGGTACCTCCGAAGAGCCGCCAGCCCTGCCGCAACCGCCAAAGTCCTGCGCCCAGCCCTTCCAGGAAGCCTGTTGACAGGGGCCAACTGCTGATACGCACACCCAGACAGAGAACCACGAGCTCGGCCGCACCCTGGTCCTTTGACCCGCTAAAGGCGTCAAAGCCGCCAGGTACGATTTCACCGCTTTCCAGCTGCCGGTTGCCTCCAGCTCAGTCTGCAGTGCTCCCTGGCTGTACTCCCTCAGGAAAAGCGGCTGTTTTCACCTGAACTGCTGGCCTTGGGTACTTTCTTGGACTGGGACTACTGAGCGCCGCTTGAAAGTGCCTCCCTACCCACCTCAGGTTAACTCCTGAGCAGATTCAAGACTCAAGTGCTACAGCCCCTTCAGTGGCAGTTTGTCCCGCCGGCGCTTGCGCCTGGCTCTCCCACCTCCCCCACCTCACCCACCCTGGTTGACCCTTAGATTTATAGCTCTCGAAAGTCCATATGACTAAGTGCCCACTTTCCCATTGGTCCCTTTTTATCTCTCACGCTGGGGTAGTCAACCCTAACGTCTGTCTAAACTTTTCAAAATCCTCCTCCCTAAAGTTCAGAACTCCCCGAACCAAATCGCCTCCTCCTATCCTGCGAGACACCGAACGGTTTCATTTATATATACTCACTCCTAAGCCTCTCTCATTAGTGCCTCTGTTTTTCTTTCTCTTTCCCTATCTGCTCCAACTTAATTCCCAGAACCTTGCTCCACTTCTACCACTCCCCAGCTCACCCCTGCAAAAACCCCTCAGCTGCACATTCAAAAGTGTTGGGTCCTAAGTGTGAATTATGTCATCCTCGCCTACACAAGCACCTTGTCCCCACAGCAGACTGAATAGGATTATCGTCCTGATCTTCCTCTCCCTCCTCTGGGGCATAAACAAAGTCTCTTTGTCAGTATGCACCGACACTCTCAGAACTTCCCCCTCAGCCACTGACTTCTGTTTCTCCAACCTCATGACTGCAGACCATAGACCGAAACCTCCTGGGAACACCTTCTCCTCACAAGGCTGCACTATCGAGCTCTGTCCTCTCAGAAATAAAAGAAGTGTTATAAGAATGCTCCAGACCTCCTTAGCACACTGCTCTGTACCTAGCATCACTCCTGATAATACTTTCTGGGATATTGAGCTGAACCCAGGCCCGCCCAGCAGTGGGGCTCCCCGACTGACCTTACAACAAACCAAGGGATTTTTATATCGCATATGAACACTGAAGTCTCTTAAATCACCTGCCTGAAGTGGAAGCATGGCTCAATGTACATGATCTCGACATACTGTGCCTGTCAGAGACCTGGCTGAAACCCGAACACCTGATTCCTTGTGCACCATACCTGGCTACACATTTATTCAGAAGGACAGACCGGATCATGAGGGGTGGAGGAGTTGCCCTCACCATAAATCTCACCTGGATGTTAGTATCATCACTGACTCTAACCCCCAAACCTCAAGTGAATCAATGCACGAGCTCCTGTCCCTTGGCTCTAAAAAACTTCACATAATCTGTATTTATAATCCACCCTCTGGGGGAGTAAATGGGCTTCAGGAAGCACTCCAGCTCACCCTAAAATGCATCAACAATAATGAAGCTATCATCCTTGGTGATGTCAACTTGAACTGGCTAGGTCCTTCGCACAGTTCCCTGGCTTCTCTAGTGCAAGGTCTAAACTTTCACCAACAAATAACGGAATTCACTAGACTGTCTGGGCCGCAGTCTGGCACACTTATTGACTGGATCATGACAAACAGACCTGAACACATGACCTGCTCTGGGATCTTGGCAGATACTATCACTGATCACTCCCCTATATACTGCCAGTGGAGGGCTGGTCAGCCACTCCCCCCACCTCGGCAGGTCACTTTTACAAATTTTGCAAACCTGGATACAGTCTCCTTCCTCCGGAACATCTCAAACATTGACTGGTCGAATATTTACTGGGCTAAGAATGTAGAGAATGCCCTGAACGCATTCCTAAAACATTACCTCCCTGTGCAAAACAAGCATGCTCCAAAAACCACGCGTAGAGGTAGGGGAAAACAAACTAGATGGCTACATAAGGATCTCCTAAAACAACTAAGGTACAGGGACACGCTCTGGGAAAACCTTCAAAAACTCTAAATCGACTAGGGACTATACAAACTACAGGCAAGAAAGAAATTCTTGCAGGAAAAACATTAGGCTGGCAAAAAGCGTGTATTATCAGAATCTGCTAAAGAACTCAGCCCATGACCCCCGTAAATTTTGGGCCACATAAAAACCTTCCTGGGGACACCTCAATCAGTTACACCCTCTGACATGGTAATAAGTGGCTCTCATTGCAATAACCCCATCACCATAGCAAACGCCTTCAATAGGATGTTCTCAGATCTCTCCCCATACCAGCACTTTGCCACCAGCAGCCTCCACTGCCGACACTGTGCCTCTTACTGACCCTGCCACCCCTGCCAGTGATCAAAACCTATACCACACCTCCTCTATTTCAAAGCCATCACCAGCTCCTCAGGTTCTGTACCATCTAAAAACTATCAGAATTCACCAGTCCTGGCTCTGACCAACTTGAACCTCGCTTTTAAAACTAGCTGCAATTTCATCTCCAAACCTCTGGCTAGGAATTTTCACTTTATCCCTCACCAGCGTGCAGTCCCAGAACTATGAAAATGGCCAGGATCTCCCCTATCTTTAAAAAGGGAACAAGAAAGATATCTTCTAATTACAGGCCTATTGCAATACTATCCCGCCTCAGCAAAGTCCTTGAAAAACTGGTTGCCACACAGATCCAGGAATTCCTTGAAACCACTAAACAGCTCAATGATTCACAACATGGTTTCAGAAAACCACAACACTCTGACAGCTCTAGCTAAATTCACCACTGACATCCTCACTGGCATGGATCAAAGAAAGCTCACAGGGGCTGTCTTTATTGACCTAACCAAGGCATTTGACCTTGTTGACCACCCCCTGCTCCTATCCACCCTAAGCAAAATAGGGTGCTCCTTCCCTGTGCTTGAATGGTTCAGGAGCTACCTGACTAACAGGTCCTAGGCTGTTAAATTCAACTCAGCCATCTCCTCCACTGTGGAAACAAACATTGGAGTACCACAAGGCTCCATTCTGGGTCCTCTTCTATTCACTCTATTCATCAATAACCTACCAGACGAAATACCAGCCTGTTCATCGCCTCCTCCATTGAGATGACTTAGTTATCATGCCAGCTCACCCAATGTAGAGCACATTAACTCCTCAGCAACAGTGCCTACTCCCAGTGTCTAGAATTGGTTAAACTCCCACTGCCTCGTTCTGGAATTCTCCAAAACTAATGCCATGCTACTAGGCATCACTCAAAAGATCCAGTTGTGTCTACTCCTGAGCATCATTGATTTAAATGGCGATCCTCTGTAGACAGTCACCACCTTTCATTACCTGGGCATCCTACTAGACAATCACTTGATTTTAACCTTCATATCCAAGCCACCTGCAAGAACGTAAACTGCAAGTTAGGAGCTGCCTATAGAACAAGTTATATGCTTACCTCCTCCACTAAGCTTGCCATAGCCAGAGGGATCCTGCTACCAACGCTTACCTACTGTGCGCCCATACTTACCTCAGTCCACAAATCTGCACTGCACAAATGGGATGTAACCTATAACAACATATGCCGGTATGCCTTACAATCCCTACGGCTTCTTCATCACTGCCAGCTATATAAGGACCTTGGGTGGCCCCCCCCCGGCCATCAGGAGCTACTTCCTGGCATGCCTAAATGACTCTATACTGAGACAAAGTCAGCCTGCCGCCCTTGCGAAGCTCCTTCTTCCTGTGATTCCTAACCACACGCTCAGATCTGCTGACAAAGACCTGCTGGAAATTCCCCGCTGCCACACCAACAGAGAAACAGGCTCCTTCCAACATGCAGCCCCCAAGTTATGGAACCAGCTCCCTCTGGACCTCAGGCAAGCACCCTCCCATCCCTCTTTCAAACGGGGATTGAAATTACACCTGGCTGCCACTGATCCATGCACCTGCATTGATCCTACCTGATTCCCGACCTTCCCTGCCCCTACTCCCACCCCCCTGCTACTGGTCTCTTTACCACCCTCCTTTGTTCTCTCTCCCCTGACTCCTACCCCTCTCCTCAAACTTTATTATTGTTACATCATGTATAAATTTTTATGAATGTATGCACTTATTTTCTACTACCTATATTTACTGTATATTATGTACTGTTCTTATCCTCTGCGCTACCTAAACACTGCCCAAACCTACTTCAGGTGGATGTTGGTACTATAAGGCCCACCTCCTCCCTCCCCCTCACTTGTCCTCCTTTACCGCTGCGACCCCCGGCTAGGGACTGTCACCTTGCCTCTATGCCCAAACTCGGAATCACGAGCCCGGCTGCACCTTCCCGCTTACTACCGCTAAAGCCGTATTTTAATGCCGCCTCCTCCCACCCCTTTCTTCTTCATCCCTAACAGCTGGGACAAACCTTGTGTCCCTCTAGCCTGCCGGGATCCTCTTACTTCCCTCGGACCCCTTGAGGCTGCACGGGCTAGCTGCTGACGGCCGTCAGTTTGTTTTTTTTTGAAATAGCAATTTTATTATTTTTCCAGATGCAACAGTCTAGACAATTGCAACTTAACTCTGAAGAACAAGACCTCAGAAATTAAACAATAGATTCAGGATTTGTTCTGCCTCCTCTACCAGCTCCCCATTGGAGAGGAAAAAGAGGAGCAGAGCGGAGGACCTAGACAATTGAAAATCAATTAAATTAAGAACAATTATGAAGAGTCCAGCACTGTAGATTAATAAAACCAGTTCCTGAAATTACAAAGAGTCTAGCACTTATTGCAACTTTCTTATCTATCAAAACCTAAGGATAAGGAAAAGAAAGAGAAAAATGGCCAACGAGGGGGGGATAAAAAAGGGGGAAGGAGGAACAGTAACAATCACCAGCAACATTATATCAATCCATTGCCCTAAAAAAAAAAACAATTTGAACAAACTCATTAGGTATTTCTTTCCTTGCTTCCCCATTCCCACAGGAGGACCCCAACCCCATTACATCTATTAACAAAATTTAGCCAGGACCTCCAAGATGTCTATCTGTTCTTTCTGAGCCTGAAATTCAGAAAGGGCATCCAACAAATTTTAAATCTGTCCCTTTGTAATCTCACCTTAGCTGTGAAATTCCATGTCCATGATCGATAGGCAATTCTTATACCATAACTCATGCGTAGGGGCTGCCTTGGACAGCCAGCATTGTGTAATTGCTTTGAGAGCCGAGGCCACCAGAACGTTAAACAGGTACCGCCGCGACTTTAACTTAACCTGTTCCGGGTACAACCCGAGAATCCAATGAATAGGGTTATCCGGAATAAGGGCCCCCAGCATCCCACAAATCTGCTCTCTCACCTTTTCCCAAAAGCTATTAATAACTTGGCAATCCCAGAATATATGCAGGTGCGTGCCTCTCTGACCGCACTCCCTCCAGCAGAGGCTTGAGGGAGTCCAGCCAAAGTGTTGGGTGACCACCGGGGTTCGGAAGTACCTGGAAACCACCTTCCAGTGAAATTCTCGCCAACTGCTGGAGGCAGTAGTCGAATGTATAGCTTCCCATATTCGACCCCAGTCCGGGGTAGCAATCTCCCCCCCAATTTCTGTTGCCCAATTCGCTTTATGGAAATCATAGGTCAGGCTCTAATTATATATACATTTCATCAACCGAGATATAAACCCTTTGTCCTCGTTTGGCCGTCCGCCTCCCACCACCTCCACCAATGGATTGTTGTCTCCCTGCTGGTCTATCCTTAATGTATTTTTACACAGCAGGAAATGCCTAAACTGTAGGTATCTAAAAATCAGAAGCTGGGAGGTTGAATTCCCTTGACAAATGTTGAAAGGATTTAACTCCTCCACAGAATACAGTTGACCAATTTTGCTGAGGCCATTCTCGATACCAGCGCTTAAATCCCAGATCCCAACCTAGTGGTCCAAAATCCAGGCAAGCCCTAATTGGGGAATCTTCTTCAGCTCCATCACAGTACCTAATTTTTATTGATTTCTACCCAGGAAGCGATTACCAACCCGGACCAGGGATTGCACCCATTCAGCTGTTGGACTCCTTTAGATCCATATAAATCAAATCTCTAATGTTTCCTAATGACTAGTCTGGTCGTTCTATTACTACCCAAGGAGGGGGATCTTCCTCCTCATTAAGGGATTAGGGCTGTAACTGTGCTATCAAGTAATATTTTCTAAGATCTGGCAGACCCAGTCCTCCTTTCTTTTTGTCACTGAGCAGGACAGACCACCTTACTCTGGGGGTGCTACCCACCCAAATGAACTTGGACAAAGAGGTCCTAGTGTCTTTCCAAAACTGGGTAGGGGGAGTGATCGGCAAGGATTGAAACAAAAACAAAAAGCGGGGCAGCACGTTCATTTTACACAATCCACTCTACCCATTAAGGACAGGGGTAACTCGGCCCATCTACGCAAATCCTTCTGTACCAGCTGCAGCAGTCTACCATAATTAAGGGCATAAAGTTTGGAAATGTCCCTAGGCATTCTGATCCCCAAATATTTAATTTCATCCTTCGCCCATTTATATTTGCCTATTACTGGGGGTTTCTCGCCCCACTGCCCTCCTAAAAGCATGATCTCCAATTTAGAATCATTAACTTTAAATCCCGATACCTCACTGAACGATTGAATTAGAGAATTAATCTGGGGCAAATGTTTTTCTAAATCTGCAATATACAATAGAGTGTCGTCCGCATATAATGAAATTCTAACTTCCACCCCTTGGATTTGTATACCCTTGTACTCTACCGATTGTCTTATAAGGGCAGCAAAGGCTCCATGCATAAAGTGAAAGTAGGGTGAAAGGGGACACCCTTGTCTGGTTCCCCTGTTAATTTTGAGTCTATCTGAAGTTACCCCATTCACCTTTACTCTCGCCCATGGATTCCTATATAGGTTTGAAATCCAACTACAGAATCCGTCTCCAAACCCAAATTTCCTCAGAACCTGTTCCAGGAACATCCAGTCCAGGCGATCGAACGCCTTCTCCGCATCAAGTGCCAATACCGCCCGACACTTGTCTGGTGGGAGTAATCGGGAGGCGGACAAAACATTAAGTAATAATCTTATATTATCCTGGATGTGACGGCCCGGGATGAACCCTGTCTGGTCCCTGTGTACTAAATCTGGGATATATTCCTGCACTCGAAAGCTTAGGATTTTAGCGAGTATCTTAGCATCCTGATTAATCAACGAAATAGGCCGATAGCTACCACACTCAGTCAGGTCTTTACCTCGTTCGTAGCACAGTAATCATTGCCTCCTCCCATGAGGGTGGAAATTACCCTGCTCCTGTGCCGCATTACACACCTACACAACAAGGGGCTAGGTCATCTATGAAGGCTTTATAGAACTCTCCCACAAACCCATCGGGTCCTGGGGCCTTCCCTGTTTTTAAACTTTTAATGGCCATCCTCACCTCTGATTCAGATATTACCCCGTCTAACTTATCTCTTTGCGGATCCCCTAGTTTTGGTAAATCGACTTCGTGTAGAAACCTCTGAACTTGGCCAAGATGGTCAGGAGTTCTTTCCTGCGCATATAGCCCCTGATAAAACTTACAGAAGCTGTCCGCAATTTGCCTAGGATCAGAAGATACAGCCTGAGTCCCATAAATCTTAAGTTGTGGGATATACCTCTCAGCCTCTTGCTTCCTAAGCCTAAGGGCCAATAATCTACTCGCCTTCCCCCAGCTTCGTAATATCTTTGTCTAGTATATCTTATGGCGTTTACTGTTTTTACATTCATTACCTTATTATATTGCTCCCTAGTCCTTTGTAAATTCTCTAGAACCATGGCATCCCCCGTAATTTTATGCTCCCCTTCCAAAGCACTAATTTTATCCAACAAGTTACCTATCTTAATTTGGGTGCAGCGATGTTTATACGAGGCAAAGGTAATGATCTGGCCCCTAAGAACAGCCTTTAAACCATCCCAAATAAAACGGACATGTGTATCTTCTTCCCTGTTTTCTAGTATAAAAAGCCTAATGGTCTCTTTTCAATTGAGTAACGAACCCGTATCATTTAAGATGCCTGGGTCAACTCTCCAACCCCCGTATTGACCTCTGAACACCACAAATTGCAACACCATAGCGTGGTCAGAGAAGGTCACCGGATGAATTGTTATATCTCTCAGATCATTGAAATACTTTGATTGAATATAAAATCTGTCCAACCTAGAGTAAGTTTTAGTTACCGAGGAGAAAACCGTATAATCCCTAACATGGGGGTACCGCTGCCTCCACGGGTCAGTCCAGCCTCCCTCTGAGAGCAGAGTTTTAAGGAGCCTGGAACATGCCACCCGGTGCCCCCTTCCCCGCTCCTGTCAAGTTCACCATTCTCTATGCAATTCCAATCTCCTACCATTACTATTCTCCCTGAGGTCAAGGAGTCTATCCACTTAAAAATTGCCTAAAGAAGCTCCCTGAAGGTGTAGGCCCGTGATACAGCTGCCACGTGAAGAGCTTGCCCCATACATTCTCCAGATATTACCACAAAATGACCTGACCCTCCGACTGCACCCGATGAATTATTAATGGGAGCCCCATTAATAAGTATGGCAATCCCTGCTCTGGGTGCTCCTGGGCACGAATCCGCATACACCTTACCCACCCAAGATCTGCGTAATTTAGAGTGTTCCAAGACTGATAACTTAGTTTCCTGGAGGCATGCTATGTCACACTTCATCCTACCCAGTTCCCGCAAGATTCGTGCTCTTTTCACCACTCCATTTATCCCCTTAACATTGATTGACACGATCTTAAGTGAAGTCATATTTGAGTCTTCGAGCTAGCATAAGACCCTCTTCATCCAACCACTCTCTCCGCTCGTCAGGCAATGTTGTAACATAGTATTCTAAGACATTAACGAAATAGGGGTAACATAGAAAAAAAAAAAGAGACTAACAAAAAAATAAGAAAAAAGTAGATATAAGTCCTAAAAACATCAAACAACACCCATTTTGAAATAACCATGGGTAAACTGTCCTCCCCCGGCAAAACTTGGGAGAGGGATATACAAACTTTAACCACTGTCAGCCTAAATAGAGTACCCGTTACCAGGTTACCCATAAGCTCAGTCAGAGCTAAATGACTGGAGGTTAGAAGTAAACTCTCCAGAAACTAGGCACTTATAGCCCTAGAATGGTAGGAGTGCAGGTGCCTAAAAGCACCCAAGGCTAGAGACTGGATCCCCAAGGGCCCAGCCTTCTCCTGCCAAATCACGCTTCCGCCTGGCAAGCCATCGAGACCAGGCACCAAGGGCACTACTATTGTCATTGAAGGATCTAAGGTGAGGCACGGAGCACCTGGCGCACCCAAACTCTTTCCTTCCTAATCAAGACTGGAAATATTTTACACTAGGGGCAGGGCTTACGCCACCTGTCCCAACCCTTCCAGGCTTGGAGTTCTAATATCGCCGGGCCCCCCTCCCTTCGGGCCATCGTCGAGACCCCGCTCCAAATTCAGAGAGACTTGTATTTTACACCTCCTCAGGCTGCCCCCTAACCCAAAACATGTATTGATTAGTCCCACAGTATCCGAGCTGCAGATTCGGTCCGAAATATATGGGGGAATCATTTCAAGGTTGCTACTGAAATTAGGTCCAGCTAGGAAAAAGTTCCTCTGGAAAACATCAGCTCAGATCCAATTGGGCCTGTTCGATCATCCATCCAGATGAGCGAGAGTAACCTGAGGGAACAGAAAGAGAAACAAGGGGGAAAAGCCAGGATCTCCACTAAAATAGGTAAGATTACCAAACGTGCCCCAGCATTTCTCTCTCTGGCATTAGTGCTAAAACAGTGTCCTTCAAAGTCACCACCGCGCTGAGGCACTTCTCAAGGCTCCTTCACCTGAACCCATCTTGCCAAATCTGCGTGTAACGGTAGCAGTGCTTCTACCCGGCTCTTCACCCGCTTCCTGGGGCCTGGAGCAATCGACTGCAGCAAATCTTCTATTTCCGTCTCGCCTGCTCTTCCTTCAAATCCGGCATAGGGACCTCGAGTGACGACAAAAAGAAGCCGCCGCAAGCAGGGAGTCAAAGACTTTAATGCCGTCTTCTCTCTGAACCCAAAGTCTAGCAGGGTATCTGAGGTAAGCCTTAAAACCCTTCTCTCTCAAGGCTCTGATCACTTGAAGCACCTTTTTCCTCTGGGCGAATATGGAAGGGGGAAAGTCCTGATTCACATACACTTTTTGGCCGTCTACGCTGAGATCTTTCTTTGCCCAAGCCGACTTTAATATTTTCTCTTTAGTTGTGTAACGCAGAAATTTCACAATTACTGATCTTGGTTGCATTCCAGGTTTAGGTTTAGGCTAATGTATCTATGGGCCCTTTCTATCTCCGTGTTGAAGCCTTCATCCAGGTTTAATTCTTGCTTTAACCAGGAATCAATAAAGTCCTCCATGCTAGGGGGATCTATCCCCTCTGGGATCCCAAAGATTCTGATATTATTACGGCGAGCTCTCGCCTCAGCATCCTCTGCCCTCACCGTTAGCTCTTTCTCCCGTTTGTGCAGGTAGGCCAGAGATCTACCAAACGCCATATGTTCTGACTGGATCGATTCCACATGTTTCTCCATCGTGGTCGTAAGCATTCTAATTATTTAAAATCATTCTGTAGGCCCATAATCCTGGCATCTATCCGATGCAGAATCTTGAGCATTCTGTGACCATCTGCTTTGGTAAATGTGGCTTCTGAACCCGAGCCATCTGAGTCTTCCCCCGAGGCAGTCAACATCGATGAGCGGGACTCAGCCGGACTCGTAGGCCTCAGACCTCGGCGACTACTCGATCGTCCCCTTTCCCCTTCAGTGAGCATTTTTTTGGAGCGGCCCATTAAGAACCGGGACCAGGGGAGCCAACTCTCACAGCTTAAACGTCAATCTGCGCCTCGACGATGACCCAAAACGCCAAAGTATTGTAACCGAAGTGCCCTCGACTCGATTCAGGCTGCCATTAGACAAGTGACGTCACCGGAAGTCCGACGGACGTCAGTTTATGGCACCTCTCACCCCTCCCATGTCTCTTACCCTCTGCGCTACTGGGGCTCTGCCCATACTTGCCACAGGTGCACGTTGGCTCTACTGCCTCCCTCCCCTTTCTCTTATCTACCTCTGCCGATAGACGTTAATGGCCGGGACTGCTCCGGTCCTCATGCCCAGCCGAAGAACCACCTGCCCGGCTACACCTACCCGCCTTCTACTGCCAAAGCCGTATCTTTAGCTGCCTCTCTCACTCGTCCATCCCTCCCCCTTTTTTCTACCCCTGACTGTGGGGCCATGAATTTGGCATCCTTCTATCTGCCGCAGGGATGTTCTAGGCATCCTCCTTACTTCCCCTTACTCCCCCTGGGTACTCTGCTTGGCTGGCTGTCGGAGGCTGCCAGGTCTTGTTTTTCCCTTTACCCCTTCCCCTGTTTTTCTCTGCCTGTTTGGGAATCCCAAACCTGGCAGTCTCCTACTCTCCTCAGGAAAGCAGCTAGCAGTCCCTCGAGTCCTATACCCCTTCCTTACCTGTCACCGGTACCTTTACTCCCCAGAAGCTGCTCTTGGCCTGCTGGTTATGCTTAATATAGACTAAACCATGTTAGACTAGCTGGAACCGTCGCTATATGACTAGGATTGTACTATGTATGGTTGTTTGCCTAAGTTGTATTGTTTGCTTCCATGTGTTATGCTGTATTGTACTCTCCCGGGTCATGCCTGAAAATAGTCACCTGTTGGCTAGCGCACTTACCCGGTAAACAAAAACTAAATAAATAAATCTGGCTTCTGGAGGAGCCCTGTGTCTGCTGGTTTTGATTCCAACCAAACTCTTTAATTCTTCAGCCTTTGCAGTTCTTTTTAGCTCTTAAACAGATAGAGATAGTTCAGATTAATGATCAGTTAAGTAGCTGACTGACGCTCTGAATTAATACCAGGCAATATAAAGGTTATCTAGGACCAGGGTTGACAATCACTGATGGAATGTATCACTAGTAAGAACTGCCGAACTAAATACTGAATAGAAAAAAAAAATGATTTGGAAAACCTGAAACAGGTTAAAAAAAGTTAAGTTATTTTAAAGTTGGGCTGTCCAATCCTGGTCCTGGAGGGCCACAGTCCAGAAGGTTTTCCAGCTCTCCCAACATGACCAACACATTCTGAACTGGAAAGAGTAGTTCAGTTGCTCCAATTAATCAGTTTCTGTCTTTAAGTGCATATGGGTCAGCTGTGATGCACACAACACAAGCATCTTTTCCTGGCACCCTGCAAGTGTTAATTAACTTCATCATGTGCTTTTCAATTGCTTTGACCTCTCTGCATTTGGCAAGCTGTAGGGTTTCTGTAGACTTTCTGCCATAAGTTCATGACTTAGGAAATCAGATAGTTGATCACATAGTTGATCTACCTCTGTATCAAAACAACTGAAACTGGGGAGAGTAGTTAAATTAATCCAATTTACAGGAATGAGTTAAAAAAGACATTTAAGCACTCAGATGAAATGAAAACCTGCAGATACTGGAGGCATCCAGGACCAGGATTGGGCAGCTTTGCTTTAAAGGGACCGTACAAGGGTCATGAACTGCATATTTAGTTTAAACTTTTTCTCTTTAGAGCTGTGATCCGGTTCTTTATGTAGAATTTTACAGCTAACCAGTTTCTGTCTTTAAGTGCATATGGTTCAGCTGTGATGCACACAACACAAGCATCCTCTCCTGACACCCTGCAAGTGTTGATGAACTTCATCATGTGCTTTTCAATGGCTTTGACCTCCTCTCTGTCCCAAATCTTCCTCTTAATTTCTTTAGGACCTAAAATAGAACAGAGGGTTCTCTTATAAAATGTAATGGTTTAGAGAAAACCGAAATAAGACCTTTATTACCAAAGTTTACAGAAAATAACTATAAAAATAAATGCATGTGTATTTATGGTGAATAGTGTCTGCTAAGAAAAGCAGCATGACGGAATTAAAGCAGTTGCCTTTACCTTTGCAAACACTGGTCACTTCTTCCTCCAGGGTTGCAGGATGCTGACAAGGTGTCCCTTAAAAAATCTAACTCAAAAATAAGTATAAATGGTTTTGAAAACATTTAAATTATTAAAATTAAATATTTAACACAGATAAAATTACCTAAATTGAAAGTACTAAATAAATATTTAATATACTTAAACAATAAATATATAACTAGAACTGTACATAAAGAAAATATACTAAACAATAATACAGAATACATGCCTGTCTGTCTTTCTGGTTCAGTGGACTCCTCATCCTCACTTGCCGATACACCACTTAGCGGCTGAACTTGTTCTTAAGAAAAAATAATGAAAAAGGTACATAAATAAACAACTTACAGCCCCAAAACAAACAAATCAATCAATTTTCAGAAATCTTTCAGTCCTACCATCTGGATCAACGCTGATCTCCTCCAAGTTCATTCCTTTGAACTCTGCAAGCCTTCCCTTCTCAAGGGCCATTAGAAGTTTGCTTATCTTGGCAAGCTGCAGGGTGCCTTCTGGGAGACGGTAATATTGCCTGTATACCCTGATGTCATGTCCTAGGAAATCAGCTAGTTGATCTAGTTCTGTATCATTTAAATTAAGAACTTTTGATAAAGTAGCAACCTGTTTTCGGAGTTTAGAGGAAGACAGTGTTTTGAGATTTCTAGCCCCACACTCAGCAGCAAAAAGGCGAATACAATCAGAACCTCAAAAATGTGATGAAGCAGCTGGTCTTGCAAACGTAGACATTGTCACTAATCACCCCACATGCTTCACGCTTCTCTGCAAGAAGCTCCATTGCACTTTGCATTGCTGGTGTTAGCAGAATTAGAACTTTCCTACCTCGCTTTCCTCTGATTTCTATCCTTGTGAAGTGGCGACAACGTTTTTTCTCAAGCTCAGAAAGTGCTAGAGCAACATCATCATGCAGATCTGATGTATCTCTAGAAGTGAATGCAGTTAACAGCATTTTGGAACTTCCCCTTCTCTTCTTCGATTGAATAGGATAATCTGTGCAAGGGTGACCTTTGCAAGGCTTGTCCAGTTTTTAATGGAAGATTCAGTTGACAAATTGCTGTGGTACTCATGTTGTTTCTCATCAAGATATAAGTGCATTTTTTTCACATCTTCAGTAAAAGGTAACAGCTGAGGCATGTTCCAGTTTGATTCCTTGAGGTTTTTTAAGGCAGATGATGATATCAGCTCATCCATCTTGTTTAGTAGATCTGCCTGAAGCTGTCGCATTTTTACCATGGCACTGCTGCCCACAATCATTGCCTGAGATTCCACAATGCTTGAAATCTTTTGCAAGCTATGACCAAGATTCAATGCCAGTGAGGGGATCTTGAATGTAGCAGTTTCTTCATCATAGCCAGCTACAAGTTTCACAGCATTTACTACATGCAAGAAATTTGCAGGAATGACAAAGTCTTCCATTTTCTGCAAAGGTGTACCTTTTCTAGCATGTAACAGTAATCTTCCAACTTCCCTGAGATTCTGACGGATGTACTCGTGTTTACCAACATCTGATCCTAACCTGTTATATAAATGCTGTCCCAACTGTATGATGCATTTGTCATTTTTTACTGTCGCTGTAATGTAATCCTGTGTCATATCATTCACAAGCTTCCATAAACCGATACCAACACCAGGTGGCACAGGATCAGCAAAGGCACACAGAGACTGGACTCCGTTTTTTCCAGGTTTGGGTTTGTCACATTTTCGTTTTAGTTTACGACGTTTCATGTGTCGCCATAAGTATTTTCTTGCAAACAGACCTTGGCAATGGACACAATGCATAAAGTCTTTGGGAACTGCATTCTGTTTTGGCTGCTTGCATGGAATTAGAACTCCACAACCAGTTCTCATTACTTCACTGTTGTGTGCAAAATTACCTCTGTTTCAAAGATGTTCTAATTGAATTTGTCTTTCCTTGGAGTGCCTGGGGAACTGCAGTGCCTTTGCAACTTCAGCCTCATTACGATGGACATGCTCAATATGTCGAGTTATTTTTGAGAAGGGTTTCTCGCAGTACATGGCAGTACTGTTTTTTGTTGTATACTCTTGACCCATCATTTTTTGGGGAAATCACCTGGACAGACACAGCATTACATTCTCTGTCTTCCTCAGTCAAATCACCAGGGTTATCAATTAGAGCATCACCACGTATAGAACAGGTCTCTGTGTCTTTCAAAGACTTGCTTTCTGTACTGCTTCTCTGTAGTGGTATATCTTCACTGCTGGTGCTGCTGTCTGAACTCTCCTCTGAGGAGTCAGGGACATAATCGTCTTCACTGTTATCCAGGCTATAATCAGAGTCAGCAATGCCGTCAAGAATCTTCTTATTCAGCTTAAAAATTAACAAAAATAAATTATATATATTAGTCTCAAAACTATATTTACTTAGCCAGCAATAAGAAAGCTTTAAAGGTACATTCACACTGGATGTGGCGCAGGCAGTGCGGCTTGGCATCACAAGTGACAAGCAGATATATTGTGTGCACACTGAAGGCTTTATTAACACAAATGTGGTGTTTGTAAAATGATAAATTACATAATTACAGTCAGTTAAGTAAATATTAAAAATGTATTTAAATTATTGCCTATCTGTAAACTAGCACAGAAAATCCTGACTTTAATTTAAAGGCCGGAAGACTACAACAATAAAATTCCAAACCTGCCCTCTGACCCCTAGCTTCCCATCCGGTGACAAGGGTCATCTGAAGATAGGCTACAGAAGAGGGGCTGAGAGATATATAATATTTTAAACAAGCTCAGTAAATATTTCACATGCATTGGCTAAACATCTTTCTTTTGTGTTATTATTGGTTGATAGCAACGTGGCAAACCAAAAATTTGCTGGAAGCAAACATCAATTTCTGCCCGCGTCCTGTGTGAACACTGAGGTAAACAGTAACGGGCAACGAATAATGGGCCACGTCTAATTGAATGTACTTTAAGAGCCTCTTAAAATCATTCATCAAGAATAATTAAATATTAAAAATAAGACACATTATTAAATATTTAAATACACAAATACTAAAAGTTCATAACTCAAGTATATTTACTTATTTAACCTATTCATATTACAGTAAAATATTGTTAATAGTTGATTTAACTGTAGATTTTCACTTACTATGACACTTTCAGTCCTCTGCAGTTTTGGCATGTCGGAATCTGCTTGATCACTGTACTCTGAACACAAATTTGTAGTTTCCGATCCACTGCTTTCGTAGTTTCTCTTCTAACAAAACAGGTAAAACTAGGGTTAATGTCAACTTACAAATTGACAATGAACAATTTAAAACATATGTTTTAGGTTTAAAAATAAAAAATCTTATGCTTTAAAAACCAAGTAAGATAATGCTAAAAACCTGTGTAACCAATTTTATTACATGTAAACCACCTATACTCATTTGCTTCAATAACACGTGACAGGTGTTTAAACAACCCATTATGAAATTATATTTATTGTTTATTCTGTGTTAGTTGCATTGCTTGTTGTCAGCAAGAGTGCACTGTTTGCCCTATTCAGCTTGTTAAATATGTTAAGGAAGTGCAAGGTTGACTTTACCTGTGCAGTCCTGAATGTAGAGGCTTGCTGATCTGCAGTAGGAGGCTGGAGTGCAGGAACTGGGCTATAGCTACAGGCCATGTCTGTCTCCTTCAAGTCAGCAGCAGCAGCAGGCATGATTTCCTCAGCCACCTACATACATTGAAAACAAAGCAAGACCTTCACTCACTGCGCTACACAATCTGAGGACTTAGGGTTAATTATTAACCTTTAAAATGTCCAAATGTAAACAGATACTTAAACAACCCAACAACAAATTATTGGATATTCAGATTTTATTATTATTAGTGTTATTATTATTATTATTACAGACCTACTTGGTCATTTTTGTGCTAGCATGTGAGGACTTGTCAGGTTATTTATGTTGTGAGGACAAGCTATTTTTAAAATGAACAAATATTCAAATTCACGTACCTTCTCTCTCCATGGCCAACTACTATCTCCATAGTTGTAAGTAATTTCTTCCCCCGTGGTGATGTCTCTGATTGCAAACAGGCACAGATGTGGCTTTCCTTCCACAATAATTTTTTTTCATTTTGCAGTTGGGATTGTTATGGTCATCATTAACCAGTCTTCCAAGAGAGCCATCTTCTTTTGCTGTGTCAATGCTTTAATTGTTGTAAACACAACAGAAGGCAATATGAATATTTTTGCAGAAATATTTTGCATACTGCCTTAAATGTTATCTTTGGCTTACAAATCTAACAAAACATGTTAGGGTAGGGCATCTGGGGTATGTTTAGTTATGGGCAGTGGGGTAGATTGAGACAATAATAATCATCATCTCTGGTATTATAGTTTAAAAAAATACTTTAAAGAACACTCAAACATGAGTCAATTCTGCTTCATATTTCTATAGACAATTGTAATTTGTATAGAACTGTATATAATATATGCTTACTGGGTAGATTCCAAAATATAGAAATTGGCAATTTGTAAATATCCTTGCCTAATCTTTTCCTGTGGTATTGTTATTCGTTTTTTTTTTTTTTTTTGTTTTTCATTAAATTACTTATTTTTTTTAAAACCACACCTGAAAAGTTACAATAGTCTAGCCCAGATTAAATCAAAAGTTTGACCTACCCACTAATAGAAAACTACAACTCAGAATTGGTTGGTTTTATAAATAGTAGAAGGTGCCTTCTTAAATGATATCAAACTGCTATTTTTCTCAAACGTTTCAAAATGCAATATCGTCTTAACCCATGTATGATATCAAAACGTGAAAGATTTGTTTAAAATACATTTTCAATTGATACAGCATATGAATTTAAAATGTTTTATGTAAGTTTTACCTTGTTTTGTCTTAATTTTCCATCAAATGTCAGTCGTGTTCATGATGATAATTGTTAAATGCGTGGTCCAGACACTGTAATTAATGCTTGGCAATTACGTGACTGAAAACTCCTGGCGAGGCCCGCAAATCACGTGGTACAAAGTGTGTGTCGACTTGCAGTTCCATTAATGGTCGATTGGGGGCTTTACACACTTTTCTCCCATCCCCACACACACACACACTTTTGTCCGACTAAAGTGACTTCTGGGGTCAAGCGAAATTTTGATGCTGGGTATGTTAAAAACGTCTCCTGCATTGCCTACGATGCTCAGTATTGTGGGGACCTCATTTTTGTGTCCCCACTTTGTCTGAGGTCCCCACTGTATTGGTAAGTATTCAGGTCAATGTCGTCACATGTATAGCAAAACAAGTACACACACACTACTAGTACTACTCACATCATCAACGAGAATTTGGTAACCTCCTATAAATTAACGGTTGCACCTAAATAACCCATCTCCTTGACAAATGTTTAAATAAAATAGAAATGAGATGGTCATGTTTTAAATAAAATACAAATAACATGATCACATAATTACTGTATAGATGTCCCCTTAGTGTTGTGCCATCATTATCAAATGTGAAATACATTTAGTAAATAGGAACCTGCAAATATAAATAATAGAGACAAAAAAAAAATCACTCAGGGCACATGGTCAAAATACTGAGTGAATCAACGAGAGAGGGACATGACAGGAGACAGAGGAGCCTTATGTTTAACTCTGTCAGTGTCCCAGGCCCTTTCCTAGACGAATCACAGTACAGCTGCCAGCAGGAATAAAACGCACTGACAGACTATGGATGAGGCTTCTTTACCTAACTAATGGCTGCTTCTCTGGGGTGGAGAAGGGGGTTACCAGCCAGGCAGAAGCACCTCCACTTCCAGCAGCACACACCTGGGAACTGCTCTCTAAGCCCCGTGGATGCAGCACAATGATGGGCATGGGACTAGAGCCAAGGGTTGAGGATGGAGCGAGGAGGTTGGTTGATCCCAAGCATTCGGAGACAGGCAGCGCGCTACCTTCTGTAACAAGAGACTTGATGTTACAAGGGGGTGGGTTGCAGATGCGCCACAGCTCCTCGGACACAGAGCGGTCCAATTTTTAAAGGGGTGACCATGCATTTGCAACAGTTTCCCCACTTGATGGCTACTTGCACACCAAAAGGTTGGCACAAGTGATGTGATCCCAGATGCAAGGATGGACCAGGGATATGGTGGTCTAACTCCTTACATCCAGATTCTGGACCTGCGGTGGGTGTTTGCAGCAAGAGTCTAGAAAATCATGCATGCTGCAATAAAACACCTTACCTCAAGTCCACCACCACATCTCGACTGAACATGGAGCCCAATATGTTCAACAATGCAGCAAGCTTGCCTGATGCAGCAGCCGCCTGCCACCCCATTTCTCCTGGGGTACATCAGGTAATATAATTGGGACAGACTCGCAGCTGCTGCAGAATTCCTATTCAAAGATGCCAAATTTGAGCATGCCAGATCCCACAGACGAGCCTGATGGATTAGCTAGAGGAGCAATGGAATGAATAGGGCTGCCGCAAATTCATTCCATTGCTACTCTACCTCATCTGTCAGATTCACCCATGGTATGTTCGGAAAGCAACTCTAATTAGAAACTGCAACCCACAACAGATAAGACTCTGGTTTATATGGTAAAGCAACTGGCTGCGTGATCACCAATACACTGCATGGAATGCTGAAGGTGGCCTACAATAGAAGTGAAAGGGATGAGTGAGGTGGTGAATCATGCTGCACTCTTGAGGCTGTGTTCCACCCACCCACCCCCCACCAAAAAAAGTAAATCTGACCTGCAAGCACAGCCGCACAGTTGCTAAACAAAACAAACAAACAAAAAACCTAATAAAACCAAGACTGTCACACTGTCTCTGAGGAACCCTATCATACTGGGAGCCATGGCCATCTGCCCCTTCTGCCCAATGGTTAATCCACCCACTACTGCCCTATATCTATCCTTCCTCTCCTAAGCAAACTCCTAGAAAGGGTCATACACAGACAATTATTGGACTACCTCTCAAACTCAATCTCTTATGCAGCCAACAGCATGGCTTCCACAAGCATCACAGCACTGCAACTGCCCCTTGCCCTTTTTACAGACCACATCCTCTCTAATATGGACTGAGGGGTGCGCCACTGGTACAGTCTTTGCAGACTTATCGAAAGCCTTTGACATAGTCACTCCCTCCTCATCTCTAAACTATTGGCACTTGGCTGCTCCAGTGGAACCACAGACTGGTTCCAAAGCTACCTCTCAGGGCGCTTCCAATCTGTGTGTATTGGTACCACCACCTCCCCTTCTCTAGCTGTCTCCTCAGGTGTCCCACAGGGCCTAATCCTGGGCACCTTACTCTTCTCTATATTTGTCAACTCCCTCCCTGCCCACAGCCTTACCTGAAGCTCTCTGCTCTACACCATTGATCTTGTCATCTTCCACTGTGACCAGTCCCTCTCCCGCATATCTTTTGTCCTATCCAGGAACTATTGTGCAGCCTCAAACGGGTTCTCATCCAACCTTATGCTAGTCAATGCAAAAATAACAAAGGCCATGTTGTTTGGTTCAAAACCATATCTAGCCAAGACTATACATGCAAATAACAACCTTCTCATTTATCCCCCAACGGCCCTTCCCTCAAGAATGTCTCTGCCTTCAAATATCTAGGTGTGTTGATCAACTCCTCACTCACATACAATGACCACATAAAAAACATAGTCGGGAGGGTTAACCAGAAACTGGGTGCTGCTTACCCCCTAAAGCCTTAACTGACCAGTGAGGCCCACCTTGCCATAGTCACTGGGAACCTACTCCCACTCTCTGACTACTGCTCTCCCATATACTGTAACAAGCACACTTCAGGCTAGGCTCATGGTAGCCTACAGCAATGCCTGTCGATTTGCCTTGTCCGCTGCTTACACTGCTCACCACTGTGACCTTTACCACTCCCGTGGATGGCTCCCCTTGCAGAGGCATTTTGCCTGTACCCTTGCTTGTCTTGTGGATATCACCACTAGAACTGGCATTGTCTCTCCCCTCACCACCTTCTTCAACTTCAGAACCCCCACCAAGAACGTACGCTCCTCTACAGTTCCCACCCTCCAGGTACCCAAAACCTTCACCAGTATGGGTGGAAGAGCTCTATCTAGTATGGCCCCTCTCTGTGGAGCAGATTACCCTCTTAGAGAATCAGATTCTCACCAAATCTTCAAACACAACCTCAAATCCTGGCTTCTGGACAAATATAACAGTGACTTCCCCTCTCGCTAGCACACACCCTGCAGCAATACATCTGGCAGTTCTCTCTCTTCCTATCTCCATTGTATCTCCCTAAAATGGAAGCATCTTTTTACAGCGTATATCTCCTTTCCAGCTTTATCCAAGTATGCACTGTTTGCTATACACAAATTAAATCTGCTTGTATACTTGTACATTGCAGTTACTACCTGTCTGTGCTATTATAGTGACCACTGCTGTATGTACATATTACCTACTGTACTGTACTTGTGACTACTACCTGTAACACTACTGTATGTACCATTACCTGTATTGCATCTATATTGGGATTATTACTGTAATACCTATATATGTTAACTGCCTCTAGCTGTCCCGGGTCGTGCCTGAACACAGTCCCCAGGATCACTGCACTCATCTGGTTACCAAAGAATAAATAAAACAAAGAAATAAATAAATCCGGCCCTGCTTGCTTCTACAAACAGTTCTACTTGTAGTACTCTAAAAACTGCAACTTTTTTTTTTTAATATGGCTGCCACATGGACTTTATTAATTTATTTAGTTATTGAAATGTTTCACCGGGAAGACATGCTGAGAAAAGTTGCTTGTTTCGAAATGCGTCCTGGGGAGGGGAAAGAGATAGTCCAACAGATAGCAACAATGTATAGCCAATAAACAAGACAGTGGCAAAGTGCTACAATTCATACAGTACAATAGAATACAGTTGTGCAGTCAACATTCAGATCATTAAGTGGGGACTTCAAAGGTATCCCCACCCCGAATTGACCTTGAAAGTCGATTGCCTGCATGGACTTTGAAAGCCCCCCCCCAAATATTAGATAAGCCATTCTGAGGTGTCGGTTGCGCTCTGATATGCACGCCAGGTATGTTAACCACCCAAGGCGCATGATATCAGAGCACAACCGCACACCTCAGAGTGGTTTATCTACCTTATCAAATGTCAAAATTGTTTTGGAGTGGGGTAAATGTGCAGGTGTGCAGTCGCGCTCTGATATACCCACGGTCATGTGATACTTTTCATCCTATAAGATATCAACATTTTCCCTACCCAATTTATTAATATATATATACACACATACATACATATATCAAATATTTTTAAATGTGCACATTATGACACATACTGCACTTTGGAAGTAAACTGAGCTCTATCATGTGAAGGGTTTAGGGCCCTGATATTATAAAGGTTAGCATGGCACTAACTGAGAATAGCATACGCCGATGGGGTCAGGGCCATATTCAAGGAATCACTGTGTGTGTGGTGCTGAACCAACAGCCCGATCGCACAGAATACAGTATTCCGATGCACCCACACATACAGGGTGCAGCAGCACAGAGATGCGTGACCCCACCCACAACTGGCCAGGTACTGGTAGTGTTGGACTGACAGCAAGAGCCATCAGTCTCGGACAGCAACCCCCCCAACCACCGCTGTTAATACCCTCTTTCAGAAGAGGGTCCTGAGCGGACAGGTTGGTTGCACATTAAGGGGGTAGGTTGCAAATTGGGGATCTAACCACCCACAGGGTGGTTTCTGATATATGTATAGAGATGACACTGGTGAACAGGAGGTGGGGGACATCTAACTACCTACAGGGTGGCTGCAGGTATCTAAATAGAAACATAGAAACATAGAGTTTGACAGCAGATAAGGACCACTTGGCCCACCCAGTCTGCCCATTTCCCTACCTATTGGATAAGCTGCAGATTCTAGTTAACCAACAGCCTACTTCCTGCAACCCCCCACTATAATTGCCTTATGTCTGTCCCACGCATGTTTGAATTCCCCCACTGTTTTAGACCCCACAACCTCTCCAGGAAGGTGGTTCCATGCGTCCACCACTCTCTCCGTGAAAAAGAATTTCCTCACATTACCCCTGAGCCGTCCCCTCTAACTTTAAATTGTGTCCGCCTATTCTTACACATCTCGTTTTCTGAAAGATGCTACCCTCCTGGACTTTGTTGATTCTCTTGAGGTACTTAAAAGTTTCTATCATGTCCTCCTATCCCTCCTTTCATCAAGGGTATACACATTAAGCTCTCTCAGTCTCTCTTCATATGGTTTCTGATGTAGACCCTGCACCATTTTAGTTGCCCTCCTCTGGACTGCTTCCATCCTGTCTATGTCCTTGCGTAGATGAGGTCTCCAAAACTGCACACAGTACTCCAGATGGGGTCTCACCAACTATCTGTACAGAGGGATAACCACTTCTCTTTTTCTACTTGTGATGCCCCTCCCTATGCATCCCAGTATCCCCTGGCTGTCCTTACTGACTTCTCACATTGCTTACCCACCTTTAGGTCATCTGATATGACTACACCCAGATCCCTTTCCATTATTGCTGTCGTTGGTACCTCCCCTGCTATTGTGTACTCTTCTCCTGGATTTTTATTTCCCAGGTGCATTACTTTGCACTTCTTTGCATTGAATCTAAGTTGCCATATGTCTGACCATTCCTCCAACCTTGCCAAGTCCCTTCTCATCCTTTCTACCCCCCTTGTGTATCAACTCTGTTACAGATCTTTGTGTCATCTGCAAAGAGGCATACCTTTCTTCCAGACCCCCTGCAGTGTCACCTATAAAGACGTTAAAGAGGACTGGACCCAGTACTGAGCCCTAGTAACCCCCCTTTCTTCAGAATGTGTTCCATTCACTATTACCTTCTGTGTCCTGTTGTGCAGCCAGTTTGTTACCCAGGCTACCACCCTGGGACCTACTCCCAGGCTGGCTAACTTGATTATTAATCTTTTAAAGGGACTGTGTCAAATGCCTTGCTAAAAGTCTAGGTAGGCCATATCCACAGCCCTCCCTGGTCTATACTTTGGTCACCCAGTCAAAGAAATCGATTAGATTTGTCTGACATGACCTTCCTGCTGTGAATCCATGCTGCTTTGGGTTCTGTGCCCTGCTGGCCTCTAGGTACTGAACAATTCTTTCTTTCAGAAGTGATTCCATCATTTTCCCCACCACTGAGGTCAAACTAACAGGTCTGTAGTTTCCTGCTTCTGCCTTGCTCCCACTTTTGTGAAGGGGAATCACATCTGCCCTCCTCCAGTCCTCAGGTACCACCCCATCTTCCCATGATTTGTTAAAAAGTGTGGTTAGTGGTGTCACTAGGTCCTCCCTTAGCTCTTTTAGGATTCTAGAGTGAATCCCGTCAGGCTCCATTGCTTTGTCCACCTTGAGTTTTAGGAGTTCTTTCAGGACTCTTTCCTCTGTAAATGGACTGGCGTCAACCCCCTACCCAGAGTGCTTCTACTGTTTGGTTTAGGTAACTCCTCCTCCTCTTCTTCTTTTGTGAATACTGAGCAAAAGTATTCATTCAGTATTGGAGCAGGCATTAGCAGCGATGGAGGGGGCTACAGGGCTTCACACAATGCAGCATGCCTAATGAGCCCATAATGGGCATGCAGATAGCCCTTAGCATCTTGCATGCTCAAAGCTGGATGAACTCATTAGCATGGTTGGGCTCACTGTGGCTCGGGAGACTGAAACATTGGCTCTATCCTGTTTGGCACCTGCTGACTCCATTGTCTCCTTTGGGCCATATTCAGTAGATGGATTATGTCAGCACAGCACACAGTTCATTATTTTCAGACAGTCTGCGCACTCAGGTGTGAGCAGAGTAACTTCCTCCCAGGTTGTGCCTGAAAATAGGCATATGTATGCCTAGTGTACCCTGCCTGGTATCAAAAACAAACCATAACGTGAATATAGCTCCCAAACTGGCTGTGAAGTATCTGCTCGACAGTGCTCCCCTCTGCAAGGGCTCACGGTCTGCTTTCACTGTGGGGGCCTAAAGCCTTTAATTAAGCAAAAAGAACTGAAGAGACAGTCATTTCTGAAGGATTAATGACCAGTTGGGTTGGGGAGAGGGCCAGAGGGCAGCCAAACCCACTTCCCTCCAGCTGGTCGTTAATCCAAGGAAAGGAGGTTGTTACAGCGAATTTCCGATTATGGGGGAGATTCACCAAAGGGATGCGCTAGTGCATCTCAGACTTGGGCCCAATTACGATTCTGAAAGGGCAGTGAACACCACCTATAATGGTATTTGACACATCTGGAGGGGGCGTTCAGGGTCGTGGCCATGCATATGGAGCATAGCCCTAGTCACAACCAACCTTGGAGGCGTAGCTTCAGCGCAAATCCAAAGATGTGCCTCCAGAAGATAAGTCTACAAACAGTAGACTTAAGTGGGTGTCCGCCCACATGCAGGCTGCTGTACTGCAGACAGCAATATGGCAGCCTGCTGACCCAGGCAGTCCAGAGGTTCCTCCCCTCCTTGCCCATATCACTTTAATTTAAAATTCTGCGACAATTCCTGATAGTCTAGTGGTACCCCCCTGCCCTTTTCGACCCGCTAGCATTGTCAAGCGACTATCCATGTCCCTGGTGGTCAGTGGACCCCCCACCCGCTCAGGCACCACACACCACACTTCCCCTGTACAAGCATGTGAAGACAGTCATCAACAGAACCCACCCACAAACCGCCACAGCTGCCCTCCGCCTTCGCTGTCAGTAAATGATGCATAAAGTACACCTGTAAGCCCATTGGTAGACCCTGTCGACCAATGGACTTGCAGTGTGTGCTGTAAGCTTTCATTCATTGTAAATGAAAGCTTACAGAACACACTACAATTCCATTGGTCGTCAGGGTCTACTAATGAGCTTACAGGTGTACTGTACACGGTCATTCACTGACAGCTCAGTCGGCGGGCAGTCGTGGCAGTTGCAGGTGGGTGTGCTGCCCACCATCTTTCTCATATACTGGTACTGGGGGGGTTGGGGTGTCTGAGTGGGTGGGGGGTCCACTGGACCACCAGGGATACTTTGGACTGTCGCTTGACAATGCGATCGGGTCAGGGAAGGGTGGGGGTATCATTGGACTACCAGGGATTGTGGACGAAATTCTACATTACGGGGATACGGGCAGGGAGGGGGTTCCACACTAGACTATCATGGATCACTTACAGAGCTGCTTAACAATGATCAGGGATATGGGTGGGGGGGACACTAGCCTTCCAGTGCAGCTGCGGGGGGGGAACTGTATCATGGATAAGGGATACGGGCTGGGAGGGGGGAACCACTAGACTACCAGGGAGTTTTGGGATGCATATACAAATTTACTGGACTATGGGCCAGGGGAGGATTGCCACTAGACTACTGGGGTTTGAGTGTGTGGTCTTTCCTATTCACAGCCCTTGCAGGGAGCCCAGCGCATCCATGCAAGAGTCATGGAAATGGGGCTATAATTACATGCAAATGGCCCCTCTGCGCCTTGCATACCTAATGACTCCATTTGCATGTCTTGGGCTGTGAATCACAACCTTGAGGTAGTGAATCTCCCTGCCCCATTAGTTTTCCAGCCCGACCAGGTGGTTGCGCTGGCGCAACCTGAGCGGGGCGCAACTGTGGTATTCACTGATGGAATACGCCGGGAGCATCTTCTGGCCCATTTTCCCTGAATACCACAGTTTGGGCTTGGCACATCTTGTTTGCGCCCAGCGTATTTCTTTATGAATCCCCTCCCCCACCCAATAAATCTAATCACAAGAACAGGTTCTGTTTTCAATTTTTTTTTTAGTTTTCCATGTGTGGTACCAGGCATGTGTTTCCCAGGGCAGCAATTGGCCAATCAGGAGCCTTGCTAGGCGCATGAATAATTAATTAGACACCAGAGTGCCCACAAACACAGGGAGAGCCCACATGAAAGTAGCAGGATCAAACGCTGAAGCGTGCACAAACTTTAAAGTGAAGAACACAATTGCACAAACTGAGCACAACATACTGCATAAATTGTACCTGTGTCACGGCAAAATAGTTGGATCCACTCCCAGAGTGCACGTGGCCATTGCTGTAGTTTGCTTCCTGCAGGGCCAAGTACCTTACAATTGGCCCAGCCGATGCTCCCACCTTCCACAGGCACAGGTAAGATCGCATCTGGAGCATGGAGTGAGTAGCAGCCAAGTGAGCTGTGAATCTGTATATTTTTGTTTGACTGTGGGAGGAGCTGGCAACAGTTGTTCTTCTGTGGGCAGCTTTGCAGTTCTTTGGTGCAGACTCCAAATCTGGTTGGTTTCCAAAGGTAAGGGCAGCACTACGTGCAAGCTGGCAGCACCTGGGTGGCCCCGCCCTGTGCGCTGCTGCTGGGACCAAGTGAGGCAGCGCCCCCCCGATGGCCATTTGACTCGAAATTTGGATTCTATAGCCTCTTCCTGTTTTAATTATAAAGCACAGCTTATTTATTTTCAGTTATTTTAAAGACTACATTGATTATTTTTATTTATTTAAAATGTTGGTATTAAGGATTGGCATAATGAACCTGGGTCTTTTGAAGTCTGTGTCGGAAGCTTTTCAAAGTCCATGCATAATGGGATTTGAAAAGTCCATGGGATGGGGCTTTCAAGGGCATTCAGGCGGGTGGTTGTTAAAGTCATATATATATATATATTTATGGCAAAAATATCAATTTAATGCATCAGTTAGGGTTGTTCCACAGCGACAAAAACGAGGAAATTTGGTGTTAGGGTTGAAAACCCTAACTCCGAATTCACCCCCCCAGCACCACACACACACACACACACACACACACACACATATGCAAGTACGTGGGAGGACCAAGGCAACACGACCAATAACAGACAACCAGCAGCAGGTGACAGAAATAACAAACAATTGTCTAAATGTACTACAAGACATCCCCACCCACCTGACCAGGTACTGCATGCTCAGTGGAGATCAACAGCAAAACTGAGGCCATGTACACTAAACGTACACTTCCCTGATTGCAGCTGCACACAACGTACCACACTTGGTAGTTGCATGGCCTCACCTACCGATGCCCCACACCACACAACAATTGGTACTGTGCCGTTAGTCAATATAAATGCTGAAGGTGCATGATCACAGTTGTACAAAGGTTTTAACACTAGTGAGTATACATTAATTAAGAGAACTACATAAATTAACTACAAGACACAGCCATGCTCAAGAAAAAAGTAGTATTGCATTTAGTATGTGATTTACATAGTAGTACATTTACTGCAACTGTTTACTCAAGATAGAGAGGCTGATGTAAACATATGGAAAAGCATTGCCTGTTCAACACTGTGAAATTCGTACTGCCAGTATCAGATGCATTCTTACTGATGAAGGTGTACTGCTGATGTACATACATATACCTTCAGTGTGTTTGAATACTAAAGATGCAGTATTTCTTTGTAAGAAATAGTGTAATTGCGTGGATCAGGCCAAGCAACTTCTAAATATCATAGCACTACTGAGGCAACAATGACGTAGCTGTATCGGAGATGTCTATAGGATAGATTTTCCTGTACGCACTTACTGAGTATGTTGTACCTGATAAAGTCAATGTCATTGCATCTGTGATGACTAACTTATTGAAATAGTGATACATTTACTATTGTTGCAATGAGTGATCTATGCCACTTATGGACACAGCCTATAGAGGATAATGGCTGGGGATCGGGTGATAACCACACTGTAATCACCTCGAGTGATTGCTAGAGCAACATGGTAAACCTCTAGAGCTCAGCTCGAGAGGTTTACTGTAGCCCTAGCAACCACGAGAGGTGATTTCAGCGTGATTGTCACCCGATCACCAGCCATCATCTTTTATAGTGTATGGTCAAAAAGACACTGTTTGCATTCTATGTGTGAGAATTATGGAACTCTGGTGCATTCTTTTTTCTTATGCCACTGTTTGTAAGTTCTGAAGTGTGGGTAACAACTTTTAAAATTCTAAACAGAGCATAACAAAGCTGTGTAACTGCTGATTATGGTGGTTAATTAAGCAATTTATCCCTCCAGTGTGTGGGTACACTGGAGGATTTACCACGGCTGGTGTGATTCAGTCACAAGGCACAGCCGAGTGACCGAATCACACCATAGCAACTCCTCCAGTGTACCCACACCCTGGAGGGACACATTTTTATTATACAATGCCGAATGTTGTTTTTTTAATGTTTTTTAACTATGTTATAACTGACTGAGGTCCCTATACTTCGAAAGGGGAGGTAATTTTGCTAAAACTTTACCACGCTGTTTTAGCGAAACGGCGATGGGACAAACCGCGGCAGTTTCAGTTTTAAGTGAAAGCGACTGGATTAGCACGGTATAAGGTTGGCTGGCACTTCTTCCAGTGGGTACACTGGAGGATTTATCATGGTGGTCATTGTGCCAGCCAACCAATCAGGATGCAGGATTCGGCATATCGGATTTACCACATTGTATAATAGGCACTTACCATACATTATAATTTTTTTAACAGTTGTTTCATACTCAGTCTGTATGCCTAGTGTTTGGGTTTGCCACAGTTCTGTCACTGATGCTATCAAAGTGATAACTATGTTAATTGTGCTACAACAGGAATCAAGTAGGCATAGTGTAGATATAAATAGAATGTCTTTCAGTACTGATTTAACTCATAATGGGATAAGTGTAATAGGATGGCAGAGGTTATTCTGTATGACTGACTCTGTCAGTTATAATGACACTAAGGTTTCAATGACTGTAATGATCAAGTTACACTGTTCATCTTCATGAGTTCATATTTGCAGCCATTCTCCAGTAACTAGACAGTGGATGGTGTAACTGGGTAGGACACTGTGTTGCAAAGCTCCTGCAGTGCCTAGCGGAGGGAGAGTATCTACACATGAAGGTAATTAAGCAATAAGGCATGATCAACGGTTATATTAAATGGTCTGTTAATCACCCCCTAGGGGTTTAATGTTGAATGAGGCATAGCTGAGTGCCACATGTCGCTAGACAGTGATAAACTGACCATTAACATAATACCTGGGAGTGGCTTATTGCTATCATAATAAAACTGTTTTTTTCAACAACATTAAACCATGTTCATCATATGGTTAGGCTCTACATGTATGTTAATAAAAACTAAACATAAGGCTGTTGGAATGTTTACAGCCAATCAGAAAGCTGCATTTTTCAGACCCTTGTTATAATCAGAGATATTATACCTGTACAACTCTTTGGTTTTGCTCAACTCTATTGCTCAGGTGGCCCACCACATGTGGTGTGGTGTGGGGCATCGGTAGGTAAGACAATGCAAATACTAAGTGTGGTACGTTGTGTGCAGCTGCAATCAGGGCTGTGTACGTTTGGTGTACATGGCCTCAGTTTTGCTGTTGATCTCCACTCAGCATGCAGTACCTGGTCAGGTGGGTGGGGATGTCTTGTAGTACATTTAGACAATTGTCTGTTATTTCTGTCACCTGCTGCTGGTTGTCTGTCATTGGTCGTGTTGCCTTGGTCCTCCCCCGTACTTGCATATGTGTGTGTGTGTGTCTGTGTGTGTGTGGTGCTGGGGGGGTGAATTCGGAGTTAGGGTTTTCAACCCTAACACCGAATTTCCTCACTTTTGTCGCTGTGGAACAACCCTAACTTATGCATTAAATGGAGTTTTTTGCCATAAATATCCTGTCTTTTTGAGAATGATTACTAACAATAGTATATGATTTGTTGTTGTAAGAATACTGCACATACATACTGATATGTGCTAAGATGAGGAATACAGTAACTCATGTAGTACTATTTTCTATTATTAACAGTAAGACTACTTCCATCTGAACCATATTGTTTTTAATATTTATGTATTTATTTTCACTTCCCACTGTTATTGCAGTATTAATTTTTTTATGTTGCAGCGTTTTACTCATTTTCTTTGTGCAGTCAATGTAACTAGTCTTCGGACACATTATGAATGTAGTACTCTATGGCCCGAATATTCAAACTGTGCTAGGCTGTGACACAAGCCTGGGTGCACCTGAACTGGCTTGCACAGGCGTGTGTCCTGGTGACATTCAACAGACCTGCACTATAGCGTAGTAGCTTTGAATATCACACCCTGGCCACCCTAACTGTGCATGGTGTAGTAGTACTGCTGCAGCGCAAGTGGTCAGACTGTAGCATGCCGATGCAGTGGTGGAAGTGGCATTGCGCCATGCATAGCACCTGCCATATAGAAAAGGGTACATCCAAATGGGTTCATAATGTGTGCAAGGCACACAGGGCTATATTTTAATCTTATTACAGCCCCATTTGCATGTCATTAGCATGCAGATGCGCCGTTCTCTGACAACTTGTGCCTGGTGCCCTGACAGGCACCAGTCATGAGGAACAACACTGCATGCAGCCCAAGCACGGGGATTCGTGAGCACCAAAAAAAATATGCAATATGCCACGTAGTCCAGTGTACTGCTGTGAGCCCGATCACAGGCATCATTAATACCCCCCCAAAACTGCAATATCCCTGGATGTGTAGTGGAGTGCAGTAAGCCCAATCGCATGCATCATTAATAGATCCCCCCAAGTACAATATTTCTTGTGGTCTAGTGGCCTGGTCGATGGCTGATCACGGACATCTGTACCTCATCAAATACCTAAAACCCTGATGGTGTAGTGAACACCACACCCCAACCGACACTGAGCCCTAACACCGTGATCTACCCTGCGTCAGTTGGTGGATGGCAGTACTGCACCCGCCTTCCACCCTGCCGCCCGCCAACTGACAGGTCAGTAGAGCTGCATGACCATTGCTTAACAGCACGAGCCAATGGGCGTGCAGCCCATACCATACTACTCAGTACAGATATGTAAATTAATTCATTCACGTATCTGAACTGAGTGTACGGTATGAGCTGGATGCCCATTAGGTCATGCTGTGAACCAGTGGGTATGTAACTCTACTGACCTGTAATTTGGCAGGCGTCGGGGTGGCAACCAGGTGGGGTGCTGCCACCCACCAGCTGACGAGGGGTGAGAGTGGGTCGGTGGGGCTCACTGGGTGTCTGGGGTGGGAGTACACTACACCACCAGGGTCTTAGAGTATTTGATGAGGTACTGATGGGTGCAATCAGGCAGCCATCGGTCCACTGGACCACCAGGGAAATTGCACTTTTTTGGGGGGGAACGTACTGATGTTCATGATTATGCACATAGTAGGTATAATGTAGCACCAGGTATATGGAACGCTGACATTTTGCTCCAGTAATGCCTCTGATAGTGTATGGGGGTGCTGTCAGGTATCTCAGGAACTTGGATGGACACCCACAAGCGTAATCCCACATGACTCTGCTATAATGTTTCAGTAAATGATGAAATAACAGTTCTGCAAATCTTTGTCGCAAATATTGCTAATAAACATCCCCACAACACAATAACACCACAAACAAAAAGTAGTATTTATAAAATATTTATCTATTTGTATAAAAATATAAAATATATTTTTCAGCAAATTATACAAAAAATAAGATTTTTTTATAAAAATACATACAAAATATAAAATTTTCAATGTACAAACATTTTTTTAATTTTTAAACAGTAAATTTTAGACATAAAAAAATATATACGTCTTCAAAAAAATGTTTATTTTTTGTTAAATAAAAAAATAAAGAATTATTATCCACAAAATATTTATAACAAAATTTTTTTCAGCCACAACTTACAAGAGGTGTGTGTGCTGCTTGAGGCAGTCCAAGCCACAAACTGGATCCGATGTGGAGGTGCAATGGAAGTGGAAGCTCCAGAGGAGATACCAGACTGCTGTGGAGGGTGGTCACTTCGTCCCAGGGAAGCTGGCAGGAGCAGGTGGTGCTGGTGGAGGCGAGGCACTAGTACTGGCCACCGGTGGCATCTGCGCTGTCACCACAGGCTCAAGCACAAGATTGATGGTCTGTTGTTGTGCTTCCATGAAGGACAGCATTTTCTGCTGTCCTTCAAGGAGCACAACATGGTCTTTACAAGACCGACAACCATGTGGTCAAACCCTCACGGTAACAAGCGGCAGTGGCAGTACCGTTTTCTACCGGCGCCCTATAAAGAGTCAAAATAAATAAATCAATACAGGAGACTCAAAAACACTGATGGACTTTCTGTCTTTCAGCGTTAAATATTTGATAGCTAATGCAGTAATACTTATACAATAATTTGACACTACTGATGCTATTTAGAAGTCTGATACAAATGTAGATTGTTGTCTTACCTGTTCGGGTATAATACTTTATTAACCATATTATGTCATTAGTTGACAACATTAAAAAACTTGTATGAACTTTTAATTTAGTATGCTATTCTTATGTTTTATTCACTAGACAGAAATATTCAGTATCTAGATGCTTTAGCATAATAAACAGTACAGTCTCATACAGTAAAAGTACATCCTTATTGTGTGTGGAAATCAAAACTTTACCATCTATGGCTATAATGTTTACTCATGTCTGCAAGAGAATATGCGACTAGCTTCACACCAACACTATGATAAGATAATTTTATGTGTACGTCATCATGATCACTTTAATGATTGTTTGCAAAGAAACACTTTTCGAGCAACAAAGATGGTGCATGGATTGCATCACAAGTCCTATGAAGACAGGTTGAAGGAACTGAACATGTACTCCCTGGAGGAGAGGAGGGAGAGAGGGGATATGATAGAGACATACAAGTATCTTACAGGGAGAAACAGAGTGCAGGAAAACACTATTTTTAAGCGAAAAAGATGTTCCAGAACTAGAGGGCATGGGATGAAGTTGGAGGGAGGACGATTCAGAGGAAACATGAGAAAGAATTTCTTCACAGAACGGGTGGTGGACAAGTGGAACACCTGCCAGAGGAAGTGGTGGGGGCTGAAACAATCACGGGATTTAAGAATGCATGGGATAGACATAAAGGAATTCTAGAGGTCAGGGGTAAGGGGAAACAGACTTCTAGGAAAACAAACTGAACTTACAAGCTCAAATGGGCAGACTGAGTGGGCCATAGGCCCTTATCTGCCGACACTGTCTATGTCTCTATGAGTTGTAATTCACCCTCTCTACACACATAAATGTTTCAAAACCTTTTGTAACTGACATTGCATTGGTTCAGCAGAAAACCATGAACAAGATCTCATTTAGTATTTTATGTTCACATCCTGCGCATCCGTATTGTGACAGAAACTGTTACCAAAATCCAAAATGTCCTAGCTCATGATTAACTGACTAGCAATACAATCAGTGAAAGTTTCTTATTTTTTTGTATAATTAAACAGCTTAGTAACAGTATTAAGACTTTTTCACCATACAATGTACTTCACAATAGTTTTTGTGACACATTCCTATTACCAGTTTTTCCGTTTTCATCAAATTGTCAATTGAATCTTTCAGTTTTTTCTAATACTTGAAACCATCTCACAAATTTAGTATTCAAGACTTCACTGAGTTAACTGCTGTAACTACTTACAATAATACATTTTTCACACAGCATATGAATATATAGTAGGAGCTGTGTTCAGAAGTAGTGTGCAAGAAATGAAAGTTTACACCATGGACAGCATAGTGATGCATGTCACTGCTATATCAGAAAGTTGTATTGATTTTAAATAAATTACCACTCTATCGAAAAAAACAGTGGAATCTGCAACAATAATCATGTGTATTCTCATGCAATCTCACTTAAAAAAAAAATATACACTCCAGAAAGTAGTGACACATCAGCTGGATAGTGAATTGGCTCCACCAACAAGCCCACAGCTTAATAATTGGTAGGATCGGCTCATTAACAAGGAGATTAATCAGTACTCTACAGGTATCAGTGCCTGGGTGCCTCCTGCTCACCACTTGCATATCTGACATAAGGGTAGCTATCAACAGCAATATTGCCTTTTGCAGATAACTGAAAACTGTGGTCACAGTGTATGTGCAGAAGGGTCAGCTGGGTCAACAGACTGCCCTGGCCCAACAGATAAATGTAGAAGGGACACTATTCTAAGTAAAATGCAGTGAAGCACAACGTACTGCACATCACACACAGAAATGCATAGCAAGTATTCCCCCGTGGTGGGGGGATGAAATAGTACAAGACTTTATTGCTCTCAGGGACTTGAAGCTGTTCTTCTATGTTAAGACGAACACCCTTGACACTTGTACAAGGACAACAGGATGCTGTATGCATCACCAGTGTGATTGCCTCAGAAGAGTGAAAAATATTGCACATAGTGCATAACTCTGAGTCTGATAACACATCTCAAGTACTAGTTGCAGCTCCAGATACCACAGTTAAACACACATTTCACTTCCAAGGCGTCACAACAGGGAGATAAAAAATATGCGTCTTGCTGAACACGACCTATATGTAAGTCAGTAACCTAAATATGTACATTGGCAGACAAACGTACACTCAAGAACATGGCAGACATCTTCAGGCACATGAGAATAAATCAAAGTGGCAGATTAGGATGACTTGAACAAATGAAGAGATGCGAAATACTGCAACTGAGGATGGAAAATTCTGGGAAAGAAGGAGATTTACTTCATTAGCACAGTGGTGGATCCATGTAATGTGGTGCCCAGTGTGCTGGTGCACACACATGGTAGAAGTGTTCAAGAGGATGTGGGTACAGCAATAAGACAATGGCTCCAGAAAAAAGATTATGCTGTTGGAATATCTGTTACTGGGAAGGAGCAGCCAGAGTAGTGGAGAGAGGCAGACACCAGGTGAGATACCAAGCCACCAAGTGTCCAAAATGAGTAGAGCATAGACATAGAGACAACCTATTCTGGTGTTATTCTTACTATGTCAGTATACACCCAAAGATATGACTTCTACTTTTATGAGTGATATAACTGTTTAAAATGTTCCATTACTGTCACTCAGATTTGTTTATCACATCAAAGTTTGCATCATGACAGTTGACAGTTCTGAGTACCCCCCACTATTGCCTCACTTTCATCCCTCACATGATATCGTGGAGATGTTTAGTGCTATAATAATTGTGATACTTATGTCCTGGCATTCTAGTTAAACAGTCAGTGTCCTACTACAGAAATACCTCAATATGATATCAAAGTCAAACATGATTTGTTATCTTGTTGTACACCATTTGTGTCCCAACCACTAAACAGCTACATTTACTCTTCCCACTCTTCACTCCTGTTGGTGACTGCACGTACCTTCACTCTAACTTGAATGCAGGATACAGAATTAATGGTTCTGTGTAATATGGCTGTACACACATCACACACAACACAAGAAAATGAACATGAAGCTTGCACCATACTAGTGATAACATATGTGTGATGTATTCATTTGCATCTATAAACAATCTACAACTATACAGTTTTAACATTTATTATGGAGTATGAAAAAATGCTAAACACTCTACTAAATGACATAGAGTCATTACACAACTGCTCAACTGAGACACAATTATAATAACATACATTCTGAGTTCACGATACTGTGACACTACATCTTGCATGAAAAGATTTTGTGATTCCACTACGTGTGAACTGGCGCCGACCTCCCTGCTTCACCTCCACTGTTTCACGCACGCCAGCTTCCCGGCTCTATGGAACAAAACAAAGGAAAAACATGATCACATATACATCAAATATCAAGCTACAACAATACTTTTTAATAAGCTACATTTGTAATACTCCATTATTGTGTAACTCAAACATGTGAACACATCCCTCTTTGCAATAACAGTTCTGTCTTTAGATGGATTTCTGTTCTTAAGCGACTCTAACATGCAGACAGCAACTGTTCTCATCTGAAGAGTGAGCAAGCACCTTACATGAACAGTATAAAGAATGTAATAGATAATTACTAAAATTTCTGACCACACCATGATTGTACGATGTGCAATGAGTATACAATGCTGTAGATGTCCATATACTTATTCACTGATGCACACCCCATTGACTGTCACTATGGCGAGGGACAACAATACCACATGATTTGAGCCCCCCTCCCCGAGGCAGAGTCGCGGGGCTGCGCTATACTGCCCTCCCTGCCCAGGATTTCACCCCGAGGACCAGGAGGTCACGAGGGCCAGACAGAAAAGCCCTGCCCAGAATCTCCACTGAACGCTTCAAGATTTCGAGCCCCTCCCCAAGGAGCCGGAGGTGCAAGGGCTGCGCATGTACTGCCCTCCTGCCAGGATTTCACCCCCTCCCCGAGGACCAGGAGGTCGCGAGGACCAGACAGAAAAGCCCTCCTGCCCAGAATCTCAGCTGACGCCTCAAGATTTGAGGCCCCTCCCCGAGGAGCCGGAGGTTGTGAGGGCTGCGCTGTACTGCCCTCCTGCCAGGATTTCACCCCTCCCCGAGGACCAGGAGGTGCAAGGGCCAGACAGAAAAGCCCTCCTGCCCAGAATCTCTGCTGAAGCCTCAAGATTTGAGCCCCCTCCCCGAGGAGCGGAGGTCGTGAGGCTGCGCTGTACTCCCTCCCTGCCAGGTTTCACCCCGAGGACCAGGAGGTCGCGAGGCCAGACCAAAAAGCCCCTCCTGCCCAGAATCTCCACTGAACACCTCAAGATTTCGAGGCCCCTCCCCCGAGGGTGCCGGAAGGTCGCGAGGGCTGCGCTGTACTGCCCTCCTGCCAGGATTTCACCCTCCCCGAGGACCAGGAGGTCGCGAGGCCAGACAGAAAGCCCTCCCTGCCCAGAATCTCTGCTGAACGCCTCAAGATTTCGAGGCCCCCTCCCCCCGAGGAGCCGGAGGTCGCGAGGGCTGCGCTGTACTGCCCTCCCTGCCAGGATTTCACCCCTCTACCCCCGAGGACCAGGGTCGCGAGGGACCAGACAGAAAAGCCCTCCCTGCCCAGAATCTCCACTGAGCGCCTCAAGATTCCCGAGGCCCCCTCCCCGGGGCCGGGTCGCGAGGGCTGTGCTGCTCACTGCCCTCCTGCCAGAATTTCACCCCCTCCCCGGACCAGGCGGTCGCGGGCCAGAACAGAAAAGCCCTCTCTGCCCAGAATCTCCACTGAATGCCTCAAGGTAATTTCCCAACAAGTGCCCTGCTGCGAAGTCGCGACCGGTAGGAGCTCTCCTGTGTGGACTAACCTGCAGTCTGCTCTAACTGGGGTTTGGCACCTTTTTCCAGGCTCCCGCTCTGAGCGCCTCTCTTACAGTGCCAGGTGTTTCAGTTGGACTATTTCTGTATATTCCTGTGCCTAAGCTAGCTAGCCTGATTAACTAATTTTTTAGAAAAAAAAAAGAAAAAGTAACTAGTTTAAAGGAATCCAGGAAAGAGATTATTGTGTTTAGCCTGTTGTAACTGTTGTAATTCCTGCTAGTCTTGCTGCTGCTGCGACATTATTCTTTCTCCCTCCCTAAGACTGCCCGCCCCCTCAAGCTAATCCCCTGTACCTGCCTACTTAACCTGCTCTTCTCCTCTTCCACAGATTTGAGCCCCCGAGGGCCAGAGGTCGTGAGGGCTGCGCTGCTGCCCTCCCTGCCAGGTTCCCCCGGGACCAGGAGAGTCGCGAGGACCAGACAGAAAAGCCCTCCCTGCCCAAAATCTCCGCTGAGAACGCCTCAAGGTAATTTCCCAACAAGTGCCCTGCTGCAGTCGCGACCGTCGGAGCTCTCCTGGCTGTGGACTAACCTGCAGTCTGCTCTAACTGGGGTTTTGGGCGCCTTTTCAGGCTCGCGCTCTGAGCGCCTCTCTCTACAGTGCCAGGTGAAGCCCTTGAGCTGGCTCTGTGCGGCTCCCCACCGCCACCACCACCCTTGAGTCGGCTCTCCCTTTATAGAGCTACTCACATGGGGATCCAGAACCAATCAGTCGACTTTCCCATTTGCTGGTTATACCATTCCAGCACTAGAGAACCTGCATTCAGTTCCTACTCTCTCTAATGTTGTATCATCCACAATTATGATCCTTGCTGTTCTGGTACTCCTCCTCCACGAGGCCTTTTCTCACCCTCGACCCTTTTATCTCCATCTGATCTGCCCCCCTCCAAACCACTATCCCCCACTCCCAATCCCTGTCTTTCCTCAGCTTTTGCACATCTACCCTCTGTCCATCCCCCTTTTCCATCCTGTACCCTGGACTACATGCAGTTCCCCTAAATCCATCCAGAACCTCGACCACCTCACCCCCACCCACCCACCCCTGTGGCACTGATCCCCAGTACCATGCACCCTTTCACGTGGTCAATCTCCTCATTGGCGTCCCGTCTCTTTTCTCTTCCCATCCCATGCATCCCTGGTGAGGTCGGCTCCTGCGCCGCCACCCCTCCTCACCAACCACCACCTGTGGCGCCCTGTCGTTCTCCTGCTCCTGCTCTCCGCAATGTGCACCCTAACCTGGTCCGCTCGCTGCCTCGCCCTAAGCCCACCTGTGGTAGCGGTCTCCAGTGCTTTCATGAACATATGCAGTCTCCCCAAAAATAGCTGCCCTCCAATGCTGAGTTCTAGCCTCCGGACATCCTCATGCTAGCAGAGATGGCTCTCCCCCACTTATGCCTGACTCTGCTGTCTCTCTACCAGGCTTTCCCTGTTCAGGGCTGATAGGTTGGGCAGGCGGGAGGGGGTGTGCTATCTGCGTGACTCGGTCCTGGGCCATGCCCTCCCTACCCCAGGCTCAACCACGGGCGCAAGCCATTACCCTTAAAATCACTCTTACCCTGGTCATGGCCCTCTACCTAACCACGGTTTACATACCCCAGAACACAAAAAACTTAGCGGTCTCCTCCTCCTTGACTATCTATCCTCCTTACCCCCAGAAGGCTGAACAACTAATATTGGGTGACTTAAACTCCAACTGGCTCAGTTCCTCATCTGATACTATAAAGGATGAGCTTGCGGCCCTTGACCTGTCTCAATTGGTCACTCAGCCCACTCATCTTAACAAAGCAACGGGAACCTGCTCCCTCTTGGACGTAATCCTCTCTAATCGGCCACATAAAGTGGCTTCCATACTTGTCCTTGTGGACTCTCTCAGCGACCACTCCCCCGTCATCTGCCATTGGTCCTCTCCCACCCTCAGCCCTGTGTACTGCACCACCCCATGATGCAGGTTTCTCCCCAGGGTCTTGACAACCTCAAACGCCACCTTGCTGCAAGTCAGCTGGACCCCAGTGGCCTGTGCTCAGACATAAACTCTGCACTAACCTACCTCACTGCCTTCACCTGTACCTGTGATCTGTTTGCCCTCATCTCCACATCTAGAAAAAAAAAAGTGGTCTGCTGCTTGGATATCCCTGCTCTGATCCAGCAACTAAAAAGCGGGATAATCTCTGGCACATTGCAGCAACTCTGGTAGAGTGGCTGACAGACAAACACAGGGCTGCCCATAACCAGTGCACCTGGGCCATCAAGCAGGCAAAAGCTAAATACTATCAGGCTGCGTTGGCGTACACAGGGCTCATCCAGAGCCTTCTGGGACAACATTAAAAGAACTGAATAGTAAACCCGCTCCCCCTCTGTCTCAGATTGACATAAGCGGGGCTGTCTCGACTGACCTAACATGTATTGCTGACTGCCTTAATAAAACCTTCTCGGACTAAGTGCAGTCCTCCCTGCTACACTTTTTGACCCAGTTCACCACGTCCACCTTCCTCACACATCTCAGGCCACTTTTCTGCTTCAAGGCAGTCTCACCTGTGATGCCAAGCCTTTTCTCATAAAGTCCTCACCTCCCAAAACCCTAATATGACCCTCTTCCAGCTCACAGATACTCCGCCTTACACTGGATGTCATACTAATCCCCTCCGCTTATCTTAAACAAATCCTTATGTTTAGGTCCAATTCCCGGATGCTTGGAAGCACGCTGAGTAATCCCATCCATAAGTCTGGGATCGCATGCTACCAAATAATTACAGGCCATCCATCCTCCCCCTATCTAAAGCTTTAAAAAATAGTATCCACACAGCTCTTAGAATACCTATCTAAGCACAACCTTTATGTCCGAACAACATGGGTTTCGTCCAGGCCACAGCACAACCACCGCCCTTCTGGAATTCTCCCACCATCAGCACTCCAGCCATTGACAGGGTTGTCTTGCAGGGGCAGTATTCATAGACCTATCTAAGGCTTTCGATACGTGTGTGCCACCCTGCTGTTAAACTCCCTATCCCAACTGGGACTCTCATCTGGCCCAAAGATTGGTTCTCTAGCTACCTGCAAAACAGGTCCCAAGAGTTATACTAAATGGACCCTCTCCTCCAACCTGCGGTTCTCTCAGGGGTCCCATAAGGTTCCATCCTCAGACCCACCCTCTTCAGTCTATTCCTAAACTCTCCCAAACTCCTGCTCCAGCAAAATACTGCTCTATGCTGATGTCGCAGTAATCCTAGCATCTCACCTGACCCGCTCCTACTCCAAGGCACACTGCAAAGCACAGCCTTCTCTCCAAGCCCGAAAAATGGTTCAATAATCATCGACTAATCCTGAACAAGAAGAAAACTAAGTCCATGCAGTCTCACACCGGCAAAACAGTGCTAAAACACCCCCTTCTCATCACACCAACAAGCTCCTTACTCTAGAACAGGTAACATCCTACATGTACCTGGGCATCACCCTTTGACCCTGGCCTTACATTCCCACCACTTAAAAACCCTGTCATCTGCCATGAACTCCAGGATCGGGCTCCTCTACCACCACAAAGATTGCCTGCAGAATCTACGTTAAGATTAGCCATTACCTCATCGTGCTGCTGTCTCTGGCCGACCTACGGACTTCCTATTTACGCGCTGACCCACCTCCTTATCTAAGGTACAGACCTCTATTAACAAAGCCTGTAGGCTCCTTACAGGTGCCAACAGCAGAACTCACATCTGCCTGCTATACTCTACCCAACTTACTCAACCTTGATGAAAGACTGAAATACCATACCTGCTTACTGGCTAAAAAATCTTGTCAGGCTTTCCTTGCAAGTCTCTGCTCCACTGCAGCTGGCTGTCCGGCCTCCACCTGTAACTCCATCGCAGCCACCTTCATAGTTCCCAGGGCTAGGAACTTTGCTGCCAGATCCCTTCCATCCTTAAGCTCCCTTTGGTTGAACTCCTTCCTGAGGCTATCTCTAAGATCCCGTGATTGGCGGTTCAAAACTGCCCTCGTCAACACATTATTGACAGTCGATGCTGCAAATGTCGATAGCTGACCTAACCAGCCCTTTGCCTGTGCCCCTGGTTCCCTGAGATGACTGGATACTGTATACAACTATGTTGTTAATTGATGTATTAATATGATGTATAAATATGCAGGTTAACATATTATATTACTCAACTATGCTTGTACTTGTATAGTTGCTGCCTGTAACTCCAGGTGTTTTTGTATCTCGCCTGTATGTAATCCCTGTCCTAAAACCTCACTATTTGTTGTTTCCCCCCCATTTGATGAGGTACCTTTGTAAATGAGTCACTGACTCAAAGGTTATAAATCTGATTCTTCAATAAATAAAATAAATAAAAAAAATAACTTGCCACTGCCGCACTGACAGTCAGCAACCCTTATACATCAAAGCACCTGCAGCACATTACTGTGGCCACAGCCCAAGGGAAGGCTAAATTCAAATAATGCAAGCCTGTGTCCGTCTTCTTCCAACAGACATCTGCATCCAATCCTGCACAGACTTGATATAAAACAAACCAATTTTTTCTGGTGGTTCCCTGACCATGTCTGTCCAATTGGAGTTTAAAAAAAAAAAATAACAGAAATGTATAATTCCTAGTATGCAGTGCACAACACCCAATACCTACCCATTAATTGCAATAATAACAAGAGTCTGAGAAATGCAGCTTTCTTTTTGGCTTCAAACATTCTAACAACCTTATGTGTATCTTTTATTAACATACATGTAGACATAACCATATGATGAACAGAATTTAACACGGTTTAAAAAACTGTTTAATTATAATAGCAGGAAGGCATTCGTAGGGATCATGTTACTATTCAGTTAGTCACCCTCTAGCAGCATATGGCACTCGGCTATGCGTCATTCAACATTACACCCCTAGAGGGTGATTAACACACCATTAAAATAACCCTTGGTCATGTCTTATAGCTTAATAAAAGCAAGGGTGTGAGCATTTTCAGGTTTCTGCTGAACTGCAAACATTGTCAAAGCCATATGTAATCCCTTTGTTAAGATACATGTAGACATTGTCCGTTCTGTCCATGAACATATTTTTTAATAATAGAAATAAGACATTCCCAGCACATATATAAATGATCACTTAATAACCATCTATGGGCATGTAGCACTCAGCAACACATAATTACACACTACAACTATAGAAGATTGGTAACACACCATGAACATAACCATTGATAATGGCTTATTCGTTGAACATGAAAGTCCACCACCAAAATTAGTGGAGCACAACAGCTACACCCCCAACAGGCCACATGGCACGTAAAGTAGTCCTATGGGCGTACATCCATTGTCACATACATAAAAATGGTCTCACACTCATATGTTAGTACACTTTAGGCATATTTGCATTTATCAATTGACAGCTTTCCATTCTGTTTAACAATATGTGCTGCATGACCATAGGTTAACACTCTGTTATTATGGACATACATCCGTCCCACTGGTGTCAGTAAACACACAGCAGACGAGCAGGTGGGTGCAGAACTACTGATTCTCACACATCAGAAGTGTGGCCTAAGCATGACAGCAGGTATTACTTTGCTGTAAAGCACTGTATTACACTTAAAGACCACACTTAGCAGTTTACTGTTATTTGTGGTTTGCTTCAGAGTAGACTACACATATAAACTTCAGTAACCAGTGCAACAGGTGGATGTAATGTTATCTCTGACTGTGAGCAGTCATACACCTCCAGTGTAGCAACAGAGACAGTGGTGAATGTTATATTTATGTAGCGTATCATCACGCAGGCTGTTGTACAATGGAACACCAAGGGCATATATTAAGAGAAACATCGCTGCATTAAAAAAATGAAGATTCTGTTTCACCAAGGATCTGATACCTAATCACGCTGCAGACACACAGACTCATTCTTAACTGGTCTCTGTTGCCAGATGACAGACTGGCTGTTTCTTTGTCTTACTCAATCACCTAAAACAATGTTTGCAACCCATTTGCAAACACAAACAATACATAAATGGTTCAAGTAATACTTAATCACTAAATAGTATTTACAAAAAATATGCCCTTAACTTCTGCAGCTCACACATTACATTATATCCTCATAGCACCCCAATGACATAGTACAATTATTTCTATCAGCTTCTTACCAACGAACTCAACGACAATGACACTCTCTGTGTCCGACTGACCACCCTCCACAGCTTCACGCTGTGCCGGTACTACCTCGCGGGAAGCTGGGGGAGACCTACGTTGTCCTGTCATGAAGGAGGAAGCAAAGACATACAGTATGTAAGTGTTAAATGTTAATTGCATCACATGTTTGAAACAGTTGATGCAACAATAAAACATGCATCGCATAGGTAACATTGCTTCTCATTAGACACACCACAAGCATTGTGGCCACATATTACAATTACAAGTGCTTTTAATATCAAATATAATGTTTGAAGAGCAGTACAGAAGAACTCTAAATGAAGATCAGTGGTTTGTACACAACCATGTGTTACATTTCAACAACAAGTTGAGACATCTACAACCCCCTATTAAGTACACATATTGACATAATCATATTCCAGATGAGAAACGCAAACATAATTCTTAATGCTGTATGCAAAACAAAAAGAAATAAAAGTGGTTATTCCATGTGCCACAATAGTGCAAAACATGTACATTTCCTTGAACTGTACCACTATAGTAAATGTAACATAACAAAATGGCATCACTGCATAACATGGTACCAAATAGACAGCAAAGATACAGATAAAAAATTTAGTCAAAGAACACAGCTGAAACTCTCTAGATTTATCAAACGCAATAACTATGTTAACCTTAAATAAATGACAATATTATCTATTTTCTATGGGTGCTGTACAATCACTCCGCCACTATCATTACCAGATTCTGTTGTTATTGGTCACTCAGCAAAACCTCAGAACTAAACTACAGCAGGCATGTCAAATGAACCTTATTCTATACTGTATTAAAATTCTGAGACCTCATTGGTCAAAACACATTGAATGACTGTAAAAACAAGCACTTGTCAATGCCGAATATTTGCTTGCTGGCATTGGCAGTGGTAGTGTAGAAGTTACAGAGCTGCGTAATAGTAATGGCAGTGAACTATTGAACTCAAGCCAACCCCACCAGCACCCTGCAGAGAATGACAGGCATTGGGGTGTGCCTTAGAGTCGTCAGGCATAACAGCTACGTCATAACACCACACCCCACCCTGCAGACACTGACAAGTGTCACGGTGTGCCTTGTGGTTTTCGGCCCTTATGCACACCCCATTCCATCAGGAAATACGGTGAGATGGGTGTAGTATAGGAGAATGGGGTGAACTTTGTGGCCGAAGAGTCCAAGGCATACCTCGATGCCTCTCGCTGGCTGCAGGGTGTGGAATGGTATGAGCATTACAGGCAAGAATCCCAAGTCACACCCCTGATGCCTGTCATTCTCTACAGGGTGGGGCGTTATGGTTGGAAACCCTAATACCTCAGGCATTCGTTGGTATTTTCACTCCAAATTGTCAACATGTTTTTTGTGACCCCAACTCATGAACAGTGGCAATATCATTTTGTGTGGCTGCTTATGACAGTGATTACGGCATTTAGCACCACAACTGCAAAAACATTCCGAACAGGATGTGAAAAATGACAGCCAGTACTGTTCATGGGGAGGTGTAAAAATGGCAATGTTGCAAATCTGCAATAAAAATATTTAAAAACTGGTGAAGTCACGGCGTGCATAGAAACTGTGCAACGCACCGTAATGTAATTAGTTTGGGGATTTTTACAGCAGATGGTCAACAGCAGGCATTTTAGGACCTCCGATCATGAACAGTGTCACTGTGATTTTCTTAATCTGTCCCAAACATTGATTTCGCACACCGACTGCACCATTATGCGCTTCATGTCTGAAAACACATTTTGGCGACATGTGAAAAATGGCAGCTGTACTGCTTCATAAGAAGTGTAATAAAATGGCAATGTTGAAAATCTGGAGTGAAAATATTGAAAATTCGCAAACTTACGAGCGTGCATAGGAACTGCGCAACGCACGCTCGTAAAACAGTCATTGTTAGGGATTTTGTCACCAAATTTTCAACATAGCCATTTTAAGACCTCTGCTCATGAACAGTGTCACTGTGATTTTCTTAATGTGTCCCATACATTGATTTTGCACACCGACTGCGCCATTGTGCGCTACATGGGCAGGAACACATTTTGGGCAAGATGTGAAAAATTACAGCTGTACTGCTCATAAGGAGGTGTGGTAAAATGGCAATGTTGAAAATCTGGAGTGAAAATATTGAAAATATCTCGAACTAACGAGCGTGCGTAGGAACTGCACAACGCACGCTCGTAAAGCAGTCATTTTTAGGAATTTTTTCATCAAATATTCAACATAGCCATTTTAAGACCTCTGCCCATGAACAATGTAACTGTGATTTTCTTAATCTGTCCCAAACATTGCTTTCGCACACCGACTGCACCATTGTGCGCTACATGTGCGAAAACACATTTTGGGCGACATGTGAAAAATGGCAGCTGTACTGCTTCATAAGGAAGTGTAATAAAATGGCAATGTTGAAAATCTGGAGTGAAAATATTGAAAATTCGCAAACTTATGAGCGTGCGTAGGAACTGCGCAACGCACGCTCGTAAAACAGTCATTTTTAGGAATTTTTTCACCAAATTTTCAATATAGCCATTTTAAAACCTCTGCTCATGAACAGTGTCACTGTGATTTTCTTAATGTGTCCCATACATTGATTTTGCACACCGACTGCGCCATTGTGCGCTACATGGGCGGAAACATGTTTTGGGCAAGATGTGACAAATGACAGCTGCACTGCTCATAAGGAAGTTAATAAAATGGCAGTGTTGAAAATCTGGATTCAAAATATTGAAAATTCACAAACTTACGAGCATGTGTAGGAACTGCTCAACGCACACTCGTAAAACAGTCATTTTTAGGGATTTTGTCACCAAATTTTCAACATAGCCATTTTAAGACCTCTGCTCATGAACAGTGTCACTGTGATTTTCTTAATGTGTCCCATACATTGATTTTGCACACCGACTGCGCCATTGTGCACTACATGGGCAGAAACACATTTGGGCAAGATGTGAAAAATTACAGCTGTACTGCTCATAAGGAGGTGTGGTAAAATGGCAATGTTGAAAATCTGGGAGTGAAAATATTGAAAATTTCTCGAACTTACGAGCGTGCGTAGGAACTGTACAACGCACGCTCGTAAAGCAGTCATTTTTAGGAATTTTTTCACCAAATATTCAACATAGCCATTTTAAGACCTTTGCTTATGAAATTAACAGTGTCACTGTGATTTTCTTAATCTGTCACGTGCATTGATTTCGCACAATGACTGCGCCATTGTGCGCTACATGGGCGGAAACACGTTTTGGGTGAGATGTGAAAAATGACAGCTGTACCACTGATAAGAAGGTGTGGTAAAATGGCAATGTTGAAAATCTGGAGTGAAAACATTGAAAATTCATGAACTTACAAGCGTGCATAGGAACTGTGCAACGTACGCTCGTAAAACAGTCATGTTTAGGAATTTTGCGACCAAATTTTCAAAATAGGCTTCTTGAGAGCCCACCTTATGAATACTGGCAGTGTCGTTTCGTTAATCAGTCCCGAAAGGTGATTTTGCACAGTGACTGCGAAATCAGCCTTCAGGCCCGAATAACGCCATGGCAGTGACAGCATTCATGAGAAGGGTCCCAAAAACCCCATGTCAAAAATTTGGTGCCAAAATTCCAAAAAATGCCTGAGATATGCAACAAAGTTGAAAAACCCTATCTATCCCATTATACAGCTTACCGGCATTTCCTTAGTTCGCGGTCGGCTTTGAAGAGTGCAGACGTGTTCCGGTCCACCGAAGATCGTCGTGCAGAGGTCCGGAGGTAAGTATGGGGTGAGGGGGGTGTGGGTAGGCAGGGTGCACAGTGGGTGGGTGCAGGTTGTGGGAGGGAGGGCAGGAGAAGCACCAAGGGACAGTTTTTATTTGCAGGTTTTTGTTTTCTTTTAATGACGGCGTGGGATGTTTGCCATGCTGGGGTGGGCTCCCAGCATGGCACAAAGATAACTGTTTGGGGCGTGGAGCCGGCGGAGTTGGGACCCCGTCGTCCCATAGCATCTGTTGCCACGCTGAGGCGGGCTCCCAGCGTGGCACCCTGCTCTCTGAGGGAAGTAGGACAGTGGAGCCGATGGGGATTGGGCACCCATCGGCTAAGCAGAATGCCGTGCTGGAGTAGGAACCAGCGTTTTCATGTGAGGGCTTTTGGGGGCCAGCACACCGTCGGCTACAGTGTGTGCGTGGGGGCAGCATGCAGTATGCGTGCGTGCGTGTGTGTGTGAGGGCGGCGCAGAGCAGGCGATATATTATCACTGCTCACTGAAGCGTAGCTCCCCTTTTCAACTGTACGCTACTGCATTTTGGAGCTGTCATAGACAACTACAGCAGGCATTGGAGAACTGCGGCTGAGCCTGCAAACACACTGCCTGAATTGGAAAAGGGCTGCCACACCTCCGAAAAGTTGGATCATGGCACTATGTTTCTTGCACATGTGTGCAAGCAAACATTTAATATATACACAGTATTACACTGTTCCAAGTTTGATATCACTACATTACACTAACTAAACACTTTCATTTTGTTTTCTAACAACATACCATGATAGGAACTGGGTATATGGATGGATGTACTATTTGTGGTACGGGTATGTCACTCACCTCTGCCTTGTGACTCAACAACACCAGACTTAATAAATACAACAATTCATCTACGCCTTGTCATGGTACATCCTTACATACAGTATTAAGTATAATACCGTGTGCCATAATTGTAATCAAAATCTTAATAAATGCACAAGCATTGTTAAAACTTCTGCTGAGTGACTTATGGTGAGTAAGGCACTCCCCCACAGCTGGTGTGCCAGCAGCTTCCCACTGCTCATACGCGAAGTAGTACCAGCACGTGGCATTGTCCGGTATCTCCTCACGCTGTTTCAGGACATAAAACCACTGGCGCAACAGCTTCCACTTCCGCTTCAACATATTTGTGCAAAATACTGCCGGCGAGTAGTTAAGAACAAATCTAATTGGTACACATGATGTCGCTTTGGAGTTCCTAGACGAGTTTGTCAGGATGGTGCCATGAATGACCTTTTCTCAGCAATGTGACACCACTTGAAGGCAAAATCAACCAAGAGGGTATACGAGTTAACCAGAGATGAGAAAGAGGTGTACATAAATGACTACAACCCAGCTCTTTTCCTAATGTGGCAAGTAAACATAGATGTTCAGTTTGTGGCTGATAACTCACTGGCCCTGGTGCGGTACGTGACTTCATACATAACCAAACATGAGCAGACTAGCTTGCAAGATCTTTGGGAAGATATTGCCAGTTCAAGCAGAAGCCTGACATCTCAGCTCTGGTCACTGGGCTTGAAGACTATTTCACACAGAGAATGTGGAGCTTATGAAGCCAGTGACCGTTTAATGGGTACATATCTGTATGGGAAGTCTGATGCTGTACGGTTTTCTCAGTGTAAACTACAAAGAGAAATGCAAACGTGTACTGATTCCTCATGCCGAAATTGAGGAGCTCGCTGCCAATAGATCTTCTTCAAAACATATCTTGAAGAATAACCTGATAGACACATACTACCCCCATAGACACAACGACATGAATGATATGTGTCTCTTTCAGGTGGCTAAGTGGTATGACTACAAGGCAGATGTATCACCTGACTCAACATGCCAGATTTACAAGGTGAATGGAGTAGATGGCTGTCTCGTAAAGAGATGCAAGCCATGGCTCATAGACCACTGTAAATTGCATCTAGGCACATTGGAGAGCAGAGAACATTACTACTTTGCTCTCCTATTCCTATTTAGACCCTGGAGGAGTGAGTCTGAATTAAAAGGTGGCTGTGACACATTCGAAGAACAGTTCAATCTCAGTTGTGAGACTTTCAAAACTGAATACTCAGAGACATACATACAGAGACTAGAGGCTGAGAAAGAACAGCTTGAGAAGGCAGAGAAGCAGCTTCAGGAAGACACTCCTGTTAGTTCACAAGACAGCCTTGATCCAGAAGGGCAAGCTGTTCTGGGTGAACCTCTGCCCTTAAATGCCCCAGAACTGTTAATGTCAGAAATTGAGACAGCCATGGAACATGGCACACACTCTATGGTCAACCCAGCTGACTTGAGAGAAAGACTAAATCAGCAGCAGCATACAGTTCACTCTCAAGTAGTTAAAGCTGTCCGACATGGCCTACAACATGAAACAAAACAATGTGACTGTCGTGACTATAAGCCACTACTGATATTTGTTAGCGGTTCAGCTGGCACAGGAAAGAGTTTCCTTATTGAAGCCATCACTGCTGAAATATGGAGCCTGACAGGGTCTTCTATGTCTGTTGCTGTTACTGCTCCCACAGGACTAGCTGCATACAACATTGGTGGAGTTACATTACACCGTCTCTTTATGTTGCCAGTGGAACTTGGGAGATCTGGAGAGTATCATAAACTGTCATTTGAGGTTGCATCTCAGCTCCGTTCCATGTTCACAAAGATAAAGTTACTCGTCATTGATGAAATCAGCATGGTCTCCAATGTCATGCTTGCCTGTATTCATCTACGTCTACAGGAGATCTTAGATACTGACGATGGAGTGCCATTTGGTGGCAAAAGTATTATTGTGTTGGGAGACCTTTTACAGCTTGCACCAGTCAATGCAGAGCATGTATTTACAACTCTAACTGCCAAACAAGCTAAGAATATCCTCGGCTGCATTGCAGGCTATAACATATGGGAATTATTTACCTATGTTGAGTTGTCTGAGAACATGCGCCAAAGTGGTGATCTGGCTTACAAATCACTTTTAGATGAAGCTCGTACAGGTTCTCTATCACCAGAACATGTTTGTATGTTAAACAATCGAAGAATCACAGTAGATACTGCATCCATAGAAACAGCATATAATGTCTTCAGCGATGTATACTCAACAGGGACACACATAGTGTGTCTTATGCCACGATTAAAGAAATGCACTGAGTTCAACAATCTAATGCTACAGAGAGAAAAACAAGAGATTCTAACTCTGCATGCTGTTGATACAGTTGATGGCATCATTCTTAGTTGCAGCCTAGTAGCAAAGATGACTGAACGACTAAGTGAACTCAAGTCAGATGTTTCACGCACAGCTGGCCTAGAAGCTGTTCTCACAGTTTGTAAGAATGCACGCATCATGCTGCGACATAATCTAGATGTAGAACGAGGCATGGTAAACGGTGCCATAGGAAACATCACTGACTTTGTCTACAATGTCCAGAAGACATATATCGAGACGCTTGTAGTTCATTTTGACAACATGAAACAGAATGTACACATAGAACGGACCTGTGCAAAATTCCAGGTATTTAAGGATATCTATGTAAACAGGAAACAGTTTCCATTATGCGTTGCATATGCTGTATCCATTCACAAATCTCAGGGCTTGAGTTTGGATTCAGCAATGGTGGACATAGGTACAGACATTTTCAAGGATGGCATGAGCTACGTGGCACTTTCACGTGTCCGCAGCCTTTCTGGGTTGCACGTTATAACTCTAGCACCTCAGAAAATACGAGCTGACAAGTTATGTATTCTTGAGTACAACAGGTTACGTACTCTACATCAGCCACAAATGTCTTTAACACCACTGCCTACATATCTGGCTGTCTCACATCATTCAGTCACATCTACAGGTGTCAACAAACAGCCACAAGCTTCCAGAAGTGATTCAATTCAAAAGAGTTCAACAGAGGTCACAACTTCAAGTAAACATTCACAGCCAGTGATTCATCAGAAATCAGTCAGTGTAGCTGCTGTACCAGTCTTTGACAACAGCACTAGAGTGAACTGCTATGCTAACTCAGCCATGCAAGTTTTCCTACACATGCCACACTTTTGCAGGCAATATGTGCTTCAAAAGACAATACCCTATCAAACACTTTGAAGCAGATTGTCAACATGACTTCTGACCAGTCTAACAATGTACAGTCACTAACACCACTACGACAGGTGTTAGGTACATATGACGGATGTAGTACATTTGCTGCTGACATACAGCAAGACACTAGTGAGTTTATGATGGCTGACATAAACAGCTTGGATGAAGACGGCATTCCAATGCACCAGTACTTCACTGTGTCATGTGTAACCAAATATGTATGTGTTTCATGTGGTCATTCACAGCGTGAAACCACAGAAGACATGCTGTGGATTACTCTTTTTGTCCCTCAAACCAAAAGTGTCAAATTTCGACAGCTATTCACCAATGCTCAATGTGGGCATGCCTGTGCTAGGTGTGGAGGCAGATGCACTCAGTCCATATGTCTCAGGAGTTCATCTCAATATCTGTTGCTTATCTTGCACAGGTTTAACTCCAACGGGCTCAGAGTTAATACTTCTATCACAGATTACACAGCTGGTAGAATAGTCTTCAACCAATCAGTGTTTGACACTCACAGTATAATCTATCACCATGGCCAATCCATGCATTCTGGTCATTACACCTGTTTACTAAGGTACAGAAGTGGATACATAGATACATAGACAGTGTTGGCAGATAAGGGCCTATGGCCCACCCAGTCTGCCCATTTAAGTCTGTAAGTTCAGTTTATGTTTTCCAAGAAGTCTGTTGCCCCTTACCCCGACCTCCAGAATTCCTTTATGTCTATCCCATGCATTCTTAAATCGTGTGACTGTTTCAGCCCCCACCACTTCCTCTGGCAGGGTGTTCCACTTGTCCACCACCCGTTCTGTGAAGAAATTCTTCCTCACATTTCCTCTGAATCGTCCTCCTCCAACTTCATCCCATGCCCTCTAGTCCTGGAACATCTTTTTCGCTTAAAAATAGTGCATTCCTGCACCCTGTTCCTCCTGTAAGATACTTGTATGTCTCTATCATATCCCTCTCCCTCCTCTCCTCCAGGGAGTACCGTTCAGTGCCTTCAACCTGTCCTCATAGGACTTGTGATGCAATCTATGCACCATCTTTGTTGCCCTCCTCTGAACCTTCTCTACCCTGTCTATGTCCTTACGTGGTAAGGTCTCCAGAACTGCACAGTGTACTCCAGGTGCGGCCTCACTAGTGTCTTGTATAGTGGAATTATGACCTCCCTTTTCCTGCTGGTGATGCCCCTGCTTATGCATCCCAGCATCCTATTTGCTTTACCTGCTGCCTTGTTACACTGTTTCCCTGCCTTGAGGTCATCAGAGATGATAACCCCAAGATCCCTTTCCTGCTTGGTGCATGCTATATCCTCATCCCCCAACTGATATGTTGTGCCAGGGTTTTTGTGACCCATATGCATTATCTTGCACTTCCTTGCATTGACTTTCAACTGCCAAACCCTGACCATTCTTCAAGTTTCTAGGTCCCTTCTCATTCTGTCTACACCCTCTGGTGTGTCTACTCTGTTACAGAGCTTTGTGTCATCAGCGAACAGTGAAATTCTGCCTTCTAGGTCCTGCCAATGTCACTGATGAGAGATATTGAATAGTACCGGTCCAGCACTGATCCCTGTGGTACCCACTGGTCACTCTTCCCTCTGTGGAGTGACAGCCATTTACCACCACCCTCTGTGTCCTGCCACCCAGCCAGTTACCTACCCACTGCACTACTGTTCTGCCCACACCCATATTCCCCAGTTTGTGCAATAGTCTTCTATGTGGCACAGTGTCAAAGGCCTTGCTGAAGTCCAGATAGGCCATGTCCACTGCCATCCCCTGATCCACCTCCCTAGTCACCCAGTCAAAAAAATTCAATGAGGTTGGTCTGACATGACCTTCCCCTGGTGAAACCATGCTGCCTTGGGTCCTGTAGTCCATTGACAACCAGATGTTCCACCAATCTCTCCTTCAGTAGTGCTTCCATGATTTTCCCCACTACCGAGGTGAAGCTGACTGGTCTGTAGTTCCCCGCTTCCTCTTTGTTCCCACTTTTGTATAAGGGGACTACATCTGCTATCCTTCAGTCTTTGGGTACCTCCCCTGTTTCTAGTGATCGGTAGAGTGTGACGACTGTACAAGCAGTTTTAAACAGAGACTGCCACGACACTTAAAAAATGCATATCTTCTAATATTGAAGAATTATGATGACCTTCATATTTCAGAAGAATAGGACAGAACATGTTGAGTTTTTAAAATGACTACTTTGTGACAGAAACAGTCGTAGGTCGGTACAATTGTTTCCAGTCTACGACTCTGAATAAACCATAGCATTTCAATAAAATGCTATTCTGGCAGATGCATTCCATGCACTATGACATCTAAGATCTTGTGTGTGGATCAGTGACAACACGGAAATTGTTGTAGTGGCTTCAGTTGGCACCAACAGTATTCACAGTCTCTGGAGAAACCATGCTTACATGTCTATCGAAGATTGTACATCTCAAAACTGAGGCCTTACTGCTGTCCTCTTCTGTACATATATTTTATTGTTAATGTATCATACTCATACATAACAACAACTTGCTATCAGTTTTCAACTGTTACTCTCTGCATATAAAGGAAAGTTCTCAGTTGTCATCGTAAATAACTGAGCAACACGTCTACCATTCACCAAACATTGCACTCTATCACAAGTTGTCTATCAACACTTGTATTTGTCTATTGACTCTTGACATGTAGACAACAACATCATTTGTTCACCATGCAACAGTGTAGAACTATCCCGCCTTTATTTGTAATACTGATACTGTACATATGTAAAAATAACAGCCTTTATTGATAATGCAAGAAGCTGAATTAAGCAACTGTAAATACCGAACAATTGCATCATATTATTAACTGACTTTGCCATGACTTTGTAATTACTTGCACATAATATTTACATTCTTATTTACCTTGACATTGTTACTAACTACTTTCATAGTTCTACTAAAAGTATTAGTATAAGAGTAAAGTACAAACGAATGTTTAACATATAATACAGCACTATACGGATTACGTCAAATTAACCATATCTTTGATAAAAAATGCTTGCCATACACAGTTTTTTAACTTACTAGTTAAGAATTAACATAGAAGCCAATGTAACAATTGAAAAAATATTATTTGTTCCTGTAAGAATATTCAATTTTTGTGTACTTGTCATATAAATATCTTGTTTTCTTTTTACATTAATGACTTAGATGCTAACATATCTGCATCCAATCTGCACTTTTTTGTGGATGATACTGTATTGTATACTTCTGGCTCATCGTTATCTGAAGTCAAGGGAGTGCTTCAAGTGGACTTCGCACAACTTGAGCATAATCTAATAAAGGCAAAGCTTCTGCTCAATGCTAAGAAGACTAAAGCGATGATATTGTCCTGCAGTGCTGTCACAGGCCCCCCCAATACTCTTGCCCAGGACTTCATTGTCACCACGCTAAAGGAGCCTCTGGAAGTTGTAACCAAATTTAAATATCTGGGTATCTGGATCGACAATAAATTATCTTTCAATGACCACATCGAAGATACCTCTAGAAGGTTAAAAGCAAGGTTAGGTTTTTTTCTACAGAAATAGGCCCCTTTTCCCCCTTGAAACTCGAAACAAGCTTGCACAGGCCATTTTTCTCCCCCTACTCGACTATGGTGACGTAATCTATTCCTCCACCACTCTTGCAAATCTAAGTAAACTGGACATCCTTTATCACTGTGCGTTACGGTTCATTAGCAACTCCCCTTACCGTTCGCATCACTGTGACTTATATGCAGCTGTTGGTTGGACATCCCTTACTACTAGACGCCTGCTCCATGCTGGGCTATGGACTCTTAAACTGCTCCTGCAGAAATTGCCAAGCTATCTCTCTTCCCTTATTAGTATCTCACATAGTGCATACTCGTTAAGAAAATCTGACTTTATTATGCTTGACATACCAAGGACGCGGACCTCCTTTGTAAACATGCTATTGCATATGCCCTTCCCTCCATTTGGAACCAATTACAAACCATACTGAAACTAACTAGCACAGTTTCAATAAACTTCTACAAATCGCTAAGTTCAGCCAAAATAAAAGACACCTGTAACTGTCATTAAGTCTCTTCCTTCCCCATGTGTGCCATATTTATCCACTGGTAAGGTATAATTGCTTTGTCATATTAACTGTTTTCTCTTCCCCTTCTACTCCTGGCTTTATCTATGCTTGCGCTCCACTGCTACTCTATCAAATCACTCCTCCCCCCATATCAGTTGTAGTCTGTTGTTTGTTCTAGCTGCCAAAATATATGTATTGCACACACCAGTCATCATGTTTCATTTATCAGTATGCAACCTGTAAGTCGCTTCCCTGTGTCATATTAATGTTTACCACCTGTGGTCACCCTATGTGGTACCCTTGTATGTATATCCAGCCTGTATCATGTAACGTGCATTTCATGTATATACTGTTATTACTTTAAGTGTTTATGTCACAGGACCTCCTTGTGAATGTGCTTGCTCAATGGAGTTTTCCTGCAATAAACTTGAACTTGAACATATAAGTAATTCTAACTTATGTAAACAACGTTGACAATTGTAAATCAGACACTGTTACTGGTCACAATGCACTTCATACCTGTTCCTGACAATATTTATGATCGCCTCTATTGAGGGGTCGGGTTGGAATTTCCCATATGCACATAGTCAGTGACATATCATTAAATGCCAGTAATCGAATGTCACTGAAGTCAAATTTTTTTATATTCTATTACTTTAACACTTAGCATATGGTTTTTTGCCCACCCCAGGAACATCCACATTAGCAGTCACGCAATAACAACTAAACACTTCTGTATCATGTGTGTAATCACTGTTTACAAGCTACTGACATACCTTTATTAGCATAGTACGCAATTAATGGACTACACATAATTAGGACATACAACCACTTTAAAAAATACTTAATATTCTTAACCAAAGTCTCTTCACGTTCAATAGTAAATATATAATGAAGAGCCACAGGTTCAGCTTGAGTATCACAAGTTCAGGAGGAATGTCAGAAGGCACTTCTTAACACAAAGAGTAGTGAACACTTAAACATCACTGTAAACACAGAACACCTAATTAAAGACAGTGATCACCTAGTAAAGAAGCAGGTATATGCATAGAAGGCAGATAACCCCGCCAGCAAAAGATGGGACAACACTGCAGTGATAGCAAACACCTAACCTCAAGATGTGTACCATGTAAAACTATCACAATAAATAGAACAAATTACCTTCTTATGCTACCTTTTTCTATGCTTTCTGATAATATCACATGCTTGCTCCAATTCATATAATCCAGTTGCTATAAATGTTACACTTTTACATATATGGCAAGCAATGATTACACACATGCAAAGATTGTATTGTGAGACTGATTTTGTAAAAAAAAATACAGTCTTGATTGGGCCCTTTCTCAGTTTAACAAATTGGCAATAAATCTTTTAAAATCATAACCACCTGTGTCGAGTCTTTACTTAAAATAGCATTATGACATTAAAACATAAGTGTTGTCTTCATTAAGCATGCAAACCAACTGCAACAAATAGTGCAACAACTATATCTCCATGAATTTCTTTGTTTGCTATGCTGTCCACTCAGTATCACAACATAGGCAACAATGTGGTACATTGCATGTCACACTTTCCATAATTCCTAAGAGTGTGTAAAATTCAGCAATGTACTTACTTTTCCTGTGCCTATAAGTTCATCATGTAGTAATTGCTGTACCTAGGTGCTGCACATCAGCACCCAACAGTACGCAGCAGTGACTATACACTTAGGATGCAGTCACTACTATGTCTACTTCAATTCCCTATGTAAGCTTCTGCAACTCCCAACTGTAGTAAGTTAACTATACCTAGAATTACAGAGATGTGCCATAGATCTCCAGTCCCATATCGTTCCTATAGAAAAGCAGTCATAATGCAGTGTAACTATTGGGAGGAACAGCAGCTGCAGCTGCCTAAATCCATGCAAATCCTAACAAACATAACTACAGTTTCCCTGTGATCAGTCATGTGTGGCATAGACGTACAAATAGTCACCTGTGTTGTGTATGTGCACTGAAATTTGCCTACCCTGAATTTTCATCTGTATCTCCAATTACAATGTACTACCTACTGTCACATTTGTACACACATTGCCTCCCTGAATCCATTTAAATGGCAACTGTACTAACTGGACTATTCCTGTAATCAGAGAGCTGTACAACTGATGTACATTCCCTATCATTTCCTGTGGCTGCTTACTTAGGATGCAGCAAGTGATATGGAAAAGCAGTCCCCCATCACACTGTTTAGCACCATGTTTTTTCCTATTCTGTATTGTCAACTCAGTGTTCAATATGTGTACTAGCTGTTCATACATTGACTTACAGATCTCCTGTAATTCCTAAGAAAGTTAACTACCATGTGCCACACTTATATCTACTGTCAGTGTACAGCCAGACTGCAGTACCTGGTGTAGAAAGCTGTGTGACATTCTACCTAAGGACATGCAGTTCTGAATGTACAGTCAGTATCAGTAACTGGTATGCGTGTCTAAATTGTCTGTGTGAAACAATAGAAATCCTAACTGTGCTTGTGCTAAATTGTGTATATCAACAATTACAGACCTGTACCATTGATGTTGCTTGCCTGATTCTTGCTGTGCATCGATACTCTTGACACAGTTCAAACTTTCGGGGAAGGGGTATTATTTGTGTCAGCAAACACAAACACTAAGTGTCCTAACTTGAGTATCCCTGAAATAACTGCTGTCTACCATTGATGTCCATACCCTCAGCTCTTCTGTGGGTCTCTACTAAGGATCCAGTACCTGGTGTTGCAGTTTGAAAAGACATTACCTGACTGAAGCCATTCAAGTGACAACAATGCAAACTACACTTTACCTGTAATCAGGAAGTTGTACAACTGATCTGCATCACCCTTCTTTGCCTCAGTGTCTTCACTTAACATACAGCAAGTCTATAACTGTTCCTGTTACCATGGCCCCCCCGCCACTTCCATGTGTGTCTGTCTCTCTGTGTACAACTGTTGTTCAGGAGGAATATGTGCCACATGATGTCTTCACACATACTAAAACAGTGGCACCAAACAGAAATGTAAATGTACACGGTAGCACAAATCTAAACAAAAAGATAAACAATTCTAAAAATACTGAATCTAATAGAGTGACATTAGTGCGGGGCTCTTCAGCCCCCACGCTCCTCCACCACAAAACACTAACATCAACAGTACTGAAATACACTAAATCTGAAACAGCAGTGGGAGCACGGGGCCCTACCAACCACGCACTCCAACACCCCCAAAAAAATATACAGTACTGTAAAATACAAAATGTACTAGTGATAGGAGTGCAGGACCTTCGGGCCCCACACTCCCACCCCGTAATGCGACTGGCTGACCTGGAGGAGTTCAAATGGGGGTTGAACCCTAACATTTATTTCCATCACTTTTGCCACTGTGGTACCACTCCCACCACATTATTACCCTTCTTTTTCAGAATAATAATGACAAATAGTGCACATAATACAACAGCGGGACCAGCAGGAAAACGGGGCCTACCAACCACACACCCCAACACACAAAAAGCAAAAATATACAGTACTGTAAAATACAAAATGTACTAATTATACAACACCGCACTCCCACCACATAATACAGCACAGTGGCCTGGAGGGGTGCAAAGGGGGTACTTCAAGCCTAACATTGAATTTCCTCACTTTTGTCGCTGTGGTACAACCCTAACTGATGTAGTAAATGGAGTTATTTGCCTCTAATTTCCCTTGTTTTTGAAAATTATAATGAGAAATAGTTAATCTAATGCAGTGGCCCCACACTCCCGCCACATGCAGCAACAGAAGCGCAGGGCCCCCATCACATAATTACCCTTGTTTTTGAGACTAATAATGATAAATAGTGAACATAATGCAGCACCAGGAACGCAGGGACATTTGGGCCCGCGCTCCTGCCACATAATGCAACACCGGGAGTGTGAAGCCCTTAATTTACCTTGTTCTGGAGTATAATAATGAGAAATACTGAATGTAATGCAGCGGCGGGAGCTTGAGGCCCCACGTTCCTGCCACATGATGTCTTGTGACATACTGACAGAAACAGCTACACAAACAGAAGCGCTAACAGTGGCACACATGGTAACGCAACCGCCAATGAGAACAGAAAGGGTAACACACATGGTGGTGTAGACGGGAACGGTCCGCCACGTGATGTCTTGTCACATAGTAACATGGTGCCTGCAAACGAAAATGGCAATGGCCATGGTGACGCAAAGCAAAACAGAAAGAGAAACAGTACTGTAGCACAAATGGTAAAAATAACAGAAGCATGGCGCTAATAGAAAATGCAAAGGATAACGCACATGGTGCCGTACACGTGAACGGATACTGAAACGGGTACGGAACCACAAGTGGAAAGGGCAACAGTAATGTAAGCGCACAGGCTTGTTTTTCCCAAAAGCTGCATACAGAAAGACAGTGAGTACAAATAATGTATGCATAATAATGTGTCTTGGAGCAGAAAATGAGGAGTTGGAATACTAAATTGCTTATATCTCAACAACCGTACGACATAGAAAAAAAATTTAAAAGTCATATGATGTACGACTTTCCTGGCTAGTTTGTAAGGCTAAGTATTTTTTTGACAAAAATTCTTTATCTCACACCGTTTCCGAGAGACGGGCCCTGAAAGGCTTGGCGAATGCCGTAATGTTATCCTATTGGAAAAAAACAGAAGTTCAAAGTGGCATAACTTTCGATCCCTGAAATATTTTTTCACCAAACCACTAAATGGCACATCTATGGGATGTTGGCTGTCTTCCCTCCAAATTTCAGCCCAAAAGATCGAGCCGTTATATTGCAGCGGGGCGCCAAAGGATTGCTGCAATGCGTCGGATGCTGTAATGTTATCCTATGGGGAAAAGCGCCAACTTTGGAGTGCCGTAACTTTGCCGCCGTGTAATATTTTCACAACACAACACTGAAAGGTACATCTATGAGATGTCGGCTGCGTTCTCTCCAAATTTCACGCCAGAGCACCAAACCATTCTTTTGCAGCAGGGTGCCAAAGAATTGCTGTCAGTTTCCACAGCCTGAAGTACTTTAGCAATTTCATGACTTTCACAGTAATTTGCGACACTTTCATCAGTTCGACACTACTTTGTGAAAGTACTTTTTCCAGAAATTTGAAAAACATATTTCTGGGGTGTTTTACCCCAAAATAAAGACATGGCTAGCATCCTCAGGCTCCAACTAGGTGAATACAAAAAGAATTAGGTTGCTAGATGATCTTAAATTTAAACGGCATGCACCCGCCATACCTTACCCCAAACCCCTGCTATCTTTAGCCTCCCCCGCCAGCCTACAGCTTTACGATACTGGGCTCCTCTATTAGGCTCCTGCCGCTAAAACCGCTCACCCGCCGCTTTCAGCCCCGTATTCTCACACTCATCGATCTGTCCAGCCTGCATACGGTTTCCATGGACACGGTCTCATCCCTCAGCCCCCTGCCGCCATTCCCGTCATATCCCCCTAACACTGACTTTTCACTTCTACACACCCCAGTTAGACCCGTTTGCTCTTAACTTTCGCAGCCCCCCCCGACTACCCCGACTGAGCACCGACTCCCCTGCCCGGGAACAGTACCACAACCCCGGGTACTTGCCGGACCTTCCAGCCGCTGATGCTGTACCTCACCCCGAACCCCCGCCATCCTAACTCTCCCCTGCTGACTTCGGTTCCATGAAACCGAGCTCCTCTTGAGTGGTTCTGCCGCTAAAGCCGCCCCGTGGCCGTCTTCACCTCCGATCCCTCCCTGCAGCTCTCTCTAGCCGCCGCACGGTTCCATGGACTCGGTCTCTTCCCGTAGCCTTCTACTGCTTATGCCACCATATCCCCCTCCCCCAGACGTATACCGTAAGCATCCTGCTCTATCCAAATGTTCCCCCGCTTCACTCCTCCTCTGGCCGCCAATGCTTATTATGTCCTTTCCTGCCCTGTTTTCGCGCCACCTTTTACCCCTCTATAGCCCCACTGCAGGTGGTGTCTCACCTGCCTCCAGCTCTGCCTGACCTACTCTCTCCCCTACCTCGACCATGTACCGCCACCATCCATTCACCGCCCCACACCCAGACCGCCCGTCCTGCCTCCTTCATCCCTGCTGCCACCTTAACCACTTAGCCGCAAGGTTGCCTTCCCGCATCCCTCCCCTTTTACCTGCTCACCCAGTTCCCCCTCCCCCGTTCTCTCCCCCTCCCCTGACCCACCTGTCCTTTGGATCTGCCCTGTATACTTTAACTCACTAAAGCTACCTGTACACTGTAAATCTGCTGTTTTCTCTTGACCTGTTGATTGTCACTGAAGCTGTACTCCTTTATTGCCTTTTACTGAAAACTGTTCTCTGTACTGTTACTGCTTCCCTGTATTACGTAAATGAACTCTGTATTGTTACTGTGCCTCCCGGGTCGTGCCTGAAAATAGTCACCTGTTTGGCTAGCGCACCTACCCGGTAAACAAAAACTAAATAAAATAAATAAATTTTTCTGATCACTAACTGAAAACAAGATGGCAGATTTGTGAAAGTAAGAGGGCCATTTGTGAAAGTAAAAATGCATTTGCGACACTGTCGAACTTTTTGTTAACTCTTCCCATTGACTTATAATGGAAAATTGTTTTTTGAATAACTTTTGAACCGTTAAATATTTTTTCACAAAATCTTCAAAAGGCACATTGGGGACCGTGGCCGCATGTTCCCTGAAGATTTCGGGGTGGTCACGCAAACCGTGCGACCTGTAGGTGTGACCGTAGAATTCCTGAAAAGCGTAAACGCACACGCAGATCACGCTTAATAACTCTGCAGCCGTGTATCCGACCAGTACAAAACTCGGCAGATCCCAAGGTGTATGGGTCTTGATTGCGTATTCCAAATTTCAGGCAAATCCGTCAAACGGTTGCAAAGTTATAAAGGTGCAAAATTTTGGGTTTAACATGTACTGTAAATGGCTCCTCTACCATAATATATATATATATATTTAAAATTTGCTTTAGAATATGGTTTGTTAATACCTTTCATTCTCACAGTGTTAGACAGGCCCACCTGGATGACTGGAATTTTACAGGTAGACCCACTCAGTTGGACTGCTTTCCACCTTCCAAACTCTGAAAGTCTTGCATATATGATCTAGTTTCTAATTAAATGATGTTTTACAATCATTGGAAGGAAATGTAAAATGAAACAAAGCCAGTGTTCAAAATGTAAGTGGAATGCTGATGTGAGAGTGTCACCTCTGGGACCCCGCCACACTCATTTTCCAGGTGGGCACCGTATAGCACAGTAAGACCCTGTATTCTCAACTGTCTCACATTAAGAAGAATGCCCCTTATTTTACCACTCAGAATTGCTCTGTCCCACGTGGAAAAGGAGGGAAGGGGATATGCGTGAAATACAGAATGCAGGAATCAGCACTATCAGAACCAGTAACCCCCCCAAAAAGGAATTTCCAGTCCAGAACAGGTGAAAACTGCAGTATTTTCTCAATTCCCAGTTATGCTGGGTCTGACTGTTTCAGTTTAATTCCCTGGATGTTACCCTCAGTATTGCAGGGAAGGGAGATTTGTACTGAGAACACTTCCAGGATATGGTAAAATCCCAAATGCTAGAACTAGAACATTCATAGCTGATAAAATCCAGAACAGTCGTTACTGTCAGAACAGAGAGGATAGCACAGCTTTCGTCAGTGATATTTACTGGTTCCAGTTTTACAGGCTCTGAATTTTGCCAAATCCTCAAAATGGGCTGCTACGTTGAGAAGGCACTGCTGTCTCTGTAAAAATCAGATTTTTATGCAGAATTCATAACCTATGATGCTAAATCGAAATGAAACTTACCAATAATTTCTTCTGAGCTTGTATCTTTACGCTTGATGATGTCTTTGTTTCCCCTGTCATTTTTCTTATGTGGCAACCTGGTTAAAAATTATTTTAGCCCTTAAGGAAATATTTGGAAACATAACCAGAATGGCTCATGGGAACATCATACTTATACATACTGCATAAGGGCCAGTGTCGGTATTACAGCTACGTCTCAGTTTGTCCCAGTCATTTCACTCCACGACAGCTTGACCCAGATTATTAGCTCCAGTGTCAATCAGCTCCCACATCAGTTTGTCTCTGCACAATTTGCTTCAGCATAAAATATTATAAAATAAACTCCAGGTTGGTGTAATTTGCCCCCCAGATGAGGCAGTGTGCTCTAGGGTTCTAGAGTGGAAGTCGTCATGTAATTGTTGTTGGAGTACAGTATGATATGTAGTGGGAGAGAACTGTCCGGGGATGAACTGACATGGGCGGTGATTGATGATGGAACTAATAGTCCGGGGTGAGTTGTCGAAGAGCAAAATGACTGGGATGAATTGACATATTCCCCCATATTGCAGTGACAATAAGTTGAGAGGCAAGAGAGAAGGATGTGACATACCATGGCACACAGCACACCATTGTTTTTCAGTCCTGACTTTTTGGTCATTTTCTTTGCCTTGATATGTTGCAACCCCTGTCTTGTATGCTCCTACTCTTTTCTGGCATGCCAAGTGCCCTTAGAGGCATTCCATTTGTGGTGCTGACATGCTGCAACTGTGAGGGTCTGCGTGTTAACACGGGGGGGGGAGTAACTAGTACATAACACAGACCCCCTCTCCTGAGTATTAACAGGCACCACCTCAATAATACAGCATACAACTCCAGATAAGAAGGTAGTCTTCTTTCAGTTTTATGTACTTCTTCCGTGGCCAGATTAAAACTTACTGGAACCTTTTACAAGAGTGACCCAGTTCTCCTTATGTCTCGTCTCAGGTAAGTTAACATATTACCCAGTAGCTCTGTTTGAAGTCCGAGCCACCTATTGCTTAACCTGATACAAAATTATCACCCAGCATATGGTGATGAGAAGTTGCACTGCTAGAGTCCCCACTAAATGCAACGAAACTGGGAAAAAAATATGACCCTATCATTTTTCACTATAAAATATTCTATACATCTTAGATTTTATTTGTGGGTAACATTTTCCAATACCACCAACATGTGAGCATTTTATAAATGTTTTCCTTTAGTTTTTTTTTTTTTTGTTCAGCAAAAAAATATGGCCACCAGATTTGCTTAGACATACCATTGTGGTCATGATGTTGCACAAAATAAAAAAAACTCATTGTGGAGAGCATGGGAGGTATCTAGAAAAGTAGATCTGACAGGTATGCAAATATTTTTATTGTAGCCAAAATGAACTTTTTGGAAAAACATTTTCCATTGTACTGCTGCTGATATAGTGTCCATTAGAAGCAGGAGCGCAGCTGCAGGACTCTACAGGGCAGGCAACAGCTCAACTACATCAATTTGGCAGCATGCTAGAACTACTGAGCCAGGCCAGCTCACCCTTGCTACCTAACTGTTGCCAAGTGCCTCATACAACAACCAGGGACAGGCACGCACAATGCAATACACAATATTCTGCCAGGAATGGAGGGGGGCTGTCACATTCTTAGGCTAGTATAGTACAAAGTGTGTACACCTACCTAAGTGAACCCTGGTCAGTTGCTGGCCTGGTCGCTGTTTGCACACTCAAATCAGGGTCACTGAGCAGCACAGTTAAAATTAGTCAGAATGCCCCCACTTAGTGACCAGCACAACTGAAGGTCCTCATGTGTAACGCCAGCAACAATAAAACAAATACAAAATTTTACAATACACACCAACATCCTCTGAGCTCTGAAAAGACCCCCCCACCCCCGAGTGTGATGCATTACCATCACAGATACCTGGCTGAAGCTGCAGGTCATCTCCCAAATTAGTTTACACGCTGACATCCTCTCTGAGGCCTGACAAGATCCCCTTCCCAGGCCCGAGTGCGACCCGTTACTGTCATAGATGCCAGACTGAAGCTGCAGACCCTCTCCCAAATCCCTATGCCTATCAGTGTCTGCTCATTATGAGACTACAGTGGAGAGAGTGGATGGAGTTGGACCGGCAGCACCACATACCTCCGAAAACAGCTGTGCTTCCTTCTGACAATGATTTTGCTTCACTCCGCGTCTTCTTGCTCCAGCTCTGCCAAAAAACAATTTGATTCCTCCTCTGCTGCTCTTAAGTCTGAAGATGGCACCTCCTGCTCTAATGCTTTGCCGCACGACGGTATGCAGTTGGGGGGGAATGGACAGAAGTGATTGGTGGAAAATACATTGTCTGTCACACTTACCACCAATCACTTCTTACCTCTTTAAAATTACATTCATATCAATTTGGAAGAAACCCTCCCTCCACCTTCCCCCACTAAATGCCACTGCCTGCTGGAGGAAAAAAAAAATAACCAGTTAACCGTGAGTTAGTATACATTCACAGCTAAGCACAAAGCGTGGCAGTTTTGATGCTCTACCACATTGGGACTGTGCCTAAAAATAGATTTGTGCTTTTTTCCCCCCCTTCAGACACACGTTAGCGCAGTCACTGCTCCCCATTCTTATTGGCAAATCTTTGATGGCACTGAAACATAGAAACATAGATTTTGACGGCAGATAAGGACCGCTTGGCCCACCTAGTCTGCCCATTTCCCTACCTAATGGATAAGCTGCAGATCCTAGTTAACCAGCAGCCTACTTCTTCCTACCCCACCCCTTAGAATTGCCTTATGACTGTCCCATGCATGCTTGAATTACACCACTGTTTTTGACTCCACAACCTCCTCCAGAAGGCCGTTCTATGCATCCACAACCCTCTCTGTGAAAAAATACTTCCTTAAATTACCTCTGAGCTGCCCTCCTTCTATCTTCAAATTGTGACCCCTTGTTCTTGCACACCTCTTTTTTTGAAAGATGCTACCCTCTTGGACTTTGTTGATTCCCTTGAGGTACTTGAAAGTTTCTATCATGTCCCCCCTCCCTCCTTTCCTCAAGGCTATACATATTCAGCTCCTTAAGTCTCTCTTCATATGTCTTCTGGTGCAGACCCTGCACCATTTTAGTTGCCCTCCTCTGGACAGCCTCCATCCTGTCTATGTGTTTCGGAGATTGGGTCTCCAGAACTGCACGCAGTACTCCAGATGGGGTCTCACCAACTGTCTGTACAGAGGGATAATAACTTCCTGTTTTCTACTGGTGATGCCTCTCCCTATGCATCCCAGTATCCCCCCAGCCCTCCTTGCTGCCCTCTCACATTGCTTGTCCACCTTTAGGTCATCTGATATGACTACTCCCAGGTCCCTTTCCATTTTTGTTGTTGTTAGTATCTCACCCCCCATTGTGTACTCTTCCCCTGGGTTTTTGTTTCCCAGGTGCATTACCTTGCACTTCTTAGCATTGAATCTAAGCTGCCATACATTTGACCATTCCTCTAACCTTGCCAAGTCCCTTCTCATCCTTTCCACCCCACCTTGTGAATCAACTCTGTTGCAGATCTTTGTGTCATCTGCAAAGAGACATACTTTTCTTCCAGTCCTCTGCAATGTTGCTTATAATGACATTGAAGAGGACCGTCCTAATACTGAACCTCAGTACCCACTAGTAAATCCCCTTTCTTCAGAGTGGACTCATTTACTGTTAATCTCTGTGTCCTATTCTCCAGCCAATTCTTACCCAGGCTGTCATCTTGGGACCCACTCCCAGGCTGGCTAACTTGTATATTAATCTTTTGTGTGGGACTGTGTCAAATGCCTTGCTAAAGTCTAGGTAGGCCATGTCCACAGCCCTCCTGATCTACTACTTTGGTCACCCAGTCAAAGAAATCTATCAGATTTGTCTGGCATGACCTTCCCGCTGTGAATCCATGCTGCCTTGGGTCCTGAGCCCCTCTGGCCTCTAGATACTCAACAATTCTTTCCTTCAGAAGTGATTCCATCATTTTCCCTACTACTGAGGTTAAACTAACATGTCTGTAGTTTTCTGCTTCTGCCTTGCTCCCACTTTTGTGAAGGGGAATCACATCTGCCCTCCTCCAGTCCTCGGGTACCACCCAATCCTCCCATGATCTGTTAAAGAGGGTAGTCAGTGGTGTCACTAGTTCTACCCTTAGTTCTTTTAGAATTCTGGGATGAATCCCATCAGGCCCCATTGCTTTGTCCACCTTCAGTTTTAAGAGTTCTTTCAGAACCCTTTCTTCTGTAAATGGGCTGGTATCAACGTCTGTATCCAGAGTGTTTCTATTGTTTGTTTTAGGTACCTCCCCCACTTCCTTTGTAAATACTGAGCAAAAATAAACACTGGAGTAGTTTAATGGTTCCTTGTAAGGCTTATTTCTCTTTCCACAAAAGTGAACTGGTCTGTTCTCTCAACACCTGTAGCAGATCTTCCTGACAATGTTGGAGTAGGTTCATACCCAACATTAAAGGTGTCAGGTTGTCATCATATAGGTTGCTTATCAGTATCCCCTGGTTTTAATGTTCGGTCTTTTGTAAGATAATACTTGCTTCCATATATTCAATGATCGGAATATTGAGACCGTTTCCACCTACTAGATTCATCCATTTCTTGGGGGGTTGAGTTATCTGGTCTTTTCTCCAGTATTCAAAGAAAGTCTTGCCCTGCAGTGTTGTGACCTGAGATCCTGTGTCCAATAACACCTCCACTTCCATTCCATTAATCTTTATAGTGGTGGTTGGACAATTTCCTATGAAACTGGCATGTATGGAGTTCTTTAATGGGCCTATTGGGAGTTGTCTCGAGGCTCTGTCCTCCACCCCGGGGACTCCTTGTTTAAAGCCATGGTAGGCGTATTTGTCTCCTATGCACATCTCCTCGCAATGTGACCACTGATCCCACACTTCTGGAATATGGGCCTTCCATTTGCATCAAACTGGTCAGATGGCATTCTCCCCATATTTCTGGCTGCCGGGGGTCTGGATGAGCGCCACTCTGGTTTTTTTGCCATCTGGTCTCTTATTTCCCGCCTTAAATCTTTTCAGAGATTCTAGATCTCTCTCTTCATTTCCTGCCACATTTTCATGGACAACTCCATCTCTGGAGACCTCTGTCCTTAAATAGATACATAGACAGTGTCAGCAGATAAGGGCCTATGGCCCACCCTTTCTGCCCATTTGAGCTTGTAAGTTCAGTTTATGTTTTCCTAGCAGTCTGTTGCCCCTTACCTCTGACCTCCAGAACTCCTTTATGTCTATCCCATGCATTCTTAAATCCCGTGATTGTTTCAGCCCCCACCACTTCCTCTGGCAGGGTGTTCCACTTGTCCACCACCTGTTCTGTGAAGAAATTCTTCCTCACGTTTCCTCTGAATCGTCCTCCCTCCCAACTTCATCCCATGCCCTCTAGTCCTGGAACATCTTTTTCGCTTACAAATAGTGTATTCCTGCACCCTGTTCCTCGCTGTAAGATACTTGTATGTCTCTATTACATCCCCTCTCTCCCTCCTCTCCTCCAGGGAGTACATATTCAGTTCCTTCAACCTGTCCTCATAGGACTTGTAATGCAATCCATGTACCATCTTTGTTTCTCTCCTCTAAATCTTCTCTACCCTGTCTATGTCCTTACGTAGGTAAGGTCTCCAGAACTGTACACTGTACTCCAGGTGGAGCCTCACTAGTGTATGGTATAGTGGAATTATGACCTCCCTTTTCCTGCTGGTGATGCCCCTGCCTATGCATCCCAGCATCCTATTTGCTTTACCTGCTGCATTGTCACTGTTTCCCTACCTTGAGGTCATCAGAGATGATGACCCCAAGATCCCTTTCCTGCTTTGTGCATGCTATATCCTCACCCCCGAACTGATATATTGTGCCAGGGTTTTTGTGCCCCATATGCATTGTCTTGCACTTCTTTGCATTGAATTTCAACTGCCAAACCCCTGACCATTCTTCAAGTTTCTGCAGGTCCCTTCTTATTCTGTCTACACCCTCTGGGGTGTCTACTCTATTACAGAGCTTTGTGTCATCAGCGAACAGTGAAATTCAGCCTTCTAGGTCCTGTGCAATGTCACTGATGGAGATGTTGAATAGAACCGGTCCCAGCACTGATCCCTGTGGTACCCCACTGGTCACTCTTCCCTCTGTGGAGTGACAGCCATTTACCACCACCCTCTGTGTCCTGCTGCCCAGCCAGTTACCTACCCACCACACTACTGTCCTGCCCACACCCATATTCCCCAGTTTGTGTAATAGTCTTCTATGTGGCACAGTGTCAAAGGCCTTGCTGAAGTCCAGATAGGCCATGTCCACTGCCCTCCCCTGATCCACCTCCCTAGTCACCCAGTCAAACAATTCAACAAGGTTGGTCTGACATGACCTTCCCCTGGTGAAACCATGCTGCCTTGGGTCCTGTAGTCCATTGACAACCAGATGTTCCACCAATCTCTCCTTCAGTGCTTCCATGATCTTCCTCACTACCGAGGTGAGGCTGACTGGTCTGTAGTTCTCCGCTTCTTCTTTGTTCCCACTTTTGTATAAGGGGACTGCATCTGCTGTCCTCCAGTCTTTGGGTACCTCCCCTGTTTCCAGTGATTGGCTAAACAGGATAGCCAGAGGTTCAGCCACCACTTCTCTTAGTTCTTTAAGGACCCTGGGGTGCACCCCATCTGGCGCCAGTGTTTTATCAACTCATTACTTCCAGTTCCTTCAGGACCCTTTCTCGTTTAAAGGGACTTGTGTCCATTTCTGCACCATTCTCACCCCTTGTACTCCCTTCAGACCCATTACTCTCCTCTTCCTCAGTAAAGACTGAGCAGAAATACCTGTTCAATATGTCAGCTTTATTGTTGTCATCCTCGACGTGGCCCCCATCCTCCCCCTTCAGTCTCACTATCCCTCCCTTTGCCTTTCTTTTTTCACTTATGTACCTGTAAAAGGTTTTGTCCCCTCTACCCACTGATTTTGCATTGTGTTCTTCTGTCTGAGCTTTGGCTTCCCTTACTGACCTCCCTGCCTCCCTTTGCTTCTCCTGGTACTTCTCCCTATCCTCTTCTGCCTGTGTCTTTTGTATTGCCTGAATGCAATCTTTTGGCTTTCACTTTCTTTGCTACCTCTTTGGAAAACCATAATGGTCTCCTTTTCCTTTTCCTCTTGCTAACCTGCTTAATGCATAATTGTGTTGCTCTTGTAATCCCCATTTTAAATACTGCCCACTGTTCCTCAACCACTGATTCCTGCTTCCATTCCCCTTAATTCTTCTTTCAAGTATCTCCCCATTTTCCCAAAGTCTGCCCCCCCTAAAATCCAGGATACGTGTTTTTGTGTGGTTTGGTTCTATGCTATCTGTGATTTTACACTACAATGACTGGTTGTCACTGTTCCCCAGGTGCTCCCCCACTGTTACCCCCATCACACTGTCCCTGTTTGTGAGCACAAGGTCCAGTATTGCCTTCTACCGAGTTGGTTCCATGACCAGTTGCTTGAGGAAGGCACCCTGAAGGGAGTCCAGGATAAATCTGCTCCTAGTTGATGCTGCTGCTGGGATGCTCCATGGAGTCCATGTCTGGAATATTGAAGTCTCCAACCAGTACTACCTCACCCTTGTCTGCCATCCTTTGGATGGCTAGCATCAGCTCCATATCTGTTTCTTCCTCCTGGGCTGGTGGTCTATAGACCACACCTGTGCGGATGGCTGGCCCTATTTTCCTTTTCAGCTTAACCCACAGTATCTCTCCCGCATTTTGTTCCTCCTGGATCTCTCTGGCCCTTATGTCATTTTTCACATACAGTGCCGTTCCTCCTCCCTTTCTACCTGCCCTGTCTCTTCTGAATATGTTGTAGCCAGGTATGGCCACCTCCCAGTGGTGGTTATCATTACACCAGGTTTCAGTGATGGCCACAATGTCCAGGTCTGACTGCACCATGACAGCCTACAGATCTTCCATCTTGTTGGTAAGGCTCCTGGCATTTGCAAACATGGCTTTCCATGATTTGACCTCCCTAGACTGTTTTGCTGTTCTACTCCAGCCCCTTCCTTGGTTGTCCTTTATCTCTGGTTCTCCTTGCTGTCTGCCCTTCTGCTGAATTTTGCCCCTTTTTTGCCTATCCACCTCTTGGGTGCTAATCTCCATCTTTTGCACATGCTTTGTAGAGATAGCCACTCCTCTGGTTCACTGGTTCCACTGCTAGCTGTGGGGGGTGAGCAAGTAAGTACCCTCCTTGCTGGCCTGCCACCCTCCTTTGCTAGTTTAAATGCTTGTCAATGTAGCATTTAAACTTTTCATTGTGTGCTTGGATTCCCCTCCAGGATGAATGCTGATGGTCAGGCTTGAACAAACCTCCATCCCTCCAGGTGGGTCCCCAGTCACCAATGAATCCAAACCCTTCCTTGCAGCACCAGTTCTTCAACCATGAGTTAAAGTTCCTGGTGCCTGCACCCCTATGCTGTCCCTTGCCTCTCACAGGTAGTACTTCTGAGAAAGTGACAGAAGTAGCTACTTGCTTGAGACCCCTCCCCAATTTCCTAAACTCTTCCTGAACTTCCTTTGTCTCTCCATTTGTCAGGTCATTAGTACCTAGGTGGATAATGACATCCAGCTCACCCTCCCGTCTTACCTTCCCAGTGATCCCCAGGATCTTCCTTCCATTCCTCCATGCTGTGGCACCTGGTAGGCACCTCACCTCCCTGTCCTCCCCCTCCTGTGTTCCTAGCTGGATCCCTCTTATGATGGAGTCCCCCAACAGGATTTGCTTCCTCCTCCTCTGGGGTCCACTGCTCTCCCCGCTGAGGTCACCTCCTTGGCTAACCTCCACATCCTTTCCTTCCACTTCTCTGGGTACCTCTATTTGGTTCTTCTCTGTTCATCTCTGGATTGGAGGTCCTTGGTGCGCAATCACTCACATTTTGATCTTGGCCATAACAGCTAGTACTGACTGCAGCCCAGCAACATACCAGCTGTCCCATCCAGTAATTGTTCTGTACTTTCTCTCAGCATTGTATAACTTCTGACCTGTCACCAGGGTGGTCATGGCCCATGAGCTCAATAGCTTCCTCTTTAAAATTCAAGAATTCAATATTTGGATTTTGCTTGGACAACAGCCTCAACTCTCAGCGAAGGGTTTCACTTCCTACCCTTTCTATGAACCTTTCTTTAAATAATTCATCCGGGTCATGAGTATCATCGGGGTCCAGTCTTTCAATTGCCTTAAGGGCCTCTTGCAAGCTGAGAGCTTATTCCCATAGAGTTTCACTAGCTCCTTGCACCTTTGAGAAAAACTTCATCTTTAGGTCAAATAACATACGGGTGGTGAACATTCTATGTAACCTATTGAAAATTTGCTCCATCTGTGCCTTTTCACATTCTGGCCATGCACTAACTTCTCGGTGAGCTGCACCTGTAAGTTGTCCAATTAACATCTCCAGCTTCTGTGGCTCCGGAATTTCATACTGTCAAAACATGGACATCATCTTACTCCAGAACTCTCCTAGGTTAGTGGAAGATGAATCCGTAGGATCAGCTGGGACCTGTGGTGACCAGGGTGCAGCAAAATAATAAGGCATCATGATCGGATTCAGCCATGTCCCTTCTCCAGCTCCACCGGAGGTTTCTGGCCTTCTAGATTCCATTTTCACTGTAACCGTGTCCTGCTTTGGACTCCAATAAAAGTATCCTATCCGTGACACCAGATGAAGCAAGCTGAAAAAGTAAAGGGGGTTGTTGGTTTTGCATATGATAAAGAACTGAGTAGGTGAGGCTAGATGAAGTGAGCCAAAGAGATGAATGTCAGGCTGTTCAAATACACCCACCCAGGTGGTAAGGCAGTTATTTTCCTATTTGACTATGCAATGTAATTCTTCACCAAAATGGAGAGGCAGGAGGCACAATTAGAAGAAGGAACTAATTTATTAGCAACTGACCGTAGGGTAGGAACAGGAGAGAGGGATATACAAACTTTTCTGCCCCTTTTGGCGTAAAAACTTTCTCTCGTCGAGGGATAGTTTTCCTACTTTTCTGTGAAGCTATTCAAAAGACTAGTTGTAGCTGCTCTGTTGGCAGCTTAGACTAAGTTGCATTCATTTTATTTTTTATATATTGTGTACGTTTTTTTAATTTCTGTTACCGTTGTGAGGTAGTATGATGACTCACTGTTGCTCTTGTTAAGAGCTACAAACTGGTTATACCTTTTTATATGTTTTACTAGAAAACAAAACAGTACATGAAAACATTTGTAAAGAGGCTAAAACAATAGGAGACATAGCACTGAGTAAAGAGCCTAGGGTTGTTTAAGTTGAGGGTCCACACTGTGAGGAGTGGAGAGACCGCTGTGCCATTTTAACACCACCGTAGAGATCCCAGTGGCTAGACTGTCCCTTGTCATGTCCCTAAACATTAATGGAATTCATAATCCCATTAAACGCTCCAGGCTGGGGCAGTTTATCAAAAGGGAGAAGCCAGAAATTGTTTTTTTACAAGACACACACTTGTCGCATAGCGAACATGTTAAATTAAAAAGTGTGTGCTTTCGGGACCAGATAGCATCCTCTCATAAATCAGGCAGGAGGAGAGGAGTGGCAATAGCAATTCCTAGGGATAATCCTTTTGAACTACTAAATCAGACTGTGGATTCAGAAAGTCAGTACGCCATTGTTACAGGAAAGTTGTACACACAGCAGGTGACATTGGTATCGGTCTATCTACCACCAGGGACCACAAAAGCCGCTGTGCAAAAATTAATCTCCCAGTTGCCGTCAGTGCTACAGGGCAACTTATACTAGGAGGAGATCTAAATTGTCATTCTCACACCCTCCTTAGATGTATCCAACCTAGCCACCCACAGAGTTAACCCCTTACAAAAGTACCTAAAACAAATCCTCCCTTCTCTGAGAATCATTGACACTTGGAGGCAATGTTTGCCCACAACTAAAGAATTCGCCCATCTGGTAGCACGGACCAGAGTAGTGTCCCGACTTGACTATATTTTTCACAACCGTTGAACACCTAGACATGCTGCAAGACGTATGGCATGGAAACGCATTTTTGTCAGATCATACCCAGTCTAAATTCTAAAGTCTATGCTAAATTCAACCTAGGAGGCAAAAGGAAAACATCACATTGGCACCTGAATTTGTACCACCTCTGAGACCCCGAATTTCGGCAACTAATCAAGGACTTTGTACCCTGTATTTTAGCTGAAAATTCCCGGACAGAAATCTCCCCAACAATAGTATGGGACACACTGAAGACAGTGATAATAGGGGAGATAATTAATTTTTCAGTTAAAAAAAAGGGTGAGGGAGACACATTTTCGTGAAGTACAAGACAAACTGTAAACCCTGCAGTTATTCCTAGCTCAAGGGGATAGGGGACAGTACAAGGCCATACTCAACTGGTAGAAACATTGAAACACAGAAGACTTGTGAAGCAAAAACGACAAAAATGAATAGACCAAAAGACTGAACAACAATTATTATACTTGAAACATTCCTACTATGAGGAAGGGTCATGAGGAGCAAGAAACCTGACCCGCAGGCTCCAAATACAGAAGACCAAAACATGGGTGACTAGTATGGTTGATCCCTTCACATGACAGCTCCATAAGAGACCAGAGGAAATTAGGAGCATCCTAGCCAAATTCTATTAAACACTATATACAGCAGACCCTCCCCCACCATCATTAAGATAACCTCTTACCTACAGAATTTGCCCCCCAATTAAGACCTGAACAGGCACAGGCGCTGTTATCCACGAAAACACAACAGGAAGCCATGTGTGTACTAAAGACAGCAGCCCCGGATGGGTACCCATCGGAGTTTTACAAGCAATTTTAAGATATCCAGGTCCCACCCCTGTTGCGGACCTACCATGTGGTACAGGAAGGAGACCCCCCTCCACCCACATGGAAATACGTAGTGATAACTGCCATATCCAAACCTCAAAAAGACAACCAACACCCTGCCTCCTATCGGCCGATATTGATGCTGAACTATGACTATAAAATCTTCATGGCAATACTTGCCTACAGAATGTAATCTCTACTCCCATCCCTAATAGATCTGGGCCAGGTGGGATTCATCAAGGGTCGACAGGCCCATGATGCGGTATGCTGGACCTTTCTGTTAGTAGACTATGCCTGAAACAGGCAAGTACCGCTAGCCCTTTTAGGGCTTGACACAGAAAAATCCTTTGACAGGGACGCTTGGCCCTTCCTGTGTGTCACCCTGTCACATATGGGCTTACCTGAGGAATTTGTCATGCAACTCCAAAATATATACCAATCATCTCAAGCCTATTTCAAATTGGACAGTTCCTTGTCAGACCGCTTTGAACTCACCCCAGGAACCAGGCAGAAATGTGCCCTTTCTTCCCTGCTATTTGCCCTGTACTTAGAGCCCCTAGCAGAAGACATCACATCATGCCCCAAGGTGGAGGGCATACCCACTGGGGGGCGCTATCATAAGGTCTCCCTCTTCGCAAATGACATTCTGCTCACCCTATCAATGTCAGACCAGTCCATCCCAACAGTCTAGGACCAACTCACCCTTTCTGGAACTTTGGCAGGTTACAAGGTCAACGACCAAAAAACTGAAGTTCTCTTACGCAATTTTGTCCCCAGTGAGCACCTGAGAGGGGTGTTCCCCTTCAAATGGTGCAAAACAGTAAAAAGATACTTGGGTATAAAATTAACAAAAAAAAAACATACACACAGAACTGCTAAACTACGAATCATTAACACAACAACTCACAGAAGACTTATACAGATGGTCCCTGCTTCTGTTAGGCATCCTGGATAGAGTAGAGGCTATACAACAAAATCTACTCCCCCGAGTCTTGTTCTTCCTACAGACCCTCCCGTTCATACTTACTAAATACTATTTTCAGGTCTGGGACAGACTAATATCCCTGATTCATTTGGGTGGGTAAGCCCCCAAAGGTACGCTACTCCATCCTGCAGCTGCCCAGAGAGGGGGGCCTGAATCTTCCTAACCTAAAACAATATGCAATAGTCTCTCAACTGCGTAGCCTCATGTGTTGAGTAAACTCCTCCTACACAGCATGCTGGAAAAAAATAGAGCTTACCCTGCACAACCTCTCCGATCTCTCAGGATATTTGTTTGGCTCTCCCACCCCTATGCTTCCCACTGACCAAATTCCCCGAATATACAGCTGAACCCTTTAGACAGTGGCTCTATATTACCCGTCACTGTCTGACTTCATCAGAACAACTCTTTCTTAGCATGATCGCACATGATCTCATGTTTCCTTCCAGTAATATTGACAGAGCCTATCACAGATGGCATCATCAAGAATTTGAATATATATCCACCAGCTGACTGGCCCATTCAGCATTATGCCCTCTGTGTCACTACAGGCCCACTACCAACTCCCAATGACTGACCTTCATAGATACATACAGCTAAAATCCTACTTACAAACAGCAGAGGATGCTCTGGCAAGTATTGCCGAAAACCCTCCCTCATACTTTCCTTGGTCCAGATGCATATCAGGTGAACTGACACAGCACACTTGATAAGTTCTATTTTTCAAGGCATTGAGAGAGACTCCTAGGGATTCAATGGAAGTGATTCGAGCAAAATGGGCCCAGGAGTTGCAAACATCAATCCCCATGGATAGGTGGAACAACTCATTTTTCCAGCAAGTAAGGTGTCATCCTCTCCATACTGGAAGGAGAATGCATGGAAAAACAGAGTCAGATTCTTCCGTACACCAGTCATATAAGCTAGGTACAGTATGCTGATGACTCCCTGGGCAGGTGCTGGAGGGGATGTGGATGTGATAGGGCAGACCAAGCACATATTTTATTGACATGTGACAAGCTTGTTCCCTATTGGCAACAAGTAACTGAAGAGCTGATTGCAATCTATGAGTGTCCGGAATTGTTTACCCCTGTTTACAAACGAACAGCTGCTCCACCTGAAGGGATAAAGGTTAGTAAAGCCGCATACTGACAAGAAACACTCCTGGTCCTGGCTGCTAAAAAGGTGATAACCAGACTGTGGGGCACCACAACGATCCCCATGAAGCAAGCTTGTACCAAGATGGCCTGAGAAATTTACACACTTGAGAGAATCACGGCTCGGTTCTTGGACCGGGTAGAGGCCTTTGATCTCAGGTGGAGAAAGTGGATAGCTTTTCAAATGGAACATTATGCAGATTTTGTCCCATGACTTGCATCTTGAAACGATGAAGAACAGACAAAAGGTGGGAGTGGGGAAATCACCCGGAAAACTGAGGTCTCTATTTTTTTTATCATGAAATACTTTTTACCTCCTGCAACTCGGTCGGCAATCCTCCAGCCGCTGTCCTCCTGTGTCTCACTACGACACCTATCAGGCACGTACTGCTCGGGCTAGAACATGGTGCCCATGAGGGGACCTCCTACCTCCCCCACCAGACATGCATCCAATACCCAAGTGCAGATCCTGTGGGTCCATGGGCATGGAGGTATGGCCATCATGCTGCAACGACTGACTGCCTTTTTTCCTCCATGATTTTATGCCCACTGGTGTACAGACGTGCATTGACGTCAAGGCACTCCGTGCCGACATCTGCTGTACTCCACCCCTAGATATACCACACCTGTGGTGCCCCTGACTCACCATTGGGGGCCACTGCAGAGCGATGTGAGCCCGACCCTCCCCAGGAAGAGGAGAGCAGTCACTCAGTCCTCCCCCTCCATCTGACCCCCGACAACCCTGGCTCATTCCCAAAACCGATCATCGGCATGGCGTGAGATGTGGCATCCAGCGCCTCAACCCTTGGTGCCATTGGACTGACTAAACTGAGGCCTCTTGATCTGTGGGAGTTTTTTTTTTTAACTCTATTTATGGCCCTGCCTTACCCTGAACTCTCTCCGGATGGACACACAGCTTGAAGCCTGATCCGGCTCCTCTGAAGTCCTCCACTCGACTCCCCTGGAGGTGGTTCTCCATCCACTAGCCTGGCTGCCCAACCCCTGGCTCTGACCCCCCCGAGGCGGGTCCACCGTTACTCCTATCTGGTGCTCCATCTAAAATCTAGAAGAGCAGCCTAGGCAGGGAGGAGAACAGAGGAGCGAGTGGAGAGACCCAACATTGGGCGTGGCGGCCAGCCCCCGGACCATCCTTCGCCTATCAGAAGGCAGGGATTTTACTTACTTTTTTACCCCCATTGGCATGGCATGCAATGGATGCCAGTACGGGACCACCCACAAACATCCTGCCAATGCCAGCCCCTCTACGTGCCATGCTACTGAGCGAAATGCCCCCAGCCTCCGCCGGGAGCTGCCACGGAGCACAGTACACCCAGGATCCCACCCTAGGAGAAGAGAGCAGTCTTCCGAATGCTCAATCTTCTCCTTACCTGCCAACCCCCGATGGCCCTGGTTTGTTCCTGAACCCTGGTCACCGGTGTGGCGCAAAGTGTAGCGTCCACTGCCTCAACCCTCAGCACCACCGGGCTGACTATGGGAGTTGCTGATGAGGTGTTCCCCAGCCATGTATTTGCAATCTTGATTGGGAGGAGGGCAGTGGTGTGTCTCTCTCCTCGCTTTCCTTCCCAGGAGGAACCTTAGGGGACCTTTAACTTAGAAAATATCTACAGCAACACTTTGTGCTCCTTATAAATGATAGTATTACAGTATGGAGAACGCAGAGGACCTCATGGACCCAACGTTGAACCGACTGGACTTCGGAGGTAGAAAGATGGGCTACGCCCAACAAAGGACAACATAAACACTCTATGGATTCTCAGAACATAAGTTAAGTAATAAATTAAAACATAAGCAAGAGATGTCAGATTATTATAAATGTATGCCATGAATTCTCTCCTTTTTTTCTCTCTCCCATGTTTGTTTACCATGTACCAATAAAAACTGAAATTAAAAAAAAGGGGGATCTGAAGATTAAAGTGAAGGAGAATTGTATTTAAAAGTGGATTTCTAGCTTTACCTGGTTATGTACTGTTCAGAAGATACTGAGGTGCAAAAAGGGGGATGGAGTGGCCCCTTATGTCAATGAAAATATCAAAGCTACAGAAATTCAGAATACACATAAATAGCCAGAAGAACAGTGGGTCACCCTGGAAACAGGAAATGGGACAGCCATACGAACTGTGGTTGTGTACAGGCCTCCAGACCAGGGGATGACATAGACACATTACTGTTAGAAGATATACAAAACATGACAGCTAAAGGGGAGGTTCTGATAATGGGGGACTTCAACATGCCGGATACAGATTGGTCAATACCAGCAGGAACATCTGCCGGAACGAGACACATGGTGGATTCCCTGCAAGGGGAAGGACTCAAACAACTGGTACAACAACCCACAAGAGACAGTGCTATCCTAGATCTAGTACTGACTAACAGGGAAAGGATCACAGATCTCCAGGTAGAAGGTCACCTGGGGGCCAGTGACCATCACATGGTATGGTTCAATTTGGCCACTAGAACTAAATCATCCTATTCCAAGGCAAAAATATGGGACTTAAGAGGAGCTGACTTTGATAAGATGGCCAACAGAGTTATGCTAGCCCTGGCAAAAAGAAATACAGGTGAGCGGGTACAGGCAAAGTGAGCAAGCATTAAAGATGCAATACTTGAAGCAAAGGAAGTACAAAAGAAGAAGGAAACTACTTTGGTTCTCAAAAACAGTAGCAGAAAAGGTTAGAGCCAAAAGACTGGCCTTCAGGAAATATAAGGGAATGCAGCAGGATGAAGATAGGGAGGCATACCAAACTTCCCTAAGGGAAGCAGGGAAGGGAGTAAGGCAGGCAAAGGCCCAAACCAAGGAAACAGTAGCACAAACAGTGAAAGAAGGTGACAAGACTTTCTAAAGATACATTAGTGAAAGGAGAAAGTCCAGAGGGGGTATTGCTAAGATGAAAGGGGATAAGGGGGCATGTGGAGAGGACCATGTAAAAGCATCTATCCTAAATAGATACTTCTGCTCAGTATTTACTGAAGAGAAGGTGAGGCAGGGCCCACAGCTCAGCACCATGGACATGGGGGAAGGAGGTGTGCACTAGTTCCTTCACAAAAGAAAGGGTCCTACATGAGCTCGATAGGCTCAAGGTGGACAAGGCAATGGGACCTGATGGCATTCATCCCAGGGTACTAAAGGAGCTAAGGGTGGAACTAGCAGAGCCATTATCAGAACTGTTTAGTAAGTCTCGGAGCACAGGAGAGGTTCACAGAAGACTGGAGAAGGGCTCATGTGATCCAGCTCCACAAGAGTGGTAGCAGGGAGGAGGCAGGGAACTACAGACAAGGCAGTCTTACTTCAGTAGTGGGCAAGATTATGGAGGCAGTCCTTAAGGAAAGGATAGTGCAACACCTGGAATCCATAGGAGCACAGGATCCAAGACAGCATGGGTTTACAAAAGGAATGTCCTGTCAAACTAATCTCAAATTTCTTTAACTGGGTAACCAGAGTGGTGGACCTAGGGGGATCAGTTGATGTCACTTACCTTGACTTCAGCAAAGCTTTCGATACTGTTCCACATAGAAGATTCATTAATAATCTGGGTAGGCTCATGGGGGGCACAAGTTGGTCAACTGGGTGGCAAACTGGTTGACTGGCAGAAAACAGAGAGTGGTCATAAATAGTATGTAGTCAGAAGAGATGCTAGTCACAAGTAGGGTATCTCAGGGATCAGTCCTGGGGCCAGTCCTCTTCAATATCTTCATCAGTGACATTGCAGATGGGCTGGAGAGTAAGGTTTGTCTGTTTGCAGATGACACCAAGATCTGCAACAGAGTAGATGATCCAGATGGGGGTGGACAGAATGAGAAGAGATCTGGATAAACTAGCAAAATGGTTGGAAGAGTGGCAACTGGGGTTTAATGCAAAGAAGAGCAAGATCATGCACATAAGGAAGAGAAACCCTGAAGCCACCTATAGGCTGGGAGGGGAGTTGCTGGCAGTCACAAGGGAAGAAAGAGACTTGGGCATCATCATCACTGATGACCTGAAATCATCCAAGAAGACCACTAAAGTAGTAGCTAAGGCTAGGGGGATGTTGGGGTGTATCAGTAGGGGTATCAGAAGCCGGAAGAGGGAGGTAATAATCCCTCTTTACAAGACACTGGTTAGGCCCCATCTGAAGTACTGCATGCAGTACTGGAGGCCACACCTTCACAAGGACATTAACTAAATTGAGGCAGTCCAGAGAAGGGCAACCAAAATGGTGCAGGGACTGTATCAGAAAAGATATGAGGACAGATTAACGGAGCTCAATATGTATACCTTAGAGCAAAGGAGGGAGAGAGGTTATATGATCGAAACATTCAAACACCTTAAGGACATTAACAAGGTGAAAGAGTCTAATATGTTTCAATATAAGAAAAATAGCAGGACAAGTGGACACAGCATGAGATTAGAGGGAGGCCGATTAAGGAGTAATGTGAGGAAGTTCTTTTTCACAGAAAGGGTGGTGGATGTATGGAATGGCCTACCTCAGGAAGTGGTGGATATGAATACAGTGCAGGACTTCAAACAGGCATGGGATAGGCATAAGGGAGCAATACAGATGCATATGAATAGATAGGCCATTGACAGAGCAAAGGCCGATGGCACATTCATAAAGCAGAAAAAGAAATGGGCAGACTGGATGAGCCTTGCGGTCTTTATCTGCCATCAACTTCTATGTTTCTATGTTTCTTATAACCTGATTGAATTTACTGGTGGCCTCATAGTTTATACATGAAGATAGAGTGGGTAGGCTATTCTGGACGAGGGGGGGTCAGAATAGGGGTGGGAACTATGGGGAGAGTGGGGTTGGTTCCAGGGAAACGGGAGGAAGGAGAACCAAGGGGACAGACTGGTGAGCTGCAATGGCTGTGGGATGACAGTACAGATGGGCACATTATGGAGGTTGGGGGAATGTCCTATGTGCCACAGACTAAGGGACATGCAGGCAGAGATTCAGAGGCTGGAGGGGAAGTTAAGAAGGTTGCTGTCCAGGTGGGGGGAAGCAGAGGTAAGCTGGACACACCCTCGGGCAGACTGAGCAGCAGGACTTATACTGGGATGAGGAAGCAGAGCGGCAGTATGGGGAGGTATCGAAACATCAACAGAAGCAGGGACTGGTGGCAGGGGGTTGGACCAAACACCAGGTATGTGGAATGGATGTTTCAGAAGCAGACGAGGATGGTGGAAATCTCTGGTACGGGGCAAGTGGACATAAGGATGGGGGAGTATGGAGGCTAATGCTCCAGAGTGGGACAGGTACTGGTCTCTAGAGAATTGGGTACAATGGTAAGAGAGAGGAGGGTGATGATGGATGACAAAGCAGGGTCATTGGCTGGAGGGTGCAGCCCAGAGGTGGATGACGGGTTAATAATGGTCTGGGAGTAACAGAAGTAGTGGATGGACAAATAAGGCAGCGTGGCTAGCATTGAAAGGAACCCGATAAAGCAGGAAATGGAAGGGGAAGAGATGTTGGGGGGTTAGGCACAGGAGCTGGTGACTAAGAGAAGGGCGATGATCATGGGAAGGATGGGGGAGGGAGATTGGTGCAGCCAATGGGGGTGGGATGGGGAGGGAGGAGGGTTGTGGTGATAAGGGATTTTATCCTGAAAGCGATCAGGTAGGGGGGGAGGAAAAACGACACAGTTGGATATGGGTAAAATCTGTTCTGGGCTTGACAGCGGACAGGGCAGAACAGGCTCTGAGTAAGTGTGCTGGAGGGAAGGAAGAAACCTAAGGTAGTGGTACATGTAGGTACTACTGACCTGGGGGTGGCTGCACGATGGAGTCGGTAAGGGATAGATTTGAGGAGGTGTGAAAGTAGTGCTCAGAATTTGGGAGCTCGGTAGCCTACTTGGAGGTGCTGCCAGTCCCAAGGGCAAGCAGCATGTGAAAGGGAGGCTAGAGGAATTCAGCTCCTGGCTGGGTGGGTGGTGTAGCCCTCATGGGTATGGGCTAGTAGGAGGTTGGGGGTAAACAGGGTGCAACAGCAGACTGTACACTAAAGACAGACTACATTTGAGTAAGGAGGGGCAAGGGGTGTTGAAACATAAGACTGAAGAATTTATAGTTACAAGAATGCTTTTAAATGAGATAGGGGGAGGTAAGTGGGCAGATAGCATGCAGGGCCAACAGGAAAGGAAGCCAAACAAATGGATCCCCCCCTACAACAACATTGATGACAGCAGGGAGGGACCGCAGAAGGGAGGACAGGTCAGAGGGCCACGGGGGAGGGGATGGATGGGGCAGGGTGGAGGGTGGTCTCCCTAAATGCAAGGAGTCTGGGTAACAAAACAGCTGAACTCCAGGCTCTCTTAGCTTAGAGAAGGGTTGATGTGGCAGCAATCACAGAGATTTGGGCCACCCCATACCAGAATTGGGATCTGGCGATCCGGAGGTACATAGTTTGCAGAAAGGACAGAGAGGAGGGAAGAGGGGGTGGGGTGGCAATCTGTGTGTGGGATGGGATTAGATGCGCAAGGGATGAGGTAGAGGAAAGGAAGATGGAGGCACTATGGATACAGCTCCTAGACTCAAAGGGTAGGAAGCTGAGGATGAGGGTGGTGTATAGACCACCAGCCCAGTTTGGGGAGCTGCATAAGGAGCTATCAAAACAGATTAGGAGGGTATGTAGGAAGAGAAGTGTGGTGATCAGGGGGGATTTCAATCTGCCTGGGGTGGATTGGAGTACCTAAGCCACCTCCAGTACCAAGGAACAGGTCCTCCTGGACGTGTTCCAAGATAGTCTCCTGACACAGCTGGTAAGTGTTCCAACTCAGGTAGATAATACACAGGATCTGGTACTATCAAATGGGGAGACGATGAGAGAGCTAAAGGTGGAAGACCCACTAGCTGGGCGTGACCATCAATCTGTGTGGTTTGTGCTCAGTTTGGGCAGGGAGTCTTTTGCCTTGGAAACAAGAGTGTTGGACTTCAGGAGGGCGTACTTGGGGAGAATGCAGGAAGTACTGAAAGGGTGTCTGGAGGGGATCTGGCCAGGTATGGATGTACAACAAAAGTGGGATATCATTAAACTTGGCCTAACAGTGGGTATGGAGGCATGCACCAGGAAGCAAAGCAAGAAGAGCAGGGACAAGAAGCCATGTTGGCTAAACAGTAAGGTACTGAAAGGGGTGAGAGCAAAGAGAGTGGCATATCAGAGGTTCAAGAGGACAAGGGGAGGAGAGGATAGAGAGGTGTATGAGAAATGGCTCAAGGAGGTAACCAAACTGGTTAGGCAGGCCAAGGCCTCCAGGGAGCTAAGGTTAGCTCAGGGCATAAAGGCAGGGGAGGACTTATTTAGATACGTGAGGGAAAAAAGAAAATGCAGGGTGGGGGGGGAGATGGGAACGGAACTAGTGGAAGCATTGGATGAATACTTCGGCTCTGTGTTCACGCAGGAGAAGGGTGGTCCATTACCTCAGTGGACTAGACAGGTGGGGTCAGGGGGGTAAGGGATAACAGATGGAATGATCATGCAGAGTAGGGTTCAAGAGGGCTTGCTGACACTAAGAGTGGAGAAAGCAACAAGTCCTGATGTCGATTGCCTCAGGGTACTTAGGGAGATGGCGGAGGTGTTGGCAGGTCCCTGGCAGACCTATTCATCACCTCCCTGTGCACAGGTTGCATGCCACAGGACTGGAGGATGGCCCATGTGGTGCCTGCTCATAAGGGCAGTGCACGGGATGAGCCAGGCAACTACAGATATGTCAGTCTCTCTTCCATAGTGGGTAAACTTATGGAGGCGATTCTGAAGGAGAGCCTGGTGTCATTTCTCGAGGTGGGAGGCCTATATGATGGGCAGCAACACAGGTTTGTTGTGTGGAAATCTTATCAGACCAAACCTATAAAATATTACTACTGGGTAACAAGAGAGCTAGATAAGTGTCATGCAGTGGACGTCCTGTATTTGCACTTCAACAAGGCCTTCGATTCAGTATGTCACAATAGGATGGGGGGAAGCTGAAATCTGTGAGGGCAAAACTGGCTAGCTGGATCATGAACTGGCTGAAGGAGAGGCAGCAACGAGTTATGGTGGTGGGAAAACGCTCAGCACTTAGTCCAGTGACAAGTGGAGCGCTGCAAGGCTTGGTGCTGGGACTGGTACTGTTTGGGCTATTCATATTGGACATCTCATATGGAGTTGAGAGCAGGATCAGTCTATTTGTAGAAGATACAAAAATTGGGGTGGTGGTGGATGAGGTTTGAGGGTAGAATCAACTGCAAGGGGACCGTACTAAACTGGAGGAGTGGTCGGTGAAGTGACAGTTGGGCTTCAGTGCAAAAAAGTGCATGGTTATGCACTTCGGGGCAAAGAACCCGGGGAAGGAGTACTGGTTGAAGGGATGAGGCTGGGAGTCACGAGGTAGAGAAGAACCTGGGGTGCTGGTAACAGGGGGCATGAACAACTCTTCTCTTGTTATGGTGTGTGACTGTGATCTGGGGGGGTGCGGACATGCAGTGACATCCAGCGCTGGCGGGCATGCTCCAGTAACCCTTCCCGTGGAAGACTGCTGTTGCCCCAACCCGTTCCTAGTCCTGGCTGTAGCACCCATAGCCCCTGCTGGGAGTCGCTGATGCCAGTGGACCCAAACCCCACCCTCCCCTGGAGAAGAGAGCTGTTCTCTGGACGCTCAGTCCTCTCCTCTCTGTCTGACCCCTGCAACCTGAGCATGCTCCCGAGCCCGGATCGCCATCGTGGTGCGAGGTCTGGCATCTGGCACCTCAACCCTTAACACCACCAGGCTGACATGATCTCAGAACTTTTTGTCCTTATCTGATTTATGTAGATGAAGACAACAGTAGCTGGCTCCTCCCTCAAGCTACAGTGCCTGGCTACACATTGCACTCTTTTGACCTACACTGCAGGCAGGCAAATCACCTTATCTGCAGTAGCATCATGGTCCTACAATGACCCTCCAACTTTCCTGCTACTTTTACTATGGAGTGCCCTATGAATACTACCTTATTGCCACATTATCCAGTCATTTCCTATCTTCTTCATGGCAGGTCAGGTGCATTGTGGTGGTGGGGGGGGGAGAGTTGTGGCTAAGGCTTCCACAAAATTCCACAAAAATGCATGCAAGTCAACTTATAAATATTTTTTGTCTGCTTATAACTTGCCCATTCTTTAAGTAAGAGATCAGATAGATGACAAGCACCGCCACATTTTTGGGGTCTATGAACCATCCATTATTGATGACATTTCTAGTGTGAAATTTACAGAGGCATAATATTTTGCACTTTGCTTACTTCTGCAAAATTTTTACCTTTTTAGCATTTGGCTGATTACAATTCGCCATCTTTAAAAGCTAGAGCTTGCGGGCCCCCGGAGCAGTGGAAGCCCTACTGCACACAAAGCAGGTGACCTGGGTTAGAGAATGAGCCTAGGCTGTTGGAGGGCTGTCCGGGGGAGGAAGATCAAGCATCCAATGTGACACTCTGCTCCTCTGGGGAGGGAGGGTGTTGCGACCTGCTGCTTTATGCCACCTGGGTGACCACAAGTGATGGTATAGGAGATAAGGATACAGCAGGATGGGACTATCGAAGTGTGTCCTTGCATTGGCTGCGTCAGGCCTTGCTGGCAGCCAGTCTTGATGCGTGCACCTGGAGGGAGGCAGGGAGAACAACAGAAAATGGTACAGGGCTGGGAGGATGAAACTTCTGCTGGCTAGCCACATCCCATACTGGACTCACACTACCATTCTCCAGGGACACCTTCAGCCTCCACCTCCACCATGAGTGGGTAGATTTATGGGGGAGAAATGTCACAGAGCTGAAAGCATACCCAGCTGTGGGGGGAAGGGGAGGAAGCCCAGCAGTGTGTTGCAGGTGGGCAGATAGTCCCGGGAGGACAGGTGGCAGAGTCTCAGCTGGATGGAAACCGAGCATCTGATGGTAGGTGGAAGGAAGTCCCAACTGTGAAGATAAAACAATTAAAAAGTGAGAGCTTGAAACCTGTCACACATGATCATGTGGTGTTTGAGATGTACAGTAACTTGCCAAATGGGTGAAATCTTAATGAGAAACAAACTTAAATTTTGGCAAAATATACTAAACATTTGTAGGGGCAGTTGCATAATTGCCTAACAAGACCTTAACTTCTGTATACTGCAATTTTGTAAAATACTGCGGTCTTCGAAATAAATATAAATATATTTCCAAATAAGGATGGAGTTATCTTTGTCTTACTGTAGCTACATCTTATAGAAACATGAAACCCTTAGGCCACGCTATTCTAAGGGCCCCTACCCCTGCCTGTATGGCTATACATAGTTTGAGGGGCCTGAGTTCACTAATAACGTGCCTTCACCCAAAGAAGTGGTATTTGGGGATAATTGTCTGATTTGGTATAGCCCTCTGGGAAGCTATAGCCCCTCACCAACCCTCCTAGTGGCCTAGTACTGTACCTGGTGCAGTACAGGGTTTTATTTAACTCCAAAAATTGATTAGCGTTTTGCTCATAAAAGTGCTAAAACATTGTGAAAATGCATAGCACTTACCTCACTGTGTTTAACAAACATAACACTTCTAGAAAACCTATGTAAATACTTTCTGTAGAGTTAGCATTGTCCAAAGAAAAAAACTGCTAATCAATTATTTAAAACCCTGCAGTAGTAAATTCATAGACAGTATGAAACAATAATAATATGCACACACCCTTCACGCTTACCACCAGGGTTAGATCTGCAGCAGTTTAACTGGAGACCCCCGGTACAATAAGGTTAGCAATACAACAGCACACTCTTAACACCATAACCCAACTAATAATATGCACACTAGCCAGGTTAAACATGAAGAAAGACAATCATGTTTATTTAGGGGCAGTGAACAAGGAAAGGGTGTGAACCTAGTCAGATGATTAGCAATCTGATTTGATTCAGGTTCGGCATGCCCTTTTAGTCCCAGCATGACAGTCACACAACACTGGGTACCCAGGATGGTAAGTCTGGCTAGCCAGAGGCACTGCCCAGGGGTGGCCGGCTTTGCAGCTGATGTTGGGGCCCTTGGTGGAAAGAAAGGTAGTTAAACATGCAACACAACCAAATTATTTGTAATCCAAGCTGGTTGGCTCAGTCCTTTGTAACCCAAGAAACTGAAAAATTAGATAGTACCAGAGATGATTTAAACACTCTTTGCAGGGAGATACCCTGATTGTACTCATGCTGCCAGGAATCTGCTGCAAGGCAGGCGATATGGAGACCTCGTGGTGATGACAGAAAAGCATGAGGAAACAGGGCTAACACAACACATCTCCTCTTCATGGCCTTTCCTCCAGGTGGCCACAGCCTGCATGTTGTTGCTGTGCAGGGGCTGGATCCCCAAGCCGGTCTCTCGACGTGACAGTCTCTAGTGATGGAATAGCGGCCTAGGCTGAAGTGGCAAGGCCCAGGTGTAACAGGTTCTCTCGTGGGGAAGCAGGTCTCGGCCCCCGAAACACATTCAGCACATTTAAATCAACAGCTACCTCAGAAATCAGTTCGGATATAGTCCGGTTGCAATTCTGCAGCTTTACCAGGGCCGGCCTTAGGTTATATGGTGCCCCTAGGTGAACTTGCCAATGCCCCCCCCTCATTTTTCTTTTTCAGTCTTCATCCCACCCCAACATGAACCATGACATGCCTAATGGCAAATAACTTCATTAAAATAAGACGAATCATTTACCTTTTTTTACATTATGTGAACTTCTGACGTTTGTGCTGGACAATCCTTTGTGTTGTTTTTTTTTTCAAACTTTATTTTAAAGTTTAGCACATACAACACACTAGGCAAGGATCAGGTACAAAGCATACACAGTCATTTCATGGATTACATAGTGCATCGAGAACAGCAAAGCTAGGGACTAACAGCAGACAGAGCACTGTTGTTCTACAGATCACTGTTTTTATATAAAGCGCTGCCTATAGAAAAGGGTCTTATAATTGATAGAAACTCAGATTCTCAGAACATCCATAAGTACACACCTACAAGAATCTCTTGACTCTAATGTTTACTTATATTCAGTTTCTAAAATGCTAGGAACCATGATTGGCCCATAGCCACCTCCAGTGGCCCCACACTGCCCAGTATCTATCTTCCTTGCCCACGGCTTTGTACTGGATATGTTCCAGTTTCATACATCTGAGCAATTTCTGGGCCCACTCAGCAGTCATTGGCACCGACTCCCTACCCCAGTGATAAGCCAGGGCCTGTTTTCCCACAGTCATAGCAAGTGGCCATAATGGGTGGTCCAGGCCTGAGCCTCCTCGAGACTTTCCTGGTATCCCCAATAACACCTCCCCTAATCCCAAAGTTCATGTATCATGTAGAATGTTCTGCATGATAGTTGTTATGCTAGTCCAATATCCTCTAGTTTTTGAGCATTCCCATAACATATACAATAATGGATGGGGAAATGTGCTTAATGAGAAATTAATCCCACAACGAGGGCTTCCATTAACACACACAATCTCTCTCTCTCTCTCTCTCTCTCTCTGTCTATCTGTGATAGTCTTTTTTACTGTTGTTTTTTTATACAGCTGCCTTTTTTTTACTTTTAGTTTATCTTAGCTTGTGGTTTTGTGTAGCACAGTTAGAGTTAGATCGCGATCACAGCTTACCTGTTGTCAGCCAAGTCGGAGCCATTCCCTGGTGTCGGTTGTTGTGCATTGTGGCTCCTAAACAGCAGGATCAACCAGATACATTTTTTTGTTTGTTTTTAAATGTTAGCTATATTATGCTTCTGATAAGGAGCCACCATGTTTTCAGATGTGATTAGCCCGCCCAGAAGGAGGTGACAGCCAATAAGGGAGCGGCTGATTTGACTGATTGGGTGCGTGCTCGCCTGTAACGGCAAATTATAACTGGTTCAGCCCATTGAAAAAAATTGCTGACCAGTTATTATGTATAAATAAATGTTCCTTGCTGGGCTTTACATTTTGGACAGAGGTCTGACCTTTCTGGGTCTATCCTATGAGCCAGGGATGGAGTGAAATAATTTCTATGGAGTATATTAAAGTGAGTTGCTCTTTATCTGTTGTTGACTGAGCAATTCATGCCCTTATGTAGTATCACCCTTCAGTCCCGTTCTCTCAGGGCATTTCCTCCCATATCCCTGTCCCATTTCTTCTTAAGGTTATCTGTTTTAAGGGGCAGACTGCCCAGCATACTTTTATAATGGCTCATCACTGGCCTAATATTACCTGACCTCGGGTCTCTTCTCAGTACTTCCTCCAGGGGGGATCTCTGTGGGGTCAAAAACAGTTCTCCCCCTCCCCTTTTAGTGGCCCTTGGGCAACTGCGGACTTGCAGGTATGTGAAGAAGTGTGTGGGATGTTGTTCATATTTTTTTGCTAATGTTTGATATGGTTGGATGCACCCCTGATCATACAACTGATGTGTTAAATGTAGGCCCTTTTCAGCCCATTCCCTCAGTACCTGGGAGACAGGACCCGGTGTATCCCCCTCACTCCATAGCGCCTGAGCTGTAGAGGCATCTGGGGATAAGGTAGGGGAATATCCTATGGCTGCATGGGCCATGAATCATGCTCACATTGTTGCCCTTGTAAAAGGGTTTACTATCTACTTTGTTGAACTCCAATTCAACGTAGATGCAAAACAATGACATACTTAAGGGGTCTCGCTCAGATTCACCCTCCATCTCAGGCCATACTCTCCTCTCCTCTCCTCTCCCCATTATTTGGAACCAGGTCTCCCATTGCAGAAATCAGCACTGCTAAGTTATACAAGTATAAATGTGGGAAGCCTAGGCCACCATTCACTACTTTACTCCATAACACCTCCTGCCTAATTCTATGTCTCTTATTACCCCATGATAAGGTCACTATGCCCCTTCATAGTGATTTAAAGTATCTCTGGGGGATCCAAATTGGCAGTGTCTAAAATAAGTACAGACGTTGGGGTAATACATATATTTTTTGCCACGTTCACCTTTCCTATTAATGGAAGGGGAAGATGTTTCCATCGCTCACATTCCTTCTGGATCTTTCTTAATAGGGGTTTGTAATTTATTTCAAACAGGGAAGTTAGTTTTTGAGGATTATGGATAGAGACCCATGAATTTCTGTTTATTTTTTAGACTATTTATTGCTATATTTTAAGAATTTCTTGTTATTTTTCCCAAATTTCTTTTTATTCCTTGTTAACATTTTTCATGTCCAAAAAAGACACATGCCATTTAAAAAACACCATAAACTGATATCTAGAGCAGTAAAAATATAATTACAGCAGTATTTGAGTGTTTAAGTATTAAAAGCAAGCATGCAGCACTATTCAGTGTTTTCTTTTTTCATGTTTTGCCTTCTGTCACTAACAATCAGTGTGTACCTACTGAAAAAACGTTCACAATCAACTCTTATAACAGGGTACATTAGACAGCAGATCGCAGTATTGGAAATATGTGCATTTTGGCATCTCATGGCAAACACAATTTTAATAATATCAACTGTGCCATCAGAAGTACTCATCACAGAAGCTTTTACACTTTCAGAAAATTTGAAGTACCACAGCATAAAATTATTTATCTCTATGTCTCTTAACAAAGGCACATTTGACATCCAATGTCTTAAAACAGTTTTGTCCACCAATGGACGTGTGCCAATCTCTATTGGGTTAAAAAGATAATTGACAGAAGTCAGAAACTTTATAGTAGGAGAATGCGCTGGCATGCGTATTTCAAGCTTCTCAACTGACTTCTGAAGTGCAAGCTTAAGCTGTTGAACTGTCCTGTCTCTAACATGGGTCTCCATATCTGTGACAATGTTCTCTTGTCTCAGCATTAGTTTTAAGAATCACAAAGTGTCTTTGCAACATTTGTATCTTAGCTAAAATCAAGTGTGACCAAACCTTTTTTGTTTCCTCCAATTGTGTAGTTAAATCAGCAACTGTTGCACAGTGTGCCTTAATGAAACAGCACTGAAATTTAACAACTAAATAAAACTCATTACCTTTCAGTAAACTAATCAATGCTTTCATGCTGGCTGATTTCTGATCACTTTGTTGAAAGAACTCTTTAAGAGCATCTAAATAATCAGTTAGATAAAAAACTGCTGTGAACCAGGAGTTCCATCTAGTCAAGACAGGTTGTGGGTACAAAACAGCAGGTAGCTCTGGATATGTTGCTCTAAGAAACCGTAGATATGCAGATTTAAGTTTCCTTGAAATGAGAACTGTGTTTTTACTTTAGCAACAACAGAATTGAGCTGATCTAAGTTATCAACAAATACATTCCCAACAATATGTAATTTGTGAGCCCAGCAGGTGATGTGCAGCACCTGTTGGCCTAACAATATTTCTAGGGACATGGATATGTCGTTCATCCACACTTATTGGCAGGTTCCTTACTGCTTTAAATCTTGCCGGAAGGTCTTCAAGCTGGCTCCTCCCAACCACCTGGGTGGTGAAACTCTTGGCTCCGCCCCATGATGCCAGATCTTCCTTACCGCTTGGAAGCTCAGGTTCCCTCCTTAGCGATCTGCATTTTTCGACTGGTTCCTGATTCTTCGGTTCATCTGAATTTAGTTTTGAAGTTTTCTAAACTTCAGTCGTCTTTTCCCTCGCGGCTGCGATCGACAATTCATTTCCCGTCTCTCGGAGGTGCCCTGGCGGGTGGAATATCTCCAGGACTGATCCGCACTCCACGTGCGTATACTGCCTTGACTTGGACCATTGTCTGCGAGTTGTGCCGCGCCCTTTTGACCAACGTCGTGGAGGATCGTGCAGCCCGATTGAGGCTTGGGTGCACCGAGGAATTTTCCCCGCTGGTAAAATCCATAGAGGCTCGTCGGGCAGTGTCCGCGATGGCTGACTCGGCTGAGCAGCTTGAGCACTCTATCACCCTGGAGGAGGCGGCAGCCAAGGCCACATCTCCCTCCTCCTCGGTTGCGGCATTTATCCCGCTCTATCTGAGTTCCTCTCATTCAGCTTCATTCAAGGAGCTTCGCCAGTCCCTCTCCACGAAGGGAGAGGGGCCATCGGGACTTGACTCTCTGCCCAGGTCGAGGGAGTCGCAGGGTAAGTCCCATCGTCGACGTTTGTGGGAGCGGGAGAGGTCTCTTTCCCTGGACTGCCGGCCGTCATCTTCGGTCGAGGTTGCGGCTCAGGCCGTTGGCTTCACGGTGTCTCCGTCAGGCCAGCCGGCCGAGACTCCCATCGACGCAGTCAAGTTTTCTCTCGACCCGTCACCCGGGTGGTCGACTGGAAGAGCCGTCAACCCTTCGCTGGTTTCCCCGGTGGGGGCTGAGGTTCTGCCTGTGCCTTCGGGGCAGCAGTCCTCGGTCAAAGTGTCCGAGCCGAGGGAAGAGCGGGTGTCCCCTGCTCCTTCCCAGACCCACCCTCAGTTTCACCGAGGATCTTGGTCTCGGTCTCGGTCTCGGTCTTCTTCTCGGTCAAGCCACTCCCGCTGACTTCGGCGATCTTGGTAGGGGCACCGAGTTAAGTGGCAACACCGTTCCTCCTCGGATGAGGAGAGGCTTCAACGCAGATGGCGTCGACGTTACAAGGAGTTTATGTGACAGCAGTTGCTGTTGTCCGGGAATCAATCGACTCCGATTCATTCCCCATCTATCAAGCAGCTGCCGCCTGAACGGCCAACGCAACCACTCACCGCATTCGAGGTGCCCACTTCCGGGCCAGTTGTTCGACCAAATCTTGCTGCCACACCGATTGTGGTGGAACCTCGGTTGGGTCACGGCCTGTCCCGCAGGTTGTCGGTCACCCTCATTCCCACCCACCCTCGGCGGGTGAAGAGTGGCTCAGGCCTGAGGCAGCTCTTTGCAGACCCTTCAGAGTCTGACGATGACTCCTCCGTGTTTCCCAGGTGGGTGGGCCTGGAGTCCTCCCTGGACTGGTCTTTGGATGACAGCCCATCGTCCTTCCTGGGTCTGCTTAGGCTCATCTCGGAGTTCACCAGGATGCAGTTCGAGCCCGTGTCCAAACGGGCCTATTATCCCCTGATGGAGATCCTAGACCGAGGGGATTCACCCTTGGAGGCCTTCCCTGTGGCTGAGGCCTTTGTCGGCCCAGACTTGGAGCTTTGGCAGTGGCCTACTTCCTGTCCTGTTCCCTCGGTCAGGATGGCCAGGAAGTATGCAGTCCCCATCAGTTTGTTGCCCGGTTTCTCGGAGCACCCCTCTGCCGAGGGGTTAGTTACTGATAACGTCTTCTAGCATTCCGTAAATGCTCGGGATGTGGATAGGCCTCCCGACAAAGAGTCCAAAAAGGATGGACTATGTCGGGCGCAAGGTTTACGCTGCGTCCTCCCATGGCCTCCGACAGGCCAGCTCGGCCGCGCTGATGGCACATTTCTCCCACGCCCTCTTGGGCTCCCTGGATGAGGTGATCCCTCATCTCCTGGCAGACCTGTGGACCACGGTCCAACAGGTGCGGGACCAGGGTAGGGGCGGTGGCTAAGCAGCAGCTTCAGACTGCTCTGGACATAGGTGATTCCTGTGCCAGGTTAGTAGTGGCCGCGGTGGCCATGCGCTGCAGGGCATGGCTGAGGATATCCACCTTCTCGGCGAATACCCAGCACAAGTTGGCGGACATCCCCTTCTTGGGGACTGACCTCTTCGGCCCTGGAGAGGAGGGACACATCCATGGGAATGAAAAGTCCAATGCCACTCTGGACTCGGTCACCTCTGCCCAGAGGGACAAGGGCTGCCGGCAACCTCTGTGTAAGCCCCTTCGTCCTTTGGCCCCCTGTGGCATGACCGGCCCATCAGCACCAGCAAGAGGGCCAGTAGGCTTGCGCTTGGCATCCTGAACCCAAGCCAGCGGCTTCTTCTAAGGGGAAGCAAGGAGGTAAAGGCCCAGGAGCTCCCTCGGCCAGTCCCTCCTCCAAGCCTACTCAGTGACGGATTGAGGGGCATCGCCCCCGGCCTTGTCACCCCTACCTGGGTCCCCCCCCTGCCACTTCCCTTCCGTTGGGTGTGGGAGGTGGAAGGCAAGGGCCCGTCTCTGGTCTTCGAGCGGGCCCTTCCCTTTTGAGCCGTCACCCCCCCAGGGGGACCACGGTGTCCGAAGCCTTGCCGTCGGCCTGTCGAGCTGATGTTGCCCTGTGCCTCGGGATAGAGGTGATCAGGAAGGTGCGGATCCTCCTTCAGACCCGGGGCTTGTGTCCAGGTACTTCCTGGTCCCCAAACAGATGGGGGGGCTGGCACCCCATTCTCGACCTGCACGACCTGAACAAGTTCCTAAGGTCTCAAACCTTCTGGATGGTCACTCTGACTCAGATATCCCATCCTTGGAATGAGGCATGTGGCTCTGTTCCCTGGACCTCCAGGATGCATTCTTCATGTTCCGATCCGTCCTTTTCTTCAGAGACTTCTCTGTTTCAGAGTGGAGGGATCTCTTTATGAGTTCCAAGCCATACCCTTCGGCCTCTTCCCAGATCCCAGGGTCTTCTCCAATGCATAGCAGTGATGACAGCATTCCTGCGGTGTCGAAGGGTCCGGATGTACCCCTACCAGATGGCTGGCTGATTGCAACTCCCTTTAGAGCGGAGGTGGAGTGGTCCAGATTTCTGGCCCTCTAGGTTGCTCTCAGATGGGCCTCCTCTTCAATGGAGCCAAGTCGGAACTCATACCAAAGTAGGTGATTCTTTTCATCGGGGCAGAGCTTGACTCTTCGAGCCAGAGCTCAGCTCCCGGCAGACAGGGCCAAGGTTCTTCCTCCTTTACCCAATCATGTCTGATTGGGCAATCGCGCCCTGCCCGGGACTTCCTGCACCTCCTGTGCCTCATGGTGGCCTGCACCAGCGTGGTCTGTTGGGCCCATTGGTACATGCGTCCCCTTCAGTGGGGGCTGGCCAGCCAATGGTCACAACGCTGCGATCCCTTGGACCAGCCCATGACAGTGACCCAGGAGATGTGGAACGCTCTGCAATGGGGGACCGTTCCAACACATCCGCAGGAGGGTACCTGTTCGTCTGCCCCAAGTCTCACCTTGTATATACTTGTTGAAATATTCCCCTCACTGAAGGGTGGTCCAGTTTTTCAAGTGGGATATTAGAGGTGGCACACATTAACACAGTCTCCTCTATAAAAGCAGTCTTGTCTAATTTAGCCTTCTTCGATCGCCGTATCGACTCCGCAGTAGTGGACTGGGTGCTTGTTTTTAGTGTACCTTCTGCAGCCCTAGCTTTTTTTTCTGAGTGAGCTGCAGAATGGCAGTGTTTCACTAAAGTGTCTCTCGACTCCCACTCCAAACGGCAGTTGCAGAACCGGCACATTAAAATGCTGCTATCTGCCAGATAGATTCCCTCAACTTCAAACTCCTTGCATCTGTGGCCAATATTTTTGTGAGGTTTAGGCATGTTAAAAATATGGCAAATAAATAGTATACCAAGCGGCTACCTTCGGATACTTGCGCGTGTGCTGAACCTAAAGAAACAATGTGTAGCTTTTAATTAAGGTCGAGAGTAGCTGCCTGAGAGTCTAACAACGTGAGGAATTTGTAATTACAATCACAGGAGCAGTTGCATTCAGTGTGCAAACAGGTGAAAAATAAGGAGACTTGAATGGATGTCAGGAAAGCGGTGAGATGTATCAATCACTGACTAAATGAGGTACCTAGGCAATCGCTGACAGTGCCGAGCAAAGAAATATGGCACAAATAGAACAAAAAGGCATTATTTTTTTTAATTGTAGATTTCATTTTAATACACAAATTTCATTTTTAATTCATTTTTAAGTGTCTAATTCTTTTTTTCCGCACTATTTCGTATTTGTGATTTACACGGGTCTCTAAATATAGACTCCCAAAAATTTTGTGGAGACCGCAGAGGAAATTGTGTACCCCTGAATCTGAATGGGGGACTCGTAACCTCAAAGGGAGCCATTCCCACTTTGCCCAGTTTATTTTGTGACCAGATAAGGGTCCATATTCATTAAATAATTTAGCTAAGGCTGGGATGAAAGTCCTGGGGTTCCTCTAGAAACAGCAACACTTCATCTGCAAACAAAGATGACCTGGTGTTTACCTCCAAAGGAACAGCCCTGTATTTTTGGGTTTTGACAGATGGACGTGGCCAGTACCTCCATCATCAATACATATAGGAGCAGTGACAGGGGGCATCCCTGCTGGGTCCCTCCTGTGAGGTTGAAAGGTAGGGATAGAATATCATTGGTGAATATTTGTGCCTTGGGAGCTGTATACTGTATATCACTTTTATCCAGGATCTGATTTGGGGCCCTAAATTTCATTTCTTTAATGTGGCAAACATAAAGGCCCATTTCACCCGGTCAAAGGCCTTCTTGGCGTCTAGTGACAGAAAGCCTCTGTTCCTATCCTCCCCCTCCTGACCACCTGTGAAAAATATTCAAGGTTCTGTAGATATTGTGTTTTGCTTGTCTACCCTTGACAAAACCGCATTGGTCCTGATGTATCAGTACCAGAAGAGTGACTTCTAACCTTCTGGCAATTAATTTTGCTATTATTTTATAGTCTGTGTTCAAGAGGGATATAGGACGGCATGACCTGCATTTATTGGGGTCCTTACCTGGTTTTGGCAGAACTATAATTATTGCCAGTTGTAGGGATGGAGGTAATGTGCCTGTTTTTAACGTATCTTGTACCATCAATGTTAGGATCTTCTGTAATTCTTTCCAAAAGGTTTTGTAAAATTCCATAGGAATGCCTTCCGGACCCGGGGCCCTCCCCACATTTGATTTCCAGACAGCCCGCTTCACCTCCAAAATGGTAATAGGGCAGTTAAATTCCTCCCTCATCTCTTGACTCAGGGATTTTAGATGGAGTCCTTCCACAAAGCCCTCAGGCTCTGCTCCCCCCCCCCCGGAACCTCAGATTTATACAGATTTTCATAGAATTGTTTAAAAATGTTGTTAATTTGCCCGGGGTCCGGGGTGCATATACCCCGTCATCCTCCAAAGACAATATTACCCTCTCTGCTTGTTGTTTCTTTACTTTCCACGCTAGCCATTTGCCTGCCGTATCACCCTCAAAATATGCTCCCATCCTCACTTTTAAGATGTCCCTCTCAATTCTATTAGAAGCTGGTTGCATTAGTTTCCCCTTCAGTTGCTTTAAAGTCCCCATTTTGTTAGTATTCTGGCCCTCCATAATTTGCTTCTCTTATTCTAGAATTTGTGCCTCTAGTATCCTTTCTTCTCTGGTCTCCTCCCTTCATTACCAGTCAGCACAGGAAATCGTGGCACCCCTCGAATAACCGCCTTTAGGACTTCCCATGTGTTGGATACCGAAGTGTCCTCCACTTTATTGTATTTTAAGAATTCCTGTATTGTCTGTCATAAAAGATTTATATCCCTGGAATGTGAAGAGGGTTGGGTCCAATCTCCGTTGCCTACTAGGCATACTACCCCTACCTGTGGGGAAAGTGAACTCCAGAGGAGCATGGTCTGATATGCAAATGGGCCCATACTGAAGATTGGCTGCTCCACGCATCACGTTTGGGGATGCCAGAAAATAGTCTGTCCTAGTAAATATTTTATGCATATGACAGTAGTAGCAAAATTCCCTTTAGTGGGAGTGGAAGTGCCTCCAGACCCCCTCAACGGTCCTTTCTTTTGCTAGGTCTCTCAGAGCAAATGAGCTCTCCCTGGGGAGGTCTGCCCCTATTTCCTGAATGGTCTATTTCTTGGTCCCAATATGTATTAAAATCCTCCTCCCCCATAATAACGCTGTCAGGGTAGGGAGCTAGGACCACTGCTGGGGGGGGGGGAAGATGTCCGAGTCATCTAAATTAGGACCATAGAGTGATACTGGAGTATATCTAGTCCCTTCTAACGTGGCATCCACCACCAGGTACCTACCATAAGGGTCAGAAATCAAACCGTGGACCTCTACTCTCAAATGGGGTAGGATCCAGATTGCTACCCCTCTAGCCTTAGAGGTGAATGGGGAAGCCATCAGAGTGCCCCCCCACGAGTTTGCCAATCTATTTGCCTCCTGCTTAGTCAGGTGGATCTCCTGAAGAAAATTTATGTCTCCTTTTTTGTTTCCTCAAGTAAGTCCACAACCTTTTCCTCTTTACCACAGTTTTTTTTATTTAATTTTTTTATTAGAAGTTTTACAAATTTTACATACATATCGGAGACAGAACAAGCGAAATTATCATGTTGTGGAGACCATACAAAACAATGAGTCTGTCTCCCCCCCACTCCCCATCCCTAACCCCCCCAACTCCCCAATCATACCACAGTGTACATGAAACAATCATTGAATATCTGTCAGCATTATCTATATTTTAAACCGATTAAATGGAGTACAACGTGTGCAAGGGATCCCAGATCTTATTATATTTAGGCAGTTTGTGACAGAGGCTTGTGCTCATTTTTTCAGTCCTGAGGTTCCCCAGTAGCTCATTAAGCCACTCGTTGTTGGACAACACTTCCGAGTCTTTCTAGTGTCTCAGTACAAGTTTTTTGACAGACATTGCAATGATGGATATATAGTATTTATGCTGTATAACTCTTAATGTAGAATAATCCCCTAAAACACAAATTTCAGGGGGTGAAACATTCAGAAATGCCCAACAAGGGATCATCCTTAGCTTGAATTGTTTCCCAAAGAGGTACGACTTTTGGACAACTCCAAAAAATATGGAGGCGTGAACCTTCTTCCAGGGAACACCGGGTACATAAATTGGATTCAATCAGGCCTCAGCTGGCCATTTTCTGGGGGGGGCAGTATAAATTGTGTAGTATATAGAATTGTGTGAGACGGAGTCTGTCCTGTGTAATAAAACGGTGGCAGTTGTGCCACAAAGAGGACCAGTCTAAATTTAAGGAAAGAAACAGAGAAGCCCAATATTTCTTGAGGCCTTGATATTGGGGGAAATGTCATTCAAAAAGTGCAGTGTATATTTTAGATATTGCCTTGGGAGGATGACTCAAAACCTGAAGATCTTGATGTAAAGACAAAGTGTTAGATGCAGGTGGGGAATGGCCCAACACTTTGATGAGGAGATGCTTAAGTTGACAGATCTTGAAATAGCCAGAAGGGGGAATTTTATGTTTGGACATAAAATGTCTGAGATAGAAAGCCAGGAGTTCTCATCTTTCTGGAATAGTGATGGAGATCCATTCCCCAGCTGTGGTAACCAAGTGGAAGGGATGGGTTTGCCATCAAGTACGAATAAAGGAGAATTCCACATTGATTGGGAAAGGTCATGGTGAGGTTTATATTGCAAGGATGTACAGAGTTGTGCATGTACCCGTAGAGACACCTCAACTATCGTGGATTTTAATTTGGGAGGAAGGAGGTTCGGTTTTACTTTGAGCAGGTTAGAAGGTTCGATCTCATGGTGAATCAATGCTAATTCTATGTCAAGTCACAGTAGAAGGGAGGGTGAAGAAACAGGGTCAAGCCATCTGATGTATTTACTGTAGATGCATGACTAGCCCAGTAATAAAAAAGTAAATGGGGGAACCTTAACCCACCTTTCTGTTTCGGGGCTGCTAGTTTGCTGTAAGCCAATCTCGGTTGCTTGTTAGCCCAGATAAATTTCGTAAGGATTTGGTGCATCTTCCTGAACCATGTACCGGGTAACCAGACATTGAGAAGATTGAGGGGGTATAGAAGGCAATGGAAAATATTCATTTTGACTAGGTTGATCCATCCCCAAAGGGATAATAGGAGTGCCCCCCATCTGTCCAGGTCTTGAGTAATTATCAGAATGAGAGGTCAAGATTTTTCTTAATTATTAAGAGAGGATTTCTAGTGAGCACAATGCCGATGTATTTAAGAGAATCAGGGGCCCATTTGAGGCCAGGGGTGGTGACTGATTGAACACCTTGTGATTCAAGGGAAAAACAGAGGATTTACTGAGATTTAAGTTATAATTGGAAAGGCGACTGTAACTGTCAAAATCCTCGAGCATTGCAGGAATAGAAATGTTTGGATGGGAAATCTGAAGGAGAATATCATCTGCATATGCTAAAATCCTAACCTCCTTCCCGTCCACAATGATACCCTGAATCTCAGTACTAGCCATTAAGTTTCGGAGAAGTGGCTCCAGGTATATATTAAATAAGAGGGGGGAGAGGGCATCCTGGTTCCTGAGTAGAGGAGGAAAGATTTGGATATAACTCCATTTCCCATGATTCTAGCTGAGGGGGCCTGATAGAGAGCTTTTATCCAGTCCTGGAATTGAGACAGGAAGCCGAAGGCTTTTAAGGCCTGGAACAAGAAGTTCCAATCGACTCAGTCAAAAGCCTTCTCGGCATCCAGGGACACCAAAACAGCAGGGATGGATGCTGAGAGGACATGAGAAAGTGTACGGAGATGATCCACGGAGGATCACCCCCTCATGGAGCCCACCTGATGCATTCCAATGAGATCAGGTAATACTAAGATCAACCTATCCACTAAGATTTTTGTTAAGATCTTTATATCTTGATTCAAGAGGGAAATAGGTCGATAGCTCTGGACTTTGTCGGGTTTGGAGATCAGGACAATTAAGTTCTCAAAAAGGATGGAATCAGTACGTGCCCCAGATAAGATATACTGGTATAATGAAAGGAGAACAGGGATGAGTAAATCTTTAAACTTCTTAAAGAAGGAGGCTGAAAAGACATCTGGGCCTGGGGCCTTATCAATTGGGAGCTTTTGTATTACCTCTTCTATTTCCACCCTAGGATAGGCATCATCAACAATAGTTTGTGAAGTTCTGACAAAGCGGGTAGGGAGGCTTGTTTAAAATAAGCTTCCAGTGTGGTTTCTGAGGGAGGATTACTCATTTTGTCATATAATAAGTTGTAATATTGTGTAAATTCGCTCAATATACCATCAGGTGAGGATTTTAATGAACCTTCATTTGAGGATTTGATAGGGGGAATAAACCTTGCTGACTCCTGTTGTTTGATTCTAAGGGCAAGTAACTTCCCTGCCTTTTCCCCTTGATCCGCGTAGCATGCCTTGGTATGAATAATGGCAAATTCTGCCTACTCCCTGAGAATTTCCAGATATTGATCTCTAATGAGTGTTAACTTATGCTTGGTATCCTCAGGGGTATCTGGGGTTAGAGAAATTTCAAGTGCCCTAATTTGGGATTATAGTGTCTTCAGTTTCGCATCCTGGGATTTCTTCCGAGCACATGTCAGACTAATTAGTATGCCTCTAAAGTAGGTCTTGAAGGCACACCAAAGAATGTCCGGTGTAATGGCCGGGGTTGCATTCGTGCTAAAGAAGAACTCACTGTGTTCTTTAACCGTTTGGATAGTTTTGGGGTCTTTAATCAATTGGTCATTAATTTTCCATGGCTTGTCACGCTTTGGAATAAAGAGTAAGGATATATGGGATAACACCAAGGGGTGATCTGAGGGAGGCCCTGGCTGAATAGAGGCAGACAATACCCCAGAGATAAAAAAAAGTGGGAAATTAAGAGATAGTCAATACATAAGGATGTGTGATGAACCGGGGATACATAAGTGTATTCCTTCTCTTTAGGGTTCAAAACTCTCCAGACATTGCATAGGCCAAGCTGGTCCAAAAGGTGATGCAAGGCTTGTTGTGCGGGAGAAATCCCTATGAAGGAAGCAGGCAATCGGTCCATCTCTGAGTCATATACCAGGTTTAGGTCACCCCCCCAAAACGATCAACGTAGGTAAAAAAGGAAGTGTCACCATCAGATTCATAAAAAAATTTGGATCATCTAGATTAAGACCATAAATGCTGCAGAGGAGGAGGAGGGGCACTGAATGAATAGTCCCCTTTACAATAATGTATCTACCCAGTGGGTCTTTAATGGCCTGGACCGGATTGAAGGTTATATTCCTATTGACTAGGATCATGACCCCTCTGCTATTAGTGGAACCTTGGGTTTGCAAAAACTTGCCCCACTTGCTGACTCCTCATCTGCAATGCCTCTGAGTCCAGCAAATGAGACTCTTGACTGAAAACTATTTGCGATCGTAATAAATTTAAATGCTTTAACACTTTATGCTGCTTAACTTTTTTTGTTGTTATTTAGTTTTTGTTGACCGGGTAAGTGCACTAGACAGATCCTACCTATTTTCAGGCACGACCCGGGGGGAAGGGGATACAGATGAATGCCAACTGACCTTGAACCAGATTAAGCTGTTGGTGGTATTTTTTTAGTGAATGAGGGAAATTTGGCCAGGACACTGGGGAATTCCCCTACTCTTTACGATAAGTGCCATGGGATCTTTAACATCCACCTGAACTACCACCAATCCAGGTAGATGGGACCGCGGTTTAACATCTCATCTGAAAGACAGCACCTCAGAAGTGCAGCACCCCTCTCATGCTGCACTACAGTGTCAATATTGGGATAGTAACCCAAGTGCCAGATGTGGGAACTGAACCCATGGCCCTCTGATCTCCCGGCCTCAGTGGTGAGTGTGCTACCTACTGAGCCACTGACACGGCACTTTCTTCCTGATCCCCTTCACATTCCACGTGGAAAAACCCAGATCATTAGCCATAATTGAGAATTTCAAAACTGACAAGAATGTGGTTTTTTACCAGTGGACAAGCTTACACAAAATGACAGATGTTCTTAACTATAAGTTGTGGTATGCTCCCCCCTTACCCCATTTAACCAACATACTTACCCCTACTAATAACAAGAAAACCTCCACCCCCAGCAATTGAAAATAAACGTGGAAAAACATGTACTGCATTAGGAAACTCTTCCCCTTAACTGTTATGTACACCATTCTACAGCAGCCAAACAAACCGCTCCTCCGACCCCCCCATAATGATAGGTGACCATCAAAAACACTTGTAATTTTATACCCCCTTAATATCAAGCAGGAATTGTAAATTCAATTTAAGGTAAAACCAAATAAAGGCCAAAATTAAGGCCACTGAAAGCTTAAAGAACACTCCCCTCTTGTGGTTAACTAGACAAACTGCAGTTACCGTTTCCATAATCAGAGGGAATATGTGAATAATGTGGGAGCCAGAAGAATCCCCTCTTATCTAAGATAATCAGAACTAACAATTAAATGTATAACTCCTAGTAGCATAGCCACACCAGGTTTAACATCCACAGGTCTAGTGAGGATCTGTCTTGTAAGGGATGTCAAGGTGACCGTGAATTAGTTCAGAAAAACATCTCTGTGAGCACCGGAATCCACTCTCCCTGATGAATGGCTGAATACAGAGACATCGGGTCAATTGCTCACTCTGGGAGGAGAGCCTCTCGTTACAACTAGTCGGGAAGATCTCTCAAAGAATTCGCTGGAAGTCCAATACGCTGATCACCTACGGATAGAACTGGCTTGCTAAAATGCAAGACATAAACAGTCTGTTCCCAACCAAGCACACTCGGGTATACTCATTACGATCCATGCCATCAACCCAAAGCTAAATGTTAGGTAAATAACTCGACTTCAGATTTAGCCAGTTGACAGGATTCCTCCATCACTTCGGGTTCCGATATAGATCTGGCAGGGCTTGCTTGAGACCAAGTGTGCTAAGCCTCCATTGGTAGAGTGCCACTCACCGTGATGAGTATCTGAAGTTTCGCGGGATAGCCCATTTTAAACTTGAGGCCAGCCGTGATGATCTACCACTGTTTTTAAGCCCCTTACATTCCATGTTATACATTTCAGTATACTCATTTTAGACAATTTGACTTATACGACTTCCCATGATAACATAGCATGTATCCCTGTTCTGAGACCTGTGTGCTGAAGGCTGAGTTTTCTATTTTCACCCCAAACAGCTTAACCCCAACATTTTTCTCCTTGTGTCAATAATTTTCCATTGAGCCCCCCCTTCCCCTCCCTCAACTAATCCCAGAACTTCAACAAGGAAACCCCCAAATAACCCAACAGTAAAACTTTCAAACTTTACCCCAAGGAAACACCAACCCCTCAAGAACCCCCAAATCCCCATTATCTGTCCCTTGTGCCTTCACTTCTACTCTTGGATGTACCGAGGGGTCCCATCCATTGTGGTATAGTGTGTTACAATCTACAAATCTATATAGTGCCATCAAATTAGGGAGTTGAGAAAGTGGGAGGCCAAACCCTCCTCCTTCTGGGCTTATAACTGTAACACTATTCCAAAGTTTGTGTACAATACTCACATCAGGCTGGCTCATGGAGTGGCACTAGGACCTCCACAGGGGTCCTCCTGCATGAGGACCTCAGAGTGTCCACCCCACTCCTAGTATGCATTCCTCAGATTAACCAGAGATCACTCCGCCTTCCCACATATTGTAGAGCCACTGCCTGAGAGCACAGTACCAATCCCCTCAACCATTTGTGTCGCCCCTTCCACCTCTCCCCACCATATACCCATGTGATTAACCAGTAAAATAAAAACAAAAGCCATGTAACATGACAAACATGTATATCCTGAATGGGTGATGAACTGCATCGCCACCTCCAGGTCGGTAAAGTACTTAGGTTCCTGGTTCTTCGGCCTAATTATCAATCGGGCTGGGTACACCATAGCAAATTGGCAGCTGAGCTCATGAAGTTTCCTCTTGGCTGCTGTCAAAGCTTGCTTCTCCGCCTGCTGTCCCTGGAAAAATCTGGAAAGATACTTACTTTTTTGCCACGTTTGGTTATGGATCCTTTCTGCCGGGCCATCTCCAATACGCGTTGTCTGTCTTGAAAGCAGAGAAACTTAACAATGACGTGGCGCGGTCTTTCATCTGGGCTTGGTCGGCGACCCAGTGAATGGTGAGCCCTTTGACTCTCCAAAGATATTTCTGCAGGTAGGTCCAGGACTTTAAGCCATGCGCCTATGAACTCCCCACAGTCACATCCCTCCATCCCTTCTGGCAGTCCCACAAGATGAACATTGCATCGCCTTTCATGATTTTTGTGGTCATCTAGGATGGCTTTCAGTGATTCGATTTCTCTCAGTGCGGACTGTAGGGAACCTTCAAATCAATTATGGGCATCTTCTTTATCACTGACATGCTGCTCTACCTCCTCCAACCTGGTCGAATGGTTCTCCACTGTATCGCTTAGATTATTCACAGTCTGCTGCGAATGGATGAGTTGGGCCCCGATATTTTCAAGGCTGGGCTGCATCTGATGAGTCAGATACAATTTTAATGATTGTATCAAGCCCTCTGTATTATTTTGGGCTTGTTGTGCAGGTTGGCACTCATTGTCTCCCATATCTGCTCGACTCATCTCTGCGCTGGATGTAGCGGGGAGCATGCGATCTGCAGGGTGGTTCAGGCCTGATCCTTTAGTGCTTGCTGCCAATAAAAAATTCTGCTGGGATTGCTTCTTTCTTGATTTTTTAACAGCTGCCATAAAGAGGATTAGTTGCTTTCTTGTATAATGTAGATTTACTGATCTGTTTTTGCAAGATGGCACTGATTATTAGTGGATGCGCCCTGAGCTCCTGGATTAGGAATCCATTCCTCTTCTCGGTCAGACAACGCCCCCAACAATCCTTTGTGTTGACTTGAATATTATCTGATGTCATGCAATTAGCTTCTGCCCTGTGCTAATATCAAGACAGGCAACTACGACTAGTTACGCAATTGACACAAAGAATGTTGTAAGAATCTTAAGTAGCATGATAAAGGACATTGTATAGTTTGTATCAAAGCAGCTAATGGCAAATAAACATACACAAAGATCATTAGTATTATTACCACTTTTATTTTAACTTTTATTTCTTTATGCACATTCTGTAGGATGCACTGAAAGCAAATTTTTATGTTTGCTTACACACATGTGCAAGAAACATAGTGCCACCATACGAGAATTCGTAGGTGTGCCTCCCTACTTCCAAAGCCCTGTTGCCTTTTGCAGGCACGGCCCCACCGCGCCAATGAATGCAAGAGCTGTCTATGACAGCGTTTGCAAATGCTGCGGTGTACAGTTGAAAGGAAGGCACTGCAGCATGTAGGCAATATGCATACTGACGTCGGCAGTATGTAAAGTGCCTACACGTCAGCAAAGCAGTGCAAGAGCTGTCATAGACAGCTCCTCTCTCATCCCCCCCCACAAACAAGTAACACACTGGGAGCCCACCCCAGCATGCTCACGTGCTCCCCGTCCCATAGTATGGCTGACGGAGATGCCCAATCCCCCGTCAGCTGTGCTGCGCTTCCACCAACAGAGTTTTTGGGTGCCGCTGGGAGCCCACCCCAGTGTGGCAACAATCTGTAAGGCCGATGGGGGGCCCAATCCCCATGGCCCACTAGCCCACCCCAAACAACCTTCAAGGTGCCATGCTGGGAGCCCACTCCAGTGTGGCAAACATCCATCTGCGCCCCCTCAACACACCTTTCAGGTGCCACGCTGGAAGCCCACCCCAGCGGGCAAAATCTTCATGGCCGATGGGAGTGCCTAACCCCCGCCAGCTCTGCTGGCCCACCCAAAAAATCTTCCAGCTGCCACACTGGGAGCCCACCCCAGCATGGCAAACGTCCCCTGTCATCATCCTAAAAGAAAAGCCCTAGAAAGAAAGAAATGGTCCATCAGTGACTGTCTTGACCCCACCATGTGCACCCTGCCTCCCCACCTCACCTCATACTTACCTCAGGAAGCCACAGCGTAGCGATCTTCGGTGGACCGGAAACACGTCTGCACTCTTCAAAGCCAAATGCGAACTGAGGAAATGCCGGTAAGCTGTATAATGGGATAAATAGGGTTTTTTCAACTTTGGTGCATATCTCAGGCATTTTTGGGAATTTTTTCACCAAATTTTCAACATTGGGTTTTTGGGACCCCTCCTCATGAATTCTTGCACTGTCATTTTGTTATTTGGTCCCGAAAGGTGATTTCACTGTCACTGCGCGAAACCACCTTTTGGGACCGATGTATGAAACGACAGTGTCACAGATCATGAAGTAGTCCCCAAAGAAACCTATGTTGAAAATTTTGGGAAAAAAATTCCCAAAAATGACTGTTTCTAGGAGCGTGGATATGTGGTTCATCCACACTGTTTGGCATTGTCCCTTTCCCCTTCAAATCTTGCCGGAAGTCTTCAAGCTGGTTCTTCCCACCCACCTGGATGGTAAATACCTCTGCTCCACCACATGATGCCAGATCTTCCTTTCTGCTAGAAGATACAGGTTCCCTCATGCTACTTTGCAGCAATAGAGGCCCTGGAGTCAAATTGATGGTTTTCACCACACTTACTCGCCTTAAAACTCGTAAGAGTGTACGACTCAGATCTGAACGCTTCGGATATGGAGGACAAGTCGTCCCCCGGGTTTCGCCGGTGTCCTTGTGGACAAAAAATGTCGCACACCGATCCCACCTCTCGTGCGTTTACTGCCTCGGTGTCGTGCATGTTACCTCGGTGTGCACCATATGTTTGGCCTTCCATCCCACCATTCTGGAGGACCGTAAGGTGCGCCTTAAGGTGGGGAGACCGGAGCTTCACAATCCATCGGTGAAATCGAAGGAGGCCAGGTGGGCGGTTTCCGCGGCTGCGGGATCCGCCGAGCAGCTCGAGCAGATGGTGGCCTTCCAGGAAGATGCTGCCCAAGCTTCCGCCAACAGAAGCTTCTTCGTGCCGCTCAACTTGAGCTCCACCTTCTCTGGATCCTTCCGGGAGCTGTGCCAGTCTCTCCTTACTAAGGGTGAGGCGCCCTCAGGCTCGTACGCCTCTCGATCCAAGAAGAAGGATAAGGATCCTAAACCAGCTTCTTCTACCCGAAGAAGACACTCCTGGGACCGAGAGTGGTCTGACTCTCAGGAGCAGGGCGTCTCGACTGCGGTTGAGATCGCCTCTTCAGCTGCCGGCTTTTCGAACCTTCCATCAGGCCAGGGCACTGAAGTCGGGGACACGGCTGAACCAGCTTAGATATCTCTCAACCCGATCGAGCCGTTGTTGCTGACGCCTGCCGATGACTCTCTGGAGAGGACGCCTATTCTCTCTTTCCCCAACAAGGAGACCCATCCTTCGGGCATCCCGATCGAGGGACAAGAACTGGAACCCTGGTTCTCTCCGAACCCGGCTTCCCCCGACCGACAGAGCTGACGCCGTCAGTCTCGATCAAGGAGTAGGTCCCCGTTGGTCGGAAGACCGAGGAAGGGCCACAAACGATCCCGGAAGAGGGGCCGCCACCATTCCTCATCCTCCTTGGACGAGGAGAGGCTTAGATGGAAACTCCGTCGACGGTATGAGGACCTTATGTGGCAGCAACTTCTTTTGACAGGTCAGAAGCCGACTACCCTGGCAGTACCGGCCATTACTTGGCCTCAGCCTCTTCAGCTGACACCGACTCCCTTGGTGCCAAGGACTCCGGTTCTCCCTCCGGTGGGCCCGGTGGGCCTTTCGGCTCAGCCTGTTACAGGCTCCCCACCAATTTTGGTGGAACCACCACCAAAACAGCCTCAGGAAGGGGTTCTCTCGAAGGAGGACTGACAGTCTTCGGGCCTGCCCCACAGGCTGTCCATCACGGTCTCTCCTGATCGCCCTAGGTGCATCGAGGGTGATTTAGGTGGGAGGCCTTTGTATCCGGACTCCTCAGATTCGGATACCACCGGCCTTCATTCTCATGATGAGCTGTTGGTGTTGGGCATGGAAGAAGGGCCTTCCTTCTTCCAGGGCATCCTTCGACTCATTTCAGAGTCCACGGGCATGCCTTTGCAGCCTATTCAGAAGAAGGCAGAATATCTTCTCCCGGATATTCTCAAGGGGGGATACGCCACAGAGGCCTTCCAGTGGCCGAAGCCATAGTTGGCCCAGCTCTGGAACTTTGGCAACGTCCAGCCTCCTGCCCGGCTCCCTCTGCCCGCATGGCCCACAAGTTTGCGGTGCCCATGAGATCCTTGGTGGGCTTTACTGAGCACCCCTCAATGGAAAGCCTTGTGACTGCCTCAGTATTTAGGCGAATGGGCAGCTCTACCGATACTGACCTCCCTCCGGACAAGGAGTCCAAACTTAAGGACCACTTGGCCTGGAAGGTCTATGCAGCATCATCCTTAGGCCTTCATCAGGCTAGCTCAGCAGTGATCATGGCACATTTTTCTCACGCCCTTTTGGGGTCGCTGGATGAAGTTCTTCCTCACCTCCCAGCAGACATGCAGACCACAGTCAAGCAGGTCCGGGACCAGGGCCGGGCTGTTGCTAAACAGCAGCTCCAGATGGCTGTGGACATAGGTGATTCCTGTGCCTGCTCGCTGGCTGCTGTGGTTGCCTCTCGCCACAGGGCTTGGCTGAGGTTATCCTCCTTTCCAGTGGATACCCAGCTCAAGTTAGCTGATGTGCCTTTCCTTGGCACCGACCTCTTTGGTTCAGGAGTCGCAGGTCACCTTAAGTGCATTGAGCAGTCTAATGCCACCTTAGATGCCACCTCTGCTAAAGGTTCTTTGGGCAAGAACCAGCAGAAGTGCAAGAAGAAGTCCTTTCAGCATTCTTCCCCTGTGGTCAGACAGCCTTCCTTCCAGGGAGGTCAGCAACAGCAGCAGGCTCATGCTTGGCACCCTAGGCCCAAGCAAGGTCCTCAAAAGCCCTCAAAAGAGGCCGAGGTGCTGGTCCAGGTACCTCCTCCTCCTTCTCCTCCTCCTCCAAGCCTGCACAGTGACGGGTTAGGGGTGGCCTCCCCCGCACCCATCACGCCAGTTCTGGGTCCTCCTGTGGGGGGCCGGCTCCGCCACTTCCTTTCTGCCTGGTCCGGTATCACTTTGGACAGGTGGGTTCTGGAAGTGGTCGGGCAGGGTCTGCCCCTAGTGTTCGGGCAGTACCCTCCCAGCCGAGCCCGTGCCCCACGGGAGGACAGGATCTCAGTTGGCACTCAGTCAGCCCTTCGGGATGACATTGCGCAGCTCCTCCTCAAGGAGGCAGTTGCTCCAGTGCCAGATCCTCCTTCAGACCCAAGCTTCGTCTCCAGGTATTTCCTGGTGCCCAAGTGGACGGGGGGTTGGCGCCCCATCCTAGATCTCCACGACCTGAATTGGTATCTCAGGTCTCGCACCTTCTCGATGGTAACTCTGAACCAAATCATACCATCTCTGGAGCGAAACATGTGGTTCTGTACACTGGATCTTCAGGACGCATTCTACCACGTCCCAATCCCTCCATCCCATCAGCGGTTCCTCCACTTCAGGGTGGAAGGGACCCTGTACGAGTTCAGAGCCATGCCGTTCAGCCTGTCATCGGTCCCAAGGGTCTTCACCAAATGTATCACAGTGGTGGCAGCCCATCTACGGCATCAAGGGGTTCGCATTTACCCCTATCTAGATGACTGGCTCCTGGCGGGTTCCTCCCTTCAGGAGGTGGAGAGGTCCAGGGACCTGACCCTCCGAACCTGCTCCCACTTGGGCCTTCTAATCAACGAGGCCAAGTCAGAACTCGTACCTTCTCAGGTGAAGGGCTTCATCGGGGCAGAGCTCGACTCTTGTCAAGCCAGAGCTCGGCTCCGGGCGGACAGGGCGGAGGTTCTTTCCTCCTTTGCCCAATCATTTCTGGTTGGGCACTTGCGCCCTGCCTGGGACTTCCTGCACCTCCTGGGTTACATGGCGGTGTGCACTTCAGTGGTCCGCTGGGTCAGACTGCACATGCGCCTCCTTCAATGGGAGCTGGCCGCCCAGTGGTCTCAACGTCAGGGTCTCTTCGACCAGCTGATCACAGTCACCCAGAGGATGTGGGATGCTCTCCAGTGGTGGACCGTTCCGAGTCATTTGCAGGAAGGAGTCCCATTTGCCCGCCCGAGCCGACGGTCGTCCTTATGACCGACACCTCTCTCATGGGCTGGGGAGCCCACATGGGGGACAACAGAGCCCACGGGTTCTGGAACCCCGAGGAGTCCCGATGCCACATCAACCTGTTGGAGCTCAGAGCAGTCAGACTGGCCCTGTCAGCTTTTGCTTCTCAGCTCCGGGGTCAAGTGGTTCAAGTCCAGACGGACAATACCATGACCATGTACTACCTCAACAAACAGGGCAGCATGCACTCCCGTCTGCTGTGCAAGGAGTCGCTCCGGATCTGGACCTTCATCAGCTGGCTGGAGGTGGATTCCTAGCCATCCATGTGGCAGGAATCTCGAACCAACTGGCGGATGCTCTCAGCCGCATAGGCCAGACATCCCACAAGTGGTCTCTGGTATCACGTCACTTCATTGCAAATGCTTCATCACAAACATTACATTGCAAAAAAGTCATTGTAATAAACTTTATCGCATGCTACATTTCATCGCATGAAATTTCATCGCAAATCAATAATAATAATAATAGAAAAAAATAGAATAGTACCTTTTCGAGTACTGTGTTGGAATATGCGTGATGTGTCATGTGCAATGCGTCTGGGTCAAAGGGCATAGGGCAAAAGTCATAGTAAAAAAAATCACATGGAGTTTGTAGGGCAGGGGAAAAGGATTTTGTGGGGCATTTGCAAAGGTAAAGGCCATTATCGTGAAGCACTATATATTGTGTGTCCTCTTGTTTGGTATGGTAGATGCTGATTTTGTGTTGCCACATACAGATGCTGCCTCACTGAAGGTTAAAGAGTTAAAGGGTTAAAACTTAAATCTTTATTGAGGGCAAATAAAAACAAATCTTGTCAGTACCCCATCTAGACCTGCAGTTGGAAGTTATGAGCAATAGCTCATAAGAAGTCCATTCTGTTCGTATCACAGTATGTTTCTACGACCTTGACAATTCTTTTTGCTGTGTCTTTGTATTTCTTTCTCTGAGCTGGAGGCTCTATACCAGCAAGATATTGCTCCATTTGGTGCTCATTAAGGTTCTGTTCAACCTTTAGGGCATTACTGAACTTCCAAACAGTGGGATGGCATGCTCCAAGCAGACTATTAAAACTTCGGTGCCACCCCTCTACTGAGTTTATGGGTCTCGGGATCCCAGTACTGACTGCACAGCTGTAGTTCCAGAAATCAATAGCAAAATGTGGTCTTCATCTACCATGGCAACCAACTGGCCTCCCTATCCATGTGTCTTCAAAGTAATCAACGAGAGGAGCCAGTTGGTCGTCGTTTGCAGTATAAAACTCAGTTGCACGTAGTTCCTCGAAGGCATCCACAACGTCAGCTGGTTCAACATATGGAAGTGCAGGAAGCATTCTTATTTGTAAAGCATAATCAGCATCCATTTTTATGAATGATTGAGCTTTCCTTCACTTTTCACCACACAGCTTGGCAGAGGTGGAAAAAGCATCCCCTTGTACTAGCCCCAGGAAACTCACTTGCAAATGCTTTTACTGCTGCTAGTTCAAAGTCTGTCATTACTGATAAAGGGGACAGTTCAAGACAAAGCTGTTTTAGTTTTTGCAGAACCCTTACATAACTGTCAGTGCAACGGTTTGACATTAATATGAAAACAGATGGGATAACTGCAGATTGGCGGACTCCGTGTATAGTGTAGAGCTGTGTGAAAAGTGGTGGTGCACATTTAAATGTCCCATCTGCATACCAGTGTGGCGTGGAGCGTATGTACTGCAGGTTTTTTGATGTTGCAAAAATGATAAAACGCTGGTTATCTTCAGACCCAGAATCATACTGCAGAAAGAGCTCTCCTCTCACGGTGTTCCAGTACTCAGCTGGAATCAGTAAATCTACAAGAGATGTAGGCTGAGTAGGGACTGCAGCAACTGTCTGGCGTGCTCTCTGTGCAGTGCGCTTAAGGCTTGCAACGGATGGCAACTGGGAACTGACTGCCTGGCTAAGCCCACTAATATCACTTGCAACCAGATGCTGGGTGCTGTCCTGTGAAGAACTAGCTTTGTCCTTCAAATCAGATACTGCTTTTATTGCCATTGTGGAACCAGCATCAGGAACATGGTTATGTTCCTGTACATATTTTACTATGACATTATTACTAGTGTGCACTCTAGCAGGGCATTTAAAAGTGTCATATTGACGACACTTCTAGTATTGTTTACCCCCATAAGTACGCTCCAGGCGGTATAAGATTCCAGCATCACACAGCATCGGCTGGCCTCTGATGCCTTTTACAAACTCTAATGGCATGGCTGTCAGAACTCAAGTTTGCACCGTAGGTGGCGGCCCAACAGAACAGCGAATTAATATACGCTGAACCTGTCATGCGCTGTAGAGTCTATGCGATGAAATGTATCGCACTCTAATTACCATGCGGTAATTAACCGTGACTAAAAGTTTTGCGATGAAATGATGTGGAACCATGGTCTCTCCATCCAGAGGTAGTTTACGACCTGTTCTCCCATTGGGGCAAATCATTGGTGGACCTGTTTGCCTCCAGGGAGAACACCAAGCTGAGGCTGTACTATGCCCACCCCCCTCAGCGGGGTTCACTGCATGGGGATGCCTTCTTGAGGCCATGGACCCTAGGCCTCCTCTACGCCTTCCCTCCATTTCCCTTGATCCACAAGGTGTTACTCAAGGTGAGGAGGGACAAGGCGAAGGTGATCCTGGTAGCCCCAGATTGGCCACGCCAGTTCTGGTATACAGATCTCCTCAGCCTTAGCTACAGGGCCCCGGAGCTGCTTTGTACATGTCCGGACCTGATATCGTTGAACTGGGGAAGGTCTTCCACTCAGACCTTCAATCCCTGCACCTCACAGCCTGGTTCCTGAGCAGCTAGATTTCCAGACTTTGGGTCTTTCTGAAGATATCTACACCATGGTGGAAGCATCTCGAAAAGAATCGACCAGGAAATGTTATGCCTTAAAATGGAATAGATTTTCCATTTGGTGTCAGGGAAAGAGCCTGAACCCCTTATCCTGCTCTGTGGCTAACATTCTAGACTACTTTTGGTCCCTCTCCAAAGGGGGTCTTCGATCATCGACCCTTAGAGTGCACCTGGCAGCTATGTCTGCTTACCAGGCGCGGGCTGGTCAGCTGACATTGGCACAGAAGATGGTGATCAGGTGCTTTTTCCAAGGCCTGGATCACATATCCCCTCCAGTGCGTGAACCTCCACCTCCATGGGATCTCTTGCTGGTTTTGGCAAAGCTCATGGGCAAGCCATTTGAACCCATGCACAAGTGTGAGCTCTCGCACTTTTCGTGGAAGACTGCCTTCCTGGTGGCTATCACGTCACCCAGAAGGACAGGAGAGCTTCAGGCACTTTCAGTGGACTTCCTTTATCTGATCTTTCACAGGGACAAAGTTGTCCTGCGCCCCCACCCAAAATTCCTTCCGAAGGTGGTGTCAGAGTTTCACCTCAACCAGGTGTTGACTCTGCCGGTATATTACCCTAACTACACCTTGGATGCTGAGTACAGGCTCCATACTCTGGACCTCAGGCGTGCTTTCTCTACTATAAGGAGAGGACAGCGGAAATTCATGGAGAGGTTTGCCAGCTGTTTGTCACCTACGCTGAAGCCGCTTCTGGCAGACCTGCAGCCAAATGGACCATTGCAAGGTGGATTACATCATGCATAGGTCTGTGCTATGAGTTGGCGGGCAAGGAGCCTCCCAGAGGGATAAGAGCTCATTCTACCCGCCATACTGCTGCTTCTGTGGCTGCTTCCAGGGACATCCCTTTCCAGGAAATCTGTCGGGCTGCTACCTGGAAGTCATCGAATACCTTCATTACCTATTACCACATCGACCTTGAGTCACAATGTGATGCTGGTTTTGGGGGGGACATGATAGAAACTTTCAAGTACCTCAAAGGAATCAACAAAGTCCAAGAGGGTAGCATCTTTCAAAAAAAGAGGAGTGCAAGAACAAGGGGGCACAATTTGAAGATAGAAGGGAGGTGGCTCAGAGGTAATTTAAGGAAGTATTTTTTCACAGAGAGGGTTGTGGATGCATGCAACGGCCTTCCGGAGGAAGTTGTTGAGTCAAAAACAGAGGTGGAATTCAAGCATGCATGGGACAGTCATAAGGCAATTCTAGGGGGTGGGGGTAGGAAGAAGTAGGCTGCTGGTTAACTAGGATCTGCAGCTTATCCATTAGGTAGGGAAATGGGCAGACTGGGTGGGCCAAGCGGTCCTTATCTGCCGTCAAAATCTATGTTTCTGTTTCTTAAGTAGGGGGTGTGCACCTTGCCTCCCTCCTCCCGGAGAACTGCTAGGAGTCTGCCAAACAGTGTGGATGAACAATATATCCATGCTCCTAGAAGAACAGGTTATTCACCTGTAACAGTAGTTCTAGGAGTGGTATATGTTGTTCATCCACATCCACCTACCGACCTCCCGGCTTAAAGGCGCACAACCTGGCTTCCAAGCGCGAGGCTAGATCTGGCATCATGAAACGGCCGGTATTTACCACCGGGTGGGTGGGATGAGCCAACTTGAAGACTTCCAGCAAGATTTAAAGGGAAAGGGACAATGCCAAACAGTGTGGATGAACTACATATACCACTCCTAGAACTACTGTTACAGGGGAGTAACCTGTTCTTCAAGCGTGCGTTGCGCAGTTCCCTATGCTGCTTGTAAGTTGAAATTTTTAATATTTGCATTCCAGATTTTCAACATTGCCATTTACCACACCTCCTTATGAGCAGAACAGCTGTAATTTTCCACATCTCTCCCAAAATGTGTTTCCGAGCATGTAGCGCACAATAGCACGGACAGTGTGCGACATCAATGCACGGGACATATTAAGAAAATCACAGTGACAGTGTTCATGAGCAGAGGTCTTAAAATGGCTGTGTTAAAAATTTGGCAAAAAAATTCCCCAAAAGATGTCTGTTATACGAGCATGCGTTGCGCAGTTCCTACGCATGCTCGTAAGTCTGCCAATTTTTAATATTTGCACTCCAGATTTTCAACATTGCCATTTTACCACACCACCTTATGAGCAGTGCAGCTGTCATTTTTCACATCTCCCCCAAAATGTGTTTCTGTGCATGTAGCACACAATGGCACAGTCGGTGTGCGAAATTAATGTTTGGGACAGATTAAGAAAATCACAGTGACATTGTTCATGAACAGAGGTCTTAAAATGGCTATGTTGAAAATTTGGTGACAACAGTCCATAAAATGTCTGTGTTACAAGCGACCATTGTGCTGTTTCCACTCACCCTCGTTAAGTTCATGAATTTGTAATATTTTCAGTCCAGATTTTCACCAGTGGCATTTTTCCACACTTCTTTATGAACAGTATAGCTGTACTTTTTCACAACATGGCCGAAATGTGTTTTCACACTTTCTGCGCAGAAATGTGTGGTCGCTATGGGAAATCAGTGTTCGGGAACAGATTAAGAAAATGACAGTGACACTGTTCATGAGTGGAGGTCCCAAAATGCCTGTGTTGACAATCTGCTGTAAAAAATCCCCAAAGTAATTACATTAAGGGTGTGTGTTGCGCAGTTTCTACGCACACTCGTAACTTCACCAGTTTTTTACCATTTTCACTGCAAATTTTCAGCATTGCCATTTTTTACACCTCCCCATGAACAATGCAGCTGTCATTTTTCACATCCTGTTTGAAGTGCATTTTCGCACCTGTGGTGCCAAATGCCATAGTCACGGTGCAAAATCAGCTTTCGGCTAACAAACTGAAATTACCACTGTTCATAAGGTGGGGGGGTCACAAAAAAAAACATGTTGAAAATTTGGAGTGAAAATACCAACGAATGCATGAAGCGTTTGGGTTTCCGACCATAAAGCCCCACCCTGTAGAGACTGACAGGCATCATGGGTGTCACTTGGGATTGTCACCTGTACTGCTCATACCATTTTAACCCCACCCATACCCTGCAGCCAGTGAGAGGCATCGAGGTGTGGCTTGGACTTTTCAGCACCGAAGTTCACCCCATTCTCCTATACTGCACCCATCTCACCGTATTTCCTGATGGAATGAGGTGAGCATAAGGACCAAAGACCCCAAGGCACACCGTAACACTTGTTGGTGTCTGCAGGGTATGGTGTGGTGAAATGGCATCACCATTATGCCTGACGACCCAGAGGCACACCCCGCCAATGCCTGCAAGCAAACATTCGGCATTGACAAATGCTTGTTGTTTTTGTTTAAACAAAGGACACATTAGCACAGGAGATGTCAGATTGTTATGTCATGTATATTAACAAGTGTTCTCATTAACATGAGTGAATGTAATAATTTAACCTCTATGGAAAGGCAAGACAATGTTGTATAACACCCATAGCAGTATTAACAACTGTACTCATTACAATGGGTGAGTGTTTTAGTTTATCCTGTAGGTAAAACATGCACCAATCTTGAGTAATAACCAGAACAGTATTACAAATATGGCACAATACAGAAAGGTAAATGTCAAATACTAACTTTCTTTTTTTAAATTAATTTGGGTAGCATGTTGTCTTAAAGAGCAGCTGATGACTTCAAGAGAACTTTAAGAAAACATACTTTTTAGACATAGTTCAGATTGCATAATATTAGTAATGTAATACTCCTGGCCATTTATTAATACTGATATATTTTGCATGAAAATATAATCTTTGCTTCTGAAGAGTTTTTCTATTGCTGTTGCTTTCACTCTACCTCAGATCATAACGTGGTGCTCATGTCACTCTTACTCCATGGCAACAGACTGTGATGTCATAACACAGGACTATGACTAGAAGTGCAGAGTAAGCTAGTGAAGTATATTGATTGTACGGTATATAGGTCATGTATTCATGAAAATCTCCTCAGTGATAATGTGGAGGAGAAAGGCAACGATCTTATAGGAAATGCAAGCTGCACTGTACCCAAATATCATGTTTTTCAAAGTTTTCTTTGAGGTGTCAGCAACTCTTTAAGCAAAGTGACTTACAGTTCGTCTTGTCTACATTATGTGTGTCTCACAGGTGCAAGGAAGTGCTTTGAAAAAAACCCTCATGTGAAGCTGGGGCTCTCATATCTACATAGAGTCTACATTTAAGCATAGTTTTGTATAGTATCTCATCCCTTTCAAAATGCTGTTATACTACAGTACAAAGGCTTTAAAATGTTACTGTGCCATTCTGTGGTACATCAGCATCCTGGAATCTGTATACACCACACAAGTCGGGTACATTCTGAATGCAAAGGCACTGCTATGTGCACTTTTCACCTAATACTTGTTATTAAAAAGTGCAGGATGAACAGCTTAATGGACAACTGTGTTGTGGCACCATTGGGGATCCTATTCCCATGGACATATCGGGCTTTGCTCCTGATGTCAGAGGGAATCAGAACCTCCTTTGTGGCAGAACACACTGGCTGTTCATTTTGCCCATCAAGCTCTCTCTGTATGTTCACTCTTCAGCATTTACTGCTCTTTCTTTTTCTATTCCTATCCGATACTTCACGTACACCATTCCACTCTGAATATAACGTTTAATACATAACCATGTAGTCCATTCAGATGGTGTTAGTCTTTCAGTGGTATAAGCACACAAAAGATGGCAACACTAATAATTTTGCTGTTCCTTGTTTGGAATTCCATATGTTTTCTGTTTCATCATATATGAAAACATCAACAAAATCCTTCTCTTTATCTATCATTCTGTACTTGTAAAAAGCAGATCACTTGAGTTTCATTAGTTACATGTAAGAACAATTCTTTTTTCTCAGATTGACAAACAGGTGTCTGCTACACTCTGCTATTTCAGGCACATATCCTATATGAACTCGCAAATTACAATTGTTTGATGACTTCTGTGTGAAAATACATAATGTATAACTAGAAACAGTACACAGCATCCTGATGCCTACTGTCGCCTACGTCATATTTGAGGCAGTTGCACTCTGCTGCCCCACAAGCCCACTGTGTCTTGCCTAACATTCAAGGATGCTGGACCCTGCTGCCCACTGTCTTCTCCCACACAGTTGGGGTTGCTGGACCCTGTTGCCCCCATTATCTGCCTGAACAGTCAGGGCTGCTACACCATGTGCACCCCATCCCACAGTAAGGGATGCTGTACCCTGATATCCTCCGTGTCCTGCCCCACCATCAAGGCTTCACCCTGTAACACAAGTTGAAAGTATTTTACTGTTTTTTCTTTTGGGTAGTGCAGCAAAAAATGTGACTTTGGTGGCAGGTGGGTGTATAGTGTAGCAACGCTAATTGTGGAGTCATAGGGCAGTGGAGGCGTGGGGCAGTAGGGTGCAGCAGGGCACAGCAACCCTGACTGTGTAGACAGGAACAGGGTGTAGCAGCTGTAGCTATGGTGGCAGGGCACAAACTACAGCATGGTGCTAAAGCCTTGAATGTGGGGCAGGGCACGGGGGGGGGCATCAGGATTCAGCAGCCCTGACTGTGGCATGGTATGCACATTAGTAATGTAATACTCCTGCCCATTTATTATTACTGCTCTGCCCATTTTGGAAAATGGAAGTAGGTAGTAGGGTTCAACAGGGGCCCCCCCAGTGGCATTGGCAGCATGGTGTAGCAATCCCAAATGTGGAGGCATGGGACATGGGAGTCTAGTGCATCGTAGAGCACAGCAGCCCCGACTATGGTGACAAACAGGGTGCAGCAGCTCTGACTTGGGGGGGTAGGGACAAAGAGCAGCAGGGTGCAGCAACCACAACTGTTCAGGTATATTTGTGCGATCATATAGTACATGTGCCTGATGTAGCATAGTGTTGCAAGCACCTATTTTTCAATCTGAAAGGAAAACAATTGTTCTTACATGAACTGATTTATTGAGGCTACATCAAAGACAAACTGCTTGTATGAATTAACAAATGTTAGATTTATTTTATATCCACTAAATAAACAACGCAGTCTTATATAGCTAGTAAAAAACAGAGTTTTGATGGAAAGAACTCACAGCTGGGATAGACATGCTAATAGCATGAAATTGTCAGGAAACACTACTCCGGACATAGGGAATTGAATTCAGGCTTTTTTTCAGATGTGTGATACGGTTGCCATTGAGCTTTTAATAATTAATCAATGGAATGATTGCCCCCACATTTACAACATTATAATTATAATACTGTACCACAGTAGTTATGAGATGTTTCTATTCCAATATTAACCAATGTTATCAAAATTTCAGCAACGACTACACTTAGAATCTAATCTTTTGTGCTTTCCAAGTTGCAAAGTTTTGTTTTAATTCTATATAGTTTAATTGTGATGCAACCTCTTTGTTGATGGAAATCATTGATAACCCCACTAGCCTTTCCTGACCCATTGTACTTCTTAAGTATGTCTTGATCAACTTTAATTTGGAGAAACTGCATTCTCCTGATGCCACGAGACTGGTAAAGTTAACAAAATTCTCTGAACTACAACTACTTGTGGTAAAATCTCAAGCATCCCTCCACTTTTTATGTAATTTAAAATGCCAAATGTAGGAGACTCCTTTGGAATTATATGACACAGTCTTTTTAACTCGTCAAAAAGTTCAACACCGTCAATATCACGAGTCATTGTGAATAAGTGCAGTTTGTAAATCCTGACATTGCTTTAACAGCTGTTCATCATCTACTGTTATTAAATGACTAACTCTGTACAAGAAACCACATTTTTTAGCGTGTTCATGAAGTTGTCTGAATCTTTCATTTACTGATGCCAGTGCAGTATCCACAACAAAGTGAAAAAATTCAGCCTCAAATTTTTTCTCTAGATCATTCATAGGATCGTCTTCTGCCTCATAATTGAATTGTCTCTTTTGTCTTCTAGGCCGTACGTCATTTTGGGTATGAAAAATGAGCTGCACATCTAACTCGTCTGCCAACTATCTGGCTGTGGTCTTGGCATTCACAAAATCAGTGGCCCTGTATTCAACTAAAAATGTGTTAGCTTCCTGTAACAAAAGGACTGCCTGATTTATCTGCATAGAGGAGCTTTGCATCAGTTTACTTATTGGACCAACCTTTACAAGGATTTCATACCAACCTACTAGTGGAATTAGAAACTGAGCACTTCTAATAATTGCCAACGGTGAAACCTCAGAATATGCTTTAGGATCCTTTCCCTTTGTGACCTCAGCTAATGTCACTAGTGCTTCATAAACATCGCCAACCTGATATCTCACTGCCTTCACACTGTCTACTCTACACTCCCATCTAGTGTCACATAAAGGTTTGACAGATAACCCACTCACATGATCATGGAAAACTTTGTAATGGATTGTAGAAGAGGTAAAAATTACATAAATGTGCTACAAGTCTATAAAGAGAGAAACAGCATCAATTGACGATTTAGCTGAATCGCCGAAAAGCAAATTATGGCTATGGCACCCACATGGTACAAAAAAGGCCCTTGGATTCAATTCTAAAATTCTAGCTTGTACACCAGCATTTTTCTCTTTCATATTTGAGCCATTGTCGTAGCCCTGCCCTCTGCAGTTGTCTAATGAAAGTCCCAGATTGGTCAGTTCTTTCAACAGATACTCAGTCAAGGATTCACCTATTGTTTCATTGACTTGTATGAGTGACAAGAAATATTCTCTTATCTCTGCATTAGCATTGTCTCAATGTGCACAGTGAGAGGCATTTGCTCTTGATGACTCACATCAGGTGTACAGTCTAAGATAACTGAAAAATATTTTGCTTGTTTGATTTTTTCTAAGATTTTATCTCGGACTTTATTTGAAATCAGCAGTATTAACTCATCCTGAATCCTTTTGCCTAAATAGTGACCATGAATTTAATCAGTAGATATAGGATGCAGATGCACCTGAATGACTGGATCAGTTTTTCCAAGAAGCTCAACCAGGCCTAGGAAATTTCCATTACTCTGCTGAAAAGCACGATCCACTGTACCCCTAAATGCCAAGTTGTGTTCTGCTAAGAACTGTGTTATTGCAATCAGTCTTTCTAAAACAATTCTCCAGTGCATTCTCTCCGATTGTGTAATCTTCTCATGTTGATTATTGATGGTTGAACACCGTTTCAGTCTTGTAGTGAGATCCATCCATTTAGCTGCTGATTCTCTATGATTGGCTGAGCGCTAGTGTTCTTTTAGTTTCTGACCCAGATTTTTCCAATCAGTAGTACCACTGGTATACAATGCATTTTGATGTGCACAACCAAACAGTTTTCAACACAAGCAGAAAATTGAATTGTTAAAGATCAGCTTCCAAGGGAGCACGCGCCGCTCAAACATGGCAGACGTCTGAACTGACGCTCTCGGTCTTGTCATTATCCGTTTGATTCATGTTACAAGTTCGCGGTTGTAACCGATGTTTAAAAATATAGAATTTAGCTTTCAAAGTTTGCTAGCCTCATAGAGCCCAAAATCAGAAGCATTCTTACCTGCTATAACCAACAAGATGGCTTTTAAAAAAAACACAGGTACCAACAGAAAAACAGTGACTGAGTCCAGAAAGGTAATAGGTGGAAATTTCACAACCAACGTTTTTAAAGACTATGCCAGTAAAAAAGATATTAAACAGTTAAAAGAACTGATGACAGATCTTAAGGATAGATATAGCAGAAGTGAAATCGGCTACTGCCACCCTCAGGTCGGAAACAGAATTTTTGTCAGATAAAATTGTGGATTTGGATGAGCAGTTACAAAAATCAAAAAGTGAAATAGCTATTCTCAGAAAATTAACAGGATCCCAAACAAAACAAATCGATTTTTTATTTAACAAAATTGATGACATTGAAAACAGGGGCCGCAGAAACAATTTAAGAATTCTGGGCATCCCTGAGGGTTGGGAAGGAAATAATATATCATCATTTCTGCAAAACTTTATACCAGAGATTCTTCAATATCAATGGCCTTGGTCCTTAGAAATAGTAAGGGCTCACAGATCATTGGGACCTAAACCAAAAGCAGGAGATAAGCCCAGACCAATAATTGCCTACTTCCTTCGTTTCTCAGTGAAAGAGCAAATACTAAAACTAGCCAGGGAACGAAAATCCTTGCTTTTTAATGGTGAAAAAATATTATTTTTTCAGGACTTCTCAGGGGCCTTGATAGAAAAAAAAAAAATTTTATGAAGCAAAACAAGAATTGGCTAAAGCAGGGGTACAATATCATTTTAAATATCCAGCAACACTTATTATAAGGGAACGTAATGGAAGCACAGTATCCTGTACTTCAGTAGCAGATGTATGGGATTATATCCACCTTTGTTTGAGTCACAGTAGTGAAAATTCTATGTCTACTCAAAACCCTCAGCATTTTTCAAATGAACTTCAGGGCGCTCGCGACAACGAACGCTTCAAGCACACATGAGACATTCCATCTCGAGGAGGTTATCAAAAGCAAAACCAGCAAATCAGGATGAACATTAAACACTCCCAGGAAAATCCAGATGTCCCTGGTCATATTGCTTACCCAGGCCCTGCAGTGTCGAAACAAAGGCATTATCATCTTGGCAACTGGTCCCCAGGTATCCAACGTAAAACAAAAATCTTCAGGAAACAGCAAACATCAATCTAAATAAAAAACAAGGCCACAGTGAAGTAAGTCCTCCATACTCTGCTACTACATCTCCACGCAATGAACCGGATTTAGCTAACATGGTCACTGAATCTACTATCCCCCACACAACGTCTCCTACTAGAGCTGCTACGACGGAACAATCTTTTGACAATTTGGATCCAGTCAGGGAACTTTCTGCAACAACACAGGAAAAGGATCTAGCCAACATAACTTGAAATAAGTCTAATATATATATAAATATATGTTGTTGTTTTTTTCTTTTTTTTCTTGGTTTGCATTGAAGACCGAAATGAGATTGAGGAGACAACAGTCAGTGAGCTTAAAAAGGAGAAGTCAAACCTCGTATCACACTTGTATGGTAATGGCAATCTTTACAGTTTTGCAAGAAGATACATATCTTTATTTGTTGGATATCTATATAAATAACCAGGACTTGGTTAAACAGGCAGTAATTTTATTAGATTCTTACCTTATACTTGCTAAGAAGGAAATTAAACGCTATGTGGATTGGTAATTTTTGAAAGCTAATGCAGCCTGGCGATACACATTAGTGTTACTATAAACCTCTCCTTTTTTCTCCTCTTCAGGCAGGTATACAATGTTATCTTCATCATTTTATCACATAAAAATAAGCATTGGAGTAGTTATCTATTAAAAGGAGCTCAGGAGAACATATGGGTCACTTTCCAATAAGATCGTTTCGCTCGACTTCTGGAGACCATATCAGGGAATCAGAGAAATCTGACTCTTTATAATAGTTTCCACCCATATATAATAATCATGAAGAAATAATGAATAGCATAAGAAGAGTGCCAGGGTGATTTAGGAAGCTAAGTACACACTGACAGATCTCTTGCAAAACAACTCGATTCATTCCATTATATGCTGCATGACCTGGGAAGAGAGTCAATTTGATCTAGACCCTATTGGCTGATCCCTTGTTAAAGCATCTATGTTGTTACTTCTGCATACCGTCAAGATCTTAAGGTTGACAAATGACTCACTCCTCTCCTTAGATAAACTCTTCGTTTTGTTGGCATATATAGCTGAAATAGCTAGGTAACTTTATATATCTGCCTCTACCAAGGAGTGGCTTTAGACCATACTTTATTTAACAAGACACATTGACATTTTTATTACAGCACTTTTGTGCTCTTCTGGCTTCTTTTGGCTAAAGACCTATTACCAGTCAACACAGTATTTATAGAAGAATCCCCCCCCTTTTTTTCTTCTCTCTTTCTCTCTCTAAATGAACAACCGTGAATTTTATCAACGGATTAGGATAAGGATCTGAGACACGGTACGCATAGCTTAGCCTCTGCCCTCAACGGATTAACTCTCTGCATTGGATAAACACTCCGGCAGAAAAGAATCCCTAAGTAGCCTTACACCCTACTTACTCACAGATTGCACTTTGGTTTCATTTTAATTTTAACTTTTACTTTGTTGTTTCTTTACTAGTGACACATCTGAACTAGATTTAAAATTTTAAATTAATCAGCTTGCTCAGATAGATAATCAGACTACTACACTGTGGTCATTCTGAGATTGATTAAATTCAGGAACTATGGTTGAACATATAAAATGTCAAGTATAATTCATATATACCGTATTAGTACAACTTACCAATAGGTGACTGATTAGGCAATAACTATTTGGGAGCATACTATTTTCTACAATTCTTTTGTAATGTTCACCTTGATGTAAATATCAGGAGTGTGCTTTTTGTGCTATTTTATTTAATTGTCATTGTTGAACTAATTTTAAGCCTCTAGTTGTTACTTCAGTTGATGCAATGGTTAACTATAAGCTAGTATCATGGAATGTTAATGGTTTAGGATCTCCAGTTAAAAGGAAAAAAATATTAACATACCTCAATAAAAGTAAAGCAGACATAGCTTTTATTCAAGAAACCCACCTATTACATGAGGAAGCAGAGAAACTTAAATGAATGTGGGTGGGACAGGAGGTACATAGTTGTTTTAATACTAAAGAGAGAGAACATCTATCCTTATAAGAAAAGGAGAGCTTCATTAAACACTCACATACAGTGGATATGGAGGAAGATACCAATTTCTATCAGGAACTCTTGATGGATGCAAGGTGGTATTATGTAATATATATGACCCCAACACGCATCAAGAACAATTTCTTAACCAGATTTATCTAGAACTTACCAAGTACACTGAGCATGATATAATTTTGGGAGGAGATTTTAATTTTATTGCAGACCCTATCCTAGATAGGTCATCTTGCAAAGCTATACAATTTGAAACTAAGGCTAGAATCTCATTCAGGAAAATGTTTGAAGATCTATCTATTGTAGATAGTTGGAGATTGGTCCACCCTAAAGGGAGAGATTATACTTTCTATTCCAATAGGCATAAATCTTACAGCAGAACAGACTATTTTCTAATATCTACTAAATTGGTGAACTTAATTGTTGGAGCTGATATAAGCACAATCTCTATCTCTGACCATGCCATGATTAGTTTTGACCTGAATTGGAACAGTAGAGGAGAGAAAATGCACAGATGGAGAATGAATACACATTTACTTAAAGATAAGAAATTTGTAGAAATGTTAGAAACTCAGACAAAAGAATACTTCCAAAACAATGATAATGATACAGTGTCCAAAGCCACACTGTGGGAGGCCTATAAAGCGGTTATTAGAAGGCAAATTATTGCATATGCATCTAGGAAGAAAAAAGAAAGGGAAAATGAAATAGCCATTAAAGAAATGGAACTTAAAAACCTGGAAGCTATATCTAAATCCCATAAAACACCCAGTAATGAACTATTATGCAGAGTAACCTGTGTGAGGTTTGAAGTTAACTCCTTCTACTCTGCTAAGGCAGAATATGCATTATTTAGAACCAAACAATTTTATTGGGAATCAAGAGAAAAACCTGGTAAGCTATTGGCAGCTAGACTTAAGAAAATACAGCAGCAAAATACTATACCAGGCATCAAAAATACTTCAGAAAAAATTGTAATGAGTAACACAGACATCAGTAAAGAATTTCTAGATTTCTATAAAAAAATATATAACAAGACTGATGAAAACAAACCTGAGCAAATTAATAAATTTTTAGGAAAACTAGATCTGCCTGCCCTTTCAAATCAAGAGAAAACAGATCTAGATAAGACTATAACACGTATGGAAATTGACTGGGCCTTTAATTCACTTCCTAGTGGTAAAACCCCTGGTCCAGATGGTTTACCAGGAGAATTTTACAAAACAATGGCACCTATTTTGACCTCATATTATCACACAGTGATACAAACTCTACAAGTTGTTGAAGCCCTCGCACCCTCGATGCAAGAAGCCTTTATTACCCTCATTTCAAAAAAGTAAGGACCCTCTTGACTGCTCCAGCTATAGACCCATCTCCTTGCTGAATTCAGATTACAAAATATTAACAAAAATTCTAGCACGAAGAGTACAAAATATTGTCACTAGATTAATTGGCAAAGAACAAGTGGGTTTTGTGAAAGGGAGATCAAGGTCAGATTGTCTAAGAAGGTTATTTAATCTGATATGATGATCAAATAAGAAAAAGAACCTTATGCAATACTGTCATTGGACATTTTCAAAGCCTTTGACTCCTTGCAATGGACTTTTTTGTTTCAGACTCTAAAAAAATTCGGTTTTGGCCCATAATTTCTTACTTGGATCTATATGATTTATAAATCTCCAAAGGCACAACTTATCACAAATGGAACTCTATCCAATCCATTACAATTACATTGTGGCTCTGGACAAGGATGTTCTCTCTCTCCTTACCTATTTATTCTAGCCTTTGAACCACTGATATGTGCCATAAATAAAGATTTATCCATCACAGGCATCAAAATGGGTAAAACTGAGCATAAATCTCTTGCCTTTGCAGATGACCTACTTGTGACTGTTAAAAACCCGGTTACATCTTGTAAAGCGCTATATGATCTATTGGACAGATTTGTGCAAGTATCAGGGTTAGTAGTAAATTGGGATAAAACTCAGGTACTAACTAATCATCTCTCTCCAATAATCAAAAATAAACTTGAGGAGATACTGGACACTAAATGGACTATGCAGTCCATTTTGTACTTGGGTATTAAGGTCTCCATTGACCTCAATTCAATTACTGAACAAAACTATATTCCTTTTATGAAAGAGGTTAGTGTTGATCTAGCAAGATGGTCAAAACTAAATCTCTCCTTATGGGGAAAAATCAACGCAGTCAAAATGATTATAGCACCTAAACTCTTCTATTTCTTCCAAACCATTCCTATATTGCTTAGCAAGAGTTATTTTCACAAATTTGAGAAGCTCATTAGAGAATTCTTATGGAATAAATCCTCCCCACGGTTGGAATAAATAAACTAAGAGCTCCTAAAGAGATGGGAGGTTTTGCTCTACCTTGGTGGGAAAGATATTACATTGCCTTCACTCTGAAACAGACTCTTCTTCATTTATCTAGAGACCCACATAATATTAATAAAGAGCCTTTATGGCTTCAGATGGAAGAATCTCTATTATCTCCATACACATTAGTAGATTTTCTATTTCTTAAAAAATCACCTTCATGGAGTGACAACCCATGTCTAGCATTTTCTATACAGATTCTTAAAAAAACTAATGTTATTATTAATCCTAATAACAACCCTCTGGATATTATGCCTCTATGGTCCAACCCTCTTCTGGCATTTGGTGGGAAAACTGTTTTGAACAGTATTTGGAGGAAAGCGGGTATCCTTAGAGTGAGGGATATTATAGACCCAAATACTGGCTTGATACTCTCTTTCACAGAGATACAAGATACATTTAAGATTCATAAATCTCAATGTTATCAGTATCTTCAATTAAGAAACCTACTCAATAATCTAATCCCAGCACATGACTATTGCTGGGAAAAAAATGCAGAATGGGATCAAATTTTTAAACTTGGGATTCTTAAGAGAAATGCGGGCATTCTGTACAAGGTTCTTATCTCCCCTACCTTCTCTACAGCTCCTACTTTAAAAGCAAAAGAACTATGGGAAATAGAACTTGATATATCTATCAGTTTACAAGATTGGGAAGACACCTGGAAGCAAGCATGTCAGAGTTATAAGAATTACAAGGTAGGTTAATACAATTCAAAATATTGCATGGCTTTTACTACTCACCACTTAAACTATTCAATATGGGCCTAGCAATAAACTCAAATTGTTGGTGTTGTAGTGAGCCACGAGCTGGCCTTGCTCATGTTCTTTGGCATTGTCCTAAGGTTAAAGGACTCTGGTGGGAAGTTCACAAAATTGGTAACAAAACTCTAAAGTTCTCCATTCCATTCTCCCCTGAACTCTATTTATTAGGTATCCTCCCAGAACAATATGGTCTAGATTCACAAGATTTTATATGGCTTTGTTTGGCATCTCTCACAGTTAAAAGAATATTGCTAAGAAACTGGAAATCTCCTAAGGTTCCCCATATAGGCGAATGGTTCAAAAATATGGCATTTCTAGCCAATAATGAGTGTATTACCTACAGCATTAATAATAAATTGGATCTGTTTTATAAAATATGGGGACCTTTCCTTAATGTATTTCAATGAGCATTGTCAGAATTTTGTTGTAAAGGCCTATCCAATCAGAAGATATACAGCATAGCTAATTGTTAGCAAGTTTTAACTCTTTTCTAAAATAGACACTGGTCTTGAATTGTTTAAATGTTTATTACAATGTATATCAGCACTTACTGTTTTTACTTTATTTGCTTTCAGTTGATGTATGCATTTATAATAATTAACATCATATTCAGTAGTAATTAACAAATTACGCATGTTTTTTCTTTGATGAATGTATTTGGAAAAAATTAATAAAAAGATTTATGATGGAAAAAAAAAAGGTCAGCTTCTTACCCTCGTTTCTGAGTTCGATTCACTGCCATGTAGATTCAGTTCATCCCCCAGTTTCCAGTAATGTAGTTATTTGCAGAGATCGTGTTGCATAATTTAATTGACAGCACTTGTAAAAACTGATTTCTAATGTTTTGTTTTTAAATCCCATGTGTGCTTGTAGCGTCTGCAACTCCCGCAAGATGCCCTGATACACGTCACTAAATGAACGCGAGTTGCTTGCGGTCAGCGCGAAACTCAATGCCTAGCAGTGCAGCGCAAAGGAGACTCACAATTGCCATAGTGTTGACAGCAGTAGGAAGCAATGAGTTGCAATCTTTAATTATTGCTTCTTCTTTTCAATAGCATTGTGTGCTAACTTTACCAGTTTCTTCTGTGTGGTACTGGCATAGTTCATCATTGTGTGATCTGTCATTTTCCCTGACTGTGCAACTGTCTGTAATAAACATTTTCGTCTCATAGTGTCCTGTATATTTCACTGTGTTGTGCCTGCTAACAAATAAGAAGTATATAGATGTTTTTTCTTATGGTACTGTGTACTGTGCAATAATAACTTTCATGAATTATTTGTGATGTGGCCACAGTGCTCATTTTTTCTATAAATATATTATCAATCTGTCTGGGGCTGAAGATTGAATGAATTGTATTCTTTTTATCTGCACTGTGTAAAACTTTTACAATACAGGTGTTTGAAAGTACTTTACAGTATTGAAACACTGATATACATATCTTTTTGGTGTTCAAATCACTGTAGCTTTATCATTTAGAGTTGAGTGTGTAGGTCTGACCTACAGTGTGATATTATCTGACTTGTGACTTTTCTACCACTACATTTTTTATTTTATTTATGTCTGACTTACAATTCCTGGTGTTACATCGTGAACATTAACTATATGTGTGTAATACTAATAAAGATTTTAATTGGTCCTTTGTGCATATTTTTATTTCCTACTTCCTTGTCTAATTTTACTGAAATGCCTAAGCGCTGCATAGTAGGTGGCTGCAGCAATATAAATGCTGATCATGTTAGTTTGCACTACTGGCCAAGAGATGATGATTTGCGTAACAAGTGGGACAAATTTGTCAATTCTACTCATAAGCACTGGGTTACTGGTTCCAAGACAAGTGTAGTATGTGGTGCACACTTCAATGCACCTGATGATTTTATGGGCTACAACCAGTGGGTAGCAGGATTCAAAAGGAAGTTGGACCCTCTTCCACATGCAGCACCTAGCCATAAACCAAAAATAAGCAGCTGTGCAGTACCAATGTCTCCACAGTCAGCATGGGTGCTGTCAAATGCCAAAGTAAGGCGTCACTGAAGCTGAAGGTGCAAAGGGTAAGTTTAGTCATGTGTGTACATATCCATATATCTATTGTGATATAAGACATCTCTATGTATATTGAAGCAGTGAAAGTGTGAAGTGTCGTGTAGTACTTGGGAGTGATATTGCCTTGTTCCCTTTGTACCTTTACATAGACGTATACAATCACACAAACCATCTGAGATGTGATCACCTTAGCATTAGCCTGTGAGTACATGTGGTGTGGGGTAAGAAGCCTCATAATGCAAATTGACTTTCTTTGTGGTATTCAATCAGTCATGTGCTGAGAACCATTCACACATTTCACATCTGCCATGTAGTTACTTAGGCATGTGCACACCAACATGCAGTATGAGATCACATCTTTCAGACATTCATACAAGTGTGACGGCAGAAAAAGATGAATTAGGCCCAGCAAGTCTGCCCATTTGTCCAGCTATCTGCTTGGACCTGTGCCCCCGACCCTTTAACAGTCCCCTGTGGTTGTCCCATTCCCTTTTGAATCCCTCCACTGTTTCTTCTCCAATGACTGACTGTGGGAGTCTTGTCCATTTTTCCACCACTTTGTGTTTGAAATAGAATTTCATAATGTTACCCCTGAACCTCCCTCCCTCCCTCCACCTGCAGGCCATGCCCCCTGTTCCTCTAATTTCCCTTCATGTGGAAGATGCTGAATGCTTGCAACCAGTGTATACCATTCAGTTACTTGAAGGTCTCGATCATGTCCCCATCTCAGTCCTCTTTTCCTTGGAGTACATCTTCAGATCTGTTAACCTTTGTTCATAGGATAGTTGTCTTACCCCTTTTACCATCTTTCTCGCTATGCTCTGAGCTTTATGTAGCATCCACAGTTCCTTCCGGAGGTAGTGTTGCGCAGTGGTTTAAGGCTGTGAGCTGCCAATCTGGTCACATCCAGCAGACCATGCTGTTGGTATTAAATCCCACAGCCCCCACTTGCATAGTGTGTGTCCCTTATCAAGTTAATGAACTCCTTGTGCTCCCTTGTCGCACCTGAAAACAAGCTTCTGCTTACTGTTCCTTTCCTGGTTAAACAATTTCCCCGTTCCCCTATACCTCCACAACTGGACTACATAATACAAATGCTGTCTAAGTAGATGGTTGTGCAAGGGTACTATGATCTCCCTGTTTCTACTGGTGTTCCCCCTTCCGATGCATCCCAGCTTTCCACTTCCTCTTGCCACTGCCCTCCTGTACTGCCTTTCCACCTTCAGGTCCCCCGATATAGTGATGCCTAGGTCTTTCTTGTTTCGTGTCCTCCTGATCTCTGCCCCCATACAGTACCATGCCCTCTGATGTCTGTTGCCAAGATGCATTATGTCACACTGTTGTGTGTTGAGTGCAAGCTGCCACCTCTTTCAGCATGCCTCAAGGCTCACCACATCTCTCCATATTTTTTTAACCCTTCCGGCCTGTGCACCCTATTTTACATTTTGATGTTATTCACAAACAGAGTCACATCTCATCCAGCCATTCACAATGTCAACTACAAATACTGTATATAGAATAGTAGGGGTCCCAGCACTGATCTCTGAGGGACACCGCTTTTTACCTTGCCATTTCCAGATGCCAATATGTAATATTACCCTCTGCATCCTGTCCCCCTGCCACTTTCCCTCCTATTTAACTACCATGTGCCCCATCTCCAGTCCTGACGTTGTACACAGCAGTGTGCCATGGTGGATGTAGTGAAACGCATTACTGAAATCAAAAGAAGCAACATCTACTGCCCTCCCCTGATCCATTTCTCTGGTGACCCTGTCCAAACAGTCTATCGAATTTGTATGACAGAATATGCCCCTAGCATCACCATGTTGTCTTGGATTCCTCAGGTCGCTTTCCTGCAGGTAGCTGTTGATGCTGCCTTTTATTACTTTCTCCATGACTGTGCCAGCAACCGATGTCAAGCTTCCGGGCCTGTAAATTCTCACTTACTCCCTGCCTCCTCCCTTATGCACTGTGAAAAAAATTGCCTGCATTCAGTCTTCTGGCAGCACCCACAGTCTCTAGGGACTGACTTGAAGAGTGCAGTGAATGGTAATGCCAATATGTCCTTTAGTTTCTTAACTCCCTTGGGTGCACCACATATGTCCCATTGCCTTGTCCACCTTAATTCAGCCTACTTCCTACAAAAGTTCCTCCATGGGAAAAGGCCTCATCTCCATTTCACCCTCTACTGCCATTTCTTTTCCTCCTCTGCTGCCTTAGTCTTCTTCCTCCATATGGAACACTGAACAAAATTAGTTGTTTTGGAAGTCCCATTTCTCTATTTCCCCTTGTACCGTGTCCCCCTTTTTTTTTCCACTGGAGTATCCCATGCCTACTCTTCCTGTTTTCATTTACATACTGAATGAACTCCTCCTTTTCACCCCTCTATCTATTGTCTCCTCTGTCTGTGCCTTTGCCCTCCTTACCTCTACCTTGTCTTCTCTGTGGCTCACATAGTATTTTACCCACTTCCGCTTATGTTGTCTTGAATTTGCTCAAGTCTGTCATTTTTCTCCCTACCTTTTTTGCTACTTCTGTAGTATACCACTGAGGTTGCTTCATCCTCTTTTTGTACTTGCTCTGTTGGCACATATGTCAGTGGGTTCCACAATACCTTCTTTTATCCTACCCCACACTCTGCCTCCACTTCTGTCACATTGCCCCCCATGCAAAGCCCTCTCCACTATTTCCCCCAGTTTACCAAAGTTTGCCCACTTGAAATACAGCACCTCTCACCTAGACTTCTGCAGTGTTCCTTATTGTAAACCTGACCTTGTTTTGCTAATTTGTACCCAAATGTTCCCCCAACAATACATATCCTGCCCTATCCCCATTTGTCAGTACTACATCAACAGTGCCTCCTTCCCTGGCTGGTTCCCTGACCACTTGATTTGGGATGACAATTGCAGGGAGTCCAATATTTCCCTGCTGCTGGTTGAAGCAGCCTAAAGGGTGCTCCACTCTACATCCTGTAGGTTCAGGTACCCCATCATCATCACCACTTCCCCACTTTCTTCCATTGTCACGAACTGTTCAGCCATGCTTCTATTCATCGATTGTTGCTGTGCCGCTGGTCTGTATATCACCCTTTACACATTGTGTCCCCCTTCCACACTGACAAGGAGACCCGGAGTCCTTCTGACTCTCCTCACTTACCCTGCAGTTTTGATGCTTTGATACTGTCCTCTACACAGTGCAACCACCCTTCTCTTCTCCACCCTGTTCCAACTGAACATTTTGTACCCTGGAATCTTCATTTCCCATCCCTGTTCCTGGTGGGATCATGTTTCCATAAGCCTCACAATGACAATGCCCTCCTCAACCATTGTTGCTGTTAGATGTGGGATCTGTCTGCCCAGACTTGTGGTGTTTGCACACAGGACCATCCACCTCCCTTTTTCCTCCTGTCCTATATGTTTTTTCCCCTTACCCTCTAGCAGTGTGGGTAGGGTTTTTTGCTCACCCTCCTGCCTTTCCGATTCTTCCTCTCTCCATCCTGTTCATCTCCCTGACTCAATTCCTGGTTTTCTTGTTATTCTGTGGTGCTACCCACCCTGTTGACTTGCTCCCTTTCATTCCCACCCAAATGCTTTCCCTTCTGGTTCTTGTACTCCGAGCTTCATTTCTAGGCACTGCTCCAGTTTACTTCCTGCTGAAGCCCCCATCCCCACCATCCCTGCTTCCTGCCTGTCTTGCTCCCGCACAGTTTCCTCATCTCCCTGTCTTAGCTGTTCCTGCACAGTCATCACAGTTTCCACTCTTGCATCCCCAATGTGTCCCTTCTGGTGCAGTCCAGATCGGGGGCCCCCCGTTCCCCCCAGCCATCCTTGTGCCCCTTCCAATACTATTCTTCTCTCTCTGTTCTCCCTTCAAACCCCTCCCCATGGGTGGTTCTATTGGCACTCACACTTTCTGGGCTCCTCCTGCCAGGATGAGCCTGTTCCCCCGAGTACCGCCATGTCCTATCCTTGTGTTTGCGGTTTCAGCCATGCCCCTTCCTTTTCCACTCCCTTACATTTGTCTGAATTCCTTCCACTTCATCCCTGAGCTTTGCCAGCTGGTGGTACACTGAGCAACCTCCAAATTTCCAAGACCAGTCTACTACCATGGCCGCTGTACACCCTGTGCACCCCACCACTCTCTCAAAGATGCCAGCTCCAGTAACTTGAGGTCCCTTCCCCATGATGACCTCTTCTGGCAGTGCATTCCAATTGTCCACCACCGTGTATGTGAATAAGTGGTGGTATGGATGGTGAAAGATTGAGTGCCACAGGAGCTGTTTTCCCTCCCCAGGGATGGTGGTTTCACATGTCCGATGCACTGAGTACCCCTGGCGGAGGCTTCTCCATGTTAGTCCCATCATCATCATCACCCTGTTGTCACACCTGTATCATGGTATGCATTGCTCCTTGTGTGCATAAAATGGATTGTACCATACACATCCAGTGAAACAACATGATGCTTGCATGGCATACTGTCATCTGCAACTCCATTTTGGAAGACAGGCATCTGAGATATGTGGCCAACTGAAATGCATGTTGGCACACAGTGGTAACTAATTCTACATTGCACATTCAACGTTACATACCATCCAGCAGGTGGGCTACACAAATTATTATGCCGTTTCTGTGTTACACTGTCTCTGCACATAACACAGTACTTGGCACTCTATAGGATGAATGTGAATTTGAGGTTGTTGATTTGTGGACCGTATTGATCTTACCAGGCACCAAGAGCTGATACAGTACTGTAAAACAGATAAGATGGGACAGGATACAGCACTTTGGTGTCTGACAAATGTGTTAAATTGTACAGTGCAGACACATATGTCGAATGCAAAGTACAAGAATAACACAGTATAACAAATGTGTCATAGTGTACATTTAAAATGGGTGTTTTCTACATATCTCCATCACAGATACAGTTATTGGCGATGCTCCAGAAAAAGGGGAACTCTGTTGGATGTCGATCAAGCCACCATGACAGGGGACAACATTTTTAATCATGTTCTTTCCCTGCCCGAGTGGGGTGTGCAATTACGCCACTGGAGACAGCATGCAAGTGTCCACATGACACCATCCCAGCGTCTGCACAAGCCATATCCCCTTCTGCTCATCATCAAGGCACAGGCGCCAGCATCAAAATAGGGGCTGGACGCAGGTTGACATCTGAAATGACCCATCCACAGACAGGTAGAGCAGTACCTTTGAGCAGCAATCATCCCACACCCCTGTGATCCTCAGTCATCCGAGTGTGGTACAGAACCTGGTGTGAAGTGAGGTGTTGCATCAAGTGCATCTATACTCAGCATCAATGGACTGTTATTAGTATGAATGGTTTCATATCTATATACATGAAATGTGAGTGTCACTTCTACACTACCTAATATCAACTGCCAACTACATTTGATATTCATTTTTTCATATGTCTTGTACAATTAACTTTCAGCAGTAAGGTTTGGCCAGGGTTTTCATTAACAGTCTGCTACTCACCCCCTTGAGGAGTAATGCGGCATGAGATGCAGTCCAGGGCCATATTGGCCATATGGGATTCTTTACTGACTGTTTCAGTAAGTTCGCTGACTGCTTTATTGAGATAATAAGCAAATATTGCAAAAGAACAGTGTTACAAGTAAACTTTTTCAATAGTTCCCTTATTTTGAGGGACATTTTCCATCTAATACTTATTCCATGCAACAGTTTACCTATGCTCGTTCAAAATTTGAATCTATCATTCCACAGTGGTGGTGGGGTGGAGTCGAGGCAGACGCTTGCATGGATCATTTTGAAATGTTTTCGTGGTCTCCTCCACAGGTCACATTGTACGCCTCCATCCCTGGTTCAAAAATCAGTTGCTTCACAAAAATGAGGGACACAACACAGGCTGTACTTCTGGACAACAAGTGCACCTGCCCTTTCATTCTGTTTACCGGTTGGTGCTGGGTGACCCCACCATCACTGCAAGCGGGTAATAAGCACTGCTACAGGCCCAGTGCCGGATGGTGGACATGGTGAGATGGATACGGATGCTCCATTACAAGACAAGCAACGCAACTGCAGAAAAATGTTTGTTTTGTGAACTGCTGTGTGCAATTAATGTTGCTATGTCATTTCTTAAAAGGTATACAGGTTGGATCTGTGATGGTGGATAGAGGAGTGAACTGCACCCTTATTGGTGGTTCACTGAGTGATGCTCTCAGACCATTTGATTCAGCGGCTGGGGAGTTTGATACTTCCAAGATGGATTTTGCAAAATCATCGCAACATGATAAATCAGATCCTGACTATTCACCAAGTCATGACGCTGACGATGAATCTGACACAGATGCACTGTCCAGTAGTCAAAGTTCAAAGTATGTCATTGAAACCCCAGTACAGTGTGGTTGATATCATAATGTATTCACACAGTTAGCACATTACTGACATTTCTTGTCAGTTTACAGACAAAGCAGTGACATCATATACCATTTCTTTTTTATGATTTTTACTAAATTTCTCATTGCATTTGTCATTAAGTCATCACAAAAAGTTACAAACAGCTGTGCTGCTCATATTAAAGTACTGTATTTTTTTATTCTCCATAGCTGTTTGTTACATCCAATTTTTATGAAATCAAGTTAAACATTGAGGAGGTGTTCTGTCGCCTTTTTGTGGATCATTTTCCACGATATGAAAAATCACATCAGTAATTGTAGACATGCACAATTGTACATTCCTGGTTATGGAACACTATCTTTTTCAAAAATGTTGTGATGTCAAGCAAACAATTTCACCATAGAAACATAGACTTTGACGGCAGATAAGGACCACTTGGCCCACCCAGTCTGCCCATTTCCCTACCTATTGAATAAGCTGCAGATTCTAGTTAACCAACAGCCTACTTCCTGCAACCCCCCCACTATAATTGCCTTATGTCTGTCCCATGCATGTTTGAATTCCCCTACTGTTTTAGATCCCACATCCTCTCCAGGAAGCGGTGCCATGTGTACACCACTCTCTCCGTGAAAAATAATTTCCTCACATTACCCCTGAGCCGTCCCCCCTCTAACTTTAAATTGTGCCCCCTTGTTCTTACACTTCTCTTTTTCTGAAAGAACCTACCCTCCTGGACTTTGTTGATTCCCTTGAGGTACTTAAAAGTTTCTATCATGTCCCCCTGTCCCTCCTTTCATCAAGGGTATACATATTAAGCTCTCTCAGTCTCTCTTCATATGGTTTTTGATGTAGACCCTGCACCATTTTAGTTGCCCTCCTCTGGACTGCTTCCATTCTGCCTATGTCCTTGCATAGATGAGGTCTCCAAAACTGCATACAGTACTCCAGGTGGGGTCTCACCAACTGTCTGTATAGAGGGACAACCACTTCCCTTTTCCTACTTGTGATGCCCCTTCCTATGCATCCCAGTATCCCCCTGGCTCTCCTTACTGACTTCTCACATTGCTTACCCACCTTTAGGTCATCTGATATGACTACACCCAGATCCCTTTCCATTATTGTTGTCGTTAGTACCTCCCCTGCTATTGTGTACTCTTCTCCTGGATTTTTATTTCCCAGGTGCATTACTTTGCACTTCTTTGCATTGAATCTAAGTTGCCATATGTCTGACCATTCCTCCAACCTTGCCAAGTCCTTTCTCATCCTTTCTACCCCCCTTGTGTATCAACTCTGTTACAGATCTTTGTGTCATCTGCAAAGAGGCATACCTTTCCTTCCAGACCCTCTGCAATGTCACCTATAAAGACGTTAAAGAGGACTGGACCCAGTACTGAGCCCTGAGGTACTCCACTAGTAACCCCCTTCTTCAGAATGTGTTCCATTCACTATTGTCTTCTGTGTCCTGTTGTGCAGCCAGTTTGCTACCCAGGCTACCACCCTGGGACCCACTCCCAGGCTGGCTAACTTGATTATTAATCTTTTGTGCGGGACTGTGTCAAATGCCTTTCTAAAGTCTAGGTAGGCCATATCCACAGCCCCTCCCTGGTCAATTACTTTGGTCACCCAGTCAAAGAAATCGATTAGATTCATCTGACATGACCTTCTTGATGTGAATCCATGCTGCTTTGGGTCCTGTGCCCCGCTGGCCTCTAGGTACTCAACAATTCTTTCTTTCGGAAGTGATTCCATCATTTCCCCACCACTGAGGTCAAACTAACAGGTCTGTAGTTTCCTGCTTCTGCCTTGCTCCCACTTTTGTGAAAGGGAATAACATCTGCCCTCCTCCAGTCCTCAGGTACCACCCCATCTTCCCATGATTTGTTAAAAAGTGTGGTTAGTGGTGTCACTAGGTCCTTCTTTAGCTCTTTTAGGATTCTAGGGTGAATCCCATCAGGCCCCATTGCTTTGTCCACCTTGAGTTTTAGGAGTTCTTTCAGTACTCTTTCTTCTGTAAATGGTTGATGGTAGAGACTTAGAAAAAAGATTAACAACAATGATAGCATATAAGATGGGCTGCGCGGGAACGGTTAACCTTGAGGGGCTGTTCTGTCGCAGGTTGGCACTATGGCGGCCGGTTAACTCGAGGAGCAGCTCGAGAGGTAATCCATTGTTATAGTGCCAACGAGGTGAAAGATGCCCTGTTGTCAACTGTTCCCCATGCACTTTTCTTTATAGTGTATGGTGGAACGTCGTTTTTTGGGGGAAAAAATGAGTTACTAGAAGGAAAAAAGAACTTTACATTTTGAACGTTTTCACGCTTGATATTTTAACTGCTTAAGAACTTTACATTGTGAATGTTTTAACGCTAAACATTAGTACTGCTGCCGACATTGCTGCTTTCACCATGTGTCCTGTCTATGGAGTGAGCTCTAACTGTCAAATGCTGCTCGAGGACACATGGTGACGTTCGCAGTACAGTAGAAAACATCATGCTGTTGCACTATGAACGTCTCTAGTGTGTGACTACAAGGTTTCGAAAACTGTGGATTTCGGTGGAGAACGACGTTCCACCATACACTATAATGGTATAGTGTACAGCACTCCCGCCTACACCATCCTCAACACCACATCCACATTTCCACAATAATCACAAAACAGAATGTTAATGCAGTGTGACCACACACACACACATGATCATGATTTCCCCATGCTCTGTCGGTCACAGCAAGGTACCATCGAACAAATGTTACAGTGCACTCTACAACTCCATTGCTTGGCACTGCTAACCAAGTGGATTGTATGTGACACTGTAAGAAGAGGTTACTGACCTGTAACAGTAGTTGTAGGACTGCTATTTCTTGTTCTTCCACACGGTCTTGCATGTCCCTTTCCCCTTTAAATCTGGGCGGAAGTTTTCAGGCTAGCTCCCATCCACCGGGTGTTAAATGCTGAGGTATTTAACACCTGAGTGGAGTTGGAGGCAAGCATGAACTTCCGAGGATTTAAAGGGAAAGCATGCCAGAGAGTGTGGATGAAAAACATATCCACGGTCCTACAAGTTGTCATTATGCGTGCATTCCTGGCATTGTGATTTCCTGTTGTTTTATGCTCATCAATCAAGGAAGACTGCCATGAATACAGGACCGTGGTGGCATCCGGGTCATGTATGGGTGTGTGTTGGCTGTTACCAGTACAAATAGAATGTAGTTTGCTGATTATTCTTGATACAGGAATAGGTTCTGTGGATGGCGGTGACATTGCTGAGTCACTACATATTCATGTGATCTGACTGTGTCATTTTACTTTATGGAATAAAAATGGAACCACATCCCAGTACACAAAGAATTACACCACGTCGGCACACCTAGCCATAATTGGTGATGTGTCAAAACTTTGAGTGTGCATGAACATGCACCACTGTCTTATGATGATGACGACATTGCCACATAGTTATGTACTGCTTTTCACATCATTGGCTCCATAGTAACTGAATGAGGTACTGTCAAGCATCATTCCTTTTGCTATGTCACTAAACTGTGGTTTGTGTGCCGACGTTGTTCGTAATTACATGGCATACAATCCTAAACTGCTGTGTTCCTGTCTACTAAGGTTAAATACAGTAGTGAATTGTGCAATAACAATGCAGTCGATGATATGTAGTTATCGCATATCATTGTTGTCGAAGCATGAAAAGGAAACCATCACCAGTACAGGCTCATGACACCCCACAAGGCTAAGCCTCCAAAAAAAATCTGTATGGTGATTGTTTCTTACAAACTGCAGTGTGACTTCATGTCTCATATTTTTTCCACAGAAATGAGAATGAAGAGGTGAAAGACTACTACAATACTTTTGAGGAACCCAAATACATAGTATATGAATCACAGCTGTTGAAACTATTCAACATGTGTCGCAGTTGCCTTGGACCATGTAAAGGATACATTACCAAGACTAATGGTACGGCAATTGAGATTTCTCAGACATGTTTAGAGTGTGGCCACAACAACAACTGGTTTAGTCAGCCCTTTATCAAACTGATGCCGGCTGGGAATCTGATGTTGTCAGCAGTGATCCTGTTTTCGGGCGAACTACTGTCTAAAGTGCTGAAGATGTTTAACTTTCTGAGGGTGTTCTGCAGTTCCCTCAATACTTTCTTTAGACATCAGAAATGTTACTTGGAACCAACAGTGATGAACACCTGGAGGAACCAGCAGGAGCAAATGATTGTACAGCTGAAGGGAATGGGAGGCGGACTGATATTGGCAGGGGATGCTTGGTCCGACAGCCCTGGTCATTGTGCGAAATATGGCGCTTTTGCTGTCATCGAACAGAGGCTGAAAAGAGTGATTGACATTCAGTTGGTGCAGGTACATGGATTTATTCCATTCTACATTATCATGTAGATATTTCCCACAGCAAAATTAACCTACACAGTTCTCCATTTCAGAGTAATGAAGTGCGCAACAGCACTTGGTGCGAGCATGAAGGCCTAAAAAGGGTGACTGCATTCCTGCAAGACAAGAATGGCCTATCGATTGATGTCATTATGATAGACCGGCATAGGCAGAATGCTAAATGGTTAAGGGAGAACCTAAAGGACACCGCCCACTATTTTGATATCTGGCATGTCGCCAAAGGTACTCTTATGTTCTGCTGTTCTGCTTAGGATACTCAATTTTTTCCCATCACATGGAGGCTATGACTTAAACAATATACCCCCAGAGGGGGAAGGTATACTTGTTGATGTACAACGGCTTGAGTGGTTCAGTCATGAGGTGCAGTGCAGTGACTGAACAGCACCAACCGTGGTAAGTCAAACAGTGGATCCACTCCCTGGATGGGTGTACGGCTACCATGCAATGTTTCCCTTACCTTTCATTAACCATAACTAAACTGTTACTTGTTGTTGTTGTTACTTCTTATTTCCCTTCTTCTTGCGACATACAAAATATTCCTTGTTGGCTAGGGCATCGTTGTAGTTCAGTATTCCAAGTAAGGTAGTAGCACTACTGTGGACCCCCTACCAACACCCACAAACCATTTTTGTCTGTCTGCTTGGGACCCACTGAGCTGTGCTTCTTCGAGTACAGTTAGGTTAGCTGGCCATGGTGCAGAGGGTTGAGGCGCTGGACGCCACACCTCGCACAATGTCAGCGACATCATTGTTGTCAATGATGTACAGTGCTGGGTCACGCCTGACCATCTTCACATGTGACAAAGCTGACGGATCAGCAAAAGAAGTTATTGACATGGTGACTGTGTTTGTAAGAATTTAGGAGGTATTGTTATGTAGTACCATATCACTCACGGAACCATTGTGAACATTGCAGGAGATGGGAAAAAGATTGACAGACTTGCCGCTCAAAAGGACTGCGGAGATGTCCCACTCTGGAAACAATCCATTGTTAACCACATGTACTGGTCAGCAGTGTCTACTGAGATGAACAATGGAAAAGTAATAGTGGCTAAATGGCAATCCTTGATGCATCACATAACCGACGTACATGACAATCTCCCAAACAATCTGTACCCTAGCTGCTCTCATGGTGTTCTTGATGTTGAAGAGCCGCAGAAAGAGTGGCTGCCATCAAGTAGGTGTCAGTTTTTGTTGATCTTATTTTTAGTCCACGTCTTATTTTGTTTGTTTTTCCGAATACATGTCCACCACTGCCAACAGAAATAATTGTAGTTACTGGGTATTTACCCATGCCTTGTGTGGTGTGGCATGAGGCAGAGCACAGTGCCTTACTGCAATTATAGAATGGACCCCATGTGTAAAATAAATTTTGAATGTGATTAATTATGTTTTTTAAAAATGCATTACCTCAACCGTGGGTAAAACAGCATTGCCTGTATAGGTAAGGGGTAGTTTGTATGGAAATAAAAAGGTGGTGTCCCATAAGTGAAATAAACATGCTGTTCTACCACCTTGACTACGTAACATCCATAGTACAACAGCATGGAACATCATTGCTTATGTGAAGTCTATGTACTGGGGTCCGGAAATGTCCACAGTGAGTCATGGGTGGAAATGTTAACCTGGTGGAACAATCATGTCCAAGTAAGGACAGCTGCTCTATTTAAAATGTGTATTGTACAGCAGTGGGATGACTGTAATAAGGAAAAATGTTACTGTCAAGGGTATCATTAAGTATTACAGAGGGATCAGGAAACAGTTTGTTATCACATTTTGGTGATGTGTGTACAAGTCATGGCATCAACATGCAGCCTTGAGTTATCAGTTAAAGAGCAGTTCTCGACTAGCCCCCCGCTGACACATATCCTGCAAGTGACCTGGACAGGAGTGGTTTTCAATGAATGGTTACTTTTTGGGCTACCGTTTAAAAATGTTATTTGACTGGTAACTTTATTCTGCTGAAAACTGAATCAATCGGCCACACCTCCACGACGGCACATGCAGCCCCGTTTGGCAATGTCAGTAAATGAATTCTGTGTGTACGCGCACCATTGACTTAAATGTGGGTGCTTTTTACAAAGGCTTTATGTATGTTTAATGTTTGGATTTTAAGAAAGCTCAGTCACCGCTCGAGTAACAAGGACCCTCATAATCCTGCAGTCATTCTGATTTGTTAAAATCACAACATTACAGATACATAAAGATTTTGGAAAAATCACCCACATTCAAGTCAATGGGGTGCGCACACGCAGCCTTCGTTTACTGACATCACAAAACGGGGCTGCAAGTGCCGACGTGGCTGCTTGACCGTAGGATGCGGAACTTGTTCAGTTTTTTGATGGTGGGTCAGGGAATGAAGTCAAGAGTGAAATAAAATTTTCAAACGGTAGCCCACAAAGCAATCATTTATATAAAACGACTCCCTGCCAGGTCAAAAGCGGGATACGTGTCAGCGGGGGTCTAGTCAACAGTGTAGAATCTGCTCTTTACAGTTAAATGTTTTATTGTTTTCAAACAAAAAGAAAAACACACACAGTTTACAAGTACAGTAGATGTATATACCGGATACCTTCATGTTGACTGCCTGACCTTATACATAGATACATAGACAGTGTCGGCAGATAAGGGCCTATGGCCCACCCAGTCTGCCCATTTGAGCTTGTAAGTTCAGTTTGTTTTCCTAGAAGTCTGTTTCCCCTTACCCCTGACCTCTAGAATTCCTTTATGTCAATCCCATGCATTCTTAAATCCCGTGATTGTTTCAGCTCCCACCACTTCCTCTGGCAGGGTGTTCCACTTGTCCACCACCCGTTCTGTGAAGAAATTCTTTCTCATGTTTCTCTGAATCGTCCTCCCTCCAACTTCATCCCATGCCTCTAGTCCTGGAACATCTTTTTCGCTTAAAAATAGTGTTTTCCTGCACTCTGTTTCTCCTGTAAGATACTTGTATGTCTCTATCATATCCCTCTCTCCTCCTCTCTTCCAGGGAGTACATGTTCAGTTCCTTCAACCTGTCTTCATAGGACTTGTAGATGCAATCCATGCACCATCTTTGTTGCCCTCCTCTGAACCTTCTCTACCCTGTCTATGTCCTTACGATGGTATGGTCTCCAGAACTGTACACTGTACTCCAGGTGGGCCTCACTAGTGTCTTGTATAGCGGAATTATGACCTCCCTTTTCCTGCTGGTGATGCCCCTGCCTATACATCCCAGCATCCTATTTGCTTTACCTGATGCCTTGTCACACTGTTTCCCTACCTTGAGGTCATCAGAGACACCCCAAGATCCCTTTCCCTGCTTGGTGCATGCTATATCCTCACCCCCAACTGATATATTGTGCCATGGTTTTGTGCCCCATATGCATTATCTTGCACTTCTTGGCATTGAATTTCAACTGCCAAACCCTTGACCATTCTTCAAGTTTCTGCAGGTCCTTCTCATTCTGTCTACACCCTCTGGTGTGTCTACTCTGTTACAGAGCTTTGTGTCATCAGCGAACAGTGAAATTCTGCCTTCTAGATCCTCGCAATGTCACTGATGAAGATATTGAATAGGACCGGTCCCAGCACTGATCCTATGGTACCCCACTGGTCACTCTTCCCTCTGTGGGTGACAGTCATTACTACCACCCTCTGTGTCCTGCCACCCAGCCAGTTACCTACCCACCACACTACTATCCTGCCCACACCCATATTCCGAGTTTGTGTAATAGTCTTCTATGTGGCACAGTGTCAAAGGCCTTGCTGAGTCCAGATAGGCCATGTCCACTGCCCTCCCTGATCCACCTCCCTAGTCACCCAGTCAAAAATTAAATGAGATTGGTCTGACATGACCTCCCCTGGTGAAACCATGCTGCCTTGGGTCCTGTAGTCCATTGACAACCAGATGTTCCACCAATCTCTCCTTCAGAGTGCTTCCATGATCTTTCCCACTACGAGGTGAGGCTGACTGGTCTGTAGTTCCTGCTTCCTCTTTGTTCCCGCTTTTGTATAAAGGGACTACATCTGCTGTCCTCAGTCTTTGGGTACCTCCCTGTTTCCAGTGATTGGCTAAACAGGATAGCCAGAGGTTCAGCCACCACCTCTCTTAGTTCTTTAAGGACCCTGGGTGCACCCCATCTGGACCCATTGCTTTATCAACTCTTATCACTTCCAGTTCCTTTAGGACCCTTTCTCGTAAAGGGACTTGTGTCCATTTCTGCACCATTCTCACCCCTTGTACTCCCTTCAGACCCATCCCCTCTTCCTCAGTAAAGACTGAGCAGAAATACCTGTTCAATATGTCAGCTTTACTGTTGTCATCCTCCACGCGACTCCCATCCTCCCCCTTCAGTCTTACTATCCCTCCCTTTGTCTTTCTTTTTTCACTTAAGTACCTGTAAAGGTTTTGTCCCCTTTAACCACTGATTTTGCAATGTGTTCTTCTGTCTGAGCTTTGGCTTCCCTTACTGACTTCCCTGCCTCCCTTTGTTTCTCCTGGTACTTTTCCCTATCCCCTTCTGCCTGTGTCTTTTTGTATTGCCCGAATGCTATCTTTTTGGCTTTCACTTTCTTTGCTACCTCTATCTTTTTGGCTTTCACTTTCTTTGCTACCTATTATCCTTGATATTGTACCGGCCTGTCAAAATATCCCTTCAGACTACAACTACAGTTGTGTATTCTATTAACGTCTGAAGGATAGATGCATCTTGTGTGGTACCCATGTATTAGTGTGTTAACTAGTTTCAACTACCATAAACAACAAACATACACAAAAAAATACAGAAAAAAGAAAATACAGAGGGGGGACACCTAGGGTGTATACTGTGTATACCTATGGATTTCCTGGACCTATAGCACACCAAATAAACAAAATAGATAAATGCACCTACCTTTTTTTTCCCATTGTACGCAACCATAGGTAGGTATCACAACATATAAGACAAGGCTTCATGGAATAAAATAGTTACACCTTCTTATGGCCGCTTCTTACCCTGCTTCTGGGGGAGAGAGACCACAGAGTAAACAAAGTAATATAATACAGTATCTGCTCCTACTATGGAGCGTAGCTACTGATAGTAAACAGTAATATACATTCTATATAGGTAAACTAGGTATGCTAGGTATCATTACTCGGACTTCATAATATAACACGTAGTAAGTATACACATACCAATCATTAATTTGTACTAAACCCACAAAGCGGAAATTACAACATTGCAAGTAAACTATGTACAACTTATATCATTCAAATACATACAATAATGCAAGTTACTAACACTCTGTACCTTTATATCCATAGATTCATAATGTACTAGCCATAGATAACACTCAGTTCAGACAATAAGTGGTGGCAGTTAGATAAGAGGAGACAGATCAACTGATACCAGCTCTGGCTAACAAGTATGCCATAAAGGGGGCCCAACAGAGAGAGAAGAGTTCCATCTTCCCGATAGATATGTGTGTCCACCTATCCATCTCATATACGGAGGAGAGTGATGCTATAATCTCCTTGAGACTAGGCAGAACAGTACTTTGCCAGTTTTGAGGTTGCCGTTTGACCTGCATACTAAGTAGCATTAGCCATCTAAATTCCTGATGGTTGGGGGGGGGCACCAGACCTCAGACCCAGCAGCATAAGAGCAGGGTTTTTTTTTTTTTAAATTTAAATTTTATTGATTTAAAAGTACAAAGGAAACACAACAACCCCAATATATCGGGAGAAACAATATTACAGTGAAACAGACAGTGTAATCAAACAACAACAAAGACATCACCCCCCCAAAAACCCACCCCCCTCCCCAAAGAAACATACTACAAAGAACATACTCAAACACACCCACCCACCTACCCTCCCAAAAACCTCACCAAAACCAACAACAGAAAAACAATATACTCTAATAAAACCCCAACAACCCCCTCCAACCCATCCCCCAGGGTGCACCCAACATATAACTCTACACTTATAAGATAACATAGGCTAAAAAGCCAGAAGTTATAATTGCTAACAACCATGAAAATTAGACGCTTTTAGGTAACAAAACTTACTATGATTAAGCTGACAGAGGAGGGAACAAAAAGGAAAATGTGGACATAAGGGATCAGGTCATAATAAAAAGGAGAACCAATTTAAACCAGACAAAGGGCCTGGAGTTTACCCCATCTCCTCTGAAACAAATCTAAGTGCCCTCTAAAACTAGCAGCTAATTTTTCAGATTGGAGATACGATAACATTTCAGTTAGCCAATCGGCAAAGGACAGAACCAGCTGGTCCTTCCAGTGTCTTAACACCAGCTTTTTAACAGCCATAGACACCAAAGCCATATGATATCTACGTTCAACACTGTCAACCCGAGAAAGTTCCTCTAGGACACACACCTCAGGACTGAAAAAGCCAGACAGACCTAATAAAGGATCAAGATAGTCCTTAGTCTGAGACCATAAAGGAGCAATTTTAGGGCAATCCCAAAATATATGAACAAGATTGCCGTCCCCTTGTAAACACCTGAAACAGCTAGGGTAAGATACCCTCTTAAACTGAAAGAGCTTAGCTGGGGTATAATATAAGTTATTGACAATGTAATACTGCATTAGTCGGAACCTGTCCTGAGTATGATATCTGTGAAGGTCGCTCAAAACCCCAGGCCAATCAAAGGAGTTACCAGGCAGGAGACGGGTCCAAACATCCGAACCAACAACACTTTCCGGTAAATTATAATCCAGGAGAAAGGAGTATATCGAGGAAATAGAATGAGGTTGGGAAGCAAGTCTAACAACATCAGAGAGAAAGGGAGAAACTACCGACTCCCTAGGAGCAGAACCAAATCTCTGGTTGATTAAGTGTCTCAACTGATAAACCTTGAAAATAGATCTACTAGGTATGTGAAATCTCTCAAGGATATCACCAGAAGAAAGAAGGGAGTTATTGTTAAAGAAATTTTCCAAGCTAGCTTCCCTAATTTGTGGAAGCCAGTCTGGGCTAATCCATGAATTACCCAATTTAACATTGGGATTAGAGGCAATGACTGCCCCAAATCCGAAGTGGAGAGATATGAAAATACTTTAAACATTGCAAAAGGATGTAATAGCAGTCCTAATAACACTGTCCGCATCCATTTAGAAAGTAACCTCGGGATAAATAAAGAGAGCATATTTATCAAATTTAATACAGAGAGAAAACGCTCCAGCTGAAGCCAGATTGGACAGGATACCTCCGGTTCAGCGGAGAACCATCTTCCCAATTTAGAGAGGTGAGCTGCCCAATAGTACAATAGAAGATTGGGTAGTCTAAGACCTCCTCTATCTTTGGAAGTGATAATTACAGTAAGAGCCTAACTGCCTTCTTGGACCAGACAAATTGGGAAAAAGCGTGTGAAACTGCTGAATATAAGAGATGGGAAGCCAGAGATTAACCAAATTCAGTGGGTAGAACACTCTGGGAAGGACATTCATTTTGAGAATGTTAATCCGACCCCAGAGTGAGATGGGAAGGGCTGACCAACGCTGCAGATCCTGCGAAACCGAGTCCCTGAGCCGGTCCAAGTTTAGTTCCTTCAAAAGCGAGGGATCAGTGGAGAAAAAAATCCATAAATATTTAATAAATCTAGGGGCCCATCTCATACCAAAGGAGGAGAACTCGGCCTTATTAGTGTGGACATTAAGAGGGAGGATTTCAGATTTAGAAACATTCAGCCTGTATCCCGAAAAGACCCCAAACCTCTCAATAAGACCTAACACCGCCCCCAAAGAATCAGCTGGATCCACCAGATGCAGAAGAATGTCATCAGCATATGCTGAGAGGACCAGTTCTTTTTGGTGTAAACTAACTCCTCTGACCTGGGCAGAGGCCTTAATCTTTCTGAGTAAAGGTTCCAGGTACAGATTAAATAGTAGGGGAGAAAGGGGACAACCCTGTCTAGTACCTGCGTATAAACGAAAGAGGGAGGAGAATACCCCATTACAATATATTTTAGCAGAGGAACAGCTGTAAAACACCTGGATCCTATTAACTAAAAGCAGGCAGAGCCCATCTTCTCTAGCACGCCCAGAGGAACACCCAGTCCACCCGATCAAATGCCTTTTCTGCATCAAGAGAGACCAAAGCCGCCGGATACGAGAGGGATTGGGCATGCTGGGAAATATGCGAGAGGGTCCTCAAATGGTCAGCCGCAGATCTGCCAGGCACAAAGCCAACCTGTTCAGGACTCAACAATTCAGACCATACCATCTTAATACGTTCAGCTAGAATTTTAGCAAGAATTTTCATATCGTAATTTTGAAGTGAGATAGGTCTGTAACTAGCTGGATCAGTGAGGACCTTGTCAGGCTTGGGAATTAAGACAATAATTGCCTCGAACAGCGAGGGGTCTACATCCGAGGGTACAGCCAGATATTCATACAATTTGAGGAGAGTGGGTGTCAGATCTTTGACAAAAGTCTTATAAAAATTAGCCAGGAAACCATCAGGACCCGGTGTGCGGTCAGGGATGAGAGAAGCAATAGCTCTCTCAATTTCACCTTCTGAAATGGGAGCAAGCAAAATAGCCTGCTAGTTTCAGATAAGCAGGAATGTCAGTCTCTCTCAAGTAACTGTCCAGATCAGAAGCAGGGTGTGATACCTCCGGTTTACTGTACAGATCCAGGTAAATTCCTAAAAATGTGGGCAATTTTCCCGGGCGCAGTGACAACCTCCCAGATGGGGAAACCAGAGAAGGATAATCCTAGAACTTTCAAGTGCCGAGAGCACGTGCCAAGAGCTTACGGACTTTTCCCCTGGTCTAGATATTTCACTTGAGTTTTAAGAAGAGCATACTCCGCTTTCTCCTTAAAGATCATGTATTCATCCTTAACTGCCAAGAGCTGCTTAAGATCAATTAAGGAAGAAGTTGAAAGATATTTAGTCTCCAATTCCCGAATTCTACCCATCAAAATCAAGGAATCAAGCGAGTCCCTTTTCTTTTAAAAAAGCTGTTTTAATAATCCGCCCTGAGAAAACACTTAAGAGTGGACAGACCAGATCAAATCTAGGAATTGAGTTGAGATTTTCTGCCAGGAATATTGATATCAAGGAACTTATACTAGAAACAGTCTGCGGGTCTTTTAACAACTGTGTGTTCAGCCTCCAGACTGAGTTCGGAGTATTCAGGAGTAAGGGAACTTGATCCAGACAACGCATGATCAGAAAGGATGATTGGGTCAATACCAGATAGGCCCAGACTTGAAAGAAGAAGACTAATCAAGACCATGTCCAGACGAGATTTGGTACCATGCGATTGGGAAGCGAAGGAGAAAGCCTGGAGAGAAGGTTGGCAAGCCTCAGGGATCGCATAAACCTAATAGTGATCTCAGATCTGAGAAAGCTCTGTGGGCTGGAGAAGGTGGGGCGTTTATCCCTGCTCTCTATCTAACATCAGTGAACAAGGAATATTCCAGTCACCACCTAATATAAACTGAGCCGGAGGAATCTAATCATTTTCAGTAAGAGACATAAAAAACAGAGTCTCCTCCAACTGGACCATATATAGATCCAAGTACAACATTTCACCGCTGAGGTTCCCTGAACCAGCATAAATCTCCTTCCATCCGCCACAGTCTTCTCCATAGTGAATAAAACATGTTTTTTAATGAGGACTGCGACCCCTCACTATAACAGGAGTTACCAGCAAGATAGGGATAAGAGAAGCCTGACTGAGATAATAGTCTAGCATCAGACTGACTGAGGTGTGTCTCCTGGAAAAAGAATGTCAATTCACAATAATGAACAGTGTCGAAACATCTGAAGACGCTTTGACCCGATCCCAAGTCCACGACATTCCAAGAAGCAATTTTCAGAGACATCATAACGTTTTCAAATACAATAAACAAAATTTAAATATCCAGATAGCCATAAAATTATAAAAAAGGAAAGGGTGCACCCCCCCAACTATATCCATTAATTTCAACATAATTAAACCCAGAATAGACCAGCCCCAAAAACAATCCCGACCCCACTTTCTTTATAAAGCTGGGACCCCCATAACAGTGAGTACTATTGAAACATGAAACTTGCACCCAACAAGGGGGAACAATCAACAACCCATCAAACCCACCCCACCCAACCAGAACCTGCCCCCCAAATATCCTATAAAAACCAATCTGTAATGAGATCCTGCCACCCACCTTAACTCTGACCCTAAAAAGCCAAGTTAGTAAACGATCATACATCCCAACCCCCCATCCCCCAGAATCAACATAAAACCCAAAACTCCCCAGATAGCTATTTACAAAGGAAGGCCAGGATAAGAGTAATGGCAAGAAGTAGTAGACCAGCTCTGGCCATCAGATCCCATTGCGAACCCTGAGTCCCAGGTGGAAAATACAAACAACCACACAAGCAGCAAAGATGTGCCCGTATCCTCAAAGCTACAAACCAGGTCATACCTTCACCAAGGAGGGGTTAGCCAACCCCCCATCTTCAGGCTCGCGATAACGCATCCAGCGAGCAGGCATCCAGAGGCTCAAGCCCCCAATCGCCCCTTGTCAGGATGCATATGCCACCTTTAAAAAGAAAAAGCAAAATAGTTTGATATAGCAAGGCACACCAGGAAACAACCAAGGTGAGAGAAAAGGCAAGAGGCATCCCCCGAGATAGACGCAGCATCTCCCATCTACCCAATAAAGAGATTGCCTCCACCCCACGCATCCGAAAGACAATATTCCAAAAAAAGGCTGACTTACCCCACAACAGGACCGCCCAATGGATAAGGGTACTCGGGGAAAGGAAACTCGCATCACGGTCATTTCAGCACCGGGGTGATGTTCCCGTGGGGAACAATAAACAGCCGGACCAAAAACGTCCTCCCCCCAGGAAGTCCCTAGGGAAACACCAACTCGGACCATAGTTCCCCCTGCCATTCAACCAAAGGGCCCGCCACGAGGATTACTCCCAGCCCAACCGACAGCCACCAATCCAGCCCTGCAGCCAGAAGGAAAGGACCAGGTAAGGAAAAGCGAAGGCAAGGGAGGAAAAAGGGAGAAAGCAAAGAGTGGTTAGCCCAACGAGAGGATAAGCAACACATTTGACCAGAAAGAAAGGGGAAAAACATACAGCCAAACCAACCAGCTGAACTAGGCCTCCTCGCCCCATTTAACAACATCATCAGACTTCAAAGAAAAGCACATGCAGTCAGTAGAATATTAAGTTAGCAGCAAGACAACAATAAGTCCTCATCCAGCCTTCTTAAATAGCTCTGAAAGCCTGGAGAGCAAGCTAGTTCAGGGCCGATTCTGGCGATGTGTAGCTGGATACAGAGCCTCCAATCGTGACCCTCAGGGTTGCAGGATAGGCCATCTTAAAGGGAATTGAAGCAGCAATCAGTTTGGATACCACCGGGTGGAAAGCAGCCCTTTTCTCCCTTGTTTCTTTCGGGAGGTCCTGCGCAATGCGAAGCCTGGACAAGCCCCACAAGATCTCCTTGAGCTCTCTAGCCTTAGCAAAGACATGCTGGTGTTCAATGTAACTTAAAAACTTCAGAATTATGGGCCATGGAGAAGAGCCTGGTGGGGGCCTGGGCCGCAGCGAATGGTGTGCACGCTCCAAATGATAAGAGGGACTTATAGGGGAAGGCCCCACAACCTTCACCAAAAATTTCTGCAAAAAGCCAGGAGATCAGCCCTTCCTCCATCTCAGGTAGTCCAAAGATAAGCAGATTGTTTCTGCGATTCGTCCCTCTAGGTCCTCTGCCTTAATTTGCAACTTTTAACTTGCTGCTTTAGGTCACCTATAGTTTCTTCCGATTTATCCTGCCTTTTTCCATCGAGAAAACCCTGGCCTCCATCCTCCACCCCTAGTGGAGACAATCGATAAGTCCCCAGTAGCGATCTCAATTCAGCTGTCAAGTCCTTCAAAATGTCTTTAATGGGATTAAGCTCCTGCATGAACTTGTCCTCGGTCAAGGGAGGGCGCTTGCGACTTGTAAGCGATCCGTTCCGCCTTACCGGACCTTGATTCTGCTGCTTTTGTGACCTTGTTCGGAGAGGTAGGAGGTGTGTTTGAGGCCTGCTTCATATCGGCCTCCATCCCTCCAAAATAGAACGCTATTCCCCGAGACCTATAAGAGGAAACGCACTACGCACAGTAGGTAAGCACCTTTAACAACAATCGTGATAATTAGCGCCCGCTAGTACCGGAAACAACCGGTGAAATGGCGATGAGAGGGGAGAGCTCCAAGCCAATGCAGCCGTCTAGACGGACGCCATCACGTGACTCTATCAAATAGTCTCATAAGAGCAGGGTTAGCAGGAACCTGACATTGAAGTATCAAGCTAGCCTCGTGTAACACTTTCTCCCATAGATCATGTATCCGAGGGCATTGCCAGAGAATATGAAATAGATCACCACCAGGCTGGAGACACCTCCAGCACGTATCTTGTACAGGGACTTTCATTTTCTTTAATATAACAGGTGTCCTGTACCAAGAGTGCAAAATTTTATTATGTGTGAGTCTACTCCGGATATCTTTATGTGTTTTGAACCCAACCTGCCAGCACCGTTTTCACTGTACATCTGATATTTGTATATTTAAGGCTTTTTCCCATTTTAACTTAGATTTTATGTTGGAGGAAGGTAGCGAGTCCCTCACTGCAGCATACAGCGTGGCTGCAACTTTATTGGGCAAGTGAAGCCACCTTTTTAAGTGTGAGTCACAGGCTGGAGAGGCTTTACCCTGACTTAGGACTGTCACGCAATTGCAGATATTTCCAGAAATCTGATTTATCCAGGTTACATCTAGGTTGTAGATTCTGATAAGTATCCACCGCAGGGGAGTTAGGTCCCACTATGTCCTGAAGAAATGTGATCCCTTTTTCTTGCCAAGAGGGCCAAATCACCATGGAGCCACTGATGGTTATGCTGGGGTTGTTCCATAGGGGCATATATGTGAGGAAGAATCAGGAGCCTTATTTTTTTGTAAAAGCCTCCAATAACAGTTGGAGGAGCCTATAGTGGGATACGATAAATACTCTGACAGGGGGGGCAGAAGAGACTGCAGTAGGGGCTATTACAATATGTCTGCTCGAGCATTAGCCACTGAGAGGATTCAGTATTATAGGGGTGGAACCATTTCAATGTTTGTGCTCCTTGAAAAGCTAGCTTATAGCCTTCAATCCGTGGGAGACCCCATCCCCCTTGCAGAGGATGAGCCCGAAGTTGATTGCTGCTGAAACAAAGTCTAACTGAGCCCCATAGGAAGGATCCAATCATCGCATCAATTTTCCTAAACCAGTGAACTGGGAGAAATAGGGGAATGTGAGCTAGTACATAAAAAAATCTAGGGGTGAGGGACATCTTAAAAGTGGCTATCTTGCCTGTCATGGTTAAATGAAGCTTATTTATTCACTCCATTTCAAGTTTGTAATTGGACAGCAGGGGGCACAGGTTAGTATCCCACCACTTCGCTAGGTTACTCCCAATCTTTATTCCCAAGTATTTGTTTGTATGTTATGACCATTTTAATCCTAACTGTGCCACAGTGGGATTTGCACTCACAATTAAGAGGAGTATTTCAGTTTTAGATTGATTTACCTTTAACCCTAAGATTGATGAAAAGGAGTCCAGGATGTCTAGAAGTTGGGGTAAGGACTCATTAACGTCTCCTAGTGTTCCCAGCAGATCATCAGCATACAATAGGGTGTTAACATGGATCTGCCCCTTACCAATACCAGTGATGTGCGTGTTCTGTCTAATTGCAGCTGCTAATGGCTCAATAGCAATGACAAACAAAAGAGGAGAGAGATGGCAACCTTGTCGTGTGCCTCTGTGTAAAGAAAATGGTTCAAATAGAACTGAATTGGTGAGGACTTTTGCATTGGGAGATGTATAAATGGAGGGAGACAGCAGCTCTGAAGTTCAGTCAAATCCATGTGCTGTAAAACTTTCTGCAAGTAATCCCACTCTACGGAATCGAATGCTTTTTCAAAATCAGTGGCTACAGCAGCTGATGACCTTGATGTATCCTGATTTGCTATATGAATAAGATTAATAAGTGTTCTGATATGGTAGGTACTGTATCTCCATTTTACAAAGCCGACCTGTGATGGATGAATCAGGGATGGTAGAATCGGGGCCAGTCTGTCAGCTAGCACTTTAGCATAGACCTTACTGTCTGAATTTATTAGGGATATGGGGTGATAACTAGCCACCTCTTCAGGAGGTTTATCTTTTTTGAGAATAACTGTAATTATAGCCTCCCTTGGTGTAGGAGGTAGTATGCCTTTATCCTTGGTCTCTTTAAAAACCTTACAGAGCAGGGGAGAGATCACAGGGGATAATAGTTGCAGAAAGTCCATAGGGAACCCGTCGCTGCCAGGGGCCTTCCCTTTTTTTAAAGCCAACAGAGATGATGCAACCTCTATATGGGTTAGGGGTTCCTCCAGAGCTGCACATTGTTCAGGGACAGCTTCGGGAGTCTCACCATGTCCAGAAATGATGATATATCCATATAAGGATTGGTTCTGGTTGACTTATATAGTGGGGAGTAAAATGCAGTCATTATATCATTCACTTCCTGTGGATTTGTTTTCATTACCCCTGTGACTGGTTCTTTCAACCCCCCCCCATCTACCTATTCTCTTGTTGTTTCTGCAATTGATATGCCAAAATTTTCCCACTTTCTTCCCCACCCTCCCAATATAAATGTTTTAATCTGATAAGCGCCAAGTCAGCCTTTCTGGAGATAAGTTCGTTTAACCTAGTCCTTATAGCCAGGACCCGTCGACCCCACAATGACCGAGAGGATGGGTGAGATTGTGCCTTGAGTTTTCAGCGTTGAGCAGGTCGTCTTCCAATTGTGCCATTTCCTTTCCTATTTTTCCAACTATATGAGGCACACCCATACATTTCTCCCACATTGCAGTTTTGTAAGTCTCCCAGGTATTTTGGACAGATGTGTCTTCGACAGGGTTCTCCCTAAGAAAATTTATGGTTTCTGATTCAGCCCATTTTCTAAAATTGGGATCTCGTAGGAATGTAGTTGAGTCTCCAGGAGGGGGACCTTCGAGTGGAAGGACCCCAAGAGATAATCACCTGTACTGGCGCATGGTCCGAGATTACCATGGGAAGAATAGCTGAGTTCATAACTGAGCCTATGAGGGTATGGGAAATAAGCCAGTAGTCTAATCTACTGTAAGTGTCATGGACCCCAGAATAGTAGGAGTAGTCCCGGACAGAGGGGTGCACTAAGCGCCATATGTCTACCAGCTGATACTCAGAGCTTAAGTGTTGAACGGCCTGAGCCCCCCGGTATGCGTTTCTTTGCCTAGATCACCTCCTGTTTAACACAGGGACTAATGTAAGGTTAAAATCTCCCCCAAAGATAATGGGTGTGTCTTTTTCTACCATTGTGTCTAATTTAGAGTTCAGATCTAAGAAGAAAGAAGGGTCATCCACATTTGGGGCATAAATATTTACCACCAGAAGATGGCCCTCGGGGGTGTCGAGCAAGGCTATTACCCAGCGTCCCTGGGAGTCTGTCTTCCTCTTAACCACCACCCAGGGGAGTGATTTGTGGAGCAGGATTGCTACGCCTCTTTTCTTAGTGGAAGCACAGGAGTGCAACTCCAAACCTACCCAGTCCCTAATTAAGTATTTACAATCTTTCTCAGCAAGTTTAGTTTCTTGCACTAAGGACACCTGGGTTTTAAGCCTTTTAAGATGTATGAATACCTGCTTCCTTTTAGAAGGGGAATTTAACCCTCTTACGTTCCAAGTTATAAAGGAGATATCACCTATTAGGACGAATATAACAAAATCTTTTAGAGGGATATAGAGGGGTAAAATCGGCCAACCATCGTAACCTCTCCCCAGATCCAATCTGTAACCATACACGCATAAGACAGAGTTTACTAATGCTTAACACCTCACAACTGTTCTGCAAAGTTGTACGAATAGTCTGAAACACAACAAATATTAACAAACTAAAACTATTTACATGCGATGCGCACCATTGCGCTTTGGAGAAAAACGATGTCTCAGGCCGAGGAGTTGAGATCCTCTCAGGCCACATCGTTCCACCTGAAGTGGGGTAGTAGTCTTGGATGCTAATGAGGACTTTATCGCCCCTAAGAGCATCTCCTTTCTAGGGGACCTAGTGAATTAACATAGCCCCGCACCCAGTTTCTCTAGCAGCAGTCGGATAAGCATACCGGATAGCATACTGATCCCTTAACTAGCTGCGGTGCCCGTGGGGGGTAATTCTCCATTCCGACTCTTGACATTACTTAGGCGCGACCCTAGAGATTCGCTAGATATCAGAATTTCCCCCTCCCACAAGCCCTCCGTAGGCCTAGAGAGCCCAAATATTTATTACTATTAAGGGCCTTACCAGATCCATCAGAGTTTAAACCAGCTCTGTATGATACCAGCTAGTGCCATAAAAGCGTGGGAGGACCGGTTAGACCAAAGGGATAACCTTGAAAAAGGGATTGCACATACCTATGCTTTCTCCCACCCAATCCTCATAGTCGCCCACTAACATACAGTACAAACATGAGCACTTATCTAACAATGGTCCTGTGCATCCAGGGGAGGCTAACTTTCGGTACTGGATACAGGCTGGCGAGCACATTGATTTGAGCTGTTCCTCACACGACTGTTTGTATGTAGTTCCTGAGTCAAATCCTTAAGTATGGGCACAGCTGGAACAAGACCACAGATGGGGGGGTTCAGCCTTTGAAACCTCCTGCAACATTTCCTCTTCGGGGTAATCTGAGAATTCATCCTGAGAGACGGAGGCGAGTGGTGCATATCTGTTGGGGGAAAGGAATTGGGAATTGAAATCCTCTGGAGTTGCCATCGGGTTAAGCGTCGTTTCAGAAACGTTCCCTGCATGATTGATAGGATGGGTTCTCTTAGGGTGGTTCTCATTTTGTTGACGTTTCCATGTTCTTGCAGGGAGTGGAGTACTCTGGCCCTGAAACTGGAACCCATTTGGACGAGGTGTAGATATGAAAGCGCCATCTAGCGATACAGTGTTACTGTGGCACTTCACTGGTAAAACAGGATCCGTTAGCACATTATCTTCATTAACATTCCCAGGCCATTTTTTTTTAGGTATTCAGACAAACTGCTCGGGGTGGTAAACGAGAGAAATGAACCATTCTCTTCTATCTGCATGATCACAGGGTAACAAAGGGTGAATTTGATGCCTTTTTCATGCATTATACGCCTGGTCTCAGAGTATTCTTTCCGGCGAGCTGCCAGGTCCCAGGAATAGTCCTGAAACATCATTATTTTATGCCCTCGCCAATAAAGAGCTCCAAGCTCCCGGGCTCGAGATGTAGCCCACTCCTTGTCAGCAAAGTTTAATATTCGTAACATGAGCAGTCTCGGCCTGTCACCGGGTTTCGGTTTAGGAGCGAGAGTTCTGTGCGCTTGCTCAATCGTGAAACCGGGAGGGAGATTGTGCTTCAGTAGATCAGGAAGGGTATCATATAGGAATTCAACAGGATTACCTTGCTCTACGCCTTCCGGGAACCCTAACAGTTGCAGGTTGTTACGCCAATTTCGATTTTCTAAATCATCAACTTTTACCTGCAGAGCCTGGATTGACCTCTCTTGAGCCCTCATTATAGTAGAGAGATCTTCCAGTGCATCGGTCTTTTCTTTTCTTTTTTGCTCTGTTGTGTCGAGTCGGGATTCAAGCCTATTAATTGCCGCTGTCGTATTGTTCGCTGCCAGTGTCACCTCGGCCATTTGTTTCAATAGTGTGGCGAACATATCCTGAGTCTGTTGCATACTGGGGCTTGCCCCGGGCTGCTTCGTTTTGACATGATCAAGTGCCTTAGTCCTCTCGCCACTATCAGACGTGCGGGCCAAAGTTTCTCAATATAGCCAAATAGCCAAACCCTTCAGGATACCTTCTAGGCTGCTAATTATTTTAATGCAAGTTGAAGCACGGAGCTGTCGCTCTGAAATTGTCCCCGAGATACAGAGTGCTCACATCAGGTGGCCATCACACCAGGAGCCAAGCCACGCCCCCCAGAATCTGCTCTTTAAATATTTGGAGACGTTGCTAGTACTGTAGTCACATACGGAACACCTCATAATGAATTGACAATAGTTGCTCTCTATGTTTTCAAGGTTGTGATAACAATACCAACAACTGAACATCAGTGTCGTTCACTGTTGCCAATCCATTGTCTTCTGTAGTGTATGGAACAACAGTGACAGCAACACAATACACTGTTAAACATTGAAATCAACTGTCTACACACATGTTTTGACTTGTTCACCCACCAGCCAAACTTCACAAGAAGCTGTATTCAGATACCCACATCCATGACCTATTCAGTGCAACTGTATGTTAGTACTACCATTGTGCATTTATGTAAATGGCTAACATGTTATTGGTTCATAACAGAGTACTGCATCTATTGAAACATGTGTTGCCTATGGCTGGGAGGGTTGGTAATATAATGTGTGCAAAACTGGCTGATAGTCAGAACTGTGACCGCGTCAGTAAATGGGGTTCAGTCGGGGACAGCAAATATCATGTGCAGAATCCCCAATAGGCCATATTCTAGTACTTGAGGGTGATAACTGTCTTGGACACATTACTGAGTACTTCAGTACCCTGACATTCTGTTTTTGTTTTCCATTGTATTCAATAGACACAAAAGTAACTGTACAACTTGAAAGCATTCTGAACTCTAGAATGCTGTTGAATGACATAAAGAAGCTCTCAAGCCAGTACCAGACATCATCACTTGAGGCCTTTCACAGTCTAATTTTACATTATGCTCCGAAGCATATAGTATTTTCATACCTCGGCATACAAACACGGTGAGTTGCATTTTTTGGCTTCAGCAAAAATTTTAAACATGCATATAGACAACACGCTGTAGCAGGGTGTTGAGGTGCCGTACTCCACACCTCCAACCATGCCTTCGACCCAGGCTGGATAATGTACTCAGCCCATCTGGGGATGGCAAGGGGAGAACATGATTGAGCATCCAGAGGATCGCTGTACTCTCCTGGGACGGGTCGGGATGGGAAGGCATGCTCCAGTATCTGCCACCGATTGAGACCGGTAGTACTACAAGCAGCGTCGCCTGTGGGAAAACTTGGAAAGCAGTAAAACAAGTTCGGCACATGCCGGGCAATGACATCATTCTACGCACATGCAGAAGCAGCAGAACGCTCCTCCACCGCAGCACCCCTGAGCCAGTAATGACAAATACAGTGGTTTGCTTTCCCCTTCCCCTGGTGCCTTCACCCTCAGAGGATGGCGGAAGTCCATGAGCTGTATTACGCTATGACAACTCTTAGGGTTGGCTGTGATATATGGGAAGCTATCAGCTCTCAGGAACAGGATGGCCGGGTACTGGAGATATTCGGAGGGACCGAAGGAGAGGCAGAGGCAGGGGCATGGCAGGAGGTAAAAATAAGATGATACAAAAAATACAAAACATGTTGTGTTTTAATTATGTGTGGCTTTGGTGAAGTCACACAGTAATGTTGGCAAACTATTGACACATTTTGTATAATTATAGAGATGAAGTAGTCCTAATACCTACTCAGAATATTTTCTAGGTGTAATTTCATTAAGTTTAATAAAAAGGGAGGAGGTGTTGTATTATACATTGATGAACACTTGAAAGCAAACACAATTAAAACTAAAACAAGTATTAATGAGAGCTTATGGGTCAAAATTGTTCTCCGCCATAGTCCACTAGTAATTGGGCTAATATATAGATCTCCTAGTTTAACTAATGATGAAAATCAAAGTTTGATAGAAGAAATATCTGAGGTACACATTAGGGTTGTCAGAACTAGTTCGAGCAAGATTCGAACCCATCTCGAACCCTAGTGTTCGAGTTCTAATTTAGGACTCGAACACTAGAGGGTTCGCAAAAGGGTTCGAATCTTTTCTAGTGTTTATCCTCCCAAGTCCCTTAATGCAAACTTCAGTCCCATTGAAAAAATCTTACTTCGTTCCGTTCCACATCCGATGCAGTTACTGACACTGTTCTTGTGGGGGAGTCGGGACATTGTGAGATCGCGCCTGCTGAGTAGTGCCTTGATCCCAGACTGGCAGCCAGTCACCGTCATCACCACCACCTGACCAACTGCTCTGCGGTCATGTGGTGCTATCTCTAACCGCAGTGTTTAAGTGGCAGCGTGGTGACTCGTTCACTGTTCATTAAAGGAGACAGGAGTTGCATCATTCTGCTGTGCCTGATTACGTTGCGACGAGTCCGACTGCGAGTTGTGATGCGAACGAACTCGTGGGCTGGCATTTAAAAAAAAAAGTGATGACTTGCTTTCCCTCCAGCTACTCAGTAAAACAAAATAAAAAATCTAAAGTGTGGGTGGTGGACAGTGGACACTGGGTGAAAAGGAAAGCAAGGAAGGGTAGGAAAAAAACGGTGGGGTGAGGGTCTCTCTCGCTGTGTGCCATGTGGGATATTATTGCTGACTGCCTGCATTGGAATGCTTAGTCACTAGTTGCCAAACTACTATATTTGATGAATTTTCTTATCCTCCTGATCTTACTACTCAATATATCTGTCTAGTGGGATTTGTCGTGGAGACAGAGCACCCTGGCTGGGGGAAGGGTGAAGAAAATCAGATTTTGAGAGAAAACAAAGTTAAATGAGTGACTGTGAACAGTGAACTTTTATTGAATTGAATTGTTTAAAGTCAAGTCCTACAACCAAGTATCAGGAGGATGACACTGCTGCTGTTCCTTCCTTTGACTGCACTATACCCTAGTTATTACAGTGTGTTTTGTGGTGGTATTATCCTTAAATACATTTTTACTGTTGGGAGGAGAGACAGAAACATCTCCTTGATCAGGCCATCACCCTGCTGCTGTGTGCCCTTTGACTGCACTGTGCCTAGTACCCAGTGTGTGTTATCGTGAGAGACCAGTGGCTAGTTTTCTGGTGGCATTATTCTTAAATACATGACAAGTTGTCAGCGAAGCCTAAAAATATATTTCCCTGTTGGGAGGAAGACAGAAGCCCAGTGGCCAGTTTTGTAGTGGCATTGTCCTTAAATACATGACAGAAGCTAAAATATATTTCCTATTAGGATGAGAGACAGAAAATCTATTTCCTGGGTTTTGTGTATGTAGCTCCGTCTCTTGTGGTCAGCCCATCACCATGCTGCTGTGTGCCCTTGACTGCACTGTACCTTACCCAGTGTGTGTTACCGTGTGAAGCCAGTGGGCGTTGTGTGTGACATTATCATAAATACACAACGAAGTAAAAAATGTATTTCCCTGTTGGGAGAAGAGACAGAAAAATCTCCTCGGTTTGTGTGTGTAACTCCGTCTCTTGTGGTCATTCCATAACCCTGCTGCTGTGCACCTTGACTGCTATGCTTATGCCTTTGCCCAGCAGCCCAATCATTCTGTAAGCCTTGAACCTTTAATTTGCAAACTGTCATATTCTTCAATTACTTTCAGTCCACTGCATCACAGTGTCACATAGCCAAAATACAATTTTGGAGTTGTAGCCAGTGATCATAGATCACATTACTTTCTTACACAGGAATTGTGTGGGTGTATTCCTGCAGTATACTGGTTCTGTTATGGCTGACACCAACATAGATGAAGCATCTAGTGCTGGTGTTGGAGCAGGTGTTAGTGGTAGTGGTAATCCTGGTGCTAGCAAAAATAAGCAAAATGTTTCACGTGATAAAAATTCAACAAACTGCAAAGAGCAACAGTGAAGTGTGGTAAAGGGGACCTTTTAAAAAACCTGTACAGCTGCTGGGGTCAGCAGGAGAGGCACCATAAGGTATGCCATTCATGCTGTTAAGATCCTGTGACTAGCAGCAATAATGCAAGTGACAGTAGTCCTCTCTGACTCAGACAGTAGCTCTTTGTCTCAGTCCGACACTGTTGTGTCTCATGACGAATCATTACTTCCTCAACAAAGTGAAATGAGCAAGTCTGCTGACAATGAATCAGGTAGTACTTGCAAATACATCCAACACTGTTGGCAATGAAAAGGACATATCCATTGAATCCACCACTTCTGTGTTGGCCAGCAATGAAAATCCATCAGAGTCTTCTGCCCACTCTTCTAGCACCAAGGAGCATGTCCCTCCCAGGTTCTGTTAGGACAGGTGAAAAGACACAAACAGTCTTTAGCTATCTTCCTAGCACTCGAACAAAATCTGTCACATCTGAGGTGTGGAATTATTTCTCTGTCAGTAAACTGATCCATGCAGGGCAATTTGTTTCCTGTGTAAACAGAGTGTAAGCCGTGGTAAAGTTGTGTCATGCCTTGGCACTTTCAGCTCTTAAGCGCCATCTGAAAAAGCATTCAGTTGTGATCATCCAAAACCCATGTCCTCCATCTTCCAGACCACCGTGAGAAGGTCAGGAATCTGAAATGGATACTGAATTGTCTGAACTTGATGCGGGCAGAACCACTCCCAGCCTTAGGATCACTGTTACCACCAATGCCAGCACCATTAGTACCAGTTGCACATCCAGTGATGGCACTGGATGTATAAGTCCTAGTCCACCATCTCCGTCCATCTGCCCTTGAAGCACGGTTATAATAAACCAGCAGGGACATATTGTAAACAGCTAACACTGTCTCAGGCATTTGAAGGAAGAATACCTTTACTAGAAATCATCCAAAGACCCTTCATCTTAATCACGAATTGGTGAACTGTTGTGAGCCCTTCTCCCATACTCTTTGGTAGATCATGAGTGATTTTAGGGAGCTCATGGCATTAGCAGAGCCTCGTTACAATGTTCCTCATCGAAGGTACTTTCCTATGTTGAAATACCAAACATTTATCAGGCTTTAAAAGTGACAGTGATGCTTGCACTTAAAACTGCGAGGTGGGGTTATTCATGTCACAACAGATATGTGGACCAGCACTCAAAACATAGATTACATGTCCTTACCGCTCATTGGGTCACATTTTCTTGTGCTTCTTCAAAAACAAAGACACCCCAAAAGATGGCGCTGCTGCATATAAAGATTTGGGCAAGTCATACTGCTGCAAACATCTTGCAGGAACTAAATGACCTCCTTGACGAATGGGTTTATTCTCACGGTCTAAAATGGGCTTCATAGTAAGTGACAATGGAGCCAACATCTTGAAAGCAGTACAGGATGGAGGATTTCTGCATGCTTCTTGCTTTGCACATTGCTTACATTAATTGTCACGGGATTTCTCACAGCGAAACACAAGTGGATGGTATGATTGCTGTTTGCAAAAATTGTGACTCACTTTCACATTCAACCAAGGCTATCTGGACATTGTCGACTGCAAAAAAACACAAACTGCCCCAGCAAAGCTGATTCAAAATGTTTTCCACTAAATTTGGAACTCAACGCTTTTATATGCTGCAGGCGCCTCTTGGGGCAAAGAGCAAGCTGTATATGAGTACTGCTCCAGTTACATTATTGGAGATGGCATTATACTGTCTGTGCTGCAGTGGAAATTAATGGAGACAGTGTGCTGTATCCTAGCTCCTTTGAGACAGCTACAAGGGACATGTCTTCTGAAGGCGCATCTGTGAGGTCAGGTTATCCACTCATAATGCTCATTTCACATCATCTTAGTGTTCTAAATCTACAAATAGAAAAAAGACAGATCTGAGCGCGGACAACATATCGCCTGTATCATGGGAATCTCGTAAGAGAATGAGCGAGTTCTTCAAAACCAATGACAAATTAGTTGCAATGAGGAAATCAAAACACTACATCCTTGCAACTCTCTTAGATTCCAGGTTCAAGGCTATACATCTTCAAAAACAGATGCTATAGAGCAGTACAAATGTATGTTATGAATTAGGCTGCAGCACTCACAGGAGTCAAACACAGCACACACAGTACCCTCAGGTTGTCATCCCACAACATGCAGGTTCATCTTCACAAAGGATATAGAACTGGAAAAGTCACCAAACATTAACAGTAGTTGTTCCTGCTGCCACTTCTTCAACCCTTAGTGGCAAGCTAAATCTGGCAGCAAAACCTTTCCCAAATTTCTGCCATACTAGCTTATTCTGATTCCTCTTCTGAGCGGTCTCTGTCCATCATGGTAGACAGTTACCTGCAAGAACTGCCTATTCCTATTGATGCATGCCCTTTTGAATACTGGAGATCAAAATCAATTTGGACAGAGCTGTATGATGAAGCCTGTAAATATCTTGGTTGTCCTGCAACAAATGTCTCTTCAGACCATGTTTAGTACAGGGCAATATTATGACAGACACCAGAAATAGGTTGCTGCCAGAAAATGTACACACGTTAACTTTTATTAAAGTTAATAAGTCAAGATTTTCGTGATCCTACACAGAGTATACAAACTGATCCTGAAGTGATTGATGTTGTGGATGTTGATGGTGATGACAACTCAGATGGTGGTGGCTGGTAAATACTGTAACGAATGGAGACGGTCTGCTACCAAAAACTTTACAGACTGTGATGACTTTGGTCGTCGTCTCTCTCCTTTCTCGATCTACTACCTTGGACTATATACCCCCAAAACTTTCACCATTTCATGGCAAACTGCTTTGTAGCTAGGGTCTAAACTAAATCAACAAGTTTTATATACAGGGCAATTTTAACATCAGGGGAACAAGCTCAAATTTGGCATAAAAGGGACACTGTCCGTCAATCCTTTCTGTATCATATTATTTATAGTTAAAGTGCAAACATATAGTTTTTGGATTTACCTTCTGTGACTTTGTAGTGCATCAGTATAGGCTGGGACAGGAGGCGGTCTATTTTCAATTTTAAAGAGGACAAAACAATGAGTTCTAATTGGTAGCTGTTTATTATTTTTCAATTACAGAAATATTAGCCATAAATGAAAAATGGATGCTAGTACATGGGTGAGGTTGTGGGTTGGTTTTAACATGGGTGTAAGAGTGGCATGGGTGCTACTGCACAGATGAGGGTGATGGAAGAAAAGTGGAATGGATGATGGGGTGAAAGGTGGGTGTTGTTTTAGTTCTTTCATTTACAGATTAAGTGATCAGCTGGGGATGGTGAGGAAAAAATGATGACAGACCCGAACCTGCTGTACATAATATATATTCTTATAAATACATTGCAAACTGCTCCCACCTAGCACAATTGTCCTGTCCCTTTAAAAAGAATAAGGAATCAGAAATAAAGAGAAAATCTGTATCAGCAGTTTCACAGAATGTATTTCAATAATCATAAAGTGTTTTTGCTTTACAAGTAGTGATAATTTGATACATAATAGGGTTGACAGATGCTGTCCTTAAACATCACATGCCAACTGCTGCAGCTACATTAAATGTTCCTTAGTATGTGGTGAAAACCACTTTTTATTTATGTGACTGAAATACAGATTTATTGATATCAGCTGCAAAATGCATCATCTTAGAAAGTTGTATTATTACTTCAATTTGCCAACAAAAATGTTGGTATATGTATGCATTACCTTAGAAAAATTGCATGCATTTTTGCCAATAACAATGACTGGCATATTTTTTATTCAACTGTCTTGACTTGACTACGTTATGACATAATATGTTTTGCAACAGTTCCACATGCTGCTGCTGTAGTACTTAGCTTGACTTGTTATAAAGCTTTCTTTTAAACATAGCAACTTTTGATTTACTCATTTAAACTGAAAGCAGCAAATAGCTGAAACTAGGTAATATCAGTTATTTTTCTCATAATTCATGACGATGAGTATATATAACTGAGTACATAAATAGCTAATGTGCCTCTTTCTTTCACTAAGGAACTATGATGCAGCTGCAGCAGGAAAACTTTTAACATATGGGTGGGTGGGTGGGCCTGTTACGTATTAAGTTGCTGGCTTTAGCAAACAGAAGAAACCATAAATAAACCTAGTTGTATTCCTATCAATGTCACACATGATAATTTCTCTCCCCCTTATATTGAACAGTTTTTCCTTTACATGTGTTTTATTACTATCTTTGTTACTGGCAGCACAATAAAAAAATAGGGTTCGAGTTCTAAAAAGTTCTAAAAAAGATTAGAACCCTAGAACTTTTTCAAAAGTTCTAGACTAGAACTAGAACCCAGAACTTCAGAGGGTTCTGACAACCCTAGTACACATTGATACTCCCTATATACTGATGGGTGATTTTAATCTTCCAACTGTCAACTGGGACAATTATACATCAGCTTCAAATACTGAAAAGATGTTATGGATACTTTTCTTGAATCTAACCTAGAACAAATAGTTAATAAACCTACCCGTGGTAACAATATCCTTGACATTATACTCACTAATGTTAATGAGAAAATTGATAACATCAAAATATTTCCTCCTCTGGGTGATAGTGATCATTGCATGGTCAATTATGAATACATAGCAGACTTTCTAGTACAAATGGCATTACTAAAATCAAAAACTTTAATAAAGCAAACTATAAAAAAAAATATTTTTATCTAAATGGATTTGGGAGACGGAACTAAATAACCTAAATTTATTACAAATTTGGGATTTAATTAATAACAAAATCAATATATGTCTCTCAAATTGGGTTCCTTATAGAATGAAGTACTGCAACAATAAACATGTCCCTCTTTGGTGGTCCTCAACAAATAAGAAACAATTACAAAAAAAAAGAAAACTATATAGAAAATATAAAACAGTTAATTCCAACAGTCTCCTGGAAAAATACAAAATTGCAGCCAAAAAATTAAAACACATGATTAAATCATCTAAATCTAAAATTGAATTCAACTTAGTTACTAAAGTTAAAGAAAACAAAAAACAGTTTTATAATTATATTGGTTCCATGAAAGAAAGAAATCATACAATTGGACCCTTTAACATAAATGATATACCTATTTTAGATGAACCAACTACTGCTACAATTCTAAATGAGACATTTCTAAAAGTTTTCGAAACTAAGGAAGCTGCAAATACGCCTCTTCTAGTAAATAATTCTAGTTTTCTTGTTTTTACAAAAATGGAGGTTGCAAAACAAATTAAATCTTTAAAATCAAACAGCTCTCCTGGTCCTGATGGTATGCCACTCAGATTTTTACAAAAAATTAGCCATTCAATTTCTGGTTCTCTAGCCGTGTTGTTTAATTCATCATTCAGAGAGGTAAAGTTGTTCAGGCTTGGAGGGAGGCTATAGTTACACCCATATATAAGGGTGGATCCAGACATGACCCTAACAATTATCGGCCCATAAGCCTGACTTCCATCATAGGCAAAATTACGGAAAGATTGCTTAAAGCCCATATTATAGATCATTTAGAAAAATAAAATAGTAGATATCTTTCAACACGGTTTTGTGACTGAAAGATCAGTTTGACCAACCTACTACATTTTTTTGAACCAGTAAGCTGCCTTGGACTTGGGTATTCTGGTAGATGTAATATTTTGGATTTTCAAAGCTTTTGATAAAGTATCACATAAAGTCTTACTACAAGAACTGGTCAAAATTAAGTTGCAACCTAATAATATAAACTGGATACAGTCATGGTTGGAAAACAGAACCAACAGGTATCAGTCAAGGTCACCTCTCTGCGAGGCGTGTGGTGACTAGTGGTGTTCCCCAGGGCTCGTCCTGGGTCCAATACTATTTAATATTATGGTCTCTACACCCTACTACTGATAAGATATGGGTTGCAAAATATGCTGATGACTGTAAAATGGGTAGTTTAGTAGCTACCTTTCATGATAAATGCTCCATACAAAATTATTTAAACAACCTATCAAACTGGGCAAAGGCTTATGGTATGTTTTTAAAGTTGACAAATGTAAAGTCTTACATTTGGGCAAAAATAACATCCTTCAATTATTCATTAAACAATGTTTATCTAAAAATTATTTTTGGAAGAAAAGGATTTGGGTGTCATAATCTCAGATAATTTAACTTTCGAAAAAATAATATAATTAAAGTTAAAAAATGTAATAAAATAATTGGCTCTATTTAGAAATATCAAGGTAGAGACTCCAAGGTTATTGTGCCACTCTACACCAGTCTGAGTACGTCCCCCACTTGGAATACTGCTCTCAATTTTGTGCACTAACTTCTATAAGGGGTTTAAAACTACGCTGAGGGTGTTCAGCGTAGAATTCACTAAAAAGTATCATCTTTACATAGTAATAGTTACGAAGATAGATTAAAAAACTTAACCTATTTTCTGTAAAATACAGACAAATAAGGGGTGACTTAATATTGGTATATCAAACCTTAAAAATGATTATTTAGAACCACAATTGGACTTACTACTGCCTCAACGTCAAATCAACTAGGAGTCATGGTTATAAACTCATTGGAGAAAATGTATATCCACTAGAAGGAGTCTATTTTCACACAGAGAGTTGTGGGTTTAATGGAATAACTTACCTGTAAGTGTCGTTAATAGTGATAATTTAAATACCTTTAAGCAAAGATTGGATAAACATATGGGAAACAAAAAATTTTATTTCCACCCATAGGACATATGGGTGGCGAGCATACAATGGGCATCCTTACATATGCCTTCATTGCTCGTACACTTCTATGAACCTATGAACCTATAAGTGCCCTGCTATGTAATTCATGTGATGTACATAATCCTGCATAGTGACAGAATGTATGTGCTCAAAATAAATAAACCCATTAAGAATTTGTAATGAGCTTATTTTACTTCTTCTTATAACTCATCTAGGCTAATACTGTCAGCCATGCATTTCAATGAGAACAGTTCTTGTATGCAGTTGGCAACAATGTAAGGAAAGTTATGGTACTCCATCAATTTTCCAAAGTTCATAAAAGGTGGTTACTCTGTCAGAAAAGACATTGCTAAGCCAACCTACGGTGAGTGTGTGTGTGACATGTTATTAATGAACAGGTTCTGCATAGCAGCCTGCCAGAACTTGTTAGGTGACTTAACCAATCAGTGGCATTGTCACCAAGTGTTCAATGAAAAGTAGATGTACAGTACAAGATATATTCAGTGTAATATTTCAATCAGCAGTCAGACTCAAAAATGAACACGCACCCACGACGCCACACGCAGCCATGTTTTCTGATGTCACAAATAGAATGCTGCGTGACCGGGCACCATGAACTTGAATGTGACATGCATTTTAGGATAACTTTATACCCTTTAGGGATCTTATTCTATGCTACCAACTGATACAGTTGTGGTGTCCCTTTTAGTCGACCGATCACTGTCATGGAATAAAATCCCTACACTAAAAGGTATGAAAGTATGACAAAATACTGGTGACATACAGTAACAGTACATGGGGCACGTTCCAGCTTCTCTCATTTTCTGACATCACAAAAGACTTCTGCATGGGCCGTTATGGGTGTGTTTTTTTGTGCCTGTCTGACTTGACTTGTTTTTGTCTCAGTCTAGTGGCGCACCCCTCCACCTTCCACCCCATAGCCCAATAACCATAGCATAAAGTCTGAAGTATTCTATGGTGATACACTGGCAACCCCCACCTGCCCACCCACGACCACCTGCCCACCTTCATCATCATCATTGTGTAGCAGCAACATGCACGCATGCATACCACTCCAGCTGCCCACCGAATGACGGCTTACAGTATGAGCTGTTATCCCATTTGTCCACACTGTAGAGTAATGGTCTTGCAGGGAATACTGTAGTACACAGTACTAATATGTGTATGAAGTCAACCATTCCCATATCTGTGACTGTGTAGCACAGTATGCCCTGCAATCCCATTGGTCCACAGTGTGGATCAATGGGATTACAGTACTGATACTGTAAGCTGTCATTCGGCATGCAGACAAGTAGGTATACGGGTGGGTTGCTGATGCCCAACGATGACAGTGTGGGCAGGGTGGTCATGGGGTCCTGTGTGGGTGGGTGAGTGGGGGGTGCCACTGGCCTACCAATGAATGATTCAGAAAGTAGTATACAGGAGATCGCAGGTCCGGGGTGGGTACCAGTAGGATACCAGGGTTCTGTATACAGTAATTTCACAGCAGTCAGAGATGAGGGCAGACTGGTGGTGGGGAACAGTACAATGAGCATGGCATAATCCACAGGAATGGTACGGTGATGGGGCTACAGGGACGGTGTTGCCACTATAAATCCCCGGGGGGGGGGACCGTGTGGCAAACCTGTAAATATTGTGTCCACATTTATTGTAACATAAACTTACAATTACAACATATTGAGAGACAGTCACAGTGCAGTTTGTAGAAAGGATAACATCACATCTTTTTTGATATAATTACAGAGTTTGTAACTGCATTGAAAAGACAACTGACTGCCGGTTACTTGGATGGCCATGCCAAACTAGAGGCAACTATGACTGACTTAAGGAAATTGATTCTGTCACCACTATGCTATTCTATGCAACACCCGCAGAAGGATGAAGCAGTTGGCAACTTGGTAACCCGCTTCAAAAAACACGAACAGTAAATATTTACTGATACTAAGAAAAAATTAACAGTACGTTCAAGTAAACTGAAATCCACGGTATAAGTTGTAGTCATCTGGAAAAGCTTGACTTATCTTCTGTACAACACATGATGGTAGGGGGACTCTGTTATGATGACCCAACCAACCACAGCACCATCTCACCAGCTACCGATAACATACCTGAAACGTCTGTAACAAAAAACCCAGTATTTAAAATGTTGTTGTATTTTTACTTGATATTACATTGCGGTTAAAATGACAATATAGTACTGAACTGTTAAAAAGGGTAGTAAGGAGACATGGTACTGGTACACATTACATGATGTTTGGAATCACATACTGTAACTTGCTGATACTATACATAACAGCATAACAACATAAGAAATGGCAAGCACAATAAGACCTCAGTGTCTATTGGGTCTGCTTAACATAATATTATTTTTTTCTTAATTAGTTTACATCTCTTACAACCCCCCCCATCACTACCACTGAATTCATTTGGTCTTTCCTCTTGCAAGGTATCATGACAGTACATTACGTTATGAACACACCACGTCATGTGGCAGCTCGTTCCATGCCATCACTACTCTTTCACTAAAACATTGCTTCCTTATAGCCATCTGAAATATACACCCTTGCCAGATTTAGGCAGTGCCCTGTGGTCGTATCAATGTTATTGAACATGCTCACGTGAAACACTTGCTTAATTACCATCACGTACTTCAACATCTCGGTCATATGTCCTATGTGACTCCGCACCTACAGCGTATACATCCCCAAGTCTTCCAACCTGTCTTCATATGATCTATCCTGCAACCCCTTCAGTGACTTACTGACATTATGTAATGGGTATTATAAAATGGGCATGAAGATATATGATCATTGATTGGCTATAAAATATGTGTATTACACATAGAAAAAAAAAGGACAGTCATAGAAATCAGTGCTCTGAATTAGAATGTTCAGTGCTGCACATGCTAAACATAGAGCACAGATATTCAAAAGGGTTGCGCATGGCGCAACAGTGTTGCACCATGCATAAGCCACTGATGTGACCGTCGCGATATTCTAAAGGGGAAAAGTGCGTGGCACAAATCCTGATGCACTGGAGTGCATCAGTAATGTATGCAGGCACAGGTAGGGTGGACGTGCCCATGCATAACCTACACACCCCGATATTCAGCCCGGGATGTGCAGAGCCATGCATGCGCAACCCCTACCTGCGCCAGCACAAAGTTAAGCCCAAAAAAGAACATCTGATGGACACCCACAGGTGAGCTGCCGCATTGCAGGGCGCAACACGGCAGCTGCAACCTGTGGGTGGCCACCAGAGTTCCAGCTGCACCTGGCAGCACCACCCATGTCTGATCGTGGGCATTTGTTGAAAAGAAGCTCCCCGTCCTATATCCCTGGTGGTCCAGTGGACCGCTCTCTGCCCGATCTGGGGCATCTGTAAAATAAAATGTCCAATATCCCTGGTGGGGTAGGGTACCACCCTCCCCACCCGGCCCCTCCGCCCCGCTCCCCCTCATCAGCTGGCGGGCGGCAGCACCCCCCGCCTGCTGCCCCTCCACCCACCGACCTGCCACCTTGGTAGGGCTGCGCCCATTGGTTCACAGCATGAGCCAGGAGTGCAGCCCTACCGCTTCCCACATTCCAGATATGTGAATATGTGTCAGTCGGTGGGCGGCAGGGCGGTGGGGTGCTTGCCGTCACCGGCTGACCGGGGAGCAGGGCGGTGGGGCTCATTGGCCGTGGGAGGAGGGGGGGTACCCTACACCAACAGGGATATAGGAGGTTTTGGTTTTTTTACAGATGCCCGCGATCAGGCAGAGAGCTGTCCACTGGACCACCAGGGATATAGGATGACTTATTCTATGTTATACCGATGCCACGATTGGGCAGATAGTGGTCCACTGGACTACCAGGGATATTGGACAGGGATCTTTTTTTAAGCAAATGCCCGCCATGGGACTGCAGGGGGCATTGGTCCAAAACGGCTGCTGCCTGGCAGGGCGCCAGGTGCAAGTCGTCGGGGATCGGCACATCTGCATGCAAATGATGCCATAATGACATGCAAATGGCCCCATGTGCACCTTGCATACATTATGGCCCCATTTTCATGTGAACTTTTGAATATCGTAGTTGCTGTGCATGGTGCAATGGAACTTGCGGTAGCACATCTCCATGCTCCACTCTGGCTACTTGCGCTGGCACAGTTCCACTGCGCCATGCACACTGTGGTTGGCCAGGGTGTGATATTCAAAGCTGCTGAGCCATGGCGCAGCTCCTTTGAATATCGCTTAGTCCACACCCCTGCGCATCCAAGTTGAGCTGCGTCCAAGCTTGCGCCACAGCCGAGTTCAGTTTGAATATCTGGGGCCGAATCTTCAGAAAAGCTCAGTTAGCCATCTTGTTATCACGCTAAGCACACTGCATACTCCCCCCTGACAGCAAAATGTCCTGAATCTGGTCCATGGAAAAAAAGCAAACATAAGCCCTGGAAATACTGTTTACTCCCCACCCCCGACATCAACAGGTCCTCAGTGTGCTCTGTGGCAAGAAGGAAACATCAGCCGAAGAAATGATACTTACTTGACCATGACAGCAATTCACCCAGATCCTCAATCTCCTCCGTGGCAAGAAGCAATAAAGTGTGTGAGTAGCTGTTGCATGTCACTACAGGCAACAGATTCAAACGAGCACCCTTTAAAGTTTATTAGTACCGGTTTAAATTTCAATGCTCCGGTACATTTCAGTGGCACTTTCAATGTCATTGACATGCCTAATTAATTTGAGTGTCCTGTGTCAGTTCAGTGTGAGCTTCTCCGTCAGTTAAATTCATTGTTACCGCATGATTTATTTTTAAAAAAGTAAACGTTTTACTGCAGATATTTTAAATGGCTGATGAATTGTTAAAAAAGTAAACTTTTTACAGCCGATTTTACTGCCTTATTAAATGTTCAAAATTGTGTCAGTTAATAGGGACTATTTACCCTTGCATATGGACACTGTTCCAATAAAGCAATATTTTAATGAAAAAAACTGAATTTACTTTTTTTTTTTCATTTATATTGCACTTTGTCCATTTTATAAGCGCAATAATACCTTCCAGGGTATGACTTGAACATATATTACTGAACGGCTGTGGCTGAACTCTCTTGGCCTAGCGGCCTCGTGACTCACTACACCCCAGCCGTGCGGTTATATATGTTCAACTGATACCCCGTCGTGTCTTATTGCTTACATGTTTACTACGTCTTCTGAGTTTTGAGCACATATATGTTACGGTGTCACATTTTTTGTGTCATAGCAACACTAGTAAAAGGTGTTCTTTGCCACTCTGGGGCCAGCATTGTGTCTACCCATTTCACAACATTATATCAAACTTCCTGATATTTTTTGTCAACTTTCTCCAACTAGAACTCAACCCCTACATCATCTTCTGGATACTGCTGCCTATATTGGTAGTATGATGTCTCCAGAACCCATCGATTCAGGCACACACTTTCAAAACCAGGATGATCAGTGATGCAAACAATTATGTCAGCACCAGCTTCGCTGTTGTTATGTTCAATTTTGTCTAAAAACCTGTGAGATTCCCTGCAGCAGATACTGCTGATGGCGTCGGTCATTGGGACACAATGTTTGCAGGAACACCTAAGAAACAAAAAGTTTTACACCAAAATTAAGTGTGACACAGTATATGAATGTTGTAAAAGGATCTTTGAAAAGACACCAAGAAAAGTAAGAAGGAAGAGAAACAAACAAACACGGTAGTGCCTTCAAAGCATCTTTCAAAATGCAGGCGGAGGAACTATTTTATTACAGTTTTGTCCGGCCCGGTGGCACAGAGCGCTGAGCGCTGGATGCCAGACCTCGAACCATGCTGCCGACCCGGGTTCTGGAACTCGGGCGCCGGGGTCTGGCAGGGGAAGAAGATGATCAAGCATCCAAAGGACTGCTGTCCTCTCCTGGGGTAAGATGAGTGGGACACCTCGCTCCAGTAGTGGCCCCCGGTGGAGACCAGGGGCACTGCAGGTAGCGGCGCACGAGGGACAAAAACACCAGAAGACGGGTCAAAACACCCCGGATTGCCCGGATTAAAGCATCCAGTTAAAGACACGTGTGAAGACTTCATGCAGGTTCAGTCCTCGCCTTAGCAGTACCAGAGGCCAAACAGGAAAAATATTGTGCTGTGCCACCCCAACCGGTGCCTTCCCCCTTGGAAGAGAGAGACACACTCGGTGAAAGGGTAACGCCGAGCTACCTCGAGGTAGGCTGCGATATGAGCAGAATGGCACCCGGGGATGTTGGAGGGGGTGCAGGGAACCTAGGATGCCTGAAGGAGTGGTAAGATACAGAGCCAGGAGGGAAGAAAATAGAATGTCAAAATAAAGGAGAAAAGAAACTAACTTTATCCTCATGTTTCATTATCTTTTTTTTTTTCAACTTATTATTTTTTAACTTCACCTTTTCTTACCTCAATAATACCCAAGAGGGAAGGTGGTCTTGTGCTATTCCAGACCTTCCAGGGGCTATATGGCCCTCCGCATACGGCATCAGGCCTCAGTACACCACTTGGTGGTTGCTATAGCACAATATGGACCACTCTGTGGGGTATTATCGCTTACGTATGATGCTGGGACAGCATACTGGCTGTAGTCTTTTGTTAAAATTAGTACTAATAGGACCAAGTGTCCAAAGCAAAATAAAAATAAATTGCGAATAATTCAGCACATATCGACACCCATTATGATAACATCATCTGTAACATACCAGTCATTGTTACCGATTCTACCATCACTGCTTCCTTTATCCCCTAAGCTTTAAGGTTTTTCCAGCAGTGCATGAGCAGGTGGCTCAAATCTGTAGGGCTGAATTCCACCAGACAAAGCTAAATCTGTCACACTGGTAGGAACTTCATCACTGACTGCATCGTCACTAGATTGGTAGTCTGCATAATCATGATGACTTCTGTCATCACTGTCATCAGTATCATGAAAAGAGTCATCATCCACATCACTGCTTGACATTTTCTGCAAAAATATTAATAATAAAATGGAGTATGAAAATAGAGTAGGTGGCAGAAAAACAGCAGCATTTCACTGACTAGTGCATGCATTCATCCACCACTGTGGCAGTGCTATGGAAGTCATGCAGTACCATGTCACTGTACAGTACCCATCACAGGTGTGTCACACAGTCCACCATGACTCGATGTGGACCACTCCACAGCCTGTCATCCAATTCTGTGTTACCCTCTGTGTGCCTGTGTCACCTCACATGTCACATCGTACGGACCATGGCAGGTATGGCTAATAAAGCACAGGTGCACTGCACATTGCACCGCACTCCACAGACAGAGGCTCCACATGCCGCATGGCATGCGGCTGTCCTGTTGTTTACTTGTGACAGCCAGCATGTTTCTACTAATGAATCTGTGTGTCCACCTATGTGTCTGCACCCTCCCACTACTGCACTACACAAAGGGATGACCTTGGTAACCACACCACGACATGTTCAGATCCATGTCTATGTGGCCAACTGGCATACATTGCTCATAGATATCCCATAGAAACATTCAAATAGGCTGTGTGGCACCTACATGGGTAATGTAGTATGCCCATGCAATGACCATAGGCACCTCAGGCATAAAAGGGCATGCCTTGGGATGCACAGGCTATCTGCATGTCACCGTTGCTCAATGCCTGAAGCACCTCCTACTTTTTCCACCATCAGACTGGGGACAGTTTTCTGCATGGGGTGAAGATCACTGAAGTCCAGCATTTCACACGTCATAGACAGGGCAGATGTCCATGATGGGTAATGTGCCATCTGACATCCACAGCCAGTGTGTAACCCATGTCACACAATGTGCACCGATATGATTGCTGGTGGCGCACATCCCAAGCAGGGTGTCAACAACTTCTCCATGGCCTGTGCATCCTGGCTGCACAGTTGCTGATATCACCACATTCAAAACCAAAGTGAACAGAACAGAAACTATGATGGGGGTGGTGTATCGATCAGCAGCTGATCTGTACATGTAGGCACAATAATCACATGACAAAAGAAAATTACGAGATTAATCATTTGAAACTGCTGGCCTATGTTCAATGTCCTTCACTTCCACACACCCCATCCTAATAACCCCTCAGCTATCACTGATAAAATCCAGCGCCTTCACATCCTTCCACAGGCTCATCACCTTCACCATGCTCATTCTATTCCTACACAGACAATATTCAATCTCCTCAGCAGCCTATAATCATCCATTTCAGAGGCTCATGGAAAGTCTACCAAATGTTTCCTATGCGTCTTGGGGGGGGCACCTCCCATAACAACAACCTGCAAAAAAACACTATTTAGATGTCAACTGGAGGCACTGCACTACAATGTAAAAAGAACAATATTATTCTTTCTATCCATACTCCACTTTTGATGGTTTCAAGATCCACGGCTCCAGATTGAAACTTGTTGCATGCAAGGTTTACATGGACTGGGGTGCAACACATGAGTGGAAATGGTAACTACAACATGAATCAATTTCATTGAAAAGGTTTGTTGGATAGCGATCAAAAGGTGTTGCCCCCCTTCCCCGACAGACATAGTATGCATAAGTAATGTTAACATTTGGGATGGACTTTACACGAGCCTGTGGATATCGATTATGGCACTAGATTGACAGGTAAAAAGCATTTGCAGTGTCACAAAAGTGAGGCATCTATCCTTACTGGCACAACGTCACTATAACGAGTCAGTCACAACATAGCATCACAATAGCCACAGATTATTCAGTTTTTTAGATTTCTATTCAGCCTCCTTTCCGGAAACAAATGTCCACTACAATACCACACTGCAGACACAGGAATAGAGTCCAGTGCACATTCACACATAAACCGCACCCTCCCAAGATTGCTTCGCAAATCGGGTAACAGTAAAAAACAGATGCGATTACAAGGAAGGTCAATTATGAGCACTTCAAGATAGTTACACATTGGACATCACTTACTTCAACTATCTAATTATTGACCTGGATGCTACTGTTACTAGATTAGCTACACACAATCACCATTCCAATAAACGAGGAAATGTTTAGACTTCCGGCAAACTGGGGCTTCATTTACTGACGTCACACTTACTTCCGCTCCGATTGCGTTACGGCTCGGGAATCTTCAGCTTTTTCTGGTGGTATCGTTAAATTAATTAAAATTGCATTTAAAATGAGATTTTTCAATGTTCCTACAACATATATTCAAGCTCAGAGATATCCCTGCGTGCCACCATAACAGGTACTGTGTTCGATGAAAGCTGCTCTTTAATCTTGGAATATATTAACCATGGCCTTCTCACATTCTCACCATTATGAAGCTTTATTTTATAAAATATTGTGCTAAATCAATAGTGCTGATCGTCATATGGGAAACTGTGTTTTTATACCTGGGATGGTCCTTGTTCAGTTAATATCTCACGTGACCTGCCATCAATTTGCGGTGGCCAATTAGCAGGATCTAACCAGTCATCTTTATGCTCTATACCTGAAAGAGAACTTGTGCCCTCATACAACACCTTGTGCTGCTTTGTTTCATCGAGGCACAGGTCAGGAAGCATAAGAATACTAGAAGCAGTTGTAAAATTCGCAACAAGTGATTTATTATTAATAACAGCAAAATAAAAAAAGTGTTCAGTATAACTGTTTACAAAGGCAGCATAAACAGAGAAAGGCCATCTGGGTTTCTTCTCAATTTAAAATCTCAGTCTCTGTGTTTCTCTTCTGCAAAACATTGCAGCTCCTTTTTATAAGTCTGTGCAAGTGCTCGTTAAGAAAATAGCATGCTTCTCATACAGTGTTCTTGTAAGTTTCCAATATTCTAGTCAGTTTCAGCAGGTGGAGCAAAAAGAACATTGTGACCCAGAACTGACCTCTTGTTTACATATTCTGCAAAAAGCTTAAAAATTATATCTCAGGTTAATCCACTGAGTTCCAACTAGCTTTACAATTATTTCAACAGTATAGCTATATACATTTTTAAACAAAGGGATCCCATTATCAGTTACATTTCTACAATATGATTAACATATATTTTTATACTGGCAGATATGCAAGGGGGGAGAAAATACAGAGGGTAGAGGGATAGTGAGAGGCAGAGAACTGCAAGACTGTTGGGGTGATCAAGTCCTAGGTTTCACGAGAAAATCTGGTTACGCAACCAGACAAGAGACAGAAAAGGAGAGAATAGAACAGATCCTTGCATTTAAACTTTCTGTAGAACTGGGACAGGGCCCTATTCAACCCTGTCACCTACCCCCCTCCTTAAGACGGGAACCTGTTTTACAAAAACAGGTTTCTAAAACTTTCTTTAAAGTCTCCTTTAACATGACAGTAGCTTATAATCTTTATAGTTCAGAGCATATGAAGCATATCAAACAGAGAAGCTTCAACTCACACATTTTTTCAACCTTCAGAATTCTCAATTCATGATCCATATCTAGACAGAAAACCAGCATTTACATTCTCTTTCCCAGATTTGTGCATCACTTCAAATTTAAATGGCTGTGTGCCAGGTAGCACCGTGTGATTCTAGAATTTTTATCCTTCATTTGGTTAAGCCAACAGAGAGGATTATGATCTGTTACAAGTACAAAGTCAGCTCCTATTAAGTAAAACTTAAGGGACTCCATTGCCCACTTTGCTGCAAGACATTCATTTTCAATGGTAGAGTACCCTTTCTCTTTGGCATGCAATTTCCTACTTATGTATAGAATAGGATGTTCTTTCACATCTAGATGCTGACTCAAGACTGCACCTAGGCCTACCTCTGATTAATCAGTCAGTAACAAAAATTGTTTCTCAGAGTCTGGGCTTCTTAAAACAGGTGCTGAACATAATGCAGACTTAATGGCCCGAAAAGCCTCGTCACACTCTTGGGGTTCATTTCACATTATTTGGGTACCTTTTTTTTTTCACAAGTTCAGTGAGGGGAGTAGCTAGCTCAGCAAAACTGGGAAAAAATCTCCGATAATAACCAGACAGCCCTAAAAATGACTGGACATGTTTCTTGGTTTTGGGGACAGGGCTGTTAGCTGCAGCTTCTATCTTGGAAACCTCTGGCTTAACTTCTCCATTTCCCAAAACATAGCCCAAATATCTGATTTCCTGCATGCCCAATGCACACTTGGTAGGATTAATTGTCGGACCTGCCTTTTTGATCAAATGGATAACTGCTCGAAGGTGTTCCAGGTGGATTTTCCAGTCTGGACTATACACCACAACATCATCCAGGTACGCAGCACAATAACCAGTGTGTGGGGATAAAATTACATCCATGTACTATTGGAATGTAGCGGGTGCGTCATGTAAACCAAACAGCATGGTGGTGAACTGATACAATCCTATAGAAGTGGCAAATGCAGTTTTATCTGTGAATTCTTTAGCTAGGGGGATTTGCCAGTAACCCTTGGTGAGATAGAGGGTACTGATGCATTTGGCACTCCCCAGTCTGTCCACCAAATCATCTATTCTGGCCATAGGATAATTGTCAAATTCTGACACTTGATTAAGTTTCCTAAAATCAAGGCGTATCCTTACACCCCTTTCTTTTTTGCTTACAATCACCATTGGTGATGACCAAGCACTTCTCAACTCTTCTATGATACCCAATTCTTTCATTTTTTTGTATTTCCTTAACAACGTCAGCTCTTAACTGCTCTGGTAATCTGTATGTCTTTTGTCTAATAGGGTGAGCATTCTTTGTCACTATTACGTGCTCAACCTCTTTTGCTTGGCCAGGTATTGTGGTAAAAGTACTGTTAAATGTCTTTAGCAAGTTACAGATTTCTGCGGTTTGTTCAGAGGTTAAGGAAACATTCACCTTGACAGCATCAGCAGTTACAGTTTGTTCCAGTATATCGTAAGCTGCATCCATATCTTCTTTATCAGTTTCTGGTAAAATTAGCATAACAGCTTTTAGTGTTTTTTTCAATCCATTTCTTGAGGAGGTTAGCATGATGTATCTTAGTAGGATTTTTCATATCAGGGTCTCAGTCTAATAGTTAACTTTGCCAGTACATCTAAGAACCATATAAGACCCTTGCCACTTTGTGAACAGTTTATTTTCTCTAGTGGGTAACAGTAGCAAGGCCTTTTCACCTGCCTCAAAAACTGTGTCTTTTACCCCGTGGTCATAATACACCTTCCTCTGGTTTTGGCCCTCTTCCTGATTACTATGGGCAATTTCAACATATTTTGCCAGCTTCTTTCTCAGGGCACACATACATGGTGTAATAGATTGTTTCTGATTGGGGTTATCTTCCCATGTTTCTTTTATTACATCTAGTGGCCATCTAGGTTGTCTACCATACAGCATTTCAAATGGTGAAAAACATGTTTTTTTTTTTTGGTTTTTTAAGTTGTTTAACCAGGAGTAGCACACTAAGCTGACAGCTTTTTTACAGGTGCGACCTGGGAGCACATGGAAGTTAATTGACTTGCTCAGGTCACACAATATGCAAGTGGAAGCTGTGGGATTCAACCCCAGGTCTGGTCTGCTGGATGTCACCAGATTTGCAGCTCAGAGCCTTAAACCACTGCGCTATACTGTCTCCCAATGTTGATGCCTGTGGCACTTCTCTGTGTGCAAAAAGCAGGTAAGGAAAGTATTGGTCCCAATCTTTCCCTTCCCCTTTTACAAATGTTTTTAACATGCATTTTAGAGTTTGATTAAAATGTTCAACAAGACCGTCTGTCTGTGGGTGATAAGGGGAGGTTCTTATGGCAGTGATACCTAGTGGTCTGTACAGCTCCTTAAGTAATGCAGCACCAACATTTCTACCCTGATCAATAATGATTTCTTTATGTTTGCCCACTCTACTGAAAATTTTGGCAAGCTCTGTTGCCACTTTGGAGCTTTGACAGTATGCATTGGAACTGCCTCTGGGTATCGAGTAGCATAGTCACATACTACCAAAATGAATCAATTACCCTTTTTACTTTTGTCTAGGGGGTCAACCACATCCATTGCAATTCTCTCAAAAGATACATCTATCAAGGGAAGGGCCCCAGGGGCACCTGGTCTTTTGTAGAAACTGGGGCTACTTTCTGACACTCAGCACAAGAAATGCAATAGGTAGCAACATCTTCATGAATTCCAGGCCAGTAAAATATTTACAGCAATCTGGCAAGGGTGCGATCTCTCCCTGAGTGACCAGCCATAGGACTATCATATGCTATCTGTAACAACTCAGATCTATACTTTTGTGGTATAACCAATTGTTCTATCTCGTCCTGTTTCTGAGGTTTAACCCAAACTCTGTATAGTAGCCCATTCAATTTTTTAAACATAGGTTCACCCTGTTTTGGTTTCACCCCCAGCTGCTTAAAACAACCCTGGAGAGAAACATCATTAGCTTGTTCTGAAAGAAAATCACAATCAGTTATCAGTTTAGTTTCAGTATTTTCATATGTTAATTATTTATTTATTGTATTCTCAGATTAAACCTTTGAGCTAAGAGCTCTTTACATTGGTTCCATGTCAGGAAATTTCAACACAACAAGGTAGGTGAATTATACAAAGGATTGCAAAAATACAGGGTAACCAGCAAGGTATATAGCCAACACAAAACAAGTCACGACCAAGGAAGAAGGACTTAAGCAATCAGACAATATACAGAGCCCAACAGTTATACCTGTCGGTTGTCTGCAAAAAAGAAAGAGTTGAAAAAGTTGCTAAGTGCTAAGGGGGGTAGCCCCGAGTGCAGTGTGCATAAATAGAGTGGTGAGATTAGTTCAGCAGTAGGGAGGGGGGAGGTGAATAGAGTGTAGGCAGAGGGTGTGAGTGCAAAGCGTGTGAGGGGAGTAGGAGGGCAAACTCAAGAGAAGGAGGGTTAGGAGTGTGGGACAGGAGAAGGGAGTAAAGGGGGAGTGGAAGGTGGAGCAAGTAATGGCAGTCACATTGGGATTCATACTTCATAAGTTGCTTGAGGTTCACTTTGAAAGTACCCAGCGTGGGCAGGCGCACAATGTTCTCATGTAGGGAGTTGTACCACAGCGGAGCTCGGTATGCAAAGGACCTTTGTCCTTGGGATGTTCGACATTTTGGAGTTAGGAAGAACTGGTGCTTGGAGTTTTGGGTGTGCTGTGGGTTAATGCAGTGGACCAGAAGTTGTTGGACCCCTGGCAGAAGTTGACAAAGGCGGATCTTTTTGGCCAGGAGGTAGGTTTGTATTTTAATCTGCCATTGAGTGTGAGCCAGTGCGCCCTGGCATAGAGGTCACAGGTATGTGTCAGCCGGTGCACACCTGTAGTGAGCCAACAGGCTTTGTTGAGTGCAGTTTTTATGTGCTGGAGGGCAGTATCTGTGGCAGAGCCATATATAGGCAGACTGTAGTCCACCAGGGAACCTACTGAACTGTGAACAGCTATGCTTAAAGCTTCTGGGGTCAGGCTATGCTTGTGATGATGAAGCCCTAAGTGCTTGTTGATCACTTTGGCCATGTTATCAATGTGGAGGGTATCGGAGAGTGAGTTGTTGATAGTAATACTGAGGTATTTAAAGTGTTGAACAAGTTCAAGGGAGGCCCCTGCCGATACTGCATATTGATAGTGGGTAATTTCTGTGCTTGTTTTGTGGGCTGGTGAACAGTATGGTTCTTATTTTCTTGTAGTTCATTATCAACTTATGATCTTTGAACCATTCTCTACACTGGAGAAGTTGCTTTGGAGTTGCTGCTCCAGTGCACTGGGGTCAGAGCCATTTGAGAAAACAACCGCATCATCTGCGTAAAGGAGGATGCGGCGCTGACTGGCTTGGAGGAGGCAATTCTGGAATAAACTGAATAGGATGGGACCCAGTATTGACCTCTGCAGAATGCCTGAGCAGACAGGTTTGCTGTCTGAGAGGACAGTACCTATCCTAACTTGCTGGGAACGACAGTGCAGGTAACTGTGGAACCATGCAACAGCATCATGGGCTTGGCCTGTAGTAGTTAGTTGGTCAGCGAGAAGGGCATTATTAACCATATCGAAGGCCTTTGTTAAGTCGATAAAGATTACCCAGCAAGTTGTCCAAGATCAAGAGATTTGTGGATGATGCCCGTGAATTCCAGGAGGGCGGTAGTGGTGCTGTGCCCAGCCCTAAAGCCATGCTGCTCAGGGCATAGAAGCTTGTGTTTATCCAGGTATTCGACGAGTTGGTCCGTGACAATTCGTTCAAGGGCCTTCAAGAGGGGTGGAAGTATAGAGATAGGTCTATAGTTCTCAGGCAGGGCACGAGCCCCACTCTTGTGCACAGGAATAACTACTGCGGCTTTCCCTGTCAAGTAAGGTACCAGTCTGATTGCCTTTTGCTACTTTGGCCACTGCAACCCATTCAAAAGTTGTCAGGTATGCTTCAATATCATCCGAGGGACATAACTTTGTAAGTTTAAGGTATTTTAAGTTGTTTGCATCTTGTTGCTCTGCTGGACCAGTGCTGGATCCTCCAGCTTTAAGAACTTGGAAGGCATCCAGCCATCGCTGCTCCTGTCACTGCATCTCTTCTCTCATCTGCTGCTCCTGTCGCTGCATCTCTTCTCTCCTCTGCTGCACCATCTCTTTTTGTTGTATAGCCCACCTTTTGAAAAAGGCAATCAGGCTTTCAGATTCAATCACTGCCTGTTCTGTTTCTATAACTGGTGCTGGCTGTACAGTCTCAGCTTGGACTTCTGTCTCTGCTAGTTTGGCTGCCATTCTCCTGGTAACCACTCCTGGGCTTGCTGCTGCAGAATCCATACCTTTCTTCTATGCTTCCCTGGTACCAGGTCTAGTACCCATGTACAAAACTCCTAGCTTAGAGTATGGATGGCGTAAATCCCACTTAGGCTGACCCCATCTGTTGTCAAGGCACAGGTCAGGAAGCATAGGAAAACCAGGAGCAGTTGTAAAATGTGCAACAAGTGATTTATTATTAATAACAGTAAAATAAAAAATAAAATTGTTCAGTATAACTATTTACAAAGGCAGTATAAACAGAGAAAGTCCATCTGGGTTTCTTCTCAATTTCCAGTCTTGGTCTCTGTTTCTCTTTTGCAAAACATTGCAGTTCCTTTTTAAAAGTCTGTGGAGGAACTTGTTAAGAAAACAGCATGCTTCTCACACAGTGTTCTTGTAAGTTTCTAATGTTCTAGTCAGTTTCAGCAGGTACAGCAAAAAGAACATTGTGATCCAGAACTGGACTCTTGTTTACATCTTCTGCAAAAGGCTTAAAAATTGCATTTCAGGTTAACCTAATGAGTTCCAAATAGCTTTGCAATCATTTCAACAGTATAACTATATACAGTTTTAGCATTGCAATCATTTCAATAGTATAACTATATGCATTTTTTAACAAAGCGATCCCATTATCAATTACATTTCCACAAAATGATTCACATATATTTTTATACCGGCAGATATGCAAGGGGGAGAAAATATAGAACAGCAAGTGAGGGTAGAGAGACAGCGAGAGGCAGAGAATTGCAAGTGTGGCAGTATAGTGCAGTGGTTTAAGGCTCTAAACTGCAAATCTGGAGACCTGGGTTTGAATCCCACAGCCCCCACATGCATACTGTGTGACCCTGTTCAAGTCACAACTTCCCTGTGCTCCCGGGTTGCACCTGTAAACAAGCTTTCAGCTTAGTATGTCACTCCTGGTTAAACAATTAAGAAAAAAAAAAAGACCATCGGGGTGATCAAGTCCTAGGTCTCACGAGAAAATCTGGTTGCACAACCAGACAGACAAGAGACAGAAAAGGAGAGAATAGGACATATCCTTGCATTTAAACTCTTTCTGCTGAACAACTGGGACAGGGCCCTATTCAACCCTGTCACAGTCTGCATCTGATTCAGAAAAGTACAGTTACATAAAAACTTACCATAACAGTAGATCGTCGAGAGAGGCTCTTGCAGTAGGTAATTACATATAGGACTGATGCCGGCCGGCATCAGGACCCGATGGAAACATTTCTAGCAAGCAGTCTCTGGCAGGGACTGCCCCGCATCAGGTGACCGACGTCATGCAACGCCTGATAAGGTGCTCTCCACCCGCCTTCCAGCTTCTTTCCACAAAGGCCAAAAGGCAAGATGAGAGAGAAGCAGATATTTCCTGTCCTGGAAAAGGAGCTGAAAAGCTTAGGGGTATGGAAGGGCAGGAAGGTAACTACTGCAAGACTCTCTCAAGATCTACTGTTACGGTAAGTTCTTACATAACTGTGCTATCTTACTCGAGAGGCTCTGTAGGTAATTACATATAGGACTGAGTCCCAAGCAGTCTGGAACAAGGAGAAGCAAACAGGAGGAGGAAAGCTACTCAGAAGTAGACCCTCTGGTTGTGAAGGCCTTAGGAAAGGAGGCCTTGCAAAACAGCCAGCCCGAAGCCTGCTCTACGGCAAGAGGCAGTGTCCAAACTGTAATGTTTTGTAAAGGTATGGACAGAAGTCCAAGTGGCAGGTGCACAAATGTCAGCAGCTGACACATTCTTGAAACAAGCCGCAGAGGCAGCGACCCCTCTGGTGGAGTGGCCTCTAACTTGACCTGGCAGGGTCTTGTTGTACTTGTCATAACAGAAAGTGATATAATGAGCCAACCATTTGATAGGCATTGCTTAGAAACAGTATTGCCTTCTCTTTTATGAGCAAAAGAGATGAACAGTTGATCAGTCTTTCTGAGATCCTTCGTCCTGTTGGTGTAGTATCTCAGAATTCTGTGAACATTCAGAGTATGCAGGAGGTATTCTCCTTGATTAAAGTGCTACGTAAAAAAGGCAGGCAACTCAATGGATTGATTCAGCGTCGATTCCGCTACCACCTTAGGGAGAAACTTAGGGTTGGTACGCAGAGCCACACGTTGTTGTGAAAAATCAAATATGGGATTTTGCACATCTGGGCCTGGAGCTCGGAAATCCGTCGAGCAGAAGTAATGGCCACTAGGAAGAGAGTCTTCCAAGAAAGGAACTTTAGGTCTGCTGAAGCTGCTGGCTCGAAAGGAGGCAGAGTAAGCTTCTCTAAAATGAAATTCAGATCCCAAGTAGGAGCAGGAACCCAGATAGGAGGTTGTAAGTGAAGAACCCCTCTCAAAAAGGACTTAGAGACCTCCAGCTGAGCAAATGTTCTGTCTGCAAAGGGGACATGATAGGCAGAAATGGACGCCATGTGAACCTTTAAGGATGAATGGCTAAGACCCAGATCGAAGAGGTGTCGGAGGTAATCCAGAAGTCATCCGACAGAGCACGAGAAGGGCTCGACGTCATTGGAGGCGGCCTAAATAGAGAACCGCTTCCATTTCATGGCATAAGTAGATCTGATTGAGGGTTTCCTGGCCTCCACCAGAATCTCAGCTACTCGGGAGAACCCCGAATTGGGCTTGAGCTATGTCTGCAGGAGCCACGTGTGCAACTGAAGGGACTTGAGGCCTGGATGGACCAGGGTCCCCTGATCCTGGGTCAGCAAAAATAGTGACAGAGGAAGAGGAGGTTCCTCTGAGTACTGTTGCAGAAAAGAGAACCAAACTTGCCTGGGCCAGAAAGGAGCGATCAGAATCAATCGAGCTCCTTCTGAACAAGTTTCTGCAAGACCCTCATAATCAGTGGAATCGGTGGGAAAGCATAGACCAATCTGCCTTTCCAGTCTAGAGACAGAGCGTCTCTCCAAAAAATGTCGCGCCCTGGAGCGAGTGAGCAGAAGATAGGAAGTTTTGTGTTTTGAGGGGATGCAAGCAGGTCTACTTGTGGAGTTCCCCAGCGTAGGAAGATGTTGTCTACGACCCCCTGATCCAGCTCCCATTCGTGAGCTAGAGCAGATGACCGGCTGAGCCTGTCTGCCAGCATGTTCTCGACCCCCGGGACGTGAGATGCCATAAGGTGAAGGTTGTGCTGCACTGCCCAATCCCAGACTCACATTGCCTCTCTGCAAAGGGGGTAGGAACGAGTTCCTCCCTGTTTGTTGGTACCACACACATATTTTCTGTCTGTACAGCTAGGTGACTGGGAGACAGATACAGATGCAGAGCCTTAAGATCATACAGCACTGCCCTTAGTTCGAGCATATTAATGTGAAGGGACTTCTCGAGCTTGGACCAGGAGCCCTGGGTCCTGTGAGGACCGAGATGGGCTTCCCAACCCTTGCCGGAGGCATCCGTAGTCAACATCTGCAAGAGGGGAGGAAGACCGAAAGGAACTTCCCAGCAGAGGTTCTCCTGAACCATTCACCACTGCAAGTCCCGAGCCATCAGAGTGGAGACCAGGACAAGTTGATCTAGATCATCCACTAGCTGATCCCATTGAGACCCAAGCGTCCACTGAGAGATTCTCCTGTGGAGCTGAGCATGAGGGACTGTTGGAATCGCAGCTGCCATTAGCCCGAGGAGGTGAAGGACTGACCTGGTGCTGACCCACCTGCGGCTGGACAACAGGCTGACCTGAGCCTGGAGAGTGGACGCCCTGTCCGGTGGCAGGAAGGCCATGCCGGAGGTCGTGTCCAGGATCACCCCAATGAACTGGAGCCTCTTGGACGGCATAAGATTGGACTTGGCCTGGTTTATGGTAATACCCAGGCAGGCAAAGACCTGTTGGGTAAGGGAAAGGAAGTGCAGGAGTTCCTCTCTGGATGGTGCCGCCAGGACCAATCGTCCAGGTACGGGGAAAACCTGCACACCCTGGGTACGCAGGTAGGCCGCTACCACCAAAAGGCATTTGGTGAACACCCGGGGCACCGAGGAAAGACCAAATGGGAGAGCCTTGAACTGGTAGTGGTCCCCCTGGAACGCAAAATGCAGGTATTTGTGGTGGGAAGGGCGGATAGGGATATGCAGGTAGGCATCCTGCATATCCAAAGTGCACAGCCACTGTCCCGGCCGGAGAAGGGGCAGGAGGCTTTGCAGCAAGAGCATCCTGAACCTCTTGTACTCCACGAACATTTTCAGGGAGCTGAGGTCAAGAATTGGCCTCACGTCCCCTGTTTTCTTCGGGACCAGAAAAAATTGGAATAGTACCCCATTCCCTGAAGACGAATGGGGACGGGTTCTATCGCCTCCTTCAAGAGAAGGGAGGAAATTTCTTCCTGGACCAGAAGAAGATGCTCCTACGAGTACGACGACCTTGGGGGAGGGTGTCAAGTGGGTTTCTGGAGAAACTCTATTGAGTGTCCCTCTGCAATGAGTTGGAGCACCCAGGAATCTGATGTTATCCTCTCTCGGAGGTGGAGAGAAAACCTCCTTCCTACCGGTTCCTCTGGAAACGCCAGAGGCTGTGGGAGAGGAAGGGAGTCAGGTGGTGTGGGGCAGCGTTGCAGCTGAAGCTCTCGCTGCTTTTTTTGGGCAGTGGGGGCTTGGCAGCCAGAGGGGCCCGACGTTTATTGGCCCGCTTTCCCTGTGGTTTCGCCCTTTGCTGATTCTGTCTGCGAAAGGGACGATGCTGCGCTAGAGGCGGATTGTACATGGAGTCCACAGACTTCAGTGCAGTCCCCTTCTCCTGCAGGTTGGTGATAATGTCTTTGACATCACCACTGAACAGCACCGAACCCTGGAAGGGTGCTTCCTGAACAGCAGACTGCACTTCCGGGACCAAACCTGACACACGGAGCCAGGCATGACGTAGTAACCCTACGGCGAAAGCTGAGCTCCTACCAGCAGTGTCCACTGCATCATACGTGGCGCGAAGCATGTGCTGACTGGCCAAATGAGCAGAACGGACAAGGTCAGCCACTTCCTGTTTAACCTGAGAGTCAGGAAGGGAGTCCAACTTGGATTCCATCTCACTAAGAATTGCCTTCTGGTAATCCCCCATGTGACCGACATAGTTCAGGGCCCTAATACCCAGAGTAGAAGAAGCATGAATCTTCTTGCCGTACTGGTCCAGAAGACGGGATTCTTTGCCAGGTGGAGACGAGCTCAAATGCTTCGGATTAGCTGACCGGCCGTGAGAGGCACTAATCACAACCGAGTCAGCTCAAGGGTGAGAATCAAGGAAGTTAACACCCTTGGGAGCCTGTTATAGCCTAATAGACTTCCAAGGAAGAGGGGCTAATGCTGACGGTTGCATCCAAATGGTGGACACAAGGTCAGCATGAGGCTCAGTCCAGGGTGGCTCTAAGGTTGGAGGGGTCTCTGGGCAGATCCAGGTGCTCAGTGAGTTTCTTACGCTGTGGGTCCGGCTCCAAAGAGCGCCACTTATGAACTTCCTGGATTTTGCGCAGCAACTCTGAGAAAGAAGGATCCTCCGGAGGACACTTCGGAGGAGTCCTAGGCCTGGGTTTGGTCGGAGAGCGTGGCTCGTCATCCGGGTCGGAACAACCGTCGGAGTCATCCAATGTGTCTGAGGAGGAAGAAGAAGAAGACTCCCTCTCCCGGCATGGGGGAGGAACAGACGCCTTAGGAAGCCCTCGGGGAAACGTGTCCTGTCCCGCCCTGGAACCAGAAGACTCGCCCCTGGTATCTGGAGGTGGGGAAGGAGTCTGTCGTCTGGGGCGTACGGGAGCCGGAACCGGCACCATCGCTGGGAGATGACTCTCCACCTCTCTGGTGAGCTGAGCCTTGGCCTCAGCCCACCAGGAGGCCAGAGTCTCCTTTAAGTCCACTGGCAGCTGAGGGGACAGTGGAGGAGGAGGGCAATATGGATACTGAGTGTACCCGTAGGGTGCGTATCCATAACCCGATGGTGGGAAACCCGGCATTGGGTAGTGAGGTACTGAGTACTGCGGCGTCAGGTAGGTCGGTGTCAGGTACTGGGGCGTTGGATACTGCGGAGCCGGGTAAGACGGCACCGGATAAGATGGATTTGGATACCCGGGGGTCTGACGGAGCAGACGGCCCGGCTAGAAGCCCAGCAGGCATGCCTGGAGGAGAAGGCCTGGCAGGTGGAGGGCCCAGCATTGGAGTGGCACCCAGGAGGGGGATGTCACCGGCGTCGGTATGACCGCCGTCGGAGCCGGCGTCCGGGGAACCGACGTCAGGTCATCTGGCCCAATGGGAGGGAGGCCTGACGGGACGCAGCAGGAACCTCGGCATCACCCGGGGATGGTGGGAAAAAATCCCCGGGTTCAGGCTGAGGAGACCCAGGGTCCCCAGAGGGCAGCGAAGTCTGCGGGAAGCCAGGAACGGTGGACGTAAGAGGGTCCGATGTCGGCTCAGCTGCTGCACACACATCAGGTCGGCTGACGTCCGACTTATCAGCGGAGTCCGGGCGGACGTCGGAGGAGCTGGCGTCCGACTTATGGGACCCATCACCCGAGGCAGGTCGCAAAGGAGGAGCGGCCTGAAGGGTCGAGCGACTTATTGACCATCTCGGTGTGGGCATCAGAGGAGCTGACATCCAGCTTACCGGAGCTGCTCGAACCTTTACCGGGAGCGGAGGCCTCCAACAGCCCGGAGGTGCCCGAAGGGCCCGAGCGTGAGCCAAACAGGCGGGCCGACGCTGCCTTGGAAACTTCCAGGATGGCCATCGCAGAGCGGTCCCCGGAGGGGACATTACCTGGAGCACAGCGACTCCAGCCGGAGTTGCGGTGGAAGAGAAGCCCCTGTCCCGATGCTTCTCCTTGTCCTTCTTCTTACGATGGCCTTCAGGGGAAGTGGACGCCTGCCGGAGCTTTTTCAACTCCTTCTCAATGTAGGACATCTTCTTCTTGAGGATATGGGCCTCCAGGGACTGCTGCCTCCGCCTGGGTGGCGGCAGCAATTTAAGGCAGTGCTGGCACTTCCACCTGATGGTCTGGGGCCCAGACAGAAGAGGCACTGGGAATGGCGCCTGTGCAGGAGTTGGGGCCGACGAGTCACACTTATTTTTGTGCTCGAGGGTGGGGGACAAATATACACCAACGGAAGGCTGATGATTAGGTTTAATAATCAAAAAATGACAGTAAGTACTGCCGTGACAGAGCTGACGAGCTTGAACTTTACCATGAGCGCTGACACGAGCTAACGGTGGAAAGTATGGGGTTGCGGCGAACGCCTTTATACTGATGTCACATGACCGTCACCTGACATGGGGGAGGTCCCCCGCCAGAGACTGCTAGCTAGAAATTTTTCTGTCGGGTCCTGACGCCGGCCAGCATCAGTCCTATATGTAATTACCTACTGCAAGAGCCCTCTCGAAGTAAGATCATCTGTGCTTGTCAATGTGCCTTTTAAATTGTTTTCTTGTACTATGTGCACAGTACTGTTACTGGCTAACAAATCTATGGCTGTGAAACTGTCAATATTACACATATTGGGTTGTGAAACTATAGTACTGGAATTCAATGCTTTTGTGGGTATGTTACTCCCACCATGATTTTCCTAATCTGTGCTGTACTGCACAGTACAAAATTAGTGCCTTTTCCATTATCAATTTCTGTTTCAGACTCAGTGTTGTCTGCTGGTTAACATACACTGACTTGAATGTGGTTGGAATTTCTCATCACTACCACAATCTTCCTGCTGGTTTTCTTCTAAGCACTAACTAGTTGTCTTTACAAATTTCTTCATTGTGTCTCATAAACTAGCCAATTCAATATCTATCTGACCTTTTCTCTTTCTATTTGCAGCACCTGACAGCTTCTTTGTTGTCATTTTTGATGCGGTGCTGTTGATGAAATAAATAAAACTAATCAGTATTTAAAAGTAGATTTAAGATTGAGTATCAACAGTAGTATCACAGTCACATTTGTACATTGCAGAATTGGAACCAGGATAATACTCCAAATAAATTTCATTCCAAAATGAGTTTTCTACATTACTTAATTTAAATGTTGTTGCCTATTTTGTGGTCTTGATTATGACCCTTGTTAGAAGACAGTTTATGTGCACAGCCACTGAGGATGTCATAATCAGAAATCAAAGCATAGTCCTAGTTTCAGCAGATGTTTAATATTACATGTGAAAAATTATGTCACGAAAGAGCTTACTGTTAGCAACAGACTGTGAGTTCTAGTAATGACATCAATGTTAGACTTTTTCACAGAAACTGCCTTTTTTTAAAACAAAATAAGAACATTGTTCACTTGGGAGCTTAAGCAACAGGTTGGTAGAAAAGAGCTCAGGAGTAATATTTTGTTTTAAACTGAAATATTTGAATAGTTTGTAAGTGAAATTAGTTCTATGTGTTAAAAATTATTACCTTGAATTTGAACTGATACTTGGGCTGTGATATTGTAGGTTTGGGGATAGATGTTTGGCAGGGAAAATTAGAAGGTAATTTAAATGTGTTGTTGCCTGGTGTTAGGGGAGGGACATTGCTGCAATTAACTTGTCTTTAAACAGGAATTACTGTGGCTTTCATTGTTCACTTGGGAGCTTAAGCAACAGGTTGGTAGAAAAGAGCTCAGGAGTTATATTTTGTTTTAAACTGAAATATTTGAATAGTTTGTAAGTGAAATTAGTTCTATGTGTTAAAAATTATTACCTTGAATTTGAACTGATACTTGGGCTGTGATATTGTAGGTTTGGGGATAGATGTTTGTGGGGAAAATTAGAAGGTAATTTAAATGTGTTGTTTGCCTGGTGTTAGGGGAGGGACATTAGCTGCAATTAACTTGTCTTTAAACAGGAATTACTGTGGCTTTCATTGTTCACTTGGGAGCTTAAGCAACAGGTTGGTAGAAAAGAGCTCAGGAGTTATATTTTGTTTTAAACTGAAATATTTGAATAGTTTGTAAGTGAAATTAGTTCTATGTGTTAAAATTATTACCTTGAATTTGAGACTGATACTTGGGCTGTGATATTGTAGGTTTGGGGATAGATGTTTGGCAGGGAAATTAGAAGGTAATTTAAATGTGTTGTTTGCCTGGTGTTAGGGGAGGGACATTAGCTGCAATTAACTTGTCTTTAAACAGGAATTACTGTGGCTTTCATTGTTCACTTGGGAGCTTAAGCAACAGGTTGGTAGAAAAGAGCTCAGGAGTTATATTTTGTTTTAAACTGAAATATTTGAATAGTTTGTAAGTGAAATTAGTTCTATGTGTTAAAAATTATTACCTTGAATTTGAACTGATACTTGGGCTGTGATATTGTAGGTTTGGGGATAGATGTTTGGCAGGGAAAATTAGAAGGTAATTTAAATGTGTTGTTTGCCTGGTGTTAGGGGGAGGGGACATTAGCTGCAATTAACTTGTCTTTAAACAGGAATTACTGTGGCTTTCATTGTTCACTTGGGAGCTTAAGCAACAGGTTGGTAGAAAAGAGCTCAGGAGTTATATTTTGTTTTAAACTGAAATATTTGAATAGTTTGTAAGTGAAATTAGTTCTATGTGTTAAAAATTATTACCTTGAATTTGAACTGATACTTGGGCTGTGATATTGTAGGTTTGGGGATAGATGTTTGGTAGGGAAAATTAGAAGGTAATTTAAATGTGTTGTTTGCCTGGTGTTTGGTAAGAGCCCTCCCACCCACCCTGTTGTGTAGGCTTTCTTAAATACTGAAAAGCCACTGGGGGTTGGGATTGAAGGGCTGAGTATTTCTGTTTGGGACTGAAATTGAAGCAACAGGAGTTGGTGGGCCTGTGACATCACACGGTACCTGGTGTCTGCTTACACACACTGTTAGTGGGACCGAACATGTACTGGACTGCATGTGTTTGTGAGACTTGGGAACTTTGTTGTGGGGTTGAAATTGGGTTTGTAAAATAACTACAGTCAGTATAGAGAAACTGTACTCAGGGAAGGGACTGAGAAAAGGGGTGTGCTATTATAAACAGAGGGATAATCAGGGTGGCCATATTCCACCATGGCAGGCATCTTCGGAAGGGTTGTAGGCTGCACAGGCTGTGGGATGGCAATATTCTAAATTGGGCCTGGAGAGGGAGGCTGCCCACTCTGTAGACAGCTATCTTGTATCAGGAGTGAGTATATTGGTTAAGGAGTAGCTGTGGGAGCTGGGGGTGTCCAAGGATAAGGGTGTGGATATGGGCAGCAGAAGGGTGGGGGCTGAGGGGAGGCTGGGGCAGCTCTGAAATTACAGGACACTATACAGCAAGCAGAAGGGGGATATGGGACAGAGGACCTTAGATAGGGAGTTGATGCTAAGGGAAAGCGTACAGGAGTGAAATTCTGAATTCAAGGAGACTGGAGGGGAAGAGTCAGGAGGTGCTGTTGTGCGGAAGCCTAAAACAGCAGACTGTGGGAAGGAGCTCCTAAGGTGAACGTGCAAGAGAGGAAAAAGAGGGTCAGTTTAGAGATGCAGTCAGGGAAACTTAGGTTTGATGGAGGCTGACATAGAGTGTCACAATAATTTGAGATACTAAGCATCCTGAGAGGAGGAAGGGTTGGTGGAAATGAGGAAACTTATACAGAGGCGGGAGGGAGTCAGATACCCATAGGGCATCACAGAACAGCTATGGAAAGGATAGACATAGTCCCAGAGGGAGAAGGGAAACATATATGTTAAGCAAATGGGGGAGATGCAACATATTCCAGACATGAGGGAGGAGAGCATGATTGGAGAGAAACTGGGAGACAAGGAGGTGGGAGAGGAGCCCCCCCTTCAGCAGGGAGGTCAGTACCAAGGATGGGGCCCTAGCTAAAGGGACCCACAGAGAGCCTCTGGAGACAGGACACTATAAGGGGGGATGGTGCGGGGAAGGGAAACCATCAGGCCAGGATAAATGGTTCAGATAAGAGAGGTTAAAGGGGACACCTATTCAGAGGGGTTTGAGTTAAGTGGGCAAAATAGCAAGGAGGCAGAAGGAGGGAGGGTGACAAGGGGTCTCTAATAAGGCAGGAAGACTCCCATGAAATTGCGATCATGAATAAAGTGGGGAAGGGGCTGAGAGGGCATAGTGGAGGTAACCATAAGGATGATGGTGGTGTTAAGGTTCTGTTACTGGGAGACTCGATGATTAAGGGTATCCATTGGGAGGACAGGGATGGATGCCATAGCCAGGTGAAGGTAGTCAGTATCTCTGGGCTGACAGTGCACAGAGCAAAGTTCATGGTGTATGAAATGGTTAGGATTGTGGAGGAAACTGGATTTCCTGGCATTTGGGAACTAATGATCTAGAGGAAATAGCATTATGGAAACCAAGGTTCCAAGAACTGCAGAGTCTGTCGGGATAATGGATGCAACATTTCCTTTTCGGAGATATTGCCAGTACCAAAGGCCTCAGTGGAGAAAAATGAAGCTCACAGAGGTTAATGAATGGCTCAGGAAGTGGGGTGAAGAGAATGGGTTGGGGGTGTTAGGGAACTGGAATGGGTTTGGGAGGATAAGGGACTATATGCCAGGGACAGGTTTCATCTTGCCCCATTAGGGAAGGAGATCCTTAAACAGGGGATGGCTGACTACATACAAGAAGGTGGGGTTTAAACTTGTGAGGGGGAAGGGATAAGGGGAGGCTGACCAGAAGCCTCCTCCAGATGAGGAGTAGCCTTCAAGCCCAAGGGGGAGGGGGGAAACAGACTGGAGGTGGAGGTTTCCAGGAGGAGCAGGGGAGGATGGAAGTATAAGGAATCTGGGTGGGTTGACAAAAAGGATCAGGGATAAGGGTGGGGTTAGTGTTAGTAAATGCCAGGGCTTGGGAAACAAGTTGCCAGAGTTCCAGGCCATGCTGTTCGAGGGGGTGGATGTGGCGGCAGTCCGCAGGCAGTGGCCACAAAAACCATGACTGGGACCTAAAATGCACGGGGTACACTATGCTTAGGAAGGATAGAAAGGAGGAGGGCAGAGGGGTGAGTGGCTATGTTCATTAGGAGATGACATAGAAATTGCTATGGTAGAAGAGGCAGAGGGAAATGTGGAGGCCTTATGGGTCACCTACGATCCCCAGCAGGAGATAAGGTCAAGCTGGTAGTAGCATATAGGCCCCTGGGATGAGTGATGTTCTAGAGGATGGTTTGCTGGACAAATATCATTGCCCAGTGTGGTCCAAAAGGGGAAGGAGTGGTGTTGATGGGGACCTTAATATGCCAGGTACAAACTGGGAAACCATGTCCTCTAAGGTGGCCAAGGAGCAGAGGCTGCTGGATGGCTTCCAGGATGTGTTCTTAACACAGCATGTGATGGAGCCCACAAGGGAGGGCATGTCCTGGATGTGGTTCTGGCAGATGGGGATCTGGTAAGGGACATGGTGGTACAGGACCCCTGACTGGGAGTGACCACAATACTGTCTGGTTTCAAATAAGCATTGGGGAGTGGGGTGAGATCTAGGACACTGGCAGTGGACTTCGAGGGGCAGACTTTATGGGCATGGGAAATATTCTCAGGATCACTTGAAGGGGATTACCTCAGCGACAAGTGTGGAAAAGGAGATGGGAGGTCATAAAGCGGGGACTTCATGAGGCAGTCAGGATCTGCGCTAAGTTGAAACGGCGAGCAAGGTCACATAAACCATGCTGGTGGTCCAGTGAGGTCCAGGGTAGCAGTCAGAAAGAAGGTAACTTACAAAAATATAAAACAACAAGAGGATAGGGATAAGGAAATGTACCAGCTTGCATCTCAAAAAGTCACCCAGATGGTGAGGGAGCAGAAGTCCAGTAAAGAGCAACGGCTGGCACAGGGATACATGGAGGGAAAAGGGTTCTTCCGTACATTGGGGAGAGGAGAAAAACTAAGGGCCATCTCAGCAGATTGAGATCAGAAGGAGGTTGGGTGGAAGAGGCGAGGACCAGGCAGAGGTATTTAACCAGTACTTTGCCTCTGTGTTCACTAGGGGAGAGGATGGGTTATCTACAAAGCAAGGCACAAAGGGGATAGAAGCAGGGAGTGGGATCAGGGAGCAACAGAAATGGAGCAAAAGGGAGGAAAGGTACCCCAGGGTGTCACATCTGGATAAGGATAAAAAGACCAGTAAGGTGGAGGGACGGATGATGTCATCCCACCAAAAGGGTGTGGTTTGCCCTCAAGGCCTAAGAAAGACAAATCTCCTGGGCGGATGGCATTCATCCGGAGGTACTATGGGAATTGGCGGATATACTGGCTGCACCCCTGGCAGAGCTTTTCAACAGGTCACTTGAGACAGGGAGGGTACCTAGGGATTGGCGAGAGGCACTGTGGTACCAATCCATAAAGGGGGTCGAGAGTACCAGGAAACTATAGACCCATCAGTTTAACCTCGGTGGTGGGAAAATTAATGGAGAGTATACTAAAGGAACGATTGGGGGTTTATTTGGGGGAGGTGGGAGGTCTGGATATTCAGCATTGGGTTTGTGCCTAGGTAGATCATGTCAAACCAACCTTGTGGAGTTCTATGAATGGGTAACATCAGAAATGGACAGGTAAGCCTGTGGATGTATTATTCTTGGACTTCTGCAAGGCGTTTGACTCTGTCCCCACAATGGTCTGGTGGAGAAACTGATGGGGTTAGAGTAGGCCCTTTGATGGTCAGATGGATTGAAAACTGGATAGCTGGGCGCACTCAGAGAGTAGTGGTCTGTGGGGAGCTCTCGAACCCTACAGAGGTTGGTAGGGGGTACCACAGGGCTCGTCCTGGGTCCAATCCTGTTTAATGCATACATATCGGACATCAGGATGGTATAGGTGTGAAATGAGTCTCTTCGATGACTCCAAGATGGGAGCAGTAGTTGAGGGAGAAGAGGGAGGATGGCCCTGCAAGGGACCTGACACCCTGGAAAGCTGGGCTCACACATGGAAATTATTTCAATATCACCAAGTGCAAGGTGTTGCATCTTGGTCGGGAAACCCTAAACACAGGTACACCCTGGGAGGAGGTGCTGGAAGCCTCAACAGGGAAAAAGACCTAGGGGTCATGGTGGATACATGTATGAATAACTCTGAGCAGTGCAGAGCAGCACAGCAAGCAAACAGGATGTTGGGATGCATCGCAAGGGGATCACCTCTAGGAGCAAGGAAGTGATTCTGCCGCTGTACAATGGACTGGTTAGACCACACCTTGAGTACTGTGTACAGTACTGGAGACCACACTTGAAGAGAGACATACAGCTCCTGGAGAGGGTACAGAGGAGGGCAACAAAGATGATACGAGGGCTAGGGGATTTGACTTACGAGGACAGACTTGAGGAGCTCTGCCTGTTTTCATTGGAGGAGAGGAGAGACAGGGGACATGATTGAGGTCTTAGTACCTCAAGGGAATAAATAGGGTAAACATGGAGGGATCTTTAGACTAAAGCAGGGAGGCATCACCAGAGGGCATGGTTTGAAGTTGGAAGGTGGAAGGGTGAGGGGGGAAAAGAGGAGGAGGTTTTTCACTGAGAGGGTGGTGGACCCTTGGAATGCTCTGCCTGGTGAGCTGGTTCAGAGATCCACAGTGGAGGGCTTTAAGAGAGGGTGGGACAGACACAGAAAGTGGATGTATCAGATGCTGGCCTGTCCGGGGGTGGGGATGGATGATAGGGGTTTCTGGAGCACAAGGGATGGGAGGGTCTCGGCACCCAACTAAGGATCTAGGTTCGAGCAGACTCGATAGACCATAAGGCCTAATCTGCTGGCAAATAGTATGTTAGTATGTAATTGATTTACTGAATGACTTGGGAATTTCACAAAAGAATGCAACTCCATTTTTTTCTGCCTAATCACACTTCAACCTCAACTATTTTTTCACCACGATTCCTGCTGACTGCTGTTTCATCTAGTGTCCTATCTTTCAGCCACCTACTAAACAAACATTATGACACTGCTAGGTACGCTTGTTACACTCAGCGTTTGGTTGGTAACTAGTCCTAGTTCTCACACTGGCCATTCCGGACCACAAAGCAGCCACTTCTTTTTCCCCAATTCTACCTGAGTTGAATCGCTACTCTCATGCCCTAGCCCCAAGTCCACATCTGCCCCTGCCTACCCACCTAACTACAGCACTCCACTGCCACCACAAAACCGGAAGCCTGTCAAGGGAGCTAACCAATACCCTCTCCCACCACCAATACTGGACCTCACTCTCTGCAGTTCCAGCATGAAGAATAAGCAAACCAGAATCTGCAACCTAACTCAGGCAATAAAGTATCTGAAGTGGAAAGCACTAAAAATGACTTGGCTACTCCTGCTATTATCGGGGAACATACATCCAAACCCAGGCCCAGCACAACATACTCCAGCTCAACTGAAAAGGCACTGTGGCCTAACAGTTGTCTCCATTAATATATTTTAACCTCTTGGCTAAATTCGATTTGCTGCAAGTGTGGATAACCCAGCATCAACCAGATGTACTCTCGGTAGTGGAGACATGGCTTACACCAAGAGTTCCAGACTCAGCTATTCAGCTCCAAGGCTACTCTAACTTCAGACTTGACAGAATAGGTAAACGAGGAGGCAGATATATATTCTACCTGAAAGACCACATACAGGGTCCAATGCTTCCTCCATTAACGACTAAGCAGCAACACCCAAATATTGGCACTAAAAATACTGCCTGGCATGCAGGGAAAAAGCCTAATTGTGGTATCAGTTTACATCCCTCCCAAGGATTAAGCAGACTGTTTGAAGGAGGTCCTCAACTACCTTACCGGCGTACACCACAATACAGAACTAATCATGGTAGGGGATTTTTTTTTTAACTATTTCTTTATCCTCCTACTGCTGCCACTGATCCCTCTCTCAGAGCTCCCCTCACAGATCCCAATCTGCAGCACCCCCAAGGAGTTTGCTCCTAGAGTGCTAAAGCTACCCACGTACCTTCAGGGCCTCGGATTACCCTCCGGGCATGGCGGCGGAGAACCCCCATATCTCCCCCGAGCATTGTTTTGGGAGTGCGCTTTGGCGGAGTCTGCTTCTTGGTGCTGCCTCGAAACCAAGCTGAGGCTCGTCGCGCTAGACCAGGCAGGGTATTTTCCGATGTTCTGGTGGATCCCCTCCCCTAATGTTGGCGTGCAGTGGGGACAAGGCTGCCAGCATGCGTGGAGATGCACGTTGAAGCTGATCCCCTGCCAACGTCAACCCTTGCGTAGAGCGTCTCCCTAGCTGCACTGACCACCTTGAGGTTCCCCCAACAGGTGGCGGTATCGCAGTGGAGAGTACGCTTTCCCCTCCCCGGAGAAGGAGAGCAGCCGTTGGATGCTCAATCCGTCTCCCTCCAGGCCGACCCCCATCAACCCGAGTCCGTTCCCGAACCCGGGTCGCCAGTGCGGTACAAGGTGTGGCGTCCAGCGCCTCAACCCTCAGCTCCACAGTGCCGGCCATGGTAGGGGATTTCAACATCAACTGGAACTCACAAGATGCGGCGACCCATAGACATGCCCTATCCTCCATTTAACATGTCCTAGCTAGTTGATTCCCAGACCCGCATAAATTACCGCACCGGGACCAGCACATTAATTGACTGGGTGATCGCAAACCACCCGGAGAGAATAACCAGCACTGTGGTCCTCTCCAATTCCATTAGCGACTACTCACCCATACTCTGTACTTGGTCTAACAAGTCCACCAAGATCCCTCCCAAGACAGTCATATCAAGTCTACTAAAACAAGCATTTGTCAATGCTGAATGTTGTCTTGCTGGCATTGGCACTGGTAGTGCAGGAGTTAGAGAGATGCATAATAGGAATGGCAGTGAAGTATGGAACTGATGTCAACCCCACCCCACCCTGCAGAGACTGACAGGCATTGAGGTGTGCCTTTAGGTCGTTGGCCATAATGCTCATGCCATTTCACTTCACCCTACCCTGCAGACTCCGACAAGTGCCGTGTTGTACCTTGGTGTCATCGGGCCTTACCGCGTTCCAGAAGAAAATACATTGAGATAAGTGCAGTATAGGAGAATGGGGGTGAACTTGGGGCCAAAGAGTCCAAGGCACACCTTGATGGCTGTCAGTGGCTGCAAGGTGGGGGCAAGGGTGGAATGGTGCGAGCATTAGAGCCGACAATCCAAAGTCACACCCCTGATGCCTGTCAGTCTCTAGAGGGTGGGACGTTACAGTTAGAAACCCTAACATTCTGGGCGTTTGTTAGTATTTGCACACCAAATTTTCAACATGTTTTTTTTTTTTACCCCAGCTCATGAAAGCATTAGAGACCTCCACTCATGAACAGTGTCACTGTGATTTTGTTAATCTGTCCCGAATGTTGATTTAGCACAACAGCCGCGCCATTCTGCACCAGATGTGTGAAAACAAATTTCGGGCAGGATGTGAAAAATGACAGCTTTACCATTCATAAGGAGGTGTAAAAAAATGGCAATTTTGAAATCTGGAGTGAAAATATTAAAAATTCTTGAAGTTACAAGTGTGCGTGGAAACTGCGCAAAGTACGCTCATAACAGTCATTTCATGGAATTTTTTCACCAAATTTGCAACATAGGCTTTTTGGGAGCCCACCTCATGAACCATGGCACTGTCGTTTCGTTAATCGGTCCCAAAAGGTGATTCAGCGCAGTGACCGTGAAATCACCTTTCAGGACCAAATAATGAAATAACAGTGACTGAGTTCATGAGGTGGGGTCCCAAGAACCCCACGTCACAGAAATGGCCGAGGTATCCACCCGAGTTGAAACCCCACCCATTGATGCCAATATACAGCTTACCGGGAATTTTTTTCAGTTCGCTGTTGCTTTGAAGAGTGCAGACGTGTTCCTGCTCCACCAAAGATCATAGTGCCGGGATCCCGAGGTAAGTATGGGACCCTCCTCCCTCTAGCAAGAATCCTAAACTTATCGCTGATATCTGGGAAATTCCCTCAACTGTGGAAGACTGCTGTGGTTACGCCAGTTTTCAAAAGTGGAGATAGAACCAGTCATACAGATTACAGGCCCATCTCAATCCTTCCCCATTTCCAAAGCATTAGAAGGCATAGTATATGACCAAGTTACTGAGTACCTTAACAAATACCAGCCGCTAAGGCCTGCCCAACATGGTTTCAGAAAGCAGCACAGCACCACCACTGCCCTTAAGGAATTTACAGGGTTTATACAAGAAGCCTTAAATTGTGGGCTCTTGGTGGGGGCAACTTACATTGACCTCATCAAGGCCTTCAGCACAGTTAACCATGAGTTACGTCGGGCCCAACTCTTGCATACTGTACTATCCACTGAGGCGGTGGCTTGGTTCAGGAGCTATCTCAACAGAAGAGTACAAAGTGTGAAAATTCTGGATGTTCTCTCTGATTGCAGAGGTGTAACATTGGGAGTTCCCCAAGGCTCCATCCTGGGGCCCCCACTTTTTGGCTTGTTCCTAAATCAATTACCACAAGCTGCCCAAGACAAAGTGTTACTGTATGCAGATGAAGCAGTACTTTACTCAAGCCACTCCGATCCAGTAGCGCTGGAAGAATGCCTGCAGTACAACTTCTCATCAATTGAAGCTTGGTTACTAAAATCTAAACTATTACTGAACTACAAGAAGACCAAAACCATGCTTTTCGCATCCTCCCATAACAGAAATAGATCCTACCACCTGAAAGTACTAAATAACAGTAGTGAACCCCTTGAAATGGTCCAAACCTTCAAGTACCTAGGGGTAACCTTTGACTTCTCCCTCACCTTTGTGCAACATATAGATCTCGTTGCTAAAACAGCAAATGCCAGACTTGGAGTTTTGTACAAGAATAAACAGTGCTTCACCAAAGAAGCGATGAACCTTGCCACGACAAGTTCAGTCCTGTCTACCATTGACTACAGACTTGTGCTATATGGGGCCGCAACCGACTCAGCACTCAAGCGCATACAAATGACCCTCAATAAGTCATGTAGACTCATCTTGGATGCTCATCGCCTCACCCACACCTGCCAGCTGTATGCTCAATCTGGTTGGCTAAATCTGGACAGCCACATTAAGCATCAGGTCTGCCTCCTTGTCATGAAATCAACCCTGGATTTAACCCCTGCTGGTGTGCGGAACCTACTTTACAAATCAAACAAAATTAGATGCACGAGAGGATCAAATAGTCATACCTTCCATGTCCCTTTCAAACGGACCTCCCAAGGCCAATGGTCATATGAGTGTCGTGCACAACTTTGGTTAAACACACCTGAGTGAAGATATCCTATCTGCTACAAAACTAGGTTAATTTAAAACTATGCTACATACCTTCCTCACACAAACAAGTAGTTGCAACTGTAAAACGTAACTGTTGCCACATCTCCTCCCTCCTATCTCTCCCCTAGCCCTTACCTCACATCTCCTTTCTGCCACCCCATGACCTCTTTCTCCCTTTCTCTCCCATTCTTTGTCTTCTCCTCCCCCCATACCTCCTTCCTCTAGGTTTCTGCCCTGCACTCCTGTAGATCAAGCCATCTGTCACCTCACCTCGCCTCACATCCTTTCCTCCCCTTTCTCTGACTCTGACTGCATCCCACCCCTATTACTCACCTCCTCACCTCTTTCCTTCCTTGGTCCCCCCATCTTCTCATGCCTCCTATCTCTATTCCCAAGACTCCATGGCACTTCTGTTTTCCACGCAGGATGTAGTGCTTATGGCAAGAACTGAATTTAATTGTTCGCTGTACCTACAACAGGAACTGGATTCAACATGTTTGCATTACTCTGCTCTTGACTATGTAACTAACAAGCTTTATGTCTGTAGCTAGGTTTCTCTTAACTTGGTTTCTGTTTTCGGTTCCTCCACTGAACTGCCTGCTGTAGTTCTTATATGTACATTTATCCTGTTAGTCTTTGTTGTTTTATGTACTTCGACATGGAACCTTTGTAAATGAACTATTAGCGCAAAGGTATTTTTAGTCCAAGAAACAATAAATAAATAAAAGAGAGACCAAAGGAGCTGAATTTGTATACCCTCAAGGAAAGGGGGGACATGATAGAAACTTTCAAGTACCTCAAGGGAATAAGAAAGTCCAAGAGGGCAGCATCTTTCAGAAAAAGAGATGTGCAGTCTTCCCGCTTGCTGCTGGCCCTCTAGTGGTGGCTGGAGAGCAGTACGGGTCAGGAGGCTGGAAGCCAACGTCCTTACATTGGTAGGGAGGTGGACGGGCGAGAACTGGAGGAAACTAAGCCTGGCAGACTCGATGATGGCCCGCCACCCCCGGGATAGGCCCCGGAATCTGGATTGGGTCTGCGGGAGGAGGGAGAAGCCAGCAACCTCCTCCCAACCCTGCTGTGGGGGCAATCCACGGGGGATACTCTGGGGCCGCCTAACACGGGAGCAGTGGGGACAGGAGAGAGAGTCCCTCCATCGGGAGGGCTGAAGCCGCTTGACAGGGCTCTGGAGTGGAAAAAATGTAAATGAAAAAAAAAGAGAGATGTGCAAGAACAAGGGGGCACAATTTAAAGCTAGAGAGGGGACGGCTCAGGGGCAACGTGAGGAAGTTTTTTTCTCAGAGAGGGGATGGGTGCATGGAATGGCCTTTCTGAGGAGATTGTGGTGTCAAAAACAGTGGGGGGCCCAGTGGCGCTGAGGGTTGAGGCGCTGACGCCACACCTTCTGACCATGCCAGAGACCCATGTTTGGGAACAAGAATGGGCCTTTGGGGGTCGGCAGGGGAGGAGAAAGCTTGAGCATCCACCGACAGCTCGCCTTCTCCTGGGGAGGGAGGGACACAAGACTCAGCACTTGAGTGTCTCCCGGTGGCAAAGGGGGGTACGGTGCCACAGCCTGCACATAAAAGGAAAGGTGGCGCATGGCAGACATCAGCAGGAATGCACTTGGGAGCAAGCACATCTCCTCCACTGCGCGTCATTGCATGATTGTGCATGTCTAAAGGGATGGGGGGGTAGAACCACCAGAACAAGGAAATGCCCCAGACTGGTGGCAGGCGACAGCACGCCCTGGCCGCATGCCCACCGCCGAACCCCACTCACCTGAGTCCTGATCCTCCACGTGCCACCAATACCTGGATGATACTGGATGTCTAGGGTGCCTGTAGGAGTGGCGAACCCGCCCTGGGGGGGTAAGCCAGGGAGGTCTCTCTCCAGGCAGAGGTAAGACATCTGTGGAGCTCCGGGAATGGACCCAGAGTGGGGGAGGGTGTTCAGGCTGAGCGGGAGACAACTGGGACCCTGCCTGAGAGAGGCCACCACTCCGGTAACCAGAGGGAAAAAGAAGTGAAAAAAAAAACAGTGAGGGAATTCAAGAATGCATGAGACAGACATAAGGCAATTCTGGTGGGGATTAGGAAGAAGTAGGCTGTTGGTTAACTAGGATCTGCTGCTTATCCAATAGGTAGAGAAATGAGCACACTGGGTGGGCCAAGCAGCCCTTATCTGCTGTCGAAGTCTATGTTTCTATATTTCTATGTCCTCAGCATCAGCCCAGTCCATGGTGCCCAGCAAGGGGTCAAAACAATTTGTCAAAGAAAGGGCATCCTTTTGAGTTTGCTTCAGGAAGGGCTGGCCTTTACGCTTTGCCTGTGTAACCACATGAAAGGATTCTGCAGGAGAAGCAGAGGGGAGTCACATTGTCCCAGAAACACTGGGGACTTCCTTATCAGCCAACACTGGCATAGAAGGATCATCTGGAAATTAGTCTGGTTCAGTGTCATTAGGAGACAGCACACTGGTAGGAGGTGTGACTAAGTAAGATAGGGTAGGGGGCAATCAGTCAGGGGCTGATCATCAGGAAGGTTTGCAGAGGCAGAATATTGTGTAACAGGGAGCTGTTCCATAGAAAGCGGTGAATCAGGAGGCCAATCCACTGAAGCTGTGTCAAGAGAAGACTGGGTGGGGGGGGTCATCCTGCAGATCTGTAGTTGGGACAGTCCCAAGGGAGGCCTTCTCCAGTCTAGCAGAGTTCCTGGAGGCAGAACGCTGAGGCCATGGTAGAAGTGTGTCCAGGGCAGGTTGAGTGTACAACCGCTCCTCTCTCTGATGTTCCTTCTGAGCCATACCAATAATCTATGTGTGTTATGCCTGACCCACCGCATCAGGACTATTACGACAGACCCATGGACAAATTTTGTACGTATGTCCCGTGTCATCACACAAATTGCATTTCATAGGGTTCTGACATTGTTGTCTGGTGTGATCCATTTCAGAACAAAGGGAACACTTAACTTTTATCACATGCATTGTTTAAATGGAACAGAGAGCCACATCTATAGCAGGCTTTCGGCTGCTCATCATAGAACTAGACTCCCTTGATTACCTTCCAGGAAGAAACAGTTCAGAAAATGATCTAAGCTACCTGCCAGGTAGCAGAACAGTACTTTAATGTTCCAGCCCCCAGTCCAGATATGTTGTGAATGAAAAATAGGCTCAGGCTGTCCTATGACTGTACAGCGTTGTTTCAACAAATACACAATATCAGCAACATTTACATCCTGGCCTGGATATTCAGACTGTGCCAGGCAGTGGCGCAAGCCTGGGTGCAGCGCAACCGGAATGTGCCAGTGCGAGGGCCAGGTGATATTCAGCGGTGATGCGCCATGGCGCAGCACCATTGAATATGGCACGCATGGTGCAGTGGCACTGTGCCGGCACAAGCCACAGAGAGGGAGCATGGAGATGCGCCAGCACAGGTGCAGTTGCGCTAGGTGCATCACCTGCGATATTCAGCAGGAAGCATGCAAATTAGGCCATAATATATGCAAGGTGCAAATGGGGCCATTTGCATGTCATTATAGCCCCATTTGCATGCCTTTCACAGGGCAGCCCAGCTACTTGCGCCTGGAACCCTGCACAGCATGACGTGTGCAGTGGGAATCCCGGGGCATCCCCCACCCCGTAGCAGAACAAACATTCCCTAGTAGTCTAGTGCCTTGAGTCCCGATAACTGTAATAAAAGACCATCCTGGTGGTCTAGTGGTCCCTCGTCCACCTGATTCCCTGAGAAATGATAGATGACTGTCCCTGGTGGTCTAGTGGAATCCCCTGCCCGTTGCCGCCGATCGCAGTAATCCTCCATAAATAAATGTCCTGGTGATCCAGTGGCACCTCCACCCGACCCCCGTCCTTCGGTGACTGCTCCCGCCGCATATTGCCTGCCCGCCACGAATTAAGGTACAGTATGGGCTGTAAGACCATTTTCACATATTTGGGACTGTCTAGTACAGTATGCCCTAAAGCCCATTGGTCCACACTTGGGACCAATGGGCTGATAGCCCATACTGTATCTGTCATTTGGCAGGCGGTCAGGCGGTAAGCAGGCGGGTTGTAGCCTCCGCCGATGACAGAGGTGCAGGGTGAGCAAGGGGTCCTGTGGTGGGTGGGTGGAGGGTGGGGGCGTGCCCTGGATCACCAGGGCATTTATTTATGGAGGATTACCGTGATTGCAGCAGCAGGCGGGGTTCCACTAGACCACCAGGGATGGTCATTTTACATTTCTCTGGCAATTGGTGGGAGGGGGGACCAGTAGACACCAGGGATGGTCTTTTATTACATTTCTCTGGGAATCAGGTGGGAGGGACCACTAGACCACCAGGGATGGTCTTTTATCACATTTCTTGGGGAATTGGGTGGGGGGTACCATTAGACCACTAGGGATGGTCTTTTATTACATTTCTCGGGGGGGGGCCCACTAGACTACCAGGGACCAGGTTTTCCTACATCTATCGCTATTGTGGTAACGGGCGGGGTTCCACTTGACCACCAGGGTTATGTGTGTGCTTGCTGACTGTGTTCTGGGTTGGTGGGTGGCCACCCATGCCTGGGCTGCTGTGTTGCTCAAAGTGTGTCTCACCTGGTTAAAACAATTGGAAATTGGAATACTGCAGCCCGCCTATAAGTGGCCAGGAGTTGTTCCAACTTTTCAGGGGCTCAACGTTGAGCCCCCATGCGGCGCAATGCAGGGTTGTGCCAGCATATGCACTGCACATCCCGGACTGAATATCAGGATGTGCCGCTTATGCATGGGCACGCCCCCTGCATCTGCACCGCATACATTATCATTGTGCACCGGGATTTGCGCTGTGCCAGGCAACCTTCTCAATATCCCACCGGGGTGCAACCCCTTTGAATATCTGGGCTCCTCAGATTCAATTAGAATTGTAACTTTCTTGATACTGGGTTTTGTGAGGGGATCACCACAAAGGAAGCCACAGTGTCTGATCTTTAAGATCATGTTATTTCTTCCAAAAACATTCAAGGACTCACATCAAAAGTGGTATCATCTGCAGTGTGACTCGGGGCAAAGATTTCATATGAAGAATAATGCATACCGTCACTAAGTAAGGTTCTAGCAACATACAGCCTGTCAGGAAATACAGGGAGATCACCACGATTTTTACGTTTAGCAGGTTCTGGGACATTTTTGGAAAAATCTTGAAAAGAGCCAAGGAGGTCGGGTGCCCCAGGCAGGCTTTGATGTGGCTACAGGAACTGCAGCGGCTGAGTCAGCAAGGACAGTTTGGAGAACAGAGTCGGGCAGAAGGAGATCAGTATGCTCCTCTGCTAACAACAAACAGGCAGAAGGCACAGACGCAAGAGCAATGGTATCCATAAGAACATCACCCTTGAACATCCCTCAGGGCAGCTGAAAAGTACAGTAACGTAAGAACTTACCGTAACAGTAGATCTTGGAGAGGCTCTTGCAGGAGGTAATTACTAGTAGGACTGCACCCCTGGCATCAGGACCACATGGAAACTTTAGCTAGCAGTGTCTGATGGACCACCCACCCAATGTCACATGACCAACGCCAGCTTGACACTATATAGTGGAGGCTCCCACATCTGCCTTCCAGTTCTCCCGCGGAGACCTCCAAGTGGTGTGACAGTAGAATAGGAAAGAGGCCCTGGAGCCAGGCAAAGGCTCAAGGAAAAGGAGCTACAGACTAAAAGGGGAAGGAGGGAGGGAAGAAGTATTTACTGCAAGAGCCTCTATCAAGATCTACTGTTACGGTAAGTGCTATTTAACTGTACTGTCTTACTTTGAGAGGGCTCTTGCAGTAGTAATTACTTGTAGACTAAGTCCCAAGCAGTAAGAGTCCGAGGGACAGAAAGAAACACGAGAGGCTGGAAGGAGTCTGCCAAAAGCAGTAAGAGCTTTCAGGACAGGAGTCCCTGGAGGACAGCCTGTCCCGAACCAGCCCCTCGCCTAGAGGCGATGTCCAAACTGTAGTGTTTAGTGAAATGTGGACAGAACTCCTTGTGAAACAGGCTGTAGAGGCAGCCATGTCCCTGACATAATATCCTTTAACCTGCCCCAGAAGGACTTTACCATTCTTCTAGTAACAAAACCAATGGAGTGGCCAACCATTTGAAAAGACATTACTTAGAAAGTGCTGCACCTTCTCGCTTAAGCGGAAGAAACAAAAGTTGGTCCATTTTCCGACAGCTTTTGTCCTGTTAGTGTAGTATAATGTCAAATTCTGTGAACATCTAACATATGCAGAAGTGCCTCCCCTGATTAGCATGCTCAGGGTAATAGACCTGTAGTTGAAAAGACTGATTCAGAGTGGTCTCTGAGACAGCTTCTGGGAGAAACTTAGGATTAGTACGAGAGTCACCCGTCTTTGTGAAAATCAAATAAGGCTGTTTACAAATCAGGGCCTGAAGCTCAGAAATCCTTCCAGCAGATGTAACAGCAGCTAAAAAAGAGTGCTTTCAGGACAAAAGCGCATGTCACACATACTTACTGGTTCAAAGGAGGCAAAGTCAACTTCTCCAGGACAAAGTTGAGGTCCCATGGTAGTGCAGGGTTATGCACCAGGGGTTTCAAATGCAGAATTCCTTTTAAGAAGGTTTTGGAAAACTCCAATACAGCCAGAGTTTTGTTCTCCACCGTGATGTGGTAGGCAAAAATGGCTGCCAGATGCACCTTCAGAGAGGAATAACTCAGGCCCAGGTCAGATAGGTGAAGGAGATATTCCATGAGCAGAGGAACACGACATGAAAAAAGTTTCCGACCCTTCGAGTTGGCCCAGATGGAGAAACACTTCCATTTCATAGCGTATGTTGTTCTGGTAGAAGGCTTTCTGGCCTCTACCAGGACCTGAGCTACCCTAGGGGAAACTCCAGATCTGGAGGCAACTATGTCTTGAGGAGCCACACGTGACGGTGAAAAGACTTCAGACCTGGATGGACGAGGCGTGCGCCCTTCCTGGGTCAATAGATGGTGACAAAGCAGCACAGGAACTGGAGGCTCCACTGCCAGCTGCTGAAGAAGCAGAAACCATATTTATTGATGCAAAAAAGGGGCGATCAAGATCATTTGAGCCCCTCTCTGCTTAAAGCTTGATCAGCACTCTCTGCAGAATGGGGAAGAGAGGAAAAGTGTACAGAAACCTCCCTGTCCAACAAAGTGACAGTACATCTTGCTAGAAAGCGCCATGCGCTGGATCAAGCAACCAAAATTTGGAAAGTTTTGCATTGGATGGGGCTGCGAACAGATCCCCATCTGGAGGACCCCACAGGTCGAAGATGTGATTTATTACGTCCTGCTTTAACTCTCACTCGTGTGCTCTTACCCTGGTGAGACTGAGACTGTCTGTGAGGACGTTCTGCACATCTGGAACGTGGACTGCCAGAAGGTGAATCCTTTGCTGGACAGCCCAATTCCAGACCCGTATCGCTTCCCTGTATGGAGGATACGAGCGGGTGCCCCCCTGCTTGTTGAGGTACCACATTGCCCACGTTGTCCAATTGGATCAACAGCGTATGTTGACAAAGCAGGTGTTGAAAAACCTGTAGTGCCTTCAGAACTGCTCTCATTTTGAGCACATTGATGTGCAAGTGCAGTTCCGAAGGGGACCACAAGCCCTGAGTCCTGTGATTCCCTAGGTGAGCACCCCATCCCATAATCGACGCGTCCGTGGTCAGGGTTTGGGAGTGAGGAGGAGCCCGGAAAGGGATTCCTCAGGTAAGATTGTCACAGTTCTGCCACCAGAGCAGATCTCTCACTGCAGTCCAGGTTGTCCGCCTCTTGATCCCACTGGGACCTGAGCAGTCCACTGTGAACACGATGTGGAGTCTGGCCAAGGGGACCGTGGGGATGGCCGCTGCCATGAGACCAAGAAGGCGAAGAACTGCCCTGGCTGAGATCTATCTGTTGGAGGCTACCATGTGGGCCTGCCTCTGCAGAGCCTCTGCCCTGTCCAGGGGAGGAAGGCCATACCTGGACTATATCCAGAACCGTTCCAATAAATTGCAGGTGCTGGGTAAGAGTGAGCTGTGATTTGGGGTAGTTGACAGTGATGTCCAATCATTCAAAAGGTGCAGGGTAGCGGACAGGAAGCTTCCAATCCTCCCTTGACGGGCTGCAAGAAGCCAATCGTAAAGGTAGGGAAAGATGTAATGCCCTGCCTCCTCAAGTCCCCGACACATCCACGAAACACTTTGTAAAGACATGCGTGCTGAAGACAGGCCAAAGGGAGGGCTTTGAACTGGTAATGTTCCCTTGGAAAAGGAACCTGAAGAACCTGCGGTGGGGTCGAAAGACTGGAATGTGCAAGTATGCATCCTGCATGTACAGGGCGCAAAGCCACTGTCCCTTGGACAAGAGAGGCAGCAGGCATTGGAGCATCAGCATCCAAAACCGCTTGTATTCGATGAATAGATTTAGGGTGCTGAGGTCCAGTATCAGGCACAGATCCCCCATCTTTTTTAGCACCAGAAAGAAGTGAGAATAGTGTCCCTTCCCGATCTGGTCTGCCGGCATTGGCTCTTTTGCTTCTTTTCGAACAAGAGCAACAATTTCTTCCTTTAACAGGGGAATATGCACTCTTTGATAGTGGGAAAACCCCGGAGGTCTGCTTGGGAGTTTTTCACGAAACTCAAGAGTGTGACCAAGCTTGATCAGTTGAATGACACAGGCATCTGTTGTGATGGATTCACAGTATCCCAGGTGTCTTGTGAACCTTCCATCCACCGTTTCCTCTGATAAACGAGGAGAAGGGAGGCCAAGCAGTGTGTCAGGAGATGGAGAGAGGGCCACCCTGTAGCTCTCTGGGTTTTGGCTGGAGGGGTGGCGGCAAAGTTAGGAGCCCTTTGTTTGAATTTGCGTCTAGGTACTTGCTGTGGTTTCGTCTGGCGTCTATTTGGCCGATGAACGGGACGCTTAGGCTGAGATTTCGGGCAATGCATAGTATGCACTCACCTGAGGGCACTACCGTTATCTTGAAGGCTTGTGATAATGTCCTGGGCATTTCTGCCAAACAGGATAGAGCATCAGAAGGGGGCATTCTGAATGGCAGCCTGGACATTAGGTGCCAGACCAGACACTCTTAACCATGGGAACCTGTGAAGATTCACTGCTATGACTGTTCCTCTGGCAGAGTGGTCCACCACATCGTAGGTGGCCCTAAGGAAGGAGGGTATCCGCCAAGGCGGATTATACTCTGAGTCTGGGAGGGCCTTGACTATGGGCTCAAGCTGGTGGAACAAAGATTTGTGGTACACTAGCATGTGTGCCAGAATTAAGGGGCATGAATAGCTAGTGCTGAAGAGGAGTAGAACTTTCTCCTGAACTGGTCCAACTGTCTGAACTCCTTGTTGAGAGGAAAAGGGCTGAGGTACTTAGGCTTGGCGGACCTGTCATGGGCCTCAGTGATGACCACTGAGTCAGTCTTTGGATGTACGCTGAGGTGGTCTTTGCCCTCCGGCGTCCTATAAACTTGGTCTGCCTTTTTGGCCATAGCCAGGATAGAGGAGGGCATCTGCCGGACAGTACAGAACAGATCCTTGTGAGGTTCCAGCCAAGATAGGATGAGAACCGGACTAGTTTTAGGAAAATCTAAATGCTCGGCTAACCTCTGATGTTTTGGGTCCTGAGCATCCGACTTCCAGCCTTGTGCCTCCACCATTTGTCTCAGGAGGTCTACAAAGGAGGGATCCTCGGGGGTGATTCTCTAGGGACAGGTTCCTCTGGAGTGGGGTCTCAATCCCAAACCCTCTGAGGATGACTCGAATCGAATCTGAATAATCAGAGTCCTAAGGTTCTGTGGAGGAGCAAACTCCTTTCTTAATGGAGTCACATCTGACATGGGGGTGAGCGCACAGCGTTTTGTCAGGCCTGATGTCGAGGTTTGAGGTGTGACCAGTGAAACTGCCCTAGGGGTCTGATCTGGTCATCCTTCTTCCAGAGGGCATGACTGTCTGCTGTCCAATTCCGAGACTAACTGGAATTTTGTCTCAGATCACCCAGATTGTAAAATCTCTCAGAAGTCCACCTGTGGCTGTGGAGGAAGTGGAGTAGGAGATGGTGGTGGGTGATAGGCCTGGCACCCTGGGTGATAGCCTGAATCCATGGCATCGGTTCTGTGCGTCAGGAAACCTGGCGCAGAATAATGATGGGCATAACCTGATGGCTGGAAATGAGCCATTTGGAACTCAATGGAGGATATCCAGGGTAATAAGAATAACCGACGAAAAATGGTCCGGCATTGGGCCTACGGAGGTAGCCTGACAGCGGAAAGTCTGACATAGGCCTGACAGAGGGTAACCTGACGGCTGCCCTGAAGGCATGAAGCCAGATGGAGGCCCCAACGGGAAAGCCTGATGACAGCCCTGACGGCGGAACCCCTGTGAAGGGCCGGATGGTTGCAAACCTGACAGGGGCCCAGATGGAGGATGGCCTGATGGAGAGCCCAACAGGGGAACCAAGAGGCCGATGGGTGCTGAGGGAGCAGGGTCTGGCATCCCTTCCGGGAATGGCAGAGCTAACATTATGCTCGTAGAAGCTCCTGCGTCAGGAACTCCTGAAGGAAGGTCTCCTTCTGCCGGGTTCTGTAGTTCTGGGGACAACATCAGAAGCTCTGATGGAGGAGGAGACAGGGCTAACCATGGAGGGAACCCTGAGACGACCCTTGCCCCCCAGCTGGGATGGAGCTGATGTCCAGGCTGTGCATCATCAGAACCACCAGGAAGGTCCAACAGACACAAAGTGGTTGAGCGATCATTGGAGGATCCAATGACCAACTTAGCGACCTGGGTCACGCATGTGTCGGAGACACCAACCCCCGACTTATCAGCCTCAGCCGGGTGCTTGTCAGGGGGTCCAATGAGCAGCTTATTGGCTGCCTGCTAGCTTAGAACCCAAGGTTGTGATGGGCCTAAGGGGGGCAGAGGACTCAGATGCGTCTGAGGCACCTGCAGTCACTGTTACCAGTGGCGGTGGGGGTGCTAAAGTCTGCTGTTTAGGAGGGAGTGCAGGCTTGGCCGTGGCACCCATCTTCCCAGAGGAAGTAGGCTGCTGCTCACCCGAAGTACCCGAGGGTGGCTTTGGATGAGAGGGGGGCCACTCCTGGTCCTGGTGTTTTTCTTTATCCCTCTTCTTGTGGGAATCAGTCGGGGAGGAAGAGGCGCTTTTGAGCTTCTGTAGCTCCTTTTCCATCAATGCCATTGTTAGCTTGAGAAGATGGGCTTTGAAGGACTGCTGGTGCCTTTTCCGTGTGGCCTGGTTGAACTGGGAGCAGGCCTCACACTCCTCAATGTTATGGTCCGGTCCCAAGCAGAAGAGGCAGAGGTAGTGTTGATCCTTATGTGGTAACTGGATCGCCATAAGAATCGCACTTGTTTTATGCGATTCTGTCTAAGAGGTAGGAGGTATATACAAGGATAAAATAAGTAGACGATAAAGAAAAAATGGACACTCATCCGAAAATTAGGTGATCGAACTGCTGCAACAAGCTTCAGAGGGTCCAACGTACACAGGTCGATGGAGGGAAAGAACTGGAGGGTGGACATGGGGACTGCCACTAAATAGTGTCACGCTGACATTGCTTACATGATGTCGGGTGAGCGGTCCCCCATCAGACACTGCTAGCTAAAGTTTCCGTGTGGTCCTGATGCCAGGAGGTGCAGTCCTACAAGTAACTACCTACTGCAAGAACTGTTTCGAAGTAAGAGCTGGGTTGTCCTGCCCGCAGGTCTGAATTAGGGCAAGCAACAGAAGTTCTCGGTGGGGAACAGCAGGCATCTGGAGAAAGAGTAGCAGATGCAGGAGGAGCAGCACTATCTTCCTCTTCCAATGGTTTAATCAGAGTTAAAACAACAGCACTAGTGTTCTGGGAGGCAGCACAGAGTACTACAGTGCCCTGCAGGCAGAGAGGAAGGAGTGAGTGTGCATCCCATCCCGTGCCACCAGCCTTCGAACCCACTCTGCAGTGAGAAGGACCTTGTCCACTGACCAAGCTGGGTCAGAAGCAGTACATTTAGAAATGTGCTTATGGAAAGCAGGTCTGGAAGCCCAGCTCAAACAGTACTTGTGTGCGGAGATCCCAGTCCTTCAGACATGCTTGCTGTGACTCCAAACGTAAAGGAAACATCAGTACCTGTTGACGGGCATCCAGTGCAAAGAGAGTCCAGGGAAAACAAGGCCATCATCTGAACTGAAGGCTGTTGACAGTCAGTCTGTTGCACACCAACCACTGTGCACTGAACCTGCAAGTTGCCTCGATCATGGATCACGGATAACATCATCCGATCATCTACTCCTCCAGCACTTGCTGACCTCCTCCAACCTGTCCCCTCTGGCTATCAGTTGAGGTCCACTGAATCCCAGGCACTAATGGTCCCGAAGACTCACTCCTCTGCGGGAGATCGAGCATTTGCAGCTCTTGCCCCAAAATCCTGGAACCTCCTCACGTAAGAACTGCCCCCACCCACAGTTGCTTCAGGTCCTCCTTTGGGATTACCTAAAAGAAGCCTCAAGCTGCCTCTGTCCCTGTAGTCCCTTCCTTCATGAAGTGCCTGAAATTAAAAAAAATATTCCTGGCTCATGGGCGCACTTATTCCAAAAAATAACAACAAATAAGCAATATTCACCAATATTGTTGCTGCTGACACTGGCTCTAATTTTTCCTGGCTGCCCTCCCTGGGTTGTTCTGCCTCATACTGAACTGCACTAAAATTGTTCTCTGCCTGTTACCTGACTGTAGATGATTGCTTATACCTGCCTGTACCTTGCCTGACAGTTGGACCCAAGCCTTTGTACTTTGCTTCGGCTGGTCCTTCTTGCTTGTATTCTGACTGTACCTTTGTGTAACTTGATGCTAGCCTCTGTACTGTTATTGCTTGTATCTCTGTAACTCTCCCGGTTCGCACCTGGAAATAGGCACGCGACTGTTTAGTGTGCTTACCTGGTAAACAAAAGCTAAATAAATAACAACAGGGGTTCTGGTCTGCAGCAGTTTCTTATCCACAACAGGAAAACTATCCAAAGTTAAACTGCGGCATCCCAAAGCAGCCGCATGCTGCTCGTTTGTAACGTCTAGCAGCCTGATCCACTGAAGGCACTCCTCATGAAGATCCCAAGCAAGGTGGTCGTCTGCCAAGTGTCGGAAGGCAGGGCTTGGTTCTGGGCAAGATTCCACAACATTCAGTTTGTCGGCAGCATCACACATGGGAACCATGGCTGGGTGTTTGGGTTGACATTGTCCTCACATCTCCTACAACGGCTCACCTAAATCCTTGCATGCCCTCCAGCAAACAATCTGAAACGTTTGTCTCCTCAATACTCCTGATGGAGGGGGAGATAGGCTCCTCCACCCAGACAGAAGACACATACTCCACCATCCTCTACTATGACTCTCCCACCAGGAGCACGGATTCCACCTGCAGGAAGAGTAGGGGACATTCCCCGGTGTCCTGGCCAAATTTTCCCCATTCACTTAAAAAATAACACAGACAGCTTAGTCTTGTTCACTTTCAGTTGGTTACCATCTGTATCTCCCCCCTCCCCAGGACAAGGCTGAAACTAGGTGGAATTGTCTAGCCCTCCTTTCCTGGTCAACAAAACCTAAATAAATAAACTATCTCATAAAACTCTTTTATGGCTGCATGATGATAACCACGCTGACGATTGCTGTTACATAACAGAAGGGCTCTGGAAGCATGAAACTGGATACCTAGACTGTCCTTTCACAGTGGAATTGATGTACATGTGGTTCTTCTATTTATCACTCTGCTATTCCTTTTGTAACACAGCAAAGATCACTAACAGTAAATCCAAAGGCAAGTAATTGGTCAAGAAAGCATCCACATGGTATAGTTTGGAGGCGGCATTAAGTTGCTTAATAATGCCGTCCTCTAACTGAAATACTGATATGTGCCACAGAATTCAGAACCAGCAGTAATGAAGCAGTCGAACAGAGGCTGCAGAATGGAAGTACTTGTCTGTCCCACCCACCAACCCGAGTGTCTGAGGGTATTGCATGGAAGGTGGCAGTCCGAGGAGCAGGAAAATGTGACCAGGTGATAGAGGAGCGAGGTAATGGGTGAGACAGCAAGGTTCTGCACCATTCAACGTGAACTGAATCACCATGCAAGTCAGAGGCACAGCGCAGCATGGAATGGACATATGGCGCAAATTTAAGAAAAATAACTAAGCAAATATGTAAATTAGTTCATAGGTTTTCTGCAGTTGAGATTGCAGCACGAACACAATGTAGAAAGTGGAACCTCCTAAGCATGGTAGTGAAACAAGTACCACGTGAAATCGTGGAAGAATGAAAAAAAAACATCAATTGATATCTAATTCTAGCAGAGGAATGTGTTGTTGTTGTCAACATCAGTGGTTCAATAGATGTATAGCTAGCTCCGAGCAGTTAGAAAAGAGCAGTCAACATATATCCAGATAAGAACCTGAATATGTTCCTGATATAGTTACAAATGGGCACAACATGCTTCAAATACTAAAGAAAATATAACCATGTTACAAGTGCATTAAGCCACTCTGAAGGTGGCATCTAATGGAATTAATGCATGGTTGGAGCTACTGAAGAACCTCCCAACCATGCATTCATTCCTTAGATGCCACCTTCGCTGGCTCAATGCTTACATGTCTCTCCCATCCACCCCACCTGCACTATTTTTAGTAGTGGCTGTTGGTAGTGCTAGGCCTCACCATGTCCTGCAGATTTGCTGGGGGTTCTTGCTTCCATATCTTTACCTCTTTTGCCATCTCTCAAAGTTGTTGGGGTCAGATTCAAGGAAGACTGTGTGGACTGAAAAGCAGAAACAGTTCCAGGCCACACCATGCCTATCTGGTTACATTCCTCCTGCTCTGTTATTCAAACTCTTTCCTCTCTCAGGAGATGCCACAAGTGCTCCTTATACTTAAATTGACTGTTTTGTTTTGTTTTTTTAAGTGGCAAGTTTTCCGTTGGCAGGTTATACAGATCTGCCACTAGAGGGATCTTGTTCTTTCATTTAAAAAACTCTACCCTCTTAAAGTCACAGTTGCTTTACTTGCTATATACCTTCCTTATACTGCCTCCCCACTAAATCCTATTTTGCCAGAAATTTCTCTTTTCACTACCTCTCCGTCCTGTTTCTTTTTTTTCTTTTCTCACCCTACAGCAGCTGTGAGTTCCCTCCCACCTGCTCCTTCCTCTTCTCTCCTGCTTGTCCTTCCTCCCTTGTTCACTCTCCCAGGCACCCCACCCCATACCCACTATCTACTTAATCAATCACCAGCAGCATCTTGGGAACGTTCCACTTCTCGACCAGTCCTCCCCATCGGCCTCCACTTGGAAATATCTGGCTGCTTCTTAACACCACTAAGATTGGTCTTAATGCCAGCCTATCCCTGCTGTACCACATTGCATATCATCGGGGCTGTCATATGGACTCTACTGCCCATACACTAAAAGGAAACACAAATTATCACTACTGGACCTGCACCTCTGTTCAATGAAGCTCCTCCTACTTCTCCTACTGATCTCGGGCAACGTCCATCCGAGCCCTGGCCTGGGCTGTTCCAGCCTTCTGAAAAAGGCAGGGCCCTCACCATTGCAACCTTTAACATCTGCAGCCTGTTACCAAAGCTTGATGCACTCCAAGCCTTTATCAGTCAACATAATTCTGACATCCTTGCTGTAGCTGAAACATGGCTGACACCAAAGTTCCTGATCTAGCAATTACCTTACAGGGCTACTAATGTTTTCAGACTGGGTGTTTAAGGGAGGGTTGTGGCATCTACATTAAGGGATAATCTCATGGGGCACCTTGTTCCAACCCCTGTCCCTGCCTCCTCGGCCCACCTTCTACCCATTAAAATCCATCTAGGTCCCAGTCAAAAAGCCCTCACCATTGTCTCTGTATATATTCCACCTTGAGATCAAGATCTTGGCATCAAAGAAGTTCTTAACTTCGTCAACTCCCAACCTCCTGGCTCTGAACACATTCTGCTTGGTGATTTCAATATAAACTGGCTCACATCTGATGTCTACATTCATAAGGATGCCCTTGCAGCAGCCAGCCTCTCACAGTTGGTCACCACACCAACTCGGATAAATTGCAAAACTGGAACCAGTACCCTGCTGGACTGAGTTCTCACCAATCACCCTACCAGGATCTCTCGTACCTCCGTTCTCCCAAACTCTCTCAGTGACCACTTCCCGGTTATATGTGAATGGTCTAATAAATTTCTAAAGCCACTCCCCATAATCATTACCAACAGAGTCCTCCCCTATGGTCAACTTACCCATCTCAAACAATACCTATCCTTGCAAGATTGGCTGCCCATCTACAAGGCGACGGATGTTAACCTAGTCCTCGGCTACTTCATCACCGCCTTCAGTAAGACCTGTGACCTCTTCACTCCTTCAAAACAACAGAAAACAAAAGCCCTCTGTAATCCTTTGATAACTGCGGAGCTCCTTTCCCAGCTGAAATCTAGGGACTACCTGTGGGCAGTGGCTAAAGCCACCGGCAAACAATCTGACATCCAAAAATACAAACATGCCCGTAATGCCTGCACAAAATCCATTCGTCTCACAAAAAGCTCATATTATAAGGACGTCCTCACCAACACCTGGGGAAATGGTCGTGCTTTCTGGGACAATATCAAGGACATTACTGGGAAACAATCAAAGTCCCCTCCGGCCATGTTAATTGTTGAAGGGTCCACTACCCTTGATCCCATGGTCATTGCAAATACCTTTAACATGGCTTTTACTGACCTCAGTACTGTTCTACCACCTGATTTCTTCACAGTCAGTCACACCCCTCTAACACCCTGCACTCTGTCAAACCACCCTCATTTTTACCTCAGGGAGATTAAGATGAACGAAGCTCACCGCCACATCACCTCAGCCATCTCCACTTCCAGAATCAGCAGTGACACCCTGGACCTTAAGCTGCTATCATGACAATTGACGAGGTCCTCAGTCCCCTAACTAAAATTCTTAATCTCTCTCCACACCAGTACATTCTCTGAAATATGGAAACTGCCACTGTGACCTCGGTCCACAAAAGTAGGGATAAGTCCTGCCACTCTAACTACCGCCTGATCTCCATATTGCCACCACTATCCAAGGCCCTAGAGCATATTGTTGTGGACCAGCGCACTGATTGTTTGACAAATGTAATATTCTGTACACACAACAGCATGGTTTTAGAAAAGGGCATAGTACCACCACTGCTCTGCTTGAATTTACTGGTGCAGTGCATAGTTCCTTGATAAAGGTCTTCTTACTGGGGCTGTCTTCATCGACCTCCTCAAGGCATTTGACACGGTCCATCATCTGCTGCTGTATGACCAGCTACTCCTTGCTGGCCTCGCACCAGACTCAGCCCACTGGTTCAGAAGCTACCTTGACAACCCTCTCAAAGAGTAAAATTGTCAATGCCATCTCAGACACCTTGCCTGTCTGTCCGGAGTACCTCAGGGTCCATACTGGGCCCTCTCCTCAGCCTCTTGTTAAACTCCTACCACAATCCTGCTTCGAACAAATCATCCTGTATGCGGATGATGCTGTTGTCTTTCTACGCACAAGGACCTTTCACTACTGCAACAAAGCCTCCAATTGGGATTCAATGCGTGAAACATGGTTCTCCAATCATAAACTAGTCCACAGTCACAAGAAACCAAGTCATTGCTATTCTGCAATTCACATAACCATTACAAGCAACACCCACTTGCCATCTCCACCAAGCAGGGGACTGTCCTCAAACAAGTTTACTCTTTCAAATACCTAGGGATTCTGCTTGACCCCAATCTCTCCTATATGGCTCACATTGACAGCGTGGCTAAAGCTGCCAGCACACATCTTGGATTACTCTACAAGCACAGGCAGCACCTCACCCCAGAGGCCCTGAAGATTGCCGTCCAGAGCTCTGTGGTGTCAATTATTGATTATGGCCTCATTATCTATGGCTCCACCATGACGTCTGCCCTCTGACGTATGACAACTGCACTTAACAAAGCATGCTGACTCACAACTGGTGCCTATCGCCTCACCCACACCTGTGCCCTTTATGAATAATCTGGATGGCTCCAATTCTCCAACTGTATAAAGTATCTCACATGTGCTATGGCCGGAAAAATCAACCTTGGCCTCCTGCTCCCGGTGTTACTGCCTTGTTACATCAAAACACCAACCGACAGAACACCAGGAGCTTGCCAACCCAGATTCTACAAGTTCCTCGCTGTCGAACTATGCTGGGCCAACGCTCCTTCACCTGTAGTGCTTCTCTGTGGATGAATGGTCTCACCCACACCATCTCCTCTGCCTCAACACTAGTTCTGTTCACCAGGCTCTGTGCCCATCACATTGCCTCTGGCTCCTGTGGCTGCCTGTCCTAGATGATGACCTACACAGCTTTAATCCTAACTTATATACTGCTTAACCCCAGGCCCCCCAGCTCCTGAGGTGCAACTTCAAATCTCAGGTCTTCATACCACCTCATTAGTCTCTCCTTGCCCCATTATAGCACTTATCCCCCCCCTGCCTCCTTTTCTCTTCTATCACTCTTTCCCATTTATTTTTGACAAATGTCTCTGGCTGCATCTTCATCCTCCCCTCCTCTCATCCCTGTTTCTCTCTGCCTCTCCCGGCGCCTGACCCTACCCATTCCTTGTGGGCACATGCATCCTAGCTGTGTTCACCATTTTACTATAGCTGCCTCTGTTAACTACCTACACTTCTCCTCCTCCTCTACACCCAACTCTTCCTATAATTGACCCCTTTCAATAGCACTGTTGTACATGAATTGTTTAGTGTTATTTCACTGTTGCTTCATTGTTGTTTGTTATTGCAATGCCTGAGCAGAAACAAGCTTTTTCCTGAGCCACTGCAGTAAAATTACTGTGAACTGCACACATACCAAACAACCTTAAAGAGCACCTTTACCAATAATTCGAGTTCTAGAAAGATTAAATAGGGAGCTCCCTTAGCTCACTGGGAGCTCCTCCAGGCTGTTTGTGCACTTTTTGTAGCCCCCAAAGGAAGGAAAAGGATCATAATTGGAAAGGCTTTGCCTGGAGTTCGATGGCCAAGCAGCCAGCCACTCCCACTTTCTGAGCTATATAAGCAGTTCCTCTCAGCCTCATTGTGAAGCAATTTTTCTTTGCAGCCAAAAGCTCTGTCCATCTGTCCTCTGAGCTGGTTGGCCCCCCCCCGGCCCTGCTGCTCCTACTTGTCTTTGCTGGATTTCTGTGTTTATTTTCCTGCTTCTGGTTTGTATTTTGCCTTCGGCTGCATGTGTGCTTCTTCTTTTTTTGTTTCCTGTTCTGTGTTTGTGTGTCTTTGGTTTTGTTAGTTTTGGGGCTTTGTTTCTAAACTCCTAGCACGTTATTCCAGAGCTCCTACTACTTGCATTCTGTCACTCAACTCTCAAATTACTCCAGTGCAACTGCAGTCATTATTTGCGTGTTTCAGCTCAATCATAGCTGCTCCATGTTGCATACTCAATTGATTTCACCTGACTAAGGCTTACACTGAACTTAGCTATGCAGTTCTATCATGCTCTCTCATTCTGCTTACCTCATTATGTAAGCATTAAGCTACGACGAAGGTGGCATCTAATGGGGAATTAATGGCCGAGTGCCTACAACGGGCCAACCATGCATTAATTCCCCATTACATGCTATCTTCGGAGTGGCTTAATGCTCTTGTAACATGGTGTGTGCCTGAGAGTGTGACACATCACTATGCAGCATTGTAATAAATGAGTCGATAACTATATTCAAGGTGCAAAGTAAAGTTTACTGTACTTCTGACACTTATAGGTGACACTTTCTGACATACATATGGATGCATAGGGAGAGGCATCAACAGTAGAAAACAGGAAGTTGTTATCCCTCTCTACGGACAGTTAGTGAGACCCCATCTGGAGAACTGCATGCAATTCTGGAGACCCCATCTCTGCAAAGACACAGACAGAGTGGAGGCTGTTCAGAGTAGGACAGACCAAAATGGTGCAAGGTCTGCACCAGAAGACATACGAGGAGAGACTAAAGCAGCTTAATATGTATACCCTTGAGGGAAGGAGGAAGAGTGGGGACATGATAGAAACTTTCAAGTATCTCAAGGGAATTAACAAGGTACAAGAGGGTAGCATCTTTCAGAAGAAGAGATGTGCAAGTACAAGGGGGCACAATTTGAAGATAGAGGGGGGACGGCTCAGAGGAGGTTGTGGAGTCAGGAACAGTGGGAGAATTCAAGAATGCATGGGACAGGCATAAGGCAATTCTAGTGGGGGGCAGGAGGAAGTAAGCTGTTGATTAACTAGGATCTGCAGCTTATCCATTAGGTAGGGAAATGGGCAGACTTGGTAGGCCAAGTGGTCCTTATCTGCCGTCAAAGTCTATGTTTCTATACAGATGTGTCGTTTCACAACTTTGGCATGCAACAACAGAAATGCCTAACTTAACAACAAATGTTATTTTGTCAGATTCCAGATGGCTGTTACTCTTCTAGCCTGCTCAGGAGGACTGACATCCGACCTTTCTTCAATCCGGGTTAGCATCTGTGCCCTCATTGCATTTTATTTATTATTTATTTATTTGTTGTTAGCTTTTGTTGACCGGGTTTGTTGCATATGGCGTTCCCCGCTCATTAACAGAAATTGGTCATCTTTACCTGCTGCCTTTCTTTTTAGCTTGCTCATTCAATAATGGACCTCTGGCTTGCAAGGCCTACTTCTTCATTTGGCTCTCACTCGACCCTCCGTAGTAGTTGAAGTTCACGGCCCAGTGGACCGTGAATGAGTGGAACTGAAATGGATGTCCGGTTTCTTGGTCTGGGACTCGCCACACAGCTTTCAGGTCTGGGATGCCATTCACTTCTGGTAGCACAGCTTCCTTAGGTGTCTGTGCCTCCGGTACTGTTAGTGCTGCAGTTGCTGCTTTCTGGAATCCTGGTGTGCCGCTCTCAGGTACTGTTTCTGGTTTGCCTCTGTCCTCCACTGCCGACATGCTCAGAGATTTGTCCAGGTCTCTCTGGGATCCATTTTTTCAGTGCTCTGTTTCTCACCCCTGGTGCTCCACCAAATAGCTCCCATTTCTCCTCTCTGCAGGTACCCTGTGCTGGTGACCTGGTCATTTCGCCTCATTCTTGCCTCGACAGAATGTCTTGACCATTTCTTCCAGTCAGCTTTGCTTAGTGACCAGTAGTTTTGGAGACTGGTCTCGCATAGGTGTCCCGTTACCGACATTATCTCTTGGGATACGAGACCAGCCTCCGATAACATTTGCACTGCCGTGCTCCGTATACTGTGGTTAGTGTACCGCCTGTTGAGTTCTGCTTCCTCCGATATTCTGGCCATCATCTCTCCAAGATAGTTTCGCCCCATGGGCTGCTTGGATAACCACTTCTCTTTTCTATCTACTGTAGCAGATGCTGAGGTTGCTTAATTGGGTGCAGATAGAATACTGGAGCATTCTGAGGACACCGGCTGATATATTCTTTAAATAAAGCCATGGGGCAATGCCGTGAATCACTCTGGGCAAAGAGAACCCATCTCAGCACTTCTTTATTCGTCTCATATGCTCTTGAATAGTTTTTGATAGCCTCGTTGAAAGTGACAGTTATATATTCTGTCCCACTACTATCTTTTACTATTCGGAATGACTCTTGCTTCAGTTGATGCAAGCCTTCCCATCCTCTCCTCGCTAGCCCCAGCTGGATCTCAAACCACAGGCATTTTACTAGCCCCTGTACCATTTCTGGGTTCAGCTTTACACTACTTCTTATTTTATCTACTGTAAGTCTTCTTTACTGGTACAGGTATGATGACTGGCTGTGTTTTTCCCCTCTCTTCTGTAGTTCTTTACTACCGTGACACATTATTGGCAGACTGAAATTCCGGATCACACATTATATTTATATTTCTTCGTACCTCTACACTATTGAAGTACCTATTGAGTCCGGCTCTAATTCCGCTAAACAAGCTCATGCTGTACTGCAGTCCTCCTTCAGCTCTTACTGAGCCATAAAATTCTCTCAGAATTTCGCACAGTATGTCTACTCTTACTGTTGCTATAGCAAGTGACAACTGTTTAGCTTTGAACCAGTTGGAGAAGACGTTACATGCCCACATGGTGTTTCTTTGGGTGTTCGCTTCTACTTTCTTCCTTTCCGGATCATCCAGCTCACTTTGCGATAGTACTGCATGCCTGCTGTTTTACTTCGTACTCATTATGCTTGTTACTACAGCTCTGTTACTGTCTCCTACTTCCTCCAATTCCACTACTGCCTGTGAATGTTTCTGTTTCTCTCTTTTTTTCCCTAGGTCCTGACCTGTTCCCAACTTTGAATTGAACAGTCCTCCAATCCTCCACACATCTTCCCAACTCCTCCTTCCCGAATTTATGATCTACTGACGTCTCAAGATAAATCCCCCCAGTACACTGAAGGTAATCCACCTGTTGTCCATTTTCGTTCTATCTCTGTGTGTTGCACAATATTTCTCTCTCCCTCTGTTGCACTATTTGTTTATCTACTCTCGTGTACTGTGGCAATTTGGGTGGGTGGGTGGGAAAGGGGACACATTTGTTTATAGTGTGTGTCTGTACTTTCAAATAGTGCTCAACTGTCGCGTAGATGCTTTGTACTTCACAAGCAACACGGCATTATTGCTGGAATAATGCTGTGTGCTTTTGTACCAGCTGAAGCGATTACACCAGTTGCATTTGTTGTCTACAGTTCGGTTATTTTAGCCATGTTACAAAACAGCTTCATTGCACTGCCTGGCTACACCTGCTTTCAGAGCAGTGTGTCTCCTTATTTATTTTTATTACAGTTACAACTCAGTGTACTCCATATGGATGTTGCTTTTATATTTAGTCAATCTGTTATACTCTGAGGTCAGCTAAAAAAGCTCCTGCTGAGGCTGTTATATTTTCTGTTCTAAATCCTGCCTTTGCCACTAAAAATCCTCAGAGTATTTGTCACCTTGATTTGGCTTTTAAATGTCAGGCTGGCTTGCCCCACTATTCAGTGCTGTTTCATTGCTACTATGTTATGCAGACCTACGTGCATGTCCACTTATTACTCTGTTTACTGACCTACATACAGGTCCACGCTTGCTTACGCAATCGATTGCTCATGCCTACTGTATCCTCTCGACTTCAGCCTCTGGGATATCTGCTGCACTCAATCTGCTTTCGATCTTGCAAGGTCTCAGCACTCACTGCTCATTACAATCAGCACACTGGGCTCACTCAGCTCTCTAGCTTCTCAGCTTTCAATCTAATTCTGGGGCATGCCAGCCATTCGATTCTGGTGCAGGGTCCCTGCAGCCTACGGTCTTGCTCTGCATTTAGTGCGCATCTTGAGCGTTTCCAACTTAGGGCGTGATCTTTCTCACCTGGCCCATAGCTGGGAATGTCCTCGCCTTGGGCTTGGCTTTAGCTGCCTGCTACGTGACAGCAGCTCCTGGTGTAGAATTTAAGACTAGTGGTGAAGGGTGGTTACGACAATCTCCTTTGGCTCTAGTGTTCCACTATAACGGTTAGCCATTGACTTTAGTGGTTTCCCTAGTGAGGCATCTTCACCACATTCTCCCTACAACTGCAACTGCCTCTGGTTCATCTGGTTTGAGTTGGGGGGTAAGCCTGGTGAGTGCCTCAGCAGTCATTGCTGTCCTCCTGTGCCTTGGTTGCATGTATTGTTGCAGAGTTTTCTCGCAACCTTCCACGGCATTCCCGCTAGAGGATTTGAGTGAGAGCCTTCCTCCAAATTGTTATATTTTCCACCTCCCTTTAATTGGGTGTTCCAAATTGCAGCTGCAGAGCCATCACTAAATAAACTATCCCAAGCCTGGAGGGAAGGTGAACTAGGCCTTGGATCCCCAGAGATTTCCTCCTCAAAGGTTTTTTTTCTCTCCTCCATTGCCTCAGGTCATAACTGTTAGTTAGCATAGTAGTGTCCCCTAGTTTCTTTAGGTAGGTTCCACTGTTGGATGGAGGTGGAGGATGTCCTGCCGTTCTCTCTCTCCTTAGAGGATCCCCTCATTCTCAACACAAACCATTAGTATCATGCTACACAAACCTGGGCATTTCATTATGTTGTCAAACTGAGCATCTCATTACGTTATCAAACTGTCTATGCTTCTCTACTACGTTAGTTATTGCTCCTACGTCACAGTTACTGCTTGCTCATAAGCTTTGTGTCACCTCATTCTTTGGGCTATGATTGTACTACATTTCTTTTGGGGATTCCTAAGATACATTTAGCCACGGGAATCGTCCCGTAGCACCTCCAGGGTTGGAAACCTCTCTGAGGGTTCCTTGCCTTTCGTACCCCTACAGGGTGGTAATTCCTTAGGAATAGAGAGTGCAAATGGCCAAAACCAAACTAACACAGTTGCACAAGCATAACACTATACTGGTGGCGCAGGACATTGAACTGGAAAGGCAATGCCTGGAGTTTGATGGCCAAACAGCCAGCCACTCCTACTTCCTGAGCTATATAAGCAGTTCCTCTCAGCCTCATTGTGAAGCACTTCTTCTTTGCCCCACCATCATCCCCTCCTCCTCCAGCAGCAGCACTCTCTCCTTAGGGGGATTCCTAAGGTACCTTTAGCCATGGGAATCATCCCGTGGCACCTCTATAGGTGGAACCCTCTCCGAGGGTTTCTTGCTTTTCATACACCTACAGGGTGGTAATTCCTCTGGAATAGAGAGTGCTAACGGCCAAAACCAAACTAACACAGTTGCACAAGCATAACACGATACTGGCTGCGCAGGACATTGAATTTGCCATTGAGGGGCTGGCTGCATGGTCCCTTTCCACCTCCTGACTCTCCGATCCACCCTCGCGCTCCAATGTTTTGTGATGTCATTATAGGTTAAGCACGGGGGTGTGCTTCATTCACTTCAATGGAGCATCTTTTTCTAATGTGATTTTCCCGGTTTTAAGTCAGATTTTGGTACCTATTGATGCCAGGGTTCAGCTAAAAGAGCCTTGTTAATTAAAACCTGCCCCCCGCTCGACCTGTAACTGTAGTGACACATTACTAAAACATTGAGCGGGTGGATTGAAGAGTCGGAAGGGAGAAGGGATTAGGCAGCCAGCCCTTGGGGCAAATTATGATTCCTTCCTTCCTTCCTTTGGGAGCTTAAAAAAAAGGAAACAGCCTGAAGGAGCTTCGATGAGGTAAGGAGCCCTGTCTATTGTTTTTGTATTGAGAAAGGTGCTCTTTAAATATCTGGAAAACCATAAGCATTAGACCCAAACTATCTACAGCAAAGTTACAGTATTCAGCACAAAATGATCTTTAAAATGAGGGTATGCAAGAACCTAAAATATGTGCACTTTTTTACTTATCAATTACTCAATTTTTTTTAAAGGAAATATACCACTTAAATCCATTTTGCTGGTAATATGCCAGTACAAATAACAAAATATCAGCACATCCACATACCCTACATTGTATTTTAACTGTTTACAGTGTTGTTGCTTTGGATTCACAGGACATTAGTGAGAATTTAGTATTTAAATTACAGATGAAGGCAGGGTTTCATGTGCAGAAACCAGCTGTTTAGTCAGTCTGCATCTAAATTAGTGAGCAACTGCACACATACCAAACGGTGTTAAATAACTGGAAAACCATAAGCACTAAACCGAAACTATCTGCAGTAAAGTTATTCAGCACAAAATAATCTTTCAAATGAGATTAGGCAGAACCTGAAATATATGTTCTTTTTTTACTCATCACCAATTAATTACTTAAAATGTTATTCTTGTACGGATATTTATCGTTTAAATCCATTTTGCTGTTAATATTCCAGTGCAAATAAAATAACAGCATATCCACATACCTTACGCTGTATTTTTACTTATTACAGCATTGTTTCCTAAAATTTATAGGACAATACAGAGATTTTTGCCACTGAATTACGCCCATTGCTCCCTGCACAGCACATTACAGAGGTTAACGGGACAGTTTGTAGAAATAGTAAAGTCACTATCCTACCTTTTCAAATGTTTGTCTCTTGCACACCTCTGAACAATAATAAGAAACCTGTGCATAAAATCCATGTTTTGGATTCCTTTTTCGCAGAGATAGCAACTACAGTCTTGCTGAGACCAACCTCATGGGTCTCCAGCAACCTCATGGCATTCCAAGAAGTTCACAGGAAGTGCTGTATCACCTCAACTTTGACCTGCACTTGAAATGTTGTGATTTTTTGAAGGGTATATGTATATGTACATGTATAGGTATATGTATATGTGAAATGTTTTTAAAACTACAGTCACAATAAAATTAGTAAAACAATAAAACTGAGTTATGAAAAAAAGTGTGTTGCTCAGATACCTAGGATACCAACAGATAGCTCCCATTTGGCCAGATAGCTGCTGTGGTAGGATAGCAGTGCTACCTGATAATGGATCTTACCCTCTAGGATCCAGTGCAAGGATCTTACAAACATTGTGGATTCTGTGGTTCCTAGCAACAGCTACAGCTCTGATCCTATGTGACCTAGGATCCATCACCCTCTGACCCCAGATCCTCATTATCTGGCCCAGGATTCCTGGATCTGACCTAGTGTAACCCATAGGTGGCACTATCCCAAGGGCTACTACCCTTGCTTGCTTGGCTAGTAGCAGGTTAAGAGGCCTGAGTTCTGGAACGGGTGCCTCCACCCGGAGGTCAGGATTGGTAGTGGTCAAACTAACCTGGGCACAGCCCTCTGGAACACCGTAACTCCTCTCTTTCCTTACTAGTGGCCGGAACAATACACAATAATCACTTTCACAATACCCCTGATACACCACAAGTACCCACACTGTTTGCACTTACCACCAGGGCTTTCCTTTGGCTCGGCCCTGGGGACCCCTGTAAAACAAGGTTATACACAGCAAATAACAGCAGTACAACACTCTTGCACAAACTGGAACCACAGTCAGAGTAAATGCAAAAACAAGTTAGATCTGATTTATTTAAAGGACTTGAACAAGGGAGGGGTGTAATCAGGTTAATTTGCTTAAAGACTCTATCATTTAAACAGTTATGCATGCACTTCAGGGTCTATAAACAGTCTCACACTCTGGGTACCCAAATGGAGAATGGTGGGCTAGCCAGGAATGTTGCAGCTGGTTGGGGCCCTGTGATGGAAGAAAAACAACATGCACAACACACACTATTTGTAGTCTGGAGCTGGAGGGCTCAGTTCATGAAAAGAAAAAAGACAATCAGATGACACACTTTTAGATTAGGCTGTTGTTGCAGGGAGCTACCTTGATGATTACTGACGATACCCAATACTGGACACAGGCTGGATGAAAATCGAGACAGCAGGTGGTTAATCTGGAGTGCCAGGAGAAGCAGGGCCCACACAATTCGCCGAGGCATTGTTCCTGTTCAAACGTGGAGCAGGGGGCTGGTCCCCAGGCAGGGCTCTCGTTGATGGCTTTCTCTATGCAGCGGGTAGTCTGGCTGGGCCAGTGTGGCAAGGCCCAGGCCAAATGGAAACAAATTCAGATACAGTCCATTTTGGGCTGGATACAGCTTCCAGCAAGCAGAACACAGTTCATTTACATGTAAGGAAATTCTACTGTACCAAGCAAACTGCTCTCTAGTCAGGATCACAAAGTCTCTGCACAAACCGGGGATTCAAAAGCAGCTGGAAATCCTGACAGGCCGATCGCATTCAGCAAAATCTTTGCTCTTCCTCAGGTATGAGCCTGGTAAAAAATCAGTGGCTTACTTTATTCTCACAAACTTGGATTTAGTCCAAAATAATTCTCTTCTCTCCCTCTCAGGGGCAGCAGGAAGACATGCGGGCCAAAATCCCAGCCCTTTCACAGTTTTCCCATGCGAATCCACTTAGGATTGCTGCTGAAACACTTGAGCTCTTCCTTCTTCAGCTTTCAACTTAGATTGAGCAACACTACTACTCTCTAATAGGGGAGTGATTTACTCCTTACTGTGCCAGCCAAGCCGTTTAGTCCTCGGGACATTTAGCATCCAAAGCCTCCGCAGCTGAGAATTCTGTGGGGAATTCAAGAATGCAAGGGACAGACATAAGGCAATTCTAGTGGGGGAGTAGGAGGAAGTAGGCTGTTGGTTAACTAGGATCTACAGCTTATCCATCAGGTAGGGACATGGGCAGACTAGGTAGGCCAAGCAGTCTTTATCTGTCATCAAATTCTAAGTTTCTATGCTGCTCCCAAGGGACCTTCAAACCCACACATCTTCCTTTTCCGTTACATTATTTGCTCTTATTTCCCAGATAGCGTGCAGCAGAATTGGATTATCTAGATCTAAGAAAATTAGATCCTGCATGACCCTTTAAGTTCTATTAGCGTCTTCCACAGATACCTTTTTGTCTTTCATCCCTCTTTCCGTGCCAGCCAAGCCATTTAGGCCTCGGAACTTTTACAAGGATGCATAGACACTATTGGCAGATAATGGCAACTAGGCCCATCCAGTCTTCCCGTTTATGCCACCTGACAAAGTGGCAAGTGACCCTGTCTGGTCACTGGCATTAGCTTTTTCTTCCTGTCTCTAATATTCCTTTATTTCTGTCCCATGCATGTTTGGAGCCTGCCACTGTATGGGCAGCCACCACTTCCTAGGACAGGATATTCCTTGCATCCACCATCCTCTCTGTAAAAAAGAACTTCCTGACATTACCCCTTATGCAGCCATCCATCAGTCTCATATCATGCCCTCTTGTTCCGGCACTACTTTTAAACTGGAATATGTTGACCACTTCCACCTTGTTCATGCCCTTGAGATATTTAACATTTCTACCATGTCACCTCTCTCCCTTCTTTGCTCCAACATGAACAAATCGAGGTCTCTGACTCTTTCCTCATAAGGCTTGTGATGCAGACCCTTCACCATTTTGGTTGTCCTTCTTTGCATTGTCTCTATTTTGTCAATGTCCTTATGAAGGTGTGGCCTCCAGAACTGGACACGGTACTCAAGGTGAGGCCTCACCAGGATCCTGTTCATTGGAACTATTACCTCCCTCCTTTGGCTTATGAGTCCCCTTCCAATGCACCCCAACATCCCAGTGGCCTTTCCCATCGCCTTGACTATATGCCTTGTGGCTTTCAAGATGTCTGTGATTATGACTCCCAAGTCCCTCTGTTCCCTAGTAACTGCCAACTGCTCTTCCACCAACCTGTAGCTTGCTCCAGGGTTCCTGCTCCCCACATGCATGATTTTACATTTCTTTAGTTAAACCTTAGTTGCCAGGCATCTGACCATTTCTCCAACCATTCCAGATCCTTCCTCACCACTTCCACCCTCTCCGGGTATCCACCCTGTTGCAGATCTAGGTGTCATCCACAAACAGGCAAACCTTTCCCTCCAGCCCATCTGCAATGTCACTGATGAAGACACTGAAAAGGACAGGTCGAACTAACCCTTGAAGTACCCGACTAGTCGCCTCCTTTCCTCTCTGATTGGGTTCCGTTTACCATTACCTTCTGTTGTTGGTCCTTTAACCAATTTTTAATCCAGTTTACCACTTTGTGTCATGTCCCAGGCTTCCTATCTTGTTAACCAATCTGTGGAGCGGTATCAAAGGCTTTGCTGAAATCTAGGTAGGCAATATCTACCCCCGGTCTACTGCCTTTGTCGCTCAGTCAAAGAAATCTATTAGATTAGTTTGACAGGACTGTCCTGTGGTGAACCATATTGCCTGGGATCCAACATCCCCATGACTCCTAGGTGCTCCACTGTTCTTTCCTTGAGGAAAGTCTCCGTTATCTTTCCTACTACATAGGTTAGACTAATTGGTCTGTAGTTTCCTGCATCTTCCTTACTACCGTTCTTGTGCAGAGGGACAACATTTGCCCTTCTCCTGTCCTCTGGAACCACTCCAGTGTATTGGTATTCATTGAGACAGGGCTGCCAGTTCAAGTTCTCAGTTCCTTAAGATTCTGGGATGTATGCCATCTGAAGCATGGCTTTGTCCATCTTCAGCTCTGCAAGCTCTTCTAGGACCCTCTTTTCTGTGAACAGACTGGTGTTCACCTCCTTTTCCTCTTATCTTTTAAAGTCTAGCTGTGGGCCCTGCCAATGTGTTTCCACAGTGAAAACTGAACAGAAATATTCATTCAGGAACACTGCTTTCTCCCTGTCTCCCTCCACTATCTGCCCCCTGGGTCCTCGAAGCTTAGCTACTCCCCCCTTTTCCTTCCTTCTCTCGCTAATGTACCTGAAGAACGTCTTGTCTCCCTTTGTAACTGATTGAGCTATTCTTTCCTCGGTTTGCGCTTTAGCACTTCTCAGTGCTTTTCCTACCTATCTCAGACATTTCCAGTATATTTCCCTGTCCTCGTCTCTTTGTGTCTCACACTTCCTGAAGGCTTGCTTCTTGGCCCCTACCTTGTCAGCTACCCTCCTTGTGAACCAAAGCAGTTTTCTTCTCTTTTTTCCTTGTCTATTGTCCTATCACAATATTTTGAGACCTCCGCTATGGCCTCCTTGATGTGTGCCCATTTCTCCTCAACATCCCCCCATCCCCCTTTTTTCCAGGGTTTCTCTAAGCTGAAGTCTCATCCTGGTAAAGTCTGCCCTTTTGAAGTCTAAGACTCTTGCCTTCCTATGGGTTGATTAAATCCCTGTGTCCACCTTGAACCACACCATATGGTGGTCGCTGGACCCTAGCTGACCTCCCACCATGAGCCCTTTTATCTTGTCCCTGTTGGTCAGTGCCAGATCCAAGATTGCCTGGTCTCTGGTAGGTTCCTGCACCAGTTGCCTAAGGCCATCCCCTCAAGGAGTCAACAAAGTCCCGTGCCCTGGCTGAGGCCCCTGCTGGGATGGAGCAGTCTTTTCTAGCATGTTAAAGTCTCTCATCAGCAGTACTGCCCCTTGCTGCCATGTCATGCATATTTTCTAGCAGCAGTTTGTCAATTTCTTCTGCCTGCGCTGGCGGTCTGTAAATGATCCCTGTGCAAGTGGCTGTTCCATTGCTTGGTTCAAGGTGATCCAAACTTTCTCCGTCTCCTTATGCCTGTTCTGAATTTTGGTTGCCTTAATGCCTCTGTGGCTGCTTGCAAGGGACCTTCAAACCCACACATTTCCTGAGCCAAAGAGCAATTTAGAGGGGCACATCATCCGCCAACCCTGGCCTGAAAAACTACAGCTTTTTTTTTACTTTCTTTATTCTCTGGGAGCCTCGGGGCATCTCTCAGGAGTGCTCACATGACTGCACCTTCTGCCCCCCCCCGAAACCATCTCACCGGGGAGAGAGAGATTGCTGAGCACCCTCAACTTAACCTGTAGGACCTTCCAGCCCCCGGATCACCCCTCGGGGAGGGCCTGCTCTATCTCTTGGTGGTTTTGTCTGGAATTAGAGGGTCGGCCCCTGGGTTGATTGATGGGCTCAGGGGACTCCAGTAGAGGATGGTCCGGCTATGGGGATGTGGGATGCAGCCCCTTGGGCCTCCGGCACCACCCTGTAGTCGCAGGGGTTTTTCTGCTTAGGTTGCCCCCTCGGAGCTCAACATGCAGTGATGTCCACTGGCACTGATGTGCTGATGCCCTCCGCAGCTCCTCCCCCATGTCTGCAGCACCATACATTCCTTGCATTGCCCCCAACCCCCATCAGGGGCTGCCCAGGCACGGTGCATACCCTGGATCCCTTCCCTCTCCTGTTGACCCTCAGAAGCTCGAGTTTGTTCCCGAATCTGGGTTGCCTGCATGGCACAAGGTGTGGCATTCAACACCTCAACCCTCAGCACCATTGGGTCAGCTTTCCAAAACTGCATCTTAATGATAACAGCATAAGTCTCCACAGCTGCTCCCAAGGAACCTTCAAACCCACAGACTTCCTTAGCCAAAGAGCAATTTAGAGGGACAAATCACCCACCAACCCCAGGCTGAAACTACAGCTTTATGGTGGCACCTTTCCTTACCCAGATTAACTGTTTCCCCAGGAAAACCTCTAGCCCTCACTGGTCTGATGGACCTACCCCAGACACGGGCACGGCAGGGTCCCAGGGTCTGCCAAGACACGGGTATGGCAGGCCCAAGTGAATCCCAAGGCAGAGCCCCTGACAACCAGAATGTTACCCCAGGCAACGTGCCACACAGGTACAGCATCCCAGAGCTGCCCCCTCCAGGACACCCTGAATCAGTGCTGCCATCACTGAAACAGTCCCACTACCTGAGCACCCATGCCTTATTTGGGCTCCTGAATCCCCTTTTGCTTTGCGGGACCGATAACCGGGGGTCCGTCTCCTTTCGCCTCCTACACCCTTTTATTAACCACAGCCAATGTAACAAAACCAAATCCAGGGCCATCCAACTGGAACCCTCATGACCACTGCTACACTTTCTTGCCACCCCAAGCAGAGTACTACCCCCGTTGTTCGGTGCTGCTGCTTGCTGATCTGATTATGCCAAAGGGGGTGGGCCCCCAAACCGCCTTTTGCGGGGGTAAACCATGGGTTACAGTTGGGGTATTCATGAAAGGTTGTCAAGCAAAGGCTAGTGGTGGGTAGGACCGTCAAAGGACTCCTGCAGTGGGTGTAAGGGCTTGGGTAGGTGGAAGGTGGTCCCAGTTGCTGGCAGCAAAAATGAGGGACAAAAAATAGAAAGTAAAAGAAAAAAGAAACTACAGTATGTGTAAACCTCCCTCCAGTTGGTGTGGGTTTACCTGGCATCCCGGGATTTCATCCTTTTGCTTCCACTTCCTCCGGTGCCCTCCACTGCCAGTCCAGGTCCCACTGCATACTTGAGTCCCCATCCGGCCCCCTCGTATGGTTAAACAAGGGGCCAGAGGAGCAAAATGGAGCCACACATGTGCAGTGGCCCCAGACCATTTTCTCGCCACTGCAGTGGTTTATCAAACACTTCCTTGGTGCTCTTGACATAGAAACATAGAAACATAGAATTTGGACGAGATAAGGACCGCTTGGCCCACCCAGTCTGCCTATTTCCTGCCTACTGGATAAGCTGCAGATCCTAGTTAACCAGCAGCCTACTTCTTCCTACCTGGACTTCTCTGCTGGGACTATATTGCCCTCCTTCCCTCCCTCCACCCCCACCCAATGCTAGTTCTATTTTTATAGGCACAGGATTTGACTGACAACAGGAACTTCCTGTTTGGGAGTAGGAAGTGAGTGATCTCAGAACCACCAAAGACCCACCATCCTAGAAGGGCAAGAGTAGCTCTCCGGCCCCCTCTAGCTGCTGGAGGTCTGCCTCTGAGCAAGTAAGTGGTCTACTGAGAAATATAGGATATTCTTGTCTCAGAACAGGACAATCAGGAGCTTAAAGGGCACACAGGCAGAAAGTAAGGAGAGAGAAAAAAAAAAAACAGAGGAAAGAGTAAGGATTGAAAACAGTTAAGGGGCCAGAAATAAGACATGACTGGGGTGGTGCAGTGCAGTGGCTGTGGAGCAGCAGTCTTCCGGGAGATGTCTGGAGGATGCAGTGTTGTCCCATCTGCAGGCACCTCTCTGGGCTGAGGGAGGAGGTTGCTCATCTCCAGGCTGAGTTGACCAGGATTTGTGGGACTTCCTCTTCCATCCAGGGACCACCAGTGCCACTGCCGTTGCCTCAGAGGTTGCCAAGAAAGAGGGCGGTTGGACCACAGTGGGCTCAGGGAGGGTGAGGGTGGTGGAACAGAGGCGCATCCCTCCAGTTGTACCTCTCCACAATTCCTATGCCATTCTGGCAAAGTGTGGTTCCTCTATGGAGGCACCCGCAGTGGAGACCAAGGAGGATGCTGGGAACCTCCATAAAGGAGACCCACAGGAGGGTGGCAGGGGACCCTGCAGGGGAAGGGAAACAACTCCTGGTGGGGGACTCCATTGTTAGGAAGGTAGAACTGGGGGAGGAAGGGGAGAGGGAGGTAAGGTGCCTGCCTGGCGCCATGGCTTGGAGGGATAGGGAGCGAATCCTCAGGATTGCCGGAGCAGCTGCACAGGGGAGGGAGCTGGATGTCATTGTCCACCTAGGGACAAATGACCTGGCTAAGAAAGGGATTAGAGAAGTGCAGGAAGAGTTTGTGGAAATGGAGAGGGGCCTTAGTCAAGTAGCACGCACGGTAACCTTCTCGGAGGTGCTGCCCATCTATGGCATAGGAGAAGCTAGGGTGTTCCACACATGGGATTCAATCAGTGGTTGAAAAACTGGTGTGGAGCTCAGGGATTTGGCTTCATTGGGGACTGGGGGTCCACCTGGAGTGATGCAAGCCTATACTGGCATGATGGGCTGCATCTGTCCGGGAGGGGAACCAGGATCCTAGGTGATAGGTTTAAATGCTTCATTGGCAAGCTTTTAAACTAGCCAAGGGGGGAGGCACTGGAAAGGAGCAGGGAAATCCTAGCCCCCCCAAATAATCACAGTAGTAAGTCCGGCAAACACCAACATAGAGGTGTCGATAGGGAGAAGGGCAGGGGTAAATGGAGAAAGTGACAAAGGCAAGAAGGACAGGGATGGGACAAAAGGGAGTAAGGCCATCAGGAAATGGAGGGTAATGAGTACCAATGCCCGTAGTCTGGGCAACAAGCTCCCGGAGCTGGTGGTCTTGATGGAAGAGGGATGCCTGGATATCGTAGCAGTCACAGAAACATGGTACACAGAGAACCATGACTGGGATGTTAACATACCAGGGTACATAACCTACAGGAGAGACAGGCAGGGGAGAAGAGGGGGAGGAGTAGCTTTCTATGTAAAGGAAGGGATAAAAGCAACTGAACAAAAGAGTAAACGGAGGAGAGGAGGCACTGTGGGTCACCTTGGAGACTGGAAAGGGCATCACAATCCACACAGGGTTGTGTACAGATCCCCATGTCAGGGGGAAGGAATGGACAAGGATATGATAGAAGGCATTCTTAGAATGGCAGAGAAAGGGGAGATACTATTGATGGGAGACCTGAATATGCCAGATGTTAACTGGAGCACATTGCTGCAGCCACATCCAAGAGCAGGGCCATTCTTGATGCCCTACAGGTGGCAGGCATTAGACAGCTAGTTTCGGAACCCACTCGTGAGGGAGCAATCTTAGACCTCGTACTCTCAAATGGGGGCAGTGAGAGGATCTCAGATCTAGAAGTGGGTTGCCATCTGAGGACAAGTGACCATCAAACAGTGCGGTTCACGTTAAACTCAGCTACAGAGTCAAGCCATACAAAAGTGAGGGTACTGGACTTTAGGAGGGCTGACTTTGGCAAGATGGGAGAGTGCCTCAGAAAAGCACTAGCAAACAGGCTAGAAGGAGGTGTGGAGCAACAATGGGGAATCATCAAAACTGCCATCACAGAGGCAACAAGCCTTTGTGTGAAGCAAATAAACAAATCAAAACAAAGAAAAAGCCTATGGTTCTCAAAAGAGGTGGCTGTGAAAGTCAGGAAGAAAAGATAGCATTCGAAGTATAAGGAAACACAGAAGGAGCAGGACAGAGAGCTGTACCAGTTAAGGCAGAAGGAAGCAGGAGGGAAGTCAGAATAGCAAAGGCCCAAACTGAGGAAAAGATAGCCAACTCAGTTAAGAAGGGAGATAAAACCTTTTATAGGTACATCAGCGAGCGTAGAAAGACAAAGGGATAGTGAGGCTGAATAGAATAAACGGTGGGTGGGCAGAAGGGGACAGTGAAAAAGCAGGGATACTGAACGAATATTTCTGCTCAGTATTCACAAAAGAGGAGGGGGAAGTGCCTAATCCAATTAACAGAAGCACCCTTGATAGGGGGGTCGATCCCAGTCCTTTCACAGAAGAAAGGGTTCTGCAAGAACTCCTAAAACTGAAGGTGGACAAAGCAATGGGTCCTGATGGAATTCACCTCAGAATTCTAAAAGAATTAAGGGAGGAACTAGTGAAACCACTGGCTACTCTTTTAATAAATCATAGGAGGATGGTGGTGGTACCAAGACTGGAGGAAGGCGGATGTGATTCCCTTCACAAAAGTGGGACCAAGACAGAGGCAAGAAACTACAGACCTGTCAGTCTGACCTCTGTGGTAGGGAACGTGATGGAGTCACTTCTGAAGGAAAGAATAGTTGAGTACCTAGAGGCCAGTGGAGCACAGGACCCAAGGCAGCATGGATTCACAGTGGGAAGGTCATGTCAGACAAATCTAATAGATTTCTTTGACTGGGTGACCAAAGTAATAGACCAGGGAGGGGCTGTGGACATGGCCTACCTAGACTTTAGCAAGGCATTTGACACAGTCCCACACAAAAGATTAATAGTCAAATTAACCAGCCTGGGAGTGGGTCCCAGGGTGGTAGCCTGGGTAAAACATTGGCTGGAGAATAGGACACAGAGAGTAATAGTAAATGGAGTCCACTCTGAAGAAAGGGGGGTTACTAGTGGGGCCTGCAGGGTTCAGTATTGGGTCCAGTCCTTTTTAATGTCTTCATCAGTGACATTGCAGAGGGACTGGAAGGAAAAGTATGTCTCTTTGCAGATGACACAAAGATCTGCAACAGAGTTGATGCACAAGGTGGGGTGGAAAGGATGAAAAGGGACTTGGCAAGGTTAGAGGAATGGTCAAATGTATGGCAGCTTAGATTCAATGCTAAGAAGTGCAAGGTAATGCACCTGGGAAAAAAACCCAGGGGAAGAGTACACAATGGGGGGTGAGATACTAACAACAACAAAATGGAAAGGGACCTGGGGGTAGTCATATCAGATGACCTAAAGGTGGGCAAGCAATGTGAGAGGGCAGCAAGGAGGGCTGGGGGGATACTGGGATGCATAGGAGAGGCATCACCAGTAGAAAACAAGGAAGTTATTATCCCTCTGTACAGACAGCTGGTCAGACCCCATCTGAGTACTGCATGCAGTTCTGGAGACCAGTCTTCGCAAAAGACATAGACAGGATGGAAGCTGTCCAGAGGAGGGCAACTAAAATGGTGCAGGGTCTGCACGGAAGACATATGAAGAGAGACTTAAGGAGCTTAATATGTATAGCCTCGAGGAAAGGAGGAGAGGGGGACATGATAGAAACTTTCAAGTCACCTCAAGGGAATCAACAAAGTCCAGAGGTAGCATCTTTCAAAAAAGAGGTGTGCAAGAACAAGGGCTGAATTTGAAGATGGAGGGCAGCTCAGGAGGTAATTTAAGGAAGTATTTTTTCACAGAGAGGGTTGTGGATGCATGGAGCGGCCTTCCGGAGGAAGGTTGTGGAGTCAAAAACAGTGGTGGAATTCAAGCATGCATGGGACAGTCATAAAGGCAATTCTAGGGGTGAGGTGAGAAACATAGACTTTGATGGCAGATAAGGACCGCTTGGCCCATCTAGTCTGCCCATTTTCCTACCTACGGATGGGCTGTAGATCCTAGTTAACCAACAGCCTATTTCTTCCCTACCCCCACAGAATTACCTTTATGTCTGTCCCATGCGTTACCCCAGAATACTCCCAGACCCCACAGCCTCCTCAGAAAACATTCCATAAATCACTCTGGCTCTCACGTACCCTGAGACACCCTCCTTCTATCTTAAATTGTGTCCACTGTTCTGCGGGGCTCTGCAGAGATGCTGCCTCAGACTTCAATGATCACTGAGAATGCCAAAGTTCTGTCGTATCCCCCTCTCTCAGGAGTGCATGTTAAAAACGCTCCCATCTCTCCTCATGTAGCTACTCTTGCAACCACCACCATTTTGGTTGCAGCCCTCTGGACAGCCCTCCCCTGTCTATGTCTTTGTGGAGATGGGTCTCCAGAACTGCACGCAGTACTCCAGATGAGGTCTCATCAACTGTCTGTACAGAGGGCCAACAACTTCCTGTTTTCTACTGGTGATACTCTCCCTATACATCCCCCAGCCCTCCTTACTGCCTCTTCGCATTGCTCCAAGGGGGACTGTGTAAAATGGGAGCAGTGACAGGCTGGATGAAATGGTTTAAATTATAAATAAATAGCTGGATGATTGCTAACAAAGACTACTATAAGGCTATGGGGTTGCTGTGTTTGGGAACAATATACTCTGGCTGCAAGACCTTTTGTTAGTTGGGACTGCCATTTAATCTGTATGAGCTTGTTATGGTGGCAGCCATCTTGATACTTTAACCCTTAGTGGACCATCAATCATTGTGTTAGATGCCCAAATACTGGTTGAAATGGCTTGTGGAAGGAGTGTGAACTAAATCTAGGTGCCAAAGACCCCTTACCAATCAAAAATCAAACCAGGAAAATAACTATTAATATTTTTGAGGGACAGCAAGGAGCTGGAATTTTTGTGTGAAACCCCAGGGACTTTGGGTAGTTGAGTCAGTCTGTTCTGGGCTCTGCTCGAGTCGAGGGGCTCAGTTGGAAATACAGGAGGCCTTTTACAGGACTCAGTTGGTGGGATGGTGAATTGTTTGAGGACTGGAACAAAGGATTCTTTTTGAAGGAAAGAACTGTGGTGTGACAGCTGAACAGGCAAGGTACTTGGTGAAAGTTTCAGCAGTTATTGGAGATCCAGTGTCATGCGTCGGTGTGAAAGGAAAAAACCTGAGCCAGTAAAAATGGTGGTGTTAGAACTGTGTGTGTGCCAGAGCTGAAGGTCGGCACTGTACCTGAATCTGAGGACTTTGGAAAGGAAAAAAGGTTTGCTGGTATCCAGTGTGCAGGATCTTGTTCTTTGTGTTGACAGCCAGCTGTGGAAAGGCAGATGTTTGATCCAAAGACTGCAAGTCACTAGCCAAAAGCTGCTAAAAAGGTGGAAATTTTCGAGAACTTGTTTGCTGTACACTGGAGCTGTTTGTTCCTGCCCAGGAGAAAAATGTAAAAGCTGAAAATTGTCACAGCTGCAACTTGGAGCAAGGTAGAGAACCTGCAAACCCCTACTAAGTGAGGGCAGACTTGGCTGCGGGGGACGTTACGTGCCTGAGTGCTAGGCACTCTGGACACGTGGGGAGCTGGACTGTGGAGTCACTCCTGGCTCTGAGTTCCTTGTGGTCTTGTAGGCATTGCATCTGGCTGTATTATCTGGCCTGGAGAACAGGCTGATGGGGACAAGTGGCAAGAATCCTCAAACAAGTCAAAAGGTGACAAGCTGCAGGAATCTTAAAGCAAGTCTAAGGTTGACCAGCATTCTTGTACATCATCTGTTTGCTGCCCTCAGTGCGATTGATTGGTTGATCCCTGGACTTTCAGAACCTACTGTGCCAGTGGCTGATTCCCAGTGCTGGAGGACCATGAGTAACCCAAGGCTTGCTCTGTCAAAATTTAAGTGTTAGCATCCTAGGAAAAGTTACTTTAAGGGCCCCAATGCCAGCCAGCCTGCAGCATCTAGCAGGCCTGCACTAGAGTCTGAGGTACCCAGCAAGGAATGACAGGACATAAAGGGTTTGCACTGGTACCAGTGGGGGTAGGCATTGTATGTGTTTTTGCCCATAGGCCTTGAATAACCCAAATAACCACATTTTCTTCTTAACAGCAATCCAGTTCCCGTACCCCCTTTCCTAGCCTTTTGCCCCAAATAAAACTGTGGTTTGTTTGTTGTAATTATATTTATTGAAGTCTGTATATACAAATGCAATTGTTTGTCTTGAGATATTTTATATATTACGCTGTTTAGGTAAGAGCTCCATGGTAAATATGTCTCTAAAATGATTGAGATATCATATTTATGCTGTGAAAAAAGGTTTTAATATGCATATGTTTTTAAATGTGTTGTGAGTATGACACTATAAATTAGTACAATATCACACACTGCTGATGTCTTGAAAAAGTGCCAGGGTGGCGTGAAACGTTGACGTTCATGCACTGGAGTGGGGGGTGCTTGTTTTTATATGTGCTTTATTTTGCTCCGATATAACAAAATGTTGTGTGTTATTGGATTTACCGTATGAAGCACTTTTTGGAGCCTTCCTGAGCTGTAGAGCCTACCATAATTATCTCCACAGCAACAAACTGTGATGTCGTAAACAGAACTGTGATGTCAAGTGCAAACAAGCAGCCAGTACAGCTAGAGCATCGATCCTGTTTTCAAGCAAATTCTGACAGTAATAAAAAAATAAGAGTGACAATTACAGAAACAAATATGACATATAAGCTGAACTGTGTCTGAACATTACATGTTTTCAAAGTTGCCTCAACGGTGTGAGTGGATCTTTAAAGGGAGCCATACCTGATTTCCAGGTCTCAGAGGCAAGCAAATGTTATTGAAAAGAAACAGGCTATAATAAAAAAAAAACAATGAATTTATCTACAGGTTGATATGTAATTTCCCTTTTAGAGGGTTCAGGTAGTTGCCACAGTGCTTGGAAAAAGACACTATACAGAGTAGCCTCCAGTGTCAAGGTGGGGGGGTAATGTAACTTACATGTAAGCAAGAGGGGATCAGTAATGTGTTTTTTTGGGGTAGGTCCGCAGATAAAAATGGTTCATTGGTGGTGATGGACAAAGTTAAGTATAAAAAAGCAATGATGGACATGTTATCTGATATAGTAACATAAAAAATTGAACAAGGATCCCACTGTGAATTTTAAAAATGAAATTGATGTGATGTTATATGAAGCTACAATAAATGGATGTATTGATAAACAAACAGCAAATTTTTTAACTGTTAAAAATCGTAAAAGGTCAGTCATTTATGGCCTTCCCAAAGTTCATAAAAGTATCGAACCTCCCCACATGAGAACAGTAGTGTGCAGTAATGAATCCCTCACAGAGCCTCTTTCCCAATTTGTGGATGAGTATATAAAGGGAGTGGCGCAGAAATCCAGAGCTTACCTCAGCGATACAATGCATATTTTAGAAATATTATCTGAGGTTGAAATGGAAATGGGTTGGTTTCTGGTTACCCTGAATGTTACTTCCTTGTATACTATCATTCCGCATGATGAGGGACTTCAGGCCCTGAGGCAAGCCTTATATAGGGATACAACACATCCTGGTGAATTCATCAATTCCTATTAATGGCAACTGAACATATACTTACTAAAAACATTTTTTATTTGGGGATATTATATATCACCAAATCAGTGGTAATTGCGATGGGGACGGCAATGGCCTAATTATGCAACTATATATCTGGCAGAATGGGAATGAAAATATGTATATAATGAAAATGTTAACCCGTTTTTCAATCACTTGGATTTGTATAAACATTATTTGGATGATGTATTCATAATATGAAAAGGTAGTTCTATGGAATTGGAACAATTCATTTGTTATTTGGAAGGAACAAATAGGGATTTGAAGTTATCAGCATGGCTGAAAATGAGGTAGCCTTTTTGGATCTCTTAATTAAGAAAAAAGACAATGGGGAGGTTGAAACTAAGATTTTTAAAAAAATCCACTGATCAATATTCTATTTTGCACTGTAACAGTTGTCATCCCCGACATGTTGTGCAAAATATCCCAAAGGACAGTTTATTGACTTAAGAGAAATTGTAGTTCAGAGGAGGATATGAACAAGCAAGCAGTGATATGATGGACAGGTTTAAAATCAGAGTGTATGGTACTGCATTATTGGAAAAAACAAAATAAATAGTTGATCAGGTGGACAGAAAGACCTTGCTGACACCAAAACACAAAAATAAAACGAAGAAGTCAAAGAAAGGCCCAATTTTGTTCTTCGTTTACTTCACAGAGCCAACAAATAATAGAGTTTATAAAGAAACATATGAATGTATTGTCCACTGAAGCAGCATTAAAGGAAGTTGTTAAAAATGGACCAAGTTTCATGTATAGAAGGGGAAAGAACCTTCGGGACAAATTAATGCATAGAGCTTTGGAGCCCAGCAGAAAGCTTAGAATTGAAAACTTACCAGTAGGCAATTTCACATGCGGTAATTGTGCAGTTTGCAAGTACATACATGTGGGAGATTAATTTTTTGTTAATGATACAGTCTAATTCAAAATTCGAGACTTTATAACCTGTAGCACTGAATCAGTGGTGTTTTTGGCTAAATGTGTCTGAAACAGCTTTTATGTGGGTAAGACCAAATAAAAGTTAAGAAACCACATAGTGGAACATTTAAGACATATAAGACTGGGAACAAAAGAAAATGGACTAGCTGTACATATTAAAAAGTGTGGTCATTGTCATTCATTTAGATTTTGTGGCATAGAACCAGTACAAATGGATATACGTGGTGGGATTTGGACAACCATCTGCTCAGAGAAACCTTTGGCAATTCAAATTAAGAGCTAATGAATCACCTGGTTTAAATGGACATTTCCAGCTAGTGCCTTTGCTGGCCAATGGATTTTGAAACGTTGTAGCATCATTGGCAAATTGTTGTCTGTGTAAACCTCTTTTTGGTAAGCATGTTCCTGTACATGATATACATTTGCCATATTCGCTCCTTTAAACAGTAAATTGACTTTTTCAGTTTTGTTTTTGCTGGCTAAGGGAACTTACAAACATCATAGCATCATTGGTAAATTACTGTTTGTGTAAGTTTTTTTCTTTTCTGGGGAGAAGCACATTTTTATATATGATACATATTTGTTATATCTGCTTTTTCAAACAGCACATTATTATTTTTGTATTTAGTACACTAGTTTAGTGATTATTAAATTAATGAATGTTCAGTATTGTACATATGATGATAACTATAGGGCTTTTTTATTGCAATACACAGATGGCATTAGATTTTACATTACAGTGTCATCATTTTAAATTACAATTTAGATGTGATTAAATTTGCATTATGTGTTTGGATAAATATTTATTCACATTGTTTATGGTTTAATAGTAACACTAGCTATAGGAATTGGTGTGATGCATATTTTAACAAGTGACTTTACACTATTATATAGGGTAAAAGGGTGTTGTATTACAAAAATTAAGATATTGCGATATTTAAGCCTGACAATAATGGGGGCCAGTGTCTTGATAAAGAGCAAGTGGGTTTGAAACATTGACGGGGATGGTGTGATTTGGTTGGGTGCTACCAAAAAGCTTTTTATAAATAAAAGTATATTTTTCAATGTATTCCTAGTGATGAAATAGTATTTTCTCTCTGGAGTAGCAGAATACACTGCTGTGGTACATTGTTATAAATAATAATATGGCACCATGAGAGCTCTAAGGCTGCTAGTTTGATTCAGGTTTGTGGACAAAACTGTGGTTTGTTTGTTGTAATTATATTTATTGAGGTCTGTAAATACAAATGCAATTGTTTGTCTTGAGATATTTTATATATTACTCTGTTTAGGTAAGAGCTCCATGCTAGATATGTCTCTAAAATGATTGAGATATCATATTTATGCTGTGAAAAAAGTTTTTTAATATGCATATGTTTTTAAATGTGTTGTGGGTATGACACTATAAATTAGTGCAACATCACACGCTGCTGACGTCTTGAAAAAGTGCCAGGGTGGTGTGAAATGTTGACGTTTGTGCACGGGGGGGGGCTTGTTTTTATATGTGCTTTATTTTGCGCCGATATAATAAAATATTGTGTGTTATTGGATTTACCGTATGAAGCACTTTTTGGAGCCTTCCTGAGCTGTAGAGCCCACCATAATTATCTCCACAGCAACAAACTGTGATGTCATAAACAGAACTGTGATGTCAAGTGCAATCAAGCAGCCAGTACAGCTAGAGCATCGGTCCCGTTTTCAAGCAAATTCTGACAGTAATAAAGAAATAAGAGTGACAATTACAGAAACAAATATGACATATAAGCTGAACTGTGTCTGAACATTACATGGTTTCAAAGTTGCCTCAACGGTGTGAGTGGATCTTTAAAGGGAGCCATACCTGATTTCCAGGTCTCAGAGGCAAGCAAATGTTATTGAAAAGAAACAGGCTATAAAAAAAAAAAAAAGTGAATTTATCTACAGGTTGATATGTAATTTCCCTTATAGAGGGTTTAGGTAGTTGCCCCACAGTGATTGGAAAAATACTCTATACAGAGTAACCTCCAGTGTCAAGGCGGGGGGGGGTAATGTAACTTACATGTAAGCAAGAGGGGATCAGTAATGTGTTTTTTGGGGGCAGGTCTCCCATGCTTCCTGACCAGTCACTCCTTCGGGCCACCAATGGACCCCTACCCAGCAAGTCATCTCCTCATTGCCATGACGTGCCCTGGTCAGCCAATGTATACCTTTGCTAGGGAGGCCCTCCCTGCCAGGGTCCATGAGAGGGGAGATAGAGTCCAAATCCATATCAGGCACATAGCAGAGGATTGGCTCAGAAGGCTGCTTCCAGGGCTGCATGGCACGAGGGGACCGGGGCGACCATCACCCAATCACCGAGTGGTTAATTTTTCTCATTTTCTCCCTTCACCTGACCCTCTCCCCCCCACATTGTGGCCGCACTCACACAGCATCCTGGGAAAGACATATGGCAGTGTGTGGTCACCCATACTGCCTAGTGCACCTCCATGGGGGACCACCAGGAGCCCCTCTAGAAGCAGTGCAGGCTCATGCCCTCCCTCCCTCCCAGGGGGAAATGCATCTGAGGGGATGCTCCTAAACCTCCACGATGGTCTCCACTCCTGTCATCTCATGCACAGATGTGAACCTGGGCCAGCAACATGCTGGAGTAATCCCCATCACTCGCGCCACAGAGCCAGACAGTAATGTTTTATTAAAAATTCTCTTCAAGTTGACTAGTTGTTTACCTTTCCAGAGCTATTCTTTGTGCAGCAGCCTGCAAACATTCCTCACAGTTTGTAAGAGCCAGATCATCCTTGCCAGACCAAATAACTAGTATCCTAATATCATCCCCTGAATCGGAACGTTTGCTATCGTGCCCCCTTGGGGCATTGCACCTTATCACCTTGGACACAGCCAATATTTTAATGATAATTTATTCTAGAACCTGATAATGCAGAGAACCAAGCTATGTTATCTTAGATTGCAGTCCCTGAGGAGTCAGACATTACCACATCATCTGCGTATGCTAAAACATTTGTTTGGGGACTTTCGGGATACAGAGTGATACCAGTAATTGTGTTATTCCTTTCTATATGCCTTAAAAAAGGTCCAAACCAGGGAGGTATAATAAAGAGCTTGAGGGGCAACCCTGTCATACACCTCTCCATACTGGGACTGGTTGTCCAAGCCATCCATTGATACCTGGGACCACTACAGTTGTGCTATAAAAAGTAGACAACCATTGCATATAGGCTTTAGGTATACCATACACCCTGAGTGCTGAGAACATATATGTACTCATGTAACAATCTATTGAACACCTTCTCATGATCACGGCTTAAAATATTCCCATTCATGCTTCATGAATTCCCCTGAGCAAAGATTTCTCTTGGCATTTACACATTAGCTTGAATGTTTGAGGCTGGTGTAATGCATGTCTGGTATGTTCCTTTAAGATGTTCTGCAGCTCTGGCTAGCCTTATAGCTAAAATGTTTGCAAGGATTTTTAAAATCAGAGTTAAGTAAATTTATTGGTCTCCAGTTATTTATGTTGGTGTTCTGCCCTTTCTTATGTAAAAAACAAAACCAAAAAAGAATAAACAAGCTGCCCCAGTGGCACTGAGGTGCCGGATTCCTTACCTTGTGTCATGTCAGTGAGCCATGTTTAGAAACGAGCCAGAGTCATCGGGAGCCAGCTGGGGGGGGAGAGGCAGGGAGAAGGATCAAGCAGCTGAAAAGCAGCTCTCTTCTCCCAGGGAGGGAGCCTGTAACCCACTTTAGTTCCACTGGCAGTCCGAGGGCAGTTCAGGTGGGCGGGCAGCAAAGCAGAGGGAGGGTGCCTGGAACCACTGTGTACATACCTCCACATGTGCATGTGTGGCTGAGACACAAGGATGGGGAAAAACGGAAAAGTTGGGGTATAAAATGCAAATTAAAAGAAAAAAACAGAAAAAACAGTATAGCACTAGCCATTGTTTCAGTTAAAGCTTTTCTTCTAACATGAGTTGTATAACTGAAGTAGGGCTGGTTTCAGGTGTGAGGTAAATATTTTGTAAAATTCTGGGTCTAGTCCATCTTGACCGGGGGGGGGGGTAGTGCTATTTTTTAAAGAGTGTATAGCTTTGTGACCCTCGTTACTGGCCACAGGCTTTACCAATTCCCCCTTTTCTGCTTCCGTTAAAGCTGGTAAACAAAAGAGGTTCGAGATAAAGGAGGGGTCCAAGGTAGCATTTCACAGGGTCCTCAAGGAATTTTTAATAAAGGTGGACACAGCTTGTGGCCTTTCTGCAGGTGAGGATACCTTCTGACTGTTGGGAGTCAGAATTTTATGAAATACTTTTTTTTTCTACTGTTTTGATGGTCTTTAAAAAGGTTTTTTTGTTATATCGGGTGCCACTTTTAATTTCCTGCATTAACATTTGAACTGTGCTGCACTGGCACTTTTTCATTTCTGATATCATCACCCTAATTTGGGAACTATAATCTGTACACTCTGTTTCAGTTTTTGATATTAATTACAGTAACTGTGCCCATAGGTCCAGATATTTCAGATAATCAGCAGATGCTGATCTCCCAGCAAATTTCTGTAAGAATCAAGCAAAGTCCTGCTTTGATTATTCACTTTACTCCGTAATGGAGTCATATAAACATATCACCGAGTGACGTGCTTTCATAAAACAGTTCACTTTTTGTACTATTGGATATCTCAAGCTGGCATTGTTCAATTTCCACATATTTTCCTTGTTCACAGGATTATTAGACCAGGGGAACGTGCACTGCACAGCTATGTGGTCTGCAAATTCCACGCCCCATGTGGTAGCTGAAACAATGTGTAAAGACTGACATATAAAAATAAAATCGAATCTCAGGGAGTGGGAACCTCTAATATAGGTATTACCCTCTGCCTTATGGATAGGTCTATAGGCATCAGTCAGCCAGCTGTAAGAACAATGTGTTTCAAAGTATTCGAGTCACAGAACAGCTTAGTTATTTGTAGTACCCTGTCAGTGTGAGCCATGTAACAGTTAAAATCTTCAACCTGGAATCCCTTGGGATCTATGGGGGGGGGGCACCGGTGAGGAATGTAAGGAAATAAAGTCAGGGCTACCTATGAGGTGGGGGACAAAGGCAAACTAGATGGGCCAATTTGTCCTTTTCTGCTGACATATGTTTTTATGTTTGTTTCTCCCTAGGTTAGTATCCGGACTGTATGCAAAAAACAACTGAATTTCTTGAAAAAGGGCCAAATGGAGGGTCTTCATTTGTCTGAGGTGCATATGTATTTATGATTCTAAGCCAGATGCCATGGTGTCATACATCTAGAAATTGAGCCCTTTCAGGGTGGATATCTACCAGCCTGGAAACTGTGAAGGCCTCATCATTCAAAAGAATGCCCACCCCATTGCACAAATCTGTGCCTAAAGACAGGAATGATTTACCCCGAGAGTTGTCATTATACCTGTTCCTCATGGGAACTAAGGCAGGAGGCCAACCTGTTGCTCCTTTAGGCACTTTGGGTCTTCTTTCCCTTTGGTTGTCTATTTCAGGGTAATTTTTCTTTTCTTAATGACTTTTGCATTCATATCTTCCTCTGGGGGTGGGGTATGGCATTTCAGGAGTCACCTCAGGTGGAACATCTTCCCGTGGGAGAGGTTCTGGAACTATCAGGGGTATCTCTTCAGGAGTTGTTCCACTGGTTTCAGACAGTTGTATATCTGGAGGAAGTACAGGAGGCTATACACTCTCATCCCTAGGTTGAGTACCTTCAGCCCAAACAGTAGAGGTCGAGAGTGGAGGATTAGACTGTGGGGGACCTTGGCAACAGAGTGTGTGTCAGAAACCCCCTCATACCAGGAGTTTGTTGCAGGGATGTCTTACATATTTCTGGTTTTTGGGCTCCCTCCTGTGCATGGATAACTAAGCTTTCCTTGGGAAGGCTATCATCCTTGTTGTGCAAGGCCCACGGGCAACACCCATAAGTGTGCCTCGTACCTCTACACAGGTTACAATGAAAGGTATTTGTGCAAACTTGTGACCCATGCTCATATTCCAAGCAATGATTATATCTGGCATTGTCAGAGGCATTGCTCTGATGAGCTCTTTAGCAGTTCCTGTGGCAGGACTTTGTCTGGCCCTAGTAAAAAAAAGGAATGCCTCTGCTCTGCCCAAAGTACTGGGAAGATGCACCACACCTGCATTTGACAAGTACACTTTATTTATTTGTTTATTTATTTTATTTACTTATTTGAACAAGTCGGATTTACAACCTTTGAGTCAGGGACTCATTTACAAAGGCTTCTCCTCACAGGGAGGGCAAGACAATAGAACATTGTGCAGATACAACATTGGACAACATTTCAGGTGCTGACATTGAGCACAGAATACACTTAGTTACATGTTGGTATAAAACACAGATTTACAATTAATGATGTACAATTTCTCTGGAGTTGCAGTGGAATACATCTTTGTATAAACCTAAGGGGGTAGGTAAAAAGGGGTAGGGGGAAAGAAGGATCGGCAGTCCAGGGGACCTTGTTGAGATTAGGGGGGCCAGGCAAGGAAAGGTCCTGCAGTAGGATTAGGGGGTGCAGGGTTAGTTACACCTATAGCAGCAGACATTAAAGAAATGGTTCCAGAGAGTGGTTTTGAACGGACCAAGTTTGGCAGTGCTGGTGATGCAGGTAGGGAGGGAGATGAACCAGGCAGGGGCTCAATAAAAGAAGGACCTCTGGGCGAGGAGGTCTTGGTTCTGGGCACTTTGAAGGTGGTTTTAACAAAGCTGCAGGTGGAAACGGATGAGGATGACTGTGGTAGGGAGGCAGAGACTCCTGGGGGGGAGAGTCCGAGCAGGGATTTCTTAGCAAGAAGGCAGGTCTGATACTGCAGACATTCCTCGAAGTTGAGCAGGTTGGCGGGGAAATAGAGTAGGCAGGTGTGGGTGCAGCTGGAGGCTCCAGTCAGGAGCCTACAGGCCTTATTGATGGCGAGCTGGATTTTAGAGAGGGAGGTGTTATCAGCTGCAGCATAGATGGGCAAGCTGTAGTCCACTAGGACAGGACGGAGGAGGTGATGGCCAGATGGAGGGCAGTGAGAGGCAGACAATCCCTATGGTGGTAAAGTAGGCCAATCCAAGAGTTTATGGTGGAGGAAAGAGCATTGATGTGGATGTGGAAGGTGAGGGCAGTATCGAAGGTGATGCCTAGGTATTTGTATGTGGGCACTTGCTCTAATGGGAGCTGAGAGTTGGGGGTAATCGGGGGGGGCATTTCTAGCTTTATTTTGGTGGTAAGAGAAGAACATTGATTTGGTTTTCTTAAGGTTTATGACTAGTCTGTGATCAAGAAACCACCTTTCTGTTTGGTTGTAGGCAGGTTGAAGGGATGATTGGAGAGTGGAGGGATCTGGATGTGAGGTAAAGAGAACTGCATTGTCTGCATATAGGAGCATCTTGCTATTGCAGGAGCTAGGGAGTGTGTTGAGGTAGAGACTGAAAGAATGGGCCCCAGGATTGAGCCCTGTGGGACCCCAGAGCTAACGGGTTGAATGTTGGAGAGGGAGCTGTTGATTTTTACATGCTGGGATCTAGCAGAGAGGTAGCTGGAAAACCAGGCAAAGGGACCAGCAGAGAAACCGAGCTGGTGGAGAAAGTCGAGTAGGAGGGGGTGACAGAAAGTGTCAAAGGCCTTGGAGAGGTCAATGAACACTGCACCGGCCAGGTTGCCAGAGTCGAGAGCAGAGTGCAGGTATTGGGAGAACTGCAGAAGAGCAGTGGTTGTACTCTGTCCTGGACAGAAGACGTGCTGCTCCAGGCACATAATGTTATACTTAGCCAAGTACTCAGATAGTTGGATAGACACCACTTTTTCGAGGCTTTGGAGAGTGGGAGGAGGATGGAGATTGGGCGATAGTTGCTGGGGGAGGATCGATCACCGCTCTTGTGAATTGGAGTGATTTCAGCAGTTTTCCACACACTGGGGAACTGTCCAAGGCATAGGGACCAGTTGAGTAGGTCCGTCAGGGGGACTAGGACAAATCCAGGACCAGGCGGAGGATCCTGAAGTCGAGGGGGTCGCTGCTGGGGTTATTACTACCAAGGGCTTTTAGCAGGTGTGGCCTGGCTTCATGAGGGGATAGGGTGCTCAGGTAGAAAGGGGGGTGATACAGGGCAGGGGGGAATGAGAAGGGGATTGGATCAAAAAAGCTGCTGGGGAGGACAGAGCTTAGATCAGAGAAAGTGGTGTTAAGGCAGTCAACTATAGGTAGTGGATCAGAGGAGGTAGTGCCATCGATGTTGAGCTGAGATGGTGGAGGGGAGCGAGTCTTCCCATTTAGTTCTTTCATGCTATCCTAGAAGGTCCAGGCTGAGCTCCAGGTGGAAGTGAGGGTGGCCTGGTAGTGCTCCGCCTTGGCCCGTCTGATGGCCCAGGTGCACTTATTGTGCTCTACGTTGTAGGCTTGTCTGTCAGATGGATTGCCTGAATCTACAGTGATTCACCAGAGATTATCTCTGTTCTTAAGTTTCTGGCTGAGGTAAGCGATGAACCAAGGGGTGTTGTGTTTCTTTGTATGGATCCTGGTGTGGGGGGCGAAAAGGTCACAGGCCTTGCAGAAGGCACTTGTGAAGAAGTCAAGAGCTGAGTCGATATCTGGGGTATGTCGGATAGGGAACCAGTCTAGGTGGGCTAGGTGCTGTCTCAACTTTTTTAGGCCACCAGGGCGTAGCCGCTGGCACAGTATAGCCTGGGACACTGGCTTTGGAGAGGAGGATGACTAGGTACAGATGACTGAGGAGTGATCACTAAGTGAGTTGGGGAGGACAGTGATGTCCCGGAATTTAAAGGGGTGGTTTGATAAGATAACGTCTAGGAGGGTGTTGGTTCCACTGGATCGGTTGAACCTGGTGGGCTGTGAGACTAGTTGGGACATATCCAGGGCAGCGAAGGAGTCCCTGGTTTGGGAGGTGGCAAAAGCAAGCCAGTTAACATTAAGATCACCAAGGATGACTAGCTCGACTTTGTGCTGGAGGGATGTGAGGTAGTCGATGAGGGATTGGACTGCTGAGTTCTGGTTTGTTGGGGGTATGTAGGAGAGAGTAAGAAAAAGAGAGCCTCTGGCGGGGTCAGGAATAACTTTTAGCATGAGTGCTTGGGCAACATAGTCAAGTTTGAGAGCAGGGAGTGCATGACCTATTAGGGTGTCCCACATGAATATAGCGCACCCACCACCGCATTTGCCTATGTGGTCTTCCCTGAATAAGGTGTATCCAGGGAGGGAGATAGCGGAGTCAGAGGTGGACTTAGAGAACGAAGTCTCTACCAGAGCAAGAATATCAGGTTGATGCTGGGTGACCCAGCACTGGAGAGTAGCAGTTTTCTTTAGGAGGCTACATATGTTAAGGGACGCAAGGTGGAGACCGGTAGTGGTACAGGATTTGGGTGGGCTGGCAGATAAAGGTCCAGGATTGGGGTGTACATTCCCAGACAGTAAGAGTAGTAATGTAATTATTCTGATTAGGGGACGGTGGTGGCAGGGACCAATGGTTCAGCACCCAAGTAAGGACCTGGTGATAAGGGTGCAGGGGATCGGTAGAGCACAAAGGATGGGGATGGCAGTACGGGTGGGACCAGGGTGGGCCTGGGAGGAAGGGGAGCAGGGCTGTAGGCAGGGGGTGGGTGCTGGTGATTTAGGAGTGCATTCAAGGTGGGAGAGGGCTGGGTCATACTGGGGTAACTTGGGGGTGAGGTGCCTGATGTAGTGGACAGGAGCTCAGGTTGGGGGGAGTTGTGAAACAGGAGGGTAAGGGTGAGAAGACCTAGCAAGGGAGTACGAGTGCCCATAGTTCTATGCTTATAGTGAAAGATAAGGGCAATAGCTGAAATTCAGTGAGGGTGACTGCCACAGTAGAGTAGTGATAGTGTTACTGACTTTGGTGCAAGAGGTCCCAGGTTCTGAGTACACCAGTGAGAGAGTGTCTTAGAGCTTTGTGGAGGAGATGTCGAAGGTTACCCAGGGGCTGGATAGGGCTGGGTTTGGAGAGGAAAAGAGAGGAGAAATAGTGATTTAGGTTTGATCTCCTTAGGAAGGGAGGGTGTGGTTTCAGGGGATAGAAAACCAGCTGACTGTGGGATTCAGTGGGAGGCATTCCTGTGGTAGGAGTTCCTGGACAGAGACTATATAATAAACTGTCACAGAACAGGTACGGGTGGGTGAAAAATCGACTGAGAGCAGGCTCTGGCACAAAGGTCCCTCAGTGCACAACTAGCTTGATTTAGAATGCTGCTCACACAAAGATCTGAGAAATGGTGCCAAATTTAACATTTACAGCTGGAGGGGGGCACTCTATCAGTTGAGCAGGCATACCTGTTTTCGGCCCTTGAGAGGGCAGGGAGCAGCTCCTGTGGCTACGGCCATGGGTAGAGGAATGCCCAGGTGACTTTGGCACAGTCTGTTTTCGGCCCTTGAGAGGGCAGGGAGCAGCTCCTGTGGCTACAGCCACGGGTGTAGGAATGCCCAGGGGACTTTGGCACAGTCTGTTTTCAGCCCTTGAGAGGGCAGAGAGCAGCTCCTGTGGCTACAGCCATGGGTGGAGGAATGCCCTGTATCTTCAACTCCCCGTCCATATTTGCTCTGAGTCAATGATTGGTGTGCGTTTCTGCATCACCTGACACCTTTGTTTCAACGAAAAAAGAATGCCTGAAATATTAACAGCCTCATTTTTAAATAACACGGTAATTGTTCTGATAGCCAGTCAAGTGGGAGGTACAGTAGCAAAAGTACTTCATGAAGGTATATCTTTCAGCTGGGGGAACTGGGAAAAAAATATATCAACACCAGCAACAGTCTTGAAACTTATAATTTGTATCCTCTGTGTGAATCAATGCATAAATTTCCAACGTGAAAAATTTGAATTTTTTAATTAAAATTCTTGCAACATGAGAAACATAGATTTTGTGACAGATAAGGACCGCTTGGCCCACCCAGTCTGCCCATTTCCCTACTTAATGGATAAGCTGCAGATCCTAGTTATCCAGAAGCCTACTTCTTCCCTACCCCACCCCCTAGAATTGCCTTATGACTGTCCCATGCATGCTTGAATTCCACCACTGTTTTTGACTCTACAACCTCCTCCGGAAGGCCGCTCCATCATCCACAACCTCTCTAGAAAAAATACTCCTTAAATTACCTTCTATCTTCAAATTGTGCCCCTTGTTCTTGCACACCTCTTTTTTTGAAAGATGCTACCCTCTTGGACTTTGTTGATTCCCTTGAGGTACTTGAAAGTTTCTATCATGTCCCCCCCCTCTCCCTCCTTTCCTCGAGGCTATACATATTCAGCTCCTTAAGTCTCTCTTCATATGTCTTCCGGTGCAGACCCTGCACCATTTTAGTTGCTCTCCTCTGGACAGCCTGCATCCTGTCTATGTCTTTGCGGAGATTGGGTCTCCAGAACTGCACACAGTACTCCAGATGGGGTCTCACCAACTGTCTGTACAGAGGGATAATAACTTCCTGTTTTCTACTGGTGATGCCTCTCCCTATGCATCCCAGTATCCTCCAGCCCTCCTTGCAGCCCTCTCACATTGCTTGCCCACCTTTAGGTCTTCTGATATGACTACCCCAGGTCCCTTTCCATTTTGTTGTTGTTAGTATACCCTGGGTTTTGTTTCCCAGGTGCATTACCTTGCACTTCTTAGCATTGAATCTAAGCTGCCATACATTTGACCATTCCTCTAACCTTGCCAAGTCCCTTCTCATCCTTTCCACCCACCTTGTGCATCAACTCTGTTGCAGATCTTTGTGTCATCTGCAAAGAGACATATTTTTCCTTCCAGTCCCTCTGCAATGTCACTTATAAAGACATTGAAGAGGACCGGTCCTAATACTGAACCCTGCGGTACCCCACTAGTAACCCTCCTTTCTTCAGAGTGGACTCCATTTACTATTACTCTCTGTGTCCTATTCTCCAGCCAATTCTTTACCCATTACATACACTATGTCCAGAGGGGGGGTCTAATACACCTTTATATAGGAGCTGGTCAGCATTCTTCCTAGGAGAAGTCTCTCTTTTATTTGCAAATAAGTCCATCATTTTGAAATCTGGAAGAATGGGGGGGGGTCTATCAAGGTAGCGTCTCCAGTGTCTGTATTGTCTTCCAAAGTTAGCCTCATTTTATTTGTACTCAGGTTCTGTTTCTGCTGATGCAACCCAGAGGGCTCAGGTGAGGAAGGAGCTGACACTCCTTTGGGTAGTATTCAGAGTTACATCCAAGTTATGTAGAAACATAGAAATGTAAAATTCAATGGCAGATAAGGATTGCTTGGCCCACCTAGTCTGTCCCTTTTTTCCCTACTTATGTATCACCTGAGACCCTACTTGATCTCGGCTTATGCCCCATCTTATCACTAAGATTCCCTTATGCCTATCCTATGTATAGCCTCCCCTTAAAGTAGGGAGCTGTCTCGATTTAGCCAGCCCTTTCCCCCTCCAAGCTAGGAAGTGTTTTTAGTGCTCTGGGGATATTGGCTGCTGGACACCTCAAGGTAGGCAGCAGAGATTAGGTTTAGGGAGTATATAAGGAGCAGACAGAAAGTTTCAGGGCCTTTTCAGCCCAGGCATTAGGCTGGGGCTGGAGGAGCAGAGATAGGTGGGCAGATGTAGGGAGTTCTTGGCCGGTCCCGGTGGGTCAGTGGAGGACCCCAGTGTAGCTCAAATAAAATGGGCACTCCAGGAAAACACAAATTCAAGGTGTAATTTCAAAGTATATTTATTCAACTAGTGCAGATAATTACTAGCCATTCACCTCAGTGGTAATCACTGACAACGACCCCCACTGAGGTGCTTGGCTAGTAATTATCAGCACTACCTGAATAAACATACTTTGAAACTACAATTTTGAAATTGGTGTTTTTCTTGGAGTGCCTGTTTTATTTGGAGCTGCTCATTGACCGGGGATGGGCCATCCCAAGGAGCACCCTCATGAGTAGTGGAGTGCACTGTTACCCTCCTTTGGAACTGCCCCCAAGTGTAGACAGGATGGCTTTCTCAGCATCATGGTGATGAAGAACTGGGGGCAAGGAGCTCTGTGGGGGAAGTATGGTTAGCCAGGTCCTGCGTCGTCGGGGGCAGGGAATGCAGATGGCCATGTGGGGCCAAGAAAGTTATGAGCCCTTAGAAACCCTTTTAAAGTGTGTTTCCCTGGGCTGCCAGGGCTGTGTGGGCAGTGGCAGGGCCTCCCCAGGAGGGGAGCTGGTGGCAGTGGTTTTCCCTTGCACCTGGTGTTGCAGGCTGTCCCAGGTGTACAGAGGGAGCTGGTGGGGCCCTTCCCAAATAGGGCCTGCTTGGAGGGGCAGGTCCCAGGGCACGTACATGAAGACCCAAGGGTCGCAGTTCAAATGATAGGCCTTGAGGGTAGTTTCGGGCTGGAGCTTAATGCATGCCCAGGGTATGTTACGGGGATGTGGGCCTGGCAGAGATTCCTTATAGAAGGGACAGCAGAAAGTGGAGCTAATCCGGGCCAGAAATTTTGAGCAGGCAGGTTGTTCAAAGGGGCCTTTGTGATGGCAGTGCCCAGGGGCTCCCCAGTGGCAGGATAGCCAGTAGTATGGGGCTGGAGCAGGGCCGGCTTTTGGGGCTGGAGCACCAGGGAGCCATGAAGATACATACATACATAGATGTTGTCAACAGATAAGGGCCTTGTGGCCCATCCAATCTGCCCTATCCCTCTTTCTAATGCTTATGGTACCCTAGATGCTACAAGCCTCCCCCATCACTCCTAGTTTGATAATTCCCATGTGCCTACCCCACGCGTTCTTGAATGCCTGAACCATGGCCACCCCCACCACTTCCTGAGGGAGACTGTTCCATCTCTCCACCACCCTTTCAGTGAAGTAGAATTCCCTCAAGTTCCCTCTAAGTTTTTCCCCATTTAGTCTCATGCTGTGCTCCCTTGTTCTGTTATTTCCCTTCATGTGAAAGATGCTCCTCTCTGGTACCCTGTTGATCCCCTTTAGATATTTGAAGGTCTCTATCATGTCCCCCCTCTGTCTCCTTTCCTCTAGGGAGTACCTATTTAGAGCTGTGAGTTTCTCCTCATATGACTTATGTTGAATCCCCGACACCATTTTTGTTGCCCTCCTCTGTACCATCTCCATCCTGTATATGTCTTTTTGGAGATGAGGCCTCCAGAACTGAACACAGTACTCCAGATGAGGCCTTACTGGGGAGTTGTACAATGGTACCACCACTTCCTCCTTCTACTTGTTATACCCCTTCCTATGCACCCTATCATTCTGTTAGACTTTCCAACTGCTTTGTCGCACTGTTTAGCCACTTTGAGGTTGTCTTCTATGACTAAGATGAGATAAGAGGCTGAGTGAAATGAGGAAGCAGGTGCTGAAAGGGTAGCACCAGTCACAGAGCCAGGCTCAAGTGGGTTACGGGGCCTGGGTCGTAAGGAAAAATCCTGGCACCCCTTGTGATTTGGGCCAGCCCCCAGGGGTCCAGGTGGGGGAAGCAGCCCACTTCCCCACGTTGGAGTTACAGTGATGACCAGTGCTAGAGTGAGAGTGGTTAACTCAGCAGTAAAGAGAAAGTTTTGGCTTACCAGATCCAGAGAGCCAGGAAATTTAGGGATCTGAGTCAGGAGGTCCTTGGGTAAAGCATCCAGAGAGAGAGAGAGAGTAGAAGAATCCTTGCTTGTTACTGCCTTAAATCCATCCTTTCTGCTGCTCTAAATGTTCAGCCAGCATATTGCGTAAAAAGGTTTGATTAGCTCCATGGAGCTGCTTTATTTATTTGAATGAAGTATATGACCCTGCATTGCAGGAATCATTTGCTATGCAGGAGCTAAATAAAAAGCTAGTTGGGAGAAGAATAGCAGTGACATGTTTTATTTAACTGCGGTGGGCTAAAAATGGAAACCATTTTCCCTCTCCCATTTCTTTGCAGCTAAATTAATTTCTCATAAGTTTGATTCCAGATGAAATTTCCACCCCACCATTGGGTGGGACCAAAGCTCTGGGGGCTCCAGAGATTCAGGTGACATGCAGTGTGGAGTACTTGGTCTGGTGTGCTAGCATTTGGGGAGAATCCAGATTCAGTGAGTGGATGGAGAGTGCACAGGTGATTGAAAATGCCAGTAAGGTAGACCACATCTTTCCTGCCTTGTAAGGGGTGCATTGTCTGGGTGACTTAGTGCTTCAGGAGGCCCCTCCTAAGGCCCGGAAGATCTGCAATGTATATACCCCTAGACAGGGGTAGGGGGTTACATATATTTTCTTTAACCCCATTACAGTTTCTCTCCACCACCTCCATTGGGTGGCTGTTCCAGGCATTCACCACCCTCTCTGTGAAGAAGTACAGAGTACTTCCTCACGTCTCCCCTGAGTCTACCCACTCTAGCTTCATAGAATGACCCCTTGTCCTTGTGCATCTTTATTTTCTGAAAAATGCTTCCCTCTTGAACCTTATTTATACCTGTGAGGTATTTGAAAGTTTCTATCATATCCGCCCCCCATTCCTCCAGGGTATACATATTAAGGTCCTTTAGTCTTTCCTTATAGAGCCTTTGATGCAGACCCTGCACCATTTTGATTGCCCTCCCCTGAACCGCCTCCACTCTTTCTATGTCCTTCCAGAGATGAGGTCTCCAGAACTGGACACAGTACTCCAGGTGAGGTCTCACCAGTGATCTATACAGGGGTAACACCACCTCCCTCTTTCTGCTGGTGATACCCCTACTTGTGCACCCCAGCATCCTACTAGCTCTCCCAGCTGCCTTGTCATGCTGCCTAGCCACCTTTAGGTCATCAGATATGAGGACCCCAGTGTTCTCTGTTTGGTGGTCGTCAATCCCTCTCAGCTTGCTTACTAATCCCATATGTAGAACTGTGTCGAAGACCTTGATGAAATCTAGGTAGGCCACAGCCACCACTCCTCCCTGATCCAATTCCCTAGATACCCAGTCAAAGAAATCTATTAGATTCATTTGACAAGACCTCTCCCCTATGAATCCATGTTGTCTCGAGTTCTGTAAGCTACTGGATTTAAGGTATTCCGCTATCCTTTACTTCAGTAGTGATTCCTATAATTTTAACACCACTGAAGTCAGGCTGATTGGCCAGTAGTTGCCAGCCTCCTCCCTACTACCACTTTTGTGAAGTGGAACTACATCTGCCCTCTTCCAGTCCCCCGGAACCACTCCCATCTCCAGTGAGAGGTTGAACAGGACTGTCAGGTGTAGCCAGCACCTCTCTCAGCTCCTTCAATATCCTTGGATGGACCCCATCTGACCCCATTGACTTGTCCACTTTCAGATTTGCGAGTTCCTTCAGGACGCTGTCCTCTGTAAATGGACTTGTGTCCACCTCCCTTCATTCGATGCTCCTGTCACTTTTCTGTGGCCCTTCTTCTTCCCCTTCTGTGGTGAATACTGAACAAAAGTATTTGTTCAAGATGTCTGTTTTTTCTTGGTCCTCCTCCACACAATTCCTCCCACCCTGATTAGTTTTACAATCCCTCCCCTGGTCTTTCTCTTTTGCTTATATACAGTGCCTAAAAATGTCTTGTCTCCTTTCTTTACTTCTTGGGCTATTCTTTCCTCTGTTTGCACCTTTGCACTCCTAACTGATTTCCTGCCTCCTGTCTCTCCAAATACAGCTACCTATTCTAGTGTTTTGTGTCTTCTTATACGTGCCTCCTGAATGCTAAGTGTTTGCCCTTACCTTTCCAGCCATCTCCTTAGAGAACCACAACAGTTTCTTTTTCCTCTTGTGTTTACTTACTAGCCTGATGCAGAGGTTTGTTGTCTTCTCTATACCCCATTTTAGTTTGGCCAAGTTCCTCTACTCACCCAAGCCCCGGGCCAGGGGCATCCCTTAGGCATTCTCCCATCTTTTTAAAATAGGCCCTCCTGAAGTCCAGAACTCTCTTCCTTGTGTGGTTTGATTTTGCCCCAGTATTTATATTGAACTACACACCTTACAGGGGATCACTGGTCCCCAGGTGGCCAACCATTGTGATCTCGGCAACACTGTCCCCATTAGTTAGCACAAGGTACAGTACCACCCCTTCATGAGTGGGCTCCCTAACTACTTGCCTGAGGAACACTCCCTGTAGGGAGTCCAGGATGTCCCTGCTCCTAGCTGAAGCTGCAGCTGGGATGCTCCAATCTACATCCAACAGATTAAAGTCCCCCACCAGCAGCGCCTCCCCCTTACTTCCCATCTTTTTTATGGCTTCCCTCCGAACCTTATTCAACTCCCCCCTCAAGTTGGAAATGGTGGCTCCATTCCCATTCTCTAGATTGACCCACAGTGCCTCCACCCCTTCCTGTGTCACTTTTATGCTATCCCTCACATAAAGAGCAACTCCTCCCCTTTCCCCCACTCTGTCCTTCCTGAACGTAGTATAGCCTGGTATGGCTATATCTCAGCCATGGTTCTCAGTGCACCATGACTCAGTAATGGTGACAATGTCCTGGTCAGCCTCTGCCATAATGGCTTCTAGGTCTGGAATTTTATTTATCAGACTTTGAGCGTTGAAACATGTGGCCTTCAAACTTCTAGTGCCACCCTGCTTGACAACCTCCCCTTCCCATTTTCCCTTTTGCCCTCTCTCTTTACCACCTCTGTTCTCATCTCTCTTCATTACTGCTAACTTGTTTTTCTTTCTACTAGGTACCCTTGGGGGTTTGTCTCCCTTAGGGTTCTCCCTGCTGACTACTGCAGTGCGTGTGTGTGTGTGTGTGTTGGGGGGGACAGTTTATGTCTCACTGCTTCCTTCCACCACCACCTTCAGCTTGTTTATTTTTTTTATTCTTAGTTTATTGAGCATTTTTACACATTTGACATACTACATTGCATGAACAGCCATAATATGTCAAATTTTGTCCTTCATAAATGTGGCTAACTGTAAAATAGCTAACAGAACAAAATTTGAGTCATAATGAATATATTCTATAAAATCAGGAACTGACACCCTCGGCAAGTTTAAATGCTCGCCAATGTAACATTTAAACCATTCACTGAGGACTGCAGCCCCCCTCCAGGTCATCTCCCCTGTACAGGCCTTTATCCCTCCAGGTGTGACCCCAGTCTCCAATGTAGCTGAACCTTTCCTCTCTGAACCTTTCCCTCAATCACTGGTTGTAGCTCCTGGTACAGAGTACTCTATCCTCCTCCCTGTTGTAGACAGGCAGCATCTCAGAAAGGGCCACTGAGCTTGCTGCCATCCTGATCCTGATTTAAAGTGCTATACTGTATTTTGTAAATTGTCTTTGCCTCTATGTAAAGCGCCCAGAGCTTCTGGGATTGGGCGCGAAAGAAATAAAATTGACTTGACTAAGACCCCCACCCCACTCCCTGGACTCCTCCTACATTATCCCCTCCTCATCCCTAGCCAGGCCATTAGTCCCCAGGTGGACAATGACATTCAGCTCTTCCTCCTGTCCTGCTGCCCTTGCGATCCTCATGATCCGCTTTCTATCCCTCTGAACCATGGTGACAGGTAGGCACCTAACCTCCCCCTCTCCTTCCTGTCCCCAGATCTATCCCTTTCATGATGAAGTCCACCACCAGGGGTTGATTCCTTCTCCTCTGGGGTCCTCTGCCACCCTCCTTGGGGTATCCACAATGGAAAACCCCCACATCCTCCCCTGTCACTACCTCGGGTGCCACCATGGGACAGTCCTGTCTCGCCAGAGTGGCGTACAAGTTGTGTAGTGTTACTGGATGGGGGATGTGCCTCTGTCCCACCGCCCTCACCCTTCCTGAGCCCAGCATAGTCCAGCTGCTCCTCCTCCTCCTAGACATCCTTTGAGTTAGCAGTGGCAGACTTGGTAGTCCCTGGGTGGGGAAGGAGGAGGTTCCCCAAATACAAGCCAACTCGGCCTGGAGTCTCACAACCTCCCTCCTCAGCCCGGAGAGGTGCACGCAGATGGCGCAGCACCATGGTCTCCAGAAGGTCTCCCTGAAAACTGCCACCCCACAGCCACTGCACTGCACCACTCACATCATACTTACCATTTACTCTGCCTGTTCTTAATATATACAGTTATTAATAGAACAGTCAGCATCCTGTCATGCAACTTTGTTTGCATTATACTTAGGTACTGCAGCAACACTATCAGCAAGGGCAGACTTTGTGTGCATAGGAGGGATCTGAGAGCATGTGGAGCACTCCTCCTGTGTATCGGAGGCTGGGACAGACTGTAAGAAGTACAACAGACCTCAAATTCATGAGCCCCTCTTCCATCAGCTAGTACAGTTTCCTCACATACAGCAGTTAGTACCATGTTCTGTTCTTCACCCTTCCTTCCCCTAGCTGACAATAAGTGATGTCAGTTTCAGATATAGTGACTGGCTCTGTTGCTGTCTCTGCAGTCATCTCCCATGTTGGATTACCAGGAATGCTCTGTTCTAGGCTTAAATTGAGCAGTGGCTGGATCTTCCTTTCGGGCAACACCTGACTGCTTGGGAACTCTCAGTGGTAATGCTGCACCACTGGGTCAGTTGAATCTGGGACTCACATGCCACTCTGCTCTTTTTCCCAGCCAGTGTTCTGCAATGCTTTCCCAGCAACCAAATGGCATGACCAGCTACCTCCAACCTTTTCTTGGGTGTTTGTTGTTGGTGTGTGTGTGCTCTGTTTTTGACGTTTACTGCATAGGCGTTTTCTTAGACCCCAGTGATGTCCTGCTCAGCGTTTAACAGATTGCTCAGCTGTTCTGACTGTGCCAAGTCTATCAGCAGCACATCGGTGGCTTGCTTCTCTTAGTGCTGGCTGGGAGGCAGTCCCTCTCCAGGAGATGCCTGACTTCCTCCTCAGTCATCACATCCATCAAACGCTAAAGAATAGGGAATTTTTATTTGCAAATAAAGTATAGTACAGTTTACATACTCCAAAAAGCATAACAACAACCTAGGAGAACATACACAAATATCCTAATGTACTGTAGAAAACCACCACCCATACCCTTACAAGCAAACTTCACCCCTTTTTTAAGGGGAAACCTAAAAACCACTTTCAATTCAAAAAACATTGGCAATTTTTCCATGATTCCTGCATTTTGTTTTGTGGAAATGTATCTCTGTCTTTCTCATAACAGGATAAAATGTGACTTTGAATAGCAGTTATCAATTCAGTCTGCTGTAGAAATTCTTGTTGAAGGACTAACTTACAGTGAAACTGTCATATCAAAAATTTAATTATTGAAAAAAATCACCCTAAGGGTACTCTCATAGTAAGACCATGTAACGTAACTGTGAATATTCCTAGTACCAATATATCATATGTTAGTACACCAAACCCTGGGAAACCACTAACATTAGCTAATTTGTTCTAAAAAGTATTAATACAAGAGGATTCCAAAAATTAATTGGCCTGTGTCTCTAGAACCCCGCCACATGTATCTCTGGGGTAAAACCTCTCATTCTTTTTAATACTCCTTCCTCTGGTCAGCCTACGTTCTGGCGAGCACCCCAGCCCCATCCCCCGATGTCCAATGGGACTTGTCACCAGCCTTCTTTCTCCAGGGCTTGCCTCCCCGGGGGGGGGGTCAAAGGGGGGAGTGCCAGACCCCCACCAATGACCGGATCCAGTTTGGGCTGGTGAGCCCAGCTGTTCAGGGAGCAAGACCTGTGAGTGCCTGCTGTCATCCAGCCGCTGGTATTTTCCCGTTTTTCTCCCCAGTGCAGAGGAAGGGTGTGCAATGATGCCAGTGGCGGTGTCATGCACACTGTCGTACGTGTCACGTCGGGTGTCTGCCCTGCCTTTGCCTCTCTTTTGTGCAGTGTCGTTGTACCAGCCCCTAGCATCCACTAGGGGTCAGGCTAACACCAACCACTGATCCCCCCTCCCCAGAGACAACTGTCCTTGGGACACTTGATCTTCTTCCTCCCAAGCTAACCCCCAGCGATCGGCTTGCACAGCGAACATGAGTCGCCGGCATGGCAGGAGGTAAGGCATTGATGCCCCAGCCCTCCTTGCCATTGGACTGGTGGAAAAAACCTCTCATTGATGCTTTTTTTTTATATACTTTATTTTTATCCATTTATTATGAACATGACATCAGATCAAAAAGCGTACGGCAAACAGACCAGTAGATTAATTCACTATTGGGAAACATTTCCCTTAATCAAAGGAGTCTTATTCATTTTCTATATAGTGGGACATCATTGGGGGGAAACTATAATACATTTCGTGAAGATTAAGTCCAATTATTGCTGTGTGAAAGAGTCCATGAGCTTCATGGCTGTAGCAGATGAAAAAGAACTGTCCAGCAATTCCAGTCCGAACAAAAAATGATGTCCCAAAAAGGGGCTAATGTTGCCATGTATTAACCTAAATGAGAAATAAAACATCCCACCACATTATTCATGCAGCAGAAAACATTCCACCACTTATATTGAATCAATCTGCCCACCTCCTCCTCTTAAATACCCAACATTAAAGTGTTAAACAACAAAACATTAGTACTTATGGCCCTGTGAAAACTGACCACATGAAAAACAATAGATTGTATATTGATTTTCCCCTATATTGCTCATAAAGAGAAATTTCTCCACCTTACAGTGAGCCTTATTTCCAACTTTTAATAGTTTTTTAAAGAAATCTGAACCAGTAGTTTAATGTTGAACATTCAAGAGAAAGGATACCAGTTAGCTTAGGAGTCCAGGCAATATAATGGCTTAAGCCCCAAGTCCCAACAGGCAGATCAGGTAGAACTCAACATATCTTCGCCATCGGATTCTTCTGTTCAGGTACGTGATTCAGCTGCCTTGCAATCTGCCCACTTGCCTGCTTCAATAGGATCCGTAAATATGTAAGTTTTGCTTTGGTAAATGATCTGAAGCCAGGCCAGGAAAATCACTGTATGTGGTATACCAGGCTCTCTTAGTACCCGTCGAACTCCATCGAACTTCTTCCTGCACTGTCTCATGGCGTAGCTGTTATCGGGAAATATGTGAACCTGGCATTCATCCTGGGACAGTGGAGCAGATCGTCTGGCAAAACGAAGGATTTTGTCTCGAGGTCCGACTCCTGTGGAGATCAGCATTAAGGTATGTGGCTCCGATATATCTTCTGGGTCTCCCATATTTCTTCTACTCCTTTCAGTAACATGTAACCCCCTCACAAGGGGGAGTTCCTGGGAGCCTTTCTGGAGCTTGCCTCAAATGTTCCCGGCCTAACTGGTGTTCAGCGCAATGCCGCCTAAATGTGGGTGTCGTGAATGCTTCCAAAGCCTCCAGAACTGTCTCTTTAAGAGCTGCCTGCTCGCAGGCTCCAGCGGGTTGATATGGGGGGGGGATGATGGTTTCCCTGTTCGAATCCTGCCTGAGCTGCGGTGGAATTGCTCCCGTTTGGCAGTCGCTATATGTGCAGGGGGAGCCCCTTTTGAGAGATGTAACTGTTTGGGCATAATTAGTTAGACTGTTGGTGGGGTTACAGTTTGTCTAACCTGCTTCTTTTGCAGCTGGGACTGTGTGTGCTGTGCCCCTCCATTTTGGACCAGGACGTTCTGAAGGGTCCAATGGGGGTAGGAGGTGCCCCAAATGGAGTAACTGGCAACCAACCAGAATGAGGGCTCTCTAGGGAGCTGATGGACCAATGGAGGTACCGCTAGTAATTGTGGGAAGTGAAGGCCAGACCAGGGCTCCTTTGTTGCACCACTGAGAGCAGGACTAAGTGACTAGCACCTGTAGCCAGTCAATGGGATCGGGTGGCGCCCGAGCTAGAGGATTGCCCCATACTGCTAAGGGGCAGAGACGTTGTGGCTGTGGATGAGGAAGGAGCTCTGGGCTCTTCTGCCATTGAGTTTTTGTGCGGGAAGTGCGTGAGAGGCTGGATTCGGACGTTTGAGAAGCCAGCAAGCTTCGGACTAAATCCACGGGGCAGCAGTCAGAGGAGGCTGTGTAAAAGCACAGCTACCTACCAGACTTACCCTGTAGAGGACTGGAGAATCTGCTGAATCGCGCTCGGTCTGTCAAGAAGGTGAAGCTGCAGGGAGACTCCCGAGTAACGATGTGTTCGGTCGGGCCATAGGAGCAGCTGCCTGGTATGGTACCCGTCTGTTGCTTTGCATATAAATGTGTGGAGAAGTGTCTGAAGTTCAGGCTCGGCCCTGCAAGTGGTGTGAGAGTGCTTTTCCCTCTGGAGTCATGAGTACAAAATCAGGGTAGCTCCCTGTTGAAGGTTCCTAGCAAGAGCAAGATCTTCTGGTTACTTTGCTGACTACATTAACTGAGCCTGCTGGCTCCCTCTAATCTTCGTAGGAATTAAAATGCTCATTTGTGCCAGGGCCCCAACCAGCTGCATCGAGGAACTAGCCTTTAGGACTTGGGTACCCATAGACAGTAAATTATAGGTTAGGCCTGTTCACAGAGACCTAGGTAGATACGCATATATTGTAGTGGTAAGCCAATTACCCTGATTCCCCCTGGTCCTTGTTATCCCCCCTTAAATAAATCAGATTGCTTGTTTTGCAAAAGCACATTGGCTAGTTTGTGTATTAATGGTGAACTACGGCACAAGGAATACTGTGTAACTGTACCTTACTTTTCAGGGGGTCCCCGGAGTGAGCTGAGAGGATCGAGCCGGGGGTGGTAAGTGTCTATGGTAAGGGCAGTGTAACTGAACTGTGGGCCACTAGTGGGAAGAAAGGAGGGTTGCAGATACCCAGAGGGCTGTGACCAAGTCAACCTCGACTGTTCCTAACCCCTGACCTCTGGGTGGAGGCACCATGTGGATCTGAGCCCTCACCCTGTTACAGTTAAGGCAGGCAGGGTAGTAGCCCTCAGGATAGATGCCCCTGGGGTTACAAACAGTTTATCGGTGAGCCATTCCTTAATAAACATTAGCGGGTGATCACCCTCACAACCTTCAGGTAAACCCACTATGCGGACATTTGCAGATCTAGTTTGATTTTCGAGTGTTTCTAGTCTCGCCCGCAAATGTTGATTTTCCTTTGCTATTAGGGCAGTGGCGCCAATTGAGGCATCAGCCTGTTTTTGTACCTCTCTCATGTCCCCTTTCAGGCCATCAACTGCATTCTCCAGGAGCAGAACTCGACTATTGAAATCATCCACTTTTTGGTTAAGGACAGACACTGCGTGGATTAACGTTTGCAGTTTATGCCCCAGAGTGATAATCGTTTCCCCAGAGCCTGATGCTTCTTCAGCCTGTATAGCTTCTTCAGGTCTCAATTCCCCTTCAGTTCTTTTACTTTTACCACCTCCTCCTGCCATTTTTTCTCTCTTATTGTTAACCATTTTGGATAATTCGAGAACGCTCTTTCCAATGGTATCGTCAGGATTCAGATCCAAAGCTTCAAAAAGGAAGATTAGGACAGAGCTCAACAAATATTGTAAAGAGCTTTCAAAAGCTGCTGCTCGCTGCTTGGGCTCCACAGTGTCCCCTCATTGATACTTTTGAACTTATTCTCCATTCTCCTGTGGCAACCTTTTTTTTTATTTAATACACTTTAATTCCAATGTCACATTACAATGAAATTAAAACCATTGACAAGGCCATAGCGAAACAATATACATCTCAACAGTCTGCTATTCCAAAGGCCTACACTATGGGAGTGAACATTGAATCCTTTACTATTAATGTCATCAAGAGAAAAAAAAAAAGAACAACTAACTACCCCTAACTCTTCCTCCCCATGTAATTCTGCTAGTAGAAAGAACCACATAACTCCTCTGCATAAAAGACCTTTCCACAGTAATATTCTAATTTTTACAAACCATTAGGACTGCTTCCAGGGGCCCATTTTACATTATATGAATGCACCCTATTACCCATCTTAGCTATATGCCACTCTAATTGTAATGCAAGCAAAACCTCTTTATGCCATTCAAGTAATTGAAGTGTAAACTCATCTGTCAGTGTCGTAAAATTATTGCTTTGGCTGCAGCTGCAATGATAGCTATGTATGCTTTCTTCCGTTTGCTCATTTCCTTAGAAAATGATTAATCAAACAGGTCTCAGATGTAAAGTAAGGATCAAGTCCAAGGAAAGAGCTAAGCAATTTCTGAATTAAGCCCCACAGTGGTTGAATTTTGGAACATTCCCATAACATATGGAGTAGATCTCCATTATCAGCTTTACATATGTTACATCGAGGGATGCAAGCTTACCTATTTTATGTAATTTAACAGGTGTATAATATAAGTTGTGCATAATGTTAAACTGCTGCAACTTATATCTGTCCTGCTTTACATATTTATGTATTGCTCAGAGTCAGTCCCATACTCTGACATCTCGCTCATCCCAAGTTTCTGTGTCCAGTAATAGCAAATGCTAGCGGGCCCCTCAAGGCAGTTCTCTGGATTTCCTGATACACTTTGGAAACGAATGGGGTTGATCTGCTATGTATAGTAATGAGGACAATTCTCTTATTTACCCTGTTGACTTCAAATTCTGAAGGTAAGTTTTGACTGCGCCACTAACTTGCCAATACTTAAAGGCATTCCCTTTCGCAGCAGGTATATTTACACTAAATTGCCCAAACGACAATACCTCCCTTTGAGGCGCAGCTTCACTAAGACACAACCCCACTAACAGCTTCCAGAATGTAGGGTGAATCGGCCCTTTCTGAATTTGGAAATGCACATTTTGAATTAATGGTTGTTCCAAGGAATTATGCCAATTCACCCCAAGTACCCCCTGCGCCTGGTGTAGGGCCTCAATTGACCTACCAATTGGAGTATATTTAAGTGTTTTGGGGAGAAATCTTGGGTCCATATAAATAGCTGAGTTAAGGGTTAAGTATGCCTTGGCAGCCAGATACCTCTCAATAGGGACACACAGGGCTACATAGGTATTAGAACTTTCTGGAGATATAAGCCGGGTCCATGAAACCACCTTACTGATATGTGATGCTATACAATAGCTAAAGAAGGAGGAAGTGCCAGACCTCCCTGCCTCCTGGGCCTAGTAAGTTTGACGTATGCCCTCCTTACACTCTTCCCTTTCCATATGAAATCATTAAGTAATTTCTGCAAATTATCAAACCATGACTTAGGTAAGTAGAACCCTAACATATTTAAAGGGTAGAATATTCTCGGTAATATATTCATCTTCACTGTTTCTATTCTAGCCCAGAGTGATAAAGGTAATATCTTCCACCTCTCTAGGTCTAGTTTTATTACATTAATCAACTTATTGAGGTTCTCTTTAATCATTGTGAACCTACATCTGGAGATCCTGAGACCAAGATAATTCAGTAATCTAGGTTCCCAATTAAGCCCCAGTTCCATGGCGATATTTGAGAGGCATTTACCATTTAAGGGAAAAAGCTTTGTCTTGGATAGGTTAAGTTTGTAGTTCGACACTCTAGAAAACTGTGCTATTGCTTGTAAAATTGCCGGTATGCTGACTTTTGGCTCCTCTATATGTAAAAGCAGATCATCTGTGTAAGCTGAAATTAAGTACTTATGATTGCCTATTAGCATTCCCTTTATATCTTGAGAAACTAATAGTTTACGAATTAGAGGTTCTAGGTAAAGATTGAACAGTAGTGGAGAGAGTGGGCAACCCTGTCTGGTGCCACAGGAAAGAGGAAATGGATCTGAAAGGACTCCATTACACCATACTTGGGCTATAGGTGATTCATATAGCAACTAATCCATTTCATAAATGCATTTGGGAGGCCAAATTTCCATAGTGTAGCAAATAAAAATCCCAAGAGACCTGATCGAGCAGCTTTCTCAGCGTTTAAGGCCAACAAAGCCGCCGATATCTGCATATTCTTAGCATGAATTATTAAGTGATGAAGCTTTCTCACATGGTCACTGGACTGTCTACCTTGCATAAATCCTACCTGCATCACTCACCATCATGCCCATTAAAGCATTGAGTCTATTGGCTACTTTTGCCAGTATTTAACACCCACATTTAAAAGCAATATCGGCGGTAGTTGCTTGGGCATAAAAGATCCCTGTCAGGCTTAGGGATAAGAATAATGAGGGCCTCTAGGAAGCCCTTTTCTGAGAGTTCCTCAAGATACCAAAAATTATATACCTCAGTGAGAACTGAAGTAATATCCTCCACAAATGCCTTATACACATTGGTGGAGAGGCCATCAGGTCCTGGGGCTTTATCGGGGGGCAAGTTGGGCTATGGCCTGCTTCTCTTCCACTTCCTGTATAGGAAGTTCTAGCCTCACCGCTGCCATGTTGGAAATCCGGGGAAGATTAACTGATTCAGATACCTCTGGATCTCGTCTGGCTCTACCCTATATATTTTAGGGATAGAGTATATTGTCTGAAAATAAGATCGGAAGGCTGCCACAATTTCCCTAGGATCCTTGATTGGGGATACATCCGGGTTAATTTGCAAAGCTGTAATATGCCTATTAGATTCTAACTGGCCAGACTTTAATGCTAACAATTTGCCTACCCTCTCACCAGCTTCCAGATATTTAAGTTTAGTTCTCCTAAGGGCTAATTCTGCTTTTTGCAACATAATTGAGTTGAACCATGCTTGTAATTTATGCAGTTGTGTCCAGTCTGAATCAGGCGAGCTTTGATTGATACGTCTCCCTATAACCCAAATAGAGTTGACAATATCCGTAAGCTGTGATTCATTCTTTTTACGTCTGGTAGAGGAAATCCGGATACACTCCCCTCTCAACGTGCATGTCAGTGCTGCCCACACCATATCAATCTTAGGGACAGAGCCCAGATTGTTAGTCGGGAAATGAGATATGAACTGTTTCAGGTGGTTTAAAGTGTATGGGTCTTGCAGTAGTTGGTTGTTGAATCTCCACATGAAATCTCTACTAAACCCAGGGTTAGCTATATACAGTACTTAATTGAAACTGGGAGTGATCTGAAATAACTCCAGTGTGTATTTCTGCAGCGGAAACAGACGGGAAGGAACTTGTACTAATCAGAAAATAATCAATCCTGGAACAAGTCTTGTGTGGTAGTGAGAAAAAAGTGTATTGTCTAGATTCTGTGTGAAACACTCTCCAGACATCGACAAGACTTGCTCCCTCTATGAGTTCTTTTAAGGCTGTCTGTGGGGGAGATAAACTCGTACGCCTGTTATCCGATCTATCAAGTCATAGCTGTGGTGTAATATTCCAGTCACCCCCCCCCCCAGTAAAATTGTTCTATCCAGGTAGTTACTTAACCTATCAAGCAGCTGGGTGAAAAATTGTGGAGAATCATTGTTTGGACCATATATTGAGCCTATAAGCACCTGTTGCAAGGCAAGAGTGCCAAGCAGCAAAATATAGCGACCATGTATGTCCCAGATCTCTTTTTCTAAATGAAAATTTACCCTTTTGTTAATTAGAATGGCCACTCCACCCCTATTAGTGGATACCCCTGCTCCGAATGCCTGACCTACCTAATATTTACAAAATGAATGAGTGTCCTCCCTTTTATGATGAGTTTCCTGTAGGCAGACCACGTCACTTCCAAGAGTAGATAGATGCTTTAACACAATCTGCCTTTTACACCTATCTCGGGCCCCCCTAATGTTCCAACTCAAAATATTAAACAGTCCTGACATGGTCATTAACCCCAAAGCGCCGGTTTTCTTGTGACCAATAGGTCTTATGGACAGCCACGTGTGTCCAAATGTGGTTCTTTCTATGTTTCATCAATATTATAGAGATATTATTTCCCCCTTGCATATTCCCCCATAACTCCCTCCAAAACCAGTCAAACAATACATAAATCACTACCCCCAGTTCTATCAACTGCACTTCCCATCACAAACATCAGGTGATGCTCTTTTCAAACCCAGCAGAAAATCCCCCTGTCCCCCTCTCCCCTCTCCCAGTATTCCGACCCCATTAATACATAACCCTTTAGTTAAATATATCTTTATAACAAGTCTGCACACGTTAATGAAAAAATTAACTAAAACATCTTGTTTAATTTATCCGTCCAAAAACTAGCACACTATTATTTATCCTCGGGGGTAAGCCCCATCAGGAGCACAGTTAAATCTAAACTCGATAATTTAAAAAGGCTTGCCATTCTATACGCGCCAACCCTTATTATAGTACTCGTGTGCCCTCTAGTGGAAACAAAGAAATATGACAACAGGCATTTCCGAAATTATAATCAAATTAACTGATGCCTGTACATCCCTATTATGGAGTATCTCCACCATGTCGTCGATCATTGGAAAAAAAAAAATACACTCCAGAGGAAATAGCAAGAAAAGTGGAGGGAGATAACACCACAATACTATTCCTATCTAAGCCATTCCCACAAAAAAGGCCATTGATGCACATACAAAATAATCATTGATTGAAATACAAGCAAAAAAACAATAGCCCAGTTTCCGACTCTGTTTAAACCTCGGTTGAACCCCCTCCAGGGGCCGATCATCGATTATCAGTACAAGTTACATTTTTCTCCCCCCCTATTTAAGCATACAATAAGAAAAGGCACTATAAATAGCTGGTAATGCCCTCTCTATTCTGCGTGCTACTTTCCCCAAATTATGATGCCCCGTATTATTGCAGATGTAATTGCCGAAGTCACAAACATAGCCCCGCATGATGGAGTCATCAAAAATAGGTAGCAGCTCGAACTTAAAAGAAAAAGAACGGGCATTGCATTGGCTGAATCCATTACCACTTTGAATATAGTCTTTAACCACAGTCTAAGGAGAGATCTCTCTGGTATTCAATCTTGAGGAGTAGATATTGCCGGAAAACAGAATCAACACTTCGGGAGGCAGTGAGACTATCGGCATTACTTTCAATGGAGCAACTGATATGAGGAATATTAATTTAGAAAATTGAGCCGGTCCTCCCTTAATCATGTCCATGGATGGAGACTACGCCAATTCAGATCTTCTAAGATTGGCTAATGGACTACCTCCTTCATACTCCACGTTGGTAAAAAATATCACAGTCTATTGACACGGCAAAACGGCATACCATTTAACATAATTACCGTCTCCGAGAGTGCGTAAGGGTGACAACATATGGCAATGTAGCATGTTCATATTAATTTAGAAAATTAAGCCAGTCCTCCCTTAATCATGTCCATGGATGGAGACTGTGCCAATTCAAGTCTTCTAAAATTGGCTAACGGACTACCTCCCTCATATTCCACGTTGATAAAAAATATCACAGTCTATTGACACAACAAAACGGCATACCATTTAACATGATTACCGTCTCCGAAAGTACGTGAGGGCAACAACATATGGCAATGTAGCATGTTCTTTCTGACGACTCCACATAATCAGGTTACCCTAGAAAAAAAAAGACATGAAGTGTTAAGTAGTTTGTTATGTCTATTTAACCGCATAACATCCACTGCCCAGATCATTTAAATAAGTCAGGGAAAAGCTTTTGGAGCTCTTGCTGAATTGTATTGGGGTTTTCAAATGAATGCCATTGATCTTTACTTTTTATTTGCAGTAAAGCCGGGTATTTTACCCGAAATTGTATGCCTGCTGCAATCAACTTTGATACAAATGGATGTAATGCTTGTCTCCTAAGTCTAACAGACTCGGCAGGTCGTGCTTGACTCTAATCCTTTTGCCTTCCCACAAGACTTCATGCAATAATTTAACCTTTGCCAGAATATGTTGCTTGTCGAGATAATTTAATAGTTTGCACACAATCGGTCTAGGCTGAGCACCAGCGGAGGAGGGGATGGAGGGATCTATGAGCTCTTCATGACGTAGCTGGCTCCGTTGGAAGACGGATCAGCAATTTTCTCAAACAACTTTTGCACAAATAAAGTCGGAGATGTGCCCTCCTCTCTCTCTCTCTCTGGGATCTCTATTATAATGATGTTACTTCTTCTGCTCCTTCCTTCTAAGTCTTCCATTTTTTCTTCTATTTTTTTAATCTTCTTACTCATAATAGCCCGATCTAACTCCGATTTATCTATCCACCCCTCTATTGATTTAATTCGAGCTTCATTATCACCGACTCGAGTGCTTAAGGAATCCAGAGAAGCCTTAAACCCATGTACTTCTGTAGAGATTTCCTCTATGGCACTTTGTAGCGGCATAATTATTTCAGAAATCGTTCTTCTGTTAGAGCTGAGGATCCTGGGTTGACTTGCTAGGCCCTTGCGAGGTAGCTTTGAGGCCTGTTCCTTTTCGGGGATGGCGGTGGGTATGCTCGAGCTGCTTTTTAACGTATGCTTCCATTTTAAATGATCCAGATTGTCGAGCTTTTTCTGAGTTCAAATGCAGAAGTATTTCGGGTTTTACACTACTTAGATTTACTGCCGTTAATAATTTAAACTGGGTAGAGTCGGATGCGCCTAGCAGCTGCCTTCCTCTAGGCTGCCATCACGTGATCCCCCCTCCTGTGGCAACTTAACCAAACAATATCCCAGGCATACTATAGCATCCTTGGGTCATTCACTTGTTCCAAAGTGATTGGCATATTGAGAAGTACCCCCAGGAAAGACAACTACTCTAAGAAACCATTCTGTAATAACATATCATATCATACAGTTGTTTCCTTGTAACAGACCTACAGTTTTCTGGTGTCAGTTTCCACACTGTAATCGTCTTGAGTGCCACCAAAACATACATGACTATGTGAGAGCTGTAATTACTGAGAGTACCATTAGACGACCTCCTGCCCACTTTACATAAAAAGGTATCACTCACTCTTTGATATGCGATATTCCAAGATACTCTGCACTTGAAAATATATAAGCAATAATAAAATTAGACGAGCATTTGTCAATGCGAACATTCACTTGCAGGTATTTGCAGTGGTGTTTGGCACTTGGACATAGCTTAAAAGTCAATGACAAAGAAGTAAAGGAGGGACACAGTTTAACAACTGGTTCTAAGCCCTGAAGCAGCAGCATACAGTATTGGTGTAAAATACTTTCTCTTCAGAAGAGCAAGTCTGTAACTCTGTTTGACAATGTTGTGAGCATGCAGTATACCACTGTTCAGTCACAGGAACATTTTGAGTCAAAATCAGGGACATCCCCGAAAATGAGGGAAAGCTGAGAGGTGGGGTCCCTTTTTTCCCTCTCTCTCTTCCCCCCACTGTCTCTCTTTCTGTCTCTTCCACTCCCTATTCTCTCTCGTTCTCCCCCTCTGCCTCTCTCTCTCTGTGTCTTTCTCCCCCTCTGTCTCTGTCTCTTAACCCTCTCTGTCTTCTCTCCCTCTGTCTCTCTCTCTCTCTCTCTTTTCTCCCCCTCTTCTCTCTGTCTTCTTCCCCTGTGTGTCTCTCAGCAAACAAGCATTTGTCATGCCAAATGTTAGCTTGCTGGCATTGACATTGGTACTACAGGAGTTAGAGAGATGAATAATAGGATTGGCAGTGAAGTACTGAACTGATGCCGACCCTGGCCTCACCCTGCAGAGAGTGACAGGCATTGGGGTGTGCATTTGGGTCATTGGCCATAATGCTCACACCATTTCATCTCACCCTACCCCGCAGACATCGAGAAGTGTTATGGTGTGCCTTGGGGTCTTTGGGCCTTATACTCACCCTATTCCATAAGGAAATATGCTGAGATGGGTGCAGTATAGGAGAATGGGGTGAACTTTGGGACTGAAGAGTCCAAAGCACACCTTGATGCCTGTCACTGGCTGCAGGGTGGGGGTGGGGTGGAATTGCGTGAGCATTACAGCCGACATTGCCAAGTCACACCCCTGATGCTTGTCAGTCTCTACAGGGCAGGGTGTTACGGTTGGAAACAATAATGCCCTGGGCGTGTGTTGGTATCTTCACTCCAAATTGTCAACATGGGTTTGTTAGCAGAAAGGTGATGTTTCACAGCGACTGTGCCAGTTGACGTCACAGGTACGAAAACACATTTCAGGCAGGATGTGAAAAATGACAGCAATGAATACACTGTTAATGAAGAGGTGTAAAAAATGGCATTGTTGAAAATCTGGAGTGAAAATATGAAACATGGGTGAAGTCATGAGCATGCATAGAAACAGCGCAATGCATGCCTGTAATGCAATTATTTGGGGGAATTTTTAACCAGCTTTTCAACATAAGCATTTTGGGACCTCCACTCATGAACAGTGTCACTGTGATTTTGTTAATGTGTCCTGAACATTGATTTCACACAGCGACCGTCCCATTATGCACCACATGTGTGAAAATACATTTTGGGCAGGATGTGAAAAATGACAGCTATACTGTTCATAAGGAGGCATGAAAAAATGGCAATGTTGAAAATTTGGAGTGAAAATATTAAAAGTTGGTGATGTTACAAGCGTGCGTTAAAACTGTGCAATGCACGCTTGTAGTACAGTCATTTTCTGGAATTTTTCCACCACATTTGCAAGATAGGCTTTTTGGGACTCCACCTCATGAATACTGGCACTGTTGTTTCATTAATCAGCCCTGAAAGGTGATTCCATGCAGTGATCATGAAATGACCTTTGGGGACAGAGTAACAAGATGACAGTGCATGTGTTCATAAGGTGGGTGCCAGGCATCCCATGTTGAAAATCTGAGGCAAATTACAAAAAATGACTGAGATATTCATCTAAGTTGAACCCCCCCCCCCCATTTATGCCATTATACAGCTTACCGGCATTTCTTTAGTTCACGGTCGGCTTTGAAGATTGCAGACGTGTTCCTGCTCCACTGAAGATCGCAGAGCCAACCTCCGGAGGTAAGTATGAGGTGAGGGGAGTGTGGGGAGGTGGGGTGTGCAGAGGGTGGGTGTGGGTTGGTGGAGGAGACCCAACAGCGAGGGACCATTTTCTTTGTTTCAGGTAATTAAAAAAAAAACACTCAGCCAGTGCACGGACTTTCTTGAGGTTTTTTTTGGGGGCAACAGGTTTTTTTTTTTTGTCATTTGTATTTTTACTTCATCTGGCACAAATTTTAACCCCCATGACACAACAAGCAGGCACTTTTAATGTTTTCCCTTACTGTCATGCCATTCTTTACCACTGCTGCAATAGCCCCGTTATCCCCTCCTCATTGGCAGAATTTATTTAGCTTACACACTCCCACATTGAACAACACTACCCCCAATCTATTAGCCTACTCACTCACATTCAGTGTGCCCTTTTCTAAAGTTGATTCTAGATCGAGTTGTAGTGTATCACTGTCTCAGCCAAACGTCATGCTCAGTGATGGTTGTACAGCAATTCATCTGTGCCTCCTTGTTGTGTCATCCTAAGGGTGTGTGTGGGGGTTACCATTTGTGCATGATGAAGTAAAAATTCAAAGTACAGAAACACTGGCTGATTGTGAGACAGCTGAGCAGTGTCAGTGCAAGCTACTGAAAGCGCCAGTGACACAATCATGAACCTCACTGAAATGGGGGCACAGAAAAGGAACCTGGCATAAAGTGCATTATGAGGAAAATATGGCAGGACTTGGCAGGCAGAGTATTTCAGTACTAGATGTATTAGACAGAATGGATACATTATGGGAAAAGGAAATTAATATTGTTGGTGCACGATGATTTTATTTTTATTTGTTTATAAATCTGTATGAAATAACAATAGTCAACTTCTTTTCCCATAACATCTGTTCTGTGTACTAAATCCACCATCAAAATACTCTGCCTGCCAAGTTTTGTCATGTTTTCTCATAATGCACTTTATGCAGATTCCTTTGCTGTGCCTCGAGTTCATTGAGGTTTGAGATCGTGTCACTGGCTCTTTCAGTAGCTTTAGCAGACAGTGCTGGGCTGTCTCACGATCAGCCAGTGCGAGACTTTTCTTGTTTTTTTAAAAAGAAAAAGAGAAAACGCTTTTTTTTGCCATTTGTATTTTACTTCATCTTTCACTAATCATAATGCCCACACTCTGTTACGGTGACACAATAAGCAGGCACAAATTAATTCATTCAGGATCATGTAGTAACTCATCATTTAGTAGAGATGTTCCACTTACTGTTCTTATCTCTAGTAAACAAGGCTCCCTCTCACTCATATAACTTTCAGATCTTGGTGCTCCTTATGAAGCTGACTGTCTCGCCCGTCTTGATCATCTCACCCACTTCGTGGGTATCTTAGCAATTGTCCTGGCCTAGTTGAATTCTTATCTAACTGCTCTTGCTTGGGAAGATTCCCCAAAATAACACAGAATGGTAAAATGCTGCAAATGTTTCATTTTTCAGCTGCAGACAGTGTGACACGACATTGCCTCACAGCTTCCTGCAGCATGATTTGTAAGTTGTACAATATCTGTTCATTGACTGCTTGGTTATTCTTGCTTGCTTCACTCTTTCCCCTAAAAGGCAATAGGTTTCTGCTTTACGGTCAAGGTAAGCTGAAGCTCTCTTCTGTAGTTAAATACTTTTGTAGCTATAATTTCCATTTTTTTATTTATTTACGGTTGAGTAGTCCAGGGTTAGGAAGCCAGACCCTACATGACAAAGACTCTGAGGCAGAGTACTTCTGTATTAGATTTTTACACAGAATAGATACATTATGGAAAAAGAAGTGTCATGTTGCTGTTTCACACTGATTTTTTTACTGTTTATAAATCTTGATGAAATAGCAATAGTTAACTAATTTTCCCATAACGTAGCCGTTCTGTGTAATAAATCTAGTACTGAAATACTCTGCCTGTCAAGTCCTGTCATATTTTCCTCATAATGCACTTGATACCAGGTTCCTTTGCTGTGTCCCAATTTCAGTGGGGTTCAGGATCCTATCACTGGCACTTTCAGTAGCTTGAACCGACAGTGCTCAGATGTCTCACGAGCAGCCAGGGCACCAGACTTTTCTAGTTTGGTAGGAAAAAATACTTTTTTTGGCATTTGGATTTTTACTTCATCTGGCACAAACTGTGACCCCCACACACCATTACCATGACACAACAAGCAGGCACAAATGAATTGCTGTGCGAACATCAGTGATCAGTGATCATTAAATTTATAGACTTCTCCATGGAAATACCCCTCTTTTCATTTTCTCCCTCCTGCCTCCTTGTTGTGTCATCATAATGATGTGTGGCGGTTACAGTCTGTGCATGATAAAGTAAACAACCAAATGCCTAGAGAAGCTTTTTTTCCCCAAAACAAGAAAAGTCCAGTGCACTAGCTGACTGATAATGAGACAGCTGAGCACTGTCAGCTCAAGCTACCGAAAACACCAGTGACACGATCTTGGACCTCAGTGAAATCCGGACACAGCAAAGGAACCTGACATAAAGTGCAGTATGTGGAAAACATGACAGGACTTGGCAGGCATAGTATTTCAGTAGTGGACTGAGAGCGGAGTCTTTCGATAACATCACCGGGTAAGTGCTGCTACTGTGCATGCGAAGAAATGGAACTTTGCAGGCATGATAAATAAACAGCCGTGGCAGGCATAAAATAAGATTGTAAGGTTAAGCCTTCAGTTGTGCAGAGTCAGATGGGAATGCAGGTTGTAAATGTGGAGGGGCATTGATGACAATTACCACCAGGAAACGGCTGGCGAGGAGGAGTCATCGATGCCGCTGCATGACGAGCTTGTCTCTGATTGCAGCAGCACTTTTCTTGAAGTTGTGTCCACTTTGCATAGTGTTGGTGTCAGCGCCAGCATGCTGGCTTATTGGGGAATGAGGGACGCACCTACTATATTGTCCCTGCATTTACCAACACAGTCACACCTCTGAAATGTGCTACTAGCACAAGACATTCCTTCGCAAGCGCAAGTGAATGCAAAACATAGAAATAAGGAAAGCTACTAGATTCACCATAGCTAGACCTCCACTTTTAACTGGCAAATCGTATAATTTCTTTTCACAGGATTCAGTCCACTACACCACAGTGGTTGAAAAAATTAATTAAAAAGTCTAACTCAGAAAAATAGTTAAAATTGCCAACATTAAACTTTTTAAAATCCACTACAAGGAAGTTCTTTTTACAGAAGATAGTTGTAACTGTTTTAGTATGATCTTACTGCTATGACCTATTGTAATATGTACATGGTATCTGTTTGCCTAATATACGTGCACTTTGCCTTCTGATGTGTGTGTTTAGTGTTATAACTTGTAAAGTGTCTTATTACAGGTGCGTATTTGTTTAAGTCTGTTTATTCCCGTACAGGTTCAAGCCTGTTAAAGGCTATGTCGTCTAGTGCTTCCTCACCCAGTTAACAACATTTTTAATTAAAACAAAATTCCGACCATGGGGGGGGGGACACAGAACTCAAAAAAAATATTTCTTTATTTATTTCAACAGTTTCATCAGGAAAAGCATGCTGAGCTGGCAACAGCTCGTTTTCAGATGCGCCCCGGGGAGAGGGAAGAGGGGGGAGAAAAGAACATATACAAAGTGCAATGCATAATTAGTGCAATAAATGGAAATAATAAGTCAACATATACAATTTGCAGGGACACTGGTTTACCAGGATTAAGAAAGGGCATATTCTGTTTTGCACATTGTAAAAAATGGTATTGTCACCGGTGTCTGCTAAGCCAAAATCCGCTTTTACCGGTGTTTGGTTCTGTGTACTTTATTTAACAGTTTTTAACTCTGCTAACATGCATTTTAGCAATTTTGATTTCCACTATTACACATTCTTCCATCCTTGTACCAATTTAAAGTTATTTTAGGTACAAGATGTGATGGCAGCAGCAACACTATAGCCCCCATCCCTAAGGTGTAATGGAAGCAGCACTATGGCCCCATCCCTCAGGTACGATGGCAGCACCAACAGCACTATGGCCCCCATCCCTCTGGTGTGATGGCAGCAGCAAAAGCACTACAACCTTCCTCCCTCAGGTGTGACATTAGCAGCACTGTGGCCCCCATCCCTTAGGTGTGATGGCAGCAGTACTACGTTCACCATACCTCAGGTGTGTTGGCAGTATCATCACTATGGCCCCCATCCCTCAGGTGGGACAGCAGCAGTACTACATTCCCTATCCACCAGTGGTGATGGCAGAAGCACTACAGCCCCCACCCCTTTGGTGTGATGGCAGTAGCAACAATGCAGTCCACATCCCTCTGGGGTGATGGCAGTAGTGACAGCACTATGATCCCCTTTCTTCAGCACCCACACCCCACATGCACAAGTTACAAATGACTTGGTCTCTTTGCTTGTTAGAACTCAGATGTGAATTAATCTGAACCATCACCGCTAAGGTGGACTACCTTTGTTTTTTCCTATCTATAATTTAACTGCCTGAATTAGATTTCTACCTGTGACACTGGTGACCAGGGTTAGGGAACAGACTTGGGTGTTGGAGGGCCAGCTGGTGGGTGAAGGCTTGAGTGTCCAACGACCACTCACCTTACATAGAAACATAGACTTTGACGGCAGATAAGGACCGCTAGGCCCATCTAGTCTGCCCATTTCCCTACCTACAGGATAGGCCGCAGATCCTAGTTAACCAACAGCCTATATCTTCCTGCCCCCCACAAGAATTGCCTTATGTCTGTCCCATGCATTCTTGAATTCTCCCACAGTTTTAGACCCCACAACTTCCTCAGGAAGGCTGTTCCATGCATCCACTACCCTCTCTGTGAAATAATACTTCCTCACATTGCCCCTGACACCCTCCTTCTATCTTTAAATTGTGTCCCCTTGTTCTTGCAAGTCTCTTTTTCTGAAAGATGCTACCCTCTTGGACTTTGTTGATTCCCTTGAGGTACTTGAAAGTTTCTATCATGTCCCCCTCTCCCTTCTTTCCTCAAGGGTATACATATAAGCTCCTTTAGTCTCTCCTCATACGGCTTCTCTTGCAGACCCTGCACCATTTTAGTTGCCCTCCTCTGGACTGCCTCTATCCTGTCTATGTCCTTGTGGAGATGGGGTCTCAGAACTGGACACAGTATTCCAGATGGGGTCTCACCAACTGTCTGTACAGAGGGATAACAACTTCCTGTTTTCTGCTGCTGATGCCTCTCCCTATACATCCCAGTATACCCCGGCCCTCCCTACTGCCTTCTCACATTGCTTACTAACCTTAAGGTCATCTGATATGATTACCCCAGGTCCCTTTCCTGTTTTGTTGTTGTTACTCCCCACCCATTGTGTATTCTTCCCTGGGTTCTTGTTTCCCAGGTGCATTATTTGCACTTTTTTGCATTTGAATCCTAGCTGCCATCGTCTGCCCATTCCTTCCAACCTTGCCAAGTCCCTTTTCATCCTTTCCAGCCTCCTTGTGTATCAACCCTGTTGTAGATCTTTGCGTCATCTGCAAAAGGCATACTTTTCCTTCCAGTCCCTCTGCAATGTCACTGATGAGAGACATTAAAAGGACTGGACCCAATACTGAACCCTGCAGTACCCCACTAGTAACGCCCAGCACTTTCTTCAGGTGGACTCCATTTACAATTACCTTCTGTGTCCTGTTGTCCAGCCAATGTTTTGCCAGGCTACCACCCTGGGACCCTCCCAGGCTGGTTAATTTGACTAATAATCTTTTGTGTGGGACTGTGTCAAATGCCTTGCTAAAGTCTAGGTAGGCCATGTCCACAGCCCTCCCTGGTCTACTACTTTGGTCACCCAGTCAAAGAAATCTATTAGATTAGTCTGACATGACCTTCCACTGTGAACCCATGCTGCCTTGGATCCTGTGCTCCACTGACCTCTAGGTACTCAACTATTCTTTCCTTGAAGTGACTCCATCACTTTCCCTACAGAGGTCAGACTGACAGGTCTGTAGTTTCCTGCCTCTGTCTTGGTCCCACTTTTGTGAAGGGGAATCACATCCGCCTTCCTCCAGTCCTCGGGTACCACACCATCCTCCCATGATTTATTAAAAAGTAGCCAGTGGTTTCACTAGTTCCTTCCTTAATTCTTTTTAGAATTCTGGGGTGAATTCCATCAGGACCCATTGCTTTGTCCACCTTCAGTTTTAGGAGTTCTTGCAGAACCCTTTCTTCTGTGAAAGGACTGGGATCAGCCCCTATCAAGATTGCTTCTGTTAATTGGATTAGGCACTTCCCCCCTCTCTTTTGTGAATACTGAGCAGAAATATTCGTTCAGTATTCCTGCTTTTTCACTGTCCCCCTCTGCCCACCCACCGTTCATTCTATTCAGCCTCACTATCCCTCCCTTTGTCTTTCTACGCTCGATGATGTACCTATAAAAGGTTTTATCCCCCTTCTTAACTGAGTTGGCTATCTTCTCCTGGGAGGGAGGATGGGTTCATGGCTCAGCATTTGCTGGCCCCTGGTGGGGGCCAGAGGCATGACAACATGTCAGCCCTCATTGCAGGGGGGAGCGTGACAGACGTCGGCTTGTGCCTTGACATCTTGTGGCCTGTCACGCTCCCAAGAAAATGGGAGAACACCCACTGAACCAACTGAAGGACAGTTGTTGGTCCCTCCATAAGTCAGAATCCCCAGACATGTGTCCATTCTGGCTCCTGCCATGCCCAGGATACACTGGAAGCTCTTTAGGGCAATTCTCCTTCCCTGGTAGCTTCCCACAGGGGTAGGGGCCCACTCAATGAAGGGTTACTTTGGGTTACCTGGTAGCACAGCAGTAAGGGGCAGTGGATGGTGGTCGGCACTCAGCAGTGATGGTAGGGGGCCTTGGCAGGCCTGAAGGAGTGAATGGCCAGGGGATAAAAACTGCTTGAATTTGCTTCTTTGAAATAAAGTGTCTTCACCTAAAAAATCCACAAGTGATTAGTGGAGGACATTCAAATGGATTATGCATCTACCAGATATGTGGATGCTTTTTCCCCTAATGTGTCCATGAAAGGGTGTCTCCAGTTTTCATGTCTTTGTTCAGATGTGAATTGACACTACTCTGCCCACCAGCATCATATAGCCCTGGGGTCTTACCTTCTGTACATCATTGATTGTGCTTTCAGAATCCACTGGCCAAACATAAATACACTTAAATACTTAACATTTGCTTTTGTTGGCCAGTCTATTAGAAAACCTTTTGTTGTCACAGAGACTGAAACAGCAGGTGGGAGAAAAGCTGCAAATGATCCAATTCACCTAAATGGGGTGCTAACTGTAGATATTTTCATAAGTAGCAAGGCAGTTTCTTCTTTGTAGAACATACTTTCATTCAGACTAGTTTTCATTCAAACAACTGAGGTTGTGGATGGCCTACTTGTTATAAACTTGAATAAGCTAGTAGGTAACAGTGATCCTGCATTTAGCTATCTACAACCTCGATGCTTATATCAAAGAATACAATCGCACCTGACTAAAATCTAAAAACAAACTTATAAAACACATAAAATGTATCTGAACATTTGTCTTTACCTATACAAAATCATTTCAGCCCAAGTAAAACTCAGGTAAATTACATGGTACCCTGACTACTATTCTATGATGTAGTAAATGTATATTGGTATTTTTTTTTATATTCTTTGTAAAAGCAGGCAAGGCCACTAGGCAGGACTGTCTGTTTTCAGAAGTGACCTAGAAGCACTGGGAGGTTAAGTGACTTGCTTGAGTCACACAGTATGCAAGTGGAGGTTGTGGGAATCAAACCCAAGTCTGCTGGATGTACCCTGTTCATTAACTGCTTGTTACTCTAACCACTAGGCATAGGTGGTTAAACTGAATAGCTGATTACAACAAAGCAGTCGGGGTGATTTCCTTACTGACTCTATATGCAGCAAAGCAGAAAGAATGCAAAGCACAGCAGCATTCATTTTAAGATACTGAAATCTGGGGTCAGCCTGCAGCACTGTGGTAGCACTATTGCTTGCAATGCCAGCAACCTAGGGTCAGAAGCGAACTCAGGTTGCTGGAGGTCTGGCCAGAGGAGTAGGATTGAGCACCTGGGGGACTGCTGTCCTCCTCTGGGGAGGGTGGGCTACAGGTCCTGCTGCCTTACCACCACGTGTGTGACCACGGGTGGTGATGCAATGGTGCTACAGAGTGATCAGGAGGGGAGGACCCTAGCCAGGATCTGGAGCAGTCACAAGTCTCTATGTGACCTACCTCCTTGGATCTCCTCTAGTGCCAGTGCCCTCAGGGACAGAGACCAGAAAACCAGGAACAATCACCCCACATTGGCCACTGGCAGAAGGGACCCAGGTGCCCCAGACTTCATAACCAGGCTCCATGAGGGACCCACTGAGCTGCCCGACACACACTAAGGGAGTGTGGATGGGTCCTGGGGTCCCCTCCCTTTCCACCTGGTGGGGGTACAACCCAGGTAGGATAGGGGCTGGACCACAGGAGCTCCTGAGCATTACCTGGGATGAAGCTAAGGGATACCCAGCCTGAAAAGTGGAGACTTGTTCCTGTGAGAAGGGGGCATAGAAAGAGAAAATAAAATTTATTTAAAAAAAATGCTGAAATCTTAGAGATTCTGTGCAGTGACATGCAATTTCCGTGAGGCACCGGTACAAGAATTCAAAATCCGCAAACCAAGCAGGATTCCGTGATTGTTACCGGTGTCACCGGTAAAAATGGAAAACCAGGGTCCCTGACAATTTGGTACACTGAAGGAATAAACTGTGTACAGCAAACATTACCATACAGTTAAGTTGTGGAACAGACAAAAGAGCATTACACATTAACACACGAGGTCACCTGGGCCTCAATCCTGAAATGCACTATCTACTCCAACTATATATTCTGTCTGTACTGTACATTCTGTTCTCAGTGTTCCTATATTAGGCATATGTCTAACTGTACATGAACACTGTAATGTTGGTTGTGCACTTTTTTCAGTCTGTAATTCACATGCTTATGCCTTGTTTCTATGTAAAATAGTTTCTGTGAATTGTTCCTAGATCCACCTTGGAAATGAGTATACTCAATGGTGTTCGCCTGGTTAAATAAAGAATTGATTGATTGATTGAAGACCAGGAGAAATGACTGAAAATAATAGGGGAGGGCAGTGAAGGTATTGGTGATTGGTGGAAGACAGGTAAAAAGAATCCACCCCAATATCAGAAGCAACGGCAGGAGTGAATACAGAACTCAAAGAGGAGAGATTTCTAAGCAGGAAAGGAAGGAGCAGAGACACTGGGATGTGGAAAGAGGTCCACAGATTAGGGAAATGGAACAAGAAGGCAGCTTAACCAACAGTAGATTTCTCTTGAGGAAGAGCTACAGAGAGAGAGAGAGAGCAAGCATTACAAATCTTAACAAAATACTTATAAATAAGAAAAGGGTTAGCAACATAGACTTTATAACAAATATCGGTTTTATTTTAATAGGAAAATTTCCCAGTGTTCTAGCCAAATTTCTCTCATTCTCTAAATAAATATCACCAACTGCTTAACCTGGTTCAGGTAAAGTTTCAGTTGGTTTGCATCTGTATCTCCATCTCCCAGCATATGGTTGTAAATAGGCAGTATTGTTCAGCTCTCCTTTCCTAGTCAACCCAAAATGAATCAATACAAAACAAATCATGAGAATGGCGTGAAAAGCTTGAATTTTATAAACGTCCTCGATATGTGATGCTTTATAAACCCCCCTTTACTCTCAGGGTTTGCGTGCATAAAAGTCTTATAGTAACTGGGTTAGCCTTTTTCCCATAGGGAAACCATGGCGTAATTTGCCGTTATAAAGGAGTGTTTATAACAGCAAACACGCGCAGTTTCCCTCGCTCTGCGCATGCCTCACTGCTGCTTTTCCTTAAGAATGCACCTGACGTTTGCCCCAGAGACTGAACCACCACTTACAATCGGACTCGGTGGTAAGCTTAACTTAAAAAAAAACTTTTAACTTTTAAAATAGCCTGTTTCTACAGCTCACCCTCCAAAAGAGTTTTCATTTATTAAAAAGGCACATGAGTCACTCTCACAGACTGGATGGACAAATGGAACTGGGCGGGCAGCAAACAGCTCTACATTCATTTATATAATTGCTGAGGTGAAAAAGACAAACCAAGCAATTATATAAAATAAAATATGGGTTTGGGTGTGTGAAAACTCGAATTTGCACACACCCTCGGGGTTTGATGCTATGCATAAACCCCTCGAGCTTCACTCGGGTTTATAGTATCAACCCCTCGGGTGTGTGTGTAAATTCTCGTTACACACCCAGACCCATACTTTTATTCTCTATGTTACACATATCACCCCATGCATTATTCTATATTAAGCATCCTTCCATGCTCAGTGTGTTTTAACGGTTGATAGCACATCAGAAAATGGGTTAGAGAAACCCTAATCTCTGATTGGTTGAGTATACCCCCCCACCTAGGAAGGTATCAGGCAATAGGGACCAGTAAATAACTAGTCCCTGTGCCAACCTGCCTTTTTAAAAGAAAAATCACTGTGTCACATAGAATGTTTACAATCATAACACTGGCTTTTTTTTTCCTTGCTCAGTGGACGACAGCTGGTCAGCAGGACAAAACAACTCTGCAGTTTATATAGCCATAAATGCACAAAACCCCAATTCCACATAACTGTTTTTCTTTTCTAATTCAGTACCTTCATTTCCGCCTTATTTGCTGCTGCTGCTGTCATGTAAATTCCCACTGCCTAATGGCTGCATCACTAGTGGCAGTCTTGTAAATGTAGTGAAGAAGAAGAATCAGCTTTTATGTAGCACTTTTCATGCACAGTGTATCCCAAAACACTTTACAAGCAATGCTAGACTGGTAGTGAAGTGATTGAATGTGTGGTGGTGGCCATATCGCACATCATCACCCACACACAGCCTGGATAATTGCGTGAACCGGTTTATGGGAAGGGGAATGTTGGCCAGTACACCAGGAATGTCCCCTACGCATTGTGAAGAGTGCCCTGGGTTCTTTTACTTCCACCTGGACAACACCTTTCCCATGCTTTCTCGTGTCCCCACCAATCCTGAGTGACCACACTTCAGTAAAATAAAGCATACATTTAAATAGACTAATGTATTAAATAGACTAATTTTTATCTTTTCCTAATCTGCTTCTTACATGGGGCTGGCTGGGGGGAGAGGTTAGCAGGGGGGACTGAAGACACCACTAAAGGACAATGTGAGTGGGGGGGGGGATTGAAGACACCATGTAAGGACAGTATGAACAAAAAATGCTGATGAAGACAGCAGTGCCTTATACTGGCAAGTATACTAGTAGAGGGACTGATTTTTTTGCTATACCTTTATACTCCTCGCAGGCTGGGTGGCTGTATCAGCCCATCCCATTCTGGCTCCATGGCTGTCCGTAGTCACACCTCCTCCAACCTTGAGTGGACCATCAGTGTTAGTGGGGGGGGCTTCATCAAACCCCAGCCCCCAATTTTCTAGCTAGTTTTTCTGCCTGTTACCCCCTGAAGCCCCAGACAGAGTCAGACATGTGCATGGAGGTGTGCACACATGCCTTGGCCTGAGTGACTCTGCTCCTCCCACCCCTGGCCTAGTGCCTGGCTGCCCTTCATCACTCGCACCACCACATGCTTCCACATGGTGGGGATCAAAGGCTGGGAGAGGCAACCTCCCCTATCTGGGAGAGGAGAGCTGCAAAGTGGCCACTCAGTCCTCACCCAGCCCCCCCCCCCCCAGCCGACCCTCAGCAACCCATGCTTATTACTGAACATGGGTTGCTGGTGTGGCAAGAGGTAAGGTACACATCACCTCAGCCCTCCATGCCACTGAACCAGCTTAGAGAGACTGACTTATAAGAAAAGGAGAAAAGTGACTTTCTCTTCATTTCTACTTGGTGTTCTTTTTTATGTGTATTGTTAAATATGCCACTAATAATCGATTTTTTAAGTACAATAATTCCCTTCATTTTGGGCAGTGTGGGTTATACCCACCCCTTCAGGGGCTATTATTACACCCCTGGGCGGGTATTATTGCTGGCATATCAAGCAATCAACAAAACATTATACATCAACATATATAGTTAAAACTGAGTCATAATACATGAATACATACAACCTACAAAATTACACTATAAAGCTGAAGAGGGTTGCGAACAAGAGACACTGCAGAAATAAACACGCATTTGTCGATGCTGAATGGTTCCTTGCATGGTTTATGTGGCAGTGGTGTACTGTGTTTGTTGAACTTCTGTTGGGAGGAAAAGCCTGCCTGAACTATGGTTTCACAAGCTGTCATATTTTGGACAGCATTTGAATACAGAAGCTCAGTAATAAGAAGGCTAAGTTGAAATATGGGATGCAAATATTTAACATTTCTACAGTTATGGCATGGCACTGAAATTGCAACAAATGGGCAAAACTTTGTCATTTTTCATATTTTGACCTAAATGTTGAACATAGTCTTCTTATCACCCACCTCATGAACCCCATAGGTGAAAATGTTCAAATCCATGGGGAAACAGCATTCTGTGCCACAGGTGCAAAACATGTTTTAGGCAGGATGTCAAAATGACAGCTGTACTGTTCATGAGGTGGAGTGATAAATGGCTATATTGAAAATTTGGAGTGAAAATATTGAAAATTACCAAAGTTATACGCATGCATAGAAAATTTTGAATGACAGAGTGTAACTCGGCTAATTTTTGAGTTTTTCACCAAATTTTCAACATGGCCTTTTGGGACCCACCTCATGAAGAGTGCCACAGTCATTTCATTCATTGGTCTGAAGGTTGCTTTGCTGCATTGTGCATTCTCGCCACAGGTCGTAAAACACATTTTCGCAGGATGTAAAAATAACAGCTGTACTGTTTATGAGGAGGTGTGAAAAAATGGCAATGTTGAAAATCTGGAGTGAAAATATTAAAATTGTCGAGTTATGAGCGTGTGTAGAAACTGCTCAACGTACGCTCATTAACATAGTCATTCCTGAGATTTTTTGTGCCAGCTTTTCAAAATGAGCTTTTTTGGACCTCTCCTCATGAACACTGGCACTGTCAATCGGTCCCAAAAGGTGATTCAGTGCAGCAACTGCTAAATCATCTTTCGGGGCCAAGTAACAAAATGACAGTGCCAGTGTTCGTTAGGTGGGGTCCCAAGAACCCCATGTTGGGGTCAGAATTCCTAAAAATGGCTGAGATATCAACATAAGTTGAAAACCCCATTGACAGCCATTATACAGGCTTATCTTGATTCTTCAGTTTGCAGTTCGACTTTGAAGAGTGCAGGCTTGTCCCGGTCCAGAAGATCAGCCGCCAACCTCTGGAGGTATAAGTATGGGGTAAGGGGGTTAAGGGAAGGTGGAATTGCACAGAGGGAGGTCAGGATGGGGAAGATGATGAGGACCATTTTCTTTTTACAAGTTAAAAAAAGACATCGAGGGACAGTTTCTTTTTTTTTTTTTTTTTTTACAGGGCATAAAACATGTTTGTTTGGGACACTGGGGTGGGTTCCCCAGTGTCCGGAGGTAGATAATGCTGATTCAGGGATTGGGCACCTGATGTTGGCATGGGACGGGGAACAGAGGGAGCAAGGTGAACTGAACACAGAGGGAGGGAACAGGAGGAGTTATTGTGCTGCCAGGAAGGGAACAGAGGAGCAGGGTGGACTGCACACAGAGGGAGGGAGGCGGGAGGGGTTTTGTGCTGCTGGGATGGGGATCAAGGGAGGCGGGGCAGAAAGCATGCAGGAGGAGGCGGGAGGTTTTGTGTGCTGCTAGTAAGGAACAGAGGAGCGTGGTGGACTACGCAGAGGAGGGAGCAGCAGGGTTATTGTACTGCGGACGGGAACAGAGGAGTGAGGCTGAGAGCACACAGAGGGAGGGAGTGGGAGGGTTATTGTGCTGTCGAGATGGGGAATGAAGGTTGGGCCAACAGCACCATGCAAATGAAAGAAATTAACGCTCTCATTGGAGCGCTTCATTTCTTTCAACTAGAGAACGGCTTCCAGCTGTGAAATTCAGACTAGTGCCACAGTCTGGTTGCATTCTCATTGATCTGTGAGGATGAGCTCACTGTAGAGTGCTCTGCATTGGACTTGTCCTTGACACACCTTTCAAATTTAATCTACTGCAAGATGTTTCTTGCACGCAGTAGAAAACATAAAAGGCAGCAGTAATACAAACAGTGAAAACTGCCTCAACATATATTCAGCGAACTTTCAAAATGGCAGAGAATAAGAGATTCTACCAGCAAAGTGCATCTTGTGATGACTTAGTAAATATTCTGGCAGTCAACCAGTAGCTGGCTAATACCTTACTCCCAACAACTAGCCCTAGTCCCCCTAACAAATCATTTTTCAGCCCCTACCCCACACCTCAGCAGAGGCCCTTTCTTGGGGTGAGCTGTGTATTTTAACATGCAGTCTATTAAAAAGTTAAACTCCCTGTATAGCCAGGATACTGTGTGCAGTATAGCCAGTATACTGTATATCCAGGTATGTACAGTATAGCCAGGGCTGGCAGCATAGCATAGAAGTTAGAGTAATGTGCTGTGAATGAGTTTAGTACATCCAGCAGATCTCAGTTTGATTTCCACAACTTCCGCTTGCATACTGTGTGACCCTGAACAAGTCACTTAACTGCCTCCGTGCTCCCTGGGTGCCCCTGAAAACAGGCAGTTGTGCCTAGTGGACCTTACCTGGTTACCAAAGAATAAAATAAAATAAAAAAAAACTCTTCTCCCCCATGCCTGTTATTACCTAGTTTCTTCTCTACATTCTATTCCCCTAACAATGAATGACCTGGTCCAGCAATGTAATTTGTCCAAGTTTCAGCATGCAGCTGGACTTGCTGCATAATAATAAAACAGACATTCAGACAGATGGAAATAGCCCATGTACAGGACACAGACTCAGACTCTTGCAATGAGGGTGATCATTGAACCAATTAAACATGTGACTGATACCAGGGCTCAGACACTGCTGAAAGATGCTCACTCACCCCCCCAATGTTCTCCCACCACATGCGGCGTGTACTGCGCACCACGTGTGCCTACACACACACACACTCCATCAGTGGGTAATTTATATTACTTGCAATAGGCACTCACTCGGATGCATTATGAGTGCAGCAAGATTGTCAATTACAATCCTGGCTAGTCTGCCCTATGCCTTCCCCCTTTCCCCTGTTGTTTGTGGCCTCTGTGCTCAGTCTCCTAATCTACTACTGCTGCCATCTAGGCTGCCCTGGCTTGAGGAATTCCTAATGCTCCCTCTTCATCCCCTCCTGATTGGGTCACAGCTGTTGGTTGTATTTTATTATACGTCCAGTACATCTCACCTACATATACGTTCTTTGTCAGGAAGCTGCTCCTTGCACATCTTGCCATGGATTGTCATTACTGCCTGATTCTTACAGTAATGTTACTGTATTGTTGTCTGTACAACATCATCTCACAGTTTATTTTGCCCTGGTAGCTCATAATTGTCTGTATATTGTTTTATTGATGTTGAATGCTCTTTACCATTGCATGTATTTGTCTCCCTGTATCCCCGGTTGCATCTGGAAACGAGCCTCGGCTCAGTGTGCCTTTCCTGGTTACCAACTGTCAAAAAGCAATAAATAAATAATAGTATATAGTTAACCCTTGCTGTGCATGGATGTCCTTCCTAACTAAAAAACTGTTGTACCACAGTTCAGAGGTCACAGAATGATGTTGTACCTTTATGTGGTACACTAGCTTTTTAAAATTAAAATGGAAACTTGTGCCACCTGCTCTTTTACTTTCATTTTACACACACACACACACACAGACAGCACCCAGTCATTCCACTAACACAAAGTCTTTGCTTGTTTCATCACTTTAAAAACCAGAAATCTACACCTCACCAGTCTAGTTTCTGAGCAGCCTGGTGAAGGTGTTTTTTTTTAAATAATAAAAAGTTAAACCCACAATTTCTTGAGAAGGAAAAAAAAGCCACATTTTTAAATGTTATGTTTCAAACCATATACTATAAAAAATTATACATGAGCAACCATGCTCAGCCTGGTTGTTTTTCCATCTCAGAGTTCTAATGACAGCTGGAACCTCTCGAGCTTTGCTCTCAGGGTCCCTATGATGTTGTCAGAACCCCTCAATGGAAACAGCCTTGTTGTGCATGATTACCTGGGTATTATTCTCTATATTTTTCATGCACATGTATGACCACTCTATCAAAAATCTATCAGTTGCCGGCCTGCTGTCACAGCAGTTAGATTTCCGCTTGCGACGCCGGTGACCTGGGGTCGGAATTGGACCTAGGGAATCAGAGGCTGGCCAGGAGAAGGATTGAGCATCCTTTGGACTGCTGTCCTTCTCCGAGGGAGGAAAGAGCATCGGCGCACAAGGGATCCCTAGCGGAGGCTGGGGAACCACAGGCGACTGGCACCAGCATGTAGGCGGCGGGGTGGGCTGGACATCATTAGATGTCCCTGCCCTGGGGCAGTCTAGAAAACCACTGCAGCCACCTTGATGAAGCCCGCCCTTGGCAGCCAATTAGCTCTCAGGCCAGCTCCCTGGCCGTTTCCTGGCGGATCACGGCACTCGGGGCCAGTGCCGCAATCCCGCCCCTGGGGGCAAGCCAGGGGGTATCAGGGAATCACTGCCAATGTGAGAGGGAAGTCATAGGGTCCGTGACTGGGCTGGGTACCGGGCAGTCAGTGGCAGGAAAAATATAATAAGTAAAAAAATGTAAAAATCTATCAGTTGAACTAGACCTTTCCAGAAAAGAAACCTTCATTTCACAAGCTGCAGAGTAATCTCTTCCTTATGAGCTATCAGTGGTAAGAACGTTTTAACTGTCTTATCAACTCACTGTCTCACTATCTGGCTGATCTCTGACACCTGCCACCTCAATTCCTCCCTCTGCTCCTCGACAAAGGCCTCCTCACTGTTCCAAGGGCCAGATTAAAACCTCTGGCAACCGTGCCTTTGAGGTCACTGGACCAGCCCTAGGAACTCTTTTCCAGCTTTTGTGAGGAGGCCCCAACAGTCGAGAGGTTAAAAAAGGGTCTAAAGGCTCACCTTTTTTGTCTGGCCTTCCCTGATGTTCTTGACTGACAAGAGCTTATTTGATTTTAGCTCCAAATCTGTTGTTATAGTACTGTATTTATTGTTTTAATATTTCTGCATATTGTATGGATGTTGTATGTGTTTTCACTTTTGTATTTCCCTACCTGCTTTTATATAAGGTGCCCAGAGTCTCAGGCATTGGGCACCATAGAAATAATGTGCCTTCAGAAGAAACATAGAAAATAGAAGTTGACAGCAGATAAGGACTGCAAGGCCCATCCAGTCTGCCCATTTTTTCTTCCTTATGAATGTGCCATAGGCCTTTACTCTGTCTATGGCCTATCTATTCATACTCATCTGTATTGCTCCCTTATGCCTATCCATGCCTGTTTGAAGCCCTGCACTGTATTCATATGCACCACTTCCTGAGGTAGGCCGTTCCATGCATCCACCACCCTTCCTGTGAAAAAGAACTTCCTCAGATTACCTCTTAATTGGCCTCCCTCTAATTTCATGCTGCGTCCTCTTGTCCTGCTATTTTTCTTATATTGAAACGTTAGACTCTTTCACCTTGTTAATGCGCTTAAGATGTTTGAATGTTTCGATCATTTCACCTCTTTCCCGCCTTTGCTCTAAGGTATACATATTGAGCTCTGTTAATCTGTCCTCATATGTTTTCTTATGCAGTCCCTGCACCATTTGCCCTTCTCTAGACTGCCTCCATTTTGTTAATGTCCTTGTGCAGGTGTGGCCCCCAGTACGGCACACAGTACTCCAAATGGGGCCTAAACAGTGTCTTGTAAGAGGGATTATTCCTCCCTCTGAGACAAACTGGCTCCCGAGAGCCTTCTGGGTTGCGAGAGCAGCGAGCAGCCCTTTCCCACAACCGATGGACTCTTCCCAAGCCCCATTGATCACCTCCTGCAAAAGGCACGAATTCAAATGAAAAATCTGCACGAGACAAACCGGCTCCGAGGGCCTTCTGGGTTGCGAGGGCAACTGAGCAGCCCTCCGCCACAGCTGACGGACTCTTCCCAAGCCCCAAGTTGATTGCTTCCCTGCAAAAGGCGCGGAATTCAAATGAAAAAATCTGCACAGGTAAAGGAGACCAGGATGAGCGAGGAGTGCAAACGGCAGAGCGAGGACCCTGCGTGCTGTCATCGGCTGCCCCCCCACCACCACCCTTGGTCGTCACTCCTTTTTATAGGATAAAGCAGGTGGCTTTTCCATTTGCAGGTTATCACAGCTGTCCACTAGTGGCCACTGTAATAAAAGGAGCTTTTGGCTAGCGTGCCCAATACAAAACTCCAATACCCCCTCTAGTGGCGTTTAGCCATCACTGCACCTGCTTTCTCAAATCTCAACCTTTTTGCACCACCTGCAAATTACTGTGCAACTCGGGAAGTATCTCTTGTCTCTCCCTACCAAATTGCCTGCTACCCACAAAACTGTCAGTTGTATTATAAACTAGGTAGTCAGAAATTAATTTATAATACCAAGCATGCTGCTGGGCATACTTCTGAGGAGTGGCTATATCTTTCTCACACTATATACAGACCACCTAATGTTAAACTCCGGGCACATAGATACATAGACAGTGTCGGCAGATAAGGACCTACAGCCCACCTAGTCAGCCCATTTGAGCTTGTAAGTTTAGTTTATGTTTTCCTAGAAGTCTGTTGCCCTTACCCTGACCTCCAGAATCTTTTATGTCTATCCATGCATTCTTAAATCCCATGATCGTTTCAGCCCCACCACTTCTTCTGGCAGGGTGTTCCACTTGTCCACCACCCGTTCTGTAAAGAAATTCTTCCTCATGTTTCCTCTGAATTGTCCTCCTCCAACTTCATCCCATGCCCTCTAGTCCTGGAACATCTTTTTCGCTTAAAAAATAGTGTATTCCTGCACCCTGTTCCTCCCTGTAAGATATTTGTATGTCTCTATCATGTCCCCTCGCTCCCTCCTCTCCTCCAGGGAGTACATGTTCAGTTCCTTCAACCTGTCTTCATAGGACTTGTGATGCAATCCATGCACCACCTTTGTTGCCCTCCTCTGAACCTTCTCTACCCTGTCTATGTCCTTACATAGGTATGGTCTCCAGAACTGTACACTGTACTCCAGGTGGGGACTCACTAGTGTCTTGTATAGCGGAATTATGACCTCCCTTTTCCTGCTGGTGATGCCCCTGCCTATACATCCCAGCATCCTATTTGCTTTACCTGCTGCCTTGTCACACTGTTTCCCTACCTTGAGGTCATCAGAGATGATAACCCCAGATCTCTTTCCTGCTTGGTGCAGCTATATCCTCCCCCAACTGATATATTGTGCCAGGGTTTTTGTGCCCATGCATTGTCTTGCACTTCCTTGCATTGAATTTCAACTGCCAAACCCTGACCATTCTTCAAGTTTCTGCAGGTCCTTCTCATTCTGTCTACATCCTCTGGTGTGTCTACTCTGTTATAGAGCTTTGTGTCATCAGCAAACAGTGAAATTCTGCCTTCTAGGTCCTGCACAATGTCACTGATGAAGATGTTGAATAGGACCGGTCCAGCACTGATCCCTGTGGTACCCACTGGTCACTCTTCCCTCTGTGGGTGACAGCCATTTACCACCACCCTCTGTGTCCTGCCACCCAGCCAGTTACCTACCCACCACACTACTGTCCTGCCCACACCCATATTCCCCAGTTTGTGTAATAGTCTTCTATGTGGCACAGTATCAAAGGCCTTGCTGAAGTCCAGATAGGCCATGTCCACTGCCTCCCTGATCCACCTCCTAGTCACCCAGTCAAAAAATTCCAGCGAGGTTGGTCTGACATGTCTCCCCTGGTGAAACAATGCTGCCTTGGGTCCTGTAGTCCATTGACAACCAGATGTTCCACCAATCTCTCCTTCAGTAGTGCTTCCATGATCTTCCCCACTACCGAGGTGAGGCTGACTGGTCTGTAGTTCCCTGCTTCCTCTTTGTTCCCACTTTTGTATAAGGGGACTACATCTGCTGTCCTCCAGTCTTTGGGTACCTCCCCTGTTTCCAGTGATCGGCTAAACAGGATAGCCAGAGGTTCAGCCACCACCTCTCTTTGTTCTTTAAGGACCTTGGGGCGCACCCCATCTGGCCCCATTGATTTATCAACTCTTATTACTTCCAGTTCCTTCAGGACCCTTTCTCGTGTAAAGGGACTTGTGTCCATTTCTGCACCATTCTCACCCCTTGTACTCCCTTCAGACCCATTACCCTCCTCTTCCTCAGTAAAGACTGAGCAGAAATACCTGTTCAGTATGTCAGCTTACTGTTGTCATCCTCCACGCCCTCATCCTCCCCCTTCAATCTCACTATCCCTCCCTTTGTCTTTCTTTTTTCACTTATGTACCTGTACAAGGTTCTGTCCCCTCTACTCACTGATTTTGCAATGTGTTCTTCTGTCTGAGCTTTGGCTTCCCTTACTGACCTCCCTGCCTCCCTTTGCTTCTGGTACTTCTCCCTATCCCCTTCTGCCTGTGTCTTTTTGTATTGCCTGAAAGCAATCTTTTTGGCTTTCACTTTCTTTGCTACCTGTTTGGAAAACCATAATGGTCTCCTCTTCCTTTTCCTCTTGCTAACCTGCTTAATGCATAATTCTGTTGTTCTTGTAATCCCCATTTTAAATACTGCCCACTGTTCCTCAAACCCTGATTCCTGTCCTATTCCCCTTAATGCCTCTTTCAAGTATCTCCCCATTTTCCCAAAGTCTGCCCCCCTAAAATCCAGGATACGTGTATTTGTGTGGTTTGGTTCTGCTCTTTCTGTGATTTCAAACCACAATGACTGGTGGTCACTGTTCCCAGGTGCTCCCCACTGCTACCCCATCACACTGTCCCTGTTTGTGAGCACAAGGTCCAGTATTGCCTTCTGCTGAGTTGGTTCCATGACCAGTTGCTTGAGAAGGCACCCTGAAGGAATCCAGAATAAATCTGCTCCTAGTCGATGCTGCTGCTGGGATGCTCCAGTCCACGTCTGGAATATTGAAGTCTCCAACAGGTACTACCTCACCTGTGTCTGCCATCCTTTGGATGGCTAGCATCAATTCCCTATCTGGTTCTTCCTCCTGGGCTGGTGGTCTATAGACCACACCTGTGGATTAGCTGTCCCATTTTCCTTTCCAGCAACCAACAGTATCTCTCCCCATTTTGTTCCTCCTGGATCTCGGTGACCCTTATGTCATTTTTTCACATACAGTGCCACTCCTCCTCCCTTCCTGCCTGCTCTGTCTCTTCTGAATATGTTGTGCCAGGTATGGCCATCTCCCAGTCGTAGTTAGATTACACCAGGTTTCCAGTGATGGCCACAATGTCCAGGTCTGACTGCACCATGACAGCCTCCAGATCTTCCATCTTGTTGCTAAGGCTCCTGGCATTTGCACACATGGCTTTCCATGATTTGACCTCTCTAGACTGTTTCGCTGTTCTCCTCCAGCCCCTTCTTTGGTTGTCCTTTATCCCTGGTTCTCCTTGCTGTCTGCCCTTCTGCTGAATTTTGCCCCATTTCTGCCTACCCACCTCTTGGGCACTAATCTCCATCTTTTGCACACTGCTTTGCAGAGATAGCCACTCCTCTGGTTCACTGGTTCCACTGCTAGCTGTGTGGGGGGTGAGCAAGTAGGTACCCTCCTTGCCAGCCTGCTACCCCCGTTTGTTAGTTTAAATGCTTGTCAATGTAGCATTTAAACTTATCATTGAGTGCTTGGATTCCCCTCCAGGATGGATGCAGGCCGTCAGGCTTGAACAAACCTCTATCCCTCCATGTGGGTCCCCAGTCACCAATGAATCCAAACCCTTCTCACAGCACCAGTTCTTCAACCATGAGTTAAAGCTCCTGGTGCATGCACTCTATACTGTCCCTTGCCTCTGGGAAGTACTTCTGAAAGTGACAGAAGTAGCTACTTGCATGAGACCCTCCCAATTTCCTAAACTCTTCTTGAACTTCTTTTGGCTCCCCATTTGCCAGGTCATTAGTACCTAGGTGGATAATGACATCCAGCTCACCTCCTGTCTTGCCTTCCCAGTGATCCCCAGGATCTTCCTTCCATCCCTCCATGCCGTGGCACCTGGTAGGCACCTCACCTCCTGTCCTCCCCTCCTGTGTTCCTAGTTGGATCCCTCTTATGATGGAGTCCCCACAGGATTCCTTCCTCCTCCTCTAGGGTCCCTGCTTTCCCGCTGAGGTCACCTCCTGGCTAACCTCCCATCCTTTCCTTCACTTCTCTGGGTACCTCTGTTTGGTTGTCCTCACTTGCCAGTGGGCATATGAGTTCTTAGGTGGAATAGGATCTGGGATGTACCTCTGCCCTGACCGGCTCTAACCCTCCCTGAGCCACTGTCATCCAAGTGCCCCTCGTTCTCAGCATCCTTTGAGGCAGTTGCATTGGACTGGGTGGTCTCTGAATAGGGGTGATGGTACTCTGACTCAGTTTACTTCTGCTCTGAGTCTGGCTGCCTCATCCCCAGTCCAGAGAGATGCATGCAGATAGGGGCAGCACCTCAATGTCCAGAAGGTCTGCCTGATATAGCTCGCACAGCCACTGCATTGCACCCTCCCACATTGTACTGCAATTATACTGCTATTCCACTACTTGTCTGCTACTGAAGCTCTCATAGTTCCCTTTTATTAATTTATTGTCCTAAAATCCTGCCACTGATCCTCAGATAATTTTCTAAAAAAAAAAAAAAAGAAACCAATAAATAAATAAATGAGTCAAAACACTTGTCGTGCTGAGGGTGGGCTTCTTCCCCCTTATGCCCCTCCTACTTCACACCCCTTACTATACCCTGTGTTTAGCTCCTGTCAATCAGATTTAACAGGGCATTTGCAGCAATTAAAGACAGCACAGAATTACACCACCACTACGTTTTAAATTTTCAACAGCCCAAAAACAATTCTAAGTAAAGACAACAAAGAAAGTACAGTGTCACTAAAAGGTGAATTATAGTCTGCCACCTGGCCTCATATTAACTCATTATCCCTGTGTCTATCCTCAATTAAGCCACTACACTAGCCTGCTTATTCTGAACAGTATCAGGAATAATGGTCGTTGCTACGCCTGTGCAACACTCCTCAAATTAAACAAACACCTATCTTTACAATGCCCATCCAAGGTGTTCTGGAAGGTATGGTTTCTCCTAAAGCTCCTGCTAGCAGGGGATATTGAAACAAACCCTGGTCCGCCCTGCACAAATATCCCAAATGTAACTCCCTCTCTGCCCTGCTGGACCAACACTAAAGGGCTGAAACTGGTGCATATCAATATTAATAGTCTCAGACCTAAACTGCAAGAGCTCGAAGCCTGGGCGGGTACACTCCCCTGACATATTAGCCATCTCTGAAACATGGCTCAAACCCATGATCTTAGCACACGAGATTAGGATCCCTGGATTCAAAACCTTTTGAAAGGACAGAATAGAAAAAAGGGTGGAGGGTTATCATATGTACTAAGGAATCACTAACAGTGTCTTTAGTAGGGATCCCAGCAAAGGCGGATGAGGGCTGCAAAACACTATTTGTTAAAGTACTACTGGGGGTTACAAAGCCACTACAAAAAAGATATGTTAACCACCCTCCTAAGATTGCGATGGAAGCACTAAGGCCCTTACTAAGCTTATCCCTGACCTGCCTCCCCATGAGAAAATAATCATGGGTGACTTTAATCTCCACTGGAGACCCTCGACTAAGACTGACATTAAGTCCAGCTTGCTAGAGGCCAAGCTTACCCAACTGATCCATGAACCAACAAGACTGAATTTGAAATCCGGAAACCACACCATCCTCGATTGGCTACTGGTGTCTAACCCCAATAGATTCAAGCTGGCTGGTACATTTGCCGACTCCTTAAGTGACCATGGCCCCATCTTTGGTTTATGGAAAAATGACTATCCAACTCCACCTCCCCGTACCTTTCTGGCACGCGACTACTCCAATTTCAATGCTACGTCCTTCCAGGATACCCTATTGGGAATTGACTGGGCTCAAATTAATCTTGTCCCCAGCCTGGACTCTGCCCTGGCCTTTTTCACCAAGAATTTCCTCTAGGACGCTAACAAACACGCCTCTCTAAAACAAATGAGAGTCAAAGGACAACAGTCTAGGTGGCTGACACGTGATCTAAAAAAACTCATGAGGGAAAGGGACAGGGCCTGGGGCAGGTACAAATCCACTAATTTAACCAATGACTGGGTCCGTTACCGAATGCTCAGAAACTCATGTAAAAAAGATTTAAAACAGGCCAAGCGACAGTATCTTAAGAACCTACAAACGAAAAATCTCTCTAACCCCAAGAAATTCTGGTCCTAAATAAATGCTTCTGAAAGCCACCACACGCAAAATGCCTGTGACATTGTTGTGGGAGATGTCCACGACACAAACCCACAAGATGCTGCAAATGCTTTTAATGAATTCCTCACTGACCTTGGCAAGTACAGGGTTCATCCCTGCAGCCCAAAACAGCCATCTTCGGAGGACTCTTTGAATCTCTTCTCATCACCTAATTTTCACATTAGGTTGACATCAAAAACTGAGGTCCTAAAGCTCATTAGGAGCATTAAGACAAATGGTTCTCCAGGCTATGAAAGGTTGAACCCAGGTTACTCAGACTGGCTGACCAAGAAATTGCCGTGCCAGTCATGTGGTTGTTCAATAGGTCGCTGATGGAAGGCAAAGTCCCCTCAGCTTGGAAATCAGCTTTGGTTACCCCTGTCTCTAAGGGAGGACCCAGTGAGCTAGTAGAAAACTATAGACCAATTTCTATTCTCTGCACACTAAATAAAATGCTTGAGAGAATTGTATACCAACAAGTCCAGGCATATGCTGAACAACATAGCCTCCTCACTCTATGACAACATGGATTCAGAAAACAACATGGTACTGATACTGCCCTGGTGAGTCTAACATCTGACATCCTTGCTGCCCAAGACAAAGGCCAACTTACTGGTGCGGTCTTCATAGACCTTACCAAGGCCTTTGATCTAGTAGACCATAAATTGCTCATCCAGCAGCTTAGCTCTCTCAGACTGGACAACCACTCAACACAGTGGTTTAAAGATTACTTGCAAGACAGATCTCAGATAATCAGATGGCAGGGGGTGGAGTCAGGCAAGCGCTCCATTGCTGAGGGTGTCCACCAAGGTTCAATACTGGGGCCCCTTCTATTCTCCCTATTTATCAATAACCTACCAAAGCACTGCGGCAGAGCCAAAGTGACCCTCTATGCTGATGATGCAGTACTATACAGATCTGCTTCAAATGCTGTACAGCTAAACCAACTCCTGAACCATAATCTCTCCCTACTGGAAACCTGGTTCCTGACAAATAGGCTAGTCCTAAATGAGAAAAAAACCAAAGCCATCCTATTTGGACCCAGTAAATTGGGCCCCGACAGAACATGTCTACTATCCCATTATCTGCCCAGTGGTCATCCTGTTCAGGTGGTGGATTGCATCAAATACCTGGGAGTTTATATCGATCAAGACTGCTCTTTTCGGACTTCGGTGAGCGTCAGCGTCGTGATGGCTGCTTAGCTCTTTAGCTCTGAGCCCCAGCCGTAAATAAAACCTAAAACAGCCTACTACAGAATGGCATCACCGATCAAAAGTAAAAAGAACAGGTCTGGGAGACCCCAACTTATTCAGGCGCAAATATTGCGGGCGCTGGTCCGCGGAGATCTCGAAGATGCCTTGGATTCCTCGGAGGCCCTCACAGACACATTCCGGACAGACCTGCGCGAAGAAGAATCAGTATCTGGCCTAGCAGCCACGATTATGCAAACGGCTGCTACGGTCAATAGGATCGACCAATCTTTGACTGACCTCAAAGCAGACATCAGCAAAATAAACCATAAGACTGACCAGTTGGAACTACTGGCGAACCAGACCTCTGATCAATCAGACCGCCAAGACCGCCTGATATTGTATCTACTGGCGTGAGATTGTGAATTAACGCACTGATTGGATGATCTGGAGGGCAGGAGCCGTAGGCAGAATTTAAGAATATATGGAGTCCCGGAGGGATCTGAGGATGAGTCCCCCAGTATGATCGTTTTTCCATAGGAATTGCTACGTGATTTGCTTGAACTACCACCGGAGCTCCCGTTGGAAATGGACCGAGCTCATAGGTCGCTTGTTCCAAGGCCTAGTGCACCCAACTCAAAGCCCGATTGATTGTCACCAAACTAACATCCTTTAAGGTGAAAGAGGGCTACTACAGAAAGCCTGGCAGAAGGGCAATTGATCTACTCCGGCACATATCTCGATAGACAACGACACCGACAATGGTCCAAGAATCCAGAAGAATCCTGTGGCGGTGGTGAAACAGCTTAGGGCAAAGAACATTAAAGCACAGATTCTGTTCCCAGCAAGACTCAAAGTCATTACTGAATCAGGCCCAAGGGTGTATCCAGACCTCCTCACTGCCTCCTCGTTCCTGAACACACAAGGATTACCTCACCCCCCCTCATTAAAGAAAGATTGGAAAAAGATCTGCTTGCATTGGCATGGACGATTTCCCAAAAGGGGGTTACAAAACCTGGAACGGTATAGCGTTCAGCACGCACGAACCTACGGGCAGACATAGCAACCATGCTGAGAAAATATGGAGATTCTTCTAAGATAAACAAAAACGCTGCACATCTCACAGAGGACTTCCAGGGCACATCCAAGAGTGATGAACTCCCGGGAACAAAGAACTCTGGAACTCCAACCTGATTGACTACCTGATAATGATTGGACTTGCACCTTGGAGAGGTCTCTCTCCCTTCTCCTGACTCTGTCTCCTCCCTGTAATGATGTTTTCACAGATATCTGGCCCCTAGAGGCATGCTGAGCGGCTGGCTCGCGCTTCCCTCCCCGTAGTCTCCGGGGGCGGAGGGGCGACGTTACAGCCCTGACAAGGTACAACTCGTAGACATTTCTAGAGGGATGAAAATGTACTGGGGGGGCTGGGGGATGGGGTCGGCCGGCCCCTGCCTGCAGTGTCAGGGTGGGATGGGGGTGGATGGCAAGGGAGGTCTGTGCTGAGGGATCCCTGGCTGAGAGGGGTAGTCTTATATTAGGCGAGGACCTGTAGATTGGCGGGCCCTGGTCTGCAGCTACATAGAGTACTCTGCTCTGTATTCCACTGCTGCCTGGTTAGGATATGCAGAGAGAGTAGGCTGTAGATCTGGGAACACCCTATCTCTGTCGGGCCCCGTGTGAGACTCCCAGGGCAGGGACAGCACCTTTAAGTGAGCTTAGGTTTCCCTCCCCCGACTATCTGATCACTCACTTCCCCTATTTCTGCAGGCTCCTGGTGGGGTTGCCCTTCATAACTGAGTCGGGAACTCCGGGAGGGGCTATGGATCGATGGCAGGGGTGGGGATTCTCAAACAAATACACATGGCCAATGGTGGGGCGGGTGGATCGCGAGGAGGAACTGATTAAGAGGGTGGGGGCACTGACATCTGCAGCAAGACGTTTCGGATGGGGTGAAGTGTTGGAGATGAAGACTCTTAAATTAACTCGACTACTGAAACCACTTCCCAGAAGAGTGAAGGGTTGCCTGTCCCTTATCCCATGTTCCTCTTTGGCCCCTAGCATTGTTTCGCTTGTGAGGATATAGGGGAGGCCTACTCAGAAGCTCAAAGCCTGCAGTGGGTGAACGGAATATGTCTGGGACCCCTCTCCTCAAAATTCAATTTAGTGGACAGGCTAGTATGAGACCCGGGCTACTGACGGGGTTCCCCTCGCTCCCCTTTTTTTTTTTTTTTTGCCTATTGCACCCAGGGGACTGGGGTACCCGAGGTGGGGATACCTACTGGACAACTGAACAGCATGGCCTGTTCACTTATTAAGTGGCTGCTCTTCCCCTTTCTTTCCCTTGCCCTCCCCACTCTGCGGGGCTCGGGACCCCCCCCCCCGAGCTCCCACTCACAAAAGGCAACCTCAGTGATCGGTAACTTGTTATAGCTTTTCCAAAAATAAAATAGGCTGGATGAAATTAAAAAGAGAGAGGAGGAGGGAAAAAAGGAAAGAAGGGGTTTTTCCTCCTCTCTCTTCAATTCATGAGATTCGGCTGGGCTCCCATGCGGGGCAGAGCAGCTTGGACACATCCTCATGGATAAGAAGGCATGCTCGATATAGGGACTATAACCTAGAGCTGGTGGTCCTCCTCCTTAACAATAGGAGAGCCTCCTTTATACTGTATTGCAGCAGTAGCCTTAAGGCTGTGATACCACCTACAGCCAACCTTGAAGTCAGCTTCTGTCTTTAGAGGGAAGGCATCTGAAACTTGTAGACTGGTTCCGGATGTCCCCCTCTTCATGGTTATGGGTTGGCCCAGCACTGACATGGGCATTGTTTATAGTTAAGGTATTACTTAAATTTTCACAAAAATGTTACAAGTGTTTTTACCTTTGTAATACTTTTGTCTGCATTTGAGCAGAACATGAGTTGTTTACCATTTGGGTCTCCTCCCTTGAGGAATTCCGAGAGTGCGGACAGAGCTGGCTGGCGTCCGGACTGTCGGGACCAGAAGAAGGCCAATCAAAGGGAGGGACATACGAGACAGTTTAAACTGTTTCTTGGTTTATACTGTTAGAATAATGCGATCACGCCCACTAAGGTATATTCTGGGTTTATGTTATGAGAATTCTTGGTTATTGAAAATTACAGAGAAGAAAAAGCAACAAGAGAAGATAGACAGTTGCAGTCTGTTAGCAATGATTATAAAGTTGGGAATACTACAGGTTGAGAAATATAAGCTAGAGTCAGAAGTGGAATGGTTTAGAGTTAAATATGGCACATAACCACTTAAAAATATATATTCACTGAATGTAAATGGCCTGAGCAACCCGGTCAAGAGGACTAGAATGACTACACTGGCTAAAAAGGCGCATGCTGACATTGTTTACTGGCAGGAGACCCACCTGGCTCCCAAAGAGCATGAGAAACTTAAAGGCAGAGGATATACACGGATCTATGCCTCAGCTATGCCCAAGGGAAGAAAAAGGGGGGTAGCTATTCTGATTTCGTCCCTTATTCCATTCAGGAAAACAAATGAATGGGCTGATCCTGAGGGTAGATTAATTATTGTCCAAGGTACCCTATACAACCAGAAACTGACACTGGCCAACATTTATCTCCCCCCGGCTTCAAACACCCCCACTATCCGCCATTTGTTGGATAGGGTGGTAGAGAAAACCAAGGGGACCCTGATCCTGGCAGGAGACTTCAATATTGCTCCGAATGCCATCCTGGACACCTCTAGGCCTCGGACTGGGGTGCAGCAGGCCTCACATAAATTCTTCAAGAGATTTATAGATGGGATGGGATGGCTCGATGCTTGGCGATCTCTGAATCCCAGGAAAGGGATATTCCTTTACTCTGCAGTTCATGGGACATACACCAGAATCGATCACTGCTACAAGGAACAGCTTGGTTCACTGGTTGAAGCCACACTGGGCCCCATAGCACACTCGGACCATGCCCCGCTTATCACTCGATGGGATCTGGCCCTTGAGAAACGTAATACTGGGTGGAGATTTAACCCCATACACTTAAAAAGTGAACAATTTAAGGAGTTAATTAGGGATAAAATTGCGGAAATTACACAGGATAACTCCTCACTGGAGACAACATCAACAATACAATGGGACACCTTAAAAGCGGTGCTAAGAGGTCACTTAATAAAACATTCAGCTGGGTTGGCAAGGGCATGCAAAGAAAGGCAACTTCAGCTAGAACAGACCCTCCAATTCCTTCAGCTTGCTCACCAACAAGGTGATCCCTCTGTTCTCCCCCAATTAAAGCGGACTAGGAGTGAACTGGACTCACTATGCCTGCAGCAAACCGAGGTAGCTCTCGCATTCCTCCGCCAGATAACGGAGAGATTGGCCCTAGGGCCTCTCGTTCTTGCACACTGTCTCCATTAACACCGTAAATTATCTACCATAGCAGTAATAAAAGACCCTGAGACAGGAGAATGACATACTAAGTTTAAAAACATAACCCAGGCCTTCTGTCATTACTATAAGGCCCTGTACACGGAGGACAGAGGGAATGATTTACCATCTCCCGATTAGTTCCTGTCATCTCTAAAATTACCAACACTTAACCACGATCAACAGGCCCATCTGGTGAAACCCATTTCACTGGAGGAACTGTCAACAGCTATCGCTAAGTCCAAAACCCAAAAAGCTCCTGGGCTCGATGGTTATGGGGCTGAATTTTATAAATCATTCACTCAGTCTATTAGCAAGCTGCAACGTGTAATGAAGTCCTAGGAGATGAATCCCTCTGCCCAGTTGGGCATATGCCACAATCTCAGTCATCCTTAAGCCTGGTAAGGACCCATTACAATGCAGCTCATATAGACCAATTTCGGTTCTTAACTTTCGGACTTACAAGTACTTCATGTCTGTCTGGCCCAGCGACTGGATCGAGTGCTTCCGGGACTGATTGATCCAGATCAGGCAGGATTCATGAGTTCGAGATCCACCTCAGATAACACACACAGAGCTTTACATCTGGTACATGAGATGCAATCCCGGCAGGGCGCATCGGTCCTTCTCAACTAGGCAGCGAGAGGCCTTTGACCGGGTGTCTTGGTCATTTCTATTTGCCACAATGGCTAACATGCATTTCCATGACCCTTTATCGATACCCTTGGGAAAATCTACTCATCCCCAAAGGCATGTGTTAAAACATCTAGTCACCACTCTGAATTTTTCCCCTCTTTAGAGCGCAGCGTCAAGGCTGCCCACTTTCCCCAGGTCTTTTCACCATATTTATGAACCCCTGGCCCAGGCAATCAGATTATCGTCTGAGTCGCGGGGGTGGTTGTGGGACTCGGAAAATTGGATAGCTCTGTATGCAGGCGAGCGTTCTGTTATTCCTCACTGAACTTCGAAAAATCGGTGTCTGCCGTCTTCTGGAGGAGTTCGGATCATACTCTGGATATAAGCTGAACACCAGCAAGACTGATGCCCTTACCTTCCACTATATCCATCAAATGCAATTAGGACAAGGTTCCCTTTCGAGGGAGCTGACCAAGCTAAAATATTTAGGAATTTATCTTTCACATCAAATTAGAGACACCCTGAATAATAATTATCTCCCTGTTACATCCCAGATGAAACAGGACCTGGAAAGATGGAACATTCTCCCACTGAATATGATGCAGTGTGTAGAGGTTATTCGGATGGTTACACTCCCGAGACTACTCTACCTGTTTCAAAATTTACCCCTCAACCTGCCAAATGGTCTTTTTAAGACCTGGAACAGGGCCATAGTGAAATTTATCTGGGCGGGAAAGTGCTCTAGAGTTAAACTGGGGACCCTTCATCTACCCAAAGCCCAGGGGGACCTAGCCCTCCCTAATATGAAACTCTATTACTGGGCTACCCATTTATCCTATATAATGCAACGCCTAACTGGAAATTCCCCAGCCAAATGGAGGGACATAGAGGAGAGTATCCTCCCACTCTGCGAATATCAAAAAGTGATATTTCATAAAACACTACCCTCAATGGTAAAACCTGAACTGGGTCCATTGACTGAGCACCAAGCACAGGTTTGGTGCGCGATGAAAAAAGCCCTGGGGATTTCCCCCTTCCTGGTCCTGTTATGCCACATAGATTTACTGGAGGACTTCCCTCCGGCCCTCTTGGACCACACGTACCAGACTTGGCGACACACCCGACTCCTTCAACTCTCGCAGCTGCAAAGTGGCTCCCACTTCAAAGAGTTCGCGAGATTAGTCGCAAATATCATTTACGCCGAACAGATTTCTTCCGGTATTTACAACTTCGGCACTATTTCGAATCATTACCTCCCAATGTACGCTCGCCGGAGACACACCCCTCAGTGATTCGGATGCTCCAGCAGGTGTTAAAGTCTAGGGGACTCCCACATGCCGTTTCAGGGATATACCAGTCTTTTCTGGAGACGGTGGGGGGAGACACCTCACGGTTAATGGAAAAGTTGAATGAAGAACTAGGCTCCCAAATCACACCCCAACAATGGGAGACACTCCTGTGTATGACCTCAAGAATCACCTACTCACATTCTTGGAGGTTGTTCTCTTGGCAACTACTGATAAGATTCTTTCGAACCCCAGTAATAACCTCACATTTTAGTGCCAACAGCTCTGCAGCGTATTGGTGCCTATGCGGAGAAACAGTAGCTCACCACTCTCATATTTTTTGGGCCTGCACAAAGTTGCAGCCTTTTCTACAGGGAGTATATGAGGAGTTAAAGGACCTCTTTGCGATCGAGCTACCCTATAGTGGTGATTTTTTTATCCTGCATTGCTTTCCCACTGGCCTACTTGATCGTCATGCCCAGTATTTATTAAACATCCTACTACTTGCAGCGAAGAAGGCTATTACTAAGCGGTGGCTCACAGAAGAACCCCCAACCCTTTCGGGCAGGAGAGAGATAGTACATCTAATCTATAGGTCTGAAAAGATAACCTATAACCTAAATAATCAGGCTGAGCTGGGTGATTTGAAATGGAGGAGATGGGTCACTCATATCATGGCCAGGGACCCTCTCTTTGTACCATGATATGACTTCTTATTAATTGCTGTCCCAGACCATAGTTCATGGCCACTCGAACCCCACCTGGGCCTAGACACCTTAGTGGAGGCAAGAAGACTGGGGCGTTGACTGAGGGTCTGGGAGGGTTCTTGGAGATGGGCAGGGAGGGTGGTAGGACGATTTAAACTTTAAAATTTTAACTTTGAATTTGGTATAGTTAACAGGAGATCCAGCGTGGGTATCTGTGGCCATGGACTGTTGTCAAAATAACAAAACTGTAATTCTATCTATAGACTTGTATTCTGGAATAATTGGTGTAATACCAGTAATGTGCGAAATGGATTCTGACTGTCAAAAGTACATGAATTGTAAAACTTCTCTAATAAAATGAGATTTACAAAAAAAGACTGCTCTTTCAAGGTTCATGTTGAACAATTAACCAAGGTGCTAAATCAAAGCTTGGGCTCATGTACTCTAACCCTTTTCTCACTCAGGCATCCAGGCTAAAGATAGCCATGGGCATGCTCCTGCCCACCTTATTTTATAGTGCGCCAGTGCTACATTCAATGCAAAACACAGAGATCTGAAAGCTAGAAAAATTCTACCACAGAATAGGACTCTTTGCCCTGGAGGCCCAGCCCTAGAACACCATTGTAATATACTCCACTCACTGAATTGGCCCTCACTGGAGGGCAGACTGGCTACACTTCCCAATGCTTGGCTTTCAAGCTTCTACAAGCAGATGCTTCCCCAGTCTGAGTCGTACCTTAATACTCAAGCAGCCTTAAAAGAACACTTAGATCCTCATTATTTCGTCGACTCCTCCATGTCCCAAAAGTCCGAACAAGTCAAGGTCTCTGGTTGTTCGAAAATTACATCCTGTCCCTGTGGAATGGCCTACCTAGCAATCTTCAAGACTGCAGCTCCTTTGGGGGTTTTAAAAAAGGCCTAAAGACGTACCTTCTAGAGCTAAGCCTCTGTGCATGTGACCGCTGAGGATCGATAACAGCACTCCACCTCTGATACTAAAAACCTGCCGCATAACAGGTTGGTATCCTATTTCAGTTGAATCTTATCACCTCTGAAACACTTCAAATTGTAACCCATAAAACTGACCTGATAAAAGAACCTTCTGTAACTGCCACTGTTGTGAAACTAGTGTTTACCCCATGTTATTCTCAACGTTACCTAACCTGCCTGTGATTGTACTATATGTCCTGATTGTAATGTCTGTATCTGCGCACTTTCCCTTGAATTGTTCCTACCTCTTATTGTACTGTTGACTGTAATTAACCCCGGGTCGACCCTGAAAAAGGGACCATTGTGGTCTCAGTGGGCCTACCCGGTCAGCAAAATTTAAATAAATAAAATCTTATGACTTGTGATACCACTACTAATACATCCCAACATCTCCCTAGCCTTACCTACTGCTTTAGTGGTCTGCTTGGATGATTTCAGGTCATCTGTGATGATGATGCCCAAGTCTCTTTCTTCCCTTGCAATTGCCAGCACCTCCCTTCCCAACCTATAGGTGGCTTCAGGGTTTCTCTTCACTGTGTGCATGATCTTGCACTTTTTTGTGTTAAACCCCAGTTGCCACTCTTCCACCATTTTGCCAGTTTATTCAGATCTCTTCCCATTCTGCCCACCCCATCTGGATCATCTACTCTGTTGCAGATCTTGGTGTCATCTGCAAACAGACAAACCTTACCCTCCAGGCCATCTGCAATGTCACCGATGAAGATATTGAAGAGGACTGGCCCCAGGACTGATCCTTGAGGTACCCCACTTGTGACTTGCATCTCTTCTGACTGTATACCGTTTACCACCATTCTCTGTTTTGTACCTGCCAACCAGTTTGCCACCCAGTTGACCAACTTCGGCCACCGAGCCTACCCAGCTTATTAATCAATCTTCTATGTGGAACAGTATCAAAACGTTGCTTGAATTCAAGGTATGAGGGATGATGTATGCTTTGTGAGAGACAACTTATTCGTTTCCCATGCGTTTTTGCTACCTGTATCTTTGCATACCCTTTATAATCTATTGCTATTATTTGTTCTATGTGTTTATTTCCCTGCACATTAGTTCAGCTCATGCATTGTAAACCTCCTACAACCTTTCCCCGGTTGCACCTGAAACAAGCTTTGGCTCAGTGTGCCTCACCGTAAGCAGCTTAAAATAAATAGAAATAAAAATTATTTGACAGCTGTACTTTATAGGTTGATTATTTTATATTTAATCATTGTTAATCTAATTATTTGTATAGTGACATAGTAATTTTGGGTCAAAGGGACTGTAGGACCATTAGGCCCCCTGCTTCACAAGCCGGGATGAGGAAGTATGTTGTGCGCATTCCTTGTAGTGATACTTCTTATCACATAATGAAGCCAAAACAAAAGCCCACACTAACCAGCAACTAAAGAGGTAACAATGTACCAACCAGATGTGCTTGCATACAAGTACGTTTATTGAGGGCATCATGTCACCAGGTTGTGTAAGTTGTTCCTGAAGGATTTCTTAGCAATTTAAAAGCCTTTGGGGGAACTGCATTTACTGTGGTTGGGGGACATGCTACCCTGAATAAAGACACTGCTTTATACAGTAAGCACATCTGCCTCTTATGTTACTGGTGGGTACCATTTTTTTCTGCCTTTATTACATGGTTTGCTACTAACCAAGACATCTGGGGCATCTGTGGAACTTGGGCAAAGCGGTCTCAGTATATATACCACTTTGTACTAACAGTGAATCTGTTGTACCTACACAACGGGGAGCCCAGATCTGTCCTGTATGCAGGGTTGGGTAAGTTATGTTTTCTATTACTTTCTATTTCTTTTGGAAACTTGTTGCAGAAAGCCCTGTGCAGTCACTAGCAAGGATGGAGGAGTACTGGAAAAAGTAATACACCTTACAGTTACAATTACTTCTGTCTTTTTATACAAAAGAAATACATAACTGTAACTGATTACATTTATTTGAAAGTAACTAGTAACTAACCTATTACTTTCAAAAATGTAATCTGTTATAGTTATTTATTATATTTGTATAAAAAGAAATAAGTAACTATAATTGTAAGGTGTATTACATTTCTAATGCCTTCTCCATCTTACTAGTGACTACAAACTTCCTCAGAACAAGTTTCCAACCATAACAGAAAGTAATAGAAAAATAACTTACCCAACACTGCCTGTACGGTAATTCAAGCACATTGTGACAACGTGAAGGGGGCCATGGACATAGGTGGCAGAGCCATTCCCAAATCATGCCAACCCTCGCTAACCTTCAGGAGGGCTGACTTTGGTAAGATAGGAAAATGCCTTAAAAGCACTAGCAAACAGGCTAGTAGGAGGAGTGCAACAATGGGGAAACATCAAAACTGCCATCACAGAGGCAACAAGCCTTTGTGTGAAGCAAATAAATCAAAATGTAAGAAAAAGCCACTATGGTTCTCAAAAGAGGTGGCGGGGAAGGTTAGGGAGAAAAAGATAGCATTTAGGAAGTATAAGGAAACACAGAAGGAGCAGGACAAAGAGCTGTACCAGTTAAGGCAGAAGGAAGCAGGGAAGGAAGTCAGAATAGCAAAGGCCCAAACTGAGGAAAAGATAGCTAAGTTGGTTAAGAAGAGGGATAAAACCTTTTATAGGTACATCAGGGAGTGTAGAAAGACAAAGGGAGGGATAGTGAGGCTGAATAGAAAGGACGGTGGGTGGGCAGAGAGGGACAGTAAAAAAAAGCAGGGATACTGAACGAATACTTCTGCTCGGTATTCACAAAAGAGGAGGAGGGGGAGATGCCTAATCCAATTAACAGAAGCAGTCTGGATAGGGGGTTGATCCCAGTCCTTTCACAGAAGAAAGGGTTCTGAAGAACTCCTAAAACTGAAGGTGGACAAAGCAATGGGGCCTGACTTGAATTCACCCCAGAATTTTAAAAGAATTAAGGGGAGAACTAGTGACACCACTGACTACCCTTTTTAACAAATCATGGGAGGATGGTGTGGTACTTAAGGACTGGAGGAGGGTGGATGTGATTCCTCTTCACAAAAGTGGGAGCAAGACAGAGGCAGGAAACTACAGACCTGTCAGTTTGACCTCTGTGGTAGGGAAAGTGATGTACTCACTTCTGAAGGAAAGAATTGTTGAGCACCTAGAGGAAAGTGGGGCACAGGACCCAAGGCAGCATGGATTCACAGCGGGAAGGTCATATCAGATGAATCTAATTGATTTCTTTGACTGGGTGACCAAAGTAGTAGACCAGGGAGGGGCTGTGGACATGGCCTACCTAGACTTTAGCATGGCATTTGACACAGTCCCACACAAAAGATTAATAATCAAATTAACCAGCCTGGGATTGGGTCCCAGGGTGGTAGCCTGGATAAAACATTGGCTGGATAACAGGACACAGAAGGTAATTGTAAATGGAGTCCACCCTGAAGAAAGAGGGGTTACTAGTGGGGCACCGCAGGGTTCAGCTCTGGGTCCAGTCCTTTTTTAATGTCTTTATAAGTGACATTGCAGAGGGACTGGAAGGAAAAGTATGCCTCCTTGCAGATGATACAAAGATCTGCAACAGGGTTGATACACAAGGAGGCATGGAAAGGATGAGAAGGGACTTGGCAAGGTTGGAGGAATGGTCAGAAGTATGGCAGCTTGGATTCAGTGCAAAGAGTGCAAAATAATGCACCTGGGAAAACAAAACCCAGGGAAGATTACACAATGGGGAGGTAGTAGCAACAACAAAATGGAAAGGGACCTGGGGTAATCATATCTGATGACCTTAAGGTTAGCAAGCAATGTGAGACGGCAGTAGGGAGGGCTGGGTGGATACTGGAATATATAGGAGAGGCATCACCAGCAGAAATCAGGAAGTTGTTATCCCTCTGTACAGACAGTTGGTGAGACCACATCTGAGTACTGTTCCAGTTCTGGAGACCCCATCTCTAAAGGACATAGACAGGATGAAGGCAGTCAGAGGAGGGCAACTAAAATTGTGCAGGGTTTGCAAGAGAAGCCATCGAGGAGAGACTAAAGGAGCTTAATATGTATACCCTTGAGGAAAGGAGGAGAGGAGGACATGATAGAAACTTTTAAGTACCTCAGTGGAATCCAGAAGGTAGCATCTTTCAGAAAAAGAGATGTGCAAGAACAAGGGGACACAATTTGAAGATAGAGGGGGGACGGCTCAGGGGCAATGTGAGGAAGTATTTTTCACAGAGATGGTGGTGGACACATGGAACAGCCTTCCTGAGGAGGCTGTGGGGTCTAAAACTGTGGAAGAATTCAAGAATGCATGGGACAGACATAAGACTTCTGGGGGGGGGTAGGAAGAATCAGGCTGTTGGTTAACTAGGATCTGCAGCTTATCCTGTAGGTAGGGAAATGGGCAGACTTGGTGGGCCAAGCGCTCTTTATCTGCCGTCAAAGTCTATGTTTCTATGTAACCCTTCCCAATGACCTTGCCTGAAGAACATCTACAGGCAGGTGGTAGGGGCGCCACAGAGTTACAATAGGGCAAAGAAGCACAATAGGAGAAAAGGGCTAAGGGGAAAAAAATGCAGATTCTGGACCACACTAGGGGTAGAGAGGGAGGGAAGGGGGCCCACTGACTACAAGATAGTTATTAAACATCGGGGGGGGCAAGCACTGGACTATCAGGGATGAGGCCAGTGAGTACAGAAATTAGATGACCCTCTTGTCCAGAAGCAGACATGTGTAAGGGGGAGGGAGATGGGGAGGGATGTCCAAGCAGTGCCACACGTACTCACAAGTCACTGTGTGGCATAGCACCATGTTATTGGCACTATGCAAATGCTGTGACTCAGTAAAAACCATGAACCAGCATGTGACAGGGGTGCAAACCCCATTTTACACCCATTGAAATATGGAGAACTCATTTGCATTGTGATTTAGTTGCATGGGTGAGCCAATCCCTCAGTGACTACATTGATGTTTGTGTATGTTCTGCTGGACACTTGTTAATTGACTGAAATAAAAGGTTTTTCCTAAAGTTCATGGTGTGGTGTCCAGTTCTGTTGCTGTAGTGTACAGCACCTTGTTTTGATTTAGCACTTTCAGACCAGGGCTGGCCACCCCTTTGATGCTGTACCTGCTCTGCACTGCCTTTAGCTTATGGATCCTACCTTATAACTCCTCACACTTTTTCCATGTGGCAAAATGGGAGTATTGCCTTATATAGTGAGCCTAGTATCACATTATCATATAACACCTGATCAGCCCATTTCATGAGCACTTTCTCTAAATAGCAAAATAGTAAGTACAGAAAAACCACATAGCCTGTGTCGCACAGAAATCGTGATCTTACTTTAAGAGGGCTCTTGCAGTAGGTAATTACATATAGGACTGATGCCGGCAGGACCCCAAGGAAAAATTTCTAGCTAGCAGTCCTTGGCGAGGGACTGCCCCGTCAGGTGACCGGCATCCTTAACGGCGGTATAAAGGGTGGTCCCGGACGCCGCCTTCAGTTCTTTCCATCGTTAGCTCGTGCAGCTCTCGTGGTAAAGTTCATGCTTCGTCAGCCCTGCCTTTCATTGGTTTTTACTGAAAAATAGTTATTCTTTTTTCAATCGTCAGGTATATCGTCGGTGTATGTCGTCCCCTACACCCTCCGAGCACAAAAACAAGTGCGACTCATGCCGCGCCCAACTGCCACACAAGGATGACCATTCCCTGTGCCTTTTCTGCCTAGGCCCCGATCACCCGGTCGAGAAGTGCCAGCATTGCCTTAACTTCAATGTGGCTACCCGTGAGCTGCGCCAACAGTCCCAGGAAGCCCATCTCCTCAAGAAAAAGATGTCTTTTATGGAAAAAGAGTTAAAAAGTTGAGACAGGCATCCAATTCCCCCCGAAGGACATCGTAAAAAGAAGGACAAGGAGAGGCACTGGGAGAAGTCCTCCTGTACTGCGTCTCCCGCTGGAGACGCAGAGAAGATAACGTCCACCCCAGGGGACCGTTGATGGCTGCCTCAAGGGTTTGGAGGAGGCATCGGCCGCCCGTCTGGCTCATGCCACTCGGGCCTTGCAGGCGCCTCCGGACAGAATGGGCCTCCGCCCCCAGTTTGACCGCGGGCTTGCGGCCTACTGGCGTGAAACTCCTCTAAGTTGGGCGTCGGCTCCTCCTGATGTCCGCCTGGAGAGGGTCGATAAGATGCCCGACCCTTGAAGGGCGCCGCGACCACTTCCCTCGGACAGGGCCGTCCCCTCCTCCTCGGCCTGCCTCCGGTGAGGCTCCCATAAGCAGGACGCCCGGCTCCTCTGGCGCCCGCCGAAACTACGCCCTAGCCTCCTCCGATGTGTGCTGGGTGGCAGATTGTGATGAACCTCCACGTCCGCCATACCTGGTTCCCCGCAGCCTTCGCTGCCGTCTGGGGAGTCTGAGGTCACCCCAGCCTGACCCGGGGATTTCTCAGCTCCATCCCCAGGCAATGCGAGGGATCTACCTCCTCCGTCAGACCCTCCTCCGACAGAACCGGATCTGACGTCGGCCCCCCCGGACGCCGGCCCCGACGCCGGTACCTCAGACATCGGCAGGGGATGTCCCCCTTCCGTCAGGCCCTCTGGGCCCCCCAACATGGACCCACCTGTAAGACCGCCGACCAGGCCATCTGCCCCAGCAGCTCCCCTGGCTCCCGGGTACCCACCATCTTATCCGACGCCGTCGTACCTGGGACCGCAGTATCCAGGGCCGCAGTACCCGATGCCGGTCCTGCCGATGTCACAGTACCTGATGCTGGGTTTTCCGTAGCCGGGTTTTGGATACTACCTACGGTACAACCTGTACACCTTCCCCCTCCTCCTCCACCTCCACTGCCCTCACGCCGGCCGGTGGATCTGCAGGAGACTCTGGCCTCTTGATGGGCCGGGCCAAGACTCAACTCACCAGGAGGTAGAGGCGCCTTACAATGGCAGTTGCCACCACTGGCTCCTGCTACATCAGTACATCCCTCACTGCCTCCGGACTCCAGGCTGTTCCCTCTGGGTCCAAAGAGGGCAGGACACGTGTTCTGGTACCACCCAAGGAACCGTTCTCCCCTAGTCGCATAAGGGAGTCTTATTCTTCTTCCTCTTCTTCTTCCCTCTCGATTCCTCGGACTCTTCTGAGGGATGCCTGAGAGGCATGAGCCGCTCTCCGTCTAAACCCCAGCCGAGGACCCCTCCGGAGGATCCATCTTTCACGGAGTTGCTTTGAAAAATCCAGGAAGTCCACCAGTGGCACTCTTTGGAACCAGATCCTCAGTGACTTAAACTCGCTGAACATCTGGATCTGCCCGTGACAGCTCCAACTTTAGTGCCACCCTGGATCGAGCCTCATGCCCACCTTGTTACCACGATTTGGAAACAACTGTCGGCATTAGCCCCACTTCCCAGGAAGTCTAACAGGCTATACCAGGCTCCCGAGGGTGTAGACTACCTTGACTCTCACCCTCATGCTGACTCAGTCATGATTAGCACGCTCACGGTGGTCGGCACATCAAAACATTTGAGCTCGTCTCCTCCGGATAAGGAATCTCGCCTCCTGGACCAGTATGGAAGAAAGATCTACACCTCCTCCACACTTTGCCCATATGGGGATTACCAGAAGGCCATCCTTACAGGTGGAATCAAGCTGGACTCCTTACCTGATTCCCAAGTCAAACAGGGTTAGCCCATCCTCGTCCGTTCTGCTCGTTCGGCCAATCGCCACATCTTGCAGGCAGCGTGCGATGCAGTGGACACTGCGGGCGGGCTCTGCTTTGCCGTGAGTCTCTGCCATCATGCCTGGCTCCGCGTGTCAGGTTTGGTCCCGGAGGTGCAATCCGCTATTCAGGAGGCACCTTTCAGGGGGTCGGTGCTTTTCGGCGGTGATGTCAAAGACATCATCACCGACTTACAGAAGAAGGGATGGCTCTGAAATCAGTGGATTCCATGTACGTCCCCAACACCAGCAGCGCCATCCCTTTCACAGACGGAATCGGCCTGGCGCAACCCCAGGAAGGCGGGCCACTAAGCGTCGGGCCCCGCGGCTACTAGGCCCCCACCTCTGCCCAAGAAGCAGCGGGTGCCTCAGCAGCTGCAGCGCTGCCCCACCACCTGACTCCTTTCCTCTCCCACCACCTCCGGACCCCCCGGAGGAACCGGTAGGAGAGAGGTTTTCCCTTCACCTTCCGGGATGGGAGAGGATAACCACGGATTCTTGGGTGCTCCAGCTTATAGCGGAAGGACACTCCATAGAGTTTCTTCAGAAACCGCCCCACCATCCCCCTCTGAAGTCGGCCTATTCAAGGGAACACCTTCCTTTGGTCCGGGAAGAAATCTCGGCTCTTCTCATGAAGCAGGCGATAGAACCCATCCCCCTTCATCTTCAAGGGACAGGTTACTATTCCCAGTTCTTCCTGGTCCCAAAGAAGACCGGAGATCTCAGACCCATTCTAGATCTCAGTTCTCTGAATCTTTATGTGGAATACAAAGATTCAGGATGCTCTCTCTGCAGAGCCTTCTGCCTTCTTGACCGGGTCAATGGCTTTGTGCCCTGGATATGCAGGATGCCTATCTGCATTCCATTCACCTTTCCCCATAAGTATCTTTGTTTTGCGTTTCAGGGGACCACTACCAATTCAAAGGCGCGCCTTTGGTCTATCCTCGGCCCCTGAGTATTTGCAAATGCCTGGCTGTGGTAGCAGCCCACCTGCATACAATGGGAGTACAGGTGTTCCCTTACCTGGACAACTGGCTCCTGGTGGCCTCGTCAGGAGGAACTCCTGCATTTCTCTCCTCACCCAGCAGGTTTTACTTGCCTGGGTATTACCATCAACCATTCTAAGTCTCATCTGGACCCTTCCCAGGGCTACAGTTCATCGGGCTATCCTCGACACGACTGTGAGCAAGGCCTTCCTGCCTCCAGACAGGGCGGCCTCTCTTCAATCCCAGATTTTCCTGCTATCAAAATGCAGGAGGGTCTCGGAGAGGTCGGTCCTTCATCTTCTGGGACTCATGACGGCTGCTATTCCGACGGTCCCCCGAGCTTGACTCCACATGAGGATCTCTCAATGGACTCTTCGCTCCCAGTGGGATCAACTTGTGGACGACCTAGATCAATTAGTTCTGATCTCATCGCCGATGGTACGAGACTTGCAATGGTGGATGGTTCAAGAGAACCTGTTTCGGGGGGGTCCCCTTCTTTCATCCTCCCCCCCCAGACTCTGACTACAGACACGTCAGGCGAAGGTTGGAGAACCCATCTAGGCCCTCATTGGACCCAGGGCTCATGGTCCATACTGGAACAAGCTCTCCACATCAATGTGATCGAGCTTTGAGCTGTGCTATACGCTCTCCAAGCCCTTCACCAATACATTCTTCCCTGCCACCTAGCCGTCCAGATGGACAACATGTGCGTAGTGTGGTACATCAACAAACAGGGAGGAACTCAGTCCTACCCTCTATGCAGGGAAGCAATGAGGGTTTGGGATTGGGCAACTCATCACGACCTTCATCTCACGGCAATTCATGTTCCAGGAGTCGACAACACTCTGGCAGACAAGCTAAACCGCTCCTCTGCTCTGGCACCACAGTGGGAATGTGGACCAAGGGTGCTGGGCGATATCTTTTAGCTTTGGGGAACTCCATAGGTAGACCTGTTCGCCTCTCCCCAAAACGCAAAACTTCCCATCTTTTGCTCGCTCATTCCAGAGCAAGGCGCTTTCTGGAGCGATGCTCTGTCTCTAGACTGGAAGGACAGATTTGTCTATGCTTTTCCCCCAATTCCTCTGATCCCACTAGTATTGCAGAAACTAGCCACGGAAGGTGCGAGAATTATTCTGATCGCTCCTTTCTGGCCCAGGCAAATCTGGTTCTCTCTTCTACAACAATATTCAGAGGTTCCTTCTCTTCCTCTATCTCAAGGTTTGCTGACCCAGGATCAGGGGACCCTGGTCCACCCAGGCCTCAAATCCCTTCAACTACATGCATGGCTCCTGCAGACCTAGTCCAATCCCGCTTTGGCATCTCTCCAAAAGTGGCGGAAATTTTAGTGGAGGCTAGAAAACCGTCCAACAGGTCCATTTATGCCATGAAGTGGAAGAGATTCTCTATTTGGGCAGCCTCAAGAACGTGGAGCCTTTCTCTGTTCAGTGGCTTTTCTGCTGGAGTACTACGTCATCTCTTGACCTGGGTCTCAGTCATTCCCCTTGAAGGTTCACATGGCTGCTATTTCAGCCTACCATGTTCCTCGCAGATAAAGCTTTCGCTCAACTAGAGGTCTCTAAGACCTTTCTCAGAGGGGTCCTTCATCTAAGGCCCCCCCATCCATACCCCTGCTCCCCTTGGGACTTGAATTTTGTTCTTGAGAAACTTACTTCCCTCCCTTGAACCTGCAGCTTCTGCAGATCTGAATTTCTTTGTGGAAGACACTCTTCTTGGTGGCCATTACATCGGCTTGAAGAATTTCCAAGCTCCAGGCCCTTATGTGTAAATCCCTATTTGATTTTTCACAAGAACGAGTTGCACTTCACACTAATCCTAGGTTTCAACCTAAAGTAGTAGCAGAGTCTACTTTAAATCAGTCCATAGAGCTACCTGCCTTTTTTGCGCAGTACTCTAATCAAGTGGAATATTTACTCCATACCATGGATGTTCACCGGATTCTGAGATACTACACCAACAGGACGAAGGATCTCAGAAAGACTGATCAGTTGTTTGTCTCTTTTGCTCACAAAAGGGAAGGCAATGCTGTTTCCAAGCAATGCCTGTCGCAGTGGTTGGCTCATTGCATCACTTTCTGTTATGACAAGTACGACAAGACCCTTCCGGGTCAGGTTAGAGGCCACTCCACAAGAGGAGTAGCGGCCTCTGCGGCTTGTTTCAAGAATGTGTCCGCGGCAGACATATGCGCTGCTGCCACCTGGACTTCTGTCCATACCTTTTACGAAACACTACAGTTTGGACATTGCCTCTCGCCGTAGAGCACGATTCGGGCTGGCTGTTTTGCAAGGCCTCTGTCTTGAGGCTTGCAAGACTAGTGCTACTTTTTCGAGTAGTTTCCTCCTCCCGTGCCTTTCTTTATTCCAGACTGCTTGGGATTCAGTCCTATATATAATTACCTGCAAGAGCCCTCTCGAGTAAGATAGTACAGTTACGTAAGAACTTACCGTAACAGTAGATCTTCGAGGCTCTTAATAATCAATACTATCCGCCCTCCATCTCCCTAGGCTTTTCAGCTCCTTTTCCATATTCAGAAATATCTGCTTCTCTCTCGTCCGGCCTCTTTTGGCCTGTGGCAGGAAAGAACTGGAAGGCGGGCGTCCAGGACTGCCCCTTTATACCGACGTCGTATGACGCCAGTCACCTGATGTGGGGGCGGTCCCTCGCCAGGGACTGCTAGCTAGAAATTTTTCTGTGGGGTCCTGCCGGCGGTCTGCGTCAGTCCTATATGTAATTACCTACTGCAAGAGCCTCTCTCGAAGATCTACTGTTACGGTAAGTTCTTACGTAACTGTACTTTAATGAAACAGGCTGATTTTGTATTATCTATAATAAAATGCCATCTCTGTGAAGAACTCCCAGGTAATTTCACATCTCTTTAGTGTGATGACATCATAAGGGCACTCAGGCTTCACTCTTGTGCTGTGATGTCACCACACTAACTCAGTGTGGAGTTACCAGCATGTTCTTCATGGAGGGCTGTCAGTCATTCTTTGTTTAAGTAATGGATTTGTTATTTGACTCACATACTCTGCGTAGGACCTATGAGTTTTCAGGGGTTCTGTAATTTGCAGATGACCACCACTAAATAACTACTGAATGATCCCATTTCAAGATTTTTCATTAGCCATGCGAGCTGTAAATCTTTAAATGAGTTCACTTTTCTATTTACAGATAACAGTCATTGGGAGTCCGAGTCACTCTCATATATACGTAAGGACTGAGCAGGTTTGTAAAAATAGCACCTCCCTGTAACTGACAGCTTAACAAGCCAACCGGCAGCTGACTGCTGGCAAACTGCAGAGAAGGGGGAGGGACCTGTCCTTGGACATTAACTTGTGTTGCAGTGACAGCACAGAAGTAAACTAGGTGGTCTAGAGCTGGTGAGACAGACAGAAGAGTTTCCTGCGTATTTTTTTCCTTACCCCCCTCATTTCACAATGAATGTACAAGCCTGTGCCAGGTGTGGCTATGGGGTTTACCCGGCTGAGAAGATAAACTGTATAGACCAGGTAAGTAAATTATATGACTCCTGACTTTATAAACTTGATGTATATTTCATGTGTTATAAACAATACGGAACGTCTGCTGTGTTTTATTTCTGTAAACAATATAATCTCTGATTAGCACTTTTTAAAATGTACTTTGTAAAGAATGTAGTTTTAAATCCATGATATGTAGTACTATATATATATATATATATATATATATATATATATATATATATATATATATATACTGCATATAGAAACATAGATGATAATGGCAGGAAAAGGCCAGTGGCCCATCCAGACTGCCTATGTTATCCTATCAGACCCTGGCACCTGTTGTCCCTGTGAGGTCTTCACTTACCCTATTCTCCCAGTGGTTCTCCATGTTTATGCCCCCTCCACCCTCCGAATAGCTACTATACCCTTGGCTCTATCATAGCCATGAGTGAAGCTGTTTATGGTTTTAGCACCACAACCTCTGCCAGCAGACCCTTCCATGACTCATCCACTCTTTCTGTAAAATAATTCTTCCTTACAACTTTATATATATATATATATATATATATATATATATACCCTGAGTGTGTATCTATGTATATGTCTACAGATATAGATAGTTTCAAATGGTCATTCATTTTATTATGTGGAAAATGTAGGACACTATTAAATATGCTCCATTCTGATTTTTAGACATGGCACAAATCTTGTTTTTCACTGCAGGTCTGCAAGATGATATTAACAGTCAACAATTTTGTCAGCCACCAGAAAAGCCCTACTGTCAAGTGTAAGTGTTGTGCTCTGTTGTTTTGCCGTCTTTTCCATTACAGTTAGTTATTTGTATGCTAAATTCCAAGACTAATATTAGGACCAAGAAAGCAACAATTTCTGGGGCACTGTTTCTGTCTGCATTTAATATTTCGATTACAGCATGTGTTCACATTACACAGTCCGTATATCTAGGATTGCTGGTGACACTAAAGAACTTGCAAGTATTCAAGCAATAGTTCTGAAAGTTGTGGGCATGTGATATCTCCTGCAGACATAGATAAAAAAAGGTTTGTAGAGTTTGTTTACCAGGAGAGTCCAATTGAAATGCAGCATCTCGTTTTTGGAGGGAAGGGCCTCAGTTTTATCCACTTTGACCGCAGGGTGGATGGAAGAACAGGGAATTTAAGTGACGTGCTCAAGGTCACAGAGTATGTTGTTGGCCATGGCAGGATTTGAACCTGTGATTTCTTTGTTAGCAGTACTTGGGGCCAACCACTGGACCACACTGCTTGCCCTTGTTGCAACTGGGCGAATTTTATATATGCTCAAGGCATAATTAGATGAAATAGTCTGCTAGTCTTAGAATTATTGCAACTATAAACTGGCACTAAAAACATGTTAATTTGTAAAATGGCTTTCCATTTTTTACTTACTGTTTATGTGCCCATCTTCAGGGCAGCACCTCTTCACTGGGCTAGCAGTATAGCCTAGAGGTTAGAGTAATGAACTGTGAATGAGCTTGGTACATCCAGCAGGCCTGGGTTTGAGTCCCACAACCTCCACTTGCATACTGTGTGACTCTGGGCAAGTTACTTAACCACTTCAGTGCTCCCAGGTTGCCCTGAAAACAAGCAGTTGTGCCCAGTGGGCCTCATCAGTTACCAAAGCCTAAAATAAATTAAATAAAAATACTGCTCAGCCTGGTATCCTGGCATCTCTGGCTACTAACCCATCCCCTTAAAACCCTCTGCCTTACACCAGGCAGTCAGGAGATGTTGGTCCCTCTGTATTGGGACCTGCAAGGTATTTTATTTAGTTAGTTTTTGTTAACCTGTAAGTGAGAGCTAGGCAATTCTGCTTATTTTCCGCCTCATCCCAGGGGAGGGTGGGAGATATAGATGCAAATTAATGTATTGAATCAGGTTAAGCTGTAGGTGGTATTTCTAGTGAATGGGGGAAATCTGGCAAGGACACCGGAGAAATTCCCCTGCTGTTTTCGAGAAGTGACATTGGATCCTTAATGGCCACCTGAACAACCACCAGAATAGGCAGATGGGACATTGGTTGAATGTCTCATCTAAATTACAGCACCTCCGGAGTGAAGCACCCCCTTCATGCTGCATTACATTGCATTACAGTGTCAGTATTGGAGTTTACCCATGTTCCTGGTGTGGGATTAGAATCCAGAACCTTTTGATCTTCCATCCTCAGAGGCAAGTGTGTAGTCTGCAGAGCCACTGGCACTGCAAGCAGGGTGGACTGCCAGTTGCTGGAGCACAACTAAGTATGCACCGTCATCCTGCCATCCTAGTTATTTCTCCCTCTTGATCTCTGTTGGTTTCCCTGGTCCCCTCCCACATGGAAGCCGGCACTCGTGGAGTATGCTACAGAGTGCCACCACATGACTCTCAGCTGGCAACTGCCCCTCCCTCTCAACCCTGCTGACTACCACCTGTGGTCACCTAGGTGGCAGCATGATAGCGTCGGGTACCACAACCCTCCCTCTCCGAGGAAGGAGAGCATCCTGTTGGATTCTCAATCCTCCCTCCCTCCCCTGCAAGCCCTCCAATGACTCAACTTCCTTCCTGAATGTGGATCACTAGCATCACGAATAGTAGTGCTACTGCTGTACTAGTGGGCCAGCATAAAGTGGATATTAAAAAAAATGTTTAAAGGAGAACTGTGCTGAACCTGTAAGCCATTTTCTCCAGTGGCAGCTGTTTTTAAGTATTGGTTCCAGTTTTATGATTGTTCCTCTATGTAGGCCTTTTAGTAAACACATTTGATGTTTCTGACTTACATTCTGATGTTAAGTGCCATTTTGGAACTGTATGATGCACATCATGTCCCTGTCTGCCACGAGTTCTATAATAGAACATGGATGCATTGTGCCAACAATGGAAGAGCTGAGCAAGGACATAAACTACATAATACAGTTCTAAAATGATTCTTACTACTTCTGTGTGAATCAGAAATACCCACTAAGATAACTAAAAAGCCTGTAGAAATGGAGCATATCAAAATTGAAGCAGGTATTTAAAAATAAGCTTTACAGGAAAAATTACATACATGCTTAGCACAGTTCTTCTTTAAAGAGCTATTGATGCCTCAAAAAACTTTCAAAACATAATAGGACTGGCCCATCAGCACAATGGTTGGATTTCCATCTGTGACACTGGAAACTCAGGTTCGGGAATGGACCTGGGTCGCTGGAGGGCTGGTCGGGGAAGGACGATGAAGCATCCAGCGACAGCTCACCTTCAGGGGAGAATGGGGATGCAGCCCGGCACCTGCTGGCCCTGATGGAGGCCAGGAGCACAGCAGGACGGCAGGCCCCTGATGACTGGGGAGTGGCAGACGTCAGCGTATGCCTTGACATCTGTGGCACACCACCCCGGGAGAAAACCAGGAAACTGCTCCCCTAGCTGGCCGAAGGAAGGTTGCTGGCTCCCACTGCTGCCAAGCCCTGGATGACCGACCCCACCTCAGTGACACCCAGGCCAATTGCAGAGTTCGCTGGCCACCCCCACCAGTGCCTTCCCCCTCAGAGTAGGGGGACCCGTCTGGCGGAGGGATGCGCTGGGTTACCCGAGGATCGCTGTATGGGGTGTTGGCTGGTGTTGGAGACGGCGAGCAGACGGAGGACCTAGGGACTCAAAGGAGTGCTCGCTAGGGTGATGGAGGGACAAAAAAAAAACCAATAATTTGGTACAATTCTGTTTGCATTTCATTTATATTTATATATTTCTCCTCCCATAATTTATTACTAAAGAAATGTGTATGAGTATATGATTATTGTCCCTTATAGTTCATTTTGAGTTAATCTGCCTCTATAGCATACTTCCTACTTCAAGTCATAATCATCTGTTGTGACATCACAGTCTGTTGCCATGGGAATAGCTGTGAGGTCACAAGCAGTGCTCTATGACTTCAGGTAGAAAGCAAGCAGAAATAGAGGAACTCTTCAGGACCAAAGATGCTGTTTTCATGCAAATGGCCTCACTACTAAATAATGAGGAGGAAGAGTACAGAACTAATGGGGGATACAAGCTGGACAGTGCCTAAATATTATGATTTGTTAAAGTTCTCCTGAATGTGTCACCAGCTCTTTAAGGAATAGTCCACGACAGAGTGTGGGATGGGATAGGATTTACCCATGCCTGGCGTGGTTCAGTCATGAGGTGCAGGCCGAGTAAACAACCCTTCCAGGTGACTGTAAATCCCATCCCATCCCACACTCTGTCATGGATTATTCTGATTATACAGTTAGGAAACATGAGAATTACACAAACAAAGTGAAAGAAAAGCTTTCTTATTATTTTTATGTTGATTTTAATAAAACATCCCCCCACACAAAATAGTTTGTTGTTGCTAGCAGAATCCTCCCATGCCCCTGTAAGCCAGCTGTCAGCATAGTGAGTGAGCTGAGTGCTGTGAGAAAACAGTCAAAACTGAAAATGTGCCATTTAGCTCTTGGTTGTATCCCACTTCAAAACTGCAGCTTAGATCTGACATTTTTATTGTTTTCACTTTTCCTGAATGGCTTTTGATTTTGTGGAATGGTGGGTTTGCGTGAGTGTATTGGAATGCATAGGGTTCTGTGTGGAGTGATTTTTACTATTTTTGTGTTTTGTGCGGTCAACTGGTACTTTATGCGGTGGTTATGCAAAAATTATCCCACAGCATAAAGTAGCAGCCGACCAATCAAAATGCTTCATTTTTAGACCCCACTGCACAACGTCCAGTATTTGTGAGTTGTTGGACTCTGCTCATGAATGAATCAGACTGGCTAGTTGGCAGTCTAAAGATTCGAATTTTAAAGGAAGCAAAAACACTTGAGATATTAGTCAAGTTAAGGGCTAATGCTATTCCTAAAATAAACATTTGCAATTCCATCTACAAACAGAACAGATATTGAAGGGTACATGTATGAAACAATATTCAATTTTATTTTAACAACATCATCTTACTACTCAGCAGCAGTCAGCACACAAAGCAAACCTTTAGAAATGTTTCCTATTTAAATTTCTGCTATACTGTACATAACCTTTGATTAGCTGGACAGGATGTAGGCAAGCTGGGTGACGTAGGGAGTAGCAAGTGTATTAACGTACAATGTGGTTTTGATTTTCAGACATAACCCAAAACAATACATTTACCAGCGTTTATGAGACTCCAGTGAACATTCATGCAAAAAAACAGACTGAAACACAAAGCGAGGTAAGCAGTTCTGTGCAAATGCTTTTGATGATATGCTTTTATTTAGGGTACAGTGGGACCATGGAGTTCCCATGAGTGATGTAAAAAATGTTCTCGGTGTCAGTCAGACTCAGTACATTAAGTTTCGCAACGATGCCTAATTTTAAAATGGTACATTACGTAACTGACTTGGTAGGATTAGCTAGAGTTTTCTCTGACTTTGCATCCTTATAGACAAAGCTGACTTCATTACTTTTATATGCTGCCCCAGTGCTTTCTAATCAGTGACAAGGGATGTGTCATGCTTTTACAATAAAGCAGAGCCTTTTCCTATTGGCAAGTGTTACAGCAGCCTGCCTGTGCTGTTGTTGGGACAGTCCTGGAGTCTGGAATGAGGCTGGTTATGACTTTGGGTTCTATTTCTGTCAAGAGGCTGTGATGTGACACCTCCTTACTTGCAGTCTTAGTGTGTCTGCTGGATAAATTTATAGTTCAGGGGCTGCTTAACTCCCTTTCTCCCTTGCTTCATGCACCTCCTGTTCCTTTCAATCACAGGGCAGGCTGGTCATCAGCTTGCCAGAGTGACTCTAGCCTGTATTCATCCAGGTTTCTTAATCGCCACCAGCTCATATGTTAAATGGAAATAGCTGGTATAATACTAAACGTGGGTACTCTGTAAAGTCCTATATAGATTAGACGAACAGCAGATTTCATGCTTATCTGTACAATACTTGTTACATGAACAATCATGTAATGGCTTGTTGACACAGTATACAGTATTTGTAGAAAGGCTTTATTAGAACCACAGAAACATAGAAATTGTCGGCAGATAAGGACTGTAAGGCCTGTGTAGCCTGTCCATTAGCCCTGTACATGACGCTATCTGGTCAGTGGCTTTCTGGTATTGTCTTTCAATAAAAAGTATGGTATGTCAGTTTTAGCAAAATATGAAAGGAGAGCCTAGTATTAAAATATGTTCTCCTTCTGGTGGTATTTGATTTGTCAACTTTTGAGAATTTCAACTTCAACCCAGCAGACCCTGAACTGATTTTCAGCTTTGATGTGGTAAATGTGAGGCTTGGGGGATGCCAACTGCCCTGAGGAACAACGCCCCTTCTGTCTGAGGTGCAGTTGGCATTTATATTACTACAGGGGCAGATGATCATCAGTCCTTCAGGAGGCAGGAAAGGTGTGGCCAGGTTGGCTACACGGTGTGGGTGAAGGGAATGGGCAGGAGTCTGAAGATAAGGTAGCATTTCCTTTAGTATATTTACCTGCAGCATGCAGGATAAAGGGAGGTCTGGCCCCTCCTTACTGAAGTCTCCGAAGTGTCTGAGTCAGTGCCACTGGTCTGCCGTTACCTTTGATATATGCTTTACTTAGTGTGGAAGTGGCTGGAGGAAGAAAGAGCCCAAGCTGGACAGTGGGAGCCCCCAGAGAGCACTGTAATCCTAAAATTGTAGAATATAACAGCAGAAAATGGCCAGTGGCACATCCAGCCTACCTACACTGCCTCAGTAATCCTACTAATCATGGGAAAGCAGGGTTACCTAGTGCTTATAGTACAGAACCATGATACAGGGTACACGGCTCAACTCCCACCATAGCCACTTTCTCACTATGAGGTCACTGAACTTCCTTATCCTTAGTCTTCCCATAACTAATTAGATACAGGATTCTGCATGGAAAAAGAGATGTGACACCTCTGTTGGGTTAGCCCAGGTGAATACATTGTAAACTGATAAAAAAGAGGAAACATTGACTAAAATGAAAACTGACAAAACATGTTTATATGTAGCTTAAATACAGAGAAGAAGCAGAAAAATACAAGTCCATTTTTCACTGGGATGTGAAATCCAGAAACGTGGAACGTGTGCAAGAAGTCGGGGAGTTTACAAGTCAGGTAAGGTCTTGGCACCTGTCAGGGCCTTCTTCTTGTGATTAATTGCAAAATATACGAGTTCTCATGTCTGGGTGGAAAAGAAAAATTACAGATTTAAAGATTCTCCTGAGCCTTGGTCTGGGGAGACTGTATGCCCATGTTTTTGTGGCATGGCATTACAAGGATATCTTTTTGCCCCAGAATTATAGTAAAGCCTGGAATTTCAAAGGGCAAGACTTAGGAGCATCCACCGGCTGCACCTCTGTCTGTCACCCCCACTGCATGATGTGCCTGTTTGAGTAAGGGGGGGAGACTATTTTCAAAACAGTCTCCAATTCATGACAATTGGATATTGGTATCCAGCTTTGTGTGTTCAACACTGGACGTGTCTGTGTGTGGTGTGTGTGTGTGTGCGTGTGCGTGCACTCTAGTAACATTGTTTATAGGCACAATTGAACCCATTCCAGAATCCTTTAAAAATGAAGAACTAGAAACTGTAAAGTTGTATTGTATTTAAAAAGCAGTACAGTATTTAAACTGGAAAAAAGACCAGCTCTACGTGTCTCACATCTTGTCTTTTACCATCACATTCAACAGGGGTTTGTCGAAGGAGCAATGAATGTATACTGGACTGCCTATATTCATGAAGCAGTTTTCTAGGGCAACAAGACTTTTATTTTACCCCCACCATTCATAAGCATTTGTTAGTACTGTTTTTTGTTTTACTCATTTGTTTGTCCTCCTCATGTGGTTGGAAGCACCAAGGGAGGTCGACAGTGAAAATGCAGACCTCCCCCACAGCGACGGCACGATACCGACATTGGTATTGTGTCGCCCATGCAGTGAGTGTTTTCTGTGGAGGCTGCGCCCCCCACACCCTCCATGTGGGGGACTCTGCCTCCCGCACCCCCCAGACTTTAGGATTCTCAACTCCACGTCGGAGTTGGTCTGGGGGGAGTGGAACACTGGCGGAAAGAGAAGCACCAAAAAAGAACCATTACAGTGACTGTAGCCGTAATGGTCTTTTTTTGTTTTTGCCTTCAGGGTGTCGACCTGAATGGGTGCACTGCGTGTGATTTGACTCCATTTTTTATCTCATTGCTCGGAAAAAACCTTTGAGAGAAAGCTCTTTTGCAAAGGTTCCCCATCAAATACATGGCATTTTTGATTCAGCAGTGCCATTCTGGAGTAAAGTAAAACAACAGCAAGCATAAATAAAGCTAAAGTAACCGTAGAACAGTCTACCCAGTAATGCTGATCCATGCTGGGACTACTGCAGATTAAGGATCAAAGCACAGTGGGACTGTTTGAAAAGGGTCATTATGAGCAAGAGGCAGGTGGGGAGTAAGGAGGACTCTTAAGGGGAGAGTGAATCAGGTAGGGCATTAGGGCAGATTCTATATACTCCTAGGGCCAGATTCTCAAAACAATTTGGGACTAAGTCCCTAGCATAAGAATCAATTGCGGACCGAGATCTCGGCAGTTGTGGAAATGTTACACCTGGTCCCACAAGGCGTAACATTTTTCTGCAGACGTGGGAAAAACACCCACAAGCTGCCATAAATTGCGAAGTCAGTCGTAAACTGGCTCCACTTTTGAGAATACTGTAGCTGCAGGAGAAACTGTGGTTCCACAAGTGGCAACCCACTTGCACTGAGTTTTTCCTGCAGCTGCAGGATTTTCATGGGCTTTGAGAATATAGCTTCTTGTCGTTTCCTCTCCTTTTTTGTCTTTGTATAAAATTGTATACACATGAGAGCAGGGTCCCTGAAGGAGAACCCAGCTGATTGACAGAGGCATGAGAAGAGACTCTGTAGCTGTTCAGTGCACTACCCCTGCCTTATGAGTTCAAGTGTGGTTGAGGGTCTGGGATCATTAACACCTGTGGGGATTTATTACCCAAAGATGTTAAATTTAACTGAATTTGCATGGTGCCTGTACTCAGGAAATTAAGTGGCCAGGTCACAAACTACTACTACCCCTTAGGTATAGTACAAACCCTCTGTTGTCCCCACTGGTACAACCTTCCCAGCTACCACACAGTGCAATTACAGTTGCTCTCCACAGTACCTTATACACAACAAACACTAAACTAAAGCATCAAATAATTTAAGCAAATATGGAAGGGATTTATTAGGATCTGGAAAGAAGTCCTAAGGGAAGGAAAATGCAATGGTTAAAACAAATGAATAAAATATCAGCAGGCCAGCCAGTTGATGCAATGGTAGCACTACGGTTTGTGACACCAGCGATCCATGTACCAGAACCCATGCAGATCATCGGGGCCAGCCAGCAGAGGAAGGATCGAGCATTCCATGGATTACTCTCCTTACTTGGAGAGGAGGGACAGGATTTCCACGGGACTGCTGCCTGGTGGAGACAAGGTGGCAGCACAGTCAGGGGCACACATAATGGGAAGGGCTGTCAAGAGATGGTCTGGCGGGATGCCTGCCATAGCATACATGCATGCTTGTGCCATGCAAGCTGCACCCCTGGGGAGAAAACGGAGGAAAATGGATGGGCTGCTCCATGTCAGCTTCCCCTGCAGGCTCTCGCATGACTGATGCGCCTGACCATCTACTACGCTGTAGTCCTGAGCAAGTGGTGGACAATGGGTCAGTCTGTAAGAAGGTCACTGACAGGAGTTGGGGGTATGCTGCTAGGCAGAGCCATAGGAGGAATAAAACACTGATTCAAAAAATATATATAAATATCATCGGTGCCCTAGCAGTAGCTGTTTATCTGTTGGAGCAGCCCACCCCATAACAACTGCAATGCCTCTGCCCAACAGTACAGTTGGGCACAAGTCTCTGTTACTCTGAATAAGTTTCAGGATGCCTTTGGATATAGAGGAGTTGTCATTTTAGAGGATCCTTGGTTGGCCCAGTGTGAATCAAAATGAAGCAAAAAAGGATCGATTCCCATGTAATTCAAAATGTAGTGCTATTTATTATAGCCCACCGTGCAGTTGACATTTCATGGTCTACTGACCTCTTTATCAGAATTTAGGTGGTCATTACTGCACTGTTGTTAGTACCCAAGCTGCAAGCCATGACTGTGCCTTGTCCTGATTCCTCAGACATGGTAGGGCCTATTATGGCTACTGTCAAACCTTTACCTTGCTCTATTTTAGCCATTTGGTTCAGAATAGGGGGCTCAAACAAGCAGCTGTCCTCTTCACTCAACTGTTGCCATTATCATCCTAGTCCTAGGGAACTCCCATGGAAGCCTGGCTGCCCAGGACTGGATTGGTGTAGGCCTGTTGAAGTTGTACATGGTTGGCCAGCATTCGTGCAATTAAATAAACAAAAGATAATTGGTAACAAGTGCATCCATCCCTCAAATCTGTACTCTTGTCAAGATGGCCTAGTTAATTTGAGGTCATGTGACGATTTAACACAGGATGTGTCACAGGACATATGGGCCCTATTTAACTGTTCATGTTTCCCCTGGGTTGTACAGTTGCATTCGCCTTCCACTTTCCACAGTCCACACTGGATATTCTGGCTCTTTGCATCTGCAGAGTGGATCACACCTCCGACGTGTTTGTCCCTTCCCATAACTGTCAATCATCTGGGCTCTCCCTCAAGGATCCTGCTGTCAAATGGATTGGGTGGATACGAAACAATGAGCACACTTGTTGGGGGCCAGCATCAAGCAGTGATGTCCAGCTTGGTGGCAACCACACCTTCCTGATGCAGTTGCAGTGCAGGCCTCTCTGACCTAGTGGAATACAGTCTTTCAGCTTCTTCTCTCTCTTCATCTCTCTGTCTCTCTTGCTGTATCTCACTCTCTCTCAGTTTCTTTCACTCTCTCACTACATCATTCCCAGTCATAAATGACAGTTCAGAATCAGTTGATTTGCAGTGATCTTGCATTAAGCAACTCCTCCTCCTTAGAAGCTAAAAAATAAAACCTCTCCCTCGCCAAAGTTTCCACAGTGCTGGTATGTACTCACAGATGGTAGGTCTAATTCCTTAGATAGACAGGAATACACTCCCCAAACTGAACATGTTCTGTAGAGTAAAACCCGAGGTGACATCTTCCTCACTGGTCATAGTTAGATGTCAGTCACAGTTGAGGGTTTGTCAGATGGCTTCTTGACAGCTGATTGTGTCCCTCAAATCGGGGAATTAATAAAGTAACCTGGCAGTCACGAGCCTTCTGGTGGCTCTTGATAATCGGTTGCTTGCTGTCCTCAGACCTGAGTGGCAAAGTGACAGGGGTCAGAAGAACAAAGATGGAGGCAGCCATAAGTCCCAAAGGCACAATCTCCAAAGAGTCATTTTAAACAACAGTGGCCCTTTGAAATTAATATTGTGCCCCATCCCATGTCCAGCATGAGGATTGCTAGAGTCTGGTGTTGAGGGCTACAGTTCAGGTAAGTCCCCATTCAAGCTTTGTTCACTCTGTAGTAACGGCAGTGAAATGATGTGATGTTTGCATACAACCAGTCCAGGCACAGGAGATGTCAGAGAAGTAGCACTCCTCCTCACTCACTTTACTCCCCACTGTTACAGTCCTCAGTCCCCTGTGGTCATGAGCTCCATCAAAATGCCAACAGCACAAAGGGCTGTATGCTTACCAGTAAGGTAAGCCCTACTCATGGGAGGGTTACAGGTACGTCTTGAGTAGTGGGGTTCAATAAAGGTAAGCTAAGATAATGAATGCTTCATGAATACCAAAGGTTCTTGCACAGAGGCATCGTATGATGCATGGTATAACTGTAATATTCTGAAACAAGTTCATTTTGTTATTTGAGTCATGTTATAACCAGTGTTGTGAAAGTTATTACAGTTACTAGTTACTCCTAAATAATTGTAAACATTTACAGTTATTTATCGTATTTGTTAAAACGTAATTAACCATAAAGCATGATGATTTTTTTGCAAGGCTATGCCTATAGTTCAATGGGCAGAGCAACAAACCACTCCCCCGTCAGGCCTTAAAGGCAGCTCCTCCTGACTAGTCCAGGATTAGTTTTTTTCATTGCTTCATCATTCTCCCCTCTCCCTCTAGCGGCACATCTCTCTTTCCCATGGGCTCCTTCCTAAGATACCTTTAGACAAGGGGATCATTCCTGAGACACCTATATGGGTGGAACCCTTCACTAGGTTCCTCACCGACATACCCCTACAGGGTGGTATATTCCATGGACAGAGAGGCGTTAACACCACAATGTCTCTAAGTAGCACAAGCATACATCATACCAGTTGCATAAGCACACTGAAATATTACGCTTGATAAATTGTGTGGAAGTTTTTCACTCCGCCTCTTCCACTGCTGATGTGGACAGTGCTTGTAGGTATACTTGTTCTTTCATTCCACCCCCTCCCATGGCAGAACTCCACCAGCATGCTCTCCCCTTCCTTGACGTGAAACAATATACTATAGTACCTAGTGTCACAAACCCACTCAGCAGGTCAGCCGTCTACTCCCAAAGTGCCAACCTCTGAGCATAGAATTGTGAACAGTTTAACAGAACAAGGTAACCCTCTTGTCTGTTTTGTGGATTCGAGTCACCTTTGTCCCAAGTTCTAGAGAGTTCAAACTGATAACCTCTTGTTAGCATACCCAATTATCAGGCTCAGATAATTCTGTGTTCTGGGGGCCTACCTAACCAAGTATTTCAAAATGAACCCTTGGAACTCTATGCAAGACTCAGAGAACTCTTATCTGTTTCCTGGTTTGGTATCACAATAAGCGCATGCACAGTGTCAAATATAACCCTCTAAGCTTCACTCATATAAAAGGAAGTTTCAAGGCACACCAGTCAGTTTCTGTTTTTAAAATATATATCTTTACTTTAAAATAGGTAAAATAGGAAAACAGTAAAATACAGAACAAGATATCCCAACACATACAGCCTTAAAACAAAGCAGGTTTAAAAGTGCAAATTCCTGCAATCCATACAATCAGACTGGTTTTAGCTAACTGTATTCTTACTTCTTAATCTTTCAGTGCTTTCTTGTTCTTCCGTTCTCAGTCAGAAATTAGTGTAATCTCTGTAAGGTCTGCTCATTATATTTACAAGCAATCTTGAGCCAGCCTTCTCTCTGAGGTCACCTAACTCCGCCTTGGTGTATTAAAATTTATATTTTATAACACAGGATGTCCTACTAAGATATTTAAGAAAATAATAGGTGACATAATGAGTCGTCTCTCTTTATGTGACTGGTCCAAACCGGTCTGTGCTCTGCTTTACCCAGACATCAAAAGTCTCTTTGATGTAATTCACTGTATAGTCCAAGCAAATGCTTATTGGACTTTCCTAATTTAGTCTGGGACCTGCTTCACATAGTCATCAAAAGACTCTTTGGTGTATTTACTGGCTGTCTTGGGAGACACCCCAAACATGCATATTCTCCTTCTTACATGACACCTAGTCCAAATCAAAGTTTCCCTGAGGGACATCATGAATGGATATTTTATTTCTGGTGCTTCAAAGCAAATTTAACAAGCTAATTGTGCCTCAGATCTCTGTAGTTTGACCTATGTCCTGTCCTTTGAACTTATGCCGGGGGGGTTTGATGTGTCATTTCAGTCAGACAGTAAGTTCTTCATGACAGACACTTCCCTACATATTTTATATTTAATAAAAAATGATACAGCACTCAGAACTGGCTGTCCATGTCACACCTAACACCCAAAATTCAACCTTCCTCTCCACCACCTCTACCTCAGCCAGTACTTCTTCTGGCTTTAACCACATTACATGTAGTAAAACATAACTCCTCCCCTTTCTGAACCTACAACCTCTTAGCTCAGCACCCAGTATAATCATGCCTCTTATGGCACCAAGATTAACAGGAAAATAATTATATCGAAATCCAAGTCCAGGGAAGATTTTCTTCTCCTGAATACACTGCTGGGCCTGACTGCTGGTATCTCATTCCAATAGTGCCTTACTGATTGTCACAATGCATTACTGTCATGAGACAGGCCTGGTAGTGAGACCAGGAGGATAGGGATCTTTGACTTGCATTGAACATTTTATTTTTTACTGTTTGTACTGCCCTTCTCTCTGCATTGGAGCATTATCACTGGGCTTCACTGCACCTTGCAGGCTGCGCTGCTAGTACCAGGAGCTGGCTCCCAATTAGCACTGGCTGATTCGAGCCAGTTAATCGCCAGATGACCCCCGCCAGGTGGGGCGGAGGAGTCCCCCTTCTTCTTCGAATCTTTCTTGGAGAACATGCACCTGAAGCCTTCCCCTGAATCCCTTGGCCGCCGGTGCAGAAGCCCTTCACCTGGCTCTGATGTGGGTCATTTCCTGGTTTCTTCTGTCCTGCCCCCACAGATGTTGGCACTTTTGGAGGACCAATGAGGCAAGGGCACACTGAGACGTGCCTTTGCTCCGGTCCTCGGCTGACGCCTGCCCCTCCCATCATATCTGCACCCTTTGCTGCACCTCCACCTGTGGTCAACCAGGTGGTGGTATTGCAGCGAGGACTGCAGCCCACGCCCACCCCCTGGAGAAGGAGAGCAGACCCTCAGGCGCTCAACCCTTCTCCCCCCAGCTGACCCTCCAGCTTCCCAAGTTCGCTCCTGAACCTGCGTTGCCAGCAGTGAGCAGTAGCATGCTACTGCGCAGTGCCCGACCCTAGTTGAACTTTTGAAAGAATTTTAAAAGTATTCTGGGTGCCACAAGAGAGGTGTTTGCATACTGAGTTCTGGGTGGGGAGGGTGGTGGACTCAGATGGGCAGGAGGTGATTTTTATTATGATGTGGATGACATGCGCTGTTAGGAGTGGACTCAGGCAGTGGGCAGGTGGGGCAGGTAGCTGGGGGTTCTGAGGGAATTAATAGGGTAAAAAAGCTACAGTTACTCATCACTTGCCAAAACCATGTAATACTGTAACTGCCCAGTATTAATTGCTTCTACAAGTGACTAGTTACTATTACTAGTCACAAGAGATTGTAATTCAATTACAGTAAGAAGTTACTTGTAATGTGTTGCTGTCCAACATTGGCTCTAATCGCAGGTTCTTTAAAAAATGCATTGGTTGGTCCATAACATTTGGTGTATAATTATACCAAGGTTGTTTTGAGTAGAAACTATGAAGTAATGTGTGCAAAACTAATTCTGAAGCACAATACATATAACATGATTGCATCCTGATTCATAAGTGCATTTCTCAGGATTATTATGAAGCTCGTTAGAATAAAATATTTTCAAATCTCAGGATGGTAATAATCTTCCTGCAGTTAATATTTAGTAACTTGTGCCCCCGTTAACAGATAGGTCTATGCGGAATGGTTCCATCAATATAGCATGACGGGAGAGTAGAAATTATCACGTGGTAGTCACATTGTAACTCCCATGAAAAATATTGTTCACTAGAGGGATGTGATTACTGAAAGTAACATCCCAATTCATAACTGAGCTTAGCAGTGTTATAAAATACAGCTACGTGTGTCTGTGTCTGTGTCTGTGTGCTGGATTAACAAATTTCGGTCACTGTTGTCCACCAATGAAAAGGCTGGTTTCCAGCTACTGTTTTCTCTTTGCTGTTGTGGCATTCCTTATAATAAAAAGACTGTATTGTTTCTCATTAATATGCAAATGCCTTTTTTGTCTTGTGGGGATGAATCAGATTGCATTATCTACCAAGGAAATATTGACGCAGTCTATTACAAGTGAAATCAGGAAAACTTTGAATTGTTTGTGAAGTTTTCCCACAGCTGCCCCACAGTATTACTTGATTTGTAAGTTACTTGTTTCAGAGTCTGCTGTTTAGCAGAGCAGGCAATTGTGTACATAGGGCTTGAGATGAGGGTCTGGAGGGTGACCTGGTCTCCCAGAAGCTACAGGGTTTTAAATGCTTTCTGGTCATTTTAGTGGTCATCTCCAGCGCTTTGTAATTAATCAAGCTCTGTGACAGCAAGGATGGGGTTAGTGATATGCAGAGAGACCTACAAAGGCTTGAGTGGTGGTCAAAGATTTAGGAGTTGAAATGCACTCCAAACAGCAGATGAATGAATCACCAGTGAACACCGTCCATTTACAGAATGTCATAAAAAGTGTTTTTAATTTCTCTGGCCACCAAACTTCTGCCCCAAATGTTTCTGCTGGCTCCCACCAGCTTTATCAGGGAAATGGTCCAAATGTGGGGGGTGTATAAAAGCTTTGTAAGTTGTAATCAACATTTGTGGTTAACACACACAAAGCTGTGTGTCTCAGGAAATATGCAACCAAAGCGTGGGGGCCAATGAGAATGTTTGGGGCAGAAGTTTGGTGGCCGGAGCAATATAGTAAAAGTTTTTAATTACATTTTAAGAAGATGGTGTTCACGGTGATTCAGGACCGATTGCTCTGATACCCAGCCCATTTAAATTTAACTCTGGGTGGAGGCATTGGGTAAACTAAAAATATCTGGATACGAATCCCCAATCAGGAAAATCAGAACCCAGGCCCCTCAACCTTGTTTGAGCCCCCAAGGCAGAGGTAACCGCAACATCCACAGTAACTCTGTTACACTACTACAACAGGACCATGGTGTTGAGTCCCCTTGGGATGAATCCCAGTGGCAGAATCTGCTCAGAGAAGTGTCTGGCCTCCCTCGCAGAAATGGAGCTTTAGCAAGGCAACCCTTTGTCCCATTGCTAAAGCCTTGTGCAGGCACATTACTTCTAGGCTCTAATTCTGTTTTTCTGAAAATCTACAGGCAGAATTTCTGTCAGCAAATCACCTAAATGGCTGAGCTGTAGAAAGCACATCTGTTCCTTCCTTTATCTCAGACAAATCTGAAACTGCAGGCTACACCTATTGGTACACTGCAGGTGTTCCACTTCTCCAATGCCAGCACTGTTTGGTCCTTTTTTTGCAAGCAAGCTCTCTTGCATGCTTCATGCAGCATAGATCTGTCCGCAGTGCTGCTGAACCTTCTGATTGGGTACTCTCAGTTACCTCATATCTAGCAGTTCCTGGCCCCTTCCCACATGTTCTGTGGGCCAGACATAAACAGCGTGGTGCCGTGGCATCCATGCCCCCCAGTAAACAGTTCTTCACTGTTGTTTGGCTTCCAGCCTCCTGTGTATCACTCGTCATTTAACTGAACAGAATCGGCAAGTTTCTTTGTGCCGGACCCCATGTGCTGTCCATTGGGGTAGGGCTGACGGGAAAGGCGTGTTCATGAGTGCTTCTGCACTGTCCTTATGTAACATAGCTCCCTCCCTTCCTGTGTTCCATGCTGGCTGCTGGCAGAGAGCCAATTCCTTTTATTTATTTTTTTAAAACTCCGGTCCCACATCATGGTTTCTGGCCAACATCCCATCTCTTAGTGGCAGCCGAGACTGCAGAGTTTGCATGTGCCTGCTGCTGCTGCAAATACAGGAGGCAGGTTTGTCCAGTTTTCTGATACAGTCTTTGGGGACTGGATGTGCAGTTAGTGGAGCTGGCGACTAACAGTACAGTGGAGAAGTTACCAGCTCACTCAGAGGAGGAGGAGGAGAGCATGGTCCCAGTCAGGGGCGTCCAGGTAACGCCCCCCCCATATTTGCAGGGGGTTACATATTACACAGTTTCAACTGCATACAGATATGTTTAGGTTAAAAACAGGCTCAGCATGACTAATCCATATGAATCAGAACTGGTTTGCTTCTCAGGCCCTAAAGTTGTGTACTTCTTTTGCCCCCCCCAACCCGTTCAAGAACTTTGTAACTTTGGTAACAACATTTGGTTCCCTCTGGCCAGCCCTTCTCTTTGACACCTTAATTCTTAGGGCCATACAGGCTAATTTCTGTCAGAGATATACTGGTACCTTTTCCAAATTGGTACCATCTGTCATCCATACCCAGCTGTACCCCACCATATGGCATGGCCTGATCCCAGCCCGGAAGGTTAGGCCAAGACTAGGAGCAACATGCTTGGGCTAGGAGATGGGCTGGTGAGCCAGGGGTGAGGCCAGACCCTATGACGTGGGCAACCTAAGTGACTGTCATTGGTGGTATTCAGGATTTTATGCCTTTTGCAGTCCTGCTTATCTCCCACCATCCAATATCCTTGACATGACACTGGTTTATGGAGGGTTAGCAGCGGTGGCCCAGGTACTCATAGCATCAATGATACCCCAACCCCATCACATGAGGTGCCATTCATCAGAGGAGTGTAGCTTGGCTCAGGGCCCCAAGTACCCTGAGGTTCCAGAGTCCTTGAGCTGGCATTTGGGATCATGACAACCACATTGTACTACCTCTGGTGCCTTCAGCTCAATGGGGTTTGAGTCTTTTGGGGGCTGTTCGTTTCAGCCTTATCGTAAAGTTTATATATCCCTTTTATCTAATGTAGACTACATTCCATTATAAAATGGATCTTGAAAATCCTGAAGCCTCATTGGTCAAAACATGTCACATGACTGTGTATAAACCCTGGAACAGACAACTGGTAAAGATTCTGCTGATCAAATGTTTACTTTCTTTGAACCTAATTAATTTTTATTAAAATGTTAATAACATATTCATTTTATAATCACAATAATGCACTTCAGGGGAATGTGTAGTAGTGGGATTTACACACTAATGTGGTTAAAGTCACTTGGCTACACCTCGTGACACCACACAAGGCGTTAGAAATCCCACAACACACATCCCTGTCATTGCATTATTGCTTAATCTGGAACATGTGAAGTCTCTCTCTAGATGCTTATCAGCAGTGAACTGGATTTGCATGTCTTGGAGTATATTTGCAAGTTCGAAATGGAGCATCATCTGCCTTATAAGATTTCTGACTGTGAATTAGTGCAATGAAAGAGTAGACATTTGTGAAAACTAAACACTGTTTAATTCCAGATGCAATGCCTTCTGTTGTTTTTTTAAATATAATTGTCACCACCAAAGTCTTTTTTCTAACTCCGATAGGGATTTGATTCCTTGCGTGATGCCAGCTGCATTTGAGTTCAGTTTTTAAATGTGTATTTCTGAATGATTTGATTAAACAATTGAACAGTCTATGTTTGCATGCCAGTAACATACAAACCCTTCCCACAGCTGATCAAATGGTGCTACACAAAAATGATGCCATTCATTTAACAACAGGGGGCAGTATAGCGCAGTGGTTTAAGGCTCTGAGTTGCAAACCTGGAGACTTGGGTTTGAATCCCACAGCCCTCACTTGCATACTGTGTGATCCTGAGCAAGTCACTTAACTTCCTTGTGCTCCCAAGTCACACCTGTAAACAAGCTTCCAGCTTAGTGTGTCTCTCCTGTTAAACAAAAACAAAATGATATAACAAAACTCTACGGAAACTAAATTCTGTATTTTACAATGTGGGCAACTACTCACCTACAGTATTTCAGCTAAAAGGGGCAAAATCCAGCCAGCTGGGAACTGACAATGAAATGCAAAACAATGTCCGATTCTAAAATGTTGTTTCTTTAAAACTTCAGAAGGCCTATCAGGCAGCCTATGAGGAGCAGAAAGCCTACCACTCCAGTACTGCGGAGAATGCAGAGGTGATAAGGGTAGTACAGGCTCAGAAAATCATCAGTGATGTAAGCATGCAACCTCCTAGCTGTGCAACAAGTGTGACTGAGTGTTCAAAACCCTTAGAAATAACATGTTCTTTTTTAGTATAATGTGGTGTTATCAAAAAATGTTCACAGTTATGGCCTGGCAACTCACAAATATGCTTTCTCCACCATGTTTTCTGTGTATCTTTCTACCTCCTTGTCAGTCTGTCTGTCTCCATATCACATACGAATGTTACCTTTATTTTGTTAATTAATGATGGCTAGAATGCAAGCGCCTATGTAAGTACTGCATACAGTTCTTAATGAACTAAAGCAAATTTAAGACATTACACAGGTAGTGGACTTTCTTGTAAAAATAATGATAACAGGACTGACTTCACTACCTTCCTCCACCCTGTTTGCACTGGCAGGCAGAAACACCCAATACTATAATAACAGGTCAAACTCCGGTCCAGGACATTCGTAGGTCCAGATTAGGGCTTACTAAATGTGTGCTCCAGGAGCTAATTATTGCCTGGAGCAAACCAGAGCTATATTGGAACATGCTATGGCACTGCAATCACTAAAGGCATGTTCCAATATACCAGCCAGGCACTAACCAGATTGCGATCATAAACCCCGGACACCTACTGGCTAAAGGAGGTGTATATGACTAATGAGGTGCTATGGGGATTAGCATCAGAACTGGGCTGTTAGGTCCCACTAATGTTAATTGCTCCTGTGGAGTAATCTGCCATATCAGTTATTAAGATGCACTTGACCCCGTAGCACTAGCAAGGTGCAGTGGGGTCTTTTGCATCTTATTATAGCCTCATTACAGTTCAGGAGCAAATAGAGTTTGCATCCCCCCCCCACAGCACTTGTCAGGGCTGCCTGTACTGGTCTAGTGCTCCCACTCCCCAAACGCCCTGTTATGCATATTTGAAAGACACCTTGGTGTCTAGTGGTCCCCCTGGCCATGCAGAATTGAAGATACCCCTGCATCCAGTGGTCCATCTGCCCTCAAACCCCTGGCAATGCATAGGTAAAAGATACCTTGGTGTCCAATGGTCCCACTGAACTCTCATCTGTGCATAGTTGAAGGATACTCTGGTGTCCCATAGTCCTTCCTCCATGGGTCCAAATCCTCCCCGACCTACCCACCTTGTCCCCAGTGCCCCCGTAGGTCTGCCAACCCCCAGCAAGCCTTCCAAACCCTAGTGTTCCATCCCCCCTTGTAGACTGGCACAGACCCTTTGCTCACCTCCACGGCCACCACCGATTGACAGTTCACAACTGCATGCCTAAGTTGTTGTTTACAGTAGGCATGTGATTGCAAGCTGTCAGTCAGTGTCCAGCGGTGAAGGTGAGCAAAGGGTCTGTGCCATTCACCAAGGGGTTAGCATTCTGGGGTCAGGTAGGCTTGTCAAGTGGGAGGTGTCAGACCTACAGAGAGCAGCAGAGGCTGGGTGGGCAGGTCGGGGGGTTGAACCTGAAGGGTGGGAACCACTGGACACCTGAGTATCTTTCAACTATGCACATCTGAGGGATTCAGGGATGGGAAGGGTCTACTGGACCACAGGGTATCTTTCACCTATGCACAGTTAAGGGTAGGGGGAGCCACTGGACACCAGGTTATCTTTCACCTATGTATAGCCTGGAGGGCAGGGACACTACTGGACAATAGGGTACCTTTTGAACTATGCACAGTAGGGGGGGTTAGGGGTAAGAAGTACCACTGGACACTAGGATATCTTTCAACTATGCATGGTCAGGGGATTGGGGTGGGAGGACTACTTGCCACCAGGGAAGTGAATTCTAATTACTTTTTGGGTGTTCTCGGGTGGGAGGGTAATGGTTAGGGTTCACTGCCCATAAGATCTGGTTTGGTGAGGCAGTAAATAGAGCAACACTAATGGCTGCTTAGCATCTCACCAAAGCTTCCAGCATGTCAGTGGGCCTACTGTATATGCAAGGTGGTATGAGCTCCTTTGTATAGGTGCACTGACATGATATAAGGTGGATTGCTAACAGTTTAGCAACTCATTGACCATGCCATCCAATATGGCATTTTACGATCATTCTCTGATTTGGAGGCACAAAGTGGTGCTAGCAAGTCGCTAACCTGTTAAGCAACCATTAATGCCCTTCCAATATTCTGGCCCTAGCTTGCTGGTCACAGAAAGGAAAAAATAATGGGTTGAACTCCCAGTGTGCAAGTTAGAGGAAGTGAAAAATAACAGGTCTAACTCCTAGTGTGCAGTTCAGAGAAAGTGAAAAATAACAGGTCAAACTCCTCTTGTGCAGTTCAGAGAAAGTTAAAAATAACACGTTGAACTCCTCTTGTGCAGTTCAGAGAACATGAAAAAATTAAAAGGTCGCACTCCTGTTGTGCAGTTCAGAAAAAATTTAAAAAAATAAAGAGGTCGAACTCCCGTTGTGCAGTTCAGAAAAAAATGAAAACAAGCATTTGTCAGTGCTGAATGTTGTCGCGCTGGCATTGGCATTGACAGTGCTGGAGCTAGAGAGGCATAATAGGAATGGCAGTGAAGTATTAAAGTGACGCCAACCCCACCCCCACCCTGAAGAGAGCGACAGGCATTGGGGTGTGCCTTTGGGTCGTCAGCTATAACGCTCATGCCATTGTACCTCACCCTACCCTGTAGACACTGACAAGTGTCGGGATGTGCTTTGGGGTCTTTGGGCATTATACTTACCATATTCCATAAGGAAATACGCTGACATGGGTGCAGTATAGAGCGTGGGTGAACTTGTGGCCAACAGTGCAAGGCACACCACAATGCCTGTTAGTGGCTGCAGGGTGGGGAGGGGTGGAATGGTGTGAGCGTTACGTCAACGATCCCAAGTCACACCCTGATGCCTGTCAGTCTGTACCAGGTGGGGTGCTACAGTTGGAAACTAACACCGTAGGGTGTGTGGTGTAGTTTCACTCCACATTTTCAACATGGGCTGCTTGTCAGGCCACCTCATGAAAAGCACAATCACTTTGTTAGCTGAAAGATGGTTTTGCAGCGGATGTGCCATTTGGCGACAGAGGGACAAAACACATTTTGGGCAGGATGTGGAGAATGACAACTTTGTTCCGAGAGGCGTAAAAATAGGCAGCGTTGAAAATCTGGAGTGACAATATGAAATATTGGTGAAGCAATGAGCATGCATACAAACTACGAAACACCATCGTAACCCAATTATTTTTGGGAGTTTGTTACCACATTTGTAACATAAGCATTTTGGGACCTCTCCTTATGAACAGTGGCACTACGATTCTGTTAATCTGTCCCAGAAGTTGATTTCCCACAGCGACCACGACCACGCGACCACTGTGCGCCACAGGTGCGGGAACACATTTTGGGCAGGATGTGAAAAATGACAGCTTTACTGTTCATAAGGAGGTGTGAAAAAATGGCAGTGTTGAAAATCTGACATGGAAATATTGCAAATTGGCGAAGTTACAAGGGTGCGTGGAAACTGCGCAACGCACACTTGCAACACAGTCATTTTATGGACTTTTGTCACCAAATTTTCAACATAGGCATTTTAGGACCTCTGCTCATGAACAGTGTCACTGTCATTTCCTCAAACTGTCCCGAAAAGTGATTTCACATAGCGACCATGCTATTCAGCGCCGGATGTGCAAAAACACATTTTGACCAGGATATGTAAAATGACAGCTATACTGTTCAACAGTAGGTGTGAAAAAATGCCAATTTTGAAAATCTGGAGTAAAAATATTACAAATTCATGAAGTTATGAGCGTGCATGGAAACAGAGCAACACACGCTCGTAAAACAGCCATTTTTTGGATTTTTCCCACCAAATTTGCAACATAGGCTTTTTGAGAGCCCCCCTCATGAACAGTGGCACTGTCGTTTCGTTATTCAGTCCTGAAAGGTGATTCCATACAGTGACCGCGAAATCACCTTTCGGGCTGACTAACGCCATGACAGTGCCAGAATTCATGAGGAGGGGTCCCAAAAACCTCATGTTGAAAATTTGGTGCCAAAATTCCAAAACATGCCTGAGATATGCATCAAAGTTGAAAAAACCCTATTTATTCCATTATACAGCTTACTGGCATTTCCTCAGTTTGTGGTCAGCTTTGAAGAGTGCAGGCGTGTTCCTGGTCCACGAGACCCGTGCGCCCGAACTCGGAGTAAGTATGGGGTGAGGGGGCTGTGGGAGGCAGGGTGTGCAGTGGGTGGGTCTTGCGGGTTGTGGGAGGGGGCAGGGAGACCGTGAGGGACCATTTACTTTTACAGGTTAAAAAAAAATCGGGGACGGTTTTTCTTTTGCAGGGGCTTTGCATGCTGGGGTGGGCTCCAGCGTGCCACCTAAGTGTGTTGTGGGGGATGCTGTAGCCGATGGGGATTGGGTACCCGTCAGCACACAATGAAAGCGGGGGGCAGGAGCCGAGGAAGATTGGGCACCCTCGGCACATAACAAATGGGGGATGCATTATGCCGGCGGTGAGCTCCCCGTTGGCACGCCATTGCTGACAGGGCATGCCCGGCGAGTTGGGCATCCCCGAAGTTGGCAGTATGGCAGGCAGTGTGCCGCCATGTTCATTTTTTCACCACCAGGGAACGCACGTCTGGAGGTCCGCTGCGTATGACGAGCTTAACTCGCATTGCAGCAGACCTTTCGATTGATCTCATGGCCACATTAAGAATGCATGGTGTGGCACTGGCACGCAGGCTGATTGGAGAATGAGGAACGCACCTACTGATGCATGCCCTGCATTCGACCAACATGACCGCGCCTCCAAATCTGCACTACCGCAAGATGTTGTCTGCGCAATCGTGACAACATAAAAATAAAGAGGTCAACCTGCCATGCAGTTCAGAAAGTAAAAATAACAGGTCTAACTCCTCTTGTGCGGTTCAGAGTGAGTGAAAACTGTGTTTTGACCTTTGCTGCAAAATCCCTTTTGTTGTTGCTTTATCCTGATGCACCATATTTGTTTAATGAGTACTGAGCTGCATTTCTTCAGAGACTGATTTGAGCATGTCTGTCTTTATTACTTTAAATAACTTGAATGACAGTTAAAAATACAAGAAAAGACAATGATTATTATATTGTGATTTAGAACTATTTCAAAATATTTTGTAGCGTTAACTAGGAAAGAGGTGATTTTTTCTGTAGAATGTATCATTCCCAAGGTCTCAGGGTCCCAAGCTATCTCCACGCTTGTGAGAGCAGTTCTTCATGTTCAAGCTACAGTATATCAGAGGAAAGAGAACAGTTAAAAGGGACAGGAAATGTGTACTCATTTGGAGCAGCTATTAATGTTCCTAGTATCAGAAATGAAAGACTTGCCTCCAAATGAGCTGTATTTAACTGTACCTAAAAAAATTCTGTGAGAAAAAACTTTGTTTTCAAATTTTTTTTTTTTATGGACAACATTCTGAACAGTTCTTGTCATTGAATCAGTAATTTGGAGTGTTTACTATGTCACGGTTTGTGTACAGAATGCTAAGCATGAGCTATTGTCCTATCGGAACCATACTTAGTGTTCTGTGCACAAAACGTGGCGTAGTTAAAACTCCAGATCACTGGTACCATATACAGAACTGTAACAGAATGCTGCCCTTCAAAACACAACAATGCAAAATACAGTTCTTTGTGACACTTTAGATTCACGTACAGTTAAATATGGATCATTTAGGCTTATGGATATAATTTCTTTAAACAGGTAAACTGTAAACAGCTGCCAATTTGAAATCATTTCCTTTCCTTTTTAATGAACAAATGGGACTGCTAAGCACAGAATCTGGGAGGAGGCAATATCATGATGATGCCTTGGATGCACAAAGGCTAAGTGAATATTTCACCCGAGTTTTATTATGTTTGCTTGTGCACATGTGCAAGGAACGTCTTGTAACAGTACTACTTTTGGAGGTGTGTGACCCTCCCTCGCCAATGTAGTGCTCAGTGTAGCAGGCGCGACCTTAGGGACCAACACATGCCGAGATCTAGACCTAGTTCCTTTGTAGGAACCAGAGTTGCTTTGCAGCCAGATCCAAAGGCAACAACCACGCTCCGCCAGCAACAGAGGGGCACCTTATCTCAGAAAGCCCAGGCTAAGACATCCTCAGGCAGAGGCCAACGAGCCACGAAGTCAGCCCAACCTGCAGGATCAATGCTGCCACAGCATGACTCCTTCCCAGCCCCCTCCTCAGGATCAATGGAAGCGAAGGTCGGAGGTGCGCCAGCGAACCACTTGCCAGGGTGGCGGTCGATCACCACCAAAAGGTGGGTGCTGCAGTTGGTTGAAAAGGCCATTATGTAGAATTTGTAGACAACCTGCCCACAAGGCCTCTTCTGCTCTCCTCTATTTGGGTCAGCACGCCTGCTCATACAGCAGGAAGTGCTCACGCTTACAGAAAGAAGCTTTGGAGCACGTTCCAGGGAACCAGAGAGGAGGCGGGATACTTTCACACTTCTTCCTGTTTCCAAAGAAAGCAGGGGACCTCCGTCCAATCTTGGACCTAGCGACCTCAATATGTCGGTCATTTACAAGCGCTTCCGCATGGTGACCCTTCAGGGCTAATCCCCATGCTGAAGAAGAGGCGCTTTCTTGGCGATCCTTGGACATGCTGGATGCTTACCTGCACATCCCTATTGCTCAAGCGCACAGGAGGTTCCTGCGCTTGAGGTTTCTTGGCCGCCATTATCAGTTCCGAGCACTTCCTTTCGGGCTTTCATCAGCACCCCAGGTATTTACCAAGTGCATGGCAGTCGTGGCAGCGTCTCTGAGGGGACAGGGCCACTATGTGTTCCCGTATCTCGACGACTAGCTTCTCGTGGCCCCCTCCAAGGAGGCATTGCTGATGGCCATTCAGCATACTCAGGACCTTTTTCAGTCTCTGGGCATCCTAATCAACTACAATGAAGTCTCTCCTGGTACCATCCCAGAAACTGCAATTCATAGGGGCAGTTCTGGACACCGTCAAGGGAAAAGCCTTTCTTCCCGAAGACAAAGCGGAATGCATTCGATCCCTTATCAGGGACTTATCAGTGAAGAAGACCATCCCAGTCAGATTGGTCCTTCACCTGCTTGGACATATGGCTGCAGCCATTCCAGCCGTCCCAATGGCAAGACTCCACATGCGGGTAACCCAGTGGATGTTAAGGGTGCAGTGGGACCAAAGTCAAGACCATCTGCAGCATCCAGTCAGAATCACGAAGACTGTGGTTCAGGACTGGCAATGATGGCTAGATCCGGGAACCCCCTCCGTGGGGGTTCCCTTCATAGCGCTGTCCCCGGTGATAACACTCTCCACAGACGCCTCCGGGCTGGGGTGGGGAGCGCACTTGAACCGGGTGAGGTCTCAGGGAACATGGACTACCCAGGAATCTCATCTCCACATCAACATATTGGAGATGAGGGCGGTCCTTTATGCCCTGCAAGCCTTCCAGTTGGAGATTCCACCGAGTACTCTCCTGTTACAAACAGACAATACTGCGGTGATGTATTACCTCAACAAACAAGGAGGCACACACTCCTACCCCCTTTGCAGGGAGGCCATGAGAGTGTGGGAATGGGTAATACGACACAGCGCAAACCTCATTGCAGTTCACGCTCCTGGGTGGACAACACCGTCGCAGACAGCCTGAGTCATTCCCAGGCCAGAGTCCACGAGTGGGAACTTCTACAGGAGGTGGCAGAGGATCTGTTCCACAGATGGGGCACTCCAGAATTAGATCTATTCGCGTCCCCATCCAACGCAAAACTGCCCAATTCTTGCTCACTAGATCCAGGGCCTGGTGTTTTCTGGTGAGACGCGTTGTTCCTCTCCTGGGTGGGCAGATTCCTCTACGCCTTCCCTCCTTTCCCGTTGATCCAGAGAGTCCTTCTCAAACTTTGCAGGGAGCATGCAACGCTTATTTTGATAGCGTCTTTTTGGCCCAGGCAAATTTGGTTCCCGCTTCTGAATCAGTTGTCCTGGGAACCTCTGCTTCCTTTGCCAATCAGCTCCCACCTGTTGTCTCAGGAGGAGGGTTCACTAGTCCACCCGGACTTACATTCATTGAACCTACATGCCTGGCTCCTAGAGACATAGTCATGATGTGACACGGGGTCTCGCAAGAGGTGGCAGACGTGCTTTCTGCCGCTAGAAAACCAGCAACATATGCCATGAAGTGGCGCAGGTTTTGCCTGTGGACTCAAACACGCGGTTTCTCACCCTTAGACTGTCCTGAGAAGCTGGTTCTGGAGTACTTGCTTTCCCTTTTTCAATCCGGGCTAGCTTACTCCTCGATCAAAGTGCACCTTTGTGCAATCTCAGCTTATCATGTCCCCATAGGCCATCGCATGGTATCAGTTGGATGCTACTCGTGCCTTTTCTAAGGGGGGATCCTCCACCTTAGGCCGCCCATTAAGGATTCCGTTCCTCCCTGGGACTTGCCCTTCGTCCTGGAGCAGCTTACACTGCCGCCCTTTGAACCAGCCGCGGATTGCGAGCTACGTTTTCTGTCATGGAAAATGTTGTTTTTAGTTGCAGTTACTTCGGCGAGAAGAATCTCCAAATTACATGCTCTCAAGTGCAAAGAGCCTTATTTAATTTTCAACCAGGATAGGGTATCCCTGAGGACAAATCCTAAGTTCCTGCCTAAGGTGGTTTCAGCCCTTACCCTTAATCAGGACATCGATTTACCAGTGTACTTTCTCAGGTACACCAATCGAGGAGAAGCACTGCTTCACACCCTGGATGTTCACAGGTGTCTCAGATATTATCTGACCAGAACCAAACAGCACCGGAAAGTGGAGCAGCTGTTTGTATCTTTTGCTGAGAGGATAAAAGGGGCCCCTGTTTCGAAGCAGACCCTTTCACGCTGGCTCAATCAATGTATCTCTTTCTGTTATGACAAACACAGAAAACTCTTGCCAGGAGCGGTCAAGGGCCATTCTACCAGAGGAGTGGCTACCTCCTTTGCAGCACTCAAGAATGTGTCCACTTCAACTATCTGTGCTGCAGCCACCTGGAGCTCGGTGCATACTTTTATTAGGCATTATAGCCTGGACATCGCCTCAAGGCGAAGGGCTGGTTTCGGCCTAGCCATCCTCCAGGGACTTCTGTCTTAGGCTCAGACGGGGTCTTAATCGCTGTCTTGCCTCCTCCCCATGGCTTACAATGTCGCCATTGCTTGGGAATCAGTGCTAATGGTGTAACCTGCTGCAAGAGCTGTATCTCGAAGAAGATAGTACAGTTACGTAAGAACTTATCGTAGCAGTAGATCTTTGAGAACAGCTCTTGCAGCAGGTATCTTCCCGCCCACCATTCCCCCTTGGAGGAAGTAGGTTCTAATCTAACACCCATCCTTCAGATTGGAAAGGTCTGTCTTTAGTCTTGGCCATCTGATGGCGGGTCCTCGGTCTCCTCTTCTGATGTCATCCAGCGGCCGGGAGTCTCCGGCGGGAGAACTGGGGATTCTGGCGGGACCGCCTCCTTATGTACTATGCCTGACATCGGGGGCAGGACCGGCGTGGAGGCGGTCCCCTTTGAAGACTGCTAGCTAGAAAATTTCCGTGGGGTCCTGAGCCTGACAGCTGCAGTCCTAATGGTGTAACCTGCTGCAAGAGCTGTTCTCAAAGATCTACTGTTACGGTAAGTTCTTACGTAACTCTACTTTTTCCTAACTTAGGTGGATAGCTCGGTAATTTTTTTGACTTTTGACGCCAAATTTTCAACATAGGGATCTTGACACCCCTTCTCATGAATTCAGTCACTGACATGGCATTATTCGGTTCTGAAAGGAGATTTCGCGGTCACTGCGCAGAATCACCTTTTGGGACTGATTAACGAAAGGACGGTTCATGAGGTGGCCTCTCAAAAAGCCTATGTTGCAAATTTGGTGAAAAAATTCCAAAAAATGTCTGTTACATGCGTGCATTGCACAATTTCCACGCACAATTGTATGTTCACGAATTTGTAATATTTTCACTCCAGATTTTCACTCTACACCTCCTTATGAACAGTGCAGCTGTCATGTTTCACATTCTGGTCAAAATATGTTTTCGTGCTTCTGGCTCAAAATAGTGTGGTCGCTGTTGGAAATCAATGTTTGCTATAGACTAAGACAATCGCAGTGATACTGTTCATGAGCAGAGGTCCTAAAATGCCTATGTTGAAAATTTGGTGGCAAAGGTCCATAAAGTGGTTGTTTTCCTAGCGTGCGTTGCTCAGTTTCTACGCACACTCTTAAGTTTGTGAATTTTGTAATATTTTCACTCCAGATTTTCCACATTGGTATTTTCCCATATCTCCTTATGAGCAGTACAGCTGTCATTTTTCACCACTTGTGTTTTCACACTTCTGGCGTAGAATAGCGCAGTCACTGTGGGAAATCATGTTTGGTACAGAGTAAGAAAATCACAGTGACACTGTTCATGATGAGACATCCTAAAATGCCTATGTTGAAAATTCAGTGCAATAATTCCCAAAAAAAGACTGTTTAACGAGCATGCGTTGCGCAGTTTCCATGTGCACTTGTAACTTTGCGAATTTGTAATATTTTCACTCCAGATTTTCAACATTTGCATTTCCCCACACCTCCTTATGAACAGTACAGCTTTCATTTTTCACATCCTGGCTGAAATGTGTTTTCACACTTCCGGTGCAGAATAGCACGGTCGCTGTGGGAAATCAGTGTTCAGTGCACAGTAAGAAAATCATAGTGATACTGTTCATGACCACAGGTGACAAAATGCCTATGTTGAAACTTTGGTGAAATAATTCCACTGGATGACTGTGGTACGAGCACGGGTTGCGTAGTTTTCACACAGGTGTGTACCCCAGAGCACATCCAGGGCGTTAGGGTTCAAAAGACAGACACTTAAGAAGTATGATGGTGAAATGTCAATCAGATGCAAGAGGAGTTGCAGAGAGGTTCTCTGTTGGGATATGGATGCTGAAGGGACATGGATACAACTGGGGGGAAGGGAGCTGCATAAATGCCAAACACCAATGCACATACCTGCAAGCGAACGTTCGGTATTGACAAATGCTTGTTTACAATGGCAGTGTTGAGTGACTTGCCACATCTGGAGGAAACATTCATTTTATTGACAGAGAATGCTTTCAGCACAACACATGCCAGCACTAGCAAGTGTAATTGTTTGGTTTCAATTTATTAATCGGAAAGCAAGTTGAGCACAGGTCTACTTACAGCTGCATCCTGTTACAAAAGTGAAGTAGAAGTGACCCAGGTAACTATAGACTACTAAACCTTACCTTGATTTGTGGTGGAAATAACTAGAAAGTATTATCAAAAATCAGAATATTGCACATCTGGACAGATTCTGTTAAAGGAGAGTTTACATGGATTCACTTGGGGAAATTTTGCTCACTAAGTTGGCAGTCTTTGTAGCTGGCCTGGTGGCGCTGAGGGTTGAGGACAGTGACACCACACCTTTCGCCATGCTGGTGACCCAGGTTCGGGAACGGACTCGGGCCGTCGGGGGTCGGCTGGGGAGGGAGAGGACTGAGCGTCTGGAGGATGGCTCTCCTCTCCTGGGGAGGGTTGTGGGGCTTTGCTTGGCTCTCTGGCAACCCCCGATGGAGATTGGGGTTTCCACATAAGAGAGTGCAATTAAGGGGGGGTGGAGCGCGGCAGACGCTAGCTGCATGCCTGCACAGATGTCATTGCATGTCCGCGCTCCACAGGGGCAACTGAAGGTGGAAAAACCCCAGACACTTGGGAGGTGATGGTGGGGCTCAAGTGGCTGATCCCACACGCCCAGTACCAGTCCAGATCCCGACTTGACTCTCTGAGGTCCTGCCTCTCCTGTTTGGGGTTGTGGGAGGGGGGACCCAGCACCTGATTCCTTGGTCGGGGGAAAGGCATGACTGGCGGTAGAGGCAAAAATACAAAAAGAGGCCAAAATTAAGGAGGCAGTATAGCGCAGTAGTTTAAGGCTCTGAACTGCAAACCTGAAGACCTGAGTATGAATCCCACAGCCCCCACTTGCATACTGTGTGACCCTGAGTAAATCCCTTTACTTCCTTGTGCTCTCAGGTTGAACCTATAAACAAGCTTTTAGCTTAGTTTGTCTCTCCTGGTAAAAAAAAAAAAAATAAGCTGAGTTAGCCCACACCGGAGAGATGCCCAAGTCACTGGTGACAGGAGTGAAAAACAGTTGGAAAAAAAAGCTGGCAGTCTTTAAGGAAGTAACAAAAGCACTAGATAAGGGAAATACAGTTGGTGTACTATATTGAATCCAGTAAATCATTTAGCATGGTTCCTCATTAAAAGTTGGTTGTCCTAATGTTGAAGAAATCTGGAATTTCAAGATGTATAGCATAATGGATAGACAGCTAACATAATACTCTACCATAATAACAGTGCTCGAAGGTTGGAAAGGGACTCTAGGTCTGTCATCTCTTCCCCCTGCCCTTACTTCATAAGCAGATATGAATAAATTAAGCAATAAAACTCAGTGTGCAGTGGTGCATGGAATAATATCAAACTGGAAGGAAGTCACCAGTGGTGTTCCTCAGGTCAGTCTTATGAGCCCAACAAGACAAACACAGAAAGATGTGCATTCTGCGGTGCTTGGCAGGGGGTGCAGGTACAGGGTTTACCAGACCCTTGAACAAGGATACCACAAGGCAAAAGAGTGCCCCACTCAGCTAGACGCATGGAGTTCACCCAGAATAACCAACTCACTGTGTGATGCTGAGAATTCTTTTATTGAAATCCATGACCAATCCAGGCGCACTAACAATACGTGACATTAGTATGACACAGACCAGGCGCTCGACTGTTAAGGCTTCATCAGAGAACATCAGTTCCCTTAATCACTGGAAGACGATCCAGCACCTGGATTTGTTATGGATTTCCAATAACAGAATTGTTAGCATCACACAGTGAGTCTGGTTATTTAGGGTGCATTCACTGCTCCAAGTTGAGTGTGGTACTCTTTGTCTTGCAGTGTTGTGACCCCTACTGTTCAATATTTGAATCAAGGACCTGAAGTTAGGGGGCTCAAGTAAAGTAATTTAACTTCAAGACAGACAGCGGATATGCTGGCCTAGTGGTATGGAGGGCTGAGGCAGCAATGCCCCCATCTGCCATGCCAGCGACCCATGTTCCTGTGCAAGCAGGGTGTCAGGGGGTCGGGCGGGGAGAGGACGAGCATCGGAGGACAGCATTCCTCTCCGGGAGGTTGGGGAACAGAGACCAGTGTTTGCCTCACACCTAGCAGAGGTTAGGTGTTGGCACGCCAGTCCTGTACAATGGGGTATGGAAGTGGAGCAGCTAACGGGCATGCTGCGTGCAGATGTGCACGTGGCCATTGTCAGCACTGCATGCTCCCTCTGCAGGAAAAAATGGAAAATTGCAATCCAGTCAAGCGGCATGATGGCCATCCGCTGCAGACAGCGCCCAAGAGGGCACCACCCAAAACTGGATCCAGTCCTGGTGGGTCGAGTTTGGGGTGCCCCACCACACTACCATGGAGGGTAAGCTGTGGGGATATGAAGGCGAGTGCCCGAAGGTCAGGGGACGGGGCTGGGTGGACGGCTGAAGGAAGAGGATGACCAGGGCCAGGGGAGGAAAAAAGAAGAAGCAAAAAAAAAAGACAGACAGCAGATAGGCCACACCAAGACAGCGATTCACTCAGTAGGAACATAAATCCAAATGAAAAAAAAGATTGAAGCAGTCACTCCCTGCTAAGGAAGGCACATCCAGACATTTGTAAAGGTGCTCACATCGACTTTATTCATTCAAGGTTGTACATAGAGTGCCTACAGTGAAAATCCATGCACACAGTGCCCTCTGTAGCTGGTTCCTCATGTTTTGTGTAAGGCATGCTTTCTCAAAGGCTTACCCTCTGCAGTAACTAACAGTTTTATACTGTGTTTAAAGACACAATTATAATATTTTTCAAGGCAGTTGAGTCAGACCATCATAAATGATCCCTGCTACAGTGACAATGTGCAACATGTAGGTATTAACAAGCAGCAAAAAATAAAATCTGGTATTACAGACATAGTGGCTACAACCTAGATAATGTCCATTTAAAAGCTAAATATGCCTTCCACTGAAAAAAAAAATCCATTTGGTCTGACCGCTTGCTGTTCATTTGTGTAGTAAAAGTAAAGAGAATTATGGTATTGTCTCACAATTAGTTAAATATGCCTGGAATGCAAAACCGTATAACACTGACTAATGTATTTACTTTCATGCAGACTAGACATAGTTGCTAGCACATCGTGTTCACTATAAAATGGAGTTAAATCAAAATGCCCATTTGCTGTTCTTTTGCACCTAGTGAGAAAATCCAAATGCTTTGATGTGGCTAGCTGCCTCCGACTGTCCCGGAGGTTAGGCTGCAGGGAGCTCATATGTGTTTGAAGTGTGTTGTGGGCAACGTCAGTTACGTAGCTGGTATGCCAGTACATTTAGGAGTGCTTCAGGAATGATAGGGAGATGCTAGCCTCAGGGGCATCTCTGTCTTTTATTTTCACCCTGACAGGCAGGTGCCACTGTAACGTGCCAAGAGACAGTTATTAGAAGTACATTGGGGAGTGTTGGCAGCGGAAGGAGAGGATTGAACGTCCAGAGGACTGCTTTCTCTCCTGGGGAGGGCTGGGGGGTAGCCCGCTCTGTTAGTGGCCCCTGGTGGAGACCAAGAGGGACCAAGAAAAAGCCGGAAAACAGCTTCAGCACCACCAGATGACGGCCTCCGCTCTCCATGTCCCTGGAACCTCCGGGAGCCTCCTCTGTCACAGCAGCGCCCACGGGCCGTGAAGGAAAAAATATATGTGTGTTAGGTTTCCCACCCCCGGTGCCTTCCCCCTTGGAGGAGGGGGACCCTTCCGGCGATGGGATATGCCAGGACAACTCGGGGTCCGACTGCAATATGTGGCAGAGAGGGAGACCTCCAGAAGAGGATTGCTGGGTCGTGGAGTACTAGGTGGCCCAAAGGAGAGGTGGACACCGGAGTGTGGAAGGAGGGTAAAAAGATCACACAAAAAAAAAAGAAGTACATTGGGGGAACCCACCCATAGGTGACACAGAAGTTCAGCATAAAAGGGGACAGACACTCCCTGGCACAGTAATGCCATCAGAGGGATAGAAAGGGATAGCAAGTGTTCATTTCTGTGTACCAAGCATGTTTCACTAGGAACAAAACTGAACTGTTGTCTGCTAGGTGGGAAGCAGTCATGAAGTTGGTAGGCCTTCAAGTTAAAGGTCAAGAAAGGAATGTTGTTTTCATGTGGAGATCTGAGTTTAAGTAATGAACTGTGTATGAAATGTGTTGTCCTTGGGCTAGTGACATTGTGCTTTATATGTATAAACTCTATCAGACCTGCCCCCCTGTAACAAATCAAGTGCTTGAAGTCTTGATATGCTGTGTAGTTACTCCATCCACCCAAAGATGCCCACATCTGTCATTTCCTATAGGCATTCAAGCAACCCAAGTGCAAGGGCTCACAGCGAGCAGATCATCTATACCCTCAGACACAAGAGTGCCTGGGGACATGCCAGCCCTCATCTTGGCCGTGACAGAAGTCAATCATTGCACCACCTGAAGATGGGTTGCATAATGGAGGACTTTCCTGAGGTTCAATGTGGAGTTTAGCTCCTTCCACAATGTCTACTCAAGCCCTCCTCCAACGCATCTCTTGCTTAGGGAGTGTTTTTCCTGGGCTCCTGCTTAGCTTGTGTGGCTCCTCCACATCCTCAGTACTGCTCTGGTTTGTTTTCTTCCCTCCCTTTCCTTTTTGTGTCTGGCATTTGTTTCCCTGCATGTGTCTTGGTCCCCTCCGCCTCTTCTCCTACCGTGTTCCTTGCTTGTTCATCTTCCCGGGGTCTCTCTCCCTCTCTCTCTTTTCCTGTGTCTCATTTCTTTTTGGGCTTTCTCTGCACCTGGTGCTCATAGTGCCTCCTCCTTTCCCCATCCTATGTGCTACCTCTAGTGCTACTTCCCCTTCTGGCTCCAGCCCGGTTCCCACTGATGATTGTATCGCCATCGCCCCTGCTTCTTAGCTCATTCACAGTGTCCCTATCTTGGCCATTCCAGGCGCTTAAGTCGCCGAATCACCCCACGCTTCTCTACCTCTTTGGAACTCATGGCCCTGACACTAACTCGGACTGACTGCCTGACTGGATTCTTCTCTACCTCCCCTTCCTTTCTTTCATTGCTTACCTCCACAGCCGCATATGACTCTTCCCCTCAAAGCACCCACGGCTACCTGGAAGTGTATATATATATATATATATATATTCTACTCAATTCCCAACCACATTAGCGTTTTGCTCAACATCTCCCTAAAGTATGGAAACCCTACCAACTTTTACCCGTGTCAATTATTTTGTTTTTACTACCTGATACTGCAACTACGGGTGTCAGCGGGATATGAAGGACTTGGTCATTAGGGCACTCATCCCACAGATGCATTCTGCATTTTTTTTAACTGGTCAGACCTGTAACTCAGGGTTAAATACCTCATTCAGTTCACTCACTAGTATGTATTTTTCTATAGTTTGCTTCTGCTTTCTACTTTTAACATGTCCCTGCAATTGAGACACACTGCTATCTCTATCGGGGCTGCTAGTTGATAAGTCACTGCCTGCAACTCATTACCATAATTCACACCCATGGTAGCCACCTGGATCATGCACACTCCTTCCGCACTGTCCCATCTCTGCCAAATCTTTGCTGGATGCTCAGGAACAGTTCTTCCTGTGAGTTCTGCTTCTTCCATTTATTTCTTATATTATGAATTCATTCCAGCTTGCAATACCTCTTTCATGTCCTGTATTTTCTCAGCCAGGTGACCTGCACCACCAGGAAGTGAAGCCTTTCCAGCATGGAAAACCATTTTGGAAATACAACTCTAAAAGCATATTTCACATTTACATAGAAACATAGAATTTGATGGCAGATAACGACTGCTTGGCCCACTAAGTCTGCCCATTTCCCTACCTAATGGATAAGCTGCAGATCCTAGTTAACCAACAGCCTACTTCCTCCTACCCACACTAGAATTGCCTTATGTCTGTTCCATGCATTCTTGAATTCTCCAACTGTTTTTGACTCTACAGCCTCCTCAGGAAGGCTGTTCCATGCATCTACAACCCTCTCTGTAAAGAAATACTTCCTCACCTACCGCCTGCCTCTGAGCCATCCCCCCTCTATCTTCAAATTGTGCCCCCTTGTTCTTGCACATCTCTTTTTCTGAAAGATGCTACCCTCTTGGACTTTGTTGATTCCCTTGCGGTACGTGAAAGTTTCTATCATGTCCCCCCTCTCCCTCCTTTCCTCGAGGCTATACATCTTAAGCTCCTTTAGTCTTTCCTCATATGTCTTCTGGTGCAGACCCTGCACCATTTTGGTCGCCCTCCTCTGGACAGCCTCCACCCTGTCTATGTCTTTGCGGAGATGGGTTCTGCAGAACTGCACGCAGTACTCCAGATGGGGTCTTACCAACTGTCTGTACAGAGGGATAACAACTTCCTATTTTCTACTGGTGATGCCTCTCTCTATACATCCCAGTATCCCCCCAGCCCTCCTTACTGCCTTCTCACATTGCTTGCTAACCTTAAGGTCATCTGATATAATTACTCCCAGGTCCCTTTCCGTTTTTGTTGTTGATACTACTCCTCCCTACATTGTGTAATCTTCCACTAGGTTTTTGTTTCCCAGGTGCATTATTTTGCGCTTCTTTGCATTGAATCTAAGCTGCCATACTTCTGACCATTCCTCCAACCTTGCCAAGTCCCTTCTCATCCTTTCCACGCCTCTTTGTGTATCAACCCTGTTGCAGATCTTTGTGTCATCTGCAAAGAGACATACTTTTCCTTCCAGTCCCTCTGCAATGTCACTTATAAAGACATTAAAAAGGACTGGACCCAGTATTAAACCCTGCGGTACCCCTCTAGTAACCCCCCTTTTTTTACTGTGGACTCCATTTACAATTACCCTCTCTGTCCTGTTGTCCGGCTAGTGTTTTACCCAGGCTACAACTCTGGGACCCACTCCCAGGCAGGCTAATTTGTTTATTAACCCTTTGAGAACTGAATATGTGTGAACATATATAGATTCTGGACATATGTATACATCCACAGTCTTCTAAGGGTTAATCTTTTGTGCGGGCCTGTGTCAAATGCCTTGCTAAAATCTAGGTAGGCCATGTCCACAGCCCTTCCCTGGTCTACTACTTTGGTCACCCAGTCAAAGAAATCAATTAGATTTATCTAACATGACCTTCCTGCTGTGAATACATGCTGCCTTGGGTCCTGTGCCCCACTGACCTCTAGGTACTCAACAGTTCTTTCCTTCAGAAGTGATTCCATCATTTTTCCTACCACTGAGGTCAAACTGATAGACAAGCTTTACATATTTGACCTCCACATGATATTTACAACCTTATCCCCACAATGCATTCCAGAGCTTCTACCCTATTTACTCCATCATCTGTCTATATTCAGTAAAAATACCACCAACAGCTTAATCTGGTTCAAGGTCAGTTGGCATTCATCTGTATCCCCCTCCCCCGGGTCGTGCCTGAAAATAGGCAGGATTTGCCTAGTGCACTTAGCCGGTCAACAAAAGCTAAATAAAATAAATAAATAAAATAAATATTAAACCCGTCTTGTTATATGTTGCCATTCTTTCCATTCATTCTACTATATCTACCATTTCATCTAATATTTCTTTTTACTTTACTCTCTCTACAGCGGTGTCGTGTGTTGGCCATCCCACACTAGTAGTATTCCAGTCTCCATCCCTAACTCATGCCTTCTGAGGTGCTGAGCGAAGGTAGGCTTCCCCTGTCTGCTGGGGATGGGATTCTGTTACATTCACTACCTCATACTACTTACACACTCGACATCCTCCATCCCTAACTCTGCTGGATAACATTGAGTGAAGGTTAACTCGCCCCGACTACCGGGATGGGAGCCATGTCTACAATCTACTGAGTTATACCATACCTTCTCTGCCTCATGCCAGTTACCGCTTCCTTTCAGGAATGTAACTACCTCCTACTTACCAACTTGACATCCTCCGTTTCTAACTCTGCTTTGTAGCATTGAGTGCAGACTAGCTTGCCCCGACTACCAGGGATGGGAGTCGTGTCTATAATCTACAGACTGTTACTATACCTTCTCCACCTTATGCCAGTTGCTACTTCCCTTCAAGAATGGAACACCTATGCCCCATGTACCTTCATCGTTCTAACTAGCCTGGCTGCCCCAAGTTACTGTCAATCACCTCTGCCATCCCTGATAGTTGCCAGAGTCTACAGTCTACTATTTCATCTTATATGTTCTCAGCCTGATACTTGGCTGCCGCTTCCCTTGAGGAACAGGACTTTGCCCGACTTGCTTCTCCATCTTACCGTGTCTGCAGCCTAGACTCATCGTCCTGTCTGCCAACTTCCATGGCTGGTAGCCTGACTCTGCCATGCTCTGTCTCCACTATTTGCATCTACATCGATGTGGATTGCCATTTCCATTCAGGAATGGAACTTCATCCAAGTTCTCATTGTCCTGCATTCACTAGCCACATCCAGACCGGATCGCCTTGCGTTGATTGTCCCATCTGGATGCATGTCCTTCCATTCCACTGCTTCCAATGAGTTAATTCTCCACCTGCTACCCAATGCCACGACACTTCGACTGTGGAACCAGGACCTCATCGACTTGTTTGCCTCCTTCCTGCCAGTTTGCCACTTCCCTTCAATCGCAGATCCCTTCTGCTTTGAATGACTCCACTCACCATCCTGTTATTCCATGGACCTTAGTTCTCTATCCCCTTTGGCCTCCTTTCCCTTATCATATAGATCCTGCCAGCTTGTTCAGTTCCTCTCTCACTTCTAGTAGACTGCCTCATGGACTTCTTTGCTGCTGGTCCCTCGTCCAGCTGCTGTGTGAACTTGTTTTCTTTTGCAGATGTGAGACCTCATCCTTCGTTGTTCCAATGCCTTCCATCATTTTCTCTAGTCATTTCCAGCCTTCGTCAGATGTGGGACTCCTGTTGCTCGTGGTGCAGGCTTGGCCCTTGGCCTTCCGTGGACCATCATCTGATGCCTTGCTTCAGCTTTCCTGCACTTGCTTGCTGTTTGTCTTGGCACTGACCCGGTCCTGTACCTTACTGTTCTGATGTCATCCGGCTTCGCCTAGCCCATAGCTTCCTCTGCTTATTCCTTCAGTTCCTCAGGATCCACTTCAGACATCCTTCCCATTTTAAATGGCCGCCTTCTCATCTTCACCTTGCTGGCTCGGAGCTTCGTACTGTTTGCTGTAGCTCTTTTGGGCCTTGTATCCTATCTCCGACCAGTACTCCTACCCGGTCATTTGCTCTTCCATATGATCCATCCCCTACTTCTACTCCAGCCCTTCTAACAGTACCCTTCCACTACTCATTGGATCATTAGTTTATTACTCTGGAGTAATACTATTGCCATAAAACATTCCTTGGCTTACATGCCTCATAGACTCTTATGTTATTATAGAGTTTTATACTGCCCAATCAGTTCTTCACAATCGTTCATGGAATCCCATTTGCCTGGACAATAGGAAGATCTTCTCCATCTCTACTGGATGTACCCTTCGATTCCTGTCAGTCCGGTTACCATGACTTCCCTGTATGCCTTGTCTCATTAGCTGTACTCATACAAGGAAAGGACTTAAATCCTTCTGTTATACTCCAAGTTTGTAATCAGCATCACTTCTCCAGATACCGGGAATCACAAGATAACCCATTCAGTTACGGATAGCATCCATTTTACCTTCTGCCATCTTTTCTTTCAACACTGACTCTGATGACCAAGTTACTTGACTCCTACTTCCCAACAGTCATTGCTAGTTTTAGGAATTTCGTAGATATCTTCCAGAATATTTGTATCTCCACAGCCTAGCTGATTACTGACTCCACACCATCCACACCTTTGATTTAACTCCTGGACATCGGAGGGCGGCTGCAGTCTAATGAGCTGAAGTGCTGCACACTCAAGCAGACTAGATAGACCATGTGGCCTGTATCTGCTGGCAATTTCATATGTTCGTATGTATTCCTTATACAGTCATTCACACCTTTTCACCTAGTACCTTCAGCCGGGTTAACCGCCTTCCCACGGACCCTTCAGCCTCTTCTTCTCGAAGTACCCTTGTTAATCTCTACAGTAAAGACCATCACCGAGAACTGGCTCTCCTGAATTTAGCTGGAAATCTGTAACAGAACAAGACAAATTCACCAACTCAGTCTTGCCTCCCAATCAGTATTAATCAGCCATAGCACTAAAATCCTATGGCATCCTGCACTAATCAATCTCACTATCAATCCAGCCTGCAGACTTTTCCTCACATCCACCCCAAGCTTCTCTCAAGTACTTCAGCATTGGGATTACCTGTAAATCTAACCAACCTATGCCACCACTATGCATCTCCTAAATGATCACAGCACAGAAATATTCACACTTACTTCAGGCAGTGTAACAGCAGAGGATTTGGGCATAAGAGTCAGAAACATCATGACCAAAGAAGCCATCCATTCCTTATACTGAATTTCCAGTTATTCCGATATATTAGACTACCATCTGGACCACTCCACAAATCTTTCTCTATTGCTTTACTAATCACTTATGGCATTACTGTCATCAGTCACTCAAAATCTCATCTACTCATTTACTCTGGGATGCTTACCTAGCAACTTATCGCTCACTAATCGAATCTTTACCTCCAGACTACCTTGAATATCAAACCTTACACAAATTAGATTAGTCACCCATAACTTTACAAATCATCACAACTCCCACAGTGTACTGTCTGGTCTTATATTGATCAAATCATGCTCTCCCAACTCATTACGTCCCTACAATCTCCTTGGACATGCATCCTTCGTCACCTCGGAAACATGGACTACATTAGTCCTTCTTTAACTGGATCTGCTCCACACATAGGACTCTACCATCCCTATGGAAAAGAAGTACCCTTCATCCTCAGGATCATCATTCAGTCTGTATCATCCTTGGATCAAGAACGAGCCATCATCTCCAGGGCAGTCAAAGACTCTTCTACTCATTTCTATTCTATGGATGCTTCCTCAGTGACTCCTTGTTCAATATGGAGTTCCTTATCTCCAGAACATACCTTTACATTCGAGTCTTTCATAAGTTGGATCATTCACCAATGACTTATTCTACCATTGCATTTCCACCATTCCCAGTTTAGTACCTTATTGATCCAGTCGTGGTCCCTCTGCTCATTACACCCTTGCAATTCCATTGGAAAAGCATCATTCATCATCTTGAAACCTAGACTTCTTCGCCATTCTTCACCCAGACTTACTTCATACTTAGGATTCTATTGCTCATTCAGAACAGACCTACTGTTCAACTTCAGGATTATCATGTGATCAGCATCATCCATGGAATGAAGATGGATTATCATGTCTCCAAGCAGCTCACCAACCTCAAATTAGCTGCTGTTACTAGAACCTAGGTCTTTTTCCATTTAGTATGCCCAGAGGATGGGCAGACCTCCGGCCATGGGTCCTCAGATGGTTCCTCCACCTGGGGGGGTTTCCTCTTCTGAGTGGCAGAGGGTCATACTCTCCATGAGTTGGAGGAAGTATCTTTTTGGGCCTTCTATTCCCTACAAATTATTACCTACGCATCTACTACTCAAGGGTGGGAATAGGTGAATCCACAAAATGTATTACAAGTTACACAAGCTAATATATCCCATCTCTCCCTATTGCTATTCCACAAACATTGAATGGGAGGGCTTGCCCGAGGTTCAATGGGGAATAGCTCTACCACAACCTCTACTTAAGCCTTCCTCCATCGCACCTCCCATGCTTAGGGAGTGTTTTTTGTACCTCACCATCCCTTCCTCCTCCTTCTCTGGTGCTCTTCTCACCCTTGTTCATGGGCCTTCTATTCCCAATTACTACATACATACCTACTACTCAAGGGTGGGAGTAGAGTAAAGACACAAAAAGTACTACAGGTTACACAAGCTCTATATACCCCACCTCTCCCTATTACTATTCCACAAACATTGAACTAAACTATCTTCAGAGAGGACATTTCCATCCATAGAGCCACACCTTTGGAGTGAGTCACAAGCAATACAAAACTGCAGATCGGAAGGAAGGCCAGACAGCAGGGACATATAAGACCCTTCAGACCCAAACCTTGGTGAATGGCAAGGCTGAAGCCAGCCCATCTAGAGAACATGAGATCTAGAATATAGTGTTTAGTGAAAGCATGGACAGAAAGCCATGTGGTGACAGAGCATATATCAGCTGCAGCCTGAGGCCGAATAATACACACCACAGATGTGGCCCTGCCACAGGTGACATGCCTATGGACAAGACTGGGAAGCTTCTTACCATGTTTCTTGTAGCAACATGCAATTAAGAGTGCCAACCATTTTGAAAGGCACAGCTTAGAAAAGGGCACCTGCCATCCTATGGGTGAATGAAACAAAAATATGGAAGGACTGTGTGCAGCCCTTCATGTGGTCCAAATAGAAGCATAGTGTTCTATGGACATCAAAAGAATGCAGGACAACCTCTCCACATTCTAAAGGGGAAGGTAAAAATACAGAAAGGTGGATAGTCTGGTTTAATATAGATGCATGGAACGACCTTCTGGAGGAGGTTGTGGAGTCAAAAACAGTGGTGGAATTCAAGCATGCATGGGACAGTTATAAGGCAATTCTAGGGGGTGGGGGTAGAAAGAAGTAGGCTGCTGGTTAACTAGGATCTGCAGCTTATCCATTAGGTAGGAAATGGGCAGACTGGGTGGGCTAAGCGTCCTATCTGCAGTCAAATTCTATGTTTCTATGTAATGTGAACTCAGAAATGACCTTAGGAAGGAAGTGAAGATGGATGCACAGCAATACCAAATCCTGATGCAAACAAGGTACAGGGGATCCACAGCCAAAGCTTGTAGCTCAGACACTTGGCAAGCAGAAGTTGCAAAGTGCAATAGCATTTTCCAGGAAAGGAAACACATCTCACAAGTGGTGACAGGTTCAAAAGCAGTCTGTGTAAGAGACTATAGAACCAAGTTAAGGTCCACACTGGAACTGGCCCATGGACCAGTGGACACAGATGAGCATTTGAAGAACCTGTGGGGCACCTCAAACTGGGTCAGTGTCTTGCCTCCTGCGAGCATAAAAGGACAAAATGGCCTAGAGGTGTAACTTCATGGAAGAGCACTGAAGACCTAAGTCCGATAGGGACAGCAGGCAGTTCAAGGCATGCTGCCCTGGACATAAAAAAAGTGTCCAGGGAGTGAGAGACGCAAAATACCGAAATATTTCCATTTCAGGGAGTAAGAGTGCCATGTAGAAGGCTTACAAGCTGCCAGCAGAACATCCAAAACTGCCTGGCAGACCCCTACGTTGGAAATTGTGTGAACTTTCAGGGACTGAAGGTCTGGATGCAACAGACTGCTGTTGTTCTGTGATAGCAGTTCTGCTCAGAGAGGGTGGATCAGCACAGGAGATTCCACCACAATCTGGCAGAGCAAAAGAAAACAAATTTGTCTGGGCCATAAGAGGGCTATCAGTATCATCATGGCCCCATCTGCCCAAAGCTTGACCAGTACTCACTGAATCTGAGGAATTGGAGGAAAGATGTATTGAAACCTTCCCTGGTGGCTCCAGCTAGGCAAATGTGTCTGAGTGGTTCTGATGCCAACAGCTTACAGTTCCAAAGGTGTGGCTTAATGGAGTGAGATGGCCTTAAAGAACATCAATTCCTTTAATCACTGGAAAGCATAGTTGACACATTTTGGACTTTTAAATGGACATGATCAAGATTTCAATCACTATGTCTCTAATGTCTATTTGTTTTATTATTTTTATTCAAACTTTCATAGTTACTTAACAACAGACAACGAGACAGCACGATCAAGGGTTACAAAACTTGGAGTACATACCTGTGACACTATGGAGCAATGAAACACTGAAGCAATTAGTAACAGATGGTATACCATTATGTGGGTGCCGCATTAAGGCATGCGCCAACCAGTTTGCCTGTCATGCTGGTGAATTGAATTTTGCGGCGCTCAGCAGGGAGGGTGCCGCCCGGGTGTTGTGCCCTTTGTCCCATACACCTCTGGCCTGGAAGTGATCATACTGAAGTACCGGGAGGTGCAGGGGGCAAACAGCCAGAATGTGACCCAAGGCATTAGGTGCGATGGGTGTTGTGTGGAACAACTGCCGAGCGCAATGTTTGCTGTCGGCATTCTGCTGGCACCCTAATGACGGTCATGTTTTTTCTTGTTGCTGCATCATGGGTGAACCAGTAACAGACAGAATACTAAAGGAGGAATGAATAAAACTAATAAATAATATATACCTCTAACTAAAAATGAACAAAACTACATGAATCAGACATTCCACAAATATTTCAAGACAATTAAAATAGACACATCCAGTGAATTCCTTTGTGTAATGTGTAATAAAATAATGGTGCACTCCTTGTTTGATGTTATTTAGGAGATATTAAGTTGGGACCAACCTTTGAAGAGTCCCCTACATCAGGAGTGTGGTCTTCACCACCAGGAGGAAATTCAAAAATGGACTCCCAACTTCTAATAAATAAGTCTCTTAGCCAAGGTTTGTATGGTTAGATTTTTCCATTGTGTCAGTGTGACAGTAACGTGAGACATTCAAGAGCCAGGACCAATAGGACTTGTATCCACCATGGGTAGGGCTCTCATCCTTTATCCCCATGTCCTTCATTCAAAACAGTAAAGAAACAAAAGTAACTGCCACTGGTCTGGAGTAAATGTAAGATGCCTCTTGTGCAGCAAGGCTGACCGTAAGGATGTAGCTCCTGGCACTCCAAAATTAGCCCTATCCAGCCTACCTTCTCTATCAATGAACCCCTTAGCAGACACCGTGCACCCACAGGGACCTGCTCCATTGAGTACATCATAGAACTCTCTATTGTATGTCCATCCCAGGCTTCTGCTAAATGCCCTAGCCTGGAAATAATGATACATGAGAGGAGGTGGTATCTGAAGCTGCTCTTGGAGGTCCGGTAGACCCTCAACCCCATTAACGTATACTTGTCCCCCTACATAAGATACCCCACTCCTCCCATGCATTAAAGCCAGTGTCCTCTAGGCCTGGCATGAATTCCAGATTACCTGCCACTGGCACAAATAGGTTATGACCATTCCTGGCCTTCCATAGCTTTCGCACCTCTTCCCATGCTTCTAATGCTAGTCATGCCAGAGAGGTTTTACCCCCCATGGCCCCATAAGCATGCTTCCCTTCTGACACCAGATAAACTGACATCCTATTGAGTACTGACCCCTCCTCTATGTCCATCCAACTGACTGGTTCTCCTCTTTTCACCTGTTCTTGTATGTATCTATGCTGAATGGAGAGGACGTATCCTGTGACGCCTGGGAAGTTAAGCCCACCCTTGTCCAATTTTATTTTTTGTTGCTTCTTAATACATTCATATTGGATATTGTCACTTCAGCAGGGGTAATTTATGCTGGTCTGACTGCACAATGCCTTGAAAATGTTACTGTATCTTTAAATGGGCACAGCAGAGGAAGAGTTTTTGGAAAAAATGTGTCTTTTGCAAAATGCATCAGGAACCAGTCACAGGTGTCACCATGTGCACACGTTTTCACTGTAGGCACTTTTGTATGATCTTGGATAATTTACCAAATGTTTGGATGTACCATATTCCTGTTCTCTATAAGGTAGTTAAGCTTGCAGATGACACAAAGCTAATGAGGGGTAGACTGCAGTGAAGAGGAAGACTGTCTGCAAAGAACCTACATTAACTCGAGGGCCAACAAATGGCAAATGAAATTCAGTGTGGATAAGAGTAAGATCCTTCACTTTGGTCCAAAGAATTTTGATGGGATACTATTTATATAGTAAACAAACAGTAATGGGCAATAAAAAAGACCAAAGCATCATCACTAATGGGAATTCACAGCGGTCACAGCAGTGTGCAGTGAATGTAGGTAAGGCAAATCAGATACTTGGCTGTGTTTAAAGTGGCACAGCATGCTGTTTGAGTGAAAGGATTCTGCCAGTTTATAGGGCTCTGGTAAGGCCTGACTTGGAGCACTGAGAATAATTCGGGCTATGATTGAAGAGAAAAGGATATTGCAGCACTTGAAAGGGTGCAGCAGAGAGCAAATAAAGGGATGGAGAGGTTAAGCTATGAGGAACATCCAGGCAGGGCCGTGACCTGGTGTGTGCAAAAGTTACGCAGTTGCAGTAGGGCCCACACTGTTGGGGGCCCACTGCCTCAGAGGTCAGCATTAGGAAAACCTTTTCTCATGGACAAACTTGCAAGATTCTCTTTGGAAATGTCTTATTTGAGATTGGGTCTGTCAGCAGTGGTGTCAGAAGATTCCGACTCAGTTTCACATGGTTTGGGGGTGGAGTACAGAACAAAGAAGCAATAGGGCCAATTACTCAAAACATACATTGAATCTTGGTGCACGTGTCCCCAGCAGCAGGAACAAATTACATTGTTCAGTTCTTTGATCATGGTGCCAGCAAGAGGGATGGGGAGCATGGACAAGCTATATTTGCTCAGCAGGACTGATACAAAACACGTAAAAAAAAAAAAGTCCATGTGCTTAATGGTTATTTTACATTTATTGGTGGGGAAGTGAGCAGACAAAATATTTTGCAGGGGTCCTCATAGTTGTTGGCACAGCGCTGCATCCAGGCAGGCTAGGTACGTTTCTCCCAGGGAAAATAAGCAATCCAATAGAAGAGATGATTTACATTTTACATTTTTAAAAAGTTGGATAAAAGTGGATCAAGGGTTTCTACCACTGGTGGTTTCCTTCTGCATAGCGCCATAGTCCATTTCAGTTACATTTCATACTAGCTACACCTATATTTCACATGATATGGAAAGCTGCAGCTCCCTGGATGGCTCGCGACAAAAAGAATGGACCGCTGGTCTTTTTATGTTGACTTGCACTGCAGCATAAGCAAATCTTGTGGTAGTATGAGAAATGCAGAGGTGTGTCAGTGTTGGCGGATGGGCACGCTTTAGTAGGTGCATCCCTCATTCCTCAATTAGCCAGCATGCTAGCGCTGACACAAGAATTATGTAACGTGCCACCAACTTGAAAGAAATGTGCCGCTGCAATCAGAGACAAGCTCATCATGCAGTGGCACAGATGACATGCCTCCCGTACATGCCTATCCTGGTGAAACATTTCAATAAACATGGCGGTGACAGGAGAGCAAACAGCTGTTTGTGTTGTGATGTTCCACCTCGCCACCCCACCAGTCCCTGCCTGAAAGGTGGTAGGAGGCACTTCTCGCCTGCCTCCTCCATGTCCCGCTGTCTCTGGCTCAAAGTTTCTCCCACCAGTGCAGAGCAGGCCACAGCCTAAGTTCTGTATGGGCTTGGAGTATTCAGTGCCTGAAGCCACGCTTACTCTAAGCACAGCTGATTGCACTGGCGGAACCCCTCCCTGCCTGCTGACATCAGTTGCTTAATCCCCATGTCAGCCTGTATCCCCCACATCCCTTATTCTTGACACACTGGGAGCTCACCCCAGTGTGCCAAAACCTGCTGTGGTGCTTCGACACCTAGATGCCCACTCCCGGTGTCGGATGCACCCCCCACATATCCTCCGACCTCATGGTGCCCAATCCTCGGTCTGCATTGATCCCCCACTGCTCTGGCACACTGGAAGCCCACCCAGTGTGTCAAAATCCATAGTTTATCTGTAAAAAAGAAAACAGTCCCATGACGTCTTTTTTTTAAAAAACCTGAAAAAGTAAGAAAACAGTCCCCCGTGGTTGCCGCCAGCCACCCTTCCCCAATCCACACTCTCCCTCTGTGCACCCCACCTTCCCGCACCCCTCCCTTACCCATACTTACCTTCGGAGGTCTGGAGCAGCCCTCTTCCGTGGACCGGGAACACGTCTGCACTCTTCAAAAGCCAACCGCAAACTGAAGAAATGACGGTAAACCCTGTAATGGCACTGAATGGGAGGTTTTCAATTTAGGTTGATATCTCAGCCATTTTTGGGAATTTTGGTCCCAAATTTTCAACATGAGATTCTTGGGACTGCACCTCACGAACACAGGCACTGTTATTTTATTATTTGGTCCTGAAAGGTCATTTTGCAGTCACTGCATGGAATCACCATTCAGGACCGATTAACCAAACGACAATGCCACTGTTCATGAGGTGGGCTCCCAAAAAACCTATGTTGCAAATTTGGTGAAACAATTCCAAAACATGACTGTGTTACGAGCAAGCATTGTGCAATTTCCACGCACGCTCGTAACTCTGACAATTTTTAATATTTTCACTCAAGATTTTCAACATCGCCATTTTTTCATACCTCCTTATGAACAGTACAGCTGTCTTTTTTTGCATCCTACCCAAAATGTGTTTTCACACATCTGGCATACAATGGCGTGGTCACTGTGGGAAATCAATGTTCTGGACAGATTAACAAAATCACAGTGCCACTGTTCATGAGCAGAGGTAGCAAAATGCCTATGTTGAAAATCGGGTTAAAAAAATCCCCAAAGTAATTACAGTACGGGTGTGCGTTGCGCAGTTTCTACACACGCTCATGACTTCACAAATTTTTACTATTTTCATTCCAGATTTTCAACATTGCCATTTTTTTACACCACCTCTTGAACAGTACAGCTGTCGTTTTTCACATCCTGCCCAAAATGTGTTTTAGCATCTGTGGTGCCAAATACTGCAGTCAGTGTGCAAAATCACCTTTCAGCTAACAAACTGATAGTGCCACTGTTCATGAGGTGGGGTCACAAAAAGCACATGTTGAAAATTTGGAATGAAAATACCAACAAACGCCCGGGGCATTAGGTTTTCCAACTGTAATGCCCCACCATGTAAAGACTGACAGGCATCGGGGTGTGACTTGAGATTGTCGGCTGTAACGCTAACGCCATTCCTCCACCACCCCCACCCCCACCCTGCAGCCAGTGACAGGCATCAAGGTGTGCTTTGGACTCTTCTGCCCCAGAGTTCACCCCATTCTCCTATACTGCACTCATCTCAACGTATTTCCTTATGGAATGGGGTGAGCGCAGGTCCAAGACCCCTAGTGCACACCGCAACACTTGTCAGTGTCTGCAGGGTAAGGTGAGGTGAAATGACGTGAGTGTTATACCTGATGAACCAAAGGCACACCCAGTGCCTGTCAGTCTCTGTAGGGTGGGGTTGGCATGAAGTTCCATACTTTACTGCCATTCCTATTATGCATCTCTAACTCTTGTAGATCACTAATGTCAATGCCAACAAGACAACATTTGGCATTGACAAATGCTTGTTTTGTTTTGTTTGCATTTCCTGTGGACCTTTCTATATTTCTGCCCTTCTAATCGTGAGATTCTCCTGAGGTTGCTGTTTGCCAGTTTACTGCCCATAGAGGTTTTGTGTTTCATGATATTTTCGTGCACCTAGACATATGTTCAGACCAGTTAAAGTTCTAATTTCTTACCATTACATCCATCAGATCAAATGGCATTTATTGCTTTGTTTTATACTGCACTTACCCCTGCATGCCACATAGGTAATTTAACAGGAGTAAAATGTACTGTACAAATAAGCTGTGAATGTTTAAATACTCAGCATGTTGATAACAATATCTAAAGCTCTATCTTGTATAACTGATGGCACATTTCATGCAGTGTATTCTAATCCTTTAACATAGGGAATTTTTTTAAAATTTTTTCTTTATTTATTTATTGAAATTTTTCACCAGGAAGGCACAATAAGCGACAAGTCGCTCGTCTCCCGGTGCAACCTGGGGGTAAGGGGTATAACAGGAGTGAAACATTAAACATTCAAGTTACAACATCAACATTAACATTAACATAAAGTTGTAAAGCAGGTGTTACAAGCAGTGTTACAACAGTGTTTCCCATAATTTGTAGAAAGAGTGGACAATAATAAGTACCAGTATAATAAGTAAACAAGTGCTTACATGAAAGAAAAGGGGGAAAGGAGAGGGAGGAGTGAGGTGGAGGTATGGTAGGGGAAGGGAGTAGATGAGGGATACAAGCCCCTTGGGAAAGGGGTAGGAGAGGGACCCATGGAGAGCATTTGGGGTCCCTTACATTCTGTGAGAGATCAAGGGAGGCCAGTAAGGGGGAGCAATTTGAGGGGAAGAGGAGGAGAGCTAGAAATGTAGGGGGAAGGGGTGCATGGGGTAAAATGAAGGTGACAATAGAGGGGTATGGTTTATTGAGGGCTTAGCGGAGGGAATTAGGGAGGGACATTGCAGTAGCAGCTAGGAACAAGGTAATTATTGAGGGCACAGCTGATGGAGAAGGCAGAGGATGAGTGCTGGATTTGATGGGGTTGTGAATTCAACAATTTTGGAAGTTGGTGAGAGTAAATGGATTGGCTGATTAGGGTGGATCTGTAGGGGACTACCAGGGTGTGGGAGTCAGTTGATCTAAGGAAATGGGAGGATAGAGGGGTTGTTATAAGGAGGATAGGCAGGAAGGGGCTCACCCAACCAGTGCTTGGAGGTGAATTTAGCACAGAGGGAGAGTCCTTATTTGTAAGAGAGGGAAGGATAGGGCATGGTAAAGATCACAGTGGTGGGTGCAGTGGGGGCATCCAGGGCAAAGCAGCAGAAGGAATTGAAGAGGGTGTCCGGTCTGGCCAGGGAGGACTTAGGGCAGCACCATAGACTACGTCACAATAGTCAGAAATGGGCAGTATCATCTTCTGAACAAGTTCACGCCTAGCCATAGGAGGAATGCAACTGTGGTTCCTGAACAAGACACCAAGCTTGGGGCACATTTTTTCTGGGTGGCGTCAATATGGCCAGAGAAGTTTAGGTGTTGTCCAACCAAACACCTAAGTACCTGAAGGAGGATGTGTCCTCAAGTAAAGTCCTGTCACGGGTGTGGAAAGTGGGTAGGGCCTTTATATCTCCCATGAGTCTCCACAACCTCACTCTCTCTCAGGTCCTCCAAGGCATTGGGCTGGCTGCACCCGGACCTCTTCCTTGGGCCTCCTCCACACTGCCTAGGATTATCCCCACCTTGGGAGGGGGAGGACCCCCTTTCCATTCCCTCCCCTGCTTATGTCTTCATCAGGAGTCTCTTCGGGATCGCCCAGGGTGGATTGGGCTGCGTTCCGGAGGCCATCGCCAGGTTCAGTTGTGGGGCATACTTTCCTGGTTTTCTCCCAACCCAGAGGATGTCAGCATGCTGGGAGCTCCAAGGAATGTGTGCACGCTGAGGCTTGCCTGCCACTTCGTGACTCGACTGACATCCTTCCCTCCAACGGCATCTGCAAGCTGCACCTCCACCCATGGTGACCCAGGTGGCGATATTGCAGCAAGGATAACTGCCCTTCTTCCCTGCAGGAGAGTGATCCTAAAGATGCTGTAACCTCCTCCTGGATGGCCCTCTGACAACCCAAGCCCACGTCCAAGCTCAGGTCGCCAGCATCGCAAGTAGATCTACCCGCTATGCCAACGGGCCAGCTAACATAGGGATGTTTGAGATTTGGGATCACCTTTAATGTTTGCTAATAGTATGTATATTAACAAACTACATACTTTGAACTTCTGCAGGCAGAGTACAAAAGTGGCCACGAGAACCGTGTTTCCAAGTTCACTAGTGTCACAGACACTCCAGGAATGCTACATGCCAAAGCTGCAGGGCAACTTGCAAGTGATGTAAGTTACACAGGCTATATTTTTACACTTCACAAACATGAGACTGACTTTTCTAATTGTCTGATTTGCACAACCTGTAGATCAAGACTTCTTTACATTGCAAAATTCCATCATGATTTCGGCAGAGAATATATTCGGGCATGAAAAAGTGATTTGTGCCAAATATTTCTCTCCAGAGACTTTTTTTTCCTCCACATGATTAAAAAGACCTGCAGATATCAGTGACTCAGTAGGTTGCTCGCTTACCTTTGGGGCCAGAAGATTGAAAAACTAGGTTCTAGTCTTGCCCCAGGAATATGGTCTAATCATGAATACACTCCCTGTAGTGCAGCACTAAATTCTGCGATATTGAGATCCCTTCTGACCATCTCTGAAGGAAATCAAAGCTGCCACTTCATTCCGGAAGTATAATGAAACACAGAAGGAGCAGGACAGAGAGCTGTACCAGTTAAGGCAGAAGGAAGCAGGGAGGGAAGTCAGAATAGCAAAGGCCCAAACTGAGGAAAAGATAGCCAACTCAGTTAAGAAGGGGGATAAAACCTTTTATAGGTACATCAGCAGTAGAAAGACAAAGGGAGGGATAGTGAGGCTGAATAGAATGAACGGTGGGTGGGCAGAGGGACAGTGAAAAGCAGGAATACTGAATGAATATTTCTGCTCAATATTCACAAAAGAGGAGGGGGAAGTGCCTCATCCAATTAACAGAAGCACTCTTGATGGGGGGGCCGATACCAGTCCTTTCACAGAAGAAAGGGTTCTGCAAGAACTCCTAAAACTGAAGGTGGACAAAGCAATGGGTCCTGATGGAATTCACCCAGAATTCTAAAAGAATTAAGGAGGAACTAGTGAAACCACTGGCTACTCTTTTTAATAAATCATGGGAGGATGGCGTGTACCGAGGACTGGAGGAAGGCGGATGTGATTCCCTTCACAAAAGTGGGACCAAGACAGAGGCAGGAAACTACAGACCTGTCAGTCTGACCTCTGTGGTAGGAGAAGTGATGGAATCACTTCTGAAGGAAAGAACAGTTGAGTACTTAGAGGCCAGTGGAGCACAGGACCCAAGGCAGCATGGGTTCGCCGGGAAGGTCATGTCAGACAGAATCTAATAGATTTCTTTGACTGGGTGACCAAAGCAGTAGACCAGGAGGGGCTGTGGACATGGCCTACCTAGACTTTAGCAAGGCATTTGACACAGTCCCACACAAAAGATTAATAGTCAAATTAACTAGCCTGGGGTGGGACCCAGGGTGGTAGCCTGGGTAAAACATTGGCTGAACAACAGGACACAGAAGGTAAGTGTAAATGGATCCACTCTGAAGAAAGGGGTTACTAGTGGGGTACCGCAAGGTTCAGTATTGGGTCCAGTCCTTTTTAATGTCTTCATCAGTGACATTGCAGAGGGACTGGAAGGAAAAATATACCTTTTTGCAGATGACACAAAGATCTGCAACAGGGTTGATACACAAGGAGGCGTGGAAAGGATGAAAAGGGACTTGACAAGGTTGGAGGAATGGTCAGAAGTATGGCAGCTAGGATTCAATGCAAAGAAGTGCAAAATAATGCACCTGGGAAACAAGAACCCAGGGGAAGAATATACAATGGGTGGGGAGGTAGTAACAACAACAAAAAAGGAAAGGGACCTGGGGGTAATCATATCAAACGACCTTAAGGTTAGCAAGCAATGTGAGAAGGCAGAAGGAGGGCTGGGGGTATACTGGGATGTATAGGGAGAGGCATCATCAGCAGAAAACAGGAAGTTGCTATCCCTCTGTACAGACAGTTGGTGAGACCCCATCTGGAGTACTGTGTCCAGTTCTGGAGGCCACATCTCTGCAAGGACATAGACAGGATAGAGGCAGTCCAGAGGAGGGCAACTAAAATGATGCAGGGTCTGCAAGAGAAGCCATATGAGGAGAGACTAAAGGAGCTTAACATGTATACCCTTGAGGAAAGAAGGGAGAGGGGGGACATGATAGAAACTTTTAAGTACCTCAGTGGAATCAACAAAGTCCAAGAGGGTAGCATCTTTCAGAAAAAGAGACTTGCAAGAACAAGGGGACACAATTTAAAGATAGAAGGAGGGCGATTCAGGGGCAATGTGAGGAAGTATTATTTCACAGAGAGGGTAGTGGATGCATGGAACAGCCTTCCTGAGGAGGTTGTGGGGTCTAAAACTGTGGGAGAATTCAAGAATGCATGGGACAGACATAAGGCAATTCTTGTGGGGGGTAGGAAGAAATAGGCTGTTGGTTAACTAGGATCTGCGGCCTATCCTGTATGTAGGGAAATGGGCAGCCTAGATGGGACTAGCGGTCCTTATCTGCCATCAAAGTCTATGTTTCTATGGCACTTATTGTAAGAGATGGGGATTTTCCGTGCTGTCCTGGGCAACATTTCCCCTGTCAATAAAACAGGTCGATGTAACCTCACCCTCTCCCTTGGTGCACTTGGGAATGGTCTGTCACAGCTCAGTGTGCCTTTTCTGGTTAACTAGTTGTGTTTACATGTCTTTGGACAGGACTACCAGATGGCCCAGTGTCAGCCATGCCAATGACTTGCCAGGTTAGGTACCAGACTAGTGATCAGGTGGCAGAGGGATGGCAAAACACTCCTCATTACAGCATTCTCCAGCTTGGGGTTGGCACTGCAGCTGTGTCACCACAGCAGCCTCCGTAGTGGGTCAGGGATTTTGCTCTCACTCTGGACCATGTTGAAGGCCTCCACGTGGCAAAACATTTTCATGAAATATTTCAGATCACAAAATTCAGGCATAAGTAAACTTTGTCCACCATTTGCAACTACAAAGGTATGGTTTTGCACCTGAAATAATAAAAACTGGATTCAAAAAATCACCCACAGACACAAAATACAATGTTTGTGCCTTTTGAGCTTGTAATGTTATTAGAATCCAAGCCATGTGAACTGTTAACGTAACTGTACTTTGTGGAGATAAGCTTTCACCTCAGGGATAAACAAGGACCGAAGGTCTTCGATGAGATTTTAAAGAGACATATGTGGTAGATTGACTACAGGTAAAATAAGGAGCAGAGGGTCTTCTAACAGCCTTCAGAGATATTTATTTATTTATTTATTTCAAAATGGGATTAATACCTTTGAGTCAAGGACTCATTTTCAAAGGTTCCAAGTCAGTAGAAACAAAACATAACATTTAATACATTAAGTAGACAGATAGTAACATAAGATTCCTTACACAGGCATACATTAAGGTGAGGTTACATGCAAATTATAAGCAGTAATAAAAATTGTTTCATTTACGTAAAGAGAGGAGTGCATAAGGAATACAAGTGTGTAAAACAGCATTATACAATAGGGGTTAAGTAATATGCCCCTAAGTAAATAGTTATATTCTCACTGCATACTGATATCAGCATGCTGACGTGTACACAGTGAGAAAAGCCACTAGATAAATATACTGTGTACACGTCAGCAAAAAATATCAGTATCTTCTCTACGTCAGCTACTCTACTAGCTGAGCTACTTCTCGGCAACTCAAAAAAAAAGAATGGAACACTTGTATTGAATTAAGGTAAAGCAAAAAAAAAAAATCACTGTTAAACAACATAACATGTGAAACATTTATATGCTTACCTACTAAACCGATATACCACCTCAGAACACCCCAAAACTGTATACAGGTGCCTGCACCAATATAAATGGCACTGAGTGTCCCAAACAAATACAACCCCACAACCCAAAAAGAAAACTACACAACTAATAAATATAACATTGTGAGCAAGAAATAAAACGACTACCACAGAAAGCAAAACAAGACGCCAAACATGGAAATACTAAAACGCTGCAGAAAAGTGACACTAATCAATCACAGACCACCACATAAACAACCAACCAGAAACATTGTCATTTACCAAACAGACCAATCACAAACTACAATAATATATATTCATTCAACCAAACAACTAACACAAAACGCTGCGGAAGAACACTGAAACAAAAATAACAGAGGTACCTGACAAACTCTACTAAACAAATAGACAAAACCCCTATTGTATAAAAACCAATATTATATAAATGCATATGATGATACAAGGCATTTGAAGCGTGCATAACATAACTCATGAGGAAGAGAGCTCGGGAAAAATCACTCATGGCTCTGCTACGCGGAGCCACTCGTGACAATTCCCGAGCTCACTTGCCACTTGTTATATTACACATATCAAATGCCTCAGCATCATGTATCCCCTTAGTATCAACTAGGGCTTAACAATACAGCAAAATAAGCCGAAGTATGAGCATGTGGTACATACAATAAAAGTACTAGGAGGTTCCATGTGATGATAGCGATCAAGAAACAGTGATCGCTGTCATCGCGAATGTATATCGTCAAAAAGCATTTTGGTGACATGCACCGTTGTGACCTGACTTCTGGTAACAAAGTGTTTTTGGGGCTCTGCTTCCCCTGCACCACCCCTCGTGGGGGCTTTCCCCCTACACCACTCTTACTTAAGATTCTAAACTCCAGGGGGGTGCATGTCGAGGAGGGGCAAAACACTGTTCCCAAGCAGGTCCCAAACCCAGTGCCTACTGCACCATAGCCAGCCACCCTCGCCACCACACCACTTGGCTGGCTCAGTTGCAGCAGGCTCACCTTCCCTTCTAAACTCTCCCTCCTATCTGTCCTCTACAGCTCCCCATCCCTCCCCTTCTGGTCACTCTAGGCACTATACCATCGCTACCGTTGCAGGGTAGCTGATGATGATAGCGCTGTAAATGAGTTGCTGTTTCTACAGTTGCTCATTTATAATCACTATCATCATGGGCTACTATACTGGGATCAGCAAGGTTCCACCCAGTAGGACTCAATAAGCTATCCGAATCACAGTGGTGGGATTCACTTAAGTTGGGCATACAAAAAAAGATGGACGAGGGGGTGTCAGCCAGTTGTGGGCATCGTCAGGGACAGGAAGGGATGATGGAGAGTGAGAGAGGATAGGTGAGTGTGGAGTAGGTGAGGAGAGGAGAGGTGAGGAAGGAGGCAGGAGACAGGGCTTAGTAGTGGGGGTTGGGGAGGGTAGGTGGGTGAGAGTGATTTCAGATGTTGGGAAATAAGTGCTTAGAACAGGCAGGTACAGGTCTTAGTAGTCTCAAGATATGATCTGAGCCCTGTTTTGAATGCACTAATCTTGGCATACGTATAAGATATTTATGAATGAGAATGGCTTCCACTGAACTAAGGTGCTGAGATATAAGTAGCCCATGCTGAATTTCAAAGCTTTTTTTTATTTTCCAGCTTAAACACACAGAAAAATATGAACAGGAAAAAGGCAAAGGCAGCTTCCCAGCTATGATTACTCCAGCTTACCAAATAGCAAAGAAAGCCAGCGAGCTTGCAAGTAATGTAAGTGTAACAATTACTTCTAAAACTGCTGCTGTTTATGTACTTCACAAATTTGCCTGTATTGTGTGAATGACTTCAGAGAGTTTAATTTCTCTTAGTGTCATTGTACATTAACTGTGCAGATTCAGTGTTTTTAGCACTCAAAGCTCAAGGGCTTTATTTATAAAGTAGTCATTTATGGGGCTATGATTCAGAAATGGCCCAAAATACACTCACCCTCTTGTCCCTCATTGCTAAAAGCACTTACATGCAAAATCCTTCCTCCCGTGTTGCCTCAGAAGGTTCAAGGAACTGGCGGACAGTTACAGAATATTGGCTGGATAATGGATATTCGATTGGAATCCCAGATTCTGGTCTTGAAAGATATATTTATGTTTAGAACATGGGCCCCCTGCTGGTGTCACAAGTGACTGTTTGGGATGGCAGATTTCAGGTACTACACTTTCTTTTCATTGTTTTTGACTGGAATCAAAAACTCTCTTTTTAACAAAAAGAGTACTTGTCTTTGCCTGAGAGGTATATGTTAAGAAAAGTGATCACTGTTCTGCTTGATGAGGTTATGTCATGTAATCCTCATCCCTCAAAGGTAGTCTGCAGCTTTTACAGCCTTCAGAGGTAAGACTAATGGATGGGTTACTGCCTGAGCCCCTGTCACTTCTCATTCCCTACATGTAAAGAGGTTGCAGTTTAAGGGCAGACAGTTAAGCAGTGTGGTCTACTGGTTAGAGTACTGAATGTAAAGCAAAGGTTCCCAGGATTGAATCCCACCTTAGTCACTAACTCATTCATATGAACATACGATATGCCAGCAAAAAGGTATCAACAGATTCCAATCCGATTTTCATATTTTGGACTTTAGGAACTTCTAAATCCTAATCCAATTCTGTTTCAAATCCCAAAAGGATCAAAAAATCAGATTTAGGATTCATATCTGACATCCTAGATCCTAAACGACTATATAAAATTGGTTTTCGGATTAAGTTTAGGATTTATTATATTCAGACTGCAGATTTGAAAGTTCTGAATCCAAAAACTGGATCAGAATCTGACTACTCTAATTCCGTTTGGTGGATTCTGAGCAAGTCTAATTTAAATAATTTGAAAGAAGCATTTTATGGTACATGCTGAGAGCCACCTTATGGCTGCTTGGTACTCTATAAATGAGCTTAATGTCACCTGTATAAGCAATATACATACATCTTTGTTTAGCATTGTAAGTCTGCACCATGAAAAAGCTGTAGAGTGCAGTGAAATGCTAGGGGAGTTTTGTGTACTTTTTCAGAATTTGTTTTGGTACCTTTAGCAGTGAATTCTTTGTGTAGTACCAATTGCTGGAGCAAATTTATTAAGGGTCCTCAGTGTGCTCGATAACGCCATTCAGTTTGGCAACATATCAATTTATGCCACTCAATTCAGTCCGCGACATGTCATTCGGAACTATGAGCTCTGGCGTAAAGTGTGCTCCTGTACAAATTGTCCCATGGCAATTCACCCCCTGCATAAATGTAATAAAATAAACTCCAGGTGGCACAAAATGGAAAGGAATTGTGCAAGGAGGGGATTGACACCTGAGCTCATAGTCCAGAGGGAGTTGTCGTGGAGCAGAATGACCAGCATAAATTGATGTGTCCCCATTCAGTTTTGCCTGAAGCCTGTTTATAACTGAGTACCAGCTGGTATGTAGGCGTCTGCCTTTTTTAATTTCTTTTTGGCAGCATATGAAGTCAGCAGTTTTTTTTGTTGTTTTTTTTGGTATATAGCTTTTTCTCCTGAGCCCTGGCAGGGGCTATGGTCCTCCGGAAGAGGAACTCTCTCTCTTGGATTTTGCCATGCCGCATTTTAGCCAACCCTGGTATTTCCCCATGGTTTGCCCCCTGTGGCAGGGCTGAAGGTGGCACCCCTCCCCGGAGACCCAATCCAGAACCCAGAGTCAGCTCATGGTACGGTGGACTGTCATGGAGCCCTGCCAGGCTTGTTTTCCTCCTGTATTTCTCCCGAACCCCCTCTCTACCAATGTGGTTATGTCAGAGGCCGCGTCTCCCAACTCGTATTGCCCTCCAGTCACCACCAGAGGGCAGTCAGCGAGCGGGACAATGTGAGACCCTCCTCCTGAGAAAGAAGAGTAGTCCACCAGATGCTCAATCCTCTCTCCCTCTGCTGACCTCCAGTGACCCGGGCTCATTCCTGAACCCTGGTCATCAGCATGGCGCAAGGTAGCGACCAGCACCTCAACCTCTAGCGCCATTGGGCCAGCCGAAGTAAGCAGTTGTTTGTGAAGTTCCAAGAGGCACAAGTATTTGGATAGAACAAATGTGGAGGAGCAAAGTTCTCATGGTCTTTGAAAGGCAAAGCAAGCTAGTAATAGAGATGCTTAAAACTGGAGATCCAAGGCCGAAGTAAAAATTCAAAATTTTAAGAGTTTAATGAGACAGGAATATGTCTGCAAATACAGGATATCTGTTTGATGGTGAAATCAAGGTGGCTTTCCTCAGAATTTTGAGATATAATTTGATAGAAGGCCAGATCAAGATGGAAGGATAGTCAGCACCAGCCAAGAGGAGCTAGTGATATAATGCAACCGTTTAGCTTCTTTACAGTAAGAAGAAACACTAGGAATTGTTTGGTGGAAATTGTATGTGCACTTAGGTGTTGCTGGGCACAAAATACACTATACTTATCCCATGCTGTCTGGTACGCTAGAGTGGTCAAGGGTGTCATAAAATGATGAATAGTTTGATGTTAAATAAAACTTTAGGTCACCTGGAGATCCTTGAAGGGTGGGGACGGTGAACCTTTTTTTCTGCTTCTGGATTGAGGAATCAAAATTTCTGAAACTGACATGGGATAAGCTATCAGCAATGGAATTTGTGGATCTGAGAATGTAAACAACTTTAGTAGTGAACTGGTGTAGTAAGGAAATTCAAGTAAGCCTGTACAAGAAATTCATAATAGACAGGAGCTATAAACATTCTTTATTGTTAATTTCTATAGCGGCCTGATTGTCAAATACAGGAGGACTCCAAAAATGTGCCACATGAAACCCAGTAGTAAGCTGCAACAATGGGATGAATTTCAAATAAGTTCAAAGTAGACTTGCATTGTGGAATAGCCAGCATTTATTTGTGCCAATGTTTGATGGACTAATGTCTTTTGTAGTAGACTGTAAAGTCATGAATAGGAGAGGAGTCTGTAAATATCTTTGAGGAGTGTTGACTAAAGGTTGGTAGAATATCTAGATGGGCATGGTCTCCAGGATGTAAGGCAGCACGGGTTTATGGGAGGTGATATAAAACTAAACTTGATGGGCTTCTTTGGGTCACTAAAACAGTGGTCAAGAGTCAAGCAGTGTATATCCTTTACCTGGACTTCAGTGAGGCCTTTGACTCTGTACCCCACAAGAGTTTGATGAGGAAGTTTGTGGATCTTGGGGTTGGAGAGAAGTTAACCAGATGGGTGAAAAAGTGGCTTAGGACCAGGACCCGGGGAATGGTGGTGGTGTGGGGGAGGGGAGCTATATAGCACCAGGGAGGCCACCAGTGGGGTTCCACAGGGCTTGGTGCTCGGACTGGTGCTGTTTAATCTATTCATCAGTGATACAGGGGATGGCACTAAGGACAACACTTTCTTTTTTGTGGACAACACCAAGCTCTCTGGGAGGATGGACACAGCAGAAAGGATTCAAGACCTAAAAGAAGATCTAGAAAAACATGAGAGGTGGCTTGGGATTTGGCAGCTCTGCTTCAATGCAAAGAAGTGGAAAGTTAAGCACATTGGGATCAAGAACCCCAGGACCGAGTATAGCCTGAGAGGGGTCTGGGTATCTCCATCATAGGAGGAGAAGGATCTGGGAGTAATGATCACTAGTGACCTAAAGAACTCCACACAATGTACTGTAGGAAAGCAGCAGCTAAGGCAAATCAAATCTTGGGCTGCATTGCAAGAGAGATCAGCAGCAGGCAAGAGGAAGTAATGCTGCCTCTTGCACAGGTAATTTTTGAGGCCATATCTGGAATACAGTGTATAGTACTGGCACCCATACCTAAAAAAAAGACATTTACCTACTGGAGACAGTCCAGAGGAAGGCAGCAAAGATAATCATGGACCAGCAAGGTAGAACATATAATGAGAGGTTGCAGGCCTTGAACATGTACTCCCTCGAGGAGAGTAGAAAGAGAGGGGACATGATTAAGACCATCAGGTATTTAAAGGGAATAAATAGGGGGGATAAGGAGGGTCTCTAAGCTTAGTGGAAACTAAAGCATGAGGGGTAAAGTCTTAAGTTGGAGCGGGGCGGTTTAGGAGGGAGACTAGGAGGCACTTCTTCATAGAGAGGGTGGTGGCAGGTGGAATGTGATTCCAGAAGAGGTGGCTTCATTGAAGATGGTGGGCAGCTTCAAGAGAGGCTGGGATAGAGTTAAGGTGAAAATAAGGATCAAGGGTGGGGCAGACGGAGCGGAAGGATGGATTGGGGGGGGGCAGGGTCAGTGGCTTAAGCTGAGGACCCTGCAATATGAGCAGACTAGACAGACCAAATGGCATTATTCTGCTGGCTTATGTTTGACTAGGATCATCAGAACTGATAACAAGAAGTACTGTTCTAAGCAGATAAGAAATAGCTCTGCATTAAAGCAAATAAGAAATGATAGAATGGCTCAGCAATTTTTCTGATGGTGAATGTGAGATGTCTTAAAACGGAATAGAGGTCCCATTTAGTGCATGATTTTAGGGACAAAAACATGGAAATGATAAGAGACTATATGGATTCTTTTATCTTCAAGTAAGTGGATCTGCATAAGGTGGAAATCGAAGGTAATACCCCGAAACAGTGCTGGTTGTTGGTCCCAGGGTCTTTCCCAAACAAATGGTATGACTAGATGGGCAAGGGATAGATTTTTGGAACAAAAGTTGTCTACAGGGCAGCCATGACTTGGGGTCAACACTTCATAGTTGCACATATCGCTTCTCACATTTAAGTCCCTTTTCCTATCTACTGTACTTAGTATGCCAAGTCCATTCTGACATGGCTCACCACTCTAATGAAATTCTGACAAAGAAAACTGAGGGGATCTTGTCTGGATTCAAAGTCACAGTCTCTTGATTATCAGGCTGTATACCTTTCCACTGGCCACCAAGCTGGAACAGCAGTGAAGCTCAGCTGTTTAGCGTAGATGTTACAGGCGTGCTTAGGAAGCAGCCATATTCATGTCTGCCTCCGAGGCAGCACTGCCTCAGAGACAGGACTGCCTTGGAGGCAACTTTTATTTCAAAAATCTGTCACTTGCCCTAGAAGGTCAAATAAATCCATAAGGCAAGTAATTCTAGAAGACAGAGTGGTGGAGGCAAGACTGAGGTATAAGAAATCAACTAATAAAGGTATCATAAAAGGCCATTTAAAGATTCGACACAGTGCCTGAGAAACTGAGTTCAACATTTTGGGGCTACTTCTACAGTTTGTATTAATATGCAGTAAGTTGTTCCATTTGACTTAATGCAACTGCCGTAGCTTCCGGTGAACATGCTTTTTTTGTAAGCATCTGAAATGTCAGCTTTGTATAGTCATGTATACGTTCTATTCAAATGAATTTGATGGCATCATTAACACATGAATAAAACAGAGAGCAGTCAGAATACTGTATAAGTGAATTGATGCTTGGAATGCTAGAAGAATATGACAGAAAAATATCATTGTCTGGTTATTTTCTTGCAGCTATCCTGTTGGGGTGATACCATGTTGGAAAAGGTGGTCAAGGAAATGGTCCACTCAGTAATCTTTTGCTGACTTCATTTTTCCAAAAGTTGATCAACAGTGTGAGGCTTAGTAAATGCTGTTAGTAGATGGGGGCATTCCTAAGGAGCTGTTCGAATAGAGCAAACGTCAGTAAGAATTAAGGCCTTTCACCTGAAATGCAACAAAATCTTGGTTAGGATGATCCAGGAAATGGTCATATAGGTCAACAACTTGTACCAAAGTAGAAGAATAGAAAAAATGCAACTGTTGATAAGTAAATGTAATTTTCAGTAGGTATTGGATAAAGGTAGGCTGTGGCAAATGCATTTGACATTTGCTTCACCGCAATAGCTACAAATATGCATAGACTGTACGTACACATTGGATAACAGTAGGTTTCATTGAAGTTATTGCATAGCTGTCTTACAGTAAGATGACTTCACAACCTTGTTGTTGATATAGTTTCTGGGTGTAATGAACACATTCTCGGCTGATGACATTTGTTCTGGTTTTGATGGAGGACTTCTTGATTCATTAGTGTACAATTGGATTACTGATGAGAAAGGTATCTGCAGATAGCTCAGGTTAATGCCTTTTGTCCAGTGAAGTAACAGCAAAAGAGCTCATTATCGAGTGAACCCCAAACATTAAAACCCTAAAGGATGACAACAGATTTGACTGATCAAGCCTCATGCTAATCATAGAAAGATTGTTCCCTTGTACTGAATGACGACATCAGCTATGATATACAAATACGAATCCAGCTCTTCACGGTGTTTCAGAAAGGTATCAAACATGATATCTTGGTTTAATAGTAGAGGCTGTTATGAATTTGGGAACCAACAGCTTCTTCAGTATGAGTGTCTTTCGGTTTCAAGATTACCCAGGCATCTCCAATGGATATAATTCTGTTCTCTGTTGTATCATGTGAAAATATGAGCAGTACAGCCAGATTAACTTACTTCACATCAACTGTATTGTTTCATAAATGAGGAGGAACATGACGTACAAGGCATACAGACTGAAGAATGGAGGCTGATTGCGCAGAGGATAGTTTATAAGATAACGTAGGAGGAGTATTACATTGAGTGGACAGCATAATGGAAAGACTGAGCATGGGAGAAGGATGAGCAAGTTGGTTAGGAGTAGGAGGTCAAGGAGATTTTGAGTCAGGAATGCCCAAAGTCTGGTTACTAGTCCCTGGGATCTGGCCAGGCAATGGAGATGATGAGGAGGAAGATTACGACATCTTTAAGCTCATTCAGTGGATTAGATGGTTGCTTTGAGGCTCGGAAGCATCTGGACCTATGGCTTGAAGAGCAGTGACATATAGATTGAATAGCTGCTGCCATTTGGCTGATGAGGAATAAAGGACCTTCATGGCAGACAAAGCTAACATTAACTTAGTCATAGGACAGTCTTTATGTAGAGAATAATGTATGGGGTGGAGTGCATTACAAGAATTGAATACACATCCGAGGTGTGTGATTTAAAGGTATTAAATCTGAGTATTAACTCCACCCATTACATTATTTTTTATAATTTCTGGCCATCAGTTTTTTCCTACCCCCCAGCTGAACGCGGGAGTTCTGTACTATGTCGGAGTCTGCCTTGTAAGTTCACTCCTTATAGATCTGTCTTGCAAGTTCACCTCTTATAGAGGATTGCAGGTATAGCTTTTAAAAAGTTAATCTGCTAACCCCCCCTAAACTAAACTGTATTTGTTTGTTTGTTTGTTTGCTGTCTGCCAACCTTAATGACAAAGGTCTGAATTCAGTCGCTGTCAGTTTGTGGTGGAAATGACATTTGCCTGAGCACTTTCAATTTCTTGGCTAGTGGGGGATAGAATTCTTCATGACAGGTTAGTCCATGTTTAAGAATATGCTTTACTGAGCTCTGTTTAGTGTTGTGAAAGTGCTGAAGAAACCAAAAATGGTTTACCGTGAGAGAGAATGCTTCACTTTGAGCAAGTCCCATGTGCAGCTTCTTCTTGTGTTTCAGCATGTGCTTGCCATAATAACCAACCAGTTATTTCAGCAAATAGCAACTGGCCATCACCACTAAAAAAATTGATGGCCAGTTATTATGTTTAGGCAAATGTGCTGGTGTGGGCAATTTCTTGGCTTTGGATCGGAGTTTTATCAAGGGAAACCTATTGGAACCAGCTTCCTCATCTTTGGTGTCTTGATTATCAGATACTACAAAAGAATTAGAGAAGGCCAAGCTGGCAAAGATGGCAAGAAAAGGAACCCTCTCTGGTTCTCAAAAGAAGTATTCGCTATAGTGAGAAAAAAAAAGCTGCCTACAGGAAGTACAAGGCATCAAATAAAAAAGGGGATAGGGAATGTTATAGAGAGAAAATGAGGGAGGTGAGCAAGGCAATAAAGAAGGCCAAAGCCCAGACTGAGGAGAAGACTGCAGAAGGGGCACAGAGAGGTGACAAAGCCTTCTTTAGGTACATAAGGGAAAAAAGAAAAACCAAGGGGGGTATAGTCAGGCTAGTAGCGGTAGAAGGGAACATAGTAGAGGAGGATGTAGATAAGGCAGAAGTACTAAACAGGTACTTCTGCTCCGTGTTTACAAAAGAGGAGGAGAGCAATGGACCAGAGCCAGTTAGAAACCACACCGCTGAGCTAGCAGTCGATACAAGTCCCTTCATGGCAGACCAGGTCTTGGAAGCACTAAACAAATTAAAAGAGGATAAAGCCTTGGGACCAGATGTAATACACCTCAGAATCCTCAAGGAACTGGGAAGGGAAATGGCAGCTCCCTTGGTAGCCCTATTTACTAAATAACTTGTGAGCGGAGAGGTTACCAAAGACTAGTAGAAGGCATCGGTGGTCCCGCTCCATAAATCTGGGAGCAGGAAGGAGGCAGGAAACTACCGCCCAGTGAGTCTCACTTCAGTCATAGGAAAACTGATGGACTCCTTAATAAAGCAGAGAATATTAGCATTCCTGGAATCCAGCGGTCAGCAGGATCAGAAACAACATGGGTTCACGAGAGGGAGGTTTTGACAAGCAAACCTGGTAGAGTTCTTAAACTGGGTTTCAAATGCAATTGATAATGGGGAAGCAGTAGATGAAGCCTACCTAGATTTTAGCAAGGCCTTTGACTTTGTTCCACAGAGAAGGCTGATAAAGAAACTTGATGGCACAGGGGTGGGGCAGAAGGTGGTAAATGGATGAAAAATTGGCTGCATGGTAGGACAAAAAGAGTGCAGGTTAATGGCACATAATCACATGTGCGGGAGGTGACCAGCAGGGTACCCCAGGGCTCGGTATTAGGGTCCTTGCTATTCAATGTATTCATAACCTACATTGCAAATGGGCTTGAGGGAAAGGTGTATATGTTCGCAGATGACACCAAGATTTGCAACAGGTTGGATTCCCAGGAAGGAATTAAGAAAATGGAATAAGACCTAAGGAAGCTGTAGGAATGGTCCAAAGCATGGCAGCTGAAATTTAACACCAAAAAGTGCAAAATCATGCACCTAGGAAGAAGCAACCCCAAAATGGAGTGCTACTTGGGAGGAGAAAGACTAACCAGCCAAGAACGAGACCTGGGGATCATGGTATCAGACAACTTGAAAGTGGATAGACAGTGCGAAAAGGCAGTGCTAAAAGCTAGTGGCATGCTGGGATGCATTGGGAGGGACTCACCAGCAGAAGGAGGAGGTAATAGTACCGCTGTATAAGGCACTTATCTGCCTCCACATGGAGTACTGCATGCAGTTTTGGAGACCACATCTCTAGGAAAGACATTGATAGGATAGAGACAGTGCAACAAAGGGCAGCACCAAATATCATATGAAAACAGGTTGAGGAAGTTAAACCTATACTCCCTGCAGCAGAGGAGAGAGAGAGGGGAAACATGATCGAGACCTTCAAGTACATCAAGTGTATAAATAAGGTGCAGACGCAAGAACATTTTCGTGTCAAGGGAGGCAGTAGAACAAGGGTACATGACCTGAGACTACAAGGGGAAAGGTTCAGGACCAGTTGTAGAAAGTTCTTCATCACAGAGAGGGTGGTGGATGCCTGAAACAGCCTGCCACCAGAGACCGTGGGAGCAAAAATGGTCAAGGGATTCTAGAGAGCTTGGGACAGATACAAGGGTATCATTCACCATGGGGGCAAATGGGGGGGTAGAAAGTACAAAACCTTGGCCAGACTAGATAGTCCTGTCAGTCCCCTTCTGCTATCATCTTCTGTGTTTCTATGTAGGACAGGAATAGGCAACTGAAACTCAGTGATGGAGAAAAAAAATCATAAAGCTATGAAGGAGGCATTACTAGGAAGCTTGGCTGATTCAATATCAAGTGGTGCTGTAGCTCTGTGTAGATGAGAAATTAGCAAGGTCGACTACAAGGCATTATGCAGAGAAAAGTATGGTGCTACAAGTGGAAGCAGGTTGTGAGATTAGAGTAAGCCAGGGTGTATTATTGCAGCAGGAAGGCATGGGAAAGGGGAAATTATCTACCCAACAAAGGTACACTACACCGGAATTTGTTTCCAGGTGCAGCCTGGGAACACAAGGAAGTTAAGTGACTTACTCAGGGTCTCACAACATGCAAGTGGGGGCTGACGGGATTCAAACCCAGGTCTCAAGGTTTGCAGCGCAGTGCCCTTAACCACTATGCTATACTGCAAGGCAGAAAGGTTCCAGTTATAGGCAACAGCTATGCAGCTGTAGAAATGACTGGGATTACTGTGATAAGTTGCAGGCTCAGAAATGCCGCTGGCCACCAGAGGACACTGTAGAGGCAGTAGCACTGTATCTGAGGCAGGCAGGAATGTAGCTGGAGTGGTTAGCCACTGGTTGAAAGCTACAGGTGGCTTGAGAGCGCAGGACTAAGGAGAGAGTGTACCAGTTGTTTGTATATTTGTGCCAAGCACTTTAAGTGTTATTAAAGAAGTGGAGAGCATGTCAGTCATAAAGCAGGCAGCATGCTCAGGCATTTTAAGAAGAACTCAACAAACATTTGGCCTGGGTAGTACGCTAGAGGTGTCGCATGCTAGGTCGATATACATTTATGTGGGTTCATGTTGTATATGATGTAATATACTTTAGAATTAAGACACTGTCCCTTTAACATGTAACTACAAAATAACTGGTATTTCTATAAAGGCTAGTCTGGACCTGTTATATTTCAAGATAAAGGAAGACAGGTATATGGCCCCAGGAAAACATAAACATCCCACTGTGGCTTTCCATAACAAGGAACGGGTAATATAATGACCATGGGGTCAGAGGTTAAGCCAAATGCATGGACCAGATGTCATTGGGATTGACATGGAACCATAGTGACACCTACTGGGAAAGGTGAACTGTTGCACACTAATATCTGTTTTGTCCCAAAATCATTAACCCCACCCAGAGAAAAAGATAAAGTGGGTGTGTCCTAAAATGACCCTCCAGTATAATGTCCGACACACTTCGAATGCAGAGCAGTTGAATAGTGTTTTAGTTGAAAGGCAGATCACCTGTTTTTTCCAACTGGCATATACTTGTAGCCAGAAGTATATATGTGGGCCTGGGGGAAATCTCCAAACCCAGTCCTGAGTATAGGGAAAGTTTGACTTACCGCATACTGAATAGAAAATTCTGATTTTTAAGTCAGAACTTTGGAAACCAAGACTTTGCACAAATGCAACATCTGAACACTTTTTAAAAGGACATCCAGAGACTTGGATCAAGGGCTTACTACACATTCTGTTGCCTAATGAACTGTCATCTGTACCAGGACATTTGAAATATTGTTTGAACTTTAACATCAAACAAGGTATAGTTTAGAATACAGTACCTAGTGTTTTCTGTAAACCATCCAGTTTTACTTTTGTTATTGTCTGCATTTCAAAGTTCTTCCTAATTGTAGACTTTTCTGCATTGCTTTTATTTTAAGTAAAGTTTTATGATTTTCTTATCAACTCTGCCTGGGGTCTGGTTATGTGATTTAAAATTTAAACAGAAGTGTTTTGAAAAGACTGTGTGTCTAAAAAGATAGAAATCTGCTTGGCTATCACATAAAAACTACCTAGGCAAGACGTAGCCAGTGCCCATGGTGGGATTCAAATATTGAAAGTAGTGCAGAGTCAAGGGAACTCGAAATGATAGAATCCACCCTCCCACTGGGAAAAGGAAAGCTGGGAAATCTTCCTGAAACCCTTACTCCTACTCATGAGTTCCTCAATAGGGGGATCCTCTCTGCAAACAGGAGGTCCTACCAGGCTGCCCGAGATTTTGGACACTTACCAAAGATGAATCCAGAGTGGATCATTGGAGCAAACAGCCAATGCAGTAGCAGGGGAAGGAAGCCACAAAGAAAGGCAAGTCTTTGGCTCAGGACCAGAGTCGCAGATGTGGAGGTGAGCAGTAAGGCTGTAGTGCAGGAAGTAATCATATAGGAAACAAATACTGAGGGAACAGAAACACAGGATTTTGAACCCCAAAAGCAATGGTAACAAGTGGTAGCCATCAGCACAGCTGAAGTGCACCTGGCAGTTAAAGCGCTGACTACCGAGTGGCCTGCAGAGGGGGGTTATGTAGTGTTTAGGGGCAAAACTAAAACCCTGCTGCCCCACCAAACCTTCTAACAACAAAAACATTCGAGTGTTCTAAATAATGAAGTATTACAAAGCAAAACTGAACAGGTTCAAAAACATGCAACTAAAATGAAACCAAGTTTATCAAAGTTTCCATATAGTGAAAGAATGAAAACATTTAATCTTATGCCCCTAGAGGTTAGAAGGAAGCGTGGTGATTGTCTCCACTTCCATAACATCATAAATGATCAGATCTTGAAAAATGGATGTGGTATAATTAGTAATAATAGAAATAAAAACTTAAGATCACACAATAATCAATTTGAAATTCCTATGACAAATACAAAAATGAGAGAAAACTTGTTTACAGTGCGTACAATAGCATTTTGGAATTGCTTGCCTAATAATGTAGTAAACATACCTGATTAAAGTAAGTTTAAAAAAGCCTTAGACAATTTTTTGGATTACTGAAAGCTGTGCCCCATTTGTGTGGGGGGACATAGATGATGGGCTTACGCCTATTTGCATCCTAATCTTACAAAGTACAAAATAACTCTAAAACTTGTATCACTTTGCAACATATGAACTTTTGCGCTATTTACTGCTATGTTTTCCCTTGTATAAAGGGTTGTTGACTGTAAATGCCATTATGTTTCAAGAAATGTTCACTTAACAAGGTGATCCGTATTGTATGTCCTGTTTTTGTAATTGGCAGGACCTCCCAGCATTCTCAATAGATCACCCTCTTTTATCAAATATTACCAATTGGTTATTATTTATTTATTTATGCATTTATTCATGTATTTCAAAAGTTTCGACAGGAAAGGCATACTGATCTGATAACAGCTTGTTTCCAGATGCATCTTGGGGTGACAGGAAGTGAAGATATATCAAGAGGTGTAAAAAAATCAAACTAAACAGTAACATCAACATTACGTTACAAAAATAGAAGTCACATGCTGGCTACCAGAAGACAAAGACCTGGGCACTATTTCTGTCAACCAAAGCTCACTGTGACAGAATATGATTTTGCAACAAGCTGTATACAATATTTGCTTTAAATGAATAGCAAAATGCATAAATGAAATAGAATGAAAGACAGACAAAAAACTAAATATGTAATTGCTTATTGTAAGTTAATGAATCAAAGAACCAATTTATTTTTAAACAGATTTGATGGGATTGCTGTATTTAAATGACCACAGTGTATGTAGAGGAAAATTAATAAACTCCCTTCTGAACATGCCGCAAATACTGCAGCTTCCTTAGAACCTTAACTTTAGCAGAGACTAAAGCAGATGCATTCCACATAGGAAACAAGGGCAAGATTTTCACCCCCTCTCCCCAAAGTCAAGCAGAATCCAGCTTGTGGGAACACATATTCATCATTTCCTTTACATGTCAATCATTTGAATGAAACTGTCAAACGTGAAGATTCTAGAGACTTTATGGCTTTTTGGGGTCACATTGGCCAAGAAAAAAAAAACAGCAAACAGATTTAGATGGCAGATGACATGCTATAAATGTATCTAATGCCTCAAATTACCACCGAGTGTTTATAATCTTATGTTATTTGTGTGCTAGACACAAGTGTGGCAAAAAATGACAAGTAAGGTTCATTCAAACTTTGGCTCATGGACTCGGATATTCAAACTGCGCCAGGCTGTGGGGCAAGCCTGGGTGCAGCGCAACTTAGCTATGCAGGGGCATTGACTGGGCGATATTCAATGGAGCTGCGCCATGGCACAGCATCTTTGAATATCGCACCCTGGCCACCCGCAGTATGCATGGTGCCGTGGCACTGCACCAGCATAAGTGGCCAGAGTGGAGCAGGGGATGCGCTAGCGCAAGTTCCATTGCGCTATGCGCAACAACTGCAGTATTCAAAAGTGCACATACAAATGGGGCCATAATGTAGACAAGGCGCAAATAGCGCCATTTGCATGTCATTATGGCCCAATTTGCATGCAGGTGCGCCAATCCGTGGTGACTTGCACCTGGCACCCTGCCAGGCAGCAGCCATCGGGGACCAACGCCCCTGCACAGCACGGCAATGTGCCCCACAGCCCGATCGCAGGCTTCAGTAAATATAAATCGCATCCTATATCCCTGATGGTCCAGTGGACCGCTGTCAGCCCGATCGCGGGCTTAAGTATAAATAAAATAAAGTCAAATATCCCTGGTGGTCCAGTGAACCGCTGTCAGCCCGATCGCGGGCATTTGTATTAAAAACAAATGATGTCCAATATCCCTGGTGGTCCAGCGGTACCCCCTTCCCACCTGCCCTCTGAGTCCCACCGCTCTGCTCCCCCCCCGTCAGTGGCAGGCAGCAGTGACCCACCCGCCCTGCAGCCCACCGACTGACACTGTAGATAGGGCTCTATGCCCATTGGTCCACAGCATGAGCCAATGGGCATGCAGCCCATACCATACTACACATTCCAGATATTTGGGTCTTTGGATCGACAGTTCATTATGTTGGTATATACATATTGGTAATTTGACAAAGAGTGTAAATAAAAGAATAGGGTCTCTTTATAGGGTTAGATCATTAATGAGCATGGAAGTAAGAAAAAAAGTGGTCAATACAATGATTATCCCCATGATTGATTATGGGGATATATTTTACTCATGTGGGAGAAAGCAGGATTTAAGGAAGCTGGAAGCAAGCTATAACAACTTAGCCAGGTTTGTTCTCGGGGCCCCTAGATTAACCCATAGATATTTGCTTTATGATCAGTTAAAGTGGCCAACGCTCCATGAACGTAACCACGAACATTTGTTAGCCTTTGTTTATAAAGGATTGCAGGGGAAGTATCCTGGGTATGTGGTAGAAAACTTGATATATAGGGGCAAATTGGCCTCTTTGAGAAATTGTCAAGTGCTTAGCTTGGAACTGCTTAGATGTAATTTGAATATAGGATGATATTCTATATATTATAGAGGAGCTTTGAGTTGGAATGTAATCCCTGAGACTTTGTTCCTGCTTAATGTAAAAAATCACTGTCCTTTGATACAACGCTGGTATCTAATTAGCTCACGACAAAAAAGGCAATGCTGTACTGATATATAAAGGTTATATAATTTATAGTATGTGTTGTTATTATTAATTTAGAGAAAACCATGTTGTATTTGTTTGTATTTATGTATTTTATGCAAAATTTTTCTTTTTTTTCTTTGGTTATGTAATTGGACTTTTTTATTAGTTAAATGTTATTAAGTGGTGTTGTATGTTGTTGTAACATTTTCCGTTTTATATATTGTATTTTTACTGAATGGGACCTCGTTGAAAATGAGCTATGCTCAGTTGAGTTTATCCTTTATTCATTTGTAGTGAATAAAAACATTTTACTACTACAGTACTACTACTAGTACAGTACAGGCTGCACGCCCATTTGCTCATGCTGTGGACCAATGGGCGTACAGCCCTACTTATGGTGTCAGTCGGCAGGCGGCGGGTGCTGCTGCCCACTGCTGACCGGGTGGGGAGCGGCGGTGGGGCCCAGTGGGCGGGTGGGGAGGGGGTACTGCTGGACCACAAGGGATATTGGACATCATTTGTTTTAATACAAATGCCCGTGATCGGGCTGACAGCAGTCCACTGGACCACTAGGGATATCTGACTTTATTTTATTTATACTTAAGCCCACGATCAGACTGACAGTGGTCCACTGGACCACCAGGGATATAGGACTTTATTTTATTTATACTTAAGCCCGCGATCGGGCTGACAGCGGTCCACTGGACCACCAGGGATATCTGACTTTATTTTATTTATACTTAAGCCCGCGATTGTGCTGACAGCAGTCCACTGGACCACCAGGGATATAGGACTTTATTTTATTTACACTTAAGCCCACGATCGGGCTAAAGAGGTCCACTGAACAACCAGGGAAATAGGACTTTATTTTATTTATACTTAAGCCCACGATCGGGCTGACAGCGATCCACTGGACCACCAGGAATTTTGGAGGATCATTTTCTACATATGCCCGCGATCGGGCATGAAGCGCCGAAAGGTGCAGCGCGAGTTGGGTGGCCACCCACGGTGGCAGCTGCCGTGTGCACCCTGCAATATGGCAGCTCACCTGTGGGTGGCCAGCCGTTGTTCCTTTTTGGGGGCTCACCTGGTGTGGGCGCAAGTAGGGGTTGCGCATGCATGGACTCAGCACGCCGCAGGCTAAATATCGGGATGTGCAGAGTGTGCATAGGCACACACCCCCTACCTGCATCGCATACATTACTGATGCGCTCCAGTGCATTGGGATTTGTGCCAGGCACAATCCCTGTTTGAATATCGCACCGAGGTGCATCAGTGAGTTGCTGGCGCAACACTGTTGCGCCATGTGAAACCCTTTTGAATATCTGAGCCATGATGTTCAAACAGTGAAAAGCAACACACGTTCACTGAATAGCTGTTCTAAACCCCACTGCATGGCCCTGAATGTGTTTATTTACTGCAAGAGTTCTGTATTGGTAATGGGCTTTGCTGAAGTTTATTTAAAGTGAAAATGCTTCTTCTGTGAAAGTTGAGAACAGGGCCATTTCCAAACCCCAACACATAAAGATCCTACTATGTCACTGAGAGTCCAGAATATCACTGAAAATAAGTTTTCGTTCAAGTGACTCTTCCTAATGAACCTATTTTACAACTGCTACTACTAGAGGAACTAGAATATGTATGCAGACCCAGTTGAGGATTAATTCATAGAACTTTATTTTTTTACATGTGCATACCGTAAGGATACAAAATCCTATTTTCAACTGTAAACCTATGTAAAACACACATGTGTAAAACAATACAAATAATTAAAAACATACAGACAACACAATTTACGAAATATAGCACTGTATCACAGTTTACAAGTTATGTGAACATGGTTTAATGAGATAATTCATTAAGGATTTCTTGAAATCAAGTGTAGAATCCATAGCTCAAATATTGAAAGGGAATATGGTTCCAAGTTTTGGCCACACATACCCTGAGGATAATGTCTCCAAACCTTGTGTTGGTTCTTGGACACGGTAAGCCTTGATTTTCTGTTTGTCTAAACTGGTGATGTGGATTTGGTTTGCTCTCAGTTTGTATAAGATCCCTAAGAGGATGATTTGAAACTTGTTTTAGAAATTTATCAATCCATAAAGACAAAATCAAGTCCCAAGTTAAAGATGTACATCCGTTATTTCTGTACAAAGATTCCAATAAGTCGATGGGTCTTTCTGAAGGGGGGGAAATTATAAATGATCAGCCATATTATCTGTTACCTTCTACTCAGATATGAAGCTTCTAATCTGAGCCTTGTATCTACTGCCTCTATGAAACCTTTAGCTGGGGTCATCATACCCCACCCCCTTGAATATAGTCTAGTGCATCAAGTCTGATTTTAGTACACACACCTAAATGTAGTGTGCTTGGATCTGATTCATGAGATCTAGACATTTTTATATCCCTGAACCAAACACCTTTCCTTGTGTACTGTGCATGCACGTTGTATTTTATATATGTACATTAGTGGAGATGTTTAAGGTTCAGGGAGTTCAAATTCAGAAATATGGGCTCCAAGGAGTTTGACTTCAGAATCTGAACAAACTAAACTAAAGTGCTTGTCTGTTTGCACAACCCTATCGACAGAGCTGAAAATTGAACAGTGCAAAATATCTGCTTTTCTCTTTTGCCTAAGATGGATAAATGCATATAAACCTTCATGGACTTTTTACACTTTGTGAAGTGCTTTTTAGCACTGTAACTTTGTTCTGAAGTGCATAGAATGCAGCAAAATGTTGAAGATGTAAACAATCTCCAGAAACCATTTTTCGGCATTTGACTACACCAACACTACAGAATGCTGGGGAAAATCCAAAATATGTTAATTCAACCAACTTATTTATTTATTTATTAAAAAGTTTTGCCTGGAGAGGCACACTGAACAATATAAAATTGCTTGTCTCACGGAGCATCCTGGGGGAAGGGGAACATGGGAGTACAGTAATGAAAAGCACATTTCCGTGCAGTGTTATAGAAAAGTATATATACAATAATCAGCAACACATTTCCAAAGGTAATATAAAACAGAGCAGCAACAGAGTGAAAAACAATACATCAGTTAGTAGCATTGGAAATACATTGGGATTTGATGCGAGAGGAGAAAATCAACAGCACTGCAGACTTAATACATACAGTGCGGACAAGGAAATGCAATAAAGTACATTGGTTCCTTCTCATGTTATTTGCAAGGCTGGGAAACGGGATGAGGAAGCCAGAGAGGAAATTAGGAGGAGCGAGGAGCCAGAGGGGAAATTAAGACCAGCTGTAGGATGGAGAGGGGAAGTTAAGGAGGGAGGTCGAAATGGACTACGGGGAGGAGGAGTGCCTGATTTGATGACATGTAAGTGAAAATAAAAGTTCTATGGATGTTTTAAATAAAACTCAAGGAATTTTCACAGCATGCAGTATAAAAATTCTTCAAATTCTGCATGCAAATAAAAAACATTCTGCTACAGTGAATTAGTATTTAACGAGACAGCAGTTCATATTAATATGGTGTTACCCATCACTGGAGAGTACCAAACTGTCATTTGTTGGTAGCAATCATAAATGTGAGACAGCATCGCAAGTATCAGCTGTTAGGCAATGTAGACTAGAGGTTACAGCAATGAGCTGTGAACAAGCTTGGTACTGTACATCCAGCAGACCAGAGTTTGATTTCCACAACCTCGACTCACATACTGTGTAACCATAAGCCAGTCATTTAACTTCCCCAGTGTTCCAAGTTGTCCCTGTAAATGGGCCTTGTGCAGAGTGCATTTAACCTGGTTACCAAAGAACTTCTGTTTCTTATTTGGTGGCTCAAGGTCCTTGCCAGAGCACAAGAACAGTACAAAATGCATCTTTCCTGTCCAACAAATTCATTGAGAGTGGGGACTCATTAGTGATAAACGGGTTTTCTCTGTTTGAAGGAACACAAAGAAATTTGAAACTTAGAAAAATGCCGGCTCAATGGTGCAGAGGGCTGAGGTGCTGGCGCCTTACCTTGAACCACACTGGCGACCTGGGTTTGGAAATGGACTCGGGGCGCTAGGGGTCGGCAGGGGGAAGAGAGGATTGAGCATTCAGATGGACCGCCTCTCCTCTCCTGGGGTGGGTAGCAGGATCGCTTTGCTCTGCAGTGGCCTCCGGTTGAGACAGGGAGCACTGCATGAGTGTCGTAACAGAGAAGAAAAATGGAAAACAGCCCAGGATTGGCCGGATGATGGCAGCCAGCCTGTTGATGCCTCTGAAGGGCCTCCCGTGGAAGTTCCATCTGCCTCAGCAGTGCCCTGGAACTGAGAGAAAAATGTGCTGGGTGTCCCCACCAGTGTTATCCCCATCAGAGGAGGAGACCCACCTGGTGAAGGGTTACGATGGGCTACCCTGGGTAAGGCTGCAAATATATGAGGAAGGAGGGCTCAGGGGAGGAATGTAGGGGACGTTGGGAACCGTGGCTGCCCGAAGGAGTGGTGGATCCAGGGCACATAGGGGCGAAAAAAGAAATAATGCAAAAAAAAAAAAGATACAAAAAAAAAAATTGTTGTGTTAGTGAATTCATGATAAGAGTTTATTCTGACAGGAAACCACTCTATCAGCTAAGGTACAGTAACACAAGTAATATTTGTACGTGGTCTTGCACATGCACAAGCAACATCTTGCAGTAGTAGCACATTCAGAGGTGTGTCAGTGTTGGCGAATACAGGGAATGCTTTAGTGGGTGAGTCCCTCAGCCACCATTTAGCAAGCATGCTAGCGATGATAGCAGTTTCAAAGAGAGCCACGGAGTTTAAAGAAATCTGCCACTCTAGTAGCTCTGAACACACTAGACTTTTTCAAACATTTTAAGTGGTTTAAAAGGTTTTAAAAAGAGGAAACATGGTTTGCGTCTGCACCTAACACGGGTTGAAACCGTGTTTAAAAACTGCTCAAACCCTGCAAGGAACCTAGGCTTAAAACTGGTTTTAAACACAGTTTCAAACCAAGCATGGTTTACCCTGCAGTGTGGATGGGAGATCAATCCATGTTTCAACTGATCCCTGCTGCAAACTGTGCTAGCTTACATTGTTACTGGGCTGCAATGTGGATGCAAAGGCAGCAGCATGAACATACTTAAACACAGTCACAAAGTCTGAAGCAACAAGTGTGGACAGACATCCATGGTGAGGTTAAAACTGTTTTAAAAAATGGTTGTAAACCCAGACTTCCAGTGAGTACGTAGTCAGTGAGATGCAGTTTCCACACTGGAGCATCAGATGACTAGGCTCCATTATGTGCATTTCCTAGTGAAACATTCCAATAAATATGGCGGCTTCTGCTGCCCGCCACACAATCCCCACAAAGCCAACATCGGGGACACCTAATCCCCATGTCAGCATGTCTCCCCCCAGTTAAATTTGTTTGCCAGCGTGGGAGTCCAGTCCCCATCGGCATCATGTTCCTCCCCTGATACACACTTTCTTTGCCGATGGGGGTGCCCAATCCTCATCAGCATTATGTCTCCCCCAAACTCGTGGCACACTGGGAGTCCACCGCAGTGTGCCCAAAATAATTTTTTTCACCTGTAAATAAAACAAGTCCCCTGAAGTCCGGTTTCTTTTGTGTTTTACTTGTAAAAAAAAAAAAAAACAGTTCCTCATCATCACGCTGCGTCCCCTCCCCCAACCCGCACCCACACTCTGCACACCCCACATCCCCCCTCACCCCATTCTTACCTCTGAAGGGCCAGCGCTGTAATCTTCTGTGGAGTCAGAACATGTCTGAACTCCTCAAAATCCAACCGGGAATTGAACAAAATGTGATAAGCTTTATAATGGCAGGCAGTGGTGGGGGTTCAACTTAGGTGGATATCTCAGCCATTTTGGGGAATTTTGGTACCAGATTTTCAACATGGGGTACTTGGGACCCCACCTCATGAACACATGCACTGTCATCTCATTACTTGGTCCTAAAAGGTGATTTCACGCTCACTGTGCGGAATCACCTTTCAGGACTGATTAACAAAATGACACTGCAACTGTTCATGAGGTGGGGTCCCAAAAAGCCCATGTTGCAAATTTGGTGAAGACATTCCAAAAAATGACTGTGTTACGAGCATTCATTGCACAGTCTCCATGCATGCTCGTAACTTCAATAATTTTTAATATTTTCACTCCAGATTTTCAACATTGCCATTTTTCACACCTCTTTATGAACAGTATAGCTGTCATTTTTTACATCCTGCCCAAAATGTGTTTTCACACCTGTGGCGCACAGTGGCATGGTCGCTGTGGGAAATCAACTTTTGGGACAGATTAACAAAATCACAGTGCCACTGTTCATGAGAGAAGGTCCCAAAATGCCGTTTGTTGAAAATGTGGTTAAAAAAATCCAAAATATAATTGCGTTATAGGTGTGCATTCCAGTTTCCTCGCACACTTGCGACTTCACCAGTTTTTCATATTTTCACTCCAGATTTTCAACATTGCCATTTTTTTAAACCTCCTCATGAACAGTACAGCTGTAATTTTTCCCACCCTGCCCAAAATGTGTTTTCGCACCTGTGGCGCTAAATGTCGTAATCGCTGTGCAAAATAACCTTTCGGCTAATGAGCTAATAGTGCCACTGTTCATGAGGTGGGGTCACAAAAAGCCCATTCTGAAAATTTGGAGTGAAAATACCAACAATTACCTGGGACATTAGGGTTTCCAACCATAACGTCCCACCCTGTAGAGACTGACAGGTGTCAGGGGTATGACTTGGGATCGTCGGCTGTAATGCTCATGCCATTCCACCCCCACCCCTACCCTGTAGCCTGTGACAGGCATCAAGGTGTGCCTTGGAGTTTTTGGCCCCAAAGTTCACCCCATTCTCTTATACTGCAACCATCTCAGCATATTTCCTTATGGAATGGGGTGAGGATAAGGCCTAAAGATCCCAAGGCACACTATGACACTTGTCAGTGTCTGCAGGGTAGGGTGAGGTGAATGACATAAGCGTTATGGCCGACGACCCAAAGGCACACCCCAATGTCTGACAGTCTCTGCAGGGAAGGGTTGGGGTTGGCGTCAGTTCAGTACTTCACTACCATTCCTATTATGCATCTCTAACTCCTGTACTACCAATGCCATTGCCAGCAAGACAACATTCGGCATTGACAAACGCTTGTTGTTTCTGCCCCCCCCCCAGAAGATGCTAATCAAATAAACAAAAGTGCAACCATTGCAACACAATGTCCTTTAATGGTCTCTGATAAAATGAGGCACTCAAAATAAGACAAGTACATTTTCACATACTGTGCTGTTTGTGTTTTCTTGTAGGTGGAATACAGGCGTGGACATGAGGAGAAGCTCTCCAGATATACAACTGTAGTGGACACTCCTGAGATATTGCATGCCAGAGCAGGAGGACAGCTCGCTAGCGACGTAAGTGACACAAAGCAGTGTACTGCAAACTGGCTGAACAGCAGTCTGAGGTCTGGTAAAATACAGAATCATATACACAGAGGTGGATGAGCCTTATAGGAACAGGGTACACTTCTTTAGAATATACATCACCACTGGGACTATTGTTTGCTGAAATGAGATCCTTTTAGAGGAGCTAAGTACAAGTGACACAGAACAATTCACTTCACAGCTGTCAGCTAGGACAAGTGTGCTCAGTGGGCTGCTGCCACTTGACTTTCTTTTCACTGATGGTGAATGTTGCACATTTACTATATGTAAGTTAGCAAATCATTCTCACAAACCTGATTATTTTTTTTCACAAGCCAAAAGAAGCTGTATATGAGAGCTACATTCGTGAATGATTGTTGCTTCCCAGTCTTTATAAAACAGACTTCGAATTTTCAACTAACACTCAAATTATTTGTTTGAAAATTGGTAACCAGGAAAGACACATTGAGCCAAGGCTTGTTTCCAGGTGTAACCTGGGAAAAGGGAACAGTAAATACAATAAAGCATGTACTGGGGCTGGAGGATGGCACATGTGGTGCCACTCCATACGATTGGGCCCAGGGATGAACCAGAGAACTACAGACCAGTGAGCCTTACCATCATTGTAGGAAAGTTAATGGAGACTATCCTCAAAGAGAGGCTGGTGAAATTTCTGGAGGATAATGGTCTGCAGGATGGCAAACAGCATGGGTTTGTTTTGGGCAGATCCTGCCAGACAAACGTGGTTGACTTTTTTGATTGGTGATGAGGGCACTGCACAAGGGCCATGCGGTGGATGTCCCGTACCTGAATTTCAGCAAGGCCTTTGACTCAGAGCCTCTTGGAAGACTGACCAGCAAGTTGTGTAACCTGGGAGCGAGGAGGAAATGGGTTAGATGAGTGAAGAGCTGGTTACAGGATAGGCAGCAGACATTAGTTGTGGGGGGTGAACTATTGGAGCCCAGAGTTGTAACAAGTGGGGTCCTACAAGGCTCAGTTCTGGGACCAGTGCTATTTACCATTTTCATTGCCAACATTTCAGGCAGGATAAAAAGTAAGATCAGCCTTTTTGCAGATGACGCTAAGATCTGTGCGGAAGTGGATGGTGGGGGAGGTGGTAGAGTACTCCAGGAGGATTTAGCAAGACTAGAGGGCTGGTCAAACACATGCCAATTAGGGTTCAACACCAAGAAGTGTAAGGTCATGCACTTGGGGGCCAGAAATCCCTGGAATAGTTACTGGTTGAGGGGAGTGCAGCTATCCATGTCAACGGAGGAGAAGAATCTGGGAGTTCTAGTAACAGGGGAAATGAACCACTCAGCCCAGTGCAGGAGGGCAGTGGCTAAGGCAAATAGAATGCTGGGGTGCATCGCAAGGGGAATCACCTCTAGGAGACAGGAAGTCATCCTGCCCCAGTACAGGTCCCTGGTGAGGCCACACCTAGAGTACAGTGTGCAGTACTGGTGCCCCTACTTTAAAAATAACATCAAGCTACTGGAGGGGGTGCAGCGTAGGGCAAAGAAAATGATCCCAGGATTGGGGGATAAACCACGTAAAGAGAGAGTGATGGAGCTCAATATATATTCCCTGGAGGATAGAAGGGAGAGAGGAGATATGATTGAGACCTTCGAGTATCTGAAGGGCATAAACAGAGTAAACACCGAGAGTATGTTCAAATTGAAAGGTGGGAGGAAAGCTAGGGACACAGTCTGAAATTGGAAGTAGGAAGATTCAGGAGGGAAATGAGGAGGCCCTTTTTTTACAGAAAGGGTGATTAAAGGGTGGAATGCACTGCGAGAGGAGGTGGTATCTTTGAGGATGGTGAGCAGCTTCAAGAGGGTGTGAGACAGGATCAAAGGGAGGGTCCAAATGGAGGGTGGATGGGTGTGTGTGTGTGTGTGTGTGTGTGTGTGTGTGAAGGAAGCAGGAAGAAATACAGAGGGGAAGGAGTAAGGGGATGGGGCAGCTACAGTCTAAATGGCTGAAGTGCTGCACACTCGAGCAGACTAGATAGACCGTAAGGCCTGTATCTGCTGGCAATTTCATATGTTCGTATGTAAAATTAATGCCTTGTACAAATAACGTGCAAACAAAATTCAGTTTCTGGCTGGTGCCAGACATCATGGGCACTGTTTCTTTATTGTTGACCAGAGATGGTTAGACTGGAACCAGCGTAGGATGTTGTGAAAGTCTTGCTGGAGCAAGCCTTCCACTACCCCAGTCAGGGGACTGGATGTGATGATGACTGTGTCATCTACATACATGTGAAAATGTGAGTTGGCACAGGCAGAGGGGAAGTCATTCTGAAAAATGGAGAAGAGGATGCGACCCAGGATGGAGCCCTGTGGGACCCCAGCCTGGATGGGTGGTACAAGCACAGAGTATCTGCTCACTAAGGCAGTGTAAACGTGACATTGGCCAATAGCATCCTTCAATTAGCAACAGAGAATATTTTGGTACAAACATTAAAATGAAATTGATGCCTCTAGGAAAACATTGATACACATGATATTTAGAAAAAATATTTTTATATGTTTTCCTTTTTCCTCTCTTATTAAAAATATTAGTAAAATAATGGGATTCTTATACTGTAGAGGCTATCAACTCTTGCTATTCATTCCTCATCTGAAGTCATAATCCTTTCTTTGTGACATCACAATCTGCTGCTAAGGAAGCAGCTGTGATGTCATAAGCAAAAGATTAAAACTTTAGATGAGCACAAAGGATCCACAGCCAATGGATCCTATTTACTGGCAAATATCATTAGTAGGAAAGAAAAAGGACAGAAAATATCAGTGGAATTGTGTCTAAGTATCGTCTTTTCAAAAGTTTTCCCAGAGATACAACTGCTCTAGAAGCAGCCTTTGTGTAAAGCAGCAGTGCAACGAAATTGGGCAAAAAATTTGACCCTACCGTTTTTCACTATAAAAGATTCCAGGCATCTTCCAGTTTTATTTTGTGATAAAATGTTCTTGATCCAGCAAAATATGAGTATTTTATAAATGTTTTAACTTAGTCTTTTTCTCAAGAAAAAAAAAAGATGTCCACCACATTTTGCTTAGAAATACCATTGTAAACCTGGTAGGGTTAGGATCGGGAATATAAAAAAAAAAACTCACGTGCACAGCATAGGAGATACCTAGAAACGTAGATTTGACAGTTATGTTAATATTATTAATTGTAACTGAAACTAGCTTTTTTGGAAAAAACATCTTTTTGTTGCACTGATGCTTTAAATCCTGAAATACCTCTGAGAAAATATTTACAGTTGGTGAAATCTTTTCAGTACATAACAGTGGTGGGGTGTTGTATATATCATTGCTGACCATGAGAAAGACTTTCTAGCAGAAAGTGGCTAACATCAAGTAGTGTGAGGCTGCAAAGGATGGTATGAGTTGTGTTCAGAAAGTATCTGGCCAAGTCAAATATAATCAGATAGTGATCAGAATTGTTAGATTTCAGATGTCATTGAATAACTGTGACATTCAAGGTTGGATCCAATCAGAGTACTCTGATCCATTAGATCTGATGCTCGGATGCATTGATCCAACCTGTGTATCTGATCTAGGATCCAAGGATCCAACCTCTGATCCAAAGAATCTGACCCTGAAATCAAAGGATCCAATCTTGGATCTATAATCTGATCTCGGATCCAAAATCTGAATTCTGTCAGGTAAATATCAGATTCAGAGATCGATTCTAGCATTCTCCATCAGGGGACAGCTGGATCCTCAAATGCACTGTCCCAGCACCACTAATGGGAATGTTTATGACACAGTTTTATTTGCCGGTCACAGAGATTTCTTAAGTTGACTAGTCAAGCTGCTGCCTTTGGCATGTGGGACTAGTAGTTAAATTCCTGTCCATGGCTGTTTCTGTTGAGCCACCATGGGCTAGACTACACACAACAAGGATTGCTATATCCACTTGTAAAATTAGACCTCTGGGAGGCTAATCCATCACCCAGCTGCTTATAGTGGAAGATCTAGCAGTTTCCAGTTTGATGCCTTACTGGGAAAGATTAGGAGCAGGATTTCCAAAAGGATCTATTCAAGATACATCCTTTGCTGTTTTCAAACCAGAAATCATAGAATCATAGAATCATGCCAGCAGAAAAGGACCTTACAGCCCATCGAGTCTGCCAGATAGCCCTCCCGCCATCACCCTTTTATCTCCCACCCCTCCCCACTTCCCTTCCTAGTCTCATATAGCTATTCTACGCTCTTTTGAATTTCTCCACCATATCCACCTCCACCACCCACTTTGGCAGCCTGTTCTTGGTTGTACAACCATTTCTGAGAAGTAACACCCCTCACGTCCCCTTAAATCTGCCCCCTCTAGTATAAACGCATGACCTCTGGTGGTTTTCTTTTCGCTCAGTCTGAAGATGCTATGGCCCTTGACCTTATTGACCCGCCTCATCTCCAGCGTATAAAGACCAAGCTCCTTTAGCCTCTCCCCATAAGGTCTCCCCTGCCTCCCGTGGATCATCTTGGTCACCCTTCTCTGTACCCTCTCCAGCCTATCCTTGTCTCCCTAAAAATGGGGCCTCCAGAATTGAACCCCATACTCCAGCTGTGGTCTGACCAGCGTTTTGTATAGTGGCATGATCACCTCCTTCCTCCTGCTAGTGAAGCCCCTCCCAATGCATGCCAACACCATTGTTGCTTTCCCAACTGCTCATTCACACTGATTTCTAACTTTTAATGTGTCCGTGATCCAGATCCCCAGGTTCTTTTCCTGTTCTGTGGCCTGCAGTGATTCCCACCCGAGGCAGTAGGTATCCCTTGGGTTATTCTTCTCTATGTGCATTATTTTGCACTTTTTTGCATTCTACAGTAATTGCCACTTTTCTGCCCACTCCTCCAGCCTGGCCAGATCCTGCCTCATCCCCCTTCTACTGTAGCATCCACCCTGTTATAAATGTTCACGTTGTCCACGAACAAACACACCTTCCCATTTAGACCATCCACTAAGTCCCCTACGTAAACATTAAACTCTATGGGCCCTAACACCAACCTCTGTGTACCCCACTCAACACCCCCAGTTCCCTGAAGTGCTTCCCATTGACCACCACACTCTGGGTCCTTCCACCAAGCCAATCCTCCACTCACTTTGTAAGCCTAGCTCCCATTCCCAGACTGCTCAACTTGCTTACCCACCCTTTGTGGGGGATGGAGTTGAACACCTTGAAATCCAGATAGGCTATAACCACCGCTCTCCCCCTAATGGAAAGTTTCCGGAACCCCATAGAAGAATTCTATCAAGTTGGTCTGACAAGACCTACCACCTGTGAAGCCTTGCTGGTTGTCATCCATCAAATCCCCCCCTTAAGGTACCCTACCAGTCTCTCCTTTATGAGCGTTTCCATCAGCTTCCCTACAGCCGAAGTGAGACTGATTGGGTGGTAGTTGCCAGGCTTATCCTTATTGGGTGGTAGTTGCCAGGCTTATCCTTTCTTCCTCCCTTGTATAGCTGTACCACCTCTGCCTTTTTTTCAGTCTCCTGGGACCCTCCCTGATTCCAGGGAGAGATTAAAAAAATGTCTCTGAAGAGCTGACGCACTCACATACCCAGAAGTGACCGGACACAGAGCTTCTCTTTAAAAATTATTTATTGCACCCAGATATACCTGACGCTTTTCGGATAAAGGTCCTTTATCAAAGGCTAAAAACATCACAGAAACATACAAAATTTAAATACTAAATCATGTCTGACGTCATAAGATTAAAAAAAACCTAGCCAGAGGTCCTGCCAGATCCACCCTTTGCTCCCTAAGCACCCCTGGGTGTACTTGGTCAGATCCCATGGCCTTGTCCGTTTTTATTTTTTCCATCTCCTCCAATACCCTCGCCATTGTGAAGGGACTTTTGTCCGCCTCCACGCTGTTGTTCCCTTTTTTACTCAATACAATCCCTTTCCCTTCCTTTTCGGTCGTGAACACGGATGCGAAGTATTCCTTTAGGAGGGCTGCCTTCTCTTCGTCTCCCACAGCTATTTTACCCCCCTCTCTCCTAAGTCTTGGTATCCCGTCTATTTTTCTTCTTATTGCTCACATACGTATAGAATCTTTGTCTCCCCTTTTCACCTCCCTAGCTATTTTCTCCTCCATTGTTGCCTTTACCTTCCTAAATGTTCTTCCCATTTCCCTGAGTTTATCCATATAAACCACCCTTTCTCCTAGTCCCTGCGACTTTTTGTAGGCCTCAAAGGCCTTTCTTTTCTTGACTGTCTCCCTAACCCCTGCTGTGAACCACAGGGTTTTTCTCCCCCTTTTGTGTTTGCTGATTCTCCAGATGCATTGCTCCATGGCCTTGAGAATTCCTCCTTTTATTGCCTCCCACAGCTGCTCTACCTCCTCCACCTTTTGGATCCCTGTGAGCCCCCTCCTTAAGATTCCTCTCATCTTATCAAAATTTGCCCTCCTGAAGTTGAGCACCTTGGTGGTGCATCTAAACAGTTAGACCATCTATTTGATCTCACAGAGTCCAGAAGTTGCATCTCAAATCATGTTTTTAGCATTTATTTACCACAAATCATAATTTTTGTCACATATGGATGCATTTTTTTAAATACCTGTAGGATTGCTCGGACACAGTGGGGCAGATACTAATGGAGGCACAGCACACATTTGTGTATGCATAGGACCCGATGGAAACTCCGTCTCAAGGTCTCCAGCCTGAAATGTGAGGGAGTCCTATTTGTTTCACTGTTTTGATATCAAACTGGAAAAGGCTACAAGATATATTTCCTTCCTTCCCTGTAATGTCAAACAATCTCAGTCTGGTCTAGCTGGCATATGTTTCAGCTGACCTACATTAGAAGGAATGTCTCGCTTTTTCTGACTCAGAAGTCTTGTGCCCCACATGGAGAAAGTGCGGATCCCTTATTGCACAGAACACTGAGATTTTAAACCAACAGGTTATATGAGCCATTATTGTTTGCTCAACATTAAACTTCATGATCATGAAAGCACCTATTTCTACAGTTGAGCGTGGCTGCATAATATAACTCTGTGTCCCACATTTTGTCTCTTTTTCTTCCACTGTCTCATAGATGTTCGACAAAAGGTTGAGATGTATGCTAACTACAGTAGTGAAGGAAATGTGGTGCTCCTCTGACACACATACGTAGCTTCCTTCACTCTGGCAACGAACCGTAATAGAATCTTGTAAAATGTTGCAAGTTACACTACCTAGTCACACAAAAATAGCATGAAGGTTAAATTAAACATCCTTTATTTTTGGATGTCAAGAAATGTGAATGTTTCAGTAAAGATGCTTTTCTTTTTATAAAGCTTTTTTCTGGTGGTCGTCATAGGTGGGCTCTCAGCCCTGTGTCCACGACCCCACCTTCCCTGGACTCACCATGCCCGAAGACCCCCATGGATTCCTGCCATGGTGGGTCCAGGAAGGGGAAGGCTGTCCTGCCTCCTACTTGGTGACTCTGATCCAGTATTGGGCCAGTAGTTCAGGTGGTGATGTGGGACAGGAGTAGACAGGCAGAGCATCTTGGAGCCTGTGCCAACCATTTTCCCCTTTTCTCTGGGTCCCCAGCCACTGCAGCACGTAAGTGTGTGCACGTGGAGGTGCACACATGCTGTGGAATTGTGGCCCGCTCCTTCTATGTCTCTCAAGCGTCAGTGCTACCCCTAGGCCTCCACTAGGTGGCAGACAAGGGCATTCCCTGCCAACCCAGGAGAGGAGAGCTGTCTGGTGGATGCTCAGTCCTTTACCCCTCCACCCAACTCCCAGCAACCTGAGCTAGTTCCCAAACTCAGGCCACCGTTGTGGTAGGAGGTAAGGAGCCCAGTGCCTCAGCCTTGCACACCGCTGGGCCAGCATTCATCGAGGTGCTTTTTATCAATATGTGTGGCATCTCACTGAAATTTTCACAATTACTTCTTTGGTATCCATAAATAAAACTATAAACCTAAGTATGCATGTCTCAAAGAGAGTTTCCTGTTTTCCGTAACAAAAAATAAAAATCATATTTTTTATCAGCAGGACCCAGTTTCATAAATATCCCTCTAAATAGAATTTTAGGATCTTCCATTTTGTATTATTCAGTGGGCCTCCATAACTAGAGTAGTCTTATGCTTGTGCAACTGTGATAACTGTTCTTCCATTTGCATTCTCTGTTCCACTGGGAAACACCACATTGTAGGTGTACCGAATACAAGGAACCCTCAAAGATTCTTTCACTCCTAGAGATGCCATGGGAAAGTTTCCCTTGGCTAAAGGTACCTTAGGAAGGAGTCCCTGAGAAGAGAGGCATGCCACTGGAGGAGGAGGAGAGGATGGCGGGGTAAAGAAAAAGTGCTTGAGAAGGAGGCTGGGAGGAACTGCTTATATAGCTCAGGAAGTGAGTGTGGCTGGTTGCTCACCCACTGAACTACAGGCATAGCCTTTCAACTCAATGAGCCTATGCAACCAGAGTAGTGTTATACTTGTGCAGCTGTGATAACTGTTTGGCCACTCATAATTTGTATTCCACAGGGAACTACCACCTTGTAGGGGTACCAAAGGCAAGGAACCCTTGAAGAGGGTTCCAGCCCTAGAGGTGCCGTGGAAACAATTCCCTTGGCTAAAGGTACCTTAGGAAGGAGCCCCAAAAAGAATATTGAATAGTAAATGTTAACTATGAGGTAGAGAAGCAGATTGACAGCAAAAAGACAGCTTGATGAAACACAAATGAGATGCACAGTTTGTCAGGACTGTGCTGCAGAATGGATTGCACTGATGATATCAGGTGACTTCCGAAGGAGTGAGGGAACAATGAGTAGGGCCACTATCCATCTCCATCCAACAGCGGAAACTAGGGAATGTACCATAAATAACTAGCTACATATTATGACCTTTGGTGCAGAGGAGAGGGGAAAAAAAAAACCTTTTGAAAGGAGGAAACCTCTGGGAGATCCAAGGTCTAGGTCGCCTTCTCTCCAGGCTAGGGGTAATTTATTTAGTGACAGCTCTGCTGCTACAATTTAGAAACCCAGTCAAAGGAAGGAATATTCCAATCTGGTGGAAAGCTCTCATGATCGCTGTAACACAAACACTGTGAAGCGTTGTGAGAGGCCTCTGCAGCAGTGGGTACTCTGAGTGAGAGTGGACCCCCAAAGTGGGAGGAGGGGAGCGGCAACCACTGAGGCAGTCACTTGGCCTACTGAAACACAAACCAGGTGAACCAGGGGACAGGACCTGTGTCAATAGTGAACTATACCCAGGGGACAGGTTACATTTGAGCAAGGAGGGGAAGAGAGTGCTAAAACCGGGAATAGAGGGTATATATATATATATATCAATAAAGGTGGATTTAAACTAGGAGAGGAGGTGACAAGGGAACCGCTGATAGGAAGGGGGTCCAGAAAGGGGAGCCTAGTGAGCTCATCCCCAGTTATGGATGAAGGCAGTGGAGAAACGGCACAGAGAGGGATGGGGGGGAGAATAGGGGTAGGGAAGGGGAGGAGACAGGCTGAAGGGTGGTCTCACTGAATGCAGTTAATTTATTTATTTAAATTTTCGTAACCGGGTAAGCCCACTGAGACCAGAGGTCCCTTTTTCAGGGACGACCCAGGATTAGTTACATAAAGCAATGGTTACATACATTGGACAAGCTACATTAGTTAGGACTGTTACTGTACATACATTGGAGTGACAGTAATTATAGTTGACAATATGATTTATACATTTGGCACAATACAAGAAGCCTAAGGAATAGAACAGCGGAGTTACAGGCTCGCTTGGAGGTGGAGGGGGTGGACATTGCAGCCATCATGGAAACATGGGTCACCCAGTACCAGGATTGAGATATGATGATCCCAGGGTTCAGGTTATTCAGAAAGGATAGGGCTAAGGGGAAAGGGGGGGGAGTGGCGATCTGTGTAAGGAAAGGGATAAAGTGTGTAAGGGAAGAGGGGGAGGAGGGGAAGACAGAAGCACTATGGATGCAGTTCTAAGATGCAAAGAATAGGACACTGAGGATGGGGGTGGTGTACAGGCCACCGGCTCAGGACATTGACCTGGACAGGGAATTATCTGAACAAATTAGGAGCGTCTGCAGGAAGGGGAGCACAGTGGTGGTGGGGGACTTCAACCTACCAGGGGTGGAGTGGGGCACCCCGTCCACCATGAGTGCAAGAGAGTGGTCCTGCTAGAAGCATTTCAAGACAGCTTTCTGACACAGCTGGTCCAATGGCCGACTCGGTTAGAAAGGATTGTGGATCTTGTACTGGATAATAGGGAAGCTGTAAGAATCTGGAAGTGGAGGAACCACTGTCTGGGAGTGACCACTATTCAGTGTGGTTCATGCTCAACATTTGGAGGGAAACAGGGGGCACGAGTACAAGGGTGATTGAGTTTAGGTGGGGCAAACTTTAAGAAGATGGGGGAAATTTGGGGCAGGCAATGGCAGGAATGCAACCACATGTGGATGCAGACCAGAAATGGGACATCGTAAAGCAAGGGCTGGTGTAGGCAACAGAGTCTTGCACTAGGAAGAAAAGCAAGAAGAGAAGGGCAAAGAAACACAGTTGGCTGACACAGGAGGTTATGGAAGGGGTGAGGCCCAAGAGGACAGCGTTTTGAAAGTAAAGGAAATTGGGGAGGGGTAAAGATAAGGATACGTACATGGAGAAGTCCAGGGAGGTTACCAGACTGGTCAGGGTGGCCAAGGAGTCCAGGGAGCTGAGACTGGGGCAGGGAATCAAAAATGGAGAAAAAGACTTCCGCTACATCGGAGAGAGAAGAAAGAGCAAGGATCAACTGGTGAGGATTAAGAAGGATGGGGGGGTGGGTGGAGAAAGGGCGGAGCAGGCAGAGGCACTGAATAAATATTTCTGCTCTGTATTCACGCAAGGAAGGGCAGATACCCCAGGCAAGGGTGGGTGGGTAGTGGGGAGGGATGAGAGATGTAGGGATTACAGAGAGCAGAATACTAGATGGGTTGAGGGCATTAAGTGTGGACAAAGCACCTGGACCTGGTAGCATTCACCCTAGAGTACTAAGGGAGTTGGCAGAGGTCCTGGCAGGGCCACTGACCAATCTGTTCAATGCCTCCCTGGACACGGATGTGTACCACAGGACTGGAGAATGGCCCATTTGGTGCCCATCCACAAAAGTGGCCCAAAGGATAAACCAGTAAACTATTGGCCAGTGAGCCTCACATCAGTCGTGGGAAAGCTCATGGAGACCATACTAAAAGAGAGGCTAGTGAGCTTCTTAGAGGAAAACAGTCTATAGGATGGTCAACAGCATGAGTTTATAGTGGGCAGATCCTGCCAGACAAATCATGTAGAGTACTATGACTGGGTGATGTGAGAACTGGACAAGGGCCATGCAGTGGATGTCCTTTATTTGAACTTCAGCAAGGCCTTTGATTCAGTGCCGCATGGCAGGTTGGGGGGGAAACTGGAATATGTGTGGGCGGGACCAAAAATGGTGAAATGGATCATAAACTAGCTAAAGGGCAGGCAGCAAAGGGGGTGGTGGTGGCGGGGACCTCTTGTCACCGAGAGCAGTTACGAGCAGGGTACCACAGGGACTGGTACTGGGACCGGTGTTGTTTGGGATTTTTCTTGCAGATATCTGACACAGGATCCAGAGCAAGATCAGCCTGTTTGCAGATGATACCAAACTGGGAGCTGTGGTTGATGTGGAGGGGTGGAAGGGGGTTGCAGGAGGACCTGACTAAGCTGTAGGAGTGGACAGAAACATGGGAGTTGGGGTTCAATGCCAAGAAGTGCAAGGTTATGCACTTCAGAATCAGGAACCAGGGGAAGGATTATCACTTAAATGGGGTACAGTTGGGGAGCTCCACAGAGGAGAAAGACCTAGGAGTGATCATTACGGGGAGCATGAACAACTCTACTCAGTGCAGGAAGGTGGCAGCAAAAGCCAACAAAATGCTGGGGTGTATTGCAAGAGTGATCTTCCAGAAAGAGGGAGGTTATCCTGCCCCATTTATAGATCATTGGTCAGGCCTCACCTGGAGTACTGCATGCAGTACTGGCGCCCATTCCTGAAGAAGGACATCAGATTGTTGGAGGGGCACAGTGAAGAGCCACACGGATGATCCAGTGTTTCGAGAGCAAGCCATATGAGGACAGGCTGGGAAAGCCGATTATGTATTCACTGGAGGAGAGGAGGGATGAGGGGATATGATCGAGACCTTTAAAGGGAATCCGTACGTTTCCTTATGAAATTATTGCAAAGATTACTATGAGGATCAAGTATGTAAATTGCTAGGTTATATTTAGAAAATGTTTTCACTAAGCCAGAAAAATACATATGAAATTATGATGTGGAGGCATCCATTTTGTGGATAGGAAGGTTGCTGTGATGATGTCACTGTCTCACCAGCTCTAACAGTATGCAATTAAGCAGGTGACAAGAAACTGCTCCTGCAGACAGGGATCCTGTTCTATCATGAAAAGAAGCACTGGCTTCTTTTCTTGCTCTGTGCCAAACATAAAATCCAGGGTGTTCCTTAGAATATAATAGAATCCCTGACAGCACAGTCAAACTGTTCTCACCTGCTGCACTGCACACTATTAACACTGTTAACACTGGTAAGGCAGTGACATCATCAGAACACCCTTCCTGTCCACAAAATGGATGCCTCCTCATCCCTATTTAAAAAGCATTTTTCTGTCTTACTGGAAACATTTTCTAAATATAACCCAAATATAACCCAGCTGTATATATACTGGATCCTCATAGTAACCTTTACAATAACTTCATAAGGAAACATATGAATACCCTTTAAGTATCTGAAGGGGATAAACAAGACCAACACAGAAGGGATTTTTCAGATGAGATGGGGGAGGGACACGAGAGGGCATGGACTGAGATTGGAGCGGGGAAGATTCAGGAGGGAGATGAGAAGACATTTTTTCATGGAAAGAGTGGTGAACAAATGGAACATCTTACTAAATGTGATAGTGTCCTATAAGATGGTGGGCAGTTTCAAGAGGGGTTGGGACAGGGTAAGGGTAAGGGATACTGGGAAGGGGCAGGAGGGGCAGCTGTGTGAAGAGGGGCTAGCTGCACACTCGAGTAGACTCACTAGACCATGAGGCCTCTTTCTGCTGGCAATTTCATATGTTCATATGTAACTAAAAGAAGGTTGTAGGGAGAATAGCTTACGAATGCACCATGGCAAAGCCATAGCCAAAGGAGCCCTCTTGGGCTGGAAGGGCCCCACCCCCTGGCAGATGAAGTCTTAAATTCTACATCAAGAGGTGCGCCATACTAAACTGCACGCTAAAGCTCTGCCTGGAGTGAGGACATTCTCACGATGGGTCTGATGAGAAGGACCCACCCCAAGGTTCACATGCTCAAGATGCAGACTTCATGTGTGCAGAGTGAGACCATTGGCTTACAGGGTGAGCCCTGAGCCAAAAAATGTAATGGACATGGTTGGCATGCCTCCGATTTAGGAATGAGAGCATGATTCAACTCTGAGTGCTTGATGGGAGGTGGCTGAGCGAGCCAGCGGCCATAGATTAGGTAGCAGATTATTGATGAGGAGGCTGGCCTTGAAAGGTTGCAAACAAACTCTACAGCCATGTGATTGAAAGGCTGTGAGCTAACTCTGCAACCACAAAATTGAAAGGTTGCGAGCAAATTCTGCAACCATGAGAACTACCAAGGCGGGGCCTGGGTGAGGTAGGAGGCTGCAGTGTGAGCCAACGATTGGTATTTTTATAATAGTAGTAACTAGTGGAAAAGAAGCCAACCAAATCCATTATGGAACCAAATTGAGGGTGACATAGAAGGCTGATGTTTAGGCAGTGAGAGGCTGTGATGCCAGTGATTGAATCAAGGAGGTTTAGCAGAAATGAATCAATGAGATTTGGCAAATAGGAAACGTAACAGATTTGCAACAGCATTTGCCATAGGAATAAAATGGGTGGCAGCATAGGTAAGCACGACGCATTGCATATGAGATAAGCTGAATTACGTATATGCTTCGCCAATCAGGGTTTCAGCATGAATAGCGACTTGGTATGATAGCATGAACAGTGATTGATATGATTGGCAGGAATACCTTCAATGCCATTAAAGCAGAGATCGGTTAATGCAAGGCAGTAAGTAATTTTCAAGCAATAATGGCATAAATCCCTTAAGCAGCATTGAGGCAGTTAGGTTATGGCAAGGCAGTAAGTTTTGCAACACAGTAATGAAATGCACACAGTTCTCGAAAGCCATGTAGTCTGTGAGGTAAATCTATGTATGCAATCGATAACTGAAAGCCATGTAGTCAAGGAACAGTGAGGACAGGTAATTCATTTAACTTACTTAAAGCATGCTCCTGCTACCTGGGCCATGATGCACCACTGAGACACCATAGTCCTCCGCCGTAGGAATAATAGGGAGCTAGGAGCAAGGCACCATGAGATCAGGCAACCATGAAATAGCTGAAAGGGTCAGTATAGCAATGCAGCATTTGTCCTAGTGGAGCTAACACTGAATAAATCATGAGTAGAGCTGTAAAACAAGGAGTAGCTGCTAGTCAGGCAGCAGAGCGAGAACAATTGCAGGAAAACTGAGGCGTGGTAGGAGCCTGGAACAGAGGCAAAATAAACACAGAGCAAACAAAGGGCAACAAGATGTTAGGAAAACTTGAAAACCCCAAAAAGAAACACAAAATAAAAACACAGACACAGCAAAACAGAAACACAGGCACACAAGGAAGTACACAGCAACAGCCGGAAGCAAAATACTACAAACCAAAACCAGGAGAACACAAAAAAAACAGAAGTCCAGCACCAACCAAGTAGAGGGCCCCAAGCACAGCAACGCGGGGTGGGGGGGAGCATGCACAGGAGAAGACCCAAGGGAGAAGACAGACCAACAGAACCTCTGGCCAGCAAAGAAAAAGTGCTTCAGAAAGAGGCTAGAAGGAACTACTTATATAGCTCAGGAAGGAGATGGGGCTGGTTGCTACCCCATTGAACTACAGGCATAGTCTTTCAATTAAAGACATTTTCAGTAAAACAGAACACTTTTCCCTTAGACTTAATCTGTTCACGCTGCTTATAACTGCTGTGAAGTCATAATTCTCTGCTTATGGTATGGTGTTCCACCAAAATAGTTCTGATCCTGTATCACAAGCAGATGATTATATTTTCAGGGCATGTATAAGCAGCAGGGATGGATGATATTTAAGTGGCAAAGGCGGTATTCATGCAAATATTGTTAGTAATAAAGGTTGGAATGTGCTGAAATATAATGTTTTGTTGTAAAGTTGTGACTGACTTCTGCTATTACCAGCGGGAATTGTTTTGGCAAGAGAACTACAAAATTATAGACCAGACATGCTGTAGTCATACTTTGTACCAAAGGCTCCCACCTTTCCACATTAGCATACCTTGCCTTTTCCAGTTTGGCACCAAAACATTGGAACATATCCAGACTGCATATGCTTTATACTTTACTGTACTTCTATAGTGCCCTTCCAGGGTTCAAGGCGCGCTGATCATAAAAACACGAACATATAACATGACTTAAAAACCATACAAGCTTATGAACAGGCTATATTCAAGTCATTATTATACAAATAAACCAGCTACATTCTGTATTACCTAGGAAATGATCAGTGAAATTAGTTAGAAGTAAATGCTTGGGAGAAAAGCATGGACTTCAAACACCATTTAAATACAGGTATCTAGGGAGCAGCTTGGATGGATAGTGAAAGTGTATTCCATAGCCTGGTGGATGATACTGCAAAGGCTTGGTGCCCAGCAGAATGTAACCCTGATGACTGAACATTGAGATGTCTTCATAAAATTGAGCAGAAGGCTTTCCTTTCCACCACATATTCCTAGTGTGTGACTAGTACAGGTGAGTCCAATCAGTATGCTATGCAAAAACTGCAACATTCTGAAACAGAGTTACCGAAGGAACAAAAGGCAGTTTCAACATATGTGAATCCCTTTTTTCATGCAGCAACCTGAGATGCTGTGTTGCTTCCTAGCAGGCTTCACTGAGGGTCCCAAAGATAAGGGCAAGGATCAGTCAATTCAGGCTCTTAAAAAACCAAAGGAGAACCTTACTGTCGCTGCCCCACCTTACAAACAGACAATGCAGTTCCCAGAGGGCAGGGTTTGTATGTTCTGTTTGAGTATAAAAGTAGCCATTCCTGCCACCACATTCTTCACCAGCTGAAGGCAGTGCAGCTGACTCACTACCAGCCCCTGATAGAGCCCATATCAGTTATAAAGATGGGACTTAACAAAACCATGCATTAGAGCCCTCAGGTTGCCCTGGTCAAGGTAGAGGCACATCTTGCCAATGTATTTTAGATGGGAAGACCTTCTTTGGACTCTGACGGACACCTGGGGAAGCAAGTATTGGGTCGCTATCCAGAACTGCAGCCAGGTTGTAAACCACCTCATTTGCCACTAACTGAACCCCATTAAACCATGGGCAGCGTGAGGCAGTACTTGGCAGAGGACACTAGGTGACTCAAGCCTATCAGTAAGCATGGTCTTACTGGGTTCATCCGTAGCCAGCTGATGGTCGTCTATCTCTGGTCTCCAAAATGCACCTTTCCACCACAGACATCAACACACACAGATTCTAGAATTTTGGCTGTAGCAGAGTGGCTGTGTTTGTGAGAAGCTACTAGAGCTAAGTGCAGTTTTACAATATTTTTAAAATTTAAAATATTTTTTTTTTTCATGTCAATTTTGGTGATTGTAAAAGAGGACATTGTTGTCACCAGGAATGTATAACATTTGTGTGGTAGATGCTAGCTGTAGTTTAAGATGATCACATTTCTTTTGTGGTTTGTCAACTTCTGATGTACTGTTGTTAATTTTATTACTATGTTTTTAACAATTTCTGCGTGTGCTTTTTGCGATGTCTGATCTTGAGGACCTACCATAGGTGTCATTTGTTAAACACTGAGTTTGTCAATTGCTGTATGCATAACTACATCATGGTACATCGTATCTTACTGAGCGCTTCCGTTTTTTGTTTTGTTTTCTTCTATCTTTTGGCTCTATTGATATGCTACTATGGCAGCCTGTGAATGGTGTGGTTCTGTAATTTTGTCTGTTGTTTGATGAGTTTTCTGGTCTTCTATTTTCTACTGGTTTTAAAATATATATATATATATATATATATATATATCATTTTTTTTTGTGAAGCAACATTAGAGGAGCATTTTTTGTCGGCTGCTGGCTATTACTAGGTATCATATGTTCTGGCATGGTATCCTGGTTCTGTGAAAGAATTAAGCAATAAAATATTACCTAGTGTGTGTTGTGGTGGGATGACGGTGCACCTCAGGTGTGTTGTGAGGCATGAGGCATTGCCAAGTCAATCGACATCAGAAATACTATGGTACTTCATTTTTAAATGCATGTATGTGAGTGTAAGAAGAGGATTATGAGGGCAAATAACATTTAACTTGTATTTTCTTAATTTAATACAATTTTTAGGGCCCAATTGACAGTTTTAAATAAGTAAAGGTGTCAGCCATGTTTGTGATGGCAGTCAGGTATGTGTGGCAAATATTGATTTTATTATGAAGAGGCTGCTGGATCTTCATCCAGTGCTGTTGTTCTGAGATAACAGCATGGGTAAAGATGGTCCTCAGCCAATCAGGTTTTACAATTTTTCAAATCCATTTTATAATCAGAAATAGCAGCACACTAAGTTCACAGATTTCACTCAGTCCACTGAGTTCTAGAATACAAGCAATAACATTCTAAAATATTAAAGTGTGTTGTAAGTTTTGAAAAGTAAATATTGGTTGTAATTTGTTTCAGCATTCAGCTTAACCAAAGTTAGGGATGGTCAAACAAAAGGAGCAAATTGCATAACACCCTAGGGTAGTGTGTTGAAGGGTGCAGCTGACAGGGTTTAAGGCAGGTAGAGATCAGTGCTGGGCAATGTGTACAGTATTACATTGTAGGAAGAATGTGTCATATATTGCAGGAGGGCAGTGGGGGTTAATAAGCAGGTGTGTAAGCATATCCAAGGGGCACCCTGTCTGGGGTACCCATATATTGCATATTTATATTTGACAATAGTAATAATGTGTATCCAGGAGGCTCCCTAACTGAAATAGCCTTATTGTATAAATACAAAGCTCACTTCAGTACAGTCAAAACCACAGTTTGGGGGGGCACTTTTGTGGGATGTGGTGGGAGTGTAGGGGGTGTGGGACATTGGTGAACAACAGAGTGCAGTGGGAGTTTGCCACTGTCTCAGCTGTAAGAGGTTTCAGGCCATGAGAGTGGAGCTGGAAGCTGCAAGGGCTGAAATATGGCACTTGAGAACTGAAGTCAGCCCATCACTTAGAGCACTTCTGCCACAGCCACCTTACAGGCCACCTCAAGTGTCAGAAGGTGGTTGGACAGTAGTGGGGAAGTGGGAAGGGAAGAAGGGTGGGAGGGTAGCCCAAGCCTGTGTAACCAGGGCTGTGCACCAGTAATAGGTTCACTCTCTTGCAACAGGAGGTCCGCTAACCTCCCACAAGGAGACAAGAGTGAGATAGCATGTCCAGCAGGCAAGCTATGCTGCAGAGCAGACTGGGGAAAGGTCAAGCCTTAAACTGTATTAGAGGAAGGTACACACAGTGGGGGACTCAATTGTAAGGGGAACTGGAAGGAAACTGGGCCTGTCTCCCGCCAGTGGCAAGGAGGTGGTCTTCTGTCATCCTGGGATGAAAACAGACAGATGTATTGCCAGGTTGGTGGAACTCATGGGGGATAGGGTGGAAAGACCAGATCTGATCGTGCAGCTGGGCACGAATGTCTGAGCAAGTAGAGCATGGAACAGGTGAAGATAAATTTCTGTCCTCAAAGAGAACAGTTCCACGTGTTTCAGTTCAACACATTGCTAAAGGGTTGGTGCAGGGAGGAAGGATTTTTGATTCCTCGGGGTAGGCGGCCCAACTTGGAGGGGTTGGAGGTTGTTCAATAGGGATGGCTTGCATCCTAACAAGGATGGCAGGAGGGTTCTGGGACAATGGTGGGCACAATACATAGCTAGTTTAAACTAGTATGGGTTGGGCAGAGTAGCAGAGCACACACAAAATACCATTAACAAAGGGGGGGGGCTTTCTTACCTCCCCCCACTAAACTCAGCAAGATCAAGTAAACTTATGGAAAAGGGAAAATGATATGCATCAATGCTATGATTCTGGACAACAAAATGCCAGAACTTCAGGCACTTTTCACAGAGGGTGACATGAAACGGTGGTAATGACAGAGATTTGGGCAGCTTTGAACCATGACTGTGACATGACCATACCAGGCTACATCCTATTCAGAAAGAACAGCAAAGAGGGCAAGGAAAGAGAGGTAGTGCTGTGTGTTAAGGAGGGGATTGAAGCAATAGAAATAGGTGGTCTAAGGGAGTCAGGGAAATTGGAAACCCTGTAAGTGCTAGAAGGAACAAGGACAAGGAAACTCATTCAGTTCATGGTGATGTACAAGCCGCCGGGCCAAGATCGAGAGATTGACAGGGCACTGGGAGAGACACTTAAGAGGGCAACAAGTGTAGAGTAAGTGGTTGTAGTCGGGGATTTCAACATGCCAAAGTGGCCTGGAAAGATCCAGTCATGGCTAATACTAGAAAGTAGTTTCTGGTAGATGCCTTTCAGAAGGCATTTCTAGAGCAATTAGTTCTGGGCCCAACAAAGGAGGAAGCCCTGCTGGATCTGGAGCTCACCAGCAGTGAGAGGATTAAGAATGGAGCAGTCCTGGAACAACTCAGTTCCAGCGACCACAAGTCAGTAGCATTGGAGGTCCAGGTGGGGACAGGCAAGGAGAAAAAGGAATAAGGATATGGGACTTTAAAAAAGTGGACTTCTGCAAAATGAGAGAAAAGTTTAAGAATAACTTAGCGAAGGTAGGGGGCGCAGAAGAAAAGTGGGCAGCATTTAGTATGGCAATGATGAAAGCGACTTATAGCTCCATTCCAAAGGCATCCAAGGGTAAAAGGGCTAAAGGGCCAATGGGGTTCACAGATGATGTAAAGGAAGCAGTAAGAACCAAAAGGATGGCATTTTCCATGCATAAGGGTAGCCAAAGGGAGAAAGACAGGGTGAAGTATCTGGAAACAACCAGATAAATCACCAGAAAGGTGAGGGAGGTCGAATCACCGACTGAGCTCTGGTTGGTAACGGAGATGAACAAAGGGGATATGGCATTCTTCTGGCACAACTGGAAGAAATGCAAGGTCAAGGGGGTATAGTGAGATTTGAGAGCAGTGAGGGTTGGGAGGAGGTGGATAAGGGGTAGGCAGAGATACTGAACCTGGAATAAGGTACAGGAGCCCACACCTGAGGAAAGACTGGAACAAGGTGAATGCAGTACAGTGCAGGGGAACTAAGATGGTGCATGACCATGGGGATTTGCCATAGGATGAGAGGCTGCAAGACCTGAACATGTCTACCATGGAGAAAAGGAGGGAAAGGGGTGACATGATTGAGACATATTGTAAAAGTACCTGTGTGGCATAAATAGAGTAGACATCGAGGAACTATTTTCTGTGAGTTCAGACACTGGTATGAGGGGGAATTCACTAAAGCTGGCAAGTGGGAGATTGAAAAAGAATGTCCAGAAATTCTTCTTCATAGACAGGGTCGTGGACAAGTGGAATAAGCTGCCAGATGGAGGTGTATAGGCCAAATTAATCAGCACCGTCAAGCAGGGATGAGACACGCAGGTGGGTTTAAAATGGTGTAATGTCTGCATCGAAAGCCCTAAGAGGAGAGATTAAGAACCTTAATATGCACACCTTAGAACAGAGGAGGGAGGAGGGGATATGATAGAGATATTTAAATACTTCATGAGGGTAAATAAGATACGTAAGGGAAGTACGTTTCAGAAGAAATGTACTCAAGAACAAGAGGACATGCTATGAAGCTGGAGGGGGTAGATTCAGGAGAGATGTGAGGAAGAACTTCTTCACAGAAAGAGTGGTGGATTCCTGTAACAGCCTTCCAGTGGAGGTGGTGGGGGCAAAAACAGTGGTGGGGTTCAAGAATGCATGGGATAAGCACAAGGGAATCAAAGTGGAAAGGAATGGGGGAGGGAGAAAGAGCTGTAGATTGGTTATGGTCAGTAGTGTAGGCAGGGAGAAATGGGCAGACTGGATTGGCCAAGCGGTCTTTATCTGCCATCAAATTCTATGTTTTTCATGTTTAGTTAGAAAAATGGGGGACAATAAAAAAGGGGAGAATTTCCATTAGGTCAAGGAAAAATAGGTAGGGTGGGGAGACTAGATGGGCCGAGAGCCTTTATCTGTTGTCAGTGTCTATGTAAATATGTAGTTATTTATTGGGTCACCCTGACTGGGCATGAATGAAAGGTACAGCTGAGTATAATCTGTATAATAGTAAAAAACCCAAACAATACTTCAGTATCACACCTCCCAGTTTTAGCATATAGTGCTGCATACTAGCATGAAGCAATCTGTGATAAAGTTGTTTACTCTGTAACAAATTAGAGTAATTGTCATTGGATTACATTGTGTTCCTGTAGTATCCTGCAAGATACCACTGGCAGAAACTGATGAGAGGCCAGCATCCTGGTGGGCAGCACAGTAAATACCGTGAGAAGCAATGGGGTAGGATCGAGCCCTGTGGGACACCAGACATGGCAGTGGCATTTTTATGGATATAATAACTTTTTTCAGTTTGTCAAAAATATATTTTGAAATGTTTTTACTTGTTAATCATAAAGCATTTTGAAATAATCTTATCCAAAATTATATACATATTCAATTAAAATTGAAAGAATTGTATATATCAGGTTGCTTGGATTCAAATACCATGGGTACGACACCTGCAGCTTTCACAGTGATTGCTAGGTAAAAAAAAAAAATGGTGGAAAATTAGCTCAGTAATGCATTCTGCCACAGTGGTGACATTGGAAATTTGTACAGGGATAGCTTGCCTGTAGTCTGTCAGAGGGACAATAGCAGAGAAAATTTTACTGTAACTCATCTAAAATATTGGAAAACATGAAGGGAAAAGAGTTCCCATATGGTTTTATTTATTAATTTTGTTAACTGGGTAGGCCCCCTTTTTCAGGGGCTAGCTCAGTTTAAACACTGCTGTGATACTGTGTCCCAGTGTTTTTTGTTGAAGTGTGTTCTGTTTTATAGTTGAAGTATATGCACGAGTATGAAGAGCACAAAGGGAAAGGCAGCTTCCCTGCGATGATCACGCCAGGTTACCAGATAGCCAAGAAAGCCAATGAACTTGCCAGTAATGTAAGTATGAAAATGCAAAACGAGCCAATTACTGTTTTTTGTCTGGATAGAACCATAGTTCGTGGGGGTAACTGTTTCTTATATCCAGGGGAGTAATTTTGGTGTCAAGGTTGGAGGGGACAACCTCAGTCTCAACCAGCCTCGGATCATGGGTACTGTGCTACCCACCAAAAAGTGAACTATATGTGGAAAAATACTAATTTTTCTATCAACATACCTTTGAAAGCTAATACATACAGGGAAAACAATGAAGACAATATTTACACAGAACACATCTTCAGGGTGCCTTCCTCAAGCAACTGGTCATGGAACCAACTCGGCAGAAGGCAATACTGGACCTTGTGCTCACAAACAGGGACAGTGTGATGGGGGTAACAGTGGGGGAGCACCTGGGTAACAGTGACCACCAGTCATTGTGGTTTGAAATCACAGAAAGAGCAGAACCAAACCACACAAAAACACGTATCCTGGATTTTAGGGGGCAGACTTTGGGAAAATGGGAGATGCTTGAAAGAGGCATTAGGGGAATGGGACAGGAGAATCAGGGATTGAGGAACAGTGGGCAGTATTTAAAATGGGGATTATAAGAACAACAAATTATGCATTAAGCAGGTTAGCAAGAGGAAAAGAAAGAGGAGACCATTATGGTTTTCCAAAGAGGTAGCAAAGAAAGTGAAAGCCAAAAGATTGCATTCAGGCAATACAAAAAGACACAGGCAGAAGGGGATAGGGAGAAGTACCAGGAGAAACAAAGGGAGGCAGGGAAGTCAGTAAGGAAGCCAAAGCTCAGACAGAAGAACACATTGCAAAATCAGTGGTTAAGGGGACAAAACCTTTACAGGTACATAAGTGAAAAAGAAGGACAAAGGGAGGGATAGTGAGACTGAAGGGGAGGATGGGAGCGTGGAGGATGACAACAGTAAAGCTGACATATTGAACAGGTATTTCTGCTCAGTCTTTACTAAGGAAGAGGGGTAATGGGTCTGAAGGGAGTACAAGGGTGAGAATGGTGCAGAAATGGACACAAGTCCCTTTACAAGAGAAAGGGTCCTGAAGGAACTGGAAGTAATAAGAGCTGATAAAGCAATGGGGCCAGATGGGTGCACCCCAGGGTCCTTAAAGAACTAAGAGAGGTGGTGGCTGAACCTCTGGCTATCCTGTTCAGCCAATCACTGGAAACAGGGAGGTACCCAAAGACTGGAGGACAGCAGATGTAGTCCCCTTATACAAAAGTGGGAACAAAGAGGAAGCAGGGAACTACAGACCAGTCAGCCTCACCTCGTAGTGGGAAAGATCATGGAAGCACTACTGAAGGAGAGATTGGTGGAACATCTGGTTGTCAATGGACTACAGGACCCAAGGCAGCATGGTTTCACCAGGGGGAGGTCATGTCAGACCAACCTCATTGAATTTTTTGACTGGGTGACTAGGGAGGTGGATCAGGGGAGGGCAGTGGACATGGCATATCTGGACTTCAGCAAGGCCCTTTGACACTGTGCCACATAGAAGACTATTACACAAACTGGGGAATATGGGTGTGGGCAGGACAGTAGTGTGGTGGGTAGGTAACTGGCTGGGTGGCAGGACACAGAGGGTGGTGGTAAATGGCTGTCACTCCACAGAGGGAAGAGTGACCAGTGGGGTACCACAGGGATCAGTGCTGGGACCGGTCTATTCAACATCTTCATCAGTGACATTACTGCGGATATAGAAGGCAGAATTTCACTGTTTGCTGATGACACAAAGCTCTGTAACAGAGTAGACACACCAGAGGGTGTAGACAGAATGAGAAGGACTTGCAGAAACTTGAAGAATGGTCAAGGGTTTGGCAGTTGAAATTCAATGCAAAGAAGTGCAAGATAATGCATATGGGGCACAAAACCCTGGCACAATATATCAGTTGGGGGTGAGGATATAGCATGCACCAAGCAGGAAAGGGATCTTGGGGTTGTCATCTCTGATGACCTCAAGGTAGGGAAACAGTGTGACAAGGCATCAGGTAAAGCAAATAGGATGCTGGGATGTATAGGCAGGGCATCACCAGCAGGAAAAGGGAGGTCATAATTCCGCTATACAAGACACTAGTGAGGCCCCACCTGGAGTACAGTGTACAGTTCTGGAGACCATACCTACGTAAGGACATAGACAGGGTGAGAAGGTTCAGAGGAGGGCAACAAAGATGGTGCATGGGTTGCATCACAAGTCCTATGAAGACAGGTTGAAGGAACTGAACATGTACTCCCTGGAGGAAGGGAGGGAGAGAGGGATATGATAGAGATATACAAGTATCTTACAGGGAGGAACAGGGTGCAGGAAAACACTATTTTAAGCGAAAAGATGTTTCAGGACTAGAGGCATGGGATGAAGTTGGAGGGAAGATTCAGAGGAAACATGAGAAAGAATTTCTTCACAGACACGGGTGGTGGACAAGTGGAACACCCTGCCAGAGGAAGTGGTGGGGGCTGAAACAATCACGGGATTTAAGAATGCATGGGATAGACATAAAGGAATTCTGGAGGTCAGGGGTAAGGGGAAATAGACTTCTAGGAAAACAAACTGAACTTACAAGCTCAAATGGGCAGACTAGGTGGGCCATAGGCCCTTATCTGCCGACACTGTCTATGTATCTATGTATCTATGTATCTTTATTTCAAGTATATTGTGTATTTCTTTTTTTTATTTTATTTTTATTGCAGTTCTCAGTAAATCATTCAGAATACTTTACTTGGTGACAATACCTAGTAATCATTACAGAAAAGGAACTTGAGTGCAAAGGATCATTGTCTTGTCTCCCTCTTGTTGCAACATATTGGAGTGGAACCAAAACAGAACTATAAATCCTGCAATATGTATATGTGTGTGTATATATATATCTATATATATATATATAGTCAACATGTGGCAAAATACACCAAGACCACAAGCTAAGAACCAAAACCATAATTGTATAACTTGATAATATACAGAGTGCTAAAACACTCGTGACTGTGTCCTTGCAGACTGTCGTGTAGCTTGTGTTGTACCAATAATAACATAAAGGCCAGAACATGGCCCTCAAGACTCTAGACAAGCTCTTGAGTAAATGCAAAACATGAACTTACAGATGAATAGAAACTTCAGGTGAAACTTTCACAGTGCTGTTAAATGTAAAATATGTAAAAATGAAACAATAAGGACAGTATGAAAAGGGAGAAGGGACCAATGGGACCTACCCCAACTCAACCCAAGTGCTATTTAGAAAGGAGCCTTTTAGGTAGTAAATGGCTCTGTGTAGGAGTTATAGAGTCAGTTAAGTGCATCGCACCCCAGGGCTGCAACTGCAGTGGTGAACTGAGCCTCTGCTCTATAGCAGGCAGTATATCACACAAAAAGTATTAAGAAAGGTACTAATCCCTCACAGCTATAGGATCGGTTAAAAGCAATGAGTACAAATAAGCCCCTCAATAAAGTAATCCGCTACCCAGCTATAGGCATAATGAGAATCCTAAATAATGGGAAGTCCAGACTTAAGTGTACCACCAGTAAGCATCCTCAGATATAGCAGAAATAAGAGTCAGTTCTAATGCCGAGGCAAACCAGAAACATTTCTCAATTCAATGTGAGCCCTATTTCTTCTAATCATTATCTCTAACAAACTCAAAAGGTATTTATGCAAAGGAATATGATGCGCTTGAACACGTTTCTATATTTTTGGTGCATCAGCCCATAGCAACATTTTCATTGCTAAAGTCCATATACAACACAGCGCCTTTCATGAGCATGAACAAATTTATGTACAATGGTGTCCAGACATAGTTCATCAAGTCTGTTTTGGTGAACATGGCATACAGCAACTGCACTCTGGTGACACTGTGTCATTGTAGACTGCAGCCATGTTTTTAGGCATCTAAGTGCACTGAAACTGCACTCTGCTTCACAACTGCTTACTGGTATTACCAACAAGAGGTGCAGAAACTTTTCTAACTCAATAAAAAGCCCACGAACATCTGGGGCTAGTGCTTTAAATAGGTTTACAGCCTCATTCAAAGAGGTATATGTGTTACTCTGCGCAAACATCTCAAGCTGAACTGTCAGCATTCTGGCATTCGGCTCTGGATATTTTTGAATGCAGTCAATCTATTCCTCCAGCTCATGGTCACTCCCATCACCCTTCTTTACAGCAGCAAGAAGCAACTGTTCTAAAGCTGAATATTCAGACAGCCCTTGTTGATGGAAACTCTCTTCCATCTGGGCAACTGAGATGTCTACCATCGTAAAGAATTCCATTCTGAAATAGTCCTCCACTGTGGCAGGATTGTGCTGCTCCCCAGTACCAGCAAAGCAGACTGGAAGCCTTCGTTGCCTTGGGGGTGCAATGGGATTGAAGACCAGCTTCTGAACAAGTTTGTCAGCTTGTTTAATGGCATCCAGGACAGTATTTTCATTCCTAGTCTTTGTAGCTTATCTTTTATGAGGCTTACTTGCGTAAGCATGCCACCTACTGTGCAGTTCGGATTTTGTAGGCTCCTATTCAGGCAAGCAGTGGTTCCATAACTACCTTGACCAGCAGCAGACTTAGTAATGTGTTCCTCTTGCTAAGCTGCTCTAAGAGACCATGTGCCCAACTCCATTTGTGTCAGACTCTCCAGGATTTGATCATATTTGCTGTGTCACAGCTCCAGCTGCTGTTAGTCCTACAGTCCATCTAGTTGGGCATAAGGGTCGCAGTTTCTTGAAGGAGGTACAGTAGATGCATTATCAGATGTGGCAATTTGAGAAAAAATTAATCTGTACTTCAGTGATTCGCCGAACAGTTTACCCAGTTCATTGACACAGTGCAAGGGATTTCTTAATACAGGGCTTGCGTCACAGCTCTCTTTCACCGCAAGACTGATGCAGTGAGCACCACAATGCACAAATGTGGCAAGTAGCTGACTTTCCCTGATGACAGCCTGTGCACACTGATATCATCCCAACATGTTTGCAGCACCATAAAATGCCATACCTCAGAGGAATTTAACTGGCAGAGGAAGTCTGGTGAGGACATCCATTATGACTTTTGCTATTGAGGCTCCTGTTGTATCCTGTGGCTCATAAACCCAATGAACTTCTCCTGGGGCTGCAAGTTTCCATCAACGTATCTAAGGCAAAATCTTTCTTGTTCTTTTCCTTGGCAGTCTTGTGTTCCATCAATGATCAGGTAGTAGTATGATGATTTGTTAATATCCTTCACGACAGAATGGATGATTTCATGACTCATGAGACCAATTCGTTTGAATTGCTGGGCTTGTGTAGTCCTGCTTTTGTTTCAGCCAAGTTGCTAGGATCTCGTCTTCATTGCTGAGTAGTTTCAGAAGTTCAGCAGTTTCCCTCATCAAGCTGATACCTAGACTTGCCAATCCCTGTCTGCCCAAGTAATGCAAAGAAGCTATTAACTTTAACAAGCACTTGCAAGACACATCTTGTGATATCTTTTTCTGTTCCAGTAGAGCAGAATTAATGCATTGACCACGGGATACATGAGCCACCTTCCACAGGGCATGCTGTTGTGTTTCTGAGCTCTGGTGAGCAATAAAATTAGTCCGTGGCTTTCTCCAGTTGGTGAAGCCTATTGTGATGAATACTGGTTCTCACCTGTTTGACAGCTGAAGCATCCCCATTTGTTCACACTTTGTGCAGGTAAAGCAGAGCACAGCTTTCAACTCAGGGCTGTAGTGCAGCCATGAAAATTGCTTATATCATGATGCCTGGAATCTGAGTTTTTTGTTTCCGCAGTCCTGCTTTGGTATTTCCTCAGATGGTGGTTGGTACAGCCGATCCATATCCAGTCCTGTCATCTCCATTCTAGGCACTGCTTCTACAACAGATGGTGACTGGGGTTGGGGAGGCTGATCCAGATCCACTGTTTGGATCTCCAGTATAGGCACTGTGCTGTCAACGGTAGCAAGGACTGAACTTGTACTGGGCTGCTGTTCTCCTGTGTTGTTACTGTTACTGTTGAAGCCCTGATCTAGCTCCTCATACACTGCAGTACACATTTCTTCAGTCGGGATTACCTGTGTGGATGAAGGCACAGGATCTATATAAGGTTTCTTCTTGAAGAAGGTGGCAATTGAAGGTTGGTCTCTCTGGCATTTCATGTTATGAGATTTGCCGACAACCCTGGACTGTAAAAATGCACAACTGTTACAGATTCTTCTTCATTAAAACTCAGTGTGAAAAAAGACAGTCATACATACAAAAAACCCGTGAAAAATGCATACTGGAAAACTTCCACAAGCCATTAAACTGCTACACAATAACCAAGGCCCGTGAAAACATCTTCAGTCACAAAACACAAAGACAACTTGATATTAAGACACAATACTTACAAATATGGATTAGGAACTTGCAAACATATACACAACAAGAAAAGTCATTGTTACACATTAAAAGCCATTCAAATAACCAATGTGACAACACAGCAGAATACAACATGGACAGCACATACTTCTACAGTGAAATGCAGAAACCAGACAATGATTTTATGTGCGTGTGTGCACACACACACACACGTCATTCACTTGTCTCCCTACCCCCTCCAGTGTGACAATTATTGATCTGCCCCCACAGTACAGCACAGACACAAGACTGCCAAGAGGCCGGCTACACACCACTAGCAAACAGACAGGACAGTTCAAATCAAATCACTAAAACACTTCACTGTATGCCACCTGATTTGCCACCTGATTTGCCCAAGTTAAGAGACATACACTAATTTGCAGAAATTTACGGAGGATGACGTGGTGTTTTGTCTGCATCTGTGATCCCAGATTGGCAACACAGTTGTTCCATTTTCATTATAAGTACTTCCCAGACTCGATATCATACGGGTCATTTCAGAAGTGGTATATGAGTTGAGGGGCGAGTTTCTATATTTGCCAGAAATGCTATAAAATTAAGATCTAATTCTTAGCAATTTCTTTGTGGTCAGTGTGCAAGCTACAGGCTACTTTGCCCCAGGTTCCACTTAACTGGCATCCAGCAGTAAAGCTGTTATGCCACATATCTTTTGATAGCCTGATTATGACAATGTATAAAAGCATGGCCTCATTAAAAACAATATATTGCATATTTTCTGTGCTATCCTGGGTAAATACAGTGACAAAATAGGGAAAAGCAGGATTCCACTGGAAACAAAATGCCTCTGAACTGTGCTAGCTTGGGTAAATACATTACAAAAAATGTGTCAAAGCAGGACACCATTGAAAATGAGATTATGCATCTCAGTTGGGTTATCCTAGGTACAGTATATTACAAAATTGTGTAGAAACAGGACCCTGCAACAGCAGAACCCCAGTGAAAAGCAGATGTTAAACTGAAGATGATTTGTTCTAGTAAAATACATTATGCAAGCTGTACTACACTAGAAACGAGATATTCATCTCACCTCTACTATCATACTAACATAATAGATGCCAGCAGAGTAGGCCTGTTGGTCTATCAAGTCTGCTTGTGTTCCAGCACCCTGATTGGGTACTGTAGCTCTCTATCTGTCTCCTATCTTTCTATCTATCTATCTAGCTAGCTAGCTAGCTAGCTAGCTAGCTAGCTATCTATCTATCTATCTATCTATCTATCTATCTATCTATCTATCTATCTATCCTGAGTTAATGCTTCAGAAGTCAGAACCCCATTGCAAATGGCGTATCTCGTTCACATATTACATCTCATCTGGTCTATTTTGCTTAAATATGTAGTAGAAATGTGCACAAGCTAACAGGACCCAGCACACCAGCAATGCAAGTGGTAAACATTCAGCAGCGACTTGCTCATTATGTTTTATTTTGCACAGCTGTTAATTCATTTTAACACAGATACATAAAATGGCCGATAAGGAACATTTGACTCACCCAGTCTGCCCATGTTTTCCTACTTACATGTAAGAACCCAGTCCCCTGTGGTTACTAGAATCCCATCAGTATTAGCCCCAGGATTGGGGAGGTAGCGGGCAGCTGGTAGAAAGCTTATTGGGAGCTTTCTATACAATGGTATCATTGTTTTCTCAGCTAGCCTGTGTGGGGAATAGATTATGTTATTTAGAATTCTTGCAGCAGCATGAGCCACTTTGCGTTCCAGCTGCTTGGGCAGTTAGAATGTTGGGACAGAGTGAGAGGTGCCTGCCGGCTTAGCCAAATAGCCAGGCGAAGGGCCTTTGTCCTTTCTTTCTCACTCTAGTGTATGGGAAAGCAGCAGTGCCACTATAAGTGCGTGGTGGAAACCGTTGATTTCAGGTCTCCAGTGTTCAAGTTCAAGTTTACTGACAGTGTGTCAACTCCTGTCAGAAAATTATGGGACTGCAGTTTCAGTGTGTATAAGGGGCAATTCCCTGCAGACCACAACAAATTGTCAGCTGCCCTGTGAGGAGACAGAGAGTGTGTTTCTAGTCTGAAAGCTATGGAAGAGCTATGTTCAGGTTTTCTTCCACCAGATGTCTGTAAAGAAGTTAAAATTGGAGTACAGAGACAGAGACTATGAGAAATGTTTTGGGTCACTGTCTGCTGGTGTATCTGCACTAGACAAGGTGGCTAAAGTACCCCAGGCAGAGCCCCAGCCTCACCACAGATATGCGCTGAATGTTTAATAAAGTGTGTTCGCCTCTAGCACCCTATGAGAGGGTGAAAGGTCCTTTTTTTGTAACCCCAAGAGATGGCAGAGCCTGCAAGGCTGGGGCTAGAGTGGGAGGAACACTACCTGAAATTCCAGTCAGGACTAACTGGTTACTGGAAGGGCACAAGTTTTCCCTGATAATGTTAACAATGGTCCATTATACATTGGCAAGAAAGAATCTTGGGCTCTGATTGGTCAGCCTGGGACTGGACCCATGATGTTATCATTACAACATCACGGGTTTAGTCCCAGCACCCAGATGTCCGCATCAGTTGTTATGGGGATCACTCCACACAGCCCACTTGAGTGATCCCCGCTGGATAGCACGTTTAAATCATCACTGCTCCAATGCCATCTCCAGTGTTCCATCCCTATACATCCCATTAAAACTGCAAACTTCCCTCCCACCAAGTCACTATTCATTCCAGTAGCAACAAAAAAGCTCACCAGCAGTTTTTTTCTCTTTTTTTTCATTTAAAGCAGCTTATCTGAAGATGTGGGTCATGACCAAGTGAGCAGTTGTTCAAAGAGACAGCACGTGGGCTGTCATTTTCCGTTATAGGTTGTGATCGCTCATCAGAAACAATTTTATTTACAGATAACTGTGTTACCTCACCCTCGTTTTCCCAATTGTGGCCATACTTCAAAAGTACCAACTTTCTGCAGTGTCACTGAATAACTCAGTTTTAAAAATGTCTCAGCAAAGTTGTTGGCTTCACTTTTCAACATGCTGTCAGTGAGCTGAACTGAGACAGTGCGAGACTGCCTGTAGTCAACTTTGCGGTAAATTTACAACTGCCAGTTCATTTTTCCTTTCTCCCCATAGACTGTAAAAACACAGCTTTTTAAAACCCCTTGTCGTCCTTGCAGTCCCTGCTCAGTATAATAGAACACAACGTTACCTTCCTCATCAAACCATCTCCACTGCTCACCAGCCGACCCGACAGCGAAACTGAAACACCTGTAATCCTCGCTAAGCAGTTTCCCTGAACATCCCTCACAGAGCCTGCACTAAATTGCTAAACAAACCAGACAAAAAAATTAGTGACATGGGGGGGGTTACTGTGTTCTTAGCTGCTCAAAAGGGGAACCGCAAAACAGCACAGGGACTGTGAAACCATGACAGAGTGAAACAGTGATAAACAGACACTGCCACCTGCTGACCAGCACTAGTAACAAGGGATTTTTTTATGTATGTAAAAATACACATAGAAAAAAATGCTAAAAATGCTTTTAAAAGAATATTTTTATCTCTATTTTCTTTTTTTTTTTTACAAAGGAGCCATTGTATAATAGCAATAATGCACTCCAGGGTGTGTGTTGTGCTGGGATAACGTCACTTCTGGGGTGATTAGTTCACTCGGCCCCTCGTGCCTAATCACCCCAGGCGTGATGATATCCCAACTGCTGTTGTAATAAAAACAGTGTCAGTGGCTCAGCAGGTAGCACACTCACCTCTGAGGCTGGGAGATCAGAAGGCTGTGGGTTCTATCCCCACACCAGGCACTTGGGTTAAATCCCAATATGGACACTGTAGTGCAGCATGAGGGGGTGCTGCACTCCTGAGGTGCCGTCTTTCAGATGAGACATTAAATCGAGGTCTCATCTGCTTATTCTGGTGATAGTTTAGGTGGATATTAAAGATCCCATGGCATTTCTCGAAAAGAGTAGGGGAATTTCCCTGGTACTTTGGCCAAATTTACCCCCATTCATTAAAAATACCACCAACAGCTTAATCTGGTTCAAGGTCAGTTGGCAGTCATCAGTATCCCCCTTCCCCAGGTCGTGCCTGAAAATAGGCAAAATCTGTCTAGTGCACTTACCCGGCCAACAAAAACTAAATAAATAAATAAGATGTAGGAGGATTTAAAAAGTGTGTGGCAACCCACCACCTATATAGGCACTCAGGAAAGTAAATGTCCACGACAAACCCAATAGAAAAGGGAGCAGAAAAATTTGGGAAGAAATGTGTTCCAAGTAAATGTCTAGAGATTTCTAGCTAAAGGACTGGACAGTGTTCTAGTTCTGCACTTCAAGGGAAATGTTCATAGTGCCTTTGTGTTTTTGAGAAACAGAGTCTGCATACCTCAGCTGTGACCATTGACAAACCTTGGGGAACCACGCTGTTCTGATTTTTCCATCTGTGTGAATAAAGCCATAAAGTAGTTCACAATGCCAAGTTATCAGCAGTGGACATTCAAGTTAATGCTTCCAGTGTGAATTGTTATGGGGCCCCCTCAGAAGTTAGACTTAGCACAGTCCTGCCACCTCTCTCCCACATTCTGGAGTACAGTAAATATAAATGTTTGGTTTGTACCTTAACCTCCCTGACCTCTCAGCCATTCAAGCCAGGTAATTTCCCCCATGCTAGGGGTAATGCCTTTGTAATGCCAGCTTACGATTAGATGCCTTGTCATGACCCAAGTTAGGGGGTAGTGGTCTCCAATGTTATACAATAGGGTTGAAGTGATGTATGATACGAAATAAAGAGCTGTATCACAACCACAGTGTGATAACCAGATTGTGACATGTACACTGTAAAGATATCAACCACAGTCAACTTCAAGTAAAAAGGGATTGTAGCTGGCTCTGTAGCCACTGCAAGCTGATCCCTTCCAGCTGCTTAGTTTGGCCGCTCTGCCGCCCGCACTCAGTGTTTTTGTGACATGTGAGCAGGGAGAACGCGGGGGCAAGACTTGTACAAGTGTATGGGGCATCTTTTAAAGACAGTTTATGAAGATTGAAGCAGTCTGAGGAGAACGTGAAGCTACCCGCTCTACTAATAGGGTCCGCATGGTAGGCGGTGTTTCGTGCCCACTCACATTACTAAATCTTCATAGAACTGTTCTAAAAGACACCCATATACTTGTATAGAGAACTCTGGGGAGAGCGGCCATACTAGGAAGCTGGAGGGATTGGCTGGCAGTGGCTAAGGAGCCAGTTACGATCCCATTGTTTATTTAAAAGAATGAGTAAACAATGTTTATTTGGCACAGATTAGCTCACGCTGGCATAAGGTATTACGCTGTGAAGCCCAATACCTTGTGCCAGAAACTTCCTTTAAACAGAAGTACTACCACCTACCCTTGCCTTCTTGATGACTACTAGCAGTTTTGTGCAATTGTGCTGATTGCTGACTGTGCTGGTCACACTGTACTGGACTGGTAGAAGATAAAGAACCACTGGCCCAGTGACTTCAGACACAGCAGTAATTTGCCTTGCAAACTGCAGCAGGCTTCTTTTCCCAGGTGCTCCCTGACCCTGACTGGCACCAAATCAAATGACCAATACTATGAGGCCCCTGCCAGCTGGAAACTTAGCACCACCCTTTGTGCAAACTATAATTCCCAATTTCCCACCCACATCCTGCCACCTTCTCCGTTTGTTTTTTTTTATTTTGTTTGACACTGCAGGCACTGTGTTATCTGCTGTGCCCCATCCCCTATCATTCATAACTCAACCATGAGCCACCCCCACCCACAGCACTGCAGCACCACTAGCAATCACAGACAGACCATCATCCGTCCTTCTGCCTCCCAGTCCCCTCCCAGTTCCCCCCATCATAATAACTAAAACACCTACCATACCCACCGCACTGCAGCAGCACCAGCAGTCACAGACAGACCATCATCAGTCCTCCTGCCTCCTCCGAGTCCACTCCCAGTTCCCCCCAGTCATTAATAAATAATAACATAACCACCCACCGCACTGCAGCACCACCAGCGATCACAGACAGACCATCATCAGTCCTCCTGCCTCCTCCGACTCCACTCCCAGTTCCCCCCATCATTAATAAATAATAACTTAACCACCCACTGCACTGCTGCACCACCACACCAGCAGTCAGACAAACCAGTGAGCCATCAGTCCTACTGCCTCCCAGTCCCCCTTCAGTTCCCTTGCCCCATCATTCAAAATAAGTAAACCACCACCACCCATCACACTGCAGCACCACCAGCAGTCACAGACAGACCAGTCATTAGTCCTCCTGCATCCTAGTCCCCTCCCAGTTCCCCCATCATAATAATTTAACCACCCCTGACCCCTCATCCACTGCGCTGCTGCTGCAGAACCACCAGCAGTCACAGACAGACCATCATCAGTCCTCCTACCTCCCAGTTCACTCACAGGTCCCCCCATCATTCATGAATAATAACTCAACCACTCCCCACCCACCACACTGCAGCAGCACCACACCAGCAGTCAGACAGACCAGTGAGTCATCAGCCCTCCTGCCTCCCAGTCCCCTGCCCCATAATTCAAAATAAGTCAACCACCCCCTCCCACCGCACTGCAGCACCATAGAAACATAGACTTTGACAGCAAATAAGGACCGCTTGGCCCACCTAGTCTGCCCATTTCCCTACCTACAGGATAAGCTGCAGATCCTAGTTAGCCAACAGCCTATTTCTTCCTACCCCCCACAAGAATTGCCTTATGTCTGTCCCATGTATTCTTGAATTCTCCCACAGTTTTAGACTGCACAACCTCCTCAGGAAAGCTGTTCCATGCATCCACTACCCTCTTTGTGAAAAAATACTTCCTCACATTGCCCCTGGACCGCCCCCCCTCTATCTTTAAATTGTGTCCCCTTGTTCTTGCATGTCTATTTTTCTGAAAGATTTTACCCTCTTGGACTTTGTTGATTCCACTGAGGTATTTAAACGTTTCCATCATGTTCCCCCCTTCCTCCTTTCCTCAAGGGTATACATATTAAGCTCTTTTAGTCTGTCCTCGTATATGGCTTCTCTTGCAGACCCTGCACCATTCTAGTTGCCCTCCTCTGGACTGCCTCTATCCTGTCTATGTCCTTGCGGGGATGGAGTCTCCAGAACTGGACGCAGTACTCTAGATGGGGTCCATTAGCAGTCACATCACAGACACAGACCAGTCAGTCCTCCCCTACCTCCCTCTCAGTCACAGTCCCCTCCCCTCACAGTTTAAGTTGCAGCAGCAATGTATGTAGGAAGTAATACACTTACCTGCTTCTCAGATGCAGCAATACCAGCAACCAGCAGCTTCCAAGTTCCTCAAGCCGTCTGTTCCTCTCCTCCAGAATCTACTGCTCTGCTCTGTGAAGTTAGCTTGCTAGAACTTGCGCTTGGATCCGATTCTGGACCGATTCTTACTCTCACGGTCTCACCTGACAGTCATCCTGGCCTGAACCCTTACTACAATTACACGGTCATGCACCGACCTCCCGGAGCTGAGGCCCGAACTTTGTCTCCCTCCCAGTCCCAACTCCTGGTCAGTGCTTGTTGCTAGCCTCCCCTTTGTGTAATAGCAGATGCCAGAGTCAGTCCCAGAAAGCAGTCAACAATGTGAATGAAGATCGGTGGACTGGACGGTTGCAGATGCAGTTGGGCCGGTGACCGACAGGCTGACAGGGACAGGAGCAAATGAAGCAGCGGGCAGCACCACCAGAACAACGACGAGTTCCTAGGCACTGGGCCTGTCAGACAGACAGTTCAGTCGGCTTCGTGGCTCAACACTCGTTCCTCTCCTCATACTAGCGCATGCACGCCGCAGTCAGTCTCCTCCGCCTCCTTGGACATCACGATTGGTTAGTTACTATACTGGGCAGGCGGGTGGTGGCACACTACTTTTGGGCTGGCACAAGGACAGGTGCAGTCTGTGAGTTACTCCCTTCCTGGCAACGGAATTAATTATGCCCCTCCTTGTTCCGCCACTCCATTGCTGCCAAATCCAATCCATTGAGGCCAGAAGCAGCAGCAGATTCATGTAAAGGCAAGCAATGCTGCATGCTGGCTAGGGCTGAATGAAATCAAATGTTGGGGAGGACAAATGTGGTAATGGAGAAATTGGGGGGGACTTGTGCCCCCATCCTCCCCCCCATAATTATGGCCCTGCTTATATCTGTTTCAGACTAATTAAAGTTTAAATAGATTATCAGGGAAAAACCACATCATTTTTATGGCTGCATAAGCAGAGCTATGCGATGTATTGCTATTACATAGAAGAGAAGGGGGACTCTGGAAGCACGTGGCTGGATACCTAGATTGTCTCCTTCCACATTGGAGTTGAAGCGCATGCGGTCCTCTCCATTTTCTACAGTGCTATTCTGCCCTCACCTTCCACACTATTTTCCTGCTCTGCGCTCACTTCTTGTTCACTTCTCAGTTTGGAGCTAGCACTTGTTTTCCTCCCCTTATTTATGTAATAATATTTCCCTGCTGTCTAGTGGCACGTCCACCCTTCGATCACTGTCCCCATTATTTAACAATCTTTCCCTGGTGTCTAGTGGCACCCCTCACCCTCCAATCACCATTCCTGCTGTCAAGTACTGTTTCTCTAGTGTCTGCTGGAACCCCCCACCCTCCAATCACCATCCCATCTGTCTAGTACTGTTTCCCTAGTGTTCAGTGGTACCACACCTTCCAGTCACTGCCCCCATAATGTATTACTGTTTCTGTGGTGTCTAGGGCCACCCACCACTTTTGGATCATCATCCCTATAATGTATTTCTGTTTCCCTGGTGTCGATAATGGCACCCACCACCCTCCGATCACCATCCCCATAATGTATTACTGTTTCCCTGGTGTCTAGTGGCACACCCACTCTCTGATTGCTGTCCCCATCATATAGTATTGTTTTTCTGGTGTCTAGTGGCACCACCCCCACCCTCCAATCTCCATTCCCCTCTGAAATAAAGAAAACTGTCCCTTGATTTTTTTTTTAAACCAGCAAAAGAGAAAATGGTCCCTTGCCAATCTGACCCCCACCCTGACCTCCCATTCGGCACCAACTACCCTACAATTCCTCCCACACACACACCATCACTCACCTGAACATGTCTCACAGCAAAGATCTTCTCTCCGATCAAAGACAAGCCTTGCTGCTGGAATCGCCAACTGCAATATGAGAAACTAAGATAAGTGCAGTTCAATGAATTTCAATGGGGTTTTGAACTTTGATGCATAATTTTGTCATTTTTGCATATTTTGGCCACAAAGTTTCAACATGGCCTTTTTGGGACCCAACCTTGTGACCAATGGCATTAGGATTATGCAAAGCGGGTCCCAAAGGTGATTTTGTGCTTGCATTGCAAAATCACCTTTCAGGCAGGATTTAGAATTTTTCACTGCCCTTGTTCATGAGGTGGGGTCATAAGAATATTATGTTGAAAATTTGGGGTAAAAATTTGTAAAAATGACAAAGTTATGAGTGCAGGTTGACATTTTTCTACGCTCACTCATAACTTTAGTAATTTTCAATATTTTGACCCAAAGTTTTCAGCATAGCCACTGTTTTACACCACTTCATGAATGTGATAGCTGTCATTTTTTTAATCCTGGTCAAAATGTGTTTTCACACCTGTGGTGTGGAATGAAGTTTCGATGATCTGGAATCACATTTCGTCAGGGATTTGAACATTTTCACCTACGGGGTTCTTGAGGTGGGGCAAAGCAGTTGCTCACTTTTTTTTGGCTGCATCACTACCATCATTTTGCAGCCATATTGGCTCTGACCAGAGTTTGTTAGTCTGTCTAGATACCCTTATGTGTAGTGTAATATAATTACACAAGGCAAGTGAATGCAGCCCTTTGACTGCATACCTGCCAAACATTTTCCTGCTAGTTTTAGAAACAGCTTCCCAAGTTGATGTTTGAGAGGTGGGTTGTAATCTACTGAGTGTATTGCCTCCCCCACCCCAGATCTAGCTGTAGTGTGCATGTAAATCTCTGATTAATATATGTGTATACTTTCATGTTTCCAACTGTTTTGGGGCAATTTGTATTTCAAAAAGTGTGATTTGTTGTTAACCTTTACCTGTGATTGGTTCTCTCATCACATTCAAAGTATTATTAAAAATACTCATTTTCATATAAACAAAATTGACCTGTTTACTCTAATGCCCTTAACAGTTGTCCCAAGATCCTCCTCTCCTGTTCCCTCTCTCCCTAACTTAGCTTCAAGATATAAAATTAATTTGAAAAATGTAAATTCTATCACCATTAGAATTACTGATGACCTACAGAGAATAAAGGAGGAGTACGCAGCTACAGTATGAGTGCTTTTCTTCTTTATACATAATTCCTGAAGAACAATTTATGGGCAAAACATTATCCTAGCTTGAGTACTCCTTCTAAGCATGCATTTAGTAGAACTCCATTATTCTGTTTGCAGCCCACATGCTGACATAGAACCCATTCTTGTTCTTATGTTTTCACTCTTCCAGACAATATGTTTAAAAATTGTCAGCTTGTTGAAACTGATCGGCTGCACAGTTTCATAAGCCTGACATTTTAATAATAATTTTAATACAGTGATACATGACATTATGGCTGGAATATTCAAACCCCGTTGGTGATCACGAAATTGGTTAGCAAGACACTAACACCATTTTGTGACCCAAGAGCAGGGAAGGACTGCAAAATGCCATATTGGATGGCATGGTTATCGATTCACTAATCCATTTTTGACCAACCCTAAAATATGCTAGTGCACCTATGCAAAGCAGGTGATAGCACCTTGCATATACTGTAGGTGCACTGGTGTATTGGTAGGTTTGGAAAGGCGGTAAGTAGCCGTTAGTGCCATACAATTGACTGCCTCCTCAAACCAGGTCTTAGGAGTCTAACCTGTGCCTAACTACAGCTCCCACCACCAAACACCCCACCGATATACATCCATGAATTCCCTGGTGTCTAGTGGTCCCCCTGCCCCCAACCCCCCCAATATATGACGACAATTAGCCTGGTGTCTTTTGATCTCCCCGCCACTGAATAGCCGTGATATACAGTGAAAAACTACCCCTAGTGTCTAGTTGCCCCTCCCCCGAACACCCCTCCAACATGATTATCATCTTTCAATGGTATCCAGTGGTTCCCCACCTCTGGGTTCATATTGGTAGGTAAAAGGTTTATTTTTATACAGGTAGAAATGGTTTACATCATTGGGTCATAGACCCATTTTCAAGATGGACCTGTTATGGTTAGGATTAAAAATTAACATAGATTTACACAAACAATTCTGTATTACAACATTCATTGTAAAAACATACATTAGACAAATATTCTTTAAGTTAGACCACATAGATAACAACCCATTATACATTCAGGTTTAAGACTTATGTAGTGACTGAACTTCTAAAACTTTGAAAAAACCCACTACAAACAGTTCCTTCAATTTAATATATCCATCCAAAAGTAAATATATCAACCATTACACATGCATTTCACTTTCAATCCATTATCAATCGATCTCATAAAATGTTTGAATTTTTTAATCTGCTTCCTTTCTATGTCAATTGGAGCCCAAAGATTAATAACCTTCATTCCAAAGGCCATATCACCATATTTATTGTTTATTTTAGGCACAACATATTTATTTTCCTCCTTACCTCTTAGATTATAATTGTGAGTATGCATTGAGTAGGGAATTTTATCAACAAGGTACATCGGGCTTTTGTTACGTACTACCCCATGAATTTGTTTTAACCATTTTTGGTCCCTTTTTTGCTCTACATGGTCCCATTTTAGTGTCATAAACATTTCACAGTGATGAGAATGGTACTCACAATTTAATATGAATCTAGCCAGGTTATTGTAAAGAACTTGGATTGCTCTTAAGTTTGACTTACTGGCCATACCATAAACATGAATTCTATATTCAATACACGGTATGATTAGTTGATTTATTATATCTTTTCTAATTTTCTGATTTATACAATATTTAGATCTCCGGAATTCCCCTAGTTTATTATTTGTTTTACAAACAAGATTTTTCATGTGGGAATCGAATTCCAAATTTTGGTCCACAATAACCCCCAAATACCTGTATGACTCAACCTGATTTAGAAATTCATTTTTAGCAATTTTAATTGAAATCTTAGGAAAATTGTTAATGGTTTTTCCTTTACTCTGGAAAACCATAGAGTTGTTTTTTTACTGTTTAAAACCAACCCTGACTAGTATAACCATGTTTCCATCCTACTGAAGTTTTTCTGAAGACTTTTCTCCATTTCCTGAGTTGAATCACCATTAGCCAGTAATACTGTATTTCTGCGTACATACTCAAAACCGAATTATGTGCTACTTTTGGGAGTTCATTCACATACTTTAAAAATAATAAAGGGCCCAAGATCGAGCCTCACTCTGTCCTGGTATGCCCCCCCAGGTCTTACTTCCCCCACCCATATTACCCCCAGCTTGCCCCCCCTTTGGTAGTTGGCACAGACCCTAAGCTCACCTCCACAGCTGACAGCTGAATGAAATTTTGCGATTGCATGCCAGCTGTAATTAGCTGTGAGTATGGAAGGCATGTGATCATGAAATGTCATTCAGTGGCCAGCCATGGAGGTGAGCAGAGGGTTTAAGCTGGTTGCTGGGGGTGAGATTCCAACTCGGGATGGGGTGTACCACTGGCCACCAGGGAAAGATGATAATAATGTTGATGGGGTGTTGAAGGGGACCACTAGACACCAGGGTAGTTTTTCACTGTATATCAGGGTGTTCAGTGGTGGGGGGACCACTAGACATCAGGGTATTTTTAACTGTATATAAGGGGGTGTATGGTGGCAGAGGACAACTAGAAACTGGAGTATTTTTCACTGTATGTGGGGGGTGTTCGGGGTGGAGGACCACAAAACAGCAGAGTATTTTTTACTGTATATCAGGGGTGTTCAGGTGCAAGGGGGACACTAGGGACCAGGGAGCGGATACAGCATGGTGGTAGGGGTAGGGATGCTTGGGGAGGCAGAAGATACTAGACCACCAGTACTTGCAGCCCTGATAGGTGCTGTGGGGGTAGGGTTGCAAACTTTGTTTGATCCTGGCCTGTAATGAGGCCATAATGAGATGCAAATGGCCCCATAGTGCCCTGCTAGTGATATTGGGGTCACATGCGTCTTAAGTTACCAGTATAGCAGATTGCTTCAGAGGAACAATTGCCATTGGTGGGCCCTAACAGCCCAACTGTGATCAGAATCCCCATAGCATATACCTCCAGTTGCCAGTAGGGGGCTGGGGTCTGTGATCACAATCTGGATAGTGTTTGTCTGGTATATTACCTCATCTGACCAATGCTCATGCTTTAAACCTCCTTAGGTCCTGGTCCTCCATCCCTGGCAGCAGTTCTTAACCTGTTTCTGCACAATACCATTTCTGACACTTCCCTTATGCTTCCCCAGGTTATCCTTTTCAATGGGCTTTCACTTTCTAACCTCACCTCGACTGTCCTCTGCATCAACCCCCTTTGCACTTACTCCCCCTACTCCCCAGTTGCTTATTTCTCCTGCACCTACCCTCTTGGCACTTATCAGCTCTGTCTCCCTTTCCTTACTTGTCTGCTAAATTGTCTTCCCACAGGGTCCTATCTACTGCATGTCTGTTTTCTTGCATTGTTTGCCCACTGTATTCTCTGATTCAGATTTATTCCTTTATTTTGTAATCCTCACTGTCTTATCGCAAACATGCCTCATCCCTATGTTATTACTGTAAAATATGTTCAGTTCCTGGTTCTCAACACCCTGCATCATAATGCTGCAGAACCTGTTGTGTAACACTGTTACTTATACCTTGCTGTAACCACCTTTTTGTATAACTGTAATGTTTTACCCTGTAACCTCCCGGGTCGTGCCTGAAAATAGTCATCTCTATGGCTAATGCACTTACCCGGTAAACAAAAACTAAATAAAATAAAAATAAATAAATATTGTAACATGCCTTCAGTGCTTACAAAGCACCTAAGCATGCTCCAGTATACCTGTGGTTTGCTCTGGCTTAGGTACATTGTCTCAGATCCTTTTAGTAAATATAACTGCACTGTAGTAACATGGTAATTTTTTCATTACCATCAGTTCTTTGTTCTTGTGGTAACTCGCATCACAATGTCTTTAACAATATGTCGAGATTAAATACTACAGTGTTTTCTAAAGCTATCAAGGAGTTTGAGGTCATTATCAACACTTAAGTGTGGATCATTCTTCTGTTTGGGATAAAGAAGAAGTGGTGTCAAAAAATATTTTTCAGTGGTAATACAATTTAATGTCAGTTTTAAACTGAATCAGGATTGTCAGAAGGCTGCCCAGTAACCCATTGATCTAAAGCAATCCAGACTGGTTATGCATCACATTATAGTTACTAGTAATGGACTGAGCATGTAAAGCACAGGCAGTATAAAATATACCATAAGTCTACCTCTGATGGCACTCTTAATACTCCAATCTGCATCTTGTCTGCCAGCCCTCCAAGGAGAATCAACTACATATTATAAACTATTAGTACTCAGTCATCCAGTCAACACTGAGGATTTACCTGCTCATGAGAACATGTAAAACCCAGAAGAGAGCCATGCCTGCTGTGTTTGAAAGAGTAGACATTTCCACGTTGTAAAGGGGGAAGGGGGACTCCATTTATTTTATATTCTGAAAATGTATTTTTTTACATTGTAAACTTATTAATTGTCAGGCATAGTTTGATGATTTATATTATGTTTATATGGATATAACAGATATTTTTCTTCAAGTTTTAACTCTCTCTTTGCACCTCCGCCAGCAGGTCAAATGTTTCAACCACCTTCTTGCTATATAGGCTGTCATGCTGCTGCATCTGATGGGAATGTATCCCTTTTAGATTCCCCTCTCTACCCATCCCCTCCGTCAGGACGTTGGCACAAAGACAAGAGTCCAGGCTGCGTTCTGCAAGTGCGAGCCCCTACTAAATGTGAATAACATTCTCCCCTCCCCATATTGCAGCTATGGCACCACCACCTGTGCACCCACAGTTGGTGGTACTTGTGCAAAGTGGTGCTATCCACCCTCCCTGGATGAGATTATCCCCTAGGATCCTTGAATCTTCTCATCCCTGCTAGCCCCAACTAGAGATGGGCAAAGTTGGTTAAATTCACTCCATGGATTGATCCATGAAGTTAGTCCAATTTGTGGAGTATGGATTGATCCCCAAAGTGCAGAATTTTGCCACGAATGGCGGAATTTTGTCCGCAAATGGAGAAATTCCACTGTTTGCTGTGACATTCCGTACTTCACACGTGATGTTCACACGTTTGCATTGAAAACTTCACAATTTCAGCCATAGTTGAAGTTGTTGAGGTCAGGGAAAACTTTGCAAATCTCTCCACATGTGAATTTCAGTCACTTTGTGGCAACTTTGCCGACTAAGTAAACCTTTGCTGCAACTCTAGCCCCAACATGTCTTGGTCATTTCTGAACCTAGGTCACTGGTGTTTTGACCAGTAGCCCTACCGCTGCACAGACAATCTGGTCAGAACAGATGTCTCTTATGCCTGTCAGAGTCTTACCTCATGAATCTTTACTTTGTAATTCTCCCGCCCTAAGAACATGTGAGGAGATACTCTCACAGCTGTAAGGCACTGTTCAGTTCCCTAAGAAACACATAAACTAGCTCACCTTCTAGTTGGCAGTGCTAGGACAACACAGATCTATTAAAGAAAGATATGCTACCATCATCTTATAAACAATCGTTTTATATTTTTCTGTAATAAAAATAGGATGATTTATTGCCCTTTAATTAGCTCATTAGTAATAGCTGTAATAATATTGTGTGAAATATTGTTGGATACAGTACTATATTTTAACATAAGCCCACAATGCTTTTTTGGTAAATCAGTTAAAAAATAGATTCATTTCAGTCCCCTTTCTCATTCATTCTCATTTCTTCCCCAAAGTACAGTAGTTACACTTCTGGTAGAAGCTTGAGTGCTGACAATTTATGAGTCCTGGAAGCATATTTTTCCATCAAAATTGCCATGTCACAATTTCTGCCTAATTTGTTTCAGTTGTTTTTACTTAACTATTTTTTTATCTGCCATCTGATTTCTGGTTGTAACTAATTTTTCAAAATTCATTGGCCTTCAGTCCTGTTGTTAACCTCTTGCACTGGGACCTCCTTTGAAATTTCATAGAAGGAAACTGTGATAGCACAACTAATGTAGGGAATACCCTTTGTTTTTTCTCCTTCCTTCCTCCCTCCCTCCCTCCCTCCTTCCTTCCTTCCTTCCTGACTCATTCCCAGTTGGGTTCTGTGTGAAGGGGATAAAATACGGTACAGAAAATAGAGTGAAAATTAAATGCATTACAATGTGAACTGTGATGAACAATACAGATAACAAATGTATGCTGGGCTTATTACTGCTAGCCAGCAGCAAAACTGTTATGAGAGAGAGCATAAGGTGGGGAGTAGTGTGGGGGGTAGTGTTGGCAAATAAGGATGAGGGATGTATTGGAGGTAGAAATGGGGGGGCATTGATGGAAAGAGAACAGAAAGAATTAGGTAACTGAATATACAAGAGCAATGTGATCACAGAGTAGGAGTTTCAGGAGGTGGGGATGAGCAAGAGAGGGAGAGGCTGGATTAGAGACAAGGAAGTTTGTGGGAGAAGGCAGTCTGTCCAGCAGCAGTCTTGGAGAAAGATGGGAGATGGAGTGAGAGTTGGAGGTAAGATGAGAGCCAAGAAAGCAGGGGAAGGATCCACACCAGAATTTAGGGGTACAGCAACATTGTCATCCCTCCAGAGAGGGCAGTGAGAGAGAAAGATGAATATAAAGAAATGGGGAAGGCGGACAAGTGCAAGCTGAGAATGGAAAAGTGGACCAGTCTGGCTATGTTCCAGTTAGGGGCTACATTATATAAATCAAGTTCCTGTTGACCAATGATGAGAGAATAATTTTTGCAAAAATCGAACTGTGTGTGGCGAGAGGGTTGTAAGATTTGCTGCAATATAGTGTGCCAAGTTTTGGAGGGAGTCTTGTGTGGATAGCATCTATAGTATGTGGCAACGGAAGTTAAGACATCAATTCAGCCGGACCCCACATTTTTAAAGGAGACTTCCTCTGGGGCAACCATTTGGGGTCTTAAAGGATAGGGTAAGAAGGATTTTAGCCAGCCATTACCTGATACCAGGGGTCATGGAGACCATTTTCTTGGCATTGAGAGTGAATTATTTTGCACAAAACAAGCATTAGACATTGCAGAGGTCACACTGGAGTTGCGCTACACACAAATCCCAGTGCAATCCACATACCTATGGCTGTTTGCAGTGACACACATTGGAGAGGTCAGTCAGAAAAATGGAGAATGGGATGGTGCCCAGGACGGAACCCTGCGGAACACCTGACCCAGTTGGGAGGGGGGGAATCACCTGCAGAGATAGTCTGGAGCATCAGGAGCAGATGTATTTTAAGGGTCCAAGATCTTTTGTTCATGCAGATTGTCCTAAACAATTAAGAATGGACTGACTTGAAGTTTGCGTTTTCTTTGTTTGTTTGTAAATCCGTTCCCCTGATGTGGCTGTGATTTTTTGCTGACAATATGATTCTGACTTTTAAGCTTTTTTTGTATAAAGTGGTAGGGGCAGCTTCTAGTTCCCTCTATTGAGAGAATAGCGACCTTAACTTAAACAATGTTTTTGTGAGATTGTTGATGCTAGATGGGGTTGAACAATATCCACCATCACTGTGCCTTGTTTGTGGTACTGTACCTAACCAAGCAGAACATGCGTTGTTATGGCAAACCTTTTGCCTCAGTTCGGACCTTGGGTTGAGTTTGGAAAATCCAGCCTACTAGCTTACCTCATTCACTTAAAAACAGCTGCTCATTGTTTTAAGTGATCCAACACTGTGAGGTATAGTCATTGTTCTTCATATTACAGCTTTCTTTGGTAAAACAATAGTTTAGATCTCGTTTATATCTCACTGTGATGTGTTTCTCTCAGGTTAAGTATCATCAGCAGTATGTGAAAGACATGAAGGGAAAAGCTAGTCAAGTTGCTAGAGCTGAAGGTTCCTCAGCAAAGGAGAATGAAGAAACATTCAATGAGGTGAGTCAGACAGATTGCAGTCTTGATGTGCCCTTTAGGTTTGCACAGCCTTACTAATTCTTACATCATATCGCTTCTGAATGTGTTGCAGCAGTCACTCGGGGCTCAGGGGCAAGTCAAAAGGGGCCAGCCTTGGCTTAGGTGTTCTAGTTACTCCAGATCTATCCGTATATAAATATGGCACCTCCAACTGTAGTAGTAGTACAAGGGATCCTTATTTGCATGCCATACTAATACCACCCCCCAGGAAATTGTGCTTTACTCTCAGACAATTTCTACCCATCAGTCCACACATCTTCTCTTGTAACTCTAATTAATATTATGCAACAAGTATGTAACAAAAGAAAAGTTTTATTTACAAAGAAGGGAAGGAAGGCAAGGAAAAGGGAACAAAAATAAAAATTGCAAGTATGTGGAACATATAATCTATGGAATCACAATTAGAGCTACCTGCGCACTCTGTACAAACTTCATCACAGCACTGATTTCAGTGCATCCATCTTTGTTTTGTTAACTTATTTCATTGAAACATTTGATAAGACATAAGAAACAGGCATTTCATCTCATCTCATCTCATACTATTACAATAGATTTACAGTAAGATAATGATAGAGCTCGCATACTACTTAAAAATGTATTTCTCCATCTATTAATCAGTGGGGTCAAACAACATAATTCACACACGTTTATTACCAATGATTTTTTTTTTAATTTGGAAAATCCCCTTCTCTACTGCTAGAAGACGGGGCTACCATTCTTTCAAAAAACTCAATTTCTTGGCTTTCATTTTGGTGCATTTTAAGGGGAGGTATAATAGCAGATTATTAATCCATTTTGCCATCACTGGAGGGTCCATGGTCACCCAGTGCTGGGCAACAGTTTTTCAGGTTGCATCAAAGCCAGGTCCCATAATTTGTGCCTTGGTCCCCTGGGTGTACTTGCCATGTCCCCCTTCAGTACAAACTCCAGTGGAGTATTGAGTAATTGCATTTTCAAAACCTTTTCCATGAGAGAATATACTTCATGCCAAAATATCACAACCTTGGAACACAATAATGATAGAAGGAGAAAATCTCCAGAATTCACCTGTTATTTTGGGCACTACTTTGCCCTGACTGAATTAAATCTATGTAACCTAATTGGGGTATAGTACAGCGGAGCCAGTGATGATGCAACACCATAACTTGCAGTATATGACAATCAATGAAGGCATGTCTTAGGTCCAACAAGAGTGGAGGGCGGTCAGAGAAAATAAATTGATGAATTATGGGGCATGTACATCAGCGTGGGTGGCCCCAGTTATGCAAAGGTTTTCGATTGTCCCTAATGTCATTGTGTGTGGTTCTATGTAGTAGGATGAACTCAAAGAAGATCTAGTTATCTAGATTCTGCAATGGCAGGCTTGAAAGTCTGATCCGTAGTCAAAGTTGGTGTTACTCCCCTGAGTTTTGATTATGATCTTTGCCAAGAAGAATTCATTAGCTTCTCTTCTCTTCTCTCTGTTGTGTCACAAGGACCCCCACCAAACTGCGTCTATTGCAACTCCTCGCAACTCCTCTGCAGTGGTGTAAACACCCATCCAGGCTATGAAGCCAGTTGTACTGTTGCTTGCACCTCCTCTTTGACAAGAGGGTATGCACATGCATGGTCCCTGAACTATTCAACTGCAGAGTACATTCCTGACCAGTACCAGGCAAAGTCCTGCAATTACCGTCCTGTAGTCAGCTGAATCTCTCATGGGGAAAGTTTTTCTCTGCCTGTCTGCTGACACACCATCTCCCATCAGTTGTCCTTCAGTGCCTCTCTTCTCCAAGATATAAAATAGTAAGTCCACACCACTAGACTACCAGCTCCATGGAACATTGGCAATCATGACTAGGACAGTCCCACCTCAGCTGACTCCTAAAACTACAACAAATGGTGCATTGGACTGGGGTTTGAGGGCAAAAGTATGGAACATTCCACATGTCATCTTGCAACTATAGTTCTGTATAGAAACAATGCACTGACTTCCTCACCACAGACCTCGCATGTCTGGCAGCATACTGGGTCAAAGGTCTATCAGGCATGGATGGCACCATATTTATCTATTATTATCTCCCTAGATGAAGAGAGAGAAGAAAACATTTGGGTCACCCAGTATTAGTACTGTACCGCCATTAAAGACAAATAAAATCAGAGACTCCAAAATACTGCCACTTAAGTGTCAAAATAATTTTAGAACAAGGAAACAAGAAAGTCTTCAGTGCCTTACAAAAACTAAGTGCACTAGATGATTCCCTCGCATATAAAGGAATTGAGTTCCAAAGAAATGGATCCAGTAAATGTAAAAGATCTATGATTAAGTCCGCACAGTCAATATTTTTAGGTGATTGACAGACTGGCTTCAAAAGAACATGGAGTAAGCTGACTCGATCATGTGGAAGGCTGAGGCGCTGGGCACCTTACCTCCTGCCATGCTGACAACCCAAGGGGATGAGCTCAGGTTACCATGAGTCAGCCAGGGTGGGAGAGGATTGGGCATCTGTAAGACTGCTTTCCTGTCCTGGAGAGGAAAGGAATGCCATCTCTGCCATTGGCTGATACCAGGTGGAGGCCTGCTGGCAATGCAGGCATGAGAGACATAGATAAGGGAGAAGGCTGTAGTTCTGTAGTACATTACATGTTTGCCCCATGCACATATACAGCACATATGTGCAAACTGCAGCCAGGAGCATGGGGACAAAAAAACAAAAAACAAACAGGAAATGGGAATCTGGGCTATTTGATGCCCTGTGCACGTCCCCTGATCTGAGCCACTACCTGGACCTCTGGAGCCATCTGGATTAGAGACTCTGGGGAAGGGGAAGATGGCCCTCTTCCCTCTTGGTCTGTCATGGAGGGGCAAGTCCTGTGGGTCTACAGCTCCAGCTCAGTCCTGGGGAGGTGACTGCTGGCCAGGGGGAAGGGGAAACAGGGCTGAAGAGCTGCCTGTCAGGGTAAAAAGACTGATTAATAAAAAAGAACACAGAGGGCAAGAGGGGACATATGGCTGAAGATAAGCAGCAAGATGAGTGGGTTGAGCAGTACGTAAAACAGAACACCCAGTTGCAAGTATTTTAAACTGACATTGAAGGTTAACTTTCAGCTTATATCACCTCCAGTGTCTCCAGTGCTCATCTTCCTCAGGAGCTCCCAAGGCACACCTAACCCCCCCGCCTCACCCATACATGGCCGCCTATCTCCATTTACTGTAGTCTTGGCTGTTCCCCAAGGCAGGGAAAGGGTGAGAGGGATTTATCCCTGAACTTCTTGTTTTATCTTGAGGTGCTGTGCTGGTGAGATGCGACCCAGATGTACCAGGGTCAATCATCACAGGGCACTAGTGGCATGTTTCCTGTTTTTCCCAGTGCCATGGGACATTGCATGTGACAAGGTCAAGGCACGATCACACTTTATATGGCAGTACACTAATATCATTGATGTCCCAACCTCCTGCCGACCCTCCAGCTACACCATCAACTGTGGTCACTCAGGTGAAGGTATTGCAGTGGAGGATGGACACCTTCCTCCTTGGAGGAGAAACCTGATCCAAAAGAGTCTCACTGTGAACAGCGGATGAGGAGGGTGCAATTTCAGGTCAGCCAGACCCACAGAAACAAATTCAAGAAAGTGACTGCACTCCAAAACAACCAGCCAATGAATATAAAGTGAATCCAAAATGGAAAGCTTATTGTGGTACACAGAACGCAGTGCCCACTACTCCAGCACTTCAGCTACTGTGTATGTCACCCCCTGATGAAGATTGTAGCCGAAGTGCTGGGGTAGTGGGCATTGCATTCTGTGTACCACAATAAACTTTCCATTTTGGATTCACTCTATATTAATTGTCTGGCTGCTTGTTTTGGAGCGCAGTCTCTTTCTGGAATTCCTCCCTGGGGAAGAGCATCCCCTGGGATTCCTCCCCCTCCCCTGGTTGTTCTGGAGTGCAGTCTCTGTCTTCTCTGTCTGGAATTCCTCCCTGGAGGAGAGCATCCCCTGGGGTTCCCTCCCCTAGCTGTTTTGGAGTGCAGTCTCTGTCTGGAATTCCCCCCTGGAGGAGAGCATCCCCTGGGATTCTCTCACCCCCTCCCCTGGTAGTTTTGGAGTGCAGCCTCTGTCTGGAATTCTGCCCTAGAGGAGAGCATCCCCTGGGATTCTCTCACCTCCTCCCCTGGTTGTTCTGGAGTGCAGTCTTTGTCTGGAAATCCTCCCTGGAGGAGAGCAACCCCTGGGATCCCTCCCTCCCTGGTTGTTTTGGAGTGCAGTCTCTTTCTGGAATTCCTCCATTGGAAAAACAGCATCCTGGGATTCTCTCACCCCTTCCCTGGTTCTTTTAGAGTGCAGTCTCTGTCTGGAATTCCTCCCTGGAGGAGATCATCCCCTTGGATTCCCTCCCCTGGTTGTTTTGGAGTGCAGTCTCTTTCTGAAACTCTTCCATGGAGGGAAGCGTCCCCTGGGATTCCCTCCATCCTTCCTTGGTTGTTCTGGAGTGCAGTCTCTTTCTGGAATTCCTCCCTGGAGGGGAGCATCCCCTGGGATTCTCTCACCCCCTCCCCTGGTTGGCCTCAGATGACCAGGACTTGCTTCCACCCCCCAGTCGCCGACATTGCCAGTGGTAGAGCTACCGATGCACCAATGGGCCGAATGCTGTATTTAAGTCTTAAACAATGGAGTAGTGTGATCATGGCATGATGCGCCAGTGATTATTATTTATTTATTTATTTAGTTTTTGTTAACCGGGTAAGTGCACTAGCCAGCTAGTGACTATTTTCAGGCACGACCCGGGAGAGTACAAGATAATACATACTGTAAGTGTTTTTACATAGACAATACAATAAGTAAGGCAATACAATGTTTAGACAGTACAGCAGAGGTTATGTGGCTGAGATAACAGTGGCACTGATCTAGGCAAGACATCACTGGTCAGTACATAAGTACAGCATTGTTCAGTGTGGTATATAACAAGCAGTGTAGTTAACAGTATCAGAGATAGGGTTATTCAATGTTCACCAGGCAGAATAAGAAGTGCAGACAAGTGGGGTGGGTAATAAGTCAGTAGGTGAGTATGGTGAGATGCTAGGGGAGGGGCAATCTGAGGCCACAAAGGGCTTTGAGGGGAAGGACCTAACAGCGATTACGGCTTTGGCGGCTCAAGGTGCCAGCAAGCGACCGGCTCATGGTTCTGCTTCTTGGGTGTGAGCGCAGCAGGCAGCCCCTGACAACAGGCTTCCTAGGAGGGGCTAGGTGCAGTCTTTAGTGTTAGTTGAGAGGCAATCAGTTCCATGGGTGGGTCCCTTTAGGCTGCAGTGGAGGTTCCATGGCAGCACTGGGGTGTGAGGAGGAGTGAATCCTAAGCCCAGAAAATTGGCTTGGAGGGACTTTACCGCTATTACGGCTTTAGCGGCACAAGGTACCCACAAGCGACCGGGCTCCTGATACTGCTTCTGGGCGTGAGTGCAGTGGGCGGCCCCTGTAACTAGGATACGTAGGGGGAGAGAGCGCAGTCTTCTCTGGATACCGCTGGGCCAGCGGTTCCAGAGGCCGGGTTTCAGAGACTATCGAGGTGGGTCAGTGGCAGTGCTGGGAGCAGGGAGGAGCGATCCTAAGCCCCGGAGGGCTTGGAAGGATTTATCGACAAATATGGCTTTAGCAGCTCTAGGTACCAACTTGCCGGCGGACTCCTGGTACTGCAACTGGGCTTGAGCATGGCGGGCAGTCCGAGTCTTCCGGCTACTTGGAGGTGCAGTACGCAATTTACAGTGGAAACCACTGGGGAAGCGGTTTGAAAAGGCGGGTCCCTTAGGCTACAGAGGTGTGTCCACAGCAGCTCAGGGGATCGCAGAGGAGCGATCCTGAGCCCCAATGGGCTTGGAGTGACCCTCCAGCACTGGGGAGCGAGGAGGAGCAATCCGAAGTCCCAGCGGGCTTGGAGTGACCTAACAGCAGGTTACTACTTTGGCGGCTCAGGGTACCAGCAAGTGGCGGGGCTCCTGGTTTTACTTCGGGGAGTGGGCGCATCGAACAGCCCCTGTCCATAAGCTTCCTTGGAGGAGCAGGCGCAGTCTTCAATGGTTGCCGCTGGGCAGGCTGTGAGAGGGCGGGTCCCTGAGACTACCGAGGAGGGTCCAAGGGAGCTCTGGGGAGCGTAATTAAATGCACATTGAAATTAATAGGGAGAGGGATGAGGGAGAGGGAACAACGTAATAGCCGTAGGGCAGTGGTTTACTGGGATGGTTCTGGAATCTGCGTTTCTGCCCTGTTTGCAGGCAACTATCCACCTCCAGGCTGAGTTGGTAGGAAATGAGGAGGCCTCCCTTTCCCACGGAGCGCCACCGCAATGAACATCCACCCCAGAGGTAGCCAAGTATGAAGCAGATGCCACACGGTGGGCTCCGGTAGGGGAAGGGTGGCGGAAATAGAGGCGAAAACCTGGCTGTAACATTACACAAAAAATTTACATCAGACTGGCTATGATAACAGTGCGGGCCTGTTCTAATTAAGACATCTCTGGCCAGAACTTAGTACAGCATTGTTCAGTGCCGTATATGGCACACAGCTTAGTGGTTACATATAACATTGAGGCACATTCTAAGTAAACCAGCACTGGTCAGTGCATAAATACAGCTTTGTTAAGTACAGTAAGGAGCAAACATAGATGTTACAGAAATAGGGTTATTTCAATGATAGACATAGTGAAAAAAACAGGGTAGTAGGTAAGTAAGTAAATATGTGAGCTAGAGGGAGGGGGAGGGGAGGAGAGGTGTGGCAGCAGGGAAAGGAGGTAGGTAGGGAGGGGATAGGTGTAGGGCATGATTTCAAGGGCAGGTCAGGTAGGGTCAAAACAGGTACACTGGTCAGTAGTAGCTAGATAGCGACGTAGCCCACGTTTAAAGTGGTAGTGAGATGAGAAGTGCCTAAGGTCCAGTGGCAGTATGTTCCACATCTGGGGGTCAGCATACCCGAATGCCCTGGTGCCTTTGGAGGTGTGACACCTGGGAACTCGTACTAGTGATTTGTCAGTTGATCTCAGACCACGGTTAGTGGTAACGGGACGTAGTAACTCAGCCAGAGCAGCTGGAGTTTCCTGCCTGATAATGGAGTCACATAGACAGCCGAGATAGTATAGTCTGGTAGCATAGGGGGAGAGCCAGCCTAGGTCACTATATAGCTGACAACGATGTTTGAGCCGAGGGGCCTTAGATGCATACCGACATATATTGTTGTAGGTGACGTCCCATTTCTGTATGGCTGATTTATGGGCAGTAGTCAGGATAGGAGCACAGTAAGTTAGAGTTGGTAGAAGGACCCCCTGGCGATGGCTAGCTTAGCCGATGGCGTTAGCATATAGCTGGTTCTGTAGGTCGGCCTAGCTTACAATTAACTGTTTTGCAGGTTGTTTGAATGTGAAGGTTAAGGTTAAGGTCCAGAGATTGGTCAAGTAAAATTCCAAGATAGCAAAACAAGGGATTACATAACTTCTTTGTTTGAAACTTGACTATGGCAGCCAGCCCATTGGTGCATCAATAGTGCCACCACTCGCGACAACAGCATGTAGCACCAGTGATCATACAGTCAGCAACATTTTGAATGCAAACTATAACTATATAAAATATAAACTGAATTACATCAAACAAAGTTTTTCCTGAGACATCATCTTTCTTTGACACAAGGGTGATACATACAATAATAGTTACTGGTTATAGCAAGCAAAATACAGTTACTTATCTTTTCATATTTAACACAAGCTGGTAAAGGTAACAGTAAAGCAAGTAGGTGAAAGAAGATAATGTATTTGTGGTTTTATTTAGTTGCACAGCTGATAAACAGTAGCTATACTGTACAATAGAAACACCTACTGTATGGGCACATTGGGTTTTAATTAGAGGCAGTAACACAGTGTATCCTTTCTCACCTATAAATCTCTTAATAAAATGTTACAATTTTTAGAATGCGTACATGGAAGATTACGAAGAATACAGAGGGAAAGGCAGCTTTCCTGCAATGATCACTCCAGCCTATCAAATAGCCAAGAAAGCCAATGAACTTGCAAGTGATGTAAGTATTACAATGAAAAAAATTGTACAGAGGACATGCAGCAAGGCAGCGTTGGTTGAAACTTTTATTCATATGAGTTGTGGTGACCTCAGATGACCTCACAAGTGGCAGAGTGAAGAGTAACCAACAGTGAATTGTCTCCAAGGTCACATCATGACGAGTATGAATGACAAATGTATCCAAATACGGCCCTTTCTGCATCTACGGTTTATGCAATGATTGGGTTTTAGGTTTCACTTGATTGACTGAAGTACTGTTTATGTACTACTGATTATTTTAAAGACAATCTGTGGAACAATTTTGATCACTTGAAATTTTGTGCTAATGTTCACACCAATTATTGAATGAGAGGGAAATACAGCTTTCTGACTGGTCCATGTAATGTTGGAAACCAGTTGTGACCCAACAGCTGCTTCTGAGAAGGGAGGGTAGAGGAGAGTGGATATGGATAAATTAACACTGAGAGAATAAACTGTTCATTGTCATTTAGACTGAAGAATCTGGAAAGATAAATTATTTATCCTGCGTTGTTTCTTTCACATACATTGCATAAATCTGCATATACCTTAGTTGAAATAGTTTTAAATGTATGTAAATATTAGGTGAATCATGCCTGCAGATCTGATGATGGAGAATGTGTAATCTGTCTAATGTGAAGTGAAGTTAAGAACAGCTGCAATTTATTTTATTTGATGAAGAAGTAGCTGATGACCAGTTTTAGTCTGCTGCTTTAAGTGGTCAGAAGAGAAAATGTACTGGGTCATTAATGGAGCAGCAAACCTCCCACTAAGGAACATGGCTGACTAGCTGTTCAATTTTTGGCCAGTGCTTACAACTGAGTCAAAATAAAGGGCAATTGTATAAACCCTATGCACTTGGGTATAATATATCAGCAGCACTATACTGTAAGTGCACCATTATGATTTGTAATGGAATAATTAACATACAGTGGATGATTTCTTCTTTAGGATGCTGTAAGAACTGAATGTCTGTGCTACACTCAACCTAGACATGACAGAGTGCACATTCTGTTATGGTAAAATAGCATGACTCATGTACTGTAGGCAGTACGAGGCAGTATAGCGCAGTGGTCTAAGGCTCTGAGCTGCAAATCTGGTGACATCCAGCAGACCAGAGCTGGGTTTGAATCCCACAGCTTCTACTTGCATACTGTGTGACCCTGAGCAAGTCACTTAACCTCCTTGTGCTCCCAGGTTGCTCCTGTAAAAAAGCTTTCAACTTAGTGTGCTATACCTGGTTAAATAACTAACTAAAAAAAAAAAACTGTGAGTCAACTTCAATGGCTGTAGCTGGGCTACTACTGTTAGACATTTTGTAAGATATATATATATATATATGTATACTTTCATGTTATATATATTTAGCGCATGGCACTAGTTGGTCAAATTTGCACAAATTTAATTTAGCGCTAAACAATTAGAGCCTAATTCACTTCTATTGAAAATGTGTAATTTTGGCAAATTAGTACCATTTTATTTTAGTTCAAACATCACATTCAGTGAATATAGCGAAAATTTTTTTACAGCGAAATTAACCAGTTTTGCAGTATATATCTCAAACAGGCAGCAGCCTAAATTACCTTAAAGTTTGTTGGGGGGAAAATGGGTTGGGATGTGTGGTAGATTAGGATTTTGTTATACAAACAAAACAAATGTAAGAAATGTAAGTATTCTGAGACTGGAGGGATTGCTAAAATGGCAAGTGGAGCCTGGTTAGGTTTTTGGTAAATATACAGTACTGCTTATATTAGTTAGGGCTATCTGTCTTGCTACAATATGTGTGGGTGGATTAGTTTTTTATATCAATTTTTCTCTTGAGAGAAGCTGTGTTTTGGGATGCGGTAAGGATCAGTTACCAGGGAAGACAGAGGTACTGTTTATACTAGAAGTAATGGATACATGACCTGCCCCATTGTTTTGAGTGTGATTTGGTCAAGATGTTCCAACCTGTACTATCCTCCTGAGATAGCAACACCAATTGGTAGCTCAGTTCACCAATCACATTGCCATTTTTTAATGGATGTTATAAGTAGCCATCAGGACTAAACCCATGCCATGCAGTGTCGTTCACTAATCTGAACACCAGCATTTGAACCCATTCTTTCTGGACAGCATAGGATCAACACAACATCAACAGCCTTTCATTTTAATAAAGTCCACTAATTCAGCTCAGCTGCTGAAACTGCATTAATGTGACACTGACCTTAACCATATGATTTTTAATTTGACTACATGGGAAGAAGGACCCTTTCTGCATATCATATGTATGTTGCTTGTTTTTTTATTTGAAAATATTTCATTATGTTGCCTCTTGCCCCAGATTTCTTTATAAAATTGGGCCACAACCACTTACTTGGTTTTGTGGGTCAGCATGCAGCATTGTTTATCTTGTGTTAGTTCAAATCAATAGCAAAGCTTTGAAAATCTTTTTTCATTCATGTTACGAGATTTAAAATACAAATGCAATCTTTATCTTAAAAAAGGGCTGGTACTGCCAAAAACAGTAGACTGACTTTTTTATTCATCTATAAAAGTAGCTAGTATCTTTTAAAAGCAATTTTCTTTTTACCAGTTAGAATATGTGTACCTCATAGCACTATAATATGTGTGAAACAGAACTGGCTGACATGCAGTATCTAGATATATCTAGTTCAGTGACCCTCCTTACATCATCAACATTGTGACATCACACATTGTGATTTCACTGGTAGACTTTGAGCGACTTTTCTTGTCAGTTGGGTTGTCACAATGAGTGAGGTCACAGCACTAATGAGGTATGAAGAGGAATAGAAGTACTGTAGATATGGCAGCCTCTGGGTAATGTACTGTTCCATAATAATAATAATAATCACAGTTCAACAGGTATAGGGACTTCACTTAGTTCAGTCAGGTGGAACATTTTCTACTTTGTAAGAATTATCTCAACCCTCTATAGGAAAATTTTTGTAGACTTGGGTTCTCTTCTTTTTTTCTTTTGCTGTAAATGATGGTTCCACATAGTATTCAGTTTTCTGTTAAGTTATATTTCCACATAAATAGTCCATTTTTTTAAGGAAATGAAATAAGTAACATTCTAGGTCCTCCTGTGTCCCTTCCTCAGACTAATGTGGTTTTATTTCTGGAATGTATTCAAGAAAAATTAAACAAAAAAAATCAAATGTTGTTTCTAATGAAGATTGTCTATGTTATACCTTTCATATATAAGTTTATATGATTAAAATAATCAACACAGATCAGATTGTATACTTAGCAAAGAAAACAGAAAATAAAACACCTTAGATATTAAAGTAGCAACTGTACACTTTTAGAAATTATTTCAGATCTCATACACACTTTTCAGATAGAAATAAAAACATTGGGGCAGTGCGTATGGGTATAGCAACACATATGCCACATAAGCTATAGCTTACAAGTTGATAAGGGAGGGGCAGCACTCAGAGCCCTGGCCATAAATTGTGGTTGTTCTCACTGCTTGATCCCCACTAATGCACTCTGTATAAACAAAGCGTAATGCTAAATGCAGAAAATTAAGTACAGCTGCAATACTTGCTCATATTTTGCATTTTCATGAGTACAACTAGGGATATAACAAGGGGGTAGGGAAACAAGTACAGCTACTGTATGTAAGACTGGAGGGGGGGCAGACAAAGAGGAACCAAAGGGGGTTCTGGCTTACAGATCTTATTTTCTTAGCTGCACCACCCTAGTGCATTCACTGCTTGGAGAGTGGCATTGCTCTGTCATGTGAATTTATCAAATGTGATGCAGGTTTGTTGTAGTCCTTCTTTAATTGATAATGGCTAATATACTGTTTTTATCATGCTACACTGCAAGGCAATACATTAACACTGTACAGCTAAAAAAAATCTTTGTAGGTCAGACACTGTGTTCTTACTGCTGTCAAATGTCAAATGGAACTGGTATGTATTAAAATGTGTTAACATGGTAATTATAGTGAGTACAAGTACTGTATATTCTACTTCTTCCAATACCACTAGTATTTATCACAACAAAATCTGCAGCTTTGAGATCAATGTTAGAGATGTTTAATGTGGAATGTCAGACTATATTATTTTGATGATTTTTTTTGTTGTTGTTTTAAGATACAATATAGGAAGGATTTTTCCAAGATGAAAGGAGCAGCTCACTATCATATGTTAACAACTGATGACAACTTGGTGATGAAACAGGCCCAGAATGTAAACAAGCTATTCAGTGAGGTATGGTACCATCAGAGTGTGCTTTGCTTAGAGATTTACTGTGACTTTGCTAAGAAGGTTTTGTAAATCAACTGATAATGACTGTTATCAATCTATTTAAAGATGGTGTCAAAAGAAATCACCCGAAACAGATAAAAAGGTGATGGTGAGTTTACTTAAGAAATAAGGAATAAGAACTGCTGAAGCATCTCTCTGTCTCTGAAGTATGGACAGAGTCAGCCAGTCAAAATGCTGTCTTTACAATCTCAGGATTTTATAAGGTTTATAATTGTATAATAATAACTGGTTATAGATTTTTCCCATAGGGAAACTGGGTTGTAATTACAGCATTATAACTGGCTGGTTATAACGATATTCACGTGCACAGTTTCCCTACTTCTACGCATGCGCCTACCGCAAACCTCCCCTTTTCTGCGCCGTCCGTCGCAGGGCCTCAGTGCTGCAGTACTCCCCGACAGAAGTTGTCGGCGGTAAGCTTTTTATTTTAAATAAAAAAGATCTCTCGTCACAGCAGACTGTCATCTGAGTTAAAAGGAAGACAAAACTAAACGCTGCTACCATTTACTGACAGCGATCTACCATGGGTTTCCAACAGTCCGTAGCTCAGCTCGGTAGACAGATACATTTATTTTGTTTAATTGCTGTGCTGAAAAAATGACCCCTAGCAATTATACAAAATAAAGGATAGGTAGGTGTGTAAAACTTGGATTTTACACACCCCCTCGGGGTGGGATGCCTTAATAAACCCGGTGGCATCCCACCCCTCGGGGGGTGTAAAATCCTCGTTATAACTACATACTCATTCATTATTCTCTATTTAATCTGAATTTCCAAATTTGCACCTGACCCTCACAAACAACAAAAGCTTTTTTCTGTACTTGGTCCTATCCTGTTCTAGATTTTTCTGAATGATCCCCCCCCCATGCCTGTGTCTCCTTGAATAGTAATATGTATATAGAAGAAACAATGCTCTACTCCTGTGGCTCCTCAGACATTCAAATGTATATTGATGACATTGTTCTCTTTGCTCATGGCTCCTCAAAGATTAATATGTAAGCATTCATATGTACCCATATAAGCTAGGAGATGTAGCTAGGGTAGAGAAAGTTCAGAGGAGATTTACTAAGCACTTAGTTTCTATGAAATCACTGTGTTTTTTTTTTTTTGTCAATTCTTTTTATGCACCGACTCTTGGAACTCTCTCAGGCATCCTCCAGTGCCCCCAACTCTACCTCCATGCCTGAGAGGCCTCCTGCTTCCTGGCACCAGCCCGACTATTCCCTCGACTCTAAGCCCCCCGAGGTAAGGGCCACCCTATCCACCCACGGCGTTCTATCTGAAATTTGGGTTGGGCTGGGCTCGGCCCGGGAAGGAGGAGCGTAACCTGCGGTGGAATGTGGTCGGTTGGATGTAGGTGTCATCGCCTATCTGCGAGCCGGGGTTTTTCTGTTTTTGTTGCATCCCTCATCCCTTCCCCCTGGAATTCGGTCATGCAATGATGTCATGACATCTGCCGCAACTCCGCTTCCCTCTGCTGTAGTGTCCAGACATGCGCATATCCTCCGGTCTCCACCGGGTGATGCTGTTGCACCGGGTAGTCCCTGGATCCCTCCCCAGAGAGAGAGGAGAACAGTCTATGGATGCTCAATCCTCTCTCTTCCCTGCTGACCCCCGATGACCCAGGCTCGTTCCCGAACCCAGGTCGCCGGCATGGCTCGAGGTGTAGCGTCCAGTGCATCAACCCTCAGCACCACCGGGCTGGCCCAAAATCACTATGTTATGAAGAAAGATTAAATAAGACAGGATTATTCATCTTGGAACAGAGAAGAACTAGGGGTGACTTATTAATGTTATTTAGAATGTAGGAAGACCGTGAGTTAAGTAAGGAACATTAAACTGTGGGACAAACCACCCTGCCTCAGAGGTCATAAAAAGCAAATCAGAATGGATACAGCTAGGAAAAACAGTGATCATTTCTCTTTTCTAAATAGGACAGACAGAATCTGGAATTTATTACCAGAGGAAATTGTGAATTGTAGGAATGTTGACAGCTTTAAAGTGGGAATAGATAACTGGCTAGTCATGAACAGGGCAAAGTGGACCCACTAATGTGGGAAGCGATAGTATGGGCTTTATGGCCTCCTTTCACTCCAGACCCAGTATGAATACGCCTGTGTGATGGCACAGTGCTCTCTGTCTGTGACTCCTCAGCCATTCATACGTATATAAGTGACACAGTGTTCTTTGCTCTTGGCTCCTCAAACATTAATATGTAAGCATTCATATGTATATGCCTGTGTGATGGTACAGTATTCTCTGCTGTAGCTCCTCAAACATTCATATGTGTATGGATGACACAGTGCTCTCTGCCCGTGGCTCCTCAAACATTCATATGTATACAGATGGCACAGTGCGCACTGCCTGTGGCTCCTCAAACATTCAGATATAGATAGATGCAGTAGATAGATAGACAGATAGATAGACAGCTAGATTATAGTGGTGCAGTCGCGCCACTATAGTTAAGGTTGAGCAGGCTATTTAATGTTAAATTCCAATTTTTGTACTTTAATAACTTCACAGTCATTCAAGGGATTTACATGAAATTTTGCATGCCCCATTGGAAACCCAAAGACTCTCGATATGCAAAGTTTTGTTCCGATTGGATGTGTGAATTACGAGATCTGGACGCTGCAAAATGTGTAAAAATTGGGGGGAGAGTGCTGTTTTTTTGTCGACCTCTACTGCCCAGATGGTTTTAAATTTTGGTCTGAAATTAACTGGGTAGAAAGGGCACTGCCCAGAGCCTTTCACTGGTTTCTTGAAAAAATAATAATCCATTCGAGAGCGATATGGATTTGAAATTTTCATTCTGAGCATGCCCGGTAGGCACTTTAGGATAGCTGTTTGAAACAAAAAAAGAATTTGACCATACGAAAAAGGATCTTTTTTCTTATGGGGCCAATCCTTTTTCATGAAGAAAATTAGTTTTTCATATGGCCGCCATCTTGTTTCCTTTAAAAAAAAAAAGTCAGACTGCACAAAATGGACTTCCGGTGACATCACGGAGCTGAAGCAAGCTTAAACCGAGAGCTCCCGACCCAATCAACCTATAAACCCTCCAAAAAACTCACTTTTTCCAGTCAAAATGTCTAGAAGCTCAGGAGGGACATCTGTAATGAACAACAGAGGTAGAAATCGTCCCGATGCCAAAGGTAAAGCTAAAGATGGCATTAGATTGAAAGGAGGCCCTCCCAGCAGATCCATCTCACCGGCCAGCTCACACACTGCCGAATATGATACAGACGGAGAAAATGAGCAGCTCTCTCGCACAAGATTCAAGATGCTCCTGAATGAAATACAAGAATCTAGAAAAGAAAATTAACAAGAGTTTTGAGCGGTCCAAAAGCAGTTAACCACCCTAGAAACTCACATTGGTGCGATGAAAGAGAGAGAGTATCTGAAACCGAAGAAGCAACAGTGCAAATTACGGAAATAATCCAGACCTTACTTTATCAAACAGAGGAGTTACAAGCTAAGTATCTAGATTTGGAAGGTCGTTCCTGACGCGATAATCTGCATCTATATGGACTCCCAGAGGATATGGAAACAGCTCCGGTAGCCCTGTTTATAGAAAATCTTTTGAAAGATATATTGGATCTTCCAGCTACCCTAATGTTCCGGGTAGAAATGGTGCCCAGATCCTTGCAAAGAAAGCCACTAGACCCAACAGCACGTCCCCGCTCTATTGTTTTTAAACTCAACTCTTACAGTGTAAAGAAAGAGATCCTAAGACGAGCTTGGGGTAAAAAAGAGCATAAATATTTAATGCACCGACTGTTCCTCAACCATGATTACCCCCAAGAAGTAAAGCAGCAGAGGCTTAGATAATTGCCAATCCTGAAATCCCTGCGTGAGAAGTCCATCAGATTCCATACTCCATACCCCTCCAGGTTGCGAATCTTTTGGGAGGATGGGGTGAAGATCTATTCCATGGTGGAGGAGGCGACTGAGGCCTTGAAGGAAAGGAAAATCCCCATTGCAGATAACTAGAGCCAAAGTGAAGGGAGAAGGGGACCAGTTTGGCAACGTACCACAAACAGGAAGCGTGGGGGAACCAAAATAATGCAGCACAATGAGGCGCTGCACAGGATCCAAACACTGCTCTGTAAGAAACAAGGACAGACTGAAGTAAATACCTGAAAAGCTAACATCTCTACTCTATGTGGGACTACTTTCTTTTACTGGACCTGCGGGAAGCTTCCAGTGCAGCAGCCGGATAAGTACACTAACTATACCATGCAGTTTGATCGTTTTTCAGTTTACAGAGGCGAAAGCTGCGTGGGGGGGGGTTAGATCGAGGACAACAGAACTGTACATTTGGCTAAGTCCTATCAGCCTAAGCGAAACATTCAGGGTTATGTCTGACCAAGGACAGAAGTAAATGTACAAAAAAAGGGTTTAAGCTGTGAAAATAGGCTGTAAGTTGGTCAGAACTGAGACATAGTAACTTCAAAATCAGAGACCTTTTCTGTTACTGATCATTACACAGGCCATATTAACTGTTAACACACTTTTAAACCTGAAGGGACTGAAAAATAATTTGTTAAGCATTCATGGCCGTTATAGGATGTGAATATGCCTCTATCTCTATATTAGAATCCTACTATTATATAAGGTGCTGACTGGTGATAGGGAGCATAATGATGCTTGGTCAGTTAGTGTCGTCAGTACCTAAAGGTACTAATTTGAAGTAGGAGCCCAGTGTAATCGAGGCTGTAGAGGAGGTCCTCTGGTAACAGAGGCACACGCATTCCTCCTCGTTCTCCCCTTAAAGGAGAACACAGGGGCTACTACGGTATATTAGCCCTCAACCTTGGAAGCACGTAGTTCATAGTTTATAGTTTATAACTTAGTGGTACTATAAAGTTGAAGCCATGTTGGCTAATAATCTTAATTTTGATTTTGGTTTGTCAGAGCAGAAGGAACCTATCAGTAACAAATTTAAAGACAAATGTGTACATGTTAGGAGGAAGGAGAGGCCAACGTTCCCGATAAGGAATCTGAACCTATATATACATTTTCAACCGGGGGAAATAAAACTTGTTTAATATGGTACAAGCTCAAGTTGTTTGCACATACAATGTGCATGGAATCACTAACCCTGTTAAGAGACGCAAAATTCTATAATACATGAAAAGGGAGGGGGCTAACATTTTATTGCTGCAAGAAACCCACCTCTCACAGGCTGAACATAAAAAGTTTGAGCGCCTGGGTTTTTTACAGGTGGTGGCCTCCTCTTATGGGGGGGGTAGAAGAAGAGGGACTGCAATAATGATTAAGCAAGGGGTAATTTTTGAGCCTAAAGACAAGATTATTGATAAAGAAGGAAGATACGTCCTCTTGAAGGGTATATTGGAAGGCCAGCTGGTCACGTTGGCATCAGTCTATATCCCTCCAGCAGCAGACTTTACAGTTTATAAAACCTTTTTCTCCATATTAACAGAATGGGCAGAGGGGCAAGTAATCTGTGGAGGAGCTTTTAATCTTGATATTTCTGGAGGAGGGACTAACTCTTCTCCTCAAGGTCGAACAAGTAAAACTGCCAGAAAGGTCCAGAAACTAATCCAGGAATTGGGATACGAGGACATATGGCAGTTCCTACACGGACCCTCCCGAAGACATACTTTTTTCTCCCAGGCCCATGAAACCTATTCGTGTCTTGATTTCTTTGTGTTCTTAAGGGAACAGTTAAATACTATACAGCATATATGGCAGGGAGATTTTTGTCTCTCGGACCATGCCTCAATTTTTTGTAGACTTAATAAACAAATAGACCGGAAGAGAACTTTCTGAGGCTAAACTTGTCCCTTCTAAGAGACAAGGAGGTGCAGGAGATGATTGGGGAGACGATAGCACAGTCCATGCTTGATAATGATACCCCGGATACCACAATATCAGTGGTATGGGATACCATTAAGGCGATAGAAAGGGGTAAACTAATTGGAATCTTTTCATACCGGAAAAAGCAGAGGGAAGCTCATAGAAAAGCCCTGGAGGAGAAGATAGGGGTCCTAGAAAGCCTCCAATGTATTAAATTGTGTAAAACCAGAACATGAGATCTTACATCATTAAAGAAGGAATTAAATAATATCCTAGATTATGCCATAGAGCAGAAACTGATATTTCTAAGGCATAACTATTATGATGGGGGCCCCAGATTTACGAGACTAGTAGTGAACCAATTACGAGCTCAGAGGGTTAAATCTACTGTTCTCAAAATAAGACATCCTACCTCTGGGGAACTGGCAAAACATAGGAAGGGTGTCTCTGATGCCTGTCTAAACTTTTATACATCATTATACACTAAGGCAACTGTGCCCCCAGATGAGAAAATTAGTGAATTCTTTACCTCCCTAGAATTCCCCACACTGTCCCGTGACTAAGGTGACAAACTGACAGCCCCCTTTACCAATGCAGAGATAAATGCAACAATTGGCATCTTGAAAACGGAAATGTCCAGGAACAGATGGCCTCCCAGGAGAATTTTATAAAACTCTTTCCAAAACACTCACCCCAATACTGAATAGGGTTTACACCTTTATAACAACAAAGGCAGGTGTAATTCCTCCGTCCTGGGATGAAGCCATAATCTCCGTGATACCAAAGCAGGATAAGGACCCTTCACTCTGTTCATTGTACAGACCCATATCAGTACTGAACACGGACTATAACATTTTTACTTCTATATTAGCTAAGAGACTTATTCACTTTGCCACGACTAAAATACATGGTGATCAGTGTGGCTTCATCCCAGGATGTCAGACTCAAGATAATGTGAGACGTACAATATATATTATTGAACATATCCAATCTCAGGGCATCCCAGCAGTGCTACTGGGCCTAGACGCAGAAAAAGCATTTGATATGGTTTCATGGTCATTTCTCCGGGGAGTCCTGAACCGATTTAATTTCCCCACCCAATTTATCGATACTATCTTTCATTTTTTTTTTTAAACTTTAGGATTTATTACAACTAATGGACATATCTCAGCGAGCTTTCCCATATATACAGGAACTCAACAGGGATGCTCTTTGTCCCCCCTTCTTTTTGCCTTTTATATTGAACCCTTGGCCCAATACCTCCGTTCTACTCCAGCAATTCAGGGAGTTAAGATAGCAGAAACAGAACAGGAGTTGGCCCTTTTTTCCGATGACATTTTGGTTTATTTAACAGAATCCAATACATCTTTAGCAGCCCTTTTTTTAAAAATACAAGAATTTTTCTTATTGTCCAGCTACTCCTTAAACATTAACAAATCAGAGGCCCTCTCTTTTGGTTACAATCCCCCATCCACGTTCAAAACACAATGTCTAATTAAATGGGATAGGACATCCATAAAATATTTAGGTATTCAGATTCCTAAGGACCCAACACTTTTATTTACTCATAACTATCATCCCCTATTAACAAACATAAAACAAGATCTAAGAAGGTTGGCTCTACTGCCTTCCTCTTTCTATACACGGACCCTGTCTATTAAAATGAATGCCCTATCATGCTTTTTATATCTATTCCAGTGTGTACCTTGCTCTGTCTCGATTAAGAAGGTACTCTCATGGCAGAAAACCCTGAATGCTTACCAGTGGAACCAGAAGAAGCCATGGATTAGCAGGACCAAATTATACCTACCAAAGCTAATGGGTGGAGTGGCTCTTCCCTCACTTCAAAATTACTGGATCTCAGCACAGATGAGACTGGCATTTTTATGTGGTACCAAAACATATCAAGCTGCTTGGAAAGAGACAGATCTAGCCAGACTAATAGATAACCCACTTCCAGCATGTTTATTTTTCCCCTTACATTTAAAGAAAGCATTGATTAAAGCTCCACAAGCCACAGCAACAATTTTGCGAGGCTGGCACTTGGGAACAAAAAATAAAACCTTCCAACTACAATCTTGGAAATTCAAGTGGTTCACAGTGACACCCCCATTTGACTCACCAATGCAGATCACATGGTTTAAGACCCAGCTGAGGAAGGGACTAGAGGCACCCTGGCAATTAATGAAAGGGAATGGGGTTGTAGACTTCCTGGAAGCCCAAAGGAGATACTCCTGGATGGAAAAGGATAGACTATACTATTACCAAATCAGAAATTATATACTCAAACAAATTAGAATTAGAGAAGGAAATTCCTAGATATGGGAAGATAATACCCCATTTAGTCAAATAATGGTTCTCACTACATGGGGAAACAGCAATCTCAATATTATATAGATCCCTAATACAGCAATTGGCATATGTAATGGAACCCTTACAATCTAAGTGGGAAAAGGACTTTGCACAACCACTGAAGAGCAAAGATTGGCTAAGAATTTGGCAGAGCACGTGGACCACCACAACTTCCCCACTTTGGAGGGAGTTTATGTAGAAAGTCAGAATGAAATTTGTCCTGGTCCCCTCGATGGTTGCAGTTAGGAACCCAGGAACGTCTGCTCAGTGTTGGAGAGAGTGTGGGGAGTTAGAGGCATCACACAAACATGTTTTTTTTTTGATTGCCCCAAACTGTCTCAGTTTTGGAATCTGGTATCTCGTTATATTAAAACAATATTAAACATCCAAGCCTCCATTGCTGGAATCAATTTAATACTGTGCATCCCTCCTTTAGAGATTAGAAATAAAGCTTCTCTGTACATGTGGTCCATCTTATTAGGAGCTGCCTGCAAATCTATTACTAAAAGATGGATGCGAGAATCCCCACCCTTGATGTCAGAATGGAATACTGTAATACTCAATATATAGCATAATGAGCAGATGTCCTTTGGTCTCCAGAATAAGATGGAATTGTACACTTTAAGATGGACCAGATGGGAATTAAATCAAGATCAAATTCTATAGGTTCAGTAATTGTAAGTAATGGCAGATAAAAGAAGGACAGTTTTACCCTCTGGCAATATCTATTGTAGGCGGGAGGGACTTAGATCATCTAATGATTAGCAGGATTCTACCTGTTTAACTACTTCTCTTATTATATTGATAAGATTTTGGTGCTCTAAGAAGCTTCTAAAAGAAGAAATGTTAAAATATACCTATTAAAATGTATAAGCTAATAAAACTGCCCTGTAATTTAATTATTTATTTATAGTTTTTTAAAAGTTTTGCTTTTTTTTGTGTTAAGTTCATTCTTGTTGTTAAACAAGATATGACTTTTATCTCAAGGCTGTGTGTTGTAACAGCCAAGACATGTATGTAATACGTATGTATTAAACCAATCTTTTTTCAATAAAGAAAGTATAAAAACAAACTGCACAAAAATGATATCCTGCAGAGAGACCAATACATATCTTGCTCAGCGGGACCCCGCTAGGTGGATTCTGCCCTTAACCGTTGAAAAAATGACCCCAAATGTGTTTTTTTTAACATTTTTATATCCTTTTTTGTGACTCATTTCTGCTTTTTCCTATGGCTATACAAAAAAGAAATTTGGTTATACAAAAAAAGATCCCTTCATATGAAAAAATAATTGGGACTTATTTTTTTTTCCAGTTCCTTTTTTGTATGAAGGAATACTTTTTCATATGAATGAAAAAACATACAAAAAAGGATCCCTTCATACAAAAAAAGAATTGTAAAAAAAAAACTAAGTGCAAATTCTTTTTTTTTATACTGCTTTCATTCATATGAAAAAGAATATCACATACAGAAAATAATTCAAACATCTTTTTTTTTATTCTTTTTGTGTGAAGGAATTCTTTTTATATGCTTTTAGTTCATATGAAAAGGATCCCTTTTATGAAAAAAGATTTTGGACTTTTTTTTGTGGGAAGGAATACTTTTTCGTATGCTTTTTTCATTCATTCGAAGACGGAGCCCTTCATACGGTTAAAAGATTTTGTACTTAGTTTTTTCCCAATTCTTTTTTTGTATGAAGGCATCATTTTTTTGTGTGGGTTTTTTGTTTCATGAGAAAAAGGATTCCTTCATACGAAAAAGGATTTTGGACTTAGTTTTTTTTTTCACATACAGCATTTGAATTTCAACAAGCCATAACTCCCTCAATATTTGGACATAAGGAACACGCCATATATCAAACAAAAGGTCTTAATAAGTACTGTATGGATAAGCATAATGCCCACCCACAAAAAATATATAGGGGCCATATATAAAAAAACACATTAAAAAATACAAATTCCCATAGGATAACATTAGAATTTTAAGAAGCCATAACTCCCTCAATATTTACACTTAAGGGACAATCTATATATCAAAACAAAGGTCTTAATGAGTACTGCATGAATAACACATAATCTTCCCCCCTCCCCCCAGAAAATATAGGGGCCTTAATAAAAAGCACAAAAACTAAAACGTACATTCCCATAGGATAACATTGGAAGTTTAAGAAGTCACAACTCCCTCAATATTTGGACTTAAGGGATAATCTATATATCAAAACAAAGGTCCTAATGAGTACCACAAGGATAACACATATCTTCTTCCCAGTGATTTAGGGACAATATAAAAAATACAATGCATAACAAATAAAAATACAATTTCCCATAGGATAACATTACAAATTTAACAAGCCACACAACGAAGGAAAGACATTGCTGTTTTGGCACAAATGCAAGTTCAGGGCCTTGATCTCCCTGCACTTCCACAGCAACATACATGCATCTATGGAGGGATGGGAGCAGAAGGCCTGTGCTCCCACAGGCAAATGAGGATACAATTATACTATCTCAAAAAGTAAGGAAATTCATTGCAAAAAACTTTATTAATGCACTAGTTAGGGTTAAACAGACAAATGTAAGGAAATGTGGTGTTGGGATTACCAACTCTAACACACCATCCCACCCTGCAGGCAGCAACAGGAGAAACCATTACCGTTTGACCTCTTCTGCATCTTTGCAAGTCAGGTGTAGGATGTGCCTCAGGGTTGTCAACCCAAACGTTCACCCCATTCTCATGTACTCTACACATCTTAGCTTCTTTAATAATGGCATGGGGTGAGCATTAGGGCTGACAACCCTGAAGCACACCCCACACCTGATTTGTGAAGATGCAGGAGAGGTCAAACTGTAATGGTTTCTCTGGTTGCCAACTGCAGGGTGGCAGTGGGGTGTTAGGGTTGGAAACTCTAATGTCACATTTCCATGCTTTTGCTAGTTTAACCCGAACTAGTGCATTAATAAAGTTTTTTTGCAATAGATAGATGATAGCTAGATAGCTAGATATGGAATGATACAGTGCTGTCTGGAGAAATATAGATATGGAATGATACAGTGCTATCTGCTGTGGTGTCTGAAACATTCACATGTATACGGATAATACAGTGCTCTCTGCCTGTGGCTTCTCGCACATTCATATGTATATCGGTGCCACAGAACTCTCTGCCTGTGGCGCCTCAAATGTTCATGTGTATAGAGATGACATAGTGTTCTCTGCCTGTGACTCCTCAAACATTAATATGTTTAGAGATGTCGCAGTGCTCCCTGTCAATGGCTCCTCAAACATTCATGTGTATAGAGATAACACAGCACTCTCTGCCCATGGCTCCTTGGAGATTCATAAGTATATGGATGACACAGTGCTCTCTGCCTTCTGGCCCCTCAGCCTCTGAATTTGTAGCACAGCTCCAGAATGAGTTTACAGAATCCTAATCTGTTTCTGTGTAACCAACTTAATCCAAATGCCAGAGAAGTAGTATCTTTGATTTTTGGTAGCAAGCTTCAATTGGACAAACTCTTGTCCCCTCTGGTCCTTAAAGAGACAGTACATTACCTGAAACTGATCTTAACTTTTACAAGTAGTCAACTGATATATTAGTATCTGAAGTACTTTTCCTTTTTCTAGTAAGAATATTTTCTGACAGTGCTAGGTGTGATGTGTGGGAAAGTACTCTACCTGGAAACTAACATATCTAGTTTTACTCCAATACATACCTTATCAGCACTGTGACCTCACTGACTATGACATCACAATTGACCAAGAAGAGTCACTCACCATGCGCCAGATTGGACACTAGTGATCTAACGATAAGTGAGGTCATAATACTGATGAAGTATGAAGGGGAATAGCACCAGCACTTTCCTTCTCACCCCCTCAAAAATCACTGAGGAGCCTTTTGTGTTAAATAACTTTAGTTTTCTTTAAAAAGGCTCAAGGGTTACACTACCAACATATTACAAAATAAAGCAGATGCAAATGGAACTAAATGGATCTAAGCAGAACTGCTGGGTGGAGCAACCATGTGGTCATCTTGCTGCTCTGCTGGAGTGCAGTTCATATCTACAAGGTGCAAGCAATTTTTGCCATCTGCAAATAGTTTGAAGTAACAGACAACATTACACTACCTATACTGTACATCCCTTAGTACAAACCTTCAGTCAATGGGACATTAGCTGAGAGGTTAACTGCTATGTTTCTTTGTCCTTCTAGCATGCATATAAGAAAGACCTGGAAAACACAAAAGGTCATAGCATAAACTACTGCGAGACCCCCCAGTTTAAGAACGTGGCTAAAGTCTCCAAATACTCCAGTGATGTAAGTACATTGTACTTCATGTGCATACCTGTAAAAGCTCCTCTGGAGATCACTGCATGTGAACGTAACCATGTCTCAATCATGTAAGATCAACACTGATGATGTTGGCAAGGTTTTCTTCTGTCTTTGCCTGTTATTGTCATCTCTTCTCTAAAAAAGTTCAATTACTGTATGAAGGGAATCAGTCTCCCAAAATGTATAATTTCCTAGTGTTTGGAGGAGTTACAATTAAGATCATATTTTGTAAAGAAAATGTTCTTACTGTTACTGAATTGTTGTTGCAAAATGAGACCACTGTTAAAAAAATAAAAGTTTGATTTTTTTCAGTCTCAAGCAAAACTGCCCCAGTTAGACAAGTTGCTTTCTATACATTTTTTGCCTTTGTTTAACCAGAAGAAGAATATTAATAACATTTCAGCTGATCAAGCAAAACACTCTTGTTTACTGGCTCTCACGTGAATGCTGTAGCAAGAAATAACAGCCTCATTTTGTCATGCAGAAACTTAAGTCAGAACAAAGAAACTGCACAGGTCACATTTTATTTTAAGTGTCAAGTTTGAATGTAATTGCAGGGTAGGTAATAATCATGTGTAGCAGGGTTAATTACACTGTAGTTACACAGTTGTTGCACACTGTAACTACAATGTAGTTAAGGAAACATAAAGTGTTACCAATACATGTACTGTAAATTTCTGTGTGTTGCTTAAGAAGGATGTGCATATTATTGACTCAAATAGACTCTAAAACATTTGCAGCTTGCAATTTAGGCTAAAAATGTCTCAGCAACCTGATTGTCAGATCTTTTTCGTATCCATTTTTTCCCTGCATCACAAGAGCCTTCATTAGTTGGTATCACACTGAAGTAAAAGTTAAATGTCAGCCACCTTGATCATTTTATATGACCCAGATCCAGATGTAGAACTCAATGATGAAGAGACAGACTAGCAGCCCAGTAGTTCGGTATTCATTATAGTAATTTATTCAAATGTTGAACCTAAAGAGATGCATGATAGACTTCGGAAACTGGATATCAACAAATCACCAGGGCAAGACAATGTGCACCCAAGAGTGTTACAGGAACTTGCTGACTTATTATGCGTACCCCTGACTCACATATTTCAATTTTCACTTGATTCAGGTGAAATCCATAGGGTTGAAAAGTAGCAACTGTGGTTCCCCTCTTAAAAAAGGAACTAAATCTAAACCCGTAAAATTTCAGACCAGTGAGTTTGACCTCTCTTATGGGGAAAATTCTAGAAGGCATAGTAAAAGAATACATTCAAGCTTTCTGGGGTGGCATGGTCTGACAGATCCACCTCAACATGGATTTACAAAATCTAGGTCTTGTCAGACCAATCTGCTAACATTTTATGAGAATGTAAGTAGGGAGCTGGACAAGAGTAACTCAGTCGATCTTATCTTCTTGGACTTTGCAAAAGCCTTTGATAAATTGCCCCATTTAGAGTTAAATAAAACACTGGGGGAATGTAAGTTGCAGATAAACATTCTAAATTGGATCTCAGAATGGCTGGAGGGAAGAAAGCAAAGGGTCACTGTCAATGGGATATTTTCAGAATGGGCCCAGTCACGAGTGGGGTACCTCAGGGGTCGGTTCTGGGTCCCTGTCTTTTTAATATCTATATTACCTCACTTAAATTAGATATACCGAATATTTGGTTATCTAAATTCACAGATCACTACAGGGTGGGGACAGTGGTCAATAGCTCTGAGAATACAACTGCATTACAGCAAGCTATCGATAACATATACACCTGGACCAACCTTAGTAAGCTGGTCCTGAATCCTGGCAAGTGCAAGGTTATGCACCTCGGCACACGAAATAGGCAATATAAGTATAAGCTGGGGAACTAAATTCTCTTGGTAACCCACGAAGAAAAAGACTTGGGGATTAAGATCAGCCCTGACTTTAAATGTAGCTCCCATTGTAGTGACCAAATCAAAAAAGGCAAATCAGAATTTAAATTGTATTCTTAGGCACATATCTAGTCGGGATAAGGAGGTGTTGCTTCCATTGTCTGGGGCATTGGTCAGGCCTCACTTAAAATATTGCACCCAGGTCTGGTCCCCTACAAAAAAGAAGATATTCAAAGGATTGAGAGTGTTCAGTGAAGAGCTACTAGGTCAATAACTGGGTTGAAGGAGGTGCCCTATGAGGAGAGACTGGGAACACTAAATTTGTTTCCCTCCAGTACAGGAGATTCAGAGGGGATACATATATGTTATATAGAGCAATGGGTGATATTAAACTAAGGGAGGATTTGGAATTTGTGCTAAAGAATGGCAGAGTTAGTGGCAGGAGGCATTCCAAACAGCTATTCCTGGCCAGATGGAACCTGCTTCATAGGAAGAACTGGTTTAGCCAAAGAGTGGTTACATCAAGAAATCAGCTCCCACCTGAGGTGGTGGACAGTCCAAATATGGAAATATTTAAAACAAGATTGGAGAAAGTAAGTTGGGACAGGGTAAAAAAAGGCCTACAAAAACTTCAGATGGCAAGCATTGAAGATGAAAGTCTATTCAAGCTTGTGTAAACCTATGAAATCAAGTCACTGGCCACCAAGCACAATATAATGATTACACAAGGATAATTATATGGGTGCCAGTACATACCAAAAACCTAGGGCTCACACTAGTGAAATATGTTGCACATAATAAGTCATTTTAAATGCTTCTTAATATTCTCACCAATTCCAAGAATACATTGTCAAATATTTTAGTCCAACATGGAGTCCAACTCTGTCACTTGCCATGCAGAGTGGATCTTTCAGCATGTGCCAGTGTACTTTCTGTAGCAGGCTGTACCGGGACAAATGTAACATCAAATGCAATTTGTGTGCATCTGATGTCAGTGCAGATGGCCGAATGTGCTCAAATGTTCTTCAGATGCTGTGAAGCGCTACCATGTCCCACTGGATTTTACACAAGGCTGCAGTGGGCATGCATAGAGAAGTGAAAAAAAATATGTAAGTGTCATATATGGATTTGAACCTGGACCGCTCGGAATACCCCGCCACTGTGCTACCAACTGTACAACCAGGATAGGTCTTCCAGTCATACCAAATTTTTCTTAAATGCACAAACAGGATCTACTCAAATTTTCATTATACAGTATTAAATCCAGAAGTAATATACTGTTCTGAGCAACTGTTTTCAAATCTAAGCAAGGGCACATATTTCCTTTCACTTCTGTCTCTTTGCATTCCATATATGGTATACTGTATGCACAACACACCCTTATGGATTAAGTGTAATTATAACATGGGTAAAGACAAACATGCAAGATGATTGGGTGAGCCGCTTTGTGAGGCCATGGATTAGCATTAATCCATGGTCCCGCGGAGCATCTCTGGAGATCTGCCATCAGATCTTTTTTTCAGTGTGAAGCAAAGTAGAGTGGCAGCCATTAAAACTTGCCACTTAGCAATCGGGTGTCTGGTGTGTGTCCTGGACAAGCACAGTATGCAGTGGTTGCTAGCATGTGGTATGTTGTAAATGAGCATGTATTCGTGAGAACTATATTGAGTGATGCCTCATTCATCACAGTAAACATTTGTTGTCTGATGTGTCTGCCTCGCTACCCACCCACCAGGTGGATCTCCAGGTACCCAGCCACACACTGAGTATCGGTGGCTGCCTGATGTACTGTGCGATCTGTGACTGTTTTCTGTCTCCCACTCTTTCTGTCTCAATACTGTATATCCCAATAAAAAAAAAACAATGCAAAGGCAGAGAGAGAGATAGTGCCAGCAAGAGTATGGAAACAGAGAGAGAGACTGCCCGTTGGTGGTGGAGACTATGCTCTGGAGCACCCCAGCAGTTTTCTGCTGGCGCTGTCTGCCTCCCCACCCACCCACCGGTGGATCTCTGGGTGCTGAGTCACACACTGTGTATCGGTGGCTGCCTCATGTACTGTACGATCCCACTGTGACTGTTTTCTCTCTGTCTCCACGTATCCCCAATAAAAACAAACATTTGTCAATGCTGAATGTTAATGGCGTTGGTCTGTTGAGCTCGTTCACTGCCTCTCTGTCACTCGCTCAGTCTGTTTCTCCCGGTGCTGCAGGCTGCTCTTTTGTACTGGGCTCCTGCCTGCATTGGCAGCTTTTTCTGCCCACTAAGAAATCCACAGCTGTCCCAACAGAGCTCCGTTGAGGTGTCTCTTTCCCCCTCTCTCACTTGTTCATTCTGTTTCTCCTGGCACTGCAGGCTGCCCTTTTGTACTGGGCTCCTGCCTCTGTTGGTGGCTTTTTCTGCCCACAAAGAAATCTGCAGCAGTCCCGACACAGGTCTTTTGAGTCTGCTCACTCCCCCTCTCTCACTCACTCGTTCCATTTCTGCCAGTGCTGCAGGTTGTCCTTTTGTACTGGGCTCCAGCCTGCATTGCAGCCTTTTTCTGCCAACAAAGAAATCCGCAGCAGTCATGATAGAGCTCCGTTGAGCCCACTCACTCCCCTTGTCTCACTTGCTCATTGTGTTTCTCCCGGTGCTGCAGGCTGCCCTTTTGTACTGGGCTCCTGCCTGAATTGGCACCTTTTTCTGCCCACAAAGAAATCCACAGCTGTCCCAACAGAGCTTCGTTGAGGTTGCCCAATCCCCCGTCTCACTCACTCATTCTGTTTCTCGTGGTGCTGCAGGCTGCCCTTTTGTACAGGACTCCTGCCTCTGTTGGCACCTTTTCCTGCCCACAAAGAAACTGCAGCGGTTCCGACAAAGTTCCGTTGAGCTCGCTCACTCCCCTTCTCTCACTCGCTCATTCCATTTTGCCAGCGCTGTGGCTACCCTTTTGTACTGGGCTTCTGCCTGCATTGCCACCTTCTTCTGCCCACAAAGAAATTTTCAGCAGTTACAATAGAGCTCCATTGAGCTCACTCACTCCCCCTCTCACTCACTCATTCTGGTTTCCCCGCCACTGCAGGCTGCCTTTTGTACTGGGCCCCTGCGTGCATTGCTGCCCTTTTCTGCCCACAAACAAATCTGCAGCAGTCCCAGCAAAGCACCATTGAGCTCACTCACTCACTCCCCCCCCTCACTCGCTCGTTCTGTCTCCCGCCGCTGCAGGCTGCGCTTTTGTACTGGGCTCCTGCCTGCATTGGCGACTTTTTCTGGCCACAAAGAAATCTGATGCAGTGCCGACACAGCTCCACTTGAGCTCGCTCACTCCCCCTCTCTCACTCACTCATTCCGTTTCTGCCGGCGCTACAAGTTGGCCTTTTGTAATGGGCTCCTGCCTGCGTTGCCGCCTTTTTCTGCCCACAAAGAAATCTGCAGCAGTCACAATAGAGCTCTGTTGAGCTCGCTCACTACCACTGTGTCACCTGCTCATTCTGTTTCTCTTGGCGCTGCAGGCTGCGCTTTTGTACGGGTCTCCTGGTTGCGTTGGCACCTTTGTCTGTCCACAAAGAAATCCACAGCTGTCCCAACAGAGCTCTGTTGAGGTCGTTCAGTCTCCCTCTCTCACGCGCTCATTCTGTTTGTCCTGGTGCTGCAAGCTGCCCTTTTGTACAGGGCTCCAGCCTGCATTGGCGCCTTTTTCTGCCAACAAAGAAATTCGCAGTAGTTCTGATAGAGCTCCGTTGAGCTCACTCAGTGCCCCTGTCTCACTTGCTCATACTGTTTCTCCCACTGCTGCAGGCTGGCCTTTTGTACTGGGCCCCTGCCTGCATTGACACCTTTTTCTGCCCACAAAGAAATCCGCAGCAGTCCTGACAGCGCTCTGGTGAGTTTGCTCACTTCCCCTCCCTCCCTCAGTCATTCTGTTTCTCCCAGTGCTGCAGGCTGCCCTTTTGTACTGGGCTCTTGCGTTGGGGCCTTTTTCTGCCCACAAACAAATCCACAGCAGTTCCGACAGAGCTCATTTGAGCTTGGTCGTTCCCCCCTCTTACTTGCTCAATCTTAATCTATCCCAAACACTGATTTCCCACAGCAACCGTGCTATTCTCTGGCAGGAGTGCAAAAACGTATTTTAGCCAGGATGTGAAAAATGACAGCTATACTGTTCATAAGGAGGTGTGAAAAAATGCCACTGTTGAAAATGTGGTGTGAAAATATTATAAATTTGCGAAGTTACAAGGGTGCATGGAAACAGTTCAACACATGCTTGTAACACAGTCATGTTATGGAGTTTTGTCACCAAATTTTCAACATAGGGAATTTAGGACCTCTGCTCATGAATAGTGCCACTGTCATTTTCTTAATTTGCCCCAAACACTGGTTTCCCACAGTGACCATGTTATTCTGCGCCGGAACTGTGAAAACACATTTCAGTCAGGATGTGAAAAATGACAGCAGTACTGCTCATAAGGAGGTGTGAAAAAATGCCAGTGTTGAAAATCTGGCGTGACAATATTACAAATCTGTGAAGTTACAAGGGTGCATGGAAAGTGCACAATGCACACTTGTAACACAGTCATTTGATGGGCTATCATCACCAAATTTTCAACATAGGCATTTTAGGACCTCTACTCATGAACAGTATCACTGTCATTCGAACAGTGATTTCCCACAGCGACTGCTCTATTCTGCGCCGGAAGTGCGAAAACACATTTCGGCCAGGATGGGAAAAATGACAGCTGTACTGTTCATAAGTAGGTGTGGGAAAATGGCAATGTTGAAAAATTGGAGCGAAAATATTACAGATTCGCGAAGTTACGAGCGTACGTGCAAACTGCACAACGCACTCTCGTAACACAGTCATTTTATGGAGTATTGTCACCAAATTTTCAATATAGGCATTTTAGGGCCTCTACTCATGAACAGTGTCACTGTCATTTTTCTTAATCTGTCCCTGACACTGATTTCCCACAGCAACCATGCTATTCTGCGTCGGAAGTGCGAAAACACATTTCGGACAGGATGTGAACAATGTCAGCTCTACTATTCACAAGGAGGTGTGATAAAATGCCAATGTTGAAAATCTGGCGTGAAAATATTGCAAATTCGTGAAGTTACGAGCGTGCGTAGCAACTGCGCAACACACGCTCATAAAACAGTCATTTTTTGGATTTTTTCCACCAAATTTGCAACATAGGCTTTTTGAGAGCCCACCTCATGAACACTGGCACTGTTGTTTCATTAATCAGCCCCGAAAGGTGATTCCTTGCAGTGACCGCGAAATCACCTTTCAGGGCCGATTAACTCCATGACAGTTCCAGAATTCATGAGGAGGGGTCCTAAACCCATGTTGAAACTTTGGTGCCAAAATTCCAAAAAATGACTGAGATATGCATTAAAGTTGGAAAAAAAACATTTATTCCATTATACAGCTTACCGGCATTTCCTCAGTTCGCGGTCAGCTTTGAAGAGTGCAGTTGTGTTTCCGGTCCACTGAAGATCGTCGTGCCAAGCTCCGGGGATAAGTATGGGGTGAGGGGGTGGGGAGGAAGGGTGCACAGTAGGTGGGCGCGGGTTGCGGGAGGGGGCAGGAGACCTCCGAGGACAGTTTCCTTTTATAGGTAAAAAAGATATCGGCGGGACGTTTTATTTCACAGGGGGGCATGTGGCACTGGGATGAGCTCGGTGATACCACGGAGATCTTTCTTTTGGGGGCAAGCTGTTGGCCGGCCGGGGATTGGGCACCCCGCTGCGCACACAACAAAAGGGTGGGTGATATGCCGACCGGGATTGGGCACCCTGGCCGGCAGAGAATATGGGGTTTATAATGCCTACAGGGAGTGGTCTCCTGTCGGCAACATAAACATGGGGCTCTGCAGCCGAAGGGGATTGGGGCCCCTGTCAGCAAATAAACACGGTGGGGGGTTAATATTGTTTGTGAACACGGTGGCAAACCGCTGCCATGTTTACAAACAATATCAGTATGTCAAGATCCTGGCCTGCAATGACAGATCGCTCCCTCATTGCAGCGAATGGCTTACGCTGCAATGACGAGGCGGCCCCTGATTGCAGCGGCTGATTTTTTTACAAGTTGGTGGCATGCTGGCTAAACTAGTGTCAGCAGCAGCATGCCACAGCATTGGGGAACACTGGACAAGCCTTTAAAGTCTGTGGGGGCATTGGCCACAACAGTGCTGCGCCTCCACAACCTTCTTGTGGAGAAAAATGCGCGCAATTAACATAAGAAACACAAAGGCAGAGAGAGACTGAGTACATGACAAGAGAACAGCATCCACACAGTACACACACACACACACACACACACACACACACAGAGTGGGTGAGTGCAGATAGAAGAGAAAGACAGAGAGGGTGGGTGCGAGATGCACATATAGACTGTGCGGGACAGTGTGAGGACAGTTCCCTGTTACCTTGTATTGGGCGATTACAATTGCAGCTGCGCAGTATGCCATCACAACCCTTACAGAGGTGTGCTTTGTTTGGTATACACAACTGTGAACATAGGTATGGTGGCATTTCTGAGGATGGGATTAAACGGACGCACAGTGGTTTTTCTTGGCTGATCAAGTGACACTAAGGCAATATGTTGCGCAGCACGACAGCAAGGTTAGCCCACAGAGTAAGAGACAGAGAAAGCTACACAGAGTGACAAAAACGTGGTCTCTCTCTCTCTCTCTGTCAGTCCATGTACCAGACTCCCATGCTGCTGTTGGTGATGATTTTGCAGTGACTAAGAAGAGGGAGCGACAGAGCATGACCATGTTAGCAACCGCTAAAAGTAACATGAACAGTCAGTCAGCATGGGGAGAGTGTGCAGCACAGCAGTATGTTGTCTGAAAAATGTTCCCCTTGTGAGTCTCAGACATTTAGCGTGGTTGCAAATTACCACACAAAATGTGGATGTCAGCTTGCTTTTGTTTCTGGCAAAAGACAGTAGAGGTATTCTTGTCCAAAACCAGTGTAAGACATCCTCTCAATCATGTATGTGTGAAATTTCTGTACATATCACAGCAATGCAGAACGCTTTATTTAATAGGGATTATTTGCCATGGTGGAAGGATACAACACCTTTCTTGCTGTTTGAAGAGTAAAAAACAGCTTTCCTGCTATTTTGTAGTTGTTTAAACATAATTCATGTTATAAGTGCAATAACCCATAGCCACTCCAGGGTATGCAGTTATTGGGGATTAATCAACATCCCAGGTGCTGTGAAAGCAGTTGGCCTGCAGCCTTGTGCCTCACAGTGCATTCAGGGTATTGATTAATCCCCAATAACCGCACCTCCTGTCATGGGTTATTGCTTACTTAAAAAATGTGTATAGCTCCATGTTGAAAAATAACTGGTGTCTCTGGGAGTCCCAGTTCTACTGATGGAGCAGCCTGGGCTCAGTTCTCAGATAAGGCACTTATTTCTTTCACACTCCTGTCTCTTTGTCTTATACAGCATTATTCAAAATCCTAACAACAACTTTGAACAAAGCTCATCTTTTCTTCCTTTTTCCTTTTCTCTGTCTGTGGGTAATATAACCAGTTGCCCTTTACTGACTAAACGTCCTGTGGGTTACTATTTGTGTACACTATATCCTTTTTTCATTTATGTTTTATTAAACATGAATAACACAATTTGTTTATTGCATTATGTTGGGGTTCTGATAGTTGTTTTCTTTTGTTGATTGTCCTGCGCTTTCTTGTGTCATGTTTACTTACTGAGAACTACACAGGGCCCTTGAGAGCGTGGGGTAGCAGCAGATAATGCTCGGGGCCCAATGCCAAGAGGGGCCCAGATCACCAAGCATACTGGATGCAGGAAAGGGGCTACAAGCTGGTAGGGGCCCCAGACTCTGAACATTTCCTGGGGTTCAAATTCCTCTGAAGTGGCCTGGAACTACATCTGTGCTATGTACAAGAAATATGGGTTTGAAGTTAGCCTTTGAGGGTACGAACATGGCACCAAAATGACACACACAAATACTTCCTGTGTAATCTTTCTTAGGCTTTATTACATAATGTATTACAAGCCATAAATGATAAACTGTTTCACCTTAGAAAGAATGAAACAATGTACAATATTTTCTAATAATTATATGCACTGATAAAAGAGAGATGGTTACCAAGCAGGGCCTTCAAACGGATGTCCTTCACCTGAGGGCTTACAAGGGGTCTTTCTGGTGTTCAGGTTACCTTGATCTGGCTATGTTTCTATCAGCACAGATATTCTGACCACAAGAAGGAGAGTGCTCTTCTCAGCTACCTGATTTCTTGGCTTATATGCATTGTAAAGGGCTCATAAATCCCCATGACTTGGCTGTACCAGCTACTTTTCCGAGAAAAACAAGCTTGTTTGTCTAAAGACAGAAAGGTCATAGAAATCCCTATTCTACAGTTATTGGCCCCTTGCTGTGCCCAAACACACGTAGCATATAAATGTACATACACGCACTGCATATCACTACACCTGTGTCTGATAAGTTATGTCCTCCACAGCTGAAGTACAAAGAAAATTACCGTAACCAAATGAAAGGCCACTATGAAGGTGTTGGCATGGACAAGCGCACACTGCACGCTATGAAAGTAAACACTTTGGCAAGCAACGTAAGTATTAGAAAATGACATTAGACTTTACTGCATGTTTCCCCCTCAAAAACTATGTCCATGTTTCTGATGTCTTCCTAAATAGCATCTTGGTAACCAGGATTTTCCTCATTTGATAAGGACTAAAAATGAATTTGGGAATGTTTACGCTGATTGCCAAGCTGGGGGAAGGCACACCTAAAATGGACTCAGTGAACCCTAGTGTGGTAGAGGTCATAAAACAAACAGCCTAATTGTGGTCCTGTAAAGGAAGTGCATAATGCAGGTATAGAGTTTGCCCATAACTACTGATCCAGGATCAGTTTCCCAGCTGGGATGATTTAGGATCAGTTTGTGTCAGAGATCTGCCTAACCACAAGCTTACAGAACTTCCATCAGCATAGCATTGTGGGTGAAGCACATAGCTGTGAGCCAGGAGATCTGAGTTTAAATCCCACCAAAATCATGAACAAATGTAATACTTTCCTTTTTCCTTAGGTTTCCCCAGATTGGTGTTCCTTGGTGGCATGAAGTTAGAATAGTAAATCTATACTAAAGGGAATTAAGTTCAAGAATAGTAGCTCCTGAGCTAAAGTATTCCCATAGTACACCTACAGTAATGCAGATCAGTTTGGCTGGTACACTGATTCCAGATCAGCTCAGCTCAGCTGACACAGCTTGGATGGCACATTGATTCCAGATCAGTTCAGCTGGCACACGGATTCTAGATTGGTCCGGCTGGTACACTGATTCTAGACCAGTTCAGCTGGGAAACCGATTCCAGATCAGTTTGGCTGGTACACTGGTTCCAGATCAGATCAGTTCAGCTGACACAGATTCTAGATCAGCTTGGATGGCACATTGATTCCAGATCAGTTCAGCTGGCACACGGATTCTAGATTGGTCCGGCTGGTACACTGATTCTAGATCAGTTCAGCTGGGACACCAATTCCAGATCAGTTTGGCTGGTACATTGATTCCGGATCAGATCAGCTCAGCTGACACAGATTCTAGATCAGCTTGGATGGCACATTGATTCCAGATCAGTTCAGCTGGCACACGGATTCTAGATTGGTCAGGCTGGTACACTGATTCTAGACCAGTTCAGCTGGGACACCAATTCCAGATCAGTTTGGCTGGTACACTGATCCTGGAGCAATGGCTAAGGGAGCAGTCTAATTAGAGGGAAATATGTAACATTCCCTATACGGTTATTTTTAAGATTATTAACCTCTGTAATCAAACAGCCAGATTGGTAGGATTTAAAAAATGTCTTCAGTAAGTTATCACAAAAATAAAATGCTTTTTAAATCACAATATGGAGATAAAATCTCCATTTTGTGGGCAGGAGGTGTGCTGCAGTGATATCACAGCCTCATCTACAGCCCTAACAGTGTGTTGTAAGGCCATAAAAAATACTTTATGTTGACATAAATCTGGTTGAATTGTAAAACAAACCCTTGACTTTCATTTGGTTGAAGCTGAAGCATGAAGTCTGGGGCTTTTCTTCACAGTTTTGAGTTGCACTCACTGTACGTACTATAGGTTATACTTTCTAGCCTAACTGCACTCTGAGGACAGGTGAGGCCATGACACCATCAGAGACCCCTTCTTTTCACAAAATGGGTACTCCACATAATTATTTGAGGATATTGTTCTATAGTTTATTGAAGACTTTTTCATTTTATATCTCACCTATAAAATCTGTCACTGTTTCCTAAAGTAGCTCCTAGGATACACATTTAGAGAATGGTCCACATTCTCTTCAAATAATACTTCTGAGATGTTCCATACACAAGAATCAGGCGATAGGAATAACCGTCAGTCTGTAGTAGGTGCTCCTATGTTGAGGAGTACAGGATGGATAATGGGAGTAGGGTCTTTCATGTACCACTGTCTGCATTGTTTACAAAGAATATTAAAATATGCTTTGCAGACTTGAAGAAGGAATGAGTGCTTTTGCTGGCATCAGTATCTTTCACTTTAGACAACATGTTCATTTATTTTCTCAAAAAAAAAAAAATGGATCAGACACATTATTACAATATATAATTGTGGGGTCCCAAGCCCAGGTCACTGCTGCAGATTGATGGGAGGCTGGGAAGCATATGCCTGGACACTCCCTAGTGTGGCACCATATGTCAGGGAGGGAATGCCGACTTGACCCATTTTGACACACCAGAACATTTGCCTGTTCAGGCCAAAGGAAGGGGAGGAAATGAAGCTGGAAAATTGCAGGCCATAGAATGATGGCCTCAGGTAGTGTCAGGCCCCCATATCTCATTTCGATACCACTGCATCTTGCTTCATAGAGGAGACGTCACTGGAGGTCCTGCCATGGGAGGGGGTATGCTGTACACTGGTATTGGGGTAGTCAGATTTTGGGGCTCGGAGGTCACCAGAAGAGACATAGGATGGTTGATGCAGGGAGAAGAAAACTGTAGTAGCAACGTATTTAATTGTGGATTTCTTTATAGATAACCTACAAAGCTGACAATGAACGTGACAAAGTTGACTACTTCTACCCAGCAACTGCCACTCCTTCATATGAGACAACAAAGAAGCTGGTTCCACTGAAAGATGTAAGGCATTACAAACCTTAAATCGATGCTCTGTCCATTAGGTTGTTCCATCAGCAGGATGTGCCCCACAGCAGATTTCCCTGATGGAGAAGGTTGAAAAAGCTCATTCTTGGAACAGAAGAGTGGCTGCAGCACCTGTTTTTTGTTTGCTTGTTTTTTTAATATACTTTAGGGGCCAGACTCTCAACTCAGAAGGGTCAGGCACACATGCATATGCACCGCACAGAACTAGGAATGTGCTGCAGGAGGCGGGTTGCTGTGGTGAAACCATCCCCAAAGTTAAATGAACAGAACAAAGAAAACAGCACAATCCTATAGTAAATAAACTGGTGCAACATTTATTGGCATGCAATATGTTTTTGCACCAGTTTATTTACTATATGTTTGTGCTGTTTTCTTTGTTCTGTTCATTTAGAAGATGCATACGCAACCACTCTGTTGTGTCTATGGAGCCCTTCTGCTGTTTCTAAAAGATGTGTCCATTTTGCAACAAAATCTCATGATTCGGGGTAAACAAAAATGACGCGAATGTGGGAGTTGTGTCATTGTTGCTGCAGTTAGTTATGTCTTTTTATATGTAAAGTCTGGATGCAGCAAGACCATAGCTGGTCTGTCAGACTGGATGCACATCTAGTTTGAAAATATTGGTAAGCGGATCTTGGACGGATCTCTTTGAAAATCTTGCCCTAGTTCTTAAAAATGCTTGTTATGGTTATGCCTTGTGTGGTTGTTAATCACAAGATCTGAGAAGTGCATTATTCCCCATATGACCGCAGGCTCTGGAGTGTCTTCTAGAATGGACTTTAAATGATATATATATATATATATATATATATATATATATGTGTGTGTGTGTGTGTAGTTAAGGTGATTAGTGGAGCTGTCAAAAAATAAACACTTGTCATGTGACATGTTTTGAACAATGACGTTACATGATTTTCATGGCCTAGTTTATAAAACTGCGATACTTCTAATGAGCAGTGCCTCATCTGTAGCATTCTGCTATGGGAAGGATTCAGTGAGGATGTCAAATTGCTAGCACTCGGTTTGGAAAGGTTTGTATAGCATGGCTTGCCCGTGGTGAAGTGCCACCACACATTTCTGTCCACTATAATTTCAGAACCTGTACTGAAACAATAAAATTAATTTTCTCTTCCTAATGGATTTGTTTCAATGGCATCATTAGCTTTTAGACAAATTATGAAAAACAAGTTAACCACAACATAGCATTCTACAGTTAGTGTCAGATTTCTTGCAATGTACAAAGGTGCATCTTAGTTTATGTCCTGAGAGTGACATAGCTTTATTTTATTGGCTTTTGATAGTCGGGTAGGCTTACAAAGGTGAATGTCCCTTTTTCAGAAAAGCGATCCGGAATTAATTACATAAAGTGTACATTCAGAGAAACAGAACAGATAAGGCAAATTCGTAACTGTGTAAGGAATAAATACCTGCGAGGGGAGACAGCATACAGGTAATATGGGAATTACAGCAACAGTAATAAAATGCAAGAAAGTCTAATACAAGACAGTAGAGAATTATGCCCGAACACAGAGTTATAGAATCCATGTAAAATTCAATGCAGTTGATTCAGCACTGGTATAAAATGCAAGTAAAGTCAGATACAAGACAATAGAGAACTATGCTTGAACAGAGAGTTACAGGAGCAGGGTAAAATTCTTATCTAAAACAGGTACATTGTCTATTCGCATGTAGATGCCTCTTGAGGAAGGCTTTGAAAGTCAAGAAATTGGCATATTCTTAAATGTTGCTGTGCAGAGCTTCCACAGGCTTAGGGTTTTGGATATGAATAATCTGTGAGCAGCGGCAGATAGAGTCCAGAGAACAGCAAGGAGCAGTTGTGATGATGAATGGAGGCGCGTCCTCTAGGGCTTTTGTTCCAGAATGTTGACAAGGTCAAGAGAAGGAGATAATTTTGCAGGCCAGGCAAAGCAAGGGGTAGTGGAGTCTGCCAGTTTAGCGTGGTGAATATTGTACAGCGGTGTTCCCCATTGTTGGCACCAGCAGTGAAGTGAGTGACACGATGATGCAGGGTCCTTAGCTTGGAGAGCTTAGTGTCCTTCACCAAGGAGAGGACAGGCACACCATACAGGAGGACAGGTAACAGGATGCTGTTAGCTTTGCACAGGTAAGCCTCTTCTGTGAGGAAAGATTTGAGCCTATAATGCAGGCCCAGATTCTGGTTAATAGGCTTGATAGATTGATCTGTATGAGGCCCGAAAGATAGATCCTGGTCCAGCAGTATGCCTAAGTACCTTATTGAATCCACAGCTTCAGTGGTAGTACCCACTTAAGTGTATATTATCAGGAGATCCTTCTGGTCATAGCACAGTCTCTGAAGTAACAGTAATTTAAAGGAGTACTATAGGCAGAAATAATGCAGTGACCACTCCACAGATTGTTGCTTCAGGAACCTGATCTCCCCTGCAAGCAGAATATTCATGCAACAGCAATTTTACCTGAATACGTGTAAAAATTGTACAAAGCTGCGTACCAGGTGACATTGTCTAACACTGCACAGCTCACCACTGAGATCGCGTTGCTATCAATGCAATGTCATGATGCACCTTTGCCCCTTCCTCTATGGTGTCCTTATGTACAGAGATTTAATAATTTAATCTCCGTGTCTGCCATGCCCTGCATTATTTTTGTAGACTTTGCCTAAATGCCTTGTGCATATGTAGCATACACATGGCATTTAGGCAACGTCTGTAAAACTAAAGCAGGGCTTGGGAGATTAGGAGATTATGAAATCGCCATACATAAGTTCAGCCCGAGGGATTAACATTTTCCCGCCATGTCCCGAAACATCTGATCAGTATCTGTTTTTATTAAACCTTGACTCCAACGCTGGTATTTTGAGTACTATGTGCCTAAAGCAAGCCCATGAAGGAATGCCTCAAAGAAATAGTGTAGGAGGTAGATGTGATGGCAAGGGGGCATGGATGGTTGGAGGTTGTAAGGGAAGATAACTACTGAAAACTAAATGAGATATGAGATGGCAGCTGGTAGCAGAGGGTAAAACCAGCTGCTGTCCTGAGGCCTGTGGATGCAGGGATGTCATTATATAATAGAAAGTGGGTGGGCCGCTAGACTGACAAACAAACAAAAACGATAAGCAGCTAGTATGCAGTGTTTGAGACCGGTACCATGTTTTTAATAATTGAAAAAAAAAGGTAATTCACAAGTACCAGTTTAATGGGTTGTAGGTTTTGAACTGTTGCCCTTTGCTGGCACTAAGGCAGGGCAATAGTGCCAGCTAGTTCTGGATATTTTGTCCAGCTTTTAGCCAATCCTAGGCTTTGATTTGTATCCAGATATTAATAAATACACTGTATATGATGAATAGATACAGTGGGCCAGATTTTCAAAGGGTGATGCAAGGCTTGCGTCCAGCCCTGCACCGCCACACATCTTCGCCGCAACTGTGCCCGGTTTACAATCTCGGGTGCAGTTGCGACAGTTTCCACCTTTTACAGCAGCTTATGCCAAATATCTGGCACAAGCTCTGTAAAAATGGCCCTCGGGATTGCCGCAAGCTAGAGCACAAAAAGATGGTCTAGCTTGCGGCAGTTTTGAGCACATGATAGAAAATCCCGATCCCCGCCAGGAGAATGCCGCAAGACCCGTGCACCATATATTCGGCACACCAGGGGCATACATCATTCTCAGCCATTAGAAAATATGGCCCAGTAAATCAATATGCTTCATAAGAGAGCTAGTGAAGATTATATAGATAGGATTCAATGTGGTTTTCCTTGACATCAGTTGGTTGTGAGAGGTTATTTATTTATTAACTTTTGATGAATGGGTAAGTGCGCTAGGCAAGAAACCTGCCTATTTTCAGGCCCAACCTGGGAGAGTACAGTTACAGCAAAAGTGGCAAAGATGACAATGAGGTACAAAAGGGGAGAGAACAGTCAAAATTACCTATACTTACAGCATAAAAAAACAAAGCATAAAAATTAACAGCAAAAATACTAACAGGCATAGCAGTCATCCAATCGTCGCAAAAAGTATGCAGAGCACAAGTCAAAAAGTCCTATGTGTGCTCATTGCCACAGGGTGCTGTGTCTTTCCGTGAGCTTGAAAACACAAATAAAACACAGTGGTAAACAAAATGCTTCTTTGTATTAAAATAATAAAAATTATTTTCTGTCTTTTTACTTGTCAATCCAGGTAAATTACCGGCAGCACATAGACAAACTAAAGTACAGTTCCTTGGCAAGCACTCGTGAAATGGCACAAGCTAAAATCAACGCACAGCAGCTCAGCAACGTAAGTATCCCTGACGAGACCTCGAGAGAGTGTCTTAAAGTATTGGAGATACAGTACCTTCACAACCATGAACATCTTACTGTGCAACGCAGAGAAGTTTCAGGAAAGTACATTTTTCAAGAAGTCTTTAGGCCATAGGCAGAAATATTTCAAAGAGGTGTCTCCCTGGCCTACACTGTCAACAAATTTGGGGGCATTTCCTTTTATAGGATGTGCTGGCTATAGTACTAATCATATTCCAACCACCTGCAAGTTCAGTGATTTGTAAAATGTTTGCATAGAAATGAGTGCATCAGATGGCATTAGGCTAGAACCAAACCTGTCCTGGTAAGCAGATAATCTGTTATGCCAGAAAGCAGTTCCTATCACTGCTTAACTGACAAAAAGCGTTCTCCGAAACATTATCAGCTACAATTTTACATTATGATGACTTACAGTTTAGTGCATTTACCATTGTTGGCATCCCAACACCTGTACCTCCATTCAGGCTGGAATGTAGATTTATTAGTATTTATTTATTAATTCCACATAAATCCCTTTAGGCAGAGCCTATTTACAAAGAGTTTAGAGTCAGATACAACAACATGAACAAAAACAGGTGCAAGGGGAAGTTGCAGAGTAGGATGACTACAGTGCAATGCAAAGTAGGACAGAAGAAGGGCAATACTTTCAACACTTCACACAACAATGTGCTACAGCAGGCAATAGGTAAGGCAGTAAGCAACATTTGTACTACGAATGCTAATACAGAGGGGATACATATGTAAATACATTACAATTCACAAACTAATTACCTTCTACATTTTAGGGCTACCTCATGCTAGATGTGGGCGTCAATAAAAACAATTCATACTAGTTTTGTCCCATTTAGGTTCAGCAGATCCAGATGGGGAGAGGGAAGAGAACAGGGATTTAAATTGGTTCAGGGTGCAGTCAGATTTTAAGGAGGGAGTCAGCTCATTCCAGAGTTTGGAAAATCTGTAGGAAAAGGTGGCTTGACCTAGTGAGGTTTTCCTTCAGGGAAGAAGCAGGGAATGTTGCATTCTAGGGACATGGATATGCTGTTCTAGCCACAATCTGGCAGAGTCTCTTCCTCTTTAAGTGACGGAAAGTCTTCAGGCTGCCCCCTCCCACCCACCAGGGTGGTATATCCCTCAGCTCCGCCCCATGACATCAGAGCTTCCTTTCTGCTGGAAGAAGCAGGTTCCCTCCTTTGTGTTCCCACATTGTAGGCTCTAGCGCTGTCTAAATCCTTTCAAAACCCATTGGTTTTGCATCTTCAAGTTCAATTTAGTCACCGACTGCGATGGACGTCAAGTCTGTGCCTGGATTCCGCCAGTTCCCGTGTTGGCAGAAGATGTCATGTACCAACCCCAGTGCCATGTGCGTATGCTGCCTGGGCCTCGAGCATGATACACAGGCCTGTGATTTCTGCCGGTCATTTCACCCAGTGGTTCTTCAGGACTGTCTCACCCACCTTCAGTTGGGCCATTTAGAGAAACATTATTCACTGGTCAAATCTAAGGATGCATGATGGGGGGGGGTCTCTGTGGCTGTGAGGTCCACCAAACAGCAAGAACAGCTTGTGGCCTGCGAGGAGGAGGCAGCTTGGGCTGCCGCTCAATCCTCTTTGGCTTCTGCCTTTGTGCTGCTCCAATTGGGCTGCACTTTTACACGCTCTCTTCATGAAACTGTGCCAGTCCCTGCAACAAAGGGTCTGAGACCTTCTGAAAAAGCTCTAGATCTGGAAAGGAGAAGAAGGAGCTGAGAAAGGAGAAGACTCAAAGTCGTTATTCGTGGGACCGGGAGCGCTCTCAGTCAAGAGCTTTGGATTCTCAAGACTCTCTGGTTTTAATGACAGTCGAAACTGCAACCTTGGCTGCTGGCTTTATGGAGACCCCATCAGACTAGCTGACTGAGATGCTGGCCGATTATGCAGCCAAAATTTTTCTTGACCTCATCGACCGGTTGTCGTTTGAAGAGCCAGACAACTCTCTCTTCAGAACTCTGGTCCTGCCTGTGACTGTGGAAGGGGCTGATCAGCCCACTGACCAGAATCCTTTGGTCACCAACCCAGACCAGGAGGAGCACCAGCAGTTGTCAGCCCCTCTGAGACCCCCACTGATCCCCCCAGCAGCCTAGGTCAAAGTCTCGGTCGTCATCCAGTGGTTCAAGCAGTTCCCACCATCATCGGTGGTCATGCTGTCGGCGCCCTGGGAAGTGGTGCCCCCTCTTCATCCTCCTTGGGTGAGGAGAGGCTCTGGCACAAGTTGCCCTGGTGCTCTGAAGATTTTATGTGGCAACAGTTGGTGTTGGTCAGTACTAAACCGAGTCTAGTTTCCACATTGGCCATTACTTGGCTGTCACCCGAAAAGCCAAGTCTGACTTCCCCTGTGGAATCAGTCAAGACTGTTCCTCCCCATGTGGAGCCAGTCAAAACTGCTCTGGTTAGGATGAAGCCTGCCTCTCCACCGATATTGCTGGAGCTGCCACCAAGGAGTCTCGGCCAGCCAAAGGACTTCCCCATCGGCTGTCGGTCACCATCACAACTGACTCTCCGCAGAGAGTTGAAAGTGACTCGGGCAGTCAGCCACTTTATGTGGACTCCTCGGAGTCTGAAGGTTCCTCCCTGCACTCCTGTCCGGTAAACAAGGAGTCCGTGGGGGGGTCCCTATCGAAGGAGGAAGGGCCCTTCTCCTTCATGGGTATTCTCCGTCTCATCTCTGAGTCCACGGGGATGAAAATGGAGCCCATTCAGAAGTGGACTCACTATCCTCTTACAGAGATTCTGGACAAAGGGGACTGTCCAATGGAGGCTTTTCCAGTGGCTAAGGTCATTGTAGGCCTAGCCCTGGAGCTGTGGCAGTGCCCCGCATCCTGCCCTGCACCCTCTGCCTGGATGGCCCGCAAGCATGCAGTGCCCACTGGCACACTGTTGGGTTTTATGGAGTACCCCTTGGCCAAGGGGTTGGTGGCCAACTCCGTGTTCCGGAGCTCAGGCAATACTGGGGATGTTGGCATGACAAAGAGTTCAAGAAATTGGACCATGCAGCTAAAAAAGTCTATGCTGCCTCTTTGCTTGGCCTCTGGCAGGTGAGTTCAGTCATCCTGATGGCACACTTCTCCCATGCCCTCTTGGACTCCTTAGATGAGGTGATTCCTCACCTGCCTGTGGACCTCCGGACCATGGTCAAACAGGTCCATGATCAGGGCCAGGCTGCGGCTAAGCAGCAGCTTCAGATGGCTATGGATCTGGGAGATTCCTGTGCCTGCTCAGTGGTGGCCGCAGTAGCCATGTGCTGTAGGGCTTAGTTGAGGATCTTGACTTTCATGGCAGACACTCAGTACAAGCTGACAGATGTTCCTTTCTTGGGCACCGACCTGTTTAGGCCCGGTGTGGAGGGTCACTTCCAATGCATTGAAAAACCCAATGCCACCTTGGATTCTGTATAAAATCCACCCAGAAGGACCCCAAGGGTTCCAAGCAACAGAAGCGGAAGTCCTTTTGGTCCTCCACTCCTGTGGCAGAACCAGTCCAGCATTAGGCTGGCCAGCAGGCTCAGACCTGGTGACCTTGACCCAAGTCAGTGGCTTCAGTGGCCTGAAAACTCAGAGGGAAGGGACCCAGTAGAGCCTCAGATGGGCCCTCCTCCTCCAAGCCTGCTTAGTGACGGGATGGGAAGCACCTTCCCCATACTCGCCACGCCTCTCCAGGGTCCTCCGGTTGGGGGCCGGCTTCGCCACTTCATTTCTGCCTCATCTACTGTCACCACGGACAAGTGGGTTCTCAAAGTGGTAGGTCAGGGTCTGCCTCTGGAATTTGAGCAGTACCCTCCAAGCTAAGCCCACACTCCATGGGAGGACTTGGATCCGCAGGCACCCAGTCATCTCTCTGAGACAACATAGCCCAGCTGCTCTGCAAGGAGGTTGTGGTTTCAGTCGTAGATCCTCCAGAACACCCAGGGTTTGTTTCTAGGTATTTCCTGGTGCCAAAGTGGACTGAGGGCTGGTGCCCCATTCTAGATCTGCACAATCTGTACCAGTTCCTCAAGTCACACACCTCTGGGTCACACTGTCTCATATAATACCATCTCTGGAGCAAGGCATGTGGTTTTGCTCCCTGGATCTTCAGGACGCATTCTTACATGTCCTGATCCGTCTGTCCCATCGAAGGTTCCTCCACTTTCGGGTGGAAGGGACCCTCTATGTTTCCAGGCCATGCCCTTTGGCCTGTCCTTGGCCCCTAGGGTCTTCACCAAATGCATTGCAGTGGTGGCAGCTTACCTGAGGCTTCGAGGTGTCAGGGTGTACCCCTACCTAGATGACTGGTTGATTGCGGGTCCCTCTAGGCTGGAGGTGGAGCCATTCAGGGATCTGGCCCTCCAGACCTGCATCTCCCTTGGCCTCCTGGTCAATGAGGCCAAGTGGGAACTCGTACCCTTGGAGGTGATTACCTTCATCAGGGCAGAGCTTGACTCTTGTAGAGCCAGAGCTCAGCTCCTGGTGGACAGGGTGGAGGATCTTCCTTTGCCAGATAATTTCTGGTTGGGCAAATGTGCCCTTCCTGGGACTTCCTGTGCCTGCTGGGTTACATGGCGGCCTGCACCAGCATGGTCCATTTGGCCCACTGGAGAATGTGCTCCCTGCAGTGGGAGCTGGCCAGCCAGTGGTCTCAGCACAAGGGTCACTTCGACCAGCTGGTCACTGTGAACCAGTGGATATGGGACACCCTCCAGTAGTAGCTGGTCCCAGAACATCTGCAGGAAGGGATCCCATTCGTCCGCCCAGAGCCAATGGTCACCCTGATGACTGATGCCTCCCTCATGGGCTGGGGAGCCCATCTGAGGGTACACAGAGTCCACGGGCTCTGGACCCCCGAGGAGTCCAAATGTCATATCAACCTGATGGAGCTGTGAGCAGTTTTGCTGGTGCTGACTGCCTTAGCTCTGCACATTCAGGGTCAAGTGATCCAAGTCCAGACAGACAACACCATGACCATGTACTACATCAAGAAACAGGGCAGGATGCACTCCCTGCCACCGTGCAAGGAAGCGCTCCATGTTTGGACCCTCATGTGCAGGAGGATCTCCTAGCCATCCATGTGGCAGAAGCCTCCAATCAGCTGGCAGAAGCCCTCAGTCAGGTGGGTGAGGCATTGCATGAGTGGTCTCTCCACCCAGAGGTAGTACACAGCCTGTTCTCTCAGTGGGTGGACCTGTTCACCTCCAGAGAGAATGCAAAGCTGAGGCTGTTTTGTGCCTGCCCCCTCCCCCCTCAGCAGAGAATATTGCAGGGGATGCTTTCTCGAGGTCTTGGACCCCAGGTCTCTTTTATGCCTTCCCTCCCATTCCTTTGATTCACAAAGTGCTTCTCAAGGTCAGGAGGGACAAGGCACTGGTGATCCTGGTGGCTCCAGATTGGCCACACCAGTTTTAGTACCTTGATCTCCTCATCCTCAGCAACAGGCTCCCAAGGTATCTTCCCCTATGCCCGGAGCTGCTATCCATCAGTCAGGGGAAGGTACTCCACCCAGACCTTCAATCCCTACACCTGAAAGGTTCCTGAGTGGCTAGAGTCCAGGCTTTGAGTCTCTCCGTAATTGAGGAATCTAGAAAGAAATCGGTCAGGAAATGCTATGCCTTCAAATGTAGGAGATATGGGGTATTAACAAAGTGGACCTCAGAGAGTTGTTCAAAACCTGTAGTACCACAAATTCTAGGGGAATAGTAAGAAACTGGGAGGTGTGGGAGGTAGGATATGGAGAGACGTGAGGCAGTACTGCTTTGTGAAGAGGGTGGAACATTCCCCAGTGCTTTGGGGAAACACTGTCACTTCCTCAGAGGGCAGGGAGAGAAGAACAGGTTACTCACTTGTAACAGTAGTTCTAGGAGTGGTATATGTTGTTCATCCACACTCTCTGGCATGTCCCTTTCCCCTTTAAATCTGGCTGGAAATCTTCAAGCTAGCTCCTCCCACCCACCCGGGTGGTAAATACCTTGGCTCCGCCCCATGACACCAGATCTTAGCCCGCTGGAAGCAAGGTTGTGCGCCTAAAGCCGGGGAGGTCGGGTGGGTGCTTGTGGATGAACAACATATACCACTCCTAGAACTACTGTTACAGGTGAGTAACCTGTTCTTCTAGGAGTGTGGATAAGTTATTCATCCACACTTTCTGGCAGACTCCAAGCAGTTCTCCGGGAGGAGGGAGGCAAGGCGCACACCCCCTACTTGAGAAATAGAGATTGGAGAACCGGGGCTCCAAAACCAGCATCCCGACGTGACTCAAGGTCAATGTGGCAGTGGGTAATGAAGGTGTTTACTGACTTCCAGGTAGCAGCCTGACAGATTTCCTGGATAGGGATGTCCCTGGAAGCAGCCACCAATGCAGCAGTATAGCGGGTAGAGTGAGCTCTTATCCCTCCGGGAGGCTTCTTGCCCACCAGCTAATAGCACAGACCTATGTATGATGTAATCCACCTTGCAATGGTTTGTTTGGCTGCAGGTCTGCCAGAAGCGGCTTCAGCATAGGTGACAAACAGCTGGCGAACCTCTCCCCGAATTTCCGCCGTTCTCTCCCTATAATAGGAGAGAGCATGTCTCAGGTCCAAGGTATGGAGCCTGTACTCTGCGTCCGAGGTGTAATTAGGGTAGTATACCGGCAGAGTTAACACCTGGTTAAGATGAAACTCTGATACCACCTTTGCAAGGAATTTCAGGTGGGGCACAGGACAACTTTGTCCCTGTGAAAGGCCAGATAAGGGGAGTCCACCGAAAGTGCCTGGAGCTCCCCTGTCCTTCTGGCAGACGTGATAGCCACCAGGAAGGCTGTCTTCTCGACAAGTGTGAGAGCTCACACTTGTGCATGGGTGCGAATGGCTTGCCCATAAGCTTTGCCAAAACCAGCAAGAGATCCCACGGAGGTGGAGGTTCACACACCGGGGGGGGGGATATGTGATCCAGGCCTTTGAAGAAGCGCCCGATCACTCTTTCCTATGCCAATGTCAGCTGACCGGCCCACACCTGGTAAGCAGAAATGGCTGCCAGATGCATCCTAAGGGTCGATGACCGTAGACCCCCTTTGGAGAGAGACCAAAGGTAGTTGAGAATGTTAGCCACAGGGCAGGATAAGGGGTCCAGACTCTTACCCTGACACCAAATGGAAAATCTCTTCCATTTGAAGGCGTAACATTTCCTGGTTGATTCCTTATGAGATGCCTCCACCACGGTGTAGACATCCTTGGAAAGTCCCAGAGCCTGGAACTCTAGTCACTCAGGTACTGGCTGTGAGGTGCAGGATATGAAGGTCCGGATGGAATAACTTCTCCTGGTTCAGAGATATCAGGTCCAGACGTGTACAAAGCCGCTATGGGGGCCTGCAGCTGAGGCTGAGGAGATCTGGGTACCAGAACTGGCGTGGCCAATCTGGGGCTACCAGGATCACCTTCGCCTTGTCCCTCCTCACCTTGAGTAACACCTTGTGGATCAAGGGAAATGGAGGGAAGGCATAGAGGAGGCCTGGGGTCCACGGCCTCGAGAAGGCATCCCCCTGCAGTGAGCCCTGCTGAGGGGGGAGGGCATGGTACAGCCTCAGCTTGGTGTTTTCCCTGGAGGCAAACAGGTCCACCAACGGTTTGCCCCAATGGGAGAACAGACTGTAAGCTACCTCTGGATGGAGAGACCACTCGTGGGATGTCTGGCCTATGCATCTGAGAGCATCCGCCAGCTGGTTCGAGACTCCTGCCACATGGATGTCTAGGAGATCCGCCTCCAACCGACTTGCGAGGGTCCAGATGCAGAGTGCCTCCTTGCACAGAAAACGGGAGTGCATGCTGTCCTGTTTGTTGAGGCAGTACATGGTCATGGTATTGTCCGTCTGGACTTGAACCACTTGACCCCAGAGCCGAGGAGCGAAAGCTGACAGTGCCAATCTGACTGCTCTGAGCTCCAACAGGTTGATGTGGCATCGGGGGTCCAGAACCCGTGGGCTCTGTTGTTCCCCATGTGGGCTCCCCAGCCCATGAGAGAGGCATCGGTCGTGAGAACGACCGTCGGCTCGGGGTGGACAAAAAGGATCCATTCTTGCAATCAGTCTGTGGCGGTCCACCATTGGAGAGCGTCCCACATCTTCTGGGTCACAGTGATCAGCTGGTCGAAGTGACCATGGGCCATGTGCCATCTGGCACAACAGACCACTGAGGTGCACACCACCATGTAACCCAGAAGGTGCAAGAAGTCCCGGGCAGGGAGCAAGTGCCCAACCAGAAATGATTGGGCAAGGGAGGAAAGAACCTCTGCCCTGTCTGCCGGGAGCCGAGCTCTGGCTTGAAGAGAGTCAAACTCTGCCCTGATGAAACCCATCACCTGAGAGGGCACGAGTTCCGACTTGGCCTCGTGGATCAGGAGGCCTAGTAGGGAGCAGGTTCGAAGAGCCAGATCCCTGGATCTCTCCACCTCCTGGAGGGAGGAACCTGCCAAGAGCCAGTCGTCGAGATAAGGGTAAATTCGAACTCCTCGACGCCGAAGATGGGCTGCCACCACTGCGATGCACTTGGTGAAGACCCTTGGGGCCAATGGAAGATCGAATGGCATGGCTCGGAACTCATACAGGGTCCTTTCGACCCTGAAGCAGAGGAGCAGCTGAAGGGACAGATGGATTGGGACATGGAAGAACGCATCCTGCAGATCCAGTGAACAGAACCACATGTTTCACTCCAGGGATGGTATGATCTGGTTCAGAGTTACCATCCGGAAGGTGCAAAACCTGAGATATTGATTCAGGTCGTGGAGATCTAGGATGGGGAGCCAACCCCCCATCCACTTGGGCACCAGGAAATACCTGGACATGAAGCCTGGGTCTGTAGGAGGATCCGGCACTGGAGCTACCGCCTCTTTGCTGTGGAGCTGAGTGATGTCGTCTTGAAGAGCCGACTGAATGCGAGCCGAGATCCATTCCTCCCGAGGGGAGCGGGCTCAGCTGAGAGGGTACTGCTTGAATTCCAGAGGCAGACCCTGGCCAACCACTTCTAGGACCCACCTGTCCAAGGTGATATCGGACCAGGTGGAAAGAAAGTGGCGGAGCCAGACCCCCACGGGAGGACTCCGAGCTGGCGTGATGGGTGTAGGGGTGGCAACCCCCAACCCATCACTGAGCAGGCTTAGAGGAGGAGGAGGCTCCTGGACCAGCACCTCAGCCTCCTTTATGGGGCTGTTGAAGACCTTGCTTGGGCCTGGGGCGCCAAGCTTGAGCCTGCTGTTGCTACTGTTGGTGCTGGCCTCCTTGATAGGAGGGCTGCCTAACCGCAGGGGAAAAGTGACGAAAAGGCTTCTTCTTGCGCTTCTGCTGGTTCTTGCCCAAAGAACCCTTCGCAGAGGTAGCATCCAAGGTGGCATTGAACTGCTCTATGCACTGGAGGTGACCGGCCACGCCTGGACCGAAGAGGTTGGTGCCTAGGAAGGGCATGTCAGCTAACTTGTGCTGGGTATCCGCTGGGAAGGAGGATAGCCTCAGCCAAGCCCTGCGACAGGTGGCCACTGTGGCTGCCAAAGAGTGGGCACAGGAATCTCCAATGTCCAGGGCCGTCTGGAGCTGCTGTTTAGCAACAGCACGGCCTTGATCATGGACCTGCTTCACTGTGGTCTGCATGTCCACCGGGAGATGAGGGAGGACTTCATCCAATGACCCAAGGAGGGCATGAGAGAAGTGTGCCATGATGACAGCCGAGCTGGCCTGACGAAGGCCTAAGGAGGAGGCCGCATAGACCTTATGGGCAGAGTGGTCCATATTTTTGGACTCCTTGCCCGGGGGTCGGTCAGTGTCAGCTGAGCTACCAATACACCTGAACACAGAAGCAGTCACTAGGCTTTTAGCCGAAGGATGCTCTGTAAATCCTGACAGGGACCCCATGGGCACCGTATACTTGCGGGCCATGGGGGCAGATGGAGCTGGGCATGAAGCAGGATGCTGCCAAAGCTCAAGGGCCAGACCAACGATGGCTTCGGCCACTGGAAAGGCCTCCGTCGGAGTATCTCCCCTTTTGAGGATATCCGTAAGGGGGTACTCCGCCTTTTTCTGGATGGGCTCCAGGGACATTCCGGTGGACTCGGAGATCAGGCGGAGAATGCCCTGAAAGGAGGAAGGGCCTTCCTCAAGTCTGGCCACGGACAACTCATCATCCCCGGGTTGAGAGTGTAACCCTGTGTCATTGGAGGCCGAAGAGTTGGGGTATAATGGCCTACGTCCCCTTCGATCCACCGAGGGCGGTCGGGGGTGACCGTAATGGACAGACGCCGGGGAAGCCCGGTGTCTGTACGCCTCTTCAAGGGAGCCTTGGCGGTGGCCCACCAAACAGGAGAAACCGAATAGGCCGAGCCGGTATACGTGCCGGACCCACTGGAAGTGGAACCGAGGCCTTCAGTTCCGGAGGAGTAGGCTTTGACTTAGGAGGCGGGAGCCAAAGTAATGGCTGGGGCGGCCGGTGGAGCCAGTTTCTACCCAGTCAAAATCAGCTGTTGCCACATCAAATCCTCATAGCATCGACGGAGTTTCCGTCAAAGCCTCTCCTTGTCTGAGGAGGATGAGCACCGGCGGCGATGCCTCTTTTTTGAATGTTTGTGGCCCTTTTTCGGCCAATCGACAGAAGGGGTCCTGGTCCTCGATCGAGACTGAAGAGGTCGGCTAGTTCGATCAGGGGACACCGGAGTCGGTGAAAACTGAGGTTCCAGCACCTTATCCTCAATGGGGACACCCGAGAGCAGTGTCTCCTCATCAGGAAAGGAAAGGACAGGCATCCTTTCTAAGGAATCATCGTCCGGAGTTGGCGATAAAAGCTCAGTTGGGTCGAGAGTAATCTCGGCCCGTTCAGCCGTTTCCTCGGTCTCGGTGCCTTGGCCCGATGGGAGGTTGGTAAAGCCGGCAGCCGAGGAAGCGATCTCGACTGAAGTTGAGACCGCATGTTCCTGGGACTCGGACCTCTCTCAGAAGACATCTCTGGAAGACGACGACTTGGGGTCCTTGTCCCTCTTCCAAGGTCGGGAGGAGTGCGAGCCCGAGGGCGCCTCACCCCTGGTGGGGAGAAACTGGCACAACTCCCTAAAGGAGCCCGAAAAGGTAGAGCCATGGTTAAGGGGAACAAAAAAACTGCGACTAGCCGAAGCCTGAGCCACCTCCTCCTCGAAAGCAGCCATCTGCTCAAGCTGCTCGACGGATCCTGCAGCCGAGAAACCGCCCACCTTAGATTTCAACGGTGGGTTTCTAAGCTCCTGTCTCCCCAATTTTAGGCGTGCCTTGCAGTTGTCCAGAACGTTGGGATGGAAGGCCAAACAGAATGTACAAGACGTGGTGTCATGTCCGACACCTAGGTAATAGACACACGAGAGGTGGGGAGCGGTGCGTGACATTTTCTGGCCGCAGGGACCCCGGCAAAATCGGAATCGTGAACTCTGATGAGTTTCAAAGTAATTTGCAGTGAAAACCGACTTTGCGAATCCAGGGCCTACGAATTGCTAAGTAGCACGAGGGAACCTGAATCTTCCAGTGGAAATGAAGATCTGGCGTCATGGGGCAGAGCCGAGATATTTACCACCCGGGTGGGTGGGAGGAGCTGGCTTGAGGACTTCTGGCCAGATTTAAAGAGAAAAGGGACATGCCAGAGAGTGTGGATGAACAACATATCCACGCTCCTAGAAAGAGGCATTATTGCCTTGAAGGAGTGGAGAACTTTCCTGTGTCACCGCTCACTTTAGGTAACACATTTTCCTAACAAGCTATTTTGTTGTGGCTGTTGTTTTTTAGCCATCAGAAGTCATACACAGAGTTTGCACCAGCCTTCCTGATTAAGCACACCTCCCTGTTACTCCTTCTATATTGACCTGTCTTCTGATGGCTGTTGTCTAAGTTTCTATGCAATCTGCGAATGCCGCTTAGCCTTTGTCAGCCTAAGGTAAAAGTCTTGAAACTGGATGAATACTTTATATATGGCTGTACAACCTGCACTACAGCTGCATCATCACGTCCGTCCCAGCGGTCCTTATATTAAAGAGAAAGACTTCTTGGTTCGGCTTGCACATGGCTTTATATTTCATTGCCATGACTACTTTTAACCCTCTGCTCTGTGGCCTTCTTGAAACTCTACTAGCTAATCTTCAACGTGTGCAGAATGCTGCTGCACACCCTCTCACTTGCTGTAGAAAATACATCCACAGTACCCTCCCCCCTCCTTCTCACAGACCTGCATGGCTACCTGTACATTTACAATTTAAAGTGACACATATTAAACATGCTTTAGTTAGGCATCATACTCCCTGCTAATCGTTTTCATCCTACTCTGCTTTCATTCTCTGTAGTAACTCACCTACTGCTACAACCCCTAAACTAGCCACTGTTTTGGAAGAGATTTCTCTTGTACTGCACTCTCTGCTCTATATGGGACAGACGTCCTACAGTGTTTCTCCCCATACTTGGGTCTCCTTAACTGTTCACATCTCATCTTTAAAAATTACATATTCTTACCGCTTGGTGGGTCTTAATCTCACCTTCTGATTAACTCCTGTTACAGTAAATAATTATAATTTCTGATCAGGGTTGATATCAGCCTGAAACCAGTTGCTGTCAAACTCTGCAACATGTTTTTGACACCACAAACATGCATTCCGAAGCTCAACCTTGCAAGCCGCTCTCCTGCATTTACTGAAACATTTGTTTTCTCAAACTAGTAATTATCAAAATTGAAGTAATAGGCACCAAATTTGTTCTCAATTTATTTACATCCCCTCGATGTGTGATACTTTTATAAACCCCTTGAGCTTCACTCCTGTAGCTTATATTGTATCACACACCTCAGGAGTGTAAAAGAACCTCATAACACACTGACAGCCATTCATTATTCTATGTATAATTTAATATCACCAACTTTGCCCTCTGAACTGTACTTGCATCTGTGAAGCAATGCATAATATTTTTGAATAAATAATGTTATATGAAAAAAATGGTACTGTATTGACAGCTATCTAGTGTCAGTGGCTCAGCAGATAGCACACTCGCCTCTGAGGCCGGGAGATCAGAAGGCTATGGGTTCTATCCCCACACCAGGCACTTGGGATAAATCCCAATACTGACACTGTAGTGCAGCATGATGGGGGTGCTGCACTCCTGAGGTGCCGTCTTTCAGCTGATCGTTAAACTGAGGTCCCATTTGCCTGTTCTGGTTGTAGTTCATGTGGATGTTAAAGATCCCATGATACTTCTCAAAAAGAGTAGGGGAATTTCCCGGTGCCCTGGCCAAATTTCCCCCCATTCATTAAAAATACCACCAACAGCTTAATCTGGTTCAAAGTCAGTTGGCATTCATCTGTATCCCTCTCCCCCGGGTCGTGCCTGAAAATAGGCAGAATTTGTCTAGTGCACTTACTCAGTCAACAAAAACTAATTAAAAATAAACAAAATATAGTGTAGAATAATGCAGAACTGGCTTCATATAAAGTGTCTTTCATATATAAAACATCTGAAAGTGCTTTATAACTCAGTTTGATGCCATAAGACAAATGTATGCAGACAGACAGTGCAGCCTTTATGAACTCAACAGCACCCAACATGCTGCCATGGACAGCTTTATCCGCGTCTACTTTACTGAGTGAAAGAATGTTGGCCAAGATACTGCACACCAAGGTAATCCACTGTTGTGCTGGAAATGTGCCATGGGACCTGTAACTTCTGCTTGACTAGCAACCAAAGGAAAACAGAAGCACATAAGTTTAACATGTTACCAAAATAGTTACATGCAGTACTTCCAAAAGGGTGGCTTTCCATTCCATGTCCACCATCCCCTTCCCCACAGTGTCTCATTGAGGTGCCAGCTTTGGGCATGAGCTATAGTTTCTGGTGTGGAGCACGAGCCCCCTCTGTCCCAGCACACTGTTGGTGACACCCTCTCTGAGAAGACTATTGCATCAATATGTTGACCCATTGTCCGACGTTTGCATACGATGTCATGGCAATGCAAGGATCTCCTTACATTGGGAATTCTTCTCTTACTAGTCAGACATTTGTGAAGATCTCCCCAAACATCTACTGCTTTCAGCTCCACTATGGCCTTCAACAACAGCTAGGTATATAAGTAGACCTTACACATTTTGTTGATGGGTGCTAGGGTTAAAAGTTAGTGTCCCTTTAAACAAGGAATTTCTTCTCCAGATGCCACGATGTTTGCATAAGCATGGATCTGCTTTCAACCTTTTTAGCACTGCTGTGGGACAGAATCACGTTTACTATCATTTTTAGACACGGATAAATTTAACTGCCCATATCACAGTAGCTAGTCTGATATATAGAGATCAAAAGGAGCAGGCAGGATGTTTAGTGCAGGGCTTCCTTAAAAGGCCAATATGCCTTTATGATTTCTGTTTGACCCTCAGTTACTGTTCTTTAGGCTAACATCTGTGTATTTACAAATGAATACATTGCGGAAAGACTGGGAACACAAGTAACAAAATAGAAGTTGTCCTTCAAAACAAATATACTATATTTGTGAATTGTATTTTATGATCACTAAAATATACAAAATTATACTTTGCAAGTTCATGCAATGTGTGCAGTTTTAAAGAAGAAGAAAATGTGTTGTCAAAGACTTTGTTCCCATTTTTCTTTTTCATAATTTTGTCTAACTGCATTAAGATTGTATTACAAATTCAGTGGTGGGCAGATATTAGGCCATACTTTGCTAATGGCTAACTCTAATAATCATTTCTGATGCCATGTTAAAAGAAGTTTTATAGCAGTTTTGTTTACCCTTGGCAAAAAGTGAGCATCCTGTCGTATAATATGAATTACTGCTTTAGAAAATTGTTTGTTACAGTTAGAGTAACTAACTGTGACTTCGAACTCTTAAAGAATGACTGCTCACAGAATGGATATCTGTTGTGCAGTGTCATCTTCAACACTTTAAATTGTCAAAAGAATATTATTTTCTTGGCAAAATAAGCGGCATTTGTCATACTTCTACTGTACAGTACATTTGCATAATTCCATAGACATCGCATTACACTCATCTACAGTAGCTATATTTTTGCTCAGTTATAATAAATCTGTTCTTTCTAATCAATATTGAATCTCAGTAGGTTCCAAGATTTATTCATCTTAACTTGTAGGACTCCATCTATCCCTTTATTAGGGCTGCAGTAGGCGAAGCCCTGCAGATCTCTTATTAGATAGGTCTCAGTTGTCAACATCTCAAGTCAAGAATTCTGACTGAATGTTATTTCTGTACATGCCTGGCTAAGCAGTCTACCACATACTGTATGAGTGCATCCTCAGTAGAGCCCCAATTTTGGGTCCTTACCAGGGTAATATACGTGTTTGCAGCTGTACCACCTTGGAGCCTGATCTCACCAGATCTCAGAAACTGAGCATAGTCAGGTGTGGACAGTAATAGGATTGGAAACCTCCAGTAAACACCAGGTGCTGCAGGAAGTGGTGTTGGTAGCTCTGCATGGGGCACTGTCCCCGTGGTTAAAAATAACCATACTGATGCCCCAGTATATTGGTTGAGGGACACTGTGCTGTCACAGAAGCCATCTTTTAGATGAAATGTTAAACTGTGGTTCCATCTGCTTATTCTGGTGGATGTTAAAGATCCCATGGCACTTCTCGAAAGGAATATGGGAATTTCCTCAGTGCTTGGATAAATTTCCACCATTCATTAAACAAACATTGACATCTTAATGTAGTTCAGTATTAGTAAGCTTGCATCTGCATCCCCTACCGACCCCAGAATGAGTTAGAAAATAACAAGCATATCCTAGCCCTCTTTTACCGGTCAACAAAAACTAAATATGTAGACAAACAAATATGTGTTGATGTGCAATTCTAAATGGCAGATCTCGATACTGCATGTAATATTTGGCTATAATGCTACCTTAAGGCCTTTCTGAGGACACACTGTAACCCAAAGGACTTACCTGATTAAACATTGTTAAAGTAATACCATCAACACCTTGTAAACAAAAATAGCCCTTTACTAACTGAAACTGATTTGAACAACCATGTCACATCATGTCAGATGTGTCAACTGGTTTTACTCTGCCCACTGTGTAGGGTTCCCCACTAATTCCTGTTTTTGGCTTCCCCCCTTTGATTTTTCTTTCATTCCTCAACTTTGCAGTTTCTCACATGGTGGCCTACTAGCCATTAACCTCGTTTAGATCTTCAGTATAAAGCCCTTAGTTAACCTGAGTAGAGAACAGTCATGTTATATCACATTGGCTGTATGCTATAGTTCAGTGCTACTACCAGCCCCCTAGTCATTCTCTCCAGTGAATTCCTGCCCTATGTCTTCTCCTCCAATTTCCTTTAAATCCTTTCTATGCAATTTCAGTTATAGCTTCCTTCCACCCCTCTGCCATGGTATCTTTCCTTATGGCACCTACCTTTTGACTTTGTCAGTTTTTGCTACTCATCCATCCCTCTCAGGTGCACTGTCCATCCTTGGCTCCTTTCTTTGGCAGTCTTATTCACGTTCTTCCACCTTTTCCATGCCTGCACTTCACTACAAATGTGTATATTCTCTCTTGCTCTAGTATCCCAAGTGTTCTTGTTAGGCAAGACTGGATGAGGTCCACTGAGTTAGATCTCTTTTTCACATGTGACCCAGCGGAGGGGTTACAATGGGGAGAATACAGTGAACAATAAAAGTGAATAATGCAGCCAGCACCCACAAAAAGCCGTTAAATAAAAAGATATATAAATTTGTAAAATGTCCAGATTTGAAAAAAATTACAAAAGTTGCAAAGGCAGACTGTGAAAGGTCAGTGAATAGTTAAGATAGCAAAGTGCAGGGCACTGAAGTGTGGCATAATGTGGATATATGAAGGGGTGGGGGAAGTAAGATGTAGGGAGAGAGGGGGCATGGCTAGTTACAAGTGCAAGGTTTGGAGATGTGTGCCAGAAAGAGTGGTTGAAGAAAATGGAATGTGCATGACAGATATGAAGAGGGAATAAGTTTCACAGAGCTGGGAGGCAGATAGAGAGGGGTCTTGTTTGTGGTTCAGTTTTCTGATCCATAGAATGCAGCTACATTATACACTCTAAACATTTATAGTGTATGATGGAATGCGATTGTGTATGGAAATCCACACACCGCAAAAAGTCGTTCTGCTTCAGTACAGACGTCCTCACTAACAGAGATCAACTTTTCGTTCTGTTTTAGTGAGGATGTCACAATGCAACCACCCCCAGCAGTGCCATTTGTAGGACAGGGGGTGGTTGGTGACTCCATTGTGTGAGTTGGCCAGTGGGATGGAGAGCCCAGGAGTGCAAGTCTCTGGTGGCAGATGCTGGCTAAAGAAATGTAAGTGATCCTGTTTTGAGGCATCATACACTATGTAGAAGAGTGTATGGCCTCCCAAACAGCTCAGCAACTCTTCACCTTTGTGTTTTCTATGACGGTAGAGGGATCTCTCGATCTTTGCTCTCAAGGTCATCAGCTGCCATAGAAAACACTCGGGTGAAGAACTGCCTTGTTGTGTATGGGAGGCCATACACTATCCTACATGTCCTGATGCCCTTTTCTACTACTGTGCTTTGCTAGGATTCTAAACAGCAACTCCTGGTGACGCTGCAGTATCCAACATAGAACAATCATAAACCCATTTCCTTTTGCTTGCCCCATTTAGAAAAGTTGTTTTCAAATGAAGATATTCAGTTCAGTGACAGATTAAGAACTAGCATTGTTTACATGCCATAACTGAATTGTAGTGATATTACAACAAAAAGAGCGGGGTCTTTTTATTCAATAAATAACCACAGAAAAGTTTTGCTGGCCCTATTTTCAAAACATTTCCTCGATTACCATCTGGCCCCACCCCATGTATGTTTAGTGGCATTTCAAATTCCTGTTGTGATTAAGAATTTCTTATGGGCACTGACCCAGTAGGGAGGCAGTAGCATAGTGATATAGTAATTTAAGACTGGAGAGACGCATCTTGTCCACCCTCCCTGCTCAAGAGTGGGGATAAAAAAATGAATTCTGTGCAACATGTACTAATTCATATGGATTGGGGGGAAGGGGGTGCAAAGTGGAAAACAGGATCTAGTAGGAAAAATTCTTTTCAGGCCTAGGTGGGCAAGTTATGAGTGAAAGAGTGATCCCAGGATGTTAATATCCCTTATGGGGGGCTTTAATGTTCATACAGAGGAACTGCACAGTGGGGCAGTCAATACTTCAATAATAAAGTTTGTTCAACTGCATGCTAAATCAAAATAGATCATTTTAATATGAATACAGTTCCACCTGACAGTCTGAAGCTACTGCTTCATGGCTCAGTGTCACTTTTTTAGAGCTCAGTAAGTGGCAGTTACCTAGTTATACTGTTCATTCAAGTAGTACAGTTCTCAAGCAGGGGTGCTTCCTGCTACAGCGCAGGAGGCAGCGGCTCTCTGTACAAAAAAAATAATCAAAAACAACAAAATCCATTGCGGGATCAAGGCATGTTCATAGAGGAGTCAGGGACAGCTGGGCAAGCTAGAGTTGAAGGCCAGAAAAAGTATCAGTAGTGAATCATCATTGTTTTTCAATGTATGAACAATACTGTATGTAGCTAGGTGACTGCTGCTTACTTGCCTCTGAAGAAGTGACAGTGAGCCACGAAAAAGTTAGCTTCAGGTAATCAGGTGGAATTGTAGTCACATTAAAATGATCTTTATTCATTTAACATGGTGATGAACACAGTTTATTATTGCAGTCTAGGTTGGTACAGACCCTTTAATTAATTCCTTAACATTTGATTCCATGTTGGAATACCATGTTCCCATGTGAGCCATTGAATTCCACACTGGGGATATTTGCTGCATTTGGGACCTCCTGGCCAGCTGTCTCAGGAGCAGCATTTACACTATGTGGAAAGGCAGCCTCTTAGCCAACCGCCCAACCAGAGGACAGGGGTCAGTGCTAGTGACCCTGGTTATTGGGGTGGAGCAGGAGGAATAAAAGCGGGAATGAACAAAATAAAAAAAAACTCTCTCTTGGGGATAGGCTGTCATGCAGAAGACTCAGGTTCAGGAGTGGATAGCAGATCTGATTATTACTGAGCTGCTAGAGGTTGGGCACGTCATACAGGTGGGACACTTGCTGTCCAGGGAGGAAGGGCTAGAGCATGGTGCACTGCATAACTCCCTGCGGCAGACTAATGAGCAGGACGAGGCAGGTTACGGGAGAAGATGACTGCCTGGACCTCAGCCAGCCGAGGCATTGTGCTGCAGTGCACCCTGTGAGCATTGAAGGGCATAGAGGAAAAACAGGGTGTGGCACCAGGGAAAACAAATTATTTTCAGGCCCAGGTGTGTGGGTTGGCAGTGAACCTTTAACCAATTATTCACAATTTGCTGAATTTTTTTCTAACATGTCCCTGATCAGAAATTCAGTTTGTTTTTAGAATTTCAACAAAAGCCCTAAATGGAGAGTAGACACTACAGTACTATATAACAAACAGCAGGGGAAATCTGGCCACTCCAAGGACAAAGCAAGTCAAATACACAACACTCAGGAGGATGACCCAACTCATCCCATGAAGCAGAAATAATTGTATATCTTCTATTTGGAAATCACAGTATCTATCAACTTTCCCCATCAATGTTTCATGGTGTCCATTACCGCTTTATTAGGGTTTATTAAGGAGTATATGCATATTGTAGATAAAACCAATAGTAAAAAGTAATTATATCACATACTCTACATAGTATGTTCTATACACATAAATTAGAACACCAGGTCTAATTTCTTATTTATACAGTTCATTCAATCTAACACAAGAGTTAAAGACCATGAACAAGATTTTTATTGTTCTACAGACCATCTTTGGTGCAAATGCATCCAAAGTTTGAACTCTAGTAGATCCCCTGATAAAGCCCTGTGCACACTAGGAGAACGTTTTTGAATCCATTTTTGAAAATGATTTTCAGTTCACCATGGTCACACATCCACACTGTCGTTTAACATTTTGTAACACGGTAAACCTGCATCCACACTCCTTTGCCAGTAATGTTTTCCAGCATGCTTTCTGGATCATGGAGAAGGACGGTTCCTTCGTTCTATAACCCAAGCACGGATCTATCGCCCATCCTTACCACAAGGTAAAACGTTTTAAGTTTGAAACCTTGTTTAAAAACATTATTAAGCCTAGGTCCCTTGTAGGGTTTAAGCACGGTTTTTTAAACATGGTTTCAAACTGTGTCAAGTGCAGACACAAATCATGTTTCAAGCTTCTTAAAATGTTTTAAAGCTCTTAAGATGTTTTAAGAAGCCTAGCGTGTTAAGGGCCTAAGTGTCCAGCCGCATCCAAACCTCTGATGCAGTTGCACTGAAGAATCGCAGTGTGGATAGGAAACATGTGTGCCATATTTTGATGCAAGCTGCTGCAAATCGTGGAAACTGACACAAAAAATTCAGCACCCTTTAAAAATAGGGCTCCCACATTTTAGCACAGACTGGCAGACACAGGTGGAACAAGGCTGACAGCAATAGAAGTATTTGAATTTTAAGCACCCATGTCAGGTTTTTTTATTATAAAAAAATAATGGAAATACAGGGATTCTAGGGACATGGATATGTTGTTCATCCACACTCATTGGCAGTATCCTTGCCGCTTTAAATCTTGCGGAAGGTCTTCAAGCTTGCTCCTCCCACCCACCCGGTGGTATAACTCGGCTCCGCCCCATGGCGCTAGATCTTCCTTACCGCTTGAGCTCAGGTTCCCTCCTTAACGCTCTGCGTTTCTGCGACTAGTTCCTATTTCTCCGTTTGCGGTTTAAAAATAAAATTTTGCAAAAGACTTCAGTCTTGATCCCTCATGACTGCGATGGACAATCGACTCGAGTTTGGAGATGCCCATGCGGGCAGAAGATGTCTCGGGCGGATCCACACTCCACGTGTGTCTACTGCTAGGCCTTGAGCACGACCCGCGAGCTTGCGACCTGTGCTCATCTTTCTCGGCCTACGTCCTCGAGAACCGTGCTGCCCGATTGCAACTGGGCGGCCGAAGCGTTTCCTCTGGTGAAGTCAAAGGCCGGTTGGCGGTGTCGGCGGTAGTTCAATGGGTCAGCTCGAGCGGATGGTCGTCTCGAAGAGGAGGCGGCGCGGGCCGTATCTTCCTCGGCCGCGGCATTTATCCCGCTCTCTCTGGGTTCTTCCTACACGGCTTCTTTTAAGGAGCTTTGTCTGTCCCTCTCCACTAAAGGAGAAGGGCCTGCGTCTGCTGGACCTTATTCTCGGTCCAAAAAGAGGGACAAGGGTAAGTCCCTCCGTCGACGCTCTTGGGAGCGGGAAAGGTCCCTCTCCCCGGGCCGTCGTCCGTCGGCTTCGGTCGACCGCTCGGCTTCGGCCACTGGCCTCACGGTGTCCCCGTCAGGTCAGTTGACCGAGACTCCCACTGATGAAGTCGAGATTTTTCTCGACCCATTGGACGGGCTGTCCCCTTTAGCAGCCGAGATTCCCCTCTCCCCGGTTCCCCCGGGAGGAGTTGAGGATCCCGTGGGCTCGTCTGTGCCTCCGGTTCCGGAGCCCTCGGATGGACCTTCCGAGCCGAAGGGAGTGCCGGTTCCGGCCGACACCTCCCCGCACCGACCCCGGAAATTCCGGGACTCTCGGTCTCGGTCTCGGACCTCTTCGCGGTCCAGCCGTTCCCACCGTCATAGGCGGTCTCGGTCTCGGCACCGCGGTAAGCGGCGTCGCCGCTCGTCCTCGTCCTCCTCCTCGGATGAGGGGAGGCTTCGGCGTAAATTACGTCGACGGTGCAGAGGACTTATGTTGCAACAGCTCCTCCTGGCCGGGAATAAGCCGACCCGCGCCTTCCCGGCCATTAAGTGGCTGTCACCGGACGGCCGACACAACCCCTCGACTTGTCCGAGAGCCTGTACCAGGCGGTTGTCTGCCAAAACCAGCTGCTCCACCGATTCCGTGGAACCTCCGCCTCCCCAGCCACCACTGGGGCTCCGACCAAGGATTCTCGGTCGGCTAAGGGTTTACCCCATCGGCTGTCAGTTACCCTCACTCCCGACCGACCTCGGCAGGTGAAGGGTGGCTCAGGCCAGAGGCAGTTCTTCGAGGACTCTTCCGAGTCCAAGATGATTCCTCCTTCTTCTCCAGCGACTGGACTTGAGTCTTCAGGAGGTCAGTCAATGGACGATAGCCCGTCGTCCTTCCTAGGACTGCTTCGGCTCATCTCGGAGTCTACCGGGATGGAGCTCGAACCCGTTTCCAAACGGGCCAGGTATCCCCTCACGGAGATTCTGGACCGAGGGGATTCTCCGACGGAGGCCTTTCCGGTGGCCGAGGCCATAGTGGGTCCGGCACTGGAACTTTGGCAGCGCCCTGCTTCCTGCCCTGCGCCTTCGGCCAGGATGGCCAGGAAGTATGCGGTCCCTACCGGTTCCTTGTCCGGTTTTTCGGAACACCCCTCTGCTGAGGGGTTGGTTACCGACAGCGTTTTCCGGGGCGCCGGCTGCGCCAGGATGTGGACAAACCTCCTGACAAGGAGTCCAAGAAGTGAACTACGATGGGCGAAAAAGTCTACGCTAGGTCCTCTCTCGGCTTTCCGTCAGGCCAGTTCGGCCCGTCCTCATGGCACATTTTTCTCATGCCCTGTTGGGCTCCCTGGATGAGGTCATCCTCATCTTCCCGCCGATCTGCAGACTACGGTTAAGCAGGTGCGGGACCAGGGCAGGGCAGTGGCCAAACAGCAGCTCCAGACTGCTTTGGATATAGGGGACTCATGTGCCAGATCGGTGAGGCCGCAGTGGCTAAGTCGTCGGCGGGCTTGGCTGAGGATATCCACCTTTACCTGGATACCCAGCACAAGTTGGCGGATGTTCCCTTTTGGGGACTGACCTCTTGACCCTGGGTGGAAGGTCACCTGCAGAGGATCGAGAAGTCCAATGCCACCTTGGACTCGGTCTCTTCCGCTCAGAAGGACAAAGCCGCCAAACCACAGCCTAAGCCCTTTCGTCCTTCTGTGCCAGCGCGCCTGCCCAGCAGCGTCAGGGGCCAGCAGGCTCGACCTTGGCATCCCAAACCCAAGCCGCCGGCTTCCTCTAACAGGAGGCAGGGAGGAAAGGGCCCAGGAGGTCCCTCGGCCGGTCCCTCCTCCAAGCCTGCCCAGTGACGGGCTGAGGGGTGTCTCCCCCATCCCCGTCACCTGCCCCTGGGTCCCCGTGGGGACGGCTCCGCATTTCGCTCCACCTGGTCCGCTGTTACCACGGACAGGTGGGTCTTGAGGTGGTGGGAAGAGGCCTGCCTCTGGAATTGAGCAGGCACCACCCTTGCAGAGCCGTCCCTCGGGGGCCGGGATCCCCAGCCTCACTGGCGGCTCGTCGAGCCGACATCACTCTCCTCCTCAGAAGGAGGTGGTAAGAAGGTGGTGGACCCTCCTTCAGACCCAGGGTTTGTGTCCAGGTACTTCCTGGTTCCGAAGCAGACGGGGCTGGCGCCCATTCTCGACCTACACGACTCTAAACAAGTTCCTCAAGGTCTCGAACCTTCAGGATGGTCACTCTGGCTCAGATAATACCATCCTTGGAACGCGGGCGTGGTTCCTGTTCTCTGACTTGCAGGGACGCTGCTTCACGTCCCTATCCGTCTTCTTCACCAGAGATCCTTCGGCTCGAAGCGGAAGGATTCTCTTCGAGTTCCAAGCCATGCCCTTCGCTTGTCTCCAGCTCCCAGGGTCTTCACCAAATGCATGGCAGTGGTGACAGCATTCCCTCGTGCGCCCGAGGGGTCCAGGTGTACCCTTACCTAGACTGACTGGCTGATAGCAGCTCCTCCAGAAGGAGGCGGAGTGGTCAGAGATCTGGCCCTCCAGGTCTGCTCTCAACTGGGCCTCCTTATCAACGAGGCCAAGTCGAACTCGAGCCGAAGCAGGTGATTCTATTCATCGGGCGCAGCTCGACTCTCTTCGAGCCAGACGCGGCTCCCCGACAGGGCGAGGTTCTTTCCTCCTTTGCCCGATCATTTCTGGTTGGGCAATGCGCCTGCCGGGACTTCCTGCGCCTCCTGGGTCTCATGGCGGCCTGTACCAGCGTGGTCCGTTGGGCCCGCTGGAACATCGTCCCCTTCAGTGGGGACTGGCCAGCCAGTGGTCACAACGCTGCGATCCTTGACCAGCTTGTGTCGGGACAGGGGATGTGGAACGCCTCCAGTGGTGGACTGCCCAGATCATTTGCAGGAGGGCATCCTGTCTCTCGCCCGAGCCGACGGTCTCTCTGTCGACCGATGCCTCTCTGATGGGTTGGGGTGCCCATCTGGGGAACACGGGCTCATGGCCTCTGGTCCCCGCGGGAGTCCCGATGCCACATCAACCTGCTGGAGCTCCGAGCGGTCCGCCTAGCTCTCACCGCCTTTGCTCCGTTCCTCCGGGGTCACGTGGTCCGAGTCCAGACGGACAATACCACGACCATGTACTATCTAAACCGCCAGGGCGGGACGCGCTCCATGCTTCTATGCAAGGAAGCTCTCCGCATTTGGTCACTCGTGCGCAGCCTGGAGGCGGATCTCCTAGCCATTCACGTGGCAGGAGCCTCCAACACCCTGGCCGATGCCCTGAGCCGGATAGGGCTGCATCCCAGTGGTCTCTCCTGCCGGAGGTAGTACAGCATCTGTTCTCCTTTGGGGCACACCTCAGGTGGACCTGTTTGCCTCCATGGAGAACGCGAGCTGAGTCTGTTCCATGCCCGCCCCTCAGCAGGGCTCGCTGCAGGGGATGCCTTCTCGAGGCAATGGACCCCGGGCTCTTTACGCCTTTCCCCATTTCCCTTGATCCACAAGGTGCTTCTCAAGGCAGGAGGACAAGGCGAGGTGATTCTGATAGCCCCAGACTGGCTCTCGCCAGTTCTGGTACCCAGATCTCCTCAGTCTCAGCTCCAGGACCTCGGCAGCTTCCAGCTCGCCGGACCTGCTCTCCGCCAATCAGGGAAGGTGTTCCATCCGACCTTCAATCCCTGCACCTGACGGCCTGGTTCCTGAGCGGCTAGAGTTCCAGGCCTTGGGTCTTTCCCGACGAGGTCCTCAATGTAGTTGAGGCGCCCGTATGAGTCGACCAGAAAATGTTATGCCTTCAAATGGAAAAGGTTTTCCATTTGGTGTCAGGGCAAGGGCTTGGACCCTTCCTCCTGTTCTTGGCAAGCATCTTGGACTATTTATGGTCCCTTTCTAGTCAAGGGCTTAGGTCGGCGACCTAAAGGGTGCACCTGGCAGCCATCTCTGCTTACGAGGCGGGCGGGAAGCAGTCGGCGAGGAGAAGGTGGTCTGGCGCTTTTCAAAGGCCTTGATCACATTTCCTCCAGTGCGGGAACCCCACCTCCGTGGGATCTACTGCTGGTACTGGCAAAGCTCATGGGCAAGCCATTCGAACCTATGCACAGGTGTGCTCTCTCTCACCTGTCGTGGAAGACCGCCTTCTTGGTGGCTATCACGTCAGCCAGAAGGATGGGAGAGCTCCAGGCGCTTTCCATCGAGTCTCCTTACCTGGTCTTCCACAGGGACAAGGTTGTCCTGCGCCCCCACCCGAAATTCCTTCCGAAGGTGGTGTCGGAGTTTCACCTTAACCAGGTGTTGACTCTGCCGGTGTTCTACCCCAATCACACCTCGGAGGCCGAATATAGGCTCCATACTCTGGACCCTAGAAGGGCGCTCGCTTATTATAAGGAGCGCACGGCTGAAATTCGGGGAGAGGTTCGCCAGCTGTTTGTCACCTACGCTGAAGCCGCATCTGGCAGACCTGCAGCCAAGAGGCGATAAGCAGGTGGGTAACCTCCTGCATAGATCTCTCGCTATAAGTTGGCGGGCATGGAGCCTCCCAGAGGGATAAGAGCTCATTCTACCCGCCATACTGCTGCAACGGTGGCTGCTTCCAGGGACGTCCCTATCCAGGAAATCTGCAGGGCTGCTACCTGGAAGTCAGCAAACACCTCATTACCCATTACCACATCGACCTTGAGTCACGCCGGGATGCTGGTTTTGGGGCCTCGGTTCTCAGTCTCTCTTTCCCAAGTAAGTATATGGGGTGTGCGTCTTGCCTCCCTCCTCCCGGAGAACTGCTAGGAGTCTGCCAATGAGTGTGGATGAACAATATATCCATGTCCTGAAATACAGGTTACTCACCTGTAACAGGAGTTCTAGGAATGGTATATGTTGGTTCATCCACACGACTCACCCGACCTCCCGGCTTCGACAACCTGAGCTTCCAGCGGCCAGATCTACGCCGCGGCGGAGCCGAGTTATACCACCGGTGGGTGGGAGGAGCAAGTTTGAAGACCTTCCGCAAGATTTAAAGGCAAGGATACTGCCAATGAGTGTGGATGAACAACATATACCATTCCTAGAACTCCTGTTACAGGTGAGTAACCTGTATTTCACCACCATAAGATAGCAAAAAAATTAAAAATTCAAGAATAAAAATTATCCTGATTAGACTTTTTTTTGCTGATGTACAGGATGTATATAACAGCTTTTTAAAAATCATGGAATAAATAGAAACAATTAAGCTGTAGATATAAAAAAGTATGGTTGTTTTTGTTTCCTAGATTAAATGACATGCATATAATAATTATGGACTTAGACCCAGTCTTCTAATGTGTATATACAGAAGATACAGTCTTCTAATGTGTGTATACAGAAGATATAACATACACTATGTTTATTTATTTATGTCTTTGGTAACCGGGTAGGTGCACTGATCCAGAGGACCATTTTCAGGCACGACCTGGGCCACAAGGTGGCAAAAGAAAACATCACAGATACAAACTGTAAATGCACATACATATACAGTACAATGCACACCCAGCTTGTGGTGGCGAGGAGAAAGTATACATCAGTAACCAGCTATACAGGGTAATAAATGAATGAGCGATGACAAAGCGAAAACAAAAACAGATGGTACAATATTTGACAGCATACAATAACAGTATAAATTACAGTGGTTCAGGTTCAGCACAGTTCCATACAGTTGTGGCAGCAAAAATGCTGTGCAAAAAATTTCAAGACAATTCAACACTATCACTAGAACAACTGGAGAAGCAGGTGAGATCGGTGGGGGATGATGGGTAGGGGTGTTACAGATGGGGGGTATAAAAGACAAAGCCAGAGTAAAAAACAGACACACTTTCAACACTATTGTAGTATGTACTGTAGAGGGGGGAAAGGTAAGACAAGTGGGATATAGGGTGTGAGGGTGGGGTAGGGGAGATGAGGGCAGGGGTAGTCTTAAGGGTGGTATGGGAGAGACAGAGGAGAGGAGGGGATGGGCAGATGTAACATAATTACATATATTTTTTTTTGTATGCCCATTCTCACCAATTCACCTTGATGACGTGGTTGTGGACAATGTGTAACGTTGGTGGGGAAACTTGGTGGATGTTGTGATTGCTAAACAAAACACTTAAAATTACTTGAGCTTTAATAAAGTATAGTTAATAAAAAAAAAATTACTTGAGCTTTACATAGAAACCTAGACAATGACAGCAGATAAAGACCACTGGTCCATTTAGCCTGCCCACAAACTCTGACAAACCCAGGACCTATTGTCCATACAGGGTTCTAACCTACACTGTCCACCCTCATGCTCTCCTGCCCTACTGCTGTCACCCTTAGCAACCACTAAGCCCTCCACTCTGTCCCAGCTGTGTTTGAAACCAGTGATAGTTTTAGCACCTACCACATCACCTCACAGATTGTTCTGAGGCTCCACCACCCTTTCTGTGAAATAAAATGTTCTCATTTCCCTCTTGAATCTCCCTCTCATCAGTTTCCACTCATGCCCCCGTGTTTTTGATCTGCTACTTCTGCTAAATAGTTCCTCACAATTTACCTTCTTCATACGTTTCAGGAACTTGAAGGTCTCTATTATATCCCCCCTCTCTTGTCTGGCCTCCAGGGTGTGCAATATCAGTGCCTTGAGCTAATCCTCATATGATTTGCCCTGCTGGCCTCAAATCATTTTTGTAACCTTATGTTGCACTGTGTCCAGCCTGTTCTTATCTCTCTTTAGGTGAGGACTCCAGAACTGAGTCCAGTATTCCAGATGAGTCCTCAGCAGTGATCTATGGAGAGGTAGTAATACCTCCTTCCTTCTGCTGTCAATATCCCTTCCTATACACCCCAGCATCCTGTTTGCCTTACTTTGTTTGCATTGCGTAACTAGTTGAGTTATCCTCTAGTGCATTATGTGTTATTAGAATTTTAGCCATGCGATAAGCTGCTGCCATAGATCTATATATATATATATTGACTGGACTGGGAAGCAATGTCCTGAATGGTTTCCTTGGGGGGACAAAAATGAGGGAAAGAAGAGCATGAGTGTTCAACTGCCACTTTACTAACTCATAATGACACTGCAGGGATAGGCAGGAGTGTGTGTTTGCATCACACAGTCCTACTGTTACCTTTGTCTGGCCTCCTGAAAAAAAAGCTTTAATGAATGTTGTATTGTGCACTTGTAGTTGACAGTACTATCTGTTTTAATTTCCTTCAGCTAAATTACCGGGCTCAGTATGAGAAAACTAAGACCCAGTATACACTGCCTCAAGATGTGCCCCAGTTGATCAAGGCCAAGGCTAACGCTGATCTCTTCAGTGATGTGAGCAGATTCTTTTACATTCTTTTTTTAATTTCTTAGGCCTGACTTGGGAATCTCCTTCTATCACCCTCAGTGTTACTTTCCAGCCTGTGAAACCCCTGTGGACTGATACTCCATTCTTCTCTTTACTCATTTCTAACTCTGGCCCCCAGGCAGGTAACCCATAGCTTGTTCCCCACAAGCGGGACCTCAGAGGAGAAAACTGCCCTCCGAGGAGAACATTTTACTCAACAAGCCCAGGATGCCAGAGGGAGTAGCTGGTGAGGAGGAGGCGAGCTGGGCAGAGCAGTAGGGCATGGTGGGATGAGAGGAATTCATCTGTTCCAAGTCGCCCATTATTGTTCACCCCGTGGTTCCACCCTCTATCCCACCCATGGTCCATGCCCCATGGAGCAACCTGGTCTTGTGCCCATCAGGGCCATCAAATGGATGGGTGGGCCCCTTCCATCACATGGATGGGTGGGCCCCTCCCATCACATGGATGGGTGGGCCCCTTCCCTCTTCCAAACTCCCCTGCCAGCCCTGCAGTGGGTGTATGATGCTTCCATGTAACACATTAAGTGAAAAGGTGGGTGCTTTTGTAATCCCACTCTTTAAGGACGCACCATTCTTGCCCACATGACACCCACTCCCTCTGGGCCAGAAGGAGGTGCCCTTTCCTTTCTCACTAAGACAGGAGGTATCCAAGGTGGCTACTGGAACTTAGCCTTACTGGTCAGCACCAGATTTCCTGGCTCAGAGCATAAACCCACATCACCTGGATGGGAACAGCAGTGCTACTGCTGGAGTAGCAAACTGGCCTGTGTGCAGATTCTTTCAAATTCATTTGACAAGGTTTATAGCCATCCTTGATAAAACAGAGAGACTTCTATTTTGACATGCTATGAATTGCCTTATTTTTCATTTCAGATCATTAACCTTGATTGTACATTTTTAAATTTATATTTTTAAATAATTATAGATGACGTTATTGGCACCCATTAACTGAGCGTCTTATTTTGTCTACCTTTCTAGATTAAATATAGGGAACTCTGGGAGAAGTCTAAAGGCAAAGGCTTTGAGATGAATCTGGATTCCATGTCCATACTAGCTGCCAAAGCCTCTGGTGATCTTGCCAGTGATGTATGTACTCAAAGAGAAGGCTTCTCAATACCTGCATGCTCTGGAAATATGAAATCTGATGTTGTTATGTTTATAGAATTACCTACTGCAAACTGCACTTCCAGATGCATATATTGCTCAGTTTCGCATATCAGAAAATTCCACTTTTTTGAGCCTATGAACAAGATCTTGGAAAATGGACTGCTTGTTGATGTCATCTATTTAGATTACTCCAAAGCTCTTGATATGGTTCCTCACAAAGAACTGATTGAACAACTAGTGGCCCTTGAACTCAGTATCAATATTGTACAGTGGATTCACTCCTGGTTAGACAGAAGGAAATGACGGATTTCGATTAGGGGCTATAAATCAGACTGGGAAATAGTTACCAGTGGAGTCCCCCGAGGATCTGTATTGGGTCCCACATTATTCAACCTATAGGTATCATCAATGCAAACATCCGAAACATCTTGGCTATGTAAATTTGCTGATTATACAAAATTGAGAGCGATAACTCATCATCAGCCTGTATAAAACTTCAGCAAGATCTTGATAAAATAGCACATTAGGTTAATAAGCACAAATTGAAATTTAATGAGAACAAATGCTAGGTCATGCATTTTGGCCACAAAAATAAAGTGATGCAATATTATCTAAATGACACCCTGTTCAAGGAAAGTGACAGGGAAAAAGACCTAGGAATAGTTATAACTAACAAACTATCCTTCACTGAACACATTCAGGAGGTTGCAGCCAGGGGAAACAAAATGATGGGCTGCATACTCAAAAACATAAAAAGTAGGGATAGATGCATGATTATGCCCCTGTATGGGTCACTGATAAGGCCGCATCTTGAGTATTGCGCCCAGTTTTGGGCACCATACAAAGCCCAGGACATCCAAACACGCGAGTACAAAAAAAGGGCAACTGAAAATATTACAAAACATTTCCCATCTTCTCTATGAACAAAGATTGAAAGAGTTACATTTATTCTAACTTGAGTACAGGCACATCAGGGAGGATCTTAGTTTGGTATTAAGGGCTCTCAGAAATCCAGACTTGCTGGAGTGCTTGGGATTACAGGCTAAATTTACAACTAAAGAGCTTGGAACCCACAGTTTACAACTAAAAGGTGAAATATATAGTTCCACTAAAAGAGGAAAATGGTTCAACCAGCGGGTTGTGAACATATGGAATACACTCCCTGTAGCTATTGTCAATAGCCCTACTATGGGATCTTTCAAGGCTGCAGTTGATAGCAATCTAAGATAATAATAATAATCTTTATTTAAATTTAGCGCCTTTCAAAGTATCAAGGCACTGTACATAAAAGTTAATAAAATCAATGACAATGAACAACAATATAAAATGATATAAAATGGTCTGTAAAGAGCCTTATCAATAAAATTAATTGAAATAGGTCTGGTGCCATAAAAAAGTTTTAAGTGCCCGTTTAAAGCCCCCCATGGTCACGCACTCACGAGGCTGATGGAGTAGAGAATTCCAGAGGGCTGGAGCTGCATACATAAATGTACGGGCCCCTGAAGATTTTAAAGATACCCTTGGAATCTCTAGCAACCCCATGTCAGCTGAGCAGAGCCATCGCTTGGGGCAATAAGGCACCAGAAGCTCTTTCATGTAGTCAGGGCCGAGTCCATGTAGGGCTTTCTACGTCAGTAATCTGACTTTGAAGGTGATCCGCCACTGGATTGGCAGCCAGTGCAGTTCATGCAGCACCGGTGTAATGTGAGATGACTGGGAGATCCCTGTCAACAACCAGGCTGCAGCGTTCTGCACTAGCTGCAGGTGGTGGATATCAACTCCCGATAGCCCTAAGTTAAGGGAGTTGCAATAATCAAGGTGCGAAGTCACAAATGCATGGATCAGCGTGGGAAGGTCACTGGACGGAAGAAGGTGCTTGATCCTAGTGATGTTCTTAAGATGGTAAAAGGAAGACTTGATGACTGCCGACACCTGAGATCGCAGTGTCAGCCCATCATCAAGCACCACCCCCAGGTCCCGCACCCATTTGGAGATAAGGAGCTGGGAACCCCCCAGAAAGAATCCAGAAGGCTGACCAGCCCCCAACACCTCTATCTGGTGACCCTAATCCATAACCGTCACCTCCATCTTTCCCGCATTTAACTTCAGCCAGCTGGAATTCATCCAGTCCTGGATTTCAGTGAAGCAGTTATTAAATATCAAGAGAGCACTATCCTGGTCAGGTGCAAAACACAGGTATCAGCAGAGCAGTGAAACCTCAGCCCATACTGTCTTACTCTGTCTCTGAGGGGCAGAATGTACACCGCGAACAACATGGGAAACTGCACTGAGCCCTGAGGAACCCCACATGACAGAGAGAGAGAGTGTCAGAGAAATAAGTCCCAGACACCGCTCTCTGAGTTCTGCCAGTGAGGAAAGATTTAAACCACCTGAGGACTGTACTAGTCAGGCCACAGATAAACCTCAGGCGCTCAAGCAGCACCCCATGGTCCACAGTGTAAAAAGCTGAAGAGAGATCAAGGAGCACCAAGATGGAGAGGCTTCTCTGATCTCTAGCCATCAGGAGATCATTGAGCACCCGAACCAGCACAGTCTTGGTGCTGTGCCTCTTTTGAAAACTGGATTGGAGAGGGTCATAGATGTTATGGATGATCAAGTGGTTCTTCAGCTGTATCGCCACTACCTTCTCAATTACCTTCCCTACAAAGGGGAGGTTTGAGGTTGGTCTGTAGTTAGCCAGAGAGTCTGGGTCCAAAGAAGCCTTCTTCAGGTGGGGTGTCACCACCGCCTCCTTCAGGGAGCTGGGAAAATCACCCGAATCAAGGGAGCACCTGACTATCTGCGCCAGGACTGGGTTGATGATGTCACAACAACCCATAATCAGGGAAGTTGAGCCCGAGTCCAAACTACAGCACATAGGGTGCATAACCTGGACAATCCGCATGACATCGGCAAACTATGGATGGTCAAAGGTACTCCAGGAAAAAAGAGGGACAGTGGCCAAGATACCTTACAAATCAATGAATATTGCTTGAGTCTCTATGGTGAAAGCTTTTAACTCATAAACCTCTTATGAATAAAAGCTGGTACATTCTATAGAAATGTAAAATCTGATGACAAAAGGAGACCGATGGCCCCTCAAGTCTGCCCATAGTTGGTACAACCTTATCCCCCGGCCTAGTGTTGCAGTGAGTTATTCACACCCTTCCTTCTTTCTTCCTCCTCCACCTTCCTGGTTCTCCCAAGTGGGATTACAAGTCACCTGACCTTGTTCCACCCATGTCTGAACCCATTAATGGTCTTTGCCCCCACAACTTCCACCATTAAGATGTTCCAAAGTACCACTGTCCTTTCTGTGACATAAAACTTCCTCACATGCTGCTTTAAATTACTACCCACATGACCCCTAAAGACTACATCTCTATTTCTAACAAGCAGGACTTTGTAATTTACCATATTTATACCTGTTAGGAACTCAAAAGTCTCTATCATGTCTCCCTCTCTCCTGTCTGGCCTCTAGAGAGTACATGCTCAGGGCCTTCAGACGTTCCTCATATGATCTTGTCTGCCAGCCCTAAAGCATTTTTTTTTACCCTTTGCTACACTCACTTCAGCTTATCAGTGTCCTTTTTCGGGGGAGAACTCCAAAACTGGGAACAGTACTCCAGGTGAGGCCTCACCATTGATCGGTATGGGGGCAGTATCACTTCCCACCTCCTACTGTCCCTTTTACATACACTCCAGTATCCTGTATACCTTGCTATAGGCCATGTTGCACTGGCTGGTTTGCTTGAGTGAGTCACTGATGATGACTCCCAGATCTCTCTTCTCTGATTCTTTGGCAAGCTTATTCCTTCCCATCTAGTACTCCATGTAGGAGTCCTTATTCCCTAAGTGCATCACCTTGCACTTTTTGGCATTGAATCTCAATGGACAGACTTTTGAGCACCTCTTTAGCCTGTATAGATCCCCCTTCCTCACTGTCCACCCATCCTGCAGCAGATTTTTGTGTCGTCAGCAAAGAGACGCATTGACCCTTGATTTCTTTCTCTGTGCTACTAATTAACATCTTAAATAGGGCAGGTCCCAAGACTGATCCCTGCTGCACCCCACTTGTGACCCCCATTCCCAGATTTGACCCCACTAACCACCACACGCTGCTACCTTTCCCTGACCAGTTTCCCACCCAATTGACTAATCCTTTCTCTACTCCAAAGTCCTCCAGCTTTTTTTTTGCAGCCTTCTATGGAGCACAGAATCAAAGGCTTTGCTGAAGTCAGAGTAGAGCAAATCCACCATCTGGCCTCTATCCACTGCCCTAGTGACTCAGTCAAAAAACAAAATCCGATTTGTCTGGCATGATCTTCCCGACACAAACCCATCATGCTTGCTGTTCTGCATCCCATTATTCTCTAAATAGTCATTCCTTCAAAATGGTTTCCATTGATTTTTCCAACAATGAAGGTAAAGCTTACTGGTCTGTAGTTGCCTGGATCCTCTTTGTCCCCTCTTTATGGAGTGGGGCGATGTCTGCAGTTCCTCAATCCCCTGGCTCTATCCTTGACTCCAGTGACTTGTTAAATTGTTGTGACAAAGACCCTGTCAGGTAAGAAGAAAGTTCCCTAAGTACCCACTGTGCAAGCCTTCCTGGCCTTGGAGCCTTATCCACCCTAAGGGTCGCTAACCCTTTTTCTACTTATTCAGCTGGGGTCGCGACCATCCCCTTTTCCTGCTTCTCCTGTGTAACTGCCTTCATCCTGCTTTGCTCTGGAGGTCCATTTTCCTCTACAATGAAAATTGAGCAGAAGTAATTGTTTAGGACACTGGCCTCCTGCTTGTTGTCTTCTACCACCCTTTCCCCCCCTCAGCTAGCCTGACAATCAACTTTGCCTAATATCCCTCCCATTCTTTCTCCACTTTGACCACCTTGTACCTTATAAAGCCCTTTCTTTTTGCCCTGACAGCCTCCACCACTCCACGAGACAGTTGGATTCGTTTCTTATGCTTGTGCCTTTTTGCGAATTGCTTGATTTGTACCAGTCATCGTCTGGCAGATTCAGATCCCATACCATCATTAGGATCCATTTTGCTACTCCCCTTCTAATTTCCTCCCCCAGCCCTCTATCTCCCTGTTCGTTATGCCCTGGTGATCTATAGACTGCTCCCATCCTAACCTTTTTCCCAGTAGCACTGGTTATTTGTACCCAAATTGACCACTCCCCCTCCCTCCTTATCGATGGTCCCATTTTCTGTAGCCTCAATACCCTCCCTCATATAGTGGGCTACTCCTCCCCTTTTAACCCTGCCTCTTCTGTACAGGGTATATACCTGGAGCTGCCAAATCCCATTCCTTGTTCCCTGTGGCCTATGTATCTCTGATGGCTTACAAATCTAATTCGGCCTTAGCCACCATTGCCTGTAGATCACTGATTTTATTCAGACTCCTGGCATTCAGACAGACCCCCTTCCAACCTTCCTCTTTATTCTCCTTCCCATTATCTATTCCGAGGTCCTTGCTTTCTGCAACCTTATTATTCCTCCCTTTTGTCCACCAGCTAGCTGAATAATTGTAACCATTAACCACCCCTCCCTTCCTAAAGTTTTTGGGTCCCTGCTCTTGATAACACTGACATCCCTAATCTCCTTCCCATTTTATGGGGGAGTCCCTGCTAGGAACTCCCTGTCCCCCTTCTAGGAAATTCCCAGCTTCAAGTCTCCTTCTCTTCAGTTTAAATGATGGTCCAAGAAAAACACTTTGCCCTAGCATGCTTGTTACCTCCCTCATGAGAAGGAAGGCTCCTTCCCTCATAAGATGGAAGACCATCTCCCTTAAATAACCTTCTATCTGGATCCCAGAAGTTACTCCAAACTCCTACACATCCATATCCCATCTCTTGACACAATCACTTCAATATTACTTCATCATCACTCCAACCAGGCATTGAATGCATCTGTTTTCTCCCACCTGACCCTACTTTCCTTGCTCTTCCCTCTGCCACACACTGGTAGCACTTCCAAGAAGGCTAATGATGCTATCCTCACTTTTAGTTCCCCTCCCAGTCTCCCCAAGTTAGATTTAACTTCCTCCCAGCTTTGATTTGCCAGGTCATTTGTACCAAAGTATACAAGAACCTGTGGCACTTCCCCCATCCTGTCTGAGTCATCCACCCTATTCTTTCCATGCCTCTAATGGCCAATGCACCTGTCAGGCATCTGACCTCCCTACTCTCCTTCTTTTCCCTACAATCCACCGTTTCAACACTCCTAAACATAAATCCCCTACTGTGAACATTTTGTTTGCTACCTTCTTTCCTCTGTCTGCCCTGCTGAGTGATGTTCTCCCTGTGTCATCCTCCGTTATGAGTGTTTCACAGCTTCCACTGCTGGAGTCAGGTAACTGCCTTCTCCAGGGGTGCAACTCCATTTGTGGTCACTACCGGGGGGGGGCAGTCTCACATCTTCTCACTTCCCACCACCATCCTACTGGGCCTCTAGGGGAGAGGAGGAGTGGGCAGTGGTTCAGGATTCCAGCTCAACTGTTTGTGCAGCAGGAATATTTCTCTCCCAGCTGCTCACAGTTGTGCACATGGAGTTCCTCAAGCATCCTGCAAATAGTGCAGTATCCGATCCTCCAGAGCATGGTTCAGGGGGATTATTATTCCACAACCCCTACAGTTAACTATGCCACACACCCTGGTGTCTACACTTCATCCTTATGGGCTTTTCTATACTCAGGTATTCACTGAGGAGATATCTAGCAGCATCTCCCTAAAAACCATGCTTCACATTGTGGCTTACTTCTTTTCTGCAAGCCCCTAGATTGGCCTACCCCAGATAGGGTGTAGTGCTGTATGTTTTATACTGTACCCAATGTAAGCCTATCCCAGAAAGAGTGGAGTGCTTAGAGTGACTTCTTCACTGTCCTCCTTACCCTGTCCTTCTCGGTCAGTGTTTCCTACAGAACTGCAGACTTACCTGTAAACTAACCACAGAAGACCCAGAAGAGATGCCATGCTCCTGTGGTCCTCATACTCATGGGAGGTCACATACTCCTGGGGACCAGAGACCTGTGGGTTTAAATAGAAAGATCCCCTAATTTTCCCTGAAGTCAGACAAAAATGCTGCTGGAAGTTGCAGTCTCACTTCTCTCCCAAGTTAAAACAAATCCCTCCCTGGCAGCTGAGCTTCAGGAGCAAATTATTTTCATATACACATGATAAATCATAGATCACCACCTAATCCACTGCACCGCCTTCATTTATAAATTCTAGATGGCTTCACGCCCCCTTTTCTCAGTTCGTTTCTCTCTCTCTCCTATGCCTCCTTCCTCTTACTCTCTCTGTAACTCAATGTATCGCTTGCTACTGCTCCCCTTTCGTAAATCCTTTGTGGGACAGAATGCCTTCTCTTTCTGCTCCTAATATCTGTAACTCTCTTTCTCTAACAGTTCATTCTGCCTCCTCCAAACACTCTCATTCCTCACTACTCCAAGTCCTTACCACTCCCTCCTGCAATTGCCCATAGTCTAATGTCCTGTCTCCCCCCCTTACTCTTTTCCTATCCACTACCTGACCCCACGCTCCTACACCTCTCTGCACCTCCCAATTTTCCATTACTAAAGTATTCAACCTCTACACTAATCCTCTCCCCTCAACTCAACCCCTCCTTTTCTCTTCCCTCCTACCACTACCATCCCTCCCTCCCTCCAACCCTCTCCCTATCTCTATCTCTATCTCCATCCCGCCTCTCCCCTCCACTTCTACCTTAACAGTATTCCCACTCTTCCAGCATCCACTTCCGCCTTCCCCGCTTCCTTCTCCTTTCTCTTCCTGCTTATCCTATCTCCATCACTTTGTCCCCCCACACCGCTATACTTGTTATTTCCAACCCTAATCCATCTCCCCCTTCTCTTCTATGCCTCCACCTGTCTTCCTCTCCTTTCTTCCTTTCTCTCTCTCTCTCCTTTCTCTTTATCCTCCCTCCTCTCTTTCCTCTCTAGCTGCTCCTCCCTGTTACCCATTCCTGATTTAAGGACCACTTCCTACCCTTTCCTGTTACTGATGCTACAGCCTGAGAGTGCCTGGTTACCCCACAATTCTGATGTAATCAATTTGTATTGTTATTAATTATGCCAGTACGATACTACATGTTCTGTACATTTCTGTGCCATATTGCTTTATCTTATTTCTATGCTTTTTACTTGTTTTTATGTACTTACCCCCTTCCCCAGGAGACATCTGGAAATGAGCTTTATGGCTCACTATGTCTTTCCTGGTAAATCTGTTTAAATAAATAAATACATTTAACTTTCTAAAGTCAGTTGTCTATTTCAAACAGTAGATGCTTCTCTGAAGTTAGCAGGGTCATAGCCACAGTTTACAAAATGTGCCTTTGCTGACGCTAAGGCATTTTGCGGTCAAAACAAGTCCAGAACAGCAATATTTAATACTAGAGATATGCCACTTTAAATTCCCCTTTCTTAAATTTACAGAGCTCTCCAAACCTTAAGGGTTTAACTTACATAAATGTATGTTTGCATGGCCACAGATGTGAGCTTTATGGATATATTCAATACAATGCACTGTAGGTGAGAGTCAGCCCTTACAGAAAGAAATAGTTATAGCTTCTTAAATCTAAAAATAACTAATTAAAAATATATAGCATTTAAAATACCGTGTATAAATTGGACACACAATGTTCTGAATCCGATTATGACATTTATCATCATTTGTGAGGGGGCAGGACTTTCATAACTGACTCATGACTCTTCCTGTTGTAGGATATGGTCCCCCCCCAAAAAAAAAAAACAACAATTGGCATATTTCTTCTTCTTTGACCCCAAATATGGCTTACTATATTCAAAATAGGGTCAGGCTCTTTAAAGTATTCTGGTCTGTCCACCAAATACAAACTGACAGAGCTGCATGAATGGTAACTTCCACTGGGACAAGACACAAAGCCAAGTGCATAATCCTGGCTTCCATGAACAACACATTCGAGGTCAGTTTATTAAAGGCTGCTAGCCTCTGTGACCCCCTGGCAAGAAATTATTTACAGGATAATGTGCTGAATCACATGGGTCTTAATGGTACACAAGCCCTGAATATTTAATTACCAAATACAAGAATGATTCAGTACCCAAATCTGAGTGCCAAGTATTTGTTCACAGTTCTGGAGTATTAAGGGGAAAAGATTCATCGGGCTGAAACAATAACAAAAAAAAACCTCTATCGTTCCATAGCTGACTTGGGCTAGTCCCTTGGCTACCACCTCCTAACCCCAGTCATTTTCAAGCCTCCTCCCAGTCCCCATTCTCCACCACATGTTTAAATAAAAATGCCTTTTATTTATTTATTTAAAATGTTAGTAACCGGGAAAGGCACACTAAGCCAGGGTAGATTTCCAGGCCTAGCCTAGTCACCCCTAGCCTGAATCCACGGTCCTCAGAGTTCCAGTATTTTGCAGTGCCTCTCTTACCCAGCCATGATTTGGGGGACCAAGGAGTTCCAAAATCAGGCTGACTCTGTTGTCCCAAAACTCTGAAAATTGTAGTACACAAGATACTAAAACAGAAGTTAATGTGCTCAGAGAATCATTTATTGAAAAGCACAAGAAGTGCATAAGAGGGTCTATAACCATGCTGACATATACCATAGCTGGCACACAGAAAGTGAAAGAATGCATAAAGTGCTACCCTGCGCATAGCAGTAAGAGGGTAGAAGGGCTGCTGGCCACACCACTACCCCTATATTTCAACTCCACACTGAAGATTGAACTGGGGGTGATAGTGGTCACATATGGCATCTCTTCTACGCTAGCATTCGTAAAGTCACAGTGTGCAAATTCCAAATGTGAGTCATCATATTGGCTCTGCATTAAGTGTTCCACTGAATAGTGAATCCACAGAGGTATGCTGACTGGACAATGACTCTGGGATGGCGAAATGCTTCACAGTGACAATCTCGACAGGTTTTGAGATTGTCGCTGTGAGGGACCCGAGGGTGAAATTTCGCCCTTCCCCATCTTTCGCTCCCCCTTCAAAACAACTCCGACTCAGGGTTAGATATCTTTAGAATGGGGGCACAGGGGCACAGCACCCATCATTGGGGGGTTCGGGGGGCACAGCCCCTATAGAAAACACACAATGTCTGACAAGTGAAATTTCACCTTTTGACATTGGGGAACTCGCCATGCCAAACTTCAACAACACTGTTGTCGATTTGGCTTGGTAAAACCATTCCTGTCACCCCTCCTTTCCTAACTCACAGTGCATGACTCAATTCATCAATACAGTCAACCCTTGGGGAGGTGGGTGTAGCAGTCTGCGCCACTGATGACATTAAGTAGTCTGCAGTGTGTCAGCAGCTGACACTTTGTAAAAGAAAAATCTGTGGGTGAATGGGAAAAGGGGTGACCAAGGGACTAGCCATGGTTCCTTGGTTAGGAATAGAGGGTTGCTTTTTAGCTTTCTTTTTTAATGGTGACCCCAAGTACTGAATAACAAATATGCTGTGTGAAGTACCAGTACGTATCATGAATTTGACAAAAAGCTACTCACATCCCCCAAATGGGCGTTATGCCATTATCCTATAGACTGAGTTAAACAAATTAAAATCCATAGTATAACATAACAATACCTATGGATAAAATCAAGTTTTACAGTCAACTTGGTCACTTTAATGGAGCCTAAACAATGTTAGTACTTTGCATGACTCAACTTGATACAATGTGCACAGTTTACAAGTCATCTACTTATCCAAAACTCCATTTATAATGTATGGGAGAGGTTTATTATTAACTAAATTCACACGCTTTACAACATTGTTATACCATCGATATGACAGATTGTTGTTATACCCTCTTCACTATGTCATATCGATGGTACAACAAAATGGAACGTTTACTCTGTGTAACATTTTGCACAGTGAATTCAACACAAACTGGTGCCCATACACTATAAAAGCTAATGGATGGTCTTTGGGTAACAACCACACTGCAGTCACTTCTTGAGGTTGCCATGACAGCAGTAAACTTCTCAAGCTTCACTCTTGAGGTTTACAATGTTATGACAACCTCTTGAAGTGATTACCTGAAGACAATCCATTATCCTGTATATTGTAGTCTTTGATCAGAAAAGAAATCCATAGATCCTGATGCAAGAAGAAGAAGGCAACCAGCCCAAACATTTCTGTGTTACACTGTCTTGCGTGTGATACCACCATGGTTAAAATCAGCTTTCTTTGCATTTTAAATTATGTTCCTTAAATTCCAGGTCTAGCAGAGTTGATTCAGGCACATCTGCACCAACAGACCCTAATAGTTATAAATGTAATGTTTTTTTTTAAAAAAAATGTGCATATATTAAACCTGTAGTAAGGACTGTGAATAGCTGCACACACTTTTCTTCATTGAGAATCTTGTTTTGTTTTTTGCAGATTAAATATAAAGAAGATTATGTGAAAACAAAGGGCAAAGCCTCTGGAAATGAAGTCAGTGACTCCAGGCTTCTACACTCGCTGCAGGTTGCCAAGCTGAGTAGTGAGGTAGGTAAACTTTCCAAATTAATCTGATTGCTCGTTTGTATGCTGATGCACACCATAACACAGCTGTCATTGAGTTCTGCCAGAACATTATTTACCAGTGAGTTTGTTCACAGCTTATCAGATTGTCAGTGAACAATTTTAATGGCTGATGTCTGTTTTTTAAATTTTGTCTTTATTGGTTTCAATTATTGTACAGTGCTTATTCCAATAGAAGCTATGATAACTATTATTGTAAATTCATCTTGAAGAAATAAAATGATAAAAGCTCTAATACCTGCCATTATACCCTTCACCTGGATTTCCAGTATCCTCCACAAATTGCATTATTTATATATAATTACTGTTCAGTAATTTTTCTTCATGGGCTGACTGTGTTGATATTTGTCATAATAACCTGTGAGTTATTATGAAATTCACGTTCCCTGTCACTCAAACCCCAGCACTCACTCATTGGCTTTTGTTCTGTTTGTGGGCAGGCTGAAGACTCTTACAAACATGGTGGCTCTGTATGTCGCTTACCGAGGAGCCACCACAACAAGACTCATCTCTTCTTATTTTTATTTTTTTTAACTATATCCGGTTGATCCTACCATCTACATTTTTAAAAAGCTCTAGCTGGTTGATCCTGCTCTTTGTCCACTTTGGGAACGGGGCCATGGCTTGACTGGCAATGCTAGCGTGATCGGGACAACTAACTGTAAGTGAAAAAAAAAACACAAAAAAAACCAACAAATGAGTAAAAAGAAAAAGAAACAAAGAACAAATGAGAGAGGGACAGGGAGACAGAGACCCTGGAGTTTGGTTCATTTATACTCTGCGAAAGTCCATGGGCCAAGTCCCGTAAGCTGTATGTTCAGCGTACCAGGGGCTTGTGGCATGCTCAGAATTTTGAAAATCCTGCCCATAATATTTAGAGTCAGACATAATTCTGCTTATATTTAATTTTTTTTAATTTTATTCTTTAGTAACTGGGTAAGGCCCACTGGGCAAAAGGTTTACAGGAGCATGGGAGCACAGGAAAATTAAATGACTTAGGGTCACACAGTACAGTAAGCAAGTAGTGGTTGTGGGAATCAAACCCACGTTTCTGGATGTACCAAGTTCATTCACGGCTCTTTGCTCTAACCTCTAGGATTCATAGCATTTCTGTATTTCTGTTCCTTTTATCTTTTTTACTAAGTTCATTTGTATAGAAATAGGATCCCTGGCCCTTACAGTTGATCTGTTCCTGCTGTGTAATCTTTTACTGCAGTCACAATCTTCTGTTTAGGATATCATAAATGTTTCCACAGCATCAAACAGTGATGTCACAAACAGTATTATAGCATAAGCAAAGGATTAAGCAGAAGAAAGTGACGAACTGTAGGGAACAGTGATCCCGATTCCATGTTAATTAACCTGGTAATGAAGAACAAAGAAAATAGATGTGCAGCCAATATACAAATATAAGCAGAATTGTGTATAAATTTTACGTTTCGATATTTTATCATGAAAAACTTACTTTAATTAACCTCTTCTTATTCTTTCACTGTACCAACTCCTGTACGTTTTTTCATAACCTCCCTTGATCTCACTTAATGTTTCTGTGCATACCTGATGGCTGTTGCAAAGTTTTAATGGAATATAAAGTTTTTTGGAGATACAGTGTATATAAAAGGCACTATGTGAAATCAAATTCCTTTTCTTCTCTTTGTGCCTTGACTACAGGTCCAAGCAGAAAGAGAATGAAGTTAGTGTGACACAGTTTGTTAACACTCTTACCTCTAGGGCAGAAGACTGTGGATTCTAGGAACAAAACACACAAATGCCAGCACTGTACTAGGTGGTACTGCTCTATAAGTGATGCCATCTTTCAGGGGAGAAGTTAAACCAATGTCCCTTCTGGTGGCACATGCAGTCCAGAGTAAAGTTAATCATTCCATTGTCCTATTTAAAAAGAGTAGGGGGCTACGCGGGATGTTGGATGGGCTTCCCTTTTCAGTTAAACAGACACTCGTGCAGTTTCCATGGCTGTGTTTCTGATGTGTTTGCCATGTAGTGGCTAGTTTGCTTCAACAGAATACAGCCACTGTATCACAAGTATCTAACACTTTGGTTTGTAAAGAGGTTTGAGATACTTTGTGCATTGAAGATGTACAAAATAAAATTCTGTTCTGTAACCTTGATGTCCCAGCCAGACTTCCTTATGCACTAAAAATATCTCCCAACAGCTTAATCTGGGTTCAGTTTCAGGTAGTTTCCATCATTCCCCCAGGGATGAGGCTGAAAATAAGTAGAATTACCTAGTCCTCCTTTCATGGTCAACAAAAACTAAATAAATAAATGTCATGCTATGGTACTGTCTGCCAAGATCAAGTGCTGTGTCACAGTTTTGGCTGAGATATCACGTAGGATACTGTAATAACTCCATGTAATCCAATAACAACTGTGCCAGGTTGTCATGCAATGAACTGTGAAATCTCACACAGAGTGCTTGATCGTGGTGGACAGCACTGTATTTTGGCACTAACCTACGTGCAAATGGAAGCAGCAGTGCTTTTTAAAGTGGGGCTCTTGTCAAATCTGGTTAAAAGCAAACAGAAAACCTCTGTCGACTGACCTTTAATGTCACATGACCATCTCTCTGTTCCAGTTTGTTATACTGTTACTCTATACAACACTGAAATTCTCTGTAGAGTGCTTCATAAAAAGATTATTTTTATATTTTTATTATTACTAGCAACAAACCAGAATCACAGCTGTCATCAGCAGAATTCAAATTAGTTCAAAGTCAGACTAAGCTGTTGGTAGTATTTTTAGTGCAAGGGGAAATTTGGCCATAACATCAAGGGAACAGAACAGAATTTCATTTTGTACGTCTTCCATGCACAAAGTATCTTAAACCTCTTTACAAATGAAAGTGTTACATACTCGTGATACAATGACTGTATACTGTTGAAGCAAACTGGTCACTACATGACTGGTGTACATTCTGGAGGTAAATGGTCTACAGGATGATTATCTTGGGAAGATCCTGCCAGACCAACCTGATAGACTTTTTTGACTAGGTCACTAGGTCATTGGATGAGGGCCAGACGGTGGATGTCCTGTACCTGGACTTCAGTAAAGCCTTTGACTCTGTGCCACATGGAAGGTTGCTCATTAAACTGAATAACCTGGGAGTTGGGGAAAAGCTTCTGGCATAGGTTAAGAGCTGGCTGCATGACAGGAACCAGAGGGTGATTGTAGGGGGGAACTATCAAAGCCTAGACCTGTAGCCAGTGGGGTCCCACAGGGCTCAGTACTCAGACAAATGTTATTCAACATCTTTATTGGCAACATAGCAGATGGAGTCAAAAGTAAAATCTGCCTATTCACATATGATACTAAGCTTTGTGGGAGAGTGGACACAGAGGAGAGGAGACAGGAGTTCAGGGAGGATCTGGCTAGGTTTGAGAAATGGTGTGGCACCTGGCATTTGGGGTTCAAAGCTAACAAGTGCAAGGTCATGCACCTGGCAGCTAGGAATCTAGGGGACAGTTACTGGCTAGGGGGTGTACAGGTGTCCAGTTCAGAGGAGGAAAGGGATCTAGGGGTGTTAGTTAGGGGAGACATGAGACACTCTGGGCAGTGCCATAAAGCAGCAGCCAAAGCAAATAAAACATTGGGATGCATCACCAGAAGAATCACCTCCAGGAATGAGGACGTCATTCTGCCAATGTACAGGCCATTGGTGAGACCCCACTTAGAGTACTATGTGCAGTTCTGATGCCCTTATTTGAAGAAAGATATCAAACTACTGGAGGGGGTACACATAGGGCGACTAAGATGCTCCTGGGCCTGGGGGACAAACCATATGAGGAGAGATTACAGGAGCTGAATATGTATTCCCTGGAGGACAAAAGGCAGTGGGGAGGGGATACGATAGAACTACAGGGTCTCTTTGTCATACGCTCTACAGCATACAACAAAACCGTGCAACAGTAACAGCGTGGTAGTGAAGAGTGAGAAGGTGCAAAACCGCAAAAGGCAGTATGCACAGTAGTGTACCCTCTCACTCTCCCAGGCAAAAAAAAAAGACTTATGCCGCTGGCAATACATTGCGCTGGCTTGGCAGCATGGTATACTGCTGCGGCATGATGTCTTGCGACATTATTACCCCATGCCTATGATAGAAACATTCAAGTACCTAAAAAGTATAAACAAGATTGGAATAGAGGGCATTTTCAATTTAAAAATAAAAGGGACCACAAGGGGGCATAGTTTTAAATTAGTGAGGGGTAGATTTAGGAACGAAATGAGGAAGCACTTTTTCATGGAAAGGGTGGTGTCAAAGTGGAATGAACTGCCGGAAGAGGTGGTCTCATTGAAAACAGTGGACAGTTTTTAAAAGGGGGATGGGACAGGGTAAAAAGAGTTAGAACTGGATGGAGGATGGTGAGGGAGGAAAGAGGCTGGGGCAGGATAACTCCAGGGAGAAAGGGAAAGGGGAAGGGCAGCTCCAGTAAAATAGATTGAGCTGCACCCTCAAACAGACTTGAGAGACCATTATAGCCTGTTTCTGCTGGTGTTTTTGTATGTTTTTATGTCACTGAATGGCAAGCTGTTCTGTTCTTTATTTCTGCAGACATCTACATGAAAATCATTGTCCCTCGCATGTTGCATACAGCTGAGGCATTTCAGTAAATAATGCCCTGCCTGTGGCATCACAGTCTGTTGCTGTGGAAGTGTCTTGGTCGGCCTCATACTCCTTCCCCCTGAACACAATACCATAAATGATATTTTGGAAAAATGGCCACAGCCATGTGCTTATTAAATGAAATCCAAAGGAGATGCAATGGTATTTTATTAGTTCGAGATAGGAGGGCAAAAGCCAGAGACCAAGTAGGGTCTACGATATCACAGTAGGTAAGGAAATTGGGCAGACTAGGTGGGTCAGGCAGTCTTTATCTGCCAACAATTTCTATGTAATCTAAGTATGTAATCTATGTAAAGTACTTCAGAAGTGTGATGTGTGCTGGCCAGAAGTCTCAGCAAGTTTTTGGGTGGTCAACGACATGCACCGATTTGTCCCCTACCTCAAAAGAACCATCTGAGCAGACCTAACATTCTTAAAGGACATGCCTCCAGTAGGGTAATGAATGGCCTCTGAGGCATAGTGATAACTCGCAGGCCATTTGATGTGTGCCCCTACCCCTTCAGATGGCTTTCACTCACAGGACAAGCTTGAAAAGGCCATCTCCATATTTGTCCCATCTTGGTGCCCGGTCAGTGGGGTTTTGCCTCCTGCCAGCCTTGGTAGGAACCTATCCATAATGAAAGCATGTTCCCCCTGTGTGCAGCCTGTACACTCCTTGTGAAGACTACCATGCCACCACACTTACATGACTGTGACATGCTTAGCTCTAGCACTCCCACCAGAGGAGGTGAGAAACCTGTAAAACCTTGTGTGAAAAAACATGGGAAAATTCCTCCCTGACCCCTAAGGCTGTCCTCCTCTAGTGGGATAACAGAGTTCCCTACCCTAATCCTGTCTACCCCTAACCCTGCTTTTATGAGAGTGGGTGGGTGGAAATGCTGACCAGAGTGCAGGAAGCATAGACACTGGACCTATGTTGTGCAGCCACTTAAAAGCCTCTTGCTCCGTCTCTCCTGTCAGAAGCCTCCCATCCCCAGGGCAGCCCTATCTGCCTACCTGCTCCTCCCTCATGGGAAGCCTCTTCCGCCTAAGTGACCTAACCGGTTCAGGTTTTTGGGGGAGGGGCCACAGACAAATCATCACCTGCTGCAAGTTCCTTTGCAGGCTGTCTATTATGATCTCCTAAGTTAGTAAGGTATGACTTAAGCCACTGAAAAGGCCTCAGCTGTAGATGAACTAAAAGTGAAAAAGCTACTGTTTGTAAGAAACAAATAACAAACAAAAATAGTACCGAAGAACTAACTAGTTGGAAATTCAAAGCTTTTTGCAGTATAGTGCAACTGAGTTCTGTTTGATGGCAACTGGGATTGAGATCTTGCTACTCTCTGGACCTCTTTTTTCAGGTGATGTTGTTGGGGATACTAACAACAACAAAAATAAAGAGGGAGCTGGGGGTAGTCATATCAGATGACCTAAAGGTAGGCAGGCAACGTGAGAAGGCAGTAAGGAGGGGCTGGTGGGATACTGGGATGCATAGAGAGAGGCATCACCAGTAGAAAGCAGGAAGTTGTTATCCCTCTGTACAGACAGTTGGTGAGACCCCATCTGGAGTACTGTGTGCAGTTCCGGAGATCCCATCTCCGCAAGGACATAGACAGGATGGAGGCAGTTCAGGAGAGGGCAGTTAAAATGGTGCAGGGTCTGCACCAGAAACCATACGAAGAGAGACTAAAGAAGCTTAATATGTATACCCTCGAGGAAAGGAGGGAGAGGGGGTACATGATAGAAACTTTCAAGTACCTCAAGGGAATCAACAAAGTTCAAGAGGGTAGCATCTTTCAGAAAAAGAGATGTGCAAAAACAAGGCAGCACATTTTGAAGATAGAGGGGGGATGGCTCAGAGGTAATGTGAGGAAGTTCTTTTTCATGGAGAGGGTGGTGGATGCATGGAACGGCCTTCCTGAGGAAGTTGTGGGGTCAAAAACAGTAGGGGAATTCAAGAATGCTTGGCACAGACACAAGGCAATTATAGTATAGGGTAGGAGGAAGTAGGCTGTTGGTTAACTAGGATCTGCAGCTTATCCTTTAGGTAGGGAAATTGGCAGACTAGGTGGGCCAAGCGATCCTTATCTGCCGTCAAAGTCTATGTTTCTATGTTTATGCCTCCTACTATCTGACCACAGTGTCTTCAGTCACAGCCAATACCTACTGCTTAGCCATTGAGTCTTAGAAACAGAAACATAAAAATTGACAGCAGATAAAGACCACTAGGCCCAACCAGTCTGCACATTTTTCTACCTGCTCCAGAATCCACAGACCCTACTTGATCTCCGGCTTTGATCTTTCTCCTATCACTAGGGTTCCCCTATGCCTATCCCATGCATTTTTGAATTTGCCTACTGAATTTGCCCCCCACCACCTCCACTGGGAGGCTGTTCCATGCATCCACCACCCCTTCTATGAAGAAATACGTCCTCATCTTACCTTTTAGTCTACTCCTTTCCAGCCTCATGTCATGAGTCCCCTGCCAGAATCCCCAACTTGCCACCTGAGGTGGGGCCATAGTTGTTACCCCACTGGGGTACTGGTCCTGCCCAAAGCCAGCATGGCAACTGATGGTATACAAGCAGTATCCAGCCTGCAAATCATCCAGCCAGAGGAGTCCAAGACAGTGTGCAGGAGGTAGCTGCATTAGAAGCAGGTAGGTTATGGGGGTGGGGCTTGATGTCATCCAATTAGTTAAGGGCCATATTTCATTTGTTTACTACCCATCCTCATGATTGTGCATCAGGCTGACCACAGTACTAATATTGTCATGCTTGCTAATGTCTGTGCACTCTTCCCACTCCAGGTGGTGGTGTTGCTCCTGACAGCCCAACCCTCCCTCCCCAGAAGATACTTAATCCTTCCTTCCTCCCCCAGATGGACCATATGGCCTAGACTTGCTTCCAAACCTGGGTCATTGACATCACACCCTATCTGATGCTCTCAGTGACCACTACATGATCTACTGTAAAGTCCAGAGCCCCAAAGCCCTCCTAAAGTAATCCAACTCCAATCCTTCAGATCTGTTGACCCATCTGACCTCCATGCTGACTACTACACAACAAAGTGGTCCTTTCTCTCTACATCCACAGAAGCAGATGAAGACTTCTCTTATTTTCACACCAATTTTGGCTCTGCCGGGGGTAGCCCCCCTCCCCAAAAGCCTGAGTTAAAGGCTGTCATCTCCTCAAGGTCTGTGTTCTGCTTATCTCCTGTCTCAACACTGGACACACTAATTTGCAACTGCACAAGGTCAGTGGCTCCCAAGCAAACACTGTAAGATACAAGCAGCCCTGAAATGACTGTGCCAAGCTTATCAGATTGGCCAAGTCCAACTACCTCACTTCCAACTTCCAGAATAAACTCATCTGCCCCTGTAAATTATAGAAAGCTGCATATTCCCAGTTCTGGTCTTCCCACACAGTCACCAATTCCTGCACTCAAGCTAGATAGTTCTGTCATATCAAAGTCTGATGAGGTTCCTGCCTCCCTCAAGCCCATTTTATGTTTGTCGTGGACACATGCATAGCAAACATTTTGTTAGGAGAGTGGCTTTTGAGGGGTGTGACACTGTCAGTCCAATGCAGAGTGATCTGCAAGAAGCTCAATAATGTTGCACGATCATCAGTCATGCTGGCTTTGACACTGTTCTGGACTGCTGGGTGGAAACTTCATGTATTTCAAAGGAGAGAGCTGACCTATGATTTGGTCTACAGTGCCCAGCAAGCACAGCTGATCTGTCATGATCAGCCTGCTGAGGTTGAATCCCACCCTGTAACAAAGAAAACTGTCCATTGATGTCTGTTGCTGCCGCCATTAATGTTCCCCCACTCAACCCTCTCACTCAGCGCCCACTGCCCCACAAACATAACACCGACACTGGGGTGTCCAATCCCCAGTGTCACCATCTCAAATTAAGAAAATTGTCCCTTGTAGTCTTTTTTATATATATACTCTGTAACAAAGAAAACTGTCCATCGATGTCTGTTTCTGCCATCGCGGTAGCTGTCCCCTCGTCTGACCTTCCCTCTCAGCAGCCCTTCCATAAACAAAACACCAACACGGGGGGTGCCCAGTCCTCCAGTGTCACCACCTAAAATAAAGAAAATCATCTATAGTTTTTTTTATTAAATATACTGGGTAAAAAAGGAAACTTCTATTGATGTTTGTTGCTGGTGCTGCAGCTAGTCCCCCCCCACCTGACCCTCCCACTCAGCACCCACCACCTGCCCCCCACAAATATAAAACTGACACTGGCGGTGCCCAATGCTCCAGTGTTGCCACATGAAATAAAGAAAACCATCCCTAGTATTTATTTATTTTAACATACCCTGTAAAAAGAAAATCATCCATCGATGTATGTTGCTTCTGTTGCCGTCAGCCCCCCACCAGACCCTTCCACTCAGCACCCACCGCCCCACACACCCTCAAGCCCGTACTTACCCACCAGGAATCCAACACCATAATCCTCTCTGGACTGCAGACACATCTTTACTTTTCAACGCACAGCTGCAAACTGAGCTAAATCAGGTATGCGGTTCAATGTATTTCAATGGGGTTTTGAACTTATTGGCATAACTTGGTCATTTTTGAATATTTTTGCCCCAGATTTTCAAAATGCCTTTTTGGGACCCCACCTCATGAACAATGGCAGTGAGATTAGGTAACTCTGTCCCAAAAGGTGATTTCACAGTCACTGCACAAAATCACCTTTTAGGCAGAGGTTGAAAATTTTCTCTACCCTTGTTCATGAGGTGGGGTCATAAGAAGGCTACATTGAAAATTTGGGATAAAAATATTAAACAACAACAGTGTTATGAATCTACATTGAAATTTGCGAATGCAGGCTCATAACTCGTAATTTTCAATATTTTGACCCCAAAATTTCGACATAGCCATTTCGGCACAGCACCTCATGAATGTGACAGATAAAATTTTTAAAATCCTGGCCAAAATATGTTTTCGTGTCCCAAAAGGTGATCCTGAAATTGCAGTCTAACAATGTGTCAAAGCAGGACACCACTGAAAATGAGATATTGCATCTCGTCTGCTCTGTCCTGGGTTAGTAAGTAGTAAAAATGTGTACAAGCAAGATGTAGTACAAAAGCAACCCCAGTGGCAAACATTCAGCATTAATAAATACTTTTTCTTTACCTGTGTTTGCTCTCTTGCTCTCTACTTCCCCCTCTTTTCTTCAACCCACTCCTTCCTCTCCCTTAGACATCTTGCTGCTCTGATAATGTGACATGTGGTCCGGTTCCTAACTGGCAGGCAGGTTCCAGACTGTCCTCATAGGCAAATGCCTCACACCCCTCTCCTTGTCAAGTCTGGAGTTCCCTAAGGTTCTATCATTGGCCCTATCCTGTTCTTGATGTTTTAAATTCTCCTCCCAGTGGCCTGTGGCTCTTCAGACATCCTCAGGCACAGGAATGACACAGTGTTGTTTGCAAGTGGCCCTCCCCCCTTCTAATTAATGGTGCATTTCCAGCAGTTCTTACCAGTGTCCATCCAATGCTGGTTGTGTGCCAACTGGTTACTCCGGGTGCCAAAAAGACAGCTTCCATGACTTTTGGCACCAGACAATGTCTGGCTAGAATCCAGCGGCTCCCAGCTGGAGGCAGTCGCCTCCTTTAAATATCGATATGTTTGACATGACAGCACTCTTGACTTCTCCCATCACATTGATGCCATCCATGCCAAGCTGCTCCCCAAGATCGATGCTCTATATAGAAACAAAGTTTGTATCGTCGTCTTCGCTTGGTGAGATATCGTTGCTAAAATTATCCTTGCTGCCTTCGATTGTGGTGGTGTAGTGCAATGTGCTACTGCTAAATCAACCCTAACCAGATTGGACCTTGTTTTTACTCCTCCTGCCTCATACCCATCACCCCTCCCTCTATTCCAGTCTTACTCTCCTCTTTCTCTCTCTCTCTCTCTGTCTCACATGTGCCTTGCCCATTCTACCTCTCTCATCACAAAGTTCTGGGTTGGTACCCTGCCTTGTTACCTCAGCTGTTCTCTTCTCTCTTGCCCACTTCCCTCCGATTCCTATTCCTATTTCTCTGACTCCCACTCTTTTGCCTTGCCCTGCATCCCTCTCTTCTGTGACCACACCACTTGTATCTGTTCTTGCACCTAAATGCCATTCTATCTTGCTTGGATTTTGTGCTGAGTTTATCACAATACTTTGGCACTGTGTGCTAGTGAATATTTTTGCACTTTTTACAGACTGTGTGGGTTTCTATGCATAGTTTTTTTTTCTATTTACTGATGTATTTTACACTGCTGGTATAGTGCACAGTTATAGTATAGCTCAAATAATTTACCTGTACAGCTGTAAATTATGTTGCTTCCTATATAAATATTGCAAAAAAATATGTTTCTCCTTGCACTGGGAATTCTTCCCTCAGTTCCTTGTACCCTTCCCCCAGGATTCCTCTGAAAATAAGTGGTTGTCAGCTCAGTAGGCCTTTCCTGCTGAAACATTTCTAAAAAAATAGATAACATTTTTATTCATATTAAAATATGAAGAAAGATAAACTTGATTAAACCAAGGCTCATTAACAACAAGGTCCCATTTGTAATTTGTTACTATTAACAGAAACAATAAGAAAGTACTTGTGTTAATCTTTTTGTATTTGGCAGAGAGCTTATAGGAAAGGGTTTGAGGATTCAAAGACTCAGTTCCACCTGCCTTTGGATATGGTGAACTTGAAACATGCCCAGAAGGCCCAGACTCTGGCCAGTGACCTCGATTACAGGAAGAAGCTCCACAAGTACACAGTCTTACCTGAAGACATGAAAGTGCGGTGGGCAAAGAAAGCCTACAACCTGCAGAGTGAGGTAAGTCAATTTAGTTCCTGTCTGTATCTGGTCATTTCTGTTATAGCCACATAACCACTCATCTATTTCCAGATCAGTTATCTACTAATTACCGCCTTTGCAACATTGCACACCTGTTGTCCCACTGCACTAAAAACAGAATTATGGCCAGAATGGTATGTGCTGGAAAATGCTGAGGACCAAAATAGATTAACTAGCTGTGGGGCTGAGCGTGCCGAATAAACTTTACTATCTACTGAGAGGCAAAGTTATGAGAATGCTTTGAAGACACACTTTAAAGTTCTTTAACTGGAGAAGTTCACAAGCCGTGAGATATTAAGATGTTGTGCTGACTTACATTGCAGCACCAAGATTCTTGCTATTCTTTCTGCTTTGTGCAGCTCTTGGTGTTTTAATATTTTTTCCTGTCTTTGCTCAAATGTTTTTGTTGTTGTTTAACTGCATACAGTACAGTTATTGATAAAAAAATTTAAGTTTGCAATTGAGGTAGAAGTTTTAAATCATTATATGCCCAATATTTGATTGGAGGGGGAGTGGGGAGTTATGTTTTTTCTTTACTTTGGATTTTCAGTTTTCAAAAATGAACTCCCAGCAACCTAGAAGCCGTGCATTTGTTTGCACAGCGATGCACGCTAATAGTCGAGCATCAGAAATACTGCTTGACGTTTCTTTCCCAGAGTGCCCTGTCAGTGGCAGGCAGGGGTCTAGCAAAGTGGTTTAAAATGTGTATTATAAATCATGGCATAGTTGTTAGCCAGTCAGAGGTTTTCTTATTTTTAATGTAAACATTGTGGACACTCTTATAACCATAAGACAGTCTCTCGTGCTAGCAGTTTCAACATTCTGAAGGTCAAAGTTTAGTATGCAAAGTTCATTTCCCACGTGTTTTTTAAAATGTTCTACAAAGTAAAATATTTATATTTTAAAATCACATTCCATTCAAAAAATAATTTTTTTAACGTGCTTTATAATACCTACTGTTGATTTGTCTCATGATAAGGGTACCTTCTCAAGTCCTTTGTATGCCAGAGCAACTCAGCTTTTTCGCAGTTTTCTCACCCAAAGAACTCAGGAATGCACTCTTATTTCTACCTGAGTTTGTTTGTATGGCTGTATTTGTGTACTCTCCCAGGTCCGGGGTTGTGCTTGAAAATAGGCAGGTGTATTGCCAAAGGCACTTACCCAGTCACCAAAGGCTAATAAATAAATAACTATAAGAGTTGCCATAACTGTACATGAAAACATATAAATGAGCCTTCAGGGATTTCTCCACAGTGAGACTGTTGATAGCAATGGTTTTTCTTCATTCTGTCTTTTGGCCCTGTCCCTGCCCACTGGGACAATCTTACCAGATGTTTTGGACGGTTCATTTATCCAGAAAAGCCTAGCTAAGATGTAACATCTCATTTACAGTGGGGTCCTGCATCTGCAAAGTTTTGTTGCTGGGGAGATTTACAGTAACTGGAAAAGCTGGATCAAGTGGGGTCAAGTAGTTCTGGTGGGACCTTACCCTGGGGGTCACGTGGTTTATAGTGCTGTACTCTAGTCAGTTGCTTCCTTGCCCATATGGTTTGTTCCAGAGTAATTTGGAATGTCGTTGTGGTGCTTCTGCAGGAAGCAGTATAGCGTAGTGGTTACAGCTCAGAGCTGTGAAGATGGAGACCCAGGTCTGAACTCTGGAACTGCCACTTATGTATTGTGTGACCCTAAGCAGATCACTGATGATCCCTATGCTTAATTGTCTCACTTTCTTTCTGACTAATCCCCCTGACATTTCCTTAACCTTTCCGTGCACGTCTAATGACTTTTAACCATTGATCCATGGATTGTAAAGCACTTTGGGATATAGTGTGTACAAAAGGCACTATGTAGACCTAAATTCATTTCTTTCTTTTCCTTTCTATAATGCTGAAATTCTAGCCCAGTTGACTGTGCTGGGATTTAGAGTGACAGCCTCTTCTGAGAACATTAATCATCACATTAAAACATCTAAATACTGTTTTAGCATTCCAAGAAAAATTCAGTGCCTACATACTGTACATTACAGAGGACTGCAGAGCTGATGGACTTAACATGTTGGGGTCTAACCTATTATAGCAACCTTCTGTAGCATGGGGCACAAGTCACGCTCCCTCAAACATGCTACTAATCCACCAGGACTCGTCATGTGGGTTAATGCCCCGTAGCCACCTGCTGTAATGCTAAACATTCCCAAAATCAACAAGAACATGGGCAGACAGACACTCTCTCCCCTAGCCCCTACAACTGGAACTCATTACCAAATGCAGCCAAAAACAGAACTGTCTCTCAAAGCCAAAAGACTTGCTACTGACATCTTGAAGAAGTCCTGCAGCTTCACAAAATAAGTAAGGAATAAGACACGATGAGGTGTGGTTTATGACCTGATGAAAGCACTCCCCAAGTGCATAATGAGGCACTTACACTGAGTGCCTTTAGCACCTGGGAAGTGGGATCAGGCATAAACCACACCTCGAAGTGTCTACTTCAGTTTATAAAATGGGTCCCGTAGTAGAAAATCTAATTAAAAATGCACAGAAAAACAGTAAAAAATATGATCATATCATAGAGAAGGACAAAGTAGTCCTTGTCATTTTATTGCAATGGAGATGTTCACTTAACAGTCACTACAGGGCAGTGGTGGGTCTCTGCCCCCCCCCCCGCACACACACACACAGACACTTACAACCCTTCACAATATGTTTTCTGCTAATTAATTAATTAATTTTAATGTTTATTAGTTTTGCTGTATTTTGTGCTCGGGTTTTTCGATTTTCAGTTGTGGGGAGGAGTGTCAACCCAAAATACACACACAGAACATCTCCATACTATATTTATTTTACTCTTTTTTCCCTCACTTTTCTTACTTTGTCTGCCTTTCTCACAACTGACTGAGTGCCTACCTAACTTTAGTGAGAGTGAGTGGGAGTGAGTGTGTCACATATCAGCTGCCGTACTTAACGCTTTTCTTTAGCGCGTTTCTGAACTCAGTGCTGCAGCAATGCTGAATGAGAGATCCATTGGCTCTCTTTTTAATAAAAGAGAGATCAATTGCTCCCTGTAACTGTTGTAGCTGCACAATGTCGGGGCTGTGCTGCTGTGGTGGAAGCGCGGGTCTCCATTTTGATTTAAGTCATTTCTTGGCAGCACATGGTGATACCCCGTAGATCGCGTCTGGCTCCTTTTGAAGTGGAGTTTGTGAGTGGCTTTTGTAAAGTGGGAGTGCAGAGGTGAGACTACTTTATTTCAGTTTATTTGGGTACTGCAACTGAGTGGGGACAGGGGTGAGGGTTGCAGGTCAACCACTACAGGATGGAGTTCTGGTGGGCTTCACTGCAGCGCAGACTTTGGAACAGTGATTTCTGTTGTTGTCAGTCCTGACTGACAGAAGAAGTGCCGGTTGGCTCAATATGCCCTGATAAGGACACAGTCAAAGGCACCTCTCAACCAATCAGGACACAGAAAACTTCAGACCCATTTTATAGCACAACTTAACCTGCCCTACACTCAAGTAATATGAACCTGCTGTCATGTACCCACAACTATAATCCTGTAACTCATCCTGCTTGAACTCTATTGTCCACACTCACTCTGCCAGCATGAGAGTCAATTACAGCTAACTCGTAAACACTGTAACCTGACCAGCTATGTATATAGAAACATATACATACAGTATGTATCAATACTAATGTGCTATGTATAGTGTGTGATTTAGCCCTATGTACTCTCTCTTACTTAAGGGAATAATTGTGTCAAAGCTTATTAAAATAAAAATAAAATGTATTAATTTATCAGCAATAGTTTGATTGGTTGGGGCCTGAGAAGGTGCACAATCCTATTAGTAGACATATGTCAGTAGTCGTGACACTTTGACTTGGCAAAACTCTGTGCCTAGCTATAGCTCTTCGAAATATAGACATTGGCAGAACATGTGTACCGATTGCTCTAGCTAAACAGGGCATCTCAAGTTAGGACTTCCTTCTCAACCCTGGAAGTTGATGACTCAGTAAAAACTGGATAAACAATCATTACAAAAGGGCACACAACCTATATAGCTTTCAGCATCATATGGTCTTCCGCATTGCACTGCAGGCTGTTGCTTTGTCACTGTTTTATGGGACTGGATGTAGAGTCACTTTTGAATTTCTCTTTTCCTCAGAATTTGTACAGGGCTGATCTGACATGGATGCGAGGGGTCGGATGGATGACAGAGGGCAGCCTTGATGTGCAGCAGGCCCGAAAAGCAGGCGATCTTGTCAGTGAGGTATGAAAACTCTGCAATGTTCTTTCAGCTCTTACAGTGGTATTCCACTTAGGTTGCCAGCTTACTACAGAATTATAGCTACCCTACCTATCAAAAAAAAGAAGAAAGTATTCTAAATGTTTTTCTTTTTGTTTATGAAAGCCCTCCTCCCCCCATCGTCTAGGGGTATCCAGATAGTAAAGACGGGAGTGGGCACTGTACAAGCCGGAAACACAGTCCAAGAAAAATAGAACTGTGCTCTTTACCTGGGTCTTCTGATGGCAGTGAGATGGCTTCACTAGTTGGGGAGCAGGCTATCTTCTTAGTTCTGAAGGTGGGCTGCAGGGGGCAATGTTCGTTAGCAGGCACACAGTTGCACAGCTCAAACTGATTAAGTTCAATGTCCACTCCAGAATCAAAGATGCAAAAACAGGTTTAATGGACAAGAAAGTTAATGAACCACTCAATGGAGTGTGGGGGGTATACACAGAGTGGGGACACTTCACAGGCTGAAAACCTGGCATTTTTTCTGCAGCAATCTATTTTCCAAGAGACTGATTTAATGCATGTAGACATTCCTCCTGGGCTGAAAAGGTTACATTCCTGACAGCAGCAATATGGTGGACTAAACCAGGACACACACAGAGGTAGTTTGTACTTAGCAGCACTTCCATTTCATATCCCTTCTTTTCTAGATAATCGTTACACAGGCACTTGCTTACTTTTCATACTGAATTTCTTTACTGGGCATACACTGGGGACTATGACAGCACGAGGTGTTTCTACTGTCCAGACTTGGCCTTATGTTACACTTTCTTCACTGGTGTGTGTGTGTGTGTATGTGTGGCTTACAATACATGAAGCATTTTTGTTACTTCAAGGTCTTAACACATTTTGCCAAGAACTGAACCACCAAAAACCTTCCGAACATCCAATCACCGATGCCAAGTGCCTAGAATGGCTTCCCAGGGAATTCTGCATCCTGACAATGGAAACCAACAGCACCTCTGCTCATGCAGTGATTCCAATTTCTGGACTGCCTTCACCTAGGGGGACTGCTGCTTGTGCCACATGGAGCACCCGGACAGTCTGCCACCCCACCGAGGTACCAACCAACCATTCCCTATATGGATCTCTCCCTGCCTCCACAGGCTGCACAAACCGAGGATCCCAACACTGTAGTGGCTACCAGCCAGGGGAAAAGGGGTAGTACTGCCACCGCTACCTCTTCAACAGTCCAGGCTGCCTGAACAGGCACCTCTGAACCGCTCCCCATGCCCAAACTGATAGAACATGCCTGCTCACAGGGTATGCGCTGACCCAACAGGCTGCACTGGCCCATGGGCAAGTCTACTTAAAATACCAGGGCCCCATTGGTGCTTACCCTACCATGGAGCCAGAGATCCCGTGACAGGCCTCCTTCTGCTTGCTCCTCAGTCTTTGGCTCCCAAATGCACTGACAGGCCTCAAACTTGGGCTCCACTACTCCTCTTCTGATCTCACTTTCTATTGGCCTGAACCGTGGTACCTTTCATACGTGGGTCTTTGAGGGAAGAGTGCCACGGTGGCAAGCGGTCCAACCAGGGCCCACTGTGGCCCTCCAACCAAACTTGTAGGCTGACTCCTCTCTCCTTCCCTGGGCTCTTCTTCACTCTCCCAAATGGCACCAAAACCCTGATATTTATACCCCCCTAGAGATGAGGCCCCACCTGCAGGCAGCAAGCAGGCTCAACCTCTAGACCTACCGGCACCAGCTCTCTCTCTCTCTCTCTCTTTGCCTAGTTACACCTACAAATTTAACTGGTAGGCTCCCAGAGGATGCTTACAGTTACAATTTACCATACTTACCCAGGGTAGCCCAGCTAAGATGCAATATCTTGTTTCCAGTGGGGTCCTGCTTCTACTTGTAGCAGATGTAGTGCTGACCTAAAGGAAGCATCTGGACTTAGTTGTAGTCCTGTAGGCAATTAGTTGTCCTTGTAATTTCCTGTCATTCCCAATCTGAAGCCCTGTAGCCTTTTGTCCCAGTGTAGTAGCCTTTGCCCTCAGTCTGATTAGGGGTGGCAACCTGGTAGCGTCTCACTGCATCTGTACCTTTCTACGCTCCAATCCAATAATATTACAGTGGAAACAAGGATAAAAGAATTCATGGGTGCAGCTTTCTTATAGGCCACTGGTAAGCCCTTTCAAAAAAAATTTGATTTGTTCTAAAAAAGAAAAACAATGTGCTGAATTCATTGGGAGCATCTGTACAGTGACCCACCCAGTCAGCTTGCCTGTATACTTCAAGTTTACTAGTTTATGGCTAACCTGCTACAAACTAACGAGGCCCCTAAAGAAACTTAGACGTCAGCTCCTGCTATTAAATAAAAAAATGTACACTAACTGTTACTATGGCTTGCAAGCTGCAGCCTAGCCCCTCTGTCACCAAGCCACAGCTGCTTGGGACATGCCCCACTCAACAAGCTCACTCTCTGGAAGCACTACCCAGCTTAGTTAGGGCACATGTGCAGAAACAGAGCCTACAGACTAGCTCCATGACTTCTATGAAACCAAAACTCCTCAATAAAATGACCATGCTTGGCCACTGGAGAAGATCACTTCAGAAGTGCCAACTTTGTATTAGCTAACGCCCTACTCCCTCACCCATGTGCCTGATTAGGGCTCCAAATTAAAAGCATGGCCACCAATCTAACCTCCCAGCACACTGCAGACCAAAGCAAGGAACCCAAAAGATGGTGCAAAGAACAAGTTTACAAACTCTGAGCAGTCAGACTGGGCAGGGACATCAAACAGGCTCCAACTGAATGCACCGTCAATGGCCAGCACACATTAGGACCAGCAAAGCCCAACAGTCCACAGCAAGTCTTTAAACTACAAATAAGTGAAATTAGTAAATATAAGGAGAACTGGACACAGGAAAAAGGGGTACAGGCAGACACTACAAGCCCACATCAGAAAATGAAAGCAGTAGCAAACTTTTCTCTGGCCATTTTCCTTAGCCATAAGGTATAACCGGCAGAGACAAAGCAGCGCACACACATGGTACAAGAGGTAACAAATTCACAGATCCAGCCTGCACATCGCAGCCACACTGCCCTCTAGGCAGGATGACTGAACAGCAGCAGGGCTGCACCATTACAGTACCATTGATTCTGAAAAAATACTGCCACTTTCTGAAGAAGCTGAGAACAGCATAACAATGAAAGAAAAACAAACTCAGCACAAGCAGGGTGAAGGAGGATGGCACACCTCCAGCAACCACAACGTACTGCATTGCCTGACAAAATGGCACCCCAGTGACAAGTGTCAGAATTCCAGACCTCTCACAAACACTTTGACATGTCCAGCAAAAGATTTAGATATTGACTTTTGGCAAACCAAATTCTAGAGCAGGAAAATTAACAACTGGGATCTGTTTCTTTCAGTCCATGTGTAGGAGTTTGATGGCACCGGATCTGTTGAGTGGTTTATGAGTTCATTAGCCCCCGTCAAGAGCATTATTTCCTTGTACATTACACTTTTCTAACCTTTATCCTATAAATGGCCTCATTATAACATTGAATCCACCTTAATTAAAGGTATATAATTTTCTGCTATTGTCTTGTTAAGACCTTTTGAAAACACAAGACTTGATTTCATTGTGTCGTATCTTAGTAAAATTGTACCAAATGATGTTAACCACATTGTCACTCCATAATGAAGTGTAGGACATTATGGGATCACTGATACATCATTAGGTCGAAGTAATGCCATATTATTATGCAATGTCATTGTTGCATAACTGTTATGACGTAGCTACAGTGCAGCCCTCTTAAATACACACCCCTTTTGCACAGAAAAAATGGGTATGTAAACAGGCTGTGCACTTATCCAGACATATATGTTTTCAATAGGAAAGACTGAGCCTGAGATTTGTTTTTATTTTATTTTATTGATCTGTGTACTAACTGTACTTCGAAAAGCATAGAACAAATATATCTATTAAAACACATTAATGTGAGTAAACTAATTTTGTTAGTGTATTTCTTTATTTTTTTCACTTTAATTCACTGTGTTAAGAAGACATAACAGGTAGGATGCTCATTAAAATATTGTTTTCACACCAGCTGAGAAAAGGCTATGAATTTAACAGGTGCTAATTACATGTTAATAGATGCATCAGTGAAGTGTGAAAATGTGTACTTAACAGGAATGTGCACTTAACCAGAAGATTTAACTTTGCAGAGATATAAACAAAAAAAATAAATCAGGAAATGGAAACGTGTGCATTTATCCAGAATGAGCACTTAATCGATGTGCAGATAAGTGGGCTCTGCAGTAATAGCTTTTCGTACCACTAAAAAATGAACAAACATGAATGAATGAGCACTAACCTGACTGGAAACAGTGCTTCTTTATTGGAGGGGATTAGGTCACTTGGTAACCTGAGACCCCCTACAATAGATTTGCTTGCATTATCCAGCCCTGTTTATCAGGTGGCACAGATACACTGCAAACATTATCTGATGTGATATACAAGATACATACAGTATCAGATAATCCAATATCTGACCATGTTTCCAAATAAATATATGTTTTGATACATAGGACACTACACTATCTGATCTTAATATCCAATTAGCCTGATTGGAGAACACTATTTCTGAGAAACTGTACTCTTTAATTGCCTTATTTCTATGTCAGCTTCTTTCTTGGAAAAAAAATGAAAATAATTACTTTTTATTACAGCCTTAAAAACTAGTAGTTTCTAAATACTTAACAACTGTAAAATCTTTATTTTCAGAAAAAATATAGGCAGAAGGCTGATGCCCTGAAGTTCACAAGTGTGGCAGACACTCCGCACATCAAACATGCCAAGAAAAGCCAGGAACTGCAGAGTGATGTGAGTCCTCGTCCTGCTTCTTATTATAGAGTGACTTATAGGTAGTCAATGGAGACGTGTGCTGTGACAACAGGGAAAGACGATCTAATGTGAAAACAACAACAGCCGTTCAGAACTGTTGCCAGTTTGGGGTGTCTTACTTTGAGTCATTTCATCTAATTTAAGCTGTGCCTTTTGCTGCAACCTTCATGAAACATATTTGGTCCCGCCTGTGTTGTGCCTCAGCATTCAGCTGTTCCAGTATTTGGGCTACCTGTTCCTAGAGGCTGTGTGCCTCTATTTGCAGTTGCAGCCATGATACATTCAGATATTTCTAGATATTTCACTATATATCTAAAGATATTCTCTCTCTGGTGGCCCATAGTGGTACTGCAGGCAGGTATTAAATTCATAAAGAGATACCACAGACATTTCGGGAAATACCTGTAGAGTGTGAGATTAGTTATTCTGCAGTCTGATGTAGGACTAGGTACAGTATTCCTGCATATAATTAGTATCATACTAGTACTGTGGCCATAATTTGGTCAAATATTTTTCGTTCAGCTTTTTTAAACTGTATTAACATTTTTAGGTCTGCCTCACTTTGAAAAGAAAGAAATGGCATAGCAGAAATATTGTATTGTTGCTTAAGTATGAAAAACACAGTTATACTTGGCCTGGCAGAATATCAAATGGTTGGAGAAGTTCAAATTTTAGATGTTTTTTAATCTGAAACCCCCAAAGTGCTTTCTAAAGGGCGATGGCACACCATCACCACATGCATGATTTTTTCAGAGACATTTTACACCATGTGCATACATTCCTGAGTTGAAAGCTCATGTCTGCATATTTCTAGTATCCATTTAGACTCCAGTTTACAAACCCACACCCTAAAAATGGTGAAAAAAGGGATGGAGCTCATTAGCACGCCCCCAACCCCGTCCCATGTTCATCTGATTTGGTGACAGGTGGAGGGAGGACCTTTGTATGAATAACTGTTAGTACTGCTGGGGAAACCAATACTGTCTTGTGAACCACTAGTCCCCCAGAAACATTTTTATTAAAAAATTGCATCTTAATGGATTTTTACAAAAATAATCGTGCCGATGGGTGGGGCTGTATGATTTGGGAGAATGAGATGCACACCTGTCACACAGAATTCTTATAAACTTAAAAATAGGATGAAATTCATCTTTCAGTTCACAGCCATCATTTCACAGCCATCTTGGAAACAGAAAGGTTGGACTGGGTGGCTGTAACAGAAACATGGTTCATGGAAAACCACGGATGGGATACATCCATTCCCGCTTACAATCTGTTCAGGAAAGATAGGCAGGGCAAAAAAAGAAGGGGTGGCATAGTCATTTACATTCAGGCGGAAATAAAAGCCATAGAAGTAAAAGGGTAACCTAGGGACTTCGAGTCACTGTGGCTAACAGTAGACATGGGCAAGGGAAAACCCTTCAGAATCTGTGTCTTGTACAGGCCCCCAAATCAAGGAGCTAAAGGAGACAAAGACCTAATAGAGAAAATCCACAAAATGTCTGATAAAGGCGAAGTAATACTGGTGGGGGATTTCAACCTACCAGATAGTAACTGGAGCACACTAACAGCAGCAACAAGAAGTATGGACTTCTTATTGTCACTACAAGGTGTGGGACTGTGCCAGCTTTTTAAAACCCCAATAAATGGAGATGCCATTCTCAATCTTGTCCTCACAAACTCAGAAAGGATCAAGGACATCAAAGTGGGATGCCATGTGGACAACAGTGACCATCGCATGGTAAGCTTTAGGGTAAACATAACACAGGACACCAGCCACTCAAAGATAAAGGTGTTAGACTTCAGAAAGGCTGACTTCCAAAAAATGAGGAACACAAGTAGCCAGTTAATGGAAATAGAGGTTGAGGAGGTGGAGGTCATGTGGGGGAGACTCAAGAGAGCAATAAAGACTGCCACAGATCAATGTGCCAGATTGGCCAGCAAAGCAAAAAGAAAAATAAATTATCCATGGTTTTCCAAGGAAGTGGCTACCACAGTCAAAGAAAAAAAGAAGGCGTACAGCATATACCAGGAAACCAAAACTGAGAAAGACTGGGAGTCGTACAAAGAAAAAATGAGAGTCTAACAAACAAATTTGAAAGACAAAAGCCCAAACAGAGAAAAGATAGCAGAAGGGGCAAAGAGAGGAGACAAATCATTTTTTAGATACATTAGGGAATGTAGGAAGGCAAAAAGGGGGATAGTAAAGGTTGCTACTGAAGAAGGGAAATGCACTATACATGACCCAGAGAAAGCCAAAATCCTCAACAAATACTTCTGCTTGGTGTTTACCAAAGAGGACCCAGAGAATGGCCCAGCCTTGAAAAAACACAACACCTCAGGACCAGGGGTAGACATGAGTCTCTTTACAGAAGCCAAAGTACAGGAGGCGCTAAACAAACTAAAAGCAGACAAAGCTATGTGACTAGACAAGATGCACCCCCAGAATCCTTAAGGAACTGGGGTGCTGAATTAGCAATCCCTCTGGCACTTCAATTCATGAAATCCTTGAACAGTGGTGTGGTACCCAAAGACTGGAAAAAGGCAATAGTGGTTCCACTTCACAAATCAGGCAGTTGTGAAGAGGCTAGTAATTACAGACCGGTGAGCCTCACGTCCATAGTAGAGAAACTAATGGAGACACTACCCAAACATAGGATCATAGCATTCCTCGAAACTAGCAGCCAACAAGACTATAAACAGCACAGTTTCACTGCAGGTAGGTCATGCCAGACTAATCTGCTCGAGTTTTTTTGACTATGCTACAAAAATAGTGGACGACGGTGGGGCAGTAGATGTGGTCTACCTAGACTTTAGCAAGGCCTTCGACTCGGTTCCACACAGAAGGCTGGTAAAGAAGCTTGACCACACAGAGGTTGGTCCAGAAGTAGTCAGATGGGTACAAAACTTGTTCCAAGGCAGAACCTAGAGGGTACAGGTTAATGGAACGCAATCGATGGAAGGCAGGGTGACCAGTGGGGTGCCCCAGGGTTCAGTGCTGGGGCTTCTGCTCTTCAGTGTTTTTATAGCAGACATCACTGACAGACTAGAAGGGAAGGTGTGTCTGTTCGCAGATGACACCAAGGTATGTGACAGGGTGGACACCTCAGAAGGAGTGAGCAAGAAGGAAGCTGATCTCAAGAAACTAAAAGAATGGTTTGGAGTGTGGCAGCTGAGATTTAAAGCCAAAATGTGCAAGGTCATGCACATAGGAAAGAAAAATCCAAGAAAGGAGTATTACCTAGGAGGTGAAAGACTGACAGCCTCAAACCAGGAAAGAGATCTGTGAATCATAATCTCAGATGACTTGAAGGTTAGTAAGCTGAGTGAGAAGGCAACATTGAAGGCCAACAGAATGCTGGGCTGCATTGGGAGGGGAATCTTGAGCAGGAAGAGAGAGAGATGGTACTACCGCTGTATAGATTGCTGGTCAGGCCTCACCTGGAACACAGAGTCCAGTTCTGAAGAGCTCACCTCAGGCAGGACATTGACCGAGTGGAAACTATACAGAGAAAGGTGACAAAAATGATTCAGGGTCTGCAGTACATGTTCTACGAGGAAAGACTTAGGGAACTGAATATGTACTCCCTGAAGCAGAGAAGAGAGAGAGAGAGGGGGGACATGATTGAAACATTCAAGTACATCAAAGGCATTAACAAGGTACAGGCACAGGAACGTTTTCACTTCAAGAAGGGCTCCAGGACCAGGGGACGTAACATAAGGCTGCAAGGAGGGAGGTTCTCCACCTGCACCAGGAAGTTGTTCTTCACAGAAAGAGTGGTGGATGCCTGGAACAGCCTGCCCCAAGAGGTTGTGGGGGTCAACACTATGGGGGGGATTCAAGAATGCATAGGATAGACAAAAGGGAGCCCTGACTACAAAGGGCAACTAGAGTGTCAAAATAGTCTAAAATAAATTGACAGACTAGATCTATCTAACAGTTTCCTGCCTTCAACTCCTGTGTTTCTGTTTCCAGTTAACACTTCTCTGTAAGATGTTTATCTTGGTTGGTTATCTATAGAACGGATTCAGTTGCAATCTTTAGATGTCCCAAAGAGCCTGCTATTTCCTATGACACAAGAAGGATAAATTCTATATAAATGAAGAATAATTTGACTTTTTTTTTAGCATGCCTTCTCTTGGGTAGACTTGCAAAAACTCTGAATTCAACACCCCAATAGTGTACCATTCTTCATTTTATCCTAGTATGATACAGTAAATGGAGGATTTAACTTTTTGGGTGGAAATTATTGTAGATTTGTCTCTCAGTTGCACAGAAAGACAATTGTTATATCTGTTAGGGAGCTTGAGGAAAATGTCTGTTCTCCATAAACAACTGTTTTCAATACCTTCAGGCTCAGTACATGCAGGAGACAGTTTATCTCATGTTTGTTTGTGAGCATTTGTCTCTGCCAGAGTGCATTTTTAAGGTCACTAATAGGCATTTAATATGTAAGTTTATTGCTACTACAAGTATACTCTATTGTATAACCTCCTATAAGTCCTCCTGTATCTAAGGTTCCTATCTAATGGAAGCTGTACTCTCTGGTTGGTGTTTCCAATGTAATATTCTAATAAGGCAGTCTAGTTTCAGGTCTTTCCCAGACTGGGATGAGTTTTGGTGGAAGACTCTGATTCTACACATTTTTTTTTCATACTGCTCATACTATTTTTCAGTTTTGCCAACATCCTTCTAATTAATGTTAGAGTTGTGACTCTTATTGGTACGCATCTTTAAGTTTTCAAGTGAAGATCAAAATTTTCCTTTTTATAGAGGGAAATTTAGTGATAACATTCAGTTAGTTGGAGTATACGAAGCAATAACTGGCTTCTGTGGATGATTAAATGCTGAGGCGAGTGTACTCCCAATGGGAGGGCTTTAAGCCCGTGGTCCGATGGGCGGAGCAACAGCGTCACTCCCCCATCGAGTTTAAAGGTCACAACATCCTGGGTCTTGCCAGGATTCTTTTTCTTTCCAGCTGGAGGTGCCGCTCCTCCTTGCTCTGCTGCTGCTATTTGAGGAGCCTCCGGCCCCTGAATCTGTCCACCCCTGACGCGTTAGCCCTAGTATTCATTCTCTTCCCTACCTTTTGTCCTCCCCGCCTCCTGCCTGCTCTCTGTGGATGCTTGCATTTCCCCCACCATGGCTCACCCGGTCTATCTGGTCTCCGATCTCGGGCCTCCTGCATTGGTGCGTCATCACTCCATTCCTCCTCAGTTAGGATTTGGTTCATGCAGCTCCCTCACCCTGGCTGTTTGCCTGCCTTGCTGGTTCGGGCTTTCTGACTGCCGTCCCATTATCTGCTCCTTGGTCCCGTCTCATTGCCGATGTGCCACTCTTCCCCTGGCTTGCTGGGGGCTTCTGCATCCTCTCCGCCTGGATTGTTTGCCTACTTTCTGCAACGCCACTTACCCTTTACATGTTCGCAATGCAACACGTTTTTCATCCTCCTCATATTATGTCCGTTTTGGCAGCATACTGTGCATCTGCTACGAAGTATCCTTCTGGCTATAGACGCAAAGGGGGCTTCGACCATTTTAAAAGTATAACTCGACGTCTGCAAATACGGCTTTGATGTTGCCTGCGTCTGGCAGATTTCACTGACAAGGGTGCTGATGTCTGTATCGCTGAAGCATGATAGTTCTCTTTCCTTTGGTTATTTGATCATGTGTGATGGACACTGGCATTTCTTTCGTCAGAAGTGGACATGATGAGCAGCAGCCTTTTGGAAAGTTCAGATTAGGATGTGTCGGTAGAACACATAGCTTTACTGTGGTTTGGGGGAGCACTGCCTGTTTATTTTACTTCAGGGGCATGCAGTATTTATCAGCCTGGTTAGCACTCATGGTGTGATGTACTTCCAGTTGTTGTTCATATCTCTGTCATTGCTTCTCTTTGCTCTCCAAATTTTGTTTCTCTGTTCTGACGCATACCTGTAATGACTCTCATGCCACCTTATCTCCATGCTACCTCAAATCGATTTGATCTCCAGTCAGGGACGAGCTAGTCCCCGATGCCTCACCTTGATCTGCTCCTCTATTTCAGTTGCTCATTCACTATGCCTTGGCTGTCTCTCTCCGGCCTGTGCTAGATATTTCTTTGGCTACCTCCCATTCGATCTCATGTTACCTACTCTATCTACTGTGCTCTTGCAGCCATCATCATTCATATTCCTTTTCCTCAATCACCTCGATTCAGCTCTATCGCCGCTCCTAGCCATGCCTTCCTGTCCGTCACCCTTTTCTATGGGCCAGCTGGCTGTTCTCCATCATTGTTCATGTTCATTTTCAAGTTCAATTCCAGTTTCCTTTTCCCCGATCTTCTCATGTTGAACTGCTACACTCCTGCAGCAATCATCATTCTCATTGAATTGTTCAGCCTCTGTTTGTTCACCGATACCTCGCCCGACCTACTCCTCTCCTCCAATCGCTCAGTCAGTATGCCATGGCGTGGTTCACTGCCACATCCACGCTATTCCCTTGATCCATCTGGCCTGCTATCGATGTTTCTATGGGCATGCCTGTCATGGATCATATGCCACCTACTCTTTACTCGCCCTACTGCTTTTCTCATCCCATAGCAGCTGGGTCCTATGCTACCCTATTGACCTTCCTACCGTCCGTCATCCTTTCATACTTCACTTTCCAGTACCTGCCTTCATGATGTCAGTCGTTCATCGTACCTCATTCATTCCTCCGTGACCTTCCTCAGCCTAGTGACTGTCCTCGTACTGGCTGTTATGGATTCTTTCCACTCATGGCTTTCTTCCTCATCGTACATCTTCCAAGTTTGGCTCCTCTCGATCTCCCATTCTGAGCTCATACCCTCTGGTTCGCATACCCTCTGGTTCCTGACATGCCTTCTTGGCCTTGGAGCCTGCCTCCTTTCAAGGAGCCTCATTGCTCGCATTGCTCTCTAGAGTATGATACCTCCACTCTTAGCTTCATTCCTCATAGTACATCATCCAGTTTTGCTCGCTCCTCATCATACTTTGTCCAGTTTTGCTCCTCGATCGCTCTGCCTGAGTTGCCTCTGGTTCCAGATCTCCCTTCTTAGCCTTGGAGTCTACCTCCTTTTGAGGAGCCTACTGCCTTTCATGTCCTTCATGCAAGTTCATTTTCAAGTTCCTTCCTGTCTCCCCCTCTTCCAATTCCATACTGGCAGTCCTGGATTTCCTCCACTCGTGACATGCTATCGACATTTCTTTTTAGGCATGCCTGTCATGACTCCTGCGCTACCTCGTCAATCCACAGTCATCCTGCTGCACATATCCATCCTGCCGCATGTATTGAGTTCCTCACTCCAGTCATCGTTCATTCCGCCTTCCCTCAAGATTTCTCCAATTCCATCGCTTCCTCTCCCATTCCTATCCGTGACTCCTATGCCGTTCCATACCTTCTATCCGGCACTTAATCCAATCGAGGCCCGCAGTTGATATTTCTGTTGAGCCCTACCTATCCTGCCTCTTCTGCCACCTCTCAAACCTCAGTACTAGTGCAGTATTCCTCTAGTTCCTGACTTCGATCATCCTTTGGGCATACCTTTCCCGAATCCTGTATCACCTCAGCGATTCATGCCAGTTTCGACTGCTTCGCTATGACTTGTCCTGGCTGGGTCCTATGCTACCCCATCAATTGCTATCCTTGCCTCTCATTTTGCCAACTCCTGGTTATCCACCCCGGTTCCCGCTGGGTTCTGTGCTGCTCCGCTATTTAAACTCCTTCTTCTTTCCACTCCTTCATCTGCTCCCTCCTGTTCAGGCTAGTGCCCCTGTCCTATCTGAACAGGGCGGGTGCATACATCCGCTGTTTCTGGATTTTCTTGCGGCATTCTCACTCCTGTTGTCTAACCTGTGCCATGCTTCCTCCGAGTCACTCCTGCCTTGCTGTTCAGCTGCAGCTCCAGCCATTCTGTGGGTGTGTGTGGGCTTGTAGTGGCTTCTGTTTGTATTCCTCATTTATTCCTGTCGCCACTTCGCTCATCCACTTATTCAACTATTTAAAAAAAAAAGGGTCTCTCTGTGGCTTTGGGTTTGCTTTGGTGCTCGGCATATGGCTTAGCATCAGCTCAGTGTCTGCTGGACTTTGTTTCTTGGTCTCTGGATGGCGTGGGAGATGGCATTGCAGTTGCTGGTTGTTTGGGATTTCTTTTGGCCCTGTGATTCCTCCTCTTTCTACTGCTCTTTCTGGACTCCCCCACCTCTGCTCTGCTTCAAGCATTTCATGGCCTGCATTCATTGCTTAACTTGGGCATGCTTCTTGAGCCTTCGCATCAACCCGACCTGTGCATTTCTTCTGAGGTCTTCCCTATCCTGCCATCCCTTTCTCCACTTGAACTCGTCTCTTTGGTGCTTATTCCTATGCTTCCTCATTGAACCGCTGCTCTCTCGAAGTTCTTACCAACTGCCTTCTCTCATTCTGCTGTCCCCATCATTTGGCTATCTCTGGCCCCTGTAATTCTCATCTAGTCCCAGACATCGAGGATTCACTCCACTCCAGGCCAGTCAGTATCTATCCACTGGCTCCATCTAGCCTGCACGCGATATTTCATTTGGGCATCTCTGTTATGACTCACATGCTATCTCATTGCCCCGCGGCCTCCTCCTGCATATATCGGGGTCATGCTCTGGTCATCATTAACCACCTCTTCGAGCTGTGAGCACACCTCTCATGACTCATACCTCACCTTCCTGTTCTAGCCATCGTGGTTTCCCTCTATCATTGTCTGATTAGCCTCTGAGTCTCCTTACTCATCACTCTATCAAGCTCATTGACCCATAGCTTTGCTACCTCAAATCGACTCGATATCCATTCCACAACATGCAGATCCATGATGTCTTTCCTTGTCCTGTTCATCTATTTCATTCTCTCATTCAGTTTGTTGTCTTGATTCAACTCTATCTCCACTCGTGACTATGCCTTCCTGTCCATCGCCCTTTGCTACAGGCTGGCTGGCTGCTCTTCACCATCATTCAAGTTCATGTTTCAGCGTTTCATCAGTCCATGGCCCTCAGGCTTCATGTATCAGGTTCCCGATTCCATCCATCATCAGCAGTCTAAAGCTTCAATCTGGTTCATAGCATCTATATCTCATCATGCTTCGTTTTTTGGCTTGCTCAGCAGTGATCATTGGGCCATCTTATGGCTGACTGCATGTGGCTCTTACCCACCCCGGCCTGTATCTCTCATCATCCGGCTTGCCCTACATAGAAACATAGACTTTGACGGCAGATAAGGACCGCTAGGCCCATCTAGTCTGCCCATCTCCCTACCTACAGGATAGGCCACAGATCCTAGTTAACCAACAACCTATTTCTTCCTACCCCCCACAAGAATTGCCTTATGTCTGTCCCATACATTCTTGAATTCTCCCACAGTTTTAGCCCTATTGCAGTTCTCGTTCTGTATCAGTTGGGTCCTATGCTGACCCATTACCCTCCCTCCGTCCTCCGTCCTTTCCTACCTCGCTTCCTCATACCAGCCCCCATGGCTTCAGTCCCTCATCATGCCTCATCTGTTTCCTTGTTTGCATTCCCTGTCCTAGTGCCTTTTCTAGTACCTGCTGTCATGGCTCCACTCCGCTCTTAGCTTCCCTCTTCATCTTACTTCATCCAGTTGTGATCCTTGATCTTTCCACCTGAGTTGCCTTTGTTTTCTGATCTCCCTTCCTGGCTCCTGAGTCTACCTCCTTTCGAGGAGCCTGCTTCCTTTCATTCCTTCATCCTGGTTCATTTTCAAATTCATTCCAGTCTCTTCCTATTCCAATTCCATATCGGCCATCCAGGATTCACTCCGCTTGTGGTCTGCTTTTGATATTCTTTTTCTGGGGGGCGTTCCTACCATACCTCCTATGCCACCTATCAACCGTAGCTATCCTGACACTCGTATCGAGTTATTAACTCCAGTCATAACAAATTCATATATCCAGTCATCATTCACTCAGCATTACCTCTGGGTTTAGCGTCTGATTGTTCTCATCGCCTATTCCACTCGCATCGCTCACCTCAGCATTACCTCAGAGTTTATTTATTTGCATCTCTTACTCAAACATTCCTATCATCAAATTCCATAACTACCGCATCGACTACAAACTCAGGGTCTAATTATTCAGAATCTAATCATTTACATTGCATAATCATGCATGCCTCTTCAGCCTCAGTGTCTGCTCAATCACATCGCTCCATCAAGCATACAGTATCGTTCAATCAAGCCAGTCTGTATTATCATCTCTCCTCATCAGCACATCTGGAATCTCCTCTTAAGGATATCTGGATACACCTTGCTGTGACTTATACATGGATCTACTTCCTCCCATTCTTGCTTCTCTGATATATTATGCTGCTCTGATCTGCCATCTCTCATCAAATACTAGAGCATACCCTCCTTGGGTCACTGATACCTTATGTTCCTTATTTTAATCTGTCCTTCTTTGGAGTTTTTCCCTATACCATCATCATCCTCCCTACTCATATCCCTCATATAGAAACATAGAAACATAGAATTTGACGGCAGATAAGGACTGCTTGGCCCACCCAGTCTGCCCATTTCCCTACCTACTGGATATGCTGCAGATCCTAGTTAACCAGCAGCCTACTTCTTCTTACCCCCACCCCCCAGAATTGCCTTATGACTGTCCCATGCATGCTTGAATTCCACCACTGATTTTGACTCCACAACCTCCTCAGAAGGCGATTCCATCCATCCTAGCGCTCTGTGAAAAAATACTTCCTTAAATTACCTTGGGCAGCCCCCCTCTGTCTTCAAATTGTGCCCCCTTGTTCTTGCACACCTCTTTTTTTGAAAGATGCTACCCTCTTGGACTTTGTTGATTCCCTTGAGGTACTTGAAAGTTTCTATCATGTCCCCCCTCTCCCACCTTTCCTCGAGGCTATACATATTAAGCTCCTTAAGTCTCTCTTCATATGTCTTCCAGTGCAGACCCTGCACCATTTTAGTTGCCCTCCTCTAGACAGCTTCAATCCCTCTATGTCTTTGTGGAGATTGGGTCTCCAGAACTGCACACAGTACTCCAGATGGGGTCTCACCAGCTGTCTGTACAGAGGATAATAACTTCCTGTTTTCTACTGGTGATGCATCTCCCTATGCATCCCAGTAACTTCAGCCCTCCATGCTGCCCTCTCACATTTGCGCCACCTTTAGGTCATCTGATATGACTACCCCAGGTCCCTTTCCATTTTGTTGTTGTTGAGTATCTCACCCCCATTGTGTAATCTTCCCTGGTTTTTTTGTTTCGTAGCATTACCACTTCTTAGTCATTGAATCTAAGTTGCCACACATTTGACCATTCCTCTAACTCCTTATGTCCCTTCTCATCTTTTCCACCCCACCCTGTGCATCAACTCTGTTGCAGATCTTAGTGTCATCTGCAAAGAGACATACTTTTTCCTTCCAGTCCCTCTGCAATGTCGCTTATAAAGACATTAAAGAGGACCCTGTCCTAATACTGAACCTCATGTAATTCCCCACTAGTAACCTTCCTTTCTTCTGAGTGGACTCCATTTACTATTACTGTCTGTGTCCTATTCTCCAGCCAATTTTCCCAGGCTGTCATCTTGGGACCCACTCCCAGACGGCTAACTTGTGTAATCTTTTGTGTGGGGACTGTGTCAAATGCCTTGCTAAAGTCTAGGTAGGCATGTCCACAGCCCCTCCCTGATCTACTACTTTGGTCACCCAGTCAAAGAAATCTATCAGATTTGTCTGGCATGACCTTCCCACTGTGAATCCATGCTGCCTAGGGTCCTGTGCCCCTCTGGCCTCTAGATACTCAACAATTCTTTCCTTCAGAAGTGATTCCATCATTTTCCCTATCACTGAGGTTAAACTAACAGGTCTGTAGTTTCCTACTTCTGCCTTGCTCCCACTTTTGTGAAGGGGAATCACATCTGCCCTCCTCCAGTCCTCGGATACCACCCCATCCTCCCATGATTTGTTAAAGAGGGTTGTCAGTGGTGTCACTTGTTCTACCCTTAGCTCTTTTAGAATTCTGGGATTAATCCCATCAGGCCCCATTGCTTTGTCCACCTTTCAGTTTTAAGAGTTCTTTTCAGAACCCTTTCTTCTGTAAATGGGCTGGTATCAGCTTCTGTATCCAGAGTGTTACTACTGTTTGTTTTATGTACCTCCCCTCTTCATTTGTAAATACTGAGCAAAATATTTGTTTTAGTATCTCTGCCTTTTCACAATTTCCTCTGCCCACCCTCCCTCCCCTTTATTAAGCCTCACTATCCCTCCTGGTCTTCCTTGCTCCTAGATGTACCTATAAAAGGTTTTATCCCCCTTCTTAACTGAACCACGAACCATTCTTTTTACTAACATATGTCCTCAAATCAAATGTCGTCAGCCTGGAGGGAAGGCAACTTGGCCTTGGATCCCCAGAGGTTTCCTCCTAAAAAGGGTTTTTTTCCTCTCCTCCCTGCCAATGGTCATAATATTAGTTAGAGTTAGTGCTTTATTCTCATTAGTTAGTTAGGTTCCACTGTTGGATGGAGGCGGATGGTGGCCCTGGCTTTCCCCTCTCTCCTTAGGAAGTTAGCCCTTCTCTTCACAGAAATTATTCATCATCCTTGCCTCTTCGATGCTTGACATCTTTAGGTATTCTTTTTTTGCTTCTTCCTACCTTACCTTTAGCTGACGCATTAATTCCTGGCACCTGTAGGGGGAACCCTCCTCTAGAGTTCCTTGTGTCGTACTCCTACAGGGTGATATATCCCACGGATAGAGAGGCGGAAAGCCACAATGAAAACTCAAGTTACACAAGCATTCTCATGTTACCTCATTCAGTTGCGTCAGCACATCAAACTAAAGGAATGTCATTACTTTTATACCACTAGGAGTTACATATCATTTTTCTATGTAACTCAATGAAAAACCAGCGATGTTAGATATTGAAATCAGGCTTTGAAAAGTAAAGCCTTTACTCTGGGCATGTGCATTAGTGCTGGTGGTAGTACGCGTACCCAGAGTCATGGCTTTACTTTTGAAAGCCTGTTTTCATGATGTAATTCTGCTTGAGGTACAAAATTTCTCAAAGGTACAGATTAAAAACAACACAGTTCTCATTTGTTAGTGTAGCTGACCCATTCTGTCCCCAATCCAGAAAGTTATTTTCTCTCTCTCTCCCCCCCCCTCTTCCCTCCATACCCAGCTCACCTCAGCAAGAAAATAATCTCTTGCTCCTCACTCAACTTCTGTCTTCAGGGTCAGTCTTCTTTGTAAAGCCTCACAGATAAATTAAATACAGTTGGAGATAAAAATAGTAAAGTTAGCTCAGTGTAGAAGGGCTCCTGTAAGAACATTGGGGGAGCATGAGTGTGAGCGGACTCTAGAGTGGACAGGCAGTGTGGACATCAGAGAAGGGAATGTGAATAACCTACTGTGGGTGTGGTTATATAGATAACCTACTGTGGCCGTGGCTAGATGTGGATAACCTACTGTGGGCATGTATGTAGTAGGTTGTGGGATAACTGCCAGTTTTTCTGTGTTCTGATTGGCTTACGCTAGATACCTGTGGTATAGAAAATGATATTTACAGTGAATGTTTTGATGTTCAAATCCCTTATTCTTCCCTGGCCATATTCATGGAAGTAGTACCACCAGGTGTTTTTCTAAGGTACAAAGTTGTTTCTTTTACTTTTTGAAATTGCACTTAAAAAGATTACTATACAATTCCTTTATCTCCTCATCTTCAGTCTGTGGTGAAATTGCACAATAAGTACTGTACAGCTCTTGGAACTCCTTATAGTATCATTGATACAGGCAGCACAGTGTACTGATGCCAACACAGTCACCATGCCAGGCTTCGATTTCCAATACTGAGAGCTCGGCACTGCCTGCTCATTAGATGTTTCACTTTAAGGCCCTTTTTAGTATGTATAGTACAAAGTCGTTCATGGTTTGGGACTTATAATTTGTGTTCTCTTGCATTTAACTAGGTAAAGTGAGCAATGAAATTAAAAAAGTCCTATCCTTCCCAAATCTCCTGTTGAGAAGTCTGGGTGTATTTCAGACTTGACACTTCTGGGTAGTCATTAGTTTAATGTCATGATTGCACTGTGATTTATTTTATTTATTTAGGAAATTGGAATTACAACCCTTTGAGCCATAGACTTTTTTCCAAAGCCTCCATGTCAGAATAAAACATAGACATTCGTACAGTACATACATAAAATAAATGTGGGTGAGCAATCATACAGAGCATAAATACAATGAACACGGGTTAATGCTTATACATTTGGTAGCTAAAACAGGGCAAAGCTATCAATATATTTACCTAATGAGTGGTTAAGATCTATACAATTGGTAGCTAAAGCAATGCATGATATGAGCTGGTAGTAAGCCACCTCAGGTAGGCCTTGTCTTAAACATAATACAATGCATTCATAATCCAGTGCAACTATATGGTAACCAAGGGAGGTGAGGAATCTGTAGGCTAGAAATAGGGAGGGCTGTCTACTGCCAGGCCAAGGGCGAGTGCATGGCCTAGTGGCGTGGTGCAGGATCCACAGGTTACCGGTTACACTGGCATGGAAATAAGGAGAGGAGAGGATATGGGCCCTTAAGGCAGCTTTAAAAGGACCTAGATTGGTGATTGATGTGACAGTCGTGGTAGGGCATTGTACCAGAATGGAGCGCTAAGAGGGAAGGATCACTGGGCCAGGGTGGTCCTGACCCTAGGCACCTTCCAGATAGTTTTTGGGGCAGCCCATGTGGATGCTGTGATGGTGGCTGCCTGAAGAGAAGCCAAGACACCTACTGGGGTTAAACCCAGGTGGATTTTTTTGGTGAAGAGACAGGTCTGGTATAATAGTCTTTCCTCAAGGGAGAGGATATTGGTGAATGCGTATAGGGTGCAGGTATGTGTATTTCTTTCAACACCAGAGAGGAGCCAGCAGGCCTTTTTGATGACTACTTGTATTTGATGAAGCACCATAGGGTCAGCAGCAGCATAGATTGTGAGGCCATAGTCCACCAGCATAAGACTGAGGAGGTGATGGCTAGGCGAAGTGCTTCAGGTGGCAGGCAGTCTTTATGTCTGTAAAGGAGACCAATGCAGGTGTTGGTGGAGGAGGTGAGGATTTTTATATGTTCGTGGAATGAGAGGGAAGTGTCAAATGTAATACCTAGATACTTATACTTTTGGACCTGTTCCAGTGGGATGAGAGAGGCGGAGAGTATTTCCAGGGGGAAATCCTTTGATCTGTTTTGGTGGTGGGCATAGAGCATTGTCTTAGTTTTTTAAATGTTGACCACCAATTTTTTGTTCAGCAAACCAGTGTTCAATCTGAGAGGAGTTTTGTAAGGTACGCTGGAAAGAGAGGCTATGGATGTGCGGCATAAAGAACAACGTCATCCGCGTAGAGGAGAAGGTTGCCGGGTCAGGATTTAGGCAGGGCGTTGAGGTAGATGCTGATTAGCAGGGGACCCAGGATAGATCCCTGGGGAACTTCTGAGCACACAGGCAGCATAGTAGATATGGTATTAGTAATTTTAACACATTGGGTTCAAGATGAAAGATAGCTGGAGAACCATGAGGGTGGACAATGACAGACCCCAATTTGTTGTAATGTGTTAAGAAGGAGGGGATGAGAAACCGTGTTGAAGTCCTTTGAGAGGTCTATAAACACAGCCCCTGTGAGGTGCCCCTTGTCAAGCGTGGGGTGCAGGGAGTTAGTGAATTCTGTGAGGGCGGTCATAGTGCTATGACCAGCACTGAAACCATGCTGCTCCCTACATAAGAGGTTGTGTGCGAGGAGGTAGTCAGTGAGCTGATTGGTCATGATCTTTTCAAGGGCTTTAGAGAGTGGGGGGTTGGGGGAGAATCAAGATGGGCCGGTAGTTGTTTGAGAGGGAGCTGTCACCACATTTCAATATTGGTGTTATCACTGCCATTTTCCATGAGGTTGGGAACTGGCCCAGGTGCAGTGACAGATTTAGAAGGTCCGTGAGTGGGGAGATAACTGAATCTAGCATGAGGTATAGGATATGCATATTGAAGGCGTCTTTGCAGTAATTGGAACTCTGGATGGCTTTGGACAGGTAGGCTTTTGCTTCTGTAGGGGTAAAGACTCTGAGTTTGAAGAGGGGTGGAGGAGATCAGGTGGTGGGGTAGGCTGAATTGGATCAAAAAAGTTGCTAGGGAGGAGTGAGCTGAGGTCTGAGAAGGTGGAGTTAAAGCAGTTAGCTATGTCAAGTGTGTTTGTGGTTGAAGTACCATTAACAATAAGTTGTGAGGGGGAGAGCAGGATTTACCATTAAGCTCCTTGATGTTATCTCAGAACTTTCTTGTGCTACCCCAGGAGGTGGCTAGGGTGGTTATGTAGTGCTCTGCTTTGGCCTTGTGGATTGCCCAGGTACACTTATTGTGGGCAGCATTATAGGCCTGCCTAATACTTAGCAAAATGGAGGCAGTGGCACGATGCCAGAGGTTGTCACACATTTTGAACTGTTGTAGGAGTTCTGGGGTGATCCAGGGGGCACTACGTTTCTTAGTGGTCACTTTGATGGTCAGTGCAAAAGCATCACAGGCAGTACTAAGGGTGGTGGTGAAGTAGCGTAATGCATCATCTATGTGCTGAGCTTGGGAAATAGGGGACCAGTCTCAGTTAATTTGATATTGTTTGAGTTTGGCTGTGCCTCCTGGGCATAGTCGATGATGAAAGGTGATATTTGGTGGTGGTGGTTTAGGTAGCTGACAGGACCAGCTGAAGATGACTGGGGAGTGGTCGCTTAAGGCATTGGGTAGGACACCCAGGTCGGTAATATGTTGGGGACAATTAGTGAGCAGGATATCTAGTAGGGTGTGGGTTCCATTAGTGGTTTTGGCCCTGGTAGGCTGGGATACCAGTTGGGTCATATCTAACGCAGCAAAGGTATCTTTGGCATGTGTTGATGAAATCGCCAGCCAGTTTATGCTGAGATCCCCAACTAGGATTTGTTCCATTTTGTGAGGGTGGCTGGCTAGATAGTCAGAGAGCACTTTACAGGTAGGAGATTGGCTGCAGGGTGGGATGTAGGTGACGGTGAGAGTAAGAGGAGCACGGTTTGGGTCAGGGGAGAATTTTATTGAGAGAGCTTGGGCACCGTGGTCTAGGAAGGGTGCAGGCAGAGCTTGGTAATGCAGTGAGTCATTTACATAGAAGGCACAGAGACCGTCTCTCTTGCCGCTACGATCAAGCCTAATGAGCGAGTAGCCAGGAATAGAGACAAATGAGTCTGGGGTCTTGGCTGACAGCCAGGTTTCTGTTAAAGCCAGAATGTCTGGTTGGTGCTGTGCTGTCCAGCATTGTAGGTGCCATTTTTTTTAGGCAGGCTGCAGATATTCATTGCGGCTATTCAAAGCCCCGTAGGTGACCACAGTTGGGGGGTGCTGCTGGGCCAGGATTGGGGTGAACATTGCCAGATAGTAGAAGAAGCAAGTAGAAGATCCTGACAAGGGCCTTGAATTGGTGGTGTTTTGTTGGGTAGCGGCAGCTGGCAAGCTTAGAAAGTGATGAGCAGGGAATGGGTAGTTGTGTGAGGGCTGGGATGGCCAGGTGGAGTAACAGACAAGGAGGGCTCAAGGCACAGAGAGATGGAGGGGGAGGTAGAGGGGAGGGGTGCAGGGAGGCTATGGGGAGAGGCAGGGTGATGGAGAGGCTATGAGGGGTGAGGTGCTTCCCCAGCAGTAAATGTGTGTATATACTGGAGGCAACTGGGGGTTTGTTGCTGAGCAGGGTATATGTGGTTAGCAACAGTAGTATGGTTAGTTTTGTGAGTGGGTGTTGTTAGGGAGTACGGTGGTGATTGATGTGACCATGGGCAGGTATGAGTGGGTCTTGTTGACACCTAACATTGTGGCAGACACAGTAGGATACACTATTGTTTCCCACAATGTTTTCAAACATGAAAGGCCAGATTTTCAAAGGTGGATGTTTTTGGTGTCCATGAGGAAAACCTTGCTGGTCTGCAAGGTTTTTCCCCGCATGCACCCTACTTTCAATCGTGGAGCCATTTGTAATGGTCTCCTTGATTTACAGCAACTTGCTGCAATTTTTTGGTGTAGTTGCACTAAAATGTTACACCTGAGTAGACCAAGTGTACACCTTCCATCGATTCACCTGCCACCCGTGTGGCAGGTAAGACTTGGCGCTGGTGCAGAGTTTTATTTTCTACACTGGTGGCTCTGGAGTGGGACATAATCCCAACACAGGCTAAAGATCCAGCCCCAGATGTTTTTAATGTTCAGATAAGCCTGGCTGCCCTACAATGACTTTGCATTCTGTGTACTACTGTAGGTGCCAAAGCTATTAGGAACCATATTCTTTAAGCGTTAAGCACCCATCTGGGATCATTCGGGATACTGTACAGATTTTGAAGACATTTACAGCATAAACCAACCACTTGATAAATACAGCATAAAACAGCAATGCTGTAGCTGATTGGTTTGCAATCCAAAGAATCAGTTAGATAATTAAAAACAAAGTTAAAAAAAACAAATATTACATGACTGCTAGGCATAGAGTTGTCTTTATGTACCTTTGGAGGGTCCTATGCCTTATGGAAGACACCGAGGTAAACAATACTGTAGATCACCAGTAGATTTAAAGTTACCAGAAGATACTAGATGCTCCCTCCAACTTCCATCCAGTTTCCCTCCTACCAGTTCTTTCCAAGGTCATCGAGAGGCTAATGAGTAGGCAAACTGTAACTTATACTCTAGCTCAGGTTTTTTGATTTGTACCATTCCGGCTTCTGCCCTAACTACTATACCTACTCCTCGTTCTAGCAGGTCACTGACATTGACTATATTCATTCCAATATGGACAAGGGCATGGTCACTGGGACCACCTTTATTGACCTTGCCATGGCCCTTTGAACTGTGGACCACAATCTACTCCTGGAAAAGCTGGTAGCCCCCAGCATATTTCCCTCTTCTCTAGCATGGTTCTGCTCCTATCTTACCAACAGAGCGCATTCAGTCAAGCTATAATGAAACATAACTACCCCCCCCCCCACTGGTCACCCATCTTCATAAATGATCTCTCACAGTCTTTCTCCTACTGTGACATACACATATACACTGATGGTACAGTTATCTATGCATCCGACCCGTCTGCCCCTTCCATTGAAGAACCCTGCAAAAGGACTTCTGTGCTGTTCAAAAATGGTTTCAGGCTAATTGACTAGTAAGGAACCAGAAGAAAACAGTAGCTGTGCTGTTCAGATCCACCTGCTTGTTAAATACAGTTCCTAACTTGCTAGACCTATCCTTCATCCAAGGGGATTTCCTTAACTTAGTATCTTCTTTAAAATGTCTAGGCATGCATCTGGATCAGCAGCTCAATTACTCAGGCCACATATATCCCAAGTAACAACCAAATGCTGTGAAAAGTCAGGTGCCCTTTACAGGGTGAAATGCTGCCTCCAGCTGCACATCAAGAAACTGGTGGTTGAACACTCCATATTCCTCCTGTTGGACAATGGGGACACAGTCTACACAGGAGCCAACTCTTCCACCCTGTCCAAACTGACAACACTGTTCAATACACTATGCAGATTCGTATTGACCTGTTCCCCAAGAACCCACCACTGTATAATGTAAAATGAACTCGGATGGCTACCACCCCCAAAGAGGTACTGTCTACATACTGCACTACTGGAGGCTTGGTACTGGTCAGGTAAACTCCCTCAATACCTCCTGTATCTTTTTACACCAGCCTCAAATTGCACTTACTCCCTTGGGTCAGAGAACAGCCAAAATTTCCAGATCTCTATATACAGAGGAAGTTTAAGGTGAACCTCAATCCCCTATAGACTTCTTTCTGTTTGGAATAACTTGCCTGCTAAAATCACCACTGCCAATTCCATTACGTCATGTAAGTGAAAAATAAAGGCTCATCATGCCTCCCTGACTGCATGCTCCAACTTCCCTATTCATGCCTCCTTTGGGTGCAACAGTCACAGGTCTGATACCTCACAGAGGGCATGATGATCCACAGACTATGTCCCCTGCAACCCAGGCATCCTTAGCATATTGCCTGTTGCATGATACGTTTGTTACATGATCCATAGATACTGTGGGCTCGATTTTTAAATTTCAGAGAATGACACAAGGTGCTTGGGCCAGAAAAGAATGATGTAAGGAGCACACTGCATTAAAACTGGTGTCACTTCAGATTTTCTTATAATGCTTGCTTCAAAAGCAAAATTGCCTGCGTCGAAGTGGTTGTCATCAGGGTGGCGTAAAAAAAACTGGTGCACCATATTGCAACAGGGCTTATGTCACAAAAATGTTACACATCCCCTTTTTTTTAATTTTTGAAGGTGGAGGCTGTTGAAACTGTACCAAAGATAGCATGCACCTGTTAGGCTAGCCAGAGCTGGTCAAACTGACCCTGGTGCATATAAAGAAGAGGGTAAATCCTGTAGAGGTTTGGTTATAGAGCCCATATTTACTTGTAGGACTAGTTTAGAGCATTTTAGGGGCTTTAATATGCCATTGTCTTGGCTATTCCATCTGCTGTATTTTTTGACTTGGCTTGAGTCATTCTCACCCCGTGCATTGTTTTTTTGACACAACTTGAGTCGTTTCTCTCCCTATGCATCAGTCCTCTTTTTGACTCACCTTGACTTATTGCTGCCCCTACATCATCTTTTTGACTCAGCTTGAGTCATTCTCACGCCATGCACTTTTGACTGAGCTTGAGTCATTCTCACCCCGTGCATTGTTTTTTTGACACAACTTGAGTCATTTCTCGCCCTATGCATCAGTCCTCTTTTTGACTCACCTTGACTTATTGCTGCCCCACATCATCTTTTTGACTCAGCTTGAGTCATTCTCACCCCATGCACTTTTGACTCGACTTGAGTCATTCTCACCCCATGCATTTTTGACTCGGCTAGAGTCATTCTCACCCCACACACTTTTGACGCAGCTTGAGTCATTCTCACCCCATGCATTTCTGACTCAGCTTGAGTCATTCTTGCCCCCTACATTGTCTTTTTGACTCAGCTTGAGTCATTCTCACCTCATGCACTTTTGACTTAACTTGAGTCATTCTCACCCCATGCATTTTTGACTCAGCTTGAGTCACTCTCACCCCATGCATTTTTGACTCAGCTTGAGTCATTCTCACCCCATGCATTTTTGACTCTGCTTGAGCCGCTCTCACCCCATGCATTTTTGACTCGGCTTGAGTCATTCTCACCCCATGCATTTTTGACTCAGCTTGAGTCATTCTCACCCCATGCATTTCTGACTCAGCTCGAGTCATTCTTGCCCCCTACTTTGTCTTTTTGACTCGGCTTCAGTCATTCTCACCCTATACATTTTTGATTCAACTTGAGTCATACTCACCCCATGCATTTTTGACTCTGCTTGAGTCACTCTCACCCCATGCATTTTTGACTCAGTTTGAGTCATTCTTACCCCAAAGTTTTTGACTCAGCTTGAGTCATTCTCACCCCTTGCATTTTTGACTCCACTCAAGTCATTCTCAACCCATGCATTTTTGACTGAGTTTGAGTCATTCTCTCCTCATGTGTGATATTTTTGACTCAGTGGACCTCTTGCATCAATTTGTGGGAATCTGTGACAGAGAAGGTTTGTCTTTCAAAATATGGCACACTGTATTGTGCATACCTAGACTTGACACAAGGCTGTTGTTTGACGCACCTCATGTCGATCTATGGGCCCTTTGAAAATCTGGCCCTGTGTCTTTTATATGACTCCAATTGCACTTGCCTAAACATTGCACCTTGTATTTATTTGTTTTGTATTCTTATGTTACTTACTGCTGTTGTTAATAAGAACACCTGTGGAAGAAATGTTTTCCTGCATCTTTTTGTAACTTCTTACCTGTACCCATTACCTTCTCACCCCCTTCCCATCCCTCAGGTCGCAACTGGAAATTAATCTTCTCTGCTCTGCTTGTTTACCTGTTAAAACATGTTTAAATATATAAACAAATACATCAAGTGCTTCCTGGCAGCTCCAAGGGAGTGGCTTGGGGGTGTGGATGCTGAGAAGCCCAGAAATACAGACAGTTATCTATGTACGCTCATGCTGCACAATAAAGCGTCATTTTTTTAATTGTAGCTCTGTTATGAAAAAAATATATATTTTTTATTTTTAGGTTTAGTTTTGTTTTAAAAAATAATATATATATATATATATATATATATATATATATATATATATTATTGTTAAGGATGCTAATACTGATCTGTGTATGGTAGGTGGTATTTTAGTTTAGTTATGTATTTATTTATTTTACAAGTAATTTACCAGGTATAGTCCAGGTGAAATGAAACATCTTGTTTCCAGTGGGGTCCTGTTTCTACCCAGTTCCACAGTTGGGTGGACTGGCACTCTGGGACCTTCAGTGACTTGCCCATGGTCATGTAGTGAGTAATCAGCTCCAACAGGGTTCATATCTGTGATCTCCTTGTTCCCAAGCCAGAGCTCTGACCACTAGATCACACTACCTCCTCAGTGCCTTTCTGACAAACTTCAGAATGTATTCATCAATAATTTATCAACCCTTTATATTTCTTTATTTCTGATAAAATATTAAGGAAGCATAAGTGTAGAGGGTATGTCAAGTGTTACTGAATATAGCCCTTTGCAAATAACAGTAACAACATTTTTTATTTTAATCCCATTTTTGCCAGATCTCTTAAATTTCGGTGTGTTTATTTGAGGAAGATTGTGACTGAACTTGTAGGAAAAGAAAGTAACTTTAGTTTTAAAACTGAATTATTGTACTTCAGAATATGTCTCAGCTAGAGATGCAAGCGAATTTAAATTCCTTGGCCAAAGTGTGAGCAGTGGGCAGTTCGGCGTTGCCACTCCGCGCTACATGGAGTGGCAGCGCAAGTGCTCACTCCACCTTGTCATTACCACTTCGCGAAGGCAGAATAGCAATGCCAAGTAAGGCGTAAGTCATTGTTTTTAATGGACTTTGCGTTCCTCATTATGATTCTAAGTGATCCACTTGGTGTTTCAGATTTGGCAACCCCCCCACACACGTCACATGGCTTACAGTACTGTAAGTCACATGCTCTTTAGCTAGGCAGGAAGGAAGTGAGTCATACAAGCAGACACTTTTACTTTTCTCCTGTGCAAACGGAGAGAGAAGAGTGTGTTTTGTGATTACTGATACTTTGAGATCAGAGCGAGAAGGAGATTTAAACTTTGATTTAGACCCAACAGCTTTTTTAAAAGCTACATTTTTTGGTATTTTCTGTACTCTTTTTTCACTTAATTTGTTCTTTATGTAAATTTTATTTTTCTTACCTTTATAAGTAGTTAGTTGTTTACCCCCGAGGCAGGACCAGCACCGCCTCCTGTCCTGACTCTGAGGCAGTTGAACCATCACCACCACCAAGTCCAGCACCAGGTCTTCTGGAGCAGGATGTGCCTGTTGCCCCGGGCCCAGGTGTGGATCCCATCCCTGTTCAGCACCATGACCAGTTGGCTGCCAGTTCATCTGACCCTCCCCTGCCTGTGAATGGTCCTCCCTGCACCTCCATTGTTTGGCAGTTTTTTGACTGTATCTGGGGGGGACAGCAGTGTGGTCAAGTGCTGCCTATGTGAGGTGGAGGTGCACCATGGCCCCCTGGGGACTGGGGGCCAGCACACCAATATGCTCAATCACCACCAGTTGGAGTGGCAGGCTGCCACAGAGCAGACCATGCTTGCACCTGCTGGTCGTTCTGTGGCAGAGGGTGAAGCTGTGCATGGCGGCATCCCTAAGAAGAGGAGGGCCACAGCAGCACCTGCTGCTACACCAGCACCACCACCCCCACCACTAGCAGGTCAGCCTGTATAATGCGTGGACCCCAGAGAACTGCGTGCAACTCAGGCTGACTTGGCAGTTCTCTGGAGTGCTGTTGAGGAGAACAATGAGAGGGTGAGTGCTGTGGAGCAGCGGCTGGATCGCATAGAGAGACATCAGTTGCAAATTATGTCCATGCTGGAACTGCTGCTGGATCACCGCGGGATCCCACATTAGTTTTTTTCCCTCACACCATGTGCCCCCCCACACCTTCCTTGCTGTGTTATAAAATGTATTCCTTCACCATCCCTGACCCTTGTATGTAATTATGCCCTTTTTTGTTGTCTTCCATGTGCGTGACACTTTGTATTCTGAGCAGTGCAAGTATACTGTGCTAAACTGCATGTGTGCAGTCAGTCTTCTTTCCAGTCTGTGTATGTACTGCAAACACAATCCAAATCCCTGACTTAAAAACACTTATTAATGAGTACAATAGTGGGATAGTGAAGCATGGAGAGATGCTATAAAACAGGCTTAAAACACATTCAAGTAACTATTAAAAAAAATTAATGTTGTGATTCGTGACGTGATCGTAAATCGTGATTTGTGACTGCACTGGTGACTGTGATGATGATGAGGAACGTGATTTGTATAACAGGTGACTCGTGATGATGGTCCTGACTTAAAAACGCATATTAATGAGTACAATGTTCGTGCAGAATTATGCACCGCACCTGTCCAGTACTCTGAAGGGAAGCCAAAGAAACAACTGTGACTTAAGTTAGAGCTGGAGATTGGGCCCTAAAGAGATGCAAATGCACGGACAGATTAAGATTATGCTGTGCACTGAAGAGATGCAGATGCAAAGGCACAGCACCTTACCAGTGCTAACCATCAGAAATTCAAATCTGGAAAAGAATTCATTTGCCGGTTGGGGCGGGCCGCGGGGGGTGGGCCAGTGTACTGCACTACTGCAGTAACAGTCACTAGTACTAGCACCAGTAAAGATACCACAAAGAAGTACAAAACTTACACAGCTGCAGTGGATAGCAGGTTCACATTGCTGAAATTATGTGGCACAATAAAAGGTGTCTGATTTGATGATGCGTCACACACATACTGACACACACACACACACACACACACACACTAAGTAATGCGTAGCAAATTGAAAACTTTAGTAATATAACTACATATTTTAAACAAATTAAAATTATGCACTGCTGCACCACAACAATCAGCAAACAAATTGCAAGAATTATAAAAGATATTACTGTGTGTACATTAACACAGTTATACAAGAAAAATATCACCAAAACAGAAAGCACTGCCTTTTTCTCCAGGTTAATCTACCTACACCACAGATATGCCCCTTCCCCAAAGCACACTTCCACTGTCTCTCAGTACACAGACTGAATGTTGTACTTTAACATTCAAACTCCACACACAAACAATAAATGCTCGATGATATGAGCACAGGAGGGTTTCCTATAATCGATGAACTAAAGTTTCAGCAAAACAAATGACCCAAAAAGGCTTTTTTAACAGCTTTTAGAAGGTTTGAATCGCAGAGCGCTCTCAGAGCAGATGGTCTCCTACAGCTTCATACACACACTACCCCAAACTGAGGCTGTGCAGAACAATCTAGAGCCCATGTGACCTGAAATCCCATTAATCACTGCAAAATTCGCCTTTGGAGCTTAAAAATAAGGCAAAGTGAAGCGGAGTACATTGTTTTCAATGTACTTCACCTTAAGAATTGGTGGAGTAGTGGTTTGGGAAGGCGGAGTAACGTGAAGTCATTGTTTTCAATGGACTTCGCGTTACCCATTATAACACGAAGTACTCCGCTTCCCATTGTGGAGCACTCCATGAATTCGCCTTCACTCCATGAATCACTCCGCGGAGCGAATTGGGGCCATTTTGCCCACCACTAGTCTCAGCAAACATAGAGAGGGATGTACTTAAGTAATAATGGCCAAGAAGTCAGTCATTTCCAAGGGATTAACGACCAGTTGAGGTGATTGGTGGCCCAAAGCACAGCGAAGGCCACGTCCCTCCAGTCGGTCATTAATCCAAAGAAAAGACCAGCTTAGACATTGTTATTGTGATTATACGTCTAATCACAATAGCAATTTTCATTTTGTACTAGTAGTTTTGCTTACTTTCAGGTTTTGAGTTGAGTGATAAAAGCTGTTTTTGCCACCGAGTGTCATTTGGTAGCTGGATTGGTCATTTGTCAGATGTTAATGACCCATCCAGTAGTTAACCAGGAGCCTCACTAGGCTCATGAATATTTAATGAGATGACTTATAACTCATGGTAGTGATTCATCATTTATCTCTTTGCAGCTGATTTATAAGTCAGGCACTGAACAGGCCCTCCATCAGTACACAATGAGCAAAGATGAACCACTGTTTAGGCTCGCCAAGGCAAATGCTGAATACCTCAGTCAGGTAAGGAATGTTGTTCTCTTATGAAGCAGGCAATTATGTGTAATAAATGGTAGAAGCAAATATTCCACAGTACTATTAGGTGTATGAGGAGAATAAACAATTCCTTCACTGAACGTCAATGCCAAGGTGTTTATGAGGCAGGATATGTTTATTCCCAACTCCATCTACTTCTGATATTGTGGCTGTTATTATTGCATAAGGAGTTTGTTTTATGGTTGCACTGCATTGCTATGCAACAGCCGTTTTGCTGTCTGGTGAGAAGGGCAGTAGCAGAACCAGAAATGCTGGTAGAGCCTTCCACTTGGGAATGCTTTACACGTGGACAAATAGTTTGCTTCATAGTAGGCAAACACTTTTTCTGATTTGTGTGGTGAATTAAACTGCACTTTGCAATGGGTATTAGCCTCTGAATGCTATACTTACCTGCCTGCTGCAGCGACTCTCTGCCTCGAAACTTACTGGCATTGCTGCTGTTAAAGAAGTCACTCCATAGCACCTGAGGACACTTATTTTATGTCGATACCAATCGTTGAGTTTGTGAAGGGTTTGTATGTCTTGTTTGGCAATTCATGTATAGCTATTGAAAACTAAGTGCTACTTACTGCAGTAGTTGATCATGTGATGCAATCAGGACACAAGGGTTAGCATGAAGTATGGTCATTTGGGCCCACCGTATAGCAATAGTTTGAATTCAGACTGGCTAAGTGGGTTCACCTGTAACATACTGTACTACTGGTTACCACTTGTTTAAACACTGGATACTGAAACAGAACACCAAATATAATAAATCTGGGAACATTAAAAAAAAAAACAGGTTGGCTTAACAAGCCTGTCCATAATTTAAAAACATTACACTTTATTGTCACCTTCCGCAGTACCTGCTTTTTCTCCATATTATCTTCTTCTAACCAAAATACTGAATTTATTGTACCTTCTTGTTCTGGCTAATAAGACTCTGTCTCAACTATCAAAAGATCTTTTAAAATTCTGAAGTCATATCTGGTTTGGAATTAGCGCACTCTGCAGGTGATTTGGGACCCTTTACTAGAAATTATAGCTACACTTTATTTTAAGCATCGGTTTCAGTGTACCTAATCGTTACATGCAACAGAGGAACTACCCTATAGTCTCATGTTTGTTGCATGCAGCTACTGACACTTAAAGTGTAACCGAAATTGCCTTTCTTCACTAATAACAAAGTAGTACTACCAGCTTTTGTGGGACGTAAGATTTAGCACGGGCTGAGACACTGGAATATGCTTGTTTAAAATATATAATACAGTTATTCACTTGGATTATACTATTGTTAGCATAAAGATATCACTGGCATGTGTTATTTTGTGTTTACTTGCCATTCAGTAAAATATTAAGTTGTACTTTTAGAATTTAATATGAAAGAGAATGTTACCACTTCCGACCGGTGTCAATGTTTCCATAGAAAATCTATAAGAGCAGCTGGGAGAAACAGAAGCAGAAAGGATTTGAGTTGCATCTTGATTCAATCCCCATCCTGACAGCCAAGGCCAAGAGGGATCTTGCAAGTGATGTAAGTACTACAGTATAAATGCTGCAGGACACCTGACATTTTGCCACATGTCAACATCATATTTGTTATGTACTGTATGATGGAAAAGTACTACACCTTGCTGTGACAATACTACAAAAAAACACATGGAATCATATTGCCAAAGATGTTGAATGTCAAGCCAGAAGCACATACTGTACATTCTTCTGCTGGGTGCTCATCAGTAGTAAAGTCCCTGGTATTCTCAGATAATATTTTATATACATTAGATATCACAGGCAAAATTTTCCATGAGATCTTAACTCACTGGAGAATGGTCCACAAATCTCTTTCCCCACACACATTCCTCTTAACCTTGCATCACTGAATGTAAGAAATTAACTTGCGAAACGTGGGAAAATCTAGGACACCTGCGTGGGACACATCATCAAATATGGAGAAAAGTTTATTTATTTTAGCATGTAGAGTATTATACATTTCAGCTATAAAGACATGAGTTTACAGTATCTGCTCTGTGCAGACAGTAACTTTTCCATGCGGGACACGTGGGAAGCAGCAATGTTGGGAAATAATATGAGGGACATCCCTTAAGGAGGACAGGAAATGGTTTCTAATTAGTAGCTGTTTGTAATGTTCCCATTTACAGAAACAATGGCCCAGATATTCAAAAGGGTTGCGCCATGCGCAACAGGGTTGTGCATGCGCAAGTCCTACATTGCGCCATTCTGCGATATTCAGCAGGAGACAGTTGTGCCACTGAAAACAGGTTGAGCAACAGCGCAATGCAAATGAATGCATGCTCCACAGGAGGGGGAGGAACCATGCATAAACTGCACAACCCGATATTCAGTCGGGTTGTGCAGAGTTGTGCATGCGCAACCCCCAACCTGCGCCTGCACAACTTTGAGCCAAAAAAAAGGATCAAGTTGAGGACCACCCACAGGTGAGCTGCTGTATTGCAGGGCGCAACACAGCAGCTGCCACCCGTGGCTGGCCCCCAACTCAGTCCCTGTGCCCCCCACCAGCCCGATCGTGGGCAGAGCGTAAAACAACCCCACACATCTCCCAATGCCCGATCGCGGGCAGAAAGTATCATGACCCCACACACATCTCCCAATGCCCGATCGCGGGCAGAAAGTATCATGAAACCCCCACACATCTCCCAATGCCCGATCGTGGGCAGAAAGTATCATGAACCCCACACATCTCCCAATGCCCGATCGCGGACAGAAAGTATCATGAAACCCCCACACATCTCCGATGCCGATCGCGGGCAAGCGTGAAACAACCCCTCCCAATTGCCCAATCGCCGGGCAGAATGTAAAAGCCCCCAACCCGAATATCTCCCTGGTGGTCAGTGGACGTAATCCCGATCGCGGGCAGAATGTCAGTTACAACCCCCAAACATCTCCCTGGTGTCTAGTGTCCCCACCCACGAAGCCCCTCCACAGCTCCCCCGGCGGCGGAGCGGCAGCATCCCATCCGCCTGCCACCCGCGCCCGCCCGACTGACTGTCGGTGGGGCTGCCGCCCATTGGTGCAGAGCTACAGCCAATGGGCATACGCATCCATACCATACATGACAGTCAGATTTGTGAATGATGGACTGTCGTATACGGTATGACTGCGCCCGTGGCGCATAACTCAGCATCATAGCGTCTGCCCCGAACGGATCGGCGAAGCGGCGAAGCGGCAAACAGGTAAAATGCTGCCGCCCGCCGAAAACGCAGAAACCGAGAAATCGTCAAATAAAGAGGACGTGGACCTGAGGAGATGTTTGGGGGTTGTAACTTGACATTCTGCCTGCAATTGGGCATTACGGTCCACTGGACCACCAGGGAAGATATTCGGGTTTGGGGGCTTACATTCTGCCAGCGATTGGTGCACTGAAGGGGTTGTTTCACGTTCTGCCAGCGATTGGGCATCGGGAGATGTGGGCGAGGTTTCATGTTACTTTCTGCCCGTGGATCGACATTGGGAGATGTGGGGTTTCATGATACTTTCTGCCTGATCGGCATCGGGAGATGTGTATGGGGGGTTTCATGATACTTTCTGCCCGCGATCGGGCATCGGGAGCCGTGTGGGGAATATCTACACTGCCCCATCGGGCTTGCCGGGAGATGTTAGGGGAAGAGTGTATACACATACTGCCCGATGATCGGGCTGCAGGGAGTGCGTCAGTCTCCGACGGCTGCTGCCTGGCAGGGCGGCCAGGTGCAAGTCCTCGGGGATCGGCGCACCTACATGCTAATGGCATGCAAATGGGGCCATAAATAGATGCAAATGGCCCCCCCTGCGCCTTGCATGAATTATGGCCCCATTTGCATGTCACCTTTTGAATATCGGAAATTTGCGCATGGCGCAATGGTACTTGCGCCATCGCAAGTTTAATGCTCAACTCTGACAACTTGCGGTGGGCGCCAAGTTCCACTCTTGCTCCATGCACAGTGGCAGTGGCTTGGGGTGATATTCAAAGGGGTTGCTCAATGTAACTCCTTTGAATAGCCAGCTCCCTCCCTCTTGTAACTATTTTGAGCAGCGCGGGGCTTGAAACCTCAGAATGGCGCAGTTTGAATATCTGGGCCAATATCCATAAGTCTAAATTATCCATATGTAACTACCTCAGTAAAAAGTGATGTGAAAAACTGTATATTGCATTGTTTTGTTTTTATGGGCAGCACCCTGTTGCAGTTCTCTTCACGAAACCAGTGATTTGGAGTTTTAACTGTATCACGGTTTGAGCAAAGAACTCTTAAGCAATGTTCTGATAGGACAATAGCTAATGTTTAGCATTCCATACTCAAACCATGACATAGTAAACACTCCAAATTACTGCTTCCATGAAGAGAACCGTTCAGAATGTTGTTCATAAAAAGAAAACAATTGAAAACATAGTCTTTCGCATCAGTGTTTATTAAGGTTTAGTTAAATAGGGTTCATCTGGAGGCAAGTTTATCATTTCTCTTACTAGGAGCATTACTAACTACTGCCAATTAGCATAGATTTCCTGTCCCCTTTAAAGTGGAACAATTAAAAGGTATGGTTCCGTCTTTGAAACTACTACAATATGAGTGTTTTCATTCTGTTTCTGTATTTTGGAAGCTGCCATTATCCTGCATTTTTGACCCATGTTCCAAACTGAATCTGTCTGGGCTTATTCCCTTAGATGATAGATGTACTGTATTTCAGTCATGTTGCACATCTGTAGTTTGAACATTTAGTATGTTCCATTCTGCTGTTTTGTGGTCCGGTGACATCTGTTACTGCCAAATCAGCAACCCTGTGACTAAAAACAATATCCAAGCAATAGTTTCTATTGCTTGGATAATGCTTTGCTAATGATAAAGCACCATTTCTTGCATTCTAGAACACGCCACTTATTAGACCTGAATAATAGATAATGAGACAAAGAACCTCAGCACAAAAGCACTGAGGCAAGGGTTTCACAGAGAGGGTACTAACAACAAAGCCAGGTTTCAAAGAAATACAAAGTCTAATTTTTTCAACCTTTACAGTATGTGTGAGAGGCCATTTAGCACAATACACTTCTGCTTAAAAAAAAAGCCAGTCTAAATTTGTCCATGGTGATTTGCATATATATATATATATATATATATATATATATAGGTTTTATTTATCTCTAAAAATTGATTAGCGTTTTGCTCATAAAACTGCTAAATCTTTATGAAAATGCATAGCTCTTGCCTCATTGGGTTTATTAAATACAGCACTTCTAGAAAATCTATATAAATACTTTCTGTATAGTTAGTATCTTCCCAAGAAAAAAAACTGCTAATCAATTATTTAAAACCCTGATATATATGTGTGTGTGTGTCTATCCCATGATGTGTTGCATTACTGGGGTAGATGGAATGCTGAATAATACAGGTCACTTCATGGTTTCAGTCTTAGCTCTGTTCTGAGAATTCATTAGCTCAAGCTCAGAGATCTGAATCCAAACAGTGACATTGTCAAAATGTCAAATTCCTGGTTCCGTGAAAGGAATTGTACAGAATGTTGTCTGTACAAAGAAAATACTACAAAACACATTTTACAGTTTTAATGGGTACAGCAAATTATAGATCTGTTTCAGGTTTGAATATTATTTCTGAAAACAGGAACATCACAAGCAAAGTGACACAAATGTCTAGTCCCCTGTAAAGGAGAAATGTGCCGAACCTGTAAGTCATTTTCTCCTGTGGAAGCTGATTTGTATATACTGGTTCTAATTATGTCACTGTTCCATCTCTACAGGCTTTTTTTGCTACACAAGTTGGGATTTACACATGGGTAGTAAGTAAGTGGGGATTTACACATAGGTAGTGAATACCATTTTAGAACTGTAGGATGTAGATTATGTCCCTGATGAGCTGTTCTATTGTTTGTACAATGCATCCGTGTTCTACTATAGAACTCTGAATTGGGAGGGGCATAGACTACATTATACAGTTCTAAAATGATACTTACAGTAACAACTGAGTGCAAATCCGAAACACTCGCTTAGGTTACTAATTGGCCCATATAGATGGAATAATAATAGCAATGGAGCCATCATGTAAAAAGCAGCTTGTACTGGGAAAATGACTTTCAGGTTGACCATAGTTCTATTTTAAATATTTTACATTGTAATAGTTAGAAAATTAGGTAAATTGTCCTTTAAATAAGATATTTTACATTGTAATAGTTAAAAAATTAAGTAAAGCATCTTACAGTGCCTGTACATTTTTACAAACTACATTTTGATAAGAAAAATGTATTCTGTCAGTTTATTTTATACAGTTTGCAAGAACTGAGAAAACATTCTCTCCTGTCTAAATTTTAACTAATGTTTCTATGAAAGGGTGGTGGGAAATGGAGGCCTTGTGCTTAGTCCTTCTTCGCCACCCCCCTTAGAGGCTGAGTAGGCTCAGTATCAGGACAAAACGTGGTTGTGAGGGGGCACTTTGAAAATATGACACTCTTCAAGTGTTACAGTTGACAATTCTTCTTTATTTCTTCTCCCCCCACATTTTGCTCCATGAAAGAGCTTGTTCACGGGGTTTTATTATTTTACTTTTGCTTCTTATTCTTGTTCTGTAAATACATAATATTTATAATCTTAGCTTGATACAGTCTGCTAAATTAATATCATATTCATTTATGCACAAAGTGTATCCTTTCACAATAATGTCATGTATTGTACCTTACACTGCTTTCCTTCCTTTACTTCATTTTATCCTTTAATTTTCTTTTAGTTTTAAACAGGTATGGCACTTCTCATTACTGCAGCTTAACGTGTCCTGGAATGACACAAAAGATGCGTACTACTTATTCGTTTGTGCTACTCTTGGACAAATACACTGTAATCTTTTAACTGCTGCCTTAAATTACCTGACCCCCTCCGTAACTGAGACAGTGACTTACCTTTACTGTTTACTGGTTTTCTTTCAGCTTCTGCTGTAAAGATACAATTTATAACACTGCATTTTAGAAAACTTGTTCATCGTCCATTCGATGTGTCATTTTACTTCTTTAACAGATAAAATGCTGGTTTTGAATGTTTTTATTTCTGCTCTTTCCTCCTAATGGAGAGTGGCTTGTTTATGCAAAGCGTTTGCTGCGTATGTTGAAATGGCCACTTGAGTTACTGCTATTGCTTCCACTGTCTCTGTGTACCTCTCAAGTCTGCTTTGAAAAACTCCCGCGGTATGACATCATGTCCGTGTTTCCACACAAGCGTGAGTCTGATTGCTCTGCAACTGCAAACAAATCCCCCTCAGTAGGAAGGAGTCTGGAGTTTGTTCAAAGCAGACTCCTTAAACAGTGCATTAGAACAACTACTTAGCACTACTTCTTCTTAATGTTACTATTTCATTATATTTCAGAGGAAAGATTGTTATATTAACATGAGCTCCCTGATTACTGGGGCTGGGGTGGTCAGTTCAGTGCGATAATATGGGAGGGCAACTCAGGTCAAATGTTCTGCACTTATGTGCTCACATTTTTTGGTTACATAGGTTGTATCTTATAATCATTGTTACATTATGACAGTTGTTATTAAAGTTTTGTGTTATGTTCTTAACAACATGTATTTTAACTGCTTGTCATTCTTTTACATGCATACATGCCAGTTTGTTTCAGTATTCATTCCGATGGACCTATCTAATGTTGTCATGCGGAAAATCCACCTCATTTCAACATTTAAAAGACAGTCTCTAAAGTTCCCTCCTATTGGAGGGAGGGGTTACCTTTCCTAGACCCCAAAATCTCAGTGATGCACCACTATGTCCTGCCTCATTGAAATGTGTGGCTACTGGTGAGGTCTCATCCTTTCTCTTGATATCCCCTTTATGCTTCTGTATCCTGGTTTTAAGCATTCTTTCTGTCTGTCCCATGAATAGCTTATCACAAGGACACTGCAGAATGTGTATGACCCCTTCCTTTGTTCAAGAAGCTCATGTTAATATAACAGTCTTTCCTCTGAAATATAATGAAATAGAAACATTGAGAAGTAGTGCTAAGTAATTGTTCTAATATGCTGTTTAAGGATCCCGCTTTGAACAAACTCCCAAATCCTTTCTAGTGAGGGAGATTTGTTTATGGTCGCATAGCAACCAGACTCACGCATGCGTGGAAACATGGACATGGCGTCATGACATCATACTGCAGGAGTCTTTCAAAGCAGACTCAAGAGGTACGCAGAAACAGTGGAAGCACTAGCAGTAACTCAAGTGGCCATTTCAACATACGCAGCAAACGCTTTGCAAAAACAAGCCACTCTCCATTAGGAGGTAAGGGCAGAAATAAAAACATTCAAAATCAGCATTTTATCTGCTAAAAAAGTAAAAAGATACATTGAATGGATGACGAACAAGTTTCCTAAAACACAGTGTTACAAATTGCATCTTTACAGCAGAAGCTGAAAGAAAACTGGTAAATAGTAAAGGAAAGCCACTGTCTCAGTTACGAAGGTGGTCAGGCCATTTAAGGCAGCAGTTAAAAGATTGTTAAGCATATTTGTCCAATAGTAGCACAAAGGGTCATAGTAATGTGTGATCTTTGTGCTCATTCCAGGACACGCTAATGCAGTAATGAGAAGTGCCGTACCTGTTTAAAACTAAAAGAAAATTAAAGGATAAAATGAAGTAAAGGAAGGAAAGCAGTGTAAGGTGCAATACATGACATTACTGTGAATGGATACACTTTGTGCACAAATGAATATGATATTAATTTAACGGAACATGTCAACCTAAGATTATAAATATTATGTATTTACCGAACAAGAACAAGACGCAAAAGTAAAATAATAAAACCCTATGACCAAGCTCTTTAATGGAGCAAAATGTGGGGGAGAAGAAATAAAGAAAAATTGTCAGCTGTAACACTTGAAGAGTATCATATTTTCAAAGGGCCCCCTCACAATCATGTTTTTTCCTAAATCTTAACTAAGTGTTGAGATAAAGGTCAGCTGTGTGATTATAATTATTTGCTAGGGTCAATTGCAACCTGAAACCATTATCTAAAATTATCTGTTACACATGAGTGTGCGTAATGAAGAACTGACTCACTCACCTGAAGCACTGAGCACACAACTGCTGCAGCCATTTGTACTTCTGTTTTTGGTCAACTCCGCTACTGCCTGCCTGCCATGGTTCTGTTACCAGAAATTAAGAAAAAAAAATGGCCAACTGTGACAGCTATGTTTATAATAGTTTATAAAAACTTCCCCGTAATCTATATTCATATAAAAAATAGTATTGATAGTCTGTCGATGCAAAATAACATAGTGATACTATATCATTACCAAAACCTATCCATAATTACTTAAAAAAAATTTTCAAATAGTATCAATAGATATAGAATAGTACTACCACATAAAAATGTATTTATAGGGCTGCTTTTGATTGACTTGTCTCCAAGCTTTCATAAAAAAAAATATTAAACTGTATTGCTAGGACTGCTTTTGAATGAGTTGACACCAAGCTTTCATTTAAAAATAAAATTACATTTCTAGCCTCAAGCAGTTCCAAAGTTAAACATTTCTGAAGGTAACTTCTTTCAAATATGCTAACTTTGGAATTGTTCAGGATACAGCTTATCTGATTTTGAAATAAAGCTTAGAGTCAGGTATGTTAATGTAAAGAATAATGTATAGGTAGGGTGTGTAATGTGTGCAGTTTTTTTTTTTACATATACTCAAGTTGTGTTTTACCTCATGAACCCTATGAACGATGCTCAAGGGGTTTATGAAGGCATGAGACACTGAGGGTGTGTGTAAAAATAACACCTTTGCGCACCCGTATCTATATATTGCTTTTTTTAATTGCTGACTTTAGTGACAAAACTGTGATAAAAATGTAATCAAAAAGTAAAACTGTGATAAAAATATTTTGCTCTTGTGTCTCCAAGCTCTGCTATGTGTACATTTTAATTGAGCCTAGGCATGTTTACAATGCTGTTTAGTAATTTTAATCAATTTTCTTAGCGCAAGGCTTTCCCATGCATGTAATCTGTCCCCCAGTCAAATTCCACTCCCCCGCACAGTATGCCTGTCTAATCTCAGCATTTCTAGTGATGAACCAAGGGGGTGCTGCCCTTTCTACTCGATCTCTTCCAAACAGTGTCTTTCCTAAAATATTGTGGTTGGTAGTGCCATAACTCCCCTCCAACTGTAACCCTCCAATGTTTCCTGCTTGGGTCTTTTCTATACTATGACACTGTGCTGTCAGTTAAAAAGGAAATTTTTTACTGCTAGAGCGTGGCTTGCACTATACTGCACTGTATTGATTAACAGCACTCATGGGAGGTATGGTGAGTAGTATGGAAGAAATCAGTCAAATTGAGAAAGATCTGAAGGTATTGAACAATGGGCCACAAGAAATGGTATGTCCGACAATAGTGACAAAAATGTAGTCATGCATCTTGTACCCAAAAACAACAATCACAGATATTGTCTGAATGGAACCACCCTACGAGAAGTTGAAAGGAAAAATGTTTTGGGAGTAATTATAAATATTGACCTAAAATTTAGAAAACACTACAAGAATATCACTGCAACAACTAACAGATTACTGGCTTGTATCAAAAAAACATTCATAATCAGAAATGAAAACTGCATTATTTTGCTATCTAGAACCTACATAAGACCACATCATGACTACTGTATCCCATTGTGGAAGTCCGTACCTTAGAAAATATATTGACAACATCAAAGGGTTCAACATAAGGCTACAAAGATGAATACTAGACTAAAACAAAAAACGCATATGAACAAAGACTGAAGGAACTGGGACTTTGTTCCCTGGAAAATAGGAGAGTGAGGGGGACATGCTGCAATTGTTTAAAATAATGAAGGATCGGGAATTAATGAAATGTCTTGGGATGGAATTTCACATAAGGGGGCTTCAACCTAAGAAGTCACAACAGACAACTTAAAATTGAACAAACCAACAAAACATGATAGAAGAGTTTTTTTAATCTTAAGAGTGGCAAAAGTTTGGAATGGACTACCTATAGAGCTGGTACATCCTGGTACAATTGCATCATTCAAGTCAAAGCTCGATGAACATCTGATACATGCCAATGGCACAATGCAGCCCTGCTAAGGAAGGAGACAGATTCGATGGACAGTAGCATTCTTCTGTCTTAAAGCAAGTATAATACCAAGCATAGCTGTCTCATGCTCACTGTTGTAATCGTCTGGCTACAATGAAAAATTACACCACGTTTATCCGGGTGTAATCGCATCAAGTCAGTAATTATTTTATTTATTTATTTATTGAAGAGTTTCACGAGAAAAACACACTGAGCAACAAATTTCTCGTCTTACAGTGTGTCCTGGTGGAGGGGGGAGAGGCGAACATAGGCAATATAGTATAGATAAATTGAATGTACATTTTCAATTACAGTTTGGTATGGCATTTACATAGCAAACCAGTGCAGATAAAGTGAATGCACATATACATAAGTTGTTGGATAAGACATATATAAAGGCAGAATCGAACCAAATACCTTTACAAGATTATGCATATAGTGCAATAAATCAAAATAAGCAGTGCAATAAATCAAAATAAGCTTGAAGTGCAATAATAATTATATATTGATATAGTATGCTGCTACATCTTCCATACAGCGGTATATAAAAACATGAAATGGGTCAAAACATTTTTAAAATCCCTTGTATTTTTAACAACATATTGACATATTCATGTATCAACACATCAGAACTGCATCATTATAATCGAGTCATGTTGATCAGAAACCAAACTTATTTAAACAAAAACTTAAGCTTCTGTGCATAAAAGTTCAACAGTTACAGCTTTCGAAATATAACTTGAAGCATCATAAAATATAAAAATTATTTTTGGAAATGGTAGGAAGATAGTTGTTCTGCTTAGGAATAATTGCATTCTTTTCTAGTTTGTGTCTAGCCTTACACAGCAGGTTCTGTTACCGCTCTGTTGTAATGTGTTGCTTATATCCCTTTTTGCACAGATAAAGTACAGAGAAGAGTATGAGAAGGCAAAGGGCAAATGGATTGGAGTGAAAGGGGTGATGGAGGACTCACAGATGGCACATTCTTTACAAGCCTCCAAATTACAGAGTGACCTGGAGTACAAAAAGGGATTTGAGGATTCAAAGACCAAGTACCATCTCTCTATGGACATGATGGACCTAGTCCATGCCAAAAAGGCTCAGCATCTGGCCACTGATATGGGATATAAAACACTACTGCATCAGTTTACGGCTTTGCCAACAGACATGAAAGTAGAATGGGCAAAGAAGGCCTACAACTTGCAGAGTGACGTGAGTCATTTGCGCTTGTGCTTTTTATTTTATATGAAGGTAATTAATGCAAAGATGGAGCTAGAGTCTGAAAAGCTTGACTCCTCACCACAGCATTATGATGGTGAAGTATATCAGATCATTTCCCTACAACTAACACAGGTATTGACCAAATTGATTAGTCAGGAATGTTTGATCTTGCGTCTTTCAGCAGAGATTTGGTTACATGCTCTAAAGCCCAGGGGTGGTACATTTGGGGATAATGTTAGCAGTATATCTCCAAAAGAGTAGTGAACCTATGGAACAGCCTACCAGCAGACACAGTGGAAATCAGGACAGTACAGGACTTTAAATTAAACCCAAACAAATTTCTGATTAATAAGAGAATCATGGGGTACCACAAGTGGGTAGGGATTCCTAATTAATTTTATTAATTTGTTTAGTTCCAATATGCACCTTTGAGCCAGAGTAGCTCATTTACAAAGGTTCCTCATCATCAGTCGAATACAACAAAGTTAAAATAGCACATACGGTTTCACATGCTAGATACACGATAATCACATGATGCAAACATGATATTACAGTACAGTAGGTTACAGCTCAGTTTACAATCAGGCCATCACACAATGTGGCATTATTAGGGTAAAGATCAACCAATGTAGGATGAGTGCTGAGAGCAGGGGAAATAGCAACTCCAAGAGCACTGCCGGGTGCAGGGGAGGCGGCACTTGCTAGATGGGGATAATTGCTATGTGTTTTCACAGTGCACTTTGTGGAGGTATTGGAATAGAAGACAAGACACAACTCCAGTTGTAGAAGGTGGCACTCAGACATCCAAATATTTATTGGAATAACATAGAAACATAGAATTTGATGGCAGATAAGGACCGCTTGGCCCACCCAGTCTGCCCATTTTCCTACCTACTGGATAAGCTGCAGATCCTAGTTAACCAGCAGCCTACTTCTTCTTACCCCCACCCTCCAGAATTGCCTTATGACTGTCCCATGCATGCTTGAATTCCACCACTGATTTTGACTCCACAACCTCCGAAGGCCGCTCCATGCATCCACAACCCTCTCTGTGAAAAATACTTCCTTAAATTACCTCTGAGCTACCCCCATCTTCAAATTGTGCCCTCTTGTTCTTGCACACCTCTTTTTTTGAAAGATGCTACCCTCTTGGACTTTGTTGATTCCCTTGAGGTACTTGAAAGTTTCTATCATGTCCCCCCTCTCCCTCCTTTCCTCGAGGCTATACATATTAAGCTCCTTAAGTCTCTCTCTTCATATGTCTTCCAGTGCAGACCCTGCACCATTTTAGTTGCCCTCCTCTGGACAGCTTAGAACAAAATAAATAAATAATAACGACAAAATAAAATCAAAAACTCCAAAAACAACATAAATGCAGCTCTAGAAAAATCTAGAGAGATGCTGACGTGACCGAGACCAACTTAAGACTGACTCTAAATAACAATTGAACTCTTTTTATAAGGAGAAGTGGTCACCTGACTTGTAACCCCTTCCCTGGGCTTAGAAGGAGGGACATTTTTGTTTAAATCGATTTTCTTTTATTCTTATATACATTAAATATATTCATTCACTTCATAAGAACATAAACATTACTCTGTATTTAATTTTTATAACTCATTAAGTTAGTTTGTCACTTTAAACTCCTCCCACATTAGGCTAGGGTGTAAATATTAACACAAAGGGGCCGTCCTGCTCTTAGAAAGGCAAGAAGAAGGGACAGGAAGAAGGAAGGGGGAGAGAGGTTCAGGAGTCCATGTAAGTCAAGTAAATATTAAACATAACGTAGAGAATTAAACAAACACCAAGTTTCATCTACTTTTATAAAGAGGGTCTAATCATCCAAATACTGTATCCCGTGTATCCAAATGCTCATTTTATACATTTCTTTGAGAGATGGAAACGATAATCCTTTAAATTTATCAAAACTTTAACAAACTATTCATTCATTTTATACGAAGGACAAGTTGCACTACGCTACATTATGGACTACAAACAATTGACTGAATGGGAAATGCCGCAATGCGACACGCCAGCCTTTGTACTAAATGGCTGGCTTGATAGCAGGCACGGTTTTAATATCCAAATTGGGAGCCAACAAGCAGAGACACTGACCGCGGGGTTTCTTAAAGAAAATAATAATTTTATTTAATAGAAAACGAACCCTCGGTCATGTCCTGTGAGAATAAAAACTATTCTTTAGTCCTCTCGCACGTTCGAGAGGTAAAACTGAAATTTCAAAAGGATAGCGAAAGCAAAAATCTCCCTAGCAGGAGAATAACGACGGAAGAAGGACGAATTTCATACCATAGTAGTCCACCTCGCATGTTCTGCGGAAAGAAAATAAACAATCCGACTGAAGTAAGTCTTCTGTTCAACGGAACAGAAGCTGAAGAACGACACTTTAACAAATAAAGGTGGCAGGTATACTTGGTCTTTTTAATACTTCGCTACTGTAAAGTACCGTACGGGGGGGGGCTTTTTGTCTCAGGAGCTAGCTAATCAATAAAAGTATTAAAAAGTGAAACAATTGCTTTGAGAAAGCGTGATATGTAGGTGGCCAGTCTACACACACGCAAGGAGAGTAGTTGAATTCTATAAAAAAAAAAAATTGAAATAAATGAAAGCTGTTGCGCAACAGACTTAAGGGAAGGGGCTTACTTCTAAAAAAAAAACAAAAAGGCTGCCAGCTCCGGAAACAAAGCGAGGGAAGTTATTCCCTATTACATACCTCCCCCTTTTTGTACAAAATCATTCCTTTGAATAATTTTTGTACCTTGTTTATTCTTTAGTTAATTCAGATCTCTCACTGTGCTGGGAGATGGAGCTTAAGCCCACCCACTCTTAAAGCTCCACCCCGGGGTCCCTTATTATTTAAAGTACAAAAATAATTTCTAGAGAAGTCAAGTAGAAATTAGAACATTCGACCTTAATATACTTTTACCCCGGGGTCTGATTTTGTTAACTATCTGGTCTGGGTATTCCAGCCCCAAATCTGGACAAGTAATCCGCGTTCCTATGAGCTGAACCGGCCTTATGTTTTATTGTAAAATTATAAGGTTGTAAGGTAAGGTACCATCTCAGAATACGTGGATTCTTGTCCTTCATTGTGTAAGCCAGCAGAGGGGATTATGGTCCATTATTAATTCAAATTGTGACCCCCATAAATAGAATTTTAGAGTTTCTACGGCCCAGCGTACAGCCAGGCATTCCTTTTCAATGGTAGCATATTTCATTTCTAGGGACATGGATATGTTGTTCATCCACACTCATTGGCAGGTATCCTTGCCGCTTTAAATCTTGCCGGAAGGTCTTCAAGCTTGCGCCTCCCACCCACCCGGGTGGTATAACTCTCGGCTCCGCCCCATGACGTCAGATCTTCCTTACCGCTTGGAAGCTCAGGTTCCCTCCTTAACGCTCTGCGTTTGTGACTGGTTCCTATTCTCCGTTTGCGGATTTAAAAATAAATTTTGCAAAAAGACTTCAGTCTTCTATCCCTCGCGGCTGCGATGGACAAATCGACTCCCGGATTTCGGAGATGCCCATGCGGGCAGAAGATGTCTCGGACGGATCCACACTCCACGTGTGTCTACTGCTTAGGCCTTGAGCACGACCCGCAGGCTTGCGACCTGTGCTCATCTTTCTCGGCCTACGTCCTCGAAGACCGTGCTGCCCGATTGCAACTGGGCCGTCCCGAGAAGCGTTTCCCTCCGGTGAAGTCCAAGGAGCCCGTTGGCCGGTATCCACGGGCGGCGGCTCAGGATCAGGCTCGAGCGGATGGTCGCCTCAAGAGGAGGCGGCGCTGGGTCAGATTCTCCTCGGGCCATGCATTTATCCCGGGCTCTGGGTTCTTCCTACACCTTCTTTTAAGGAGCTTTGTCTGTCCCTCTCCACTAAAGGAGAAGGGCCTGTGTCTGCTGGACCTTATTCTCGGTCCAAAAAGAGGGACAGGGGTAAGTCCCTCCGTCGACGCTCTTGGGAGCGGGAAAGGTCCCTCTCCCCGGGCCGTCGACCCGTCGGCTTCGGTCGACCGCTCGGCTTCCGCCACTGGCCTCACGGTGTCCCCGTCAGGTCAGTTGACCGAGACTCCCACCGATGAAGTCGAGATTTTTCTCGACCCATTGACGGGCTGTCGCTTTAGCAGCCGAGATTCCCTCTCCCGTCCCCCGGAGGAGTTGAGGATCCCTGGCTCGCTTATGCCTCCGTTCCGAGCCCTCGGATGGACCATCCGAGCGAAGGAGTGCGGTTCCGGCCGACACCTCCCCGCACCGACCTCGGAAATTCCGGGACTCTCAGTCTCGGTCTCGGACCTCTTCGCGGTCCAGCCGATCCCACCGTCATAGGCGGTCTCGGTCTCGGCACCGCGGTAAGCGGCGTCGCCGCTCGTCCTCGTCCTCCTCCTCGGATGAGGGAGGCTTAGCGAAATACGTCCGACAGTACGAGACCTTATGTTATGCAACAGCTCCTCCTGGCGGGAATAAGCCGACCCGTCGCCTTCCCGGCCATTAAGTAGCTGTCACGGGCAGCCGACACAACCCTCGACTTATCCGAGGCCTATACCCAGGCCGGTTGTTCGGCCAAAACCAGCTGCTCCACCGATTCCGTGGAACCTCCGCCTCCACAGCCACCAATTGGGGCCTGACCAAGGATTCTCGGTCGGCTAAGGGTCTACCCATCGCTGTCAGTTACCCTCACTCCCGACCGACCTCGCAGGTGAAGGGTGGCTCAGGCCAGAGGCAGCTCTTCGAGATTCTTCGAGTCGAAGATGATTCCTCCTTTTCTCCAGCGACTGGACTTGGAGTCTTCAGGAGGTCAGTCAATGGGACGATAGCCCGTCGTCCTTCCTAGGACTGCTTCGGCTCATCTCGGAGTCTACGGGATGGAGCTCGAACTCGTTCCAACGGCCAGGTATCCCTCACGGAGATTCTGGACCGAGGTTCTCCGGCGGAGGCCTTTCCGGTGGCGAGGCCATAGTGGGTCCGGCACTGGAGCTTTGGCAGCGCCTGCTTCCTGCCCTCGCCTTGGCCAGGATGGCCAGGAAGTATGCGGTCCCTACCGGTTCCTTGTCCGGTTTTGAACACCCTCTGCTGAGGGGTTGGTTACCGACAGCGTTTTCCGCGCGCCCGGCAACGCCAGGGATGAGACAAACCTCCTGACAAGGAGTCCAAGAAATTGGACTATGTCGGGCGAAAAGTCTCGCTGCGTCCTCTCGCCTTCGTCCAGGCCAGTTCGGCCGTCCTCATGGCACATTTTTCTCATGCCCTGTTGGGCTCCCTGGATGAGGTCATCCTCATCTTCCCGCCCGATCTGCAGACTACGGTTAAGCAGGTGCGGGACCAGGCAGGGCAGTGGCCAAACAGCAGCTCCAGACTGCTTTGGATATAGGGGACTCATGTGCCAGATCGGTGGCGGCCGCAGTGGCTGCGTCGCTGGCTTGGCTGAGGATATCCACCTTTACTCGGATACCCAGCACAAGTTGGCGGATGTTCCTTTTGGGGACTGACCTCTTCGGCCCTGGGTGGAAGGTCACCTGCAGAGGATCGAGAAGTCCAATGCCACCTTGGACTCGGTCTCTTCCGCTCAGAAGGACAAAGGCCGCAAACCACAGCCTAAGCCCTTCGTCCTTCTGTGCCCCGCGCCCGCCCATCAGACGTCAGGGCCAGCAGGCTCGGCCTGGCATCCCAAACCCAAGCCGCGCTTCCTCTAACAGGAGGCAAGGAGGAAGGGCCCAGGAGGTCCCTCGGCGGTCCCTCCTCCAAGCCTGCCCAGTGACGGGCTGAGGGTGTCGCCCCCATCCCCGTCACCTACCCTGGGTCCCCGTGGAGGACGGCCCGCACTTCCGTTCCGCCTGGTCCGCTGTTACCACGGACAGGTGGGTCTTGAGGTGGTGGGAAGAGGCCTGCCTCTGGAATTGAGCAGGCACCACCCTTCAGGCATAGCCCCTCGGGGCTTCGGGATCCCCAGCTCACTGGCGGCTCATCGAGCCGACATCGCCTCCTCCTCCAGAAGGAGGTGGTAAGAGAGGTGGTGGACCCTCCTTCAGACCCAGGGTTTGTGTCCAGGTACTTCCTGGTTCCGAAGCGGACGGGGGCTGGCGCCCCATTCCCACCACCACGACCTAAAACAAGTTCCTAAGGTCTCGAACCTTCAGGATGGTCACCTGGCTCAGATAATACCATCCTTGGAACGCGGTGTGGTTCTGCTCTCTGGACTTGCAGGACGCATTTTTCACGTCCCTATCCGTCCGTCTCACCAGAGATTCCTTCGCTCCGAGCGGAAGGATCCTCTTGAGTTCCAAGCCATGCCTTCGGCTTGTCTCCAGCTCCCAGGTCTTCACCAAATGCATGGCTGTGGTGACAGCATTCCTCGCGGCGCGAGGGGTCCGGGGTGCCCTTACCTGGACACTGGCTGATAGCAGCTCCTCCAGGAAGGAGGCGGAGTGGTCCAGAGATCTGGCCTCCAGGTCTGCTCTCAACTGGGCCTCCTTATCAACGAGGCCAAGTTGGAACTCGAGCAACAGGTGATTCTATTCATCGGGCGCAGCTCGACTCTCTTGAGCCAGGCGCGGCTCCAGCGCGGACAGGGCCGAGGTTCTTTCCTCCTTTGCCCGATCATTTCTGGTTGGGCATTGCGCCTGTCCGGGACTTCCTGCCTCCTGGTCTCATGGCGGCCTGCACCAGCGTGGTCCGTTGCGAGCCGCTGGAACATGCGTCCCCTTCAGTGGGACTGGCCAGCCAGTGGTCACAATGCTGCGATCCCTTGGACCAGCTTAGTCCGGTGACACAGGGATGTGGAAGCTCTCCAGTGGTGGACCGTTCCAGATCATTTGCAGGAGGGCATCCCGTTATCCGCCTGAGCCGACGGTCTCTCTGTCGACCGATGCCTCTGATGGGTTGGGGTGCCCATCTGGGGGAACACCGGGCTCATGGCCTCTGGTCCCCGCGGGAGTCCCGATGCCACATCAACCTGCTGGAGCTCCGAGCGGTCCGCCTAGCTCTCACCGCCTTTGCTCCGTTCCTCCGGGGTCAAGTGGTCCGAGTCCAGACGGACAATACCACGACTATGTACTATCTAAACCGCCAGGGCGGGACGCACTCCATGCTTCTATGCAAGGAAGCTCTCCGCATTTGGTCACTCGTGCGCAGCCTGGAGGCGGATCTCCTAGCCATTCACGTGGCAGGAGCCTCCAACACCCTGGCCGATGCCCTGAGCCGGATAGGGGCTGCATCCCACGAGTGGTCTCTCCTGCCGGAGGTAGTACAGCATCTGTTCTCCTTTGGGGCACACCTCAGGTGGACCTGTTTGCCTCCAGGGAGAACGCAGAGCTGAGTCTGTTCCATGCCCGCCCCCTCAGCAGGGCTCGCTGCAGGGGATGCCTTCGAGGCAATGGACCCCGGCCTCTTTACACCTTTCCCCATTTCCCTTGATCCACAAGGTGCTTCTCAGGCGAGGAGGGACAAGGCGCAGGTGATTCTGATAGCCCCAGACTGGCCTCGCCAGTTCTGGTACCCAGATCTCCTCAGTCTCAGCTCCAGGACTCCGTGCAGCTTCCAGCTCGCCCGACCTGCTCTCAGTCAATCAGGGAAGGTGTTCCATCCGGACCTTCAATCCCTGCACCTGACGGCCTGGTTCCTGAGCGGCTAGAGTTCCAGGCCTTGGGTCTTTTCCGACGAGGTCCTCAATGTAGTTGAGGCGTCCCGATGAGTCGACCAGAAAATGCTATGCCTTCAAATGGAAAAGGTTTTCCATTTGGTGTCAGGGCAAGGGCTTGGACCCTTCCTCCTGTTCCTTGGCAAGCATCTTGGACTATTTATGGTCCCTTTCTAGTCAAGGGCTTAGGTCGACGACCCTAAGGGTGCACCTGGCAGCCATCTCTGCTTACCGGGCGCGGGCCGAAGCAGTCAGTGGCGAGGAGAAGGTGGTCTACGCTTTTCAAAGGCCTTGATCACATTTCCTCCAGTGCGGGAACCCCCACCTCCGTGGGATCTACTGCTGGTACTGGCAAAGCTCATGGGCAAGCCATTCGAACCTATGCACAGGTGTGCTCTCTCTCACCTGTCGTGGAAGACCGCCTTCTTGGTGGCTATCACGTCAGCCAGAAGGATGGGAGAGCTCCAGGCGCTTTCCATAGTCTCCTTACCTGGTCTTCCACAGGGACAAGGTTGTCCTGCGCCCCCACCCGAAATTCCTTCCGAAGGTGGTGTCGGAGTTTCACCTTAACCAGGTGTTGACTCTGCCGGTGTTCTACCCCAATCACACCTCGGAGGCGAATATAGGCTCCATACTCTGGACCCTAGAAGGCGCCGCTTATTATAAAGGAGCCGCACGGCTGAAATCGGGAGAGGGTTCGCCAGCTGTTTGTCACTCACGCTGAAGCCGCATCTGGCAGACCTGCAGCCAAGCTGACGATAAGCAGGTGGGTAACCTCCTGCATAGATTCTGCTATAAGTTGGCGGGCATGGACTCCCAGAGGATAAGAGCTCATTCTACCCGCCATACTGTTGCAACGGTGGCTGCTTCCAGGGACGCCCCTATCCAGGAAATCTGCAGGGCTGCTACCTGGAAGTCAGCAAACACCTTCATTACCCATTACCACATCGACCTTGAGTCACGCCGGGATGCTGGTTTGGGGCCTCGGTTCTCCAGTCTCTCTTCCCAAGTAAGTATTGGGGTGTGTCTTGCCTCCCTCCTCCGGAGAACTGCTAGAGAGTCTGCCAATGAGTGTGGATGAACAACATATCCTGTGTCCCTAGAAATACAGGTTACTCACCTGTAACAGGAGTTCTAGGAATGGTATATGTTGTTCATCCACACGACCCACCCGACCTCCCCGGCTTCGACGCACAACCTGAGCTTCCAGCGGGCCAGATCTGGCGTCATGGGGCGGAGCCGAGAGTTATACCACCCGGGTGGGTGGGAGGAGCAAGCTTGAAGACCTTCCGGCAAGATTTAAAGCGGCAAGGATACCTGCCAATGAGTGTGGATGAACAACATATACCATTCCTAGAACTCCTGTTACAGGTGAGTAACCTGTATTTCTCGCGCATGTAATTTTCTACTTATATACAGCACAGGGTGCTCCTGGCCATCTATTATTTGAGAAAGTACAGCCCCTATACCTGTAGCAGAGGCATGGGTCTGTACTATAAAAGGTTTAGAGAAGTCCGGACTCACTAATATTGGATCTGCACATAGTAAAGCTTTGATAGTACAGAAGGCTGTCTCACATTCTTGGGTCCATTTTACCCTAGTAGGATTCCGTTTCTTTGTAAGATCAGTCAAAGGACTGGCTAGAGAGGCGAAGTGGGTATAGATCGCCTATAATATCCAGCCAACCCAAGGAAAGATCGTACTTGTTTCTTTGTCCTGGGTCTTGGACTCTTAGCGACTGCATCAATTTTGTTTATTTCCAGCTTTGTACATCCCTTGCCTATCACAAACCCTAAGTATCTGGTTTCTTGCATAGCAAAGGCACATTTTTCTGGGCTAACAGTAAGCCCAGCGCTTTTCAGAGTTTGTAGTACTGCTTCTAAATGTTGTTTATGATCTTCCCATGTGGGACTATAAATGATAACATCATCAAGGTAAGCAGCACTATAGCTCATATGGGGTTGTAGAATTTTATCCATTAATCTCTGGAACGTAGCAGGGGCACCATGTAACCCAAAAGGCATCACAGTGAAATGAAAGAGACCTTTTGGGGTACTAAAGTCTGTTTTTCCTTTGAGGTTTTGTCTAGTGGTATCTGCCAATATCCTTTAGATAGATCGAGTGTGGTCAAGTAATGGTCTTTCCCTAAACGATCGACTATGTCGTCGATACGGGGCATGGGGTAACTGTCAAATTTCGAGATGGCATTCAGTTTCCGAAAGTCCAAACAAAGGCGTATTCCATCTTCTTTTTTGTTTACTATGACCATAGGAAACAACCAATCACTATTAGATGGTTCTATAACTTTTAATCTCAGCATTTTGTCTATTTCTGCAGTTACTTCTTTTCTCAATTTTTCAGGGAGTCTATAGGGTTTTATCCATATAGGGTTCGGATGTAAAACCTCAATATGGTGATAAATCAGATTGGTCTTTCCTGGGGTATTGGTGAAAATGTCCTGATTAATTTGTAAAATACGTTCAAGTTCTTGAGATTGTGTTTCAGTTAAGGTGGGATTTCTGTGGATATCTAATATAGAACCCTTCCCATCCAATCGCTTATATGCCATCTCAAGTTCACTTTCTCCTGGTTCAGGGCATACGTAACAGACCAAGTCAGTCCTTTCTTGCCATTGTTCCAGTAAATTAACATGATATATTTTTGTTTTTGTTTTCTTATCAGGAGTTTCTATTTCATGTGTTACTGGACCACATTGTTTATTCACTGTATAGGGCCCCTGCCATTTCATATTTAGTTTATTATCAGAGGAGGGCAGGAGCAAAAGTACTCGATCCCCCGTCTGGAAAGATTTTTGCCCTACCTCTCTGTCATAAAGAAGCTTTTGTCTCGATTGTTGTTGTAGCTCCTTTCTATGTGCTAAGTCTACATATCTTACCAACTTTTGTCTAAGATTATTGACAAAGTCAAGTGTCTTCATGGGGCCTACCTCCTGCCCTTCTTCCCATTGTTCTCGTACTATATCCAGGGGACCCCTAGGATTCCTGCCATATTATAATTCAAAAGGCGAATAGCCGGTTGATGCTTGTGGAACTTCCCTATGTGCAAACATTAGGAAGGGTAAATACTGATCCCAATCCTTTCCTTCCTCCCTCCCGTGTATACTTTTTTAACATTTGCTTTAACATCTGATTAAACCGTTCCACAAGACCGTCCATTTGAGAATGATAGGGGGTAGTGTGGATAGCATGAACATTAAGGGCTTGATACAACCGTTTTAATACTTGCGAGCAAAAATTACTACTTCTATCTGTAAGTATTTCTTTAGGTATACCCAATCGACTAAATATTTTAATGAGCTCTTCTGCTATTCTGTTGGCAGTTATAGTTCGCAAGGGAATAGCTTCAGGATACTTCGTATGGTAGTCACAGATCACTAAAATGAAGCGATTTCACTTTTTGGTTTTCTGTAAGGGACCCACTATGTCCATTGCTATACGCTCAAACGGGTGGTCTATAATGGGCAGGGGTTGTAATGGAACCATATCCTTTTTCCCTATTTTAGCCACTAACTGGCATTCAGGGCAGGTTAGACAATATTGTTCTACGTCTTTATGAATGCCAGGCCAGAAGAACCGATATAGAATTCGGGCTATTGTACGATCCCTTCCTAGATGCCCAGCAAGGGGCTGTCATGAGCAAGCTGTAGTATTTGTGTCCTATATTTCTTAGGTACTAATAATTGGTCTACCTGTTCCCCTGTTCTAGGGTGAGTACAAATTTGATACAATAAGTTGTGTTTCACCCTGTAACAGGGTTGCCCCTCTATCCCCTCTTGGGACACCTGCGAAAACAATGGGGTTAAAGCTTCATCTTTCTTTTGTTCATTCTCAAAATCACATTTCTTACTCAGAACACTTATATCAATCTCTTTACTGTCAAAATCAGAGACATGAGCTTTAGTCCATTGCAATTTATCTTGCTCCGGAAACAAAGTGAGGGAAGTTATTCCCTATTACACACTTATTTTGCCCTTGATTTGAAACAAGGGGACGGGTCATGTTGGACCTAGAGTCTCATCCAACCATAAATTGGTCCTTTCCAAACATAAATTGGTATGTTACTACGCAAAAAATGTTCTACCAAAGACTGCTAGTACACTGACCTTGAAAGCAATAGCTTTATGGAGCTCAAAATAAGTAAAGTAAAAGCAATGAGACAGCAGGCCTCTTCTCAAAACAGGGACACACAGAGACAAACACTCCAAACAAGTATGCTCTCATACAATTCTTTTGTGAACCAGGAAAATTACGTTTGCTGCCTACCGAAACAAACACAACCCCCAGCTCTTCGAGGTGTGGACCACCTCTTCCTTAGGGAGCGTCTTCTCAAAACAAGCTGTTCCATTGTGCACCTAGTATGAAAAGGCCTGATCATATACTCTCCCCTTGTATGATGTGCCTCCTTGCTAAAATGTTTTTTGCCCCTGGCAGTATAGCTATCAAAGGTCCTAGGCCAAGATTTGGAGGTACAGTACTGGAGATGGAGCAAAACCCGCTTGAAAGGTTTTAACTGGAAACCCTCATTCTGGCCAAACTAAATCTCTGCCAAACAGTGACAGGACACACCAAGGATACCTAGGGTGGACTGTGGGATATGGCAGTGACCCCTTTATATATATATATATATATTTTACAGTAAAAAACTCAGCAGCTCTAAAATGGTATACATTAGATAAGTACATAGATATATTTAGAGTTTTAAATCCACATTGTTCTTTGGAGGGTTGTATGAGTGTTGTACCGGCCCCTGGCAGCCATATGTGCTGTACTTCCAAAACATGCTTTTAGACCCTTTGGAGCCCTTGAGAACAGGCACAGCAGAATGTATATGTCAGCTGTGCCCTCAGCCTGTCTCTTTCCTGGGTGACTTGGAAGAGGAGTTTCAGGAGAAATGCACTCTGGTTTAGAGGAGCTTAGGTAAATGCCACAGCAGGTGGCACTAGTGCAAAAGATTGCTTACGTGAAACGGTGGGTACACAGTGCCAGGTACATTTGAAAGATCTGACCCAACATGTATCAGTCATAATACAAAATAACATCAGATTGCAAATCAATTATTATCATTTTTTTGGGGGGGGTTGCTATGATGGATATTGCATTTAGGCAGATACACATGATAGTATTGAATATTACCTGGTTTAGTCTCACTGGCTGGGGCATTTTCTGTTACAGAAACAATACAGGTCAGACTTGAACTGGATGAGAGGAGTTGGATGGATAACCGCTGGGTCCTTAAATGCAGAACAAGCCAAGAAAGCAGGAGAATTCGTTAGTGAAGTAAGTTTTTCAGGTACTATAGGAGGTACTGCTGTGCTATGCAATATTTCTCTGTATGGTTACAAGGCATAAATATATTGAAATTTGAAATCATGAACCAAATCAAATTATCATGTCTTTCAAATATTGTTTCAAGGTTTGCCAGTTTCAGTGTTAAACAACAGATAGTGACTTTGCCTGACTGAAAATCTCGGTGTGCTGACTGCACAAAAAAATTTATAGGTGAAATCCCCCACAGCGACAATTTTGACAAGTTTAAAAATTGTCACTGTGGGGGACCTGAGGGCAAAATTTCACCCATTTGCCGTGTCACCCCTTCAAATCAACCCCGACTGGAGTTGATAATTATTTAGTGGGGGCGCAACCCACTGCATGTGGTGTTCGGGGGACGGGGACACAGCCCCCTGAGAGAAACACTTCAATGTCGGGCAGTCAAAATTTTGCCTGTTGACATTGGGGATCTCACTATGCCGAACTTCGACAATGGTGTTGTCGATCTGGCATAGATAAACCAAAAATATCTACATATAGTTATAAAATGGGTAAAAACAAATGACAGCTATTATTGTCTGAAACTCATCTGATCATGTGGCTTTATTTCTTAATACATGGGCACAGGGTTTGGTTTCTTTTTAAATATTTTATTTGTTAAAAAATAAATTTTATATGTGCAATAACACACTCACAGGTTTGTATTAAGCATTACTGCTGTACACCCTGAGTGTGTTGTAAGGTACTCGGCTAGTGGCTACATGCCGCACAACACACCAGTGGTGTGCAGTGATATAGCTTACAAAATGGGTAAATCCTGCTTCTTGCTTGGTCAGGACCCATGTCTTTATAGACAAACAATCCTCATCTCGGGCGTACTGGATACGAATATAGCTCCCGGGCTACCCTCTGACCACTCCTTAGTTACATGCTCAATTGTTTTTTCCTCCCTTCCAAAATTAGGGGGTAGATGGAAAATTAACAATCAGTTATTAAAAGATCCCAAAGTGGTCGAATTTATCTCTTCTCAAATTACTGAGTTTATTTCCTTTAACCACAACTCTAACAGCCAGCCCGATATGGAGTGGGGAGCACTTAAGGCTTTTTTGCAAGGGATCCTGATAGCATTGGCATCCCGGAGAAAAAAAGAGAGACAGAAACGGATTTCCGAACTACTCGCTCAGATTCGAGAAAAGGAATCCAGACTGTCTTCTTCCTCATCTGAAGAATATATACAGGAACTAACTCAACTACGTGATTCATATCTTAAGATGCTAGGTGAACAGGCCGAATGGGCAATCATCAAAACAGGGGCAATGTATACCGATCAAGGGGAAAAAGCTGGCCGAATGTTGGCCAGACGCGTAAAACAACTGGAATCCACCAGATTGGTGGCAACCATCCGTTCTTTAAAAGATGACTCCCTTAAAACGACCCCCAAAGACATCCTGGCGGAATTCAAAAAATATTTTGAGGAGCTATATGGAGCCATGAGCGATCCACCATCAGATGAAAAGATTCACTGTTATTTAGGCGGGCTGAATTTACCTTCTTTGAGGGAGTTGAGCCAGGCCAAGTTAGTTGCACCCATTACAGAAAGTGAAATAGATGAGGTTATTAAGTCCCTTCCCTCCGACAAAACACCAGGCCCAGACGGGCTCTCCACTAATTTCTATAAAGTCTTTTCTAAAGAACTAACTCCCTCACTACTGAGACTGTTTCAATGCATCTTAAGTGGGTCAGCTACTGATGCATCTTTGTTCGAGGCCTTAATTGTACTTCTGCTTAAACCAGATAAACCCTCTGATTTAGTGTCTAGTTACAGACCTATCTCACTCCTTAATCAAGATATCAAAATTCTCACTAAATTGCTGGCAAACTGGGTCAATGAAGTCCTTCCTGGGCTAATAAGGGTCGAACAGGTGGGTTTCATGAAAAGGGAGGTCTCAGTAGATCACCTACATCTCTGAGGCTAACGCCTTCGACCTCCATGGAAGCCGACCATCCCATGGTACTGGTCTCACTGACCGAGAAGGCCTTGACAGGGTCCATTGGAAATATCTGTTTAGGGTGATGGAGTTATTTGGCTTTCCCCAGGAATTTCGCTCTTGGATTAACTCCATCTTCAAATTTCCCACTGCAAGAATAGCCTGTAATGGTATAATATCAGACCCCTTCAATTTGTTCGTTGGTACTAGGCAAGGTTGCCCTCTGTCCCCGCTCCTTTTTAATCTATATATTGAACCCCTCATTAGGCGGATTGCACAAGCACAAGAAGTCCAGGGTATCTCAATTAAGAGGCAGACTATTAAAGTATTAGCATATGCTGATGGCTTATTGTTGCAGCTTTTTCACCCATCTTCCTCTATTCCGGCTTTATTAGAAATTATTCAGGGTTTTAGTAAAGTTGCTAATTATAAGCTTAACACCAGAAAAACTGTGGTATTTCCCCTTGAATCATAAAACCTTCATTCATGACATTGTCCCTCATGGGCTCACTTGGAGTGCAGAGACAATTAAATATCTAGGCCTTACTCTAACGAGATCCCCTGCTCATATGATCCAGTTAAATTTAGATTCTTTATTACACGATATTGAGGCAGATCTTAAAAGATGGGCCCTGCTTCCACTATCAATGTGGGGAAAAATTAACCTAGTCAAAAGGAATATATTCCCCCGTCTGTTTTATCCTATTTCCAGGTTAAATATCTGGCTCCCTTTAAAATGGTTCAAGAAAATTCATGGTATAATTGCCGGCTTTATCTGGAATTCTAAGAAACCCAGACTGGCCTATCATAAATTAATGGCCCCCAAATCGATTGGCGGCCTGAGACTTCCTCACATGGGACTGTACTATTGGGCAAGTCATGTTAATAAATATCTCAGATGGTCAACGCCAATTGATTCCCATGATTATATTAACTACGTTCCTTTCTGGTTAAAGCTAGAGATATCCTATTCTAGAGCTAGGGTTATCACCTAGAGCTCTACTGTACTGTTCCCCACGTTCACTTCCCATGTCTCTCCGTAACTCCCCCATTGAGACATCTATTAGAATCCATTCCCAATTATGCTCCTTTTTAAAATACTGCCATAGTAAAGACCCATCTCAGCCATTAAAAGGCAATCCAAACCTTCTTCTGGATGGCAGGCCCATCAGGGACAATTGGCTACCACAATTAGGGGAGTATTCGGTTAAATATTTTATATCGGCAGAAGGGCATTTTCTAACTTCTGCTGATATTATGACTAAATTTCAAATTCCACAGGCCAATATATTCAAGGTCTTTCAACTTCGCCACCTGTTGCTCCAAAAGTTGGGCTCGACCTCCCTCACTGTCCCTGCTCCCGATCTTTATGGTGAGATGGGGCCATTGGCTGGGAAAGCTCATGCAGTCTCAGGCATCTATAGGAGACTTCTTAGCTGGGTACACTCTTCAAACCTTGCACCGGTAAACTATTGGTCCTCATATTTTCCAAATTTTGAACCTGATTGGGCATGTATTTGGAAGGCTTGTCATAAATTCCTGGTGCAAGACAGGCTTAGATTAATGCAATTCAAGTTATTACATAATATTTACTACTCTCCTCTAAAACTGAACAGACTAGGTATGGTATCCTCCTCCTCTTGCTATCGATGCCAGCAGGGCAGTGGGGATTTAATCCACATTTTTTGGAGCTGCCCCAGGGTGGCTCCACTCTGGGCCAGTATCAGGCGAAGATTGGATCCCCTGTTGGGATTAGATGAACTCTTCACAGCGGAGATTTGTGTCTTAGGGGATGTCTCTTCTATTAGTGTATGTAATAGGAAATACCACATTTGTTTGATATCTGTGTCTGTTAAAAAAGTCGTGCAAAGGCACTGGAAGGATACTTTAGATATTACTTATGGCGAGTGGCTACAAGAACTACTCGCTAATCTTAGAACAAAAAGGACTCTTGCTAGTCTTCAGAGCAATCTATGCAAGTTTAACCAGATCTGGGGCCCTCTATACATGCTATTCATTACCAGACAGGCGTGATATCTTAAGTGTTAAACGACAAGGTATGTAATATGTGTGCTGTGTGGGGGATGGGTTCGGGGTGGCAGGTATGGGGGTGGTGGGAGGTGGGGAGGGTTGAATACATCTAATACCATGTCATCTTCATTTTCTGATACAATGAGTACCTTATACTTTTGTGGATAGATGTATTCACTTCATGTAAAACTTCAATAAAAACTTGAATGGAAAAAAAAAATAATCCAGCAGCTGGCACTTTTAATGCCAAGCAGGACATAGCACAGCCCATATATCCATGCCTGGCAGAAAAAAGTTCTGAAAAACATTTCTGGCAGTCATGTTAGTGCTGTAAGAAAACACTGAACACTCACTACTGCCCTAACATACAAAAAAAAAACATTTTTCATAATTTTCAATCACTCCCCACTGAACTAAGTAACAATAAATAGAAGTATAGAATATTTAAACCCATCATCTTACCTTCTGCTTTGTTCCTTTTTATGTTGGATTGTGTGTACGTGCAATCAACATCTTGTGGTAGTAGCACATTTCAGAGGTGTGTCAGTGTTGTGGCAAATGCAGAGGACGCTTTAGTGGATGCGTCCGTCAGCCACCAATCAGTGAGCACGCTGGCCATAACAGAAGACTTCAGAGATAGCCAAAAAGTTGAAAGAAATCTGCCGCTGCAATCAGGCGCAGTTTCATCATTGCAGCAGCAGATGACAAGACTCCGGCCATGTGCATTACAGTGCACAGTAATGCACATGGCCAGACTTATGAGCAACATGTTTGCTCAGTGTGCCTTTCCTGGTGAAACATTTCAATAAATAATGTAGTCGCATAGCGGATTTCCACAATGGCACCTCCTACCACCCACCACACAGTCCCGCAAAGCTGACATCGGGGGTACCCAGTCCCCGTGTCGTCATGTATTCCTCTCCCCCATTAAATGAGGCACACTGGGAGCCCACTCCAGTATACCAAAACATGGCTGCTCCTGCCGCCCACCACACACTCCCGAAAAGGCGACATTGGGGTGCCCAATCCCTGTGTCGGTAAGGAATCCCCCCCATTTAATGTGGCACACTGGGAGCCTACCCCAGTGTGCTGAAACATGGCGGCTCCTGCCACCAGCTACACACTCCTGAAAAGTCGACATTGGGGTGCCCAATTCATGTGTCAGCATGTATTCCCCCTCATTAATGTGGCATACTTGGAGCCCACCCTAGCGTGCCAAAATGTTGTTTTATTTTCTTCCGACACTGGGATGCCCACTCCCGGTGTCGGATTGGCCCCCTACATGATTTGCCAACATCGGGGTGCCCAATCCTCATTTCAGCATATCCCTCCCTTCCCACTATTATGGCAATTATGGCACATTGGGAGCCCACTCCAGTGTGCCTACATTAATAAAAGCACATTTCTCTGTGAAAGAAGAAAACTGTCCTTTGCTGGGTTTTTTTGTACCTGGAAAAAAGGAAACGGTCCATCGTTGTGTCACCATCCCCCTCCCCATCCCAACCCTCCCTCTGTGCACCCAACTCCCGCACCCCCCCCCATACTTACCTCCAGAGGTCAGGTGCTGTCATCTTCTGTGGACCGGGACATGTCTGCACTCTGCAAAGCCGAAGAGCAAAATTAAGAATCAAAGGTAAGCCGTAGAATGGGAGTCAATGGGGGAGGGGCAACTTAGATTGATAGCTCAGTGATGTTTTGGTCCCAAATTTTCAACATGTGGTCCTTGGGACCCCACCTCGTGAACTCTGGCACTGTCATTTTGTTTCTCAGTCCTGAAAGATGATTTTGCGGTTGCTGCACGGAATCACCTTTCAGGAGCAATTGTCAAAGTGACAGTGCCACTGTTCATGAGGGGAGGTCCTAAAAGGCCCATGTTGAAAATTTGGTGAAAAAAGTCCAAATAATGACTGCGTTATGAGCATGCTTTGCGCAGTTTCTACGCATGTTTGTAACTTCGCCAGTTTTTAATGTTTTCACTCCAGATTTTCAACACTGACATTTTTTCACACCTTCTTATGAACAGTACAGCTGTCTTTTTTCACATCCTACCCAAAATGTGTTTCTGCACCTGTGGCTCCAAATGGCTCAGTTGCTGTGTGAAATCACCTCTCAGGATTGAGTAATGAAATGATAGTTGCACTGTTCATGAGGTGGGGTCCCAAAAAGCCCATGTTGAAAATTTGGAGTGAAAATACCAACAAATGCCCGGGGTCTTAGGGTTTACAACCATAACACCACACCCTGTAGAGACTGACACGCATCGGGGGTGTGACTTGGGTTAATCGGCCGTAATGCTCATGGCATTCCACCCCCACTGTGCAGCCATTGACAGGCATTGAGGTGTGCCTTGGGGTCTTCAGACCTGGCGTTCACCCCATTCTCCCATACTGCACCCATCTCAGCTTATTTCCTCATGGAATGGGGTGAGCATAAGGGCCGAAGACCCCAAGGCACACTACGACACCTGTTGCTTTCTGGAAGGTAGGGTGAGGTGGAATGGCATAAGCGTTATGGCCGATGGCCCAAAGGCACACTCCCAACGCCTTTCAGTTTCTGCGGGGGTAGAAGGGTTGGCGTTAGTTCAATATTTCAATGCCATTCCTATTATGCATCTCTCTAACTCCTGCACTACCAGTGCCAACGCCAGCAAGCCAACATTCGGCATTGACAAATGCTTGTATTAATTTATTTCCTGTAGGTCTATAATCTACATAGCTCATGTGAATCAGCTCCCAGGCCAGTTGCTGCTAAGCCCAGGTCTGTGCAGTGCCCTGCCGTACTCCCATGCCCGCATAATACTCGCCTTTGAGCATTTCACCCCTTGCTACCAGCCCTGCCACCAACATCTAGAGTGTTATCGCACTTCCACTGTGGGTAACCAATACCTTCAGCAGAAATGGGAACAGTAATCATTTTATTTTTAGAAATCACTGTGATCGGGCCCACTGTCAACCAACTGTGCTACGTGCTGGCTGATGGTCGCTGCCTGCTTCAAACATACCGATTCAACTGATAGTTTTCAAAAGTTGCACCGACTGTCTTACAGTGCTTTCAAATTACAACTTCAAGCAGAGTCTGAGCAATTAAAGCCAACAGGTGGGGGCAGGGGGTGGGGGGGGAATAGGTTTGTAAAAAGAAAAATAAAGTAGCACCTCGTTACAAAGCAACAAGCGCCCTCTGCTGGCAGACAGTGACCACTGAAATTGTACAATATGGACTACTTTGTAGCAAAAAAATAGAACTTCATTGGTGTAGAACTTTTATTTCTGTGTTTTTATAAATGTTTTGTGGAGCCCATTTTATAAATGCTATATGACACTCTGGGAATGTGGGTGGTTGTCTCATAAGAGCACTTCCAATGCGTTGAAGGCACTCGACATAAGCATCTCATGCCTCACCACATGCCTGGGGCATGCTGTTATCAGGCAACAACCCACACCCTGTCGTGTCTTGTTGCTTACTTAACGCACACCCTGTCTTGTGTTATTGCTTACCCATGTATGAACGGCAATGGGATCATTATAAGGCAATGCCTGTGATTCAGTCGGGCAGCAAACTACATTCCCTGCCCCCTCCTAGACTGAGCTCAGTGGTACTTTGAAAGGATGGTAGCCCCTCTTGGGGCACACAGAGGAATGGCCAAAGTTTACAATGCATAAGCATGCAATCTACATTCATAACCAGTCCTACACAGTACATACAGTACTTAAGTTATCTAGTGAACCAGTGAATTAAAAAATTATTTCAATGGTTCCAAGCCCCCTCCGAACTCTGTTTAAAAAGCATGTTGCAGCTTGTCACGGACTCACATTTCCTTGCTTCCCCATCCACCACTCTTGGTAATAGTGTAGAAATTCGGACCCACTTAATGCTATACTTTTATTTACAGTAAAAAATATGTTATGTTGACATCAATATCTGCATCTTGATATTGACACTCTTACGCTCACAGCATTCCTGCTCCTTACCCGGTATGGCTACAAACACTTCACTACCCACAACCACTGTGACTGCTTCGCTGTTCTCCTGTCTCCTGTCTCCTTCTTTTTCCCCCTCTCTAAGAGGGGGTACAGTGGTGTAGCCCTCCATTAAAAAAACATAATAGTTACATACTTAAGTGGAACCCCCATCACAACACATCCCCAAAAAAGAAAAAAAACATTAAAATTCAGCCATGGAAATGGGGATTTTCACAGAAACACATAGCTTCTTAAACTGTATTTATAGTGGGGGCTCTGCTCCCAACCTCCCCCTTAATTTTTCTTTTTTTTTTTTGTGGAGCAAACAGTTATGCAAGTAGTGTAGTGGTAATACAGCGTAATGTACACTGTTTTTTTATGACGTAGCACTACGTTACTTGCGTGGGTCCAGAGTGCTGCACTATTGCCCCACTCTTCTTTTGGTGTGTCCCCCCCCATGGAGGAACATTACAAAATTCCCTAAGGTACCTTTAGTCAAAGGAGACGCTTTGAGTTGTTCCTGTGTACATGACCTAGCTCAGTGGTTCCCCAAAAGTGTGGCAGTCCCCACCGGGGCATAGAGTGGAATAGTCAAAGCTAACATTACATAAGCTTCAATCTACATTCATAACCACTGCTGTACATACAGTACTTCGCTTGCGGAACCAGTGAACAATACATGTATTTATTCCACTGTGTTGACCCATAACTTACAAGTGGCAAAGCCACAAGATACCACGGGTTATTAAATGTTAAAATGTATACTTTTGGAAGTAGCTCTATGCATAATCATAAATCACTATGCCACGATTTATAGTCAGTTAGGAATGTTTATTTCTAAGCATTCCAGGTACTCTTATATATGCCAGTACAGTCGTGGTGATCACTCTTACCTTGTTCGTGGCCTCATGTGGATTCCTAGGGTACGAGGACCACAAACTGAAGCAGAGTGATTCTGGTGCCCTAAAAATGTAAGTAAGAGTGGACTTTGGAGCTGTTTTAATATATTATTTATTGAGGCCAATCAAGAATACGTCCCCTGAACATACACATTACAGGGGCACCTGCATGTGAGAGATTACAGAAAAAAGTGTCTGACGCACAGGCGAAAAGCACACTCTGATTGGTTAATAACACTCCCGTGTTTAAAAATCATAAGAGAGTGCCCCATGCTGTCAGTTCTAAAATTCTGAAGTTCTGTGTTCAGTTGGCATAGTGGATTTCCCACAGTAAGGGTTGTTTTCTACAAAGTAAAACATTTTTTTTAATTTCTGTTTTATTTTTGTAACTGTTTCTAAGTGAATTAATTATGTTTGTACCCTGTGTCTCTTGTGGTTTTGAGTACCTTCACCAATCTTCGGCTTTACTTCGCAGTTCTGTCACTCAAAAACACCCATGAATGCATGCCAATTATAGAGCTTCCTGAGGTTTGATGGCACAGCAGTTGACTTGTGCCATGCCCCTCATCAAGCATTACAAAATACACAACTTAAACATCCTCCAGACACTTGTTTTCTTTACTGTGGACTCTCTTCTGTCCCTCTGCACAATTTGCTGCCTGCCTGGGATTCCCTCTTATTTTGCTCGGATCCCACCTCTCCTCCACTGCCTTTCTGTTTCACGTTCCATTACAGTCTGCAGCTATTGCTGCTGTTCTGGTCTGCCATTTTCTGTGCCAGCCCTGCCTAGCCCTTGTTGTCCAGGGGTCCACATTTCCCAGTTTCCATTGCCCGGCTCCTCTTTGTGCCCATATACTAGCCATTTTGCCTTGATGCCTCAAACTCAGGCCCAGCAGATTCGCTGCGAACTCTGCCTGCCCTGTTCCCCACAGGTGCTGGCTTGCTCTGTTGCCAGCCCCTGATTCTGTCATTCAGGAGTCTCTCTCCTCCTGTTCCTGGTTGCTGAGGTTCCTCCTTACTAAATGCACATTGTGAAATGCTTATCGCTTCCTGCCTGCAGTCCTGCTTTTGCTGTATAGTGTCTCCTTGTTCTACCTGCCTGCTGCACTATGAATGGCTTGCCACCCACCTGGTGCCAGTATTGGCTTTAGATGCCAAACTAAAATTATAATTAAAATTAAAAAAACCTTTTTTTTTGGCCACCACCTCCTTTTTTCTTAGCCATTTTAATCACATTTTCAAATGGACACCTACTTACATGCAATGAAAAGTACTAGCTAATTAAAATATTTTAATGTCAAATCTTGATTAAAAAAGCCAAATGACCCTCTGGCTAATACGCAGAGCCATCACTGCCTGGTACATCATGGTACAGTCAGTAGCTATCCGCACCCATACATCATGTATAGTACTTTACAGCCTAGTCCCTTCCTCAAATTTCTGTACTCAGCATTAACACAGTATATATTGGTGTCTGAGCCAATCATAATGTCTAGAAGGGTTCCATGTCATAAGGGTAACTTTTGTATGGTGGCTCACACAAGAGCGCACATTTTGCTGAATGTAAAATCAGCCCCAACCCACCTCAATGACTGCCAAGATGGTGACCAGGTGGATGTTAACATTAATGTTTAATACAGGGGTCTGTGCCCCATGCACCCCAAAACTAATATAATCAGCTTCTGGGGGGTACATACACTGGGGGAAAGGAGTATACATGGGAGGGGTGGCACCAGTATTCCGGGGGGATATTGCGCCTAGGGCACCATCGAGCTGGGGAACAGCACGATAAAAAAAAAATTTCTAACAGCCATTACCATTAAAAACATTTTTCCCTACGAGCAGTCCTGAACATGGGACCATCACTATTGTAGTCAGTGACCCCATCCGCCGCACCAGGCGGGGAGACTGGTGGTAGCAGCAAGCTTAACTGCACTATTTGACCTGCAACACTCCTCAGCTTCTCCCCCCAAATCATTTGCCCTCAACATTGCATCGCTCCTTACTCACTATCCCCTCCCATCGCTATTTCTCCACACTCGCTATCCCGTCAGGCGTGCAAACTGAGTCACTCATATCTGAGTCACTCAATCTGTTTTGCCCATATGACGGGATACCGTCTAGAAGTGCACAAGAGGGAGCTACTGTCGCTGTTAAACTGTGGGTACTGCTACGCAAAAAGGATGACTCCTCAAATGCCAACACCACACAAGTGGTACACTCAGAAAATCAATGTAGAATCTGCCAGACTGCAAGAATATCACAACATTTATTATTACAGAGCAGCAGCACAGGAGACATGGTGTGAGGTTCCCCAGTCCTTTGCGTGTGTTTGCAGCCTATTCCCTGACTCCAGTTTATCAATCAATCAATCAATCAAGTCTTTATTTAACCAGGCGTTCATCGTTGAGCAGAAGCTCATTTGCAAGATGGACCTGGGTGGAGCATGAACAATTGTATATACAGGTCAACACAGGTATTTACAAGGCAATACAGATAATACTCTTTACAGAGAGGAAGAAAAAGAAGTTCATATGTACATAGAATTATACAGGTATTGTACAGATTACACGGTATTTACATACATAGAAGTGTCTATAGGAAGATAAAGCAGGTTATCTAAGGTTGCAGGAGGAAGTAACGGAAGAAAAAAATAAAAATACACACCAGGTAGAGGTGAAGGTAGGGGGGAAGAGAGGGAGGGAAGTAGGGGAGAAAGGCTAGGAGGGCACGGTGCACAGAAAGGAGTTGGTAAAGCTGGATGTAGAGAAGGTGGATGGAGAAAAGGAGTATGTGTGAGCCCCGGATTGAACGCTATAGCACGGGCATGGTAGGATGTCACAACCCAGGGTAGTGAGCTCCATCCGAGGTTGGGAAAGGAAGAATAAGGGATGGATGGGCCTAGTGTTGATAAGACAGGGGATAAGAGAGAACAATTAGGCTGGTGAGGAGCAAGCTGGGGGGCAGTACTTAAAATTGGGTCTAGGTGTTCTATATACCAGTGCAGACACTGGTACTGGGTCTGAGTAGGGGAAGCAGTTACATACTCTCTGATTGGTAATGGAAATAAAGCATCTTGAAAGCATTTATATCGATTAGAGTGCTTAATTTGAGGGTTTTTGTAGATCGCTCCATAACGAGGTAGCATGAAGCTTATGGCTGCCCTACACAAGCAGGATTTTGCTTTGGGTACTTTTAAGTGTAATAGCTGAGTAACTTCTAACGCCAGATTTCCAATTATACCTAGGGAAGACAGCAGGAGATATAGTAAGGCAGCTTATTAGAGATGGCTCTATAGGTCCAGAGAGCGGCGCTTGTGGCGCCTGAACTTTAGTGATGTCCATCCCACTGCCGCATATGGGGTGCAGTGATGTGTGTCGGCAGGAGTCCCCAAGATAAACCCTCAGTGCTTGATGGTAGAGTGTGTCCAGTTTAGCCATGTAAGAGTTGGGGCATTGGCTGTAGAGGAAGTCAGCGAATCAACGAATGATAGGAAATGGATTGACCAGTTGTTTCTTGGCATCTCTGGTGAGAAATTGGCTGATTCTAAAAACAGTCCAAGCCTTTGCCAAGTCGCTTTTAACAAGTCCCGATATGTTCAATGAAGGAGAGTCTTTGGTCTATCCAAACTCCCAGATACTTGAATTTTGTAACAAATTCTAGTTTTTCACCTAGAACTGTGGTAATTTGGGGAACTGTCCCACTGGACACAGGGTTAGCTGTAAGGATAAAAGGAGAGAGGACCATTGCTTTAGTTTTTTTGGCATTAAGGAGTAGCTTTTTTTGGAGGAGTTGGCTTTGCAAAAGGTTGAATTCTGACTGTAGGTCATTGCAGGCAGCTTCAGGTGTTGGGCGACTCACGTAGAGAACTGTATCATCTGCAAACAGATGGATGTTGGCTTCTTTTATACAGTAGTCGATGTTATTAATGTAGATTGCAAAAAGTAAGGGCCCTAATATAGAACCTTGAGGTACCCCTCTTGCAGAGTTTTTAAGGGGACAGGCCTCCTTCGCTTTAACTTGTTGAAGGCACCCTGTAAGATAGCTGTGAACCAACGTGAGAGAGGAGGGGTCCACACCCATGGTTTGAAGGGCGGAGAGGAGCAGACTATGGTCGACGGTGTCGAAAGCCTTGCTTAGATCAAGGAAAACAGCACAAATAAAGTTTTTGCTTTCAAGATTACGCTGCCAGTCGTTAGTAACTTTGGCGAGGGCTGAGATAGTGCTATGTTTAGCTCTGAATCCGGACTGCATAGGATTTAGCATTCACACAGTATTACATGCTGCCTACTCTGATCAAAATCTTCCCAACTGCTGCACCGACTGCCCCCAAATGTTGATTTTAATGTTAAAGTATCCAACACTATAAGTTGTACTGAACTGCAAAGTGGCATAGTTTTGCTGAGAGGCTACAACTCCCAGCAGCACTCACAGTCTCCCTTACCATTTCTAGAGTGCCGCAGGATACAGTAAGCTAGTGCCCATGTTTGGATGTGGAAAATCTAATTATAAGGCCTTTAGCTGGATTGTCTTAAGCAGATTGTTGGGTAATTTTAAGTGATTAGTGTGCAGTAGAAAGTCAGGCAGACTCGATGGACCAAGGGTATTTTTCTGCCCGTGAAACCTTTTTTTTTTTTCACCAGGAGAGACACACTAAGCTGAAAGCTTGTTTACAGGTGTGACCTGGTAGCACAAGGAAGTTAAGTGACTTGTTCAAGGTCACACAGTGTGCAAGTGGGTGCTGTGGGATTCAAACCCAGGTCTCTAGGTTTTCAGCTCAGAGCCTTAAATCACTGTGCTATACTGCCTCCCAATCTATTTCAGTGTTTCTATGATAAGGTTCTAGAACAAGCTCTTTGTTGTACCAGAGTTGCTATTTTCCAAAGTTTTTGTAGCACTTTCAAATGACTCTTAAGTCTACTCTCTATACTAGTATTCAACCTGTGGTGATAACCTACCGGGACATAATGTTGCACCCTTAATAGCGTATGGCATTATGTCTAACCCGGGACAGCGTAGGACGCTACTGGTGCAATACCGCATATACTGCTGTACGCGGTATTGCACCAGTAGTGCTTTCCCATGCAGAGGATAAGACCTCTGCTGGGAGTAGGTTTCATTGAGCAGCTGCCATGGCTCACAGGACTGAGCCACAGCAGTAGGAACTCAGGTGCTGCATTTGATTCCCGGTCCCAGAAACTTTTTTTTTCGACTTGTGCGCTCTCTGGTTGACCCCCAGAGTTGAGAATTTTAGTGGGGGTCGGGGCACGCCCCTTAACGAGGGATGTGGGGCAGAGTCCCCATAGGAAAAGACATGTCTCATGGCAGAAATTGCGCTGTACTGGCAGTGTGATTTTGCTGAGGCATAATGTCTTGTGACATTATGACCCCGTGCCTGGTGATAAAAATGTATCTGTAAAGTGTCCAAAACTATTGCAGATGTGGACGGTTTCTTTTTTGTTAATTTACTGCAGGCTGCGGAAAACTTATGGAAATAAAAAAAAAGTTGATATTGCCGCCTACAGTCCAGAGCTTGGTACAGTTTTCAGGGCTTTGAAAAACGTAGACCCTGATGAAAGTATGAAGTTCTAATCTGTAATCATTATTTTTCTCAACAGAGGAAGTATCGCCAGCACCCATATGCTCTGAAGTTCACCAGTGTGCAAGACACCCCTGAGATGATTCAAGCCAAGATTAGTTATAACCAGTCAGTTGATGTAAGTCAGGGGACTCTTTCTGTTAACTAACTGTTAGAGTGTTTATAAGTTTATAAAGTGCAGACAAATATGTTGAAAGTCGGTTTACTCTCTCTGGGTGCAAGTGGCAGTCAGTCACTTGTGACTTCAGGGTGACAACACTAGGTGCTAGAACTTTGTAAATAGCACAGAAGTTGCATCTCACAGCTGCCACTCTTGCTTCTGTCCCTAATCTGCCTGAGTCTTGCTCAGGTGGCTCAGTGCTATTTTCAGAGCTGCATGGCCTTTGTCACACTTCTACTTGCTTTTTGGCAACATGTTTTCCGATTTGGATGCGGGCTGCCTACTACAGACTTATGTTCTAGACCATCTATATGGTGGTCTTATACTTATGGACCATATTAAGAGAGGGATCGGGTCACTTTTTAAGGGTATTTATTTTCAGAGCACTGAGAAGGATGCCAGTACTTACTCAGGACAGGTACAGTGCCCCCCCCAACACACACACACAAATACACTCCTTTTTTCTTGGCTATATGTCCTCTCAGCCTGGCCAACCCAGGATTGGCTAGGCAAGTGTCCTAAGCTTGGCAATGATGTCAAAAGCAGGTAAAAGTGGATCCCAAACATTACACTCAGGAGCACGCTCATAAAATCAAAAGTGCTGGGTACTGTCATAGAGAGCAAAACTTACTGGGGCAAATCATAAAACACAGTGCATTCTGGGGAAAATGATTGCAGATTTATTTCTTATTTATATTTAGTGTGTTTCCTTCCCCATTCACCCCACCGGGCCACATCAGTCCTGCTGCTCTAGCTAGCCCACTTACCTGCCATCTGCAGGACTTACCTCCACTCCATGTTCCCCCAAGGGTGAGCTCCCACAAGAAGGTCTGCAACGGAGAGGTGAGCTCTACTCCCTCTGAGAGAGTTGAAGTGTTTGTTCTGGAGTGGGGGAGCCCAGTTGGCAGTGGAGGTCCTGTGGCAGGGAGCACATGCCATTCCGTGCAGCTGGGGTTTTTCTGCATTTTCTTCCACATCCCAGAGATGTCAGAAGACCTTGTATGACGCAGCTTGCATCACATCACCAGTGTCCTTACTCTCTCAATTCCTGGCTGTAGGTTGAACTGCCATCTGTGGTCACCCAGATAGCCTTATTGCAGCAGAGTCCAGATACCCTCCTGATCAGCCATAGGATGCTCAATCATCCTCCCCCAGACAGCCTACAATGACCCAGGCTTGTTCTTGAGCCCGGGTCACCAGTGCCACAAGCGGTAGTGGTACCGCTGTGTTGGCAGGTTGGCTCATGATTGCAAATGTTGAAGTGTACTGAACAAATTCAGTGGACTGAGAGCTCCGATCAAATAACCCTGGCACTTCATGCATCTCACACTTCCCTTGTCCCTTGTGTGGGCTAAGCCTTAGTACATACGTACCTTTTATTTAAGATATTCATTTCTTTAGAATGATTCTGTTTTCTCTTTATCTGTAACCTTGAATAATACTGCCTGGACTTACTAAAAATATTTCAGTGAGGCCTGGTGGTGCTGAGGGCTGGCACCCTGGATGCCTTACCACGTGTCATGCCGGTGACCCAGGTTTGGGAATGACTTCGGGTCATCAGGGAGCTGACATGGGGGGGCAGGGAGCAGGATTGAGCAGCTGAAAGGCAGCTCTCCTCTCCTCTCCTCTCCTCTCCTAGGGGAGGTTGCTTGTCCCCCACACATAGTTCTGCTCCCATTGGGTGGAGGTCCAATGGGAAGCAGAGGCAGAGGGGGCAGCAAGTGATTGCCGAGGTGGGGCGGAAGGGGCCGAGCCGGTACCCAGTGTGCATGTGCACCTCCACATGCATGCACACGTGTGTCTGCCAGGGTCCTGAGCAAGGGAGAAAACACACACACACACAAAATTTTTCAGCGTTTGAAAGAAAAACGTTTGCATGAAGTATAGTATATTTCTTAAACTTCTGTCTGTACGTAATCTTTATTTTGTGTGTGCAAACAGGTTACTTTTTTCTGTTCACAGAGGTTATATAAGGAACATGGTGAGAGTGTAAAACATAAGTACACATTGACAAAAGACCTCCCAGAGCTCCTGCAGGCCAAAGAAAATGCCATGAACATAAGTGAGGTAAGATTTATTGATTTATAAAATGGCTTGGAAACATCCTTCTTTCTGATTGACTAAATAAGTTCTGAGACCCGTGTGTTAATTTCACAGAAATGCACAGGTTGTAACAAGTTCAGTCAGTGGGATTTGGAATTTAGGCAAATCACATACAGAATTCATGAGTGACTTAAGTCATTACTGATCAGCTAAGTTAATTAATTGGGGACTCCAGTGGGGTACCGTGTTGTTATTGAAGTCTTCAGGATGTGTAGGAGGCCCGTTTCCACAGTTGTGCACTATTCACCCACTGCCCTTCGTGCCCTCCACCCTTTCCCCCCCTCCATTGCAGCTGTTGACATACCAGCACTGTAGAGCACTGGGTATTGTTCGCAGGGAGAAGAGGAGAGTGGGGGGGGGTGCAAACAGTGGAGGTTGGAAAAGCAGGGCCGTCATATTGGGGTAGTGAGATCCAGAAGATGCCCTGGGGCAAAATGGAGTCTGGAACGTGGTCCTTCATGTCTGGTCTCCATACCCAAGGGCACCTCCAATATTGGTGGGCAAGTAGCTTAAGCAGCTGTAGAGGCCCGTCCTACCCGAGCGGTGTTGTGTCAAAAATAAGACTGCAGTTATTGTAGATCTTGTTGGGTCGGTGTATCTGGCATGCATTACCGAGACCTGGCTGGATGAGAATGCAGGCCCTATATTAGAGGCCGCTTATTCCAGCCAGGTACTGGTGTTACACCGCCCGAGGTTGGACTGCGGGGGGTTGCGGTCTGTTTTAAGATCGAATTGAGCCTCTCGTGTGTACCAGTTGAGGAGGCTAAGTAATTTGAGTGTACTGTTGTGGCAGGTTTATGTTGTAGGATCGCTATTATCTACTGTCCACCAGGTGATGAAAAGAAGTTCCTGCAGGAAGTAGCGGACTTCATCATCGACATGTCGTTTGAGTCGTCCAGGCTGATGGTCCTGGGCGACTTCAGTGCCTGGGTCGATGATGAACTCTCACAATTTGGACAACACTTCCTCCAATTGATGACTTCATTGGGCCTTACAGAAGTTGTTACTTCTGCCACTCATAAAGGTGGTCACTCCCTTGACTTGGTCTTCCTCCTGGAGATTGAAGCCTTTGATTTGGGGGTGGAACCTGTCGGATTGTCTGATCATTACACCGTGGGATTCAGTTTTTGCACCCAGCTTTGTAGGCCTACCCCTGTGGAGATGGTCAGATACCACCCTTTATGAGATGTAAGCTCTGAGGGCCTGGTGGTGGCGCTTGACCTAACGGAGCTTCAGGGTCTGAGCAGTGATCTGGATGCCTTGGTCTTGGCCTATAATAAGGCCATCTCCTCGGCTCTGGATATCATTGCCTCAGTTCGTGTTCATCCTCTCCCCCTTTGCCCTCAGTCCCCATGGTTTGATGGGACCTTGAGGAAGATGCGGCCACAAGGGCGAAAAATTAGAGTGTTACTGGCGGAGATCCACCCTCGATGCCGAACATCTTAGATTGATGGAACATTACCAATTCTATCATTCCGCAATCTCCCGTAAGAAGGCAGAGTTCCTGTCCGGGGAGATTGCGGCTGCTCAGGACCAACCAGCTCAGCTCTTTCAAACTGCAGGCAGACTGTGCAACCCAGCCTGCCTGCAGGTTCGAAGAGCCTTTTCACAAGTGGAATGTGAAGAGCTTGCTCATTTCTTTGTGGCTAAGGTGGCTGACATCAGGGCGTCATTCCAACCTGCATTCTCTTTGGGAGAAGCGATGGATCGGTGCCTGGTCACTGCCTCTGGGCCCTCCTGGAGTTTCTTTGACTGGTTGGAGTTCATTGATGTCATGCGGATTGTCCAGGGTATGCACCCTACATACTGTAGTTTGGATCCAGGCCCAACTTCCCTGATAAAGGATTGTTGAGATGTTATCGGCCCGGTCCTAGCAAGGATAGTCTTGTCCTCCTTGGAGACAGGTGAGTTTCTTAGTTCCCTGGTGGTAATGCCCCTCCTGAAGAAAGCTTCTTTGGACCCAGACTGCCATGCTAACTACAGGCCAATCTCCAATCTTCCCTTTGTGGGGAAGTTGATTGAGAAAGTAGTGGCCATACAACTGGAGAACCACTTGACCATCCATGACATCTATGAATCATTCCAGTCTGGTTTTCGAAAGAGGCATAGTACCGAGACTGCACTGATTCCGGTGCTCAATGATCTCTTGATGGCAAGAGAGTGAAAGAGATGTTCTATCATGGTTCTTCTTGATCTCTCTTCAGCATTTGACATTGTGGACCATGGGATACTTATTGAACGCCTGAGATTCATCTGTGGACTGCCTACTACAGTCCTCAGGTGGTTTAGATCATTCCTCACTGGCAGAACTCAGAGGGTGGTGTCAGGGATAAATTCCTCTGGCCCAGTCTCGCTGTCATGTGGGGTTCCTCAGGGGTCGGTGTTGTCTCCCATGTTGTTCTCAGTGTACATGCTGCCCCTCGGAGACATTGTAAGAAGGTATGGGCTGAGGTTTCACTGCTATGCTGATGATACCCAGCTCTACCTATCTTTTGTGCCCGACCAGGATAGAGTTCTCTCGGTATTAAACAACTGCCTCACTGAAATCCAGAACTGGATGAATTTGAGCTGGCTGAGGTTGAACTCGTGGAAGACGGAGGTGATGGTTGTGGACCCGGGTCACAGAATTAGAGGGGGTGGGAATTGGTTTGCCCTCAGGGTTATTTCTGGGTGGCTCCCAGCTCCCAACCTCTGAACAGGTGCGTAACCTGGGGTGATTTTTGATGACGGGCTGACCTTACGATTGCAGGTGTCAGCAGTCGTCAGATCAGCCTTTTACCATCTGAGGAACATCTCCAGGATCAAACACCTAGTTCCTTTCAGTGACTTGCCTACATTGGTCCACGCCTTTGTGACCTCACACCTTGACTATTGCAACTCCCTTTATCTAGGGCTACCTGGGGTTGATATCCACCGCTTGCAGCTCATGCAGAATGCTGCAGCCCGGTTATTGACGGGTACTCCTCATACCTGTCATGTTTTTCCTGTGCTGCGCGAACTGCACTGGCTGCCAATACAGTGCCGGATCACCTTTAAAGTCAGTCTTCTGACTTATAAAGCCCTACATGGACTGGGCCCGGTCTACTTGAAAGAGCTTCTCATACCGTACTGTCCTAAGCGATTGTTCCGCTCAGTGAACAAGGGGTTGCTAGAGGTTCCAAGGGTTTCTTTGAAATCTTCGGGGGCCGGTGCTTTTATGTACACAGCTCCAACCCTCTGTAATTCTCTAACCCGTCTGCTTCGGGAGTGCACGTCTGTGGAGAAATTTAAATGTGCCTTAAAGACCCATTTGTGGTTGTCAACGTTTTCTTATTGATGATGTCTTAATGGTGATGTTTTAACATATTTTATGTATTAGTACTAATGTATTTGTGTTTTATTTATTGTTTTAAGAAGTCTACTGTTAATGCGCCTTGGTTTCAGAAAGGCGTAATATAAATAAAGTATTATTATTATTATTGCTGTCGGTATTACACACTAAAAATCTTCAACAAGGCACTGAAAAAACACCTTTGAATGTTTTAAAAACAGGTAAACAAAATAAACATACATTCCTTCCTATTATGATTCTCCCCTTACAAACATAAATTAAAACCAGCATTTGTCAATGCCAAATGTTGTCTTGCTGGCATTGACATCGATAGTGCAGGAGTTAGATATTAATGTCTGAGCGTGTCTTTCCAGTAGCGCTCCTACATAACTCAGTCAGTGGCTGGCCATGGAGGTGAGAGGTGGGTTGTGCCAGTCACCGGCTGGGGGCCAGGTGGGGGGGGTGCTGGCTTGGCTGGGTGGGGGCCACTAGACTACCAGGGCTTCTCAGGTTGTTGCCGCATTTGCAGCTGATGACTCTGGGGTCATGCATGAGTGGGGGATGACTAGCGCCGCCCTGCATGGCGTTTACAATGCGGGATTCTGGGTGCTGGGGTGTGGGATGCTCTGCAGGAGGTCTGTATGCACACTTCGGGGGGCTGGGGGTGTGAAAAGCCCTATGGGGCTGTACCTATACAGGGATTCGGGGGCAGTTGATGTGGGCAGCTCTGAGGGGCACGTATTGCGGCAAGTTGGGCATGGGGGGTACTTGCAATCTACATTGTGGCTTGTGACATGCTCGCCAGGTGCGCCTGCAGTTCAGTGTACCTGGCCGCATGTCCTAAATCACAGGACTTAGCTGCGGAGACCCTGCCCCTTCTAGAATAGGGCACAGGGTCAATGTCACAGTTACGGGTGGCGCAAGTTGCGTTTGGTGGCGACTTGCGCCACCCTTCTAGAATCGGGCCCATAGTCTACATTTATCCCTCTTATGAACACAACAGTGAATGTGTTTTTTAAAGCATGTATGCATGACTTACAAGAGTATTATAAAAACAGTGAAGGTGGAAGGGGCATTTTCTATAACCTTTCGGGAGAAGAAAAAAGAGTATTAGAACAACTTGGTGGGAATTTGAGTTTAACTATTAAACCGGCAGACAAGGCTGGTGGTGGAATTGTTCTAATGAATACCTCGGATTATGAAAAGGAGGTAAATAGACAACTTAAGGACAGAGATACATACATACTGTATCTCCCCCTTACCAGTGACCCTACTTTGAGCTTTAAAAGTGAAGTGGACAAATTCCTAGAGGGATTTTATAACATGGCAGAAATAACAGAACAGGATCTGGACTTCTTAAAAGTTAAATGCCCTATACACCCAGTGTTCTATTTGCTTCCAAAGGTCCACAAAACACTACATAATCCACCAGGGAGACCTATAATTTTGGGGCAGGGGTCCCTGGCAGAGACATTATCACAGTATATTGACTTCCATATTAAGCCTTTAGTGAATGATTTACGCTCCTTTCTTAAGGACACAAGTGATATTATACGCCTTACGTCAGATATGGTGGTGGAAGAAGGGAAATTCTTGGTAACTTTAGATGTCGCTAGTTTATACACCAGTATACCTCATGCATGTGGTTTGAAAGCTCTTGAATTTTTTCTGGATAAAAGAGAGGTCAAAAAGCCATCCAGCAAAACTTTGGTGGAAATGATTAAGTTTGTTTTGGAGCATAATGCATTTAACTTTAAAGGTAGTTATTTTCTACAGCAGAGTGGTACAGCAATGTGGGTGACATTTTCGCCCAACTATGCAAATTTAACTATGGGCCATTGGGAATATCAAGTGATTTACAGTGATGATAATCCTTATAGAGTAAAAATTAAATTTTGGAAAAGATTCATTGATGACTGTGTAATGGTGTGGGGAGGAAATGAGGTCGATTTAGAATAATTTAAAAACTATTTAGAAAATAGTCCCCCGCATTTTAAATCTGAGATTACACACAGTAAGGACAGTATACACTTTCTGGATATACAAATCAATAGAAATCAGGGAGGTGACCTTTTGACCTCCCTATATCAAAAGCAAATAGACAAAAATACTCTGTTGCAGGTGAACAGTAGTCATCCACGCCACACTGTGGTAAACATTCCAAAAGAGCAATTTATTAGACTTAAGAGAAATTGTACATTAGAAAGTGATTACACTAGTTGTGCTAATGACATGACAGTACATCTTTTAGAAAGAGGCTATGGTAGAAATTTAATACATAATGCCAGAGAAGAAGTTAAGCACATGACAAGGGAGTTCCTTTTAGAAAGAAAATCAGGGAAAATAAGGGATGAAAAAAAATGGAATTTTGTGACAACCTTCTCCTGTGACTCAGGAGCCGTAATTAATATCATACACAAGAATTGGGATATTATAAAAACTGAGTCACGTCTGAAGGAGGTACATGGAATTCCACCCAGGATAACATATAGGAGAGCTTGTAACATCAGTGATATATTGGTGCACAGCACTCAACCACAGGAAAAGAAAAAAGGACCCTTTTTTCCACCACCAAATCCTGGCTGTATCCATTGTGGTAGACATAAATACTGTTATGTAATCGAGAAAATACAGTGCTTTCAGGGACCAAACAACGGCAGAAGGTATAAGATCCTTAGCCTTATAACATGTGACACACAGAGTGTGATTTACCTAGCTATGTGTAGTTGTGGGATTTTCTATGTGGGGAGGACAAAACGGAAACTTAAGGACAGGGTAGGTGAGCACATGTGTGTCATCATTAACAAAAATGATAAATATGCATTAGCTATGCATATTAATAATGCAAAAGATAGCTTGGTTCACAGTCCTAAGTTTGTTGGAATAGAAAAAGTGATGTTGGGAGTTAGGGGAGGAGATACGGAAGCTAAATGAGCAAAAAGAGAGGCTTTCTGGATTTATATGCTGGGAGCTTTGGAATGGCCTGGCATAAATGACCAGATAGAGCTGGCTAAACTTTTATATTAATGTGCATCTACAGTAGAGAGTTACACATTATATGAGAGTAGCTATAATTAGCTGAGAAAGGATTCCTTACATTTGTATGTTAGGGATATTAAAGTGGTTTACCAAAAAATGGCCATAAAGGGTTGGTGACACCTATATACTAGTATACTTTTGGGAGAAGCCTATTTTACACATTAATCTGAGAATAAGTTTCCTTGGAAAAAACAGAAGGAAAAGGTTTTGTATAAACTTGGTTATGTTCTGTATAAACTTTGCTATGATTCCATCTCCATTTAGAAATGATTTTTCAATCTCCCCCTCCCATTTTATTCTTTTTTCTCCTTCCCTCCCCCCTTTTTTATATTATTTCTTTGCTTTTTATGTTTGCTTGCGCGCATGCGCAAGAAACATTATGTGACAACTAAGGAGAGAAGCAGGTTGAGGAGACACGGCACTGTTACAGCCAAGGGAGGCACTGCATTTGGGGGCTTGGCTGTGGTGGACCAATGGAGGCACAATGTGCCGATGACACTGGTCTCCAAAAGTGCACCAAGTACAAACATTTTTGCCGCAGCAATCAGGGGCCGCCTCATCATTGCAGCATCATTCATTCTGCTGCAATGAGGGAGCTACCCGTCATAGCAGGGTGGAATGTTAGCTAGCCTAATACTGTTTGTGAATATGGTGGGCAGCTTGCCACCACATTCACAAACAGTATTATGCAGCCCCTGTGCCAGGGGATGCCCAGTCCCCCTCGGCAGCATGTGCCCCCCTGCAAACAGTCTTTGTTTGCCGACGGGGGCCCCAATCCCCACCGGCTTCAGTCCGTCTGAGGGTTTTGGATGTGCCAGCAGAGGGCCCACTCCATAATGTGCCCCAGCCTGATTTACTCGCCCGGCCAGAGCCCACTCCCGTTGGCATACTCTCCCAAACCTATGTTTGTGCCAAGGGGTACCAATCCCCTCGGCTATTGTGGTCCCTTATATGCCGACGGGGTGCCTAATCCCCATCAGCTACAGTCGCCTCCAACAAAAACTAGGTTGGCACACTGGGAGCCCACCCCAACATGCAAAATGTCCACTTAAATGTCCCTGTAAACAAAACCATCCCATGATGTGTTTTTTTTCCCTGTAAAGAAGGAACGGTCCCTCGGTCTCCCTGCCCCTCCCACAACCCACACCCACCCACTGCGCACTTGCCTCCACACGCCCACCCTATATCTTACCTCCGGAGTCTGGTGTGATGATCTTCGTGGACCGGTAACACGCTCACCCTTCAAAGCCGACCGCGAACTGAGGAAACGCCGTAAGCTGTATAATGGAATAAATAGGGTATTTTCAACTTTGATGCATATTCAGGCATTTTTGATTTGTGCACCAAATTTTCAATATGGGGTTTTTGGTACCTCTTCATGAATTCTTTCACTGTCATGGCATTAATCGGCCCTGAAAGGTGATTTTTCGTCACTGCACAGAATCACCTTTCAGGACTGATTAATGAAATGACAGTGCCAGAGTTCATGAGGTGGGCTCTCAAAAAGTCTATGTTGCAAATTTGGTGGGAAAAATCCAAAAAATGACTGTTTTACAAGTGTGCGTTGCGCAGTTGCTACTCACGCTCGTAACTTCACAAATTTGCAATATTTTCACTCTAGATTTTCTACATTGGTATTTTAATGCATCTCCTTATGAACAGTGCAGCTGTCATTTTTCACAACCCGGCCAAAATGTGTTTTCGCGGTTCTGGCGCAGAATAGTGCAGTCGCTGTGGGAAATCCATGTTCGGGACATAGTACGAAAATCACAGTGAAACTGTTCATTAGCAGAGGTCCTAAAATGTCTATGTTGAAAATTTGGTGAGAAAAGTCCGTAAAATGAATGTGTTATGAGCGTGCGTTGCGCAGTTTCCACGCACGCTCGTTACTTCGCATATTTGCAATATTTTCACTCCATATTTTCAACATTGCCATTTTTCCGCACCTCCTTATGAACAGTACAGCTGTCATTTTTCACATCCTGGCCGAAATGTGTTTTCGCACTTCCGGCGCAGAATACCATGGTTGCTGTGGGAAATCACTGTTCAGGACACATAACAAAAATCACAGTGACACTGTTCATTAGCAAAGATCCTAAAATGCCTATGTTGAAAATCTGGTGATGAAAGTCCATAAAATGACTGTGTTACGAGAGTGTGTTGCGCAGTTTCCACGCACACTCATAACTTTGCACATTTGTAATATTTTAAGTCCAGATTTTCAACATTGCCATTTCTCCGCACCTCCTTATGAACAGTACAGCTGTCATTTTTCACATCCTGGTCGAAATTTGTTTTTGCAGTCCCGGCGCAGAATACCATGTTTGCTGTGGGAAATCATTGTTCGGGACACATAACAAAAATCACAGTGACACAGTTCATGAGCACAAGTCGTAAAATGCCTATGTTGAAAATCTGGTGACAAAACTCCATAAAGTGACTGTGTTATGCACATTCGTTGCGCAGTTTCCACGTATGCTTGGAAATGCGAGCATTTTTAATATTCCCACTACAGATTTTCAACATTGCCATCTCTTCATACCTCCCTATGGATGGTACAGCTGTCATTCTTCACATCCTGCCCGATCTGTGTTTTCGTACATGTGGCGCAGAATGGCACTGTCGCTGTTGGAAGTCAGGTTTCGGGACACATTGACAAAATCACACTGCCACTGTTCATGAGAAGAGGTTCCAAATGCTTTCCTGAGGTGGGGTCACAAAAAGGCCATGTTGAAAATTTGTACTGTAAATACCAACAAACGCCCGAGGCATTATGGTTTCTAACCATAACATCCTACCCTGTACAGACAGGCAGGCATCGGGGTGTGCCTTTGGATTGCCGACTGTACTACTCATGCCATCCCACCCCCACCACCCAGCCACTGACAGGCATCGAGGTGTATCTTGCACTCTTCGGCCCAAAATTTCACCCCACTCTCCTATGCTGCACCCATTTCACCGTATGTCCTTATGGAATGGGGTGACTATAAAACCAAACACCCTAAGGCACACCTCAACACGTGTTGATGTCTCCAGAATAGGGTGAGGTGACATGGCTTGACCGTCATGGGCGACGACCCAAACACTTACCCCAAATCCTGTCTGTCTCTACAGGATGGAGGCGGGGTTCACGTGAAGTTCAGTACTTCACTGCCACTCCTATTCTGCATCTGTCTAACTCCTGCAGTTCCAATGATAATACCAGCAAGCAAACATTCGCCATTGACAAATGCTTGTTTATGTCTAGGATCATACTAAGAATATTCTTGGAATGTAAAGTTTTATGTACTGCTGTATAAATAAATTAGAAAAAGGACATACAAACATATATAATATAATATATTTAAGTGGTTTGTACTTATTAACTGCAGCTGAGGAGATTGATTGAACTTGTAGGCATTCTCATGTTTTGTATAATTTAAAAGTTAAGTGTAATATAAAAACACACAACAGGAGGTGCACTACACCTTGACAAAGCATTCGAGTAGAATGTGAAACATTGGTGATTTGTGGTGGTCTCAAAGTGCTACACCTTTTACTTGCTCGTTCTGCAGTCTTCAAATGAAAAAAGCTGGTGAAGAAATCGTTTATGGTGTTTGAGTGCTGAGTCCTTTTTTGTTTTTGCCCCACTCCACCCTGCAGAGACTGACAGGCACTGAGGTGTGCCTTTTGGTCGTTGGCCATAATGCTTATGCCATTTCACCTCACCCTACCCTACAGACTCCAACAAGTGTCGTGTTGTTCCTTGGGGTCATTGGGCCTTACGCTTACCCCAATCCATAAGGAAATATGTTGAGATGGGTGTAGTATAGGAGAGCAGGGTGAACTTTGGGGCCGAAGAGTCCAAAGCACACCTTGATGCCTGTCACTGGCTGCAGGGTTGGGGCGGGGGTGGAATGGCATGAGCATTACAACCAACAATCCAAAGTCACACCCCTGATGCCTGTCAGTCTCTACAGGGTGGGACATTATGGTTAGAAACCCTAATGCCCTGGGCGTTTGTTGGTATTTGCACTCCAAATTTTCAACGTGGGCTTTTTGTGACCCCACCTCATGAAAGCATTTGAGACCTCCGCTCATGAACAGTGGCACTGTGATTTTGTTAATCTGTCCCGAACGCTGATTTCCCGCAGTGACCGTGCCATTCTAAGCCAGATGTGCAAAAACACATTTTGGACAGGATGTGAAAAATGACAGCTGTACCATTCATAAGGAGGTGTGAAGAAATGTCAATGATGAAAATCTGGAGTGAAAATATAAAAAATTCTCAGTTATGAGTGTGCGTGGAAACTGCACAATGCACGCTCATAACACAGTCACTTTGTGGAATTTTTTCCACCAAATTTTCAACATAGGCATTTTGAGACCTCCGCTCATGAACAGTGTCACTGTGATTTTCTTAATCTGTCCCAAACATTAATTTCTCACAGTGACTGCATCATTGTGTGAAAACACATTTCAGGCAGGATGTGGAAAATGGCAATGTTGAAAATCTGGAGTGAAAATATAAAAAATTCTCGAACTTACGAGCATGGGTGGAAACTGCGTAACGCACGATCATAACACAGTCATTTTTTTGGAATTTTTTCACCAAATTTGCAACATAGGCATTTTGAGAGCCCACCTCATGAACAGTGGCACTGTCATTTCGTTAATCAGTCCCAAAAGGTGATACCGCGCAGTGATCGTGAAATCATCTTTTGGGACCTAATAACGAAATGACAGTGACTGAGTTCATGAGGTGGGGTCCCAAGAACCCCATGAAGAAAATTTGGAGCAAAAAGTCATAAAAATGGCTGAGATATCCACCTAAGTTGACCCCCCCCCAACCCACTGATGCCATTATACAGCTTACCGTGATTTTCTTCAGTTCGCAGTTGGCTTTTGAAGAGTTCAGACATCTCCCGCTCCACCGAAGATTGTTGCGCCGGGTTTCGGAGGTAAGTATGGGGTGATGAGGTGCAGGGAGGTAGAGTGCGCAGAGGGTGGGTGTGGGTTGGGGGAAGGGGCATTCTGGACCCAATGACGGACCATTTTCTTTTTTTCAGGAACAGACCTCATGGGAAGGTGTTCTTTATTTACAGGTGAAATAAACCAACTGTTGGGCACACTGGGGTGGGCTCCCAGTGTGCCCCATGACTTTGGGGGGGTTCTGTAGGCCACACTGGAGTGGGATACCAGTGTGGCACACAGTAGGGGTGAGGTGGGGCAAGGGCAGGAACATGCCGACGCAGTCAGCTTTGGAACACACGAGGCACACTGGGGTGGGTTCCCAGTGTGCCACACAGTCTTGAGGGGGGTTATAAACATGCCGACAGGGGGATTGGGCACCCCTGTAGTCGGCTTTCTAAGGATTGTGAGAGGTGGACGGCGACAGCCACTGCCATGTTTATTGAAATGTTTCAGCAGGCAAGGCACACCCTGCAATGATGGGGCGCTCCCTCATTGCGGTGGTGAAATTCTTTCAAGTTGGTGGCACGCTTCTCAACTGCTGTCATAGACAGCGTGCTCATTCATTGGTGCCACAAAGACCAGCCCAAAAAAGTAGTGGTGCCATTGGCCACAGCAGTGCCGCACCTCCACAACCTGCTACTCCAGCAAGCGGCCACAAAATGTTGCTTGCACTGCGCGCTCAAGACAACATAAAAATGAACTACATACAATCCACCGTCTTATATTCTGGTGTATCTTTGGTGCCCCCCCGTCCTTACAAGCTTGCAAGGGCAATGTCTGCTGCTTACCCTGACACATATAAAATTGAGACTTTGGCTCCATATAAGGTTTTGTGTTGTGTTTGAAGGGGTGAACATTCTACTGGAGGAATTCTGCAAGTTTGAATTCCTGTATTCCATGAAAAAAAATTCCATCTGTTGAATGTGTCAAAAGACAGATGATTGGCAGGTGGGAAGGATTACTTTTTACTAGTTACCTTTAACAAAAGAAAATACCTTCTTTAGTAAAAATAAGTTGGTATCTCTTTTAATTGTTTCTCAGCTTACCCATTTAAGAAGCGTAATAAGGTTCTTGGCTATCAGGGGTAAAAGCACTTCCAGGTGCTGAAGGCTCTCACCGTCAGCACCTCATGCCTCACTACGCACTGGGGCATGCATTAATCCCAGGCAGCAAATGCCCTGCTGTGTCTTATTGCTTACTCAGACCTCTGAAATGGCTGGGTCGTTTGAGTCTGGAGATCCTCTGCCATTGCAGTTTAGGTATAAGTATGTGTAATTATAAGAAAAGGTCTAGCTACACAAAAATCACGTTTTCTGCAGTGTACCAAAGAAAACCTTCTCAACCATTTTTTTAGTTATGCAGTACTGCATTATGGGGGTTGTCTGTTGGACATCTACATCACAAGTCTTCTCTTACTTTTCTGTTTCCCCTGTGATTTAGTTATTTTATTTCAAAGTGGTAACCAAGTAAGATACATAGAGCTGAAGGTTGTTTCCATGCACAACCTTGGGGTAACCATAATGAGATCACATGACTAGTCTCATGATTATGATGACATCACAGGAGAAAAGAAATGGTAATGGCAGTGGCCTTGATGGAAGAGGGATGCCTGGATATCATGGCAGTCACAGAAACACGGCACATAGAGAACCTTGACTGGGATGTCAACATACCAGGGCACACAACCTACAGGAGGGACAGGGATGGTAGAAGAGGAGGAGGAGGAGGAGTAGCTGCCTATGTAAGGGAAGGGATCAAAGCAACATAACTAAAGGGTAAACAGAGAGCAGAGGAGGCACTGTGGGTCACCCTGGAGACTGGAAATGGCACCATAATCCGCACAGGGGTTGTATACAGACCCCCATCTCAGGGGGAGGAACTGGACAAGGAAATGATAGAAGGCATCCTTAGGATGGCAGAGAAAGGGAAGACATTGCTGATGAGGGACCTGAATATGCCATATGTTAAGTGGAGCACCTTTGCTGCTGCCACATCCAAGAGCAGGGCCATTCTTGATGCCCTACAGGGGGCATGCCTCAGACAGCTAGTGTTGGAACCCACTCAGGAGGGAGCAGTCTTAGACTTGGTACTCTCAAATGGGGATGGAGAGAGGATTTCAGATCTAGAAGTGGGTAGCCATCTGGGAACAAGTGACCACCAAACAGTGTGGTTCATGATAAACTGAGCTGTAGAGTCAAGCCATACAAAAGTGAAGGTACTGGACTTCAGGAGGGCTGATTTTGCCAAAATGGGAGAGCGCCTCAGAAAAGCACTAACAAACAGGCAAGAAGGAGGGGTGGAGCAACAATGGGGAAACATTTTTTGTGTGAAGCAAATAAACAAATCAAAATGAAAGAAAAAAACATTATGGTTCTCAAAAGAGGTGGCAGGGAACGTTAGGGAGAAGATCGCATTCAGTAAGTATAAGGTAACACAGAAGGAGAAGGACAGAGAACTGTACCAGTTAAAGCAGAAGGAAGCAGGGAAGGCAGTTAGAATAGCAAAAACCCAAACTGAGGAAAAGATAGCCAACTTGGTTAAGAAGGGGGATAAAACCTTTTATAGGTACATTAGGGAGCGAAGAAAGACTAAGGGAGGGATACTGAGGCTGAACAAAGAGGAGGGTGGATGGGCAGAGAGGGGCAGTGAAAAAGCAGGGATACTGACTGAATACTTCTGCTTAGTATTCACAAAGGAAGAGGAGGGGGAGGTATCTAATCCAGTCAATAGAAGCACTCTGGATAGAGGGGTTGATATCAGTCTGTTCACGGAAGAAAGGGTTCTGAAAGAACTCCTAAAACTGAAGGTGGACAAAGCAATGGGGCCTGATGGGATTCACCCCAGAATTCTAAAAGAACTAAGGGGAAAACCAGTAACACCATTGACTACCCTTTTTAACAAATCATGGGAGGATGGGGTGGTACCTGAGGACTGGAGGAGGGCGGATATGATTCCCCCTTCACAAAAATGGGAGCAAGACAGAGGCAAGAAGCTACAGACCTGTCGGTTTGACCTCAGTGGTAGGGAAAATGATGGAATCACTTCTGAAGGAAAGAAGTGCTGAGTACCTAGGGACCAGTGGAGCACAGGACCCAAGGCAGCAGGTATTCACAGTGGGAAGGTCATGTCAGATGAAGCTAATTGATTTCTTTGACTGGGTGACCAAAGTAATAGACCAGGGAGGGGCTGTGGACATGGTCTACCTAGACTTTAGCAAGGCATTTGACACAGTCCTGCACAAAAGATTAATAAACAAATTAGCCAGCCTGGAGTGGGTAAAACATTGGCTGGACAACAGGGCACAGAGGGTAATAGTAAACAGAGTCCACAGTGAAGAAAAGGGGGTTACTAGTGGGGTACCGCAGGGTTCAGTACTGGGTCCGGTCCTTTTTTAATGTCTTTATAAGTAACATTGCAGAGGGACTGGAAGGAAAATATGTCTCTTTGCAGATGACACAAAGATCTGCAACAGGATTAATACACAAGGTGGGGTGAAAAGGATGAGAAGGGACTTGACAAGGTTGGAGGAATGGTCAAATGTATTGCAGCTTAGATTCAACACAAAGAAGTGCAAAGTAATGCACTTGGGAAACAAAAACCTGGGGGAATTGTTATCTCTCTGTACAGACAGTTGGTGAGACCCCATCTTGCGTACTGCATGCAGTTCTGGAGACCCCATCTCCACAAAGACATTTACAGGGTGGAGGCTGTCTAGTGGAGGGCAACCAAAATGGTGCAGGGTCTGCACCAGAAGACATACGAAGAGAGACTAAAGGAGCATAGTGTGTATACCCTCGAGGAAAGGAGGGAGGGAGGGATATGACAGAAACTTTCAAGTACCTCAATGGAATCAACATAGTCCAAGAGGGCAGCATCATTCAGAAAAAGAGATGTGTAAGAACAAGGGGACACAATTTGAAGATAGAGAGGTAATGGCTCAGAGGTAATGTGAGGAAGTATTTTTCAATGGAGAGAGTTGTGGATGCATGGAACAGCCTTCCTGAGGAGGTAATGGAGTCAAAAACAGTGGGGGAATTCAAGAATGCATGGGACAGACATAAGGCAATTCTGGTGGGGGTAGGAAGAAGTAGGCTGTTGGTTAACTAGGATCTGCAGCTTATCTGTTAGGTAGGGAAATGGGCAGACTAGGTGGGCCTTATCTGCCATCAAATTCTATGTTTCTATGTTTCCCTAGTGGAGTAGTACAAGTGGACAGTCTCTGTAATTCAGCATTGCATAACTGCCATTATTAAAAATTCTCTTTTGTCAACCATGGAAAACGTGTATTTTTGTGTTGCAGCCCTTCTACTTTCAATCATGAATGGTGTAGGTGTCATTACAGGGCTAGCAGAATAGCCTAGAAGTTATAATAATGAGCTGTGAATGAGCTTGGTCCCTTCAGCAGACCTGGGTTTGATTCCCATAACCTCCACTTGAATACCGTGCGACTCTGAGCAAGTCACCACACCTCCCCAGTGCCCACAGGTTGCCCCTGAGAACAGGTATGTGTCCCTAATGGGCCTTACCTGGTTACCAAAAGAATAAAAATAGCAAAATTATGATCAGATTAATGAAAGACAAGTTTCTGGTGCAGATCAGTGACACTGGTGGCACTACATCTCACTGCCAAGTGGGAGACCCAGCTTTATGTCCAAGGGCTGGATCTTCTGTGATGGACTGACAAGGGAGGATTCAGCGTCTGCGTGGATACTCTCTTCCCCCTCCTCCTAGTTGAATGGATGGCCTTCGTTTGCTCATGACATTCCTCTGGTGGTCCTGGAGATCAGCCTGGTTACTGGGCAGTTACATTCGATGGGCATGAGATTATCAGCAGAATGCTTGATCTTGTGCATGCATTCTGCCTATGCTGATGTTTTGGGAAAGGGGTCTATATGTGGATACCCTATCTCTGGGCCATGTATTAAGGTACAGAGCCTTCCCTGATCTGATCTGCACACCCTGCCACTGAGGCTTATGTCCCCTGATAGTGGCTGCAATCAAGATAGGCCCTAGAAAAGTCGCACACAAGTGGTGGTGAGAGGGAAGCAGGCAGTTTTATCTTGATCCCAGGGTAGATGGAAGAAAAGTTGGGAAGGAACTGAAAAAATTAAAATAGATCACTGCATATTCATAACAATAGAAGACTCCAGCAGGGTAATTACCAAACTAAGCTTGAAAGCCAAGCATTTGTAGTGTTATAATATTTTTCAGTTGCTGTGATCAGTAAAAAAGCAACCTTATATTGGGAATATTACAATGTTGTAACACACATTTTTTTAATGAACTATATATATAGTGCCCCAGAGTTCCTAGTACCCTCCAAAAATGAGCATCCGGGTGCTCTGGGGGCTGGCTAGGCAGGATAGGTGCCCTGATATGTGCCCCAGCTTAGATAGGAGCCCCAGGGGAGTAACAGGTGCCCAGATTAGGGAGGTGTCCCCCGTTTTGTGCCCCAGTATAAGTATGCCAAAGGGGAATGTATGGGCAGGTTAGGTGCCCCAGCCTTAGGAGGTGCCCTTGGTAAAGTTAGGTATCCCCCCCAAATGGGAAACCCCAGCTGGGCTTACATTTAAAAAAAAAAAAAAGGTTTATTCTGCTCATTTTTCTCCTGCCTGCAGCTTCACCAGAACCCTCCCCCCCCCCAGTTATCTCACGCCGGGCACCTGCCCTCATGGGCCTGGTTGCAAGTGCAGGCCGGCAAGGATGTGCTCAAGAGGATTCCGACTGGAATGCTCAGCCCTTTTTGAACAGCAACAGCTGTTCATTCTGTTTGGAGCAGCAAAAAGGAGCAGCAGCAGCATGTAGAAGGGAGTGCTAGGCCGGCCGGGGCTCAGCCAAAGGGGAGGGGCTTACCTGATGTCCTGGGGTGCCTCCCGATGTCCCAGCTGGTCCATAGTGTATAGCTTCCTCTCCTCTGGTGGCAGCAGCAGTCAGTCAGCTTCCCAGTGCCTGTGGTGGTGGAGAGATCCTGTAGGGAGGAGTGGCAGGTCTGGGCCAGCCCCTCCAGCAGCAACAGGTCACCGGTTGGCCTGTTGGGGGCGGCAGGTGTAAAGGCCAGCACCTCGAGCTCCACCAGCCCAGCAGCAGAGTATTCCATCAGGAGGAGCGGTGACAGTAACAAGGGTGACCCCTTCATCCAGCAGCCCAGCAGATATCCAATCGGGAGGGGCAGCAGGTCCGGGCCATCCCTTCCAGTGCAGTAGCAGTGGAAGGCTCTTTGGGAGGGGCGGCAGAAGAAAAGGCCTACTCCCCATCATCATCAGATCCATGGAGGTAGGTGGGAGGAGGTGGGTCCAGGCCTCCCCACTGTGCCTGAGCATCAGTTCTAGCCCAAGGGAAGAGGGTGGAAGGGTGAGTGGCAGCAACGGGCTGCTGTTCAAAAAGAGGAACTGTGTTTTTTTTTTAAATAAAAAGAAATAACTGTTGCACTCCAGGTGCCAGCAGCAGCTGTTGGGCCATGCATGGCTTCTTAGAAAGGACCACCCATGGGGGCAGGTCAGAAGAGGCCCTATTGAGCCAAGGAAATGTGGGGGCGGGCAAGGCTCCATTGAAAGACTGCCCATGGGGTAGAGAAAGGAAAAGGCTCAGTAGAGCTGAATGACTGTGGAACAGACCAAGCCCCACCTATGGACCACCCATGAGGCGGAGCTACAAAAGTGGCTTCCCTTGACAGAAAGAGAAGGGGGCTGGGGTTGTATAAATGTTTACAAATAATACTGACTGCCTGTCTAGTGGTTTTAAAGGGGCAATGACAGGCCCACCAGAGTTAAGGGGGAAACAACAGGCCCCTCAGGTTTGAAAGGGGCAGAAACTGTACAGATGAACACTGACATTAGTAAATGCCTTAAGATGAGATGTAAAGTGGTCGGTGCAAGAATTTAAAGAGGCAGGAGCAAGTGCAAGGCTCCGCTGAGCCATGGAACTGTAAATAAATGACTGCTTACATAAATGAATGTGAATTAATGCCTGCCAGTCAAAGATGGTCACCAAGAGACAGTGCCACTGTGATTTTCATTTAATCGAATTACTTAAACTGTTTGATTTTTGTAACATGCCAAAACTAAGTAATGTTTGCTAGAAATAAAGACACCGACACAAAGTTTAATAAATGTTTTATTGTGCTGCCACCTCCTGCCAGCGTGTGGTCCCAGGTGCCCCGACCCTGTTTTCCCTGACCAGCTGACTCATCCCCATCTGTTGCCTCCTTGATTCTCAGGTCCTTGTCTGTTCTGATGTCCTGGCAGTCCATGAAGGGGCTGTGCCTGGGTGATCTTGTGTCCCGACAGTCCACAAAGGGGCTGTGGCTGGGTGATCTCATGTCCCGGCAGTCCATGTAGGGGCTGTGGCTGGGTGAGATTGGCAGACTAGTTCCTGGAGGGGTGTCATTTTCCAGTGGTCCATGGAGACCTGTAAGCCGATGACCCGTACTGCCTTGGAATAGTCCTTTGGCCTGTATCCTATTTGATATTTTCTCCCTGCCCCGGACAGTTGGTTCTCCTTGTTCCCTTCCCTTCCCCATTTGGACACGTATGGGTGGCTGGTTAAATTTACTGTACAGCAATGCATCTAGAGTATTGTTAGTCCAGACAGTGGGGTGCAGTACATGAATTTTGTACTGTGTGGATATTTAGTGTTTTAGAGTTTAGGATTTAGGGATGTGGTATATCAGTTTAGTAACGTATAGTTTTTACTGAGTTTTAGAGTTTAGACATTTCTTGAGTATGTTTAATAAACTTTGACCATGTTTTTGCATTCGAGTCAGCTTCACGCCTCTCCTTGTGTTCCCAGCAAGTTACCATTCAGCTTGGGCCCCCTTCCCCCAAATTTCCCCAATGCCTGCTGGCTGGGTGTCACACAAAAATCCACCTCTGGGTGGTTGGCATAGTCGAATTTCTTGTTTTAGCTGTGGTGGACCTGTGCCCTTACCCAACCAGGCCATTTTGAGAGTGGTCGGCATCAGTGGCTTCCCTCGCCCAGTTCATTTACTTTATGAAAAAATTGGAACAAGATTAACAATAAAGAGTGTTTACACCAGCAATTACAGTAACAAATACAATATAACGTAAGAAGAAAAAAGAGAAACAAAACTAACACAATTTTTTGAAACTATCTTCTAATGCTTTTGCAGGCGAAGCCTGTCAAAGCAATTAAGAGTACAGGTTGCTGTAGGGAAAAGTGAAATGTTTTAATGCAATTATGGGCATAAGATAAATAAAATTCAGTTGTGACCCTTCATTGTTTCTAATTAAATAATAGGTGATATTACCAAAATTCAGAAATAGTAAAAGAAAAAAATTATAAAAATATATTTTTTTAAACTGTCATATAATTTTATGTATTGATACAAACAATAGTACTGATACAGTAGAATGGTATTGACACCTATGTATAGATAGGACAGATTCTATACAACCTGACTCCTAGCTCTCATTTAAAAAGAATTATGTTTCTAGAGTTAATGATTACTGACTGATTCCTTTTAAAAACATAATTTCCTTAAAATGAGTTTGAAACTGTTAGTGTTAGAAACTTAATTTTTTTTTTTTTAATAAAAGCTTGGACTCCAGTAAATTGATATATAAATATGGGATTTTGCTGCACCATGAATTCATCGATATATAAAAATAAAATTGATCAAAAATGTTTTAATATCCTGTTATTTTTTTTCCCCAAAAAGCTGTTTCTCAGCCCGGCCTGGTCCAGCAGCAATCCCTGTGCCCCATCATTGACCTTATCACCGACTTTCTGGATAGCCAGCACTTGCCCTGGACCATATTGTCATGGATGCCCTGCTGGTCGTGTGACAACCTGTGGACAGCTGGCCTTTTTCTTCTGCCACAAAGTTTTCTCTTGGGGTGCTGGAATGCAATGACATGGTCATACACCTGTGTAGTGGCACGCATGCGTGATAAACTTCCTACGGTGCCCCCAACTCTCCTAGTGCTCTCAACTGTGCTGCCAACCAGTCTCCACCAGTGAGCAATCATGCAGCTGGAACACCATTCCCTCCTCCCTGAGGAGGGAGAGAAGTTCCTGGAATGTGCGATCCTTCCTCCCCAGTCACCTCCAATGGCATGTGTTCATTGCCATGCAAGGGTCACTAGTGTATCAAGCAGTAGTGCTATCGCTGTTCTGCCGGGCCTGCTAAATCCTGCTATTTTTAACAATATATTACAGTATATTGACATGTATAGACACGTATCAACACATGAAGAAGGTATCATCTGCTCCATTTATGTTTATTGCACTCCAAGCTTTCATTTAAAAAAAAAACTTAAGTTCCTAAGTCTAACAGTTGAAAAGTTACAGATTTCGAAACATAATTTCATTCATTACAAAATAACAAATTATTTTGGAAAAGTCAGACGATATTAGTGGTTGTTCTGTTTAAGAATTTAAGAATAAACATATTCTATTCTTAATTTTTCATTTTACTAGGTATTACTAGGTTGTTATGAACCAAAGTAGGCCTAGGCCCATCAAGATTGTCCCCTACATTGTGGGACATTATAATTGTAGTTGGGGCAGGTTTCCCAGAAGCCAGCTATCAAGGCCAGTTTTAAACTGGTTTATGTTGGTACTGTTTACAAATTCGTGTGGGAGAGTGTTCCATAGTTTTGCTGATCTCATTGTAAAAAAAATAATCCCTTTTATTAGTTTTGGCTTTGGGAATGATGATTTGCCTATTGTGACGTCTCAGTACTATGCACCTAGTTGAGAAAGTTAGTCCATGCTGTTTCATATGTTCGGGGGATTGTAATATTTTGTTTAGATATAACATGTTACCTCATGTTCTTTATTGGTATAACAAGTGTAACCCTGTTTCTTGTAGTCTTCTTGGGTAGTGAGATGTGGCAAGGCATTTTACACATCATTTACCCAGAAAAGCACAACTGAGATGCAATTTCTCATTTCCAGTAAGGCACTTTTGTAGTCGGGTGACTTGCTTAAGATGCCATAGGAAGCCTGTGGCAGCAATGCGATTCAACCACTGAATCTCCCATGTTATATGCTGGTACACTAGTACTAGTCAGTAGATCATATGACGTTTCCAGTGTGCAGTGAGGGTGGGATGGTGTAGTTTGTGCTGGAAGTACAGTTTATCTGAGGCTTAGCTGGTATATTAGATATTAAGTAACCTTGTTTACCCTTTTCAACTAGATACACTACAAAGAATCCTGGAAAAAAGCTCCAAGGTGGTGGATATAAACTGCGCTTAGATGCCATTCCATTCCAGGCAGCTAAAGCTTCCACTGAAATTATTAGTGATGTAAGTATTGTCTTGCTAGTTAGACTCTGAGAACCCAATGCTTTAATCTTCATTTACCAGGACAGAAGCCCACTCAGTGGTTTGGTGCACACTGGAACATGCGCATACACACATGCGCGTGTGTGCATGTGCACACTCTGACACACCTGTACTTTTGCAAGTAAAGTACAGTACACTATATATACGGCAGCTCTTTTACCAGAAATTCAGTAGGTACATTGGCATCTGGTATAATCACTCCAAAATTAGAAAAAATATAACCTATTCCTTGTTGGAACTAGGACTAGTGTTTTGTGACTGGCCTCACTCCATCATATCATAAACATTGTTTCCCACCCACTACCAAATTATGTGCATTTCAGGACATCACTCACTCATCTTATTTCCTCCTCATGGTTCTCAGTAGTATTTAAAACTTTCTCTCCTCTTAACCCCAGCAATCTGTTCGCATATCCTATTTATTTATGTAAGCGTTTAACCAGGAAGGCATGCTGAGCAGGCTACTGTTTGATTCCAGATGCATCCTGGGGAAGGGGTGGTACATACACAGTTGATGTAAGCAAATACAAAGAATAGTACAAAATACAAAAATACATAGTACACAATACCTAATAGGGACAGACATACATTAGGAAACAATACAGAGTCATGATTAGCATGAGAGAACAGTTGAAACAGACTCGAGTCAGGCACAGTTTAAATACATTACAAAAATATATTAGGTTAGGTAAGTAAACATTAAATATGGGATGTGAAAACCAAGGTTGCCACACTGAGGGCTGTTATATGGCCTAGACACATGAGCAGGTAGGGGAGAAGTGAGCTAGGAACATGGAGTTCAGATGCTGGGAGGAAGAGAAGTGATGAATGTTTGTGGGGAAGGAGTTCCGATACTTAGGCAGGCGGTAGCTAAGGGCTGCCTTGCCTACAGCAGTGGATCGATGAGGGACAACTAGGATCTGTGAGTCATTGTTTCTGAGTGAATACGCTTGGGTGCTTGTGTTGGCTAGGGCAAAGGTGAGGTGGGAGGGAGCAACTGGGGCCAGTACTTGGCCGAGATCTTGGAGCAGTGGGACTGCCTACGATTTTCTAGAGATGTAAGATTCATAGATTGGTAGAGGGCATAGTGATGGGTGAAATATGGGCAGTTCAGGACAAAGCGACAGAAAGCGTGGAAGAGGGGCTCCAGTTTGGCTAAGGTGGACTTGGGACCTGCACTGTAGACAATGTCCCCATAGTTGAAGACTGGGAGGATCATTTTCTGCACGATGGCCCTCCGGGCAGAGAGTGGGATAGTGTCACGGTTGCGGTAAAGTGCACCGAGCCTGGGGTACAGCTCCTTGAGTATGGAGTCAACATGTGCGGAAAAGTTGAGGTGCTGATCACGCCAGACTCCGAGGTACCTGAAGGAGGTACAGGCCTCGAGGGGGGGTCCCGTCCAGGGTATGGAATGTGAGGAGGGGAACCTCGAAATTTGTTGCCTTGTTCCAAAAGTCACCGAGACAGTTTTCTTGGCATTGAGGGAGAGTTGATTTGAGTGTAGCCAAAGCTGAACCTTAGCAAAGTCCAGCTGCAATCTGCTCATTACCTCTGTGACTGAGGGGCCTGATGTATACAGCACAATATCATCCACATATATGTGAATGGAGGTGTGTGGACAGGCAGACGGTAGGTCATTTAGAAAGATGGAGAACAGGAGGGGGCCTAGGATGGAGCCTTACGGTACCCCTGTAGTGACAGGAAGGGGACCGAGGTGGCAGAACTGACTCTGACTGATTGGGACCTGCCTACAAGGTACAAGTGGAACCAACTGGAGGCCCAGCTAGACAGTCCAGCGTTGGTGAGTTTGGTAAGGAGGAGTGAGTGGGAGACGGTGTCAATCACCTTGGCCAGGTCGATGAAAATGGTGGCAGTGATGTGGCCAGCATCCATACCCCAGTGAGAATGAGTCAGTGAGCCTGAGAAGGGAGGAGGCAGTTGAGTGGGATTTCCTAAAGCCAGACTGGTAGGGGGAGAAGAAGGAGGAAGAGGTGTCAAGAAAGGGTGACAGATGAGAGAGTACTAGACACTCTTGGAATTTTGCCAGGATAGGTAGTAGGGAAATAGGATGATAACTGCTTGGGTTTAAGGCATCCCCACCCTTGGGAAGGGGGATTACAGGGGCATGTTTCCATTCAGAGGGGACTTCAGCAAGGGAGAAGGATAGGTTGAATAGGGCGGCCAGGGGTTTGGCTATGGCAGGAGCCGAGAGGTGGAGCATTTTGGAGTCCTGCCCTGTTGGGCATTTGCCCTTATTAGGATTAAGGGCGATCAGTGCATTATATGCCTCATCCTGGGTGACAGGCTGAAATGAGAATGAGTGGGCTGTGGATGTGGCTCTGATGGGGGAGGTAAAGCTGAGTTGCTGTGCAGGGTGAGGAGAAGACAGGAGAGTTGCATGGCAATTTGTGAAGTGAGAGTTGAACTGTGAGGCCACAGCTGGGGGATCAGTGATGGTGAGCCCACCTACCAGTAGGGTAGGAGTGGGGGGCTGAGAAGCGATTTTACCACTTTCCAGAATTTGGTTGGCTGATGTGAGGTGGAATCGAATGAGGCTTTGAAATAGTTAGCTTTTGCTTGGAGGATTTTCCTAGTGCATGCATTGTGTAATGTGCGATACAACTTGAGGTCAGCTGGTGAGCTAGAAGTCTTATAGGATTTCCCAGGTTTTATCCCTGCTCCTGAGGAGGGCTAAGATTTTAGTTGAGATCCATGGGATGTATGTGCCTCTGACTCTGGTATGCCTGAGGGGGGTGTAGTGGTCCCAAATGACAGAGAACTTGGTCTTAACACCAGGACCTCATCAATGGAGGTGGATCGGCTGATAAATGACCAATCAATATTGGCCAAGTCGTTAAGTAATGCGGAGAGGTCCAGGGACTTGTAGGGTCCTGTCATTAGGATTCTGGGGGGCAGGGGGGGGCTTTTGGCCTGTGGATTTTTTTTTTACTGAATAGATGCCATGATGGTCACTTAAAGCATCAGTTAGGAGGCCGGAAGCTAGGATCCTCTAATGGTGTGAGGTGAGGGACCAATCCAGGAGAGTGTGATTCAGTGTTTTGTGGTCTAACTGAGTGGGTTCTGAGATTTGCTGAGCTAGGTTTAGGGCAGTCACTTTGTCTCGAAGCTTGGAGTTAGCCCCAGCGAGCCAGTTCTGGTTAAAGTCCCCGTGTATATGTCATTGTATGTATCCATGTACTGTATTTTGTTCTGTTTTGGTTGAAAGTTAGTGTAGACTTGGATGTGTTATCTACTGTATTAATAGGAAAGAACTAAAAACACTTTATTTGTCTGAAGATATTTTTAATAGGATGGCCTTTTATATCTAGAGGCTTGCTAACAATTGAGTTACATTCACACGATGCATGCCTACAGATTGCAGTACATATTATACAAGACATTATATGATACACGTTTTTTCTAACTTTAGACATACAGTACACTGTATGATATTTGTTTTCAAAGTGTTTGGGACCATTCTTTGAACAGTAGCAAATCTGCAAGCAGTTTTGATATCCTAGAGAGTGAGTTGTAAAGTAAAAAAACGAAGTACAGAAGTTGTGCTTTGCCATAATTATGTCTTATCTTAGGAATTGATATATTACCATTTACAGTATGTTAGTTTGAGTTTCTCAAGGATGGACACTTGACTGGGACTGGAATGTTTACTTCCAATTATATAATGGCAAGAAAGAATCCTGAACTCTGATTGATCCATCTGGGACTGGACCCATGATGTTATCCCAGCATAACATCACAGAACTAGTCCCAGTACACACATGGCCGCATCACACATGCCATCATGTAAAATAAATTACTGCTGACAGCTCAGTACCCTCACTACCCTGTCTAGTCACAGTGGCAGCAGTCATCCCTCGGGCAGACGTTCGGTTGTTCCCTAAGCATACAATTGCACATTGGCAGCCCCAACAAGTTCCCAACTGAATGCCAGTTTTAAAAAAAAAAAGTTGAAGGAAACTGAAACCAAGCGTTTTTAAATTCAGCCACAGCCGGTACTGTGATCAGCTTTGGGACTGCCCCTGACACTGAAACCACGATCAGGTCTCCGTCTCTGCTCTACAAATGTTAGAAGTAAAGCAGGAAACAGCATCTGCTGGAGCTTCTCTTACCAATCGCATCTGAAGTTTTGCTTCTTCCTTGCTTTTCTAGCAGTAAGCACATCCTGATGGGGGAAAGGGGAAAACCATTACCATGAGTGAGTGGGAAGGTGCTGATTTAGAGACAATGTAAATCGCAAGGGCATGGGACAGAAAGTAGAGTGCAGGCCGTGGTCAACAGAGATGTGGGAAACAGCAGGACAAGAAAAAACAGAAATAACTCTGGACAATGGGGGGGGCAGGACAGCAGGGCAAGAGAACACTAGGGAGCGTTGGACTGGTTTTTGAAAATGACAGCTGGCAACAAATAAAAGAGAAGGCACAGCGGAGCTGCAATAACATGACAGCAGCTACACCTGCTGGGCAAAACAAATATCAGCTGCACTACTTTTTTAGAAAGTATGCCTACCCATTAAAAAAGACAAAAAATATAGATTTAATAAACTTTTAAATTCTGTTTTTTGTTACAAACGAGCCATTGTATAATAGGAATAATGCACTCCAGGGTGTGTATGTCGTGCTGGCATAATGTCACTTATTGGGTGTTGGTCGAACCACCCAAGGCATGATGTTATCCCAGCACGACACACACCTGTCATGCATTATCCCTTAATTAATCTGGGGTTAAACTTTCATACTAGCAATTCATCATTCATTATTGCTAGATGTCCTGTATGTTCTACTGTTAGCTAAATTCAATACCTCTGAAGGTACTGTACCAAATGTTTCGGAATACATGGAAATGGAAAGTGGCCTGTTAAAACTGATACTTACAGGTTTTACAATACTGGAATATGAACAACTCAATTTTAAACCTGTTTAAGTGGCAGAATATAGGTACAGTAACTGAAAACATTCAGGGGGCCAAGATGTTCAAAACATTCATATAGTAGATACAATTTGGTTGCTCCAGCAAATTTAAAAACTGTTTTTGCAGACAGTTTCCGGTCCAGAATTTTTGAGGACACTGCTGGAATTTACAAGATTTATGAATTCTAGTGATGTCAAGGGAGACTCAGGACAACCATTTTTCTACTCAATAAAGTGTTTTAAAATTGGCTGAAGGTCTGTAACCAAATTGGATGGTCACATATTTTGAACATCTTGTCTTCGTTCATAGATGTAGGTTCAAGAGGCCCTGTCATGAAGCTGTAACCTGCCAAGGGGGATTGTTTAACCAGGAAAGGCACACTAAGCCAGAGCATGTTTCCAGGTGTGACCTGGGAGCACAAGGAAGTTAAGTGACTTGCTCAGGGTTACACAGTATGCAAGTGGGGGCTGACGGGATTCAAACCTTGGTCTCCAGATTTGCAGCTCAGCGCCCTTAACCACTATACATACTGCCTCCAAAGCTCAGGCTTTTGACTTTGTATAGTTTTTCTAAGGCTCATACTGTACAGTCATAAATACCTGGTGCTATGTGCCATAGGAGCTGCCCCCAGCCCCATCTTCTGCTAACCCCACTGCAGGGGTCTACAGAGTAGGGCCTGAAGGTTCCACCTGCTGTCAATCCAGCTGTGCTTGTGGTTTCCCCCCATTTGTTTGCCAATCCCTTCCTGGGCACCTGGTAATGACTGATCGCTACACTCATATACACCCAGGCAATGCTCGGTGAGGAAGCAAGCTGCCTGATCCTCCACAGGAGCCTTCGGAGCACAATGCCTTCCCTTCATAACTGGGATTGCTATCATGTAGCAGTGCCTCACCAGCCTTCCCCAGCTGCCTGGCCAACATTCGACTCTGCTTCTAAACACAGGTCACTGGATAGCCCTCAGCAGTGCCAGGCTTTTAACTTTTGAAGTTGCTGTGATATGATCAGTCAAAATGTCAGCTTGAAAAGCATGTTACTGTGCACAGCATCCTGAAGGCTTAGAAACCATAGAATCAATGACTGCAAACATTTGATTATTTGTTTTGTCAGGTGGGCCATTGGGCCGCAAGAGTCCATTTTAAGCGCAACCTAGGTTATACAGTTGCTGTGCTTGGAGTCGCAGTCATGACGTACTGTTCTAGCTTGAAAAAACTTCTGCTGTATATTTTTTGCAGTTGCCAAGACACGAATGGTCAATAATGTTTTTGCAGATACACATTCTGCAAGCTAATTTTTTTTGAATGCCAGCCCTCTACCACTATTGACACTTTTGTTGTTAAGGGAAGACCAAGACAAAGTTCCTCCTCCCTTTGGATATGTGACAGGTTATGGTTTCTCAATGACACACTGAACTGTATTTCAATGTATGAATTGTACTTTAACACAACTTTTAAAACATGTATGGATGTACACCATTTTCACCGTTTCCGAATTTCAGTTCTTCAACATGTTTAGTCACATTCAGTGTTTCAATTTATTTTAATGTTATACATTTAATTATGTCATATCCCATTCATTTTGCTCCCTCCCCATTCAAAGAGCCCCTTGTTCTTGCCTGTTTCTGCATAAGTGCTGGCAGATCAACATTCATTGCATCTGGTAGTAGTTTGGTAAAGCAAATATTAGCCAGCTGGTGCTAGATTTAGATGAGTGGCTCAGTAATTGTCGAAACAAACCTGGTTAGTGGCCAGTTCAGTTTGTTTATGTGTTATCCATTAATATTCATAGTACAAGTACAAGGAGGCCTTTGAGAAAATGAAAGGACACATGGTTGGACCGCGTGGACTGGAGGATGATATTAAGATTGCTCACTTCGGTGCAAGCAAGTCAAGTGCAAAGCAACGTAAGTAAAGAGAATATAAGCTCAGCTAATGCCTGTTCAAAACCATACTGCAAATTTACACTGACTTACGTAGCTGGTAACAGATTGTTTCACAAGGAAACCTTGTGGTGTTTGATTTGCATGCCCTTTTTCAATTTCCAGTTGACTGTAGGACATTTGTATTCTTCAAAGCTGTTATTTAACCTTTGTTCTACTTTTGATGGCTCCTACCATCCAGGACTGGTAACCCGTTCCATAATCCATTGTTGAGACCAAAGCACAAATGCTGTGATGACTCTTCTGCCCCTTGGTATTTAGCAATGACTGCAAGATTTCAGACCCTAGTGTGGACAGCTTGGATTCTCAACAAATCTTTCATAATTAGTGTCATTTCCTTCCCCTTTTCTCTTACTAATTTTCCAGAAATAAAGCCACTGCAGTAGCACCTCTTCTGATCTACCTACCCATCAGGGGTTATTCAGATCCTGAGCAGGTACACAACCTTTGATGCAGAACAGTACATCAGCTCCATAATGCAGGGAAAGACAGAGAACTATAAAGGTGAAGCCTGGCCCATATTGTATTGGGTAGATGACATTACCGCTCTCACACTTACCAGGGCCTCAATAATGCTTCTCCCCTTTGCACTGACTCACTGGATTTGGGCCCTTAGTTGCCAAAGGAATGTGGGTGCTGTCTGGAGTCCACCACAAGAGGCTAGCTGTGCACATGCATTGAGCCAGGAAGCTGGTGGTGGATCAAAGGTTGTGTCTAGGGGATTATTAGAGTGGGAAGAGGTTGACTTGATGGAAGGAAGTCCCAACTAGGAAGACAAGTAAGAGGAACATTTTTAAGTAAAGTAATGTTTCACTGTATTAATAGAGATATTTTTATCTACTTGCAAACTACTAGCTGGGGTACAGGAAGGAGTTTGAGAAGAGCAAGACACAGTTCCACCTCCCTCTGGACATGGTAGACTTTATACATGCTAAGAAAGCCCAGTCCTTGGTCAGTGATCAGGATTACAAACAGATGCTCCATCATTACACTTCGTTGTCCGATGACATGAAGATACAGGCAGCAAAGAAGGCATACGAGCTACAGAGTGAGGTATTGTAAATCCAAATGTCTTGATTTCCATTTCAGATTGAACAGAATAAGATAGTCCTGACTTCTGTTTCAGTCATAGTTCTGAAGTCAGAGATTTAAAGTTATTCCAAACTAAAAGTCTGCAAATGTACTAAATATTTATCATTTGCCGATTTGTTGGTGAAGTTCAGAATCAAAACGTAGGCTACAGCTTATTTCAGTTTTTCATTTAATTTCTGTTTGGGTCACGAGTTCACATTTTGGACCATCAGATAAAGCTCCACGCTGATTTTGCTAGGGTAGAGGAGTGGTTCACCAGGTCACAGCTACTAATGAATGTAAAGAAAACAAAATTAATGCATTTTGGCACTAAAATTAAAAATGTTTCACAATTACAGATTCTCACTAGTAATTAAACTCAAATTGAATTAGTATCTAGTTATTGTTATCTAGGTGTACTTATACAATAGGGGTGAACTGATATGCCATTACAAAAATTTCTGTATCACAGCCACAGTGTGATAACCAGCTTGTGATGTGTACACAGTGGAAAACAACACAAGGTTATCACAACCCTCAATATGTCTGTGCTGTTATCACCACTGTACATGTCAGCTTCACAATACTACCAAACTATATTTCAAACATCCCCCAGCCCACCCCACTTCTGTGAGGTCCCAAGCAGCACATGATAGAAAATATTGTCCATATCACCACCGAATGTAAACTCCACATGCCAGTACTCACATAACTACCCCCAACCCCCAAAAAACATAAAAATAATGTTTAAATCCATCATAAACACTTCCAACACCATATGAGACACACTGACTGAAACCTGAAAGAACGCAACCTGCCTACATCCCAAAGTAAACAACCACAAACAATCTGATGAAAACCAACCAACCACAAAGCAGAAACCCACAAATACAACCAATCGCTAAAGACTGCGGAACAACACCTGAACAAAAATCATCACCACAGACAAGAGGTAATTAAATATACCAGAACAAATATATCTTTCTAAAACAAATACCAAGGGGTTCAGCCCTATTATGTAAAATGGATACGTGATATGTAGGCAAGCGATAGTGGATAACATCAGCACTCGTGGCAAGTGAGCTTGGGGGCTTCTCTGAGCCACTTGTGATAACCCCAAGTTCACTTGCCACTTGTCCTGACATATCCACCATCGCATGACTACACATCATGTATCCCCTTATTATTGATTCATTCTTAACTTTCAACAATCATATTTCTATGATTATTGGAAGGACAACTAAGAAATTAGGGATGTTAAGGAGAACCACTAGATGCTTAAAACTCCCAAGATCAGAAAAGGATTGCAGAGCAGCTTATTCTGCCTACTCTAAGATATGGGGAGTTAATTTATCGGACAGCAAACAAGTGTTTGTTGGGCAAGTTAGACAAACTACAATTTAACATAGTGAGGTATGTCTTGCAGTGTAGCTATAGGACGCATCATTGTTTGTTATTAAATAATTTGGGTTGGCAATCTCTTGACATTGAGTTCACCAGAAATTGGATAGTATTAATTCACAAATATAAAACATATCATCCTGAACATAATATTTCACAAATTCTTTTTCCCTCTGTTACTGACGTAAAGAACTAACCAGGTCTGTCCACCTAAATGAAATCTATCAAGGGAAATGTAACAATAAATATGGGGACCGAACTTTGACCTCTCAAGCAGCAGTATATTGGAATAAATTACCACCAATCATACGTGCTGAAACTGCACACAGGGCTTTCACAATGGCAATTAAGGACCTCTTTTCCTTCTCTTGTCAATGTACTTAGCACTTTATCATTCAGTTTGCTCTCATTATATGTTTTGTAATTGCTGCTCTTTAATTTTTTTATTTTACTTTTTGTATTGAAAGATTTTGTAGTATGTTAAGTATTTGAGCATTGTCATTATATGTGAAACTTCTGATATTTGAACACAGGACTGTCTTGCAAACTGGAACTAATAGTTCAAATAACATGCATTCCTGTTTAAAAATAAACATTTTACTACTTATTAAATTTTACTACATGTTGGAGAACAAGATAATGTACCCTTCAGTTATCTCATTCATATAGGAAACCTCATTACAAAAACCCACTGCTTCAGAGTTTAACTGCATTTAAGTTCCATGATGTCATTCTCAATGTAGAATTTCTTGTTGAATTACTTAAAACTGTTAATACTGCTGCATTTTGCAACCTAAAAACTAAAATATGGTTGTGCTTGATCATACAATGTACTTTTTAACAATTACCTGCTGTAAGGATCATCTTCTTAGAGGACCACGATCTTTAATGGCCTCAGAAGACTTTATAGATTGCTTTCACCGCTTTTGTAATCATCATTTTAATTTTTTTCATTAACAGAAAATGAGACACCTTGATAACTTAAACAGCATACAAAAGATTACCTATAGCAATTGTGATACCAGTGACTATTACTTTTATGCCATAATGGGGACAAAAGATCATTGGGGGGGCAGGGTAATTGGTGACATTGATGAAGTGCCATGATTACGAAGCCCAGAATAAACACTTGAGGCACAACCAGGGGCTATCTTGCCATCAGTTAATCTAATGGGGGAGGGGTGTCATGATGTAGGAAGTGAAGCTGAATGCCTTATGCCCCTAGTGTTAGATTAACCAAGGTAACCCTGGAATAACTTAACACTACCGCATTAAACTAAAATATATATTTTTTTAATTAACATTTTTATAATTTGGATTACATGAGGGTATCCAGCCTTTAACATACGTTTTTATAATGCATGCCAATTAATCATAATGATCTATTTTTACTTTTCGCTTTGATAAGTAGTCATCATTTTAATAAGTAAATTATTAGACTTCTTCACTAATGGGTTAGCATTCACAGTTAGATTCCCTTTATTCCCTACATCCCCTTCATATACTTCACTTATACTAAGAATACTGTGAACGATTTTAAAATTGTGTGTTGCAACAGAAAGGGCCTTAAAAGAAGGTAAATGGGTGGTATATATATTTTATAGAAACATAGTAAATGGAGAATGATGCAAGTTAAGGGTGAAATAATGGCAGAGTAAACCTAAAGGAGTTAACAACTTGTGATCCAAAGAGTTGGTGGTAACTGTCCCTGAAGCATAGGCCAGGAAGCATATGCAAACCAGAAGAAGTTATAACATTTGCAAGAAGTGTTTTATTATTATCAATAGCAATAAAATAAAAAATAAAAATTGTACAGGATAACTCTTGATACAGGCAGTTCAAACAGACAAAATCCTACATCTGAGAGTATCTCTAAATCTAAACCTGGAAAACCAAAACATTGCTTTCTTTATAAGATGTCTTTGCCTGGCTGTTTACATTCTTCATCATGTTCTTGTAAATTACCTTCCTAAGGACAGCCTGTAGGTACAGCAAAACAGAATATCCCATCCCAGGGCTGGTTTCATGTTGGCAATTCTGTTAGCAAGCTGGCGGAGGTCAAATTGCATCCAGAGATCATTCCCCTGTGTTCCTGACTAATATATTTTCTAATAAACCCCAACAGCCTTTGCATACATTTGCAAATCAAGGGATACCAGTTTCACATAAAGATTCACATACACATGTTGTTTTAGAACCATGGAGAAACAAGGGGAGAAGGGAAGAAAGAAACGAAGAAAGAAAAAGCAAGTAAGGCCAGGGAGGCAACGAAGGAAACTATGGGACCATCACAGTGGCCAGTTCCAAGTTGCCAAAAAAAAAAATTTGATTGCACAGACAGGCAAAAGAGAAACAACTGGAAGAAGTGGGAGAGGACAAAATAGATCTTTGCTTTTAACTGTTTCTGCATAATAAATGGGACAGGGTCTTAAACCAATCCTGTCACTGTAACAAATATGAACATTTATGGAAAGGTATAAAAAATGAAGGTGATCTATTAAAGAATCTAGTTAAGGAAGAGTTTACAGACCCAATGCAAGATATAGTCAGTAGAATAAAGTATGACTGGTTGGACTGTACAAGAAATCTACCTCCAACATCAAAGGATAAAATTGAAGTACCTGTAAGACAAGTTCATGATAAACTTTTGCAATTGGTTGAAGATGTCAGAACAGAATTCCTAAAAGTAAAGGCACAGAGAATATACCAAATTGGAAAGAAAGTGAAGAGCTCTTGGCACCTGTCCTAGGCTGTATTTTTAATTCATCAGTGTTAGAGGGCTATATACATGATACAGCATATGGAAAGGAATGACACACTGGAAAGTATAAGTTAAGATCTCAGGCCAGTCTCCCTAAAATCGTGGAGTCAAGAACAGTGGGGGAATTCAAGAATGTATGGGACAGACATAAGGCAGTCCTAGTGGGGGGTAGGAGGAAGTAAGCTGTTGGTTAACTAGGATCTGCAGCTTATCTGTTAGGTAGGAAAATGGGCAGACTAGGTGGGCCAAGCGGTCCTTATCTGCTGTCAAATTCTATGTTTCTATAAAGGCTAGGTGGTGCAGCAGTAGTTGCCTCACTCGAAGGTGGGGTGCTGGTGTTCGGGCATCTAGTGTCTTCATACCGTATGTGCATGCCATAACGGTATACTGACTGCACATCGACACCACCTCCATGAAGACCATCACAGCGACAGAATTTGACGAAAAGCGTTTGGTCGCTGTGAAGGTCCCCGCAAACACCGGCAGTGCATCTCTTGGTGTTTTGTCCCGTCCCTGAGACAACTCCAACTCAGAGTTGTATAATTAGAGACCAGGGGGTGTGGGGGTGGAGCCCTTCACATGAGAGGTTTGGGGGCACAGCACCCCTAAGAAAACACACCGACATCCCCGACAGTACAATGCCAACACTTAGCATTGTGTCTCTCGCTGTCAGGAATGTCGATCTAGTAGATGTCGCAGCGTTATAGGTAAACCGCCATAACATGCATGCTGGCCCCAACATGGGAGGAACAGGGCAGAAAGTCACCTCCAGTAGTGAGATAATGCCAGCAACATTGCAGGCTTTATACCACCTGTGGGCACCCAAGACATGTACAGTAAGTTCTGGGGATGGCTGCTGATAAGGCTGGGAGTCGCCAGCAGAAAGGGGCCACAGGAGAGAAACTGGAAGAGAAAAATCAAGGAAACAAGTAACTTTGCCAGGAGGCTGGCCCATCAGCTCAGGAGGGCAGATTGAGTGTCCCACGGACATCTCTCCTCCCATGGGTTGGGGGATCATGTCTCTAACAATCAGACTGATACAGGGTGGAATTGTTTTTTTTTTTATATGGTAACCTTTTCAATTTGAAAGTTTACTGGTTTTAGATCTACTTATTAGGTATAAATTGGAATATACTGTAAAGGTAAACCATGTTACCCTGTTGGTTTATTTATGACATAATTCTGTTATTTCTCACAGAAACTGTATAGGTCTGACTTGAACTTCTTAAGAGGAGTTGCCTGGATTGCTACAGGTGCCATGCAGATTGAGGGAGTAAAGAAAGCCACCGACCTCATCAGTGAGGTAAAATATTTTACAAGCTTGACATGGTGGAAAGTCACCATTTTGACAAATGCCTGATATAGTGTTCTGAAGTCTTCAAATTAAATGGTGCCAAAGGCCCAGTCCATGTGGGGCCTTGTTGCCCTGCAGTGGTGGCACTAACACACATGACAGAACAGTAAGTTAAACGAACTCCAGCAATAATGTCTATTGTCATAATGGTCATAGTATTTCATGGGCAGCAAGGTAGAGTGGCAAGGTTGGTGGTTTACCCTGCTAATTGCACTTTTATGGGGTCATTTTTGAGTAAGGAATTACTGCAGCAATTACACAGTAACATAATAATTTAAGGTAGAAGGAACTCTAGATCCATAATGTTTCTCCCCCCACCCCGCTTCATTAACAGAGATGAATTCATATGCACTACAAACATTCAAGCCCCTTACTGCTCCCACCACTGCTCACTCTACCAGTCACTTGGGTGGCTCACACTACAGGGTTGCTTTGGCTATGTGATGGCTGTCTAGTGGACAACTCCTTCAGGAACCAACATATGTCCCCTTACTCATCCCTCTTGACAGGTAGAGTGGTCCGTAGGAATCTCAGGGCATCCTCAGTCCCCCCCCACCCACTGGAAGCAGTCCATGCCTCCACCACCACGGGAACCTGAGCTTTCTCAGTCACAGCACCCTCCCTATGGAACAAGCTCCCCCGTCTGTTCGTGCGTCCCACTCCCACCTAGCTTTTAAATATAACCTGAAGAGCTGACTCCTCACTGCTGCAAAATGTCACTGTTCCGTACAGCAACGTTAAGGTCTCTACTATGCTCTAATAGCACTCAGACTTTCACCTGATGCCCTACAGCACTTATACCCCCCTCCTGCCCCCACTAGCCTTCCCCTTTTCCCACCTCTCTTCTTCCTGCTCCCACCCCTAAGCCTACCCCTGCCCCCTTTCCTCCTGTCTTGCCCCTTTGATGTTATGAACTGTTATTGTTTTCCTATTTGAATTTTTATTACAACTACTGCTTTTTCTCACTTGTACTTGAATTGGACCATGTACCTGTATACCATTACTGCTTGGGTCTTGCACCGTCTGTATTTTGGCTATGCTTGTGTACATACTCATATAGCATTACCTGCTACCCTGTCTGCACATTGTCATTGCATTACCACTGTTCTCTCTCCACCCTCACCACCAGCTGTTGGGCGTGAACGTATTGTATCTTGTAAATGACTGTTTGTATCTGTACCTATTTTTTGCCACCTTGTGGCCTGGATCATGACTGAAAATGGTCCTCTGAATCAGTGCACCTACCCGGTTACCAAAGACATACATTAATAAATAAATAATAATTCATAGAGATTTCCCTATCTGCTCCATGAATCAGTGTACCCTGTTATTCCCAGTGTAAGCAGAATTTTGTCCATGCTTACTGTGAATGTCTGCACAGTCTTCTTGTCCACTGCCTTCACTGGTAGGCTGTTCTGTAGGTTCAGACATGGAGAGTTTGGATCCTTCCTGTACATAAAGAAAACTCAAACTGCGGAGTAGTCAGTTCTTATGGGTGCCCTTAAATCTGCTACTGACACAAGAAGAAGTGACGATTCACCCACTTTGTAGTGCAACTGTGTAGATTTACTGTACATCAGGGGCAATAAAAATTCCCTAACCCAGCAACATTTTGGAGTGTAAAACCCCCCTCCTCGGGGTGGAACATGTACTGCAGCACAAAATACATATATACAGCATATGCATACTCGTCCAGTTCCTATATATACACTCCTATGCAAACTAAAAAACATGAAGAAGGTTTGGCAGTTAAACTTCAATCCAAACAGTGGATGAATGAATCACCAGTAAACATCATCTTCTTAAAAAATGTCATGAAAGGCTTTGCAAGTTGTAATCACATTTGGGGTTAATGCACAAAGCCGTCTGTCTCAGGAAGACATGCAGCCATATGTGCTTATCTAGCTGGAGGCTCCCAGCTTGTGCATTTTAAAGCTGCCACTGATCCAGACCTCCCAGCATCATAGCCTTTGACGATTTGGTAAGCTTGGTGTTTTAATATATGTGTTTACTTTTGAAGAATATGTATACCAGTAAGCTTAAAATGTATTTTGAGAAGAAATACTGCTATCGTTATTTTAGTGCTGCATAAGAATTATATTGAAAATGTGCTTTATATGTTTATAAATTACAGGACCAGTACCGCTTGATAAAGCTAGCGGGGGCAGCGAAAACATTAGGGGCAGATGTTTGGAGGCCAGAGCAATTTAATAAAATATTTGTTGACATTTTTTAAGAAGATGGTGTTCACTGGGGATTCATTCATCTGCTGTTAGGAGTGACTGGTGTGTTTTTAATGATCTTGGTGGACTTAATAAGAAATAAGCCTGGTTTGGGACTGCTGATTGTTCTCACGTTGTTTGGAGTTAAAATTCAATGCCAAAAAGTGTGAGGTGATTCACATAGGGAATAATAATAATAAATGTTATTTCTTAAGTGCAATTCAACAAATATCGAAGCGCCGTACAGTGCACACAGTCTCTAAAATAATCAAATCACAAATAAAAGCTAAAAACTGATAAAATATTCATAGAATATGCCAAGCAAATAATCCATAATTAAAAATCAGGAAAGGCACATGAATATAAATAGGTTTTTAGAGCAGTTTTAAAACTCTCCACTGTCTGGCACTCTTGTATCCGAGGAGGTAGAGAATTCCACAGGGAGGGAGCAGCAAAAACAAAAGCCTGAACTCCCGAGGTCTTCAAACGCACCTTGGGAAACTCTAGCAATCCCTCGTCGGTTGAGCGGAGTGGTTGGAGGGGGCAGTAGGGACTCAGAAGCTCTTGTAGGTAACTCAGACCCAGACCGTGTAGGGCTCTGAAAGTCAGTAAACCAACTTTAAAATTGATCCACCACTGGACTAGCAGCCAGTGCAGAGCACGCAGCACAGACAAAATATGGCTGGATCGAGTTGACCCAGACAATAACCTGGCCGCAGCATTCTGCACTAGCTGCAAGTGGTGGATATCAACCTCTGGAAGCCCTAGGTATATTGAGTTACAGTAGTCAAGGCGCGAGGTCACAAAAGCGTGGACCAGGGTTGGAAGATCGCCGGACGGAAAGTGATGCTTAATCCGGGCAATGTTCCTCAGATGGTAAAATGAGGACTTGACCACAGCTGACACCAGTAAATGAAGTGTCAGCCAGTCATCAAATATTACCCCCAGATTTCGCACGCGTTCAGAGGTCGGGAGCTGGGTGCCCCCAGGCCAAAGCCCAGAAGGCCGGCCAGCAGCCAACCCATCTATCTGGCAACCCAGTTCCACAACTAACACTTCCGTCTTGTCAGAGTTTAACCTTAACGAACTGGAATTCATCCAGTCTTGGAGTTTGGCGAGACAGTTGGAAAAGACAGCGCACGCTATCCTGGTTGGGCACAAAAGACAGGTACAGCTGAGTATCATCTGCATAACAGTGAAAACGTAGCCCATACCAATTTACAATGTCTTCTAATGGAAGTATGTACACCACGAACAGCATGGGGGACAACACTGAACCCTGCGGGACCCCACATGGCAGGAAGAAAGAATCAGAGGAAAAAATCCCTGATACAACCCTCTGCGACCTGCTAGTGAGAAAGGAATGTAACCATCTGAGGACTGTACCAGACTGGCCACAGATGACCTGCAGGTGATCAAGAAGCACTTCATGGTCCACGGTGTCAAAAGCTGACGAGAAATACAGAAGGACCAAGATGGAATGGCGCTTCTGGTCTCTAGCCATCAGGAGATCATTGAGTACCCTAACCAGAGCAGTCTTAGTACTATGTCTCTTATGGAAGCCAGACTGGAGAAGATCGTAGATAGCATGGATGGCAAGATGGTTCGCCAACTGTTGTGTGACAACTTTCTCAATGACCTTCCCTATAAAGTGGAGGTTAGAGATTTGTCTGTAGTTTGCAGAAGAATCTGGGTCAAGAGATGGCTTCTTGGGGGGGGTAACCACAGCCTCCTTCAGGGAGCTGGGGAACTCCCCCAACTCTAGTGAACACCAGATTAACTCCACTAGAAGCGGGCCAATCACATCCGCACACCCTATTAAAAGGCGGGTAGGGCCCGGGTCTAAACTACAGCTAGTTGTCCGCATACCCCAGAGAAGCCACATGATATCCTTGACTGACAGTTGGTCAAACTCAGCCCAACAAAACGGAGGAGTCATGACCTCTTTCTGGCCACAAGTAACACCCATAGGGTGTGATAAGCGAATCTCCGACCTGATGTCGGCAACCTTATCAGCAAAGAAGCGAGCAAACTAATCACACTCTACTTGCGACAAGGCTTTCCGAACTCACAGACAGGCTGGATTGCACAACCTGTCTACTGTTTGGAACAGCTGAGCTGGTCGGTTCTGTGTTGAAGCAATCTCCCTTGACAGGAACTCTGCCCTCTTACGAGAGATTGATGATTGCTTGTCTCTATAATGTTCCATCAGTCTCAGCCTGTCGGCATCTAAGCCAGACCTGTGCCAAGCATGCTCTAACCTTTGACACACCTGCTTCATGTCCCTCAGAGTCCCATAAAACCATGGGGACCGAGGGTGGAGAGTAAGCGGGTGAACATGGAAAGGAGCAAGGGTATCCAGAGCTCCCACCACTGCTCAGTTAAAGGCCTGAAGTAGGTTCTCCATACCCTTGCTTGCCTCCAACATTCCCAATAGATCCAACACCGCCAGAAGGCCATCGGGGTCAAGCCCCGTAATGGGTGGTATCGGACCATTTCCACTGTGGCAGGCCTATAAGGGGGAGCCAGAAAATTGAACCTGATGATGTGGTGGTCAGACCATCCAACTGGTTCCACCACCAAGTTGGAGGCCTCCAACCCCAGGAGAAAGACCAGGTCCAATGAGTGGCCGTGATTATGTGTCGCAGAGGAAACTACCTGTGTGAAGCCCAAAGAACTCGTAAGTCGAAGGAAGTTTTGTCTAAACTGCGAGAGTTTGTCATCGATCTAGGCATTGAAATCCCCCAGTGCCATCAACCTGGGGGATTCTAACACCATATCGACGATGAAGTCCACGACTTCCTGCAAAAACTGATTCTCTCCTCCTGGTGGACGATAGATGAGAATGATTTTGCGCTCCACACCTGCGGCTGCAGTACACTCAAAGGACCTGGTGTCCTCAACTGGCACATCAACAAGTCCCAATTCAGATTTAAAACAGATTGCTACACCCCCGCCCCTGCGACCCAACCTCGCACAGTGTATCACCGAGAAACCGGCTGGAATCACTGACTCCAAAATGGGACTAGCATTTTCAACCAGCCGGGTCTCAGTGATGCAAGCCTGTTCAGATGACCCAACAAGATCAGCTATAATAGCTGACCGGTTTTTAATAGATCAGGCATTGTACAACACTGTGCGGGTCAGGTGAGAAACCAGAGCAGTTCGAGATACCGACCCACTAATCGTGGAGCCCTTGGGTATGGGCACTAAAGAACGAGAACCTTGTTCAGTGCTCCATGTCACCCTAGGGCATCTTCTGGTTCCAACTACCCCAATCAGGCCACTTGGCTCACCCCCCCCCTTGGTTCCCCACCCCTTCTCCTCCTCCCCACTATTCCAACAGCCCTACAGCGGCCATAAACTGCTGCAGATGGGGGGGGGCAGGTAAAGGGGCAAAGGTCCCGAAGCTCAGAGGGGGAGTAGCGCCTGACAGGGAGAGCCTCCATCAAACACATCCTGATAATCAGTGCGACACTAATTAAGCCAAATCAGCTAGCTCAAAAATAACAAACACCCTAATGAATAAATATGCCCAAAATAACCCCACACTCTCACAAACCTCAGAGATAAAACCCACCCCTTAAAAACTAACAAAAATTGCAAAAAAATTCAAAATAAATCAAAATTAATGTGGAAACAGACTGGGCGTCTCACTCCCAGTCAGCAGCAGAGAATATGTCCAAGGCAAGTTCAGCAGTCAAAGCAAAATCTAGGAAAACTGTAAATCAGTTTTGGGAGGTTCTCTCACAGCCTCCCTCCAAAAAATACCATTTACTATACGGAGTAAAGCACAAAGGAAGAAGGGGAGAAGACCTCAAACAGGCCAAGCCATAGTTCGCATTCCCCAAAACAAGCAAATTTCCAGTCAATAATCCAAAGGGAAATACTTCGGAAGGTTTCAAGCATGAAGACAAAGTCCAGCCGGCACAGCTCGGAGATAGCCATTATGATCGACACATCCACTTATATCCTCAGGTCGGGGGGGGCAAACCACACAGCCCCCAGAGCGCCCCCAAACAACACAGACTGCCCAGCCATCCACCGACCGCCTGGCAGTCTATGCCCCTCACCACCTGACCCCTGTCCTTCAACAGGGGACTGGAAGCAGAGTCCAGGAAAACTCCAGGTCCGCAAAGCGGTCCCCCAACAAGAATACAGCAGGAGCTTCTGGCACAGCACTTACAACCTTATTAAGCTGTAATCATCGGCAATGACAGACCAAAAGAACCACAATCTTCTTCAGTCTTCAGTTCTCTGTTTTCAGTTTCACACGCTTGGAACATCCCATAACTGAAAATCTAGATGGAGCAGGCTGTACCAAAAATGCTGATGTAGCCGCACCTGCTACATCAAAAGCACAGAGCAGGGCACTGAAATTGTAAACCCAAGATCGAATTCCGAGCTCCGAGGACAAACCAATAACTAAAGCTGGAATATAAACTGCAATGTATGGTGTAATCTGTCACAAAACACCAAACGCGGTAAAAAGGCCAGTCGGAGCGCAGGAAAAAGAATAGAGTATGACAAACAAGTGATAACTCTACCCAAAAAAATACGCACAAGTCACTAGCTAACTCAACTCCTTCAACCATATCTCACTGCATGAATGATTTAAACTATAAATAAGTAAAAAACTAAACAAATTAAGAAAAGACAAAAGAAATTCACTAAAACAAGTAGAGGTAAAACACTGGCTGGCTCATAGCAGCCGCCATCTTGCAGGACAGAGTTCTGGATGGGAGTAGTTGAGCTGGGCACTACTTCTGAGGAAAATAACCTGGATTTATCATAAGTGATTCCTAGGTTTCCATCCTCAGAAGTAGTGCCTAGCTGAGGAAAGAAACTTAGGAGTCATCATAAGTGACTCCCTTAAACTATCTAGCCAATATAAAAAGGCCTACAGTAAGGCTAACAGGATTCTGGGGGTGCATTGGGAGGGATATTGGCAGAAGAAGAAAGGAAGTTATACTACCTCTCCGCAGATCACTGGTGAGGCTACACCTGGAGTACTGTGCTCAGTTTTCTGAATCCCCACCTAAGGAAAGATAAGGACAGGCTGGAGATGGTGCAATGTAGGGTAATCAAAATGATTCAGGGCCAACAGTGCAGATCTTAAGAGGATTGGCTTAAGGCACTGAACTTGTACTCACTGGAGGCCAGGCGGTAGGGATGATATATGATAAAGACCTTCGAGTTCCTGAAAGGAATGAACAAGGTGAACTGTAAATAACTATTCAGCAGGAATAGGGGATCAAGAGCATGGGGTCATGAATGGAAACTGGTGGGGGAGTGTCATAGAGGCAATGGTCAGCCGGGAGGTTTAGGAAGGATGTGACAAAGTTTTATTTTACAGAGAAGGTGGTTGACCTGTGGAGCAGTTTGCAGCTGATGTGCTCGGTGCCAAAACCATTAATGGTTTCAAGCACAGCTGGGACAGAGTGAAGGGCTTAGTAGTTAACTCAGAGTGGTAGCAATAAAATGGGGAGCATGGGGGTGGATAGTGTGGGCTAAAACCCTATATAGATGAAAGGTCTCGGGTATGAAAAGGTATTGCCACCAGAAGACTGGATGGACCAGTGGTCCTTTTCTGCTGTCATTGTCTATGTTTCTCTGTATAGCTTAAAATTCAGTGTACTCTGATTTTGAATATAATGAAACCATGATTCTCTTACAAATATATTGCCATAGTTCTCATCCCAGCTACCCCCCATATTCAAAGCACTTCATACACTTTCCTGTTCGTACACCTGTTCTTGTCACTTTGTTATTGTTGTTTCACTCCCTGTTGTATCCCTCCTCCCGGGTGGTGCCTGGAAGTGAGCTCTGGCACAGTGCACCTCTCCTGGTCAACAAATTCTAAATAAATAAATATAATTATGGAAATTTTGTTAAAATCTCCGAATCTGAGCCCACCTCAGTGGTCCAGTGCAAGCATGTTGCTCTACCATGTGGTTCATTTGAATTTAGAAGCAAGGCGAGCCCAGGTCTCCTTTCGTGTGGTCCTATAGGTGAGGGTGCTGCTAACAGCAACACTTCCTGGTCACAGAGGGAGGCTTACCTGCTTCTGCCCCTGAACGGACCCCTGTGACAGACCAAGAAGGTGGCTCTATTCCTCACCCATTGGGGGGGGGCCACTCAAGTGCTGACATTGCCACATTACGTCACCCTAGTGGAGGGTAGAGGGCTGTACCCACCACAGTCTGAATAACAGCCACCAGTACTCTGGTGTGCCATGCCACAAACTAAAGCCATGCAGTGAGTATCAAGATGGGGAGGTCACCAGCTGTGCCCTGATATAGTACAATGGTGGGTGTAAGGGGATAAAAACCTGGATTAAATCTCTGTCCATGCTTCTTTGGATTGAGATCTGATTGAATATACTAATGTTGTTTGGTAAATTAAAAATAGCTTTCTGTTCATTGCTCATTCGTATCCATTTAGAAAAAGTATCGACAACGACCAGACACATTCAAACATACCACTGTGACAGATTCTCCAGATCTCCTTCATGCAAAATTCAGCAATATGATTGCCAACGAGGTAGGTAATTATATTTTCTGTATAACAGATCTATAACAGTTATAAAGCCATACATATGAAAGAGCAAGCATGCAATGCTCTGTCTGACAAAAACATATATTTTACTTATTCAGAAAAAGTGTGAAAGATTCTTTAATACCGTTGAAATATTTGTTGCACATAGTTTTCAACGGCATAATAATTCTAGCACAGTGATTCAAGTCATAGGGAGCAGTATTCTTTCAGTCACTTATGGCTGCCATATCCTTCTCAGTCATGTTGCTATTTCCTATTGTGAAATGTAACACTGGGGCCTATGCACGAACAGGTAGGAAATACACGCCTGAGTCGCATATTCCGCCTGCGTAGCTCCACACCTGCGGACAGGTGCACACAGGCCCATGTTCACCAACAGCCACCACCACCTATCCCACGCCCTGACCCCCGGAGTGCAGGGAGGCTGGGGGCGGAGTAGTGGACCCAGTCAGTCATCCAATCGGATGCCCAGTGTGGGTCCCCACAGTGGATCCCTTGCGCGGTACAGCACAGGTCCAGGTGCGTGAATACCTACTGCAGGCACCCGGACCCGTGTGGTCAGTCCATGCCTGACAATGTGCCCCCAGAAAAAGCCCATGGCACACGGCGCCTGCCCAGCACATGTACGGACCCCAATTGTATGCCCCCACCCCGTCCTGTGTGCCGCCCTGCCTCATCACACATCAGTGGCCTGTCACTGATGAAGTCGCCCCCCTAACAGAATAGCACATAACCTCTCCAGGCACAGTGTGATGTGACAGGCAACCCCCCACCCAACTGCCACAACTAGCTCCGCCAGTCCCGCAACATGGATCCCAACCCCCGGTAGCACAGGCATGGTCCCGGAAGGCATGACAGTGGTGCCCACCTCCCCACACGGTACTGGTAGGCAATCCCCCCCAACACTACAACTGCCCCAATACCAGCAGTGGCCAATCCTATCAACCGCAAATCCCTGACCTAGCCCCCGAACCCATGCCATTGTCCCACTCCCAACCCCTGATCCGGGCATCCCTGTAGATACAGTGGTGCCAGTGGCAATCCCACCCCAACCACTGGCAGCACTGACAATGCTACCCCTGTATCTGTCTGTCAGTGCTGCAGCACATCCCTCCTCACATCTCTATGGCCACCGGCCATCTGAGTAATGCTGGAAATGTGCTGCCTCTTTATAGGTGCACACTCCCAGCATCACTTTGGTGGCCGGTGGCCGTGGAGGTGTGAGGAGTGCTGTCCCTCTGGCCATCCAGAGCCATGGCACAGACAGCCAGGTACGGGGCTGGGGGTGTGGTGTCATTGCTACAGGGGGTGGTAGACTGCAGGCCACCAGTGGGCATGCAGGGCTATCAGGTCGGGGACATGGTGTTGTGCACAGGGGCACTTCATTGCGGGGAGGGGGCTCAACTAGACAGGATCTCAGAATGCATAATGGTAGCCCCACCATGTTACAGGGACAGGGCAGCAGTGTGTTTTGGGCGGGTTGTATTGCTCACATGGGGTTGGGGCTGGCATGTGTGTGGGGGGCAGTGTCTTGCATTGCACTGGGCTTTGGGGCACCTGTGTGTGTTTGGGGGGCTTATGGTACACCAGGGACTGGGCTGCACATCATTGGTGGGGTAGGGGGTTGTGCCTTGGGCACGTGGGACTAGGGGCCACCTGTCAGCTGGGGGGGTAGTACTGTACGGGCCTGGGTGGCAGGGTGTGCAGGGTGCGTGCATAGGGCACTTACAGCAGGGTTGCCCTGGTAACGGGTGCCTCCCCACACCCCCAGTGTGCAGCACTATTCGCCTTGGTGCATGACACGTAGTGCTGGCACACCCTGGCATGCTCCCACATCCACCTCTGGCGAGTTACTGTCCACGTGGGCTGGGAGAGGTTGCATTGGGCTGCATACTTATGTCGCGGCATCCTGCATGGGAGTGCAGGGTGCAGAGGCACGCTACAAGCGGTCTGTGGATCCGAGATGCATGACCACTCAGCTGATTTGTGCATAGGCCCCAGTGATTGTACTAACTGTAGTAGGGACTGCACTGCTATGGATTTTGTCAAATAACCTGATTAAGAGAATTTCCTTTGACATGTTTTCTAGCGCCTGTACAAAGCAGCAGGAGAGGATTCCAGGCACCATTATACAATGGCTCTAGGCCTACCTGAGTTTATCCAGGCAAAGATAAATGCAGCCAACTTCAGTGAGGTAAGCCTTACATTACAGTCTACTCCTCCCCCCTCTTCTTTCAGTTGTTTCTATAGGAGCAAAAACATACTTAAGTGGCAATGCCTGCTGTGCCAGTCTTGACCACTTGGTAAAAAAAACTATGGGTAAAGTTATGCATGCCACGCCAAAGACAAGAGTGTATGACAGAACCGAAAGGCATTCAATAAATGGGACAGCATGGGAAATACCACTGTTCATAATTAAACTATTATTTATTATTTTGTAGAAGAGTTTTGTAAACATAGAAACATAGAATTTGACGGCAGATAAGGACCACTTGGCCCACCCAGTCTGCCCATTTCCCTACCTACTCGATAAGCTGCAGATCCTAGTTAACCAGCAACCTACTTCTTCCTACCCCCACCCCCTAGAATTGCCTTATGACTGTCCCATGCATGCTTGAATTCCATCACTGATTTTGACTCCACAACTTCTTCCGGAAGGCCGTTCCATGCATCCACAACCCTCTCTGTGAAAAAATACCTCCTTAAATTACCTCTGAGCCGCCCGCCCTCTATCTTCAAATTGTGCCCTCCTGTTCTTACACACCTCTTTTTTTGAAAGATGCTACCCTCTTGGACTTTGTTGATTCCCTTGAGATACTTGAACGTTTCTATCATGTCCCCCCTCTCCCTCCTTTCCTCGAGGCTATACATATTAAGCTCCTTTCATCTCTCTTCATATGTCTTCCGGTGCAGACCCTGCACCATTTTAGTTGCCCTCCTCTGGACAGCTTCCATCCTGTCTATGTCTTTATGGAGATTGGGTCTCCAGAACTGCACACAGTACTCCAGATGGGGTCTGACCAGCTGTCTGTACAGAGGGATAATAACTTCCTGTTTTCTACTGGTGATGCCTCTCCCTATGCATCCCAGTATCCCCCCAGCCCTCCTTGCTGCCCTCTCACATTGCTTGCCCACCTTTAGGTCATCTGATATGACTACCCCCAGGTCCCTTTCCATTTTTGTTGTTGTTGTTAGTATCTCACCCCCCATTGTGTACTCTTCCCCTGGGTTTTTGTTTCCCAGGTGCATTACCTTGCACTTCTTAGCATTGAATCTAAGCTGCCATACATTTGACCATTCCTCTAACCTTGCCAAGTCCCTTCTCATCCTTTCCACCCCACCCTGTGCATCAACTCTGTTGCAGATCTTTGTGTCATCTGCAAAGAGACATACTTTTCCTTCCAGTCCCTCTGCAATGTCGCTTATAAAGACATTGAAGAGGACCGGTTCTAATACTGAACCCTGCGGTACCCCACTAGTAACCCTCCTTTCTTCTGAGTGGACTCCATTTACTATTACTCTCTGTGTCCTATTCTCCAGCCAATTCTTTACCCAGGCTGTCATGTTGGGACCCACTCCCAGGCTGGCTAACTTGTATATTAATCTTTTGTGTGGGACTGTGTCAAATGCCTTGCTAAAGTCTAGGTAGGCCATGTCCACAGCCCTCCCTGATCTACTACTTTGGTCACCCAGTCAAAGAAATCTATCAGATTCTTCTAGCATGACCTTCCCGCTCTGAATCCATGCTGCCTAGGGTCCTGTGCCCCTCTGGCCTCTAGATACTCGACAGTTCTTTCCTTCAGAAGTGATTCCATCATTTTCCCTGTCACTGAGGTTAAACTAACAGGTCTGTAGTTCCCTGCTTCTGCCTTGCTTCCACTTTTGTGAAGGGGAATCACATCTGCCCTCCTCCAGTCCTCGGGTACCACCCCATCCTCCCATGATTTGTTAAAAAGGGTATTCAATGGTGTCACTAGTTCTACCCTTAGTTCTTTTAGAATTCTGGGATGAATCCCATCAGGCCCCATTGCTTTGTCCACCTTCAGTTTTAAGAGTTCTTTCAGAACCCTTTCTTCTGTAAATGGGCTGGTATCAACTTCTGTATCCAGAGTGTTTCTGCTGTTTGTTTTAGGTACCTCCCTCTTCATTTGTAAATACTGAGCAAAAATATTTGTTTAGTATCTCTGCCTTTCACAGTCTCCTCTGCCCACCCTCCTCCCTTTATTAAGCCTCACTATCCCTCCCTTGGTCTTCCTTCGGCCCCTGATGTACCTATAAAAGGTTTTATATTTCTGAGTAACTCTGTGGCACTGGGCAGACGGGGTCTATCTAGCATGCTTGGGACCCATTTTCATGGAGTCTGGCAGTGAGGGCTGTGATTGAAAGGATTCTCTGGCTGCTCCCATGGTGGGTGAGTATAGATACCTGTTGGAAAAGGTTTACTGTATACATTTAGCATATTGGGATGTTGCAGATGAATTTGAAACTGGATTTAGCAAGTATTATACTTGCTCACATTTCAGAGTTATACACCATGTGGTACAGACGGATAATACTCGTGTAACCCCTAGATGGCGCTATCCCAGGGGCTACTACCCCTGCCTGATTTGCCACTAACAGGTTGAGGGGCCTGGATCCAATGGTGGGTGCCTCCACCCAGAGGTCAGGGTTTACAATAGTTAAACTAACTTGGTCACAGCCCTCTGGGACACTGCAACCCCCCTTTCTTCCCACTAGTGGCCCACACAATACATCAGAATTACCTTTACAGTATACACTTACCCCCAGGACTGGTTCCGGCACTGGGACCTCCTGTGAAATAAGATACAGTGCAACAATCACAGTACAGTACTTTTGAATATAGACAAATACCTCAGGCAGTATAACTTTGCTGAAACAAGTAGCTCTGATTTATTTAGGGGATATAACAAGGACAGGGGGAAATCAGGTTAATTAGCTTATCACTGTACTCGTTTATTTATGGCTTTGTGTACAGGCCTATCCTCTATCAGTTACTGTCCCTGGGTACCCAAGCCCTAGTGGCTAGTCCAAACCGTGGCAGCTGGTAGGGGCCCTTTCACACAGAGAAAAGGAGAATTAAACAGTCAGCAGTACAGTAATTCCATTTGGATTTAATGTAGCAATTCAACAGGGAGCGACCCTGAATTAGTACTCACGACCTCTAAACAAGATAGGGTCCTTCAATGTCAGCAGGGCTACTCTTGAGCTCCAAGAGACTCCTCACACATTTATATGGTAAACAGTCACAGGCAAAAGTCACGAATGGCAGCAGGATTCACTTGAGGTACACAAACCTCTTCACACATTTATATGGTAAAAGAAAGCACTATACCAGGCAGGCTGCATCTGTATCCCGATCGCAATTACTGCACAATACTGGAGAACACACAGCAGATTCAGTTCCTGACAGACCGAGTGAATTTTCAGTAATTCCTCCAGTCTTCTACAGGGTGAGCCTGGTTTCTACTCTTCAGATATCCTTGATTCTCTTCACAGGACGGATTCACTAACAAGCTGCAGACCGGAACTCTGGACCTTACACATGTTTTTGACAAACGGTGCACTGAAGGAGCACAGGGTTCCTTTCCTTCACTGCCAAAGCCCAACTGAAACTCCCAACAGACAAAACTGGCACTTCCTTTGAGTTCCTCCCAGTTCTTGACTGGATTGGCTGTCACCACAATAGACTGCTGCTGTTGGTCCAAAAGGCCCAAGTCTCAAACTACATCTCCCAGAGTCACTGCCCATACAATCCTCTTGTGGCTGGCTCAGATTATGAGTCCAAGTTCTGATTCGCCCAAGGCACCATTTTAGAGCTAGCTTACTCCACACTGATTGGTCCAGTTCAGCAGTTCAAAACCAGAATGGGGAACTAGGCAGACACAGTTCTGACTGCAAAGAAAGCAGGTTAGACAAACTGTAATTTCATTATTACTGTAAATGATTTCTGGCAAACAGTTACATCTTTCAGATAGGTTCCCTTTGCACCCTAGTGACTGCAAAATGGAGTGAATTGGCAGCAGCTCGAGTGGTACTCAAACAGAGAAGCACACAGTCCCCCATACAAACTAATTATGTCTGCAAGCAGACAGCTCTTAAAGAGACAGTACCAGAGGTTCTAAAAACACTCACTGATAAATGGCTTAAACGCCAAACACCATTCAGGCTTGGAGCATTCAAGCAAGCTCCTGGAAGTCTTTTGGGAACCCCCATTTGCAGGGGGGTTACACTCGGATGTGACTAGATGATCAGTGGCTTGATATTTTAAACTACTGTATATATCTGGACACATCCATTTCTTTGACAGTAAGTTGTGTTCTCATGCAGAGACATTTCGTTCTGAGCATGCACTGAATCTCTTACATTGTAGCATTTGTTTCTAAACGTTCATTTTCCAGAGAGATAATTACAAAGTCCTCTCATAGAAATGCCCTTCTGATCAGCTTTCCCCCAGGTGTACTAAAATGCAAAAGTATTTAATGAAGCTTTTGCGAGTATGCTTTCCTATGTTGTACTAAGATTCTGTCACCGCCTCATACAAGTTGGAAACTGTTGTTTGCATATCTGCTCTTGTGTTTGTAAAATGTACAATCACGTATATTAAACTGAAAAATAATACAGAAGTATTTCATGAAACTTTCTCTTCTAAAACTAAAGGCCAAATACAGGGAATCCTGGCATAACCTGCGAGCACAAGGTTATAAACTGACTATGGATGCAATCCCATTCCAAACTGCAAAGGAATCTAGAGCAATTGCAAGTGATGTAAGTACTTTTGGTATGGTTACTGATTTAACATACATGTTTTCCACACAAGCCTCGTATGATGTACGATCACGTTTCCATGAGACAACCTGGTGGGGGGGGGTGTGCAAATGCCATCACTCCTCATTACATCAAGTATACACAAGGACAACAGTGTACAACTGTAACGTCAAGGTACTAAATATACACGGTTAACTATAACAAATGCAGATAAACCCCAAACTAAATGGCTTTGTGGAAAGGGTCAGCATTGACATGGTGGGTTTAGGTGTGATAAACAGTTGTTTCTTGTGTAGTTGGAAATCCTGAGCATGTGTTTCAGGCAGTCATGGTGTTTGTTCCAGTCATAAGGGGCAAGGAAAGAGAACTGTTAGGTCAAAGCATAGTTTCATAAGTTATGAAAATGTGTTCAAGTCAGTGTTGGTCTGGATCAACTAGGGTTGCCCTTTTTATAATTTTGTAGTACAGTATTCCGATGATCTCAAATCATAGACCTAAAAGAGGGAAAAGGGATGAGATGACTAGCTAGAGGAAGGCTGTTCCACAGAGTTGGAAGGCAAATGGAGAAAGCAGACTGACCAGTAGGTGTTTTACAGCAAGGGGTGAAAAGGGGTATGCGTCAGCAGAGCAGAGGGAGTAAGAAGAATGGATGGATTAGGAGAGAAGGGAAGATACGCAAGAGGGGAAAGAGGAGAAACAGTATTTCTAGGGACATGGATATGTTGTTCATCCACACTGTCTGGCAGGTATCCTTGCCGCTTTAAATCTTGCCGGAAGGTCTTCAAGCTGGCTCCTCCCACCCACCCGGGTGGTAAAACTCTCGGCTCCGCCCCATGACGCTAGATCTTCCTTACCGCTTGGAAGCTCAGGTTCCCTTCTTAACGCTCTGCATATAAGACTGGTTCCTAATTCTTCGAATTTTCGAATTTAAAAGTTTTTTGCTTAAAAGACTTCGGTCTTCTCTCCTACATGACTCGATGGACAAATCGACTCCCGGTTTCCAGAGATGCCCTTGTGGGCGAAGATGTCTCCAGACGGATCCGCCTCCCACGTCCGTCACTGTCTAGACCTGGAGCGACCACTTGAGCCTGCGTCTGTGCTCTTCCTTTTCAGCCTCAGTCCTCGAGGCCGTGCTGCCCGTTTACAACTGGGAGTCCGAGCGTTTTCCTCAGTGAAGTCAAAGAGGCCCGTCAGAGGTTTCACAAAGGCGGCGGCTCCGCTGGATCAGTCGAGCAGATGACTGCTCAAGACGAAAGGCGTGCTGGCCACTTCTACCGGGTTGCAGCATTTGTCCCGCCTTCTCTCGGTGCCTCTTATTCAGCTTCTTTTAAGGAGCTTTGTCTGACCCTCTCTACTAAAGGTGAGGGACCAACTTCTGCTGGACCGTTTTCTCGGTCCAAAAAGAGAGACAAGGGTAAGTCCCACCGTCGATGCTCTTGGGAGCGGGAAAGATCCCTCTCCCTGAGTTGTCAGCCGTTGACTTCAGTCGACCGCGCGGCTTCGGCCACTGGTCTCACGGTGTCCCCGTCAGGCCAGTTGACCGAGACTCCCGTCGACGCGGTCGCGATTTTTCTCGACCCATTGGACGGGTTGTTGGCAGGAGAAGCCGAGAATCCCCTCTCCCCGGTTCCCCCGGTGGGAGTTGAGGACCCCGTTGGCTTGTCTGTGCCTCCGGTTCCGGAGCCTTCGGTTGAACCCTCCGAACCGAGGGGAGTGCCGGTTCCCCATGACACCTCCCCGCACCGTTCTCAGGAAAGCCGAGGTTCTCGGTCTCGGTCTCGGACTTCTTCGTGGTCCAGCCGATCCCACCGTCATAAGCGGTCTCGGTCTCGGCACCGCGGCAACCGGCGCCGCCGCTCGTCCTCTTCCTCCTCCTCAGACGAGGGGAGGCTTCGACGTAAGTTGCTTCGACGATATGAGGACCTCATGTGGCAACAGTCCCTTCTGACGGGAGCAAGCTGTGCCAGCTTCCACGCCATTAAGTGGTTGTCACGGAGCGGCCAAACAACCCTCATTTTATCCGAGGAGCCTGTTCCCAGGCCGTTGTTCGGCCAAAACCAGCTGCCCCACTGATGCGGTGGAACCTCCGCCCCACAGCTGTTGTTGGGGCTCACCAAGAATTCTCGGTCGGCTCAGGGACTGCCCCATAGGCTGTCTGTCACCCCCACTCCCGATCGACTTCGGCAGGTGGAGGTGGCTCAGGCCCGAGGTGCTCTTTGAGGACTCTTCCGAGTCCGAACGATTCCTCCCTTTCTCCAAGCGAATGGACTTGGAGTCCTCAGGAGGACAGTCGGTGGACGATAGCCCTTCGTCCTTCCTGGGATTGCTTCGGCTCATCTCGGAGTCCACCGGGATGAAGCTCGAACCTGTTTCTAAGCGGGCCAGGTATCCCCTCACGGAGATTCTGGACCGAGGGGATTCCCCTACGGAGGCCTTTCCGGTGGCCGAGGCCATAGTGGGCCTGGCCTTGGAGCTCTGGCAGTGCCCTGCTTCCTGCCCTGTGCCTTCGGCCAGGATGGCCAGGAAGTATGCGGTCCCTTCCGGTTCCTTGTCCGGTTTTTCGGAACACCCCTCGGCCGAGGGGTTAGTTACCGACAGCGTTTTCCGGCATGCCGGGAACGCTAGGATGGGATAAACTCTCCCGACAAGGAGTCCAAGAAATTGGACTATGCCGGGCGAAAAGTCTACGCCAAGGCCCTCGCCTTCGCCAGGCCAGTTCGGGCCCTCATGGCACATTTCTCTCATGCCCTGTTGGGCTCCCCTAGGACGAGGTCGTCCCTCATCTTCCTGCGGATCTGCAGAGCACAGTTAGGCAGGTTTGGGACCAGGGCAGGACAGTGGCCAAACAGCAGTTTCAGACTGCTTTGGACATTGGGGACTCATGTGCCAGGTCTGTGGCGGCCGCAGTGGCTATGCGTCGTCGGGCTTGGCTGAGGATATCCACCTTCACTTCGGATACCCAGCACAAGTTGGCGGATGTCCCCTTCTTGGGGACCGACCTCTTCGGCCCTGGGATGGAAGGTCACCTGCAGAGGATCAAGAAGTCCAATGCTACCTTGGACTCGGTCTCATCCGCTCAGAAGGACAAAGGCGGAAACCACAGCAAGCCCTTTCGTCCCTCTGCGCCAGCGACGTCCGACCAGCAACGTCAGGGCCAGCAGGCTCAGACTTGGCATCCCAAACCCAAGCCAGCTGCCTTCCAACAGGAAGCAGGGAGGTAAAGACCCAGGAGGTCCCTCGGCCGGTCCCTCCTCCAAGCCTGCCCAGTGATGGGTTGAGGTGGTGTTGCCCCCAACCCCGTCACCTCACCCCAGGTTCCCCCCGTGGAGGGATGGCTCCGTCACTTCCTTTCCGCCTGGTCCGTTATTACCACAGACAGATGGGTGTTGGAGGTGGTGGGAAAAGGCCTGCCCTTGGAATTCAAGCAGGCCCCGCCCTTCAGAGCCGTCGCACCTCGTGGGGCATCGGGATCCGAGCCTCACTGTCGGCTCGCCAAGCCGACATCGCCTCCTCCCAAAAGGAGGTGATCAGGGAGGTGGCGGACCCTCCCTCAGACCCGGGTTTGTGTCCAGGTACTTCCTGGTTCGAAATGGACTGGGCTGGCGCTCATTCTCGACTCTACACAACCTAAAAGTTCCTAAGGTCTCGAACCTTCAGGATGGTCACCTGGCTCAGATAATACCATCCTGGAACTCGGGCGTGGTTCTGCTCTCTGGACCTGCAGGACGCTGGGGTTTTTCACGTCCCTATCCATCCGCTGGCATCAGAGATTCCTTCGCTTTCGAGCGGAGGGATCCCTTTTCGAGTTCCGAGCCATGCCCTTTGGCCTGTCTCCAGCTCCCAGGGTCTTCACCAAATGCATAGCAGTGGTGACAGCTTTACTGCGGCGCCGTGGGGTCCGGGTGTACCTTTACCTGGATGGTTGGCTGATAGCAGCCCCCTCCAGACAGGAGGTGGAGCGGTCCAGAGATCTGGCCCTCCAGGTTTGCTCTCAAATCGGCCTTCTCATCAACGAGGCCAAGTCGGAACTCGAGCTGAAGCAGGTGATTCTTTTCATCGGGGCAGAGCTCGACTCTCTTCGAGCCAGAGCACGGCTCCCGGCGGACAGGGCCGAGGTTCTTTCCTCCTTTGCCCAATCATTTCTGCTTGGGCAACGCGCCCTGCCTGGGACTTCCCGCCCCTGGGTCCTATGGCGGCCTGCACCAGCCTGGTCCGTTGGGCACGCCTGGGCATGCGCCTTCAGTGGAACTGGCCAGCCAGTGGTCACAATGCTGTGATCCATTGGACCAGCTAGTGACGGTGACCCAGGGGATGTGGACGCCTCGGTGGTGGACCATTCCAGTTCATCTGCAGGAGGGCATCCCATTTGTCTGCCCCGAGCCACGGTCTCATCGGACCGATGCCTCTCTGATGGGTTGGGGTTCATCTGGGGAACACTGCCCGGCCTCTGGTCCCCGCGGGAGTCCCGATGCCACATCAACCTGCTGGAGCTCGAGCGGTCCACCTAGCTCTCACCGCCTTGCCTGCTTTCTCCGGGGTCAAGTGGGTCCGAGTCCAGATGGACAATACCGACCATGTACTATCTAAACCCGCCAAGGCGGGACGCGCTCCATGCTTCTATGCAAGGAAGCTCTCCGCGATTTGGTCACTTTCGTCTGCAGCTTGGAGGCGGATCTCTTAGCCATTCATGTGGCAGGAGCCTCCAACACCCTGGCCCGATGCCCTAAGCCCGGATAGGGGGCTGCATCCCACGAGTGGTCTCTCTCCTGCTGGAGGTAGTACAAGATCTGTTCTCCCATTGGGGCACACCTCAGGTGGACCTGTTTGCCTCCAGGAGAACGCAGGCTGAGGCTGTTCCATGCCGCCCCCTCAGCAGGGCTCGCTGTAGGGATGCCTTCCTAGGCCGTGGACCGGGCCTCTCCGCCTCCATTTCCTTGATACACAAGGTGCTTCTCAAAGCAAGGAGGGACAAGGCGCAGGTGATTCTGATAGCCCCAGACTGGCTCCCGCCAGTTCTGGTACCCAGATCTCCATGCAGCCTCAGCTCCAGGCTCTCGAGGCAGCTTCCAGCTCGCCTCGGACCTGCTCTCAGTCAATCAGAGGAAGGTGTTCCATCCGGACCTTCAATCCCTGCACTTGACGGCCTGGTTCCTGAGCGGCTAGAGTTCCAGGCCTTGGGTCTTCCGACGAGGTCCTCAATGTAGTTGAGGCGTCTCCGTATGAGTTTACTAGAAATGCTATGCCTTCAAATGGAAGAGGTTTTCCATTTGTGTCAGGGCAAGGGCTTGAACCCTTCCTCCTGTTCCTTGGCACATCTTGGACTATTTATGGTCCCTTTCTCATCAAGGGTTTAGGTTGACGACCTTGGAGGGTGCACCTGGCAGCCATCTCTGCTTACCGGGCGGGGCCGGGAGTGCGGTGGCGCAGGAGAAGGTGGTCGGCGCTTTTCAAAGGCCTTGATCACATTTCCCCTCGCGAGAACTTCCACCTCCGTGGGATTTACTGCTGGTATTGCAAAGCTCATGGGCAAGCTTATTCGAATCAATGCACAGGTGTGAACTCTCTCACCTGTCGTGGAAGACCGCTTCTTGGTGGCTATCAGGCCAGCCAGAAGGATGGGAGAGCTCCAGGCGCCTGCATCTAGTCTCGTACCTGGTCTTCCACAGGACAAGGTTGTCCTTGCCCCACCCAATTTCCTTCCGAAGGTGGTGTCGGAGTTTCACCTTAACCAGGTGTTGACTGCCGGTGTTCCTTCCCAATCACACCTCGGAGGATCTAATACAGGCTCCATACTTTGGACCCTAGAAGGGCTCCGCTATTATAAGGAGCGACGGCTGAAATTTGGGGAGAGGTTCACCAGCTGTTTGTCACCTACGCTGAAGCCGCACCTGGCAGACCTGCAGCCAAGCCGGACGCATAAGCAGGGGGTCACCTCACACATAGATCTCTGCTATAAGTTGGCGGGCATGAAGCTCCCAGAGGGATAAGAGCTCATTCTACCCACCATACTGCTGCATCAGGTGGCTGCTTCAGGGACGTCCCTATCCAGGATATCTGCAGGACTGCTACCTGAAGTCAGCACACCTTCATCACCCATTACCACATCGACCTTGAGTCACGGCCGGGATGCTGGTTTTGGGGCCTCTGTTCTCCAGTCTTTATTCCTAAGTAGGGGTGTGTGCCTTGCCTCCCTCCTCCCGGAGAACTGCTAGAGTTCGGTTAGATAGTGATGAACATATCCATGTCCCTAGAAATACAGGTTCTGGGTCATGGATATGTTGTTCATCCACACTTATTGGCAGGTATCCTTGCTGCTTTAAATCTTGCCGGAAGGTCTTCAAGCTTGCTCCTCCCACCCACCCGGTGGTATAACCTCGGCCCGCCCCCATGACGCCAGATCTTCCCACCGCTTGGAAGCTCAGGTTCCCTCCTTAACGCTCTGGCGTTTGAGACTGGTTCTTATTCTCCGTTTGCGGATTTAAAATAAATTTTATGAGCAAAGTCTTCAGTCTTCTATCCTCGCTCGCGATGGACAAATTGACCCCGATTCTCGGAGATGCCCATGCGGGCAGAAGATGTCTCGGACGGATCCACACTCCACGTGTGTCTTTTTCAGGGCCTTGAGCACGACCCGCAGGTTTGGCGATCTGTTCTGATCTTTCTCGGCCTACATCCTCAAGACCGTAGGCGTCTGGATTGCAACTGGGCCCCTGAGAAGCGCTTCTCCGGTGAAGTCCAAGGAGGCCCGGTTGGCGTGTCCGAGGCGCGCGGCTCGGCGGATCAGCTCGAGCGGATGGTCGCCTCAAGAGGAGGCGGCGCGGGTCAGATTCTTTCCCTCGGGCCGCTGCATTTATTCCGCCTTCCTGGGTTCTTCCTACATGGCTTCTTTTAAGGGAGCTTTTGTCTGTCCCTTTCCACTAAGGGAGAAGGGTTTCATGCCTCTGGACCTTATTCTCGGTCCAGAAAGAGGGACGAGGGAGTCCCTCCGCAACGCCTTGGGAGCGGAAAGGTCCCTTCCCGGGCCGCCGACCGCCGGCTTCGTCGACCACTCGCTTCGCCACTGGCCCCACGGTGTCCCCGCCAGGTCAGTTGACCGAGACTCCACCATGAAGTCGAGATTTTCTCGACCCATTGGACGGGCTGTCGCCTTTGCAGCCGAGATTCCTCTCCCGGTTCCCCGGGAGGAGTTGAGGATCCCGTGGCCTGCCTGTGCCTCCGGTTCTCGGAGCCCTCGGATGGATCTCATCCGAGCCGGCGGGAGTGCCGGTTCCGCCGACACCTCCCCGCACCGACCGGAAATTCCGGGACTCTGGTCTCGGTCTCGGACCTCGCGGTCCAGCCGATCCCACAGTCATAGGCGGTCTCGGTCCTGCACCGCGTAAGGCGGCGTCGCCGCTCGCCTCGCTCCTCCGGATGAGGGGAGGCTTCCAAATTACGCCGAACGGCACGAGGACCTTATGTTGCAACAGCTCCTCCTGACCTGGAGTAAGCCGACCTGCCGCCTTCCCGGCCATTATAGTGGCTGTCACCGGAGCGGGCCGACACAACCCCTCGACTTATCCGAGAGCCTATACCCAGGCCCGGTTGTTCGGCCAAAACCAGCTGCTCCATCGATTCCGGTGGAACCTCCCCTCCACAGCCAGCCATTGGGGCTCGACCAATGATTCTCTGTTCCATATGGGTCTACCCCATCGTTGTCAGTTACCCTCACTCCCGACCGACCTCGGCAGGTGAAGGGGTGGCTCAGGCCAGAGGCAGTTTTTCGAGGACCTTCCGAGTCCGAAGATGATTCCTCCTTTTCTCCAAGCCGACTGGACTTGGAGTCTTCAGGAGGTCAGTCAATGGACGAGCGTCCGCCGTTCTTCCTAGGATCTGCTTGGCTCATCTCGGAACCACCGGATGGAGCTCGAACCTCGCTTCCAACGGGCCAGGTATCCCTCACGAGATTCTGACCCCAGGGACTCCCACGGAGGTTTCGTGGCCGAGGGCTACAGTGGGTCCGCACTGGAGCTTTGGTAGCGCCTGCTTCCCTGCCCCGCGCCGGCCAGGATGGCCAGGAAGTATGCGTCCTCACCGTTCCTTGTCCGTTTTTTGAACACCCTCTGCTGAGGGGTTGGTTAATGACAGCTGCGTGGCCTGGCAATGCCAGGGATGGACAACCTCCTGACAAGGAATCCAAGAAATTGACTATCGGCTTAAAAGTCTACGCTAAGGCCCTCTCTCGGCCTTCGCCAGGCCAGTTCGGCCGCCCTCATGGCACATTTTTTCATGCCCTGTTGGGCTCCCTCGATGAGGTCATTCCTCATCTTCCGCCGCTGGTGACTATGGTTGAGCAGGTGCGACCAGGGCAGGGCAGTGGCCAAGACAGCAGCTCCAGACTGCTTTTGACATAGGGGACTCATGTGCCAGATCGGTGGCGTTCGTAGTGGCTATGTTGTCATGGTTCTTGCTGAGGATATCCACCTTTACTGGATACCCAGCACAAGTTGGCGGATGTTCCTTTTAAATTGACCTCTTCAGCCTCCTGGGGTGAAGGTCACCTGCAGAGGATTGAGAAGTCCAATGCTACCTTGACTCGGGTTCTTCCTTCAGAAGGACAAAGGCCGAAACCACAGCCTAAGCCCTTCGTCCTTCTATGCCCTGCCGCCCGCCCAGCAACGTCAGGGCCAGCAGGCTCGGCCTTGGCATCTTAAACCCAAGCCGCCGGGCTTCCTCTAACAGGAGGTGGGAGGAAGGCCCAGGAGGTCCCTCGGCCGGGCCGTCCTCCAAGCCTGCCCAGTGACGGTTGAGGGGTGTCGCCCCATTCCGGCCACCTTTCCCTGGGTCCCCTGGGGACGCCCGCACTTGTCCGCCTGGTTCCGCTGTTTCCACGGACAGGTGGGTCCTGGGTAGGGAAGAGGCCTGGCTCTTGAATTCAGCAGGCACCACCAGGAGCCGCCGCCTCGGGGCTCGGGATCCCCAGCTCACTCATGCCTGCCGAGCCGACATCGCCTCCTCCAGAAGGAGGTGATAAGAGGGTGGACCCTCCCTTCAGACCCACTCCAGGGTTTGTGTCCGGTACTTCCTGGTTCGAAAGGACAGGGGCTGGCGTTTCATTTCGTAATTTTATTACCACCTAAACAAGTTCCTAAGGTCTCGAACCTTCAGGATGGTCACTCTGGCTCAGATAATACCATCCTTGAACGCGGCGTGTGGTTCTGCTCTCTGACTTGCAGGACGCGTTTCTTCACGCCCCTATCCGTCCGTCTTCACCAGAGATTCCTTCGCCTGAGAGGAAGGATCCTTTCAGTTCCAAGCCATGCCCTTCGGCTTGTCTCCAGCTCCCCAGGGTCTTCACCAAATGCATGGCAGTGGTGACAGTATTCTGCGTGCGCTGTGGTCCTGCACTACCTGACGACTGGCTGATAGCAGCCCTCCAGGAAGGAGGCGGAGGTGGTCCAGAGAGATCTGGCCTCCAGGTTCGCCTTTTCCCAACTGGGCCTTTATCACTTTGAGGCCAAGTCGGAACTTGAGCTCAAGCAGGTGATTCTATTCATCGGGCGCAGCTCGCACCTCTTCGAGCCAGAGCTGCTCCCATGGACAGGGCCGAGGTCTTCCTCCTTTGTCTTATCATTTCTGGTTGGGCACATGCGCCTGCCCGGGACTTCCTGCGCCTCCTGGGTCTCATGGCGGCCTGCACCAGCGTAGTCCGCTGGGCCGCTGGAACATGCGTCCCTTTCAGGGGACTGGCCAGCCAGTGGTCACAACGCTGCGTATCCTTTGACCAGCTAGGTCGGTGACACAGGGATGTGGAACGCCTCCAGTGGTGGACCGCTCCAGATCATTTGCAGGAGGGCATCCCTGTTCGTCCGCCCCGAGCCGACGGTCTCTCTATCGACCGATGCCTCTCTGATGGGTTGGGGTGCCCATCTGGGGGAACACCTGGCTCATGGCCTCTGGTCCCCGCGGGAGTCCTGATGCCACATCAACCTGCTGGAGCTCCGAGCGGTCCGCCTAGCTCTCACCGCCTTTGCTCCGTTCCTCCGGGGTCAAGTGGTCCGAGTCCAGACGGACAATACCACGACCATGTACTATCTAAACCGCCAGGGCGGGACGCGCCTCCATGCTTCTATGCAAGGAAGCTCTCCGTTAGGTCACTGTGGCGCAGCCTGGAGGCGGATCTCTCAGCCATTCACGTGGCAGGAGCCTCCAACACCCTGGCCGATGCCCTGAGCCGGATAGGGGCTGCATCCCACGAGTGGTCTCTCCTGTCGAGGTAGTATAGCATCTGTTCTCCCTTTGGGGCACACCTCAGGTGGACCTGTTTGCCTCCAGGGAGAACGCGTGCTGAGTCTGTTCCATGCCCGCCTCAGCAGGGCTCGCTGCAGGGATGCCTTCCGAGGCAGTGGACCCTGGCCTCTTTTACTTTCCCATTTCCCTTGGATCCACAAGGTGCTTCTCAAGGCAAGGAGGGACAAGGCGCAGGTGATTCTGATAGCCCCAGACTGGCCTCGCCAGTTCTGGTACCCAGATCTCCTCAGTCTCAGCTCCAGGACTCGCGGCAGCTTCCAGCTCGCCCGACCTGCTCTCAGTCAATCAGGGAAGGTGTTCCATCCGGACCTTCAATCTTCTGCACCTGACGGCCTGGTTCCTGAGCTGCCAGAGTTCCAGGCCTTGGGTCTTTCCGACGAGGTCCTCAATGTAGTTGAGGCGTCCCTGTATGGAGTCGACCAGAAAATGCTATGCCTTCAAATGGAAAAGGTTTTCCATTTGGTGTCAGGGCAAGGGCTTGGACCCTTCCTCCTGTTCCTTGGCAAGCATCTTGGACTATTTATGGTCCCTTTCTAGTCAAGGGCTTAGGCCGACGACCCTAAGGGTGCACCTGGCAGCCATCTCTGCTTACCGGGCGCGGGCCGGGAAGCAGTCGGTGGCGCAGGAGAAGGTGGTCTGGCGCTTTTTCAAAGGCCTTGATCACATTTCCTCCAGTGCGGGAACCCCACCTCCGTGGGATCTACTGCTGGTACTGGCAAAGCTCATGGGCGTTCATTCAACCTATGCACAGGTGTGCTCTCTCACCTGTCGGAAGACCTTCTTGGTGGCTATCACGTCATCCAGAAGGATGGGAGAGCTCCAGGCTTCATCGAGTCTCCTTACCTGGTCTTCCACAGGACAAGGTTGTCTCATGCACCCACCCGAAATTCCTTCCGAAGGTGGTGTCGGAGTTTCACCTTAACCAGGTGTTGACTCTGCCGGTGTTCTACCCCAATCACACCTCGGAGGCCGAATATAGGCTCCATACTCTGGACCCTAGAAGGGCGCTCGCTTATTATAAGGAGCGCACGGCTGAAATTCGGGGAGAGGTTCGCCAGCTGTTTGTCACCTACGCTGAAGCCACATCTGGCAGACCTGCAGCCAAGTGGACGAGTAAGCAGGTGGGTAACCTCCCGCATAGATCTCTGCTATAAGTTGGCGGGCATGGAGCTCCCAGAGGGATAAGAGCTCATTCTACTCGCCATACTGCTGCAACGGTGGCTGCTTCCAGGGACGCCCCTATCCAGGAAATCTGCAGGCTGCTACCTGAAGTCAGCAAACACCTTCATTACCCATTACCACATCGACCTTGAGTCACGCCGGATGCTGGTTTTGGGGCCTCGGTTCTCCAGTCTCTTTCCCAAGTAAGTATTGGGTGTGTGCCTTGCCTCCCTCCTCCCGGAGAACTGCTAGAGTCCAATAAGTGTGGATGAACAAATATATCCATGTCCCTAGAAATACAGGTTACTCACCTGTAACAGGAGTTCTAGGAATGGTATATGTTGTTCATCCACACGACCACCCGACCTCCCGGCCGGACGCACAACCTGAGCTTCCAGCGGCCAGATTCTTGGCCATGGGGCGGAGCCGAGTTATACCACCGGTGGGTGGGAGGAGCAAGCTTGAAGACCTTCCGCAAGATTTAAAGCGCAAGGATACCTGCCAACAAGTGTGGATGAACAACATATGCCATTCCTAGAACTCCTGTTACAGGTGAGTAACCTCAGATATATCACCTGTAACAGGAGTTCTAGGAATGGATATGTTGTTCATCCACATGACCCACCCGACCTCCCCGGCTTCGACGCACAACCTGAGCTTCCAGCGGGCCAGATCTGGCGTCATGGGGCAGAGCCGTGAGTTTTACCACCCAGGTGGGTGGGAGGAGCCAGCTTGAAGACCTTCCGGCAAGATTTAAAGCGGCAAGGATACCTGCCAGACAGTGTGGATGAACAACATATACCATTCCTAGAACTCTTGTTACAGGTGAGTAACCTGTATATCTTACTTCGAGAGGGTTTCTGCAGTAGGTCTTCACATATAGGACTGCACCCCCTGGCGTCAGGTCCGCACATCAAACTTGTAGATAGCAATCATCAGCGGGGACCACCCCCAATGTTGGGCATCGTGACGTCTGCCTGGCTATAAAAGAGGCGGTCCTGTGCCTTCTCTCCAGTTCTTTTCTGCTGTAGCCTCAGTAACGTTCGGCACGCGATAGAACAGCGATCAGACATCTGCCATTTTGTCAAAGTTTTCTTCACCTCATAACTAGTTTTCAACTAAATTGTTTCGATCTATTTGATGTCTTCTAGACAGAAGAAGTGCTTGAAGTGTGGTGCTCAAATCCCGCACGGGGATGACCATTCCCCGCTGGCTCCTCTGCCTCGGTTCTAAGCACAACTCCCAGGAGTGCTCCTTCTGCCAGGCCTTCAACCAGGCAACATGAACCAGGTGCAAGCGGACCCTTGAGGTCCATCTCCTGACCCGATGACTGGCGTCGATGGAAGAGGAGCTCCAGGAACTGCGGGATAGGTCATCATCGCTGGGCCCAAAAAAGAAGGAAAGCAAAGAAAAGCACCGGGAACAGAGTCCGTCACCACATGGAAGGCCCTCCGAAACCGTGAGTACTTCTGCAGGTGTCCCATCCACTTCTTTAGGCTGGCACCTCCTCCCCCTCCTGCCGAAGTGAGCAGGCAGCCGGGGGTTGCCTCTTTAGAGGTTTCTGTACAGTCTTCCTGCCCTGTCAATAAGACACCCCTCGACCCCATCGAAGGGCGCACGGCCTCTGCCGATAAGTCAAGCGGCGGTCTCCAGACTGCCTCCAGCCTGGCTTGGTCCGATCAGTCGGACGACGGCTCCTCCATCGCCTGCCCGGATCCTTCCACTCTCCCGTCAGGCTGCAGTTTGGCCCCTGACATCAGACAGAATGAGGGGCAGAGTGACCCCTTTGTCCTCTAGGGTGTTACATGCCAGGGACTCACCACCTGATCTGCTGATTTTCCTACCAGCGAAATCTCATTTGGACCTGCTGTCAGGGCTCCTTCCAGACCTGCCCCCCTTGCCAGGCCTTCCGCCATCTCTGGACTTTTGTCCTACACTGGCTGGGGATCTCTCCATGAAGCCTCCTCCCTCGGGACCTTTGGGGGCTCTTCCAGATCCCGCGCCTCCCTGAGGCACCATGGCACTGCCCCCAGCAGGACCAGATTCTCTGGGCGGGTTTCCGGGCTTAGATCCCATTGTTCCACCTCCGGGTGCCCCGCCATTGACTCCACAATTTCCGATGCCGGGCTATGTGCCTCCGATGCCAGGATGGCTCACCCTGACACCCGGGACGCTGAATACCTGACGCCGGGATACCCTGGGTATTCCTACTATCCGCAGACGGGTTATCATTACCCCTCTTGGCCTCAGTACGCAGGTTATCCATCCTACCAGACTCCTCCTCCTCCACCACCTCCGGCACCAGAAGAAGCACCGCACTAGTGGCAGGAGGCCAGTACCCAGTTACTGTCGGAGCTCAGGCAGTCGGTAGGGGAATCCCCTCAACTCAGGGCCCTCTCTCCACCGTCTCCTGTGGGCAGAACCTCAGGTTCTCTTATTGCGGATACCACGGGTATGGACCCTTCCATTCCTAGCGGCTCAGGACCCTCTGACACGGAGTCTGACACCGATCTCTTGGATCCCAGATCTCTGGTTGAGGTTCCACCAAAGGAGTCTCCTAAGTCCCCTCTGGAGGACCCATCTTTTGGAGACCTCCTGTGCTCCATACAGGCAGCCAGAGGCTGGCCCACAAAAGTGGTTGATCCGCAACGCAAAAGACTTGCGGAGCACCTGGACCTTACTACATCGGATCCCATCCCCATTCCACCGTGGATGGGACCCCATGAGGATTTGGTCACCACTATATGGCAGCAACTGTCCTCCATACCAGCGGTCTCCAGGAAGGCAGACTGGACCTATTATCCCCTGGAAGGGATTCAACACCTTAACTCCCATCCTAAGGCTGACTCAATGGCCATTACAGCCGCCCATGACCAGTCAGCCCAACCGAAACACCTGAGTTCCTCACCTCCAGATAAGGACTCTTGTCATTTAGACCAGTTTGGGTGAACAATGTATTCTTCTTCCTCCTGTGGCATTAGATCTCTCAACTATGTCTCGCACATGGTTGCTTTCCAAAAAGCTACTCTTTCGAAGCTGGAAAGGGATCTACTTGAGGTTCAGGATGAAACCCTTAGGAAGAAGCTCCTGGACAAGGTCAGGATGGGGAAGTCCTCGTGTTGTCACATGCTGCGAGCAATGTACCACTCAGTGGACTCTGTGGCTAGGGCAGCAGCCACTGGAATCTGTCTCCGGCAGCTCTCTTGGCTTCGGATAACTGGTTTGGCACAGGATGTATAGACTTCCCTTTTGGATGCCCTTTTAGGAATTTTCAATTTCAACTTTATTTTTATAGTGCCTTTCAAAACCAAGGCACTTAACATAAAAGCAGACAACCAATATAAATAACATTAAAACATTAAAATTACATTATAAATCACTAGGGAAAGCCAGATCAAATAAATAAGCTTTAAGCTCAGTTTTAAATCTACTGACATTTGGGCATTCTCTCAATCGACGAGGTAGAGAATTCCACAGGGTCGGCGCTGAAAAAGCAAAAGCACTGGAACCAGACATCTTTAATCGTACCCTGGGAATCTCTAGCAACCCCTCGTCGGTGGAACGGAGAGGGCGGAGGGGGCTGTAAGATACCAGGAGATCTTTAAGGTAGCTGGGTCCCTGATCATGTAGGGCTTTGAAGGTTAGCAGGCCAAACTTAAAGGTGATCCGCCACTGAATAGGCAGCCAGTGCAGCCCGCGTGGAGCACAGGCATAATATGACTGGTCCTAGATGTCCCAGTTAGAAGCCTGGCTGCCGCGTTCTGCACCAGCTGCAATCGGCAGATATCAACCCCTGGAAGCCGTAGGTAGAGGGAATTGCAGTAGTCAAGATGGGTCGTAACAAAGGCGTGAACCAATGTTGGAAGATCATCTGAGGGAACCAGATGTTTCACCCAGGCAATATTCCTCAGATGATAAAAAGAGGATTTGATGACAGCTGACACCCGAGATTTTAAGGTCAAGCCATCGTCAAAAATAACGCCCAGGTTACGCACCTGATCTGAGGTAGTGAGTGGCACACCACCAAGTAATAAACCTGATGGTTGTCCAACCCCCAAACCCACCCTCGGACGACCCAGGTCCACAACCAACACTTCAGTCTTGTCTGGATTCAGTCTCAACCAGCTGGAACTCATCCAAGATCTGATCTCGGCAAGGCAACTATTTAGCACAGAGACTGCATCATTCTGTCCAGGCAGAAAGGACATATACAGCTTTCATCTGTATAGCAGTGAAAACTCAGACTGTGTTGCCTGATGATATCTCCCAATGGCAGCATATACACTGCAAACAACATGGAGGCCAATATAGAGCCCCGCGGCACCCCACAAGGCAGGAAGTGAGCGCCAGAGGAATAAATTCCAGTGGTCACTCTCTGAGACTTGCCTGTGAGGTATGAATGGAACCAGTTTAGGACTGTACCAGACAGTCCAAATAAAAACCGCAGGCGCTCCAATAGCACACCATGGTCTACAGTGTCAAATGCAACAGAGAGATCGAGAAGGACCAGAATGGTACATGCCTTTCGATCTCTAGCCATTAGGAGGTCATTCAGTACCCGGACAAGAGCAGTCTCCGTGCTATGCTTCTTCCTAAAACCGGATTGAAGAGTATCATAGACATTGTGAGTTATAAGATGATCATCCAACTGCAGTGCAACCACCTTTTCAATAACTTTACCAACAAATGGCAAGTTAGAGATAGGTCAGTAGTTAGTCGGACAGTCTGGATCCAAGGAGGATTTCTTAAGCAGTGGTTGAACAACCGCCTCCTTGAGGGAGTCAGGAAAGACTCCCCTTTCCAAGAACTTCCAGACAATGTCAGCAAGGATTGGGCAGATAACATCAACACAACCCATCAAAAGGGGTGTAGGGCCCAGATCCAAACTACAACTGGTTGGACGCAGTGTTTGGATAATCTTCACAATGTCATTGAAATCCAGCTGGTGAAAATCTGACCAGACAGACAGAGTGCCAGTCACTTCCTGTCGACCACTGCAGTCACTCATAGAGGAGGATGAGCCGATGCCAGACCCGATGCTGGCAACTTTATCTGTAAAGAATCGAGCAAACTTCTCGCATCTTAGCTGATAAAAAGCTTCTCTGGGCTGGAGACAGATTGGATTGCACAATCTGTCAACAGTCCGGAAAAGCTTAGCCGGTCGATTCTGTGTAGTAGAAATCTCCCTTGACAGGAATTCTGCCTTCTTACGGGTGATTTCTGATTGGTAGCTATCATAATGTGCCATCAATCTAAGCCTGTCATCATCACGGCCGGACTTCCGCCAAACTCTCTCCATCCTTCGACCAACTCGCCTCATCTCCTTCAAGGAGCCATCAAACCATAGGCTCCTTGGGCGAAGAGTGAGAGGCCAAACATGAACAGGAGCAATCTTGTCCAGAGCATCTACAGCAGCCTTATTATAGGCTAGAACAAGATCATCTGGACTCATGCATTCACTCAACAAGCCTGAGAGGTCCAGTACTGCCGATAGGTCACTTGGGTTAATCCCCCTTAAAGGACGGTACTGAACCAACTCTGTAGGTGCAGACCTATTGGGGGGACCCTGAAACTGAACCTTATGGTGTGGTGATCAGACCAGCTGGCCGTTTCCACCCCCAGATCAGTAATCTCCATACCCAGAAGAAAGATCAGATCCAACGAATGACCCCCTACATGGGTTGAGGAGGTAACTACCCGTGACAGGCCCAGCGTCACCATCAGCTAGAGGAGATTTTGGCCAAAGTGCGGGAGTTCATCGTCGACCCAGGCATTGAAGTCCCCCAGAATTATCCATCTGGGGGACCTCAATACCACCACGACGATGAAGTCTGCTATCTCCTGCAGGAATTCTCCACCATCTCCTGGTGGATGGTAGATGAGGAGGATCCCACAGCCTACACCCTCACCCAGGATATATTCGAAGGATCTGGTGCTTCCCAATGGCACATTCATAAGGCCCAGCTCAGTCTTAAACATAATGGCCACACCCCCGCCCCATGATCCAACCTTGGACGATGTATCACCGAGAAACCGGCTGGAGTTGCCTAGGCCAATATAGGGCCTGCATTTTCCTCCAGCCAGGTCTCGGTGATGCAAACTGGATCAGTTGTTGCAACAAGATGAGCTATAACAGCTCTCTTGTTTTTAATTGATCCGGCATTGCATAACACCGCCAAGGCAGAATGAGCTATTGAGGAAGACCTTGGCGCCTGCCCATTTATATCAGGGCTCTTGGGTATGGAGACAAGACAGGGAGGACCCCTATCCTGACTCCATTTCGACCTAGGGCGTCTCCTGGATCTCACAACTCCAATCTACCCTCCCCTTCCTGTTCCCCCTGAGGCCCAGCTCCCCACTTCCTTTTCTGTTTTCTTAGTATGCCCAAAGCTCGACACCTAAAATTGGTGTCAGATGGCAACAGGGGGCACTCAAAAGGGCATAATTCCCTGAGCCTGGTGGGAGAGTAATGTCCAACCAAAACTAAGCTTCCCTAACACATTATAAAATAAAACAATAATTACAATTAACCAATCCAATTAGAAAGGTGAATCAATCTTAATAAAACTACAGGATTAAAATAAAATAATAAAAATAAGTAAACAAAAGCAAGACCAAACCACTCTAGAGTGATAAGTAATTCCTTCTTCTGCTCTCTCTCACAGAGCAAAAGAAATAGAGGGAGAGGTCAACAAATATAATCCCACACACTGTCTCTCACACAGAAAGGGAAAAAACAAATGAAAATAAATAAAAATATAATAACTAAAATCCAGTCTCAAAGTAACTTTGTGCAATACTTCTCTTGACCAGGAGCTCACACCTCCAGAGACCCACAAGCAATGTTGTTAGGTCTCTCCAGTAGGCTCTCACCTCTACCCAGGACCAGCGAGCAGACACAAGTCACTGCGAGCAGTCTGTTCTACAGCAGAGAACTGTTCCTTAAGTCAGATCCTTAGGCCAAAGCGCATATGATCTCTCCTCACACTGATCATCAATACACAGGTTAATAGAAGGCAAAGAGAGCAACAAACAGAGTAAAAGCAGCTAAACAGTGTTAGGTGAAGTTTAGACTTCCAGGCACTCTCACTACCTGGGGATCCAAAATAAGTCAAGTAAGCACGGGCTCTCTCACTTTCCAAAACAGTAATCGTTTAAATGAAAATGAGATTTTGAGACCTGACCGTTTATTTTTCCAAACTTCCTAATAGACAAGTCCTCCAGATGACAATACAATTTTCAGGTGATGACAACAGCCTGGAGGCCCTATTCATGCAGGTCACCGCCCAAAATATCTGCACCCCACAACCTTGACTCCCCACTGGCACCAGCTCACCAGCCGATACCTGTGCAGAGCCTAGGAGAACTACGGATCCACCGGCCAGCTCCCCGGCCCATCTGAGCTCAGTTCTTCCACGTAGGGGCAGACACAGGCAGCTAAACCACAACATAGGGTCCTCCTGCTGTTCCAGCAGAGGTTTGATTCAGAATCCAATGTCCAAATAATAGTCAGAATCCAGGTTGTTTCGGCAGTGCCCCAGAATAACGACACCACCTCCAAAAATAAACAAAAGTTCTTACATCCCACGATGTAATCCTCTCCAAACAGGTCTCTCTCATCCAGGAACTCAAACAAAAAGCCAAACAGTCCCATAATGTAACCCTCTCAGGACAGTACTCACACACAAATCTCTGTCATCCAGAAACTCACTCTCTTCGTCACAATCTCTTCTCATGCGGCACTTACAGCTATCTGCTAATTAAAATCCGAAAAACTGGTGGAGGGGCAACAGCAAATTATACAGACTCAGAAACGTTCCTCACATGATCAGAATGGTAACGGGTGCAGTCAAACAGCTCCAATGCACACTTCGAAATCGGCTGAGCATCCCCCAATAACGCTCTACAGTAAGATCAAAAACTTTAAAAATAAAAGAAAACAGAGGAGAATAAAACAAACGAACGAGTACAAACGAGTACAAACAAATGCAGTTCAGCAGCTTGCTCTCAGCACGCCCAGCACAGTGGCCATCATGATTCACCTCTGTCTGTGGGTTCTGTCATCTTTGGCGGCGATGCAAAAGATATTATCATGGGACTGCAAGAGAGTACGCTCTAGGTACAAGATAGGTCAGAAAAAGCAGCCCTTTCGAGGCCAAAAGAGGTGGAACAAGAACCAGGCCAAACATCAGGGTAAAAGACGTGCCCCTGGCTCCAGAGCCCAAACCCCACAGGCTAAATTCTCCAAACCTGCCTTGGGAGCCAAAGTTCCCCTCCCGTCGGCATCCTGATTCCTTTTCCCTCCTTCCACCCTCCCTTACTTCAGGAGGAACCAGTTGGAGGGAGGTTTGGCCTCCACCTGGAAGGTTGGAGGTTTGTCACCACAGAGTCTTGGGTGCTTCAGCTCATTCAGCGAGGTCACTCGATCGAGTTCATCGAGATTCCCACCCCTCTACCTCCGGGACGGTCTTTCTATCCTCGGGATCAGGTCCCCCTCTTCTCGCACGAGATTCGGGCTCTCCTCCTAAAGGGGGCCATAGAACCTGTCCCTCTAAACCAGGCAGGAAGGGAATTTTACTCGCACTTCTTCCTAGTCCCAAAGAAAATGGGCGACCTGAGACCGATCCTGGACCTCAGCACACTGAACATCTTCGTCGGATACAAGAAGTTTCGGTATGTTGACCCTTCAAGAGCTCCTTCCCCTGCTCCATCCCAACTCTTGATTGTGCTCCCTGGCTATGCAGGATGCCTACCTGCACATCCCTATCCTCCCGGCCCACTGCCGCTTCCTCCATTTTACTTTTATGGAGGTTCACTTCCAGTTTCGGGCACTTCCCTTTGGGCTTTCTTCGTCCCCCCAGGTGTTCACGTAGTGTCTAGCGGTGGTAGCGGCATTCTTACGCCACCAGGACATTTATGTATTCCCGTACCTGGATGACTGGCTTCTCACAGCACCCTCTCCTACCAGCCTGAAAGAGTTTCTCTCTTTCACTCTGAGCTTGTTCTCCTTTCTGGGAATCACGGTCAACCTCCCCAAATCCCAGCTAGTACCATCTCAGTGGCTCCAATTCATTGGAGCTGTACTAGATACTGTTCAGAGCAAGGCTTATCTGCCATCAGATCGGGCCGAGACTTTGATTGCTCTGGCCACTCTTGTGGCCCAGGCTCAATGGATCCTAGCACATGCTGTGCTCTGTCTTTTGGTACTGATGGCAGAAGCCATTTCCACAGTTTCCCTGGCCAGACTCCACATGAGGGTCACCCAATGGTCTCTCTGAGTCCAATGGGTTCAGAGGATGGACGACATGAACCAAAAAGTCATGATCTCCACCAACCTTAGAGAGATCTTCACTGGTGGCAGGATCTCTCCAACCTTTCGAGGGGAACCCCTTTTCATTCCCCTGTGCCTACCCAAATCTTCACCACGGACGCCTCAGACTTGGGCTGGGGAACCCACCTGGGGGAACACAAGATGCAGGGGTCTTGGTCCAAACAGGAGCCCATGCTCCACATCAATATTCTGGAAACCAGAGTGGTTCTTTACAATCTCCAGGTGTTTCAGTACCTTCTGGTGCTGGGATCTCTTTTGGTCCAGACAGACAATATGTCCACAGTCTGGTACATCAACAAACAGGGAGGAACCCGGTCATACCCTCTTTGCAGGAAAGCAATGAGGGTTTGGTACTGGGCGATCCAGCACAGCCTTTACTTGACAGCAGTCCACGTACCAGGAGAAAGCAACATCCTGGCAGACAGTCTCAGCCAATCAGTGGCCAGGGCCCACGAGTGAGAGATAAAGTCAGAGGTGGTCGAAGAACTCTTTCTTCAATGGGGTCATCCAGACTTAGATGTGCTTGCCTCCCCATCCAACGCAAAACTATCCAACTTTAGCTCGCTTGTTCCCGGGCATGGTGCTTTTTGGCGAGATGCACTATCTCTCTCTTGGACAGAGAGGTTTCTTTATGCTTTTCCTCCATTTCCTCTCATTCAGAAGGTCCTGGTGAAACTTTAGCAGGAGGGAGCTCATATGATCCTTATCGCTTCTCTCTGGCCATGCCAGATTTGGTTTCCTCTTCTACAGCAACTGGCACTGGAACCTCCGGTCCCTCTGCCATTTTCACACGACCTTCTGACACAGGAGCAGGGCACCCTGGTGCACCTGAGACTTCAGTCTCTCCACCTTCATGCGTGGCACCTGTGGACATAGTGGTTTCCTGTTATGGTGTCTCCTTGCAGGTTACACATATCTTATTAGAGGCCAGAAAACCCTCGGCTAGATCTACTTACGCCATGAAGTGGAAAAGATTTTCGATTTGGGTCCTAGCAAGGACTGGGATCCCTTTTTGTGCTCGGTGGCCCAGGTGTTAGAATACCTCGCACATTTATCAGAGACGGGCCTTAGCTACTCCTCCATTATGGTCCATTTCTCTGCGGCGTCAGCCAACCACCTCACGGTGGAGGGTAAAACCTTAGCTCAGTTGGAGGTTGCCAAGACCTTTCTGAAAGGCATCCTTCACTTGAAGCCTCCTATCCGGAATCCTTGTCCCCCCAGGACCTGAATTTCATGCTCGAGAAGCTGACTTTACCCCCGTTTGAACCAGCTTCTACTTGCGACTTACGCTTCCTTTCCTGGAAGACTTTATTTTTAGTCACAGTGACTTCCACCAGAAGGGTCTCTGAGCTCCTGGCTTTTGTTTGTAAAGAACCCTATTTAATTTTTCATAGAGACAAAGTAGTCCTATGGACTAACCCTTCTTTCCTCCCCAAAGTGGTATCAGAAACCACTCTGAATCAGATTGTGGAAGTACCAGTTTACTATCCCCAACATTCCAACAGGGGGAAATACCTTCTGCACACCCTAGATGTGCACCGGATTCTGAGGTACTACATGAACCAGACTAAAGAGGTTTGTAAATCAAACCAACTCTTCGTAGCCTTTGCTCCCCAGTGCCAGGGCAAGGCTATTTCCAAACAAACCATCTCTAGATGGTTGGCCAACTGCATCCATTTTTCTTACACAAAATATGGGACGTCCCTTCCAGGGGCAGTCAAAGGTCATTCCACCCATAGCATGGCTACCTCTACTGCCTTCTTTAGGAATGTGTCCTCTGCAGAGATTTGTTCGCATCTACTTGGTCGTCTGTTCTCATTCTCACCAAGCATTATAGTCTGGACATTGCCTCTAGGCGTAGAACAGGTTTTGGTCTCGCAGTTTTGCAAGGCCTCCTGTCATGATTCCCTGTGGCGACTTCTCCTCCCGGAAGCACCTCTGCATTATTATTTTGGGGGCTGCTTGGTATTCAGTCCTATATGGGAAGACCTACTGCAGGAACACTCTCAAAGTAAGATATTGCAGTTATGTAAGAACTTACCATAACAGTAGATCTTCAAGAGCGGTTCCAGCAGTAGGTCTAGTTTCCCACCCTCCTTCCCCCAGTTTCTGGATGTTATTTCCTTTATTTTTCATCCTGCCTAGCCCTTGGGTCTAGAGAGGAAGCAGGGTCCTAGGAGTTTTTCTACTCCTAGCTATTGTTTACCTTTCTTTAGGTCTCCAGTGAAAAAGAACTGGAGAGCGGGCACGGGACCACCTCTTTTACAGCCAGGCTGACGTCACGACACCCGACGTCTGGGGTGGTCCCCACTGATGATTGCTATCTACAGGTTTGCCGTGCAGATCTGACGCCAAGGGCTGTAGTCCTGTATGTGAGGACCTACTGCAGGAACCTCTCTCGAAGATCTACTGTTACAGTAAGTTCTTACGCAACTGCAATTTATAAAGACAGGAGGAACAGAGGATGAGGAATTTGAACTCAAAGTGAAGGGAGAAGAGTGAGGCTGAGAGAAAGAGACCAGTGATGGGCCATAGATGGTGAGTTTACAGCCAAGCCAAAAAAGTAATGTAACCCCTAGATGGCGCTATCCCAGGGGCTACTACCCCTGCCTGATTTGCCACTAACAGGTTGAGGGGCCTGGATCCGATGGCGGGTGCCTCCACCCAGAGGTCAGGGTTTGCAATAGTTAAACTAACTTGGTCACAGCCCTCTGGGACACTGCAACCCCCCCTTTCTTCCCACTAGTGGCCCACACAATATATCAGAATTACCTTCACAGTATACACTTACCCCAGGACTGGTTCAGGCACTGGGACCTCCTGTAAAATAAGATACAGTGCAACAATCACAGTACAATACTTTAACATAGACAAATACCTCAGGCAGTATAACTTTGCTGAAACAAGCAGCTCTGATTTATTTAGGGGATATAACAAGGACAGGGGAATCAGGTTAATTAGCTTATCACTTTACTCATCTACCTATGGCTCTGTGCACAGGCTATCCCTACCAGTTACTGTCCATGGTGCCCAAGCCTAGTGGCTAGTCCAAACCGTAGCAGCTGGTAGGGCCCTTCACACAGAGAAAGAAAATTAGTTAAACAGCAGCTGTACAGTAATTCCATTTGGGTTCAATGTGGCAATTCAACAGGGAGCGACCCTGAATTAGTACTCACGACCTCCAAACAAGATGGGGTCCTTCAATGTCAGCAGGGCTACTCTTGAGCTCCACGAGACTCCTCACACATTTATATGGCAAACTGCAACAGGCAAAAGTCCTTTAATGGCAGCAGGATTCACTTGAGCTACACAAGCCTCCTCACACATTTATATGGTAAACAGTAACAGGCAAAAGTCCTTTAATGGCAGCAGGATTCACTCGAGCTACACAAGCCTCCTCACACATTTATATGGTAAACAGTAACAGGCAAAAGTCCTTTAATGGCAGCAGGATTCACTCGAGCTACACAAGCCTCCTCACACATTTATATGGTAAAAAGAAAGTACTATACCAGGTAGGCTGCTTCTCTATCCCGATCACAATTACTGCACAATACCCGGGAGAACACACAGCAGATTCAGTTCCTGACAGACCGAGTGCAATTCAGCAATTTCTCCAGTCTTCTACAGGGTGAGCCTGGTTTCTACTCTTCAGATATCCTTTGATTCTCTTCACAGGACAGATTCAGTCCTAACAAGCAGTTACACAAGCTGCAGACTGGAACTCTGGGCCTTATACACGTTTCCCGACTAAAACTGCACACCGAAAAAAGCACAGGGCTCCTTCCCTCTTCACTGCCAGAGCTCAACTGAAACTCCAGCAGACAAAACCGGGCACTTCCTTTGAGTTCCTCCCAGTTCTTGGCTGGATTGGCTGTCACTCACAATAGACTGCCCTGTTGATCCAAAAGGCGCCGAAGTCTAAACTACATCTCCCAGAGTCACTGCCCATACAATCCTCTCGTGGCTGGCTCAGATTATGAGTCCAAGTTCTGATTCGTCCAAGGCACCATTTTAGAGCTACCTTAACCCACACTGATTGGTCCAGTTCAGCAGTTCAAAACTAGAATGGGGAACTAGGCAAACACAGTTCTGACTGCAAAGAAAGCAGGTTAGACTAACTGTAATTTCATTATTACTCTAAATGATTTCTGGCAAACAGTTACATCTTTCAGATGGTTTCCCTTTGCACTCCTAGTGACTGCAAAAATGGAGTGAATTGGCAGCAGCTCGAGTGGTACTCAAGCAGTGAAGCACACAGTCCCCCCCCCAATACAAACTAATTATGTCTGCAAGCAGACAGCTCTTAAAGAGACAGTACCAGAGGCTCTAAAAACACTCACTGATAAATGGCTTAAATGCCAAACACCATTCAGGCTTGGAGCATTCAAGCAAGCTCCTGGAAGTCTTTTGGGAACCCCCATTTACAGGGGGGTTACAGTAGTAAAACAGTGGGTCCCGTCAGTCAGGGCTGTTTTGAAAGTGGCACTGTATATCACATCCATCAAGCACTGGCAGGATTGTCTTGATGCTTGCACATAAGATCAGGAGAGGCAAGCAGGACTAGCACCTGAACAGAGGGCCACATTTGGGACAGTGAGTTTTTATATGTATGTTGTCGATGTCGGTCGAGAAATCAAGGTTTCTGTCCATGCACACACCAAGATACTTGCAGTCAGGGACTTCAAGAAGATACACACTCAGGGGTCTTAAAGACTGAGTTACTTTGAAGCGAAGCCAAAGTCATGGAAACAGTCATTTTAGCATTAAGAGAGATCTAGTTTTACAGAACCAATATTGGACATTATCAAAGTCATGCTAAAGTGACATGTCCAGCAAATGAACTGAGGCTCCCAAATTAAAGATCGCAGTTTACTGTACTTATATATGGAGTCTCAAGGAGACACAGACTGAGGACAAGTCATGGACAAAAATGGAAACAACAATGGGGCACAGAATTGAGCCATTAAGAATGGCAGAACTGATTCAAGAGGGACAAAGATAAGGTGTTGCCCACCTGGATTGCCTAGTGCCAGTCTGAAAGATAGGAGCAAAACCAGCAGACTGCAAAAAAACTAGAGAATGCCAAATGAAGTCTGTTCTATTATGTATATAGAAGCTGGATTAATATAAAAGTGAATCTGTTAATGAAAAGTTAGAATTTATAGAAGACTGAAATAGGAAAAAGTTAAAATAATGAAAGTTGGCTAACAACCTGGAAAGGCTCCAAATGCCTTCATAAGAGACATTGGAGAAGGCATCCAGGGAAAATGTGCCTGTTTGTGGATGACACCAAACTTTATGGGAGGGTGGATACCCAGGAAGTGATACAGGACCTGAAGGAGGACCTAGCCAGACTGGAGAGATGGTCAGGAATCTGGCAGCTTGGTTTCAATGCCAAAAAGTGCAAAGTGATGCACATAGGGGCCAAGAACCCAAGGACAGAGTACTGCATAGAAAGGTTCAGGTAACAGCTTCCGAAGAGGAACAGGATCTGGGGTGGTGATTACTAGTGGCATGAAACATTCCTCTCAATGCAAGAAGGCTGTGGTGGAGGCAGACAGGATACTGGGGTGTAGTGCAAGGGGATTTAATAGTAGGCAGAGTAAGGTTATTCTACTATTGTATAGGCCATTGGTGAGACCATATTTGGAATATGAGGTAAGGTACTGGCATCCGTACCTTAAGAAGGACATTAACGTGCTGAAGGGGGTCCGGAGGAGAGCAACTAGAATGATCAAGGAACAGCAGGATAGGTCATATGAAGAGAGCCCTTAGGATGTACTCACTGGAGAAGAGGAGGCAGAGGGGTGATATGATAGAGACCTTCAAGTACGTGAAGGGAGTTAACAGAGTGGAATGAGAGGGTCTGTTTAAAAGAATTGACAACACTGCCACCAGGGGGCACAGCCTAAAATTGATGAGGGGAAGATTCAGAAGGGTTGTAAGGAAGCATTTTTTACAGAGAGGGTGGTTTTGACATGGAACAAGCTGCCAGAGGAGGTTGTGTCAGCAGAGACAGTGGGAACATTCAAGAGAGCCTGGGACAGACACAGAGGAAACCCTTGGAACCAAGAAAGGGGAGAGGGAGGGAGGGGGAGGGAGGGGCAAGGTCATTGGCACATGTTGTAGGGCCAGAACCCTGCATCATATATCGAGCAGACTCGATGGACCAGGAGATCTTCTTCGGCTGGCTATTTTCGTATGTTTGTAAATATCATTTATATGCCAGGAACAAGGCAATCCAGCAAAACCTTACCTTTGGCATACAGTATTTAGATGAATGTTGGCATAGATGCAGTATGTCAGGATATATGTTTCTTTTCTGGTGGAACTATCAGAAGACTAAGGTGCAGTGGTTAAAGATGAGTAAACTGATTGAGAAAACTGTGGCTGTCAGTATTGACTGCATGCCATTAAACTGTTACTGAATCCTATAGATACAGTATTAGTAAATATCATAAGAAAATCATCAAGCGTGCAACTATGGCAAGTAAATGTTCATATTAAATCTCATTACTTCCAGTAGCACCATATTTTATTTATTTGTTTATTTCATTTTGGTAACCGGGTAAGCCCACTGACTCCAAAGTCCCTTTTTCTTGGGCAACCCAGAGTTAATAACCGGTATATAATAACTGGTTAGCAATTTTTTACATTGCCTGACCAAGTTATAATTCCCCGTTATAACTCACGAGTTATAACGGGGAACACACGCTGAGTCAGTCACAAAAACTGTCTCCCTGATTGGCTCTGCGTGTGGTCTGGGGTGGGCTTACAGTTCCAAAAACATGGCGGCTCCTTACACGCTTAGCGCAGGAGCTGCCAGAGCAAGCGCTCTCGGCCGCTTTAAAAATAAAAGAATGTATCTTGTTGATGCTACCATTTAGAAATGGCAGCATGTCTCTCACTCGCTATCTGGATGATCCTGCCGTTCAGCGACCACAAAGAACAGGCAGTGGCAACGGGAAGACAACTGCGGTAAGATCGCAACTGCAAAATAAATGGAAAATGTAAAGACGTAAAACAAAAAATTGCTGACCAGGAATTATATTTAATAAGGGATGGGGAAGTGTTTTCAATTCGAAATTAATAGTTGCCCTCGGCGTGGGATGCCTTAATAAACCCCTTGGGCTTAACCCTCGGGATTTATGTAGCATCCCACACCTCGGGCAACCATTAATTTCTCATTAAGCACACTTCCCCACCCATTATTGTATATATAATAACTGGCTCTCGTCTTTTTCCCATAGGGAAACCAGGTTGTAATTTCGCCGTTATAACAACAATCACGTGCCTGGTTTCCCTTGTACTGGGCATGCGCCAGCTCCAGCTCTTCCCTTCCACTCTGCGGCTGCCACTCCTCACGCCGGACAGTTCACTGTTTATGATTTGGCATCGGCATGTGCACTCAAAAAAAATCATTTCTACAGGTTTTTTTTTTTTTTGGCTGTCTCTTTCTCACACATACCTGGTCTGCTCCTATTCCTGGCACCCCCTGGGACTCCGGCTGCTGTTCGACTACCCTGTGCTCCATCAGGGTCCTAGTTGCCCATTTCCCTGTGGCTTACCCCCGCAGTGGGGTGGCGGGGAGCCTCCTACTCACCCACTCTGTCCGGATCCAGAATCGGCAATGCCTCAGAGCTGATGTACCATTGGATGGCCATCATGCCGCCTGACCAGGATGTCTTCCTTTTTCCTAATTTTCTTCCCCTGGCTGAGGGCGTGCAATGACACTGGTGGAGGAAAGTGTGCTCACGTCCACACACGCTCCCTCCTGGCATTTGCCCCCAGCTCCTCCCAAAGCACAGCGCTGCGCTGTGTCCCCCAGCTTCTGCCAGGGGGCAATCAGGCTCCGACTGTCATGGACCCCCCCTTCCCAGAGAAGGAGAGCTGTCTGATGAATGCTCTATCCTTCTCCTCCCCTGCTGACCCCTGGCGACCCGCGCTTATTCCCGAACACGGGCCGCTGGCGCGTGGCACAAGGTTAGGTGACCAGTGCCTCAGCCCTCAGCGCCACTGGGCAGGACACTTCTATGGTTTTAAACAGGGCTGCTTCTAAAAAGAAAAAAGTAAACATTATTTTACAAACTATCGTGCGCAAGCCATGAACTTCCTCTTCTCTGCTGTCCCCTGCTGTCCCACTCCTCAACACTCTGCAGTTCACTGAAGCAGGAGTCGGCAGTAAGTTCTTTTTTAAACAAAAATATGGTTGGGCACAAATGTTTATTTTCAGTCAGATATTTATTTATTTTTTTTAAAGAATGTAAACAACGTTTTACATAAGGAGCCTAGCTGACACAAACCACGCTGAAACCCCAGTGGTCCGCAGCTCGACTCCATAGAGATATACATTTATTTTGTATAATTGCTGTGATGAAAAAAGATCCCCAGCAATTATACAAAATTAAGGATGGGTACGATAGCCCAACTCAGACTTTACAGATTTCCATTGTGTGCGTATGCCTTAAAACCCTTGAGCTTCGCTCTTGGGGTTTATGTGGCATCCCACACCTCGGGGTCTGTAAAATACTCATTATAACCACCTACCCATCCATTATTCTCTATATAGGGTAACATTTCATATCAGACGATCAAACAATCAAACAGTCACAGTAAACACTATTACATAAAGGGAATGAGAAATTCGACATTGATTAGTAACAGTAGACATTAAGGCGATAGCACACCTTGTCACAGAAATCAATAACACTGATACAACATGCTACATTAAGCAAGCATAGCAGTTACATTATGTTGATTATGCATATTATATGGCATCTGAATCATCCATTGCTTAACCTAACCCAACATGGCTGCCCAGGGCAAATGGGAAATCATTGCTTTTACCAGACTTTCAAACAACAAAATGGATAACGTTATTTATGGATTAAGTTATTTGTGTGAAACTGCAGTATTACATAAATTTAAATCCAGGATCTGACTGCTAATCTCTGGCAGCAACTGAACATGATCATAACTGTATAAGTCTTAATGTTGGATGATCTTGTTCTGGCTAACTCTGCAGCATCTGCCCCCCCCATGAGTTTCCTCCTTTGGGAGGACTCGATGCCCTCCTTTGTTAATGTTTACACGAATGATTGATAATAACATATATGTGCATTGTTGTATGCTATGCTTTACAAAATAAAATGTAAAAATGAGAAAAGAATAAATGGGGGCCATCCAGAAGAGACCCAATCAATCAAATGTCTCAGCCAGACTCAGTAAGCTTCTGATGTCACTGGGGATGAATTAAAGAACAAACCCACCCTATTCATTGTAGCATACTATTCCAACCCCCCTGGCCCTTTAGAATTACATACCCCCACCCCACTACCATGTAGTGCCATACCTCCCTCTTCTTGTTCATTGAGCGAAGTAGCCTGGGAGCGGCACTTTCTATATGTGATGTGAGAAGCTGCAGCAACAGGGCCGTGCAAGTCTGGAAAATGGTAACAGCAGCACCTTCTGGTGGGAGAGGCTGATAGCAATGGAAAGTCAAAAGGTCAGTCTAACTCGTAGCTGAGGGGAGCTTCCCTTCAGTGGAATGGTTAATGCTGCTGCTGCCTTTAGAACTCCAGAACCGCACAGTCTGATTCCCAACAAAGGCGCTTGGTGAGTTGGAAGAGGCAGATACAACAGCTGGAAGGGGGAATGGTGGCCAGGGCAGGGAGTCAGTACTCTACCTTTTTTTGAAAAGCATCACTTTCCACTTAGATAACTACCAGGAATGGGAAGACTCCATCTTAAAATGTCTTATCCAAAAGATGGCACCTGGTGCCTCCAACAGATGGACAGGGGTACTGCAGATTGTTTAGTTTAGTTTATTACTATACGCTGGGTCATCCCTTGTGCAACAAATGCCCCTTTTTAAAGCGACCCAGGTCAGAACATGCAATACACATAATGCATATCAATTACAAGATAAAACAAAAAATCTATTATAGACTGTGGCACCAGTCTTCAGAAAGTGTATACATTCAGCCTTGACATGTCCTGTATGGGTGCTCTGTGCCTGGATGGAAACGGTGGACATGGTGGGGTGGGGGTAGGTCACATCTAGTCATCAATCCAAAAAAGCTCTCAAAGACAATTGGTCAGCATCAGTTTCAGTCTGAGTTTGAATCTAAAACAACCATACATATAGAGTATATACGGTGTATATACTGTACACACTCGTGTGTACTGTGCTTGCTTATATATTAGTTGATTGTGAAGTGCTCTGAGGGAGTTGCACTCAGGAAGAATTGTATACAACAGTCTATCTTGCCAGAAGCCTAAACACAACCTGAAGGTAATCATATACTGTCCTGTACGTGTGTAATAGGCCTTGGACAAGAAAAGCCATCTGTTTTGGTGATATTTTGTTGCTCAGCATGGAGCAGGGTCTTTGTGAACTAAGCTCCTCCAGTGGAATCTGAAATTTTTATATACCTGCACAATTGATCACCTCTACGTTTCTTGGTATTGGGTACATCATGGGTAGTAATGCAACCCGGTATCAGATATGAAATTGCATTTTGGAGACTCTGTCTCATCCAGTTAAGTTGCCTGGCTATCTGGTCACAAAAAAAAAAAAAAAATCTGCCCCTCCTCCAACCTCACTAACTAAGGAGCCTCTAACCCCATGTTAAATAACGGTCAGGGTCTTATCTGAACATTTTTGTAGTTTGAGATTCCTCCCCTCACCCACTTGTAGGCCCCGATTCTCCCTGCACTTTTACCCAGGTTGCGCTACAGAAAAGAGGCGGTGCTTTCTGCATACTGGAGCCCCTCCAGCCCTTATGGAAGTCAGTTGAAGGCACTGAAAATAGAACATGTGGTGTTCCGGGTCTCTGGGGCTAGGGTGGATGTTGAGTCACAAGTGATTGGGGAAGGGTTTCCAAATTACAGATTTACTCCTGACCAATATTTAACATAGCAGTGGAGGCTGTTTTGTTACTTTGTTGTTTTGTGAAGGGGAGGAAGTCATAGTGTATTCCTTTAAACAGGGTTTTGGTAATTGAGAAACTGCTGAATCATATCTGACCAGTTTCTGATGGGACATCAACTATTTGGACTATAAGCTGCATAGTGTTCAGGTAGGATAGAGCACTATCCATGCAGATTTATAGCAAAGGCATTTTTAACATAATCTGTATCTTGAACTGTGCCATGTCTGGTGGGTCAGAAACTCACATTTGTGACTGCTGTTGTTTTAGTACCAATACAAGCACAACTTTGTGATGGAGAGAGGAAAACATATTGGAGCCAGGAGCATCCTGGATGACCCCAAGCTGCTCCACTGTATGCAGATTGCTAAGTTACAGAGCGCACAGCTGTATAAGAAGGAGTTCCAGGAGACCAGGTCCCAGTTCCACCTTTCACTGGACATGATGAATCTGGTCCATGCAAAAAAAGCCCAGACTTTGGCTAGTGGCCAGGACTACAAAACAAGGCTCCATGCATATACATCATTGCCAGACGACATGAAACTGCAGTGGGCACAGAAGGCACATAAGCTACAGAGTGAGGTAAGAAGGAACTATGGTTACCCTACTAGCACAAACATCTTTATAATGCAAGGGGGCCAAAATGTGGAACACAAATGTGTCATCCGATTACTTAGGACAACAATCACTATTATGAAATTCATCAGATGGTATTCCTCTGGAAGACTGTAACTCAGTATTCCGAAACTCAAGGGACAGAGTACAGTCTCCCGACACACGTGCGGCCAACAAGAAGGACAGGGGCAAGGTAGCAGACATGATGAACCACTGCCCTACCCATAGTCTGAATGCAGAAGGGGGTGGAAAATACAGAAGCTGGCCAAGCTGCCCCCGTGCATGGAGGGCTAAGCCACCAGCAGCTCGGCCAGCATGGTGTGGCAGAACCGGGTTCTGTTCCTGGTCACCACAATGTAGGTGCTGTTTTTTTACACCCCCATCCCCATAACTTAATCTTTTACTCCGAGGTCAGCTTCCCCTCGGAGTTGGTTATTTAACTCACGGGGGAGTGCTGGGGGAGGAGCCCCCCCACATGGGGGGGTGCAGGGGGAGAAGCCCTCGCATTAAACTTAAGTAGTGTCGGGATCCAGTGCATTGAGGGATAGTGAAATTCAGTCTCCTGACCTCAGTTTTGCACAGTTCAGGATACTGAGTTTCAGTATTCCATATATAACCCCATTATATTAACGTATTTATTCAGCCAGCACATGCAAGTTGGGACTGCATACAGTAAAACCATGGAGTCACTGTTATTTAAAAACTTGATGAAAAAAAATTCACTACTTCAGAAATATTTTCATAGCATTGCTACAAGCAGCAATGAAAAATTATACAGTGACACATACAGTATAGGGAGTTGAAACTATAGTGCATTTTTCTGATACATCATTTGAATTGCAGTTTTACTAAGTCCTTTTCTTCAACGGTTATTTTTTTCATCTTGTTTCGGACCCCCAGACTACCCTCGGTCTAGCCAGATAATTCTTACCCGGTGTCTCTGGAGGTTCTGGACTGAGATCCCATAATCACTGTGGAATCTAACTACCCCCTCCTCCCTTAACCCCTAGAGCTTACACCTTCCAGTGAGGATAGGAAATGTGTGGAGACCTGGCGTTTCATCTGGCTGTAGTGAAGACAGGGCAAGGCATAGGGGAAGGTTATCTACCAGATTATTCCATGCCACCCCACCCCCAGGCAGAGTCCCAAGCCCTATACAATCTGCCTATAGGACAGCATCTGTTTCTGCCTTCACTGCACCTCTTGAAAGGAACACCAGAGTTGGCGCTGCAGTGTCAGTTTCCTGCTCTCCCCATCGGGAGCAGGAAAACATCGGGACAACTTATCTACAGTGCTGTTCCAGGCATGAGGCTTGAACCCAGATCGCTGGCAAGGCAAGCAGCTCCTGAGTTACTCTGCTCTTGGGAAGGCTTGTACGAAGCCTTTTTTTTGACAGTCTTAGTGAACTATTACCACTCTGAGTAAGCTTAATTCACAATAAAACCTGGTTAATATTCCAGACCAAGCAATTCAACTCTTGTCAAGCTCTGTAATCATGCAGAAAACTGTCAGATACTCAGTTAAAGTGCCCTCTAGTGGAATCCAAAGGAAATGCAGCTTGCTTGGCATGAATGATATAGTACCTTTCTCAGATATACTGTAACTGCAGTAATAATGCCAGTTTCATCATTTGAGTAGTGTTCTTGATATAAACATCCCTTCCCCATGCCAACCAGCAGTGTGTTTACATCCACTGAAGTAGGATACTGCTTATCAGAGTTGAGGTAAAATCAGATATATAGTATAGGCAAACTGCAGTTGTTTCCCAGTTTGGGTAAATCCAACAGGTTGCTAGGAAATCTGCTTATATTTTCTATAACACAGGGTAAGAGGGAACAGCTGGTATTAGTGCTATAAAGAAGTCTAAAAGACTCAGTGTGTCCAATTCGTAAGGATAGGGACAGTCTACAGTAGCACTGTATGGGGGGACTCTTTGATAGTCCTGTACTCCTTTATAGGTATCTGAAGAATCAGATCATTTTTATTCACAAGGGTGTGGTGTACACATATATGGAATACAAACAGAGAGAGAAAAATACCAGTGCCTTAGCTGGGATTTGAACTCAGGCCACCTGGAATACTATTCCGTTACACTACCTGCTGTGCCACCATGGCAGCTGGAAACCTTTGATAGCCCTACACTCCTGTGTTGGAATCTGAGGGATCGGATTGATAAAAGCAGAAGTATTTGTAGAGTTTTTTCAGCAATAACATTCGTCTGGGAAAAATATCAAGGTACGCTTTTTTTTTCCCGTTTTCTTTCATTCCTGAACCAAGAGATGAGATTTTGAAGTTTTCATAAGTTTCCACTCCCATGCTATGCCTGTCATGAAATAATTAAATATCTTGGTACGCTGCTGTGCTATTTACCATCAGAGACATATGGTAGCAGTACCCTAATACAGCTATTGTTTGAGTGTAGTATGTACATTCAGTAGGTAACCTCAGCGGAATAAATTCTTAAAAATTGCGAGCGGCCACCTTCTTTAATGGTGTGAGTCATTAATTTAAAAATTGCTTGTAAAAGCTGTTTTAACAGTATGTGAAAAAACAAAATATACTCAGCACGAATCTTACGATGTCAAAAATACATTTTTGCTAAAAAAAGTATATGATGAAATTCTTTGCTGCCTAAAATACTGCTGCTTTAAGTAAGCACAGTGCACCCCAAAGATTCTAATGAAAAGTGAGCAAATCACAGGGAAATGGAAAGGTAGGTTGCACATAATATCCATTATTTTATACATGTAGGACTTCCTGCACTGAAAAAATATGTTTCTGGTAGGCTCACTCTAAATGTACTAATATAGGTTTGAGGACTAAAACATTTCTCAAGTTGTACCATTTTGTGCATTACAGAGTAGGGAGCCCCTTCTAAGCCACTGCATGTTTGCACAACATTCTTATTCATACCTGCTTATGAATCAAGGGTTGACTTGGTGGACCTAGAGACCTCTCCAATCTTAAATTACTGTGTTGCTATGTTATATGGTGATGTCAGAAGCTAGCCCGGTGGCACTGAGGGTTGAGGTGCTGGATGCAATGACCTGGGCTCTGGAGCAAGCTCAGGTTGCCGGGGATCGGCAGGGAAGGGAGAGGATCAAGTGTCCAATGGACTGCTCTCCTCACCCGGGAAGGGAGGGATGGTCATCCTGCTCCTTGGCTGCCTCCTGGTGGAGGTCGGGTGGCAGCACTAGGAGTTAAGGAGGCAAAAGAATGTGGCAACATGGTGCACCTATGTCTCCATGCGCGTGCACTCACAACCACAAGGGGAGGAACAGAAATTGGAAAAGTGGCATCTGCAGGCTCAGTGAAGCCGTCCTGACAACTGGCATCTATGGCACCAGATCATCAGAAGCTCCAAACTGGATTGGATGCCCTGGGTTGGGGGAGGACAGCCCTCCCATTTCTGGCCCTGCCACAGGGGGGAATCCTTGGGGGTACTGGGGCTCGCCGGTACCGGGGGGGCGGTGGGCGGACTTGGGTGGCAGGCCGGGATGATAACTGCTTGCAGACACCAAGTAGGAAGGAAAACAGTAGATGAAAAAAAAAAGATTTGATATTGGACATCCACTCTGGTGGCCATAAATAGAGATACAGGGGAGGATTTTCTAAAAGGTTGAACACAAATGCAAATTTATGCCATGCATCCATTCCCCTTGCATCCAGGGAGCCCTGCTGCTATTTTCATAAAATGCGTCCTGTTACGACAAAAAGTCACAATTTATGGCAGAAAATGGGTGTAATTGTGAGTTGCGTCCAGTTTGGACACACTTGCATCTGCTTTTGGACACAAACTTTGGATGCTGTTTGTGGATCTGATAGATGGTCAAGCTGGTTTGGATGCATTTTCCTTTGGAAAACAGTGGGGGTGCATCTTTAATGAATCCTTTTCAAAATCCTGCCCCTATTGTCTACAGTAAACAAACAAGAAACAATGGGGTCGCAGCTACACAACCACAGACGGGTGCGGTGGCTGCCATTCACTAATGCTGGGCACCACAAGGTGTCTACTACCTGCCCCCCCCCACCTGTGCACAGGATCGCAGGGGGAAGATTAGAGGAAACAGGAAGGCATCCAGTTGCATCCGTGTTCAAACCTTTTGAAAATCCTCCCCTATAGCTTTATTTTTGGCCACCAGAGTGGATGTCCAGCATCATAATATAACATGGTAACATAGTAATGTAAGATTGAAGAGGATTGTAGGTCCACCATGTCCACCCCTACTTCATAAGGGGCAGCATGTTGGTGGAGGGTGGCTCATCCTCCGCAGCTGGTGGGTGTAATTGTGGGGCATAGTGGTTATGGCAGGTCCCTGCTGCTGTACCCTGCACCTCCCTTGCCTGGCACTCTGTGCCTTCCTGACAGGCATGGAGTGCAGGCACACCCCTTGACACTCCTCCATACCATCTGCACATGTAGCTGTGTGGACAACTGGGGGATTGAGTGGGGAAGGGGCACGTGTCCCTTCCGTAAATGTTGCCGAGGCTCAGCGGGACAACCGATGCACAGCATTGTAACTTACAGTTGCCTACACACCGTGGATCCATGGCGAGTAGGCAGTCTGCTCCCTAATGCATAGGAACCGTTGAGCACAATTACAGAATCCTTGCTGACAGCCACCACAGTAACCTGTTGAATACTATGGGGGGATTTTCAAAAGGGTAAGACACAGATGCAAACGAATGCTGCACTGACATATGCAGTCATCCCTTTCAGTCCAGGTAGCCCTACTCCTATTTTAGAAGTTGTGCCCATTTACAATAGAAAAGTCACAATTTGAGGCCGAAAATGGACACAGTTGCAAGCTGCATCCTGTTTGGGTGCAGTTGCATCCAGTATTGATGCAGTTGCATTTGTTTTGGGATGTGAACGTTGGACACTGTTAGGCCATCTATTAGACAGTCTGACAGGTTTGGACAGAGTTCTGGTTTAAAATATCAGCAGACTGAGCTTGGGTGGATCCTTTTAAAAATCCTGCCCTGTACTTCTTCAGATTAAAGAACTATTAGGCACAGTCCCAAATGTCAGCAACTAGCTTGCCTTTTTAATAAACCAACCAGACTATGTTAGTGTAATACGGTATCCTGTTGACGGGGTACCACAACTAGGGTGCTGGAATGTGGGCATTGGAATGAGGCCATATGATATGCGGGCGATTGGTATTTTTGACCACCCGCTAATGTCAGCATCTTCATGTGGGCATGTTCTCTCCCACAATCTGTTCCAGCTCAGGGTTTATTTATATAAATGTGAAGGAGGGGGGTGCACCGGGGGAAATTATTGTGAGATCGTGGAGGGGTGATTACAGCCTGAGGTGTGTGATCTGGGTGGGGGGGACTCAGTTGCCTGGCACCCATCTTGCTGGTGCCTTTTTGCCTGCACTCTTTTTCACAGAACACAGGTTGTTGGCACACTGGCGTGAGTGAATCATGCAATACATAGTGTAGAACAAAGCAAAGTGAAACTCTCCATTCATTTTCTCTAGACATTTGACTAAGTAATCTAAATACAATGTTTGGGAGGAGTTAAAAGGAAACACTGTCCATATCAATGCATTTTACAAGTAGATACTGTGTTTTGGACAGTAACCATAACATTAAAGGGGAAAAGTCAACACCAAGGGACTCCGCTCAAGTATGGGGCTGATCCCAATGTGTGCAGGCAGCAGTCGGCAGTGTGAGAATCAGTATCCTGCAGTGCATTTTAGAGTTTATAAGCACTGATCTTTTGTTTGCTGGTCTAGCTGTCCTTCCTGGGCTAAGTAAGTTCAAAGAAAAGCAGCCAAAACCATTGTTATGTTGTCTTGCATGGACAGTGCAGACAACATATTGTGGCAGCTTGGAGTGGAGAAGCAGGTTTAGGAGGTGCGGTAGTGCTGGGCCAATGGTGCCACTGCTTTTTTGGGCTGGGGTCTGTTACACCAATGAAACAACAAGCTGTCTATGACAGCAGTTGAGAAGCCTGCCACTAAGTTGAAAGAAATTCGCTGCTGCAATCAGGGAGCGCCCCTTAATTGGAGAATCAGCTGGTTTTGCTGCTAGGGTGTTCCTGATTGCAGCAGCAAATAGCAACTTGTTTTGCTTGATCTAACATTTCAGGAAACATGGCAGCGGCTGTTGGTCATCCGTCTTTCACAATCCGCAGCAAGCCGACTTCGGAGGTGGCTGTACCCAGGGCCAGCATTAGGCATCTGCCATGCCCATGGCCGCGGGAGGCCACCAAATATTGGGGGATTTCGGCATCATTCCCCCCCAAACTCATTTGTCTGCCAGGGTTGCCCAATCCCCCTCAGCATCATGTCACCCCCTAACACAGACCCTTTTTACTTTGCCGTTGAGGGGCCACATCCCCTTTGGCTCCAGTGCCCCCAAAACACCTAGGTGGCATGCTGGGAACCCACCCCAGTGTACCAAATCTACCTGCAAAATAAGAAAACTTTCCCGTGATGTTATTACATTTTTTCTGTTTTCCTGAAAAGCAGAAAACGGTCCTCATTGTGTCCGTGACCCTCCCCAACCCGACACCACCCTCTGTGCACCCCACTTCCGGACACCCTCTCACCCCATACTTACCTCCAGAGCCTGGCGCGATGATCTTCGTGGACTAGGAATATGTCTGCATTCTTCAAAGCTGACTGCGAACTGAAGAAATGCTGGTAAGCTGTATAATGGCATAAATGGGTTTTTTTCAACTTAGATGGATATCTCAGCCATTTTTGTGAATTTTGGCACCAACTTTTTGACATGGGGTTCTTGGGACCCCATCTCATGTATTCGGTCACTGTCATGTTGTTATTTGGTCCCGAAAAGTGATTTTTGCGGTTACTGCACGGAATCACCTTTTAGACTGATTAATGACACAAGAGTGCTGCTGTTCTTGAGGTGGGCTCCCCAAAAACCTATGTTGCAAATTGGTGAAAAAATTCCAAAAAATGACTGTATTACGTGTGTGCATTGCACAGTTTCCACGCACGCTTGTAACTTAGAGAATTTTTTATATTTTTACTCCAGATTTTCAACATTGCCATTTTTACACACCTCCTCATGAACAGTACAGCTGTCATTTTTCATATCCTGCCCGAAATGTGTTTTTGCACATCCGGTGCACAACGGCGCGGTAGCTGTGGGAAATCAACGTTCATGACAGAGTAAGAAAATCACAGTGACACTGTTCATGAGCAGAAGTCCCAAAATGCCTGTGTTGAAAATTTGGTAAAAGAATGCCAAAGCCTGTCAGTCTCTACAGGATGTGGTGGGGTTGACGTCAGTTCCATACTTCACCGCCATTCCTATTATGCGTCTCTCTAACTCCTGCACTACCAGTGCTAATGCCAGCAAGCCAACATTCGGCATTGACAAATGCTTGTTAATATACGCAATCTGTCATATGAGTCTAGACTCAATTATTTTTACTTGATGACCTTAGAGCAGTGCCACTTAAGAGGTGATTTTCTTACCATGTATCACATTATGCAAGACCCAGACCTTTTGATGGAACTTAATTTAAATTTTAAGTAAATAAGGAATAATACTAGAGGACATCCTCTTCGATTAAAGGGACAAGCTTTCAGCAGAACTAAAAGGAAGCACTTCTTTAGCCAGTGTGTGATCAATCCATGGAATTCACTGCCCCTTGATGTAATCTCTAGCCAAACACAGTTGGAATTCAGACACAAATTAGGTAACTTTGTATTGAAAGGTTCAGCACTAAGTTATTACTAGTACTGTACTCAGAGAAACGTGGGCATACCAGCCTTATTGTTCCTACTTCTCCTTAGTAAGAAGTAGAGTCACAGAGGACTGTACTTAGTCTGTGGAGAAAAGCAGAACTGGAAAACATCTGATTAGCATTCAAATATGAATGCTTTTAGGCATGTGCAGTATATATGATATTTTTATCTGTACAGTACCAGCAACTCTTGCAGCTATCAATGCTTTCTCAAGTTCTTTGTGTGCTAGAACTGCAAAAGTAACCGGAGCATGAGAAGGCAGTCTGATCATAACCATTACAGACATCAGAACTGCAAACATATTATAAAGCATGTTACAAACTTTGATTTTTCAAGAAATGGAAAACGGAAATTTAATAGTATCTCTTTTATTGTGTAGAACGTCAGAGAACCCCCTTGAGTTGGAAATGGACTGTGCTCTTCCAACTGAACTTAGGACTTCAGAATTTTGAAACAGCTAGCATGAAAGATTCTTACGGTTATAGAGTAAGAGTGTTTTGAATGTTTAGAAATAAACAATCCTGAATAGTTAACGATAATGTCATAATTTCTAATAGCAAACAGAAGTATAACCAGTATATTTATGGCCCTCAGCATAGTCAGTAGTTCGGTTTCTTGCCATAGCATTAATGGTTTACTCACTGGACAAGTCCTTTTAATATCCAGTACTACAACCAAAGGATCCCCTTTGGATCCTATGCCTGAAAGGAATAGTTCAGTATCTTTGTTACTCTTGTGGTACTTAATATGGGTCTGTTCTTAGCTCCAGGCTAAGAACCAACAATAGGGCGAAGTCCTCCCAGTTTTTCTGCCCATTAAAGACTGCTTTAAAGTACCTTGTTTCTCTCTGTAGGCAAAGCCAAAAACCTTAACCATTGGCGGGGGGACATAAACACAGAAACATAGAATCTGTCAGCAGACAAGGACCATAAGGCCCACCTATACTGCCCATTTCTAGGGACATGGATATGTTGTTCATCCACACTCATTGGCAGGTATCCTTGCCGCTTTAAATCTTGCCGGAAGGTCTTCAAGCTTGCTCCTCCCACCCACCCGGGTGGTATAACTCTCGGCTCCGCCCCATGACGCCAGATCTTCCTTACCGCTTGGAAGCTCAGGTTCCCTCCTTAACGCTCTGCGTCTTGTGACTGGTTCCTATTCTCCGCTTGGCGGATTTATAAATAAATTTTGCAAAAGACTTCAGTCTTCATCCCCGCGCCGCGATGGACAAATCGACTCCCGGTTTCGGAGATGCCCATGCGGGCAGAAGATGTCTCGGACGGATCCACACTCCACGTGTGTCTACTGCTTAGGCCTTGAGCACGACCCGCAGGCTTGCGACCTGTGCTCATCTTTCTCGGCCTACGTCCTCGAAGACCGTGCTGCCCGATTGCAACTGGGCCGTCCCGAGCGTTTCCCTCGGTGAAGTCAAGGAGGCCGGTTGGCGGTGTCCGCGGGCGGGCGGGAGCTCGGCTGGATCAGCTCGAGCGGATGGTCGCCTCAAGAGGAGGCGCGGCCGTGATTCTTCCTCGGCCGCGCATTTATCCCGCCTCTGGGTTCTTCCTACACGGCTTCTTTTAGGAGCTTTGTCTGTCCCTCTCCACTAAAGGAGAAGGGCCTGTGTCTGCTGGACCTTATTCTCGGTCCAAAAGAGGGACAGGGTAAGTCCCTCCGTCGCGCCTTGTGGAGCGGGAAAGGTCCTCTCCGGACCGCCGGCTCGTCGATCACTCGGCTTCGCCACTGGCCTCACGGTGTCCCCGCCAGGTCAGTTGACCGAGACTCCAACGATGAAGTCGAGATTTTTCTCGACCCATTGACGGGCTGTCGCCTTTAGCAGCCGAGATTCCCTCTCCCGGTTCCCCGGAGGAGTTGAGGATCCGTGGCTCGCCTGTGCCTCCGGTTCGAGCCCTCGGATGGACCATCCGAGCGAGGGAGTGCGGTTCGGCCGACACCTCCCGCACCGACCTCGGAAATTCCGGGACTCTCGGTCTGGTCTCCGACCTCGGCGTCCAGCCGATCCCACCGTCATAGGCGGTCTCGGTCTCGGCACCGCGATAGCGGCGTCGCCGCTCGTCCTCGCCCTCCTCCTCGGATGAGGGAGGCTTCGCGTAATTACGCCGACGGCACGAGGACCTTATGTTGCAACAGTTTCTCCTGGTCGGGAATAAGCCGACCGTCGCCTTCCCCGCCATTAAGTGGCTGTCACCGAACGGCCGACACAACCCTCGACTTATCCGAGGAGCCTATACCCAGGCGGTTGTTCGGCCAAACCAGCTGCTCCACGATTCGGTGGAACTCCGCTCCACAGCCACCAATTGGGGCTCGACCAAGGATTCTCGGTCGGCTAAGGGTCTACCCCATCGGCTGTCAGTTACCCTCACTCCCGACCGACCTCGGCAGGTGAAGGGTGGCTCAGGCCAGAGGCAGCTCTTCGAGGATTCTTCCGAGTCCGAAGATGATTCCTCCTTTTTCTCCAAGCGACTGGACTTGGAGTCTTCAGGAGGTCAGTCAATGGACGATAGCCCGTCGTCCTTCCTAGGACTGCTTCGGCTCATCTCGGAGTCTACCGGGATGGAGCTCGAACCCGTTTCCAAACGGGCCAGGTATCCCCTCACGGAGATTCTGGACCGAGGGGATTCTCCGACGGAGGCCTTTCCGGTGGCCGAGGCCATAGTGGGTCCGGCACTGGAGCTTTGGCAGCGCCCTGCTTCCTGCCCTGCGCCTTCGGCCAGGATGGCCAGGAAGTATGCGGTCCCTACCGGTTCCTTGTCCGGTTTTTCGGAACACCCCTCTGCTGAGGGGTTGGTTACCGACAGCGTTTTGCGGCGGCAACGCCAGGGATGTGGACAAACCTCCTGACAAGGAGTCCAAGAAATTGGACTATGTCGGGCGAAAAGTCTACGCTGCGTCCTCTCTCGGCCTTCGTCAGGCCAGTTCGGCCGTCCTCATGGCACATTTTTCTCATGCCCTGTTGGGCTCCCTGGATGAGGTCATCCCTCATCTTCCCGCCGATCTGCAGACTACGGTTAAGCAGGTGCGGGACCAGGGCAGGGCAGTGGCCAAACAGCAGCTCCAGACTGCTTTGGATATAGGGGACTCATGTGCAGATCGGTGGCGGCCGCGGTGGCTATCTTGTCGGCGGAGCTTGGCTGAGGATATCCACCTTTCTCGGATACCCAGCACAAGTTGGCGGATGTTCCCTTTTGGGGACTGACCTCTTCGGCCCTGGGGTGGAAGGTCACCTGCAGAGGATCGAGAAGTCCAATGCCACCTTGGACTCGGTCTCTTCCGCTCAGAAGGACAAAGGCGCAAACCACAGCCTAAGCCCTTTTCGTCCTTCTACCGCCTTGCCCCTTGACCCAGCAACGTCAGGGCCCAGCAGGCTCGGCCTGGCATCCCAAACCAACGCCGGGCTTCCTCTAACAGGAGGCAGAGGAGGAAGGGGCCAGGAGGTCCTCGGCCAGTCCCTCCTCCAAGCCTGCCCAGTGGCCGGGCTGAGGGGTGTCGCCCCATCCCCTCACCTACTCTGGGTCCCCGTGAGGGACGGCTCCGCACTTCCCGCCTGGTCCGCTGTTACCACGGACAGGTGGGTCTTGGAGGTGGTGGGAAGAGGCCTGCCTCTGGAATTCGAGCAGGCACCACCCTTCAGAGCCGTCGCCCCTCGGGGGGCTTCGGGATCCCCAGCCTCACTGGCGGCTCATCGAGCCGACATCGCTCTCCTCCTCCAGAAGGAGGTGGTAAGAGAGGTGGTGGACCCTCCTTCAGACCCAGGGTTTGTGTCCAGGTACTTCCTGGTTCCGAAACGGACGGGGGGCTGGCGCCCCATTCTCGACCTACACGACCTAAACAAGTTCCTAAGGTCTCGAACCTTCAGGATGGTCACTCTGGCTCAGATAATACCATCCTTGGAGGCAGCGTGTGGTTCTGCTCTCTGGACTTGCAGGACGCGTTTTTTCACGTCCCTATCCGTCCGTCTCACCAGAGATTCCTTCGCTTCCGAGCGGAAGGATCCCTCTTCGAGTTCCAAGCCATGCCCTTCGGCTTGTCTCCAGCTCCCAGGGTCTTCACCAAATGCATGGCTGTGGTGACAGCATTCCTGCGGCGCCGAGGGGTCCGGGTGTACCCTTACCTGGACGACTGGCTGATAGCAGCTCCCTCCAGGAAGGAGGCGGAGTGGTCCAGAGATCTGGCCCTCCAGGTCTGCTCTCAACTGGGCCTCCTTATCAACGAGGCCAAGTCGGAACTCGACCCAAGCAGGTGATTCTATTCATCGGGCGCAGCTCGACTCTCTTGAGCCAGAGCGCTGCTCCGCGGACAGGGCCGAGGTTCTTTCCTCCTTGCCCGATCATTTCTGGTTGGGCACTGCGCCTGCCCGGGACTTCCTGCGCCTCCTGGGTCTCATGGCGGCCTGCACCAGCGTGGTCCGTTGGGCCCGCTGGAATATGCGTCCCCTTCAGTGGGGACTGGCCAGCCAGTGGTCACAATGCTGCGATCCCTTGGACCAGCTTGTGTCGGTGACACAGGGGATGTGGAACGCTCTCCAGTGGTGGACCGTTCCAGATCATTTGCAGGAGGGCATCCCGTTCGTCCGCCCCGAGCCGACGGTCTCTCTGTCGACCGATGCCTCTCTGATGGGTTGGGGTGCCCATCTGGGGAACACCGGCTCATGGCCTCTGGTCCCAGCGGGAGTCCCGATGCCACATCAACCTGCTGGAGCTCCGGCGGTCCACCTAGCTCTCACGCCTTTGCTCCGTTCCTCCGGGGTCAAGTGGTCCGAGTCCAGGCGGACAATACCGCGACTATGTACTATCTAAACCGCCAGGGCGGGGCCCAGCATCCATGCTTCATTGAAAGGAGCTCTCGCATTGGTCACCTGCAGCGCAGCCTGGAGGCGGATCTCCTAGCCATTCACGTGGCAGGAGCCTCCAACACCCTGGCCGATGCCCTGAGCCGGATAGGGGCTGCATCCCACAGTGGTCTCTCCTGCCGGAGGTAGTATAGCATCTGTTCTCCCTTTGGGGCACACCTCAGGTGGACCTGTTTGCCTCAGGGAGAGCGGGCTGAGTCTGTTCCATGCCCGCCCCCCTCAGCAGGGCTCGCTGCAGGGGGATGCCTTCTCGAGGCAGTGGACCCCGGGCCTCTTTTACGCCTTTCCCCCATTTCCCTTGATCCACAAGGTGCTTCTCAAGGCGAGGAGGGACAAGGCGCAGGTGATTCTGATAGCCCCAGTCTGGCCTCGCCAGTTCTGGTACCCAGATCTCCTCAGTCTCAGCTCCAGGACTCCGCGGCAGCTTCCAGCTCGCCCGGACCTGCTCTCAGTCAATCAGGGGAAGGTGTTCCATCCGGACCTTCAATCCCTGCACCTGACGGCCTGGTTCCTGAGCGGCTAGAGTTCCAGGCCTTGGGTCTTTCCGACGAGGTCCTCAATGTAGTTGAGGCGTCCCGTAAGGAGTCGACCAGAAAATGCTATGCCTTCAAATGGAAAAGGTTTTCCATTTGGTGTCAGGCAAGGGCTTGGACCCTTCCTCCTGTTCCTTGCAAGCATCTTGGACTATTTATGGTCCCTTTCTAGTCAAGGGCTTAGGTCGACGACCCTAAGGGTGCACCTGGCAGCCATCTCTGCTTACTGGGCGGGCCGGAAGCAGTCAGTGGCGCAGGAGAAGGTGGTCTGGCGCTTTTCAAAGGCCTTGATCACATTTCCTCCAGTGCGGGAACCCCACCTCCGTGGGATCTACTGCTGGTACTGGCAAAGCTCATGGGCAGTTATTCGAACCTATGCACAGGTGTGCTCTCTCTCTCACCTGTCGTGGAAGACCGCCTTCTTGGTGGCTATCCGTCAACCAGAAGGATGGGGAAGCTCCAGGCTTCCATCGTCTCCTACCTGGTCTTCCACAGGGACAAGGTTGTCCTGCGCCCCCACCGAAATTCCTTCCGAAGGTGGTGTCGGAGTTTCACCTTAACCAGGTGTTGACTCTGCCGGTGTTCTACCCCAATCACACCTCGGAGGCCGAATATAGGCTCCATACTCTGGACCCTAGAAGGGCGCTCGCTTATTATAAGGAGCGCACGGCTGAAATTCGGGGAGAGGTTCGCCAGCTGTTTGTCACCTACGCTGAAGCCGCATCTGGCAGACCTGCAGCCAAGCGGACGATAAGCAGGTGGGTAACCTCCTGCATAGATCTCTGCTATAAGTTGGCGGGCATGGAGCCTCCCAGAGGGATAAGAGCTCATTCTACCCGCCATACTGCTGCAACTGTGGCTGCTTCCAGGGACGTCCCTATCCAGGAAATCTGCAGGGCTGCTACCTGGAAGTCAGCAAACACCTTCATTACCCATTACCACATCGACCTTGAGTCACGCCGGGATGCTGGTTTTGGGGCCTCGGTTCTCCAGTCTCTCTTTCCCAAGTAAGTATTGGGGGTGTGCGTCTTGCCTCCCTCTCCCGGAGAACTGCTAGAGTCTGCCAATGAGTGTGGATGAACAACATATCCATGTCCCTAGAAATACAGGTTACTCACCTGTAACAGGAGTTCTAGGAATGGTATATGTTGTTCATCCCTACGATTACCAACCTCCGGCTTCGACGCACAACCTGAGCTTCCAGCGGGCAGATCTGGCGTCATGGGGCGGAGCCGAGAGTTATACCACCCGGGTGGGTGGGAGGAGCAAGCTTGAAGACCTTCCGGCAAGATTTAAAGCGGCAAGGATACCTGCCAATGAGTGTGGATGAACAACATATACCATTCCTAGAACTCCTGTTACAGGTGAGTAACCTGTATTTCCCTACTCACTGCTGCAGCACCAGATCTTATTTGATCTGCGTCTCTCCAGCTCTGCACATTTTATTTTTTATTTTATTTAAACAGCAGTTTGGAAAAACCTTTGAGCCATAGGCTCATTTACAAAGATACCTTGTCTCCAGGTTACCCTTATATCTGTCCCATGCACTCTTGACCACCCATTTTATTTTTGGCCCCATCACTTCTGCTGGAAGGCTGTTCCACGGCTCCACCACAATTTTAGTGAAAAGTACTTCCTAGCATTACTCCTGAGCCTTCCACCCTTCAGCCTCATATCATGCTCACTTGTTCTTGTGCAGATTTTTCTCTGAAATATGCTTACACCTGTACCCTGTTTATTCCCCTATGGTACTTGAATGTGTCTATCATATCTCACCCTCTCCCTTCTTTCCTCCAGTGAATAGATATTAAGGTATTTAAGTCTTTCTTTGTAGGGCTTCTGGTGCAGTCCATGTACCATCTTTGTTGCCCTTCTTTGGACTGCCTCTATTTTGTCAAAGTCCTTCCGGAAATGTGATCTCCAGAACTGGACACAGTACTCCAGCTGAGGCCTCAACAGTGATCTGTACAGTGGCATCACCACCTTTTTCCTCCTGCTTGTTATGCCCCTCACTATGCACCCCAACATTCTGTTTGCTCTCCCCACCACTTTTCACACTGTTTGGTCACCTTTAGTTTGTCAAATGTGATAACCCTCAGGTCTCTTTCCTGACTTGTGGTAGCCAGAATTTCCCTACCCATCCTGTATTCCTCCCATGGATTCCTGTGACCCAGGTGCATGATCTTGCACTTTTTAGCACTGAAACTCAACTGCAAGACACCTGACCACTCCTCTAATAAGCTAAGGTCCTTTCTCATTTTTTTCCACCCCTCCGATGTGTCCACTCTGTTGCAGATCTTGGTGTCACCTGCGAAAAAGCAGACTTTTCACTCCAGACACTCTGCAATGTCACTAGTGAAAACATTGAACAGGACTGGCCCTAGCACCGACCCCTGTGGCACCCTTCCGGTCACTTCCCTCTCCTCAGATTTCATGCCATTTACTACCACCTTCTGAGTCCTGTCCCTTAGCCAGTTCCCAAGCAACTTTACCACCATAGGACCCACTCCCAGCCTCCCCAATTTATTTAGCAATCTCCTGTGCAGGACAGTGTCGAAGACCTTGCTGAAATCCAGGCAGGCCACATCCACCGCCCCTCCCTGATTTACCACCCTGGTTACCCAGCCAAAGAAATCTATAAGATTCATCTGACAGGACCTTCCCACTGAGACTCCATGCTGCCTTGAATCCTGTGCCCCTCTATCCTCCAGAAACTTCACAATCCTCTCCTTAAGTAAGGGCTATATTTGTTTCACCACTACTGAGGTCAGACCTACAGACCTGTAATTGCCTGCTTCCTCTTTGCTTCCACTCTTGAAGAGAGGGACCACATCTGCTCTCCTCCAGTCCTCAGGTATCTCTCCCGTCTCTAGTGATGCATTGAAAAGGGTAGCCAGTGGTTCCGCCAGCACTTCCCTGAGTTCCTTTAGTTCTCTGGGTTGGATCCCATCTGACCCCATTGCCTTATCTGCTTTTATTTTCCAGAGTTCTTCTAGGATTCTTTCTACTGTGAATGGGCTGGTTTCTACCCTGAATACCCCTTTTAATAAGCCTCAGTCCCTCACCATCCCGTTCCCTGGTGAATACTGAGCAAAAAAGTACTTGGAGGACATGGAAACAGCAACAACTGAGCAAGTCTCAGTGTGGGTCCAGGAACAGTGCTCAGCACTGACAGGGGAGTAGGGAAGCTAGAAGACATGGGGGCTGGTAGGGACACAGGGTCTAATGCAGGGGGTCTAGTAGGCTGCCACTAGGGAGGCTAAGCTGCAAGGACTAAGAGTGAATCAAATGTTAAAAACAAGGTTACAGGGACTGAGAAAGCACATTGCAAGAGAGGGGAGAAAGCAGGGAAACAGGCAGGGAGTGGTTCCTATGTAGGCAAGGTGAAGGATATGGTCATGATTGTTGGGGACTCCATGGTTAGGGGTACTGTATTAGCTGGGGAGGGAAGAGAGGTAAGGGCAGCAAGGTTTGGGTCTGTTGCTTGCCAGGAATGACAGCTGCGGAGGTCATTCACTACATCCCATCCTGGGAAAAGCAACAGGATATGAGAACCCACCTGGTGTTCCATTTAGGAACAAATGACCTTGCTGGACATAGTCTGATGGAACTACAAGCGAGGTTTGAAGCCCTATCGCGGTACTGTAATAACATGTGCTTTCGTTCAGTGGCATTCTCAGAGGTGCTTCCATTCCAAAGAGCTAGTACAGATAGGAAGCAGAGGATAGTGGAGTTCAATGGCTGGCTCCCTAAATGGTGTGCTCAGAAGGGTTATGAGTCGGTGGGCCATTGGGGGACTATCTGGCAAGATGACAGCATCTTTGCCTCGGATAGGCTTCACCTTAACAGAGAAGGTAAGGAGGTGCTGAAATGGAAACTAGAGGAGTTCTTTAATACACACCTCAGTGTAAACTGAACGGGGTGGGGGAGCTGCCAGGGACACCAAACAGTGGGTGCCACAAGGGGGACGGTTGTCCCCCCCCCCCCGCAGAAAACAAACCAGCTGGTTGGGACTAGAAATGATATCACACGAAAGACAAGGATCACCAAGACAGAGGTAGGGGTTAGGGAAACCGCATACTGGAAGGCAATGTGCAATAACGCCAGGAGCCTGGGTAACAAAGTCCCAGATCTGGCAGCAGTCATGGCAGAGGAGGATTTAGACTTAGTGGGTATTACGGAATCTTGGTTTCATGACGGACAGGACTGGGACATGAACATTCTGGGGTATACGTTATACTGGAAGAACACGGGTTGGCAGGAGAGGGGGCGGTGTAGCACTATATGTGAGGGAGGGGATCCCAGCATTGGAAACGCAAGGTAGGTGGGGGGACACAGAAGCACTATGGGTCTCATTGACCACAGAGAATGGTAAGGTGGTGTGCACTAGAACGGTATACAGGGCAACCAGAAGTGGTGGAGAACCAGATGGCCGAGGAGATGCTTCAGATGGCAGCTAAGGGCGAGGTGCTGCTGATGGGAGATCTCAATCTGACAGATGTGGAATGGGAATCAATGTCTGCAGCCTCATCCAGAAGCAGAGCTATTATAGACTCTCTTCAGATCACCCATCTCAGGCAGCTGGTCAAAGAACAGACTAGGGAAGGAGCGGTGTTAGATCTGGCGCTTACAAATGGAGACAGGGTGGGGGAGGTAACGGTAGGAGATGATTACCTAGTTACTAGTGACCACAGCACTGTGTGGTTCATGGTACACACATCGGCCTCACGCAAGTGGACCAAGGTAAAGGTTCTTTATTTCAAATGAGTGAATTTTGACAAGATGAAGGGTTATGCTTGCCAGGCAATTAAAGGGATGGGGGAGCTTAGGGGATGGAAAACACATGGGCCATGATAAAGGGAGCCATTGTGGGGGCCACTGACCACTGCATAAAGAGGGTTAGCAAAAATAGGAAGGAAAAAGAGGCCTCTGTGGTTCAGTAGGGAAGTGGGGGCCAGTATCAGAGCCAATAGATGAGCCTTCAGACAACATAAAACAACGCAGAGTGAACTAGAACATGTGGAATGCCAGGAGAAGCAAAGGGAGCCGGGGAGGGTGGCCAGATGGGCAAAAGTAAGGATGGAAAACAATATCGCCAAGGTGGTCAAGAAGGGGGATAAGACCTTCTTCAGGTATATTGGTGAGTGGAGAAACAGGGAAAATGGGATACCTAGCCTGTTAGCAGAGACAGGGGAGAGGGTGGAGGGGGACCAGGAGAAGGATGAAATGCTGAACAATTACTTCAGCACAGTATTCACCAGGGAGGCGGTATGGGTGGGAGGCAGCACCAGCCAGCCGATATGGAGGGGTAGGTGTGGATGTGGGTCCCTTCCAGGAAGAGGAGATATTGAGAGAACTTAAGGGCCTGAAGGTGGACAAGGCCATGGGGCTGAATGGGGTTCATCCAAGAGTGTTGAGAGAGCTGAGGGAGGTGTTAGCGGCCTTCTTGACCACTCTGTTCAACAAGTCTTTACAATTGGGGGGGTAATCCTGAAGGACTGGAAGTGCGCGGAAGTACTGCCCCTACAGAAGGGAGGGGGAAACAAGGCATGAGCAATTACAGGCCAATTAGTCTGACTTCTGTGGTCAGCAAGCTCATGGAAAAACTGCTCAAGGACAGAATCACCAGCTACCTGGAGACAAACAGCCTCCTTGACTCAAGTCAGCACGGCTATTCAAAGGGCAGATCTTGTCAAACAAATGTGGCTGTGTTTTTTGACTGAGTCACTGGGGTGGTAGATCAAGGTGGGTCAGTGGACATAGCTTACCTGGATTTCAGGAAGGCTTTTGATACGTTACTGCACAGAAGGCTACTGTACAAGATGGAGTGCCTGGGGCTGGGGGTGGTGGTTATAATGTGGGTACAAAACTAGTTGGAGGGCAGAACACAAAGGATGTTAGTCAATATGGTTCCCTCGGTAGTGTCAGGAGTCACTAGCGGTGTTCCCCAGGGGTCAGTACTGGGACCCCTGCTGTTCAACGTCTTTATAAGTGACACAGTGGAGGGTTTGGAGGGAAGAGTGAACCTGTGGATGATGTAAAGATTTGCAGTTGAGTGGACATGCAGGATGGAGCCGGGAGGATGCAGAGGGACCTGGGGAAACTGGAGTAGTGGGCCAGGAAGTGGAAGTTATCACTTAACACTGCAAAATGCCAAAAAATCATGTACCTGGGCAGAAAAAAATGAGAAAGTGGTATACAGTTTGGGGACAAGCCACTGGCAGTAACCAAAGAGGATAGAGACCTGGGCATCATCATCTCACAAGACTTGAAGGTGGCTGGGCACTGCGGTAGGGCAATGGCAAAAGTCAGCAGATTGTTGGGTTGCATTGGGAGGGGGATCACCAGCAGGAGGAAAGAGGTCATGATACCCTTGTACACCCAGCTGGTCAGGCATCATCTGGAATATGGGGTCCAGTTCTGGTGGCCTTACCTAAAAAAGGATGTGGAGAGGGTTGAGCGGGTACAAAGGAGGGCAACCAGGATGGTGAAGGGGCTTAACCACTTGACTTATGAGGAGAGACTGGGAGCCCTTGACATGTACTCTCTGGAGCAGAGGAGGGAGAGAGGGGATATGGTAGAGACTTTTAAGTACCTAGAAGGGATCAACAAAGTGCCTACAGAGAACCTTTTCCAATTTAAGGGGTGCCCCAGGAAAAGGGGTCATGATCTCCAACTCGAGGGGGGTAAGTTTAGGGTTAATATCAGGAAGTACTTCTTTACCGAGAGGGTGGCGGGCACCTGGAATGGGCTGGCTAAAGAAGTGGTGGGTGAGAATACAGTGAGGGGTTCAAGAGGGATTGGGACAGACATAGAGGGCTGTTGAAGGGAGGGGGAGGGAAATCAGAGCAAGCCTAGAGGATGCTAGGCAAATAGGCAGCCTAGGTGGGCTTGGCGGTCCTTTTCTGCTGTCATTTTCCTATGTTTAGTATCTCGGCCTTTTCTAGATCATCCTCCACCCTTTCTCCTTCTTCCTTCTTCAGCCTAACAGTCCCATTTCTGGTCTTTTTCCTCTCACTAATGTATCGAAGAAGGTCTTGTCGAGTTTCTTAATAGCCTGGGCTATATCTCCCTCTGTCTGTGCTTTAGCCCTTCTAATTATTTTCCCAGATTCCCTCTGCTTCTCCAGATATTTTTCTCTGTCCTCATCCTTTTGTGTGTCCTTATATCTTCTGAAGTCTTTTCCTTACTTTCTCGGCCACTACCTTTGAGAATCATAATGGCCTTTTCTTTCTTTTACTCTTGCTGTGCATTTTGACACACTAACCTGTTACTTCTGTTATGACTCTCTTGAGTCTAGACCACTGTTTTTCCACATCTGCCCTGTACCATCCACTGCTAGGGCTCTTTTGAGATTTCTACCCATCTCCTTAAAGTTAACCTTCCTGAAATCTAGGACCTTTGTCCTTGTATGGCTTGCCTCCTCCACTGTGGTTACCTTAAACCATACTGTCCTGTGGTCACTGGTACCAAGGAGACTGCCCACCTCCACATCTGTGATCCTGTTCCCATTGATCAGGACCAAATCCAGTATAGCCTTCCCGTGGGTTGGTTCTGCTACAAGTTGTCTTAAATTTGTCCCATTCTGGGCAGTCATGAAGTCTCTGCCCCTTGTACTCTCAGTCTGAGTGCTCCAATCTACCTCAGGCAGGTTAAAGTCACCAATAAGCAGCAGTTCCCCTTTGGCTGCCATTTTGTGGATGGTTTCCACATGAGCTTCATCTGATTCTTCTCTCTGTGCTGGAGGCCTGTAAATTACTCCAGTGCGAATGGCTGTCCTTTTTCGCACCTCCAGGGTGACCCACAGTGCCTCTGCTCCTTCTTGTAACCCTTGAGCCTTGTCCTTGTGCCTTGGACCGTGTCCTTCAGGGTACAGAAACCATAGCTCCTTCAAATAGCATTTTCATAACTTCCCAGTAAGTTAATTTGCCTTTCCTCTCACATCTGCATGCCAACCATTCTCACACTGCAGCCCCAAAAGAGCATTCTTGAGGTTCTTCTGTGTACATACTATCACCATGCTATCTCAAACCATGGCCATTTATAATGCCATGTTGGACTCACCCTTTTCCAAAATCTGTGTATTCAGGTGTTTCAACTTTCGTTTCAAGACTCAGTGTAAATAACTATCATGTCGTTGTACCTGTCATAGGGAGACGGTTGCTCTGGGTAAGTCTCTAACTCTGCCTCCTACACAGTGCTGAGTTTAGCAACTACTGCCATTCCCATTCAGTGCCTTGAACCCCTTTTCTTGTCTTTACTTATTTACTTATTTCTATTTGATGGGGGACTTTGCAACCTCTTTCATTTCAGAATCAGTTTTAAAAGTTTGGGCTCAAGGGGTCTACAGCTACAGTTTTAAATGGCCATTATGCACACTTCTCTCCAGATTAACATGCTGTGCCCTAATCTCTTTAGGAAGACAACTGCTGGTCTAAGTAGCATGGTAATGATTTTTAGTGCAGTCCACAGGCCAAAGATCAACACTTTCCATTGATAGATGTTTCCCTCCTACTGAAACTTCAGGCATTTTTGGATAAGAAGGTGCATCACAAAACTCAGGAAGGTATTGCTCTTGTCTGTTTAAAGAAGTCTGTTCCATTTGCACAATGTAAACTTCTGACCTTTTAGGTTATCCATTTGGGACAACCTGCTTAATAGAGAGTAAAGGGGTTTAGGTTGAGAACTGGGTAGCTGGCCCTTTGGCACAGCAGCAGGGCTCTGTTGCTCGCAGCACCAGTGACCTGGACTCAGGAATGAGGCTGGGACTTCGGGGCAAGCAAGGCGGAGGAGGATTGTACATCCCAAAGGATGCTATCCTCCTCGGAGGAGAGAGGGCAGCTTGCTTCACTGCAATATTGCCACCTGGGTGACCATAGGTGGCAGTGTAGTCAGAGAAGCTGGTGGTGGGAGGATGCCAGCAGGTGCAGTGCATAACCACGCAATGCGTGCCCACACACACTTTGCAACCTAGTTGCCAGCATCCTGAGGATAAGGAGGAACATGATGGAAAACCCTGGATGCTCACAGGATGATGCCCCAGTGCCTTGGGGCCCTGACTTCTGAATTCACCTCTCTACACTAGAGGATTGACATGGGGGGCAGTAAGTGCAGACCACCACCCCCAGGAACCACCACAGGACATGAGCGGAACCTGTGGCACAGAGGAGGTGAGGTAAGTTCCAGAGATGGGACAGGATGGGGAGGGAGGCCTGGGTTGAATGGGGCAGTACCGATGACAAGGGGCATAAACAGTATAATAAATGATGAAATGGGGCTCGAAAATCCTGTTGCCTTATTGGTCAGAACATGTCACATGACCATGTATAAATCCTGAAAGAGACAACCGGTAAATATCTTGCTGATCAAATGTTTACTTTCTTTGAACCTAATTCATGTTTTTCATTTTAATAACAGATTCATTGAATAATGGCAATAATGCACTTCAGTGCACGTGTAGTAGTGGGATTTACAACACACTTCTTGTGTGGTTAAAGTCACTTGGCTGTGGCTCATGACACACCACTCAAGGCGTGTGTAAATCCCACAACACACACCCTGTCACGCATTATTGCTTAAATAATTGGGTGGCATTCTCCATAGAGCTCATGGAAGAGAAACAGTGTCCTTTGAGGACACTTCAGAACGCTAAACTTTAGATGTTCATTTATTTCCTGGGGGAAGGGAGGGTCACGAGGAGCATACTGTACCTCATAGCAGAAATAGTGTGCCTGGGAGAAGCAGACTGATTACTTTGCCAAGGGTTCCAGGGTTTGCCACTAATGGTTTGCCTCTATAGTGCTAAAGTCCATCAGAGATACTGGTAGCACTTCCCATTAAACAGTTGGTACAGCTATTTGCCATTATAAATCATGACATCATTCTTAGTTAATCAGTATAATTTATTTCCAAACATCCCACGTACTCTTGTAACCACAAGAGGAAGTCTCATGCAAATGGCTCTAAGATTCTGGAGTTCTGTGCTCAGCTGACATGGTCCATTTTCCTCACAGGGATTTCTCTCATTTTCTACAAAGTAAAACACTGGATTTTAAGTCCAAGCTCTAGTTTTATAAAAATTTATATCTTCAATATGATTTATAATATTTTTGATTTATATAGTTACCACCATGTCTCTTGTGGTTATACGTTTCTTATCAAGTCTTTTGTGTGCCAGAGCTGCTCAGCTTCACAGTTCTTTCACCCAAATACTGTATTTTGAGAATGAACTCATAACCATAAGAGACACAGTAATTGTGGACAGCATACAAATATTGATCTGAGGTGATGGAAATAATGAGAAAAATATTGACCCTGAAGGATGAACTATTGCCCGAAGTCGAAGGCTGAGGGCAATATGACTGCTGAAAAGCAATACTTCATCCTGAGGGGTCTATATTTTCCCACTATATCCCAACACAACTAGCCAATATCTGTTTTATTAAACCTTGTCAGTGTTACAAGTATTAGAATGGGCAATAGTTGAAAAGCTATTGATCAGTTATAACAAATGATTGCTGGGTTCTTTGTTTTGAACTGGGTAATAGTTCAAAAACATTGTATGCGAATAGTTCTGGTCCAATCAGAGACCAGAACTGGTTTTTAAGGTTAGATACAATATTGAATTCTGCAGTTGTCTAGATGGTAAGGCAAGAGATAAACAGAATGAACCCTTGCCCTTGTTCTTTTTTGTCTTGAACCTCCTGTGTTTCTACATTCTAGCCCTAGGGGTGCTCTCAGTTTTCTGTATTCTGTGGGGAGTTCAGTTTGGCGAACTGGACTGGACAAATACTTCAGTATACCACCTAATCAAGGAAATACTATATAAGGAAGGTAGAATTAACTTTGCAGTTTTATTCTGGCAATCTGCTTCCTTTGTTACCTGCACATATATTATCCTGATTAGTTTTAAATTTTGATTATTCTGCATGATATGTTATTTGCTGTGTATATGATTTTCCCCATCCCCTACCCCGGGATGCATCTGGAAACAAGCTGTTATCAGCACAATATTTCTCTCCTGTTGAAACTTTTGAAATAAATAAAAAAAATAAAATAAATAAATAAATACTCATTGGATCCTTGAGCTGTAGTCTGGAATTACTTTGGAACAAGAAGTTTCATCATATCCTGTAGAGTCAGTAGAGACCTCCCAAAGGGCTGGCGTGACACGTTAGTCTGTTTAGAGGGAGGAACACCAAGCAACCTACTTATGGACCAAGAATTGGATGCACTCGTATTGTTTACTCCTCCCCCATTTCCTGCAAGTTTGTCTGTGGAACTTTATTTATTATTTATTTTTTGCCAGGAGAGGCTCTTTGATCTCAGACTAGTTTCTTGGGGAGAATGGACGACAATACGTTTGGAGCTGGTGGCAGCAGCGCCCCCCCCCCCCGGGTGATAGGCTAGATTAGATGCCTCTGGTGTTATGGTAATAGAGGTGTATGGATGGAGCCTCTGGAGGTCAAATGAAAAAACAAATAGTAAGAAGAGGTTGGGGAGCTCATAGTAGCAAGGTAGTAAAGGCCATAGGGGAAGAAAAAAAATTATCAGAACAGTGAATTGTAAACTTTTCATCTCCTTTCAAACCCAGTCAGCTGGTAAACTTTAGGCGTAACATTTTGCAAATTATATAATTTCAGAGATGGCCACTGACCTTTGCTTTTGGTAATGCTCTCCTCAGTTTAGATGTCACTGGCTTTACGGTGGTGCCCAGCATCTGGTTCCAGTGTGACTAAAGATAGCATGCTACTACTGTCAAAATGTCCCAAGTCACAACTAGTTGTTATGTTTGGCATCCCTGTTTTTAATTGATAAACATACGCATTATCTGCATAGTTTTTAAAGAGTCAGCAGGTGGCCTCCTTTAGAAAGAATGCTGCACATGTGGGTGCCTCCACAAGCACTTTTGGCTGTGGGCTGTGGTAGTCAGCTCGCAAGCTGCAAGACGACAGACAAGTGCAATATGATGGCCTTGATTATTCATGATGGTTCTTCACGCAAGATACAGACTGACGTGACTAGACATGAGGGGACCAGCCATTTGGCACCCCCGTAGTTACGCTACATTATCAGAGTGAGAAAATCATGACCTCTGTCTGCCACTATGTATTGATTTACAGTCGTTACGAAGACCAGTAGAAGGGGGCAACTGACCATCACTGGGAGACTGAGATCAAAGGTGTTCTCATGTCTGTGGGCAAGACAAGCTCTGTAAATTAGACAAGAGTGGCCATTTTAACATACATTTGGTTGGTTTAGAGATGGGTGGCTAAACTTATTTTCTACGTACATTTTGGTTGGTTTAGAGACAGTAGATACATACAGTATGTATTGCCTAAGCTTAATGAAGCGACTGTCTTTCTTTTCAAATAACAGACACAATATAAATCTGATCTGAACTTCATGAAAGGTGTTGCCTGGATGACTGTGGGATCCCCACACATTGAAAGTGCGAAGAAAGCTGGAGAACTTATTAGTGAGGTACTGTGAACTGGAACAATTTTCATAAGACTTGTGTCATGTGCCAGCTGCATATCTAAATCTGTAATAATCAAACCTGCTTAAGAATTTTTTTATTCTAAATTTGTAAAATACTCACATACAAACTATAGAATTAAACAACAAGGCACAACAGGGCATGCTTCACTGTGGATATCATCATTCCTCAGGTGTGTAGTAGTGAGGCATGAGGCACAGCTGAGTGCTTTCAACCACATAACAAGTGATTTTGTATGCAATAGATCATGTTCCTGGAGTGCACTGTTGCTATTACTGTATATAATGAATCCTTAACTCATTTTGGAGGCCAAATAAACAATGTTTTTCTAGGCTTGACCATATCATTGATATAATCACTGTTAGAAAAGGTCTCAACGAATGAGAAGCCTCTATTTTACCTAACCATTATATAGTTAGTTAACACAGCATGACTGTCTTATACCTATTATTTCATACAGGTTCATTTTCACTTTATCATATTATGGGCATGAAGTGTTATGACACTTTACATATAGAATAATGCATGGGGTGGTGTTTTTAATGAGATTCTACACACACCCGAGGTGTTGGATGCTACATAAACCCTGAGAGTGAAGCTCGAGGGGGTTATTTAAGCATCCAATACTGAGGGGTATGTGTAAAATCTCGAGTTAACACACCACCCAATGTTTTATTTTACATAATTGCTGCGGAGCGTTTTCTCACCACAGCAAGTATATAAAATAAAATAGCCATACTCTGATTTGGATGATGGGTAGTCTGCGGTCTGTGGCTGAGCGGCTCCCAAAATCTTTTTTTTTTTTTTTAAGGTTAGCGAGTGAAGAAAGTGAAGAGCTGAGAGGCAATTTTTCTTTCTTTCTTTCTTTTTTTTTTTTTCACTTACCGCCAAGTGACACTGTTGGTGTCCAGGCGAAGTGTCCGGTGCCCCGTAAGGGAAGAAGAGAGAGCGGAGCCAGGCACATGCATGGGGTGTTGGAAACCCAGAGCGTGTTTGCCATTATAACCCATGGGTTATAATGGTGAATTATATCTCGGGTTTCCTATGGAAGAAAATGCCCCCAGTTATTATATAATTATTATTTCTTTAATGTCTTAAAACCTAAACTCTTACTATAGAATGCAGGTTACATACATTTTGAAGTTCTAATCAAACATGAAGGAAAAACTTGTTCTCTCCCAGATATCCACCTACATTGGCTCCTCTTGTTTCCTCTTCCCTTTTCAGTCTGGCATCAGCAAGAACCACACCACTGCCTACTTCCACCTTTGGTTCACAGTTTTGTGCTGAATGGACTGTTCACTACGACAATTTCCACAGACCTTGCAAAGGCTTCAATACAGTGGCCCACCCCCTTCTCTTGGATATGTTAGATGCTGCAGGTCTATCTGACCTGGCAGTCAGGTGGTTCTGCTACTACCTCTCAGATCAGCTCCAGACAATCCAAGCTGGTGATACCCTATTACCCCTCATCCCAACAAGTGCAGTGTCCCCCAGTGCTCCATCCTTGGCCCAGTCCTCTTCTCCATCTTCTTAAATGACCTTCCTACCTCCTGAGTCTTTTCTCACATACACATATGTGCAGATGACACAGTTCTGTTTGCATCAGGTATCTTGTTCCCTGAGCTGGAGTCCTCACTCCAACATGACTTTGACAATGCCCAGTGTTGGTGCCATGCAAACAAGCTCTCACTAAATGCCAGCAAAACCTTCTGTCATACATTCAGCACTAGGAAAAGATTAGCAAGGCTCCAACACACGCCTGTCTTCTCAACTAGAGATGGCAAGCTGTTTGAACAGGTACCCCATTTCAAGTACTTGTTGGTGTAGCTAGATCAGAATCTCAGCTTTTCCACCTCTACTGATGCCATGCACAAAAACCTTCACCTAAAGCTTAGTGTACTGTACAAAACTCAAGCTTTGTTTCCTGGTCTACTGGGAGATAATCCTTAAGATGATCTTGCCTGTGCTAGACTATTGAGGATATAGTCTACAGCCCTTTCCAAAGTCTACACTTACCAGGCTGGACCCCTTTCATTCCTTCTGCTGCTTTGCCCTTAGTGCTCCATCTCTCACCCACCACTGCTGTCTATGTGCTAATCTTTCTTTCCCGTCTCTTGAGGTCTGGCATCTCTCACACTGTTCCTTCCACTGTGTGTGGCCAAATACTGGCTTACTTCTCTTCCCACTTATCTCTCCTCTGTCCTTATCCCTGTCATCCTGTCCTTCTCCCTCGATTAATCTGATGCTCGTTCTTTTCATATCCTTCACAGTAAACTTGTAGCAGATCAGTCCACTCTCTGTATGCAACTTCCTGCATTTTGGAACAGCCTCCCCAACCCTATCCATCTCTCTCTCTCTCTCTCTCTCTCTCTCCCTCCCTCTCTTTCTCCCGTCCTGCACTGTGTCAACCCACTTTTACTCACACATTTCTCTACAAAAGGACCTGCTACTAGACTTCTTCCTCTTCTCTCCAAGTTACGGTAACCCATGTCCTATTCATCCCCGCAGCTATTTTACCTGTTTTACCAAGTTTTGCGTACACAACTGTATAGCTCACAACTCCGTGTACTTTAAGCTGCATTTTACACCTCATTGCGTCTGTAGAAATGTATTGCCCAACACTGGCAGCATGGTTCTTTACCTCTCAACCTGGCTACCCCATAACGAATGTACACGTACACATTTTACACTGTTTTTGTCTTTCTCTGAAATTCATTAATTGTACTGTGATTTTATTGTATATGCTTACGCACCTATTCCCATCACATTGTTATTGCTGTTTCACTTCCTGTCATATCCGCTCTCCCTGGTCACACTAGGAAACAAACGTCGGCTCAGTATGCTTATCCCAGTCACCAAATTTTAAGTCAATAAATAAAAACCTCTTTAGTATGATACTCCACATTAACCATGTTATGCTGTTGGGATCATTATACTTTGCTTTTCTTCTGTCTGTGTGTCGGAGGGGGGGCAGTTGAGGTCATTTATTGTTTTTTGTACATTTCGTTTGCGCCTGTCCTAGTTTTCAACTGACATGCAGTAACAAAATCAGGGAAAACAGCATGTGTTCCTCACTTTACAGGGTAACCTGGAATATGCATAACTATCTAAATCCCTATTTTTAATGGATTTTTTTTTCATTTTGTATTGTAGAAGAGCTATCGCCAGCATCCTGACACCCTGAAGTTTACTACAGTGGTTGACTCTCCAGATCTGATGCACGCCAAGAACAGCTACCTGCAATGTAGTGATGTACGTTATGCTAGTGTCTTTATCAATGACGGTTGCATGTTTAATAAAAGCAGTGCTTTGACGTGAAAGGAAACAGTCTTATGGTCACCCGGATAGTAGAGCAGCAGCACTTTGGGTTGCCATTAAGGATTACCAGGTCCAGCAGACTTAGGTTGTTCACACTGGGAAGCAAGCCAGGCTGGAACAGTTGCTGCAAGGCAATGCACCTCAGGCAGTGAAGGCTTGAAATGGATTCTGGCACAAAACAAAACGAAGGAAAAAAAACACTATGGTTCTCAAAAGAGGTGGCAGGGAAGGTTAGAGAGAAAAAGATAGCATTCAGGAAGTATAGGAAATAGGAGACGGAGCAGAACAGAGAAATGTATCAGTTAAAGCAGAAGGAAGAGGGGAAGGCAGTCAGAATAGCAAAGTCCCAAATCGAGGAAAAGGTAGCCAACTTGGTTAAGAAGGGGGATAAAACTTTTATAGGTACATTAGGGAGCAAAGAAAGTCCAAGGGAGGGATAGTGAGGCTTAAAAAAGGGGAGGGAACGTGGGCAGAGGGTAACGATGAAAAGACAGAGATACTGAACAAATAATTTTGCTCAGTATTCACAAAAGAAGAGGAAGGGATGGTACCTGAACCAAGCAATAGAAGCACTCTGTATAGGGGGTCAATACCAGTCCATTAATGGGGCCAGAAGGGATTCACCCCAGAATTCTAAAAGAACTAAGGGAAGAATTAGTAACACCACTGACTACCCTTTTTAATAAATCATGGGAGGATGGTGTGGTAGCTGAGGACTGGAGGAGGGTGGATGTGATTGCTCTCTACAAAAGTGGGAGCAAGGCAGAGGCAGGAAACTACAGACCTGTTAGTTTGACATCAGTGGTGGGAAAAATTATGGAATCACTTCTGAAAGAAAGAATTGTTGAATACCTAGAAGCTAGCAGGGCACAGAACCCAAGGCAGCATCGGAGCGTGAAGGTAATTTCAGATGAATCTAATAGAATTCTTTGACTGGGTGGGGAAGAGAAGGAAAAGGGAACATTGTTTAACCAGGAGTAGCACACTAAGCCAAAGCTTGTTTCCAGATGCAACCTGGGAGCACAAGGAAGTTAAGTGACTTGCTCAGGATCACACTGTATCCAGAGCAAGTCACTTAACTTCCTTGTGCTCCAGGTCACATCTGGAAACAAGCTTCCGCTTAGTGTGCTACTCCTGATTAAACAATTTTACCTTTCCTTTCCTTTCCTTTCCTTTCCTTTCCTTTCCTTTCCTTTCCCCACCCAGTCAAAGAAATCTATTAGATTCATCTGATATGTCCTTCCCATTGTAGTGGACCAGGGAGGAGCTGTGCACATGGCCTACCTTGACTTTGGCAAGGCATTTGACACAGTCCCATTCAAAAGATTAAGAAACAAGTTAGCCAGCCTGGGAGTGGGTCTCAGGATGGTAGCCTGGGTAAAAAATTGGCTGGACAACAGGACGCAGAGGGTAATAGTAAACAGAGTTCACTCAGAAGAAAGGTGGGTTACTAGCAGGGTACCACAGGGTTCAGTACTGGGACCAGTCCTCTTTAATGTCTTTGTAAGGGACATTGCAGAGGGACTAGAAGGAAAAGTATGCCTCTTTGCAGATGACACAAAGATCTGCAACAGGGTTGATATGCAAGAGGGGGTGGAAAGGATCAGAAGGGACTTGGCAAGGTTGGAGGAATGGTCAAAACTGTGGCAGCTTAGATTCAATGCAAAGTAATGCACCTGGGACACAAAAACCCAAGAGAAGAATACACGGGGGTACTAGCAACAACACAAATGGTAAGGGACCTGGGGATAGTGATATCTGATGATCTAAAGGTAGGTAAGCAATGTGAGAAGGCAGTAAGGCGGGCTGGGCAGATACTGGGGTGCATAGGGAGAGGCATCAACAGTAGAAAACAGGAAGTGATCATCTCTCTGTACAGACAGTTGGTGAGACCCCATTTGGAGTACTGTGTGCAGTTTTGGAGACCCCATCTCCGTAAGGACATAGACAGGATGGAGGCAGTACAGTGGAGGGCAACTAAAATGGTGCAGGGTCTGCACCAGAAACCATACAAAGAGGAGAGACTAAAGGAGCTTAATATGCATACCCTCGGGGAAAGGAAGGTGAGGGGGTAACATGATAGAAACCTTCAAGTACCTCAAGGGAATCAACAAAGTCCAAAAAGGTAGCATCTTTCAGATAAAGTGATGTGCAAGAACAAGGGGGCACAATTTGAAGATAGAGGGGGGATGGCTCAGGGGCAACGTAAGGAAGTATTTTTTCACAGAGAGGGTGGTGGACGCGTGGAACAGCCTTCCTGAGGAGATTGTGTGGTCAAAAACAGTGGTGGAATTCAAGAATGCATGGGACAGACATAAGGTAATTATAGTTGGGAGTAGGAGGGAGTAGGCTGTTGGTTAACTAGGATTGGGAGCTTATCCAATATGTAGGGAAATGGGCAGACTGGGTGGGCCAAGTGGTCCTTATCTGCCATCAAAGTCTATGTTTCTGTGTTTCTAGATCACTATGCACAATTGGACATGGGGGCAAGGTGGGGCCCAGAGACTACCAGAGGCAAAGGATGGCTTTGGGAATAGGAAGGGGGGGGGGCATTTTGCAATGACTTCACGCTGTTTCCAATAGCAACTGGGATTTGGGTCCCTAGTCTGACTGCAAGTGACCTGCCCCTTAAACTGCAGTGCAGTCATTAGTTCATTCTTGTCTTCCCTAGTCCATAGATATTATCATTTGCAGTTCAGCGTCAGGACTCTGTCGCTAATGAGCAGAACAAAGACATAAACACCAGGTGGTGCCAAGATCTGGTGCACCTGTGGGGTGGTAACCCCAAGCAGGAACCACAAAACACAAGATTGGGTGCACTTGGCACTGGTTGATGATAAAGTAACAAAATGACAGTCAAAAATACAATCAATAAGGAGCAGAAACAATGTATTGGGGTTATAGCTCCAAGATAATCAACAACAGTTGATGTATAAATAGTTTCTAAAACACCAGTTACTTCCTCAAAGAGGGCACCTGGTTTTGTAAACCCAATATTTTTCTTGGACCCTACTGATCACCCTTTGTACTGTCAGTTTGTTACTTTACCAGTGACTGATTTTGAGTGCACCCACTCTTTTGTTTGGTGCTCTGTTAATAACGGGCATGCATGCCCCTTTAATGTTCATAATAGTTGTGGAAAAAAAATAAGCTTATTCAGGCATACACAAGTTCCCCTTTAACTTAAAAATGAACTCTAAATCCAGAAATGTTCCCTCACTCATAATTTTTATGTCGGTCATGGTCATTTGGAGAAGTCAAAGTTGGATTAGCAGAGCTGCTCTACTCTCCCTAGCAACTACTTTATATCACCACACCATTTTGCTTCTTGTTACACATTTTACACCTAAAATAACTACTCCTCCAAAAAGATATAATGAGGTTCCACATACAATATTGGAACCATTGTTGGACATTCGAGTTAAATAAAAAAATAAGCTTACTTGACAGAAACTTTACTAAACACTAAAGCTACAGCATGACTTCACTACTGCATTCTTAAACTTATTGTTCTTTAAACTACACGTTCAGTCAGTGCTTCACTTTTTAATGTTGAGTATTGCTAACCAACATCTTTTTCCCCAGGTTGATCTGCATAGCCATTATTCCTGCATTTACTAACATTGGGCTGTATGCACTATAAGGCCTAGTATGCAACAATATAGGCATGTACTGGGCCATGCAAGTACATGAGGCACACCCAGCCCAACACCTAACCCAAGAACAATGTGCAGGACTGGGATGCACTTAGCCTGGATGGCCTGATGCGCTGGCGTGTAAGTCCATGCAAGTGGAGGGGTGAGCCAGGGAGGTGGACCTGGTCTTGACTGTGAGCTTCCAATTAGAAGCCATAACCAGTTCCACAACTGGATATGGCAGTCTGCGTCAGGACAGATTTGTTCCCATCTGCAGAGTTACCATTCTAAAGTGTGTTTTACTACATGTCCCAAAGCCATTATTCTCTCCTTAGCCCTCTGTTGCAAGGAGGAGGGCTATGGTCTATGGCCGTGGAGTAGCAGCATGTCCACTGGACTGCTGTTAGGGGGTTGGAAGTGCACCAGTTATAGCAGTACAGATGCAAACAGGCGTCTACAAGGATCCATAACCAGCACCACTACAGACTGAGAAACCACATGCTGAAGGAGAAGGGCTTAAGATAGACACTTGAACTGTGAAAATTAGATTAGAGCTCAGTCACAGGATTATGAAAACATGATTTTTACTGAGGTTACAAAGTAGCACTCACCCCCACCATCCATCATTGTTTTGTGTAAAGTCTATGCTTTTTCAAAGTGCGACACCTTGAAAAAGTGCACTGACATTGCATGAAACATTGACGAATGGTGGTGGTGAGTGCTACTTTTTATCTTCAAATAACATTTTATTGTCATATTCCTATGACCAAGCTCTAGTCTTGTTTTTGCAGCTCCAGTGTCCATTTTGAGCCCTGCTGTTTCATCAGTTACAGCAGCCCTCTGACTGGCATAACAAACTCCCCTCGGCACACTAGGCTTGCACAGCACACAATACATTGTAAATGCCATGCTCTGCCATACCAGCCCCTGACATGCCCTCTTCCTGCCCCCAGCCCCGACTGGCCATGCAGGTGCACATTTATATTGTAAGTGCTACGCCAGGGACAGATATACGGGGTGTCTTAGTGCATCCACATGTGTCCAAAGGACACCTAAGATGTATCTATCTTGTCCCTATGTAGCACGACACATAGTACTGAATATCGGCAATACATAGAGCCCACTAGTTGCAAATAGGCTGCTATGAACTTTTCACATTAAAACAGAAGTGAGACGTAGCCCAGTGGTGCAGTTGGTACCATGTTGAAATGCTGGAGACATAGATTTATGTCCTAATCCCAACTCTGAGTGGAGTGTTGCAGACCTCCCACTGCTGTAGGTACTCCTATAAAAACTGGTGATAGGCATTGTTGTGTGGGTGACCACACCCTGTCAGCTACAGCCTGCCCACAGGTTGTTGAGGAGGTAGGGAAGCCGGACATCAGGAGGTGGGGGTGCTATTGAAAAAAGAAAACAGTCCATCTTTCCATGTTAGATGGCTGCTGTCCTGTCCAGCCCCACTTCTAGAGGCCTCTGATTCCACGTGCCCTCTTCCCGATTCACCACCATTCACACTAATTGCTTTTCCCTGTTCACAGCAGAGGGTCATTCATGTTAAGGTAGATTGGAGGCAGCCATGGGGTATCAGAAGCGAGCCTTCAGGGGCCACAGAGAGCCCAGATGAAAAGAGGAGCTGAGGTGAGCCCAAATTAGGTTAGGTGGCAGAGGCCACAGGGAATAAAAATAATCTAGCCAAGAGCCCAGGAAGGAAGAGGGTCTTAGGTGAGCCTGAATGAGCGAGGTGGCAGGGTGTGGGGCCACAGGGAGCAAAAATAATTCAGCTAACAGCCCAGAAAGAAAGAAAGGCTTAGAGGAGCCAACAGTTGTGAGGTGGCAGGTGCCACAGAGAGGAACAACAATTAAGCCAAGTGCCAAGACTGGAAGAAGAGCTTAGGTGAGCCAATTTGAGTCAGAGGGCAGGGCGTTGGGCCACAGGCAGCAAACACGATTCAGTGAAGAGCATACACAGGAAGAGGGGCTTAGGAGAGCCCAAAGGAGTGAGATAGCAGGGGCCACAGGGAGCAGAAATAATGCAGCCAGGAACACAGAGAGGAAGCAGGGCTGAGGTGAGCCCAAAGGAATGAAGTGGCAGGGGCGTCAGAGAGTAAAAATAACCCAGCCAAAATTCCAGACAGGAAAAGCAGCTTAGGTGAGCCCAATGGAGTGAAGTGGCAAGGGGGCGGGTTCAGAGGGAGCACAAAAATTAAACTGAGGCGGAGCATTTTCAGGTTTTGCCGGAAGTAGATAAAGAACTACAGTTCCTAAATGCCGATGTGGATTGACATCTAGTTCACTTCAGTGAAACTGGTGTACAAGTATTTGTTAACCAGAGTTCCACATTCACTTTGCTAAAGGAGAAACGTTTAAAGTGCAGGGAGCTCCTAAAATAAAATCCTTGACACTGTTATAGTTACAAAAATTACATCTAACTCTAGTGTTTTCTAGGTTCTTTTTACCTTCTACGATTTGTCTACTAAATATTTCAACTAATGCAATACTTCATATATTATTGTGTCTTTCAAAAAGCATCTGACTTTCCTTACTGACTTCACAACTGCTGTCTATGGCATCACAGTCTGTTGCCATAAGTACTATGATGTCATTAAATAAATACATAAACAAATACATACATACATGCATGCATACAAACATGCATACATACATACAGACATACAAACATACATACATACATGCATACAAACATACATGCATACAAACATACATACATACAAACATGCATACATACATACATGCAAACATACACACATAAGCAAGCAACCTCAAATATCTTTTATGCAGATCTTTTTGGGTCAGAAAACAAAATGTGTTATAAACCCTGGAAAAGCAAATGAAATCTGGTTTAAATTAGTTGATACGTGCAACATTCGTGAAAGGATTGCACTGACTGAAGTGCAGAGTTGCTCTTTAAGAGAAAGGGAGTGTAATATTTGCTCCTCTGAGGGACATCTTCTGTAAACTGAAATACCAGACTGTGGGATTGATACTTGCATTCCTGTTCTCAGAGGCAGCAGCAGCTCTAACCATTTAGCTTGCTAAGGTGTTTAGATTAGCCAAGGTGTTAGACGAAGTGTTATTCTTCTATGCTGCAAATTTCACTTTCTCCAACAAATGACACTCTCCACACCGCTCAACTGTCCCTGATTTTGCCTTCAAATTTTACTCTGTCCCTTCTAAAAATTGTGTTTGTGTGACCAAACAGTGGAAGTTGTAGGCAAAAATAATGCCAAACATTAAAGTTACAGACGTGTTCTTCCTTAGAAAATGCATTTTACACTATGCCCCTTATTCTACCAGCTTTCTGAGTGTAAAACACCAATTTTGAAGATATGTCCCTGATTTTGGTCCTTTGTTCCTGATTTTTTTAAGCCTTGTCCCTGATTTATGAGGCAGAAGGTTGAGAGGTATGTCTGGATCTAGTTACTAATTCTTTGTACATTACAGAAAGAAGGGGTCATGAACTCCTTTTTTTCACTGCTAATGGCTTACAGCATTGAGAAATCGGGACGCATGAGCTTGGTGAATTCGAAATTTGCAGACCCTGTGAACAATTCTTAAGACGAAATGATTCACTGTGCTCCATGCTGAAGTGCAACTCCCCATTCGTTAAGCAGGGTTTCCCTAGACCCTATGCATTTGTTTGTTTTTTTCCGATCAGTGTCAAAACGTGGAACCTTTGTAAAAGAGCCTCTGGCTCAAAGGTAGTAATTCCTAGAACAATAAACTAAACTAAACTAAACAGTTCTGCAGTCAGCACAGTTGATTGGTGGCAAGGATGTTTATTTTTAAATGTATCACTACTGTAATTATATAAAAAAAATAACGTGCTTATGTTACAGAGGCTGTACAGATCTGGGGATTCTGAGTCAATGCACAGATGCTCTTTACCTCCTGACCACCCCGATTTCATTAGGGCACGCATAAATGCCCAGCACATCAGTGATGTAAGTACCAAGATACGAGCAGCGACTCTGAGCAACAAAATTGTTCCTGTGTTTAATTATAGTTTTGAATTTGCCTGCTGAGGGTGGGCTTTTCCTCCTCCAGCCTCTCTACTACATGCTGATGGAGAAATATGTTGTGGGATTGGCACGTAAGGGACGCACAATCAAGGGTCCTTGCAAGCGTCAGGTTTCCTTTGTCATTTCCTCTCAGGTTATCTCCCCTCAGCATCACCTAGATCACCTTGAATTGTAATTCAACAGCTAATGTCTTGCCTAAGTCCAGCAATCATGGTGTACTGTTGCATTAGTTTATTGAGGTTGTCATCCTTGTGAGTAAACAACCTGTTCTTAGAAGGAGTTTCTCCCATTTTGTCCTATGGCAGAATGTTTTTTTTTTTTTTTTAATAAGGCCCTAAGAGTGCCAGCTCAGCAATGCATATGACCTCCTGCTAAAGGGGACAATCAGAAGTCCCAAACCAGCTTCCATACCAGCCCAGGTGGCAACTCAACATATGCTGCTGATGCGACATTAGGCTGGGTGGGAAGTACCAACATAAGGTACAACTGAATGCAGAATGCCTGTCAGGGTTCTTCTGGCCTCTGTTTCAAACCCCAGGAAATCTTACTGTATTCTGACAAATGCAGTATGGTCTCGCCATAGGACTGTCCCAGAACCGAAATGGTTAATAGAACCTATGCTAATAGCGGAATGTTAGGCTCGAGGTCGGTTTTCAAATTATTGTCCTTGGTTGCACTTCCAACAACCATCAGATTCTTTACTCCGCTTGCCTCAGTAAGATGTCTCCCAAAAGTCTCTATCACTTTCACTGAAGAAATTTATTTTCTCGTTTTTTCTAAAGTCCGTTATTTATTTTCGGTTTCTGAAGCACTGTCCTTGGTTCACAGGTTGAATTAGTCTAGATTTAGTGAATATTTGATGAGTTTCTTCGGTTCCTACTCAGTTTCTCCAACCAGGAAAAAAACAATATTGTTTTTTTTATTTTAACACTTTAATTTAACTCTATTGTTGTCCGGTAAGGCGGTTTAAAAAAAAACAAACAGTTTTTTACCTGGGTAACTCTTGGTCTTTTGGTCTATCTTCTATTCAATGTCGCAGACAAAGAAATGAACGGGCCCCACAGGTTTCCAGCATTGTACAGAGTGTGGGGAACCGTTCGCTAAGGCAGATCCTCATTTAATTTGTGTTTTTTGTATGGGTTTTGACCACCTCCAAGAGGACTGTGATACTTGCAAAAACTTCTCTCAGTCGACGCTTGATAGGCGACTTAAGGGACTGCAGGAGAAGACAGCCAATAAGGCTGCTGAATCGGTTAAGGACAAACCAGTCATGGGCCAAGTTGAACCGGAGAACCAGCCCTCTTACCAAGGTGACGGTTCTTCTACTAGAAAGCACTCTGCAGATCCTGCCGCTAACCCGGCAACTGGGGGAAAAAGAAAAAAGAAAGAAAAGCATGTAACGGTTGAACCACAACCGAAAGGGGTAGCGGTTCTGACTGCTGAGGAGATAGCAAACGCTATCCAGATAATTCAGGCTTTGCAACCGAGCACTCCAGTTCTGGTTGGGAAGGCCCCTACAGCTCCTCCTACACCAGTTCCTGGTTCATTGGAAATTCAACAGGAACGGTTAGCTGATAATGGGGAGGAGGGCCCATATGATGAGGATTGTGGGGAGGTTATTGAACCAGAGGTTTCCCCAGATCCTCACCATTCTGAATTTACTGATAAAGGACATGAAGATTTGACCTCTCATTATGCCTTTATTAGACAGGTGGCTCAGTCTCTTGATCTTCTTACATAGGAATCTACTGATGAGGAGGAAGAACAAGACTATAGAGAGAGATGATGGATATACCTGTCTCGAAGAGGCTGCTGGTACCTATCCATAACTCTCTTAAGAGGCAGGTTCATAAGATCCTGCAGACTCCCACCTCTGTGCCACCAGTAGATAAACAAGCATTTGTCAATGCCGAATGTTGTCATGCTGGCATTGACATTGGCAGTGCCGGAGCTAGAGATGCATAATAGGAATGGCAGTGAAGTATTGAAGTGACGCTAACCCCAACCCCACCCTGTAGAGAAACATAGAATTTGACGGCAGATAAGGACCGCTTGGCCCACCCAGTCTGCCTATTTCCCGACCTAATGGATAGGGTGCAGATCCTAGTTAACCAGCAGCTTACTTCTTTCTACCCCCAACCCCTAGAATTGCCTTATGACTGTCCCATGCATGCTTGAATTCAACCACTGTTTTTGACTCCACAACCTCCTCCGGAAGGCCATTCCATGCATCCACAACCCTCTCTGTGAAAAATACTATACACTACCTCTGAGCCCCCCCTCTATCTTCAAATTGTGCCCCCTTGTTCTTGCACACCTCTTTTTTTGAAAGATGCTACCCTCTTGGACTTTGTTGATTCCCTTGAGGTACTTGAAAGTTTCTATCATGTCCCCCCTCTCCCTCCTTTCCTCGAGGCTATACATATTAAGCTCCTTTAGTCTCTCTTCATATGTCTTCCGGTGCAGACCCTGCACCATTTTAGTTACCCTCCTCTGGACAGCTTCCATCTTGTCTATGTCCTTGCGGAGATTGGGTCTCCAGAACTGCACACAGTACTCCAGATGGGGTCTCACCAGCTGTCTGTACAGAGGGATAACAACTTCCTGTTTTCTACTGGTGATGCCTCTCCCTATGCATCCCAGTATCCCCACAGCCCTCCTTACTGCCCTCTCACATTGCTTGCCCACCTTTAAGTCATCTGATATGACTACCCCCAGGTCCCTTTTCATTTTTGTTGTTATTAGTATCTCACCTCCCCCATTGTGTACTCCTCCTCTGGGTTTTTGTTTCCCAGGTGCATTACCTTGCACTTCTTAGCATTGAATCTAAGCTGCCATACATTTGACCATTCCTCTAACCTTGCCAAGTCCCGTCTCATCCTTTCCACCCCACCCTGTGCATCAACTCTGTTGCAGATCTTAGTGTCATCTGCAAAGAGACATACTTTTCCTTCCAGTTCCTCTGCAATGTCACTTATAAAGACATTGAAGAGGACCAGTCCTAATACTGAACCCTGCGGTATCCCACTAGTAACCCCCCTTTCCCTTCAGAGTGGACTCCATTTACTATTACCCTCTGTGTCCTATTCTCTAGCCAATTCTTTACCCAGGCTATCATCTTGGGACCCACTCCCAGGCTGGCTAACTTGTATATTAATCTTTTGTGTGAGAGCGACAGGCATTGGGGTGTGCCTTTGGGTCATCAGCTGTTACGCTCATGCCATTGTACCTCACCCTACCCTGTAGACACTGACAAGTGTCGAGGTGTGGTTTGGGGTCTTTGGGCGTTATACTTATCCCATTCCATAAGGAAATACGCTGACATGGGTGCAGTATAGGAGTGTGGAGTAAACTTTGTGGCTGAACAGTGCAAGGCACACCACGACGCTTGTCAGTAGCTGCAGGGTGGGGAGTGGAATGGCATGAGCATTATATCCATTGAACCCAAGAGACACCCCTGACGCCTGTCAGTCTGTACCGGGTGGGTGCTATAGTTGGAAACCCTAACACCGTAGGTGTGTGGTGGTAGTTTCACTCCATATTTTCAACATGGGCCGCTTGTCAGGCCACCTCATGAAAAGTGGCACAATCACTTTGTTAGCTGAAAGGTGGTTTTGCACAGCGGCTGTGCCATTTGCCAACAGAGGGATGAAAGCACATTTTTGTGCAGGATGTGGAGAATGACAACTGTATTGTTCATGAGGAGGCGTAAAAAAAAATGGCAACATTGAAAATCTGGAGTGACAATATGAAATATTGGTGAAGCAATGAGCATGCATACAAACTGCGCAACACACGTCCGTAACCCAATTATTTTTGGGTGTTTGTTAACCACATTTGTAACATAGGCATTTTGGGACCTCCCCTTATGAACAATGGCACTGCAATTTTGTTAATCTGTCCCAAAAGTTGATTTCCCACAGCAACCATGTCATTGTGTGTCACATTTTGGGCAGTATGTGAAAAATGACAGCTGTACTGTTCATAAGGAGGTGTGAAAAAATGACAATTTTGAAAGTCTGGCTTGGAAATATATTGCAAATTTGCAAAGTTATAAGGGTGCGTAGAAACTGCGCAATGCACACTTGCAACACAGTCATTTTATGGACTTTCGGCACCAAATTTTTAACATAGGCAGTTTAGGACCTCTGCTCATGAACAGTGTCACCGTCAATTCCTCAAACTGTCTCAAATAGTGATTTCGCACAGCGACCGCGCTATTCTGCGCCGGACATGCGGAAACACATTTTGGCCAGGATATGTAAAATGACAGCAGTACTGTTCATCAGGAGGTGTGGAAAAATGCCAATTTTGAAAATCTGGAGTGAAAATATTACAAATTCACAAAGTTACGCACGTGCGTGGAAACAATGCAACGCACGCTCGTAAAACAGCCATTTTTTGGACTTTTCCTACCAAATTTGCAACATAGGCTTTTTGAGAGTCCCCCTCATGAACAGTGGCACTGTCGTTTCATTAATTGGTCCTGAAAGGTGATTCTGCGCAGTGACTGTGAAATCACCTTTCAGGGCCGATTAATGCCATGACAGTGCTAGAATTCATGAGGAGGGGTCCCAAAAACCCCATGTTGAAAATTTGGTGTCAAAATTTCAAAACTTTCCTGAAATATGCATCAAAGTTGAAAAAACCCTATTTATGCCATTATACAGCTTACCGGCATTTCCTCAGTTCATGGTCGGCTTTGAAGTGTGCAGACGTGTTCCCGGTCCACCGAAGATCGTCGCGCCAGACTCCAGAGGTAAGTATGGGGTGGGGGGTGTGGCAAGGTAGGGTGCAGAGTGGGTGGGCACGGGTTTTGGGAGGCGGGCAGGGAAACCGCGAGGGACAGTTTTCCTTTTTACAGGTTAAAACAAATATAAAAATAAACATCAAGGGACTTTTTTTATTTGCAGGGACTTTGGCATGCTGAAGTGGGCTCCCAGCATGCCACTTAAGTGTTTTCTGGGGAGGGGGGGTTGCTATAGCCGACAGGGGATTGGGCACCCTCGTCGGCACATAACAAATGGGGGGGATGCATTATGCCAGCGGGGAGTGGGCTCCCCCGTCAGCATATATATTGGGCCAGGGTATGCTGACAGGAGGATTGGGCACCCCTGAAGTTGGCAGTATGCCTTCATGTTAATTTTCTTTTTTCACCGCCAGGGAAAGCATGTCGGGAGGTCCACTTTGTATGATGAGCTTAGCTCGCATTGCAGCGGACCTTTCGTTTGATCTCATTGCCACATTAGGCATGCATGGTGTGGCGCCGGCATGCAGGCTGATTGGGGAATGAAGGACGCACCTTCTGATGCGTGCCCTGCATTCGACCAACAGTGACTGCGCCTCCAAATCTGCACTAGCAGAAGATGTTGGCTGCGCAAGCGCACCAACATAAAAAGTGGACAAAAAAAATATTGGGTTGCCAAGGCTGGGGCAGATTTCCTGTTCGGATACCCTAGCCATGAGGGAGTGGTACAGGCTGCTGCCTGTGACAAGGCTAGCATTCCCTTGGCTTCCCACCCTCCTGATAAAAATTCAAGGAGGATGGACACCATTGCAAAGAAGACATATTTGGGATCCTCTCTTCTTATCAGACAGGCCTCTTATATAACATACAAAGCCAGGTACCAGAGGACCATGTGGCCCACGGTTATGGAAATTACTAAATCTGAGCCAGACCCTATGGCAGCTGATTTACAAGAAACTGCAAAGAGGGGCATTGAGGCTTCTAAGGTACAGTTTAGACTGACAGTAAATAATAATGACACTGCAGCCAGACAGATGGCTTCCTCTATTTCCCTCAGAAGATTTGCTTGATTTAGGACTACCAATCTGACCCAAGACACACAGTCCAAGGCTTTGGACTTCCTTTGAGCCCTCCTCTCTGTTTGGTCAGCAGACAGAGACTTACATGAAAAGAATGGATGATTACAAAACAGCCTACAAAAGTGCTGCAGCCAAGGAGAGAGCCTCCACGCCTCGGAAAAGCCAAGCAAGGGGAGCTAGAGATAGGGGTCAATATAGGCCTTATTTCCAGCCACAGGCCTACCCTCAGTACCAACAGCAGAGGGGCTATTTCAGAGGCAGGGGCAGAAGAGGTGGAACCCGAACTAGCCCCAGTCACCAATCAGCATCCCAGCCTAAGCAGACATCCTGAGGTATCTGTCCGAGTCACCTCCCCGGTCCAGATGGGGGCAGATAGGCCCACTACGTCCAGGAATGGAAAACTGTCACTACAGACACATGGGTTCTGAAGGTAGTGGGCCAAGGACTGACTCTCAGTTTCAAGCTACAACCAAGGCTGAGAGCAAAAGTTTTCAGACCATCTTCTGCCTCAGAAACACAGTTGTTGGAGGAGGAAGTACTGAATCTGCTATCCTTGGGAACAATAGAACCAGTTCCTCTGGCACAGAGAGGAAAGGGTCTCTATTCAAGGTGCTTCCTCACACTGAAAAAACAGGGGAGTGGTGACCCATATTAGATCTCAGGCATTTAAACAGGCATCTACTGAAGCCAAAGTTCAAAATGGTAACCCTGAGCATAATCCTCCCAAGGGGATTGGTTGGCATTATTGGATTTAAAGGATGCTTACTTCCATATATCCATAAGACAGTCCCACAGAAAATTCCTGAGATTCAGACTGCCATCAGGTCACTACCAGTTCAAGGCAATGTCCTCCGGACTTACTTCTGCTCTAAGGGTGTTCACAAAATGTTTGGCTATGGTTGTGGCACACCTCAGAAGGCTATGGGTAGTAGTGTTTCCTCTCCTGGATGACTGGCTAGTCATAGGGCAGTCTCCATATCAGGTGAAGCAGTTTCTGGCACTGACACAGGAGCTCCTCCAATCTTTGGGGTTCCTGGTCTATCTGAAAAAGTCGGTACTACAACTAGTGCGGCTCCTGGAATTCATAGGAGCTGAGCTAGTTTCAGTGAGGGGAAAGGCTTTTCTCCCACTGTCAAGAGCAAATACCCTGGTTCAACTGACAGGCACTTTCAAGGCTCGAAACCTCAGGCCTGCTAGACACTTTCTACAGCTGCTGGGCCATATGGCAGCTTCAACAGCCACGGTGTCAGGAGCGAGATTTCAGATGAGAGATGTCCAGTATCACCTCAGATTGTACTGTCATCAGAAATCCGATCCAGTGTCAAAACTGGTTCCAGTTACACAAACCCTCCTGCAAGCACTGCAGTGGTGGTTGGACAAAGACAACCTCAGACAGGGAATTCCTTCTCTTCTGGAGCTTCCTTCCCTGGTGTTAACCACAGATGATTCCCTACTAGGGTGGGGAGCACACTGTTCATGGTACATGGCTCAAACAGGAATAACTGCTTCACATCAACCTGCTAGAGCTCAGGGCAGTCTTCCTAGCACTTCAGGCATTTGCCAATCTGTTACATGGACAGGTAGTGCAGGTCATGACAGACAACATGACCGCAATGTACTACATAAACAAACAGGGGGGCACAAGGTCTACACCACTGTACACAGAAGCCATGAGAATATGGGGTCTTGCCTATTCTCTGAGGGTTGTCTTGTCAGCAGTGCACCATCCAGGGAAAGACAATGTGTTAGCAGACACACTGAGCAGGATAAATCAGAACCATCATGAATGGGCCCTGAACAGGCAGGTGCTAAAGGTGGTATTCAAGCAGTGGGGCACTTCAGAGATAGACCTCTTCGCAGCCCCAGACAATCACCAGCTTCCCAAATTCTGTTGCAGACCTCCAGTCTTGGGCTCAGTCCCATTGGATGCACTCATTCTGGACTTGACAGGGAAGTTTCTATATGCCTTCCCCCCATTTCCCTTGCTACTGAGGGTTCTAAACAAGCTCAGATCCCAGCCTGCCACAATGATCCTCATTGCTCCAGATTGGGCCAGGCAGCCATGGTACCCCCTAGTCCTGGCATTGTCAGTGTCCAGACCAATCAGCCACCCCAGAAGACACAACTTGTTGACTTCTTCCCAGGGCAGGATTCTTTACCCCGGCCTTCAGTCCCTCAGGCTCAAGGCATGGTTCTTGAGGACCGAGAATATGCTGATTTGCACCTTTCAGAAGGGGTTATAGAGGTCCTTAGGGTTTCTAGAAAGCCCTCCACCAGGAAGATTTACATATCCAAGTGGAAAAGATTTTCCATTTGGTGTCAGAAAAGAGGTCTAGATCACACTTAGGCAGGTTTGCCAGTAGTCCTGGATTACTTGGCACACCTCCATTCCCTCGGCCTTCAGCCTTCTACACTCAAGGTGCATTTGGCTGCTGTATCAGCCTGTCTGTCAGCAGAGAAGGCATCATCACTGGCTTCAAACTCAGTATTTAGAAAATTCTTTAAGGGTTTGCTCCATTTGCACCCCCACATAGGGCGTCCACCCCAGTGTTGAACCTCAACATATGTATTGCACAGCTCATGCAGCCACCTTTTGAGTCTATGTCATCAGCTGACCTCAAATATGTAACCTCGAAGGCTGTCTTCCTAGTTGCAATTACCTCAGCTAGAAAGATCAGTGAGCTCCAGGCCTTGTCCACAGAGACTGATTATATTGCATTTCACAGGGACAAGCTGGTCCTTAGGACCAATAGCAAGTTCCTTCCTAAAGCAGTGTCTGATTTTCATGTCAACCAGTCTTTTTCACTGACCATTCTTCTTCAGGTGAACATAGGCTGCATAGCCTGGATGTTAAAAGCTATCAGCTATTACCTGGAACATACAAAAGGCCACAGAGGGGATAGGGCCCAGCTTTTTTTGACTTATGGGGAAGTAGGGAAAGGTAAACCTGCCACAAAGAGGTCCATAGCACAGTGGATTGTAGCATGTATCCAGTTTTGCTATAGCAAGGTGGGCAAACAACCCCTTCAGGGTCTTTGGGCCCACCCTGTGAGATGAACAGCTGCATCCATAGCAGCCTCTAGGGATATCCCTTTGTTGGAAATTTGTAAAGCAGCTACCTGGAAGACAGTTCACACATTCACTAAGCATTACTGCCTCGATACACAGGCTAGAAGTGATGCCAGGTTTGGCACAGCAGTTCTGCAGAGCCTATTTCTAAAGTAGGTCCTCTACCCGCCTCCAAAGACACCGCTTGGGTAGTCTGCATTTGTCAGAATACAGTAAGATTTCCTGGGGTTTGAAGAAAACATTACTTACCATAGTAATCTTGTTTCTTCTAAGGGAATCTTAGTGTATTCTGAGCTCCCACCCTCCTTCCTCCCCAGCTAGGACCTACAAGGCACTGCATACTGTCTGTACAACTAAAGTTGGAAACCCGTGGGTACCTAGTAGTTTATTGGGCATCTGTGACTTGAGTCTTAGTGATGCCCTCTGTTATTTAAGAGGTGTTTTTTTCCCCTAACAGGGGTTTTTACTAATTGTTAGATTAGCTTTGTTAGATAATGCCTTTTTAGCTTCTGTATGCTACATAAGAATCTGACGGTTGCAGTAAGTGCAACCAGGGACAGTGATTTGAAAACCAAGCTCAAGCCTAACATTCCACTATTAGCTTAGGTTCTATTAACCATTTCGGCTACGGGGCAGTCCTATGGTGAGACCATATTGCATTTGTCAGAATACAGTAAGATTGCCTCAGAAGAAACAAGATTACTATGGTAAGTAATGTTTTCTTTTCAGTAGTTCCAATGCTGGCAGTTTGTCCTGTCCACAGTGCCTGTGTACTAAATCTCATTCGTATGTTTTGCTTCCAGGTGGTAGGAGACAAGCAGGGTAGACCACTGCTGGTCTGATTCCATTTCAGAATTCTTTGATTCTATGACGTAGTCTTGTTTCTTAATGATGACACCAAAATCTGTAACAGGGTAAATACTCAGGAGGAGGTGGAAGGAATGCATAGGGACCTTGGGAAACACAAGTGGTCAAAGGCATGCCAGTTGGCATTCAATACCAAAAAGTGCAAAATCATGCACCTATGGCATAGAAACCCAGGAGCTGAATGTGGGGGGGAGGTACGTACTGACGGTCACTAGGAAGGAAAGGTACCTTGGGGGTATTCACAGCTGAGGGCCACAAAGTGGCAGGGTAGTGTGACAAAGCAGTGGGTAGGGCAAGTGGGATGCTAGGCTACATAAGAGGAGGAGGTATCACAAGCAAGAAGAGGGAGGTGGTATTACCACTGTATTTCTCACTGGTGAGACCCCAACTGGAGTGCTGTGTCCAGTTCTGGAGGCGGCACCACTGAAAGGACATAGGCAGGATAGAGGTAGTACAGAGGAGGGCAGCAAAAATGGTGTAGGAATTGTATCAAAAGCCCTATGAGGAGTGACTGAGGGATCTCAGCACATACACCATAGAACTTTATTTATTTATTTATTGGAGAAATCAGTTTTACAACCTTTGAGTCATGGACTCGTTTACAAAGGTACCTCGTCATAAGGGGGGGGAGACAACAATTAAGTGAGTTTGAGACAGGGGTGAACATACGGGTGAAAGTACATAAACGCACTTGGAAATTACAGGCAGCAGCTATACAGGTACAAACATGTGTAAGGGTACACGCATTGCAACAAGGTAATAGATACATCGCATATCTAACAGCTAGTCTCAGACAAATTATGTAGTGGGCGGGACCGGTTAGGTGGTTATAGGCAGTTACAGCAGCGGCTGTCAATAATATGCTTACGGAGGATAGTTTTGAAGCGGCCAATCCCCGGAATTTTGGAGATAGATTCAGGAACGGAGTTGAACCAAAGCGGGGCCAAGTGATGGAAAGACCTTTGGCAGCGAGAGGTCCTGGCCCTGGGAACAACGAAAGTAGCAGTGGGGGACTTATGGGTGGGCAGGGGCCTGGTAGCCAACTGCAAGGGTCCAGAGACCCCAGGGGCAAAGGCCTGACATGGACTTTTGGCCAGCAGGCAGGTTTGATATTTGATCTTTCCTCAAGAGTGAGTATATTTGTGGTGGAGTATAGCAGACAGGTGTGGGTTCTGCTGTGGGCACCGAAGGAGCCTACAGGCTTTATTAATAGCAGTCTGGACTTTAGATAAGGCAGTGGTGTCAGCAGCAGCTAGATTGGGAGCCCGTAGTCAGCCAGTGATAACACCGATGAGGCGATAGCTAGTTTTAGGGTGGGTTCAGGAGGCAGTCTTTGTGGCGGTAGAGAAGCCCAATCCTGGAGTTCATGGCAGATGACAGGGCTTTGAGGTGGGCATGGAGCGTAAGGCGAGTCAAGGTGATGCCCAGGTACTTATAGGATGTTACAAGTTCAATTGGGAGGGCGTGCTGGTGGTGATGTGGAGGAAAGTCCTTGGCGCTGTTTTGCCGATGTGAGAATAGCATGGACTTAGTTTTCTTTAGATTAAGGACTAGAGCGATGGTCATTGAACCATTTTCGGTTTGAAGGAAGGCGCTTTGTAATGAGACTTGGAGAGGGAGAGGGTCAGGGTGAGTAGCTAGAATTACAGCGTCGCTGCATATAGTAGTATTTTGCTGGAACAGGAACTAGGGAGGTGTTCAGGAATAGGCTGAAAGGGTCGGTCAAGGATCGAGCCTTCGGGACAGAGAAACACGGGTAGGTTGGAGGAGAAGGTTCCATTTAGCTTGACTCTTTGGGTCCTGTGTGAAGATAGCTGTGAACCACTTCAGGGGTTGGATGAGAGGCCCAGATTGCTCAGGGAGTGTAATAGCAGGGGGTGGCTCACCGTGTCAAAAGCCTTGGAAAGGTCTATGAAAACCGCCCCTGTGAGCTGGCCATTGTCTAGTGCGGAGTGTATGTGATGGGAGAATTCCAGGAGGGCAGTGGATGTGCTATGGCCAGGACGAAACCCATGTTGCTCGGACATAGAAGGTTGTATTTAGAAAGGTATTCCGTGAGCTGAGAGTTTATTATTTTTTCTAAGGCTTTGGATAAGGGGGGGAGGATGGAGATGGGCCTGTAGTTGTTAGGCAGAGTACGGTCCCCAGACTTGTGGATGGGGGTTATTTCAGCATGCTTCCAGGCCTCCGGGAATTGGCCTAGGCTTAAGGATTTATTTATGATAAGCGTGAGGGGGGTAAGCATGACATCTAGGGTGAGGCGGAGTATTTTGGAGTCAAGAGGGTCACTACTTGGGTTCTGAGAGGCAAGGGATCTTAATAAGAAAGGTTTGGCATCATGTGGTGTGATCATTTGGAAGTGGAATTGTGGTCTGGAGGTGGGAGTATGAGTGGGTGTGGAAACCGGGTCAAAAAAGTGGGCAGGAAGGACAGCGCTTAAATCTGTGAAGGTCTTATTAAGGCAGTCAGCGATACGCGTTAGGTCAGTTGAGACAGCCCCATTTATGACAATCTGGGATGGGGGAGCGGGCTTTACCATTCAGTTCTTTTATGTTGTCCCAGAAAGCTCTGGACGAGCCCCAGGAAGATGTCAACGCAGCCTGGTAGTATTTAGCTTTTGCCAGCTTGATGGTCCACGTGCATTGGTTGCGGGCTGCCCTGTAGGCTTGCCTATCGGCCAATCTACCGGAGTCATTAGCTATGTGCCAAAGGTTATCTCTTTTTTTTAGTTGTTGGATCAATGCAGGGGTTATCCAGGCAGCTGACTGTTTTTTTAACTTGGGAATGCGGAAGGGGGCAAACTGATCACAGGCATGGTTGAAAGCTGTGGTAAGGTAAGTTAGGGCAGAGTTGATGTCAGGTGCGCAGGCCACTGGGGTCCAGTTGATTTGGGTGAGGTGACGTTTGAGGTTGACAAGGCCTCTGGGGAGAAAACGGCGTCGCGGGGTCCTGCAGTACCCCGGGCTGAGCGTGGGGGATGACCAAGAGCAGATGATAGGGGAGTGGTCACTGAGTGAGTCCGCAAGGACTTGCACCGATCCTATTTTATGTGGCCGGTTGGAGAGGACTACATCCAGAAGGGAGCTAGTTCCTGTAACTTTGTTAAGCCTTGTAGGCTGGGTGACCATTTGTGACAGGTCAAGGGCTGCAAGCTCATTCTTCATATTGTCAGAAGATGGGCTGAGCCAGTTGGTGTTTAAGTCGCCCAAGATTAGTTGTTCGGCCTTCAGGGGAAGGGTGGACAGGTAGTCGAGAAGGGAGGTGACAGCAAGATCTTTTTTCGGCCCCGGGGGTAGGTAAGCCACGGTTAGATAAATGGGGCCACGACCTGGGTGGGGGGAGAGTTTTAAAGTAATGGCTTGCGTCCCGTAGCTAAGCTCGGGGTTGGAGAGGGCATGACCGAGGAGTGAGTCGCGCAGGTAGATAGCACACCCCCCTCCACGCCTGCCCATCCTATCGGCCCTAAACAGGGAAAAACCTGGGAGAGAGACGGCAGAGTCAGGCGTGAGGGGGGAGAGCCAGGTTTCTGCAAGCATGAGAATGTCGGGGGAGTGTTGGGAAACCCAGCACTGGAGGGCAGCAGTTTTCTTAGGGAGACTGCATATATTGATAAAGGCGATTCGGAGGCCTTTGCCTCCGGTGAAACTCTTGACAGGGTTGGGAGACAGGCCCGGGTTGGTGCACATTGCCGGAGAGCAGGAGCAGAAAAATTAGGCGCCTCGCCAGGTGTTGGTTGCTGGGGGTGGGGTACATACGTGGGCGGGCGAGACCTTACCAGGAGGTGCAGGGATGGGAAGGAGAGTAGAGCGGTGGGCGCTAGCGAAGAGAGAGACCACATGTGATAAAATCACAATACTGAGTAGCACTTGGGTGGTGGGTGGGGGTAGAGAGGTGGTCCAGGGTACATGAGGGATAAGGGGATGGCCTGGGAGATAGTTGTTGGGCAGTCTGATAGGAGACCAGAGTAATGAGGTGGAGGCGTTTTAGTCGAGGGCAGGTAGAGGGGGGATATAGGGGGGTGGGGAGCAAGTAAAGGCAGGGATAAGAGGAGAGCCAGCATAGCACGGTTTAAGCTAGAAGGTGACATCTCCCAAAGAAGAGCAGAAAGTGAGAGCAGGCTCCCTCTAGTGCTGGAAAAATATAACCAGCAAATGGGAAAGTAGGCTGATTGGTTCTGGCGCCTCATGTGACAGGGAAAAAAAAAAAAACCCAATATAAGGGAGAGCCGACCAAGGGTGGTGGTGGGGGCGGTGGGGAGCCGAACGCGCAGCGTTCGGCGGAGCTTCTCCGGAGCACCGGCTGGAGAAAACAAAGGCGTGAGTCTGGAGAAGGCGCCAAACAAGCACAGCGTCCTCAGGTAGGCTGCCTCCCGACTGAAACAAGCACAGCGTCCTCAGGTAGGCTGCCTCCCGACTGGAAAAGCACACAGCGTCCTCGGGTAAGCTGGCTCCCGGATTGTACTTGTAGGCCGGAAATTACCTGCACACTGTGGGGAGGCTGGGAGGGTGATTTCAGGCGGCCCTCACGACCAACGGTTCCTCGGGGGGCGGGGTGTCAGCGTCTCTGGCAGCGATCTCGGCAGCAGGGAGGGCACTAGAGATGTAGCCCTCGCGACCTCCAGCTCCTCGGTGGGAGGGGGGGATTGATCTGTGGGAGGGGGAGAGAGAAGAGGTTAAATAGGCAGGTAGGGGGATTAGCGTTGGGGGGGCGATACTGAAGCACGCGAGAGGTTAGGTGGCAGGCAATGGCAGCACTAAACAGTGAATAGGCGTGTGATTAAATTGCATTTAAACTTTCATTACAATACAAAAAATATAACTTCTGAAGGGGGTCGAACCAGTTTGCCTAAAACATAGCAATACAACAGTTTTGGAGTGGAAGCAACAGAATCTTTTTAACATTTAACTAACTGAAAAGCATAAGAAAAAACAATTTCTGTATGTTTAAATTGAGGCTGTAGAATGCCCTTAGATAGCATTGCTTCTCCGGCTTCTCCGGAGCACCGGCTGGAGAAAACAAAGGCGCGAGTCTGGAGAAGGCGCCAAACAAGCACAGCGTCCTCAGGTAGGCTGCCTCCCTGGAGCGCGAGAGGGGACATGATAGATACTTACACATACCTCAAGGGGTGAACAAGGTACAGGAGGGGAGTCTCTTTGAAATGAGGAGCACCAGGACCAAAAGGCATGTAAGGAAGCTAGAAGGGGGGAAGTTTGAGGGATGTGAAGAAGTACTACTTCACTGAAAGAGTGGTGGACACCTGGAGCAGACTGAGAGCAGAAGTGGTGGAGGTGAAAACAGTAAGGGGCTTCAAGTACTATATGCATGGGATAGACATAGGGATGTTAGTAAATAGAGAGGAGAAGGGAAAATCACCAGAGACCCTTTATGGTCTGCAGAGACATACAAAGCAGGGACCACCTTGGCAAACTGAGTGGGCCAAGTGGGCCTTTTCTGCTGACAAATTCTATGTCTCTGTGTTTCTAAGTTGTATTTGTTTTGAACTTGATCCAATAAAATGGAAAAAGAACTCATGCTTTTTCCATAGTGTACTTAGGATTATTTTAGATTGTTCTGAAAGTAGCACTTTTATATACAGTATTAAGGGCCTGATAATTACAGTATTTCTTTCTTTCTTTCTTTCTTTCTTTCTTTCTTTCCACAGAAAGCTTATAAACCTCCTTTCTGTCTTTCTTTCTTTCTACAGAAAGCTTATAAAACATCCTGGGAACAGATGAGAGCTGCAGGCTATGATTTACGCCTGGATGCCATTCCTTTCCAGACAGCTAAAGCCTCAAGGGAAATCGCCAGTGATGTAAGTATGACTATATATTTAAAGGGACACTGTCAACCCCCATAGGTCTCAAAGTGTCCCTAGTTTAAAAAACACATTTTATGATTGCCAACATTCTGTAAAGATTGCTGATGTAGCTAGTAGTTTGATTCTGATTCTTTTTTTCTTTAAACAAGTGAAAAACAGATTGCCCACCAAACTGGTTTTACCACACAAAAACAGGTTTGTTTACATTCCTGCACTATTTAGAGGTGTTTGTAATGCTCAGAAAGTATGCAGTAAGAACAGATCCAGGATTGTAAACAAAACAAGGTTGTTTACAAATATACATTAGCATGCATTTCAGTTCTACTAAACAAGGAGACAGACAAAATAGGCAGCAAAATCAATGAATTTTAGAAAAGGTAAGCAATCATAAAATGTAGGTTTTTAACTAGAAATAATATGATGACAAACAGGTTGACAGTGTCCCTTTAATTTATAGCTAATGGTAAGCTCCCTTCCTGGTCTACAGAATCTAAGAGGATGGTACTGGTTCTCAGGAAGGGATATACACACACACACACACACACACACACACATTGTGACAGTTACAGCACCCTGCAGTCCCCAGTGGGCCTCTTTCCCAAAGGCCTGTACCCCTGAGACCATTTGAACCAGCATCACTACTGTCACTGTTCCTTCTTTAGCTAGAGCTCAAACCCCGGTGCCCTGATGGCCCTTTTCCATCACTTTCTACCCTTTAGACCCCCTACAGAGAGAGAGTCTCTGCTCTGGGTGGGACACACTCTACTCTGTCAGAGACCTTTTACTATGCACCCCTTTCATCCAGGTACCCTTTCCTCACAGGTTGTCACAATTAACCAGTAAATGTAGAGTTTAGAAAAATAATTTAATTTTATTAATAAACACTGGTTGTGTAACTATAACAGTAATAATCAGGTGTAACACTGTTTACATATAGTAACAACAGTACACATACAGGATTATAAAAGAAAGCTTGCACACGTCTGCAGGTAAATGCTTCTACCTTTCCTACAAGTTACAGAGTCTTCTTACCTCACTATCCACTAGCCTGGTTACCTCAACCTCTCTCTGCAGACACACAGTTTGGCTCCCTTCTTGGACTCACAGAAACCCTGGTGAAAAGAAGAAGAGACTATCTTGGTTGAAGCATTCATGGCCTCTCCTCTCTCTCTTCCTGGTGCCTTGGTCAAGAGTGGTTGATGTCACTTCCCTGTACCAAGGTTCATTCGATTGGCTGAAACTGCTTTAGCCTGCAATTTAGGGTGATGCCTACTGTACCTTTCAGTATTATCTGTCCTTGGTATTTCTGGGACTCAACTTTCTTTTGCAGATTATCCAGCATCTGAATGTGTATGGTCAGATGTTGTTGAGACAGACCATCTCTGATTCCTTTGTGTACTAACAAACTTACCCCCATCCAGGAAGCCAATACAATGAAAGTCCGCATAGTCTTAAGAAACACTGCAGGACTATTGATCTCCCAAGTAGACCAGTTGTCTCACCTTTGAACACTGCTTCCTCCCCTTCCCCACTGCTACAGAAGTTACTAGCATTTGACAAAAGATTTCAGACCACCAGCAAAACTTGTGTGGTTGTCACATACACACACACACACACACACACACACACACACACACACACACGCACAGGTCTTGGGGATGTAGGTACTAGTGGTGCATTTAACCTCAAGGTGTGACCGATAAACACATGCAGGAACATGTAGAGTCAAGTGACTGGTCTTTATTTGGTGTCATTCACATCTCCATACAGTGTTGAATAATGGGCGGCTTCCTAAGCAGAGGCTGCAGGTATATTCCATAGTAAAGCAAGCACAATAATTTCAACACATACAGTATGTACTCATTACTTAATATTAGTCTTCATTATACTCGGTTACCGGATGTTTAGTTGCCACTGGATGACCACTGCAGAGACAGGTCTCAGATGACCCTCTTCTACCTTGTCAGTCCCCATACAAACTAAAATGTCCCAGGGAGCCAAATTACTTGGGGATACAAGGTCCTTTACCTCAGTGCCCTCACTCTCTTCTAGGTAGAGGAGCTACAACTAGGAACTCAGTAGGACTCAAAGCAGGGGTGTTTTAGAATTACATGAGAGCAGATTACTTTTTAAGCAGGTTGACTCTTTCACAGACATTGAGCATATTGCCCTGGCACAAGTAGCAATCTGCACTTAGGAGGGACCCCACCTGCAACCCAACTCTCAATTATGGGGCTCTCTGGAAGTGGCCATCCATTCACCATCCTTGATGCCATAGATCTGTACATGTAAGCATTAATCCCCGCTGAAGGTGGCATCTAATGGGGAGTTAATGCATGGTAGGGGCCGTTGTGGACCGAGGCCGGAGGCCGAGGTCGGCCAGCGGCACCTGCCACGCATTAACTCCCCATTAGATGCCACCTTCAGCGGGGATTAATGCGCTTGTAACACGGAGAAGGTCGATGTTGCCCAGAGGACGTACTGTGCAAAGTGAGTGGCAAGAAAGAGACCGGACAGTAAGGAAATTTCTCTGACCTTTATTGTTACTGTCAGATGCGATCACAGTGCTCTCTTATATACAGATGTGTCTCAAAGCAAGTGTCGCTGTACAAGGAGATTGTTCTTAGCCTGGCATTCTGATCACATCTCCCGTGCCTCGGAGCGTCTGTTTGCGTCACAGCCTGTCTCAAAGGACCGCACTTGCCGTGGTCGTGAGTTGTGCCCCGCGCTGGAGCGCCTCATTTGCATGCCAGGTGCGTCACTTGCTGTGTGTCTTGGCAGTGCTCTGCCGCTTTGCCCGCACCCTTCGCTGGCATGATTCCGTGCGCCTGCTCCCTTACTGGTGATGTCCGGTGGCCTGCCCCTGGCTCCCGGTCACACCGTAATTGAAAATCACAGTCCCATGTACAGTGAAACTGTGGCAGCTGAAACCGTAGCCAGATGTTGGTGCTCCTCTTGCGAGGCCCCCCGCACTGCTTCCTGGCTCGCGCTGCTGCTCTGGTTCGGGGCGGCTGGATGTGTGCCTCGGTGCTGCTGCGCCTGCTGTGTTCCACTGTGCTCTCCCGGGCGCTTTGTTCCAGTTTCCGGTCCGTCCCACTGGCGTGTGCCCAGGTTGCTGGCGGAGCGAGGGTTCTGTGTGGCCCTGTATTCCCATGCCTCTTGCTGAGCGCTCCGTGGCTGCATGTTGGTCTCTCTCCCACGATTGGTGCTGGGCTGGGCCTGCCATCCAGTAGCTGGTATGCCCATCTCGCGGGCTCTCTGACTGTGCCATCCACTCCCTGCTGCTCCCTGCTGTGCTGTGCTGCACTCCCTGCCCCCAGCGTCGTCTGCATGTCCATCTGTGAAGCAGTACTGTAGTATGAGGGTGTCATCTATGCTGTCTACTGTGGGGTGGCACTGGGTGTGAGAGGTGGTCGGCTCCTGGCTCGCGCTGCCTAAGGCGGCCACTGGCTGGCCACACCTTGGCTTTGGGACAGACAGGATGCTCGACCATCTCTCCCTGTCTTGTTGTGTGGGTGACCAATAGTTCTGAATGCTGCTATCACACCTGTGCCCTGTCACAGACATGACCTCGTGGGTGGGCACTCCTGCCTGGGACAGCATCTGAACAGCAGTACTCCTGACGCTGTGGTTTGTATAGCGCCTGCTGAGCCCTGCCTCCTCTGATATCTTTGCCATCATTTCACCGAGGAAATTTCTCCCCATCGGCTGCCTGGAGTACCACACCTCCTTGTGGTCCAGCAGCCTCTGTGCTTGTTTAATGGGGTGCAGGTAGAATGCAGGTGCAGACGTGGGGCACTGGCTGATGTACTCTTTAAAGAGTGCCACTGGGCAGTCCCTGGACTCTCCCTGCGAGTACAGCACGCCTCTGAGTGCCTCTCTGTTCCTTTCCTCTAGCCGGCCATGGTTTTTCGTTGTCTCATTGAATGACAGGGTGACATACTCCTGACCCATGTCATCCTCTGCAACCTGAAATGATGTCTGTGTCAGCTCCCTTAGGCCCTCGCGTCCTCTTCTCGCAAGCCCTAGCTGCAGTTCAAACCACAGCCTCTTGACAAGCCCCTGTGCAGTTTCTGGGTTGAGGCGCTGAGGGTCTCTTATTCTCTCCAGGTCCTCCTCTCTGATTGGTGGGTGGTGCTTGGCGGTGTCTTTGCCCTGCCTCCTATACTGCTTAACAACAGCAACAAACACATTGTTTGCTGCCTGACAGCGTGGATCAGTCATTATATTGATATTTCTCCTGACCTCGATGCTGTTCATGTACCTATTCAGCCCTGCTCTCAGCCCACAGAACGAGCTGATGCTGTACTGCTGCCCATCCTCTGCCCTCACAGACCCATAGAACTCCCTCAGAATACTACTCAGCCTCTCAACTGACACTGTGCCTATGTCTACTGACATGTTTTTTGATTTGAGCCAGTCAGAAAAGACATTACACGCCCACTGCGTGTTCTTCATGGTGTTCTGCTCCACCTTTCTGCTCTCCAAGTGATCCAGCTCTTTTTGTGACATGTGCACATGTCTTTGGGTCTCGCAGCTGTCTCCAGCGCTGCTCTGCACTTCCTCCTCCATGCTGCCCAGATCCTCATTGCTGCCCCAGGGACTGCTGACATGCCTCAGCTTAGCAGCTCTCTTATGTGGCGCCAGCTGTCCTCGCCCCTCTGGCACCTTCCCTCCATCTGGTCTTCCGCTGCTGCTGCATTCCAGGTTGTTGTCGAACTCCATATTGGTCCATGCTTCCACATCCATTGGTGCACATAAACTGAACTGCACAGCCATCTGCTTTTTCGCTAGAGTGCCTACGGCTTCCTACGTCTCTCTCCCTATGTGTCTCCTGTCTAGCTGTCCCCGCTGCATGGCTATGGCACAGTCTGGCTCTCGCTGCCTGTATCCCTGTTTCTCTCGCTACCGTGCGAGGCGGACTAGCTTCTTGGGACCCAGTGGCTACCGTGGCCACTGCAGGAGCAACTGCGGCCTTATGAGGGCGATAATGCGTGGTGGGCTTCGTCGAACGTGCTTCCCACAACAGCAACACGGCATTATCGTCTCATAATGCCGTGTTGCTCCTCCACCACGTGATGCCATCCTGCCTATCATGTGGCGCCCTGACACAGCTCTCAATAATGCCGTGTTACAAAATAGCATATTACTTGCACCAAGCCTGGGTCCTCAAGTTGCTCTGGGGACAGGTGCTGAGAGGCTACTAGGTTCCCCCTCAACTCACTCATAGAAGAATATTCATGATTGCCAGCATCTAAGTGTTTATGGGAAAAACTCTCACTAGAAACAGTCACCTGAGAGCATTTTGCATTTCTTATAGGACCCATTACCACTATGTTTCTAACTGTCTCTTGCGGAACATAGATCATTACTCACAAGCTCACATGATAAACAGTCTCCTGTCCCCCATGGAGATCTGAGTGGAACTGGTGTTTGCTTCTGTACTGGAGGGACAGAGTTCTCTCTATTCTATAGCAAAATGGGTTTCAGGCAGAGCAAAAGGCAGACAGTCCTCTCCCTCAGATGATCTCTTGAGAACTCCAACCTAGAAGGCATTGGAAGCACTGCTGCTCAGCACAAGAGGACACCGGCCCTCCACCCTTGGCACCAGTGTCTCTGACTGCCAAAGAAGCCAGAGGGAGTATTGGGATTAACGGTTTAGATGCAGCAGCAGACTAAAACTTACTCTGGGACCACAGAGATCTCAGCATTGCAGAACCACTTGCTGTTATGCATAAAAGAGGTCAGAAGTTAATGAATATGTGGAACAAGCTTCCAGGGAGTAACATAGAAACATAGAATTTGTTAGCAGATAAGGACCGCTAGGCCCACCTAGTCTGCCCATTTACTTACTTTCTCTGTTCCAGTTTCCTAGTTGGCTTTGGCTGAAAGCACCCCCCCCAACCCCCATCAGCAAGAAACTGTTGGACTCTCTTTGCTCTTTCTTTGGATCGTTTTTTCTCTGCAGGGCAGTCTGTTGGACTCCTTTGAGATGAGACTCATCTCAGCCCAGGCAATACTCTAGACTGAGTGGTGCACATGCCTCTTTCTTCTAAAAGGGATGGGAGGGCAGGCATCTCCCAGCCTTTGAATGGGCCTTCCATGTGCAGGCTATGCAATACCCTATCAAAACTATTGGGGGGGGGGGGGCTGGACTCAGGACCTCTGATCCATTAACCTCTTGGTAACCTTTTCAAATGGGCATGTATTGAGAGCCTGTTTACAACAATAACAGCAACATCTATAATGCCAGCATGAGAATGATGACCTAACACCACAGCACTTCATCCGGCTCTTACAATTCATCAGGGGGCAAGGATAGGAGGCTAAGAGCAGTCTTTTAAACCAAACATCTATAAAATATGTTTCCATTATTACAGTACTTGCAGTGTATACAGCTGATATTCTTTTAAAGCCTGTTTTTTCAATTTAAAGTTTAGTTATTGAGGAAACATTGGAGAGGCTCATCTTTCAAGTAAGTGTGCCCTGACCTATTGCCTTGTCTTCTGGTCTTTAAATTCATTGTTAAGCTCTTTATCTATTTATCATGTATTTCATTGTTTTACTTTTTATTATTTCATTTATTTGGAACATATTTTACCAGGAAAGCAAAGAGAGTCCAAATGGGCTTATTTCCAGTTCTGAAGGGGGGGGGGGGCACAGGAATTATTCAGGAATATGAGACCCAAACAATCCAGGATAAATAATAAATTACAGTTGGGTTCTCACTTCTGGGGTTTTCTTGTCACTTCATTTCAGTCTTGTATTGCCTCTCATGCATCCGATTATAAATAGGAATTATTATACCGAAATGAATTTTGTTGCTATACTATACATAGAAAATTACTCCAGTGCTGTTTCTTTAAATGTCTGAATAAAAAGACAGCTATTAACCTTCTAACCCTCTTTCCTGGCAAAGTGCAAGAGCTGCATAGTGTGTGTATATGTGTGTGTGGGGGGGGGGCATTTGGTCAGCTTTCTCATGCTGGTGCTGTACTTACATTTATCCACTAAATGGATGAAGCATTTTCCTACTTGGCTGCAACTCAATTCCTCTGGTCCTGCAAGTGTACTTTGATTTGGGTTGGGATTTAATCTTCTAGTGGCAGACATATCTGTAAACAAAGCAAAACTCCTGAAAAGTATGTTTCAACCACTGACCATATGAAATAGGGGGATCAGAAACAATTTTGCATTTCTGGGAAAGTTACCACAATTTTTTGAAAATACTGTCATTTGCAGTTCAGGTACAAAGAGGCTTTTGTGAAGGATAAGGGCCACCAGATTGGGTTCCTCAGTGTGCAAGATGACCCAAAAATGAAACATGTCATGAATGTCAGCAGACTTCAAAGTGGCAACGAATACAAGAAGCAGTATGAGGAAACAAGGTCCCAGTATAAGCTCCACATGGACCAGCCTGGCTTCACGCATGCCAAGAGGAGTCAGCAGCAAGCCAGCGATGTCAACTATAGACAGCATTTACACCGCTATACTTGTGACCCGGAGCAGCTGAACCTGAAACATGCTAAGGAGGCCTACAAGCTGCAGAGTGATGTGAGTGTTGTAGCAATTAGCATAGTTCAATGAACAAGAGGTGTAGGACCAGCAGAAATGGAAATTAAACAAAAGTCTAAAAGCTAAGGAAGGGATTTTTAGAGCTCTGATTTATGGAATGTGGACCAGCAAATCTGGAGCCTTCTGTGGTAACAACGTTCTGCAGTCTTTTTTAAAGACAACATTGAGTCCACATAATCCTGTATTATTATGTTTTCCATTCTTTGTTTATCCTCCTGCCCCCTTCAAAGCAAACCCTTTGGCCCTGTCACTCATCTTCTCCAGGTGCTTACCACTTACCCTCTAATCTCCCATAGCTTGCCCACATCCCACCGGAACTCCAGATTCAGAGGAGGAGTGTGCCTGGTGGTTGGTGTGGGGCCTTTGGGGTGTTGGCATCCTGTGCTTTTGGAGGTGTTTTCTCTCTTGTTCCATGGACGTTACCACTGGCAATGTTAGGGTGCAGTGAGCAAGCAGTGCACACTTGCGTATCAACTGGAGGTGGCATCCCCTGCCTTCTTAGTGGCTTCAGCTGCACTGCTGCCCAAGGCAACTGCACTCTGGTGGTGATGGTGTTGGCAGTAGTGTTGCAGACTGCACTGCCCTCTGACCCCAGAGGTGGAGAGCATCAGCTGGGACACTCATTTCTCCACTCCCTGGTCTACCCTCAGCTTCCAACACTGTTTCCCAAACGCAGGTTACCAGCATCACACATAGTATCCAGTACTGCACCAACAGGCTGGCCTGTGCTGCATTGTGTTTAACAGATGGTGACTGCAGCTACAAAAGTAAGGTATCTGAAGCTGCTTATGGACCTGGAGCCTGCAGATTATATACAACTATGGGGTTGTGGCCGCCAAGGTGATCTTGTTTAAAACTTGCTTTCAAACCTGAATACACAGTTGTAGTTTTGACTTGTATTCATTGCTGGGGGGCCTTTGAGAAAGGGTCCCATAGAACCTGTACCATTTATTCACATCATGCAGTGAAATTACTTGCCTACGCTGGAACCGAGTTAATTATTATTTGTCTGGGTCTGTTTGTTCTTAAACCAGGTTGCATACAAATCAGACTTGAACTGGATCCGAGGCATTGGCTGGACTCCTCCAGGATATCACAGAGTGGAAATGGCCAGGAGGGCTGCTGAGTTAGGATATGCTCAGGGGCTGGATCCCCAGGGAGCAGCTGCACAATATGACCACATGCTGGTAAGGAAAATGTTGTCTTTTTTGTTTGTTTCTTTTTCATTTCTAAAACTGAGCTTGTTTAAACAGAACATTGAAGAGGGTATCTGCCCCATTGAGGAGTTGCTGATTTATCCACAGTAGGCTACTGTATTTTAGTCTGACATTTAGTGAAGTATGGATTTCATTGGGAAAGCTCTATCAAGCCATTGTATACAGCACTTGGCCAATTGTACAAGCTTCTGATTAACTGTGTATTACTAGGAGAACTCAATAACTGTGTATTACTAGGAGCGCTAAATGAGCTATTCCATTACCTTTGATAATAGGTAACTCTGCAATGCTGAGCCAGGTCCACTACCAAAAGCAGTCCTGAGATGAGACTGTCAGAGCACAGGATGCAGAGGCAGCTTTCTGTTGTGTCTTCACTGCATCCGAATTCTGGCCAGCCTTGCAGCTCGGTGAGCATAAGTGGGCTGGACATGTTGCGAGAGTCTTATCTGGTCTGCAGCAGCATGTGTCCGAGTGCTCCTCTTCGTGGAGACAGTGCTAGAGCATCCATGAAATGCAAGGGATAGTCCAGCAATTGCTCTGTTCCATATGCGTCTCATTTGCTAGGAAAATCTGACCAAGAAGAAACATGAGAGTTCATCTTCTGAGTTAAAAGGGAGTTCCTGAATTGTATGCTGTTTTAGTCAATAACAAAAAGCCGACATTTCATGGGGTATCCTCCCACTTCATCAAGGCAGAAAGCGGTGGTATCAGTATCGGTATGGTAACACAACACCCACCACATGCCATCTCTACCACATTGCCTGTGGCAAGGACGATGGCAGGCAATAACATTAGGGGCAACTCCTGTGTCTAGGGGTATCTTAGATGGTTTGTCTCACTGGAAGCCGCCCCCTGTGTATTTGCACAGTTCCCAGGCTTGGCATTTCCCTACAACCATAGAGCTGTGGCTCACCAAGGTGCTGTCTATAAAGCCTCAGCACACTGCGGCAGGAACTACTTCCTGTATCCCCACAGGGGACTCCACTGACCTTTTCTGTGTGGCCTCCACCCTCAGTTCATCTACCCGGTGTTGGTTGCCAGGGCTCGGCCTCCACGCAGAAAAAGCCATAGATTTTGTAGCCATTGCTGGCTCTACGTGCTGTATCATGATTTTCTTACCATTGCATTTTCTTCCATTGGCTCTGGGGAGAAACAAAGGCACTGTTATCAAAAAATAGATTTAATTTGCACAACGCTATATGTGAACTTTCCCTGCTTGTCAACTTGGGGTTAGCTTTAATTTATTTAAACTGTAACCCTAACTTCAGTTCAGACTTTGTATTTCAAGGTTGTGTTGAATATAGAACTCTATAATATATCCTTTAGGAATCACTTGCGACACACACAGGGCATGAGTCTTCAGACTTTAAAGTTGCCTGCAAACTCCCAACATTGAGTTACAGCAGCTGTGCTACGCTGGAGGTAGCCCAGAGCATGCGGCTAGAGCACCAACCACTGCTCTCATCTTGGTCCCAGTAAATCAAATCAGCAATCAAACAGTCATCACATTTGGTAGAAATCAATTACTGTCATTGTCCTTGACCAGCCAGTCACGGGTTTGATTCCCATTAGTAAGAAACTATTTTCAGCAAATTTACAAATCACTTCAGTGGCACATTTGCCCATTTACCTTTGGTGAAAGACTTATAGGGTTATCAGTAATGTTCCCTTGGCATCCACAAGTAGGGTGAGGACATCAGGGTGTAGCCATCATTCCTGGTAGGGACAGAAGCAGTGATCAGTGCCTCTGGTGGAGGTCAAAGGATGGGGTGTACCCTTCCAGAACACACTCACACTAAATGAGGCAATGCTACACAGTCAGTACTCATATCAGCCACAGAAATAGTGACTTACCAGCCACCAGGCCTTTCACTTGTCCACTGGCTTTAGCTCCTCAGTTAGAAACTGCCTTATGCTGGCCTACCTCTTGCAGTGCTGATGACCCAAGTTCAGGAGCGAAGTCGAGCTGTTGGAGCGTCGGCTGCGGGAAGAAAGATGGAAGAAAGATCGAGCATCTGGTGGGCTGCTCTCTTCTGGGAGGGAGTGGCATGGAGCCCAGCATTAGTCTGGCCACTGGCGGTGGCTGAGGGCTAGGGCACTGGGACTGCTACATAGAAACATAGAATTTGCAGGCAGATAAGTACCGCTTCATCCACCTACAGAAGTCTGCCCATTTTTTCCCTGCCTACAGTGTCACCACAGTCCCTATGTAATCTCGGGTCTGTTAACCATCCCCCCCTTCCTTTTCCCTAAAATTCCCTTGTGTCTATCCCATGCATTTTTGGACCCACCACAACCATCTCTGCTGGAAAGCTGTTTTTGGAATTCACCATTCTTTCTGTAAAGAAGTACTTCCTGACATCTCCCCTGAACTTACTCCCCTATCAGCTTCCAATCATGCCCTCTTGTTCTTGAGCCCCTATTTTTTCTGAAATATACTTATATCTTGTACCTTATTTACCCCCTTTAGGTATTTTAAATGTCTCTATCATAGCCCCCTCTCCCTCCTCTCTTCCAATATGTACATATTCAGGTCCTTACATTTCTCATTGTAGGACTTCTGATGCAGACCCTGCACCATTTTAGTTGCCCTCATCTCCACTCTGTCTATATCCGTCCAGAGATGTGGTCTCCAGAACCGGACACTGTACTCTAGGTGGCGTCTTACTAACAATCTATACAAAGACAACACCACCTCCCTCTTTCTGCTGATGATTCCCCTCCCTATGCACCCAGCATTCCACCAGTTCTCCCAACTGCTTTGTAGCACTGCCTGGCCACCTTTAGGTTATCCAGTATGATTACCCCCAGGTCTCTTTCCTGTTTGGTGGTTGTCAGTTCAACCCACCCATTTTGTATTCTGCTCCCCCAGATTTCTGTGTCCCAAGTGCATTATTTAGCACTTTTTTGCATTGAAATCGAGAGGCCATACCCTTGACCACTCCTCAAGTTTTCTCAGGTCACTGCTCATCCTTTCCTCCCCCCCCGGGAGTGTCCACCCTTTTGCAGTTTGTGGTGTTGTCCCTTCCAGCTCCTTTGCAATGTTAGTCATATAGACATTAAAGAGGACTAGTCCCAGCACTGATCCCTGAGGCAATGCACTGGTCACCCTTCCTTCCTCGGAGTGATCTCCATTTACCACCACCCTCTGCTTACTATTCCCTAACACATTTCTTACCTAGTTAACCACCTTTGGACCCACCCCTAAGCTACCCAGCTTGCTTACAAGTCTCCTATGTGAAACAGTTTGGAAAGCTTACTGAAATCTTGATAGGCTATGTCCAGTGCTCCACTCTGATCTAGTTCCTTGGTCAACCAGTCAAAGAAATCCAACAGATTCATTTGACATGACCTCTCCACCTAAGAATCCATGCTGCCTGCAGCTCTGTAATCGATTGGATTCAAGATATTCTACAATCCTTTCCATCAGCAGTAATTCCAATAACTTTCTCACCAGTGATGTCAGGCTGAATGGCTTATGATTGCCAGCCTCCTCCCTGCTACCACGTTTGTGTAGTGGGAGTACATCTGCTCTCCTCCAGTCTTCCAGAACCACTCCTGTTTCCAGTGAGTTGTTAAACAGGATTGTCAGCAGAGGTGCAGCCAGTACCTCTCTGAGCTTCCTCAGTCCCCTTGGGTGCACTCCGTCTTGACCCATTGTTTTGTTCACTTTGAGATAAGTGAGTCTCTTCAGCTCTCTCTCCTTCTAGGACAGACTGGTGTCCACCTCCATCCCTCCAATGTTCCTATTACTTTTTTGTGGCCCCTTCATGTCTTCTTCCTCTTTAAACACTTAAAAAAAGCATTTTTTTAGGGACGTGGATATGGTGTACTTATCCACACATACTGGCAGTGTCTTTTCCCCTTTAAGAGTTGCCAGAAAGTCTTCAAGCTGGCTCCTCCCACTCACCCAGGTGTTATATTCCTCGGTGTCACCCCATGAGGCCAGATCTTCCTTTCCGCTGGAAGAAGCAGGTTCCCTCCTTAACGCTCCTGCTTTGAGTAGGCCATAGCACTAAAATCTTAAGATTTGCTTCCAAACTTTAAACTCTTTCAAGTTTCATCTTCAGTTTGATCATCGATTGCGTCTGCTATGGACGAAAAGTCCTCACCCGGATTTCACCGGTGCCCATGCAGGAAGAAGATGTTGTGTATGGACCCCCACACCATGTGCTTCTACTACCTGGCCCATGAACATGATACCCAGGCCTGTGACATTTGCCAGTCATTTCAAGTGATGGTTCTCGAGGGCCACCTCGCCCACTTGAAGTTGGGCTGCATGGAAAAATGACATCTACCAGTCAAATCAAAGGATGCCCATTGGGTGGTTTCTGTGGCTGCAGGGTTTGCCAAGTAGTTGGAACAACTTACAGCCTTCGAGGAGGAGGCGGCACAGGCTGCTGCATAGTTCTCCTTGGCTTCCGCCTTTGTTCCACTTAAATTGGGCTTCACTTATTCGGGCTCCTTCAAGGAGCTGTGCCAGTCCCTCCGGACCAGAGTACAGGGCCCTTCTGGGTCATACAGCGCCCGCAAGAAGGAGTTGAAGAAAGAATAGGAGAAGTCTCACCATTTAAGTTTCTGGGACCGGGAGCATTCTCAGTCTCAGGACTCTCCGGTTTTGACCTCAGTCTAAACTGTGACCTTGGCTGCTGCCTTTACAGAAACCCCATCAGGCCAGGTAGCCGTCACAGCTCAGACACAAAGGTCAACCATCGGAGGCATATGTCAAGTGCAGTCCAGCCCATAGCCTTGATGTCTGCTAAACTTCTCCAACTGGCAGAGATACCAGTCACCATAGGAGGGCAGACTCCAACAGGCGCAGAAGCAGGGATTCCTTGACAGCAGTTCTATCTGGGTAAATCCCTCTTAGAGTGCACAGACTGGGCTCCTTTCTCCATTGAGGCTGCTTCTTTCCTTGCTTGCTCTGCTCAGACCCAACCAAGTGCTGCTGCCTCAGCATAAGGAGCTGTTGGAACATTTACCCAGATTTCCTGGCTGCTATATGTAAATCAGCATTTGTTCTGCTATACCCACTACTGAAATATTGGCCAGTTAAGAGAAAGCTCTCAGCTGAAAGCAACAGCTCAGACACAGAGGGCACCCGTAGGAGGCATACGCCAGGAGCAGTCCAGCCCCTAGCCTTACTGTCTGCTGAGCTTCACTGATCTTCACTGACTGCTATACCCACTACTGTAATAGTGGTCAGCTAATAGAAAGCTCTCAGACAGAAACAACCAGAAGCAACAGCTTGGACACAAAGGACAACCTTAGAAGGCATGCGCCAAGTGCTGTCCAGCTCCTAGCCTTGATGTCTGCTGAGCTTCACTGATCTTACCAACTGGGAAGGAGACGAATCACCGTGGGAAGGTAGACTCCGACAGGCACAGAAGTAGGGATTCCTTGACAGCAGTTCTATCTGGGTGAACCCCCTTGGAGTGCACAGTCCGGGCTTCTTTCTCCACTGAGGCTTTTTCTCTCCTCACTTGCTCTTCTCAGACCCAGCCAAGTGCTGTGATCTCAGCATAAGGAGCTGTTGGAAGACTTACCCAGAATTCCTGGTCGCTGTATGTAAATCAGCATTTGTACTGCTGTACCCACTACTGAAATAGTGGCCAGCAAAGAGAAAGCTTTCAACTGAAAGCAACAGCTATGGCACAAAGGGCACCCCTTGGAGGCATACGCCAAGAGTGGTCCAGTCCCTAGCCTTACTGTCTGCTGAGCTTTTGGGCAGGGGACTATCTTCTTCTTATTACATTCTTATTACACCTTAATTTTTTTGTCCACTAGCAACAAATATGAATATCATTTGCTGCCAGCACTACAGAACACTTTTCAACAGAAATGCCGCCCGTAGACACGGCCGCTGTCCCATGTGTAACCCCACTACAAATGGGGGTTCCCAAAAAGTCTTCCTCGAGCTTGCCTAAATGCTCACTGCCAGGCTGGTGTCCTGCGTTTTAGCAGTTTAAATGTGATTGCCAGAGATTGCCTGTATAGCCTCTGTGTACTGTCTCTTTAAGAGCTGCCTGGATTGCAGTCATAAGTAATCTGAGAGGGAGCTCTGTTGAAAGATGTAACTATTTGCTGAAAATCATTTAGAGTGATAATGATAATGTAGTTTGTCTAACCTGCCTTCTTTACAGCAAGGACTGTTTTGTTTATCTCCACTATCTTGGTCCTGGACTGCGAATTGGACCAATCAGTACTGGTGGGACCTAAAATGGAGCTGGACTACAGGAGCTGTCTGGAGTCAAAATCTGTAGGAATTTTAGTTCTGGGCTTTTTACGCCTTATTGCACCTGAAGGGGGAGCGTTTGTTGTGACTGACAGGAGGATCAGCCAACCGAACCTTTTGGATCTTGGGGAATTTCCCAGGCTGCTGCAGCTAGTTTCAGTTTTGAGCTGAGAAGTGAAGAAATAACAGTTCAAGTGATTTTGAGCAGCAGTACTGTGTAGTTTTGCATGGGAGAACTGTGAAAGGGCTGAGTTTTGGCCTGCCTGTCTGCCTGCTGTCCCTGAGAGGGAAAATAGAGTTTATTCGGACTGAATCCGAATTGTGAGGACTATTTAAGCCACTGGACTGTGATCAGGCTTTAACCTGAAAAAGACCGAAGATTTGCTGAATGCAATTGGCCTGTCAGGATTACCAGCTGCTTTTGAATCCCCGGTTTGTGCATAGACTTTGCGATCGTGACCGGAGAGCGGTTTGCCTGGTACAGTAGAATTTCCATACGTGTAAATGTGCTGTGTATTGAAAGTGGGTCGTGATTTGGTTCCCCACTGTGTGAACTGTGTTCTGCTTGCTGGTACCATAGAATTCTTTATATGTAAATGCGCTGTGTATTGAAAGTGGATCGTGATTTGGTTCCCCACTTGTGAACTGTGTTCTGCTTGTTGGAAGCTTTATCCAGCTTAATCGGACTGAATCCGTGTTCATCTTTATTCGGCCTGGGCCTTGCCACACTGGCCCAGCCAGACTACCCGCTGTACAGAGAAAGCCATCGATGAGAGACCTGCCTGGGGATCAGCCCCCTGCTCCACGCTTGAACAGGAAAGACGCCTTGGCGAATCATGTGGGCCCTGCTTCTCCTGGCACTCCAGATCAGCCATCTGCAGTCTCAATTTTCATGCAGCCTGTGTCCAGTCTTGGGTATCGTGAGTAATCATCAGGGTAGCTCCCTGCAACAACAGCTTAATCTAAAAGTGTGTCATCTGATTGCCTTGTTGTTTTGTTTTCACGAACTGAGCTTTCTGGCTCTGGATTACAATTAGTGTGTGTAGTGGATGTTGTTTTCTTCCATCACATGGCCCCAACCAGCTGCAACGTTCCTGGCTAGCCCACCATTCTCCATCTGGGTACCCAGAGTGTGTGACTGTTTATGGACCCTGAAGAGCATGCATAACTTTTTGATTGACAGAGCCTTTAAGCAAATTAACCTGATTATGCCCCTCCCTTGTTCCAGTCCCTTAAATAAATCAGATTTAACTCTTTTTTTTTTTTTTTTTTTTTTTTTTTTAGCATTTACCCTGGCTGTGGTTCCAGTTTGTGCAAGAGTACTGTACTGCTGTTATTTGCTGTGTATAGCCTTGTTTTACAGGGGGTCCTGAGGGCTGGGCCAGAGGAAAGCCCTGGTAGTTAGCGCAAACAGTGTGGATACTTGAGTGGTGTATCGGGGTATTGTGAAAGTGATTATTGTGTATTGTTCCGGCCACTAGTAAGGAAAGAGGGGGGGTTACAGTGTCCCAGAGGGCTGTGCCCAGGTTAGCTTGACCACTACCAACCCTGACCTCCGGGTGGAGGCACCCATTTCAGAACTCAGGCCCCTTAACCTGCTACTAGCCACGCAGGCAGGGGTAGTAGCCCTTGGGTTATGCCACCTAGGGGTTACACTTATGCTGGAAAATGCATCACCTTAAAGCACAGCTCCACAAAGCCTGGGGGGAGATCAACCTCCTGCATAAGCGCCTACAGGGAAACTTCTCCTTTGGGAGTGCATCTCTAATTCGCCGGCATCAAACCAGCACACACACCCCTCCCCCAGAGAACTACACCTGTGTGGGTGGCAGCTGGTAAATGGAAAAATGCATTGTACTTGGGCACATGTCCCAAGCAAACAAAGCACAATTCATGCAGCAAATAGGTACACGCCTCTAGCATGTGTACCATCCAAGACGAGAGCTGAACCCTCTGGTCAATACAAAACCAGAAACAACTGGGTAACATAGTGCCAAAATCCAAAGGCAACAGTAAACAACAGGAAAAAACTCTTAGTTGGAGGGGACTCCATTATCCGCGGTGTGGATCCCCACCTCAGTCGTAATGAATGATCAGATGTGCAGGTCAGAGTCTAACAGGAGCATCCACTTGGAGGGACACTGACCAAATAGTCAACATAATAAAAACAGAAGCAAAGGGCTCAAGTATCCTAATCCACCTAGGGACCAAGGATTTGCTAGCCAGCCAGTGGAAAAGGTTAAAGAGCACATCGCCCAGCTTAGGGAGAAATTGGTTTTCCTTTCACCCAGCATTGCTTTCTCAGAGATTCTGCCTGTTTGGGAAAAGGGGACAAACAGGAAGAAAATCAAAGAGAGTAAGATAGGGGAGCTAAATGCTTGGCTCAAGGACTGCTGCCACACCAAAGGGCATTACTTTGTCGGAAGCTGGGACAGCTTCTGGCAAAGAGAATTCTTCAAGTTTGACGGCCGCCACCTGACCAAGGAGGGGGTTAGGGTGTTGGGTCAAAAGTCTGATGTCTACGCAGGACATTTAAACTAAAGGATGGGGAGATGATGGCAGCTCTAAGGCAAGTGCACACAGAGCCTGCTATCTCTCCCCCACAAGCCAGCACCAATCCTCTAAACACTCCATAACAGCTGTCACACATGACGGTAAACATGCTATGTTGTCAGTGTCTGCGAGTGATAAAAAAGAGGGTATGGGGAAAAAGAATAACATAAAAGGAGGTATCACAAATAGGGAAGCACATCAGGAATGGACGTCTTTATGTCTCAATGCGTGCAGTCTGTCAAACAAGATGCCAGACCTCACTGCCACAATAATGGAGGCAAGACGGTACTGGATTGCCATGACTGAAACATGGTTCACAGGCAACCATGATTGGGAAGTAACTGTTCCAGGGTACAACTTGTTCAGAAGGGATCAAAATGGAAAAAAGGGAGGAGGGGAAGCCATTTATGTGAAAAACTCCATCAATGCTGAAGAGATTCAGCAAGCACAAGAGAGAACCGAAGATCTATGGATAACGATTGGGGCCAGAAGTAGGACACCCATTCGGGTTGGGGTAATCTACAGTCCCCCTAATCAGGAGGAAGCCAGGGACCAGGAAATCCTGGAAACCAGCCTCTGGATGTCAGACAGAGGAGACATGGTGCTGGTGGGGGACTTCAATCTGCCAGACATTGAGTGGAACTCCCGCTTAGCAGTATCAGAATGAAGCAGGGAATTTCTTGTTGCACTACTGGGGGCAGGGCTAAGTCAGCTAGTTAAGACACCCACAAGAGGTAATGCGATCTTAGACCTAGTGTTTACTAATAGCGAAAGGGTCCGGGTGTCAAAGTGGGAGAACATCTGGGAAACAGTGACAATCACACAGTATGGTTCAGAGTTAACAAGGCGGAGGTCTCCATGCACTCTAAAGTGAAGGTCCTAGATTTCAGGAGGGTAGACATCACACAAATGAGCGCCTACCTAAAGCACAAAATTATTAACACAGTGGAAGAGAATGTTGAAGAGTGCTGGTCTAGGCTGAATGATGCAGTAACCTCAGTTATGTCACAGTGTGCCCATCAGGTTAACAAGAACAAAAAGAGGAGAAACCCACTATGGTTTATGAAAGAGGTAGCAACCATGGTGAGGGAAAAGCACAAAGCCTTCAGAAAGTACAAGAAGTTAGGAACTGAGGATAACAAAACAGACTACAAAGCAAAACTAAAAGAAACAGGGAACGTGATAAGATATGCAAAGGCACAGGCAGAGATAAAGATAGCCCAGTGAGTAAAAAAAGGGGACAAAGTATTCTACAAGTATATACAAGAAAACAGAAAAAACAAGGGAGGCATTGTTCAAATCACAAAAAAAAGATGGGCAGCCCACAGAGCAAAATGGAAAGAAAGCAAATGTACTCAATGAGTACTTCTGCTCTGTCTTCACAAAAGAAGCAGACGGTGTGGACCAACAATAGACAGGAAGAACAGTCCAGTTGGGGGAATAGACACAGGTCCATTCACAGAGGAAAGGGTCCTAGAGGAAATCAACAAATTAAAGTTAGATAAAGCTATGGGGCCAGATGGGATACACCCTAGAATATTAAGGAACTCAGGAGTGAACTGGCAGCCCCCGTAGTGATGCTCTTCACCAAGTTGTTGAACAGCGGAAAGGTTCTGGAAGACTGGAGGAGGGCAACAGTAGTACAACTCCATAAGAACATGAGCTGGGCAGAGTCGGGCAACTACCGTCCAGTTAGTCTCACCTTAGTTGTGGGAAAACTGGTGGAGTCTCTGCTGAAGGAAAGAATTGTTGATTTATTTTTTGAGGAAGGTGGTCAGCTTGACCAAAAGCTACATGGCTTCATGACAGGGAGGTCCTGCCAGACAAACCTGATAGATTTCTTTGATTGGGTCAGCTGGGTAGTGGATCGGGGTGGAGCGGTGGATGTAGTTTACCTGGACTTCAGTAAGGCATTTGAATCAGTTCCACACAGGAGACTAGTCAATAAACTGGAGAGCACTGGAGTCAGACCTGAGGTAACAAACTGAGTCAGAAACTGGTTACAGAGGAGAACTCAGAGGGTTTTAGTGAATGGGACCCAATCAGAGGATGGTAGTATGACTAGTGGGGTCCCGCAGGGTTCAGTTCTGTGGCCAGTCCTCTTTGACATATTCATCAGTAACATTGCTGATGGACTGAAGGGAAAGGTATGTCTGTTTGTAGATGACACCAAAATCAGCAACAGCTTAGACACACCAGAGGGGCAACATAGCATGGAAGTTGATCTCCATAGGCTGGAAGAATGGTCAAAGATCGGGCAATTGAAATTCAATGCCAAAAAGTGCAAAGTCTTGCACTTTGGAAAGTGCAACCCAAGGAAACTGTACTTGTTGGGAGGGGAGCAGTTAGGGGCTACAAAGGAGGAACGTGACCTGGGGGTGATCATATCAAGTGACCTCAGGGTCAGCAAGCAGTGTGAGAAGTTGGCACTGAAAGATAGTGGCATCCTGAGATGCATCGGAAGGGACATCACAAGCAGAAGGAGGGAAGTGATCATGCCCCTGTATCAGTCCCTGGTAAGGCACACCTGGAGTACTGCATCCAGTTCTGAAGGCTACACCTGAGGAAAGACATAGGCTGGAGACCGTACAGAAAAGAGCAACAAAGATGGTGCAGGGCTTGTATGAGAAACCTTATGAGGAAAGACTCACACTCAAACTATACTGCCGAGAGCAGTGCAGAAATTGAGGAGACATGATTTAGACATTTAAATACCTTAAAGGCAAAAATAAGGTACAGGTGCAGAACCTATTCCAGATAAAAGACTATAACAGGACAAGAGGGCATAACCTTCGTCTTAAGGGAGGTCAGTTCAGGGGCAATATGTGTTCTTTTTCATGGAGCGTGTTGTTGATCCATGGAATAGCCTGCAGGAGGGGGTGGTGGGAGCAAAGACAGCGGGGGAATTCAAGCGGGCATGGAACAGACACTGCAGTATACTCATACAAGCAGCTAGGTAGGGGGATAGATAACCACGGGCAGACTTGATGGATCACATGTTTCCCATCTGCTGACAGTTTCTATGTTTCTTTGAGACACTGGCTGATGTGGTCAAGATTTTTCTCAACCCAGTTGACTGGTTGTCATCAGAAGAGGCTAACAGCTCTCTAGTCAAGACTCTGGTTCTGCCAGTGCCCAATGAAGGGGTGGCTCAGTCCGCTGAGCCGAACCCTTTGGTCACCTACCTTGACCAGGAGGAGCCACAGCTCTTCCTGGTTCCCTCCGAGATCCCCTGTTGGCACCCCCAGTGGTCAAGGTCGAGGTTTTGGTCTTCATCATCCAGTGGATCAAGCAGATCCCGCCGTCATCAACACTTCTGCTCTCGGTGCCACGGGAAGCAGTACTGCCGCTATTTGTCTTCATCATCCCCGGGTGAGGAGAGGTTTCGGCATAAGTTGTGTCAACATCATGAAGACCTCATGTGGCAACAATTGGTGTTGGCCGGTCCGAAGCCAACCCTGGCTCCCACATTGGCCATCACTTGGCTGTCGCCTGACAGGCCGACTTCGGCGCCTCTGGTAGGGCTGGTCAAGACCATTCCTCCCCCCGTAGAGCCGGTCCAGACCATCTCGGTTTGGCTGAAGCTGGCCTCTCCAGCCACCGCTCAAGCAGCCGCCGACTGGCGCTCCAACTAAGGAGCCTCAGCTGGCTAAGGAGCTTCCCAACTGACTGTTGGTCACTCTCACTCCTGACTGTCCCCACAGTTCGAAAGTGACTTGGGTGGTCAGCTGCTTTATGTAGACTCCTCTGAGTTTGAGGATTCCTCACTGCACTTCTGTCCGGTCAACATGGAGTCCGTGGGGGCTTTCTTGATGGAGGAAGGGCCCACTTCCTTAATGGGCATCCTCCACCTCATGTTTGGGTCCACAGGGATGAAAATGGAGCCCATCCAGAAACGGGCTCGCTATCCCCTCACAGAAATCCTGGACAATGGGGAGTCTCTGATGGAGGCTTTCCTAGCGACCAAGGCCATCGTTGGCCCTACTTTGGAGTTTGGCAGCATCCTGCTTGATGCCCTGTGTCCTTGGCCCAAATGGCCTGCAAGTATACGGTGCCCACCGGTACCTTCTCGGGATTCACGGAGCATCCCTCAGCTGAGAATTGGTGGGCAACTCTGTGTTTCAGCGCTCAGGCAATACTGAGGGCATTGACAAGCAGCCTGACAAGGAATACAAGAAATTGGACCATGCGGCTAAAAAGATCTATGCTGCCTCATTGCTCAGCCTCCACCAGGTGATCTCAGCTGTCATGATGGGACACTTCTTCCATGCCCTCTTGGGCTCCTTGGATGAGGTGATTCCTCATCTCCCAGCAGACCTCCAAACCACGGTCAAGCAGGTCCAAGACCAGGGTCAGGCAGTGGCTAGGCAATCAACTTCAAAGGGCTCCGGATATTGGGGATTCTGGTGTCTGTTTGGTGGTGGCCACAGTAGCCATGCACTGTAGGGCATGGCTTTGGATCTCAACCTTCATGGCAGATATTCAGCACAAGCTGGCAGATTTCCTGTTCTTACGCAATAACCTGTTTAGGCCCAGTGTGGAGGCTCACCTCCAGCATATCTAGAAGTCCAATGCCACCTTGGACTCCATTACCTCTGCCCAGAAGGATCCCAAGTGTTCCAAGCAGCAGAAGCAAAAGCCCTTTTGGTCCTTCACTCCTGCAGCAAAACCAGCCCAGCATCAGTCTGGCCAGCAGGCTCAGTCCTGGTGACCTCGGCCCAAGTCCGTGGCCCCAGTGGTCCATAAGCCTGGAGGGAAGGGACCCGGTGACTCCTCAGCCGGGTCCTCCTCCTCCAAGCCTGCTCAGTGACAGGATGGGGATGCTACCCTCATGCTTGTCATGCCTCCCCTGGGTCCTCCTGTGGGGGTCCAGCTCCGCTACTTTCTTTCCGCCTGGTCCGCTGTCATCACAGACAGGTGGGTTCAGGAAGTGGATGGTCAGGGTCAACCTCTGGAATTAAAGCAGTGCCCTCCAAGCTGAGCCCGTGCCCCATGAGAGGACTTGGTATTTGCAGACACTTTGAGATGACCTAGCCCAGCTCCTCTGCAAGGAGGTCATGGTCAGGGTAGCGGTTACTCTGGAATACTCAGGGTTTATTTCCTATTACTTCCTGGTGCCAAAGCAGATGGGGAGCTGGCACCCCACTCTAGATCTGAATGACCTGAACAAATTCCTCAGGTCCTGCACCTTCAGGATGGTAATTCTGTCCCAGATCATACCATCTCTTCAGCAAGACATGTGATTTTACTCTCTGGATCTCCAGGATGCATTCTTTCATGTCCCGATTTGTCTGTACCACCGAAGGTTCCTCCACTTCCGAACCGAGGGAACCCTCTACGAGTTCCAGGCCATACCATTCGGTCTCTCTTCAGCCCCCAGGGTCTTCACCAAATGCATAGCAATGGTGGCAGCTTACCTGAGGCACCAAGTGATCCGGGTGTACTCCTACCTGGATGACTGGCTGATTGCAGGTTCCTCCAGGCAGGAGGTGGCATGATCCAGGGACCTGGCCCTCCAGACCTGTGTTAATCAAGGCCTCCTAGTCAACGGGGCCAAGTTGGAACTCATGCCCTCGCAGGTGATCAGCTTGACTGGGGAAGAGCTTGACTGTTGCCAAGCCAGAGCCCAGCTCCCGGCGGACAGGGTGGAGGTTCTCTCCTCCTTTGCCCGATCGTTTCTGGTTGGGCACTTACTTGCACCCTGCCCGGGACTTCCTGTGCCTTCTGGGTTACATGGTGGCCTACAGTAGCGTGGTCCGATGGGCCTGTTGGCATATGTGCTCCCTGCAATGGGAGCTGGTGAGACAGTGGTCTCAGTGCAGAGATCACTTTAACCAGCTGGTCACTGTGACTCAGAAGATGTGGGATGCCTTCCAGAGGTAGTTAGTCCAAGAGTTTCTGCAGGAAGGGATCCGTTTGTCCGCCCCAAGCCGATGGTCATCCTGATGGCTGACACCTCTCTCATAGGCTGGGGTGCCCATCTAGGGGAACACAGAGTCCATGGGCTCTGGGCTCCCAAGGAGTCGCAATGCCACATCAGCCTTCTAGTGCTCCGAGCAGTTTGGCTGGTACTGACTGCATTCGCTCCGTATGTTTGGGGTCAAGTGATCCAAGTCCAGATGGACAACACCATGACCATGTACCGTCTCAACAAGCAGGGTGGGACGCACTCCCTGACTTTGTGCAAGGAAGCTGTCTGCATATGGACCCTCATGTGCAGCCTGAAGGTGGATCTCTTGGACATCCATGTGGCAGGAGCCTCCAATCAATTGGCAGATGGGATGCCCTCAGCTGGGTAGGTGAGGCATCTCACGAGTGGTCCCTCCAGCCAGAGGTATTCCACAGCCTGTTCTCCTAGTTGGGCACCCCTCAGGTGAACCTGTTCACTTCCAGGGAGAATGCAAAGCTGAGAATGTTCTGTGCCTGCCCCCTCAGCAGGGCTCACTGCAGGAGGATGCCTTCTCAAGGTCTTGGACCCCAGGCCTCTTCTATGCCTTCCCTCCACTTTCCTTGATCCACAAGGTGCTGCTCAAGGTCAGGAGGTACAAGGCATGGGTGATCCTGGTGACTCCAGACTGGCCATGTCAGTTTTGGTACCCTGATCTCCTCAGCCTCAGCAACAGGCTCCCGAGGCATCTACCACTCCACCCAGACCTGCTCTTCATCAATTGCGGGAAGGTACTCCACCCGGACTTTCAATCCCTGCATCTGACACTTGGTTCCTGAGTGGCTAGAGTTCTTGGCTTTGGGTCTCTCTGAAGATGTTTTCACCGTGTTGGAGGCATCTAGAAAGGAAATGACCAGGAAATGCTATGCCTTCAAATGGAAGAGACTCTCCATTTGGTGTCAGGGCAAGGGCTGGACCCTTTGGCCTGTACGGTGGCCAGTATTTTGGATTATCTGTGGTCTCTCTCCAAAGGGGGACTTCCGTCGATGACCCTTAGGTTGCACCTGGCAGCCATCTCTGCTTACTGGCGTGGGCTGGTCAGCAGTCGGTGGTGCAGGAAAAGGCAGTCTTCCATTTCTTCAAAGGCTTAGATCACATTTCCCCGCTGGTGTGTGGATATCACATCAGCCAGAAGGATCAGTGAGCTCTAGGCGCTTTTGGTGGAGTCTCCTTACCTGGTCTTCCACAGGGACAAGGTTGTCCTGTGCCCCAACCCGAAGTTCCTCTCAAAGGTTGTGTTGGAGTTTCACCTGAATCAGGTGATGGCTCTTCCGGTGTTCTTCCTGAATCACACCTCAGAGGTCGAACACAGGCTCCATACTCTGGACCTGAGATGAGTGCTCACTTATTACAGAGAGCACATGGCTGGAGTTCGGGGAGAAGTTCGCCAACTGTTTGTCACCTATGCTGAAGCCGCACCTGGCAGACCTGCAGTCAAGCAGATGATTGGCAGGTGGATCACATCCTGCATCGATCTCTGCTATAAGTTGCCAGGTAGGGAGCCTTCCAGAGGGCTGAGAACTCATTCCACCCACCATACCACTGTGTCGGTGGCTGCTTCTAGGGATGTCCCTATCCAGGAAATCTGCAGGGCTGCTACCTGGAAGTCAGCACACACCTCCATTTCCCATTACAACACTGACCTCGAGTCATGCCGGGATGTTGGTTTTGGGGCCTCAGTTCTCCAATTTCTGTTCCCTAAGTAGGGGGTGTGCACCTTGCCTCCCTCCTCCCAGATAACTGCTAGGAGTCTGCCAGTACATGTGAATAAGTACACCATATCCACGTCCCTAGAAACACAAGTTACTCACCTGTAACAGTAGTTCTGAGTGGTATACGGTGTACATCCACATGGACCCACGTGACCTCCCCTTGCTCAGGCGCACAACCACTGCTTCCAGCGGGCAAGATCTGGCATCATGGGGTGGAACTGAGGGATATACCACCTGGGTGGATGGGAGGAGCCAGCTTGAAGATTTTCCGGCAACTATTAAAGGGGAAAGGACACTGCCAGTATGTGTTGATGTACACCATATACCACTCCTATAACTATTGTTCTAGGAGCGTGGATATGTTGTTCATCCACACTGTCTGGCATTGTTCCTTCCCCTTTAAATCTTGCCGGAAGTCTTCAAGCTGGCTCCTCCCACCCACCCGGGTGGTAAATACCTCGGCTCCGCCCCATGACACCAGATCTTCCTTTCCGCTGGAAGATACAGGTTCCCTCGTGCTTTTCTACAGTGATTGAGGCCCTGGATTCAATTCGACGGTTTCACCGCATCTTCTTGCTTTGAAACTCGTAAGAGTTTATGACTCGGATTCGGACATGGATGATAAGTCATCCCCCAGGTTTCGCCGGTGTCCTTGCGGACAGAAAATGTCGCGTACCGACCCCCACCTCTCATGCGTTTACTGCCTCGGTACCGTTCATGATACCTCGCAATGTACCATTTGCGCTTCCTTCCATCTGACCGTTTTGGAGGATCGTCAGGTGCGCCTGAAGCTGGGGGAGACCGGAGCTTCGCAATCCACCGGTAAAATCTAAGGAGGCCAGGTGGGCGGTTTCCGCAGCTGCGGGATCCGCCGAGCAGCTCGAACAAATGGCGGCCTTCAAGGAGGAAGCCGCCCAAGCTTCGGCCAGTCGAGGCTTCTTCGTGCCGCTCAACTTGGGCTCCACTTTTTCAGGATCCTTTCGGGATTTGTGCCAGTCTCTCCCTACCAAGGGTGAGGCGCCCTCGGGCTCGCACTCCTCCCGTTCTAAGAAAAAGGATCCAAAACCTTCTTCTTCTTCTTCTAGTCGAAGAAGACGCTCCTGGGACCGGGAGCAGTCCGAGGTCTCGACTATGGTTGAGATCGCCTCCTTGGCTGCTGGGTTTTCGGACCTTCCGTCTGGACCGGGCACAGAAGTCGAGGAGACGGCTGATCCGGCCGAGATTTCTCTCGACCCAATCAAGCCATTGTCACCGACACCTGTCGATGGCTCTTTGGAGAGAACGCCCATTCTCTCCTTCCCCGATGAGGAGACCCGTCCCGATCGAGGGACAGGAACCGGATCCTCGGTTTTCACCGGGTCTGGTTTCTCCTGATCGACAAAGCCGACACCGTCGGTCTTGATCGAGGAGTAAGTCTTCTTCGGTTGATCGACCCAAAAAAGGACGTAAACACTCCAGGAAGAGGCGCTGCCACCGTTCCTCATCCTCCTCGGATGAGGAGAGGCTTCGACGGAAGATCCGTCGATGCTGTGAGGATCTTATGTGGCAGCAACTCCTGCTAGCAGGCCAGAAGCCGGCTCCCTCAGCGGTCCCGGCTGTCACTTGGCCTCAGCCTCTTCGGCCTACACCGACACCGATTCCTTCGGCACCAGTCCCCTCCGGGGCTCCGGTGCGCCCTCCGGTGCGGCCGGTTACAGGCTCCCCACCAATATTGGTGGAACCTCCACCTAAGCTACCTCTTGGAAGGGTTCCCTCCAAAGGAGGACCGACAGTCTCCGGGTCTTCCTCACAGACTGTCGATTACTGTCACCCTTGATTGTCCCAGGCATATCGAGGGAGATTTAGGTGGCCAGCCTTTGTATCTGGACTCTTCCGAGTCAGATAATACAGGCCTTCATTCTCACGATGAGCTATCGGTGTCAGGCATGGAAGAAGGGCCTTCCTCCTTCCAGGGCATCCTCCGGCTCATTTCTGAGTCCACGGGGATGCCACTGCAGCCTATTCAGAAGAAGGCAGAATACCCCCTTACAGATATTCTTAAGAGGGGGGATACCCCATACAGAGGCCTTTCCAGACGCCGAAGCCATAACTGGCCCTGTTCTGGAACTTTGGCAGCGTCCCGCCTCCTGCCCAGCTCCGTCTGCCCGCATGGCACGCAAGTACGCGGTGCCCACAGGGTCCTTGGCGGGGTTTACTGAGCACCCCTCAGCAGAAAGCCTGGTGACTGCCTCAGTGTTCAGATGGACGGGCAGCTCAGTGGACACTGACCGCCCGCCGGACAAGGAGTCCAAACTTATGGACCACTCGGCCCGGAAGGTCTATGTAGCATCGTCCTTGGGCCTTTGTCAGGCAAGCTCAGCAGTGATTATGGCACACTTCTCTCACGCCCTTTTGGGGTCACTGGACGAAGTTCTTCCTCACCTCCCAGCTGACATGCAGACCACGGTCAAGCAGGTCAAGGACCAAGGCAGGGCTGTTGCTAAACAACAGCTCCAGACTACACTGGATCTGGGTGATTCCTGTGCCCGTTCACTAGCTGCAGCGGTATCCACTCACCGCAGGGCTTGGCTGAGGTTATCCTCTTTTCCCGCGGATACTCAGCACAAGCTAGCTGATGTGCCCTTCCTTGGCACCGACCTCTTCGGGCCAGGAGTGGCAGGTCATCTGCAGCGCATCGAACAGTCTAATGCTACCTTAGATGCCACCTCTGCTAAAAGTTCTTCAAATAAGAACCAGCAGAAGCGCAGGAAGAAGCCTTTTCGACATTCTTCCCCTGCGGTCAGACAACCGCCTTCCAGGGGGGTCAGCAACAGCAGCAGGCTCAAGCTTGGCACCCTAGGCCTAAGCAAGGTCCCCAGCAGCCCCGCAAAGGAGGCCGAGGTGCTGGTCCAGGTGCCTCCTCCTCCTCCTCTAAGCCTGCCCAGTGACGGGCCGGGGTGGCCTCCCCCGTACCCGTCACACCAGCTCTGGGTCCTCTCGGGGGTCGGCTCTGCCATTTCCTTTCCACCTGGTCCGGTATCACTTCGGACAGGTGGGTTCTAGAAGTGGTCGGGCAGGGTCTGCCCCTAGAATTCGAGCAGTTCCCTCCCAGCCGAGCCCGTGCCCCACGAGAGGAAAGGATCTCAGTCGCCCAGTCTGCCCTTCGGGACGACATTGCGCTACTCCTCTTCAAAGAGGCGGTGGCCCGAGTGCCGGATCCTCCTTCAGACCCAGGCTTTGTCTCCAGGTATTTCCTGGTGCCCAAACGGATGGGGGGTTGGCGCCCCATTCTGGATCTGCACGACCTGAATCGGTATCTCAGGTCTCGCACCTTTCGGTTGGTAACTCTGAACCAGATCATACCATCTCTGGAGCAAAACATGTGGTTCTGCACATTGGATCTCCAGGATGCCTTTTTCCACGTCCCTATCCGTCCGTCTCATCAGTGGTTCCTCCACTTCAGGGTCGAAGGGACCCTGTACGAGTTCAGAGCCATGCCGTTCGGCCTGTCATCGACTCCAAGGGTCTTCACCAAATGCATTGCAGTGGTGGCAGCCCATCTACGGCGTCAAGGGGTTCGTATTTACCCCTACCTAGATGACTGGCTCCTGGCGGGTTCCTCCCTTCAGGAGGCGGAGAGGTCCAGGGGACCTGACCCTCCGAACCTGCTCTCACTTGGGCCTTCTGATCAACGAGGCCAAATCGGAACTCTTACCTTCTCAGGTGATGAACTTCATCGGGACAGAGCTCGGCTCCCGGCGGACAGGGCGGAGGTTCTCTCTTCCTTTGCCCAATCATTTCTGGTTGGGCACTTGCGCCCTGCCCGGGACTTTCTGCGCCTCCTGGGTTACATGGCGGCGTGCACTTCAGTGGTCCATTGGGCCAGACTGCACATGCGCCCCCTTCAGTGGGAGTTGACCGCCCGGTGGTCTCAGCGTCAGGGTCTTTTCGACCAGCTGATCACAGTCACCCAGAGGATGTGGGACGCCCTCCAATGGTGGACCGTCCCGAGTCATCTGCAGGAAGGAATCCCGTTTGTCCGCCCCGAGCCGACGGTCGTCCTTACGACCGATGCCTCTCTCATGGGCTGGGGAGCCCACATGGGGGACTACAGGGCCCATGGCCTTTGGACCCCCGAGGAGTCCCGATGTCACATCAACCTGCTGGAGCTCAGGAGGGCAGTCAGACTGGCTCTGTCAGCTTTCGCTCCTCAGCTCCGGGGTCAAGCGGTTCAAGTCCAGACGGACAATACCACGACCATGTACTACCTCAACAAACAGGGCGGCACGCACTCCCGTCTGCTATGCAAGGAGGCGCTCCGGATCTGGACCTTCGTCAGCCGGTTGGAGGCGGATCTCCTAGCCATCCATGTGGCAGGAGTCGCGAACCAACTGGTGGATGCTCTCAGCTGCTTAGGCCAGACATCCCACAAGTGGTCTCTCCATCCAGAGGTAGCTTACGACCTGTTCTCTCGTGGAGCAAACCCATTGGTGGACCTGTTTGCCTCCAGGGAGAACACCAAGCTGAGGCTGTACATGCCTGCCCCTCAGCAGGGCTCGCTGCAGGGGATGCCTTCTCGAGGCCGTGGACCCCAGGCCTCCTTTACGCTTTCCCTCCATTTCCCTTGATCCACAAGGTGTTACTCAAGGTGAGGAGGGACAAGGCGAAGGTGATCCTGGTAGCCCCAGATTGGCCACACCAGTTCTGGTATCCAGATCTCCTCAGCCTCAGCTGCAGGGCCCCGGAGTGGCTGTGTACACGCCCGGACCTGATATCAATGAACCAGGGGAAGGTCTTTCATCCGGACCTTCAATCCCTGCACCTCACAGCCTGGTTCCTGAGCGGCTAGAGTTCCAGGCTTTGGGTCTTTCCGAAGATGTCTACACCGTGGTTGAGGCATCTCGAAAAGAATCGACCAGGAAATGTTATGCCTTCAAATGGAAGAGATTTTCCATTTGGTGTCAGGGCAAAAGCCTGGACCCCTTATCCTGCTCTGTGGCTAACATTCTGGACTACCTTTGGTCCCTCTCCAAAGGGGGTCTTCGGTCATCAACCCTAAGGGTGCATCTAGCAGCCATATCGGCTTACCGGGCATGGGTCGGTCAGCCGACGTTGGCTCAGGAAAAGGTGATTGGGCGCTTTTTCAAAGGCCTGGATCACATATCCCCTCCGGTGCGTGAACCCCCACCTCCATGGGATCTTTTGCTGGTTTTGGCAAAGCTCGTGGGCAAGCCATTCGAACCCATGCACAAGTCTGCGCTTTCGCACTTGTCATGGAAGACGGCCTTCTTGGTGGCTATCACGTCAGCCAGAAGGACGGGGGAGCTCCAGGCACTTTCAGTGGACTCCCCCTATCTGGTCTTTCACAGGGACAAAGTTGTCCTGCGCCCCCACCCGAAATTCCTTCCGAAGGTGGTGTCAGAGTTTCACCTCAACCAGATGTTGACTCTGCCAGTATACTACCCTAACTACACCTCAGACGCCTAGTACAGGCTCCATACTCTGGACCTCAGGCGTGCACTCTCCTACTATAAGGAGAGGACGGCGGAAATTCGGGGAGAGGTTCGCCAGCTGTTTGTCACTTACGCTGAAGCCGCTTCTGGCAGACCTGCAGCCAAGCAGACTATTGCGAGATGGATTACATCATGCATAGGTCTGTGCTATGAATTGGCGGGTAAGGAGCCTCCCAAAGGGATAAGGGCTCATTCTACCCGCCATACTGCTGCTTCGGTGGCTGCTTCCAGGGACATCCCTATTCAGGAAATCTGTCGGGCCGCTACCTGGAAGTCAGCAAACACCTTCATTACCCATTACCACATCAACCTAGAGTCTCGCCGGGATGCTGGTTTTGGGGCCTCTGTTCTCCAATCTCTGTTCCCTAAGTAGGGGGTGTGCGCCTTGCCTCCCTCCTCCCGGAGAACTGCTTGAGTCTGCCAGACAGAGTGGATGAACAACATATCCACGCTCCTAGAAGAACAGGTTACTCACCTGTAACAGTAGTTCTAAGGTGGTATATGTTGTTCATCCTACCTCCTACCTCCCGGCTTTAGGCGCACAACCTGGCTTCCAGCGGGCTAGATCTGGTGTCATGGGGCAGAGCCGAGGTATTTACCACCCGGGTGGGAAGGAGGAGCCAGCTTGAAGACTTCCGGCAAGATTTAAAGGGGAAGGAACAATGCCAGACAGTGTGGATGAACAACATATGCCACTTCTAGAACTACTGTTACAGGTGAGTAACCTGTTCTTACAGGTGAGTAACCTGTGTATTCAGGATATCTGCCTTTTCCTCGTCCTTCGCTGCAAAATCCACCCCTTTCCCCTTTTAACCTTACAATCCCACTCCTGGTCTTCCTCTTTTCACTTACATACGTAAAATATGTTTTACCTCTAGGGCTGCATCACCCTCAATACCTCTGACGGCAGTGCTATGCAACGCCAGGTCGATCAGAAACAAGACGGCTATTATTGCCGCTCTGGTCTCATTGGTCGACCTGGCATGCATTACAGAGACCTGGGTGAGAGATGATGCTGGCCCTGTTTTTGAGGCTGCAGTCCCCCTAGGATACACTGTGGTGCACTGCCCCAGAGAAAATCGTAGGGGAGGCGGTGTAGCTATTTGTTTTAAATCAAACTTGGACTTCACCGTGCACCCTGTGGGAACCCCAGGTTCATTTGAGTGTGTGGCCGTTCGTGGAGGACTTGGCGTTGGCTGCAGGATCCTCCTCATCTATCGCCATCCTGGTACGATGAGGGGGTTCCTGCAGGAATTCGCTGAGTTTGCTGCTGGCGAAACATTGGATTCCCCAGATGTATTTTTCTTGGGGACTTCAATGCTTGGGCCAAGGATAGAAGTCAAAAGTGCGCCGATGAGTTACTGCAGAGTATGTCCCTTTTGGGGCTGGTGCAGTCTGTCGGCGTGCCCACTCACCAGGATGGCCACACATTGGACCTGGTGTTCTCACTGGGACTTGAGATCGCTGATCTTGATATTGATCAAGTAGCTTGGTCTGACCATTGCACGGTGAAGTTCACGTTTAGTGCTCCCATCATAAATTCTTCCCCTTCTGAGATATTTCGCTGCCGCCCGTTAAAAGATCTTACCCCTGAGGGTTATTGGCGGCAGTTGATTTATCAAGGGTGAGTGATGCATGCGTCGGAGCGGTTGACGCCGGGGTAGACACCTATAATGAGGTGCTATCTGGCGCCATTGACTCCCTCGCACCTGTCCGTGTACGACCCAGAACTTCATACCTGAGGTCACCTTGGTATGATGGTGATCTCAGGGAAATGAAGAAGCTGGGTCGGAGACTAGAGCGTCGCTGGAGGAAATCCTGTCTGGGGGCTGACAAACTGGTCCTGTGTGCGCATTATTGCGCATATCAGGAGGCAATCAACCAAAGAAGACAATATTTTTGTCCCGGAGATTGCTGCTGGGAGAAGCCGACCAGCCTCACTCTTCGGACTGTTGATAGACTTCTTCATCTATTCTGTCTTCAGCCGGAAGAGTTTCCTCGAATGAGGATTGTGAGGAATTTGCTCGGTTTTTCTCGGACAGGGTGTCTGTGATCCGGCGGGAGGTTTCCTCAGCCAATAATATCATTGCTGTCAGTAGTCGTCAGTTGTGTTCTAAGAGCACTCTCTCTAGGTGGGGGGAGTTTAGGCCAGTGGAGGTTCGTGAGGTCATTGAGATAGCGACCAACTTGAAGTATACCTTTTGTGAACTGGATCCCGTGCCAACGCGCTTCTTGATGAGGTGCATTGACACTGTTGGCCCGGTGTTTGCCCTGATTGTCCGGTGCTCCTTGGTCAGGGTGTCTTTCGGATGCCTTGAAGGAGGCTCTGGTGAGACCCCTTTAAAGAAACTTCTCTGGACCCGGAGATTAGGGCAAATCAGTCCCTATCTCCAATCTTCCATTTCTGGGAAAGGTTGTTGAGAAGGTGGTATCACTTCAGTTGGGGGAACATCTCATGACCCACGAGTTGTATGATCCCTTCCAGTCAGCTTTTCAGGCGAGACATAGCACTGAAACTGCATTAGTTCGGGTGCAAAATGACTTCCTCAGGGCTAGAGATCGGGGGGACAAGACAATTCTTGTTCTCCTCGATCTCTCCTCAGCATTTGATACTGTGGACCATTGTGTGTTGCTTTTCCGCCTGAGGGAGTTATGCGGACTCACTGGTATTGTCATCAAATGGTTTGAGTCATTTCTTACTAACAGGAGGCAGTGGGTTGTGATGGGTAACTTCTCATCCGTACCCTGCCTCCTTTCGTGTGGCGTCCCTCAGGGTTCGGTATTGGCCCCAATGTTGTTCGCAGTATACATGCTGCCCCTTGGGGAGATCATTAGGAGGTATGGTTTGAGTTTTCATTGCTATGCTGATGATACTCAACTATACCTATCCTTTGCCCCAGGAACATCGAATGCAGTGGATGTGGTGAATATCTGTCTGGCTGAGATAAATGACTGGATGTCTTCCAGCTGGCTACGACTGAACCCTAACAAGACTGAGGTACTGGTAGTGGAGTCGAACAGAGCTCGTGATGGGATGGCCTCTGATTCTGCGACTGGCATTGTGCTAGGAGCTGTGTCATTGATGGCCTCCCCATGGGTGCGAAACCATAGTGTGATCTTTGACAGGAACCTGTCCATGGAGGCTCAAATATCCTCTGTGGTTCGTTCCTGTTTTTTCCATCTTAGAAATATCACCAGGATTAAGCCCCTTGTTCCGGCTCTGGACCTCCCTACTCTGGTACATGCCTTAGTCACTTCTAGGCTTGACTACTGTAATGCCCTCTATCTCGGGTCTCTGGAACTTTCAGCAGACTGCAGCTAGTGCAAAATGCTGCTGCCCGGCTTTGACCGACAAAGTAAGTTTTGTCATATTACTCCGGTATTGCGCGAATTGCACTGGCTGCCTGTCAGGTGGAGAGTATTGTTCAAGGTGGGTTTTTTCACCTATAAGACCCTACATGGACAGGGCCCTGGTTACCTTTCTGATCTCCTGGTACCGTCCACCTCTGTCCGGGATCTCCGCTCCTCTAGTGGTGGCCTCCTCAACGTTCCGAGAGCAAGGTTGAAATCAGCAGGGGATCGATCATTTGGAGTTGCTGCCCCAGCTCTCTGGAACTCGTTGCCGCTTGAAGTGAGAGAGGCCCCCACTATAGAGGCCTTTAAGAGTCGTCTGAAGACCTTTTTATTTATGCAGGCTTTTGGAGATTAAGTTTCATATGTATGATATTTTAATGTAATGTATACGGTATGACATACTGTACAGTTTTTGTGCAGCGCCCAGAGCCTTCGGGATTGGGCGTCTTTTTAAATAAAATTGACTTTGACTTTGACTTTGTCCCCCCCTTTCTTTTTTTTTTAATCCATTTGTTTAACCAGGAGTAGCACACTAAGCTGAAAGCTTGTTTACAGGTGCGACCTGGGAGCACAAGGAAGTTAAGGGACTTGCTCAGGGTCACACAGTATGCAAGTGGGGGTTGGTACCACCTGGGCTTTTCTCTCTTCCTTTTGTGCCTTTGTGCTCGATACTGCTCTCCCTGCTTCCTTCTGTTTCTCCAGATACACTTCCCTGTCCTTCTCCCTCTGTGTCTCCTTATACCTTCTGCATCCTACCCTCTTAGCTTTTACTCTTTTGCTACCTCTTTTGAAAACCACAGTGGTCTCTTTTTCCTCTTGTTTTTGTTCACCTGCTTGACACAGAGATTTGTTGCCTTCACTATGGCCATTTTTATCTTTGTCGACTGTTCTTACACCCACCCAAGTTATCCCCCTCAACAGGTTATCCCTGAGGCCCCTACCCATTTTTGTAAAATCTGCCCGCCTGAAGTCCAGGACCCTCACCCTTGTGTGGTTCGATTTCGCAGTATTCCTTATATTGAACCACACGCTACAGTGATCGTTAATCCCCAGGTGGCTTCCCTCCTTGATGTTTGCAACACTGTCCATGTTGGTAAGTACTAGGTCCAGTATTGCCCCATTCCTCAGGAATGCTGCTGAGTATCCCTCTCTACTCAGAGCAGTGCCCATCCACCACAATCCTGTCCCCAGCCCCAAATCTGTTAGCAGTCCATTTTGTGTATGCCTCACTTATACCACAGTGGTGTACTTTGCCCAGAAGCTTGTCATTGGCCATAGTGTCTAAGGTTTTGCTGAAGTCCAGTTAGACTACTACTTCAACCCTGACCCTATCCACCTTCCTGGTCACCTCCTCAAAGAAAGTATCAGCTTGGTTTGACATGATTACCCCTTTTAAAGCTATTTTGAGTGGCGGCAAGAGCCTCGTCCTTAACCAAGTGCTCCGTTATCCTGTCTGCGAAAAATAACTTCCAGGGCCTTGCCCAGCGCTGATGTCAGGACTTCCAGGACCTTGCCCAGCACTGATGTCAGGACTTCCAGGACCTTGCCCAGTGCTGATGTCAGGACTTCCAGGACCTTACCCAGCACTGATATCAGGACTTTAAGGACCTTGCCCAGTGCTGATGTTAGGACTTCCCGGACCTTGCCCAGTGCTGATGTCAGGACTTCCAGGAGCTTTCCCAGTGCTGATGTCAGGACCTCCAGGACCTTGCCCAGTGCTGATGTCAGGACTTCCAGGACCTTACCCAGTGCTGATGTTAGGACTTCCAGGAGTTTACCCTGTGCTGATGTCAGGACCTCCAGGACCTTGCCCAGTGCTGATGTCAGGACTTCCAGGACCTTGATCAGCACTGATGTCAGGCTGACTGGCCTGTAGTTGCCAAGGTCAAACATTACCCCTTCTAGAACAGGCTAACCACGCTGTACACTTCTCAGCCTTCCAGCACCACACCTGTCCAGACAGACTTCTAAAAATTACTAAAAGAAGCTTCAGCAATGTTACCTTTAGCTCCACTATGACCCTGGGATATATCCCTGTGGTATATCCCCGAGGTATATTCTGGGTGGGATTTCCATTGGCTGCAGCATGGCTTCTTCTGATGCCTTGGGCTTTCCTTCCCAATAAACACCATCCCTTACCAAAATCCTGTGATGAACACCATGCAAAGTATTTACTAAGCATCACATACATTGCCTCTGGTTCTCTGGTTCCTCCCTCAGTCCATGAATCCAGGAAAGCAGTCACGCACCGAGTGAGCAGGCGGGGTGGTGCAGATGAAAGGCAGCTAACCCGTAATCCGGTCACATAGAGCCAACACTTCAGTGCACTCTAAGGAAAATTAAGTCTGCTCACATACAAATGTTAGCTGCTTCCAGTACATTTTTATTTGCCTGAGATTGGCATGGGGGCCCTCTGACAAAGCCTTCAACAGGCAAAGCAATGGGCCCACTGGGCTTCCAGCCAGTGGCTGGCAGTCTGCATGGTTTCTGAATTTATATATGCCAGTCTGAGGCAAATAAAAATGTGTTAGAAGCATCTAACTTTTGTGTGTGAGCAGACTTTATTTTCTTTGAGTGCAATGAACTGTTGCAGCTGTGTCCTTCCCTAGTTTCCCTGGTTTCAGAGACCCAATCTCCTTCTTCACCTTCCTCCTTCCATTAATGTAGTGAAAGAACGTTTTGGTTTTGTCTGCAGCACTTACTGCTGTCCCGCCTTCTAGTCCCTTCTTGGCTTTCTTAAATCTCTCACTGCAGCCCCTCAGTGCTGCTCTAGTAGTAAAGCTTTATTTTCATACAGGCAGTTTTACCATAAGAGCAACGCCCTATTTACAAGGTAGTCCCGTGTATGAGACAGAAAAAGGTAACATACAACTGCAGTAATATAGATCATATAGAAGAATATACACAAGTTATAAGAACTGGTTCTAGCTGTGTATTCCTCCTAGCCTGGAAGCAACATAGGATGATTTGTCCTACATTTTAAGGGGGGGGGTAGGGGGCACACTGTTGCTCTTTTACCCTTATTACTTACAGGCATGCAGACTTCTGTGGCTGCTTCCAGTTCCCCATTCCAACAAATTCCACATCTGTGTAGCATTACCAGTCTCCAGTAGCTACTCCAGACCCTTGGATACCCGATCCTTCATTTTGGCAAAGTCCACCTTTCTGAAGTTGTAGGCTCTGTTGGATGAGGCTTGGCTAACCTTCCATATCTACCTGATTGTGTTCACTGACTCCCACTTGCCCCATGACAGTCACACTGGAGATGACCCCATTCCGCTGCTGAGAACAAAGTGAAGGGTGGTCTCAAACCGCACCACCTGTAGGAAGTCATTCTTGAATGTGAAATTAGACCTGTGCTAATAGGAAAAGCACTGTTCTGACTGGACGTAGTGTATCCAAACAGGGTGGGGGCCATAGTCAGAGGACCCTGTATTATGGAAATGAGTAGACAGTGTGAGTAAGTACAGTACACTACAGTGCCCATGCAAATGAGTGAGCCCTTTTACATACAGAAAGCTGCATTATATTGAGAGGATGTAGGAAGTACTAAAAGGGTGCCTCAGCAACGCTCTTTACCACTTCTAAAAGTGGTGCATAACCCCCTCCCCAGCACTGGTGCCAAGAAATGATTGAAAACCCTTCCTCTTCCACCTCCCCCCCATCCCTTTTTCATTATATCTTGTAACCTGGCAGTCTAGTGGTACTCCCCTGCCCCTCTTATCCCCATTTATGGTATCCCTGGTGCAAATGGCACCCATCCAGACAAAGAGGTATGTGCACACCCCTGACAAGGCTTTTTGAAGTGAAGCGCTGGGGCACCTGGTGTGGGATCAGCTTATGTCTCAAACCCCTGCAGCATGTGTTATTTTTACTATTGGTATAATTAAACACTTGAGCTGTAGTTCAGCAATCTCTTATGTTTTTTTTACTGTTTCAGCTTATTTGGCAAACTAAGAGTGTACGCCTTCTTGTCTGTAAGTTTTGCTGATGGTACCCATCTCTTTGCTAAACAAGACAGACACCCTACACTTATCTACTCAGCACCCAGCAGCACCCACTACCTTTCAATCCCTGCCTGGTACCCGACTCACCTGAATAACCTTGGTGGCGGCACACAGAGTGGGGCATGGTGCAGTACAGGCCCTTCCGTCTTTGCCACAGCTGGTCACCATCTGAAAGAATGGATCAGAGCATGTGCATATTGTAGAAGCAGCTGCTTTGCTCCTGTGTGTCTCTGTCCGTTAGGGTGCTGTGCTGCAGCACGCATCCATACTTTGTGCAGAGTTAACAGCTTATTTGTACAAGCAGTGCATGCTGGGCAGGGTGTACAGCTTGTACAAATATGCCTCTCTAATGGCTGGGCACTATTTTGCACATGGTGCCATGATTTTCACAGTAAAAATGGCCACTTCTAAATATGAGGAGTATGTGGCCGGTATAGATTTAAAAACTTTTTTTTATTATTACTGTAGCTGTGGCCCATGTGAGGTAATGTTTCTCTTGTTTAGCTTAAGAAGCATGTCCTGTACACTTTTCCTGCATATGAATACCTCTTCACCCAGATATTCCCAACGTGTCCCTTCCTCTTCCTCCCGCCCCCTCCATCTTCTTCTCCCTGATTTCTCCTTCTTCCTCTGAGCCTTTCTTCTTCTCCTTCATGTCTGGCGCTCTACCACTCCCCTCCACTCATTCCTTGCCTCCCATGTTCCACTGGGCACTGTTACTGTGATTTGTTGGATTGTTAGCTGTTGTTTCTGCTGAATCTATGTATTTGTTTACACATTATGCTCACAATGTCTGTAACGTATGAGCTTTGTACATTTCTTGTATTTGTCTCCCACTAACACCCCCCCCACCCCCCACTCCGGTCTCACCTGAAAATGAGCCTGAGCTCGGTGTGCCTTTCCTGGCTACCAAAAATCATAAATAAATAAATAAAAATTGTATCTGCAATGTGCACTTTTCCCATTAAGAATGTGCTAAAGTTGTTGCTAATTTACTTAGGTCAACTTGCTCCGCAGTTTTTTGAATAGGCTAATTTAACTTTAACTCCTCATAACCTAGTACCCTTTGTGACACTTGGCCAACTGGTTATGATTGTTCTATGATATTTGTAATGTAAAAATGTAGTGTGCGATTGTCTCACATGAGGTAGCTGTGCCATGGATGACCCCCGCCAGTGAAGCAGGAACCATTTAATTACTGACTTACTTCAGAGTGGCATTTTATTGCCTTTTTATGATATGCCTAGGCTCTTTGAAGTGGAAATGAAATGGGACTTTATAAGTCTGCCAGAGGATGGAGATCATAGACTATTATGACGTCTTAGAGGAAAAACATTTTTATACCCCCATGGTGCTAAAGTTGTAAAAAGACCTTTGATGCCTTGGGAACAGGAAACCACACAAGATCAAAGAAAATCTTGATTAAAGACTGTCATCATTTGGGAAATTAGTTTTTGCCAAAGTCACAGTATTTAAAATATTTCCTGACAGGAAGATCATTGTTTGTATTATTTTTATATACTAAAAGGAGGAGCTAGATGGCATCATGGAAGGGGTGTGTGAGAGAGACACAGTTTTAACCTAGGACTTGTGTCTGATCTTAGAGATATTTCTTTTTGGGCTCTTAAGAAACAAGATCTAACTTAGGCACTTAGAGGTAATATATTAGATAGAACAAGTCTAACTGTATGTTGATAGGAGTTTGTAGTTTTCTTTGTTTTCTTGTGATTGTATGCTTTGTGATATAGTGTTCTGTGTTTATATTTTACATATTTTTATCCATTTTTAAGTAAACCTTTCATTTGAAAAGACTGCTTGGGTATGTCTTCGAAGTTCTTTTTGCATGTGATGTATACGTGGTTAAGCTGACAGCTGTTCTGAAGGGCTTGATGGTGTTACCAAACTGGGAAAAGGTAAGAATATACCTAAGGTCTTTTATAGAGTTTTAAGGGTTTATTTTTGGATACCTGGTTAGGTGCCCTTAAGCAAAAGATATCTGGCATCCCCTGAAGAGCAGATTGTCTGAGCCTGTACATTTGGGTACACAAGCATAAGGTTCACAGTTTGAATCTCTTCAGAATTTGAGACCAAAGGTGATTTGGACCCGCAAGCAGACAAGAGAGTTACCCTGTCTATTACCTGTTCACATTACTGCGCTCGGAGGTTGGCACTGTGGGAGCAGAGGGTCTGACCTGCTGAGTGCGTTTGTGACACCCTTTTGATATTGCCACTCGTGTTCTCAGCAGTCTTTTCTCTCAGGTGCTGCTGTTTTGTGTTGTCACTTATACTGCTGTTTTATTTCCAGTGATGTTCTTTCTGCTATCTTTTGTGCATCTGTTGTATTTTATTTACCTACTTGTGGATCCCATTATTGTTTCTGAATTTTACTTACATTGTTTATCATGCTATATTTACTTGTTAGGGTCAGTAATCTATCGCTGGCAGAGCCCTACAAACACCATAATTCACATTCATGAATTATGGCGCTCCATAAACCATAGCTTTCAAAGCTAGCCATGAGTGTCCCTGACCAGCTCTCCAAGAAGCTGTCCTCGTGCTGGTGGTCCACTCCCACAGCTAACAGAAAACCACAATCATGAAATACAGCCTTCATGGTGAACTACCTTCAAGAAGCTGGCAGCAGTTTTAAAGTAAAAGTGTGACAGAAAACCATCAAAAAATGGCAGCCACATCATGTTTCATGCCTGAATGAATCGGAAAGGAAAAAAATACATAGATGACCAAGAAGTCATAGATGCCTTGGTTCATCTAGGCAGTTAAGTGATAAGTCAACAAAAACTAAATAAATAAAAAAATGCTTAAGGGCTTAGAAAGAAACATCGGAACATTGTGTTCTGAAACCACAAACCAGTAAATATAAAAAATAAAATATGGGGAACTGTGGAAAATGAGGATTTTATGCACGCCCCCGGTGTGTGATGCCCATATAAACCCCTCGGGCTTCGCGCGGCATCACACACCTCAGGTGTGCATAAAATCCTCATTAACCACACTTCCTCATGCATTATTCTATATGTAATTGTGATCTTTGACTGCTATAACAACTTTCCAGGTTGTTTCTGAAAATTGGCATTCAGTGTGTATGCCTAGTGTATCTTAGAGTATATGGTATCCAAAAACCATTAAATAAATAAATAAATAAATAATCTGATCTAACTGCTTTTTCTGCAAGTTACTGCACCCATTAACCCCGTAAAAAAAAAAAAAGATTTCATTCTATGAGTTTATCCTTCCAGATACAAACAAGTGTCAATATGGAAATAAAAAAAGTTCAAGGACCTTTTGGATATTTCTGAAGGCAACATTGTTAACATCCTAGATTACACATAAAAATTTCTTTTTTTTTAATTAACAGGGTGCACGAGATCAGCATGGAGCAGAAGAGCACCAGCAGGACAATGTTAACCCAGATGCGTCTGAGATTCTACAAGTGAAACGGAAGCAAATGCATCTGACAAAGAAATAAAAGCACTGTTTGTCGGCATGGATACTACAGTTGCTCTGATAGTGCTTTTGTGGATTTGACTACCCTCCATCGGATAGTACTGGTATCCAACCTAGGATCTGACCAATCTTGGATTCTGGATCCATAGCTGGATAGTTGTGGATCCAGGGTCAGATGCATTGATCCAACCTTGGAGCCATCGGATCGAACCTCAGATAGTTGGATCTGATGGTCAGATAGGGAGGCGGTATAGTGCAGTGGGTTAAGGCTCTGAGCTGTAGTTTAAGAGACCTGGGTTTGAATCCCACAGCTGCCTATGCCTAGGAGCATACAGTGTGATCCTGAGTAAGTCACTTAACTTCCTTGTGCTCCCAGGTTGCATCTGAAAACAAGCTTTGTTTTAGTGTGCTACTCCTGGTTAAACAATGTTCCCTTTCCCTTTCTCTAACCTGGATCCAATGCTCAGATTCATCAGATCCAGGACAACTCCACAGACACTGCAAATACTTACAGTGGATCCTAGCAGGACAGATCCTTGGTTGGATGTCTATGCCACTTGATGCTATCCGACCTGGTAAGAAACTATCCGAGCAACTCTAGCAGATACTGTAATACAGTACTGTATTTTCTGATATGACTTTCGTGACTATGATAGAGCGAGGTGCTAAATTTTTCTTTCTGACAAATCCTTTAGGTAGCTTTAAATGTTATAATTTTTTTGCAGGTGCACCACAGTGAACATTCAACATTTTTAAAATGATTTAATATATATATATTCCTTATGAGTGAATATTTTTCATCAACTACTATTTCTTGTAATTTGTATCTGGATGTTTATGTAAAATAGTGAGAGACACAACAGTATAACTGGCTGGCTCAGCTTTGTGTGGAAGGTTGAATGCTTGAATGTAAGAGGAATCGCCTCTGCAAAGATCAGTTGTATTGGCAACTCAAGGAACTATGCAGTGAACTATTTATTGTTTGTTTTTTTATAGGGAATCTACATGTTTTTGTAGGCATGGTTTACATTCTAAGCACAAATAAATTCTATATTTAAAATAAAAAACTGCTCTTTTTTCTGGACTGTTTTTCTTCCTTTTGTTATGGCTGTTCCACGTGCAAGTAACTGTAAATCTGCCTGCAGCCATTGTCGATCCTCCTTCCCTCCGCGGGAGAGTCATGGGATGTGGTTGTTCCATTATAATCATTTCAGTGACAGCTGCAGTTGCAGTTTACATAATGATTCTTTTTTGCGCAGTTTGTCTTAGAAACCGCACCTTATTTGTTATACCACATAATTGTGCTTTTTTTATTTTACTATACAATACTTTGGGATTCTGTTTTACAGTGTTTTTCTTCCTAATTCTGTTGTTACTTTTGCAACAAGTTTTGGCATTTTGAATTTCAGTAAAAACAGTGTTTTACTTGTGTTTATAAATAAAAATGCATACAACTACAATAAGATGATTTCCAGTATTTTTCTTTTTTTTTGTGAGTGTCATAGAAAACATTTCAAATCACAAGTTTTTATTAAACATGCTTAATGCTTAATTTCAGAAAGGTGCAACAAAATGCATGTATTTATTGCAAATTGGCAACTGGAAAGGCACAGCACGCAAGGCCCATTACCAGCTGTGAAGGGGGAAGGGGGATACAGAAAGAACACCACATTCAGAGGAAAGGTACAGCCAATATACACAGTAACGTTGTTCCTGCAGAACTGCCTCAACATGCTAGACATTAAGATTCACAGCTGTTGCAATAAATCTTGCAGTACATCTTAATGCGTCTTTAGACAAATGCTTAAAGCAGCAATGTATGATAGTAAGACGTCTGACCTATACTTTTCTATTCTATTTTAGTTTGCTCTTTATCTCCTGATTAGTATGCAGTAGTGAAAATCTTTATAAGGAATAGCATAGCACATCACACCATTAGGACCGAATGGTCCTATTTACACGGTGGTCCTGTTTACAAAATAAAATTGCATCCTTAAGTATAAACAAACACAATACACTTAAAACACATACTTATTGAGTATAAAATATACAAACAGGGTTTATCCAAATTCAGTGTAAGGCATTTTAAGGATAGTCTTTCATCCATTACACATACATCAAATAGACATTTCTTGCTTTAATGCTGTAAAAACACATTTTAGAAGTCCTTCCTGTACTTTTCAATGAATCACTTAAAGAATTCCATAGGGGTATAGCCACAAAAGGAAAAGTCATCACCCCAGATTTATTTAATGGCCTTGGTAGCTTGTATTCCCTCAGATTACTATTTCTTAAGCAATATTGTGGTTAAGTTTTTTCTAATCTTTCAAACAAGCAAAATGTTTTTGATATCTTTAGAGTTTTAAAAGGTTATAATGATACTTTCTAGGGACATGGATATGTTGTTCATCCACACTGTCTTGTAGGTATCCTTGCCGCTTTAAATCTTGCCGGAAGGTCTTCAAGCTGGCTCCTCCCACCCACCCGGGTGATAAAACTCTCGGCTCCACCCCATGACGCTAGATCTTCCTTACCGCTTGGAAGCTCAGGTTCCCTCCTAACGCTCTGCATATAAGACTGGTTCCTAATTCTTGGTCTTCCAATTTAAAGTTTTGCATTATAGACTTGGTCTTCTATCCCTCGTGGCTGCGATGGACAAATCGACTCCTGGTTTTAGGAGATGCCCTTGTGGGCAGAAGATGTCTCGGACGGATCCGCACTCCGTGTGTCTACTGTTTGGGCCTTGAGCACGACCATGAGCTTGGGCCTGTGCTCTCCTTCTCAGCCTAAGTCCTCGAAGACCGTGCTGCCCGTTACAACTGGAAGCCTGAAGCGTTTTCTCCGGTGAAGTCAAGGAGGCCCAGTGGGCGGTTTCCGGCGAGCTCGGGATCGGCTAGAGCAGATAATCGCCTCGAAGAGGACGCGCACGGCCGCATCTTCCTCGACCGTGGCATTATCCCGCTTCTCCTGGGTTCCTCTTACACAGCTTCCTTTAAGGAGCTTTGTCTGTCTCTCTCCACTAGAGGAGAGGGACCAGCGTCTGCTGGACCTTCTTCTCGGTCCAAGAAGAAAGACAAGGGTAAGTCCTCCGTCGACGGCTCTTGGGAGTGGAAAGTCCCTACTCCCAGTTGTCAGCCATTCGACTTGGTCGATCGTTGACCGGCCACTGGTCTCACAGTGTCCCTGTCAGGTCAGTTGACCGAGACTCCCGTCGGCATGATCGAGATCTTTCTCGACCCGTTGGGCGGGTTGTTGACCAGCAATAATCTCTCTCACGGTTCCCCGGTGGGGTTGAGGTCCGTAGGCTTGCCAGTGCCTCCAGTTCCGAGCCCTCGGTGAACCCTCCGAGCCGAGGGGGGAGCCGGTTCCACCCGTCCCCTCCCAGCACCGTTCTCGGAAGGGCTGAGGTTCTCGGTCTCGGTCTCGGACTTCTTCGCGGTCCAGCCGATCCCGCCGTCATAGGCGGTCTCGGTCTTGGCACCGTGGTAAGTGGCGCCGCCACTCATCCTCCTCCTCAGATGAGGGGAAGCTTCGATGTAAGTTACGTTGACCATACGAGGACCTCATGTGGCAACAGCTCCTTCTGACCGGGAACAAGCCGATGCCGTCGCCTTCCCCGGCCATTAAGTGGCTGTCACCGGAGCAGCCGAAACAACCCCTCATCTTACCTGAGGAGCCTGTTCCCAGGCCGGTTGTTTGGCCAAAACCAGCTGCTCCACCGATTCCGGTGGAACCTCCGCCTCCACAGCCGCTGTTTGGGGCTCCGACTGAGAACTCTCAGTCGGCTTAGGGTCTGCCCCATAGGCTGTCGGTCACCCTCACTCCCAATTGCCCTCGGCAGGTGGAGGGTGGCTCAGGCCCGAGGCAGCTCTTTGCAGACTCTTCTAAGTCCGACGACGATTCCTCCCTTTTCTTCAGGCGAGTGGACTTGGAATCCTCTGGAGGTCAGTCGCTGGATGACAGCCCTTCGTCCTTCCTGGGTTTGCTTAGGCTCATCTCAGAGTCCACCGGGATGCAGCTCGAGCCCGTATCCAAGCAGGCCAAGTATCCCCTCACGGAGATATTGGACCGAGGGGATTCCCCTACGGAGGCCTTTCCTGTGGCCGAGGCCATTGTGGGCCCGGCCTTGGAGCTCTGGCAGCGCCCTGCTTCCTGCCCTGCGCCTTCGGCCAGGATGGCCAGGAAGTATGCGGTCCCTACCTGTTCCCTGTCTGGTTTCTTGGAACATCCCTTAGCCATGGGGTTAGTTACTGACAGCGTTTTCCGGCGTGCCGGAAACGCTAGGGACATGGACAAACCTCCCGACAAGGAGTCCAAGAAATTGGACTATGCCGGGCGAAAAGTCTATGCTGCATCCTCCCTTAGCCTTTGTCAGGCCAGCTCGGCCGTGCTTATGGCACATTTCTCCCATGCTCTGTTGGGCTCCCTGGACGAGGTAGTCCCTCATCTCCCGGCTGACCTGCAGACCACGGTTAGGCAGGTGCAGGACCAGGGCAGGGCAGTGGCCAAGCAGCAACTTCAGACTGCTCTGGACATTGGAGACTCATGTGCCAGGTCAGTCGCGGCCGCAGTGGCTATGCGCCATCGGGCATGGCTGAGGATATCCACCTTCACAGCGGATACCCAGCACAAATTGGCGGATGTCCCCTTCCTGGGGACCGACCTCTTCAGCCCTGGAGTGGAAGGCCACCTCCAGAGGATCGAAAAGTCCAATGCCACTTTGGACTCGGTCTCATCCGCTCAGAGGGACAAGGGCCGCAGACCGCAACCCAAGCCCTTTCGTCCGTCTGCGCCACGGCACGTCCGGCCCAGCAGCATCAGGGCCAGCAGGCTCGCGCTTGGCATCCCAAACCCAAGCCCGCAGCTTCCTCCTCCAGGAAGCAGGGAGGTAAAGGCCCTGGAGGTCCCTCGGCCGGTCCTTCCTCCAAGCCTGCCCAGTGACGGGTTGAGGGGTGTCGCCCCAACCCGTCGCCTCACCCCAAGTGCCCCCCGTGGGGGAGCGGCTCCGCCACTTTCTTTCCGCCTGGTCCGTTATCACCACAGACTGGTGGGTGTTGGAGGTGGTGGGAAAGGTCCTGCCTCTGGAGTTCGAGCAGGCCCCACCCTTCAGAGCCGTCGCACCTCGGGGGAGGCCTCGGGGTCCGAAGCCTCGCTGTCAGCTCACGAGCCGACATCGCTCTCCTCTCGAGAAGGAGGTGATAAGAGAGGTGGTGGACCCCCCCCATAAAACCCGGGGTTCGTGTCCAGGTACTTCCTGGTTCCGAAACGGACGGGGGGCTGGCGCCCCATTCTCGACCTACATGACCTAAACAAGTTCCTAAGGTCTCGAACATTCAGGATGGTCACTCTGGCTCAGATAATACCATCCTTAGAACACGGCATGTGGTTCTGCTCTCTGGACCTGCAGGACATGTTCTTTCACGTCCCTATCCGTCCGTCACATCAGAGGTTCCTTCGCTTTCGAGCGGAGGGATCCCTTTTCGAGTTCCAAGCCATGCCCTTCGGCTTATCTCCAGCTCCCAGGGTCTTCACCAAATGCATGGCAGTGGTGACAGCATTCCTGTGGTGCCGAGGGGTTCGGGTTTACCCTTACCTGGATGATTGGCTGATAGCAGCCCCCTCCAGACAAGAGGTGGAGCGGTCCAGAGATCTGGCCCTCCAGGTTTGCTGTCAGGTCAGCCTCCTCATCAACAATGCCAAGTCGGAACTCGAGCGGAAGCAGGTGATTCTTTTCATCGGGGCAGAGCTCGACTCTCTTCGAGCCAGGGCATGGCTCCCGCCGGACAGGGTCGAGGTTCTTTCCTCCTTTGCCCAATCATTTCTGGTTGCACTATGCTCTGTCTGGACTTCCTGCGCCTCCCAGGTCCTATGGGCGGCCTGTACCAGCGTGGTCCGTTGGGGCCCGCTGGAACATGCCCCCTTCAGTGGGGGCTGGCCAGCCAGTGGTCCCAATGCTGCGATCCATTGGACCAGCTAGTGATGGTGACCCAGGGGATGTGGAACGCTCTCCAGTGGTGGACCATTCCAGTTCATCTGCAGGAGGGCATCCCGTTTGTCCGCCCTGAGCCGACGGTCTCTCTATCAATCAATGCCTCTTTGATGGGTTGGGGTGCTCATCTGGGGGAACACCGAGCGCACGGCCTCTGGTCCCCGTGGGAGTCCCGATGCCACATCAACCTGCTGGAGCTCCGAGCGGTCTGCCTAGCTCTCACCGCCTTTGCTCCATTTCTTCGGGGTCAAGTGGTCCGGGTCCAGACGGACAACACCACGACCATGTACTATCTAAACCGCTAGGGCGGGACGCGCTTCATGCTTCTATGCAAGGAAGCTCTCCGCGTCTGGTCACTCGTGTGCAGCCTGGTGGCGGATCTCCTAGCCATTCATGTGGCAGGAGCCTCCAACACCCTGGCCAATGCCCTAAGCCGGATAGGGGCTGCGTCCCACGAGTGGTCTCTCCTGCCAGAGGTAGTACAAGATCTATTCTCCCATTGGGTACACCTCAGGTGGACCTGTTTGCCTCCAGGGAGAATGCAAAGCTGAGGCTGTTCCATGCCCACCCCCCTCAGCAGGGATCGCTGCAGGGGGATGCCTTCTCGAGGCCGTGGACCCCGGGCCTCTTCTACGCCTTTCCCCCGTTCCCCTTGATGCACAAGGTGCTTCTCAAAGCAAGGAGGGACAAGGCGCAGGTGATTCTGATAGCCCCAGACTGGCCCCGCCAGTACTGGTACCCAGATCTCCTCAGCCTCAGCTCTAGGCTCCCGAGGCAGCTTCCAGCTCGCCCGGACCTGCTCTCAGTCAATCAGGGGAAGGTATTCCATCCAGACCTTCAATCCCTGCACCTGATGGCCTGGTTCCTGAGCGGCTAGAGTTCCAGGCCTTGGGTCTTTCCGACGAGGTCCTCAACGTAGTTGAGGCGTCCCTTAAGGAGTCGACCAGAAAATGCTACACCTTCAAATGGAAGAGATTTTCCATTTGGTCCTAGGGCAAGGGCCTGGACCCTTCCTCCTGTTCCTTGGCGAGCATATTGGACTACCTTTGATCCCTTTCTCAGCAAGGGCTTAGGTCGACGACCCTTAAGGTGCACCTGGCAGCCATCTCTGCTTACCGGGCGCGCGGCCGGGGAAGCAGTCGGTGGCGCGAGGAGAAGATGAGTCTGGCGCTTTTTCAAAGGCCTTGATCACATTTCCTCCCGGTCACGAGAGACCTCCACCTCCGTGGGATCTACTGCTGGTACTGGCAAAGCTCATGGGCAAGCCATTCGAACCAATGCACAGGTGTGAACTCTCACCTGTCGTGGAAGACCGCCTTCTTGGTGGCTATGACGTCAGCCAGAAGGATGGGAGAGCTCCAGGCGCTCTGCATCGAGTCTCCTTACCTGGTCTTCCACAGGGACAAGGTTGTCCTGCGCCCCCACCCGAAATTCCTTCCGAAGGTGGTGTCGGAGTTTCACCTTAACCAGGTGTTGACTCTGCCGGTGTTCTACCCCAATCACACCTCGGAGGCCGAATATAGGCTCCATACTCTGGACCCTAGAAGGGTGCTCGCTTACTATAAGGAGCGCACGGCTGAAATTCGGGGAGAGGTTCGCCAGCTGTTTGTCACCTACGCTGCAGCCGCACCTGGCAGACCTGCAGCCAAGCGGACGATAGGCAGGTGGGTCACCTCCTGCATAGATCTCTGCTATAAGTTGGTGGGCATGGAGCCTCCCAGAGGGATAAGAGCTCATTCTACCCACCATACTCAATCAATCAATAAATCAAAATCTTTATTTATTCAGGCGAACATCATTGAGCATAGCTCATTTACAAGATGGACCTGAGTGGTCATAACAATATAAGGTTACAAATTTTACACAAAAACATGGTACTGAATGAACACAAATACAAAGATTTATGAATGAGACAGGTATACAAATATTTACATATATACAAGGCAAAATGACATTGGACCTAGATCATATTAAAAGGAAAGAAACAAACAGTATTGTAGGGATAAAGCTAGGGCAATGGGACTTGGGGGGGCATTTTTGTACGAAGTAGGTTGGAGAACAAGCTAGAAGAACAATAAAGAAATAGGGGGTAGTATAAAGAGGGGTAGGGGAAGGAGGGTGTGTGAGAGGACTAGGCCTTATGGAAGCAATTGCATGATTCTGGGAATAGACTAGTGTACATTTTTTTAAAGGATGTTAAAGGAATGAGGGTATCCAATTTCAAGGTCTTTTGAAGAGAATTCCAGATAAGTGCTAGGGAGTAGCTGATTGCAGCCCTTCCATACCGGTGCAGGTGATAGGAATCTTCAGCATGATGAGTTTATTGATCCTTAGGTGTAAGGCCTGGATGTGATCCGTTGAAACAATCTGAGATGTAGGAAGGAGTTTGTTTGTCAGAGCTTTGTAGATCCAGACAGCAGCATTTTTGTTTCTTCTATGTTGTAGGGATGTCCAACTGACTGCATTGTAGAGAGAGCAATGATGGGTGCTGGAGGGAAGATCTGTAATGAATCTAATAGCTCTATGATACAAGGTGTCTAATTTATTTAAATGGGAGAGGGAACAGTGACCATAAAGGAAGTCAGCGTAGTCAATGAGGGATAAGAATGACGCCAGGATTAGCCTTTGTTTGGAATCTCTGGTCAGGTAGTGTTTGATCCTGTAAAATAGGCCAAGTCTTTGTCTAAGCTTTATAGAACATAGAAACATAGAAGTTGACGGCAGATAAGGACCGCAAGGCCCATCCAGTCTGCCCATTTCTTTTTCTACCTTATAAATGTGCCATCGGCCTTTGCTATGTCAGTGACCTATCTATTCATAGTCATTTGTATTGCTCCCTTATGCCTATCCCATGCCTGTTTGAAGCCCTGCACTGTATTCATAGCCACTACTTCTTGTGGTAAGCCATTCCATGCATCTACCACCCTTTCTGTGAAAAGAATTTCTCACATTCCCCTTAATCAGCCTCCTCTAATCTCATGCTGTGTCCTCTTGTCCTGCTATTTTTCTTATATTTAAACATGTTAGACTCTTTCACCTTGTTTATGCCCCTAAGGTGTTTAAATGTCTCGATCATATCACCTCTCTCCTCCTTTGCTCAAGGGTATACATATTGAGCTCCGTTAATCTGTCCTCATATGTCTTCTGATGCAGTCCCTGCACCATTTTGGTTGCCTTCTCTGGACTGCCTCAATTTGGTTAATGTCCTTGTGAAGGTGTGGCCTCAATACTGCACGCAGTACTCCAGATGGGGCCTAACCAATGTCTTGTACAGAGGGATTATTACCTCCCTCTTCGACTTGTGATACCCCTACTAATACACCCTAACACCCCTAGCCTTACCTACTGCTTTAGAGGTCTGCTTGGATGATTTCAGGTCATCAGTGATGATGATGCCCAAGTCTCTTTCTTCCTTTGTGACTGCTAGCAACTCCCTCCCAGCCTATAAGTGGCTTCAGGGTTTCTCTTCCCTATGTGCATGATTTTGCACTTCTTTGCATTAAATCCCAGTTGCCACTCTTCTGACCATTCTGCTAGTTTATCCAGATCTCTTCTCATTCTGCCCACCCATCTGGATCATCTACTCTGTTGCAGATCTTGGTGTCATCTGCAAACAGACAAGCCTTACCCTCTAGTCCATCTGCTAGGTCACTAATGAAGATGTTGAATAGGACTGGCCCCAGGACTGATCCCTGAGGTACCCCACTTGTGACTTGCATCTCTTCTGACTGTATACCATTTACCACCACTCTCTGTTTTCTGCCAGTCAACCAGTTTGCCACCCAGTTGACCAACTTTTTCAGGAGCTCTTCAATGTGGCTAGTATAGTCGAGTTTATTGTCAATCCAGACTCCAAGATATTTGAATTTGTCCACATATTCCAGATTTTCACCAAGGATGGTAGATAATTGTGGGAGGGTGAATGATGGGACAGTGGAAGAGCAGCTCTTGGTGGCAAAGAACATAGCTTTCGTTTTCTTGGCATTTAGTAGTAATTTCTTTTCTAGTAAGTTGTGCTGTAGGAGGGAGAACTCAGACTGTAAAAGCTCATAGGCTTTTGATGGTGAGGTTACTGACATATAGTACAGTATCATCTGCAAAGAGGTGAATATTAGATTGTGAGAGATTGGAGTCAATATTGTTGATGTAAATGGCAAAGAGGATGGGGCCCAGGATGGAACCTTGCGTACACCTCTTAGGAGTGGTTTAGAGGTAGATAGGTCACCTTCATTTTTACCAGTTGTATTCTTCCGGGCGATAGCATCTAGAACCATTTAAGAGAGAGTGAGTCAAGGCCTATGGAGTTCAGAGAGGAGATTAGTAGTTCATGGTCCACAGTGTCAAAGGCTTTGCCTAGATCCAGGAACACAAGCACAGGTGTTATTCTTTTGTCTAAGGCAGTCTGCCAGTCATTTGTAACTTTTGCTAAGGCAGAGATGGTGCTGTGATAGATCTAAACCCAGATTGAGCTGGATTAAGGAGATTATTGGTATCAAGGTAGGCACTTAACTGAAAGTTCACTAACTTTTCAAGCATTTTGGACAGTACTGGTAAGATGGAAATGGGCCTATAGTTGTTGAGGTCCATGGGATCTGCCTTAAGTAGTGGAAACACTCAGCTGTCTTCCATATTGAGGGGATAGAACCAGTGGCTAGGGACAGATTGAAAAGGTGAGTGAGGGGGCAGCTAAGGCGGCAATGCTACTTTTAGAAAGTAGGGATCCAGGAGTCTGCACCTGCGCTTTTAGTTGTATCTAGTTGGAATAGTAGGTCTTCTACTTCTTTTAAGAGTATTGATTTGAAGGAGAATGTGGAAGCAGCCTTTTGTCCCTCAGTAGATTGTAAGTTTAGTGATGACCTCAATAGGTTTGCAGGTGAGGAATCAAAAGCTAGGCCAGCTGTAGTGAAATGATCGTTGAAGGCATTTAAGATTTCTTGCTTGTCAGCGATTTCAACACTATTTAGGTGCACTTTGGGTGGTAAGACAGGGGTAGAAGCTTGACCTAGGATCCCCTTTATGGTACCCCAGAACCTGGAAGGGTTGTGATAGGAGGCATCCAATTCAGCTGTGTAGAAGGCAGCCTTGGCATTTCTCACCTGTTTTGTGCAGGAATTTCTGGCTTTTCTGAATTGAAGCCAGTCATTTGGATCCTTGGTCTTTCTTGCCTTTTCCAGAGTTTATCTCTGGCAAGCAATCTTGGATTTAAGGTCAGCAGAGAACCAGCGACAAGATTTGAGTTTGGTTCTGGCACTGGTGAGGGGTGCATGTATATTGAGGGCACTTATGATAATATCACTTAAGACCTGAAGAGCTGACTCTATTGAAGCTGTGAGATAGAATTTTGCCAACGTGTGGTGGCACAAATCATGGAGATATCCTGAAATATTAAAGTTCTTTTGACCTTCTTGGGAGAAATTTTGCAGGGTTGGTGGCTTGATTGTTGATCTTATGCCAGCTATGGGACAGTGATCACTTATGTCACTGAATAGCACTCCAGCATGAGAATACAGATGAGGCTTATTTACCAACATGATGTCCAGGAGTGTGCTGTTGAGATTATTCTTTGGATTAATCCTTGTTGGTTCTTTGATTAATTGAGTGAATCCATAAGTGTCACAGAAGGTTACCAGGGGTGCAGATGCATTGGCTAGCCAATTTAAATTCAGGTCACCTAAAATGATGGTGTCTTCAGGGCCTAGATTAAGTATAGATCCTAGGTGGGATAGGAGTTTGAGGCCTGCAGAGGGGGGCCTGTAGCAGCCAATCAGTTGAAAAGATGATATGTTGGGAAGTGTTATTTTAATTGATAAGCATTCGAATTCCTTTGGCTGTGATGTAATATTGAGGCAGCATGCAGAGATGTTTGCTTTGACATAGATGGCTACCCCACCAACCCTGGATGGACGGTCAGATCTGAAGAGCTGGTAGTTGGGAAGATTTATTTCACTGTCTTTTGTTGCAGATTTGAGCCATGTTTCAGAGATAACCAGAAAGTCAAGTAAGGTGTGTGCAACCCAGGCCTGTATTAATGAGAACTTTTTTAAGCGGCTGCAGGCGTTGATATGAAGAAAACTCAGGCCATTTACGGAGGCTAAGTCAGCTGGGGAGATAGAGCTTTCTGTGGGTCCAGGGTTGATTTCAACAGTACCAACACAGATCAGCAGAAAGATTAGTTTGATGAGGGCACCAAGTGATAGGAATAGGGAGTAGTCAGAGGACTTTCTCTTCTTGCTTGGGATCCAATGTATAGTGGGCGATGATCCTGCTGTGTGGTTATAGATTTTGTCATAATGTACCAGCTTAATGGACAGGTATAGGGGGTCATTATAGTGCCAATAATGGAGCAGGGGGCTTATGGAGTATCGAACTGGTTGTGAGCCTTTTTGTGGGATACCCCAGGGATTACAGTGCAGAAGTGGCAGTATATACTTGGGGAATTGAGGGGCATCCACTGGGGACAGCAGTCCCCAATACTGTTGCATCGGTGGCTGCTTCCAGGGATGTCCCTATCCAGGAAATCTGCAGGGCTGCTACCTGGAAGTCAGCACACACCTTCATCACCCATTACCACATCGACCTTGAGTCACGTCGGGATGCTGGTTTTGGGGCCTCGGTTCTCCAGTCTCTATTCCCTAAGTAGAGGGTGTGCGCCTTGCCTCCCTCCTCCCAGAGAACTGCTAGGAGTCTGCCAGACAGTGTAGATGAACAACATATCCATGTCCCTAGAAATACAGGTTACTCACCTGTAACAGGAGTTCTAGGAATGGTATATGTTGTTCATCCACACGACCTCCCCGACCTCCCCGGCTTCGACGCGCAACCTGAGCTTCCAGCGGGCCAGATCTGGTGTCATGGGGCGCAGCCGAGAGTTTTACCACCCGGGTGGGTGGGAGGAGCCAGCTTGAAGACCTTCCGGCAAGATTTAAAGCAGCAAGGATACCTGCCAGACAGTGTGGATGAACAACATATACCATTCCTAGAACTCCTGTTACAGGTGAGTAACCTGTATTTTCTTTCCTAGTTTTGAGTCTGCATTACCATTTTTTTTCACATTTCAAATAGAAGTAGCACTCCTTTTAATATGGCTAGGATGAGGTTTTCATCAATGTTCTTAGCTACCTTTGTACTGTACACCAGCTGTCCCATAGGTCAGGGAGCCATGTCGTCTGATGCATGCTATTTTATTTTAGTCACAAGAAAAGTGATATTAAACAATGGATTGTTTAAAGTAACAGAATATATTGGTGAAAACCTGGCTGAGCCATATTAAAAGGAGCACTCCTTTTATTATTTAACTGTAAGAAAGTGGTATAACAGGTGAAAAAGGTATCATACAAGTCTGGAGATAAGGGAAAATCTAAAATACAATTAAAAAGTATAGGTCAAAATTTCCACTGCTGTCTGGAACTGCTGCTTTAATTTCAGAAAAATGGAAGTACTACTACAGAAAGAGCCAGACAACGCTAGGATTCACAGCTGTTAAATAAATCATACAATATATTTTTACTGAGTCCTTAAACATTCTTGCCCCCTCTTTCCTGGATGAAAACATGTTTACCTCAGAGACAGGATGTTCAGTATGTGCGACTTGATAGTGGAAGGGCTATGATACTGAATACACATTCAGGAAGTTCTGGCAACTGTTTTATCTTTCATTTCCAAAATCTCTAACTTGCAGCATCAGATTTTCTTGGATTTGTTCAGGAAGGTGTTCATGACACTGGGAGGTGATTGTCTTGGAATCATCAAAATAGTAAAGAACATAAGAAGTAACTGGCAGAAGGAGACCTTTAGGGCTATCTTGTCTGCCCGATTTGTGCTAGGTTCTTGTATTTTAGAAATTTATAGTTCTAAAAACTGGGATCCAGAATCTATGCTGAGTACCACAGCAAGGCTTCATTAACAACTACGACCATTGTTTGAGAAACATAGACAATGACAGCAGAAAAAGGCCATTGGTCCATCCAGGTGGAAAGCGGATTATAAGGACATGGATACAGTTCACTGTCCACACTTTGGCAGTTCCACTGGAACAAGCTTTTTTTTTTTCAGATGTCTTCAAGCTAAGCTTCTCCCACAATCCATGCTGTATATCCCCCTGAATATGCTGCAAGATGTCAGATCTCCTTTTTTGCTGGAAGAGACAGGTCCCTTCCTTAGCAGCTCCTGCTGTGGTTCTTGTTTCCCTCGACTCCTCTCTATGAAGGATAGAGCCATGCAAACTGGGATTAAAATTCTGCATTTAGTGCTGCCAAAAGACATCAGTCACCAACCCACATGAGACATTCCCGTACTGCCTGGGCAGGCAGCATGACATGGCCGAGTGTGTCTTATGTCTTTCGATGCTTCTGGAATCTCTCGAGGATAGGAAGCACTGGCTCACCCTTAACTGTCCTTTGGAAAGAGAGATCCAAAGACCCAGTCCAAAGGTCACATGCAGGTCTTGGCGGCTGCCAGGTTGGCTGCTCAGCTGCAGTCTTAGGAGTAGAAGTGGCGACCACTGCAGTGGGCATCTCCTTGGCCTTGGTGCTTCTCCCAGCTGGGTCCAGCATTAGAGGGTCATTCATGAAATGCTTCTATGAGATGTGCTGGCCCTCCAGACCTTGAGGAAAAGCTTTCCCCCTGTGACAAGAAGCACAAGTGCCCTTGGCACTGGTCGTGGGACCAGGAGAGTTCGAGATCCTCCTGGTCCCTCAACTCCCCCAATCACTTGAATTTGGTTGAGGCTTCCACAGTCAAAGGTAGGGTCAAGAACTCCTCTGCACCCCTGTTGGGCTATCAGCCTGAACTCTAGGGTTATTCTGCATCACTGTCATGGCTCTTGCTGTCTCATAAATTTCTAAGCCTGTAGCTGGTGAGTGCTGTGTTTTTTTGGTTTTTCCAGTGTTGCAAGTTGAGGACAGCTTATGTGCGCAGGTACCTTTAGAGGTGGGTGTGCACTAAATGTTTTTATTTCATTAACTCTAGTTGTGTATGTCATGAGGATCTTCCTCGAATCTGTCGACCAGTTATTGGGCAAAATCAATCACTTGATGTCTCAGACCACAGTTCTCCCAGTCCTGACTCAGGAGAAGAAGAAGAAGAAGAAGAAGCATTTATATAGCTCTTTCATACACAATTTATCCCAAAGCACTTTACAAGCAATGCTGGACTGAATACTGAAGTGACTGAATGTGTAGTGGCAGCCATATTGCACATCAACACCCACACACAGCCTGGACAATTGCATAAAACATTTTTATGGGAAGGGGAATATTGGCCAGGACGCTGGGAATGTCCTCTACAATCATTGACCAGCAACAGGCCTCTCCCAAGGTGACCTGTCCAGTGATAATGACTGGGCCACATCCTCCTGTCAGTGTGGCTCAGTTGGTAGCACATCCACCTCTGGACCAGAAAGTCATGGGTTCTCATCCCACACTGGGATTGGACTCATACCTAAATGCTGGCATTCGAGTGCAGTATTGGGGGGAGCTGTACTGTTGGGGTGTGCCGTCCTTCAGGTGAGATGTTAAACCAAGGTCCCTTCTACCCATCCTGGTGCTGTTCTGGTGGGTGTCCAGGTGAAGGTAAAAGAACCCAAGGCTCAGTCATTATCCCCAGCCAGGTCACCTTGGGAGAGGCCTCTATCAGTGATTGAACAGCCAAAGCCTCATTTGCTCAATGTAAGGAGGTATGTGGCCTACCATGACCAGCCAGAGGGTTCTCCTTGACGCTGATGGTCATGGTTCCGAGGTGATCCTGTTCTTGAGCATGCTCAACCAGGAGGTATTGCTGTGGATACTTCTTGACCTCATCATCCTCAGAGGAGGAGAGGCACTGGTATAAGATGTCCTGGCACTATGAGGAACTCATCTGCCAACAGTGGTGTATTGCCAGGCAGGGTAAGACTTTACCCTCCAAATCTTTGATTACCTGGCAGACACCAGTCATGCCCTCACCAGTCCACATTGTGCAGATGATTCCCACAACTGCTTCTCCACCATGGGAGTGGAGCTGCTGCCAGGGCAGTCAACAGTGAGCACTCTGGCTAAGGAGGCTGGCTTGGCAAACAGCTTGCCAGGCCACTTGTTGATGGAGATCACCCAATCCAAGGATTCTCAGGTGGTCCATGGCAAGAAATGGACAAAAACAATTTTCAAGCAGTCCTCGGATGACTCTGATTGACTGTCCATGGTGTACTGTGGAACTCACATCTTCGACTGGGGTTTGGTTGAAGAGTCGACCACTGATCATGAGCTGGTGTCATTCAGGGCTGTTCTCTGGCTCGTGTGGGAGTTCATCCTTTACAGACATCCTGTACAGGGAAATATTCCCAGGTGTTGGCTTTCCCATGGTTGAGGCCATATTGGTAGTGGCCCTGGAGCTTTGACAGTGGAGGCTATATTGGTTGTGGCCCTGGAGGTTTGACAGCTTCCAACATACTGCCCAGCACCCTCTCACAGTAGGATACACTAATGTGTAGTCCCAACTGGTCTCTATTTGAGGTTCACAGACCACTCTTCGGCTAAAGGGCTGGTCTCTGACTTGGCCTTTTGCAAATCTAGGGGCCAAGGGGACATGGACAAGCCTTCGGACAAGGAGTCCAAAACAACTGACCACGTGGTTAAAAAGGTGTATACTGCGATGTCCATGGGTCTCCATCAGGTGAGTTACTCTGTCATGATGGCCAACTTTGGGCAGTTCCTGTTTGGAGTCCTTGATGAGATCTTCCCTCATCGCCCTGCCGACCAGCAGTTGCTGGTGAAGTTGGTTTGGAACTATGGTCAGTCACTTTCCAGGTACCAGCTGCAAGCAACCTTGGACATGGGCAATTCTTCTGCATAAGCCATAGCAGAGGGCCTGGCTGTGTCTCTCCACCATTAAGGTGGACACCCAGTACAAGGTGGCCGAAGTCCCTTTTCTGGGCACTGACCTCTTTGACACCAGGGAGGGAGGACATCTCATGCACATAGAGAAGTCCAACACCACTCTCAACTCTGTGGTATTATCCCAGAAAGACCAGAAAACAAATGCCTAAGAAAATGAATTTCCAGTATCAGTCCTTTCAGCCACTGCCTCCTTAGCAGCAGGCTCAGCAGAGGCAATATCAGGCTTGGTGCCAAAATCCAAGTTCAGTGACCAAAGCCCAAAACGAGGTAGGGCTTGGGTAGTGCTGCCTCTCCAGCTATGGCAAGTAGTGCTCCCAAAAAAGCGGCACAGTGGCAGGTTGGGGGGTGTCATCTCTCCACCCATCCTGTTTCTGTCTACACACCCAGTTAGGGGTCAGCTACCCTACTTCTTACCACATTGATCCACTATCACAACAAAGAAGTGGATGTTTGAGGTGGTAGGCAGAGGGCTAACTCTGGGTTGTGAGGCTTTCCTGCCTTACCACCTTCATGCTCATTGGGAGGCCAGGGTGTCACAGGACATCCTGTTCACTCTTGGGAAGGACATCACTTAACTCCTCTTGAAAGGAGCCATAGCCCGTGTCTCAGTAGCCCTGGCCAGTCAGGGTTCTGTGTCCAGGTACTTCCTGGTTCCAAAACAAATGGGGGGGGGCTGCACCCCATGCTGGACCTACATGATCTGAACCAGTTCACGTGGAAGCATAAGTTCTGGATGACCATTTTGAATCAGGTAATTCCTTCTTTGGAGCTGGTCATGTGGTTCTGCTGCCTGGACCTGCAAGATGCATTCTTCCACATCCCAGTCTGTCCATCCCACTACCAATATTTCTAGTTCTTTGTGGAAGGGATACTGTACTAGTACCAGGCCATTCCTTTCAGTCACTTGTCCATGCCACGGGTTTTCACCAAGTGCATGGCAGTGATGGCAGCCTTCCTGTGATGCAAGGGCATTATGGTGTATCCCTACCTGGATGACTGGCTGTTAGTCAGGCCATCCAAAGAGACCATTGAGAGGCCCAGAGATATGGGCCTCCAGACCTGTTGTGAATTGGGCCTGTTGGTCAATCCACACAAGGGCTAACTTGACCACTCGCAGGTGATCAGATTCATTAGGGCAGAACTAGATTCCCTGTGGGCCAAAGTTTGCCTCCCAGCTGACTAAGTACCGGATCTTACTTCCTTTGCCTGATCATTTCAGGTTGTGCTCTCGCACCCTACCAGGATTTCCTGCGGCTGCTGTGGTACATATCATCCTGTACTAGCATGGTCCACTGGGCCCACTGGTGGATGTGTCAACTGCCCTGGGAACTGGGTCATCTGTGGTCCCAGCACCTAGGCCACTTGGACCAGACAGTCACAGTGATCCAGTCAATGTGGGACACTATCCAGAGTTGGCTAGTCCTTGAAGAGCTGAGGGAAGGAATCCTGTTTGTCCACCTAGAACTGTCTATCACATTGACTATGGACACATCTCTGGTGGGGTGGGCAACACACTTGGTAGCCCACAGAGTTCACTGGTTCTGGTCACCACAGGCATTCCGTCATCACAGGAATCTTCTGGAGTTCTGTGCCATGTGGCTTGCTCTGACAGAATTTGCCCCTCAGGTCGGGCTGTGCAAGTGCAGGCAGACATGACCATGATCATATTTTATCTGAACGGACAGGGTGGAATGCACTCCCTTCCCCTTTGTTGGGAGGCTATCCATGCCTGAACCCTTGTACACAGACTGGGAGAAAGACCTTCTGACAATCCATATTAGAAGAGTGAGCAGTCAGCTGGCAGATGCTCTAAACTGGGTAAGAGAGATGATGCACGAGTGGTATCTGAATCAGGAGGGTGGTCATCCACCTGTTCTCCATGTGGGGTACCTGTCTGGTGGATCTGATTGCCTCCTGAAAAAAATGCAAAACTGAGGCTGTTTAGTGTCCACACCCAGTCCAGGACACTGTTAGGAGAAGCCTTTGTGAGGCCCTGGATCCTGGACCTCATGCAACAAAGGAAGGTCAGCACCCAGTCCAGGTCACTTTAAAATGATTCATTTGAAAAGTGCCATATTGCAGTAAAACTGGCTCACAAGCTGGAAGGAAGAAACTCTTATGTTTCACCTGGTTACCCACCAGTCTTCAAGATGAAGCCTGGTGGGCAACTAGGCGAAATGTAAGAGTTTCTTCTAGCCTGCCTGTGAACCAGTTTTATTGCAATATGGCACTTTCCAAATAAAGCATTTTAAAGGTACCGTGACTAGATATTCACCTTCCTTTGTTGCTTGAACTGTGTAGTCTATAGCACCAGCCACTTCTCAGTGCCATTTTTCCATGTGATTGCTCTACCTGGACCTCATGTATGCCTTCCCTCCCTTTCTCATGTTCCACAAGGTGGTGGTCAGGGACCAACAGAACAAGGCGCATATGATCCCAATAGCTCCAGTCTGACCCAGGCAATTTTGGTATCTGGATCTCCTCAGCCTCAGCAGCAGAACTCTGAGGCATCTGCTTCTTCCCCGATCTGATGACCAGGCAACAGGGGACAGTGCTGCACACTGACCTTCAATCTCTGCACCTCTCGGGCCGGTTCCTGGGCAACTAGAGTTCTAGGGCATGGGTCTGTTGGAAGATGTGTTCATCATTGTGGAAGCCTTTTGATAAGAGTCAACTTGCAAATGTGATGCATTTAAGTGAAAGAAGTTCTCCATCTGGTGCCAGGACAAGGAGTTTGATCCCCTTGCCTGCCCTAAGGGAAGCATCTTGGAGTACCTCTAGTCCCTTTCTCAGTTGGGCCTGCATGCATCGACCGTTAAAGAGGAACTGTCATCTACAGGGTTTCTAAATATCTGAAAGCCCATAAAAGGCTAATTTGAGTGAGCCATTGTGTTTAACTGTGAGTCTTTGCAGTCCAGAATTATTAATATGTAAATCAGCCTATAATTAAGGGCTGGGGGCAGCCATGTGTTTTAGGCTCCTGACAGAAAATTATGTCACTGAAGGTCTAGGCTCTCCTTTGACTGTAGATAATCCAACATGTTAAACAGGAAATTGTTTGTTTTATTAAGTGTGTTTTAAGGTGTTATTACAACACTTTCTATATTAATAATAATTGTTTTGTATATGCATTAAAACAAGTGAGTTATCACATTTACATTTCAAACTGTTAGTAAAAATAATCCATCTTCGGGATTGCTTTAACCTCTAGGCCATACTGCTAGCTGATCATCAGAAACTACACATCTCAAGGCTGGCTCTGTGGTACCAATAGGTATTGGGGTCCCATATCAGGATTTCTAAACCCTGGCTGTATGCATGTCAGTACAGATTTCTGGGACTGCCATGGCACCAATTTCTGTATTTTTCTGTTCCCTCTCTTACAGCCTTTTCTCTTACAATTTTTGGTGTGAACTCAGGAAGACTTTCTGGCAATTCTTAAAGGGGGAAAGGACATGCCAGCTAGTGTGGATGAACAACATATGCCACTACTAGAACTACTGTTACAGGTGCATAACCTGTGTTTCTGGTTAAGAAAGCCATTGAACTGAAAGGCTTTTCTTGTAGTTCAATGGGTAAGCAACCAGCCACGCCTTCTTTCTGGAGTATATAAGCAGTTCCTCCCAGCCTCCATCTGAAGCACTTTCTCTTTGTCCCACCATCCTCCCCATCTCCTCCAGTGGCTTACCTCTCTACTCCCCAGGTTTCCTTCCTAATGTACTTTTTGCCAACTGACCCTTCCCACGGCCCCTGTAGGGGTGGAAGAGGGGTGGAACCCTCTTGCAGGGTTCCTTGCTTTCAGTACCCCTACATGGTGGCAATTCCTACTGGAATAGAGAGTGTGAATGGCCACAAACATTGTTAAACAGATGCACAAGCATAACATTATTCTGGATGAGAAAGCCATTGAACCACACAACCAACCCAGCCTCCCCTGGCAAGTGGCACACGGATCCCTGCTTCCAGCATGCAAAGTTCTGATGTCACGGGGCAAAACTGGGGAATATACCAACTGGGTGTTGGGAGGAGCTTAACTTGAAAATGCCCGATGCAATGCCTGTTCCAGTGGAACTGCCAGAGAGTGGATGTGAACTGTATACCACTCCTAGAACAATGGTTAGAGGTGCGTAAGCTATCTTTTCTGTGCATTATGGCTTGCCATTTGTCATGCAACATTAAAAAAATATCTGAAAATGTTCTCCAGGCTTTGCTGCTTCTAGAATGATGGGCAAGACTGCACATATAGCAGGTCTAATGTCAGCAAAATTTCCCCAAGCTTAATCGCAGACATTTAGTATCAGTGCTTACGGTTTTAAAAACTTGGTGTACGACTGTGTCTTCTGGTTCAAGCCTTTTTATGATGTCAACAACTGGACTCATATTCTCAAATTTCAGAGTACATTATGCAGTATTTTTCTTTACGTCAGTGTCAATGTGGTCTTTTATTTTTTTTTCTTTCTTTCCAGTTCCTTTGTCACTTAACAAGAAGTCTGTGAATGGCTTCCACATTGCCTGGAGTGCATTTACACCTTTGAGAACAGAAATCCACCCGCTTTGAATTACAGTTCTTGTTAGTTTTAGTTTTACACTTTGTTTTGAACACACAGCACTATACTTTCTTTTCCGTTCATGAGCATATTTAAATAATATCCCAGAGTGACTTCAAGAAACCAAGAACATGTTTGGTCAAATTAGACAATTTTAATGCTGCTTTAAGGGGAAGTAAACATTGCAGAAGTCACTCAAATTGTGAAAACCCATATAAAGATCTTTCAAATGAGGTATTGGGCTTACCTGTAGGTGTCAGGAGTCCTGAGATATAAGTACCTAAATCATATGCAAATCGAAACAAGGTAGCAGCCATTTCATTTAATCAGTAGACCAACAGTGATGTCACTGAGGGGCAAGCTGTAATTAATAATATGCATCTTGCCCCTCAGTGACATCATTTTCTGTTTTTAAATCGCTGCTGCCTTGTTTTGATTTACAGATTAATTAGACAGTCATATCTCAGGACTCCTGACACCTACAAGGAAGCCCAGTGCCTCGTTTGAAATATCTTTTTGTGGGCTTTCACAGTCTGCATGACCCCTACAATGTTTACTTCCCCTTTAAGTATGCCGTTCAGCAAGTGGCAGTGTTTTGAATTCCAGTTTTGCTTTTTTTTTTTAATATTCATAGCTAATAGAAACTACATTTTCCGAATTTTTCAAATACATATCTATCACTTATTGTAGTAGAGCTGCAATCAGAACACTATTCCAGGATTCAACAATCTCCACGTCTGCTATATCTAGTCCTTCTCACAAACCATTTAGCATTATCTGCAGTGTACACTGTATGTAGAAACTTTCATTTTGTTACATTTATGTTCAGGACTTCCTTGTAGATGAGCTTCTCTGCTAAATGGAAATTTTCTGGTAAACTAAAAAAAAAACACAACACCCAGGACTGATTTGGAAGTGGTATGTATACATTCTGTAGAGGTTTTTCTGAGTAAACTTTTTTTTCTTTTCGTTTTCCCTCCAGTTTGGACTCTTGCATGCCCTCTGTCTCCCGTCCAGATGGTTGGGATCACCTTGGTTGCACTCTTTCTCTGACTGGGAGGGAGAGAGGTGGAGTGTCTTCTTTCACAAATATTTCTAATGCCGGCCCTTGGGTATCCATCGGGGGAGCGTGACTGCTTAGCAACCTGCGCACTTGCACTGATCCACCAGTCAGCCTCTGTGTGGGATTCTGGGGCAGTCATATGGTTCCCAGTCAACAAACTGGCAGTACAATGAACTGGCCCAATGATCACACATTTTAAATAATTACCCATAAGTAAATTGGTCTCATACTGAGGGCACATTTAGGTTACCACTCATCAATGTTTTACATGCCTGAATCCCTGTTATTTATGTATGGAAATGAGTGTGAAATATTGTTAATAGAGCCTTACATACATCACCCTGGAAATATTCACTTTATACAAGTTTTATAGGGCTTGCACTGAGCAGCTGTTGTCTGTACAGGTTCTATCACTTTTTAAATTGATGTGCTGTAGACTGTATTTACAGTTGGTTCACTGATGTAGCTGATGGAAACATACCCAACTTGGGCCCTGGTCATGATTGCCAGTGCTGTGACAGGTCTCAGGGAGTCAAGCAGGAGCACTCCCATATTGCACATGCCAGACTGGCCTGACAAGAGACTACTGCAGCTGTGAGGGGGTGTGAGGGAGTCAGGCTAGAGTTATCCCTTATTGTGCAGGCCAGTTAGGCCTGTCATATGATTTTACACCACTAAAGTTGGAGTTTCAGAAATTGGGACAAGAGCCATCTCTTTTGCTTAGGCCAGCTGGACCCAAACAGAGGTCACCACCATTGAGTGGGATCATGGGGAGTTGGGAAGGGACTCCTCCAACATTGCTTTGGCCAGTTGGGCTTTTGCCTGTGGCTCGGTTCCATGTCAAAATAGTGATTGAGGAATCATGATGTGTGATAATGGTACCGGACCCAAATCACGACCACTCTTGACAATGAATTTTTCTGCAGGGGGCTTTGCCCCCCCCCACACCCTTGTGGAGGGCTTGGGGGGGCAAAACTCAGGGATGGGGGAACCAGGATCACTAAAAAAGTGTCAGTGCTGTGATTCAGCTGCCGTTATATCACTTCACCATTCCTCAATCGCTATCTCCACAGGATACCCTGTGGCTCTGATCTAAGGGAACTGCCTCCTGCTGATGTAAGGAACTGCTGTTTTTGCATAGGTATTGGCTATTTGCTGTTGGACTGCTGCTGCACTATGCCTTAATCTGGCTTTAATTGTTAAGCCTTTCAGTGCAATTGGGGCAGAGGTGATCACATGACCTTGGCCAGCCAATTAGGCTGAGCCGCAGCACCAGCTATCTGCCACATAGTCATCTGTTTGGGCCACTCAGCCCAGGCTATAATTGCCACCTCTGTGGGGAGTTGCAAGAAGTCAGGCAGGAACCCTCCAGTATTGTGCAGGCCAGTTGGGCCCTATGAGTGATCACCACCACTTTGAGGGGTCCTGGGGAGTCAAGCAGGAGCAAGGGTGTAACTAGAGGTCATATCTGAATAAGGAAAACTATGACCAGTAGTCCAAGGGCCTAAGCTGTAGTGTTGCAGATGCCTTGTTGGGCATTTAAAGTAAGGAATAAGACACCACAGGGTAGGATTTATGCTGGGACTGTCTCATGTTCAGGCACATAGTGAGGGTTGATGCCATAAGCTGAGGGCCTTAAGACCACTGAAAGTGCTTTAATGTGCCACAGGAGCATTTGCGTCCAGAATCTATATATGTTCAAACATACAGAGCACTCAGAAATTAATCTCAGCATAAACCCACTGTGGAGTGTCTTATTGTACTTATAAAATAGGTAACTAGTCAATTTCTTAAGTGAAATAAAACAATGTAAAATGAGGTACAAAAATAATAAAAAGGGGAAATTTTAGGTAAAATAGTTCTCTCACAGATGGTGTGCCATTAAGGGGTAGAAGGAAGATAGGTTCAGCTAGTGTGTTACCTTTGGGTTCTGCCCCCCTTCCCCGGAGTAAGTAATAGCAGCAATCCTAAAGCACAATCAAAGTACTGATAACCAAATAATGTTTTGAAAATATTTTTTGGGGTCAATTTAGTTTTTATTAAACTTTTCAAAGGCCAGACATATTTTGAAAAAAGCCTTAGTTACAACTAGATTATACTGTGGTTAGACAAGTGAATAAAATTATCACAGTAACATAACTGAACTGGAGACTGGAATGCCACTCTCCATTCAGCTAGTTTGATTGGCTGTTAGGAAAAGGGCAAGGAGGGTGCTATCACCAGGGTTGAGAAATAAAAAGGAACGTTTGAGGGGTACAGTATTCATAAAGGTTGCTAAGGGGTGTGTATGTGCACTATATGGTACAATCCCCTTATCTTGCCTGGGAGGGGGTAGTGTCCACTCAGGGATTGCTCAAACAATTAATGGTGTGGGAAGTGGGATGGATCACCAGCCTGGGAGGAACCCAATTCAATCAGTCAAAGGACTGATGTCTGGTCCTAAGCCATAGTATGCAAGAGGCACACATTCCACCTAGAGGAGAAATCCTCACTGAACCCACTAAGGGAGAATGTATTTTTTTCCATGGTGTATATTTGCCCAATATGGTTCATCACTCTGAGAGCTCTGGCATCTGTCGGGTTACCCAGAGGTGGGTAATTATTTTCGTAGCAGCAGTCAGCAGTATGCCAAATAGATATCAGGGATGTGGACCCCTAAGGCACCTTAGAAATTGGAGTAGCAGGAATAATTCTGCAGTTAATGTGAGGGGGAGTGCAGTACAATTCCGAGAATTTGGATTCCAGTGCCTCAAAGAATATCTGAGTCAGGCTCATATAATGTGGGAGTGGGTAGGTCTTAGTTCCCCACAGTTCCACCAACATGAGGTGGTACACAGTGTTGTGAAGTGTGAGGTGATTACCAGGGTTCTGATGTAGTGAGAGAGTTGTTTCCAACTATAATCCCGCCATTAGTATAAGGCTGTCACTTTTGATTGCCATACAGGCCCTATGCCAGATCTCAGCTGGGATTGTGATGCCGAGTTCTTCTTCCCATTTATGAGCTATACCCTACAACCAAGGAATTCTCACCTGTGGAGTGATTCGTATTACTGTGAAACCACATGAGAGGACGGGCCTATTCTCATGAAAGCTAAGAAATATTTAATAAGTGCTGAGAAGGTTTTCAGTGCATTGACTATGTTTGGCAAAGACTGAATATAATGGTCCGGCCTGGTAGCGCTGAGGGTTGAGACGCTGGATGTCACACCTCGCACCATGCCAGTGACCTGGGTTCGGGAGTGGACTCGGGGAGCCGAGGGTCAGCTGGGGGGAGAACGGCTGAGCGTCCGATGGCTCGCCTTGTCCGGGGGGAGGGTGGGAATTCAACCCGGGTGCACGGTGACCTCTGGCGGAGGCTGGGGGCATGACAGCGTGTCTGCACCTTGGGGGTTTGATTGGTTGTGGACAGAGGCCTCTAGACCAGTCACCTCTAGGGGCCGCATCATCTATGGGGAGGACGTTGCGGACATCGGTACTTGCACCTTGATGTCAGGGGCTGGCAACATTCCTTACAGAACAGGGAAAAACACCACCCCTGCTCCTGGCAAATTGCCCTTACAACAAACAATTGCCCCAGATCTTGATAATTTGCCCCTGCTCCTGGCAAATTACCCTAGCATTGGACAGTTCTTTTGGTGTAGTGAGAAAGTGTATCTACTAGTTCCAGTTTTGCCAACGCATGGAGGTAGACTCAGTCTTCTGCCATGTTAATGTTCCATGGTGTGGTCTGTCATTCTACTCATTCGGAATCAGTCTCTATGCAAAGGAAGATGTCTTCATCATCTTTCTTCTCCAGAAAGTGTCTGTCCAGAAGATCATCGACCCTGTCCTTGTCATCCGCCAAAGTCGAGTCCGTTGAAATCTGTGCAAGTCGCACCCTTTGTTTCTTCTGTTCCTCAGTTCAAAGTCAGTACACCCAAGTTCTAGTGCATCACAGCCGCCGTGCTAGTGTTGTCTCTTGGTTCCTGATCTGGATGTCCCGAAGCTGGCTGCCCTCTGAAGAAGAGTGTGCTCATCCTGGAAGAACCTTGTCTGTGTCCCCAGACGTTCACCGAAAGTCGAGTCCGTCGATGCCCAGTGTGGGACGCGTCCACGTTTTCATTGTTTTGTTCCAGTTCCTTGTGTCGATACTTCAGAATCAACTGACTTCACCTCAGATTCTTCTGGTTCCTGGTTGCATCAGAGATCCATCTTCACTTCAGATTCTTCTAGCTCTTGCTAGCCCCTGAAGTGCTGCAGCATCATCCAGTTCGTGGTAATCCTCCAGTGGGTTCATCATCACGCATCTTTTTGGTTCTTCTCCATCCTTGGCGGCCCTCATGTGGGTTTTGGCTGGGGAACTTTCTGCATCTAGTTTTAATCTGACAGCCCTCATGTGGGTTTGTTCCAGGAACCAGCTTCTCTGGTTCTTTCTTACTGGCAGCCTTGGAGAGAGTGGGTTTTATGCAGAGAAACATATGGTCTGTTTAAAAAACCTCTCACTACCCCAGTGGCCTTTGCTAGGTCCGTGCTGGGATCACTAGTAGAGTGTCATAGATTTCTTTCTGCCTATCCTTGTAGCTGCCAAGTGTATTCGACAGTGCGCACAAAGACTTCAACAACAATTGGACTGTATATAGTCATTGTATGGCTGTTGCTGTAATAGACCTGGGTCAGCATTGTAAGGGCTTTCCAAGGGGTAGTAATTGTCATCTGATCTTGTAGATAGTACTAGAGTGACATAGAATATAACATTGCGGTACTGAGTCCAAGAAAATCATTTTAGAGTATAGTGGCATTAGGCCGAAGTGCACCTCAACATACTTCTTTCTTTAGTTTTCTAAGTAGTGTGAGATAGGAGAGTGACTGTTCTTGCTCCCTATTGCTTTGCTTACCCCTCCTGTGACCGTGTCATCCTAGCCCATTATTACTGAATAAAGCCCTGCGGGCACATCAATCTTTATGGATGACTCCTGCCTCTCCTTGTCTGGATAAATATCATCTATCCTAATTCTTTCAGACCCTGGTGTGCCTCACCATTATCAGAGCACCACATAATTTTATGCCATTGTGCCAGGGCTGGTGCCATAGGGTGCCTCCAAAGGCGAGTGATCTCTTTTTTGGCTGCAAATAGGTATGCAAACAACAAAGAACTCCATGTAATGCAGAGGTCCTCCAGTGGAATAGAGAGGAGAACTAACTCCGGCATCAGCACAGCCTCTGCCCCCACCAGAATATACAAACTGTTCATAATCTGCTGCCAAAAAGGGGACAACATTGGGCATGTCCAGAAGACATGTAGATTTGTAGCAAAAGTTTCACCACATCCCCTTCAACAATGCCCAAACTGTGCAAACAAAAATTGTACCAACCTGGCTGGGATACTAAAATAACATATACAGGCCTTCCAAGACAATTCTCTCCAGTATGGGACTGAAGACGTTTTAATGGCAGGGATGAAGTATTTAACCCAAGTCTCACAGGAGATGGAAGTAGAAAGTTCACAGTTCCATGCCTCCAAAACTCCTCTTTTTGAGTCCCCCAAATCCAATGAGATGGTGCAAATGTGTACCCTTTAGGGAAGATTTAAGGGAAGGTTTCAATTAATTTCACTGGCTTTGTGTTGGTTTCAGCAGGCTCTGACTCTGTGACTCAGTTTTGTTTGGGGTGAATTTCTGTTAGCTTGGAGCAGTTTTTAAGTGGGTGAGGCTGGATATTTAGTTGCTGTAGGTATTTAAGGGCAGGTTTCAGTTATTATCTGGTAGTCCTCCATCCCCCCCCCTTCCCCGGAAAGAAACACACTGACGCATGTCTTGGAGGAAATGGCCACAGCCAGGTGTTCATTGAATAATATTCTAGATAACAGCAGCATGCGCATCCGGGAAGATCCACCGCTCAGTGGTCGTACTGGCCAAGGCTGTACGGCCGCCCCCATCAGGCGCTGTTCTCCTTGCAGTATAGATATACCTGCTGCAGGTGGACCGTGACCCCTCCCCCAGGTCCAGGTGCTCGTGTCTGCCTCCACACCAATCAGAGGGAGTCACGAGTCCTTCAGAAGAACTCTGCTTGTCACTGCCCCCTTACCACTATTCCAGCTCTTAGTATTCCTCCCGAGATGCTGCCATGGCTGTGACATATTGACATATCATCTCTGACTATTTATACTTAACTTATTTAGTTTCTCCTACTTCCATCTTGGTTTTAACACCCTTTTGCATGAGGTGAAAACCCCGGGAGAAACCATGCTACAGGGAAAACTGGGAAAAGCCACTCCATGACCCCTAGCGCAGTCACCCATACTGAGTCAAAAGAGGGGTCCTGGCTACCTGGCCCCCACAACCCTGTTTTTATAAGGGAGAGAGGGTGGGTGGGTGGATGATCCTGGGAGAGTGACAGCAGGAAGAGGAGGGATGGCTGGCTATGTCCCAATAAATTCCTCTCTCTTCTCTCCTTCTGCAGAATGTGACCCCCCTCCCCAGTGGGAGACCCTGGTGGTCCCTTCTCCAATCCCTTGACCTAACCCCTAGTCCCCCGGGACCACCTCTACCTTTTCCCCTCCTTCCCAGGTCCAGGGGAGGAGGGCTCCAGATAAATTACATAGATACAGAGATACATAGACACTGTCAGCAGATAAGGGCCTATGGCCCACCTAGTCTGCCCATTTGAGCTTGTAAGTTCACTTTATGTTTTCCTAGAAGTCTGTTGCCTTTTACCCCTTTCCTCCAGAATTCCCTTATGTCTATCCCATGCATTCTTAAATCCTTTGATTGTTTCAGCCCCCACTACTTCCTCTGGCAGGGTATTCCACTCGTCCACCACCTGTTCTGTGAAGAAATTCTTCCTGCGTTTCCTCTGAACCGCCCTTCCTTCAACTTCATCCCATGCTCTCTAGTCCTGGAACATTTTTTTTGCTGAAAAATAATGTTGTCCTGCACTCTGTTCCTCCCTGTAAGATACTTGTATGTTTCTATCATATCCCATCTCTCCCTCCTCTCCTCCAGGGAGTACACATTCAAGTCCTTCAACCTGTCCTCATAGGACTTGTGATGCAATCCATGTACCATTTTTGTTGCCCTCCTCTGAACCTTCTCTACCCTGTCTATGTCCTTATGTAGGTAAGGTCTCAAGAACTGTGCATTGTACTCCAGGTGCTGCCATCTGTTGCAGCCTCTGTATTATCTGGTAGCCCTCCATCCCCCTCCTTCCCCGGAAAGAAACACACTGACACGTCTTGGAGGAAATGGCCACAGTCATGCGTTTATTGAATAATATTCCAGATAACAGCAGTGTGCACATCCAGGAGGATCCACTGCTCCATGGATGTACTGGCCAAGTCTGTATGGCCTCCCCCTGTCAGGTGCCGTTCTCCTTGCAGGATCCGGGTGCTCGTGTCTGCCTCCATGCCAACCAGAGGGAATCACAAGCCCTTCAGAAAAACTCAGCTTTTCACTACCCCCGTACTGCTATTCCATCTCTTTGTGATCCTTCCAAGATGTCACAGGATGGACAACGTCTGACCCCCCCCCAAGCTGCCTGTCACAAACTCCTCCAAAACCCTCTGCTATGCTCCTGACCACCTCTGTAACTCCCCATCGGTCAAGTGCCCCATCTCGGCTCCCATGACTCGATCAGAGGCCTAACTCTGACTAGGTTCAACCACGGTCCGCCTCATGGCCTCCTATTGCTGCCCTCATCTCCCAGCTGACCCGAATGCCGAGCCTGTTGAGAGAGGCTCCCCCTCCCCATTTGGCCCACTGGACCTCTGGATCAGCCGGGACCAGATAAGGACAGCATGAGGCCCCACTGCCCAGTGGTTCGACATTCCTTCTTCCTGGCCAGCAACGCATCCACAGTCTTCTAACATCCCCAGATCTTCCCTTCATAGCAAACCACTGCCATATCAGCCTTGCCGACGGATCAAAAACCCTCGGAAGAAACATGTCCTGGGGCAGCATCCGTGCCCTGGTCATCACTCCAGCTGACACCCGCTGCATGGTGGCCTGGCCATCAACCAATTAGAACCATAACTCCGCGGGGGCCATGGAACAAGCAAAGGGCAGTTATTTCAAATGTGGGCGCACGTACTTCAAGAATGCCTGGGACCTCCAGCACCCCAGTGCTTGAATCTGCCTGTCTGCCCACCCAAGGCTCCTAGCATTCGTGGCTGCCCCAGTTCTGAAAGAGTGTGTACCAAATTCCTTAGGGTTCAGCCCAACCTCTTGCACTGCCCTAGTCAGGACTACCCTGAACTGATAGGCCGTGATCCGCCTGCCATCTGCATGTTGGAAGAAAGCCCCACCGATTTTGCAGCTCGCAGCCAAGTAAGTCTTCACTCTGTCCAGAATATCCCAGTAGGCTGCCGTCAGCGCCTGAATCAGGCACCAGCAGCCCTTCCACCCTTGGTCAGTTTTACTGTTGCTAAGCCTGACCCATACACCCCCATTGGTTGTTGTAACATCCCCTAACACCAACCGGATGACCTTCATGAACTGGTTGGGATGCGTGATCTCTGACACCCTGAAAGCCCTGCAAAAGGCCAACAGAAACATGGTGTCGAACAACAACACCTCAAATGGGGTCCAGCAAACTTTGGGGAGAACTCTCCAAAAGCTTTGCAATATCACCAGGGTGATGGGGCGCCTTGTGTCCTGGTGAGAAGCCAGCAACTTCCCCCACCCTTCCAGTATCTTGCACACCCTGAAGACCTTTGAGCTGTCAGTAACCCCCAAGGCCCTGGAGAACCAAGACAAGCCAGCCAGGTGCCTGGCCACCACCCCGGGAGAGTCCCTATTTTGCCTAGACAGCATAATATAAGAGCAAAGCTGTTCCACTGAAATGGGCCAATCCTACGGCCATTCCTCCTGCGCCCAAACCCCCAGATAATGCTCCACACCCTTTCTATATGTCTTCCTTGTACCTGGAGCAATGGAATTACCTATGCATTTCCAAACTGAGATGTCACTACCCCCCATAAGAAGGGAGGGGGGTACTGTCCATGGCTGCTGCTCCACTGCTGGAGCCAGCTCCCAAAACCGCTGCCACTGTGAATGAGACAAAGCATCCACAGTTCCATTGTCAACTCTGGGTATGTGCATGGCCTTAAACATGATGTTCAGCAGCAAACATTTTAACACGAAGATGCTCATCAAGTCCCCCAGTGAGCCATTCGGCCCTAGCTGCCCATTGATGACGTAAACCACCTCCATATAGTCTGACCTGAATAAGACCTTCTGATCCCTCAGTTGAGGGCCCCAAAGACACAGTGCCACCACTATGGGAAAGAATTCCAGCTGCGTGATGTTATTGTGCAACCCTGCTTTCGACCATTTGGGAGGCCAGCTTGCAGCACACCATTGTCCCTGGAAATATGCCCCAAATCCTAGGCCCCCAGCGGTGTCCATGAATAGCTGGACATGCTGCCCCCCATGGTTGGCCTGCCACAGAGCCACCCCATTGAATTAACCCAGGAAGATCCGCCACACCTGCAGATCTTCCCGGAATCTTTCCGTGACCGGTATCCTGTGGTGAGGTTTGGAGCACCTCCTGCCCAGTTTTGCTATGCAGTGTAAGAAGGTGCGACCCATGGGGATGACCCGACACACAAAGTTGAGGTGGTCCACAAGCTGTGGCTCACTTGGTAGCACATCTGCTTCTGGATCAGAAGGCCGTGGGTTCTCATCCCACACCAGGATTGGACTTGCACCTAAAATGCTGCCATCCAAGTGCAGTATTAGGGGGGTGCTGTACTGCTGGGGTGTGCCTTCCTTTGGATGAGACATTAAACTGAGGTCCCTTCTACCTGTCCTGGTGTGTGTCCAGGTGGGAATAAAAGAACCCAGGGCACTCTTCGCAAAGAGTAGGGGACATTTCCTGTGTCCTGGTCAATATTCCCCTTCTTATAAACCGGTTCTTGCAATTGTCCAGGGTGTATGTGGGTGTTGATGTGCGATATGGCCATCACTACACATTCAGTCACTTCACTCCATCAGTCTAGCATTGCTTGTAAAGCGCTTTGGGATACACTGTGTATGAAAAGCGCTATATAAATGCTGATTCCTCTTTTTCTTCCTTTAGGCCATTTGAGAATGTAAAGGGGTAGAATAATATTCTTTCTTCTTTTTTTTAAATATATTTGAATTTGGGGCAAGTCCTACAATGTGGAACTGAGACTTATGAATGAACTGAGGAATAATTCCTCTTAATGTGAGACAAGTAAGAGGTGTGCTGGCTGTAGCAGGGAATGGGAACTGCTGCTCTAATCCAAATCCTGAGGCTGTGGCCATTGAGGAGGAGGCCCATAGCAATCTGCTCCCGAGAGGGCTGACTGAAAATCTGGCGAGGCCCACGGCCACCGTGTCTGGGCTTGCCCTGCCCAAGATGGCCAATCAATGGTCAGCCACATCTCACGGGACCACTTCAGGAGGCCCGTAAACTTGAAAACCAGGGCCCAATGGAAGACAGCACCCCTGCCCTGCCCCCGTGGCGCCTCCATGACAAGTCCCGACTGGCCTTGTCCACCCCTAGACATCAGGTGGGCCAAACATCCCCCACCATCACGAATGTGCCAGGAGGAGAAGAAAAGGCCATGATCTGCCCCCAAGAGCCACCCAGCTGGCAGGGATCCTCGCAATGGGAACCCAGTATACGTATTCACTGCAGTCTCTTGGGCTGGCTGCCGCTGCAAAAACCACAACACCATTGCGCGTCCTCCAGTGACCATCCTGACTCTCTGCTGGATGACTGGCACTCAGGTGAACAGAGCGCTGCCACCTCCCTACCCTCACCTGCTGCTTCCCTAGGACCAGCCGAGAGACAACTCCACGAGGTGAGCCAATCCAGGAGAGCATCAGACCCCATGCTTATTTAGCCCAGGTAAGGCTGCTGTGTGTGGGAAACCCCTGCAAATCACCCAAATGAAACAATTTATTTTTGGTCTGCTTAGGCACTGAGCAGTTGGGGAGACCTTCCGCTTAAAATCTATGGCTACCCAGCCAAGGAAGACTGCTTGAACAGATGACTACATTTTTTAACATGAATACCCTGTGTCTCATTTCTGTATTATTATTGTTTTTTTTTTTATTGTTTATATTGTGTATGCCAACTCTCTCACCCCAGCCCCCAGGCTAACTCTCCCTATACCTGCAGGGTAGCCTCTGGCCTACTAGGCCCTTACCTTGCTGTCCTGCTGGCTAGATGTCTTGATCTTGGGAGAGCGAGAGCAGAAAGAGGAGGGATGGATGACTATATCCCAATAAATTCCTCTCTTTTCCCCCTGCAGGATGTGACCCCCTCCCCAGTGGGAGGCCCTGGTGGCCCCTCTTCCAGTCCCTGGACCTAGCCCGTAGTCCCCTGGGACCACCTCTACCTTCCATCCTTCTTCCCAGGTCCGGGGGGGGAGGAGGGCCCTAGATAAATTATGACTGCTGCCATTTGTTGCAGCCTCTGTAATTTCACTGGCTTTGTGTTTGGTTTCAGAAGGCTCTGGCTCAGTGACTCAATTTTGTTTGGGCTGAATTTCTGTTAGCTTGGAGCAGTTTGTAAGTGGGTGTGGCTGGATTTTCAGTTGCTGTAGGTATTTAAGGACAGGTTTTAGTTAATTTCACTGGTTTTGGATTTGGTTTCAGCAGCCTCTGGCTCTGTGTCTCAGTTTTGTTTGGGCTTAATTTCTGTTAGCTTGGAGCAGTTTGTTAGTGCATGTGGCTGGATTTTCAGTTGCTGTAGGTATTTAAGGACAGGTTTCAGTTAAGTTCACTGGTTTTGGATTTGGTTTCAGCAGGCTCTGGCTCTGTGTTTCAGTTTTATTTGGGCTGAATTTCTGTTAGCTTGGAGCAGTGTTCAAGTGGGTTTGGCTGGACTAGCCACTGCCTGGGAACTCCTTGGCTGATTGTCTCCCACCCACCTCCCTCAGGGCTTGGCCTTCATTTGTATGACAAGTCCCATAGTGCCTTGCAACATCCTGCAATCTTCTATTTCTTACTGAGGAATACAGGAACTCCCTGTCCCATGACAGAAAGGGCAGAAGCTGTTGGTCGGAACTGTGTGGGTATAGTTGGTAATATACTGTAACTCATAGGTATTGTTCGGTATCTTTGGTGAATATTGTTTTGTACCTTCTGCAGGTATAGTGGGTATTTGTATGGATAGTACTATATTATCTTTTGTTTCATTAATAGGCAGTGCTAGCCATGGGTAGGATTGTGGGATGCAATGGTTGTGGGGTAGCGGTATGGATGAACATATTGTGGGATGCAATGGTTGTAGGGTAGCGGTATGGATGAACATATTATGGGATGCAATGGTTGTGGGGTAGCGGTATGGATGAACATATTGTGGGATGCAATGGTTGTAGGGTAGTGGTATGGATGAACATATTGTGGGATGCAATGGTTGTGGGGTAGGTATGGATGAACATATTGTGGGATGCAGTGGTTGTGGGGTAGCGGTATGGATGAACATATTGTGGGATGCAATGGTTGTAGGGTAGCGGTATGGATGAACATATTGTGGAGGCTGAGAGAGTGTCCAATCTACCACAGGCTAAGGAAGCTCAAGGATGAGGTGCGGTGGCTTGGTAGATAGCTGGAGAGGATGAGGTGAGGGGGATTCTAGGACAGGTGGGCATTCGCCAGGGAGTAACATGAGGACACCACATGGGAGTAACAATGGGTCAAAGAAAGGGTTGGGGGGAGGGTGAGCAAACTGAAAAGGTGGCCTAATGATGGAGGGTGGACTCGAGTTGGGCCTAGCAACAGAGGGGGAACTCAAGTCAGGAGGGAAAAGACAATGCATAGCAGGACAGAGGGGGTAGGAAATAGGTTTTCTGTACTATTGACACTGGTGGGGGAGGAAGAGAAGGAGGGTGGACTCCAGGAGGGGGCAGGAGAGGGAACAGGAGGAGATTGTACAAGGGTTGGTACTGGAAGAGGAGGAAGGGGCAGTACTGGTGGAGAGGCGAGAGGTCATTGCAGATGTGGGGAAGGACCTAGGGGCAGATGGGAGGTGGGAGGATATGAGCGAGCAGTAGGGAGGGAGTAGGTCAGGGTGGAAAGGGCGAACTGCTGGAGCGAATGGTGAAGCACGAATATAGGGGACTCTAGGAAATGGGAACCTGGGTAGAGGGTGGGGATGGGGAGTGAGGAATGAGGAAGGGGGTATATTGGTATTGGGGACCCCATACTTAAGGGACTGGGACGGGGCAGCAAGAGGGAATGCATAGTTTGACACCAGTGAGTGTATACTGCTACTGGCAGACAGGTGGACAGTCAATTCTAAAGTGTACAAGGAGTAGTAGGAAGAAACCGCATATAGTGGTGCATGTGAGGACAAATGACCTGGTAGGGGAGACAGTGGAGGTAGTGAGGGAGAGGTTTGAGGGTGTGGGAAGGCTGTGCAAGCTGATAGGGGAGTCGTTGGCCTTTTCAGAGGTGCTCCCAGTACCCTGCGCGAGTACGGCAAGGAAAGGAAGGATTGGGGAGTTCAACACATGGTCAGGGAGTGGTTTCGGTCTAAGGGGTATGGGGTAGTGAGTGAATGGGACAGAACCTGGGACAATAACGATCTATATGCATGGGATAGGCTGCACTTGAGTGGGGAAGGGAACTTACGGGTCATAATGTTGCACACTTAATAGTGTACGACATTGTGGCTAACCTGGTATAGCGCAGTATGCTACTGCTACTGATGCAATACCACGTATACTGCTGTACACGATATTGCACCGGTAGTAGTATTCCAGGCAGAGGATAAGACCTCTGCTGGGAGCAGGTTCCAATGAGCAGCTGCTGTGGCTCACAGGACTGAGCCACAGCAGTAGGAATCTAGGCACTGCATCTGGGACCGGGTTTGATTCTCGGTCCCAGAAACATTTTATTTTTCCGACTTGTGCTCCCCAAGTTGGACCCCCGGAGTTGAGAATCTTTAGTGGGGAGGGTCCGGGTGGGGCAGAAACCCCTACAGAAAAAGACATGCCTCATGCATAAAATCGCACTGATTGGCAGTGCGATTTTACTCATGCGCATAATATCTCAACACTATGATACAATGCCAGAGGGAAGGGGTACAGTTGCAGTAGTTAGAGGGGTATATGTATAACAAGGTGGATTTCCCAACAAGGAAGGCGTTAACAGACAGCCTGCGGCGGGGGATCCAAGAGAGGAGCTAAACGAGCTTACCCCCCAAGCTAGTAGGGATAGATTCAGGAAAGTTGCATGGGGGGGATAGGAGGGAGGAGAAGCACAGAAAGGAAGGGAAGGGGACAGGCTGGAGGGTGGTCTCACTGAATGCAAGTAGCTTAAGTAACAAATTAGCTGAGTTACAGGCACTGTTGGCAGTGAGGAGGGTGGATATTGCAGCCATCACGGAAACATGGGCTACCAAGTATTGGGACTGGGATCTGGTAAACCCAAGGTATAAACTGTATAGGAAGGACTGTGGGGTGGGGAGGGGGGTGGGCTGGCAATCTGTATGAGGGATGGGATCAAATGTACAAGGGAAGAGGGGGAGGAAAGGAGAACAGAGGTCACTTGGATGCAGCTCCTGGATTCCAAGAGTAGGAACTGAGGTTTGGATGGTGTACAGGCCACCATCCCAGGCAGAGGAGCTAGACAGGGAGTTAGCAGAACAAATCAGGAGGTTATATAGGAAGGGGAACATGGTCATCATGGGGGACTTCAATCTGCCGGAGGTTGATTGGAGCACTCCAGTCACCTCCAGTGCTAGGGAGCAGGTGCTGCCGGACGTGATCCAGGAGGGACTCCTGACACAGCTGGTCACTGGACCTACTAGGCTAAGTAACACGCTAGATCTGGTACTGGAATGGTGAAGCAGTGAGGGAAATAAGGGTGGAGGACCCACTAGCTGATAGCGATCACCAAATGGTGTGGTTTACTATCACAGTGAGCAGGGGGCTCACTAACAAAGATGGTGGACTTCAAGAGGGTGGACTTCCAAAGGATGCGAGAGATACTGAAAGGGAAACTTGAAGGCATAGGGCCAGGGTTGGAAGCAGAGAAGAAATGGGACATTATTAAACAGGGGATTACAGAGGCGATGGAAGCTTGCACCAAGTTGCAGAGTAAGAGGAGCAGAGCAAGGAAATCATGCTGGTTGAACAGTGAGGTGATGGAGAGGGTAAGGACAAAAGAGAGCTACGTACCAGAGGTGCAAAAGGACAGGGAAGGAGGACAGGGAGAAGTATACGAGATGGTCCAAGGAAGTCACCAAGGGGGTAAGGGAAGGGGAGCTAAGGTAACACAGGGAATTAAGGGGGGGGGAGACATTTTCAGATATGTCAGAGAGAAAAGGAAATACAGTAATAACATAGTGAGGATAAAGAGGGGTGGGGAGTGGATGGAAAAGGAAGAGGAACAAGCGGAAGCACTAAATGAAAACTTTTGCTCAGTGTTCACGCAGGAGAAGGGGTACCACTATTACCTTGAACTGGAAGGGTGGGGATGGAGGGGGAGAAAAGGTGATGGATGGAATGATTGAGGGAAGTAGAGTATTAGAGGGATTAGAGGGACTGAGGGCGCTAAAAGTGGACAAGGCACCAGGGCCAGATGGTATCCACCCTAGGGTACTGAGGGAGATGATAGAGGTGCTGGCAGAACCAATGGCACATCTGTTCAGAACCTCCCAGGATATAGGATGTGTGCCTCAGGACTGGAGGATGGCCCATGTGGTGCCGATACACAAGAGTGGTCCAATGGACGAACCAGGCAATTATCAGCCTGTCAGTCTCACTTCCATAGTGTGCAAGCTTATGGAGACGATACTGAAGGAGAGGCTGGTATCATTTCTAGAGGACAATTGTCTCCAGGATATAAGGCAGCATGGGTTCATATTGGGGAAATCCTGTCAAACTAACCTAATACAATATTATGACTGGTAACAAGAGAGCTGGATAGAGGCCATGCAGTGGATGTCCGCTACTTGGATTTCAGCAAGGCCTTTGATTCAGTACCTCATGGGCAGCTTGGGGGGAAGCTAACTGGCATGGGAGTAGGGGCAAAAATGGCACTGGATTACAAACTAGCTGCGTGGGAGGCTACAATGGGTGGCAGTGGTGGGGGGGGGATTCTCAACATCTAGACCAGTGACGAGTGGGGTGCCACAGGGCTCGGTGCTGGACCCGATGCTATTTGGGCTTTTCATCTCAGACATCATGCACAGAGTGGTGAGCAGAGTAAGTCTGTTTGCTGATGATACCAAAATGGGTGCAGAAGTGGACAAGGAGGAGGGATGGTCGGAGAGGTGGCAGCTGGGGTTCAATGTGAAGAAGTGTAAGGTTAAGCACTTCAGGGCAAAGAACCCAAGAAGAGAATACTGGTTGGGAGGGTGAAGCTGGGGATCACTGAGGAGGAGAAGGACCTAGGGGATGATGGTAACAGGGAGCAAGAACAATTCTGCCTGGTGCAGGAAAATGGTGGTGAAGGTGAACAAGATGTTGGAGTGTATAGCGAGCGGGTTCTCATCCAGGCAGAGGGAGGTGATCTTGCCTCTCTACAGGTCACTGGTCAGGCCACATTTGGAGTACTGTGTGCAGTTCAGGAGGCCATACCTGAGACGGGATATCAAGCTACTGGAGGGAGTGCAGTGGAGGGCAACAAGGATGATACGGGGAATGGAGGGGACAGACTACGAGAATGAGCTGGGGAAACTGAATATGTACACCTTATCGGAGAGGAGGGATAGAGGGATATGATTGAAACTTTCAAGTATCTGAAGGGAATCAACAAGGATGGAGCTGATGAGGTTTTTATACTCAGGAAGGGAAGGGACACTACAGGGCACGGGCTAAGAATAGGGGGGAAGATTTACGAGGGAGATGAGGAGGCATTACTTCACAGAGAGAGTGGTGTCAAAGTGGAACACTGTACCAGACAGGGTGATATCATGCAAAATTGTGGGTAGCTTTAAAAGGGCATGGGACAGAGAACAGGGGAGAGTACAGGTGGGTGAGGCTGAGAACGGCCAAGGGTGGATAAAAGGGGGTAGGGCAGTGGTAATTTAGGGGCGATAGCTGCACACTTGAGCAGATGTTGATAGACCAGGAGGTCTGTTTTTGCTGGCACATTCGTATGTTCATGTGTTCGTAAAATATAAACATATTTAGTAATAATGGGAGGTGCGCTGGTAGATGACTCCTCAGTGGGGCCTTATATAGAAGAAACATTTGTATTTGCAAATACTAGAAATATTCTCAGTTTGCCAACTGATAGGCAGCCTAAAGTTGCTCAAAGGGAATTACGCCCCGTGTATCCAGGAACTGATAAATATAAGACAGGCCGCTGTGATGCCATCTACAAAAGATCAGGTCTGTCCGAACCGGGAGAAAGTCAGTCTCTTCAGGCAAAAATCTCAGATAATAAAATATATGCTCCAGTGCAGGGAGCATATGTATTTTGTACCATTCATGAAGTGTATGAGTTGCTGCCAAATAAAAACTAGTTAATCTTGGTAGTGAGGCTGAAGGAGTGAAAACAATTCGTCCTGCTTCATATAGGTAATTAAGGACATCAATCAATCAATCAATCAATCAATCAAAATCTTTATTTAATCAGGCGAACATCATTGAGCATAGCTCATTTACAAGATGGACCTGAGTGGTCAAGAAGTGCAAGTGTTATTACATTGACAAGGGTAGCATAAACAGTAATACAATGACAGGGGTAACATAAACAGTAATACAATGACATAAGTGCTAATATATAACAATATACATATGTACACGCACATTAAAACTTTTAATCTGTGAGACAGAAGGCAATGGGCACATCAGGAGTAATATGTAGATTATAGGACCTAGCAGGCATTTTGAGGGTGAATCTTGGGACTGGAAACGGGAGTTTTATCAGCACATAGGAACACGAAAAAAAAAAAGAAAAAAAAAAGGGGGGGGGAGGTAGGGCCGGGGTTTAGGCCTTGTGGAAGCAGTTGCATATTCTATCTGCTTCCAAGGTGGGTTATAAGATGGATTTGACCAACAGAGAACAATACTCATAGTCACTGCCTGGATATATTGTTGGAGATTAGGAAGGTTTAAGCCATCTTCTGTGAGTGGCAGCTGGAAAAGGGCCCATCGTACTCTGGGACGGTGGCCTGCCCACACAAATCTTGACAGAGTTTTATTCCAATGAGTAAAAAAAAATATGATGCAGAAGCGATGGGTATAGTCTGAAACATATAAAGAAGTCTAGGAAGTATATTCAGTTTTACCACCTCTATTCTGGAATAAAAAAATAGTTGTAGTTGTGACCACTGGTAGCCTGTGATGATGGTGACCGCATATGGGCGACCATCAATGGCGACCCATATAATGGCCCTTTCATCGTGGGGCGACTGTACTGGACACGATGTAATGCTGGCGATCACAGTTGTGGGATGGGCAACAGGAAGGGAGTGGTGGGTGGACAGGATGTGAGGGATGGGGAACAGGATGTGACCTGCAGGAACCTGCTTCCTCTGAGCCAACCAAGTGGTGTGTGGTGGGTAGGGTGCATGGCTCCAGAGCCGGAGCAGGGGACTGAGGCGGTGTTTCCTTTGCAATTCCTAGCCGTGGGACTTCTATTTTCTTTGAGCCGGATGTGCCTCCTCCCCTGACATACACCCCCGGGAGTTGGAGAACCTATATTTAAGGGCGTGCGGGGGGTGAAGGGTGCACAATCCCCGGTAGCCTTTTTCTGCATATTGCCAAAATTGTTTTTGGCGATAATGCAGGTCGGGATAATAGCAATCGCCTTTGTGTAGTCACTATTATCACATAGAACCATGACAACTTATGGAGGTCCCGCTGAATATCTTGTGTAAGTGGTTCATAATTAATCAAGCACAGATTTTGTAGGGATTGTGGAAGATGAATACCTAAATATTTTATTTTAGTACTACTTCACCAGAGAGGGAGATGAAATTTCAATGACGGTAAGGGAGAGCAGTTTAAGGTAAGGACCTCTGTTTTGGAGGTGTTAACAACATAGCCAGAAGCTTCAGCAAATTCCTGTAATATCTGCCATACCACAGGTATGGACTTTTTGGGCTCCATAACGGTTAACAAGATATCATCTGCATAGAGAGACATCTTATAAATTTTGCCTCCCAAAGGGGATCCCCTCCACTTCCACAATTGTATCGCTATCGCCAACAGCTCAATATACAAAGCGAACTGGAGGGGGGAAGGGGGCAACCCTGTCTGGTTCCCTGTGCAAGAGTAAAGGAGGTGCGGGGATTTTCTGATTCTATGCCAGATCTGTCACTGGTGAGTGAGCAAAGGGTTTTCTCCTCTGTGTGCTCCAAGGGCTGCTGTGGAATTGTACATAAGATGAATGTTATCAGCGTTTGAAAGGAATTCCCTCTCTAACTCTATCCAGGCATTGGGAGAGGTACCTAAGTGTCGGAATAACAAAATTATTTTGGGCGACTCCAGTAATCGAGCCAGAGATCGGGTAAGGTAAGTTCACCTTCAGAAATGAAAGGTATTTCATTTTTATCCAAGGTCTCTGCCTGGCCCAAACAAATGTAGAAATCTCTCTGTTCCACTGACACCAGGTTCACAAGGGTACAGTAAGTGCAAAAGGATATTGTAAAACAAATAAAGATCCCTAGGTAGGGTCACCATTCAGACCACCTCAACCCTTCTGGGAAGGCTCAATGGGACAGTGCCCCAGTGGGTCAAGTTATGGGTCAGTTGTGTGAAAGAGGAGTAGTTATCCTTATAAGCAGTGTCTGTGGTGTGGGCCACCTAAACTTCCCAAGTATTTCAATCTCTTGAGGTCCCAGCTAAAGGGAACTTGTGGCCAGATTGTTGGGGATGATGTGCAGTGGATGTTAAGGGTCTGTGTCTTGCTAGTGTTTACCCTGGCTACCTCTGGATTTGTAATGTACAGGAACATGCAATTCAATTACAATGCAATACAATATTCATCATCAGAGACATGTACTCCTTGGAACTGGTTCATCTCTCAGATGGCTTGGGCAAGGGGTTCTATATATGCTACAAAGAGTAGAGGTGAGAGGGGATAGCCCTAGCAGGTGCCACTCCTCGGAGAAATCCTCAGAGTGATGACCATTCACCTTTACTCTTACCTTTGGTGTGGCGTAAATTCTCTGGAGCAACTGAATGGTGGGGAGGGGGGACCGGAGCTCTGCCACCCCAGCACGATATATAGAACAGCAAGTACACCTTGTCAAAAGCTTTTTTGGCATCTAAGCTAAGGAAGAGTGATGAGGTTGGGGAGCTGTACATCTGGTGCAAGATATGTAATGTTCTACAGCTATTATTGTTGATAGTTAGGGAGTGCACAAACCCAGTGTGGTCCTGACCAATGAATGAGGAGATAAGCTTATCTGGCCTCTGGGCTAAGATTGCCAGGAAGCATTTATAATTGCAATTTAATTGGAATAAGAAGGGCACTGAAGCGGATTCTTCCCCTGTTTTAAAGTGCCCAAAATTGCAGATTGGGACCAGTGTGGGACCCCCGCCATTAATGTCTCAGAGAAGGTCACCTGAAGGGGAGGCGTGATGAAGTCTCTAGTGACTTTATAAAGTTTTGCACCAGAGCCATCTGGGCCAGGAGTTTCATTGTTTTAGAGTCATAGATTATGGAGTCACAGTCCTTAGCAGTGATGGTGGGCATTAGGGACACCCTTCTCTCTGGAGTCAGGACCAGGAATGAAATGGAATCCAAGAAGGCTGCAGTTCTTTTTGGGGGGTGGGGGCTGGGGATAGCCTTCTGCATCCAGTGTGTACAAGGGCTTCCGGGACTTACAGTAAGTGCAAAAGGTGTCAGCTATGTCCCTAAATATTGTATGCCTTTACCCAGTTACTAGATAAAGCAAAGCAGGGCTAGTTGCCTGCCGCCTCTGTTTTCAATACTGGTATGCCAGCAATTGAGAGGCGCAGATGCCTATTTCATTAATTGTGCCTGTTTTTCCCCGAAACTGTTACTTATCTGTGGTAGTAAATTGGATAATTAAGCCCCTGAGGACTGCCTTCAGTGTATCCCACCTGATGGTATGAGATGTGTCAGTGGAAGGATTATCAGTCAGAATTACTGCCTCCTTTTCTCAAAGTAGGGATTGCAATTCCGGGGATCTGAGGTAGTAGGGATTAAGGCACCATCTGGTGCTTTTGCATTCCAGTCCCCAATCCCACAAACAAGTGTGTGGGGAGTGGTCTAAGAGGAAGATGTGTCCCTTTGTACAGGAGGATACCTGTGTGAGGGACTCCACCTGTGTGTAGAGGTAATCAGTGTGAGAGTATGTCCTATATACAGTATATGTGAATAAAATGAGTAGGGGCGTGTTCTAGGGTGTAGGGACCTCCACACGTCAACCCAGCCTACTTCTTCAATAAAACATTGGAAGAATGTATGAGCTGCTGATGGATGGAGGGGTTGGTCTGGAGGTGGAGGAGTCCAGGCTGGGTTGCAGGGTGATGTTAAAGTCATCCACAAGACTAAGGGAGCCACAGGTAAATGATACAATCTTATCCAGTAGGTGCTTAACATTGGTGGTATTGGAACCTGGAGGAAGATATAAAGAACACCGGATCAGATCCAGTGAGGGTCCCGACGTGGCGGTCGAGAGGGCTGTTGAACTTGCCCTCCCCCACCCCCCCAGCTCGAACACAAGCAAGGACACCGGATTGGATCCAGCAAGGATCCTGACGTGGAGGTCGAGAGGGCTGCTGAACTTGCCCTCCCCACCCCACCCCCAGCTCGAACACAAGCAAGGACACAGGATCGGATCCAGCGAGGATCCGATGTGGAGGTCAAGAGGACTGCTGAACTTGCCCTCCCCACCCCAGCTCGAACACAAGTAAGGACACCGGATCGGATCCAGCGAGGTCCCGGCGTGGAGGTCGTGAGGCTGCTGAACTTGCCCTCCCACACCCCCCCAGCTCGAACACAAGCAAGGTAAAACCCCAAGGGAGCCAGCGCCTGTTGGTTTGTGCTCAGCATGAGCGTACTGCTATTCCAACCGAAAAGAAAAACTTTAAACTTAAAACTGTAAGCTTACAAGCGCCTTTACCTCCAGGCCTTGCCAACTGCCACGCCGACTGCTCCGCCGACTTGGAGCTGTGTGCAGTGTGTTTGAACTTGGCGCCTTTTCTCTAAATGTTTGCTGACGGCGTAGAAGTTTAGATAGTTTTTTTCCTTTAGATACAACACTCTACTTGCAATATTGCTGTACTGTAATGGGGTTACTTTAAGAGATTTTATTTAAAGGCATTTTCTGCTTTCCATTCCTAGTTTCTGTTGACTGGGGGCTAAATAATCGTTTTAAAGCCATTCAAAACTGTGATGTACCTGGTATATTTTAAACTGTCCTAAGCTGCTCTTTCATTGTTCTGCTCTGGCCTCCTCCTCCACTCTTGCTCCTTCTCCTCTATCTCCTCTCCCTCTGCAAGGTATTTAAGACTCACCTCGCTCTCTATTCTTCACAGGACACCGGATCGGATCCAGCGAGGGTCCCGACGTGGAGGTCGAGAGGGCTGCTGAACTTGGCCTTCCCCACCCACCCCAGCTCAAACACAAGCAAGGAGTAAAACCCGGGGAGCCAGCGCCTGTTGGTTTGTGCTCAGCGTGAGCGTACTGCTATTCCAACCGAAAAGAAAAACTTTAAACTTAAAACTGTAAGCTTACAAGCGCCTTTACCCCCAGGCCTTGCCGACTGCTCCGCCGACTTGGAGCTGTGTGCAGTGTTGACCCCGGCGGCTGCGCCAGCTCCCCACTGCCCCCACCACCACCCTTGGTCGACACTCCATTTTATAGCCATAGTCACATGGGGTGGTTTGCCAGAACCAATCAGCCAACTTTTCCATTTGCAGGCTATATTTCCTCAACACTAGGGGGAGCCTGCTCTCTAAACCAATGTTTACTGCTACAAAACCACTCATAAGCATGTTCCTTGCAATGCTATCATTCCTCCTACTACCACACCCACCCACCACCTTGGATCCCTATAAATCCCCCACAGACGTGCCCCTGCCCGAACCCCAGCCCTTCCAGACACAGTATCCCTATTATCACTCATATCACAGTCCATCCACCCTTCTGCCCATCTCCACTAACCCATCCCACACACTGGACCACCACTCTGCCCCCACTCACCCACCGCCAATACACAACCCCTGTACCCTGAATACTATCACGATGGTCACCTCCTCACTAGCCACACCTGCCCTAATCTGGCTCCCTACCCCATGACCACCCAACTGAGATTGTGGCACCTCAAGCGTCTCACCCACACAACACAGCGCCATGATGCGTGTAATTACCCTACTTCTCCTGCTCTCAGGAAATGTGCACCCAAACCCTGGGCCGGGCACTACTGCCACACCACTGCCCAACCATGGCAAAGGTCTCTGCATTGCATTTATGAATATATGTAGTCTCCCCAAGAAAACTACAGCACTCCAATGCTGGGTTGCGCAACATTCCCCAGACATCCTTATGCTAGTGGAAACCTGGCTCTCCCAGTCTACACCTGACTCAGCTGTCTCCCTCCCAGGTTTCACCCTGTTCAGGGCTGATCAGGTGGGCAAGCGTGGAAGGGTGTGTGCAATCTACTTGCGCGACTCCATTCTAGGCCATGCGCTACCAACCACTGAGCTCGGTCATGGGGCACAAGCTATTACTTTGAAATCACCCCTTCTGATGCGTGGCCCCTAATACCTAACCACCGCCTACATACCCCACGTACGAAAAACATTGCTATCCACTCCCTTATAGACTATCTATCCACCTTGCCACATAAGGCTGAACAACTAATCTTGGGTGACCTAAACACCAATTGGCTCAGCCCCTCATCAGAAAATATAAAGGACGACCTCGCGGCCCTTGACCTGTCTCAATTGGTCACTCAGCCCACCATACTTAACCAAGCAAAGGGGACCAGCTCCCTCCTAGACATAGTACTCTCTAATCGATCACACAAGTTGAAATCGGTTAACGTCCTAGCGGACTCACTCAGTGATCATTCCCCTGTCTTGTGTTTCTGGTCCTCCCCCACACTCAGCCCTGAGTATAACAGCACACCTCATCGTCGATTTCTCCCCAGGGGCCTTGACAACCTCAAGCGTCACCTTGCACAACTCGACTGGACCCCTATCACCCTTGCACCAGACATAAATACTGCCCTAACCTACCTCACTAGTGCCTTCAGCAATGCTTGTGACCTATTTGCTCCCATCACCATATCTCGCCCCCAAAAAACGGGCTGCTGCATGGATATCCCCCGCACTGATCCAGCAACTAAAACAGAGGGACAACCTATGACACACTGCAGTTGACTCCGGCAGAATGGCGGACAGGCAAGCCTATAGAACAGCCCGTAACCAATGCACCTGGGCCATCAAACAAGCAAAAGCCAGACACTATCAGGCTGCTTTAACATCCTCCTGGGGCTCAGCCAGAGCTTTCTGGGATAATATAAAAGAACTGAATGGCAAAACCCGCTCCCCTCCCCCCCCCATCTCAGATTGTTGTCAATGGTGCTGTTTCGACAGACCAAACATGCATTGCAGACTGCCTAAACAAAACTTTCTCGGACCTAAGCACGGTACTTCCTGCCCGATTCTTTGACCCCGTCCCCCCATCAACTGCCACCAGTACCTCCCGGCCCCTATTCCACTTCCGAACAATCTCACTCCATGATGCCAAACCTTTCCTCTTAAAAGCCTTCACCTCTCACAACCCGAATAGTGACCCTCTTGACTCCAGGATACTCCACCTCACGCTAGATGTCATGTTAATCCCCCGCACGAATATCATTAACAGATCCCTGTGCCTTGGTCAATTCCCGGATGCATGGAAACAGGCTGAAATCACCCCTATCCATAAGTCTGGGGACCGAACACTACCAAATAACTACAGGCTCATATCCATCCTCCCCCCCCCCAAAGCCCTGGAGAGAATAGTATCCATACAGCTCATAGAATACCTATCTAAATATGACATTCTTTGCCCTGAGCAACATGGATTTTGCCCGGGCCACAGTACATCCACAGCCTTTCTGGAATTCTCCCACCAAATCCACTCTGCGCTTGATGCTGGGAAACTTGCAGGTGCAGTATTCATTGACCTGTCCAAGGCCTTTGACACTGTGTGTCACCCCCTGCTGATAAACACCCTTAGCCAACTGGGTTTCTCACCTGGCCCACTGAACTGGTTCTCAAGCTACCTACAAAACAGATCCCAAAGAGTCAAGCTAAATAGGACCCTGTCCACCAACCTACCAGTATGCTCTGGGGTCCCCCAAGGCGCCATCCTTGGGCCCACCCTTTTCAGTCTATTCCTAAACACCCTCCCAAGCTCCTGCTCAGACAAAATACTTCTTTATGCTGATGATGCAGTCATCATTGCATCACATTCGGACCCACTCTCGCTCCAAAGCACCCTGCAGCGCACCTTCGACCAAGCAGAAAAATGGTTCAACAGCCATCGGCTAGTCCTAAACCTGAAAAAAACAAAATCGATGCTTTTTGCACACCGACAAAACAGCACCAGTGACTCTCCCCTTCTCATCAACCCCAGCACACTCCACCCACTTGAACAGGTAACAACATACAAGTACCTGGGCATCACCTTTGACTCAGGCTTTACCTTCCACACTCATTTAAAAACCCTGTCATCAGCCATGAACTCCAGGATTGGTCTCCTCTATCGACACAAAGACTGCCTCCCAGAATTTGCCTTAAAGCTGGCCATCACCTCATCCGTGCTGTCACTGGCAGACTACGGACTCCCGATCTATGCAGCTGCAGACCCCACCGCCTTTACTAAAGTCCAGACCTCAATTAACAAAGCCTGCAGGCTCCTGACCGGTGCCCATAGCAGAACCCACACATGCCTGCTGTACTCTGCCTCAAACATACTCACATTTGAGGAACGGCTGAAATACCACACCTGCCTGCTGGCAAAAAAGACCCTATCTGGGCTATGCCCCCCAGGGGTCACCTCATCCCTGCAACAGACCACCCGGCCTGTGCTCACCCGTAACTCCACTAAAGCCACCTTCCTAGTACCTAGAGCAAGGACCTCTCTTTGCCAAAGATCCTTTCACCATAAAGCACCGGCCTGGTATAACTCTCTCCCAGAGCACATCACAGGCATTCCCAGGATTGGCCAGTTCAAAATAGCCCTTTGAAAATACATTGTCGATAGTCGGTGCTGTAACTGCCTGTAGTGGAACTGTTTTCTGTCTATTTAGTCCCTCCCAGACTTCCCTGGGTCCCTTGGATGACTAAGCACTGGTTCTATGGCAGACTATGACTTTTCCTGTATAAGTATAACAAATTGTGTTTGTTTATCGATGCCTGTATTCACCTGTATTGTAACCTCTGTCTAAACATCACTTGCTTGTTGTCCACCCTCCCTGTGACGAGGTACCTTAGTAAACGAGTCTCTGACTCAAAGGTTGTAAATCTGATGATTCAAATAAATAAAAAATAAATAAATAAATTAGCTAAGGTTGCATCTTGTCCATAAAGGTCACCCTAGATCAGGATCAAGTGATTGTCTTGGTCTGCCCTATAGGTGTGTTCTTGGAAAGGGGTATTCTTAGGAATTAGAAAGTCCAATCCTCTCCTTCAACCTTTAGGATATGAGGAAGCATAAACCCACCAATTAGCCAAACTTGACAAGTTAGTCACATTCTGAGGCTGTGAGGTGAGTCTCCTGTAGGTACAGGAAGTCAGGCTTAGCATGCTCAATCTGGGCTAGGGTTTTGGTTCACTTACTTGGGGCTGTTGAGACAACTCACACTGAGTGAGTAAAGCTACAATTTAAGGGAAGACATTTCCAAGTGTGTAGGCAGGGATGTCATGAACCCTGAGGACATTTTTCATACTCTGGGGAACTCTCTCCCTACCCAAGCCAAAAAAACTGCCTTGCTCCACTGACCAGATTACTGTGGGGACACATGAACGTGGGGTACTAACTTGGGGGGGGGTGAAGAGTAACTACTCCATCCAGTGACTGCGGGTCAAAGCCACATTGAGCAGGATACTCAAAAACACGTGAAAATGAGTACAGCTGTTACAAACACAATGAAACCCATAGACAACTGGGCTCAAACTGTGACTTCCATGGCGGGGTTCAAATGAGGACTCTATGGGCAGGCAGTAGCCAGTCAAGAAGAACCACCTCACGTGGAGGGTTCTACAGCTGGTATCAGCTCTGGTAGGGGGAAACAGGTCAGATGCTGCTACCCCCTCCTCGACTGAGGAAGACCGAGCATCAGTTTAGTGAGTGAGGGCCTCATTATGGGCCAGGATGCTCAGGCTAAGTTGATATACAGTGAGACATGCACTCCTTCCACAGTACCATTAGGGCTCAAGAGCCCAGAAACAAGAAACAGTAAAATAAACCTGCAAACAATAGTCATATCTTAGGTACAGCATGTACAGCACATATATTCAAGTCTAACAGGGCTGCACAGCTGTAATTCATGGTAGCCCTCATCACTTCCATGCCTGAGCCAAGGCTGCCAAGGGCAGGAAATGGCAATGGGCCAAGTAACACTGTTCACATATGATGAGGTGAGTTGGCTGTAGGTATGTATAGTCCAATTTCGCAGCTGAGTTGCCACAGAATCCCCAGTGCAGCGAGTTTGGAAACAGTTTTGAATAAGAGTCAACAAGGCCACACAACGGAGGTGATCCATAATTTAAAAGTAAGTGGTAGTTATGTGAGGGGTGCCAGAAACCTGGGTTTCCCAGGAGGGTGCAGTCTTCACCCTGCCTGCCTCTGCCAGACCCACACCCCCACAACATTTCCACCTCTCCCCGGCACATCCCCCCATTACTGGAATCCCACATTTCACCTGAAGAACTGCTCCTGCCAATCTCCCCTGAGTCATGATTTCGAGGGCTGCCAACCCAGAGTCTCCATGGTCAAGTGCTGTAAGGCTATCCCTTTGTCTGCTTCTTTAAACAGTGCTGTGCAGAGGCAAACAGCAGGGAGGACCAGCATAGGCAGGGGTATCACTAGCAGAAGGTGGGAGGTAGTGATGCCTTTGTATAAAACACTGGTCAGGCCTCACCTGGAGTACTGTGTGCAGTTCTGGAGGCTGCACTTTCGTAAAGGACATTGACAGGGTGAAAACCTTCCAGAGAAGGGTGACTAAGACGTTATGAGGCTTGTACCACAAAACTTATGAGGAGAGATTGAAGGACCTCAATACATACTGGAGAGGGGGAACATGATAGAAATATTCATGTACCTAAACGGAATTAACAAAGTGCAGGGAGGAGACATCTTCCAATATAGGAGGAGTACAAGAATGAGAGGTCATGATAATAACCTGAAAGGTGGCAGGTTGAGAGGGAATGTGAGGAAGTTTTTCTTCTTTTTTTCACAGAAAGGGTGGTGGACACATGGAATAATCTGCCCCAGGAGATGGTGGAAGCAAGCATGGTGGATGGATTTAAATATGCCTGGGACAGACATGGGGAACAATAGAGGAAGGCAGAGGGAGGGGAAACCACTGACCTGAGAGGGTCAAGTAGAAGGCTAATGGGTAGACTAGAATGGCTTTGTGGTCCTTATCTGTCGACAATTTCCATGTTCCTATATTCCAATGTGAGGTGGCAGTAGCAGAATGACCACCTTGCACGTGGGCCAGTAACTCGTAGACTGAAGGCCAGAGTGGGTGGGCCACTTAACATGTTATCCATAAGGATACTATTCTGGAGAAGTAGCCACAATGGAGGAGCACTGGATGCTGCTTGGGGATTCATCACCATTGTCATCAGCCTTATTGGGCCTTCTCAGAAGGCAGCCTGGGGTACACTCAACAAGGGCCAGGACACCTACGTTTTCAGTGCGCAACAAGTAAGTTAACTGCCTGCAAGACAACGGCAACCAGAGGGGCAAGGGGGCAGGAGGGACAGGGAAGTTAGGAGTGCAGGCATGGATAGGGGCACCCAGGGATCCAGAAACATCCATTTCAACCAAAGACGATCAGAGATATTTGACTGGTTATATGCTGGGAGTTGACTTTTCAGGTTCTGCTGCTGTGGATTTTAAGTGTTGAATGATGCCTTGCAAGGCATCAGCTGATTGTTGCTTTCTGAGAGCCTTCTACTTCCATTTTGCAGATTTGGACAATGCTCATTGAGCAAGTTTTGATGCAAGTGACCGAGATGGTTGCTGCTGCTGGGGCTAAAGGGTTATTGCAATCCCCCTCTTAGTTCTTTAACTGTGGCCTTGGCAGAATCACAAGACAGGGTTCCATCTGGGTTGAAAATTTGCAGTTTGACAGAGTATGGGATGTGGAACCAGAGTTCCTGGGCTCTCAGGGCCTTCATTACCTGGGAGCAAGTTCTCCATTTATCCATGACATTGGCAGAATAATAATTATCAACATACAATAAATATCTTGGTAGGTGACTTTTTTTTTCTACCATCAGGGGGACCTAGGACTATAGGGCTTAGCAGAACACAGCAGCCCTGACTGCAGAGACAAGAACAGGGGGCAATAGGTGCAGTGTCTTTGACTGTGGTGGGTGGGGGAGGCAGGAAGGTGCAGCAACCCGAACTGTTTGGACAGGGTGCAGAAGGTCAGATTCTTTAGGCAGGGGATGGAGGCAGCAGGGTGCACAATCCCTGAGTGTGTGTGGGAGAAGACAGTGGGCAGCAGGGTGCAGCAGTCTTGAATATGGAGCAGAAGGCAGGGGGGCTTGTGGGGCAGGGGCCAGGTGGCAGCAGAGTTCAGATGCCTCAAATGTGTAGAGGAGACATGGTGCATTAGGATGCCATATAGTGTTTCTATTTATACACATACATGATGTATTTTCACACAGAAACCACCAAAGAACTGCAGTTTGTGAGTTCAGGCAGTACATGTGCTTGAAGTGACAGGCACTTGTTTGTCAATCTGACATGAAAAAAAGTTCTTACATGAATGTATTTATGAAGGTTGCATCAAAGATAAACTGTTTCTATGAATGAACACAATTTAGATTTATTTTATATTCATTAAACAAATTTGTGTTATATAGTTAGAAAAAAATCAGAATTTTGATGAGAAAGAATGGAGAGCTATGATGCAGACAAGCTGATCTCTCACAGAGAAAGATTACCACTACTTCAGTTCAGCACTGAAACTCAAATTATCAACTTTTGTAGGAAGAGAATGATAAATTTTAAGCTGATCTATCTAAACACAAACCACACACTGAGTTTATAAGAAACCTGGTGAGCAAACCATTAACTCTACAGCCTGTTGTGATTGGGAATCTGAAGGAGCAAGCTACAGTACTCCACAATGATGTTATCGCTCTCCAAGCCTGACTGAGAGAGACAGAAATAACTCCAGTTTTCAGCCACTGTAGAGCAAGCTAAACGATAATTTAAAGAAAACCGCAAAACCAAACAGCATGACATTTTCAGGAAACTCTAATCATGACAAAGGGACTTGAATTCAAGCTTTATTAACAATATGTAAAAACAGTTGCACATGATCTTTAATGATTTTTTATGGCAAGGGAAAGTTGTTAGGCACTCTTATTTTAAATTAGTGGCCCCACAACATTTGGGAGGGGGCTTCGTTTACTGCACTTTTTCCTTTATTACTGTGCTTTACATGGTACATTTATAGTGTGGGAGGTTTAGTGACAATAACACTGAGTACGTACACTCCCTTTTGGTTATTTATTGAGTGGGATCTATGCCAAGCAGTCAGACTCCATTTAATGAGTCTTCTCTTTCTGAAGACTTTGCAGCTGCCCCCTCTTTAAAAGAGACCCCAATTTACTGGCCTCTTAGAGCACATTCCAAGCTTGGCTAATATTATGGCCTTAGCTGGTTCACTGACATTTCACAGCCAATTTTAGGTAATTCTAATTTTCGTATTAATCGCCGTCCTGTCACTTCCTCTTTTTGGCCTCAGAGGCCTGTATCTGCAATATAATATTTATTAGATGGAGATAAACCTCTTTCCTTTTCTATATTTTGTACATGTTATGGTGTTTCGAAGTCCTACGCACTCAAATGTTATTGCTAAAGTCATAACTGCCCACCTTGATCCTCGTAAGTGGACAAGACTTGCTGGGTTTTTTAGGTGCTTTGACTGCTGCTGCTACTACAAAGCCCCACCCTGTTCCGGGGTTTTTATATGGTTCTTCAGTCACTAGATTTTCATAATTCTTCTGGTTTGTGTTTTTAACGGCAACAGGTTTTGGGGGCACAGTGGACTCCTGATACCTGGCAGACTATTTGGTGGAATTTTTATAAACTAATCAAACAAGATTGGTACCATTTGGTTCAGTTTTATATTCCGCATAATCTCTGTTTTACCCCTCAGAGGTTGTGCAGGATGGGTAAAGTAGTTTCGCCGACTTGCTGTAGGTGTGGTTTAGCTGAAGGTACCTTAAAACATCTTATGGGATTGTGTTAAAGTGATTCCCTTTTGGGAGGCAATTAAAAGCTCTTTGGATCCTTCCTTGGTTCTTGAGACTTATTTTACTCTGGGAATTTATTTAATTGGTTATTACCCCTCTTTTATTACTGGAATTCAGACAAATTGCATTGCCCTTTTTGCTATGTCTGCTGAAATCATCATTTTACATCACTGGCTAAATAAGAGTATACCCACCCTGAAAGAATGGCATCAAGAAATCATGCAGGCTTTAAATGTTGAAAAACACATTGCTTCCATTCATACTTGCTGCATAATTTTTGGACTAAATGAGAGTCACTTTATCTTACTTTGTCAGTTTAAGTTTGTCTTTTGGGAATTTATTGTATATTATTATTCTCTGCTGATCTTTATCATAATTAGAGGAGTACCCAGTACTCTCTCTCTTTTTGTCCCCTTCTTTTGTATTGCCCCATTTTGGACTAGATTAGTCTTTCGGTTTCCTGTCATGCTCCAGATGGGATGGAGGGTGGGTTGGTTTCACTTTTTTGTGTTTCTGTATTTTATTGTATTGCATAAAATCTTTAATAAAGCATATTTAATTAAAAAAGTACATACAGGTATGTATATTTGCAAAACATGTATTACACTAGTATAACTGTATTAGTCATTGTTATGCCTGCTTCAGTTAGTTTTATTATGTGACAGGACACATTTGTAAACAGGGCTTTGCTCTAATTGTCTAAATAACGTTTCTAACATACCGTACCATGTGATGCCATACAGACATGGAAAAGAGTATTCCACCGTGGTGGTGAAGCTGAATGAATGGCAGCTATATATGTGGAGAGGATGTGTAATGGGAATAGCTGCGGTTCCAGTGGTAGAGTCCTTCAAAGGGTAGTAAATCAAGCAGAGATTATGGAATCCAGGGGAGATGAAGATAAACTATGGTATGAAGTTTTTGTTTTAGAAAGTATACTTTATTAATTTTAAATAAGAAAACAGCACGAAAACAAAGCCAACAAACAAAACAAACAATTCTCTGAAACATGAACTCCCCTATCCTACCTTCCCCCCCCCTTACAGATGAGGAAGTCACTTTATCTGTCCAGTGCAACAATCATATCCCAGATATTGCAGCTACATTACTAGGCATATTGTGTACAATCCAGTAATGTACGACTTGCATCCAGTGTGTCCCATTTAGCATGAAAAATTGGAGGTTTATGTTGTAAGGAAGTTGCCTTTTTTTCCAGATGTAGTATGGACAAGATCTCTTTATGACATTCTAAAAGTGACATTATACAATGGCAAGAAAGAATCCTGGCTTCTGATTGGTCAGTTGGCCTCCACAGCAGAGATGTTATCCTGGCATAACATCCCTGCTGATTGTTTGTTGGATTTGTTGGATGATTTGTAGCTTCTTCTTTTAAGAAACAAAAATATTTTTCCACACTAACAAAAACATTCTTTAAAATTATCTTTTTTAGTCTTTATAAAACAACAAGCCATTGTAGAATAGGAATAATACCCTCTAGGGTGGGTGTTATGCTGGGATAACATCCCTTCTCGGGTGTTGGATGCCCTCGGCCCCCAACCACCTAAGGTGGGATGTTATCCCAGCATAACACCCACACTGTCAGCCATTATTCCTTTAACATCACCTGGTCAAGCCAGTGACGTAAAATCAGTTTTTGTAATTACCATGACCATCAGAGTGAAGTAAAATGTACAAGTACCAACTAGGGGCCTGATGTCAAGTCCAATAAACATCTTTACTTCATGAAAGTGCCCTTTAGTCTGAGTATTGGGTCAAAGACTCTCTGCACCGCCTGCCATAAGAGTAGAGCTTTCAAGCAGTACCACAGAAGGTTCTATGTGAAAATAGTGAAATAAAGCCACGACTTTAAAAATAGCGAATGCAGTTTAGCGACTTCCTGTATAGCGACACAACATTTCAACGCGGCAGTCAGTGTAGCGAAAACTTGTGCTTACCATTGTAGCGTGTCTTCTTTTACCAGTTAACCCTGTCTCTATCTGCAATCTTCGCTCAAAACAAAACTAAACACTGCTTTGCCCACTGATGCACGTACTCTACATGCACTGCCAATCCTGCTCACCTAATCACCCCCATGCTCCACGATTGGTCAGAATCCTGTTAAATGTTGTGGTTTACTTCTGCATTGTTTCTGTGGTTTTCCAAATTGTTGATTCAGAACTCAAACTGCAGCATGTCTTTTGAATATGTTACCAGCCAGAAAGGTAAGCTGCTGGTGTTTTCTGGCTTCTTGTTTCGTAAAGATATAGAGGGGAAAAAGTTTACTGGTGCTGTGCAGAATATCACAGACACAAGTGTCTCTCATGGTTGCATACTCAGGGAACAGTGTTATTGCAACAATTAGCGAACACAATCATGTTGCAGATGCTGGCGATGTTGGGGTTCGCGAGGTGATGGCTGACATACGGTCTTGTGCCAGAGGTACAGTAGAGACCACATCACAGGTCATTGTAGGGTGTACGGCCAGTGCCCCAGTAGCAGTCAGTGGTAGGCTACCTGGAATTAGCCTTATCAAGCGCACAGTGCAGCGCATTAGCAGTATGCAGTAGGGTGTTCTCCCCCTCACCACGTCTGGTACACACAGGAGAAACTGAAAGGCCCCATTGATATAATTTCATGGGGATGTGTTATATATTTTGTAAAATCTTAAATTGCATCAATTGGTAACTATCAAGATTAATATATTAAAGGAATAATGCCTGACAGGGTGGGTGTTATGCTGGGATAACATCCCGCCTTGGGTGGTTGGGCCCGAGGCCACCGGCCAAGGGCGTCCAACACCCGAGAAGGGATGTTATCCCAGCATAACACTCACCCTGGAGGGCATTATTCCTATTATACAATGGCTTGTGAGTGAAAGAGAAGAAAAAATGAATAAAAGTTTGTGTAAAAGTGTATTTTTCAGTGTTTTTTGTAAAGCGTAGGTGTACTTTTTAAAGAAATAGTGCCTGTTTCTTCTTTTGGCCAGCAGATGGAGCTCCTGTATTGTAACTGTGGCTCTACACTGGCAGTCCTGGCAGAAACATTTCCATGTTGTTGCCCATCTTTGTGCCACCTGAAATTTAGATGATTCCCTGCTCCTCACCCTCCCCGTGTTTCTGCTAATTTATTTTACCTGCCTCGGTCTTTGTTTCTGTTTTGTTCTGTGGCCAGTTGTGTTGAGGGCAGCACTTCCTGCTTCCTCAGTCCCTGCTCTGCTTACCCGTTGCCACCAAGCCGCGAGCGTAGGGCCTTTGATCCACTCACATGTGCTCATATTATAGTTGCCGACCGGGTTTTAAATTAATTTGACATTTATGTTCTCCCGCTACAGTTTGTGACATTTGTGATGTGTACTGGGAGAAAGCTAAGGACAACACTTGGTGGTAGAGGGAGGTAAGAGAGCAGATGATTTCTGGGTGCGCTGGTTAGTTTCGGAAGCTGCACAGTGCAGCGCTTTATTTAAATGTATTAAGAGGCAAAAACGCATTTCTAAATAGTCCACTGCTGACCGCGGGTCAGATCACGAAAGCGGCTGGCGGCATGGAATCGGCAGTGGGCAGTGATTTTTTTAAGTGATTTGTTCGTTTGTGTACTGGGACTAGAGTTGGGATGTTATGCTGGGATAACATCCCGGGTCCAGTCCTAGTGTGACCAATCAGGGACTAGGATTCTCCCTTGCCAGTGTATAATTATTTGTATTTTTCCACATTTCTTCCCATTGTACTGGGGTAAATCTCCATTCTAAGGCTGCGGGCCATTATTCCGAGGGAGATCCAAAAAGGAATGGTTTGACAAAGAGCCAGATAAATGTCAGAGATCACATGCCTTTGAAGGCAAGCTCTCTCAGCATTATTAGGATTATACCAAATTGGCTGAGCCCTAGGGCATCCAGGGGAGAGTCTGAGCACCCGACGTAGCTGTCAATGTATAGACAGAGACACCAATGGATGAATTAGTAAGGCCACGGGGCAGTTTAGCCTGAGTCATGTATAGGCTTCCAAGGTAATACATGAATTTTAAAAACGGCAGAGGTGGCCGGCTCATCAGCGCAGTGGTTAGATATCCACTTGTGACGCTGGCAACCCGGGTTTGGGAATGGACCCGGGTCACTGGAGAGCCAGCCGGGGAGGATAGAGCATCCCATGGACTGCTCTCCTTCTCAAGGGGAAGGGTGGGGAAGTGCCCAGTGGGAAATGGACCCCTGGCGGAGGCTGGAAGCCATGCAGCCACCGATGCTTGTCCGTAATGGAGGCGGGGCAGATGCTGGACATCATTGCACGTCTCTGCCTCCCGGAGGAAAAACAAGAAAATGGAGGGGTGGGTCCTCTGTCTACAGGAAGCCCTCCCTGGGCTTTAATTAGCCACCATCGCTGCACTCCCAACTAGTTACTGGTTCCGTGGCACTGGAATTAGGGGAACCAGTGCCACGGCCCCACCCTCCAGCAGGCAAGCTGGGGGTGACCGGGAGTATGTGGGGAATTGACGGTTGGTGGGAGCCTGGGAGCTGTGATCAGGGCAGAATTTGATGGAGGACCTGCTGGGACAAAGAGGATAAAATAAAAAAAAAAAATGGTAGAGGTGAGGAGGCTGTGGTTCATCTCTGTCATAATGTAGTCTATATTCCTTAATAGGGAAGTAATAATGGAGGGACTTGTATCGAAGTCAAACTAGTGGAACCCATTTATGCAGCCAGTCGCAGTGTAATTTTATATTTATGTTAACATCAGACATTTGTATCAGTTTTGCTGTAGATATAACTATGCAAATACTTTTTCAGAATTTGTCAAAAGGAGCATGTTTCTATAAGTGGTTCTGGGTCCATAAAATACTTTTTCTTAACATCCTCAAACTGTATCCTACAGTATGTCTAATTATAAGTCTAATTAATTATTAATGAGCTGAACTAGCTAACTGATTGGCTGCCATGCCAGTCTGAAATCTCTTAGAAATGACCGGCATGGCAGCAGCACTTGGCTCACGCACTGTACGCTGACAGCAGTGGCATGTAAACAAAACTATTTTTGGAGTTCCAAACCTGAAGGAAAAAAAAGTCATTATTGCGATTAGACTTATAATTGCAATGATGACCTCAGACGGTCATTTACTTTGATTAATAACGGCTGGGTGGGGGTGGCCCTGAAACAGTACACCAGGGCCACCTTCCCTCCAGCTGGTCATTAATCTGTAGGAAATGACTAGCTCTTTGGTCATTATTGCTTAATTGTAGATAATTTGCACCATTCCACTGAAGTGCACTTGGGATGTAAGAATGAGCCTTTCTGTACATCTTAACAGATGCATTCCATCCAAACAGCAAACCTGTGTTGATTCCAAATGGAAATATCTGTTTCATATTGCTCTCGCAATAAGTTATTAAATTTTATTTTTTTAAAAGCATTACAAATCTTGGTTTGGTTATTGATTCAGTTTCTGAACTTCTTGAAATCTAAATCCAAACCCATTGAGTGGGTTGGCTCTGCCCATTGTGAAATTCAGTGTCTAATCAATTGCAGTAGCTGGACTATAAACGGGGACTGCAAAATGTTGGGCCACTGACTACAGTCTGTAGCGGCTGTCTCTGATCACTACAAAACACACTTAATAGGGATGCACAAATGTGTTTGAAACATGAGGGAAGGTGGGGCAGGGTCACCATGTTAATGGCCTGCAGTATTATGCTTAGAGGAGTAGTGGCCCCACCCAGCTGATCACAGTTTCCTGCAATCCTGCCTCCCTACACACACACACACACATGTACACACACACATCTGTGGAACTGCAGAGCATGACCGGAAAATAGGGCAGCTGTTAAGCAATAATGGTGGGAGGTAATTACTGTAGCAGAAGAGCAGCTGTGTTATACAGAATAATGTCTCGCACCCATACACAACTAGGTTGTCTTTCCTTCAGTACCTGAGATGGCATCATAAACCCCCAAAGTGAAGCTTGAGAGGTCTGTGATGTCATCTGATAAAATTCATTCGAACCCAAGTTAGAAATGTCAGCCTGGTTGAGTAGAGTTGCTTTGTTTGGGACTAACGGGCCATGACTGAAACGGCAGCTAGAAATGAGTGACAGCTGGTGGCAGCAATGAGGCAGTGCGGGCTTGATGGATGAAAATCATGCTATAGACATGTAATTTCTAAATTGTTATGTGTTTTTTTTCCAGAGGTGCCCATCATGTATGAGCAAGTGCGTTGACACTGACAGCTCAAAATGAGAGTGGGGGGAGGGAGAGAGGGAGGGATTGGTGGAATGGTAATAATATAGGCAACATTGGCAGGTGGGTAAGCATGTGGGAATATAGAGAAAAGGTAGTACTTCATGTCATGAGTGGAGCATATATTGGTTATGGGTGACACATGATGACTTCTGGTGGAGGGGGCATCTGAGTGAAAGGGAGTGTGTGACTGAGCGAGCGAGCAGATGGGGTGATGGGTGGGGACAGATCTCTGCAAAGATAAAAATACTGAAACCACATAACATTATTTGTTAAAATGAGAGATTTACACTTGTACTGTGTGTACACTGGAAGACAAGGGATAATGCAGCTAGTCTATTAGGGAATATTTCCAGAACATAGTCTCACTAAGTGGGAGAAACAAAATGGCAGGAATTCAAAAATGAACATTCCATTTGGCTTCTTAATATCTAATTTTGTAAATGTGGCTGTGGTTACCTGAACTTGTTGCTAGCTGTGCATTAGACATTTTTAGTGCATGGCTGGCAACCAATCAAAATACCAGATTTTTCGTACTCATTTTGTAAAATAGCAGTAAGGACCTTGACTTCAGTCCTTATGCTGCAGAAAATTACCTTTTAAAATGTTAAGTGCCCTTGGCTGCATCTTGAGCCCTTCAACATTCCAGCAGGTCATTATTTCCAAGATAGGGACTAGAACCTCAGTCCTCTGTAATTAAAGATAGTGAGGTGTGTACCAGTGAACTACTGGGGCAAGATGGTGGTTGGACACCAGACCACTGGGCCATAGACAATAGAAACCACAGGCCAACTGATCCATTAAGGTACAGAAGGGGTGTGGAGGGAAGACGTCTGAGCAGCATGCCCATAAAACAGAATAGTAAGCGGCTTAGAGCCATGCAGCTGACTCTGTGCCATGCTGTGACTCTCTTGAAGTTGCTACCCAACATGTTAGTGGGTGCAAGCCCAGTTTATAACCACTAAAAGCTAGCTACCTGTTATGAAATGTGACAGTGTCACAGAGAGAGAGAGAGAGACAGATGCTTCTTCCTGCAACCTGCAGCTTTGTAAGTGTGTAACGCAAATGGGTGGTGGGCCAATAGGGTGACAAAAACTCCTCATCTGCCACCCATTCCAACTACGAATAGGGTTCTGATTAAAAAAGTGCTTGTTTTTGCAAATTTCACTGGAAGATGGTGCATGAATTCCAAATATGTTAACAATTTAGAATTTACCCTTATAAATGCGCAGACTGTCTACATGGACAAACAACAGATATGGTCAAGGTGCTAAAGAATTTAGGCCAGGGGTCTTTTTAATTTGAAAAATATTTTTTTTACAACTAACACTGGATTGTGCTAAAAGAAAATAGATAAATCACATTGCATACTTGTAGGTTAGGTGCAGCTGCACAGCTCTTTTGAACATTTGTTTAAATCTGCTGTGACATTTTCTGATGAAAATTATAATGGGCTGTATCATATTTTAGCATAGTTAAATAGACTATAGCTACATTGTACTATAAGTAAAGTATAATTACGCAGTGTTAGTTTTCATGATGTACTTTATTTGTTGCTATACATGGTTTTCAATGTCATTGGTTTTATACAAACTGCATGTAGTTTCTATTGGTCTAAAAGATAGCTATGTGAGTAACTGCAAACATTACCTCTTTCTACAGTATTAAACGTACTGCAGCATTCTTAATTAGAAACTATAACGGCATTTCCAATTAATTACATTTAATAATATTACCATTACCATGTTATTTAGTTTTTAATAGTATAAATGCAAAAATGTAGTTCACTGTATTGCATAGGTGAGTCAAACACAACACTGACAAATGTTTAGCTTTAACCAGAGATTGCTTCTTGAAGACCACATAACAGTTATCACTTTAAAAACCACAGTGCAGAAAGTTAAGATGATGTACTGCAGCCAGTGTTTCATTGGAAATAACTGAGAACCTTAAGGATTGTTTCTGGTACCGCAGGTCAAGAAGGACTTGGGCTAACCTTTGATTTGATCCATCCAAGGTATTTAGTAACACGGACATAAACTCCAGGCTTATTTTTTAAGCCACACTTTTGTCCCCAGCTCACAATTCCGTAGACATAGTAGCGACCATCTTTCTCACAGGTCAGAGGACCTCCGGAGTCACCCTAAGGGGAAAAAAAAACACACACATTTACTTTTTGGTTTTATTCAGTTCTAAATTAAACTGATAGAATACCTGCAAGTTCCTACCAAAAAAGGTTACTTCTCAGTCATCCAGCTACAACCATGCTTAACTTTTTCGAACGTTATCTAATTTAAAATGTTGCAGCATCTCAAACATATTGCTCTGATTGCAGGTACGAAGGTGATGTTTTTAAAATATTTAGTAGTACTAACTTGGGAGGCTGCTGTGTAACATTACTACTGCTGGGAGAGTTATGGGCCAGTATGTCCAGCTGCACTACAGAAGAAAAAGCTTTTGTAATACAGTGGAACCTACCAGGATGCAAGAAAATACTGCAGCAGAGCTACTGCAGTAACCAAGGCAATTTCATTGGCAGTTAATCCTTTATGTCAGGCAGCATCCTAAGACACTGCATTGCATGTCAGCAGGCTCCACTGTAGGGGTCTCATCTAGCAACTCTTTAGGCGTCCTTTGCACACCCATTTCTGCAAAAGCATGCATGGTATCTCCAAACTGACCTTGGCGTTTCAAAATGATTGAACATCCACTTACTGTATACAGTATGTGCTTAACAATTCACAGTGGAGCAGCACCTGGATTAGAATTTTTGCATATGAAGTAACATTTTCTTGCATACAACTGTTGCAGTGTTATTTTGTCTGGTTAATCCTGTTTTCCCTCCCCCCGGCATTTTGTAACAAGTGCTCTAGTGGTGCATCCCAGAAGCTCATGTGGCTGACATCAAGGTAGGGGATCAGCCGCTGGTGCATGTATTGTAAATACTGGTAGAAGGCGTTTTTAATAGCTCTGGTTTGCTATTTACTGGTCCTGGTGCTATACTGAGGGCCACGTATACACTGGCAGACACTGCAACACGTGTAAAAAAAAAAAATGTATTTGTAAAAACACCAATTGGGGGCTGCCCCCACTCTGAGTTGTGGGGCACATGTAAGTGGACATTTCCCTTTAAGTAAAATAAAGGCCCTCAGACTTACCATGGAGGTCTGTGATAGCAGACTTCTTTCATTGCAGCGTCTTTCCCATGTCTAGGACTCACAGTGATTTGATAATCTCATTATAGTCCTTTGTTTCTAATTATGTCTATCCTAGCCCTTTATGAAAAGTTCTGCTTTTTAAAAAAAAAACAAGATATACATTTATAGACGTTGCCTGCTGTTTCAAATTAAGATCAGAAAAAAGTCTCCCAAGGTTTCTTATTCTTTTTATGATAGGCTGGGGAGAAGGGTAAAGCAGATAAACTCAGAAATGCAAACAGAATAACCCTATCTCAACCCTACAATAAACGAATACAATCAATCAGTATTCGTTCTCACTAGTCCTTGCGTTTTATTGTCTTCCAGACATTTAGCTTCTTTGATGCTAAGCTCCAATGAATATTTTAGTAACGTTTCAGAACAACAAGTTCCTTCATCAGACTGTGGAGCAGTTTTCAATAATGAACCAAAAACATAAACATGGATTTTAGAATATATCTCTCATTATTTTATGTTGCAATATAACATTTCAAACTAATTTCAAAATACTAAAATATTCATTGGAGCTTAGCAATTTTTAGCATCAAAGAAGCTAAAAGTCTGGAAGACAATAAAACACAAGGACTAGTGAGAATGAATACTGATTGATTGTATTAGTTTATTGTAAGGTTGAGATAGGGTTATTCTGTTTGTATTTCTGGGCCCAGATATTCAAACTGCGCCATTCTGTGGCGCAAGCCTGTGCGCCGCTCAAATTTGTTGCGCAGGGGTGTGGCCAGGGCGATATTCAACGGAGTTGCGCTATAGCGCAACTGCTTTGAATATCGCACCTATTCACCACTGTGCATCGGCGCAGTGAACTGCGCAGCGCCAAGTGGTCAGAGTGGAGCATTGAGATGTGGTGGCAAGTGCCATTGCCATGCACAGCACCTGTGATATTCAAGGGTGACATGTAAATGGGGCCATAATTTATGCAAAATACGGGGGGCAATTTGCATCTGATTACGGCCCCATTAGCATGCAGGTGCGCCGATCCCCGACGACTTGCGCCTGGCGCCCTGCCAGGCAGCAGCCGTCGGGGACCGACGCCCCCTGCAGCCCGATTGCAGGACGTCCCGTAGGGACAAAGAACATCCTTATCCCTGGTGGTCAGTGGACGCGATTAGCCGATCGCGGGCATAACTGTATCCCCACGAGTCAGTATCCCTGGTGGTCCAGGTGGATCACTATCCAGTTGATCACGGGCATAACTGTGCCTCTCTACTGAAGTCCAATATCCCTGGTGGTCCAGTGGATCGCACGGAGCCCGATGCATGCATCCCCTCACCCTCAAATCTCCTCGGTGATCTACAGGACTTTCATTTCACCCGCCATTGAGCCCCCACCACCCGCTTCTCCCCTGTCAGTCAGTGAGTGAGGGCCCCACCTGCCTGCTGGCCTGGCACCCGCCCGACTGACAGTTCGGTGTGGCTGCATGCCCATTGGTTCAGAGCATGAGTTATCGGTGTGTAGTCTATACCGTATTAGTTGTCCAGATATGTGAATGAATCTATTCACATATCTGAACTGGATTAGTACGGTATGGCTGCACGCCCATTGGCTCATGCTCTGAACCACTGGTGCGACAGCCCTAACGAGCTGTCAGTCGGGCGGGCGCGGGCGGCAGGCAGGTGCTGCTGCTGACGTGGGTGGGGAGAGCGGTGTCGGGGCTCCATGGGCAGTGTGGGTGGGGGCCACTAGATCACCAGGGATTTCTGATGTGGGGGTGAGGATGCCACCCAGCATCGGGCTACTCGCGGTCCATTGAACACCAGGATATTGGACTTGGGGAGGTCTTATGCCCACGACGCTGTACTGGGGGTGTGGGGGGACGTTCAGTTATGCCCGCGATCGGGCTAATGGGGGGGATACTACTGTTCTGCCCACGATCGGGCTGCTCAGGAGGGGGAACACTACTATTCTGCTCGCGATCGGGCTGCTCTGGGGAACACTACTGTTCTGCCCGCGATCGGGCTCGCGCGGGGCACTACTGTTCTGCCCGCGATCGGGCTGCTGGGGGCAATACTGTTTTGCCATGATCGGGCTGCTGTGGGGGGACACTGTTGTTCTGCCCGCGATCTGGCTGCAGGGGGCGTTGGTCCTCTACGGCTGCTGCCTGGCAGGGTGCCAGGCGCAAGTCGTCAGGGATCGGCGCACTTGCATGCTAATGGCATGCAAATGTAGCCATAATCAGATGCAAATGCCCCCCCCCATGCGCCTTGCATAAATTATGGCCCCATTTGCATGTCACCCTTTGCATATCACAGGTGCTGTGCATGGCACAATGGAACTTGTGCCACCGCATCTCAATGCTCCACTCTGACCACTTGCACTGGCGCAGTTCGACTGCGCCATGCACAGTGGGTGTGGCCAGAGGGTGATATTCAAAGAAGTTGCGCCATAGCGCAACTCCGTTGAATATCGCCCTGGCCACACCCCTGCGCAACTATTTTGAGCAGCGTAGGGGCTTGCGCCGCAAAATGGCGCAGTTTGAATATCTGGGCCTAGATGTAAAAAAAGGTGCAGGTTATGATAAAATAGACCCTGTTTTTTATAAGCTAGGTGCTTCATTATTAGTAAGGTACAGTACCTTACTTACCTATTTAATTTTTCTTTGAATTCAAATGAGTTACCTTTGGTTTAGAAAAACAGCCTGTATTACACTGATATTTAAAGGAGGTGATGACTCTGATCTAGGGTGTTATCGCCCCGTATCAATTTTATCACCTATTTCTAAATTTCTCAAAAAATTGGTTTGTAAACAATTGAAATCTTTCATGACAAAACACAAAGTAGCAACTGATTATCAATTAGGGTTTCGAAAGGGTTATAACTCCAATCTTGTCACTTCCAGAGTTACAGATGTTTTTTAGAGCTTTTGATCAGGGTTTGTCAGTTCCTGCTCTTTTTTTAGATCTCTCAAAGGCATTCGATTCAGTGGATCAAAACATAGAGGATAATGTATGGTCATTGGTTAACAACCACGCTGTAAACACTTGAAGAGGTTGCCATGACATCATTGTAAACCTCGAGAGCGCAGCTCGAGAGGTTTTCAGATGTCATGGCAACCTTGAGAAGTGTTTTCAGTGCGGTTGATAACCAAAGACCATACATTATATTTTCTAGGATCGTGGATATGTTGTTCATCCACATTGTTTGGCATGTCCCTTTCCCCTTTAAGATCAGCCAGAAGTCTTTGAGCTGGCTCCTCCCACCCACCCGGGTGGTATATACCTCGTCTCCTCCCCATGACTCCAGATCTTCTTTTCCGCTGGAAGATACAGGTTGCCTCCCTCGTGCTCATGCATTTCGTAGGCCCTGGCTTTCAAAACCTTGGTTTTACCGAAACTAAAACTCTTTCGAGTTAGCAATTGCACTTTTGCATCCTCGATCATGGAAGAGAAATCTTCTCCAGGATTTCACCAGTATCCTTGCGGCCAGAAGATGTCGCGCACCGATCCCCATCTCACGTGCATCTACTGCCTAGATGTCGGCCATGCCACCTCGTCTTGCAGCTTTTGTCTCGCCTTCCATCCCAACATCCTGGAAAACTGCTTGGCGTGTTTGAAGTTGGGGAGACTGGAGAAAAGGAACCCTCCGGTGAAGCCTAAGGAGGCTAGGTGGTTGTTTTCTGCAGCTGTGGGCTCTGCCGAGCAGCTGGAACGCATGAAGGCATTCAAAGAAGAAGCCACCAGCGCTTCGGCTAATTGAAGCTTTTTCGTTCCTCTCAACCTGGGCTCCACCTTTACAGATTCTTTTAAGGAGTTGTGCCAGTCTCTCCCCAGCCGGGGTGAGCTGTCTGCGGGCTCACACTCCTCCCGCTCTCGGAAGAGGGAAAAAAAATCTGGCCTGTCTTTGTTTCGACAAAGGTGCTCTTGGGACCAAAAAATGTCTCAGTCCCAGGAACATGCGGTCTCGACCTCGGTCGAGATCGCTTCGTCAGCCGCAGGCTTCACGGACCTTCCGTCTGGCCAGATGACTGGGGAGGTGGCCGATGAGGTCGAGATCATTCTCAACCCAATCAACTCTCTGTCGACGGCCGTGGCCGACGACTCCTTGGAGAGGACTCCGGTCCTTGTCTTCCCTGATGAGGAGACCCAGCCCGCTGGTGTCCCCATCGAGGTCTGGGTTCTGGACCCCGGGGTTTCACTGATCCCTCTGCTGTCTCCCGAGAGACCGAGTCGGCCTGCCCGATCTCGGTCGAGGTCCAGAACCCCCTCGGCCAAAAGGCCAAGGAGGAGCCATAAGCGCTCTAGGAAGAGGCAACGCCACAGGTCATCCTCATCCTCCTCGGATGAGGAGAGGCTCCGACGGAAACTCCGTCAGTGCTACGAGGACATTATGTGGCAACAACTGATTTTGATCGGGCAGAAGTCGGTTCTGCTGCCTACCCCGGCCATTACTTGGCTTTCGCCTCCTAGGCCGATGCCGACCCCCTCGGAACCGAAGCCTTCGGTTCCCCCACCCGAGGGGCCAGCCCATCTTCTGGTTCGGCCTTTGCTGGTCTTCCCACCGATAGTGGTGGAGCTGCCACCTAAGCAGCCTGTGGGAGGGGCTCCTTCAAAAGAGGAACAAACAGATACCGGACTTCCCTGACATCTGTCAGTCACCCCGGACATTCCTTGACGGGTCAAGGGTATTTTGGGTGGCAAACCACTGTATCCCAACTCCTCGGACTCGGATGTCACCGGACTCCACTCACATCCAGGGGATGATGAGTCATCCATTGGCACAGGGATGGAGAAAGGCCCATCCTCCTTCCAGGGGATCCTCCGTCTCATCTCTGATTCTGCAGGGATGCCCCTGGAACCCATCCAGAAAAAGGCAGAGTACCCTCTCACGGACATTCTGAAGAGAAGGGACACCCCAATGGAGGCCTTTCCTGTGGCTGAGGCCATTGCTGGTCCGGCCCTCGAACTATGGCAGCACTCTGCCTCATGTCCAGCACCATCTGCCCGCAAGTATGCGATGCCCATGGGGTCTCTTGTGGGGTTCACAGAGCACCCTTCGGCCGAGAGCCTAGTGACGCCTCTGTGTTCAGGCGTACTGGCAGTTCTGCTGACACTGACCATCCCCCCGATAAAGAGTCCAAGCTTTTGGACCATTCAGCGTGGAAAATCTATGCAACTTCTTCCTTGGGCCTTCGTCAGGCAAGTTTGGCTATCATCATGGCACACTTCTCTCATGCCCTTTTCAGGTCATTAGATGAAGTCCTCCCACATCTCCCCGCGGACATGTAAACCACAGTTAAGCAAGTCTGGGACCAGGGCCGTGCTGTTGCCAAACACGCAGCTTCAGACGGCCCTGGATATTGGGGATTCTTGTGCCCGCTCGATGGTAGCCAGAGTGGCCTCTCGCCGCAGGGCTTGGCTGAGGTTATCTTCCTTACCAGCGGATACTCAGCATAAGTTAGCTGATGTGCCTTTCCTCGGGACCGACTTGTTCGGCCCAGGAGTGGCTGGTCGCCTACAGTGCATTGAACAGTCCAGTGCCACCTTGGATACCACTTCTGCCAGGAGTTCTTCGGGCAAGAACCAGCAGAAGAAAAAGAAGAAGCCTTTAAGCACTCTTCCTCTGCGGTCCAGCAGTCCTTCTACCAAGGAGGTCAGCAGCATCAGCAGCAGGCTCAAGCTCGGCCCAAGCCTGGACCCCAACAGGCCCGCAAAGGGGGCCAAGGCTCAGGTCCTGGAGCCTCCTCCTCCCCTCTCTAAGCCTGCTCAGTGACGGGATGGGGGCTGCAGCCCCCATCTCTGTCACACCAGCTCTGGGTCCTCCTGTGGGGGGCTGGCTCCATCACTTCCTTTCTGCCTGGTCCGCTATCACTACAGACAGGTGGGTTCTTGAAGTGGTTGGTCAGGGAGTGCCTCTGGAATTTGAGCAGTACCCTCCCAGCCAAACCCACGCCCATCGGGAAGAACGGACTTCCGTATGCACCCAGTTGGCTCTTCGAGATGACATTGCTCAGCTCCTCCTCAAGGAGGCAGTAGCTTTCATGGCAGATCCATCTGCAGACCCAGGCTTTGTCTCCAGGTGCTTTCTGGTGCCCAAGTGGATGGGGGGCTGGTGCCCCATTCTAGATCTCCATGACCTGAATCCATTTCTCAGGTCATGCACCTTTTGGATGGTCACTCTGTCCCAGATCATACCATTCTTGGAGTGAAACATGTAGTTCTTTTCACTGGATCTGCAGGACGCATTCTTTCACATCCCAATCCATCCGTCCCATCAGTGGTTCCTCCACTTCAGGGTCGAAGGGACCCTGTATGAATTCCAACCCATGCCGTTTGGCCTGTCATCGGCCCCATGGGTCTTCACCAAATGCATTGCAGTTGTGGCGGCCCATCTCCAGTGTCAGGGGGGTCAGAATTTACCCCTACTTCGACGATTAGCTCCTAGTAGGTTCCACCCGACAGGAGATGGAAAGGTCCAGGGATCTGGCCCTCCAAACCTGCTCCCAACTCGGCCTCTTGATCAACGAGGCCAGGTTGGGAACTTATGCCTTCTCAGGTGATGGGCTTCATCGGGGCAGAGCTCGACTCTTGTCAAGCCAGAGATCGGCTCCCGGCAGACAGGACAGAGGTTCTTTTCTCCTTTGTCCAATCATTTCTGGTTGGGCACTTTCACCCTGCCCGGGACTTTCTGTACCTTCTGGGTTACATGGCGGCATGCATCTCAGTGGTCCATTGGGCCCGGTTGCACATGCACCCCCTCCAATGGGAACTGGCCGCCCAGTGGACTCAGCATCATGGTCATTTCGACCAGCTGATCACTGTAACCCAGAAGATGTGGGATGCTCTCCAATGGTGGACCGCTCCAGACCGGGTTGCGGGAAGGGATCCTGTTTGTTCACCCCGAGCCGATGATTGTCCTTTCAACTGATGCCTCTCTCATGGGCTCAGGAGCCCACATGGGGGACAACAGGACCCACGGGTTCTGGACCCCCGAGGAGTCCCGATGCCACATCAACCTATTGGAGCTCAGAGCAGTCAGACTGGCACTGTCAGCTTTCGCTCCTCAGCTCTGGGATCAAGTGGTTCAAGTCCAGACAGACAATACCATGACCATGTACTACCTCAACAAACAGGGCGGCACGCATTCCCGTCTGCTGTGCAAGGAGGCGCTCAACATCTGGACCCTCATAAGTTGATTGGAGGCGGATCTCCTAGCCATCCATGTGGCAGGAGTCTCGAACCAGCCGGCGGATGTCCTCAGCATTATAGGCCAGACATCCCACGAGTAGTCTCCTCATCCAGAGGTAGCTTACAGCCTGTTCTCCCATTGGAGCAAACCGATGGTGGACCTGTATGCCTCCAAGGAAAACACCAAGCTGACGCTGTATCATGCCCGCCACCCTCAGCAGGGCTGTCTGCAGGGGGATGTCTTCTCAAGGCCGTGGACCCCAGGCCTCTATGCCTTCCCTCCATTGCCCTTGATCCACAAGGTGATACTCAAGGTGAGGAGAGACAAGGCGAAGGTGATTCTGTTAGCCCCAGACTGGCCCTGCCAGTTCTGGTATCCAGCTCTCCTCACCCTCAGCTGCAGGTCCCCCGGAGCGGCTTTGTACACGCTCGGACATGATATCTCTGAACCAGGAGAAAGTCTTCCATTTGGACCTTCAGTCTCTGCACCTCACAGCCTGGTACCTGAGCGTCTAGAGTTTCAGGCTGTGGGTCTTTCCGAAGATGTCTACACCGTGGTGGAGGCATCTCGAAAGGAAGCAACCAGGAAATGTTATGCCTTCAAATGGAAAAGGTTTTCCATTTGGTGTCAGGATAAGGGTCTGGACCCCTTGTCCTGTTCTGTGGCTAACATTCTCGACTACCATTGGTCTCTCTCCAAAGGGTGTTTATGGTCATCGACCCTTAGGGTGCAGCTGGCAGCCATTTCTGCTTACTGGGTGTGGAACGGTCAGCTGACATTGGTGCAGGAGACAGTGGTCAGGTGCTTTTTTCAAAGGCCTGGATCGCATATCCCCTCCAGTGCGTGAACCTCCACCTCCATGGGATCTACTGCTGGTACTGGCAAAGCTCATGGGCAAGCCATTCAAACAATGCACAAGTGTGAGCTGTCATACTTGTCATGGAAGATGGCCTTCCTGGTGGCTATCACATCTGCCAGAAGGACAGGGGAGCTGCAGGCACTATCGGTGGACTCCCCTTATCTGGTCTTCCACAGGGACAAAGTTGTCCTGTGCCCCCACCCAAAATTCCTTCCGAAGGTGGTGTCAGAGTTTTACCGTAGCCCGGTGTTGAGTCTGCCAGTATACTACCCTAATTATACTTCGGAGGCTAAGTACAGGCTCCATACTTTGGACCTGAGACGTGCTTTTTCCTGTTATAAAGAAAGGACGGCGGAAATTTGCGGATAGGTTCGCCAGCTGTTTGTCACCTACGCTGAAGCCGCTTCTGGCAGACCTGCAGCCAAATGGACCATAGCAAGATGGATTACATCATGCATAGGTCTGTGCTGTGAGTTGGTGGGCAAGGAGCCTCCCAGAGGGATAAGAACTCATTCTACCTGCCATACTGCTGCATCGGTGGCTGCTTCCAGGGACATCCCTATCCAGGAAATCTGTCAGGCTGCTACCTGGAAGTCAGCAAACACCTTCATTACCCACTCGACATCAACCTTGAGTCACATGAGGATGCTGATTTTGGAACCTCAGTTCTCCAATCTCTGTTCTCTAAGTAGGGGGCATGCGCCTTGCCTCCCTCCTCCCGGAGAACTGCTAGGAGTCTGCCAAACAGTGTGGATGAACAACATATCCACGATCCTAGAAAAACAGGTTACCTGTAACAGTAGTTCTAGGAGTGGTATATGTTGTTCATCCACACGGACTCACCTGACCTCCCTGGCTGCGGACACACACAACTTCTCTTCCAGCGGGCTAAGATCTGGTGTCATGGGGCAGAGCCAAGGTATATACCACCCAGGTGGGTGCGAGAAGCCAGTTTGAAGACTTCTGGTTGATCTTAAAGGGGAAAGGGACATGCCAAACAGTGTGGATGAACAACATATACCACTCCTAGAACTACTGTTACAGGTGAGTAACCTGTTTTTATAGTGTTTGGGCTACCAAGATTGTGTAATCACAGACTGAATTAGTTTACTGAATTACTTTACAGAACACTGATTGTTGTGAACATTCTGTTTTGTTATACCATTGATATGACATACTCAAGAAGGGTTAACAACAGAGTGATGTCATAACGATGGCATAACAAGGCTGTAATCTGCCCGATTTCAGATAATAATAAAGGGTCCCCATACATTATATATTGTTAAACAGATTAAAGGTCTCAGGTATGGGTTTGGGTACATTGATTTGGTTTTCTCATTTATCATCTAGACTTCAATGTGTAAAAGCAGGAGAATATAGTTCTGATTTTGCTTATACGTTAACAAGCGTGTCCTGCAGGGTTCAGTCCTGGGCCCCCTTTTGTTTCTTATCTATAGTAACGAATTATCCAAATGTAACTCTTCTGATTCTGCTTTATTTCTTTATTCTGACGATATTATTCTGTATACACATAACAAGGATCAAACAATGGGAATTAATACACTTCAAAATTATTTTGATAAAGTACAGCATGAATTAATTAATCTGCGGTTATTACTGAATGTAGGCAAAAACACAGTGGGTTTTGTTCTCTAATAGGGTGAAAGATAATACCACAAAATATAGCATTACATTTTTGGATGGAGCCAAAATTTGTAAAATATCTTCATATAAGTATTTGGGGATTTATCCAGATGATTCTTTGAAATTCGGCCTACATATACAGCAATTATCAGTTAAATTAAAAAAGCTATTATCCTTTTTTTGCGTTTGCTTGCACGTATGTGCAAGGAAAGTTTTGGGAGAGTATGACTTTTTGGAGGTGTGTGGCCCTCCTGTCCAATGCAGCGCTTGGTGTATCAGGAGTGACCGTAGTGCACCAATGGATGTGTGAGCTATGACAGCAGTTTGGCTGCAGTGGTCTTCAGTTGAAAGAAAAGCACCGTTGCAATCAGCAGTGGTAACGTGTGTGTATTCAGCATATGGACGTCACCCTTTTCCCTCTGGCTGCTAATGAAGTACCTCCCACTTTCTCCCTCTGTTGCTGTCCTCCTCGCTCCCTCATTATTGTACCCCCAAACACATTGTATGTGCCGACAGGGTGCCCAGTCCCTGTCGGCTCCAGCCCCCCCAACAAACAACCCATTCATTGTGTGCTGAGGAGGGTGCCCAATTCCCCTCAGCTTTTGCACCCCCTGACCCCAAACACATTGTATGTGCAGATGGGGTACCCAGACATTTTAATTTTTCCAACACTTTGTATGCTCCCAAGTTGGACCCCCCACGGAGTTGAGAATCTTTAGTGGAGGGTCCAGGGGACGAGCCCCACACGGGGGTGGTGGGGTGAGCCTCACAGAAAAAAAGAGTTCTAGGGACATGGATATGTTGTTCAATTCACACTTACTGGCAGGTTCCTTGCCACTTTAAATCTTGCCAGAAGGTCTTCAAGCTGGCTCCTCCCACCCACCCACCAAGGTGGTAAAACTCTCAGCTCTGCCCCATGACGCCAGATCTTCCTTACCGCTTGGAAGCTCAGGTTCCCTCCTCTGCACTCTGCATTTTAGGCCTGGATCCAAACTCTTCGGTTTACCTGAAACTAATCTTAAAATTTACAAGACTTTGGTCTTTATCTTCCCTTGTGGCTGTGGTGGACAAATTGACTCCCAGATTTCGTCGGTGCCCCTGTGGGCAGAAGATGTCCTGGACCGATCTGCACTCCACGTGTGTGTACTGCCTTGGGGCTTGAGCATGATTCGCAGGCCTGCAACTTGTACAAGTCCTTTTTGGCCACAGTCTTAGAGGATCGCGCTGCCAGATTGCAACTTGGGTGCCCCGAGAAACGTTATCCTCCGGTCAAGTCAAAGGAGGCCCGTTGGGCGGTGTCCGCAGTGGCAGGCTTGGCTGAACAGCTCAAACAAATGATCGCCCTCGAGGAGGAAGCGGCCCAGGCCGCATCATCATCTTCTGTCGCAGCACTTATCCCGCTCTGTTTGGGCTCCTCCTACGTGGCTTCGTTCAAGGACCTTTGCCAATCCCTCTCCACCAAGGGAGAGGGGCCTTCGGGACATTCCTCTCGGTCCAAGAAGAAGGACTCTAAAGGTAAGTCCCACGGTCAACATTCGTGGGAGCGGGAGAGGTCCCCTTCCCCGGATAGTTGACTCTCGACTTTGGTCAAGGTTGCGGCTAAGGCCACTGGCTTCATGGCGTCCCTGTCAGGTCAGCTGGCCGAGACACCTGTTGACGCAGTCGAGATTTTTCTCGACCCGTGAGACGGGCTGTCAACTGGAGAAGCTGACAACCCTTCTTCACCGGTTCCCCCGGTGGAAACCGAGGACTTGCCTGTGCCAGAGTCCCCGGTTAAGGTCCCTGAACCAAGGGAGGAGCGGGTTTCCCCCGGCCCCTCTCAGACCCACCCTCGGAAACACCGAAGGTCTCAGTCTCGGACCTCTTCCTGGTCCATCCGATCCCGCCGACATCGGTGGTCTCGGTCTCGGCACCGTGGAAAGCGGCAGTGCTGCTCATCCTCATTTTTGTCCTCTTTGGAGGATAGACTCCAGCGCAAATTGCATCGGCGTTATGAGGATCTGATGTGGCAGCAGCTCCTTTTGACTGGGAATAAGCCGACTCCATCGCCTTCCCCGGCCATTAAGTGGCTGTCACCAGAGTGGCCGGAACAACCCCTCATTGTAATCGAGGAGCCGAAGCCGGCACCGGTTGTTCGGCTAAAACCGGCTGCAACACTCATTGTGGTGGAACCCCCGGCTCCACAACCTAAATGTGGGGCCCTGACCAAGAATTCTCAGTCAGGTCAGGGCTTGCCCCATCGGTTGTCAGTCACCCTCTCTCCCGATTGGCCTCAGCAGGTGGAGGGTGACTCTGGCCCTCGGCAGCTGTTTGCAGACTCCTCGGAGTCTGACGATGACTCTTCCCTGTTCTCCAGGCCCCTCGACCTGGAGTTCACTGGGGGTCAGTCAGTGGACGAGAGCCCATCCTCGTTCCTTGGAATGCTTCGGCTCATCTCAGAGTCCACTGGGATGAAGCTCGAACCCATTTCAAAGTGGGCCAAGTATCCCCTCACGGAGATACTGGACCGAGGGGATTCCCCCACGGAGGCCTTCCTGGTGGCTGAAGCCATTGTTGGCCCAGCCCTGGAGCTATGGGAGCGGCCAGCTTCTTGTCCAGCACCTTTGGCCAGGATGGCTCAAAAGTATGCCATTCCCACTGGTTCACTCCCCGGTTTCTCGGAGCACCCCTCCACGGAGGGGCTAGTGACCAACAGCGTTTTCCGGCACTCCGGAAATACTCAGGATGTGGACAAGCCACCCGATAAAGAGTCCAAGAAACTGAACTACTTCGGGCGGAAAGTCTATGCTGCTTCCTCCCTAGGCCCTCATCTGGCCAGTGCGGCCATTCTGACGGCACACTTTTTGCACACCCTTTTGGGCTCCCTGGATGAGGTGATTCCTCATCTCCCAGCTGACCTCCAGACAACGGTCAAGCAGGTGCAGGATCAGGGAAGGGAGGTGGCCAAACAGCAACTCCAAACTTCCTTGGATGTAGCTGACTCGTGTGCCCGGTCAGTAGCGGCCGCAGTGGCCATGCACCGCAGAGCTTGGCTGCGGATCTCCACTTTTACAGCGGATACCCAGCACAAGCTGGCAGACATTCCCTTCTTGGGTACCGACTTGTTCGGCCCTGGGGTGGAGGGTCATCTGCAAAGGATTGAGAAGTCCAATGCCACCTTGGACTCGGTCACATCTGCCCAGAAGGACAAAGGCCGCCAGCAGCAGCATAAGCTCATTCGGCCTTCAGCCCCTGCGGCACGTCCGGCTCAGCATCACCAGCATCAGGGCCAGCAGGCTCGCACTTGGCATCCCTAAGGCAAACCTGCAGCTTCCTCCAGCAGGAAGCCGGGAGGAGGAAGGTCCAGGAGGCCCCTCTGCCAGCCCTTCCTCCAAGCCTGCCCAGTGACAGGTTGAGGGGTGTCGCCCCCAACCTCGTTACTCCTCCTCGGGTTCCCCCCATGGGGGGACGGCTCCGCCACTTCCTTTCTGCCTGGTCCAATATCACCATGGATCGCTGGGTGCTGGCAGTGGTAGGAAAGAGTCTGCCTCTGGAATTCAAGCAGTCCCCACCCTATCAAGACGTCGGCCCATGGGGGACTATGGCATCTGCAGCCTCTCTGTCAGCTCGTTGAGCTGACATTACCCTGCTCCTCCAGAAGGAAGTGATCAGGGAGGTGGTGGATCCTCCACCAGACCCGGGGTTTGTGTCCAGGTACTTCCTGGTCCCAAAAAGGACGGGGGGGGCTGGCACCCCATTCTAGACCTACATGACCTGAACAAGTTCCTAAGGTCTTGTACCTTCAGGATGGTCACTCTGGCTCAGATCATTCCATTCTTGGAATGAGACATGTGGTTTTGCTCTCTGGACCTCCAGGATGCGTTCTTTCACGTCCCAATCCCTCCGTCTCACCAGCGATTCCTCCACTTCAGGGCAGAAGGATCCCTTTATGAGTTCTGGGCCATGCCCTTTGGCCTCTTTCCAGCTCCCAGAGTCTTCACCAAATGCATGGCAGTGGTGACAGCATTCCTGCGGCGCCGAAGGGTCCGGGTGTACCCTTACCTGGACGACTGGCTGATTGCAGCCCCCTCCAGGCTGGAGGTGGAGCAGTCCAGGGATCTGGCCCTCCAGGTCTGCTCTCAGATTGGCCTCCTCATCAACGAGGCCAAATCAGAACTCATGCCAACGCAGGTGATTCAGTTCATCGGGGCAGAGCTCGACTCTTCGAGCCAGAGCACGGCTCCCAGTGGACAGGGCCGAGGTTCTTTCCTCCTTTGCCCAATCATTTTTGGTTGGGCAATTGCACCCTGCCTGGGACTTTCTGTGCCTCCTGGGCCTAATGGCGGCCTGCACCAGCGTGGTCCATTGGGCCCGCTGGCATATCCGTCCCCTGCAATGGGGGCTGACCCACCAATGGTCACAGTGCTCCAGTCCTCTGGACCAGCCAGTGATAGTGACCCAGGAGATAGGGAACGCTCTCCAGTGGTGGATCGTTCCAGCTCATCTGCAGGAGGGTATCCCATTTGTCTGCCCAGAGCCAACAGTCACTCTAACGACCAACGCCTCTCTGATGGGTTGGGGTGCCCATCTGAGGGAGCTCAGAGTGCATGGCCTCTGGTCCCCTCAGGAGTCTCGATGCCACATCAACTTACTGGAGCTTCGGGTGGTCTGACTAGCCCTCACCGCCTTCGCTCAGTTCATATGGGTCTAGTGGACCAGGTCCAGATGTACAACACCACGACCATGTACTACCTAAACTGCCAGGGTGGGATTTGCTCCTTGCCTTTGTGCAAGGAAGCTCTCCGCACTTGGTCTCTCGTGAGCAGACTGGACGCGGATCTCCTAGCCATTTATGTGGCGGGAGCCTCCAACACTCTGGCCGATGCCTAAGCAGGATAGGTGCTGCATCTCAAGAGCGGTCTCTCCTGCCAGAGGTAGTACATGATCTGTTCTCCCACTGGGGCACACCTCAGGTGGACCTGTTTACCTCCAGGGAGAATGCGAAGCTGAGGCTGTTTCATGCCTGCCCCCCCCTCAGCAGAGCTCACTACACGGGGATGCCTTCTCAAGACCGTGGACCCCGGGTCTCTTCTATGCCTTTCCCCCATTTCCCTTGATCCACAAGGTGCTTCTCAAGGCGAGGAGGGACCAAGGCACAGGTGATTCTGGCAGCCCCAGACTCGCCCCACCAGTTCTGGTATCCAGATCTTCTCTGCCTCAGCTCCAGGCTCCCGAGGCAGCTTCCAGCCTGCCTGGACCTGATCTCAGTCAAGCAGGGGGGAAGGTACTCCACCCGGACCTTCAATCCCTGCACCTGATGGCCTGGTTCCTAAGCGGCTAGAGTTCCAGGCCTTGGGTCTTTCTGACGAGGTCCTCAACGTTGTTGAGGCATCCCGTAAGGAGTTGACCAGAAAATGCTATGCCTTCAAATGGAAGAGATTCTCCACTTGGTGTCAGGATAAGGGGTTGGACCCTTCCTCCTGTTCCTTGGCCAGCATTCTGTACTACCTATGGTTCCGTTCTCAGCTAGGGCTTCAGTCAATGACCCTTAAGGTGCACCTGGCAGCCATCTCTGCTTACCAGGCGTGAGCTGGAAAGCAGTCGGTGGTGCAGGAAAAGGTGGTCGGGTGCTTTTTCAAAGGCCTTGATCACATATCCCCTCTGGTGCGAGAACCTCCACCTCCATGAGATCTACTGCTGGTATTGGCTAAGCTCATGGGAAAGCCATTCGAACCGTTGCACAGGTGCGATATCTCCCACCTGTCGTGGAAGACCGCCTTCTTGGTGGCTGTCACATCAGCCAGAAGGATGGGAGAGCTTCAGGCACTTTCCATCGAGTCTCCTTATCTGGTCTTCCACAGGGACAAGGTTGTCCTGTGCCCCCACCCGAAATTCCTTAAGAAGGTGGTGTTGGAGTTTCACCTTAACTAGGTGTTGACTCTGCTGGTGTTCTACCCCAGTCACACCTCGGAGGCCGAATACAGGCTCCATACTTTGGACCCTAGAAGAGCGCTCTCTTATTATAAGGAGCGGACGGCTGAAGTTCGGGGAGAGGTTTGCCAGCTGTTTGTCACCTACGCTGAAGCCGCACCTGGCAGACCTGCAGCCAAGCAGACGATAGGCAGATGGGTCACCTCCTGTACAGATCACTGCGATAGGTTGGCGGGCATGGAGCCTCCCAAAGGGATAAGAGCTCATTCTACCTGCCATACCGCTGCTTCGGTGGCTGCTTCCAGGGACGTCCCTATCCAGGAAATCTGCAGGGCTGCTACCTGGAAGTCAGCACATGCCTTCATTACCCACTACCACATCGACCTTGAGTCACGCCGGGATGCTGGTTTTGGGACCTTGGTTCTCCAGTCCTTATTTCCCACGTAAGTATAGGGGGTGCGTGCCTTGCCTCCCTCCTCTTGGAGAACTGCTAGGAGTCTGCCAGTAAGTGCAGAGTGAACAACATATCCATGTCCCTAGAAATACAGGTTACTCACCTGTAACAGGAGTTCTCGTGATAGTATATGTTGTTCATCCATACAACCCACCCGACCTCCCTGGGTTCGATGTGCAACCTGGCTTCCAGCGGGCTAGATCTGGCATCATGGGGCGGAGCCGAGAGTTTTACCACCCGGATGGGTGGGAGGAGCCAGCTTGAAGACCTTCCAGCAAGATTTAAATCGGCAAGGAACCTGCCAGTAAGTGTGGATGAACAACATATATCACTCCTAGAACTCCTGTTACAGGTGAGTAACCTGTATTTATGATGCATGGCATAAATCGTGCTGTATTGGCAGTGCGATTTAGCTATGTGGTGTAATGTCTTGCGACATTATGACCCTGTCACCCTTTGCGCACCACAGCTCCCCACAGCCACCTCGCCCCATACTTACCTCCAGAGCCCGGCGCGGCGATCTTTGGTGGAGCGGGAACATGTCTGCACTCTTCAAAGCTGACTGCGAACTGAAGAAATGCCGGTAAGTTGTATAATGGCATAAATGTTGTTTTTTCAACTTAGGTGGGTATTGTGGCCATTTCTGTGAATTTTGGCTGCAAATTTTCAACATGGGGCTCTTCGGACCCCACCTCATGAATTCAGTCACTGTCATGTTATTCGGTCCTGAAAGTTGATTTTGTGGTCACTGCGTGGAATCACTTTTTTGGACCAATTAATGAAACAAGAGTGTCACTGTTCTTGAGGTGGGCTCCCAAAAAGCCTACGTTGCAAATTTGGTGAAAACATTCCAAAAAATGACTGTGTTATGGGCGTGCGTTGTCCAGTTTCTATGCACACTCATAACTTCGAGAATTTTTAATATTTTCACTCCAGATTTTCAACATTGCCATTTTTTCACACCTCCTTATGAACAGTATAGCTGTCATTTTTCACATCCTGGCCAAAATGTGTTTTCGCACATCTGGTGCACAGTGGTACGGTCACTGTTGGAAATCAATGTTCAGGACAGATTACAAAAATCACAGTGACCCTGTTCATGAGCAGAGGTCCCAAAATGCCTATGTTGAAAATTTGATGACAAAAGTCCACAAAATGACTATGTTATGAGCGTGCTTTGTGCAGTTTCCATGCACACTCGTAACATTGAGAATTTGTAATATTTTCAGTCCAGATTTTCAACATTGCCATTTTTGCACACCTCCTTATGAACAGTATAACTACCATTTTTCACATACTGCCCAAAATGAGTTTTCACACATGTGTCACACAATGGTGCGGTTGTTGTGGGAAATCAACGTTCAGGACAGACTAAGAAAATCATAGTGACACTGTTGATGAGCAGAGGTCACAAAATGCCTATGTTGAAAATTTGGTGAAAGAAGTCCACGAAATGACTGTGTTATGAGCATGCATTGTGCAGCTTCCTCGTATGCTTATAAGTTCAAGAATTGTTAATGTTTTCACTCCAGATTTTCAGCATTGCCATCATTCATACCTCCCGATATATGGTACAGCTGTCATTTTTCACATCCTGCCTGAACTGTGTTTTTGCACATGTGGTGCAGAATGGCACGGTCGCTGTGGGAAATCAACGTTCAGGACAGATTAACAAAATCACAGTGCCATTGTTCATGAGCAGAGGTCCCAAATGCTTTTATGAGGTAGGGTCACAAAAAGGCCATGCTGAAAATTTGTAGTGCAAACGCCTGGGGTGTTAGGGTTTCTAACCTTAACATCCCACCTTGTACAGACTGACAGGCATCAGGGATGTGCCTTTGGATTGCTGGCTGTAATGCTCATGCCATTCCACCCCCAACCCCACCCTGCAGCCAGTAACAGGCACAGAGGTGTGCCTTGGACTCTTCGGCCCCAGAGTTCACCCCATTCTGCTTTACTGCACATAGGGTGACTGTAAAGCCGAACACCCCAACGCACACCTCAACACTTGATGGTGTCTGCAGGATAGGGTGAGGTGAAATGGCTTGAGCATTATGGGCGATGACCCAAAGACACACCCCAATGCCTGTCCATCTCTGCAGGGTGGGGGTGGGGTTGGTGTCATTTCAGTTTTTCACTGCCATTCCTATTCTACATCTGTCTAACTCATGCACTTCCAATGCTAATACCAGCAAGCAAACATTTGGCATTGGCAAATGCTTGTTAGGAGTGCCAGTGTTAAGCAATTGACGAGTACAGTTGAAGTGGATGCTGCAGCTAAATGACTGCTGTATAGGGAGTCTGTGACATGGGCATTTCAAAACTTGCCACGAGCTGACTCCCGATACAAAAACACACACAGGCAAGCCAATGGTGGTTAACATAATGAGCATAAAATAAATGTGAACTCTAAACATTGAAGCATACAAAAAAGCACACACAAATGCCACTGTTTCTTATTTAAAACTTATTTAACAGTTAATTTCAGCAGACAATCATTTGCTATCAATGAAAATTAAACCTTGCACTAATAAAGGCATGTGTTTCCCCGGTGTTCTCAGGCTGTACCTCACTGTTTGATGATGTGTCTCATATTGTCCCCCATTCTGACTATCAGTATCCCATATTCCAAAGACAGAAAGTTAAGAAGTATGAGGCTGAAATGTAAATGAGATGCAAGAGGAGTCGCAGAGAGGTACTCTGTTGGGACATGGATGCTGAAGAGACATAGATATAACTAAGGGGGCGTGCATAAGTGCCAAACACCACTGCAAATACCTGCAAGTGAACATTCGGCATTGATAAATGCTTGTTATAGAAATAGAACCTGCTTTAGTTTCTCAATGTGAAAACAATTGGTCAATTCTTTATTCATGTCTCAAATTGACTATGGGAATTGTATTTATATGAGAACATCTGATACGGTCCTTAAAGTGCTTGATCCACTGTATCATGGTGCTGTGAGATTTGTCTCTGGCCTACCATGGAAGACCCACCATTGTAGCCTTTATGCTGCAGTGGGGTGGCAGTCCCTGGCTGTCTGGAGACAGATTCTTTGGTTAATTTTTACCTACAAGTCTGTTTTAAAAACACTTTCTTCTTCCCTACTAGAAATTCTCCAGTTTAGACAGCCTAGTAAACATCTGCTAAGATCTTCTGAACTACCTCCGTTTCACATGCTTTAACAAAAGACTAAATTCAGTAATTAGATTCTGGCTGTTACTGTAACATGTACTTGGAACTTAATTCAGAGAAAAATGAAACTGAACTCTCTTTTGTTTTTAACATGTTATAAAGTACATGTTAAAAATCTAGTAACTCATGTATGTGACTGTTTTGGATGAAACCATGTATACTTTGTATTTTATACTTTTTTTTTACTGTTAAATATTGGATGCAATTATAAAGGAGAGTTTACTTTCAATTTGCTTTCCAATAAATGAAATGAATTGACTTGAATGTAAGGAATTCTTACTGCAGCATATTTGAATAATAAGCTCCAACAGGCAGCAGTAGCACACTAGTGCAACAAACTGGCCACACTGTGGAGTGCACTCACCTGTTTGGGGTGTTGGTAGAGGTTGGGATAGCTTCCCATCTGTGAGCGCACCCTCCTTGCAGCAGCAGGTTCACATATCACCAGACTGTCTTTTACTCTCTTATTGAGCTTAGCACCTGCTTGGGCATCAAAGAGCCCCCAACGGCACCCTGGCATCCTCTGCAGAAGAGTACTTGTGATGGTAGCCTACTCATTCCAAAAATGTATCAAAATACCCCCAAAATGCACCACAAAGCATGAAAAAACGTATAGCTTCTTGGGGCCTAAGGAACGCTTAGCACTGGCTCCCAGTTCGTATTGGTAAGAACTTCTTAGGGCAACTGTGATTTTATCCTTTTTGGTAGTAATAAACAAGTTTATTACTCTTATGCAACGTGTCTGTGATTACTTGCATTCCCGAAATTGCCAAGAACCTGAAAGTGAGGTTTAGACCTCCTGACAAAAATAAGTCAATTTATTTTTCTGGTTAACTTACCAATGTGCAAGACAAACAGATTTAAATTAACTACTATGCTGTCCATATTCATTCTATGGACATCTGATTCATTGCCCTCGACAAAAAGTGTTACAGCGGATCAAAAACAATACGTAATTCAACCAGGTCATTTTATTTGTACGTTGACAAACAAAAGTGTGCCCTAGAGGTCCTGAATCCATTGACCAAGTATATAGGCAGCATGTGAAATGCCATTTTGGGTCCAATACCTTAGAGGAAGCCCTACGTTATAAACAGACCTTTGCAAATAAGCAGATATTTCTGTGACGCAGAAATGCAGACTTGCAGAAGACAGTTTCTTCAAATGGTAATGAATTAGAATCCACTGTGACAGGGTAGAATGCCCATTTGTTTTGGAGAAAGTTTTTAAATGCAAGGATCTGTCCTTTTCTGTCTCTTCTCTGTCTGGTTGCGCAACCAAATTTTCCATGTGAGACCTTGGACTTGATCAACCCGAACAGTCTCACAATTCTTTGCCTCTCACTGTCTCTCAGTTTTCTCTTGCTGACTGTTTTTCTGCCTTGCATATCTATTTCAGCTAATATAAAAATATTTGCAAATCAATGTACGGAATGAAACTGATAATGGGATCACTTTTGTTTCGAAAATATATTACTGTTGAAATGTATATTAATTGTATTTTGACATGACTTTAAAAAGCTAGAGGTTACATGAGTGCAAATGCTTGAGTCTGTTGCAAAAGCTGGAGGGGCCTCAAGAAGCACAATATGTTCCTGCCTTGATCCTGCCTGAAATATATAAAAACAGGATATTTGCTAATGATGGGGGTTGAAAAGACTTATAAAATAGCTAAACTGTAATTGCTTAGAGAGAGATTTGGTTTGGAAGAACAAGGGACACAGAGATTACAAGAAATATTTTATTTTGCCTCTGTACATAGTTATTATGAACAAGTTAATTTTTTTGTTACGTTACTGCTACTATAATTAAAGTTTTGGTGAATTCTACAACTGCTCCTGGTTTTTCCCTATGCTTCCTGACTTGTGCTTCGACAACAGATGGTGTGAGAGGTGGGATTTAAGCCATGCATACCCTAAGACAGGAGATTTGTGTGTGGGTAGTGGACCTAGTACCAGGGAAGCACACAGGACGGTATGAGTTCTGCAGCAGCAAGTCCAGGAGTGGTTACCAGGAGAATGGCAGCCAAACTAGCAGTGACAAAAGTCCAGTCTGAGATTGTACAGCCAGCACAAGTCACATAAAAAGAACAGGCAGTGACAGAACCTGAAAGCCTGATGGACTTTTTCAAATGGTGGACTATACAACAAAAAGAGACTGAGAAGCAGAGAGAAAAAGAGATTCAGCATTTAGAAATGCAGAGGAGAGAAGAGATGCAGTGACAGGAGCAGCAGGGGGGTTAAAACAACTTAAACAATTTCTCGCTCAAATGGACTGGTCCCCATCAACCTAGCCCCCACCATTGACGTTACGCTCCATCTATTCACCCAGGCTTTCACCAAGGCTTGTGACCTCTATGCTCCACTCTCCAAACACCTCACCAAGAGACCAAATGCCCCCTGGATCACCCCATCACTTCTCCAAAATATGAGAGAAAGGGACACTCTGTGGCACATAGCTACAGAATCTGGCAGACTGACTGACAGACAGTCCTATAATGCCGCTCACAATAGGTGCACTCGAGCCATCCGCAAGGCCAAAGCAGACCACTATCAACATACTCTCACCACCACATGGGGGTCTGCATGGACCTTCTGGAACAATATCAAAGAACTTAATGGGAAATCTTGATCCCCACCTCCCTTTCAGCTCACCATAGATGACACCATTTCCACTGACCCACGAACAATAGCAAATTGCCTAAACACCACCTTTACGGATCTCAGCACTACCCTCCCCAGCTGTTTCTCTGACCCGGTCCCCAAATCCCAACCCCCAATCCTTCAGCACCCACATTTCCTCCTGCGCATAATATCTACATGGGAAGCCCGTCCTTACTTACAAAAAGCACTAAACAGTAATAACCCTATCAACGACCCCCTAGACGCCAGGCTCCTTTGATTGGTCCTCAATGAGGTCCTTGGCCCACTAACAGACATACTCAATAAATCCCTCTACTTGGGGCAATTCCCCAGCACCTGAAAGTCAGCCGTTGTTACCCCTATACATAAAAAAGGTGGCAAATCCATACCCAGTAACTATCAACCCATTTCCGTTCTCCTCCCCCCAAAGCCTTAGAAAAAGTGATGGTGGCTACACAGCTCACTGAATACCTAAACAAATATAACATACTGTGCACTGAGCACCATGGTTTTCATTCGGGACATAGCACTACCACTGCCTTCCTTGAATTCACAAACTTCCTTCACTCCTCCCTAGACTCCAGTACATTGCTGGAGCTGTGTTTATAGACCTCTCCAAGGCCTTCGACATGGTTTGCCATTCCCTCCTTCTTGACTCCCTCTACCAAATTGGTTTCTCCCCAGGCCCCCTAGCATGATGTGCCAGTTACCTTTCCACCCGGTCCCAATGCGTCAAAATAAATGGGACCCTATCCGACACCCTACCTGTCTGCTCTGGGGTGCCCCAGGGCTCCATCCTGGGTCCACTTCTTTTCACCCTCTACCTTAACTCCTTACCTAAGGCCTGCTCCAATAAAATGCTACTTTATGTAGATGACGCTGTGATCTATGCCTCACACCAAAAACACTCTCCCCTCCAGGACTCCCTTCAACATGCCTTCCACGAGACCGAAACATGGTTCCAAGACCATAGACTGGTCATAAACCTGGAAAAGACAAAATCTATGCTTTTCTCCCACCGTAAAAACGTAGCGAGTACTGCCCCTCCCGTCATCCTCCCCCACACCCAGCACCCCCTCAAACAGGTTTCCACCAGAAATATCTTGGACTTACCCTTGACTCTGCACTTACCTTTCATGACCACATAAACTCCCTAGCAACCGCCACAAACAGCAGGCTTGGATTCCTTTACCAGCACAGGGACTGCCTCCCTCCGGATGCCCTCAGGCTTGCCATTACCTCCTCAATACTGTTCCTAGTAGACTATGGGCTCCTAGTGTATGGGGCAGCAGATAACTCTGCACTCCAGAAAATTCAGACCACCCTCAACAAGGCGTGCAGGCTCCTAACGGGTGCCTCTAGACTCACCCACACCTGCTCCCTCTATTCCTCTGCCAATCTTCTCAACCTCAATGAAAGACTCCGCTACCAGACCTGCCTACTGACCAAAAAAATCCTACTCGATCACTCCCCATCCCGGGGTCACAGCCTCTCTCCACCTCGCCACCCACCCCATCATCACCCGCAACTCAGAGAAAGCTATACTAGCTGCACCCAGGGTAAAAACCACCCTGGCCCAGAGATCCTTCCACCACAGGGCCCCGGCTTGGTTTAATGTTCTCCCAGTCACCATCACTGGCACACCCAAGATATCCCATTTCAAAGTCGCCCTCCGCAACCACCTCCTCAATGTTTGCACCAGTAACTGCAACTAGCCTGTGCTCTCAAGCCCACCATGACCCATGCCTCTCTCAAAATCCACTTGGACGGCAACCTCACATGACTATTCTTATCTCCTTGTCCTTTCTCTCTGCTATGCCTCTGTAATGATTGTTTTCTTTTTTACCAACCTGTATATAATCTATGTTGACAATGCCTGTAAAACCATACATGACGGCTTCCTCTGTCAATTGTAACTGTCTGTTTTCATATTCTGTCCTCCTTCTGATGAGGTACCTTTGTACATGAGCCACACCACTCAAAGGTTGTAAAATCCTATATTTCAAATAAATAAAATAAATAAATAAATGAGAGAAGAGATGCAGCGACAGGAGCAATGATGGCTGGATGCCTTGCAAGCTATCAAAGGCAGAGGATCCAGCACAGATCCAGACGAACAACAAAATGCAAGCAGCTTAAAAGCCATTAAACTTACTAAGTTGTGTCCATCAGATGATACTGAGGCATACCTGGCAACCTTTGAATGAGTTACCACAGCCTGCCAGTGGCCAGAGCGGCAATGGACAATCAGACTGGTACCCTACCTGACAGGGAAAGCCCAACTTGCCTACAGCAGTATGGACACTGCACAGTCAGAAAACTATGACCTGGTGAAAAGCAAAATCCTGAAAAGGTACGACATCTCCAGAGAGACCTATAGGCAGAGATTTCGATGTCTGAGGTACAACTCGGTCGACAATCCTTGAGAAGCCTTCACCCGACTCAGAGAACTCCTGATTAAATGGATACAACCAGAGAGCAAAACAGTCCCACAGATCATTGACACATTTGCCATGGAGCAATTCATCAACATCTTGCCTACGGATGTGCAGCTGTGGGTAAAGGAACACCGACCAGAGAGTGGGGAAAAGACTGTTTCTTTGCCTGAGGACTACCAAATGGCCAGACAGATGCCATAGCAGCAAGGTAACAGCCAAGCACTGGTAAGACTCTTTTTCCCATTTAAATTCCAAGACTGATAAGAACTCTGGTGGGGTTGCAAATCCGTGCCCAAAGACATTATCTGCTATAACTGTAATGAGCTAGGCCATTTTGCGAGAAACTACCGTAGTAAGGAGAGTGGCACTGGAGCAGATCTCTCCTTGGCAAATTGGGACAAGTACTTAGCAGATGTGAAGGTGAAGGATAAGACTGTGAATGGACTCATTGATTCGGGAAGCAGACAGACCCTAGTACATGTTAAAATGCTGGGAAAACATTGTGCAAAGGGACCCGGTACTGGTGTCATCTGCATCCACGGGGACACTCGATACTATCCCACCACCCAAGTGACTCTGACTGTTAAGAGTGTGTTGCACCAAATGAAAGTGGGGGTAGTACCAAAGTTACCTGTACTTGTGATTATGGGAAATGACTTTCCAGGATTTACTGAGTTTATCAAAGAGGGAGTAAATCCTGATGTTTCAGCAGCTGTGGTGACAAGAGCTCAGGCAAAGAACATTTCAGACAGTGGGGACACTTTTCCTTTCAAAGATTTTCACTCTGATTTGTTTGAGCACAGTTCCAAGATCCAGAAATCCAGGAAAGAAAGACAAAGCCTGAAAAAACTGTGGCAACAAATGACTGATGAACATAAAGGGTTAAAATGTGAAAATGCTGAAACTGAATTGATAACGGATCGTGATTTTCTTTGAGAACAAGCTAACAATGTTTTATGAACAAGTTTATTTTTATTTTTTTATGTTACTGCTACTATAATTAAAGTTTTGGTGAATTCTACAACTGCTCCTGGTTTTTCCCTATGCTTCCTGACCTGTGCCTCGACGACATCCACAAATGTTCATTTATCCATTAGCTACTACAATTTATTAAAGAAAATATTATCTTTTTTTATGTTGATTGTATGCATGCGCAAGAAACATGTTGCGGCAGCTTGCTGCAGAAGCAGGCTGTGGAGGTGTGGCACTGTTGTGGCCAATGCCCCCACTGCCTTTTGAGGCTTGATCCCTGTTCCCCAATAGGGTGGCACGCTGCTGCTGAGACTAGTTCAGCCAGCATGCCACAACCTTGAAATGTTTCAGCCACTGCAATCAGGGGCCGCCTCGTCTTTGCAGTGTCAGGCATTGCGCTGCAATGAGGGAGTGACCCATCATTGCTGGGCGGAATGTTGCTACTGTAATTAGTTGTGTGAGAATACGGCAGCTGGCTGCCGTGTTCACAAACAGTATTAATCGGCCCCCACTGCCGAAGGGGTGCCAATTTCCCCTCAGCAGCATGTCCCCCCCCCACAACAGTGTGTTCCAGGAGAGTGGATATGTTGTTCATCCACAATGTTTGGCATTGTCCCCTTCCACTTTAAATCTGCCAGAAGTCTTCAAGCTGGCTCCTCCCACCCACCCGGGTGGTATATACCTCAGCTCCACCCCATGATGCCAGATCTTCCTTTCTGCTGTAAGATACAGGTTGCCTCCCTCATGCTCTTGCATTTTGTAGGCCCTGGCTTTCAAATGGTCAGTTTTACCGAAATTGAAACTCATTCAAGTTAGCGATTGCGCTTTTGCAGCATCAATCATGGAAGAAAAATTTTCCCTGGGATTTTGCCGCTGTCCCTGCGGCCAAAAGAAGTTGTGCACTGATCCCCACCCTCACATGCTGCTCACTGCCCAGGTGTCGGCGACACCTCGGGCCCTGTGAAAGTTGGTTGGCCTTCCATCCCAACGTCCTGGATGACTGCAAGGCATGCCTGAAGCTGGGGAGACCGGAGAAAAGGAACCCTGTGGTGAAGTTCAAGGAGGCTAGGTGGGCGGTTTTCATGGCTGCAGGCTCCGCCCGGTTTCAGCTGCAACACATGGCGTTCAGGGAGAAGCTGCTCCCGCTTCGGCAAATTGAAGTTTTTTTGTTCCTCTTAACCTAGGCACCACCATCACTGGTTCTTTTAAAGAGTTGTGCCAGTCTATCCCAACCTGGGGTGAGGCACCCTCAGGCTCACACTCCTCTCGCTCTCAGAAGAGGGAAAAAGAACCTTCGTCTTCATTTCGACGAAGACGATCTTGGGACCGAGAGAGGTCTGAGTCCCAAGAGCATGTGATCTCGACCTCGGTTGAGATTGCCTCCTCGGTCACCAGCTTTATGGATCTTCAGTCTGTCCAGGGGACTGAGGAAGTGGCCGAAGAGGTTGAGATAATCCTCGATCTGATCAACACTTTTTCGCCGGCTGCAGCTGATGACTCCTTAGAACAGACTCCGGTCCTAGTATTTCCTGATGAGGAGACCCAGCCCGCTGACGTCCCCATCATGGACCTGGTTCCGGACCCTAGGGTTTCACCGATCCCACCGGTGTCTCCTGATTGACCAAGTCAGCCTCCCCTATCTTGGTCAAGGTCCAGGACGCCCTTGGCCGAATGACTGAGGTAGAGCCATAAGCGCTCGAAGAAGAGGCGACGCCACAGGTCGTCCTCATCCTCCTCGGACGAGGAGAGGCTCCAGCGTAAACTCCATCGGCATATGAGGACCTTATGTGGCAACAGCTGATCCTGTCCGGGCAGAAGCCGGCTCTGCCGCCCACCCCAGTCATTACTTGACTTTCGCCTCCCAGGCCGAAGCCGACCCCTCCGGAACTGAAGTCTCTGGTTCCTCTGCCCGTGGGGCCAGCCCATCCACCGGTTCAGCCTATTCCGGTCTCTCCACCTATTCCGGTGAAACCACCGCTTAAGCAGCCTATGGGAGGGGCTCCCTTGAAAGAGGACTGACTAGACACCAGACTTCCCCGAAGTCTGTCAGTTAGTCACCCTGGACCTCCCTCGGTGGATCGAGGGTGATTTAGGTGGTATACTGCTGTATCATGACTCTTCGGAATCGGATGTCATGGGGCTCCACTCTCATCCTGGGGATGATGAGTCATCTGTTGGCACAGGGATGGAGGAAGGCCCTTCCTCCTCCCAGGGGATTCTCTCATCTCATTTCCGGCCTCACGGGAATGCCCCTGGAATCTATCTAAAAAAAGGCAGAGTACCCACTCACAGATATTCTTAAGAGAGAGGATACCCCGACAGAGGCCTTTTCAGTGGCCAAAGCCATTGTTGGCCTGGCCCTTGAACTTTGGCAGTGCCCTGCCTCATGCCCAGCACCACCTACCCACATGGCGCACAAGTACACGGTGCCCATGGGGTACCTTGTGGGGTTCACAGAGCACCCTTCGTCCGAGAGCCTGGTGACCGCCTCTGTGTTCAGGCGTACTGGTAGTTGGCTGACACTGACTGACCTCTGGACAAAGAGTCCAAAAATATGGACCACACTGCCCGAAAGGTCTGTGCAGCCTCTTCTTTGGGCCTTCGTCAGGCCAGCTCGGCTGTCATTATGGCACACTTCTCTCATGTCCTTCTCAGGTCATTAGACAAAGTCCTTCCTCATCTCCCCACAGATATGCAGACCATGGTCAAACAGGTCCGTAACCAGGGTCATGCTGTTGCCAAACAGCAACTCCAGATGGCCCAGGACATCGGGGACTCTTGTGCCCGCTCGATGACCACTGCAGTGGCCTCTCGCCGCAGGGCTTGGCTGAGGCTTTCCTCCTTCCTGGTGGATTCTCAGCATAAGTTACTGATGTGCCTTTCCTGGGGACCGACCTGTTCGGTCCAGGAGTGGCTGGTCACCTACAGCACATGGAACAGTCCAATGCCACCTTGGATGCCACTTCTGCCAAGGGTTCTTTGGGACAAGAACCAGCAGAAGAAGAAGAAGCCTTTTCAGCATTCTTCCCCTGCGGTCCGGCAGCCCTCCTATCAAGGAGGACAGCAGCATCAGGCTCAAGCTTGGTGCCCTTGGCCCAAGCCTGGACCCCAACAGACCTGCAAAGAAAGCCGATGCTCAGGTCCTGGAAACTCCTCCTCCAAGCCTGCCCAGTGACGGGATGGGGGTTGTCACCCCTATCTCCATCATGCCAGCTTTGGGCCCTCCCATGAGGGGTCTGCTCCGCCACTTCCTTTCCGCCTGGTCCGCTATCACTTAAGACAGGTGGGTTCTCAAAGTGGTTGGTCAGGGACTGACTCTAGAGTTTGAGCAGTAAACATAGAATTTGACGGCAGATAAGGACCGCTTGGCCCACCCAGTCTGCCCATTTTCCTACCTAATGGATAAGCTGCAGATCCTAGTTAACCAGCAGCCTACTTCTTTCTACCCCCAACCCCTAGAACTGCCTTATGACTGTCCCATGCATGCTTGAATTTAAACACTGTTTTTGACTCCACAACCTCCTCCGGAAGGCTGTTCCATGCATCCACAACCCTCTCTGTGAAAAAATACTACCTTACATTACCTCTGAGCCGCCCCTCCATCTTCAAATTGTGCCCCCTTGTTCTTGCACACCTCTTTTTTTGGAAAATGCCACCCTCTTGGACTTTGTTGATTCCCTTCAGGTACTTGAAAGTTTCTATCATGTCCCCCCCTCTCCCTCCTTTCCTCGAGGCTATACATATTAAGCTCCTTTAGTCTCTCTTCATATGTCTTCCGGTGCAGACCCTGCACCATTTTAGTTGCCCTCGTCTGGACAGCTTCCATCTTGTCTATATCTTTGCGGAGATTGGGTCTCCAGAACTGCACACAGTACTCCAGATGGGGTCTCACCAGCTGTCTGTACAGAGGGATAACAACTTCCTGTTTTCTACTGGTGATGCCTCTCCCTATGCATCCCAGTATCCCCCCAGCCCTCTTTGCTGCCCTCTCACATTACTTGCCCACCTTTAGGTCATCTGATAAGACTACCCCCAAGTCCCTTTCCATTTTTGTTGTTGTTAGTATCTCACCCCTCATTGTGTACTCTTCCCCTGGGTTTTTGTTTCCCAGGTGCATTACTTTGCACTTCTTAGCATTAAATCTAAGCTGCCATACATTTGACCATTCCTCTAACCTTGCCAAGTCCCTTCTAATTCTTTCCACCCCACCTTGTGCATCAACTGGGTAGAAGACTTGGTTTGCTGGCCAAGGCAACTAGCTTCACCTGAGCTCTTTCCTTCTAAGACTGCTGGAAAGGCAGAGTAGAGAAACTTACCAGAGCAAGGGAAAAGGATTAAGACTTATTTTGGCTAAGCAGATTTACTGTGTGGTTTTGTTTTTAATTTTTACTCACAGGATTGCCACTGTTTGTTGCTAAAATTTCATTGCTTTATTTTTCTGATTCAAATTGTTGTTGCTGGCATACCTTCTTCTGCATTATTACAAGGTGTGCCTACAGGTGTGTGCTAACAGATTACTGCTGTAATCTTATGATTCAAATTGTCTTTTGCAAGGTATATCTTCTGTTACTGCTTTATTTTTCTCTGTAGCAAAGTGTTTCTTACAGGGTATATCTTCTGAAATTATTACAGGTGGTGCTTTACAGGTTTTACAGTTTTATCTAACATTAGGATAAGCTTTCAGGGTTACTGCATTTGTTGTTGACTGATTGTTTCTGCTCTTACCTCCTTGTTCTTTCGTCCGTGGTTCTTCTTTTTCAGCAGGGAAGGGCCCAGCCACCCATCCCTAACCACCCTACACTACACTCCTTTATAGGGTACCACAGTTGTGACATTTCCTGTGGCAGAGCAGGAAGGGGCGGATCAGTGGGGCCTCCACAAGGTGAGCTCATTTACAGGGGCACTAGTAATTTAACTTGTTATAACAAGTTAAACAAAAACAAAACACAATCAAACCATTACTTGCATTTTTTTCCTTTTTTTCGTTCTAATTACTCTGACTAGATTATAAACCCAGCAACTTATCTGGAATGGATATCATTAACTGCAGGTACTGTGGAACAATTTTCAGAAGGACAGTCTTACAGGATTTAGGACACTGTCCTACATGCTGGGCCTTTGGAGATCTTAGGGCTCAGCTCCGGGCAGCATGGGCAGAGATTGGACGCCTCAAATTTCATACTCAAGAGGAAATACATTATAAGAACCACCCGCCATTTCCCCAGCATCCAACAGAAAAACCTCGACCGCAGAGGGTGGTTGGTCCAGGAGGTTGGCAGGTGGTTAGGAGGGGCAAATCGGGTGCCCCATCACTCTCTGCTCTCCAACATGTTACCACCAAAAACCATATAAACACTACAAACAGATATCTGCCTCTATCTCTGAAATCAAACAAAGAGGTAGAAGACACTGCAGAGCAGGACACTGCAGTACAGGAGCTAGCACAACAAAACTCACCCAAATCAGGAACCAAAACAAAAAAGCAAAAAAGGAACCAAAAACTTCTGATTATAGGAGACTCCATGATTCGGGAGTTGATACCCATCTCCAGCCAGGTAATGGTCAGATGTCTCCAGGTACATCAGCATGGAGGAGACACTGACCGCATTTAAAACTGTTCACAAAGCAGGAGAAAACATTGATGTCCTAGTACACATAGGGACTAATGATCTTGCCAGCCGGTCAGTTGTGGAGACCAAGGAACACCTGACCAGGCTGGGTGACAAACTATCATCCATTTCGTCTGGCATCTCCTTCTCTGAGATCCTGCCAGTCTCGGAGAGGGGAGCAGATGGATGGAAGGTCAGAGAAGGGGAGATAGGGGAGCTAAACACGTGGCTCAAGGGCTGGTGCCAGGAAAAAGGACACAGATTTGTAGGGAACTGGCAACAGTTCTGGGAGTGAAAGTTCTTTAGATTTGATGGACTAAGGAGGGAGTCAGTGCATTGGGGCAGACGTTTGACGTCTTTGCAGAATATTTAAACTAGCAAATGGGGAGAGGGGTGCAGCACCCCATACGTTGAATGGGAAGAACACCCCTCCCCCCTCAGCTAGTGGTCAAACAGGGATTCAGCATGTTTGCAGTTCATTTGCATCACCAGGTAAGAAAAAAGGTTTGTCTCCCCATATGACGCACAGGGGTAATGCCAAACCTCACCCAACAACTAACACACCGAAATCTGGCCAATGGAAAATCATGTACACAAATGCTCACAGCCTGGGAAATAAGATGCCATACCTGCAGGCAATAATGTCAGAGGCTAAACTGGACATAGTAGCAATTAATGAGACGTGGTTTACCAGTAACCACACGTGGGAGACTTCAGTACCTGGCTATGTATTGTTCAGAAGAGACCGAGGTACAAAAAGGGGGGGAGGAGTGGCCCTGTATGTCAAAGAAAATATCAAATCTACAGAAATTCAGAATACACATAAGGAGCCAGAAGAACTGTGGTTCACCCTGGAAACAGGAAATGGGACAGCCATAAGAACTGGGGTTGTCTACAGGCCCCCAGACCAGGGGGAGGACATAGACACATTACTGTTAGAAAATATACAAAACATGACAGCTAAAGGGGAGGTTCTGATAATGGGAGACTTCAACATGCCGGATACAGATTGGTCAATACCAGCAGGAACATCTGCCAGAACTAGACACATAGTGGATTCCCTGCAGGTGGAGGGCCTCAAACAACTGGTACAGCAGCCCACAAGAGACAGGGCTATCCTAGATCTAGTACTAACTAACAGGAAGGACCACAGATCTCCAGGTAGAGGTCACCTGGGGCCAGTGACCATCACATGGTATGGTTCAATTTGGCTACTACATCTAAATCATCCCATTCCAAGGCAAAATATGGAACTTCAGAGGAGCTGACTTTGATAAGATGGCCAACAGAGTTAAGCTAGCCCTGGCAAAAGAAACACAGGTGAGGGGTACAGGCAAAGTGGGCAAGCATTAAGGATGCAATACTTGAAGCAACATCCCATTGTGTTAGACAGAAAAGGAAGTGCAAAAGAAGAAGAAACCACTTTGGTTCTCAAATACAGTAGCAGAAAAGGTCAGAGCCAAAAGGCTGGCCTTCAGGAAATATAACGGAACACAGTGGGATGAAGATAGGAAGGCATACCAAACTTCCCTAAGGGAAGCAGGGAAGGCAGTAAGGCAGGCAAAGTCCCAAACTGAGGAAACACTAGCACGAACAGTAAAAGAAGGTGACAAGACTTTCTATAGATACATTAGTGAAAGGAGAAAGTCCAGAGGGGTATTGCTAAGTTTAATGGAGAAAAGGAGCATGTGAGGAGGAGGACCCTGTAAAGGCATCTATCCTAAATAGATACTTTTGCTCAGTATTTACTGAAGAGAAGGTAGGGCAGGGCCCACAGTTCAGCATCATGGACACAGGGGGGAGGGAGGTGAGCACTACTCCCTTCACAAAAGAAAGGGTCCTACAAGAGCTTGCTAAGCTAAGGGTGGATAAGGCAATGGGACCTGATGGCATACATCCCAGGGTACTTAAGGAGCTAAAGGTGGAACTAGCAGAGCCATTAGCAGAACTGTTTAGTGAGTCTCTGAGCACAGGAGAGGTCCCAGATGACTGGAGAAGGGCTCATGTGATCCCGCTCCACAAGAGTGGTAGCAGGGAGGAGGCAGGGCAGTACAGACCAGTCAGTCTTACCTCAGTAGTGGGCAAGATTATGGAGGCACCTTAAGGAAAGGATAGTGCAACACCTGGAATCCATAGGGGCACGAGAACAGCATGGGTTTACAAAGGAAGGTCCTGTCAAACTAATCTCATAGATTTCTTTGACTGGGTAACCAGAGTGGTGGACCAAGGGGAGCAGTTGATGTCGCCTACCTTGACTTCAGCAAAGCTTTTGACACTGTTCCACATAGAAGATTGATAAATAAGCTGGGTAGGCTCGGGTGGGTCAGAGTTGGTCAACTGGGTGGCAAACTGGTTGACGGGCAGAAAACAGAGAGTGGTGGTAAATGGTATACAGTCAGAAGAGATGCAAGTCACAAGTGGGGTACCTCAGGGATCAGTCCTGGGGCCAGTCCTCTTCAACATCTTCATTAGTGACCTTGCAGATGGACTAGAGGGTAAGGCTTGTCTGTTTGCAGATGACACCAAGATCTGCAACAGAGTAGATGATCCAGATGGGATGGGCAGAATGAGAAGCGATCTGGATAAACTAATAAAATGGTCAGAAGAGTGGCAACTGGGATTTAATGCAAAGAAGTGCAAGATCATGCACATTGGGAAGAGAAACCCTGAAGCCACCTATAGGCTGGGAGGGGAGTTGCTTGCAGTCACAAAGGAAGAAAGAGACTTGGGCACCATCATCACTGATGACCTGAAATCATCCAAGCAGACCTCTAAAGCAGTAGGTAAGGGGGTGTTAGGGTGTATTAGTAGGGGTATCACAAGTCGTAAGAGGGAGGTAATAATCCCTCTTTACAAGACACTGGTTAGGCCCCATCTGGAGTACTGCGTGCAGTATTGGAGGCCACACCTTCACAAGGACATTAACCAAATTGAGGCAGTCAAGAGAAGGGCAACCAAAATGGTGCAGGGACTGCATCAGAAGACATATGAGGACAGATTAACAGAGCTCAATATGTATACTCTTGAGCAAAGGAGGAGAGAGGTGATATGATCGGGGCTTCAAACATCTTAAGGGCATTAACAAGGTGAAAGAGTCTAACATGTTTAAATAAAGAAAAATAGCAGGACAAGAGGACACAGCATGAGATTAGAGGGGCCGATTAAGGGGAATGTGAAATTCTTTTCACAAGAAAGGGTGGTGGATGCATGGAATGGCTTACCTCAAGAAGTGGTGTCTATGAATACAGTGCAGGGCTTCAAACAGGCATGGGATAGGCTTAAGGGAGCAATACAAATGAGTATGAATAGACAGGCCACTGACAGAGCAAAGGACGATGGCACATTTATAAGGTAGAAAAAGAAATGGGCAGACTGGATGGGCCTTGCGGTCCTTATCTGCTGTCAACTTCTATGTTTCTATGTTTCTAACTCTGTTTCAGATCTTTGTGTCATCTGCAAAGAGACATACTTTTCCTTCCAGTCCCTCTGCAATGTCGCTTATAAAGACAATGAAGAGGACCGGTCCTAATACTGAACCCTGCGGCACCCCACTAGTAACCCCCCTTTCTTCAACGTGGACTCCATTTACTATTACCCTCTGTGTCCTATTCTCCAGCCAATTCTTCACCCAGGCTATCGTCTTGGGACCCACTCCCAGGCTGGCTAACTTGTATATTAATCCTTTGTGTGGGACTGTGTCAAATGCCTTGCTAAAGTAGTCTCCTGCTTCTGCCCTGCTCCCACTTTTGTGAAGGGGAATCACATCTGCTCTCCTCCAGTCCTCAGGTACCACCCCATCCTCCCATGATTTGTTAAAGAGGGTAGTCAGTGGTGTCACTAGTTCTACCCTTAGTTCTTTTAGAATTCTGGGATGAATCCCATCAGGCCCCATTGCTTTGTCCACCTTCAGTTTTAAGAGTTCTTTCAGAACCCTTTTTTCTGTAAGTGGGCTGGTATCAACTTCTGTATCCAGAGTGCTTCTATTGTTTGTTTTAGGTACCTCCCCCTCTTCATTTGTAAATACTGAGCAAAAATATTTGTTTAGTATTTCTGCCTTTCAAGTCACCCTCTGCCCACCCCCTCCCCTTTATTAAGCCTCGCTATCCTCTCTTAGTCTTCCTTCGCTCCCTGATGTACCTAAAAAAGGTTTTGTCCCCCTTCTTAACTGAGTTGGCTATCTTTTCCTCAGTTTGGGCCTTTGCTGTTCTGACTGCCTTCCCTGCTTCCTTTTGCTTTAACTGATGCAATTCTCTGTCATGCCCCTTCTGTGATTCCTTGTACTTTCTGAATGCTTTCTTTTTCTCTTGAACCTTCAGTGCCACCTCCTTTGAGAACCATAGTGGTTTCTTACATCGTTTTGTTTTGTTTATTTGCTTCACACAGAGGCTTGTTACCTCTGTGATGGCAGTTTTTATTATTCCCCATTGTTCTTCCACCCCGCCTTCCTGCCCATTTGCTAGTGCATTCCTTAGGCACTCACCCATTTTGGCAAAGTCAGCCCTCCTGAAGTACAGTACTTTTGCCTTTGTATGGCTTGACTGTATTGCTGTGTTTATTGTGAATCATACCTATGAGGTCGCTAGTTCCCCAGATGGCTACCCACTTCTACATCTGTGATCCTCTCTCCATCTCCATTTGAGAGGACCAGGTCTAAGATTGCTCCCTCTCGAGTGGGTTCCAATACTAGTTGTCTAGGCATGCCCCTGTAGGGCATCTAGAACAACCCCACTCTTAGAAGTGGCTGCTGCAACTGCACTCCAGTTAACATCTGGCATATTCAGATCACCCATCAGCAATATCTCCCCTTTATCTGCCATTCTAAGTATACTTTCTATCATTTCCTTGTCCATTTCCTTCCCCTGAAAGGGGAGTCTGTATACAATCCCTGTGTGGATTGTGGTGCCATTGCATGTCTCCAAATTGACCCACAGTGCTTCTTCTCCTCCCTGTTTACCCTTTTGTTCTGTTGCTTTGATTTCTTCCCTTATGTAGAGAGTTACTCCTCCTCCTCTTTTACCCTCCCTGTCCCTCCTGTAGATAGTGTATCCTGGTATGTTTATGTCCCAGTCATGGTTCTGTGTGTACCATGTTTCTGTGACTGCCACAATATCCAGATGTTCCTCCTCCATCAAGGCCACTAATTCAGGAAGCTTGTTACCCAGACTATGGGCATTGGTACTCATTGCTCTCCATTTTTTGATGGCTTTACCTTCTGTAGCAGCATCCCCCACTGACCTTTCTACCTTGGTCTTTTTCTCATTTAGTACCCTGTTTTGTAGGGGGAGGCTGGGATTTTCCTGCTGCTTATCAGTGCCTCCCCTTGACTAGTTTAAAAGCTTGCCAATGAAGCATTTAAACCAATTGCCCAAAAGACTTGTTCCCTTCCTGGACAGATGCAGACCATCCTGCCAGTATAGGCTGGTGTCCCTCCAGGTGGAACCCCAGTCCCCAATGAAGCCAAACCCCTGTGCTCCACACCATTTTTTCAATCATTCGTTAAACTGCATGGTGCAAAGTACCCTTGCCTCACCCATGCCACTGACAGGCAGCACCTCTGAGAAGGATACTGTGTGTGCTACTTGTCTTAGGCCCCTCCCCAACTCTACAAAGTCCTTCTGCCCTGCTCTAATCTCATAAAAGTACCCTCCCAGCCGAGCCCGCACCCCTTGGGAGGAATGGATTTCCACGTGCACCCAGTCAGCTCTTCGAGATGACATAGCTCAGCTCCTCTGCAAGGAGGCAGTAGCTCCTGTAGAGGATCCTCCAGCAGACCCAGGCTTTGTCTCCAGGTACTTCCTGGTGCCCAAGGGGACAGTGGGTTGGCACCCCATTCTTGATCTTCACAACCTGAATTGGTTTCTTAGGTCTCGCACCTTTCATATGGTCACTCTGTCCCAGATCATACCATCCTTGGAGCGAAACATGTGGTTCTGTTCACTGGATCTCCAGGGCGTGTTCTTTCACGTCTCAATTCATCCGTCCCATCAGTGGTTCCTCCGCTTCAGGGTCGAGGGGACCCTGTGCGAGTTCCGAGCCATGCCGTTTGGCCTGTCATCGGCCCCACAGGTCTTCACCAAATGCAATGCAGTGGTGGTGGGCCATCTTCGGCATTGAGGAGTCAGAATCTACCCTGACCTTGAAGATTGGCTTCTGACAGGTTCCACCCAACAGGAGGTGGAGCGGTCCAGGGATCTGGCCTTCCAGACCGGCTCACAACTCGGCCTCCTGATCAACGAGGCCAAGTCAGAACTCATGCCTTCCCAGGTGATGGGCTTCATCGGGGCAGAGCTCGACTCTTGCCAAGTCAGAGCTCGGCTCCCGGCAGACAGGGCTGAGGTTCTCTCCTCCTTTGCCCAATCATTTCTGGTTGGGCACTTGCGCCCTGCCCGGGACTTTCTGTGCCTTCTGGGTTACACGGTAGCGTGCTCCTCTGTGGCCCGTTGGGCCCGATTGCACATGCGCCCCCTCCAATGGGAGCTGGCCACCCAGTGGACTCAGAGATGTGGTCATTTCGACCAGCTGATCACTGTAACCCAGAAGATGTGGGATGCTCTATAATGGTGGACTGTCCCAGATCAGTTGCAGGAAGGGATCCATTTGTCTGCCCTGAGCCGACAGTCATACTTACGACCGATGCCTCTCTCATGGACTGGGCAGCCTACATGGGGGACAACAGGGTCCATGGGTTCTGGACCCCTGAGGAGTCCCGATGCCACATCAACCTGTTGGAGCTCAGAGCAGTCAGACTGGCACTGTCAGCTTTCACTCCTCAGCTCCGGGGTCAAGTGGTTCAAGTCCAGATGGACAATACCACGACCATGTACTACTTCAACAAGCAGGGTGGCATGCACTTCCGTCTGCTGTGCAAGGAGGCGCTCCACATCTGGACCCTCATAAGCCAGTTGGAGATGGATCTCCTAGCCATACATGAGGCAGGAGCCTCGAACCAGCCAGCGGATGCTCTCAGCCACATAGGCCAGACATCCCATGAGTGGTCTCTCCATCCAGAGGTAGCTTACAGCCTGTTCTACTGTTGGGGTAAACCAATGGTGGACCTGTTTGCTTCCAAGGAAAACACCAAGCTGAGACTGTATCATGCCCGACCCCCTCAGCAGGGCTTGCTGCAGGGGGATGCCTTCTAGAGGCCGTGGTTCCCAGGCCTCCTCTGTGTCTTCCCTCCATTTCCCCTGATCCACAAGGTGTTACTCAAGGTGAGGCGGGACAAGGCGAAGGTGATTCTGGTAGCCCCAGACTGGCCGTGCCAGTTCTGGTATCCAGATCCCCTCAGCTGCAGGCCCCTGGAGTGGCTTTGCACATGCCCAGACCTGATATCACTCATCCAGGGGAAGGTCTTTCACCCAGACCTTCAATCCCTGCACCTCACAGCCTGGTACCTGAGCTACTAGAGTTCCAGGCTTTGGGTCTTTCCAAAGATGTCTACATTGTGGTGGAGGCATCTCGAAAGGAATCGACCATGAAATGTTATGCCTTCAAATGGAAAAGGTTTTCCATTTGGTGTCAGGGTAAGGGTCTGGACCCCTTATCCTGTTCTGGGGCTAAAATTCTCGACTACCTTTGGTCTCTCTCCAAAGGGGGTCTACAGTCATTGACCCTTAGGGTGCACCTGGCAGCCATTTCTGCTTATCGGGTGCAGGACGGTCAGCCGACATTGGCACAGGAGACAGTGGTCAGATGCTTTTTCAAAGGTCTGGATCACATATCCCCTCTGGTGCATGAACCTCCTCCTCCATGGAATCTACTGCTGGTACTGGCAAAACTCATGGGCAAGCCATTCGAACCCATGCACAAGTGTGAGCTATCACACTTGTCATGAAGACGGCCTTCCTGGTGGCTATCACGTCAGCCAGAAAGACAGGGGAGCTCCAGGCACTTTCGGTGGACTCCCCTTATCTGGTCTTCCACAGGGACAAAGTTGTCCTGCACCCCGACCTGAAATTCCTTCCGAAGGTGGTTTCAGAGTTCCACCCTAACCAGGTGTTGACCCTGCCAGTGTACTACCCTAACTACACCTCGGACGTCAAGTACAGGCTCCATACTTTGGAACTGAGATGTGCTCTGTCCTATTATAAGGAGAGGACAGTGGATATTCGTGGAGAGGTTTGCCAGCTGTTTGTCACTTATGCTGAAGCTGCTTCTGGCAGACTTGCAGCGAAGCAGACTATTGCAAAATGGATTACGTCATGCATAGGTCTGTGCTATGAGTTGGCGGGCAAGGAGCCTCCCAGAGGGATAAGAGTCATTTTACCCACCATACTGCTACATCGGTGGCCACTTCCAGGGACATCCCCATCCAGGAAATCTGTCGGGCTGCTACTTGGAAGTCAGCTAACACCTTTATCACCTGCTACCACATCGACCTTGAGTCATGCCGGATGCTGGTTTTGGGGCTTCAGTTCTCCAATCTCTGTTCCCTAAGTAGGGGGTGTGCACCTTGCCCCCCTTCACCCGGAGAACTGCTTGGATTCTGCCAAACAGTGTGGATGAATAACATATCCATGCTCCTAGAAGAACAGGTTACTCACCTGTAACAGTAGTTCTAGGAGTGGTATATGTTGTTCATCTACATGGACCCATCTGACCTCCCCGGCTGCGGACACACACAACCTGGCTTCCAGCGGGTTAAGATCTAGTGTCATGGGGTGGAGCCTAGGTATATACCACCCAGGTGGGTGGGAGGAGCCAGTTTGAAGACTTCTGGGAGATTTAAAGTGGAAGGGGACAATGCCAAACAGTGTGGATGAACAACATATAGCACTCCTAGAACTACTGTTACAGGTGAGTAACTTGTTCTTTTTGCTGACGGGGGCCCCAATCCCCATTGGCTTCAGTCCCTGTCCTAGTTCACGTTGCCGACAGGGGAGCCCACTCTCCGTTGGCATTATGTCCCCCCTCCCAGTTTGATTTGCTGACGGGAGAGCCCACTCCCTGTCGGCATAATATCTCCCCCCCACACAAAAGCAGTAGATTTGTGCCAAGGGGGTGCCTAATCCCCCTCGGCTCTTGTGCCCCCCTTTTGTGCTGATGGGGTGCCCAATCCCGTTGGCTACAGCTGCCCCCAAAAACACTAAGTTGGCATACTGGGAGCTTACTCCAGCGTACAATGCCCCAGAAAAAAAAAAGTCCTGCAATGTTTTTTTTTTTTTTTGCTAACTTGTAAAAAGAGAAACGGTCCCTCGCGTTTCCCTGCCCCTCCCACAACCCGCACCCATCCTTTGTGCACCTGCCTCCCCACCCCCCACCCCATACTTACTCAGGGAGTCCGGGTGTGACGACCTTCGTGGACTCGAACACGCTTGCACTTTTAAAAGCCGACTTTGAACTGAAGAAATGCTGGTAAGCTGTATAATGGCATAAATGGTTTTTTTCAACTTTGATGCATATCTCAGGCATTTTTGGAATTTTGGCACTACATTTTAACATGGGTTTTGGGACCCCTCTCATGAATTCAGCCACTGTTATGATGATATTTGGTCCCAAAGGTGATTTCATGGTCACTGCGTGGAATTACCTTTTGGGACTGATTAACAAAATGACAGTGCCAGTGTTCATGAGGTGGGCTCTCAAAAAGTCTATGTTGCAAATTTGGTGGGAAAAATCCAAAAAATGACTGTTTTACGCATGCTCATAACTTCGTGAATTTGCAATATTTTCACTGCAGATTTTCAACATTGCCATTTTTCTGTACCTCCTTAGAAACAGTACAGCTGTCATTTTTCACCTCCTGGCTGAAATGTGTTTTCGCACGTCCGGCACGGAATAGCGTGGTCGCTGTTGGAAATCTGTGTTCGGGGCACATTAAGAAAATCGCAGTGACACCGTTCATGAGCAGACGTCCTAAAATGCCTATGTTGAAAATTTTCTGATGACAGTCCATAAAATGACTGTGTTACGAGGGTGCGTTGCGCAGTTTGCACGCATGCTCATAAATTCGCCAATTTATAATATTTTCACTCCAGATTTTCAATATTGCCATTTTTCCACACCTACTTATGAACAGTACAGCTGTCATTTTACACAACCTGGCCAAAATGTGTTTTTGCACTTCCGGCGCCGAATAGCATGGTCGCTGTGGGAAATCAGTTTTTGGAATAGACTGAGAAAATGACAGTGACATTGTTCATGAGCAGAGGTCCTAAAATGCCTGTGTTGAAAATGTGGCAATGGAAGTCCATAAAATGACTGTGTTACAACTGTGCATTGTGCAGTTTACACGCACCCTTGTAACTTCGCAAATTTGTAATACTTTCAAGCCAGATTTTCAACACTGGCATTTTTTCACACCTCCTTATGAACAGTACAGCTGTCATTTTTCACATCCTGGCTGAAATGTGTTTTTGTGTTTCCAGCGCAGAATAGCGCAGTTGCATTGGGAAATCAGTGTTTGGGACAGATTAAGATTGACCAAGTGAGAGAGGGTGACTGACCAAGCTCACTTGAGCTCTTTTGGGACTGCTGAGGATTTCTTTGTGGGTAGAAAAAGGCGCCAACGCAGGCAGGATCCCAGTACAAAAGGGCAGCCTGCAGCGCAGGGAGAAACAGAACTAGTGAGTGAGTGAGGGAGGGAGGGGTGAGTGAGCTCAAGCAGCTCAGTCAGGATTACAGATTCTTTGTGGGCAGAAAAAAGGCATCACATGCAGGCAGGAGCCCAGTACAAAGGGCAGCCTACAGCGCGGGAGAAATGGACGAGCGAGTGAGAGAGGGGTGAGCGAGCTCAGCGGAGCTCTGTCAGGACTGCTGAGGATTTCTTTGTGGGCAGAAAAAGGTACCAATGCAGGCTGGAGCCCAATATAAAAGGGCAGCCTGCAGCGCTGGGAGAAACAGAACGAGCGAATGAGAGAGGTGGAGTGAGCGAGCTCAACGGAGCTCTGTTGGGACTGCTGCAGATTTCTTTGTGGGCAGAAAAAGGCGCCAACGGAGGCAGGAGCCCAGTTCAAAAGGGCAGCCTGCAGCGCTAGGACAAACAGAATGAGCGAGTGAAACGGGGAGTAAGCGACCTAAATGGAGCTATGTAGGGACACCTGTGAACTTCTTTGTGAGCAGAAAAACATGCCAATGCAGGGAGGAGCAGAGTACAAAAGGGCAGCCTGCAGCACCGGGAGACACAGAACGAATGAGTGAGAGAGGGGAAGTGAGCGAGCTCAACGGAGCTGTGTCGGGACTGCTGCAGATTTCTTTCTGGGCAGAAAAAGGTGCCAATGCAGGCAGGAGCCCAGTACAAAAGGGCAGCCAGCAGCTCCGGGAGAAACAGAATGAGCGAGTGAGAGAGGGGGAGTGAGAGAGGGGGAGTGAGCAAGCTCAACAGAGCTGTGTCGGGACTGCTGCAGATTTCTTTGTGGCCACAAAAAGGTGCCAATGGAGGCAGGAGCCCAGTAGAAAAGGGCAACTTGCAGCACTATGAGAAACAGAATGAGCGAGTGAGAAAGGGGGAGTGAGCAACCTCAACAGAGCTCTGTCGGGACAGCTGTGAAATTCTTTGTGGGCAGAAAAAGGCACCAACGCAGGCAGGAGCCCAGGACAAAAGGGCAGTCTGTAGTACTGGGAGAAACAGAACGAGCAAGTGAGAGAGGGGGAGTGAGCGAGCTCAACAGAGCTGTGTTGGGACTGCTGCAGATTTCTTTGTGGGCAGACAAAGGTACCAACGCAGGCAGGAGCCCAGTACAAACAGGCAGCCTGCAGCTCCGGGAGAAACAGAATGAGCAAGTGAGAAAAGGGTGGTGAGCGAGCTTAATGGAGCTCTGTCAGGACTGCTGCGAATTTCTTTGTGGGCAGAAAAATGTGCCAATGCAGGCAGGAGCCCAGTACAAAAGGGTAGCCTGCAGCGTCCGGAGAAACAGAACGTGCGAGTGAGAGAGGGAGAGTGAGCGAGCTTAACGGAGCTCTGTTGGGACTGCTGCTGATTGCTTTGTGGGCAGGAAAAAGGCACCAGTGCAAGCAGGAGCCCAGTACAAAAGGGCAACCTGCAGCATCGGGAGAAATGGCACGAGTGAGTGAAAATTGAGAAAATGGGCCTCGCCTGTCCCACAAACCCACCAGTATAAAAATAAAATGAAAAAAATAAAATGAGTGAGAGAGGAGGAGTGAGCGAGCTCAATGGAGCTCTGCCGGGACTTTAGAGTTGCCCACCCTTCCACCCAGTGTCCTCTGTGGTCCTATATTACAGCAGGCTCTCTGGAGTGGAGACAAAGCAATGATCGGATACTTTGGGATTTCTGTAATAATGCAGATTTAATTGTTCTGTTTCTTTCTCTATCTGAGCTAAGTACTGAGCTTTACTGTTATGATTGCTGTAATAATACATATTTATTTGTTCGGTGTATTTCTCTAACTGTGCTGAGTAATACTTGGAGTAAAATAGGATTTCTAACTGGGCTAAGTGAAACTATATCACAGCTGAGAACAAAAAGTATGGTAGCTGAGGGGGTGAAAAACAGACAAGGAGACTTTAGGATTGCTACAGTAATACAGTATCTGATGGATGAGATTTGAGACTGAATTACCCTGGTCAGCAAGGGGTCAGAAGGGGGACCAGTGTGGGGGGACGGGAATTTGAGTAAATAGGGGCCTAACAGTTGTAGTAGGGTACAGAACCTGGGAGTGAGAGCCCGTAACATAAGATGGGGGCCAAAATGGGGCAGATGCCACATGTCAATAGGGCGAGCAACTTTGGAAGGGTGGAGGGGTGTACAGGGTGTGGGTCTGCCATGATGCTGGACTGGGCTTCGAGGATGGGGGGGGTATGGTCTGTAGATGAATGGCTAGTTTGAGGGAGGAACTGTGGAGGTTAGAGAGGAATGTAAGTGGCACGGCAGATGAGTACGATAGGCATCCTGAGGGGGGACTAGGGGATGGCAAAGGGGGACGGAGGAAGAATAACTAGGGACTGAAACCAACGCCAGTATCAGAGGCACCAGCAGAAAAGAGAGAAGAAGGAAGTGGGTGCCCAAGGCGAGGGCAGGGTGGCCTACTTTTGGGGGAGGAAGAGACCACGAGGACTACCAGGGGAAAGAGCCAATGGCTGCGGGTAGGGAGGGACCAGGGTTGTCACGGAGGGGAACAATGTAGGAGGGTGGAACCGATAAGGGGAAGAGATGTAGGACAGGTATCGACTATGACTAGATTCAAACCTCTGCTATGGGAGAGAGAGGGGGAGCAGGAACATACTGAAGGGGAGAGGACAAGCGAGGCATGAGAGGGATGGCAACAGGTAGGGGAAGAGATAGCGATGACAAAAGGGTGGAAGGGGGCCAGTAAGGAAGGATGAGGTGGTGACTGAAGGAGAGAAGGCTACAGGAAGGGGGAAGGATGGGAGGGGCATCACTATCAGGGTAGAAGAGAATAGGGGCTCTAAATTGACAACAGTGGGGATAGGAGAGGGGTTGGAAATCAGCAGGGGAGGGGGGGGAGGTTGACATGGGAAGCCCAGTAGGAAGTAGTCAGGCTGGGAAGGGGTTCAAGGAGAGTGGGAGGAATAAGGCAGAGAAAAGGGGTGAGGCGGAAGTAGGGGATACATGTACAGAAGTCACAGAGGGAGCAGTTGGTGGGGGTAAGGGACAGGGAATAACGAATACTGGGGTGGTGGAAGGGGCATTAGAAGGGAAAGGGGGTAAGGGGTGGGAGGTACTCATCCTGGGGGATTCTATGCTGAAATGGGTAAGATGGGGCAGAAAGGGGGAAAGGCACAGCCGTATTTGGGTTGAAGCTGTCCCCAGGCTGACTGCAGGAGGGACAGGGCAGGCACTGCTCAAGCGTGCAGCGAGGGGGGAGGAAGAAACCTCATTTACTGTTGCATGTGGGTACAAATGACTTGTTGGGGGACATTGTGGAAGTATTGAGAGGGAGGTTTGAGTACTTGGGCAGGCAGTGTGTGTGGGTGGGGAAGTCAGTGGCATTCTTGGAGGTACTGCTGGTACCATATGCAAGCATGGCGAGGAAGGGTAGACTTGAGGAGTTGGAGTGGCTGAAGGATTGGTGCCACAGGAAACATTATGGGTTAGTGACTAACTGGGGTAGGGTCTGGGGGGGGAATAGTGACTTGTACATATGGAACAGGGTACACTGGAGCAGGAAGGTGAGGGGAGTATTAAAGGCAGCATTGCTGCCGGGCCACTGGCGCTGAGGGTTGAGGCGCTGGATGCCACACCTCATGCCATGCTGCCAACCTGCTTTCGGATGCAAGCTCGGCCTGCCAGGGGTTGGCAAGGGAGGGATAGGATTGAGCATCCGGAGGACTGCTCTCCTATCCCGGGGTGGGATCCAGGGACCCACCACTCTGTAGCAGCCCCTGGTGATGACCGCGGGCGCTACTGCAGCAGTGTAGTAAAGAGTGGCGAGTGTGGTGGATGTTGGCACGCTGTGCCTAAGCTTCATTGCACTCCTGGACTCCGCAAAGGGCAGAAAAGTGGAAAATGGGCTACGGTCACGCAGCATGAGCTTCTGACTCCCCTGCCCACCCGAATGGCGCCTCCTCAACCGAATCCTGCTCCAGTGGGTCAACCTGGTAAGCTCCTCACCACCCCGCCACGGGGGTAATCCGTGGAAGTGAGCAGGTTGGCCTGATGTTGGGGGCAGGGCTAGGGGGATCGGTCGGGATGACCAAGCCGAACATAGCCCAGTGAGAAAATATGTAAAAAAAAAAAAAAAAGGCAGGATTAGAGGGGTATATCTCTACTAAGGTGGATTGAAACAAATGGGGGGGGGGCAAAAGACTGAGGTTGGTAGAAAGATCCGGACAGGGGAGCCTGATGAGGTCACCCTCTAGATATAGGTAAAGGTGGAGGTGTAGTAGCCCTGCAAGGGGGCAGGCAGAGTGGTCTGAGTGTAATACAGAAGGTACCACCACCCATTAAGAATAAGGAGGAGAAAGGGTGCAGACTACCGGGAGGAGGGACACAGGCCGAGGAAGAGAAGAGTGAGGAGAAGGAGGGGTACTGGTGGAAGGAGGTCTGACTAAATGGATAGAGAACTGGTTACAGGGGTGGGTGCAGAGGGTGGTGGTGGGGTAGCTCTCAGCACCCAGAGCAGTGACAAGCGGGGTGGCGCAGGGCTCAATGCTTGGGCCAATGCTATTTGGGCTCTTTATCTCAGATACAGCACACGGAGTGGGGAGCAGGGTTAGTCTTTTCGCACATTATACCAAATCAAAAGCAAATAGTTATAGTAGCAGAGCCCCTTCCCCACTCATACACATATACACTCCCCGAAAAGCTGCTTTAAAGCCTGCAATTAAATCAAATGAATTCCATTTTCTTACTTACTAGAGGTTCAATGCCAACAAGTGTAAAATCATGTACGTAGGATACAGGAACCCCGATGCTGGGTATAGGATGGGGGGAGGTACTGATACTCACTAGACATGAAAGGGTCCTTGAGGTTATTCTATCAGAGGACCTCAAGATGGCAGTACAGTGTGACATGGCCATGGGTAGGGCAAATTGGATTCTGGGGTGCATAAGGACTGGCATCTCCAGTAGGAGGATGAGGGAAGTTTTGCTGCCATTGTATCACTCCCTGGTATACCCCCAGCTGGAGTACTGTGTCCAGTTTTAGTCCACACTTCAAAAAGGACATAAGGTGGAGGTTTTGCAGAGGAGGGCAACTAAAGTGGTTCAGAATTTTCACAGGAATCCCTACAAGGAAATGCTGAAGAATCTCAGCATGTACACTGTGGAAGACAGGAGGGCGACAGATGACATGATCAAGACCTACAACGTACCTCACAGGGATAAAGAGGGTACAGTTGGAGAGTTTTCTTCAAATGAGGATGAGCACCCAAACCAAGGGAAATACAATGAAGCTGGGGGGGGGCATTCAGGATAGATGTGAAGAAATATTTCTTTACTGAAAGGGTGGTAGACACCTTGAACAGACTGCCAGGAGAAGTGGTGGAAGCTAAAATGGTAGGGGGCATGAAGCATGCATGGGATAAATATAGGAGTATATTAGAAAAAGGGGAAGGAGGGGGTCAACGGGGATCAATAGGGCTATGGAAGTGGACTAGGTTCAAGTTCATTGCAGGAAAAATCCATTAAGGCAAGCTCATTCACAAGGAGGTCCTGTTGGATGCAGGCAGAATAAGACATGCAGTAACATATACAGGCAGGAGTTACAAGTAGGTAGAGAACACTTGGCCACACTGGGTGGGCTGAGTGGTCCTTTTCTGCTGACAAAGTCTGTGTTTCTATGGCACCATATGTTAATTCTGGTGCAATGTTTATGTAAAGTTCAGCTTACCATACATCCATATTTAAGGTACAGTAAATTACCGAATTAGATATAGCCCACATACAGTACAATAAACAGAACTCCAGTGCTTCGAGAAACCTTTATTCTTCATAAGGCTGCGTAAAGAGCTAGGGTTCTATTTGTAGTGTCCACACCAGTATGCTGATCTTAAAATCAACGCCGCATCTTAATGAGTACTGGATTCTTGCACACTCCATTTCTTCTTCACTTTGAAACCTGCTTGTCCTGAGTTAGTTTTGGGCTGGCAGCGCCTCGCCTCTGTTGGAAGATGACCAATAAGTAGCACTGAAAGACGTCAGACTTCACAGAACATGAAGGCAGCTGCTCACAGACAGACATAAGGCAATTCTACTGGGGGGTAGGAGGAAGTAAGCTGTTGATTAACTAAAATCTGCAGCTTATCCATCAGGTAGGGACATGGGCAGACTAGGTGGGCCAAGCGGTCCTTACACAACATTCGGCATTGACAAAAGCTTGTTCTAAGTTGGTACAGAACTGTATTGGGCCTTGTTCATATTCTAGTGATATGCATGGAAATCACATTTGTTTAGCTATTCTCATATGCCTTCAAGGTTACTGTTTGTTCTAACTAGGGTCATGCTTTTTTCATGAAACACCATGCACATAAAGCTGATTGACAAGGCGAAGGTTGCGTGGTACTACCGCTGGACCACCTTACCCTTTGGCTTGGCTCGCGATTTGGCTTTAAGAGCCAAGCCAGGCCCTTGGCTCGGCTCTGGCTTGGCTGTTCCTCAAAAAATCAAGGCTTGCTTTCTCCAGCCAGTGGTGCTGCTAGCCCCAACCTTAACTCCTTTAATATCCTGAGATGTATGCCAGCTGGTCTCATTGCATTATCCACCTTCAAATATGTGAGCTCCTCTAGGATTCTCTCTCTTCTGTAGATGGATTGGTGTTCACCTCCCACTCCCCTTTGAGTCTGTTGCCCAACTGTGGCCCCTGTCCCACCCTTTCTTCAGTGAATACTAAACAGAAGTATTTGTTCAGTACTGATGCCTTTTCCAGATCTCCCTCCACACATTCCCCTTTGTCCCCTTTCAGCCTTAGAATCCCACCACCCTCTGGACTTCCTTCTTTCACTGATGTACCTATAGAATGTCTTATTGCTTTTTTTTTGAAATTCAAGTTTATTGATTTTCCAAAAATATGAAACCATACAGCATTACATGACAGGAAATGATAGGCCAGTAGTGTATACAACACACCCCCAACAAAAGGAAAAAAAAAAAAAGGGGGAAAAGGGGACCCCACCCTCCCCCTCCCATCCACCCAAATACCCCTCCACCCTCCCACATCATCCCTACCCCCCCAATGTGAGTGTGCTAAACATATAAATGCCTACTTTAACCACTACGTACATTAGCCAGTCTAAAAGAAAAAAAAAAATTTCAATCCCCAAGTACTAATAAGTAGCTGTACCAAGATAAAAGAAACAGAGAAAATCACTGCAGGTGCCAGAGAGAAGGCCATATAATCATTGATGAAGGTACAATGTATACAGCTTGCCCCACTTCTTTTGAAACAGATCCAGATGGTTGCGCGAGCTAGCTATCAACCTTTCAGCATTGAGACAGGCAGAGAGCTCGGTCAACCATTCAGCATAGGACAGGGTCAGCTGATCAGTCCAGTGTTTAAGAACCAATTTTTTAACCACAATAGACACCATGGCTATGTGATACCGATGCTTCATACTACCTATATTAGCATAGTCCCCTAGAATACAGACCTCGGGGGCCAAAAGACCCGAGAGACCTAGTAATGGGTCTAAATTATCTTTGATAGAGGACCACAGAGGGGCGACCTTACTACAACTCCAGAAGACATGTAACAAATCCCCCTCCCTTTGTTCACATCTGGAGCAAAGAGGAGGGAAGCTCTTGAGCTGAAATAATTTTTTGGGGTGTAGTACATATTATTCACAATGTAGTACTGTGTAAGTCTTAATCTATCCTGGGTGTGAAACTTGTGGAGGTCCCTCCAGATATGGGTCCAATCCAGAGTAGCATCAGGGGACAGAGAAAGCCAAATAGCAGAGCCCACAACAGGTTTCGAGAATTTATAATTAAGGAGAAAGGAGTATATTGACGAGATAGGATGGGGTTTAGAGGCAAGTGTTGAAATCTGAGAGAGAAAGGGACGGACTACTGATTCCCTATAGTGAGTGCCAAACTTCTCCGCCAATAGCTGTCTCAATTGGTAAACCTTGAAAATTTTCCTATTGGGAATACCATATTTACCTAAAATGTCCCTGGAGACAAGAAGGGATCTTTGGTCGTAAAAATGCTCAAGGTTAGTTTCATTAATTTGTGGTAGCCACCCAGAAGTAATCATTGAGTTGCCCGGCTTGATATTGGGATTAAGGACAATCGGCTGACCCAAATCCTTACCTGGAAAAATATTAACAAAACGTAAACACTGCGAGAGGGACTTAAGATATACCAGAATTGTTTGGTCAGTTATCCATTGTGAAAGTACGGAAGGGGGAGTATAAAAGATAGCGTAGGGATCAATTCCAGAATCCGCCAGAATCGACTTCTCAATCTGGAGCCAAATCGGAGAAGAGGGATCAAGGTCAGCAGGCAGCCATCTCCCTAATTTAGCAAGGTGGGTGGCCCAGTGATAGAACAGCAAGTTAGGAAGCCGCAGGCCCCCTTTATCCTTGGGAAGGGACAGCTTGAGGAAAGAGCATCTAGCTCCCTTCCCCCTCCAAATAAACTTTGAGAACATTACATGGAATTGTTGTAAATAAGAAATAGGCAACCAAAAGGTCAATAGGTTCAGGGGGTAGAAAATACGAGGGAGAACGTTCATTTTAATAATATTGATCTGGCCCCAAAGGGAGATAGGGAGAATAGACCATCGCTGCAAGTCCTGCTGAATGTGAGATTTGAGATCCTCTAAATTGAGCTTCCTAAGCAAAGAGGGATCTGTTGAAAAATGAATCCCTAAGTATTTAATTGAACTGGGAGACCACCACATGCCCAAACTGGCAAGATCCTGTTTAAATGTATAGTTATTTAACGGAAAAATCTCAGATTTCGAAATATTCAGCTTGTATTGAGAAAGAGTCCCATAGCGCTTAATAATCTCCAGTACGTGGCCAAGGGAATCATCAGGATATGCAACATGCAAGAGTATGTCATCTGCATAAACAGAAAGAACCAGCTCCTGTTGGCGCACGGGGCACCCTTTGATCAGTGGAGAAGATTTAAGTTGAATAATAAGTGGCTCCAAATACAGATTAAATAAGAAGGGTGAAAGAGGGCAGCCCTGCCTAGTACCAGTATATAACCGAAAGAGCGAGGAAAACAGCCCATTACAATATATCTTGGCTGAAGGACACTTATAGAGAGTCTGGATCCACTGTAGGAAAGGAACCGGGAATCCCATCCTAATCATCACAGCCCAGAGAAAGGACCAGTCCACCCGGTCGAAAGCTTTTTCAGCATCTAACGATACTAAAGCCACTGGGAATTGAACTGTATGCATATTGCGAGATATGGGAAAGGGTCCTAAGGTGATCAGAGGGGGATCGAGAAGGTACAAAACCAACTTGTTCCGGGCTGAGAAGGTGGGTCCAGACCCCTTTAATCCGTTCAGCCAAAATTTTTGAGAGAATTTTCATGTCGTAATTTTGAAGCGATATGGGCCGGTAACTCACAGGATCCGTAGGTACTTTACCTGGCTTAAGAATCAGAATAATAGTAGCTTCCAAGAGCGTGGGATCTATGTCGGGAGAGAAAAAGAGGTACTCATAGAGTCTAAGAAGTATTGGGGCCAGCTCTTGGAAAAGTCTATAAAAATTGGCAGGAATCCATCCGGCCAGGTGCCTTATCCAAGGCCATAGAAGCAATAGTACACTCTATCTCAGAGAGGAACTAGGGACATTCAAAGCTCTCTGTGCTCCGGCAGGAGCTGGGGGATATCCATGTCTGCCAGATATGCTGTAATATCTGAAGGGGAAGCAGAGGAAGCAGGTAAGGCATAGAGTTCTCTGTAATAATCTTCGAAAGTCCGCACAATCTCTCTAGGAGAGGTACTGATGGAACCGGCGGACGTTTGCAAGGCCGGAATTATTCTAGAACCCTCTAAAGCACGGAGCCTTAGAGCTAGGAGCCTCCCAGCTTTTTCCCCATGCTCAATGTACCTAATTTGAGTTTTCATAATGCAGTATTCTGCCTTTTCTTTGAGAAGATCTGTGTATTCATTTTTGGCCGCCAGAAGGGTTTCCAGAGCAGATAACTGCAAGGGAGGAGGATGGGCAGCCTCCAGTTCCTTAATTTTGCCCATTAGAGAATGTGCTCGTGCCTGCCGGGCCTTTTTCCTCGCTGACGCTAACTTAATCAGCTCCCCTCTGAGATAACATTTTAAGGAGCACCAGATGCTATCAAATCTGGAAGTAGAACCCAAATTATCCATTAAAAAGATTGAGATTAGGGATTTTATCTGCGCCACTAACTCAGCATCTTTAAGCAATTGGGTATTAAGCCTCCATGTGGTGTCCCTTTGGAACTTCGGATCTGGAAAAACTTTAATCCAGACGATCGCATGATCAGAAAGGATTATCGGCTCTATACCGGATTGGAGGAAGCTTGGAAGGAGGGTCTTACTAGTCAGGATATAATCTATTCTAGACCATGACCCGTGGAGTTGGGAAAAAAATGAGAAAACTCGGAGAGTGGGATAGGAAAGCTGCCAGGGGTCACACAATCCTAGCATATGGGAAAAATCTTGCAGAGCCCTCTGCATGGAAGTGACCGGCCGGTTAGACTGGGGGTCTCTATCTAGAGAATGCGACGGCCAAACATTCCAATCTCCCCCCAGGACTATCTGTGAGGGCAGCAGAGCACTGATTTTGTCCGCAAGGGCCATGAAAAATTCAGGGCTACCTCCGACCGGGCCATAAATTGAACCCAGGACTATCCTATTCCCATTGATAGAACCCCTAACCAACACAAACCTCCCGTCTGGGTCCTCTATCACTGAGTCTCTCAGGAATGGAACATGTTTTTTAACAAGGATGGCTACTCCTCTACTAGAGCTAGTTCCACCTGCCGCATAGATTTGCGAAAAACCAGAACGAGATAGCCATTTAACTTCAGTGCTAATTAAATGGGTTTCCTGAAGGAATAACACATCTAACTGGAGCAAGAGACAATGATTGAACACTTGTGTTCGCTTGACCTTCTCTCTGAGCCCACGTACATTCCACGACACCATTTTCATAGCTCCTACAGCCATTCTAATAGCCAAATAGTAAAGGAGCAGGCATTAGAGAAAACAGAAACAAAGCAGGTAGAAAAGCACACATCACCCCTGATACCCCCCATCTCCCCCAGCTTGCCATCGGAGATCCCCCAAAACAGATCTTAACTTATCGAGATTAACATCCTTAGAGTCCAGACCTGAACAGATTGGAGCTGACAAGCTAGACCACCCCCACCCCCACTCCTTCCACCCCCCCAAAAGACCTCCCCTAACTAACCTCACCAAATAACTATGTACAATGTGGTACCAGAACAGGAAGACATCAAAACTAACTCGAGAGATCCAAAGTTCTGGAAACCACCCCCCCAGTGCGAATCCAGAGCCTCCCAATATATGGAAACCAGTCAAGAAAAATAACTGTCTGAGAAATATCTCCTTGGAAGGAAAAACCTTCCTATCCCACACAGCATGTCCCAGTAGACATCTTATCAACAGGCCTGGATTAGAAACCCCCATCCATAGGTTCGCGACTCAGCTACTACCAGAAGCCGGGCCAGAGCATTCTCCGTCCACTATCTACCATCGCAATAACAAACAAGAGAAGCCACTTTGGTAAATAGCGATCGATGATACCCACAGCTTCCTCTCCGCTTGGGTTTGATAATAAAAGATGCCCCAATAAAAAAAAAAAAACCCACATTTACTCACCCCTTGAAGTAAAGCAGGGGAAAGAAAGTATCAACGCAAGCTGGATGGATCGCGGGGTAGGAGGCTAATCATCGATCAGGCCGCATGTTTCCGAGGGGCACTAAATAGCAGTAGGACCAAAACCGGGTCCCACACCTATAATCGGAACCTCCGGGAAACCCCACCTCTGGTACACAGTTCCAGGAAAGGACCAACCAGTCCATAGTCACGGCCTACCTCACTCTGCACAGCCCACCAGGATCTCACCACACAGCAGGAACCCAGGGACCACCAGAGCAGGTAAGAAAAGTCCTAGTCAGCCAGGGACATGGGCGACAGGGGCATCGAGGTGTACAGCCATGAAAAATAAACAGAGAGAGAGAAAAAAACAAAATTATGACCAAAAGACCACAGATCCGAGTCCCTTCAGAGCACTTCACAGACGTAATGTCCACAGCATATTTCAGCCCTTTGACTTGAAGAGGTCAGGAAGCTTGACAGCGAGGTCTCTTTGGGCCGCCTCCGCTGAGTCATAGCCGTGGGTGATGTTGCCGACTGTAACTCTGAGGGTAGCGGGATAGACCATCCTAAACAGGATAGATGCTGCGATTAGTTTTTGGACTGTAGAATGGAACGCAGCCCTCTTGATTCTCATCTCCTTGGGGAGGTCCTGGGCGATCCGCAGATGAGCTGACCCCCAAGAAATTGCTTGCAAATTCCGGGATTTACTAAAAACGTGTTGCCTTTCAATGTAGCTTAGAAATTTGATAATTATGGGCGGCGGGGATCCAGGTGGTGGTCGGGGTCTCAACGACCTATGGGCCCTCTCAAGATGATAGTTCGGATTGATCGGCGAGGAGCCCACTATTTTGGCGAGGAAACGTTGCAAGACGGCCATCAAGTCCGGCCCTTCCTCTAGCTCCAGAAGGCCCAAAATAAGAAGGTTATTCCTTCGGTTACAACCCTCCAGATCCTCGGTCTTCAACTGGAGTTTCCGCACCTGCAGGGTCAATCCAGACATCTCCGCCTCAGCCTTCACCTTCCACTGTTCCAGGGAAAAGATTCTCGCTTCCGAGTCCGATACCCTCATGGTGAGGGAAGAGAGATCCCCCCGGAGCGACTTCAATTCCACTGTGATGTCCTGAAGGATAGATCTTATTGGGGCCAGCTCCTGCAGAAATTTGTCTTCGGTCAGTAGACCCGACGTTTGGGACTTATCGCCGGCTTTTTCGGATCCGATACCCGCTTGATTCCGCGGCTTCTTTGCCTGCTTCTCAGGGGTCGCGGGCGGCATATGCCTAGCCGTGGCCTGCTTCTTATCTCCCTCCATCTCCTCACAAACACCAAAATGCTGACACGGATGCACCGGAGGGTCAATAGATAGAACTTAGATGACCCAGTGAGCGCGATCTGGCTAAGATAGGACTCCTAAAACCGCTGATTCCAGCAGGTAGGACGTCTGTAGGGGAGAGCTCTATGCCCAAGCTGCCATTCAGCCAGCTGCCATCACGTGACTTGTCTTATTGCTTTTTATGTTGGTGCGCTTGCGCAGCCAACATCTTGCAGCAGTGGAGATTTGGAGGCGTGGTCAGTGTTGGGCGAATGCAGGGCACGCATCAGTAGGTGCATCCCTCATTCCCCAATCAGCCTGCATGCCAGTGCCACACCATGCATACTAATGTGGTGAGCACATCTGAGGAAAGGTCCGCTGCAATCCAAGCAAAGTTCATCAGACGCAGGGGACCCTTCCTACATGCTCGGCCACATTGTATTCATGGCTGGCGGCCGCCCAACTGTCGACTTCAGGGGTGCTCAATCCCCCTGCCGGCTTACTGTGGCCGCAAAGTATGTGCCGATGGGGGAGCCCACTCCCTGTCGGCATAAAGCAGTCCCCCCCCGTTTCTTATATGTTGAGGGGGGTGCCCAATCCCCCTCAGCTCTTACTCCCCACACTTTCCTTATGTGACGACAGGGGTGCCCAATCCCTGTCGGCATAAGTTAACCCCTCCTTTTGTTGTATGCCAAAGAGGGTGCCCAAGCCCCCATCGGCTGCAGCAACCCCCAAACATTTAGGTGGCATGCTGGGAGACCACCCCAGCGTGACAAATCCCCTGAGGAAAAAAAAACTGTCCCGCAATGTTTTTTTTTTTTCACCCTGTAACACAAAAACGGTCCCTCGTAGTCTCCCTACCCACCACCCGCACCCACTGCGCACCCTACCTCCCCACACCCCCCTCACCCCATACTTACTTCCGAAGTCCAGCACGATGATCTTCGGTGGACCGGGAACACATTTGCACTCTTAAAAGCCGACTTTGAACTGAGGAAATGCCGGTAAGCTGTATCATGGAATAAATAGGGGTTTTTCAACTTTGATGCATAGTTCAGGCATTTTTTTGAATTTTGGCACCAAAATTTCAACATGGGGTTTTTGGGACCCCTCCTCATGAATTCTTGCACTATCATGGTGTTATTCAATCCCGAAAGGTGATTTTGCAGTCACTGCGCGGAATCACCTTTCAGGAGTGAGGAACGAAACAACAGTGCCAGTGTTCATGAGGGGGGCTCTCAAAAATCCTAAGTTGCAAATTTGGTGGGAAAAATCAAAAAAATTACTTTTACGCGCGTGCATTGTGCAGTTACTACACACGCTCGTAACTTAGCGAATTTGCAATATTTTCACGCCGCATGCTTAGCATTGGCATTTTTCCACACCTTCTTGTGAACCGTACAGCTGTGATTTTTCACATCCTGCCCGAAATGTGTTTTTGCACTTCCGGTGCAGAATAACGCGGTCGATGTGGGAAATCAGTGTTCAGGACAAATTACGAAAATGACAGTTACACTGTTCATGAGCAGAGGTCCTAAAATGCCAATGCTGAAAATTTGGTGATGATACTCCATAACATGACTTTGCTACGAGCGTGCGTTGCGCAGTTTGCACGCACGCTCGTAAGTTCCCGAATTTATAATATTTTCACTCCAGATTTTCAACGTTGCCATTGTTCTGCACCTCCTTATGAACAGTACAGCTGTCATTTTTCACATCCTGACCAAAATGTCTTTTCGCAGTTCCAGCGCAGAATAACTCGGTTGCTGTGGAAAATCCATGTTCGAGACATATTATGAAAATGACAGTGACACTGTTCATTAGCAGAGGTCATAAAATGCCTATGTTGAAAATTTGGGGCCGAAAGTCCGAAAAATTAGTGTTTTTCGAGCGTGCGTTGCGCAGTTTGCACGCATGCTTGTGACTTCATGCATTTGTAATATTTTCACTCCACATGTTCAAAATTGGCATTTTTCCACACCTCCTTATGAACAGTACAGCTGTCATTTTACATATCCTGCCTGAAATGTGTTTTCGCACGTCCGGCGCAGAATCGCAAGGTTGCTGTGTGAAATCAGTTTTCGGGGCAGTTTGAGGAAATGACGATGACATTGTTCATGAGCAGAGGTCCTAAAATGCCTATGTTGAAAATTTGGTGCTGAAAGTCCATGAAATGACCGTGCTGCAAGTGTGCGTTGCGCAGTTTCCACGCAGCCTTGTAACTTCATACATTTGCAATATTTTCATGCCAGATTTTCACCAATGGCATTTGTGCACACCTCCTTACCAACAGTACAGCTGCCGTTTTTCACAGCCTGCCCAAAACGCATTTCCGCAACTGTGGCGCACAATGGCGTGCTCGCTGTGGGAAATCACCTTTTGGGACACATTAACAAAATCACAGCACCACTGTTCATGAGGGGAGGTCCCAAAATACCTATGTTGAAAATGTGCCTAAAAAACTCCCACAAATAATCGGGATGTGGACGTCTGCTGCGCAGTTTGTATGCATGTTCATTACTTCACCAATATTTCATATTGCCACTCCAGATTTTCAATGTTGCCATTTTTTACGCCTCCTCATAAACAATACAGTTGTCATTCTCTACATCCTGCACAAAACTGTGTTTTCATCCCTCTGTTACCAAATGCCACAGCTGCTTTGCAAAACCACCTTTCAGCTAACAAAGTGATTGTGCTGCTTTTCATGAGGTGGCCTGACAAGCAGCCCATGTTGAACATGTAGAGTGAAACTACCACTACACGCCTACGGTGTTAGGGTTTCCAACTGTAGCACCCCACCCGGTACGGACTGACAGGTGATAGGGCTGTGACTTGGGATCATCGGATGTAATGCGGATGCCATTCCACCCCCCCCCCCATGCCCACCCTGCAGCCACTGACAGGCATCGTGGTGTGTCTTGCACTGTTCGGCCACAAACTTCACCACATGCTCCTATACTGCACCCACGTCAGCATATTCCCTTATGGAATGGGGTAAGTATAATGTCCAAAGACCCCAAAGCACACCATGACACTTGTCAGTGTCTACAGGGTAGGATGAGGTACAATGGCATGAGCATTATAGCTGACGACTCAAAGGCACACCCCAATGCCTGTCGCTCTCTACAGGGTGAGGGTGGGGTTGGCGTCACTTCAGTACTTCACTGCTATTCCTATTATGCACCTCTACCTCCGCCACTGCCAATGCCAATGCCAGCGCGACAACATTCGGCATTGACAAATGCTTTTTTTCACTGTCTGTGCTAATCTTTCCACTGTTTGTGCTTTCGCACTCTTAACAGCTTTCCTTGCTTCTTGCAGAAGATTTAGGTACAACATCCTATCTTCTTCCTTCTGAGTCCCTTTATGCTTTCAGAAAGCCAACCTTTTGGCATTTATTTTCTCTGCTACATCTTTTGAGAACCATAGTAGTTTCTTCCTTCTCTTGCCTTTGTTTCTCAGCCTACTGCACTAGTTTGTCACCTCCACTATGGCTACTTTTAGGTGTGCCCACTGCTCCTCAACCCCTCTCCTGCATCCCTCCTTGCCAGGGCTTCTCTGATGAATATACCCATCCTAGCAAAGTCCGCCCTGCTGAAATCTAAGACCCTTCACCTTGGTGTGGCTTGACTGTGACCCAGTACTCATGGACTCCCGGTGCCCTTCCACCTGGACTTCTGTGATCCTGTCTCTATTGGTCAACACTAGCTCAAGAACTGCCCTGTCCCTGGTAGGTTCTTGGACTAGCTGCCTGAGGCCTGCCCCCTTCAGGGAGTCCAAGATGTCTCAGCTTCTGGCTGAGGCAGCCTCTGGGATGGTCCAGTCCACGTCGGGCATATTAAAATCACCTAGCAGCAGCTCCCTTTTTGCTGCCATCAGATGTATCTCCTTGGTAACACTTTATTTTAAGTGTCCTTAACTATACTGTAATTACTGTATACCTACAATGTAATTGTTGTGTAAGTACTGTGTAGTTACATGTAACTACAATGTAGTTTGTAATTAGTTTCACGTTTGAGTATTATGTAGACACACATTTCTATGAAGTAACTACACTGTTATTGCACTGTAAATACTATGTAGTTGTTAATTACTTTCACATTTGACTGATGTGTACTTATACAATTTGCATGAAGTGGTAGTTACATGTGCAACCACAACCATTTCTCTTTTGGCACAAACTGATTTATGCTGGAAGTATAACTACACGTGTAACAACTGTTGCAAAGTGCAACAGAAAAATGGATTTATGTTGGAAGTGTAACTACACATGTAGCTTCTGTTGCAAAGTGCAACATACTGTACATAGAAATATAGAAACATAGACTTTGACGGCAGATGAGGACCACTTGGCCCACCGAGTCTGCGCATTTCCTTTCCTACCGGATAAGCAACAGATCCTAGTTAACCAATAACCTATTTCTTCCTACCCCCCACAAGAATTGCCTCATGTCTATTTCATGTATTCTTGAATTCCCCCACTGTTTTTGACCCCACGACCCCCTCAGGAAGGCAATTCCATGCGTCCACCACCCTCTCTGTGAAAAAATACTTCCTCACATTGCCTCTGAGCTGTCCCCTCTCTGTGCCCTTTGTTCTTGCACATCTCTTTTTCTGAAAAATGCTACCCTCTTGGACTTTGTTGATTCCCTTGAGGTATTTACAAGTTTCTATCATGTCCCCCCACTCCCTCCTTTCCTCAAGGGTATACATATTGAGCTCCTTTAGTCTCACTTCTTATGGCTTCTGTTGCAGACCCTGCACCATTTTAGTTGCCCTTCTCTGGACTGCCTCCATCCTGTCTGTGTCCTTGCAGAGACTGGGTCTCCAGAGCTGCATGTAGTGCTCCAGATGGGGCCTCGCCAAGTGTCTGTACACAGGGATAGCAATTTCCTGTTTTCTACTGGTGATGCCTCTCCCTATTCATCCCAGTATCTCCACAGCCATCCTTACTGCCTTCTCACATTGCTTGCTAGCTTTTAGGTCATCTGATATGACTACCCCCAGGTCCCTTTTCATTTTTGTTGTTGTTACTACCTCCCACCATTGTGTACTCTTCCCCTAGGTTTTTGCTTCCCAGGTGCATTACTTTGCACTTCTTTGCATTGAATCTAAGCTGCCATACTTCTGACCATTCCTCCAACCTTTCCAAGTCCATTCTCATCCTTTCCATTCCCCTTGTGTATCAGCCAAGTTGCAGATCTTTGTGTCATCTACAAAGTGGCATATGTGTCCCTCCAGTCCCTCTGCGATGTCACTTATAAATGTACCCCCCCCCCACAAATGGGGGTTCCCAAAAAGTGTTCCTTGAGCTTGCCTAAATGCTCACTGCCAGGCTGGTGTCCTGCATTTTAGCAGTTTAAATGTGATTACCAGAGCTTGTATAGCCTCTGTGTACTGTCTCTTTAAGAGCTGCCTAATTGCAGTTTAAGTAGTCTGAGAGGGAGCTTTGTTGAAAGATGTAATTATTTACTGAAAATCATTTAGAGTGATAATGATAATGTAGTTTGTCTAACCTGCTTTCTTTGTAGCAAGGGCTGTTTTGTTTGACTCCAGTATCTTGGTCCTGGACTACAAATTGGACCAAACAGTACTGGTAGGACCTAAAATGTAGCCGGACTACAGGAGCTGTCTGAATTCAAAATCTGTAGGAACTGTAGTTTGGAGCTTTTTGTGCCTTTTTTGCAACTGAAGGGGGAGCTCTTGCTTTGACTGACAGCAAAATCAGCCAACCAAATCTTTTGGATCTTAGGGAAGTCCTGGGCTGCTTGTAGTTTTCAGTTAGAACTAAGCTGGAAGCTGAGCAAGAAGGAGCTGAAGTGTTTCTGAGCAGCAATCCTGAGTGGATTCGCATCGGAGAACCCTGAAAAGGCTAAGTTTTTGGCCTGCATGCCGGTGTGCTGCCCCTGAAAGGGAGAGAAGAGAATTATTTTGGACTAAATCCAAGTTTGTGTGACTAAAGTAAGCTACTCAAGTGGGCCAGGCTCAACCTGAAGAAGACTGAATATTTTTGCTGAATGCGATCGGCCTGTCAGGAGTTCCAGCTACCCCTAAGCTCCCGGTGTGTGCAGAGAGTTTGCAATTGTGACTGGAGAGTGCTTTGCCTGGTACAGTAGAATTCCAGTACATGTAAATGTGCTATGAGCTGCTAGTGGGTTGTGAGTTGGTTCCCCACTGTGTGAACTGTGTTCTGCTTGCTGGAAGCTGTATCCAGCCCAAAACGGACTGCATCCAAATCTGTCTCCATGCGGTCTGGGCCTTGCCAGACTGACCCAGCCAGACTACCCACTGCACAGAGAAGACATCGACGAGAGATTTGCCTGGGGATCAGCCCCCCTTCTCCACGCTTGAACAGGAATGACGCCTCTGTGACTCGTGTGGGCTCTGCTTCTTCTGGCATTCCAGATCAACCACCTGCAGTCTCGATTTTCATCCAGCCTGTGTCCAGTTTTGGGTATCGTGAGTAAATACCAGGGTAGCTCCCTGCAAGAACAACTTAATCTGAGTGTGTCATCTGATTGTCTTGTTGTTTTGTTTCCTTTATGAACTGAGCCCTCTGTCTCCGGATTACAAATATTGTGTACTGTGCATGTTGTGTTTTCCATCACAGGGCCCCATCCAGCTGCAACCCTGGGCAATGGTCCTGGCTAACCCATCTCTTTTCCACCTGGGTACCCAGAGGTGAACTGTGTGGGGGGACTCAAAGCACATGCATAACTGCTTGATTGATATAACCTTTAAGCTAATTAACCTGATCTTGCCCCTTCCTTGTTCACATCCTCTGAATAAATCAGATCTAACTTTTTCTGCATGTAATCTGACTGTGGCTCCAGTCTGTGCTCAAAGTACTGTACTGTTGCTATTTGCTGTGCATAACCTTGTTTTACAGGGGGTCCCCAGGGTCGAGCCAGAGGAACCAGCTCTGGTGGTAAGTGCAAACAGTGTGGGTACTTGTGTGGTGTACCAGGAGTATTGTGATAGTGATTATTGTACAGTGTTCAGGCCACTAGAGGGGAAAGAGGGGAGTTACAGTGTCCCAGGGGGCTGAGCCCAGGTTAGCTTGACCACTACCAACCCGGACCTCCAGGTGGAGGCACCCGTTTCAGAACTCAGGCCCCTTAACCTGCTACTTGCCAAGCAGGCAGGGGTAGTAGCCCTTGGGATAGTGCCACCTAGGGGTTACGTAAAGACATTAAAAAGGATCGGACCCATTACTGAACCCTGTGGTACCCTACTAGTAACCTCCCTTTCTTCAGAGTGGACTCCATTTACTATTACTTTCTGAGTCCTGTTGTCCAGCCAATGTTTTACGCAGGCTACCACCCTGGGACACACTTCCAGGCTGGCTAATTTGTTTATTAATCTTTTGTGTGGGACTGTGTCAAATGCCTTGCTAAAGTCTAGGTAGGCCATGTCCACAGCCCCTCCCTGGTCTACTACTTTGGTCACCCGTCAAAGAAATTGGTTAGATTCATCTGACATGACCTTCCCACTGTGAATCCATGCTGTCTTGGGTCTTGTGCCCCACTGGCCTCTAGGTACTCAGCAGTTCTTTCCTTCAGAAATGACTCCATCATTTTCCCTACCACTGAGAACAAACTGACAGGTCTGTACTTTCCTGCCTCTTATTCCCACATTTGTGAAGGGGAAATCACATCTGCCTTCCTCCAGTCCTCAGGTAGCACACCATCCTCCCATGATTTGCTAAAAAGGGTAGTCAATGGTGTCACTAATTCTCCCCTTAGTTCTTTTAGAATTCTGGAGTGAATCCCGTCATGCCCCATTGCTTTGTCCACCTTCAGTTTTAGGAGTTCTTTCAGAACTTTTTCTTCTGTGAAGGGACTGGTCTCCACCCTCCTATCTAGAGTGCTTCTACTGATTGGATTAGGTACCTCCCTCTCCTCTTTTTTTGTGAATATTGAGCAGAAGTATTCATTCAGTATCCCTGCTTTTTTACTGTCCCTCTCTGCTCACCCATCCTCCCCTTTATTCAGCCTCACTATCCCTCCCTTTGTCTTTCTTCACTTCCTAATGTACTGTACCTATAAAAGGTTTTATCCCCCTTCTTAACCGAGCTGGCTATCTTTTCCTCAGTTTGGGCCTTTGCTATTCTGACTGCCTTCCCCGTTTCCTTCTGCTTTAACTGGTACAGTTCTCTGTCCTTCTTCTTCTGTGTTTTCTTATACTTCCTGAATGCTGTCTTTTTCTCCCTAACCTTCTCTGCCACCTCTTTTGAGAACCATAGTGTTTTTTGTTTTTTTTTCATTTTGATTTATTTGCTTCACAGAAAGGCCTGTTGCCTCTTTGATGGCAGTTTTGATGTTTTCCCATTGTTGCTCCACCCCTCCTTCTTGCCTGTTTGCTAGTGCTTTTCTGAGGCACTCTCTCATGTTGACAAAGTGAGCCCTCCTGAAGTCCAGTACCCTCAGTTTTGTTTGGTTTGACTCTGCAGCAGAGTTTATGGTGAACCACACTGTTTGGTGGTCACTTGTTCCCAGATGGCTACCCAATTCTGGATATGAGAGCCTCTCTCCATCCCCATTTGAGAGTAGCAGATCTAAGATTGTTCCTCCTGAGTGGGTTCCAACACTAGCTGTCTGAGGCATGTGCCATGTAGGGCATCGAGAATGACCCTACTCTTGAATGTGGCTGCAGCAAAGGTGCTCCAGTTAACATTTGGCATATTCAGGTACCCATCAGCAATATCTCTCCTTTATGTGCCATCCTAAGGATGCTTTCTATCATTTGCTTGTCCATTTTCTCCCCCTGAGACGGGGGTCTGTATACAATCCCTGTGCAGAGTGTGGTGCCATTTCCAGTCTGCAGGGTGACCCACAGTGCCTTCATTCCTTCCTGTTTACCCTTTTGTTCCATTGCTTTGATCCCTTCCAGTACATAGTTACATTTACCAGAAAGAATTAATTTGAGGCAGAAGGGAGGCAACAGTAACTGCAATAACTTCCACTTCATGCGAATTGTGTAACTACAGCACAGCACTACCAATCTTCCCTGTGTCAATCTTCACCATTTATCACTATCTGGGTGACAGCCAGAGGCACAGAACCACGCGTGTTTTTTTTTTTTTGCAGGGGGAGGAACTAGTGCCACAGGCGGTGCCGCCCTTGAGGCTGATGCATTATGTGGTACTTGTGGGTCTGTCAGCAATGGTCGCCAACTCCTCCTCTGTCCCAGTTCTGCTTCTCCCACCATCAAGTGTGCAGCACCTCGCACCTACTGAAGAAATTTCATCTATGACATTGTGGCCTAGTTAGTTGTTTCGATGTCATTGTTACCATTTTTATTCCATTCCAGTTCCACTATCCGCTAGTAACTTGAACCGTTTTCTGCAGAAATCTGGTAAGACCTCTCCTTTTTCTTTCGTGAAGCAGTGCTAAGTCTGCATCTTCTTGTTATTTTAGTTATGAGTCATGGGTTTGTTCAGGGACAAAAAGTGCTCTTTCAAGGCAGGCTGGCCTCCTACAAGCTGGTGTCCCTGCACTGGCAGATGTCTATCATAGACCAGCATGATCAGTACCTCACCTGCCTGGGTCCATCTCAAGATACTGATAGTTGTGACTCATTTTTCCCCATGGACTGTGGAGCACTGGAGCACTGTGTGTGGAAAGTCAGCCACGATCCACTGACTTTTGGAGGGCAGTGTTGTATGAGGGACTCCAAGCGCAGGTCTATCCACCTTTACTTTGGAGCCCCCCTCCTGATTCTATACAAACCTGTGAGGAGGGAGCCTCCTCGTTTTCTAGCCTTGCCAGGGAGGAGGTCTCTTCTGCAGTCTTGGAGGATTGGTCTGGGTATCTTGGGTGCCGGGCTGGCAGCAACGCACAAGCAGTCAGCTCCTCAGAGGTGCAGGCTCCCCTGATGTCATGGTCTAGGCGTGCTGGGGCTGGCATGGGTGGCTTCTCAACACTGCCCACTGGTACCGTTCTGTATCCCGGGGCTATTTGTGACTCTGTTGATGGGCACCATGAGTGATACTGGGCCCTCCTGCTGCACCACAGGTGGCACTGCAGGTGGGAAGACCTCTGGGGCTGCTGATCTGGAGGTCTTCTGGATCTCCATCTGTCCAGAGCCACATGCTTGGGAGTCTGATCTGGACTGGCTGTCCAGCTTCTTAGAGTCAGAAGGTTCTCTGGTGCCCAGTAACTCTGTGCCCTCTCATGCATCTCTTCTCTTGGCACTGGCGATTATGATCGGTGCAGGCCCCAACACCAGTGGTGACGTCAGGAGCATGCCTGCTAATAGTGACCGTCAATCTGAGGGGATGGTGGTTTGGGTCTCAGGGGCCCAGAGGGCTGTTGTTCTCGGTGCTGTTCCTCCCCCAGGCCAGAAGACTGACTCACTCTTCTGCGGCCTCCCTCAGGAGGCCTGTGGGATTGGAGCAGTCACTAGCTTTAGAAGCAAGGAAGAGGTTGACTTCAGAATCGATGGGGCTGAGAGAGCAGGACATGGGGCAGCAACTTTACTCAGGGACCCTTGGGGGTTCAGGGGTGTGTCGCAGTGCTGAGCTCTTGTTCTCCCACTCATCCCCTTCAAGGGATGTATTCTTGGGTGGGGTTGGGGTACGCCCTTCTGGATCTATGCAGCCCCAGTCTTCCCACAGGGTAGTTTCCTTTTCAGGGCTCAGTCCTGACCACTGTGAGCTGGTTGAGCAGCCAGTAACCGCACAGACCAGCAGATTGCATGGAGGTCCAAGATTACCAGCTAGGTCCCATAGCCCTGGCAGAGGTCACTCAGATAGATAAAATGTTTCCTAGTGCCTCTGCAGCCCCTCCCCTCATTTCCCAGGGCATTTGGGTCCTTCAGGGCCCTTGACCTGGGAGCAGTTCAAAGCCACTGCTGCTGCCTTCCTCAGGTATGTTAGGGCTATGAATGAGCAGGTCTTTTGCTTGTCTCCCCTGCAGCAGCCAGATTTGGACTCTTCAGATTCATAAGCCTCCTCATCTTCCTCCTTGAAAGAAGAGGATACCTCTGTCCATCTGTCCTCAGACACTGATCTGATAGAGTATCAACACTTTCTATAGAGGCTGATCAGCGATCTTCACCTATTCCACTTCACAAGTCCAATACTGAGTGGATGACGCGTGTCTTCCTTAGCAAATTCAGTGCAGACCACCTGGTCATCCTTTCCTGGCTAATTCCCTTATAGGAAGCATTGTCCTGCACCTGGCAGTACCCATCTGTCAAAACTCAGCCCCTATGGACTGCCAGCACAGGTATTGTGCATGCACCAGGAGTCTCAGGACCTTGCCTCATTCCACTTTGGGGTGAGGTACTGGGTACCCTTCTGGGCTTAGACATCTGGTGTGCAACTGGCCCCCAGATGGACTCTGCAGAGTTTGACCGCTTTTCTCTTTGGCTCTGTGATTGTGTTCAGCTTTGCTGCTCATCAGGCACACCATGCTGCCTTCAACAGGCATCTGTGGTCAATGTTACATCAGGTGCTGATATTGCTGCCTGATATAAAGGCAAACAGACAGGCCTATGCCCTCTGCACAGGGCCTGGAGCTTATACTGCACCAGGCAAGGATGTCTTATGAGGCCAATGAGGTGACTTCAAGGCTAGCGATGACAGCGATCTGCATAAGGTGGAAAACATGGCTTTGTTTCTCAAGGTTGTCACCCTTGGCATTGTGTAGGGTGCTGCCTCTGCACTCCAGGGGACCTACTTTTTCTCCCACATGGCAAGGCGGGAACTACAGGGGCAACATCCGTCTCCCAGGCAATGGGAGATCACACTTTGCCCTGACCAGTTGCAGGCCTAACTGGCCTGTAATGGCCTCTTCCTTTCATGGTCCTCCCACAAGAGACTGAGAGACTCAAACTCCTTTAGGAAGTGTTGGGTTCCCTTGGGTGCTTGGTACTCACCCAGACAGTGATGAATGGTGAAGACTGACACAGAGAAGATATGAAAATTACTCCTATCAAAATCCTTGATCTTCTTATATATCTTCACCATTCATCACTGGCACCTTCCTTTCTGGGCCTCAGTCCCTGGGTGATGCCCTTCCTGCTTGCCCTCTCCTCATTGAGGTCAGTTGAGGGCTGAGTCCTAGAGTACCTCTGGATCCTCTGTTACCTTCTTAAGTGACAGAGGGCCTACCCTAGGGAGGGAGGGAGGGTAAGTAGGGCTTTGGCGCTGGTGTTAGGTGCTCCCTGTAGGTCCTTGCCTTCTCAGCCAGGTGGTTCCTCCAGGATGTGGTCTGGTCCTGTGGTAGGGGATATCCCTAGGTGGGTAAAGAGGAAAGGGACCACGGGACTCTTTCTCCTCCTTATATAATTGTTCCCCCACACACTTTTTTTGGTAGGACCTGTCCTGGACAGGACTGCCCTAAACCCATGGACCTCCTCTCGAGACACCGGTAACCGGAGGGGTCTTCTTGCCTATGAGTAAACCGTCCTGTTGTACAATGCTGAAAGTCATAAAAATGGCTGATTGTACATCATGTATATTCACCCACACTTTAGCTGCTACTGTATGGTATTCAGCTGTATTCTTGCACTTAGTTGTACCTAGCTGTACTCAGTATATTCAATGTATTCTATCTCCTACCTTTCTTTGTTATTGTAAATGTATTGTCTGTATTACCTATGTACCATCTTTATGACCCGGTCGCGTGCTTGAAAACAGTCCATCGGATCAGTGCAACTAGAAACATACGAACGTAGGAAATTTGCCAGCACAAACAAGCCACATGGTCTATCAAGTCTGCTAGAATGTACAGCTACCTTGTAGCTGCCCCTCCTCTTCGCAATAACCTCCCATCTGACCTTGTCCCATCCCCTTTTAAAGCCCCTACTGTCTTGAGGACACCAGCTCCTCTGGCAGAGAGTTCTATTCCACCACAACCTTCTCCATGAAAAAGTGTCTCCTCATTTCCCTCCTGTATTTACCCCTCCAATCTAAGACCATGACCTCTTTTTTCCTTCCTCTGCTTAACTTAAATATACCTTCTGTTCTGGTATTGTTAATCCCTTTAAGTATTTGAAGGTCTCAATCATATCCCCCAATCTCTCCTCTCCTACAGGAGTACATATTCAAGTCACACAGCCTCTCCTCACATGGCGCGCCCCCAGTCCCTGTATCATTTTAGTTGCTCTGTGCTGTACTCCTTCCAGTAGTCCGATATCCTTCTTTTGATATGGCACCAGTACTGCATGCAGTACTCCAGGTGTGATCTGACCAATGACCTGTAGAGAGGCAGGATCACCTCCCAGTTCTGGAGGAGATTCTTCCCATTGCACCCCAGCATCCTGTTGGCCCTGGTACTGCATTCCAGCACTGCCCTGAGTTGTTCAGTTTCCCATTTACCACACCACTCTAGATCCTTTTCCTCCTTGATCGTACTAGCTAGCCTCAACCAGCTGATAGCTTCTCCCTGGGTTCTTTGCTCCAAGTGCAACACCTTGCACTTTTAGCACTGAACCCCAACTGCCACTTCTTCCGACCACTCCTCCAGTTTAATCAGGTCATTCTGTAGTTCCTGCCATTGCTATATTTCACTCACCACTGCCCCTAACTTGGTGTCATCAGGGAAGAGGCTGATCTTATTCCTGATGCCATGTGAGATGTCTGCTATGAATATCCCAAACAACACAGGCACCAGTACTGATCCAGTGGCACTCTGCTTGCAACTGCCCTTGGAGACAAGAGCCCTCTAACCACTACCTCTGCTGTTTTTCCTGAAGTCAATTTTTGATCCAGTTAACTATCTTAGTCCCAACCCCGAGATAGCTCAATTTCCCCAACCTTCAGCACTGAATCAAAGGCCTTGTTGAAGTCCACAAATGTGACATCCACCACATGACCTTTGTCCAATCCCCTCAGTACTCAGTCATAGTATTCAACTAGGTTAGTCTGACAGGACCTTCCCAAGACAAACCCATACTGATGACTGTCCTGGAGTCCATTATCCTCCAGAAATGTCACCAGCCTCTCCTTCAGGCTTGTCTCCATCGGCTTCCTACAATGGATGTCAGGCTTACAGGTCTGTAATTGTCTGTTCATCCTTAGGGTCATTTTTTGGAGGGCACCACACTGGCCATCCTCCAGTACTATGGTATGCACCTTGTGTCGAGGAGGTATTGAATAGATCTGCCAGTGGCCCTGCCAGTACATCTGCCAGTTCTCTCAGTACCCTGGGATGTAAGTTGTTTGGTCCTGGTGCCTTATCCACCCTCAGTGATTTCCCCATCTGTCACCCCCTGCTCACCATCACCACCCACTGCGGAAGCTGCCTGCCATTCTCCCTCATGAATATGTAACAGAAGTACTTATTTAATGCTTCTGCCTGTTCTGCTCCTTTCTCTGCCCACCCCGTCCTTCTTGATCTGCGCAATCTGATCCTTGCAGCTCCTTCTTTCCCTAATGTGTCAGACGAAGTCATTTTCCCCATTTTTTGATTCTCTGGGCAAGCCTCAGTTCCCTGGAGGCCTTGGCTGCTCTAACACCCATGGTAACTTCTCTGGACTTTCTCAAATACTCATCCCTATTGTCCCTTCTCCCAGAATTTTTGTATTTAAAGAATGCTACTTTTTTTGCCCTCACCTTATTTAAAATTTCCCTACTCATCCAGCTTGACTTCTCAGATCTTTCCTTCTTGCTCTGCAGTTTGGTACATGTCCCAACAGCTTCCACAAGGCCCAATGTAGGTTAGGTTTTTTCCCCCCGTTTCTGGTTTGCATCCCAATAAGAATGAATTCCTGCCATGCACTCTCCTAAGATTTCACCCATCCTACTGAAGTTAGCCATTCTGAAGTCAACCACCCTCGCCCCTGTACCAACTGCCTCCCTGCCCATGTTGAGCATGAACCACACAGATTGGTGGTCACTCCTGCAGTGGGTCCACCACTCACCTCCCTTACAGCCTCCCTTGCAAAACAAATATCTGTGTGGAGTAATGGTGGGTGGTACTAGATACACATGCAGGGACTCTTCCTTAGTCATTACAGACATATCTCACCACCATGCCCCAACCCTCATGGTATAGTCAGGGCTGTGGAGCTTGGTGTGAGCGATGGTCATGGCTTCCACCTAATTCAGCTAGTGAGAAGGGCAAGTAATGGCTAAGGAGGCATTCTGGCATGTATCTGGCATCACCCACCATTTTAGGCTTTTGTGACATGATTCCAAGATGGCGACCACGCTGGGTCAGCCCCTGCTCTAGCTCTGTTTCAACTCCGCTTTTGCTCCATTTTGCCTAGTTTTTAAACTTTATTTTAATTTTATGTAGTTGTTTTTAACTGTTTTGAACAGTTTTTGTTCGATCTTTTACATTTTATAGTTTGGTGAATGTTACCAGGTTTGTATCTGCCGTGGCGTTAGGTCTGAGTTGTTGCGGTGTTGAGGCAGTGTGGGAGTATGTTTTGCTGCTGTGTGATCTTGGTTGCCTCAAATCTTGCTCTCCATTGGCATTGAGAGCTTTGTTTGTAGGCCATGTTTGTGGCATTTTTTCTGGGATTGCCTGAAGACCTGCCGCTGGAACGTTAGCTCTCTCTGACTGTGGCATTCACCGAAGGTTTTATCTTGGAGCCCTTTTTCTTTGAAGAATGTTTGGATTTGGCCCTTGTGTGGGTTGACTATTTGGATTTGCTGTCTGCCTGGATTGTTTTCTCGTGGCTCAGCATGGCCAGGAGCTGGAGATTTGGATCTCGAGATCGGGCTCACCCTTGGAGACTTGGCCGCTTTACATCTGGGCTCTACGGATTATTGCATCTTCTTTATCATTGTTGTGGAGTGGGTGAGTCTGTCAGTTCTGATCCGAACTCCAGGGTAGTCTGCTGGGGTGGTTGGTTGGGCAGACTGGGGGAGGTGCTGTTGGAGGATGGGTCAGTGTGCCCATGGTTCCTGGGCTTACGGTGGGCTGGCTGGAGAGCCTGCTTGGGTGAACTCTAGCTACTAACTGACTTTCCCCAGCAGCACCTTGGGGACGATCAGGGGATTCTCCATTGGTTAAACGTTGGCCTGAACCCAGGGTGGTTTGTTGGGCAGGCAGCCGCTACAGGGGATCGGGGTGCTATCAGAGGATAGGCCCATGATACCCATGGTTTCTGGATTTTTGGGGTAGGCTGGAGAGCCTGCTTGCACAGACCCAGTTGTAGGCTGACTTCCTAATGACACCTTGAGGGAAGACCTAAGAGAGTTTTCTTCTTGTTGCTGGCTGATCGATTGTGTCCCTCCTAAGCAGCTGGAATAATTCTTGAGGACTGGAAAGGTTTTAGTCTATCTACATGAAGTATATGGAACAGTTATAAATTACCTCCTATCTGATTATTGTTTAGGTCAGATTGTTCCTTTTCTTCCCCCATTTTGGTGAAGCAGTGAGGGGCTTCATTTCTAATTTGCAAGATTTGACTGTGTGACTGTTATTCTGCCTATGTGGGAGATAGGCTATGGACAGACTCCTCAGGGTGAGAACTCTGAGGAATTCTCATTATTCTTGTCTTCAGTAAAGCACAAATCGGAAGAAATTGTGACTCCTGTCCTAATCATTATAAATTTATTTTTCTGAGGAGTTTAAAACCTGCCCAGACCTGCCTAAAGACTTTTCTCTGAGGAGTTGGCCGAAGAGAATTGGACTACTGTTTTATTTATTGATTGAGTTATTCAAATTAGTTTTGGTGTTGATAGTACTTACTGTATATTAAAGTGGTTGATTAAAATAGTTTTTAAATATTTGGATAATATGTGTTGGGACTGGGCTTCAATGGACAGGTGCTATTCCCCTCTAGGCTGAGGACCTCTGCTCTTTTGATAGCCCCATTGCAACCCGAGGTATACAGGCGCTACATGCCCTGGGGATTGCACGGAGGGGAGGCAGAGGGGAGGGGGTCCCCGGCCGCGGTGGGGGAGCGGGGGCAATGGTGGTGGGGTCAGGAGATGCCCTGGGGCGAAATGGGCCCAGGATAGGGGGACAAGATGCCTGGTTCCCATACCCAAGGGCTCCACTGGAGAGTGGGCAAGAACCTGCCCTCCAAGGCCTTCTCATGCAACCCGGCAATATTATGCAATGCCAGATTTATAAAAACAAGACAGCAATTATTGCTGATCTTGTTGAATCATCTGACCTGGCTTGCATTACCGAGATCTGTGACTAAAATGCTGGTCCCATATTGAGTCAGCTGTTCCAGCCGGGTACTTGGTAATACGTCGCCCGAGGTTGGATCGTAGGGGTGGGGGGGTCGCTATTTGTTTTAAATCGGAATTGGGCCTCGTGGAAGTTCCAGTGGTGTCCCCTAGATCCTCTGAGTGTATCATGGGAGCAGGTATGGGCTGCAGAATCCTGCTCGTTTACCGTCCACCCAGTGACGAGAAAGTTTTTCTGCAAGAAGTTGTGGACTTCATTGTCAACCTGGTGTTGGAGCCCTCCAGGTGGTTGGTCCTGGGGGACTTCAGTGCCTGGGTTGACGATGAACTCTCGCATTTTGGTCAAGACTTCCTCCAACTAACGATTTCATTGGGCTTCACACAGGTGGTTACCGCTGCTACCTATATTCAAGGTCACTCTCTGGATCTAGTGTTCACCCTGGGGATGGAGATCACGGAACTGGTTGTGGAACCAGTTGGGTGGTCTGACCATCACTCCATAAGGTTCAATTTTGCGGCCCCCCTTATGAGACCTACCCCTTTGGAGATGGTCCATTCACCTTTGAGGGAGTTACCCTGAGGGTCTGATGGTGGTGCTGGACCTATCGAGTTGGCCTATGGAGTGCATGGAACCAGATGCCTTAGTGGTGCACTATAACAATATGGTACTGAGGGCACTGGACTCCATAGCACCTGTCCGTTTAGCCTCTCTCTTCACCCTCGGTCCCCTTGGTTTGATGGGACATTGAGGAGTTGAGGAGAAGTGGGTGAAGATTGGAACGCTGTTGGCGGAAATCTGGCCTGAAGGTGACAGACTTAGATTGATGGCCCATTATGTGGACTATCAATCAGAAATCTCCATAAGAAGGCAGAGTTTCTGTCCGGAGATAGCTGCATCAAGAAATGACCTGCTAAGCTTTTCGGATCGTCGACAGACTGTGCAATCCAGCCAGTCTGCGGGGTCGAGAGCTTTTCACAAATACAGTGTGATGAGTTTGCTCAGGTCTTTGAGGATAAGGTGTCATCAATCAGGTCGGAGATCCGCAGCATCGTCAAATGAGCGTGGCAGTGATCGATGTGGGGTTACAGGCCTCAGTCTGCCTGAACAGATTTTGACCAGCCAGCGATCATGGGTATCATGAAGATTGTCCAGGGCTTCGACTGACTTGCTGTAGTTTGGATCCTGGTCCCACTGCCTCCTTGTGGAGTGCATGGATGTGATCGGACCAGTCCTTGCTAAGATAGTCTGGTGCTTCTTTGGACTAAGGGTGTTCCCAGAGTCTTTGAAAGAGGCTTCGTGACACCCTTTAAAGAAACCTTCCTTGACCCAGACTGTCTCGCTAACTACAGACCGATCTCTTACCACCCATGAGGTCTATGATCCTCCAATCTGGTTTCAGGAAGAGGCATATGCCGAGATGGCGTTGGTTCAGGTACTCAATGATCTCCTAATAGCGAGAGATCGGAAGAGCCGTTCGATCTTGGTTCTCCTTGATCTCTCTGCAGCGTTTGACACTGTGGACCATGGGATGTTGCTGGATCACCTGCGGCTACTCTGCAGACTGTCGGGGACAGTCCTCAGATGGTTCCACTCTTTCCTCACAGGCAGAAGTCAAAGGGTTGTTTCAGGGATTTTTTTCTTCTGCTCCCTTCGTTCTGTCCTGTGGGGTGCCGCAAGGCTCTGTGCTTTCCCCCATGTTGTTCATGGTGTATATGCTGCCATTGGAAGACATTATAAGGCATTACAGGCTGAGTTTTCACTACTTATGCAGACGATACTCAGCTCTATATGTCCTTTGTACCCAACAGAATGACGACATCGTCTTTAACAACTGCCTCGCTGAGATTCAGGACTGGATGAGTGTGAACTGGTTGAAATTAAATCCAGATAAGACTGAGGTGTTGGTTGTGGACCCGGGTCACCATGTAGAGAAGTTGACTCCTGGGTTCCCTCTGGTCTTTTATTAGGGGTAACCAGCTGAGACCTTCTGAACAGGTGCGAACCGGGCATAATTTTTGACAGTGAGCTGACGCTGAAGACACAGGTGTCGCCACTGTCAAGTCTTCCTTTGCCATCTGAGGAATATCGCCTGGATAAAACACCTTGTTCCGCATGATGACCTTCCTGTGTTGGTCCACACCTTTGTTTCCTCGTCTTGATTACTGTAATGCTGTATATCTAGGGTTGCCGGTGGATCTCCATCGCCTGCCGCCGATGTAGGGACGCAGGCAGCCAGGTTGTTGACTGGGTTACCAAGAATTTGCCATATCACACCTACAGGCGCGAACTGCATTGGCTGCCAAAGGGTGGAGAATCACCTTCAAGGTTACTGCTGTTGACCTATAAGACCCTACACAGTCAGGGACTGGGCTGCCTGCAAGATCTCCTTTGTCCTTACCGCCATCTCCGCCCACTCCGCTCCACTGGCGAGGGATTGCTAGAGAGTCCCAGGGTTCATCTTCTATCATCTGGGGCCAGGGCTTTTTCTTTTATGGCCCCAACCCTGTGGAATTCTCTCCCTTGTCAGATTAGAGAGTGCCTGTCCATGGAATCATTTAAGAGGTCTCTGAAAAGCCACTTATTTGCACTAGCATTTGGATAAGCTTATGGTCGTTTTTACTATTTTATGTCATTATTTATTATACTTGATGTTTTATTCTTGATATGTATTAGCGTTTTGATACATTGAAAAGCGTTCTACAAATAAATTTTGATTTGATTTGATAACTTCACACAGCAGATCAGTGCTATTTATTTATTTATTGTTTGATTACCAAGTAGGTGCACTGATTCAGTGGACTATTTTCAGGTATGCCTCGGGCCATAAAGATGGTACATAGGTAATACAGACAATACACTTACAATTACAGAGAAAGCTATAGGAAAAAGAATACATTGAATATACTGAGTACAGCTAGGTACAATTAAGTGCAAGAATATAGGTGAAACACAATAGAGTAGCAACTAAAGTGTAGGTGCAATATATATGATGTACAATCAGGCTTATGATGACTGTTCGGCATTAGAAAAATGGGCTTTTTATTTGGAGGCATCTGATTGGCTGGTACCCATTCCACAGTGGTACATTAACTTTCAATAGATGCCCACCAAATAAAAAGACCCAACCCAAATATGCCTAATGCCAACTCAGATATTCTTGTGCCCAGCCTGCTTCGCCATTGGCTGTAGCAATGGGCACACAATTTCAAACTGCCGCCATTTTTTGGAACCAGTTACTGAGACAGAAAGTGAGAGCCCTACCTCCCACCCCCCCAACACACGCACAAACAAACACGATTCTTAAATGACACAACACCCTGTAATTTAAAACAAAATCTTGGCACTGTACCTTCAAAACAAATAAAAACAATGTTTTTTTTTCACTTGTTTACTTTTGCTTCTCTTCACATGCAGACTGAGCATAGAGCGTGACAGTTCCAATAGTCCTCAATTGCACTAGTATGTCCCTGTAGAAAAAAGCTGCTTTGTATTTTAAATTTCAGCGTTTTTTAAGTCTGTCACCACATGTTACACATACTCAAAAATCTGCAACTTTGTCTATAACGGAGACCATGCTCATAACTCCTCACTGCATCCTACGGCTTTTGTGGCAGCAGAGTGAGCTTTCAGGTCTCCTGAGTGTCAGCAGAGGATCCCATAGTACGTCGTTGCTGGGAGTCACTTCCGCCCTGTAACTGACAGCCGTTTGGAAAAAAAAAACACAGAAAGCCCCCTGCCTGCTTGTCGCGCTCCTGCTGCCCAGATGAAGAAAAAAAATCAAGTCCCCTCACTTGCGATCGCATTGACAGCCATTTGGGGAAAAAAAAACAGAAAGCCCCCTGCCTGCTTATCGCGCTCCTGCTGCCCAGATGAAGAAAAAAAAATCAAATCCCCTCACTTGCGATCGCGCTTTTACTGCGGTCCAGTAAACGGGAGGAAAAAAAAGACAGAAAGTCCCCTGATTTGCAATCGCGTTCACTCTGCCATATGCCTAAACAAGTATGCTATTTCCAAAAGTTAGGAGAGTGTGTGTGTGTGTGTGTGTGTGTGTGTGTGTGTGTGTCTCAATTAACACAAAAGTCCACTGTTTCCAAAAAATACAGTATATATATATATTCTGATGCAGGCGGAGGAACTATTTTATCACAAAAACATTTTAAATGTTTTTAATGAACCATTTTTTATTAAACTTATTTATCTTTACAGTGCCCATTTTCTAAGTGCAATACTACCCTCCAGGGTGGGCGGTATGGGCTATACTGGACCTTCCAGGCGTCGGGCCTCATTACGCCCCTGGGCGGTCTGGTATAACCCAATTCCGCCCACCCTGTCGGGTAGTATTGCTTACTTGTACAATGGGACAGTTTAGTCTTTGGTACAGAAGAACTAGGACTGTCATCAAAGTGTAGCCCATGCCTCACCCCCAACCACCCACCTAGGCAGCAGCAGGACTGGGATGTGGGTGCAGTAGAGGTGCGGGTCAATCTTAAAGACGCAGCACATTTAAAGTTGTATAAGTGTACAAGATGCATTGTGAAACTAGTTAACAACTACATAGTGTAGTTACTGTGTAGTTATACAGTAGTTACAGTGTAGTTAGTGACACTTAACATTATCCTTTAGAAATCACTCCCTCATGAAGCTGATGCAGTATAGTATAATGCTTAAAAGCACTGCCTTCAAACTGGGAGAACTGGTTTCAAATTCCAGAGCCACCACTTGTATACTGTGCACCCAAAAAAAAAAAAAGAACTAAAAATAAACATGCAATCAACACTGTAAATTGCTATACAATAAAAAAATCATTAACTTATGTAACCCCCCATCACCTGGGGTTACTAGAATCCCAATTAGATCTAGTGGCAGGCAGGGAAGGCAGCTTGTGAAACACCAGTTAAATATGTTTCACACTGTCTCACTCTGTCCTCAGTCCCAGCTGAGCTGGAAGGATGACATCATATAGAATTCTCACAGCAGCAAAAGCCACAGTGGAATGTTGCAGCTGGGAGTTAGGTTAGAACGTTGGGGTTTTCAAAGTCAGTCTGTAGGAGAGTGTTGTGCAGTCTGTAGTGGAGGGAGGAGGTGCACTGCAGTTGGCAGTCCCTTGGAGCCCTCAACTTTGTTCAGAGCTACCTCCGTAGAGGGTGTGTGTTCTCGCCCAAGAGAAGGACACAGAAGAGTACTTTTTGAAGTGGCTGAGACCATCCCCCAGTTGTTCCAGTGCCCCATCCCTGAGAGGGATGGGGGGAACAAGACCAGCTCTTCAGGGGCAGTTCCCCTGACCCTGCTGGAGAAAGAGAAGCTGCCTGTGAAGAAGATTTGCGCTGAGGCACCGAGAAGTACGTTTTGTATTTTTCCTGAGAGAAGCCTGTGGGCACCTGCGAACCAGGTTGAGTCTGGTCTGTCAGAGAGCCTATGTTTTCACTGAGACTGTTGTGTTAAGTATCTGCTACTGTGGATCAGGAAGGGACAGCCAAGTGCAGTACTTAAGTTTGTGTATGGCTTGAAATGCATCTAATCAGTGGGGGTCTTCAGGGATAGACATAGCTACTTAAAGAACTTTACAAGTCAAGACACCAGTCACCAGAGACAGTAGATTGTTAAATGTGATATACATTTCGAGATAGCAATCTACAAACATAGAGTTTCAAAGGAAAGGTGTTGACTCCAAATGAATGGCCAGGTATGTATTTGGGGACAAAAGGTGGGAGAACCCCCCATCTGGAGAATCCAGATTTACCTCCATGGATTCACTTTGGGCACCTATAGCTTTCTCCCGGGCACTTGGCCAGTGTTCGCAGAAAGTACCCAGATGTGAGATTAGGATATGTGTTTTTCCCTTAGAGCTTGTAAGTGCTCATGGGTGGTAGAGGGATCCACCAACAGAAATGTCCATGCCATATGGAAAGTGTGTACCAGTGCTGGCCGAGGGCCATGCCAGGGAATCCAGGATAGAGAGAGTACCAGTTTGGGCTGAGAGCCCAGTGTGTCCAGAACCTGAGGGAAAAGTTGTTGTGATGATGAAGACGATGTGTTCTGACCTCTATAGTTCTGTACCACCAGTGAGTGTAGCCCCGTGGGGGTCCATCCTACTTTGTATTCCTGTGTGTAAGTGAATAAAAGCCCCACTTTAGAATCCCACTCCTGGTTTTGACATTCACAGTTCTTGCTTCCTGTGTCCAGAGTTACTTGGGTGCCCCTGTCCAGAAGAACAAACCTAGCCCTGATGCCGAACGAATGTTTTCTTCTCGAACCCAGGCTCACCAGGGGTTGGGTTATAAAAATGGAGGCACTGGGCGCTAACTAAATAACATCAAAAAACCCTTTAGACCAAGATCCTGGTTACACTTACATAATTACTTATGAATTTAACAGTGCTGTAGTTGCTAAGGAACGTGCTGCTTCTGTGGCATTGTTTCCACAGTTAATGCCTAACTAACATGTACTTACAAAGTAAGTACAAGAGAACACGACTTAAAATAAAGTGCAAGAAGAAGAAACATAGAAACATAGAATTTGACGGCAGATAAGGACCACTTGGCCCACCCAGTCTGCCCATTTCCCTACCTAATGGATAAGCTGCAGATCCTAGTTAACCAGCAGCCTGCTTCTTTCTACCCCCAACCCCTAGAAGGTAAAGTGTAAGAAGAAGGGTGCAAGAGGAGTGCTGCGTAGCACAACCCTCCCCAACAACTCCCCGAGGATGGACACCCCCACCCCGAAACCCAAGTACGAGGAATCGGAATTCAGTCGCCAAAGGCGCCATTTTCAAAAATAATTTCTGCCTGAGTAAGGAAGCTCTGGTGCCTGCTTGCTCTGCTCCCTGCAGTACCTACTTGTTTCTGTTTAAAGTGTAATCCTGTTTGCTTAAATAGTCGGCACAGGTGTGTTGATAGTTTTTTAACTCAATGAAATTCCTGCCATACTTACTCTCATAGTGTTAATGAATGGTACCTTAAGAAGCTAGCTCTGATTAACCATAACCTCGGGGCTTTTAAATGGCACTTTAATGCATACTACGATAGGTACCTTAAGAAGCTAGTACTGCTAACCTTAAAAGCAATTTTTGTAACCCTAGCAATTTCACTCGTGGCAGCTTGTACTGCGCATTAAGAATGAACAGTAATTTCCAGTGTATTCCTACAGTATGCTAGTTTTCAATTGCTAAATCGCCTTCTCAGAGCATGCTGTTAGCCTCCCCAGTCTTTCCAATTAATAAGGGAATTTCAGGGAAAGTGCAAACAACTCAGGAGGGTGAAGCTGCTAGTCGGCAGCGTCAAGTAACGCAGCTTAGTCTCGCAAAGCTACACTGTACTGCTGCTTCTAAGGCCCCTACATGCTGTTCTGGGCCAAATTGATGTACAAAGCCTGCACATACGCTCTCCGCAGCGTGCTGTTTTAGTACAAATCCTGAATCTGGAGACAAAAATAAATAAATTTTACTAAATTTCCACGTAAAGAAACGCTGAACTGGAGACAAAAGAAGTTAATCCTGCCCAATAAGAAGCCCCACATACCTGTGTTCATACCTGTGTTTAAGTGGTTGAGATCATCCCACAGTTGTTCCAGTGCCCCATCCCTGAGAGGGATGGGGGGAACAAGACCAGCTCTTCAGGGGCAGTTCCCCTGACCCTGCTGGAGAAAGAGAAGCTGCCTGTGAAGAAGATTTGCGCTGAGGCACCGAGAAGTACGTTTTGTATTTTTCCTGAGAGAAGCCTGTGGGCACCTCCGAACCAGGTTGAGTCTGGTCTGTCAGAGAGCCTATGTTTTCACTGAGACTGTTGTGTTAAGTATCTGCTACTGTGGATCAGGAAGGACAGCCAAGTGCAGTACTTAAGTTTGTGTATAGCTTGAAATGCATCTAATCAGTGGGGGTCTTCAGGGATAGACATAGCTACTTAAAGAACTTTACAAGTCAGGACACCAGTCACCAGAGACAGTAGATTGTTAAATATGATATACATTTCAAGATAGCAATCTACAAACATAGAGTTTCAAAGGAAAGATGTTGACTCCAAATGAATGGCCAGGTATGTATTTGGGGACAAAAGGTGGGAGAACCCCCCATCTGGAGAATCCAGATTTACCTCCATGGATTCACTTTGGGCACCTATAGCTTTCTCCCGGGCACTTGGCCAGTGTTCGCAGAAAGTACCCAGATGTGAGATTAGGATATGTGTTTTTCCCTTAGAGCTTGTAAGTGCTCATGGGTGGTAGAGGGATCCACCAACAGAAATGTCCATGCCATATGGAAAGTGTGTACCAGTGCTGGCCGAGGGCCATGCCAGGGAATCCAGGATAGAGAGAGTACCAGTTTGGGCTGAGAGCCCAGTGTGTCCAGAACCTGAGGGAAAAGTTGTTGTGATGATGAAGACGATGTGTTCTGACCTCTATAGTTCTGTACCACCAGTGAGTGTAGCCCCGTGGGGGTCCATCCTGCTTTGTATTCCTGTGTGTAAGTGAATAAAAGCCCCACTTTAGAACCCGACTCCTGGTTTTGACATTCACAGTTCTTGCTTCCTGTGTCCAGAGTTACTTGGGTGCCCCTGTCCAGAACAACAAACCTAGCCCTGATGCCGAGCGAATCTTTTCTCCTCGAACCCAGGCTCACCAGGGGTTGGGTTATAAAAATGGAGGCACTGAGCGCTAACTAAATAACATCAAAAAACCCTTTAGACCAAGATCCTGGTTACACTTACATAATTACTTACGAATTTAACAGTGCTGTAGTTGCTAAGGAACGTGCTGCTTCTGTGGCATTGTTTCCACAGTTAATGCCTAACTAACGTGTACTTACAAAGTAAGTACGCAGAAACACACACTTAAAATAAAGTGCAAGAAGAAGAAACATAGAAACATAGAATTTGACAGCAGATAAGGACCGCTTGGCCCACCCAGTCTGCCCATTTCCCTACCTAATGGATAAGCTGCAGATCCTAGTTAACCAGCAGCCTACTTCTTTCTACCCCCACTCCCTAGAAGGTAAAGTGTAAGAAGAAGGGTGCAACAGGAGCACAGCGCAGCACAGCCCTCCCCAACAAGTCCCTGAGGACGGACCCCCTCCCCCCGAAGCCCAGGTACGAGGAACCGGAATTCAGATGCCAAAGGCGCCATTTTCAAAAATAATTTCTGCCTGAGTAAGGAAGCTCTGGTGCCTGCTTGCTCTGCTCCCTGCAGTGCCTGCTTGTTTCTGTTTAAAGTATAATCCTATTTGCTTAAATAGTCGGCACAGGTGAGCTGATAGTTTTTTAGCTCAATGAAATTCCTGCCATGCTTACTCTCATAGCGTTTATGAATGGTACCTTAAGAAGCTAACTCTGCTTAACCATAACCTCATGGCTTTTAAATGGCGCTTTAATGCATACTATGATAGGTACCTTAAGAAGCTAGTACTGCTAACCATAAAAGCAATTTTTGTAATCCTAGCAATTTCACTCGTGGCAGCTTGTACTGCGCATTAAGAATGAACTGTAATTTCCAGTGTATTCCTACAGTATGCTAGTTTTCAATTGCTAAATCACCTTCTCAGAGCATGCTGTTAGCCTACCCAGTCTTTCCAATTAATAAGGGAAATTTCAGGGAAAGTGCAAACAACTCAGGCGGGGTGAAGCTGCTAGTCGGCAGCGTTTCAAGTACACAGCTTAGTCTCGGCAAAGCTACACTGTACTGCCGCTTCTAAGGCCCCTACACGCTGTTCTGGGCCAAATTGATGTACAAAGCCTGCACATATGCTCTCGGCAGCGTGCTGTTTTAGTACAAATCCTGAATCTGGAGACAAAAAAAAAAATTTTACTAAATTTCCACGTAAAGAAACGCTGAACTGGAGACAAAAGAAGTTAATCCTGCCCAATAAAAGCCCCACATACCTGTGTTCATACCTGTGTTCCTCCCACAGCTCTGCAGTTATAAAAGCAATTCTTTCTCTCTCCACAGATGAGGGTTAGGGTCATGAGGGCCCAGGAGTGCAGCACAGCCCTCCCCAACAACTCCCCGAGGACGGACACCCCCCCCCTGAAGCCCAGGTACGAGGGCAGATTCAGACACCAAAGGCGCCATTTTCAAAAATAATTTCTGCCTGAGTAAAGCTCTGGTGCAACTTCTGCCCCTTGACTCTGGCCCGGCTCCCCACCCACCACCACCCTTGGTGAGCTCCTCCTTATATATTCATTGTCACATGACTCTCGAAAACCTAGCAGCCCACTTCTCCACTTGCAGCTTATCAACTGTGACCACCAGAGGGCCCTCAACCAAAATCTCCCCCCCAATTATTTTCCCAAGCAAGGATGCTGCTGCTACCTACCTTATTCATTTTCCTCCAACTAGCAAGTGATTCCCCCTTGCCACAAGCTACTCTCTCATGCATGATGCAGCCATCACCTATGCCCCCATATCTAACCCCACAATCCTACTACACTTCCTACACACACACATTTAAGCAATCCAAGACAAATGATCACTACAGTATCATTAGTCCCTCGATACTTCCCCCTTCGTTTCTTATGGGTCATTTGGTCCTACACTCTACCACCTATCGACCCCCCACTAGCTCTGCCTCTCGAACCACTGCATCTTGCCTTAATCCACCCTGGGTCAAGTTTAAACACCTCCTCACCCTTCTCTTCTCCTGTCAGGGGACATAGAGTCAAACCCTGGCCCAAATCCCCCAGTTTCTAACACCAACTCCCCTTTCTCTTCCCAAAGGCCTCCACATCATCCACTTAAACACCTGCAGCCTTCTCTCTAAACTCTACCTACTGCAACCGCTTACCTTAACCCTGCACCCAGACATCTTAGTCATATCCAAAACCTGGCTAAAACAGCACCACACTGATTCGGAAGTATCCCTACCAGGGTATACAATAATCAGGCGAGACCGCCAAGGTAAAAAGAGAGGCGGAGGCACAGCAATGTACATCGCAAACAGTCACCAGTTCTCTGTAGTAGACATCCCCATGTCCCCAGGAAACATTGACTCACTACTCATCAATATCTCTCTCTCCCCAAATCTAACCCCATCTATGTGGCCTGCTCATACTGCCCCCCTGCACTCCGCCCGAGGACATCCTTTCCCATCTGGGCAGCCTACAGTCTCTAGCTACTGGGGGTGAGCTCCACGTCACCGGCGATTTCAATATATACTGGCACGGCCCAGATAAAGCCCACCTTAAAACCAAAATAAAGGCCCAAAATCTCTCTCAGCTCATTGCTGCTCCCACCAGGCTAAATCACAAAACCCAAAACCACACCTTGCTGGACTGGGCTCTCACCTCTCACCCTCATAGGATAATAAGCACAGGTCTCCTACCTGACTCCATAAGCGATCATCATATGATTTTTATGGTCAGGAAGATACACAGCCCCCCTACCCCACCCCCAAAGACACTAATCACCAGGTCATACAACTCCCTTAACCTAGTCTCCCTCCTGTTGGACCTAAGACTGATAAACTGGTCTTTCATCTCAGTGGCACCCTCCATAGACATAGCTCTCGAGGCCTTCAAAACAAATTTGCTCAAAATTTGGGACAAACACGCACCATTACGCAAGAAAAGAGTCTGAGGAGCGCATCTCCCCTGGATCTTGGCCGATATAATCAGTAAATGCCATGCCAGAAACTGTGCCTGGAAAGCCTACAAAAAGCTGGGCACTCAGGCATCCCTCGATTCTTACAGATCCCTTCGTAACACATGTACAACCAGCATTCGGCAAGCGAAAAAAAAACTACTTCCTATCGGCTTTCAATAAAAATATAAATCATCCAACTGATTTCTGGAAATCTCTCAAATCCCTGCTCTCCCCCCACCACCCAACCTGCACCCCTGACACTACTAATACAGGATTCCCTTCTCTCCGACCCAATCCTAGTAGCTGAAGCTTTTAATACTCACTTCGCCAACTGTGCTGAAAAGCTCCTTTCTTCCCTCCCCCACACCCACCCTACGGTTCCTCCCCACTGCACCTGCACCCCTCAAACTGCCTCTACAACCACACCGTTCTCCTTCCACACTGTATCCCAAGCAGATGTTTTTCATTCCCTATGGGTGTTAAACCAAAACAAAGGGAAATGCCCCATGTCCATGGACGCAAAGATGCTTTACCTCTCCGCTCCAGGCATAGCTGCCCCCCTAGCTGACCTTTTCAATCTATCCTTTACCCTGGGCAAGATACCAACAGCCTGGAAGCTGGCCACTGTTATTCCCCTACCAAAAGAAGGTGACCCCTCCTCTACTGGAAATTACCGACCCATCTCCCTTCTTCCTATCCTGGCTAAACTCCAGGAAAGACTGTTCCTGTCCCAACTCTCTCCGTACCTAGACGCCTCCTCCTTTTTCACTCCTTTCCAATCAGGCTTCCATAAATCCCACTCAACCACCACTTCCCTGCTTCACGTCACAGACGACATCCTCACGAGTATGGACAAAGGACATATCACATCTGCTATTTTCATTGATCTAGCCAAAGCCTTTGACACCATCTCCCACTCCCTACTCCTTTCCAAACTCACCTGTGCAGGGCTCTCCACTCAGGCCACAAACTGGTTCCATGACTACCTAGTAGGCAGGAAACAAGTAGTCAAAATATCCTCTCACACCTCACCCCGATTGCCTGTCCCTGCAGGGGTACACCAAGGCTCAGTCCTGGGTCCACTACTCTTCTCCGTCTTTTTAAATGATCTCCCAGCAGCATGCTCACACTCCTCCACTCAGATGTACGCAGATGACACTGTCCTATACACATCTGGTCCCACAACAATCAGTGTAGCTAACCACCTCCATTCAGATGTACGCAGATGACACTGTCCTATACACATCTGGTCCCACAACAATCAGTGTAGCTACCAGCCTCCATTCAGATGTACGCAGATGACACTGTCCTATACACATCTGGTCCCACAACAATCAGTGTAGCTACCCGCCTCCATTCAGATGTACGCAGATGACACTGTCCTATACACATCTGGTCCCACAACAACCAGTGTAGCTACCCAACTCCAAGAGGATTTTAATGCCATCCAGAACTGGTTTAGGTCCAACCAGCTATTTCTTAACCCAAAAAAACTATATCCTTAACTTTCGGTACTCCACAAAGACTATCCTGTCAAGCCCCCAGCATCCCTTTCAAAACCCTGGACGGAACTCCCCTGAAAAACTGTACAAGCTTCAGATACCTGGGAGTATGGCTAGATCAACACCTAGATTTCTCAGCCCACATCACCTCTCTACACAAGTGGCTGCTCCCTAAACTTGGCGCATTGCACCGTAACAAAAGCTGCCTCCCCACACAGACAAGACATGCCATAGTGTAAAAAATGATCCTTTCCGTAATTGACTATGGTGATATAGTTTACTCCATCACTCCCGGGTCCGCCCTGGCCAGCCTAGACACCCTATTCCACTCCTTCTGCCGCTTCATCCTTGGCTGCCCCCAATCAACACACCACTGCGACCTCTACAGCTCGTTAACCCTACCATCCCTTCACGTCCGCAGACAATCCAACTGCGCCAGATTTGCTGCCAAATATTGGTCCCACTCCTTCCCCTTACCTGACCTCTGTCCTTCCCAACAATCGTCCACCTATTTACTCCCTTAGAAGGTCAAACCCTAAACTGTTCCATATCTCCGTTCATGCGCATCCAAGGCCAGGCCGCTTTAACTACCGCGACACCTCAGTCCTGGCGCCCTACCTGCCTGCCCCATCAGGCACGCACCAAATACCCACCTATGCAACCAATTACTCAGGACACGCTTCACCTCCAGCTGCTCCTGTTTCAACTAAGAATGTTACCCAAATGTCACTCTGCTGTTAAACTAATACATATTGTACAGTACTGTACCCCCCTTGTCATTATACTGTTTATGCCAATTGTATGTAAACTACCCTTGTCTGTATTTTTCTCCCAAAATGTATGTATATGCATTTGCTCACTTTGTACTGTCTAAGCAATTCCAATTTATGTATGTGGGTCTCAGCCCCCAGGTCGCATCTGGAATTGAGCATGTTGCTCAGTATGCTTTCCTGGTAAAACTTGTAAATAAATAAATAAATAACAGTGCTGTACTATAGTTACTATGGAGTGTGCTGCTTCTGTACCATTGTTTCTACAGTTAACGACTAACTAACATGTACTTACAAAGTAAGTACACAGAAACAAAATAAATTGTAAGAAGAAGGGTGTAACAGTGCTGTAGTTGCTAAGGAATGTGCTGCTTCTGTTGTATTGTTTCCACATTTAATGACTAACTAACATGTATTTGCAAAGTAAGTACACAGAAACTGACACTTACAATAAAGCATACGAAGAAGGGTGTAACTACTATACACTTACATTGAATGTCAATACTGTAGTGCTGATGTATGCTTTCCTTCAGAAAGGCCCTCATGCACTTACTGCTTAATAAACATGCAATCTAATGTTCTTAATTGTTATACACTACGTTGGTTACTTATACAATAAAAATAATTTGCAGAATTACTTCTGGCTTGTAACAGTGCTGTAGTTGCTAAGAAATGTGCTGCTTCTGTGGCATTGACCCACACCTCTTCTGTACCCACACTCCTGGACTGCTACAGCCCAGGTGGGTGGCTGGGGTTGGGGCATGGCTACATACCATGTGCTTTACCACTGATCTGCTGTGTGGAGTGGTGATGGTTGGTGAAGGATACACAGGTAGGGACCCTTCCTGGTGTGTAGTTATACAAATTGCATGATGTGGTGGTTACACATACAGCCACAAATGTCTCTTTTTAGCACAAATTGATTTATGCTGGAAGTGTAACTACACATGTAACAGCTGTTGCAAAGTGCAACAGAAAAATTGATTTATGCTGGAAGTGTAACTACACATGTAAAAGCTGTTGCAACAGTAATTGCGGTAACTACCAGTTCATGCAAATTGTGTAATTACACTAAACCTCAAATGTGAAACTAGTTAACTACTACATTGTAGTTATATGTAACTACACATAAGTTACATAGTATTTACATTGTAGTTATGCAGTAGTTTCAGCGTAGTTAAGGGCACTTAAAATAAAGTGTAACTATTTTCTCCACTAGCACCCTATCCACCTCCTCCCCCTGAGCTGGAGGCCTGTGGATCACCCCTGTATGAATTGCTGTGCCATTGCCTGGCTCAGGGGTGACCTACAGTGCCTCAGCCTCCCCCTGTCTACCCTGTACTGCAGTTGCTTTTATATCTTCCTTGATGTACAGGGCCACCCCCCTCCCTTTTTACTCTCCCATCCCTTCAGAATAGAGCATAACCTGCTACACTTACCTACCAATTGTGTTTTTCGGTGTTTATGTCTCGGTTATTGCCACTATGTCCAGGTCTGTCTCCGCCATTATTGTCACCAGGTCTGGGATTTTATTACCCTGGCTGCGGGCATTTGTATACATTACCTTCCACATGTTGCTGCCTACCTATCTTCTATTCCCGCATTTGACTGCTTGACTCTTCCTTTCAGCTCTGCTTTCCTTCTTTTGCTGCCTCCCTGCCTTTGCCATACCCTTTATAACTGATTTAGATGCATCTGACAACAACTCACCTACCTGATCCTCCTTGCTTAACACTCTAACCTTGAGGGTTGGGCTGCTTGAGACTCCCTGCTCCCATTGCCCCCCCCTGACTAGTTTAAATATTTGCCAAGGAAGCATTTACTTATTTTATTTTTTTTGTACTTTATTTTTGTCATTATATCATAAGACATGACAATAAAAAGAAACATATAGCAAACAGTCCGTATGGTTCCAGAACTTTTGGGAAGCACTTCCCTTAATCAAAGGAGATTTTATGCATTTGCTATATAGAGATACAGCATCTGGGGGATCCTAACATGGCTATACTAATAATTAAGTACATCTTGTACTGTGTTTAAAGAGTCCAAGAGCTACATGGCTAAATCAAATGTAGAAGGATTGTCCAGAAATTCCAATCCAAATAAAGAACAAGGTCCCACACTGGGACTATTGATACCATGTATAAACCCTTAATGCTAAACCCTTTCTGTGACAATCATGCAGCAGGTTATTATTCAGATCCACTACAGTGGAAACAACATTTGTCCCCATCCTCCCCTCATGTCCCAGTCATCTACGAGAACAGACAATAAAATTTACCCCAGCTTTAAGAAAACTACCTTCATAAGGGATATCTAACTTTATAACAGGTAAAGAAGAGTTACGACTTTCAACAAGAACCTTAACAGAAGGTTAATTCAATTTAGCATTGAACCAAATGTTACTGGTTTACAATAAAGCAGTAAGGAACCATGTATATTAACTCCTCAGACTGAGCCAAACAAAGGGTCTCTTGTCTTAGATATTATTTCAGGTGGCTTCCGTATCCTCCTCGCTATCTGAATTCTCCCCTCTGCTATGTGACTCTGCAGCCCTTCGATCTCGCCCATTTGTCAGCTTCCATAGGATCTGAAAAAATGAAGATCTTACTTTGAAAAGTGATCCAAAGCCATGCTAGAAAGATCATATTGTGTGGCACTCAAGTTTCCACAGGACCCTTCTCACTCTGTCAAACTTCTTTCTTCATTGTCTCGTGGCGTAGCTGAGGTCGGGGAATATATGGACCTGATGATCATCCTGAGACAGAGGGGTGGCCCAGTGGGCACATTGGAAGATTTTATCTCGGGCCCCCACCACAGAGGTTATCAGCATAAAAGTCCAAGGCTCATCGTAATTTTGTTGGCGACCATGAGGGGAGACTCGGTAAACTTTCTGAGTCTCCCATGTACCATCCATTCCCTCCGGTAACAAGTTTTCAGTAAGACAATCTTGAATAAACATCATTGGATGGTCTCCCTCACATCCCTCCGGTAAACCCACTATGCGAATGTTAACGGATCTAGATTGGTTTTCTAGTGTTTGAAGTCTCGCTCTTAAATGCTGGTTTTTGTTTACCACGAGGGTAGTAGTACCGGTACAGACCGCGGCCATCTTGTGTACCTCTGTCATGTCTCCCTTTAGACCATCGGACTCCTTTTCCACCACTAGGACACATCCATTAAACTCATCTACTTTTTGATTAAGAGTCATCACCAATGTAATCAGGACTTTAAGTTTGTTACCCAGAGATGCAATCGTTTCTTCTGAACCAGAGGCTTCTTTGGCCTGTGTAGCATTGTCGGGTCTCAAGGCCCCGCCAGTTCCCTTACTTTTTTCTGCTCCTCCGGTTGTTTTGTCTCTTCTTAGGTTACCCATTTTGACACAATCGCCCTTGCTCTTTTCTATGGTGGAGGTTAAAATCAGTTTCCGAGCCTGAAAAATAAGGATTAGGGCAGATTTCCAGAGCAATTATGGAGACTGTTTAAAAGCTGTTGCTTGGGCTCCACAGTGCCCCCTCTACCAAGGAAGCATTTAAATTGGTCATTGAGGACCACCGTCTACTTCCTGAAAAGATGTAGGCTGTCACTCTTGTACAGCCCCAAATTCTTCCAGGTAGGTCCCCAGTCCCCAATGTAGCCAAAACCCTTTAACGTGCACTAGCCCTCCAACCATGTGTTGAAGCTTCTGATGTGGAAATTCCTAGCCTCCCTGCTGCCATGGACTGGCAGCACCTCCGAGAATGTCATGGAGCTCACTACCTCCCCCAGGAGCCTTCCTAACTCCCTAAAGTCCTCCTGAACCTGCTCTATACTTGCCTCATCCCTGGCTAGGTCATTTGTCCACTGGTGGACAATGACCTCCAGCCCCTCCCTCTCTTTGCTACCGCTTTATCGCTCCTCTGGATCTGCTCCCCTTTCCTTAGAGCTGTGCCTCCTGGAAGACACTTAACCTCCCTCTCCACCCCACTACTTGTGCCCAAATCCATTCCCCGGACAACTGAGTCCCCCACCAGGAGTAGCTTCCTCCTCCTCTGAGGTCCTCTGCCTCCCACCCCTGGGTCTCCCTCCTGGAGGACCCGCTCATCCTCCTTGGTCACAGCCCTGGGTTCCCTTATGGGACTGTCCCACTTGTTGAGGACAGCATAGGAGTTTCTTAGTTGGACAGGATGGGGGATGTGCTTCTGTCTCACCTCCATTAACCTGTTAAGAACAGTCTACTGTAGGAAGCAGCAGTTCCAGTCTTCAGGGTGGGACCAAACCCTCTGGATGTGCTGGGCTTGGAGTTTGCCTGACAGTGGCATCGTCACTACCACTGCAGATGGGGTTGTCTTACTTGGTATTACTTGGTATGAAAGAACAGAAGAAGGCCAGAGCCCATCGAGACTATTCCCCACACTATGTGGGACATAATTTATCTATTATCCCTCAACCAAACATCTAATTTGTTTTTAAAGACAGTGGCACTAGTTGCCTCTTCCAGTTCTTGTGGCAAGGTGTTCCATACAATGGATGCTCTTATTGGAAAAAAGTTTCCCCTTTTGATGGTTTTCTGAGTTTTTACTTCAAGCTGTTTATTATACAGTCTCAGAACATGTCTCCTTTTGGAGAGTGTTAGACCACATTTTTCCATTAGATCTGGTGAATTTATTAAATTAAAAAACACAAGCATATCACCTCTTAATCTTCTAGTTTGAAGAGAGAAGAGACCAGTAGCTTTTAATCTGTTCTGATAATCCAAGTTTGTTAATCTTGGAATCATTCTAGTTACTCTCCTTTGAACCTGTTCAAGAATTTCTATGTCTTTTTTTTGTTTTGGATTCCAGAAAGGGGAGTCATAGTCTAGATACGGTCTAATGTAAGCCCTATACAATGGAATAAGGCATTGTTCAGTGCGATTAACAAAAGTGCATTTTATTTGCCTCAAAAGTCTGTTGGTCATGCAAGTAGTTCTAACACAGTGATCATTTGATGTAAGTTTATTATTAACATATATCCCTAAATCTTTTTCACAATTTGATGAGTGAAGTGGTAGACCGTTTATATAATATATCGTTTTTGGATTATTTACACCGAAATGCACTACTGAACATTTGTCTTGATTAAACTGCATATGATTTTCATTTGTCCAAAGTGTTAATTTTTCCAAATCCTGCTTTAATGCAGAAGTATTTTCTTGATTATTAACCTTGCCCCCCAATTTAGTATCGTCTGCAAATTTAACCATGAAGTTATTTGGCCCTGTTTGTAAATCACTGATAAAGAGATTAAACAGTGTTGGTCCCAAGACCGACCCCTGTGGTACACCACTTGTCACACTACCCGAATCAGACAAGATATCATTAATTCTGACTACCTGAGAACGATTTGTCAACCAGTTTAAAGTCCAGTTGACAATATCAGGTGACAAACCTAGATTGTGCATTTTAGTAATGAGTTTTTCATGTGAGACTTTATCGAAAGCTCTACTAAAGTCCAAAAGAATTACATCAGTAGGGATACCACATCTAGTAGAGTACTTATATTATTGTAAAAAGATATCAGATTGGTGGTGCAGGAATACTTGGAGTAAACCCATGCTGATTTGAATCATAAATTCTAATTTTTACAATCTTGATCTATTAGAGACTTCATTACTCATTCCATTAATTTACCAGCCACTGAGGTCAGGCTAATTGGATGATAATTTTGCACAGAACCTCTATTGCCTTTTTTAAATATGGGAGTAACTATTGCTGAACACCAATCATTTGGTACAATGCTTTCTTGTAAGGATTTGTTGAAGATAATTGACAAAGGTATAGAAATATTTATAGAGGTTTCGATCAGAAACCATGAATGAATACCATCTGAGCCTGGACTAGTATTTTTTTTAGTTTTTTGATAGCCTGTATAATGTCAGTTGGATAGAACTTATGATAATCTACATGGTGAACTTTAAATGTACTAATAGGTGATTTTTGAGAGAAGACAGAACAAAAGTACTTATTAAAGAGCTTCAAGGTTTCTATATCAGATAGAGAAGAGCCATCAGTTATGATGGGACCAATGGTCCTTGATACACCTTTTTTTTACTATTTATATAGGAGAAAATAGATTTGTGACAGTCTTTTGTGTGAGCTAGTTTAAATTCTAGCTTATTTTTTGCCAATGTAATAGAATATTTTAAGTTTTTCACAGATCGTCTGTATTTATGTAATAGAGTAGTTTTAAATGGAACAGAACTATTCTTAAGTTTCCTAAAAAGTTAAATTTTTATTTTAATCTGATTTTTAATTGTCTTGTTGAACCAAGGGGGAATTTTTCCTTTATTAAATTTCCTCTTAGATGGAATAAAGGTATTTTCCAAGTAATGTATAATGTTTTTAAAAAAGTCACAAGCTTGTTGTGTTGTACAATTAAGAAGATTCGATTCCCAGTTTATGTTTTGTAAGTATTCATTGATTTTAGAAAAATTTGCTGTATTATAATTTTTTGTACAGTATAACTTCCTTTGTGTAGTTTTAAACTGTTGAATTTCAAAAAGAATAGATGAATGATCACTGGTCCCAAGTGGATCCCAAATTTGTAAATTGCTAATTTGTTACTCTATGTTAGTAAATAATAGATCCAAAATATTAGGACCTCGAGTGGGTTCAGTAACAAGTTGTTGTACTCCAGTAATAACTACCACATCTATTAGTCCTTTCTCGGCATAGGACTGTCCTGAGAATGAGTTCCAGTTAATATGAGGGAGGTTAAAGTCACCAAATATTACAGTATCTTGAGATTCTGAAAAATGTGTAATTTCTTTAAACATATCAGTTGTGTAATCTGAATTTGCAGATGGAGGTCGATAGATGTTACCAATAGTTATATAGGACTGCTCCTTCAATAAGATTTTAACCCATATACTTTCCAAAGGAAAGGGAAAACACACTTCAAATGAAGGAATATAATTTCGTATGTACATACAAACTCCACCGCCTTGCTTATCTAATCTGTATTTATGATATAATTTATAACCTGGAATTTCTCTGGACCAAATTGAGGATACATCCCATCAAGTTTTAGTTACTCCCACCACACCTATATTTAAAGTTTTACATTTGGCTTTGAGTTCTGCTAATTTGAATTGTTTTAATGATCTTGCATTCAAAGCTAGGAATTTATATTTAGTTGTAATAATATTTTGGTAAGTATTCAGAGACTTGGGAATAGACCCATTCTCCCCCATTGTTTTTAGTTTAAACAATGATTTATGATTTTAGTGATACTTTTCCCCATAAGTGTACTACCCCTACGACTGAGATGTAAACCGTCCCAGCAAAACAAGGAAGAACGATCTGAAAATGATTCCCAGTGGGTAATATAGGGTATATCCTGCTTAAAACACCACTTTCTCAGCCATTCATTTAGGGCTTTGATTTTCTGTGTCATGGTAGATGTTGCTGTCGGGACAGGTAGAATTTCAGTTATACATACACAGCATCCCCTATCAAGTAGCAGGTTACATAACGCCACATAGTCCTGTTGTAACTGATTAAATGGGGTGTTGTTTATATCATTAACACCGGCATGTATGTTAATACCAGTGGATTTCCTCCGCATTTTGTAAAATTTTAGGCATCATGGAGGTAATGTCAGATACCCTGGCCCCACGGAAGCTAGAACAAGTGCAGTTGCTCTTGTCACTATTGCATACCACCCTGTCAATGTGCTTAATGATTGAATCTCCCAGGACTAACACTTGTTTTGAGACAGTAGGGGCACAAGAATCAGAAACAGGTGATTAACACACTCTGGAATGATTAACTTAATAGGTATTGATTTGGTAGCTTGATACTTACTAGAACAAATATTCATGGGCATTAACTCCTGATTGAAAAGTGTTTTTAAACCATTATTATCAACAGAGGGTGATGCACAGGATAAATCATGTAGCACTTCATTATTTGATACAGTCAATTGCTCAAACCTATTACGAGTTTCAATAGGGGCACTATTGTGTATTTGACCACCCCTTCCTTTTTTTAAGAGGCTTTGTGACAATGGTCCAGTCATCATTATCATGAGAAGAGGGCAGATAATCATCCACCTTATAAGAGGGGGCAGAGGCAACAGGTATACTAGTACTAGTCATTACAATTGTCTCCTCATCAGGAGGCATAGAAATGCTACCTAAATGTGAAGGAATTGTTCATTAGAATGAAGTTGTTCATCCATAAGATCAATGTAACTTTCCAATTCCCTAATATCAGTAGAAACTGGTTTAATATTAAGCAGAAACGCTATCTCTGCTTCAAGAGTAGTAATCAGATGGCAATTAGCACATACATACTCGCTCCCATACTTTCCCTCATTATACATCAAACATTGCATACGCTTACTAAGTTCTTTTTCCATTATTAAAGGTGTATATTAACTAAGTAGAGGATATGCTAAAATTATCTTATCCAAGTTTGTCTAATGCCAGCAGATTCAGCGTGCCCAGCGGACACAGCAGACATGCACAAACGCACGTGTCTCTGCGTGCGTCTCCACATGTGGCCCCGCGCACGCTCGCCCCACTCGCTAGAGGGGCAGGTTTTAAGCCAAAAAAATGGAAGTAAGCATCCGTTCACTTCCGGTTTTGGCGCGAAGTAAAAATAACAATATTTACTTAAATTCAGCAAGATTCTGTGAGTTGAAGGTTTACAAGCCCTTAAAAGGGCAAGAGAACCACCAGGCAATAGTGCTTTTAACAGAGAGATGTTGTTCTGGGGTAGGAGGTATACTAGCCTATTGCTAGTCCTCCAGATTCCCACAATGCTCTGCTATTCACTGAAGAGTCAGTTACAAGCAAATGGTACCACACAGGGTTGACAAAACCAATGTTTCTCTATGATCCTTCCCCTTCCTACTGCCAAACAGGAAGTTCCTGTTGACAGTCAAATCCAGTGGCTATAAAAGTAGAACTGGCTTAGGGTGGGTGGAGGGGGGATGGAGGGCAATTAGTAAGAAAAAAGGCTAGCAACAGGAAGTTGTAATTTGAGTCACCTGCTTTTATAGTGTCTAAGCCACACCCCCAATTAAACTCTCTCTCCTCCTACTGGTTTAGCAAAGTAAGTTGATACAGTACCCTTCACAGCACAGAACGCACACCGATTTTCTTTCTTTTCTTTCTGTTTTTAACCCTAAATAAGACCCCTTCTACTTCTAATAAAGTATCTGTCTGCTTAATCTCAACAGACCCTGACTCTTGCTGAGATATATGTGTTAAATTAATAAGAAAATGTAGCTTATTTTAGTTAGCTGCTTTCTGCTCTACAAGCAAGGCTTGTTGGATGCCTTCTGCCCTAGACAAGGCAATGGGGGATAATCTGGTCTACCTGTACTTGCACCTCACAATAAAAGACAGTTTGTGTTGCTCCCATAGAGTGATACTACTACTGTTGCCACCACTGTTCCCAATGCCCAAACTCTCTGTGCCAGGCCTTTAATGTGCAAATATTCTCACTTCTTTCCTCACATGCTAGTCACATCATGAACACTGTCATAAAGCTTGGCATCATTAATGAACAACAAGCTTACCTTGCCTTGGATGTATCATATGCCACAGATATACATAATAAACAGGAGTGGTCGCAGGATCGACCCCTGCGGTATGTAACCCCATCGGTTACTTTCCTGTCTTTAGAGAATGTACCATTTAAGACCTCCCTTTGGGTTTTATCCATCAATCAGTTTTTGACACATCTAGTTATTTTTGCCCCTGTCCACAGTTCCCTTGCCCTCTTTACCAGTCTCCTTCTGCATACAAAAGTTATAAGAGATGTTGAACGCTCTCTGAATAGTAAAACCCTGAATAGCCACAAATAGTGCCTATTATCGGTATTTGTTTTTATTCCAAAATAATGAATATGCCATTATTCATGGTATTCTGAAAATAATGTTCATTTCTGTCTGTATGTCTGTCTGTCTATCTAGCTGTCTGTCCATCTCTCTTGACAAACTTGGTCTAGCTGGTTGAATTTAATAAGTGCAATAATCCATACTAAGCAGCTGCATTTGTAGGGAGATATTGGCACTCCTGTGGTGTTTCCAGGAAGCACTCAACTTGTGGCCCTGTGTCTCACCACACATGTGGGAAGTGCATATATTTTGTTGTGATGCACACCACCATGTGTTATGTTGTGGTGCTGTCACAGCATTTCTCATTGGTGAGACCCCTCCTGGAGTAATGTGTCCAGTTTTTGAGGCCGCACCTCAGAAAGGACATAGTCAAGGTAAAGACAGTCCAGAGGAGGGTAAGTAAAATGGTGCAGAGGTTGCATGAGAAGCCCTGTGAGGAGAAACTGGGGGATCTCAATATGTACAACCTGGAATAGAGGGAGAGTGAGAGATGATACGATATAGACCTACAAATACCTTACAGGGGTGAACAGAGTGCAAGAGGGGACACTCTTTCAAATGAAAAAGAGCAACAAGGACCAGGGGGGCATGCGATGAAGCTGGAGGGAAGTTTAGGAGAGATGTGTGGAACTATTTCTTCATGAAGGGGTAGTAGATGTCTGGAACAGACTGCCAACAGAAGTGGTGGAGGCAAAACTAGTGAAGGGGCTTCAAGCATGCGTGGGACATAGATGGGGTGTATTAGAAAACAGGCAGGGAGGAGAAAGGATTGCCTAAGGTCAGTTAGGGTCTGCAGAGACAGATTAGGAAGGGAACATCTGGGCAGACTGGGTAGGCCAAGTGGTACTTTTCTGCTGACAGCTTCTGTGTTTCTATGTTTACCACATATAGAAACGGGCATGTAAAAATATTGCTGTGTTAAGCCCTACGGGTTTATAAAAGTGGTGTTCAAGGACCTGGCAGCCAGTCAAGCCAGTTAGCTGCTATGAAGGTAAAGATCAACCCAAAATGCTACTCATTCAGGCTATGGTAGAAGCATAGGTGAGGAAGTACAGGCAGACCAGGAGAAGTTATAAATTTCACAAGTAGCATTTTATTATTTTCAATAATAGTAGAACATAAAAAATAAAATTGTACAGGATAGCTCATCCTAAAGGCAGTACAAACAAAAATCTTCCAGCTGAGTCTCTTTCTCAATTTAAAATCTCAATCTATCTCTCTAAACAAAACATTGCTCTCGTCATAGAAGATGTCATTTCCTGGTAGTTTAAACCATGCATCCTGTTATTCTAAATGACATTTCCTGCTTTTCACAAAATGTCTCAAAACTGTGTCACTTCCCTTCCTGTCACCAGTCTGAAGAGTACATCTAGTCTTAACAGGTGCAACAAAATAGAACATTCTGTCTCAGAGCTGATCTCCTGTTGAACAAGTTTGTAAACAATCTTGTGGAGGTCAACCTCCCATATTACAGATTGTTGTAACATGGCAAGATAGGGGATACTAAAGTAATAGTAGACATTGGATGAAAACAGTCACATGGTATACTTTGGAGATGGCATTAATTTTTGCAATAATGCCACCCCCAAAGTGAAGTACCATACTAATCCACAGAGTGCAAAAAGCAGTGCAGTACTAAACAGCACTGTAATCCGACAAAACAGTATTTGTCTTTCTCACCCACCCACCCAAATTCCTGTGGCTATTGTTGTGAAAGCTAACGTCCAGTACCCGAACAAAATAAATGTAAGAGAGACACAAAGGAAATACCGAAGGTGACAATGTCACAAACAGGCACAGAAAATATAAAGGGATCCACAGCTGCAACGAGGAGTGACACGCACCACAACAGTACGGGTAGCACACAACCACTTCTGGATCACAAGGCAGGAGTACACGCACCACAGCTGGAAATGCACTGTCCATTTCAGTTCCAGTCCTTCATGGTCCACGGTACAGTAAATTTCAATAACTGTAGTGCTAAACTGACTCTGGACTGCCAGAAATAGTCACAAAGGAGCATAGAATTGTTTACTGGCAATACCAGCAATGCCAGAAACCAACACAGTGAGGGACATCGGAGCGACATGCTAGACAGAAAGCAAAGGTCAGGCAATTTGCAAATCAGTCACAATCGCACATAGTACAACCAATAGATGAGCAGATTGTGGACCTCCTAGTCACGGTATGACAATAATAGCCATGCAGATTTCCACAAGTTCACGAAATTAATGTTTAAAAACAGTTCCTGTGTCATTATGTTTCATATTCTTTTCATAAAATCAGCATTTAAATAAACGTGTCTGTAAGTTGATGAAAGTGCAGTAAACATGTGAAAACAGAACATACAATGTCTCCATTATCTCATTCCCATTAGTAAAATAACAGTTATAACAAAAATTACTTTAGGAAAACCACGTTACAAGAGCATTAAGCCACTCCGGAGGTGGCATCTAATGGGGAATTAATGCATGGTTCGGTCGGCTGAGTACCTACAATCACCCAACCATGCATTAATTCCCCATTAGATGCCACCTTCATCATGGCTTAATGCTTACTTATCTACTGTATTCTAATAAACCTAAACAGCTTTCTGCAATCATTTCAACAATATAATTGGGTACATTTGCAAACCAAGGGATCCCAGTTTCACATAAAGATTCATGCATATTATTTTAACCACAGAGAAGCAAGGCAGAAAAGAAAGAATAGAAAAAGCTAGTGAAGGAAGGGAGATAAGGGGGGAACTGCGGTATCATCAGACTGGCCAATTTCTAGGTGCCATAAGAAAATTTGATTGTGCAATCAGACAGGCAAGAGGCAGAATAGGAAAGGACAAAAAGGATCCTTGAATTTACGCCTCTCTGCATAACAAATGGGACATGGTGTTACCCAATCCTGCCCTCCCCCAAGAGGGAACCTGTCTTTTTTCTTTAAAAAAAACAGGTTTTCAAAACCTTTTATTTCTCTTTTAACATTACCTTATACATTTATAGTTCTTTGCATATGCAGTATTACTTTTTCCTAACACTTTTACAACAAACATTTCAGTTAAACATACATTTTTCAACCTTCTGAATTCTCAATTCCTGAACCATATCTTGACAGAAGATCAGTACTGACATTCTCTTTTGCAGATTTGTTAATCACTGTGGTATTAAGTGACTGTAGTACCAGGTACCACCTTGTGATTCTGTAATCTTTATCTTTCATTTGATTAAGCTAACAGAGAGGATAGTGATCTGTTATAAGAACAGAGGCAACTCCTGGCAGATAAAACAGTATACTTTAATTTTACCTAACTGGAAAAGCCCGACACCCAGAAGCCCAGTGCCACATTCCCGTCACACGATAGCCTGACATCGAAATTATGCCTGCAGCAGAGTTTGTTATATTAAGTAAGGGGGTGCAGGGTGCAAAGTCCTCCACATTGGATTTGAGGGGGGCGAAGTCCGCCAAACAATAATTAAACTCCACCGCTGGCTGTCGGGATTTTGTGTGTCGGAAAAGTGGCGTCAGGATACTGGGTGTAGAGAAGATCCTGTCAGGCTCTTGTAGTAAATCCAATAAAACTTAAGGGACTCTATTGCCCATTTCATTTCATTTCATTCCATTCCATTCCAGAACTGTGTTTTCCACCTTAGGTGGAAGGTTACTTCTCCCTGACCCAGGCCACTACCTCTTCTTTAGGTAATGTATGGTTTTACCTATTGACCAGTATGCTTTCCACCCCTCTGGGAAGTTTTCCTACCTTCACTGGGAACTACCCTTGCTGCTACCTCAACAGTGACAACAACCTTGTGGCCAACATGGCAGCTTTTACAATATCTTGCCACCTGTTTGTACACACCAGACCAATAGTATTAGGCAAGCAGCTTTTCCAGTGTTCCCTGACACTTTAGCTACAGTACTATCTACCAGGGTCAAAATATGTCATTTGCATAACTTGCATATGAAACTGATCTGGCAATCAGCTGTTTCTCCCTTAGTTTAGTCTTGGATTTAAGGTGCCACCTGTACATAACTCCCTTTTCTATAACATAGACAAGTTTAGTATAGTCTCCCTTCCTATTACAGACAGGAACATTATGAAGTGTTTGCACATAAGAATAAAATTTCCTGATTTTCATATCATTAGTTTGCATTTTACACAAGTCCACATCATTATGGGGAATCTCCCCATGTAGACTTGTCCATTGCTGACTCGTGTGGAGCTTCCATGTACCCTCTGGATTCCACACTCCTGGTGGATGCCTGACCTCCAGTTCTAAAAAAGTTCAATAGCTGGCCGTACTCCTCTTTTTCTCTCTCCATTCCAACTCCATCAGCTCAGGCAATGGCACCTTCATTGTCTATTGTTCCTCCAGAACAGGTGACTGCACCTCTGTTCTCTTCAGCTCTGCCAGCTCAGACAAAGTCATTTCTATCCAGCACCTAGACTCAGAAATGTCCACACTTTCTTCCTCCATGGACATCTCCCATTTGAAAGAACCTGTCTCTGTGTAGTCTTTCTCTATAACAGGATTCAGTATATCCTGGACACTCTGCACATCTTCATCCTATGACATCTCAGGAACTGTTGATGTCGCACTGAATGATAATGCCCTCTGATCCTCTGCCATGGTCATCTGACTGCATTTAGTATAGTTCTTATCTGAAACAAAATGGGAACATCCAATCTTTTGTAGGGCCTCAAGAGTCTCATCCCATCTCCAGTTCAGCTGTCCTGTTCATCTGTTGCTACTCTTTCTGCCACTGGGTTTCACAGCTTTGCCTCACGACCTCCTGATGTCTGGTAATCAGCCACTTACACAATTTTGCCAGTCTTCATAGCTTGCTGCATAATAGACATCTCCATCTGATACTCATTCTGCTTTGCATCAGGCCTCCAATTTGCACACTATCACTTGCCATCTTGACAGCTTTGCTTTCCGCCTTTTCTTGGCAGTCTTTGTAACCTGCAATCTTTCTTTTATGCTTCCCTGGTACAGTAGAAGCCGCTTAAATGGGATGGCTCCGTGGTGACCTATTCGTCCCATTTAAGGGGTTGTCCCTATTTAAAGAAGCTTTTTTTTTTTAAGTCGCCAGTTGTCCTAGATTTCTGTGGTGTGCCCGAACCACACAATACACACACACAGATTTATGTTGTGATTACCCCTCTTTTATGTATCTTTATGTTGCTTAAGCTCTCACACGGTGTCAGTTTCAGGCACAGTGGAGATTGGAGCTGTACTCAAGCTGTTGGGGGTGGTCTCCAAGCTAAGCGGAGCTGTGGAGGAGAATGTGCTTCAGGGACTGTACTCGAGTTTTACTGCGATTCTAACTCTAACCTCTATCTGTCCATGCCAGTCTCTCCACAGAAGCAGCGGGCCTGTTTCAGGAGCTGCAGTAAGTCTGCTTACTTAAAAAAGACCTCTCTCTCTCTCTCCACGCCGCAAAGCCATGCCACAAAGCAGAGGTTCTGTTTCTCTCTCTCTCTCCACGCTGCAAAGCCATACCACACAGCAGAGGTTCTGTTTCTCTCTTTGTCTCACTCTCTCTCCACGCCACAAAGCCATGCCACACAGCAGAGGTTCTGTTTCTCTCTCTGTCTCTCTTTCTCTCCATGCTGCAAAGTCATGCCACAAAGCAGAGGTTCTGTTTCTCTCTCTCTCCTCACTGCAAAGCCATGATGCAAAGCAGACGTTCTTTTTTGGCTCACATCCTGGCTCGCATCTTTCTAACCTATCTCTCCACAGAAGCAACGGGCCTGTTTTGGGAACTGCAGTAAGTCTGTGTTTTCATTCAGCCAGCTCTGTGGGAGCTCAGGGTGTTAATTAGGTGAAAAACATTTTGGACTTTGTCAGAGCGCATTATGCAGGTGTGAATGGGGATTAGTGAGGATTAGCCACAGCTATTGTGGGACAGGATGGTTCAAAATTATCCCAATTAAATGTCACCCCATCTCCTTTAAGCAGAAACACTGCCTATAGGAATACATGGCCACTTAATTGGTTCCTGGTGGGACATCCTGATAAAGCAAATGTCCCCATTAACTGCATCCCGATTAAGTGGCTTGTACTGTACCAGGTCTAGTACCCATGCAGGTATCTCATAATAGCTCAGACACAAAGGGCAACTCTAGGAAGCTCACGCCAAGTGTAGTCCAGCTCCTAGCCTTACTGTCTGCTGAGCTTCACTGATCTTCACCAACTGAGAGAGAGACCAATCATGGAGGGAAGGCAGACTCCAACAGGTGCAGAAGCAGGGAATCCTTGACAGCAGTTCTACCTGGTGAATCCCCCTCTGGAGTGCACAGTTCAGGTTCCCATCTCCACTGAAGCAACTTCTCTCCTTGATTGCTCTGCTCAGAGCCAGCCAGCGGCTGCTCGCTCAGCAAAAAGAGCAGTTGGAACACTTACCCAGAATTCCTGGTTGCTGTATATAAATCAGCATTTGTACTGCTGTACCACTACTAAAATAGTGGTCGACTAATAGAATGCCCCCAGCTGGAAGCAACAGCAGACTCCACCTGAGGGAAGCGCAAGTAGGAGGTATAAATTCTCCCATGCTCTTGCCTGCAGGTCTGCCTACTGAAGCACAACAAGCAGAACTCACAGCAGCATAGCTGCATTTAGGCTCCATCTCATTGGCAGCTTCTGCTGCAGCAGTTCCTTGGGCAGTCCAGCGTTTGAGAAGGGCAGGTATTGTCCTGCAGCCAGTGGATCACTCCCCTCTCCCTTACAGCAGCAGGGAGCCGGGACGCATGGACCACATTCAGAGCATTTTACTGCAAGCATCGGGGACTCCACGGAGCTGTTCTGAGCCAAAGGGCAGAATGACTGAACTACTAACCAGATCCCTTCTTACCTTGCAGGAGTACAAGCTAGACCTTGTCTGTTCAACAGCTACCTGATTGTTTTCTGCAGCACACAGGGAACAGTAGGATATGCTCACCCACCCTTCCCCTGGTGCTCTTGCTTTATAGGCATGTAGTGCCACCCACAACACCTGATAGGAGATAGTAAGGTACAAAAAAACCCCTCACTGTTCTGTTTTCTTTTTTGTCCACACTTCCTGCCAAGAAACAGGAATCAGCACTACATCTCAAGTAAAACACAAAAACAATCAAAAAAACAAACAAAAAAAATTGACCTTGTCAGCTGTAAAAAGTGCGGTGCACTGTACAATAGGCTCTACAAACAGCAACCAGGACCCTGCCGTGCGTGTTGCACCATAGCAGATCTTGCAGCCCAACTACAGGATGCTTGGACTTTAACATACGACCTCCAATACAGGGAACTCTATAGCACAGCTCCTCAACCACCCACCACCACCAGTACCAGCATGTCAGCCAGGGGACAAGACTCGAGGCAGGGCCCAGAGACTGGCAGGTGGTAAGGAAAAAGAGGCATCATAGGAGGCCGAGGAAGGAAGCCACAAACCAGGAGCACTTCCCGGCCATCAAAACTGAAAACAGGTTCGCTCCACTGCTACCAACCACAGACAAAGTAATATAAGATAAAGAAATCAAACTACCAAAAAATGCTAAAACACCAATTAAAACCAATATAAACTATGGTAAAAACCAAAATACTAATACTCAAAATATAACCAAAAACAATACCAAAACCAAGTGCAATAACAACAAAAATACTAAAACTCAAAATAAAAAAAGACACAAATATACAGTAAACAAAATCAAAATTTTCACAGTCAGGGATTCCATGATCCAAGGAGTGGAACAGCACCTAACACAAAATGTTAAAAGCGAGATCGTGGCAAAGTGTCTACCAGGAGCCTCTTCTAGTAGGGACACTAAACGCATAAAGACAATTGTGCAGAAATCAGAGGATGTTACACATATTACAATACACCTTGGTACCAATGACTTGGCAAATCACACAATTCAGGAGGCCAAGAAACACTTTGAGGATCTAGTCAAGAAACTTTCTTCCCTTCCATCCAAATTAGCCTTCTCAGAAGTGCTGCCAGTGTGGGAAAAAGGAAAAATCACCAAGTGAGACAGAGAGATTGAAGTAGGTGAATTCAACTCGTGGCTGTGCGACTGGTGCCAAGACAAGGGATACCACTACATAGGGAACTGGCACAACTTTTGGGAAAGAGTTTTTTTTTCAATACGAAAAATTGCACCTAAACAGAGAACGTGTGCGAGCATTTGGACACAAATTCAATGTCTATACAGGTAGTTTAAACTAAATAAAGGGGAGCATGAAGCAGCTCATACCCCTGCCATCAGTGGGCTAGTCATCACTCCCCAAAATGCCAAATGTGTGCATACATCCCCAGAAAACAAATCCGAGTCAACATTCACCTGAACCAGCAACCTCCATAATCTCTTGGCTGGAAAGAGCAAACTGGAGCAGTACAGGAAAAGGGTACAACCTCACACCAAAGAGGATGTACATTCCTGGAAGGCAATGGTTGCAAATACTAGGAGTTTAACTAACAAACTTCCCGAACTCACAGCCATCTTGGAAACAGAAAGGTTGGACTGGGTGGCTGTAACAGAAACGTGGTTCATGGAAAACCACGGATGGGATATGGCCATTCCCGGTTACAATCTGTTCAGGAAAGATAGGCAGGACAAAAAGGGAAGACCTAGCCATCTACATTCATGAGGAAATAAAAGCCACAGAAGTAAAAGGGCAACCTGGGGACTTCGAGTCACTGTGGCTAACAGTAGACACCGGCAATGGAAAACCCTTCAGAATCGGTGTCATATACAGGCCCCCAAATCAAGGAGGTAAAGGAGACAAAGACCTAATGGAGGAAATCCACAAAATGTCTGATAAAGGTGACGTAATACTGATGAGGGACTTCAACTTACCAGATATAAACTGGAGCACACTAATGGCAGCAACAAGTAGAAGTGGGGACTACTTATTGTAACTCTAAGATGTGGGATTGTGCCAACTTGTTAAAACCCCAACAAGGGGAGATGACATTCTCAATCTTGTCCTGACAAACTTAGAAAGGATAAAAGACATCAAAGTGGGATGCCATATGAGCAACAGTGACCATCACATGGTAAGCTTTAAGGTAAACATAGCACAGGACACCAGCCACTCAAAGACCACACTCAACATAGGTTTGTAAAAGAAAGGTCTTGCCAGACAAATATGTTGGCACTCTATAACAATGTGATAGACAGACTAGATATAGTAACTCCTGTGGATGTACTGTTTATTGACTTTTCTAAGGCTTTTGACAAGCTTCCCCACCCAGAACTTATACAATAAATGAGTAAATTAACTATCAATCCAATCATAATAAACTGGGTTCAAAAATGGCTAAATAATAGGAACCAACGAGTATGTATCAGTGGAGAGCTTTCTGAACAGTCAGAGGTGACTAGTGGGGTCCCCCAAGGTTCAGTGCTGGGCCCCTGTCTATTTAACTTATATGTATCAACTCTTCAAATAAACCATAACACCGTTTGGCTACATAAATTTGCAGACGACTGCAGGATAGGTGCAGAAATAAATACTAGTCAAAATTCATCTGATTTACAGCTAACAATTGATAACATAGAAACATGGACTAAACAATCCAAACTGACACTAAACCAAGATAAATGCTTTATCATGCATCTGGGAAAAAGAAATCCTAGAATATCTTATAAACTAGGTAATACTGTTTTGAAAACAATTGATGAGGAAAGGGATTTAGGTATCATAGTGTCCAGTGATATGTCTTTTACACCTCACTGCCACAAAATAGCACAGAAAGGAAACAGGATTCTAAACTGTATATTAAAAACATGTAGCGGCAAGAAGTAGGGCTGTCATGTTGCCACTGTATACATCTCTGGTTAGACCAATCATGGAATATGGTGCCCAGGTTTGGACACCATATAAAAAGCAAGACATTGTATTGTTGGAGAGAGTACAGAAGAGAACCACCACGGTAATACAACATATGGCTGGTAAAAACTACGAGACTCGTCTGTCTGAGTTGAATATGTACTCCTTGGAGACAAGAAGAAAAAGGGGTGATATATGCTTGGTACACAGGGTGTGGAACAACGAGGATCTCTGGGATATTACCGGTCTTGAAATTAATACAAGTACATACAACACTAGGTCTCACCCCATGCAGTTAACAGCATTGCACAGAAAGAAAGTGTGTAGTACATGGTGGTTCAATCAGAGAGCTATACATGACTGGAATAGGCTACCATTAGAGACTGTGGCTAGTCCAACAACTGCAGTATTCAAACTTAGATGGGATGCATACATAAATAAAATTAGAGTTTAGAATTAGTTGGCGAGCATTAGGGACGCAAGTCCATTGGCTCAGTATCATTCCTATGATAAAGGTGCTAGACTTCAGAAAGGCTGACTTCCAAAATATGAGGAACAACATAAGTAGCCAGTTAATGGAAATAGAGGCTGAGGAGGTGGAGGTCATGTGGGGGAGACTCAAGACAGCAATAAAGACTACTACAGATCAGTGTGCCAGATGAGACAGTAAAGCAAAAAGAAAAAGAAATCTTCTATGGTTTTCGAGGAAGTGGCAACCACAATCAAAGAAACCAAGAAGGCATACAGCATATACCAGGAAACCAAAACTAAGAAAGACTGGAAGTCATACATGGAAAAAATTAAGAGTCTAACAAACAAATTAGAAAGGCAGAAGCCCAGACAGAGAAAAGATAGCAGAAGGGGAAAAGAGAGGAGACAAATCATTTTTTAGATACATTAGAGAATGTAGGAAGGCAAACTGGAGGATAGTAAAGATGCTACTGAAGAAGGGAAATGCACTAAACACGACCCAGAGAAAGCTGAAATCCTCAACAAATCCTTCTGCTTGGTGTTTACCAAAGAGGACCCAGGGAATGGCCCAATCCTGAAAAAACACCACACCCCAGGACCAGGGGTAGACACTAGTCCCTTTACTTACAGAAGCCGAAGTGCAGGAGGCGTTAAATAAACTAAAAGCAGACAAAACCATGGGATCAGACAAGATGCACCCCAGAAGCCTTAAGGAACTGAGGAGCAGAATTCGAAGTCCTTCTGGCACTTCTATTCACAAAATCCTTGAAGAGCAGTGGGGTACTCAAAGACTGGAAAAAGGCAATAGTGGTTCCACTTCACAAATCAGGAAGTTGCGAAGAGGCTATTAATTACAGACTTACGTCTGTAGTAAGAAAGCTAATGGAGACACTACTCAAACTCATAGCATTCCTCAAAACTAGTGGCCAAAAAGACCATAAACAGCACAGCTTCACAGCAGGTAGGTCATGCCAGACAAATCTGCTCAAGTTTTTTGACTACACTACAAATACAGTGGACGGGTCTACCTAGACTTTAGTAAGACCTTCGACTCAGTTCCACACAGAAGGCTTGTAAAGAAGCTTGACCACACAGGAGCTGGTCCAGATGTAGTCAGATGGGTACAAAACTGGTTACAAGGCAGAACGCAATCAATAGAAGGCAGGGTGACTAGTGGGGTGCCCCAGGGCTAAGTACTGGGGCCTCTGCTCTTCAGTGTTTTTATAGCAGACATTGCTGACGGACTGGAAGGGAAGGTGTGTCTGTTCACAAAAGACACAAAGATATGTAACAGGGTGGACACCTTAGAAGGAGTGAGCAAGCTGGAAGCTGACCTCTAGAAATTAGAAGAGTGGTCTGGGGTGTGGCAGCTTAGATTTAACGCCAAAAACTGGAGTGTTAAAATAGGTCTAAAACAATTGGGCAGACTAGATGGACCTAGTGGTCTCCTTCTACTGTCAACTTCTATGTTTCTATGTTTAATAAGAGCGAGTATTTTATGACGACTGCATTTGGGCGCCTCAGTATGAGCGACTGCTATAACAGCGACCCCTACTAAATGGTGACTGGGGTATATGGGATACTTTGGTTAGGCTAGGCATCCCCACTATCAATGAGTGACATGATGTAAGAATAATAGTAATGGGTGGATGGGGGTGGGGTTGGCGGAGCCCCCCCCCCGCATGACACAGACAGAAAGGGGCACACCTGAGCAATTGGCTACACTTGTGCTAGTGCATTGCCGAAGTTTAGATGGAGCAGTTGTTGTCTGCACTTGAGACCCCTATGGTTCGGCGGTGCTACAGAAACCTTACCAAGAGATTGGTACAAATTGTGTGTGAGTATCACGTCTGGGTTTGATCCATTATAGTCGCTATTGTGTGCATTGCTGTAATTGGGTACTGCTGTTATTGCGATCGCTCAAATGTAGTTGCCCATATAACGCTCACCATTATTGCCTCGCTGTATTGACCTGGAACCCCCATGTACAACACTCCTGGCACAGAGCATGCATGGTGCAAATCCCTCTTTGTCTGACACCAACTGTCATAGGGGCATAGGTCATGAATTATAGGTAGACCAAGAGAAGTTAGAAAACTTTGCAAGTAGCATTTTATTATCTATAACAATAGAAACAAATTTGTGCAGGATGGCTCTTCCTAAAGGCAGTACAAACAAAAATCCTTTATCTGAGTCTCTTCCTCTCTCCCAATTTAAATCTCTCTATCTCTCTCTAAACAAAACATTGCTGTCTTATATAAGATGTATTTGCTGGCAGTTTAAACTCTGCATCCTGTTGATGTAAATTATACAATGGCAAGATAATTCCATCTCCTCTTATTGGTCAGTCTGTGCCTGGGGCAGTGATGTAACTGAGCAATAACATCACTATATGACATTCAGGCACACATATGACCATATCACAGCAGAAGAAATCATGCCACTACTCCAGAAAGTTACAGATGCTCTGAACCCACACAGCAGCATTCACCCCCCCCCAACACACACACCTATTGGGCAGTCACACAAAATATCTCAGTTTTGGGTAGAAAATAAAAATAATTGTCTTGCCAACATTATCTCCCTGAACTAAAGGCGTGAATGAACCACACAGTCCATAAGTACCAGTCGCATAGTTCACTGAAGCCGCTCGGTTCAGGGAGAGAATGGTGGCAAGAAAATTAAATTCAGTTTCTATCATAAATCTGCCGCTCTAGTAGATCCCAAGTAATCACAGCAAAGTGCCACCAAACTACAAATATTTTCTTTTTTTTCCCCTTTGTGACACTGCCTGTGATTTTGTGAAGCCTTATGTTCGGGCTCACGTCACGCCTCGCTTCACTGAATTGCATAGACCCTAACTGTCGGCCACGAGGTTCAGTGAAGCCACCTACTACAAACACCCACACAATGTCAGAAAGTTAAACATCAGTACAGAAACAAGAAATGGTAAAATGGAACACTGTGCTATAAAGTGGAACGGGACACGTAGCGACACACACCTTTCACACTTTGTACTGCTCTTTATTATCACACGCTGGCTCTCTCGATCCTCACTGCCTGCTTGTTACCACACAGATCCTAAATCAAAATGCTTTGAAAACTAACCAGTAAATCCACAGTCAAAACCAGGTGAACTAAAGCATGTGGGCAACAAAAATTGTGTGCCTGTGTGTACGTGGCACACGAAGTGTGGGGGTTTGGCACACAAAGTGACTGACACAGAAAGACTGGGAGGGGGGCGGATGGAAGCATGAAGCAGCAGCACCACCTATATGACCACTTTTTCTCCATATACCTCAAATATGCCTTCCAGAGAAAAAAATACAAATTTCATTAAAAATATATATATTTTAAACTTGTTATTATTATTAACAAATGAGCCATTGTTTAATAGCAATAAGGCACTCCAAGGGGTGTGTTGTTGTGTAATAGCATCACTCTTGGAGTGGTGGATGCACTCGGCTTCACCTTGTGCATCAACCCACCCCAGGAGTGATGTTATTACATAATAACACACACCCTGTCATGCCTTATTGCTTAAGTACATCTCCTGTTTTTCACAAAATGTCTCATAACGTTGTCACTTTCCTTCCTGTGACCAGCCTGAAGAGTACATCTAGTCCTAACAGGTGCAACAAAATAGAGCATTCTATCTCACGGCTGATCTGCTGTTGACAATTTTGTAAACAAGCTTGTGGAGGCCAAAATACATCTCAAGGCCAGCCCCTGTATTACAGATTATTTTTTCTAATAAACCCAAATAGTTTCTGCAGTCATTTCAACAATATATGTTTGCAAACCATGGGATCTCAGTTTCACAAAAAGAGTCATATTTTTTTTACCACAGAGAAGCGAGGGAGAAAAGAAAGACGAGAAACAATAAGTTAAGGAAGAGCAATAATGAGGGGAATTGTGGGACCATTAGAGTGGGGAATTCCTGGGTGCTTCAAGAAAATCTGACTGTGCAATCAGACAAGCAAGAGAAAGGCAAGAGGCAGAATAGGAGAGGACAAAACAGATCCTTGCTTTTAACTCTCTGCATAGCAAATGGGACAGGGCTCAACCAACTCTGTTACACAGGCCCAGGTCAAACGACTCTGAAGATCTAGGACAGGCAGTAAGAACTGCAAAAGAGCAAGACAGGATGTGGTTCTACACTGCAGATAATATATACACCTTCACTGTAGTAGTCCCATCCTTGTACTGATTATTATTGAAAGGGACAGAAGCCTAACTCTTGGCCTTCTGAAGGTTTATGGAGGCAGTGTAGACCAGAGATTAGTGCACAAGCATCTAAACAAGAGATCCCAGGTCTGAATCCCTCTATAGTTCCTGTTTCATTGTATGTCCTTGAGTAAGTTATTCAAGTGGGGAAAACTGCTGCCTGGACTAAGGTGCTTGCAGCTGGGAGTTACGCAGGACACCAGAGGGCCATAACCTCGGTTCTTGGAGAAGCCAATCATCACTGCAGGGAAGTAGCTTTATATTAACCAGATAGCTTTTACTGTGAATTGGTGTTTTTTGTAGGGATTACCTTGCAGGAATATCTGAAATGGTGGTAATTTAGCTACACTGTGGGATACATAGTGTACGAAAAGTGCTACATAAATGCTGATTCTTCTTCTTCTTCTTCTTCTTCTGGTGTATGCTTCTTTTTCCCTTACAAATGCAACTGAAATGCTGATATTTTAGCTCTACTGTGGTTTTTTGATGATACTGTGAAATGGGGGTATTTTTCTTTTTCCCTTACAGCAACCATTGAATCAGATGTGCCTTTAGCTTTACTGTGGTGTAGGGAGTGTTTACTTAGTCAAGTACATTGGCAACTAAATCAGAGGTATCTGCCTGATAGGTTTTCCTCCATAGCAGCAAGGGCGTTAGGCCTGCCCTACCTTCCCCCATTCCACTCACCCTGGGCTGGCCCACCTTTATAGGCAGACAGTCAGGACAAGGTTGACTACTTTCTGATCTGGATCAGACAGGAGGGGCTTCAGCCACAGTATATAACCACATAAGTGAGGGATTGGGACTGCAATCTTGCATAGTGGCAGAGTAAAAAGGGCTGTGTAAAGTAACAGGAAAGGGAAAAAAAAATAGTGGGAGCCTAATACAGCAAAGGAACACAAAGAAAACAGTCAGGTTACTGTCACTGGTAGTATGGGGCTTAGGTAGGGCAGACAGAGAAAATGCAAGGAGTGGTGCAGTGTAGTGGGTGCAGGGCCGCAGTGTACTGAGGGATGTTCTGGATCATGCGGTGCTGCCCGTTTGCAGGCACCTCTGCGTTGAGGGAGGAGGTCACCTGTCTCTGAGCTGAGTGGGACAGGATTCGGGAGACCTTCACCCCCACCTAGAGGCCACCGTGTCCACAACCAGAACTTCAAAGGATGCCCAGAAGGAGAAGTGGTGGGACCACAGTGGAGTCAGGAAGGGTACAGGAAGTGGGTCTACAGCACATCCCTCAACTGGCCCAGGTAAGAAACTCCTACACTGTATTGGAGGAGTGGGAAAGCCCCATGATAGCACCCAAGGTTGGGACTGAGGAGGATGGGAGGGTTCTCAGAGATGGAGCCCCAAGGAAGGGGATTAGAGGACCCCAGAGGAAGATGAACCTACTCCTGGTGGGGGATTCAATTTGGCAGGGGATAAGGCGGATGTAGCCAGAATACAGGAGGATTTCATGAAGTTGGGGGGGCCTGAAGCAGGTATCACGCTCCATCTCCTACTCTGAGGTACTACCTGTACACGGCATGGGGGGGGGCTTGGACACTCCTCATCCAAAACCTCAACTCCTGGTTGAAGGAATGATGTGGAAGGGAGGGGATTTGGCTTCATGAGAGACTGGAGACCCACCTGGAGGGATGTATGCCTGTAAAAGGAGGACAGCCCACATACATCCAGGAAGGGGACCTTAGTCCTAAGCAAGAAGTTTGAATGCTTCAGCAGCAAGCATTTAAGCTGGCCAAGGGGGCATCCAGGAAAGTTAGGAGGCTTAGTATCACCCCCATGGGATCACAGGCTCTATGCAGGGATGCAAATCAAAGATAGACAGGCAGAGGGCACTATTCAATGTAAGGGAGGAGGAAAGGGAGGACAAGGTAAGAAGGAAACCCAGGAAAGGGGGGAGGCACATGTCAACAAAGCAGAGGAAGGTAGTCACATCCTGGAGAGCTATGTGTGCTAATGCCTGGAGTCTGAGTAACAAGATGGAGGACCTTGAGGCAGCCATAGCAGAGTCAAACCTGGATATGGTGGCCATCACGGAGACCTGGTGTAATGATAACCATGTCTGAGAAATGACTATACTAGACTACAAGCTGTTCAGGAGGGACAGGGTCAACACAAAGGGGGGAAGGAGTGGTGCTTTATGTAAAATATACTATAAAGGCCACAGAGATTCAAGCGGAACAAAGAGAGGGGGAGATACTGTGGGTTAAGCTAGAAAGAAGAACAGGGACAACCAACCGTCTGCACAGGGGTAATTTACAGGCCACCAGCACAGGGGGAAGAGATGGCTAGGGAGGTGATGCTGGCGATCAAAAGGATGGCACACAAAAGGGAGGTAGTGCTGGTTGGTGATTTCAGTATGCTAGACATTGACTGGAGCTTCCCCGCAGCAGCAACAACCAGGAGCAGGTTTATCCTGGAATCCCTACAGGGAGCCTTCCTTAAGTAACTGGTTGTAGAACCAACACGGGAGAGGGCAGTCCTGGACCTGGTGCTCACTAATGGGGACAGTGTGACAGGGGTTACAGTAGGGTGGCACCTGGGAAACAGTGACCACCGGTCAGTAATTTTTGAGATAACTGAAGGGGCAGAATGCAGCCACATAAAAACACAAACCCTTGACTTCAGGAGGGCAGATTTTGGAACAATGGGAAAATGCCTGAATGGAGTATTCACTGGAATAGGAAAGAAATTAGGGGTGGAGGAGCAGTGGGCAGTGTTCAAATCTGGGATAGCAAAGGTGACAATTATGTGTAAAACAGGTTAGCAAAGAGAAAAGGAAGAGGAGACCTTTATGGTACTCCAAGGAGATAGCTGTGAAAGCGAAAGCAAAAAAATTGCATTCAAACAGTACAAAAAGACACAGGCAGAAGAGGACAGAAAGAGGTATCAGGAGAAACAAAGGAAGGCAGGGAGGGCAGTAACGGAAGCCAAAACACAAACAGAGGAATGAATTGCAAAATCAATAGTGAGAGAGGACAAAACCTTTTACAGGTACATCAGAGAAAAAAGGAAGGAAAAGGGGGAAGGGATAGTGAGGCTGAAAGGGGAGGACGGGAGCAGAGTGCAGGATGACAACCATAAAGTAGACAAACTTAACAGATACTTCTGCTCAGTCTTTTTTTTTTGTAACTCAACTTTATTTAGAGCTTGACAATGACATACAGTATATCAGAGTCCAGTATCTCCAGTTTTATATACAAAAATTATGCAGGTACAAATATAAAGTACCAAATATGAACAGAATTCTGTATACAGTCATTAAGTATAGCATGGATCATTAACAGGATAGGATAGACAACAGAAGGAAATGAAATCCAGAAGGAAGAGAAAGAGAAGAAAAAAGAAGAGAACCAAACAACTTTTCAAAACGTTATAGCCTAGGGTGTCTAGAGTTCATTAATTATTATCCAGGTGATAAAGGAATTTATTCAATTATTCTGGTTTTACTTTTAAACATGTTGGGGATATCAATTTATTCTCTTTAATTGGGGGAGGGGAGAGGCCATGCAGCAGGATTGCTTCCAGGTATCTGATAGGCCACCCCACCACATTACCTGGCTGTTCCTCCTCCTCTATCCCAGGTATCCCACTCAGTCGAGTCCTGGGATGGTAAATGGGTTTAGGCCAGAAGGTGAGTCTCCAACCACTTCAACCAAGGGTCCCAAATCTCCAAATGTTTATCTTCATTAAGTTGGATTCTAGCCACTAATCTCTCCATATTCTGAATTTGTTGAATTCTGTTATACCATTCCTTTATGGTTGGGGAAAAAATCTGTAACCTGTGGAAGGTGAGGCATTTTTGGGCAGCTGCTATGAAAATCAAGCCAAGCTTCCTCTGAGTGGGGGGGGGGGGTCCAAAACCACCAAAAGTTCCAACACCCAATTCAGGCAGTTGGCGGGAATGTCCACCGACAAAATCTGGAGCACCTTCTCTTTAACCTTATCCCAAAAGGCCCTGATGAGTGGACATTCCCAAAGTATATGTAGGTGAGTCCCTTTGTTACCACACTGTCGCACATCTGTCAGAAAAAGATGCTTGAAAGTGTTTTGTAACTGTGGGCGTGCGGAAGAACCGTATTATTATTTTCCAGAAAAATTCTCTCCAGTCTGGAGAAGAGGTAACTCTCCACCCTATCCTGAATCGTTTGCCCAAAGGGCGTGTGGTATAGGGATGGCTAGTTCCCTCTCCCACACATCCTTAACTGAGTTCAGAGGCTCTAGGCCTGAGTCCCTCAGCAACCCATATAACACAGAAGTATATCTGATTTTGGCCCTCAGAGCGACTACCCCATATATGAAATCCTCCCTGGCTGATTTTTGCTTCTGCAAAAGTATCATCCTGCCTTCAGTCATAACAAAGTGCCTAATTTGAAGATAACGAAAAAAGTCAGTATTGTCCAGTTGGGATCTTTCTTGTACCCTGTCAAAGGGCCTACCTTGCTCAGTAAGTGAACCTGGTAAGGCCCCTGAATTCCCATCTACTGTAACCAGAATCCAGTCTCAGGGGAATAAAATCAACATTATGTCTGATTAGAGACAAGGGGCCAAGGGATGGCTGCAAATCCAGTCTTAGTCTAATCTTGTTTAACATCCATATTGAATGGATTAGGCATCAGGACCTGAGGGTGGGCCTGATGATCGAGGCATGCAAAAGTGAAAAGAGGCTTTGGCAGCCCTGCACCCTCTTCTATCTCGTACCATTCTGAATCTCTGCGCTGTCTCACCCAGGAGCACACAGGGGTCATCTTTTTTCCAATTGTTTAACCAGGTGAGACACACTAAGCTGAAAGCTTGTTTACAGGTGCAACCTGGGAGCACAGGGAAGTTAAGTGACTTGCTCAGGGTCACACAGTATGCAAGTGGGGGCTCTGGGATTCAAACCCAGGTCTCCAGATATGCAGCTCAGAGCCTTAAACCACTGCGCTATACTGCCTCCCATTTGGCTTACCTGATAGTATTTGTATAGGTCAGGTAGCCCCAACCCTCCTCGATCTTTGGACTGGTACAGGATATTCTGGGCTATTCTTGGCCTCCTACCATTCCAGATAAACTGAGTTAGACCCTGTTGAACCTTTGACCAAAATTGGGAGGGTATGGGTATAGGTAAGGCCGAGAAGAGAAACATGAATCTTGGAAGGAGATTCATCTTAATAGATTCCGCCCGGCCAGCCATAGAGAGTGGCAAGAGCGTCCATCTGGCCATGTCTTTTTGTAAATTATTCCAAAGTCTGTTGAAATTGATATGGAAAAGATTCTTATATACTGCAGTGATCTGGATTCCCAGATAGTGAATCTGATTATTATTTGCCCACATGAAGGGAAAATCATTCTGAAAATGTGAAGGGCATTGGCCACTTACTATCAGGGCCTCAGATTTAGCCAGGTTAATCTTATAACCAGATATTTTACTGAACGACTCCAACAGTGTTAACAATCTAGATAGGGATGTTTCTGGCTGACGGATAAAAAAATAGAGTTGTCAGCATAGAGGGCCATTTTCTGCTCCAACCCCCCCACCATGGCTCCCACTATCTGTGGATCCTGATGGACTGTGGACTCAAGAGGCTTCAGAAACAATGCAAATAAGAGGGGGACGGGGGCATCACTGCCGAGTTCCCCTTCCCACCGGGAATTGACCTGAATTAATACCATTAACTCTGACTTCAGCTTGTGGTGAGGAATACATATTTGATATTATTTCTAAAAATTTAGAACCGAGTTGTATCCTCTCCATGGTTTTTTTAGGAAGTACCAATTAACCCTATCAAATGCCTTTTCAGCGTCCATGGAGATTGTTAACTGAAAGGCCCTGTGCTCCCACTGCGCTGAGATGATATTGAGTAAGCGCCTGATATTATCCTGCATAAATCTCCCTGATATGAACCCCGTCTGATTGTGATGTATAATCCCTGGAGCCACCTTCTGCAGGCGGTCCACCAAGATCCCTGTGAAGATCTTTAAATCAACGTTAAGCTGTGAGATAGGGTGATAGGAGCCACATAGCTGGGGTTCCTTTTCTTCTTTAGGTATTATAGTGATCAAGGTAGAATGCCATGAGTCCGGCACCTCCCCGTCATCCTGCAGGTGATGATAGCAGGCCAGCAGTGGTGGCACCAGGGTCTCCTGTAATACCTTATAAAATTCTGAGGGTAGGCCATCTAGGCCTGGGGCTTTACCTGGTTTTAGGTTTTAAATTTTTAGTACTGTGACGCTTGGCCAGCTGGTTCTGATTGTTCTTTGATATTTGTAATATAAAAATGTAGTGTGTGATTTGTCTCCATAAGACAGCAGTGCCATGGGTCAATTTTTAGTGACAATACAGGATATATTAACCTGAAACCAGGAGGTAATTAAAAAGATTGGAGAGCCTTAATTAAGGGTCGCCTGTTTATCTGACTTAATTGGAACTGACCAGCTGCCAGGATACAGGGATCATAAACTTTTATGACATTTTAGAGGAAAAAACATTGTTATATCACTATGGTGCTAAAAGTCATAAAATCCTTGGAATGCCTGAGAATAGGAACTGTTTGAGATCAAAGAGGGGATGTTAATTAAGGAGTCATATTGGGAAATGAGTTTTTGCTGTCACCTTATTTGAAATATCTCCTGACAGGAAGATCATTATTTGTATAATTTTTTATATCTAAAAGGAGGAGCTAGATAACTTCTTAGAAGGGGTTGAAACACAGAGTTTTTAACCTGTATTCTGTGTTTCAACTGAGTCACAATTCTTTATGGCTCTTAAGAAACAAGAACTAACTTAAGCACCGTAAAAAGGTAATACATTAGATAGAAAAAGTCTAATTGTATTTTGGTAGGAGTTTATGTTTGCACTTTAACCTTGTTCTTTTAAGTGATTGTATGCTTTGTGATATATTGTTCTGTGTTTACATTTTACCTATGTGTATCCATTTTTTTTAAGTAAATCTCTTATTTTAAAGAGACTGCCTGGTGTGTCTTCCAAGTTCTTTCTTTTGCATGTGATGTATGGAGGGTTAAGATTGACAAAACTGTTCAGAAGGATAATGACATAACCAAACTGGGAAAAGGTAAGAATATACCTAAGGTCTTTTATAGAGTTTTAAGGGTTCATTGTGGATACCTCGTTAGGTGCCCTTAGGCGAAAGATATCTGGCATCCCCCTGAAGAGCACATTATCTGAGCCTGTACATTTGGGTATGCTAGCATAAAGTTCACAGTTTGAATCCCCCCAGAACTTGAGACTAAAGGTGATTCGGACCCACAAGCAGACAGGAGGGTTACCCAAGTCTGTTACCTGTTCACAATACTGTGCTCGGAGGTTGGCACTGTGGGAGCAGAGGGCCTGACCTGCTGAGTGCATTTGTGACAATCACTACCTCCTGTGCTGTGATCGGGCTCTCCAAGAAGTCCAGGTCCTCCTGGGTGAGAGCCTGCAGGGCCAACGGGTCCAAAATGTTTTTAGTTAGGTCTGCTTCCCTAAAAGGGTGCTCTCTGTTATAAAGATCCCTATAGTATGCAGCAAAAGATCTCACTATGAGCAAGGGATCTGTTACTAATTCCCCATCCCTGTCAGGATCTTTTGCACCCAGCACCGTTCTGCTAGTAAGTTGTTTACGAAGGGCACAAGCTAAAAGTTTGCCTGCCCTATTTCCCTCTGTGTAATATTAACATTGTGATCACCTCATGGCCCCTTGTACCTGGCATTCCAGCAGTTTCTCAACCTCTGATTTTTTCCTTTGCCAAATTTCCTTATCCTCAGGGTGTAATGTCAACTTATGCCAAAATTCGGCCTCCTGTGTTCCTTCTCCAGTTGTTTGAGTGTTGCCTGGCACTGCTTCCTTAGCTTTGAACTGTATGAGATTATGTGCCCTTGAATATATGCATTTAAGGCATCCCGCCATAATGATGGGGAGGTTAACCCGGGGTCATTATATTCCAAAAATGAGAGGAGGAGCTCTGTGATAGTAGATTTAAAGTCCACTGAATTGAGTAATCCCACATTTTGTCTCCAGCTGGAGTTACGTACTGTAGAAAGGAACTGTAGTTTGAAGAGGAGTGGGGGAGTGGTCCGACCATGACATAGGCAAAATGGTACATGTCTTGACCATATGCGACTTTTCCTTTGGAAACAGGATCATGTGTATGCGGGTGAAGGTTCCGTGTCTATGGGAAACAAATGTATAGTCTCTATGCGTAGGGTGCAATTCCCACCACGTCCACCAGTCCCACCTCCTCCATCAGCTTCCTCAGGAAACTGTTCCCTTGATTAACGCTAGCTGATTTTGATGGCTTGTGCTGTCCCAAGAAGCCTAGACCACTCTGTTGAAGTCCCCCCTATAATATACAGGGCATCCGGGTCTTGAATTGGGTCTATTATAACTTTTCTTAGAAAAGATCTATTTTTTACCATCTCATTGAATGCATAGAGATTTAGAATATTACATTTAACATTGAAAATAAGTATGTGAATCTTTATGAAATGACCTTGTGGGTCTGAAGTCCAGGACACTACCTGTACTGGTAGACTCCGTCAGATAAGAATGTCCTGTCCCCTACAATGGAGATGAGCAGGCCAACGGGCCACACAGACCTCCCCACCCAATACCGTTTCAATTTTGAGTGCTCAGCTTCATTTAAGTTGCTCTGCTGGAGGAGGGCACAGTCTACTTTATGCCTCTGCAACTCCTGTAGAATTCGCACCCGCATAATGAGCCCATTCATGCCATTCACATTATGTGACATAAAGTTTAACTCCATGTACAGGTCTTATAAAGAAGAAACACCCTTAATGATTTCACCACCATTTCCTCCCCATGACTCCCTCCCACCCCTTGCACCAGAACTAAACACACCCAGGCCAAAGAACTGCATAACACAATAATATAAAGAGATGTTAACTTTTCTCTAAGGGGCTGAACTCTATGCCCCAATAATAATAAACTTGTGGAAATGCTTCCAAATGTGCCACCATATCCCCCAATGCTCATTTTCAAATAAGGGAGGGTGGGACAGCTATCAATGATTGTACCCAAGTGAGGCTTGCTAGGCCACAGTAATAGGTGGTATACCAAGCGGGCACTGTGTAACCTTACCGAGGTAAACTCAACCCATGTCTAATGCCTGGATCACCCCCCCATCCCAGATATAGTGGAAAATATATACTAGTCAATTCTGAGCTGGCAGTTTGGACCCACCCCCTTCGAGAGATCTCGAGTTCAGATTTACAAACCAGCTTTTAACTGCCCAATCCCCCTGTTACATTCAGAGGAGGAGGAGACACTTCGACTGACATTTATAAGTTTTGTTGCTTAGGACAGTCCGCTGCCAGTTAGTGAATCTGCAGCCTGAAATATGTCCCCTCTGTGTAATTTATATTGAGTACTTAGCTGAGGTCTGCCCCTGGAGAGTGAAAACTTTTAAACAGCCTTTTTGCCAGATCCAGACATTTATATGCATTAGGCATGATGTCTCTTCATGTCTCAGCCTGATCCTATGATGCTGCCTGATAAGTTGTTTTAGGAGAGCAGTTTCTCCCCTTCCCTCTGCTGCTGCGTTGTGGTTGTGAACCCTAAGGTAGAGACAGATTTTCTGATGCTGCAGCCATTTTATCTAAAGGGAACGTGTCTCCTGGTCTGCCCTTTCCACGTTTAGCATTGGAGCGGGGATATCTGATGCCATACCACCGACAATACTCGAGCTCCCTAATTGTGTCTGCATCCAGAATATCTGACAGAGTGATGTCCTACTGTTATAGAAATGTGTTGGCGTCCGAGATGAGCAGAAAGGCATGCACTCCAGTGTCTGTTGTGATTTTAAGTACTGCAGGGTAATCCAGCCGGGACGTCACCCACTTCGTCCAAAGAAGTTTTTGAATTGAGAAGAGCTTGTGTCTCCTTTCCATTGTAGTAGGTGCGTAATCATGCTCAAAATATAATCTAGTGTCACCAAAGAGTATTTCTTTGTTAGCCCATGCATTATTTAATATATCTGCCTTAACCCGGTAATCCAAAAAGCAATTATGATAGACTGGGGACGAGCTTTAGGATCTGTTCGTCTGGGTCCTAGGGAGCGATGTGCATGAATTAAATTCAAGGCAAAGTTGGGGGACAAGTTTAGGAGCTCCTTAATCAAGCTTTCCATAAAGACAGTCATATCTCCCATTTCAGTCTGCTCAGGGAGACCATGGATCCTAATGTTGGCTCATGTTGAGCAATTTTCTAAATCCTCAAGTTTGTGTTGGCTCCATACCTCCCTGTCGTGCAGTTGAAGGATAGCACCATTATGCAGATCTATGGCCACCAATGTCTCTGTAGTTTACTGTTCTAGGTCCGCTATCTTCTGACTGTGCTCTTTCTGTTCGGAGCGAATCTCAGAGAAGTCTGTTTGAATTTTCTCCATAGTGTCTCCTTGGTGCTTTAACTTTTTGAAGAGTCTTTTAGAGGTGATAGTGAAAGCTGGCTCATCGAAGCTACTGTCAGATGCTGATCTGGAGCTAGGAGACACTGTACACCGAGGAGAGTTGCGGCTTGAGTGCTGCGCTGGGGTTCCTTTTGAAATTTCATCAGATTTGGCCGAACGTGCTGCAAATTCCTTCAGCTTCTGGCGAGTTACTGACATTATTGTACCCAGGCACCTCTGTTTCTCTCTCTCTAGTAACCAGCATTATAAGGAGATGGTGGAGGATTTAGTGAGTGATCCGAGAGAGCTATTGGTAAGTTAGTCCACCATGCACACCGACGTCACTGGAAGCCTCCCTTCTGCTTAGTCTTTACAGACAAGGGGGCAGGAAATGGGCCAGAAAAGAGTAGAAAGGGAAGGAAGGGCATGGAAATGGATACAAGTCCTTGTCCACAGGAAAGGGTTCTCAGGGAAATGGAAAAAATAAGGGTCGATAAGGGATAGATGGGGTACACCCCAGGGTGCTGAGTAAAAAAGGCTGTGGCAGAACCCCTGGCAACCCTATTCAGCCAGTCTTTGGAAACAGGGGAGATACAAAAGGACTGGAGGACAGCTGATGTAGTCCCCATATACAAAAGTGGGAACAGAGAGGAAGCGGGAAACTACAGACCAGTCAGCCTGCCCTCAGTAGTGGGAAAGATCATGGAAATGCTACTGAAGAAAAGAATAGTAGAACACCTGGTTACCATTGGTCTACAGAACCCAAGGCAGCATGTTTTTACTGGGGGGAGGCTGTGCCAGGCTAACCTCATGAAGTTCTTCAACTAGGTGACAAGGGAGACGAATGGGGGGTGGGGCAGTGGATGTGACATACCTGAACCTCTTAGAGGCATTTGACACTGTGCCACATAGAAGGCTTTTAAACCAACTGGCCCACATGGGAGTGGGTAGTACAGTGTTGAGGTGGGTGGAGAACTGACTGGATAGCAAGACACAGAGGGTGGTGGTAAATGGCTGTCACTCCGCAGAGGTAAGATGACCAGTGGAGTTCCACAGGGATCAGTGCTGGGAGAAGTCCTCTTTAATATCTTTATTAGTGACATTACAGAGGACCTAGAAGGGAGAGTTTGTCTGTTCGCTGATGACACAAAGATCTACAACAGGGTGGACACACTGTAGGGTGTGGATAGAATGAGGAGAAATCTGCAAAGGCTTGAGGACTGGTCAAGGGAGTGGCAGTTGAGATTTAATGCAAACAAATGCAAAATGATGCATGTGGGACTCAAATACCCAGGAACAAAATATTGGCTGGGGGGGGGGATATAGAATGCTCCAAGCAGGAAAGGGACCTAGGAGTTATCATCTTGGATTACCTCAAGGTAGGGAGTCAGTGTGACAAGGCAGCAGGAAAAGCAAACAGGATGCTGGGTTGATTAGGCAGGGGTATCACCAGCAGGAAAAGGAAAGTCATAATTCCACTGTACAGGACACTAGTGAGGCCACACCTCGAGTACAGTGTCCAGTTCTAGAGACCTTACCTACATAAACAAAGGGGCAGAAGACACTACAGAACAGGACACTGTAGCACAGAAGCTCATGCAACAAAACTCGCACAAAACAGGGACCAAAACAAAACAAACAAAAAGGAAATCTAAAATACTTCTGATTATAGGAGACTCCATAATTCAGAGAGTTGATACCTACCTTCAGCCGGGAGTAATGGTCAGATGTCTCCCAGGTACATCAGTATGGAGAGACACTGACTGCATTACTAAAATCATGCAGGAAGCAGGAGAAAACATCAACGTCTTGGTACACATAGGGACTAACAGTCTCACCAGCTGGTCAGGTGTGAAGACCAAGGAACACCTGACCAGGCTAGGAGACAAACTGTCATCCATTTCATCTGGCATCTCCTTCTCTGAGATCCTGCTGGTCTGGGGGGGGGCAGATGGATGGAAGGTCAGAGAAGGGGAGATAGGGGAGCTAAACATGTGTCTCAAGGGCTGGTGCCAGGAAAAAGGACACAAATTTGTAAGTAACTGGCAACAGTTGTGGGAGCGAAAGTTCTTTAAATTTGATGGACTGCATCTGACTAAAGAGGGAGTCAGTGTTTTGGGGCAGAAGTTTGACGTCTTTGCAGAATATTTAAACTAGCAAATGGGGAGAGGGGTGCAGCACCCGATACATCAAATGGGAAGAACACCCTTCCCCCCTCAGCTAGTGATCAAACAGGAGTTCAGCATGTTTATAGTTCGTTTGCATCACCAGGTAAGGAAAAAGATCCGGCTCCCCATATGACGCAAAGGGAAAATGCCGGACCTTGCGCAACACCTAACACACTGAAATCTGGCCAATGGAAAATCATGTACACAAATGCTCGCAGTCTGAGAAACAAGATCCCAGACCTGCAGACAACAATGATAGAGGCTAAACTGGGCATAGTAGCTATTAGCTAGACATGGTTCACCAGTAACCATACATGGGAGACTTCAGTACTCGGCTATGTACTGTTCAGAAGAGACCGAGGTGAAAAGGGGGGTGAAGTGGCCCTTTATGTCAATGAAAATATCAAAGCTACAGAAACTCAGAATACACATAAGGAGCCAGAAAAACTGTGGGTCACCCTGGAAACAGGAAATGGGACAGCCATACAAACTGGGGTTATCTACAGGCCTCCAGACCAGGGGAGGACACAGACGCATTACTGTTAGAAGATATACAAAACATGACAGCTAAAGGGGAGGGTCTGATAATAGATTCCCTGCAGGGGGAGGGCCTCAGACAACTGGGAGAACAACCCACAAGAGACAGGGTTATCCCAGATCTAATGCTGACTAAAGGGAAGGGATCACAGATCTCCAGGTAGAAGGTCACCTGGGGGCCAGTGACCATCACATGGTATGGTTCAATTTGGCCACTAGAACTAAAATATCCCATTCCAAGGCAAAAATATGGCACTTCAGAGGAGCTGACTGATAAAATGGCCAACAGAGTTCAGCTAGCCCTGGCAAGAAGAAATACAGGTGATGGGGTGCAGGCAAAGTGGGTAAGCATTAAGGATGCAATACTTGAAGCAGCATCTCATTGTGTTAGAGAGAAAAGCAAGAGTAAAAGAAGGAGGATACCACTTTGGTTCTCAAAAACAGTAGCAGAAAAGGTCAGAGCCAAAAGGCTGGCCTTCAGGAAATATAAAGGAACGCAGCGGGAAAAAGATAGGGAGGCATACCAAACATCCCTAAGGGAAGCAGGGAAGGCAGTAAGGCAGGCAAAGACCCAAACCAAGGAAACATAAGCATGAACAGTAAAAGAAGGGACCAAGACTTTCTATAGATATATTAGTGAAAGGAGAAAGTCCAGAGGGGGTATTGCGAAGATCAAAAGGGATAAGGGGGAGTGTGTGGAGGAGGACCAAGGAAAATCATCTATCCTAAATAGATACTTCTGCTCAGTATTTACTGAGGAAAAGGTAGGGCATGACCCACAGCTCAGCACCATGGACACGGGGGGGGGTGCACTAGTCCCTTCACAATAGAAAGGGTCTTACAAGAGCTCACTAAGCTCAGGGTGGTCAAGGCAATGGGACCTGATGGCATACATCCCAGTGTACTAAAGGAGCTAAGGGCAGAACTAGCAGAGCCATTATCCGAACTGTTTAGTGAGTCTCTGAGCACAGGAGAGGTCCCAGAAGACTGGAGAAGGGTTCATGTGATCCTGCTCCACAAGAGTGGTAGCAGGGAAGAGACAGAAAACTACAGACCAGTCAGTCTTAACTCAGTAGTGGGCAAGATTATGGAGGCACTCCTTAAGGAAAGGATAGTGCAACATCTGGAATCCATGGGAGCACAGGATCCAAGACAGCATGGATTTACAACAGGAAGGGCCTGTCAAACTAATCTCATAGATTTATTTGTCTGAGTAACCAGAGTGGTGGAACAAGGGGGAGCAGTTGATGCTGCCTACCTTGACTTTAGCAAAGCTTTCGATAATGTTCCACATAGAAGATTGATTAATAAATTGGGTAGGCTTAGGGTGGGTCAGAAGTTGATCAACTGGGTGGCAAACTAGTTGGCCGGCAGAACACAGAGAGTGGTGGTAAATGGTATACAGTCAGAAGAGATGCAAGTCACAAGTGGGGTACCTCAGGGATCAGTCCTGGAGCCAGTTTTCTTCAATATTTTTATCAGTGACATTGCAGATGGACAGAAGGGTAAGGTTTGTCTGTTTGCAGATGACACCAAGATCTGCAACAGAGTAGATGATCCCGATGGGGTGGGCAGAATGAGAAGAGATCTGGATAAACTGGCAAAATGATCAGAAGAGTGGCAACTGGGGTTTAATGCAAAGAAATGCAAGATCATGCACATAGGGAAGAGAAACCCTGAAGCCACCTATAGGTTGGGAGGGGAGTTGCTGGCAATCTCAAGGGAAGAAAGAGACTTTGGCATCATCATCACAGATGACCTGAAATCATCCAAGCAGACTACTAAAGCAGTAGGTAAGGCTAGAGGGATGTTGGAGTGTATTAGTAGGGGTATCACAAGTCGTAAGAGGGAGGTAATAATCCCTCTTTACAAGTCACTGGTTAGGCCCCATCTGGAGTATTGCATGCAGTATTGGAGGCCACACCTGCACAAGGACATTAACAAAATGGAGGCAGTCCAGAGAAGGGCAACCAAAATCATTCAGGGACTGCATCAGAAGACATATGAGGACAGATTAAAGGAGCCCCATATGTATACCCTAGAGCAAAGGAGGGAGAGAGGTGATATGATCAAAAAATTCAAACATGTTAAGGGCATTAACAAGGTGAAATAGTCTAACATGTTTCAATATAAGAAAAATAGCAGGAGAAGAGGACACAGCATGAGATTAAAGGGAGGACGATTAAGGGGTAATGCGAGGAAGTTCTTTCCCATAGAAAGGGTGGTGGATGCATGGAACGGCCTATTTCAGGAAGTGGTAGATATGAATACTGTACAGGGTTAAAACAGGCATGGGATAGGCATAAGGAAGCAATACAGATGAGTATGAATGGATAGGCTATTGAGACAGTAAAGGCCTATGGCACATTCATAAGGTAGAAAAAATGGGCAGACTAGATGGGCCTTGCAGTCCTTATCTGCCGTCAACTTCTATGTTTCTATAAGAAGCACGGTTACGTATGTAAACGGGCAGACTGGGCATGTCATGGTCCCTTATCTGCCATCAGCTTCTGTGTATCTATGTAACCTTCCCTTGGCGCAGTCCATCCAGCTGTAAAATGGGGTAGAAACAAAATAGGTCTGAACTGTACATGAGATGTTGCATCTCAGCTGGGCTATCCTTTGAAATTATACTGTAACAATAAAAAAAACATAACACTTTGTTGCTTCTTGTATCACTGAATTTGGTGCATGTTTCTGAATGCAGCTTTTTATCCAGTAGCCAACTCATTATTCCTGCTGCAGGTCATCTACTGTCCTCCCACCCCATCCATCACTCCGCCTGCTGTCTCACCAGTGGAGATCCACATGGGGTGAGATCTGAGGGTGCTAGCTCCATCACGAATGGTGGCTGGTGATTATAGGATTTTTCTTTCATTTCTCTCTCTTCTCCGACCATTTTATTTATTTTTATTTTAAATTTGTTAACCGGGTAAGGACACTGGGCAAAAATTTGCCCTTTTTCAGGACCGAGCCATTACATGAAGACAAAACATTTTAACAAACAAAGAATCATGACATACAATAATACAAATTAAATATTACAGTTACACACATTCGTGGATTCCAAATAATTCTTAAAATGTGTTTTAAAACTTGATAGTGAAGCAACGGACCATAGTGAAATTGGCAGATCATTCCACAATTTAGGAGCTGCAATAGAAAAAGAACACAATCCAGATTTATTCTTGTGAGAGCTTACATCAAGAGCGACACCCCTAGCTGAACGGAGATTGTTAGTAGTACTTCAAAGAGTTATTAATTAGTTGAGGGGTAAGAATGAGAGGTGCAAATAGACTGATGAACCATACAACCCAGGGAATAAATAAATTTAAGTCCCGGAGACAACCACCCAGCAGTAGAATATAACATGTAGTGATGTGTCTTCAAAAGCGCTAAAAGAACAAAATGACAGATGTTATTAAACACGACAGTAAGAATATGACTTTCCCTTGAGCTCAGATTTTGATACAATGAAGAAGCATAGTCAATATGTGGCAACAATATTCCAAGGGCAATAACACAACGTGTATCATAAAATGTATAATGTTTTATTTATTTAAATTTATACAACATGCCAATGTTTAGGTTTATATTTATTTATATAAGACTTTGATAACCAGATAAGTACACTGATCCCAGGGACCATTTTCAGGCATGACCCGGGCCATGACAAATGGCACAGGAGGCAACAATTTACAAAGTACAAACACAAGATAAAATCAGAAGTACTATAGGGCATAAACACAAAACAGTACCAGTTAGACAAAATATTAAACACAAGAAAATTCAAACTACAGAGTACAATGGAACATGGATGACAACTGAATAACAATGACGACGGCATGATGTATGATAGTGCAAACAAGAGACCATGCTAACATTAGCCAGGTAAGGAATTAAATACAGATGCAAAATTACAGGTAACTGTAAGGCAGATGGGGATTCATGGTGTCAGGTAGACATTGTGATGTCAGGGGAGGAAGAAGGGAAAGGGAGGATAGCCAGAGAAGCACTGACAGCAAGACTCGGCTAGGAGCCAATCATTGAGGTGGGACTTGAAAAGGTAGTGTGCAGCCAGGGAGCAAAGCCCATCTGGCAATCTGTTCCACAGTGAGGGTTCAGCAGCAGATAGAGCCCTCGCGCCCTTATAACTCAACTAACAGCCTTAACTTGGGAATGAAGGGTCATACATGAATCTAATAAAAAACCCAAGGTATTTAAATTAATTTACCTGTTCAATAGGGTTATCTGAGCTATCAAATATTGATAGACAAGGACTATCCCTAAGTATGAACTTTGTACCGAAAATCATAGACTTTGTTTTTTTACCATTCATAATCATTAAATTATTAGATAACCAAAAACATAAACTCTGGAACTCAGATTGTCAAACACGATTAAGCTGTGTAACAGAAGAAGCCTGATAAAATAAGATCATCAGCATATAAATGACTCCGACAATTACTAAAAACTAAAGGTAGGTGATTAATAAATAAAGAAAACAACAGGGGTCCAAGAATGGACCCCTGCGGCACACCAGACTCCTTAGAACTTATGTTAGAGTGGACAGAACCAATAGAAACATATTGCAATCTATTTGTCAGATGATCCCTCATCTAAGTCACAACATTCTCTGAGATAGCCAAATCCATCAGCTTAAGGCAGAGCAAGAAATGATCTATCAGATCAAACGCCCTGGTCAGGTCCACAAACACCACTCCAGTCAAAACTCTGGTATCAAACCCCTGTAGGATGGTGTTTGTGAACCTCCCCAGGGCTATACCAGTCCCATGACCACGCCTGAAACCATGTTGTTGATCACACAAAATGTTTTACTGATTTCCAGAAAGCCAATAAGTTGATTAGCAACTAGTTTTTCTAAGATTTTACTTAGAGGGTTCAATATTGAAATTGGTCGGTAATCTTCAACAAATTTAGCAGGATGTTGTTTTGGAACTGGCACAATCCTTGCACACTTCCAAAACGAGGGAAATATCGGGGAAGTCAAACACAAATTATAAAAAGTACAAAGTGGACCAGCAATAAATGGGGCTGCCATCTTAATAAATCTACCATCTAATTCCCCACCATAATCACTATACTTACTAGGTAACTTCTCCACTTCCACTCTAGTCACCTCACGAATATAGAAAGGTGGCTTATTTCCTTTCAGACAAGGCGATGCATGAGCAGCATCAGCCAAACCCAAAATTAAACCTTGACCATCAGGTTTATAGTTGGACATATCAGAGAACCTCAGATTTAACAAATCTGCAATCTCAGAAATCTCGGTGAACTCCTTATCAGTTGTATGTGACCTATTTATCATAACCTTTTCTTTAGGGGAAAGTAAAGAATGAACCATATTCCAAAACCCTTTGGAATCAGATCTAGAGGCCTAGAATTGCTTCCTAAATAAATCAACTTTAGCTTGTTTAACCAGCTTATTGACCTAGTTCCGCAGAAAGCTGTAGGCTGACAATAAAGTGGAGGAGGGTGGCTATTTATAAGCAGCCCAAGCCAATTTTCTTTGTTTAACCCACATCTTAACATCTTTGGAGAACCGTACATTATTTGAACCTCTAACCCTCAGAGTTCGTAATGGGAATAGAACATCTTGAACACCCAGTAACTGATTGCAAAAATAGTCAATAGCACAAACAGAATCAGGAATAACGTCAATATACTACCAATCTATCTTCAATAATTCAGTTCTATACTGTCATACTGAAACCTTTTGAAATTTCGAAATTGGATGGTCCGAGATGGGATGCTAGGGCATTTAAAATTAAAGGTGCAATATATGGCCTGATGGTTGCTTATTGCATCATCCAGTACTCCAGAGAACGTTACAATATTGGATTTATTAGTGACAACCCAATCCAGAATTGAGTGATTATTAGATAATGGGTTATTTTGGTGGGTTCCTTAATAAACTGAACTAACCCAAAAGAATTTAATAAGGGTTCAAGACCCATGGAATTACTCCTGACCCAATCCAAATTGACATCTCTAACAAAAACAAAGTCACGATTAGACATGAAATCAGACGCTACCCCCAAAAACTCCTTAAGACCCACAGTTCCAGACTGGGGAGGGTTATATAAACAAGCAACGGTGACAAATTTGTAGCCATCAAGTATGGGGAGGGCACACATACTATCCGTAATTAATGGTTTAAGCCAGGATTCATAAATTGCAACAAAAATAGGCCTACAGGAGCAAGTCAAAGCCTCCAAGACCATCACCCACCCAACACCAGATAGCACCCCTGCAGGCCATGCTCACATGCAGCATTCCACTGCAGAGAAGGCAAGCTCCCTGGGCCACTGCAGGAAGTGCTAGTGTGGTGGAATCTGGCACCCATTCCTCCCTGGTTGGCACAGCAGCTTCCCAGCACCCCCCCAAGTAGGTTGTCCAGATAGCTCCTAAATCTGCTCTTGAACTCGGGTCACCAGCATGGGAGTGCAGCATGCTACAGAACTGAGGGAGGCTCCCTCAGTGAAGGCCTTTACAATTATTTGTTTAACCAGGCATTTGGGGATTTCTACTGAATATATGCATTTAGAGTTTAATTTATTTATGTCTGCTTCTGTCTACGTATTGCCTGTCATTTCTCTTCGGGCCCCTTGAGACCTTAGGGAAGGGCACCTTATAAATAAAGCTACTACAACCACCATCCACTGGGCCACTGAGCAGTCCTTTTGAAGCTTTTTTTTATTACACTTTAAAGTACAGTATGTTCTGTCAGTTATTTAGTACTAACCTTTAAGTCTTATGAACTCTTCAGCACATTATAACTGATGTCAACAGCCATCTCACCCTTCTCATGGACACCCATGTCAGTGAGATAACAGGAATATGTATAAACTATACCCAGCTTTTTCAAACACACACAACTTTTTCTTTGTTACAGTTTTTCAGTCCTGAAGAGCCCTGCTGAGACATAACATCTCATTTACAGTAGACTCATATGTTCACCCAGTTTTATCACTGTAAGGACTAGAGCATAGACATGGTAAGCTTATTAATTTGCATCATGCAGTGATCTATTCCAACAAACCTAACCTTCACAGCCTTACCGCCACACTCCAAAGTAACTTTAGGTCACTTAAAAGCTAGTTCTCCAACAACAAACTGGTTCTCAATTACAAAAAAGCAAAACAAACAAAAAAACAAAACAAAGACCATGCTCTTCTCTAGCCTCCCACAGAAGAGGAAAGCTTCATCCTTTGTCATCCAAAATGGTCAAGGACATAACCTTGAATGGGTGGATACCTTCAAATACCTTGGAATAACTGTGGATGACACCTTCTCTTTTGCACCCCATGTTGACAATCTGGTGGCCATACTTAACTGAAGATTCAGTGCCCAGTGCCGTAAGAGGAACAATCCCACTGTGGATGCTAGATGCCTTATCGTGGCCAGCTCAGTCCTATCACTTCCAGATTATAGGCTCCCTGTTTATGCATCTGCCTGTGACATGATGCGAAACAGAGTAAAGCTGATATGTAATAAGGCAAGCTACTTTGTACTTGGTGCAGATAACTGCACTCATAGTTGTACCCTTTACACACTCATTAATTGACTACCTTTATCCAGCAGAACAAAGCTCCAGACCTGTTTGCTAGCTAAAGTTTCGCTCCTGGGCCTAACACACCCTGTTTTTACAAACTGCTTCCACACTGTCTCCAAAGAAAACAAAGCCAAGAACACGGCCAGGAATGCCCTTAAGCTTCCTTCCTGGTGTACTCAGCAGGGGAAGTGATCATTTGCTGTCAGGGTCGTTAACTGGTTAAATTAAATGCCCAGTATTCTGCCGAGTCTCCCCAAGTTTAATCAGTTTAACTGAGCTTCATGGTCTGTCTTTGCAGTTCAATGTAACTGTAACCATTAAACAGTTTTATTTGGTTTGTCTCTGTACATAACTTGTGATTTTTTATACAATGAACTGTATGGATTTTTTTTTCGTTTTTCAAAACTGTATGTAATTGTTCTGCCTTAAGTGCTTTGAGCCTGACTCGACTGTATTTCCTCTGGAACTGTTTATTGTACTTGTAATGTTTTCTGTGACTATGTATTTTTTGTGGAACCCTTGTAAATATGCACTTGTGCTCAAAGATAATATTTTCAATAAATTACTTATTTAGAAACTGGTAACCAGGAGAAGCACATGGAGTCGAGGCTTGTTTCCAGGGCTGAGCTGGGGAGAGGAGATATAGAAAGCAGGTGTGTGTAAACAGAATAATTACTCTAAAAAAGATGAAGGTGCATGGCATCATGAACTCCTGGATAACTACTGCACTCCTCTGTATGATGAAACACCGTGACCACCTATGGTTCCGACAAAAGCCACGAGGAAGCAAGTGGATATCCAATCTTACAAATCTGCCAGGAATTGATGCACGAGGGCCATCCGTCAATAGAAATTTAAATACCACAGGGAAAACCTCACTAATGCTTGGGTAGACAGTAGGAATTTCTGGGCCAACATAAAAGAAGTCACAGGTTCAGTCCCAATGGTGGCGCCCAATATGATCAACATCGATGGCACCCCTACCCTGGACCCCCTCAACATTGCCAGTATATTCAACAATGCTTTCTCAGATCTAAGCAGTGTCCTCCCGGTGGACTTCTTTGATGTTAAGACCTCAGAAAAGGCTTTACACCCTGTTGACACCCCAACTTCCCCTCCAACTTTCTATTTCAAGAGGGTCACAATGAATATGGTTAGAAAATAACTGCAAAAAGTCCTAGGGAAATCAAGGTTCAGTTGGGATTTCTTGGACCGCAAACATATTGCTCTGACACTGGATGAAGTGCTTTGTCTATCACAAAGATTTTTAACCTCACCTTAACTCAGTCAAAATTCCCGCAAATCTGAAAATCCGCACTTGTAACCCCAGTACATAAATCTGGAGATTGTGCCATTCACTCCAACTATAGACCTATTTCAATCCTACCACCTTTGTCCAAGGTGCTTGAGTACATAGCTGCAGACCAGCTTTTGGAATATCTAGAAAAATACTCCATCCAATACCCACAACAGCATGGGTTCCGTAAAGGGCATAGCACCACTACTGCACTCCTGGAATTCACTAGTTTCATCCATCACTCTATTGATCAAGGTAGCCTTGTAGGTGCAGCGTTCATAGACCTTTCTAAGGTTTTTGATACCATTACTCACTCACTCGTTCTGCAACAGCTGACATCAATTGGTCTCTCCAATGAATCAATGCTATGGTTCAAAAGCTACCAGAAAGATCGCACCCAACGGGTGAAAATCGCAAATGTCACATCCGACCTGCAAATTGTACTCTCAGTGGTACTGCAAGGGTCCATCCTGGGTCCCCCTCCTTTTCAGTGTGTTTCTTAATAATCTGCCATGCAGCTGTCAACAACATATACTGCTATATGCTGACAACACCATCACATATACCAGCCACCATAACCCTGACCAACTGGAAGTTCAACTTCAGCATAGTTTTGAGGAAACTGAGGAGTGGTTCAATGACCATAAACTGATCCTAAATTATAAAAAGACGAAAGTGGTGCTTTTCTGCACCTCCAGAAATAAACACAAAACTGCTGCATTAAACATACAACACCGCTCAGGAGTCCCACTGGAACAGATTCAGCAATTCAGATATCTGGGTGTTACCTTAGATAACTACCTGTCCTGTGCCCTTCATATTGAGAATGTTGCCAGAGCCATCAATATAAGAATTGGGCTTCTCTACAGGCATAGACGTAGCCTTACATCTGAAGCCCTCAGAGTTGCAATCCACAGTTCTGTTGTATCTATTATTGACTATGGGATGGTCATATACAGCTCGGCCACCCCCACATCCTTGAGGAGAATAACTGTAGCACTCAATAAGGCCTGCAGACTACTCTCTGGTGCTGCAAACCTTACACACACATGCAAATTTTATTCACAGACTGGATGGCTTCAGTTAAGCAGGAGGATTAAATACCAAACGTGTCGTCTTATGAAAAAAGTGCTTCTTGGTCTCATGCCTCCAGGAGTTGAAAAACTTCCAAGCCTGCACTGCAGCATCCAGCACACACACACACCTCTGTCAATCAACTCTTCCAAATTCCTAGAGTGTTGGATTTCACAAGGGCAATGGGCCTTCTCGTATAGAGCACCTCTCTGGTTTAATGAACTACATAATGATATGTCAACGCTACCCAAACTTGGCAACTTTAAGCCCTTATTATGCCAGTATCTCATATCTGAGAGTTCATGTGACTGGTTCCACTAATTTTATTTATTTATTACAGTATCAGAATTACAACCCTTTGAGTCAATGACTCATTTACAAAGGCTCATCGTCATAACACAGAGTAGGACAGGGTAGGAGAAACATACAGTGAGTGGGGAGCAGACAATACAGGCAATAGTGCAAGTGCTGTAGCATGACAGACTATATACAATTACAGTTCGTACAAAATTGAATACAGGTGGAGAGGTCCAGAAAGGCCCCTTCTTGTTGGAGCCAGGCCTATACCTGATGGCAACTAAGCAAGAAGGAGTGATCATTGGGCATATATACTTTGAGGCCAGTAGTAGTATATGGCAGGGGTGTGGTGCTGAGCTCAACACTGCAGGTGTAGGATTATACGTGATTGTAGCTCAGCAATTGTGAGATATGTACACTGGTACAGTATATGAATAGGATGGGTGGTGTGGGATAAGTGGGTTGGATGTGGACAAGTGGTGGAGCAATTATTTACAATAGCAGTGACAGGAGCTTAAAAGGTGGCTGCACAGGGATGACTTGAATGATCCAATTCTGAGCTCAGGTGAGGTATCGGGGGAAGGGTGTTGAACCAGGAGGGTGCCCTGTGGGAAAAAGATCTCTGTGCGAGGGGAGTCCTGACCCTGGGGACTACTAGCAGGGTCTTAGTGGAGCTACGGATGTGAACAGGAGGGGTGTCCATGCTGATTAGTTTAGAAACAGTGTGTGTGTGTGTGTGTGGGGGGGGGTTAATCCAACACAGATTTTTTGGGTGAGCAGGCAGGTCTGATAGAGTAGCTGCTCTTCAAGGGAGAGGATGTTAGACAAGGCATAAAGTGTGCATGTGTGTGTATTCCTATCAGCCCCAATGAGTAGCTGACAGGCCTTGTTGATTGAAAGTTTGGTTTTGCCCAGGGCAGTGTTGTCTGCTGTGGCATATATTAGGAGTCCATAGTCCACTAGGGACAGAACGGATGAGTCAATGGTGAGTCTTAGTGCTTTCGGGGGGAGACAGACTCTGTGCCATTAAAGCAAACCTATGCGGGAATTTATGGCAGAGCAGAGGGTCTGGATGTGTTCATGGAAGGCGAGGGAGGAGTCGAGGATGATACCTAGGTATTTGTATGAGGTAACCTGCTCAATAGGGTGGTGGGATAGGAATTGAATGGACAGGGTAGAGCCCTTGAGTTTGTTCTGATTATGGGTGGACAGCAGGGTGTTTGCTTTTTTTAGGTTGATCACAAGCCTGTGGTCGAGGAACCACTGCTCGGTCTAATTGGCTTATCTTTGTACTACTCACCAGTTTATTACAGCAGTATCTACATGCTGACCCGGATGCTCGCTCAGCTTTGGTCCGCAGTAATAGAGATGTTTCGAAATAAAATTTCACCAACTGCCACCTTGTGTTAAAAAAAAAAAATTAAATCCCCAGCTCCCTGGTGTCGAGTGGACCCCCAGCCCCCACCCTGGCATCAGATAGCACCCAACCCGCTCCTCCCCCAGCACCTCGATCAGGCCACTGGCACAGCCCTCCACTCCCCTCCATGGCGGCAGCTCAGCTGGGTGCCTAAGTGAATGAGCGCGTGCTTGTACAAGCACGTGCTCATTCACTGGATTCAGGCAGCCAGCGATCTCACTACTACTGGAGTGTAGTGAGAACTCTGGCTGTCTGACAATGAATGAGCGCATGCTTTTACAAGCACACACTCGTTCATTGAAGCACTCAGTTGGGCTGCCGGTCATGGCGGTGAGTGCAGGGCTGTGCCAGTGGCCAGATCAGGGTACTAAAGGAGAGGAGTGAGGTGGGCACTATCTGATGCTATGGCGCAGGGTCCGCTAGACACCAGGGAGTTGGGGATTTAATGTATTTTTTTTTTTTTTAACACAAGGTCGGATTCAGGACTCGGGAGGGACAATGTCACATGAGTTTACTCAGAGTAACTGGTGTTGGGGAGGACTTATTCAGTTTCAGCCATGATCGGCTGGGGGGGGGGGACACTAGACACCAGGGAGAATAATTTTTTTATTTGGGCTGGTAAGGCAGGGGAGGGCACGAGACACTACGGAAGAAAGCTGATGGAGTGGCGAAATTCTGTAATTTCGCCTTACAGGTGGTGAAATTTCACCTGTGACCAGTGAATTTTGCCAGTTGGCGGGTGAAATTTTGCTCGCTCCACGGGTGAAATTTCACATTTTGCCCAGCAAAATATTTCACAAAACGTGTGAATTCTGCTAAATATTTCGCTGGACGAAATTTTTCAGTTTCGCACAAAACTATGAAGTAACCTCCCCCTCTTCACTATCTGTCCCCTTCTCCCTTCCTACCTAAGACTTCTATCCTCTTGTCCATCACCCTTTTGCACCTTATGTCTGTCCGTCATCCCTCCAGTTGCCTCCATCCTTTATCTCCTATTCTTAATGTCTCCATCACTCCTTGTGTCCTAAATCACTACATATAGTACTCTCATTAGTCATATGGACAAGGCCTCTGTCTGCTATCTTACTACTTCTAGTCTAGAATTTCCCTCCTTATTCCTGTATGCTATCACCAACTCCTACCAAATTTCTTTGTCCATGCAACTGTATGCTAAATGTTTTCCTTGTTGTTTTGCATATGTTTCATATGTTTGTTTTGCTTGCCAGCTCAGAATTCAATGTCAGTCATCCTTGTATGTCATGTAACCCTCCCTAATTGACATGGGGCCTCTTTAAATGAGCCTCTTTTGTGCTCAGAGGTATTTTAATCGAGGAATGAATGAATAAATAACTAAGAACAGAAAATGATACAAGATACCATGTGGGTAAAAAATAAAAACTCTGTCTGTAACAGTTCAACTAAAGCAATGAAATAAAATTACAATAAAATACAGAATACAAAATATATACAAAATATTACATGATACAGAAAACATGTTAGACAGGTGCAAGCCGGCAACCTGAGGTGCCGTGGAGCTCAAAAGAAGGCAAAACAACAGCAGTACTGATGGGCTAGGACAAGGAAAAGAGGGCAGGTAAGGTAAGTTTAGCAAGTGACCTGCTAGAGGTCTCAGAATTATATAAATGCAGGAAAGAATTGAATCTGGGATCACTTGGTTTATAGTTCAAAGATCAACATGAGGCCTAATTTCTTTTTGTGTAATCATAGGTGTATACATTTATTTATATTTTTACCTTATACATTTTTTTTAGAATCTTCTACCCTTAACCCCCTTTTGTTGTTATACAGGATACTACAACTGTCTCCCCATTTTCTATTTCGTCCGATTCACATAAAGCAGTTCCCAGTCATCTGGAATAAAAAACCTTTGCTTCTTCGAGCTGTAGGCAGACCCACTTCTACAGTATGCTTGCCATGTATTCTGTTAAAATATAGGGGCAACTCACACATTATGTACAGTTATGAAATGGATGAAAAGAATTCTCAAACTTAATTGGCTGAGAGTATCCTTTACCTGTGATTATGTTTCACCATACAGTCATGGACTCAGCTGCTTGTCACTAACAACATGATTGCACAGTCCACACCAACAGAATCAGTAGGTCTGTACCCACTAATAGTGGGACTTGCAATGGCTCTGGTGGCATCAATAGACCCATGCCTACTCATAGCAGGACTTAATATTAACATCCACTCCAGTGGTAGTGTTAGACCTGCTCCCGTCGGTAGCAAGACTTTACTGCAGACACTTCCAGTGGGATATTATTATTTTTTTATTTTTTTTTAGTTATTACTTTCTCTCCTCCTACCCGGCTTGTATCAGGAGTGGCTGCCCAGCCCTGTCCCTCTGCATCCACCTGGACACTGACCTAGCCCCAGGGCTTATCCCCCCTTGCGGGGTCGGCGGGGGGTCGAACTCCCCCACCGAGGACCGGATTAGGTGGCCAGCACTGTGGCTAGCCGGCGCGGAGCCTGCGAGGTGCCCTCCGCCATCCTGCATGGCGGTATCTTTTTTCTCCTGTTCTCCCAGGAGTCGGGACCGTGCTATGACGTCAGTGGAGTGGAGCGCAAACGCATCCGCACGTGCTCCCTCCAGATGTCTGGCCCAACTCCTCTCCTACTTGTGGTGTGGCACCCTGTCCTCCAGCCTCCGCCGGGGGGTGAGCAAGCACTGACCACTAAGAACCCCCCTTCCCAGAGAAGGAGCGCAGTCCATCGGACGCTCAGTCCTTCTCCTCCCCTGCCGACCCTGACGGCTCATACTCGTTCCCGAACACGGGTCGCCATCGTAGCGCAAGGTAAGGCACCAGTGCCTCAGCTCTCAGTGCCACCGGGCCGGCTCGGTGGGTTATTATTTTAACTACTGCTCCAGTGACATTGCTTGGACACTGCCTGGTAAAGAGTTAGAAATGTGGCATAAGGTAGGGTTGGGGACAGGAGGAGGGGGAGTGGGGACACAGCAGTGGACAGTTGAACACACAGCTATTACTACAGAACACCTCTTGTTATATCAGTGCCATCTACTGGTCATTTCATAAAAAGCAGTTTGACAGGGAGCTCCTGCCACTCTTGAGGACCGACCTTTTCTTAAATCTGTTGCAACAGTTCTTCTGTTTCTTAGCCTAATCTTTTCTTTACAGTTTCTAATCTATAAGGTTGGTCACCTATGGGCACCCCCTTCCCTTTCTTGACTATGCTATAGTGTCCTCTTTAATTTTCCTTTTCCCGCTCAGGTCCTCGTACAGGGAGGTTATTGTGGTGACCTCCAAATATATGTAAAACAGGTTGTGTTTATCGTTGTTGGATTTAGTATGTAATAGCACTATGTCATAAAATACCTTGATGTATATACCTTGGCCCGGATATTCAGAAGGGTTGCGCCCCAGTGAGATATTCAAATGGGGATTGTGCCTGACACAAATCCCGATGCGCTGGAGTGCATCAGTAATGTATGCGGCGCAGGTGGGGGGGGCGGTACCATGACTACCCACACATCCCGATATTCAGCCCGGGATGTGCTGAGCCCATGCATGTGCAACCCTACTTGCGCTGCACACAGGTGAGCCAAAAAAAGGAACAACGGCTGGCCACCTACAGGAGCTGCCGATTGCAGAGTGCACAGGCAGTTGCCACCTGTGGGTGGCCGGCCCAGCCTGGCTGCACCTGGCGGTGTTTCATGCCCGACGCTGGCATACGAGAGAAAGGATCCTCCAAATCCCTGGTGGTCCAGTGGACACTGTAGCCGGTCGCTGGCTGAAGTTAAATTAAAAGAAGTCCAATATCCCTGGTGGTCTAGTGGACTACTTGCAGCCCGATCACGGGTTGAAGTATAAAATAATACACGTCCTATATCCCTGGTGGTCCAGTGGACTGCTCGCGGCCCGATCATGGGCATATGTTGTAAAAAGTAGATGTCCAATAACCCTGGTGGTCCAGCGGTGCCCCCCTTCCCACCTGCCCACTGAGCCCCACCGCCCTGCTCCCCCTCGGTCAGCGGTGGGTGGCAGCACCCCACCCGCCTGCCGCCCCACCGCCTGACACTGTATGAAAGGGCTCTATGCCCATTGGTCCACAGCATGTGTAGTACGGTAGGGGCTCCACGCCCATTGGCTCACTGATGCGCTCACTGGCAGATACAAGCCCTCTTACTGAGAGAGCCAAAGCTGTGCCTGCCAGCTGCCCTGTAGGAGAGAAGAAGCCCTATGAAAAAAAGGAAAAAAAATAATTTGAACTTAGTTTTTAAAAGGAAGCGAAAAAGGATGCCTTCATATGAAAAAAGAATGGGAAAAAACTAAGTTCAAATTCATATGAAGGCATCCTTTTTTGTATGCTTTTCTCATTCATATGAAAAAGGATGCCTCATACAAAAAAAGATTATGGACATAGTTTTTTTCCCCATTCTTTTTTCGTATGAAGGCATCCTTTTTCATAGACTTTTTTTGTTCACATGAAATAAGAATGCTCTCATATAGTACAAAAAAAAATTTGGACTTAGTTTTTTTCCAGTCTTTTCTATATGAAGGTATCCTTTTTTGAATGGCTTTTTTTGTTCATACAAAAAGAGAATGCCCTCATACGAAAAAAGATTTTGGACTTTGTTTTTTTCCTACATTTGAACTTCAGCAAGCCAAAAGTCCCTTAATAGTTGAACTTAACAGACAATCTATGTATCAAAACAAAGGTCTTAATGAGTACTACAATAATAATACATAACCTCCCTAAAACAATTTGGAGACCACATGAAAAACCATAAATATAAAAAAATGAAAATTCCCATAGGATAACACAGGAATTTCAACAATCCATAACTGCCTCAGTATTTGGACTTAATGGACAATCTATATATCACAAGAAAGGTCTTAATGTGCACTACAAGAATACTGCATATTCATGCCTAAACATTTAAGGGCACTATAAAAACAATAAGAAAGTAAAATTCCCCTAGCATAACATTGGATCGTCAAGAAGCCATAACTCCCTCAATATGTGGACTAAAGGGACAATCTACATTTCAAAACAAAGATCTTAATGAGTACTAGAAGAATAACACATATTCACTCCTAAATGTTTAGGGGCTATAGAAAAAATTTAAAATGAAAATTCCCATAGGATAACATCAGAACTTAAACAAACCATAACTCCTTCAATATTTGGACTTCAGGGACAATCTACTTATTAAAACAAGGGTCTTAGTGAGTACTACAAGAAAAACACATATCCTCCAAAAAAACTTTTAGGGGCACTATAAAAAGTCATAAAAGATAAAAAAAAAGTACATTCCTATAAGATAACATTGGAACTTTAACATACGATACAACGAAGGAAAGAAATTGCTGTTTTGGCAGAAATTGAAGCACAGGGCAATGTAGAAATGTTTGCATCTATGAAGGGATGGAATTGGGGCCCCGAGCTCCCACAGGCAAATGAAGATACAATTATACTATCTCAAAAAGTAAAGAAATTAATTGCAAAAACCTTTGATAAATCCTAGTTAGGGTTAAACTGACAAATGCAGGGAAATGTGGTGTTAGGGTTGTCAATGCTAACACACCACCCCCCAGCCTGCAGGCAGCAACAGGAAAAACATTGCTTTTGACCCTCCTGCATCTTTGCAAACAGACGTGGGGTGTGCCTTGGGGTTGTCAGCCCAAATGCTCACCCCGTCTTCATATATTGTACACATCTCAGCTTATTTACTGATGGAATGGGGTGAACATTAGGGCAGACAACCCAAAGACGTATGCCAGGCTTGATTTGTGAAGTCACTGGAGAGGTCAAAGCATAATGATTTTCATGCTGCTACCTGCATGGTGGGTGGGGTGTTAGGGTTGGCAGTCTTAACAACACATTTCCCTACTTTCGTCAGTTCAACCCTAACTAGTGCACTAAAGCAGCAGTGCAACACAATCAGGTAATGATTATCAAAATTATTTTTTTGGTTGTAAGCATGCAGCCATAGGTGAGATTTCCATATCTGTAAATACTTTTTTCTTGCGATCTTTAGTTTTTTAGGTATTTAAAATTTATTTCAGTTGTTGTGGCACCACAACAAATATGGTGGCTGCCTCATTTTCCGCTGCGCTCTCCCTGCATGTCGCATCACATCTTTTGGTTACTGCAGTGGGACCCTGTGCAGAACATTCCCAATGTCCCATGTATTACTGCCAGTCATACACATGTGCAGCTGGCAGCAGAGGGGGTTCCAGTTCAACATGGCCAATGGCAAAAATGTAAACAAAAACAAAGGATAACTTCTTATAATTGCATCCTGTACTATTTTCAGTTAATTTTATTTGATGCTGTGTATATTAAGCCTTCTTTTATTCTGAGTATGTATACACATACTGAAGGAATGACAGTAGAATCCCAGTAAAACCTGGCAATTAGACTAACTCTCACCAGTGTATTTCTCAGAATTTAAAGTCTTGAAAATGGAATTTCATTATTTTGGTCATTATATATCACTGACTTTGGACATAACTGATAATTAAAACAGTATAAAATTATTTTTAAATGTATTTTCTTACTGCAAATATGGATCCATTTCATAAGACATAAGGGCTTGTTTTATTATAGGATATTAAGGGGATACGTGATGGCCAGGTGTGTGATACAGAATATATCTGAATGAGTGGCAAATGAACTCGGGAAATATCATGAGTGGTGGAGCATAGTGGAGCCATAAGTGATTGTTCCCTGAGCTCACTTGCTGCTGAAACCTGACAGCCTGTAATTTAATTGCAAAGTTTAGCGGGGTACAAGCTGTACAGCTAAGAGAATAAAACCAAAGGTTTGTAACTAAATGTTTAACATCTGCAAGCTTGGTTATGACCAGAAGGTTTCTAAAAGAAAATTACAGTAGTCCTTCTCTTTCCTGTAACATACAGCATACAGGGGACATATTGAGAGCTGAATCCCTAGTCAGTTACTATGGCACTGTTCAGACTATAGGAGAGATTAAAAAAAAAAGAGATAGAGACAGGTGGCCAGCCCAACATCTACACATACCACACGAACAGAAAATACCAAAGAAACAATAAAAGTCAAGAATACAAAAAAAACAAATATTAGAGAAAACAGTAGAACCTGAAGTGCCAATATTCCTAACATGGGGGGAGTGTGTGTAAAACAAAAAAACCCTCTTACATACTCCTCCCCATTCAAGACAAAACCCATACGCGTTTTGTTTACATATACCCATGAACAACACCCAATCATCAGATCCCTCCGATGGAGAGATGGATCTATAGCCCACCCTCTCCTAAGGCTCCGCCTCGAGGTCCCTATTAATTGCATAAACAAATATGTGGAAGTGAACCCACTTCCACATTCTCTTCTTTCATTACCCCGAGGTCTGCTGACAGGTGTGTTTCAGTGCATGTCCTATATCTGGACATATAGTCTGCATTGCAATGTACAGAGCTTTTTCTGTGTTTAATTGCAAAGCAGTAAGGCCGTAATGAAAGATACCACCTTATGATGCGTGGATTTTTGTCTTTCATAACATTTAGCCAACATAAGGGGTTGTGATCTGTCCATACTTCAAATCTAGCCCCCATAAATAAAAGCGTAATGCTTCAATGGCCCACTTTACCACTAAACACTCCTTTTCCATAGTGGAGTATTTTGTTTCCCGTTTATGAAGCTTTCTGCTCACATATATTATAAGGTGTTCCTCCCCCTCCGCTATCTGTGTTAACACTGCTCCAATACCGCAATTGAGGGCATCAGTTTGTTAGATAAAGGGTAAACTAAAGTCAAGGGTACACAGTATGGGTGAAGAACACAATTTAGCTTTTATGGAGCAGAACACTTCTTCACAGTCAGGAGTCCAAACAACTTTATCTGGTTTGTTCTTTTTAGTCAAATCCGTAAAGGGACCAGCTAACATGGAAAAGTTAGGAAGGAATCTGCTGTAATAGCTAGCTAAACCTAGGAAAGACCTCACCTCCTTTTTAGTAGTTGGTCTAGGGCTGTTAGCTACAGCATTCACCTTACCTATATCAGGTTTCAGCTGTCCCTTGTCTATTTGAAACCCCAGGTATTTTGTTTCCTGCATTGCTAGTGAACATTTAAAGGGATTGATGGTTAACCCAGCTTCTGTAGTGGCAGTCAATACTAGGGACAGGTGACGTTTGTGTTCCTCCCATGAGGGGCTAAAAATCACCACATCATCTAGGTAGGCCGTATTATAGGCAGTGTGTGGTGTCAATATTCTGTCCATTACCCTCTGAAAGGCGGCTGGTGCTCCATGCAATCCAAAAGGCATCGTAGTGAACTGGAAGAGTCCTAAAGGGGTACTGAATGCTGTCTTTTCTTTAGCATCTTGGTCTAAAGGAATTTGCCAGTAGCCTTTGGTTAAATCCAAAGTGCTGATGAACTGGGCTTTCCCTAGATGATCTAAGATGTTGTCGATGCGTGGCTTGGGGTAGCTGTCAAACTTGGAGAAGCGTTTAGGTGTCTGAAGTCCAGGCAGATCCGCACTCCTTCTTTTTTACCTACCACAACAATGGGAAAACTCCATTCACTGCTGGAGGGTTCTATTATGCCCAAATCCTGCATTTTCTTTATTTCATTGATTACATCCTCGCTGAGCCTTTCTGGTAAACTATAGGCCTTTTGTCTGATAGGTATATCCTGGGTGAGGGGAAATATGGTGCTTAACATCCTTTGACCTCCCGGGAGCTCCTGTAAAGGTACTCTTATGATTCTGTAACAAGGCATGTAGTTCAGTTAATTGCTGAGGTGACAGATTACAATTGATTTTTACATCTGTTAATTCTCTTGAGCCTTTCAATCGATCATAGACCATGTTCAGATCACTTGTTGAGGGCTCAGAAGAATATAACCACACATAGCTGCAGATCTCTCTACCCATCGTTTCAGCAAATTAACATAGTATACATGCCTTTGGTGCTTTCTATCAGGGAGCTCTACCTCATATGTGACTGGTCCAGTTCTTTAATTTATCACATAGGGATCCTGCCATTTCATTAACAATTTGTTATCCGAAGATGGCAGTAATAGAAGAACTTTATCTCCTGATGTAAATTCCTTGCACCCTGTACCTTTGTCACAATACTCCTTTTGTGTGTACTGATGTTTCTGGTTGTTCTGATGTGCTTTCTGAATATACCTAGCTAGTCTTTGACATAGGTGTGTCAGATATTCTAAGGGGGCAATACCTTCACTACTCTTTCCATCCTCCCATTCCTCCTTAATTATGTCAAGGTGACCCCGGGGATATAACAGCTCAAATGGAGAAAAGCCGGTAGAGGCTTGCGGAACTTCCCTGTATGCAAACATTAAATAAGGAAGATAGGTATCCGAGTGCTTTCCTTCTTCCTGGACATATTTCTGTAGCATCTTTTTTAACGTCTGATTGAAGCGCTCAACCAGCCTGTCAGTTTGTGGATGATAAGGTGTGGTAAGTATCGCTTCTATACCCAGGGTCTGGTATAGGCACTTCAATAGAATTGAACAGAAATTACTGCCCCGTCCATCAAAATTTCTCTGGGTATTCCCATCCTGCTAAATATCTTGCTCAACTCATCTGCTATTTTTGGTGCTGTAACACTACGGAGGGGAATAGCTTCCGGGTACTTTGTGGTATAATCACACACCACTAGTATGAATTTATTTCCCTTAGAGCTCTTGGGAAATGGCCCAGCAACATCCATTGCTATTCATTCAAATGGACTGGTAGAAATAGGTATAGAGAGTAAGGGCACCTTGTCCTTTCTACCAGTTTTGGCCACTCTCTGACACTCTTCACAGCTCTGACAATATGTTACCACTTGCTCATGAATGCCTGGCCAAAAGAACTGGTAAAGAAGATAACTTAAAGTGCGATCACGCCCTAAATGTCCTGCTAGGGGTATGTCATGGGCCAATTCCAGTAGCTGTTGGCGATATTGTTCGGGAACCATTAACTGGTCCACTACTTCCCCGGTTCGAGGGTTAGTGCATACTCTATATAGTAACCCATGTGATATTTTATATTTACTTGTTTGAGTGTCATTCACCTGTGGGAAAAAAGGGGCAAGCGTTAAATCCCTCTCTTGTGCTTCCCTAAAAACATCACCATCAAACCCTTTGACATAAACAGGGACCATATTAGAGTCTTTAGACATATGAGTTCATTTCCAGTGTTCTTTTTCTTTTCTTTTCTGTTGTCTACTTTTCTTTACCTTCCCCTCAGGCCCATATATTTCTTGGGCATAGGGAAAAATTAGTCCCATGGCTTCTTCCTTCTTTGCTTGGGCCCTTGTGGTCATGGTACAAATATCTGAAGTCAGTAGTGTCCGAAATTGTGGGTGGTCATGACCAATGGGTATTGGAACCAGAAGGTGAGGTACCATACCAACCAGTATCTGCTGACTGTGACCTTGTATCCTGCCCTTTAACTTTTGTAGGGCGTAGTTGTGAATATCTCCTTGGATACATGTTACACTAGTTGTAGGTTCCCTTTGTTCTTTCTTGGGGTTTACTAGATCAGTTCTTATCAGGGTTTGTTTACTTCCTGAACCTTGTAACAGTTTTGTCCCCAATCTGTACCGGTACCATATTTGTCCCCACTTGGCAAGGGCCAAGTGAGCTGGTTCTGTTTTCTGTTTTGGACAGAATCGGGCAATATGTTCTCTTCCATTACACTCTCTACTTATTATGTCCGGATTAAACCCTCTTCCACTCTTATTATTGACATGTGCTCTGGAACTATTAACATTTGGTATTGTAGTAGAAAGATTGGATTGTCTTACCGTTGGTGTATGGGGAGTACCACTAGGTGGTCCTTTATATCTATGGGGTCTAGCTGCCAGATAGTCCTCAGCCAGACAAATTGCAGCACCAGACATTTCTGGGCGGTGCACCTTCACCCAGAGCTGGATGTCTTGTGGGAGTATACATATAAACTGTTCCAGTATTATAGAGTCCAGGATCTGATCAGGTGTTCTTGTTGAGGGTTGCAACCATTTTACACAAAGGTCTTTTAATTGGGTGTATGCCTCTTGAAGGTTGTCCACAGACTGAAATTTATAAGTTCGGAACCATTGATGGTACGTTTCGATGCTTATGTCGTATTGTTTTAATATGGCCTGTTTCACCTCATCATAGTTATTGGCATGGACGGTGTCCACATGGCTATAGGCCAATTGGGCTTTCCCTGTCAGGTATGGGGCTAATCGTATCACCCATTGGTCTCTTGGCCATGCACAGGCCATTGCCACCCTTTCAAAGGTTGTAATGTATGCCTCTATATCATCAGTTTCTGTAAGCTTAACCATTTTAATGTCCTTAAGGCCCTCCACAGGGACATGAGGGGGTCGATTAGCGCCAAGTACCTGTATAGCACAAAGGGTGTCAGCCCACCATGCTTCACTCTCTCTTTTATCTGACTTCCGTTGCTTTTCCATTTCTACCTGCCGGATACACAGCCAGCGTAACAGTTCATGAGTTTCTTCCGGTGGAAATTCGTCTTCTGGGGTTCCACCACTCGCTAGGGCTGCCCCCTTCCACCTTCTCCCCTTCCATCTTCACCGGTTTTGTTTCTCTCTTTGCCTCCTTTTTTTTTTCACTACAGGCTTCAGTCCTGAACGCAAAGGGATCTGGAATTTCTCAGTCATGAACCGAGTAGCCACACCTGGAACCTGGAGTACGTCTGCCTTGTTCTGCATACGTCATCCACCAGGGCCTTAATACCAGACCCTGCAGTCGAAACAACTACTCAAACCAGATCCCACCATTGCCATCAGTGTAAACGGGTGTGGGATAACAGATGGACATTTAGGAAGTGTAGCAGTTTCACAACAAAATAATTTATTTAAAGAACAAAATAATGTGGACTTGTCAACGAAAAATAAAAGAAAACAGAGGAAAAATAAAGAGATTCCATCTTGTAGTATATACAGCCAGTGCTAGAAATCACTGGTACTGCAAAGGTGTTTCACCTTCAACACCTTCCACCTATCTGCCTTTCTATCTGTGTATCCAGGTTATATAGCAACATTCAGTCATGTGGAGTCTTAACTCCACCCATCAATATTTTATTTCTTATATAACACTGTAATTATTTTCTTTATATGAATAAAATACACCTATATACATATCTCTGCAGTACCATCCATATGGCATAATTGGTAACACAAAATATATTCTGGATCCAGAGTTTAACTTTGGTGTTCATCAGTAAGCACCGCCCTCAGCGTTACCATATATAAATTTCTTAAGATGGAGGCCGACCAACCCTAAGGTAACGTCTGAGAAGGTGTACTGATGAACGCTCCGCAGGTTAGCAAAAGAAACAATACACGCAAACTGCAGTATTTAATTTCAAACAGGTATCTGTTTCTGTATTGCACCATTCTTCTTAATAATTAGAGTAGAAACCCTGTTCATATGTTCCATCACAGGAGCTAGATATAGGCATGCAATAAGTGGAGATTGCAGATTCCTTCACGACAGTACACACCTTCATGAAGGGACCTTATTTCGGGTAGCCGTCGCGCCAGGTAGGTAACTGAATAGTAACAGGACCTCGGGCGGTGACTTTTTAAGCCTCAAACAAAACAGCAAATAAAATGGCAACTCAACTCTCACTTGGTTTCCTTTTTCTGAAAGGGGGCATACCATGAATAAAACCTTAATGTTCAGTGTTCTGAACCAGAGTCTACTTTTTCCTGTGCTGCAGTCTAAAGCTAGTATCAGCAAAACAAGTTACAGGACAGCCACAAACGGGACTGATACCCGACAGCCTGTAATTTAATTGCTAAGTTTAGTGGGGTACAAGCTGTACAGCTACGAGAATAAAACCAAAGGTTTGTAACTAAGTGTTTAACGTCTGCAAGCTTGGTTATGACCAGAAGGCTTCTAAAAGAAAACTACAGTAGACAGTCTCTTTACTGTAACATACAGCATACAGGGGACGTATTGAGAGCTGAATCCCTAGTCAGTTACTATGGCACTGTGCAGACTATAGGAGAGATAAAAATTAAATAGAGATAGAGACGGGTGGCCAGACCAACATCTACACATACACATACCACACAAACAGAAAACACCAAGGAAACAATAAAAGACAAGAAAACAAAAAAACAAATATTAGAGAGAACAGTAGAACCTGAAGTGCCAATATTCCTAACATGGGGTAAAAAACCCCACATTGCAGTTAAAGAAATCTATGAGGATTAGTTTGACAGGACCTTCCTGTTGTAAACCCATGTTTTCTTGATCCTGTGCTCCTGTGGATTCCAGGTGTTGCACTATCCTTTCCTTATGGAGTGCCTCCATAATCTTGTCCACTACTGAGGTAAGACTGACTGGTCTGTAGTTCCTTGCCTCCTCCCTGTATCCACTCTTGTGGAGCGGGATCACATGAGCCCTTCTCCAGTCTCCTGGGACCTCTTCTGTGCTCAGAGACTCACTAAACAGTTCGGATAATGGCTGTGCTAGTTCCACCCTTAGCTCCTTTAGTACACTGGGATGTATGCCATCAGGTCCCATTGGCTTGTCCACCCTGAGCTTAGCGAACTCTTGTAGCACCCTTTCTTTTATGAATGGACTAGTGCACACCTCCCTTCCCCCATGTCCATGGTGCTGAGCTGTGGACCCTGCCCTATCTTCTCCTCATTAAATATTGAGCAGAAGTGTCGATTTAGGATAGATGCTTTTCCTTGGTCCTCCTCCACACACTTCCCCTTATCCCCTTTGATCTTAGCAATACCCCCTCTGGACTTTCTCCTTTCACTAATTCGTCTATAGAAAGTTTTGTCACCTTCTTTTACTGTTTGTGCTAGTGTTTCCTCGGTTTGGGTCTTTGCCTGCCTTACTGCCTTCCCTGCTTCCCTTAGGTAAGTTTGGTATGCCTCCCTATCTTCGTCCCGCTTCGTTCCCTTATATTTCCTGAAGGTCAGCCGTTTGGCTCTGACCTTTTCTGCTACTGTTTTTGAGAATCCAAGTGATTTCCTCCTTCTTTTTCTCTTGCTTTTCTTTCTAACACAATGGGATGTTGATTCAAGTATTGCATCCTTAATGCTTGCCCACTTTGCTTGTACCCCCTCACCTGTATTTCTTCTTGCTAGGGCTAGCTTAACGCTGTTGGCCATTTTATCAAAATCGGCTCCTCTGAAGTCCCATATTTTTGCCTTAGAATGGGATGATTTAGTTCTAGTGGCCAAATTGAACCATACCATGTGATGGTCACTGGCCCCCAGGTGACCTTCTACCTGGGTATCTGTGATCCTTTCCCCACTAGTCAGTACTAGATCTAGGATAGTCCTGTCTCTTATGGGTTGTTCTACTAGCTGTTTGAGGCCCTTCCCCTGCAGGGAATCCACTATGTGTCTAGTTCTGGCAGATGTTCCTGCTGGTATTGACCAATCTGTATCTGGCATGTTGAAGTCTCCCATTATCAGACCATCCCCTTTAGCTGTCATGTTCTGTATATCTTCTAACAGTAATGTGTCAATGTCCTCCTCCTGGTCTGGAGGCCTGTAGACATCCCCAGTTTGTATGGCTGTCTCATTTCCTGTTTTCAGGGTGACCCACAGTTCTTCTGGCTCCTTATGTGTATTCTGAATTTCTGTACCTTTGATATTTTCATTGACATAAAAGGCCACTCCACCTCCCTCCCTTTTTGCACCTCGGTCTCTCCTGAACAGTACATAGCCGGGTACTGAAGTCTCCCAAGTGTGGTTACTGGTGAACCTTGTCTCGCTAATGGCTACTATGTCTAGTTTAGCCTCTGTCATTGTTGCCTGCAGGTCTGGGATCTTGTTTCCCAGACTGTGAGCATTTGTTTACATGATTTTCCATTGGCCAGATTTCGGTGTGTTAGTTGTTAGGCGAGGTCCAGCATTTCCGCTGTACGTCTATGAGGAGTCAGACCTTTTTCCTTACCTGGTGATGCAAATGAACTACAAACATGCTGAACTCCTGTTTGATCACTTGCGGAGGGGGAAGGGTGTTCTTCCCATTCGACGTATTGAGTGCTGCACCCCTCTCCCCATTTGCTAGTTACATATTCTGCAAAGACATCAAACTTCTGCCCCAATGCACTGATTCCATCCTTAGTCAGATGCAGTCCATCAGATTTAAAGAACTTTTGTTCCCAAAACTGTTGCCAGTTATAGTAGCTACAAATGTGTGTCCTTTTTTCCTGGCACCAGCCCTTGAGCCACATGTTTAGCTCACCTATCTCCCCTTCTCTGACCTTCCATCCATCTGCCCCCCTCTTCCAGACTGGCAAGGTCTCAGAGGAGGAGATGCCAGACTAAATGGATGACAGTTTGTCACCCAGCCTGGTCAGGAGTTCCTTGGTCTCCACAACTGACCAGCTGGCGAGATCGTTAGTCCCTATGTGTACTAGGACGTCGATATTTTCTCCTGCTTCCTGCATGATTTTAGTAATGCGGTCATTGTCTCTCCACACTGATGTACCTGGGAGACATCTGACCATTATCCCTGGCTGAAGGTAGGTATCAACTCCCTACCTCCCTACTATGATTACAGTATTGTACTCCATGGTGTGCTGTATTATGGGACATCATCACTTCTTGGGTGGCTGAAGGCACTTTTGTATTGGAAAACCATAAAGTGTACAGATATCTAATTATATACCATTCCCTGTTGTATATCATTGTTTAAATGATACTTATTTGAATCCCAGTTTTGGCAGGAATATTGTAAATAGTCCCACCAACTAATTATTTTAGAGAACTTGAAAATGTTTTCAACAGCTTAGCAATGGGGTTTTCTTATTCATTTTTCTGAATCCCATACTGCTCATTCCTGAAGCTGTTCCGCTTATTTTACGACACCAGTGTGTTACAGATAGCTTCCTGCTTTTGTCCTGCTACATTATTATGGTGTGTCTGCATGGGGTAAATAGGAAGCTGATGTTGAGCACCCAGTACAAGAATGCACACAGCACACTACCACAATCAAGTGGCGTGCATTAATCTAGGTCAGTTCATGAAGAAGATTGTATCTGGCTAATTGTTAAACAATGTACACGACGGGCCGGCGGTGTGGTGGGCTGGGGCACCTATGCCTCACCTGCCATCACGCTGGTGAACCTGGTTCAGGAACATAAAAACATAAGAAAAGTGTTGGCAGATGTGAATCATCTGATCCATCTAGTCTGCCCTAGGTGGCTACCCCTTCCCCCAGTCAGTAATTATTTTGTTTTATTTCTAAGCTGCCCATAATGACTGTCCCAAGCACGTTTGATTTCACTTATTGACTTCGATGCTACCACTTCTGGTAGCAGGCTGTTCCATAGGTCTATTACTCTCTCAGTAAAAAAGTACTTCCTAGAATTGCTTTTAAACTTGTACCCCACCAGACGCAAATTGTGCTTTCTTGTATGTGCTGTACTGTTTTTCTGGAAGAGGCTTTCCTTCTGAGTTATGTTAATTCCCTTGAAGTATTTACATGTTTTTACCATGTCCCCTCTATTTCTTCTCTGTTCTAGAGAGAACAAGTTCAACTCTTTGAGTCTTGCCTCATATGGCTCATGGTGCAGCCCCTGCACCATCTTTGTTGCCGTTCTCTGTACTGTCTCTAAACAGTCAATGTCCTTTTTTAGGCGAGGTCTCCAGAACTGGACACAGAACTCCAGGTGTGGCCTCACAAAAGATCTGTAGAGTGGCATGATTACCTTCTGCTTTCTGCTTGTAATACCTCCTCCTATGCACCTGATGATGCCACTTGCCTTCTGCACTGCTTTTTCACATTGTTTACCCACCTTTAGGTCACTGGTAACAATTACTCCCAGATACTGCTCCATTATTGTCTCCTCCAATTGGTGTCCTTCGAATATTTACTTTTTTTCCTTGGTTCCACTTTCTCAGGTGCATAACTTTACATTTCTTGGCATTACATTTTACTGCCAATTTTTGGACCATTCATCCAGTTTTCTGAGATCAGCTTCAACACCTCCTGTGTGGCCACCCTGTTGTAGAGTTTTGTATTATCTGCGAACAGGCAAACCTTCCCCTCCAGTTCATTGGTGATATTGCTGATGAATATGTTGAACAGGACTGGGCCCAGCTTCAATCCTTGTGGAATGCCACTAGTCACCACCCCCTTCCTCCCTTCCTTGATAATGATCCATTTACCAAAACTCTCTGGGTGCTATTTTGAAGCCAGCTTCTAATCCAGTCGGCTATTTTCTGACCAGTTCTTGTATGTTCTAGTTTGTTTGCAAGCCTCCTGTGGGGAACGGTGTCAAAGACCTTGTTGAAGTCCAAGTACACCATGTTCACTGCCCCACCCTGGTTTATTGTTCTGGTAATCCAATCCAAGAACTCAGTCATGTTACTTTGGCATGAGCACCCTGCTGTAAAGCCATGTTGCTTGGGGTCAAGTTTTCCACTTTCCTTTACGTTGTCTACTTTTTTCTTCTTTAGTAATGTCTCTGTAATTTTGGAGCCAGGGCTGCTTAATACCTCTGCCTAGGCACCTGATGATGGGGTGAAGAGGATTGTGCATCCCAATGGATGCTCCCTTTCTCTGGGGAGGGGAGGTGGCTTGCTCTGCTGCGCTACCACCACCTAGGTGACCATGGATTGTGGTACAGACAGGAGCAGCAGTTCCAGGTGGGGGATGCTACCTGTGGAAGATGTCTGCACATGCATCGTGCTGCCTCCCCTACAGAGTGTCCGAGGTTCTGGATACCAGAAAAATGGAAAAAATACCCTGGTTAGTAAGATAATGCCTGCCTTTCCTTGCAGGCTGTCACTCATTGGGCCTTACCCCAGCAACATCTGAGCCAACACCTCTGAGCTTAGCAGGGGGCCCAAGACACTCTGCCATTGGGAAAGGGGGTAATTTGTGGGGCTCTGCAATGGGTCAGATGGGGTAAGTCCCAGAGTTAGCAAGGTGACGTGACTGGAGGAGAGGAGGCAGATGGAACAGACCATGTGTCCAGGGGGATAAAAAGAAAATTGAAACATAATGTACTTTTTCACAGAGATCTCATTGAACATTATCCATAGGAATTAATGCCACTAACCTGGCAGGTGTCAATTCCACCCCTGTGTATATAGCCTGCACAGAACATGCCATCATCCAGAGTATTGCTATATATCTTGGCTGAATTGCAGTGGCTCTGAGAAATCAGTCTTACTTTGGCATCCAGCAGCTGAGTGGAATCAGTACCTTTAATTAAGAAATAAAAAGGTTAACTGTATTAAAATAAATTGTGTATAGTAAGAAGACGTATCTGATAATAGTTCTTGGTGCTTCAACAGGAGTCTTACCTCCCAGTAAGACATTGTGTCCAGGAATTTTAAAATCCAGTGTTTAAGGAAGGGAAAGGATTGCATCTGGGTTCTGTTAAGTTAGTAGCAATTATCTCTTCCACTTCCCTGTTGATTAGTATACCATCATGCTCTGGACATGTCATAATATCTGTATTTGATGAGCACACTCCATAGATGTAAATAGGCTTTTTTTTTCCTTACCTTTTTATATTTAAGAGGGCTGTTTGATAAAAGTAAAAGCCACTGCTCAGCTAGCAAGACACCTGTAAACTGAAGAGCAGTGGCCTTGATTTTCGACAAACATCCATCTAAAAAATAAAAAAAAGTAAGTGAAAGTGAGGTCCGTGTGCAGTACTTTTATGAATCATGCTTAATGCTCCTGCGCTCTCCAAGCCTAGACATCATGAAATGTCTAGCGTGTGAGTGAGGGCATTCAGACTGAGAGAGAAATACCCAGGATCGAGCTGCTAGTTCCACAAATCCCAAACACCGTGGGCTTGATTTTTCAACCATGCCACAGGATTCGCATCCAGCTCTGTGCCACGGCACTCAAGTTTTGGTGGTGCACCAAACCCTTTGCTGCAGCTGTGTCCTATTTTACAATCTCAGGCACAGTTGTGACAGTTTCCACGTATTATGGCAGCTTGCACCAAATATCTGGAGCAGGCTCTGTAATAACGACCCCCAGGATTGCCACAAGTTGGACCAGAAAAAGTTGATCTAACTCGTGGCAATTGCTACATGGGATGGAAAATCCTGTTAGATCGCCACATGCCCCATGCGCAATATCATCAGCTTACTGGGACTTGAGGCATTCTAAGACTTTTGAAAATTCCTGTCCCATCTCTTCTTTTCCATAAATACTGCACTTCAAAATTTAAATTCATGGACCTGATACCTTACTGGGAGACAAGGCTCCTGTTTGTTATTTGCACGGCATTGTTTACATTGAGCATAGCTGGTGTATGTTAACTGCAAGTTAAAAATAACACTGTGTTGTTTGAGGTATCCCTGACCAAATGAGGTATATGTGACGTGCTACTAATGCTTAAATGAAGTGGGTACACATCAAGTTTTGTACCTCAACTGCACGGGTGTACATAAGGTTCAACAGTAATGCACTTACAGTGTAATTTAGGTGTAGCTGATCTGTGTCTTAAAAAATGCAAATAAAGTGACCTCACTTCAGGTGAAGGTCAGCGGTGTAGGTGCTGTGCAATTAAAAAAGACTTTTCAATTACACCTTGGAGAGGTATGCACCTTGTCGTGGGGTGTAGACAGAAGGCGTATTTGATGTGCATTTAAAAATGCTAATTAGGTACACCTCAGTGTGGTCAGTGTGCTGCACACCTCCACTAGAGGTGTAGTCACAAGGTTTAGTTAAAACGTACACATCAATGTGGCCAGTGTAGCTGTAAAAAATAACAAACTCTAAACATAGGGCAGAGATCGTTTCCAAAAGCAAAAAGAAATGCTGTTTGCCTAATTAGCAAATTTTAGGCTGAAATTTAAAGTATTAACAAGGGAAAACTTCCCTCATCCTTAACCCTTCATCACCCCAGCCTTATTGCATGAATTCATATGGAGAAAATGCCTAGGAATTACTGCATTAAATAGATAAAGGGAGCTGTGTATGTAGGAACAGCATTCAATATATATATATAGAAAATATAAAATCACACATGCCCACACAATGCAAAGCATCATGGGCTGCATATACAAATCTGTGGTGATTTGCATATGCAGCCATATTAACATGGCATGTGGATTTATATTTTCTTGAAACTTGGCTTCCCAGCCAAATGTCTGTTAGTAACCCTTGCCTCAGTGTTTGTGCACAGAGGTTCTTTGTCTTTTAAATATTTTTATTTTAATGGGTTCACCACAACATATCCAAGACACACTGTCTTAAGGTAGCTGGTCCATTCCACCGGGGTGTCAAACAGACGAGGCATACTGATGAGTCCTGGTAGGATGAAACATGTGTCTATGTCTTCTGTTAGCACCGTTTGCAAACTGTATGAGAGGCCTTTTGGCACCATGCAATTCTGCTTAAAGTTGGACCAGCACAACATTCTGTGGTGATTTGCATATGCAGCCCATGATGCTTTGCATTGTGTGGGCATGTGTGATTTATATTTTCTTGAAACTTGGCTTCCCAGCCAAATGCTCTTTGGGTAACCCTTGCCTCAGTGTTTGCGCATAGAGGTTCTTTGTCTTTAAATAGTTTTATTTTAATGGGTTCACTACAACATATCCAAGACACACTGTCTTAGGGTAGCTGGTCCATTCCACGGGGTGTCAAACAGGCGGGCATACTGATGAGTCGTGGTAGGACGAACACTGTCTATGTCTTCTGTTAGCACCCCTTTGCAAACTGTATGAGAGGCCTTTCGGCACCATGCAATTCTGCTTAAAGTTGGACCAGCATAACATTCTGTGGTGATTTGCATATGCAGCCCATGATGCTTTGCATTGTGTGGGCATGTGTGATTTTATATTTTCTTGAAACTTGGCTTCCCAGCCAAATGCCCTTTGGGGTAACCCTTGCCTCAGTGTTTGCACACATAGGTTCTTTGTCTTTTATATATATATATATATATATATATATATAGTATATTTGTCATTGGAAATAATGAACATCATGAAAAGCACAGGAAAAAAACATAGAGTTACAAGCCTCCACCCCCTCCCCAAATATACAGAAGAAACACAACTATGAAAAAAACATTCACACCCTTGTAAGGTCTTGCACTGTCTGCAACTTGAACAAACTGTTAATATTAATAAGGAATTGTCTTACTGTGGAAAAGACTGGATATTTTGTAATCACTGCCTCGCTAAACATGCAGAGCTCCAAGTGCTGTCAGAGATCAGTCTGGCAGTAACCAGGAAATACTGTAGGGGCATTCAAAAATCAGAGCTGTCAATGGTGTTCCTAAAGGGCCAAAAAGAATGCTTTCCATTCAATAACTCAAAGCAGAGGTTAGGTGTAGCTGAGATGTATAGTGCTAAATTTTTTAAGGTGCAGCTAAGGTGTATGCCGCTTACTTTTAAATTTGTAAGGTGCAATTTAGGTGAACACTGCTCAATGTTAAGATTTCAAGGTAGAGATGAGATGTATATTTAGTACAAGTTTTGAAGGAAGAGCTGAGATGCTTATAATTAGTGAGGTGTGTGTAAGACAGCTGACATTCAGAATACATTTTGCAAGATAAATGGTGTTATCTTTGTTGATGACATGCCTAGTATAACAAAATACAGTGCCATCCACCAGGATAAAGCACGTCTATCACAGTTTATTTCTGTGATATTTTGCAGAATACTGCAGAACTCAGTGTAATCCACTGGCAATTACACCAGTTTGTCTTGCAGTCTAAGCATGTTGCAAGCAAAAACAACATAGGTTAAATGTCATAATGTTATGTTTAACTGATGGGAGAGCAGCTGAAACAATACCTGATAATATCACATTGCAGCTATGCTACATTGAAACCAGACCAGTGAAGTCAGAGCTATTTTGAAAGGCTTACATTTGCAAATGTATGATATAAATCATATGCACAATGGCTTGACTCAGAATATGACATTTATCTTCATTTGTGTGAGGCTAGGACCTTTATATAGTGTATATTGGAACGTAGTTCAGCATGGATTTCCATGCCATGTAAAAAGTTGCTGTGTTGCACTAGTGACATCTGTACTGCAGCACAATTACTTTTCATTCTGCTGCAGTTCATACGTCATCAGACAAGGCTCACAAGCTGTTTGTGACTCGCAGCGATGGATCAAGCAGAGAGGGGCAGGATCCACATGACACCAGAAAAAAAGGCAGGATCAACCAGATAAGTTAAATTTACTATTACTGTCCTGCAGGGTCAACCAGATTTTTTTTTAATTTCAACACCCAGTCATCCAAATGAATATCCTCTTGGTAAGCAACAGGAGCAGTGCCCATTTTTTAAACTTCAAAACCCTGCCCAAACCTGAAAGTCAACCAATTGAAATATGCCAGGTCCCTAACAACCATGCAGCGTGCCCTAGCAACCAGGGCTAACTCATCCATAAGCACTGAGATTTCTGCTCAGGAAAAAAACAAACATTAAGGTGCCAAACTTTATTTGTATTTGTTTTTAGAGGACTCCATATACTATATTGAACAATGTATGGATTACTATACACAACAAGGCTCTTTTCAATCTCATTTTTACTATGCCGACCGAGAGACCTCTTGAGCTTCGCTCTCGAGGTCATCCGGTCAGCAAAGTAACCACTCGGTTGAGAACAGCCTTGTTGTGTATAGTGATCCATACATTATCCTATATAACTCTCTCATGGCTAAAGTTATCACTGGTGAGGTATTCTCCCTCCTCACTCATGAAGACAGTTTACATATTCTGAGTAAGACCATTGTGTATCCCCTATGTATTATAACTCTTGGTGGAGAGACAAAGTTTAGAGCTGTAATACCTGACTCTGTGAGACCCCATCCTGAAATGTTGCATTCAGTTCCATCAGGGAATGGACCATCTGGTAAGCAAGCTGTCTTCACATACTTTGTTTCTTGGGCACAATGACCATTAATTGGCTGCAGTTTAAGTAAAGCTAAATAAATAACAAATAATAAGAATAATAGATGAAACCATCGGCATACAGTATCTGGATGATATTTGATCACTTTCAGTAACTAATCATTTACTACTTGACATGTTTTATGTAGATTTAGGTTGCATTTTCTGCAGTAGCCAATAAGTTATCCCTCAAAGCAAGATACCCTAGAAAAATCATGAAAAACATATTTTGAATGAAAGTTCTGGTGTTCAGATAGCAAGATTGCATATTTAAGGGCTGAGATTTCTCTAAAACAAGGATTGGGGAACATGATAAAAGTCCTCAATTAAAAGTTTGGGTGCTTCATTTCTGGGGCATTTAAACTTGCTGTGGGGGGCCATCAGAGGGAATGGAAACAATACAGTCTAGCCCATCAGGTTGGTAATGTCAGCACTGGGAAAAGGGAGGACAAGAGTTTAGCGGATATGGATAGAAAACAGGGACAGAGTAACGGGCACAATGAGAAACAGAGGGAGGGAGCAGTAACAGGTGCAAGTTGAGAACAATGGGACAAGAAGAAAAATAATGGCAGAGGGACCAGGAACAAGTTTGGAATGTAATGCATATGAATGCCTGAAGTCTGGGAAACAAAATCCCTGATCTAGTGGCTTTAATGGGGAAGACTGACATAGACATAACGCCACAATAAAGACGTGCTACACTAATAACCACTCATTGGACACAACTATACCAGGATATGTCTTGTATAGGAGAGATAGGGAGGGAAGGAAGGGGGAGGTGGCACTTTACATCAAAGAGACAATCAAGGCGAAAGAAATCCAGGCCAAAAATGAGGAGGCAGAGGATTTGTGGGTCACCCTTGATCCAGGTAATGGAACATCTGTTAAAACAGGAGTGATCTACAAGCCACCAGGTCAGGGGTAGGGGGCGGACAAGTTAATGCTGGAGTCAATATACAACATGATGAATAAGGGGGAGGTTCTGCTTATGGGCGATTTCAACATACCTGACGCAGACTGGTCCATGGTCCATCCCAACAGGGGCCTCGAGCAGGACCAGGGACATTGTGGAGTCCCTACAGGAAGCAGGCCTAAGATAACTGGTACAGGATCCAACCAGGGATAGGAATATCCTGGATCTAGTGCTCACCAATGGAGACAGGATCACGGATCTCCTTGACCATCACATGGTTTGGGTCAAGTTGGATACAGGAATACAGGCCACACATATACAAGCTAAAATACTAGATTTTAAGGGAGCTGAATTTGCAGTGATAGGAAGGAGGGTTAATGAGGAGCTTGCTGGGAGGGGGACAGGAGAGGGTGTGGAGGGGCAATGGGCGCACATTAAGGAGTCCATTAGCAGGGTAACCAATCAATGTCTGAGGATGAAGAATAAGGACAAGAGAAGGAGAAGGACAATCTGGCTTTCTAAGGTGGTGGCAGTTAAAATCAAGGCCAAGAGAGTAGCCTTCTGAAAATACAAGGGGACACAAGATAATGGGGACAGAGAAGAGTGCCAAAAATGCCGGAGAGAGGCAGGGGCAGCGGTGAGAAGTGCTAAAGCACAGACAGAAGAAAGGCTAGCATAATCAGTGAGGAAAGGGGGCAAGATATTCTTTAGGTACATAAGAGAGAGAGAGGAGGAAGTCCAGAGGGGGTATAGTCAGATTCATAGAGGGACAATGAAGAGAGGATAGAAGGGGACCTAGAGAAGGCCACAATCCTTAACAGATAATTCTGCTTGGTCTTTACTAGAGAGGGAGTGAGGCAGGGACCAGAACTGGAAAACAGATGTGCAGAGGGGGAAATATTGAGCTTCACAACATTTACAGAACAGAGGGTCCTACAGGAGCTTATAAAACTAAAGGTGGACAAAGCAATGGGGCCATATGGAGTACATCCAAGGATCCTAAAAGTACTGAGGATGGAGCTGGCAGCACCTTTGGCAGCCCTGTTCAGCGAGTCGCTGAACATGGGGGTGGCCCTGCTGGACTGGAGAAAAGCAAATGTGGTCCCTCTTCACAAGAGTGGTAGCAAGGAGGATGCAGGGAACTACAGACCAGTGAGTCTCACCTCAATAGTGGGGGAAAATCATGGAGACACTGATTAAGGAATGTATTGTGGATCACCTGGTATCCATTGGAATGCATGATCCAAGACAGCATGAGTTCATGGTGGGAAGGTCCTGACAAACAAATCTGATAGATTTTTGTTTGACTAGGTGACCAAGGTGGTGGACAAGGGAGGAGCAGTGGATATTACCTACCTTGATTTCAGCAAGGCCTTCAACACAGTCCCACATAGAAGGCTGGTAAACAAGCTTGGGAGTCTAGGGGTGGGACACAGGGTGGTGAACTGAGTCAGAAATTGGTTAGTGGACAGAAGGCAGAGAGGGGTGGTAAATGGCGCACATTCGAAAGGAATGGGAGTCATCAGTGGGGTGTTACAGGGGTCAGTCCTGGGACCAGTCGTCTTCAATGTCTTCATAGCAGAAGGGCTAGAGGGAAAAGTACTGTATGCTTGTTTGCAGGTTACATCAACATCTGCAACAGAGTAGGTACTCCAGGGGGAGTAGAGAGAATGAAAAGAAACATGGAAAAGCTGGACAAATTGTCTGAGGTATAGCAGTTAAGGTTTAACGTGAAGAAGTGCAAGATCATTCACATGGATAACAGAAATCCTGGGGAAAGCTACATGTTTGGGAGTGACTTGTTGATGGTCACTAGAGAAGAGAGGGATTTAGGGGTCATTATATCAGATAACCTGAAATCCACCAAACAGACCACAAAAGCAGTTGGAGGGCTATTGGGATGTTAGGGTGTATAGGGAGGGGTTTTACAAGCCATAGGAGAGATGTGGTGATTCCACTGTACAAGACGCTCGTTAGGACTCACCTAGAGTACTGTGTGCAGTTCAGAAGGCTGCACCTGCATAAGGATATTGATAGGGTGGAAACAGTGCAGAGGAGGGCAACTAAGATAGTGCAGCGTCTGCAGGACAAGGCATATGGGGACCTCAATATGTACACATTGGAACAGAGACGGGAGAAGGGGGACATGATTGAGACTTTCAAATATCTTAAGAACATACTATAAATCATACTTCTCAACCTTTTGTTCAGTGAAATGAGGGACACAGACACTTAAAATGAGGGACAGTGAGGGACAATGACCCTCATTATGAGGGCCGCATCCTCAAACATGGGGATACAAGCTCAGAACACACTGCAAACCACTGTGTTTGCTGTTGATTCAGGATCTTAGAATAGTGTGACTTTCCACTTAAAAGTCTGAATTTACATCACATTCTTTTTGTGGTTGGTACCTTTTCAATGAGGGATGGACGAGGGACACAGTATTTTTTAGGGGTAAAATGAGGGATGTCCCTTGTAATGAGGGACAGTTGAGAGGGATGCTATAAATAAGGTGGAAGGGGACAGCATCTTCCAGTACAAAAAATACAGTAGAACTAGAGGGCATGACATGAAATTGGGGGGTTCACGTAACGGGTAATGTGAGAAAGTTCTTTTTTACAGAGAGGGTGGTGGATGCGTGGAAAGCCCTGCCTCAGGAGGCGCTGGGAGCACATACAGTGGAGGGATTCAAGAGGGCATGGGACAGGCACAAGGGAATCATACATATGAGGGGGGCATAGCTGAGGCTGCTGATCTAGTAGAGGCAGCAGGAACAAATTGGTAAAATGGGCAGACTAGATGGGCCTTGCGGTCCTTTTCTGCCGTCAGCTTCTATGTTTCTATACCATCCTTCCATTACTAGAAATGATTCACACGAATCTTGTTAAGTGGAGTAAGCAGGCATTATGCTTGTGTTGATATCCATTCAGTTTTGGTAAGTTCGACCAGTATGAATGATCCGCTGGTCCAAAGCAGGACATGGATTTTCTGAATCCATTATCTGGGCTTAAAGCATCTTGCACTATGCATGCATTTGGTTATCCTGGCACATTAGGTTACTATATCTGCAACTCTAGCTTATGGTATTGTCGCGTTTCTATTTGCATCCTTACATTTGGTGCGATAATGTGTCACAGAAATGTAAGCACGTGGACCATAATGGCAGAAAAAGGCCTCATGACCCAACCAGTCTCTCTAACCACATCCAAATATGTTGTGAGTACCCTAGTAGTTACTCTTACCTCCATCTCTGATGCCACCTTCCCCCAATCGTTGATAACCCTACTGTAAATGCGTATCTCACCCATGCTTAAATCATACCACCATTTGCATAGACCTCATCCCTCGTCAACTTGTTCCTCTTCTCCACCACCCTTTCTCTAATAAAATACTTCCAAATATAATTTCTGAATCTCCCACCTGTCAGTTTCATAGAGTTCCTCATGTGCCCTTGTTCAAGCTCATTTTATTTATAATTTTTTTTATTTATTGAAAAAGTTTCACCAGGAAGGCACGCTGGCAACAAGTTGCTCATCTCCTGGTGTGACCTGGGGGGTAGGGAACATGAGGATAGTGTACAGAGATTTGGTACACAATATAGATATACAATTTGATTACATTCAATAAAGTGAGCAGACTTTACAGAAGTATTGAAAAGGAGGAATGCTAACAGGAACAAACTAGATGGCTACAATGCTAACAATCTTGAACAAGATAGATATGATAGCACAGATATCTTTGGCAAACACTTAGTGGGACATAGCTTTGTAGTTAGAAAATGGCTGGCTAGAATACAAGGAGATTGAACTAGGGCAAGATTGTGAGGAGAAAGACAGATAGAACAACATTTTCAAGGTGTAACAAAAGTGCAAGGTTGACTATAAGTGCATTAGAGATTAGGGGTTAGCCAATAACTATGGTAAGGGTGGGTGGGGGCATATAGACAGAGAGCAGCATGGTAGAAAGGGGGGGATTTGGAGGATGGGAAGGCAAGGGGTGGAGGAGAAGGATCTGCCAGGGTCTGACCCCTCCATAATGCTGGGGACCCTGCCTGCACCTGGCGGAGGTCAGGCATGAACAGAAGGGAAGCAGATTGTAGACACTGGGAGTTAGAGCACATGTTGAAAGAAGCGAGGGGGAAGGTAAGGATTTGCCAAGGCCTGGTCCCTCCAGTATGCTGTGGGCCCTACCTGCACAAAGCAGAGGTAGAGCATGACAGGAGGGAAGCAGGTTGTAGGCAGCAGAGGTAGAGCATGACAGGAGGGAAGTAGGCAGCGATGAGGAGTAGGCTTCAGAAGGACCAAGAGAGAGGGAGGTGGGAGAGAAGAGGGTCTGAGATCCAGCCCTTTCAGGAAAGAATGGAGTGGGAGTGGGAGGTGAGGAAGGTGTTTGTCTAGGTTCTGGACCCTTCCAGAATGCAGAGAACCCTGCCAGGGGCCTAGGCAAAGCAACGGTGAGTGGGTGGTGAGGGTAAGCTGGTGTACAGAGGAGGGAATGGGGGGTGGGAGTGAGGTGGAAAGGAAGGGGTGCTGGGGGGAGGGTTTTGCAGGAAAGAGGTGGGCATGAAACTGAAGCAGGCTCATGGGGAACAAGTTAAGGAGGACTGTAGCAGGAGCAGCTAGCAGACAGAAAATTATATAAGGCAGAGGCAAGGGAGTGGGAGGAGGAAGAATGTCATATTTGAGATGGGAGGGAGTTCCAGATTTTGGGGAAGCATTGGGAGAAGCCTGATTGGCTGATGAGGGTGGTACGACGGGGGACTACCAGGGTGCGAGTGTCAGAGGATCTGAGGGAGTGGGAGGAAGACAGGGGGAGGGAGGGAGCATGAGAGATAGGAAGGAAGGAAGTACACCAAGCCAAAGTTTGGAAGCTAGCACAGTGAGCCAGGCATCTGTTAGCAAGCGGGAAAAGGACAGGGCATGGTAAAGGTCACAATGATGGGTTCGAGATGGGGCATCAAGAACGAATCGACAGAAGGAGTTGAAAAGAGAGTTCAATCTGGTAAGGGAAGATATGGGAGCGACACCATAGACTACATCACAGTAGTCAAAAATTGGGAGGATCATCTTCTGGCCAGGTTCTCACCGGGCCATAGGAAGGATGCGACTACAGTTCCTATAAAGGGCTCCAAGCTTGAGAAATATTTTTTTCAGAATGGCATCAATGTGGCCAGAGAAGTTGAGGTGTTGGTCCAACCAAACCCCAAGGTATCTGAAAGAGGGGGTGTCCTCAAGGATGGTCCCATCAAGGGTGTGGAAATAGGATAAGGGGTGGAGCCTAGAGAGTCTCTGCCTTGTGCTGAAGGTCATGGAGACTGTCTTTTTGGCATTTAGGAATGGTTGATGTGAGGCAGACCAGACCTGAACCTGGTGGAAGTCATTCTGTACAGTGGTTGCTACATCAATGGTGGTTTTGCCAGGGGTGAACAAGATGGTGTCATCGGCATACATATGGATAGAAGAGGAGGGGGAGCAGACTGAGGGAGGGTCATTTAGGAAGATGGAGAAAAGGATGGGGCCGAGCACAGAGCCCTGTGGGACTCCTGTGTAGACTGGGAGGGGGTGGAGAGGTTGCATTCTGAAACCTGACTGATTGTGTTTTGCCTGTGAAGTAAGGTCTAAACCAGGTAAGAGCAGACACACCAGCAGCCATAAGGGAGTCGAGAAGGAGGGTATGGGAGACTGTGTCGAAAGCCTTGCTAAGGTCGACAAAGATGGCAGAGATGATGAGGCCATTGTCCATCCCGGTAAGGATGGAGCCAGTGAGCCTAAGGAGGGAGGTGGTAGTGCAACAGTTCTTCCGAAAGCCAGATTGAAATGGGGTGAAGAAGGAGGAGTCAGCAAGAAAACAGATCAGGAGGACCAGGTGTTCTTGGAGCTTGGCAAGGGCGGGAATGAGGGAGATTGGGCGATAGTTGGCAGGGGAGGAAAGATCAGCACCCTTAGGGAGAGGGAGGACAACCGCATGTTTCCAGGGCATAGGGAAGGAGGAGGACATAAGGGAGAGATTTAAACCAGCCTGATGGTGCTGAGGGTTGAGGTGCTGGATGTCACACCTCGCGCCACGCTGGCAACCCATGTTTGGGAACGAGCATGGGTCGTCGGGGGTCGTGGGAATGAGGAAGTATAGAGTGTCCCATAGACTGCTGTCCTTCCTCGGGGAGGGGGGCCTAGCCCTTGCCGTTGCAGTAGCAGCCCCTGGTGGCAGCTGGGGGATTGCCTGACAGGCATATGCAGGGGATTGGGGCTGCGGCAGACACCCACATTGAGCAGGGCATCATTGCATATCCGAGCCCCGGGGCAACACTCAAGGACAAAATCCCCCAGCATGGATAGGCGAAGGCACCTACTGTGTTGGTCCACACTCCCACCGTCGGACCTGCCTGTGGGACCCCCCCCCTTACTCCAGTGCATTAGATTGTTAGATAGAGTGCCAGGGTGGGTGGCCCTACCCCGGGCGGCTCAGAGTTGGGGGGTCCACTGGATCATAGTGCTTGTCAGGTAATGTTTCAGACTGGGAGGGAGAGACCAGCACGGGGTAGTTGGAGAGAGTTCCACGACTGTGAGAATAAAGAAAGTTAAAAAAAAAGAGAAATTTAGAATTAGAGAGACAGAAGGTAGGCAATAGCTGGGTCTGAGAGGTAGAGAAGTTTAGGTTCAAGGTCATCCAGAGAGGAGCTTTTGGAGGAACTGAGAGAGAGGAGTGCCATTAGTATCTCCTCAGGGGAGATAGGACAAAATAAGAAAGGGGGGTGGGTATGGGGGGTGAGTGGTAGGAGACGGAGAATGAGTGGAGGAGAGGCTTGAGGGGAGGGATTTTAAAAGGGTTAAGGCACAGGAGGTGTAGTAGGAGTTGAACTCCTGAGCCACTATGCAAGGTTCAGACTCTAGTGTGTTGTTTACATTAAGTACGGGGGATGCGAGGGGAGACTAGTGAGTGGACTACTTTCCAAAATTTGGAGGGAAAGTTTATGTTATTGAGGAAGAGAATTTAAAATATTCAGACTTGGCAAGTCTGATTGCTTTAGCACAAGTGTTTCTTAGCCTGCGATAGCTAGTAATAGTTGATGGAAGCTGAGAGGCCTTGTGTTTCCTCCGTGCTTTATTGTACTCCCTGAGGCAGGTCATTAATTCAGGGGTGATCCAGGGATTATGGATACCTCGGACTCTAGTGCATTTGAAAGGGGCATGGAAGTCCCAGGTAGTCATAAATCTGTCTTTGAAGTAAGTGAGGGCTTGGTCGATGGAAGTGGCGGATGCAATTGGGGACATAGAAACATAGAAACATAGAATTTGACGGCAGATAAGGACCGCTTGGCCCACCCAGTCTGCCCATTTCTCTACCTGATGGATAAGCTGCAGATCCTAGTTAACCAGCAGCCTACTTCTTCCTACCCCCAACCCCTAGAATTGCCTTATGACTGTCCCATGCATGCTTGAATTCCACCACTGTTTTGACTCCACAACCTCCTCTGAAGGCCGCTCCATACATCCACAACCCTCTCTGTGAAAAAATACTTCCTTAAATTACTCTGAGCCACCCCTTCTATCTTCAAATTGTGCCCGCTTGTCTTGCACACCTCTTTTTTTGAAAGATGCTACCCTCTTGGACTTTGTTGATTCCCTTGAGGTACTTGAAAGTTTCTATCATGTCCCCCTCCTCCTTTCCTCGAGGCTATACATATTAGGCTCCTTAAGTCTCTCTTCATATGTCTTCCGGTGCAGACCCTGCACCATTTTAGTTGCCCTCCTCTGGACAGCTTCCATCCTGTCTATGTCTTTGCGGAGATTGGGTCTCCAGAACTGCACGCAGTACTCCAGATGTGGTCTCACCAGCTGTCTGTACAGAGGGATAATAACTTCTTGTTTTCTACTGGTGATGCCTCTCCCTATGCATCCCAGTATCCCCCAGCCCTCCTTGCTGCCCTCTCACATTGCTTGCCCTCCTTTAGGTCATCTGATATGACTACCCCCAGGTCCCTTTCCATTTTTGTTGTTGTTAGTATCTCACCCCCCATTGTGTACTCTTCCCCTGGGTTTGTTTCCAGGTGCATTACCTTGCACTTCTTAGCATTGAATCTAAGCTGCCATACATTTGACCATTCCTCTAACCTTGCCAAGTCCCTTCTCATCCTTTCCACCCCACCTTGTGCATCAACTCTGTTGCAGATCTTTGTGTCATCTGCAAGAGACATACTTTTCTTCAGTCCCTCTGCAATGTACGCTTATAAAGACATTGAAGAGGACCAGTCCTAATACTGAACTCCTCGGTACCCTACACTAACCCCCTTTTTTCAGAGTGGACTCCATTTACTATTACTCTCTGTGTCCTATTCTCCAGCCAATTCTTTACCCAGGCTGTCATCTTGGGACCCACTCCCAGGCTGGCTAACTTGTATATAAATCTTTTGTGTGGGACTGTGTCAAATGCCTTGCTAAAGTCTAGGTAGGCCATGTCCACAGCCCCTCCCTGATCAACTACTTTGGTCACCCAGTCAAAGAAATCTATCAGATTTGTCTGGCATGACCTTCCGCTGTGAATCCATGCTGCCTTGGGTCCTGTGCCCTCTGGCCTCTAGATACTCAACAATCCTTTCCTTCAGAAGTGATTCCATCATTTTCCTACCACTGAGGTTAAACTAACAGGTCTGTAGTTTTCTGCTTCTGCCTTGCTCCCACTTTTGTGAAGGGAATCACATCTGCCCTCCTCCAGTCCTCAGGTACCACCCCATCCTCCCATGATTTGTTAAAGAGGGTAGTCAGTGGTGTCACTAGTTCTACCCTTAGATCTTTTAGAATTCTGGGATGAATCCCATCAGGCCCCATTGCTTTGTCCACCTTCAGTTTTAAGAGCTCTTTCAGAACCCTTTCTTCTGTAAATGGGCTGGTATCAACTTCTGTATCCAGAGTGTTTCTACTGTTTGTTTTAGGTACCTCCCCCTCTTCATTTGTAAATACTGAGCAAAATATTTGTTTGGTATCTCTGCCTTTTCACAGTCACCCTCTGCCCACCCTCCCTCCCTTAATTAAGCCTCACTATCCGTCCCTTGGTCTTCCTTCGCTCCCTGATGTACCTATAAAGGTTTTATCCCCTTCTTAACTGAGTTGGCTATCTTTTCTCGGTTATGGCCTTTGCTGTTTTGACTACCTTTCCAGCTTCCTTCTGGTTTAACTGATACAGTTCTCTGTCCTGTTCCTTCTGTGATTCCTTGTACTTCCTGAATGCTTTCTTTTTCTCTTGAACCTTCACTGCCACTTCCTTTGAGAACCATAGTGGTTTCTTACCTCGTTTGTTTTGTTTATTTGCTTTACACAAGGCTTGTTACCTCTGTGATGGCAGTTTTATTATTCCCCATTGTTCTTCCACCCTCCTTCCTGCCCATTTGCTAGTGCATGCCTTAGGCACTCACCCATTTTGGCAAAAGTCAGCCTCCTAAAATCCAGTACCTTTGTCTTTGTATGGCTTGACTCTATTGCTGTGTTTATTATGAACCATACTGTTCGATGGTCGCTAGTTCCCAGATGGCTACCCACTTCTACATCTGTGATCCTCTCTTCATCTCCATTTGAGAGAACCAGGTCTAAGATTGCTCCCTCTCGAGTGGGCTCCAATACTAGTTGTCTAAGGCATGCCCCCTGTAGGGCATCTAGAATAACCCCACTCTTAGAAGTGGCTGCTGCAACTGCACTCCAGTTAACATCTGGCATATTCAGATCACCCATCAGCAATATCTCCCCTTTATCTGCCATTCTAAGTATACTTTCTATCATTTCCTTGTCCATTTCCTCCCCCTGAGAGGGGGGTCTGTATACAACCCCTGTGCGGATTGTGGTGCCATTGCCTGCCTCCAAATTGACCCACAGTGCTTCTTCTCCTCCCTGTTTACCCTTTTGTTCTGTTGCTTTGATTTCTTCTCTTATGTAGAGAGCTACTCCTCCTCCTCTTTTACCCTCCCTGTCCCTCCTGTAGATAGTGTATCCTGGTATGTTTATGTCCCAGTCATGGTTCTGTGTGTACCATGTTTCTGTGACTGCCACGATATCCAGATCTTCCTCCTCCATCAAGGCCACTAATTCAGGAAGCTTGTTACCCAGACTACGGGCATTGGTACTCATTGCTCTCCATTTTTTGATGGCTTTACCTTCTGTAGCGGCATCCCCCACTGACCTTTCTACCTTGGTCTTTTTCTCATTTAGTACCCTGTTTTGTAGGGGGAGGCTGGGATTATCCACTCAGCCAGCGCCCCCCGCCACCCCAAACACATCACAAATGCTCTGCCAACCACAAATAACCTAAACTACACTTCCTTATACTCGCACTCCTATTACTTGCCTCAGGAAATGTACATCCCAATCCTGGTCCCCTCCCCCCCAGCTGGGAATGTGGGACCAATCAGAATTGGATATATCACTGAGGAGAGAGTTTAAGTCAAGGGAACTGAAAGAGCGGAGTTGCAGGATTTTATGTGGTGGTTTAGGTCTGTAGACCTTCCTGACCCTGAAGATAAGGTGGTGATCGCTGAGGGCATCCAGGAGGACGCCGGACTTGATGACTTGGTGATGGTGGGAAGTGAGAACCCAGTCTAACAGCAAGCGGTTTGGGGTGTTGTGATTTAGTCAGGTAGGCTCTTGGATAAATTGGGAAAGATTCAGAGCAGAGATATCACTTTGTGTCTTAGAAGTGGTTGATGACAGCCAGTTTAGATTTACATCACCTAATACATAAAGCTCACTGTAACCCCTAGATGGCGCTATCCCAGGGGCTACTACCCCTGCCTGATTTGCCACTAACAGGTTGAGGGGCCTGGATCCAATGGCGGGTGCCTCCACCCAGAGGTCAGGGTTTGCAATAGTTAAACTTACTTGGTCACAGCCCTCTGGGACACTGCAACCCCTTTCTTCCCACTAGTGGCCCACACAATATATCAGAATTACCTTCACAGTATACACTTACCCCAGGGCTGGTTCAGGCACTGGGACCTCCTGTAAATAAGATGCAGTGCAACAATCACAGTACAATACTTTAACATAGACAAATACCTCAGGCAGGCTGCTTTCTATCCCGATCGCAATTACTGCACAATACCCGGAGAACACACAGCAGATTCAGTTCCTGACAGACCGAGTGCAATTCAGCAATTTCTCCAGTCTTCTACAGGGTGAGCCTGGTTTCTACTCTTCAGATATCCTTTGATTCTCTTACAGGACGGATCAGTCCTAACAAGCAGTTACACAAGCTGCAGACCGGAACTCCGGACCTACACATGTTCCGACTAAAACTGTGCACTGAAGGAGCACAGGGTTCCTTTCCCTTCACTGCCAGAGCTAAAACTGAAACTCCAACAGACAAAACCGGCACTTCCTTTGAGTTCCTCCCAGTTCTTGACTGGATTGGCTGTCACTCAATAGACTGCTCCTGTTGGTCCAAAAAGGCGCCGAAGTCTAAACTGCATCTCCCAGAGTCATTGCCCATACAATCCTCTTGTGGCTGGCTCAGATTATGAGTCCAAGTTCTGATTCGTCCAAGGCACCATTTTAGAGCTAGCTTACCCCACACTGATTGGTCCAGTTCAGCAGTTCAAAACCAGAATGGGGAACTAGGCAGACACAGTTCTGACTGCAAAGAAAGCAGGTTAGACAAACTGTAATTTCATTATTACTCTAAATGATTTCTGGCAAACAGTTACATCTTTCAGATAGGTTCCTTTGCACTCCTAGTGACTGCAAAATGGAGTGAATTGGCAGCAGCTCGAGTGGTACTCAAACAGAGAAGCACACAGTCCCCCATACATCTAATTATGTCTGCAAGCAGACAGCTCTTAAAAGAGACAGTACCAGAGGCTCTAAAACACTCACTGATAAATGGCTTAAATGCCAAACACCATTCAGGCCTGGAGCATTCAAGCAAGCTCCTGGAGTCTTTGGGAACCCCCATTTGCAGGGGTTACACCTTCCTGGCCTGGGAAAGCTTGGCGTCCCGGCGTCAAGCAAGTACCATAAGTTTCAACTACAACCATATACATTTGCATTAGGCTCGCACATGTAATCATCAGTCAATATATCATTTTACCAAGAACACATTTCTGAAACATTGCAGTACGTCCTCTTTACACAGTATTACATACACATTGTACCATAACTCAAGTTATTACCTCTTGTGCATGAAACCTGAAGAGAGGGGCCCTTCCTATCAGTTACCTTGGGGCTGGATGGGGCAAGGCACCATACTTAGAGGGCAACACAAGTAACTTGAGTTAGCACTGACGCTCAGTTTGGGCAATGAGCTCGGGGACACATACACTCCTTTATGGACAACATTGAGAGGCAGATCCACTGGCCGGCTCAGGGAATCATAACTGAGGTGCACCACAGGCTTTACAGCTCGACCAGTCTTTCTAGGGGAACTGTTACAGTCTCTGCACTCTGAGCCTCATTTTCAGCATTGTCCTCACTTGTCAGGGGAGTCTCCATGGGGTAGAGAGGCTAGAACTTGGGGCACTTTCAGCTCCAGGAGTTACAGTTTCTGAGTCCACAACATTTGGCTCGCATGGAGAGCTTTTGGACACTGGCAGTGGACTGTCAGGGCACTCAAAATACTCTTCTTGTTCTGGTGTATCAGCAGTCTGACCCAGTCCATCATTTTCCTCCCCTGAAAGCTCAAACAGTTCAACCATGCACAATGATTCCATTTCATCTGATCTGATGCTTTGCACTTCACTTGCTGGGAGCATTGGCTCCAGGGACGAAGCTGGGGGCTTAGACAGTCCAGAAGGCCCAGCTTCATCTCCAGTATTGACTAGGGGATTGCCCCGAAACAATTGACTCAGTTCGTAAGGATAGTATTCAAAGTCACGCTCAGTTTCTTCCGATATGGACTGACAGTCATGCTCAACTGGGACTTGTGGAGGGAACACTTTAACTTTGCTTCTGTAGGTGCAGACTTTCTTGATCTTTTCTTAGCAGCAGCTCTAGTCACTGGTCCAGAGGGGCATCTTCTGGGGGCTCAGACTCAATCAAGATTTGTCCAATGGGCAGTAAATGATTTCTATGCATTGTTTTACATCTTTTGAATTACTCTCAGGCCTTACTTTGTACACTGGAAGATCATCTAGTTTGCCCACTATAATGTGAGGGAGATGGTGCCATCTGTCAGCAATCTTGTGTTTGCCATGCAGTCCCAGATTTCTTAGCAATACCCGATCTCCTCCTGGAGTTCCTGTGCTTTTACCTTTTATCATACCTTTCTTTGTTGGCCAGATTTCTTTTGCAGCCATGGTTTGAGCCAGTTGGTACGCATGAGTTAGCTGGGCCTTTAACTTTGCACATACTGTAAATAGTTGTCAGCTTGAACCCCATCAGGAGAGACCCCAAAACACACATCTACCGTAGTCGAGCTTCTCTTCCAAACATCAGGCGGTAGGGGAGAACCCAGTGGCATCACTTTTGGTGCAGTTATAAGCATGTACCAGGGTGCTAATTTGTTGGCTCCATCTAGGCTTGTCCTTTGGGTGCAGGTTGCCTAGCATATCTAGCAAAGTGCTTTTGAAACGTTCAGGCTGTGGGTCCCCTGGGGTGGTAAGGAGTGGTTCTGGACTTTCGCACTCCCACAGAGAAAGCATCTCTTTGATCAGGCGACTCTCAAAGTCTCTTCCTTGATCAGAATGGATTCTTTGTGGAGCCCCATAGTGAACAAAAAAGTTTTCTACAAGTACTTTGGCCACAGTGGATGCTTTCTGGTCTTTGGTGGGGAAAGCTTGGGCATATCTCGTGAAAGGTCAGTGACCACCAGCACATTACTGATATTTCTTTGATCTGACTCCAAACTCAGAAAATCAATACAGACCAGCTCCATGGGTGCACTGGTGGTGATGTTAACAAGGGGGGCAGCCCTCTGGGGCAAAGCTTTCCTCTGTAAGCAGCGACTACAAGTTCGAATGTGTTGCTCCACATCAGCCCCCATCTTAGGCCAATAGAATCTGGATCTCACCAAGTCAAGTGTTCTGTCTATACCAAGGTGCCCCATGTGGTTGTGCAAGGACATCAGTACTGAGTCTCGAAAGGCAGTGGGCAGCACTAGTTGTTGTTTGTCTACTTGTCCCCCTCTGTCTACTGTTTCTCTGTATAACAGTTTATTGATCAGTTTCAGCTTAGGACCTTCTTTGTATAATAGTGCAGTTCTCAAATCCGTGGAGCGTAATTTGGACACATCTTTTCCTGCATAGAGGGCTTCTAAAGCTGCTTTGATCATGGGATCACGGATTGAGCCCACGAATACTGTCATTGTCCAGCTGAGGCAGTGCACCAATGTCTATTGCAGAAAAGTGGCAATAAGCAGCAGGTATGCAATTCTCAGAGGGTCCCAAGCAATCCACCATGCAGTCCACTGGTCTGTGGACATTGTTCCTCCCTGTCAAACTTCGGCATGCCCGAATGTCAGGTTCTGCCAATCGGACCCAATCATTCTGGGGAACAGGCCTCCGGAGAGAGCATCAGCATCTATGTGGTTCAGACCTGCTCAGTATTTGAGAGCATAGTCATATGTAGATAATGCAGAAAGCCACCTATGGCCAGTGGCATCCAACTTAGCTGAGGTCTGCACATAGGTCAAAGGATTATTGTCAGTTTTACTAGTTTTTAGCCCCATACAAGTACTCATGGAATTGGTCAACAATAGCCCACTTCAAAGCTAGGAACTCTAACTTATGTACAGGATAGTTCTTTTCGGATGGGGTCAGGCTTCTACTGGCAAAGGCCACTGGTCTCAGGCCATTCTCGTGCTCTTGGTACAACACAGCCCCCAACCCTTGCAAGCTAGCATCAGTGTGCAGGACGTAAGGTTTTCTTGGATCGGATAGGCCAGCACTGAGCATGGGTAAGTTGGATATATGATCTCATGAAAAGCAGTCTCACAATCAGGAGTCCAGCGGGCCTCAAATACTTCACTGGATGAAAATACACTCTTTCAGTCTTGAGGGACGCTGACTTTTGGTATTTTTGTGGGTTGGGGATACCCTTGAGTAAGGTTAAGTAAAGGCGGATCACTCTTGAATAGTCCTTGATGAAACGCCGATAATAACCACAGAATCCCAGGAATCTTTGCAGTTCTTTTAGATTTTTGGCTGTGGCCAGGTGGTCAAGGCCTCAGCTTTACTTGGTCGGCCCTCATTCCTCGGTGGATACTATGTGTCCCACATACTTTACTGATGTTTGAAAGAATTGACACTTATCAATGGACAGTTAAGGCCAAAGTCCTCCAGTCGGTCCAATACCTTAAATAATCTACTCATGTTCCTCCAGTGAGCTGCGAAACACAATAACATCATCTAGGTGTAACCCCCCTGCAAATGGGGGTTCCCAAAAGACTTCCAGGAGCTTGCTTGAATGCTCCAAGCCTGAATGGTGTTTTTCATTTAAGCCATTTATCAGTGAGTGTTTTTAGAACCTCTGGTACTGTCTCTTTAAGAGCTGTCTGCTTGCAGACATAATTAGTTTGTATGGGGACTGTGTGTTTCTTTGATTGAGTACCACTCAAGCTGCTGCCAATTCACTTCATTTTGCAGTCACTAGGAGTGCAAAGGAACCTATCTGAAAGATGTAACTGTTTGCCAGAAATTATTTAGAGTAATAATGAAATTACAGTTTGTCTAACCTGCTTTCTTTGCAGTCAGAACTGTGTCTGCTAGTTCCCATTCTAGTTTTGAACTGCTGAACTGGACCAATCAGTGTGGGGTAAGCTAGCTCTAAAATGGTGCCTTGGACGAATCAGAACTTGACTCATAATCTGAGCCAGCCACAAGAGGATTGTATGGGCAGTGACTCTGGGAGATGTAGTTTAGACTTCAGTGCCTTTTGGACCAACAGCAGCAGTCTATTGTGAGTGACAGCCAATCCAGTCAAGAACTGGGAGGAACTCAAAGGAAGTGCCGGTTTTGTCGGTTGGAGTTTCAGTTGAGCTTTGGCAGTGAAGAAGGAAGGAGCCCTGTGCTTTTTCAGTGTGCAGTTTTAGTCAAAAACGTGTGTAAGGCCCAGAGTTCCGGTCTGCAGCTTGTGTAACAGCTTGTTAGGACTGAATCCGTCCTGTGAAAAGAATCAAGGATCTCTGAAGAGTAGAAACCAGGCTCACCCTGTAGAAGACTGGAAGAATTGCTGAAAATTACACTCGGTCTGTCAGGAACTGAATCTGCTGTGTGTTCTCGGGTATTGTGCAGTAATTGCGATCGGGATACAGATGCAGCCTGCCTGGTATAGTGCTTTCTTTTATATGGATGTGTGAAGAGGTTTGTGTACCTCAAGTGAGCCCTGCTGACATTGAAGGACCCTATCTTATTTGGAGGTCGTGAGTACTAATTCAGGGTTGCTCCTGTTGAATTGCCACATTAAATCCAAATGGAATTACTGTACTGCTGACTGTTTAATTCTCCTTTTCTCTGTGTGAAAGGGCCCTACCAGCTGCCACGGTTTGGACTAGCCACTAGGGCTTGGGTACCCAGGGACAGTAACTGATAGGGATAAGCCTGTGCACAGAGCCATAGGTAGATTATCAGAGTGATAAGCTAATTAACCTGATTTCCCTTGTCCTTGTTATATCCCCTAAATAAATCAGAGCTGCTTGTTTCAGCAAAGTTATACTGCCTGAGGTATTTGTCTATGTTAAAGTACTGTACTGTGATTGTTGCACTGTATCTCATTTCACAGGAGGTCCCAGTGCCGGAACCAGACCTGGGGGTAAGTGTATACTGTGAAGGTAATTCTGATATATTGTGTGGGCCACTAGTGGGAAGAAAGGGGGGTTGCAGTGTCCCAGAGGGCTGTGGCCAGGTTGGTTTGACTGTTGCGGGCCCTGACCTCTGGGTGGAGGCACCCGCCATTGGATCCAGGCCCCTCAACCTGTTGGTGGCGAATCAGGCGGGGGTAGTAGCCCCTGGGATAGCGCCATCTAGGGGTTACATAGGTATACCAGGCACTCTAGTAAGTTCATGTCCCCCACTGCACGCTCCATCAATCGTTGAAAAGTGGCTGGGGCACCTGAAATCCCTTGAGGCATCCTCATGAATTCATAGAAGCCAAGCGGACAGATAAAGGCTGTCTTCTCACGGTCCTCTGGGGCCATCGGGATCTGGTAGTACCCACTGCGGAGATCCAGCACAGAGAACCACTTGCTCCCGTTTAGGCAGTCCAAAGCATCCTGAATGCGGGGCATTGTGTACTGGTCAGGGATAGTCCGCCGGTTTAAGGTGCGATAATCCACACACATCCTTACTGTTCCATTCTTTTTCCTCACTACCACAATGGGGGAAGCATAAGAGCTTCTGGATTCTTGTATTACACCAGCACACCAGCAGCTAACATCTCTTGCAGATGCCATCTCACATCATCTATGTCAGCAGGTGCCAGGCGTCGAGACCTCTCACGAAATGGTCTTTCGTCATGCAGCCGGATATTGTGCTCAGCTCCTTGCACGCATCCTACATCCCATTCCTTTAAAGAAAACACCTGGTCTCTCTGGGCAAGCTTCTCACTGATCCTCACTTTCCATTCAGCTGGCAGCGGGAGTGCGAAATCAAACAAGTCAGGCGTTACTCTGTCATTCTTCCTTGAACTCTTGCTGCTGGGTAGCACTGCAGTGTCTGCACAATGCACATTAGCCAGGATGCAACCTCTATATACTCGAATGTCTCTTTCAGACACATTATGAACTTGGACCATTACCCTTCTGGCATAAGCATGGGCTCTAGCGGGCAAAATACTAGGCTTGACCAGCAGTCCCTCTGGCATTTTTCCATCGCCTGGTGCATCCAACATTAATATTTTATTCTTAACATCCTTTCTGATACGGACCTCTCCCTGTAAGGTACACTGGGCATTTGGCGCCAGGATCAGAGACTCAGGAACCTTCTTCCATACAATTCCGACCGGTTCCTCTGGTTCCCGGATCTCTCTCAACAGTTCGCCCCATTGTGGCATATCTTTTTCCTTGTCAGAGCACTCATTTACTGCCAACCTCTGCCCCTGAACTTCACTTGATGGGTCACCCTCAGTCACTCGGGTCGTAGCCGCAGCTGTTGGTGCAGGTCCCTCCCGAGGTCGCCTTTTCTCAACTCCTCGAATTTTTCTCATTAACTCGTCATAGGAGGGTGGGGATTCCAGTCGATTTGCCAGGCTGAATGAAGCAACAGCAGTTCTGAGAAGGGGGCAGACTTAAGGATCCTGTCCAGCCTGGTTCGGTCCAGTTCAATCGCTGGCAAACTACCCTTTCTGAGGCATTCTTGCAACAATTTTTCCAGCCGAGATACATACACAGACAACAACTCCCCTTGGTACTGTTGTGCATCTCTTATTCTCCACCATAGGTCTTCATCAGAATCTGGGCTCCCATACACATTCTCCAGGGCCTCAAGATAGGCCTGTGCAGTCACTTCAGGGTTACTGGCCCGTTTAGCACGGATGGTAGCCAGGGCAGGACCTCGGAGGCTCTCACTAACCCTCTTTCGCTTTTCGCTTCCAGCATTGCCACTCTAGCACTTGGGGCAACATAGTTCTATCCAGGTCTCCCAGTCATCCTCCCCTTGGGGGTGGGAGGGTGCCAGAGAAGATCCTCAACCTTCGGTAAGAGTTGTGACTAATGGCAGGTGCAGAAATAGGAGTCTGCATTGGTTCAGCCACCATTACGGGTACTGGAGCGGGAGAGGGTGTTGGGGGAGGAACACCCCCAGGTGGCAAGAATAGTTTCTTCAAGTCCTCCACAGTTTTCACTTCCCCCAGCAACCATTTAGCAAATTTCTCCTCAAAGTTTCAGATAGTGGCGGGGCTCATTTCTCCGGTCTTTACTGTCCTTAGTTATCACTCTCCAAGCAGTGAGGCGCCCTCTGGGGTAATGGTCTGTGGCACTTTGGAGCTATCTATGGATCCTTAAACTCTACTAGGGCCAGGAAAGTGTGGGTGAGCAGATTAGCATGCCACCCACCACCACAGGGTTTTGTAAACCTTCCACCTTGGAAAGTACTCCTGCACAGTGTCCGTATTGATACCCAGGGGATGTCAGGATAAGCATAGCATTTGGAGTCGATCTCCTCCCCAGTACACCACTCCACCAGCCGTGCACAGCCACTTCTGTCGGGTACCATTTATTTATTTATTTATTTTTCTTAACAGTGGTTTGTAAATATGGCCACTAGAGGACACACAATCCCAGCGGTGAGGCTCCAAGATGTAACCCTAGATGGCGCTATCCCAGGGGCTACTACCCCTGCCTGATTTGCCACTAACAGGTTGAGGGGCCTGGATCCAATGGCGGGTGCCTCCACCCAGAGGTCAGGGTTTGCAATAGTTAAACTTACTTGGTCACAGCCCTCTGGGACACTGCAACCCCCCTTTCTTCCCACTAGTGGCCCACACAATATATCAGAATTACCTTCACAGTATACACTTACCTCCAGGGCTGGTTCAGGCACTGGGACCTCCTGTAAAATAAGATACAGTGCAACAATCACAGTACAATACTTTAACATAGACAAATACCTCAGGCAGGCTGCTTCTCTATCCCGATCGCAATTACTGCACAATACCTGGGAGAACACACAGCAGATTCAGTTCCTGACAGACCGAGTGCAATTCAGCAATTTCTCCAGTCTTCTACAGGGTGAGCCTGGTTTCTACTCTTCAGATATCCTTTGATTCTCTTCACAGGACGGATTCAGTCCTAACAAGCAGTTACACAAGCTGCAGACCGGAACTCGGACCTTACATGTTTCCCAACTAAACTGTCACTGAAGGAGCACAGGGTTCCTTTCCCTTCACTGCCAGAGCTAAAACTGAAACTCCAACAGACAAAACCGGGCACTTCCTTTGAGTTCCTCCCAGTTCTTGACTGGATTGGCTGTCACTCACAATAGACTGCTCTTGTTGGTCCAAAAAGGCGCCGAAGTCTAAACTACATCTCCCAGAGTCACTGCCCATACAATCCTCTTGTGGCTGGCTCAGATTATGAGTCCAAGTTCTGATTGTCCAAGGCACCATTTTAGAGCTAGCTTACCCCACACTGATTGGTCCAGTTCAGCAGTTCAAAACCAGAATGGGGAACTAGGCAGACACAGTTCTGACTGCAAAGAAAGCAGGTTAGACAAACTGTAATTTCATTATTACTCTAAATGATTTCTGGCAAACAGTTACATCTTTCAGATAGGTTCCCTTGCACTCCTAGTGACTGCAAAATGGAGTGAATTGGCAGCAGCTCGAGTGGTACTCAAACAGAGAAGCACACAGTCCCCCCATACAAATAATTATGTCTGCAAGCAGACAGCTCTTAAAAGAGACAGTACCAGAGGCTCTAAAACACTCACTGATAAATGGCTTAAATGCCAAACACCATTCAGGCTTGGAGCATTCAAGCAAGCTCCTGGAAGTCTTTTGGGAACCCCCATTTTCAGAGGGTTACATCACCTTTGTGTGAGATGGAAGCTATAGAGGTGATGAGGGCAATAGATTAAGAGGGCTTGATACCTGGGTGAAAGTAGATACCAGCAACAAAGATAGGGGAGGAGAAAGGCAGGGCAATATTTACCACCAGGGCTTCGTAAGTGGAGGGTAAGGCAGACGAGAGAACGGTAGTGTATTGAAGAGAGGACTGGATATACATGGCCACTACACCTCCCCTACCTGCTCTATCCTGCCTGACTAAGGAAGCCTGGGATGGCAATGGAGGGATCAAAAATGTTAGTATTCAGCCTAGTTTCAGTTAAGATTAGAATGTCTGGAGTGAGGGAGATTATCGTCGGCTGTAACAGATCAATTTTCGGGACAAGGCTGCGGACATGTAAGTGAAGGATCTTTAGGCCTTGTGGGAGGGCAGAGGTAATGTTGGAAGATTATACATTAATGGGAGGATAGCAGCTGGGGGGGAAGGGACCAGGATTGGGATGTACATTTGCTGAGGCAAGTAATAGGAGTGCGAGTACAAGGAAGTGTAGTTTAGGTTATTTGTGGTTGGCAGAGCATTTGTGGTGTGTTTGGGGTGGCGGGAGGCTGGCTGAGTGGATAATCAAGAGATGAAGGAAAGTGTGGTAACTAGAAGCTGTGAATAATGTTGCAAGGGGTATGTGGGGGAAGTGAGTCCAGAGTATTTGAGGGGAAGAGGGGGTAATAGCAAGAATTTAACAGTCTCCTGCCGTTGACCCTGTTAATCCCATGTAGAAACGTATAGAACTCAGCCTCCACTGCTGCCCAGCATGATTCTGACAGCTAAAGGGGGGGACGGAGCACGGATGATCAGTATAACTGCCTCTGAGCCCTGTCGGCAGTGGGAGATAAAATATGCTGTACAAAAAAAAAAGAAAGAAAGTGTATAGGTCTGTAAAATGTCACCCTCCTTCCTCCTGTCCAGGATGATGCCATCAGCTCTGCAGGTCACACACCACCTCCAAAGGCACCCCTCCCACCCACCCATGGTAGTAGGAAGCATCACATAGGGTAAGTCCAGGGTTCAGTAGGTGATGAGTCTGGAGGATGCCAGGCAGAAGGGGTCAGAGGTGGAGACGGAGATAAAAAAGTGCACACATTTTTGAAATAAATAGATGTTTGTAGCTTGCTTCTATTGCTGGTATACAACCAAAATTTGGCATGCATGCCCAGTGTAAATAGGCCCTGAACTCTAGTAAAGCTGGATAAAAGTGTTTTAGCAGGTTAAAATTTACTGTGGAAGTTTCAGAAATTACTAATTGGTATAATTTGCTCAAAAATTCATGCATGCGTAACAGGTAATACCACTAGGATTCCAGTTGTGGAATTTAGCTTTCTTTTTTTTTATATATTTGAAGTTTTTAATGAAAAAAAGACAAGCAATGGGCATCAACAGCAGACACAAATAATTGCAGTTTTCAGTACATTGCTTGATGTTCTGATGTAATACTACACCAATCAGAAAAAGGGTCTTACAATCGTTTTGGTATCTGGAGAGAATAGGAAGAGAATTAGAGCAATTCCAGCAAGCACATGAAAAAACAGAAATACAGGCCGGCCCAGTGGCACAGAGGGCTAAGGCGACCAAAGTTTGGGAATGAGCTCAGGGCACCGGAGGTTGGCCAGACAGGGAGAAAATTTAGCCTCTGATGGACTGCTCTCCTCTCCTGGGGTAAGGAAGGGTGCTGTATCACTCCTTGGCTGCCACCTGGTGGAGTACGAGTGACATGGATCTGAGGGGCCACAGTTCCATTGCATGTGTGCTCCTCCACACACACATGCTTACTTGCCGCGGCGGCAAGAAGAAGGGATAAAATGGAAAAATGGGAAAGCTCCAGCTTAATTAAGCTCTTTCTGCCTACCCGCCCTGTTCCCACATTGCCGCCTGACCACTGCCCCCAATTCTGGATGTGAGTCACCTGGTGGTGGGAGGATGGCCCTCCTTTTCCTGGCCCCACTACGGGGGTCAAGCCATGGGGGAATGCATGGAGTGAGGTGAGTTGGGGGGTGCCAGACAGGGAGACAGGAACAGGGCTGAATGAGCCTGCTGGTGCCAACCCATGGGGGGAAAAGGTAAAAAAAAAAGAAAGAAAAAACAGAGATATTAATGTGGATCATTTTAGTGTTCAAGGAACAAAAGAGGAATCCTTACCCGTGGAATACAATTGGCTGTAGATTCCCCACACTGCCTCCAGCAATGAGCTGTGGGTGCCATCCCCTGTATGCACCTGCTGAACTGGTGTAATGAAGTACCTGACTAAGCCCTTCCAATTAAGCTCCCACCACATCATGGAGCAAGATGTTTTGTGCTTGTTTTAGCAGGCAGTTACCCAGAGCTCCTGCTCCACTGGTTGGACTTGTCTCACTTCCTGATTTCACAAGAGAAGACCTTGTAGCAATGGAAGCTTGTTAAGGGATATGAGTGATGCGTACAACTGGGAGACAGAATGTGCAGTGGAGTTCCCGAACAGGGCCACTATAACTAACTGTATTAGGGGATTACTGACACCAAGCTGTGGTCCCCTCCATAGCCATCAGATTCGGGATAGGTAAGCCTGAGCTTGAAAGAAGAAGAACACGTCTATTAGAGGGAGACTCAGTGAGTCCTCTACTGTTCATTTTACTGCAGGTGCTGCGTTAGGCAGAGTCTGCCTACGTTTGCTACAGGAGGGACAAAAGAAGGCTTGTGTGTTTTTGGAGACAACATAGGTGGGGTGAGTTGTGGTGAAACTTGTTTGAATTGGTGTATTTCTTAATGAGTGAAGGGTAAATATGAGACCAGCCAGAGCTGCCCAGATTTTGGGGCCATTTTATAAGAACTGTGTTTAGCCCTGTAGTTTAGGGAGCGGTACTAATTGTCTGGCCTGGAGCCTCAGCTAGTTGATTAATGGAAATGGGACTGAGTCAGATTTCTGATAGGCTAGCTGTGGCAGGGTCGCTTGGTAGCCAGGAGACCAATCAGGGACTCGGTAGTCCAACAGGAAGTGCCACCTTAAGGGGCTGCACAAGAAGGATAAAAGGCAGCCACCTCTAACGTGTCCCCACCGATGTTCGTGTCCCAGTGAGTGAATGGAACAGTGAAGGAGTGGAACAGGTGTAAGACTGGTATCATAGGCAGTAGGAAGCAGGACAGACGGGGGAGGGGAATGTGCTGGTCATCTAGGATAGGGTACATGTTCACTCCTGTTGTTGAATTCACTGTTGGGACAGGTGGAACATAAAAGGAAGGCTTTAACTAGGAATAGGAGCAATGCTCTGTTTAGGGTAAACGTATAAGAGGAATTACACCAAGTACAGGGGAATACAAGTAGCAACACACAAAACAAGATCTGGCAGAGCCACTGTGGCTGTAAATGCATTAACTATATAAGAGTGTTTTATGGGCTTAAACATAAACATGAATTGCCATTGCATACACCAGGGGTTCTCAAAAGGTGAGGCCCCAGCCTGTTCCAGGGGAGGCTCAAGCAAGTCTGAAAAAGTACTGTATTTAAATTCAGAGTTTTATATATTTTGTGTGAAGAGATGAAGCAAACTGAAAGATGATAATAGTAGGTGAATTTTATGCATTTATTTACTAATAGGCGACAAGGGAAGTAATTTCATATAGAGAGAGAAAACCGAGAAAGTAGTCTGACCCATGAAGGTACTGCAGCAAGGGGTAACAATGGTTCAAGAATGAAATTAGTGGAGCAAGTAGGCTGGCCTGTGAGGGTGTGTGTGGTTATAATAAGCTGAATAATAATATTTGTTTATTTTATTTATTGTTATTCAGATAACACGTTTGAGCACAGGAGCTCTTTCTCAAAGGTTCCACGTCAGTATAAGACGAAGAACTGAATGAAATAACTGAATGTGAGCCAAGTACTCAAAGGGCTTTCAGTTTATACATGGTGTACCGCACAAAGTACAGTATGTTATTTTTCTTTGAGGAGGTCCAAGATTATTTCAGTTTTTGTGGGAGGCTCGAAATCTTTTCCATGGATTTGGGGAGGCTCACTGTGACAAAGTCTAAGAACTATTGGCATACGCTAACTAAATCAAAGTATGGTACATTGAGAAAGAACAGATATAAAAATAATGCCACTGTCTGTATTACAGTTGCCTATATGTTTCACTTTGTATTCTGTGCACTGTTTTAGCAATCAACTCAACAGAACTAGGCCATCATATACATGAAGGTACTGTGCCCTAATTCCAAACACTGCTGAGACAACTATATGTTGTGACAAGATGGAAAATAAACACAATGTTGAAACATGTTTAGGAAGACATTTGATGTGTTTAATTGATTTTTTTAGAGATTGCTATACAGTACACACACACACACACACATAATTAGCATAATATAAAATTGCATATACCCAAAAGTCAATGTAAATCTTATGCTTTTCATTACAGGTTGTTCTCTTGAAGGAAGATTTTACAGTACAAAGCCTAAAAATGGGCATTTGATAAAAGTCAACTGGGGTAGGTGTGTTATTGGAGGTATTGCATAGTTTATATTTTATTGCTGCTTCACCACAGGCACACAAAATATAAAAATCAATAACCCCTTGATATGAAGCAACAGGAATTAATTAGCAAACACAGATTGCACATAATCCCAATAATGAAAATCATCGTGGGAAGCATATGCAAATACCCATGAATTAATTTGGACTGGCTCAACTTTAAGCAGAATTGCATGATGCTAATTGGCCTCACAATACAATCAGCAAAGGCTGAGAACAGCAGACACAGACATGTGTTTTGTCCTCATTTGGACTCATCAGTGTGCCGTATCTGTATCTCAGGCTAGGGAGAGGGAGTCAGCTGCCCTATAGGGGATCTTATTTGTTTGGGTCATGGGCAGCCAAAAGTAAAGAGAGAAAAGAACTCCAAAAGAACCCCAGAGCAAATGCACTGGAGTATGGGTTATCCTGGAGGATATTGGCCATACAGCCAAATTTTAAAGAAAACACAAATTTATTTATTTTATTTATTTCTGATATTGGAATTACAACTCTTTGAGTCAAAGACTCATTTGCAAAGGCTCCACATCAGCAAGAATACAGAATAAAACATGTGGCAGTGGTACAAAGCAAACATGGTGCAGCAAAAGACAGTGGGTTATAAGCAGAACACAGTGGTGGGGATTGCAGAAATAATACAGAGGGGAGAAGACATTTAAAAATGTGGCATATACAATGAGGTAGCTAAGGGGAGAAACAGATGGGGGTTAGGGGTAGGAATGAACAGGTGTGCAAACAGTCACTGAGGGAGTGAGTAATGCATTCATATAGGTAGCAATAAATTCAATACATTCCGAGGGAAGACAATATACAATGAAAGTATTTATTATACAAAAGTACCTATACTAGGAGAAATAATATAGATTATGCAGATTTGTAAAGGGCACTATAACAAGGTGGTAGCTAACAAGAAGGTCGGAGGGTAGGGCTAGGGGGGCACACAGTCGGGGCAGTTACAGCAACGAGCATTGAGGAGGTAGATTTTGAGGGCTGATTTAAATGGCCCAAGTCTTTGCTCAGTGGTGACGGAGATTGGAAGTGAGTTATACCAGGAGGGGGCATGGTAACAGAAAGACCTCTGTGCTAGGGAGGTCCTGACCCTAGGAACTTGCAGTGTGGCCCAAGAGGAACTGCGGGTTTTGAGGGTGGGGGCTGTGTGGCAGATGATGGAGGGGAGGCCCGGTGGGGTCATATCTGCAAAAAAAAATGTTTTGGGTCAAGAGGCAGGACTGGTAGATAAGTCTCTCATCAAAGTTGAGGAGGTTTGCTAGAGAGTACAGTGTACAAATGTGGGTAAGAGGAGTTGAGCCAGCTAGGAGTCAACAGGCTTTATTGAGAGACATCTTGATTTTATGTAGGGCTGTGTTGTCAGCAGTGCTGTAGATTAACACACCATAGTCTATTACTGAAAGTACTGAGGACGTGATGGCCAGATGCAGTGCATCAAGTGGAAGGCAGTCCCTATGGTGGTAAAAAGACCTATATGGGAGTTGAGAGTTGTGCAAAGCGTGTTGATATAGTTGTGAAAAGAGAGAGATATGTCAAAAGTGACACCGAGATGCTTAAAGGTAGTTGTTTGCTCTAGGGGGAGGAGGTTTTTGGCCATGACGTGGAGATGGAAGTTTTTGTGTCTGCCTTGGTTATGGGCGAAGAGCATAGACTTTGTCTTTTTGCGGTTCATGACAAGTTTGTGATCAGAGAACCAACTCTCTGCTTGGCTGAAAGACAGTTGGAGAATGTTTAGGATCAGGCTGTGAGGCAAACAGAACAGCATCATCGACATAGAGAAGAAGGGGGCCCTCACAGGCAGAAGGGAGAGTGTTTAAAAAGAGACTAAACAATAGGGATCCCAAGATAGAGCCATGGGGAACCCCCGAGCGGACCAGGCGTGCACTGGGGATGGTGTTGCCTATTTTGACACACTGGGTACAGGTGGAGAGATAGCTGGAGAACCAATCCAGAACCCCCTGCAAGAGACCAAAAGGCTGCAGGGTGGAAAGGAACATGGGGTGGTTGATGGTGTCAAAAGCTTTTGACAGGTCAATGAAAACTGAGCCAGCAATATGCCTTTTATCTAGTGCAGAGTGGAGAAAGTTAGACATCTCTATGAGGGCTGTTGCGGTGCTGTGGCCATGATGAAACCCATACTGTTCATGGCAGAGGAGGTTATAGGCAGAGAGGTAATCTGTGAGCTGGTCTGCCGTGATTTTTTTCAGGGCTTAGAATAGCAGTGGCAGGATACAGATTGGATGAAAGTTTCCAGGTTGGGTTTGGTCACCACTTTTGTGGGTTGGGGTAATCACCGCATTTTTTCAGGCAAGAGGGAGTTGGCTGAGGCAAAGAGAGCAATTTAGGAGGTTGTTTAGGGGGGTGAGAACAGAGTCAAGGACTCTTTTGAGTAGTTTATTATCCAGTGAGTCACTGCTGTGGCAAGAGCCCTTCAGGGTGCCAAGTAGATATGGTATGGCCTTACGTGGCAAGAGGGCCTTAAGGTGGGGGGGGTGCGGGACGGGTCTGAGTGGGGGAGTGGGGACAGGGTCAAAGAAATTTATGGGGAGTACAGAGCTGAGATTAGTGAAGGCTTTATTTAGGCAGTCAGCAATATTCATCTGGCCAGTGATCCGGGTTCCATTGACATTAAGTTGTGCGGTCAGGGGAGGACATGGTTTTACCATTGATTTCCTTGATATTGTCCCAGAAATTACGGGATGAGCCCCAGGATGAGGCGAGCTTTGTTCGGAAATGTTCAGCCTTGGCTTTGCGGATAGTCCAGGTACACTTATTTCTGGCTGCACGGTAGGCTTGCTTGTCAGTGGTCTTGCCTGAGTCCACTGCCCTGTGCCAGAGGTTATCCCTGTTGCGCATAAGGCTAAGCAACAAGGGGATGATCCAAGGGGAGCCACGGTCTCAGACAACCATTGTAGTGAGGGGAGCGAAGATATCACAGGCCTTGTTAAAGGACTTCAGAAAGTAAGCTAGGGCAGAGTCAATATCTGTTGCATCCTTGTTGGGTGACCAATTCCAGGAAAAGAGGTACTCCTTTAGTTGACCAAGCTTATCAGGTCATAGGCGACGTCAGGTGACCAGTTTGGGGGGTGGTTTAGGCATTTTGCAGGACCAGGATAAGATGATGGGGGAGTGGTAGCTAAGCACATCAGGTAATACAGCAGTACTAGAGATCTTATGGGGTTTGTTGGTGAGAATGGTGTCTAGTAGAGTGGAGGTGCCTGAAGCAGGGTTGGTTTTGGTGGGCTGGGTGACGAGTTGGGTGAGATCTGGGGCAGCGGTGGCCTCCCTAGCCTGAGCAGCAAAGCCAGCATTCCAGTTTATTAAGGTCTCGCAGAATGATCTGTTCCACTTTGGGCAGTAGGGTAGTGAGATAGTTGGGGAGGGATTGAAAGGCAAGATTCTGGTGCCTAGGCAGTATATAGGCCACCGTGAGAAATAAGGGGGCCCTGGAGGGGTCTGAAGTAAGTTTGAGGGAGATAGCTTGGGAGCCGTGGGAGAGTTGGGGGCTGGGGAAGGCATTCCCAAGTAGTGAGTCACGTAAATATATGGGGCAACCTCCACCGAGTTTGCTGCTGCGATCCTGCCTGAAGAGGGAGTAACCCTGGAGCACAGTCACAGAGTCTGGGGTGGTCCTGGTCAGCCAGGTTTCCACTATGGTCAGTATGTCAGATTGGTGCTGGGCTAACCATCCCTGGAGTAGGGTGAATTTCTTTAGGAGGCTGCATATCTTTATTAACACAATACGTAGGGAGGTGGTAGCTGGGGTGGGGTTGGTGTTAACAGGTGGGGGTCCAGGGTTTAGGTGTACATTGCCAGACAACATGAGAAGGAGTGCTATCACTCTGACAAGAGCAAGGTGTTGCATGCAGTGGCAGGGGCAGGAGCTATAGGCTGAGAGTGTAGGGGAGGAAGTAAAGATGGGGAGGGAAAGGAGCACAGAGAAGGTGAGAAGGAGTGTGGTTGAGTGGAGGATAGGGATGGGGGCCGGGGAAAGATGTGTTGGCAGGGATGATCTGTAGGGGGAGGGCAGGGTGGGGCATGCGGTGTGACGGGGTAAAGCAGTGGTGTAGGTAGGGCGGGGCATGGTTGGCAAAGATGCATAGGAGGATTGTTAATGTTTGTAAGGGGCCACTGTGGCCAGTGATGATGAGATTTGCCATGGTGGACCAAGGTAGTTATGGGGCTGAAGACTAGAAAGGGGGGGCAAGGAAATGTCAGCAGTAGGCCTGCACAGATGGCTCAGTAGTAGGGCCCCCGGCTATGGTGCCAAAGGTGCAAGGTTCGAAACCCAGGCGGGGGGAGAGTAGGTGCCAGTGGTGGAAAAGGTGTCCAGTGGCAGAAAAAGGGGGGGAAGTGGGGGGGGGAGTGGGAAAACTGGGTGTGCACTAGCGACTCCTAGAGGTCAGGGAGGTAATGGCAGAGGAGTGAGCAGTGAGGTGGGAAGGGGGCGAGGTAGAGAACGAGAGTAGGAGGAGAGAAGTGGAGCCAAGGGTGTAGAGAGAGCTGGAGAGCGAGCACGTGGGTGGAAAAGCGTGAGTAAGGAAGGTGACGGAGGAGAGGAGTTGAGCTAAGGGTTGGGCAGAGAGGTGTAGGCAGGAACTGAAGTATAAGAGGGTTTAGAGGTAGTGACCTCTAGTGGTGGTTCAGTATAACCTGCAAAGGGGAAAACAGTGAGATAGGTTCTGGCAGAGCAGGAAGTCACGTGACAGGGGAGTTCCTTAAATTAAGGGACACCCCTGGGTGGGAGGGGCAGTTGACGTGTAGCGTCAATCGGCTAACACCCCCAGCAAACAGGCTGCAAGGAGGAGGTTGCTTCTTTACCTGTTCGGTGCCCTGCGGTCCATGCTGTCCCCCCATAGGTCTGTGGGGGGTGAGGAGGCTGTGAGCTGTGCAGGAGATGGGGGTCCTGAGGGCCTGCAGTTTCCCCTAGGTCCATGGGGGGGTGAGGAGGCTGATCTCATTGGTCTTGAAGAGTCCATTGAGTCATCCTCATATGCAGTCTGGCTAGAGGAACTGTAGGGATCGTAGCTGTCATCAGCCCAAGAAGACAGGATTGTGGTCCAGTGTGAGTTGGCCACTAATCTGGCCTGTTCCTGCAGGGTCTCCACTCTGTCTGATGGGAGGAAGGCCCTGCCCTGGACCATATCCAGCACCGTCCCAAATGAACTGTAGGCGCTGGGAGGGAAGAGGTGGGACTTGGGATAGTTGACTGTTATTCCAAGTCTGGAAAAGAGGTCCAGGGTAAAGGAGAGGGACTCCCTCAGACTATTCTGTGATGGGGCTGACAGAAGCCAATCATCCAGATACAGGCACAATTAGATTCCTCTGCAGCATAGGGCTGTAGCCACCACTGCTAGGCACATGTTAAAAACATGAGATGCTGAGGATAGGCTGAAAGGGAGAGCCTTAAACTGGTAATGTTCCCCCAAGAAGGCAAACCGAAGAAAGCGGCCGTGGGCCTGGAAGATAGGGATGTGCAGGTAAGCATCAAGCATGTCCAGTGCACAAAGCCAATGGCCCTTGTGGAGCAGGGGTAGAAGTCTCTGGATTGTGAGCATGCGGAACCTCTTGTACTCGATGTACAGGTTGAGCATGCTGAGGTCCACGATGGGTCTTGGATCACCCATCTTTTTGGACACTAGGAAGAAATGGAAGTAGTACCCTCTTCCTATCTGTGCTGGAGCCACGGGCTGTATGGCTGACTTTTGCAGAAGAGCCTGGATCTTGTCCCCTATCACAGACAAGTGCCTTGGAGGGGTAGTGGAAGAGGCCATGGGGGTTGTTCAGAGGCCTGTCTAGGAACTCTATGGTGTGACCTTTTGCTATTAATTGAAGGAACCAAGAATCTGTGGTTATGTCCTGTGACCTCAGTAGGTGGAGGGCAAATCTCCCCCCCCCACTGGTTCTCCTAGATGATCTGGAGGAGGTGGGAGGGTCCCCCATGAGTCAGAAGACCGAGGGGAGGGAGCCGGCAGCTCCTTCGGGAGGTTTCTGAGACTTGGCATGAGAAGTAGGAGTTCCTGATGCTGGATACCAGCATTTGGCATGGCGTTTGGCAGGGGCCTCTTTGGTCTGGTGTCTCTGTTGCAGGCGAAAAGGTTGTTTGCCTTTGTAAACCACTCAGTACGTGAAGCGGATGGATTTACCATGGTCCTGCAATTCAGTGATAATATCCTTGGTGTCACCTCCAAATAACACAGATCCCCTGAAAGGGGCATACAGGATGGAGGTCTGGATGTCTTGTGCCAGGCCAGCAATCCTGAGACACAAATGTCACCTAATGCAGACAGCAGTGGCTGTGGTGTGAGCAACTGAGTGTGCTGTGTCATAAATGGCCCAGAGGGCATGACGACAGGAAATTTTAGCTATTCTCTCTGTCTTGACAATCTTGGCCTTAAGCTTCTAGTCCTGGATAGCTTCGAGCTTGGACTTGAGGTAAGCCAGGGAAGATTTCTGGTAGGAAACCATATGAGCTGCATAATTAAAGGACCTGATAGTGCATGTGAGGAATGAATCTTGCACCCAAAATTGTCCAGCTGCTTAGTCTCCTTATCAGGAGGAGACATGATCAAATGTTTAGGTTTTGAGGACCTGTCACGAGCAACCGTGATAAATAACAACAGAGTCTGTATTAGGATGGCCAGTAAGGTGTGTGACCCCATCTGGGGGGTGGTACATCCTGTCTGCCTTTTTTGAAACAGCTGGAATGGAGGAAGGCTGTTACCAGATAGTGGATGTCAGGTCTTTATGGGGCCCAGTCCAAGGCAGTATGGGAGGAGACAGAGATACTGAAGGGGGGGGGCCCTTACCGATCAGCAGGTCTGGGGAGAGGGGGAGGCATCACTGGCAGGTGGGGGGAGGGATAAGCAGGGAGAAGGGGCACCGGAAGTGGAAATCACAGCAGAGAGAGTGAGGGAAGCCCTCAGCTCCCTTAAGACGGAGAAAGCACCGGGGCCGGATAAATTACATCCCAGAGTGCTGAAGGAACTTGCAGATGTCCTGGCAAAACTCCTGGCAGAGCTTTTCACCATCTCTCTGAGGACAGGGTGGGTGCCCCAAGACTGGAAGGTGGCGCATATGTAGTGCCTATCCACAAGGGGGATCAAGGGAGGTGGCAGAGAACTACAGGCCTGTCAGCCTGACATCGGTGGTGGGCAAGGTGATGGAGGGCATTGTCAAGGGGAGGCTAGGGGGGACCTGGATAAGTCAGGGTGCCTGGACAATAGACAGCATGGATTCATCCCGGGGAAATCGTGTCAGACAAACCTGGTGGAGTTCTATGACTGGGTGACAAGTGCCTTGGACCTGGGTAGACCAGTGGATATCCTCTTTCTAGACTTCAGCAAGGCATTTGACTCTGTTCCTCACGTGGGTCTGTTGGATAAGCTGGGAGAAATGGGGGTGGGGAACCAGATGATCAGATGGATAGGCAATTGGCTCCAGGACCGGACCCAGAAGGTCGTAGTTGGTGGGATAGTCTCATCCCCAAGGAGGGTCATTAGTGGGGTCCCACAGGGATCAGTCCTTGGGCCCCTTCTGTTCAACGCCTACGTATCTGACATAAGGACAGGAATCAGGAGTGAGATGAGTCTCTTTGCAGATGACTCAAACTGGGGGTGGTGGTGGATGGGGAGGAGGGAGGTGGCCCTACAGGGGGACCTGGAGGCTCTGGAAAGATGGTCTAGAAAGTGGAAGCTGAGGTTCAATGCAGGAAATGCAAGGTACTCACCTGGGGTCCAGAAACCCAGGCCAAGTGTACACCCTGAAGTGGAATGCTACAAGTCTCGATGGCTGAGAGGGACCTGGGGTGGTGGTGGATGTCAAGATGAACAACTCTGAGACTTGTAGGAGGGCAGCAGCCAAGGCCAACAGGATGCTGGGATGCATCGCTAGGGGATCACTCCAGAAGGAGGAAGTGATACTCCCTCTGTATAACTGCTTGGTGAGGCTGCACCTTGAGTACTGGCAGGCAGTTTTGGAGGCCACACTTAAAGCGGGACATTAACCTCCTGGAGAGGGTCCAGAGGAGGGCAACCAAAATGATTTGGGGATTGGGGACAGGACCTATGAGGAGAGGCTCAAGAGCTAAATATGTACACATTGGAAGAGAGAAGGGACCGGGGACATGATAGAGGTCTTTGGGTCACATGAAGAGGATAAATAGGGGAGGAACAGTTGGGGTGCTTGAAGGAAGGAGGAAGGGGCCACTAGAGGGCATGGGTGGAAGCTGGAGGGGGGAAGATTCAGGGGAGAAAGGAGGAGGTGCTACTTCACTGAGAGGGTGGTGGAGCCATGGAATGCACTGCCTAGGGGTTAGTGGAGGCAGAGACAGTGGAGGGGTTCAAGAGGGGGTGGGACAGGTACAGGGGAAGGGTTCTGGAAGCAAAATCCAATGCAGCAAGAATATCCGGAACTGGGAAGGGAGAAGCCAGAGAAGGCGAGAGGGACAGCAAGGTCAGCACCCAGGCTGGGGACTGACCAAACGAGCAGACACGAAAGACCGTTAGGCCTATTCTGATGGCATTTTAGTACGTTAGTATGTTAGTATGTTAATAGTAGCTGTGTCAGTCATGTCTAGATGCTCCACAAGCCATTTCTGCTTTGGATCCTGTTCCTGGACAGCCCAGCCACAGGCATTTTGCATAGTTATGAGGAGTTCTGCAAAGGAAAGGTCCTCCAGAGGGGACTTTGGGGACTACTTAGGCTGAGGCTCTATAGGTGTATGTGCACCAGAGCTGGAGGACAAGTCGGAGTCAGAGTCTGAAGAGTGCCTGTGGGGGGTCTGAACCTTTTTAGAGGAGTGTCCTGGGTTTTATCCCTGATCTGGTGTCTAGAGAAGCCTTCTCTGGAAAGGTGGGAATTTGCAGGAGAGGCTGATCTAGGGATCAGAAAGGAGGCGGGAGTAGAGGCTGCCACTGGTTTCCAGTGGTCACGCTCCAAGGTTAGTTGAGTCCTGGCTTCCTGAATCAGGGTCAGAAACACTTCCTGGAGATCAGCCTGAGGCTGCTGTGGAGGCAGTGGCTGAGGCTGAGGAGGTGGTGGAGGAGGAGGCTAGTATAATGGATAGCCCGGCATCTGTTATTGAGGGTATCTATGATCCTGATAGGAGTAAGAAAAGCTGGAAGGAGCATTACCTTGTTTAGACATAGCTCAGTATCTGGTACCCCGGTACATACTGGGGTTGATGACCAGGCGTTGGATACCATGGTGAAGGGTACATTAGGTATTGTGGGGGCAGATAGCCTGGAACATTGCCCATAGAACTAGCTGGAGGTGGAGCTGAGGGCCCAGCAGGAGCTGGGGCCAAAGGCCCAGCAGGAGGTCCAGAAGGACCAGGCATTGGCCCCGTAGGGACATTCAAAGGGACTGGCACTGGATCAGGCACAGAAATGTCCGGCACCGGAAGATTCAGCACCTGGGGGCTTGATGGAAAGCCATCCAGCATTTGAGGAATGGCTGGAGTGCCAGACATACCCTGATCCAGCAAAAGGTTAACTGGCGAAGGGTCACTTGGCATTGGGGTGTGAGTAGAACCCGGTGGAAGACCCGCTGTCATCTGGGAAGCCGGAGTCCAAGATGGCGGAACCTGGTTGTCCAAGGGGGTTGGGTTGAGGAGGTTCTGAAGGAAGGTCCCTGGAGGGATTAACAATAGGCCTCATGGGCAAACCCGGCGAAGGGGGGGGGCCTCCAGATTAGTGCCGACCTCCGGCTCTTGATCTTCAGGCAAGCCCAGAGGATCTGGCTGGGTCAGTGGGAGCGAGGAAACCTCTAAAGACTTTTGCGTGCCCGGCAGCTGATTCAACTCGATGTTGAGGGTATCCTGCGACCCCGATGGGAGAGCCTTAGCTGTGCGGTCTCCAGAGCAACCGGTGCAGACATCAGAAGAGCTGACGTCTGACTAAATCGGGCTGCGTCATGCAGACAACAGCGGAGCTGGAGTTCAGCTTACCAGCTGTGACTGTATGGTCCTTAGTGTGGCCAGGGAGTGACTTATCAACCAGGCTGCTGGCGATAGACCCTAAAGAAGATATTGACCTAAGGAGCACAAAAGGGGTTCCATCATCCAAGAATTCCCTGACTGCACCGTTAGTAAAGCAGGCAGGGAGGCCATGGTCTGATCCACCAGAGCATTAGGAGACCTGGCAGTAGGGGTACTTACCGAAGTGGAGGCCCCTCCGGTGTCAGTGGTGCCCGATGGTCACCGCCAAGTGGATGGAGACCTATCCCGGTCTCAGTGCCTCTCTTTGTCTTTTTTCTTTATTTTGGGTCCTGGCATTGGAGAAGATTTTTCCCACAGATTTTGCAGCTCCTTTTCCATCAAAGCTAGGCACTTCTCCAGCAAGGGGACTTCGAGCTTTTTCTGGTGCTTAATCTGTGTGGCATGGTTGAAGGATTGGCAGGGTGCACAGTCCTTGACCCGATGTTTGGGGCCTAGGCAGATCTGTTTATGTTAGACCTGTTTATATTGTATTTTATTGTGTAATTGTTTTACCTGGTCTTCTGTTCTCTTTTTATGCTTAACTGGACGTCTGTGTAAACGGGCATTTTTTCTCACATACTTTTCAGTATAAAATAAAGACTAATTGATTAAAAACTAGACTGACAGACCTGAACCACAGCTATTCTTTAAAAATCTAAACTATACTGGGTGTAACTTGCACAGATACTGCGGGTCCGGTCACTCTGGCTGCACTGTTCAGTCTGACTTTTACATAGCTCGTCTGCTCTTAGAAGTCTGTTTTTCAACCTTTCCTTGGCATGGTTGAAAACGGAACTATCAGGACCAGACCAGATAGGTAAAAGCCAGACCAGATCATCTGGAGTGAGTGGATCAGCAATATTTGTACAAGCTGTACCCAGTCCAGATTTTACAGCTGTGGGTGAAACTTGCACAGGTACTGCTGGTGATCTGTTTTTTACCCATACCCCACTGCATGTGGCTTAGTGACATATTGTACAGCGGGTGCACAGTCTAACCCATTGAAGGTTGAAGTTTCAGAAAACCATTATGCTAAAAATACCAAGACTCACTCAATTCCTGATGATTCCCCGCCCCCAAGTCACACTCAGTCCTCTACCAAAGTCATGCCCAAATATTGGTGCCTCTACATCCACACCATTAGGCTTTTGATGCCATCATGCCTCTTCTGCTGCCGTGAGCTCCCCATCCATGAAGCCCCATTCAGCTTGTGGCAGCCCCCCACAAACCAGGTAATTTTCCAGGGAGCAGCTCTTTACACCAGATCAACTAAATTGCTGCTAAACTCCTTATTTTTAAACATTTTGTTTAAAAAAATTTTTTTAGTATGTCCATAGTCAGGAAAAATGAATTTGTAAAAGAAACCAAAGTCCCCATTTAGTTTATTTAATCACAATACAGCATGTTATGAAGTGATCAGATTCTATGTATAACCTAAGTAAAACAAAAATTAGACACACACATGCCTACCTATTTGCAAGTGAAGCATATGTGGTTACTATAATTCCATTGTAAACACCTATAGTCACAAATTGCAGGTTAAGAACATTCAGTAGCATACAAACAGTAGCCCAGAACTGCCTGCCTAAGAAAATGAAGTTGGTGTATTATTTGGAAACAGGCATCACTGGGACTCTTTGCTATGGAATGTTCTGCAAAGTATCAGAATGACTGCTCTTAGGATGGTGGTGTCAAATGGCTTAATGAGGTGTTCATAGGGGTTGAGGGCACAGCAGAGCTTATTTGTTATGCAGAAAGCTCCAGGAAGTGTTTAACCAATACTATTTCCAACAGCTTTCTATGATGTCTGTACTATCGTTTGGTAATCTAGAAACATAGAAGCATAGACTTTGATGGCGGATAAGGACCACTTGGCCCACCTAGTTTGCCCATTTCCCTACCTACTGGATAAGCTGCAGATCCTAATTAACCAACAGCCTATTTCTTCCTACCCCCCACAAGAATTGCCTTATGCTTGTCCCATGCATTTTTGAATTCTCCCACAGTTTTAAGCCCCACAACCTCCTCAGGAAGGCAGTTCCATGCATCCATCACCCTCTCTGTGAAAAAATACTTCCTCACATTGCCCCTGTGCCATCCCCCCTCTATCTTCAGATTGTGTCCCCTTATTCTTGCACACAGAATCTGACACATAATGATTACCAGAAGATAATGAGTTAACTTTCTGTGGGCTCAATTAACTCCTCAAGCCAGAGGAAAAATAGTGCTCTACAGCTTCCTATATACACACACAGGCAACGTAGTAATGAGACTTCAGTGGAGGAATCTATTTTTAACACTCTATCATGTTGTTTGGTAGCAAAAATTATATCAGCCCTTTTCTGAATGCAAATCATCTGCTGGGCTGCGCTCACAGCCATAAAAAGGGAGAAATGGGAAAGGTGGAAGGTAAAAGATATGCCTAAAACTGGGAATAGGAACAACACCCTATCTAGGGTAACAGTATAAGGGGATTTACAGCAGGTACAGGGGAGTGCAAGTAGCAACAACAAAAAAGGGAAAGTTAGGAACATGGTATCGGGGTAAGGGTAAGCAATATGATAAAGTCGATCTGAAAATAATTGTAAATATAAACAGCCAGCGAATTAGAGTACGTCAAAAGCTTCCTTAAGAAGATGGGATATTAGACCCTTCTTACAGGCTTCCAGTGAGGGGGCCTCCTTCAATGACCTTGGGAGCAAATTCCACAGGGTTGGGCCAACTACATCAAATGCCCTCACACCAGAGGATTTCAACTGAATCCTGTGAACTGTAAGGAGGCCTGCCTCAAAGGAATGAAAAGGGTTGGAGGTCTGATGGGAAAACAGAAGGTCACACAGGTACATAAGTATTTCCAGGTAACACAGGGAATATAGAAGCTGGGAGTGCTAAGAGTGATGCAGTGCAGTGTCTGTGGGGCATCAGTGTTCTGAGAGACCTTCTGGAGACTGTGCTGCTGCCCCATCTGTGTGCATCTCTCTGGGTTGAGGGAGGATGTCTCTAGACTCCAGGCTGAGTTGACTAGGATTTGGGGGACCTCTTCCCTCACCAAAGGGCCACCAAGTTTGACACCATTACCCTGGAGAATGCCAGGGAGGAGGAGAAGCTGGACTATGGTGGGCTCTAGAAGGGTGGGCATGGTGGGTCAGAGGCACATTCTTCAACCAGTAGCACTACTTAATTCCTACACCATTCAGATGAGGCAGGACTGCCAGAAGGAGGCACCCATGGTAGTGGCCAGTGTGGATGTGTGTGGATGTGGGAATTCTCCAGTGCAGAAACCCCAAGGAGGGAGGACAAGAACCCCAGAGGAAGAGCAACTTCTGATGGGGGACTTGATTGTGAGAGGGATAGATTTGGGAATAGGAAAGGTGGGGGGAGATGGATGTTAGGTGCCTACATGGCACCATGGCCTGGAGGGATGGGAAGCAGATCCAGAGGATCGCTAGGTTAGCAAGACGGGAGGCAGAGCTGGATGTCATTGTCCACCTGGAGTCCAATGACCTGACTGGGAACAGAGCTGGGATATTGTAAGTGGTGCTTAATGAGCTGGCGAGGGGTCTTGGGTAGTGCATTCAGTAACTTTTGCAAAGTTGCTGCCTGTCTATGATGGGGGGGGATCTGCTCATCAAGCTCTTCAATTCATGGTTGAAGGAATGGTACAGAGAGGAGGGGTTCAGTTACACTGGGGACTGGGTACCCATTTGGAAAGATAAAGGCTTTTACAGGTTTGATAGCCTGCATCCGAGAGGGGAACTGCAGTCCTCAGTGGACAGTTTAGATGTTACTTTGTTGAAAGAACAGTTATGTTGGAACTTACATTATTCGGAGAAGGAGGGTAAGATGTCGGCTGCGTGTGAGCTGCCTGCATGTTAGAAGAGCTTTCCCTGCTTTTTAGTTTATTTTATGACTGTTTCTGTTTATTTGTTTTATTTGGTTTGTTTGTTTATAGGTAGTTTTAGCTCAGTATAGTTAGGGTATTCAGTGAGAAAGGTAGTGAAAGGCATGTTTTTTTTGGACTGTAGATAGGGATTGCTGACCGTCTCATATTACTAGAGGGACATGTTTCAGATGCCAAGCTGCAAGCACTATTTCAATTTGGTGTGCTAGCATTTACTTGCATCAGAAATGCCGATTATTTGCCCCGTTACATGCATGCACTAAGACAGGAGTAGTTTAGTTTTTTCATTTTTATGTTTGCTTGCACGCATGTGCAAGAAACATAGTGCCATCATACGACTTTTCCAGAGGTGTGTCAGCCTCTTCCAATTCAGTCAGTGTATTTGCAGGTGCGGTCGCAGAGCGCCAGTCACTGCTCCAGCTGTCTATGACAGCTGAAAAATGCAGTGGCATACAGTTGAAAGGGAGAGCTCTGCTTGAATGAGCAGAGCTCTCCCCCACACACACTGCCTTGTATCGCCTGCGTGCTCAGTCGCATTCCCCCTCCCCTCCACACTGTACTGCTGGCCGGGGTGCCCAATCCGGCCGGCTCCACGCCTCACCAAAGATCCAGGTGCCACGCTGGGAGCCCACCCCAGCGTGGCAAAATAATGAAATGGTCGACGGGGTGCCCAACTCGCCGGCTCCACTGTCTTTCCCCATGTTGTGCCTCACTGGCGGGGGTGCCCAACCCCGCTGGGCTCACTGTCCCCTGGGTACAGGGTGCTATGCTTGGGAGCCCACCCAGCGTGGCAACAGATGCTATGGCCGATGGGGGTGTCCATCCCCCGCCGGCTCCACGCCCCCAGCTTGCTCCCCTGCCACGCTAGAGCCCACCCCAGTGTGGCAAACGCCCCGCTGCCTTTATAAAAAAAACATGAAAAGCAAAAATGGGTCCTCGCAGTGTCTGCACCCCACCCGCGCCCACCCACTGCGCACCCTGCCTCCCACACCCCCCACCCCATACTTACTTCTCCGAGTCCGCACGACAATCTTTTGTGGACCAGGAACATGTCTGCACTCTTCAAAGTCGATCGCTTAACTGAGGAAATGCCGTAAGCTGTATAATGGGATAGATAGGGGTTTTTCAACTTTGTTGCATATCTCAGGCATTTTTTTTAATTTTTGCACCAAATTTTCAACATGGGGTTTTTGGGACCCCTCCTCATGAATTCTTGCACTGTCATGGCGTTACTCGGGCCCGAAGGGTGATTTCGCAGCCACTGTGCGAAATCACCTTTCCAGAGTGATTAATGAAACGACACTGCCAGTATTCATAAGATGGGCTCTCAAAAAGCCTATTTTGAAAATTTGGTGGACAAATTCCTAAAAATGACTGTTTTACAAGCGTGCGTTGCACAGTTCCTATGCACACTCATAAGTTCGCGAATTTTCAATATTTTCACTCCAGATTTTCAACATTGCCATTTTACCACACCTTCTTAGGAGCAGTACAGCTGTCATTTTTCACATCTCACCCAAAATGTGTTTCCGCCCATGTAGCACACAATGGCGCAGTCTGTGTGCGAAATCAATGTACAGAACACATTAAGAAAATCACTGTGGCACTGTTCATGAGCAGAGGTCTTAAAATGGCTATTTTGAAAATTTGCAAAAAATTCCTAAAATGACTGTTTTATGAGCGTGCGTTGCAGAGTTCCTATGCACGCTCGTAAGTTCGCAAATTTTCAATATTTTCACTCCAGATTTTCAACATTGCCATTTTACCACACCTCCTTATGAGCAGTACAGTTGTCATTTTTCACATCTTGCCCACAACATGTTTCTGCCCATGTAGCACACAATGGCGCAGTCGGTGTGCGAAATCAATGTATGGGACACATTAAGAAAATCACAGTGACACTGGTCATGAGCAGAGGTGTTGAAATGGCTATGTTGAAAATTTGGTGAAAAAATTCCCAAAAATGACTGTTTTAGGAGCGCACATTGTGCAGTTCCTACGCACGCTGGCAAGTTTGCGAATTTGTAATATTTGCACACCAGATTTTCAACAGTGCCATTTTACCGCACTTCCTTATGAGCAGTGCAGCTACCATTTTTCACATCTCACCCAAAATGTGTTTCCATACATGTAGCACACTATGGTACAGTCGGTTTGCGAAAACAATGTTTGGGACAGATTAAGAAAATCACAGTGACACTGGTCATGAGCAGAGGTGTTAAAATGGCTATGTATGTTGAACATTTGGTGACAAAACTCCATAAAATGACTGTGTTACGAGTGAGCATTGCACAGTTTCCACGCACCCTCGGAGGTTCATGAATTTGTAATATTTTCAGTCCAGATTTTCACCAGTGGCATTTTTCCTCACCTCCTTATTATGAACAGTACAGCTGTCATTTTCCACAACATGGCCGAAATGTGTTTTCACACTTTCAGTGCAGAGATGCGTGGTCGCTGTGGGAAATCATTGTTCGGGACAGATAAAGAAAATCACACTGACACTGTTCATGATCGGAGGTCCCAAAATGCCTGTGTTAACAATCTACTGTAAAAAAAAATCCCCAAACTAGTTACATTACAGGTGTGCGTGTACAGTTTCTACGCATGCTCGTGGACTTCACTAGTTTTTTAAGATTAATAGCAGATTTTCAACATTGCCATTTTACACCTCCCCATGAACAGTACCGCTGTCATTTTTCACATCCTGTTCGGAATGTGTTTTTGCACCTGTGGTGCCAAATGCCATAGTCGCTGAGCAAAAGCAGTTTTCGGCTAACAAACTGATATTGCCACTGTTCATGAGGTGGGGGTCACAAAAAAACCATGTTGAAAATTTGGAGTGAAAATACCAACGAATGCCTGAGGCGTTAGGGTTTCCGACCATAACGCCCCACCCTGTAGAGTATGACAGGCATCAGGGGTGTGACTTGGGATTCTTGCCTGTCATGCTCATACCGTTCCACCCTCACCCACACCCTGCAGCCAGTGAGAGGCATCAAGGTGTGCCTTGGACTCTTCGGGCCCAAACTTCACCCCATTCTCCTATACCGCACCCATCTCACCATATTTCCTGATGGAATGGGGTGCGCATAAGGGCCAAAGACCCCAAGGCACACCGTGACACTTGTCAGTGTCTGCAGGGTAGGGTGTGGTGAAATGGCATGGTCGTTATGCCTGACGACCCAAAGGCACACCCCAATGCTTGCCACTCTCTGCAGGGTGGTGGTGGGGTTGGCTTCAGTTCAGTACTTCGCTGCCATTCCTATTATGCAGCTCTGTAACTTCTACACTACCAATGCCAGTGCCAGCAAGCAAACATTCAGCATTGGCAAATGCTTGTTATATTCTACTTTGTAAGGCATGGCTGACTGTTTGTTGTGGAGCCGCGAATAGCTCTCATTTCATATTGAGAGCCATGCAGTTGTGCTGCGAGCTGTTGGGTGGTGGCCGGATCCCTGGCCTGGAGTTGACCTGGGCTAGTGGTGTTAAGACCAGTTGGAAGGGGAGGAGGCAAGCTTGATGGAGGTATTCAGTAGGAGTGCCGGGACGGAAGAGTAAGGTAATGTCTGGTGAGGTGTGCATGGCCAGAACTTCAGCAGAAAGGTGGATTCTGCTTGGACCGGCTATTTCTCCCATCATTCAGGTACTTGCAGTTTCCTCCCCTTGGAGGGCTACTGGGGGTATGGGTCACAGTCAGGCTGCTTGGGGGAGTCAGTACTGGGTTTTCAATTATAGGATTTATTCCCCTGATATTGTGTAGGGTGAGTGGATTTGGCCGCTGGTGGGCAGCCGAGTTCTCAGTCATCCCTGTCTTGGGTGGACTGTTGTTGGCCTGTGGCCACCGGTGGTGGCACTGGGGGTAGGGAATAAGGCAGTACTTGTGGCTTGGAATCATAGCATTACCCCTAGGTGTTGTGGCCTAGACCAGTCAGTGATTTAGAGGGGGCACCAGTGGAGCACAATCCGGTGGGGGTGTGCATCTTCTGAGGTGCCCTAGGGTTAGCAAGCTTTCCTTGACCTCCTGCAAGTGCTGATCACTGTGGTACTGGCTGCTCCCCTAGGAGGTGAGCGATGTGGCTCTGAGGTGGCGAATGGGGAGATGAGGGCAAATCAGTACGGGTGACTGAAGAAGAAATAGATCTGAGATCACTCTCTGACTTGCTCATCTTTTTTCTCTTAGCAGCTGAACTTTGTTTGTTACTGGGGAGGTAGTGAAAGTCCTCCGAAGACTGAATCAAACTCAGTAAAAAGTCATTATTGCTGTTGGAGGAAGAGAAGTGTATGTTTTGGCCTGTGATTGCAAGGACTGGGCGCGGGTGAGAGCCTCACTCTCCTTAAAAACACTTTCCCTGAAGTTCTGGCGTACTTCTTTTACTGGACATTAACCATGCATTGTTGGACTATTTAGGACATTTTAAGTTTTATTTTATTTATTGGATAGGGTGGGATTGAGTAGCATCATTGTTGGGTAATTGTTTAGAGTTTTGTGTGGGAGTTTTAGTTTTAGTAGGGAAGGGGATTGTTTGGTGTGTTTAATAATAAGTTAATGGGTGCTGGCTCTTGGATTGGTAGAGACGATGTGTTGGCATAAGGCTGTCCCTGCCAGGCGCTACTCCTACATCAAGCTCCGGGGTCTCTGCCCCATTAATTGTTCCCCTTTGCCCACGGATGTGTATGACCACTGTCGGACATTGGGGATAGTAAGAAGGAGGTATAGGGGGCCTAAACCTCAAGGGGGAGTAGACCGGGGCAGATGAATTGGGGAAGTGGGGGCAAGAAGACACCCTGGGATGAAATGGAGACTGGAGAGGGGTCCTCCTTGCCTGGTGTCCATCCCCAAGGGCTCCACCATGAGTGGGCAGGTGACGCGATCTACCTCGGAGTCCCATCTGACCTGGGGCAGTGTTGTGCAGTGCCAGGACCATTAGGAACAAGACAGCAATGATTGCTGGTCTTGTAGGATCAACAGATCTGGCTTGCATCACCGAGACCTGGCTGGACGAAAATGATGGCCCAATATTGGAGGCAGCAGTTCTGTCTGGGTCCTTGGTGATACACCGCCCAAGGCTGGAATGAAGGGATGGGGTTGTTGCCATTTGTTTTAAAAAAGATTTGGGCCTGGTAGATGTTCCAGTGGGGGAGGCCCGATCCTTTGAGTGTATCTTGGGTGCAGGTATGGGGTGCAAAATTCTTCTCATCTACTTTCCACCCAGGGATGGGAAGCAATTTTTGCAGGAAATCGTGGACTTCATTGTCGACACGGTGTTGGAGTCCCCCAGAGAGATGATGCTGGGTGACTTCAGTGCCTGGATTGATGAAGAACTCTCACACTTTGGACAGGATTTCCTCCATTTGATGTATTCATTGGGCTTTATACAGTTAGTTTCCGCTGTGACCCATTCTTCGGGTCACTCATTGGACCTGGTCTTCCTCCTGGGTATGGAGAGCACTGATCTGGTGGTGGAACTGCTCAGATGGTCTGACCATTGCATTATCAGGTTCAATATCCAGGCACCCCTTATAGGTCTGCCTCTTTGGAGATGGTTTGGTACTGCCTGTTGAGGGACATGACCCCAGATGGCCTGATGGTGGTGCTGGACCGATCGAGTTTTCCGAGTGCAAGCTTGGATCCAGAGAACCTACTGCAGGTCTACAATAAGGCCATGGTGGAGACTGGATTTCATTGCTCCAGTCCGTGTTCACCATCTCCCATCTACTCCACAATTCCCATGGTTTGACGGGACATTGAGGGAGATGAGGAGGGTTGGGTGAAGGTTGAAGCGCATCTGGTGGAAATCTGTCCTTGAGGCCGAGAAGCTTAGATTGATGGCACATTATGCTGACTATCAATTGATGATCTCCCATAAGAAGGCAGAGTTCCTGTCATCTGGGGAGATCATGGCTACATGGAACCATCTGGCTCAGATCTTCAGAACTGTGGACCGACTGTGCAATCCAGCCTATCTGCAGTTACAGAGAGCATTGTCACAGGAGAAGTGTGATGAGTTCAGTCGATTTTTTGCAGATAAGATTGCTGGCATCTGGACGGAGATCAGCTCAGCCTGCCCCAGTGGGAGTGGCGGTGATTGGTGGGAAGTCGCAACACCTTGGACTGGTTGGTCAACCTTTGATCAGGTGGCGATCGCGGATATCATGATGGTTATCTGGAATATGCAACCGACCTTCTGTGATTTGAATCTGGGCCAAAATTGTCTCCTTGTGGGATGTGTGAAGATCATCAGCCTGTTTCTAGCTGAGATTGTCCAGTATTCACTGGAGACTGGGGAGTTTCCTGACTCCCTGAAGGAGGCAGTGGTGGTTCCACTCCTCAAGAAACCCTCTCTTGACCTGGACTGTCTTGTGAACTACAGGCCGGTGTCTAACCTTCCCTTTACGAGGAAGGTTATTGAGAAGGTGGTCATGCTGCAGCTGGAGAGCCATCCACGATATCTCTGATCCCTTCCAGTCTGGGTTTAGGAAGGGGCACAGTACTGAGACTGCTCTTGTTCGGGTGCTCAATGACCTTCGTATAGTGAGAGATCGGAGGAGGAGGTCCATCTTAGTCCTAGATCTCTCCGCAGCATTTGACACCGTGGATCATGGGATATTGCTGAAGTGCCTGTGGTTGATATGTGGACTCTTAGGTACAGTCCTCAGATGGTTTCAATTCTTCCTCACTGACAGGTCACAGAAGGTTGTGTTGGGGATTTACTCCTCCGACCCTTTCTTCCTGCCATGTGGGGCACTGCAGGGCTCAGTGCTGTCTCCCATGTTGCTCACAGTGTACATGTTGCCACTGGGGAACATTGTAAGGTAGTATGGACTGAGTTTTCACTGCAGTGCAGATAATACTCAGCTGTACATGTCCTTTGTACCCAAACAGGACACAGTGGTCTTGGTATTGAACAACTGCCTATCCAAAATCCAAGACTGGATGTGTGCCAACTGGTTGAGGCTGAACCCAGATAAGACTGAGGTGCTGGCTGTGAACCCGGGTCATCGAGTAGAGGGATCTTTGGTAGGACAGACGACTGGTCTAGTACTAGGAGGCTGCCAGCTGAGGTCCTCTGAACAGTGTGCAGAGTCTGGGCGTTGTTTGTGATGAGGGTCTGACCCTAAAATCTCAGGTGTCGTCTGTTGTCAGGTCCTCATTCTACCATCTAAGGAATATCACCCGGATCAAACACCTGATTCTGCCTGGCGACCTACCGACATTGGTTCACACTTTTGTGACCTCCCTCTTGGATTACTGCAACTTCCTTTACCTAGGGCTGTCGGGGGTAGACATCCTCTGGCTGCAGCTAGTTCAGAATGCGGCAGCCAGGTTGCTAACTGGGATTTCTCGATCTAGCCATATTACACCTGTGCTGCTCGAGCCACACTGGCTGCCAATTTGGTGGAGGATCACCTTCAAGGTTGGTTTGCTGACCTATAAAGCCTTATACGGTCTGGTACCACATTTCCTGCAAGAGCTTCTGTGCCCCTATTGCCCCTCCTGACCCCTCTGCTCCTCCAATGATGGATTGCTAGAGATTTCCAGGGTTCAGTTGAAGTCATCTGGTTCTCGTGCATTTGCTTATGTAGCCCCTACCCTGTGGAATCCTCTACCTCATCGGGTTAGAGAGTGTCTGACAGTGGAGAGCTTCAAAACCACGTTGAAAACCTATCTGTTAAGTCTCGCTTTTCCGTAATTGGATGTGATTGACTTTAGTTATTTCTGCTGAATTTTAACTACTTAATGGTTTTATATTGTTGTGATAACTATTTGTAAAGCGCTTTGATATTTATGAATTGTGCTATATAATGGGAGGGCTTTAAGCCCGAGGTTCGATGGGCGGACCAACAACGTCACTCCCCCATCGGGCTTAAGAAGGTCACCCATCCTGGGCCCTTCCGGGATTCATTTTTCATTGCGGCCGGAGGTGCTGCTCTGCCTTGCTCTCCACTCCCTGCATTCTTCTCCCCATGCGGTAGCCTCCGGCCGCCAGCTCGACGCTTCTCTTGGGATCTCTCACTCCCACTGCTCGGTGGCTGTATGCTGTCGTGTGCTCCTTAAAACCTGAGGCTCCATTTGCTACCGCCAGTTCGGTGCTCATTGCTATTCCACACGATTGCACCAGTACTTTTACCATAGTACCTGATGTTCCGACCTGCCGTATTGCTGTCTCTCATAATTGGCTCTTAATTTCTCCTCCACATGTCCCGCTTCGGGTGCTCTTTTGGCCCTAGTTACCTATCTGACCTGCTCTTATTTTTCATGCGGTACGGCGCTGTTCTCTTTTGCACCTCCTTTTACCTGTATGATCGACCCCGAGTTCACCCCGTGCTGGACACCCTACTCTACCTCAGTGCTACAGTACGTGGCAAAAAGGATGCCATCTGTGGTGCCGTGTTGTCCCCATTCACACGGTTTCCACAGCCAGTGCGCCATTTGCATCAGTCCATGATGAAACCATTCTGGGACTGGGGTTGGATCTATTTCCTGCTCGTGCCTCACAGCTTGCTTCAATCTCTTGGAATTTCACCGCTCCAGCTCTCACCTGCCTCTATCCTAGCTGCAGTACTTGTGCGGCACTCTCATGGGTGGCTAGCAGCACTCGTACTTCAGTGATTTATGTATAGCCCTGCATCTCGGACATTGTTAGAAATATCTGAACTCGCGGCTTGCATACTTCCTCATTTTTTATACTATGGGGAGCTGGGTGCCTGCCAGACCGGGCGTGCATATTTCCTCTGTTGCTCAGATTTCAACCTGCATGCCCTTGGTCTCTGCCCTCCCTCGCAGGTGCTATTACCCCCACTTTCTTTTCCCTTGCTCTGCTCCGTGCTCTTCTGGCTTTGAACTTCTAGATATGAATCTGTGTTTCTGGGTTTCTTTGCCATGTATTACGAAATTGATATATGCACAGCCTACATCATGTTTTAAGCTTTCTTTGTTTTGTCTGTTTTTGACGCTACACTTTCCCCTTGCTGAACTCCTTGCCTCCTGCTGTGGTTTGTCAGTGTTTTTCCAGGGAAGTGTTGGTTTGGAGCTTCTCCAATGCCTTCCTTGCCTGTCATGATTGGATGAAGCTTTTCTGAGCCTTTTTGGAATCGGGCTTTACATGCATAGTGTTTTTCCGGCTCTGTAGTTTGCTGCATGCTGTTTTCATGGTGTTGGGATCCAACCCACCCCCACTCTCTTTCACTCCCCTCGATGTTTTGCATCCTTCTCATCTACTGCTCGAGACCTTGCTCCTCCCAATGTCTTCATGGGTCTCCTCCTTCACTTCGCCTACTCGATTGGTGTCATTCTCATCGCCTTCTTCTGCTACGCCCTGGGATTTTCATGGCTCCTATACCACCTCATTGAACCACGGGCCATCCTGCCGCATGTATTCAGGTTCATGACTCCGGTCATTCTTCCCTCATCCTCACCTCATGGTTCATCTATTTACATCGCTTACTTGAGTTTTTTCATCCTTGAATCCTATGTTATTTCCTCAACCGGCATACCTATCATGAATCCTATGGCACCTCACTGAACTGCGGCCCTCCTTCCATATGTATTCAAGTTCCTGACTCCCTCTGGTGCCAGGCATGGCTTTTTGGCCTCAGTGTCTACCTACTCACATCCCTGCTACCTCGAATCAACTCAATATCCAATCAAGAACATGCCTTCCTGTCCATTGCCCTTTGCTAAGAGTTGGCAGGCTGCTCTCCACCATCGTTCAATTTCAAGTTCATTTTCATGTCTCCTCTTCAACATTTCAAGCCTTCACGGCTTCTCTCCATCATTTTCAGTGCTTCCTCAGTCTTCTCATGAGCGTCTCTGGATATCCCTCTAGATCTGCCCTCCACATCCCTTCCCTTACAAAAAGTTTTTCGGAATACCACTTTAATACCACTCATTTTCCATTGCAATACCACTGTGATTACCACTGTACTACCACTAAGGTTTTCATGGTATCACAGTGGTTTGTTTCAATTCCATTGTGATACCATTGTACCACTGTCCTACCATATCAACAACAAGCATTTGTCAATGCCGAATGTTCGCTTGCAGGTATTTGCAGTGGTATTTGGCACTTGGACATGGCTTAAAAATATCAGTGACAAAGAAGTACAAGCATTTGTCAATGCCGAATGTTGCTTGCTTCTATGTGCTGTTTAGGTATTTGGAAGTCATTGGAGTGCAAATATTGAAAATTCGTGAACTTACGAGCGTGCGTAGGAACTGTGCAACGCACGCTTGTAAAACAGTCATTTTTAGGAATTTTTCACCAAATTTCAACATAGCCATTTTAAGACCTCTGCTCATGAACAGTGTCACTGTGATTTTCTTAATGTGTCCCATGCATTGATTTACGTACACCCACTGCGCCATTATGCGCTACATGGAGTGAACATGCGTTTTGGGCAGGATGTGAAAAATGACAGCTATACTGCTGATAAGGAGGTGTGGTAAAATTGCAATGTTGAAAATCTGGTGTGAAAATATAAAAAGAATTACATATTCACAATGCGTAAGACTGCACAGCGCATGCTCGTAAAACAGTCATTTTTAGGAATTTTTCACCACATTTTCAACACAGCCATTTTAAGACCTCTGCTCATGAACAGTGTCACTGTGATTTTTCTTAATGTGTCCCATACATTGAGTTCGCACACCGACTGCACCATTTAGCGCTTCATGGCGGAAACACGTTTTGGGCAGGATGTGAAAATGACATCTGTACTGCTCATGAGGAGGTGTGGTAAAATGGCAATGTTGAAAATCTGGGTAAAATATTGAAAATTCATGAAGTATGCGAGCATGTGTAGGAACTGGAGCAACGCATCACGTAAAACAGTCATTTTAGAATTTTTTCACCACATTTTCAAGATAGCCATTTTAAGACCTCTGCTCATGAATGGTGTCAGTGTGATTTTCTTAATATGTCCCATACATTGATTTCACACCAACTGCGCCATTGTGTGCTACATAGTGGAAACACGTTTTGGGTGAGATCGCGAGAAAATGACAGCTATACTACTCATAAGAAGGTGTGGTAAAATGGCAATGTTGAAAATCTGGAGTGGAAATATTGAAAATTCGCAAACCTATGAGCATCTGAAGGAACTCATAGCATGACTCGTAAAACAGTCATTTTAGAATTTTCACTAAATTTTCAACATAGCCATTTTAAGACCTCTGCTAATGAACAGTGTCATGGTGATTTTCTTAATGTGTCCATACATTGATTTCGACACCAACTGCGCCATTGTGCTTACATGAGGCGGAAACACGTTTTGGGCAGGATTTGAAAAATGACAGCTGTACTGCTCATAAGGAGGTGTGGTAAAATGACAATGTTGAAAATCTGGAGTGAAAAGCTGTGAAAATTCGCGAACTTACGAGCCTGCGTAGGAACTGCGCAATGCCTTTCGTAAAACAGTCATTTTTGGAATTTTTGCACCAAATTTTCAATATGGGGTTTTGGGACCCTTCTCATGAGTGATGTCACTGTCATGGCATTATTTGGGCCCAAAGGGTGATTTCGCACAGTGACTGCAAAATCATCGCCGGGCCAATGCGCCATGACAGTGACATCATTCATGAGAAGGGTCCCAAAACCCCATGTTAAAAATTGCAGTAAAAAATTCCAAAATGCCTGAGATATACAATAAAGTTGAAACCCCTATCTAGCCCATTATATAGCTTATCGGCATTTCCTCAGTTAGCGGTCGGCTTTGAAGAGTGCAGGCGTGTTCCCGGCTACGACGATGCGTTCGCGCGCCGATCCGGAGGTAAGTATGGGGTGAGGGTGTGTGTGTGAGCGGTGTGCGCGATTGGGTGGGAGGCGGGTTGGGAGGGGGCCTGGGAGAAGCGCCGTGGGACCGTTTTCAATTTCAGGTTTAAAAAATAAAAAGACTACGTTGGGCGTTTGCCACGGTGGGGTGGGCTCCCAGCGTGGCAGAAGAGAGACTGGGGGCCTGGAGCTGATGGGGGTTGGGCACCCCGTCGGCAGAGCGGCGTGGGGCGTTGGCCACGCTGGGGTGGGCTCCCAGCATGGCAGCAAAAAGATTTTGGGGGCGGGCGACGGTGCTGTGTGCTGCGGCGCATGGTTTTCTTTGAAGAGAAGACCACCACAGTCACACACACAGCACCACGTCCGATTGCTGCAGGACTGCCATGCCTGCTCAATGGAGCAGGGGATTGCAGGAGAGGTGCACACCTCCAAAGTGTCCCATTCTCCCAAGATGTTCCTTGCGCATGCGTGCAAGCGAACGTAAAAATAATAAAAATTTAAACTACCCCAATACAACCATGGACCACTGGGTAGCACCATTGCACATTTTGAGCTCACCACTGTGTTGCCATTGTGGTGCCATGGTGTTGTCATTGTGTCACATTTGGTAAGGGTTGCTCCTCTGACTTCTCGATGGATCTGACTGCTGCATGGATCTAATCCTTTCCATCGACTGCTCGAGCATACCCCTCTCGGGTCCCTGCTGCCTCATGTTCCTTCTTCGATCTGTGCTTTCTTTTGGGGTTTTTCCCCTATCCTGTCATCATCTTCCCTACTCATATCCTTTTCTTTAACGACATACATCCTCAAATCAAACATCATCAGCCTGGAGGGAAGGCGACCTAGGCCTTGGATCCCCAGAGGTTTCCTCCTCAAAGGGTTTTTTCCTCTCCTTCGTGCCAGTGGTCAGAATATTAGTTAGAGTTAGTGCTGTCTTTGGTTAATTAGTTAGACCTCACTGTTGGATGAGGCGGATGGTGGCTCCGGCTTTCCCCTCTCTCATTAGAAAGTCAGCCCTTATCATCTTCTGAGAATTCCTTCATTCATCATCCTTGCTTCTTTGATGCTCTACACATTTGAGTATTCTTTTTGGGCTTCTTCTTAACCTACCTTTAGCCGATGCAATCATTCCCATGGCACCTGTAGGGGGAACCCTCCTCTAGGATTCCTTGCATCATACCCCTACAAGGTGATATATCCCACAGATAGAGAGGCAGAAAGCCACAAAGCAAATCAAGTTACACAAGCATTATCTCATCTCATCTCATCCAGTTGCGTAAGCACATTGAATGGGAGGGCTTTAAGCCCGAGGTTCGATGGATGGAGCAACAACGTCACTCCCTGATCGGGCTTAAAAAGGTCACTCATCCTGCGCCCTTCCAGGAATCATTTTTCATTGCCCACCATCCACCCCTCCTCCTCCATCTGCTAATCTCTCTTACCTGTGGGCTTCTTTCTAACCTATCTTTAGCTGACGCAATCATTCCCGTGGCACCTGTAGGGGAGAACCCTCCTCTAGGGTTCCTTGCATCATACCCCTACAGGGTGGTATATCCCATGGATAGAGAGGCAGAAAGCCACAAAGCAACTCGAGTTACACAAGCATTATCTCATCTCATCTCATCTCATCCAGTTGTGTAAGCATGTTGAAATAAAGTTTATTATTATTATTACTGTAACAGTAGCTCTTCAAGAGAATCTCTTGCAGCAGGCCACATACTAGCAGTCTGTCACCATCAGGGATCAGGGTCACATGGAAGCTTTTTTCTAGCAGTCTTCCTGGGATTGCCCACGACATCGATGTCACCATGTTGGCGCTACCCTAGATAGTCGCGGGTGGCCACATATTTCTCCTCAGTTCCCTGTCAGAAACCGTCCAGCTGAGGGAACCATGGAGAACCAGAAAAAATACCTCAGAAACCAGAAGGAGCAGAGGGTAGACCATCTTGGAAAGAAAAGGACAGGAGGGGATATGAAGGGGGAAGAAGGGAGGGACAAAGGTGACCTGCTGCAATAGATTCTCTATAAGATCTACTATTATGGTAAGTTCTTATGTAACTGTTCTATCTTCTTTGAGGATATCTCTTGCAGCAGGTCACACACTAGGAACGAGTCCCAAGCAGTGACTCAGAGAATCCTTAGCAGGAAGGAGGGAGGGAAGGGGCTCACAAGAAGAGGTCCTGGAGCACAGTGATACCGAAGTTAGCCCACTTCCTGGAGGCGATATCCAGACTATAATGCCTAGTGATGGTATGGACTCTACTCCACATGGCTGCAGCACAGATTTCGGCTGTGGAAACTCATCTGAAACCAGCGACCGAAGGTGCCATGTCCTTAGTGGAATGGCCTTTGACCGCTCCCAGAAGCGATTTGCCATACTTTCTGTAGCAAAACACAATGCAGTTAGCCAACCAGAGTAACATGCACTTCTTTAAAAAATTGGAATGCCCTTTTTCCCAGGGGTGAAGGAAACAAAAAGCTGTGAGGACTTTTTGAGGACCTTTGAGAGGTGAATGTAACAGCAGAGAATTCTATGTACATCTAAGCTATAGAGCAATGCTTCCCCTGGACGGACATGCTCCAGGTAGTAGATGGGAAGGTGGATGGTCTGGTTCAGGGTCAACTCAGACACCACTTTAGGTAGGAACTTAGGGTTTTGCATAAAAGACTCTGTTCTTATGAAAAATCAAATAATGTTGCACACACATGCGCGCCTGAAGCGCAGAAATCCTTCGAGTGGAGGTAATAGCAACCAAGAATAATGCTGTCCACAACCTAAAACATACCTCGCAAGTCATGGCAGGCTCAGAAGGAGCAAGAGTAAGTTTTTCTAAAGTGAAGTTTAAATCCCAGAGTGGGACAGGGTTGCAGATAGGGGGCTCCAAATGAAAGATGCCCCTCAGAAACATATGGGTCACATCCAGCTGGGTCACCGTTTGGCCATCAATAGGCACATGGAATGCTGAAATGGTAATCAAGTGCACTTTCAGGGAGGAATACTTCAGACCCACATCCGATAAGGACGGGAGATAATCCTCGATCTGGTTCACTGGGTAGGTGAACGGGTCTAGCTGATGTGAAGCAGCCCATAAGGTGTAACACTTCCACTTTAAAGAATAAGTAATCCTGGTGGACAGTTTTCTGGCAACCACCAGGACCTCAGCTACCTTCGGGGAAACTCTAAACAGGGCAAAGGCTATGTCCTCAGAAGCCATGCATGCAGATGAAGAGGCCGTAGGTTCAAGTGAACCAGTGTTCTCTGACCCTGAGACAGGAGGCCCGGACACTGGTGGAGGGGGATCGGTGCCTCCACTGCCAACTGCTGCAACAGTGGGAACCACATTTGTCTCAGCCAAAAAGGTGCCACCAGGATCATGGTGACCCCTTCCCTTTGCAGCTTCATGAGCACCCTCTGAATTAAAGGGAAGGGAGGGGATGCATAGAGAAACCTCCCTTACCATGAGAGGATAAGGCATCATGCCAGAAAAGCCCAGGCCCTGGAGCGAGCGAGCAGAAATGCAGCAATTTTGCATTGAGTGGGGACATGAAAAAGTCCAGCTCTGGGTGACCCCACCACTTAAATAGGTCTTCTATAACTAAAGTCAGTAGCTCCTACTCATGACTCCTGGACTGGAGCCTGCTTAGACTGCGTACCAGGGCATTTTGGGCACTGAGGACATGCACAACCAATAGGTCGAGGCAGTGCTCCAGAGCCCAATAACAGACCCTAAATCGCTTTCCTGCAGAGGGGGTAGGAGTGTATGCTTCTCTGCTAGTTTATGTAGTGGACCATGCTCATGTTGTCCGTTTACTCCAGTAGGGGTCCTGGTGTCTTCGAAGCACAGGTCAGGAAGCATAGGAAAACCAGGAGCAGTTATAAAATTTGCAGTGAGCATTTTATTATCAATAACAGCAAAATAAAAATATAAAAATTGTTCAATATAACTATTTACAAAGGCAGTACAGAGGAAACAAAGTCCTTGGTCTGCAGATATCTCTAATTCCAAGTTTCAGTCTCTCTCTCTCTCTCTCACTCTCCAGCAAAAGCATTGCTGCTCTTTTTATAAGTCTTTGCCTGGCAACTTGTTAAGAGACATCCTGTTTTTCTCAAAATGTTCTTGTCAATTTCTTTGCTGGGAAGGCTTGCAGATAGAACAATGTCCCCAGCTGCAAAAGTTTGTGCTGCATAGCAAGTTTAATCCCTTGAGTTCCAAATAGCTTTTTGCAATCATTTCAACAGTATAACTACAGTATATACAGTACATTTTTGAATCAAGGGATCACAGTTTCACATATATTTTTATAAATGCAGATATGCAAGGAAGAAGAAAAGGCAGAAACAGCAAGTGAAGGCAGAGAACAAGAGATGGAGAATTGCAAGACCATCAGAGTGATCAGTTCCTAGGTCTCACAAGAACATTTGGTTTGGTTGCACAACCAGTCAGACAGACAAGAGACAGAAGAGGAGATGATAGAACAAATCCCTGCATTTAACTTTCTCTCTGTAACAAATGAGACAGGGCTTTAGAACCCTGTCACACCTGGGAACAGGTGACTCTAGAAGGCTGACAGGGCATAGAGGACCATCCTCTTCTCCAAGACTTTGATGTGGAGGGAGGTCTTCATAGCCATCCACATCCCTTGAGTCTGGTGAGAACCTAAGTACACTCCACAGTCCATCCCCACAGCATCACTGGTAAGGACCTGGAGAGGAGAGGAGAGGGGATCAGGAATGGAACCCCTTTGAGCAAGTTGTTGGGTTCCATCCACCAAAGGAGGACCTTCTTTACCAGCGATGACACCAGTATCTGCTTCTCTAGGTCATCAGTCTTCAGGTCCCATTGCACCCTTTGGATCCTTTGGGCAATTCGCATATGGAAGCATGCCAGGGGGAACTGTGGTAATGGCCACCACCATCACACCCAGCATTCGAAAATACCTCCTGGCCATGATCTGCCAGCTGTCAAACAATTCCTGTGCCATAAGGTCCTCCACTCTGTCCGGAGGAAGAAATTCGTAGCCCTGGGCAGTGTCCAGTAATGCCCCTATATATCGGAGATGCTGGCCAGGGGTCAACATGGATTTAGAATGTATATTGTCATTACCTCGACAACTTTACCACGACTGACACTACAGCGACAACAGTGCCAGGTCGCTGTAATGTCAGCGCAGGAACCTGGCACTGCTTTCTGGGGGTATTATACCCCCTCCCTGAAGCAACTCTGACTTGGAGTTGATTATTTAAGTAACAGGGGCAAAGCCCCCCGCATGGGGGTTTTGGGGGGGCCAAGACCCCACAAAGAAAAAATCTGCAAATGCAATTGACATAAAGGAGTCACTGTAACACTGGTCGGCAACAAAATTGTCAACAGTCATAGATCCAGCGTGAAACGGTTGGCAGTGATCCCCAGCTGGAAGGTACGCATCAGGGTCACTGACAGCCATTTCCTGGATGTGGCTTTCAGCAGCCAATTGTCCAGATAGAGGAAGACAAAGAGGCCCTCCCTCCTGAGGGCTGCCACTATTACAGCCAATCACTTGTAAACACCCCGAGTTGCTGAGGACAACCCAAAGTTAAGGGCCAGGAAATGGAAGTGCTGGTCCTGGGATCTGAACCTGAGGAACTTCCTTTGAGCAGGACAAATCATAATGTATAAGAAGGTGTCCTGCATATCCAGAGAGCAGATCCAGCCTCCATGCCATAGTAGGGGTTAAAGACCCAAGAGAGTGACCATCTGAAACCTTTTGTACTGGATAAGGAGGTTCAGGGCCCACAGGTCCAGAATGGGATGCAGGTCTCCAGGGGACTTGGGAGGCCAGAAAGACATGAGAGCAGAATCCCTGGTTCTGCCGGGTTTCTGGGACCAATTCTATGGCCCGTTTGTGGAGCAGCGTGTTTATCTCCCCATGCAACACGGGGACATGCTCTGGAGGGTAAGATGACAGCCTGGAAGGGAGGTGTGGAGGGATCTCTAGAAACTGCAGAGCATGTGTCTGCTGTATTAGCTGAAGCACCCAGGTGTCTGTGGTAATCTTCCACCACCCTTCCAGATGGAGGAAGAACAGACCCCAAACACTGCTTCCTGAGGCACCAGGTGGGTGGGGGGTCAAGCAAGGAGTCAGGTTGTGGGGCCCTCGGCCAGGGCTGAACCACTGCCTCAAGCAGACGTTCCACTGGTGGAGGGGGGGCAGGTAGGGCTGCAGAAGCCTTGCATTTGCTAGGTTGCTTAGAGGTGGGTCTCTGGTGATGAGTGGCTTGTCAAAAGGGTGCCTGCTGATCAGACTTCTGTAGGGTGTGATATAGAGAATGGACCAAGCGAAGGGTCCTACTGGAAGCCTGGAGGTTACTTAGGATGTCCTGGACATCACTCCCAAACAATTTAGGGCACCGGAAAAGGGCATTCAGGATAGACTGGCACATCGGCTGCAAATCCTGATACCCGGAGCCAGGAGTATCACCTGAAACAGATGCCCATGGCTGAAGCCATAGGCGACTTTCAGAAGGTACCTGTCCATGTCTGCCCCTGACCAGAGCATCTTAACTATTTCTTGTTTGTGAGGCCTGTCCTGGAGAGATTGTGCAAAAGCCCTTGCGAAGTCCCAAATGTCATTTTGGTAGCACAGAATATGACCAATGTAATTCAAGATACAGATGACCAAGGCAGAGGAGGCAAAAAATCCTCTTGCCCATGAAGTCAAGCTTTCAATACTTCTTATCAGGAGTCAGGGAGCAGGGATGTTGCAGCCTCTTAGAATGGTCATAAGCTGCATTGATAACAACAGAGTCTGCCGGGGGGGAGGGGGACTGAGAAAAAGGGTCTCCCTAAAGGTGCTTGGCACAGTTTGTCTGCCTTCCTGGGCATAGGTGGGCCCAGGTGAGGCCTGTACCACGCAGCTAGGATGCATTCTCATAGGCATTAATGATGGGTGGAATGACGAGGGATGGAGTTTCTGGCAAGTATAGATAATGGGCCAGATTCCACAGGATTCGCCCTGTTTAGTGGACTGAAATCCTATAGCCACCTGAAGCTGGTGCATAACAAAGGCAAAGGTGGGATTGTCTGAGGGGGATCGAGCAACATACTTTCATGAGTAATCCCCCTCAGAAGAAAAGGTGGAAGTACTGGAAGGGGGTCCTAGCCTCATCCTACTCTCCCTCATCATCATCGTCATTGTGCCCCCGGAGGAGCTAATCAGGGACATAGTCATCATTGTCATCCCCAGGCTCAGAAGGGGGGGAACAGAGGATAACAATGAGCAGGAGGGGACCATCCTTGTCGATGAGTGGTGAGTTACTGTTGGTGATGAAGAGGGACCAGCGGAGGAGGGCACAGAGGATGGGGTTATCTTTTGAATCAAGCCCAGAACCAACAAAAAGAGGGCCTGGACATCCACTGTCACTGAGGAAGGCATAGCTCCATGAGGGTGCTAGGGAGGGTACTGCACACCAGTCAAAAAATTAAGATAGAGGCAGAATCGATAAAATGGGAGCCAGCAGTGGTAGCAGCTGGGGAGTAGGCACACCCATCATTGAAGGGACTGCCAACGGTGACAACGAGGACTGGCGAGAGCCCAGAAGGGAATGACTGTCACTGGCCAGTGGTGGCCCAACACCGCCAGCTGCGTGCGCTCCTTGTGGAGGAGAGGGAGCATTCAGCAAAGGCAGGCACATCAGAAATGGAAGAGGAGGAAACCCCAATAACAAGGGTCTGGGGTCAGAGGATCCCACAGGCCACATTGCCAACGTCCCCCGGGGGCCATTGAGCCCTTTGATGAGGAAGTTCTGCCAGACTGACTGATGGAGAGAGCTGCCAACACTGCCTTGGTGGCTAAAAGGGCCGGAGAGGCAGAGGGGGTTGTCACTGAGCCCAAATAATATCCTGAAACAGTTAACCAAGAACAAGGTGACCAAGACTGCTCATGGGAGGAGGCATGGTCCTTGTCCCGATGCGGTGTTTTCCCAATGACTTTCATGGAGTGGGAACTCAAGATGGTGCTGGAAAAGAGGAGGAACTGCAATCCTGAAGCTCCTTTTTCAGAATGGCAACTTTCTGCTCCATCAAAAACTACCTTAATTATTTCGGGCATCGACAGCGGGTGGCCTTGTTAAACCCACAGCAGATAAAACAGGCCTGAAGTTCATGAGTAGCATCTAGGCAGCTAACTCAAGCGTCATGAAGGTCTTTGTCAAAAATCTTCTGTCTGCACCGACAGTGACAAAACAGAGATTCTAGGGACATGGATATGTTGTTCATCCACACTGTCTGGAAGGTATCCTTGCCGCTTTAATTCTTGCCAGAAGGTCTTCAAGCTGACTCCTCCCACCCACCCGGGTGGTAAAACCCTCGGCTCCGCCCCATGACGCCAGATCTTCCTTATCACTTGGAAGCTCAGGTTCCCTCCTTAGTGCTCTGTGTTTGAGACTGGATCCTAATTCTTTGGTTCGTCCGAAATTGATTTTGAAGTTTTTCAAACTTCGGTCTTCTTTTTCCCTCGCGGCTGCGATGGACAAATCTGTTCCTGGCTTTCAGCGGTGCCCCTGTGGGCAGAAAATGTACAGGACGGATCCGCACTCCACATGCGTCTACTGCTTAGGCCTAGATCACGACCTGCAGGCTTGCGAGTTGTGCCGTTCCTTTTCAGCCAATGTTCTGCACGATCGCACTGCCCATTTGAAGCTCAGGCACCCCGAGAAACGTTTTCTGCTGGTGAAATCCAAAGAGGCTCATTGGGTGGTGTCCTCGGCAGCTGGCTCAGCTGAGCAGCTCGAGCAGATGATCGCCCTCGAGGAGGAAGCGGCCCAGGCCGTATCTTCTTCTTCCTCGGCTGCGGCATTTATCCCACTCTCTCTGAGTTCCTCTTATACAGCTTCGTTCAAGGAGCTTTGTCAGTCCCTTTCCACGAAGGGAGAGGGGCCTTTGGGACATTTTTCTCAGCCCAAGAAAAGAGAGTCAAAAGGTAAGTCCCACCATCGGCATTCCTGGGAGCGGGGGAGGTCCCCCTCCCCGAGTAGCTGACCGTCGACTTCAGTCGAGGTTGCGGCTGAGGCCGCTGGCTTCGCGGTGCCCCCGTCAGGCCAGCCTGCCGAGACTCCCGTCGATGAAGTCGAGATTTTTCTCAATCCATTAGATGGGCTGTCAACTGGAGAAGCCTACAACCCTACTTCACCAGTTCCCCCGGTGGATACCGAGGATCTGCCGGCTCCTTCGGGACCGCAGTCCCCGGTTAAAGTTCCCAAGCAGAGGGAAGAGCGGGTATCCCCCTTCCCTTCCCAGACCCACCCTCGGGGTCTCGGTCTCGATCCGTGGACCTCTTCTTGGTCCAGCGTTCCGTTGACATCAGTGGTCCCGGTCCGTTATCGAGTCGGCGCGATGCCGCTCTTTCTCGGCCCTCCTCCTCCTCGGAGGCTTCACGCAGCTGCGCCCGGCACTATGAGGATTTGATGTGGCAGCAGTTGCTATCCGGCCTAAGCCGACCCCGGCTAAGACCCCGACCATCACGTGGCTGTCGCCGGAATGGCCGAAGCAATCACTCGTTCCAGTCGAGTTGCCCGCCCCAGGGCCGGTTGCTAGCGAAACCAGCTGGTCCACCGATTGTGGTGGAACCTCCGCCTCCACAACCGAAGTCGGGGGCACCGACCAAGAGTTCTCGGTCGGGTCATGGCCTGCCCCACAGGTTGTCGGTCACCCTCACTCCCAACCATCCTCGGCAGGTGGAGGGTGGCTCAGGGCCGAGGCAGCTCTTCGCAGACTCTTCGGAATCCGATGATGATTCCTCCCTGTTCTCCAGGAAGTGTGATCTGGAGTCCTCCGGGGGCCAGTCAGTGGACGACAGCCCACCGTCCTTCTTGGGTCTGCTTCGGCTCATCTCAGAGTCCACCGGGATGCAGCTCGAGCCTGTGTCCAAATGAGCCAAGTATCCCCTGACGGAGATTCTGGACCGAGGGGATTCTCCTACGGAGGCTCTTTCCGTGGCTGAGGCCATTTCGGCCCAGCCTTGGAGCTTCAGCAGCGGCTGCTTCCTGTCCAGCGCCTTTGGCCAGGTTGGCCAGGAAGTATGCGTCCTCACCGGCTCTTGCCCGGTTTTCGGAACACCCTCTGCGGAGGGCAATACCGACAGCTTCCGCATTCCGCAACACTCGGGACATGGACAAGCCCCCGACAAGGAATCCAAAAGCTGGACTTGCCGGGTGCAAGGTGGCGTTGCATCCTCCCTCGGCCTCCAACAGGCCAGCTCAGCTGTGCTGATGGCACACTCTCCCACACCCCTTGGGCTCCTGGATGAGGTTGTTCCTCATCTCCCGCCTGACCTGCAGACCACGGTCCGCCAGGTGGGGACCAGGGCAGGGCGATGGGGCAGCAGCTCCAGACTGCTCTGGACATAGGTGATTCCTGTGCCAGGTCAGTAGCGGCTGCAGTGGCCATCGCGACGAGGGCGTGGCTGAGGATATCCACTTTCACGGCGGATACCCAGCACAAGTTGGCGGACGTCCCCTTCTTGGGGACTGACCTCTTCGGCCCTGGTGTGGAGAGACACCTCCAGCGGATCGAAAAGTCCAATGCCACTCTGGACTCTGTCACCTCCACCCAGAGGGACAAAGGCCGCCATCAGCAGCAGAAGTCCTTTCGTCCTTCAGTCCCTGCTCCTTGACCGGCCCAGCAGCACCAGCAACAGGGCCAGCAGGCTTGCGCTTGGCATCCCAAACCCAAGCCGACGGCTTCCTCCAACAGGAAGCAAGGAGGTAGCGCCGGGAGGTCCTCGGCCGACCTTCCTCCAAGTCTGCCCAGTGACAGGTTGAGGGGTGCCATCAACCTCGCTACTCCCCTCTGGGATCCCCCCATGGGGGGACGGCTCCACCACTTCCTTTCCGCCTGGTCCGCTATCACCACGGACCGCTGGGTGTTGGAGGTGGTAGGAAAAGGCCTGCCTCTGGAGTTCGAGCAGGTTCTGCCTTTTCGAGCCGTCGCCCCTCGGGAGGCCACGGGGTCCACAGCCTCGCTGTTGGCCTGCCGGGCCGACATTGTCCTGCTCCTCGAAAAAGAGGTAATCAGGAAGGTGGCGGATCCTCCTTCAGACCCAGGGTTTGTGTCCAGGTACTTCCTGGTCCCAAAACGGATGGGGGGCTGGCGCCCCATTCTTGACCTGCATGATCTGAACAAGTTCCTAAGGTCACGAACCTTCAGGATGGTCACTCTGGCTCAGATTTCCCATCCTTGGAATGAGGCATGTGGTTCTGCTCCCTGGACCTCCAGGACGTGTTCTTTCACGTCCCAATCCGTCCGTCCCATCAAAGATTCCTTCACTTCAGAGCAGAGGGATCCCTTTACGAGTTCTGAGCCATGTCCTTCGGCCTCTCCCTAGCTCCCAGGGTCTTCACCAAATGCATGGCAGTGGTGACAGCATTCCTGCAGCGCCGAGGGGTCCGGGTGTACCCTTACCTGGATGATTGGCTGATAGTAGCCCCCTCCAGACAGGAGGTGGAGCGGTCCAGAGATCTGGCCCTCCAGGTTTGCTCTCAGGTTGGCCTCCTCATCAACGAGGCCAGGTCAGAACTCGTGCCAAAGCAGGTGATTCTGTTCATCGGGGCAGAGCTCGACTCTCTGCGAGCCAGAGCATGGCTCCCGGTGGACAGAGACGAGGTTCTTTCCTCCTTTGCCCAGTCATTTCTGGTTGGGCAATTGCGCCCTGCCCGGGACTTCCTGCGCCTCCTGGGCCTCATGGTGGCCTGCACCTGCATGGTCCATTAGGCCCGTTGGTACATGCGTCCTCTTCAGTGGGGACTGGCCAGCCAATGGTCACAACGCCGCGATCCGTTGGACTGGCCCATGACAGTGACCCAGGAGATGTGGAACGCTCTCCAATGGTGGATCGTTCCAGCACATCTGCAGGAGGGTATCCAGTTCGTCCGCCCCGAGCCGATGGTGTCTCTCTCTTGACCGATGCATCTCTGATGGGTTGGGGTGCCCATCTGGGGGAACACCGAGCGTTCGGCCTCTGGTCCCCTCGGGAGTCCCGATGCCACATCAACCTGCTGGAGCTCCGAGTGGTCCGTCTAGCTGTCACCGCCTTTGCTCCGTTTCTACGGGGTCAAGTGGTTCAGGTCCAGACGGATAATACCATGACCATGTACTATCTGAACCGCCAGGGCAGGACGCGCTCCCTGCTGTTATGCAAGGAAGCTCTCCACATTTGGTCCCTAGTATGCAGCCTGGAGGCGGATCTCCTAGCCATTCATGTGGCAGGAGCCTCCAACACCCTGGCCGATGCCCTAAGCCAGATAGGGGCTGCGTCTCACGAGTGGTCTCTCCTGCCGGAGATAGTACAAGATCTCTTCTCCCACTGGGGCACCCCACAGGTGGACCTGTTTGCCTCCAGGGAGAATGTGAAGCTGAGTCTGTTCCATGCCCGCCCCCCTCAGCAGGGCTCACTGCAGGGGGATGCCTTCTCGAGGCCATGGACCCTGGGCCTCTTCTACGCCTTTCCCCCATTTCCCTTGATCCACAAGGTGCTTCTCAAGGTGAGGAGGGACAAGGCGTAGGTGATTCTGGTAGCCCCAGACTGGTCCCTCCAGTTCTGGTATCCAGATCTCCTCAGCCTCAGCTCCAGGCTCCCAAGGCGGCTTCCAGCCTGCCCGGACCTGATCTCAGTCAATCAGGGGAAGGTATTCCATCCGGACCTTCAATCCCTGCACCTGACGGGCTGGTTCCTGAGCGGCTAGAGTTCCAGGCCTTGGGTCTTTCCGACGAGGTCCTCAATATCGTTGAGGCGTCCTGTAAGGAGTCGACCAGAAAATGCTATGCCTTCAAATGGAAGAGGTTTTCAATTTGGTGTCATGGGAAGGGCTTGGACCCTTCCAACTGCCCCTTGGCTAGCATTCTGGACTACCTGTGGTCCCTTTCTCAGCAAGGGCTTCGGTCGACGACCCTTAAGGTGCACCTGGCAGCCATCTCTGCTTACCAGGCACGGGCCGGCAAGCAGTCGGTGGCACAGGAGAAGGTGCTTGGGCGCTTTTTCCAAGGTCTTGACGACATTTCCCCTCCGGTGCGAGAACCTCCACCTCCGTGGGATCTACTGCTGGTATTGGCCAAGCTCATGGGCAAACCATTCGAACCAATGCACAGGTGTGATCTTTCACACCAGTCGTGGAAGACCGCCTTTTGGTGGCTATCACGTCAGCCAGAAGGATAGGAGAGCTCCAGGCGCTTTCCATCGAGCCTCTCTACCTGGTCTTCCACAGGGACAAAGTTGTCCTGCGCCCCCACCCGAAGTTCCTCCCGAAGGTGGTGTCGGAGTTTCACCTTAACCAGGTGTTGACTCTGCTGGTGTTCTACCCTAATCACACCTCGGAGGCCGAGTATAGGCTCCATACTTTGGACCCTAGACAAGCGCCGCTTATTATAAGGAGCGGACGGCTGAAATTGGGAGAGGTTCGCCAGCTGTTTGTCACTCACGCTGAAGCCGCACCTGGCAGACGTGCAGCAAAGCGATTTATAGGCAGGTGGATCACCTCCTCATAGAGCTCTGCTACAGGTTGGCGGGCATGGAGCCTCCCAGAGGATAAGAGCTCATTCTACCCGCCATACCGCTGCATCGGTAGCTGCTCCTAGGACGCCCCTATCCAGGATATCTGCAGGGCTGCTACCTGGAAGTCGGCACATCCCTTCATTACCCACTACCACATCGACCTCGAGTCACATGGGATGCTGGTTTTGGGGCCTCAGTTCTCCAATCTCTCTTCCCAAGTAAGTATCGGGGTGTGCTTGCCTCCTCCTCCCGGAGAACTGCTAGGAGTCTGCCAGACAGTGTGGATGAACAACATATCCATGTCCTTAGAATACAGGTTACTTATCTGTAACAGAGTTTGTGAGTCGGCGTTCATCCACACGACCCACCCGACCTCCCCGGCTTCGACGCACAACCTGAGCTTCCAGCGGGCCAGATCTGGCGTCATGGGGCGGAGCTGAGAGTTTTACCACCCGGGTGGGTTGGAGAAGCCAGCTTGAAGACCTTCCAGCAAGAATTAAAGCGCAAGGATACCTGCCAGACAGTGTGGATGAACAACATATACCATTCCTAGAACTCCTGTTACAGGTGAGTAACCTGTATTTTTGACATAAATGGAGGAGAGGAGAGGAAAATCACTTTGGGGCTAACTAAAGTGATGGGGAAAAAACTAGGGTGAGAAGAAAATAACAAAATGAAGTTTGATGAGTGTAAGTAAAAGGTAGTCGGCTGTAGCGACAGTGGCAAAAACTCAGTAATTAAGCACTCGAAGAAGCTAAAAATGAACACGCAGAGACTCAGAGCATTAGAGCAATGAAAGACCACAGCACACTACCCCAGCGCTTTGTGTCCACTCCGAGACACTTTGTCAGGAGGCAGGGATCTGGTGCTCAGGGTCTTCCTTTTATTTAGAAAAAACCTTGAAGTGATAAATCACAAATTTTTAACATATTTCATTTATATGAATATTAAGCAACACAGTATCCCGAAGATGCCAAACACCCTATGTGAAAAAATAACATAAATAACTACTGTATAAAAATAAAATAACAAAAATTCTGATCAAAGTTTTTTAGCACAACAATTGGTATGGGAGGTCAAATAGAGATGCCAAAGGTCAAACTCTGAAATTAATAGGATGAAGTCAAAACAAAGAAGTAAACAGATATCCATCAGATTTAGATCTAATTAGGTGCAAGAATTAATTTAAATTTGTATTTTATTTTTGGCTCCATTATTTTCACTTCCTTTTAAATATAGTTTAGTAAAAAACAACAACCAGCAATGTATAAGGTTACTTATTTTACTTAATGAGAACAAGAAATATGATACTTATAAATTTTATGTTTTAGTAATGAACAATCAGAATAGAATTGGATCTCAAACTAGAATCCCACCAGAGCCACTGGCTAATGTTACATATTCAAGGAAGATATATATCAATAACTTCCTATGGTGGATAACATTGTAGCTAAACGTTCCAGTATTAATAAGGCTAAAGCTCAGGGTCTTCCTTTTATTTAGAAAAAAACTTGAAGTGATAAATCACATATTTTTAACATATTTCATTTATATGAATATTAAGCAACACAGTATCCCGAAGATTTCAAACACCCTATGTGAAAAAATAACATAAATAACTACTGTATAAAAATAAAATAACAAAAATTCCGATCAAAGTTTTTTAGCACAACAATTGGTATGGGAGGTCAAATAGAGATGCCAAAGGTCAAACTCTGAAATTAATAGGATGAAGTCAAAACAAAGAAGTAAACAGATATCCATCAGATTTAGATCTAATTAGGTGCAAGAATTAATTTAAATTTGTATTTTATTTGTGGCTCCATTATTTTCACTTCCTTTTAAATATAGTTTAGTAAAAAACAACAACCAGCAATGTATAAGGTTACTTATTTTACTTAATGAGAACAAGAAATATGATACTTATAAATTTTATGTTTTAGTAATGAAAAATCAGAATAGAATTGGATCTCAAACTAGAATCCCACCAGAGCCACTGGCTAATGTTACATATTCAAGGAAGATATATATCAATAACTTCCCTGGTGGATAACATTGTAGCTAAACGTTCCAGTATTAATAAGGCCAAAGCTCAGGGTCTTCCTTTTATTTAGAAAAAAACTTGAAGTGATAAATCACATATTTTTAACACATTTCATTTATATGAATATTAAGCAACACAGTATCCCGAAGATTTCAAACACCCTATGTGAAAAAATAACATAAATAACTACTGTATAAAAATAAAATAACAAAAATTCCGATCAAAGTTTTTTAGCACAACAATTGGTATGGGAGGTCAAATAGAGATGCCAAAGGTCAAACTCTGAAATTAATAGGATGAAGTCAAAACAAAGAAGTAAACAGATATCCATCAGATTTAGATCTAATTAGGTGCAAGAATTAATTTAAATTTGTATTTTATTTGTGGCTCCATTATTTTCACTTCCTTTTAAATATAGTTTAGTAAAAAACAACGACCAGCAATGTATAAGGTTACTTATTTTACTTAATGAGAACAAGAAATATGATACTTATAAATTTTATGTTTTAGTAATGAAAAATCAGAATAGAATTGGATCTCAAACGAGAATCCCACCAGAGCCACTGGCTAATGTTACATATTCAAGGAAGATATATATCAATAACTTCCTATGGTGGATAACATTGTAGCTAAACTTTCCAGTATTAATAAGGCTAAAGCTAAAGAGCTCATCAAAGTCAATAGACCATATTTCATTTCTAAAAAACATTTAAAAAGAAAAAAATATATATATATTTTTTTTGTAGCGACAGTTCTTTGCAAGTCCAAGGCATGATGGCTGACAGTGGGAAAAGACCTGTGGAAGGTATGAGGCCGACCTTGACTATATAGTGTAGCGCCGACTTGGTGACGTTGATGTCATGGGCAGCCCCAGGAAGACTACTAGTGAAAAGCTACCATTTGAGCCTGGTGCCTGACAACGAGAGGTTTCTAATGTGTGACCTGCTGCAGGAGATATCCTCAAAGAAGATAATTTAAACTAGACAAGGGTGGTGATGGAAGAAATCAGAGAGGCGGTAACTGTTCCTCCATCAGGCTGAAGTAGAAAGTAGGGAGAATCTGATGGGAATGGAATCCTCCAGTGTGGAAAATAAGAAAGGAAGCAGGGTAATAAAATGAAGGGGATGGAAACAAAAGCTTTTATGGGGAGCAAGAAGGGGATACCAAGCAGAAAGGGTAACAAAATCAGGAAGGCTATGTGTGCATATGCTAGATGTCTAGGAAATGAGATTCCGGACCCAGAGGCCATAATGGCAGAGGCCAACCTGGATACTGTGGCCATTACAGAGTCATGATGCACTGAAAACCATGACTGTGATAGAGTCGTACCATGCTATACTCTGTTCAGGAGGGACAGGGTTGGGTGGGAAGGGAAGGAGGGAGTGTTGTGCTTTATGTGAGGAAGGCATAAAAGCAAGGGAGATACAGGGAATACAGGGGGGAGCAGAGGTACTGTAGGTCACCCTGAAGACATGCAGTGGAGCCTCTATTCGCAGTGGTGTGATCGACAGACCTCCAGCAAAGGGAGAGGAGTTAGATAAGGTACTTGTGAAAGCTATTGGCAAGATGGCAGAGAAGGGGGAGGTGCTGCTGGAGGGGGATTTCAGTCTACGGGATGTAGGGAAGGCAAGGCAAATTTTAGTTATATAGCGCTCAATCCAATGAGTGCTCTGAGTGCTTTACATACATAACAAAAATGAAAACATAAAATACACCCCAAAATTAATACTGAAATAGACTCAAGTTCTATTAAAAGCCTGTTCAAATGAGAATGTTTAATAAGAGGCTTTGAATCCCTCCACTGAGTTGGTTGCATGAATATAATGAGGAATAGAATTCCAAATAATAAGTGCCGCCACCCCAAAGGTTCAATCCCCAGACATCCTGAGCCTAGACGTGGGGACTACCAGCTGTCCCGCTTCAGTGGAGCAGAGAGGGTGTAGTGGTCGAAAAGGAATCAGGATCTCTTTTAAGCAGACTGGTTCCAAACCACGTAGAGTTGACCATTTCCCGGGAGGGTGCTTTGGCATGGTACCTCCTGAGAAGTGACATGCCTGGCACTGTAATGCCAAGTGGCATTTTGCTTGCACCATAATTGGCACTGGCAAAATGGTTGTTGCTACGGCATTGGAGAACCCTCACAAATGGGGAGCCTGTACAGGAAATAACAGTTAGGGAGACCCTGGGTGGCAGGGACCATTGCACAGTGTGGTTCCAGTTGGATATGGGCAGGGAAAGCATCCCGACTTAGACCAAAATCTTGGAGGGAAGACTTTAGGAAGATGGCAGAAGTGCTAAGGAGCCACCTGGCAAGTATCAGGGCAGATATGGAATGGACCAAAGGTGGTACATCATTAAGGAAGGAATACTGGTTGCCACAAAGGAGTGTGTTAGGCTTGGGGGAAGAAAACAAGGGCCAACATGTCCAGCTGGTTCAGTTCTCTGATCACCCAGGCAGTAAGGGAAAAGAGGTTAGCCTATAGAAAATTCAGGAAAAGAGAGGTGGATAGGGAAAATTACCTAAGGTTGGCTAGCGAGGCAAGTAAGGAAGTCCAGCGAGCTAAGGCACAGAAGGAACTGCAGATTGCTGAAGAAATTAAGAAGGGGGAGAAGGCCTTCTTTTGCTATATAAGTGAGAAAAGGGACAAGAAGGAGAGGATTGTTAGACTTAAGAAAGGGGAGGAGTAGAGGGAGGATAATGAGGGAAAGCAGAGATACTAAATGAATACAGTATTTCTGTTCTGTCTTCACCAAGGATGGACCATTGCTTTTATGAAGGAGAAGAGGCTGGGGGGAAGGGAACACAGATGTAGTGATAGAGTGAGTGAGGGAGGGGCTGCTAGCATTGAAGGTGGACAAATCACCAGACCTGGACAGAGTACATCCAAGAGTACTAAGGGAACTGGCTGAAGAACTGGCAGGGCCACTGGCATGCCTATTTAATAGTTCACTAGAGTCAGGCATGGTACCGCAGGACTGGAGAAGCACATGTGGTGCCCCTCCACAAAAGCGGTCCCAAGGATGACCCAGGGGATTACAGACAAGTCAGTATGACCTCAATCGTGTGCAGGCTCATGGATACCATACTTAAGGAAAGATTGGTAGAATATCTAGAGGTGTATGGACTCCAGGACGCAAGGCAGCACAGGTTCATGGGGGGGGGGATTGTGTCAAACAAATCTGAATGACTTCTTTGACTGGGTCACTAAGACAGTAGACAAAGGCAAGTGGTAGACATCCTCTATCCGGATTTTGGCAAGGCCTTTGACTCTGTACCCCACAAAACGTTGATCAGAAAGTTGGCAGATTTCAGGGTTGGGGATGAGATGTCCAGATGGGGTGAAAACTGGCTGAGGGACAGAACCCAGATGGTGTTTGTGGGGGGAGAGTCATCTGGTACCAGAGAGGCCACCAGTGGGGTCCTGCAGAGCTCAGTGCTGGGGAAGATGTTGTTCAGTGTCTTTATCAATGACATTGGGGATGGCATTAAGGGAAAAATATGCCTATTTTGTGGACGGCACCAAGCTCTGCAGGCGACTGGACACAGCTGAAGGGATACAGGACCTACAGGATGATCTGGAAAAGCTGGGGAAGTGGTCTGGGATCTGGCAGCTCATTTTCAATGCCAAGAAGTGCAAAGTTATGCACATTGGAGCAAAGAATCCCAGGACGGAGTGCTACCTGGGTGTAGTCCAGATATCTGCATCAGAGGAGAAGGACCTGGGAGTGATGATCACTAATGACCCGAAGCACTCTACACAATGCAAGAAAGCAGCAGCAAGGTCAAACAAGATGCTGGGATGCATAGCTAGGTGTATCAGCAGTTGGTGAAAGGAGGTTATACAACCCTTGGGAATGCCGATCTCGCAACAACACCTTTACAGCAATCGCATCGATGCCGACAATATTGACAGATCACTGTAAAGTCCACCTGGGACCCAGGCACACTTTCCCCCAGTCCTGCACCACCTCCCGGAATCAACTCTGACTCGGAGTTGATGATCCCTAAGTCTGGTGGGTGCGGGGGGCAGAGCCCCCTGCATGGGGGTTCATGGGGGTGAAGACCCCCATGAAAAACACAGGCAGGTTTCCAGATGGATTTATGCCAACTGCAATTTGCGGTTGACATAAATCCATCGCTGTAATGTTGGTCAACAACATTTTTGTCGATCCGGCATCGTAGAGCCCTACCCTTATACAGGTCACTGGTGAATCCACATCTATAGTATTGAGTTCAGTACTGGTGCCCACACCTCAAAGAGGACATTAACCTGCTGGAGAAGGTCCAGAGGAGGGCTACAAAGATGATAGTAGGTCAGCAGGCTAAGCATATGAGGAAAGGTTCAGGGCACTGAACATGTACTCCCTGAAGAAAAGGAGAGGGAGGGGACATGATTGGGACCTTTAAGTAAACCTTCAAAAAAAAAAAAAGTACTTGAAAGGATAAATAAGTGGATAAGGAGGGTCTCTTTAAGTTAAGTAGCAATCATAACACAGGAGGCACAGTCTTAAGCTGGAGGGGGAGGTCTAGGAGGGAGGTCAGGAAGCACTTCTTCACAGAGAGGGTGGTAGACACTTGGAATGTGCTTCCAGAAGAGATAGTCTCGTTGAAGACAGTGGGCAGTTTCAAGAGAGGCTGGGATAGGCATACGGGGAAGGTTAGCATCGTGGGTAGGAAGGAGTGGGGAGAGGGAGCAGGGACAGTAGCTCAAGCTGTGAACCCTGAAATATGAACAGACTAGATAGACCAAATGGCCTTCTACTTCTGGCTTCTTTGTATGTTTCTATGATCCACCGTGTCAAATGCTGAAGATAGGTCCAAGGACAACAAGATAGTACGTTGCCCCCAGTCCCTCGTCATGATGAGATCATGTGTCACTCTCACCAGTGCTGTGCCATGGCTGAAAATCTGATTGGTGAGGTTCAAGGATAGCAAGACTCTCCAAACAGTCTAACAGCTGCTCAACCATCACCTTCTCCATAACATTCCCTAAAAATGGAAAATTAGAGACCAGCCTGTAGTTTGCGAGAACATCAGGGTCCAATGATGGCTTCTGTAGAAGGGGCGTGACCTCCGCCTCTTTTAGGGCAGAAGGAAAGACACTGTTCCTTAATGACCCATTAACAATCCCAGCAAAAACTGGACCCAGGAACTCAACGCAGCCAACAATCAGCCACATTGTAACTCTGCCCATTTCACAGTTGGTGGGATACAAACGAACGACCGTTTGGAGGAACTTGGTGTCAGAGGCCAGTCGAAACTCATCCCAGGTTGACATATCAGTGTCACTACAAGGCTGATTAGCCCCAGCCCCACTAGACGAAGAAATACTAGATCTGATGGCAAACACTTTGTCAGTGAAAAAGCACCCAAACCCCTCACAAGTCTGTGTGGAAATGGCCCTCACAGACTGCAGATAGGGAGGATTTAACTATCTGTCTATAGTGAGAAAGAGCATAGCTGGGTGGTTTTTCACTGCAGCAATCGACTGAGTCAAAACTTCTGTCTTTTCTAGTCACTTGCCCACTGATACTCAGCGTAATGGGTCTCAGCACCAACCTGTTCTCCACCAAGCCAGATCTCCTCCAGGAACACTCAAACCTATGCCCCTTTGTCTTTAACTGGTAGAGTTCAACACAATACCAGGGTAAGCCACGTCAGGAGGTTAGGGAGTGAATGTGGAAAGGTGCAATAGAGTCTTTTTGAAGCAGTATAGCGCTGTGCAGCAAACTTGGAGACCTGGGCTTCAATCTCACAGCCCCCACTTGCATATGTGTGATCCTGAGAAAGTCACTTAACTTCCTTATGCTTCCAAGACAGATCTGGAAACAAGCTTTGGCTTCGTGTGCCTTTCCTGGTTAAACAACTTCCCCTTTCCCTTTCCCTAACAGAAGCCATGGGCTGACTTCATAAAAGTTTCACTCACTCACTCACTCACTCACAGCTCACTTCTTCCCTCAGGGAGTACCAGCCATGAACTGCCTTGAGCTGCTTTCTACCTAACTGCCTCAGGAAAAACCGCCACCCACTGTCGAGCAATGCAGCAGTCCATCATAGAAATTAATATGCATTAGGCTTTCTTGGTAACTGATTGGATGTAAATAAAGGTGCCAAGGATATTGTTCACACCCTTTTCCCAAGAGCCACTGCTGGGTCCTTTGAGGTCCTCAATCACTCATTGGGCAGTAAAGGGTCAGAGGTCGCAAAGATGGCATCCATGTAAACAGAGGCTGTGAGGGAGAAAAGGTGGGCCTTCAAAAACTATAAGGCCAGACAAACAAGAGAGAGCAGGGAAGTGTACCTGAGCAAAATGAGGGAGGCCAACAAGGTTAGATGAGCAAAATTAGACAGAGAGCCGAGGATAGCAGAGGGGCTAATGTAGGGGGACAAGACATTTTCTGCAACTTCAGAGAATAATTCATAGCCAAGAAGGAAATAATCACATTGAAGGGGGGGAAATGGTTGGAGAAGAAGGGGGAAAAGGTAAAGGAAGACATTGTCAATGAGTATTTCTGCTCGGTCCGTATGCCAGAAGACAGCAGTCCACTACCAGAATGTGGGCTCAAGGTCAGAAGAAAGGAGGGTGAAGATCAACATGGGGTCAGTAACTGAAGAAAGGGCACTGACCAGGTGTGGTCTTTTCTTTGTGTACCAATATAACCCCCCCTCTCTGGCGCCGTCCAGGAGAAGACCACTACCCCTGCCTGGGTGGCCACCAGCCAGGTTAAGGGGTCTGGGTTCCCATTAGCTGACTTACAGGGATCCTTTCCCAAAAGTTAGAGTAAAATGGCCCCTTCACCCAGAGTACATTTTAAGTAGGTCTGATAGCTGCAGTACAACCACCTAGGATGTCATACCAACCCACCTCCCCAACAGTTTCCTAAGACATGGACTTACTAAGTTTCGAACCTCCCCACATTCAGTTATAACATTTACCTTTTCATCTCATCAAGACATAGGCTCACTAAATTCAGGCTCTGGATTCATTTTCTGCTGCAAAACAATAACTCTGTGTTTTATTTACAGTGAGAGGTTGTAGGAGTGGGGTATTGGAATAGAGGTTAAGGCATTTTCAATTTGCATTTCCCAAATCACATTTCCTTCGATTCATTCTCATATTTCAATCCGTGCAGCCATCAGTATCTGGCTATCTGCTGCAGGTGCCATAAATCAAGACCCGCAAGTCCCAGTCCATTTTCCAATGTACTATCCTGGGTACCCAGATTTATAGTTGCAGACCTGGGTGCAGCTCGCAGCTGGCATTGTCGCACTTACGTAAATATTTTACACTTTGCCCTCGCTTTCCTTCCAGCCCTAGGGGGCATGCTTGCACTATATACAATCCTCAGGTGCAGGGCAATTCCTGCCATTTACTAATGGTTCTGCAGAACTAAGTCCTCAAATGGTACAGTTCACTGACATTCTGGGGATTGAGGACATCTCAGGCGGAACCCGGGCAAAAAGCTTGATCAGAGGCTAAAGCTTCCTCTCTCTTCCTCTTCTTGCTCATGGATCTTGCAGCTTGTCTCCTGCGGTCCATTACGGGCCCTATTGCAGAGCACGTGGGCAAGGCCCACCACCACAGAGGACCCAGACCAGGGAGTGGCCCCATGGCCCGGCTCCCTCGATCAGAGTGCCCTAGCACTCAGGTACAAGACCTGTGCCCCCCCTGCAGTGGCAGACCCCACTTGATGGGAGTTAGCAAGTTCCCCACCTGGCCCTGGGTGCCAGCAGAAACATTCATCACCTTCTCTTCTGCTGTTCTCTTTCTTCCTGTCTCTCTTTTCCACTACAGTGCGTAGCTACAGCAATCCATCTCTCTCTTTGCTCTGTCTCAGGACAGACAACAGGTACTCAGACCAGAAAACACCTATCCATCCTTCTGCTTTCACAGTCTCTTAACTTTAAGCCTTTGGCTTTGGCTCACACATCATCACCTGCACACAGTCCCTTTTCTCACTGCGCAGGTACTGGTAATTTTCTGAATCTTCCTTTTCTTCTCTCAGCACATTTATATGCCCTTCTTCCTCATTCTCCATATTCTACCTTTTTTCCCTGGTTTAGACACAACCTTTGTCCTTTTTACCCAGCTCAGGATGCAACCATCGTCATTCTTTTCCAAGGCTCAGAACATGACCTTTGTCTTTTTGCAGGATCAAGACACAACCTTTGTCCTTTTCCCAGGTTCAGGACACAACCTCTTCTCTTGCAATCTGCATCTTTCCCTTTTCTATTTGAGCTGCGCCTCTTTCACCACTGTGATGCAACTTCAGAACAACACAGAACTTTCAGCACCCTGCGGCTTTCCTTTTCTTATCCAAAGCTGCTGCTTTAACAAACTTTCCTCTTTTCCTGTCCAGCTTTTCTTTTCCTGATGGGGCAGACACTCCCTGCCCTGGAGACAAATTGCTGGGAGCCTCCAGACAGGCCCATTACGCAGCCCCATTCTCTCCAGGACCAGGAGCACCCCTCCTCCTGGAGGAACTCTCACCAAACTGTCCTACTGGGTTCCTTTGTCATACACTCTACAGCATACGACAAAACCGCGCAACAGGAACAGCGCGATAGGGAAGAGCGTGAGGGTGCAAAACCGCGAAAGCACCCTCTCACTCTCCCAGGCAGAGGATAAGACCACTGCTGGGACAGGGGTCCAGCGAACAGCTGCTGTGGCTCAACAGGATTAGCCACTGGCAGGAAAGAAGACATGCAGTGCGTTTGGGACCGGATTTTGATTCCCTGTCCCAGACACATAGATTTTTACATTTTTCTCACGTTGTGCAATTTTTACTGTTAACCCCCTCCCTGGAGTTAGATTTTATTTTAGTTGAGAGAGGTGCAGGGGGCACCGACCACCATAATGGGATGTGTGCCGGGGGCTTTAAAAAAATTCTTATGCCGCTGGCAACATATTGTGCTGCACTGGCAACATGGTATATTGCTACAGCATAATGTCTTATGACATTATGACCCTGTGCCCCAAAATGACTCAAGTCCAACTGCCCTCTTTTATTTGGGAGCCCTTTTCTTACTCCCCACTGGCTGGAGCCACTGTCCTGAGGCCAAAATGCTTATGTATGAGGCTCCCTCGTTGCCTCATAGGCTGTTCAAAAAGGTGCTTAAACATTCTTCGATATTTTCCCCCCCAAGAGTCTATTCACAAGCCCCAGAATCCTCCTGGCTAGTCCTAGGAGTGGGGAGGGAGGGCAGGGACATTAGCTTAAGCTGTGGACCCTGCAATACAAGCAGACTTGATAGACCAAATGGCCTTCTTCTGCTAGCTTCTTCGTATATTTATATGTTATGGTGTGGTAACACCAGTATGGTGGGTAGTCTGTTTTTCACTTTTAAAAGAAAAATTTATTTATTTTAAGTATAGAATTTTGTTGACCGGGTAAGCCCACTGAGACTAGAAGTGCCTTTTTCAGGGGCGACCCGGGGGTGGGGATACAGATGGTAACAAACTGAACCAGATTAAGCTGTTGGTGGTATTTCTAGTGAATGGAGGAAATTTGGCCAGGACACCGGGGAAATTACCCTACTCTATCGGCAGGTGGCACTGTGGAGTCGAAAGAGTGTCTGGCCTCAGATGAGCAAGATAGTGGAGGAGGTAGGGTGACAGCATGCCCGCAGGAGCAAAATTGCAGCGAGGGGAATGGTACGGCTGGGTTGTACCCTGGAGGTGTCCGGCAAAGCGTACCGACTCCCTCGCAGCACGGATTGACATCCGACAGTGTAGGAAGCACCGGCAGCAAAACAACGTCAGCAGGCCTACCAATACTAGTTTCTCCCTTGGAGCATATGGCAGGCAACCTCACAGAGATGATTTTGGACACAGTACTGGATGAAACAGAAACACACATGGATGGTAATAGCAGAGAAAATTCCCTTTTGAAAGAAAAACAGCGACTCTTGCAGAAAGCGGCTGAAGATTTCAGATTGGCCCAACTGCAAGTGTCAGAGGATCTTAAGAAAAGAAAGAGGCCTGAGGTGGACTGTCCCACAGTGACAGCAGGTACTGTAACAAAAGTGTTTATTGGTACAGTTTCCCGGTTAAACGAAGAAGGAGGATCCCTGCCCCAGACCCCGATACCATAAGCAGGCGATATTCAGCCGCTGTGGTCCCACAAAATAGCCCTTGAAAACGCGGGCTAGATACAAACAGAGCCTGGTCAGTGGGTTCCTGACCCAAATATACCAATTCTAGAGATATCTGTGGTAGGAAATGGAACGATTGAAAACAAATCTCACACAGGCTTGGCTGTACAGAATGGTGAACATACGATAGCAAAATGTGGGCAGAATCTCCCCAACTCAGAAAAAAACAGGATAATATGACCTCACAGAATACAGGGACTCTCTCCGGAACAGGGCTTGTACAGATACAGTCTGGGCAGGGAAGCCCAATATCGTATTCACCAATAGAGGTATTATCACAAGAAGAATTTTCCGATGTCTCCACAGTAGGGGAGGACCAGATAAATCCTCAGAAGGAAGTAGTCTAAGTCTTGGTCCCAAATACAGAGGCAGAGCAACCTACTTTAATGGAACCAGCTTCTACATATGCCAGCTTGTTCCATAAGCCAGTAGCCCTCGCAAAATAAAGGAACACTGTCAGGCTAAGATACCTGGGGCCCACACACAGTATACCAGATCATTTTTATGTGGGCAAGGTTTTAAGTAAATTAATGTTTGGGTTTTCCCTGAGTTAGGTGTACGCCTTGATTCATACACCAGGAGACAACACATATGACATAAGTTTTTGAACTCCGGATATGTTAACAGATTTTGGATGAAGTACGCTGTGTTAAAAACTAACCTTGTATGGGTCCACTTTCAGGCCATACCCCTCACAAAACAATCCTTTAAAGTAACAACGGTCCTGTTTAGGAACAAAGGGGTTAATGTGGAGGACATTTCCTACTGGCTTGAGAGGAAATGTAAAATTCAAGGTAATCCAGAGCCCATCCTAAATTCGGAGGGTTTCTGGAATGGAGGTTGAAAGTATAAAGTAAATTTGATGCAGACAGATGAGGGGTTACAACATCTCCCCAGCTGCTTCTGCCTAGGCCGCGATAAAGAGTTTATATTTTATCCAGGACAACCGCGCCACTGCTGTAAGTGTGGCAAGGATGAGGCTAGGGTACTCCGCATCATGGGATTCAATGACTGGTTGAAAAGCTGGTGCAGAGCTCAGAAATTTGGCTTCAATGGGGACTGGGGCTCCACCTGGAGGGATGCAGGCCTATACAGGAGCTATGGTTTGCATCTATCTGGGAGGGAAACCAGGATCCTAGGCGATAGGTTTAAATGTTTCAATGGCAAGCATTTAAACTAGCCAAGGGGGGAGGCACTGAAGAGAAGGGAAATCCTAGCCCCCCCCCAAAAAAAAATCAGGGTAATTAGTGAGGCAAACACCAAGATAGAGCAGTCGATAGGGAGAAGGGCATGGGGTAAGTGGAGAAAAAGACAAAGGCAGTAGGGACAGGGATGGAGCAAAAAGAAATAAAGCAATAAAAAAATGGAGGGTAATGAGTACAATGCCCATAGTCTAGGTAAAAAGCTCCCTGAAATGGTGGCCTTGATGGAAGAAGGATGCCTGGATATTGTGGCAGTCACAGAAACATGGTACACAGAGAACCATGACTGGGATGTCAACATACCAGGGTGCACAATCTATAGGACGGACAGGAAGGGAAGAAGAGGTGGAGGAGTAGCTCTCTATGTAAGGGAAGGGATCAAAGCAACAGAACTAAAGGGTAAACAGGGAAGAGAGAAGGCACCGTGGGTCACCCAGGAGACTGGAAATGGCTCCATAGTCCGCACAGGGGTTGTATACAGACCCCTGTCTCAGGGGGAGGAAATGGACAAGGAAATGATACAAGGCATCCTTGGGATGGCAGAGAAAGGGGAGATATTGCTGATGGGGGACCTGAATATGCCAGATGTTGACTGGAGCACCTTTTCTGCAGCCACATCCAAGAGCAGGGCCATTCTCGATGTCCTACAGGGGGCATGCCTCAGACAACTAGTTTTGGAACCCACTCGGGAGAGAGCAATCTTAGACCTGATACTCTCAAATGAGGGTGGAGAGAGGATCTCTGATCTTGAAGTGGGTAGCCATCTGGGAACAAGCGACCACCAAACAGTGTGGTTCATGATAAACTTAGCTGTAGAGTCAAGCCGCACAAAAGTGAAGGTACTGGACTTTAGGAGGGCTGATTTTATCAAAATGGGAGAGTACCTCAGAAAAGCACTAGCAAACAGGCAAGAAGATGGTGTGGAGCAACAATGGAGAAACATCAAAACCGCCATCACAGAGGCAACAAGTCTTTGTGTGATGCAAATAAATCAAAACGAAAGAAAAAAAAAACACTATGGTTCTCAAAAGAAGTGGCGGAGAAGGTAAGGGAGAAAAAGAGAGCATTCAGGAAGTATAAGGAAACACAGAAGGAGCAGGACAGAGAACTATATCAGTTAAAGCAGAAGGAGGCAGGGAAGGCAGTCAGAATAGCAAAGGCCCAAACCGAGGAAAAGATAGCCAACTCGGTTAAGAAGGGGGCTAAAACCTTCTGTAACCCCTAGATGGCGCTATCCCAGGGCTACTACCTCTGCCTGATTTGCCACTAACAAGTTGAGGGCCTGGATCCAATGGCGGGTGCCTCCACCCAGAGGTCAGGGTTTGCAATAGTTAAACTTACTTGGTCACAGCCCTCTGGGACACTGCAACCCCCTTCTTCCCACTAGTGGCCCACACAATATATCAGAATTACCTTCACAGTATACACTTACCCCCAGGACTGGTTCCGCACTGGGACCTCCTGTGAAATAAGATACAGTGCAACAATCACAGTACAGTACTTTAACATAGACAAATACCTCAGGCAGTATAACTTTGCTGAAACAAGCAGCTCTGATTTATTTAGGGGATATAACAAGGACAGGGGAAATCAGGTTAATTAGCTTATAACTTACTCATCTACCTATGGCTCTGTGCACAGGCCTATCCCTACCAGTTACTGTCCTGGGTACCCAAGCCCTAGTGGTAGTCCAAACCGTGGCAGCTGGTAGGGCCCTTTCACACAGAGAAAAGAAAAATTAGTTTAAACAGTCAGCAGTACAGTGATTCCATTTGGATTTAATGTGGCAATTCAACAGGAGCGACCCTGAATTAGTACTCACGACCTCCAAACAAGATAGGGTCCTTCAACGCCAGCAGGGCTACTCTTGAGCTCCAAGAGACTCCTCACACATTTATATGGTAAACAGTCACAGGCAAAAGTCACTTAATGGCAGCAGGATTCACTTGAGGTACACAAAGCTTCCTCACACATTTATATGGTAAAAGAAAGTACTATACCAGGCAGGCTGCTTTCTATCCGATCGCAATTACTGCACAATACCGGGAGAACACAGCAGATTCAGTTCCTGACAGATCGAGTGCAATTCAGCAATTTCTCCAGTCTTCTACAGGGTGAGCCTGGTTTCTACTCTTCAGATATCCTTTGATTCTCTTCACAGGACGGATTCAGTCCTAACAAGCAGTTACACAAGCTGCAGACTGGAACTCTGGACCTTACACATGTTTTTTGACTAAAACTGTGCACTGAAGGAGCACAGGGTTCCTTTCCCCTTCACTGCCAGAGCTAAACTGAAACTCCAACAGACAAAACCGGGCACTTCCTTTGAGTTCCTCCCAGTTCTTGACTGGATTGGCTGTCACTCACAATAGACTGCTGCTGTTGGTCCAAAAAGGCTCCAAGTCTAACCACATCTCCCAAAGTCACTGCCCATACAATCCTCTTGTGGCTGGCTCAGATTATGAGTCCAAGTTCTGATTCGTCCAAGGCACCATTTTAGAGCTAGCTTACCCACACTGATTGGTCCAGTTCAGCAGTTCAAACCAGAATGGGGAACTAGGCAGGCACAGTTCTGACTGCAAAGAAAGCAGGTTAGACAAACTGTAATTTCATTATTACTGTAAATGATTTCTGGCAAACAGTTACATCTTTCAGATAGGTTCCTTTGCACTCTAGTGACTGCAAAATGGAGTGAATTCACGGCAGCTCGAGTGGTACTCAAACAGAGAAGCACACAGTCCCCCCATACAAACTAATTATGTCTGCAAGCCGACAGCTCTTAAAGAGACAGTACCAGAGGCTCTAAAAACACTCACTGATAAATGGCTTAAACGCCAAACACCATTCAGGCTTGGAGCATTCAAGCAAGCTCCTGGAAGTCTTTTGGGAACCCCCATTTGCAGAGGGGTTACACTTTTATAGGTACATTACGGAGCAAAGAAAGACTAAGGCAGGGATACGGAGGCTGAACAAAGAGGAAGGTGGTTGAGCAGAGAGCGATAGTGAAAAAGCAGGGATACCGAATGAATACTTCTGCTCAGTATTCACAATGGAAAAGCAGGGGGAAATGCCTAATTCAGTCAATAGAAGCACTCTGGATAGGGGGGTTGATATTAGTCCTTTCACAGAAGAAAGGGTTCTGAAAGAACTCTTAAATTGAAGGTGGATAAAGCAATGGGGCCCAATGGGATTCACCCCAGAATTCTAAAAGAGATAAAGGAAGAACTAGTAACACCACTGACTACCCTTTTTAATAAGTCATGGGAGGATGGTGTGGTACCTGAGGACTGGAGGAGGGTGGATGTGATTCCCCTTCACAAAAGTGGGAGCAAGACAGAGGCAGGAAACTACAGACCTGTCAGTTTGACCTCAGAGGTAGGGAAAATGATAGAATCACTTCTGAAGGAAAGAATTGTTGAGTACCTAGAGACCAGTGGGGCACAGGACCCAAGGCAGCATGGATTCACAGCAGGAAGGTCATGTCAGACAAATCTAATTGATTTCTTTGACTGGGTGACCAAAGCAGTAGACCCGGGAGGGGCTGTGGACATGGCATACCTAGACTTTAGCAGGCATTTGACACAGTCCCGCACAAAAGATTAATAAACAAATAAACCAGCCTGGGAGTGGGTCCCAGGGTGGTAGCCTGGGTAAAACACTGGTTGGACAACAGGACACAGCGGGTAATAGTAAATGGAGTCCACAGTGAAGAAAGGAGGGTTACTAATGGGGTACCACAGGGTTCAGTACTGGGGCTGGTCCATTTTAATGTCTTTATAAGTGACATTGCAGAGGGACTAGAAGGGAGAGTACGTCTCTTTGCAGATGACACAAAGATCTGCAGCAGGGTTGATACACAAGGTGGGATGGAAAGGATGAAAAGGGACTTGGCAAGGTTGGAGGAATGGTCAAATGTATGGCAGCTTAGATTCAATGCAAAGTAATGCACCTGGGAAACAAAACCCAGGGAAGAGTACACAGTGGGGGTGAGATACCGACAACAACAAAATGGAAAGGGACCTGGGGGTAGTCATATCAGATGACCTAAAGGTGGGCCAGTAATGTGAGAAGACAGTAAGGAGGACTGGGGGGATACTGGGATGCATAGAGAGAGGCATCTCCAATAGAAAACAGGAAGTTGTTGCCCCTCTGTACAGACAGTTGGCAAGACCACATCTGGAGTACTGTGTACAGTTCTGGAGACCCCATCTCCGCAAAGACATAGACAGGGCGAAGGCTGTCCAGAGGAGGGCAACCAAAATGATGCAGGGTCTGCATCAGAAGACATATAAAGAAAGACTAAAGGAGCTAAAGATGTATAGCCTCGAGGAAAGGAGGGAGAGGGGGGACATGATAGAAACTTTCAAATACCTCAAGGGAATCAACAAAGTCCAAGAGGGTAGCATCTTTCAGAAAAAGAGATGAGGAAAAACAAAGGGGCACAATTTGAAGATGGTGGGGGATGGCTCATAGGTAATGTGAGGAAGTATTTCTTCACAGAGAGGGTTCTGGATACATGGAACAGCCTTTCTGAGGAGGTCGTAGAGTCAAAAACAGTGGGGGAATTCAAGAATGCATGGGACAGACATAAAGCAATTTTAGTGGGGGTAAGAGGAAGTAGGCTGTTGGTTAACTAGGATCTGCAGTTTATCAGTTAGGTAGGGAAATGGGCAGACTAGGTGGGCCAAGCGGTTCTTATCTGCCATGAAATTCTATGTTTCCTGGCTCGATGGTTGACTGGCTGATGTCACATGGCTGCAAACATGGTGGCTGGATGTAAACATTGTCCATACATTTATACAGTGTCCCAGGTTTAATGTCACTGTGCAGCCAAATTCTTTCCTTTTTGCATACATTTTCCCCACCATCTGGCAGTCACCCCTGTGCCCTGTTATCCGGCTGCATCCTTTTACATATTAATTCAAACCTCTGCTAGTCACTGCTGCCATTTACCATTACCCCTAGGCAGCTAACACATACAGTCCTAGTGTACTGACTGCAGTCTGTGTACACTTTATATTTATTTATCTCCCCACAGACTGGCAGCCTTCCTATTCCTTTGTACACCTTTGCTTTATTTATTTCCTTCACTTTTTCCTGCCTGTCCTAGCGCTACACTCTATTTCTCCCAGCACTAGACAGACTCTCCACTCTTCAAAGGGACACCGCCTCATAAATATTATTGAGGCAGCTCCTAAAGGCTTCAGCATGATTGGCGCTTTTAAAAACTTAACTTTCTCTCTCCCAGTTGCCTCTTTCTTTTCCCTAAGGTCCCCAGTCCCTCTTTATCTTGCCCTTTGACCAAGACCACCAGAGAGGCAACTCCAAAACTGGCCGAAATGGCCATTAGAAAATGAGCATGGTGCGCATGCATGGAGTTCGACGGCACCACTGTACCATTCCAAAGCTGATGGCACCATGCTATAGCCCCTACAGCCCCGCTCTCTCTCTAAATCCAATGCAGGGGCCAGCAGGAGAGGAAAAGAGAACAAGGACAAGCCAGGAGACCCCAAGAAAAGAATGGAGGTGGAACCCCCGGGAAACGAGCCTTTTTGGGGGGCTTTCAGGTAAGCCCCAGACAGGGGCAGTTACACCAGAAATGTGTCTGTGTAATCTTATGGTGTTTTTATCGCCCTGCTACTCTCAGATAGCTACATTTGTTTAGCTAGACTATGATTAAACATTTTGTCTATTGACCTGGTTAGCCTGGAATTTGTTGTTAGGAATGTTAATATTTGATGCCGGTGCCAACAGTCGTTATAGACATTCACATTGAGAGGTTGCCAGGGTGAGAATGTAACCCCCACCCAAGTTCAAAGTGGGGGATTACAGTAGCCAAATAAGCAGCTCTATCCCTAGGCATGCCACAAACAGTTAAAACCCAGACAACAAAAAGAGAAGGCACCATCACACCAGATCAGAAATGAAGAATGGACTGTTTTACTCACAACCTTAGGATCCAAGAATATCATGCCCTAGTGTCTGAAGGTCGTAAATAAAAGAACTGATGGCAGTTCAAAACAATGTGCTGTGCTATGAAGTTCAGTCTGCTGGAATAGCAGGGGTTGATGGAAAAACCATTGCAAACTCAAACTGGTTTTATTGTGGGCCTCTTTATGGAGTCCATCTGCTCTTTTATTTACGTCATTTAGACACTAGAGCATGATATGAAGATGCATGTTCTTGGCTCCTAATGTTGTGAGTAAATAAATCAAGTCTTCATTCTTAAGCTGGTATGGTGGTGCCTTTTCTCTTTTGTTGTCAGGGTGGGGGTCTGCCTGGGCTGTTTGGGGTCCCTCAGCCACACCTCCCCAGCCACAAAGCAATGGTCCACTTCACCTGTTTTCCACTTAGGAATTTTTGCTGTAGCAGGAACTAGGAAGCGGGAGAGGAGGGCATGTGTTTGTGCTGCAGCAGTGCATTCTTTGTTAGTGCCAATAGGTGCCCAACTGATTGTGATTGAAATGACGATGCTGCAGCTGATGGGGGACATAATTTTTTCTGTCCCCAGGGCAGTCACTGGGGCCATTATGGGCGTACCTTACTGGCAAATAGCCTGTAGCAGCCAACAAGGGACTGAAAAAAGTAAACAAATATGGCAGTGGTCATGCTTTCCAACCCTAACCCTTATGACTGATAGAAGGAAAGGTCAGGAGTTGGCTGAAATAGCAATCCTGTGGCACTGCTCCAAAAAGTGAGAGCAATGAGGCTCAAAGTGGAATTCTGGATGGAAAGGTGCAGGACTTTCTGCTGTGTGTAGTCCTATAATCTGGAAGCAGAATAACCTAATGATCAGGGCATGGACTCTGCATGCATGCCTCCATGAGAATGGTAGGTATGGTAAGAGACTGGACAGGTTAAAGTTGAGCTCTTAGTAGAAGACTAAACACCCACCTTAACAGACTGGTGTAAGTTTAGAAGCAGTAGAGTGAAGGCTTAAAAGGACAACCGGAGTGAAGCACAGACACACAGCAACCACGACAACATGGAGCTGTATGAAACCAGGCAGCAAAGTCATACTGAGCTCATGAGTGACCATCAGCAGGCATATGTCCAAGGAACCAGAGGACTACCTCAAGAACAGCTGGGTAGACATAAAGCAATATGAAGTCAGGAGACAAAGGCATGCTGAGGCCTTGAGGGGTGGTGGCTATGTATATGCTGAAATTCTGGGAGGGGAGCAGCAAGTGGAAGTTCTAAAACCAAAAGAGGGGATCATGGCCAATGCCACAACTGAGAGGATCCTGAAAGTAGAAAGGAGAGGCAAAGACAGACAGACCCCCCAGAAATGGCTGGCAGCACAGATGGCAGGCTGCACAGACAGCAGGACAGGCATAGGCCACTGAGAAAGGGAGGAGGGCTGAGCCAGCAGCTGACAGTCGGACCTAGCAGGAGCAGTGGGGCCACCGGAGACCACAGAAGCAGTCATGATGAAGCACAGCAGGAGGCAGCAGCTGCACCAGTGCAGTACTATAAATCATGAGACCCCCAGCAACACCTTACATGAAACCAAAAGTAGGTAGCAGGAGTGAGGGGGATCAATAAGGAGAACAGCACGCTACACCACACCACACCACACCACACCGCATCACACCACACCACACCGCACCGCATCACACCACACCACACCGCACCGCATCACACCACACCACACCACACCGCATCACACCACACCACCACACCGCATCACACCACACCACACCACACCGCACCGCATCACACCACACCACACCACACCGCATCACACCACACCACACCGCACCGCATCACACCACACCACACCACACCGCACCGCATCACACCACACCACACCACACGGGAGAGGCACTGAGGAAGCAGGCAAGCAGAGATCAAAATGAGCTACAAGGAAGCAGAAAGTAGGCGCACTTCGGCTGCTGCTGCATGGCAAGAGGTAGGAGGAAGGCAGGAGGGTGGTTCAGAGGAAAGCCAGAAGCTGCGTAGCTGCAAACATAGAAACAAGCATCTGAAAGCCACTAAGGTATGCATGTTTAAGAAGGATTCAAGGAGGGTGACAAGGCAAGTGTTGCCTATTGTTCCACTGAACCCCAGGTTCAGATTAGCAATTGCTGGAGAGAGATTTTCCTAACATGGGGTATTTTCCAAACAGCCAGGGACAAAACCAGATTAGGGCCAATGCATGTTGCTGTAACTGTGGGAATTCTATTTAAAAACATCTTTATTTGTTTTTATATTCAGTGAAGAGTGGCCAAACAGGTGAAAGTAAAGAAACAGTAATGTAATGTGGTGCGAACTTACCAATATCATTGTAAGGGACATCGCTGTCATCTACTTCATAGTTTCTGTGAGTAAATATCTGCTGAACATCAAACTTCTGCTCATGAAATTCCTGTATTGTCTGGTCTTGCTCTCCCAGTACGACCTGTAGGTTACTAGCATCTGCACTACAAACCAAAGTGAAATGATTATTGGACAAAGCTTTGGCCTAGGTTTAAAATGAAAGATTTTGAGATTGAATAATACTCAGAGTTGAAAATGATCACATTGAGGGCCTCTTCTTTCATATAAAATGTAGTTTGTCCTTTTCTGCCAGTTCTAGTGTCCTCCAATTGGGAGGAGGCTAGTGAATGAAGGAGGGACTGGAAATCTGCAGTATGCAAAACAGCTGGAAAAGGAAGTACTGCTGCCTCAATATACTGTATGTGACTGGAGATCAGGTAGGGTCTGCAGTGACAGCAGGAAAAAATTGGAAGACTGGGCAGGGCAAGTGGTCCTTGTCTGCTGTTAAATTCTGAGTTCCTGTGTTTCTGCAGTGAGGCCACACCTGGAATACTGTGCTCAGTTCTGGAGTCCTCATCTAAGGAAGGACAAGAACAGACTAGAGACGGTGCAGCGCAGGGTGACCAAGATGATTCAGGACCATCTTATGAAGATCATCTCAAGGCAGTGAAAATGTAGTCACTGTAGACCAGGCTAGGGAGGAGGAATATGATGGAGAGCTTCAAATTTCTGAAGGGAATAAGCAAGATAAATTGTGGGGAACTACTTTTAAGGAGTACAGAGTCAAGAACCCGAGGTCATGAGTGAAAACTGGGGAGGGGGGAAGGTTAAGAAGGATGTGACTGGAATTTCTACTTTACAGAAAGGGTGATGGAGCCATGGAACAGTCAGCCAGTGCAAGTGGCGGGCCCCAAGAAGTATATGGTTTCAAGCATGGCTAGGGCAGAGTGAACGGGTTGGTGGTTGCTAAGGTCGGTAGCAGTAGGCAGGGGATCTGGGGGGGTGAACCAGGAGGGATAAAACCCTGTATAGATGAGTGGTCCCAGGGCAGACTAGATGGACCTTTGGTCTTTTTCTGCCATCACTGTATATGTTTCTATGGTCAGTTAAAAGGGGCATTTCCCCTGGAACAGTTTCACTACCTATTAGCACCGTGTTAATTGAAGTGGTCAGTTGGGACTATGATTCTGTTTAATAGGGACATTTCACACCTGATTTGGAATGCTTATATAGGCTATTTAGAGGCAAAATAACTCACCATTAGTCTCCTGCTGAAAACCATGGCTCCTACTTGTACTCCAAGCAAATGAAATTAACTCATGCTGATCATGTGAAAGCTAAAGAAGCAGTATTATTGGTAATGAACTGCCACGTTAAAGAAACTCTAACCATTTTTTTCAAAGATAAATACTGTACTAAAATTATTAGAAAACATTGCCATTTTTTAATTATTCAGAGTCATTGCTAAAAAACCCAAAGTAAAACAATAATGAAAGTCAACCGTGATTACACTTTGAGCCATCTATCTCTACATTAACGGGCTTCTGTTAATAGGGACAGTTGCTTAATGGGTATAAGTTGAGGTGAACCTAGCTGTCCATTTTAAGAGGATTCTACTGAGAAAATGAAATTAAGGACTGGATTGAGTGCTAACAGAAAAGGGGTGTGAGAGTTGGACTGGGAAGGATGCATTGTACAGTAGGAAAAGACAGCAGCAGTAGTGCTTTTAAGAAACAAGTTGACCTGACAGGGAAGGCACATTGTGGAAAGGAACATATAGGAGATTGTTTAGAAATCAGCAGCAGCAGGACACCCTGTGGAAACATTAATGGGTAGGCACTTATAAATGGATGGCAGAAGTATGCTTAGTGGTAGTAACAGCAAAGAGGAGCCTAGAATATGGTAGAAGACTTAAAAATGTTAGTGTGGTATAGAGCATGTTATGTACTGTAGGGCTTGGCAGATGCTTAATCTGGTCTATGCACTGGTTGAGATTAAAGTCCCCATGTGTACAAATGCCCACAGCCCGGGAACTAAAATCCCAGACCTAGTGGCCTTAATGGCAGAGGCAGATCTGGACATTGTCGTTATCACAGAGATATGGTGCATGGGAAACCATGACTGGGACATGGCTTTACCAGGGTATATGCTATTCAGAAAAGATAGGGTGGGAAAGAAGGTAGGAGGAGTGGCCATCTATGTTAGGGATGGAATTCAGGCTACTGAGGTTCAAGGAATGCAGGATGGGACAGAGGCACTGTGGGTCACCCTGGAAATGGGAAACAGCACCACCATTCGTACTGCGGTGATCTACAGGTCACCAGCTGAAGGGGAAGAGATGGACAGGGTACTGGTGGAAGCCATCCACAAAGTGACTACTAAAGGAGAAGTGCTGCTGGTAGGAAACTTCAATTTGCCAAATGACAATTGGAGAACTCATGCTGCAGCAACAGCAGGGAGCAAAAACATACTAGACACCCTGCAGAGTGAGAGCCTCAGACAACTTGTGGGAGCACCCACATGGGAGGAGCAATATTGGGCTCGGTGCTCACCAACAGAGACAGAGTCACAGATGTAATAGTGGGTAGCCACCTGGCATCCAGTGATCACCATACAGTATGGTTCAACGTGAGGTCAGTGGAGGAGTCAAACCACATGAAAGCATGGGTCCTGGATTTCAGACGGGTCAACTTTGCAAAGTCGGGGGAATGTATCAGGACAGCCCTGGTAGGGACGGAGGAAAAAGAGGGTATAGAGGAACAATGGGCAAATCTTAAAGGACCCATAGCAGAAGCAACAAGCCTTTGTGTTAGGCAAGTAAGTAAAGCAAAGAGAAAGAAAAAAAACACTGTGGTTCTCTAAAGAAGTGCCCGGAAAGGTGAGAGAAAAAAGTTTAGCTTTCAAGAGGTACAAGGAGACACAGAGGGAGGAAGACAAGGGACTTTATCTGGAAAAATGGTACCCTTATGGGTTCCCATGGCTCACTATCCCGACACTTACCTGCCCAGGTACTATTGTCTCACAGGTGTAGTATCCTGATAGTGAGCATCCTGACGGTAAACTAAGCAATGGATGTTGACAGGGGCAAGGTAGTGGATGTGATGGGTTGTTACCTTATCCTTGCTGATGCACATCAAGGGACAGTTGTGTAGGGGAGTTGACCGAGCTGCTCCAGTGGTGTACAGGGCTACACCACCAACAGCTCTGCCAGTACACTCCCATAGACCTGGGTTCTGGTCTGGGTACCTTCCTTTTAAGGAACTCACCCCCTGTAACTTATATTTTTTCCTCTGGGGTCCACTGCTCATCAGAGTTAGTTATTTTAGTTACAGGCGGTATGGGGGTAGAGCCCCCCATGTGGGGGGTGCATGGGGTGAAGCCCCCACATTATTCACTTGATTTTGTTTGTGATGCCCGACTTTGTAGTGTTGGGCATACAAACTATTCAGGGCTGAGGATTTTGGGCCACTAAACTTGGGATCCTGAGAGTCAGGATCTCGAGTGTAGGGATTACATAATATATCCGGAAAAACTAAGAGAGGCAGGGAAAGCAGTCAGGGGTGCAAAGGCAGAAAACAAGGTAAATAATAGCGCAGGCAATAAAGAGAGGGGATAAGACCTTTTTAGGTATATCATTGAAAGAAAAAAATAGAGGAGGGATTGTGAGACTAAAAGGGTAAGTAGGAGGATATGCGGAAGGGGACCCAGGAAAGGCAGAAATTGTGAACAAATATTTTTGTTCAGTATTTCCAGAAGAAGGGGAGGGACCACAGCTAGGGTATAGAGGCACTAAGGAAAAGGAGGTGGACACCAGTCCATTCACGGAGGAGAAAGTCCTGAGGGAGCTAGCAAAAGTGAAGGTAGACAAAGCAAATGGGGCTGGATGGAATACACCCCAGAATGCCAAAAGAACTCAGAAGGGAGCTGGCAACACCTCTGACAGCACGGTTCAACAAATCAATAGAGACAGGTGTAGTTCTGGAGGACTGGAGCAGGGCAAATGTAGTTCCACTCCTCAAAACTGGGAGCAGGGAGGAATCTGACAACTACAGGCTAGTTACCCTGACCTCGGTAGTGGGGAAACTGATAGAATCATTACTGAAAGAAAGAACTGTGACATATCTAGAGGACTGTGGGATACAGGATCCAAGGCAGCATGGGTTCACAACAGGAAGGTCTTGTCAAACAAATATGATAGATTTCTTTGACTCAGTGACAAAGCAAGCTGATCAGGGAGGGGCAGTGGATGTGGCCTACCTGGACGTCAGCTAGGCTTTCAACATCGTCCCACATAAGAGGCTTGTAAACAAGTTGGGTAGCCTAGGAGTGGGAACCAGGGTGATAAAATGGGTCAGAAATTGGTTGAGCGGAAGAACACGGAGGGTGGTGGTAAATGAGGCATAGTCCGAGGAGAAGGGAGGACCAGCAGCATGTCACAGAGATCAGTAATTTCAGCTAGTCCTCTTTAATGTCTTCATAAGTGATGCTGCAGAGGGTTGGAAGGGAAGGTATACCTCTTTGCAGATGACACTAAGATCTGCAACAGGGTGGACACTCTGGGGTGGCGAGGGGGAAGGAGAGAGAAAATGAAAGTGACCAATGCAAGCTGAAGGAGTGGTCAAGAGTGTGGCAGTTGAGATTCAATGCAGAGAAATGCAAGATCATGCATTTGGTGCACAGAAATCCAGGGAAGGAGTACAGGATGGGAGGGGAGGTTCTGACGGCCACCAAACAGGAAAGAGACCTGGGGATGAGTATATCCAATGACCTAAAGGTGAACAGACAATGTGAGAAGCTGTAGGGAAAGCCAATGGGATGCTAGGGTGCATAGGAAGAGGAATCACTAGCCGAAAAAAGGAGGAGGTGATGCCCCTGTACAGATCATTGGTGAAACCTCATCTGGAGCTCTGTGTCCGGTTCTAGAGTTCATATCTCAGGAAAAACATAGACAGAATACAAGCAGTACAGAGAAGGGCAAGTAAAATGGTGCAATAGTTGCACCAGTAGCCATATGAAGAGAGACTGAAAGACCTCAATATGTATTCTCTGGAGGAGAGAAGAGGAGGGAGCTAAGACAGAGACTTTCAAGTACCTTAAGGGTATAAATGAGGTACAAGAGGGTTGCATCTTTCAGAGCAGAGGTTCAAGAACAAGGGGAGATGATATGAGACTAGAGGGGGTGAAGACTCCTGGGTAACGTGAGGAAGTATTTCTTCATAGTAAGGATGGTGGATACATGGAAGAGCCGGTTTCATGTCATAAGGGCAAATGAATAACGGTGACCCGTCAAAAGGGTGCCACCGCCCCAGGACAACTACTATTTGAACAGTGTTTTCATGAGGGGGGCTTTGCCCCCCTGCACTGCCCCTTGTGGGGGGGCTTTGCCTCCCACACCACAACTTTAATAAAGATTCCTACTCTGGGGGGGACACAACTCAGGGATGGGGGCAACACCAGGGTTGCCCAAATGTGTTGGTGCCATTGTTCTTTCACCTTTGTAATAATTCGCCATTATTTGTTTGCCCTTATGACGTGTTACCGAATAGCCTACTGGTGGAGGTGGTGGGGGCAAAAACTGTGGGGGGAATTTAAAAATATATGGGATAAACATAAAGGAGCGCTAACAATAGGGAATAAAGGGGAAACCACAGGTCAGGTAGGTAATGCAGCATAAGCACTAGGTATGAAAAATGGGCAGACTAGATGGGCCCTGCGATCCTCATCTGCCATCAAATTCTCTGTTTCTCTGTTTCTATAAAAAACATATTTGTTCTGGAACGCATTCTTTTTCTGGGAAGCAGCTTCTAACTGACTGTCTCTTGTGACATCATTTGACTGACAATACGTAGCTCCTCTAAACAAGATATTAATGACATGATCCTTAACAGGACAAACTGTAATAACCCTGTTATCATTGCAAATGATTTCAACAATCATTTTACTGATCTTCTTCTCCAAGTGGCTTTCTTCTTCTCCTAGACATGGTGAAACATGTTGAAGTCAAGCACATATAGGCCTAAGTTGTTAACAGTAAAAAATGACAGTGCTACCAGAGTTATTACACTTACTAAATACAGTGAGCAGCAGTCAAAACCCAGCATTTCTCAATTAGGGTTCCGCCACAGAAGTGCCCTGGTGAATTGAGACCAACCCTATGTTTGAGATTCAGAGATGCTTGCCAAGGGTGTTTCCCAGCTGTGGTCTTGGAGCCACCATAAATTCTCATGAAACTGTTGCTTATTGTTGGTTGCCCACACGTGGAGGATACTTCCTCTGGCTTTGGTTTAGTTGGAGACGCTGGTACAGCTGGGTCCACAATAGAAGGACCAGAACCTAAAGTTAATGTAAGAGATCATGTAGTATTGCCAAAGAATAATTTATGCTGATCAGTAAAGGTGTTAACCTAGTAACATGTTTTTATTTATCTTTTGCTTTGAATTTGTTGACCAGGGGAGAGGCACTGAGCCAGAACTTCTTTTCCAGGCATAACCCATAAAAGGGGTTACAAAAGGGATAATATATAAATTATAATGTCTTCAAAACAAGGTGCATGTACAAAAACAGTTGTGGAGCACATATTTATAATTTACAGATTTACCAATGTATAACATTTACAGAGTTGGAATATTACAATGTAAAGGCTGCTTAGGTAGTCTTGGAAGAGTCAGGACAGGAGTATTAGTAACTATACAGCATACCACATTGTGCAGGATTATAGCTGACTACAGGTTCATGACTTAGAGAAGTATGCCTGAAGGGGCAGTTTGAGAGATGTATTGGGATAGGAGGTCATTTCAATGGGTAGAAAGCGAGGTAGACCAATAGTAGGTTGAAGGTTAGGGATGTAGAACGAACGAACATCAGATGAGTGGAGGGAGTAGAAGGATAAGAAAGAGGGAGTAAGGAGAGAAGAGAAGTGAGAGATAAGGGAGAACAGTGGAATGCCAGGATGCAAGTGTAACGGAAAAGCAATGTGAGAGATACTAGGCATTAAGGGAAGGGAAAGAAAGGTTAGCGAAAGAACAGCAGTGGGTAAAAGGTGGTGCTTTAAGGGCAACGTGGCAAAAAGATTAGAAAAGAGGGTATGGTCTGATGAAACTGGATTTGGGGGCAGCACTGTGACCCAATGCCACACCTCTCAACCTTTTGTACCCCAAATGTGGAACATTGCCTATCAAAATGTGGAACAAATGGGCAAAATGTGGAACACTTAATCAAATCTTTACCTAAGAAGCTCAAAACACCATGTGGAACACTTAATCAAATCTTTACCTAAGAAGCTCAAAACACTGTTACAATGTTGCATTTATGTTCAGAAAGTCTGTTATTAACTGAATAATATATTTTTTGCATCATTTACTATGGATTTTTGCTTTAAAATGTTGACTCTGAATGTGGAACAAGTCCTCACAATGTGGAACAGGGAGCTTTTGTGAAAAAAAATGAGGAACATTCCTCGTAATGTGGTACAGTTGAGAGGTATGCCCAGTGTGCATAGTCAGACACTGGAATGATCATCTCGAGGATGAATTCATGATGCACCTGGAGTAGAAGGCAGGCTTTGTTGTGGTGCCATGCACCAAGTTTAATGCAGAGTTTTATATAGATGGTGTTAATAAGGGTACTGAAACCACAGCTCTGGTCCAGTCAAATATCAAGATACTTGAAATGGGGTTCCCCATAGACTGAGTCATCATTTAGGGTCATGAAGACTAAAGTGTGATGGAGCCTTGCTAGTCACTGCCTAGTGCCAAAAGTTGTGGAGGTAGTAGTTTGGGCATTTAATGAGAACTGGTTTGAGTGGAACCAGCAATGGATGTTGTCAAAGTCCCACTGAAGTGACAGTTCAAGCTCAAGGACCAAAGCATCAGAGACAAAAAGTACAGCGTCATCTGCATATATGTAGATAGAAGTGGAGACATAGACAAAAGGAAGGTCATTTAAGAAAATGGGGAAAAGTAGCGGGCCAAGAATGGTGTCCTGAGAAACACCAGACAGGCTGGGTAAAGGGGTGGATACGGTATGATCAACCCAGACTGACTAGTGATGGTGCGAATAATAAGAGTGTAACCTGCCAGTGGCCAGATAGGATAGTCCTGCCATTTAACTTATCTAGGAGGAGAGGGTGGCCACCATATGGAAGGTCCTGGCTAAGTAAAAGAAAATGACTACAGTGACTTGGCTCAGGATCATGACTGTTAACATGGAGTTAGTGACTCAAAGGGTGCAAGAAGCTTAAAACAGTAGAATTGTTATTTATTTATTTATTTATGTCTTTGTTAACCAGGTAAGTGTACTGATCCAATGGACCATTTTCAGAAATGACCCAGGCAGGTTAATCAGATGTACAGCATGTGCAGTTTAATGAACATAACCCTAGGAAAATAGCAGTTGTAGTACTATAGGCTAGACAAGTAAAATAACTGTAATAGCAATACCAGTCTAGAATCTTTTAGACACAATACATACAGAGAGAACTGACAGAGTACTTACTGAGGGAAGGATCAGGTGCACACTAAATGGGCAGAGTGGCTGATTGATGACTGACTTCTTAGATGATGCCTCCAGTGTGATGTCCTTGGCTCTGGACTGCAAAACAGGGCCACTAGCACAACTGCAACTAAAATAGGGATAGGGAAGCCCCACCCATGAACACACAGACCTCCTGATTGAGGATGGGTCACCTGACAGAGAGTTCCAAGAAGGGGGCCAACAGGATACCATTAGCCCTAACAGCAGATGCTGAACCTGACTGGCCCTAGCCCAAAAGTTCAGCACTACAGTCCCAAAGTGCAAGGCAGAATGATGCACACAGTAATCCACAGACTCTATCGTGAATGGCTGATAAATACTATAATGAGATGTAGCCTCACCCCTGAACACATATACCTTCCAACTGTAGGATGGAGCACTATACAGGGAGGTCCAGGAAGGAGGCAAACAGACCACCACAAGCCCCCAGCAGCAAATGCCGAGACTAGCTTTCTGTTATCCAAAATTCCAACACTGCAGATCGTGAGGGACAGAGACAAGATTAAGTTTGGGACTTTCGCGAGGCATTTGACACAGTCCCACACCAAAGATTAATAAACAAATTAGTCAGTCTGGGAGTGGGTCTCAGGGTGATAGCCTGGGTAAAACACTGGCTGGACAACAGGATGCAGAGGGCAGTAGTAAACGGATTCCACAGTGAAGAAAGAGGGGTTACTAGTGGGGTACCAAAGGGTTCAGTACTGGGTCTGGTCCTTTTTAATGTCTTTATAAGTGACATTGCAGAGGGACTGGAAGGAAAAGTATGTCTCTTTGCAGATGACACAATGGTCTGCAACAGGGTTGATACACAAGGTGGGGTGGAAAGGATAAGAAGGGACTTGGCAAGGTTGGAGGAATGGTCAAATGTGTGGCAGCTTAGATTCAATGAAGAGTGCAAAGTAATGCACCTGGGAAACAAAACCCAGGGAAGAGTACACAATGGGGGTTGAGATATTGACAACAACAAAATGGAAAGGGACTTGGGAGTAGTTACATCAGATGACCAAAAGGTAAGCAAGCAATGTGAGAAGGCAGTAAGGATGGCTGGGGGTACTGGGGTTCATAGGGAGAGGTAGCACCAGTAGAAAACAGGAAGTTGTTATCTCTCTGTACAGATAGTTGGTGAGACCCCATCTGGAGTACTGTGTGCAGTTCTGGAGAACCAGTCTCCGCAATGACATAGACAGGGTGGAGACTGTCCAGAGAAGGGCAACCAAAATGGTGCAGGGTCTGCACTAGAAGACATACGAAGAGAGACTAAAGGAGCTTGATATGTATACCCTCGAGGAAAGGGAGGGGGAACATGATAGAAACTTTCAAGTACCTCAATGGAATGAGCAAAGTATAAGAGGGCAGCATCTTTCAGAAAAAGAGATGTGCAAGAACAAGGGGGCACAATTTGAAGATGGTAATTGTGGGGTCAAAAACAGTGGGGGAATTGAAGAATGCATGGGACAGACATAAGGCAATTCTAGTGGGGGGTAGGAGGAAGTAAGCTGTTGGTTAACTAGGATCTGCAGCTTATCCATTAGGAAGGGAAATGGGCAGACTAGGTGGACCAAGCAGTCCTTATCTGCCATCAAAGTCTATGTTTCTATGGGAGAATAAATGAGATGGGGTTGCAGAGGCTACAGAAGGGGGAAGGTCAGAGTGGAAGGGGAAATAAAAAGAAATTAAAACATGAAAAAGTAAACTGTCATAACCCTACATTAAGGGTGAGCAATAGTGACTTTACTAAGCACATTTCTTATGGCTAGTTCTTACTATTAATCAAAAAACAAATACATTTATATACCAAATGATCTTTAAATCATAGAACCTGATCTATCAATGAGTATGTAAATACACCACTTCTATTTATTTAGTTTTATTTAGTATTACTGATTAGGGGAAAGCATAAGGAGTTGAGGGGGAGGTTCCTAAACTAAACACTAGAAAAGCTCTGGATAGGGCGGTCGATACCAGTCCATTCATAGAAGAAAGGGTTCTGAAAGAACTCTTATAGCTGAAATTGGACAAAGCAATAGGGCCTGACGTGATTCACCCAACAATTCTAAAATAATTAAGGCTATTACTAGTGACACCACTGACTACCATCTTCAGTAAATCATGGGAGAATGGGGTGGTACCTGAGGACTAGAGGAAGGAGGATGTGATTCCACTTCACTAAAGTGAGAGCAAGGCAGAGGCAGGGAACTACAGATCTGTCAGTTTGACCTCAGTGGTAGGGAAAATGATGGAATCACTTCTGAAGGAAAGAATTGTTGAGTATCTAGAGGCCAGCCAGGCACAAAACCCAAGGCAGCATGGATTCACAGTGGGACGGTCATGTCAAACGAATCTAATAGATTTCTTTGACTGGGTGACCAAAGTAGTAGACCAGGGAGGGGCTGTGGACATGGCCTACCTAGACTTTAGCAAGGCATTTGACGTAGTCCCACACAAAATATTAATATTTATTTATTTATTTCAAATTCGGATTAATACCTTTGAGCTGAGGGGCTCATTTACAAAGGCTCCAAGTCAACAAGGAATACAAGACATTTACAGGTGATGAAACGTTGCAGAACAGGAAGATATCAACAAACAAGTGGTATTAGTGTGCAGTTACAACATTAAGCAGGGTACAAGAAGTAAGGAGAAACAGCACCACACTTGCATAGAAACATATTAATGCAGCACTAATTAAGTACAGTACAGTATTTAACAATCATGTTACAGTTCAGACGGGGTGCTCGCAGTCTGCAGAAATGCAGTTTTAGCAGCCAAGGTGAAGCTTTGTCAAGGGGAGGTAGTAGGTGGTGGGAGGTGGGGAAGTGGGCAGTTGTGGAACAGGAGGGTGGGAGTGAGAAAGGGTAGTGTTTGACAGGTGCGAGAACCGCTGTCAGAGGCCGTGGGTTAACAGAAACACTGGCAGTCAGATTTGCTGGCAAGAAGAGATCAAAGCCCATTTTTAAAGTGGCCAAGTCTGGGGGAGTCGGTAAGGTCTGCAGGCAGATCATTGAACCATTTAGGCCCACAGTAGGAGAAGGATCTTTGGCCAAGGGTGATTCATTTGAAGGGAACAGTTAGGACAGCCCTGGAGGCACTCCTTGTGCATTTAGATGGTTGTGCAGGCTCAAAGAAGGCTGAAGTAGCACTAGGCATGGACCCCATCAGGGACTTTTTGCAAGGAGGCGGGCCTGGTATTGAAGTCTGTGGTGGAGTGGGAGCCAGTCTTGGAGTGGGTCCCAAGGTGATAGCCTGGGTAAACAATTGGCTGGACAACAGGATGCAGAGGGTAATAGTAAATGGAGTCCACTCTGAAGAAAGGGGGGTTACTAGCAAGGTGCCACAGGGTTCAGTACTGGGACAAGTCCTCTTTAATGTCTTTATAAGTGACATTGAATAGGGACTGGAAGGAAAAGTATGTCTCTTTGCAGATGACACAAAGATCTGCAACAGGTTTGATCGACAAGGTGGGGTAGAAAGGATGAGAAGGGACTTGGCAAGGTTGGAGGCATGGTCAAATGTAAGGCAGCTTAGAGTCAATGCAAAGAAGTGCAAAGTAATGCACCTGGGATACAAAAACCCAGGGGAAGAGTACACAATGGGGGTGAGACACTAACAACAACAAAAATGGAAAGGGACCTGGGGTAGTCATATCAGATGACCTAAAGGCAGGCAAGCAACAGGAGACGGCAGTAAGGGGGGGATACTGGGATGCATAGGGAGAGGCATCGCCAGTTGAAAACAAGAAGTTGTTATCCTTCTGTACAGACAGTTGGTGAGACCCCATCTGTAGTACTGCATGCTGTTCTGGAGACCCCATCTCTGCAAGGACATAGACAGGATAGAGGCTGTCCAGAGGAGGGTAACTAAAATGGTGCAGGGTTTGCACCAGAAGACATATGAAGAGAAACTAATGGAGCCTAATATGTATACCCTCGAGGAAAGGAGGGAGAAGGGGAACAAGCTAGAAACCTTTAAGTACCTTAAGGGACTCAACAAAGTCCAAGAGGGTAGCATCTTTCAGAAAGAGAGATGTGCAAGAACAAGGGGGCACGATTTGAAGATAGAGGGAGGATGGCTCAGAGGTAATGTGAGGAAATATTTTTCACAGAGAGGGTTGTGGATACATGGAACAGGCTTCAGCAGGAGGTCATGGAGTCAAAAACAGTTGGGGAATTCAAGAATGCATGGGACAGACATAAGGCAATTATAGTGAGGGGTAGGAGGAAATAGGCTGTTAGTTAACTAGGATCTGCAGCTTACCCATTAGGTAGGAAAATGGGCAGACTAGGTGGGCCAAGTGGTTCTTATCTGCCGTCAAATTCTATGTTTCTATGTTTCTAAACACTTTGTTCCAAGACATGACCGGGGAACATGACTTGCTGTCTACGTCTACTGTGTCATCACTGGTAAGAGAAATTTGGGAGACGTGATATTTGCTGCAGTATCTCCCACTAAAACCATAACATTTTCATCCATACCTGCACTGGAAGTTGTCCCACACTGTGAAACTGAACAAAAATTCCATTTCACTTTCTTCTTCACGATTACAAAGCACCATGGTCGTGAGTCACCATCGGGATTTCTGAAAGGAAGGTTAAGATAATTATGCTCATATAAGGTATCCTGAAATATAATTTTTCTCAACATGGTTTATATTTTAGAAGAAGATCATTGTTCTATAATAAAGGAATAATGCACAACAGGGTGTGTGTCGTGCTGGGATAACGTCATGCCTGGGGTGATTAGGCACGAGGCCGCAGGCCGAGTCATGCTCGCCCCAGAGTGGTGTCTGATCACAACTACCTGAGTGCATTATTCCTATTATAAATGGCTTGTTTGTGAAAATAAAAAGAAAAGTAAGATTTTTTTTTAATTTTTTGTATTTTTTTAATTCATTTTTTGAGTAGAGGTATATGGATTGAAAAAAAAGGTCCATAATTTTCCATGTCTCTGACTTGTGTATACACAGAGACACTGTATAAGGCTTACTAATGGTTTGAGAGACTTTCAACCCTGTTTCATTTCCCTACTTCTTATGCTTTGTGCTTGGACTCGAAAATATGTACTAACATAATTTTGAGCAATCTAAAACTATAGTGGTGCAACTGTAATGTCACTGTTCTTAGGGTTACAAATGCTGTTCAGTGTTAAACCTTGATTATTGCACTTTAATACTGCAATCATCCCTCAACAGAATAATAAATGTGGAATGCACATTTTTGGACCCAAGGGGTGGGATATTCAAAAGGGTTGCGCCATGAGCAATAGGGTTGCACCAGCGCAAGTCCGAAAGTGCGCTATTCTGCACTATTCAGCAGGAGGCAGTTGCGCCACAGAAAACATGCTGAGCAACAGCGCAATGCTAATGAAGGTATGCGCAACCGAAGGGGGTGGAACCATGCATAAAGTGCGCAATGCGATATTCAAAGGCTTGCGCAATGTGCAAAAGTGGATCAGGCGGAAGTTGCACCACAGCGGAAATGAGCCAAAATAAAAAGGCTCAAGGAAGAGGCGCAAGAACGCGACGGAGAAGCCACATGAGGCAGGGAGACAGAGCAGCCCAGAGCAGTAAACAGTGCAGGCCAGGGAGTGCACAGGACAGAAGAGGGGCAAGGGAAGATGTGTGGGGCCACAGAGTGCAGAGACCAGTAGGTGTACCTGGTGCAGTGGAGGTAGCAGTCAGGACAGCGGGGGTAACAGATCAACAACAGCCAGGGGGGGAACACAAGCCAGGGAGATGGACAGTGCCAGCTTCCACATGGAAGCTGTAATGAGGGGGTGAGGAAGGCATGCTGCAGGGGGACGTGGCCGTGGCAGGGCCTGTCGGCGGTACGCCCCCAACAGGCAGTACCATGCCCGCATCAGCTTTGAGCTGTATTGAGATGTAGAGATTGTGGGCCGGTACCGCCTGAACAGGGCAATACTGAGGCGGCTCTGTGAGCTGTGCAGTGATGTGATGCAGGCACCCTCATGACAGAGTCACGCTCTGTCGGTGGAGACAAAGGTAACAGCCTGCATGTGCTTGCTCGCCACGGGTACCTTCCAGAGACCAACAGGGGACACCACAGGCATAACACAGTCGGCCACATCACGCATCCTCACCCATTCCTCAGCGCACTGCTGCCACATGCTGCGGAGTGCATCCATTTCCCAACACCGCGCAGGCGTACAACAAGCGTGCAGGAGTTCCACAGGGTAGCACGTGTGCCTGGCGTGTTAGGGGGCGATAGACTGCACCCATGTGGCCATTCACACCACCTGGCCCTGAAGGGCTGCCTATCATAATCGGAAGGGTTTCCAGTGTCAACTGCCAGGTGGTGTGTGATGCCAGTGGTGCATCATCAATGTCTGTGCCACGCACCCTGGCGGAGCACATGATTCATTCATATGGTACCAATCAGCACTGTGCCATCGATTCGAGAGTGGGGACATCCCCACAGGACATCTAGTGGGTGAGTATGCATGTAGGATTGGCAAATCGGGGGCAAGGGTGGGTAAGCCACAGGTGCCATGGAAGTGGCACACAGGGTTAGGGGTAATATGAGCCTGAACATGACACTAACCTCCACTATCTCCACACAGGTGACAGTGGATACCCACTCCATCCCTGGCTGCTCACACCCTACCGACGGCCCACGAACCCATCGCAGCAATGCTTCAGTGAGGCACACGCCACCACACGCAACATCATTGTGCGGGTGTTTTGGATGCTGAAGGCACGCTTCCGATGCCTAGACACCTCCGGCGGTGCCCTACAGTAGAGCCCCTCAAAGGCCTGTGGGATATTCCTGGCCTGTTGTATCCTGCACGACATGGCCAAAGACTGTGGGATAGTCGTACAGGTCAAGGAGGGGGACAGCGATGGGGACGCTGGTGACACCGGTGATGATGGGGATGAGCAGCCCCCCTTGGACGGCGTGACCCCCGACTGATCCGGCTGGCCCAGCTGAACCGGGACACCATCACAGAGGAGCACTTCGCCCAACACAGGAAAAGGAGGGAGGGGGACATGATAGAAGCTTTCAAGTACCTCAAGGGAATCAACAAAGTCAAGAGGTGGCATCTTTCAAAAAAGAGGTGTGCAAGAACAAGGGCACAATTTAAGATGGGGTGGCTCAGTGGTAATTTAAGGAAGTATTTTTCACAGAGAGGTTGTGGATGCATGGAGCGGCCTTGCGGAGTGTGGAATCAAAAACAGTGGTGGAATTCAAGCATGCATGGGACAGTCATAAGGCAATTCTAGGGGGTGGGGGTAGGAAGAAGTAGGCTGATGGTTAACTAGGATCTGCAGCCTATCCAGTAGGCAGGGAAATGGGCAGACTGGGTGGGCCAAGCGGTCCTTATCTGCTGTCAAATTCTATGTTTCTATGTTTCTAAGTCATGGGGCCATGTGCAACCAACAGTGGCTAGGGCACAACCCACATACACACAGGGAAACACACCAGGAGTGCATGACGGCGAGGGAAGTGGCAGGGCACAGAAGCACACACACACAACCAGGGAGGGGTGAACAGTAACACGCCACATGGACAGACACACACACACACCAGACACAAAGTGCACAGGGGTCAGGTGCACAACAGAGCAGGAACAGACATTAAATACACACACGTCCACAGGCCACCACCACCACCTATACTGTCCATGTACGTGTGTCAGATGCTGGGCACCCTTGCACTTTGGTGTACAGTGCAATGCAGGCATCATCATGCACACGCACCTATGGACAGCAGTCGGGAGGGTGTGCAGGTGGTCCGTGTGTCGGCGTGTAGGGCAGGGCACCTACTGGTGCACTGCCCACCAAAACACACATTGCACACAGGGCAGCACCAGACAGGGCCCGCACTGGGAGACAGCTCAGTCATGCGGCTCAGTGCCACGGCCACCTCAGATGCATGGGCGGCCGCACCGAGACCCAGCAGCACTGGCAGGCTGAGCATGGGCCACATGGGGTTGCACCGATGGACCACCAGGAGTCCCACTGCGCGAACGTGACCTTGTCCGCACAGGGGTCTGCAACATACCGAACATACCTGCACCAGGGGTGCTCAGGATGCCCATAGCTGAACCCAGCGTTGACAGGGTGGGTGTCGCATGACGCTGGGAACGGGGAGTGGATAGTGTACTACACAGTGTGAGCGGCACGGGGCACCTGACTGTGTGCCCAATGTGGCCACGACACCGACCACTGCCTGTGTCAGCCTGTCGATGGCGGCGGTCACATCCACCCGCAAATGGTCAATCCGGGACAGGATCCTCTCTGTGTCCCTACTGTGTTGCTCCTCGACCCACTCCAGAGCCACATACAGTGCCTTCATGGATGTTGCAACCCGCATCTGCTGCTGTACTGATGCTTGCAGCAGGCGAGTGTGCTTATCAAAGAGGTCGTCTGCCACATCGGCAACCTGTCCCTCAGGGTCTGGAAGGGCCTGATGTACAGCACCCCTTGAGGGTGGGCGCTGCTCACCAGGACCAGATATGGGCATGTCCACAGGCGGTGCACCTACATCACCGCTAAGCCCTGTACCCCCAGTGCCGGTGGGTGACTGCTGCTGCTGTCCCTCTGCCTGCTGTGCCCACGGGATCAGTGGTTCCACTGCTGTGGCCGCAACAGTACCAGTGACCAGCACAGCCACCGGTGCTGACAGGCACAGCCTGGGACTGTGCTGACATGCTGGCACACACGTCGGAACCAGCTAGATCCATGGGCGTGAGCTGGCCTGCTGTTTGCCATTCTGTGACACACACATTTCAATGCCCATAGTGGTCGGTGCATCATCAATGGTGCAGGTCTGCGCCACAGCCGCAGCCGCAGCATGCTGGCATGCTTGCATGCCAGACCGCTGGGACACAGGAAGGGCACTCCCCACACCTGTCTCAACATCAGTGAAGGTAGCTGGGCATGCACACTGCCGCAGTGCACGCCGACAATCTGCGGAGGTGGATGGTCCCTCCTCCAACTCCGGGTGGCTGTCCGCAGTGGACAGGCCCTCCACTGCTGACCCCTGCAGACGCACAGGATCTGTAACGAAGGAAGGACACATTAGTGCATGTGAACTGCCCCCCCACCATGACATACCATGCAGTGATGGGCTACCACCTGTCTGGAAGCCACCTCCAGGAACACCATCAATGGCGCTGCGCTGCATGCTTGCAGCGAGCATGTCCTCCACCGGGGTCAGCTGCACCACCTCCGGCTGTTCACCGCCTGTTGCAGCACGTGCCGCCCTGATGGCTGCAACCTTCTCCTTCACCCTCCTCCTGTCGGTCCCCATCTTCTTTTTACACTCCTGCACAGAGCGCTGGTGGCTGCCGTGCAGGTTGACGGCACATGCCACCCCCTCCCATTCAGCAGCAAGGGCCTGAGGGGTGCCCCGCCGTCCACTGAGAAGAAGCTCCTCAGCCAGGTAGGCCTCAAACAGTGCCTCTGTATCCGCCTTCGTAAAGTTGGGCCTCCTCTTCCGCCCACCATCATCCTCCTCACCCAGTCCTCGCTCGGTCATTTCACAGCCTGTATGGGTGAGAGTGGTCACCTGTGACTGTGCAGTACACAGCAATTCTCTGGGACCATGGTCCAGAACATCACAATGCATGCAACTCACCTATCAACTGCAGTAACCGAATATGGCCACTGCAGAACAGTGTCGCAGTTTTATAGCGCAATGCATGCAAATTAGGACTGGAGCAACTTTAATAAGATGCAAATCGCGCTGCTGCGCCATTGAATGGCTGATCGGATGATTTGCATATGACGGCTGAATATCGCGCTGTTGCGCTTTGCGCAATACGGTTGAACTGGCTGAGCTAATGGCGCAGTTCTGTGACTGCGTAGTACACCGCACTGCACATGCCCAGGTAGCTTACGCAGGCATCTGCCACGCTGCTGACGTGCTGTGTGCGATAGGCAATTCAGGACACAGCCACCATTGTGCCAGTGGCGCTACAGCGACGGTCACCACATGGTGCTGTGGCACAACTGTGCAATAGTCCACTGTGGCAATGGCACACAGGCGTTATTCGCACTGGACGTGTAGCGTCAATGGCGCTGTCGCGTGGCCTGCGCGAGACCCATGACCCTGTGCCTGACCTTTGCCCCTTGGCACTGTGCATATGGCATGTTCAGAAGTTTCATCGCTCGGTTCGGCAACAGCGCCGCGATAGGACTCGCGGCGCTATACGAACAGCGCGATAGGGACTAACGGAGTTGTATTGCGCAACAATTCCACGTGGGGTTGCCACGCTGCAGAGCGCCATATTGCCTACTATATACATGCAGGGATGGCACGCAGGAGAGCCCCACAATGGAGTGCAGTGGAACTTGCCAACCTAGTGGCCATAGTGGAGCCTCACCATGGCCCACTGTTTGGGGATGAACCCCTGAACATGGCAAGGAGACATGTGTGGCAGCAGGTGGCCACTGCCCTGGAGGAGGCCACTGGCTGGCGGCGCTCAGCAGAGCAGTGCAGGCACCGGTACCGTGACCTGCGGAGGAGGGAGCAGGCACTACTGGCATGACTTCGTTCACATGCCAGGAGGGGCGTGGTGCCTCGGCCAGGTGGGTGAGCCGTCTATGCACCTGTATTGTCCGTATGGGTAACACTGTGTATTGTGACCAGCACATGGGGGAAGGTTGGTCTATGGCTGGTTGTGGCGGTGTTTACAGGATATGTGATGTATGGGTCTGGCTGGGTGGGCGGGCACACTCATTGGGGCAGGGGGATGTCTGCTTTGGGATTTCACTGATGTGTTTCTCACCTTTTGTTTCTCACAGGCATGGCAGAGCAGAGGAGGGCCCAGGCTGAGGCACAGTGAGGGGTGGCAGCGGTGGCTGTACGTGGTGTTGGTGGGGGTGGTGGTGACGAGCCACGGCAGCAGCAGCTGCAGCAGCAGTACGATGAGGGTGAGTGTCATGACATCATTAAAGCTATTGCATGCTGTGGGGGGGGCACGGCATGGCCACCATCCATGGATAACACTGCCATGCACGCGACATGTGACAGTCAGCACTGTCCAGTGGCACTGCATGTCTGGGAGTGCATCAGTGGTGGTTCATGCATGCACTGGGCACATGGCTGTGGCACTGCCTTCCCACTGTGTAGCCACGTCACTATACAGCCTTGGTTGTGCTGTGCTGGACATGGGTGGTGTGTGTGTGCAGTGGCACACATGGCTGTTGCTGCCTGGTTGGGCATGTCTTGTGCACGGTCACTGTGGGTGGGTGCACTCCATCACAGGAGTGGGGCACTTGGCTGTATGCCATGCATGTTGGGTGGGCTTTAGGGATATGGACAGTCACATCCATTGATTCTGGTCCCTTGTCCTAGGTGTCCGGATCCTGCGGAGACTTGAGCGGTCAGTCCACCAGCTCCTTCAAGTATCCATGGAGTCCCCTCGACATCCTGAGGGACCTGCAGCACCGTGGCATCAGGCGCAGGAGGAGGCCCCGGGACCAGCAGCAGCCAGATGACGAGCAGGCTGGCGGGCAGTAGCTGCCCATCACCTCCTCCCTTTACCCATCCCTCACACCCTGCCTTCCCTCTCCCAGTTTTTAACCCCTGCCCCTTACCCACCCCTACCTTGTACCCGTACCCCCACCCTTGTATTGTTTATATTTGTATACAGTTCTGTCTGTTCATATGTTAATTAGATAAATCTATAGTTTGTTATGAATACTGTGGTGGTCTCTGATTTGCAGCTGGCTATAGGTGCTCAGTTGCAGTGGTGTGCATGGCATCTGGGGTGGTATTGTCCTGGGTATGTGTGTGTGTGCGTGGGGAGGTGTCTCTGGTGTGGGAGTGGCTTTCAGTCGGTCTTGCTGTGTGCTGCCACCCACTGCTGGGTGCTCATGGTGGGTCTGGCTTGTGTGGTTCTGTGGTACACGAGGTTGCAGTGTGACGGGGGGATGCATGGGGATTCCTGCAGTGACAGTCACTGCTCATGGGTGGTGTCTTGGGGTCACAGTGCAGGGTGTGCTGTGCACAAGGGGGCTGATGTGCACTGGGGTTGTCCACGCCCTTTGTGGCAGTCTCAGCTTGCCAGTGGGTGTGCTGGGCACCATGGCCGGCTGTGCTTTGTTGGCTTGTCCCCCATGAGCGGTGGATATTCTGTCCCTCCCCACTTATGCTGTGCTTGGGGTGTGGGGGTCATTGTTCTGCAGTGTGTTCCTGTGCCCATCTGTGGCATGGGTGGTGGGCCCCTGCCTACCTCCCTGGTTGTGCAGTTCCATTGCTTTGCTGCTGGGGGGCTCTCTGCTTGCGCTATGGTGCCTCTGGACTGCTCAGCTGGGCTGGCCTTGTTGCGCTATAGTGCATCATATCTGCTCAGCTTCCCCTTCCTGGTTGCGCTATGGCGTAGGTTGTGCGATATTCAGATGTTGGCTGGTTGCGCAATTTGCCTTGCTCCATGTTTGAATATCGCGTCTATTGCACATGTGCACAATGGACTTGTGCTTGCTCCTGCTATTGCGCACATTTTGGGCGCAGTTTGAATATCCGGTCCAAGATCTCTAGATCCTGAAATTTGGTAATTATCTTTTCAGAGGTTTAAATGTTCTAGAAAGTTGAAAACAAGGTAAATGTTTTTTTAACGTTTTTGCTCATCGACTGAGTGAAAGAAACTATGGGCCAGATTCCAGAGGGTATGGTGCAAGTCTCCAACAACTGCAACTTGTGCTAAATATCAATGTGCTGAGGCCCCTGTGTCTGTTTCCAGAACAGCCAGGATCCCCAGTGGTTACGTCAGTGACTTGTGTCAATCCAACAGGTACACCAAACAGAGAGCGTACCTGAACAGGATGTCACAAGCCTGCGGCATGGGACTCAGAAGGGCACAAGTGCCCCCTGTCCCCAATCCACCAATAAACAGTAAAATAAAGCCCTGCAGGGATATGGGACCCCCAAGTCCCAATCCCCATGTCGGGGTGATATTGTATGCTATAGAAAATAAAAAAACATATCCACATACTCCCTGGTAGTCCAGTGTCCCCCCAACCCCTCACCCGGCAGTGCCAGCCCAGCCTACTTCCCCCACCCTTCCGCAGCAGGCAACTGGCACAGCCCACCTCTCTTGGTTCTATGTGACAAGGGTGACTGAGTGTCAGCAACTGGTCATAAGGGCTCACAACCACAAGGGCGACTGAAAAACAGTATGTTGTTTAGTGCGGGGGGCTTCACCCCACACCCCTTAATTAAGATTCCTACTCTGTAGGTGCAACTCAGGAAGGAGGTGAAATCCAAGGTCGCCCACATTGTTGGCACCATTGTGCAGTAGCCCTTATGACCAGTCGCATTCAGTGGCCCACATCTGACTATCCCTCTCACCACCATGGCCAGCTGCGACTGAGTTCGTATGAGGCGCATACTACTGTATATGAGTGCGTGCTCACGAATGACTGTCAATTCATTGAGGGTGTACTGTAGGGCAGTAGTATGCACCAGAGGGAGCTCAGTCAGTGGCTGGCCATGGTGGTGAGAGGTGGGCTATGCTAGTTGCTGGCTGGGGATGGGTTGGGGAGAATGGGGTAGGCTGGCACTGCTGGACGGCATGGTGGGGGCCAATAGACTACCAGGGATAATGGGCTGTGCAATTATACATACAGTGTACAGTTACCAGCAAGCTGGCGATTGGGGATCAGGGCTTGGGGGGACATGAGTAGCCCTGAAGGGCAATATGTCAGGATCATGGCTTGGGGGTTCGAGCAGCCTGCAGAGGGTTTTGATGTGTATTCCACAATGGGGGATGGGTGGGGGCAGCTAGTGTGGGATCGTGGGGTGTGTCGCTGTTGGGTGCACATGGCACAGTAGTGCACCCCTGGTGGACACAGAGTACACTTAAACCAGCTAATAGCTGATTTAACTGTACTTTGACCAATGTCCTCCAGGGATTCTCTTAGAATAGCAAATGTGCTGTTCCGGCAGCCACCCTACTAGAATAGGGTGCAACTGCTGCCATAAACTCCCTTTTGCCATGTCAAAGGGGGCTTATGGTGGTGTTGGACCACTTCGGCGCAGGCTGCGTTTAGGAACATCAATCGTCATAACTCATGGCACAAAGTGCTACTTGCGCAATTTGTTTTGGAACAAGTCACTTTGTGCCATATGTAACTGTTCTGGAATCAGGCCCTTTGAGTTCAGACTTGAAATATCTAGGTTAGCTAGAGTTGCGCCCATGGATGATTCTTTGCTGTGAAATTTAACCAACAACTTTGCACGCTTTAAATCATTAATACTAATGTTTTCCATTTTCATGTACATGGAGTTCAGTTTTTTTACACATTTTTCATAAGATGCTTTTCATGACAATGATAGTTTCCATTTTTGTGTGAGATAAGATTTCCATGTTCATGAGTCTTAGTGGTCATGAAAGTGTATAGAAGAAAGGAAAACTTTGGTCATCAAAAACAAAACAATACTAATAGCTGTAATTTGGAACTTGTATGATTAAAGGTTGAAATTAAGGGTTTGATTCTTCAACTTTTGTTTTAAACAATAGTTTTTAAATTCTTAATGGGATTAGGTTGCTCTGTGTCATGAAAACAGGTCTGTTTTTTTGACTCGTCAACCTGTATTCGTGACTGGCAAACCCATTTTGTGGAGTGTTAACAGTCAAAAAGTTGGTTAAATAAAAAAAAAAAAACTTTGTACATGAAAAACAAAAATTGAGCTGTATTCTGAAATTTGTGCACTGCAAAGAGTAAGGCTTAAGTTTATTCTTCAAGGCTCTTTATAAAACATGTAAACATGTGAAATGTTGAGCTGGGGTCGCTATTCCTTGATTTTGTAAAGCTACTGCTGATTTTGCACCAGTATAAATGATTCACTTTCACCAGCACACCATAGCATAATGTTCTTTGAGTTCTCTGCATCAGAATCAAGTGCCAGAATTCTACTCTCCTACTGAAAATAAGGAAATGTGATGTTAGGGTTTTGTGAACCCTAACTCCACTGACCCTCATGCACCACCCTGTGAACCCTACCAAACTGAATTCCAAAGCACAGTGTCCAGGTTTCAAACATACCACATATTTTAACATCAGAAATAATAAGGCTGGACAGGATTGCAATTCTGAATCTGAAATACGTTTTGGAATTTAGTTTTAAATTCCAAAAAGCATTTTTGAGTAAACCGGGGAATAGTTTTCCATGGCTTACATAAACCATGGAATATTATTCTGAGGATTTTAGTTTTAAATTCCACAGAATTCCGAAAAGCATTTTTGAATAAACCCTGAAGTAAGTTTCTATGGATCACATAAACTGAGGAATGTTATTTTGAGGATTTTAGTTTTAAATTCCAAAGAATTCCAAAAATCATTTCTGAGTAAACTGTGGAATAATTTTCTGTGGCTCACATAAACTACAGAATGTTATTCTGAGGATTTCAGTTTTAAATTCCACAGAAATCTGAAAAGCATTTCTGCATAAAATGCTGAATCATTTTCGATGGATTACATATACTGTGGAATGTTATTCTTCAAATTTTAGTTTTAAATTCCACAGAATTCCAAAAAGCATTTCTGAATGAACCACTGAATAATTTTCTGTGGATCATGTAAACCATGGAATATTATTCTTTAGATTGCAGGAAAAGAATCTTTAGTATATGTGCACTGTGGTTTATTTATCTGTGAAAATCATTTTGCATGCAAAATGTCAGAATTCTGCTATCAATGAAATTCCAGGCAATTTTCCAAAATTCTGTGGAATTTCATTCTTCCGGAATGTTAACTTTCTGCACAGCCCTTACAAACAGATAACATAGTATGAGAATCACTTCAAGACAGCCAGGCTAACTGAAAAGGACATCCTAAGACTCCAGTGCAGCTTGGATAAAGATGTAACCCTTTATTTAAAACATATTAAGTTAAAAGTGGCACCCCTTGTCACCACTAATGTTTCGCACCCAATCATTCACTTTGTCATGGCAAAATTCATTACAGTTTTGTACCAGTATTTAAATTGTACTTAAAATGTACTTAAAATGAGTCTTGGGTGACCAACAGCTGAGCTTGTAGCAGCTTTTCAATGGAGCTCCGCTAAAGCAACCGTATTTTGTTAAAATTATTGATAAAAAAAACACTGGTAGTTTAATTAGATTCTAAGGCCGGGATATGTGAGCAAATGAGTTGCACCGGCACAAGTGTGGACTTGAGCCAAGGAGGCGATATTCAGCGGGAGTTATTAAGTGCAAGTCCCATTGCGCCAAAGCATAGCTAAAATGAATGCATGTAGGCTGACGTGCCCATGAATGTTTGACACAGTGCGTTATTCAACCTTGGAACCTTGGCGCAAGTGTGGAGCAAAATCTGGATGTGCTGAGCAGACTTGACCCTATAAATACTGGGCACAAGCACACAGACAGCACTTGCACCAGGGGAGAGGGGGAGAGAAAGAGAGTGTCCAGAGATGGTGGAGAGGAAAAAGAGACAGAGCCAGTGAGGGACAGAGTGACTGTTACAGGCAGCCACAGGGGAGTGGGACAGAGTTGGCAGTGGAGAGTGAGCCAGGGGCTGAGGGAGTGAGATGGACAGGCAGGCATAGTGCCACGCAGTGCACCAGGGTGGCATACAGCCCGCAGCAGCCAACCGCCCAGGGGGAGACAGGACATCAGGGGCCATGGCTAGTGCACTCTTCCTAATGGAGACCGTAATGAGGGGTGTGAGGAGGCAGGAGGAACAGCGATATGGCCGTGGAAGGCCCATCGGCGGTACTCCCAGAACAGGTGGTACCGTGTTCACACCACCTTTGAGAATTACACAGATACAGAGATTGTGGGATGGCATCACCTGAACAGGGCCATTCTGAGGCAGCTCTGTGAGCTGTGCAGTAAGGAGATGCAGGCATCCACAAGACGGAGACATGCAATGTCTGTGGAGACAAAGGTGACAGCAGTCATGTGCCTGCTCACCACATGCACCTTTCAGAGACCAACAGGGTCCACTACAGACATAACCCAGTCAGCAACGTCCTGCCTCCTCACACAGTTCCTCAACGCCCTGCTGCCACATGCGTTGGAATACATCCATTTCTCCAGCAGACAGACAGAGTGTACATCAACCATGCAGGACTTCCACAGGGTTGCACGCATGCCTGGCATGCTTAGGGCCATTCACTGCACTCATGTGGGCATCCACATGCCACCTGTCCCTGAGGGTGTGGCCTATGGGAACAGGAAGAGGTTCCCAAGTGTGAACTGCCAGGTGGTGTGTGATGCCAAGGGGCGCATCACCAATGTCTGTGCCACACACCCTGGGAGTGCACATGATGCATTCATCTGGCACAGCTCTGCACTGTGTCACAGGTTCGAGCATGGGGACATCCCCACGGGCCACCTAGTGGGTGAGTATGGGATGGGCAAGGGTGCTGGGCAGAGCAGGGCATGGGATGGGGAGGGCAGGGTGGGTGCACTGGCGACGGTACCAGAGACAGGCAAGGGGCACAGTAACAGAGGACACAGGGCTAACCATGTCATTATCCACACATGTGACAGTGGCTATCCTCTCAGGTCCTGGCTGCTCACCCCCTATTGGCGCCTGTCATCCCCAGCAGAGGAACAGTACAATGAGGCACACGCCAGCACGTGGAACATCATTGAGCATGTAGTTGGGATGCTGAAGGCATGGTTCCATTGCCTAGACAGGTCTGGCGGTGCCCTACAGTACAGCCCCTTGAAAGCCTGTGGCCTATTCCTGGCCTGCTGTATACTGCACAACATGGCCATTGACTGTGGGATAGCTGTCGAGGCTGATGAGGGTGACAGTAGTGGGGATGATGAGGGCAATGGGCTAGAGGGTGGTGGACAGCCCCCCCTGGGTGGAAGGATCCCCGGCTGCAGAGGATGGCATGCCAGCACAGGGACACCATCGCACAGGAGCTCTGTGGAGCACAGAGGTAGGTGGCCCGACACCCATGCTCTGGCCACACACACAGGTACAGCACACAGGCAGGAGTGTGCATGGCAATGGGCATGCAGAGATGTGGTGCAGGGGTGGGGGTGTCAGTGCCACACATCCACACGCAACTGCACACAGCAGTGAACAGCAACACACACACACACACACACAAACGTGCCCAGGCGCTGGCATGTGATGGGGATCAGATGCAGTGCACTGGTGCACAGGCACAACTGGTGCAGATCTGCTCTCATCACACCCACACCACAAGGGACAGTGGCCAGGCAGGCATGCACATAGGCAGTGTGCGGCGCGACACACAGGTGCCACACCTGTGGTATGCACACACACTTTCCATGTGCACACAGGGCAGTGGCAGCAGACTGCAGCCAGCACGGCACACACATCAGGTCCGCTGCACGGAACCGTGGCCACCACAGCCACGGGGGCAGCCACACCGGGGCTGATCGGCAGCCACAGGCTGCACATCGGCCTCATGGGGTGTTTGCAACAGCCCCCCAGAGGTTGTACTGTGGGACCATGACTGGGTCCGCACTGGGGTGTGTAGGCACCCAAACAGGCCCACCCCAGGCGTGCCTGGGATGCCAACAGCAGAGCCTGGCATTGACAGGGAAGGTGTCGCCCGACGCCAGGATCGTGGGGTGAACAGTGCACTATGTGGAGTCCATGGTGGCTGGCCACGCCCTGTGGTAGCCAGCAGTGCAAGGCCATCCATGATCGCATTGGCTATGCGATCTTGGGATATGGTCGTGTCCTCCTGCAAGCATTGTATAGCCACCAGGAGCTGTGCAGTGCCCCTCTCGCACTGCTTGGCCACCTGGCACACCTCCATGCGAAGTGTATGCACCCCAGCTACCAGCAGCACCTGTTGCTTCATGGAGGCCCGCAGTAAACGGGTGTGCTCTGCCAATGGGTTGGCGCCCCGGGGCACCTGGGTGGGGTGCCGACCCTCCTTGGGTGAATGACTGTGCTGCACACCCCCCCGCTCAGGTGGATGCTGCACAGTGGGGTCTCCATGGGGTAAGTCCCTATCAGGCACCCCGGCAGTGGACCCTGCAACCAGCTGTTCTACGGCCCCCGCTGCCTGCTGCTGCTGCTGCCCTTCTGGCTGCTAAATGCTTCCCAGTGCCTGCGCGGCTGCACCACCACCACCACATGGCACTGCCATGGCAGTGCACACAGCAGCACCCACAGTAGCGGCAGGCAGCTGTCCCACCGCTGTCAGGCCACTGGGCGCGCTGCCTGTGATGGTACCTGGTATGGGCATCTCCCCCACCACACCACCCATGCTGCCAGGTTTATGGTCAGGTCATCATCGGTGTCAGACCCTGCCCCAATCTATGTCTCCACGCAGAGGACACGATGGCCGGCATCCTGCAGAAACACAGCCAGAACCTCGTCTGACCCCATGCCTAGGACATCCGTCTGGACAGTGGTGGTGTGCTGTAGCTAATCAGGCCCCCGGATGCCCGTGGAGGTGGATGGCTGGTCGACCAGGGCTGGGCCTGCCTCCACAGCTGCTGCTAGCACCACGTCCTCCGCATGCAGGCGTGCTGGTGCTGAAAGACAAAACAGATGTAACAGTGCTGCAAGGCCCCTATTCCCCCCACAGCCACTGCTTGCTGTGCGTGCCCAACATATGTACTATGCAGTGATGGGCTACCACCCATCTGAAAACCTCCACCCAGCACACTCCCCACAGTGCTGCAGTGCATGGTGGCTGCCACCAACTCCTCCTGCACTGTGAGCTGTGGTGCATCAGCAGGCCCCCCTCCAGTGGCTGTCCAGGCTGCACAAATGGCCACCACCTTCTCCTTGATGTGTCGCTTATTAGTGCCCACCTTTTTACGGCACTCTTGCTCAGACTGCTGGTGGCTGTCCTGCTGGTTGACACACGCCGCCACCTCCTCCCAGGCCACAGCCCTGGCCTGGCCAGTGGTGTGCCTGTGGCACCACTCAGCAATGGCTCCCTGTTGAGGTAGGCCTCAAACAGGGCATCTGCCTCTGCCTTTGTAAAGTTGGGCCTGCATTTGTGAGCAGGCCCACACTCCTCACTCTCTTCATGACATAGTGCCACCTGTGGACATGGACATGTGTGTCAGTGTTAGCAGCAGCCTACTCCCCCCACCCTGCTGTGCTGGCTGGGCTCAGCAGCATGCGCAACTAACCTCAGATGGTTGCAATACCGGCCCATGGCCTGTGCTGGTCCGACGCATGCAAATGAGCACTGGCGCAATGGTAATAACATGCTAATTTCTCCAGTGTGTCGTGCATTAGCTGATGAGCTCATTTACATGTGGCAACTGAATATCATGTACTTGCTCCATGCGCAGTGGAATTGCTCCGGAGCAAGTCGTGGCTCAATGTCCAGGCATGTGCAGTGTGCAGGACTGCAGTGCACATGCGTCAGGCAGTGTGCTTCCACCTATTGCGCACTGTGCCTGCACTGTGCAATAGGGACCATGGTGCATAGTGTGCCATGTCAGCTATTGTGCACCAGCACACAGTGTGCTGGATGACCCTTGACCCCTAATTTGACCCCCTGACCCCTTGGTACTCTCCCACCACGTGCCTGTCTGGCCATGCCCATGTCGCACATCTCCGGCATTGCACGATTGGCGGACACAGTGCATGACTCCACGAGGCATGCATCCCGTGCACATTGTGCACATGTGCACCTCTGGCCACCATTTTGCCTCAACACATCGCTGTTGGTAGAATGGCGCAGTGGTGAGTACACCGGGCCCGTAATTGGACCGCTGTCGAGCTGGTCAATCTGGTGGCATGTGTGCAGCCACATGCACAAGAGCTGTTTGCCCAGGTGCCCCTGCAACAGCCACGGACTGATGTCTAGCAGGGCATTACTGCCAGACTGGTGCAGGATACTGGGGTGGCCAGAACTGGGAAGCAATGCTGCCACCGATATGGTGACCTCATGCGGTGGGACCTGGCGTGCCTGTGATGGCTGCAGGCACACGTCCGGTGAGGGGCCGTGCCACGGCCAGGTAAGTCAGCCCATGCAGCATGTGTACCCTAGTGCTGTACTGTGGTGATGACTTGGCTGCCTGGCATGCCCTGCAGAGGAATACACTGTCATCATGCGCATTGCAGTGTGGCATTGCCAGCCACAGCTTGCATTGCGATACAGCCTTGCGGGACATGTTGGACAGGGGCACACACTGTGCACAGGGGTGGCGGATGGTGGGCACATGCTGTGGATGTATCCTGATGTGTACCTGTCATTCCATTCCCAGGACCTGAGAACTACCACAGGGCAAGAGCAGCAGAAGCACCAGGGACAGCCCAGCAGGCTGCAGCAGGACACATCGGTGGTGCAGCAGCAGGACAGGTGCCAGCGGGGCTGCAGAGGGCAGGTAGGCACTGTTTTGGTCCTGTGCACAGTTCAGGGTGGTCAGTGGGGAAGTGGGTGCAGCTATGGCCACCTGTGCCATATGCCGTGGCAGCTGTGTGTGTGTCGCACTGTGTGTGGTGCTTGCCACTGTGGGGTGGCCATTGCACACATGTACCAGCTGTTGGTGGGGTGGGTGTGCGTCTGGCTGCCACTGGTGTGGCTATGGTGCTGCTGGTGCCCTGTGCTGTGAGACTGTTGCTGTGCAGTTGGGTGGCCATTGGACAGTGGTGACCACCTCTGTGCACTGTCATGGCATGCTGGGTTGCTGGCAGGCATTGGTCCACCCCCCTGTGGGTGGCCGGGGCACCACTCCAGGGGTGTGTGTTCCCACTGCCCATTGTGCACAGTGGGTGGGCATGGTACCTTGGGACCTTGCACTGATCCCCTATCCTGTCCCTTGTCATAGGTATCCGGTGGAGGAGGAGGCTGCCCGTCTATCGTAGGCTGCTGCGCCAGATTGTGCTGATCACATCCACCACCATGGAGGCGGTTCTGCAGGTGCACTGGCTCTTGCTGGCTGAAAGCAGCAAAGGAGGTGCCAGGCGGTGGCAGAGGGTGGTCACCCTTAGTTCCAGCCCCAGCTTTTCCCTGTTTCCTCTGCTGTCCCTCCCCATATCTGTCCCCCTTCCCACTGTACAGTCCCTGTTCCCTGTCCCCTTCCCTCACTTTCCTACCCTTTCCCACCCTTTGCTCTTGTATATAGTTCTTTGCAATACATATTTTTTGACTTACTTGCCTGTATTGGTGTCAGCTGTGCAGCTGGCATGAGGAGCCATGCTGCAGTGGTGTGGTGTCTGTCTGTGTGGTGTGCATGTGTTGGTCTGTGGGTTGTGCATCTACGGTGCACTGCTGTGCACTGTGGTGTGTCCCACAGTGGTGGTATCCTGCCCCTTGGTCGGTGGCTGTGCCTTGGGGTGCCCATGGGGTGGCTGTCAGGGGGGAGTGGCATGTGTGTGCTTGGCAGCATGGTCCTGGGTGTGGCTTGCTGGGGTCTGGGTGGGTGGGGGCACAGCATGTGGCCAGGGGGGCTTCCATTGGTGGCCCGCCGTTGACCATTGGTGCCACTTGTTGCCTGCTTTCTGGGCCACTGTTGTGTTCCAGGGTGGGGGTGTCTGGGTGCCTGTGTGTGCCCTGCTGATGCTGGCCACCTGTGTCCTGTCACTGTGCTTCTCAGGTACTGTCACTGGGTCTCTTCCTGTGCTGTTCCCTCCTCTTTTACTCTGCTGCTGTGCTCCCACCATTGCCTGGGGCTTCTCTTTTTGTGCCATGGTGCATGTCTGGTTGCGCCAAGGCGCAAGTCTGGTTGCACCATGGCGCATCTCTATCATATTCAGCCATGTAGCGCTGGTGCCTTTCAGCATACACAACCTCTGAATATGGCACTCGTTGCACCATGGTGCATTAGATCTGCGCTGTGCCAGTCTTGCACCGGACTTTGATGCATTTCTGAATATCTGGCCCCAAGAGTTTGATAGCAGGCAATCTCCTGAACAAAACAATACTTTTTTGGAATTGCAGTTCAGCTGGACCTCGGAGCTATGGGCAGAACTAATCGAGCAGCTGCTGGAGGAGAAGGAGCCCAACACAAAGACCCGAAGTCGACTACTAGCACGGACCTGAGACCGGGGGCAGGGGATGATATCTCGCCTCAACCCTCTAATGCAACGCTACTGAAAGTGATCCAAAGGTTTGATCAAAAGTTGGAAGATTTCACCTCACAATTTAAAATTCTGGACACTGAAGTGGGCATGTTGGAGGAAGCCACTAAATTGGCATCTACAGTAGCGGCGTCCGCGATGATGGTGTCCACGGGCCTGACAAAGGAAAATGTGGTGCTACGACAATGGCTACAAAATTTGGAAAATGCTGCTCGAGCTGTTCATGTACGGATCCTGGGAGTACTGGAAGGTGCTGAAGGAGAAGATACTTTGCCTTTCTTGCATACTTTTTTTGGAGAGGTATTGCAACTTCAGGAAATGGTTACCATTCTAAACACCTACAGAATCAGCCCATGTGGCAGGTGAAACTGCTCAGCATCAAACCAACCATTACCCTGAACTCTCCTCGTGGTGCTGGAGTCTGTGAAAGACAAAGATTTAATAATCAATATGGCCAAACAACAAACCCCACTGGACTGGGAAGATACATGAGTTCACATCTTTTGTGATCTGAGTTTTGCCGCAAGGCAGCATCGGAAAGGTTGTGACAGCATCAGAGCTCGTCTTCATCAGTTGGGAGTTCATCATGTACTCCTGATGCCAGCCAGTCTAAGGATTACCTACAGGGAAAAATCTTATCAATTAGATGAACCTGAAGCAGCATCTAAACTACTGAATCGAGTAGAAAGGGAATTCCAGGCAAAAGGAGAAAACTCTGAAAATGACTCTGGGGACAGTGAGTAGTGACTGTAGGGCTTAGTCCCCATGGATAAGTCTCATAACCATGGGAAGTCCTGATTTGTTTTACTGTTATACTCACCCTTAAAACATTATTGTGGGTTAATATTGAATTTTTACTGTTTTAGAGGTAGCTGTTAGGGAACAGTGGACTGATTTATATGGCTTTTTCCCAAGGCACCCTTTGTCAGTTAGCTGGGTGTTTATGGAACTAATACACTGTTGGTCTGCACACAGCACAGCTCGGTAATTTGGCTTGCAAATATTTTATTGGAAATCTGCAATTACTGTTTATTGACTGAAAGCGGTTGAACTAATTTTATTGGTTACTTAACTCTGTTATAGAGTTCTTATTACAGGTAGCTAGATGGGCTACTGCTTGGTGGGGATTCTGTTTAATCATACTAATGTTTACCAAATATGGATATGGGATATTCTACCCATATACTATATAGAGTGTTTGCTAATATCACATACGATGTGATGGCGATGTGATGGTTTTCCTGGCTCATGGCAGTACTGGCCTGTGTAATTTTTGATATTGGGAAATGGTAATAGAAGAAGAAGAATCAGCATTTATATAGCGCTTTTCATACACAGTATCCCAAAGCACTTTACAAGCAATGCTAGACTGGTAGTGAAGTGACTGAATGTGTGGTGGCGGCCATATCGCACATCATCACCCACACACAGCCTGGATAATTGCATGAACCGGTTTTATGGGAAGGGGAAAGTTGGCCAGGACACCGGGAATGTTCCCTGCTCTTTATGAAGAGTACCCTGGGTTCTTTTACTTCCACCTGGACACCCATCAGGACAATACCAGGATGGGCAGAAGGGACCTCGGTTTAACGTCTCATCCGAAGGACGGCACACCCCAGCAGTACAGCACCCCCCAATACTGCACTCAGATGCCAGCGATTATTAGGTGCAAGTCCATCCCGGTGTGGGACGAGAACCCACGACCTTCTGGTTCAGAGGTGGATGTGCTACCAACTGAGCTATGCTGACACCTAATAATAATATATAGGGTTACCTCCTCATGCTCTAACATCACTTAGGGGCTTCTTTTCTCCTTACTGTAATAATGTTAACATGCATTATTTGTCATGAAACTGTTATTTCTGAAGCCTACCTAAGAGGGTAGTATACTGTGTATCACATACAGCTAAATTAATAAAAATAAAGTATAAAAAAATGAGTCTTGGCTGAAGAGTGTCCCACTCATTCTTTTATGAATAGAGGTATTATTAGTACTGAAGGGAGTAAAAAGTAAAAAAAATGACAGTTTGGTTCAGGTGATCTGATTTTAAATAAAAGCCACCCAGCGGGAGACAAATAAAGATTACAATTATTCGCATATTTAACCCCCCCAGCCCTCTACAGCACACAGAGATAATGGAATTAAATGTGGCTAAAGTCAAGAAAAGATTACAGCATTACTTTGCCTAGGAGTGTACTACTGTCATGGTTAGAAGATGTCTTAGAATTTTTGAAACATAAATGTTTTTCTCATTTGGCTAAAAGTAATTTCAGGATAAACAATAATAACAGCAACAGAGTATTCAAATGATTTATTAACCATTTGGGTGAAGGGCAGGGCTGCAGGGTGAGGCACTTCAGATAGTAAGTAGTAAGTAAAATGTTATTTATATCAAGCGCCCTTCCCAAGCTCAGGGCACTTTTACAATAATTCAGATCACTTAAACGTTTCAGAACAATAAATCAAACAATCTTACAATACACTTACTTATTATGTTCCAGCAAATGCTAGGGCAAAAAGGAAAGTCTTTAGTTCTTTAGCCTTTCCAGTGCATGGACCAGAACAATGCTGTCTGCATGGCTAGCGGTAATCAAAAAAACAGGGCTTCCTAACAATATGTGGAGGCTATCATCAATCAGAACTCGTAAAGACTTCCACCTCAGGAGGACTGACCCAGTCTTTGCAAGATGGGAAAGAACATGCTTACAGAGGGTGGAACAAGTTGTGGAGGGTGGGCTGGTGAGGTCCTTGGGTGACCTACAAAAGCAATATGGGATACTGCATAAAGACCTGTTAGCTTGACTTCAGTGTTAGGGAATATGATGGAATCACTTCTGAAAGAAAGAGTTGTTGAGTACCAGAGTGTAATAGTAAATAGAGTCCCTCAAAGAAAGGGGGGGTTACTATTATGGTATTGCAGGGTTCAGTACTGGGTCTGGTCCTTTTTAATGTCTTTATAAGTGACATCGCAGAAGGACTGGAAGTAAAAGTATGTCTCTTTGCAGATGACACAAAGATCTGCAACAGGGTTGATAAACAAGGAGGCGTGGAAAGGATGAGAAGGGACTTGGCAAGGTTAGAGGAATGGTCAAATGTATGGCAGCTTAGATTCAATGCAAAGAAGTGCAAAGTAATGCACCTGGGAAACAAAACCCAAGGGAAGAGTACACAATGGGGGGGTATTAACAACAACAAAAATGGAAAGGGACCTGGGGGTAGTCATATCAGATAACCCAATGGTAAGCAAGCAATGCGAGAAGGCAGTAAGGATGGCTCGGGGGATACTGGGATGTATAGAGAGAGGTATTACCAATAGAAAACAGGAAGTTGTTATCCCTCTGTACAGACATTGGTGAGACCCCATCTGGGATACTGCATGCAGTTCTGGAGACCCCATCTCTGCAAGGACATAGACAGGATGGAGGCAGTCCAGAGAAGGGCAACTAAAATGGTGCAGAATCTGCAACAGAAGCCATACAAAGAAAGACTAAAGGAGCTTAATATGTATACCCTTGAGGAAAGGAGGAGGGGGGGACATGATAGAAACTTTCAAGTACCTCAAGGGAATCAACAAAGGCCAAGAGTGTAGCATCTTTCAGAAAAAGCAATGTGCAAGAACAAAGGAACACAATCTGAAGATAGAGGGGGGACAGCTCAGGGGGAATGTGAGGAAGTATTTTTTCACAGAGAGGGTGGTGGGCAAATGGAACGACCTTCCTGAGGAGGTCGTGGGGTCAAAAACAGTGGAGGAATTCAAGAATGCATGGGACAGACATAAGGCAATTCTGGTGGTGGGTAGGAGGAAGTAGTCTGTTGGTTAACTAAGATCTGCAGCTTATCAAATAGGTAGGGGAAATGGGCAGACTAAGCGGACCAAGTGATCCTTATCTGCCATCAAAGTCTATGTTTCTATGTTAATTCTATGGCTATTTATAGCTGAAGCCTTTCCTCATGTCTGAGTTGAGATGGACCTTGTTGAAAGAAGAAAGGGAACACCCACTCATGCAGTTACTGTATGCAGGGAAAGCTTGAGGGGGTGGAAAGAAAAAAACTGATTTCCAAACTGTACAAGGCATGCAGACTGCAATACCAGGCACACATACAGAACATTCAAGGTAGATAGGAAATGGAGCAAAAGCACAATATAGACAAAAAGTGCTGCGTAAAAATATGGTACCAAGCCAGAAGAAGTACGGCCTCCCCGTCATGGAAGGGATTCAGGTGGAAGCTAATTACCTGGTTCTTTAAAACTCCTGTAATCACCCAACACTATGGGTTCCACCTGTCTAACTTCTGTTGGAGAAACTGTGGGCTGGTGGGCAACTATATGTACATTTTTTTGGAGCTGCCTAATGCTCTAATGTTTCTGGGATGCAGTGTGTCAGTCGATGACAAAGGTACTGGATGCTGCAATACAGAACACCTGCGAGTGCTTCATTATTGGAAAAGTCCCTAATGGCCTTAGAGGCAAAACAAAGTACTTCTTATTCAATATTCTGATAGCAGCTGCAGCCAAGGCCTTTACTCAAACATGGCTGAAAGCAGAGCCTCCGGATGAGGTGCCATGGCTTGCCATTTGCTCACAAGTAAAGGAAATGGAATGTATAACTGCACCATAGGTTACAAAAGGACAGATATACAGCAACATGGCTTCCCTTCATTGAATGTATGTCAGACGGATGGCAAGTCAATACTGGAGGGGTTGGCAGATGAATCCTAATGTTGGACTAACTAATATTTGAGCACCCACAGGTGATCAAATGTTAGAAACCCCACATTTTGTGTCTCCTTGATATATGAGCATACAGCCTCTTGTACTGGGCATAAGAGGACACTCATTTCACTCACACTAAACAGTAAGCACTTGCATATCTTTTCTTTGTTATCTTCTGTATACCTTACTTTTACTTTTTACAGTTTGTCCTGTTTGCAGCTGTCATTTAGGTTGTCTGTTCTTGTGTGGCTGAATATATTATCTGTTTTACTTGTGAATCATAGATGCAGGGTTAAACTTGTCAGACATTGCAGTGCTCAAGATGTATGTAACCTACCATCTAAGAGGTCTTGTACACAATGATCAACTAACACACTGTGTCTATTCTTTGTGTTATGTGTTAAAATTTAAAATTGTCATCAATAAAACTACAACTTCTCACAGATAGTCCAGTATTTGCTGACTTAGAGATACTAGAAAAATTCATAAATAACATGAAAGTTGTTCTCTCTGCCCCCCAGCAAGCACTAGGCAGGCCTCAGATACCCCCTCCCTCTGTCCCTTCTCATGACTTGCCCCAGTAATCAGTTTGTGTCATGCTCTTACGGAACCCTCCACCCCCCCAACTCACAGTCCCATGAGTTTCCCTAACAGTCACTACTAATGCAGCCTGCCTGACCATGCCCCCTCACACCCCATCATTTTACTGTAGCAAGTCCTCTCTGCTTAGCCTCCCCTCACCCCACCATTTCTCTCTATACCTTATCGCCCTTCTTCCTCCACCCTTCACCTCCACTGCAGTACCTACCTCTCTCGTACCTCCTTTCTTCACCCCACTGCCAGCTATCTCCATCCCTCTGAACTACTGACAAGGCACTTTGTGGTTGCTTATTCCTCCCCCAGCCTCATAAAGTGTTTTTCTTGTTATTTTAACTTGTACCTCTGTTTTGAGTTATTCTGTAAGTTTTGAATCCAAGCTGTATCATTCATTGTAATGTACCTTTGCTTTCTCCTACTGTACTTTGTATTGCAATCTATGACGTGGAACCTTTGTAAAAGAGCTTGTGCTCAAAGGTCTTTTCTGACTCACTAAATAAATAAAAAAAAAAAAAGGTTTTCTAATATGATGCTTTTTGCATTAGACAAGTACCTTAAAGATTACAGATAATTGAATGCTGTAAAGGATACTGCTAAAGTTAGTAATGGGGTGCCTTAGCTAAAATCAAAAGATAAGTTAACAAGTAACAAGTATTTATAAAATGGTAGGGAAAATACTGCAGCCTGACTGATCAGCAGCTGTGCATAGTGAGGCCACCACAAAGGGGCACAAACAAGTCTTGCCAAGCAGGTTACAGTACTGTATGTTTCAGTACTTTTGAGAACGTGTTATTAAAACACTCTCTGGGAGCTATCTTGGTATGGGGAAATGTCTTCACAAGGCCCCCCATGCAAATCCATCACAATCCCAACAAAAAAACCATACCCACTCCATAAGTACCAGATGGGATGCACCCAAGGGTCCTCTGGGAACTGCCATCAGAACTAGCTGAACCCCTGGCAGGGCTATTCAACAGCTTACTACAGACAGGGGTGATTCCTAAAGATCGGAGAGTAGCGTATGTAGTTTCGATCCACAGGCCTGGAAACAACAAGTAACTGGGAAACTACAGACCTGCCATTCTTACCTCCATTACCATAAACTAATGGAGACACTATTCAAAGAGGACCCAGTGGATAACCTGGAGGGAAATGGGCTCCAAGATAGTAAGCAGCAGGAGTTGTTGGCAGGGAGCTCTTGAGAGACCAATCCTACGGAGTTCTTTCTCTGGGTAACCAGGGCAGTGACTAAGGGACAAGCAGTGGATTTGCTGTATTTCGACTTCAGCAAGCCATTCGTCTCAGTGCCACACAAAAGATTGCTGAAATGTCAGAGGATCTGGCTGCAGCAAAGGGCTAGTTAGATGGGTGGGTAGATGGCTGGGGAGACAGCAGAGGGTGGTGATAAATGAAGTCAAGTAAAGAGTGGGGTGCCCTAGGCCTCAGTCCTGGGTCTGATCCTTTTCAATATGATCATCAGTGACACAGGAGAAGGAATGCTGGCAAGAAATGTCTCTTCACAGATGACACTAAGCTCCATGGCAGGGTACACAATGAGGAAGGGGTTACGGAGTTGCAGAGGGACCTGTAAAGGTTAGAGACATAGTCCATGATTTAGCAGTTGAAACTCAGTGCCAAGAAGTGCATGGTGATGCACATAGCGAACAAGAGCCCCAGGCTGGACTATTGGATTGGAGGGGTTAAGTTAGGTGCATCTAAGGAAAGGGATCTGGAACTCATCATAAATGACTTCCAAGTAACTCAAGGGAATCAACAAAGTCCAAGAGGGTAGCATCTTTCAGGAAAAGCGATACGCAAGAACAAAGGAACACAATCTGAAGATAGAGGTGGGATGACTCAGGGGCAATGTAAGGAAGTATTTTTTCACAGAGAGGGAGGTGGGCACGTGGAATGGCCTTCCTGAGGAGGTTGTGGGGTCAAAAACAGTGGGGGAATTCAAGAATGCATGGGACAGACATGAGGCATTTCTGGTGGCTGGTAGGAAGATGTAGGCTGTTGGTTAACTAGGATCTGCAGCTTATCTTGTAGGTAGGGAAATGGGCAGACTAGGTGGACCAAACGATCCTTATCTGCCATCAAAGTCTATGTTTATATGTTTCTATGTTATTTCTATGGCTGTTTACAGCTGAGGCCTTTCCTCATGTCTGAGTTGAGATGGACCTCGTTGAAAGTAGAAAGGGAACACCCACTCATGCAGTTACTGTATGCAGGGAAAGCTTGAGGGGGTGGAAAGAAAAAAAAATAATTTTCAAACTTTACAGGGCATGCAGACTGCAATACCAGACACACACAGAGCATTCAAGGTGGATAGAAAATGGAGCAAAAGCACAATATAGACAAAAAGTGCTGGGAAAAAATATGGTACCAAGCCAGAAGAAGTACGGCCTCCCCATCATGGAAGGGATTCAGGTGGAAGCTAATTACCTGGTTCTTTAAAACTCCAGTAATCACCCAACACTATGGGTTCCACCTGTCTAACTTCTGTTGGAGAAACTGTGAGCTGGTGGGCAACCACATGCACATTTTTTTTGAGCTGCCTAATGCTCTAATGTTTCTGGGATGCAGTGTGTCAGTCGATGACAAAGATACTGGGTACTGCAATACAGAACACCTGCGAGTGCTTCATTATTGGAAAAGTCCCTAATGGCCTTAGAGGCAAAACAAAGTACTTCTTATTCAATATTCTGATAGCAGCTGCAGCCAAGGCCTTTACTCAAATGGCTGAAAGGAGAGCCTCCGGATGAGGTGCCATGGCTTGCTATTTGCTCACAAGTAAAGGAAATGGAATGTATAACTGCACCATAGGTAACAAAAAGACAGATATACTGCAACATGGCTTCCCTTCATTGAATTTGTCAGACGGATGGCAAGTCAATACTGGAGGGGTTGGCAGATGAATCCTAATGTGGGACTAACTAATATTTGAGCACCCACAGGTGATCAAATGTTAGAAACACCACATTTTGTGTCTCCTTGATATTTGAGTATACAGTCTATTATATTGGGCATAAGAGGACACTCATTTCACTCACACTAAATAATAAGCACCCACATAGCTTTTCTTTGATATCTCCTGTATACCTTACTTTTACTTTTTATGTTTTGTCCTGTTTGCAGCTGTCATTTAGGTTGTCTGTTCTTGTGTGGCTGAATATATTATCTGTTTTACTTGTGAATCATAGATGCAGGTTTAAACTTGTCAGACATTGCAGTGCTCAAGATGTATGTAACCTTCTATCTAAGAGGTCTTGTACACAATGATCAACTAACACATTGGCCGGGATATTCAAAGGGGTTGTGCCTGGTGCAACAGAGTTGCGCTGGCACAACCCCGCATTACCAGTGGAGATATTGAATGGGCTGCCAGGTGCAGGCAAACCCAATGCGCCAGGGAGCAATGTAATTAGGCGGGCACAGATGCAGGGGCGGCTCCATGATATGCAACACACATCCCGATATTTAGCCCGGGATGTGCGGTGCATGCTGGCGCAACCCTGCAGTAAGTGCGCTGGTATAGGGGGGCTCAAAGTTGAGCCCATGAGGAGTGGGGAATAACTCCTCAAGCCACCCATTGGGCAGGCCGCTGTATTGCAGGGCGCAACACAGCAGCCGCCAGCCGTAGGTGGCCACCTACCCACCCAGAACACCGTCCACAAGCACACACATATCCCTGGTAGTCCAGTGGACCTCTCTCCTGAGTCCCTGATGCCCTGATAAATGTAATTGTAACCCCTAGATGGCGCTATCCCAGGGGCTACTACCCCTGCCTGATTTGCCACTAACAGGTTGAGGGGCCTGGATCCAATGGCGGGTGCCTCCACCCAGAGGTCAGGGTTTGCAATAGTTAAACTAACTTGGTCACAGCCCTCTGGGACACTGCAACCCCTTTCTTCCCACTAGTGGCCCACACAATATATCAGAATTACCTTCACAGTATACACTTACCCCAGGTCTGGTTCCGGCACTGGGACCTCCTGTGAAATGAGATACAGTGCAACAATCACAGTACAGTACTTTAACATAGACAAATACCTCAGGCAGTATAACTTTGCTGAAACAAGCAGCTCTGATTTATTTAGGGGATATAACAAGGACAGGGGAAATCAGGTTAATTAGCTTATCACTCTAATAATTCATCTATGGCTCTGTGCACAGGCCTATCCCTATCAGTTACTGTCCCTGGTACCCAAGCCCTAGTGGCTAGTCCAAACCGTGGCAGCTGGTAGGGGCCCTTTCACACAGAGAAAAGGAGAATTAAACAGTCAGCAGTACAGTAATTCCATTTGGATTTAATGTGGCAATTCAACAGGGAGCAACCCTGAATTAGTACTCACGACCTCCAAATAAGATAGGGTCCTTCAATGTCAGCAGGGCTCACTTGAGGTACACAAACCTCTTCACACATCCATATAAAAGAAAGTACTATACCAGGCAGGCGCATCTGTATCCCGATCGCAATTACTGCACTACCGGAGAACACACAGCAGATTCAGTTCCTGACAGACCGAGTGCAATTTTCAGCAATTCTTCCAGTCTTCTACAGGGTGAGCCTGGTTTCTACTCTTCAGAGATCCTTGATTATTTTCACAGGACGGATTCAGTCCTAACAAGCTGTTACACAAGCTGCAGACCGAACTCTGGGCCTTACACGCGTTTTTTGACTAAACTGCACACTGAAAAAGCACAGGGCTCCTTCCTTCTTCACTGCCAAAGCTCAACTGAAGCTCCAACCGACAAAACTGGGCACTTCCTTTGAGTTCCTCCCAGTTCTTGACTGGATTGGCTGTCACTCACAATAGACTGCTGCTGTTGGTCCAAAAGGCACTGAAGTCTAAACTACATCTCCCAGAGTCACTGCCCATACAATCCTCTTGTGGCTGGCTCAGATTATGAGTCCAAGTTCTGATTCGTCCAAGGCACCATTTTAGAGCTAGCTTACCCCACACTGATTGGTCCAGTTCAGCAGTTCAAAACTAGAATGGGGAACTAGCAGACACAGTTCTGACTGCAAAGAAAGCAGGTTAGACAAACTGTAATTTCATTATTACTCTAAATAATTTCTGGCAAACAGTTACATCTTTCAGATAGGTTCCCTTTGCACTCCTAGTGACTGCAAAAATGAAGTGAATTGGCAGCAGCTCAAGTGGTACTCAGAGAAGCACACAGTCCCCCCATACAAACTAATTATGTCTGCAAGCAGACAGCTCTTAAAGAGACAGTACCAGAGGCTCTAAAAACACTCACTGATAAATGGCTTAAATGCCAAACACCATTCAGGCTTGGAGCATTCAAGCAAGCTCCTGGAAGTCTTTTGGGAACCCCCATTTGCAGGGGGGTTACATAATGATAGACTTTCCCTGGTAGTCTAGTGGCCACCCCCTTCTGAGTCCCAGAGGAATGTAATGGTAGACCCACCCTGGTAGTCTAGTGGCCCCCCTTCCTCCTATGTCCCTGATTGCTGGAATAAGTCCCTCATGTAATTCCCTGGTAGTCTAGTGGTAGCCCCCCTGCCCGTTGCCGTGATCGCGGTGCAGTTCCATAACATGGTTCCTTGGTGATCTAGTGGCACCCCCCAACGCTCCCACCCACACAGCACCCCTTGCCCACCCCGCTCCTCCCTCATCATCGGCGGGTGGCTGCAACCCGCCCGCATACTGCCCCGGCACCCACCGAATGACAGGTACAGTATGGACTGTGAGCCCATTGGTCCACAGTGTGGACCAATGGGCTTGCAGGCATACTGTACTAGACTATCACAAATATGTAAATTACTTCATTCACATATTTGGATGTCTGGTACAGTGTGCCCTGCAAGCCCATTGGTCCACACTCAGGGACCATTGGGCTTACAGCCCATACTGTACCTGTCATTCGGTGGTGGTATGGGTGGGTTGCAGCCACCGCTGCGATGGGGGAGCGGGATGAGCAATGGGTGCTATTTGGGTGGGAGGGTTGGGGTGCCACTAGATCACCAGGAACTGTGTTATGGTGCTGTACCCTAATCGCGGCAATGGGAAGGGAGGTACCACTGACTACCAGGGAATTACATGATGGACTTATTCCGTGATCGGGGACATGAGAGGGAGTATGGACCACTAGACTTCCAGGAAAGTCTACCATTACGCTCATCGGGAATCGGGTGGGAGGGGGGCCACTAGATAACCAGGGATTGTTCCTCATACTTTTCTGCATTCGCAGCTATGGGTGGGGGTGCCCCGGGATCCCCACCGCACACGTCATGCTGTGCAGGGCGCCAGGTGCAAGTCACCGGGCTGCCCTGCTCAAGACATGCAGATGGGGCCATGATGACATACAAATGGCCCCATTTGCACCTTGCATATATTATGGCCTCATTTGCATGCCCTCCACTGAATATCGCGGGTGATGTGCCTTGCACAACTACCGTTGTGCTAGCGCATCCTCTTGCTCCCTGTCCATGGCTTGCGCTGGCTCAGTGCCACTGCGCCGTGTGCAGTCTGTGCCATATTCAACAGTGTTGCACCATGGCACATCACTGCTGAATATCACCTGGTCCTGGTTCTGGCCCCGGTGCATCCCAGTTGTGCTGCGCCCAGGCTTGCGCCCCTGCCAGGCGCAGTCTGAATATCTGGGCCATTGTGTCTATACTTTTTGTTATGTGTTAAAATTTAAAACTGCCATAAATAAAAACTACAACTAAAAAAATTAACCATTTTGGACTTCTCACAGATAGTCCAGTATATGCTGCCTTACAGATACTAGAGAAATTCACAAATAACATGAACGTTTTCTAATATGGTGCTTTTTGCATTAGACAAGTACCCTAAAGATTACAGATGATTGAATGCTGTAAAGGATACTACAAAAGTTAGTAATGGGGTGCCTTAGCTAAAATCAAAAGGTAAGTTAACAAGTAACAATTATTTATAAAATGGTAGGGAAAATACTGCAGCCTGACCGATCAGCAGCTGTGCATAGTGAGACCACCACAAAGGGGTACAAACAAGTCTTGCCAAGCAAGATGCAGTACTTTATGTTTCAGCACTTTCCAGAACATGTTATTAAAACACTCTCTGGGAGGTGTCTTGTTATGGGAAACTTCTTTACAAGGCCCTGCATGCAAATCCATCACAATCCCAGCAAAAAACCCATAACCACTCCATATGTACCAGATGGGATGCACCCAAGGGTGCTCCAGGAACTGCCATCAGAACTAGCTGAACCCCTGGCAGGGCTATTCAACAACTTACTACAGACAGGGGTGACTCCTAAAGATCGGAGAGTAGTGTATGTAGTTTTGATCCACAGGCCTGGAAACAACAAGTACCTGGGAAACTACAGGCCTGCCATTCTTACCTCCATTACCATAAACTAATGGAGACACTATTCAAAGAGGACCCAGTGGATAACCTGGAGGGAAATGGGCTCCAAGATAGTAAGCAGCAGGAGTTGTTGGCAGGGAGTTCTTGAGAGACCAAGCCTACGGAGTTCTTTCTCTGGATAACTAGGGCAGTGACTAAGGGACAAGCAGTGGATTTGCTGTACTTCGACTTCAGCAAGGCATTCAACTTGGTGCCACACAGGAGATTGCTTGAAATGTCAGAGGATCTGGCTGCGGCTGGTCTATTGGATTGGAGGGGTTAAGTTCGGCGCATCTAAGGAAAGGGATCTGGAACTCATCACAAATTACTCCTTAAAACAATCTAGCCAATGCAGCAGGGCGTACAGGAAGGCAACCAGCATGTTGGTGTAAATTGGGAGGGGGTTCAACAGCAGCAGGAGGAAAGAGGTAATACTACCACTCTTTTGAGACCTTTGAGATTTTTTAGATCACTTTTGAACCACACCTGGAATGCTGTTCCCAGTTCTGGAGTCCTCAGCTAAGGAAAGACAAAGACAAGCTGGAGATGGTGCAGCACACGGGAAACAAAATGATTCATGGCCAATAGGGCAGATCTTACAAGAATCAGCTTAAGGCTCTGGATGCTTATTCATTGGAGACCACAAGGGATATGGGGGGCAGGATCTGAGAACTTTAAGTTCCTGAAAGGAATGAACAAAGTAGACTGCTGGGCAATATTCAGCAGGAATAGCAAATCAGAAACATGGGGACATGAGTGGAAACTGACGGGACATGAGAAAGTTTTATTTTACAGAGTGACTGGTTGAGCCATGGAGCAGATTACTGGCAGAGGCGGGGAACATGAAAATCATTAATGGTTTTAGACATGGCTGGGACCGACTAAAAGGCTTAATGGTTACTCAGGGGATAGCAGTAGAGCAGAGGGCATGGTGCGGAGGCAAGGGCAAAAAACGCAACTTGAAACTTGTTTCCGGGCAACATTAGGGTATAAAAGGGCAGACTGGATTGGCCAATGGTCTTTTACTGTCAACATTTTCTATGTTTTTACCTGTAAAATATACAGAAATGTACAAAAAGAGTAAAATAACCTTTTCATGCATCTGTCTCCTTTCATTATTTTCTTTCCACCAAAACCACTAGGCCTCAAAACCATCTTTTTTACCACCACACTACAACCAACTGACCGTCATCAGCTTTCGCCCTTGAGTTTGTGTTTCACTGTACCACTCACCAGAATATGAACCCCACTCCTAACTTCAGAAGTACTGAGAATGAAATGTACTGCAAACTGCCAAAATATGTCGGGTACCTGTGGTTTGAAATCAACCATTTTATCATCTGTCGGCAGTTAGTTAAAGTCCAATCAGCAGCCAGCAATGCAGCTGCTACCCTATGGTATTTACCAAAGGCCCTATCAGGGCCACCCATTCAAACACCAGGTGGCAGCATTAATAAAAGGCTTAGCTGGGGCCTAAAAACACAACTGCCAGCCGACAGCATTCACAAAAGGCCTGAGCAGGGTCAGATAGGCAGCTGCCACCCAATGGCAGTTAACAAAAGGTCAGATTAGGGCCAAAAAAGAAGCTGCCAACATGCAGCAAGAAAATGCCTACTTGGGGCCTGGAATGCAGCCATCACCTGTACCCCTACAAAAAATTAAAATCCTCTGTTTTTTTTAAAACAGTGTACCGTATTTTCAGATTGGGAATCCCTCAACTGACTTCAGAGGTGATATTAACACTCTAGTGGCAGCGCAGATGCTGAGGAACAACTCTATTAAAAAAAGATTTCATTTAGAACTTCAGTCTTATGCTGTTTTTTTTATTTTGTTAATAAACCACATTTTATAAGTACACTAAGAAATTCCAGGGTGTGTATAGCAAAGTGATCACTACACATCTAGGGCTTGAAGGCACTCAATCGCTTGCTACTCTCCTGGGCTTGTATTGGTTGCACTACTACCCACAGCGTGTCGCATGTTATCACTTACATCTAGAATTACCTGCAGTAGTTGTGCTCCCCAATACCATAGTCCTCAGCGTTCTCTGTGAATGCATTAAAACTCTGCTGCAAGAGAAGATGCGAGTTCCAAGGAAGACATGTTTTCCCATCTTCTGTTTGGCTTACAAGTCCGTCATAAAGAGAACCACTACCTTTATAACAATCTTTGGGCCCTATTTGAAACAAATAAATAATTGACAAAAACAAACAAAAAGGGTTGTACATTTCACACTACTGTATCATGAAGAATATTCCAGTTGTTTTTACCTGCTTGGGTGTGATATCCGCATGTATCCTTGTCAGATTAATTTTGGAAAAAACCTGCAGCTCATAAATTTAAGGTTTTCTTTTTTTCCTACAGTCTGTTAGTCACCAACTGCTGCTGGATGGTGAAGTTTTCAAGTGGGAGAAATAAAGATTGTTATCCAGCCCAGCACACCACAACACTCTTTTATGAGAGTATTTGTCTGTGGAAACTATCCCGATTCTCCACTTTCATTTTGAATGATGAGCAAATATTAACTTTTTCTTTTCAGTTCTAGGTCCGTCACACTTATTGCTTTCTGAGCATGCTGGCTAGAAAGATCAGCCATATTGTGATGGACTCCCACCTCTCTTGATTGACTTAAGGAAAGTTGTATATGTGGCCATTTTAGAAACTTTACGTTGGTCCTTGGCTCATGGCTCTCTATTCTGGATGTGAGATTTGAGCTCTGGTCTTGAGGGGGAACGAATGCAAAAAATTCCTGAAGATCACAGATCAAAAATCAGAATAACTTTCTGAACCACCTTCTGATCAATCCCTCCCTATCCATCTCTGCTGACAAGCAAAAGCCAGGGAAAAGCCTAACCCAATTACAGAAAAAAAAGTTATTTTAAATGTGTTTGTTGCCAGGCTGGGTGTTGCTGGGGACAGTACATCATGTTTTCATGTAGTAGACCCAGGTTCATGTCCTTCGCCGACTTCCATGGTCCAAGGAGGAGGAGGATGGTAGTAGTGCTGCAGAGGCATCATTCTCAATCTCTGTGGGGGGGGGGGGGCACTTGTCCAGCTCTTTGACCATGTGGTGAGAAGGCAGGGCAGCACTGAAACCATGGATGGCTGCCTGTAATTGGTTTTCATCTATGCAGGTCAGGCATCAGTGGGTCCTTATACTGGCTGGTGGAAGAAAATCTCCTAAATTCTATATTTGAAGGCCCACCCCCATATATACTGAGAATTATCATGTAATTGTGGCCACTCTGTTATTGGCTTCAGCTGTCACTCTGCTCCTGCCAATCCTATATCCTAACCTATGCTTTCCCACTGAGCGATGTCATGTGATCATGACTCCTGCTGGTCTACTGTTTATCTCTCTTTACTTCTGATTTTGCTTGTGTCACCTATTTTGAGCTCCACCCTCCATTATGCTACTGACTGTCACTGTATGATCCTGATTCCTGCCTTCCTATTGGAAAACCTATTTGGCATGGTCAAAAATATCTGCTGTCTCTTTCTCCACTGACACTTGCAGTTGACTGTTGAATCCTATGTTATTAAAATATGCAATTTTGGTAAAAAGAGGGGAGAGAGATTCAGGATGAGAAGAATATTTTCCTGTGAACAATAGTAGTGGATTCCCATTATGCACTCAGTGACTTCTAATGTACCCTGCCACCGAGTGCCACCATATGACCCCCAATCCAGCCTGACCACTACCTGGCTGTCTTTAGTTACTGTCACTCTGCTGCTGTCTGTCATGTGCCCTGTCCTGTCTTGCACCACTGAGTGTTGCTGTCATGATATCATGACTGCTGCACTGCTCTCTTTAATTATTGACACTCTGCTGCTCCCTGTCATGTATCCTGTCCTACACCACACCACTGAGTACTACTGTCATGATATCCTGACTTCTGCACTGCAGTCTTTAGTTATTGTCACTCTGCTGCTCTCTGTCATGTGTCCTGTCCAGTCCTGCACCACACCACTCAGTGGTGCTGTCATGATATCCTGACTGCTGCACTGCTCTCTGTAATTCTTGTCACTCTGCTGCTCCTTGTCTTGTATCCTGTCCTACACCACACCACACCACTGAGTACTACTGTCATGATATCCTGACTGCTGCACTGCTCTCTGTAATTCTTGTCACTCTGCTGCTCCTTGTCTTGTATCCTGTCCTAGACCACACCACAGAGTACTACTCTCATGATATCCTGACTGCTGTCACTGTTGTAGCCTGTCCTGTGTTCTGTTTTTCTCCATGCAACTGGTTGCCATCATGAAATCATGAGTTCTTTTTGTAAACTTTTTTTTAATCAAGGATGGCCCAGCTGAGGTGCAACAGCTTGTTATTTGTGAGATCCTGTGTCTGTCCATTTCTGAAAATGAGTGGACTGGAGGGTTTAAACCTATAATCTTCTGGTTCCTAAGGCAGTGTTCTAAACTCTAGACCACAGTTTCTTCTTGAGCCCTGTCTAATTGCATGGCTACTGTCTTCAGTTGTGTTCCTTCTGCTGCTACTTATTCTGTGTCCTGGCCAGCGCCATGACACTTGAGTGCTGACATGAGATCATAACTCATGCTGACTACTGTGTTGCTGTCTTCAGCTGTTGCACTTCTGCTACTTTCTGAGACCCATCCCTCAGGAACCAGTTCATAGCTATCTATCTAATAATAGCCTAGGTTTGCATGCTGTTCTGTCCAAAGTGGCCAAGTTGTTCATATGCAAATATGAACCACCTAGGCACACATGCAAACCAAAGCTCAGATCTTGCCAACTTTGTATACTATTTTTAGTAAAGAGCAACCTCCTAACCCCTGATCCACAATTTGGGGGAGGCAATAGTTCAGCTCCTAGCTAGCCCAGTCACCGCCTACTCTGACCAGTTGTGTGCATAACCATTCCATAGAAGGACTGGGTAATCATGTGCCTGAGATGAAGGGTAGAAGGAGTGGGGCTGGTGACATCATTAATGACACTGTAAGAAAACTGATTGGTCTGTTTGCAGCAAACTATTGCCCTGCCCCCTCAATTTTGGGTTGTGGGGCACAGGAGAGCCTTCTATCAAAAAAGGTATGGGGGGGTCTTGGAGTGGTTAGGGAGGAGTCTGACTGAGCTAGTGGATTGTGGAACTATTGTCCAATCCCCAAATCACAGATCAGGAGTCTCTCTTTCACAAAAGGTATGTGGGGGGCCTGAGTAGATAATTTAGAGACAAGGGATTCTATTACAAACAATACTGGCCCCAAAAATCGTGGCATGGAAGTTGGGGCAAGGCTCACCTAAAAGATTATATTTGTGGGTCTTGAGGTGCTTGGGATAGGGATGGGAGTCTACATCCCATCCAGAGGTTTTTACACATGGAAGAAATAGAGTGAATAGCAATTTTAACCATCTTTCTTTCTATGAATTCATTAAGTTAACATTACTTTTATTACACATTGTCAAATGGTTAAAAAGATTTCCTCAAACCTGGCTGACAAAGAATAATTCAAAGCTGTAGTGATATCTCACAATAACACCACTAGCTGGAAATGTTCCTGCCAACTTTTTATACCTACATTTGTTCCATATGACACTAGCACTAAAGGCACTCCAGCATGTGTATATCACTTGGGATAGTGCCACGTTTACAGTGGATGAAGGCCTGGCATTATTCCATGATAATGTACACCCTGTTGTGTTATATTATTAAATTATCATCTGTATGAAATTCTCGTCTACAGTACTGCACATTAATGCTTGCCAGCTTTATTAGTTTGCATTATGCCACGATTGCTCCTTTGATAAATTAAGACACTGCCCTCAGGAACCATAGCCTTGATTTGGGGGTGGGCAATAGTTCAGTGCTCATCTAGCTCAGTTGCTCCTACCCTTTCCTGTGGCATGTACCACTGTTCCATTGACAGACTGAGTAAGCACATGCCTGGGAGGGGAAGTGGCAGGAAAGGGGCTGGCGCATCATTGACACTATAGGCAAACTGACTGGTCAGTCAAAGTTGGACTGTTGCCCCCAGTCATGCATTGCAGGGCAAGGGTGACCCTCTAACACAAAAGGTACATGTGGCTCTTGGGGGGGTGGTTAGCAAGGGGACAGGCTGAACTAGCTGGTTATGGAACCATTGACCTTCCTTCAACTCATGGACCAGGGGCCCCTTTACCAAAAAAGGTATGTAGGGGTCTTGTCTGGTCAGGCTAGGGAGAGGGGATTTCATTTTAAACAGTACTGTTGCCTCAAATAATGGATTGGGAGACATGGATCTCTTCTAAAAGCAGATATCTGGTGTCTTGGGGTAAGATAGGGAGGGGGGGATATGAGCCTCGTTTTTTTGCGAAGTATGCACAGTTACCCAGCTAGTGAATACTTATTATGAAATGCATTTTGTTTTACTAAAAAACTATCAAATAGTGGCTGACCTCAGAAGTATTTTACAAGCATGCAGTACTGTATGTAACAACCATTTTCCATAAATTCATCTAAGTTTCTGTCTTCTTCCATTTTTTTTTATTTTCCAGTTTACTGAACCAGGATGGCCCAACTAAGATGCAAATTCTCCCTTCCAGTGTGGTTCTACTTCTACACAGTATTTACAGCTTGGAGGACTGAAGGCACAGGGGGTCCAGAGACTTACCCGAGGTCATGCCCTGAATCAGTGATTAATGTGATATGCGCTTGAGGTCTGCCACTCAGTGCTGTGCTCGATTCACTGGGTCATGCTGCTATAACATGAGTGCTGGGAAGGGGGTAGAATTCATCTATAAGGCCGGTATGGTAATGATTAGTAGTCAAACATCTCATGGTCACACACAAGGGTTAAACTATGCGTGTCAAAATGGTAAGGTGGCACACTCATTGTTGGCATATCAGAAATGTTGTTTGAACTAAAACAAATCAGACTTCATTACCTATTTCACAGACTTTTCCCGAGAATTGCTCTGGACATTTGCAGGTGAAATTTGTTCTTGTTCTTCCTTTCAAACATGTCCCTCCATTTTTACATGGATTTGGGTTACAAACCAGGCCTGCTACAAAAAAAAAAAAGAAACATTTTCTGTATTTAAGAATCACTGACTGTGTAAGTACAGAGTCACAAATGTTAAGAGCCCATATTAGAAGTACAGTACCATTCAGTTTGGATAACATTTCTTATGAAAGCCATCAAGACGTTCTAAAACAACCAATGTATGCTCCTAGCAAGGAGGATCTAAAGGGAGTTTTTATAGAAACTAGCCTTTAACTGGGGGTAATCTTTATGAGGTTATTCTAGTTATTGATTGCTTTTTTGTAAAGTTTCCTAAGCAAAATCCAAATGGAAAGACAGAAACACAACATAGTAAACAAACTCTAGCAACAGCTAATATGGCTGCAAAATATTGGTATTGTGGGCAGTAAGAAATGTGTAACCTAGCAATTTTTGCACTAATCACTGAGTCAACTAACTGCACTTTCTAATTGTTGTGATACACACACACTGACTAATACATATATGCATATATATTCCAGTGTAACATAGCAGTGCACTCTCCACACACAGTTTTACAGATTAAACAAAAGACATCAATGGACCATTTTCTTCTTTTCAGGCTCAGAGGGACATCAGAGGATGGGGGTTGCCACTAGACACCTGATTTAAATCAGCAATGACATGCATAATGCTGAAACTGATCTAGATATTGGGGGAATGTAGACTAGCAATTTTTGCACTAACCACTGTGCCACCTAACTGTACTTTCTAATTGTTGTGATACACACACACACACACACAGATGCACATGCTAATATATATACACATATATGCATATATATTCCAGTATAACATAGCAGTGCATTGTCTACACACATCTTTACAGATTAAAAAAAAATACATTGAGGGACAGTTTTCTTCTTTTCAGGCTCTGAGTGACATTGGTGGGTTGGGGAGTTGCCACTAGACATCTTATTTAAATCAGCAATGACATGCATAAGGCTGAACTGATCCAGATAATGGGGGAATGTAGACTAGCAATTTTTGCACTAACCACTGAGCCACCTAACTGCACATTCTAATTGTGCTACACACACACACACACACACACACACTGACCAATACATATACTGGTGTTAGGGTAGAGTGAAGACCCTGCAACAATTTGAGCAAACAAGATAGACCAGTTGGTCTCCTTCTGCTGGCTACTGTCTTATGTTCTTATATATACACATATATGCATACATATTGCAGTAAAACATAGCAGTGCACTGTCTACACACAGATCACTGCCATACACACACTAACATATATGTACTGCATTATATGTCATTTATTTACTTATACTTCTAACCCTAACTTTTATAGTATTTAGGATATGCACTGGGTTTTGCATTAACTCATTGCACTAATCTACAGTATGACTGGGTAACTAAGGAAGTGAACCAGGGAGGTTCACTTGACTTTAGAAAGCCCTTCAACACTGTTCTCCATAGAAGTCTAATTAACAAACTGTACAGCCTAGAGGTGAATCCTAAAATAGTTCTGTGGGTGGAGAATTGGCTAAATGGCAGGAGTCAGAGGCTTGTTTTTTATTCATTTACTCTTTCTCTCCCTTGTCCTGGTCAACTCACCTTTTCACCGGTCTTCCCCGCCCCATCACCTCGACTTCCCCAGGTCTTGCCTCTCTCCTGGAGTCTCCCATTATGCCCTTTAAAGGTGGGGGTGGCAGGAAGTCCCCTGTACCCATCAGGACCTCAATTCCGGAGTCTGGGGGCACCTGAGTCATCTGATGCAGGGCCTGTGGAGACGCAGTCATCCAGGGTGACTGAACAGTTTTTGTCTAGTTTTCACCTCTTTGGGGGATGTGGCATGCGCTGACATCAAGGTGCATGCGCCGATGTCTGATGTGTCCTCCCACCTCCTTGATCTCAGGTTGACTTCCCCCAGTTTCCACAGTGCTGAGCTTGTCCCACCCTCCCCCCAGAGGAGGAGAGCAGTCATTGGGATGCTGGATGCTCCTCCCCTTGGCCAGTCTTCCTACTCCTGAGGTTGATCCTGACCCCAGGTTATCAGTGCCATAAGCAGCAGTGCTACCGTTGTGCCAGCGGCCTGGCAGAAGTCAGAGGACTGTGGTAAACAGGGAGTACTCTGGAAAGGGAGAGGTGATGAGCAGGGTACCACAGTGGTTGGTGTTGTGGCCGGTCCTTTTCAAATCTTTATTGGGGACATTACAGAGGGACTGGAGGGGAAGGTATGCCTCTTCACAAATGATAAAAAAGTATGCAAAAGTGTGGACGTGCCAGGGGATGTTAGAAAGAATGAGGAAAGACCTTAAAAAAACTGGAGAAGTGGTCTTAAGAATGGCAGTTGAGACTAAATGCCCAGAAGTGCAGGATCTTGCACATAGGCACAAGAACCCAGGGGCAAAGTAAAAACTAGGTGGGGAGGTACTGACAGTCGCAAAGTAGAAAAGGGACCTGGGAGTTATCATCTCGGGGGACCTAGGAGAAACTAGGCAGTGTGATAAGGTGGCTGGAAAGGCTAGCCAGATGCTTGGATGCATAGGGAGGGGTATCAGGAGTAAAAAGAGGAAGGTCATCTTGCCCCTGTGTAAGACACTCGTGAGAGACCACACCTGGAATACTGCATCCAGTTCTGGAAGTCCCATCTGAGAAAGAACATAGACAGGGTCGAGGCGGTGCAGTGGGGGGAAACTAAAATGGTGCAGGGTCTGTGGGATAAGACCTATGAGGGAAGACTAAAGGAGTTAAATATGTATTCCCTCTAGGAAAGGAGGGAAGGGGGCCATGACTGAGACATACAAATACATCACTGGTATAAACAGAGTACAGGAAGGAAGCATCTTCCAAAGTAAGAGATGCTCTAACGCAAGGGGGCACAAAATGAAGTTAGAGGGGGGAAGGCTCAGGGGAAATGTAAGCAAATATATTTTCACAGAGAGGGTGGTGGATGCCTGGAATAGCCTACCAGAGGGTGTGGTAGGGGCTAAAATGGTCACATAATTTAAGAAGGAGTGAAGTGAATTAGGTTAACTGTCTATTGAAAATGCTTTTTCTTCATGTTTAAAGAGTGGCCTGATGAACTGCATGTTTTTCTTTTGTGATAGCATATAACATAGTAACATAGTGACTTCCTAACAAACTTGGGTCAGGTAATTATTTGTATATGTGTCTGGTGAAGGTTTAGATATAGCATTTAAAAATTAACTCATTTTGTAGACAATTGTGTGGCCATTAACAAGATTTAATAACATGTTTTAGTGATTTTGCAGTGTTCATATTGATATTTAGGAGCATAATTTAATAAATGTTTATGCACATAGATTTTTTGAAAAAGGCAGATAAGGAAATGCATACATTGTGGAACTATTAAGATAATGTGGAGACTATTCCACTCCATATTACAATTGAGGCTGGCAGTGTAGCTGAGAGGTTAATGAGCTATGCATGAGCTTGGTACATCCAGCAGACATGGGTTTGATTCCCACAACCTTCACTTGCATGCTGTGTGACTATGAGTAAGTCACTTAACCACCCCAGTGCTCCCAGGTTGCCCTTGAAAACAGGCACTTCTGCCTAGTGAGCCTTATCCAATTACCAAAAGAATAAGAAAATAATTGATTATATGAATTATTTTGTGTGATATGTTAGCAGTGAAACATTACATACTAATTTTATGATTATTATGTGAATTTCAGCCAATTCCCTGACGAAGAAGTCTTTATGATCGCGAAATGGTGGATGGTTTGGAATAAAGAATATTGTCTGATGAAAAATAAAACTATGCAGTTCATGTGAAAGTGGGTCTCTGGTCTGATTTCTCATTTACTGCATGCTTCAGTTTTTGTCTGGCCTGTCTGAAGCCTTTTAACATAGCATTTGAAATTTGTAGCCTCCTTCTTCACTCTCAATTACCCATTATGCCTGGAAAAACCTGAGTCACATGACAAGGTTATGACCTCTGAATCTTTCTTCAGAGATAATTCTACCCAGACTGAATCTTAGTGCTTTGAAACTCTCCTTAGCAGACTGCTAACATTATTTAGCATACTGATAACACAAAACCTCCAATATTATCTAGTCCGTTAGGAAACTGGAGGGGCTCCCTTTTTCTACTGAAATAGTAGCATGACTGCAGTGCTCTGCCCACTGCAGCCATAAAAGTACGATTTGTTTCTGCAGAAGAATTAAAGAAACCAGGCCATTTAGCTACAGTAGGCATAGTTTTAATACTGAGTGACTATATTGTAGTTTTGTACTGGACCTCATGCTAAGGAAGTCCAGTAACGCTTTGAAAGATACTGTAATTACATTATAACTACACTGTAACTGCATGGTAATTATGTTCCAGTTAAGGGCTGGTTGGTGTGAAACATTAAGACATGCTTGGTCCTGTTACCCATAGCTAGCTTCAGCTTTTGTCACTGGGTTGTTCTGAACATTAAGCACATTAATAAAACATATCCACTTTATTTAACCTAGTGCTGTTTGTCTTAGTGAGGAGTGTGACGCTGGAATTTTTGGCAGTGCTAGGGTACTGTAATTATTATGTACAGTACATACATAAAACACGTTTACCTACTCTGTTCCATGTAGTTACACAGTACATACCCTGCAGTTACATAGTAACAGGAGAAACATAAAGTGTAATCTGAAGAACCAACAACACTAATGTACAATACCACAAAACCCGCAAGTGAAGAAACTTGCTCCACTTCCATGAACGCAGATCTAATAGGTACAGCATTGTATGTGAAAATCGTGTTTGTCTATTGTATAAATCCACAATGAATTCTGGATCAGGCTTACCCCCAAAAAGTAAATCTAAAAATAACATCAGGTGTCTTTGGTCCCATGCATTTGAATAGAATCAAACTATCCAGCTGAATGCCTGTCCTCATCAAGCTTTCAGCTGTTGGTGTTGCCTTGATGGGACGCTGAGCTTTTTCACACATAAATTAACGGGACCAAAGATTCCTGAAACACCTCGTGCTACACCGGCCACCTGGGTTTGGGAACGAGCCTGGGTCATCGGGAGTCGGCTGGGGGGGGGGAGTTAGATTGAGCAGCCGCAAGGCAGCTCTCCTCTCCTGGGAGGGATGTCACTACTTGCCGTACAGCTCCCCCAGGTGGAGGCCTGAGGGTAGCGCAAGTTGGACGCGACACAAGAAAGGGTGGGTGCTGTGGGACTGCAGCATGCGTGCCTCCACACGTGTGCGTGGGGCCACAGCAGGGGCGGGGAGACAAAATGGAGCTGGGAGGCTCTATAATGATCCTGGCAGACATGTGAATTCCCCCCCCCCCAGGAAGGGGGGCAGAGCCACCTGCCAGCTCCACAGAAAAAGCAGAAGAAAACATCTAAATAAAAAAAAACCTTTTAGTCAAATTTAGCCTTTCATATACAATTCCCAGTGTTAAAAAGAAGACGCTAGATTTTCAAGATCCGCACACACGGAGGACAAATGGTCCCTAGAACTAAATTATAGGTACAGCATAAGGTTTGGCAAGCAGATAGTGCAATTCTCTCAGAAACTTTAGCAACTAAACATTGGAGTCCGTAGTCTGCAGCAGCATGAGTACATATGAACCATGAACTTCTACAAATGACTGTTTGAAATTAATGTGTTTCACCCTCTGGTCCTTGTTTTTTCCGGACAGCAAGTACTTTTATCCTTTATGTATTTCCAGTTTGAGTTTCTCCTGTTGTCAAGTTTTCTATTTTACTTTACTATTGGAAATTAGTTCGGGCAGTGAGAGGGCCCAGTAAAAATCTGTAATTTCACCCCCCTTTAGATAAGTGTGAGAGACTAATCTGGGGGGTGGATTATGAAACTATTTTTATATTTATTTTGTTTGGTTTGGTTTATTTTTATTTTTTATTTTCTTTGTTCCAGGAGGTGAGAAGCCTGGGTGTGTTGTTATTAGTTTTATTTTTTGTTTCCCAGGTAGGGAGAAGACATGTGGTTTAATTTAGGTTATGATAGGAAGTCAGGTTGTTGTATGTTAGTTATTTAAGTTAGTAATTTGGTATTTTTGGGTACTTAGTTGGGGATGGGAGGTGACTCTCAAGAGTGGTTGATTTTTAAGGGATACGTTATTATAGTTTTTAGATTGTTTAGTTTTGGGTGCAGGGCTAGGTCGTGGGCCTGGGACATGTGTTTGCCTGTTGCTCCCCCAGTCGTGCACTATTCAGCCTCCACTCTTTGCTCCCTCCACCCTTTTCATCTCCCTCCTCTGTTTTTTTCCACGTATCAACGTTGCTGGGCTTTAGGTATTGCCTGTAGGAGGGGAAGGGTGGGGGTGAACAGTGGATGCTGGAGGAGCAGAGCGCCCCATTAGAGTGGTTAAGCCCAGGAGATGCCCTGGGCTAGTGAGCTTGGAGCATGGACCATCTTGTTTGGTCCCCATACCCAAGGGCACCATCATTGGTGATGGGCAGGTAGCCAGGGCAAGCCAGGAGTTTTGTCCAACCTAGGCGCTGTTGTGGAATGCTAGATCTGTCCGGAACAAGACCACTTTGATTTCTGATCTTGTTGGTTCGACAGATCTGGCGCTTATATCACCGAGACCTGGCTGGACGATAATGCAGGCCCAGTATTTGAGGCGCAGTTCCAGCCGGGTATACGGTGATACATCGCCCGAGGTTGGACCACAGGGGGGTTGCGGTCTGTTTCAAGACCGAATTGGCACTCACTAGTGTTCCAGTTGTGGAGAGCAGCTCCTTTGAATGTGCTGTTGTAGCAGGTGTGGGCTATGGAATTGCTGTCATCTACCGTCCACCCGGAGATGGGAAGCAATTCCTTAAGAAAGTAGCGGACTTCGTCGTCGACATGGCATTTGAGTCTCCCAGGCTGATGGTCCTGGGTGATTTTAATGCCTGGATCGACAACGAACGTTCGCAATTTGGACAACACTTCCTCCAGTTAATGGATTCACTGGGCCTAACACAGGTGGTTACCACTGCTACACACATAGGTGGCCATTCTCTTGATTTGGTCTTCCTTCTGGAGATTGAGGTTTCTGATGTGGGGTTAGAACTAGTCGGTTGGTCCGATCACTACACTGTGAGATTCAATTTTGGCACCCCACCTTGTAGGCCGACCCCTGTGAAGATGGTCAAGTTCTGCCCTTTACAGAATATTACTTCCGATGGCCTTGCTGCGGTCCTTGACCTATCACAATTTCCTGTGCATTGCAATGATCCAGAGGCATTGGTTTTGGCTTATAATAATGTGATTATCTCTGCCCTGGATTCTATTGCTCCAGTTCGTGTGTGTCCTCTCTCTCTTCGACTTCGGGCTCCATGATTTGATGGAGCCTTTTGGGAGTTGCGACGACTAGGATACAGGTTAGAACATTGTTGGTGGAAATATGGCTTGTATGCCGACCATCTTAGACTATTAGAACACTATCAATTCTGTCTGTCAGAAATTTCACGCAAGAAGGCAGAGTTCCTGTCTGGGGAAATTTCTGCCATCCAGAACCGACCAGCTCAGCTGTTCAGAACTGTGGACAGATTGTGCAACCCAACCTGTCTACAGCTCCGAAGAACATTTTCACAATTACAGTGTGATGAGCTAGCGCGGTTCTTCGCTGATAAGGTGGTGGACATTAGCTCAGAGATCCACTCGACACATTCTATGCATGTTGTTGGTGACCAGGGCTTGGTCGCCACCCCTTCATTTTCCTGGAGTACCTTCGACCACCCGGAAATCGTGAATGTTATGCAGATTGTCCAAGGGATGCGCCCTACATGCTGTAGTTTAGATCCAGGTCCAACATCTCTGATTATGGGGTGTGGGGAGTCTATTCTACCGGTTTTAGCACAGATAGTCTGGTGCTCCCTTGACTCGGGTGACTATCCCTGTTCCTTGAAAGAGGCGGTGGTGACACCCTGTTGAAGAAAGCTTCTTTGGACCCAGACTGTCTTGCTAACTACAGGCGTATCTCAAATCTCCCCTTTGTGGGGAAGGTGATCGAGAAAGTAGTAGCAGCCCAGTTGGAGAACCACCTGACCATCCATAGCATCTACGAGCCTCTCCAATTAGGTTTTCGAAAGAGGCATGGTACCGAGACCACGCTGGTTTGGGTGCTTAATGATCTCCTGATGGCAAGAGATCAGAGAAAACAGTCCATTTTGGTACTATTAGATTTGTCATCAGCATTTGACACCATTGACCATGGGGTACTACTTGGGTGCCTGAGATGTATCTGTGGGCTTTCTGGGGTGGTCCTTAGATGGTTCACCTCATACCTCACTGGAAGAACTCAGAGGGTGGTTTCAGGATTTTTTTTCTCTGATCCCATCTCTCTGCTTTGTGGGGTTCCTCAGGGTTCTATATTGTCCCCCATGCTGTTTGAGGTGTATATGCTTCCCCTCGGAGACATTGTGAGATGGCATGGGCTAAGGTTTCATTGCTATGCCAATGATACTCAGCTATACCTGTCTTTTGCTCCCAACCAGGAAGGAGCTGTCTCGGTATTTAATAGCTGCCTCAATGAAATCCAGGATCGGATGAGGTCCAGTTGGCTGAAGCTGAACTCTGGGAAGACAGAGGTGTTGGTTTTGGATCCGGATCACCGGATAGGGGGACCAGGGGCCAGCTACCCATCTGGATTGTTCCTTGGGGATGCCGAGCTACAGGTCTCTGAACAGGTGCGAGACCTAGGGGTGATTTTGGATGCGGGGCTGACACTTCGGTCTCAGGTGTCAGCTGTGGTTAAGTTATCTTTCTGTCATCTAAGAAACATCGCTAGGATCAAGCACCTTGTTCCGTCCGGTGATCTGCCAACTTTAATCCATGCCTTTGTGACCTCGCGCCTGGACTATTGCAACTCGTGCAGCTGGTGCAGAATTCAGCTGCATGGTTGTTGGTGGGTACTCCTAGATCTGCCCATATTACACCGGTGCTGCGGGAACTGCACTGGCTGCCAGTCCAGTGGCGGATCACCTTCAAGGTCAGATTACTGACTTTCAAAGCCCTGCAGGAACTGGGTCCTGATTACCCAAAAGAACTCCTGCTTCATTACCACCCTGTGAGACTGCTCCACTCTGCCGACGAGTGGTTGCTAGAGATTCCAAGGGTATTTTTAAAATCTGCTGGGGCCCTTGCTTTTATGTTTGCGGTCTCCTCCCTTTGGAATTCTCTACCCCACCTGATTAGGGAGTGCACGACGGTGGGGAGTTTTAAACAGGCTTTGAAATTTTTCCTCTAGGTAAAAGCATATGGCTGGATCGATTGCTGATTTGTACTGTTTTTATTATGTTGATTTTGTTGTATTTTATTGTCTTATTGTACTGCGCCTTGATGCCTGAAAGGTGCACAACAAATAAAGTATTATTATTATTATTATTATTATTATATCTAATGCACTATGGGCCACCTGAGCTATCATTAGCCTTGATGGCACAGGGGACTAAAAGGAGATATCCTATACGGGAGCATGTAACTTGGTGTATCCAGCTATGTTTACAGGTGGGGGAGTGACATGATAAGCCTCAGTGTGCCATTTCATTAATTAAAATGGATGATTACTGAAGTCCATTGTTGGAGCCCTACAAGCCAGAATAGGGCTTGTACTAGCCCCAATCTATATATTAAGGCTTGCATTTGGACTAGCTAAGTAAGCAGTAAAGCATAGCAGGGTGTGCTGATAATGTGGATTAATGCATGTCCTTGGGTGCATAGTGAAGCATGAGGCCCTGGCCGAGTGTCCTTATGGCACCCGGGGCATGCATTAATCCATATTATAAAATGGGTTTAAAAAAAGTCTCAATTTCATTGGCTGAAAGAACATTCCAGCCGTGTCCTTATCAGCATGTATCTATGCCAACTGGCACTATTCTCCCCTGAGCAACCTCACAACAACCACAAATCTCTAACTTACCCGCACTACTAACTGTTTCTGAAAACTAGCCACACAATGAGTAGCTCCAACGATAAACATTGCAGTGCTGTAACAGCAGGCATCAAGCAACAGTAGCCTGTCTGTCTCTCTTTACCCACAAAAACGCTGTAAGAAATGCATCCAGACCTTTTTTCCCCTCACATAAAAAAAAAGTAAATACCTCACTGATACCGTTAAACCAACAAGCGCTTGGTGCCGACGTCTTTTCCATTCACAGCATGCTGCCTCCACTCTCATTACCCCGTCCTCTTCACAAACTCTGCTTGAAATGTTTCCATCAAACAAAAACTGCTTATATTTCTCGATCACTATCACGGCACCATGCAATAAACAAACTTGGGGGAAAAAAAACGCAACCTGGAACAGCTTTCATACTATGCACTACTATGGGACACGCTGCTCTAAAAGAACCAAGACGCCGCATCAATAGTCAACCAAACCCTACAGTATAACAAAAACATCTATAAATAATAAATAATTAAAAATTGATTCTGTCTTCCTGAATTCATACAATTACGAGCAGACACACACAAAACCAAAAGCCCTCTACTCGTTCTCAAAGCAGCCAGTTGCTGCGGCAGTGCTACTTAACATTACGTTTAAACAGCAAGCACTGTAACTGATTCATAGTATCTAAACAGGAGGAACACAAAGGGGAAATAAAAGTATATCCAGACAAAACAACCTAACCATTATGTCTGTTTGTCTGGTGGGAAGATGGGGGGCATAGTAAGTACCTAAATAAAGGGGCTATTTTACAAGTTTGTGTTTTAAAAGCTCAAATTTTTTAAATGTTTTCCCACTTTTCATTTTTTATTTTTTTCCATACATAGTGACTTGAAGAACCCATTTTATAGGTGCAATAAGCACTGTGCAGAACGCAGGTTTCCCCGGTGAGGTGTGAGCATATGAGACTAGATAGAGAGACAGACAAAGAGGACGAGAGACATTTGTGCCACGTGTGTGTGTGTGTGTGTGTGTGTGTGTGGGGTCATCAGCCACTGCTGCGCTCCCGTGCCCTGATCTTTCTATGAATTCCCAGGTGTCTGTGCCATAATCTTTCTGTGAATTCACAGGTGTGTGTCTCTCTGTATATGAATGGGAGCTGTGTGGCAGCGGGGAGACAGCGACTGTTTTTCACCCCCCTGTTCCATGCTATTTCTCCAAATCCCCTTTTTGTCTCTCTTCAAATGATGCTGTCTGTCTGCGAGGGACATCTGTACCACCTGGGAGAGAGACAGATAATATTCAGGGCTGCTAAGCCTTGTATATGGAGGGAAGGGGTGCAGTTGGGACAAAAGTGACACTGAACAGGAGACGCACCTTGCTACCTCAGGTATGGCTTGATGTGCTACTCACTGTGCTTTGATTTCCCGCACACCTCCCAACCCACAGTTTCTTGTTAGAAAACCACTGTGTAACCACAGTTCACAGAGAGAAGCCCTGTGTCTTGTTCCCTATAAATGTACCACAAACTCGGGTATCTCCATCGGGCACTGACTACTGGAAGAATGTGGGGAGTTGGCTGCTGTTCAGTCACTAACATTGAAGGCACACTGATACCTTGCTACGGGAGGCCTGCGGACCATGTGTTACTCTGTCTGGTTTGAGCTGCACACTCTACTACTGATCAACTCTCTCCACGTGTACTATCCCCTATTTCTCAACCCTCCCCCCGTACTGCCTGTATTGTCTATGGAACATTAACCACACAGCACACTGTCCTGGTATCCCACTGCAGCTCTCTGCCGCTCCCTGGTGTGCAGTGGTCACATTATACCTTGCTCTCTTAATGCCACACATGCTGCACAGTGCATAAGTGCCCAACTTCACTTATGTCCTTCTGTCCGATGCAATTGGAAAGTACAGATTGCACTGGGTTGGGAAAGGCTGTCTCTAAACTCATCTTCTGGAGCAATAACAGTGACAGCTGATCTCTGCCAGTTTGCTAATCTGCTCATGGTCACTGTATCATGCTCCTGTGCTCCTACCAGGCTGCTATTGGAGATGGTGCAGGTACCCAGCACCACTACTACTCTGCTCCGAGTAGTGTGACACTTGTGGTATGGGTTAGGATGGGTGTCCAAGGTCCACTGAGTGGGTGGGTGGTAGGGTTGCCACCTGTCAGGTTTTTTACCTGGTGGTCAGGTTTTCAGGGTCCTTATCAGGTAGTCCGGTTTTGCTCTGTGCTGGTCAGGTTTTTGAGCCATTTTGAGTGCTCACATACTTTTGAAACAGATTTTGTCATCTCACTCATTGTTTTAACTACATGTCCAGGTTATAAACAAGTTCTGTTGTCAGCATAGCCTTTTGTTTGTGAAAGCAGTCAACCTGGGAGGTGTAAAGTATGGCCATTAACACCATTAGCACTTACTTAACCTAATCTTTTCTACTGTATCTTAAAGTGGCATAGCAGCAAAGCTGTCCCCACCTTTTGTAACACCAACACAACCAGTTTCTTCCACTTTCATTTGCTGGTAAACATTTTTTCTTTAACAGAATGTAGGCATTTTAAATGATTTAAATTATGTTTATCCTGAAGAAAAAATGTGGCCACTTTTTTAACTTTGAAATATTACTGTGGAAATGAAAAGGAAATGGAGCCAGAAAAATATATAGTACACATTATAGAAAACAGTTTCTTTATTATGTATTATTATATACCAAGTATACTTTTGTGTGCTATTTAAAGTATTTCCCTTGTCTCCCCCATATCATATCTGTAAATGAGATTTATTTTATCTATGTATGTCCACCTGGTAAACTAATGTTAATAAATCAATCAATACATACATAAGTAAATAAATAACTAGGAAGAACCTAGGAAAGTAACTTTAACAGGTACAGTACAGTATCTTAAGATTTTTGTTGAACTGCTTTAAGTATTGTATTTTATCCATATAACCATTGGCTTTCTAGGAGGAGCAATGCATGATGAGTCATGAAAAGGGGTGGGGCTAGGGGGCGGAGCTTAGGATCCGGTTTTTGCCTCATCCAAAGGTGGCAACCCTAGTGGGTGGGAGTGACCAAATCGTACTGGACAACATAATGTGGACAGCACAGAATAGGGGGGAGGGGTGCACAGCTCTTTCTAGTAGCAGTATGCTATGAACATCAATGAAAACTGATGCTGTGTCAGCATGGAGCTGCGATTGCCACCCACCCAGCAAGTTACCATCTCTGCCACGGTGCACATTACTGAAACATTGCCAGACACAGCAGTATGGTACGGGTGTACAGCACATCGCTTTCACCAGCAGTTAGTGAGAGAAAACAATGGCTGCTGAGCTGTGTTGGGGAATATGGCGTGTGAAAGAAGCACCATTGTGCCCCCTGCACTTGGCCATGGTGGACCTCATCACCCTGACAGTGCCGATAATGTGGATTATTGCACTGTCAGGGTGATGGTCCTGTTCCAATTACATCAGTCTCTCAGCACGTCCATATAATAAGTAAGCACTAAGACATGAGGTGGTGTACATTAGGCATCTGTAACGCATGGCCAGGGGCATAGTAAGGCATGAGGCTGCAGGCTGAGTGCCTTTCACCCCAGCTGTGCATAAAAAATGTCTAATACACACCCCAGAGTGTCTTATTGTGCTTATAAAATGTGGCACTTTATTTTACAGGTGGAAAAGAAAACACCTACATTTATAAGTTAAACTAATACTATAGTAAAATTTTGTATGTATTTTGCAGTAAAATAGTATTAGTTTCAAGCCTTTTCTTTGTGATATTAGGGGCCAAATTTTCAAGCAGCTTATATTGCCACAAGCCCAGGGTGCACCAGCAACACAGAGCACTGGGCTTGCTGCTGTGTAACTGAAGTCAGGGCCCTCCCCTACAGCAAACAGATTTCACCTCCTATCCTAAGAGGGTATGGCCGGCTCCCCGTGAGCCCGAGGGTCACGAGGGCTACCGAAGTCAGGGCCCTCCCCTACAGCAAACAGGTACGGAATTCAAGTGGCTTACAAGACTCGTAGTGAAGGACTGGCCCCATTTTCAAACGCTTTCTGTGTTGGCATAGGAGTGCTGATTGTTTTTTATAACTTGTGTTTTGCACTAAACTGTAATGCCCAACGCTTTAAATTAGCTGTGCACCTTAATAGTTACTGCTGTAACCTAATCAGCTTAGCCACTGTGTATCTTTTATAACAAATTTTAGTAAAACAGTACAGTGATTATGTTTAGTTCTGGCAGTGACTTTAATTTGTAAAGTCTTAGGTGCTGTAAACCAAGTGTTTTTGTAAGAGAACTGCATACGCTGCATAATTTATGCTGGGATTTTTCAATCTTAAAAAGTGCTGTAATTCTGCTGAATAACAAAAATTCCTAACCTACAGCCCCTATCCTGACCAGCCACTTCTAAAGTTATTATTACATCCCCCCATCCAAACTTAAACTTGCCCAGCAATTCTGCCTTCCTGCTGAGAAACTCACTCTCTGTTACCAAAAGCAGGCTGCGTTTCTTATTACAGGCAGGGCTCCGTTTTGAAGCTACTCATGGCTGTCACAACCCCCCTTCCCTTTAGCACTGCAGAGACACTCCCTTAGCCCTTACCTGCTCTTAAGCTCTCTCCTTCTCCCTCTCTCCCACAGATTTTGCCTCCTATCCTAAGAGGATCAGGCCGGCTCCCCGTGAACCCGAGGGTTGAGAGGGCTACCGAAGTCAGGGCCCTCCCCTACAGCAAACAGGTATGGAACTCAAGCGACTTACAAGACTCATAGAGAAGGACTGGTGCCATTTTCAAACGCTTTCTGTGTCGGCATAGGAACTACCCGCTGGCATTCTGCGCCGGCTGCCCCACTACCAACCTTGGTCGACACTGATCTTTATACTGTTACTCACGTGACGACTGCACAAAAAAAAAAAACACAATCAGCCCACTTTTCCATCTGCAGGTTACCTGCTTCTGCCTCTAGAGGCTGCCTGTCTGTGTCATAGCTCTGACTGTTTTCCAGCTCAACCAATCTAGCTAAGTACTCGGTCTCCACTCTAGAGCTCAGAATCCTGCATTACCACTCCTTGCAAACTCTGTCCCTCTCTGGCTCCCCCAATTTCAAAAATACAGAAGCCTCTGTTTTGCTGCTGTCTTTCTCCCACTCCCATCTACCTATCTCACTCTCACCAAATCTACTGCCCACCCCATACCCCCATAAAACCCTCCACCTCTAACCTACTCCAAGACCCACTCACTCCTATCCCTTTGCACCACATCCCAAAGCCTTTCTTGTTACTCTCTCCCCCACTCTCCACCATGCAATCCATCCCTTTCTTCCCCACCCCACAATCCACCCTTCTCTGCTCCACTCCTACCTCCTCAACCTGGAGGCACTAAACCGATGCCTAAACCTGTGCATGCCTCCATCAAAGCGCTGTTCGGGTTCAACCAAACACTCCCCACTCCGCATCAACTCCTCCATTCTCTTCCTTTTAGCCGGGGACATACACCCCAACCAAGGCCCTCCCAAACCCAGGCTTTCCTCCCTCCCATCCCCCCAACTGGACCCCCTTCCACTGCCCAAAACTCTCTCCAAGGGCCTCCGCATTTTCCATCTCAACGCCTGGAGTCTTTTCCCCAAAATGGACTCACTAGTTATCTGGGTCTCCCAGCACAACCTTGACATACTCTGCATTACTGAATCCTGGCTAACCTCCAGGATCCCTAGCTCCTCCGTCGCCATACCTGACTACAACTTATTCCGCCAGGACAATGGCAAGCGCAGTGGGGGCATGTCACTATATAATAGACAGTCCTAACCAAGCTCCATCATCCTCAGAGAATCCTGCCCAGCTTCCCACAAATCTATTGTGGCTCTCCTCTCCTTCCCCTCCTCTGCCCCCCTCTACATAGGGGCCCTATACACCCCGCTGAAGTCCTCACCAGACGTGGTCATCAAGGCCATCTCCTTATCTCATCCAAAACATCAACTGGCGAGCTCGTGCTACTTGGTAACTTCATTCTCGACTGGGTCTCCCCCTCAAGAAAACCTTCCATCCTAAAGATCGAATCCCTTAATTTCTCACAACTAATCCAAGAACCCACTCGCCTAAACCACCAGTCCTTTAACCACACCCTCCTGGATTGGATCCTATCTGCTCATCCCCACCGCATCTCTGCCTCAGGTGTTCTTTCTGATGCCCTTAGTGACCACTGCATCGCCTACTGCATCTGCAAAACCCGCTGTCCTTTCGCCACCCCCAAAATTAATCTGGTCCAGCAGCCTTTGAAACCTTTTCGTCCCTGCTCTTCTCCAAGACCTGTCCCACGCAGACTGGCTTCCCGTCCTGTCCGCCACTGATGTGGACACTGCCCTAGCTCATTTCTGCAGTACCCTCCTGAGTATGTGGGACATGCATGCCCCCCTGAAGAAAGTAAGGGTAAAACACCACCACCACCCCTGGATCACAGCCAACCTTATCACCTTGTGTCAATCCAGGGACAAAGTGTGGCGACTCTATAAAACCTCCCACTCAGCCAGAAACCTTCTTTCCTGTAAGCAGCTCAGAAATAAATGCACCAAAGCCATCCGTAACTCAAAATCTACCTACTTTAAAGTGCACTTCTCTCAAGCCCAGAACACTAAAGTACCTTTCTGGAAATTGATCAACTCCCTCCTTGACCCCCCCACAAACCTGGCATGTCCAACCCTTACTGTAGACGACAAAACAGTCTCGGATCCTGCCTCTGTGGCTGAGCTACTCAACAAGTTTTTTATCTCCTGCGTCTTGCCCAACTCCTCCACACCACCCCCAACCTGGGCAGTCTATCCCCCCCGGGCCTTTTATATGAGACTGATGGAATTTAGCTGGCCTAAAAATGGGCCATTATGGGGCCTCATTTTTTTTTTTTGTTCACATAAACTGGTTGTCAGATACAAGGAAATCTGCTGGAAATAAGCCTTTCTTCACATAGTAGATATTCTAGCTTCTTTGTAACACTGAAATAATTTGAATGGCTCTTAATCTAGAAACATCAAAGTCAGCAGGCCTATGGTAGCTTCAGCGTAAAAATTCTGTGCACTATTGTTAAATTCTAAAGGCTGTTACAACACTGAAGCCATCTGAAGGACCTCAGCTTGGTGGCTATTTTAATAATGTGTGTAAATGTTTTCTTTTTCTTTCATTCATGTTTTTATGTATGTGGCTTGATATTTGTGAAAAAATATTCATATAGTTTTTCACCCTTTATTATATAGCCATATTGTAATAATTTTATTAAACTTATAATGTTTAGATGCTGCAATATTATGGCTGCTATTTATCTATTATGGATATATGTAATTAGGACCAGTGATTAGTAACAATATTTAGGTGCATTTATGCAGGGATTGGATTTATTGCTGAGATGTTGTATCTATTGGTAGGGGAAAGCTTATATAACTGAATAGATGGTGAGGTGAGACAATAGCTTCTCTTCTAGATAAAGATCTCTGGGTGTTTATTTTTTGTATCTTTGGTGTCTTCTAAAATGTGGCCTTTGTGACCCAGAGTTGGGGTGGGGTGGGGTTTGGAGTCATGGTCTCCAGCTGATACTGATTTTTGGGATATGCATATGATGAAAAGACCTGGTGGACAGGTTTGGACCTGGCAGCAGGGACCTATATTTGACCCCAGGATGCACAACAGTTGAGAGTGAATGCCCATAATAGGGTTCCCTTTGTGGAGCATGGGATAGTATGTGCTATGGGGTGCTCCCTCCAGACCCCTTATGGCAAACTCTAATTGGCAGCACAGGTTGGAGCATTTTAGTCCCAGTGGCCAAGGTCTTTCAGATCCATTGAGGATAGTAATTGATGTAGAAATCCCATTCTTTCATTGTGCACTCTGTGGTCCAGGATTTGGTCCATCCCCTTCCATGAGGTTACTTATGGTCCACCGAGTAAACAGCCAGATGATTACTTTAATATATGGCATTCCAGGAGAATAACCCATAGCAGGAATATATATCACGTGCAAGATTTTTTAATTATTTTATGAATTAGCACTTTAGTAAACATTTGATATTTAAGCAAATATAATCATAAATGTAATAAATGTATTGGGTTGGGGTAAATTGAAGTGAGACTCTAGGAGAAGTTGCCTAAATGTGATTAGGATAGTACTTAAAAGTACCTAAACAAATAGGTTATTTGCACTAACTCTGTTCCTATTACTAATACAGGGATATACTTAGCAGACTTTTGTTAGATATTATTGCACCTAGTGTACTTTATTACATATATTTGAACTTACACTGGCTATTTATATTTTTAAATATTTTTTTGTTTTTGTGGAAATTGCAATGACCTAATCGGTCGACCAATAAACAAACTTTGACCATAAGGAGGGGAGCAAGGAGGATCTGGGCAAATACAGGCCTGTGAGCCATACCTACATTGTAGGCAAGGTGATAGAGGCCATAGTCATAGAAAGCTTGGTGGCCTTCTTAGAGGACAATGGGCTGCAGAACAGCAAGCAGCACTAGCATGTGTTACAGAGGCTGAGCAAGACCAACCTGATGCTATTTTCCCACTTGATCACTAGAGCAATTGACAGGGGACAGGCAGTGGAGTTGTTGTACTGCAACTTTGGCAAGGCCTTCGATTTGGTACCACACAGGATGTTGCTGAAAAAGTTCTAAGCCTTGGAAGTGGAGGGGGAGTTTAATCAGGTAGGTTGGAAGCTGGCATGGGAAAGGCAACAGAGGGTAGTATTGAATAGGTCCAAGTCAAGGAACAGGTTGGTCATGAGTGGTGTGCCGTAGGGATCAGTCCTGGGACCTACACTATTTAATATGTTCATAAGTGATATGGGAGAAGGTGTTTGGGGCAAAGTGTGTCTCTTTCCTGAGGACACAAAGCTATGCAGCAGGGTAGCTCATTAGGGTACCAGGTCAATATTGTGCTACAAAAACAGTGCGGCAATAACTGTTCTGGTTAAAGCGCTAAAGCAAAGAGAATGACAGGGGTTTAATAGTGGTATGGAATTACTGCTATCCCTGTCACACTGCGCTCTCACTGCTACAGGATCAAGTTGCCGGGTGTATGGTGCCTGGTTGAGCTGCTCCTGTGATGAAGTGGCTAAGGCACCAGCACACGGCAGGACTGGAGACCTGGGACCACAGTTTGATTTCCCCTAGGTCTTTCCGTATTGTAACTTATTTTGCAAAAGTACATTTTTCCCCCTCCATGAGTTTCACCCCATCCTGAAAGTCCACACTCAATTGGAGTTTGTTATTTAACATCTGGGGTGTGTGTGGGGTGAAGCCTCCCACATCAGGGGCTGCAGGGGGTGAAGCCCCCCATAAAAAAAAGAAAGTCCTATTAATTTGAATGGGGTATGCTGTCTTGTTGCAGTCAGTGTTTTTTCTGACCTTATTTTGGGGCATGCTGTGTTGACTGTGGCATTTATTGCCATGCTGTTTTTGTTGACAAGATTATGACCCCATGCCATAATCAGGAAGGTGCTGTGGAGCTCAAGATGGACTAAGAAAATCTGGAGAGGTAGGCTAACATCTGGCGTTTAAGATTCATTGCCAATAAGTGCATTTTAATGCACTTAGAGAGAGTGACTTTAGACATGGAATACTGAATGGGAGGGGTTAGGTTGGCCACTACAACAGGACAGAAATCTGAGGTTCATAATCGGTGATTCCCTTAAGCAACTGAGTCTCTGCAGCAAAGTGTATAGCAAGGCACCGAGGATGTTTGGTTGTATACAGAGGGGTTCTGATAGTAGGAGAAGCAAGGTGATTCTGCCCTTATGCAAATCTCTAGTGAGGCCTCAACTGAAGTACAGTGCTCAGTTCTAGAGTCCTCACATGTGGAAGAACATATGCAGACTGGAACTGGTGCACAGAAGGATCCCCAAGGTGACCCAAGGCCAGCAAAACAGATCCTATGAGAACTGGCTAGTGGCCTTAAATATGTGCTCACTGGAGACTAAGCGCAAGAGGGGGAGCATGATGGAAACTTAAGTTTCTTAGGGGTATAAACAGGGTAACTAGCAAGGATCTGGTTGTAAGAAACAGGGATGCAGTCAGTAGGGGACATGATTTGGAATGGTCAAATGTATGGCAGCTTAGATTCAATGCAAAGAAGTGCAAAGTAATGCACCTGGGAAACAAAAACCTAGGGGAAGAATACACAGTGGAGGGGGGATGAGATACTAACAACAACAAAAATGGAAAGGGACCTGAGGTAGTCATATCAGACAACCTAAAGGTGGGCAAGCAATGTGAGAAGGCAGTAAGGAGGGCTGGGCAGATACTGGGATGCACAGGGAGAGGCATCACCAGTAGAAAACAGAAAGTTGTTATCCTTCTGTACAGACAGTTGGTGAGACCCCATCTAGAGTACTGCGTGCAGTTCTGGAAACCCCATCTCAGCAAGGACATAGACAGCATGGAGGCAGTCCAGATGAGGGCAACTAAAATGGTGCAGGGTCTGCAACAGAAGCCATATGAAGAGAGAGTAAAGGAGCTTAATATGTATACCCTCGAGGAAGGGGGGGAGGCATGAGAGAAACCTTCAAGTACCTCAAGGAAATCAACAAAGTCCAAGAAGGTAGCATCTTTCAGAAAAAGAGATGTGCAAGAACAAGGGGGCACAATTTGAAGATAGAGGGAGGACGGCTCAGAGGTAATGTGAGAACGTTTTTTTTTCACAGAGAGGGTTGTGGATACATGGAATGGCCTTCCTGATGAGGTCATGGAGTTAACAACAGTGGGGGAATTCAGGAATGCATGGGACAGGCATAGGCACTTCTTGTGGGAGGTAGGAGTAAGTAGGCTGTTGGTTAACTAAGATCGGCAGCTTATCCGTTAGGTAGGGAAATGGTCAGACTAGGTTGGCCAAGTGGTCCTTATCTGCTGTCAAATTCTATGTTTCTATTAGAGGTTGATGGGGGACAAGATCAAGGGAGAGAGTAGATCAGTCGGATGGAGTTGTTTAACAAGGGCAGATTTGATGGGCCTTTGGACTCCTTTTGCCATCAAATGTCTATATTTCTATAAACAGATTAATAAGATGCTGTGCAAGCGTCTCTGTAATGCTTACTATGCCTGGTGAAATAAATGCAGTCATTAAAATGATCCACACCTAGGCATACTGTACTAAATTAAGAAAAATGCATGGGAGGGAGTGTGATATGAGAATTTAATACCCAAGGAGTGTAAGACTACATAAACCCCGAGAACGATGATTAAGGGGTTTATTCTGCACCACATACTGAAAGTGTATATTAAATTCAAGTCATGCACTCCACCCCATGCATTAATTTTTATAATTTCTGGTGTAGCAATTTTTTCAAACCATAAAACCAAACAAAAACAACTAGCTACATGAAACAAGTAAGTAATGAGAGGTTTAGAGTTGTAAATGATAGAAATTTAATTGTAAACTGCAGTTCCTTACATTTCATAAGGTATTTCTATTAAATGGTAAACTCAGGAACACAGAAGGAATTAGGCTTGCAGCAAACAGCGAAGTGAGAAACATATCAGAAATCAGGTTTGCAACACTTGAAAACTTATTTTTTAATGCATGAAAAACAACAATTGAACTGCATTGTATTTGGCATACTACTGCTAATATTTACATTCTTTGACCAGAAGTCCCAAAGTGCATTAACAACAGTAAAAAACATATGGTTTTATTCTTTGGATTGAACGATACATAGTGAGTGTGAAGGTTCTCACAGCCGCAATGCAAGTGTACAGTAACAGCAGCTGTGCAGCTGTGAGAATGACTTGCAATTGCACTTTCTGATTCAGTGCGTCTGTCATAATAACCAGACAGTTATTACAGCAAATAATAAGTAGATAAGCCCATAGAAAAAGAATAGCTCACCAATAGAATAATACATAGGGGAGGGTGTATTACAAGAATTTAATGCACACCTGAGGTATGGGATGCTACATAGACCCTGAGGGCAAAGTCTGAAGGGTTTATTAAAGCATCCCACACCAAGGGTGTGCATTAACTGTGAGTTTTACACTCCCCCTCAACCAAGTTTCACCTGTGTCAGTGGCTCAGCAGGTAGCACACTAGGCTCTGAGGCTGGGCGATCAGAAGGCTGTGGGTTCTATCCCCACATCGGGCACTTGGGTTAATATCCCAATACTGACACTACAGTGCAGCATGAGGGGGATGCTGCACTTGTGAGGTGCCGTCGTTCGGATGAGACATTAAAACCGAGGTTCCATCTGCCTGTTCTGGTGATAGTTCAGGTGGATGTTAAAGATCCCATGGCACTTCTCGAAAAGAATAAGGAAAGTTTCCCTGGTGTCCTGGCCACATTTCCCCATTCACTAAAAATGCCACCAACAGCTTATTCTGGTTCAAGGTCAGCTGGCATTGATCTGTATCCCCTTCCCGCAGGTCGTGCCTGAAAATAGGCAGAATTTGTCTAGTGCACTTACCCAGTCAGCAAAAACCAAATAAAAAATAATAAATTTTGTTTTATACAATTGCTGAGTAGCGTCTTCTCACCTTGAAAACACTATACTGCAGTTATAGAAAACAGCATGGCCAGTAGATAATGCTGCTGTTACAAGTTTAGTGTTGGAGCTGGAGTTTTTGTGTTTTTCCCTGTCTCTCTAGCCTTCTTTCTCTCCTTTTTCCTTTCCTTGTTTCTTAGTACAGTATATGTGGCCGCGGAAGTGTTATGGCTGGGTAGCTGTACTGCTAGCATTGGGCAGAGGTGCAGTTTCAGCCACATATAACTTTCATTTTTTCTCTTTAACTTGATCATGAAATGGGAGATGAAAAAGCGACAGAGAGAGAGTAATACATGCGAGCCACTGAACTGGAATCTAAATGTCTTCCCTTTAGGTGAGAAAGCTGCTTACAGTTTGATGATTACAGCTGGAGGAAGTCAGGGCTGTGAGAAGCACTATATGTGCGTGCTCAGTATGGCAGGCTGGCGTGGCTTCTTCAAAGGGAAACCCAGCATGTGTTTGCTGTTATAATCTGCAGGTTATAACGGTGAAATACTGTATAACTGGGTTTGCCTATGGGAGAAAACGCTCCGCAGTTATTGTAATAGCATCATACTCGGTAGCTTACTTCAAGCTCCTGAGCACTAAATTGACACACATTTCCTTTGGTATGGTAGGGGATTTACATAGAAAGCAAAATCAATGGAATTTTTATTGATTCCTTCCCACTTTTGAGATCTGGGGCCTGATATTCAAAAATTGGCACAGCAGAGCACAAACTGCGCTGTGCTTTCTCAATTCCCGGGACCCCAAGGATGCTATATTCAGTTGGATGGTGCACCATCACAATTTGACTGAATATAGGGGCATGTCGGCACAGCGCTAAGTTGAATAGCACTGCCCTGACAATGATCCCAGCATTGCAGGGAATGGTGTCCCCAGACTTGATTGTGCTGGTAGCTCCTGGCAAGATATTCAGAAGTCCCCATGCAAATTAACCTATCAGGTATGCAGGGTGCAAAGGGGCCATTTGCAAGCCCATTATGTACTCACCTGAATGGGAAGGGATGGCAGGTTTGTGCCCCTGAAATCTGCTCTGCCCCCACACTGAGTGCCCATCCCCATGAAAAGAATCATTTCCCTGGTGCCTTGTGGTCCCCTCCACCCTACAATTTTAATCCTGTATATTGAAAAAGAATTCCCTAGTGCCTAGTGACCTCCCCTCCATCTGATTGCTGTCCCATTATTTAAAATGTATCTCCCTGGTGCCTAGTGGTCTCTCCCTTCCTCAGATCACCATCCCATTAATTAAAAGATATCTGCCTAGTGTCCATTCCCCCCCACCGATCACTGTCTCGTTATTTTAAAGATATCTTTCTGGTGCCTAATGGTCCCTCCTCACTCTCTGCTCACTGGCCCATATGTTTGAAAAATTATTCCTGGTGTCCAATGAGCCCCCCAGCCTTCCAATCACCAGCCCGTACATCTGAAAAAGTCTTCCTGGTGCCCATCAGTCCCCCCTGCCCTCCAATTGCTGGCCCATATATTTTAATAACCCTCCCTGGTATCCAGCAGTACCGCCCCACTCTCCAATTGCTAGCTCATATGTTTGAAAATTTCTCCCTGGTGGCCAGCTCCCCCCCCCCGGCCTCCAGTCACTGGCCTGTATGTTTTAATAATCCACGCTGGTGCCCAGCAGTCCCCATTGCCCTTCATTTGCTAGTCTTATTGGCGACATTATTTCCTGGTGGTCCCTGGCACCCCCGCATCTTCCAATCACTGTCCCAAATTTACACACAGTATTTCCCTGGTGATCCACGGTCCCCCCATTCTCCTCTCACTACCCTTGGTAGTGACAAAATTCCCTGGTGAGTAGTGTTCCCCTGTCTTCTGATCGCTAACACCAGTATGGGCCCAGACATTTCCAGGTGCCCAGTGGTCCCCCCACCTCTAATCATTGTCCACATGTTTGAAAGTATGTCCTGGTATTCAGTGCCCCCACCCCATTGTTGGCCCTATATGATATCTCTGAAGATATCCAAGCAAAAGTTTTCAATAAATAATAAAAACTAAATAAATATCATGCACTCCTTCTGTCTAGTGGTACCCCCCCGCCCACTGATCCCTGTCATCGTACCTACGTAATCATACCCTGGCATCTAGCAGCCCCCCGCACTGTGGGCACTGACTACCAATCCCCCTTACCTGAAGCACCAATGCTGCAACTCTGATTTGGTGATCAGCATAGCCCTCCTCTCACCTCCTTGACTGGCGGCCACATGAAAGATGCCAAGGAATATGTGATATTTATGTAGTTTTTTTTTTATTTATTGAAAATGTTTTGCTTTGGATATCTTCAGAGATATCATACAGGGCCAGTGTTCAGAGACAGAGGTGACCACTGGATGCTAGGGACATACTTTAAAATATATGGGACAGCGGTTAGAGGGTGGGGGGACCACTGGTGCCAGGGAGGATTATGAAAACATACAGGCTGGTGATTAGAGGGTGGGGGGACCACTAGGCACTAGGGAGATATCTTTTAAATAACAGGACAGCGATCAGTGGGTGGGGGGCACTGGACACAAGGGAGGATTATTAGAAAATATGTGCAAGTGATCGGAGACTGGGGGGGAGTAACCACTAGGCACCAGAGAATTCTTTTTAACTATACAGGATGGCAATCAGAGAGGGGACCATGGACCACCAGGGGGTTGGGGTGCTCCCCCAATGACCAACTTGCTTGTTGGCTGCAGTGGCTCTGGCGGCCACTAGAATTGCCCAGAGTAAGTTGGAGTTTTGATCTGAAGTGTTTGTGCTGCTCAAAGTGGCCTACTTTAAATGCTTTGTGCAGTGCAAATGCACCGAATATCATGCTGTGCTGGTATTCCTGTCTGCCCCTCCCTTTGCCCATTGCATACATTATGCCCACCACATACACACATTAGACCCACTTTAAATATTGTGCATGGGTACAAACCTCAGGCAAACAGGGTGTAATAACTTTGCCCACCAGGTCAAGTTTTGAATATCTGTCCCCTGCAGTCCCTAGTATAACGTGTCTCTGGTACAAATTATGTAGTGTGAAAATCCCTTTAAAGATACCCACTCCTTTAGAAAAAAAGACTGTGTGCAGTACATCAGAGGTACAATGCTATTTACACCAAATCTGCAAGTACTCCCAGGGACATATTTTCAGAGATGGATGTTTTCGGCGCCTATGCAGAAAAACTTTGCGGGTTCACAAGGTCTTTCCATATGTGCCATATTTTCAGTCACAGAGACATTTTCACTGGCTCCGTGATTGACAACAGATTGCAGCCATTTTTTGGCACAGCTGTGCCAAAATGTTACACCTGATTGGACCAGCTGTAACATCCTCTGTAGCTCCACGGACCACCTATGTGGCAATTAAGACAGCACCAGTGCAGAGATTTTTTTTCAGCAGTGGCAGCTGCCTAGTGGACTTAGTCCCACAAAGGGCTGGAAATCCAGCCCTCGATCTTCAGCCCATACCTCAAGGACAGTGAATAACAGACACAACTGAAACTCTCGAGGACAGGCAAGAGCCTGGTGATGTCATGGCCTTTGACAACAAAGGAGTTTAGATGACGCTGACGACACACTATACTGTGCCATGGTACATAGTTTATGGGTAGCTGACGTGTCACAAAATTACAATGAGGTATTTAGAAAAACTGTAAAAACTGTCTTCATTTTTCATGTTTGTTTGTTCATATAGATATAAGTTTGCAAGCAGAATCACATTCAGTGTTTTCCAAAGTCTTTGTGGTTCTTTTTTGTTCTTTTGAAAACTTTTAAACCATGTTATCACTGGATGCTAACAACATATAATATTTTGCCAGACACCTGTTTATATGTTGTTGACATTCACTAACAACTGCAGTTAGAGTTTTCTTCTAAAAAAGTGAAGAAACAAAAACATTAAATGCAATTCCACTTAAACATCTGTTTCAAAATGAAAAGCAAAAAGTGAGAAATGATATTAGTTTTAAAACTTTTCTACAACCTGTACTTTCTGTGACAAGTATCAGCTACCTGTAAACTCTGCGGAGTGTAGTGCCACCTTCATTGAAACTCCCTTGCTTACTGGTGTTCACACAGAACATCTATTATTCAGCAGAAATACCAACAGTAACCACCAAATCTGAATAAATGATTTCAATATGCTTATGCAACTTGGTATGATGTATGCTTATGTGACTTGGATACATTGTGGCTGTTCTTCTCTTTATCCATGGGATATACCACCCTGTAGGGGTACAACGGCAAGGAACCCTAGAGGAGGGTTCCACCCCTATAGGTACAGTGGGAATGATTCCCTTGGCTAAAGGTAGCTTTGCAAGGAGCCCATGGGAAAGAGGGATGAGCTGCTGGAGGAAGAGGGGAGGACGGTGGGGCAATGAAAAGGAAAAGATCCTGGACCAGCCAGGAGGAGCAGCCTTTTAAGACCTGATTGAGGGAATGGTTGTTGCTCTGCTCATTGAACTACAGGTGTAGCCTTGCAATTCAATGTACTTACACAGCTTGGTATGATGTATGCTTATGCGACTTAGATACATTGTGGTTGTTCACTTCTCTGTCTGTGGGATATACCACCCTGTAGGGGTACTATGGCAAGGAACCCTAGAGGAGGCTTCCACCCCTAATGGTGCCGAGGGAATAATTCCCTTGGCTAAAGGTAGCTTAGGAAGGAGCCCAAAAGGACTACCCAAAAGGGTGTTGAGCATCAAAGGAGACAAGGAATCAGAATGGTATCGAGGATGTGAATTGAGGTTGTTAGGTGCAGATGAGTAGGATAGGAGAGGAACAGGAGACAACGAGGAATGAGTAGCGGAGCAGAAACTGACATGAGGCAGGAGAACAGGACTTCCTAAGGAGAGCGTGAACAAACAGGGCCAACATCTGACTCCATCCAACAGCGGAACCTAACTACAGAACCTATGAAAGCACTAACCCTATCTAATATTATAACCATTGGCATGGAGGAGAGGAAGAAAAACCCTTTGGGAGGAAACCTCTGGGAATCCAAGGCCTAGGTCACCTTCCCTCCAGTCTGAAGGATGTTTTAGTGATGGCTCAGCTACTGCAATTTAGAGTTGAAATCGAGGGAAGAGGAAAAGATTCCAATGTAGAGGAAGCTCTCGCTCTGTCCTTCTAACAAGAATGCTTTTGAAGGTTGCAAGCGATGTCTCTGCAACTAGACGCCCCAAAGCAAAGGAGGAGAGAAATGACCGCTGAGGCACTCAGCTGATGTACACGAGCCTACAAAACAGACCAGGTGAGTCAGAGGTGGTCAGAGGGAGAATAGCATAAAGGGTGCCTCTAAACCTGCTCGGGCAGCTAAAGAGGCCCTGCTGATGAGAGTCCCACTACACGCAGCTTGAAGTCAGAAATTCTGCATCCAGAGGTGTTGCAGGAATGAGGGACAACTGAAGGTCCACCGAGAGCGAAGACGTTCTCACTAGGGGCCAGGGAGAAGGACCTCACTCCGAGCTTTGCATGCTCTAGATCAGGATATCGTGGATGCAGAGTGAGACCATCGGCTGCAGGCTAGTCATGAGCCACAGAGTAAAGGACATGGAAGGTACGTCTCCAAGTGGAGAGAAAGGAAAGTCAAGATAGCACTGAACCCTGATGAGGGATGGTGCTCGAATAGTCGAGTCAGAGGAGTAGATCGGCATGGAGATCGGACTGAATAAGGAAGATCCCAACGTGGGTCCAGAAAGCAGTATGCAAATTAGTAACCACAGGAGTGTATGCCAACCAGTTCAATTAGGAACCAAATTTAGGAGTGAATTGAGTTACATGAGTGGGAGAGACAAGAACAGGTGAGTGAAGCCTGCAGCTGACAGTGGATGAGAAAGAAGGCTGATTATGGTAGGTAATGTACATGAAAAGGCATCCAACTACCTAGAGCCACAGCATCCAGCATGACCACTCAGTCCCCCATGTTGGGAAAAACAGAAGCCATGACCAGGCACCAGGGCACCAGACAGCAAAGTAAGCATTTAAGATTAAGAAAGTGAGCCAGTGATGAAACAGCAAGGTAAAATAATTGATTCAATGATAGCAGCTGTAGCTGAACTAGCATGCCGAAGATTGTGAAACAGAAAATGTGGGACTGTAACAGTAAGAACTGAGAAAACTGATGGCTAGAGTACTGGAGAAAGGGGCAGCAGGCCGAGCATGGAGAGCCCAAAAAGGAACAAAAATAAGGAGCCAAGGGGAGCCAGGAAATGAAGCCGGAAAAACGAGCAGGTCGGAGGAGGAGAGGTGATGGAGGCAAAACCGGGAGGAACAGGACAGATGCAGCAGAAAGGTAGCATGGCAGCAGTCATGGACATCCAATTGGGAACAAGTCGATAGTAGGAAGGGAAGACCAGAACAAGATCGGGAAGGAGCAGCAAAGTGCAGACACCTAACAGTAGACACAGGATGGAGCCCCGAAGGGGTGCTCAAAAGGCAGGAGTGGTGCACAAGAACAGTCGGAGCACCGAGGCACTCCAGGGGGAGGCACAGAGTCCCCAAGACCACTGCAGACAACAGTGATGGGGAGAGCTGTGGGGCCGAATGGCGCACCAACCCGGAAGACAGAGGGTAGCTGCAAGAGTGATGCCTGAGACAGGGGCTGCAGAACTAAAGGAAGATGGACCAGTGTGGAAGAGAAAGGCAGGCGGGGGAAGGCCACCAGCACACAACAGAAAATGAAAAGAGATATGGAGACAGGTTGTGAGGGCATGCAAACATGATAGGAGACAAGATGGGTGGTTGAGGGGCGAGTGGCAGGAGAGAAATGACAAGGGAGTGAGGAGGAGAAAATGAGAAAAGCAGCACTGCAGCCGGAGGGAGAGACCAACGAAAACAGGAACTGGAGAGGTGGAAAGGGGATGGGCAGGTGAGCGGAGCCCAGACAGAGCCTTTGGCTGCAACAAAAAGGAAAAGATCCTGGACCAGCCAGGAGGAGCAGCCTTTTAAGGCCTGATTGGGGGAGTGGTTTGTTACTCCGTCCATTGAACTACAGGCGTAATCTTGCAAATGAGAGGTTCACCTTACGCCATCTAAGAACCAAACATTTTTCCCATATTCTGCCACGATTATTAAGATCCGCTGGTTAGATCGATACCTTTTATTGGAATTACATCTGTCTTGTACTGTACACAGTAGCACGCAATCTTTTGGGGCCACACACTGGGTACGATGTATAGCTGTACTGGAGCTATACATACAGTAGATTCTGCAAAGCAGCAGGACCAACAGCCAGCAAAACAGAACTATTAATAGCTCTGATAACTGCCAGAGAAAACTGAATCTTCCATGGCTGATCCCCGGCCTTGATATCGACCCATGGAATGCGCTGCCTGCGGAACTGGTGGCTGTTGCTACAGTGGAGGGATTCAAGAGGGGCTGGGACAGGTATAAGGGAAAGGTAAAGCTGAGGAATGCCAGAAATGGAGGTGTAACCCTGGTGGGGGATGGGGTTGGGGGGATTTTTCAGGGGAGGTGGATGGGGCAGCAATGGTGTTTTCACCGGGTGCTGATTTTTGAGCAGACTCGATAGACCTCTAGGCCTACTCTGCTGGCATCTTAGCATGTTAGTATGTAACAACCACGAGGATGATGAAAAAGCCTGTAGATCTGGAATAGTAACATTACTGGAACCAGTATTTGAAAATCAGGTTCTACAGGTAACAGGACTTATAAGTTCAAGGTGGCTCACCTTAAACTGGTTTTGATGATAAGACAACTTTAACTATTTTAGCTGATTGACATGCAAGACACTGTGACATCACAGGTAGGTATGATTATCTATGAGACAGCAGCACAGATAAAACTGTTATCTGACCAGTCAGAATTGGGTTTTATACGGCTGTCCTGCTGATCAGTTGGTGTGCACTGCTTCGCCCCAGAGTCACTCCTGATGCCCAAGAATGCTCCAACCACAGGACATCAACCCTGCGGGATCTCCCAACATGGTGGGGCCATCCCAAGTGACGGTTCCTATGCTATGGGGTGACTGCGGTGTCCATGTCATGAGCCAGTGGGACCAATGACCCAGGAGGTCCTAATGCTGAGGGTTTTTTCTACTTTTCCCTGTTGTGGTCCTGCGCCTAAGGACAGTGACCTACAGGAGAGTCCATGGAGACATGCCGCTGCTCCAGACTCCTGCTGAATCCCTCCCGTCCCACAAGATACCCCTTGTTGCACTGCCACCTGTGGTCACCAGGTGGCAATGAAACAGCAGGCACAACAGCCCTCCCTCCCTGGAGGAAGAGAGTGTCTGTTCATTTGCTCAATGGTCCTTCCCCTGACTGGCCCTCCAGCAACCCAGGCTCATTCCCAAACCCAGGTCGCTGGTGTCATGAGCAGTAATTATATCGCTGTGCTGGCGGGCCATCTAGCTAGTATGCAAATCAACCATCTTATAATTAAGTTACAGAGCATGGCAGACATCATGTAAAAACTGAAATACTCACACACCCTCATATAGGAAACAGCCCAACACAAAACAGTGTCATTTGCTTGGGGAAGGGGAGCTGGTAAAAGAATGCAACACATCCCCTTAAGTAGCATACCACAGTAAATGATGGTTTGGCTCACATTTTAAATGGAAATTAGACAAGTGTGTTTTCTTCTCTGGGTTCTTTAGTTCTGCATTGTCTCCTTTTTGGCCCCATACCATTCTAATATGGTTCGCTACGGTTTAATCACATACATGATCTAGGTCTGAAAATGAGAATCCTTTATAACAAACCCACAAAATGAGTTCTGTAAACTTTCCTTACCCTGATCAAATTAATTAATTTTCTGTACTTTAAAAATGTTCATAATGCCATTAAACTCAGTCTTTGATTAACAGAAATAACTGTCAGAAAGTTAATGATTTTGCTTAGTGCACAAAACCACAAAAGTACAACCAAAGTTGAAATTGAGCCTACCTCTGGTACATGTGCGTGGCTTATATGGATGCCTACATATGCACTTGTAATATGGCTCTGTTAAGGTAATGACACAGTTCCCATGCTTGCAGGAGTTCTTCTTGCAATAATCTTTTACTGTAAGAATTACAGAAGACAAAGTAACTAAGTGCCAACAAAGAAAAAGTTCACAAATAATTTGCTGTTAATACATACGATTTGCACGGGATGTCTTGTGCAACATTTACAGTCTTGTCCACCAAAGATCATTGTGTGTTGTTTTGTATGCATATGCAGTATTGCAACACTACACAACACAAAGTTATACCTAATTGCATTTTTACAGCTGCATGGGTGGAGCCTGCAGACATTTTGCTAGGAAAGTGAAAAGGGGCTCAGGAAGCATGTGACTAGAGACCACAGTTTTGTGCTTCCATAGTGCTAAAGTCCCATGTCCACAGTGCTGCTGTCAGTGCTGGTGGTTTAGTTCTCCGCCACCTCTCCCCTCCGAAGGCTGCACATCCCCTTCCCCGCTGGGGCACTATTTTGTTTCCAACTGTCGCTCCCACAGTTGTGGGCAAAACAAAAGAGCCCGCCATGCCCAAGATGGCCACCTTTGTTGACTCTAAGATGACTTTTCTATAGTGGTAGTCCTGTCACACAAAAACATCACAAGCAATGCCTTTTGTGAGCTTGCATGGTTGTCTGCAGTGAGATTTTGTTGACATGTTGGGGAATGGTCTAGATATCAAGTTGCCATCTCCCCCTCAACCCAGTACTGTAAAAAAAAGTGTAATGGATGGAACTTTAAGATCCTCTTAGCAAGTTTATAACTTTATAACGTAAATTTTACATACAGTACATTTTGTTCTTATGTCATACCTGCACATATCGTCCTCATTGTTTGTCTCTTTTTTGTAATGGTACTCCTACCTCAATCAATAGAACACCCCTTGTAAATTCAATTCAATTCAATTCAATTCGGTCTTTATTTATGTAAGGCGCCTTTCTGAAACCAAGGCACCTGTACAATACATTTTATTTATTTAGTTTTTGTTGACCGGGTAAGTGCACTAGACAAATCCTGTCTATTTTCAGGCACGACCCGGGGAGGCGGATACAGATGAATGCTAACTGACCTTGAACCAGATTAAGCTGTTGGTGGTATTTTTAGTGAATGAGGGAAATTTGGCCAGGACACCGGGGAAATTCCCCTACTCTTTTTTTCGATAAGTGTCATGGGATCTTTAACATCCACCTGAACTACCACCAATCCAGGCAGATGGGTCCTCGGTTTAACGTCTCATCTGAAAGACGGCACCTCAGAAGTGCAGCACCCCTCTCATGCTGCACTACAGTGTCAGTACTAGGACATTAACCCAAGTGCCAGATGTGGGAACTGAACCCACAGCCCTCTGATCTCCCGGCCTCAGAGGCGAGTGTGCTACCTACTGAGCCACTGACACTGCAAAACACTGACACATGATAAAACAATAAATAATTAAAACAATATCAAAATTAAACTAAACAACAATATTCAGAAATCATTATAATCTTTGCTAAAGAGATAGGTTTTTAAAGCTCCTTTAAAACTTTGGACAGTTGGGCAGTCTCGCGCCTGATGAGGTAGAGAATTCCACAGGGTTGGGGCCATAAAACTAAAAGAAATGAGATGTTTCATCTCAGTGGGCCTATCTTATATAGGGGAGGAGAAGGGGAAAGTATTTAACTAGGAAAGGCACGCTAAGCCGAAGCTTGTTTCCAAGTCAGGCCTGGAAACACAAAGAAGTTATGTGACTTGCTCAGGGTCACACAGTATGCAAGTGGGGGCTGTGGGATTCAAACCCAAGTCTCCAGATTTGCAGCTCAGTGCCCTAAACCACAGTGCTATATAAAAATACCTTTAATAAATGAATCATTATTTTACTGCTGCTGCTGCCAGGCTGGTATATTAAGATGCTGCAGCACGGTGCACCATGAATTTCTATAAACGATGAAATCAGCAAATAAAGACAGGTGGTGAGCTAACCCCACTCATTTTCTTTGGTAAGTGCTGTGGAATCTTGTAAGACCACATTGAGGATGGGGCTACCAGAACTTGGCATCCTTCTGGCACACAGAGGCTGCCTGGTGGGCTTTCAAAACTGCAAGTTAACTAAATTAAACCTCATCCAACATTTGTATTCTGCAAGCTTCGTCCATAACCTGACTGCCTAGAGCTCTGACTCAGTGCACTGGTATGGGCAAGCTTCCAATTTAGTGACATACTATAACATCATGAAATATACTACACGCTTACTTCTCTGGCAGTTTTTCCCTGTGTATGGTTCAGGGCACTTGCATTGGTAGTCATCTCTCAGCAGTTCACATTTTCCATTGTTTGCACAAGGGTTTGAAAGGCAAGGGTCTGGAAAGATATGACAGAATCATACAAATTGTTTAGACAACAGAATCATACAAATTGTTTAGACAACTGAAAAGTCCATTATACGGTAAGGTTATCAGCTAATGCCTCCTTTTGGTCCAACATAACATAAAATAATGCATGGGGTGGTGTGTTTAACGAGGTTTTACACACACCCCAAGGTGCGCATCCAACACCAATGGGTGTGTGTGTAAAATCTTGAGTTAAACACACCACACCATGTTTTATTTTATATAATTGCTTTGGAGCATTCTCTCACCACAGCAATTATATAAAATAAAACAGCTGTGGTCCAGTCGTGAGGGAGCAGCATCTGCAATCTGCATCTGAGCGGCTGCTGAAACCTTTTTTCTTTTCTTTTTTTTAGGTTAGCCGAGCGAGCAAAGTCAGCAGCTGAGAGACAATTTTATTTTTTTTATTTACGTACCACCGAGTGATACTGGCGGTGTCCAGTCGACAGTGGTGAAGTGTCCGCACCCTGTAAGTGGAGAGGAGAGAGCAGAGGCAGGCGTGTGTGTGGAGCATTGGAAACCTGATGCGTGTTTGCTGTTATAACCCGCAGGTTATAATGGTGAATTATAACTAGGTTTCTCTATGGGAGAAAATGCTTCCCAGCTATTATAATTAGTTTAATTGAAAATCATGTTTTGTGGCTGGGGAGGTTTTACCTGTGTCTGACTTGGATGTCTGGATTTTTCTCTGTTTGAGTAACAGGGTATTTTCTCTGTCAAGTTGTTGTGTAGGGTATCTTGCTGACAGGAAGGCACTCATCACAGCGGTGGGTCAGAACTCTTAGCTGATTGTTTTGTGAGGGCACAGTTTAGGCCCAACCCTTTCCCACCCTCACCCCACCCACCCCTGGAAATAGTTCCTTTATACCTGGGGTTCTGACATCATTTCCTCAAGAGTGCAAGGTGCATATCACTGTCATATCCTCTCTAGCACACTGCACTGACAATATAAGCATATACATTGTATAATATATATATATTTCTATATCACAAACCAATCACACACACAAACACACACAAATAACAAAAGAAAAAAAAGTAGATAAACATGTGGGGAGTAGTGCAATGTAATGGCTTTGGGGCAGCAGTCTTCCGGGAGTCTTTCTGGAGGCTGAGATGCTGCCCTATTTGCAGACAACTCTCTGCCCTGAGGGAGGAAGTTGCCCGTCTTCAGGCCACACTGGATAGTAGTAAGGGAACCTTCCCCCAGGCCACACTGGACGGTAGGAAGGGAACCTCCCCCATCCAGGGAGCACCAGAGCCACCAGCACTACCTCAGAGGTTGCGAAGAAAGCACAGTAGTTGGACCACAGTGGGCTCAGGGAGGGTGAGGATGGTAGAACAGAGGCACACCCAGTCAGTTGTTCCACTCCACAATCCATACACCATTCTGGGGGAGCATAGCTCCCCTATGGATGCACCTGCAGAGGAGACTAAGAAGGTTGAGGACAACTATCACAAGGGAGGCCCACAGGAAGGAGGCAGAGAACACCACAAGGAAAGGAAGCTGCTCCTGGTGGGGGACTCAATTATTAGGGGGATAGAACTGGGGGGAGCAGGGAAAACTGAAGTAAGGTGCCTGCCTGGTGCCATGGCTTGGAGGGAGAGGAAGCGCATCCTCAGGATCACGAGAACAGCTGTACGGGAGTCTGAGCTGGATGTCATTGTCCACCTAGGGACAAATGACTTGGCTCAACATGAGATCAGAGCAGTGCAGAAGGACTTTGTAGAATTGGGGAGGGGCCTAAGACAAGTAGCACACACAGTATCCTTCTCAGAGGTGCTGCCTGTCAATGGCATGAGTGAGGCGAGGGTACTTTGCACCATGCAGTTTAATGAATGGTTGAAAAAAATGGTGTGGAGAACAGGGGTTTGGCTTCATTGGGGACTGGGGTTCCACCTGGAGGGACACCAGCCTATACTGGCAGGATGGTCTGCATCTGTCCAGGAAGGAACAAGTCTTTATGACAATAGGTTTAAATGCTTCATTGGCAAGCTTTTAAACTAGTCAAGGGGAGGCACTGATAAGCAGCAGGAAAATCCCAGCCTCTCCTACAAAACAGGGTACTAATGAGAAAAGATCAAGTAGAAAGGTCAGTGGGGATGCTGCAACAGAAGGTAAAGCTATGAAAAATGGAGAGCAATGAGTACCAATGCCCGTAGTCTGAGTAACAAGCTTCCTGAATTAGTGGCCTTGATGGAGGAGGAATATCTGGATATCATGGCAGTCACAGAAACATGGTACACACAAAACCATGACTGGGACGAAACATACCAGGATACACTATCTACAGGAGGGACAGGGAGGGTAAAAGAGGAGGAGGAGTAGCTCTTTACATAAGGAAAGGAATCAAAGCAACAGAACAAAAGGGAAAACAGGGAGGAGAAGAAGCACTGTGGGTAAATTTGGAGACCGGCAATGGAACCATAATCCACACAGGGGTTGTATACAGACCCCCTTCTCAGGGGGAGGAAATGGACAAGGAAATGATAGAAAGTATACTTAGAATGGCAGAAAAAGGGGAGATATTGCTGATGGGTGATCTGAATATGCCAGATGTTAACTGGAGTGCAGTTGCAACAGCCACTTCTAAGAGTGGGGTTATTCTAGATGCCCTACAGGGGCATGCCTTAGACAACTAGTATTGGAGCCCACTCGAGAGGGAGCAATCTTAGACCTGGTTCTCTCAAATGGAAATGAAGAGAGGATCACAAATGTAGAAGTGGGTAGCCATCTGGGAACTAGCAACCATCGAACAGTATGGTTCACAATAAACACAGCAATAGAGTCAAGTCATACAAAGGCAAAAGTACTGGACTTTAGGAGGGCTGGACTTTGCTAAAATGTGGTGAGTGCCTAAGGAATGCACTAATAAATGAGCAGGAAGGGGGGTGGAAGAACAATGGGGAATAATAAAAACTGCCATCACAGAGGTAACAAGCCTTTGTGTGAAGCAAATAAACAAAACGATACGATGTAAGAAACCACTATGGTTCTCAAAGGAAGTGGCAGTGAAGGTTCAAGAGAAAAAGAAAGCATTCAGGAAGTACAAGGAATCACAGAAGGAGCAGGACAGAGAACTGTATCAGTTAAAGCAAATGGAAGCTGGGAAGGCAGTCAGAACAGCAAAGGCCCAAACCGAGGAAAAGATAGCCAACTCAGTTAAGAAGGGGGATAAACCCTTTTATAGGTACATCAGGGAGCGAAGGAAGACCAAGGGAGGGATAGTGAGGCTTAATAAAGGGAGGGAGGGTGGGCAGAGGGTGACTGTGAAAAGGCAGAGATACTAAACAAATATTTCTGCTCAGTATTTACAAAGGAAGAGGGGGAGGTACCTAAAACAAACAGCAGAAACACTCTGGATACAGAAGTTGATACCAGCCCATTTACAGAAGAAAGGGTTCTGAAAGAACTCTTAAAACTGAAGATGGACAAAGCAATGGGGCCTGATGGGATTCATCCCAGAATTCTAAAAGAACTAAGGGTAGAACTAGTAACACCACTGACTACCCTCTTTAACAAATCATGGGAGGATGGGGTGGTACCGAGGACTGGAGGAGGGCAGATGTGATTCCCTTCACAAAGTGGGAGCAAGGCAGAAGCAGGAACTAGACCTGTTAGTTTAACCTCAGTGGTAGGGAAAATGATGGAATCACTTCTGAAGGAAAAATTGTCGATTATTTAGAGGCCAGAGGGGCACAGGACCCAAGGCAGCATGGATTCACAGCGGAAGGTCATGCTAGATGAATCTGATAGATTTCTTTGACTGGGTGACCAAAGTAGTAGATCAGGGAGGGGCTGTGGACATGGCCTACCTAGACTTTAGCAAGGCATTTGACACAGTCCCACACAAAAGATTAATATACAAGTTAGCCAGCCTGGGAGTGGGTCCCAAGATGACAGCCTGGATAAAGAATTGGCTGGAGAATAGGACACAGAGAGTAATAGTAAATGGAGTCCACCCCAGGAAAGGGGGTTACTAGTGGGTACCGTGAGGTTCAGATAGACAGTCCTCTTCAATGTCTTTATAAGCGACATTGCAGAGGGACTGGAAGGAAAAGTATGTCTTTTGCAGATGACACAAAGATCTGCAACAGAGTTGATGCACAAGGTGGGGTGGAAAGGATGAGAAGGACTTGGCAAGGTTAGAGGAATGGTCAAATGTATGGCAGCTTAGATTCAATGCTAAGAAGTGCAAGGTAATGCACCTGGGAAACAAAAACCCAGGGGAAGAGTACACAATGGGGGGTGAGATACTAACAACAACAAAAATGGAAAGGGACCTGGGGGTAGTCATATCAGATGACCTAAAGATGGGCAAGCAATGTGAGAGGGCAGCAAGGAGGGCTGAGGGGATACTGGGATGCATAGGGAGGCATCACCAGTAGAAAACAGGAAGTTATTATCCCTCTGTACAGACAGCTGGTCAGACCCCATCTGGAGTATTGCGTGCAGTTCTGGAGACCCAGTCTCCGCAAAGACATAGAAAGGATGGAAGCTGTCCAGAAGAGGGCAACTAAAATGGTGCAGGGTCTGCACCGGAAGACATGAAGAGAGACTTAAGGAGCTTAATATGTATAGCCTCGAGGAAAGGAGGGAGAGGGGGGACATGATAGAAACTTTCAAGTACCTCAAGGGAATCAACAAAGTCCAAGAGGGTAGCATCTTTCAAAACAAGAGGTGTGCAAGAACAAGGAGGCACAATTTGAAGATAGAGGGGGTCGGCTCAGAGGTAATTTAAGGAAGTATTTTTTCACAGAGAGGGTTGTGGATGCATGGAACGGCCTTCCGGAGGAGGTTGTGGAGTCAAAAACAGTGGTGGAATTCAAGCATGCATGGGACAGTCATAAGGCAATTCTAGGGGGTGGGGGCAGAAAGAAGTAGGCTGCTGGTTAACTAGGATCTGCAGCTTATCCATTAGGTAGGGAAATGGGCAGACTGGGTGGGCCAAGCGGTCCTTATCTGCCGTCAAATTCTATGTTTCTATGTAGAAACAATAGATTTACTTGTGTGCATTTATGATAAAATTGTCCTTCCATCCACTGTAAGTGATGTCATTTGTGATGTCATTGTATCACTGCTGGACAAAGTTTTTCCTTTGCTGGCATCAAGATTCAAGATATGGAATGTTTACCATGGAATGTTTACCACGGAATACATGGATTCAAAATTCTGCTCAGTTCCACTGGCAGAATGTTTTTCTCCTAACATACTGTATACACACACACACACACACACACACAGACACACACACAAACAACTATTCTTGAGGATGTTTGTGTGGGGCATATACAGACACTTGTCCTCAGTGCCTTTTCAAAAAACAACACAGACTACTTTTCTAACAAAATATTTGTTAGTTTTTAACAGTTTTTATTTGGATTACTATATTTTAAAATGTTTTGTAATTAATGTTCTTTTACTGGGGACCCATTTTACAAGTGGAATAAGACAGTCCAAGATGTGGTTTATGGCCTGATAAGAGCACTTCCCAGGTGCTAAAGTCACTCGGTGCAAGCACCTCATGCCTTATTACGCACATGGGACATGCTCTTATCAGGCCATAAACCAAACCTCGGAGTGTCTTATTCCTTACCAATAGAAGTTGTTTTAAAAATAAAATGTTCTAGGGACATGGATATAGTGCACTATCTACACTTCTAGCAGTCCTTCCTTTCCCTTTAAATCTCACTGGAAAGTCTTCAGGTGAGCTCCTTCCAGCCACCTGGCTGGTATCCTCATTGGCACTGCCCCATGATGCCACATTCCTTCCCACTGGAAGCATCAGGTTCCCTCCATCGCAGCTCCGTACTAGGTGTAGGCTCAACCCCCCCCCCAAAAAAAAATGTTCTTGGTGTTTGAGCTTTTAGCAAAAGCATTTTGAGTTCTGTTATTCATTTACAGTGGGACACAAGGATTCTAGATTGGGTCCCAGCTTCAAGATTTGGCAACATGTACACTGTAGATGTCATGTACCGATCCGCACTCTGTGTATGTTTATTGCTTAGGGGTCCAGCACAACCCTCAGGCCTGCAGCCTGACCCGAACTGCTCAGCCCTGCACCTTAGAGAACCGCAATGCTTGACTCCTCTTGGGTCACCCCATCCAGCAGGACCCCCTTAATTAAGTCTAAAGACACCAACAAGGCACCTTCTGCAGTGGCTGGTTTGGTGGTGTAGCTTTCCACATTTGAGGAGGCCACAGCCCAGGCTGCTTTAGGTGTGACTTCATCCGCTTTAGTTCCGGTGGGCTTATGCACCTAATTCACAGGGTCGTTCTGGGACTTTCATAAGTCCTACCTACTGTCAAGGAGGGCCTTTCCTGAGGGTCAATATCTTCATAGGATTCTAAGTCTAAAAAGTCCCACTGCAGATCATGGGATTGGGAGTGGGTCTCACTTCTCCCATTCCCATGCTTCAGCTGGCTCAATAGCTGTTGAGTGGTCAGCTTCAGCCAACACCTCTAGTGCTTAAATCCATGCTGCTGGCCCCATGGTGTCCCTGTTGGGCTTGCTGGGTGAGATGTGGGTTGACCAGGTGGTCGAGATCTTTCTTGAGCCAGTTGACCTGTAGTCAGAGGATGGTGAGGAGGATTCCCTCTCAAGGACTCCAGTCCTCATGGCCCTCTTTCAAGAGGGGCCAGATCAGCAAGCCAAGCTGGTTAGCTTCCCTCAGGAGACTGAACCTTCAGGGCTTCCACAGCATCCCATGCCTTTCCCCTCATCTTCTCCCCGATGACTGGTGCATCACTGGCCGAGATCTTGATCAAGATCTTGATCAAGCCTTCAACTGAAATCTTGGTACTCTCGATGTTCTCAATGGTCCAGCTCTCAACTGTCAGCTGAAAGGCACCATAGACACTCATCATCCTCCTCCTCATCGTCCATCGAGGAAAGGCTTCCCACAAATTGAAGTGCCAGTGGAGCTTGTTTGGCAGCAGTGGATTATTGGCCACAGCCGTGCTCTACAACTGTCTCCAATGCTCCTTTGGCCACTGGTGCCACGGCCCATGCTGGTTTCCCTGGCTGAGTCGACACCTGCTTCCCCACCCATTCGGGTCCCCACTGCCTGGGTTCACTGACCATCCTTCAGCCAAAGGGTTGGTTGCCGACCCAGTGTTCCAGCGATCAGGCAACGTCAAAGACCTTGACAAGCCCCCAGAAAAGGAGTCAAAAAAGCTGGACCATGGGGCCAAAAAGGTCTAAGCTGCCTTGTCCCCGGGCCTTAGGCAGGCCAGTTTGGCCATTATGATGGACAACTTTTCCCATGGTTTCTTGGTAATGCTGGACCAGGATATTCCCCACCTTTTGGCAGATTTGCAGCTGCTGGTTAAGCTGGTTGCGACCGGGAGCTCCTGCCACTCAAGAACTGACTTTTTTTTAAGTCTGTTGCAACAGTTCTTCTATTTCTTAGCCTAATCTATCCTTTACTATTTCTAGTCCATAAGGTTGGCCACTTATGGGCACCCCCTTCTCTCCCTCTTGAATATGCTATAGTGTCCTCTTTGGTTTTCCTTTTCCCTCTCAGGTCCTCGTACAGAAACATAGAAACATAGAATTTGACAGCAGATAAGGACTGCTTGGCCCACCCAGTCTGCCCATTTCCCTACCTAATCGATAAGCTGCAGATCATAGTTAGCCAGCAGCCTACTTCTTTCTACCCCCACCCCCCTAGAATTGTCTTATGACTGTCCCATGCATGCTTGAATTCAACCACTGTTTTTGACTCCACAACCTCCTCCGGAAGGCCGTTCCACGCATCCACAACCCTCTCTGTGAAAAAATACTTCCTTACATTACCTCTGAGCTGCCCCCCATCTTCAAATTGTGCCCTCTTGTTCTTGCACATCTCTTTTTTTGAAAGATTACTACCCTCTTGGACTTTGTTGATTCCCTTGCGGTACTTGAAAGTTTCTATCATGTTCCCTCTCTCCCTACTTTCCTCGAGGCTATACATATTAAGCTCCTATAGTCTCTCTTCATATGTCTTCCGGTGCAGACCCTGCACCATTTTAGTTGCCCTCCTCTGGACAGCTTCCATCCTGTCTATGTCCTTGCAGAGATTTGGTCTCCAGAACTGTACAAAGTACTCCAGATGGGGTCTCACCAGCTGTCTGTACAGAGAGATAACAACGTCCTGTTTTCTACTGGTGATGCCTCTCCCTATGCATCCCAGTATCCCCCCGAGCCCTCCTTACTGCCCTCTCACATTGCTTGCCCACCTTTAAGTCATCTGATATGACTACCCCCAGGTCCCTTTCCATTTTTGTTGTTGTTAGTATCTCACTCCCCATTGTGTACTCTTCCCCTGGGTTTTTGTTTATCAGGTGCATTACCTTGCACTTCTTAGCAATGAATCTAAGCTGCCATACATTTGACCATTCCTCTAACCTTCCCACAACCCCTCCACACTGGTCCATGACCAGGAACACACAGGGAGGTTATTGTGGTGACCTCAGAGCATATGTAAAACAGGCTGTGTTTATTGTTGTTGGATTTAGTATGTAATAGCTCTCTGTCATAAAATACCTTGATGTATATACTTTATGTTTATGAAACCTGTAAATGTTGAAAATACCATGACACTAGGTGTTTTGATAATAGTAAAAAAGTACTAGGTGACTATTACAGAAATTAAGTTAATTGTGCTGTTTAAAATGCATAGACATTGCTGTAAACTGAATAAGTCTAAATGTCATGGTGATTTGCATTATGGAAGTATGCATGATGTTGTATTTCTTTGAAACCTGATTTGTTGCCAATGCCCTTTGGGGAAACCCTTCTTTCAGTGATTCTGCCTTGAGATTCTTTGTCTATAGCTTTTTTTTTTTTTTCCTTTTGGGCCCCCAGTACCCAAGCAAATGGGGCCTGCATAGGGAATGGAGGCTAAATCTCAACTGGTGAGTGGGATCCAAGATCAGTGTCAGTAGGTGCTGTTTTGACCAATACTCAGCATAAGTTGGTGGATGTCCCCTTTTTGAGCAACCTACCTGTTTGGGCCTGGTGTCAACGGGCATCTCACTCATATAGAGAAGTCCCACACTACGCTGGACTCTGTCATGTCCTCCAAGAAGGACTTTAAGGGCCAGAAACAGTGAAAGAAGCTCTTTCAGTTTTGGCCTTACTTGGTGCCTACATCCAGACTGTCGAAGCCCCAAGCTAGGCAACAGCAGGCCTGGTGGTCCAAGCCTCTCAGGGGACGGTCCTTCACCCGGTCCTTCAGTCCCTGCACCTGACAGCCTGGTTCCTGTGCAGCTAGAGTTCCTGACTTTGGGTCTCTCTGACGAGATCCTCCATGTCGTCAAGGACTCTAGGAAAGAAAAGAGTTGGCTTACCGGTGCTATGCCTTCAGATGGAAGAAATTTTCCATTTGGTGACAGGGCAAGGAGCTAGGCCCCCTGTCCTGACCAGTGGTGAGCATCCTGGATTACCTGAGGTCACTCTCCCAGTTGGGCCTCCTGTCAATAACCCTCAAGGTGCACCTGGCAGCCATCTCTGCATACTGGGCATGGGCTGGTATGCCGATGGTGGTGCAGGAGAAGGTGATCGGGTGCTTTTTCAAGGGCCTTAACCACTTTTCCCCTCCAGTGTGTAAACCTACACCACCTCGGGACTTGTTGCTGGCTTGACAGTGCTCATGGGCAAGCTGTTTGAACCCATGCACAGGTGTCACATCTCCCACCTGTCATGGAAGACTGCCTTCTTGGTGGTTATCACCTCCACTAGAAGGATCAGTGAGCTCCAGGCGCTCTCGGAGGAGTCTCCTTAATTGGTTTTCCACAAGGAAAAGGTTGTCCTCTGCCCCAATCTGAAGTTCTTCCCAAAGGTTGTCTTGGAGTTTCACATTAACCATGTGATTACCAGCCCAACCTCAGAGGCTGAGCAATGGCTTCATACGTTGGACCTGAAGTGAATGCTCACTTATTATAAGGAGCGTATGGCTGGAGTCCAGGGAGAGGTCTGCCAGCTTTTCATCACCTGCACTGAAGCCGCACCTGGCAGACCGGCAACTAAGTGGATGATTGGCAAGTGGATAGTCTCCTGCATAGACTTCTGCTATAGGTTGGCTCATAGGAACCTCCTGTTTGGCTTAGGGCTCATTCCACCAGACATACCTCTGCAGTAGTGGCTCAGACCTTTTTTATAAGCTGATAAACTGGACTAGAGACTGGCTGATGAACAGGAGGCAGGGGGTGTTGGTAAATGGCATCCAATCCAGGGAGAGGGGGTGACCACCGAGGTACCTGAGAGATCAGTCCTGGGACCAGTCCTGTTGAATGTCTTCATTAGAGACATTGCTGGAGGGTTAGAAGGAAAGGTTTGCCTGTTTGCAGATGACACCAACATCTGTTACAGAGTAGATACTCCAGAAGGGGTGGAGAAAACGAGGAGAGACTTGGAGAGGGGTGCATGTTTGCAGATAACACCAAGATCTGTAACACAGTAGATACTCCAGAAGGGGTGGAGAAACTTTGGAGAGACCTGAAGAGGCTTGAAAATGGTCTGACAAGTGGCAACTGAGGTATTAACAAGGTGCAGGGAAGAGATATTTTCCAGTGTAGAAGAAGTACAAGAACAAGGGGGCATGATATGAAATTGGAGGGGGGGGTACATTAACAGTAAATGTGAGAAAATATTTCTTCACAGACAGTGTGGTGGACACATGGAATACTCTGTCACAAGAGGTGGTGGGAGCAAGCACAGTGTGGGATTTTAAACATGCCTGGGACAGACACAAGGGAACCTTGAGGTGGGAAGGAGTGGGAAGCAGTGATGAAAAACTACTGACCAGATAGGGTCAGAGGCCACATACAAGTATAGGGATTATGGGCAGACTGGATGGGTCTAGCGATCCTTATCTGCCAACAATGTCTATGTTTCTATGAGGTGGGTTGATAAGAAGATTATGTTGAAAATTCGGGGTCAAAATGTGAAAAAATGACAAAGTTATGACCATTTGCTGCCGTTTCGCTACCCGCGTTTGTAACAATGGAATTTTTAAATATTTTCACCCCAGATTTACAACATAGCCTCCTTATTACCCCACCTCATGCATGTCACAGCTGTTATTTTTCTAATCCTGCCCACAGTATGTTTTTACACCAGTGGCGCAGAATGACGTTGCACTTGTTCATAATGATGTTTTGGCTTCCGTTTCACAATTTATCTGTACTGTGCTACATGAGGTGGGGTAATAAGATGGCTAGGTTTACAATTTGGTCACTGTACATATGTGCCTCTATGGCAGCATTGGAGCACAGGATCCGTAGGACCCTGCGGTCACACAGTGAAATGGGGCTACTCTTACACTATCTCAAAAAGTAACGAAATTCATTGCAAAAAAACTTCATTAATGCATTAGTTAGGGTGAGTACTATAGTGAAAAAAAGGAGGGAAATAAGGCATTAGGGTTTCCAAACCTAACGCCCCACCCACACCCCCACCCTACAGAGACTGATAGGTGTGGGGGGGCATGGGATCATCTGCCATAATGCTCATGCCATTCCCACCCCCACCCAGCAGACACTGACAGACATCGGGCTGTGCCTTGGAGTCATCCACCCTACTACTCACCCCATTCCATAAGTAAATATGGTGAGATGGGTACAGCATAGGGGAATGGGGTGAGTGTTAGGGTGGACAACCTCAAGGCACAGCCTGATGTCTGTCAGAGTCTGCAGGGTGGGGTGACACAACCCTAAAGCCCCATTTCCCTCCTTATTTCACTGTAGTACTCACCCTAACAGATGCATTAATGAAGCATTTTTGCAATGAATACATATATACATGTATATGTATATTCATTGCAAAAAACAGCATTAATTCACCATTAGGGTTGCATCATCAAAAGTAGGGAAATTCAACCTTATGGTTGACAAGGGTTTCACTGCACCCCCACTGTGCATGCAGGAACAGGCATGATGGATGTGTTTTGGCATTTTGAACCCCAGTGCTCACCCCATTGTCCTATACTATACCTGTCTTATGTTACTCATGGAATGGGGTGAGCATTAGGGTTCAAAACACAAACCATATCCATCATGCCTGTTCCTGCATGGATAGTGGGGGTGTCATGTTACCCTTGTCAACCCTATGGTTGAATTTCCCTACTTTTTATGTTGCAACACTAATGGTGCAATGGGGCAGTAATACATTTTTTTTTGCAATGTATTTTTGTATTTATTTTTTTTAGTCTTTGGTAACCGGGTAAGGCCCACTAGGCACAAGTGCCTGTTTTCAGGGGCGACGTGGGAGCACTGGGTGGTTAAGTGACTTGCTCAGAGTCACACAGTATGCAAGTGGAGGTTGTGAGGATCAAACTCAGGTCTGGTCTGCTGGATGTATCAAGCTCATTCACACCTTGTTCCCCTAACCTCTAGGCTATACTGCCAGCCCTTCTTTTTGATAAAGTATAATGTAAGTGGTATGTGGTTGTGGAAGTGCAGGGCCCTCCAGGCACTGTGTCCCTTCACGCTGCCATGAATACATAATGTTATCCATTTCTTAGAGCGCAGGGCCCTATGGGCCCTGCGCAACCATATATCCATAAGTGTAGAGACATTGTAAGGAACCCTCATGTCTCTGTGGGAGCACAGGGTCCTTCGGGCCCTGCAGTCCCAGCACTGTATAATGACATGCACCCCCACTCACATTTTAGCATAATGGTATGTATATGTGGGAACATGGGCCCTGCAGTCCCACTTACACATAAGTACGGAGACATACATCGGGCCTACAGACATGAAAAGAAACCCTTTTAACACAAATCTGGCAATACCTCAGAAACTGTAGCAACTACGAAAAAAAATTCCACTGCAGTTATAATCATGACTTGGAAAGCTCCATGCAGGCTTAGTCCACCACCTAGTGTGAAAAATCTGCATCTCAAACTGTGTTTGAGATACGGGAGCTGAATGGCGCCATGGGCGCTGCAATGTTATCCTATCGGAAATTTTGCAACTTCAGAATGACGTAACTATGGAAGTGGTATAAATGGTTTCACCAACCCACTAAAAGGCACATCAGAAGGGCAAGGGATTGCCATCCTGCAAATTTCAGCCCAAAAGCCTTATCCGTTCCTTTGCTATGAAGTGGCAAACAAAACTGGTTGTTTGGGGCTGTTTTACCATGAAATTCGCAGTAATTGTGTGAAAGTGCCATTGGTTACCATAGTGAAGTTTTGCGCGAAATTGTGAGAAAGCCTGTGTAATTCAGCGAAAGTGCCCCATGTTAACCAATGGGAGTTTCACGCATTTTTGTGGTACTTTCACGAAAGCTTTCCTGGTGCACATATATTTTTCCCATAGAATAAAATGGGAACTTAAAGTTTTATAACTTTTGAACGGATTAATATTTTTTCACTAAACATTTAAAAGGCACTTCCATGACCCAGTTCACATATACCCTATACATTTCGGACCAGACGAACAAACCATTCAGGCTGTGGAGACGAGCAAAGAATTTCACAAAGTTGAGGATTTTTTCACACTAAGGCTGTAAGGGTTTTCACACTCTGCAGGTCCACAACCACAAATCCGACCAGAACAAAACTTTCCAGATCAAAAAATCTATGGAACCACACTGCACACGCTACATTTAAGGCAAATCAGACAAATGGCTACAAAGTTATCAAAGTGCAAAAGTTTGGGTTTAACATAGAAGTTAATGGGCAACCTGCCAGGCCAGTATAATATATATTGATACAATGGCAAGAGATAATCTTGGTCCTAGATTTGTCAGTCTGGGACTGGACCTGGGATGTTATCCCAACATAGCATTCTGGGTCTAGTTCCAGCACACTGACGACTGCAGTAAATATATATAAAAAAAATATATCACTCCACTGCCGTCGTGCTGATCAACTTTAGTGCTGCCCACTACGCTCAGAATCTAATGCTCCCTGCCCACTAACACACTTAGAGAGCGTAATACTCTTCTCACTATTGTTAACTTTTTGTCTTCTGGTACAAAGCACAAAACAACTGTACTGTGGTACCCACAAGCATAATTGAGCAGTGAATAATGATCAAAGTTATTCAGGCACCTGACCGCGTGACTTTCAAAAGGAGAACAAAAAGTTGCACATAAGAGCGGGGTGGACAGCAGATCATGCGGCTTTTCAAAAAAGTTAAACTATCACTTACTCACCCTTCAGTTTCCCCATTTCCCATTGAAGAAAACAGGATCATGATGTAGCCTGAGTGCTGATAATTAAACTGGAAACTCGCTGTCACCTCACCCCTGCTCTCTGTTAACATTGCTTCTCACCCTAACGTTTTCCCAGAACAGTTCGCAAAGGTTTTGTACCGTCAGAACAATTTAATGTGTTCTTGTTCTGTCAGGCTAGGCAGTAAATAAGGAAGGGGGGCAGACTCCAACTACATACTAATGCTCTACTTTTTCTGTAAGTATTCCTGCACTTTCAAAAAATTTCAGAACAATGTGTAGCAAGAATTAATCTTTTAATATTTTTCTTTTTTTTTTTAAATGAGCAATTGTATAATAGAAATAATGCCCTCTAGGGTGGGTGTTATACTGGGATAACATCCCTTCTCAGGTGTTGGATGCCCTTGGCCTGCGGCCTTGGACCAAACCACCCAAGGCAGGATGCTATCCCAGCATAACATCCACCCTGTCAGGCATTATTCCTTTAATATAAATGGCAAAAAACTTTGTTAATGTACAGTTATGGCTGAAGTGACAATAGTAGGAAATGAGACATGGGCTGAGCCCTAGCACACCCTCACTAACCCCCTGACCCACACACACCACTTCCACAGACTGTCATACAAGGCCAGGGTGTGCTTTGGTCTAATCTGACTCCCCATTCCATGTGAAATAAAATTAACATGGTACAGTACTGGAGAATGGGGTAAGAGTTAGGGCCGACGACCCCAAGGCACACCCTGACACATGTTGCTCTGTGGAGGGTTGTGGGTAGGCTGGTGGGGTTGGTTAGAGGGGGATGTTACGGCTCAACCCTAATGTCTCATTTCCTACTTTTGTTGCTTCAACTCTAACTGATGCATTAACAAAGATTTTTGCTATTTATTTCCTTACTTTTTGAGATAGTGTAACAGTATCTTGATTTTACTGTGGGAGTGCAGGGTCATTTGGACCCTGCACTCCCATCCCTCCACAGGTGCACAGATGTTTCTAGCTGTGGAAAAATAGGGGTCTCCGGCCTCTGCGCTTCCATACATTATGTTACGAGCAGGCATAGCAAAATTGCAACAGTGATAACTGTGCCATCGTAAATAATTGTCACCCCCAAATGCTCAACATAACCTTCTTTTCACCTCACCGCATGTACCCAGTACAGACAATTTTCAAATTCCAGTTGAAATGCAATTCTGCACTACTGTGACGCCATTCTGCGCCACAGGTGTGGAACATTTTTTTTCGCAGGATTTCAAAGCTGACAGTTGTACTGTTCATGAGTTGGTGTGAAAAAAATGGCAGTGCTGAAAATCTGGAGTAAAAATATATTTCATACCCAAAGTTACACGAGTGCATAGAAAAATTCCAACGACTGCACGCAACTCAGGCATTTTTAGGTATATTTGCACCAACTTTTCAACATGGCCTTTTTGGGACCCCACCTCATGAACAGTAGCACTGTAATTTTTTAGTCCATCCCGAAAGTTGATATCACACAGTGACTGTGCCATTCTGCGCCACAGGTGCAAAAACATGTTTCAGGCAGGATGTGAAAAATGACAGCTGTACTGTTCATGAGGAGGTGTGAAGAAATGACAATGTTGAAAATCTGGAGTGAAAATACTAAAAATTGGCAAAGTTATGAGTGTGCGTAGAAACTTCACAACGCACACTCATAACGCAGTCATTTTTGGAATTTTTTGTACCAGATTTTCAACATGAGGTTGTTGAGACCCTGCCTCATGAACACTGGCACTGTCATTCTGTTAATCAGTCCCAAAAGGTGATTCCGTACAGAGTCCATGAAATCACCTTTCCTGAAAGAGTAACAAAATGATAGTGCAAGTGTTCATGCCATGGGGTCCCAAGAACTCTATGTTGAAAATTTGGGGACAAAATTCCTTAAAATGGCTAAGATATCAACATAAGTTGAAACTCCCATTGACAGCCATTATACAGCTTACCTTGATTCCTCAGTTTGCAGTTCATCTTTGAATAGTGCAGGCATGTCCCAGTCCAGAGAAGATCACAGTCACCAACCATGGAGGGTAAGTATGGGGTGAAGGAGGGGTATCGGGAGGTGGGTGCAGAGGAGGTTTGGGATGGGGAGGGGATGGGATGGGGAGATGACGAGGGACCATTTTCTTTTCCTCAGGGCAAAAAGGTGTGGGATGGTTTTCTTCTTCAGAAAAACACATTTCGGGACACTGGGGCCTCAGTGTCCCACACCACTGCGGGGGAGTTGAGGGACAAAGGCCAATATAGGGATTGGGACCCCAATGTTGGCAGATCTCCAAAACAATCGACTGCGGGGTGGGGGTTATCCTACACCCGGGATGGGCTTCCCAGTGTCAGAAAAATGTAACTATTTTGGAACACTGGGGGTGGGCTCCCCAGTGTGTCACAGGAGTGAAGTGAGGGCAGGATAAATGCCAACATGGGTATTGGGCACCCTGATGGTGGCAGATTCTAAAAACAATGGACTGCGGGGTGGTGGTTATCTGACACCAGGGGTGGGTATCCTGGTGTCAGAAAAATTTTACTGTTTTGGCACACTGGGGGTGGACTCCCCAGTGTGCAAAAGGAGTGAAGGGGGGTATAAATGCCAAAACAGGGATTGGACACTCCAATGTTGGCAGACCTCCCTGGGGCACATTATGAAACATTTTGTTTTCTTCCCCCACTAAGCGAGAAAACGAAATGTTGGCTAATAAATAGGGATTTACCACGCAAAAAGAGATTTTGTGAGATTTATGAATCCCTTTTTGCAATCCATGTTTGCCAGCTGTTCGCGATTATGAATCCTGGATCGAAACTGCATCTATTCCAAAGACTGAACTGATCATGCTCAGAACACAACATTTCAAAACTGAATAACTTTGGAATGGATTAATATTGTGTCACCAAACTAACACTGGATTGTTCCTTAGGATAACCTCTTTCTACCTTGAAAAGTTCAAGCCAAAAATACAAATACTGTGTGTGCAGCGTGATGTCAAAAAATGACCCTGACATTTGCCAAAAAAAGTGAAAAATGCATTTTGTGATGCTTCACTGCGCAAAACCTGAAAATCTGTTCAAAATCTACCACCCAAGACTGTGTATTCCACATTTTATGCAACTCCATTGAATGGTTGCAAAGTTATTTAAGTGCACAATTTGGGGTTTAACATTAAACTGCCTACTCAACCCTAACTATTAGGGCACCACCGTGCCCTTATAATATATATATTGCAAAAACTCTCTTAATGCATCAGATAGGTTTCTATTAGAGTGAGAAAGTGTAATCTTATCCATATGTGGTTGTGGGAGTGCAGCGCACTCAGGGTCCTGCACTTCCATCAGTCTGTGGTTGTGCTCCCATTCATGCATATTGTAATTGTCTCTGATTTTCATGTGGGAGCGCAGGGTCCTCCGGGCCCTGTGCTCCTATGTAACCATAACAGTAGAGACATTAAAATTAACCCACATCTCCCTGGGGGAGTGCAGGGCACTCCAAGCTCTGCATTCCCATCATGCTCCCATCACTCCATAATGGTATCCATTTGTGGGACCCTGTGCTCCCATCTACCCATAAGTATAGAGACACAGCGCAAGCATAGAGATATTTCAAGTAACCCTTGTGCTGCAAATGGCGCAATATCTCAGTAACCATAGGAACACTGGAAAAAATTCCACCGCAGTTATAATAATGGCCTGGCAACCTGCACATGTGCGTAGGTGTACTAAGCTGCGTTTAACAAAAAAATCTGTTATCTCAAACTGTTTTCATGATATAGGTGCCAAAAGGTACCAAAGATAACCACACGTTCCCCTTCCCCTTCCACTCGCTGACAAGGGACCTCCGTCCTGCTACAGCCCTCCCCCCACTTCTCCATCCTTTGCTTCCACCCATTCTAAACTCTCCTGTTTCCCCTAGTGTCCTGCTAGGACAATATTTATATGCCGTATGCTCAGCCTAGTGGCTATGTTTCACTCTGTTTTTGGTACCACCCTGTAACATACTTTGTTTACCCATTAATTGTTTACCTAATTGCTAATATATGTATACTTTAGGTGTAAATTGGACTGTCTGTCTCCATATCTCCAATGTGGAGCCTTTATAAATGAGTCCCTGACTCAAAGACAATTTCCAAAACTTCAATAAATAAAATAAAATGTTTTTCTAATTGAAACTTCGAAAGTTTGGAATGTTATAACTATGGAACTGATATAAATCTTATCACCAAATCAGCAAAAGGCACATCTGTGAAGCAAGCCCCTTCTACCCTGCAAATTTCAGCCCAAAAGTTCTAACCGTTCATTTGCAGTGAAGTGGCAAAGAAAGAGCAATTTTTTAAAAGTCCTGGCACAAATTTGTGAAACTTTTGCAAATTCTGAGAAACTTTCACAAAATTTGTGAAAGAACATTTGACAAACCTTCACAAATTTGTGAAAGTTTCACAAACGTACTTTCGCAAATTTGTGACACTTCCAACAGAAAAATTTAAAAAACATATTTACAAGCATTATTTTTAAAAACTGCCAGGATTGGTTCCTTGGGCCACGATTAGGTAAACACAACTGTTGGTGTTTACCAAGGGGCAGTATTTTTTGAATTAGTGTTTTTTCTGTGTCTCTAACTGAAAACAAGATGGCAGATTTGCGACACTACTGAACCCATTTGCAAAAGTGAAAAGTTCTTTTGTGAAAATTTAAAGTACTTTTGAGGCGGACATATATTTTTTTGCCATAGGCTATAATGGGAAACTTTAAATTTTAATAACTTTTGAATGGATTATTATTTTTTCACCAAACCTTCAAAAGGCACATCCGTGACCCAGACCCCATATACTCCAACAATTTAAGACCAGACCCCCAAATGTTTCGGACTTACAGATGAGCAAGGAATTTGCACAAAAATGATAAATTTCACATTTTTTTGGCACTCTGCAGCTCTGCAACTGCACATCTGACCAGAAGGAAACTTGCCAGATCCAGAGATCTATAGTACCAAATGGTACATGCAAACTTTCAGGCATATCAGACGAACGGGTGCAAAGTTATTAAACGACAAAGTTTTTAGGTTTAACACAGAAGTGGCTATATATATATATATATATAATACACACACACATATATAAATATATATATATATATATATATATATATATATTTTTTATGCACACACACATATACATATGCTTATACATACTTATATATACTGGCACTGTAGTACCAGTATATTAGGGTTGTGTTGGGATTGTAAGCAATTTTACCCAACAGGGTGGTGGTATTGGGAAATACCGGACCGCCCAGGGAGCCTTATAGCCCCTGGAAGGTCCAGTATAGCCCAATACTGCCCACCCTGGAGGGTATTATTGTGCTTAGAAAATGGTTACCTGTATTATATATGTTTGAGAAAAAAATATTTTAAAATTTAATTTTGTAATGTGATTTTGTAATAAAATAGTTCCTCCACCTGTATTGGAATGCAGTTTTTTTTTTGTTTGAGCTGAGGACTTCTGTCCTACCACAGCCTCTGTACTTGTGACTTTTGGGTGTGGGCGGTATTGGGCAATACCAGATCGCCCAGGGGCATAATGCCTTACAGCCCCTGGAAGGTCTGATATTGTCCATACCGCCCACCCTGGAAGGTATTATTGTGCTTAAAAAAATGGGTACTGAAAAAAATATATAAGTTTAATAAAAAAGTTAATAAAAAAGTTTAAAATAACTTTTAGAATAAAATATGTCCTCCATCTGGATTAGAATGCCCCCCGCCCCAAACACACACATAGATAGGGTTTTTTAGGAGCAGTGGCAATAAGGTAAAAGTAGAGTTTTATTTTTTTACTTACAAAGAACTAGCTTACTGAGTCGGCAAGTTGAGAAAAATGAGTTTAGCAAAACAGAGCGAGAGAGAGAGAGAGAGAGACACACACTATCTGTTTTGCTCTGCCCCTAGTCTTTCATTGCAGTCAACCAAGCAGCCAGTATATTTACATGTGCACAGTGCAGTTACTGTACCTGCTCCCTTTACATGCCATGGGGAGGGATGAGCGTAACAGTGATGAATAGCACAAGCGCGATCGCCGATCGAGACTCAGGAACAGGGTTTCGACTGTTTTTTAATGTCTGCCTGTGTTACTGAGTGTCTGCAGTCAGGATGATAGTGGATTGTTAGATTGAGCGACAAGACACACAACTCAGATTCACCCCATCCCTGTTTCACATTCTGAAGTTGTTTTTTTTTTCTTTCTTTTCAGTATACCCACTCCCTTTATATGCTATGGGGAAGGACGTGCGCTGTACACAATGAGGAATGGGAAAAGCGCGATTGCCAGTCGGGACTCAGGAACAGGGTTCTGACAGTTTCCTTCCACCCACAACCCCTTTTCACAGCTTGAAGTTGTTTTTATTAATGCTGTATTGACCCTTCCTCGTAAAGTTTGAATTCTGTCCCTTCAGTTTATTTTGTTGGGTGGGGAGGGGGGTTACTGAGAGCGGTCACACTGGACTTCACTAGACACCAACAATGGACTGCTCAGGAGAGGTGTGTGTAACTGCCCAATCATCCCTTTTGTTTTCTTGTATTATAATTAAAAACACAAAAAATAGTTTTGATGCCTGGCTGAGTGAGCAGGACTGAGCACTGCAGTTTAGCGGAGTGTGGGTCTTTTGTGGGATGGCAGAGGAATGTTAGGGGTGCTATGAAAAAAACAAAAACAGTGATGTCTCTTTTCAGGTACAGGGATGAGAAAAAAATCAGAAAAATAGCTTGAGGCAGTAGGTTAAGTGGGGCAGATGGTTGGTTGCCAGCTCCTACTAAGTCAAAGAAAAAAAAATTGCAGCCCTTTAAAAGTCAACATTCCGTTGGCACATTAATACTACATAATCAGGCAGGCAGTGACCGGGACTCATTATTTCCCAGTCTCTGTTGCCCGATACCGGACCGGCTACTTGATGGGATTAGCCAATCACAAATGAGAATTCTTCCTGCCCATTTTCTAATCATTAACAGAGCCCATGTTAGAGCCTTAGGTCGCAGCCATCTTAGACTCTAGCACTGCAAACATTGGTATGCTCCTTCTCAGTCTTAGGGTCTTTCCAGCCTCCAAATTGTAAGAAACATGTTGCTAGAACTACATGCACACTTTTGTCCATGTCAAAGTTCTCACAAACATACATTTTAAGCTAATGTAACTTTTACAAACAAAAGTAAAGGAAAGTCTATTGATGCTTGTACTTGTAATTGTAAATGAACTTTAGACCCTCAGTCCAGTGCTCTTACCCAGTTAAATTAAAAATGAAAATAAATAAAAAGAGTTAAGTGTTTCTGAGGGAGGGCTATGAGGTACACTGTGTAGTTTGCTTTTTTTTTTTAAAACTTTATTTTCAAATTTTTTAATGCATAACAATACAGCTTAAAAGACTTTGTAGGTAAGCATAATCATGTTGGATACATCTGATTAGACATCTGAGGTGTTATTCCGGATACTGGAATTTAAGGAGCAATATCCTAAAATCCTAATATCCTAAAAACACCTATTATCCTAATTATTTGTTTTTAAAATAGATGATCTGAGCAACGCTATTTGTGATCACTGTCAACTGCATCAGCTGCATGCATTCTGTACAGTTTTAACTGGTGTCAGCCAGATATCAACACATAACGTGACAGAAAATGTGTTAGGGAAACCCCAAAATGGTCACATGGCCCACAGGAACGGGGGATTATGGTACATAACAGTCCATGTAAGAACTGTTATGGCCTCCTCTTCAGAAATCCTTCTGGTTTTTCACAAACCAGAAAGGATCCTGTAAAAATTATGGTATGAGTCATCTCCTGATTTAGGTAGGGTTGTGGAGGCTATGAGTAAATGAAGTTACTACACACATTTCTTAAAAAGGAAGGAAAGTCATGCCAAAAAACCTAGGTTAATGCTCATTAGGGTTGCTACCGCACAAAACGTAAACTGCACAAAGTTTGGAACTAAGCTATTAGGGTTGTAAACACAATGCCCACAAAGTCTGGGAAATGGCTGTGAGGATTCTTATGTCCAACTCCCACCCACCGTACCATCTTTCCTACCCTCATGACCCAAGGACAGTCCACAGTTACTGGTCCATAGACCAATGGTATGATACCTCATACAGGATCAATACAGCAAAATTGGTATATTGAAACCCTAATCTCCAGCACTCCGCTACTGTTTTTACTAGGGTGGGACAAATCAGTCAGCCAGGTGGCCAATGGCTTGTAAAACAGTTGGTTTTGCAACAAGATTTGGATGCTTACTAGCTAACTGGGTGCCTGCCAATGAAGTGTTTTTTGTGCCCTGAAAAATGATGGCCACTAAGCTTTCTGGGTGTTGTTTTTGCAGCCCTAACAGTTTATTTCCAACCTTTGTGTAGTCTGAATTTTGTGCTGTATCAACCCTAGTATCCATGAAGGTAGCACATCAGTGCTACTGTATTTGTGCCATTTGGAAAAAGTTGTATGTTGTTTTTCTCACCTGATGATGGCTGCCTGGGGCTGCTTGTGTGGTCTTGTCCTTTGTTGTTTTTTTTGGGAGGAGGGTTAGGTTGGAAACCCTAATGCTACATTTCCATACTTTTGTGTGGTGAAGCTGAACCTTAACCAGTGCATTAACAATTTTTTGCAATATATATTACATATTTTCTTTGCAAAAAACTGTGTTACTACATCAGTCAGGGTACAGATTAAACTGACAAAAGTAAGGAAATGTGGTGTTAGGGTTTCCAACCCTACCCTACCCCCCACGCATTACAAGGAAAAAAACATTACAGTTTTCACTGCCCTGACTCTTGGTGAATCAGGGGTGGGGTCTTCTTTGGAGTTCTTGATCTTAACTCTCACCTCATTGTGATATAGCCTTCAAACTTACAGAACTGTGTCTCCCACATGTTACCAAAGCTGTGTAGGCCTTGTCTGAAGGAAACATATGACATGTCACCTTACTTGGTCATGGAATGAGTGGGCATTAGGGTTGGGAACCCCAAGGAAGACCCCATCCCAAACATGTGTAGATTTTTGATTTATGTATAGCAAAGGGGAGAGACAGAAGTTAGGATCATGCCCCAACCCCCAAACTTGTTTGTGATTGGTACCTGGATGGCACAGCACTCCAAGTAAAGTCAGTGGGCTGTGAGAGAATGCATGGGTTCAAAACTCTTCCTCTAAATTTTGTTGTGCTATACTTTAGGTTGTAGTGAGGGAGCAACCTAAAGCACCTTCATCAATATTTGAGCTATTCTACTTTCTCTGGTGAGAGCAGAGAGTCTATACCCAATATTCCTGGAATAACTATTCTGGGCATATTGATCAACATTATTTCTAGGGACGTGTATATGATGTTCATTCACACTTCATTGGCAATGTCCTTTCCCTTTAAATCTTCAAGCTGGCTACTCCCACCCACCCACGTGGTATATCCCTTGGCTCCACCCCATGATGTCAGATCTTCCTTTCCACTGGAAGAAGCAGGTTCCCTCCTTACTGGTCCCATGTTGAGTAGGCCCTGGTGCTCAAATCTTCAGAAATCTTCAGATTTATTTCCAAAACTTAAACTCACAAGAGTTTTGTCTTTGCTACGATCTTCGATCATGACTGCGATGGAGGAAAAATCCTCACTCGGGTTCCGCCAGTGTCCCTGTGGGCAGAAGATGTTGTGTACAGCCCCCACTCAATATGCATTGACTGCCTAGGCCACAAGCATGATCCTCGGCGTGCAAATTTTGAAGGTCTTTTCAACCATCGGTTCTTCAAGACTGCCTCACCCAATTGCAGCTGGGATGTCCAGAAAAACAGAATCCATCAGTCAAATCTAAAGATGCCCATTGGGTGATCTCCATGGCTGTAGGGTCTGCTGAGGAGTGGAAACAAATAAAGGCCTTCAAGGAGGAGGCAGCTCGGGCTGCTGATCAGTCCTCTTCTGCATCACGGGAGGACTTGGTATCCGCAAACACTCAGTCATCTCTTCGAGATGACGTAGCCCAACTTCTCTACAAGGAGGTAGTGGTCTGGCTAGTGGATCATCCAGTACACCCAGGGTTTGTCTCCAAGGTACTTCCTAGTGCTGAGACAGACGGTGGGGCTGGTGCCTCATTCTAGATCTGCATGACCTGAACAAGTTCCTCAGGTCCCGCACTTTCAGGATGGTAATTTTGTCCCAGATCATACCATCTCTCGAGCAGGACATGTGGTTCTGCTCTCTGGATCTTCAGGACATGTTCTTTCACATCACGATCCATCCATCTCACTGAAGGTTTCTCTGCTTCCTAGTTCCAAGCCATGCCATTTGGCCAGTCCTCAGCACCCAGGGTCTTCACCAAATGTATTGCAGAGTTGTCAGCCTACCTGCAGTGTCAAGGGGTCCGTGTGTACCCCTACCTGGATGACTGGCTGATAGCGGGTCCCTCCAAGCAGGAGGTAGAGGGGACCTGGGACCTGGCCCTCCAGACCTGCATCAACCTTGGCCTCCTAGTCAATGAGACCAAGTCAGAACTTGTACCCTCACAGGTGATCAGCTTCATCAGGGCAGAGCTTGACTCTTGCAGAGCCAGAGCCCGGCTCCCAATGGACAGGATGAAGGTTATCTCCTCCTTTGACCAATCATTTCTGCTTGGACACTTGCACCCTGCCTGGGATTTTCTGCACCTTCTGGGCTACATGGTGGCCTACACCACCATGGTCCGATGGGGCCGGTGGCATATGTGATCCTTGCAGTGGGAGCTGGCCAGCCAGTGGTCTCAGCACAAAGATCACTTCAACCATCTGATCACTGTGACCCAGAAGATGTGGGATGCTCTTGTTGGTGGACCATCCCAGAAAATCTGCAGGAAGGGATCCTTTGTCCGTTGCGAGCTGATGGTCATCTGAACGACCAACACCTCTCTCATGGGCTGGGGTGCCCATCTGGGGGAACACAGAGTCCATTGTGTCTGGACCCCTAAAGAGTCCCAATGCCACATTAAGCTGCTGGAGCTCCAAGCAGTTCAGCTGGCACTGACTGCATTTGCTCCATTTGTTCGGGATCAGGTGGTTCAAGTCAAGATTGTCAACACCATAATCACGTATTACCTCAACAAACAAGACGGGAAACACTCCCTGCATTTGTGCAAGGAAGCTTTCCACACATGGACTCCCATGCGCAGACTGGAGGCGGATCTCCTAGCCATCCATGTGGCAGAAGCCTCCAGTCAGCTGGCGGATTCCCTCAGCTGGGTGGGTGAGGCGTCTCACAAGTGGTCCCTCCACCCAGAGGTAGTTCACAGTCTATTCTCCCTGTGGGGCACCTCTGAGGTGGATCTGTTCACCTCTAGGGAGAACATGAAGCTGAGGCTGTTTTGTGCCTGCCCTCCCCTCAGCAGGGCTCACTGCAGGGGGATGCCTTCTTGAGGCCATGGACCCCATGCCTCTTTTTTGCCTACCTTCCACTTCCCTTGAGCCACAAGGTGCTATTCAAGGGCAGGAGGGACAGGGCACAGGTGATCCTGGTGGCTCTGGACTGGCCCCGCCAGTTTTGGTACCCAGATCTCCTTAGCCTCAGCAACAGGCTCCCAAGGCATCTTCTGTTACACCTTGACCTGCTCTCCATCAATCAGGGGAAGGTTCTCCATCTGGACCTTCAATCCCTGCACCTGACAGCCTAGTTTCTGAGCAGCTAGAGTTCCAGGCTTTGGGTCTCTCCAAAGATTTCTTCACACTTGTGGAGGTATTGAGGAAGGAATCAACCAAGAAGTGCTATGCCTTCAAATGGAAGAGATTCTCCATTTGGTGTCAGGACAAGGGACTGGACCCTTTGACCTGTCTAGTGGCTAGCATCCTAGACTACCTATGGTCTCTCTCCAAAGGGGAACTTTGGTCAATGACCTTTAAGGTGCATCTGGCATCCATCTCTGTTTACTGGGCATGGGCTGGTCAGCAGTAAGTGGTGCAGGAGAAGGTGGTCTGGCACTTTTTTAAAGGCCTCAATCACATATCCCCTCCAGTGTGTGAACCACCACCACCATGGAATCTACTACTGGTACTGGCAAAACTTGTGGGTAAGCCATTCGAACTGATGCACAAATGTGTGATGTCACACTTGTCATGGAAAACTGCCTTCTTGGTGGCTATCCTGTTAGCCAGAAGGACTGGGGAGCTCCAGGTGCTCTCAGTCGAGTCTCCTTATTTGGTCTTCCACAGGGACTAGGTTGTCCTGTGACCCAACCTGAAGTTTCTTCTGAAGGTTGTGTTGGAGTTTCACCTGAATCAGGTGATGACTCTTCTGGTGTTCTACTCTAATCACACCTTGGATGCCGAATACAGGCTCCATACTCTGGATCTGAAGCGAGCGCTAGCCTATTACAAAGAGTGCACGGCCGGAGTTCAGGGAGAGGTTCTCCAGCTGTTTGTCACCTATGCTGAAACTGCATCTGGCAGACCTGCAGCCAAGTGGATGATTGGCAGGTGGATCATGTTCTGCATTGATCTCTGCTATAGGCTGATGGGTAGGGAGCCTCCCGTTGGGCTAAGGACTCATTCCACTTGCCATACCACTGCATCAACGGCTGCTACTAGGGATGTCCCTATCCAGGAAATCTGCAGGGATGCTACCTGGAAGCCAGCACGCACCTTCATTTTCCATTACCACATTGACCTAGAGTCATGCCAGGATGCTGTTTTTGGGGTCTCAGTTTTCCAATCTCTGATTCCAAAGTAGGGGTTGTGCACCTTGCCTCCCTCCTCCCAGAGAATTGCTAAGAGTCTTCCAATGAAGTGTGGATGAACATCATATCCACATCCCTAGAAAAACAAATTACTCACCTGTAACAGTAGTCCTAGGAGTGGTATATGATGTTCATCCACACGGACCCACCCGACCTCCCCTGCTTTGGCACTACACTCTGCTTCCCAGCAGGCAAGATCTGGTGTCACGGACAGAGCCAGGGGTGTACCATCTGGGTGGGTGGGAGGGAGGAGCCAGCTTGGAGACTTCCCGCAAGATTTAAAGGGAAAGGACACTGCCAATGAAGTGTGGATGAACATAATATACCACTCCTAGAACTACTGTTACAGGTGAGTAAACTATTTTTCCCAGTCATTTTATACTGAACCTAAGTCTGCATAATTATTTATTTGGATTCTGTTTTTTGTTTTGTGTTTGCTTTAAGTAGTTTATTTAAGATGTTACTATACTGTTAGGAAAATTGGGTGGGAGGGGGTAGGTGGTGAGTGGGTGACAGTTGTAGTATAACAGTCTGACTGGAGGGTTAGCATTTATTGTGCATTAGTTGGTATGACTAGTTGAGGAGACTTTGTAGTGTGAGTGGGGTGGTTAGAGTGTGTTTGTGGAATTTGGGAAGAGTAAATTGGGTGGAATTCTAATTGATTTGTAGGCAGGTGCTTAATGTGGTGGAACTGTGTGGGGGACTCAGGGCCCCTTGACTTAGTTACTCCCCATCCCAGCTACTAGACCTCTGCCTCTTTGATGGCCCCTCCCCCGTTAGTGGTGGAATATAAGCACTGCATAGAAGTAGGCATCATTAGGAGGTGGGATTGTAGGTGGCAGGGTATGGGGGTGCTACTGGGGGGCACTATAGTGCTGGCAAGGACCAGAAGGTGCCCATGGATGAAATGGGCCCAAAAGAGAGGCCAGATGTGGGTGGTACCCATACACAGAGCTCCCACTGAACCAAGTGGGCAGGTAGGCATTAGGCCAGTAGCCTTCTTTCTTCCCATGTGAGTAGTGCTCTGCAATGCCAGATCAATGAGGAACAAGCCAGCCATTATGTCTGATTTAATGTTTTGTTCTTTCCTTGATCTAGCTTGCATTATGGAGAGTTTGTTTAGTGACAATGCCAGTCCTGTTTTGGAGGCAGCTGTCCTGGCTGGTTTTCCTTAGTGCATTGCCCTAGGAGGGACCGTGGGGAAGGGGCTGGCCATTTGTGTTAGATCCAAGATGAACTTCACTGTTCATCACCTGGGGAAACTTTTGTCATTTGAATGCATGACCATGCATGGGGGTCCAGGTGCAGGCTGCAGAATCCCTCTGGTGGACCTGCCTCAGGGCATGAGAGAGAGTTTAATTTGTTTATTTTATTTATTTATGCACTTGATAACTGGATAAGTACACTGGTCCCAGGAACAGTTGTCAGGCATGACCCGGGGCCATCCTGATGGCATGTAGAGTATAAACATTACAACAACTTAGGAGTTACAAGAACAGTTGACTATAATGTTGACATTAGGATTGATACAAAAATACAGATATTTACATTTACATCTCACTGGGGCTTGAGATCAGCAAGCTCAAGATTGATCTGGTCAGATGGTTGGATCACTGAACAGTGAGGCTCTTGTTTGTGGCACCTTCCTGTAGTCCACCCCTAGTGGAGACAGCTCACTACCACTCTTTGAAAGGATTGTTCCCGGGGTACTCCAGCCTGTGCTAGATCTCTTGGCTGTGATGGCTACTTGTGGGACTGGATTAGAGGAAGTGGCAGTGGCCTATTATAGGGCCACCACCATAGCTTTTGATGCAGTCGCACTGGTCCATTTATGGCCCAGGGCCTCATGCTTGAGATCCCTGTGGTTTGATGGGGAGCTCAGGGAGCTGAAGTTTAAGAGTCGGAGTTTGGAACATTGTTGAAGGAGATCTAGGTCCATTGAGGACAGACTGGCTTTGTGCACTCACTATGGTGAGTATCAATGGGCAATGTCCCATAAGAATACAGTATTTCTGTCCTGGGAAACTGCAGCAGGGAGAAACTGACCAGCTCACTTCTTCTGGGCAGAAGACAAACTGTTGAATCCAGTCTGTCTGCAACTGGTGAGAGCAATTTCAGCCACTTGTGAAGAGTTTACTCAGTTTTTCTCTGACAGAGTGTCCTCAGTTCAGTCGGCGATCTCCCCAGTCAGGTTACAGTGACCTGGCAGGGTGAGCCTGGTGATACTGGATGCCCTCCTTAGGTCTCTGAAGAGTTTTGGACAGTTTTGATAGAAGATGTCGATGAGCTGACTTTAGAGCTTTGGCCCATCTTTTGTAAACTGGACCTGGACCCAACATGCCCTTTGGATAGGTGTGCGAAGTTTCTGGGTCCAGTGTTTGCTGAGGAAGGGACCATCCAGAGTGCCTTGAAAAATGTGCTGGTTAGGCCTCTCCATAAGAAACAATCTTTGGGCATTGACTGCTTGATGAATTATAGACCAGTCATTTGATTGCTTGCTTTTAGAATGTTTGAAGTCCTCCTTTTTAGGAGAAGGTTATTGATAAGATGGTGGTGCTACAGTCTGAGTAACACCTCTTGACTTTTGACATCTTTGAATCTGTCCTGTCCAGATTTAGGTCACGGCCCAACACTGAGACTGCATTGGTCTGGGTACATTATGATCTTCTCAAGGTAAGGGATAGAGGAGAGTGGTCAGTTCTTGTCCTCCTCAGTCTCTCTTCAGCATTCGATACCATGGATCATGGGTTGTTTTTGGATAATTTTAGAGAGTACTATGGACTCACTGGCACTGTCATCTGCTAGTTTAAGTCCTTCCTCAGCGATAGATGCAGAGGGTGGTGATAGGGAATTACTCCTCACTCCTGAAGCCCCTACAATGTGGTGTGCCCCAGGGAACAATTCTTTCACTTATGTTATTTGCAGTGTACATGCTACCCCTGGGACGGATCATTCAACAGTAGAGTCTGCGTTTTCATTGCTATGCTGGTAATACCCAGCTATGCCTGTTTTTTGCCCCAGGACACCAGATGCAGTTGAGGTGTTAAATGTGTGCCTGGCTGTGATTCAGGATTGGATGTCATCTAGCTGACTAACTCAGCCTAGACAAGATGGAGGTACTCGTGATTGAACCTGGTCGGAGGTGAGGTACAGAGGCCACATGGTGGAAACTGTCCTTGTGCTGGGCTCCTTCAGTGTAGAGGCCTCTCCTAAGGTGAAGAATCTAGGGGTCATTCTAGAAGAAAGGCTGACATTGGAAGCTCAGGTGTCAGCTGTAGTCTAGAGTGACTTTTACCATCTCAGAAATATGAAAACAAAAGACCACCAGCTTTCAAGGAACTCTGCTTTTGCACCATGAACTGTAGTTTTCATGCAAACTGTGTGAAAATGGAAGATATACAGTACCTATATCTTACATAAAATAAACTCTGGCCAGAGCCGATATGGCTGCAGCTGCACTTTAAGATGCTCAATGAGCTCACGGTGGAACAGTGCACTGTGCCCAAGATAGCCGCAGGAGCTCAGTAGGCATGTGCGAGCAGCGGTGAAAGTCACACATGCACTGAGCTCCGGTGGCCATCTTGTGCACAGTGGACTGTCTCACTGTGAATGTAGTGCATATGCACAATGAGCGGAGGAAATTGTGCATGTACACTGAGCTCTGGTAGCCATCTTGTGCATGGCAGACTGTCTCACTGTGAACGTAGTGCACATGCGCAGTGAGCGGAGGAAATTGTGCATGTACAGATGCACGCTGAGCGGAGTGCTCTGACTGATCGAATTGTGCTGCAGCTCCAAATTTGCATTGTGGTCTGAATCTGGTTAGTCGTTTTTAGAGCTGACTGCAACATGACTGCAGGCTCCATCCACTGCAGCCGTAAAAAGGCCCTTTGTAGCACAAACTGTAGATATCGAGTGCTCAAGCCTGTTGACTCTGAGTACCCCTTCCTCATTTCTGACACCGGGACTCCAACCGCGATGTTGGCCATCAATTAAATAATAATAAACAAAATATGTCAATCTGGAGCCCATCTCCCATGGCCTTCACTTACCCAAACTCTCTTCCCACATGTCTGGATATAAAACATGAGTCTAGGGGTGCTCAATCCTTGTAGCTCACTGTGTCCCCCATTTTGCCACCAGGGCCCCAACCCCTGTATTAGACGTGAATTACATAACACAACAGATATGGCAACTGGGAATCCATGTTTAGGTAATAAAAACAAATGTCTGGGGAGGAGGGTGGGAAATAATTGGTTGGGTGAAGGGAGGTCATGGAACTAACAGACACAGTAAGGAGCTGAAAAGATAGGGGTCATAATAATGAGCCTTGGCAAATCAGTAGTGTGGATTTCCTCAGGGTTTTCAACACTAATGCCCACCCACTTCCCCTAGCCCCAAACCTCATGACCCATGGCCAAGATACAGGTGCAGGGAAATGCCCCAGGGTCTGCTACTTTAAGCTATAAATCTGGGTCAGCCCCCAAAAATCATATTTTGGGTTACATTTACAAGATGCTATTTACAGGATGTGGTCGTAAGGTAGGGTTGGGTGGTGACTTGGCCACCCTGAGTATTTTGGACCAAAATGACACAGTTGGGAAAAATTATGACTAACAGAAAAAAAACAAGAAAAAATATGGTAATTATGCATGTGCAATATGGACATTTTAGGACTTGGGTATTTTCCAGGCTTTCTTTCATTCTTATTTGCCGATAGAGGAGCACATTGAAGAACATTAAGGATCCATGACGAGGGATTGAACTGTGAGTACAAGCGGTGGGAGAGGAGGGTGGTATGGGAGCTTGAGTGTTGACGAGGTTTTTTTTTTATTGCAGGGCAGATGCTGGGGGGAGTTTACCGGTGGTAGGTTTGGGTATCTGCCACCAGTCCATCTGAAGATTAAGTGGATGGGAGGGAGTACACTGGAAGTGGGACTGGGCACCTGCTGCTTGTCAATCTAAAGATCAATTGGGTGGGAGTAGGGGATACCAATGGTGGAGTTGGGCTCTTACAGCCAGTTTCTTCAAGAATTGGTTGAGCAGGAGGTGATATCATTGGCAGGGTTGGGCACCTACCACCTGTTTCATGACTCTTGTCATGAAATAGGCCCCCTCATGGAATGGATGTGCATCAGTTTCACAAAAATCCACTTATGAAAAAAATGTTGCAAAACGCTCTGTGCATGCCCCCCATTATTTTTAAAAAAAAAACAGCTTTATTGGTGGAGTCTGAGGTATAACAATACAAAATAGATGAAGCTTGATATGTAACATTTGATTTACAACATTAAATATTCAGAAGAGAAAATAGAAAAATGCACTCAAAGCCCATTCACAGGTGCTCAGAAATGTTTTATTATGCATGCGGAGTTGACAGCCAACTGTTCCAAACACAAAAAAAACAACAAAGATATTCTTTTGTGGTTCGGCTAGCTGGTTGTCTACTCCGTATACATAATAAAACATGTCTGAGCACCCGCGAACAGGCTTTGAGTATGTTTTTTTATTTTCTCTTCTGAGTCAAGTTGAAATAACGTGCTGTGGCTCTCTGAGCTGCCTTTTTTGTTGTTGCTGTTTAATATTGAATATTTCTTTCATGGAGGCCAGCCCAGTGGCGTGGATGGCTGATGTGCTGTGCCTTACCTCCTGCCACGCTAGTGACCCATGTTTGGTGATGACCATGGGCTGCTGGGGTCATCCGGGGGGGAGGGCTGAGTGAGGATCGAGTGTCCACTTGGCAGCTCTCCTCTCCCAGACTGAGGAAGTTGGCTCTCCCAGCCTTTGACTGCCATGATGTGGAGGCATTGTGGTGATGTGGGTGATGGAGGGAAGCCAGGCACTAGGCTAGGGGTGTGAGGAGCAGAGTCACTCAAGCCAAGGTGTGTGTGCATGCCTCTACATGGACGCCTGACCTTGTCTGGGACTCCGGGGGTAAGGGGAAAAAAACAGGTGGTAAATTGTGGGTTTGGGCTTGATGAAGCCCCTCCCCCACTAGCACTGACAGTCTGCCCGAGACTGGCGGATATGTGACTTGGGACGGCCTCAGAGCCTGAATGGGATGGGGTGCTACAGCTGCCCAGCCTGCCAGAAGTATAAAGGAAGGTATTGCAAAAAAAATATTCCACACATGTTTATTGGAGTCTATTGTTTTACAGGTACTTCTATCATCTTTGGGGAATGCAGAATTCATTCCTGCTGATTGTGCTGGAAGAGCCATCAAAAACAGATATGAGAACAACTGTTGTACTTAATGGAGGAGGCAGTACAGGCAGCATAGCACAGTGGTTTAAGGATCTGAGCTGCAAACCTAGAGACCTGGGTTTGAATCCCACAGCCCCCACTTGCATACTGTGTGACCCTGAGCAAGTTGCTTAACTTTCTTGTGCTCCTAGGTCACACCTGGAAACAAGCTTCAGCTTAGTGTGCCTCTCCTGGTTAAACAATTTCCCCTTTTCCTTAATAAAAATTACTTATGAACATCTGAACGGTGGCTGCTTGTCCCTCTTAATGGTACCCTTGTGCTTGACGTATGGGCTTTATGAGCCACTCACCTCTAGTTGTGAGTGGTTAAAGGAGCAGTGACTCCTAATCCCCGTCACTCCCCGTGTATGCAGACATCATCAACTGATCAGAGGAGGCCCTCTTGTTCCTGGATAAGTGGAGTTTGTTCTCATGTGCTATTTGGTCATTCCTGTCTCCCCTCCCCGGAATGGTGACCTGAGATACTGTCTCTGGCATCAAGTCATATAGTTCCTACCGTTGCTACACTTCTATATGTTTTTCTAGTATCAGTCATAGGGTAGCTGTTATTCTTTCCATCTTTTGTAACTCATGTAACCTCAACACCCCAGTCTGCAGTGAAGGTTGTGTAAGCGATAGCCCTATCATTGTAAGGCCATTCAGGGCTGCTGTGCATAAGGCTCTGATTAGCATTTGTTTTGGCTTATTTCTGGCCTCAGGAACTGTCTTCCCTCAAACCAGGTGTTCAAATGTAAATGGGATATTGATCCTCCAGAAGTGTTTCAGGGCTCTGTGTATCTGTGACCAATACGCCTGTACTTTTGGGCAGTCCCAAAAGATATGGCAGTGTGTCCCCACCTGGCCACATGGCCATAACTGGCAGTGGCTCAGCAGGTTGTACACTCATCTCTGAGGCCAGAAGACTGGAAGGCTGTGGGTTCTATTCCCGCATCAGGAATTTGGGGCAACATCTCAATACTGTCTCTGTAGTGCTGCATGATGGAGGTACTGTACTCCTGAGGTGCCATCTTTCAGATGAGGCGTTAAAACAAGGTCCCGTCTGCCTGTTCTGATGGCTGTTCAGGTGGACATTAAGGATTCTAATGTACTTCTTGAAAAGAAGAGGGGAATTTTGCTAGTGTCCTGGCCAAATTCCCCCATTCACTAAAAATAATACCAACAACTTAATCTGGTTCAGTTTCGTTGGCTTCCATCTATAATGCCCCGGATGAGACTGAAAATAGGCAGAATTTCCTAGTCTTCTTTCCCAGTCAACAAAACTAAATACACATCAAAAACATTTTGCTTTTAATAATTTTAAAACTGTCAGTAAAACCGCCTATCAAAGAATCATCTGGGCCAAAGTCTAACAAACCTAAAAATTTCAGGTTTCAACTGCTAGCCATTTTTGTGCTATTTGTGAGTAAAACAAAGTCTTGATTGCCATATTATGATGTGTTTTCAGCCATCTAGAACTGTTAAACCACAGAACAGACTATTGCTCAGTTTACAGGATCCAGAGACCCTGGCACTAACTCCACACATGCCAGATTTCTGGCTATTCGGTACATGGACAGCCATGTTATTAATGTGCAAAAACTGTGTTTAATATTAAATGGACTACTGGGCCCTAATGTGCCTGTATGATAGAGAATATCTGAGGATAAAGAGTTGGATGCAACTAAATATTGGTCCAATTGCTGTTTGTGTTACCATAACAGGAAACTCTTTTAAGATGTGGTGAGTTCTCATATTAATTTTTTTATGTTTAGGTAATAAATTTCTTTGCGTAAAACTTATTTTTCTTCATAAACTGCAAAATTTGCCATTATTGTGATTACTTATTAAAGTGTCAGATCCTGCATTCTGATATGAAAGTAAATCATGAACAGTTGGTTGCAATCCCATGTTCCTATGACTGCAGACAAAATATGGTCGAACATGGATGAATTATCGTTGACCATGGTGTACCCAGAACATTCAGAAAACATACTTGAATTGGGAGTCATAATACTCAGAGATCATGCTTGAACAACTCCATAGCAACTTTGACCAAGAACAGTTGCTGAATGGACCAAAACAATGCACTCATTTATTTATTTATTTAGTTTTGTTGACCGGGTAAGTGCACTAGACAAATCCTGCCTATTTTCAGGCATGACCCGGGGGAGGGGGTACAGATGAATACCAACTGACCTTGAACCAGATTAAGTTGTTAAGTTGTTAATTAATATGGTCTATTGATAACTACAGATTCTCGCTGTGGGACTTCAATAAACTTTAGATTGTAGGGATACAGCTACTACTTCAATATATTCTGAGATACTGTTTTTAGTTTTGGAAAATAAGATACACTAAGCAGCTGTTATTTGAAGCTATGATAAAAATGGCCTCATATTAAAAAATGGGCACAGCGGATGTATAGGGGCATGTTGGGGCAGTGCTAAGCCAAGCAGTGAACCAGACCTGCTACTACCGGTTGCTCATGGCTTGATATTCAGATGACCCCATGCAAATGAGCCCATTGTGTATGCAAAGCACGGAGGGGCCATTTGGATGTCCATTATGGGCACATTTGCATGGCAAGTAGCAGCAGGTTTGCACCTCTGTGACTGACTCCACCCCCACCCTGATTGCCCAGTCCCATGAAATAGATTCCCTGGTGTCCAGTGGTTCAACCAGCCTCCAGTCACTGTCACTGGTGTAAATATGATCATTCCTGGTGCGTAATGGTCCCCCAGCCCTCCAGTCACCATCCCTGGTGTAAATGTGATCATCCCTGTTGCCTAGTGATCCTCCCTCCAGTCACCATCCCCCGTGTAATTTAAATCATCCCTGGTGTCCAGTGGTCCCCCGCTCACCAGCCCTGTAGTCAATAACAAATTCCCTGGCATCTAGTGGTACCTCCCAACACCAATACCTATCTCTGTACCAATGTACCCTTCCCTGGCATCTAGTGGCCCCCATATTACAGGCACTGGCAACCCCCCCCCCCGCAACACCTCCTTACCTTCAGAGCTAGTGTTGTGGATCCCATACGGCTACTGGCACAGCCCTTCTCTCACCTCCTCAGCTGGCTGCCATGTGGAAAGACAGATAGCATACATTCAATGTATTGTAGTGGGAGCACAGTCTGTGTACTGTACAGTAAGCATGCAGCTGGTGTACTGTACAGGGAGTACACAGGCCGTACACTCCCTGTACAATACTCAGGCCACACACTCTGTACAATATATAGGATGCAAGCCCTGTACAATACAGAGGATATGTGCCCTGTACAGTACATTGAAACTGTGTTAACTGTCTTTCCATATGGCAGCTGGCTGAGAGGTGAGAGGAGAGCTGTGCTGGTGGCACATAGGATCCGTGACAGGTAAGAGAGGATTGGCAGGGTGAGTTTGTCATTGCTTTTTTTGTCATTCTCGATGCCCTACAGGGGGCATGCCTCAGCCGGCAAGTGGTGGAACCCACTAGGGAGGGAGCAATCTTAGATGTGGAACTGTCAAATGGGGACAGAGAAAGGATCTCGGATTTGGAAGTGGGTAGCCATCTGGGAGCTAGTGACCACCAAACTGTGTGGTTCACGATAAACACAGTTATAGAGTCAAGCCGTACAAAAACAAGAGTGTTGGACATTAGGAGGGCTGACTTTGGGAAAATGGGAGGGTGCCTCAGAAAAGCATCGGCAAATGGGCAAGAAGGAGGGGTGGAGGAACAATGGGGATGAAGGGAGGGATAGTGAGGCTTAATAAAGGGAAAGGAGGGTGGGCAGAGGAGGACAGTGAAAAAGCAGGGATACTGAATGAATAATTCTGCTCAGTAGTCACAAGAGGTGAGGAGGCATCTAAATCAAAGAATAGAAGCACTCTGGATAGGGAGGTCGATGCCAGTTCATTCACAGAAGAAAGGGTTCCGAAAGAACTCTTAGAACTGAAGATGGACAAAGCAGTGGGGCCTGATGGGATTCACCTAAGAATTCTAAAAGAAATAAGGGTAGAACTAGTGACACCACTGACTACCCTTTTTAACAAATCAAGGGAGGATGGTGTGGTACCAGAGGACTGGAGGACTGAAGGAGGGCAGACGTGGCTCCCCTTCACAAAAGTGGGAGCAAGACAGAGGCTGGAAACTACAGAACTGTTAGAAGATAGATTAAAGAAGCTTAATATGTATACACCCATGGAGAGGAGGGAGAGGGCGGACATGATAGAAACTTTCCAGCACATCAAGGGAATCAACAGAGTCCAAGAGGGTAGCATCTTTCAGAAAAAGAGATGTGCAAGAACAAGGGGCCACAATTTGAAGATTGAGGGGGGAAGGCTCTGAGGTAATGTGAGGGAGTATTGTTTCATGGAGAGGGTTGTGGATACATGGAAGAGCCTTCCTGAGGAGGTAGTGGATCAAAAACAGTGGGGGAATTCAAGAATGCGTGGGACAGACATAAGGCAATTCTAGTGGGGGGTAGGAGGAAGTAGACTATTGGTTAACTAGGATCTGCAGCCTATCCATTAGGTAGGGAAATCGGCAGACTAGGTGGGCCAAGCGGTCTATATCTGCCATCAAATTCTATGTTTCTTCTGGTGGTGGGGGGCCAGAAGATGCCAGGGAAGGGCACGCTGGTACAGGGGCATTGATCAGTGAGTTGGGGGAAGGTGCCACCAGATGCCAGGGAATATGTGATTGACCATGGGGCTGGCAACTGGTGAGTGTGATGTTCACTGGATGCCAAGGAGTTATTTCATTATAATGGGGCTGGCAATTGGAGGGTGGGGGGTCCACTAGACACAAGGAAATTATTTCATTATAATGGGGCTGGCGATTGGAGGGCTGTGGGGAACCTCTGAACACCAGGGACATTTTTTGACTTTAATGTGTACAGTTATCAGTAGTCGGGGGTACCACTAGATGCCTGGGGCAGGTGTGCTCCCCCCAACTGCCAACTTGCTTGTTGGCAGCAGTGGCCACAGTGGCTACTAGGGCTGCCCGGAGTAAGTCGGGTTTTGATCAGCAGTATTTGCGCTGTGCAGTGTGGCCTATGCTAACTCTTTTGGCAGTGCAAATGCACTACATATCACACTGTGCTGGTATTCCTCTCCCTACCCCTCCCTTTGCCCACCATAAACATTTTTTTTTGCATGCACTAAGCATGCGCAAAAGCTTCCTTTGAATATTGCTCACAGGCGCAAACCCCGAGCAAACAGGGTGCAATCGCATTGCCCACCAGGCAAAGTTTTGAATATCTGGTCCCACATCACATAATTTAGTTTGAGAATTAAGCTGAGGCTGGCAAGGCTTTTAATGGACAGCAGTTACCTGAAGTAAGAGTGAACATAAACTAAAAAAGAGGCTGACTAGAAATTAAAAAAATCAAGAGAGTTGTATCTTTCCATCTCATCTTCACTTTTGAGGTTGATACTATAACTTTAGTACGTACGGCTAAACTGAGAACAGGAAATATTTTATCCTGTTTTACTGTAGAATCTGTACCATGAGTAGTTTAAATGATGGAACAACTAAAGTGATTGAAACATTGTTTACATTTCAATTAGTATACTATCCATGCAATATCAAACATGATACCAAGAGAAAACATTTGACTAATACAATCAAAAACCAAAACCATTATCAAGCATGGATATTGAAAACTAAATTTAGATAATGCTATGTCATAGCTTCTGTCTAAAATAATTGAAATTGTTATTGTATTAGAAAACTTTGTTTTTTATTACTGTTTACTAAAGTGGATTTAGTTCTTCTGATTAGTTGCTGTTAATTGCTTTTTTTTCCCCCAGGAATTTGTTCATCAACCATGGACAATTTTCTCCGTGAATCCTAGAAAAACAATTGCTGGAGTTATCATGAGCAAGGATTGTGGACAGAGCAGAAATGATCATTGATATCCATGGACAACCTTGTTTGTGAAAACATGGACAGTAAGATTATTGTGCTTTCTCAAGTGTAGTGGATCAAGGTCGAAAGGGGCTACAGCTCAGGAAGTGTTACTAGACTGGTAGTCCAGGAAGGGAGATGTGGATGTACAAACACTTATCCTGATAACCATATACATTTTGATTCATCTGGGAGAACTAAGGCAATAATAAGTAGTCCAGAGAGCTGGCGGATATTTTAAAATTGCTGTTTAATTCTGAACTGTGCAAGATGTGACCCTCGTTCTATTACAGGTCGCGAGACACTACAAGTTTGGGCAGCTCAGCAAGTGGTCTGTTTGAAGGTGCTGTCATCCCTGGGTGACTGCCGAAAATGGTGTAACAAGGTGCCCCTACTAGGAACAGTGCTTGCTTGGTGTTTTAATTTGTGTTTTATGCTGATATAAAAGTCTGGTGGATCAAGGTCCAAAGGGGCTGTGACTCAGGAAATGTTACTAGATCAGTAGTTCAGGAAGGGAGGTGTGGAACTACAAACACTTATCCTGACAGGGATGGGGCAAAAAGAAATAAGGCCATAAATAAATGGAGGGTAATGAGTCCTAATGCCCGTAGTCTAGGTAAAAAACTCCCTGAAATGGTGGTCTTGCTGGAAGAGGGATGCCCGGATATCGTGGCAGTCACAGAAGCATGGTACACAGAGAACCATGACTGGGATGTCAACATACCAGGAAACACAATCTACAGGAGGGACAGGGAGGGTAGAAGAAGTGGAGCAGTAGCTCTCTATGTAAGGGATGGGATCAAAGAAACAGAACTAAAGGGTAAACAGGGAGGACAGGAGGCACTATGGGTCACCCTGGAGACTGGAAATGGCACCACAATCCGCACAGGAGTTGTATACAGACCCCCATCTCAGGGGGATGAACTGGACAAGGAAATGATAGACGGCATCCTTTGGATGGCAGAGAAAGGGAAGATATTGCTGATGGGAGACCTGAATATGCCAGATGTTAACTGGAGCACCTTTGCTGCAGCCACATACAAGACCAGGGCCATTCTCGATGCCCTACAGGAGGCATGCTTCAGACGGCTAGATTTGGAACCCACTTGGGAGGGAGCAGTCTTAGATCTGGTACTCTCAAATGGGACAGAGAGAGGATCTCAGATCTAGAAGTGGGTAGCCATCTGGGAACAAGCGAACACCAAACAGTGTGGTTCACAATCAACTTAACTGTAGAGTCAAGTCATACAAAAGTGAAGGTACTGGACTTCAGGAGGGCTGATTTTGTCAACACGGAAGAGTGCCTCAGAAAAGCACTAGCAAACAGGCAAGAAGGTGGGGTGGAGCAACAATGGAGAAACATCAAAACTGCCATCACAGAGGCAGCAAGCCTTTGTGTGAAGCAAATAAATCAAAATGAAAGAAAAAAACACTATGGTTCTCAAAAGAAGTGGTGGGGAAGGTTATGGAGAAAAAGATAGCATTCAGGAAGTATAAGGAAACACGGAGCAGGACAGAGACCTGGACCAGTTAAAACAGAAGGAAGCAGGGAAGGCAGTCAGAATTGCAAAAGCCCAAACCAAGGAAAAGATAGCCAACTCGATTAAGAAGGGGGATGAAACCTTTTATAGGTACATTAGGGAGCAAAGAAAGACTAAGGTAGGGATACTGAGGCTGAATAAAGAGGAAAGTGGTTGGGCAGAGAGCAACAGTGAAAAAGCAGGGATACTGAATGAATACTTCTGCTCAGTATTCACAAAGGAAGAGCGGGGGAGATACCTAATCCAGTCAATAGAAGCACTCTGGATGGGGGGGTTGATATTAGTCCTTTCACAAAAGAAAGGGTTCTGAAAGAACTCCTAAAACTGAAGGTGGATAAAGCAATAGGGCCTGATGGGATTCAACCCAGAATTCTAAAAGAACTAAGGGAAGAACTAATAACACCACTGACTACCCTTTTTAATAAATCATGGGAGGACGGTGTGGTACCTGAGGACTGGAGGAGGGCAGATGTGATTCCCCTTCACAAAAGAGGGAACAAAACAGAGACAGGAAACTACAGACCTGTCAGTTTGACCTCAGTGGTAGGGAAAATTATGGAATCACTTCTGAAGGAAAGAATTCTTGAGTACCTAGAGGCCAGTGAAGCACATGACCCAATGCAGCATGAAGGCCATGTCAGACAAATCTAATTGATTTCTTTGACTGGGTGACCAATGTAGTAGACCAGGGAGCGGCTGTGGACATGGCCTACCTAGATTTTAGCAAGGCATTTGACACAATCCCGCACAAAAGATTAATAAATAAATTAGCCAGCCTGGGAGTGGGTCCCAGGGTGGTAGCCTGGGTAAAACACTGGCTGAACAACAGGAAACAGAGGGTAATAGTAAATTGATTCCACAGTGAAGAAAGGGAGGTTACTAGTGGGGTACTGCAGGGTTCAGTACTGGGGCCAGTCCTTTTTAATGTCTTTATAAGTGACATTGCAGAAGGACTGGAAGAAAAAGTATGTCTCTTTGCAGATGACACACAGATCTGCAACAGGGTTGATACGCAAGGTGGGGTGGAAAGGATGAAAAAGGACTTGGCAAGGTTGGAGGAATGGTCAAATGTATGGCAGCTTAGATTCAATGCAAAGAGCAAAGTAGTGCACCTGGGAAACAAAAACCCAGGGGAAGAGTACACAATGGGGGGTGAGATATTGACAACAAAAAAAGTGAAAAGGGACCGGGGGGTAGTCATATCAGATGACCTAAAGGTGGGCTAGCAATGTGAGAAGGCAGTAGGGAGGGCTGGGGGGATACTGGGATGCATAGGGAGAGGCATTGCCAATAGAAAACAGGAAGTTGTTGTCCCTCTGTACAGACAGTTGGTAAGACCACATCTGGGGTACTGTGTACAGTTCTGGAGACCCCATCTCTACAAAGACATAGACAGGGTAGAGGTTGTCCAGAGGAAGGCAACCAAAATGGCACAGAGTCTGCACAAGAAAACATATGAAGAAAGACGAAAGGAGCTGAAGATGTATAGCCTTGAGGAAAGCAGGGAGAGGGGGGACATGATAGAAACTTTCAAATACCTCAAGGGAATCAACAAAGTCCAAGAGGGTGGCATCTTTCAGAAAAAGAGATGTGTAAGAACAAGAGGGCACAATTTGAAGATGGGGGGTGGCTCAGAGGTAATATGAGGAAATATTTCTTCACAGAGAGGGTTGTAGATGCATGGGACAGCCTTCCTTACCGAGGTCGTAGAGTCAAAAACAGTGGGGTAATTCAAGAATGCATGGAACAGACATAAGGCAGTTCTAGTGGGGAGTAGGAGGAAGTAGGCTGTTGGTTAACTAGGATCTACATCTTATCCATTAGGTAGAGAAAAGGGCATACTAGGTGGGCCAAGTGGTCCTTATCTGCCATCAGATTCTGTGGTTTCTAACCATATAAATTTTGATTCACCTGGGAGAACTAAGACAAAAATAAGTAGTCCAGAAAGTTGGTAGATATTTTAAAATTGCTGTTTAATTCTGAACTGTGCAAGATGTGACCCTAATTCTATTCTGGGTCATGAGACACTACAGGTTCTGGCAGCTCAGCGAGTGGTGCGAGCTTTAGCTGTGTGCGCTGAGACACAGGGAGACATGCACCAAGATGCACGTTCTGTGCGTGTAAGTGTGCTGGTGGGGAGAAAGTGAACGGTGGCCAATAAACAAAAAATCATACTGTGAACCCACTCAGTGAATTTTAGGAATTACTAGGAGAGAATGGCAACGACTATCTTAACTAAGGATGGGGATCTGTGTGTAAAATGTAGTAAGTGTAACATGTATAAACTGGTTGATGAGGGGACCAATTATAAGAATTTTGAATGTGAGAAATGTATACAAAATCAAGAACTACATCAAATGGTACAGGTGATTAGCACTAAACTTGAGCTCTTGGAGCATAGTCATATAGAAATGACCACAAAGTTGAAAAGTTTAACTAGTTTTAACAAGGAGCAAACAGAAAATGGTTCTGGGTTTTCAACTGATTATAGAACAAAAAAGGAAACTAGACGCTGATAGCACCATTGATTCAGATAGTAATGATGACTGGTCTATTGTCACATCAGTGAAGAGAAAGAAAAGAGGAAGGAGTCCATTGAAGCCCACTGATAATGATGTACATGAAGCAAACATGGATATTATAAAATTGAATAGCATAGTTAGGAATGACGAAGGGAATATGCTGGACAGTGGTGAGGCTGAAGAGAGGGAGGGAAAGGCTGCTATTCCAACGCAAAACCAGTATTCTATATTAACTCAAAACAAAGCTATACAAGAAGATGAAATAGAAACTGTTCCCCCAGTACCGTTACCAAATATAGGGGGGGATTGCGCTGGGACTAGGCAGGTATTAGTAATTGGAAATTCCAATATCAAGTACACTGATCAATATATTTGCAAGGACGATAAGGCCAATATAATGGTCAGTAGTTTCTCGGGAGCAGGGGTTCAGGACCTAATTGACGTGGCAGATACTATTTTTAAAGGAGCAGGGCTGAAACCAGTAGCAGTAGTCCATGTTGGGATTAACGATTTGGGAACAAAAACCTTGCCAAAGATACAGAAAGATTTCACTAAGCTCATAGAGAAACTAAAAAGTGAAAGATTGTGAGATTATTATTTCAGAAATACTTCCTGAACCAAGAGCATCAGCCTATAAGCAACAGAAAATCTGCTTAGCAAACTCGTGGTTAAGAAGACGGACACAGGAGAATAGTTACCATTTTCTAAGGCATTGGGATACTTTTCATGATAGACCAAATAAGTATTACAGAGATGGCCTGCACTTAAATTTTAGGGGGAGCAGAATACTTGGGTTAAGAATTAAAAATGAAATAAATAAGTGTTTAAACTGAATACAAAGGGGACAAGGGCAGTTCACAATCATTTTACAGGGACTAATATTGTTAAAAATACCAAGTCCAGGATTACTGATATGGCTAATGTCATATTCTTCAATGCAAGGAGTATGAATAAAGATAAAATGGCAGAATTCAATATGATAATAAGTAAAGGTAATGTAGATATTATCAGGGTCACAGAGACCTGGTGAAGTCAAGACTGTAGTTGGAATAGAAGTATACCTGGTTTTTTGCTTGCTATGTAAACACAGGGAGCTGAGAAAGGGTAGGGGTTGCACTATATATCAGAGAAGACATTGAATGCATACACAAAGAAACAAGTAATGACTATGAAAACATTCAGGTACTCTGGGTGGATTGTGTAGGGTTCCAAGGACAAAAGTTCAAACTGGGTGTTTTGTATGGCCCCTCAGACACTTCAGCAAGTGAACCTGAAGCTTTCATTGAATACATTACAGCATTAGCAGAACACAATGATCTATTATTAGTTGCTGATTTAAATATTCCGGGTATGGACTGGAACAGCTTGAACATCTCTAGCAATACAATGGCAAAAAAGGATCCGAGGAGATGTGATATCAGCAGGAATAGGACAGAGTATTAATGAACCAACACATGGGCAAAACATCTTGGATGTAATTTTGACCAACATGATATTACTAATATTAAGCTTCTTCCCCAATTGACACAAGTGACCATAACATTATACAATTTCAAATTAATAAGTCAACAAAAAATTATCAAAGGTAAAACAATACATAAATTATACAATAGGGCTGAGTATGTGGCTATGCATAGAGCTTTGTTAAAAATTGACTGGAAAACCTTAAGTGAGGGTCTAACAACTGAAGAAAGTTGGGATATATTTATTAAAATCATCAAAGATATGATATCAAAGCATATCCCATCAAAAGAAATGTATAATAATAGAGGTAAAAAAAACAATGTGACTAAATAAAAGGATTACTAAATTAAGTAATAGGAAGAGATTATGGCACAGGAAATTGAAAAAGAATCCATTAGATAAAAATAGAGAGAATTATAGAAAGACATTATACAAATTAAAAAATAAGCTAAAAAAGGCCAAAAAACAAACTGAATTTAGGCTGGCCGATACTAAGGGTGATAAAAAGTTTTTCTTTTACTTATATAAACAATAAGAAAGGAAATGAAAGGGTCATTTTCCCCTTAACATTGATGGAAAAATTTATGAAAAGCCAATGGAAATGGCTAGGGAGTTCAGCGATTTGTTCAGCTCAGTGTTTAATAAGGCTGATTCCATGAACCCTAATGGTTTACTTGATAATGAAAGGTTGGAGCCCATAGAATTCATTACTAGTGATGAAGTACTTAAAAAAAATGGAAGTGTTAAAGGTCAACAGATCAGCAGGACCAGATAACTTGCATCTACGATTGCTGAAAGAGTTAAAGAATGAACTTGCACCTATTATCGCAGACATAGGATTAAGATCTCTAATGGAAGGTTATTTTCCTAGATATTCGAGAAGGGCAATCATGGTGCCAAATTTTTAAGAAAGCGAGTAAGGCTGACATAGCAAATTATTGACCGGTCAGCCTCACATCAATTATGGGTAAAATAATTGAATGCTTAATAGAACATAGAAGTTGACAGCAGATAAAGACTGCTAGATCCATCTAGTCTGCACATTTCTTTTTCCACCTAATAAATGTGCCATTGGCCTTTTCTCTGTCAATGGCCTATTTATTCATACTCATCTGTATTGCTCCCTTATGCCTATCCCATGCCTGTTTGAAACCCTGCACTGTATTCATATCCACCACTTCCTGAGGTAGGCTGTTCCATGCATCTACCACCCTTTCTGTGAAAAGAACTTCCTCACATTACCTCTTAATTGGCCTCCTTCTAATCCCATGCTGTGTCCTCTTGTCCTGCTATTTTTCTTATGTTTGACACTTTCACCTTGTTAATGCCCTTAAGGTGTTTGAATGTTTCAATCATATCACCGCTCTTCCCTCCTTTCCTCTAGAGTATACATATTGAGCTCCATTAATCTGTCCTTAAATGTTTTCCGATGCAGTCCCTGCACCATTTTGGCTGCCCTTCTCTGGACTGCCTCCATTTTGTTAATGTTCTTGTGAAGGTGTGGCCTCCAGTACTGCTGAGGAAATTAAGAAATCAATAGCTGAGAAGAATATGACTGACAGGTCCCAACATGGCTTTGTATGCAATAGATCCTGTAATACCAAACTCATAAGTTTCCATAATTTTATAGGAGAAAATATAAGTCAAGAAAAAACAATGGATTGCTTGATTTTAGTAGTGCTTTTGATTCTGTGCCTCATAGAACTCTCATTTTAAAAATTATTAAATTAAGCATTAGCAATTCCATTATCAAATGGGTAATACATTGGTTAATGGACAGAAAACAAGCTGTGCACATTCACGGCTATATATGTCATGAGGTGGAAGTTGAAAGTGGAGTGCCGCGGGGGTTGGTGTTGGGCCCATTGCTATTTAACGTATATATAGGTGATCTTAACATTGTAAGTGGGAATAAGTTAATTACATTTGCAGATGATGTCAAACTAGGGGGAGTTGTGGACAACCTTGAGGATAGATTAAGGTTTGGTCAGGATATTGTAACTATTGTCAAATGGGCTGTAAGCAATGGGATGAAGTTTACTTTTAACAAATGTACCATAATGCAAATGGGGAAAATAATATTCACCAGGATTATTGCATCCAGGGAACAAATTTCAGGAAAACTAATTGTAAGAAAGATCTAAGCATATATATTAGGAGTAATCTAAAGAGTGAAGCCCACTGCAAACATGCAGCTAATAAAGCAATGTATCTAACAAATAGTGTGCGGAGAAGTTTCTTCTCCAGGAATGAGGCTGTTCTACTTCCTTTGTATACTACTTACATAAGATCGTATCTGGATTACGGCTCTCCATGTTGGAGTCCTTACTTCATAAAGGATAAGAAGATGGTTGAAAAACCATAAAGGTCCCTTACTAAATTAAAATCAGGATGTAAGAAGAAATCATATGGGGACAGACTCAATCATTTGGGTCTATGGCCCTTGGAGGTTAAGTGAACAAGAGGGGATGTATTACTATTATATAAAATGCTCAGAGATGATTTGCTAAGGGACGATTTGAGTTTAGTTTTCAAGGACTTTAAGTATGATATGAGAGGCCATAAACAGCAGAACAATGAAAAGACATATAGAACAGAAGCATGGAGGTATGGTTTTGTGTCTAGGTCTATAAGATTGTAGAATCAATTGCCAGATAATGTGGTAAATGCACCTTAATTTATTTTGTTTAAGGCAAGATTGGATAGATATATATCAGTTGGTAACTCTGTTACCTTCACTGAGTAGTGGGGGCAACTTATATGGGCATACGCATTCTGTTGTCTTATATCTCCAAGTATGACTCCAAGTATGTGCAAAAAACAAGCAAAGTGCAAACAGCAAAGAGAATTTAAAGAGCTAGTGACACATTCAGGAGAACTTTAACAAAACCTAATATTTAGACACAGTCCAGCTTGCATTCCCCATTAGTGCGACATTTCTCCTCCCCATTATTTATTACTGAGGTCATCTGTATGAAAACAGGATTGTTGCTCCTGAAGAGTTTGTCTGTTCCTGCTGCTTTCTCCCAACCTGAAGTCACAGACCACTGCTTGTGATATCACAGTTATTCCAGTGGCAACAGATTATGATTTGAATTAGGGAGTAAGATATATAGGTAGAATTGGGCTCTAAAGGAACTCTAAGGGATAAAGATCATATATTCATGCAAATGTCCAAGTAATAAATAATGGGAAAGAGAAATATATAAAATATAAATAGAATGCAGGCAAAACTGTACCTAATTATTATGCTTTTTACAATTTTCTTTAAGTAGCTTCACTAGTTCTTTAAGACACCGTATACAGGAGGTGACTTTTGATGAAGAGCTACTGTATATGGTCAAAATGCTGGGAAACTAGACTTCAATACTGTGTGGTGGCTTAAATTCAACTATTTGGTGTACGTACATGCTTGTTTTGTCACCAGAAAAAGCACAAATAAAGATGTGCACTTTAAGAATTCAGCAGTTGTCCGTGAAGTTTGGGTGTATTGAGTGCTGCTGACATCCTGTTTCCTCTCTATGTGGTTACCTTGGTGGAAGGCACTACCAGGGCCTGAGTGATATTTCTTTTTTTGCATTCTCCTTTTACTGTATACTCTGACTTCTGTAAGAATGTGATAATATTATAATGGCACCATACAATTCTAGTCAAGGTTTGTTTTCCACTTTGCTACCTTTGTTTTTTTTTTCCTTTTAGACAAAATATCAAAAAGATCTTTATTCTTGTGGCCCATCTGGTAACTCCAGATCTTGAGCAGACTTTGTAAGGTAGTACCATACAAAAAAAGAAGGAGCAGGACAGATAACTATATCAGCTAAAGCAGAAGGAGGTAGGGAAGACAGTCAGAATAGCAAAGGCCCACACTGAGGAAAAGACAGCCAACTTTGTTAAGAAGCGGAATAGAACCTTTTATATGTACATTAGGGAGCAAAGAAAGACCAAGAGAGGGATACTGAGGCTTTATAAAGTGGAGGCAATGTGGGCAGAGGGTGACAGTGAAAAAACAGGGATACTGAATGAATACTTCTGCTCAGTATTCACAAAAGAAGAGGAGGGAGAGGTACCTAAACCAAACAATAGAAGCAGTCTGGATGGGGGGTTGCTACCAATCCAGTCACAGAAGAAAAGGTTCTGAAAAAACTCTTAAAACTGAAGATGGACAGAGCAATGGGGTTCACCCAAGAATTCTAAAAGAACTAAGGGGAGAACTAGTGACACCACTGACTACCCTTTTTAACAAATCATGGGAGGATGGTGTGGTACCTGAGGACTGGAGGAGGGAGGATCCGATTCCACTTCACAAAAATGGGAGCAAGGCAGAGGCAGGAAACTACAGACCTGTTAGTTTGACCTCAGTGGTAGGGGAAATGATGGAATCACTTCTGAAGGAAAGAATTGTTGAGTACCTAGAGGCCAGCGGGGCACAGGACCCAAGGCAGCATGGATTCACAATGGGAAGGTCATGTCAGATGAATCTAATCAATTTCTTTGACTGGGTGACCAAAGTAGTAGACCAAGGAGGAGCTGTGGACATGGCCTACCTAGACTTCATACTAAGTTTCATACTAAGTAGTGAGGAACTAAGGGGGCCCATGATAGACCCATAACTGCGCTCCTTTCCTCTTTACCAGTAGTATGTTGGAATGTGGCCTTTTAAGATATAGGTATCTAGCTTTCTTTTAAACTGTGCCTTACTTGAAGCGTATACTATTTCTTCCAGTAACCCGTTCCAGGGGGCCACCACTCTCTGAGTATAAAACACCATACATTTACCTGTATTACTCTTTATATGTCTTAGCTGAAGGTGGTGCCCTCTGGTACCCAGTTTATTGTTTTTAAACTGAAGATTCAGTTTGTTTAACATATGGTCATCCTGCATTGTATCATAACACAGCATTAAGTCCCCTCTGACTCTTCTTGTGTCCAATGACATTAGCCTTAGATCTACCAATCTCTGCAGGTATGACTTATCCCGCAAGGCATTTGACACAGTCCCACACAAAAGATTAATATACAAGTTAGACAGCCTTGGAGTGGGTCCCAAGGTGGTAACCTCTGTAAAAAGTTGGCTGGATTGCATACTGTACTCTATCATTGATGATGTACTTTAAAAAATTAATAAAAAGCATTAACACAAAAAAAACCCTGGCTGGACAACAGAACATAGAGGGTAATAGTTAATGGAGTCCACTCTGAAGAAAGGGGGGTTACTAGCAAAGTACCGCAGAATTCAGTACTGGGACTGGTCCTGTTTAATGTCTTTATAAGTGACATTGCAGAGGGACTAGAAGGAAAAGTATGTCTCTTTGCAGATGACACAAAGATCTGCAACAGGGCCGATACAGAAAGTGGGGTGGAAAGGATGAGAATGGACTTGGCAAGCTTGGAGGAATGGTCAAATATATGGCAGCTTAGATTCAACACAAAGAAGTGCAAAGTAATGCAGCTGGGAAACAAAAACCTAGAGGAAGAGTACACAATGGGGGGTGAGATACTAATAACAACAAAAATGGAACGGGACCTGGGGTAGTCATATCAGATGACCTAAAGGTGGGCAAGCAATGTGCAAAGGCAGTAAGGAGGGCTGGCAGGATACTGGGATGCATAGGGAGAGGCATCACCAGTAGAAAACAGGAAGTTGTTATCCCTCTGTACAGACAGTTGGCAAGACCCCATCTGAAGTACTGTGTGCAGTTCTAGAGACCCCATCTCCACAAGGACATAGACAGGATGGGAGCTGTTCAGAGGAGGGCAACTAAAGTGGTGCAGGTTCTGCACCAGAAGACATATGAAGAGAGATTAAAGGAGCTTAATATGTATAGCCTCGAAGAAAGGAGGGAGAGGGGGGACATGATAGAAACTTTCAAGTACCTCAAAGGAATCAACAAAGTCCAAGTGGGTAGCATCTTTCAGAAAAAAAGATGTGCAAGAACAAGGGGACACAATTTGAAGATAGAGGGGGACGGCTCAGAGGTAATGTGAGGAAGTATTTTTTCATGGAGGGGATTGTGGATACATGGAATGACCTTCCTGAGGAGATAGTGGAGTTAAAAACAATTGGGGAATTTAAGAATGCATGGGACAGACATAAGGCAAGTCTAGTGTGGGGGGGGGGTAGGAGAAAGTAGACTGTTGGTTAACTAGGATCTGCAGCTTGTCCAGTAGGTAGGGAAATGGGCAGATTAGGTGTGCCAAGCGGTACTTATCTGCCGTCAAATTCTATTTCTGTGTTGATGTACAAAACAGCATTTTGTGAAATGTAAACTAAGGCATATTGATACAAGTAAATATACTATTACTTCCACTTGCTTGCCATTTGGATATTCATACATTTTCATTCAGTCCCAAATCATTTCCTGTTCCATGCAGGCTATTTGTTTTTAGTTGTAAGTGTATCAATTTTCAGTTGTATACAACTTTTCTAGCGTCTTCTCTGGGGTGGCTAATTTTCAAAGGCCTGTCACAATCCAGGGACTAAGTCTCCAAGCACAACTCACTTGTACGGGGAAAAATCTTCGCACTGGTGAAAATGCTACTGTCAGCATTTTTGTTCATCCTTGGTATTTTCATTTTTTGTGCAGGTATGCAAACATGCCTGGTAATACCAGATGTGGCATTTTTACACAGCTGCACATAAATACATTTGTGCAAGCTACTGTAAAATATGGAAGAGGTCACAAAAATGCAACCGTTTTGAGAATTGCACTCGTGGAAAAATCTGCAGTTATGCATGGGCACCCTTCCTTACACAAATTTTTTTCTTCCACGTTTGATAATCTGATTCTGATTGTAACCTGGTTGATGTAGTAATTACTCAAATTCTGAGTGAAATTATTCACTAATTTGTGTTGAAGGGGTAGTTTAAGAGACGTGAGGAATCATTCATATCCAGAATACTGTTTGCCAAATAAAGAAAGCTATATTCAGCTGTTTGATAAGCATTCGCTACATCAAATAATGTAAGACTGTCTGTATCTGCACAGCATAACTGTTACATGTGTCTTCTTGCTGGTCTTTAAAATGTGGCATTCATTATCTGAATATAAGCAATTTCCGCTGTATACTTTGCACAACCATTGCTGTCCTCAAAGGTATGCATACAAGAGGAATTTCCCGTAATTACATGCCAGGAAATTTTGGCTGCTAGGGCATTCTGTACTGTATCTAAGCTGTAGGTTTTTTTTTTATCTTTCAGGTTTACTGCCACCTCAGTGCCATTACCTTCAGTACCATAGTAGTCATAAAACCAGTCAGGATCAGAAGAATAATCTGTGGTATCGTTCTGCTGAGGGTAATCGTAGTAATTGTCTTCATACGTATAGTCATAAGTTAAAACTGTGAAAGGAAAAAGCAGCAGATTAAAATTAAGTGCCTGAAAAGAAATAAAGGTATCAGAAATGTCATAGGGTTGTGCAATTTGTGTATCAATGCTTATGTTTGATCCTAGTAACTCATATATGATGAGGCATTCTGGTCTCTGATTAGGATATGTCCCATCTGCAATCCAATGATTATTCATGCTGCCCTAAAGTAAAGTACTGTGTACACTTTTATAGGTGTTGTTTGATATGTATCACAAGGGACTGTTGTTAATAAGAGACATGAGAAGGGTCACTTCGATGGCCAGTGGTGACCATATCCGCTTGCCACTCTGGGTGGTGCCAGGGGGGGTTATGTCTTAAGTCTGGGGTGTCCAGTCAGGCTGGCGGGATGCTGACTTATGTCTGTACAGATGCACAATGCCTCCAGAAGGGTTTGTGTTGCCTGCCAAATGCATGACTGACTCCTTGTGGATTGAGGAGGTATGCATTGCAGGTTATTTTAGGTTAGATTTGATCTTTTGTATAGCGTCCTTCATAAAAATACAAACACTTTGCATGCAGTACATAAAACAATAAACAGCACTGTATGATAAATGCAGTGAAACACACATAACGAAAAGTTGGGAAACAGGCTTATGCTACACTTAAAAACAGAATCCCAGGCAAGGCTCAGATGATGAGCCCACAGTTGGCCTGCTCAAAAAGCAACTTGTAGACCTCCATCCTAGTGTGGCAATCCCAGTTGACATGATGGCTGCATGGTGGGAGTGAATCCCATAGGACTGGTACTGCTACAGAGAATGTCCTATCCCATGCACATTTTAGTGTAGAATGGGGAATTTTAGCTGCACCACTTATCTGGATCTAAGGGCTCTGCTTTGGTGGGGTGGGGGCTTAACAACTCATTATGTGGTGAATCCCTTCTGTGAAGGCATACCTATGGCTTAATAAAATAGGCAGTGGGTTTAGAAAGAGTAAGGGAACACCAATTATTCCTTAATATTCACATTGCACTAAAATTGAATGCAGAGAATGAGGATCACACAACACAGGACACAATTCAACTTCACAGAAATGCTAGTTGTTCACTGAAAGACTAGTTATATACAACATGATAAAACAGATCAAACAGCTGGTTCTTCTTTAAGGAATACTTAAATAAAATCAGAATCCCCTTCAGGCTGAGAAGCCTTCAATAGGATCCAAATACACAGGATGAAATATGGATGTTGGTGGGATGAATTCAGCCCCCCAATGGATGTTTCTATCTACGTTAAAACAGGTGAAATGTACATCGGATAGTTATCATTACCTATATGTATTATAGAGATAGATATTAGGTAAAATTGGCTTTCTCTTGCAATTCCAGAAGAAAAGCATAAATTTAAAGAAAGGCATTTCTAGACAAATAAACCTGACAAGTATGCAGTACGGTATCACTCCACCTCCTGCTGCACAGATTGGTGATATATATTAGAAAGTCGTAATGTCAGGTCCAGACACTGTTGCAGCATTAGTCTGAAAACAAACTAAACTTTAACACCAATGGTTAGCATTGTTGTGTTTTGCTAATGCTTGTTCATCAGAGACAGAAATGCCATCTTTAGAAGGTGCAAATATTTGAGTGAAGCTCATGGACATCCCTTCGGGCATATTTGAGAGATATCCTGACAAGAACACTGTCCTACGCAATTTAGCTCTCTGCCTTGGAAGAGACAGCCTATATGAATGCAATTTTGTCTGTTATCAGAAAATAGCACTTATTCGCATGGAACTGTGGATAAGGACTCCAGTTAACACTTCTGGCTACAGCATGTATTTGTGGGTCTGGATTCTTTCTAGTAATTTTATTAAATATGCATACTTTGTGTTGAAATATTACAATGCATTAAAATAATAATGACTATTTATCCGGTGTGTTGTTCTTAATTGCTTTTGTAATTAAAACTCTAACTTACCCTATTCTCCATAAATCATTCTGAGCTGGGATTGAGGACACTGTTGGTTATGAGGATTTATGAAACCTGTACTTGTTTAAAATATAATCCTGTATTCTGATAAACTGCTACTTAATCTGTTTCATATGTTATATGTATTCTCTTATTTTAATGTATTGCCATTTATTTTTAAATTGTTGCCATGTTTCAACAGAGATACTGTAAGTTTTGTAGCAAGATTATAACTGTGTATGTCTCGTGTCAGAATACAAGCTAAAGAAGTAAGCAACTGCTGTTCTTTTTACAGTCTGTTTACCCAGGATAGCCCAACAGAAATGCAACATCTTGCTTTCAGTAGGGAGCCCTAATTTTCTCCCAGTGTTAGAGCTTATTGGACTGAAATGAAGAGAGGTTAGGTGATTTGCTCAGGGTCACACAGTGAGTAATTGGTAACCCCCTCCTACCACCATCTGTATCTGTTTTCAGTCATTTGCGTGAATGCTGTCTCACAAATAGTGGAAGTGTGATCAAAAACCATCACAAATGTAGCATATTTTTCTTTCAAAATCAGCCACATTACGTCCTTCATGCTGGCATCCTCGGGGATGGGGGTGGGGGGTTGGGGATGCAGGGGAAAAGATAGCAACAGAATAGCACAATGGGAAATCAAGCCCCCACTGCTACGCAGCATGATCTCTAACAGCTGGAGGGGAGACAGAGCACAGATGGATGGTATAACTGCCACAAAGCCCTGCCAGCATTGGGAGGCAAAACATGAACCCCCCTCCCCAAAAAAAAGGATGAGAAGCATGAAACTCAGCCATTTAGAATGCCTTATACTGGTGGCTTTTTAAATTGAAACCATTGTAAGTACAGGTACTGTATGGTCAGGATTTTCAAAAAGGCAAGGCAGGGCAAGGTTTATTTCTAAGGCGACCATTCCCAGAGGCTCTGAGCGCCTTACATAAAATTATGAATAGGTGAAAGGAAGCATACAGAGATACATATAAAAGCATGGTAAAAGTTAAAACAGCTATACAATTGTAAATCAGCAGTCTCTATAATATATCTCTATGTCTGGGAGTGCCAGAGAAAAGTAGTGAACGAAAAAGAAAGACAGGCAGCTAACTCATGGTTCAAAGTTAGTGCCAACAATAACTGAAACTAGTACTCAAAACCAGAAGTTGGCACATGCACTCACATTTGGTCAAGATGATGCTCGTTGTAATAAATCCACTGGTTTCCAAGAATATAATCCACACAAGCTTTATTAGAGAAAAGCAAGCAAAACAAATGAGCCAGTAGTCTCACAATGGTGGCCCCTCCCCCAAACAAGGAAGTCTCACGACGAATGTTTTCACACTCTCATGCTTTCTCAAAACTGGTGAGACTTGAGATAGCAGCTGAATATAAAGTGCCAAAATTTGAAGCAACAGTGTTGTTAGAATGATATCATTCAGTATTTAGCCTCCTTTAAGATCATTATAATTTCATGCTCAGTGTTATTAATATGAGTTATATCTATTTCGTCATGTGTCCTTTAACTTTAATTTTGTACTGTATCTGAGCCTTACTTAATTGGCACTGGTTGCTGCCACCAGCTGCCATTTCTTGCATCCTGCACATTAGGCACTTTTTTCATATACGTTTTCATATATCATCATTTGGAGTGCAACACCACAGTTTTTAACTTGATTCACCAATATATATCCTTTTATTAATTTCTTGTTCCCCTCCACCATTTTTCTTACACCCCGGTGGGTGGTTTAATCAGCTTTACATTACTGTAATTTCTGAAATGGATTTTAATCATCTAGTATAACATTCACATTTTATGTTTTAGAAACTTTGAACTATTTATAAAATTGCCAGGTTTGCACACATACTAAAATATATATTTCTTTAAGCACCTATTTGCACTAGTCACTTAGCTTTTCTATACAACAATGTTGCTTTAAATTTCTGCACTTTATATTCAGCTGTTATCTCAAGTCTCACCAGTCCTGAGAAAGCATGAGAGCATGAAAGTGTTCAACATGAGACTTCCTTGCTTGGGGAGGGGGCCACCATTGTGAGACTACTGGCTTGTGTGTTTTGCTTGCTTTTATCAAATAATGTTTTTGTGGATCATATTCTTGGAATCCAGCAGAATTATTACTATGAGTATCATCTTGACCAAATGGAGGGCATGTGCCGACCTCTGGTTGTGAGAGAAAAGAGATGGGTCTTTAGGCCGCATTTAAACACCTCTACTAAAGGGGACTCCCTAATAGCTGGAGGAAGTGCATTCCACAAGATGGGGCTGGCAACACTAAAAGCCATGTCACTGGCAGTCTTAAGCTTTGTCTTGGGAATCGCCAGGAGACCCCTAGAGGAGGAACGGAGGGACCAGGCTGGAGCAGCAGGAGTAAGGACATCACACAGATAGCCAGGGTCTAGTCCATGTAGGTCCTTAAAGGTGAGCAAGCCCACTTTGAAGCTAGTCAGTGCAGTTCATACAGTATAGGAGTTCCATGACAGAACTTCAAAAGGCCCATCAGCAACCTGGTGGCTGAATTCTGCACCAGCTGTAGTCAGCGGAGGGTACTTCCAGAGACCCTGAAGTAGAGGGCGTTACAGTTATCAAGCCTGGATGTTACAAAGGCGTGAACTAGAGTGGGCATGTCCTCAGGCGAAATTAGGGGTTTGATTCTGACGATATTCCTCAAGTGGTAAAAAACACTTTGGACAATAGATGACACCTGAAATTCAAATGTCAATCCATCATCCAGGAACATGCCAAGATCTCACACCCTAGAGGAAGCCATCAATGGCGATGATCCTAGGAAAAGACGCTTTGCTATACTGGAGGCATTCCTGTCACGCCAGCCTTTGTATAATACCCTATGTGGTTAGGCAACCTGACAGAATTGATTCCAACAAAGGTGCCTGCTCGACCTTGCTAGTCTCCCCATATACCAGCACTATGAACAAATTATGCTGCCACTGTATGCTTTTGATCACCTCACAGTTTGTGGAATCTCCTCGAAGTGGAACTGCTAACCAATATCCTCTACGTGGTCCTATACCCTATCCATTCAAACTAGGTATGGCTTGGTGCTATTCTGCATGGATCCTTGGATATGTATTCGTAGGGCAGCACAATAAGATGATTCAGTCTTTGGACCCATGTACTGAAACCTATACCAGATGCAGAAAGACTCGTGCCTTTAAACTTCTCCTTTCTGCCCTGAGGAAAATTGTGCTCCTTCTACTCCTATGCTCAGGTGACGTCGAACTTAACCCTGGCCCTATGAAAGTGCTCTCATCTCCTTCTGAACTCACAACTTTGAAAGGAATTAGCTTCTTGCATACTAACGTGTGTAGTCTTTTAAAGAAGCTCGATTCAGTCCAGGCTTGGATTATTCATACTGCACCAGACGATTTCTGTAAGCTGAAACATGGTCCCGGCATCCACCCCAGACTGAGCGGTAAACATCCCTAACTACCTCCTCTTCAGAACTGACAGGCAGACCAGGGTGGAGGAGTAGCCATTTATGTTAAAAACAAATTCTCAGTATCTATATTAGATGCTACCTCCTTTGCCTCTGAGTTTGAATGCCTGTCTCTTAAAATCGAGCTTTCCCCATCAGTGGCGTTCCGCATCATAGGCTGCTATAGACCTCCAGCAGCAGGGACCGCAACTTCTGACACCTGTCATCCCACCTGGATACTACCCCAATGAAAACAATCATACTAGGTGACCTTAACTATGATTGTCTGACTAAGGTCTCACTATTCTGAAACAATTCTCTGACTCTCATGGGCTCACTCAACTTATTACTGAGCCTACTCGCATCAACAAAAAAAATCCAATGAGAAGCACCCTCTTGGATGTTCTCCTTGTTAACAGACCTCATTCCTTTTCCCATGCTGGTATCTTCTTAGTGGACGTTAGTGACCATTGCTTTTTTGGTGGCATAAGAACTGTTACCAAACCTCTATCTACATCAAAGTTTTCCACTAAAAGATCCAGATGGAACTTCGATCCTATTGCATACTTCAATGATCTGAAAAACTGTTTGCTATGGCAGAGTTTCTACCTGGCTAAGTCAGTGAGCGATGCTTTTGACGTTCTTCATGAAATCATATCCAGCGCCCTAAACAGCCATGCTCCCCTGGTTAAAGCACGAATAAAAGCCAGAATCTGTCGTTGGTTCTCACCGGATCTGAAGGCTGCCTTACTCAAAAGAGATTACCTCTGGAAAAAGGCTCGAAAATCTCGTGCCGACGCAGACTGGTGTCTCTTCAGGGCATCTAGAAATGTCTGTACTAAGTTGGTCAGAGAGACCAAAGCCAACTTTTATCAAACTGAGCTACTTTCTGCATCAAACTGCCCTACCAAGTTCTGGTCCACCATAAAAGAGCTATCTGGCCACTCTCCAGGAAGTGCACTTCCTTCCAAAATTACCACAGATAATATTATCATTAACGATAAATTAGAGATACTGCAGGTTTTCAACAATCACTTTGCCACTGCTGGCCTGGCGTTTGATAACACACCTGTAAATAGCCTTCTTCCTCAGACCAACACCCAGCCTTCAGAACCAAGTAGCAATAACATGGACTTCTCCTTTTCACCTACCACCATAAAAGAAGTTGAATACCTCCTTCTAAGACTAGATACTAAAAAAAGTGCTGGGGCCAACTCCTTCGACCCATATTTCTTGAAAATAGCATACCATATACTTGCTACACCTATAAAACACCTATTCAATCTGTCCCTAGCACAAGGCTCCATCCCCAAGGCATGGAAAACTCCTCACGTCATTCCCCTGTTTAAAGCAGGGGACCCTTGTGACCTAAATAACTATAGACCAAGCTCTCTTCTTCCCATACTTTCAAAACTTGTGGAAAAAATTGTGGATACGCAGCTGAGATCTTTCTTGGACAATGCTAGACTACTCAACCCAGTGCAGTCTGGCTTTAGAGCTAAGCATAGTACAATTACGGCACTGGCAAAAGTTAATAATGATTGGCAATTGGACCTAGAGAACCAAAAAATTGTTTGTGCCGTGTTTCTGGACCTCAGTAAGGCTTTCGACACGATCGACCACTGCCTGCTCCTCTCCACCTTAAAAACTATAGGCATTGGCTCAACTGCACTAGGATGGTTCCAAGACTGCCTTTCTGATAGACAGCAACAAATTAAGGCTGATGGAGAGATTTCTCCACTTAAACCGATAAAAAGAGGTGTCCCCCAGGGCTCCATACTGGGCTCATTACTGTTTGCCATTTATATCAACAGCTTAGACGTAGGCATCAAAGATGCCAACATTCACATGTTTGCTGATGACACAGTGCTCTAGTTAAGCTGGGAATCACCTGAAGCTGCCTGCGCTGAGTTACAAGCTGACTTTAATACTCTGCAGTACCAGCTCCTTAGCAAAAAGTTACTACTAAATGCAAAAAAAAACAAGGCCATTCTTTTCTCACCATCAGACCCAGGGACTTACTCTGCTGTCACTAGTCCATTACCATCAATCTCTACTTTATTAGGAGAAAATCTTGAATTTGTGACTAAATTCAAATACCTTGGTATTTGGCTAGACAACAAACTCTCTTTTGTGGAACACACAGAAGAACTGCTGAAAAAACTGAGGCAGAGACTTGGTCTTTTTTTCAGAATTAAACGACTCTTGACCACAGACGCAAAAAGACAGCCTGTCCAATCTATGTTCCTTTCATTAATTGACTACGCCGACTTCATTTATGGCTATTGCCCTGCCTCATATCTTGCAAAACTGGATGTACTATATCATAGAGCACTGAGATTTATAACTGGCCTCCTGTACTTCACACATCACTGCTCTTTGTACGCAGCCATAGGGTGGCCCTCCCATCAAAACAGGCGATATAGAAATGCAGCCCTATGGACGCTCCGAGCCCTTACCAAAAAACTCCCACAATACGTTGTTGACTGTCACCCCCTTAGTCCTATTAGGAACTATGCCTTAAGAAGTCAATCGCAGATTTCTTTGAATGTCCCAAGGGCCAACACTCACTTTGGAAGGGCCGCCATAAGCTATACCCTGCCTACTCTCTGGAATAGGATACAAAAATCATTGAGACTTAGCTCACCTGTCAGTCCTGCTTTCTTTAGGACCCTCTATGACAAAACTTTTGCTTTGCTTCTATCGCTCCTAGCAGCTTGACTATTGTTCCTCTCTTCTTCAACACTAGTCCCAGCTGCTTATCCAAATCAGCCCTTGCCACTACTACTCCCCCCTCCTCTGCCCCACTTGCCCTTAGCACCCTCTGCATCCCTCTTATTCACCACCCCCCTTCTGCCGCATTTACCTAAGGCTTACACACTGTTACGTGTACCTCCATAGCTTAGGAATTTCCATCCAGGCCTGTAACTTGTTTCTGCTGGACAGGAATATAAATAATCATTCTTTTTTTTTCTTCTGTGGTTTGTATATGACATCCATACACATCCTGCTCCTGTGGGAACTGTATATATATGTATTACGTTCAGGTTGTGTTATGTATATCTTTCTTGTACATGTGACTTGGAATGTAAATACTCTGCTCCTATCAGTATTGTAAACATGTTGTTCCTTTTGTATTATGTATATTTATATGTAACTGTACAATTTTCCCTGCCAACAGCAGGTCCACCTTGTAAATGAGCTTGCTCAATGGTGATCGCCTGGATAAATAAAGATTTGATTGATTAATTGATTGATTGACAATTGTCTTGATCCCACTACCAGAACCTTCATCTTATCAGGATTCAGTCGGAGCCAGCCGGAGGACATACAATCATTGATCTTGGCCAGGTAGATGTCAAGCACTTCCACAGCATCGGATGTTCCAGGGGCAAAGGACAAGTATAGTTGGGTATCATCTGCATAGCAGTGAAAATCCACATTGTACTTCCTAATGAGCTCACCCAGAGGCAACATGTACAGAGGAAACAACATTGGTGACAAGATAGATCCCTGAGGTACTTCGCACAACAGGAGCTTCAGGGAGGAGTAAAAGTTCCCCATCACTACCTGTTGCTTCCTGTCAACGAGATAGGACTTGAACCAGTGGATGACAGTGCCAGCAAGCCCACAGTACTCTCTGAGATGATTCAGTAGCACAAAGTGATCAACAGTGTCAAAAGCTAAGGAGAGATCAAGGAGAACGAGAAGTGGCCCATCTCCTCTATCCCTTGCCCTAAGGAGGTCATTGTGCACCTGAACTAATGCTGTTTCAGTGCTATGCCTAGCTTGGAAACCTGACTGGAATGGCTTATAGGTATCAAAAGTCACAAGGTGCTCCTCAAGCTGTTGCACCACAAACTTCTCAACAATGTTTCCCTCGAAAGGGAAGTTGGAGATAGGACGGTAATTCATCAAGATGTCAGGGTCTAGAGATGGTTTCTTCAAAAGAGGCCTCATCAGTGCCTCTTTCAAGGACTCCAGGAAGTCCCCCTCTGATAACGAACACCAGACAGTCAAGGTGAACACCGGGCCGATGGAGTCAATGCATCCAATTAAGAAATGCATTGGCAACAGGTCCAGTTCACAAAATATGTGCTTCAGGTTCGAAGCAACCTCAAAATGAACTTAGCTATCTCCACCGGTCTAAACTCCTCCCAGACAAACAGAGTGCCTCTGTTACCTCCAAAGCGATCACTGTGAGTTATAGAATGACGCACTGGCAGGATTCCCTGCTGAATAGAGGACACTCATAGAGGACACTCTGTGTGAAAAAACAAGCAAACTCATCACACAAAGTGACAGAAAAAACTTTCTTTGGCTGCAGACAGACCGAATGTAATAGCCTGTCTACAGCCTGAAAAAGTACTGCTGGTCGGTTCTTCCCTGCAGCATTCTCCCTGGACAGGAACTCTGACTTCTTATGGTTGATTGCCCCCAGGTATTCACAGTAGTGAGTACACAGGGACTGCTTGTCCTCCTTCAGCCCGGTCTGGATCAGATACTGCCTACATTGGGGCAGTCCATAGGTATTGTTTGGAACTAATGATTAGAATGGTGGACAGGCTGGAGATGGTGCAACACATGGCATCCAAGATGATTCAGGGCCAGTAGGGCAGATCTTACAAAGATCATCTCAAGGCACTGAACATGTACTCTGGAGACTAGGCAAGAGAGGGGGATATGATAGAGACCTTCAAATTTCTGAAGGGTATAAACAAGGTGAACTGTGGGGAACTATTTAGCATGAAGACAGTCAAGAACCCAAGGTCATTAGTGAAAAACTGGTGGGAAAAGGTTTAAGAGTGATGAGTGAAAGTTTTATTTTACAGAAAGGGTGGTGGAGACATAGATGGAACAGTGTGCAAGTGGAGCTTGTAGGTGCCAAGACCATCAGTGGTTTCAAGCATGGCTTGGACAGAGTGAAGGATATGGTGGTTGCTCAGGTCAGTAGTTGTAGGATGGGGAGCAGAGGGGTGGACTGGGAAAGATAAAATCCCATTTACACAATAGGTCCAGGGCAGATAGGGAACTCCAGGAAGACTAGATGGACCTTTGGTCTTTTTCTGTCATCGTTGGCCATGTTTCTATTTCTATGTAATTAAAGGTAGTAAGGAAACGTTTTTGTTTTTTCACTGAGGCAGCGTAAACCTGTGTGAAATAAGTTCCCAGGGAAACCACAGGAAGTAGGAAGCGCTGAAACTTAAAGAAAGTTGATCTGTTTATAATGAAAAAAAAAAGAAAAACAACATTCCTGGGTACAGTATTACTTCATTGGGGAAAAGAGAGTTATGATGTGCATACTTATGCTTGGAAGAAACAGCTCACTAGCTTGACATTTGGCCTTCTACTACTAACAGTTTTTATATCTCCTCAGTTCCAAAGATCACTGAATCAGCTGTTGACATGAAAGGTATATGATCCGACAGGGTGTTGATTGTTTTGTGATTCTCACTCGCTCTGGAGGCATGGTCTGACACTGCAAGCAGAACGTACACCCTCAAGGGTCTTGCCACACTTTGAAAATGAGTTCTTGGTTTGTTGTGTGACACAAAATGAACAAGTTGCAATTTAGTGGTGGGAGTAGTGGCCATCTGTGATGGCAGAGAAAATGAGCAGGAGTGGAACCAGGACTGCAGTGTTGGCACGGCAAAGCACAGAGTGAACAAGAAATTGTGATGTATGAGGCCATACAGGCCCTTTTATTGATTCTTAAAAATTAGTAAGAAATATTTTTGTTTTATTTAATCCTCAACACATCTATTTTAAATCAGTGCTTTTTTTTGGGGGGTCTAAAATAATAATAAATAAATCATAGCTAAAATAGTGCGTATAAAATGGATTTTTATTTTAGTTTTCTTCTTATACATTGTTAATAGAAAATGACTATCCAAAGCATTGTGAAGTGTGGAAAATGAGTAATGACACAGTTAACAGAATAGAGGTAACATGTCGAGTTCAGGACTTTTTGTGATTTTAACAGTTTGGTCCACTGTTCTGTTAAAATGTGTAAATATAAAAATATGCTTATTATTCATTTTGGAAGAACGACACATCTAATGCTGTGGAAGTTGTGTAAACAATGATTTTTTTTAATGCTGATGCATCAGAAATGAAATAAAATAAAACTATCTTTTTTATTAGACTTGATGAGTCAAGACTGGCTTGTTGCTTTTTTTTTAGGCTTACGTGAGTCCCCAAGCCAGCTCCTCACAATCTTTTTTGTCATTCCACAGGACATGCCACTAGGGAACCTTTGTTGTTTCTAATTTCAATTAAACAATGTCTACTATAACTTCTCACACTACTGAATGCCGTGTCTGACTAATGGGACTTGAGCCATTTTGCCCCTGTCATTTCCTACAATCCTATTTGGTTCCATGCCAAAAACCATGAAACCAAAAACAGCATGGTCAAATATCAGTGCCCTGAAAAAAATGAGTAAAATTCACCAGGAGGAATTTGCAAGTGGTTTTAGCAAAATTATTTACATAAAAATTCTCCAGAAATGAATTCTGTGTTGAAAATTGGAAGTTTTTAGAACAATCCTGAGAAAATTGCTGCCCAGAATTAATTTATTGGACAACTTGCATTTTTGGATGCGTGGGCATGATGAGATACATTCTGATATAACCATTACCCTGATCAAGCAGGAACTATGCAATGCTAATCAAGTGGTGTACTCTGTCCACCAAATGTGGATACTTACTGTATATACAGTATGTAGAAAGTCTTCTTGGATGTTTTCGTTTTCTTCTTCCACAAAATGATAACTATATCCAGTCTAGATAGCCACACTGTATTTCCACATACTTGAACTTAACATTTCTTTTTATTTCTATTACAATAATGGATATAAGACTAGACTGTAATAAACAGACTCACCCACTCAAGCCAGCCTTATATGATAATTGTGATTCATGCCAGCCTTATATGATAATTGTGATTCAAGCCAGCCTTATATGATAATTGTGATTCAATCCAACCTTATATGATAATTGTGATTCAAGCAAGCCTTATATGATTATTGTGATTCTTATATTTACTGCATAGATAAATAGATACATACCATAGTCTATGGCATCAATGAGATCTCCCAAGTTAATCTGTGTAGAAAAATAAATCAGCTGTTTTATACAGAGTCAACAACAGGATGTCACATTTCTTTATTGATTTCTTATTCTAGAGTCCGTTCAACAGTTGGGTGTCTATAAATGTGTTGTTCATGAAATGTAAGTTGTTACTATTTTAAAATATATTTACCGAGGGTAGCTCAGATAAGATGCAACTTCATGTTTCCAGTGAGATCCTATGAAGTCCTAATTGTAACCATTAACATTCTGTCCAAACAATGAAATTATAGTAGAGGTCTGGCAAAATGTATTCTGCCCACAGAATGGAGTTAGCAGTTTACCAAAAGGCAGTTTGGGCACAGAAGAATGTTACCAGTTTGTCAAAATGCATTTTGTTCACAGAGTGAAGTTATCAGTTTGAGAAAATGCAGTTTGTCCAAAGAATTAAGTTAGAAGTTAGTCAAAATGCATTTTGTCCAGAGAATGAAGTTACTCATTTGATAAAAGGCATTTCTCCACAGAATGAAGTTTGCACTTTTACAAAAAGCATGTCATCCACAGAAGGAAGTAATAGGCTTGACTAAATGCATTCTGTTTGCAAAATGGAGTTTATAGTTTAAGAAAGTATATTTTATCCACTGATTGAAGTTAGCAGTTTATCAAAAGGCATTTGGTCCATGGAATAAAGTTAGTGGTTTGACAAAAGTTATTCTGTCCACAGACTGAAGTTAGTAGTTTGTCAAAAGCCATTTGTCCACACAAAGATGTTAGCAGTTTATTTTGCCCAGATTAAAGTTATCAGTTTGCTATGACTGATTCTGTCTGATTTTGATTCTGTCTGATTCTGATTCTGTCTGATTCTGCTAGCAACATGTGGGGAGCCATGCTTCTCTACCTCCAGAGAGTGTATCATAATGAGACACTGGCATGGAGCTGTACCTTGCACTTCAGACAGGATGCTATGGGCTGGGGTAGAGGGGGAAGGGGTGGGCATTAGAGATGACAACCATAAGGAACACCCCATCACGAATTTACCAATACTCCAGAGACCCAAAACCCTAATGGTTTTTCATTGCCCTGAGTTGTACACTTTGCGTTCTTAAACCCCAATGTCTGCAGTAATAGTTTTTTTTGCAATGAATATAATGGACTTGATTCTTAAAGCCCTCAATTGCCACAAGCCCCTGGTGCACCAAAGATACAGTGCATGGGGCTTATGGCAATCACCCAGCTAGTAATCAAGATTTTTGATCTTGTGAGTCAGGTGCCGAAAGTTAGACCACCTTTTTCTGGTCTAGCTTGCGGCAATCCCGGGGGCCATTTTTATGATGTTTGCATGAGATATTTGGTGCAAGCTGCCGTAATAAGTGGGAACTGTCACAACTGTATCTGAGATTGGAAAATCAGGCACAGTTATTGCAAAGGGGTTTAGCACACTGCCAGAGCCGCAGTGTCATGTCACAGGGCATGACACAAACCCTGGGCCACACTCTGAAAACTGAGCCCAATATATTTTGGTGTGGTTTTCTATTTTTTTGTGGCTGCATTATCTGCAATTTATTTGTTGCCCTGATGAATCATTCCACATTAAAAATAAGTCGGAACATTAAACGGGGCAATGGGAAACGGAGAGTTGCTGGAAAGGTGGCTAAGACAGCAGCTGTGGTGGCAGACGGTACCACTGCTTTAGTGGAAAAGTATAAACCCAACTAAATAGGTCCATAAAAGTAATCACACTATACCAGAAACAGTGGGAGAGAAAAATAGTACGAGAACACAGTTTGCAAAGTTGTCAAATCAATTGCTTTTCATTTGAATTTCACAGACACAGCGAGAGCAGAACTAGCCACACCAGTAAACTCTCCAGAACTGCACTGAAATAGACACACTGTGTGTAAAGGCTGTTCTTGCACCATGTGACATACTTAGACTGTGGCATCTGCAGTCACATGGTATGTTGTTTACTACTAGCCTAGTTTTGGATCTTAGTACTTCAGCTTCACATTGACTTTGCTTGTGAAATGTCACTTTGCAAGGTGTGCAATGGAAAACTATGCCAAGGAAGTTCAAGCAAATTTATTCACTTCTGATGGAGAATCATTTCGCAAAGTGTGGCAACTGCATGATGACATTTGCAAAGGAAAGTTTTTCTACTTCACCCACCTCTACCTCACAGTGAATGCCTTATTGTACTGGCTCACTCTAGACAATCCCTAGTTCTCCCTGGCAACTCAGTCTTGAACTCAGTAGCAGAGCTCCTAGGCTTTTGCGGCAGAATATGTTCATACTAGTGGCATGAATAATTAATTTTTGTGTTAAGATACAGTGTTGTCATTGACAAAAATATGATATGATGTCATCAAGGACATCACATGTGGAACATAAAGGAGGGACTTCAGGATAGAGAAGAAGCAGAAGCAAGGTAGGCACTGTGGGATAATAGTACATTTTAATGAAAAATGACAAGGAACAATGCAGTAAGTGACAGTACTGTATATATATTCTGTGGCATGATGCAAGTTCTCCGGGAAATCCCAGAATTATGGAATTGTAAAATCCCAGGAGCATGGACAATAAACCTGACAAAGTGGAACAGTGTTTACCGAAACGCTGAGTCATTTGGTGTTGACCTCCATGGTATTTAACGTTGACTGTTTAATGAAAGCATTTTCTCTACAAAATGAGTCCCTTGATCCCTTTAAAATAAAAAAATGAAATCTTGACACATGTTTGCCTTTGTTTTTTTCCCAAAAAAACATTCCTAGCCTGTCTAAACATTCCTTGCTCCATACCTTAAAAGAGCACAGACATTCTTTTTTACTTTTTTAAATATAATAAGAAAAGTGGGCATGTGTAAAGTTCTAGGCAGTAGTACTAGATAATCAGGAAGCGATTATCAAAATTCTGTTTTTTGGCAGGAAGTGTGCAGTCATAGTTCAGTTTTCCATATCTGTAAATATTTTTTCTAGCAATCATTAGTTTTTTAGATATTTAAAATGTATCTCCATTGTTGTGGATCCACACAAACTATGGCTGCTACCTAATTTGCAAACAAACTCCCCTCATACGTCACATCACATCTTTTGTTTTCTTCTGTGAGAGCCTGTGCTGCATGTTCCCACTGTCCCTGTGTAGTGCTGTGAGTCATGTGCATGTGTGGTTGGTAGCAGAGTGTTCCAATTAAACATGGTGGGTGGGAGAAATGTAAAAAAAAAAAAAACAAAGAAAAATGGAGCAAATTATGGGGTGGTAGTGCAGCAAAAACAAAAAGATTACCAGGTAAGTACTCAGCAGAGCACAGGAAACAAACTGCTGCAAAGATCTGATTTTGTTATGTGGTGTGGCTGCTTTAATTAGGAAATAGTAAAAAAAATAAAAATAAAAAATAAATAAACCTTATGGGCTACAAACATTCTTTACCTGTGACATAATCACACCATAACTCAATTGGTAAAAAAAAAAAAAAAAGAGTCCCTCCAACCAGAGTCTGTTTATACCCATTGACACACTGGAAATCACTATTTATATTTTCTAGAATGCCACAGACAGTCCTCACGATAAAGCAATGTGCTGACCCTCCTCTCACGATATCACATCGCAACAGCAATGGGAAAACAGTGAAGACCTCCACAGTGACATTTTTTTTGTGTATATGTTGTTTGTTTATCTGCCTGCCTGAGCTCCCATCTGGTCTTCCCTTCAGGTTTTCTAGGCACACACCTGCCACACCTGCCACCCTACTGCAGCCTTTCAACCCCATATCGCAGCCACCCAGGTAACCCAGCATTTCCCTTCACCGGATAGGTCCCCCCCTCCGGGGGAGAAGGCACTGGTGGGGACAAGCCAGCGCACTCAATTATTGGCCCGGGTGCTACTGAGAAAGGTGCAGGCAGGCTGTTTCGGGGGCCTTAGAGTTGGCAGAGGACTGGAGGCTGTCATCTGGCCAAATGGGAGCGATTTTCCCTGGTTTTTCCGTGGTGTGTGGCATCTGGATGTCTAGGTGAGAGCCAACATCTGCCACGCACTTCCCCCATGTTGTATCCAATGCGCTGTCCTACCCCTGGCCTCCACCAATGGTTGCCCAACACCAGATTGTGGCTCCCCTCCCTCCCCAGAGACAACGAGCAGTCATGGGATGCTCAAGCTGTCTCCCCCAGCCGGCCCTCCAGTGACCCGAGCTCATTCCCGAACCTGGGTCACTGGCATCCGAAGCAGAAATACAGCCACAGGGACATTTTTGACAAGTCACTGTGATGGTCTGCTAGGTTCCTGATGCTGCTGCCTCTGGGGTGTTCGCCCCTTCCCCAAATCAACTCTGACTCAGAGTTGGTTAACTTAAGTGCGGGGGGTGCAGAATGCAGAGCCCCCCACATGGGGTGTGTTTGGGCAAAGACCCCCTACAAAAAACACATGTTACGCCAGCAATGGCACAACACCAATTGTCGGTGCTGTGCAGTCGCTGTTCTGATGGTCGTTGTACTCCATGTCGCTGCAGCATGGTGGCACCCTTCCCACCCACCTGCCACACTCTTAAATTTAACACACTATACAGACAATATCTGTGGCTGTCTGTGGTTGCATGTGTGGTCTTGTCCTTTTGCTGTTTGGGGGTGGGGGTGGGGACTTAGGGTTGGAAAGCCTAATGTCAAATTTCCCAGCTTTTGATGCTTTAATACCAACCCTAACTGATGCATTAATATATTTCTTTTGCAAAGAATCTCCTTACTTTTTGAGATAGTGTAATCGTAGCCTTACTTGCCTGTGGGAGTCCATGGCCCTCCGGGCACTACTCTTCCACTCATGTATAATGCCTGTGGGAGCACAGGGCCTGCTCCCACCCATGTATAGTTTTTGAGATAGAATAATCATATCCTTATTTGCCTTAGGAAACACAGGGCCCTTTGGGCCCTGCACTCCCATCCCTCCATAAGTACATATACAATATGTATGTATGTAGCTGTGGAAGGGCCCTGCGCTTCCATTTAAAGGACAACAGTGACCAAATTGTCAGCATAAACATTTTATTACCCCAACTCATATAGCTGGAGCTGAACATTTTTGAATCACCACCAAAACATAATTCCATGCAGTTGCAACACCATTCTGCACCACGGGTGTGAAAAGAGATTTTGACCATGATTTAAAAAATGACAGCCGTGATATTCAGGAGTTGGCCTGGGCCAGGGGCCTGGGTTCAAGTTCCAGTGGGGTCACAGGTTTCTTTTCACATTTCCATCATTATTTAAAATTGCCTCGTGGTGGCTTTACTGCACTGAGAAGTTTATTTCATTCATTCATTTTCATTTCATATTTTTTTCATACAAGTTATATGCATACACATATATATGAGCATAAAAAATTTTATGAATTAGGATTAACTTGATTGAGCTTTGGCTCATTTACAACAAGATTCCAAAAACGGAAACAGTGATTAATCACAAGTACAAGAAATAACACATAAAACAATAAATGTATACAGTCAATCAATCTATAACTACAGGTAAAATAAATCACTCAATCAGGGTTTCAGGCAAAGTAAAAAAAAAAAGAGGGAGGACATAAAAATAGGATTTCTGGGGTTTCAAACAGAACAACATGACCTAGTTCTAATGGCAGCCTTCTTGTACCAAGTCTGAATCCCTGTCCACAGGTTCCTGCCCTTATAACTTTTAATGTTTACCGGTAGTTTGTTCCCCTCATGGGATCCATATAAATAACTGATTGCCAACCTATTTCTAGATTACATTTTGGGATTTCAAAATCTGAGGCATTTGCTGATCTTAATGAGTTCAATTTGTTCTGTTTTGTCACCCCTACAGCTATCTACGGAGGTATGTCATCCAACCAACATTTGTATATAAATGCAAATAAATGTTCTGGTATATATTCTGAAAATTTCAACCATTCCAATTGATTAAACAGAAAACACGTATGTGTAGTACATGGAACATTCAAAATAAATCTAGCCAATCTACCATGACACACCTCCAATCTCTCCAGATCACTCTTTTTGCCACGAGCATAAATAAAATCTCCATAGAAAAACATAGGCATACTCATTGACTTAACAACCCTCCCTATTACTTCAGGACCCATCCAATGCCTAACCCTATACAGGGCTCCAAGTGTTTCCCCTACATTTTTAATTAAGTTATCTATGTGAATTCCCCAGTTTAGCATCTCATCAAGCCATAAGCCTAAATATTTGCAAAACTGGTCCTGTTGGATTGGGGATCCCTCCGGGGTATCCATCCTCAGGGTCAAATTCTTCTGAACATTCTGTGGTCAGTGAAACAATAACAACTGTGTTTTTTTAGAATTTAAAATGAAACGACTGTCTTTAAAAAAACTTGCAACTCATTAAAAGTCTTTTGTAACTTATCTTGGATTTTATTTACTATGAGGTCTGAAGTATAGATAATAGTATCAGCATACAGATGAAAAAGAATGGATGGATCTGTAAAACTTAACCCATTAACATAAATGTTAAACAATAAAGGTCCCAAGATGGAACCCTAGGGGAACCCGATACAACAGGAACAAAACTTGATGTCCAGCCCCCCGAAGACACCATTTAAATTCTACCAACTAAATATGAGGACAGCCAGTGAAGACTTGGCCCCACCAACTCCAGATCTGAAGATGTTAGTTTGTATCTTTCATATGTGCCTAGTTGCCCAGTTATGCAACACATAGAAAGGAATGTGTGTGCTTGAAAGGGAAAGCCCAGAGACTTGTGAATCACTGAGCACCCATAGCTTAGTGGTTAGAACATTGGCATGGTATGCCAGGGGCCTGGGTTCAAGTCCCAGTGGGGTCACACTTTTCCTTTCAAATTTCCGTACGTGAGGCGGGGTAGTAAGAAGTCTATGTTGAAAATTTGGGGTCAAAATATTTAGTATTTTCAAAGTTACAAACGTGCATAGCAAAATTGCAACGAGTTGTCATAGCTTTGCCATTTTTACATATTTTGACCCCAAATTTTCAACATAGCCTTTTCATGTCCCCACCCCATGAACAAGAACAGGAAAATTTGTCAAATCCTGCCTGAAAGGTGAATTTGCCAACCGACTGTGAAATCACCTTTCAAGTGGGAGTTGCCTAAAGACAATCATATTGTTCATGAGGTGGGGTCCTCCAAAGGCCATGTTGAAAATATGGGGTCAAAATGTCAAAAAATGGCTGGGTTATTCATAAAAGTTGAACCCCCTGTTGAAATACATTGAACTGCATTTACCTTCATTTCTCATATTGCAGTCACTTTTTCCAGCAGCAAGATGTGTCTTCGATTGGGAGGGTGGATCTTGAACCGGGGACCTGCTCAGGTGAGTGAGGGTGTACTGGGAGGTGTGGAGTAGTGGGTAATGAGTCAGTGGTAGGGGTGGAGAGGGCTGATCGGAGAGGGACCATTTTGTTTTCTGCAGGCAAAAAAAAAATAACGCCATGGACTGTTTTCCTTTTTGCAGAAGCACACTGGGGGATGCCACTGGACACCAGGGACATAAAGGGCTATGTTGGGGATGTCATTCGGACAATGGGGAGGGCAGAGGAACCACTGGACTACCAATACTAAAATAAACAAATAAAATACTGGGACAACAGTTGGAGAATGGGGGAGGGACCACTGGACTACCAGGGTTTTACAAATTAATATTACCTGAAAGGGCATTTGGAGAATGGGGGAGGGACCATTGTGTGAGAGGACTGCTTGGGAGCCTACAGTGAAATACAAGGAGCAGTCACTGGATTGACTTTAGTCATGTGTAGGAGAAGGCTTTCTGCTGGCTCCTAAATGTAGCATTGCCTCCATTCCAAAATTGTTCTGATTTATAAGGGAGGTACAAAACCAACCCGACAAGCTATCGCCCAATAGCTTTTTGTACACATTTTCTCTAAAATCTTAGAAGGAATAGTTCAGGAACAGCTAAGAGATTATTTGGACCAACATAATTTGCTATCAAAATATCGATCTGGTTTTAGGAGAGGCTATTCCATGAACACCGCACTCACTGACCTAGTCGACTTGATCATAACATCATTAACGACAAAAGGGGAGGTGGGTGCAGTGTTCGTGGATATATCCAAAGCATTCAGTACAGTGGACCATGATATTTTGGGGAGAAAGGTTTTGGACACTGGGTTCACGGAAGGCACTTGCCAATGGTTTGATTCCTATCTGAGTTACAGACTGCAGCAGGTTCAGTTAGGAAATGCAACCTCAAATAAAGCAAGGAACTTTAGGGGAGTCCCCCAAGGCTTTATTTTGGGGCCTACCCTTTTTTTATTTATGTAAACCAAGTTTCACAATGTATAGAGAAAACAAACATAAGGCTTTACGCTGATGACACGGTTCTTGTTGCTGGTAGTACAGATATAAAAGAGATGGAGAAGAATCTCCAACATGACTTTTATGCTGTTTATGGATGGTTTCCTAACTCAAGGCTGGCCCTGAATAGCACAAAATCAAAAATAATGATGTTTGGATTAATGTCTACTAACAAAAAGGTAAGAGAAATTTGTATTAAGACCATTAAAGAAGACAGATTAGACCAGGTAAATGAATCTAAATACCTCGACGTATGGCTGGATAAAGGCCGCAAGTCTGAGTATCATATAAAAGAAATGGTTGGGAGAATAGATTCCGGACTTGGGGTTTTTAAGCGTACTAGATTTTGTTTGGACTATAAGATGAGGGAAATGATTGTGAACCAGCTGCTTATCCCAATAATGGATTATGGAGATCTGGGACTGTACTTAGCTGAAGGAAGGACACCAGGACCAGCAAACAAAAGATAATAGCTTATAAAAACTCTCACATGTATTGCAGGCTATTGAATCTTCCACTGCTGCAGTCCTCCTCTGATGTCAGCTATGGGGAATTCTGTGATTTGTAGTTATAGAAGATGTAAGCTTGCAAGTGAATAGAATCTGTGTGACACAATGCACTTTACTGCATTAAATAGAAAGTACAAAAATGTTTTTGCATACAAAGTGCACATTGGTACCAGCCCCACACTTGAGTGTAGGGTTCTTAGTGCTGACTGTTCCACTTTCAATGGCCTATGCAGCCAGTACGTGTTATGCTTGTACAACTGTGTTACTTAGGTTTTGGCCGTTCACACTCTCTATTCTAGGGGAATTACAACCCTGTAGGGGTACCAAGGCAAGGAAAACTCTAGAGGGTTCCACCCCTAGAGGTGCCGTGGGACGCGCTCCCCTTGGCTAAAGGTACCTTAGGAAGAATCCCTCAGAGAGAGGCGCTGCTGCTAGAGGAGGAGGAGGAGGATGGCGGGGCAAAGAAAAAGTGCTTCAGAAGGAGGCTGAGGGGAACTGCTTATATAGCTCAGGAAATGGGAGTGGCTGGCTGCTTGTCCATCGCACCATAGGCAGAACATTCCAATTAAAAGAGGAAATAGGAAATTAGATAAGGCAATCAAGACATTGTTTTCTTCTGAGTTACATAACATTACCCACATAAGTTGTCAGAGCAGAAAGATGGCATAACTATTAGCTAGACACTGTTAACATTCAAAGTTGCAGATATATATGCAGATTAATACTTGTGCCTGGAGTGTACCCTCCATGGGGTTATCCATGGATGATTGACAGTTATACTTGGAAGTGTTTGTTTTAATTCCATTTGAAAGGGTCACATAAATAAATGACTGCCTTTCCATGTTGGAATTTAAAGATTAAAGTTGCAGCACCTCAGAGAAAACAAAGAAAATCAAATCTGCCAGACATATTTCAGTGTGCATTTCATATATTTTCTGGATTTCTCTTCCTTTTATTGTTTTGTTGTTAAGGATGTTTGAACGAAAACAGTGTCCTTATCAATAAGAATTCAGGGACTAATTTATAAACCACAGAAAAAAAAAGCAGTATGGCCTGAAGCCCCTGAACAAAAGTGAAAAGAATACAGGAAAGAGTCTGTTCCAAAATAAGGTTACCGAGTGGCCCTATCTAATTCTTGGATAAATGATTCCACTCACCCAGATGATATTATTATACGCTAACAAAAAAACCCAAAAAACTTTATTTACACATCAGTACTGCATTACAATTCTCTACTGTACCAGTGAAATTTCTGAATGATTACCACTATTTATCCAGGATGCAGTGGGACTGTATAAATCAGTAACTGATATGTAAGCAAGAAGACATGAGGAGTTATGCATTAGACATTTCTAACACATGCCAAGGGGTGTAGTGAGGAAGGAGGCCACAGACCTCATGCCTTCAGCCCCTTGCCATGCTTTAGTAATCTCTAATGTAAATGACTAGTGTGTCTTAATGCGCTTGTAAAACGGGTTTTTATTTATATGGCAGTAGGAACCAAATATGTTTAAATATTCATATATTAAGAGTTCAGCTTAATATTTAATAAAGCAGATCCAGAAGCAAATGATTTGATACATTTTAATGGACCAACATAGATGTAACAACAAGAACAGAGTGCTCTAGCTTTCGGACCAACCTGTCCTTCGTCAGAAGCGTAATGACAGTTATTTAGAAAAAACAATACTTTTAACAACTAGATCATGTAGAAAAAAACAGAAAAAATCCCCATTGGTTTAAAATACTCATTTAAAAAACAAACAAATAAACAAACAAAAAAAACCAGAAGATGATGTCAGAGAAGCTTAACAGTACCATGTTCCCTTAAGCTGGGAGGGTCCCAGGGTCAAAGGTGCTTGGTGCAAAACACATACAAAGAATTCTACTGCATATAAATTCAATTGACAGGAGATAACACTACTTGAGCAGATGGCTCTTAAATCAAGTTATGAGTGTCACAATGTGTATAAGAATGCAATTACTGAAAAACAACCCCCACCCAGATTAAAACATACTAAGATTGTCTTAGGACTCCACAAAGTTTCAATATATGTATTACAGACAAGAGATTACCAGCAAAGCTGTCTTAAAAAGATTAGTACACACTGTATGACGTGTAAAACTTAGCTGGACCCATTACCCATCTATACTCTCCAGCTAGATATTGTGCCCCATAAACTTCAAAAGCCTCTAGTGTAGTAACAGGACTTTATAAATGTAATATAACTATAAATTGACAGTATTGGTGTCAAACAAAAAACTCTTGTCAAGGACCACCAAGGAATTAAGACTATGCAGCCTGATATGTAATGATGTCAATAAATTCTCAGTGTATAACAACTTGACATACCGAAAATGTCCAAGGAATCTGAATAAGAGATAAAAATTAAATTCCATCTTCCACCTATATGAACTTGCTGTTTTTTGTGTTTTTTTGCTTTTGGATATTTGTCCTATTGCGGCCAGAATAGTTGTATTTTTTTTCTTTATCTAGTACTGAAGACTTGAGCGCCCCCACTCAAACAAACACATACACAAAGATACACATTAACCTGTTTTTTTTGTTTGTTTGGGTTTTAAATCCATATCTTTCTTTCTTTCTTCTTTTTTTTTTTTTACAAAAGAATGGAAAAAAGTCTAACATGAAAGGTGTAAGCACTGCTGATGGCACCAGCTGGTAAGTTAGGTGCACGGAAGAATGTGCACTGTTTAAAACAGAGTAATAATGTCTATTAAAATGACATAAATCTCACTTAGGACAGTACAAAGGAAGCAACTGAAATTACAGTATGTGATGTAGGAGTGACTGAACGAGCATGCAAGCGGGACTAGTTCAGCATGAGTCTGAGAGCAGGCAGGTGCAAAGTATAAACGGGCAACAACTGTTTAAAACTGGTAAAGCTATCAAACAGAATGTAATGGGATCACCCTCACTGTGAACAGTCTTGAGCTCAGCACTGAAGAGTAGTATGACTGTAAAGGTCTACTGAAATACAGTTTGTTTCTTCTTCTTCTTACAGGGTCACATTTATGAACAGTGACAACAGTCACTTACTATAGCAACAGCTGTGACTTTACCAGTCGCAGGACTTCACACACACACTTCTGTAAATACATTGCTACCATGAAAGGGTTGCTTTTCAAATGAAGAGAATGACCTTCCTTGCACAAAGCAGGGCCAGTACCCTCTCTATCCCAGTTGCAACAGTTACTGAAACCCCAAGCCTGTGAAACTGGATACAAGTAGGATGGCTGAGATGTCGCAGTGCTGCAGCTGAGAACAAGTCAGCCACCGATGAAAGGTGTTTGTTGTGACTTAGGGACATCAGTCTGATTTTCAGAGCAAATTGTTTTTGGGAAAGGAGCACTGGATGGAAGGTAAAGCATAGTCAATGTGGAGTGGGGACGTGGGCCACTAGACTGCCATGGAAGGGACAAGTGAGCCACAGAAATTTGTAACAACTGACCCAGAAGCAGGCCTAAGTACAACGGGTGACACTTCCAGGCAGTACTGCCTGCAAATATGATGCGACTCTCTAGTTCCCGTTAGTGTCTGGACAATCAATTTTCTTTGTGTCTTATTCCCAAGTGGAGAGGACTTCTTGACTCTGATTAATTTGGGCTGTTGTGTATAGTCCAACGGGTGGTGGTAACACAAAACGAAAGCGGTGCACTGAGGTGTCTGAAAAAGTAACGTATGGGCTGCAACATTAATTCCAAATTTGTATTCCATGAAAGGCAGTGAAACTTTGCTCCCTGTCTAAAACCAAGAGTTGGTAGAGTCATTGGGGTTGTAGATTGTCATCCTTTTAACTTTCACTGCCATGGGCACAGCAAATATTTGCAATTAATGCTGCAGTCCAGTGTTTGTTTTCACTGACTCCTGAGTGCACTGGTTTAGCTGTGTGTTGCTGCTGGTTGGGTTTTGCCACCCACCTTGAATCCAGTCTTTTTCATTTCTTAAAACAGCGCTATATAAGGTTGTTGTTTTTTTAACATATTCTCTATTAATAAAACAGGTGTATATTGGAATTCCTGACCTACAGTTAAAAGCAATTATGTACTTTTCAGGTAAAACAATAACTGAGATAGATAATAATTATTGAAGCTCCACATGCTAAGATCCCACTAAAGGCTTCAACTCCATTCAATAGTACTGTTTTGTTCTGTTCTACTCTATTCTCTTCAGTTGCTTATAGTATGGCTATAACTAATTTGTGTTGACTACTAAACTCTAATTACTGCCTGAAGGCTTTGCTAACAGCACCCCCATCTGCTGCAACTCTTATTTATCTATAGACTACAAAATGGCAAAAAAATTACATAGTTATAATCTAGGATGTTGCATTTTTGATGGCCATGATAAATCACCATATAACAATTCCAGTGTCGTGTGGCAGTAAAATTCCATTGGTGTCATTACAGGATATATGAAAAAAAAATGAGAATGGAGATGGGGACAGAGCTTTTTCTTGCTGTACCACACACAGAGATTTAAACAAACCCAGCTACTCCTTTAGGACTAGATTCTCAAAAGGTTCTACACTCATGGGGGTGATTGCATGGGATTGTGAAGCAGTTGTGGTGCACAGAGATCCCACTTCTCACATGTGGAGACCTCCACACATCCTCTGTCAAGGGTGCATGAGACCTCTGCACCTGATCCCAAGCCACGCATGAAGCTACATGGGCAGCTGGCTCTGGGTGTGCAGTGGATGAGGGCATGCATGTGCCCCATCAACAGCTGTTGCTCTGTGGTTTGGAGGGCCTGTGGAGGGGTGGAGGCTACATGACCCTAGGGGCTGCCATAGTTCCTACATAACCCCCTCCATATAGCCACAGGACCTTTAATGATACCTTGTCAGCAGCTAGGCCACACAACCCAGCCCATGGAGTCTCTACAGAGGGCTGGGGACCATACTGGCACAGTCCTGTGATGCAGACAGACAGAGGGATTTTATCAATGAGGCATGGCAATCCTTGGAAAACCGTCATATCCTGCCAGCCCCTGCTCAGCGCAGAGATAGGTACCCACACTGGAATGGTCCCTGGCATCCTATTAGATGCGTGGTGTGCTTTATAGTTCTGCCTCTCTTTGCTGCCACCTGCCCTGCATGCAGCTTGGTACTCATTTGGAGCAGTGGGCAGGGACTGCGGATGCCATCTACTGCAGACTGGAGTCAGGGTGCAGAGCTCTGTGGTTGGGTTTGTGCATATCCCAGTTTATTCTGTGGATTAAGCCATAAATCATTACTTTATCTGAGCATACAGCAAGTCATTACTTTAACCAGTTGCAAGTTGGTACAGTAGTACTAGAATGCAATCAGGGCTTGATCCACAAATTAAACCACACCCACGGGGATGGGGGGTAGGGTTCTTGTGTGGCTGTGTGGTGCACAGAGGTCCTGATCCACACCTGCTAAGACCTCTTTGTCTCCACAGTCCCGCTTTGTATGTCTTTTCCACACCCTGTCCCTTATCGCCTATGCTTCTTTGCATGTGGCAGGGTGGGGACAGACATGTACCCCATTGACAAAGGAGTATATGCAATGTGGAAGGCCAGTAGAGGGGGCTGTGTCAATTCTGCCCTAAGGGCAGCAGTAACGAGTATGTGCACCAATCAGCATGGCCACAAGAACTTCTTTGCTGCCTGATCAGTGGCTCTGGTGTCAAACCCAATAAACATCCAGAGTGCGGGCACAATGGCAGACTCCTTGAGTGACCATTCCCCAATTTTCTGTATATGGAAGAACAGACCACCCAAGGTCCAGCCAAGAATGCTTACTGCCCGAGACTATACCAGATTCTTGGAAGTACAGTTCAATCACTACCTAAGTAGCCGGGACTGGAGCCCCATAACACTCCTCCCAACTCTGGCTGAGGCCTTGGAATACTTTCAGGACTTGCTAAGTACAGCTGCCAACCTCTTCGCTCCTATGAAGAGACTGAGGGCAAAAGGCAGTTGTTACAAGTGGATCTCTCCATCCCTCCAAGCTCTAATGACTACTAGGGACAAAGCCTGGAAGAAGTTCAGGCTCTCCACCCTCCCGGCAGATCTTGTGGAATACAAAGCCCTAAGAAACAAAGCCAAGAGAGCCATTAAACTTGCTAAAAGAGAGTACATCAGACACCTCCAGAAAACTAGCTTAGGCAACCCTAAGCAATTCTGGGATCATGTCAATGACCTGATCAAGGGCAGCAATAAGACTGAATCCAGTCCCATGGAGATCAACGGTCAGCTCACTACTAACTCTTCTCTAATATCGGCTGCCCTTAACAACCACTTCACAGATCTGGAGGCCTACAAGACCGGCCAATCTTCCCTGACTTTGGCCCCAAGCTCAGCTAAAGCAGCACACTTTGAACGACCCTCTTTCCACCTGAGACTGGCAAAGCACACTGAGGTCCTAACCCTCCAAAAGACGCTGAAACCTAAAGGATCAGGGGGACCAGATGGGATCAACCCTCAGCTAGTTAAGGCTGGAGCCACCTCCTTATCTAGGCCCTTAACCATGCTCCTTAACAGATCACTGAGGAAAGGAGCAGTCCTTGACCAGTGGAAACATGCCAATGTAGTCCCTATCCACAAAGGTGGACTCAGGGAAAAACTAACCAACTATAGGCCGATCTCCCTTCTCTGCACACTAGCCAAGTTGAAAGAAAGGCTACTCTACAACCAACTCCGGGACTACTTGGAAGCTCATCAGCTCCTTGCTCCCTCTCAACATGGATTCAGACCAAACCACGGTACTGACACTGCCCTCATTAACTTCTCAGACGAAGTGCTCAGGGCAATGGACAAATGGATATCCACAGGTGCAGTCTTTATAGACCTGCCCAAGGCATTTGACCTTGTCGACCACAGTCTTCTGCTACAGAAGCTGCACAATGTGGGCCTAGACCCCCATGCCCTCAAGTGGTTTGGGAGTTATTTATCAGGCCGGACACCGAGGGTCACATGGAAGGGGGCCATGTCAGAGCCACTACCTCTAAAACAGGGAGTACCTCAGGGTTCAATACTAGGCCCCCTCCTATTCTCCCTATTTACCAACAAATTAAGTACTTACTGTGGGGGCTCGGTTGTACAGTACGCTGATGACACTGTCATCTACCGACCCTTGGGCCATGTGGCCGCTCTTGGTCCGCTCGTCCAAAAGGACCTCACATCCCCAGAGACATGGCTGTGTGAGAGGAGAATGGTACTTAATGCAGACAAAACCAAGGCAATGCTATTCGGGCCAAGATCACTGGAACTTGACAGATCCTCATCCCTCTGACTAGCCACACTCTCTGGCCAAAGCATTAATGTAGTTCCCTCCTTAAAATACTTAGGCCTAACTCTGGATCAGTCTATCACCTACAAGGACCATGTGGACCAGGTCACCAGGACCCTACATCGCAAACTCGGTACCTTGTACCAACTCAGGGACCAGCTCATCCCTGAGGCCAGGCTCTCCATTGCGACAAGTGTCCTGCTCCCTACCCTGACCTATGCAGCCCCAATTATACAGGGCATGGCAAAGCAAGAAGTATCCAGGATGCAAATCCTATACAACAAAATAGCTCAGTTCGCTACCCAAGACCACCTGCGACGTCACCACTGTGACACTCTGGCCCAGCTCCAGTGGCCCACATTGGCCACTCGCCTCCAATACCCATTGCTTGTCCGGCCTACAAGCTACTCAAACCCCCCGCTCCACCAAGCATAACCGGAACCATAGCCATTAAACACAAACCTAGGAATTTAAGGACACCAGAATGAACACTACTAGAAGTCCCCAGAGTAAGGACCAATGCTGGTGGCAGATCCTTTTCTTGCCAAGCCCCCAGTCTATGGAACAAGCTTCCCCCCGGTCCAGGACGCCTCCTCACTCACGAACTTCTGCACCAGGCTCAAGTCCCATATACTGGTCACAAGTGCATGCCACTGCCACGGCTCTTAAGGTATCCCCTTTTTCTGCATCAAACCTTCCCAAAGGTGAGCCGACCATGTACCTCCCTCTAGTATCTGGACACCTAGGGACCAATGCTACCTCCTGTATATCACTATGCCAAGTAGTACCAAGACAAAACTGTGTCATGATGATAACCATGTCTGTAACCACCTTATGCTTGAACAACCTATGTAATCAAAAGGTTTTCTCCACTGTATTTTATCTTATATAGCTATCCTGGTCGCCCCTGAAAAAGGGACCTTCGAGGCTCAGTGGGCCTACCCGGTCACCAAAATTTAATAAATAAATAAATAAATAAGTAACTTATCATTGTATCAAAATGCACAGCAAGTGTAAAAGAAAGAAACGGACATTATGGTTCTCGAAGGTAATTGCTGAGAAAATAAGGGAAAAGAAAAGAACCTTCAGAAGACACAAGTAATCACAAAAGGATGAGGACAGAGAACAATATCTGGAGAAGCAGAGGGAATCTGGGAAAACAATTAGAAGGGCTAAAGCACAGACAGTGGAAGGTATAGCCCAGGCTATTAAGAAAGGTGACAAGACCTTCTTCAGATACACTAGCGAGAGGAAAAAGACCAGAAATTAGATCATTAGGCTGAAGAAGGAAGGAGGAGAAAGGGTGGAGGATGATCTAGAAAAGGCTGAGATACTGAAAAAGTGCTTTTGCTCAGTATTCACCAGAAAAGGGGAGGGTGAGGGATCAAGATTCAGTAATAGAGGTATTCAGGAGCGGGAGATAGACACCAGCCCATTCACGGTGGAAAGAGTCCTAGAAGAAGTCTGGAAAATAAAAGCAGATAAGGCAATGGGGCCAGACGGGATTCACCCCAGAGAACTAAAGGAACTCAGTGAAGTTCTGGCAGAACCACCGGCTGCCCTTTTCAACACATCACTACAGACAGAAGAGGTACCTGAGGACTGGAGGTGGGCAGATGTGGTCCCTCTCCACAACAGTGGAAGCAGAGAGGAGGCAGGCAATTACAGGACTGTAAGCCTGACCTCAGTAGTGGGAAAACTAATGGAGTCCTTAATTAAGGAGAGGATTGTGAAGTTTCTGGAGGATAGCAAGACACAGGATCCAGGTGTAACCCCCCTACATATGGGGGTTACCGAAAAGTCTTCCTTGGGCTTGCCTAAATGCCCATGACCAGTCTGGTATCCTGCGTCGTAGCATTTAAAAGTGTTTGTGTGAGAGTGCCTTAATGCCTCTGTACTCTGTCTCTTTAAGAGCTACCTATAATGTGGTGCTTATTTAATCTGGGAGGGGGCTGAGTGCTTCTATGCTCAAGTCCCGTCCGGGCTGCCAGGTAATCGCTCTCTTCTACCATCGCTAATAGTGCAGAGAGAGCTCTGTCGGAAGCTGTATTTATTTGTTGATTACCTATTAGAATAGTAATGTTATGGAAGTTTGTCTAGCCTTTTTTTGCAGCACGGACATTCCTATATCGCACCACCATCTTGGTTCTGGATGGCTATTGTGGACCAGTCAGTACCTTTGGGGATCCTAAAATGGTGTCTATCCCCAGGGGTCTTCTGGGAGCAAAATTCTGTAGGAATTGTAGTTTTGAGACTTGGCACTCGAATGGACCTGGAGGGGGAGCTCTTGAATTGACTGACAGACAGATCAGCGAATTGAACCTTTTGGATCCTGCGGAAAGTCCCAGGCTGCTTGCAGAAAGAGTCAGTTTGGAGTTAGAGTTTGAAGAATAAACAGCTCGAGTAATTTGAGTGGCAGCTCCTGCATAGTTCGCGTGGGAAAACTGTGGAAGGGCTGGGTTTTGGCCTACCTGCTGCTGTCCCTTGTAAGAGAGCTCTCTAAGGAATCGGACAGTTTCCGAAGTTTGTGAGAGACTTAAAGCCACTGAATTGGTGACCAGGCTTAAAACCTGAAGAAGACTGAAGATTTGCTGAATGCGATCGGCCTGTCAGGACCTGCATTTACTGCTGAACTCCTAGTTTTGCGCAGAGACTCTGTAATTGCAACAGGACTGTCATCCACCTGGTATAATGGTGATTACTTGACAATAAATGTGCTGTGTGCTGCTAGTGGGTCACAATTTGGTTGCCCACTGTGTGTGTAACTGTGCCTTGCTTGCTGGAGGCAGCATACAGCTTTCTCGGACACACATCCGAACTGTTCCTCGGTCTGGACCTTATCACACTGGCCCAGCCAGATTACTCATGCCACAGAGAAAACCATAAATGAGAGACCTGCCTGCGGATCAGCCCCCTGCTCAATGCCTTGAACAGGAACGATGCCTTGGTGATTTGTGTGGGCTCTGCTTTAAGCCAATCAACCTGATTACGCCCTTTCCTTGTTCAAGTCCCCTCAATAAATCAGATCTAACTCTTTTTACATTTAACCTGACTGTGGTTCCAGTTTGTACCAAAAGCACTGTACTATTGTTATTTGCTGTGCATAAGCTTGTTTTACATGTGGTCTCCATGGTCGAGCCGTGGTGAACAAGGGTTATTGTGAAAGTGTTTACTGTGCATTGTCCAGACCACTAGAAGGGAAAAAGGGGGGGGTTACAGTGTCCCGGAGGGCTGTACCCAGTTTAGTCTTGCTACTAACAACCCTGTTCTCTGGGTGGAGGCACTCATTTCAGTATTCAGGCCCCTTAGCCTGCAACTAGCCACGCTGGCAGGGGTAGTAGCCCTTGTGATAATGCCACCTAGGGGTCACACAAGGCAGCATGGATTCTCAACAGGAAGGTTCTGCCATATTAATCTTATAGATTTCTTTGCCTGGGCAACCAGAGTGGTAGATCAGGGAAGGGTCATGGATGTAGCCTACCTGGATTTCAGCAAGGCCTTCGGCACTGACCCGCACAAGAGAGTGCTAAATAAATTGGGGTGCCAGGGGGTGGGTCCTATGGTAGTAAAGTGGTTAGGAACTGGCTAAGGGACAAGACTCAGATGGTTGTGGTAAATGGCGTGAAATCTTAGGAGAGGGAGATGACTAGTGGGGTGCCACAGGGGTCAGTGCTGGGGCCAGTCCTATTCAATGTTTTCATTAGTGACATTGCAGAGCATCTGGAGGGAAAGGTGTGCCTCTTCGCAGCTGACACCAAGATCTGCAACACAGTGGACACACACCGGGGGTGGGTGGAAAAATTAGAAAGGACCTAAGTCTATTAGAGAGTGGTCAGGTGTCTGGCAGCTGAGTTTCAATGCCAAAATGTGCACGGTTCTGCACCTAGGTCACAGGAATCCAAGGGAGGAGTACAGGATGGGTGGGGAAATTCTGGCCACCACAAGTCAGGGGAGAGAGACCTGGGGTTATCATATCTGATGACCTGAAGGTGACCAAACAGTATGAAAAAGCAGTGGGGAGAGCAAACAGAATGTTGGGGTACATAGGGAGGGGCATAACAAGCAGGAGGAAAGAAGTGGTGATGCCACTGTACAGATCACTGGTGAGGCCTCAGCTGGAGTACTGTGTCCAGTTCTGGAGACCACATCTCAGAAAGGACATTGACAAAACAGAGGTAGTCCAGAGAAGGGCAATGAAGATGGTACATGGACTGCACCAGAATCCCTACGAGGAAAGACTTAAGGACCTTAATATCTATTCACTGGAGGAAAGAAGGGAGAGGGGAGATATGATAGAGACTTCCAAGTACCTTAGGGAAATAAACAGGATACAGGTGGAAAGCATATTTCAGAGAAAACTCTGCACAAGAACAAGGGGGCATGATATGAGGCTGAAGGCTCAGGGGTAATGTTAGGAAGTACTTTTTCACTGAGAGAGTAGTGGAGCTGTGGAACAGCCTTCCAGCAGTATTGGGGGGTACAAAAACAATACAGAGGTTTAAGAGTGCATTGGATAGATATAAGGGTACGCTGGAGATGTGCAGAGCAGGACAGCCACAGATTAAATAGGATCAGGGGCTGCAGCAGTGAGTAGGGAAATGAGCAGACTAGGTGGGCCGTATGGTCCTTATCTGCCGATAGAGTCTATGTTTCTATGTAAATATATCTCCTGGTTGCATTTCAGTTGCCACTGTTGAGTGGGGTGATGTTGCACTGAAGCTGGCATGTGCCACACCACCTCCACCTGTCACAGTACTGTCTCTGCCATCTCATAGTGAATCAGTAGGATTGCTGAACATTCCCTTTTGGTTCTACTGCTGAGGATCTTCTGGGTTGGTGGTGTCGTTTTTGTTTTGCATTTAAGTGGAATGGGAGTGGGACAATCTTACATGTGTCCCCCCCCCCCATTGTGGTCACTGCACACTGTTTCCTTGTACGACTGTGCCGCACTGACCCCAGCTGTGCCCGTAGTCCCATTTCCATTACACCCTCACCTTTCCCTTTGCATCAGCTGTGCCCACAGTCCCATTCCCAGCGCAGTAACCTGAGACTCCAGGTGTGATGGTTTGCCATACCACAGCAGCAGGCTGTGACAGTAGGCCTTTCCAAAGTAGAGTTCACCAGACCCATAGGTGAGTGCCCCTCTCCGAGCAGTAGGCACATGGGTAGTCATACCTCCGAGCAATGGGTAGTTGGAAAACCACACAGGTACTTGTAGCACACCATGAAAATGCAGGAAACAGCTATATTATCCATGTAATGTGTCAGGCAGAAAACTGAGTGTAAAGCTATGCAATGCTGTATAATTGAACATATTACAAGAGTGCCTGTAAGTAACGGGGCATGAGAATAACAGAGTCCTGTAGCTGAAGACTGGAGCTGTCCCTTTGTCTCACCTGCTACAGCTACTGTTCCTTTCAGATTCATTTATTGAAAAGTAGGAGAATGTGGTTCCCGATGTAGGTGTGGAGAGAGTCAGGGAATCGATATGTAGCGGGTTGATGCAATGCTACAAGTTGTTGCTGCTATTTGCGATTTGTGGCATTCCATTAACCCACTGTGAAGTTCATCTACCCAACGTTATTGCTTACTTAAGGGGCCTGCAGTGGTGCACAGTGGAGCAGTTGTCAGGATCGACGCTCAGAGGGAAGTTGGTGCAGAAGAGGACTGGGAGTCTGAGCAGCAGAGCGGAGGACAAGATCCACAACCAACTAAAGCCAGACCGAGCACCAGACTGTCCCGTCTGAGTTGACTATATGACTGATCCAGCAACAACAGGACAGAAAGTTGGTCTCCCACTAAGTCCCCCCCAAAAATTAACATTGCCTGCCCTTAGTTTCAGCCACTGCCAGCTAACCCCCCTTTATTTCACCCTTGCCTGCCTAGACAGCATTAGCCACAATAAATGTAAAGTTCAGCCGGCAGCTACTTTCCATCCTGTCCTTACCTGGCCAATTTTTTTTTTAAATACCAGTTTCAGACTACACTCACTGTTGCACTTTTTTCAGAACATCAGGTTGTTTAACAAGCAACCAATGTTCTGCATTAGTTTAGTATGATGTGATCATAGTGATGGAGAAAATATAGCAGGAGCCAGCACAGTGAGTCACAGTTTGATGTTTACATTATGGAACCAGGATTTGCGTGAGTACAACAGCACATCAGGATAATGTTGAGTTCTGGTTATAGGCAGAAGTGTTCAAAATAAAAGGATTCAGTGTCATAGTTGAATATGTGCGTGTGTGTGTGTGTGGTGTGTGTGCGGTGTGGTGTGGTGTGTGTGTGTGTGTGTGTGTGTGTGTGTGTGTGTGTGTGTGTGTTGTGTGTGTGTGTGTGTGTGTGTGTGTGTGTGTGTGTGTGTATGTTGTTGTGGGGACGCATTGTAATACCAAGCTGAAAATACTGTCGCCACTGCTGGAGCAGTGGTAAATGAGGCTTTTTTTTAAAGTAGAATTTAGAATTCAATTTGAGAATCCCAATGCAGCTGGAGACTGATTCACCTGGAGATTACTTTGCTGTATTAGAGGTCTTCATGAGCTACAACCTCACCCATTCACTTGAATGGGTAAAAAAAAACACATTTTATAATACTTAAGAATTCCATTACAGTCTCTTACAATCAGCTTTCAGAAAACTCTATAGTATTCTGTATAACTGTTAATTTAACTTGTCCTTGAATAAGTGCTAAAAATAATTTAGATGTCATGTTTCTATTTATTTATTATTATAATGCCCAGCAATTATCCATTTTTCCTCGAGTCTGTATTTTTGTAGCATCACTCTTATTATTCTATGAATATATAAAACTGTAATGTGAATCACTCGCTGTGTATGGGGTACAAAACATTTTGTTTATAACAGAAGCAAGATGGCAGAGAGGATTCTGGGCACCAGCCCCCGGCTTTGCCTATGCTAAGTCAATTGACAAGCTAGAGAGACAACACGTTAATCATCTGTTAACATATGTAACAAAAAAGTATTTAACATACTTACACAGAAAGAGGTATGCGTCAGGCAAATAATGGTCGCAAGAGTCAGTATTGAAAAGGAGCACTTGGCCATGGTTAGCTGATATCATGCAGTCTGCCCATTAACGCTACACAAGAGCTTCCCTGCAAGAAACAATCGCAGCAAAACCAAACTGAAATAAAAAAGCCAGCAACAAGGGGAACAAATAAACAGACCACTAACCACAGGTTAACCTTTAACCTTTCCCGTTCTCTATCTCTGTAACAGTTAGTTCTTGATCATGTGGATTTCCAATCGTCCAGTCATGGATACACCCAAAAACAAGACAGCTCAGATCAATGCCCTTCTGAAGATATGCTGAACAAATGTTAGATGTTTGTGAATGTGACCTGTGGGTGTCCTACTGGACACACAAAAGTTCATTTAACTTAAAAAAAATTTTTTCTGGCAAACGATTAGTACCTAGAGTAGGTTCTCTGCGTTGGTTGTTAAGTTGACTTGTTTTAATCATAAGTTGCCCAACATTACAATGAAAATAATAGTAAAATTACTGCTGGCACAGTGGTAGAGCTACTGCTTGTGATGCCAGTGACCCGGGTTCAGGATTAAGCCTAGGTCGTCAGAGGATCAGTTTGGGGGGGGGAGGTTTGAGTGCCCTAGGGCCGCTCGCCTCCTCTGGGGAGGGAGGGCAGCCACACCCACTGCAATACCACCACCTGGTTGACCACGGGTGGAGATGCAGGGGAAGGCATTGGCTGGGGTCCAGAGTGGTAGCACTTCTCTGTGTGCACATGTTTCCTTGGACCTCCTTGTATGCCGCCATCCTTGAGTTGCAGCAGAAAAAGGAAAATGGACCCTGCATCCACGCCTGGCGACGGACCCCAGTGTCATCAGACTGGTGACCTAGAAAGGATCACATAGCATTATTTTTGTCAGTAGTGAGGAGCAGGGGCTTCCTCCTTCCTGCTTGGGGGGTAAACCACAGAAGAATGTGGGCTGGTCCTTGCAGGCACACTCATGAGTACGGCCGAGCCACACAGGTTCCTTGGGAGACCCAGAGAGATAGGCGAGGATGTGGAGCTAGATGGGGGCTTAAACAGAAAATAAATGAATAAATAATAGTAAAATAAAATAGTAGTAACATACATAACAGTTATATGGTTACAATGTGCAGGCAATAGTGCTAATACAAAATAACAATGTAAAACAGTGCATTAAGATACAAGTGTAACACCTCCCCACATGGTTGGAGATTACCTGGATCCATTGTCTGCTCCAGACTGCACCCAACCATCATCTTGATGCTCACTCTGGCCCCTGGAACTGCAGCATGAAGAAAGACCAGAGGAGCACTGAGGGAACTACCATCTGCTCCTGCAGGATGATCATCATGCAGCTGGGGTGTGCATATTCGAGCAATTGCCTGCTCAAATATGTGAGCTGCAGCTCAAAGGTTGGAATTAGTGCTCCACACCCAGACACCACAGACATCAATGCCACAACTTCAGCCAACATATCAGCTTTCCCTTAGTGTGCTCCGAGCCCAGGGACTTCAGTTGGCATCAGGGGGCAAAGTGACACCGGGGGTGGGGGGAGAGAAGAAGGACCTCTTGTGTTTGGTGCCCCTGCACCTTTAAGAACAGAGCAGCTGCCAACTGCATTGAGGAACTACTCTGCCTACAAGGTGAGGAGGAGCAGGAAATGGAGCTCCTAATGGGGAGCAGAAAGCCTCTTTCAACAGAACACCACCACCAAGCACTGTTTTTGCTGAAAGACAGCCACCATCTTGCCAACCCCTGACTTTGCTGGCAGCCAATCAGAGGTCAGAGATCTCAGCAGGTGACAACCAAGGACTGCTGGGAGAATGACAAAACTGCCTTTACTCTCAGAAAATGTTGAGGACAGTTACAGAATGGTCGTTGGCAGTTAGCCCTCAGAGAGTCAAGAGCACGAAGGCTGCTAGCGAGAGCCATCTAGTGAATTCTTCCTGGGCTTCCACAGCTAATCACCAGGGAATGACTTCAAAAGGTTTCTCCAACCTGTGTATCCAGAGACGGAACTATGCAGTTGCCTACTGATAGTGTCAGGATGACAATTTTTCTGAGACAGTCACTCACCGAAGTCTGAATATTACTTTTAGTCTTCATTAAAATACTATTCTTATGTTGGCGCATTTGTACAGCCAACATCTTGCGGTAGTGCAGCTTTGGAGGCATGGTCACTGTTGGGCGAATGCAGGGCACACACCAGTAGGTGCGTCCCTCATTCCCCAATCACCCTGCATACTGGCGCCACACCATGCATATATAATGTGGCGAGCACATCTAAGAAAAGGACTGCTGCAATCCAAGCAAAGCTCGCCAGATGCAACGGACCTTCCCTGGACGTGCTCGCCAACATTATGAGCATGACGGCACAGTGGCCATCAGACTGACGACTTCGGGGGTGCACAATCCCCCTGTCGGTTAACTCTGCCCCTTTGTATGTGCCAACGGGGGAGCCCACTCCCCGTCAACATAAATCACACCCCCATTGTTAAATGCTGAGGGGGGTGCCTACTCCCCTCGGCTCGCCCCCCCCACTTTCTTTGTGTGCTGACAGGGGTGCCCAATCCCCATCTGCATAAAATCCTCCCCCCGTGTTGTGTTCCGATGAGGGTGCCCAATCCCCCATCAGCTACAGACACCCCAAAACATTTAGGTGGCACACTGGGAGCCCACCCCAGCGTGCCAAATCCCCTAAAACAAAAAAACTGTCCCGCAATGTTTTTTTTTGTCACCTGTAAAATGAAAACGGGCCCTTGTAGTCTCCCTGCCCCCCATCCGCACCCACCCTCTGCGCACACTGCCTCCCCACACCACCCACCCCATACTTACCTGCGGAGTCTGGCGCGACGATCTTTGGTGGACCGGGAACACGTCTGCACTCTTCAAAGCCGACCATGAACTGAGGAAATGCCGGTAAGCTGTATAATGGAATAAATAGGTTTTTTTTTCAACTTTGCTGCATATCTCAGGCATTTTTGGGAATTTTGGCCCCAAATTTTCAACATGGGGTTTTTGGGACCCCTCCTCATGAATTATTGCACTGTCATGGCGTTATTTGGTCACAAAAGGTGATTTTGCATTCAATGCGTGGAATCACCTTTTGGGACCTAGTAATGAAATGACAGTGCCACTGTTCATGAGGGGGACTCTCAAAAAGCCTATGTTGCAAATTTGGTGGGAAAAATCCAAAAAATGACTTTGACAAGTGTGCGTTGCGCAGTTGCTACGCACGCTCGTAAGTTAGCAAATTCGCAATATTTTCATGCCAGATTCTCAACATTGGCATTTTGTCACTCCTTCTTGTGAACTGCACAGCTGTCATTTTTCACATCCTGGCTGAAACGTGTTTTCGCACTTCCGGCGCAGAATAGCGCAGTCGCTGTGCGAAATCAGTGTTCGGGACATATTACAAAAATGACAGTGACACTGTTCATGAGCAGAGGTCCTAAAATGCCTATGTTGAAAATTTGGTGACAACACTCCATAAAATGACTGTGTTACGAGCGTGTGTTGCGCAGTTTGCCCGCACGCTCATAAGTTCGCAAGCTTATAATATTTTCACTCCAGATTTTCAAACGTGCCATTGTTCTGCACCTCCTAATGAACAGTACAGCTGTCATTTTTCACATCCTGACTAAAATCTGTTTTCACAGTTCCGGAGCAGAATGGTAGCGGTCGCTGTGGAAAGTCCGTGTTCGAGACACAGTATGAAAATGGCAGTGACACTGTTCATTAGCAGATGTCCTAAAGCGCCTATGCTAAAAATTTGGGGATGAAAGTCAATAAAATGAGTGTTTTGCAAGTGTGTGTTGCGCAGTTTGCATGCACGTTCGTGACTTTGTGAATTTGTAATAGTTTCACTCCAGCTGTTCATCACTGGCATTTTTCCATACCTCCTTATGAACAGTACAGCTGGCTGAAATATGTTTTTGCACGTCCGGTGCAGAATTGCACGGTCGCTGTGTGAAATCAGTTTTTGGGACAGTTTGAGGAAATGACGGTGACACTATTCATGAGCAGAGGTCCTAAAATGCCTATGTTGAAAATTTGGTGCCGAAAGTCCATACAATGACTGTGTTGCAAGCGTGCATTGCGCAGTTTCCACACACCCTTGTAACTTTGTCAAATCTGCAATATTTTCATGCCACACTTTCACCACTGGCATTTGTGCACACCTCCTTATCAACAGTCCAGCTGCTATTTTTCACAGCCTGCCCAAAATGCATTTCCGCAGCTGTGACGCACAATGGCGTGCTCGCTGTGCAAAATCACCTTTTGGAACACATTAACAAAATTACAGTGCTGTGTGTCTCTAGCTCCACCACTGCCAATGCCAGCGCAACAACATTCGGCATTGACAAATGCTTGTTAGCACAGTACTCACTAGTATTAAAGCAGTCTGCCCACGAGCCGAAATATTTAAATGAGTTAAATATTTGAAGACTAACTTAGTAATAAGTCAGTATTCATTTAGTATTCAACTAGTCTTTATGCAAATGAGGGCAGTACATTCTGAAGATCAAATGATTACGTCTGAATTGTACAACTGAATAACAATGAAGACCAATAAGAAAAAATGATTTACTATAGTAATATTGTTTCTTCTAGGGGAGCCCTCATAATACTTATCATTTGCAGCTTGCCATGCAGGTAAAGTTACCCTGGAGAATGTGGAATATTATGTAAAGTGAGGAACTTAGAATGCTATTCGAACCTCTGCCTTGAGGTGGTGCTGTGTGTTCTACAGTTTAACGTCAGATCCTTTTCGAAGCCAATTAAATATTAGCTCCCAATTTTGCTATCCTAAAGTATACCAAAACACAAAGAACTCAATAAGGCAATAAAAGGGTTAGCCATGTAGGCCAAGGTATGGCAGACTAAAACAAAACCACATATCAAAATAGTGATTTGGAATGAACAAGTAATGCTCAAGCAATTAAACATTAGAGAAGAACTGACTATTGTAGAACCATTTCCAGGTTCTGGAAGTGGATGTAGGGTGGGAGGTTTAAGCATGATGAGGGATGCCCTGGAAGAAACAATATTACTATGGTAAGTAATTTTTTCTTCAAATTCGAGGAATCCTTCATTATGCTTAACTATTTGCAAACTACAAAGCAGCACCTTGGGAGGCTGGGTATGGAACCTACTGTATTTAGTCAAGTCAAGTTATTCTTTATTTATAAAAAGGCACTTTTCAAATACCAAAGTGCCTGTACAACCAACAATCATAAAAACAGTTTCATACAGTTAAAATTTCAGACCATAAACAGAATTAAAACACTTTAAGTAGCATCAAGGAATGCCAACTCAAATAAATGGGTCTTCAACGCAGACTTAAATAACTCAGTGGGCAGGCACCGTCTCACCCAATGAGGTAGAGAATTCCACAGGGCTGGGGCCATGAAAGCAAAGGTTCTGGCCCCCGCGGTCTTCAAACAGACCCTGGGAACTTCCAGCAATCCCTCTTCGGTGGAATGGAGTAGGCAGAGGGGGCAGTAGGGACAAAGGGAGTCTTGCAAATAATGCAGTCCCTGTTCATGTAGGGCCTTATAGGTCAGCAAAGCGACCTTGAAAGTGATCCTCCACTGCACTGGCAGCCAGTGTGATTCGCAGAGCACAGGTGTGATATGGCTAGATCTTGACAAGCTAGTCAACAACCTGGCTGCCGTGTTCTGCACCAGCTGCAGGCAACTGATGTCCACCCCGGAACAGACCAACGTTGGAAGATCCTCAGGCAGAACAAGGTGCTTTATCCAGACTATGTTCCTCAGATGGTAAAACGAGGTTTTGATGATGACTGACACCTGAGATTTAAGTGTCAGTTCGCCATCAAGTACAACTCCCAGATTCCGCACCCGTTCTGAGGTCCTCAACTGGATGCCATCCAGTATGAGCCCGGATGGCTGACCAGGAGGTAGTCCCTCTGCCTGATGACCTGGGTCCACCACAAACACCTCAGTCTTATCCGGGTTCAATCTCAAACAACTGGGACTCATTCAGTCCATAATCTCAGCAAGGCAGTTGTTAAAGACTGAGACAGCATCACCCCATTCAGGCACAAAGGACATGTACAGCTGAGTATCATCTGCATAGCAGTGAAAACTCAGCCCGTACTTCCTTATAATGTCTCCCAATGGCAGCATATACACTGCAAACATGGGAGACAACACAGAGCCCTGTGGCACCCCCACATGACAGAGGGAGAGGGGCTGGAGAAAAAATCCCTGACACTACTCTCTGAGATCTGCCTGTGAGGAATGAATGGAACCATCTGAGGACCATACCCGACAGTCCACAGATCAGCTGCAGGTGCTCCAGCAATACCCTATCTTCCATTGTGTCAGACGCTGCAGAGCGATCAAGGACAACCAAGATCGAATGGCTGTTCTGATCTCTCACCATCAGGAGATCAATAAGTACCTGAACAAGTGCTGTCTTGGTACTGTGTCTCTTTCTGATACCAGACTGGAGAGGATCATAGACCCCGTGGGTGGTAAGATAATGCTCCAGCTCCAACATGACTACCTTCTTGATAACCTTACTGACAAAGGGCAGGTTAGAGACAGGTATGTAGTTCGCGAGACAGTCTGGGTTGAGGGAGGATTTCTTTAAAAGGGGTGTCACCACCACCTGCTTCAAGGGGTGTGGGAACACAGCCTTCTCCAATGAACACCAGACAATCTCTGCCAGGACCAGTCTGATGACATCCATGCACTCCACCAGGAGACAGGTGGGACCAGGGTCCAAACTACAGCAAGTCAGTTGCAAGCCTCGGACAGTCTTCACGATATCAGTGATCGCCAGCAGATCAAAATTCACCCAGACAGACTGGGTGCCTGTAACCTCACACCGACAGTCGCAACACTCATCAGAACATGCTAGCTGGATCTCTGACCTAATGGTGGCAAACTTATCTGCAAAGAATCGAGCAAACTCCTCACACTTCAATTGTGAAAACGCTTTCCGATTCATTCTGAAGACAGCCTGGATTGCACAGCCTGTTGACAGTTCAGAAAAGCTGAGCTGATCAATTTCTTGCTGCATCAGTCTAAGCTTGTCATCTTCCAGGCCAGATTTCCACCTGCGCCGTTCCAACCTTAGTCCCACTCACCTCAACTCCTTCAAGGTCCTGTCAAAATCACGGGGACCGAGAATGAAGAGTGAGTCATCAAACACGAACAGGAACTATGGAATCCAGGGCCCCAATATTGAATTATTATAGTACAATACAATGTCCCTGGATCCAACCATCGGTCAACCCGATAGCTCCAGCACTGCCATTAGACCCTCAGGGGTCACACCCCTTAAAGGGCAGTAACGGACCATCTCCGAAGGGGCAGTTCTATTGGGGGGGAATGAAGCAGAACCCTACAGTGTGATGGTCGGACCAACTGACCGGTTCCACCATCAAGTCAGAGACCTCCATCCCCAGGAGGAACACCAGATCCAAAGAGTAATCATAACTATGGGTTACAGATGTAACTACCTGAGTAAAAATTTAGGGAAAAGGTTCAGGAGTTCCACAGTGCCAAACTTGGCATCTCTCCTGGATTGTATAGCCAGACAATAGTGCATTGTAAAGGTATGTACCATTTTCCAGGTAGCTGCTGTACAGATTTCTAGCAAGGGGACATCCCTTGCAACCGCACAGACGCAGCAGTATCACAAGTGGAGTGTGCCCTGAGGCCTTGAGGTAACCATTTGCCAGCTTTAGAGTAACAGAATTGGATGCAGGAAACAATCCAGCAGGTAATGGTCCTCTTAGAAGCTGGCCTGCCCTTTCCCACTTCACCATATGTGAGGAACAGCTGTGAGTGGGAGGAGCTGAGGTCCTCAGTAGTGTTCAAGTGACCTGTTAACTTCCAGACTGCATGGCATCTGCTCACCAGGACTAGACCCTTCTGAGAAGAACATTGGGAAAGTGAGGGACTGGTTCAAGTGAAACGTAGACATCACCTTGGGAAGGAATTTCCTGTTAGTCCTGAGGGCTTCCTTGTCCCTGTGAATACAGTGTAATTAGGGTCAGTGCAGAGAGCTTGTACAGTAGCTCGCACACCATTCTGGCTAAGGTTATGGCCACCAGGAATACTGACTTCCAAGTGATGTACTTCAAATCTGCAATGGCCATAGGCTCAAAGGGAGGTTCCATGAGCTTGGCTATGCAGAGGTTCAAATCCCAAGGAAGGATTGGCTCTCTAATGGGGGAAACAGGTGCAACAGGCCCTTAAAGAACCTCTTTAGAATGGAGTGAAAAGCCACCATTTTCTGCTTGCCTGCTGACACATAGGCAGAAATAGCCACCAAGTGCATCTTTAGGGTAGCAGATCTGAGACTTAAAGGTTGGTGGGTGCACCAAATAGTCCAAAAGTATGGACAGATCAGCCTGTAGGGGACTGAACATCTTAGAAGCACACCACATAGAAAATCATATTCCAGTTGGAAGCATATGTCTTTCTAGTAGTAGGCATCCTAGAAACCTTGAGAACATTGAGGACCTCTTCTGAAAAGTGAAAATCAGAATACTCTAACTCCTCAAGAACCAAGCTTTGAGGACCAAAGACTTGAGATCTGGAAAGGTTACTCTTCCCTAAGACGTGGTCAGTAGGTTGAGTCTCGGGGAGAGACATGGTCTGTTTGGTAGATAGGGCCTGGAGCAGGGAGTAACAGGGTTGTCTGGCCCAGTCTAGGGCTACCAGTACTATGGCTGCAGGCTGGCTCCTCAGCTTCACGAGGACTTGAAGTAGTAGTGGGAATGGAGGGAAGGCATATAGAAACCTCACTGACCAGTCCAAGAGCAGGGCATCCATGAGAGCTGTGTCCACTGCTGGAGGCCTGCAATAAAAGACAGGGAGCTGGAAATTTTCTTTGGATGCGAACAGATCTATTTCTGGTGCACCCCATCTCCAGAAGACTGTGGAAGACACCTGCTTGTTCAGAGACCATTCATGATGCTCTTGACTTATCCTGCTGAGTGAATCCACTAGGCATTGTTCTTCCCTGGAAGATGAATTGCTGACAGCTGTGCTTCCAGTGAGTAGGCTAGAGTCCAGAACTTCATTGCTTCTGTGCACAGCTTTGAGGATTTTGTGCCTCCCTGTTTGTTGTTACATGTAACCCTGGCACTGTTATACCAAGGGCTACTACCCCTGCTTGCTTACCTGACTGCAGGCTGAGGAACCTGGGTTTGGAATTAATGAGTACTGTGGTCTCCCTACCGGCAGTACAACTACAATAATGGTGTCTCCACCCAAAGTAGTAGTTAAGTAGGTAATAACCTAATCTAATACAGCCCTCTGGGAAGCTATATTCACCCACAATCCCTGCTAGTGGCTTTTCATACAAGGTTTTACAATCACAGTATATGACCTTCAGTGCACAATTGCTCAGAAGCGTTAATGAGATGCTCAGGCGTACCACATTTACCAAAAGAGTCTGGTCTCCTGACGTATGCTGTGTGCCTCCTGTAATGAAACAGTTTCAATGATGACTGTATACTTTTACAGTTGCTTTCAAATAATTCAGTAAAGGCAGACCAGGTAATGATATGATCATGGGTCAGATTAACCTTAAACAACAAATCAGATTTATTAAGGGAACTTGAACAAGAGAGGGGTGAAAATTTAGGCAAACAACTTATTGTGCTGAAATCAAACAGATTGCAATTACTGTTTGTCAGTTTAGTCTCTAACTTGATCAATTTGTCACACAGCTGGGTACCCAGGGTGGAAGTGGGAGCAGGCCTGAAGTGTTGTCGTGGGTAGGCCAGCATTGCAGCTAATTGGTGCCCTTGATGGAAGAAAAGGCATTATTACACAGATGAAACAAGTTTGTATTTAGCACACACTTGTAATCCCTAGCCGGGTGACCTGTAATCACAGTTAACTTCAACCCAAACTTAAGGAGCAAATCAGCTAACACAGACACTTATTGGATTGTTGCAGGGGGCTACCCTGGTAGTACTCACTGCACCCAGACAGGCAGAAGGCCACTGAAGTTGCTGGCTTTCCAGAATGTTGATGGGGACCAGGGCCGACACTACTCATCTCGGCTTTACGGGCTTTCCCTGTAGGTGGTTGCAACCTGCGATTTGATTCTCCACAGGGGCTGACTCCCCAAGGCTGGTCTCTCTCCAGGAAGATAATTGGGCTGGTGCAGCAATAGTCTTTTTGGGATGAAAGTGGCATGGGCCCAACACTGGAAACTTAAAGTGATGAACAGTTTTAAACTTGCTCTTTTGGTTGCATGCAGTCTCCACTGCAGTCACTGAGGAAAACCCACTGTGACTTCTCTCTCTTGGCACTTGGCAAGAGACAATTTTCACAGAAGCAGGCTCCACTTTCATCAGGAGTCCCTGGAGCAGTCTCTTACAACAGTCAATCCCACTTTGGGACAGTTCAGAAATAAATATTTTCTCTCTGTGTTTATGTAGTCTGAATTCTCCAAATCCTGCAGGGAGGCAAAAAAGGCCCTTTCACTGCAAACTGCAGCTACAACACACTTTGCTCTCTTCAGCTTGAGAGCTTGAGCAGGATTGAGTTGTTCATACACAGTTCCAACTGATGGACCAGGATCTCTGCATTTCGGTTTGCTGCTTGCACTGTCAATCACAGTCTGAGAACTCTCATTGGTTAATTTAGGCGCCAACAAGGAAAGTTCATAGTTTCACCCACAAGGCACTGTAATAAGGACCCCTAGAGGACCCCTTGGTTCCAACTGGTCCAAACACGGAGTCCAGGACCAAAGATGGCTGCTCTCACAGTGGAGGAATAGATAGGCAATACAAACAACTTACTTATTTAGTAACAGTAAGACTTAAAGAGTAAATATTTGCAGTGCATGAAGGGGCTCCTTCTGCTCTGTAATCGACAGCAGAATGGAGTAGACTAGGGCTTTGCCTGGCTGGTCACGAGCTCCGTTGTACTGGAACCCAGCCCAGGCTAAGGGCCTAATACATACTGGCTGTGTCTTAAAGCGATAGTGTGGCAGCATATCTCTGCATACTCACGCAGGACAACAGGACATCACTGGACATGGATTTGTCTTCTCCTTCTGGATGTCTGCAGGCAGTGGGTATCAAAGGAGCCCATGGAGATACTCAAGGTAAGCCCCCCAAATTTTTTTGGGGGGGTTACATGTAAAACATGGTGGCAGTGTTTTTGTCTGTCCTGACCTGGACCAACTGACCCTTTACGTGAGAGACAAATGACTGAAGGGTGAGAAAAAACACCCTAAGCTCTGGGGGGTTTATATGCTTCCTGGACTCTGGAGCAGACCACACTGTGCTTACTGTTAGGTTACCCATGCAGGCTTCCCAACTCAGCATGAAGGCATTTGTTGTCAGAACAATCATAGGGGCCTGTAGCTAAAAGAGGACCCCATCTCTGAGGTTGTCTCTTTCTTTCCACCAGTCCAGGGTTTGCAGCAGAGATTTTGTCACAGGTACTAGCCTCGACAGAGGGTGTTGCTTTTGAGACAAATTGGCCCTCAAGTGATACCGAATATCCTTTATTGGATGTCTGGCTCCTGGCATCATGGCTGTGGCAGAGGCCATGTGCCCCAGAAGTTGAAGGAAGTGCGTTTCTGGCGTATGCTGGCCCAGGGTGAAAGAACTGCTAGATCCAGAAGGTTTACCACCCTTTCTTGAGGCAGGAATGCCTTGCTCTGGAGGGCATCCAGCTCTGCTCCTATGAACGCTAGTAGCTGTACTGGTTTTATCTGGGACTTTTGCACATTTATAAGAAGTCCCAATGTCTCTAAGGTGCTCTGAGTTAACTGTAGAGAGTCCTTGACCTGCTGATGTGATTTTCATATGCCTAGCCAGTCGTCCAGATAAAAAAAATGACTCCTAACAAACACACAGGAGTGTGGCGTGCATATTTTGTGGAACACATACAAACAAGGGTGAGAAAGAATAAGTGCCTCAGCTGGGATACATCTTTCAGGTCCAGAGATCCTGGCCAGTCTCCCTGTTGTAAGAATGGTATCACTGTGTACAGGGTGACCATATTGAATTTGTCTTTTTTCAGGTGTTAATTCAAACATCTGGGGTCCAGAATGGGTTACCACTCCCCCTTTTTCTTGTGTGTGAGAAAGTACCGTGAGTAGCGGCCTTTTCTGCACTGGGAAGGATGAACTCTTTCTCCTGTGTTTGCCTGCAGAAACGTCTTGACCTCAAACTCCAGCAGAATCCTTTCTGCTGTTGTAGGAGGGTAGGAATGTCTGTGAACCTATAGTTTGTAGAAATATTTGAACTGCAGTGTGAGGCCTTGGCTCATTACTTTCAGTACCGACTTGTCTGAGGTGATGTTTTTCCACTCATGGAAGAAATTAACCAGTCTTTCTCCCACTGGCAGCGGTTGGATGATCTGGACCAATACATCAGGGATTTTGCTTGGGCTTAGCCTTAGAGGTCAAAGCCTGGTTAGCCCTTCTGGAAGCTCTTCTGCCCTTGCCCCTAAAGTAACCTCTCAACTGAGAGTAATCATAGGTCATGGGCATAGGATGGAAAGGACATGGGTAGTAACTCCTACCCCTACTTCCCCTTCCACAAGCCCTCTAGGACATAGAGGCCTTTTCCTTCTTTGCATTACTTCTGCAGGTGGTTTTGTACTCCTCCACCTTTTTCATATATGCCTCTGTCTTGTCACCTTAGAGGAAATTGTTCTCACATGGGGAGCCCATGGCTTTTGCTTGGGTGTCCTGAAAAAAATGAGTTGTCTTTAGCCAAGGGAATCTCCTTAGGGAGATAGCATGGGCCATCACCCTGGAAGCAGTGTCTTTAGCATCCACGTCATATGGAACAGGTACTTGGTGGGATCAATGGCAGTCCAGGTTTTGCCAGGCCTTGTGCCCAGTCCCTCTGGACCTTGTCGGTCAGGGCCAGTACAATGTTCTAGAGGGCTTTCTGGTACTGGGTATTGTAAGCCACGTACACTGCCTGTCTCAGGAGTAGGGTGGCAGGGGTGTACACTTTCTTTCCCTTGCTGTCCAGCTTCTTAGAGTCCTTGTCCAGGGCTGGGAGGAGATGGGAACTTTTGCTTTTTCATATGCAGCTGCCTGGACTACACCTTCATGGTTTGGGTGTAAGTATAGGTACACAGCATCATGTTTATCCAGTTGGTACGTCTTCTCAATTTTTTTGTCAGTCTCCAGTGCAGATGTTAGGGTTTGCTGCAGTTTGCAGGTTGCTTTCCTAAATGACTTGTACATAGGCAAAAACAACTTCTTGGAAAGGGTTAACCTAATTATGTCAAGGTAATCAGCATCCTCCTCCTCCTCCTCATATTCCTGGCTGGAGAGAGCAAGAGTATTGGCCATTTGTTTGACAAAGGCATAGTGTGAGGAAAGATCCTCTGGACCCCAGTGTGAGAAACTGAACTCCTGGTTGGGGGAACTATCTGGCTCAATTGGTTCCATGGCCTCCTCCTCTTCCTCATAATAAAAGTCATCCCCGTGGTTCCCTGGAATGGGGTGGGGAAGGGAGCTAGAGGTTAAGTAGGAACCGATAAACCCATAAGGGTTCCCATGCCTTGGAATGCCTGGAAAAATTGCCAAGCTTTATTTATGTCCTCTTGAGAGGGCATTTTTGTCTTGTCCACTGACAGCTCCTTTGCTTCTTCAGCAGGAAAGGGGAGAGGGGGACAAGATAGAAATGTTTAAGTACCTCAGTGGAATCAACAAAGTCCAAGAGTGTAGCATCTTTCAAAAAAAGAGATGTGCAAGAATGAGGGGACACAATTTGAACATAGAGGGGGGACGACTCAGGGGCAGCGACATGTTTTTCTTTTTGTTTCTTTTTAGCAGAAACTGATTCCAGAGTCTGCTCAGAAGGTCTTTTGTGTTTAACATGGTCTGAATTCCTTTTTTGGGAATCCTGTCAGAGGGTTTCTTAGAGTGTCTGTCCCTGGATTTAGTATGGGAGGAGGGATCCTCTAAGTGCTGTGGTGACATAGAGGTGGACTGAGAGGCCATAATGCCCTGTAGTTTTCTGGCCCTCTTTTTAAGTGTTTTGGGGCAAAACTTGCTGCCAAGTTCACAATTAGAAAAAAATATGACTGGAACCAAGGCACCTGAGACACAACTCATGGCCGTCTGCTTTGGCCAAGAGATTGAAGCACCTTACACAATTTTTAAAGACTGTAGGTCCCATTTTCTTTTTAGGTCTGTCTCACATGGCAGTTTGTCAGAACAGATCAAGGAAAAACCCAATCCCTGCAGGGTAAAGAGATGAAACGTGGTTTGTTCTAAAACTGCGATTTAAACCCTGTTTTTTTTTTTTTTTCTTTAAAGATTTCTCTCAGGAAAAAATAAACCAGGCAAACAAACGTTTTGGTTTCCAAATTGTGGAACTGAGATGAAAACCACTGAAAACTACAAAATAAATTAAACTGTGAGGAAAAAAGCTGTGAATATACAGTATATAAACTGAAGAAATAAAGTGATTTGGTGAAAACCACTTAGAGTGAGCAGTATCTCCAGTTTGAGGGAACCACTAAGGTACAGGAGAACTCACGAGAAATACACAAAGTAATCCACAAACTACTCTAGTTATCTAAAGAGGCAGAGAAGTGAAAATAAAAGTAAAAAAATACTTCTTTTATAAAAATCGAAAGCTTCAAGCAAAGTTGCTGAAGAGAGCTTTTTGGCGTGACTTGCTAGTGCAGGTAGAGAAACGGATCTGATGTTAGGCTATAGAACTCAGCACCACTTCGAGGCAGAGGTTTGAATAGTGTTCTTAGTTCCATAATTTACATAATATTCCACGTGCTCCAGGGCAGCTTTTCCTGCAAGGCAAACTGCACATGTTAAGCATAATGAGGGATTCCTGGAGTTTAAAATACTACTTGAATACTTTCAACAATAATAAATAAGCATTACTTTAGTATTCATCTAGGGCCCTATGCACTATACGTACACACATTTATGCACTGCATTGGCAGCACTACCCAACTGTGGGTAGTGCTGGGGACCAGCCCATGGGTAGTGCTGTCTGCAGATTGCTACGGCAGGGTTCCTGCTGGCATAGTCTGTGCCCACCTTCCTTGTGGACTGTGCACCATCATGCATAGCGCATAGTCAAGCCCCAATGGTGCATAGTGTCTGTGGGGGGCACATGCTATAGAAACATAGAAACATAGACTTTGACAGCAGATAAGGACTGCTTGGCCCACCTACTCTGCCCATTTCCCTACCTAGAAGATAGTCTGCAGATCCTATTTAACCAACAGCCTATTTCTTCCTACCCCCCACAAAAATTGCCTTATGTCTGTCCCATGCATTCTTGAATTCTCCCACAGTTTTAGACCCCACAACCTCCTCAGGAAGGCTGTTCCATGCATCCACCACCCTCTCTGTGAAAAAATACTTCCTCACGTTGCCCCTGAGTCGTCCCCCCTCTATGTTCAAATTGTGTCCCCTCATTCTTGCACATCTCTTTTTCTGAAAGATGCTACACTCTTGGACTTTGTTGATTCCACTGAGGTACTTAAACGTTTCTGTCTTGTCCCCCCTCTCCCTCCTTTCCTCAAGGGTATACATATTAAGCTCCTTTAGTCTCTCCTCATATGGCTTCTCTTGCAGACCCTGCACCATTTTAGTTGCCTTCCTCTGAACTGCCTTCATCCTATCTATGTCCTTGCGGAGATGGGGTCTCCAGAAAAAATACTCTTAGGTGGACTTGAATCACCAACCTTTTGATTAAGAATCCAACGCTCTAGCCAATTGCACCACAGAGACAGCAGGAGCCCTGTTGTAACCAATACGTTACCTCTGCAACCAGTGGATGGCAGCCCGAGTGGCACACAGATACCCTTATCCTGCAACTACTACCGCTCCCAATGAGCAGTGAGGGATGTGGGCTACTGGACAGCACCTGCCTATAGTGCATGGGCCTCTTAATGTACCATGGTACACCAGTACGCTCCATGGTGCAGGGGATCCAGTCTGCTGGCAGGGTAGGAATCCAATTGGATGCCTGCTAGTGTCTTCCACTCTACCTGTCTCCCGCTCCCAGCCCCACCATGCTCCCATTCACATGGGGAGGAGCAAGGAACATAAAAGATGTTTGTCTAGCATCTCTGCAGATCGAAGCCCTGAGTGGGTGCTTTCCAACCACCAGCGGCTGCCCTGACCCTCCAGGATGCGATGCTTCTCCTACTGCTGTCCCCTCCACCATCTCCAGCCCTCCAGGTACGCTCCTATTCCTGCTAGCAGGCCAGCCTGAACCCTGGTGCCAGTTCCTCACTCCATTGGCTGAGTGAGTGGACAAGGACCTGCTGATTGGTTCGCTCATGGAACTCTGCCACGCCATTGGGTGACCCAGTAAGCCAACCTCAGGAACCAAAGCTTAGTCCCATTGCCATTCCTCAGCGTGGGACCAGCTCTTCCTCGGCAGCTTTCTCTGCTTCCTTGAATTTTCTGTAACTTGTATTTTTGTCCTGCCTGCCCTCCAAAGCCCCAACCTCTATTAAATCTAGCAAATCTATGCCCCTACTCATCTCCCTTTCTCTCATTGGCCATTCCTGCCAATCCGCTCTGTCACTGCTCATCATAGCAAACTGACTTCCATTTCTTCAATAGCCCTAAAACTCCAGCCCAAGCAAAGCTGTTGAAGGCCTCCCAACTGCCTTCCACAAGCTGCATAAATAAAACTGACCCGGCTCACTGAGTCCACGAAACCCCCCTTTTCTTTTCACTCCTCCTGCCTCACCTGAGGCTGGCTTTTCACTTGCACAATCAGCCACCCCCTAACGAACATGGGTTTATGCTCAGGATTACTTATGTTGGCTTCCCTAACTTCCCTTCTTCTGACAACAGATATTTGTGCCTCTATTCTGGCAGCTGACCAACAAAAACTATGCCCTTCACCTTCCACCGGTAATAACTCAGACACCCCGATTCATGTGTATGGGCATGCAATCACACTCACGGGTGAAATCCTCTTGGCCCTACTGTCTAATTATGAATGCCGACTGTTCAGCCTATTCGTATACTCCCTCACCCTCCAACCCCACTACTGGCGCCCACCAAACTGCTCTCTCCTTGCTCTTCTTCTCCTCTCTGGGGACATAGAACCCAATCCTGGTCCCACAAATACCCACATCGACCATACAGATACCATCTGGGCAAAGCCCTCTGGACTAAAAATTGCCCACATGAATGTCTGCAGCTTCCAGTCAGAACTCCTCGAGCTTGAGGCGTGGGTAGCCCTGTATAAGCCACAGGCATTAGGTCTCTCAGAAACCTGGCTAAAACCCTACCACCTGGACTCCCACTTTCAACTACAGGGTTACTCACTCCTATACCAAGACAGACCTGGAAGAAAGAAGGATGGAGGAGTAGCAATTTATGTGCAGGAGCACATTGCTGCCACCATCATCAACTGCTCTGCCCCCACCTCACCTAGTGAATGGCTCCTCGCTGAATTAACCCTGGGTGCATCCCAAAAACTCTACTTAGGCTGCTGCTATAACCCCCCCAACAGGGGGCATCCCAGGTCTGTCCAGCTTCTTAGATGATGTGGGGCACACAGCTCCAACAAGAGATCTTTTTGCAATTGGGGATTTCAACCTCAATTGGTTGGACGCCCCTGCACAAGATTATGCTAACCTACTTAAGGCGCATAACATGGAACAGCTAATCTCCACCCCACAAGGAACAATACCAGCATGCTAAACCACTCCCTCACTGATTGGGTCACCACAAACTGCGCAGATCTAATCCTCCAAGCTGGCACAATGGCTGACTCAATCAGCAACCACACCCCAACCTATGCTGTACTGTCTGCGAAATCAAACCGCCCCCCCCCCAAACTTCTGTCTTTCCGAAGGTTTGACTGCCAAGATCCAACTCCAGTCCTCAGAGACGTCAGGGCAATAAACTGGTCAGCCCTCTACCACTACAGCAACAGCTCTGATGCAGTCACCTTTTTTACCTCCTCTCTCTCTCTCTCTCACACTTACAGGATACCTATTTCCCCCTCACAACCTGAAGGGTGAGAGGCGGCACCACACGCAGGCTATCCAGTGAGAGCCTGTCATTAATGAAAGAGTGGGACAGGAAATGGAAGGCATACAAAGTGCCCTCCTCCCCCCAACTCTGGAATGCCTACTGACAGCTGCGAAACCAATGCAAACAGACCACTAAGTCACTCAAGCACCATTTTTACCTAAATCAACAAAACAACACCGTCGGTAATCCACATACATTCTGGGCTACCATTGGATCTCTGCTAAATCCCAAGAGCAACAGGCAAATGACACAGCTTGCATCCCCCTCTGGTCCCATCTCTGACCCCACCAAAATTGCAAACATTTTTAACTTAAAATTCACCAACCTATCCCCATACCTTTGCAAGCCCCCCACCCAGGCTTCCCCTGCCCAGAACCTTCAGCCAAACAACTGTCCCTTCCTCCCCCCCGCCACCACCCTGCCCCCTCCCTTCCGCTTCAGAGCCATCAGCCACACTGACACCATCAAACTACTAAAGTCTCTACAGACCAAGGAAAGTCCTGTCAGTGATGAAATGTACTCCACTTTCTTAAGACTCATCTCACATGCAATTGTCAAACACCTCACTCACATCTTCAATCTTGCCCTCACTTCAACTAATGTACCCAACTCCTGGAAAAATGCCAATGTGGTACCCATCTTTAAAGCTGGCGATTCCCTCTCTCCAAACAATTACAGGCCCATCTCCCTCCTCCCCCACCTGAGCAAATTGCTTGGTAAAATCGTACATGCTCAACTATTGGAGCACCTGGACAAGCACAGCCTCCTCAGTTCCTTTCAACATGGCTTCAGCAAGCAATGTAGTACCTCCTCTGCTCTGGCAATCTTCACCAACCATGTGCTGAGGAACATGGACCAGGGCAAATCTACAAGTGTTGTTTTCATAGACCTGTCAAAAGCGTAAAACCTGGTTGACCACCATCTTTCTACACTCAACCCTGATATGCTTTGGCTGCTCCACCAGACCTGCCGCATGGTTCTGCAGCTACCTATCAAACAGGTCACAGTCGGTCACCATTGGCAAATCATCCTCTGTTCCCCTCCCTGTACTCACTGCGGTCCCCCAAGGCTCCATACTTGGACCCCTACTCTTCTCCATGTTCATCAACGTACTCTCCAGTGACAGCCTTAGCTGTAGTGCTCCTCCCTATGCTGATGATCTAGTCATCTATCATAGCAACAAATCGATTGACTCCATCTCCTCTGCCCTCACACAGAACTGCTGTTCCACCCACCAGTGGTTCCTCTCCAACAAGTTCCTGGTCAATCAAAAAAAGACTAAATCAATCGTCTTTGGATCTAAACCCTTCCTAACCAAGGCAGCCAAAACAAGCTCCTCCCTCCTGGTACTCACTCCAGCTGGCCTTTCTCTTGACAATATCACATCTTTTAAATACCTAGGAGTCGCCCTTGACCCCTTCCTCTCTTTCTCTGATCATGTCAATCACATCACACTCAGGATACACCAAACGTTGGGTGCTGCATACCAACACAGACATTATCTGTCTACTGAGGCACACCTGGCCATCGCACGTGGTAACTGTGACATCTTTGCCCCTGTCACCAACACCCGCTCCAAGAGACACAATGCTGCCTGGATCTCCCCCTCACTGATCCAGCAACTGAAGCAGCGGGATAACCTGTGGCACATTGCTGTTCAGTCCGGCAGGATAGCTGACAGACAAGCCTATAATGCTGCTCACAACCAATGCACCTGGGCCATAAGACAAGCCAAGGCCAGATACTATCAAACCACCTTGACCTCATCCTGGGGCTCTGCCCGAGATTTCTGGGATAACATAAAATAGCTTAATGGAAAAACCCGCTCTCCCCCCTTTCTCAGATGGTAATTAACGGCACAATTAATACTGACCTACCACGTGTTGCTGACTGCCTCAACATAACATTTTCTGACCTAAGTGCAGTCCTTCCTGCCCACTTCTTCGACCCTGTCCATGCATCCAACCGCCCAGCTATTTCCCAACCCCCATTTCTCTTCCGGACTATCTCCCCATGACACCAAGCCACTCCTCCTAAAAGCCCTCTCCTCCCACAACCTGAGTTGTGACCCCCTTGATTCCAGGATACTGCGCCTAACACTTGATGTCATGTTAGCCCCCCTCACTGACCTTCTTAACCGATCCCTATGCCTCGGCCAATTCCCGAGTGCATGGAAATTGGCTTAAATTACCCCATCCATAAAAATGGAGACCGCACATTACCAAACAACTACAGACCTATCTCCATCCTCCTCCCCCCCCCCAAAGCCCTGGAGAAAATAGTATCCACTCAACTTGTGGATTATCTATCCAAGCACAATAATACTATGCCCAGAGCAACATGGTTTCCACCCTGGTCACAGCACCACTATAGCCCTATTGGAGTTCTCCCACCAAATACACTCTGCACTTGATGCTGGGGAGATTGCCGGGGCAGTGTTCATTGACTTATCCAAGGCCTTTGACACTGTGTGTCACCCACTAATGCTTGACTCCATCCGTCAGCTTGGCTTCTCATCTGGCCCTCTGGCCTGGTTCTCCAGCTACCTCCGTGACAGATCCCAATGGGTCAAATTAAATGGTATCCTATCAACTGCCCTACCTGTATACTTCGGGGTCCCTCAAGGCTCCATCTTGGGCTCCACATTGTTCAGTCTCTTTTAAAACACCCTCCCCAGCTTCTGCTCAGGCAAAATGCTTCTATATGCCAACGACGCAGTCCTCATCGCATCACACCCCGACCCACTCACACTCCAGAGCTCCCTGCAACTCACCTTCAGCCAAGCTGAAAAGTGATTCCTTGACCATCGTCTGGTTCTGAACCTCAAGAAGACGAAATCTATGATTTTTGCACACTGCCAAAGTAACTCCAGAAATGCTTCCCTTTGCATCATCCCCAGCACCCTCCACCCCCTTGAACAGGTATTAACATACAAATACCTGGGCATCACCTTCAACTCGGCTTTCTCCTTCCATGCCCATCTTAACTCTTTGTCCTCTGCCATGAATGCCCAGATTGGACTCCTGTACCGCCACAAAGACTGCCTCCTCCCTGAGTTTGCCCTACGGCTGGCTATCACTTCCTCCATCCAGTCTTTGGTTGATTATGGACTCTCTACCTATGCAGCTGCTGACCCCACTGCCCTCACCAAAGTCCAGACCTCTATCAACAAAGCCTGCAGGCTCCTGACTGGTGCCTCCAGCAGAACTCACACATGCCAGCTCTACTCCGCCTCGAACATACTCACTTTTGAAGAACGCCTGCAATACCACACCTGTATACTGGCAAAAAAGGCTCTACTTGGGCTTTCCCCCCCAGGAGTCGCTACACCCCTTCAACGGGCTTCCCATTCGGTCATCACCCATAATACAACCAAAGCCACCTTCCAGGTGCCGAGAGCTTGGACCTCGCTCACCCAAAGGTCTTTCCACTACAGAGCACCTTCCTGGTATAACTCCCTCCCCACACACATTACAAACATCTCCAAAATCGGCCCCCTCAAAATCGCCCTACGCAAACACCTCACTGACACTCAGAGCTGTAAATGCCCATTATAGGGTTTTCCTAGAGTGTCGTTCAGAACCAATCTGTCTCTTATAGTATTATGTATGTACTAGTTTACTTAGAATAGCTTCTTGTAGTCTGTACACCACGCACTGTAACCTGCGTGCTCCACTGTCTCACTGCAATTGCTTAGTTTTGTATGCTCTTCTGTATCGCACCTATTTTGCTCACTGAAATGCCTTGCTTTGTATGCTCTTTTGTATCTCACCTGTATTGTTCTCCACTGTCTTGCTTCACAAATATGTTGTCTTCCCTTCCTGTGACGAGGTGCCTTTGTAAATGAGTCTTTGACTCAAAGGTTTGTAAATCCGAATTGTGAATTAAATAAATAAATAAATAAATAACCTACTACCCCTCCTGGACTACTGCTCCCCAGTCTATGCACACTTTTCCTCTACCCTATTCTCACCGCTAACCACAACCTATAACTCTATTTGTCAGTTTGTCCTTCTAGCCCCTTTCCACTTCCATCACTTATCCCTCTATCAGACCCTAGGCTGGCTCCCGCTACATGGTCACTTTGACTATGCCATGGGCTGTCTGGTGGACAGCTCCCATTGAAACTAACACTTCTCTCTCTACTCACCCTTTGTGACAGATAGAGTGGTTTCAAGAAATCTTAGAGCTTCCTCAATCCCCCCACTAGAAGTACCCCGAGTAACCACTACCATGGGTAACTGAGCTTTCTCAGTTGCAGCTCCCTCCTAATGCAATAAGCTCCCCTTGTCCATTTGCTCATCTGCCACCCACCAAGCTTTTAAACATAACTTGAAAGTCTGGTTCCTTGCGGCTGCAAACTGTCGCTGCACCACGCAAAGCCACAAGAGCCTTCACATTTTCAATTGCCCCCCCAATAAATAAGCAGCACTTACTTCCACCCTTGTCTGCCCTCCTCTCCTCACCCTGTCCTCCCTACACACTCCATGACTACCCCTACCTCTCTGTCCCCTTCCCTCCCCCACCCATATGTCCCTCTGCCTTCCCCTTTTCTCCCTGTCTCTGTTCCTAGAGTTTCATGAGAGTTATTGCCTTGTAAGAATTTGCACAGTGTTTTGTATTTGCACAGTTTTTTTTGTATTTCTCCTTACCCCATCCCTCACCCCCCATGTACCCCTCTCACCTCCTTTCTTATCCCAAATGTTTTCTATAAATGTGTTGAACTGTTTCTGAAATTGCACAGCTTATGGTTGCTACAACTTGTATTGAGCCCAGAACAATTGTAAATGTACACTGTTATTGTTTATAACCTGTACCATCTGCTATTATCTTTTGTTTTTGCTCTTGTACGTTATATCTTGTATAACCATGTCCATCTATTGTATACTTTACACCGCTACCTGAGAGGACGTGCTTTGTACTGCATTTTTTGTATGCACCATTTGTATCTGTTACTGTTGTTGCCACCTTGTGACCCCGGTCGTGACTGAAAACGGTCCTCTGGATCAGTGCACCTACCCGGTTACCAAATGAATAAATAAATAAATCTTTAACCCCTAAAATGAAAGTCTTTAAAAATTAATTTATCTTTGTTGACATATGACCAACTTGAATATAACGCCACATGGAGGGTCCAGATGTTTTTGCTGTGCAGAACCACCTAAAATGGAAAAATAATTATTGAAACTGCACAGGCACATACAGTAACTTAATGACCAAAATGAGTGATGAATAATCTGAATGTTAAAATGTAGCTGCATATTACATCTTTTTTATCTTCACTGAAAAAATTGCAATACATATGTACTTTTTTCTAAATCCAAGCTAAATCAGATCCTCTTTGCCAGATACTAGCAAATGAAACTGTAAAGCTCCATTTCTTTTCTTGCTGATTTATAGGCCTCACAATACACAGTATATGATATCCCAAAATGAAAATCTAGCGATAGACCTTGTACTTTATTTATTTACTGGTTATTTATTGATGATATCGGATAACACCTTTAAGTGAAAGACTCCTTTACAAAGGTTCCACATCATTGAAAACAGAGACATCAGGGACAATAGCAACAACTAGACACAATAATTGCAGAAATGGTTACAAAATGGTTACAGATAACACAGTAAAGCAGCTGGTGATACAGAGTTACAGAGTGCTACCAAACATAGGTACATAGTGCAGACGGTAGCAGGTAACAAAACATACACTGCAGGGCGGTGGCACCAGCCATGCCCTGGTGGTTATTTGCAGGCCTAGGCTGAACTGAGATATCCATTGTCAAAATATAGGCATTCTCAGGGGCAGCTGGACCAGAGTTAAGGCCATAGTCATGGGGGGGGGAGAGGTAGGTCAAAATCAAGGGCAGTCACAGACTGAGTCATGAGTGATTAGGTCTCTTATTTGGGACTTGAACTGACCAAGTTTGGGTTCTGTGAGGAGGGAGTTTGGGAGTGAGTTGAGCCAGCTAGGGCCCAGGTACCTAAAAGTTCTTTGACCCAAAGTGGTCTTGCAATGAGGTACCCTGAAGTGGGTTGTCGCCGATTGCCGAGTGAGGTGGGTGGACAATGGTGCCTGGAGTGGGGGGGAGGTGGGAGTAGCCCTGCTGTTATTTTTTTAGCAAAGAGGCAGGCCTGATATTTGAGCCTCCCGTCAAAGTTTAGTCAGTTGGTTGAAGCGTTAAAGGCGCAGGTAGTAGCAAGTCTACAGGCCTTATTAAGGGCCAGTCTAATTTTGTTTAGGTACATGTTGTCAGCTGCCCCATAGATCATGATTCCGTAGACTATGAGTGATAGTATAGGTGCAAAGACAGTTAGGTGGAGGGCTTCTGGTGGGAGGCAGAGCTTGTACCAGTAAAGTAGACCAATACGCACATTGACAGCGGTGCTCAGTATTTGGATGTGGTCATGGTAGGTGAGCCCAAAGTCTAGAGTGATATCTAGGTATTTGAACGAGGTAACTTGCTCAAGGGGGTCATTTAGGGAGTTCAGTATGAGAAGGGGTTGTCTTATGTTCTTGTTTTGGGGGGAGTGCAAACACCATGGATTTAGTTTTATTGTAATTTAAGACTAGCCTGTGTTGAATGAACCAGGATTCAGCTTCCGTGAAAGATTTCTGGAGCGCCAAGCGGAGGGCTGTGGGATCAGTGCGGGAGCTGTGGAGGACAGCATCATCCGCATACAGTAGTAGTTTCCTGGAGCAAGCCTTGGGCAGGGAGTTGAGGAACAGGGAGAAAAGTGGGGGGCCAAGAATAAAGCCCTGTGGGACCCCTGACCTGACTTGGATGGGGGAGGACAGGGTATGGGCAATACTGACTGTCTGGGTTCTCTCAGATAGATAGCTGGCAAACCAGCCAGTGGTCTCTGGGGACAGGCCTATTTGTGTGAGGGAATCCAGGAGTAGTGTGTGGTGCACCATATCAAATGCCTTGGAAAGGTCTATAAAAACAGCACCAGCAGTGTGGCCAGTGTCCAGAGATGTGTGGAGGGCATTTGTAAATTCCAAGAAGGCTGTGGTGGTACTGTGGTTATAGCAGAAGCCATGCTGTTCAGGACACAGGAAGCTATATTTGGAGAGGTAGTCCATTAGCTGGGTGGCCACAATTTTCTCCAAGGTTTTTGAGAAGGGAGACAGGATTGAGATGGGGCGGTACTTCCCAGGCAGGGTGCGGTCACCACTTTTAAGGACAGGTGTGATGAGGGCAGATTTCCATTTAGAGGGAAACTGGCCCAGCGATAGGGAGCAGTTCAGAAGCATGGTGAGACGGGGAGGACTTCGTTGAAGGTGAGTCTAAGCAGTTTAAGGTCTAGTGTATCACTGCTGAAATGTGATTTGCTGAGGGCCTTGAGTAGAAGAGGGGCAGCTTCACGCTGAGATATTGCTTTAAAGCAGAATGGGGATGGAGAGGGAGCAATGCAGTGCTGGGGGGTGGGGAAGAAGAAGCTGGGGGGAGAACACCAGTAAGGTCAGAGAAGGAGTCATTAAATGTATTTGCAATCAGGGCAGGGTCTGTGGTGACAGACCCATTGGCCCTGAGTTGGGAGGGAGGTGCAGTGGAGGCTTTGCCACTGAGCTCTTTGAGGGAGTCCCAGAACTTCGGCCCGAGCCCCATGTGGCAGTGAGCAAGATTTGGTAGTACTCGGCTTTTGCCTTACGAATACTCCAAGTACATTTATTGTGCGCTTCTTGGTAGCGCTGCCTATCAGTGGGTTTACCAGTATCCAGTGCAGTGTGCCATTGATTGTCATGTTTGTGCATCTGGTTCAGCAGAGCTTGTGATATCCAAGGGTGTGTCCACCCCTTTAACTCTTTGTTTGCTTAGGGGTGCATACCGGTTGCAGGCAGTGGTGAAAGTGTTGACGAAATGGTCAAGGGCAGAGTCAATGTTCAATGCGGTTTTGATGAGAGGCCAGTCACTAAGAGGCATGTCTGAGGGATCGAAGTTTGCCGGGTTTGAAGCGGCGTTGGAGGATAGTTTGGGGGGGGGCCTTTTTAACACTATATAACCAGTGACAGGTCACTGGGGAGTTGTCACTCAGGGCATTGGGTAGTACCCTGACCTGGGTTGCTTTGTGTGGTGCATTGGTGAGCACTAGATCAAGGAGGGTGGCAGTACCAGTCTTCTGGTTGATTCTAGTGGCAGTGGTCACACAAGTTGGGACAGGTTTTGAGAGGCTGCAGCATCCCTAATGGGGGCCGATGCATCAGCTAGCCAGTTTGTATTAAAGTCCCACAGGGCAATGATGTCAGCACTGTCATGGAGTGTCTGGAGATGGGTGAGGACAGAGTGGAAAGCAGTCTTCTGATTTCGAGGAGGGATGTATATGGTGGAGCAGAACAGTGGGGCTCTGTTTGGGGCAAGAGTGATCTACAGAGTGAGAGATTGGACCCCAAGTTTGAGGGTTGGGGATGGGAGGGTGAGACACTGTAATGAGTCCTGGACATACGGTGCATATCCACCCCCTTTTTTTGAGGTTCTGTCGGCAGGGTATAGCGTAAAACCGGGAAGTGAGACTGCAGAGTCTGGGGTGCAGTCGTTGAGCCAAGAGTCAACTACCAAGATGACATCAGGGCGATTCTGAGCAACCCAGCCCTGAAATTAATCAAATTTCTTGAGGAGGCTACATATATTAAGGGAGGCAATTATTAGATCCTTAGGAGCAGTAACCTTGGGGGGGGTGGGTCCCGGGTTGAGGTGGACGTCTCAGGAAAGGAGGAGCAGGAGGATGCACAAGGATGCCAATTTTAGTCACTTCTTCATTAGCTTAGGCACCTGTTGGGAGGGGGAACAGCAGCGTATGGAGATGGGGATGGGTAGGTCCCGTAGTGAGGGAGAGGCAAGGTAGATTAGCGTCCATTACTGTACCATGGTGGCGCTAATAGGGGGAGTTGTGGGTGGGGGGAACATGGTCCATTGGTTGAGTGAGTGGGGTGGTTCACTGGTAGAGGTGGGGAGGGGGGGCTAAGGTGAGAAGCCAGGTGAGAGGTGGTTCTGGCTCACCATGTTGGGAGACATGGAGCATCCCCTAGCAAAATGAGGGGGGCCAGTGTTAGTAGTACAAGCCACGTGGCAGTGCTGGTAGTAGAAAGCAGTGTCATAATGAGCACAATGTAGTTGGGGGGAGCCGAAAGCTTTAAGAGCTTTAAACAAGAGAAAGAAAGTAGCCTGATTTGTTGGCTTAATGGTAGAGCTGCTGACTTTGGTGTCAAGAGTACAGGGTTTGAGACCTACAAGGGGACAGTAGCAAGCTATGGGGGAAAGGGGCTATAGTGGGGGTATAGTAGTAGGAAAGTGAGGTGGAGGGGAGATTAGGAGGGTAAACAGAGTGGTGTAAGAAAGGCAAAAACAGGTGCTAGAAAGGGCACTGTAGTGACTCCTAGTGGTCAGAAAAAATATTAGCTGCAAATGGGAAAGTGGACACTTAGAAAACAGAAGGTGTGGTCATGTGACCAGTATGCAGCAATAAAGGTAGAGCTGAGTTTGGGTGGGGCAGTTGGCACGCAGCCTCCCTTCCACCCATGCTCAGAGTACATTTAATGTTTCACATCTGTGTCTACAACTTACCTTAAAGGTGGCAATTAAAATGCTGCTCAACTCCCCAACATTGAAACAGATGCTCTGTCTCTACCCACTACAGTTACTGGTCAGTAAGCAAGTTATTACTGGATACAGTATATTTGAAAGCAGTTTGCTACAAGAAAGAAACATGGCCAATGTGTGCTTTAGTTTCTCAGAAACATAGAAAGTAAAGACAGAAGTTGACTAGGTAGTATATTCCCCCCAAATCACCGACAAAGACCTCTGTAAATATATACAGCCACCCTGTGGGTGGATACTGGTCCACACCCACACCCCCACCTCTGATCATTGCCAAAGACATCTCTAAATATATAAAACCAACCTGTGGGGTGGATAGTTTTTCCCACCACCCTCCACCTCTAATCACCACCAAAGGCATCAGCTCCCCCTGCCACAGGCTTCCTTGGTCCACCCTGCCCAGGACAACCCAAGCTCTACCTGATTTAGCCCCAGGTTGCCCTAGCCTACTGAGGCTCCTTCAGGTCCCATGGCCCTTCAACCAACCCTAACACCACACCCCCATTTTCCAGGCAGTAACAGGAAAAACATAATGGTTTCACCTCTCCTGCATCTTCACAAATCAGGTGTGGGGTGTACCTTGGGGTTGTCAACCCCAATAGTCACCCTATTCTCATATACTCTATACATCTCAGCTTCTTTAATGATTGAATGGGGTGAGCGTTATGGTTGACAATCCCAAGGCACACTTCATGCCTGATTTGCGAAGACACTCGCAAAAGTCAAAGAGCAGGATGATCTCTACTATTAGTAAGATTTCAATAGTCTTTTATTAATATTCCAACACCCACAGGGTGACGGTTTCTTGGCGTTGCCACTTTGTCAGGCCCATAACTGAGTTATTCTGTTCAAAAATAGAAACAATGTACTTTTAGAATATCATCTAATCTATTTTTTGCAACACTTTACCATAGTATCCCTGTAACACCATATATAACATATTTTAATAGTTTGTATAACATTCCAAAGCACCCCAAGTGTAATCTTATTATTGTACTTTCTCATTTTCCTAAGTGAAGCAGCAAACAGAGCACTTAAATCTCCTAATAAAATTAAAACATTCATTAATCTTCAAAATATAATGCTCATCGTAAAGTAATGTGTTGCCATTCATTATACTTTAAAATCTTACTCATTTTATGACAGAAATTGCCATCTCCCACATTTAAAGTGCCCTAAGTCTTAATGGTATGTCTCTTAATAGTGAATTATTGCCCTCTGTATAAACAATCACTAACACTTGAGATTTCAATCTCATTTACTTCCTAGACAGTATTCATCTTAGTCCTCTGGGCCCTGTGCTTCCATTTCTTCCAAAAAGCAATTTATTTGCCTGGTAATTTGGCTTCTTGAAGTTGCAGTGTCATCCTACGGGAATTTTGATTTTTTAATGTTTATGTTTTTTTATATGGCCCCTAAATTTTTGGGATGGAGGATTTTGTGTTATTCTTGTGGTACTCATTAAGACCTTTGCTTTGATGTATAGATTGTCCTTTAAGTCCAAATATTGAAGGAGTTATGGGTTGTTGAATTTGAAATGTGGAAAAAACCTAAGTCCAAAATCCATTTTTGTATGAAGGGATCCTTTTTCATATGAACAAAACAACCTCACAAAAAGGATCCTTTCATACAAAAAAAGAATCTGAAAATAAGTCCAAACTATTTTTCGTATGAAGGTATCCTTTTTCGTATGAATGAAACAAGCTCACAGAAAAGGATCCCTTCATAAGAAAAAATAATTTGGAGGATCCTTACATACAAAAAAGAATGTGGGCTTAGTTTTTTCAGATTATTTTTTCATATAAAGGTATTCTTTTTTTTTTATCACATCTGTCTTTCTCCTGTCCCCATATGGCCCCCATCTGACTGGCTCCCCCAGCTCCGTCCCCTGGAACTACTGGGGCTTACCTTAAACCAGGTCCAGGGGTGGTGCCTGCGGAGAGTCGGTCACCATCCTGCTGCTGGTGTTTTTTCCGCTTTTCTCCCCAATTTTGCCTGAGGACCCCAAGAGAAGTACCCATGCGTGTGGAGGCATGCATGCACCTTACAGCCCTGGTAACGGCCCTCCTTCACCCACTCCATTGGCCTATCACCAGCACCCTTGCTTGCACAACCCCGCGGCCTCCACCAGGGGGTAGCCATGAGCGAGGGATGCCACCCACCTCCCCGGAGAGGAGAGCTGCCTTGACAGCTGCTCCATCGAGCTTCCCCCAACCCCCCATGCTGACCTCCGATGACCCAGGCTCCCTCCCGAACCTGGGTTACCAGCGTACCACGAGGTGAGATGTCCAGAGCCTTAGCCCTCTGTGCCACTGGGCCGGCTACTAAATGTATCCTTTTTTGTGAGTTTTTTTTGTTGATGCAAAAAAGGATGTCTTCATACAAAAAATAATTTGGACAATTTTTTTTCTGATTCTTTTTTCATATACAGGGATCCTTATTCATGAGGCCTTTTCATTTATACAAAAAAGGATGCCTTCATACAAAAAATAATTAAAAAAAATTAAGTAAGAATTATTTTTTCATATGAAAGGATCCTTTTTTGTATGGCCCAGTTCCTTTTTTGTGTGGCAATATGATAAAAAAAATTGAGTCATGAAAAGATATTTTAAAATGTATAAAGAACACATTTCTGCTTTATGTTTGCAAAACGTAACTCCAGAATCCACCTAATAGGGTCCCAATTATCAAGATACATGTATTGGTGTCTCTGCATGATGTAATTTTTATGAGTTTTGAAAAAATGTTTTTTGGAAAAAGACAACAAGATGGTGGCCATACAAAAAGGGAATTTTGTTTTCATGAAAAAGGGTTGCCCCCATATGAAAAATTACCTTTTTCATATGGACCAAATTCTTTTTTTTTGTTCCAAGCAGCTATCCCAAAGACCCTACTGAGCATGATCAGAACCGAAATGTCAACATTTTATAACTTTAGAATGGATTCATATTTTTTCATCAAAGCAGCAAAAGGCACCACTGTGGGCCAAGCCCTTTCTACCCTGAAAATTTCAGAGCAAAATTCAAAACTATCTGGGCGCTAGGCAATAAAAAAACCCAGAAAAAAAATGATTTTTTCACTTTTTCCACAGTCCACATGTTGGAATCCACACATCCAAATGGAATGAAATGTTACATGGCAATAGATTTTGCCCCCAAAACTGAGCATGCAAAATTTCATGCAAATCCATTTCAATGGTTGTGAAGCTACTAAACTGCAAAGTTTGGGGTTTAATGTAGAAGCCCCTGCCCAACTCTAACTATAGTGGCGCTACCACACAACTATAATATATATATATATATATATATATATATATATAATGTTCCCCCTTGTCTGTTTCTTGCTTAACCTCCCACCTCTGATTCATTTCTTGACAAAGGCATTTGAGTGGTACTAGTCTCCCTATGTCTGCCTCTCCATTCTCCTCTTCCCCCCCTCAATTGTTCTTTCTCTATTGTATTCCTCCGATCAGCCAGTATTTGTGTTTACTAAAGTATTTTTGTTTGAAGTTGACATTACTGTACTGCATTATACTACTTAATGCTGCTTCATAATTTGATTGTTTTTCTATGTAATTTTGCCTTGTTTGTACACTAACGACGTGGAACCTTTGTAAAAGAGCCATGGCTCAAAGGTAATAATTCCTAGATTCAATAAATAAATAAATAAAAATAAATAAATTTTATATATATATATATATATATATATATAAATATATTATAGTGGTGCAGCAGCTCCGCTATAGTTAGAGTTTGTATATATATATATATATATATATATATATATATATTAGAAAAAACTCAGTTTAATGCATTAGTTAGGGTTGTTCAATAGCTTATTAAAGTGAGGAATTCGCCAGTTAGGGTTGAAAACCCTAACTCCGAATTCACCCCCCCAGCACCACACACACACAGACACACACATTCAAGTATGGGGGAGGACCAAGTCAACACAACCAATGACAGACATCCAGTAGCAGGTGACAGAAATAACAAACAATTGTCTAAATGTACTACGAGACATCCCCACCCACCTGACCAGGTACTGCATGCTCAGTGGAGATCAACAGCAAAACTGAGGCCATGTACACCAAACATACACATCCCTGATTGCAGCTGTACTGGCGGCCTACACTTAGTAGTTGCATGGCCTTAGGGTACCGATGCCACACACCACACCACACCACTTGTGGTGGGCCACCTGAGCAACAGAGTTCAGCAAAACCAAGGAGTTGTACAGGTATAATATCTCTGATTATAACAAGGGTTTGAGAAATGCAGCTTTCTAATTGACTGTAAACATTGTAACAGCCTTATGTTTAGTTTTTATTAACATACATGTAGAGCCTAACCATATGATGAACATGGTTTAATGTTGTTTAAAAACAGTTTTATTATGGTAGCAATAAGCCACTCCCAGGTATTATGTTAATGGTCAGTTTATCACTGTCTAGCGACATGTGGCACTCGGCTATGCCTCATTCAACATTAAACCCCTACAGGGTGATTAACAGACCATTTAACATAACTGTTGGTCATGCCTCATTGCTTAATTGTCTTTATGAGTAGATACTCTCCCTCTGCTAGGCACTGCAGCAGCTTTGCAGCACAGTGTCCCACCCAGTTACACCATACACTGTCTAGTTACTGGAGAATGGCTGTGAATATGAACTCATGAAGATGAACAGTGTAACTTGATCATTACAGTCATCGAAACCCTAGTGTGATTATAACTGGCAGAGTCAGTGATAGAGGATAACCCCTGCTGTCCTAGTACACTTACCCCATTGTGAGTTAAATCAATGCTAAAAGACATTCTGTTTATATCTACCATACCTACTTGATTCCTGTTGTACCACAATTAACATAGTTATCACTTTGATAGCATCAGTGACAGAAGTGTGGCAAACCCAAACAGTAGGCATACAGCCTGAGTATGAAACAACTGTTAAAAAAATCACACTGTGTCACTGTGTCCATAAGTGGCATAGATCACTCATTGCAACAATAGTAAATGTATTACTGTTTGAATAAGTTAGTCATCACAGATGCAATGAGATTGTCTTTATCAGGTACAACATACTCAGTAAGTGCCTACAGGAAAATCTATCCTATATACTGTACATCTCCGATACAGGTACATCATTGTTGGCTCAGTAGTGCTATGATATTTAGAAGTTGCTTGGCCTGATCCATGCAATTACAATGTTTCTTACAAAGAATACTTACTGCATCCTTAGTATTGAAACACACTTAAGGTTTATGTATGTACATCAGCAGTACACCTTCATCAGTAAGAATGCATGTGATACTGGCAGTACAAATTTCACAGCGTTGAACAGGCAATGCTTTTCCATACGTTTACATCAGCCTCTATGTTGAGTAAACCGCTGCAGTAAATGTACTACTATGTAAATCACCTACTAAATGTATCACTACTTTTATCTTGAGCATGCTAGTGTCTTGTAGTTAATTTATGTGCTTCTCTTAATTAATGTACTCACTAGTGTTAAAACCTTTATACAACTGTCATCATGCACCTTCAGCATTTATATTGAATAACGGCACAGTACCAGTTGTGGTGTGGTGTGGGGCATCGGTAGGTAAGGCCATGCAACTACTAAGTGTGGTACGTTGTGTGCAGCTGCAATCAGGGATGTGTACGTTTGGTGTACATGGCCTCAGTTTTGCTGTTGATCTCCACTGAGCATGCAGTACCTGGTCAGGTGGGTGGGGATGTCTCGTAGTACATTTAGACAATTGTTTGTTATTTCTGTCACCTGCTACTGGATGTCTGTCATTGGTTGTGTTGACTTGGTCCTCCCCCATACTTGAATGTGTGTGTGTGTCTGTGTGTGTGTGGTGCTGGGGGGGTGAATTCGGAGTTAGGGTTTTCAACCCTAACAGCGAATTTCCTCACTTTTGTCGCTGTGGAACAACCCTAACTAATGCATTAAACTGAGTTTTTTGCCTCTAATTTCCCTTCTTTTTGAGAATGATAATGAGAAATAGTGAACGTAATGCGGTGGCGGGAGCATGGGGCCTAAAGGGCCCCGCGCTCCCACCATATGATGTCTTGTGGCATAGTAACAAGAGCAGCAACGCAAACAAAAATGCTAACAGTGGCACATGTGGTAACACAAGCGCGAATGAGAACAGAAAGAGTAACGAACACAGTGCGTAGACGGGAACGGTGTGCCACGTGATGTCTTGTCACATAGTAACATGGTGCCTGTAAATGGAAATGTCAATGGGCATGGTGACGCAAAGTGAAACAGAAAGAGAAACAGTACGGTACACACAAATGGCAAAAAAGTAACAGAAACGCAAGCGCAAATGAAAACGCAAAGGATGACGCACGTGGTAGCATTGAGGTGTGCATTGGGATCATCAGCCCTAACTCTCACCCCATGACATGTAAAGCAGCAGAAGTATAGGAGAATGGGGTGAGAGTTAGGACCCACGATCCCAATGCACACCCCAATGCCAGTTGGGGGTGGGTGGGGTGCAGGACGGTTTTCAACCCTAACAGCGAATTTCTCACTTTTGTTGCTGTGGAACAACCCTAACTAATGCACTAAATGGAGTTTTTGCCTCTAATTTCCTTCTTTTGAGAATGATAACGAGAAATAGTGAATGTAATGCAGTGGCTGGAGCGCGGCCCACCACATGATGTCTTGTGGCATACTAACAGGGACAGCAACGCAAACAGAAATGCTAACAGTGGTGCACATGGTAACACAAGCATGAATGAGAACAGAAAGGGTTACGCACATGGTGGCGTAGACGGGAATGGTCTGCCATGTGATGTCTTGTCACATAGTAACATGGTGCCTGCAAACAGAAATGTCAATGGGCATGGTGACGTAAAGTGAAACAGAAAGATAAACAGTACTGTAGACAGAAATGGCAAAAAATAACAGAAACACAAGCGCAAATGAAAACGCAAAGGATAACGCACATGGTGGCGCAGACGTCAATGGTAAGTGAAATGGGTACGGAACCGCAAGCGGAAAGGGCAACAGTAACAGTAATATAAGCGCACAGGCTGGTTTTCCCCAAAACCTGCATAGAGAAAGACAGTGAGTACAAATAATGTATGCATAATAATGAGTATCGGCGCAGAAAATGAGATCTTGGAATACTAAATACATTATATCTTAGGAACCGTACGACGTAGAAAAATAATTTAAAAGTCATATTATTTACAACTGTCCTGGCTAACTTAAATCTTAGTTCCATTGGGGGGCTAAGAAATTTTCCAAAGAAAAGTCTGTATCTCGCACCGTTTCCGAGATACGGGCCCTGAAAGGCGCGGCGAACGCCGTAATGTTATCCTATGGGAAAAAAAGAAAAGTTCGGAGCACCATAACTTTGCCTCCCTGTAATGTTTTTTCACCAAACTACTGAAAGGCACATCTGTGGACTGTTGGCTGTCTTCCCTCCAAATTTCAGGAAAAAAGACCAAACCGTTATTTGGCAGCAGGGATCCAAAGGATTTCTGTAATGCGTTGGGCACCGTAATGTTATCCTATGGGAAAAACCAACAACTTTGGAGTGCCGTAACTTTGCCGCCATGTGATATTTTTTCACCAAACTACTGAAAGGCACATCTGTGGGCTGTTGGCTGTCTTCCCTCCAAATTTCAGGAAAAAAGACCAAACCGTTATTTTGCAGCAGGGTGCCAAAGGATTTCTGTAATGCGTTGGGCGCCGTAATGTTATCCTATGGGAAAACTGTCAACTTTGAGTGCCGTAACTTTCCGCTGTAATATTTTTTCAATACAACACTGAAAGGCACATCTATGAGATGTCGGCTCCTTTCCTCCAAATTTCCAGCCCAAAACTCCCACGGTTCTTTTGCAGCGAGTGCCAAAGAATCGCTGTCTCTCCACAGATGAAAAGTACATGTCAATTACTGAAAGCTTTCATAAAAGTTCGACACTTTCGTGAGCATGAAGTAATTTGCGAAGTACTTTTTCCAGAAATTTGAAAAACATATTTCTGGGGTGTTTTACCACAAAATAAAGACATGGCAAGCATCCTCAGGGTCCGACTAGGTGAATACAAAAATAATTAGGTTGCTACAGGGTCCCACATTTAAATGCCAACCATTTTTCTGATCACCAACTGAAAAAAAAATGGCCGATTTGCGAAAGTAACAGGCCCATTTGCGAAAGTAAACATGCATTTGCGAAAGTGTTGAACTTTTTGTTAACTTTTCCCATTGACTTATAATGGGAAACTGTTTTTTAAATAACTTTTGAACCGTTTAATATTTTTTCACGAAATCTTTGAAAGGCACATCGGGGACCCTGGCTACACATTCCCTGAAGATTTCGGGCCGGTCACACAAACCATACGACCTGTAGGCGTGACCGTAGAATTCCAGAAAAAGCGTAAACGCGCGCACAGATCACGCTTAATAACTCTGCAGCCGTATATCCAACCACTACGAAACTTGGCAGATCCCAAGGCCTATGGTTCTTGATCATGTATTCCAAATTTCAGCCAAATCTGTAATACGGTTGCAAAGTTATTAAGGTGCAAAGTTTTGGGGTTTAACATAGAAATGGCTCCTCAACCCTAACTATGGTAGCACTACCGTGCTACCATAATATATATATATATATATATATATATACACACACACACACATACACTAGATAACCCACTCTAAGGAGTGCACTCACGTTCTGATATATGCATGCCTTGGTGTGCATTGTTATGATGCACAAGGCCACAGGCTGAATGTGTCAACCACCCAAGGCTTGCATATATCAGAGTGCGACTGCACACCCTAGAGTGGGTTATCTATCTTGTAAAATGGTAAAAATGTTTTGGAAGGGGGAGAAAGTGCAGGTGTGCGGTATTGCTCTGATAGACACACGGTCATGTGATGTGTTTCAACCAATTTTTTTCTACCTATTATATATATATATATATATATATATATCAGCAATAGGCTGACTCAAATATGCAGTTTAACTTAACTTCACATATGAGGGGTCTTAGTGATAACTTACAAGTGGCAGAGTCACAAGTGAGTTATGGAAGTGGTAGCGTGGTCGCTATTAGCACTACACTACAATTGCAATAAATGCTTGAACTTTATTTCGTGCTTGTGCTGTATGGACTATAGTCGGGGAGTGCAATCTGCTTGGTTTCATGTTTGATTTTGGACTGGCAGCCCACTCTGACTGCACCCACTGCCTGTTGATAATTGGTGGGAGGAGCATCGCATTACCTCATACTGGAATGTTATGAGTTATGGAAGTCATGCCTGTGACAGGGTGGAATAGGATAGGATAAGATAGGATCCTGTCCCAGTTGTTATGGAAAGAATTTGAATGCGGGGATCTGTTCTGTTCTTTCTTTTCCTGTCTGTTGTCTGTCTGGTTGCGCAACCAAATCTTCTTGTGAGACCTGGGACTTAATCACCCTGACAGTCTCACAATTATCTGCTTCTCACTATCTCTCGGTCTTCCCTTGCTGTTTGTCTTTTCCTCCCTTACATATCTGCTGTTATATAAATATATGCAGATCATTATGTGGAAATGTAACTGATATTGGGATCCCTTTGTTTAGACATTATATAGTGTTAATTTTTGAAATGTATATAGTTTGATATGATTGCAGAAAGCTACTGGAAACTCAAGAGGTTACCCGAGTGCAATTTTTAAGCCATTTGCAAAAGCTGTGGAGATGGGGCCTCACCTCTGGGACACTGTGCTCCTGCCTGCACCTGCCTGAAATATATGAGAACATTTTAGAAAACAAGCATTTGTCAATGCCGAATGTTTGCTTGCTGGTATTAGCATTGGAAATGCAGGAGTTAGACAGATGCAGAGTAGGAATGGCAGTAAAGTATTGAACTTCACGCCAACCCCACCTCCACCCTGCAGAGACGGACAGGTATTGGGGTATGCGTTTGGGTTGTCGCCCATAACATTCATGCCATTTCACCTCACCCTATCCTGCAGACACTGAGAAGTGTTGAGGTGTGCCTTGGGGTGTTTGGCCTTACAGTCACCCCACTCCATAAGGACATTCGCTGAAATGGATGCAATATAGGAGAATGGAGTGAACTCTGGGGCTGAAGAGTCCAAGGCACAGCTCGATGCCTATCAGTGGCTACAGGGTGGGGGGGTTGGAATGGCATGAGCATTTCAGTTGGCAATCGAAAGGCATACCCCTGATGCATGTCAGTCTGTACAAGGTGAGACATTATGGTTAGAAACTGTAACGCCCCAAGCATTTGTTGGTATTTGCAGTACAAATGTTCAATATGGCCATTTTGTGGCCTCCACCTCATGAAAGCATTTGGGACCTCTTCTCATGAACAGTGGCAGTGTGATTTTGTCAATGTGTCCCGAAATTTGAGTTTCCACAGTGACCATGCTGTTGTGCGCCAGATGTATGAAAACACAGATCTGGCAGGATGGGAAGAATGACAGCTGTACCATTCATAGGGCGGTGTGAAGAGATGGCAATGTTGAAAAGTTGTGAAAATATAAAAAATGCTCAAACTTCTGAGCATACGTGGAAACTGCGCAATGCATGCACGTAACACAGTCATTTAGTGGAATTATTTCACCAAATTTTCAACATAGGCATTTTGTGACCTCTGCTCATGAACACTGTCACTATGATTTTCTTAATCTGTCCCAAACTTTGATTTCCCACAGCAACCGCGCTATTCTGCACCAGATGTGTAAATGCATATTTCGGGCAGAATGTGAAAAATGACAGCTGTACTGTTCATAAAGAGGTCTGAAAAAATGCCAATGGTGAAAATCTGGAGTGAAAATACTACAAATTTGCGAAGTCACGAGGTTGCGTGGAAACTGCACAACACACGCTTGTAACACAGTCATTTTATGGACATTTGTCACCAAATTTTCAACATAGGCATTTTAGGACCTCTGCTCATGAACAATCACTGTGATTTTACATATGAACATGCATACGAACATATGAACATACAAATCTGCCAGCAGAACACACCAATTGGTCTATGTAAGTCTGCACGAGTGTGCAGCTAGCACCCTAGATTGCAGCTGCCCCATTCTTCTCCCTCTCAGTTCCTCTCACGCTTGCCCCAGCCCCTGCCTCTTGCTTTATCCCACTCCTCCTTAAAGCTATTGACTGTCCTACATGTTACCACCCTCTCTGGTGGTGCATTCCAACTGGATACCACCCTCTTAGAGAAGTAGTGCCTCCTCATTTACCTCTTGAAACATCCCCCTTCCAACCTTAGTCCCTGCCCCCTCGTCTCTCTTCCACTCCTCAGTTTAAACACCTGCTCGGTGCTAGGTTTATTTACCCCCTCGAGTATTTAAATGCTTCAATCATATCCCCCCATCCCTCCTCTTCTCCAGTGTGTACATGTTCAACTCCTTCAGCCTAACTTCATATTCCTTTCCTTCCATCCCCTTTAACATTTTTGTTGCCCTCCTTTGCATCCTTTCCAGTAACTTTATATCTCTCCTCAGGTATGGTTTCCAGTATTGCACACAGTACTCTAGGTGTGGTGTGACCAATGATCTGAAGAGAGGTAGGATCACATCCCTGTGTCCGGATGAGAATACCCTTGTGATGCACCCCAGCATTCTGGTTGCCTTTGCTGCTGTGTTCCTGTACTGGGATGAGTTGTTCATGCTCCCAGTTACCAACACCCCTAGGTCCTTCTCTTCCTCTGTGCTCCCCAACCAATAGTCCCTCTTCTGGTTCTTAGCCCTGAAATGCATCACCTTACACTTCTTTGCACTGAATCCTAGCTGCCACTCCACCGCCCATATCTCTAGTTTGGGTAGGTCCCCCTGCAGTTTTTGCCATCTGTCCTCTTTGTTCACCACCACCCCCAGTTTGGTATAATGTGCGAACAGACTAACTCTGCTCCCCACTCCATGTGCTATATTGGAGATAAAGAGCTCAAATAGCACTGGGCCCAGCACTTGAGCCCTGTGGCACCCTGCTTGTCACCACTCTGTGTTCCGAGAGCTACCCCACCACCACCACCACCACCCTCTGCACACTTCCCTGTAATTAGTGTTCTATCCATTTAGTCAGACCACCTTCCATCTGTACCTCTCCTTCTCCTCACTCTTCTCCTCCTTGGCCTGTGTCCCTCCTCCTGGTAGTCTGCACCCTTTCTTCTCCTTATTCTTACCAGGTGGTGGTGCCTTCTGTATTACACTCAGACCACTCTGCCTGCCCCTCCCAGGGTTACTATGCCTCCACCTTTACCTACATGTAGGGCGGTGAGCTCATTAGGCTCCCCTGTCTGGACCTTTCTTCCAACCTCAGTCTTTTGGCCACCCCCCACTAGTTTAAATCCACCTTAGTAGAGATATACCTCTGTAATCCTGCCTTTTTTTTTGTACATATTTTCTCCCTGGACTACGGTCAGCTTGATCATCCTGACTGCCGCCTCAGCCCTGCCCCCAATATCAGGCCGACGTCCTCACTTCCATGGATTACCCCCCATGGCAGCATGGTGAGGAGCTTCCCAAGTCAACCCACCAGAGCAGGATCCGGTTGAGGAGGCGACATTTGGGGCAGGCAGCAGGGGTCGGAAGCTCATGCTGCCCGACTGTAGCCCATTTCCCACTTTTCTCCCCTTTGCAGAGTGCAGGCATGCAATGACGCTTAGGCACAGCATGCCAATGTCTGCCGCACTCTGCCTCCTTTACTACGCCGCTCTAGTAGCTACTGTGGTCATCACTAGGGCCGCTTAAGAGTGGTGGTCCTTGATCCCCCCCGGGGATAGGAGAGTAGTCCTCCGGATACTCAATCCTATCCCTCCCCTGCAAACCCCTGGTGGCCTGGGCTTGCATCCAGACCCGGATCGCCAGTGTGGCGCGAGGTGTGGCATCCAGCGCCTCAACCCTCAGTGCCACTGGGCCGGCACTAATCCTACTTTTTCTACTCCCCTTCCCTTCCTGCTCAAGTGTACACTGTCCCCCACGTATAAGCCACTATTCCCCCCAGACTGTACCCAGCTAACCCATAATGTTTGGTGTGGCACCAATCCCTCAGCCACTCATTGAACTCCTCAAGCCTACCCTTCCTCCCCATGCTTGCACATGGTAATGGCAGTACCTCTGAGAATGCCACTGTCTCCCCCACCCCCTCACACTGCCTGCCCAACTACTTGAACCTCCCCCTCACTACTTTCACAGTCTCCCCCGCCAAGTCATTTGTACCCACATGCAGCACTAAATGAGGTTTCTTCCTCCCCCTCACTGCACACTTGGGTATCCCATGATAATCGCGACTATAAAATAGTGATAGAAACAATCGCAATGCAAATTCAGCTACCACAGCTTCAGTGACAAGGAAAAACAGTGCAACAACATAATATGTGACAAAATCTGTCACATCTCAAATTGAATGAGTGACTACTCAATAACAGCAGCCTAAAACGATTTTATTTAAATATTGTAATGCTGCTTTGGTGTACAGCTGATTTCAGTAACTAAACTTAGTAATGTAGTACTTGCAGCATTTGCAATATCGTAGCACTACTAGTATGTACTGGGTTCTCAGTCACCCACATCAGCAAAATTACCGAAATATCTATGAAGAACTATGAATTATTTCATTTAACAAAAAAATGTGTAATTGCTAAATAAACAACAGGAGCAGCAGATCTATCAGATCACAGCTGATCAGGTAGGCAGTAATTGTATCAGAAGCTGTGTTACACATTCAGGTGATTTTTCTCATCAGTTTTAGATGCAGTCTGTTTATTATGCGACTTGACACCTCAAAGGCTGTGTCCCCCCAACAAAATTGCTGTGCTATTATGATGGAACCGCTATAATGCAAGCGCTATTTTGTTTCATCGCGCTTAACCCGCTCGCTACTATTACCTCGCTATAATTACTATTGCACTTTTGAAGTCGTGATTTTAACATTGAACCCACACTTGAGCAGTGCCTGCCCTGCCCCTCCTGCAGTCAACCTGGGGACAGCTTCAACCCAAATACGGCTATGCCTTCCCCCTTTCTGCTGCATCTCACCCCTTTCAGTATAGAATCCCCCAGGACGAGTACCCCCCATCCTTTACCCCCTTTCCCTTCTAATGCCCCTTCCACCACCCCAGTATTCATTCTTCCCTGACCCTTACCCCCACCAGTTGCACCCTCTGTGACTTCTGTATCTGTACCCCCTACTTCCGCCTGACCCCTTTTCTCTGCCTTATTCCTCCCATCCCCCTTGAACCCCTTCCCAGCCTGACTACTTCTTACTGGGCTTCTCATGTCGACCTCCCCTCCTCCCGTGCTGATTTTCAACCCCTCTCCTATCCCCGCTGTTGTTGATTTAGAGCCCCCATTCCCTTCTACCCCGATAGTGATGCCCCTCCCATCCTTCCGCCTTCCTGTAGCCTTCTCTATTCCAGTCACCACCCCCTCCTTCCTTACTAGCCCCCTTCTACCCTTTCATCCTCGCTGTCTCTTCCCCTACCTGTTACCATCGCTCTCATACCCCGCTTGTCCTCCCACCCTTCAGTATGTTCCTGCTCCCCCTCTCTCTCTCCCATAGCAGAGGTTTGAATCTATTCCTAGTCGATACCCCTCCTACATCTCTTCCCCCTATCAGTTCCCCCTCCTACTTGTTCCCCTCTGTGCCACCCCTGGTCCCTCCCTACCCGCAGCCATCTGATCTCTCCTCTGGTACTCCTCGTGGTCTCTTCATCTCAGTTGTACCATGCCATAGCGATAGCGGCTACGGAGACATCCCCGACAGTGACAGCCGCATTGCTGAGTGTCGGCAAAGCAGTGTTGGGGATGCCTCCGAGTTTTCATTGAGGGGCTGCACCCCCACACCCCCAGTCTCTAGGATTCTAACTCTGAGTCGGAGTTGGACCGGGGGGGGGCACACCCAGTGAGGCTGTCCCAATCGCCACACGGACCACCACAGTGAGGGGCAGATTTTGCCTGATTTCTGGCGCTGTGGTGGTCTTCGCAGTCGGGGATTTGCTGCGGTGACAGCATACGCTTCCTTCCCATCAGGAGGAACTTCCCTCGCCTTGGGCACCCCCTCCCTTCTCCTGTCTTTTCTGTTAGTGCCTCTGATACTGGGGTTGGTTTCACTCCCTAGTTGTTCTTCCTCCATCCCCCTTTGCCATCCCCTATCCCCCTCCCAGCCAGGATGCCTACTATACTCACCTACCCTGCCACTTAGACTCCTCCCTAACTTCCACAGTTCCTCCCTCAAACTAGCCAGTTGTCTACAGACCATATACCCTGTAGTGGTGGGTTGTATGAGTAAAGCACTGACACAAGGAGTAGGTGCAGAAGTCACATGGTAGTGTGAATTTAGTTACCCAAAAAAATATATATATATAATAACTTTCACAGAAAAGAAAACAAAATTCAAACAAACATTACACAGTCTGGACCTGGCATTAGTCCACCCTCTTTGTTACCTCAACCTGTTCCAAGGTTGAACTGATCTGAATTGACTGAGAAAGGGATCCCTTTTATACAATAGAATCTCACGATATAAGAGGTTGCGCCTCCTAATCTAACAAAAGTTGATAAACTAAACAAAAAATATTTATAAAGCACATCATAAAAAAGGGCATCATCAAATATATATATATATATATCTGAGGCATTATATACACAAAATGAAAGATGACAATCTATTTTTAAACATTTTTCCTCCTGTAGCCACACCAACTTACTGTGAGTGACAGTAGTTCCCAGATAAAGACAGGAAAGCAAAGGGGCGTTGGCCTCTAAGAGAAGGCCTGCACTGCACAGTTAGGTGAGTTACCAAACACAAGTGTTATCTTGGCTTAGTTCCTGGAGCAAGAGACGGTCACAGAAAGAAAAACACAGCAGCCCAGATATTCAAAAGGGTTGCGCATGGCGCAACAGTGTTGCACCATGTGCAACCCACTGATGCGCCCGGCGCGATATTCAAAAGGGAAAAGTGCGCTGCACAAACCCGGCGTGCCGGAGCACATCAGTACGTATGCATGCTGGGGCGTACCATGCATACCCTGCACAGCCCGATTATTCAGCCTGGGATGTGCAGAGCCGCATGCGCAACCCTACTCGCGCCAGCACAAAGTTGATCCCAAAAAAAAGGAACAACTGATGGCCACCCACAGGTGAGCTGCCACATTGCAGGGTGCAACACGGCAGCTGCCACCTGTAGGTGGCCACCCGAACTCCGGCTGCACCTGGCGGCAACCCCCTCATGCCCAATCGTGGGCATCTGTAAAAATAAAAGAAGAATTCCGTCCAATATCCCTGGTGATCCAGTGGACCGCTATCTGCCCGATCATGGGCATCTGTATAAATAAATAAAGAATTCCAATATCCCTGGTGGTCCAGTGGACCGCTATCTGCCCGATCGCGGGCATCTGTATAAATAAATAAGAAAGTCCAATGTCCCTGGTGGTCCAATGGACCGCTATCTGCCCGACTGCGGGCATCTGTATAAATAAACAAGAAAGTCCAATATCCCAGTGGTCTGGGTACCCCTCCCCACCCGCCCACTGAGCCCCACCACCCCGCCCCCCCAGTCAGCCAGCGGGCAGCAGCACCCCACCCACCTGCTGCCCGCCGCCCGCCAACTGATACGTCAGTAGGCTGTACACCCATTGGTTCACAGTGAGCCAATGGGCATGCAGCCCGCATCAAGACTACACATTCCACACTGAGCGGGTGGTGGGGCTCAGTGGTGGTGGGGGGTACCTGACCACTAGGGATATTGACTTCTTATTTATTTATACAGATGCCTGCGATTGGCAGAGAGCAGTCCACTGGACCACCAGGTATATTGGAATTCTTTATTTATTTATACAGATGCCCGCATCTGGCAGATAGCGTCCACTGGACCACCAGGGATATTGGAATTATTTATTTTTATATACAAATGCCCGATCGGGTTGTGGAGCTTCATTGCCGCTGCAGGGGTGTCGGTCCCCACGGCTGCTCGAAGGCGCCAGGCGAAGTCATCGGGGATCGGGCGCATCTGCATGCAAATGGGTTATACGACATGCAAATGGTCCCATTTATGCATACATTATGGCACCATTTGGTATGTCAAGTTTTGAATACGCTGTTGCTGTGCATAGCGCAATGGAACTTGCGCTAGCGCATCCCCATGCTCCACTCTGGCCACTTGCGCTGGAGCAGCGTCACTGCGCCATGCACACTGAGGGTAGCCAGGGTGCGATATTCAATGCTGCTGAGCCATGGTGCAGCTCTGTTGAATATCACCCAGTCCACACCCCTGTGCATCCAAGTTGAGCTGCGCCCAAGCTTGCACCACAGCCTGGCGCAGTTTGAATATCTGGGCCACCAAGTTTATTTAGCTTGGCTTTGCTTGTACTGCAATATAGGCTGTTACCTCAATACAGGGCTTTTGTTGCAAGGTAGGGCTTTTTGTTGTTTATAAAGGAGGAGGAAAAGAGAAACCTTCAAAAAGAAATAAATCAGGCCTCAGGTAAGCTGGCTGGTCACGGAGGGAGTTTCTCAAGAAAACAGCATTAATTTACAAGAGAAGCCCTCCGTGACAATATTTACCAGTTTAGGTTGTTTACAAGATGGCTCTGAGAACCTGTGAGTGTTTTGGCGCCAGCTAAACACTCTCAGGGTAAACACCATCTCAGAACAATAACCTGAAAGGTACAACAATAATATGCAAATCACAGAGGAAAATATTTAGTATCTAGCAACTACATTTTAGAGCATTTTGCTAGCTTCCGAATTTTTTTTTTTGTTTGTTTAAAAGGCTGACTTTGTGGGAGACAGCATCTGTATGTGCTACAGTGCACAAAACAGAGCTGACAACCGCAATTCAGCTCTTCAAAGGAGCAATGCAAGAGCACTAAATTACTTGCTTCTATTTTATTGTAGTCCTGATTTACCCTGAGTAGAAAGGACACTTATCTGGGAAACACTTTATTTTAACTCTACAATAAGACTGAGGGATAGGAAGGTGCACACCAAATCCTTCTCTCACTGTTAATACAGGGTAATTTTCTTTCTTTATTTTTAAACATCCCGAGGCAAGCATCTATTTTATTAGACTTCCTGACAGCCTACATCGGTAGGCAACACAGGTACTGGAATGGCCATAAAGGGGGGAAATATCTGGGTGCTATTTCTAGCCACAAAAGCTGGCTTTTCAATATAGCAGCGACACAGCGCTGCAATCCTGCGCATGTTCGTGCAGGAACAAAAGAACGGCTTGACAGAGCAGCTCTGCTTCTAGCACTCTAAAACAGGGCTTTTTGACAAATTTATTTTACTGGCATAACAGCCAGTCAAGCAGGCAAACCAGGTGGTGGTAGACAGTGCTCTCCCGAGGTAAAAGGAGAGAGGGAAAGAGACAGAAAGGGAAACAAGAAGAAAGATTTGTAGGTGGTCAGCCTACATGATAGTAAAGAAAAGGAGAGAAAGGTGCTGTTCCGCAACAGTCTTAAAGGAGGATATAAAGAAGACAGTACAGAGTCTCTTCCCTCAAACCCAAACCGGGGGGTTGGGGTGCCACAGTGCTACCACAGACCCCCATCCTCCAAGCCCAGTCCAAGATCATGGCGGACGCACACCCTGTACACCCCACCACCCTTCCAAAGATGCTCGCCCTATTGACATGTGGCACCTACACCATTTTGGCCCCCATCTTATGTTACAGGCTCTTACTCCCAGGTTCTGTACCCTACTATAACTGTTACGCCCCTATTTACTCAAATTCCTGTCCCCTCCTACTAGTCCCCCTACTGCCCCCTTGCCGACCTGGTTAATTCAGTCTCAAATCTCATCCATTAGATACTGTATTACTGTAGCAATCCTAAAGCCTCCTTGTCCATTTTTCACCCCTCAGCTACCATACTTTATGTTCTCAGCTCTCATATAGTTTCACTTAGCCCAGTTAGAAATCCTATTGAACTCCAAGTATTACTCAGCTCAGTTAGAGAAATAAAGAGAACAAATAAATATGCATTATTACAGCAATCCTAACAGTATAGCTCAGTACTTAACTCAGTTAGAGAAATAAACAGAACAACTAAATCTGTATTATTACGGAGCCGGCCCGGTGGCGCAGAGGGCTGAGGCGTTGAACGCCACACCTCGCTCCACGCCGGCGACCCGGGTTCGGGAGCGGACTTGTAGCCGGTGGGTCGGCCGGAGGGAGCTAGGCTTGAGCATCCGACGACAGCTCGCCTACTCCAGGGTGGGATTTGGCCGCATTCCGGCACTTGTGCGACCCCGAGCGGAGGCTCGAGGAAGTGCAAGTCCTTGCAGGGATTGGCCGGGTGGCCGTTGAGCAGAGCGGACGTCGACGTATGCGTCTTGACGCGGGGATCGCATCTGCTCGGGAGGGAGAAAACGGAAAAGAGCCTGCCTCGTCTGGGAGAAGCGAGGACCGGGCGTGCCCGCGCGATTTGCCACGCCCCTTGACAGTCCACGGGCGGCGAAACTCTAAGACGGGGTTGTCTCCTACCTCGTCCTCGCCGGGGGTAAGCCGCGGCTCCATGGGGGCCTGTGGACTGTCTATGAAGGTTGCGGTAGTGGGATGTTCGAGGGTCATCGCCGAAGTGTCAGAGGAGGCAGGCTGAGGGAAGGAGGATAAAGTACAATTTCAAAAAAAATCTGTATTATTACAGCACTCCTAAAAGTATCCATTCATTGCTTTGTCTCCACTCCAGAGACCCTTCTGTAATATAGGACCACAGAGGACCATGGGTGGGAGGTTGGGTAATTCTAAAGTCCTGACAGAGCTCCGCTGAGCTCGCTCACTCCCCCTCTCTCACTTGCTCATTCTGTTTCTCCCGCTGCTGCAGGCTGCCCTTTTGTACTGGGCCCCTGCCTGCATTGACGCCTTTTTCTGCCCACAAAGAAATCCACAGCTGTCCCGACAGAGCTCCGCTGAGCTCGCTCACCCTCTCCCTCCCTCACTGCTCTGTTTCTCCCGTGCTGCAGGCTGCACTTTTGTACTGGGCTCCTGCCTGCGTTGGCCTTTTTCTGCCCACAAAGAAATCCGCAGCAGTCCTGACAGAGCTCCGCTGAGCTCGCCCACCCCTCTCTCACTTGCTCATTCTGTTTCTCCCACTGCAGCAGGCTGCCCTTTTGTACTGGGCTCCTGCCTGCATTGACGCCTTTTTCTGCCCACAAAGAAATCCACAGCTGTCCCGACAGAGCTCCGTTGAGCTCGCTCACTCCCCCTCCCTCACTCGTTCTGTTTCTCCCGTGCTGCAGGCTGCACTTTGTACTGGGCCCTGCCTGCATTGGTGCCTTTTCTGCCCACAAGAAATCTGCAGTCCTGGCAGAGCTCAGTTGAGCTTGCTCACCCCCCACTCGCTCAATCTTAATCTGTCCTAAACACTGATTTCCCAAAGCGACTGCACTATTCTGCGTCGGAAGTGCGAAAACACATTTCAGCCAGGATGTGAAAAATGACAGCTGTACTGTTCATAAGGAGGTGTGAAAAAATGCCAGTGTTGAAAATCTAGCGTGAAAATATTACAAATTTGTGAAGATACAAGGGTGCGTGGAAACTGCGCAATGCATACTTGTAACACAGTCATTTTATGGATTTTCTTCACCAAATTTTCAACATAGTCATTTTAGGACCTCTGCTCATGAACAGTGTCACTGTCATTTTCTCAATCTATCCCGAAAACGAATTTTCTCTAGCGACCACGTTATTCGGCGCCGGAAGTGCGAAAACACATTTTAGCCAGGATGTGTAAAATGACAGCTGTACTGTTCATAAGGAGGTGTGGAAAAATGGCAGCATTGAAAATCTGGAGTGAAAATATTACAAATTTGCGACGTTACAAGTGTGCATGCAAACTGCGCAATGCACACTGGTAAAACAGTCATTTTCATGTTGGTTTGCGCTTGCCAGCCAACATATTGCATCAGTAGCAGATTTGGAGGCACAGTCACTGTTGGGTGAATGCAGGGCACGTATCAGTAGGTGTGTCCCTCATTCCCCAATAAGCCAGCATGCAGGCGCCACACCAGGAATACATAATGTGGTGAGCTCATCTAAGAAAAGGTCTGCTGCAGTGCGAGCCAAGCTCGTCATGCAGCGGCACCAAACCACGCCTTCCTATGTGCCTTCCTGGTGAAACTCTTCAATAAACATGGTGGCGCTGATTGCTGCCGCGTAGCTCAACTTGAGGTGGCCAACCTCTGTCGGCATGCCCCAACCCATTTCATCTGCTGGACGGGGAGCCCACTCCCCATCAGCATAATGCACCCCCTCATTTAAAGTGTGTACCGAGGGGGTGCTCAATCCACCTCCTTATGAAAAGTACAGCTGTCATTTTACATATCCTGGCCGAAATGTGTTTTCGCACATCCGGCGCAGAATAGTGCGGTTGCTGTGCGAAATCAGTTTTTGGGACAGTTTGAGAAAATGTCAGTGACAGTGTTCATGAGCAGAGGTCCTAAAATGCCTATACTGAAAATTTGGTGATGAAAGTCCATAAAATGACTGCGTTACAAGCATGTGTTGAGCAGTTTCCACGCACCCTTGTAACTCCGCAAATTTGTAATATTTTCATGCCAGATTTTTAACACTGGCATTTTTTCACACCTCCTTATCTTTACAAATCTAATATAATTACTTAGTGTACTCCCTCAATGACTTCTAACAATAGAAATACCAATTTTAATTTAATAAACCCCCACATAGTGAGCCATAGAGACCAAATAATCCATTAATAGTCCAAATTACTAGAAACATAGAATTTGATGGCAGATAAGGACCACTTGGTCCACCTCGTCTGCCCATTTTCCTACCTAACAGAGAAGCTGCAGATCCTAGTTATCCAACAGCTTACTTCCTCCTACCCCCCTACTAGGACTGCCTTATGTCTGTCCCATGCATTCTTGAATTCCCCCACTGTTCTTGACTCCATGACCTCCTCAGGGAGGCTGTTCCATGCATCCACAACCCTCTCCATGAAAAAATACTTCCTCACATTATCTCTGAGCCGTCCCCCCCAACTTCAGATTGTGCCCCCTTGTTCTTACGCATCTCTTTTTCTGAAAGACTAATAGTCCAGATTTTCAACGTTGTGATTTTTTACACCTCCTCATGAACAATACAGTTGTCATTTTTCACATCCTGCCCAAAATGTGTTTTAGTTCCTGTGTTGCCAAATGGCATAGCCGCTGTGCAAAACCACCTCTCAGCTAACAAACTGATTGTGCCGCTCTTCATGAGGTGGGGTCACAAAAACCCTATGTTGAAAATTTGGAGTGAAAATACCAACAAATGCCTACGACGTTAGGGTTTCCAACTGTAACATCCCACCCTGTAGAGACTACAAAAGGCGTCAGGGGTGTGACGTGGATCATTGGCTGTAATGCTCATGCCATTCAACCCCCCCCCACCCTACAGCCAGTGACAGTCATCAAGGTGTGCCTTGGAGTGTTTGGCCCTAAAGTTCACCCCATTCTCCTGTACTGCACTCATCTCAGCGTATTTCCTTATGGAATGGCATAAGTATATGGCCCAAAGCACACCATGACACTTCTCAGTGTCTACAGGGTAGAGTGAGATAAAATGGCATGAGCATTATAGCTGACAACTCAAAGGCACACCCCAACACCTGTCAGTGTCTGCAGGGTGGGGGTGGAGATGGCGTCAGTTCAATACTTCACTGCCATTCCTATTATGTATCTCTAACTCCTGCACTACCAATGCCAGCGAGACAACATTCGACATTGACAAATGCTTGTTTGGATTTTTTTCACCAAATTTGCAACATGGGCTTTTTGAGAGCCCACCTCATGAACAGTGGCACTGTCATTTTGTTAATCAGCCCCGAAAGGTGATTCTGCACAGTGACCGTGAAATCACCTTTTGGAACCGAATTACGCCACGACAGTGGCTGAATTCATGAGGATGGGTCCCAGTTACCCCATGTTGAAAATTTGATGACAAAATTCCTCAAAATGCCTGAGATAGGCATCAAAGTTGAAAAACCCTTATTTATGCTATTATACAGCTTACCGGCATTTCTTCAGTTCTCGTTCAGCTTTGAAGGGTGCACACATGTTCCCGGTCCACCGAAGATCATCGCACTGGGCTCCGGAGGTAAGTATGGAGCGAAGGGGTATGGGGAGGCAGTGTGTGCAGAGGGTGGGCACGGGCCACCAAATTCAACAAGGGACTGTTTTCTGTTTTACAGGGTTTAAAAAAATAAGAAAAACCTTGTGGGACAGTTTTTCTTTCTACAGGGACATTTGGCATGCTGATGTGGGCTCCCAGCATGCCACCTGAGTGTTTGGGGGCGCCAGCCGACTGAGGATTGGGCACCCCATTGGCACATACAGGGAAGGGCCAAGGGGATTGGCACCCCCCTTGGCACACAATTCATTAGGGGCATTATGCCGATGGGGAGGGCTCCCCATTGGCAAATTCAACTGGAAGGGGACTGAAGCCGGGATTGTGTTCGCCGGCAAAGAAAGATGGAGGCCGATGATGCCGGGAGGGAGATTGGGCACCCCTCAGCATAGAAGAGAAGCTTGGGATGCGGACATTATGTCACTGTGGACTGGCCTCAATGCAACTGTCAAGATGCAAGGTACCTCCCCTGCAATGACTGGTCGCTTCCTCATTGTAGCGGAATGGCTGATGCTGCAGTGATGAGGTGGTCCCGATTGCAGTGACAAAACGTTCAAGGTGGTGGCACACTGGCTGAACTAGTGTCAGCAGCAGCGCCACCGCATTGGGGAAGGCGGGCCCAGCCTCAAAAGGCAGTGGGGGCATTGGCCACAACAGTGCTGCACCTCCACAACCTGCTTCTGCAGCAAGCTGCCACAACATGTTTCTTGCGCATGCACATAAGCAAGCATAAAAACAGAATGCTTGTTAGAAAGGGGGGTTGGAAGGACTTATAAGACAGAGCTGCAATTGCTTGAAAGAGGGAAACAGAGATTGAAGGAAAACTCAAATGGACTTTTCTAGGATCGTGGATATGTTGTTCATCCACACTCTTTGGCATGTCCCTTTCTCCTTTAAGATCAGCCGGAAGTCTTCAAGCTGGCTCCTCCCACCCACCCGGGTGGTATATACCTTGGCTCCACCCCATGACGCCAGGTCTTCTTTTCCGCTTGAAGATTCAGGTTGCCTCCGTCATGCTCACGCATTTCATAAGCCCTGACTTTCAAACCTTTGGTTTTACCGAAAATTCGCATCTCTCAAGTTAGCGATTGCAAGTTTGTCGCTTCGATCATGGAAGACAAGTCTTGCCCTGGATTTCGTCGGTGCCCTTGCAGCCAGAATATGTCATACACCGATCCCCACACTGCGTTCATCTACTGCCTTGGTGTCGACCATGATACCTCTTCGTGCAGTCTATGTTTAGCTTTGCATCCCAGAGTTCTTGACGATCGTCTCACACGCCTGAAGCTGGGGAGGCCAGAGAAGAGGAATCTTCTGGTGAAATCCAAAGAGGCCCGGTGGGCGGTTTCCGTGGCTGTGGATTCCGCAGAGCAGTTGGCATGCATGCAAGCGTTTGAGGAGGAAGTGGCTCGTGTGGCGGATTCCTCTCTGAGCTTTTTCGTTCCACTCAGCCTGGGCTCCACCTTCTCGGGCTCCTTCTGGGAGTTGTGCCAGTCTCTCCTGACCAAGGGAAAGGCGCCTGTGGGCTCACACTCCTCTCAATCCCGTAAGTGGGAGAAGGACCCTGGTGAGTCTTCATCTCGACGGAGACGTTCTTGGGAGCGGGAGAGATCTCGGTCTTGAGAACATGTGGTCTCAACTTCAGTCAAGATCCCTTCTTTGGCTGCTGGCTTTTCAGCTTTGCAGTCTAGCCAGTCGACCAAATTATCTGTCGACGAGGTTAAGATTGTGATCGATCCTAACGATCTGATATCGCCGACTCCGGTGGACGATTCCCTCAATTGAACACATGGTCTTTCAAGATGATGAGACTCAGCCTGCTGAGACTCCAGTGGAAGATGTGGTTCCTGATCCCAGGTAATCACCAGTCCTGCCGGTGTCTCCTGAGCGACCGAGTCAGCCTGTCCAATCTCGATCGAGGTCTCGGACTCTCTCGACTGACAGGCTGAGAAATAGCTATAAACGCTCTAAGAAGAGGCGATGCCATTGGTCATCTTCGTCTTCCTCGGATGAGGAGAGGCTCCGACGGAAACTCCAGCACTATGAGGATCTCATGTGGCAGCAGCTGATTTTGACCGGGCACAAACTGACCCCGGTTTCCACGCCGGCCATCACTTGGCTTTTGCTTCACAGGCCAAAGCTGACTACATCAGAGCCAATTAAAATGGTTCCCCAGCCCGCAGAGCCAGTAAAACCTCCAGTTCGAACTAAATCGGTCTCTCCACGGATTCTGGTGGAACCGGCACCCAAACAACCTGTGGAAGGGGCTCCTTCCAAAGGAGACAGACCAGACACTGGGCTTCCCTGGCATTTGTCGGTCATGGTCACAACAGACCACCCTCGGGTCGAGATTGACCTTGGCGGCAGGCCCTTATACCCAGATTCTTCTGATTCAGATGTCACCGGCCTGCACTCACATCCAGGGGATGATGAGTCATCCGTTGTCATAGAGATGGAGGAAGGTCCCTCATCTTTTCAAGGGATCCTTTGCCTCATCTCTGAATCCACAGGGATGCCTCTGGAGCCAATCCAGAAAAAGGCAGAGTACCCTCTTACAGACATCCTTAAGAGAGGGGATACCCTGACAGAGGCCTTTCCTGTGGCCAAGGCCCAGCCCTAGAACTTTGGCAGTGACCTGCCTCTTGCCCAGCACTATCTTCCCGCATGGCCCGCAAGTATGCGGTGCCCATGGGGTCCCTTGTGTGGTTCACAGACCACCCTTCAGCTGAGAGCCTGGTGACCACCTCTGTGTTCAGGCATACTGGTAGTTCTGCTGACACTGACTGACCTCCTGAAAAAGAGTCCAAACTTTAGGACCATTCAGCCAGGAAGGTCTATGTGGCTTCATCCTTAGGCCTTTGTCAGGCAAGTTTGGTCATCATCATGGCACACTTCTCTCACGCCCTTCTAGGGTCGCTAGATGAAGTCCTCCCACATCTCCCCATGGATATGCAGACCATGGTCAAGCAAGTCCAGGATCAGGGCCGAGCTGTCGCCAAACAGCAGCTTCAGATGGCCCTAGACATTGAGGATTCTTGTGCCCGTTCAATGGCTGCCACAGTTGCCTCTCATCGCAGGGCTTGGCTGAGGCTCGTCTCCTTTCTGGCGGGTACCTGGTACAAACTAGCTGATATGCCCTTCCTTGGGACTGACTTGTTCTGCCCGGGGGTGGCTGATCACCTTCAGTGCATCGAGCAGTCCAGTGCCACCATGGATGCAACTTCTGCCAAGGGTTCTTTGGGCAAGAACCAACAGAAGAAGAAGAAGAAGAAGCTTTTCGGCACTCTTCCCCTGCGGCTCAGCAGTCCTCCTTCCAGGGTGATCAGCAGCACCAGCATCAGCAGCAGGCTCAAACTTGGCACCCCTGGCCCAAGCCCGGACCCCAACAGACCCGTAAAGGAGGCTGAGGCTCAGGTCCTGGAGCCTCCTCCAAGCCTGCTTAGTGACGGGATGGGGGCTGCCTTCCCCTCTCCCATCATGCCAGCTCTGGGTCCTCTTATGGGGGGGCCGGTTCCACCACTTCCTTTCTGCCTGGTCTGTTGTCACGTCAGACAGGTGGGTTCTCGAAGTGGTCGGTCAGGGACTGCCTCTGGAATTCAAGCAGTACCCTCCAAGCTGAGCCCTTGCCCCTCATGAGGAAAAAGTATCCACCAGACCCAGTTGGCTCTCCGAGATGACATCTCTCAGCTCCTCCTCAAGAAGGCAGTAGCTCCAGTGGCAGATCCTCCACTAGACCCAGGCTTTGTCACCAGGTATTTCCTGGTGCCTAAGTGGACTGGGGGCTGGTGCCCCATTCTTAGATCTGCACGACCTGAATCAATATCTGTCCCAGATCATACCATCCTTGGAGCGAAACATGTGGTTCTGTTCACTGGATCTGCAGGACACATTCTTTCACATCCCAATCCATCCTTCCCATCAGCGATTTCTCTGCTTCAGGGTCGAAGGGACTCTGTACGAGTTCTAAGCCATGCCGCTCAGCCTGTCATCAGCCCCACGTGTCTTCACCAAATGCATTGCAGTGGTAGCAGCCCATCTCTAGCATCAGGTGGTCAGGATTTACATACTAACATACTAAAATGCCAGCAGAATAGGCCTAACGGTCTTTCGTGTCTGCTCGTTTGGTCAGCCCCCACCCTGGGTGCTGACCTTGCTGTCCCCCTCACCTTCTCTGGCTTCTCCCTTCCCAGTTCTGGATATTCTTGCTGCATTGGATTTTGCTTCCTGAACCCTTCCCTGTACCTGTCCCACCCCTCTTGAACCCTCCACTGTCTCTGCCTCCACCAGCCCCCTAGGTAGTGCATTCCATGGCTCCACCACCTCTCAGTGAAGTAGCACCTCCTCCTTTCTCCCTGAATCTTCCCTCCAACTTCCACCCATGCCTCTAGTGGCCCCTTCCTCCTTCCTTTGAAGCACCCTGACTGTTCCTCCCCATTTACCCTCTTCATGTACCTGAAGACTCTATCATGTCCCCGGTCCCTTCTCTTCCAATCTGTACATATTTAGCTCTTCGAGCCTCTCCTCATAGGTCCTGTCCCCAAGCCCCAAATCATTTTGGTTGCCTCCTCTGGACCCTTCCAGGAGGTTAATGTCCCTCTTTAAGTGTGGCTTCCAAACTGCACGCAGTACTCCAGGTGCGGCTCACTCAAGCAGTTATACAGAGGAGTATCACTTCCTCCTTCTGGAGGTGATCCCTAGTGATGCATCCCAGCATCCTGTTGGCCTTGGCTGCTGCCCTCCTACAAGTCTCAGAGTTGTTCATCTTGACATCCACCGCCACCCCAGGTCCCTCTCAGCCATTGAGACTTGTAGTATTCCCCAGGGTGTACACTTGGCCTGGGTTTCTGGCCCCAGGTGGAGTACCTTGCATTTCCTGCATTGAACCTCAGCTTCCACTTTCTAGACCATCTTTCCAGAGCCTCCAGGTCCCTCTGCAGGGCCACCTCCTCCTCCCATCCACCACCGCCCCAGTTTCGAGTCATCTGCAAAGAGACTCATCTCACTCTGATTCCTGTCCTTATGTCAGATACTTGAGGCGCTGAACAGAAGGGGCCCATGACTGATCCCTGTGGGAACCCACTAATGACCCTCCTTGGGGATGAGACTATCCCACTCAACTACGACCCTCTGGGTCCAGTCCTGAGCCAATTGCTCATCCATCTGATCATCTGGTTTCCCACCCCCATTTCTCCTAGCTTATCCAACAGGCCCACATGAGGAACAGAGTCAAATGCCTTGCTGAAGTCTAGAAAGAGGACATCCACTGGTCTACCCAGGTCCAAGGCACTTGTCACCCAGTCATAGAACTCCACCAGGTTTGTCTGACACGATTTCCCTGGGATGAATCCATGCTGTCTATCGTCCAGGCACCCTGACTTATCCAGGTCCCCCCCTAGCCTCTCCTTGACAATGCCCTCCATCACCTTGCCCACCACCGATGTCAGGCTGACAGGCCTGTAGTTCCCTGCCAGCTCCCTTGATCCCCCCTTGTGGATAGGCACTACATGCGCCACCTTCCAGTCTTGGGGCACCCACCCTGTCCTCAGAGAGATGGTGAAAAGCTCTGCCAGGGGTTTCGCCAGGACATCTGCAAGTTCCTTCAGCACTCTAGGATGTAATTTATCCGCCCCAGTGCTTTCTCCATCTTAAGGGAGCTGAGGGCTTCCTCACTTCTGCTGTGATTTCCACCTCTGGTACCTCTTCTCCCTGCTTAGCCCTCCCCCACCTGCCAGTGATGCCCCCCTCCCAGACCTGCCGATCGGTAAGGGTCCCCCTCCTCATTATCTCTGTCTCCTCCCATGTATGATGCAGCATCCCATTTTCCTGGTGAAAACTGGAGGTGAAGTACTCATTTAGTACCTCAGCCTGCTCCCTGGGTCTTGTGCCCATCTCTCCCTGATTTAATCCTGCTAATCTGCCCTTCACCCTTCGCTCTTTCCCCAATGTATCTAAAGAACCCCTTTTCTCTCCTAATTTCCTGGCCAGGTTCTGCTCCTTCCTTGCCTTAGCTCTCCTCACCACCTCAGTGGCCCTTCTAGCCATCTGCCTCGCACTCCCCTCGATCCCTTTCACCCTTGAGCACTTAGAATTTTATAGGCTGCTTTCTTTCCCACACCACCTCCTGGACCTCCTGGTCCACCAACAGGTTTTGGGCCCCACCGCATTTCGCCTTACCTTGCACAGGTGCTGTAGCATCCTGCACCCCTCCTGATGATTTCCCACCTACTATCAGCCCATGTCTGACCCAATCCCATCCAAATGCTCCTTAAGGATCCTTCCCATTTCCTAAAACCGCCCCTGAAGTCGGGGTTACCCGCCTTTGTGCAGCCTTCTACCCTCCTAGTTCCAGGCAGAACCAGACCGTGGTATGGTCACTCCCCCGCCAATGGGTCCCTTACTCCAGGCTCTCAATCTGGTCACTGTCTGCCAGGACCACATCCAGTACCTGTGCCTCCCTGGTCGGTTCCCTCACCTGCTGAGTTAGGCAACGTCCTTGAAAGACATCCAAAACCTCTGTTCCTGGTCACAGAGGATGTCATAGTCTCCCAGTCTGTTCCTGGTATGTTTAAGTCCCCAACACCACCACCTTTCTCTGCCCAGTCTGCAGTGTCTCCTAACATCTGCCACCAGACTGTCCTCCAGCTCCTCCGCCAGGGCAGGGGGTCTATACACCACTCCTATTTTTACTCTCTTGCCCCCCCTTGTTATCAAGGTGACCCAAATCGCCTCCATGGTTCCCTCCGCCTCCTCTACTCCCCCTATACCAATGCAGTTTTTGATTATCATAGCTACCCCTCCTCCCCTTCCCTCCCCCCTGTCCTTCCTGAACATAGTGTAACCCTCCAGGTTCAGGTCCCAGTCATGTCTTGCAGTGGCCCAAGTCTCAGTGACCACTGCCACATCCACTGCTCCCTCAGTTAACATCGCCTGGAGCTCAGGCATTTTATTGCCCAAGCTCCTGGCATTTAGCAGGACTACCTTCCACCCTTTCCCTGTAGTTCCATTTCCCCTGCTCGTGTTCCCATGGGGATTCTGTTTTCTCCTGGTCTGCACTTTGCCAGTTGGCCTTTTCCTGCAATCCTCCCGTCCCCAGGGGGGTGGAGACAGAGTCCCTCCTTTATCGGCACCCCCTTGACAGCCTTTTCTCCCATCCCACCCCCCTTCACAAGTTTAAACCCCACTTTTCACCAATGAACTCCTCTATTTTCAACTTAAGGATTCCCCTTCCCTCAACGATTGGCTCCTAGCAGGTTCCACCCAACAGGCAGTGGAGAGGTCCAGGGACCTCGCCCTCCAGACCTGCTCTCAGTTTGGCCTCCTGATCAATGAGGCCAAGTTGGAACTCATCCCTTCTCAAGTGATGGGCTTCATCGGGGCAGAGCTCGACTCTTGTCAAGCCAGAGTTCGGCTCCTGGTAGACAGGGCGGAGGTTCTTTTCTCCTTTGCCCAATCATTTCTGGTTGGCCTCTTGCGCCCTGCCCGGGACTTTCTGTGCCTTCTGGGTTACATGGCGGTGTGCACCTCAGTGGTCCATTGAGCCCAGTTGTACATGCGCCCCCTCCCATGGGAGCTGGCCGCCTTGTGGAATCAGTGCCATGGTCATTTCGACCAGCTGATCACTGTGACCCAGAAGATGTGGGACACTCTCCAATTGTGGACCGCCCCAGACCAGTTGCAGGAAGGGATCCCATTTGTCTGCTCTGAGACAACGGTCGTCCTTATGACCGATGCCTCTCTCATGGGCTGGGGAACCCAGATGTGGGACGAAAGGGCCCTTGGCCTCTGGACCCCCAAGAAGTCCCAATGCCACATCAACCTGTTGGAGCTCAGAGCAGTCAGACTGACACTGTCAGCTTTCGTTCCTCAGCTCCGGGGTCAAGTGGTTCAAGTCCAGATGAACAATACCATGACCATGTACTGCCTCAAAAAGCAGGGCGGCACGCACTCCCATCTGCTATGCAAGGAGGCAATCTGCATCTGGACCCTCACAAGCTGATTGTAGGCAGATCTCCTTGCCATCCATGTGGCAGGAGCCTCGAACCATCTGGCGGATGCTCTCAGCTGTTTAGGCCTGACTTCCCATGAGCGGTCTCTACATCCAGAGGTAGCTTACAGCCTGTTCTCCCACTGGGACAAACTGTTGGTGGACCTGTTTGCCTCCCGGGAAAACACCAAGGTGAGGCTATTTCATGCCCACTCCCCTCAGCAGGGCTCGCTGCAAGGGGATGCCTTCTCGAGGCCATGGACCCCAGGCCTCCTCTACACCTTCCCTCCATTTCCCTTGATCCACAGGGTGCTCCTCAAGGTGAGGCGGGACAAAGTGGAGGTGATCCTGGTAGCCCCAGACTGGCCGTGCCAGTTCTGGTATCCAGATCTCCTCAGCCTCAGCTGCAGGCACCCTGAGCGGCTTCCAGCACACCCGAACCTGATATCACTCAACCAGGGGAAGGTATTCCATCTGGACCTTCAATCCCTGCACCTCACAGCCTGGTACCTGAGCGGCTAGAGTTCCAGGCTTTGGGTCTTTCCGAAGATGTCTACACCGTGGTGGAGGCATCCAGGAAGGAATCAACCAGGAAATGTTATGCTTTCAAATTTGAAAGGTTTTCCATTTGGTGTCAGGACAAGGGCCTGGACCCTCTGTCCTGTCCAGTGGCTAACATTCTCGACTACCTTTGGTCTATCTCCAAAGGGGGTCTACGGTCATCGTCCCTTAGGGTGCACCTGGCAGCCATTTCTGCTTACCGGGCACAGGCTGGTCAGCCGACGGGGCAGGAGACATTGGTCAGGCACTTTTTCAAAGGCCTGGATCACATATCCCCTCCAGTGTGTGAACCTCCACCTCTGTGGGATCTTCTGCTGGTACTGGCAAAGCTCATGGGCAAGCCATTCGAACCAATGCACAAGTGTGCCTTGTCACACTCGTCATGGAAGATCGCCTTCCTGGTGGCTATCACATCTTCCTGAAGGACAGGGGAGCTCCAGGCGCTTTCGGTGGACTCCCCTTACCTGGTCTTCCACAGGGACAAGGTTGTCCTACGCCCTCACCTGAAATGCCTTCCAAAGGTGGTGTGAGAGTTTCACCTTAACCAGATGTTGACTCTGCCGGTATAGTACCCTAATTACACCTCGGAGGCTGAGTACAGGCTCCATACTTTGGACCTAAGACATGCTTTCTCCTACTATAAGGAGAGGACGGCAGAAATTCGGGGTGAGGTTCGCCAGCTGTTTGTCACCTACGCTGAAGCTGCTTCTGTTGCAGTTGAAGTTAAAGTGGACTATTGCAAGATGGATTACATCATGTATAGGTCTTGTGTTATGAGCTATGGCAAGGTTTTCCAGAGGGATAAGAGCCATTCTACCCCCATACTGCTGCATCGGTGGCTGCTTCCAGGGACATCTCTATCCAGGAAATCTGCTGGGCTGCTACCTGGAAGTCAGCAAACACCTTCATTACCCATTACCACATCGACCTTGAGTCATGCCGGATGCTGGTTTTGGGGCCTCAGTTCTTCAATCTCTGTTCCCTAAGTGGTGTGTGCCTTGCCTCCTCCTCCCAGAGAACTGTTAGAGTCTGCACAAAGAGTGGGATGAACAACATATTCACAATCTAGAAAAACAGGTTAGTTACCTGTAACAGTAGTTCTAGTAGTGGTATATGTTGTTCATCCACACGGACCCACTGGACCTCCCCGGCTGTGGACGCACAACACCTAGCTTCCAGCGGGCTAAGATCTGGTGTCACGAGATGGAGCCGAGGTATATACCACCCAGATGGGTGGGAGGAGCCAGCTTGAAGACTTCCTGCTGATCTTAAAGGGGAAAGGGACATGCCAAAAAGTGTGGATGAACAACATATACCACTCCTAGAACTACTGTTACAGGTGAGTAACCTGTTTTTTCTGTTTATTTAGCCTTTGTAAATAGTTATATTGAACAATTTTGTTTTTTATTTTACTGCTAGTACAAATAAATACTCTTGTTGTGAATTTTACAACTGCTCCTGTTTTTCCCTATGCTTCCTGACCTGTGTCTTGATAACAGATGGTGTCAGCCTAAGTGGGATTTATGCTGTGCATACTCTAAGCCAGGTATGGATTCTGCAGCAGTAAGTTTAGGAGTGGTTACCAGGAGAATGGCAGCCAAACTAGCAGATACAGAATTCCAAGCTGAGATTGTACAGCCAGCACAAGTTATGGAAAAAGAACAGGCAGTGACAGAACCTGAAAGCCTGATGAACTTTTTCAAATGGTGGGCTATACTACAAAAGAGACAGAGAAGCAGAGAGAAAATGAGCTTCAACGTTTAGAAGCATGGAGAAAACCAGAGATGCAACAACAGGCGGAGCAGAGGGGAGAAGAGATGCAGCAATAGGAGCAGTAATGGCTGGATGCCTTGCAAGGTATCAAAGGCAGAGGATCTGGCACACATACAGACGAGCAACAAAACACAAGCAACTTAAAAGCCAATAAACTTACAAAGTTGTGTCCCTCAGATGATATTGAGGCATACCAGACAACTTTTGAAAGAGTTGCCACAGCCTGCCAATGGCCAAAGCAGCAATGGACAATCAGACTGGTACCCTACCTGACAGGGAAAGCCCAACTTGCCTACAGCAATATGGACACTGCACAGTCAGAAAACTATGGGCTAGTGAAAAGTGAAATCCTGAAAAGGTATGGCATCTCAGGAGAGACCTACAGGCAAAGATTTAGATCTCTGAAGTACAACTCAGTCGACAATCCTCAAGAAGCCTTCACCCGACTCAGAGAACTCCTGATAAAATGGCTCCAGCCAGAGAACAAAACAGTCCCACAGGTCATCAACACATTTGCAATGGAGCAATTAATCAACATCCTGCCTAGGCTACAGATGTGCAGCTTTGGGTAAAGGAACACTGACCAGAAAGTGGGGAAAAGGCTGTTTCTTTGGCTGAGGACTACCAAATGGCCAGATAAACACCACAGCAGCAAGGTAACAGCCAAGCACTGGTAAGACACTGTTTTTCCCATTTAAACTCCAAGTCTGTTAAGAACTCTGGTGGGGTAACAAATCTGTGCCCAAAGATGTTATTTGCGATAACTGTAATAAACAAGGTCATATTGCAAGAAATTGCCGTAAGAAGAGTGACACTGGAGCAGATTTGTCCTTGGCAAATTGGGGCAAGTACTTGACAGATGTGAAAGTGGTGGATAAGACTGTAAAGGGACTCATTGATTTGGGAAGCAGACAGATCCTAGTGCATGTTGAAGTACTGGGAAAACACTGCAAAAGGACCAGGTTCTGGTGTCATCTGCATCCACGGGGACACTCAATACTATCCCACCACTCAAGTGACTCTGACCATTACGGGTGTGTCGCACCAAATGAAAGTGGGGGTAGCATCTAAGTTACCTATAGCTATGATTATTGGAAATGACTTTCCAGGATTTACTGGGTTTCTCAGAGAAGGAGTAAATCCTGATGTTTCAGCACCTGTGGTGACACGAGCTCAGGCAAAGAAAATTTCAGATGGTGGGGACTCTTTCTTTCGACGATTTTGATTCGGACTTGTTTGAGCACAGCTCCAAGATCTGGAATTCCAGGAAAGAAAGATGATGCCTGAAGAAACTGTGGCAACAAATAACTGATGGACATAAGGGGTTAACCCATGAAAATGTTGAAACTAAGCTGATAACTGTTTGTGATTTTCTTACAGAACAAGCTAACAATGTTTCTCTCCAGGGTTATTTTAAGCAGTTGGGGGTAAAACCAAAACAGGGTGGACCAATGTTTAAAAAATTTAATGGGTTACTGTACAGAGTTCGGGTTAAACCTCAGACACAGGAACAGACAGAACAATTGGTTATACCACAAAAGTATAGAACAGAGTTGTTACAGCTAACACATGATAGTCCTATGGCTGGTCACTCAGGGAGGGATCGCACCCTTGCCAGATTGTTGTATAGATTTTACTAGCCAGGAATTCATGAAGATATTGCTACCTATTGTAATTCCTGTGCTGAGTGTCAGAAAGTAGCCCCAGTCACTAGAAAAGACAAGGTGCCCCAGTGCCCCAACCCTTGACAGATGTGCCTTTTGAGAGAATGGCAATGGATGTGATTGGTCCTTTAGACAAAAGTAAAAAAGGTAATAGATTTATCCTGGTAGTATGCGACTATGCTACTCGATACCCAGAAGCAGTTCCAATGCGTACTGTCACAGCTTCAAAAGTTGCAGCAGAGCCTGCAAAAGTGTTCAGCAGAGTGGGCATACCTAAAGAAATTATTACTGATTAGAGTAGTAATTTTGGTGCTGCAGTACTTAAGGAGCTGTACAGACTCCTAGGTGTCACTGCCATAAGAACCTCTCCTTATCACCCTCAGACAGACAGTCTTGAGCGTTTTAACCAAACTGTAAAACGCATGTTAGAAAGATTTGTAAAAGGGGAAGGGAAAGATTGGGATCAATACTTGCCTTACCTAATTTTTGCTTACAAAGAAGTGCCACAGGCATCAACAGGGTTTTCGTCCTTTGAAATGATCTATGATAGGCAGCCAAGAGGGCCACTGGATATGATAAAAGAAACGTGGGAAGGTAACCCCACTCAGAAACAATCTATAACATCTTATATGTGTGCTCTAAGAACGAAGCTGGCAAAATATGTTGAAATTGCCCAAAGTAATCAGGAAGAGGCTCAAAACCAGCAGAAGGTATATTTTGACCATGGAGTAAAAGAAAAGGTTTTTGAGCCAGGTGAAAAGGTTTTGCTACTGTTACCCACAACAGAAAATAAACTGTTAATGAAGTAGCAAGGGCCTTACAGAGTGCTTAGATGTACTGGCACCATTAACTACGAGATTAAGACCCCTGACAAGAAATATCAACTTAAGATATACCATGCTAACTCCCTCAAGAAATGGGTTGAAAAAAATGCCAAAAGCTGCCTTACTAGTTTTACCAGAAACTGCTAAGGAAGATATTGATGTGGCTTATGATAGACTGGAACAAACTGTAAATGCTGATGTTGTAAAGGTGAATGTTTCTTTAACCTCAGAACAAACTGCAGACATTCATAATGTGCTAAAGACATCTAACAGTACTTTTACCATAGTACTAGGCCAAGCAAAACTGGTTGATCGTGTTATAGGGACAAGGAATGCTTGTCCTATTAGGCAAAAGAAATACAGGTTAACAGAGCGGTTAAGAGCTGACGTGGTTAAGGAAATACAAAAAATGAAAGAATTGGGTGTCATAGAGGAGTTGACTGCTTGGTCATCTCCAATGGTACTTGTAAACAAAAAAGAAGGGGGTGTTAGAATCTGCCTTGATTTTAGGAAACTTAATCAAGTGTCAGAATTTGACAGTTATCCTATGCCCAGAATAGATGATTTGGTGGACAGACTGGGAGTGCAAAGTATATCAGTACCCTTGATCTCACCAAGGGTTACTGGCAAATACCTTTAGCTAAAGAATCCAGAGATAAAACTGCATTTGCCACTCCTGTTGGATTCTGTCCGTTCACTAGCATGCCATTTGGTTTACATGGTGCGCCAGCTACATTCCGGCATTACATGGATGTAATTTTATCCCCTCACACTGGTTATTGTGCTGCATATCTGGATGATGTTGTGGTGTAGAGTCCAGACTGGAAAAGCTACCTGGAACACCTACAAGCAGTTATCCAAGCTATCAAACATGCAGGTCTGACTATTACTTCTACCAAATGTGCATTGGGCATGCGGATACCAGATATTTGGGCTATGTGTTGGGAAATGGAGAAGTTAAGCCAGAGGTTTCTAAAATAGAAGCTGTAGCTAACAGCCCTGTCTTTAAAACAGAGAAACATGTCAGGTCATTTTTAGGGCTGGCTGGTTCTTATTGGAGATTTGTTCCCATCTTTGCTGAGTTGGCTACTCCCCTCACTGAACTCATGAAAAAATGGTACCCAAATAATTTAAAATGGACCCCAGAGTGTGATGAAGCTTTTCAAGCCATTAAGGCTACATTATGTTCAGCCCCTGTTTTAAGGAGCCCAGACTCTGAGAAACCATTTTAGTTACAAAGAGATACATCAGAGGTAGGCCTCTAGGTGCAGTACTGAGTCAAAACATAGATGGGATGGAACATCCTATTCTGTACATAAGTAGAAAGTTGCATGACAGATAGAAAAGGTACTCCACCATTGAAAAGGAATGTTTAGCAGCAAATTGGGCCATGGAATCCCTTAAGTTTTATTTACTAGGAACTGACTTTGTACTTATAACAAGATTGCAATCCTCTCTGTTGGCTTAACGAAATGAAAGATAAAAATTCCAGAATCACAAGGTGGTACCTGGCACTACAGCCATTTAAATTCAAGGTAATACACAAATCTGGTCCAGAGAATAGCAATGCTGATTTTCTTTCAATATATGGATCAGGAATTGATGGTTCTGAAGGTTGAAAAACAAATGTATGAAAACAGATAATGCACATGTGCTTAATTTCTGAAAGTTAGAAGCTAATATTATTAGAGAATTAATAGAAAGTTTTGGAAACCTGTTTGATAAAACAGGTTCCCTCTTTGGGGGGGGGGTATATGTGACAGGGTGGAATAGTACCCTGTCCCAGTTGTTATGGAAAGACTTTAAATGGAGGGATCTGGTCTTTTCTTTTCTTTTCTTTCCTGTCTCTTGTCTGTCTGGTTGTGCAACCAAATTATCTTTTGAGACCTGGAACTTGATCACCCCGACAATTTCGCAGTTACCTGCTTCTCACTGTCTCTCGGTCTTCCCTTGCTGTTTGTATTTTCCTCCCTTTCATATCTGCTTATATAAAAATATGTGCAAATCATTATATGAAAATGTAATTGATATTGGGGTCCCTTTGTTTAGATATTATATAGTGTTAATTTTTGAAATGTATATATGTAACCCCCCATTCCCTGGGGTTGCTAGAAACCCATCAGTGTCAGTGTTAGGTACGGACGGCAGCTGGTGAATATCTGGTTACATGGATTTTCACCTTGGCCCTCTCTGCTGCTTGGTCACTGCTGAGAGTAGAGAGGTGATGTCATTTAGAACTCTCATAGCAACATAAGCCACACAGCTTGTGTGAGAGTGGGGAGTTTTAAAATTCTGAAGAGAGTTCAGTCCAGCAGCTCAGACAGGAGGAGTACCAATTTTCTCACCCTAGTAGAAAATATCCTTTCCTGACTTGTGAAGTGGTGGAAACTGTGTTCCGGGGTTCCTGTGCATTTTTTCCCCATGCAGGATGAGGGGGACTGCAGAAGATTTGAGGGGCAATCCCCTGATCCAACCTTGAACTTTTTGTGAAGCTGCCTTTGGTGTACATGCGACTTGCCCTTTGTTCAGGACTTTAACCTTACACCCTAGTGGTGTTCCTGATGTTAAATGTGCTAAACATTTCAAGATAGCATCAATTTCTACAGTTTCAGTATTTGTGAGGTGTAACTCTGAAAGAATGGCTGGGTATGGATGTGGAAGCAAAAGGTAGGAGACCCCCCATCTGGAATGACCAGTTCAGAACTTCAGGTTCTGTAAGGGCACCTGTTTTCTGTCAGTGCATGTGTCAAATGTCTGAAGAAGTTTACCCCTTATATTTGGGTGTTCTGCTAGTTTTGAGCCTTGAGTGCTCCATCGTGGCCAGGGTGCCACATTCCTTTCCCATGCCATATGGGAACTGTTCTAAGTACTGGCCTAGTGCCTTTTCCAGAAGAGTTTGTGTGCTTTCACTGTAGCTAGTTCCACAATTTCCAGATCTTTAATCCTATGCTATATGGGAGATTTAAGTTTCTGTTTCTACAGATGTGTTCTGCATTGCCTTGTGTCATGAAGTGTAAACCCTTGGGGGTCCATCTTTGCTTTTGTGTTTCCAACTTTGTTTCGGAATAAAGCCACACGCTAGAATCCCAACCTAGTATGGACAATCTAGTTACTGCTTCCTGTGTGCAAACCTAGCATAGCCCTTAGCAAATGTTCTATCCTCAGGACCTGGGTTTTGGCATAGATCTGTTTGTGCCTAGTAAACAAACACTTTGTGTTTTCTTCATTGCAATTACTTTGCACCCCACCCCTCTCTTTTCCTTTAGACAGAAAAAGTATGGGAGGTGTGCCTACAAGTTAAATAAGGGGTTGGTGAGGGATTACATATAATTATAGTCTGAGATGATTGCAAAAATTTACTGGAAACTCAAGAGGTTACCCGAGTGCAATTTTTAAGCCTTTTGCAAAAGCTGTGGAGATGGGGCCTTAGCTGTGGGACACTGTGTTTCTGCCTGCACCTGCCTGAAATATACAAGAACATTTAGAAAAAAAACAGGATACTTGTTAGAAAGTGGGGTTGGAAGGATTTATAAGACAGAGCTGCAACTGCTTGATAGAGAGACAGAGATTGAAGGAAAGCTCAGATGGACTTTTTCTGATTTGTTGGCCTTTGTAAATAGTTATACTGAACAATTTTATTTTTTTATGTTACTGTTAGTACAAATAAATACTCTAGTTGTGAGTTTTAGAGCTGCTCCTGGTTTTTCCTATGCTTCCTGACCTGTGCCTCGATGACAATGCCCCCTGCCCAAGTGATAATAAATTGCATTTTTTGAGTTGGACCATAACATATTCAGTTTATACAGCATCAAATAGTTACAACTTTTAAATCTGCTGTTGTATAAAGATTTTACTGTCTCACTTTGATTTCAACTGCTAGATTCAGTGCTGCACATGGCTATTGTGATGTCATCTGCATTGTGAAAGCTGCTGTTTGATTGGTTCAGTATGCACTTTGACATACCCAACTTTGCAAGATAATATTATCTTTCTGTATTGTCAAGATAATAATTTTTATCTAGCTATTTATCAGCAGAAGCATGTTGTATAAATATGTACACAATAAGACATGACAGGGTGTACATAATGGTAATATAATCGCATGCCTCAGGTGCATTGTTAGGCACGAGGTACAGCCAAAAACCAACTAGTACCAGTTTTCGGTTAGATAATACAATTTGTTTCTAAAGCACTGCTTTTACCTGTACCTTTATAACATTTTTCTATCTTCCCTTTTCATATTCCTTCGAAAACCCTATTCTCTGCCCTCCATCCACCTTATTCCATTACCTGATCTGTTTTTCATGTTGTCCCATTTCTCTTTCTTTCTTTGGTTTGTATTCAGTGACTTTTTATTTATACATGATATTCAAAGCATCAGCTATGGCTTTGTCCAGCATTTTTATGTGTAGCCCTCGTCAGCTCTCCATTTATTTAGCTGTTTCTTTGTTGTCTGGCAAAGGCTATTGCAGGACTGATTAAAGCACGTACCACCACAGTGTTACTTGCTCTTTAAGTAAAATATTGTATGTTTTTCAGATTGCTTTTGTTTTTCTGTATTATTTTTGTTTACTGCAGCAATTATTTGTACATTTATATTATATACTGTATATTTAATATTGCACCATGTGTTTAACACTACAGTATAAAATGGGCATCCTGGGCCCGATTCAGAAAGCCCCTAGAATGAGGCAAGGTGCCTGCATCAAACATAACTGATGCAAGTGGCACCTTGCGCCAAAAGGTGTGCCGGGAGCTATTCAGAAAAGTAGCCTGCGTCAAATGCAGGGTGCATGCACCAAAAGGGGCTTGTACCAACCTTGTGCCACAAAATGGGCTGCGACATTGTGTTAGGGGGCTGGTGGCAGATGCAGGCTGCCATATCCCTCAATGTGGTATTCACAAAACCCTCCCAGAGGGCAAAAGTCTAAGTACCATTAGACCAGCCAGGGCTGGTCTATGGGTACTTAGATGTGTGTCCCCGGGTGGGGTTTGACATTTGGGGCAATGTGCAATGGTCCCCCCAACCCCAATCCCACTTATTAAATTAAAAGAAAAATCCTGGTGGTCTAGTAGACACCCCCATCCTGGCAGTCAGTGCCCCACCACCCTGTTCTACCCCGTCCTATCCCAGAGCCAGCACCAGGCACAGCCCTCCACCACGGCTGGGTGCTGACTGAGCTGTCAATGAGCGCACTGTACAGGATGCTCATTGACAACTCAGTTGGTGCCCAGCCATGGTGAAGAGAGGAAGGCTGTACCGGGAACTGGCTTTGGGATGGGATGAGGGGAGAGTTGGGGGGGGGCACTGATTGCAAGGATGTGGGTCCACTAGTCCACCAGGGATGTTGGAAGTTTGTAGGAATTGGGGATCGGGGCTGGGTGGATCACTGGACCACCCAGGATATTTTATTCTTATTTAATAACTGGGATCGAGGCTGATTGGGAGTCCACTAGACCACCAGGCATTTTTTTTATTTGTTAATTGAGATAGGGTCTGGAGGGCATGATAGTCACCAGGGACTGCTTTTCATGTTGCTAATCCTGCATGGCCACCCTGTAGCTTGTGGCAGACCTTCCAGATGTGTCATCTGTTTGGTGCAGGGTCAGGAATGCTGTAAGCCATAGTACTTTGCCGCTGGAACCCTACCCAATAGTGAATCAGGCACAGGGTCCCTGGTGCACCTGCGATTGGTATAGCTTGCATCAATCTTTGTGAATCGCGCCCTCTGTTTCCATCTAGCTACCCCACCTGAAGACGTCTCAGTGTGAGGCAACATCCTAGGGCCTGTTGGCATTCTGAACCTTGTCAATCTTTGCCATCAAATTTATTTTACTGCTATTTGGCTGGAACAAGCTTATTTTTTTTCTCCACTTCATTTTCACCCACTGGTGCCACCCTTGTATGTTTCTACTCCCTTACTGTGACTTCTCCAATCCTTTTACTATTTGTAAGGACCAGATCCAGACTGGCCCCATTCATTGTGGGTTGCTCCACCTTCTATACCTGGAATCCATCCTGTAGGGCCTCTATCAACATCTAGTTTCCTGCAGTCGCTGCTGCTGGGGCGCTCCTGTTCACATCTGCCATGTTGATGTCAACCATCAGCAGCACCTCACTTTGGTTTTTTGTCCTCTTCATTATCGCTCTCATTTCCTTGCCTGCTTCTTTCTTTTGAGATGGTGGACCATATGCCCATCCAACCCTGGCAATGTTCCTGCTATCCATCAGCTTTACCCACAATGCTTCCGTATCAATGACCTTATAGAAACATAGAAGTTGGCAGCAGATAAGGACCATGTGGCCCACCTGGTCTGCCCATTTTCCTTACCTTTTGCAAACACCACAGACCCTAGCTGACCCATATTTTTATCCACTGCACATCTGATGCCTTCCTTCACATTCAAGGCCACTTCTGTCTCTTTCCCCTGCCTCTTACCCCTCCTGAAACTGTGTGTCCTGGCATGAATAGTTCCTAATCATAGTGTTGTGTGGTCCATGTCTTCATCATAGCTACCAAGTCTAGTTTGGCCTCTGCCACCAGTGCCTTCAGGTAACAAATCTTATTCCCCAGGCTCCTGGCATTTATGCACACTGACCTCAAGAGTTTCTTCCTCTCCCTTCTTGTGTTCTCATCAGTTTTTTCCGCCCACCCTTTTTTGTTCTGTTTCTTGGTCTTGTTCCCAGCCCTTTCCCTTTCGATGTTGCAGTGGCACTCTTTCCCCCATGTTGTAATCTCCTCCATATGTACGTGCATACATGTACATTCCTTCCTGCCCTACATACTGTTTCAGTTTTCTTATCTCTCCTTCTTTCTTACTATTCCTGTAAGCATCCCCCATCCCTCTGCTTGCGTCTAGTGCATTACTTCAACCTGTGATAGTGTGAGGGGGGTCTGCCTGGCCTTTCACAGTTGTGTAGGTATAAACAGTATATCCTCAACTGTACAGTATCTGCTATATATATATATATATATATATATATATATATACTGTAGTATATTGCCTCAAAAAGATTGTGGCGAAATTATTGAATATACTACAGTGACAGGGGTAGAACATCGTTGCAGAAATATCGCTACCCCTGTCACTGTATGTAGATACGGGTAAGGTATGAATGAGTTGTTGGTGTGGTACATGGTTGAGTTGCTCCTATGGTGGAGTGGCTAAGGCACTTGTACATGGAGCAGAGAAGACTTGGAAACCAGGGTTTGATTCCCGGTCTCCCAGTACTGGAATTTTGTTTTTTTGGTTTTGTTTTTAACAAGTTTCCCCCTCTGGAGTTTCTCCCCATTTCACCCCCTCAGAGTTGATTATATTTATTTCGGGGGATGTGGGGGTGGAGCCCCCCTACTAAAGGAAGAGTTTTTGTGGTATTTGTTTTGGTTGGTGTTTTTGACTGATGGTATTTGTATTTCCGATATTTTTTTTGCAGTATTATCTGCCACAATGTTTTTGTCATCGAGATTATCCCACAGAACCAACAGTACTGCCTTGACCCTTACCTAGTTTAAACTGGTCTTGATGTGATCTGAGAACCTCTGCCCAAAGACCATTGTGCCCTCCTCATTTGGATGCAGTCCATCCCTTTTGGATAGCTGCCTGCCCTTCCAATGGGACCTCAGTTTTTTAGGATCTGAAACCTGCCACCCATGCACCATCCCATCAGCCACACATATAATTGATAGATCCTGAACTTTTCATTCTCATTGTCTCATGCCATAGCCACTGAGAAGGTTACCACCCCTGCTCTTTCCTTAACTGTTCTCCCTAAGTGTAGAATCTCTTCCTAATCCACACTCATCCAAGCATAATCATTTGTGCCTATGTGCATCATCACATCCAGCCTCCCCCTTCTTCTTGGTGAGCTCCACCATCTCGGCCAGGCTGTTGCCCCAGGTCAACAATGAACTTCTCCTTTCCCTTATGTGTGGAACTCACTACCCATCTTGCAGTGGAGTCCCTTATCTCTAATACCTTTTTACTTCCAATTTTTAGATCCACAACTTGACTCATCCCTAGAGGATGATGCCCTCTCCAAGGCTGCGCTAGATCCAGAAGACTCATTGTGGGATATTGTCACTGGAACTTTTGCCCATAAAGTACAGGGTTAGGAGGGATACTGTATTTTATTATATCATGTGAGGAGGAGGGGCTGGCAGGATACCCAATTTTAAGTAAGGCAAATAACAGACCACCTTTTTACCCTTCCATCATGGTTCAGGGGTTGAGAGTTGACGATTACTGTCACTGGACCTTTGTCCAATGAAATAGATCAGAGAGTCATGGGTTCTAGCCCCACACTATGCACTTGGGGTAATACTGATCACTGACACTGTAGTGCACTATGAGGAGGGTGCTGCACAACTGGGGTACCATTCTTTGGATGAGATGTTAAACCGGGGTCCCTTCTACCCATCCCTGGTATTGTCCAGGTGGAAGTAAAAGATCTCACTGCACTTATCAATGAAGAGGAGGGGAATTTCTCCAGTGTCATGGCTAAAATTCCCCCATCAGTAAAGCAAGTCAATGTAACCCACACCCCATGATGCACCTGGAAACATACAAACATAGAACTTGACGGCAGATAAGAACCACTTGGCCAACATAGTCTGCCCATTTTACCTAGCTACTGCAATACCGCAGATCCTACTTGATCTCCAGCTTTTATCCTCTTTTTCCTATTGCTAGGGTTCCCTTGTGCCTATCCCATGCATTTTTGAATTCCCCTACCATTTATGCCCACACCACCTCCACTGAGAGGCTGTTCCGTGCACCCACTACCCTTTATGTGGAAAAATACTTCCTCATGTTACCTCTGAGTCTACCCCCCTCCAGCTTCATATCATGACACCTTGTTCTTGAACATCTTTTTTTCTGAAAGATGCTACCCTCTTGTATCTTATTTATGCCCTTGAGGTATTTGAAGGTCTCTATATCCTCCATCTCTCCCTCTCTCTCATCTCTTTTAGGGTATACATATAGAGGTCCTCTAGTCTCTCCTTATTTGACTTTTAGTGCGGACTCTGCACCATTTTTGTTGCCCTTCTCTGAACTGCCTCTACCCTGTCTATGTCCTTCCAGAGATGTGGCCTCCAGAACTGGACACTGTACTCCAGATGGGGTCTCACAATGATGTTTACAGTGGTATCACCACCTCCTTTTTTTCTGTTGTGATACCTCTTCCTATGCACCCCAGCATCCCACTGGCTCACCTCACATTTTTTTAACATGCTTGGTCACCTTTAGGTCATCAGATATGATTACTCCAAGATCCCTTTCTTGTTTGGTGGTCATCAGTTACACCCCCCTCCATCATGTACTCCTTGACTGGGTTTCTGTGCCCCAAATGCATGATTTTACACTTCTTTGAATTGAATCTTAGCTGCCACATTCTTGACTACTCCTCAAGCCTGCTTTCTCCTCTTTGTTTCACCCATCCCCTTGAGTGTCAACCCTGTTGCAGATCTTAGTGTAGTCGGCAAAGAGGCATACTTTCCCTTCCAGCCCCTCTGCAGTTTCGCTTAGGAAGACATTAAAGAGGACTGTCCCCAGAACTGATCCCTGTGGCAGATGTTTGACTAGCTGGAAATAAGCTATCACTGCTTAGCATGCCTTTCCTTGTCAAAAATTATAAATATTACTAAATAAATAAACAAATAACTGAAAATCAATCAATCAAATAAATAAAGGGTGTGTGGAAGGGTGTTAGGTTAATCAGGGGGGTACTTTTAAAAATACTAGGTTGGGGGTAGGGAATGATAATGTGACTAAAATATGAGAGCACGGGTGATGGTGGTGAGATGGGGGCTAATTGAGGAGGGGTTGGGTGGCCATGGGACTCGCCCTGAGTCACCAATTGGAGCAGGGAAAAAAGACCTGAGTAACACCTGACTAATGTACAGCCAGTTGTGGTATTCACAGAATTACTTACACAGCCCTACATAATTCTGTTTTGGAAGTTTCTGCCCCGGATAATGATGCACCTTGTGTGCTGCTTCAAAAAAACACATTGAAGGAAATAAAATACATATAAATTTCCACCAAGACTGATGACTTGCACTGCCTTAGGCCTGGCACCCCTATGAGGGACTGAGGGTGCCTAAGATGACTCTGCCTAATGGACTGTTTAGCAAAAAGACTGTTTTATCTCCTAGGGCGGCATTAGCTGGGGGAAACAGGACAATGTAAAAACTGCCACAATTGCCTGTAAATCCTAGTGAGTATTATTTATTTATTTAGTTTTTGTTAACTATGAAAGCACACTAAACAATTAGATGCCTATTTTCAGGTACATCCCGAGAGATTACAACCAAACATGCATACAGTAGAAATAATACATTGCATTACAGTACACAGTGAAGGGAAAAAACATGAAACAGCAATTTATCTGGAAGGGGAAATTCATAATAGACTATGTATTCAGTTAGATACACTGTAGTGCAATAAACACTGATGTGAAGAAGTATAATTACTAAACAAACACATCATACATCAAAGGGCATATAAGGACTGATCATTCAAAATGAGTGGCACACAGAATTCGTCAGGTGCCATGGTAGGAGCAGTGTGCCTGACCAATGAGATGTTTATGATACCTAAGATGGAAAGCATATATAGAGAGGTGGAGATGAATTTCTGGTGGTATGGAGTTTCTTAGTCTTGCAGCTGCATAAGTAAAGGGTGCTTAGGCAGCATGAGTTCTGAGGGACAGCCAGTAAGCACTGTCACTTGACCTCAAGGGGTAGCCACTGTTCACCGATTGCAGAAGTGAAGCAAGGGATGAGGGCTGTCCATTTTGCATTACGCTAGAGATCACACGTCCCAAACTATGATATCATAGGAGAGACGGGGGGAGCCAACCCAGCTTGTCATACAGGGAGGAGTGGTGAGTAAGCCTGGAAGATGCCGATGCAAAATAACACATACCATTTATGTAATATCCCATCTGAGGAGAGTAGATTTAGAGGCAGTCAAGTACACAGGGGCACCATAGAGAAGCTTGGGGAGGAGCATCCCACAAGTGACGGCAATGCAAGCCTATAGAGTCTGGTCATGGCCCACTTTATCGGAGATGCCCAGCATAGAGCCAAAGACTTACAGACACTTGTGACATGAGATAAGTAATCGAACAAGGTGTCAAGTTTAAGTCCAAGGTATGTGAAGGAAAAGGCAGCAGGGACCAAGGTGCCATCATTGTAAGCTAGGGATAGAGGAGACTGGCATGGTATTAATTTGGGAGACATACTGAACTGCATAGATTGCATTTTAGTCATGCTTAGAATTGATTTGTTTTCAGACAACCAGATGTGCACTGACTGTAGGTCAGTTGTTAGGTATTGGCTGACTAGGTCAATACTTTTGGAGCAGGTATACAGAACCAGATCATCAGCATAGAAAACGACAGAGCAGTGGGACAGGCTTTGAGTTATGGAGTTGATGTGTAAAGCAAACAGAAGTGAACCTAGAATGGGGCCTTGGGGAACACCCTCCAGAGTTGGGGCAGGGTCAGAAAGGGAGGACTCATACATGACTCTCTGGGATCTGTTTGCCAAGTAATTACAAAGCCATGGGACAGCAGTTGGTGAGATACCAAGACTGTCCAGTTTGCTACTGAGTAAGGAGTGATCAGCAAGAGCAAAAGCTTTTATCAGGTCAATGAAGACAGCACCTGTGAGGCTACCAGTGTCTACTGCTGAGGTGATACCTTTTGTTAGGGTGAAGAGGGCAGTGGTGGAACTGTGCCCTCTTTGAAAACCATTTTGTGGTTGGGATAGCAGGTAATAGGTGGAGAGGTAGTTAATGAGTTGGGACTCCTCTACTTTTTCAAATATTTTCAAGTATTTTGTTTAAAACAAGGAGTATATCAATGGGCCTGTAATTATTTTGAATTTCGGGATCCCTTTTTTAAAGACTGGAACAACATGCAAGGTTTTTCATAGGTCAGGCACTACACCGGTAGTGAGGGATAGATTGATTAATTTAGCAATTGGGGAGGCTAGTTCTTTGTTTTGGATTTAATTTAATCTGTGCCTGCAGATTTAGAGATGGGAATCTGCAGAAGGAGTTTGTGACCATCAGCAGGGCCGACCCATTTAAAATGAAAGGAGAGCTGTGATAGGGTTGGGGGGGCCCTGGAAGGGTACTTTCATTTAGTGAGGAAGGGGGAATGTTAGAGAACCCCTAAAACATCTCTTTCATCATCAAAGATGTGTGATTGATAATTCCTATGCTACTGAAGGATGACCCTGCCCTGCCCTCTCCAGAATAGGTGGCAAGTGCAGGGGCAAGTGCAACCCTACTAGCAATGCAGCTGCTCCAATCAGTAAGCAACAATGTGCAGTCAAGCTGACGTTAACCAAAGTTTGTCTTTTGACTCTAAATTTGATATTATCATGAGTGTTATGTGCTGTAACTCCATCTCTGTTTATATTTCAGTTAATAGTCTTCTGCATGTTGATCTACACTCTGACCTTTATTGACAGAACTTGGAGAGGAATGCTTGTTCAGCAGGAATCAAGATCTGCTGTTCAAGGTTTTTCAGATTTACTAGGTCTGGGGTTCTTCCGGTTGACTTAAAAAAAAAGAAATCTCTTCATCTTGCTGTTACTAGCATACACGCCTAAAGTAAAAGTATTTTAGCTTTAGTTTTATACGAAAACTATTGACCTGATACTAAATACAAAGGAACATTGGTGCAGTTTATAAGTTTTACAAGCTGAAATGCTAGAAATCACACATTTAGCACACTCCATGGTTAGCGTACAGGAGATGGCCTCAGCTATCCATGGGAGGGTCACTGCCCTTGGGTCCAGAGCCAATCCCTGACCTGACCTTGCTGGGCATAGTGTCCAGGGGAGGTTGGGCCAATTGGCCATAGGCACTGGACCCTTGGGAGCCAGGGACATCCGGGGAGGGACAAAGGCTAACATTATAACATCAAGGCAGGAAGACCATACCTCTTTCTGCCTGGACATCCTGAAGCAACAAGACAGAAGACATCACTGGGCTTCTCACAGCAGCAATTAATTGCCCAACAGGAAAGCAGTGGACACAGGTAGGCAGATGTGTTTCAGGGGGCCCCAGTTGTATCAGATTGCAATAGGTATGGGCACAGGCTTTTAAAAAATAATAATAATAATAGAACGGGAAAAAGGAGAGTATATGGGAACGTGGTTTCCTTTTACAATTTCGAGGCCACAGTGCCACCAGGACTGGGGGCTGTGGAGCTAGCAAAAAAAACAAACAGAGGAAGGTTTACGGTGGATGGTACGGGGCCATCATGTGGGCATTACTGGATACAGCCACAGAATTGTTGTGAATTGTTCTCCTTCCCTCCCAATTCAAAAAAAAAAATGAAGACTCGCCAGCTAGGATGGGCGAAGGCTCTGCGATTCCATCTGTTGGGGTTAATGGGCTAATGGCACCAGTCAGTTGGACCACTCTGAGATTTGTCTGGTTTTGGACAGGGGAGTCTCCAGGTTAGCGCCCAAGGGAATGCATGGGGTCTCAGTTCCTGGAATGGCTTGGGGGGTTGTTTTTCTCAGAGGGGAAGTGGTAGAGCATAGGTAGGGTTGCCACAGCTAGTCAGATTAAACAAATAAATAATTTGAAAGTCCTGCTGAGCGGCCATGGGGTGATGGCTGCATGACACCATCCTGGAGTCCCTTTGTGCCTGGGGACAACACCCGGTGGTGGAGCAGTCTCATTGATCCACGGGACTGGAGGGCTGGGGAATGCACAGTATGCATGGTGAGTGCCTACTCCCAAGACCTCATCTCACAAACTTTCAGTGGCCATATTGCTGGAGATCTCAACAGCAGGCCCATAGAAGAGATAGGGGCCTCCTACTTGCGTGTGAAGTCGCGCAAGATTTGAGTGCCATGTTGCTGGGGCCTGCCAGAGCATTGCGAGTTGGCCCACAGTGAATACAATGCATGGCAGTGGGAAGGGGAGGATGAGGATCTTCAAGGATGATTTTGCCAGCCGCTTTTCCCCTGCTGTCTAGCTAGTTTAGTGACATAGGGGCAACATAAGGAATAGTAAACTTAAGGCAATATGGATAGTGGAATCAAATCCCCCCAAAAAAGGAAACATTTTCAAATAACATCCGAATGGAAGGGAGACAGATATATGGTGGTAGGCAGGACACAGCACTGGGCCTGGGTTTTCTTCCCCACTCAAGGGGGGGAAGGAGAAAACAAACAAACAACCCCCCCAAAAAAAAACTAGCTAGAAGAGGCTGGGCAAGTGCATTGCATTACTACTTGCATGTATGCAATTTCATACCATGCAAAAAAAAAAAAACACATATAAGCAGTGCTAGGGGCAGGCTGACCCACACTCTTACAGAGGGGCGTCGACCCCAGGCAGAGAGTGGCAATGGTGGGGTGGGGAGTAGCACCACCTGGGGGAGTAAGGAGGAGGGGGAGGGCATCACACCAGCCGGGGAAGGATGGGAGGCCATCATCTTCATATAGTCTACATTATCAGAATATGTTAAACTCTTTTTTGTTTCCCCTCACACCCTTTTTCTAGCCAGTCCCTACTGCAGGAGCAAAGGAGTGCTTAACAGAAGGGAATGAGTACCAAGGGATGATCCAATAAACAAGGGTATGGTGGGGCAGATGCTGCACAACACCCCAACTCTAGCAAACAACCCACGTCTGAATTCATGGAGGCACTTAGGCACCTGATGGGTCTCGGGGGACCTGACAAGTTGCAGGCGACAATGAGGGGGGTCTCCAGCCCAGCATTCAGGAGACCCAGGTGCATACATCTCAACTGTCCCTGATTTTCAGGGACATCCCTGATTTTGCCTCAAAATTTTACTCTGTCCCTCCTAAAAATTGTGTTTCTGTGACCAAACAGTGGGAGTTGGAAGCACAAAATAATGTCAAACATTAAAGTTAAAGAGTTGTTCTTCCTTAGAAAATGCATTTTGCACTAAGCCCCATATTCTACCAGCTTCCTGAGTGGATATCATCAAGTTTGAAGATGTGTCCCTGATTTTGGTCATTTGTCCCTGATTTTTTTAAGCCTTGTCCCTGATTTATGAGGCAGGAGGTTGAGAGGTATGCCCAGGTGTGTCAGGACTGCTGAAGCATACCAGATGGCCATCCAGGAAGATGGCAGAGGCATTGGTGTCACAGGCATCCACCACTAGACGCCTGACCATGAGAGCAAGTTTGGAGAAAGAGGCGGAGCGAGTGGCGCATGAAGACTCCAGGAGTGATAGCAACGAATTGGGTGACCTGATGGAGGACAGTGTGGCTGACGAGGAGGCAGCTGGATCCAGTAGAGAGCCAAAGAAGCCACAGAACATAGGTGAGTTGGTGGAGTTGCAGATAGAAGGTGAAGGTGTCTTGAACAGGGAGGAAGCGTGCACCGCACCAGCACAGATACATACCGAGGGTAAAAAAGGTGTGCAGCGCACTGAGGGTGAAAGGACCAGGGTGGGTAGGAGTCTGTACACCAAAGTTGTAAAATGAGCTAGAGCACATATAAAACACCCACCACCTGCACAGCAGTGTGGCAGCTTACGGGGGTCAGTGGTGGGCCAGGGGAACCTGCTACAGGGGCCCTTGTGCCCCCATGGGTGTTCCAGGCTGTTGGCCCCTCCCCATGCCATAGTTTCCTCCATTTATGGCTGGCCAACCACCAGGCGAAGCATCCGCAGTGCTAACACAGGACATGCCCACAGGGGTGGGGGCACTGCCTCCAGCCCTGCAAGCTTGGCCATGGGTGCAGTGGTTGGACCAGCAGGGTCTTGGCCATTCAGCAACTAATGGGTCAGGGTGCCAGGCTACAACCCCTGCCACAGGCTTCACAATCTGGGCCATGTACACCAGCAGGATGCAGGGGACACTGGGAGCTCCCAGGGCCTCACAAGTTGCTGCTCCTCAACCCAACAGTGTCCATTCAGGAGCAGAGACGGGGGGCCATTGCCTACCAGCCAGACCACCACAGACTCAATGATATGGCAGGTCTGGGGCATTGGCTTGGTGGTGCCCCACCAGGAAGGGAGCACCATGCCACATGCAGAGCCAGCTGCATCACTAGTCCAGCAGCCTGTGCCACCTGAAGTGGCGGGGCCAACTCCACCCTGCCACAAGCCCAGGTGGGGTCGAAGCATTGGGCATATGTGGGGGTGGACGATCCAATGGATACCCACCTGTCCATGGCAATAAGGGAGAAAATATGGATGGGGAAATATATAGAAATCTATGATCTGCTTCACAGAGAGTTGCTGGATTCAGGGGATAAAGATAAAGTCAATCAGGAGAAGCTACGTAGGCCCAAGGTCCCCCCAACATTTGAGAACTGGGCAGCAGCCTTTGACGTCTTCATCAGCATTTACTGTGCCAAGTTCCCCCAGAAGATTGGACAACTTTTGAAGTACAGGGACAATATATTTATTTATTTAGTTAGTTTTTGTTAACCAGGTAGATACACCAGGCAGAAGGTGCCTGTTTTCAGATACGACCCGGGAGAGTTGCAACATAGTTAATACAGCACCAGAACAGTTTACAGCAACATACAACAATTTCTCAGATTAAAGCAGACAATGTACAAAATGGAGATATTTAAGGATAGGTAAGCAGGTGTGCCATCAAGTGAGTATCATCTACAACATACAAAGTGCTTGATACAATAGAGAGAGATGGACACAGAGCAATACAGCATAGCAACTATTGTACTACACTGGTAAAAACAGTTAGGATACTAATGCCATCATGGCCAGTAGTCTCAAGAATAGTGTTGGGCCCTAATACCCAGTTCACCTCTTAGGGGGACATCTACATTTGGATCTACCTAGTAGGTGTTTACGAAGGGATTTTTTAAAACTCCCTGCAGTGGTGCAGTCCCGAATCTCAGCTGGGATATCGTTCCATAGTTTAGAAGCAAAGTATTGAAATGCTGCAGCCCCAAGGTTTGATCTCAACTTTGGTACATCAAGCAGGCCACAATCTGAGGATCTAAGTCCGTATGGACTATGATGTGGCCGCAGCCACATAGCGAGTTGTTGCGGTTGCTTTTTGCTTAATATGTTATAGATGGTGCTTCCTAGGGCATGGCCTCTCAAAGTTTCAGGGGAGCCAATTTAACTTTTTGTACAGCTTACAGTGATGTACAAATCTGCTGTCAGGGAGCACAGATCAACAAATTCTGTTGTAAGTGACATCCCACCACCTCAGCGCAAGCTTAGATGCTGAAGGTGCATATACTGCAACATTGTACATGAGCTTGGTGAGCAGTATACCCCTTGCAATAGACAGGCAGACATGGTAAGTAAGATTATTCCTAATCCTGTATGGTAAGTCCAAACTAGAATTAACTGCTTTGCACGTTTCGAAATATGTAGGTTAAAATCAAGCGTGGGGTCCATTGTGACCCCAAGACAGTTGAAGGACTGCACCACATCCAGTGAAGTCCCATCTAGACAAGCAATCTGAAGAGGGGCTAGACATTTCCTTAGTTTGGGTGGGGTGCCAAACAGCATGGCTTGTGTCTTAGCCATATTTATGATCAGCCTGTTTTGTTTCAGCCAGGTTTGAATCCCTTGTAGATCACGTGACAACACCTTGTTTATGTCACTTTAGTTTTTGGAACTGACAGCGCAAGATCATCTGTGTTCAGTATAGGTGAGCAGTTTTTCAGACACTATGCTGTTGATATGGATTGAGAACAGGAGGGGTCCCAATATAAATCCTTGGGGAACCCCGATACCGGAGGACCTAGGCTCAGAGAGGGTAGCTTGTAGTTTCACTTGCTGTTGTCTCTGGTGGAGATAATTCGTGAACCACTGAAGGGAGGGGGGCACCAGTCCAAGATTCTTTAAGTTACGTGTGAGCAGTCTGTGGCCCATAAGGTTGAATGACTTGGTTAGGTCAATAAACACAGTACCTGTATATTCCCCTCTATCCACAGCAGATGCAATGCTGTTAGTAAGTGTTAGTAAAGCAGTGGCTGTACTTTGACCACATCAAAATCCATGCTGGTGGGGTGACAGAAGGCTAAATTTGGTCAGGTATTCAGTAAATTCAGTAAATTGGGTAGCTACCAATTTTTCCAAAATCTTATTTAGCACAGGTAAGGTTGATATAGGCCTGTAATTACTGAGGGTTTTATAATCTCCTTTCTTAAAGACTGGGACAATATGGGATAACTTCCATATAAAGACAGCTCACTTAGCTTATGAGGATAATGCTTGGTTAAGGTACGAGGAGCTGTTTAGGATGAGATTAACCAGGTCACCAGAAATGAGATGGGATCAGATTGACCACAATCTATGATGCCAGCTTATGACGCGGGTCAGGCTGGATTATATGGCTTACATAGCCAGCAGTCATATGGTAACTAAAACACAATGGACAGAGCAGAAGGGGACTGCAGGTAATACAACTCAGACAAGTGTTTTCAGGACTTCTGCAGATACAGGCATGAGAGCAGTAACTGTGGGGGGGAAGCATAAGGCCAGCACATGCCACAGCGGATCAGGCTTTGAGAAAGGAGATGGCCAACAAGGGGGAAGGGGACAAGCAAGGGGACAGACCAGACAAAAAGTCTGTCAAAGTCCCTTTACATTGAATCCTTGGCTTGACCGCTACCCCTGTAGATCAGATGCATCCTCCCTGCTGAAAGGATTCTCCAGTGGCTTTCCTCTTCTTTACCAGGGTCCATGGATCTCCACAATGGCAAGGAACCGCAAGTCAGCCAGTTCCCTACAGGGGGTGGTGGCGGATAAAATCTGCAAGGAAGTGGAGGGTGGTAGGTCTGTTCCAGGGTCCGCCGTTTGAACCACTCAGAATTTCGCCATTGGGGGTGGTCCTTAAGAAAGCCCCAGGAGAATTCAGGCCAATCCATAACTTGTCATACCCCAAGAGTGCGTCAGTGAATGATTACATTAGCACGGAGGATAGCGCAGTTAGCTATGGATCTTTTGATAGGGCAGTCATGCTAACACAACAAGCTGGCAGGGGAGCTTGCATGGTGAAAAGTGACATAAAATCTGCTTTTCAGTTACTGCCAGTCAGTCTGGCAGATTTTGATCCACTTGGCTTCAGGTTTGAAGAGGCCACATATGCTGACAAGACAATGCAAATGGACTGCTCTGTCTCATGTGCTGAATCTAAGACTTTCATCCGCTTTTTAGAATGGGCAAAGATATGGTTCACAGGTAACAGCAAAATCACCCATTACCTAGACGACCTCTTATTCATTGGGGCTCCTAACAAACCAGAATGTGGTGCTACACTCAATGGTTTTAGCCAGCTGATGGGTGGTTTTGGGTGCCTTTAGCACATGAAAAAAACAGAGGGGCTGGTGACTAGGCTCACTTACTTAGGGATTGAAATAGTCTCCCAGTTAATGGTGTCTCGACTACTGCATGACAAACTGGAGAGCTTGAAATAGTTGGTATCTGAGGTCAAAAGTCTCAAGAAGGTCACGCTAAGACAACTGTAATCATTGATTGGCATCTTAACTTTGCATGTAAGACCGTGGCACCAGGGAGACCTTTTATCAAGTGGCTGGCATGGGTGACCAGAGGAGTGCTACTGCTGCATCACCACATTAGAGTGAATGCAAGCATACGGTCAGACCTTGAGGTGTGGGAGGTTTTCTTTAAAGAGTTTAATGGAGTGTCCATGTGCTTAGTTGGGATGGAGTTCACATCGGACTGCCAATTGGTAATGGATGTAGGTGGAGGATTTGGCTATAGGGCATATTTTCAAGGTTCCTGGTTGCTTGCCCATGGGACAACAGCTGGTGGGAGGTAGGCCTCATTGTTGTCGAGGCACAGGTCAGGAAGCATAGGGAAAATCAGGAGCAGTTGTAGAATTCACCAAAAATATTTATTTACAGTAGCAGTAACATAAAAAAAATAAACTTGTTCAGAATAACAATGTACAGAGGAGAAAAAAAACAGTAGTTTTTCTTGAGTCTCTGTGTTCCTTTTTCTTCATTAGCAGTTGCAGCTCAGCTCCCTCATAAGTCATTTCAACCCCCACTCTTAATTCAAGCATCCTGTTTCTTGCAAAGTGTTCTGTTCTCGTAAGTATCAGGCAGGCAAGAACAGTGTGTGTTTGCTGAGGCCCCTTGTGCACAGCTTTTGCAAAAGGCCTAACATTTTAAGTAAAGTAACCTCGAGTTTGCAATAGCTGTCTGCAGTCATCTCAAAATATAATGATATACATTTCAACATTAACACTATATATTTTCTAAACAAGAGGGATCCCAATATCAGTTACATTTCCATACAATGATTTGTGCATACATTTATATTAGTAGATATGCAAAGGAGGAAAAGACAGCAAGAGAAAACTGAGAGACAGGGCGAGCGCTACCTCAGCCTTGCTTCCGATTGGTCCTCCTTCTTCATTGACTTTGCTCAAGCTTGCACTTCCAAATACTGCCTGGGAATAGTGGTTTTTACCTTAATTTTTCTCAAAAAGAGCTGTTTTTACCAAATTGTTTAAAAATTCTAGGTTTTATGTTGCTTTCCTTGTAAATGTCTAAGTGATACAGTCCTTTAGTGGGTTTTTGGTGGCCCAGGCAGCTGAGGCCGTCCCCAGTCTTTGTTGTGCAAAATTGTTTGTACCTCATTGCAGAATCGGCTTGATTACTGCAGTTGTGCTTTCCTGACTGTCCTCTCCTCTGTCTCCTTCACTTTAGCCCGACCCTGCCCTCGAGCACCCAGTAGCGCAGGCTCCGAGCCACCAGCGGGCGGCGGCGACACCGCAGAAGAGGAGAACCAGGAGGCGGGAGAGACAGCCAGCAAGGTACGGAAAGCCGCAAAATTTTTTGCCCCTCTTGGGTGTTCTTTTATACACACCTTCCGCCCAATTTCCTCTCTCCGCCCATAGCCAAATTCTAGCCAATAATCTGGAATCAGTCCCCACTGCCTTCACTATTATTAACCCATAATTACCGTAATCATGCTGATGCTTCTCCTACTGCTTCTTTTCTTTCACCTATAATATATCTTGAGGATGATACCCTTCCAGTTCATGCCCTCTTGAAAATGTGGCTTGCCAGGGTGGCCTCCTGTCTCACCCCAGTGGATGCCAATCAATTCCTCAACTATGCATTACGTTGCTTCATTATAATCCATGGGGTAGCCCTCAAAAGGGTCACAACCATTCATGTATCCCTCGCCCTTGCTCATATCTTGGTTCTATACTGCCCCTTGTACCTGTCCATCAAGTTGGTACTCTGTGAAAATTTATTAAGCCTCAACACATCCTGGACCGTCTCTAAAGATTGGACCCGAGCAGGAAGAGAAACCCTCTTTTGGTCCCTCATGCTATCACTTGAAGCCCTCATTAAACTATTACTCTTCTTGTTGATCTGCCCTGGCAATATTGAAATCAATCCAGGACCCCAGAAGGCTTTACCTCCCCATCAGACCTAGCCTCCATTAAAGGTTTAAGCTTCCCTTCACATCAGCATGCAGCCTCCTTAAAAGATCTCATTAATCCAGGCCTGGGTCGCCCACACCCTGCCAGACTTTCTGGTAATTTCTGAGACATGGCTTAAACCTGCTACACATGACAGGAAATAAATCTACCCAACTACCAGCTATTCAGATCGGACCGCTGACAAGGGGTGGAGGAGTGGCTATCTATGTTAAATCAAACATTTCTGCATCTTGCCTCAGTGTATCATCAATTGCCCAAAGAATTGAATGTTTATCCCTTAAAATAGCTCTCCCCAATATGACAGCTTTTCAATTGGTTGGCTGCTACAGGCCCCCCTCTGCTGGCCTTCAGCTTCTAAATCACTTGGGAAATATAATGAATCTGGGCCCCGAGGACACCATCATTTTAGGTGATCTGAACCTTAACTGGCTCTCCAACGCATCTGCACCTCTAGTATCTTTTTGTGACACATATGGATTCACTCAATTAATAAATGAACCGACAAGAATTAACTCAAAAAACAAAAATAACAGCACCCTACTTGACATTATGTTGGTAAACAAACCGCACCTGTTTTCCCATGCTGGAGTGCTTTTCTGTGATATAAGCGACCACTGTCTTATTGCAGGGATAAAATCATCAGTCAAGCCATCCAACCCTGTGAAATTCCTTATAAGAAGGTCTAAAAAAAACCTTAACATCGAAGGATATCTCCGTGACCTATATCATTCCTTACGCTGGCAAGAATTCTATCACACAGCTTCTGTGGAATCAGCACTCAAGGTGCTAAATGACATTATCATAGGCGCCCTCAATACTCATGCACCTTTCACTAGCATTAGAATAAAAAGCAAATCCTGCCGCTGGTTTTCTGCCGATCTTAAATCTGCACTGCTTGCTAGAGATAAACTCTGGAAAAGGGCTAGAAAGACCAAGGATCCGTCTGACTGGCTTCAGTTCAGAAAAAGCCAGAAACAGCTGCACCAAAATAGTAAGAGAAGCCAAGCTGCCTTCTATACAGCCGAGCTTGATGCCTCCTACCTTAACCCAGCCAGATTCTGGGGCACCATCAAGGGATCCTAGGGCAGGACTCCAGTACTTCCTTGCCATCCCAAGTACACCTTAACAATGCTGTTATCACTGATAAAGCGTGAAATCTTAGATGCATTCAATAATCATTTCACTCGGCTGGCCTAGCTTTTGACTCCTCCCCAGCAAATCTATTACGGTCACAAAATTCCAGTCTATTGATGGTCAGAAGGCTGCCTCTTCATTCTCCTTCAAGCCCATTTATTAAAACAAGTGGAAGACCTATTGCTACATCTAGACACCAAGAAAAGTGCAGGTGCAGACTCTCTGGACCCTATTTCTTAAAATTGCTCTACATGCCATTGCAGTTCCCCTAACTCATCTTTTTAATCTGTCCTTATCCACTGGTTCTGTTCCTACATTGTGGAAAACAGCACAAGTGTTTCCCCTCCTCAAATCAGGGGACCCCATGGATCTCAACAATTATAGACCTATATCCATCCTACCTGTGCTGTCTAAAATGTTAGAAAAGCTGGTGAGTATCCAACTAAGAGACTACCTCGATGCTAATAACCTACTTAACCCTGCTCAATCTGGGTTTAGGACCGGACACAGTACCATTTCTGCATTAGCAAAAGTAACAAATGATTGTAGACTGAGTTAGACAAAAAAACAGCATCTGTGCTGTATTTCTGAACCTAAGTAAAGCCTTTGATACAGTGGATCATGAGCTGCTAATTTCCTCACTGCACTCCTTAGGCCTGGATTCAACCTCCTTGGGTGGTTCAGATGTTACCTCACTGATAGAATACAGCAGGTGAAAGATGAAGGTGCCCTATCCTCCTCAAAACCACTTCTAAGGGGAGTACGCAGGATCCATCCTGGGCCCTATCCTCTTTGCTGTCTATATCAATAACATTGATTCCAACCTCACTGTTGCCAATGTCCACCTTTTGCTGATGACACTGTCTTGTATGTCAGTAACCCTCACCATCAAAGGCCTGTGAGTTGTACAATCAGAATTCTCCCTGCTGCAACATCAACTACTTGAAAAAAACTACTATTAAATGCCAAGAAGACAAAGGCTATGTTCTTTTCCACCAATATATATTCTACCACTCTCTCATCAAACATTCTTCCCCAACTATCCACCATCCTTGGAGAAATCTGGATTATGTGGATAAATTCAAATATCTAGGGGTATGGATTGATAATAGACTTGATTACACTCAACATGTTGAGGAACTCCTTAAAAAACTCAGACAGAGGCTCGGCCTATTCTTCAGAATCAAACATTATCTAACCATAGAGTCCAAACAAAGACTAATACAGGCATCATTTCTATCTCTCATCGATTATGCAGATTTTCTTTATGGCCACTGTACTATGTCCTATTTAAGTAAATTGGATACCTTGTATCACAGAGCTCTAAGATTCATCACAGATCTTCCCTTCAACACTCATCACTGCTCTCTCTATAATGCTGTTGGCTGGACATCCTTACACCTTAGAAGGAATAAAATGCTGCACTATGGATTTACAAAGCTCTGTCAAATAAACTTCCATCTTATATTTCTGATTGCTTTACCCTGGCTACACCTAGATCATATGCCTAAGAAGCAATAACCTTATCACCTTGAAGATACCTAAAGCCTGTACCCGCATGGGAGATCTGCAATCAGCTACTTCTTAGCATCTACCTGGAATTCTCTGCAGAAGACCCTAAAGTTGAACACCTTCATCCCTATAGCATCCTTTAAAAAGCTCTTTATAAGTCTCTTTCCTGAGAGATGCAACTGCTTTCACTAAGCCTAATCCCCTCTTACCCTTTCCCCCCTTTTTTCTTTCTATCACAGTTTATATACTTTTTCTAAACTTAGCTACAATATACCCTAAAATCCATTGCCATTCCCTTTCTTTTTTATCCCCCCATTTCTACTTGCTTAAGTATCTACCCAATTACAACACAACCTGACCAATTCCACAATCCCAATACCTTACAGTCATCTAGGTAAACCTGTCTGAATTATTTTGTTTTGTGGTCCAAAATCATTAGCTACCTTGCTTGTATATACTTTTTTTTATTATTGTAGCTGTTTATTTATATTTAAGTCTTTGTCTCTTTCTCTGTATTTGTTTATGTATGCTATAGTACCTTATTTTGATCTTGACCTATCAGGTCCATCTTGTAAATGAGCTTCGCTCAATGATGTCCGCCTGAATAAATAAAGATTTTGATTGATTGATTGATTGATTGATTGAGAGTCTGTCGGGTTGATCAAGTACAAGGTCTCAGAGGAAAATGTGGTTGCGCAACTAGACAGAGAAGAGACAGAAAAGGAAATATCCTTGCATTTAAACACTTTCTCCATAACAACTGGGACAGGGTCCTATTCTACCCTGTCATATACATCCCCCTCCTTAAGAGAGAACCTGTTTTATCAAACAGATTTCCAAAACTTTTTTATTAAGTCTCTACTAACAGTTGCTGCTTTCAGATATTAAGGACATGTACATTCAGTATTTATATAACAGTACAGCAAACAGTAAAGTTTAAACTCATACATTTGTTTTTTCAGCCTTCAGAACCTTCAATTCCTGATCCATATCTTGACAGAAAATCAGCATTACTATTTTCTTTACCAGATTTGTGTATCACAGTGAATTTAAATGGCTGCATTTCCTGGTACCACCTTGTGATTCTGGAATTTTTATATTTCGTTTGGTTAAGCCAACAGAGAGGACTGTGATCTGTTATAAGCAAAAATTCAGTTCCTAGTAAATAAAACGTAAGGGACTCCAAGGCCCAATTTGCTGCTAAACATTCTTTTTCTATAGTGGAATACCTTTTCTTTATGTCATGCAATTTCCTACTTATGTACAGGATAGGATGTTTTGTCCCATCTACATTTTGACTTAGGACAACACCTAGGTCTACCTCAGATACATCTGTTTGTAACAAAAATGGTTTCTCTGGGCTTCTTAAAATAGGGGCTGGACATATTGCAGCCTTTATGGATTGAAAAGCTTCATCACACTCTGAAGCCCATTTCACATTATTTGGATACCGTTTTTTTCATGAGTTCAGTGAGGGGAGTAGCTAATTCAGCAAAGTTGGGAACAAATCTCCACTAATAACCAGCCAGCCAGCCCTAAAAATGACCTGACGTGTTTCTTTGTTTGAGTACAGGGCTGTTAGCAACAGCTTCTATTTTAGAAACCTCTGGCTTAACCTCACCATTTCCCAACACATAGCCCAAATATCTGGTTTCCTGCATGCCCAATGTGCATTTGGTAGGATTAATAGTCAGACCTGCATTTTTGATAGCCTGGATAACTGCTCGTAGATGTTCCAGGCGGCTTTTCCAGTCTGGACTGTACACCACGACATCATCCAGGTACACAGCACAGTAACCAGTGTGAGGGGATAAAACTACATCCATGTACTGCTGGAATGTAGCTGGCACACTATGTAAACCAAAGGGCATGGTGGTGAACTGATAGAATCCTATAGGAGTGGCAAATGCAGTTTTATCTCTGGCTTCTTTGGCTAAAGGTATTTGCCAGTAACCCTTGGTGAGATCGAGGGTACTTATATACTTTGCCTCCCCAGTCTGTCCACCAAATCATCTATTCTGGGCATAGGATAACTGTCAAATTCTGACTCTTGATTAAGTTTCCTAAAATCAAGATATATCTAAAATCCCCTTCTTTTTTGTTTACAATTACCATGGGAGATGACCAAGCACTCCTCGACTCCTCTATGATAGCGAGTTCTTTCATTTTTTGTGTTTCCTTAACCACATCAGGACATGCCCACAGGGGTGGGGGCACTGTATGTCTTTTGCCTAATAGGACGAGCATTCTTTGTCACTATTACATGCTGAAACCCCTTTTGCTCGGCCTGGTACCATGGTAAAAGTACTGTTAAATGTTTTTAGCACATTACGAATGTCTGCAGTTTGTTCTGAGGTTAAGGAAACATTCACCTTTACAGCACCTTTTCACCTGGCTCAAAAACTTTTTCTTTTACCCCATGGTCATAATATACCTTCTGCTGGTTTGGGGCCTCTTCCTGATTACTATGGGCAATTTCAACATATTTTGCCAGCTTCTTTCTTAGGGCACACATATAAGATGTTATAGATTGTTTCTGAGTGGGGTTACCTCCCTGCATTTCTTTTATCACATCCAGCGTCCCTCTTGGCTGCCTACCATATATACCATATAGAATTTCAAATAGTGAACACCCTGTTGATGCCTGTAGCACTTCTCTGTAGGCAAAAAATAGATAAGGCAAGTACTGCCCCCAGTCTTTCCCTTCCCCTTTTACAAAACTTTTTAACATGCATTTTAGGGTTTAGTTAAAACACTCAACAAGACCATCTGTCTGAGGGTGATAGGGGGAGGTTCTTATGGCAGTGATACCTAGCAGTCTGTACAGCTCCTTAAGCAGTGCAGCACCAAAATTACTACCCTGATGAGTAATCATTTCTTTAGGTATTCCCACTCTACTGAAAAATTTGGCAAGCTCTACTGCAACTTTTGGGGCTGTAACAGTATGCATTGGAACTGCTTCTGGGTATTGAGTAGCATAGTCGCATACTACCAGGATAAATCTATTACCGTTTTTACTTTTGTCTAAAGGACCAACCACAGCCATTGCAATTCTCAGGAATTACAATAGGTACCAATATCTTCATGAATTCCAGGCCACTAAAATCTATACAGCAATCTGGTGAGGGCGCAATCCCTCCCTGAATGACCAGCCTTAGGACTATCATGTGCTATCTGTAATAACTCTGTTCTATACTTCTCTGGTATAACCAATTGTTCTGTCTGTTCCTATGTCCGAGGTTTAACCCAAACTCTGTACAGTAACCCATTACAGTTTTTAAACATTGGTCCACCCTGTTTTGGTTTCACACCCAGCTGCTTAAAATAACCTTGGAGAGAAACATTGTTAGCTTGTTCTGAAAGAAAATCACAATTATTTATCAATTTAGTTTCAGCATTTTCATATTTTAACCCTTCATGTCCATCAGTCATTTGTTGCCACAGTTTCTTCAGGCTTCATCTTTCTTTCCTGGATTTCTGGATCTTGGAGCTGTGCTCAAACAAGTCCAAATCAAAATTATTGAAAGGAAAAGTGTCCCCACCATCTGACATTTTCTTTGCCTAAGCTCTTGTCACCACAGCTGCTGAAACATCAGGATTTACTCCCTCTTTGATCAACTCAGTAAATCCTGGAAAGTCATTTCCAATAATCACCGGTACAGGTAACTTAGGTACTACCCCACTTTCATTTGTTGTGACAAACCCTTAATGATCAGCATCACTTAGGTGGTGGGATAGTATCTAGTGTCCCCGTGGATGCAGATGACACCAGTACATGGTCCCTTTGCACAGTGTTTTTCCAGCACTTCAACATGCACTGGGGTCTGTCTGCTTCCCGAATCAGTGAGTCCCTTCACAGTCTTATTCCTCACCTTCACATCTGCTAAGTACTTGCCCCAATTTGCCAAGGACAAATCTGCTCCAGTGCCACTTTCCTTACTACAGCAGTTTCTTGCAAAATGGCCTGGCTTATTACAGTTATAGCAAATAATGTCTTTGGGCACAGATTTGTTACCCCACCAGAGTTTTTATCAGGCTTAGAGTTTAAATGGGTAAAAGAGTATCTTACAAGTGCTTGAATGTTACCTCTGTATGGCCATTTGGTATTCCTCGGCCGAAGAAACAGCCTTTTCCCCACTCCACTCTCCTCTCTGGTCTGTGTTCCTTTACCCAGAGCTGCACATCTGTAGGCAAGATGTTGATGAATTGCTCCATAGCAAACGTGTCGATGATCTATGCGACTGTTTTTTGTCTGGTTGGATCCATTTTATCAGGAGTTCTCTGAGTCGGGTGAAGGCTTCTTGAGGATTGTTGACAGAGTTGTACCTCATGAAATCTCTGCCTGTATGTCTCTCTGGAGATGTCATACCTTTTCAGGATTTCACTTTTCACCAGGTCATAGTTTTCTGACTGTGCAGTGTTCATACTGCTGTAGGCAAGTTGGGTTTTCCTTGTTAGGTAGGGTACCAATCTGATTGTCCATTGCTGTTTGGCTACTGGCAGGCTGTGGCAGCTCTTTCAAAAGTTGTCAGGTATGCCTCAATATCATTTGAGGGACACAACTTAGTAAGTTTAATGGCTTTTAAGTTGCTTGCATTTTGTTACTCATCTGGATCTGTGCTGGATCCTATGCCTTTGATAGCTTGCAAGGCATTCAGCCATTGCTGCTCCTGTTGCTGCATCTCTTCTCTCATCTGCTGCTTTTGCCACTGCATCTCTTGTTTTCTCTGTGCTTCTAAATGTTGAAGCTCTTTTTCTCTCTGCTTCTCCGTTTCTTTTTGTTGTATAGCACACCATTTGAAAAAGTCCATCAGGCTTTCAGGTTCTGTCCCTGCTTGTTCTTTTTCCATAACTTGTACTGGCTGTACAATCTCAGGCTGGACTTCTGTCGCTGCTAGTTTGGCTGCCAGTCTCCTGGTAACTACCCTTGGACTTGCTGCTGTAGAATCCATACCTTCATCTGTGCTTCCCTGGTACTAGGTCCAGTACTCAAGCACAAAATTCCAGTCTTAGGGTATGCAGGGCTTAAATCCCACTTCTGGCACCATCTGTCATCGAGGCACAGGTCAGCAAGCATAGGGAAAACCAGGAACAGTTGTAGAATTCACCAAACATATTTATTTACAGTAGCAGTAACATAAAAAAATAAACTTGTTCAGAATAACTGTGTACAGATGAGAAAAGAAGCAGCAGTTTTCCATGAGTCTGTTTCTTTTTCTTCTTTAGCAGTTGCAGCTCAGCTTCCTTATGTCATTTCAACCCCAACTCTTAATTCAAGTATCCTGTTTCTTGCAAAGTGTTCTCCTCTCATATCCATCATGCAGGCAAGAACATAATGTGATTGCTGAGGCCCCTTGTGCACAGTTTTTGCAAAAGGCCTAACATTTGAACTAAAGTAACCTCTTGAGTTTACAATAGCTGTCTGTAATCATCTCAAAATATAATGATATACATTTCAACAGTAATACTATATTGATCAAGTCCGAGGTCTCACAGGAAAATTTGGTTGCGCAACCAAAGAAGAGTCAGAAAAGAAAAGATCCTTGCATTTAAACACTTTCTCCATAACATCTGGGACAGGATCCTATTCTACCTTGTCACACTCATTAAGACTGTGACGATACTGGAGCCATTCCCAATAGTGGCGGCGGCGTTCATCTGGGGTGATAGACTTAAGAGCCGCAGGATGATGTTTCACTCTGGCAATATGGCAGTGTTGAGAATACTTAACACTCAGTCATCAAATTCAGTTGAGGTCATGAGGTTTCTAAGGGTATTTGTGCTGCGTTTCCTGCAGCTCAACCTGTCATTCAGGGTGAGGCACATACTGGGGGCAAGAAATGTAATTGCAGATGCGTTATCTTGTCTGCAGTTCCAGTGCTTCTGGCAGATGGATCCAATGGCAGAGGCAGCTTCATCCCAAGTCCCGGGGTCCTTATGGCAGGAGACGATAACTGAACTGCCGAACTGGTGCAGCATGCATTGGCTCCAGGAACCTGGTATAAGCATCAGACACATGTGAGAGCTTTCCTGGAATTTAGTGCCAGCAGAGACCAGTGGCCATCTGTGTTGCAGAATGACACCTTGCTCCAGTCATTTGTGCATGTGCTAATTAATGAGGGCAGGGTGCCCTCGTATAGACGTAGTCACTTATCAGGGATAGCTTTTATAGCAAAAGCATGGGGGACTACAGGATGCTAAGGGAACATTCATAATAAGGAAGATGACAGATGGGTGGGCTTGATTACAGGGACCCAGAAAGGACACCAGGATGCCAGTAGATGGTGCACCGTTGAGTGACATTGTGCATGTGTTACTGCAGGTCTGCTCATCGTTGGATGAGGCTGGACTTTTTAGGGCACTCCATTATTGCATTCTTTGGTGTGCTCAGGGTGTCAGAACTAGTGGAAGGGGGCTTGCTGATGGAAGGGCAAGTATAATTTATGTTGGGGTGATGTTCAGGTAAAAGAGGACAGCATTACCCTGAGGTTGCGGCAGTCGAAGACGGAATAGTTGGGCCCACCACATATCATCAAGCAAGCAAGCAAGCAAATCTTTATTTTTATAGCGCCTTTCAAAATCAAGGTGCTATACATAATATAAAGTGCAATATGAAAACAAACAGTATAACAGTTATTTAAAATCAGTCCATTACTTAGTCAGGGAAGGCCAAAGAGAATAAATACGTTTTCAGCATAGATTTAAAACTAATGATGGTCAGGCATTCTCTTAACCGATGAGGTAGAGAATTCCACAGGGTCGGTGCTGCAAATGAAAAAGCATGCGCTCCAGATGTTTTAAGGTGAACCCTGGGAATCTCTAGCAATCCCTCGCTGGCAGATCAGAGAGGGCGATTGGAGGAGTAGGGAGTCAGGAGATCTTTGAGATAGTCACGTCCCTGTTCATGTAGGGCTTTAAAGGTAAGCAAACCTACCCTATAGGTGATCTGCCACTGAACTGGCTGCTAGTGAAGATTGCACAGCACAGGCAAAATGTGACGGGTCCTAGAGGTATCCATCAACAGCTTGGCCACAGCATTCTGTACTAGCTGCAGGCAGCATATATCAACCCCAGACAGGTAGAGGGCATTGCAGTAGTCAAAATGGGTAGCAATGAAGGCGTAGACCAATGTTGGAAGGTCGCCCGGGAGAATCAGGAGTTTCACGCAGGCAATATTCCTCAGATGGTGAAATGAGGATTTGACCACGGCTGACACCTGAGACTTCAGGGTCAGACCGACATCAAATATAATGCCCAAGTTACGCACCCGATCTGAGGTAACGAGCTGGACACCATCAAGCCATAGGCCCGACCTGTGCCCAGCACCAAAACCCGCCCCCGGGTGGCCCGGATCCACAACCAACACCTCAGCCTTATCTGGATTCAGTCTCAACCAACTCGAGCTCATCCAGTCTTTAATCTCAGAGAGGCAATTATTTAGCATAGAGATCACATCAACCTGTCTGGGCACAAAGGACATATACAGCTGAGTATCATCTGCATAGCAGTGAAAACTCAAGCCGTATTGCCTGATGATATCTCCCAATGGCAGCATATACACTGCGAACAACAGGCTGCCAATATGGAGCCCTGCGGCACCCCACAGGACAGGGGGAAGGCATCAGAGGAAAAAATTCCAGTGACCACCCTCTGAAACCTGCCTACAAGGAAAGATCAAAACCATTCAAGGACTGTACCCAACAGTCCACAAAGGAACCGCAGGGTCTCCAAAAGCACCTCGTGGTCCACAGTGTCAAAAGCTGCTGAGAGATCAAGAAGGACCAAGATGGTATGACCCTTTAGATCTCTCGCCATTAGGAGGTCATTTAATAGCCGAACAAGGGTGATCTCCATGCTATGCCTCTTCCCAAAACTAGACTGGAGGGCTTCATAGACATTGTGAGTTATCAGGTGATTGTCCAGTTGCAATGCGGCCACCTTCTCAATAACCTTCCCCACAAAGAGAAGGTTAGAGATAGGCTGGTAGTTAGCTGGATCGACGGGATCCAAGGAGGTTTTTTTAAGGAGTGGTCGAATAACTGCCTCCTTTAAGGGGTCTGGAAAGATTCCCTTCTCCAAGGATCTCCATACAATTTCAGCTAGGATCAGGCAGATAACATCTACACATCCCACCAATAGGGAGGTAGGGTCCGGATCCAGACTACAGCAGGTTGGGCGCTAGGTCTGGACAGTCGTCACAGTGTCCATGAATTCTGGTCAGCTGAAATCCGTACAGACAGACCGGGTTCTCATCACCTCCCATCAATCTCCACAACTCCACAGAGAGAGAGCCAGGCCAATTCCGGACCTGATGCTGGCAACTTTATCTGCAAAAAACCGAGCTAGCTCATCACACTTAATTTGTGAAAAAGCTCTTCCGGACTGGAGACAAATTGGATTGCACAATCTGTCAACAGTTTGAAAGAGCTGAGATGATCGGTTCTGCACAGCAGAAATCTCCCTGGACAGGAACTCTGCCTTCTTACAGGTGATTTCTGATTGATAGCCCTTATAGTGCTCCATCAATCTAAGCCTGTCAGCATCCAGGCCGGATTTCCACCATGCTCTCCAGCCGTTGACCAATCCACCTCAACTCCTTCAAGGACTCATCATACCAAGGGGACCTTGGGCGAAGAGTGAGTGGTCGAACACGAACAGGAGCAGTCAAGTACAGGGCATCTCCCACTGCCTTATTATAGGCTAGTACAAGGTCCCCCGGACTTGTGCTTTCATCCAGAAATCCCAATAGGTCCAGCACTGCTGATAGACCATCTGGGGTAACTCCCCTCAAGGGGCAGTACCGGAGCATCTCCAAATGGGTAAGTCCATTTGGGGGGCCCCAAAACTGAACCCTATGGTGTGATGGTCAGACCAGCTGACTGGCTCCACCTTCAAGTCAGTGATCTCCATCCCCAGGAGGAACAGTAGATCCAATGAGTGACCTCCTATATGGGTAGAGGAGGTAACTACCTGTGTAAGGCCCAGCATCATCATTAGCTGGAGGAAATTTTGACCAAACTGTGAGAGTTCGTTGTTGACCCAGGCATTGAAGTCCCCCAGAATTATCCATCTGGGGGACACCAACACCATGTAGACGATGAAGTCCGCAATCTCCTGCAGGAATAAACCCCCATCACCTGGTGGACAGTAGATGAGGAGTATCCTACAGCCTACACTCTCACCCATGATACACTCAGAGGATCTAGTGATCCCAACTGGAACATCCACAAGGCCCAGTTCGGTCTTAAAAAAGATGGCTACACCCCCAACCCTACAATCCAACCTCAGGCGGTGAATCACTGAGAACCCAGCTGGAACTGCAGAAGCCAATACTGGCCTGCATTATCATCCAACCAGGTCTCGGTGATCAATGCCAGGTCCTCCATTTCAACAAGATCAGCTATAATGGCTGTCTTGTTTTTGATGGACCTAGCATTACACAACACCGCCCGGGTTGGATGAGATGCTGGGGAAGACCTCGACTCCTGTCCAGCATCAATTTCTGTGCCCTTGGATATGGGAACAAGACAGGAATTACCCCTGTCCTGGCACCATTTTGCCCCAGGGCATCGCCTGGTCCCTACCACCCCAATACATCCCCCCTTTTCCATTCCCCCACCAGGCCCTGCCCCCCTTCCTATGCCTCCTAGCAATCCTGAGGGATTGACAATGTTTATACGTCTCTGTTGGTAAAAAGGGACAATCGAAGGGGCGCAACTACCTGAGCCTGGTGGGGGAATACTGCCTGATCATCTTTGGACCCTCCTTACACATTCTTAAAACACAAACTATCTGCACACAGCCAAAGCAATAAAATCACAAATACTGAAAAACAAATAAACAAAATAATAATAGTAAACTCTACCAGACTCTCTCACAGACTGGAGGGCAATGTACACATAATAATACCTGCACTTTAGCTAATAAATATCAATATCGCCTTCTAACCCCCAAAATACTAACCTCAAATCAACAGAAATCAAACTAATACTCAAATAATGAAAAAATAACAATAAAACATTAAAAACCAATCACATGAAACCAGATAGTCGCAGTTTAATATAGATGCAGTAACACTGTCCACTGTATCAGTGTTAGGTCTTTAATAACCAGGAACATGCCACAACTCCACAAAAAGTTTGAGATAGACAGGGAGAACTCTCACCACTCCCTAATCAAATATTTTTGACCAGTCAATGTAGCCCTCTCACTGCCACATAATCGGAGGCTTAATTTGTAATTTTAAACCAAAAAGGAGGCCCTAAATTTGCACAGATCCAAATACTGGTATATCAAAAGCAGCCAATTTATGTCATACTTGCAGCGTCGAACAAACAAGCTCACATTCAGTTTTAGTTCCTTTTGGTGAAATAGAGGAGGATTACCAAAAACAGGCTGATTTCCCGAGAAAATCAGACCCGGACAGTAAATCCAAGTTTGACCAACTCCACCCGACCCTTAAGCAGCCCCGGAGTCCAACAAATTCCCCCCCAACTTGGGCCATCAGGAACCTGCCCAACACCGGTCAAACTAGCCCCGACAGCCCCAGGAGACCTGTATAGATGCCCATCCTCCAGTCGGCACTACCAGATCACCCAAGGGAAGGAAGAGCTAGACCTGGGATCCACCTCGGCACACTGGTTTGGCTCACCCAGTCCACCACGGCAAATAATACAGATCCTTCTCGGCTCACAGCCCAAGTTCAAGCAGAACAGTTCAACAAAACCTCCACACAATTCTTTCCATTCAGGATAGCAGTCTATCCTCCAGTAAGGGTAATTACAGATTACTTCCACCGTCCATCTGCTACAATGACTGCTTCATAGAATTCTCCTAATTACTAAATCCACAGATTTATCACAGGTAGCAGCCGAGGGAGAAGCTCCTTCAAAAAATATCAGGCGCTTCCATAGACTGCAAGACACGGTGTCTTCTCCAGAACCCTCTGACTACACAGTCTGCCACACTGGGGTCAGAGAGATACCGAGTCTCCCGATAGTAACTGGCTGAACGCCAGAAAATACACAACAAGCATTCGCAAATGTTTCTCTGATGCTAGTCTACCTCACTTCTTCATCCCTGACTAACCTACTAAACAAAACAAAAATAACTTAAAGCAAATGAAAGCGAATGAAATAAACGACAAATAGACGGCAAATAAAACAAAACCCAAGAAGCTAATGCTCTGACTGGCTTAGATCAGCTGCCATATTGCTTGAATACGTCTGGGAGGGAAGTACTTTATTTGGGTCTGACAACACTTTGCAGGGCAGGCAGCCACCCACTGTGCCCATGGGCATTGATTAAGGAATACATTCGTAGCAGAGGGAATAATCAGGAAAGTTTTTCATACATATGGATGATAGGCCTGTTACAAGATACCAGTTTGCAGCCGTGTTGAAGAAAGGGATATGGGCTTCAGGAAGACAACCAAAGAACTTCAACACCCACTCTTTTCAGATTGGGGCTACCACTGAGGCAGCGAGGCTGGGGTGCACAGAGAGTAGAATTAAGGCCATTGGGAGATGGCAGTCTAGGGCGTACCAAAGCTACATCAGGCCCTCTGCCCCACAGCCAGGAGGTAATGAAGCAGTGGGGGGGGAGCAAGGAGTTTTAACATTATCTGATTTGTTCCCGCAGATGCCCCCTGAACAGTCAAATGTTTTTTGGTGATCAGATACTCTTTTGTCAGAAGAGCTGTGATCAAGAGGTGAAGCAGGCTCAAGGAATACAGTTGGGTCTACTCACGAAGAAGGCTATGGTAATTTGGTGTGGTGTCAAAGGAATAAGATGGCAGGATCTGATTCCCAGGCTATGAAAAATGGGTTACATGGATGACCCACCAGAGGGGCTGATCATACATCTCGGGGGGACTGACCTGAGCAGCATGTCATCCATAGATTTGCGTAGGAGCATTTTGATGGATTTGCTCTGGTTGAAACAGAAAATGTTTTATTTATTTATTTATTGAAATGTTTCACCAGCAAAGGCACACTGAAGAACAAGTTGCTCATCCCATGGTGAGTCTTGGGGGAAACAGTAGTGGAAATACATACATGCATACAGCAGCAAACATTATTACAACAATATTGGCAGCACTGAAAAGCAAATAACAGAAAGAACATATTAAGTGCATCTTATGAGTGCAGTTGTTTACAGAGGTCACAATGGACAGGTCAAGTGCATTACATTAGGATAACACCTTACATTCATGATGATGGTACCATTTAGCCCGAAAGGAAGGGGTGGATATGTAGTAATAGCAGAAGTGGAAAGATGGGGAGGCTGGGAGGGAAGCAGATGAATAGGAATCAAGGTAACAGATATATTGATAGTTGTAGTTTGGTAGGAATCTAAAGTCATAGTTACATTGGTAGATTATAGATAACCCAAAGGAATGGCCAGGTAGGGATCACTGCAGGGAAAGAAAGTAGTGGGGCTAGAAGGGAGCTGTACTTCAGAATAGTTACTTAATATATTGATAGAGGTTGGGATGCAGGTCAGGAATACCGGACAGGTTAATTGCAGGTACAATACACAGAGAGGAAATTATATATGGCTGAAGTTATAGAGGAGGGGGAGGAGGAGGAGTGGCGCATCTGGTGAAGAAGTGAATTCCACCGTTTTGGGACACAATACGACAAAAGCAGCTTGGCCTGCAGTGGTAGACAGACGAGTGACAACCAAGGAACAGGCGTCATGAGATCTAAGTGAGTGGGCAGAGGGAGGGAGGACTGATAGAGAGGAAGTGAGATAGGATGGGAGCGATCCAAACCAGAATTTGGAGACAAATTTAGCACAATGATGGAGGCATCTATTTTCTAGTGAGGGAAAAGCCAGGGAGTGGTAGAGTTGACAGTGGTGGGTAAGAGAAGGAGAGTCCAGAGCAAAGTGACAGAATGAGTTGAAAGAGGGTATCCAATCTTACTAAGGAGGTCTTGAGAGCAGCACTGTAGACTACACACAGTAGTCAAAAATAGGAAGGATCCTTTTCTGGACATGTTCACGCCTAGCCAGGAGAAGGAGGCAGTTCCGGTTCCTGTATAGAGCGGGAGCTTGGGGCGCAGCTTTTTAAGGATGGCGTCCACATGACCAGTGAAGATGAGATGTTGGTCAAACCAAACACCCAGATATCTGAATGAGGAGGTGTCCTCAAGGACTATCCCATCAAGGGTATGGAAGGAGGGCAGAGAGGAGAAACAGAAACATAGACGTTGATGGCAGATAAGGACCGAAAGGCCCATCCAGTCTTCCCATTTCTTTTTCTACCTTATAAATGTGCCATAGGCCTTTGCTCTGTCAATAGCGTATCTATTCATACTCATCTATATTGCTCCCTTATGCCTATCCCATGCCTGTTTGAAGCCCTGCACTATATTCATATCCACCACTTCCTGAGGTAGGCCATTCCATGCATCCACCATCCTTTCTGTGAAAAAGAACTTCCTCATATTACCCCTTACTCAGCCTCCCTCTAATCTCATGCTGTGTCCTCTTGTCCTGCTATTTTTCTTATATCGAAACATGTTAGACTCTTTCACCTTGTTAATGCCCTTAAGGTGTTTGAATGTTTCAACCATATCACCTCTCTCCCTCCTTTGCTCTAGGGTATACATATTGAGCTCAGTTAATCTGTCCTCATATGTTTTCTGATGCAGTCCCTGCACCATTTTGGTTGCCCTTCTCTGAACTGCCTCAATCTGGTTAATGTCCTTGTGAAGGTGTGGCCTCCAGTACTGCATGCAGTACTCCAGATGGGGCCTAACCAGTGTCTTGTAAAGAGGGATTATTACCTCCCTCTTCCGACTTGTGATACCCCTACTAATACATCCCAACATCCCTCTAGCCTTACCTACTGCTTTAGATGTCTGCTTGGATGATTTCAGGTCATCGGTGATGATGACGCCCAAGTCTTTCTTCCCTTGTTACTGCCAGCAACTCCCCTCCCAGCCTATAGGTGCCTTCAGGGTTTCTCTTCCCTATGTGCATGATCTTGCACTTCTTTGTGTTAAACCCCAGTTGCCACTCTTCCGACCATTTTGCTAGTTTATCTAGATCTCTTCTCATTCTGCCCATCCCATCTGGATCATCTGTTCTGTTGCAGATCATGGTGTCATCTGCAAACAGACAAACCTTACCCTCCAATCCATCTGCAATGTCACTGATGAAGATATTGAAGAGGACTGACCCCAGGACTGATCCCTGAGGTACCCCACTTGTGACTTGCATCTCTTCTGACTGTATACTGTTTACCACCACTCTCTATTTTCTGCCCATCAACCAGTCTGCCACCCAGTTGACCAACGTCTGACCCACCCCGAGTCTACCCAGCTTATTAATCAATCTTCTATGTGGAACAGTATCGAAAGCTTTGAGAGTCTCTGCCTCGTGCCGAAAGTCATGGAGACTGACTTCTTCGCATTTAGAAAAAGTTGATGAGAGCAAAACTAGTCCTGAACATTACTGAAGTCCTGCTGAAGTCTGTTTGCAACATCAGTGGGGGACTGTCCGGAGGTGTAGAGGACCATGTCATCTGCGTACATATGTATTGAGGTTGATGTGCAGACAGATGGTAGGTTGTTAAGAAATATGGAGAAAAATGCTCAACACACAGTTAGCGTGGTCAAGGATTGTACCAAGGTTAAAATGGTTGAGGCAAGCAGCTGCTAGGCCCATGAAGAAAGCACGCACGGAGGTGAACTGAGAGGTGTCTCGATTCTGCCTGACAGACCTGGGGTATCCAACTGGTGTACCATCGCTACATCACAGTTGACTGTAGGGGTTTGTATGAGTGGGATGGGGTACACCTGTCAGACATAGGGTCTGCCATTTTTAACTGTAACATTCAGGACATTTTGGAGAAGTGGTTGTAGGGCAGTTGCCCTGTGGCAATTGGGAGATGCATGGCTGGTCATGTATCTTGTGGTGGACAATTCAGTAATGTAAATTAAAATGGTCCGAAAACTGAAAAAGGGGTGCCCGGGGTAGGTGGTGCCCTGAAGAATGTGAAGAGGGGAACGCAGTGAGGGTGCACTTCTGAGATTTGGTCAATGCAAGGTGGAGAGGGAGACCAGCAGGGGGTGATGGACAACTGGTGGAGGCCCTGTGAAGGCACTGCTGCGTGGCTATGGCATAGCGGGTCCCCAATTTCCTTCACAGTCAGCCTGTCTAGGGGGAGACTGGCTGACCGGTGGGGGTTGCCAGGGGAACCCTTGGCCAAAAAAGGCTGAATGAACTGGTGAATAAAGGGTGGATATATACAACCAAATTGGTCTGCTGCCTCAGGGTGAATGCCAGAACATAGCAGTAGTTCATAGTCGATATAATCATAGTAGCTGTGTAATAGTATTTGTTTTATACCTTATTATATTTGTATGATTTTGGGATTTATTTGTTGAATAAAACATAGGCCTTTACTGCCAAAACCTTACAAGGGTGTCTGCTTTGTTTGGGGATTGAGTTGGGATCTATAAGAGCAGGCAGTTTGCTGGAAGAGCAGCATGTTAAAAAGATGCAGGGAGTAATCTAACATTCAAATGGCTTTGTTTCTGTGTATGTGTGTGGTTAGGAGAGAGGGAGATACAAAAATATTGATGGAAATCAAACCAGGAGCTCCAGTGCTTGCACCCTGTAGGCAGTAGCTCCAGTCATTTGGCTAGAGGAGCAATGTCCTATAGCTGGCAGTTAGAACTGAGCTTTAAGCCTTCCATTCACTTATATCTCTCACATGTAAAGGGTACTTCTGTTGTAGTGCCAGTAAATGGCTCTTCAGCATCTTGTAGATTGTAGAGGTGGGCAAGCCAGGAATTCTCACCTAGAGTCAAGCCAGAGCTGAGCCAGTGATCGGTCTTGATTCTGTGAGCCAAAGCACAAGCCAAGCTATTGCTTCTGCAGGCTGACCTATGTGATATGCACAGTGTCCCTAGTGAGACATGTGTCAAGAGTTGAAACTAACTGCCCAGGTGGACAGGAGTGCTTTTTTTGATTGTAACTGACTCAGATTTAGCTTGGTTCACAGCGACTTCAAGAGGTAAAGCCAAGCCAGAGCCAGGCACTGGGATTGTTCCTGCCCAAGCCTGCCTCAGCTTGTGCACCTCTACTGGACTGTGCTTCTCATGGACTCATTTATAAATATGTACTGTACGTACCCTACTTCCTCACTGAAATCATGATTTGCATTAGGTCTGAACAATCTGATGGCAGGCTCCTCCATAGCACTTAATCTAAATCAAACCTGAAGCCTGGAGTCATTTAGGTAGTAGCTATAACCATTCAGCTAACAGAAACCGCTGTATTTGTGAGGACAGACTGTGTTTTTAAACATTCCAACCAATTAATCTTGCATGCTGTATAATGGGTGTTTGTGTTACAACTACTCAACACTAGAGGACTTTTCTGTTGGAACTTCTCACATCTATACAGTGAGTCACACAATTTTACTTACGTTACATATGCAACATCTACTTCACCTTTCAATAGGGGGCATGCTAATCTTGCCACTAATTTTATGTCTACCATGACTGGTGGAGAGTCCTACCACGTCCACTTGGTGGGAATTAAACTAGGGACTCCAAGTCCTGAAAGTCCACCAACATCTGACCTGTACACAATCACCAACACCTTTAACAATGCGTTCTCCAATTTGGATAGTGTCCTCCCTTCTAATTTCTTCGATGCCACCTTTGGTAGTAACCCTCCTGCCACTGCTCCTCTCCTACACCCTGCCCCAGAATTCTACTTCAAGGAGATCCCAGTGCATGAAGCCAGAACCTATATTCGGAAGGCCATTCGCAATGCAGGCTACAGCGGTGACTCCCTTGACCTGAAGTTGTTAGCACTTGTCCTTGAAGAAGTCCTTGAACCCCTGACAAAGATCCTTAACCTATTACTATGGATGTCCCAGTTCCCATCTTGCTAGAAACAGGCAACCATCACACCGGTACACAAAAGTGGAGAAAAATCACTACACTCCAACTACAGACCTATCTCCATCCTCCCTCCATTGTCTAAGGCCCTGGAATGCATCGCCTCAGACCAACTAGTCGAGTACCTGGAAAAATACGACATCCAGTGTCCTGAGCAACATGGTTTCCGAAAAGGGCACATTACCACCACTGCACTATTAGAATTCATGGGCTTCATCCATACCACGCTTAAACAAGGAAACTGTGTAGGGGCAGTATTCATCGACCTTACGAAAGCCTTTGATACTGTGAACCACCCACGCCTACTGAAGCAATTATCAAACATTGGCCTTTCCATTGAAGTGCTCCTCTTGCTTTCAAGCTACTTTGAAGAGAGGGTCCAGAGGGTTAGGATTGCCGGTGTCACCTCAGAAGAAAAGCCAGAACTTTCAGGGGTCCCACAGGGGTCCATCCTGGGGCCACTACTCTTCAGCCTCTTCCTTAATGACTTTCCCAGTGTCTGCTACCAGAAATTACTGCTCTACGCCAACGATGCAGTCATGTTCACCAACCACCAAAACACAGAGCTCCTCGAGAAACAATTACAGCTTGAGTTCATGTACATCTAAGAATGGTTTAAGCCACATAAACTGGTCATGAACTACAGCAAAACAAAGGTTATGACCTTCTACAACACCATGAGTAAGTACAGATCCCATGACCTCACCATCCTAAATCAAACAGGGACCTTAATTGAACATGATTCTGATTTGAAATACCTAGGTGTCACATTGGACAGCTCACTCTCCTACCATTGACACATAGATTCTGTTGCCAAAGCCACCAACATCCGTATTGGCCTGCTTTACAGGCACAAACACTGCATGACTCCTGACACTTTCCGGTTGGCTATCAACAGCTCTGTCACCTCCATCATCGATTATGGGTTAGCAATCTATGGCTCTGCCCTCTGCAGAATTACAGTTACACTCAACAAAGCATGCAGGCTGCTAATTGGGGCTGACCAACTTATACACACTTGTGACCTGTACACTCAGGCAGGATGGCTTCCTCTCATCAGCCGGATACAGTATCAAACCTGCCTCTTAGCCAAAAAAGTCCTCCTTGGGGTCATGCCCCGGGCACTGAAAAACTCCTCATTGACCACAACAGCACCCAGCAAACTAGAAGTTCACAACAACTAACTTTTCTTGTCCCCAGATGCCGGACTACCATGGGCCAAAGGGCCTTTGCCCACGGAGCACCACATTGTACAATACTCTCAACAAAGAAACTCTTACTGCTGCTCCTCTTGACCCTTTTAAGAGACAACTCCAACTTCATCTCATTTCAACTAGTCGTTGTGACTGCCTCACCTAATCAGGGGTCCACCGCTCATGGCCCTCCACTTCATTCTTGACAGCTACCTCTCCCTGCCTTGCCCCCCTTCTGCCTGCCTCACTTGCCCACCCCTTTTTCCCCTCTTCCTTTCCTCCCCTCGGGCATTTCCTGACTTTTATCCCTCCCGTCCCCTCTCTCCCCTTTAGAGGTCTTACCCTCACCCTCCGACAACGGCCTTCCTGCCTGTATACCCCCCCTCACCTGCAGCGCTTATTTCTAAGATTGCCGTGGGCTGGTATGTCATGCTGCCTAACATTTGGCACATTTTAAATTACTGGAATTTCCTAAGCCTCAGTCTCTTTCTTCTTTTTATTGTGTAACAATGTATTATTATGTCGACCTTTGTATGTATGTATACCCCCCATTTCTTCGACGTGAAACCTTTGTAAATGAGCAGTTCCTGCTCGAAGGTATTTGTAATCCTAGATTTCAATAAAATAAAAATAAATAAAAATAAAAGCTACAGCTTTGGTATTCAGATAAATCATCCCATAAAGTAAGGACTTTGGCTGTGATTTGATGGGGTAGTGGGTAAGGCATACCATGCCTCCACTGAGTGGTACTTAAACTGCATATTCCAAAGCATCCTTCAGCCATTACATTGTGCTGCAGCAGCTGCCTGGAACTGATTCTCCTTCCTGTACTGTCCATTGTACCTACGTCATTTATCACAGTTTTTGCTTTGATATCTTGCAAGATACTGCAGTACCTCAGTGCGGTTCAATGGTATAAGTTAGGAGGGCCTTCAAGGGTTGTCTCTTATGCTATAAGAGACTCCGAGTGTGAAGTTTGGGTGAAAGGACCACAAAGTGAAGCTGAGCAGTTCTGTCTGCCAAACCTCATCAGAGGAGTCTCTTATACCGTAAGAGACACCCCTCAGAGGCCCAATCAATTTATTATAAATCACTCAAGTTTAGTGTGACAGGGCTATTGCCTGTCACGTACTAATGTACCATTTCTTTTTAAGGTTGCAACCATCTTTTTTTCCTATCTTCTGGAGCTGTCCCTTTATTTCTCGATGAGGAGGCAGGCCACCTTCTTATCAGATAAACCCTCCCCCCATCTTCTACTATATTCTTTTCCCTTCTTTTTATTTCTCTTCCTTCAAGATGATACATTAGTACATAGTTTTTATTAATACAACCCCCCCCCATTGGAGTATTTGGAAGTTTCTCTCTGAAAGAGAGAAAGATTTATATTGTATAAATTCTGTTAGATAAACGTTTTATCTGTTCAGTATAAGGGAGTAAACCTTCTTAGTTAAGACAAGATAATGTATGGACTATCTCCTCTCATTTGTAGCATAATGCCCCTCAAAGTAGTTCCTAGGAGATAATGGAGCAAACTCCAGTTTGTATTTAGCCCCTGCGAGTAGTTTTGCCTTTCGTTTGTTGCTGCTCGAATGCTCGTTAAAACGCACTACTGTGCTATCGTGCGCACATTCGTGCCGCTTTAATAAGATTTCAGAATCACAAAAGTTATGTTAGAAACTCATTCTTCTTAGTATTAACAATGGTTGTAGCCCAAAATCGCATTGTGCAGCCTTTTTAGAGATCAGGTAGCTCTCTGAAGATCGTTGCAGTCAGTGGGAAAACGCTAAGCCGATGGCTTAGAAAACAACAGCTGACGACTTAGTCAGTTTCAAATAAGCAGCATTTGCTCTCCTCTCTTGTTGTCCCTTGAGCTTTGTTGTTTACTGTGTCTGGGTTTAAAACCCAAAGGGTTCCAGTGGGTTAGGAAGGGATTTGACCTAGGCAAGCAGTACCAATGGGTTTACCCTTAGTACAGAGCAATGATTCTGACATTTAAACTTCAGGAACGTTATTAAACACCCCCCTTTTTTCTTATCTTTCATAAGAAGTCTTGCCACCAAAAATAAAAGCACACTAATTTCTTGCCTTTTTAGATTTAGTTGATAATAAAATATCAGTCTTTACCTTAATTCTAGAACTTAAAGCTAAACTCAGTTCTGGTTCTGAGGCTTAGTTGTGAGGAGTGTTTCTGCTGCCAATGTCTGGACTATAGGGGACTTGTGGGCTCTTTTTATTCTGTCCAAACTAATGGATGGTTATGAAAGAAAGTAGATCAAGAATTTAAGATGTTTATTGTTAATTGTTACGATAAAGGAAATTATAGTCACTGTGGTATATTTTGTTATGAACAAAATTGTGTTTCTGACTCTAAAAAGTGTATGTTTGTAAAATGTGGAACTTAATCACATGATCAGGTGGAAGGGTACAAATAACCTCTCCTAAGCTACCTTGAGTTAGATTAGGTCAGTAACTTCTGATCAGTAGTGGAGGAAGGTGCCACAGTTTTGAGTGCAGACCATTTATGTATTTTTATTTTCCTTTTTGTTTTCTTTTGAAAAACTGTTGTTTTCACTAACAAGCTGGTTCAAGATGAAGTGAATACTGAAGAAGGTGCCAGACTTAAGAAAGAGTTATATTTTTTTATAATAAAATTCCCACTTAACCAGGTGGGTTGCACCTTACTGGTGTTTTTGTCCATCTTTAATAATCCCACACCATTACATTTGGTGTCAGAAGTGGGATATTTTTGCCGTATTACCATCCAGGATAAGGAAGAGAGATGAAGCGGCGGGTATTTGTCTGGATACCCAAGGTGGACATGGCGGCTGGTGGACAAACACAAGGCACCCCCATGAGACAGATGACAGCCCAGACTGGGGCCTAATTACTGACTGGATTACCTGATGTGTGTCCCAAACTTAAAAAACAACCTTCTGAGAAGTCTGAGGAGGAACATAGTGAACATGGAGATGAATTTCCAGCCGAGCATTTGTTGGAACCAGAGGATATTGAGAAGGATGTGGACGCTCATATATGGAACAAGCACCAATGGAGGATGTGGGTGAACTCTTAACGTGGCTGTGTGTCCGACAGGTCCAGTTGGATAAAGAAAGAGAACTGGATAGAAGGCGTCAAGATGCCAAATGGGCGGACACTATGCGAGTGTTACAGGCTATTAGGATGGAACATGCTGAATGGCCCCAAGGCCCATAGGACATTAAACTAGCGCGTTTGCAAGACACTGATGATATTGAGGCATACGTAACAACATTCAAAAGGGTAGCACAAACATGTGGATGGCCGAAGGAACAGTGGGTTGTGTGACTTGCCCCACAATTAACTGGAAGAGCACAGGTCATATATAGCCGCTTAGTTATTCAAGTGGCTGATGATTATGATCATGTGAAGGAGGAGATACTCCAGAGGTATGACATCAACACTGAGGCATATTGTCAGTGTTTTTGTTCTTTAAAGATGCAATCAACAGATGCCCCCAGAGAGGTATATGCACGCTTAAAAGACCTTAGCAATAAGTGGCTCCAGCCAGAGAGTAAGACCATTCAGCAGATAATGGAGGCCACTACCATTGAACAATTCATTAAAATACCTTCCCAGGATGTACAACTCTGGGTCAGAGAGCACAAGCCTGAAGGAGCTAAAAAAACTACTGAATTGGCAGAAGACTTCCTGGCAGCAAGACCATCGTGGGGAAGATATACAAGGGGATCTGTTCACACACCTGCTACTACTCCGGTAAGAAATTCCTTTACTTCTGATACTTATAGAAATAGATCAGATGTAAGAAAAGAGAGAAGGGAGAGAATACCCCTGTCAGAGGTAGTGTGTCACAGCTGCAAAAAGAAGGGACATGTGATTAGAAATTGCCCAATAACTAAGAAGGATTTTGGACATTTGGCTTTGGCCAATTGGGCTCCACATATTATAACAGTTAAAATGGGATCCCATAAGATCATAGGACTGTTGGACTCTGGGAGTCGACAAACCTTGGTGAGAGCTGACCTAGTGGAAGGGATAGAGAAGATGGAAGGAGGGACTATGGTCACTTGCAATCATAGAGATACACACTATTACTCAACTGCCCCAATGAAAGTCACTATTAATGGTAGTACCAATGAAATGGCAGTAGGAGTGGTACCTCATTTGCCTGTCCCGATGATCTTAGGTCAAGACCATCCAGACTTTTCTAAATTAATGGAAAGAAATGAAATATCACCTGTATTAGCAGTAGCTACGCGATCACAAACAAAGCAGGCAAATGAACAGATGCAGTCTGTGTTCCCCTTTTCTGATTAACTATTTGAGGTCCGGGGGAAAACACGAAAAGGGAAGACAGAAAAATGAAAAAATAAAAAGGACTGGCAAAACCAAAAGTTTAATAGACTCATGAGATATGGACCAGAGACTATATCACAAGAACAAAAAAATGATGAAACACTTAACCAGTTTTTTTTACAGGTTGGAAAAGATGGCAATGATGGGACTCACACATTTTTACTCTTGAGCAATATTTTGTATAGAGTGTACTAACCCCAAAAATGGGGATAGAGTATTACAACTGGTTGTACCACAGAGATTTCAGAAAGGGATAATACAGCTGGCTCATGGTATTCCTCTGGCGGGGCATTCTGGGAGAGATACCACCCTAAAAATAATTTTAGATCGCTTTTATTGGCCTAGAATAGATGAAATGGTAGCTGAATAAGTTCAGAGTTGCCCTGAATGTCAAAAGGTAGCAAAAATAGGCAAAAAGGATATGGTACCTCTCCAGAATATTCCTATAGTTAGACAATCTTTTGATAGAATCGCCATGGATGTGGCAGGACCCCTGGAGACCAGCTCTAAGGGTAACCAATTTATTTTGGTCATCTGTGACTATGCTACCCGCTACTCAGAGGTGATCCCAATGAGAACAGTTACAGCTCAAAGAGTGGCTGAAGAACTGGCAAAGGTATTTTGTAGAGTGGCTATCCCTAAAGTGATACTTACAGATAGGGGAACAAATTTTACTTCAGTATTGTTGGCAGAGTTATATAGGTTACTGGGCATTCAGGCAATACAAACTTCCCCTTATCACCCCCAAACTGATGGTCTGACAGACAGGTTTATTCAGGCCCTGAAAAAGATGTTAAGAAAATATGTTAGTGAAGAAGGTAGGAACTGGGATCTATTCCTACCCTATCTTCTGTTTTCGTTTAGAGAGGTACCACAGGCCTCCAGAGGTTACTCCCCTTTTACTCTTCTGTATGATCGTAACCCTAGGGGACCATTGGATGTTATTAAAGAATCTTGGGAAGAAAATACCAAGATAGGAAAGAAGGGGTATTAGAGTATATGATGGCTTTAAGGCAACATCTAAAAAGATATATTACATTAGCTCATCAGACGTTGAGTGACAAACAGGCCCAGTAGAAGAAATATTATGACACAGGGGTGGGACATAAACAATTTGTCCCAGGTGATCAAGTGTTACTACTCCTACCTGCCAATGAAAATAAGTTACTAATGAAATGGCAGGGGCCTTTCAGTGTGATCAGACAGGCAGGCCCTGTAACATATGAAATACAGATGACTCACAGAAGAAACAAACAGATATATCATGCCAACTTGTTAAAACTGTGGCATGAGAAACCCAAAGAAGAGAATTTAAGTGGTTATTTACAAACAGAACCCCAACAGTCTGAGCTAGACATAGCCTATGAGAGATTGGAACATAGGGGTCAACTTCAGGAGATACAAATAAATCCTTCACTGACTACAACACAACACACACAGTTACAACAATTATTAAATAAATATGGTGACACAGTTACCAGTATACCTGGTTGAGCGGTAGGCATACAGCATGAGATCAGGTTAACCCAGAATAACCCTATCCATCAGAAACCATACCGGTTACCAGTACAGGTCAGAAAGGAGGTAATACAGGAGGTAAGGGCCATGGAACAACTGGGAATACAACCTTGCCACAGTGCCTGGTCCTCACCTATGGTGATAGTCAATAAGAAGGAAGGTGGTATTCGCATTTGTTTGGATTTCTGTAAGGTGAACGCTGCTTCCCTCTTTGATAGATATCCCATGCCCCGAATAGATTATATTATTGATCGCCTAGGAAGTGCCAAGTACATGTCTACCCTTACCTCACAAAGGGATACTGGCAAATACCCCTTACCCCTCAGTCTAGAGAAATTACTGCCTTTAGTACTCCAGTGGGCCTATATGAGTTCCTAACAATGCCACTTGGCCTGCACAGAACGCCGGCCACTTTCCAGCGCTTTATGGATCAAACACTGCAGCCCTATACAACCTTTTCTGCAGCCTAACTGGACAATGTAGTGGTATTTATTCCAGACTGGGAAACACATATACGCCATCTAGAATAAATTATTAAGGCATTAAGAAGGACAGGGGTTACCATTAATCCCAATAAATGTAGTTTGAGTCAGACGGAAACAAGGTACCTGGGGTACATAATTGGAAATGGGGTCATTAGGCCTGAAGTTAGTAAGGTGGAGGCAGTATCTAACTGTGAAATTCCCTGAACTAAAAAACAATTCTGTGCTTTTCTGGGGTTAGCCAGATATTACCGTCACTTTATACCTAGATTTTTGGCTATAGCTGGACCCCTAACAGAATTAACCAAAAAAAGGTACTCAAATAAAGTAGAGTGGACAAAGGAATGCAACTAAACATTTAGACAGATCAAAGCTACTCTATGTGCTTATCCAGTCTTGAGAAGCCCAGACTTTGAAAACCCCTTTCTTGTGCAGACTGATGTCTCAGGGGTAGGTTTAGGAGCTGTTCTTACACAAATTACAGATGGGGAGGAACATCCAATAGTATACATGAGTAGGAAGCTGCATGTAAGAGAACATAAGTATGCAATAGTGGAGAAAGAATGTCTGGCCCTTAAATGGGCTATAGAAGCTCTTAAATATTATCTCTTTGGATCAGAATTTACTGTCGTTATGGACCATAACTCTCTATGCTGGTTACACCAAATACGGGAGAAAACCTCCTGAATAATGAGGTGGTATTTGGCTTTACAACCATACCAGTTTAAAGTCATTCATAGGAAAGGGAGTGAACACAAGATTGCTGATTATCTATCCCGATATGGGGCAGAGGTTGAAAGTATAACTATGGAAAACAAAACATTATTACAGGAATGAATAATTAAACAGAAATGCAGAACCTAGAACTATATGTATCTCAGGGAAACTGTAGTATATAGTATATTTTATGATTATTATCTGTCTTATGATTGTTTTGTGGCGTCATAGGACTGCAAAATCTAGGGCCCCTGAGATGGAGCTTCTTGGAAGAGGGTGGACTGGAGCTCCTCCAACCCTCAGAATTTAGGAGGTTGGACCATGTAGTTTCTACAGTATCTCCTAATGGCTATAGTAGGAACTTACTTCTAAGTTTCTGTTATCCCAGGGCCGGTTTGGAACTGTCATAAGTGATGTCAGTGCCTTAATGTCATAGGGGCCCTGGGATGGAACTCCTGAGAGTGGGTGGGCGGGAGTTCCACCCTCCTCTTGGGAATTTAAACATAGTTCAAAATAAAAGAGGATATCTTTTCCTCTTTTCCTTAAGGGGTGGTAAATGTGACAGGGCTATTGCCTGTCACATACTAATGTACCATTTCTTTTTAAGGTTGCAACCATCTTTCTTTCCTATCTTCTGGAACTGTCCCTTTATTTCTCGATGAGGAGGCAGGCCAGCTTCTTATCAGTTAACCCCACCCCCCATCTTCTACCATATTCTTTTCCCTTCTTTTTATTTCTCTTCCTTCAAAATGATACATTAGTACATAATTTTTATTAATACAACCCCCCTCCCTTATTGGAGTATTTGGAAGTTTCTCTCTGAAAGAGAGAAAGATTTATATTGTATAAATTCTGTTAGATGAATGTTTTATCTGTTCAGTATAAGGGAGTAAACCTTCTTAGTTAAGACAAGATAATGTATGGACTATAAGTTTGTATTTAGCCCCTATGAGTAGCTTTGCCTTTAGTTTGTTGCTGCTGGAATGCTGCGTTAAAGCCATTTGACTGTGCAATCGATGCTCGATTAAATCTGCTTAATAAGATTTCAGAATCACAAAAGTTATGTTAGAAACTCATTCTCCTTAATATTAACAATGGTTGTAGCCCAAAATCACATTGTGCAGCCTTTTTAGAGAGAGCAGGTAGCTCTCTGAAGATAGTTGTAGTCGCCATAACAGCAATCGCCATTTCTTGATTGCTATTATGACATGGAACCCACCCAGAGTGTCGAGAATTGGGGAAGGGAGCAGTCAGCCTAGCCAGTTTGTGACTGGTACCAAAGGTCATGAACACCATTTTATTTTTTTGTAGGGTCGACTGAGTTGGTTGGACTGGAACCAGTGCAGAACATTGTTTAAGTCCCATTGGAGCAGGTCTCCCACAGCTGTGGCTGTGGAACCAGAGGTGAAGATGACTGTGTCATCTGCATCCATGTGAATATGCGAGGTGACACAGGTAGAGGGGAGGTCATTCAAGAAGATGAAGAAAAGGATGGGACCCGGGATGGAGCCCTGTGGGACCCCAGCCTTGATTGGAAGAGGAGGTGACAGGGTGTCTAAAACCCGTACCAATTGTTGTCAGCCCATTAAGTAGGAACAGAACCAAGCACCAGCGGGAGCTAAGAGGCCAGCAGAGCTCAGTTTACCCAAGAGGAGTTAATGGGACACCAAATTGAAGGCATTGGTCAGATCAATGAATATGGAGGCCATAATGTGCCCTTGATCAATCCCGGAAAAGATAGAATCAGTGACATGCAGCAGGGAAGGGATGATGGAATGGTATACCTGGAAATCAGACTGGAAGGGTGAGAGGTAGTTGGAGGATGAAAGGAAGTCAAGGAGTCTGGAATCAATCAGTTTCTCTTTCAGCTTAGAGAGGAAGGGGAGGGGAGGAGGAAGATGGAATTGAAGTTGCCAGGGGAGGAGTAGTCAGCCCCTTTATGAAGTGGAATAACTTTAGCCAGCTTCAAGGCTTAAGGAACAGCACTGAGGGAAAAGAAGAGATTGAATAGGTGAGAAAGGGGAGCTGCAATAGCAGGAGATGAGAGGTGGAGAAACTTGGAGTCCAGGATGTCAGGGCTGGACTTTGACAGGTTGAGGGAGGAAAGGGCAAGCAGGGTTTCCTGGATGGTGATGGGTGAAAGTAGAAACCTGGTGAGAGGCTGGCCTGCCGGTGCAGCGGTGGGATTTCCGCTTGCGACGCCGACGACCCGGGTTCAGGAACGGACCCGGATCATCGGAGGGCTGGCCGGGGAGAAGGATTGAGCATCCGATGGGCAGCTCTCCTTCTCCGGGAGGTGGCAACATCGGCGCCTGGGAACTCCTGGCAAAGGCTGGGAGAACTCGTGCTGCCGACGCTCAAACGGGGGGGGGGTTGGAGGCAGGGCGGACGCTGGCATCATTGCACGTCCCCACCTCCTTGGGGAGGGCATATGGGAGGGAACCAAAATCCCACACCTTGCTTCTCGGTGATGCTCTGCCCCAGGAAAGCCCTGATTGGCCACCGGAGCCGTTCCCCCAACCAGTCACAGTTCCGCGGTCCGATATGGGGGGTCAGAATCGTGGCCCCACTCTCTGGGGGGTAAGCCAGGGATGACCAGGGGAGATGGCAATTTCCGGTGGCCGGGGCTCCAGGGGTCCATAACCAGACTCGAAGGTCGACGAGAGGCGTGGGGATAAAATAGGAAAATTAAAAAAAAAAAAAAGAAACCTGGTGAGGGGTGGGGGGCAGGAGGGGAAGGAGAGGAGCCAGGAGGCGGAGACAAATGAAAGGTGTGGGTTGTGAAGAACTTGGTGAAGTGAGCAGCAACAGAAGTAGGGACAGACAGGTGAACCATTAATCATGCAGATTGGGGGATTGGACTGGGCAGGGGGGTCGAAAATGTGGTGGATAACCTTCCAGAATTTAGCTGGGGAATTAAGACTTTTCTGGAGGTTGACCTTGAAACAGTGTGATTTTTGCAGCCTGGACAGCCTTCATAGAGTTGTTCCTCAGAGCCCTGTAAGAAATTAGGTCAGGAGAAGAGTGGGATAATTTGTAGTTGGCCCAAGTAAGGTCTTGGGACTTGCACAGATAAATTATTTTGGTGGTAATCCAGGGCTGGTGGGAAGTCTTACACTGGATTTCCTGAGGGGGTTGTGCTTGTCCCAGATGGAGGAGCATTTGGAGTGAAACAGTTTGAAGGCCACGCCAACATCAGAGGCAGAGAAGATGGCTGATCAGTCATTTGCAGCGAGATCACTCAGTAGAGCAATCACGTTTAGCAATCGGACAGACCTGGACCAGATGTACTTGGTGAAGGTGGATGCCGATTTTCTGATGAAGAACGTTATACAGTGGTCACTAAATGAATCTAGCAAAATACTTGCTGCAACAATGTGGTGGGGATGGGAGGTTAGAACCCAGTCCAAAAGGGAATGGTTAGTAGAGTGGGGATTGAGCTGGGTGGGTTCTTTTTTTTTGTACTTTGTGTTTATTAATTTTCATGTAAAATTATATGCAAATGATCTCATACAGGGTAATAGCAAGTCAAAGGAAAAACATCCACACATATAGCTGATGTTCATAATATGACCCCCTGTAGTCTGTTACAATGGGGGGGAGATCCAACATTTTACCAAAAAGATTGGCCTGGATATGCCAGCCATCTCAGCAGCCTTGGAATGTCCATGTAAGGTAGAATTAACTAAGGCATTAAGACACAATCCTAAAGCCTGCTATTAATCCAGATGACAAAATATGTTGAAAAGGAAGTATGTGCCAGTTCTCAAACAATACTACAATCAGCTGAAAATTAGAGACAGCATCAACCTTCAAACAGCAAAATTGGTATTATTAACCCTCTAATTTCTTAAAACAGACTTGATACCAGGAACAGGAAGGCATAAAAACAACATAGTTAACATGCAGAGCTTCCTAGTTAACATTTGGGAGTAATTGGGAACAACATAGCCCAGACAAGATGGGGAAAAAATATGCAAAGGGTGGAGAAACCCACCATGTGGAATACAGTGGATTAAGACATTACAAGTAAAACAGCCAATCTTAGGCGATCACAGTTCTATAAGCTGTGTATTTCAACTTGAGGGTAAAAGATGTAGTCCTACTGGAAAAACCCCTTTAAAAAACAAGTGCAGAAATTTTAAAAATTATAATAAAGAAGCATTTGTTGCTAGACTAGCTTCAGTCAGGTGGGATAGACTGTTAATACCATCCGTGGATCTAGCAGTTCAGGAATTCTCTAAATGTTTTTTGGAAATTTGTAACAAAACGGCTCTTTATAGAATATGTATGCAAAGAAAGTCTCTTGTCCCCTTGATAACGGAAAGATTAAAGAAATTAATATGTGGAAAGGATAGGTTATGGAAAAAAGCCGAGAAGACATTAAAATCTGAGGACTGGGGAAGGTACAAGAAATCTAGAAACCATTTGAAATTTCAAATTAGAAAGTCAAAACAAAAATATTATGAAGTAAAGACTAAAACTACAGATAGTAAAAAATGTTGGCCTTTGATTAAATCATTCGAATCACCACAGGTTCATGGCCCTCCCATTCAAATGTTAAGTAAGGGTATTCCTCAGTCCTCTAGGCAGTCAGCAAATATCTTGAATTACTTTTTTGTAAATTTACCTGAGTTAGACCTCTCTAATTTAGTTTTTAAAAACAGTGTAATGGGGATGGTAAACACAGACATGTCAAAATTTAGATTCAAATTCACTTTGTGTAAACAGGTAAAAGATGAGATTAGAAAATTAAAATCTAAAAAGGCCTTTGGTTTAGATTATATTGAAACCCGTTTTCTTAAGGCTTCTGTACAGGTAATTGCCCCGGTATTAACCAAATTATTTAACTGGAGCTTTATGGAAGGAATTTTCCCTAACAGTTGTAAGAATGCAAAAATTATTCCTATATATAAAGGAGCTGGGGATACATTTCAGCCTATAAACTATAGGCCCATAGCCCTGTTACCTGGGTTGTCTAAGATTTTAGAGAGATTGGTACAGGTACAGTTTACTATTTGGAAAAATACTCTTTGTTAACAAATATCAGTCTGGCTTTCGTAGGGGCTTTTCCACGGGCACTGCGCTCACCAACATGATAGATATTATAGCCTCAAAGATGGAGGATGACCTGTTGGTGGGTGTGGTGTTCGTGGACCTATCGAAGGCCTTTGATACAGTGGCTCACGGGCTTTTGGGGGAGCCGCTTGCTGAGATTGGTCTAGCTGAGGAATCATGTAACTGGTTAATGTCTTATCTATTAAGTGGAACACAGCAAGTATATTTAAATGGAGTATTATCTGACAGCGCTCATATGCAAAGAGGAGTGCCTCAAGGCTCCATTTTGGGGCCAACACTATTTCTGATTTACATAAATAAGTTAGTAGATAGCGTAAAATACTCGAATATAAGTCTTTATTTGGACGATACCCTCTTAATTGCAAGTGGAAAAATACCAGGAGAAATGGAAAGAAATTTGCAGGCAGATTTTATAGGGTAATGTACATGGTTGACCGAATCAGGATTAATAGTTAATAGTAAAAAAACAAAACTTATGGTATTTTACAAAAGATACAGAAATTTGGGTAAAAGCAAAACTGCAGTAACTATGAAAACTTTACACAACGAAGTATTAGCACAGGTATCGGAATATAGATACCTGGGGGTATGGATTGATGATACTTTAAAATTTGACTATCATATATTAGATACAGTATCAAAGGTAAATAAAAGATTGGGGGCGTTTGACGGTCTAGTTTTTGTATGACTAGAACAATGAGGGAATCTGTAATAAACCAACTTCTTCTTCCAGTATTAGAGTACGGCAACCATGTATGTGGCCTAGCAACAAAAAGCCTCCTATTAAAAATTGATAAGATGTATGATAGAATGGCCAGATTCATAACAAGAAAGGATTATTATGTTCATCATTATGAGTTATTTGAAGAACTAGGATGGCTTCCGAAAGAGAGTAAAAGGCAGATTGCCTGGGCAACTCAGATCTACAGAGTGTTAAATCAGAATCAGCCAAAGTACCTATACGATAAATTGGAAGTGAAAATGCACACTCACAATTTACGAGATATAAATTTGAGAAATGTTGTATTCCCAAAACTTAAAATTACATACAGTAATATGCGTTTCCCAGTGATTGTTGATAGGACGTGGAATGCTTTAAAATCAGTAATAAATAAACAATATAAAGATGTGAAATTCTTCTCAACAAGTTTAAAGAAGGAATTAATAGTAAGGTGTGAATGTTATGGCTAGGAAATAAATAGACCAATTCTCAGCTATACCCGGAATAGAGTAGTGCAATATATATAATTATTGTATAGCTGTTTACATGTAATTAATGTTATATGATGGCTTAGATTAATTTATTGGTTTTGTTATATAGAATGGTTTAATATTGTATATTCCATTGTGTTATTGTTATTGCATTATGTCCTAAATGTTTGAAACTTTAGATAACAGGACCATCTTGTAAATAGGACTCTGTCCTAATGATGTGTTATTCCATCTACTTTCCTGTCTAAAAATAAAGGTTTTTACTACTACTACTACTACTACAATGTCCAGCATCACAAGCCCTTCCCAAAGTAATATGTAGCAGTATCCCCAACTATCATGCAACCATGAGTCCCAAACATTAGAGTTCTCACAAAATAGTCCAAAGTCCCCCAAAATTGCTCACAAGCTCTAGGCACCTAAATGATTCAACACTTGCCAGCAACTAAATCAGTCTTTCCCAGACACAACAGAGATCTCCTCATCTTCTGCCATCTTTGGCTGTCTGAAGACCGAGCCCATCATCTTCCGACCAGTGGATCCCAGAATTTGTCCTCGGGCCCTTCGAAACCAACACCAAATAATATGCTCAACAAAGATCAGCACAGTCAGTATGTAATCCATAAGTGAAACAAATGAGTCTGAACCCATAGCACCATTCAAAGGATCCATCTCCTCCAGCATAGCTTCCACTCAAGACCCGTTTCTCAAGGCCTCCTCATGGCCTCGGGGTTGCGCTTCCTCTTCACACGGCCTTGCTACAGTCGCCAAAGCAGCGGTAGATTGCTCATCACAGTGCCGCACCACATCCGTTGGAGCCATAGATGCTGCCATGTGGTTCTCCAGCCTAGTCAGGGTAATTTCCAATCGGGAATCCATGTGTTGCAAAGTGGCAAGTAGTTGCTGCCATGGAGAGCACAGCGATGATTCCATTGTGAGTGTAGGTCCCCAGCATGGAGGATCTGTTGCCTCGCTTGCCTTCCCAGTTTTAGTTATAGTAGCTGCAGGAACAGGATTTCCTTGCTGCACCATCTTGTGTTCGGTATCAATCGAAAGCTGAAAAATTGGGGAAATCGAATCGATCTTTATATTGGAGATTTGAACAGTTGTAAATGATATTTTTAGAAAAATACAGCAGCTGAAGTGTAGAGCGTTTGAGAAAAGCGTCCTGCCTGGAGATCGGCTCTCTAGCATCCCCAAGCTGGGCGGGTTCTGAAATAACCTGGTACAAATTTAGGAACTCATTCCAGTGAACGATAGCTTTGGAGGATGGGGAAAGCCAGTTTACACTGAAATCCCCAAGGAGGATGAGTTCATCTGTAGAGGAATGAGAGTCGATGAAGTAAAGAGAGTCAAACAGGTATAAATGTGAGATCTTAGGAGAGGCATAGACAATCTCAATGAATATTGGTGCAGTTGAGGGGAATGAGAGCCTGACTAGGAGAAATTCATGGGAGGAGTGTATGGCCATCGTGATTGTCATAGTACATGAAAGGCTCTGGCAGACATAGATGGCAACCCCTCCTCCACATTTTATTTATTTGAATTTTGGTAACCGGGTGGGCCCACTGAGATAATACAGTCATTTTTCGGGGATGACCTCGGATCAAACAGACATTTGCAGGGTTTGTCTAACAAGAATGGTTACATACAAGTACAGAGATATAGTGCAATGCTACAAAATGGAACTTGCAGGATTAACAATGAGCTCTACAGCATTTGCAGAGAACACCAATCAAGCAAATAGTGCAACAGTAGTTTAAACACTATATTGCAGTTAGATAAAGTGCCACACATAAAGCCCACAAGGCAGTGAAGGGAACAGTAATGTAGTAGCACATATGGCAGACCACGCCCAGGATGTGAGCCACAGATAGTATGGGTGCGGATTATCTGAAGCAAGTACATTGAGAGGAGTATGACAGGTGAAGCAAGAGGGAGTGCTGGAATTGGGAACAGGAAGAGCAGGATAAGACTGCATGCAGAAAGGAATTCCATAAGGACAGGGTAGAAAATGCAAAAGATCTTCTCATGGATAACTGCAGTGTAGGGGTTACAAGAAGGGGAAGGGAGGAGGACCTAAGCACACAAGTGGACTGTCTGAGTTGTACAATATCGATGGGGGGGGAGGTGAACCAATTTGTAGACAAATCCAAGGGTTATTAGTTGGAGTTTGGACTCATAAGGATACATAGATGCACAGAAATTGTCGGCAGATAAGGACTGCTAGGCCCATCTAGTCTGCCCATAAGCCCTAAACTTGTATGCAGTCACTGACCCTAAGTGATCAATGGCTTTTCATAGAAACATAGAAACATAGACTTTGACGGTAGATAAGGACAGCTAGGCCCATCTAGTCTGCCCATTTCCCTACTTACAGGATAGGCCACAGATCCTAGTTAACCAACAGCCTATATCTTCCTGCCCCCCACAAGAATTGCCTTATGTCTGTCCCATGCATTCTTGAATTCTTCCACAGTTTTAGACCCCACAACTTCCTCAGGAAGGCTGTTCCATGCATCCACTACCCGCCTGTGAAATAATACTTCTCACATTGCCCCTGAACCGCCTCCTTCTATCTTTAAATTGTGTCCCCTTGTTCTTGCAAGTCTTTTTCTGAAAGATGCTACCCTTGGACTTTGTTGATTCCCTTGAGGTACTTGAAAGTTTCTATCATGTCCCCCTCTCCCTTCTTTCCTCAAGGGTATACATATTAAGCTCCTTTAGTCTCTCCTCATACGGCTTCTCTTGCAGACCCTGCACCATTTTAGTTGCCCTCCTCTGGACTGCCTCTATCCTGTCTATGTCCTTGCGGAGATGGGGTCTCCAGAACTGGACACAGTATTCCAGATGGGGTCTCACCAACTGTCTGTACAGAGGGATAACAACTTCCTGTTTTCTGCTGCTGATGCCTCTCCCTATACATCCCAGTATACCCCGGCCCTCCCTACTGCCTTCTCACATTGCTTGCTAACCTTAAGGTCATCTGATATGATTACCCCCAGGTCCCTTTCCTGTTTTGTTGTTGTTACTACCTCCCACCCATTGTGTATTCTTCCCTGGGTTCTTGTTTCCCAGGTGCATTATTTTGCACTTTTTGCATTGAATCCTAGCTGCCATACGCCTGACCATTCCTCCAACCTTGCCAAGTCCCTTTTCATCCTTTCCACACCTCCTGTGTATCAACCCTGTTGCAGATCTTTGTGTCATCTACAAAAGGCATACTTTTCCTTCCAGTCCCTCTGCAATGTTACTGATGAAGACATTAAAAAGGACTGGACCTAATACTGAACCCTGCGGTGCACTACTAGTAACCGCCTCTTTCTTCAAAGTGGACTCCATTTACAATTACCTTCTGTGTACTGTTGTCCAGCCAATGTTTTTATTTGGCTACCACCCTGGGACCCACTCCCAGGCTGGTTAATTTGACTATCAATCTTTTGTGGACTGTGTCAAATGCCTTGCTAAAGTCTAGGTAGGCCATGTCCACAGCCCCTTCCTGGTCTACTACTTTGGTCACCCAGTCAAAGAAATCTATTAGATTCGTCTGACATGACCTTCCCGCTGAGAACCCATGCTGCCTTGGATCCTGTGCTCCACTGACCTCTAGGTGCTCAACTATTCTTTCCTTCAGAAGTGACTCCATCACTTTCCCTACCACAGAGGTCACTTGCTCCCTACTCAATGTTCCCTTGTGCGTGTTCCAGGCATGTTTAAAACCCTTCACTGTGCTTGCCCCCACCACCTCTTGTGGCAGACTGTTCCTAGCATCCACCACCCTCTCTGTGTAGAACTCCCTCACGTTATCTCTTAATCTACCCCTTCCAATTTCATACTGTGTCCCCTCATTCCGATATCTTTTCTACATTGGAAAAGATTCCCCACCTGCACATTGTTTATGCCCTTGAGGTTTTTGAAAGTTTCTATCATGTTCCCCCTTTCTCTCCTCTCCACTCCTCCAGTGAGTACATGTTGAGGACTCTTAGTGTCTCCTCATATGTTTTGTGATGCAAGCCAGGCACCATCTTTGTCACCTTTCTCTGGATAGCCTCCACCTTGTCTGTCCTTATGCATATGCGGTCTCCAGTACCGCACACGGTACTCCAGGTGAGGCCTTACCAGTGTTTTATACAGTGGCATCAACAACTCCTGTCTCTTGCTAGTAATGCCTCTGCCTATGCACCCCAGCATGCCACTGGCACTCCCTGTAGCCTTTGTGCACTGCTTTGATACCTTAAGGTCATCAGATATGATAACACCTAGGTCTCTTTCCTCTTTGGTAACAGTCAGCACCACCACCATTCTGTAGCTATCACCAGGGTTCCCCCTACCAAGGTGCATTATCTTGCACTTTTTTGAATTGAACCTCAGTTGCCACACTTCTGACCATCTTTCAAGCTTCTCCAAGTCCCTCTTCATTTTCTGCACCCCTTCTGGAATATCCACTCTGTTGCAGATCTTGGTGTCATCTGCAAATAGGCAGACCTTTCCTTCTAGCCCTCTCTGTATTGTCACTAATGAAGACATTAAACAGGACTGGACCCAGTACTGATCCCTGTGGTTCTCCGTGGGTCACCTCCACCTCCCTGGATTGGATCCCATTTTTCACCACCCTCTGTCTTCTCTCCATCAGCCAGTTTCTAACCCAATGTATCACCTTATGCCCCATCCCCAGATTTCTCATCTTGTTAACCAGCCTTCTGTGTGGGACAGATATCAAAGGCTTTGCTGAAATCTAGGTAGGTGATGTCTACCGCCCCTCTCTGATTCACTTCCCTAGTCACCCAATCAAAAAAAATCTATCAGATATGTTTAACAAGACATTTCTGCTGTGAATCTGTATTGCCTCAGATCCTGGGCACCATTGGATTCCAGGTGTGCCACTATCCTTTCTTTTAGCAGTGTCTCCATGGTCTTCCACACCACTGAGGTGAGGTGAGGCTGACTGGCCTGTACTTCCCCGCTTCCTCCTTACTGCCACTTTTCTGCAGTGCGACTACATGTGCCCTCCTCCAGTCTTTGGAACCATGCCTGTGTTGAATGACTCCGAACTGGGTGGCCAGAGGCACTGCTAGTTTCCTCTCAGTTCCCTTAATATACTTGGATGTATGTGGTCTGGCCAAATTCTTGGCTTTATCCACCTTCAACTTTGTAAGTTCCTCCAGAACTCTCTCCACTGTGAATGCTCCATTGCCTCTTCTTGCCAACTGTGGTCCTTGACCCTCTTCCTCCTTACTGAATACCGAACAGAAGTATTTGTTCAGTATTTCTGCTTTGTCTAGATCCCCCTCCTTACACTGTCCCTCCTCCCCTTTCAGCCTCACAATTCTATTGCTGATATACCTATATAATGTCTTGTCCCAGGGCCGGCCTGGTGGCACTGAGGGTTGAGGCACTGGACGCCACACCTCGCACCACGCCAGCAACCCAAGTTTGGGAATGAGCCCGGGCACCGGGAGTTGGCAGGGGAGGGAAGAGATTGAGCATCCAGAGGACTGCTGTCTCTTCCCGGGGAAGGACGAGGTAATGTTCACTCGAGGAGCAACCTCCGGCGGTGGCTGAAGGTAGCCAAATGCAACGTTGTGGTGTATGCCTTGGGGGTGGAGCCACGGCAGTATGTTGCCTTGATTGCCAGGCTCCACAAGGGATCTAACTAAGTAAAAATACCTCCCTCCTCCCACAGATAGGTGATGGTGCCTCTCACCCAAGGCCCACACTCCAAGATATCGGGCACGGCTGTCTCCTCGCCCTGCCTCCTCCCTGGCCCGGTGCTCAACCCTATAAGAAAGAGCACCCTGGACGGGGGCTGCCCTTCCCCAGTGGGTAGACCCGGAGGATGCCCGGTGTGGGGGGGGGGAGAGGAGATGAGTCGGGGTCATGCAGGGAGGTAGAGTCCAAGGACTGGGCGGTCGCTGGAGAGAGTTTGGCAGGGCACAAAGAAGGGAAGAAAAAATAGAATAAAAAAAAAAAAGAATATCTTGTCCCTTTTTTTCACAGTCTGTGCTAAACCCTCCTCTGTCTGTTCCTTGGCTCTCCTAACAGTTTTTCCTGCTTCCCTGCTAGGATGCCAGGAGATCACAGTGGTGGTGTCGTGCATTCACCCACAAGGCAAACCTTCCAGCTCTGTGATAAAGTTGCCTAATGCATGCAAGGATGGTTGCATTGGTTGAGAAAAGAAGTGGTGCATTATAGGGGAGCAGAGGGAGAAGGGTGGAGGTTGTGATTTTGTGGCAAGACACTAAGGCGTGGAAGGGGTGAAGGCCGTAAAGCAGTCCCAGTTTCTGATTAAGTGTTTTCTTAAAGAGAGGTACATGAGTGCCAAAGGAGAGGGAGGTATCAAGGGTGACACCCAGGTATTTAAATGATTGCAGGGATTCGAGGGTATCACCATCACGGGAAGAGATAGTGAGCATTGGGTGAAGTTGCAGAGTGGAAACAGGGTTGAGGAATACCATATTTTTTTTTTTTAGTGTTGAGAACTAATTGGTTGTCCAAAATCCAGTCCTCTAGCATTTGAAAATCAGAAGCAAGTGCCCTATTTAGCCAGGAGATGTTCATAGAGGAGCGGTAGATAATGGCATCACCCGCGTAAAGTTGGACAGAGGCCCCAAGACAGTTGTTCGGTAAATCATTAATGAAAAGAGAAAATAACAGTGGTCCCAAGATGGACCCTTGTGGAACTCCGTGGGTAATGGATCTAAAGTCTGAGAGTGCACCTGACCATTTATCTCCTTGAGAGTGGTCTGTTAGGTAACTGTGAAATCAGTTCAGTGCATTTGGGTCAAGTCCCAGGGAGTTCAACTTCCAGAACAGGAGGTTGTGATTAACCAAGTCAAATGCCTTTGTTAAGTCCACAAAGATTAACTCCCATGACAAGGCCATGGTCCATTGCACTGAATAGGTTGGCCAACACTTTTACAAGGGCAGTGAGGGTACTGTGACTTTTCCAGCATCCATATTGGAATATAGAGAGGAGGTGGTGTGAATCTAGGTATTCCTGGAGATGGTTGTAAAAGATTCACTCTTGGATTTTAGCAAGAGGACAGAGGATAGATATCGGCCTGTAACCGTCAACTACCGAGGTGGTCCCACCCTTATGGACAGGGATAACCACAGTGACCTTCCACCTATCTGGAACCATACCAAATAGGAAGGACCTGTTGATCAGATTGCACACTAGAAACATCAAGGTTGAGGTTCCAAGCTTAAGAAACTTGGGCTCAAGTGTGTCATGACCTGGGGAGCTGTCCAACTTGAGATTAGTGAGGAGCGTACAAACTTCCTTAAGTGTAGCCAACTTAAGATGGAAGGTTGGGCGGCTACCTGTATCTACAGGTGGAGGGGGAGAGGAAAGGGGGTGTTGGTGAAGAGCAAGGTGTAATTTTGCAGGTCTGTGAAGAACTTATTGAAGCCCTTAGCAATGAAGGGGGGAGGGGGGTCAGATAAGACAGATACTTTGGCAGTGAGGGAACTAGGCACTTCAATGGACTTGCCTTTGATAAGTGAATTCTTTTTTTTTTAACCAATTATTTTACCAGGTGAGACACACTAAGCTGAAAGCTTGTTTGCAGGTGCAACCTGGGAGCACAAAGAAGTTAAGTGACTTGCTCAGGGCCACACAGTATGCACCTAGGGGGCTGTGGGATTCAAACCCAGGTCTCCAGATTTGCAGCTCAGAGCCTTAACCCACTGCGCCATACTGCCTCCATTCACCTGCTTCCAGAACTCCTTTGGGTTGCTTAAGTGCTTGGCTTGTAAGGTCTGGAAGTGGGTGCACTTAGCTTTGACAAGTGAGTTCTTGCATGTGTTCCTAAGCTGCCTATAGACCTGCCAATCAGTAGACAGATCGCTATGCTTAAAGGTTTTCCATACCCTTTCTTGAGCAGTCATGAGCTTATGCAGCTTCTTAGCCAGGGTGCTTTGAGACCTTTAGATTTGCATCTTTTCAAGGTGCATGTAGGTTGACTAAATCCATCAGGTTATGCATGAAAAAGTCAAGGGCTTGGTTAATATCAGGGAGGGTGAGTATAGGACCCCAATTAGTATTAGAGAGGCAAGGTAGGCATGGACATGGAACTGGGAAATATCCCTGACTAGAGAGACCTTTTTTTTGGGGGGGGGGATTAGGGACATTATTATACCATAAGCAGCAGGTTGGGGAGTGACCACTGGTACTGTCAGGGAGGACACCAGTGTCTCTTACTCTGTAAATGCAATTGGTAATTATCCAGTCAAGTAAGGTATGTTTGCCTGATTTTACATTTCATCATGTGGGCTCAGAGATGAGCTGTGAGAGGTTAGAGTCAGCGAGGATGGAACGCGCGTCTTGTTGGTGTTGAGATTAAAACCAGTCAAGGTTAAAGTCCCCACAAAGGATGAGGTTGTGGGTAGGTGGGGATTAGCAAGGGATGATGGGGGGGGGGGTAGGTTGGCGGCCACTTTTTGGGGAGGGAGGGAGGTAGACACATCCCACAATGAGTTTCTTGACAGAGCCAAGTGTTAGGGTGAGGAATAAAGATTCCATCGAAGAGGGTTCAAGGGCCGGGGAATGAATTTCAGCGGCAGCAAAGCATGTCTTGCTCTGTTTGCCCAGCTGATCCTTCTGGAAACAGTTGTAGCCATTTTTCCCTGTCTTGCCTGAATACATGGTAATCAGGAAGGTACAAACTAGAGTCAGGAGTCCTGGAGGAGATCCAGGATGTAGAGATGCAGAGGACATCAGGAGAGTGTAATTGAACCCAGACAGAGAGGTGGTCGAGTTTAGGTAGAAGGCTCCTAGCAGTCAGATGGAAGACACTAAGACCCTTGGCATAGTGAAGGAAATTAGGGAGGAAGGGGGGAGACCAGGGTTGGGCTCCATGTCACCAGTCAGGAGAAGGATCAGGAGACTGAGGTGTAGGATGGAGTAGGGCTTCCTATCCTTGGAGTGGGTTAGAGAGCAGAGAGAAGAGGGATTAGAATAGGAAAGGAGGGCACTTTGGAGAAACTACAATTTGAGCAAAGAGGATGATAGGAGACATGGGTGGACTGAGAGGGAGGACAGGAGAAGGGCGGTGAGAGAGGGGGATGGGTGGAGGGAGGGAAGGGAGAGTTGTATGGGGGAGGGTGGTGGATGGCGTTGGCATGAGGAGCAGTGAGAAATGGAGCAGGCAGAGGAATGCAGAAAACACTGTGGCCAGGAGGAGGGAGGCAAGAGCAAAATGGCAAACAGTAATTGGCGACAGATAAAGTGGTATTCAGGATATATGAACCATCATTTAGGCCCCTATTCACAGTGGAATATTCTATAACCTTCGGCACTGAGGAGTGGGAAAACCTCATGTTGAAGAAACCTCTGGAGAACAAAAACCTTAAGTCACTATCCTGCCAGCCTTACTGTTCTATTAATTATTCTTCAGAAATCCAAAGAACCTGAGTGATGGAACCATAGAAGTAAGAATGAGAAGGCAATGATGGTTCTCATCACTGCTTTGAGTTTGGGAAAAACCAGCATCTCAGGAGAAATTGTGTTTTTGAGAATGAGATACTGAACTTTCAGTTCATCCCTCTAAAGGTACAGCAACACTGAAGGTGTCAAAGAGTTTGGACATAGAAACTGATGACAGATGGAGACCAATGGCCCATCAAGTCTGTCCAGAGCTGTTACTACCTTACCACCTGGTCTAGTGCCACGATGGGTTATTCACCCCCTTCCTTCCTTCCACTTATTCTCCCTTCCTGATTCCTCCAAGTGGGATTATGAGGCTTCTAACCTTGTCCCACCCATTTTTGAACCCATTAATGGTCCTTTCCCCAACAACCTCTGCCAGCAATCTGTTCCAGGGCTCCACTACCCTTTCCGTGTAGAAAAACATACTCCTATCCTTCTTGAATTTACCTTCCACTAATCTCCCGCTGTGCCCCTTTTGACTGCATCTCTGTTTCTGACAAACAGGTCCTTTCAATTTACCCTAGTTGCACCTCTTATTAGCTTATAAGTCCCAATCATGTCCCTCCACTCCCATCTAGCTTCCAGTAAGTGCATGTTCAAGGCCTAACAGATGTTCCTTGTAAGATGTGCCTTGCTGGCCCTGCATAATATTTGTTACTTTTTGCCGCACTAACTCCAGCCTGTCAATGTCAAACTGGACACAGTACTCCATGTGATGTCTCACCAGCCATCTCTATTGGGGCAATATTACCTCCCCCCCCTCCTACTGTCAGAACCCCTCCTGATACATTCCAGCATCCTAGATGTTTTGCTCTAGGCCTAGTCGCACTGCCTGGCGTGCTTGAGTGAGTTGCTTATGGGAAATCCCTGATCCTTCTCCTACACTGAAGTGGCTAGCTTAAACAATCCCATCCAGCACTCCATGGGTGGGTTCTTATTCTCTAAGTGCATTATTTCACACTTCTTGATATTGAATCTCAACTGCCAGACAGTCAACCACCTCTCAGACCTTTCTAGATCCCTCTGAAGCTCCCCCACCACCTCCTTACTGTCCACCCTGCAACAGAACTTTGTGACATCTGCAGAGACACATCTTACCCTTGATACCTACCCCTATGCTACTAATAAACATATTAAATAGGACAGGTTCCAAATGTGATCCCTGTGGCACCACAGACATGACCCCCTGTTCCCAGATTTGACCACGTTAACCACCATCTTCTGCTGCCTTCCCCCTTGCCAGTTTCCTACCCACTTAACGAATCCCTTTTCTACTCCTACGTCCTCCAGCTTTGTTAGCAGCCTACTGTGCAGCATGGAATCAAAGGCTCTGTAGAAGTCAAAGTAGAGTAAATCCACCACCTGGAGCCTGTCTGCCACCCTAGTGACCCTGTCAAAAAGCACAGTCAGGTTGGTCTGACACAGTCGTCCAATACAAACCCATGCTGCTTGCCTCCAAGTAGTCAAGCAGGCTTTCCATCAAAATGGTCTCCAATATCCGTATGTTTGCCCACAATGGAGGTAAGGCTTAACAGTCTGTAGTTGATAGCTTGGACAAGGGCCTTGCCAGCACTAAAGTAGGTACCCTAAGTACCCCAGGTGCAGTCCATCCTTTCCCAGGGCCTTATCCACCCTAAGGGCTGCTTACCTTTTCCCTACCCTTTCCTGTGCCCCTGTGTAACTGTTTTGATATTGCTTTCCAGTAGAGGCCCATCTTCCTCTACATCTATAGATGGATCAAGTACATTGTCTTCCTATTGTTAATACATGTGGGTAATGCTGAATTATACAATGACAAGAAAATTTCCTGACCTATGATTGGTTAGTGAGTGCCTGTAACAGTGATGTTATTACACAATAACATCACTGTACAAAGTTCAGGCACACGAATGATCGCATGACAAAGGTAGAAATCATGTCTCCCTTCCACAAGTGACGCTCCTGCTCACCGCTGTAAACCACTTCAGCATCCTCCCCGAAGATGTCAGTTCCCGAAACCACCAAATCAAACAGTACAGAATCCAGTAACAAAAAACACAGTAATGTAAGAGACCAAACTAATTAAATCTTTATGGCAGTTTTTTTTCTCAGAAGCAAGAGACTTCACTGACGTTAACTCCCATTTGCACGCTTCTGTGAAAAAATGTCAAATAAAAACTACATTCAGCCACTTAGAAAAACAACAGTACACCCTTTTAGCATCACAATTATCACTTCAATAGAATGTACAGAAACGGAAAGAAAACAAGCAGTGGCTCTAAGCGATTTTCCAGACCGTCAGTCAAGATAGCGATTCTTACAGCGCATGCATGCTTGAGCGCCATGCTGCACACTGGCTCAGCCACACTTCAGCAAGAAATTCCTCTTATAGCCCTCACCTCTTCAAGGTAGTCCCAATTCAGTCTTCAAAAGAAAAAACACTACAAACAGCCCCCTTTTCTCTGTCCGTGCTCCAGTTCCCTAAACCACTTTCAACCCATGTGACTACACTAAGCCACAAAGAGAGACTGGCCAACCATATAGGAGCAGTGCCACCTGCTGGACAAGGCATAAACTGTGGACTTTTTTTCACTTTGTGTACCTGCCCTGCCAAAAAGTTAAAATATATATATTTTAAACACATTTTTGCATTTTTTTCTTCCTTAAAAAAACAAGCCATTGTATAATAGAAATAATGCACTCCAGGATGTGTGTTATTGTCTAATAACATCACTCCTTGGGCAGTGGAAGCACGAGGCATAGCTGAGTGCTTCAACCCACCCTAGGAGTGATGTTATTAGATAATAACACACATCCTGTCATGACTTATTGCTAAATTAAACCCTGGTCTCCACTATCTCTAGCCTCACCGACTGACTATGCAGCCATGAAAGGCTTAAAGTACTTGCACCTCATGTGTGCAGCCTTCTGAAAAAATTAGATCTCATCCACACCTGGGTCTCTCACACTGCCCCTGATATCCTAGTGGTCACCGAGACATGGCTGAAAAAATCTACCCCAGACTCCGCAGTATCTTTACCCTCGTACAATCTTTTCCAAAGCGGTAGGCCATCAAGGGGATGAGGCATAGGAATCTATGCCAAAGAAAAATTCACCATATCTGACATTGGCATTGCCAGTTCACCCAAGGAGTTTGAAGTCTTAATGTTAAACCTATCCCTATCTCCCACTGAAACCGTATTTGTAATAGATTGTAACGGGCCACCCTCTGGAGGCATGGAGCTATTAAACTACCTACGCACTGCTTCTGATACTAAACAAAATGAAATAATCATACTGGGAGACTTAAATATCAACTGGCAAAACAACAATAACAAGAGCATGCAATTGAAAGAATTCTGCGATGAAGCAGGTTTTGATCAGCTGGTAACAGAGATCACTCACCCTAACCCTAAGTCCCCTGCCAATGGTTCCACAATTAATCTAATTCTTACTAATAGACAGCATAACATCACCCATACAGCAGTATTCCACAATGTTAGCGACCACTGTGCTGTGGCCTGCCTGTATCAGAGGTCAGCCACCTGCCAAATCACCCAGTACATTTACCTGGAAAAGGAGCCTTTGTAAATTCAACTTAACCCATTGTCTAAGTGATCTCAGTAACATAATCTGGTCTGACTTCTATCTAGCCCCCAACATCAATGACGCAGCATCCATTTTTAATCATATATTAAGGAACCTTATTAACAAGCATGCCCCCAAACTAAATGTAGAACCAGGAAATGCTCCTGTCCTTTATTTACAGCTGAGCTAAAGTCAGCTCTAAAGGAAAGGGACTGTCTTTGGACTAAAGCCAGATGGACTAAACTCCCCTCAGACTTGGCAGACTTCAGAGGCTGCCGCAAAGACTGCACCAAAAAGATCAGGGCCTCCAAAGCAAATTATTACCTGCCTGCCTTTGACTCTGCCAAGGCAGAAGGTAACACACCACACACCTCACTGCCTGGTAAGATCACTTTCAAAGGCAAAACCCTATCTGATAAAACAGATATCTTCTCAGCTTCAATGATCATTTTTCAAATGCAGGTTTGGCCTTCGACTCCTCTAAAGCTGCAACTCTCACCTCCAATCCATCCAAACATTCCCCGGCTCAGTCTAAGAATATCTTCTCCTTTATCCCTTTCCACTCCAAGGAAGCAGAGACCTATTACTCAAGTTAGATATAAAGAAGGGAGCCAGAACTGATGGTATAGGTCCCTTCTTCATTAAAACTGGTTTCAGGTTTCTAACAGCCCCTATCTTACATCTGTTTAACCTTTCAATCTGCTCCAACACCATGCCAGATGCATGGAAAATAGCACAGGTGCTCCCACTGTTTAAATCTGGTGACCCTATGGACCTAAAGAATTATCGCTCGATATCTATCCTCCCACTCCTCTCCAAACTCCTTGAGAAATTGGTAAATATTCGAATCAGAGATTACTTTGCTAATTCTGAAAGTCTGGAGTATGTTGAAAATTTCAAATACCTAGGTGTGTGGATTGACAACAGACTTGACTTTACTCAGCATCTAGAACAACTGCTGAAAAAGCTTCAGCCTAAGGCTTGGCCTCCTCTACAGATTAAAACCCTTCCTTAATAGAGATTCAAAGATGAGATTAGTCCAGGCCATCTTTCTATCAGTCATTGACTATGCAGACTTCCTCTATAGTCACTGCCCCACTCCCTACCTTCAAAAGTTGGATACCTTATACCATACAACAATAAGGTTCATTACAGACCTGCCATATAATACTCACCATTGTTCTGTCTATGATGCAGTTGGATGGGTTTCCCTTCATGTCAGGAGGAGCAGAAATGCAGCTCTATGGATCTACAGAGCTTTATCAAAAAAACTCCCAAGATATATCCTGGACTGCTTCAACCTGACCATTCCCAGCTCCTATGCCCTAAGAAGCAACAATATCATCCTGCTCAAATTGCCCAAAGTCAACACCAAAATAGGGAGTGCAGCAATCAGCTATTCTCTAGCCATAGCATGGAACACCCTACAAAAATCCCTAAAACTGTCCATTATCATTCCATTTACATCCTTCAAGCAGCACTGTACAGCCTTCTTCACAGAGAAATGCAGTTGCTACCGCTAGAGATAGAATAGTCATCCCACAAAACCATATTCCAATCACATATGGCATATTTCTTCCAGCCAGACACCACCAGTATATGGCACCCAATATTCCCTTCACCATCCTTGTACTCATTATGCGAGTGACTGTCATGGCCCTCATTGTGATATATATGTACTGTACATCTTGTAGATGTTAGTTTAACTTTCTCTTGCCAAGCTTTAACATGGGAATTCTCTGTATATTATTGTGTTATAAATAACATTTTCTTTTTTCTGTATGTATAACTGTCTCATAAGTATGTGATGTAATTGCTGTGCACCTACTCGAACCTTGACCTTATCGGGTCCATCTTGTAAATAAGCCTTGCTCAATGATGATCACCTGAATAAATACAGATTTGATTGATTGATTGATTGAATTCCAACTTAATAAATCCAGTTAAATCTGGTTTTAGACCAGCACACAGTACCATCTCTGCATTAGCATCAGTCACTGGCTGACTGGCTCTTCGCTATGGACAACAGAGAAGTCACAGGGCCTGTCTTTTTTGGCTTAAGCAAAGCCTTCAACACAGTCAACCATAGTTTACTCCTCTACACTCTTGATAGTTATGGTATCACTGGCTCTGCACTGCTATGGTTTAATGGCTATCTGACAAATAGACTTCAACAAGTTAAAGCAGACGGCTCCTTTTCCCCACTCCTCCCTCTCACAAGGGGAGTTCTGCAAGGTTCAATCCTTGGCCCTCTCTCGTATTCATGATTTATATAAATTCAGTTGGAGACAATGTTAGGGTAGCTAAATTACATCTGTTCGAAGATGATACAGTGATCTATCTTTCCAGACCAACAGCAGCCAAGGTCCGTGCAGAGCTCCAGTCAGAATTTGATTTGCTACAACACAGCCTTGTTCAATCAAAACTCCTAAATGCAAAAAAAATCCAAAAGTGATATACTTCCATTCTAATCATGTCAGCTACCACAAGTGCCCCCTTTTCCCTACCCCCAATTAAAACCCTTCTTGGTGAGGACCTCAAAGTGGTCAACAACTTTAAATACTTGGTTTGTGTCCTAGACCAGCACTTAATCTTCTCTGCCCATATCATCTCTGTCACAGAGAAACTACAGCAGAGAATTGGCTTCTTCTACAGAAACAAATCGCTCTTTCCAACTGAGGCCAGACTACGCTTAGTTATTTTTTTTGATTCTTTGGTAACCAGGTAAGGCCCACTAGGCACAAGTGCCTGTTTTCAGGGGCAACCCAGGAGCACTGGGTGGTTAAGTGACTTGCTCAGAGTCACACAGTATGCAAGTGGAGTTGTGGGAATCAAACCAAGGTCTTCTAGATGTTCAATGCTCATTCACAGCTCATTGCTCTACCCTCTAGGCTATACTGCCAGCCCAAGTTCAATCAACATTCATTCCTCTCCTTGACTATGCAGACATACTTTATGGTCATTATGCCGACACCTTGCTACACGAACTAGATACACTGTACCATAGGGTGATTCGCTTCATTTCCAATATCCATCGCTGTACACACCATTGCAACCTGTACACTTCATTAGGGTGGACCTCTTTATCCACAAGACATCTTACCCATTCTCTCATCTGGCTCTACAAAACATTCCTGTCAAAACTCCCTCCTTACATAGCAAATTTCTTTCAGTGTGTGTCCTGCGTGTACTCCCTATGGAAGAGCTCTTACATCATGCTAGATGTGCCAAGCACTCGTACACGTTTCGGCGATGTGGCCATAAGCTGTGCTGTCCCGGTCGCATGGAACACAGTCCAATCTAATCTCAAGCTCCAAACCCTAATCCCACTAAACAGCTTCAGATGACTAGTTAATAGTACATTGACCGACTCCTGCACTCACCATTAAGTAATGACCACCTCTTATCCTGATTACCAGTGTCTCTTCTTTTTCTGTGTTGTTACTCAGACCCATCGCCCCGATCTTACTTTTCATCTGCCGCATCCTGCTCCCCCATCTACCTACCTACCTACCCTGCTATACACATTTCTATCTCCTACCTTACCTGCCCTGCTATACACATACCTACCTCCCTGTTAACTACCCTGCTAGATCCCCAAATCCAGCCCTCACATACCAGTCCCTTTCATTCACTACCTGTCTTCCACTGGCTCTCTCCATCTTCTATTCTGCCAGCCCAGATTGCAAGCTAGATACCATGTATCTTCCAGCCCCTTTGCTGATTTTATTACCAGTTGTATTCAGCCTTTCCGCTGTGCTATTTGTTAATTATTATCAGCCGTTACACTGCTCTATTTGTTTAGCTTGAGACAGTCTATTGTTGATTGTACAATTTGTTTGCCTTATAAATACTGCATCATATGTATTTATAACTTATACGCTCACGTCTTCACTGCATGTCCAATGCCTTTGTACTGTGTATCATACGTAGCTACAGCTTATATGTTTTGTACATTTATTGCATGGCCAATGTGCCCTTAGAAATACTGTATTATATGCATTTATAACATATGTTTTATACCTCTACACTGTATGTCCAATGCCTTGTACTCTATGTCATATGTATTTATAGCTTATATGTTTTGTACCTTTATTGTATGACCAATGTGTGCTCCAGGACCTCCTTGTAAATGAGCATGCTCAATGGAGTATTTCCTGTCAATAAACTTGAACTTATGAACATACAAGCATACGAAACTGCCAGCAGATACAGGCCAAAAGACCTATCACATCTGCTTGATTGTGCAGCACAGAGGTTAGACTCCTGCTGCTCCCTCCCCACCCCTTGCCCACCTCTCTTCCCCCTTCAACTTCAACTTGAACACTGAGCAGAAGTAATTGTTGAGGACATTTGCTTTCTGCTTGTCGTCTTCCACCACATTTCCTCCCCCTCAGCTAGTAGCCTAGCTCCCCTAGCCTTTTTTTCTCCCAAATATAGCTAAAAAAATTCTTTTCTCCTCCCTTCACTCCCTCAGTGTTATGCAGCTTCATGTCTGCCTTTGCCTTTTTTACTGCCACCTTCACCTACCTCCCGAAAGAACCAGACTGGTCTCTTGTACTTGTTCCTTTTTATAATCTTCTTGGCATAAGAGTCAGTCACCTACAGAGTAGTCCACTTGATCACATTTATTTGGTCTACCCCTACCAAGTTTTCCCTGACCCTTTCTGTCATCCAGGTAAGATCTGCCTGTTTGAGGTCCAGAACCACCACTTTCAAGTGGGGACCAAAGTTCCCAACAGACATCTCAAACACACAGAATTGTGATCACTGGTCACCAGTGGTTCCCTGACTGCCACCCTCTCACCACCTCTGAGTTAGTGATTACCAAGTCAAGGGTGGCGTCTGGCCATGTGGGTTCCATAACCAGCTGCACCAACAGAGAGTCCTACAGTATGTCCATCAGGGTCAGACTCCTCCTACAGTATGTCCATCAGGATCAGACTCCTCCTACAGTATGTCCATCAGGGTCAGACTCCTGGAGCTCCTGACTGCAAGGCTATCAAACTCAGTGTCTGGCAGATTCAGATCCCCTACAATCTCTATGTCCCCTTCTGCTGCCCCAGCTTCTAGTTTCCTCACTAAATTTCTTATCTCCTTCCTCTTTTTACCCTGATGGTCTATTGACTGCTCTCATCCTAACCTTTTTACTAGCAGCCATTGTATGCCATTAGCTGTACGGAAACAAACTCCACTCCCCCTCCTACCATCTTAATGATCCCATCTTATGCAGTTTCAATACCCTCCATAATATAGAGGACTACTGCCCCCTTTACCCCTACCCCTGTCCCTCCTGTATGGGGTATGCCCTGGAATTGCCAAATCTCATTCATTGTCCCCTGTGGCCCAAGTCTTCATGACTGTTGCCAAACATAACTTGGCCTCAGCCACCATTGTCTGTAGATAACTGATCATATTATTCAGGCTCCTCATGCTCAGGAAGACCTCCGTCCAACCCCTCCCCTTATTTTCCTTCCCACTACCTGTTCCTAGGTCCCTGCCTACTGTCACTTTCTTATTCCTCCCTCTTCTCCTCCTGTTAGCTGGATTATTGTGACCCATATCCTTCCCCTCCTTCGCTGAACTTTTTTGGTCCATACCCTTGTCATCAATGTCACCCTTAGTCACCTTTCCATTTCTGGAGGAGTCCCTGCTAGGTATTCCCTGTCCTCCACCCCATTTAGGGAATTCCCAGCCAGTATTCAGCGTGACTGAAGGGACCCCACAAGCTGGTGAGGGTCCCTCTCCTGAAGGTGCCAAAGACACAGCTTCAGTTAGCCAGAGTGCAACAGGCGGACAGAGAGACCCTTGAGGGGAGTAGGAGCAGCAACTGCATGGCAAGGATGCCCAACTCCTGTGACACCAAAGAACAGATTCCTTGCAGTTCAATGGAGTTATAAACTTTATGTCCACATCTCAGCTCCTTTAAGCGCAAACTACGACAGCATTTGGTGGCCGGTGCCTGCTCTGACTGCTACACTTTAAATCCCCTGCTCACCTCCTCTGGCCTCTTACTTATGCACTCTCCCACACCCCTCTCCTCCCTATTAACTCATTCCAGTCATCCCACATCAGCCTCTTCACTCCCTCACCCCGATTTCGGCCTCCCTCTCCGCTCCTCTTACATCTTGTGCCCCTACCCTCATCAATTACTCCCTGCCCCCTCCTAGCTCTCATTTCTCTCTCCTTTCTCCCCATGCCTACCCTAACTCCCTTCTAGTTCTCATTTCTCTCTCCTTTCTCCTCCTTGACCACCCTAACTCCCTCTCCTTTTCCCCACCCATCCTATTACCTCCTCCCCTCCATACACCTCACCTAACCCCTCTCCCCTCCTTTCCCATACCACCTACCCCTCTCCCTCACCACCTAACCCTCTCTCTCCTATCCCCATTCTAGTCTGTCCCCTGTTATCTTGTCCTCACCCTTAACTACCTCTGGTCCTCTCATGCACTATTAATTTCGTATGTAACTGCCCCAGACACTCTTTGTATAATGTCTGATGTAATTGTACCATTGCTTCCTTCTACATTGATCCTGACAAAGCCTTTGGCAACTCATGTTTTGAAGTCAATCTGTAATGTATTACCTGTTATTAATTCAACTGTCTTGTCTTATCTGGACAAAGCTACTGGCAGCTTATGTACTGTAATTGTTTAACTGTTATAAACCTGCCTATCTTGTCTTTACTTGTCCAGTGTCCAAGATGTGGAACCTTTGTAAAAGAGCACTGTGTGCTCAAAGGTGCTATCTGAAATCTTATAAATAAAAAATAAATAAATAAAATGTGGAGTAGAATTAAACTTGTGTGGTTTAACACCAAAATAAGAAACTACGTAAATCCAAGAATGGATGCAGGTAAGGCTACTGACCCCACTTGCCCCAGTGCTTCGAGTCCACCAACTCTCCCTCAGGGTGCCTGCAAGGAAGCCAATCCTATGATGGGTGGCACAGAACTCAGTCAATATGACTAAATGAACCCCCATCTTTTTTTTAATTCTGTTTATGATCCTACTCTTCCCTGGGACAAGGCATCCTTTGGCCCTCACTGCTTCTCCTGTTGTCCTTTTGAAGGAGTCCTACTTGATGCCAGGCCCTCAGGCCATGCAAACATGCAAGAGTTAGGCCCTCCCAGCTTGACCCAAAGGACAGGGTTGCTTCTGCTCTTCTGTGAGTACCCCATTAAATCTGATCAGTTTTTGTGGAGGTGAGGCTCTGGAGAAGTCCAAGTGAAGAAAAGTTGGACCCAGAGTAGATGTGATGGGTTAGCAAAGTGTCATCTCCCTGCCACCAACCTGCAGCTTTCTGTCTTACTTGGTTCCCCCAACAGAGTGGGCATGCAATAGTGTCAGCACGTCATCATGTGTACTCCTGTGAATGACATGTAGATGCCCCCCTCCTCCTGTGTATGTGGCTCCAGGCTCCCTCATCTCAAGCCACTGTTTGGAGTCAGACAAATGCCAGGCACCACAGCCCTCCATCCCCAGAGGAGGAGAGCAGTCCTGTGGTTGCTTAATCCTCCTCACCCCAGCTGGCCCTCTGACACTCTAGGTTCATTCCCAAACCCAGGTTGTCAGCACTCCAAGCAGTGGTGCTACTGCTGTGTTAGCGGGGTGAACCTGAACCCCAATTTTGGTGAGAATTTTACCATTAATGAACAAATGAGGGCTTGGCCCTGCTAAGGCAAGATGAGAGTGGGTCAAACTCAAGACCAAGCATAACCATGGGCAGACAGGATTAAAAACTAAAGTAACTTAAACAGTAAATAAATGATTGAGCAAGGATTATAAACAGTCATGCACTGTAGGTATAGTGGAAGGCAGATGATTTTAGTGGAATCAGCAGTACCTTTGTTGTGGGACAAGGAGTTGGAAAGAGTCATGTGTGGGGGCAAGGAGTCCATGTAGCTATGGTTGTTCGATGGGTGTAGAGTCCTTGTATTCGTGCAGTGCAGAGCATTGTGTTTGTGAAATATGGTACCCTTGAGTTCAGGGTGCATGGACCCCTTCCATTTGTGGAGCACGTGACATGGTTCCATGAAATACCACTATGATGCCTTTGCAGTCATAGGAGATGGAGATAGTTTGAACAATTAAACAAACATATACTGTGGCAAATTGAGCCCCGCCAAAAAGAAGCATGTATAGGACTCCTGTTAACTCCTATTTTGAAAGTATTTGACTTCCAAGAATACGGTTCAAAGTTCCAAATGATTTCTTAGGAAGAATTTGACTCTCAAAAGTAACAAAATAGGTGATATCTATGGGCCTGATTTTCAGTCCCTGAAGACTGACGCAAGCCCTCGGTGTGCCAAACATATGGTGCATGGGGCCTGCGTCAGTCTCTGCCTGCTGCATCCGAATTTGGACTGCGTGCACCAGATGCAGGCACCTAGACCACAGAAGCATGGTTTAGCCTGCACCACACCCAGAAGGCTAGGTTACGGGGTTTGCGCCAAACATGTGGCACAAGCCAATGCAGGGAAACTGCCGCAATTGCACCTGACCTATGAAAAATTGGGTGCAGTTATGCAAAGGGGCTGACGATGGGCAAAACCTAAGTCCCTTGGTGCAGGGCTGGGCACAAGCCCTGCGCCAGCATTTGAAAATCCTGCCCTATGAAGGCATGGAAGTACAATGGTAGAATATTCTGAAAAAAAAAATCAAATTTTTGTTTATTTTGTTTATTTAGATCTAGGATTACAATTACCTTTGAGCCAAGGCTCTTTTACAAAGGTTCCATGTCAGGAGAGTACATACATGTTAAACAAGGGCATCCAACATTAAAGAGAGCATACAACAATAATCATCAGTTCAGGTACGGCACCACGGTAAATAGGATACATGAATAACACATACAAGGAATCATTTCAGAAACCTAGAAGAAATCAGGGAGGAAGGGTGAGAGGACGGGGGGTTGGCAGCCGAAAAAAAGACTAGAGCAACTCATGGCATTGTCGAGGAACATCAGAGGGGGTGGTTGATCTCAGTGGGGAAGGGGGAAGTTAGAGGTGGCAGTTACATGAACTGGAGGCCATGAGATGATGATGGAGGCTTGATTTGAATATGCCCAGTGAGGAGGTGAAGGTGATGTGAGTGCTGAGGGCATTCATCCAACTGGGTGCACAGTGTGCAAAGGATCTTTGGCCCAGAGTGGTGTGGCATCGGGGGACCTGTAGAAGCTGACGTTCAGACCCTCTGGTGTTATGAGGATTAGTGTTTGGGCACAGGAGGGCTTGGACACTAGGTGGAGTAAGGCACAAAGTAGTTTTTTTCCCCCTCAAGCAGGTAAGGTACTTTATGCGGTTAGCGAGTTGAAGCCATCCCATTTGAGCGTAAAGCTCACATGTATGTGTGAGTCGGTGGGATCCAGTAAGCAGTCAACAGGCCTTGTTTAGGGAGGTTGTTATGCACCTGAGGGTGGTAGTAGAGGCAGAGCCATAGATTATGAGGCCGTAGTCTATGACAGAGACCACAGAGCTCTGGATAGCAATCTTCAGTGCTGCCTGGGTAAGATGCTATCTATTTCGGTAGAGAATTCCAATGCGTGAGTTTACCACTCTGGCAACACTATCAATGTGAATCTCATAAGATAGGCAAGGGTCAAGTGAGATTCCAAGGTATTTAAAAGATGACACTTGTTCGAGGGTATTACCAGCGCTTGTATTGATATCAAGGGGGTATCGCCTGTGTTTGTTCACTATGAATTTCTGTGAATTTCAATAGCAATATTTTGTATTAACTTCCAATTTTGACTTCCAAAAATTTGGAATGTCTTTCAAATTCAGACCTATGGACAATTTTAACATGCCTCAAAATAAAATGAACTGAACTGCTGGTCTAGTCTTATATGTAGGAAGCCTTCAAGTTAGCAGTAACATACAGTAGCTATATGCAAAATGGCCACAAGAGGTCACTAAAAGACAAGTCTTCACTAGATACTGCTCAGTAAGACCAGCTGTGCAGAGAGAAAAAGTACCCTACTAGTTTAAATTCAGATGAATGGATGGATGGATTGACTTAAGATAAGTAAGATATGCTAAGATAATAAGACTTGTAAGATAAGTAAGCTATGCTGTCCATCAGTGTAGAAATGTAAATGTAACTGAAGAAAGACATTGTTTAGGGAAAAGATATGGATGCAAAAACACATGTACATTATGTTTCCGACAGGCAATCAGTGTGTGCATTAACAAATGTTCTTTATTTTTAAAACTGTATTTTAATCAGATAACGTGGCCTTCTGTATTATGTTAATGTTGCACTTTTGCTGGTTCAGTATTTTGCTTGGGATGTGGTAAAATAGTTTTTGTTTTCTTTAATTGCGTCTATTTCGGTCAGATTTTTTTTTTTGCATGATGGAACAGGATTCTTGTCAAAGTATTTAACACAAAAGGGTCTGATTAAACACACGCTGTAAATAGAAAATTGAGTTTGAATCCACACTTCAGCTATGAGTCTTCTTTAGAAATTATTTATAAAGAAAACTATGAGTAAAGTTAGTTTACATAGGTTTTTTTCTTTATAAACAATTCCTAAAGAAGACTTTCTGTCTAAATGCTGACTTCTGTTTCAAGTGTGCATTTCGTGTATTTGTTTTATGTGTAGCCTACATGGTGCTGCACCATCCGACAAAATCTAATGATTACTTTGAAATTGTTGCTACTAGTTGTCGAATCTGTAAGTAATAAGACATGACTGGAGGGGGGGGGGTTGTCCTTAGCCACCTGAAGTACAATTGAAGGTTATTTATTGCTGCACAACTCATAAAATCTGGAGACTCTTATTGCCATTTTAAAATTATAATACTCAGACCAAAAACAACAGCAAAAACATACTGTTTTTTTTAATAAGATGTGTTTATGTGCCTGAAAACTGAACAAATTCCCCAAAATACTGTAGGTAAATGAAATGCCAAGAGAACAAACTTTAGAATCCAATAAACTAAAGTAGAATGCAGACTATGGCATGATAATTTAGCATTTCTATTAAATCAAGACTGTTTCTAACCCATTGGATATGTTGAGTTACTGTAAATGTAAGGGTCTGGAATATCAGCCAATCAGCATGTACAATGTCTTCAGGCTGTCATTTTTGGCACATTTAATTGCATGAAAAACACTATAACCCCCATTTATATTCACAAAGAATTCCACAAATTGCATGGATCTGATTACTCTGCCAGTTTCTGTGATGTTAGGAACTTCTGTAGTAAGAAGTTCAGGACTGGGGCTGGCCCAATAGTGCGGAGGGTTGAGGTGCTGTATGCCATATGTGTCGCCACACTGGTGACCTGCATTCAGAGGCGGCCAACCAGGGGATGGTGGATCAAACACCCCTGAGGATGCTTTCCTCCTCTGCGGAAAGACAATCACACTTCAGTGCAATACTGCCACCTGGGTGACCACAGGTGGCAATGCACTCCGAGAGACTTACTAGGTGGAGGATGCCAGTGTGACGTGGTCCATGCTCACGTGTAAGCTTGCAAACCACCCCAAAGCTGGCACTCTAGAGGAGAAAACCAGGAGGAAAAATCCTAGACAGCAATGATGAGAGGTCCGACCCACCCCACATGCCCTGCACTGGTGACAGTGCATCTCTCCGCAAACTGGATCCATTTTCTGGCAGGTAAGAGGGGACCTGCCAACCCCGCCATGGGGTGAAGCTGTGGAGAAAGAGTGGAGGTTGAGCTGGGATGCCTGATGACAAGGCGTGGAGGTGTCAGACCAGGATAAGAGGGGCTATACCGGAGCAGCATAAACAAATTAACTAACCAAACAAAACTAAAAGAAGTTAACCATTGGCATGTCAATGTAAACTGATGACTCCCATCATCATTAGCAGATGACACAGTATCTGCTAGATATTTGGAGTTTCTGGATGTCATAAAAGTAATTTTCTACGTGATCCATAACCCAGCTAAAGGAATTCCCATTCATACCATTAAATTATTGTAGACTCTGGTAATGTAGTGCTATGACTGCATTCCTTACACATTGGTTGACAATTACAGGGCCTGTTCTATTTGAAAAAGGAATGCTGCCCAGGAATACATATTGATCTGCTGCTTTTTCCATAGTTCCATTACACTTCTAATTATTCAAATGTGTGTCATAGCTTCTGAATCAAACACAGTATGTTGTGTTCTTAGGTATAAATCACAAGAGTCTTAGGTAGTATAAAGCAGATAATGTTAATGTTGGGTTTAACACAACACAGTCTCTGTGACATGCTGCCTCAGGTCTCTTTCTTCTTGTGTATCTCTTTCTTGTTCTAGTGCACTGAGGCCCTGTAGTGATCTGAGAAGAAATGCAGTAATCCTTTAGTTACCAGATTTAATATTTACCCTGGGCAGCCACCAAAAAGTGGCAGAAGTGGATTGGTGTTTAATTAGCCATTTGGAAGTTGACGTCTCTCCAATAGTGAAGTATCCCCAATACTGCAACACAGGATCCCACTGCATATTAACCCATGTCCTGGGGTGTGGAATGTGTACCAATAATCTTCTGGCTCTGAGGCAAGACTTATGCCAACTGAGTTACACTGATATAACATCTTTACAAGGAATTTTAAAATTAGAATATTATTTACAGTGAAACTTGCCAGTAAGGACATCACATATTAAGGAGGGCATGATTTTAAGGACATTTCTTGTAGTCCTGATGGCAGTAATGCGCTACCTGCATATTAAGGGCACATTCATGGTAAGAACAGATCCACTGGTCTGGAAGGAATCCTTAATAGACAAGTTCCACTGTATTTGTAATTTGTGACAAGGAAAGGCCCACTAAGCAGCAACAACTCTTTTCCAGGTGTGTTCTGAAGGCTAGGTTACATAGGCCTGTTTTATTGATGTGGGAAATGCTGGCCTGGACAATGGAAAATTCCCTTCTCTTATGATAAGTGCCATGGAATCTTTAATTTCCACATGGCCAGCGAGCAGAGATAAGCAGAAGGGCCCTCTGTACCTTGCTGTGCTGTGGATTTCCACAGTATACACACCCTGAATTCCAATATATTCTACATCTACGGGAAGTCTATTAACATCTTATCTAAATGATGGATATCTATATATCCCCAAATTAAACCTATGTTTGTGTACACATAGGGTTGGAATGACTGGTTTGGATACATTCAGAACTTTCCAGAACCAGTGACATTTATTGTAAAAGAACCTTATCAGAAGGTTTTTTTTCCTCCCCAGGTTCGGATAATTTTTAAAACAGAAGGTCTCTATAATTAAGGATGGTGGTTCTGAAAAGACTCAGAAAGAAGGCTGAAGGTTGAGAAAGGATTGAATGAGTCGGGTCTATAGGAAGTGATCATACTCACAGTGGTGTTAAACAAGGGGAATTAACTCACAGTATGCCACTAATTATAATTACTATAATACTATACAACTCCAAGTTGTTTTTAGATATCTTTCCCTTCACAGCAATAGTTTATGGGTGGAAAATGATGGTTACAACTGTTTCTGTATTTAAAAAACAAATGTTCAGAAAGCTCAGATAAAGTCTAAATAACAATCAACACCCTTCATTGCTTATCAGAACCTTTCAAAACCTTTTGTGGTCCTTCAATCCTTATCTGCACAGCCTACAGTGATAATATGGCCATGCTATTTTCAAACTGTTTACTTTATTTGACTGAGAGGAATTTAATGTAGCTGCATTCATTCAGGCTTGAAGAAAACAAGGCAGCCTGGTTTGTTTAGCATTTTATTGTATTGTATTTTACTGTCCTGTACTGTATTGCACTGCACTGCATTGTATTTATTGCATTGTATTATATTGTGCTGTGCTTTACTTTACTGTATTGTATCACATTGTACTGCATGATATTTTATTGTGTCGTATTGTTTTGTACTGTATTGTGCTGTGATGTACTGTGCTGTACTGTATTGTATTGCATTTCATTGTACTGTATTGTATTTATTGCATTGTATTGTACTGTGCTTTACTTTACTGTATTGTATTGTATTGCACTGTATTGTAGTGTATTATATTGTACTGTACTGCACTGCATGGTATTATATTCTATCGTATTGCACTGCATTGCATTGTATTCTATTTACTGTATTGTATTGCATTGTACTGTGTTGTACTGTATTGTATTATATTGTACTGTACTTTGCTTTACTGTATTGTATTGCATTGTATTGTATTATATGTATTGTACTGTGCTGTACTTTACTGTACTGTGTTGTATTGTGTTGTGTTGCATTATCTCTTTAGTTTTTGACATAAATGGTCATTGCAGACACAACAAAAAATATTTTTAAGATCATACAACAATAGAAAAATGTCACACAATGATACATGTTATAAAACATATGATTTACAGATCTCCAAAGGTCATACAAAGTGTGAAAATGCCTCCTAATACACCACTGCACTAGTTTACTATTACTATAGACAACTGTTGGTCTCAATTTAAAATTGTTATGAAAGTGGCTATTTTTGATTAAGAGCGTCAGAATTGAGTATACAATTGATATTGTACAATTCACTTGACCCATACTGAGAGAGTTTAAAAACTCAGTTAAGTATTTTTGTTTCTGGAGGGTTCATATCAAGGTCACATCAGTAAAGTGTACTCGAAACTCTCTTCACAATTTAGATCACAGTAACAAAGTGAGGTAACATAACAGTGCTAGATTTGTTATGTCTGTTTCATAACCAATTGCTTTGCAAAATTTGGAACCTAAACAGTATTTTGTGTCGCACAGTATATCCAGCACTATATAACTAGCCTTAAGACACACTACCTGCATAAGCAGTCATATGAGATCTAGATTTAGTATTTGCCATATTGGTCCTTGCAAGAACAGATCCAGAAGCAAATGATTTGATACCTTTTAATGGACCAACATAGATGTAACAACAAGAACAAAGTGCTCTAACTTTCGGACCAACCAGTCCTTCTGAAGGCTTCTGAAGAAGGACTGGTTAGTCTGAAAGCTAGAGCACTTTGTTCTTATTGTTACATCTATGTTGGTCCATTGAAAGGTATCAAATCATTTGCTTCTGGATCAGTCATATGAGGGAACTCCTATTGCAACAATTTATACAGTTTTTCTTACAGTTAAATTACATTTTTTAGTAAACATTTTTACGCAGAGTTCAATTTCAGATGTTGAGTTGCCTTGATATGTCACTTCGCTTGACCAGTTGATTTAATGTGAGTTGGCATCACTAGGATTCAAGTCTCTAATAGTCCAATAAATTTTACATTTTGGGACCTCCCATTCTTTATTAAAGCATCAGTACAATGAAACTGAGCAAAAAAAAACTGACCCTAGCATTTTTTTCACTGTAAAACATTGCAGACATCTTCTAATTCTTCTAATTTTATTTGATGTGAAACATTTTATAGGTCTACCAAATATTGAGTATGTCACAAATGTTTTAATGTACTGTTTTTCTCTAGTAAAAAGATGGCTGCCACATTTGGCTTAGAAGTAGTATTATCGACTTGGCAAGGGTTAGGCTTGAGAAAATTAATTAAAAAAAACTCTTGGTATACCGCATAGGAGGTACCTAGAAAGGTAGATTTGACAGGCATGCTAATATTGTTATTAACTGTAGCTCAAATGAGCTGTTTGAAAAAAGCAATGCTGCTTGCACTGTTTGGAAATGGTGCAGAGAAGGGCTACTAAGATGGTGCATGGACTGCATTACAGGTCATATGAAGCAAGACTCGGGGAGCTGAACCTATACTCCCTTGAGCAGAGAAGAAACAAAGGGGACATGACTGAAACATTTAAGTACGTGAGGGGATTTAACACAGCTCAGACAGGCAATCTATTTCAACAGAACATGGCAGCATGCACGAAAGGGCATGATATGAGACTGGTAGGAGGAAGGTTCAAAAGCAACCTCAGGAAGTACATCTTCACACAAAGAGTGATAGACCCATGGAACAGCCTGCCCCAGGAGGTGGTAGCATCAAAGACAATCAGAGAGTTCAAACTCGCATGGGACAGACATATAGGACAAGTTAGGATGAAGGCTGCATAGGGAGGGGGTAGTTTCTAGGGCAGACTAGATGGGTCACACGGCCCCCATCTGCTGACGCTTTTCTTATGCTTCAGTAAAGTCACTTGTAGGAAAACAAGCTCCATGCTCCTTAGAGTCCATCTGTCCCTGCTGCATTTCTTGCTTTTAAGTCATAATCCTCTGCTGTGACACCACAACCTGTTATCACGGAAAATATTCTGATGTCGCAAGCAGGATATTGTGATTTCAACTCAAAAAAAGTGCAGCGGGAACAGATAAAGTCTTTTCAAAGGCATGGAGCCTGTTTTCATGGAAAATGTCTTCAGTAATAAAAAATGAAATTTCCAGAAATTTAAATTTGGGGGGGGGTTTGTATAACTGAGGAGTTATACTGATGCCAACTGTGAATTCTTGGCTGGAAATCAGAAAAATCACTTTAAGTAGAATTCATGGGATTTAAGACTCCGGAGAAGTGTTTTAGGTTTACATTTGTGGGTGAGAATGATATAAATATAGTTTTTCTTTAGTGCACATGCATAAAACCTTTTTGAGCCACTTAAGACCTGACTCTGGCTCATTGTTTTCCTCACAAATGGTTATGAATAATTATGATCCATTAATTGTAGATTGTAGATTTGCAAAAACTATGCCACTCCTTCTCTTAAAGCAGGCCAAGCATTTGAAACATTATAACTTTTCTACTGATCGGCATTTTCTAATTTATAAGTAAACAAGTTTACTTAAAATCTTTAGAGATTTGAGAAATATAAATATGTAATCTGATTGAAGGAGCTAGTAGGCATATTTTGGAAGATACCCCCAACCCTTTAGCTACTGCTACACATCCTGATTTTCATGGGTCTCCGGAATTTTTTTTTCTTCTCTTCTGTAGTTATGTACTCAGAGGGAGCCCAGTAGGTATCCATCAAGTGGCAAGAATAGTTTTCTCAGTCATGAAAAACAGTCCCAGATAGATGTATAGTCATCCATGAATTTCATTATAAGGTCTCCTAAATCAGCCTTCTTGTTAAACCTAATCCTTTGGGACGGCATTCTCAGGCAGGACGAGTAAACACTTACGGCAGTTTTAACCCCAATAGAGTTAGCTGCAGAACATAATTTCAGACTGCTTCTCCTATAGACATATATTTGCAATCAGTGGGGCTTCCAGCATGCTCTCAAATGATTGTTCTATTACCTGGTACAAAGGACCACAGGGCAACGTAGCTCTCTGATAGTTGATGTTCATTGTTCCGAGTCTCGGTCTAGAAGTAAATAACTATCCTGACATTTGAGGTTTTATTTATTTGCAATGTTTGGAAAGAAAGGCAAGCTGAACTAATAGCTGCTTCTTTCCAGATGCAGCCTGGGGTACAGGGAAAAGGTGGAGGGAAATATCAAAAGGAGTCAGAGAAGCATGTACTGTATAATACAAAGTGTATGACAAAATAAAACTACCGCAATCAACAATCAGTAACAAGCATAGAACAGGAGGAATTTAACTAGTGCAAAACTGACAAAAAACAGTATATAGCAATGAGGCAAACGTGAAACAGCTCATACAGAGGTTTTTTTTTTTTACAGTTATCTCTTTTTCTCCCGGAGTCCTCTGCATCCTTCTGACGTCCGCCACCCTGAGACTGGCACTGGGTATGAGACCCCCTCCCCTTGACCCCATGACTTACCCTTCATGGCAGGGGGTGGGGAGCGACTCGACCCACTGGACCGGATTTAGTGTTCAGGGAGGAGCCGCCCTGGGCCGTCGAGGAGGGGGACCATCGTCATCCTCACAGAGGACTCCCATTTTCATCTCTTTCCTTTTTTTTCCCCGAGGTCATGGCATGCAGTGGCAACAGCGGTGGCAGTGCGCATGCTCCCGTCCGCATCCCCACCAAGCGCCTGCCACAGACTCTCGCCCACAGTCTCAGTGCTGACATGCCACCTCCTAGCCTCCGCTAGGTGGCAGGCAATCGCCAAGCACTGCGATCCCCCCTCCCCAGAGAAGGAGAGCAGTCCTGGGGATGCTCAGTCCTTCTCCTCCCTGCCAACCCCCGGCATCCCATGTCTGTTTCTGAACACGGGTTGTCGGCGTGAAGCGAGGTAAGGCATCCAGCACCTCAGCCCTCAGCGCCGCCGGGCCAGCTAGTTTATACAGAGTTGATGATTAATAGTATTATCTACTTTTCTTGCCTGTGATGCATATATAATAACTGGCCATCCATTTTCTTCAATGGCGATGGCCAGTTGATATTTGCTGTAATAACCAGCTGATGATTACGGCAAACACGCACCTTGTCATTCAAAGCAGCCACTCCTTCATTGACTGCCCCTCTCCTTTTGGGCTGGCCAAACAGTTCTGGAAACATGGCGGCTCCATATCAAAGTAGCGAGGAGCCATTAGAGTGAGAGTCCTGCTGTTTATGTTTTAATAAAATAGCACTGCATCTAACTGTAAAGTTAAAAAGAAGAGAGAAAAGCCTGTACAAAATCTAGCTGGGTGATCTTGCTTTTTTGGCTGCCTCCAAAAAAATCAGCTGCCACCACGAAAGGCTTCGTGTGTGACTGGGGTAAGCGCAATCGTGTTTTCATCACATAACCAGCGGACAAAATAAAAAATAAAATAAAAACATGCAGCTTGTGAATGGATGGAGGGAAACAGAGAGACTGTGTGTGTGTGTGTGTGTGTGTGACAACTCAGGGGATCGCCACTGAAAAAAATGGATGGCCAGTATATTATATAAAATTAAAGCTAAAGAAGTGTGGATATGAGAATTTAACGCACATCCTTAGTATGGAATGCTTTGATAAACTCCTTGGGCTTCTCCCTCAGGGTTTATGTGGCATCCCACACCTCAGGTGTCCATTAAATTCTCATATCATGCATCCTTTATTCTATATTTATTTGTGAATTTTTTCTGGGTGGCTTCTGTAAATGGAGTCTCACACTGAAGTGAAGCTATCCAGTGAACAAAAACAAATTAATAATATAAATAAAGAAATATGGTACAAATAGAGAAACAAAATTACAAAGGCATGATATCAGGAAGGCAAACCAAGCAGATAAGGTACAGGAACAACATTAAACCCATACAAAAATGCAGTGCAAATGCAAACGTGCAACTTGTGAAAATGTGTTACAATAGTGTAAAAGTGTACAGTAAGCAGGTGGGGCTGCTGACAGTAAGTGAATGTACAGACTGAGACTAGAGCCAGGCACCACTAGGTACAGCACCACCGAGTCCTAGTTAACTCTCTCTTGGCATAACAGCAAGAAGAGGACTTCAGGTTGGATGGCAGTTATTCCACAAGTGAGGGAACTTGTAGGAGAAAACTGCTTGCTTTCTGGCTTCCCAGAGAACACAAGAGCAGTGTACACCAAGACTCCAAATTCTGTATTGTCAAATTAATTTATGAAGGTGAAAAAGCAGCACTTCAGTGGCAGGACACAACTAGAGGTGTATAAGCTTATGAGTATGGGTGCATAAGCTCATGGGAATTTCTGAATTGGCCATAGTTAGTGTCAATATGACAAAAAATGACCAGATCTTACTTCAAGGGAGGCTCTTGCAACAGGCAATCACTGGTAGGACTAAGTCAACAGGCACCAGAACCACACAGAAACCTTTCTAGCTAGCAGTGTACCATGGGGGACTGCCCACAACCAATGTCCCCCCGCTGACATCAGCCTATCCTATAAAAGTGGGTAGTCCCCCACACCATCCCTATTTCTTTCCTGCCATCAACCCATGCACGCCGGACCTCTGACACCCCCGCTGCTACAGTCAACCACCATTTCCTGTGCTTCATGCCTTTTTTATTTTCCTTTTCTTTTTAGGCATTAACATCAATTTTTCGGTGTGACTGGATTCTGGTTTATGTCTTCTCAACCTGCCTCATCTTCCAGCCACTCCACGAAGTGTGTCTGCAGCAAACAGATTACAAAAAAAGTCAGACATTCTGCTTGCATCCTCTGCTCAGGCCTCAGCCATAACCCTGAAGCCTGCCAGTTTTGCCAGAAATTTAACTAGGCCACTGAGACGTCACCTGAAAATTCTGGAGAGCCAGCTCCTCAAATAGAAGCTCATCATGATGAAACAGGAGCTGCAGGCCAGGAGCTCTTCAACTTCACCTCAGTCCTCTGGGGCTTCCTCCTCTTCTCTCACTGGTAAAAAATCTAGCAGGAAGCATAGACACTGAGATAAAGACCGGGGCTGGGCCCGTTCCACTTCCCACTCGCAGTCTCCTCACAAGCCTTCGACCACTTCTGGGTCTTCCTCTCATGGGAGGTTGGCCTCTTTGGCCCTACCAACACCTACTTGCCACCTGCTCTTATCTTGGTGGTGGTTGGTGGCTCATTGGGGCAGGAGACTTCATCTCCTTCACCCCAGCCCCTGATGCTTAGGCCCCTATCTTCTGCAGGCTCTCAGCCAGGTGGCTAGACCAGTGATGGTTCTTTGGGTGCTGGTCCTTCAGCCGACACCCCCTGGCCAAGGCACTGCATGTGTCAGTCCTTTTCACAAGGACTGACACCAGTCTTTCTAAGCAGTGCCTGCTGCAGGCTACCAACACTTCCCCACATCCAGTTTTGCCTCAGCCTTCACCTGGGAAGTCTGTGTCCTCCCCAACGCTGGTCTCTCCTCTGCCCACACTTGTGAACACCCCTCCCAGGCTCCTGTGACACACGCTAGCTGAGTGACCACTAGTGCTGCTTCAGCTGAACCCAGTGCTGGCCCCTCCTCTGGCACTTGCAGGACCTATGCTGGGGTACCCAATGCCAGCTCCAGCAGGCCTGACACTGGGTTACGCTTACCTGGTGCCAGCCTATCCTTATCCTCTAGTCTACAATTACCCTGCACCGGTGGATATTAACACCCTGTTCAATTCATGGTGGACTCTGGTGCAACAGCTGAACCCTGCACCAGTGGGCCCGCCGCCAGCATCTCCTTATTGCCCTCCTGGGACTCAGCCTCCTCTGGATCCTGTCAGACTGGGCCCCAGTGATAATCAAACATCAGGTACCAGGTCCAACTTTGGTTTGAGCAGACACTTGGACCGACGTCAGTCCCTTGAGAGTGAGCCAGATGGCGATGAAGAAGAGGACCCTGACTATTTGGACTCTTCTTCTCTGGAAGGGGATTCCTCTGGAGAAGAGGAGCAGCCCAGGGCTTTCCTCAAATCTCCACCTGATGACCTTTCTTTCCTGGACATCATGAGGCATATTCAGCCCACCATAGGCTGGGAGACAGAGGAGCAAGACCCAGAACGTTGCCAGCTGGCCATTTACCTATGCCAGATAGATGCCCTTCCTTTCGTGGTCCCTCTCCTCATTGACTCTATGAGGATGTCAATAGGGCAGCCTGGAATCACCCCTCTACTACCCTGGTGATGCCCAAGAAGGTGGACCGACTTTACCATGCCCCCACCTGGAAACCCTTATTCGGGGGGCAGCAAAAGGCTGACTCTGTGGTTTTCAGTGTGGCCCATGACCGGTCGAACGCACTAAGCAATCTAAACACCTCAGTGCTCTCCCTCCGGACAAGGAGTCCAGACAGTTGGATCACTTGAGTAAGAGGGTCTACTCTTTGGCTACTCTGGCCATTAGGGCCATTAACTCTTTGGCCCATATGGTCCAGTACCAGAATGTGTTGTGGGACCAGGCCAGAGAACTGGTACAGGCCCTAATCCATGATACTGCTAAGAAGCAGCTAGCCTAGACTCTTAAGATGGGCTTGGACACTGGTAATCCTGTCCTCTGGGCTGCCTATGATGCCATTGATGCCTCGGGCAGAGGGACAGCCTCGGGTATCTGTCACTGGTGCTGCTCTTGGCTCCGGTGTCTGGGTTTGCCCCAGATGTGCAGTCTAGCATTCTGGGCACCCCCTTTCAGTGTTCTGTCCTCTTTGAAGGAGACGTACAGGATCTGATCTCCTCCCTCCAGGAATCGGGCTGGTCCCTCCAGGCCATCCACTCCTTGTGCCATACGCAGCCTAGGTCTGGCCATTGGTCACCTTTCCACCGCTCATCTCGCCAGCAGTCTCACCCTCCTGCCAAAGGCAGGGTAAGGGTAAACAGGCATCAGCCCCGGCAGCCACCACCACTAGGTCTCTCCGGGTGGCTGCCCAGGCCCTGCCCGTGCCTGCTTCTACATCCTTACTTGTTGCTAGACCCCCATCCAGTAGAGACTCTGAGGGAGACAGTTGGGGGTCACCTCTCCCTCAACCTTGATGGGTGGAGGGAGATCACTTCAGACAGCTGGGTTCTACAGCTCATAGAACATGGCTACACTCTTGAACTCCTCGAGTGACCTCATGGCAACCCTTCGGGCATCTCTTTCTACCCCGCAGATCATCTGTCTCTTATCAGGGAGGAGATTCAAGCTCTGTTATTAAAAAGAGCCATAGAGCCTGTCCCTCATGTTCAGTGGGTCGGGGGGGTACTATTCCCATTTCTTTCTGGTCCCCAAAAAGACCGGGCACCTCAGGCCCATTTTAGACCTGAGTGATCTGAATCAGTTCATACAGTACTAACGCTTTCGCATGGTCACCCATCGGGGCTCCTGCCTCTCCTGCACCAGGGGGACTGGCTTTGCTCTCTGGGCATGCAGGATGCTTACCTGCATATCAAGATTTTCCTTCCCACAGACATTTCCTCCACTTTCATTTCTGAGGTGCCCATTTTCAATTCTAGGCTTTCTCCTTTGGCCTGTCCTTGACTCCCAGGGTTTTTACTAAGTGCCTGGCAGTGGTGGCAGCAGCCCTCAGGAGGCAGAGCTTCTATGTTTTTCCCTACCTGGATGACTGGCTCCTGGCGGCCCAGGAGCACCTTCTCCAGACCCTGGAGCATACCTTCAGTCTCTTTCAGGCCATGGGGATCACTATCAACATGCCAAAGTCCTGTCTTATGCCCTGACACAGTGACTCCAGTACATAGGGGCCATTATGGACACATCCCAAGGCATGCCTTTCTTGCCCCTGGACAGGGCAGACCGTCCAATGGACCAAGAGCATCTGGTATCCTCTAGCCATGAGGTCCCAGCCAGGGCTTTCCTGTGTCTCCTGGGTCACATGGCAACAGCCATTGCCACTGTGCCTCTAGCCCATTTGCACATGAGGATTCCTCAGTAGATGCGGGTCCAATGGGACCAAGGCATGGATGACCTGTACCAGCTGGTCATGATCTCCGATCCTGTTTGATGAGTTCTGTCCTGGTGGCTCAAGCCAGCAAGCCTCTTTCGGGGGGAGGGGGGTTCCCTTTGCTCTTCCAACCCCTCGCCTGATCCTGACATCAGATGCCTCAGGTCTTGGCTGGGAAGCCCACCTGGGAGCTCACCAGAGTCAGGGCATTTGGACAGACAAGGAACAAGGTCTTCTTATCAATGTCTTGGAGATGCGGGCTGTCCTGTATGCTCTTCAGGCCTTCCAGGCTCATCTCCTCCCAGGTCCACTCTTAGTGCAGATGGATAACATGTGTGTGGTTTATTACATAAACAAGCAGGGGGAACACATTCCTACCTGCTGTGCAGAGAGGTGATGAATGTTTGGTATTGGGCAGTTGAGCATGGTCTGGAGCTCTCCGCCATCCATGTTCCAGGCATCCAAAACGTCCTTGTGGACACCTTAAACTGCACCCACTCCAGGGCTCACAAATGGGAGCCTCTGACCCCAGTAGTCGAAGACCTCTCTGACAGGTGGGGGCGTCCAAAGCGGGACCTTTTTGCGTCCCCACTCAATGCAAAACTGCTGCTTTTCTGCTCACTCGATCCTTGGCCTGGTGTTTTCTGATGAGATGCATTGTCTCTCTCCTGGAAGGGAAGGTTTCTGTGACTTCCCTCCCTTCTTGCTCCTTTGGTAGGTACTGCTGAAGCTTCAGATGGAGGGGCTGAGATGATCCTCAAGGCTGCCTTCTGGCCTCATCAGATCTGGTTCTCCTTGCTGTGACAGCTGGTAGTGGAACCTCCAGTGCTCTTGCCCCTGTGCTCTTCCATTAGCAGGGACCCTGGTGTATCCAGACCTCAAATTTCTGCATCACCATGCATGGCTTCTAAGGATGTAGCCATTGCCAGGTTTGGGGTCTCACCTAGGGTCACTGATGTACTGGTGGCTGCTCATAAGTCCTCCACCAGGGTAACCTATGCTATAAAGTGGAAGCATTTTTCTTTTCTCACCTTAGGAAGAAATTTAGGGTTGGTACACAAAGACACCCTGGGTCTGATTCAGGAAGGGTGGTGCAGGGCTTGCATCATGCCCTGCATCAGCCCCAATCTTCTGTGCAACTGCGCCAAATGTATCCTCCACAGCTGTGCCCAATTCAACAATCGTTAGTGCATTTGCAACAATTTTGTTACTTTATGGCAGCTACCTAAGGTTGTGACAGAGTTTAACTTGAATCAATCCATCCACTTTTCTGTTTATTTTCCAGGGCATTCTAATCAGGCGGAGGCTTTGCTCCATAATTTGGACATGCATCGAATCTTGTGTTATTATACACACTGGACAAAGACTTTGAGAAAGTCTGACCAGTTGTTTGTTTCATTTGCCCCCAAAAGAGAGAGAGTGCTCTGGTGTCCAAACAGTGTTTGTCTAAGTGGTTAGCAAATTGCATTGTTTATTGTTACCGAATGTACAACAAGGAACTGCAGGGAGTTGTTAAGGGCCATTCTACCAGGGGCATGGCTGCTTCCATGGCTTGTTTTAGGAATGTGTCCACTGCAGACATCTGTGCAGCGCCACTTGGAGCTCTGTCCATACCTTCACCAAATACTACAGCTTTGACATTGCCTCTAGGCATAGGGCTAACTTTGGCCTGGCAGTTCTCCAGGGTGTTCTCTCTTGAGCCTCTGGCTACTGTGTTTCCTCCTCTTGCTGCTGCTTCCTTTGGTCACTGAAACTGCTTGGGAGTTTGGGACTCAGTGCTACTGGTGATTGCCTGCTGCCAGAGCCTTCCTCAAAGTAAGATAGTACAGTTATGCAAGAACTTACCATAATAGTAACTCTCTGAGAGGAGCTCTTACAGCAGACTCTAATTTTCCATCCTTCCTTCCTGCTCCTCTCTGTCTGCATTTCTCCTATCTCATACAAGTGAGTCTTTTCCTCTCTTTTTCTTTGTTTTGGCTACTGGGAAACCTACTTGGTTTCTTCTTCTGCTGCCCATTCCGAGTCTCCAGCAGGAGAACTGAGGAGGGTGTGGGGACCACCTACTTTTGTAGGATAGGCCAACATCAGTGGGGTGACATCAGTGGTGGGCAGTCCCCCGTGGTACACTGCTAGCTAGGAAGGTTTCTGTGTTTGTCCTGGTGCTTGGTGGCTTAGTCCTACCGGTGATTGCCTGCTGCAAGAGCTCCTCTCGATGATCTACTGTTACTGTAAGTTCTTACGTAGCAATACTAAATTAGTCCAATCAAACTTCCATGTATTTCAGAGTTGGTCCTTTCTTCAGCTGGGAGCCATCAATGATCCTTATGATAGGAAGGGAAGGTAGTTTGGAATGCCTTGGTCTAGAGCCAGAAAGACTAATGGTAGGCCAAACTGTGCCAATCTGTTGTGTGCTCTTTTGTGTTGGTACAATTTTGTGAAATAACTATATTATATTTAAAAGTCCAATTTCTACATAGCAATACATTTGTTTTATGAAATAATGCACATTCTCTTTCAATTTGTGCAAATATAATGTTTTTACAGGTCATATGACTCACCTTGATTTTAAATGGGCTATTGGAGCCTATTTGTGCTAACCGTGTGGGTTTTGTCACAATCTGAATTAAACTATCAAGTTTTCATAACATTTCCAAAAAAATGTGCAATATTTCTATATAAAACAAACACACTCTCAATGAAAAGTGCCTTTTAAAAGGGGGAGGGAGGAGTTTCCATGAATCCTTTGTATTTTACACTGAGCATGCTATAGTCTGGTGTTGGTCAGCCATTTCTATGCATTCGAAAAAGAGCAGTCAGACCTATAGAGCAGCAGTATTCTTCAATCCTTTATCAGAGAAAGGCTAACATTATTTTTTTCCTTTTTAAATCAGCAAGGAAAGAGTGGCAATTATTGTTATGTTACTGTTTCAGTCTCTGTAGTTAATGGTATGTATTTAGGAAGGATGAATTTTCATATTTCAAAACACCTAGGGAAGGATTTTTTCTTTTTTTTGGTGACTTCCTGCAAATTCTGTATTGGTCAAGGTGTCCTGCATACTGTGCTGCAATGCTGTAAGCTTGCAGAGCTGTAATAATAGATCTGCAGGAGTGGAATTCATCATGTATTGGTTGCAACAGCTTTAACAGTCCTGGAATGCAGCATGTGCAGTACACAGAGTTAGAAAATGGTCAAGAAATGTACCCACCTCTGATTGGCTGAGACCCGAGCAAGGGGTACATTTATGCACCAACAGAGACAAGGAAATATTGGTAGCACTCTATATGAGTGCATATTATTGAGTGACTCAATATGAGCGACTCAATAATACCACTCCTGTATAGGGCGACTGCTGCAATACAGCGAGGAATCCTGTATAGCGAGTGTAGCAGTGAATTATACTCGCTGTGTCAGGATATGAGCAGGTGTGGTCCCAAACCATGTTGTGCTGGCCATTTGGCGTAGTGGCTGGAGCCACTACTTGTGAAGCCAGTAAACCTGGGTTTGAGTCCAACAATGGAAAATAAAATGTTCCTTTTTTTTTTTTAAAGTTTGCTCCCCCCCGGAGTTGATAATATAATTTTTGGGGGGTGCGGTGAGCTTGCCCCTCCGCAAAGGGGGCTGCAGGGGGTGTAGCCCCCCAACTAAAGAACAGAAGCAAAGGTTTGTGTCTGAGGACCGTCACTGTTTGCAGTGGTCTCCGATCTTTTTGGGCGCCCTTTTGGTTCAGAGCGATATTTGCGCCACTCTTTGTGTACGGCACTGTTAGGGACTCGCTGTTATCACATAATTCCAAAATATCTTGTCTTAGTGCAGCCTGCCCTTGCACAAAAAAATACCACTGTGCCAATTTTATTTTCAAAATCTTTTGGCTGCTATTTTTTTCCCCTTGCTTAGTGAGATTCAGCTGTATACCCCGCTCATAAATGTACATTAGACACAGTAAAAAATAGCATGATTTACCTGTTTTAAAGGGTTTAAAATTTATTTTAGTACCAGCTTGCACCACCTATATCATATTACACATCCTGGCTGCACATCTATAGAGTTCCATACTCTGACAGCCTGCCCGCTCTTTTTCTTTGCAACCACAGCAGCACATCTCCATATGCAGAAGCAGCAACCGTAAAAGTGCCACTCCTCTCATCCCCAACTGCACTCTCACCACCACACTGTAAACCAACAGCAGTCCCTCACACACAATACTGAATCTGATAAGGGAGCCAAGGAAACCATTATGCAAATGAAAAGCACTTCTATAAAAAAACTCCAGGTGGAGGGCAGACCATAGTAAAAAACAAACAAAACAAAAAAATGCTTTATATTAAAAACAGCAGTGCCCTCTACTAACAGCTGTATCAGTACAGTGACTACTTTACAACAAAATACATGAATATTCACTTCTACTAATTTTTAGTGTTTTTTTACATTTTTAAATTATTTACATGTAACCCCTAGGTGGCACTATCCCTAGGGCTACTACCCCTGCCTGCTTGGCTAGTAGCAGGTTAAGGGGCCTGAGTTCTGAAATGGGTGCCACCACCCAGAGGTCAGGGTTGGTAGTGGTCAAGCTAACCTGGGCACAGCCCTCCGGGACACTGTAACCCCCCTCTTTCCTTACTAGTGGCCGGAACAATAAACAATAATCACTTTCACAATACCCCTAATACACCACACAAGTACCCACACTGTTTGCTCTTACCACTAGTGCTTTCCTCTGGCCAGGCCCTGGAGACCCCCTGTAAAACAAGGTTATACACAGCAAATTATAGCAGTACAGTACTCTTGCACAAACGAACCACAGTCAGGGTAAATGCAAAAAAGAGTTAGATCTGATTTATTTAAGTGACTTGAAGGGGGAGCGTAATCAGGTTAATTTGCTTAAAGACTGTATCAATCAAACAGTTATGCATGCACTTCAGGATCCATAAACAGTCACACACTCTGGGTACCCAGATGGAGAATGGTGGGCTAGCCAGGAACGTTGCAGCTGGTTGGGGCCCTGTGATGGAAGAAAACAACATGCACAACACACACTATTTGTAATCCAGAGCTGGAGGGCTCAGTTTGTGAAAAGAAAACAACAAGACAATCAGATGACACACTTTCTGTTTAGGCTGTTGTTGCAGGGAGCTACTCTGATGATTACTCACAATACCCAAGACTGAACACAGGCTGGACGAAAATCGAGACAGCAGGTGGTTAATCTGGAGTGCCAGGAGAAGCAGGGCACACACGATTCGCCGAGGCATTGTTCCTGTTCAAGTGTAGAGCAGGGGGCTGATCCCCTGGCAGATCTCTTGTCGGTGGCTTTCTTTGCACAGTGGGGTAGTCTGGCAGGGCCAGCGTGGCATGGCCCAGGCCGAATGGAGATGAACACGGGTTCAGTCCGATTAGGCTGGATAAAGGTTCCAGCAAGCAGAACACAGTTCACACAGTGGGGAACCAACTCACGACCCAGTTTCAATACACAGCACATTTACATGTAAGGAAATTCTACTGTACCAGGCAAACCCCTCTCCAGTCATGATCGCAAAGTCTCTGCACAAACTGGGGATTCAAAAGCAGCTGGAAATTCTGACAGGCTGATCACATTCAGCAAAATCTTTGGTTTTCTTCGAGTATGAGCCTGGTAAAAAAATCAGTGGCTTACTTCATTCTCACAAGCTTGGATTTAGTCTGAAATAATTCTCTTCTCTCCCTCTCAGGGGCAGCAGGCAGACATGCAGGCCACAACTCAGGCCTTTCCACAGTTCTCCCAAGTGAAACTACTCAGACAGATGCTTGACTGTCTCAAGCATGTTGCTTCTTCAGTTCCCAACTTAGATCTGCCTCTAACAGCAAGCAGCTTGGGAATTTCCCCAAGATATAAAAGGTTCGGTTGGCTAATCCTCCTGTCAGTCACAACAAAGGCTCCCCCTTAAGGTGCAAAAAGCCCAAAACTATAATTCCTACTGATTTTGACTCCAGACAGCTCCTCTAGTCCGGCTCCATTTTAGATCCCACCAGAACTGATTGGTCCAATTCGTCAGTCCAGGACCAAGATAGTGGATATAAACAAAACAGTCCTTGCTGCAAAGAAGGCAGGTTAGACAAACTACATTATCATTATCACTCTAAATGATTTTCAGCAGATAGTTACATCTTTCAACAGAGCTCTCTCTCAGATTACTTATGACTGTAATCCAGGCAGCTCTTAAAGAGACAGTGCACAGAGGCTATACAGGCACTCTCTGGCAATTACATTTAAACTGCTAAAATGCAGGACACCAGCCTGGCAGTGAGCATTTAGGCAAGCTTGAGGAAGACTTTTCGGGAACCCCATTTGTAGGGGGGTTACATACATTTTTAACCATTGCTGTGTCTAGTTTTGCTGTGACTATCAGTCCAGAATTTCTATACATTCTAATTCTGTTGGCAGCCTAAGGGTTAAATTATGTAATTAAAATGTCACAAATAATCAATTTTCTAAGAGCAATAATACCCTTTAGGGTGCATGGTATGGGCTATACTAGACCTTCCAGGAGTTATAAGGCCCTCTGCCTGAGACTGCGTCGGGCCTCATTATGCCCTGGGCAGTCTGCTATATACTGCCCACCATGTCGGGTATTACTGCTAGCTTACTTACTATTTCCTCCCTTTGTGGCTTGAAGAGTGTCAGCATAATTTTGTAAAGTGAAGGCCAGAGTAGGGTTGGTGGTGGTGGGCTGGGGTCATGGCCTACTGAGTTAAAATATACTGTTCAGAACCATGCCTTCTTGTGGGGGTGTGCATAAGGCAGTAGTCATGGGGATATGCTGTCTGTTGGTGAGGAAGAGTTACTGCATATATTACATTACAAGTCTGACTGAGAAAACCTAAAAGTTTGGCTGAGCCCACTCGACTGGAGGGGTGGAATTTACCATTGACATCCTTGGTCCTATCACTTTTCAGTTCCTTCCACCACCTATGAGTAATTTTGGAAAAAAATAAGCAGAGCCATTTTAAAGAAAGAAATATACATTAGAAGTACTCAGTTATGATATTTACATGAAAAAAGAAGAAAAACAAAAACAAAACAAAACACTCCTCAATTTTTAATGTCTTTTTTTTTCTGCCTTCCTTTTTCCTGGCTCTTTCTTGCCTTTCTTCGCCTTCTCATTCCATTCTTGTCTCCTGTGTGCCTCCATATCTTGGTGGAGTATCAGCTTATGTAACACTTTTATCTCTTCCTGCTAGATCATCTGGCATCGTGATTTTTTTAGGGAAGGGGCTTCTGGACAACCGCAGCTGCTCCCCATCTCCTATGTAGAGTTAGAGTAAGAGAAACAGAAAAAATATGTAGTAATTTCTTTGAAAACATATTATGCCCAATAATGAAACATTAGCATACTCGCTAATGGGGTTAGCAGGTGTGCTAACCTGGGTATATGCAAGCACTCCCATCTAGCCCATATTCAGAAGCCCTGGAAGTGCCCCGCAAACCTGGCAGCACCAATGCGCTAATATACAGCTGTGTTTATGCAAATGAGGTGAGTTCTCTCATCCCCTCATGCATACCGATGCTGCAGTATATTCAAAGGTTTGCAGCGGTGGTGAAAAGTCCCCAAAGCAGTGCTGTTTACTGCCATAGAAAACCACCTCTTAACTGGACACTAAGCCCATATCTGCACTGCACCGTGCCAAAGGCAGGGCGGCTGTATTGCAGCTGCCGCTCCCTATGACCTGTCTAAACAAAGTAAAACAAACCCCAGTGTCTAGTGATATCCCTACCCCCATGGTCACGCATCCAAACACTGTACCATATATCCTGGTGTCTAGTGTTGGCCACCCATCCAAACACAGCAACACATACCCTGGTGTCTGGTGTTATCCCCCCACCCCACAATCACCTGTCCAAACACAGTAACACATACCCTGGTGCCTAGAGGTATCCCCCACCCCCTGATTACCTGTTGTCATATCTAACATCATTCCCTGGTTGTCTAGTATAACTCCCTGATCACTCCTCTGAGCATCTGATACAATACCCTGGTGTTGAGTGGTTCCCCCCCACCGCCCCGATCACTCCACTGAGCGTAGTGCAATCTACCTTGGTGTCCAGTGGTTCCCCCCACCTTCCAATCATCCATTAACACACTTACAAGGAAGCAGTGGTTGTCCAGTGCCCCCCCACCCAACTCACCCACTCACATACTACCTCTCTACACCCCCCCTTACTCGGGTGGCCCGGCAATCATCCAGTTTTGATACAGTGACTGGCATAGCCCTCCTCTCACCTCTGCACCTGGCTACCATATCATATGAGCTGTCAATGAGCATGTGTACTGTACTTATACGGTACATGCACTCACTGGCATCTCATACAACAGCCGGCAGCGGAGGTGAGAGGAGGGCTGTACCAGTCACTATACTGAGCCAGCCACCCGAGTAAGGGGGATGTGGGGAGGTGGTTTGTTCAAGTTTATTGCAGGAAAGACTCCATTGAGCAAGCTCATTCACAAGGAGGTCCTGGTAATCATTGAGAAAACAAGCAATACAAAAATAATGTAGTATACAACGGTGATAGAGGGAGAGAGAGAATACAACATAGTGCAAAAGTTGATACAATCAGGAGCAATACAATAGGTACACTACAATTATGAGACACACCATTCGATACATAACTATTCTAAACATTCAGAACAACCTTAACACAAATGGTGGTTGACACAGTCATAGTGCAAAAGTTGATACAATCAGTAGTATTACAGTCGGTACACTAAAATCATGAGGCAAGCCATTGGACAGATAACCATTCTAACATTCAGAACAACCTTAGCACAAAAGGTTGTTAACACAGTCAGGGACATAAAAATAGGACCTGCACCGACAGTAAGACATATATCTGACACATAACCATTTATTGCACAGCCCTTCTATACATCCTTAGGCCAGTGTAAACATAGGGGAAGGGAGGGGTTTGGGGTAGTAGAATGAATTAGGTGCTTAAATACTTAACTGTGATGATACAGGGAGAGTGCTAGCCATTATGACAAGGGCAAATTTCCCTGAAATATTTGTTTGTCAGAGTCTTAAATACGTTAAAGAAACAAGATCGGGGAGTCTAAGTACAGGCTGAATGTTATTCCAAACTGAAGGGACAATATTGCTAATTGCACCTCTGCTGTGAGAAGTGCATACTCTGGGTACATCCAATAGGATGCATGTGAATTTCCTTAGCGTGTAAGTACCATGCAACCTATGAAAGAGTAAGGAGATGTATGGTGGCAGTTTATTCCACAGAATTTTCAGGGTCAGTGTGCCAATGTGAAGCATCCATCTTGTGGTTAGAGATGTTAAGCCTACTACCTGATAGGGGTCACAATGGTGTGTCCTGAGGGGTGCGTTTGATATAAAGCGTAAGACGCAGTGAAATAGTATGTCAAGCTTATGCAAATTAGCTGCTGAGCTACAGTTATATATAATATCCCCATGGTCTAACAGTGGGAGGAAGGTGACTTGCACCAGTCTACGTCTTATGTCTGTAGCAAAGAGTGATTTGTTCCTATAAAAGAATCCTCATCTTGTTTTTAATTTCCTGGAAAGGCAGTCAGTATGAGTGCCAAATGTCAGTTTGCTGTCAAGCCATATTCCCAGGTACTTAAATTTGTCCACAACCTTCAGGGACTCCCCAAAGATAGTTGTGATGGGTGCTGGCGCCTTCTGGTTATGAAGGGTTGCTGGGTGATGTGTGGGGTTAAAGTACATCACCATACTGTAAAAAGAGAAAGGTTCTGCTAACTGACAGACTTTTATTGTTTTAATTTTATTGTATTTTAATCTTTGTTTTGTGTATTTGTGATTGTTAGGCACCCTGAACCTATGGGAATGGGAGCCTTATAAATAAAATTGTCTTGCCTTGCTTTGCCTTAATTTTCTTTGCATTCAGTAACAATTTGGAGTTGATTAAGTTGTGTTGCAGTAGATTGAAATCAGACTGCAGCTCAGCACATACTTCAGTCAAAGTGGGTTTGGTTGTGTACAGCACAGTATCATCAGCAAAAAAGTGTAGATTAGATATGTGGATGTTGTTTCACAGGGAGTTGATATAAATGGAGAACAATAGAGGTCCTAGTACAGACCCTTGGGGTACTAATCTTTTAATCGGCAGGGGGTCAGAGGAGCCCATCGGTTTTAATTCATTGCATTCTACAGTACCTGTAAGGTAACTGGAAAACCACTTTACACAGAAGCCATCTATAATTAGATTCCTAAGGCACAGATTGAGGAGATTTTGGTCAACAGTGTTGAACGTCTTGCTTAAATCTAGAAAGATGGTGGCAGTGGGTTGTTTAGCATCTAGGGCAATGAACCAGTCCTTGCAAAAACAAAAACAAGGTGCTGCGTCAGCATGTGGTCTGAAAACAAAATAAAATGATTATATTAAATGCAATCTGAAAATAGAAAATAGACTTAAAAATCAACGTTTCAAGCATAGGTCTTCTTCAGGAAATTTCTAAAAGAGAAAAAGCAAAATTAGTGTAGAGGAGATGTAAAATAAGAAATATATATATATATATATATATATATATATATATATATGGAGAAAGAAGAAAGGGAGAGGCTCTGGGAGAAGAAGAGATAAATGGCAAGATAAAGACAGAATCAGGAAAACAAAAAGGTGATGATGGGAGTCACAAGGCATGATAGCAATGAATGAGCTAGAGAAGTCCCCAGGTGTGGACTGTAATGCTTGGACAGCTGGTTCTGATCACTGTATCATTTTTTGTAAAATAAAAATTGGTGATGGACTGTTTGTCATGAGAGATGCTGAGAAATCTGGTGCTGTTGGAGTGACCTCGCTCCCCAACCCTCCAGGTTTCAGCTGAAAGATGAAAGCCATGAGAACATGCTGAAACAGCATGTGAGATCATACACACAAAGGTTTTAGAGACAAGGTGTTACATGACAGGCCAGAAGCTAAGTACAGCCTTTTCTATGTTAATTATAGCTGTAGCTGCTAAAAGGGAAATCAGCATCCCTTTTATGACGTTTCAAGAAGGGCAAACAAGGTTTAGTATCCTGGTGCAAAATCATAAAGATGCTTTCATGTCCTGGAAAGGGAAGCTTATCATGAGATCAAAGAAATGTCATTTGAAGGACATGAGTCATGCTGAGAATTGCTGAATTTAATACTTGCAAAAGACATCCTGTTTTTATATAGATATATTCTTTTATATATTCTGACAGGGAGGAGCTAGGTGACCTCATGCAAAATAGGTGGGGAAAACCAGCTTTTAAATATTAGTTCTGTTTTCCTTCAGGACACGTTTATCTAGACTCTGATCAAGAAACATCCTTGAGCACTTCAAACAGGTATTTAGAAAGAGAGACTAATCTAATTACTGTAGTATGCATTGCACTGTTTAAACCCTTGTTCTTCTAAAAGATTTGTATGTTTTCTGATATAATAGTTCTATATTGTATATTTTACATATTATTATCTATTTTATTAAAACTCATTTTAGAGCTTACTTGGTCTGTCTTTGATTTCTTTCCTTTACAAGTAGAGTATATATGGTTACAGCAGACATTGAGCATAAACTTGAATGGTGATACCAAACTGGAAACAGGTAAGAATAATCTGAGGTCTTTATTAAAGTTTTTAAAGGGTTAATTTTTGTACACCTGGTTAGGTACCCATAGGCAAAGATATCTGGCCCCCCAAAGACAGATATATATGAGCCTGTGCATTGGGTACGCTAGCAAGAGGTTCACAGTTTGAATCCCTCCAAGACTTGAGACCAAAGGTTGATTTGAACCCACAAAAATAGACAAGAGGGTTACCTTGTTCTGTTAAACTGTTCACAAGACTGTGCTCGGAGGTTGGCACTTTGGGAGTAGAGGGCTGACCTGCTGAGTGGGTTTGTGACAGATTGGTTGGCAGCGGTGGCATAAATTTTGGTATTATAAGATTGTATTGTTCAGCATGTCAACTTGAGACCATTAGCTCACTTGCAAAGAAAGAAAAAGGCAGAGTTTTATTTTAAAAGGAAACAGAACTATATCACTTGGTGTACAGTCAAGTTCCTACTGGTTTTATTTTTTTTTCCTAAAGTGCAAGTCAGAGTAGCAGTAGTCAGGGAAGATGGCTTCCGACTCACAGTGTGCACACTGTAGATTACTTAAAGCAGTTGTGCGGGGACAGAGGAGCCCCGTTCGAGGTGACAGCCAAAAAGCAGAACCTCATAGATGCCCTGATGGTAGCAGATACCCAGAGCAGTGAGTCATGGACCATGACTGGAAAGGACCAAACCTCGAATGTGGCAGGGCTAGCAGCCAGTGCAGTATCCAGATCCAATGAGGAGGGCAACAGGGCCACTGTCAGTGAAAGGCCACAGCCGCAGGGGAAGGTCACCAGTATCCTGAGTCCAGAGGTACTCAGGCTGCAAATTGAGTTGTGCAGGATGGAGCTGGAGTTTCAGAAGAAGAGAGAGAGGGAAAAACAAGAGGCAGAATGAGAACAGAGAGATGCAGACCGTGAGGAGCATGAACGCCAGCGAGCTGCAGAGGAGAAGAGGGAGTGAGAACGCTGAGATGCAGACCATGAGGAGCAGGAGCACCAGGGGCAACACGAACTGGAGAAGATATGACTCCGACCAGCGGCACCAGAGCAGGTAAGTTGCTTGGGTTTAACTGGGACTGCAGGACTGGGTTACAAATTGAATTCCAAATTAATAGCCGAGTTTAAAGAGGGGGAGGACATGGATGCCTTTTTAAATTCTTTTGAAAAAGTTTGTATTCAGGCTAAAATTCTTAGAGAGTCCTGGAGCTTCTAGTTTTCCCTGCTACTTACCAGGAAAGCTCGGGATGCATTGGGTCAAATGGACAATGAGGACAGTGATGATTACAGCAAACTAAAATCTGCACTGTTAAAAAAGTTTGAATTAACTGTGGAATCATACAGAGCTAAATTCCGTCAGCTCAGTAGAAGCCCTGGTATGAGCTATGAGGAGCTAGCCACAAAACAATGTCAGTTTTTAAAACATGGGTGGGAAGGAGTTGAGGAAAACTCTGTTGATAAAATTGAAAATGTGATTTTATTAGAACAGTTTTATTGGGCATGCCCAGCAGAGCTAAAAACCTAGCTAGAGGACCGAGATCCCAAAAGAGTGCAAGAGGCTGTTGAACTCTCGGGCCACTATGCCAAGAGCAGACCTGCTCTGAGAGCAAATGGGGCGGGCGTGGCAGTGCTGAAAGGGAAAAGTGTGCCTTCAGGGCAGCTAAAACCCTCACTGCCTCCACCAAAACCAGTTAGCCCCAGGTTTCAGAGAAAAGATTTCTCTGAGAGAAGAAATGAATGTTGGTTGTGTAAAGAAACTGGGCTTATTGCCAGACAGTGTCCCAAAAAGGTGAGCAATAATATACAACAGGGTGCTAGAAAAGAAGTGGGTTGTTTGTGTGTCTCTGGAAGCATACCAGTAAACATGAGGAACACATGCACCCAGTCATGGTGAATGGTGTACAGATGCAAGGGTTAAGGGACACAGGGGCATCCCTGACCTTGGTAAAGGGGGATCTAGTAAAGCCTGGTCAGCTTATACCCAATAAATACATCACTGTACAGGACTTCAGTGGTGAGGTGAAAACATTGCCCCTCGCTAGTGTTCTCTTAGACTGGGGTGAAACAGGGGGAACTGTGCAACAGGTGGCTGTAGCTAAAACATTAGCAGTGGATGTGATCCTGGGCAACAGTCTCAAACAAGGGATGGTATGTGCAGTTACCCATAGTCAAGTGGTAAGGGAAATTGTAGTTCCCTGAACCCCACAGAAGCCATTGTGGAAATCACTGAGAGGCTGGTTCCCCAGCCTGTGTCTCCTGATATGGAGATGAATGAAGAGGGGGTAGAAATGTCCCCAGTAGCAAGTAACCATACAGCTACAGAGGGTTACTCTGAAGAGGAAGGGGTGACCCATTGTCAGAGGATTGGGAATGACAGTGATCCTAAGTGCCCTGACGCTAGTGCTGGGGACCCTAGTTTAGCGACTGAAGGGGACCTGTTCCATACCTTGGGAATGTGTGTGGGTTTTGCAGCTGCTCAGAGGAGTGACCCTAGTTTAGAGAAACTGAAGGCCTGGGCAGACTTGGATGGTGCACAGGGAGGTGACGGCAAACATAAGGTTTATTGGGAAAATGGACTTATGTATACTCAGGCAGTACAGACAGAGGGAGGGATGCTAGGCAGGCAGCTTGTCATTCCCCAGGGGTATCGTGAGCAGTTGCTCAAGATTGCACATGATAGTCCCTTGTCTGGTCATCTGGGAATCATGCACACAATGCAGTGGTTGGCCCAAAATTTCTACTGGCCTAACTTCACCCAGCAGGTGAAGGAGTATTGCAGGTCTTGTCACTGGTGCCAAGAAATAGGGAAGGCAGGCAAGAAAACCCAAGCCACCCTGATTCCATTGCCTGTAGTGGAGGAGCCATTCCAGAGGGTGAGAATGGATATTGTGGGGCCTTTAAATATCCCCAGCTCCTCAGGGAAGAGATTCATCCTGACTGTGGTGGATTATGCCACCCGATACCCAGAGGCAGTCGCTCTATCCTCACTGAGGACAGATAAAGTGGCAGATTCCTTTCTTGGGATTTTCTCCCATGTTGGGTTTCCACAGGAGGTTATCACCGATCAAGGGGGTTCCTTCATGTCAGACCTGATGAAATGTTTATGGGAGAAGTGTGGGGTGGTGCAGAGATGCACGACACCGTATCACCCACAAGCCAGTGGGCTTGTGGAAAGATTCAATGGTACCCTAAAGTCAATGCTCCGGGCGTTTGCTGAACAGCATGGGAGGGACTGGGAGAAATACCTTCCCCACCTGTTGTTTTCATACAGAGAGGTGCCCCAAGAGTCGACAGGATTTTCCCCCTTTGAACTCTTATATGGACACCAGGCACGTGGGCCCATAGACTTGATCTGGGAGGACTGGGAAGGCAAGCATGGGAACTGCAGGGAACTCCTATTGTGGATTACGTCCTTAGGTTGAGGGAAAGGCTGAAGGAGCTTATGGGGATAGCCCAGAGCAATCTAGCAGCTGCCCAACAGAAACAAAAATTATGATACGACCACAGAGCCAGAGCTCGCTCATATGTGGTGAGTCAGGAAGTCATGGTCCTTATTCCGGTCCGGAAAGACAAGCTGCAAGCTGAGTGGACAGGACCGTATAAAGTGGTTAGGAAGGTAAATGACGTGAACTACATTGTGGAGTTACCTGACCGAAGACGGACAGAAAGGATGTACCATGTTAACATGATGGAGCCATATGGAAATAGGGCTGACATGGTGTTTGCAGTGTGTAGTCATGGGGAGGGGACGGATGAAGGAGACCCCCTTCTGGATTTACTGGAAGATAGTAAGCGGGAGTCCTCTGTGGAGGCAGTAAAATTGTCTCCCCAGCTGGCCCCAGACCAGATCCAGAAAGTAAGGGAGATTTTAGCAGACTTTGCCCCGTTGTTTAGTGCCAAGCCTGGACTAACCCCCTTAGTGACTCACGATGTGGAGACAGGGACACAGATGCCCATATGGCGGACAGCATATCGGGTATCAGAGGCTGTCAAAAAGGACATTAGGAGGGAAGTGGAGGAGATGCTGGATTTAGGGGTAATCCAGAGATCCCACCACCCCTGGGCCTCACCCGTAGTCCTTGTGCCCAAGCCAGATGGCTCTACTTGTTTCTGTGTGGACTATCGTGGACTGAATGAGGTCATGAAGTCAGACGCCCACCCGATGCCCCAGATGGATGAACTCCTGGACAAGTTGGGGGGGGGTGACCTATGTTACAACTATTGACCTGACCAAGGGGTATTGGCAGGTAGAATTGACAGACAGAGCTAGGGAGAGGTCGACCTTCAGCACTCTGATAGGCTTATTTGAGTTTAAAGTAATGCCTTTCCGAATGAAGAACACCCCGGCCACTTTCCAAAGGTTGGTGAACCAAGTGTTAAATGGTGCTGAGGAGTATGCCGTGGCGTACCTGGATGACATTGCCATCTTTATTACCAGCTGGGAGGAACACCTATCCCACCTTAGGGAAGTGCTGGGCAGGATACAGAGGGCCGGGCTCACTCTCAAAGCCAAGTAGTGCCAGGTGGCCATGGGAGAAGTGGCATACATCGGGCATGTGGTAGGCCGGGGACAGCTCCATCCTAACCAAATAAAGATAGAGGTGATCCAGGCTTGGCCCAAACCAGAAACCCAGAAGCAGGTCAGGAGTTTTCTAGGGACAGCAGGGTACTACAGAACATTTGTACCCAATTACAGTACCCTGGCTGCTCCCCTATCTGACCTGACAATGAAAAGGATGCCAAAGAAATTTACCTGGGGCCCAACCTGAGAGGAAGCCTTTACCAAACTAAAGGAGGCACTGTGCAGTGCTCCTGTTTTGACAAGTATAGCAAAACCTTTATAGTTCAGACTGACACCTCAGACGTAGGTATTGGGGCAGTACTCAGTCAGACATCCAGCCAAGGGAGGGATCACCCAATAGCTTACCTGAGTAAAAAGTTACTTTCCAGGGAGCAGGCATACTCCACGGTGGAAAAAGAATGTCTTGCCATAGTGTGGGCCCTAGAAAAGCTGGAGCCATACTTGTATGGGCAGCATTTTTGGTTCAGACTGACCACAACCCCCTGGTTTGGCTGATGCAGATGGGGAAAAACAATGGTAGATTGCTAAGATGGAGTCTTGCTTTGCAAGGGTATGATCTGACAATCGTACATAGGGCTGGAAAACAAAATCAGAACTCAGATGGTCTATCTAGTCTATGAGGAGTGAACTGATTTGGGAAGCTCATCACATGCAGGGGATAGAGCCCCCAAATTCAGTCTAGGTGGGGAGGAATGTGATGCTTGGATAGCTGGTTCTGATCACTGTATCATTTTTTGTAAAATAAAAATGGGTTATGGACTGTCATGAGAGAAGGTGAGAAATCTGGTGTTCTTGGAGTGACCTCACTCCCCCCCCCCCAGGTTTCAGCTGAAAGATGAAAGTCATGAGAAAATGCTGAAACAGCATGTGAGATCATACACACACAGGTTTTAGAGATAAGGTGTTACATGGCAGGCCAGAAGCTAAGTACAGACTTTTCTAAGTTAATTATAGGTTTAGCTGCTAAGAGGGAAACCAGCATCCCTTCTATGATGTTTCAAGAAGGGGAAACCAAGCTTAGTATCCTGGCACGAAATCATAAAGATGCTTTCATGTCCTGGAAGGGGGAAGCTTATCATGAGATCAAAGAAATGTCATCCGAAGGACATGAGTCATGCTGAGGATTGCAGAATTTAATACTTGAAAAAGACATCCTGTTTTTATATAGATATATTTTTTTTATATATTCTGACAGGGAGAAGCTAGGTGACCTCATGCAAAATAGGTGGGGAAAACCAGCTTTTAAACATTAATTCTGTTTTCCTTCAGGACACTTTTATCTATGGTAGACTCTGACCAAGAAACATCCTTGAGCACATTAAACAGGTATTTAGAAAGACAGACAAATCTAATTACTGTAGTAGGAATTGTACTGTTTAAACCCTTGTTCTTCTAAAAGAGTTGTATGTCTTCTGATATAATAGTTCTGTATTGTATGTTTTACATATTATTATCTATTTTAGTAAAGGTCTTTTTAGAGCTTACTTGGTCTGTCTTTGATTTCTTTCCTTTACAAGTAGAGAATATATGGTGCATCAGACACTGGGCATAAGCTTAAATGGTGATACCGAACTGGAAAAAGGTAAGAATAATCTGAGGTCTTTATTAAAGTTTTTAAAGGGTTCATTTTTGTACACCTGGTTAGGTACCCATAGGCAAAGATATCTGGCCCACCGAAGACAGATATATCGAGCCTGTGCATTGGGTACGCTAGCAAGAGGTTCACAGTTTGAATCCCTCCAAGACTTGAGGCCAAAGGTTGATTTGAACCCACAAAAACAGACAAGAGAGTTACCTTGTTCTGTTAAACTGTTCACAAGACTGCACTCGGAGGTTGGCACTTTGGGAGCAGAGGGCTGACCTGCTGAATGGGTTTATGACATGGACTAATTAGCAGGGCCTAGTGAGAAGGCTGAAAAGTGACAATGTGGGAGAAGGTGACATAGCTGGAGATGTCAGTGGAAAAAAGAAAACAAATATGTACAGATACAAACAGACTTTAGGGAAAAGAAGGGGTGGCTGAAATATATTAGCAGAAAATAAGTCTATTATTTAAACCAGAAGGCTGCTGGTAGCCAAGGCGGATGATCAGCTTGGTTTCCATGTTTTTTCTATGGTCAGAATCCCAGAAGCCCTGCTGAAGGACTCAAACAGAACATGAATCAGTCTTTGGTGACTTTGGCCAGAGCTGAGACAGTACTATTGTTCTGTCTTATACCAGATTACGGTGGGTTGAATAGATTTGAATTTTCCAGATACTTCTTTAGCTCATTGTTTACTATTTTTTCGAGCAGTTTGGGCAGGACTGGTAGGGTGGAGATGGTTCTGTAGTTATTAAGATCACTTGGGTCACCAGTTTTCCAGCCTGAGGGAACCGTGGCAGTAGAGCTAGACAGGTTAAATATATGCAGAATTGGTGCAGTTAGCAGGTAACTCCCTAGTTTTAAGAATATGGAATCGATCCCATCAGCACCAGCACTCTTTTTTTTGGCTATAGCTTACTTATATGATCTTCCACTTGCATATATGTTGCTGGAGAGAGCTGGACGGAGACTTGGGACCTCAAATCCTGACAGGCATCCGTGTGAGGAGCAATCAACCAACCCAGCAGCTGGGGAGGAGTCAAACGCAAGGCCTCCAGTGGCAAAATGGGCATTTAATTTCTCCAGGATAGTGCCTTGGTCGGAAATCACTAAACCATCCATAGTAATTTTTAAGGGTATAGATGGAGGTGTTTTATGGCCTTCAGCCGATCTGATCGTCTGCCATATTTTTGATGGGTTACCTTTAGCACGTTCCAAAATTTCTATGTAATAATTGGCTTTGGCTGTTCTAATAAATTTAACGCAAGCATTTCTTGAGGATCTGAACTCCTGCCAATTAGCAGGGGATTTGGTTTGTCTTGCTCATGCCCATAATTTATCACGATAGGTAAGAGCAGTTTGCAATTCCAAGATAAACCAGGGGTGTGTGACTTTCCTTACCCTACGCTTTATGAGTGGGGCATGCTTGTTGGTTAGTTCTGCCAGGTTTGCATTCAGGATAGAAATGGCTTTGTCCACTGAGGTAGCTAGATAGAAACTTTGTCAATTTACACACCTGAGGGCAGCTAAGTAACTATCAACTTTAAAACTGTGAAAGCTTTGTCTTGTAACAAATTTAGAGCAGGAAAAAACATTTTTCTTGGATATGAGTACAGACGACAATACCGTGATCGCTCAAATCGTTATGAAAGATGGCCGTGTGTAAATGTTTATGGGGACGATTTGTGAGAATGACATCAAGGATGGTGCCGTTATCCTTATTTCTTGTATTAATCCTGGTGGACTCCGTAATAAGCTGCATGATGCCAAGCTCATCACACAAGTCCTTTAATAGATTTGCCCTAGGCATGAGCCAGTCTAGTTTTAGATCGCCAAGGATAATAGTTTCATTGGTATTGGTTACAGTAAAGTTCTTAAGGGTTAATAAAATTTCAGTGTCCCCTGATGGTGGTCTGTAACAACCAATGATACTGAAAGCCTCAAACTAGAGTAGCTGGATCTTTAGTGCCACACATTCAAATTCCTTAGGCTTGGTTAGTGCTAGGGTTTTGGTGGCATTACGTTTTTCATTTACGTAAATAAATACCCCCCTTCCCTTGTTGGTCTGTCCACTCTGAAAGTATTGAAGGAGGGGAGCATAATCTGTTGGTCAGTGGTGGTGCCTTTTGAACTAGTTTCAGTGACTACTAATAAGTCTGGGTTTGTGTACGGTACCCATGTTTTTATTTGGTAGAGTTTTAAGAAGGCTGCGTGCGTTAATTAGCATCCATTTAAAGCCTGGTGCTGCTACAAAGTCTGATGGTGAAACAACGGAGGGTGGGGGCGGGTTTAATTCCACATTTCTCTGAACATTGGAGGAACAGCAAAATAAATTTATTCAAATTGGTTCTCAGAGTTACTGGCTCTTTTTTGCTGGGGTACTTATTACCTGTGCTATGTGGGGTGTGATAGCTCGATGCAGATATAGAGCAAAAGGGATCGGTCACGGTTGCAAATGACAACATCCTTATGGATACTGGTAGAATAATCAAGTGTGCCAGAGTATTGCAGGCTGTATCCCAGGAAGGGTGTGGATTAGGGGAGTGGAATTAGGATATGTACACCAATGGGAGTAGGGGCGAAGATATGGGCTCTGTGTCCTGTATGGAGCTTGGGTATAGTGCCACAACTAGCAATTTTAGGGCTAACATTGCAGGGGGACCAACCTTTGAGAGAATGCAACAAAAGCTTGATATAACAGCAAGGGCCAGGAGATGTTGGAGGCACAGGTAGAGAAGCACTGGTAGGGGTAGGCAGAAAATATAAAGGGTCTAACAGGTTACATTAAGTTATTCCTGCTGGATGGACCAGTGGTTAGGATCACCGCCTTTAGTGTAGAGCGTTGGGGGTTTGAGTCCCAGCTAGTATACAGGGGACAGAGTTGGGGGTTTCACTAAGTGCGAGCTAAAAATGAAGGGGGAAACCACGGTAGGAAGCCTTATTCAAACACTATAGAGCGTAAATTATATTAGGAGTATAGAAGGGGAAAACCAGGCGTAAGAGTGACTACTAGTGGTCACAGAATATAATCAGCAATAGGGAGACTAGGGAGTTTGTTCCATGACTGATGGGCCACGTGGCAGGTCATGTGACAAGGTCTACCTATAAAGGCAGGGACAGCCCCGGGGGGGGGGGAGACGACAGTTGCTGAGTAAGCAGCAGTGGGCTAACACAGGGCACTGTACCTTGCTGGACAGCTGCTGCAGGGAGCTCCATTATCCAGAGAGCTCCACGGGTGGAGGGAGGACAGAGGAGTTCCTGCCTGTGAAGGAACACAAAAGCCTGGTTTAACCAAGGGGATCAGTGGGTCATGGACAAAGGACCCAGGATCAGGGTGGGAACGGAGACAAAGAGGAAGGGGGCTGCTCCAGGTCTGGGAGTAGCACTGCGCATGTGCATTCACACGGTAGCAGGAGCAGCATAAGGAACAAAGAGGGAGAATAAACACAAAATCAGGCACAGAAAACCAGAGCTCTTAACTCTACAGAATGAATGTGGTCTCAAAATGCTAATGCTGTAAGACAGAAATCACCATTGTGGCTATCCTACAAGACGCAGCCAGCAAACAACATGATTAGGTACAACACACAGCTGCATATACTTAAGGTAACTGATCAAAATGCTAGGAATTGTTGCTGTAAAAATGTCCCTTAAAGTGCAGAACAGAACGCAGATTGCAGAAGGCGATGCAGTAGAGAGGAAAGAAAAACTATCTCCAATGCTCTGCCGACAATAAAACAATCATGGTCCTGTAGCCATTTCCTTTTCCTAAACACAAGGCACTGTACCTTGCTGGGTGGCTGTTGCAGGAGCTCAGATATCCAGAGCGCTCCATGGACAGGGGGAGGACTGAGGAGTTGCTGCCTTGTTGGGCAGCTGCTGCAGGGAGATTGGGTATCCAGAGAGCTCCACAGGCAGTGGGAGAACTGAAGTGTTGCTGCCTTGCTGGGTGGCAGCTGCTACAGGGAGCGCGGGTATCCAAAGAGCTACGCAGGCAGGGAAGGACTGAGGAGTTGCTGCCTTGCTGGGTGGCTGCTGCAGGGAGCTCGGGTATCCAGTTTGGGAGCAGGCAGGTCAGGTGGAGGGGACTCTGGACTACCACTGCTTCCTTGTAAGTGTGTAAACAGGTGATCAAGGGTGGGGGGAACCACTGGACAACACAGTAGATTGCACTATGCTAAGCTGAATGATTGGCGGGTTGGGGGAACCACTGGACCATAGGATAGATTGCAGCATGCTCAGTTGAGTGATGGGGTAGGGAGAGCCACTGGACACCAGGGCATTGTATTGGATGCTCAAAGGAGTGATTGACAGGTCACTATTGACCACCAGAGAATGTTGCTAGATATGAGAACAGGTGATTGGAGGTTGAGAGGTACCACTAGACACCAATGTATGTGTTACTGTGTCTGGATGGATGATTGGGGGTTGGGAGGTCACACTAGACCAACAGGGCTTACATTTTTATGGCAATTGTGCTAATAGGCTGCTGCAGCCCATGCAAATGAGCCCATGATGGGCATGCAAATGGCCTCTTATTACCTTGCCTGCCCAATGGGCTCATTTTCATGTTGTGGCTGCATATAGCCCACAGTGATCTTGGGCTATCCTGTTTCAGGCCGTGCTATTTCCTGTGGGCTATATACAGCTCAGGTCCCTGCCAGAGCTGTGCCATTGCACTTAGTGTTGTGCTGACACAGTCCGATATTTAGTCGGATAGCACTGCTCACTATCCAACTGAATGTCGCAACAGCCAAGTCATACAAGCACAAACAGTGCAAATACTTGCACAAGGGTTGTGCTTTTGCTTGAATATCTTGCCCATTGCCTCTCTTTTTTTAGCTCTGTTTTTGCTCCAGGATCAGGCAGGGGATTAACCCCCTCTCAACACCCTGCATCCCCCCAGACAGCCTGGACTGGGGGAGGCCAGCAGCTTTCCCCCTGCAGTGGGTCTCCCCACCGGGAGCAGGGGAGAGACACTGAGATCAACAGAGGCCCCAGTTGCAGCTTGCACCTGGAGCATCATTTGAGCGGAGGTAAGGGATGCTATGGTGCTGCTGGACCAGTGGTTTTCCCTGTTAGTTCCCTGGAGATGCGGAAGTGCAGTGATGTCAGTGCAGGTCTGGTGCGCTTCTGCACCTGACCTAAAGACATCCACCGTCGCCTCCCCACTGGAGTGTCCCCAGCTGTTGCACATCCAGCCTCCACTGGCTGTCGCTGACTTGCTGGGGAACCACAACCCTCTCCCAAGAGGTGGAGAGCTGTCCATGGGACATTCATCCTGCCTCCCTATGGACAATCCTCTGATGTACTGTATTCACTCCTGAACATGGCTTGTCAGCACCGCAGTCGGTAGCGCTACCACTGCGCTGGTGGGCCGGCCCCATCTTTCTCTCCTTCTCTCTTGTTACCAGATTATAAATACATTTTCATCTTGAGTATTAAATATAGTCTCAGAACGGCCACATTCTGATTGACTGTCACCATTCTGACCATCTGACAGTAAAGCAATTTAAAAGTTTTTAGATTTATTGTAAATGCCTTATCTGTGTGGAAGCTTGCAGTGGCAAAATGTACCCTGCAGTGCTTGACTGTTTTTTTTTCTGCACCCTGCTCATGTGGAAATGGATACTAATTTTGCCTCGATCATTTCCCTTGTTAGTGCTTGTCCTGGCCCCTGACCCATCTAAGGGGGAGGCAATGGACAAGGAAATGATAAAAGGCATCCTTAGAATGGCAGAAAAAGGGGAGATATTGTTGATGGGGACCTGAATATGCCAGATGTTAACTGGAGCACCTTTGCTGCAGCCACATCCAAGAGCAGGGTCATTCTCGATGCACTGCGGGGGGCATATCTCAGACAGCTAGTGTTGGAACCCACTCGAGAGGGTGCAATCTTAGACTTGGTACAGAAAAAGGATCTCAGATTTAGAAGCGGGCAGCCATCTGGGAACAAGTGACCACCAAACAATGTGGTTCACGATAAATACAGTTGAAGAGTCAAGCCATACAAAAGCGAGGGTACTGGACATTAGGAGGGCTGACTCTGGCAAAATGGGAGAGGGCCTCAGGAAAGCACTAGCAAACAGGCAAGAAGGAGGAGTGGAGGAACAATGGAGAAAAATCAAAACTACCATCACAGATGCAACAAGCCTTTGTGTAAAGCAAAGACACAGAACAAAATGAAGGAAAAAAACACTATGGTTCTCAAAAGAGGTGGTGGGGAAGGTTGCAGAAAAAAAGATAGCATTCAGGAAGTATAAGGAAACACTGAAGGAGCAGGACAGAGAACTGTATCAGTTAAAGCAGAAGGAAGTGGGGAAGGCAGACAGAATAGCAAAGGCCCAAACCAAGAAAAAGATGGCCAGCTCAGTTACGAAGGGGGATAAAACCTTTTATAGGTACATTAGGGAGTGAAGAAAGAGCAAGGGAGGGATAGTGAGGCTTAATAAAGGGGAAGGGAGTGGGCAGAGGGTGACAGTGGAAAAGCAGGGATACTGAATGAATACTTCTGCTCAGTATTCATGAAAGATGAGATGGGGAGGTACCTAAACCAAACAATAGAAGCACTGTGGATAGGGGTGTCACTACCAGTCCATTCACAGAAGAAAGGGTCCTGAAAGAACTCCTAAAACCAAAAGGTGGACAAAGCAAAGGGGCCTGATGGGATTCACCCCAGAATTCTTAAACAACTAAGGGGAGAACTAGTGACACCACTGACTACCCTTTTTAACAAATCATGGGAGGGTGGTGTGGTATCTGAGGACTGGAGGAGGGCAGATATGATTCCCCTTCACAAAAGTGGGAGCAAAGCTGAGGCAGGAAACTACAGACCTGTTAGTTTGACCTCAGTGGTAGGGAAAATGATGGAATCATTTTTTGAAAGAAAGAATTGTTGAGTACCTTGAGGCCAATGGGGCACAGGACCTAAGGCAGCATGGATTCACAGACAAATCTAATAAATTTATTTGATTGAGTGACCAAAGTAATAGACAAGGGAGGTGCTGTTGACATGGCCTGCCTAGACTTTGGCAGGCATTTGACACAGTCCCACACAAAAGATTAGTAAACAAGTTAGCCTGCCTGGCAGTGGGTCCCAGGGTGGCAGCCAGGGTAAAAAAAAATGGCTGGACAACAGGACGCAGAGGGTAATAGTAAATGGAGTCCATGCTGAAGAAAGGGGAGTTACTAGTGGGGTACCGCAGGGTTCAGTACTGAGACCAGCCCTTTTTAATGTCTTTATAGCTGACATTGCTGAGGGACTGGAAGGAAAAGTATGCCTCTTTGTAGATGACAGAAAGATCTGCAACAGGGTTGATACACAAGCGGTGGGGGTGGGGGGGTGGAAAGGATGGAAAGGATGAAAAGGGACTTGGCAAGGTTGGAGAAAGGGTCAAAAGTATGGCAGCTTGGATTCAGTGCAAAGAGGTGCAACGTAATGCACCTGGGAAACAAAAACGCAGGGGAAGAGTACCCAATGGGGGAGGGAGGTATTAGCAACAATAAAAATGGAAATGGACCTTGGAGTAGTCATATCAGATGACCTAAATGTAGGCAGGCAATGTGAGAAGGCAATAAGGAGGGCTGGGGGATAATAGGATGAATAGGGAGAGGCATCACCAGTAGAAAACAGGAAGTGGTTATCCCTCTGTACAGAAAGTTGGTGAGCCCCTATCTGGAGTACTGTGTGCAGTTTTGGAGACCCCATCTCCGCAAGGATATAGACAGGATGGAAGAAGTCCAGAGAAGGGCAACTAAAATGGTGCAGAGTCTGCACAAGAAGCCACACGAAGAGAGACTAAAGGAGTTTAATATGTATACTCTTGAGGAAAGGAGGGAGAGGGGGGACATGACAGAAACTTTCAAGTACCTCAAGGAAATCAACAATGTCCAAGAGGATAGCATCTTTCAGAAAAAGAGATGTGCAAGAACAAGTGGGCACAATTTGAAGATAGAGGGGGACAGCTCAGAGGTAATGTGAGGAAATATTTCTTCACAGAGAGGGTTGTGGATACATGGAATGACCTTCCTGAGGAGGTTGTGGGGTAAAAGACAATGGCGGAATGCAGGAATGCATGGGACAGACATAAGCAACTCTAGTGGGGGGTAGGAGGAAGTAGGCTTTGGTAAACTAGGATCTGCATCTTATCAAATAGGTAGGAAAAAGGGCAGACTGGGTGGGCCAAGCGGTCCTTATCTGCCGTCAGAGCCTGTGTTTCTGTGTGCCGGCATATGCTGTGATTTATGCAAAGTGAGGCAGGAACTGCAGTCTATTATGGGTAATGTTGCAAGTTTTAGATGGCGATTTACTTGTGTTAATTAATAATTGCTAATTAACACAAGAAAATCTGCATCAAGAACTGTCACTATTGACAATAATGGAGCATGCAGTCCCATACCTCGCATTGCATATGTCACCGCATATGCCAGCATGGAACCATTTCAAGCACCATGAAGGGAAGGGATCTACTGCACAGTCCATCAGACATATAATAGTATCCCTTCCCACATGAATAGGATGCGGAATAAAATGATCAAGCACTGCTAAGTACATTTTCACTGTTTTAACATTCCTTACAGACAGACACATAATGAAACTTGTTAAAATGCTTTAATCTCTGTTACACTATCATATACAGCCTGATTACCATGGCACATGAATTCTTCTTACTAAGGTTCATACTAAGGTAGTTAGGTGCAAAGGGGGCAGCAAGGCCCATAACTGCACCATAATCAATTATAGTATCCAAAATTAACTTTATTAAGGATAAATTTGTCAAGACGATTTTTAAAAATTATTTTGTTATTATTAGTAACAATTTCAGAAGGTAGGTTATTCCAGGGATTAATAATTCTTTGTGTAAAGTCATATGTCCTTGACACATGATAGAATTTAGCCCTGCTTATCTGTAGTGGGTGACCTCTGGTGTTATATATGTTGTTTTTAAACTTGAAACCCATTTGAACAAATACGTATGTGTCATTTACAATATCAAACATATAAATCAAATCTCCCCGAAGCCTTCTAAGTGATAAGGGCATCAAATTTAAATTTTCCAGACGTAGCTCATATGGAACACTTGAGAGTCCTTTTATATTTTTGGTAAACCTCCTCTGGATTTTTTCGAGGGATGTAATCTAGCCCTTTTTATATGGATTCCATAGCTGTGATGAGTATTCTAAATGTGGTCTAACATAGGCTCTATATAGTGGCAACATAATCCCTGGGTCCCTTGATTTAATGTTTGTTTTCATAGACCATATTATCCAACTTGTTTTATTGATAGCCTCATTAATTTGTTTGTTGTAGTATATGTCAGCATTCTATTCTCTGTCACTACTGAATGACCGGAATGATGCATTTTGATTCTCAATGAGCATTATTAAACAGTTGGTGGATAAATTCTTTTATCAGAAATCTCCCTTTCAACTAGGAAAATATTGTAAAGGTACACTTCTTTTTTTTATCTCCTCTATTTTTATCCTCCTGCAGCCATAGTCCTTGCTTACCTCCAGCCACCGCTTCTCCTCACTGCTGACCCCAGAGTTGTGCATGCACAGCTGGCATATGCATGTGTACCGTCAAAAGGGGGCCCCTCCGATGCTTCCGTGCCAGGCCAGGATCCACTACTGGCACATGCCTCTGTTTAGACATTCGCTGGCCGGTGAGGCTGCAGCTATCAAGCTGCCATGGGCTTTATGCTGCCATTTTCCTCCCTATTTTTGGTCCCTGGAGTGCGAGCCTGCAATGATGTTGTGAATGCGCTGACATCTGCCGCACTTACACCTTGCTGCACCACTCTAATAGTGCCCCCGGTCATCACCAGGGGCCGCTACAGAGCCGTGGTTCCCTGGATCCCTCCCCGGGATGGAAGAGCAGTCCTCCAGATGCTCAATCCCATTCCTCCCCTACCGACCCCTGGCAGCCCGGGCTCGCATCCAAACACGGGTTGCCAACGTGGCGTGATGTGTGGCATCCAGCGCCTCAACCCTCAGCGCCACCAGGCTGGCATAATGGTACACTTCTAACACTTTTCTCTTGAAATCATTTTTATGTTGGCTCATGCTTGTGCACCAGCCAACATATTGCAGTAGTAGCAGATTTGGAGGTGCGGTCGCTGTGGGCGAATGCAGGGCATGCATCGGTAGGTGCGTCCCTCAATCCCCAATAAAGCAGCTGCAGACGCTGACACCAGCAGCACATAAACTAGCCACCAGATCTAAGAAAAGGTCCACTGCAATGACAGCCAAGCTCGTCATGCAGCGGCATGCCTTTCCTGGTGAAGCAGTTCAACAAACATGGTGACATTGACTGCCTCCACACAGAGCGCTGAATTCAGGGGTGCCCAATCCACCATCGGCATGCCCTGACCCACTTCATTTGCCAATGGGGGAGCCCACTCCCCATTGGCATAATGCCTTCTCCCTCCCATTTCACGTGTGTGCCGAGGGGGTGCCCAATCCCCCTTGGCATCATGCACCCCCCCAAACAGTCTTTCTTGGTCGACTGGGGGCCCAATCCCCATCAGCTTTAGTCCCCTCTTCCCAGTTTAATTTGCCAATGGGGGAGCCCACTTCCCATCAGCATAATGTCCTCCCATTTGTTGTGTGCCGATGGGGGTGCCCAATCCCCCTTGGCTCTTGCCCCACCCTTCAGTATCTGCCGACGGGGGTGCCCAATCCCCTGTCGGCTACGACACCCCCAAAACACTCAGGTGGCATGCTGGAAGCCCACTCCAATGTGCCAAATGCCCCTGTAAAAAAATAAAAAAAAGTCCTGCAATGTTGTTTTTTTTTGTTTGTTTTAAACCTGTAAAACAGAAAACAGTCTTTCGTGGTCTGTCCTTCTCCCTCCCTCAATGTGCACCCACCCTCTGTGTACCCCACCTCCCACACCCCTCACCCCATACTTACCTCCGAAGCCCGGCGCAATGATCTTCGGTGGACTGGGAGCAAATCTGCACTCTTCAAAGCCGACCGCTAACTGAAGAAATGCTGGTAAGTTGTATAATGGCATATAAACAGAGTTTTTTCAACTTTGGTGTATATCTTGGCCATTTTTGGGAATTCTGGCACCAAATTTTCAATATGGGGTTATTGGGACCCCTCCTCATGAATTCAGTCACTGTCATGATGTTATTTGGTCCCGAAAGGTGATTTTGCGGTCACTGAGTGGAATCACCTTTCGGGACCGACTAATGAAATGACAGTGCCACTGTTCATGAGGGGGGCTTTCAAAAAGCCTATGTTGCAAATTTGGTGACAAAAATTCTAAAAATGGCTGTTATACCAGCGTGTGTTGTGCAGTTTCCACGCACGCTCGTAACTTCATGAATTTGTAATATTTTCACTCCACGGTTGCTGTATGAAATCAGTTTTCAGGACAGTTGGAGAAAATGACGGTGACACTATTCATTAGCAAAGGTCCTAAAATGCCTATGTTGAAAATTTGGTGATGAAAGTCCATATAATGACTGTGTTACAAGCATGTGTTGCACAGTTTCCACGCATCCTTGTAACTTCGCAAATTTGCAATATTTTCATGTCAGATTTTCAACACTTTGTCCATGGAGGGGAATGATTTAGTTGCTTAGCAACAGCTCCACTTGTCAGAGTTTGAAGACGTCAGTCTTCACATGACCCTCCCCGCGGACATAAAGAGGTACCCTGTGCAGAGGTATGGTTGCTGCCAGTCAGAATCAACAGGTACTACACGCTGTGAACTTCTCCAAGTAAGCCTCCTGTTTGAAAAGATTTTATGCTTTTGAAAGCACTTCGTGCACCATGCTTACTAAAAATAGAATGGCACTGATTTCAGTTTTGGTAATTAAGCAAATAAAAGATTATTTTTTGTTCCTAAACTATAGGATTTTGCAGGAGCTACTAAGTTTGAAATGATTTATGTTAACTTACAGAAGTTCTTTTTTAGAGAAAGTAAGGAATACTTAATTGAAGTTGTGATCTGTTAGAAGCATGACACAGTATTTAAAATGATTAGCGTTGATGTATAAGAGCGCTCCATAGAGAAAGTAAAGAGCAACTAAGCGAAGTAGCGACCTTTTGGATTTAAACATTCAATGCTTACTTTTGCAGTATTTTGGGTTTCTTGAGAAACATACAGCATGAAGAAATACATTTTCCCTAAATAGAATTAAAACATAGTACTTTTCACAGAACTCAGAATAAGACAGGTAAAAGAAATTAATGAAAATAGCTAGATTTATTATTGTGTAATTAAGATGAGTATGAAGATATTAATGGGTTTTACCTTTTTTTAAGTGAGTTAAAGAAGATTTGGACAACACAACTGGCTGTAGCTTTTCTCTGATCACATAGTTAAAAAGTAAGGCAATGTTTTTTACAAGTACATAAACTTGGTGGCTGGTGTAGGGTGATATAATCAGCATGGAAAATGAACGCTGGTAATTAACAACACAGTTTATATGATGAATTTCACTAAGATTGTTGATTCAAAACTGGATTTGTGTTATCTTGAGAACATTTGATGTTTTTGAAGTCGGTTTAGTGCTTATAAAATAAGTGATCTATAAATGATTTGAAATAGAAATTGTTTCTGGATATTGAATATAATATACTTATATATTTGTTATAGTTCCTCAGAAGAAGCCTATTTTTTAGGCGAAATGTTGGGAATGATGAATAAAAAATCATTTTGAAAACTTGAAAGAACAAGGTGTGGGCCACTTTCTTTGCCAGAGCTCGCCTATATTATGTACTGACTATAATAAGCAGATTCTCTTGGCCAGCAAAACCCCTTCTGATACTAAGGAACTTATTTTGGCACTTTCCCAGAGGACCTATTACTTTTTAGATTTTCAACACTGGCATTTTTTCACACTTCTTATGAACAGTACAGCTGTCATTTTTCATATCCTGCACAAAATGTATTTTCGTACCTGTGGTGTACAATGGCATGGTCGCTGTGGGAGATCAACTTTTGGGACAGATTAAGAAAATCACAGTGCCACTGTTCATGAGGGGAGGTCCCAGAATGCCTATGTTGAAAATGTGGTTTAAAAAATTCCCAAAATAATTGGGCTACGGACGTGCATTGCTCAGTTTCTATGCATGCTCATGACTTCACCAATTATTCATATTTTCACTCCAGATTTTCAACGTTACCATTTTTTTACACCTCCTCATGAACAATGCAGCTGTCATTTTTCACATCCTGCCCAAAATGTGTTTACGTACCTGTGACACCAAATGGCACAGTCGCTGTGCAAAATCACCTTTCGGCTAACAAACTGATACTGATGCTCTTCATGAGGTGGTGTCACAAAAAGCCCATGTTGATAATTTGGAGTGAAAATACCAACACACGCCTACAGCTTGAGGGTTTCCAAGTGTTACATCCCACCCTGTAGAGACTGACAGGCGTCAGGGGTGTGACTTGGGATCATTAGCTGCAATGCTTCCGCCATTCCACCCCCACTCCAACCCTGCAGCCACTGACAGGCATCGAGGTGTGCTTTGGAGTGTTCAGCCACAAAGTTCACCCCATTCTCCTATACTGCACCCACCTCAGTGTATTTCCTTATGGAATGGGGTAAGTATAATGCCCAAGGACCCCAAAGCACACCATGACACTTGTCAGTGTCTACAGGGTAGGGTGAGGTAAAATGGCATGAGTGTTATAACTGATGACCCAAAGGCACACCGCAACGCCAGTCAGTCTCTGCAGGGTGGGTGTGGGGTTGACGTCAGTTCAATACTTCACTGCCACTCCTATTATGTATCTCTAACTCCAGCACTACCAATGCCAATGCCAGCGAGACAACATTTGGCATTGACAAATGCTTGTTATAATAGCAATAAGGCACTCCCAGGAGTTACATTATCACTTTATGGTGCCCATCCCACAGTTGATATGCTGGCTCCGCTTGCACCACCAACTGTACTCACCGAGGTGAGATACTGTAATTTAAGGGCATGTTTACAGTGCCAACTTTGCAGCGCATCAACCTGTGAATGCGGGTTGATGCGCTGCAAAGTCAGCAGTGTGGACACTTACCAGAGCATCCTAGGAGTGCTTCAGATCCTGTTTTTGTTCAGGCACAGGACTGAGTATGTTCATCGGAGCGAGCATATTAGGCTATTGTGTAAATCAGCTGCAATGCTCGCTGCAATTGAAGGCCTCCACTCCCAGATTCCTTCATTGCTCCCATATGGGAGGAATAAATATTGCTTAAGACCTTAAAGGATTAAAGACTAAAAATACTAATAAGATGGCTAGATGTGCAGATAAGTTTAATGTTGCTAGACAGCAAAAACGTAATACAGTTGTAACCCCCCCAGGGGCTTACCTTATTTGCCCCTAGGTCCTTTTGTTCTCCCATTTGTTCTCTCGCTGCAGCTGGCATCCTGATTATGTTGCCGCCATCAGCCTGAGTCCTCTTGTGCTCCTTAAAGCCCCCCCAATGCAGCCATTTAATTTATTTCAGCCCAGTTCAGGCTAAAACTTTAAACCGCAATCTCCCGTTTGAAAGCACACCTTGGTGCAAGCGGGGATCGTGCAGGCATGAGTGGTGCATTTGATCTGCTGACCGGTGAGTTTGCCGTTGGCAGAAGAGTGATCTTGCAGTCTTAGCACCTCTCCTAAGGTTAATGAGGGACAGTGACCAGAAGAATATGGCTTAAAAGTCGCTTGGGGCAGAATTAAAGAGTTTGAGTCGGGATTACTAGCAAGGCTCATTAATATGCATGAGCCCTTCCTGAATATTCATGAAGCTGTTGCTGCCTGAGGGGTCTATGTTATGGCGGCAACAACTCTAAAACTCCAAGGGATAAAAATGTGAATATGGGCTCATTTGAAAGGGCACTGTTGGGGCTACATGTGTGTGGGGGTTTAAACTTAATAAAAGTAAATACCTGGCTGCACCAGACCTTTAAATGTGTGGGACTGCAATATGGAGAAAGTATATTTTTCAGCAGCCACCATTGTGGGAGTGCAACAGCCAATCATGAGCCAGGATTTCAGCCAGGAGCTCCTGGGACAAAACCAGTGGCTTTTGGGAGAGAAACGAGGGTTTATCCCTGGCACCAAAGATCCAACCAATTAAAAGGCGTAAACTGTAATTGACAGCTTGCTCAGCCAACCGGATTTCTGGAACTCTGCCCTTTGTTTTAAAAGGGACTGTTTGAAATGAGTCAGTTGGGCTTTAGCTCAAGACATCGAAGAGAAGGGAGCCTGTGTGGCTCTGTGCTGCCTTCTTCACAGGGAAGGCCCTGTGAGCAATCCTCCAGACCAAAAGAGGATCAGAGCTTGGACCTGCCTGCCAGCAGACCAGAAAGAAGTGTTACCAGAGCTACTTGAGATTTGGACCAAAGATTTTGCTCCAGTAAAGTGATCAACCCAGCTTGTGTGTGACATGTCCTCGGATTGAAAGGTTTGCCCAGTAAAGCTGCTGAATTACAACTGGACTGCATCTGAATTGTTCAGAAAAATAGTTGTATATTTTAATTGTGCTGAATGTTTTACCCATGGCCAAACCTGTTATGTCAGCTGGAGGCTTCACCAGCAGAAGACTTATGAACTTTGCCAGACTGCTCATCCTACCTGGGCCTTGCCAATTTGGCCCAGACCACAACTTCTGCACCAGAGACTGTTTCAGCGAGAGACCGGCTTCAGGGATCCAGCCCCTGCGCAACAACAGCTCGCAGGTTGCGGCCTCCTGGAGGAAAGGTCATGAAGAGGAAGTGTATCGTGTTAGCCCAGCTTCCCCATGGTCACTGGTGAACACCATGAGGTCTTCATATCACCTGCTTGTTTGCAGAAACCTAGTAGCGTGAGTACAATCAGGGTAGCTCCCTGCAACAAGTGTTTAAATCATCTGTGGTTCCTTCTAATTGCTTCATTTCACTGGGTTTTGAAGGGACTGAGCCATCTGGCTTGGATTACAAATAATCGTCTGGTTGTTTTGTATGTTAACTGCCTTTTCTTTCCATCAAGGACTCCAACATTGAGTTACAATGCCGGCCACCCCCGAGCAACGCTTTTGGCTAGTCAGACTTTCCATTCTGGATATCCAGAAATTGCTAGACTGTTAAAACTCAGGGACTGAAGTAATGCGAGGTAATCTAGCTTGTTTTAAATACAGTAAAGTAATCCTTTACCTAAATTCTTCCCCTCCCTTATTCATGTCCCCTTAATAAACCAGATTTACTGTTTTGATGTTAACCTGGCTTTTGAGCATATTATTACCTGGTCTAAAGTCATTGAATGTACTGCAAAGACTATTGAAAATGCATGCTTGTATTATTGAAATTGTTCTTGCAGGGGGTTACTGGGCATGAGCCAGAGATCCAGACCCTGTTGGTAAGTGGGCTGAATGTGAACATATCATTAATGGTCAAACTGTTTGGTATTCTAATTACTGAACACTGCAACTGTTCAGGTTTTCATAAAAGGCCACTAGGCAGGATTGTGGGTGGTATTAGCTTCCCAGAGGGCTGTACCTACTGTGATAGTTATGCTACTACTGGTAGGGATCCCCCCTTACTAGGTAATTATGAACTCAGACCCCTCAACCTGTTATTGGGGATACAGGCAGCGGTAGTAGCCCATGGTATAACGCTGCCTAGGGGTTACACAGTAGTTGGGTTCTATAATAGAATAGGCAAGTAGGGTTAACAAATACACCCACTACATATTGCAATACTAAAAAAAGTTGAAATATTCAGTGCTACACGCCACAGCAAAAGGTACACACCTAAGACTTAAAGTAGGACATGAAGAGGCTTTCTGGCTTTGAGGGTTCCACATCAAGATAACAACTCCCAAATGGCAAGGAGTGAAAACAGCCTAAAATCACAGCATGACCACATACAGTGAACCTTCTGTTTGTGAGGGGCTTTGCCCCCCCTCACCCACTAACTTAATATACCAACTCTGGGGGGGGGCCTCAGGGAGGGGGGAAACCATGAGTCGCCGATATGGCGTGCTGTGACTTTGTGCTGCTTTCACTCCTCGTCATTTGGGAGTTGCTATCTTGACAGGCTACCAGCTTTGAGGAGACCCAGCATCTGGTGTTATCCAGTGGAGGTATGAAGAGGCACCATGACCTGAAGACTACTATGCAGGACACACATGTAGACATCCTCTTGCTGTGGCCCTCATTGAAAAAGAGGATAAAAATGGCTATAGCCTAAACTGGATATAAATGTTTCTACCCAACAGTTTTGGGTGGTAGTGGGCTTTTAATAACTGTTTTGTTTCAGTCATCTTAGCAGTCATGAGCCAAATGCAGGTGTGATGTGGAACATGAGAATATCAGACTACACTGCACCAAAGCTGATGAGGGCACTGAGCGCATCACCGGCACTTCACTGCCAATGTCAGGGTGATACGCGGCTGATGCACTGCAAAGTCAGCAGTGTAGACACTTATCAGAACAAAACTGGTTCTTTGATTGTATTGACAAATGCCCTTCCTTGCTGGCTGCATCCAAACTCTGTTTATTCTACACTTGATATGGAGCCTTTGCAAATGAGCACTTAGCTCAAAGTTAACTGATGTACAAATAAATTAAATGAATGAAAGAATAACCAGCCCCCTAAAGAGTGTACAGACCCTCTCTGGCGCAACCTGCATCAGCATGAGGGTGGGCCTGTGTAAAGGCTCAGTTGAGCCTGCTGGAGTGATCAGAGCAAGAACGGAGTGGGGCAAATCTGAGATCACTGCAGCTGTGCGTGACTTAAAAAGAGACCAGGCACACTCACACCCGTGATGAGACAAGCGTCTACTGGGATGCTCCGCCATCCTTCCCCAGCTGGCCCTTTAGTGACCCAGGCTGACTCCATAACCTGGGTCATTGGTTCAGTAAGACACAGAGCCACATCTGCAACATCAGTATGGTGTGGGATGTTCAGTGAATTGTATTAGAGAAAAGGAAACTTACCACCTTCAGGAACTTCACTGGCCCCTCTCTCCGCTGGCTCTGTGGCTGCCTCATCAGGACAGGAGTTGGACAATGCTCTCTTATATGTAATAATAGAAGCATATGAAGTACATTAGTAAATATAGTATATTTAAGAATTATTTATGACCACGTTTAAATCAATAACATATTTTCAATGTTTTACTTTTTGTGTCACCCAAAGAAAAAGAGTTTCTGGAAATCAGTTTTATGGTGGATAGAATTTAGAATTATATACTACTTTTTTATTTGTTACTGTGCACTAGAGTCACTTGAGTGGATAGTGTGAGCCACGGCCCCACCCACTGACTGCCACAGAGTCACAGACCCTACCATGTATTTAAGACAGCAACCCCACCATTGGGCCATGCACATCGGACTATCCTATATTGTAAGTGTGAGACCACCTCCTTTCATTCAGATGGCAGCTGTCTGAATGAAAGTTAAAATGTGATGCTTTTTACCTGACTGATGGGGGTGGTCACTTTGCTGAAGTGGTCAAGCTTACTCATGGTTCAGCTGGATGATGAGAACCAAGAGCCTCTCCAAAAAGTATGAAAAGTAAGAACATTGGAGTTAATTTGAAAAAAGTGCAGGCTTTGATGCAGCAAAATGGGGGGGGGGGAGTAGTGCCCTGGTACCTTAACCATATGTTTCTGTTTGGTCACACACCAGGAGCCACCCCACTAATTTTATTAAATTGTATTGTAAATATAGGGGTTGAGCTTGCAAGCATTTTGTATTCTTAAGTATTCTGGCAGGTGGCAGACAGGAGTCAGATCCCTGCCTCCTGGTGCCAGGTGCAGATCAATATAATACTGAAGCCAGGCAAAGACCCACTGGAATGTGACTCTTATAGGCCAGTCTCCCTACTGGGGGTGATAGATACAGGCATCCTGGTGGATTGACTGCAGCACTGCATCTCAGACATAGTCCACTTAGACCATACAGGTTTTATTAGAGGTAGATTTATTTCTGATATCATCAGATGCCTACTAAATATCTTCTCTGCCCAGAAAAACAGCTCACACCCCCAACAAGCAATCACAATGGATGCAGAGAAGGTGTTTGATAGGGTCAATTGGCAATTTTTAAATTATATTCTGCAGTCCTTTAAATTCATCGCCAAATTTTAACATAGCATAAATCCCCAATACACTGACCGGGAAGCAGGGGTGAAGGTCAATGGCCTATAATCACAGAGATTCTCACTTGCATGGGGCACCAAGCAGGGGTATCCTTTATCGACCCCTGTTGTTCACTTTAAGCCTAGAACTGCTGGCTTCCAAGGTACACTAAAACCCCATAACTGAAGGAAAAAGGTTCAGCTCTCCAGTACAAGAGCATAAAGTGTCACTGTATGTTGATGATTCCACTTTCTTTTTCTCCAACCCACAGAGATCTGTACCAGCCTGTATCACTGCCTTTGAACAATTCAGCAAGTTGGCAGGGTACAATCTTAATTATACTAAATCAGAGGTGACATGGATTAATGGGGCCTGCACACCAACCATTAAGCAACAAATTCCCTTTGCTTGGGCCAAGAATAACCAAATTAGATACTTCTGGGTACAAGTGTCACTGGCCAAAGAGAAGTTGTTCAGCAGTAACTATCAACCGCTACACAACTCCATACAGAGGGACATGGGTAGGTGGAACACAATCCCACCCTCATTAGTAGGGTGTATAGATTTTGTTAAAATGAATATATTACCCTGCTTACTGTTTTTGTTTCAAACCCTCCCAGTGGCTATCCCAGAATCCTTTTGGAAATCCCTGCTCAGGGATGTGAACCAATTTGTGAGTGTGTGTGTGTGTGTGTGTGTGTGAGGAAGTGATCCAGGATTAAACAGGCAATACTTATAGCCTCCAGGGAGAAGGGAGGTCTGGCCTTACCAAACCCGAGACACTACTAGCTAGCAGCTCTGTCACTGGAATTATGCTCCTGGGTTAGGAGGTGCACAATATCCCAATAGGTGATGATGGGGATGGAAAAGAGCTTGCCATTCCTGGTCTGGGCCCTGCCAATAGAACCCTTTGGTCCTGAGCTTATTTACAAGGTGGCCAATCCCTGGGTGACACATAGTTCAGGTAGTATTCTAAAACTTAGAAGAGTGGCATGGCCTGAAGGAGAACTGGGCCCCTAAGCCTAATTTGTCATCATATACCCTTTTTGTCTCTGAGGATGGATTCAGGTTTTAAGAAATGGGCAGAAAAGGGACTAATGAGCTTCTCCCAAGTAGTAGCATTAGGAAGGATTTACCCTTCAAGATCTTGAGAGAGAACTATACCTTTGGGTCAGAAGAAAAGTTTAGATACCAACAAGTGTATGACTTCCTGCAGCAAGGGAAGAACCTAACTGAGGCCACTATGGACACCACACTCCTGGAAGACTATATTTATTGGGTGGTTACACTAAAAAATAAATTTGGCTACATCTCAGAAATGTATACAATTCTAGCGAAGACAGATGGCCAACCACTAGAAAGTACTGGACTTAAATGGGAACAGGACAGTGGGACCATTATACCAGTAAAAAAATAGACACAAAGATCACAGGGGGGTGGAAGGTGACTGCAGCACCAATTTGGAGGGTGTTCTCCTGGAAGGTTTTGGTAGGGTCCTTCCATACTGCTATGGAAATAAAACACTTTGGCAACATGAGTCGTGAGGAATGTTGGAGGAATTGTGATAATATTGTGATAATATTAGTACACACACACATTTGGGACTGCCCAGTTATAGCACAATACTAGTCTCAGTTTCACCAGATCATCGAGCAGGTCCTGGGAGTGAAATACCCTTTTCTTTTATTGATATGCTGTTAGGATTAACCAATGTGGGTACACTGCCAGTTAAAAAGAGGAAATTGATATATCTGATGTTAACTACTGCATGTAAAGGTTTCACAGTCAACTGGCTAACAGAGCTGTATGGAAAAAAATTCCGCTGGTGGAATTTGCATAAATGTCTGAATTTCACGTCCTCAAAAGTTCAGAAATCATTTTGGCAACTTCTGCAGAAGTTCTACCTTAGGACGGCGGAATAAATATTTGAATTGTGGGTTAATGTATTAAACTGTGGGAAAAAATTCTGCAGAACTGATCACTGTCAGAGGTCAGTTCTGTGGAATTTCTTTCCGCAGTTTAACATTTCCCTCTTCCTGGTGTCTAGTGGCACTCCCACCCTCCAATCATCGGCCCAATAAAAGTTTAATGTTTCCCTGGTGTCTAATGGCACCCCTCACCCTCTGATTGCTAACCCCATAAGAATTAAAAGTTTCTCTGGTGTCTAGTGTCTAGTGGCACCCCCCCACCCTCCGATCGCAAGCCCCATAACATTTTTAAGTTTCCCTGGTGTCTAGGGACACCACCCACCCTCCGATCGCTGGCTCCAATCACATTGAATGCTGAGAAACCAATTTTCTGCTGTGAAACAAAATATCAGGTTGCACAATCAAATTTCTTGCTGCAAAACAAATAATTATACTGGGAAATCAAAATGTGTTTCCAACAGACTTTTTTTGAACAGCAATTAAAAAACAGTTTTGCAAGTCAAATTTAGTTTCACGCCAGCTTAGTGGTGCGACACAAAAAAAGCAAGTCACGATTAAAAAAACAGGAAAGATGTTAACATTGCCAAGAGAAATACATAAAAGATATTTATAATCATGTTTGACTGAAACAAGCCTAAACCAGCATGCCCTAATGAGGTAGATCTGTGTCTTTTTTGAATTATGGCTGCTGTAATAAAAGTTTGAATTCGTAATTTGCTAGTGAGGTGAGAAACAAGATGGCAGCTGTCATGAAACAAAAAAATGTCATTGTGAGCACAACATCTCATGAAATGAAAAAATGGCTCTGTGACACCAAATTTCTGTGACACCAAATTTCTGGTGTCATATCAGAATGTTATCCTGAAAACCCTAATGAGCATACTCAGAACAGAAAAACACAAAACTTTAAATCCTTATAACTCTGGAACCATTTAAAATGTTTCCACAAAACCTTCCAAATGCACTACCTTGTCACAGCACGCTTCTACCTTGAAAGTTTTTTGGGAAAAAATCCATTCTGTGTAGGCTGCGGTTGACAGATAAAAAAAAAATCCCATGTTAAGTATAGGAAAAAATTAGACAGCTACAGGAAAATAACATTTGTAGTCAGAAACAGTATAAGCTGCCATCACAAAACTTTCCACAGATTTAGACCTTGCCTACTAGACAGCACATGCAAAATTTCAGCTAATTTCATCAAATGTTGCCAAGCTATTAAGATGCAAAATTAGGGGTTTAGCATTGAACACCCTTCTCAGCCCTAACTAGAAGGGTGTTATCAAGCCCTATGATTACTACGATAGAAAAGTATTTGCTGCTATACTTTAGAGTTACTAGTTTACTAATGCTAGGTGACTTATAGAAATGTTGAGTGACCATTTATGCACATGCTGCTATATAGTTAGTTATTAGGGAAGTTTCATGCAAATTTATCAGCATTTAGGACTGGTAGTTTTGCTTGTAATACTAATTGCTGAGACAGTTGTTTTCTTTGAAAGAAAGCACAGGCTCAAAGTTAGGTAGCAGTTTCTGATGTTCTGTACTGGGAAAGTGCTTATTTTGTATGTACGTAATGGAAGCTGACACAATAGCTGTAGTCATGTAATACTGTATAAAAAGAGGATCAGTCTGGGGTCTCAGTTGAGTAGAGCCTGATACTGCAGATTGGTGGGGGTGCCTTTTGCTCCCCAGGATTGGCATTTACTGTATGCCTTTTCCTTTATTTTGGCATAGCTAATAATAAAATATAGAATAATACATGAGGCGGTGTGTTTAACGAGAAGTTTACACACACCTGAGGTGTTGGATGCTACATAAACCCCAAGAGCAAAGCTTGAGGCGTTTATTTAAGCATTCAACATCAAGGGTGTGTGTAAAATTTGAGTTTTACACACCACCCCATGTTTTATTCTATATAATTGCTGGGGAGTGTTTTTTCGCCACAGCAATTATATAAATAGAAACATGCTGCTGTCTGTCACACTGGCTGCTTGCCAAACTTCTTCTGCTTCCTTTCACACTGCCTGGCTGACTTCTGGCATCTAATTTGACTCTGCCCGCTGCTCTCTCTTGATATCACTGCATACTTTTCTTTACTAAAGTTTATTGTTTTCTGTAAGAAATATAGCACTGACATGAAGAAGGAGCTGCCATCTTGGTAAAGAGCAGCTTTTCTTTTACAAAGTTTACTGTTTTTCTGTAAGAAATGTAGTACTGACATTAGGAAGGAGCTGCCATCGTGGTAAAGAGCAAAGTGAAAAACAAAAGACCATGGCTGACGCATGCATAAAGTGAGGGAAACCTAGAGTGTGTTTGCCTTTATAACCAGCTGGTCGAAATGGCGAATTATAATCAGGTTTCCCTATGGGAAAAAATGTTCCTCAGTTATTATAAGCTTATTCTGTAACTGTGTTTCTCGGTGACATCGTTACCCACAAAGAACAAATCCATGATAAGGGTTTGACATAGAAATCATATCAATTTACTCAAGTTGTTAGGATCACTTGTTACTGAGAATCTCACTAACAAGTGATCCTAACACAGTTACCTTCCTTAACCTTGAACATGGAAAGGGTGAGCAAAACAATCTGAACACTGACATTTTCCATAAAATGAAATATAGGAACACACTTGTATTGGCATCCAGTTGCCATCTATTGCATACCATGGAGAACATACCTAAGGGACAATTCCTTAGGCTATGGCAGAATTGTGACATACAAGAAAACTACTGAAGGTTCACCAAAAGGTGTTATACAGGATGCATGAACTCATGTAGCACATCAAAAGTGAGGAGCTTATTCAGGGCAACTAGAATTGCAGTAACAATAACAAGCATTTGTCAATGCCAAATGTTGTCGCGCTGGCATTGGCTTTGGTAGTGCAGTGTGGGAAAACATTTTGGGCAGGATGTGAAAAATGACAGCTGTACAGTTCATAAGGAGGTGTAAAAAAATGCCAGTGTTGAAAATGTGGCATGTAAATATTGCAAATTTGCGAAGTTACAAGGGTGCATGGGAAATGCACAACGCACGCTTATAACACAGTCATTTTATGGACGCTCAGCACCAAATTTTCAGCATAGGCATTTTAGCACATCTGCTCATGAACAGTGTCACTGTCATTTTCATAATCTGGCCCAAACACTGATTTCCCACAGCGACCGCTCTATTGTGCACCAGAAGTGCGGAAACACATTTCGGCCAGGATGTGAACTATGACAGCTGTACTGTTCGCAAGGAGGTGTACAAAAATTACAATGTTGAAAATCTGGCATGAAAATATTGCGAATCCACAAAGTTACAAGCCTGCGTAGCAGCAGAGCAACGTACGCTTGTAAAACAGCCATTTTTTGGATTTTTTCCAGCAAATTTGCAACATAGGCTTTTTGAGAGCCCACCTCATGAACAGTGGCACTGTCATCTCGTTAATCAGTCCTGAAAGGTGATTCCACACAGTGACTGCGAAATCACCTTTCAGAACTGATTAATGACATGGCAGTCATAGAATTCATGAGGAGGGGTCCCAAAAACCCAATGTTGAAAATGTGGTGTCCCTTAGGTATGTTCTCCACGGTATGCAATAGATGGCAACTGGATGCCAATACAAGTGTGTTCCTATATTTCATTTGGTGCCACTTAAATGAAACCTCGAAGAAACTAAGACAGCGATTAGGTTTATTCTATTGCATTAAACACCTACTCACGTTAGAAGCCAGAATGAGACTAGTACAAACTATATTCCTACCTATACTGGACTACGCTGACTTCCTTTACAGTCATTGCCCATCAACGATGCTAAACAAACTGGACACCCTTTACCACCGGGCTTTAAGATTTATCTTAAATCTACCCCGTAGTACACATCACTGTCGTCTATACCAGGTTTTGGGATTGACCTCACTCTCAACTAGAAGAAAAAGGAATGCTCTCCTCTGGTTTTTTAGAGCGTTGTCTGATAACCTCCCTGCATACATCTCGAACATCTTCAAATGGGCTAAAGGTTCCTATGGCCTGAAACGCTTCTCCTTAATCTGCTTCCAGATTCCTAGAGTGAAAACTACCCTTGGCTCAGCAGCAATCAACTTCTCACTTCCATCACTTTGGAACACTATGCAAGACTCATTAAAATTATCCTCACTTCCAAGCATTTTCACATTCAAAGCTCTATTAACGGATTATCTGAAGGAATCATGCAACTGTTTCAGACGCCGATGACCCCTAAGCCCCGGGTGCCACTCTCAAATCCTACGCCTAAGTATCTCATCCACCCACATTCTAACAACAGAAACCTAGGACCTACAAGCCTAGTTCCTTAATCCAAGATGGCCCTGCCTATTCTCTACCTTTACCTATTCTGGCCTCTGCTGCCTACTCTTTCACCCCAATTTTACCCTATTCCTTAATACCTCCTTATTTTTTACCATTTAGGTATGAGCTCTTACTTAGCGGAGACCATATGGGATTGTTGTCTCTTCTCATTTCAGTAAAGCTTATCATTATGTACCTTTGCATGTTAATTATGTTGACCGGTATGTATAGGCCCATATTGACTGGCGCCTTCACAATGTTTTTTCTTTTTTTTTTTTTTGCACCGCTGTCCACCATAATTGTAATCTTATGAAGTGTACTGTAATGTATTTATGCCCATGACCACCTTGAAAATGAGCTTGCTCAATGGTGTTTATGCCTGGTTAAATAAAGTGATTGATTGATTGATTGAAAATTCCCCAAAATGCCCGAGATATGCATTAAAGTTGAAATACAGCTTACCGGCATTTCCACAGTTCGTGGTCAGCTTTGAAGTGTGCAGACGTGTTCCCGGTCCAACGAAGATCGTGCGTGCCAGACTCTGGAGGTGAAGTATGGGGTGGGGGGTGGGGAGGCAGGGTGCGAGGGTGGCAATGGGGTTGGTGGAGGGGGGCAAGGGGCAGGGAGACTGCCGAGGACTGTTTCCTTCTTTACAGGTAAAAAACAAACTAAAAGACATCGGGGACCTTTTTCATTTTTAATAGGTGCTTGGGCACAGTGGGGTGGGCTTCCAGCATGCAACCTGAGAGTGTGTGTGCTTTGCTAACAGGGGATTGGGCACTCAGTCAGCAAACAAGGAAAGGGAGGGAGCAGGAGCAGAGGTGGGCACCTCGGTGAAAGCAAATAGGGGGACACATTATGCCGACGGGGAGTAGGCCTCCATTGGCAAAATTCAAGGGTGGAAGGGATACATGCTGATGGGGATTGGGCCCCATCATCAAAGAGAAACTGTTGGGAGAGGCTCATTGATGCCGAGGGGATTAGGTACCCCTCGGCAATCAAAAAAGGGGGGGTTACATGATGCCGACAGGATTGTGCACCCGTTGGCACAATAAAAAAGGTGGTGTTGACAGGCAACAGCGGCAGTCACTGCCACCATGTTGCCTGCACGTAAGGGGAGGTGTGTTGAGGTCACGCTGCATGAGAGCTTTGCTCTCATTGCAGCTGGCCTTTTCTCTCATGTCTTCGCCTCATTAGCTAGGCAGGGTGTTGGCTCCTGCTGCTGGCTGATTGGGGAATGCGGGAGGCACCTACTGGTGCGTGCCCTGCATTCGCCCAACAGTGACCGCGCCTCCAAATCTGCACTACCACAAGATGTTGGCTACGCAAGTGCGCCAACATAACAAATGGTTCAATTTTGTTACAACCTATTCTGCACACTCCAGATATGTGGAAGAAGTCATTAGAAAACATTGGCAGGTTCTGAGGTGCGAACAGGGTCTCAGAGATGAGGTAGAGAAACTGCCTAGAATGGAATACGGGGGTACTCCTATGTTAATAGATAAACTAGTACATTGTCACCAAAGGAACTCCACAGAGAACACATGGTTACTTCAGTTCAGCCAGGACTGTTTTCCATGCCACGGTGCAGTGTTTGCAATGTAGTGGAGAGTAGCAGGAGTTTCCAGAGTCCTAAAGACTGCAGGAATTGTGAGATTCACAGCCCTATAAGTTATAACTTGTGACACAGATTGTTCACCTTGCAATGTGTACCTGCGGCTGTTTCTATGTGGGGAAAACAATACACTATTTTCACCAAAGACTGGGGGAACGCTTAGAATGTGAAACAGCACAACACATAGCGAACTCTGGTTCCAACTCTGTACATAGCATCAAGTTTATGGGCATTGATAAAATCATGCCTAACCATAGGGGAGGTAACTTGGATGATGCTGTCCTGATAAAAGAAGATTTCTAGAGTTCTACTTCAATAGCAGCCCAGTGGCGTGGACTAAATAAGGGTTTTGATTTAACACAATACCTGACATGAAAAAATGCGTTATTTTATTGTTCTGAATTTGACTTGACTGATCCCTATATGTGAATTTAATATACTGTATGTGTTTTTTTTTCTGTTCTAGTGAAAACCAAACAGTTTTACTCCTGTGCTGCAACTGGATGGAATTTGCCACAGCAGCTGTAAGGGATTTGGAGTCTTTCTGTGTGTATCATACATTTCAGCATAATCAGTAAGAAGTAATACAAATGTTACAAAGTATATAACTTTTTTGTCATGTGCTATTAAGTTTTGAATGACAGCTCCTTTAAGATGTCTTTTATTGTCCATTGTTTATATGCATGTTTAATCTGCCTTATATACAGCATGATTTTATGCACCTAATGCAAGTCATGGGTAACTATTTTAGTATGGGAGGCTGAAAGGTCATGACATATAGCTGTAATTAATAATACCTCTTTAAGAGGTTCCAGTACAAACATATGGTGTCAGGGATGCGAAATGCATCAGGTGGCACACCCTCAACGATTTTCTGGGCCTGCACTTGTTTGCCGACTGAAACACTTTATCTTTGTTTCAAGGTTGTTTCATTGGTGGTGATGATTGACTGTCCTTTCACAAAATTTGTCACCTTGAATTAATGACACCCTCACAGACTCACCATTCCACTTTGTATAGCCAACTTTAAATACTGCCTCCTACCCTATTGTAATAATTGTAATGAGGTTTTGTACCTCAGTTTGTAATGTTTTTAAAACCAATATTACAAAAAACTTGCATAATGAAATACAAGTCTGTTCTCAACACTATTCAACAAGACAACATGTTAGGAAGTTGTATCAAGAAAAAAGTGTAAACGAAAAATGGCAGAGATAATTCTTTTTTTTACTTTTATTTGTAGTTAATGAGCACTTTAATATTTGATCCAGGTATAGATTCTTCTAATGAGCATTTTAAGACAAAGTTGTATGACTGGTTGTCTTTCTAAATAGGAAATATTATAAAGAAAGACCTTGGGAAAGACTGCAACAAAGTGAAGTATTACAGTGCAGGGCAACCATGATGATCCAATGGCTAGGGGGCAAGTGTTATGATCAGAGGCTGCAGGACATGGACGTGTACACCCTCGAAAAGAGAAGGGAAAGGGGTGACATAATAAAAATGTACAGGTGCTGTGCCTGCATGGGATAAACAGAGTGGACACCGAGGAGCTCTTCTCCTTGAGCTAAAATGCAGGAAGCAGGGGAACTCACTGTTACTAGACAATAGAGAAATGGAAGCTGCACGCAGCACAAACTTTGCACACACTAGATTAAATGCAAACAAAAAAGAGTTTATTACAGAAAAACCATGATGACAAGTCCCAGTGCTTCGACCACCAAATTGATCTTCTTCAGGGGGTGATATCATGTACAGAGTTGGTACATTTTATTACCCATGATTTACATAATTAATTTAGTACTCAGTAGAATAACATTCCATTCAAATAAAACGTGCTGGCTTTTTGAGGTAAAGGTTAACACAATAGAAAAAGATACAAACAAATCGAGAGATGGAGGGGGGTAGCTTTTAAACCACTTTTAAACGTCACCTCCTGACGAAGACTAGTTTGGTGGTTGAAGCACTGGGGTTGTACTCATGGTTTGTCTATTGTCTAGTATCGGGTTGGCTGCCCTCAACTGCTCCACCTCAGCTTTCTGAGATGCGCTGTCTCCTTTTTGTTTTTGAACTCACTAGTAGTAGCAGGGGGTGCTTAAAGAAAGAAGTTCTCAAGCACTTTTTCGTGGAAAGTGGTGGACAAATGGAACAAGCTGCCAAAAGAATTGGTAAAGGACACATTGGGAAGCCATTTCAAGCAGGGATAGGTCAGGTATGTGGGCTAGGTAAGAAGGATGGACAGAAATCAAGGAGTAGGATGGGCAGACTGGATGAACCAATAGGCCTTTTTTCTGCCTTCAATGTCTTTGTATGTTATGTATGTTATGTATATTATGTATGTTTCCAGGCATTAGTGAACATGGGATTATCCAAGATCATCGGGTAAAAAAAAAACAACAACAAAAAAAATAAATAAAACTATTTCACCCAGGCAACAAAGCTATTAAAAATGCCTGCCTATAATCTTAGGGAAACTGAGAACATAAGCACTGAGGAAAGGGTTACCTAGAAAGAGCATTAATGATAAAGCCAGATTTCAAAGAAATGTAAAATGACACATATCCCCATAATGGAGAGCATTGTGGGAGCTGTATGCAAATCACCAGGAAAGAATTCAGACTGGTTCTGCCTTAAGTAGGAGTGTATGGTGCCAAATGATCTCTCACACAATCTGCAAAGGCTAAAAAACAGAAGAGCCAGACATGTGTTTTGTCCTACACAGGACTCATCAGTGTGCCTAGTCTGTAACAGCCTAGGGGAAGGATAAACCAGTCATAGTTTGGTCTTAGTGGTTTGGGTCATGGTGAGCCCAAAATAGGAAAGCAATATTTTTTTTTGTCCATATAGGTGTTTCTCTACCTGGCATTTGACAGGAGGCTGCATCAGCCCAGTCCCCAGATTCTCCAAACTGGCCTCCTCCCACCTCCCTTGGTAAGCCTACCTGGTCAGTAGTTCTCCCTATGAGTTCCACTCTTGTGATGGAGCCAGAGTGAGAAGGCTGTCCTTCCCCCCCATAGTACAACAAATTTGAGGTGGACCGTGTGGTCAAGCCAAGTGGCAGTGCGGGCTTAGGGGCAAGGGGAAGCTGAGCTGGGCTTCATTAAGCCCCCCAATGCACCATTTTGCACTTTTATTCCCACCCTGCTGTGGAGCATTAGACTCATGCATGGAGGTGCACTCTGCCGACATCCCCCACAGTCCTCTCGCATTACATGCCATCCTGATGCTGCTATACCCCAAGCTTCCAACTGGGGGCAACCTAGGACAGGCTGGCAGGCCTCCTTCCCCCAGGAGAGGAGTGCAGTCCTTCAAATGCTCGATCCTCTTCAACCCCAGACAACCCCCAGCAACTGAAGCTAGTTCCTGAATCCGAGTCACCGGTGAGGGAAAAGGTAAGGCATCCACGGCACCTCAATCCTCTTTATTTCCAGACTGTCACAATAGAAAAGCAATCTGAAAGACAAACAACCTCAGCACAAAAGCACTGAGGCAAAGGTTACCTGGAAAGGTCACTGGAGGTAAATCCAGCTTTCAGAGAAATGTAAAATTGCACATATGATATCCTCGTAATACAAAGTATTGTGGGAAGTTTATGCAAGTTACCATGAAAAAAGCTTAACTGGTTCTCCTTTAAGCAATAGTGTATGGTGCTAAATGTCCTTCCCCATACTCTGCAAAGGCTGAAAACAGAAGAAATTGACATGAGTTTCATTCTACACAGGACTCATCAGTGTGCCTTGTCTGTAACAGCCCAGGAGAAGTAAGTCATAGTTTGGCCTTACTGGTTAGGGTCATAGTAAGCCCAATATAGGAAAGCAATCTAAAAGATGTGCTGAGGTTCTTTGTCTTTTAGATTGTATCCTTCCCCTGGGCTGTTGCAGATGAGGTACACTGATAAGTCCTCTGTAGAACCATGGGAGCCAGGCTAGAGGACTGCACGAGATCCACCACAGTGCAGGGGTGATGAGTCCAGAGGCCATAAAAGAAGGATGGGGTCCCCAGCCAGGCTAGGACAACACCTTATAAGTAAGCAATAATACCCTAGAGGGTGGACAGTATTGGGATATACGGGACTGCCCAGGGGCATAATGAGGCCCGATGCCACAAGCAGAGGGCCTTGTAGCCCTGGAAGATCCAGTATATCCCAATACCACTTACCCTGGAGGGTATTATTGCACTTAGAAAATGGGCTACAGGTTACATTTCTGTGTAGTATTCATAAAATTAAAAAATATATATTAAAAAGAGCTAGAAATAAATGGAAACTCATTCTGCTGGTAAATAAGTTCCTCTTCTGGTATAGTTGCCAGTAGAGCACACTGTAGTGCTTCACAGTTGCTAAACTGTGTAGCCAATTAAGCATACTTTTCTTTTGCAAAGATCCTCAGTGCTCTGTTTTATTTTGTTTATGGGTTTGTTTTCGTGGGTCAATGCCACTCTATTTTATTTATTTTTTTTTCCTTGGGATCCATGACTTTGTGCCATGTAAGGGAGTTGGAGAATGTTGGGAAGCACAAAAGGTCCATGGGGAACATGGGGTAGAGGAGCTTTACACGCAGTGATGGTGCAGTTTGAAAGGTAATGTTTTAAATAATCTTTTAAAGAAGAAAGATGTTTCTCTGCTGCTTTTATTTATTTATTTATAAGCACATCGGAATTACAATCCTTTGAGTCATAGACTCGTTTCCAAAGGCTGCACGTCATGATACAAAGAGAATAATACAGATAGTAACAAAAATTGAAGGAAAAGGTAATACATATGTAACCCCTAGGTGGCACTATCCAAAGGGCTACTACCTCTGCCTGCTTGGCTAGAAGCAGGTTAAGGGGCCTGAGTTCTGAAATGGGTGCCTCCACCTGGAGGTCAGGGTTGGTAGTGGTCAAGCTAACCTGGACAAAGCCCTCCGGGACACTGTAACCCCCCCATTCTTTCCTTACTAGTGGCCAGAACAATACACAATAATCACTTTCACAATACCCCTGATACATCACACAAGTACCCACACTGTTTGCACTTACTACCAGGGCTTTCCTCTGGCCCGGCCCTGGGGACCCCCTGTAAAACAAGGTTATACATAGCAAATAACAGCAATACAGTACTCTTGCACAAACTGGAACCACAGTCAGGGTAAATGCAAAAAAGAGTTAGATCTGATTTATTTAAGGGGCTTGAACAAGGGAGGGGCGTAATCAGGTTAATTTGCTTAAAGACTGTATCAATCAAACAATTATGCATGCACTTCAGGGTCCGTAAACAGTCACACACTCTGGGTGCCAGATGGAGAATGGTGGGCTAGCCAGGAACGTTGCAGCTGGTTGGGGCCCTGTGATGGAAGAAAACAACATGCACAACACACACTATTTGTAATCCGGAGCCGGAGGGCTCAGTTTGTGAAAAGACAACAAAAAGACAATCAGATGACACACTTTCAGATTAGGCTGTTGTTGCAGGGAGCTACCCTGATGATTACTCACGATACCCAAGACTGGACACAGGCTGGACGAAAATCGAGACTGCAGGTGGTTAATCTGGAGTGCCAGGAGAAGCAGGGCCCACACAATCCGCCAAGGCATCGTTCCTGTTCAAGCGTGGAGCAGGGGGCTGATCCTCAGGCAGGTCTCTTGTTGGTGGCTTTCTCTGTGCAGTGGTGTAGTCTGGCAGAGCCAGCATGGCATGGCCCAGGCCGAATGAAGATGAACGCGGATTCAATCCGATTAGACTGGATAAAGCTTCCAGCAAGCAGAACACAGTTCACACAGTGGGGAACCAAATCATGACCCATTTTCAATACACAGCGCATTTACATGTAAAGGATTCTACGGTACCAGTAAACCGCTCTCTGGTCATGATCGCAAAGTTTCTGCACAAACCGGGGAATCAAAAGCAGCTGGAAATCCTGACAGGATGATCCCATTCAGCAAATCTTCGTCTTCTTCAGGTTAAAGCCTGGTCACAGTCCAGTGGCTTAAATAGTCCTCACTACTTGGATTCAGTCCAAATAAACTATTTTCAGCAGGCAGACAGGCAGGCCAAAACTCAGCCCTTACACAGTTCTCCCATGCAAAACTACACAGAACTGTTACTCAAAAATCACTTGAGCTGTTACTTCTTCACATCTCAGCTCAAAACTGAAACTAGCTGCAGCAGCCTAGGAAATTCCACAAGAGCCAAAAGGTTCAGTTGGCTGATCCTCCTGTCAGTCACAACAAAGGCTGCCCCTTCAGGTGCAAAAAGGCGCAAAAAGCCCAAAACTACAATTCCTACAGATTTTGACTCCAGACAGCTCCTGTAGTCCAACTCCATTTTAGGACCCACCAGAACTGATTGGTCCAATTCACAGTCCAGGACCAAGATAGTGGAGATAAACAAAACAGTCCTTGCTGCAAAGAAGGCAGGTTAGACAAACTACATTATCGTTATCACTCAAAACGATTTTCAACAAAATAGTTACATCTTTCAACAGAGCTCCCTCTCAGATTACTTATGAGTGCAATCCAGGCAGCTCTTAAAGAGACAGTAAACAGAGGCTATACAGGCACTCTCTGGCAATCACATTTAAACTGCTAAAATGCAGGACACCAGCCTGGCAGTGAGCATTTAGGCAAGCTCAAGGAAGACTTTTCGGGAACCACCATTTGCAGGGGGGTTACACCCTTCCATACCTGGAGAAAACTTGGCATCTGCTTCAAGTCTGTACCATCATGCATCAGTTAACAAACTTATTACTTTACTGTACATATTCACTACACTTCATGATACTATATCCAATCTGACAACACATTGTGCATATTTCACACAGGGAAATTGAACATTAATATACTGAATCAGGTAATAACTTCTTGTACCCTAAACAATGCAAGAGGGGGCCCTTTCCTATCAGCTAACCTGGGGCTAGAGGGGGCAGGGGCACCATGGTGAGAGGGAAAGACAAGTAACCTGGAATTGGCTGTCAAGCTCAATTTGGGCAGTGAGCTTGGTGAGACATAAACACCTTTGTGCACCACATTGAGAGGCAAATCCACTGGCCTCCTGGGAGAATCATAACTGAGGCATACTACTGGCTTGACAGCTCAGTCAGTCTTTCTGAAGGGGACAACTACAGTCTCCGTACTCTCAGCACTGGTCTGGGGACTCTTGTCACTTGTGAGGAGTGCCTCTGCCTGGGTGGGAACGTACAAACCTGGGGCACTGTAGGCTCCTTGCTCTGCAGGATCTGTTTCTACAACACTTGACTCATTTTGCGAAGGCTCAGGCACAATCAAGCTTTGAGGCACTGAAGGGGGGTGGTCAGCACTCTCATAGTGTTCTTCAACTTCTGGTATGTCACCAGAAAGACTCAGACCCTCAGACCCTTCTTCAGGCAAATCATACAGTTCCACAATACACAGAGACTCAACATCTTCAGTCGTGATACTTTGCACTTCACTTTCTGGGAGCATTGGCTCCAAGGACGTAGTTGGGGGTAAGGCAGTCCAGAAGGCCCAGCCTCATCCCCACAATTTATCAGGGGGTTACTTCGAAACAGCTGACTTAGTTAATAAGAGGGGTAATAGGCATGGTCGTATTCACTTTTATCAGAAGTGGACTGACAGTCACTATCATTCTTGGCCTGCTGCGGAGGAAACCTTAAATCTGTGACCATTGGGGTAGGTTGACTCTGTCTCTTTCTTGCAGCAGCATGAGTCACCAGCCCAGGGGGCTCAATTTCTGGGGGTTCAGCCTCAGTCATGACTTGGCCGATAGGTAGCAAATGGTTACGGTGCATGGTCTTGACAGCTTTGGAGTTGTTCTCTGGATGCACCTTATACACAGATAAATTATCCAACTTTCCAACTACTACTTGGGGAAGATGGTACCACCGATCAGCAATTTTGTGTTTACCATGCAGTCCCAAATTGCGTAACAACACATGGTCTCCAGGTTGAAGCTCTTGAGCCTTTACTTTTTTATCTTGCCTCTCTTTGTTGGCTAGATTTCTCTTGGCGGCCATTGTCTGGGCCAGTTGATAGGCATGGTTCAATTGAGCTTTCAGTTTTTGTACATATTGCAAGTAGTTTTCGTCTCGGATCCCATCTGGAGATACCCCAAAACAGACATCAACAGGCAGCTGGGCCTCTCTCTCGAACATGAGGCAGTAGGGGGAGAACCCGGTAGCATCATTTTTCGCGCAATTGTATGCATGTACCAAGGTGCTAATCTGCTACATAGATACATAGATACATAGACAGTGTCGGCAGATAAGGGCCTATGGCCCACCTAGTCTGCCCATTTGAGCTTGTAAGTTCAGTTTGTTTTCCTAGAAGTCTATTTCCCCTTACCCCTGACCTCTAGAATTCCTTTATGTCTATCCCATGCATTCTTAAATCCCGTGATTGTTTCAGCTCCCACCACTTCCTCTGGCAGGGTGTTCCACTTGTCCACCACCTGTTCTGTGAAGAAATTCTTTCTCATGTTTCCTCTGAATCGTCCTCCCTCCAACTTCATCCCATGCCTCTAGTCCTGAAACATCTTTTTCGCTTAAAAATAGTGTTTTCCTGCACCCTGTTCCTCCCTGTAAGATACTTGTATGTCTCTATCATATCCCTCTCTCCTCCTCTCCTCCAGGGAGTACATGTTCAGTTCCTTCAACCTGTCTTCATAGGACTTGTGATGCAACCCATGCACAATCTTTGTTGCCCTCCTCTGAACCTTCTCTACCCTGTCTATGTCCTTACGTAGGTATGGTCTCCAGAACTGTACACTGTACTCCAGGTGGGGCCTCACTAGTGTCTTGTATAGGGAATTATGACCTCCCTTTTCCTGCTGGTGATGCCCTGCCTATACATCCCAGCATCCTATTTGCTTACCTGATTCCTTGTCACACTGTTTCCCTCATTTGAGGTCATCAGAGATGACAACCCAAGATCCTTTCCTGTTTGGTGCATGCTATATCCTCACCCCCAACTGATATATTGTGCCAGGGTTTTTGTGCCCCATATGCATTATCTTGCACTTCTTTGCATTGAATTTCAACTGCCAAACCCTTGACCATTCTTCAAGTTTCTGCAGGTCCCTTCTCATTCTGTCTACACCCTCTGGTGTGTCTACTCTGTTACAGAGCTTTGTGTCATCAGCGAACAGTGAAATTCTGCCTTCTAGATCCTGTGCAATGTCACTGATGAAGATGTTGAATAGGACCGGTCCCAGCACTGATCCCTGTGGTACCCCACTGGTCACTCTTCCCTCTGTGGAGTGACAGCCATTTACCACCACCCTGACTCCATTCATGCTTGACTTTTGGGTGGAGGGTACCCAGCATGTCTAGAAGATTGTGGTTAACATGTTCTGGTTGAGGGTCTCCCTGCAGGTGACAGGGGGTGGTTCTTGACTTAAGAATCCCCCGTAAAGAGAGCATTTCTTTGATTAGCCGACTCTCAAAGTCTCTGCCTTGATCAGAATTAATCCGCTGGGGGGCACCATAGTGGACGAAGAAATTTTCCACTAGCACTTTGGCCACGGTAGATGCCTTTTGATCTTTTGTGGGAAAAGCTTGTGCATACCATGTGAAATGATCCATGACCACTAACACATTGCCAATGTTCCGCTGATCAGGTTCTAAACACAAGAAGTCTATGCAGACTAGTTCCATGGGGGCACTGGTAGTAATATTAACAGGGGGTCAGCCCTCTGAGGCAGGGCTTTCTTTGCAGGCAGCGACTACAAGTCTTTACATGGTGCTCAACATCGGCCCCCATTTTGGGGCAGTAGAAGAAAGATCATACCAGGTCAAGGGTTCTTTCAATACCGAGGTGCCCCATGTGATTGTGGAGGGACCTCAGTACCAAATCTTTAAAGGCCATTGGCAGGACCAATTGTTACTGGTCTACTTTTCCACTACGATCTACTGTGTGTCTCTATACAACAACTGATTGAGCAACTTCAATCTGGGGCCTTTCTCAAACAATAAAGCAGTTCGCAGGTCAATGGAACGTAACTTAGACATATCTTTCCCCGCAAGCAGGGCATCAAGTGCTGGCTGAATCATAGGATCTTGGGATTGCGCCCACTGAATGCTGTCATTGTTAAATTGAAGTAGTGCACTAATATCTAGAGCAGAGAAGTGGCAATAAGTAGCTGGTATGCAGGTGTCAGAAGGGCCCTAGCAATCTACTAAACAGTCCACTGTGTCTACAGACATCTGTTCATCTCTATCAAACTTTTGGCACAATGCTCGAGTGTCAGATTTAGACAGCCTGACCCAATCACTCTTGGAAGTGGGCCTTTGTGATAGGGCATTAGCATCAATATGGTTCAGGCCCGGTCTGAATTCAACAGCATAACCATAGGTTGATAATGCAGAAAGCCACCGGTGCCCAGTGGCTTCTAACTTAGCTGAAGTCTGTACATAGGTCAACGGGTTATTGTCAGTTTTCACCAATATCTTTGCCCCATAGAAGTAATCATGAAACTGGTCAACGATGGCCCATTTTAGCGCAAGGAACTACAAATTATGCACAGGGTAGTTTCGTTTGGACGGTGTCAGGCTCCTACTGGTGAAAGCTACTGGTCTCAGGCCATCCTCATGGTCTTAATACATCATTGCTCCTAGACCCTGCAGACTAGTGTCCGTATGCAGCACATAGGGTTTGGTGGGGTCAGCATAGGCGAGGATGGGGGCGTGGGTGAGCTGGTATATGATCTCATTGAAGGCTGCTTCACAGTCGGGCATCCAGCACGGCCTAAAGAGTTCACCTGGGTGGAAGTATACTTTTTCTGGTTCTTTAACAGCCCCTTTTTTGTATTTACGATTGGAAGGAGGGTAACCTTGGGTAAGGTTCAAGAGTGGGTGAATCACCTTGAAGTAGTCTTTTATGAACCTGTGGTAGTAGACACAGAACCCCAGGAAATGTAGTTCTTTCAGATTATGGGGCTGCGGCCAAGTAGTCAGTGCTTCAACCTTACTGGGATCAGTTCCTATCCCTTTTGTAGATACTATGTGCCCCACATACTTCACGGAGGTTTGGAAAAACTGGCACTTGTCAATGGACAGCTTAAGACCGAAGTCTTCCAGTCGATCTAGGACTTTAAACAGTCAGTTCTCATGCTCCTGTAAGATGCTCCTAAACACAATGACATTGTCCAAGTACACCAGTCATTCCAGAAAATTCATATCTCCCACCGCATGTTCCATCAGCCGCTGAAAGGTGGCCAGGGTGCCCGATATCCCCTGTGGCATCCTCAGAAACTTGTAGAACCCCAATGGACAGATGAAGGCTGTTTTCTCATGGTCTTCTGAGGCCATCGGGATCTGGTAGTATCCGCTGCGAAGATCCAGCACTGAGAACCATTTGCTCCCATTCAAGCAGTCCAGGCCATCTTGTATACGAGGCATAGTGTATTGGTTGGATGGTCTGCCAGTTCAGGGTTTGATAATCAACACACATCCTCACAGACCCATTCTTCTTACACACTACCACAATGGGAGAGGCGTATGGGCTCCTGGATTCTTGTATCACGCCAGCAATGAGCATTTCCTGCAGGTGTCTTCTCACATCATCTATTTCTGCTGGGGCTAGGCATCGGGACCGCTTTTGAAATGGCCATTCATGATGCAGGCATTTGTAATGCTCCACACACTGGACACATCCCACATCCCATTCCTTCAACAAAAAACACTTGGTCTATCTGGGCAAGTCTCTTGCTAATTCTAGCCTTCCATTCAGCTGGCAATGGGGAGTCACCAAAGTCAAACAAGTCTGGGGTCACTCTCTCCTTCTCACTGGGGTGCTTGTTGCTGGGCAATACTGCAGTGTCTACACAGTGTACTGTAGCTAGGGTGCACCCTAGGTTCACCTGGATCACCTGATATGACACATTGCAAATCTGGACCGTCACTCAGTGTGCATAGGCATGGGCACGAGCAGGCAAGATGCTAGGTTGACCAATAGTCCTTCTGGCAATTTTCCATCGCCTGGTGCATCCAACATCAGTATTTTGTTCTTGACATCTTTCTGGAGGCGGACCTCCCCTTGAATGGTACACTGGGTGTTAGGGGCCAGTACCATTGAATCGGGATCCTTCTTCCACATGATCCCCACCGGTTCATCCTTGTCTACTTCCTCGGGTTTCTGTTGCAAATCATAGGCCCTCTTGATCAGAGCCGGAATTTTCAGGGCCCTCCCAGTCTGTCGCCCTTGTTTCTCATGACAGAGTTGCACCAATCTCCCAAACCTATGGGCGTTTGTCCCAAGGAACAGGGGGACCCCATCATACAGTCTGGTGGGGGGACACACTAGGGCCAATGTCTCTACTCGCTCCTCTACACCCATTACAGTTGCAGGAAAAAACAACCAGAGGTGGACATACCCTAGGTAGGGATAAGACTTGTCGCTCAGGCCCCACACATATAGGCCTTCCAGGGATTGTAAAGGCACATCAGATAAGTGTTTGTCATACTAGTCCTGGAATACAATGGTCACTTACGACTCACTGTCAAGCACAGCCCAAATATGAATTCCATTCACAGTCACCGTAGTCTCCAGTGAAGGGCCCACTATTTTAGACCAGTCTGGAGAGGCAATAGCAGAGACCTGGACAGATGATTTAGCCACAAAGAAATTTGGGTTAGGGTTTCTTGAACCCTCACTGCGGTCATTTCGGGCACCCCTTGGCCACTTATCTGCTTTTCAGAGCTCCCCTTGAGTCTGTTTACTACTCTTTCTAAGTCCTTCTGAGACCGGCATTCTCTTTTTATATGGCCATCCCTTCCACAGTTGTAACAAATGATAGACTCCTGGGTCATCCTGGGAGAGAACATCGTATGAGGAACTGAAGCAGTAGTAAGAGATTGGGGTCTAGTATTTGCTTGCAGTGGTGAGAGTGGCACAACAAGTCTTAACAGTTCCTTTAGAGTGGCAGTCAATCCAGTGATCTCAGCTTTGGAGCCACCCTCGGTAGCAGATGCCTGAGGGTGCACCCCCACCCAGTCACATCCTGAAAGGGACCAGACTCTTGTTCCATGGGGGAAACCCTTGCAAAGGCACCCATCTTCAACTCTCAGACTTCCTTTAGTAGCTCGTCTTTCCAGTGCTGGGCACAGGGCGGAAGTCCTTTGCATTCTCAGAGTGCTCGTTAAGTGTTGACTTTTGCCCCTGAGCCTCACTTGGCTGATCACTTTCGGTCACTTGCACAGCAGCAGCAGATATGGGTGCAGTTTCCCCATGGGGTCGCCTTTGCTCAACCCTCCAAATTTCTTTCATTAGCTCGTTATAGGAGGGGGGCAATTCAAGTCGGGTGGCAAGGCGCAACTGAAGCAGTAACAATTCTATAAACGGAGCTGACTTAAGGATCTGGTCCAGCCTAGTTCGAGCTAATTCATTTGACAGCAAACTACCCTTTCTGAGGCATCCTTTTAGCGCTGTTCAAGCCGAGGTACATACACAGACAGTGGCTTCCCTGGGTACTGCTGAGCGTTTCTTACTCTCCACCACAGATCCTCGTCTGAATCTGGGCTCCCATACACATTTTCCAATGCATCAAGATAGTCCTATGCAGTTGCTTCGGGGTTATTGGCCCACTTGGCATGGATGGTAGCCAGGGCAGGACCTCAGAGGCTCTCACTCAACCTCTTTCGTTTCTCTGCTTCTGAGCATTGCCATTCAAGTACTAGAGGGGCAACATAGTCTATCCAGGTTTCCCAGTCATCCTCCCCCTTGGGGGTGGGGAGGGTGCCCGAGAAGATTCTCAGCCTTCCGTAGTAGTCATGACTAATGGCAGGTACAGATATAGGGGCCAGCATTGGCACGGGCACAGAAGGAGTGGCAGTAACAGGGGCTGGAGTGGCAGGGGGTGTTGGGGAAGGAACACCCCCAGGTGGCAGGAATAGTTTTTTAAAGTCCTCTACAGTTTTCCCTTCTTCCAGCAACAAGTTAGCAAATTTCTCCTCAAAGGTCTCAGATAATGGTGGGAGCTCATCCTCCCTGGGGTCTTTACTGTCTTTTGTTATCACTCTCCAGGCAGCTGGAACGCCTTCTGGGGCAATAGTCTGTGGCACTTTAGAGCTGTCCATGAGATCATTACACTCTACCAAGGCTATGAAAGTCTGGGTGATCAAATCAGTCTGCCGACCCACTATCATAAGGTTTTTTTAAACATTCAACTTTGGAGAGTGCTTCTTCTACAGTGTCTTTACTGGTACCCAGGGTAATATCCAGTATAAGTAGAGCATTTTGGGGGTTGATCTCCTGCCCAGTACACCACCCCACCAACTGGTGTACAGCCATTTCTACTGGGGTAGCCATTAATCTTTAACAATAATTCATAATTTTTGGCCACTAGGAGGCACAAAATCCCATCAGTGAGCCTCCAAAATGTAACCCCTAGGTGGCGCTATCCAAAGGGCTGCTACCCCTGCCTGCTTGGCTAGTAGCAGGTTAAGGGGCATGAGTTCTGAAACAGGTGCCTCCACCCAGAGGTCAGGGTTGGTAGTACATAGATACATAGACAGTGTCGGCAGATAAGGGCCTATGGCCCACCTAGTCTGCCCATTTGAGCTTGTAAGTTCAGTTTGTTTTCCTAGAAGTCTATTTCCCCTTACCCCTGACCTCTAGAATTCCTTTATGTCTATCCCATGCATTCTTAAATCCCGTGATTGTTTCAGCTCCCACCACTTCCTCTGGCAGGGTGTTCCCTTGTCCACCACCCGTTCTGTGAAGAAATTCTTTCTCATGTTTCCTCTGAATCGTCCCTCCTCCAACTTCATCCCATGCCCTCTAGTCCTGAAACATCTTTTCTTAAAAATAGTGTTTTCCTGCACCCTGTTCCTCCTTAAGATACTTGTATGTCTCTATCATATCCCCTCCTCCTTCCTCCAGGAGTACATGTTCAGTTCCTTCAACCTGTCTTCATAGGACTTGTGATGCAACCCATGCACAATCTTTGTTGCCCTCCTCTGAACCTTCTCTACCCTGTCTATGTCCTTACGTAGGTATGGTCTCCAGAACTGTACACTGTACTCCAGGTGGGGCCTCACTAGTGTCTTGTATAGCGGAATTATGACCTCCCTTTTCCTGCTGGTGATGCCTCTGCCTATACATCCCAGCATCCTATTTGCTTTACCTGATGCCTTGTCACACTGTTTCCCTACCTTGAGGTCATCAGAGATGACAACCCCAAGATCCCTTTCCTGTTTGGTGCATGCTATATCCTCACCCCCAACTGATATATTGTGCCAGGGTTTTGTGCCCCATATGCATTATCTTGCACTTCTTTGCATTGAATTTCAACTGCCAAACCCTTGACCATTCTTCAAGTTTCTGCAGGTCCTTCTCATTCTGTCTACACCCTCTGGTGTGTCTACTCTGTTACAGAGCTTTGTGTCATCAGCGAACAGTGAAATTCTGCCTTCTAGATCCTGTGCAATGTCACTGATGAAGATGTTGAATAGGACCCGGTCCCAGCACTGATCCTGTGGTACCCACTGGTCACTCTTCCCTCTGTGGAGTGACAGCCATTTACCACCACCCTCTGTGTCCTGCCACCCAGCCAGTTACCTACCCACCACACTACTGTCCTGCCCACACCCATATTCCCCAGTTTGTGTAATAGTCTTCTATGTGGCACAGTGTCAAAGGCCTTGCTGAAGTCCAGATAGGCCATGTCCACTGCCCTCCCCTGATCCACCTCCCTAGTCACCCAGTCAAAAATTCAATGAGGTTGGTCTGACATGACCTCCCCCTGGTGAAACCATGCTGCCTTGGGTCCTGTAGTCCATTGACAACCAGATGTTCCACCAATCTCTCCTTCAGTAGTGCTTCCATGATCTTTCCACTACCGAGGTGAGGCTGACTGGTCTGTAGTTTCCTGCTTCCTCTTTGTTCCCACTTTTTTGTAAGGGACTACATCTGCTGTCCTCAGTCTTTGGGTACCTCCCTGTTTCCAGTGATTGGCTGAACAGGATAGCCAGAGGTTCAGCCACCACCTCTCTTAGTTCTTTAAGGACCCTGGGTGCACCCCATCTGGCCCCATTGCTTTATCAGCTGTTATTACTTCCAGTTCCTTCAGGACCCTTTCTCGTGTAAAGGGACTTGTGTCCATTTCTGCACCATTCTCACCCCTTGTACTCCCTTCAGACCCATTACCCCCTCTTCCTTAGTAAGACTGAGCAGAAATACCTGTTCAATATGTCAGCTTTACTGTTGTCATCCTCCACGCTCTCCATCCTCCCCTTCAGTCTCACTATCCCTCCTTTGTCCTTCTTTTTTCACTTATGTACCTGTAAAGGTTTTGTCCCCTTTAACCACTGATTTTGCAATGTGTTCTTCTGTCTGAGCTTTGGCTTCCTTACTGACTTCCCTGCCTCCCTTTGTTTCTCCTGGTACTTCTCCCTATACCCTTCTGCCTGTGTCTTTTGTATTGCCTGAATGCAATCTTTGGCTTTCACTTTCTTTGCTACCTCTTTGGAAACCATAATGGTCTCCTCTTTCTTTTCCTCTTGCTAACCTGCTTAATGCATAATTCTGTTGTTCTTATAATCCCCATTTTAAATACTGCCCACTGTTCCTCAATCCCTGATTCCTGTCCCATTCCTTAATGCCTCTTTCAAGCATCTCCCCATTTTCCCAAAGTCTGCCCTCCTAAAATCCAGGATACGTGTTTTGTGTGGTTTGGTTCTGCTCTTTCTGTGATTTCAAACCACAATGACTGGTGGTCACTGTTACCCAGGTGCTCCCCACTGTTACCCCATCACACTGTCCCTGTTTGTGGCACAAGGTCCAGTATTGCCTTCTGCCGAGTTGGTTCCATGACTAGTTGCTTGAGGAAGGCACCTTGAAGGAGTCCAGGATAAATCTGCTCCTAGTTGATGCTGCTGCTGGGATGCTCCAGTCCCGTCTGGTATATTGAAGTCTCCAACCAGTACTACCTCACCCTTGTCTGCCATCCTTTGGATGGCTAGCATCAACTCTATCTGTTTCTTCCTCCTGGGCTGGTGGTCTATAGACCACACCTGTGCAGATGCGGCCCCATTTTCCTTTCCAGCTTAACCCACAGTATCTCTCCCCCATTTTGTTCCTCCTGGATCTCTGTGGCCCTTATGTCATTTTTCACATACAGTGCCACTCCTCCTCCCTTCCTGCCTGCTCTCTGTCTTCTGAATATGTTGTAGCCAGGTATGGGCATCTCCCAGTCATGGTTATCATTACACCAGGTTTCAGTGATGGCCACAATGTCCAGGTCTGACTGTACCATGACAGCCTCAGATCTTCCATCTTGTTGCTAAGGTCCTGGCATTTGCACACATGGCTTTCCATGATTTGACCTCCCTAGACTGCTTCACTGTTCTCTCAGCCCCTTCCTTGGTTGTCATTTATCCCTGGTTCTCCTTGCTGTCTGCCCTTCTGCTGAATTTTGCCCCTTTTCTGCTTATCCACCTTTTGGACACTAATCTCCATCTTTTGCACACTGCTTGCAGAGATAGCCACTCCTCTGGTTCACTGGTTCCATTACTAGCTGTGGGGGTGAGCAAGTAGGTACCGTCCTTGCTGGCCTGCCACCCCCTTTGCTAGTTTAAATGCTTGTCAATGTAGCATTTAAACTTATCATTGAGTGCTTGATTCCCTCCAGGATGGATGCAGGCTCAGGCTTGAATAAACCTCCATCCCTCCAGATGGGTCCCCAGTCACCAATGAATCAAACCCTTCCTCACAGCACCAGTTCTTCAACCATGAGTTAAAGTTCCTGGTGCATGCACTCTATGCTCTCCTTGCCTCTCACAGGTAGTACTTCTGAGAAAGTGACAGAAGTAGCTACTTGCTTGAGACCCTCCCAGTTTCCTAAACTCTTCCTGAACTTCCTTTGGCTCCCCATTTGCCAAGTCATTAGTACCTAGGTGGATAATGACATCCAGCTCACCCTCCTGTCTTGCCTTCCCAATGATCCCCAGTATCTTCCTTCCATCCCTCCATGCTGTGGCACCTGGTAGGCACCTCACCTCCCTGTCCTCCCCCTCCTGTGTTCCTAGCTGGATCCCTCTTATGATGGAGTCCCCCACCAGGATTCGCTTCCTCCTCCTCTGGGGTCCACTGCTTTCCCCACTGAGGTCACCTCCTTGCCTAACCTCCACATCCTTTCCTTCCACTTCCCTGGGTACCTCTATTTGGTTGTCCTCATTTGCCAGTGTGGCATATGAGTTCTTGAGAGGAATAGGATCTGGGATGTGCCTCTGCCTGACTGCTCCAACCCTCCCTGAGCCCACTGTCATCCAAGTGCTCCTCGTTCTCGGCATCCTTTGAGGCAGCTGCATTGGACTGGGTGGTTCCTGGACAGGGGTGATGGTACTCCTGACCCAGTTTACTTCCGCTCTGAGTCTGGCTACCTCATCCCGCAGTCCCGAGAGATGCATGCAGATAGGGCAGCACCTCAGTGTCCAGAAGGTCTGCCTGAATATGGCTGCCCCACAGCCACTGCATTGCACCACTCCCCACATTATACTGCAATTCCACTACTTATCTGCTACTGAAGCTCTCTTAGTTCTCTTTTTATTTATTTACAGTACTAAAAATCCTGTAACTGATCCTCAGATATATATTTTTTTAAGGAAAAAGAAACCAATAAATAAATAAATGAGTCAAAACACTTGTCGTGCTGAGGGTGGTCTTCTTCCCTTATGCCCCTCCTACTTCCACCTCTTACTATACCCTGTGTTTAGCTCCTGTCAATCAGATTTATCAGGGCATATAATTAAGAGTTGGGGGAAGGTGGTGGGGCGAAAATTTGCAGCAATTAAAGACAAGCACAGAATTACACCACCACTATTTTTAAATTTTCAACAGCCCAAAAACAATTATAAGTAAAGACAACACAGAAAGAAAGTATAGTGTCACTACAAGCCTACAATCTAAGTTTAAAAGAAAAATACCAGTTACCAGTTACTCAGAAGCACTGAATCGAATATGTTTCCTTCCTTCACCTTCTGGCTTCTTCTGAGAAGATGAACTTCTGTTTGCTGCTTTAACTGTGACTAAGCCCCACCTCCAGTTATCACGTAGCTGAGGTCAGAGGCCAGACAATTAACACCCTTCACCCAGCTACAGGACAGTCAGACAAGCCAAGATAAAATTTGCAGCAATTAAAGACAGCACAGAATTACACCACCACTATTTTTTAAATTTTCAACAGCCCAAAAACAATTATAAGTAAAGACAACACAGAAAGAAAGTACAGTGTCACTACAAGCCTACAATCTAAGTTTAAAAGAAAAATACCAGTTACCAGTTACTCAGAAGCACTGAATCGAATATGTTTCCTTCCTTCACCTTCTGGCTTCTTCTGTAGTGGTCAAGCTAACCTGGGCACAGTCCTCCAGGACATTGGAACCCTCCTCTTTCCTTACTAGCGACTGGAACAATATACAATAATCACTTTCACAATACCCCTGATACACCACACAAGTACCCACACTGTTTGCACTTACCACCAGGGCTTTACTCTGGCCCGGGCCTGGGGACCCGCTGTAAAACAAGGTTATACACAGCAAATAACAGCAGTACAGTACTCTTGCACAAACTGGAACCACAGTCAGGATAAATGCAAAAAAGAGTTAGATCTGATTTATTTAAGGGGCTTGAACAAGGGTGGGGTGTAATCAGGTTACTTTACTTAAAGGTTCTGTCAATCAAACAGTTATGCATGCACTTCAGGGTCCATAAACAGTCACACATTCTGGGTACCCAGATGGAGAATGGTGGGCTAGCCAGGAACATTGCAGCTGGTTGGGGCCCTGTGATGGAAGAAAACAACATGCACAACACACACTATTTGTAATCTGGAGCTGGAGGGCTCAGTTTGTGAAAAGGAAACAACAAGACAATCAGATGACACACTTTCAGATTAGGCTGTTGTTGCAGGGAGCTACCTTGATGATTACTCACGATACCCAAGACTGGACACAGGCTGGACAAAAATTGAGTCAGCAGGTGGTTAATCTGGAGTGCCAGGAGAAGCAGGGACCACACGATTCTCTGAGGCATCATTCCTGTTCAAGCGTGGAGCAGGGATCTGATCCCCAGGCAGGTCTCTCATTGGTGGCTTTCTCTGTGCAGTGGGGTAGTCTGGCAGGACCAGCATGGCATGACACAGGCCGAATGGAGATGAACACAGATTCAGTCCGATTAGGCTGGATAAAGCTTCCAGCAAGCAGAACACAGTTCACACAGTGAGGAACAAAATCACGACCCACTTTCAATACACAGCACATTTACATGTAAAGGATTCTACGGTACCAGCAAACCGCTCTCTGGTCACGATTGCAAAGTCTCTGCACAAACTGGGGATTCAAAAGCAGCTGGAAATCCTGACAGGATGATCGCATTCAGCAAGTCTTTGGTCTTCTTCCGGTTAAAGCCTGGTAACCGTCCAGTGGCTTAAATAGTTCTCACAACTCAGATTCAGTCCGAATAAACTCTGTTTTCCCTCTCAGGGACAGCAGGCAGACAGGCAGGCCAAAACTCAGCCCTTTCACAGTTCTCCCATGCAAAACTACACAGAACTGCTGCTCAAAAATCACTCGAGCTGATACTTCTTCACTTTTCAGCTCAAAACTGAAACTAGCTGCAGCAGCCTAGGAAATTCACGAGATCGAAAAGGTTCGGTTGGCTAATCCTCCTGTCAGTCACAACAAAGGCTCCCCCTTCAGGTGCAAAAAGCCCAGAACTACAATTCCAACAGATTTTGACTCCAGACAGCTCCTGCAGTCTGGCTCCATTTTAGGTCCCACCAGAACTTATTGGTCTAATTCGCAGTCCAGGACCAAGATAGTGGAGGTAAACAAAACAGTCCTTGCTGCGAAAAAGGCAGGTTAGACAAACTACATTGTTGTTATCACTCTAAATGATTTTCAGCAAATAGTTACATCTTTCAACAGAGCTCCCTCGCAGATTACTTATGAGTGCAATCCAGGCAGCTCTTAAAGAGACAGTAAACAGAGGCTATACAGGCACTCTTTGGCAATCACATTTAAACTGCTAAAATGCAGGACACCAGCCTGGCAGTGAGCATTTAGGCAAGCTCAAGGAAGACTTTTTGGGAACCACCATTTGTAAGGGGGTTACACATACGATGGAGAACAGTGAATACAGTTAGCAGGGTAATAGTGTCAACCAGCAGATGAACTTCAGTCCTACACAAATAGTTGCTAGGCAGTTGTTAACATGTCCATCAGCCGAATGAGCTGTAGTCCTATACAATCAGTACTGTGCCTGCCTCAACCACACGTGCACCTAAGAGAAGCCATTTTGAGTGATAGTAGCACTGAGCACAAGACATGCTACCGTTATTAACAGAGTGGCAAGTACTATTTGAGAAACTGTCTTTTTTAAACAGGGAAAAATTAAATACCACTGAACTGTGTGGGATGTCTATGCAGAGCTTACCGTTCTTCTGTGGGTGAGTGTCTGTGGAGGGTCCTAGTCTGTAAGGTATGGGGGGGTGCTCGCTAAGTGATCACCAAAGAAAGACAGCAAGTTGATTTTCAGTTGAGAGGTGGGCATAAGGATATCCTTAGGTAATTTGGCAGTGCCAACGGGGACTTATTTTTCAGCAGGCATTGTTGAAAAATAGCTGTATGCCTAGACAGGATTCTTAGCCAATCAGCATACAATTTTTTTAAGCCTATTTTTATAAGGCATCATACATTTTCCTGAAGGACTGTGAGCAGATGAAAATAGCATTGAAAGTGACACAGAAAGGAACACAGAAATTGGGCCAGGTCAAAGTGGCAAGTGAACAAAAAATGTCATCCTTTACCACAGTGTGTTATGGAATAAAATAAAGATCGAAGAATTTTTAGAATGAAGAGCACCTATTTTTTATGGTCTTGATCTAGTCACTAGGGTGGCACATAAAGTAAGTGACCTGATTCACTGGGGAAGAATTAAGGGCAACCTGGACTACTTTCTGATAACCAGAACACCTGTATATCGTATTTTGCTTTTTAGGGAGGGGGTTCAGAAGTAAATATCATCATTAGGGGGAGGTCTAAAGACTTGATGGTTAAGCATCCATCCATTTACCTCACAGCTTCTTAGCCTATGATAGACACTGTCATCGTAATGCATATACTGTATAGCTGGGTGGCCAGTGGATGTCTATTAAAAGAGAGAAGTTAAGGGGAAAAAAAGTACTGAAATAATAAATGTTTTCGTTTTCGACAATGTATTCAGGAAGGGGCACCAAAAAGCTTCAAATTTGTGAGTTGCTCCGAACATGTTATAGTGTGTCCGTTCAATTTGGGATGACTCCATCATTACATTTAGGGACATTACCCAGAGAGAGAAAGAAAGAAGAAGAACCAAACATACTTATACAACATATTAACTGCTGTGGCAATGAAAACAGTCACCCAAAAGAGGCTTTCGGATGGGTGCTTAGCTGTAACCTCTTTGCTGCTAAAATGCAACAATATAATGCAGATGGAGCTTTTCATAGCAGAATTAGGGCTACAGCAGAAAAAAATTAAAAAACACATGGCTACCCTTCTTTTCCTACAGGAAAGATGAGGAATGCAACAGTACTGGGCTAATTGGCTGCCCACTAAACACAGTGGCAGCAACATCAGCATAAAGTAAAGAATAACAGACAGCTACAAATAAACACCACACCGTTACATGTTTTTCATTTCATTGCTTTTTTACTAGAGAAGTTCTTCATACTCCAGTGTATTCTTTCATCATCCAGGGCTGGTTAAGCCCTGAGGGGACTACTCACAACAAAGACAAAGGTGAGTGATATGACTCCAGGCTTGCAACTGACAAATATAAACTTAGGGAATAGATACCAGAATATCAAAACCAAATAATGTAAGTTTAGGTGCATAGTGTGCAAAACCTATTCTTAAAGTGACTGGTCATTGACCAGCATGAACGCCCTCCCATACAAATATGGTTGCAACTTCTGTATAGCCCAGATGATAACCAGACACTCATTCTCAATTGTAGTCTAGGCCTCCTCTCTGGGCAGCAGCTTCCTGCTCGGATACATGACTGAGTGTTTCAGCCCCATGTGTGTGACCTGACTCAGAATCACCTCAACTTGTGATCGCATGCATCCATGTGAGCAGCGAACTTTAGAAAATAAGTCAGGGCTCACAAGCACAGGTGACCAACACAATGCCTCCTTCAGTTGTTGGAATGCTGTCTCACACTGATCCATCCATTGAACTTCTGGCATTTTCTTCCAAGTAAGATCTGACAGGGGTTTGGCCATACTACTTAAGTTTGGCACAAATGTTCGGTAGCACCCTGCTGTCCCTAGGAATGTTTGTACCTTTCTCTTTGTGGTGGGCATGGCCCATCCCTGTATTCCCTCAATTTTTACTGGCTCAGACTGGATGTATACACTCTCTACCTTGCGCCTTTGCCATTCCTATTTGGCACTTGACTCTCAGCCCTGCATCCTTCAGTCGGTGGAGCACATATGTTATGTGCCTGATGTGATTCTTCCATGTCTGGCTATAGAGGGTGATGTTATCCATGTATGGCAGTGCAAAGTCTGCCCCAGACAGGATGCAGTCCACAAGCCATTGAGAGGCTGCCAGCACATTCTTTATCCCAAATGGCATTACTCAAAACTCGAATAGGCCAAATGGTGTGCTGAAAGCTGACCTCTCTCTGGCTTCTGGGGTCAGGGGTACCTGCCAATAGCCCTTTGACAGGTCTTTGATGGTTATGTAAATGGATCCACCTAACCTCTCCAGGATCTCATTTGTCCCGGACATGGGGTATGCATTTGACTCGATACAGCTGTTGAGCCTGCGGTACTTAAAGCACGTGCATAGATACATAGATACATAGACAGTGTCGGCAGATAAGGGCCTATGGCCCACCCAGTCTGTCCATTTGAGCTTGTAAGTTCAGTTTGTTTTCCTAGAAGTCTGTTGCCCCTTACCCCTGACCTCTAGAATTCCTTTATGTCTATCCCATGCATTCTTAAATCCCGTGATTGTTTCAGCCCCCACCACTTCCTCTGGCAGGGTGTTCCACTTGTCCACCACCCATTCTGTGAAGAAATTCTTTCTCATGTTTCCTCTGAATCGTCCTCCCTCCAACTTCATCCCATGCCCTCTAGTCCTGGAACATCTTTTTCGCTTAAAATAGTGTTTTCCTGCACCCTGTTCCTCCCTGTAAGATACTTGTATGTCTCTATCATATCCCTCTCTCCTTCTCTCCTCCAGGGAGTACATGTTCAGTTCCTTCAACCTGTCTTCATAGGACTTGTGATGCAATCCATGCACCATCTTTGTTGCCCTCCTCTGAACCTTCTCTACCCTGTCTATGTCCTTACGTAGGTATAGTCTCCAGAACTGTACACTGTACTCCAGGTGGGGCCTCACTAGTGTCTTGTATAGCGGAATTATGACCTCCGTTTTCCTGCTGGTGATGCCCCTGCCTATACATCCCAGCATCCTATTTGCTTTACCTGCTGCCTTGTCACACTGTTTCCCTACCTTGAGGTCATCAGAGATGATAACCCCAAGATCCCTTTCCTGCTTGGTGCATGCTATATCCTCACCCCCCAACTGATATATTGTGCAGGGTTTTTGTGCCCTATATGCATTATCTTGCACTTCTTTGCATTGAATTTCAACTGCCAAACCCCTGACCATTCTTCAAGTTTCTGCAGGTCGCTTTTCATTCTGTCTACACCCTCTGGTGTGTCTACTCTGTTACAGAGCTTTGTGTCATCAGCGAACAGTGAAATTCTGCCTTCTAGGTCCCATGAATGTCACTGATGAAGATGTTGAATAGGACCGGTCCCAGCACTGATCCCTGTGGTACCCCACTGGTCACTCTTCCCTCTGTGGAGTGACAGCCATTACCACCACCCTCTGTGTCCTGCCACCCAGCCAGTTACCTAACCCACCACACTACTGTCCTGCCCACACCCATATTCCCCAGTTTGTGTAATAGTCTTCTATGTGGCACAGTGTCAAAGGCCTTGCTGAAGTCCAGATAGGCCATGTCCACTGCCCTCCCTGATCCACCTCCCTAGTCACCCAGTCAAAAATTCAACGAGGTTGGTCTGACATGACCTCCCCTGGTGAAACCATGCTGCCTTGGGTCCTGTAGTCCATTGACAACCAGATGTTCCACCAATCTCTCCTTCAGTAGTGCTTCCATGATCTTCCCACTACCGGGTTAGGCTGACTGGTCTGTAGTTCCCTGCTTCCTCTTTGTTCCCACTTTTGTATAAGGGGACTACATCTGCTGTCCTCCAGTCTTTGGGTACCTCCCCTGTTTCCAGTGATCGCTAAACAGGATAGCCAGAGGTTCAGCCACCACATCTCTTAGTTCTTTAAGGACCCTGGGGTGCACCCCATCTGGCCCCATTGCTTTATCAACTCTTATTACTTCCAGTTCCTTCAGGACCCTTTCTTGTGTAAAGGGACTTGTGTCCATTTCTGCACCATTCTCACCCCTTGTACTCCCTTCAGACCCATTACCCTCCTCTTCCTCAGTAAAGACTGAGCAGAAATACCTGTTCAATATGCCAGCTTTACTGTTGTCATCCTCCACGCGGCACCCATCCTCCCCCTTCAGTCTCACTATCCCTCCCTTTGTCTTTCTTTTTTCACTTATGTACCTGTAAAAGGTTTTGTCCCCTCTACCCACTGATTTTGCAATGTGTTCTTCTGTCTGAGCTTTGGCTTCCTTTACTGACCTCCCTGCCTCCTTTGCTTCTCCTGGTACTTCTCCCTATTCCTTCTGCCTGTGTCTTTGTATTGCCTGAATGCAATCTTTTGGCTTTCACTTTCTTTGCTACCTCTTTGGAAAACCATAATGGTCTCCTCTTCCTTTTCCTCTTGCTAACCTGCTTAATGCACAATTCTGTTGTTCTTGTAATCCCCATTTTAAATACTCACTGTTCCTCAACCCCTGATTCCTGTCCCATTCCCTTAATGCCTCTTTTCAAGTATCTCCCCATTTTCCCAAAGTCTGACCCCCTAAAATCCAGGATACGTGTTTTTGTGTGGTTTGGTTCTGCTCTTTCTGTGATTTCAAACCACAATGACTGGTGGTCACTGTTCCCAGGTGCTCCCCCACTGTTACCCCATCACACTGTCCCTGTTTGTGAGCACAAGGTCCAGTATTGCCTTCTGCCGAGTTGGTTCCATGACCAGTTGCTTGAGGAAGGCACCCTGAAGGGAGTCCAGGATAAATCTGCTCCTAGTTGATGCTGCTGCTGGGATTCTCCAGTCCACGTCTGGAATATTGAAGTCTCCAACCAGTACTACCTCACCATTGTCTGCCATCCTTTGGATGGCTAGCATCAGCTCCCTATCTGTTTCTTCCTCCTGGGCTGATGGTCTATAGACCACACCTGTGCAGATGGCTGTCCCCATTTTCCTTTCCAGCTTAACCCACAGTATCTCTCCCCCATTTTGTTCCTCCTGGATCTCTGTGGCCCTTATGTCATTTTTCACATACAGTGCCACTCCTTCTCCCTTCCTGCCTGCTCTGTCTCTTCTGAATATGTTGTAGCCAGGTATGGCCATCTCCCAGTCGTGGTTATCATTACACCAGGTTTCAGTGATGGCCACAATGTCCAGGTCTGACTGCACCATGACAGCCTCCAGATCTTCCATCTTGTTGCTAAGGCTCCTGGCATTTGCACACATGGCTTTCCATGATTTGACCTCCTAGACTGTTTCACTGTTCTACTCCAGCCCTTCCTTGGTTGTCATTTATCCCTGGTTCTCCTTGCTGTCTGCCCTTCTGCTGCATTTTGCCCCTTTTCTGCTTATCCACCTCTTGGGCACTAATCTCCATCTTTTGCACATTGCTTTGCAGAGATAGCCACTCCTCTGGTTCACTGGTTCCACTGCTAGCTGTGGGGGGTGAGCAAGTAGGTACCCTCCTTGCTGGCCTGCCACCCCCCTTTGCTAGTTTAAATGCTTGTCAATGTAGCATTTAAACTTATCATTGAGTGCTTGGATTCCCCTCCAGGATGGATGCAGGCCGTCAGGCTTGAACAAACCTCCATCCCTCCAGTTGGGTCCCCAGTCACCAATGAATCCAAACCTTTCCTCACAGCACCAGTTCTTCAACCATGAGTTAAAGTTCCTTGCATGCACTCATGTTCTCCCTTGCCTCTCACAGGTAGTACTTCTGAGAAAGTGACAGAAGTAGCTACTTGCTTGAGACCCTCCCAGTTTCCTAAACTCTTCCTGAACTTCCTTTCTCCATTTGCCAGGTCATTAGTACCTAGGTGGATAATGACATCCAGCTCACCCTCCCATCTTGCCTTCCCAGTGATCCCCAGGATCTTCCTTCCATCCCTCCATGCCGTGGCACCTGGTAGGCACCTCACCTCCTGTCCTCCCCTCCTGTGTTCCTAGCTGGATCCCTCTTATAATGGAGTCCCCACCAGGATTTGCTTCCTCCTCCTGGGGTCCACTGCTTCCTCCTGAGGTCACCTTGGCTAACCTCCACATCCTTTCCTTCCACTTCTCTGGGTACCTCTATTTGGTTGTCCTCATTTGCTAGTGTGGCATATGAGTTCTTGAGTGGAATAGGATCTGGGATGTGCCTCTGCCTGACCTCTCTAACCCTCCCTGAGCCCACTGTCATCCAAGTGCTCCTCGTTCTCGGCATCCTTTGAGGCAGTTGCATTGGACTGGGTGGTCCCTGGATAGGGGTGATGGTACTCCTGACCCAGTTTACTTCCGCTCTGAGTCTGGCTACCTCCTCCCGCAGTCCACAGAGATGCATGCAGATAGGGCAGCACCTCAGTGTCCAGAAGGTCTGCCTGAATATGGCTGCCCCACAGCCACTGCATTGCACCACTCCCCACATTATACTGCAATTCCACTACTTGTCTGCTACTGAAGCTCTCCTAGTTCCCTTTTTATTAATTTACTGTCCTAAAAATCCTGCCACTGATCCTCAGATAATTTTTTTTTTTAAAGAAAAAGAAACCAATAAATAAATAAATGAATCAAAACACTTGTCGTGCTGAGGGTGGGCTTCTTCCCCCTTATGCCCCTCCTACTTCACACCCCTTACTATACCCTGTGTTTAGCTCCTGTCAATCAGATTTAACAGGGTATATAATTAAGAGTTGGGGGAAGGGGAAGGCGAAAATTTGCAGCAATTAAAGACAGCGCAGAATTACACCACCACTATGTTTTAAATTGGTTCCATCCTTCTTGGGGCTCAGTAGCACCAGGGAGGTCTAGGGACTTAGCAGAACTCAGAACTGGACTCCTGGATTACCCTAAGATCCAGCATTTCCTTGGTCTCTCCCTCAATGGCATGTTTCACTCCCTTAGGGATTCTGTAGGGTGGCTGCATCAGCGGGTCCTCAGACCCTGTATCCATGTGGTGCTCTGCCAGTGTAATATACCTCAGTTTTCCCATGAACATTTCCCCCAAATCTATGCAGCACCCCCATGCATTTCTGTAGCTTGAGCCAGTGTCAGTTGCTGTGAGAGGGTAACGGTATCCACTGCGGATTCGCTCTTAACTTCTCCAAGGAGGTGCACCAGCGGGTCTGCTTCTGCCGACTCCTTCTTATAGAAATATAGAATCATAGACAATGGCAGCAGAAAAAAACAATGCCACTGGTCCATCCAGTCTGCCAGAGTTCTCTCTTTAGCCCTGGAACTTGCTGTTCCTCCAGAGTCATAACCCTTCACATCCTTCCCCCTCATTTTCCTTCCCGTTTTTGCTGCCCCAAGCCCACACTGCAACCTTCATTCTGTCCCAGCTATGCTTGAAACCACCAATGGTTTTAACACCCACCACTTTGTCTGAAAGACTGTTCCACAGCCCCATCACCCTTCTGGTAAAATAATACTTCCTCATGTTCCCCCTGAATGTCCTTCCTTTCAGTTTCTACTCATGTCCACGTAACTGCAAACTAGTATTCAAGCTACCTAGTGCCCCACAGTGCATCTTGTTAATTCCATTTGGGAACTTGAAGATCTCTATGATAACTCCCCTCTCCCTTCTTGTCTCTAGTGAGTACGTGTTCAGCGCCTTGAGGCAGTCCTCATAGCAGCTGCCCTAGTAGCCCTGAATCATTTTTGTGACTTGCACTGTACTGTCTCCATCCTGTCCTGAGCCTTCCTGAGGTGTGGGCTCCAGAACTGGACACAGCACTCCAGGTGTCGTCCCACCAAGTATCTATATAGACAAAGTATTACCTCTTTCCTTCTGCTATCAAAACCCCTCCCAGTATATCCCAGCATTCTACTCGCTTTGCTGTATGCCTTGTTGCACTGACTCAATTGCTTGAGGGAGTTTCTGATGACAACTCCAAGGTCCTGTTCCTCAGCCATAGTGCTAAGTCTCACCTCACCCATCCAATACTCTGTCCTGGGACTCTTGTTCCTAGTTGCATTACCTTTCAATTTTAGCTGTTGAATTTCGACTGTTAAACCTTAGATGACCCCCTAGCTATTGTAAATCTCTCTGCATTTCCATAATAGCTTCACACATCCAGGACTATCTCTTCCCAGTCACGTGTAGGGCTTCATCATATGTATGTTGTAGATTCACTACTTGTGTTTCTCGGCGAGTAGCTCCACAACATACTGTAAGTAACATCATTTACTGACCTGACCACCAAGTAAGGACCTTTCCAAGCTGCCTGTAGTTTATTCTATTGGACAGGGATAAGCACTATTATCCATTGCCTGACTTTGTACTTCCAGGCTCTGGCCCCATAGTTGTACCTGGTCTTTTGCCTCTGTTGTGCAGTGGCTAGGTGCTCCTAGGAAAAACCCATGAGCTCCTTGAGCCATGACCTAAAATTCAGGACATACTTCACAAGAAATTTCACTTTAGGAGCAACCTCACCCTCCCATTCATCCTTTACCAAATCTAGGGGAACCCTTACCCTATGACCAAACAGGAGCTTGAAGAGTGAGAACCCTGTGGACTCCTGGGGGATGTCTCTATATTCCACCATTAATTTGAATGGTGGCGAGTTCAATAAAGGGCTACGGTCTGTTAAACTTATAAATTACTAAACTTACTATGAATAAGAGATGAGGTAAGTAAATGCCCCACTTTCTCACATGCTGGATGGTGAATGCCCTTAACACAGAGTTTAGTGATGCATCAAAATGCTCGACCAAACCGTTAGCCTAGGGGTGGTATGGCGAGGCCCTGAGCTGCTGCACCTCACATTTCTCCCATAGATTAGTCATTAGGGCAGACATAGAATTGGTGCCGGGGTCCAAGAGAATCTCCTGGGGAAACACCATACAACTGAATATCCCCAGAGGTTCAATGGACACTTTTTCTGTCTCAATGGGGGACAAAGCTATGCTTCCTGGGTACCTGGTGGCATAGTCCATGATCACCAGAATGTACCTCTTGTCTGTTTGACGTGGGATACTGACAGTCCCCACAGAAATATAGAAATTGTCAGCGGATAAGGACCACTAGGCCTATCCAATCTGCCCATATGCCTTATACTAGTTTGCAGACTCTTGACCCTATTTGGTCAATCGTTTTTTCCCCCCTTCTTCCCACATCTAAGGTTCCATTATGCCTGTTCCAGGCATGTTTAAATCCCTCCACTGTGCTCGCTCCCACCACCTCCTGTGGCAGACTATTCCATGTGTCAGACACCCTCTCTGTGAAGAAGAACTTCCTCACATTTCCCCTCAACCTGCCACCTTCCAATATCATATTATGCCCCCTTGTTCTTGTACTACTTCTATATTGGAAGATGTCTCCCCTGTACCTTGGCTTCTTTCCAGGCAGATTGTGCCAGACTAACCTTGTGGAGTTCTACGATTGAGTGACAAAAGCACTGGACCAGGGAAGGCCAGACTAACCTTGTGGAGTTCTACAATTAGGTGACAAAGGTGTTGGACCAGGGAAGACCAGTGGATATCCTCTTTCTGGACTTCAGCAAGGTGTTTGACTCAGTATTGTACTCATGGTTGCTGGACAAGCTGGGGGGAATGGGGTGGGGAAGGATAGTGAGGTGGCTAGGGAATTGGCTAACTGGGTGGTTTCAGAGGGTGGTGGTCAGGGAGGAGGTATCATCACCTAGGAGGGTCATTAGCAGTGTCCCACAAGGGTTGGTGTTGGGCCCACTCATGTTTAAGGCTTACATCTCGGACATCAGGGATGGTATCAGAAGTGAGATGAGCCTTTTTGCTGATGATTCTAAGCTGGGGGAAGTGGTGGACAGATAGGAGGATAGAACTGTCCTGCAGGGGGACCTGGAGATTCTGGAGAGGTGGTCATGCACTTGGAGACGAGGTTTAATGCAAAGAAATGTAGTGTTGCCCACCTGGGGCTTAAGAACCCAGGTCATGAGTACTTTTTGGGTGGGGAGAAACTGGGTAACCTGTGACATGTGCTACTTGCAAGTGAGCACCTACCGAAATGGAGACCCACTTACTGTGCATGTTGACAGGGCAAGGGAGCATGGATGGTGACCAAATGGGGTGGGTTCACGAATAGCAATGGGATGTCGCTATATGAACAAGTGCGTGGGGGGGAGCGAGCACGCTGAGCAAGGGGCAGGATGGGAAGGGGGGAGGGTTTGTGAAGAGTGGTGCTGCGGTGAGCTGCCAAGCTGGCTGTGTGGCATGGTGGGTGGGTGCTGGGTTGGGGTGGCCAGGATGCTGGGTTTGGGTCCGGGCACAGGTATGTTTTGTTGTGCCTGGCCCGAGTAGTTTATTTTTATTTTCTATGATATTGCACCCCCCCTGACATGCACCCCCCTGGAGTTGAGAATCCTAAAGTAAGGGGGTACAGAGGGTGCAGCCTTCCCGCATGAATTAAAATATAGAGTCCTTTGCACCATTTTGTTTTCTCGTTGGTGTACATCACCAAATTGAAATTGGTGATGTGCACTTGTTATAATGATGATCGCGGAGATCGACCTTATGACATAGAACTGAAAAATTGCAGGCCTTGGGGGGTTACTTTGAGGTGGTCGTGGATGCCAAAATGAATAACTCTGAGGAGTGTAGGAGGGCTGTGGCTAGAACAAATAAAATGCTCAGGTGCGTTGCCAGGGGGATAACCTTGAGGAGGTGGGAGGTGCTTCTACCTCTGTGTAACTGCCTGGTTTGACTGCACCTAGAGTACTGCGTGCAGTTTTGGCACCGGTACTTGAAAAAGGACATTGCACTACTGGAGCGGGTCCAGAGGAGGACGACTAGGATGATACAGGGTTTGTGGGAAAGATCCAATGAGGAGAGGCTGAAGGAGCTAAATTTGTACTCCCTGGAGGAGAGGAGGGATGGGGGATATGATCGAGGTCTTTAAATAACTAAAGGGAGTGAACAAGGTCAGCAAAGATAGGGTGTTTCAGCTGAGGGAGGAAGGGGCCACCAGTGGGCATTCCATGAGACTGGTTGGAGGGAGGCTCAGGGGGGCAAACTAAGAGGTGCTTCTTCACTGAGAGGGTGGTGGACCCCTGCATTGCTTACAGAACTGGTGGCTGTAGATACAGTGGAGGGATTGAAGAGGGGCTGGGACAGGTATATGGGTATGGTAAAGCTGAGGAATGCCAGTACTGGAGGTGTAACTCTGATGAGGGATGGGATCGGGGGGATTTACAGGGGAGCCGGGAGGGGCAGCAACGGTGTCCTGAGCAGGTGCTGATACTCGAGCAGACTTAATAGACCTTTAGGCCTAACCTGCTGGCATCTTAGTATTCCAGCAGATGACCTAAAGGTGGGCCAGCAATGTGAGAAGGCAATAAGGAGGTCTGGGGAGATACTGGGATGCATAGGGAGAGGCATCACCAATAGAAAACAGTAAGTTGTTGGCCCTCTGTACAGACAGTTGGTAAGACCACATCTGGAGTACTGTGTACAGTTCTGGAGACCCCATCTCTGCAAAGACATAGACAGGGTGGAGACTGTCCAGAGGAGGGCAACCAAAATGGTGCAGGGTCTGCACCAGAAAACATATGAAGAAAGACTAAAGGAGCTTAAGATGTATAGCCTCTAGGAAAGGAGGGAGAGGGGGGACATGATAGAAACTTTCAAATACCTCAAGGGAATCAACAAAGTCCAAGAGGGTAGCATCTTTCAGAAAAAGAGATGTGGAAGAACAAGGGGGAACAATTTGAAGATAGAGGGGGGACGGCTCAGAGGTAATGTGAGGAAGTATTTCTTCACAGAGAGGGTTGTAGATGCATGGAATGGCCTTCCTGAGGAAGTCGTAGAGTCAAAAACAGTCGGGAATTCAAGAATGCATGGGACAGACATAAGGCAGGTCTAGCGGGGGGTAGAAGGAAGTAGGCTGTTGGTGAACTAGGATCTGCAGCTTATCCGTTAGGTAGGGAAATGGGCAGACTAGATGGGCCAAGCGGTCCTTATCTGCCATCAAATTCTATGTTTCTATGTCTGTATGTTTATGCTTTTTAGGTACATGAATATTTCTATCATGTCCCCCCGATCCCTCCTCTCTTCCAGCGAGTACATACTGAGGTCCTTTAATCTCTCTTCATATTTTTTCTGGTGCAAACCCTGTACCATCTTTGTCGCCCTTCCCTGGACCGCCTCCACCCTGTCAATGTTCTTACAAATGTGCAGCCTCCAGAATTGTACACAGTACTCTAGGTGTGGCCTCACCAGCGTTTTATACAATGGCATCACTACCTCCCACCTTCTGCTAGTGATACCTCTGCCTATGCACCCCAGCATGCCATTGGCCCTCCCTGCAGCCCTTGTACTCTGCTGAGACACCTTTGGGTCATCTGAAATAATAACCTACATACCTCTTTCTTCCTTGGTGATTATCAGCAACTCCCCCCATCCTTTAGTTCTCCCCCAGGGTTTCCTCATCCCAGGTGCATTATTTTGTACTTCTTTGAATTGAACCTGTTGCCACATCTCTGACCATGTTTCAAGCTTCCCCAGCTCCATCCTCATTCTTTCTTCCCCATGTGGAGTATCCACCCTGTTGCAGATCTTGGTGTCATCTGCAGACAGGCAGACCTTGCCCTCTAGCTCTTCTGCAATGTCACTAATGAAGACATTGAACAGGACTGGCCCAAGGACTGAACTCTGAGATACCCTGCTGGTCACCCCCTCTCCCCAGATTGTATCCCATTTATCACCACCCTCTGCATCCTATCAGTTAGCCAGTTTCTTACCCAGTTTACCACCTTGTGCCCCATTCCCAAACTACTCATCTTGTTAACCAGCCTCTTATGTGGGATGGTGTCTAAGGCCTTGCTGAACTCGAGTTAGGTGACGTCCATGGCCCCGCCCTGATTTACTTCCTTCATTACCCAGTTAAAGAAATCTATCAGATTCCTCTAACATGACCTACCCACTGTGACTCCATTTGGCCTCAGGTCCTGGGCACCATTAGATTCCAGATGTCCCACTATTCTTTCTTTAAGTAGTGCCTCCATGATTTTCCCCACTACTGAGGTGAGGCTGACTGGCCTATTGTTCCCTGCCTCCGCCCTGCTGCCGGACTTGTGTAGCGTGACCACATGTGCCCTCCTCCAGTCCTCTGGAACCACTTCTGTGTTGAGTGATTCAGTGAACATGGCTGCCAGAGGTGCCGCAAGCTCTGTTCGCAGTTCCCTTAATATCCTCGGGTATATGCCATCTGGCCCCATCGCTTTGTCTACTTTCAGTTTAGTGAGCTCCTTCAGGACTCTCTGCACTGTGAATGTGTCAAATTGTTTTGTCTGAACCTCCCCAGGGTGTCTCCATTGAATTCCTGGAGATATTTTCCCCACTGTATCAATGACTTCTGACTACTCCTGCCTAAAAAGCCTTGGGCATTTTTACACCCATTATTGCTCCACGGTCATAGGCTAACCATGACATATTGCACTTTGGTCACTTGGTAGAAACTTGTACTACCAAGTGTTTCTGTTCTGTCTAACATGTGCATATTTAGAAAAATGTGATGAGCTGTATATACCTGTCCACGATCCAACTAGCCTAGGGGGTGTATACGACAATGTTATAAGTTATATTATGACCAATCCAGTCCTTGAGCTATGCTCCACTCCTATGTATGATGACCTGTATATATCTGTCAGTTGAACTAGCTAGTCTAGAGTGTATAATCTGAAATGTGCTTACTACTGTATGTTTCCCCTAGCGTCAAATTATGTATTTCCCACGTTTGTTTACTGTGACAAAAAAAAAACCTGTACTCTCTTTGACATGTCTCCTTGACTGTTGTTCCTCATGTTGTACTCTCCCGGGTTGTTCCTGAAAATAGGCATAATACTTGTCTAGTGTACTTACCCGGTAAACAAACAAAAGCTAAATAAATAAATGTATGTTGTCCACCTCCTCCCCTCTTGGCATGTGTTGCTCAGCTGTGGTCTCTGACCATTCTCTGCTTCAGTGAATAACAGAAGTATTTGTTCAGTATTTCTGCCTTTTCCAGGTCTTCCTCTTTATACTCCCCTATATCCCCTCTGAGCCTTACAACCCCCTCCCCCGGTTTTCCTTTTTTCACTGACGTACCTATCTTGTCCTCTTTCTTCACCATCTGCGCTAATCTTACTTCTCTCTGTGCCTTTGCTCTCCTTATAGTCTTTCCTGCTTCCTTTAGCTTCTTTAGGTACACCTCCCTGTCTACCACCCTTTGAGTCTCTTTGTATTTCCTGAAATTCGCCCTTTTGGCCCTTACCTTGTTAGCCACCTCTGTCAAGAACCATAATGGTTTTCACCTTTTCTTGCCTTTGCTTACCATCTTAATGCATTGGTTCATCACCTCCTGTATGACTCCCTGCAGGTGTTCCCACTGCTCTTCAACTCCCCCTACTATCTCCCTCCTTGCCAGGATCTCTTTGATACACCACCCCATTTTAATGAAATCCACCCTCCTAAAATCCAGGACTCTTGCCCTAGTGTGACTAGACTGTGTTTCTGTCCCCATGTTAAACCACACTATGTTGTGGTCGCTGGATCCCAGCTGACCTTCCACGTGGATGTCCATGAGTCTGTCCCCATTGGTCAGTACCAGGTCCAGAATCGCCCTTTCCCTTGTGGGATCACTCACCAGATGTCTGAGGCCTGCCCCCATAGGGAATTCAGAATGTCCCAGCTCATGGTTGAAGCAGCTGCTGGGATGATCCAATCAATGTCTGGGATATTGAAATCACCTAGCAGTAATACCTTGCTCTTTGTTGCCATCTCCTGAATTTGATCCATTAGATCCCTGTCCATCTCCTCCCCCTGAGCTGGAGGGCTGTAGATCACCTCTGTTCGAATTGCTGTGCCATTGCCTGTCTCAAGGGTGAGCCACAGTGCCTCAGTCTCACCCTATCTACCCTGCACCTTCGTTGCTTTTATACCCTCCCTTACATACAGGGCCACTCCCCCTCTTTTTTACTGCCTCTATCTCTTGAATTGAGCATATCCCAGAAAATTTGCATCCCAGTCATAATTTGCAGTAAACCAGGTCTCTGTTATTGCTGCTATGTCCAGGTCTGCCTCTACTATCAAGGCCTCTAGGTCTGGGATTTTATTTCCCAGGCTGCGGGCATTTGTAACCATGGCCTTCCATGGTTTGCTGCCTGTTCCCCCTCTAATCCTGTGGTTACTCTCCTATTTCTTTCCCTCACCCCTTTCTCTTTGTTTGCTGCTTTTCTGCCCCTGCCATTCCCTCTGTATCATGTACTGATGTCCCTTTTTGTGTCCTACCTTCATTTTCATTTCTGGCTGCATACACATTTGTGTCCTCCTTGCAGGCTTCCTTAACCTGTGGGAGTGGATGGTCTGATTTACTCTGCTCCTTTTCTCTACCCCTCTTGGCTAGTTTAAATGCATGCCAATGAAGCATTCAAACTGTTCACTGAGGACTCCAGTGCCCTTACTGGCAAGATGCAGGCCATTGCCCCTGTTCAGGTGTGCATCCCGCCAGGTGGGCCCCCATTCCCCAATGAAGCTAAAACCTTGCTCTCCACACCAGATCTTCAGCCAGTCATTGAAGATCTTGGTGCGGAGATCCCTAGCTTCCCCTTTGCCTTAGACAGGTAGCATCTCCAAGAAGGTCACAGAGTTTGCTACTTGCCCCAGGCCCCTCTCCAGTTCCCTGAACTCTCTCTGAATTCCTGATAGCTCTGCCTTATTCCCAGCTACTGTATGTTTTTAGTCCCCAGATGGATAATGACATCAAGCTTCCCCCTCCTTGCTTCTGCCCTAGCGATCCCCTGGATCCACTTTCCATCCCTCCGAGCCATGCCTCCCGGTAGGTACTTTACCTCCCTTTCCTCCCCCTCTCTTGATGCTCCTAGCTCTGCTCCCCAGATAATGGAGTCCCCCACCAGTAGTATCTTCCTTTTCCTTTGGGGTCTTCCACTATCCACCCTTGGGGTTCCATTCTGGAGGCCCTGCTTATCCTCCCTGACTGCAATCTCGGGTGACTCTGTGGGGCCTTCCCATTCCTCAAGAACTGCATAGGAATTCCTTAAGTGCACCGGCTGGGGGATATGCCTCTGACCCACCTCCCTTACCCTGCCCAAGCCCACCATAGTCCAACCACCCCCCTCCCATGCTGGGCAACCTTTGAGGTAGTGGGTGTGGATATGGTGGCCTTTGGGTGGGGGCAGAGGTGCCCTGAATCCTAGCCAACTCAGCCTGGAGACTGGCTTCCTCCGCCCTCAGCCAAAAGAGATGCCTGCAGATGGGCAGCACCACAGCATCCAGAAGGTTTTCCTCAATACTACTGCACACACCCACTGCACTGCACCACTCACATCTTTTTCCCCTTCTTATTAGGCTGTTGCTTTCCTCTTGGTACCACTGAACCCAATAATTCTAGTGTTACCTGAGTTTGTTTTCTTTCCTCGCTGCTAAGCTATCCCTTATCCTAGACTCATTTCCCTACTTCTGTTACTGCCTGCCACTCCTTCCATTGTGTTAGGTCTGACTGTGACAACCCTTACCTGTTCCCGACAGGAAGTATTCACAGCTGAGTAGATGAATCTCTATAAATGTGGACAAGCCAGGGGTGGGTGAGATGGGAGTAGGGTTGGGTGGTCTTCCCACTTTTTCAATCAAGAGTAACTAGAAACAGAAAAAAAAAACAGTCAAAAACAAACAGCTTATCCTGTATGGAACCCGGCAGTGCACTGATGAAAACAAACAGTAAGTTCTCCTAAACAAAATAAAATCTGCATTGACCTTTCCAGACAATGCAACCTGATTGCAATTTTATCCTCTTTCAGTTCTTTTCGGTCCCCAGCCACTCCCTTGTCCTGGGCTTCCCCTTGTTCCCAACAGCAGGTCCTGAAGCATAAGCCTGAAGCTGTTCCTTTGTTCCCGCCCTGTAAGTGAAAGAGAAGCTGCTCCTACAGTTATGCAGCCCTGCCCAATACTACCACGTTTGCTCTCTGTTAGTGCTGTGTAGCCTTCTCTGACCTGCGCGTCCTGAGAGAAGCCCCGCTGTGGCCACTTACAGCAATGTTTGAGCATCCACAGCAGCTCACTGAAAGGCTCTTCTATTATTGGCAGGGGAATCAAAGTCGCCATAGCCTTGTCCCCAACTTTTCCCACCCACTGACACTATGGAAAAGTCCAGTAGTAGGTTGCCATGTCCTTAAAGATACTGTGCTAGGAAAAATATTAGTCAGTTACCTTTTTTTAATTTCCTCCTACACCTCTGGCTGAATCTCCTTCCTGCTGACCCTCCCAGTCCATCACCCATCTTCTCCCTGATCTTACATCACCCTGAGTCCCCATGACATGCCCTCCATGGTGGCGAGTCCTTCGACCCACCAAAGAATGGATCCAGATCTTAGAGTTGCTTGGGTCACCAGTGCTGGGCCTGCAGAGATTAGTGATCATCCTACTGGCCAGGGTGTTTTCTATCCTCCTTTTTGCCCTGTGTTGTACCATTCTGCCCCTCCCCATAGGGATGCTAGAATTTGGGACTACGTTCCCGATATGCACGTGCATCAGCACACTTACTGATATGCCACGCGGTGTGTCCCTCCCACCCTAGGTCCTATGCACCCTGCCATCCACATGTGTGCAGGTGGCATTGCTGCAACTGGACATGGCACCCTTTCCCCCAGGAGGAGAACAGCATTCTCTGGAATGCTCAGACCTCCTCTCCTCTCCTCTAGCTGGCCAGCGACAACCCAGGCTCGTTCCCAAACTCAGGTCACCAGCATTACGAGTGGTAGCACCACCACTGTGCAGACAGGCTGGCTGCAGTCAGCCACCTTTTTTATGGCTGACTCCTAAGTGTCCAGAAAAGGGTATATCGTGGGCTAGGGACAGAAGCTGCCTTCTGTACTCCTTAGGAAATACTATCTGCCAGAGTACCCCTTCCTCCGGTCCTCTCTTAGGAACACACTCGAGATGTGGAAGCCCATTCTCCCAGTACACCTGGATCTTCTCCAAACCCTGAATGTCACCTTTAACCCTGGTGGCCAACTCCCTTAGTTTCTATAGGGATGCGTCAGCTTGCTGAGCTCTCCCCAGCTCCGCACACCTGACCTTCCATAAAACATATTGTATTATAGGAGAGCAGCCCATGGCTGGGCTTTCCCCAGTCTGTATCTGTGGATCAGATCTGCTGCTCCCAGCCTTTTCTTCAGCCACTCTTGCTATTTCCACTGCTGCTGAGGGAGTGGTTGTTTCCAGCTGCACTACCCCCTCTATGTTCTTAGAAGCTTGTTCTCTAGCCTTACTATGGATAGTGATGTACACAATGTTGGTCCAACTATTAAAGTCTTTGCCCATAATTACATCCACAGAAAGGTCAGGTACAACACCCACCTCTTGTATGCCCTGGCAACCTTCCCACCTTAGAAAGATCTAGAACATTAGCACCAGGACCACAGGATCTGTCACTCCTTTAATTCTGGAAAACTGTTCCAGCAGGATGTGTTCCTGATAAATTTAATCATTTTTACCATTGAAATGGAGGCTTCAGTGTTCCTAAATCCCTGAGTTACCATTCCCTTTGCTAGCACAGGGTGCATGTGTGCAGCTGAGTTAGTGGGAACTGTACTCTGGGTACAGGCCACTAGCTGCTGGGGGCTTGCTGAACTACCTTCTGCCATCTGCACTCGCCCCTTTTGCTATGTTTTTCAGACAGTCATACGATGGGTGTCCCAGTTTTTTGCAAATAATTCAGCTGCATTCCCCTGACTCCTTAATTTTGAAACAATTTGTCTTCCCCTTTTGTTTGGGCACTCTGCCTTCCCTTAAGTTGCCCCCCAGGGTTATCTTGAAATGTCCCTCCCCCATTGTTTTTCCACAGAGTGTATGGTCTGCTATACACAAACTTATCAACCATCTCAACTGCCTCCTTTATGGAGCTAGGAGTCTGATCCAGCAACCATATTCTCAGACTCCTCTGGTACAGCCTTGAGAAACTGTTCCATGAGGAACAAATGTTTGATATGTTCCAAGGAACTAGCCATTGCACCTTCTTACCATCACTCTAACAAATTGCCTATTAGAATATACATTATGAAAAGCTATCTTATCCCCTTCTCTCTGGTCCCCCCAGTCCCCTTGCAGGGTTCCTCGCATCCTGAAGGGGTCTCCATGGACACGACTTACGTATTAACCAGGCAATTATTATTGTGCAACAGTGTTATAACTGCACACCTTCCAAATTTCCGACAATCTGGCTAAACAGGGGCAGAGATGCTAAGGTGCAAATAGCAGGGTTTAACATACAGTAGAAGAGCTAGAGCCGGCCCAGTGGTGCGAAGGGCTGAGGCACCAAGCCTCACCTGCAACCATGCCAGTGACCCAGGATCGGGAGTGATCTCTGGGCATCAAGTGTCAGCCAGGAAGAGGAGGAACGAGTGTTCAGAGCATAGCTTTCCTTCTCTGGGGAGGGGGGAACACCAGACCGGCATTCACCTGACCACTAGTGGTGGCTGGGGGTAAAGGCAGCTGGAACTGCAATGTAGGGGACAGAGGAGTGGTGGCCATCAATGTCCTATGCATGGGAGCATGTGTAGGCACATTTGGATGGCATTGCACAGCCACTTCTCCAATGGGAGGAAAAGCAGAAAATGGTCGGAAGCGAGACAGAATGATACCGACCCCTCACAGGCTCCACACCTAGGCTACAGGTCCTTCTTCCAGAAACTGGATCCGTTCCATCAGCAGGCGGGAGCTGCCGACCGCTGTCATGGAAGGGGGGGGGAGCCTTGGGGGGAAGACCGGGATAGAGGTAAATCACTTGGATACTAGGTGACAGGGCTGGGGGTCGGTGGAAGGAGCAGCCCACCCTAGCATGGGAGAAAAAGAGAAAAAAAACATAGAAGTGCTTGCTCCACTCTAATATATGGGTAATACAGCGCCTGTAGGCATGGTCGTGCCCCTGTAGTTAGGGTTGAGTAGGCTGTTTAATATTAAATCTCAGAATTTGCCCTTTAATAACCTTACAACCAATCAATGGATTTGCACAAAATTTGGTATATGCTGTCCTGCGGGGTAGAGCTCTTGACGTGGCAAGTTACATTCCAGTTGGATGTGCAGATTCTGTGATCTGGATAGTGTAAAAAAGTAAAAAGTCACCACTTTTTGCAGTTTTTTCCTCATCACCTTGCGCCCAGATGGTGTGGAATTTTGGTGTGATTCATTTTTTAGGGTAGAAAGAACTTCGGTAACAGAACTGCCAGTGTTTGTTGCAAAAATATTAATCTGTTGCAAAGTTATATAGTTTTTAAGTTCCCATTATTTCCTATGGGAAGTTCATTTTTCAGGGTAGAGGTAAAAGATTCGACAAAGGAATTGATCTCATGAAAAAGGATTCATTCTCGCAAAATCCATTCCTTTTCGTGAGGAAAAAATTCTTGTTTTGCGAGCTGCCACCTTGTTTTTTTTCCACCAACTAAAAAACATGGAAAATGCATAAAAATGTAATTTTACAAAACAAACACCTGAACCTAGCTAAACGGACCCCATTTAGCTAGAGCCTGGTATTTGTTTTTCACAATTAGCCCCAGAAATACTTTTTCTGGGCAACCTAAATCCTGGGTGCCCAGCTTAGCGAGAGGCACCTTCTGCCACATTCTCTACATGCAACTATGATTGGGGATGGGTGGGTTTATAAGGGAAAATGTGGAAATGCAACACCTGCTGATCTCAAATGTGTATTCTACCACACGTCCATAAACTGCAGTTTTTTAGTAACTGTGGCGTTTGAACTGAATTTACATGCAGATGCCCCTCCCCCATTTAAGAGGGTAAAACTTGCAACTTCTAGCTGCTTCCTGGATGTTACTGCTACAGCGGACTGGGACAATTGGATCACTAGCCAGGCTGTTGGTGTCATGGCAGCTCGGCTCACCCTCCTCCTCCTCTGCTGTCTTTTCTTTTTTTTTTCCGCAGGACTCGACATGATAGTAAAGTTTAGCTTGGCTGTTCTTTCTGTGTCTGCATTATATATAGTGTCACTTACTGTTCATTTCTTAAATGCATGCAAATGTCAATGAGGCACACGTTGTAGTCCTCAAAAATTAGTTCACATTTCGGAAGAAGATTACCACCTTACTGTTGCGTAAGTTATCTTGCTTGAAGTGCACGTACACATGAGACCCCCTCCATGTGCACCTTCACATTCAAATCAGCCAAAGCGGCAGAATGTAATATCAATTGGAGCACAAGGTTCAAAGTGCCATATGGAATTATCCCATGAGAGTCAGGCAAGGGCAATGTTGATCCATGCATGGTTTTGCTCACCAAAGGGATATAATATTGCCCTCACATTTGCTTGCTGTCCTTTTAATGCAACAGTATTTTGGAATGAAACATTGAATTTCTACTAATTGCCAACTGAGATGAGTACACTGACACAATAACAGGGTGAAAATAATCTTCTACTGAGAAATGTGAACTATTTTTTGGAGACTACAACCATGCATCCAGCTGACATTTCCATACCTTTAAGAAATGGATAATAAAATCTAAACTCACCAGCATACACAATTAGTGCATACAGTATATTACATGACTAAAGCTAGCCTATCATTTCAGAATTTGAAGACCCCCCAGCAGCGTGGGATACTGGGAAGACTACTCCTAGTGTCCCAAAATGTTTATTTAGATTTAACCTGTAAAGAAGAAGTGTCCCCCAACATCTTTTTTCATTTTAACCTGAAAAAAAGAAAATGGTCCCTCGTCATCCTCGAAGTCCCCCTTCCCCATTCCAACCCTCCCACTGAGCACCCGCAACCCATAATCCCCCGTTACCGTATACTTACCACCAGAGGCCATAGGCTGTCATCTTCTGTGAACTGGGACATGTCTGTACTCTTCAAAGCCAAACCGTGAACTGAGGAATCAAGGTAAGTGCCGTATAATGTGCTCCAATGGCGTTTTGAACTTATATTCATAACGTTGCCATTTTTTAGAATTATTTCACTAAATTTTCAACATGGCCTTCTTGGGACCTCACCTCATGAACACTGCAACTGTCATGTCATTAATCAGGCCTGGAAGATGATTTCTCATTTGCTGCGTGAAATCACCCTCCGGGCCCAAATAATGAAAGTTCACCACCAGTATTCACGGTGGAAGTACCAAAACCATGTTAATTGATAAAAATTCTAATAATGCCAAGTTGACATACGTTCCTTGAAATATTTCTGCACATGTGCATGACTTTGGTGGTAATTTTTAATACTTTGACTCCAAATTTTCAACATACCCATTTTTTCGCACCACCTCATGAACAGTACAGCTGTCATTTTTCACATCCTGTCCAAAATGTGTTTTCCCACCTGTGGTGCAGAATGGCAAGTTGGCATGGATTTGAAAATTTTCACCTATGGGGTTTATGAAGTGGGGTCATAAGAAGACTATGTTTAAAATTTGGGGTCAAAATATGAAAATATACTAAAGTTAAAACAATTTGCTGCAATTTCGTTATGTCTGCTCATAATAACTTCAGAAATGTTAAATATTTTTACCCCAGATTTTCAAACATAGCCTTCTTATTACCCCACCTCATGTATGTAATAACTGTCGTTTTTCAAATCCTGATCAAAATATGTTTTAGCACCTGTGGTGCAAAATAGCTTTGTAGTTGCACAGAATTATGTTTTGGAGGGGATTCAGAAATGTTCTGTACCGGGTACATGAGGAAGGGTAATTAGATGGCTATGCTGACAATTTGGTCACTATTGTCCTATAAATAGAAGCGTAGGGCCCTCCACAGCTACATACATATATACATCTATGGAGGGATGGGCACGCATGGTCCAAAGGACCCTGCGCTCCCACAGTAAAACAAGGATACTATTATACTATTTCAAAAAGTTAGGAAATAAGTTGTACAAAACTTCATTAATACTCCAGTTAGGATCAAAGTGACAAAAGATGGGAAATGAGGCATTAGGGTTTCCCTAACACCCCACCCTTCCAAACCAGGCAGGAGAGCAGGTATAGGATGTGCCTTGTTCTTCTCAAGCCTAATGCTCACTCCATTCTCATAAAGTCTATACATCTGACCTTACTTACAGATGGAATGGGTTGAATGTTAGGCTTGAGAAGCCCAAGGCACACCCCACACCTGCTTTCCTGTCTGGTTTGGGAGAGTGGGGTGTTTGGGAACCCCTAATGCCTCATTACCCAGCTTTTGTCACTTTGACCCTAACTAGAGCATTAATGAAGTTTTTGCAACACACACACACACACATATTCATGGCAAAACTCCATTTAATGCATCGGTTAGGTTGTTCCAGCAGTGACAGCACTGGCGCGGGGCTGAAAATACCAGACTCCCCACCCCCGCCTTTAATTCGAGAACATTGGGGTGCGCGCTAAATATCGGTACTAACTCCCACCCATCCCATGCAAACAAGCTGAGTGGTGAAGTATAGGAGAATGGTGTGAGAGTTAGGACTGACGACTCCAACGCACACCCCAATGCCGGTAGGGGGTGCGGAGTGGGGGGTGCTAAGGGGGGGGTTTCAACCCTAACATCGAATTTCCTTGCTTTTGTCGCTGTGGAACAACCCTAACTGATGCATTAAATGGAGTTTTTTGCCATGAATTTCCCTTCTTTTTGAGAATGAGGACTATAAATAGTGAATGGAATATATTGTTGGGAGTGCGGGCCCTTTGGGCCCCGTGCTCCCACCACGTGATTTTTTTTGTCACATAGTAAAAATAACTGCAATGCAAATGCAAGCACAAATGGTAACACACATAGTGATGCAAACATAAATGGTAACACAAACGGTAAGAGAAATGCAAGCACAAACTGAAACCAAAGCAAACAGTAACACAAATGGAGACAGAAACGCAAGTGGTAATGCACACGGTCATGGTACCGCAATTGGAAATGCAAATGGTAATGGCAACAGCAACAATAACACCAAAGGAAACAGAAACGCAAATGAAAACGCGTACAGAACCACAAACTGTAATGCGCATGGTCACAGTAAAGCAATTGGAAACGCAAATGGTAACGGTAACAGCAACGATGAGGCCAAACGAAAGAGAAACACAAATGCAAATGGAAGGGTGGCCACAAACACAAATGGAAATGCACACGATGACGAAAATCGAAATGCAAACAGAAACAGTAGTGGAAATGCAAATGGTAACAGTAACGCAAACGCAAGCGCAAAGGAAAATGCAAAGGATAATGCACACGGTGGCGTACACAGGAACGGTAACGCAAACAGGTACGAAAACGCAAGTGGAAATGCTAACTGTAACAGTAACGGAAGCACACACCCTGTTTTTCTCCAACAGCTGCATAGAGAAACACAGTGAGTACAAAGAATGTATGCATAATAATGGGCCTTGGAGCAGAAAATGAGCACTTGGAATACTAAATTGCTTATATCTCAGAAACCGTACTACATAGAAAAAAAATAAAAATTTCCTATAATTTATGACTTTCCTGGCTAGTTTTGTACTTAGCCCCTTAGTGGGGAGCTAAGCAATTTTGCGATGAAAAGTCCGTATCTTGAAGAGTTTCCAAGATACGGGCCCCGAAAGGAACGGCAGATGCCACAGTGTTAGTCTATGGGAAAAAGTGTCAACTTCGGAACATCGTAACTTTCCATCCCTGCAATATTTTGTCACCAAACCACCGAAAGGCACGTCTGTGGGATGTTGGCTTTTTTTTTTCAAATTAAATATATTTTATTCATTTGTAGGAAGAGTTAACACATCTCTTATTTCAGACATTTGACAAAGGCAGTCACATATTCTTTATGCTTAAACAAATGTTATATACTGAGGTCTGGTTACATTACAGTGTCATAAGGGATATATGTTGTAAACATAATCCTAACTTTATTCACATACTGTAATCTCGGCTGTCTACAGAGACCCTTCCATAACCCTCGTCCTACCTCCCCCCCTTCCCAAAGACCCCCCCATCCCTCTCAGGTATGCAGCAACAGTATCCATCATTACCTATAGCCCAGATAAGGTAGCTGGGGAGGGCCATCCTTAATGTAGCCATGCCACTGTTGTGGTTCTATCCTCTCCTCACCACACCTTCTTACTTAGTGTCCTGTGTTCCACTAAATAGTCAGTAGAGCATGTAAAGGTGCCCATATTTTTTGATAGTATTGTGGTCTCTGTGTGATATGAGCAATCGTTACTCTCGGCCTGTAGAGCAAACAATACCTCCTTTAGCCATTCCGTGTATGTAGGGATATTCTGATCTAACCAGTGATGCATAACGACTTTTTTGGCACATACTGATATTAGTGTCATATGTTTTCGTTGGGTGCCACTTAGAACCTCTCCATAATCTCCTATTATGCAAATTTCCGGCCTGAATGCGTCAGATAGCCCTAAGAGTGGGTCTAAATTAGATTTAATACTATACCAGAAAGGCGTGACCTTGTTGCATTCCCACAATATATGCAACAGAGTACCAGGTCTTTGCTTACACCGAGAACATACATTAGAGGAAATTTTCCCCATTTGATAGAGCCTAGCTAGAATATAGTATAAATCATTTATTACATAAAACTGTAAAATACGGTATCTGATCCATTTCACATCTTGATACAATTGTGACCAAATTTTAGGCCATGGTCGAGGGGCTGAGGTGTTTGAAGGTAGTACTTGGTCCCAGACATAATGCGGCTCACCTTGCTTTTCCTCCATAGCCTTCCTTAGGAGGCGATAGAAGTGGGAAATGATATGAGAGGAAGGTAAGTTAGGGATAGCCGGTAGGAGGGGGGCATCTAAATACTGTGTCCAATACCCCATTCCAAAGTGTCGTAAGAGCATGTGCTGCAGTTGGAGGTATTTAAAACAAAAGGTTTTAGGGAGGTTGAACAGTAAACTGGCCGTCTGAAAGTATATCAATATGTGTTCATGAAGTAGGTCCACAACTCTCAGTTGGGAGTTACCAGGCCAGAAATTATTCGAAAGGGGCAATCCCCCAATTTTGAAATTGGGACTCGCACATATGGGCTGGGAAACATCCTTTACCAGAGATATCTGGAAAAAATTGCACATTTGGGAATGTACTCGAAGTGTTATTTCTATGGGCATGGTCTTGAGGACTTTGGGTAAATTTTTGAGAGGGGAGAAAATGAGAGCATTAAGAGATATATTGTGCGGAGAGAGTAAGCTTTGCTCAATTTGATACCACAAGGGCATATATCGAACATTCCCCTGACATGAATTGTCTCTCATCCAGTATGCTAGGACCGAGCAGACAATAGAAAACTGATAAAGGAGCAGATCTGGGAGTTGTAGACCTCCGTTGTTCTTACTCCTCTGCAGCCTAAAAAGGGCCTATCGGGGTGTCTTCCCACCCCACAGAAAATTAGACATAAGTTTGTTGGCCTGAGTGAACCATGCTTTGGGTAGAAAGGGTTGTATCATCTGTAAGGCATACAGGATTTGCAGAAGGACGTTCATTTTCAAAACATTTACCTGTCCCCAGAAAGTAAGTGGCAACATGGCCCAGCGGGAAAGATCCATTTTAATCTGTGTAAGAATTTTATCCAGGTTATATTGTTTCATCTTGGTCTCCAAACGGGAAAGATATATACCCAGGTATTTTAGTTTATCCCTGGTCCAGTGGAATCCAAGGTGAGCAACTTCAGCCTGGAATGTACGAACATTTAAAGGCATCACTTCTGTTTTTGTAATATTGAGTTTGTAATTAGAGAAAGTCCCAAATATTCTGATAATTTCGAGAGCAGTGGGAGCCGATTTTGAAGGGTATGTTATATGGAGTAATATATCGTCAGCATAGACCGAAATTTTATATTGATTGGGCCTGATAGAAATACCAGTAATATCTGGGGATAGCTTAATACGTCTAATGAGCAGTTCCAAATATAAGTCAAACAAAAAGGGGGAAAGTGGGCATCCCTGTCTAGTACCTTGTTGTAACTGGAAGGGCTGAGATAGGTGCCCATTGCATAGTATACGTGCAGAGGGAAAGTGTATAATATCTTGATCCATTTTATATACTGTTTTGGGATATTGTAAAGTTGTAACAAATGGAATAAATATTCCCAGGAGACCCTATCAAATGCTTTCTCTGCATCCAGGGACACCAAAGCAGCTGGAATTCGGGAGTCCCTGGATGCAGAGATCAGGAACGCCAACTTGCACATGTGGTCAGACGAGACCCTGCCAGCCACAAAGCCAACCTGTTCACAGCTTTTTAGACATTGCCAGACACTAGCTAACCTAGTGGCCATAATTTTTGCCAGTATATTTATATCAACATTGTTTAGTGAGATTGGGCGGTAGTTTACGACCTGAAGAGGGTCTCTCTCAGGCCTTGGGATAACCACAATTGTGGCCTCAAATAGAGTAGGGTCGGAGATACCTTGCTCAAACATGTAGTTGTAGGTGTCTAAAAGAATTGGACCAATTTGTTCTTTAAAAAGTTTGTAGAATTCTACTGTGAACATGTCTGGGCCTGGTGATTTGTCTGTGGGGAAGGAATCAATAGCCTGTATTATCTCATCTTGAGAAATTGGGGCTTTAAGCAAATTTGCTTGAGATGAGTTAAGTTGCGGGAGCTGTATTGGCTGCAGAAATTGTTCCAGCATTTCTGGACAAAAAAATTGAGAGGCATGGGAGTACAGGGTTTTGTAATATTCTTGGAAACAGTTAACAATTTCTCTCGGAGAAGTGACTATTTGTTCTTCAGAATTTTGAATACTAGGAACAATTCTGTCTGAGGTTTGTGCCTTGAATCACAAAGCCAAAAGCTTTCCAGCGTTGTCTCCCTGATCGAAATATTTAATCTTAGATTGTATAAGAAGATACTCTACATGTTCGGTCAGAATTGAATTGTATTGGTCCCTTAAAATTTCTAGGGCCTTAAACTGATCCTTTGTGGAATTCAGGGAAAGTGACATCTCCATGTCCCTAATGTCACGCAGTAAAGCAGAAGTAATTTTAGAGGTTGTCTTTTTCTTAACCGTTGCCATGCAAATTATTTCTCCTCTAACTGTGCTTTTTAAGGCACCCCATAGCATGTCTATCTTAGTCATGGAAGGGGCATTTATCTCAAAAAAGTTTGTAATAAAGCCAGCCAGCTGATTTTTCGGGTATTCTGATCAAAATAATTGACAATTGAATCTCCAAACCTTATCTCTAGACATGGGCGGGCCAGGGCTCCAGCTTAGTAAGGTGGGATGGTGATCTGAGATCACCTTGGAGAGGTAATTGCAGGTTGTTATAGCCGAGAGGTGTCCCACATCTACGAGAAATTAATCTAATGTGAGAAAATGAGTTATGTGGAATAGAATGGAATGAATATTCTTTCTGGTGTGGGTAAAGGGCCCTCCAAGGATCTATTAATCCAATGGAGTCCATCATTTCTCTGATGGCAACCTGCATTGGGAAAAGAGATGGAGAATGAGTCGGAGAGCGATCCGTAATATTGCAATATACGAGGTTCCAGTCTCCTCCTAGCATTATGGGGAATCGGGACCATGGGGTCAAGTCATTCATAAGGGAAACAAAAAAGGACGGGTCTTCCATGTTGGGACTGTATATAGAACCAAGTACTACCTCCGATTGGCCCAACAGGGCCTTGATCAAAATATATCTATGCTGAGGATCTACTAAAGTTTCTATAAGTCGGAACGGGACTCTTCTTGCAACAAGAATGGCAACCCCTCCTTTTCAAGTATCCGGTCCACTCCCAAAGGCCTGACCTACCCAGGGTCTTCTTAATTGTGAGCCCTGGGAAGGGGGAAATGGGTTTCCTGAAGAAACACTATATCAATGCCAAGCTTACGAAGATGTAACAATACTTTTGCCCATTTAGCCAGAGATTGAGACCCCTTTATGTTCCATGAACATACTTTATATGGAGTCACCGTATTGACAATTTTTTACTGGACTATTCAGCTCTAGGCCAAGAGTAATACTATTTTTCAGGTTATCAATGAGATAACCCTTATTAGAAGACTGCTGTGCTGCATACCTGATCCCACCCACCCTCCACTTCCCTTTGACCCCCACTTATCCCTCCCCCTCCCCTACTATATATCACCCTTCACCTATACACAGCCATTTTGTAAGGGTTCTCCAGGGCCATCTCCCAGTCATCCTATATTGCCAAATCCTGGGCCACCAAAATATCAGGCCTAGGAACAGTCCGGGGAACCCCCTATCTAAGGGCCACGTACACCCCCCTCCCTTCATCCTGGTTCGCAACACCCTTCTTGAAATTGCAGTATCCAGATCACCCCTTCCCCTTCCCAGCTCCACACAATGAGACTATAGCATAAAAAAAAAAGTAGCTCTGGTGTAATTAAGGGAGTAGTGTTGTACTCGCCACTTGCATTAACTAGTTACAAGGAGTATTTCCCATAAAACATTATACAAGTAATAAAGTCCTCCGTACTTCGTCGTATAAATTGGCTTTCCAGTCTCTCGAGACATTTGCTTTCTGTTATAGTTCAGCCAGAAGAGAGAAAGAAAGAAAGAAAGAAAGAAAGAAAGAAAGAAAGAAAGAAAGGCCGGCTGTCTCCATAGTTATACTTGTCATCAAGTTCCATATTGTGGGATTACATAAGCAAATCCCCTCGTATTAGAGTTCTTCACAGTGTTAATGCCTTCCTTAGCATTCGGTCCCCTTACCCTTCCTCTGCTCCTTCAGTTCCCCCTTAGCACTCCAATACTTGTTTTTAAATGATACTGTCTTGTTTTAGTGTAGCAGTAATACCCCCTCAAAATCATAACTTATAGAAGGGGAAGAAGGGGGAAAAAGAAATGAAACGACTGAAAATAGTATCTACGAAAAAAAAAAACACAAAAAGGGGGAGAAGGGGTGACCAAACAGTGAAACCCAAGAGAACTCTTTCAGTCTTCAGTTCCTCTTAAAAATATTAGTTAATAGCACCCTTGTGAGTTCTATACAGAGTTGGATTCTGTTGGAACGTGCACTATTCAGTAATTAGTCCTCCATGTAAATCTTATCCATGAAGCAGAGCAAGTGCATCTCGCACTACGCAACCTCTTAATTGATCCTTCTTCGAGTGGCAGGGGGATAAACAAGGAAAAACAAAAAAATGCATTCCCTCCTAAGCTCGGAAGGAACACGATCTACACTCTGATTCGAAGATTTCTGAGCTGTTCCGTATCAGAAAATGCCATCCTACAAAAGAAAAGGCTGATTGAGTAATCCAATCAATACGTAGGTTTTAAGCGCCCTCTTGTGGTAATAATTTTAAATGTCATTAGGGTAACTTAAAATGTGACAGTACAGCATACTGAAGCCATAGTAAGACAAAAAAAAATGATCACTCCATGGGTGGTGAATCCTTCACAAGTGTTCCATCTCTTCCTTTCCTGGCTTCTTCGTCATCTGGAAGGGGTGGTGGGAACCAAAGGGAGGGAAGAAAAGTCAGGGATAAATCCAGTTCTCATTCGTTTTCCTCAGTGGATCTGGTCTTTCCCTATCATTATGAGCCACCGTTTCACTGCAATAACTCAAAAAGTCCCCAGGTCAATAACTAAGATAAATCAGAAGAGTACAAGTAAAGGTTACTGGAGCTGATATTTGTTAGTTAGAGCACTAATTATTTCGGTTGTCTGTTCACTTAGCACCATGACTGACAATCTTTCTTGAGCTCAGTGTGGCTTAAACAGATCTGGAATCAGTCCTTTTAATTCCACTTGAGCTTGCTCTGCTGTGTCAAAACTTCTCCAAGTATTTTGATGGTACACAGATAATTTGGATGGGTACTGAACTTTGAATTTGATGCTGGCAGCAATTAATTTTGTGACAATGGAATGGTAAGCAGCCCTTCGTTGTCTTATGGTTGCGGGGAAATCTTGAGCAAATCTCAACTTCTGTCTCTCCCATAGAATTTCCTGGAGACTCCTAATCTGCCCCAGCACATGAACTTTATCTAAGTAATTAAGGAATTTTAAGATTAACGGCCTTGGTGGTTGCCCAGTCACCGGTTTAGATCTAAGTGAATGATGGGCCTTCTCTATCACATAGGTGGTGTTATTAGGCAAGTGACAAACTATTTTGGTTAACAGCCGCTGCAGAAACGTGATCGGGGCCACTCCCTCTGAATCCTCCGGGAGGCCGAATATGAGAATATTATTTCGGTGGCTGCGGTCTTCTAGGTCCTCCAGTTTAGCCTCCATCTTGCTCACTCTTTGACGCAGTGTTGGGAGCTCGGATTCAACTGATGTCCTCCATCCCTCCAGCGAGGTCGTCCTGGCCGTAACATCTTTAATTGCTCAGTTGGTGTCAGTGAGTTCCGTTCTCAAAGCCTTCATTTCTGAGATGAGTTCCTGGAGTACTGCACGAAAGGGATTTAGTTCTTCCAAAAATTTCTGTTCTGTGAGAGAGGTGGCTGGTGGCACTGATGTCGAGGATGAACCCGCTTTGGTAGCTGTTTCCGGTTGTCCCTTGACCCTTTCCGAGTTCTTTTCCGGTGTCTGCAGTGGTGTATGTGGGGGAGGTGCCTGGCGCATCTCTGCCTCCATGTCTGAGTAGGCCTGAGTCTTCTTTCAGCTTTTACTCCTGGCCACTGCTGCCACTGCTTTTGCCTATTTCACTGCAAGTTCAGGGAGCCGTCGGAAGTTATGCGGTAAATGCACTGTTAGGGTTAGCGCAGTAAATCTTAATAAATTAACTCTAAAAGGTAGAGCTGAGGCAGAGATGGGTTCTCTGAGCTGCTATTCCTTCCACAGCATCACGTGATCCCTGGGATGTTGGCTTTATTGCCTCCAAATTTCAGCCCAAATGACCTCACCAGTGTTTTGCAGCAGGGTGGCAAAAAATTCCTGTTATTTTGCCCAAAGTGTTGCAAAATAGTGTCGCAAAACATGACACTTTCAAAAAAAACAAAAATTACAGAAGTGTCACAAGTTTGACACTGCTTTGTGACACTACTTTTCTGAAAAATTTCAAATACATATTTCTGGGGTGTTTAACCCCCAAAAAAGACATGCCTAGTATCCTCAGGGTCCAACTAGGTGAATACAAAAAGAATTGTGTCCCTAGAGGGTCCCAAATTTAAATACCAAGCATTTCTGTGACCAGTAACTGAAAAAAAATGGCTGACTCATGACACTATAGGGGTCATTTGCGACACTAAAAAATGCATTTGTGACACTGTTGAATATTTTGTTAACTTTGTCCGTTGACTATAATGGGAAACTTGTTTTTTGAATAACTTTTGAACCATCCAATATTTTTTCACGAAATCTTTAAAAGGCACATCGGGGAACCCGGCAACATGTTCCCTGATATTTTCATTTTCAGACTGGTTGCGCAAACCGTGCAAGCCATAGGCACGAGCAAAGAATGTGCAAAAAAGCATAAATGTGCTACAGAATGTCACTGAATAACTCTGCAACCGTATATCCGACTGATAAGAAACTTAACAGATCCCAAGATCTATGCTGCTGCTCCATAACTGCCAAATTCAGACAAATCCATTGTACAGCGGCAAAGTTATTAAGATGCAACTTTTCACACTTTAACCTTAAATGGGGTACTGAACCCTAACTATAGCGGCACTACCGTGCCACTATAATTAATATATATATATATATGTTTAAGGCAAAAAAACTGCATTTAATGCTTCAGTTAGAAGTGACAAAAGTCAGGAAATGAGACATTAAGGGTGAGCACCTAACCCTCCACACCCCTCCTCCACAGACTGACAGATGCCAGGGTGTGACATGGGGTTCGTGCGCCCCAACTCTCACCCCATTCCATGTGTAAGCAGGTTGACATGCTACAGTAAAGGAGAATGGGGTGAGAGTTAGGCCGCATGACCCAATGTCACGTCTGTCAGTCTGTGGAGGAGGGGTGTGGGGGGGTTAGGTGCTCACCCCTAACATCTCATTACCTGACTTTTATCGCTTCCGCCCTAACTGATGCATTGTCACTCCTGCTTCTTACAGCCGATGATGTAGAATGAAACCCTGGTCCTACCTCCCCAATAAACGGATGCCACTCCGCCCTGGCTAATCACCTTCCAAGAGGGTTCAAAATAGTACATCTAAATATATGCAGCATTCTGAACAAAATAACAGCCTTACAAAGATGTGTCTTATCACTATGCCCTGATATCTTAATCATTACAGAATCCTGGCTGAAGCCCCACAACCTAGATGCCGAATTCTCAATACCTGGCTACTCCCTCATTCGGCAGGACCATCAGGGTAAAAAGAAGGGTGGTGGCACTACCATGTACATCTCCTCCAAACTCCAGTTCACCACAATCAGACCTACTTCTCCCACGTTGTCATTAGATTCCCTACTAATCAAAATCTCTCTCCCGCATTCGATCCCTTTATACATAGCAGGGTCTTACTGCCCTCTGGACAGACCGCTGCCTATCATCCTAGACCACCTAGGCACCCTGAGGTCCTTCGCAGCTGGAGGCGAACTTCATATCCTGGGGGGGTTCAACCAGAACTGGCCAGCCAGCACAGCCTCTAAAGCACGTTGTCAAGTAAATGCGCTAAACCTGTCCCAACAAATAACGGTACCCACTTGCCTAAACCACAAATCCAAGAAGCATACTCTACTGGATTGGGCCCTTACCACCTACCCCCATCGTATAATTGATGCTGGCCTACCACCGGACTCTCTCAGTGATCACCACATGATTTATTTGGTGCGGAAAATATTCAGACCTAAGGCCCCTCCCCTCCACACATTGTACAATAGATCTTACAATCCCTGGACCTGACCACGCTCCTAAATGACCTCACCAACATCGATTGGTCCTACATCCCTAGGGCTCCCTCCATGGATGAGGCCCTCAAATTCTTCATGACCAGATTCCTGGCTATCTGGGACTCCCATGTGCCTCTCAGAAGATCCAGAGTAAGGGGATCCCATCTACCCTGGGTAACTGCCAATCTCTTGGAACAACTACTAGTCAGGGACCGAGCTTAGAAAACCTATAAGGCAACAGGTACTCAAATGGCTCTGCAATACTACCACTCGCTAAGAAATGCCTGCACGAGACTCATCTGTCAGGCCAAATCAAATTATTTCAAGTCTGCTTTCCACAATAACTTTACTCATCCAGCAGAATTCTGGAAGTCAATTAAATCCCTCCTTGACCCGCCGGCCCAACCCCCTACTCCAACCCTCAATATAGCAGGAAGTATTATCACTGCACCGAGTACTATAACCACAGAGCTTAACTCCTATTTCACAAACTGAATGTCCAATCTACTCTCCTCTCATGTTTATTGTCTTTGCTAATTGTTACCCTGCTGTTGACAACCGTGCTTATTGTTATGATCTTGGTTGCTGTGTAATTATGTGAGTACAGCCACCTTGCCTGTACTACCCTGTTTGTATATTACTATATATTTATATGGATTTGCCTACTCTGTCATGACTGTACTTGAATTATGTACATGTGTAACTTCTATTAACACTGTATCCTGCCTATCCCCTATACCCCCAGGGCGCACGTGGAATCGAGCGGTACTCTGCTCAGTGTGCCTTCCTGGCAAAACTCTTAAATCAATAAATTAAACACAGTTTTTTGCCATAAATGTCCTTACTTTTTGAAAAAGTGTAATATAAGTAGTAAGCCCTGTGCTCCAATAGGTTGCCAGGGGCTATCGGTGGGAGTGTGGGGCCCTGCACTCCCATCACATTGCCTATTACTGCATAACAATATACATCTGGCATAGCTGTACAGCATTCCTATACAGCAATTAACCTTTGGAACACAAATGTAACAATATTTCATGAACCGTGCAACCTACAAAAAAAAATTCCACTGCAGGCTTACTGTACGGTTTAAAAATGTTGTTCCAGTGGCTCTAAGCCACCAGTAGTGAACAGTCTGTATCTCACTTCGTTTTCAAGATATCAGCGCCGAAAGTTGTAACACAGACCGCAATGTAATCCTATAAGAAAAATGCCAACTATGTAATTGAATATCTCTGCAACCAATTAATTCCCCAACACCGAAACAGTATCATTCACATCTCTAGAACATCCCATCAACCCCCTGCAAATTTCAAGTAAAATGACCAAACCATTATTGAGATATGTAATTCTAAAGCTTTTACACCTCTAAATATTTTTCAGTCGTGAGAAAGCAGATTTATTGCCTGCAAGAAAATCTTCAGCCGCGAGCAGACATCTAGTCACACAATCTGGGCCATCTGGTCTTCCCCAGGGACATCTGATCTTCCCCAGTGACATCTGGTCATGAAAATCTGGCTATCTGGTCGTTGCCTCGTGGAGGAAGCTCACGGCAGAAAATCGTCTCTCAGGCCAAGATTTTTGCGGCTCGCAGTGGAAAAATGTTAGCAAGTCACGAATGAAGAATTTTAAATTTTAAAACTCTATTTTTTGACAAAACCGAAGCAAACTAAAGGCATGGTTAGACAGAGGTGGAGGCCCTGATCAAAATCCATGCCTCATTTGCCCCAAAAGTCACCCATGGAGAAAACAACATTTTTTTCTGACGGAAAACTGAAAACAAGATGGCGGTGAAAAAAGCCTTGTGGCGGAAGATGTTTCACCGTGAGCATGCAAAATCTTCAGCCGTGAGGCAATGACCAGATGCTCCTGAGGCCATTCTTCTTTCGCAAAATGCACATATAAATCTTTGACTGAACTGAGCATGCTCAGAACTCAAAAATTTAAAATTAAATAACTTTGGAACGGATTCATATTTTTTCACCAAACCAACATTGGATTGTTCCTTGACGCAACCTCTTTTTATGTTCCAAGCTTCAGACCAATAGACCACATGATGTTTGTGCAGTGTCACGGACAAAAAAATGCATCAAAAGTGGTGAAAAGTGCATTTTCTGGCACTTTGCTGCACAAAAACCATATGTCCAACTGAAACACAACTTGGTAAATCAAGAGATCTACCATGCCAGACCGTGCATTCCAAATTTCGTGAAAATCTGTTTAATGGTTGCAAAGTTATTAACATACGAAATTTGAGGTTTAATATTAAAGTGCCTACTCAACCCTAACTATAGGGGCGCAACCATGCCCCTATAATACATACATAGCCCTGTGAAAGAAGGCATGCTACAGTAAATCCAAATTAAGTCCATCTTTTACCTACAGAAAAGAATCAAGGGAGTGCAAGAGTTTCACTTTTTCCTGGAAAAATCCAATGTTTTTTTCTTTTTACACAATTGTTTGGCCAGGAAGTACACACTAAGCCAATGTTTTTTTCCAAGTGCATCCTGGGAGTACAGGGATGTTAAATGACTAGCCCATGATCACACAGAATGCAAGTAGTGGCTGTGGGGTTCACACTAGTTCTTCAGGTTTGAAGCTCAGTGCTCTAACCACTGTGCTATTCTGCCTCCTTTTTTCAGTGGAGGAGTTCTGTTCTGCCATTGGGCATCTCCATAAAATGCCCAACTAGAGAATTAGTGGAGTTCATGTGTCATCATGTGTGTGTTTTGAAATTATGCAATAATGCTCAAACAACCAGACATTTCCTGGGGATTAACACTTGGCTGGGATGTTGATGGCCAAAGGCACAGCCAAGATCCATTAAATTCAGCAAGGGATGTTAAGCCTGTGGAAATGACTAGTGGTAGGGGCATTATCTTGACAGTTAAAATCTCATTTTACACATGTGCACATCAGGTGTTTCTAAGGGATTAATGCCTGGTGCAGCAACCAATCACAGCATGTGTTGGCACTTGGCATCATGAATAATTTGACGTAATGTTCCTAAATGTGATACCTATTGCACTTAAAGTTATACTTGTCCCTAGGTCTTCCATTGTTTTTCAGTGTAACTTTATTACTATTAGATTTGTTTGTAATATTCTTACTATATCATGCCTTGTATTATGCTGCTGTATATCATCTCATATACCAGTGTATCCGCTGCTTGTAAACTTTGTATGATCCTTTGTCTTGTATTCTTTGTATTCACTGCATTTTTTTTTATGAACTGTTACTGTCCTAACTAGGACCTCTTTGCAAATGAGCATCATTTGATGGAGCTTTTCCTGGTAAAAAAATTAAAATAAAACGCTTACTCATACAGTTTTTCTGGCTGCCAAAAAGTCGCAGGGTAGTGTAATAAATGTATCACCTGTGTAGTAATGTAGTTCATGTACTGCTTTATTGAATTATAAACATGGAAAATAGTACCTATTGACAGTACTAGTACCAGCCAGTGTTGCTACACTCATTAGTTAAAACTTATTATCTCATGGGTGGCCATTTTGTTTCAGGTTAAACAATGGATATTTCGGACTTCATACGAAGCTATTGGAAGTAATAAATAAAAGGAAGATTTTGTTTGAGGAATTGTGAATGTAACAATGTATATATGTCATTGAGTCAGACAAGGCTTCCAGTCTATTCAAAACATTTTTTTATTACCCCTTTACAACTACAGAGATATTGTTTTTTGTTTTTTTCATTTGACACATTTCTGTTGATGTCCTGATGATGGCTGTCAGATTCCAAGTGTCAGCTCCCTGACTATAATCTTTTGAAGAGGAATAAAACTTTCATTTACTGACTTGATTTAGCAATATCTATCTTTTGACTTTTAGACTTCCCTACCTGCTTCTCATCCAGTATTCAAAATTTAAAGCTCTGAGCAGAGAGTTTGATCTGTAGCTGTACTGTTTGTGTACTGAAGTGCTATGATTGTTAATAACTACCTTTTGAAAACAAGCTGCATTTTGTCAGCAGAGACTATTTCACTGAACAAAGGAAGTACAGAAAATTTATTTCATATGTGATCATCTTCATCAGTAAGGAGAAATCTTTGTGGCAATTGCTTCAAGTTACAGGATGAGTGAGGGTGTGACCCCATACTAGTGGAGTATCTGCCCTTCCACAGCCCTGCTATTGCCCTGACAGCAAACCTCATCCAAAACACAGTATAATGAGAACACTCTGTCACACTAGTGTGGTATTTCCATTCTCTAAACTAACTGGCATGAGACCTTTATGAACCTAGGCCAATAAAGAAGCATTTTTACAAGGTGATATAGTTATTACCGTCCTGCATACCTGAAGCTGGACAGAGACCACCACCATTTATTTCACATAGTTCCTCATGTACCAGTCAGGTTAAAACAAATTTGGGTCACCATGATCTTGAGTCTGAATGAAATCTAGAGCTGATTTTTTTTTAACAGACCCAAACTTTCCAGTCAAACAGTTATATATCCCAGCAGCACATACCCGTAACATGCCACACGTATCACCATTTATTTACCATTGTTTTAATATCATTTTATATTGAGATTCAGCCTCTCACAAAAAAAAATAAATAAATAAAAATTAAAGCATTCTTCCCCTTGTACTGATAGGGATAGGAAACACAACATTTGTGAAGTAGACAAGTTTCCTAAACATTTGCCAAAAGACATGAATAGATCTCTAAATACTTTAATATTAAGGGGGATGGTGTTCATTTTAGCACCCCAGAGACCCTTATACCAAATGAAATGAGTGTCATCCCATATTGTACAATGACATTTGGAGATACAATAATGTATTTATTGCGCAGTTTGGGCCAAGAAAGCATACTGAGACAAATGTCATTTTCAGGTGTGATAGAGTGGGGGACAGAGGGGATTCAATGGAATAATGGATAAGAAATCATTGGTAACAAGGCTGTAATTCCATTGAGGGATTCTGGTGATATTCATAAACCATGAGAGCAAAGCTTGAATGGTTTACGATGTCACCAGAATCCTAAAATAGAATTACAAGCCTAGGTAATGCTGCTTTCCTATCTGTTATTTTTTGTATTATATGGGCCACTGCAAACATTCCATCTGATAACACCATTGCTCTGATGTCAGAATGATAGTATTATGACTTTGTGATGTCAGAATTATGGTTCTGTATTATTAGATCTTTGGGGATATCTCTGTCATCAGGTCACAACTATGGAACTTGTCCGTCAGACACTAGGATCCCACAGAAGCTTTTCTGCAGCAGTCTAGTCCTGGGAGCCTACGCCAACATCATGCTCTGATGTCACAGCCCTATAAAAGCATGAGTGGCCCCACTCCCTCCTCAGTGCTTTTCCACCATTGACCATTTACGCACGGACTTCACGGAAGCTTCATCATTCAGTTCAACCACAAAAATTGCTTACCTTTTTTCTTTGGTTATCGCCTTTGAATTACTTTATTTAAAAGTGATTCTTTTTGACTTTGTATGTAGAGAACTACTCCTTCATCAGCTTTTTCCATCACTGCAGAAAGAAGATTTCTTTAACCGACAACCTTGAACTCTGGGTCTTCTGTCTTGGGCCTGGTCACAATGCTCTCATCTGTGAGCTCTGCCTGAAGTTCAACTTTACTATCTGGTACTGATGCAAGAAAGCCCTGCAAAAGTTCCACATGGAGCAACAGGCAACCAGCAAAGAGCATGGATCTTCAGGGGCTCCCCCCTCTCAAGTGGTGGCGTCCTCTTTGGGATCTCAGGCCGCTAAGGCCCGGGACAAGTCCTCAGAGAAATATTCTCATCAGGACAAGGAATGATATCAGGACTGTTCCCCTGATGTTGATCCTATTCCCTGTTGGATTCCTCCTCCTCTTCTCCTGGAATTGCTCTGTCGCTTGCTTCGATGTTGACGCCTCGCACCATGCAGGTCTCGGCATCTGTCAGGTCCCGACCCCCCAGAGGAGAGTTCTCTTAACCTTTTCAGGGCTGCAGAGGGGCCATCAAACCCTGGGTCATTGGCCCCAGCCCTGCCATTGAGACCTCTTGAATCTCGAGGTCCACAGGTGCTGGGCCCCATTGTCGCTACTCCGGCCAGTGGCAGTTTATGGGAGCTGGGCTCTGCACTCTCTCCATTGGTACTTGTGTTGACGACACTTTCTTATTCTGCCATCTACCTGAATTCGGTCCTTTTCTCCATTACCTTGTCTCTCACACACAATAGCTTGTTTCACTGCCTGAGCCATTGTCACCTGCCCCATTGGGTGCTGTCTTGGTGTTGATGCCAGTTTGACCCATCCACCCCACACCTTCTAGGGAGCTGTCAGTTTCCTGACTGTCAGTCCCTGCCTCAGAATACAACAGTTCATACAATGGTTCATACAGTGGTGTAAAGAGCTGAAAAAGGCGGTGATCCCATAATTGCTCCTTTCCAATTATCCATAATAGGTTGGTATATTTCCACCGTTAATACATGTATCCAGCCTGTTTTTGAACTACTGCTTATGTTCACTGATAACAATATTTAATGGGAGTTTATTCCAGGGATTGATCATTCTCTGGGTGTAGAAGCCTTTTCTCTTACATGTATGACATTTTTGTGGCTTCTGCTGTAAGGGATGACCTCTTGTACATAGACTATCATTTTTAAATTTGAAGCCCATTTCATTTAATAAATACTTGCACAATATCAAAACATAGTATCAAGTCTCCTCATGTCCTTCTTGTCTCGAGTGACATTAGACCTAAGTTTATTAACCATTCTTGGTAGGATAGATGTTTGAAATCATATACAAGTTTTGATGTTTTCCTCCAGATCTTCTCTAGTTTGTTTATAGTCCCTTTATTTATTGGTCCATAGACTTGGCTCCTATAATCTAATAGCAGTCAGATGTAATTCCTATACAAGGTCATTATTACCTCTCTACTTCTACTTTTAAAATTTTTTTTAATTGTGTGCAGTATCCTGTTTGCCTTTACAATCTGGTTTCACAATGTGATGTTGAGGTTAGATTATGGCTAAACACAACTCCAAAATCCCTTTCCTGGTCTGATACTCTCAATGGTACTCCACCGAACAGATATGTGGCCATATGTAGCCGATTGCCGAAATGTAAGACACAATATTTATCTTTATCAAGCAACATTCCTTATTCATTTGCCCACTTCAGAATATCTTTCATGGTTTGTACAATTCCTGCCAATTTTGAGTCATCTGCATATTTGGTGACCAGTTTACAACCTGTTTTTCCATATTAGAGATGAATATCTGAAATAAAATGGGCCCCAAGAAGGAGCCTTGAGGTGCTCCACTTGTCACTGGTTTAGGTTCTATAGTAACCATTAATGCACACTGTTTGGGTCCTGTTGTTTAACCATGATTGGATCCACTTAATCACTCTGTAGTCTAAATTAATCTCTACCAATTTCTGAATAATTACTGCATGGGGAACAGTATTGAAGGCTTTTGAAAAGTCAGTATACGCAATCTAACAGTAACCCAGAACCCAATGCTTTGTAGATTTTTTCATAAAAACAGAGGAGATTAGCTGTTCATGATCTTTTTGCTTTGAAACCATATTGATTACTATGTGTCATGCTGTATCTTGTTTTTGTAGATGATCAATTATAGTATCCTTAAGGAATGATTCAAAGATTTTACCAGATACAGATGTTAGACTGATTGGTCTATAATTGTTGCATGATGTTTTGCATCCCTTTTTGTGTATTAGTATTAGTGAGGCACATAACCAATCTGAGGGTACCTTATTATTTATAAAGGAGTGTGCAAATAAATATGTTAGTGGCTTAACTATATAGGCCGATGTGGAGATAGAATGCCACCCTGATCTCATCCTCCCTGAGGAAGAGGATGAGGAGGAAGGCATTGAGGTTGACTCCTCTGACAAGTCTACTGTCTCCTTCAGGAGTGAGGACTCAGTCAAACATACCCCAAGGTCCCCTCAGAGGATCCCTCTTTCTTCAACATTATAAAACAGATTTCCTCCACTATGGGGTTCCAGACTGAGAAAGAGGATGTCACAAGGAGGAACCTGATGGACTTCTTGGAGATCCCAGAATCCCCATCCAAAGTTATTCCTCTTCTGCCTCCAGCACTGAATGATGCTGCCACTGCTGCTTGGCACAGGCTCAACCTGGTGCCAGCCATACCCAGAAAGGCTAATAAGCATTACCAGGTATCTCATGGGCTTCCTTTTTATGCCATCTAGCTGGAAACCAACTTAGCAGTAATTAAGGCCCCCCATGACAGGACTAAGGCATGCAAGCACCTTAGTTCCCTCCCCTGACCAGGAATCCAGGAGGCTAGACCCCTGGGGTAAGAGGACATTTGCCTCTGCCACTCCGGGCCTTAGAATTGTCAGCTATTTGGCTCATTTGATTAAGTACCAGAGCACCCTTTGGAGGAAGGGTCAAGCTGCTTCTCAAGTCCTTCCTGGGGGTTCCCAGAGACAAGAACTTCTCAAAGTTCTCCAGGCCTAGGAAGTTGTTAGTAAGCATCTCCTCAGAGCCACCTATGATATTGCTGCTACTACAGCCAGGGCAGCTGCCTCAGGAATCTGCTTTAGAAGGCACTCCTGGCTTAGAGTCTTTGGCTTTATGGCTGATGTTCAGCAAAAAGGTGCTAAATGCCCCTTTTGTGGGTCACAAGCTTTTTGGCTCTGATGTGCAGGATATTATTCATGACCTGCAGGCCTCTGACAGGGATGTTAGGTCTGTACAGTCGCTTTATCATACCCAGCCTAGGAGTAGACTGAGGCCTTCCTTTCGTAAGGCCTCTCAGAAGCCTGACTCCGGAACCAAGCTCCACAACAAATGTAAGGCTGGCTCTGCCCTGCCTGCCCCCTCCTTCACCTCTGGTTCCTCTGTTAAGCACCCCAGGGGAGAAGTGGTCCTGGCTGTTGGATCTGCCTCAGCCTGACTCCTTGTCAGAGCACCCCTCCTCCTCTTGTTCCAAGCCAGGAGGTGGTGGTCAGAGGCTGGTTCTCCCTATCCCAATGGAGAACCATTACCACAGATGCTTGGATCTTGCAGCTAATCAAACAAGGTCATGCTCTAGAACTTCTAGAACAGCCTCCAGATGTTCTGCCAGTTCCATCTCTTATTCTCCAGATCACACAGTGGTGGTCAGGAAGGAGGAGGTTCCCACCTTGCTGTGCAAAAGTGCCATAGAACCAGTGCCCAGGTGGCAGAGGAACAAAGGGTTCTACTCCTGGTTTTTCCTGGTTCCCAGAAGAACTGGGGACTTGGGGGTCATTGTACACCTCAAGGAGCTGAATCTTTACATCCAACACAGAAAGTTTTGGATGGTAACTCTACATGGCTTCCTTCCTCTGCTCAAGCAGGTAGACTGGTTGTGCTCCCTGGACATGTAAGATGCCTATCTGCATATCATGGTTTGCTCCCCTCACGGGCGATACCTTCAGTTCCTTTTCCAGTGGGAAAATTATCAGTTCAGAGTGCTGCTCTTTGGCTTATCCTCTGTGCCACGGGTATTTATCAAGTGCTTAGCCTCTGTTGCAGTGCACCTCTGACATGAAGGCCTTTATGTGTTCCCGTATCTGGATGACTGGATACTGAAAGCCCAGTTCAGGGAACTACTATTGCTGACTCTTGAATGCACCCTGCAGTTGTTCCAGTCCTTGGCCATCACTGTCACTTTGCCCAAGTCTGTGCTGACCCTGACTCAGCAGTTGCAGTACATAGGGGTAGTTTTGGATTCTACTCAGGGCAAGGCCTTCTGAACACAAAACAGGGGAGCTACCTCATAGCTCAGGCCCAGGCTGTGGCTCAGTGCCGGTATGTCCCATCCAGGCTGTCCTTGAGGTTGCTAGACTTAATGGCCACAGCCATTGTGACAGTATCTTTGGCCAGGTTACACATGTGGATCCCACAGTGGACCCTTGGAGTACAGTGGGATCAACATTCCGATGATCTGGATCAGCTGAGCCTTTTCTCCTCCCTGGTACACAAGATGCTTCGGTGGAGGATGGACCCAGACAATGTCTTGAAAGGGGTCACCTTTTTTATCCCCACCTCTCACCAAGTCCTCACCACAGATGCTTCAGGTCTAGGTTGGGGGGGACATAACCTGGGCCCTTATCAAACTCAGGGGACTTGATCCCAGTCATAGAGCTGTGTCCGCATAAACATCCTAGAAATGAGGGCGGTTCTGTATGCCTTGCAGACCTTCCAGAACCAACTCTCTCCAGGCCCATTGTTGGTGCAGTTGGACATCCTCAGTGTGGTCTATTACATCAACAAGCAAGGGGGGGACTCACTTCTGCCCCCTGTGCCAGGAAGCGATGAGGATCTGGTACTGGGCTCTAGAGCACAGTCTAGAACTGTAAGCTGTCCATGTGCCAGATGACAAAAATGCCTTGGTGGACAGCCTCAACCGGTCACAGTCTAGAATGCATGAGTGGGAACTGCTGACCTTAATCACAGAAGACCTGTTCTACAGGTGGGGTCATCTCTTTGCGTCCCACTCAACATAAAACTGCTGCGATTCTGCTTGCTTGATCCAGGGCCTGGAGTTTTCTGGCAAGATGCATTGTCCCTCTCTTGGAAAGGGAGGTTTCTTTATACCTTCTGTCCCTTTTCTGTGATTCAGAGGGTGCTCATCAAGCTACAGATGGCGGAAGCCACTCTAACTCTGGTGGCTCCATTTTGACCTTGGCAGATACAGTTTCCATTACTGCAACAATTGGCTGTGGAACCTCCAGTTCACCTGCCCCTCTGCCAGGACCTGTTGTCATAGGCACAGGAGACCCTGTTCCATCCAGACCTCAAGTCCCTCCACCTGCATGCATGGCTGCTGAGGACATACTGTAGCCATTGCTCAGTTTGGGATGTCTCACAAGGTGGCTGATGTCCTGGTGGCTGCCAGACAACCTTCCACCAGGAACATTTGCTCTATGAAGTGGAAGTGGTTTGCTATCTGGGCTGCTTCTCATCGCCTGGACCCTTTCACTTGTTCAGTGAACCAGGTTTTGGAGTATCTCCTGACATTGTCTAATGCAGCCTCAAGTACTCCTCTCTTAAAGTGCACTTTTCGGCTATATCAGCCTTTCATGTGCCCATTGATGGCCGTACTGTGGCACAGCTGGATGTGGCCCATATTTTTCTGCGAGACATTCTTCACTGAAGCCTCCTATCTATAATAATCCAGTTCCGGCTTCTGACCTGAATTTTGTTTTAGAGAACCTGACTCTACCTCCTTTTGAGTTAGCCGCGTCTCATGAGCTACACTTTCCGTTGTGGAAAGTGTTAGTTTTAGTTGCTGTTACTTCTGCTTGAAGAATTTCTGAGCTACAGGCTCTCGTGTGAGTAGTCTTATTTGATTTTTCACAAAGAAAGGGTTTCTTTGTGTACTAATCCTAAATTTGTTCCTAAGGTGGTGTCCGAGTTTACTTTAAATCAATCTATCAACCTGTCTGTTTATTATCCAGAGCATGCCAATCCAGAGGAATCATTGCTCCATACCTTAGATGTGCACAGAATTCTCAGGTACTATACACACCATACTGAGGGCTGCAGAAAGTCCTCTCAGTCTGTTTGTTTTTTTCACCCCTGGCAGAGAGGGCACTCCAGTGTCTAAACTGCTTGTCCAAATGGTTGGCCAATTGTATCATTTTTTGTTACAAGAAGTACTCCTGGGGTAGTCAAGGGCCATTCCACTAGGGGCATGGCCATTTCAGTTGCCTATTTCAGACGTGTCTCAGCAGCAGAGATTTTTTGTTGCTGCCACGTGGAATACTGTCCACACTTTCACCAAGCACTACAGTCTGCACATTGCCTCCAGAAGAAGGGCTGGCTTTGGCCTCGCTGTGCTTCAGGGCTTTCCTTCTTAGATCTTTGGCTTCCTGCCACCCAGACTGTATTATGTTTAGCGCTGCTTGGGACTCGTTCCATAGGTGTGACCTGATGACAGAGATATCGCCAAAGAAGATAGAACAGTTACATAAGTACTTACCATAATAGTAGATTTTTGAGGAAATCTCTGTTATCAGGTCATGCCGTCCCCCCCTTCATCCACCTTCTCTCTCTCTCTCTCTCTCTCTCTACAGCTTGGCTGTCCTGCTACACCAGCATTTTTCTTAACTGGGCACCTTCTCGCTCTCCTCAGTTCCCTGGTATGACTCCTGTCTCTTGTGGCCTCTGGCTAGGGAAAGAACTGAGGAGAAGGCGGGACTGCCCACACTTATAGGGCTGTGACGTCAGAGCATGACTTTGGTGTTGGCGGCCCCTACTAGACAGCTGAAGAAAAGCTTAAATGAGATTCTAGTGCCTGATGGATAAGTTCCATAGACATGACATAATGACAGAGATTCCCTCAAATATATACTATTACAGTAAGTTCTTACGTAATTGTTCTTTTTTGATGTCACTGATTCTTGATGGGACAAAAATGGCTCCCATACATTACAAGCTTGCAATAATCTTTTTTTTTTTCCTTTGGTAACCAGATAAGGCTCACTAAGCTGCCTGTTTTAAGGGATGACCCAGGAGCACTGGGGAGGTTGCGTGACATGCTCAGAGTCACACAGTATGCATGTGGAGGTTATGGGAATTGAACCCAGGTCCACTAGATGTGACAAGCTCATTCACAGCTCATTACTCTAACCTCTAGGTTATACTCCCAGCCCAATCATGATTCAAGGACAGAATAACTGAGCACTTAAGGCAGCCATATATGTTGGCCACCATTTAATTTGTTTCAGCAATAATGATTTTCTGGCAAAAACATCAATTAACCCATTTTTTCTTCTAGCTTTCTTTCATTCCTAGACTAAGACATGGGAATTTGGAGTTTTTAAAAGTTCCCGTGCCATGCCATCCAGATAAGTTTAAATATCTTGGTACACTGCTGTGCTGTTTACCATCAGAAACATGTGGTAACACCATCCTAAAACATCCACAGTATGAATCTAGCATGTATATTTAACAGGTAACCTCAATGGAAGAGATTTTTAAAAAACTGCAAGTGGTGGCCACCTTTAATGATGTGTGTCATGAAATACAAAGTTATCTATAAACAGGGTTTTGAAAGTATCTGAGAAAATTAAAAATACACTGAGAATAAATCTAAGGATGTCAGAAATACATTTAGCTAAAAACGATGTGATGCATGATGTTTCTGACTAACAAATACTGTTGCTTTAATTGAGGCCAAGTTCTTGCCCCCTCCGAACATGGCGTTATGATTGCCTGATCATACCAAACCAACCTTATCACCTTCCTTGAGAGGACTGAACAGAGGCAGGGCCATAAACATAGTCTAGCTGGCCTTCAGCAAGCCTTTGACACAGTGGTGCGTGACACTTTATTTATCTGAAAACTGGTAACCGGGAGAGGCACACTGAGCCGAGGCTCATTTCCATGTGCTACCCAGGGAAGGGAAACATTGGAAGTGGGGAGGGGAAACACTGGCAGACAGCACCACAATACATAATAGCAAAAACAGTGGAACAACATTTGGTCAAAAAGGTTTGTGCATAATTAGAATAAATACAAAAATCGAATGTACAAAGAATACAGTATGGAGCTGCTCGATAAGAACACCTAACATGTGCAGTAATCAGAAGTGACTGCAATACATGGTGAACAAACAACATTGACAAGAGGTGACTGACCTGTGGGCGAGATAATGCCTGTTCTCATAATGGAAGGAGAAACTGTGGCAGTGAGGTAGTGAAACCAAGGCTGAAGCGGGGACCCAGCTGACTGCATTACCAGGATGGGTTAGGACTCAGCCAGTGAGGTGTCAGGAGGAAGGGTAACAGAAACAGATGGGAAGGGGTAGGAGATTCAACTGGTGATGAAGGAGCCAGGCGATGGGAAGAGGAGGAGGGAGGAGGGGAGTTTGTTCCAGAGTGAGGGAAGTCAATAGGAGAAGACAGATTGTCCATCGGAGGAGTTGGGGTGTGAAGCGGCAAAAGTGCAGTGGTCTCTGGAATGGAGGGAACAGGAAGTGGATGGGAGTTGGCAGGGGGGAGAGAGGAGAGGTATGAGGGAAGGAAACCAAACCAGTATTTGCATCTGAAGGAGGTACAGTGAGCTTGGCAACAGGAGGGCAGAGGGAGGATGGACAGGGAGGAAATAAGTATTTGGGAAAAGGTCACCATTGGGGTATACACAAGGCATATGAACAGTGGATTGCTAACTGGCTGGAGGCCAGGAAGCAGAGGGTTGTAGTGAAGTACTCAGTGCTGTCCCTCAGGGATCAGTTTTGGGGTTACTGCTGTTCAGCTTTTCAATTATCTGTAAGCTGGTGTCTCTAACAGGCTGCTTACATTCGCAGATGACACTAAGCTGGCCAGGGCGCTGGACGGTAACATTGCAGTCACGTACAAAAACAAAATCAAAGTATGCAAAGAATTATATAAAATCCAGTGGGGAAGGGGATTCGTATAAAATGAAGTCAAATAGTAAAGCAAAAAGTAGGAAAACTGTTGCCTTGTGTGTTAGTGAAAAATGGTTGCTGCATTTCACCCCAGAGGTGGCTGTACTTTAGTGACTGCTCAGCACTGAACTGTGTGTGGGCATGGGCTACCCAATGGGTAGATACAGTTCGCTGAGGGCGATCCACCTTTTCTAGCAGGTAAGGTAGTTTGGACAAAGGAGTACCTTACCAAGCATGAGAAAGCAAAATGCGGGTCAGGCACATTCAATTGGGTATTGTCAGGTCAGGGGGTTCATTTTTTTTTACTTACAATTTGGCAGCATTGTGCCATTCTGTGATGGCTGTTTTTGGCAGTCATGTGATCCGTGGGAGGCTGGCAGCTGAACTCATTGCTTTCTGAACAGAGTGTGTGTGGCCTTCCAGTTGGCGCAGTGATCGGGTTCACACCCCTACTTGGTGACTGTAATGGGGTACACCTGGTCGAGGGGGTTAGGTTCATTCATTCTCCTGCAGTGGAGGTACCCCCCAAATAATAAATAGCACCCAGAGAGAATAAGTGGGCCACATTGGCCAGGATTTGAAAAATGACAGTTGTCACACTCATGAGGTGCTGTAAAGATATGGCTATGTTGTGAATTTGGGAGAAAATATTGAAAATTACCAAAGTTATGAACCTGTGGTCACAAAATTCAACATAGGCTTATAACTTTGTTGTTTTTCAATATTGTACACCAGATTTTCAACATAGCCTTCTTATGACCCCACCTCATGAACAAGGACAGAGAAAATTTTAAACTCCTGCCCGAAATGTGATTTTGCACAGGGACCGTACAATCACCTTTCAGGACAGATCTACCTAATGACAGTGCAATTGTTTAAGAGGTGGGGTCCCAAAGATGGCATGTTGAAAATGTGGGCCAAAAATATTCAAAAATACCCAAGTTATGGCACTAAGTTCAAAACCACATTGAAGTACATTGAACTGCATACCTGTTTCTTTAGTTTGTGGTTCAGCTTTGAGGAGTGAAGACGTGTCTGCAGTCCAGAGAGAATTATGACGTTGGACCCCAGATGGGTAATTAAGGGTTTGGGGGGGTGTGGGGTGGTGGGTGCTGAGTGGGACTGTCAGGTGGGGGTTAAGGAACAGCCACAGAAGACATTGATGGATGGTATTTTTTTACAGGTGAAAAAAAAAAATTCAGGACCGAGGATCCCCATTATGTTTCGGTGGAGGGGGACTGAGAGGGAGTGTCGGGGGGGAGAAAGAAAATATATTTTAAAAAAGGTCACAGGGAACACAATCGTGACACTGGGGATTAGGCATTCCCAGTATCATTAAAAAAAATCATGGGGAACACGATCGCAACACTGAGGGATTGCAACCCCCAGTGTCACTGTTGTGTTTCTGGGGTGGGGTGCTGAGAGGAGGGTCGGTGGGGGAAGGAAGAAAATATGAAAAAGGTCACCTGGAGCACTACTGTGAAACCGGAGGATAGGCACCCAGTGTCATTGTTATGTTTCTGCAGGAGGGAGTGGTGGGTGCTGAGAGGGAGGGTGGGGTAGGGGGATATGTATAATTAAAAAAAAAGGTAATCAGCAGTTATGGTGGAACACAGCACAGTCTGCCATGACAAATATGGCCACCAAACCATACTGCGCATACGTTAGCAGTCACGCATGTGCTATAAGGTTTGGCAGCCATCTTGGACACAGCAGAATGTGCCGTGTTTGCCATGACTGCCAACAGACTAAAAATAGGTCAGTGCAACTGCCTATAGAGACAGTGAGTGGAGTGCTTCACAGATGCGGAGACAACAGTGTAGCAACTCCAACATGTTGTTCGGTCAGAAGGAATGTGGGAGTCCTTTTCTCATAGCAAGAGGTCTGCAGGGCTGTGCCCACTTCAGCCCTAAAAAGCTCTCAAAAGTAACCCACAGAATCACAGACCTATCAGTCTAACAAGTATACTGGGGAAGGTTATGGAAAGTTGCATTAAGGACAGGAGAAGAATGCAGGAAGGTCAACTGAACATAAAAACAAATACCAGCATGGATTCACTAAGAGAAAGTCATGTACAACCAATTTACTGTGTTTCTGCAAAAAAGCAGACCTCAGTCTTGATAATGTAATACCATCTGATGTCACCTACCTTGATTTTAGGAAGGCCTGTGTTGTGGTGCCTCATACAAAGCTAATAACCAAATTAATTGAATTAATTACAAGTTGATAAATTGGATTGAGAGTTGGCTGTTTAATAGGGAACAAAGAGTCAAGATAAATGGATATGTAAAGTGACCAGTGGAGTGCTTCAGGGATCAATCTTGGGTCTTATTTTGTTTAAGCTGTACATTTTAGACATAGGGAATGGGTTAAAATCTTGATACAGTATTTTTGTGGATGATACCAAGCTGGATGGTAGGATCAGCACTACTGAGAATTATGAGGCATTGCAGAGAGACTTTGACCGGTTGATAATATGGGCAAGAGAGTGGGGAATGTCATTCAACATCTCAAAATGCAAAGTCATGCATTTTGCAAAATCGAACCCTGGGTACAGATATCATCTGCAGAATGAGTAACCTGAGGAAACGAGAAAAAGAAAGAGATCTGGGGATCACTGTAACTAATAATCTTAAATCGCACAGTCAGTGTATAGTGGTGTTTAAAAATATTGTTTGCGAAATGCTATTAATAGACATTTTCTGAGCAAATCAAAAGAACTTAGACTACCTTTATACAATGCATCTGTGAGACCACATCTGGATTACTGTTTTCAGTTTTGGGGACGTCTAAATGTTAGTAATAGGAATAAATTAGAACATATTCAAATGAAAGCAACGAGATCTATTAAATTATTAGAAAAAAAACAACCTCCATAATGATCATTTGAAGTTATTATAATTAAATGCATTACATAACAGATGTATTGGGGTGACTTGTTGATGTATAATTGGAAATGATGTGGCTATTATGGAGGGTATGAATTTGAAATACAGACCACACCTCAACTTCAGAGGTCATAACAAACAAATTCAGTCTAGCAATTTTAAAATTGAAAAATGTAAAAAGTATTATATAGAGAGAATAGTAAACATCTGGAATAGTGTGCCACCAGTGAAACTTCAATGTTCAATAGACTGGAAACTTTAAATCTTCAATAGGCAGGATAGATATTTGGCTGAAAAAGGATTAGAGGGCTTCTATCACTGAACAAGGGGACAGTGTATATGGGCTTCTTTTACCTTCTGCTGTCTCTAAACTTCCACGTGAAATCCCAGTGAAAGCCAAGGTATTCTTTATGAAACTGAGGTGTGGTCAACCAGTAAAATAGCAATATATATAAAAAATTAAACATTTCTGAGAATGATTCTGGGTTTACTGGCAGGTACTGTATTCTAGCACATGCAATAAGGGTGGAGTGAGTGGGGTCAATCAAGAAGATTATCTTTAGCTGAAATCTGTCTTTTGAGTTACTAATTTAAAGTGCTGTGAAGGTCTACAGGAAGTCACGTCTTCCAAGGCTAACATTTAGGGAACTTGCAAGACTCAAAGATCAATGTTATGCACTTCATAGGCTTGCCTCTTAAGAAATTCTTTTCTAAATTGTGTGTTCTTCCTCTTTTTTCATGGTCAAGGACTGGAATAGCTTTTGACCATGCTTATGCGATGAAAAAAAAAATCTAATTTCAACATATTAACAAAGTGCCATGGAAATGTAGCAAATATGTAGGCTTAGTAATTAGCTGCCAAATAATAAAATTATTCATAAATTGGAATCATATTTCATTTCGATGATGGATCCAATAATGCAAAAAATGTTCACTAAATATAGGATTCAAGTATTTGAATCCAGAATTTCACAGGAAAGATTTAAAGGGAATTGTGGAAGTTGTCAGAAAAGCTTTTTGTAATGAATGTATTAAAAATTGCTTCTTACTTCTTTCGTAAATAATTACATGAACTGAGTATATTGAAATCTTTTGTGCATGGTTATGGTTTAGTAATGAAGAATTTTTTGTTTAAATTGTTGTAAAATTTCAGTTGTAAATTTTGTTGTTGTTAATTTTTTACATGTAATGGCTTTTTAAGCTGAACATACATAAGGATGCTAATACTGTATTCCATATTTTATTTTTTATAATATCTCTTAGGGTCTGATAGTAATGAGTCCCTTAAGGTCTGATATTAATGAGAACTAGATAAAAACTATGTTAATTTTTGACTGAAAACAGAGAAAGAACAAGTTTATTTATTTAGTTTTAGTTGACTGGGTAAGTGCACTAGACAAATTCTGCCTATTTTCAGGCACGACCTGGGGGAGGGGAATACAAATGAATGCCAACTGACCTTGATCCAGATTAAGCTGTTGGTGGTATTTTTAGTGAAGTTAGCATGTATAAAGAAGAGTGAGAGAGAAAGAGAGCACGAGTAAGCTGACAGGTGTTTTCAGTTAGCATAACAGCTTCCCGCATGAGTGATTGGTGATCTGTGACTTTCTCTGTATCAACCTGGTGTGATGTCATACCTGGTTGATAAGGAGAATACATCAGATTTCTGGTTGATATTAGACCCTATCAGTTATTATACTGTGAAAAACCCATGTTAACCAGTGCAAACACATGCCCGGTGTCTCTGAGGGGCAACATGCTGCACTGCCAATTGGGAGATCGGAGATTGTTCACATTATGAGCCAAACTCAAACCACAAGACCAAAGGAGTCTGGAGGGCACTGCAAAGACAGACAGGACCAATTTGGGGGGGGGGGACGCTTTGCTGCATGATTGCCTCCTTTGGCTGCTGGTTGCTGGGGTGGTTGAGATGCCCTGGGTGACAAGACAATGTTCTGCCTTCCCCAGCATAGGCCTGGTGCAGGTTCGGGTGGTCTATGTTAAAGGAGTTAGAAGGGCCAGTAAAGGGGAGTATAAACAAGTGAGGAGGAACGATTATGCCCACCTGACTGACCATAGGCCAACAGTATGCCAGCACTCTAGCTATCTCTGCTGATTCATCAAATTTTGAACAGAACAGAGAGGAGTTCCCACTGAGGGGCAAGGGAGAAGTCATGGGAACATCATTAGGTTTCAGCTAAAGGATGTCTGGAAACAGTTTAGGATTGTTATCTTGGGAAATTAGTCAGTACACAGATTGTTATAAACAGTATGGTGTTGTTAGGGTGCTGTCATTAGGGCACCATCATGTGGGCATTGAAACAAGGTGGTGAGTGACAGGGCATTCAGGATTTTACAGCATCCCGCACTCAGACTGTTTTCAGCATCTGGACCATTCTCCTGCACTTCATGGCATGTGAGACCTGGAGGTGATCATCTTTAGTTCTGGTGGGTGCAGGGGGTGAATCCCCCTGCAAAAGGCAACTCTGTTATGGTACGGTCCCTTTGGCGCAGTAACTATGTGGTGGTGCAATGTTCACCTGCGATCATGACAGATGACATTTTTCTTGCACTTTAATTTACGATGCCCACATTACAGGTGCACCGGCATGGGTGAATCATAATAAATTAGCATCCGGGGTACACAAATGGAGTAAAAGCACATGCAGCACCACTACTTCACTGGTGGACATTGGCATTAACCTTGGAACTGAATGCCCATTGACTTTAAAGAGGTAAGTAAGGAACTGAACCTAATTTTCTCAGATGATTTCTCCAGATGGCCAGAAGTCATGCTTATATCTTTTTATTAATTAATTTATTTTGTTTTACAATTTTTGTCCAGAAAAAACATACTAAGCCAAGGCTTGTTTACAGATTCATCTTGAGAGCACCGGGAAGGTAAGTGACTTGCTCAGGTGGTGGTTGGGGAACGTAAACCCAGTTTCCCAGGTTTGCAGTTCAGTGTTCTTAACCACTATACAATACTGCTTCACTACTGGAAACACTGAGATTTGAAGGAATCTTCATTTGTTGATTATGGTCTGCCTGAGCAAGTAGTGTCATACAATGGAAAAATATAGAAATTTGAGGATTGGCTTCATTTTAAAGTGACTGCAGTGGAACACATTCAGTTTGTTGGGCATTAGCCTGCTTCAGTGATGTGTCTGATATTTGCTATAGAATTGAAAGGGCAAGTATCTACTTAAATGACGTATCTAAGAATTTTGATAATTGCAATTGAATTACACTTTAAAATTTTCCAGGTTGTTGTTTATCCTTGTGACAGGGTCAGGGTCCCTGTCCCAGTGAAGGTGTTTGGGTCGAAAGTGACACATCCTCAGCAAGACTACCCCCTCCTCTGGTGTCAGAGTTAGGATGTCCTAAAAAGTATTAAAGAAAAATGTAGGTCAAAATAAAACAAATAAAAGAATACTCACTCCCCTTCAAATCTGTTATGTAACAGCACCTTTTTATGTCTCGTGTTTCTGTCTGTCCTGAAGAATTGCCACCTGCAGGAGGTTAATCTTGATCTTCTTCGACCCGCTAATGTTAGCAAGAGAACTAGAAGTGACTGCTCTTGCACATTGACTATCCCCTTCCATTGCACCTCTCAGGGCCAGCGCACGTTTGTGTACAGCGCTCCAAAATGGCTCAATTCTCTCAGCCCTGACCTTCAATCCTGTAACAAGATAGGCAAGCAATAACACATGACGAGGTGTGGGTTATCACCTGATAAGAGCACGCCCAGGTGTGTACTATGGCATGAGGCACTTGCACCGAGTACCTTATGCACCTGGGTGTGCTCTTATCAGGCGATAACCCACACCTCAGAGTGTGTTATTGCACTTATAAAATGGGGCCCTAAGTAAGTATTTAATAAAAAATTCAAAAAGTGTAAAAAGGATAGGAAAATATTTTTTAATTCAGGTTTTAATTAGGATAGTGGTAAAATAGTCCCTCTATTTCTGTATTTTCTGAGGTGTGTGATGTCCACTGTATGGTGCCCCTCCCCACACACACACACACAGATACTGGTTGTGTTGCAAATGTTTAAATACTGTTAATGCAGCAGAAGAGAGATGATAGTTTTAATTTTATTTTGAAGATTTGTGACCATAGTTGAGTGATTGAGATGACTGCTGAACCGTTACTTCCAGTTTTTCGGTGAAGTTTTGAGATCGAGGTTTGCACTATGAGGAAATTTGCTGATTAGAATCATTTTTGTATGGTGTGTAGTTTCTTTTGCTTAGGGAACTTGAATGTGACACATGTTTAAAGTATGGAGAGGTGAAAGTTGACTGACTTGAGCTCAGAGGACCAACTTCTGGTTTTGCGTTCGACTTGGGAGACCGCTGTAGAGTTTCGAGATCGCAGTCCGGTTTTGGTGAGCGAGGTTGGGTGCCACATTTTTAATGTTAAAAGTAAACTGGGCAACTGAGATGGTTACTGTTTTTTTTTATTTTGTGTGTTAACGAAAATCAGGAGGAGCGGGGCTGTGCTTTGAAAGCTATGTGATGGCGGGCGGGGAATCTGGTTGGAGCTCAGAGTTGGTTGTTTCCTCATGGTCCAGTTTGTTTACCAGATTTATTGGAGAAGCTGGTGAGAGGTAACTTTTAAAAATTATATTTTTTTGTGCATTTGAAGTGGTCAAAAATGAGGCTTTGCTCTGGGGGGGGAGGCTACGGTATGGCTCTTTCAGGTGCCTGAGGTACTGGCGCAACCCCGTCAGTGAGCTCTGCCAGTCAGTATTTGTGTTTAGTGTTGGCAGAGCTCACTAATTTTTGTTGTTATGGAACTCAGGAGTGGCAGTAAGTGCCGGTTGGCTACTATATCTTCTGATGAGGACATGGCTCAGAAGATGTAGTAGCCAGTCGGATTGCTGGATTTCCTTTTTTTTTTTTTTAAACTCATCTTTATTGATAGACCAAAACAGTTTCTTGTACATCACACCTTGTTACAGTTAAAATCAGAAAACATAGGTAATAAATACAGGGATTGCTGGATTTCTAAGCTCTATTGTATATAAGCCTCTTTTAAGTAGCCCTGAAGAAACAACTGGTGTCCACCAATTCCATGTGTGATTGTGTCCTCTAACACCTGGTATTGCTCTTCCTAACTCTATACTAAGGCCCTCCCCACCCTGCCTTCATACCCTAGCTTTCTCCCCTCCCTTCTCCCCCTCCTCTCACCTCCTTTCCTCTCCACTTTCCCACACTGCCCCTTTCACCCTCACCCTGCCTATCCTTCCTTAAATGCCCCCCCCACTACTTATGACAACGCTGCTCTATAGCTGCACTTTAAACCCTCCTCCTCAGTTTCAGGACAATGCTTCAGAAAAGCTGCCCTTGTCAAGATTGCTTGATAAAGCTACTAAATGGTATTAGGAACTCTACCATCACTGCACTTTCTGCACCAGTACCTTGTTTTTTATGTAACTATGCATTTCTATGTTTATTCATCATGTTAAATTGGGTTAAACCTACCTACAGTTATTGTATTGCACTCTATGCCACTATGTGTTTTGTCTGTATATGTTGTATTGCTCGGTGCAACTGTTGAACGTGGCACCTCTGTAAAGCTCACAGGTCTTAATCCAAGTATCAATCAACAAAAATAAATAAATAAAATCTCTGTTTTTCTATCTGTATCTTCTACAGTACACCCACACACGCCCATACACTTTTCCTGGTGTTATGCAACATTACTTAGGGCTCTGTAGGAACTAGTTATAGAATTGAAAAGAAATCATGCTATCTTATATTCCAAAAGAAAAGCCCTTTTATAAGGTTTTACCCTGAATGTGCACCAAAGATCCATTGATCCTTTAAAGGGTTAAAAGTAAAACCAGCAAAAAAATCAAAATGCATAAATTGTCTCTGTGTTTTCTTTCTGTATCCCCCTGGCTTGAGTAGACCCTGGATTGAAAGGGTTAAAATCCTAGTAAAAGTAGCTGGGGCAGAAAGTTAGGGTTTGGTTTAAACCTGTTCTGGGCTTGACTGACAGAAAGACAAGGGCTTTATACTGAGTAGTAGTTGTGCTGGGCTCAGAAAATTAAAACAAAAAGTGAAAGCATGGCTGCTGCAGTAAAGCTTCACCTACAGTATGCAATGAAAGTGTAGCCAATAGTAAGCCAAGACAAAACAAAATTAAAAAAGTACACACCTGAATGTAAATGTATGAAGGATGTGGTTCAGCATAAAACAAAGTACTTAAAGATCAACTATCGTGCTCTTTATCAAATCCCCCCAAGAAACACAATGAACCCTTACCTGCCCCCAAATCAAATTCCTCATGATTTCTTTTCCGAGTGCAGCAATTTAGGAAGGGAAGGGATCATATTTTTGCTCCATGGAGCTCCGCCGTGCTGATCCCTTCCATTTCCTTGTGCCTCTGCCGAGTGTGATCTGCCCCCGATCCGCCCCTGCGCTACCACACTATATGAAGAGTGTGGGGGCGAGCATCCATTGACATGAATGGGGCTGTTTTTTAAAGTTAAATTTCAGTAGTTTAGATGACCAGTCAGAATTATTCATGGCCACCGCTTAACTAACAAGGTCCTTACTGGGCCCTACCACATACTGTGCCAAGGGTTCTGTTAAAGAACCATTACTAACAACAACGGATCTGGCAGGTGGTTTTACGAACATACGAAGAAGCTAGCAGAAGAAGGCCATTTGTCTATTAAGTCTGCTCATATTGCAGGGTCCACAGCTTGAGCTAATGTCCCTGCCCTCCCTCCCCACTCCTCCCATCCTCCCTAACCATGATCCTTACCTTCCCCCATGCCTATCCCAGCCTCTGTTAAAGCTTTCCACTGTCTTCAACGAGATGACCTCTTCCAGCAGCACATTCCAAGTGTCCACCACCCTCTCTGTGAAGAAGTGCTTCCTGATCTCCCTCCTAAACCTCCCACCCTCCAGCTTAAGACTGTGCCACCTCATGTTATGGTTCCACTCAGCTTAAAGAGACTCTCCTTATCAACCTTATTCATCCGTTTCAAGTACTTGAAGGTCCCAATCATATCCCCCCTCTCTCTCTCCTGTATTCTAGGGAGTACATGTTGAGTGCCTCCAACCTTTCCTCATATGCCTTACCCTGCTGACCCACTGTCATGTTTGTAGCCCTCCTCTGAACCTTCTCCAGCAGGTTAATGTCTTTTTGAGGTGTGGGCACCAGTACCGAACTCCATACTCTTGATTCGGCCTTATCAGTGACCTGTACAAGGCCAGTATAAGCAACATGTATAAACCAGGCACTCACCATCACATGTGATGCTGACAACCGCTTGAAGTAAAAAACAATTTAATAAAAAGTCATTGCACAAGTGCGCCTGCCTAACACGTTTCTGGTCCCCAATTGAACTCTTTCTCAAAGGCAGTATAACCTCCTCTCTCCTACCACTGATCCCCCTAGATATGCATCCCAGCATCTTGTTTGCCTTTGCTGCTGCTTTCTTGCACTGTGTGGAGTGCTTCAGGTCACTAGTGATCATCACTCCCAGGTCCTTCTCCTCTGATGCAGATACTCAGACTCCACCCAGGTAATACTCTGTCCTGGGATTCTTGGCTCCAGTATGCATAACTTTGCATTTCTTGGCATTGAAGCCAAGCTGCCAGATCCTGGACCACCTCCCCAGTTTTTCCAGATCTTTCTGTAGGTCCAGTGTCCCTTCAGCTGTGTCCACTCTCCCGCAGAGGTTGGTGTCATCCACAAATAGGCACATTTTTCCCTTAATGCCATCTCTAATGTCACTGAAAGCGAATTCAGCTCCGCACAAGGTACAGCTCACAAGCCAGCCAACCGGATTTCGGGCGCCTTTCAGAAAGGCCGCCGATTGGTCCAGTCCCTCACCCTGGTGCTGGCTTTTCTCCGGAGTGATTTCTACTGTTGATTTTCAGCACTAAGTTTGTTGGAAATGTTAGTGAAGCCTGCTTTAGAAACAAAGAATTTAAGAAATTGAATGTATGCAAAGTGATTACCAGCCCTTCTAAAGTTTTGATAGACCGAAGTGTTTTACCCCCTGCCGCCCTTGGTGCCTTTTTTAAGTGTCCCTATGTCTTGCAAATTCTCCTGATCTCTGGCTCCTCAGCCTGCCACAGTACTCAAATCCCTATAAATTCCTGCCTTTGTCTTCCTTAGTTGCAGCCCCTGAACAGAGCAAGCCCCAGGACTCCCAGTCACCGGACCGACGGCGACCACACAGCCGACGGCAGCCTCCTGGAAAGCGGATTCAGCTCCGCAGAAGGTATGGCTCACAAGCCAGTCAACCGGATTTCGGGCACCTTTCAGAAAAGCCGCCGATTGTTCCAGTCCCTCGCCCTAGTGCTGGCTTTTCTCCGGAGTGATTTCTATTGTTGATTTTCGACCTACCCCCTCCCAGGCCTCCTTTAAATACACTGTGGCCATGCCCTCTCTGTTTGTCTAGCCATCCTATAGGTTACTGCCTAGTTGGAAAAAAAAAATATTTTTATAAGCTAAAAGAAAAAGAAGAAGCCCTTCACTTTCTCTTACATATTCATCTAGCCCTATCTCGACATTAAGTTTAAAATCATACCTATCTGAGAGTCATGGCACATTACACTGTAGCGTGTCTGTTACCGATTATCTTTGTTCCTGGTGTATGCTACACTAACACAACTCAATATACGAGCACTGCCATGAAAAACGACACCTACTATGTCTCCGGCCATTATACCATTCAATATTCCTCACGCCCCCCTATCCACTCTACACCTTCTTCGTCTTACTCTCCCTTCTTCCTTCCCCAATGTCCCTTAATGCGTTCCTTCTCCTAATTCCAAACTGTAACACAATCACATTCACAATTAATATACAGTTACTACCCTCAAAAACAAATAACAGTCAGACAGAAAGGAAAAAAGTCCTTAGGTCGCATTTGATCTCCTTAAAGAAATTGTTACTCCTTCTTCTTCTCGTTCTCTGCTCAGGCAATGTCGAGCTAAATCCAGGCCTCCCTTCTCTGCTTTCCTCCCCAACAGAATTTGCAGCTGCACCTGGATTAAAAATAATGATGGTTAATATTTTGAGTCTGACCAAAAAACTATCCCAGTTACAGGCCTGGGCTGTCCATACTGAACCTGACCTCATCATTGTCAATGAGTCACGGCTTAATAAAAATATTACCAACCAACAAATTAACCTAGTGGATTATACTCTGTTTAGGGCAGACAGGGAATCAAGGGGGGGCGGAGTAGTTGTCTGTGCTAAATCTAAGTATACATTAGCAACATTATTACCAAATCTAAACACAAGGAATATGAAATTGTTTCTCTGAAGCTCCATCTCCCTTCCTCTGACAACGTTACTATCATAGGTGGTTATAGACCACCTGCTGCCGGAACTGATATCCTTAGTGCCCTCAAAACTTTAATCATTAATGCTAATACAGAAACATTAATCCTTGGGGACTTCAACCTGGATTGGCTATCATCAAAGTCCCTCGGCTTGAAATCTCTTTGTGATGAACTTGGCCTTGCCCAACTAATTAGTAAACCAACTAGGATTAATACCTTAAAAACAGCCAATAGCTCACTTTTAGATGTTATATTAACTACCCACCCACATAAAAGTCTACAAACAGCGGTGTTTCATAATGATATGAGTGATCACAATATCGTAGTCTGCACTAGATCACAAGCCAAAGTCAACCTTCCCCCTAAATTCATAACCTAGCGGTTGTTCCGTAAGTTCAATACCGATAACTATTTGACTGACCTAAGCACGGTCAGATGGCAAGACCTCTTCCTTGCAAAATCAGTAGACAAGGCTGTTAATGTTCTCAACTGCAACATTACTTCACTGGTTAATAGACATGCTCCCATTATTAAGGTTCGGACGCGCAAAAACTCACACCCTTGGTTCACCCCGGAACTCAAGATTGCACTGACAAACCGCGACAAACTATGGGCCCAGGCTAGGCGCACCAAGAGCCCTCTAGATTGGCAGGCATTTAGGGCAGCCAGGAATGCTTGCGTCAAAAGTATTCGCGCAACCAAATCAAACTACTAAGTCTCTACCCTTGAGCAGGCTAAGGGGAACTCTTACAAAATCTGGAAGACCCTTAAGTCAATCGAGGCTCGCTCAACTACCCCATCTGTTCCACTAAAGATCCACATCAACGGAAAAGCAATTGAAAGTACCCATCAAATACTAGAAGAACTTAATTTCCACTTCTTCACAGCCAGCCTAGCATTTGATTCCTCTCCATATGCCACCCAAGTAAAGAACCTAGATAGTACGAATGCATTGCCGTATACCTCAGCCTGTCCATTTCAGTTGCTCCCTCTTAGCTTTAAGGAAGTTGAGGATTCACTTATTAATCTGGATACCAAAAAAAGTTCGGGGGAAGATAACATAGAACCATGATTTCTAAAACTTGGTTATTCCTACCTTACTGCCCCAATACTTCATATATTCAACCTTTCTATCTCAACCGCTACAGTTCCATCGTGTTGGAAATCTGCTCATATTCTCCCCCTATTTAAGTTGGGTGATCCCTGCGATCTCAACAATTATAGACCTATTTCAATACTGCCCATCCTCACAAAAGCCTTTGAAAAACTGATCTACGCACAACTGAAAAACCATATTGAAACTCAATCTCTCTTAAACCCTCTCTAATCCAGCTTTTGTTCAAATCACAGCACCACAACAGCTCTGGCCAATGTTACTAATGATTGGGTCTCTGCAATGGACTCTAAGAAAACCACTGGTGTATTATTCTTAGATCTTAGTAAAGCTTTTGACACCGTAGACCACAATTTATTAGTGCACAGCCTTACTAACTTAGGCTTTACTCCATCCACAACCCAGTGGTTCAATAGTTATCTGATGGGAAGGACTCAGAAAGTTAAAACAGGAGATTTGTTTTCGTCCTCCTCACCTACTGCTAGGGGAGTCCCACAGGGATCAATCTTAGGCCCTGTCCTCTTTTCCTTATATATAAACAATCTTGACCATCAGATTACCAAGTCCCACTTACATTTTTTTGCAGATGACACAGTCCTGTACACATCTGGTCCCACACTGGAAGGAGTTAGGGACACCCTTCAAGCTGACTTTGCACAATTAGAAAATAATCTAATTAATGCAAAGTTGCTCCTTAATGCCAAGAAAACGAAAGCCATGATCCTCTGTCCATGTACCTTCCCCTCTACCACTCCTGTGTTACCTAACGATTTTATAAATACTTCTGTAGGTGAACAATTGGAAATCATTTCAAAGTTCAGATATCTAGGTTTCTGGCTTGACAACAGGCTTTCCTTCAATGATCACCTTGATGACTTGTCCAAAAGACTAAAAGCCAGGTTAGGCTTTTTCTTCCGCAACAGGTCCTTCTTTCCCATGGAGATTAGAACCAGACTGGTTCAGGCCACATTCCTCCCCTTCTTGATTATCTACAACTCTTCAGCACTTACCAGTCTTCATAAGCTAGATGTTCTCTACCACCGCTCCCTTCGATTTATTACAAAATCCCTTCCCCAAACCCATCACTGTGATCTATATGCCATAGTTGGTTGGCCCTCACTGACCGTTAGACGGTCAGTCCATGCCGGTATCTGGACTTTAAAACTTCTTCTGAACAAACTACCGCAATACCTAACCTCCCTAGTACACATATCACACAGTGTTTACTCCCTCAGGAAGTCTGATTTTCTCCTCCTTGATGTACCTAGGACCCGTACTTCCTTTGGTAAACGTGCTATCTCATATTCGCTGCCAACTATTTGGAATCGGTTACAATCCTCTCTGAAATTATCCAGTATTGTCCCTGTTAACTTTTTTAAAAGGTTAGCCATGGCCAAATTAAAAGATACCTGTAACTGTCATTAAACTGAATATCTTTTTTGGGGCATCAATTTATCGACCACACGGTATCTTAGGCTCCATCTCTCTATGTCACTAGCTCTACCTCTAACCATTATCAGTGTATCTGATGGAATTCTGTTAGCATGTTAGTTACAGTTATGTAATTACTGTTACTTTCTCCAGGAACATTATTTTTCTCTGGTGAAATCCTAATGTATGCAATGTATTGTCTTTTAATCAGTGTCACCTCCCATCATGAATTTTTGTGTACCTGGGGAGCTCTTTATGTACATTATGTAATATCATGTAATTCTCTTAAAGTATTTGACTGTATGTCCGTCTCAGGACCTCCTTGTGAATGAGCTTGCTCAACGGAGTTTTTCTGCAATAAACTTGAACTTGATGAAGACATTGAACAATACCGGCACCAGCACCAAGCCCTGTGGGACCCCACTGGTTACCTCTCTGGTGCCAGATAACTCTCCCCAACAACCACCCTCTGGGGTCTGTCCCTCAGCCAGTTTTCCACCCATCTGGCCATCTTTTCCCTAACTCTGAGATCCAACAACTTCCTGATCAACCTTTTGTGGGGCACAGAGTCAAAGGCCTTGCTGAAATCAAGATAGAGGATGTCTACCACTTGGCCCCTGTCTACTGTCTTAGTGACACAGTCAAAGAAGTCAATCAGATTTGTTTGACACGATCTCCCCCCATGAACCCATGCTGCCTCACATCTTGGAGACCATGCTCCTTTAGATATTCTACCAACCATTCCTTTAGTATGGTCTCTATGAGTTTGCCCACAATGGAGGTCAGACTGATTGGTCTGTAATTCTCTGGGTCATCCTTGGGACCGCTTTTGTGGAGGGGCACTACATGTGCTGTTCTCCAGTCCTGCAGTACCATGTCTGACTCTAGTGGACTATTAAATAGGTCTGCCAGTGGCCCTGCCAGCTCCTCAGACCATTCTTTTATTACCCTTGGATGTACTTTGTCCGGGCCTGGTGATTTGTCCACCTTCAATGCCAGCAGCCCCTCCCTCACTCTATCCTCCTCTATCACTACATCTGTGTTCCCCTCTCCCCGCACCTCTTTTCCTTCCTGAAGGCACTGGTCCATCCTTCTCCCTCCCTGGTGAAGACGGAATAGAAGTATTCATTTAGTATCTCTTCTTTTCCCCCCATTATCCTCCACCCACTCCACCCTTTTCTTAAGCCTAACAATCCCTTCCTTCTTGTCTATTTTCTCACTTATATAGAGAAATAAAGCCTTCTCCCCTTCTTAACTCCCTCAGCTATCTGCAGCTCCTTCTGTGCCTTTGCTCGCTGAACTTCCTTACTTGTCTCACTAGCTAACTTTAGGTAATTTTCCCTAACCACCTCTCTCTTGGTCTTCCTGAATTTTCTGTATGCCAACTTCTTTTCCCTTACTGCCTGGGCAACCCCAGAACTGAACTACTGTAGCTGGGCACTTTGGCCCTTGTGTTCTTCCCCCTGAGTCTAATGCACTCATCTGTCTGTGGCAACCAGTATTCCTTCCTTAACTCATTCACACCACAAGAGCTCATTGAGACTTCCACCACTTGTGTCCTGTATACCCTTAGCACTAGATCTTTGGCCTTTCTAAGCAAAATCAAGCCATAATCAGCATGCCACAAACAAATGCAAATACCTCTTGAAGCGTAAGTGCTACACACAAAGTACGAGAGGCAAAGTTGTTCAGCACAAAATTACTTTTCCAATGGTGCTATGCAATCAATTGTAATCAATTCATTTTTTTATTTTATACTAGATGAAATACCAAACAAATGTGTTTTTTTTCAGATTTTTTCAAGTTGCTTAGGTGAGGCTTGAGAGACAAATGTCAGCCATGCACCCCATACCTTAAACAAATGCAAATAACTCCAAAAGTATACGTGATAGACACAAAGTATCGGTGGCAAAGTTGTTCAGTACACAATTATCTTTCTAATGGTGCTATGCAATCAATTCTAATCAATTTGGTTTTTATTTTATACCAGCTGAAATACCAAAAAACTTTGTTTTTTTTCCGTATTTTTTCAAGGTGCTTAGGTGAGGCTTGAAAGATAAATGTCAGCCATGCACACCATACCTTAAACAAATGTGAATGACTCCTGAAGTATATGTAATAAACACAAAGTATCAGCAGCGAAGTTATTCCGAACAAAATTACCTTTCTAACAGTGCTATGCAATCAATTCTAAGCAATTCTGTTTGTTTAATATTTAGGTAAAGACTTCCTCAGACACTTCTAGGCTTGAGTGAAAGTCAGCTGAGTACGTCAACAGTCATTATTGACTTGAGTGGCTATGCTTTCAGATGCCATCTGCAGGCATATCTAGGCCTGAATGAGTTAATGATGGACCCCTTTTGGTCCACTCCATATCTGCTCTGATGCCCGCCAAATGGCTCCTTAGCACTTTGCCCATTTTCCTGAAGTCTGCCCTCCTGAAATCCAAGATTTTGTTCTTAGTCGGGATGCTTTCCCTGCCCATATCCAACTGGAACCACACTGTGCAATGGTCACTTCCACCCAGTGGCTCCCTGACCATTATTTCCTGTACATGCTCCCCATTTGTGAGCACCAGATCAAGAATTGCTTCAGTTCCTGTTGGTTCAGTGATGCCTTGAGTCAGGAACCCACTCTGCAGTCCTTCTAGGATCACCTGACTCCTAGCACATGTTATGGATGGTATGCTCCAGTCCACCTTCGGCAGGTTGAAGTCCCCCACAATTGCCACCTCTCCTTTCCCCGCAGCTTCCAATATTTGTGAGCTCAGTTCCCTGTACCTCTCCTCATCTTGATTGGGTGGTCTGTAAACCACTCCCAACCTCACCTTTCTCCCTGTATTGGACCTTAACTTAACCCATAATGACTCCACCTCCCATTCCTCTGACTCCTCCCTCGTGCAATTTATTCCCTCCCTAATATAAACTGCCACCCCTCCCCTGTTCCCAACTACACTGTCCCTCCAGTATAGTTTATATCCAGTGATTGCAAGGTCCCAGTCATGGTGTGATGTTGCCCAAGTCTTGGTTACTGCAGCTATGTCCACCCTCCTGTCTGCTAATAGTGCCTGCAGATTGTCTTGTTTCCAAGACTTTGCGCATTCAGAGGCACCACCCTCCACCTAGAATCTGACCTTCCTTCTCTTCCCTCTGTTCTTCTATTCACATTTATCCACTTTTTGTGCAGCCCTCCATGCACCCTTGTTTTGTGTTCCTCACCCCTCCACCCTTTGCTAACTGTGTTCTTGACCCTTCCACCTCCACCCTCAAGACCTCTTCCATTACTGTGGGGGGGTTCACTGACCTACTCCTCTCAGAGTCTGTGGGCCTGCATGCCCGCTGCCCCCCTCAGTAGTTTAAATTATGTGTAGTGGTTATGTATTCCCCCAGTTTGTCCCTAAGTACCCTCAAGCCCTCTTTACTGAGGTGTAGCCTGTCTGGTGAAAAGAGTGCTTTTATTGACCAGGTCTCCTCCCAATCCCCAATACAGATAAACATCTCCTCCCTGCACCATTTCCTCAGCCAGTCATTAAAATCCTCTATTCTTGTTTTCCTAGCTGTGCTGGCCCTTGGTACTGGTATCACCTCTGAGAAGGCAAGCGAACTTCCTTCCTCTCTGCAGAGCTTCCCTAACTCCCTGAACCTACTTTGCACTACCTCAACCTCTTTCCCAGCTAGGTTGTTGGTTCCCAAATGTGTAACTAAATTAGGTTTTCCTCCAACCTCTCTTTCTAGTTCCCTTATTCTTGGGCCCACCTTCCCCGCTGTCATCCCTGGCATACAAACCACCCTCCTGCTTGTATTTGGGTCCCCTTTCCTTCCCCAGTGAATACCCCTACTTATGGAGTCCCCTATGGTTGCCACCCTTCCATCCCCGTACCCATGCTCACCGTCCTTCCTTTCTTACCTTCATTACTAGCTGCTTCCTCACCTAACTTCTCCCTCTGCACCCTGGTGAACTTATCTCCACATCCACAATTTATTGCCTTAACTGTTTTTCCATCTCCCACTCTGCCCTTCCTTCTGACTATTTGTATCTGCTTTCTCAGTCTTCTCTTCTTTTCTTTTCTCTCCCTTCACTATCTCTTCCACTTATTTGTTCTCCTTTTTCCCACTTTGCTCTCCTCCTGTACTCCTACTTCATCCTGACTTGACCTCTCTACTACCTCTGTTGTCCCTCCTGACAGGGTGCAACTCATCTGTCTGGAAGGAGGGAGGGGGGCAGAGAGGTAGGAGGTCAAGTTGAGTCAGGGGTGGAGAGTAGGAGTACAGGGGAGGGAGAGGGAACTAATCAGGGTTGGCAAGGAAAAGGAGGGAGGCAAAATGGGCAAGGAAAAGGAGGGAGGCAAAATGGAGTGAAGGATAGGGGAAGGGAGAGAAAAGAAAAGGAAGAGGGGAGGGAAAAATGAAAGCAGATACAAATAGTCAGAATAGCGTAGTGGTTTAAGTCTCTGAGCTGCAAATCTGGAGACCTGGGTTTGAATCCCAGAGCCCCCCTTGCATACTGTGTGACCCTGAGCAAGTCACTTAACTTCCTTGTGCTCCCAGGTCGCACCTGGAAACAAGCTTCTGCTTAGTGTACCTTTCTTGGTTAAACAATTTCCCCTTCCCCATTCAATAAAGGCACCCCATTAGAATTTTCCACCCCTGATGCTACTCTCACATTCCCACCCCCTCCCTTTACCACTTGTCATTCCTTCACCCTGGGATCCCTAGTCCTCTGAGGAGGAGATACTCCTGTATACTGGGTGCTCCTCCCCACTCCCATCCCCTACCTGATGCCCTCAACCCCCTGGACATCACCCCTCTGCCTGTCCCTCCACTGCTCTTCTCATCTGACTTATTTCCCACACCATCCTCCCCAGCTCCTATCTGAGCAGCCTTATTTCAGCCCTTAGCTGCTCCAGGCTCTTACACACAGGACAGCCCCCTTTACTTGACATCACCCCCAGAAAAACTGCTGCCCCACAGCTATTGCAGTTTACCACTCTCCTTTTCCCATGGAAGCACCAAGTTTGGTCAACAGTAAATCTGTCATCACCAGACAGCTGACGGCACAATATTGCACGTGGTATTGTGCTGCCCACCTGCAGTGTTTTTCTAGGCTCTGTGCCCCCACTCCCTTGGCGCGGGGGGTTGCTTTCCAGTCTCCCGGACTTCTAGGATTCTCAACTTCAGGTCGAGTTGGTCTGGGAGGGGGCAAGATACTGGGGAAAGCTAAACAGCGAAGCGGACCATTATAGCAACTGTCGCTCTAGTGGTCATTTTCTGTGTTTCGCCATCGGGGTGTCAGGCAAAAGGGGGCCACCCGCTTCCCATACATTTACCTATTCCCCCACATCCTCCCAGCCCAGTTTCTCGTAGCCTCCAGTTATTTATAACTATAACACATATCGTAGGTTTTATCCTGCTCTTATGAATCTTTGGTAGCCCATAAAGGACTGCCTTAACAGGAAAATCAACTTGTAAAAAATTAAATGTCTGTGTCAATCACTCCATTAATAAGGGTATCATTCAACAAAACATCAGTGTCCCGCTTGTAGTCTGCAGTTGGATCCTTCGATAAAGGGATATAAAAATCCCTATCAGATAACTATCCCAGCATTTCTTCTTCTTATTGGGCTGGAAGTATAGCCTAGAGGTTAGAGTAATGAGCTGTGAATGAGCTTGGTACATCCAGCAGACCTGGGTTTGATCCTACAACCTCCACTTGCATACTGTGTGACTCTGAGCAAGTCACTTAACCACCCAGTGCTCCTGAGTTGCCCCCGCAAAAAAGGCACTTGTGCCTAGTGGGCCGTACCCAGTTACCAGTAAATAAAAAAAATATGCCATCTGATCCTACACCACCATTGACCCGCCCATGTCCATGGGTTTTATATTTATGTCCTTATTAGTTTTTAACGACTGTATCGCTTGTCTTTCAACTGTTGTACAATTATAGCAATAAGTAGATTTAAAGTCTGTTTTTTTCTAGGTCTCTCAGACACGGCTTTTCAAAAATAGAAACAGTTTGATTGGTAGGAGGAATAAACATAGATTTAGGTTTAAAAGTGTTCGTAACCCCTGAACAGTCTCAATTGATGTATTATCACAAATCTGAGTGTTGTCATTTTTCACTTAATTATCCTCCTCATTTCGATGAAAAAAAATGCCTTCAGATTAAGTTTTCTAGTAAATTTGTGTATGTCTACACCATTTGGAATTCATCAGTGTCTTGTGTAGGAATAAATGTTAAGCCTTTTCTGCAGGACTTTGTTTTCCACATCTGTTAATTGATACTTAGAGATGTTGATTACTATGTCTTCAGTCATTTCATTATCCTCTAGTACCTGCACCCCCAACCCCATCTGCTCCTACTGGTCTTGTTGTTGTATTGATAATGCATTTGACAACTGTCCTTCCTGCTGTATCCCCTGAATATGCTTCCCCCTCTTCTGATGACCATATCTTCCTCTCTTCTTTTCCAATTCTTGTTCATTTACCCTGAACCGGGCTATTTGAGGGTTGCGTCTGAGTGGCCTCTCTGGAGCATAGGAACCTGGGGAGGGTGGACTGTGTATTTAACAAAGGTTGAGTGCATAGCTGTACAGCCTGTTCAGTTTGTATTTGTCTGTGTTTCATAAATGTCTCCTGGTTGGGGGGTAACTCCTGGCTCTGGTCTAAAAAAGCAGTGGATGTGTTCTTTGAATCTGAACCACTTGTATATATTTCAGCAGAGTGACTTGGTAGGGTGGGGGTTGTAGATGTTTTCTTAAGGATAGATTTACTAGGTTTTGGCTGTCCTTTCCAAATGAAAATCTTGCCTTCTGCATAATCTTTTCTGTCTCGTTCAAACTTTCTAAGTTTGACTTTTTTAATCCTTTCATCACATTTATGGTATGGGCCCTTCTCTATTTCAACTATTTATATCTGACATGACGAAAAACATCTTAAATTACTCAGTTAAATATGCAGACAATGTCAACATAGGAGGCCCCTGTTGCTCCACACAGCAATCCCAAGAGCTTCAGGATGATTTAGATAAGATATGTGCCTGGGTTAACAAATGGGGTATGAGACTAAATGCAGATAAATGCTATAAATGCACATAGGTAAATATAACCCACATACCTCATATACACTAAATAATAAAACCCTGTGTGTAACTAACAACGAGAAAGACCTGGGTGTTCTAATATTTTATAATGTCTTATGCACAGATTAACTGAATGCTGCTCTTTGCAAATCTAATAGAGCTATTTAGAATAGAACCCCCACCTGTGGCAAACTTAGGTATGCTGAAGACTCTATGCTAAATTTTGCATCGGGGTCCCAGCACCAAAGTTCCTGAGTTTACTGCAAGCTGTCCCAGGTGCCTAACAAATGGTGCACAGGATGGAAATGCTGGAAACTTTGGAACATTCATGCAGCAGTGGTGGCCATTGCAGAGACGCAGCAGCCATGCATTCAGAAGGCTGGCAGGGCCCGTGAAGGGCAGAATGGTGTGGGTTGAGGGGTGGGGGGGTGGCAAAAGACCCCAGACGGGGACAGGGCATGGCTTTCTCAGTGCTAGGGATTGGGCCATGTGAGGTGGTCATTTGTCTAACACTGTGGGGAGGCATTGGAGGGCACCAACTGTCGATAGATTCAAAATGGAGTTAAAGACTTATTTATTTAGTTTAGCTTTTCCTAGCTATGGATGATTTGTTTTATGCTTGTTTAAAAATTTTATCTTTATGTGTATGGTTTTTATGTACAGTGCCTTGGTTTTGAAAGGCGCTATAAAAATAAAGATGATTTGATTTTGATTTGCAACTCCAACAGTGCCAGGACAGGCATCCAGGTGCAGAGTGGACATGGGATTCAACTAGTGCCAGTCACAGCAGGGGACAAGGTTCACCTCCCAGCAAGCCACAGCTCCAGAGATGGCGCACAGGCCATTAGAGCAGCTCTGAACTGGTCTAAGCCCTGATGAACCCTGCACCCATTGCAGCTGTTGTGGAATCCTGAGAAATGGGATATGGCAGCACCACTGCAGCACAGTCCCCCATCTGCCAGAGAGCAGTCGTGCATCTGTTGCAGAAGTGGTGCAAGCCCAGTTGGTGCAGGTGGCTCCCCATTTGGTGCAGGTGGCACCCCATTTGGCACAGGCCGCATCTGAAAATCAGAAATGGTGCACGGTGCAGTGTAAGATGCCCCTTGTGCCATTCCTTGTTGGCGCAAGCACCGTGCACCATTCCTAGTCATTTTAAAACGGGGTCCTGGGTATCAGCCAGAGTACTGGATTCTCTGTTGATCAGCAGGAGCTGTTCCAGAACTTTACAGTTTTGTTTCTTAGCTAATACACGTCATAGATAGATAGGCAGCAGATTTCTGCCTGAACTGCCAGTGTGAGAGGCCTACCTATTATTTCTACAGCTAGTAACCAGATGGTACCCACTGGGCTTTAACAGCCACAAACTTGGAAAATATTACTGCATTGCATGCATGGAAAAAGAAGCAGAAGGAGAGCACCACTAAGGTCTGCAGCATTGGATTACAAGTAGGAGCCACCCTCCAGCTGAGCCTCAGTGTGCACTAAGAGACTCTTTGGAAAGACAGACCTGAGTGATCTGACTGGAGATGGAAATATCAGGGCCTAAGGTCACTGTGCTCAACTCTCCAGCCCAGTGAGCTGAAGAGGCCTGAAATCCCCTAGATACCCCGTGATAAGAGAGACCAATGGAGTGAGAGCTCAGCTGATTTGCAGAGGTGCAAGACAGAGCAACCAGCAGAGAAAAGCTGAAGGAGCAATTGGTTGAGTGCCATGAGACTACACTATTAGAGAGAGGCTAAAAGCATGCTGATCTGACTAACAGAGACCTGCCTGAGGTGCAGCTGAGAGAACCAAAAAGAAAGCAAAACCAGGCTCCTTGCACACCTGTCCCATTTGTATATTATTAGAAGAATGTTAAGAGTAGGCATGGGCGGGTAGTGAAACACCCTACCCTAAATACTACCTGAGGATACCTCTAAACTACCCTATTAACCTAAACATACCCTAATGAAAAATTAGTTGTTGGTTAGGTTTGGGTAGTTACCCTATACTACTCTATTACCGTGCCCTCCCTGACTGTAACAAAATGTGAAAAAATGTTTTTGCTACCCTAAACAGAGAAAGCTACTTAAGGGTCTGTCTTGAGTTGGGGAATTCAACCTGCATCTGTCTACAATCTGTAAGACAATTTGTACGAAGCTTGGTCGTGCCTATAAAATTAGGTATGTACTAACCATAGCCACTAGGCTGGCTATTGCCCAGGGTGTCCTAAGGCCTAGTCTTACCTATGGGTTGGTACCCTGTTTGGAGGCAAGCAAAAGGATCCTAAATGGTACACGTTACAATAACATTTGTCGCTTTGCTCTTTCTGTGTCCAGGCTCACCCATTGTTGCATCCTCTGCTTGAGTATGGGTTGGCTCTGCCCTTCCTCTTATCGTCTTTTTACTGCTGGCTGCACCATTGATAATATTATCAGAACAGGTATACCAGCAACCTTGGGCAACATGGTAAAGCCCGCTTCTAGATCTATACTGGTTGTTCCAAAATGTGCTACTAAGATGGGTGAACAGGCTTTCTTAGCATTTTCTCTCAAGCTCTGGAGCTGCTTTCCATTTCCTCTAAGATGCTCTCAGTCTCACCATGTTTTTAAGAATGACCTTTGTAAGTTCCTCCTGTCCAATGGTAAGTGCTTGTATAACTGATCCATCATATTCATATGTAACTTGACTTCATCATTTTATCACATGATAATGTTAACTTATGTAATGGTAGTTTTAATTCTGACACCTCTTTGTGCTGCTTACAGTTTCATGTTTCACCTGTAGCTTGCCCGCCCACGCTGATGTTATTGTACTTATTGTGTCCTAGTAATTGTTGTTCATGTATTGTATGTAACTTTCCTGGGTCATGCCTGAAAATAGGCAATGTATTTATCTAGTGCACCTACCCAGTCAACAAAAACTAAATAAATAAGTGATAGGCACAGGCACTCTGAGCAAGTCTGCCACAGTTTCCAAAATACAGCCTTTACGGCTGTGTAAGACATTCTTCAATAGGGCCACTTTGATATGCCCTGACTTTTTTCTTTATTAATGTAACATTGCCAGCCTGTGTGTGCACAGTAGTTAGTAAAACAGAGAGCCTTTAATGGTTAAATAAGTAATTGTCTATTGGGTCATTGTGTGAGATGAGAGGCACGGCTGATCTGATTGAGCCTGCTGCAGTTTCCAAAAATTATACCCATGGCGGGCATTGCAGAGGCAGGTATGAGAGGTACAGCTGCTCCGAGTGAGCCAGCTGCTGTTTCCAAAAATTATAACCATGGTGAGCATTGCTGAGGCAGGTACAAGAGGCACAACTGCTCTGAATGAGCCTGCTGCTGTTTCCAAAAATGAATCCCATGGTAGGCATTGCTGAGGTAGGTATGAGAGGTGCAGCTGCTCTGAGTGAGTCTGCTGTTGTTTCCAATTAGTATATGTTGTCACAGGCAGCTCAGAATTGATTTGTCTTTCTGTCCGTGAATGTAGGATGCCCGAGAAGTAGCTGTAGATGTCCTTTAGCTCGCTGATGACTCTGGTGATTGTGAAGAGGAATTTATTATAGTTGTGCAAACATGTGTGCCAGAGGCACACTCTGATGGTTTGTTAGATTTTGACTCCTGTACATCAGTTGATGGTGTTGGTGGGGCAATGTCAGATTTGGTTAGCAGAAGATCTCTCTAGTACTCAATGTCTTCCCCTGCAGGAAGATGGTTTCAATGTTACCCTTAAAGTGTCGATGTACGAACGTATACAACATATACGCTTCATTCTGAAACATGGTATTTATTCTCTGATTGGTTGACAGTTTGAGACTCATGTCATCTGCCAGCATTACAGCAGTGCTGTCTTCTTTTAACTGAAAGACTTTTCTTGATGTCATCAAGGAAAATGTAAAGAAGTGTTGCATTGTCTGCACTGACATCATATGTGGCAGCTTCAAATGGCGCCAGTAAGGCGATCAAAGTTTTAACCAGACTCCAACTGCTGGAACTGATCATGATATCTATTTTACTTATTTGATTCTGCGTGGTGTAGCTATGTACAGCTGTTTTTGTTTAGGAAGCCTTTCCAACATGTGAAATGTTGAATTCCAGTGATTTGGAACTTCCTGCTTTAATTTATGCAGTGGTAAGTTGTTTGACTTTTGAAACCCCTTCAAGATTTTTTGTGCTTTCACGGAGTGGCTGAAATGACCACATGTTTTCCTAGCGAGACCTAACAGAAACAAAGAAACATAGACTTTGATGGCAGATAAAGATCGCTTGGCCCACCCAGTCCGCCCATTCCACTACCTATTGGATAAGCTGCAGATCCTAGTTAACCAACAGCATACTTCTTCTTAACACCCACCAGAATTGCCTTCTGTCTATCCCATGCATTCTTGAATTCCCCCACTGTTTTTGACCCCACAACCTCCTCAGGAAGGCCATTCTATGTGTCCACCACCCCCTCCATGAAACAATACTTCCTCAAATTGCCCCTGAGCCATCCCCCTCTATCTTCAAATTGTGCCCCCTTATTCTTGCATATCTCTTTTTCTGAAAGATGCTACCCTCTTGGAATTTGTTGATTCCCTTGAGGTACTTGGAAGTTTCTATTATGCCCCCTCCCTCCTTTCCTCAAGGGTATACATATTAATCTCCTTTAGTATCTCTTCATGTGGCTTCTGGTGCAAACTCTGCACCCTTTTAGTTTGACCTCCTCTGGGCTGCCTCCATCCTGTCTATGTCCTTGCAGAGATGGGATCTCCAGAACTGCACATAGTACTCCAGATGGGGTCTCACCAACTGTCTGTACAGAGGGATAACAACTTTCTGTTTTCAACTGGTGATGCCTTTCCCTATGCACCCCAGTTTCCCCACAGCCCTCCTTACTGCCTTCTCACATTGCTTGCGTAGCTTTAGGTAATCTGATATGACTATGCCCAGGACCCTTTTCATTTTTGCTATTGTTAGTATCCACCCCCATTGTGTACTCCTTCCCTGGGTTTTTGTTTCCCAGGTGCATTACTTTGCATTTTTTTGCATTGAATTTAAGCTGCCATACTGTTGACCATTACTACAACCTTGCCAAATCCTTTCTCATCCTTTTCACCCCCCTTGTGTATCAACCCTGTTGCAGATCTTTGTGTCATCTGCAAAAAGACATGCTTTTCCTTCCAGTCCCTCTGCAATGTCACTTATAAAGACACTAAAAAGGACCATTCCCAGTATTGAACAATGTGGTACCCCGCTAGTAACCACCCTTTCTTTGGAGTGGACTCCATTTACTATTACCCTCTGTGTCTTGTTGGCCAGCCAACATTTTTACCCAGGCTACCACCCTGGGACCCACTCCCAGGATGGCTAACTTGTTTGTTAGTGTTTTGTGTAGGACTGTGTAAGATGCCTTGCTAAAGTCTGGGTAGGCCATGTCCACAGCCCCTCCCTGGTCTACTACTTTGGTCACCCAGTCAAAGAAGTCTATTAGATTTGTCTGACATGACCTTCCCATTGTGAATCCATGTTGCCTTGGGTCCTGTGCCTTGCTGGCCTCTAGGTACTCAATAGTTCTTTCTTTCAGAAGTGATTCCATAATTTTCCCTACCACTGAGGTCAAATTTACAGGTCTGTAGTTTCCTGCCTCTGCTTTGCTCCCATTTTTGTGATGGGGAATTACATCCACCCTCCTCCAGTCCTCAGGTACCACACCACCCTTCAAAGATTTGTTAAAAGGGTAGTCAGTGGTGTCACTAGTTCTCTCCTTAGTTCTTTTAGAATTCTGGGGTGAATCCTGCTAGGTCCTATTGCTTTGTCCACCTTCAGTTTCAGGAGTTCTTTCAGAACCCTTTCTTCTATTAATGGACTGGTATCAACCCCACTATCCAGAGTGCTTCTATTGATTGGATTAGGTACCTCTACCTCCTCTACTTTTGTGACTACTGAGCAGAAATATTCGTTCAGTATCCCTCTTTTTCACTGTCACCCTCTGCCCACCCTCCTCCCCTTTATTAAGCCTCACTATTCCTCCCTTGGTCTTTCTTCGCTCCCTAATGTACCTATAAAAGGTTTTGTCCCCCTTCTTAACCGAGTTGGCTATCTTTTCCTCGGTTTGGGCCTTTGCTATTCTGACTGCCTTCCCCACTTCCTTCTGCTTTAAATGGTACAGTTCTCTGTCGTTCTCCTTCTGTGTTTCCTTATACTTCCTGAATACTGTCTTTTTCTCCCTAACCTTCCCCACCACCTCTTTTGAGAACCATAGTGTTTTTTTCCTTCATTGTGTTTTGTTTATTTGCTTCACACAAAGGTCTATTGCCTCTGTGATGGCAGTTTTGATGTTTCCCCATTGTTCCTTCACCCCTCCTTCTTGCCTGTTTGCTAGTGCTTTTCTAAGGCACTCTCCGATTTTGTTAAAGTCAGCCCTCCTAAAGTCCAGTACCCTCACATTTGTATGGCTTGACTCTACAGCTGTGTTTATCGTGAACTACACTGTTTGGTGGTCACTTGTTCCCAGATGGCTACCCACTTCTAAATTTGAGATTCTCTCTCTGTCCCCGTTTGAGAGTACCAGGTCTAAGATTGCTCCCTCCTGAGTCGGTTCCAACAGTAGCTGTCTGAGGCATGCACCCTGTAGGGCATCAAGAATGCCCCTACTCTTGGATGTGGCTGCAGCAAAGGTGCTTCAGTTAACATCCCGGCATATTCAGGTCCCCCATCAACAATATCTCCCCTTTTTCTGCCATCCTAAGGATGCCTTCTATCATTTTCTTGTCCATTTCCTCCCCCTGAGATGGGCATCTGTATACAACCCCTGTGAGGCTTGTGGTGCCATTTCCTGTCTCCAGAGTGACCCACAGTGCCTTCTCTCCTCCCTGTTTACCCTTTATTTCCATTGCTTTGATCCCTTCCCTTGCATAGAGAGCTACTCCTCCTCCCTCTTCTACCCTGCATGTATCTCCTGGAGATTGTGTACCCTGGTATGTTGACAGCCCAGTCATGGTTTTCTGTATACCATGTTTCTGTGACTACCATGAAATCCAGGCCTCCCTCTTCAATCAAGTTCAGGGAGCTTGTTACCCAGACTACATGCATTGATACTCATTGCCCTCCATTTTTTTGATGGCTTTACCCCTTTTAGCCCCATCCCTGTCCTTACTGCCATTGTCTTTTTCTCCATTTACCCCCCGCCCTTCTCCCTATTGACTTTTCTATTTTGGTGTTTACCTCACTAACTACCCTGTTTTGTGTGTGGGGGGGCTGGGATTATCCTGCTCCTTTTCAGTGCCTCCCCTTTGGCTATTTTAAATGCTTGCCAATGAAGCACTTAAACCTATCACCTAGGATTCTGGTTCCCCTCCTGGACAGATGCAGACCATCATGCCAGTATAGCCTGCATCCCTCCAGGTGGACCCTCAGTCCCCAATGAAGCCAAAACCCTGAGCTTTGCACCAGTCTTTCTACCATTGATTAAATCCTATGGTGCAGAGTACCCTAGCCTTACCCATGCCATAGACAGGCAGCACCTCCGAGAAGGTTACCATGCGTGCTACTTGTCTAAGGCCCTTATCCAACTCCTCAGACTCCCCCTGCACTGCTCTGATCCCATTCCCAGGCAGGTCATTTTTCCCTAAGTGGACAGTTGATATCCAGCTCCCTCCCCTGTGCAGCTGCTTCCATGATCCTGAGGATTCACTCCCTATCCCTCTAAGCGATAGCGCCGGGCAAGCACCTTACCTCCCTCTTCCTTGCCTGCCCCAGTTCTACCCCCTAACAACTGAGTCCCCAACCAGGAGTTGTTTCCTTTCCCTGTGGGGTCCTGTGCCACCCTCCTGTGGGTCTCCTTTGTGGAAGTTCCCAGCATCCTCCTTGGTCTCCACTCTGAGTGCCTCCATAGAGGAACCACGCTCTGCCAGAATGGCATATGAATTGTGGAGAGGTACAATTGGAGGGATGTGCCTCTGTTCCACCACCTTCACAGTCCCTGAGCCCACTATTGTTCAACCGGCCCTCTTTCTTGGCAACCTCTGTGGCAGCGGCTGCGGCCCTGGTAGTCCCTCGGTGGGAGAGGAGGTCCCCCAAATCCTGGCCAACTCAGCCTGGACATAAGCAACCTCCTCCCTCAGCCCAGAAAGGTGCCTGCAGATGGGACAACACCACATCATCCAGAATGACTCCCGGAAGACTGCCACTCCACAGCCATTGCACTGCACTACTCCCTTCATGTTTTATATGTGGCCCCTCGACTGTTTCATAGATTCATAGAAGTGTGACAGCAGAAAAGGACCGAATTAGGCCCACCAAGTCTACCCATTTGCCCAGCTATCTGCTTGGACCTGTGCCTCCCCACCATAACACTCCCATGTGGTTGTTCCATGCCCTTTTGAATCCCTCCACTGTTTCCTCTCCAACGACTGTCTCTGGGAGTTTGTTCCACTTTTCTACTACTCTCTCTGTGTAATAGTATTTTCTAATGTTACCCCTGAACTGCCCCCCCTCCACCTGCAGGCCATGGCCCTCGTCCTCTGATTTCCCTTTATCTTGAAAAGGCTCCCCCCTTGGCACCCTGTTTATACCCTTAAGGTACTTGAAAGTTTCGATCATGTCACCCCTCTCCCTCCTGTGCTCCAGGGAGTACATGTTCAGATCTTTCAACCTTTCTTCATAGGATAGGTGGCTTAACCCTTTTAACATTTTTGACGCTCTCCTCTGAATCCTCTCTATCCTCCCCACATCCTTTCTGAGGTATGGCCTCCAGAACTGGACTCCATACTCCAAGTGCAGTCTAACTAGATGGGTGTACAAGGGTACTATGACCTCCCTGTTCCTACTGGTGATTCCCCTTCTGATGCATCCCAGCATTCCGCTCCCCCTGGCCACTGCCCTCTCACACTGCCCTTCCACCTTCAGGTCTGCTGATATAATGATGCCTAGGTCCCTTTCTTGTTTCATCTCCTCCAGATCTCTGCCCCCCATATGGTACCCTGCCTTCTGATTTCTGTAGCCCAGATGGTTGATTTTACATTTTTCTGTATTGAATGCAAGCTGCCACCTCTTTGACCAAGCCTCAAATCTCCCCAAGTCTCTCTGCATTTGTTCCACCCCTTCCTCCATGTCCACCCTATTGTAGATTTTGATATCATCTGCAAACATACTTACACCCCCCTCAAGGCCCTCCATGATGTACCCTGCAAATATATTAAATAGTAGGGCCCCAGCACTGATCTCTGAGGGACCCCTTTCATGACCTTGCCCTCCCTGGATGCCACCCCATTTATTATGATCCTCTGCCTCCTTTTCCCCAGCCAGTTTCCCACCCATTTGACTACCCTCTGCCCCATACCCCAGTCCTGCCATTTTACACAGCAGCCTCCCGTGAGGCACTGAGTCAAACGCCTTTCAGAAATCCAAATAAGCTACATCTACTGCTCTCCCCCGATTCAGTTCCTTGGTGACCCCGTCAAAAAACTTATCAAATTTGTTTGACAGGATCTGCCCCTAGTAAAACCATGTTGTCTTGGATTCATCAGGCTGCTTGTCTCTAGGTAGCTGGTGATCCTGCCTTTTATTAGCTTCTCCATGAGCTTGTCTACCACCGATGTCAAGCTCACAGGCCTGTAACTTCCCATTTCCTCCCTCCCTCCCTCCTCCTTTATGCAGGGGGACCACATTTTCTTGCCCCCAGTCCTCAGGCACCACCCCCGTTTCCAGGGACTGATTGAAGAGTGCAGTCAAAGGTACCGCCAATACCTCCTTTAGCTCCCTTAACACCCTTGGGTGCACCCCATCTGGCCCCATTGCCCTGTCCACCTTCACGCAGCCCAGTTCTTCCAATATTTCCTCCATGAGAAACAACCTCATCTCCACTCCCCCCATCCCAGCCATTTCATTTCCTGCTCTGCTGCCTTCTTCTTCTTCCTCCCTCTTGAACACAGAGCAAAAATAGGTGTTTAGTAGGTCCACCTTTTCTCTGTCCCCTTGTAGCGCCTCCCCCTCTTTTGTTCTTAACTGGAGAATCCCCTGCCTAGTCTTTCTCTTTTCATTTACATATCAAAAGAAAGTCTTATCCCTGTTTTTGACCCCTCTCGCTATTCACACCTCTGCCTGTGCCTTTGCCCTCCTTACCTCTATCCCAGCTTCTCTCTGGCTTGCCTGGTATTTTGTAGTAGCTCCTGCCCTGGTTAGCTCCCTGACCAGTTGATTTAGGAGCATACCTCTCAACCTCCTGCCTCATAAATCAGGGACAAGTCTAAAAATAATCAGGGACAAAGGACCAAAATCAGAGACACATCTTCAAAATTGAGTGATATCCACTTAGGAAGCTGGTAGAATAAGGGACTTGGTGTAAAATGCATTTTCTATGGAAGAACAAATCCGTAACTTTAATGTCTGACATTATTTTGTGCTTATAACTCCCACTGTTTGGTCATGGAAACACAATTTGTAGGAGGGACAGAGTAAAATTTTGAGGCAAAATCAGGGACATCCCTGAAAATCAGGGACAGTTGAGAGGTATGTTTAGGAGGGCCAATTGCAGGGAGTCCAATATTTCCCTGCTGCTGGCTGAAGCAGCCAAAAGGGTGTTCCAGTCTCTGTCCGGTAGGTTTAGGTCCCCCATCAGCACCACCTCCCCCCTTGCCACCATTCTCATGAACTCATCAGTCATACTTCCATCCATAGATTTGTGATGCGCCGGGGATCTATACACCACCCCCATATGCACCGACTTCCCCTTCTCCACTGTCAATGAGACCCAGAGTCCTTCTGCCTCTCCCCACTTACCCTGCAATTCTGATGCCCTGATATTCTCTTTTACATAGAGTGCAACCCCCCCTTCCCTTCCTGTCCTTCCTGAACAATTTATACCCTGGTATCTCCATTTCCCATCCCTACTCCTGGTGCCCCCACTATGTCAAGGCCCTCCTCTGCCATTTTCACTGTTAGATCTGGGATCTTTCTTCCCAGACTTCTGGCGTTCCCACACATGACTCTCCACACACCTCTCTCCTCCGTTCCTGTATGTTTTTCCCCCTTACCCTTTTGCTGTGTTTTGAACGCTTACTCTTCCTCTCTATGTTTTCTTTTTTTTCGTTTGTTTTTTCTCCCTACTTTCCTACTGCCTCTGTGCCATTACAGCTGCTACCCTTCCTGTTCTGGGACAGGAAGTTCCTGTATTTCTCAGTAGTCTCCTTCTAACTTGATAAAAGACAGGCCTCTAGCAGCTAACTCTTTTTCTTCTCCTTCTCTTCCTATCTTTCTCACCTTCTGTAGTGACTTACTGCTTCTCTCTCTTCCTCTTGTAGGTGCCTTTGTGGACCTAGTTGCTAGCTACACCCTTTGTAATTCTGCCTATATACCAGCTAGGCTATTGCCAGTGCCACTGGAAAATTGCACCCGCGCAAATTTTTTTGCTGAATCCACAATTTTCACCATTCTCCGCAAAACCTGACATGTTCTGCAACTTCTTGCAATTTTTGAGTTTTTATATTGAACTGTGTAAAAAGTATTAACATGTTTAAAAAAATACTCTCAAATATATTGACAGTTTTGCATGCAGACTTGGGTTTGGCTGAAACAATGCAGTGCAAGGTAGATCAAGGGTTTATGTGACACTGATTTCTTTTGAATCCTTGTCTTGTTTGGTTTCAAAATCCACTGGCCAAGCATAAGTACACTTAAACACTTAACATTTGTTTTGTGTTGAAGCAGTCTATCAGAAATCTTTTTGTTGACACACAGACTGGAACAAAAGATGGGAGAAAAGGTGCAAATTATCCCATTCACTTAAATGGGGTGCTAACTATGAAACCATTTTGTAAGTGGCAGGGCAAGTTATTCCTTGTGAGCATACTTTCATTCAGACTAGTTTTGATTCAAACAACTGAGGATTTATGATGGCCCTGCCAATTTTAAACGTGAATAAGCTAGTTGCTATCAGTGATCTCACTCTTAGCAACTACCCTCTAGATGCTCACATTCAAAGACTACAATAAAAACCTGACTGAAGTCTAAAAACAAGGTTTATAAAACACAAAGTGTATCTGAACATTTATCTTTAACTAGACAAAATCATTGTAGCCAGAGTAAAACAAAGGTAAATTACAGGGTACCCTGACTATTGTATGATGCAGTAAAAATATATTGGTATTTTTTTACATTTTTTGGTAAATGCTCTGCAATTTGGGGTAACCTCTTCCGCAATTTTCCAGTGGCCCTGGCTATTGCTTGTTCTATGCTGCCTAACTGTTCCTGAGTCCTTAAATAGATGTGGTCTGGCCTTCCACTATAAAGGTAAAGCACCCGGGGGTGGTTGGGGAATGGGGATATGTGTGTGGGAGGGTGTTTCTTTGGTGTTCAGTGTTTACAAAATACAATCAACAATCTGGTAAAATAGACTTTCTTCTGTAACCTACAGGGCAAAACACAGCTCTAGTTTAAGGTAGCTGGTAGCTGCTCTCCCTCGCTCAGCTTCTGCAGCAAACAGAGCCCACTATCAACTCCTGTTTGTAATCCACAGTCCCTCAAGCCTTCTTCAGCTCCTCAATTTATTAGACACCTCTTTCACAGAGTTTCAGTAACAGCTCTAGTCACAACTGACTGCAAATATTCTCCCAGCTAGATCACCTTCCTGGCAAATTAAAGTTATACTTAGTAAAGACAACCCCAAAAAACAGAGAACAAAAACTTTGACTTCTGCTTACTATTACAAGTCCCTGAATTAAGAATTCAATTCAATGTACTCAGTTAATCATCTCCTTGCTATATGGTAGCTGCTGTCCTTCTCTCAGTTTCTCTGTCAGGTTTTCATCATTTCTGTTTCGAGTTAAGAAATGATGGATGAGCAGATTAAAACAATGTGCAAAACAAGATATGTGTTGGTAGTTGCCATCTGTAACAGGTTTGACTATGCTGGCACCATTATCTGACACTATGAACCCTGGATATAGGGAATACAGAGAAGCCATTTCTGGAATTGCTTTTGCAGCTTGTGCAAAATGTTGACATCAGTGTGGTTTTCCTCAAAACTGGTGACACAAAACACACCCTGTGTCCTACTGATTACAGTAGAGCAGAGATAATTAGTAGTTTCAGACCTAAAACTTGCCCAATAAGCTGTAATCATCATGTAGTCAATTGTTTGGTTGCTGTTCCATATACCTGCTTCACTTCCGAGAGTTTCAACTGCTTAATGACTTCAGTACACACCAAGTCATACAACTGTGGAACAGACTTTTTCCAAAAGTGTCTGACAGGCAGCAGTGTACCTTGGTTCAATTCAGTGTATGAACTTGAGGAAATGTTTTTGGGCAACAAAAGCAAAGGGGAGTTGACAATTGGCCAACAACTCTGCAATGGCTCTATTTAAGTGCTGGCACATTGGATGCTTGTGGGTAAATGTTGATGTCCTTACAACACTTTCTTTTAATGTTAGTTGACAAGATGTTTTTGATCTTTTTGGGAATGTATTTTTCATGCCTTTCTCATGAGGAGTATCACTTTGGGATTTTCCATTATTTGATGGTGTCACAAAACAATCTGTCTGAGAAGACAGCAAGGACACATCTAGTGATTCAACGTAACTTACTGCTTCCAGTTCGTTATCAATATGGTCACCACCATCACCATCTCCACCACTGTCCATACCAACCACACTCGCTTTTTACCCTGCCCACTCTATTGGGTGTTTTGCCTTTGCATGTTGCATCATTACTGATGTTCAAAACTGTGTCCCTATGCCATGACTGATGCTATTTTTGCACAGACTTTATTTATTTATTTAGTTTTTGTTGACCGGGTAAGTGCTCTAGACAGATTCTGCCTATTTTCAGGCATAACCCGGGGGGTGGGTGGGTATAGATGAATGCCAACTGACCTTAAACCAGATTAAGCTGTTGGTGATATTTTTAGTGAATGAGGGAAATTTGGCCAGGACACCAGGGAAATTCCCCTATTCTTTTCGATAAGTGCCATGGGATCTTTAACATCCACCTGAACTACCACCAATCCAGGCAGATGGGACCTCGGTTTAACGTCTCATCCGAAAGACATACAGCCAGTCGTTGGTGACTTTGGCAAGTGCGGAGATTGTACTATGATGAGGTCTATACAGCTTGAGAGTTATTTGTGAGGTCAGTATAGAATGCTTTATCTTTTTAATTTTGTGCAGTGGTGTCTGGCCCCTCTCACTGGAGTCAAACAAATTGGATCAGTATAGGATACATTCCGCACTAAAGATTTACCTTTTTTTTTTTGTGCCAGTGTGCCTGACACTATTCTTTGTCCAGTCAAGGGGACTGTAGGAAGCTCTGTAACAGAAGTCATGGCGCTCACACTCCCTCTGAACTCCCTCTGGAAAAAAGCAAGATAAACTAAACTTGCAGCTGACTGGTCTGCCTTCAGAACAGCTAGAAACAGGTGCACTAAACTCATAAGAAATGAAAAAGCAAGGTTCTTCCAAGCAGAAATTGAATCTGGGTTGAGCAACTTAAACAAATTCTGGAAAACCCTAAAGGACATCAAGGGCTACTCTCCAGCAAACTCTCTTCCACAAAAAAATCACAGTAGGAGGTGTAACAACCACAGAGAAACAACCTTAGAACTTTTAAATACACATTTTTACACAGCAGGCTTAGCTTTCGACTCGTCACCAGCAAATAATCTTAGAACACATTTAAGTGCTCAGCAGCCTAAATGGCTTAACCTCAACCAACAAAAACCTGAAGCTGTATTTACCTTCCACCCTGTCACCATAAAGCAAGTTGAGGATCTGCTTCTGGCCCTCGACACCAGGAAAAGTCCTGGTGCGGATCTTATAGAACCATATTTCCGAAACTAGGTTACTACATTTTACCTGCCCCAGTTACACATCTGTTTAATTTGTCACTTTCGCAGAGCTCTGTTCCAACAATATAGAAAACAGCACAAGTAATTCCCCTCTTCAAGTCTGGTGATACTAGTAACTTGAATAAATATCGTCCGATTTCACTACTCTCTATCCTATCCAAACTATTGGAAAAAGTAGTGAATACTCAACTCAGGCAACACCTTGAGAACCATAATTTACTTAACTTGGTACAATCTGGATGCAGACCTCATCATAGTACAATCTCTGCACTTGCCAAAGTCACCAACGACTGGCAGATGGCACTTGATGACAAAAAGTTTGTATGCTCCCTGTTCCTAGACCTAAGTAAAGCCTTTGATACAGTGGACCATGAGCTGCTTCTGACAACACTGCGTAATGTTGGAGTAGATCCTCTAGCATCTAAGTGGTTTGCTAACTACCTTACAGATCGACGTCAACAGATCAAAGCAGAAGGCAACCTCTCCACCCTGAAAACTTTAGAAAGAGGCATACCCCAAGGGTTCATCTTAGGATCGCTGCTGTTTGTCATTTATATCAACAACCTAAATGATGGAATTAAGGATGCTAGAATCCATCTATTTGCAGATGACACGGTGTTGTATTTGGACAGGCCTACTCCAGAATTGGCTTACAAAGATCTCCAGCCTGAATTTAACCATATGCAGGAAAACCTACTCCACTTGAAGCTGCTCTTAAATGCAAAAAAAAAAAGGCAATGCTTTTCATGCCTTTGGCCCAAGTTAAAAAATCTAAGGGACAACCCACAATTCCGCAATTACAAACACTTTTGGGTGAGCCTCTGGAATTTGTATTAAACTTTAAATACTTGGGTGTATGGGTAGATGACAGGCTTTCATTTTCTGATCACATCGAAAACCTAACAAAAAAACTAAAACAGAGGCTGGGTGTCTTCTTCAGGATAAAATGTTTATTTATGCAGGAGGCCAAAATACATTTAGTACAAACCACCTTTCTACCTCTTCTGGACTATGCAGATATTTTATATAGCCATGGTCCTAGCTTGGCTTTAGGGAAACTAGATACTCTCTATCATCGAGCAATCAGATTCATTATTGGTGCCTCATTTTCCACCCATCACTGCACCCTTTATTCTATGTTAGGCTGGAGTTCTCTTACTTACAGATGCCACTGAAATGCAATCCTTTGGACTCTTAGAGCTATTTCTGGCAAACTACCTAGATACATCTCTGACAGTCTTCCAATCTGTCAGATAGGGAGCTACCCACTTAGAAGTTTTTCTTATACCTCCCTTGTTATCCCCAATGTATGAACACGCTTTGGAAAAGCAGCCGTAGGTCACTCCCTCCCTATTCTCTGGAATAACATGCAAAAAACCCCTAAAACTCATATTACCAGTAAAAATATTTTTGCAAGGGCGTTTAAGGAAGCCTGCAATTGTTTTCATTAACTTAATCACTTTAGCACTCTTCTCCATCTAAACACTCACGTTGTCGAGCACTACACTGTAAAAATTGTATATATTGTACCTATGATATGCCAACTATATATTAATGTATATACTGTAAATTCTGCATCCAGCTACTCTGTATCTTTGTCTGTGTGCTTGTTTATACTTCCATTACTTTGTTGTGAATTGTAACATTTATCTGACCAGGTCCACCTTGCAAATTAATTGTCTCAATGGTGTTTCACCTGGATAAATATTGATTGATTGATTTATTATTCCTGTATTTCATGTTGTCCATGTCAGTAACAGTTGCACGTGCAACAACACTGTTTCCTCTCAGTAGATTTACAAGATTTGGAAGTAGGAGACATAGTACACACAGTAATTGTGATCACAAAGTGTACACTAAAATAGGGAATAGCAGTCAATAGTTGAGTCTGAATGTCTACATCACAGTAATAAATGAAAGGGCTCAGGGCACACACAGTGGCCCTAAAATGATTGCATAATACAGCCGTAAAAGGCTATTTGTTTTGCTAACTGCTGCAGAGCATCTAGCTGGCTAAGTCACAGTAATAAATGAGGGGCTTGGGGCACCTAACAGTGGCCCTAAGATGATTGCCTAATACAGCTGTAAAAGGCTATTGGTTTTGTTAACTGCTGCGGAGTGTCTACCTGGCTAAGTCACAGTAATGATAAAATGAATGAAGGGCTTAGGACACCTAACAGTGGCTCTAAGATGATTACCTAATACAGTCATAAAAGGCTTTTCATTTCCCTAACTGCTGCGGAGTGTCTAGCTGGCTACATCATGATAATAAATGACAGCGCACAGGGCACCAAACTCACAGTGGCCTAAAGATGATTATGCAATACAGCCATAAAACTGTGGCAAAAAGTTACTTGTTCCACTGACTACTAGCTGGCAATATCACAGTAAAATGACAGGGCTCAGGGGTACCTAGGGTGATTGAGTACTGTACTGTGCAGTGAAAAAGAACTGTCTTTGGTCAAAGCTTGGTGTTTGTCAGAGCAGGTAATCAAGCCCTCTCAAAATATATAAAACAAATTATACAGTATATTGTGTTTTTTTTGTTTACATAAACAAAAGTTTCTCACTCTCTCTTGTCTTGAGATGATAATTTGGACCATCTGCTTCACGGGCTAGGAAATCTGATTCAATGCAGCAGCTGAGCAAATGTAAGACATTAACTAGTAAGCCTGGGTGCTGCTTCTCAAATCTTTCATCGTTAGGGCTGCAGGTAGGCAGAGCCTGCAGCCCTTTTGTTAAAGCTACCAACAGTCCCTATTTTCCCAGGACAGTCCCTATTTTAGGCAGTATGTCCCAGTGTCCCCACAAGTTTTGCAAAATGTCACTTTTGTCCTGCTTTTTGCTTACTTGTCCCAGTTTTGTTCCTTTTTTTTTTTTGCTGACTGCTAATCCACGAGTTACAGTTATTTCAGCCCCACTGTGGCGCTACTCGGGCAGCAGTTTGCAACTTCAATCCCTGTGCCTGTGTTGCAACGCAATCACGTCAGTGGTGTGGGAGCACAGTAAATCATGTTCCGCCCTGTTGATTAGGCTGGGTAGTAGTGCAAACAAGTGCATATGGACATCTGCCTGCCAGCAACTGAGAGGGTCTCCAGACAGAGAAGAGACCGGCAGCAGTGAACTAAGGTACCCGAACCTGATCAGCTGCAGGGAAGTATGTGAAAACAATCTGGTGTGGTGGTGGGAGTCACGGAATTGAAGTTTGCTCAGCAACTGAGGTGAGTGTAAATGGGTTAGATGGGACTGTCAGGGGAAGCAATACATGCAGCTCAAATGTCTGATCACAATTTAACGCAGGTTTGCTTCTAATGAACTTTCTGTACATCATGATTTGGAACTTGCTGCAGCAGAATGATGTATTGTTTTAATCTAGATGTTTGCTACTGGTGTTACTGTGGGGTGGCATGGCCAGAGCAAGCAGCAACATTTAATTGATTGTGTGCAGCATTGTCTGCGGCACTACCCATGGGAGTGACACGGTGGGGGTGGGGGGTGGGGGTCATGGTCAGGATGGACCGTCCCAGTTTTAGGCCTCGGAAAGTTGGTAGTTTTACCTTATGTGTCAGCTCTAAAAATGAGCTACTGGATTCAGACCTTGAAACACTTCCTTTGGAGTTTTCAGCAGATCCTTCCATGTCTTTGCAGCCCTTCAAGTTAACTCTTGCAGTGCTACAGACTGAACATTTATCCAGAGCTCCAGCAAACAGATTCATGCTATTTTCTCAGCTTTTTTTATTGCAATGTGACTTGTTATCTTTGGAGACTAATAATTTACTGACATGACTTTCAACAGATAACAGCATCCAACTGCAGAGTAGTGTCAAATTACACTCTTAGTGAACTCTCCCAGTGTGTGTATGTGTGTGTGTATGTGTGTGTGTAATGATTTACACGTATTTCCTCTGAAGACTTGATTTATGTTAACCCTTTCTGGACCTAATTAGTGACATTGTAACGCTCATGGCTTTATACTTGTAGGAAGGGTAAATAAATTCTAGGTAGCTAATGTTTTGGGGGGGTTCAGAAGTTGCAAGGGGCATCGTAAGGAATTAAAAAGAATGGTAACAGTGTCAACTGCAGTGCTCCCAGACTGAACAAAGCATTTCCCTGTAAGGCATCTTCCTTTTCTCTGTATTTTCCATATAAAACTGGGACAAAACTCCTGTACATTTTCCTGTATGCTCAAATCAATACATGTACTTAACTGACTTCATTATGCCTGTCAGTAAAATCACCATAACAAATGTTAGGCTGTTTTTATTTATTTGAAATGGTAAAAACTTACCTTCAACATATCACAGAGGCTCTGTAAAAATGTTGGAATCTCTCCAGCTTTGCTCTCTATGTTCACAATTCTCCAGAACTTCTTGATGGTATTATAGCATTATAATGTATGGAAGAATGCTGTTAACCTTAGGAAATCATCATTTCCTAAGGTTGTTAACCTATCGATGTGATGTAGATATGTTGTTAACCTATCGATGCTACGTCACATTGATAGGTTAACAACAGCGATTGGTCTGCGCATGTGCATGCTTTTTTTTCAACGGGGAACCGACGGATGAACAGCAGTGGTTAGGAAGGACTGAATGGCTGTGGCGGTGACTAGTTATCAAAAAGTAAGCAGCCTTTTTACGTGGGACCATACACTATAAAAAATAATGTATGGTCCCTCTATTGGCAACCGGTCAATGTTAACCGTCTCAAGGTTGCCATGGCGACGTAAACCTCTCGAACTTTGCTCTCGAGGTTTACATGGTCGTCCTGGCAACCTCTCGACAGTTAACTGAACGGTTACCGATAGAGGACCATACATTATCCTCTGTGTTACAATGTACTGACACAGCCTGATAGCGTGCCTGAGATGCAGTATGTCATATTCAGTGGGGGTCATACTTTTATCCATTTTGGTCATGTACTGACACAGGATAGTTTTGAGATGCAGGATCTCATTTTCAGAGGGGTCCCAATTTTACCCACTTCTGTAATGTACTGATACAGGTTAGCCTGGCTAAGACGCAGTATCTCATTTTCAGTGGGGTCTTACTTTTACTGGTGCTGGCTTAAACTATGCATTTGTGAGTATGGTGCATATGTAGTCATGTCAGTGCTGCCATATTACAGCTGACTATGAGGCAAACTGCACATGCGTGAGTATCACACATTTCTATAACAGCAGCAGCAGTATCAGTTACATCTGACTCTGGTGTGGCAAGAGCACCACATTTTCTTTTCAACACTCTTGCCATTCCTAAAAGCTCTCCACAGCCCTATCGGCACAGTGCTGGCAAAAGCTAAGGGATGGGCAACACTGGAGACTGCTGTACTATCCTGCTGCCCACAGTCTCTATTGGCAGGTCATTTTAGAAGACCATCACCTTCTGGGACAAAATATGCTTCTTAATGTTACCCCTAAACTTGCCATGTGTGACCTTCAGAGCGTGTCCCTGTGTCCTGCTGGAGAACATATCCATATGTTCAATCCTGTCAATACCTCTGAGAATGGGAAGACTGAGCTCATGTCCCATCTCAGCCTGCTGTTCCACAGGGACAAGCAAAAGGATGAGGATCACCCGCATATGCAGAAAGCACCAGGACCACAAAACTGTTATTCAAAGTCCTTTATTTAACTAAAGTGCATAGTATACCCACACACAGTGAGCATAAAAAAGGGGCGGCTGAGCCTTTCTGCAGCTAACATTTCTCCTGATACATGCCAGGCATCATCACAGTGATTCACTCTGAAAATGCCTAGCAGGGGCTGGGAGAAGCATTACTTTTAGAGAGGCTTAGCTATCACTTTTATATGCTCACTGTGTGTGGGTGCACTATGCACTTCAGTTAAATAAAGGACATTGAATAATATTTTTGCAGTCCTGGTGCTTTCTGCATATGTGGTTGCTCCTCATCCTTTTGCCTGTTTCAGTTTTTTTCATTACTGAGCACCGTATCACTTGTCCTGCCACTCTGAATCCATTTTGCTTTGTTCCACAGGGAGAAGACAGTAACAACTACTAGTAAACATAAATGTAGATGTTATCTGTTAGATCCTTCCAGGTATTCCCATTTTAAAAATGCAACTTCCCCTTAATAGTGGTATCTAAACAGAAAGCCCACCAGCAAATTTCTTTTTGTTTTTAGTACTAAACACATTCTCTTTACTGCTGCATAAATGTAAACACTGGAGGAAATATGAAGAAACTGACAGAGGGAAGCTTACAAAGGGTGTCAGTTGGCATTTTATGTGAATATGTAAGTATGCAGAACTAAACGCTACATATATCCACTGTGACTAAGCAAGTGGCAGATGGGGGGAAGATTTGTCAATGCAAAAAGGGGGCTTGGTTTGCTCTCAGGAGTGAGCAGATCAGTTTTCTTATGTGGGACAGTGACCCACAGGGTGTAAAAAGTAGGGGTTATTGAAAATATGATGGATCATAATGGTCTACATAGCCCATTTTCTTAAAGCAGCAGTTTTTTTTTTTTTATTTCGTTGTTTAACCAGGTATAGCACACTAAGCTGAAAGCTTTTTTACAGGAGCGACCTGTTTTGCCATCAAAGAAGAAAAAAGGTGGGTCAGAATTGACAGCCATCTGACATTTTTCACAATCCCCCACTCAAAAATGAATACGGACACAGTTTAACTTGCTGCACTATAAGACCGCACCACAGAATTCAGCATCTATGCTGGTGTTTCTCAGCTTGGCATACAGTATGTGATTGCAAACAAAATCTTGGCACCACGTAATCACTGTGCAAGATATATTTTACTCTTTTTCAAAAAGCGCTTCAGTTCTCAAATTTAAGGCAAGCAGTTGCCCCACAGGTCAGACACACCTCGACTGGTTTCGTGCACAGCGTGCATCTTCAGGACATTTGTGTTGCATTCTTTCGACAGGATCTTTATAGAGTATAGTACCAAAACAAATTTTCTTCACTTTATCCTCACTTCCATGTGAATGTACCCTAACCCCCTTTCTGCCCTGATGTCATGATATTTAGGACTTAAGTAAATCTGTATCCAAATGTCCTCCCTGTGGACCAAGTTAAACTTTTTCAATGCCAAAAAAAAAAAAAGACTAGCAGTGCATTCTCTGGCTTTGAATAAATTTAATATTAGGTGGTATTATACCTTGCACAGTCTTGTGTTCTATGATTCTAGTATGTTCTTCTATTAAAACAGCAGTGCAACAATCTGGTGAAAATTTTGACCCATTCTATTTAATGCCATTTTAGATTGCCTCTTGCCTTCTGACTTGTATGATACCCTTCTGTCCACAATTTTAATGTGCTTTAGTACTTTTTTCATGTCTGAAATAATAAAAGGAGCACTCCTTGCTGTGCCATGGACTGACATTTCTATATGTTCTAATTCTTTCAGTAGCCTAAGGGTAAATACGATGCGGACCAGGTCTTCATCGGTATTTTCAGCTGTTTCTGTCCATCTGTTGTTTATACATCACTTCTCTTGTGACTAAAATTAACTATTATGCAGCAGGCAGTGCTCTCTGACCTTGTAGAACAATAGTTGTTCAAAAACAGCTACAAATACTGATGAAAACCTGGTCCAATCAAACATTAAAAGGATTGATCCTTTCATTATTTCTGGCGTGAAAAAAAGTACTCATGTCACACAGACTCATGTTGTGGAAAGAAGGGTATCATACAAGTCAGGAGGTATGTGGCAATCTAAAATATCATAAAAATGTATAGGTCAAAATTTTTACCAGATTTTTGCACTGCTGCTTTAAATTATGAGGCTATGTTGAATTTTGCAAATCCGGGCTCATAACTTTGATAATATTCTTATTTTCACCACATTTCAACATAGCCATTATGGTACAATAACTCATTAGTGTGACAGCTGTTATTTTACAGCTCCTGCCCAAAATGTGTGTTTGCAGCTCAAAAGTTGATTTTGCAGTCCCTGCACGACATCACCTTTAGGCCAGGAGTTGAACATTTTCTCTGCCCTTCTTTATGAGCCAGGTTCATCACAAGGCTGTGTTGAAAATTAACTGTAAAAATATTTACAAAAAAATAATTTTGAATATTTTTAACCCAGATTCCTCTCCTGCAGTCCTGTCAGCTCTGGTCAGGCTGCTGGCAAGCCAGAAAAAAATGACCAATTGCCACTAAAGCTGTCTGTAAGAGTTTGTGTAACTTTTCTCAACTGATTAATCATTCCCTAGCACTAAGTGAATTGAATGAAACAGAGGGTGTCCCAGTGGCCTGGCCGAGCAGGCTCCCTCACTCCATTTGATTTCCTCCCTGCCTTTTTCACTTTTCCAATTTCTTGCCTCAGGCTGCAAAATATTTGCAAGGGACTGAGAAGCTGAACAAGAGGGCAAACAGCTGCTGCCACACACAAGCCAGCTTGGCCTGCCCACCTGGCATGCTCCCTCACTCCCTCCTGATTCCTCTCTGTTCCCACTCCACTAGTTTTTCCTTTCTTGCCTTGGGATGCAAAATAAGGGAGTGAGGTTTTTGATGCACTGCAAGGCAAGCAAAGTGTCTGCCAAAAGGGGATGGCACAGCAGGCAGCAGTCACAGTATATTCCACAAGGCAGCTGCTGCTCTGTGCTACACAAGTTGGTCTCTGTCCAGTCCATCCTCTTCTTGAACTATGACCCAACTGTGTAACTTCCCTGCAGATCTCTCTTGTTTTATAGCCTCGTGGATGTACATGCTGATTGGACCACATGTCTGCCCTCACATCGCATGATCTAGTGCTCAAGCTCCTGAACATGTTGGTCACATGATTGATTGCTGTGAGTGGTGGCTTAACTTAAAAAAAGTTATATTTTTTTTAACTGAGCTGTGAGTTGCAGTCGCTGCCTGTTACCCATCCTGTTACCTGCCCCAAATACCCGACTTACAAATGCGACTGATATTCCGGGTAGGGTAGTGCTTTACCTGAACTACCCTACTCAGCTGAAAATGAGAAATACCCACACTACCTGCTGTAGCTACCCATCGCACAACTCATTCCTAACTAAGAGTTACAGTGGGGCGAACTCTGATTGCACTGTGTGGGAGTTGAGCGGGCCATGCTTATGGGTTGGGTACCCTGAGAAGCTCTGGGACTGGACCTTGGACTAGAGGTAGTGATACTGGTACAAGAAGGGGGCACAGGTAGTGCCCAACAGTGCAGTTGGGCAGAGGCACTGTGCTGGTATTGCAGGAGGGCTGCACTGTATTCTGGGCTGTGCCCAGAAGGGCACTGGAAGATCAGACTAGTCAGAGCACAGATGTATTCTGCATTGCTTAACCTTTTCCATCTCATAGGGCCTTGTTCCTGATACCCCAATAAAAGCTTTTGTTGTTTGTTTGCACATTTTTCTTATATACATATTATTAGCCAAATATTAAGAATTATATTCAGTTAAACTACAATTGTATTGTATGGGAGCTGAGTGAGCTGTTCCAGTGGGGGACATCTGTGGGTTGGTGTTGTTTCCTAGGGGCAGTACTAGTACTGTATCAAGCCTACTTAATCTTTCCCTGGGTGATTGCACCATGCAACATAACATCTGAGCCTCAACCCAATGTTTTTGGGAAATAAATCCCCCCAGGGTAAGCAACCCAGATCCCTCTTTTTTTTAAGTCCATAAGACAGAGGTAGTGTACCATCATCTATGGCAACTTGGTATAATAGTCTGATAGCATTGTACTAAAGTCCCTTTCATTCAAAACTAAATTTAAATAAGAATTTAAATTAATATAAATCTTGTACCTGTGACTAAAAGTTGGGTAGGAGGCTGAGCAGTCCCCTCTTTAAGCCAGCCAGCCGTGCGCCCTTTACCTGCCTGCCTTGGAGCCCTACAAGCCAACTCCGTTAGCTCCTGATCAGGTTATCACCTCCACCCTTCTGTGGCTGTGGCTGGAGAAGCCAGCCAGCTGTGCGCCCTTCACCTGCCCACCTCAGAGCCCTATAAGCCAGCTCCTGGAACCCCTGATTGGGCTATCGCCTCCAAGCTTCTGTGGCCATGGCCGGGTAAGCTAGCTGACAGCCTCGGGGAATAGCTTTGGAGCTCTGATTGATCAAAAGACACTCTGGGAATCCTGCCGATTGGCTGCTGCAGTACAGCTTTTCCTGCGATTGGCTACCTGGAGATTTCTGCTATCTGCAGCTTTTTTCATCCTTTCTCTCGCTCTGGGCACCTCTGCTCACTCTGAACAAGCCATTTCTGTATTTTTATTTGTGTCTGATTTTATTGTGGGGAATACACAGTGTTTGTAGTGCTGCTAAACCTTTTGGACATCATTTGGGTGCATACTGTTTAAATTTGTACAAGCTCCTAACCAAGACTGTATCTCTGCTCTTATACTTTTCTCATTTCAAACCCTTCTGTAGATATTCTCTTCTCTCTCTCTCTCTCTCTCTCTCTCCCTCAACCCTTATTTTTTTAATCTAGCACATCCCTGGGCTAAAGTGGCACTGCTTCAAATAGCATTGCTGTTTGGATCCTTGCCCACACACACCCCTGCCTACTCTGCGTCCTTTTCTTTTGTAGACTCGCACCCCCTCCCCCAATTTACTTTTTTCTCAGTCTTATTGTTCTGCCTGCCCTTAACTAAACCCTGACTCTGTTTTCTTGCAGCTCCAGGAGCCCCTGATAGGGCTATCACTGCCGGTTTCTGCGGCCGCAGCTGGAGAAGCCAGCCGGCCGTCGCGCCTTCACCCGCCGTCTTACCAAGCTTCCCAGCAATGTGTTAGCTGACAGCCTGAAATAGCTTTGGCACCCCAGTTTGTCAAAAGACACTCTGGGAATCCTGCCAATTGGCTGCTGCTGTATGGCTTTTCCTGTGATTGGCCGCCTGGAGATTTCTGCTCTCTGCGGCTTTTTTTAACCTTTCTCTCGCTCTGGGTGCCTCTGCTCACTCTGAACAAGCCAGCTCTGTATTTTCTTCCCACACCACCCACCCCGACCCCAGCCTCTATTAAACGCTCTTCCCTTGAGAGCCAGGCCAACCCCTTGCATGTCTATTGGACCAAGTACTGTTAGTCATGCCTATCTCCTAGCCTCCATCCCCAGCTAACTCTGCCTTCTTATAGTAGCTTCCTACAGATTGGTCCTGTCAACCTTGCACATGCTACTTTTTACTAATAAAAATGCCACATGAGGATATTTTCCTGTTTAGCTGCCTCATCCTGCTATCCTACACACCAGTCCGAATTCCAGTTGCCAATTTTCACCAAGGCCAAAGTTCCTCCTTTGACAACTACCAAGCTCTGCCCTCTCCTAATAGACTATGGCAACACACATTGGGGACGACTTCCCTATGGCCCTGCCTACCTTCATATCAGGCATTGATCAGAGAATACATGAGAGTGCCTCTGAACCTGTCGGCTAAAACAGTCATTTATGCCTTATTCTTAACAAATTATGCTGGTGGCCATATCTCAGCCACCACTAAATTTACCCATGCCAAATGGAGCAACATGCGGCTACTCAGTAGGTTAAGACATCACCTCAGGAAACTACCCCTGCTTCTCTTACTCTGCTCTGGAAATGTTGAACTTAACCCAGACCCACCTGCTTCTCTGAACACCCCTGCGGACCTCCCTCAATACAAAGGTATCAGCTTCCTTCATGTGAATGTCTGTAATTTACTTAGGAAGCTTGACCTGATTCAGACTTGGATTCTACATGCATCCCCTGATTACTTTTTGATATTGGAATCCTGGCTTAGGCCCTCGAGCCCAGACAAAGCTATCAACAAACTAGGATACTGCACCTACTGGTGTGATAGACCAACCAGAGGGTGGGAGGGTCGTAATGTATATCAAGAGCAAATTCTCTGTCACAGTCATTCATTGCACCTCTAAGGCTAAAGAATTTGAATGCCTGGCACTAAAACTATCACTCTTCAATGAAAAGGCACTCCTTATTGCTGCATGCTACCGACCGCTTTCTGGTGGCATGGCCCTCCTACTGCATCTCCAAAGCCTAATCAACTCGGCTAACATTGAGTGTATTCTAATGGGGGATCTCAACCAAAACTGGAATCATGAGAGCTCCAAGAAGCTTAAGGATTTCTGTGATGCGAGTGGGCTAGCACAAATAACACCTGCAGTCACCAGACCCAACAGAAAAAACCCTGAGCGAAGCTCCCTTCTCTACCTCATGTTAGTTAGCAAACCTCATAACATTTTGCATACTGGAGTGCTCTTCAATGACCTAAGTGATCATTGTGCCACTGCCCGTGTCAGACATTCCCCCCAAATAAAGTCTGCCCCTAAATTCAAACTGAAAAGATGCCTGAAAAAGTTTTGCCAGAATGCCTTCCTGAAAGACCTGGGTAACATCACATGGCAGGACTTCTACCTAGCCCCTTCCCTCAGTGAGGCATTTAATATCTTTCATAGCCTCTTAGAGGGTCTAATAGACAAACATGCCCCCCTAAGGCTGATCAAGTCCAAAAAAAGACCTCCCAGCTGGTTCTCTCCTATCCTGAAGAAAGCACTCAAGGACAGAGACTTTTGGTGGAAAAAAGCAAGGAAATTTCACTTGGAGGCTGATTGGCTAGCATTTTGTGCCTCTAGAAATGCCTGCACCAAACTAATTAGGTCTGAAAAAGCTAGATATTTCCAAACAGCACTAAAAGACAACAAAAACAATTCTGCCAAATTCTGGAGCATCCTCAAAGAGGTTGAAGGTCATACCATTGACGCCTCCCTTCCAGCCAAAATAGTGTCCAATGGATCTACCTTCATGGACAGAGCTGCTATATTAGAACAGCTCAACGAACACTTTGCCACAGCAGGGCTGGCCTTTGATGCCTCGCCTATCAACAAGCTCAGCCTGTTAGGGGACTTCACTGTTGACTCTAATGCTAACTTCAGCCTTAATCAACCTTATTCCTCCTCCTTCAGCTTGCATCCAGTCACGTTTAAACAAGTAGAGTACTTCCTATTGTCACTGGATACAAAAAAGAGTGCCAGTGCCAACAATGTTGAACCTTACTTCCTAAAATTAGGCCATTACTACCTGACCACCCCATCACCCATTTATTCAATACCTCCCTGACGCAGGTTGAGCTACCTGTGTCATGGAAAACTGAACACATCATACCCTTGTTCAAATCTGGGGATCCGAGCAACCTGAACAATTACCGGCCTATTTCCATACTATCTATCCTATCAAAACTACTGGAAAAAATCATCAACACCCAAGTTAGAGAGCATTTGGATTCGCACAAACTGTTAAACGCCGGACAGAGCTTTAGAGCCAAACATAGCACAGTCTCTGCCCTTGCAAAAGTAACCACTGTCTGGCAAATTGCCTTGGATTCTAAGAAGTATATGTTTGCCCTCTCTCTTGATTTTAGTAAAGCTTTCGATACTGTGGATCACAATATTATGTGTAATGCACTGAGCAATATTGGTTTCAATAGTACTGTCATTAAATGGTTCCCTTGCTACCTTACTAACAGGTTACAACAAGTTAAAGCCTCAGAAGAATTGTCTCCACTAAAACACTTCCACGAGGTGTCCCCCAAGGCTCCATCTTGGGCCCAGTTCTATTTGCAATCTATATCAATAACCTTGACTCACATCTGCGCACAGCTAATGTGTAATTATTTGCAGATAATACTGTCCTCTACACCTCAAATTCATCCTTGGACTTAGCCCATGAGGACTTACAGCGAGACTTTATCTCTCTCCAATATAACCTTATCAAACACAAACTCCTACTCAATGCCAAAAAGACCAAAGCCATGATCCTTTCACCAAAGGCAGCCTTAGGACCAACACAAAATCCCAAGATTCTAACACTATTCGGTGAACCCCTTGAAATAGTAGATACCTTTAAATACCTAGGGTTCTGGCTGCTTAATAAGCTTAACTTTCTGTGTCACCTGAATGAGGTCTGGAAAAAATTAAGGCAGCGGTTAGGCATATTCTACCGCATTAAGCATCTACTCACCAAAGAAGCCAGAAAGAGGCTAGTGCAATCCACATTCCTACCCTTACTGGACTCTGCTGATGTCCTCTACAACCATTGCCCCTCAACAGTGCTCAGCAAACTCGACACTCTTTACCACCGGGCCTTAGGGTCCATCCTTAATCTGCCTTCTCACACCCACCACTGCCTGCTGTACCAAGAGATGGGATGGTCCTCACTCTCAACAAGGAGGAAAAGAAACGCTCTTCTTTGGTTCTTTAGAGCTTTGTCTGATAAGCTTCCTGCATACATCTTGAGCTTCTTCGAATGTGCCAAGGGATCTTATGGATTGAGACACTTCTCCATACTCTGCTTCCAGATGCCCAGAGTAAAAACAACCTATGGCTTGGCTACAATCAATTTCTCATTCCCGTCCTTATGGAACACCATGCAAAGCTCACTAAAGCTTTCATTCCTTCCCGGTCCACTCACATTCAAAGCACTAATAGCTGAGTACCTGAAGGAAATCTGCAGCTGTTTTAGGTGACTGTGCCCTTAGCCTCTGATATCTCTCACGAATCCTATGACACAGAGATTCGCTCAACTCACATCTCCATTAGAGGGTACCTAGCACTTATTAGCCCCCCTTCTTTTCTCCCAGTCCTCACCGTCCTATCCCCCATCTTATATACCCTCTCTTTTTCCCCCTTCCTATATATTTTAATAAAGGTACTAGCCTTTATGTACTGGTGACTGCCTAGGATCTAAGTTTTTTAGCCCCGTGTTTATCTGATATGAATTGTAACTGTGTTTACCTATGTTAGCTCTGTATGTATAGGCCTGAACTATCTTTCACATGTACACTGTTTTGTTTTGTCTGCCTTATTTGTGATTGTGGATTGTTTGATGTACAGGACCACCTTGAAAATGAGCTTGCTCAATGGTGTTTATACCTGGTTAAATAAAGTTTGATTGATTGATTAATTGATTGATTATCTGTAGCATGGTGTGGAACACTCTGGGCCAAAAAGGCCACTACACAAATGGTTCTTTTGTTCACATGTAGTTTATTTAAACAACCCCAATTTTTTGCCTTAATAAACTTCTTCCAGAGGACTGTAAGCAAATCAAAATTCATTTGTTTAGCATGTAGTCTAATTTACATACATTGAAATCATTCTCATGCACTATCCATGTAATAAAACTCCTTGTTACATACCAGTATTATAGGTAAATCAGTTTCTTATTATTTACCTTTAAAGCAGCAGTGCAACGAAAAAAGTTATTCCAAAATGCTAATTTTCTGCTGTGGTTATGAAAAATACTGGCAGAACTGTTGATTTGGGTTTTCTGGATGCTTTCTATGCTGTGTACTGCACATTCACGTTTTTGTCTGGATTCCTATCCTCCTGGGGTCCTCAATATTATTTCTATGCAAAAATGAGGCGGCCATCTTTTTTTCTTTTGAGAAATAATTACATTAAAACTTTCATAAAATTCTTAAATGACAATGAAAACTGGAAATTATACCACCAATATAAACTGGAAGACATCTAGCATGAATTAGGAAGAAAAAAAGTTGGGGTCAAATTTTTGCCCATTTTCGTTGCACTGCTGCTTTAAGGATTTTTATAAAATGTGTTCATATCTGCAACATGTCATATAAAAACTCATTACAGGTTCGTTAGCATACAATAATTTTTCATTTCAACGCTACCATTTCACCAATGTACTGTTCTTATGTGTGCATTCATGGTTACTGCCTTTTATAACAACCCTGCAGTCCTCCCGCTGCTGAATATACAGTTTTAAAGTTATTGTTTCTAAACAAAAATACTAATAACAAGCATTTGTCAATGCCGAATGTTGCTTGCTTCTATGTGCTGTTTAGGTATTTGGAAGTCATTGGAGTGCAAATATTGAAAATTTGCGAACTTACGAGCGTGCCTAAGAACTGCATAACGCATGCTCGTAAAACAGTCATTTTTAGGAATTTTTTCACCAAATTTTCAACATAGCCATTTTAAGACCTCTGCTCATGAACAGTGTCACTGTGATTTTCTTAATTTGTCCTACATTGATTTGCTAATCGACTGCCATTCTGCACTACATGTATGAAACACATTTTGGGTGAGATGTGAAAATGACAGCTGTACTACTCATAACAAGGTGGTAAAATGGCAATGTGAAGATCTGGGTAGAAATATTGAAATTCGCGAACTTACGAGCCTGCGTAGGAACTCTTGTAACTATGCCGCTCGTAAAACAGTCAATTTTGAATTTTGCGCAAATTTTCAACATGGGGTTTTGGGACCCTTCTCATGAAAGATGTCACAGTGGTATTTGGGCCCAAGGGTGATTTCGCGATCTTCTGATCGCACTGCAAAATCACCCTTCGGGCGGAATAACGCATGACAGTGACATCATTCATGTGAATGGGTCCCAAACCCCATGTTGAAAATTTGCAAAATTCCCAAAATGCTCTGAGATATGCAAAAAGTTGAAACCCCCTATCTAGGCCATTATACAGCTTACCTGCATTTCCTCAGTTGGCGTCGGCTTTGAAGAGTGCAGGCGTGTTCGGTCCACGAAGATCGTCGGCGCGGAGTCCGGAGGTAAGTATGGGGTGGGGGCGTGGGGAGGCTGGGTGCGCAGTGGGTGGGTGCGGGTTGTGGGAGGGGTCGGAGATGCTCCGCAGGACCGTTTGCTTTTCAGGTTAAAATTTAAAAAAGATGTCGTAGGACCATTTGCCACGCTGGGGTGGGCTCCCAACGTGGCACAGGGCGTTGGGGGAGTTCAGCCGGCGGGATTAGGCACCCATTGACCTATGGACTGATTGCCACGCTGGGGTGGGCTCCCAGCGTGGCACCTGACTGGGGGCGCGGCTCGGCGCGGCGAGTTGGGCACCGTCGGCTACTGCCTGTAGAGGCGGCGCCTGCGTGTCGGGGGACTACGCTCTTATCTCTGCTCACTGAAGTGTAGCTCCTTCAACTGGGGAGTCACTGCATTTTGGAGCGTGTCATAGACAGCTCCAAAATGCATTGGCTTACAGGGGCCGCGCCTGCCAGCTCATTGACTGAATTGGAGGAGGAGGTGACACACCTCCGAAATCTCTGATGATGGCACTATGTTTCTTGCAAATGCGTGCAAGCAACATAAAAATGAAAATGTGCAATCTTGCATTATTCTGTAAAATGTACATAGTTTTACTTTTAAATAGTTTTTTCCTTTTACGTGTGCACAAAAATAGAGGCATACATTGTAGCAACATTCTGCAAAACATGTATTATTTTATTTGCATGCTTATCAAAGTAAAGATAAAATGCCCTCCCTGGACCATTCCGGCTTCCCTTGTGTTGTGCTAGGTGGGAGGAAGGGGGCAGCTGAATCTCTGTGGCATTTCTTCCCCAGGTGCACCAGTTGTTTTGGTACATGCCTGCAGGTATGTCAGCTTCTGGATTTGTGGCACAGGGACCCAGTTCTTCCTGAATATTGTGCACAGGCCCCTGCCGCAGTCAGGGTGCAGTGCAGCCTTAGATCGCTGAGAGGTGCGATGATCGAGTGGTGTTTGAAAATCCAGCCCCTTGTCCCTAAGAACTCACTTTCAGTTGTGCTTTTTTTATTGGTGCTTATGTATCTCAGCTTACAACTCTCAGTTTAACAGTTCAGCCCTCACAAATGTTTTGGCTTTGGCATTAACATCTAGCTGCATATGCAATTAATTGATTGATTCATTATCTGTAGCATGGTGTGGGACGCTCTCCCACTAGCTCTCCCTACTGTCTTGTCACAGTGCCTGGCCACCTTTAGGTCATCCAAAAGGATTATCCCCAGGTCTGCATCCTGCTTGGTGGTCGTCATTACCACTCCAACCATTTTGTACTCTGTCCCTGGGTTTCAGTGCCCTAAGTGCGTTATTTTGTACTTTTTCACATTGAAACCCAGCTGCCTTACCCTTGATGACTCCTCTAGTTTCCTCAGTTCTCTTCTCATCCTTTCCACATGTAACCCCTAGATGGCGCTATCCCAGGGGCTACTACCCCTGCCTGATTTGCCACTAACAGGTTGAGGGGCCTGGATCCAATGGCGGGTGCCTCCACCCAGAGGTCAGGTTTGCAATAGTTAAACTAACTTGGTCACAGCCCTCTGGGACACTGCAACCCCCTTTCTTCCCACTAGTGGCCCACAATATATCAAATTACCTTCACAGTATACACTTACCCAGATCTGGTTCCGCACTGGGACCTCCTGTGAAATGAGATACAGTGCAACAATCACAGTACAGTACTTTAACATAGACAAATACCTCAGGCAGTATAACTTTGCTGAAACAAGCAGCTCTGATTTATTTAGGGGATATAACAAGGACAGGGAAATCAGGTTAATTAGCTTATCACTCTAATAATCTACCTATGGCTCTGTGCACAGGCCTATCCCTATCAGTTACTGTCCCTGGGTACCCAAGCCCTAGTGGCTAGTCCAAACCGTGGCAGCTGGTAGGGGCCTTTCACACAGAGAAAAGGAGAATCAAACAGTCAGCAGTACAGTAATTCCATTTGGATTTAATGTGGCAATTCAACAGGAGCGACCCTGAATTAGTACTCACGACCTCCAAATAAGATAGGGTCCTTCAATGTCAGCAGGGCTCACTTGAGGTACACAAACCTCTTCACACATCCATATAAAAAGCACTATACCAGGCAGGCTGCATCTGTATCGATCGCAATTACTGCACAATACCGGAGAACACACAGCAGATTCAGTTCCTGACAGACCGAGTGTATTTTCAGCAATTCCTCCAGTCTTCTACAGGGTGAGCCTGGTTTCTACTCTTCAGAGATCCTTTGATTCTTTTCACAGGACGGATTCAGTCCTAACAAGCTGTTACACAAGCTGCAGACCAGAACTCTGGGCCTTACACACGTTTTTTTTGACTAAAACTGCACACTGAAAAAGCACAGGGCTCCTTCCTTCTTCACTGCCCAAGCTCAACTGAAACTCCAACCGACAAAACCGGACACTTCCTTTTAGTTCCTCCCAGTTCTTGACTGGATTGGCTGTCACTCACAATAGACTGCTGCTGTTGGTCCAAAAAGGCACTGAAGTCTAAACTACATCTCCCAGAGTCACTGCCCATGCAATCCTCTTGTGGCTGGCTCAGATTATGAGTCAAGTTCTGATTCGTCCAAGGCACATTTTAGAGCTAGCTTACCCCACACTGATTGGTCCAGTTCAGCAGTTCAAAACTAGAATGGGAACTAGCAGACACAGTTCTGACTGCAAAGAAAGCAGGTTAGACAAACTGTAATTTCATTATTACTCTAAATGATTTCTGGCAAACAGTTACATCTTTCAGATAGGTTCCCTTTGCACTCCTAGTGACTGCAAAAATGAAGTGAATTGGCAGCAGCTCGAGTGGTACTCAATCAAAGAAACACACAGTTCCCCCATACAAACTAATTATGTCTGCAAGCAGACAGCTCTTAAAGAGACAGTACCAGAGGTTCTAAAAACACTCACTGATAAATGGCTTAAATGCCAAACACCATTCAGGCTTGGAGCATTCAAGCAAGCTCCTGGAAGTCTTTTGGGAACCCCCATTTGCAGGGGGGTTACACACACACACACACACCCAGTGTGTCCACCCTATTGCAGATTTTGGTGTCATTTGCAAAGAGGCAGACCTTCCCTTCCAGCTGCTCTGCAATGTCACTTATAAAGACATTAAAGAGAAACGGTCCTAGCACTGACCCCTGAGGCACCCTGCTGGTCACCCTCCCTTCCTTGGAGTGAACTCCATTTACCACCACCACCTGTTGCCTATCCCTTGACCAATTTCTTATTCAGTTTACCAGCTTTGGACCAACTCCTAAGCTACCCAGCTTGCTTACTAGTCTCTTATGTGGAACAATGTTGAAACCTTTATTGAAATCTAGGTAGGCCACACCCACTGCTCCACCCTGATCTAGTTCCTTGATCACCCAGTCAAAGAAGTCTATCAGGTTCATTTGACATGCCTTCCCCTCTATGAAACCATGCTGCCTTGGGTCTTGTAACCCACTGGATTCAAGATATTCCACAATCCTCTTCTTCAGCAGTGATCCCATTAACCTTTCCACCACTGATGTCAGGCTGGCTAGCCTATAATTGCCAGCCTTCTCCCTGCTACCACTTCTTTATAGTGGGACTACATCTGCCCTCCTCCAGTACTTCAACATCACTTCTGTGTCCAGTGAGTTGATAAACAGAACTGTCAGAGCTGTAGCCAGCATTTCCCTGAGCTCCCTCAATACCCTTGAATGCACCCCATCTGACCCCATTGCTTTGTCCACCTTCAGATTAGCAAGTCCCTTCAGAACTCTTACCTCCAAAAAAGGACTAGTGTCCACCTCCCTCCCTCCAAAGCTTCTGTTACTTTGTGGCCCCTTCCTTTTTTCCTTTCTTTGTGAACACTGAACAAGAGTATTTTTTCAGGATGTCTGCTTCTTCTTGTTCCCCCTCTGCACACACATACACACACCCCCTTTTTAATCTTACAATAATAATAATAAACTTTATTTTTAAGCGCCTTTCAAGTACCAAGGTGCTTTACAATAATAAAACATGATTCCTTAAAAACTATAACATTAATATATAACAATTACAGATAGTAACAATTCACTGGTAAGCCTGATTCCACAATAGAGTTTTAAGTGCCTGTTTAAAACCCCCACGGTCATGCATTCCCGAAGCTGACAGGGCAGAGAATTTCAGAGGGTGGGGGCCGTGAACATAAGTGCATGGGCCCCAGAAGATTTCAAAATTATCCTCGAAATCTCCAGCAACCCCTCGTCAGCCGAGCGGAGCTGTTGCACAGGGTATCAGAAGCTCTTTCAAGTAGTCAGACCCAAGTCCGTGTAGGGCTTTGTAGGCCAATAAACCTACCTTAAAGGTGATCCGCCACTGAATTGGCAGCCAGTGCAAATCGCACGCCACAGAAGTAATATGAGACCTCTGAGACACAGCAGTCAAGCAGCAGCATTCTGTACTAGCTGCAAGTGGTGGATATCAACCCCAGGAAGCCCTAAGTAAAGGGAGTTGCAATAGTCAAGGTGCGAGGTCACAAAGGCATGGACCAACACAGGCAGCTCTCTGGACGGAACAAGGTGTTTGACCCTGGCAATATTCCTAAGATGGTAAAAGGCAGACCTGAAGACTGTTGACACTTGATAATGAAGGGTCAGCCCATCATCAAGTACCACTCCCAGGTCACGTACCTGTTCTGAGGTAAGGATCTGAGAGCTGGTCAGTCCTCAACCCCTCTATTCTGTGACCTGGGTCCACGACCATAACCTCAGTCTTTCCCGTGTTCAACTTTAGCCAGCTTGAATTCATCCAGTCCTTGATTTCTGTGAGGCAGTTATTAAATACTGAGAGAGCACTAACCTGGTCGGGGGTAAAAGACAGGTAGAGCTGGGTATCATCAGCATAGCAGTGAGACCTCAGCCCATACCATCTTACAATGTCTCTGAGGGGTAGCATATACACTGCAAATGGCATGGGGGACAACACTGAGCCCTGAGGGACCCCACAGGACAGAGGGAGTGAGTCAGAAGAAAATATCCCCTATACAATTGTCTGTGTTCTGCCCATTAGGAAAGATGTAAACCATCTGAGGACTGTACTTGTCAGGCCACAGATGAACCTCAGATGCTCAAGTAGCACCCCATGGTCTACAGTGTCAAGAGCTGAGGAGAGATCAAGGATTACCAGAATGGAACAGTTTCTCCAATCTCTTGCCATCAGGAGATCATTGAGCACCCGAACCAGAGCAGTCTCAGTTCTATGTCTCTTTAGGAAACCAGACTGGAGAGGTTCATAGACATTATGGATGGTCAAGTGGTTCTCCAGTTGAGTTGCCACTACTTTCTCAATAACCTTTCCTATAAAGGGAAGGTTTGAGATGGGTTTGTAGTTAGCTAGAGCGTCTGGGTCCAATGAAGCTTTCTTCAGAAAGGGTGTCACCACCGCCTCCTTCAGGGAGCTTGGAAACTCACCCGATTCCAACAGACAATCTGAGCCAGAACCGGGCCAATGATATCAAAACAACCCCAAAACAGGGAAGTTGGGCCTGGATCTAAACCTCAGCATGTAGGGCGCATCCCCTGGACAATCCGCATAATATCCATGAACTTCAGCAGGTCAAAGGAACTCCAGGAAGTACAAGGTATAGTGACCGAGCACCGATCAACAGCATCCCCCACAGAATGAGTCAAGAGGATCTCCGACCTGATGTCGGCCACCTTATTCACAAAGAATCGAGCAAGCTCATCACACTCCATTTGTGAAAAAGCTCAATGGAGCTGCAGACAGGCTGGGTTGCACAACCTGTCCACAGTTCGGAAGAGTTGAGCTGGACGATTCTGAGTGACAGCAATCTCCCTGGACAGGAGCTCTGCCTTTTTACGGGAGATCACTGATTGGAAGGTCTGATAATGCTCCACCAAACTAAGATGGTCAACCTCCAGGGCGGATTTCCGCTAATGATGTTCTAACAAACCAAGGGGTCCGAGGGTGAAGTGGGAGAGGACAAACCCGTGCAGGAGCAATCAGGTCGAGGGCCAAGGAGATGGCCTTATTATAGGCCAGGACCAACAGCTCTGGACCTGAGCTGGCATCAGGGAACTCTGAGAGATCAATCACTGCCACTAACTCTTCAGGGCTCACATTCCGTAAAAGGCAGTAACTGACCATCTCCACAGAGGCAGACTTACAAAGGGTGGCTGCAAAAATTTTACCTCACAGTGTAATGATTGGACCAACTGACAGGTTCCACCCCCAAATCAGAGGCCTCAATCCCCAGGAGGAAAACCAGATCCAAAGAATGACCATGATTATGGGTAGCTGAGGAAACAATCTGTGTGAAGCCCAGTGATGTCATCAGTTGGAGGAAGTGTTGTACAAAAGGCGAGAGTTCATCGTCAACCCAAGCATTGAAGTCACTCAGAACCATCAGTCTGGGCGACTCCAATGCCATGTTGACGGCGAAGTCTGACACTTCTTGCAGGAATCGCTTTTCGTCCCCAGGTTGACGGTAGGCGAGAGCTATCCTGTAGCCCACCAGCTACCACAGTACATTCAAAGGATTTGGTTTCCTCTACTGGTACACCAGTGAGGCCCAACTCAGTCTTGAAACAGATCGCTACCCCCCCCCAACAGTCCAATATAGAGCGGTGTATCACCGATTGCCCAACTGGAATTGCCGCTTCCAAAGTGGGGCCGGCATTTTCATCCAGCCAGGTCTTGGTGATGTAAGCCAGATCAGCTGTTCCAACAAAATCCACAATAACTGTGGTTTTGTTCTTAATAGATCTGGCATTGCATAACACCACCCGAGTTGGACGTGGTTCATAAGCTGTCCCAGCTACTTGCCCATCAATTAAGATGGTGTCCTTGGGTATGGCGACTAGACATGGAGCATCATGTTTCAGGCTCCATTTCACCTAGGGCATCTCCTAGGCCTAACCAGCCCTACGGAGAGATCTGCTCATTCATCCTCCAATGTCCAACCCCGGTCTTCCACTTTTGACTTGGGTACCAAAAAAATGTCTTGTCCCCTTTTGTTACCCCCAAGGCTGTTCTCTCTCTTCAGATTGCACCTTTGCACTCCTTTCTGCTTTCCCTGCTTTCCTTTGTTTGCACTAATACACCTCCCTATCCTCCTCCCTCTGTGTCTTCTCATACCTTCTGAATGCTACCCTTTACCTTTTCAGCCACCTCTTTCAAGAACTACAGCAGTCTCTTTTTCCTCTTGCTTTTGTTCTTGTTGGACACAAAGATTTGTTGCCTTCACTATGTTCCCTTTTATCTTTGCCCACTGTTACTCCACCCCACCCAGGCCATTCCCCGCAGGACATCCCTAAGACATTCACCTTTGCCCCATGTGGTTCAATTAAGCAGCTGTCCTTATACTGATCCACCCCAAACGGTGATCACTGGTTCCCAAGTCCCACCACTATAGTGAAGGAATTGTGTAGTAGTACAGGATGAGGAGTGTGTAACCTTCTCACCTCCCCACCTTCCCAGAGTCCACCAAAGTCCAGCTACACTGCCTCTGCCTAGGCATCCTCTGGGGGACTGGTGACAGAAATGGTGCCCCTGAGTGGTGCAGAAGGTTCTCTGCACCCTTGCCAGTTCAGTCCAGAGTCCAGCAACTTCTGCCTCATCCCAGAGAGGTGAGTACAACTGGGGCAGCACCTCAGTCCCCAGAAGGTGTCCCGGAAGATTGCAGCACCACACCCTATGCTCTTTCTTTCCTTTACATTAACGTCTGTTGAATTTTCCCTGTACCTTACTGCCTCTTTTCAGCACCCATTCATTTCCTACCTTTTCTATTGCTTGTCTGAAATGTATTTAGTACCCTACCCTAGATAGAGTGTCTCTAATTTTCCTTTTTTAATAATAATAATAATCTTTATTTTTACCGTGCCTTTCCTAAACCAAGGTGCCTTGGCAATAAAATACAAAAATAGGTTACAATAAAACATAAATACAATAAATACAGAGTTTCATAAAATTCAGTAAAATACCATCAGGTAGAGTAGGCTTGATGCCACAGGTAGGTCTTTAGGGCCTGTTTAAATCCCTTCATGATCACGCACTCCTGAAGCCGGCGGGGTAGACAATTCCAGAGGGCTGGTGCCGCATACATAAATGCACGGGCCCCTGAAGATTTTAAGGGAAAGGGAACATTGTTTAACCAGGAGTAGCACACTAAGCTGAAGCTTGTTTCCAGATGCGACCTGGGAGCACAAGGAGGTTAAGTGATTTGCTCAGGATCACATAGTATGCACCTAAGCAGCTATGGGACTCAAACCCAGGTCTCCAGATCTGCAGCTCAGAGCCTTAACCCACTGCACTATACTGCCTCCTAATGAGACCCTTGGAATCTCAAGCAACCCTTTGTCAGTTGAACGGAGCAATCGCCCGGGGCAGTATGGCACCAGAAGCTCTTTCAGGTAGTCCGGGCCAAGTCCATGTAGGGCTTTATAAGTCAGAAGTCCAACTTGCTGTGGATGTGTACTACTTCTTACTCGCGTACCCAAACTTATTTGTTACCCTAGCCTAGATAGGGTGTCTCCTACTTAGAAACATAGACTTTGATGGCAGATAAGGACTGCTTGGTACTCCCAGTCTGCCCATTTCCCTACATATTGGATAAGCTGCAGATTCTAGTTAACCAACAGCCTACTTCCTCCTATCCCCCACTATAACTGCCTTATGTCTGTCCCATGCATTCTTGAATTCCCCCACTGTTTTTGACCCCACGACCTCCTCAGGAAGTCAGTTTCATGGGTCCACCACCCTCTCCATGAAAATACACTTCCTGATATTGCCCCTGAGCCGTCCTCCCTCTATCTTCAAATTGTGCCTTCTTGTTCTTGCACATCTCTTTTTCTGAAAGATGCTCTTGTCTTGGACTTTGTTGATTCCCTTGAGGTACTTGAAAGTTTCTATCATGTCCCCCCTCTCCTTCCTTTCCTTAAAGGTATACATATTAAGCTCTTTAAGTCTCTCTTCATGTGGTTTCTGTCGCAGACCCTGCACCATTTTAGTTGCCCTCCTCTGGACTGCCTCCATCCTTTCTATGTCCTTGCGGAGATGGGGTCTCCAGAACTGCATGCAGTACTCTAGATGGGGTCTCGCCAACTGTCTGTACAGAGGGATAACAACTTCCTGTTTTCTACTAGTGAAGCCTCTCCCTATGCATCACAGTATCCCCCCAGCCCTCCTTGCTGCCTTCTCACATTACTTGCCTACCTTAAGATCATCTGATATGACTACCCCCAGGTCCTTTCCATTTTTGTTGTTGTTAGTCCCTCCCCCCGCATTGTGTACTCTTCCCCTGGGTTTTTGATTACCAGGTACATTACTTTGTACTTTTTGTTTGCTTGCATGTGCAGAAACATAGTCCATCATCCAGTTTTCGAGTGTGGCAGCCCTCTTCCAATTCAGTCAGTGTGTTTGCAGGCGGCGGCGCAGTTTCTCCAATGCCTGCTGGAGCTGTCATGACAGCTCAAAATGCAGATGGCGTACAGTTGAAAGGGGAGTTACGCTTCAGTGAGCAGCGATAAGGTATCGCCTGCTCTATACGCTCCCCTACACACACACACACACGCCACGCATACTGGAAGTGCTCGCCTCCCCACGCACACTGTCTTGCGGAGGGGTGCCCAATCCCAGTTGGCTGTGCTGCGTGCCCCCCAAAACAGTGTTCCATATGCCAGAGCTGGGTGCCCACCCCAGTGTGTGCCACACATGTATAGCTGATGGGGTGTCCAATCTCCATCGGCTCCACTAGTTCCACACCCCAGGTACAGGGTGCCCACTGGGAGCCCACCCCACCGTGGCAGCATGTACTATCACCGACAGGGTGCCCAATCCCCGTCAGCTCACGCCCTCCCAGCCATCCTTGTGCCACGCTGGAGCCCACCCCAGCGTGGCAAATGTCCCACGTCGTCATTTAAAAACAAAAACCTGAAACTGAAAACAGTCCCTCGCAGTCTCTGCCCCCACCCAGCGCTCACCCACTCTCACCTCCCCACACACACCCCCTCACCCCATACTACCTCCGGACTCCGGTGCGACGATCTTCGGTGGACCGGGAACACGTCTGCACTCTTCAAAGCGGACCGCGAACTGAGGAAATGTCGGTAAGCTGTATAATGGGATAGACAGGGTTTTTTCAACTTTGCTGCATATCTCAGGCATTTTTTGGAATTTTTGCACCAAATTTTCAACATGGGGTTGTTGGGACCCCATCTCATGAATGCTCTCACTGTCATGGGCGTTACTCGGGCCGAAGGGTGATTTATGATCACTGCGTGAAATCACCTTTCAGGACTAAGTAGTGAGCTCTTTACTGCCACCTGTTCATAAGGTGGGCTCTCAAAAGCCTATGTTGAAAATTTGGTGGAAAAATCCTAAAATTACTGTTTTCTGGCGTGCATTGCGCAGTTCCTCATAGCTTGTAAGTTCTAAAATTCTCAATATTTTCACTCCAGATTTTCAACATTGCCATTTTCCACACCTCCTTATGAGCAGTACAGCTGTCATTTTTCACATCTTGCCCAAAACATGTTTCCGCCCATGTAGCGCACAATGGCGCAGTCGGTGTGCAAAATCAATGTATGGGACACATTAAGAAAATCACAGTGACACTGTTCATGAGCAGAGGTCTTAACATGGCTATGTTGAAAATTTGGTGAAAAAATTCTAAAATGACTGTTTTACGAGTGCGCGTTGCGCAGTTCCTACGCAGGCTCGTAAGTTTGCGAATTTTCAATATTTTCACTCCAGATTTTCAACATTGACACTTTATTACACTTCCTTATGAGCAGTACAGCTGTCATTTTTCACATCTTGCCCAAAACGTGTTTCCGCCCATGTAGAGCGCAATGGTGCAGTCGGTGTGGGAAATCAATGTGTGGGACACATTAAGAAAATCACAGTGGTACTGTTCATGAGCAGAGGTCTTAACATGGCTATGTTGAAAATTTGGTGAAAAAATTCCTAAAAATGACTGCTTTACGACAGGCGTCGTTCTAGAATTCTCATGCACCTCAGTAAGTCGTTTAATTTTCTATATTTTCACTCCAGATTTTCCACATTGCTATTTTATTACACTTCTTATGAACAGTACAGCTGCTATTTTTACATGTCGCCTAAATGTGTTTCCGCACATGGCGCATAATGGTGCAGTCGGTGTGTGAAAGCAATGTTTGGGACAGATTAAGAAAATCACAGTCATACTGTTCATGAGCAGAGGTCTTAAAATGGCTATGTTGAAAATTTGGTAACAAAAGTCCATAAAATGACTGTAACAGTGAGCATTGCACAGTTTCCATGCACCCTCGTAAGTTCATGACTTTGTAATATTTTCAGTCCAGATTTTTCACCAGCCATTTTCCACACTTCCTTATGAACAGTACAGCTGTCATTTTTCACAACATGGCGAAATGTGTTTCACATTTCAGTGCAGAGATCGTGGTTGCTGTGGGGAATCATTGTTCGGGACAGATAAAGAAAATCACAGTGACACTGTTCATGATCGGACCCAAAATGCCTGTGTTGACAATCTGCTGTAAAAATCCCCAACCTAATTCCATTCACGTGTGCATTGCACAGTTTCTATGTACGCTCGTGACTTTACCAGTTTTTTTTAATATTTTTACTGCAGATTTTCAACATTGCCATTTTTTACACCTCCCCATGAACAGTACAGCTGTCATTTTTCACGTACTGTTCGGAATGTGTTTTTGCACCTGTGGTGCTAAATGCCGTAGTCGCTGTGCGTAAGCAGCTTTGGGCTAACAAACTGATATTGCCACTGTTCATGAGGTGGGGGTCACAAAAAAAACTTGTTGGAAAATTTGGAGTGAAAATACCAATGAATGCCTGAGGTGTTAGGGTTTCCAACCATAATGCCCCACCCTGTAGAGAATGACAGGCATCAGGGGTGTGACTTGGGATTCTTGCCTGTAATGCTCATACCATTCCACACCTGCAGCCAGTGAGAGGCATCGAGATATGCCTTGGACTCTTCGGCCCCAAAGTTCACCCCATTCTCCTATACCACACCCATCTCACGTATTTCCTGATGCAATGGGAGGCGCATAAGGGCAAAGACCCCAAGGCACACCGTGACACTTGTCAGTGTCTGCAGGGTAGGGTGTGGTGAAATGGCATGGCCGTTATGCCTGACGACCCAAGGGCACACCCCAATGCCTGTCACTCTCTGCAGGGTGGTGGTGGGGTTGGCTTCAGTTCAATACTTCACTGCCATTTCTATTATGTAGCTCTGTAACTCCTACACTACCAATGCCAATGCCAGCAAGCAAACATTCGGCATTGACAAATTGCTTATTTGCATTGAATCTAAGCTGCCATATTTTTAACCATTCCTCCAACCTTGCTAAGTCTCCTTCTCATCCTTTCCACCCCCACCCCCGTGTATCAACCCTGCTGCAGATCTTTGTGTCATCTGCAAAGAGGCATACTTTTCCTTCCAGCCCCTCTGCAATGTCTCCTAAAAAGACATTAAAGAGGACCGGTCCCAGTACTGAACCCTGCGGTACCCCACTAGTAACCACCCTTTCTTCAGAATGTACTCCATTTACTATTAACCTCTGCTTCCTGTTGGCCAGCCAATTTGTTACCCAGGCAACCACCCTAGGATCCACTCCCAAGCTGGCTAACTTGTTTATTAATCTTTTGCTTGGGACTGCATCAAATGCCTTGCTAAAGTCTAGGTAGGTCATATCCACAGCCCCTCCCTGGACTACTACTTTGGTCACCCAGTCAAATAAATCTACCAGATTCGTCTGACATGATCTTCCCACTGTGAATCCATGCTGCCGGTACTATGTGATAAGGGCGACTGCAGGACGGCGACTGGCAGAAGGGTGAAAAACCACCAGGGTGACTGAAAAACAGTTTGTTGTTTAATGCGGGGGACTTCACCACCCGCACCACCCTCATGGGGCTTGTCCCCACCCCCTTACTTAGGATTCCTACTCTGGGGAGGCACAGCTCGGGGAAAGAGGGGAAATCCCAGGTCACTCATATTGTCGGCACCGTTGTGCCATCACCCTTACAACTAGTCGTTGACATTCAGTCGCCCACATCACAGACTACTCATGCTGCCTTGGGTCCTGTGCCCTGCTGGCCTCTAGGTACTCAACATTTCTTTCCTTCAGAAGTGATTCCATCATTTTCCCTACCACTGAGGTCAAACTAACAGGTCTGTAGTTTCCTGCTTCTGCCTTGCTCCCACTTTTGGGAAGAGGAATCACATCTGCCCTCCTCCAGTCCTCAGGTACCTCCCCATCCTCCCATGATTTGTTAAAAAGAGTAGTCAGTGTTGTCACTAGGTCTCTCCGTGGTTCTTTTAGAATTCTTGGGTGAATTCCATCATGCCCCATAGCTTTGTCCACCTTGAGTTTTAGGAGTTCTTTCAGGACCCTTTCTTTTGTGAATGGACTGGTATTGGCACCCCGTCCAGAGTGCTTCTATTTTTTGGTTTAGGTACCTCCCCCTCCTCCTCTTCTTCTTCTTCTTTTGTGAATACTGAGCAAAACTATTCATTCAGTATCTCTGCGTTTTCATTGTCATCCTCTGCTCACTTCCCCTCCCCTTTATTGAGCCTCACTATTCCTCCATTGGTCTTCCTTCACTCCCTGATGTAGCTATAAAAGGCTTCATCCTCCTTCTTAACTGAGTTGGCTATCTTTTCCTCGGTTTGGGCCTTCGCTATTCTGACTGCCTTCTCCACTTCCTTCCACTTTAACTGATACAGTTCTCTGTCCTGCTCCTTCTGTAATTCCTTATACTTCCTGACTGCTATCTTTTTCTCCCTAACCTTCCCCGCTACCTCTTTTGAGCACCATAGTGTTTTTTTACTTTTTGTTTTATTTATTTGCTTCACACAAAGATTTGTTGCCTCTGTGATGGCAGTTCTGATTTTTTCACCATTGTTCTTCCATCCCTCCTTCCTGCCCATTTGCTAGTGCATTCCTTAGGCACTCACCCATTTTGCCAAAGTCAGCCCTCCTAAAGTTCAGTACCTTTGTCTTTGTATGGCTTGACTCCATGGCTGAGTTTATTGTGAACCACACTGTTCAGTGGTCGTTAGTTCCCAGATGGCTACCCACTTCTAAATTTGTGATCCTCTGTCTGTCTCCATTTGAGAGTACCAGGTCTAAGATTACTCCCTCCCGAGTGGGTTCCAACACTAGCTGTCTGAGGCATGCCCCCTGCAGGGCATCGAGAATGACCCCGCTCTTGGATATGGCTGCAGCACATGTGCTCCAGTTAACAGCTGGCATATTCACGTCCCCAATCAACCATCTCTTCCCTTTTCTGCCATTCTAAGGATGCCTTCTATCATTTTCTTGTCCATTTCCTTCCCCTCAGATAGGTAAGCAATAAGATAAGGCCGGAGTGCATTACATGATAACCGCCACTGTGATGTTGTTAGGGCACAAGGCCGCAGGGGCCGGGCACTGTTTGCCCCTCGGGAGGCGGTTATCACAGTGTAATGCACCCACCCGACTGTCTTATTGCACTTATAAAATGGCCTTCTATTTTTTAATAAAGGTTTCATTAATGGAATAAGTATTTTAACATTAAAAAGTTGTAATTTATATGTGATTGTAATCTAAAGTAGTCCCTACACCTTTAATGTACAGCTTTGCCTTGTGGTCTTTTGACCCAATGGAACCTCCATATATATAGTATTGTAGTTCTCCTGCCACCCACTCCCACCCCCCACAGTTTGCTTTGTTGTTAAATTACACATTAAATATAGTAGTTGTAGTAGAAATCTTTTTTTTTCAATGGATGGAAGAGGGAGCTGCAAAAGAGTGCCTCTCAGTTTGTAGTCAGTTTTCAATCGGGTGCTGAATGTAGCAGTGAAGTTAAAAAAACCAAAAAAGAAAGAGATTGCGCTGTTAAAGACATCTGTCAACTGTTCTTTACTTCACCTTGGTACATCAGATTCTGCTTTTGAATGAAAACTGGCAGGACCTTTTTATCACAGGAGGAGAACAAGTGTGTGTGAGGTAAGGGGCGGCTGTTCAGATGGCATTTTTTTTTCTATTCATGTTCTTGTTTAGCAGACGGCAACATCTTGCTCGCTCCTCCAGCCCTCTTTTTTTTTTTTTACCAGCTTCCGCCAGCTCACTCACACTTTTAAGCAAGCTGTCAGTTGTCTCTATTTACTTCAACTTGCCTCGGTAGTTTCTGTGTTTGAGTAAGAACTGGCAGGACCTGTAAAAGGAGGAGAACAAGTGTGTCTGTGATGTAAGGGATGGCTGTACAGACTGAATTTTTTTTCCTGTTTTGATCTTGTTCAGGAGCCACCAACGGCTCACTCGCTCCTCTGTCCGTTGCTTTTTTTTTTTGCCAGCTGCCAGCAGCTCACTCGCTCCTCCTTCCCTTGCTCCTTCCCTCTATTACTGTACAACAGAATACCAAAACAAGTAAATAAAATGAATGAGAGAAAGTTGTGGGTATAGCTGTATTACTGTTTCACTCACTTGCTCGATTGTGCCCACATTGTTAATAATGTTGGTGGGCTAAAAAATGGCGACCACAACTAACTGTGATATTCTAATTACAATGTCAAAAAATGAATCACTGAGCATTGGATTCTGTACTAAGGCTGTTTTACTTGGACTAATTATATATAGCGCAACATTGTCCCATATTGCACTATAAATAACCAATCAGATAGCTCTGTTAGTGTATGGCATTTTATAAGGGTCTGTATACAACCCTTGTGTGGATTGTGGTGCCATTGCCTGTCTCCTAGGTGACCCACAGTGCCTCCTCTCCTCCCTGTTTACCCTTTAGTTCTGTTGCTTTGATCCCTTCCCTTCTCTTGCGTAGAGAGCTACTCCTCCTCCTCTTTTACCCTCCCTGTCCTTCCTGTAGACTTGTGTACCCTGGTATGTTGATATCCCAGTCAGGGTTTTCTGTGTACCATGTTTCTGTGACTGGTACAATATCCAGGTGTCCCTCTTCCATCAAGGCCACTAGTTCAGGAAGCTGTGACAAGTGTTTTGACTCATTTATTTATTTATTTGTTTCTTTTAAAGAAAATTATCTGAGGATCAGTAGCAGGATTTTTAGGACAGTAAATTAATAAAAAGGGAACTAGGAGAGCTTCAGTAGCAGACAACTAGTGGAATAGCAATATAATTGCAGTGTAATGTGGGGAGTGGTGCAATGCAGTGGCTGTGAGGTAGCCATATTCAGGCAGACCTTCTGGACACTGAGGTGCTGCCCTATCTTGCATCTCTCTCTGGACTGCGTGGATGAGGTGGGCCAGGACTCAGAGCGGAAGTAAACTGGGTCAGAGTACCATCACCCCTATCCAGAGACCACCCAGGTCCAATGCAACTGCCTCAAAGGATGCCGAGAACGAGGAGCACTTGGATGACAGTGGGCTCAGGGAGGGTTAGAGCGGTCAGGCAGAGGCACATCCCAGATCCTATTCCACTCAAGAACACATATGCCAAACTGGCAAACGAGGACAACCAAATAGAGGTACCCAGAGAAGTGGAAGGAAAGGATGTGGAGGTTAGCCAAGGAGGTGACCTCAGCGGGGAAAGCAGTGGACCCCAGAGGAGGAGGAAGCGAATCCTGGTGGGGGACTCCATCATAAGAGGGATCCAGCTAAGAACACAGGAGGGGGAGGACAGGGAGGTGAGGTGCCTACCAGGTGCCATGGCATGGAGGGATGGAAGGAAGATCCTGGGGATCACTGGGAAGACAAGACAGGAGGGTGAGCTGGATGTCATTATCCACCTAGGTACTAATGACCTGGTAAATGGGGAGCCAAAGGAAGTTCAGGAAGAGTTTAGGAAATTGGGGAGGGGTCTCAAGCAAGTAGCTAATTCTGTAACTTTCTCAGAGGTACTACCTGTGAGAGGCAAGGGAGAGCATAGGAGTGCATGCACCAGGAACTTTAACTCATGGTTGAAGAACTGGTGCTGTGAGGAAGGGTTTGGATTCATTGGTGACTGGGGACCCACCTGGGAGGGATGGAGGTTTGTTCAAGCCTGACGCCTGCATCCATCCTGGAGAATCCAAGCACTCAATGATAAGTTTAAATGCTACATTGACAAACAATTAAACTAGCAAAGGGGCAGGCCAACAAGGAGGGTACCTATTGCTCACCCCACAGCTAGCAGTGGAACCAGTGAACCAGAGGTGGCTATATCTTCAAAGCAGTGCGCAAGATGGAGATTAGTGCCCAAGAGGTGGATAGGCAGAAAAGGGGCAAAATTCAGCAGAAGGGCAGACAGCAAGGAGAGCCAGGGATAAAGGACAACCAAGGAAGGGGCTGGAGTAGAACAGTGAAACAGTCTAGGGAGGTCAAATCATGGAAAGCCATATGTGCAAATGCCAGGAGCCTTAGCAACAAGATGGAAGATCTGGAGGCTGTCATGGTGCAGTCAGACCTGGACATTGTGGCCATCACTGAAACCTGGTGTAATGATAACCACGACTGGGAGATGGCCATACCTGGCTACAACATATTCAGAAGAGACAGAGCAGGCAAGAAGGGAGGAGGAATGGCACTGTATGTGAAAAATGACATAAGGGCCACAGAGATCCAGGAGGAACAAAATGGGGGAGAGATACTGTGGTTAAGCTGGAAAGGAAAATGGGACAGCCATCGCAGAGGTGTGGGTCTATAGACCACCAGCCCAGGAGGAAGAAACAGATAGGGAGTTGATGCTAGCCATCCAAAGGATAGCAGACAAGGTGAGGTAGTACTGGTTGAGTCTCAATATTCCAGACGGGACTGGAGCATCCCAGCAGCAGCATCAACTAGGGAGAGTTTATCCTGGACTCCTTCAGGGTGCCTTCTCAAGCAACTGGTCATGGAACCAACTCGGCAGAAGGCAATACTGGACCTTGTGCTCACAAACAGGGACAGTATGATGGGGTAACAGTGGTTAGCACCTGGGGAACAGTGACCACCAGTCATTGTGGTTTGAAATCACATAAAGAGCAGAACCAAACCACACAAAAACACGATCCTGGATTTTAGGGGCAGACTTTGGGAAAATAGGGAGATACTTGAAAGAGGCATTAAGGGAATGGGACAGGAATCAGGGTTGAGGAACAGTGGGCAGTATTTAAAATGGGGATTACAAGAACAACAGAATTATGCATTAAGCAGGTTAGCAAGAGGAAAGAAGAGAGGAGACCATTATGGTTTTCCAAAGAGGTAGCAAAAGTGAAAGACAAAAAGATTGCATTCAGGCAATACAAAAGACACAGGCAGAAGGGATAGGAGAAGTACCAGGAGAAGCAAAGGGAGGCAGGGAGGTCAGTAAGGAAGCCAAAGCTCAGACAGAAGAACACATTGCAAAATCAGTGGGTAAAGGGACAAAACCTTTTACAGGTACATAAGTGAAAAAGAAAGACAAAGGGAGGATAGTGAGACTGAAGGGGAGGATGGGGGCTGTGGAGGATGACAACAGTAAAGCTGACATATTGAACAGGTATTTCTGCTCAGTCTTTACTGAGGAAGAGGAGGATGGGTCTGAAGGAGTACAAGGGGTGAGAATGGTGCAGAAATGGACACAAGTCCCTTTAAATGAGAAAGGGTCCTGAAGGAACTGGAAGTAATAAGAGTTGATAAAGCAATGGGGCCAGATGGGTGCACCCCATGGTCTTAAAGAACTAAGAGTGGTGGTGGCTGAACCTCTGGCTATCCTGTTTAGCCGATCACTGGAAGAGGGTACCCAAAGACTGGAGGACAGCAGATGTAGTCCCCTTATACAAAAGCGGGAACAAAGAGGAAGCAGGAACTACAGACCAGTCAACCTCACCTCAGTAGTGGGGGAAGATCATGGAAGCACTACTGAAGGAGAGATTAGTGGAACATCTGGTTGTCAATGGACTACAGGACCCAAGGCAGCATGGTTTCACCAGGGGAGGTCATGTCAGACCAACCTCGTTGAATTTTTGACTGGGTGACTGGGAGGTGGATCGGGAGGGCAGTGGACATGGCCTATGGACTTCAGCAAGGCCTTTGACACTGTGCCACATAGAAGACTACTACACAAACTGGGGAATATGGGTGTGGGCAGGACAGTAGTGTGGTGGGTAGGTAACTGGCTGGGTGGCAGGACACAGAGGGTGGTGGTAAATGGCTGTCACCCACAGAGGGAAGAGTGACCAGTGGGGTACCACAGGGATCAGTGCTGGGACCGGTCCTATCTAACATCTTCATCAGTGACATTGCGAGGACCTAGAAGGCAGAATTTCACTGTTCGCTGATGACACAAAGCTCTGTAACAGAGTAGACACACCAGAGGGTGTAGACAGAATGAGAAGGGACCTGCAGAAACTTGAAGAATGGTCAGGGTTTGGCAGTTGAAAGTCAATGCAAGAAGTGCAAGATAATGCATATGGGCACAAAACCCTGGCACAATATATCAGTTGGGGGTGAGGATACAGCATGCACCAAACAGGAAAGGAATCTTGGGTTATCATCTCTGATGACCTCAAGGTAGGGAAACAGTGTGACAAGGCAGCAGGTAAAGCAAATAGGATGCTGGGATGTATAGGCAGGGGCATCACCAGCAGGAAAAGGGAGGTCATAATTCCGCTATACAAGACACTAGTGAGGCCCCACCTGGAGTACAGTGTACAGTTCTGGAGACCATACCTACGTAAGGACATAGACAGGGTAGAGAAGGTTCAGAGGAGGGCAACAAAGATGGTGCATGGATTGCATCACAAGTCCTATGAATACAGGTTGAAGGAACTGAACATGTACTCCCTGGAGGAGAGGAGGGAGAGAGGGGATATGATAGAGACATATAAGTATCTCACAGGGAGGAACAGGGTGCAGGAATACACTATTTTAAGTAAAAAGATGTACTAGGACTAGAGGGCATGGGATGAAGTTGGAGGGAGGACGATTCAGAGGAAACATGAGGAAGAATTTCTTCACAGAATGGGTGGTGGACAAGTGGAACACCCTGCCAGAGGAAGTGGTGGGGGCTGAAACAATCACGGGATTTAAGAATGCGTGAGATAGACATAAAGGAATTCTGGAGGTCAGGGGTAAGGGGCAACAGACTTCTAGGAAAACATAAACTGAACTTACAAGCTCAAATGGGCAGACTGGGTGGGCCATAGGCCCTTATCTGCCGACACTGTCTATGTATCTATGTACCCAGACTACGGCATTGGTACTCATCACAATCCATTTTTTGATGGCCTTTCTTCTTTTAGTCCCACCTCTGCCCTTACTGTTGTTGCCTTTTTCTCCATTTACCCCTGTCCTGCTCCCTATCGACCTCTCTACCTTGTTGTTTACCTCGCTAACTACCCTATTTTGTGGGGGGAGGCTGGGAATTCCCTGCTTCTTATCAGTGCTTCCCCCCTTGCCTAGTTTAAAAGCTTGCCATTGAAGCATTTAAACCTATCACATAGGAGCCTGGTTCCGCTCTCGGACTTTCCCTTTTCTAGCCACTTACCTGTACCTACCTGATCCTGGTTGCTACCACTCCTTACCCACTAGATGTTTTCCAACTACTTGTAGCTACCTACCCTGAAGCTGATTACTTCAGTATAGCAGAACACAATAGTGAGCCATCTGCTACTTTGGCCTGGTGTTCCTCCTGTACAGCCCTGTGCAGATTGCAGATGATCTGTGGACAACTGCAGATGCCTTACGATAGATGTTCCACTCATGAAGTGGGACATAGAAACATAGAAACATAGAATTTGACGGCAGATAAGGACCGCTTGGCCCACCCAGTCTGCCCATTTCCCTACCTAATGGATAAGCTGCAGATCCTAGTTAACCAGCAGCCTACTTCTTTCTGCCCCCAACCCCTAGAATTGCCTTATGACTGTCCCATGCATGCTTGAATTCCACCACTGTTTTTGACTCCACAACCTCCTCCGGAAGGCCGTTCCATGCATCCACAACCCTCTCTGTGAAAAAATACTTCCTTAAATTACCTCTGAGCCGACCACCCTCTGTCTTCAAATTGTGTCCCCTTGTTCTTGCACACCTCTTGTTTTGAAAGATGCTACCCTCTTGGACTTTGTTGATTCCCTTGAGGTACTTGAAAGTTTCTGTCATGTCCCCGCTCTCCCTCCTTTCCTCAAGGCTATACATATTAAGCTCCTTAAGTCTCTCTTCATATGTCTTCCGGTGCAGACCCTGCACCATTTTAGTTGCCCTCCTCTGGACATCTTCCATCCTGTCTATGTCTTTGCGGATGGTCATGAAGGGCTATGCTGGGCAAGGGAATCTTTTATAATGCTCTTGTTAGAAAGCTCTAACCCTCTGGCATCTCCACCCCCAATTACACACCTGATTCATAAGGCTTACTTAATCTTCTCACCCCCAAGATTAGTTTCCTGAAGTAAGTTCCCCACACTACCTGTTGCAAATTTAAAGACAAATCTCAAAGTGCCTCAAACACCGATTAAAAATCTCTTTCCTCCACCTTCCCACTTACACAGCTACTTTAAGTATGAAGAGAAAATATAAATAAACATATACTTATATACTGTACCTCTAGGTTAAAGCTGGGTGCTTACTTTCCTCTCTGTCAGCAGTTCCAGCACTTCCTGTAAGGAAGATGCTCTATTTTGTCTGCATTTCCTTTACTCAGGGGTATATCAAACAAGCATTTGTCAATGCCGGGTGTTTGCTTGCTGGCATTCGCATTGGTAGTGTAGGAGTTAGAGAGATGCATAATAGGAATGGCAGTGAAGTATTGAACTGAAGCCAACCCCACCACCACCCTGCAGAGGCTGACAGGCATTTGGGTGTGCCTTTGGGTCTTCAGACATAACGGCCACGCCATTTCACCACACACTACCCTGCAGACACCGACAAGTGTTACGGTGTACCTTGGGGTCTTTGGGCCTTACGCTCACCCCATTCCATAAGGAAATATGGTGAGATGGGTGCAGTATATGAGAATGGGGTGAATTTTGGGGCCGAAGAGTCCAAGGCACACCTCGATGCCTGTCACTGGCTGCAGGATGTGGGTGGAGGTGGAATGGCATGAGCATTACGGCAACAATCCCAAGTCACACCCCCGATGCCTGTCATAAAATGACATGCGTGCAAGAAAACATAAAAAGGATCTAACTCAGGGAGATAGTTGTATTTATTGCAGTGTGTGTGTGTGTGTGTGTGCGCGCGCGCGGGCATGTGTATATGAAGGGCCACGAATGTGTTTCTATGTACGAAATGCCCATGTGTTCATCTGTATGTGCCTTGAACATTTGTTTTGGGTGAGGCCATGAACACAGTGGCATAGTGGTCCACTGGAGGGATGTACAGTATAGTCTTTTAGGTTTGAATTTTGATTGAAAACTAGAATAAGCTATCTATTGCTATCTGTGAATAAGGCAGCTTATATGGGAAATGTGCAATACTTGAGATTTTTTTTGCATTGACCTGTGGATAAAATGCCTTGATGCTGTCTGCTTTTGATTGGACTTAGGCAAAGTGAAATTAATTAGGTACAATAAGTGCAACAGCTACGTGTGGTTATGAATATTTATTTGCACAGCTTGCATGGTGTGGAGACCAAATTATGAAAAAGTTATATAATTTCATCACAAGGATGTTGGCAATGGAACAATGCTTGTGAATCATTATAAATTATTGTCATTTAGACCTAAAGATTAGCAGGGGGTTTCTACACATCTGAAAGTTAAAGTTTTTAGGTTTGCACTTCTACCCAGGTCTTTGGACCTGTTTGCTTTGATCATGACAGGTTCTGAGGCGGTTGCACCCCCATGTAGCCTGTTTGTGCTGGCAGTGTGCCTTTTTTGAGTGCTGTTTTATTTAGTCAGCATTGAGAGAAATTAATTTTTTAGGTTAAAGCATGAAAACAATGCTATTAAGAAGCTCCCATAGCTAATTAACTATAGCATTACCTGGAGTGCAGTTTTCAGGCTGTGAAGTACTCTGTACGTGTGTGTGTGTGTGTGTGTGTGTGTGTGTGTGTGTGTGTGTGTGTGTGTGTGTGTACATGTCTGTGTATTTAGTGCAGTGCGCATATACATTTACTGTATATATGAAGGGCTATGAGTGTACTCTTACGTATGAAGTTCTTATGTGTCCATCTGAGAGGTAGTGCTGTGTGCACACGTGTCTTTTTATGCAGTTCTGTGTATGCGCATGTGTCTTTGAGAGTTGTGCATGTACATGTACAATAGTTATCTGTTTGTGTCTGGATATGTAATGCTGTGTGTGAGTGTGTATGCCTGTGTCTGTAGTGCTGTATGTCTGTGTGTATAAGCATCTGTATGTGTGGTGCTGCGAATATCTGTTTTTTTCTTTCATTTTATTAGTTTTCAGAAGAACGTCTGAGCAATCAGGGGCCCATTTTAAAAGGTCATCAGGGTCATGGGAACAAAAATAATACAAAAACTGGATTTGTTAGAAGAAAATAAACTAATCACAACTGCAACATTTATTTTATGTCACAAAATTAGTAGTTACAGTAGCTGAATCTTGGATGTAAGATTGTTCCAAAGTTTAGTTATACGAGATGAAAAAATTCTTGGACCTTGTGTAGTTTTCCTCAAAGGGGGTTGTAACCCATGAACCTATCCTCTATAACAACTTTTATTAAATAAATCAGAAATAAATGTACCAATATAGTCATTGTATAATTCATGTTCTCAGCAGATGTAAAATTCAGAAATGGGTATAACAGTGGGTTAGAGATGGAAATCATTCACATATAATACAGAAAATATGATCTCAAATTGAAATGTTAAAGGCATCCATTATAAGGGAACTGTATAAAATGCAATGATGAGTCAGAGGATATTTCTGTGCATGTGTGTGCATATGTCTGTGTACAATATGTAAGTGTGTGTGTGTGCATTCCTCTTTGTGTATCTGGGAATTTAGTGCTGTAGATGACTCTGTGTGTCTGTGTATGTAGTAGAGCTGGGCAAAAGAAGGAAATTCCAAATTCTTATAATTTTTACGAAATTCTGTGACATTTTGCAAAATTTCTCGAATGTTTTGGGAATGTTCCAAAATTCTTTAATTGGCTATAACTCGGTCCTGATGCTGCTAAAGGTCTAACATTTGACATGCTTGTTGTCTGATAAGGCCACTAAAACTGTGTCATGTTTCATAACATGTGGATGAAGGGTTGGGAATTTATAAAGGGTCAAAGTCTGGCAATTTAATATTCATGCGAACATTTCTGAAAATACTTCTATGCTTACAGCTTAGCCACCTTTGGAGCTAGATAACTGAAAACTGAGATGCATACTTTCTTGGAAGAGTCATAGAAGCTGATAAATAGAGAAGTACTGGTTATGTAAATTGTAAGTTTTAACCATGCCCTGCCTCCCAACATCTTGGATGTAAGATTGTTCCAAAGTTTAGTTGTACGAGATGCTCACTTCCAAACCCAAGTTGGCAGCATGACGCTGTAGTGCTGGCCATGGGGGTTGCCTTAAAGTCTAATATTCAGGATCAATGAATCTAACAACATTGGTGATATTCCGTTCTCTAGCCTTAAACTTATACGGGCATAAAATTCAACAGTTTACAGTACGTAATTGTGAAATGTAATTTCATAATTTCCAGATGTTTGGAGGCTTATACCTCAGTCATATTTAATGCTAGAATTCGGAAACTTGATACACATCTGTATGGGCATTCACAAAGTTGCCATTTCAAATCCAGTATAATTTGGACAAATTCTTTTTAAATTAAAATTGAAATAACCAAAATCACAGTTTTGGTGAAATGTTCACAGAAATTTCACAAAATTTTGCAGAAATAAGATCAGCATTTCACCAGAATTCCACTGGCAGAAGATAAATTTCACCCAGCCCTAGTATATAGTGGTGTCATATGTCTGTGTGCACGTGTGTGTGTGTGACTAAGTATCAACCATCACTTAGTCACTGATGTATTATTTTGGGGGGGTGGTATCTTCTCTGATATTTTATTCCATTTATTCTCTTATCTTGAAATAATCCATTGCTTCTACTTTTATTGTATTACCATTAGCAAAACTGCCTGTTGTCTGTAGTTGGCTCTTTTTAATTTGGCCCTCTTAGCCCAATAGTGTACTTGCTCAGTCAGAGTCACTAGAACCAACTCCAGCATTCTGAGATGTTAGTTTACTGTAAAATGTTACTCTATGAGAACTTACATCTTCTAGACAGACCTTACCAAAGGGATAATCCCAACACATTATATTTACATCTGGCAGTATCTACCTGGGCAGTATTAAGGTACGTAGTTGTGTGCATACCTTCACCCTTCTTTCCTGAAGAGTTGTATGGAAGCCAATACTGGTATGCTGATCCATTACAAGCTGTTTCCACTTTATCATTTTGCTGCTTGCATGGCCCCCTGGGCACTGAGATGGGATACTCAATGGGGTGCCGTCAGTCAGCACCCCATGAGGGGGAACTGGGAACAGGACGCCAGCATCCCAGTGATAGTCTTTAAAGTTCTAGACAAATAACAGTTCCCAGAGACTCAGCCAGGAGGTTCAGTACCAGTTCTTGGAACCTAAGTGACACCTCCTGAACCTGGCAAGTCCCCTCTGTCTGGTTGCTTCTGAAACCTACAAGGGATGAGTCCTGTTACTGGCAATGTAGATCGTTCTCATTTTGCTGCAAATCCTCTTTTTCTCTGAGGAGGATCCTTTTTTTGGCATAGCAATGGTGTTGAGACCAATGTCATGTAATTTTTTTTCTTTTTCAATTGTTTAACCAGGAGTGGCACACTAAGCTGAAAGCTTGTTTACAGGTGTGACCTGGGAGCACAGGGAAGTTAAGTGACTTGCTCAGGGTCACACAGTATGAAAGTGGGGGCTGTGGGATTCAAATCCAGGTCTCCAGATTTGCAGCTCAGAGCCTTAAACCACTACACTATACTGCCTTCTGAACTTGTGTAACTTGTAACTTGTGTAATAATATATCATGGTCCATAATATCAAATGCCTTGCTTAGGTCCAAGAAGACTGCACTGACATGATCTTAAGTGCCAAGTACAGTTTGCCAATCGTTTGTCACCTTAGCCAAGGCAGATACTGTGCTATGTGTTGATCTGAAGCCTGACTGTAATGGACTGAGAATGTTGGAGGTTTCTGAATGCTGTCTTAGTTGTTTGTTAACTAGATTTTATATTATTCTTTATGTAGTGACCTATGTTTAATTTTCAGAGCGTCAATGGATCCAGCCCTATTTAAATCCATCTGTCTTGAATTGCATCCTTCTGTAATGAATATTAGATCTCATAAGCTGAGACTAAGATCCTCTATTAATAAAACTGTAAAGAGAAATTGTTTCTTTACTCAGAGAGCTGTTCCTTATTAGAACACCCTTCCCCCAGAGGTAGTGCATAGCTCCAATCTACAACAGTTTAAGTGTAATTTAGATCTATATATATGGGTGAGTATAAACATAAATTCTATGTGAGTTCTTTTTGATCTAGTCCCTCAAACTTGTACTCATCCTATGAACCTATGATTTTCAAGTAATTTTGATAAGATGGGTAACAGTGATTTGGGCTGATAGTTATTAAGGTTGCATGGGTCACTAGACTTAAAAAGAGGGATTATATGTGCTATTTTCCAAGCAGAGGGAAGGACCCCTTGTGTGCGGGCATAATAAATAGATGGGTGATGGGTGTTGTCAGCAATTAATTTCCTAGCTTTAGAAAAAAGGGTTCAAGCTGATCAGCTCTGGTGCTTTTTAGTGTCCAAAGAAGTTAAAAGATCCTTGACCTGTTTTAAAGATATTGGGCTAAGACTAAACTTAGTTATTTGCTGGGAATCCAGAGGGATGGGGTGGGGTGGGATGGGTCAGTATTGAGGGGCTGGATACAAAATGTTCTTGCTGGAGAGGTGTCAAAGGCTAATCTAGCAGTGGAAAAATGATTATTTACCTGTTCTAGGATATGGTGTTTGCTTGTAAAAGTATTATCACAGGTGACAATCTTGGTGGGCAGAGATGGAGATGAGCTATGCCCTTCTATTTCTCTTAAATTTGACAGAATTGGCAGCATTATTTTTGAGTAATCCAAGGCCATTTGAAAACATTCTGCTTTTGCAGTCCTTGTGAGTTTAGTGTATTGGTTTCTGGCAGCCCTGAATGCTGCCCAGTCGGCCGCTAATATGTTTTTTTGGGTCCTCTTCCATAGTACATCTATGGTCTGTAAAGCTGATTTTAATGCACTAGTAAACCAAGGACAGGTCATTTTCCTTGGTCTGATTTTTGCTAGGGGTGCATGTTTATTGATCACCTTCAGGACAAGGTTCTGGAAGACATTATAGGCCTCTGTGACTGTAGGTGCAAGATAGAAATCTTGCCATCTTATCTGGCTTAAATTAGTCAGGAAGTCAGAGCAGTTGAATTTGTGGAGACTCCTTTTATACATGAAACTAGAGATGGATGTGAGCTTTGGTATAGACCTCATACATACATGCTATGGCCCTGTGGTCACTGATATCATTATAAAATACCCCAGTATGTGAGATTTTTTGGGGTTTGTTTGCAAGGATTAAATCAAAAAAGGTACTTTAAGCAGGATTTTTAGTATTTGGGAGAGTAAGCTCAGGAACAAGCTGAGGAAGGCCATGGATGTCACATAATTCTTTTAAAGGTTAGGAGCTCGGGGAGTTCCAGTCAAGGTTAAAGTCTCCCATAATAATCGATTCTGTACTAGGTGCCTCCAGCAATTTGTGAAGATGTGGTAACAACTCGAGTCCCCCAACGGGGGTCTATAACATCCTATAATGAGTATAGACTCATCAGGTGACAAGGAGACCTTTAGAGTGAGGCTTTCAAACTCTTTTGGTACAGTAATTTATTTATTTATTTTATTTATTTAAACATCAGTTTAACAACCTTTGAGCCAGGGCTCATTTACAAAGGTACCTCGTCACATAGAGGACACAGACAGTGGTACAAGAGACAACAGATAGACAGCAATACAGGTTCAAAATAGGTGTCAGTCAAGGTTACAGTTGTTTCCAATACATACGAGGAATAAATAGGCTAGAAAGGTTAGTGGGGTGGAGGGTAAAGGAGGATAGGAGTAGGGCTGGGAAGCAGAAGAAGGGGGAAGGCCAGAGAGGTAGAGCGATCAAGTGAGGTGGCGAGTAGGAAGGGGGGGTGCAGCTCAGTGAGCATTGTCAGAGGGGAGGGGTTTTCTAGGGGCAGCAGAAGCTGCGTGAGGTGAGCAGATGATTTCTGAGGTTGCGTTTAAAGCATGCTAACGAGGGAGCGTCAGAGATAACTCTAGGGAGGGAGTTATACCAGATGGATGCTCTGTAAGGGAAAGCCCTTTGGCCTTGTGAGATCCTAGCTCTTGGTATGACCAGTGCTGTTTTGCATGAGCTGCGGGTGTTCACTGTTGGATTAGCCCGGAGGATTGAGTCAGATAAGCCGGGGGATAGGCCATGGAGGGCTTTAAAGGTGAGTTGGCAGGTTTGGTACATGAGCCGCTCATCCAGGTTGAGTAGGGTAGCCATGGAGTACAGCAGACAGGTGTGGGTAAGTCTAGGAGCACTGGTTATAAGTCTGCAGGCTTTGTTAAGTGTAAGCACACCTGCGCAGGGGCCGCCTGATCTGCAGCCCCATAGACACCGTAATCGATTAGTGATATGACAGAGGAGGTGTGACAGCCAGGCGGAGGGCATCCGAGGGGAGGCAGTTTTTGTGACGGTAAAGAATACCCAGCCGCGAGTTGGAGGCAGAGGTCAGGGCAGAGATATGGCCATGGAAGGAGAGGGCAGGGTCAAAGATTATTCCAAGGTATTTATAGGACTGCACACGTTTGATGGGGATATTGAGGGTGGAGTGGACAGCGAGAGGAAAACTGCTGGACTTATTTTGGTGGTGGGCAAAGAGCATGGTTTTTGTTTTCTTTAGGTTGATTATAAGTCGGTGCTCAGTGAACCAGGTTTCAGCGGTATCGTAGGCTAGCTGGAGAGAATTCTGGAGCGAAATGGGGTTACTGTCAGAGGCAATGAGTACTGCATCATCAGCATAGAGTAGGATCTACCTGCACATTCGCTAGGGTAGCGAGTTGAGGAAGAGGGAGAAGAGTAAGGGTCCGAGAATAGAGCCCTGAGGGACTCCAGAGTGGATTGGGCAGGTGCTGGAGAGAGTTCCACTAACCTTCCACATTGAGTGCGGGCTGAGAGGTAGCTAAGCGGCAGAGACTGGACCAGTGGCAAAGCCTAGGTGGTCGAGGGTGGTTAACAAGAGAGGATGTGAGACGGTGTCAAATGCTTTGACAGGTCAATGAATACCGCACCAGCCGAGGCCAGAGTCCAAAGAGGTGTGGAGGAAGTTGGCGAACTCCAGGAGTGCTGTATTGGTACTATGGCCAGCTCTGAACCCATGTTGTTCCGGGCAAAGAACATTGTAATTAGAGAGGTAGCCAGAGATTTGGGTGGCCACAATTTTCTCTAAGGCCTTGGGGGGAGGATTGAGATAGGCCGATAGTTACCTGGAAGCGTCCTGTCGCCACCTTTGTGGATAGGGGTAACTGTAGCGACCCTCCAGACAGAGGGGAATTGTCCGAGGCAGAGGGATTTATTAAAGATGCAGGTGATAGGTGAGATGACCTGGTCCAGGACCTGACGTAGGAGACAGGGATCCAGGGAGTCAATACCGATGGTGTTGCACTTTAAGGCTTTAAGCAGCTATGGCCTGACTTCATGAGTGGTGACACAACGCAGGTGGAACAAGGGGCGTGAGATGGGTGGGGCAGACCTGGGGGAGGAGGACTGAAGAAATTGCCAGGGAGCACTGGGCTAAGATCGGTAAAGGAGTTATTGAGGTGAGTGGCAATGAGGCAGGATCAGAGGAGACAGTACCATTGATGTTAAGAAGTGAAGGTGGGGGGGACTGGGAGTGACCATTCAGCTGCTTGACATTGTCCCAGAAGGACCTGGGGTTCCCCCATGAGGAGGTAAGGGAGGCTTGATAATACTCAGCCTTTGCTTTGTGGATAGCCCAAATGCACCTGTTCCGAGCTGCAGCATAGGCCTGTCTGTCCGCTGGGCGGCCAGTTTCAACAGCGAGGTGCCACAGGTTGTCCCACTGCTTAAAAAGTAGTCGCAGGGCAGGGGTGACCCAGGGCATGTCTTACTTTAGACCTAGAGCAGTTATAGGTGAAAGATGTCACAGGCAGAGTTGAAGGTGCTGATAAAGAGGCCAGTGCCTTGTCAATGTTGAGTGTTTAGCTATGGAGACCAGTCTGTGTGGGCAAGGTAATGCTTTAGGTCTTTCAACCCACCAGGTCTAAGCCACCTCCAAAGGTGGTTTGAACAGAGGCTTGGGCAGAGAGGTTACCCAGTTGAAGAGAACAGGGAGTGGTCACTAAGGCAGTCAGGGAGGATTTGGATATTGTGGACGCGGCAAGGCCTGTTAGTGAGGGCCACATCTAGGAGAGTGCTAGAGCCCCTTCTGGGATTAATTCTAGTAGGCTGGGAGACTAGTTGGGTTAGATCAATAGCAGCAAAGGCCTCACGGGAGGAAGAGGATGAAAGACAAAGCCAATTGATGTTCAAGTCACCCACCAGGATTTGGTCAGAGGGGTTGGGTAAGGAGGTGAGATAGTCAATTAGTGGGCCCAGCACCTGAGCTTGGTTCCTTGGAGGTAAGTAAGCCGTAGTCAGGAAGATAGGACCCCTAGAGGGGTCGGGAGATAGTTTTAGTGTTAGGGCCTGGGCCTTTTGGTCAAGGTCAGGGGGAGGGAGGGCTAATCCAATGAGAGGGTCTTTTACATAGATGGCACATCCCCCACCTCTCCTACCTACCCGGTCCAGCCAGTGGAGGGTGTAGCCAGGGCCAGTAGATGAATCAGTAACAGATGTCGTAAATTTATCTAAGACATATATTGAAATCCCCCAAGATAGCCTATCAGTCCTATGAACATTATACGATGGGATCTGAGGTTGAGCTTCTTAGCCAAGATTCTGAAATTACCAGAACATCAGGCTTGGTATGACATACCCATGCCTGAATTATATCATGCTTTTTGAGCAGACTGCAGGCACTGACATGTAAGTATCTCTGACCTTTTAGATGTCATAATTCATTAGGAGCTTCAATATGAGTTGAGGAACCGGGACTTAATTCCACATTCCTGGAGCAAAGTAGCAATAAGAGGAGAAGTTTCTTGAATCTATAGATTAATACTTTAAGGAGTAATAGCTTGCCACACATAGGCAGTAAGCGGGTATGAGGAGATTTGTAGGGAATGGCGCATTGGTGAAAGGGAAGATGCATAGATTGTCAAACAAGCTGGATAAATTATTGATGCAGGATTGTGAGATAAAGACATAGAGTGCCGGACAGAAGTCAGACTTCCCTGATATTCTGTGCCAGTTGTACATTTAAGCTGCACATAGGTAGATAGGGTGATTATGTTATTAATGGGATAATCCCAAGAGATAGTTGGGTCATCACTGAGATAAAGGGTTTCTAGCAATATGAGACAATGTAGCAAGGTGTGGTGCAAGTTATGTGTTCCCATAGTACTTACTGCCCAATAGCCAGGCGAATCAGGTAAGAGAAGGGGGTTAGGCGATTAGGAGGGAATGTGATTATGCAGAGTTGCATCCAACAGCTTGCAGGATCCAAAGCAGTATGGCTTCACAGGGGGAAGGTCACGACAAACAGATCTGATAGATTTATTTGACTGGGTGACCAAGAAGTTGGATCAAGAAGGAGCAGTGGATTTAGCCTACCTGGATATCTGCAAGGCTTTCAACACCATTCCATGTAGGAGTCTGGTAAGCAAGTTGGGTAACTTGGGGGTGGGAAATAAGCTGGTTACCTTGGTAAGAAACTGGTTAGAGGATAGGACACAGAGTGCAGTGGTAAATGGAGTTCGCTCCAAAGAAGGGAGGGTTACCAGCACAGTACCTCATGGATCAGTACTGGGACCGGTCCTCTTCTATGTCTTTATAACTGACATAGTGGAGGAATTAGAAGGAAAGGTCTGCCTTTTTGACATAAAGATCTGCAACAGAGTGGACACTTGGGGAGGCAGGGTGGAAAGGATGGGAAGGGAACTGAAAAGACTGGAAGAGTGGTCAAGGGTATGGCAGCTGGGTTTTAATGCAAAAAAGTGCAAAATAATGCACTTTGGCCATAGAAACCCGGAATGGAGTACAAAATGGGTAGAGTGTTATTGATAAAGACCTAGCAGGAAAGAGACATGGGGGTAATCATTTCAGATGACCTAAAGGTGACTAGGTAGTGTGACAAGTCAATCGGGAAGACTAGTGGGATGCTAGGGTACATAGGAAGGGGTATCACTAGCAGGAAGAATGAGGTGGTGCTACTCTTATATAGATTGCTGGTAAGACCCCACCTTGATTACTGTTTCCAGTTCTGGAGACTACGGGCCCGATTCTCAAAAAGGCCTAAGATCACCACAAATTGTGGCAATCTTGGGTTGTAGCAAATCCAGGTGCACCAGGGACACTGCACCCGATTCTCAATTGAGTAGGGTCCCGGTGGCAAAGTCCAGCAATTTGTGGCAACCATGGCAGTGCATCTAACAGACAGCAAGAGATCTGGGAGTCATTATTAACAATGACTTATCTTTCAATACACATTCCAGAAATATAGCACAGAAGTGCCGTAGAATAATTGGTTATATACTGAGAAATATAAAGAGTTGTGAATCAGATGTTTTAATGCCACTGTATTCTACCTTAGTTCGACCTCGCCTTGATTATTGCTCCCCTTTTGTACCCTTCATTTAACCCGGAAAAAGACAATTCTGGAAAGGGTACAAAGGAAAACGACCAAGAGGGTGAAGGGGTCTCTATGATGTCCCTGTCAACAACCCGTTCTTGCGGGATTCGATAGCAACAGCTTATGTCGAGCGCAGCCTGCGTTGCCATAAAACCATTGGGAACACTGTGTGTTTACATTGAGGGCTTTATCCCCAACACCCTGTTCGAAATTATTCCAACTCTGAGTCTGAGTTGATTCGGGGAGGGGGTGCAGCATGGGGGAAAATGTTGCTGGGTCCGGGTGGACTTTTACAGTGATACGTCGATGCTGTAGGCATCGATGTATGTCACTGTAAAAGTATCGCTGTGCTGGGGTGCATATTGGGTAAAGGGTATGGAGCACAGATCCTATAGTGAAAGGCTGTGGGAATTTAATATGTACTCAGCTGAGTACAGGAGACTCAGAGGAGATATGTGATAAATTTATAACACCTATGACAATTTATTTATACAGGCCGCAGCAGGATCGGAAAGATGTCACAAGTTAGTCAACACCAGGACACATACCAAGCAACCAAAAGACACTAGTTATAGAATTAACAAAAGGAGTACTGTAGTTGGTTTAGCCAACAGATTGTATCAATGTGGAATAGTTTACCGAGTGAAGTTGTCTGTAGTGACTCATTAGAAACGTTCAAAAATAATTGGATAACTTCACAGGGGACAATAGGAATAGACATTACCACTGATATAGTGGCAAGTCTTAATAGGTCGTTGACCTCTAGACTTGTTACCAAACTATGAAACTATGAAATTGCATGGTGTGCCACAAGCTGCTGGGTGGTCATGCACCAGCCCCTGATGGGTAGCGGACCCCCTCCCCCTGCCCGATCTGCCAGTAATATATATTTTTAGCAACAAAATATAGCCCTGGTTATCTAGTATGGTTGTGCATGGGCCAAACAGTATTTTTTGGATACCATGAATGGTAGGCTTCCCGAATATTCGGATGCATTTCCTGAATAGTTCACTATTCGACCACTATTCGAGAACTACTATTCGGTGAGATTTCCAAGTCTCACAGAACTTTGTTGGCCAATCGAAAGTAATTTTTGAGCTCAAAAGCAAGCACACCATGTGACTTCCTCACTTTGAGCTGGTAGAAGACAGGAGACAGTGGTTTCTGACAGCTAGCTCTGCAGTACTTCTGAGACCTTAAACTTGTCAAAAAATAAATATTATTTTCTCCACAGGCTTTTTTGAGTCAGTATAATTTGTTTGATCAGTGTCAGAAAAGTTATGTTTGGCTTTCTGGCAGGTATTTTTGTCCTTATTCCTGTACTCAGTTACAGGGACTAGGAGGGCTGTCTGCTAGCACACTTTCTCTGCTGCTCTCTGAAACAGCTCCAGTGTGATTTTTTGGGTGGCACACATTTTATTTTTGTGTTTTGTTTTTTTGCTGTTGTCTGGTTCCAGGCTTGGTTCCCTGCATGACTGATGAGGGTGTCTGCTAACTCCCCTTCCTGTAGGTCACTGCTCATGATTTGCCTGCATGTGCATAATATTTGATTTTGTGAGGCTTTGCCCTGCATGTGCACGCTTAATATATTTTATCATAAGGCTTTGCCCCACGTGTGCACAGCTGCGTGCACACAGTTTTTGAAGTAAACTTCTTCAGTTCTAAGCCTGTCAGGCTTGACTCACTGAATTATTATTGTTAGTCCTCTGGTTTTGGGCTTGGATCCCTGTACAAATGAGGAGTGTATTGGCTGACCCCCCTCCACTTCCATAGCCCACCGCACACAATTAACCTGTGCATGTGAAATATATTTTTTCCCTGAATCTGTGCCTTGTGTGTGCACAGATAAGCACATGCATTTTTGTTGTTGTTGTTTTGTTATTTAGATCATTCCACTTAGTGGGGCAGGCTTGTCTCACTGAGTTGACTGCATGTCATCTGTCAGTTCCATATTTGACTAAAAAGGCTGCCCTCTTCTTCCCCCTTCTTAGTAGCAGTGTTTTTTATTTGCTGCTGCTTTACAGTACAGTTTAACTGCTAAGGTCGGTGTGACTATTAGTGTAGTTCCACAAGCATTAAGTAAAGCATCGCACACACAGGTACTACCTAGTAATTGTTTGTGTTTTACACAGTAACCACTAGTGACCTGATCCATCAAGTCTTTAGCAACCTTGCAAACATGCTTGGTCCAGCCCCAGCAAAGCATCTGCACCGCTGGCCCCAAGTGGCGAGGGACAGGATGATAGACCTACAAATGTGCAGCACGTCCAGGCAATTACTGCCAGTGTTCTCCCTGGGCTGTCAAACCCACAAACAATCTATATAGAACAAAGGAAGCACTCAGGGTGGGGGTGGGGGCTGGGGAGGCAATAACAACAAAATGCAGTTAAGAGCAGTGGAGCATAAAGTTGCCAATACATTTGTTTGTGCTAAGGCTGGAGGATGCCAATAAAGCCCTGGTGCTTTGACCAGAACCTGGTCTTTGTCAGGGGTTGTGTCGGCAACATACAAACACACTATAAATATACAACCTTTAAACAAACATGCACCATAAATAAGTGAAGTTATAATAAATGAGACTGAGATGCCCTTGTAACAAAACAATCCAAAACTAACATGCCCAAGGATGCAACACTGCATTAAGATTATAAAACATAGTTCATACAGTGGCATCAGACAGAATGCAATGCAGTATCTTGCAAAATTACTGCAGAATGCTGCAGTATGCTGCAAGGAGCAGTGTAATTCAGTGTGGTAATTAAGACCTCTTGTCATCCAGTATTTTGCAACATCATTTACTGCAGAGTATTGAACTGCATCGTGTCTTGCTCCACTGCATATTACTGATGCATAATACAATTCCAGAGAAGGTGATGAGATAGACTACATAGACAATGACAGATGGGTATCTCTTTGTATTCAGTGGTCTCAAATATTTTTCTCCCCAAGCAAGCCTTTCAGTTCTAGCAGCATTGGGACTAGCACTACAACTACTAATACCACCAGTAGTACTACTACTATTAGTGTCACCACCTGTTCCATCTGTGCGTTTACTAGCTTGGCAGAAGACACCAGGAGAAAGGACTGCTGTGTGACTGAACTTCTCTGCTGGGACTATATTGCCCTCCTTCCCTCCCCTCCAGCCCCCCAACCAAAGCTAGTTCTATTTTTATAGGCACAGAATTTGACTGACAACAGGAACTTCCTGTTTAGGGGCAGGAAGTGAGTGATCACAGAACCACCAAGGACCCACCATCCGAGAGTAGCTCTCCGGCCCTCTAGCTGCTGGAGGTCTGCCTCTGAGCAAGTAAGTGGTCTACTGGAAATATAGGATATTCTTGTCTCAGAACAGGACAATCAGGAGCTTAAAGGGCACACAGGCAGAAAGTAAGAGAGAGAGAAAAAAAACCAGAGGAAGAGTAAGGATTGCAAACAGTTAAGGGCCAGAAATAAGACATGATTGAGTGGTGCAGTGCAGTGGCTGTGGAGCAGCAGTCTTCCGGGAGATGTTTTGGAGGATGCGGTGTTGTCCCATCTGCAGACACCTCTCTGGGCTGAGGGAGGAGGTTGCTCATCTCCAGGCTGAGTTGGCCAGGATTTGTGGCACCTCCTCTTCCATCCAGGGACCACCAGTGCCACTGCCATTGCCTCAGAGGTTGCCAAGAAAGAGGAGCGGGTTGGACCACAGTGGGCTCAGGGAGGGTGAGGGTGGTGGAACAGAGGCACATCCCTCCCATTGTACCTCTCCACAATTCCTATGCCATTCTGGCAAAGTGTGGTTCCTCTATGGAGGCACCCACAGTGGAGACCAAGGAGGATGCTGGGAACCTCCACAAAGGAGACCCACAGGAGGGTGGCAGGGGACCCTGCAGGGGAAGGAAACAACTCCTGGTGGGGGACTCCATTGTTAGGAAGGTAGAACTGGGGGAGGAAGGGGAGAGGGAGGTAAGGTGCCTGCCTGGCGCCATGGCTTGCAGGGACAGGAAGCGAATCCTCAGGATTGCCGGAGCAGCTGCACAGGGGAGGGAGCTGGATGTCATTGTCCACCTAGGGACAAATGACCTGGCTAAGAAAGGGATTAGAGAAGTGCAGGAAGAGTTTGTGGAATTGGGGAGGGGCCTTAGTCAAGTAGCACGCACGGTAACCTTCTCGGAGGTGCTACCCATCTATGGCATAGGAGAGGCTAGGGTGTTCCGCACCATGGGATTCAACCAGTGGTTGAAAAACTGGTGTGGAGCTCAGGGATCTGGCTTCATTTGGGACTGGGGGTCCACCTGGAGTGATGCAAGCCTATACTGGCGTGATGGGCTGCATCTGTCCGGGAGGGGAACCAGGATCCTAGGTGATAGGTTTAAATGCTTCATTGGCAAGCTTTTAAACTAGCCAAGGGAAGGCACTGGAAAGAACGGGAAAATCCTAGCCCCCAAATAATCATGGTAGTAAGTGCAGCAAACACCAACATAGAGGTGTCGATAGGGAGAAGGGCAGGGGTAAATGGAGAAAGTGACAAAGGCAAAAGGACAGGGATGGGGAAGGGAGTAAGGCCATCAGGAAATGGAGGGTAATGAGTACCAATGCCGTAGTCTGGGCAACAAGCCCCTGAGCTGATGGCCTTAATGGAAGAGGGATGCCTGGATATCGTAGCAGTCACAGAAACATGGTACACAGAGAACCATGACTGGGATGTTAACATACCAGGGTACATAACCTACAGGAGAGACAGGCAGGGAGAAGAGGGGAGGAGTAGCTCTCTATGTAAAGGAAGGGATAAAAAGCAACTGAACAAAAGAGTAAACAGGGAGAGAGGAGGCATGTGGGTCACCTTGGAGACTGGAAAGGGCACCACAATCCGCACAGGGTTGTGTACAGACCCCATGTCAGGGAAGGAATGGACAAGGATATGATAGAAGGCATTCTTAGAATGGCAGAGAAAGGGAGATACTGTTGATGGGAGACCTGAATATGCCAGATGTTAACTGGAGCACATTTGCTGCAGCCACATCCAAGAGCAGGGCCATTCTTGATGCCCTACAGGTGGCAGGCATTAGACAGCTAGTTTGGAACCCACTCGTGAGGGAGCAATCTTAGACCTCGTACTCTCAAACGGGGCAGTGAGAGGATCTCAGATCTAGAAGTGGGTTGCCATCTGGGGACAAGTGACCATCAAACAGTGTGGTTCACGTTAAACTCAGCTACAGAGTCAAGCCATACAAAAGTGAGGGTACTGGACTTTAGGAGGGCTGACTTTGGCAAGATGGGAGAGTGCCTCAGAAAAGCACTAGCAAACAGGCTAGAAGGAGTGTGGAGCAACAATGGGAATTATCAAAACTGCCATCACAGAGGCAACAAGCCTTGTGTGAAGCAAATGAACAATCAAAACGAAAGAAAAAGCCACTATGCTTCTCAAAAGAGGTGGCTGTGAAAGTCAGTAAGAAAAAGATAGCATTCCGGAAGTATAAGGAAACACAGAAGGAGCAGGACAGAGAGCTGTACCAGTTAAGGCAGAAGGAAGCAGGGAGGGAAGTCAGAATAGCAAAGGCCCAAACTGAGGAAAAGGTAGCCAACTCAGTTAAGAAGGGGGATAAAACCTTTTGTAGGTACATCAGCGAGCGTAGAAAGACAAAGTGAGGGATAGTGAGGCTGAATAGAATGAACAGTGGGTGGGCAGAGGGGGACAGTGAAAAAGCAGGAATACTGAACGAATATTTCTGCTCAGTATTCACAAAAGAGGAGGGGGAAGTGCCTAATCCAATTAACAGAAGCACTCTTGATAGGGGGGTCATCCCAGTTCTTTCATAGAAGAAAGGGTTCTGTAAGAACTCCTAAAACTGAAGGTGGACAAAGCAATGGGTCCTGATGGAATTCACCCCAGAATTCTAAAAGAATTAAGGGAGGAACTAGTGAAACCACTGGCTACTCTTTTAATAAATCATGGTAGGATGGTGTGGTACCTGAGGACTGGAGGAAGGCGGATGTGATTCCCCTTCACAAAAGTGGGTCCAAGACAGAGGCAGGAACTACAGACCTGTCAGTCTGACCTCTGTGGTAGGGAAAGTGATGGAGTCACTTCTGAAGGAAAGAATAGTCGAGTACCTAGAGGCCAGTGGAGCACAGAACCCAAGGCAGCATGGGTTCACAGCGGGAAGGTCATGTCAGAGCCGAATCTAATAGATTTCTTTGAATGGGTGACCAAAGTAGACCAGGGAGGGGCTGTGGACATGGCCTACCTAGACTTTAGAAGGCATTTGACACAGTCCCACACAAAGATTAATAGTCAAATTAACCAGCCTGGAGTGGGACCCAGGGTGGTAGCCTGGTAAAACATTGGCTGGACAACAGGACACAGAAGGTAATTGTAAATGGAGTCTATTCTGAAGAAAGGGGTTACTAGTGGGGACCGCAGGGTTCAGTATTGGTCCAGTCCTTTTAATGTCTTCATCAGTGACATTGCAGAGGGACTGAAGGAAAAGTATGCCTTTTGCAGATGACACAAAAATCTGCAACAGGGTTGATACACAAGGAGGCGTGGAAAGGATGAAAAGGGACTTGGCAAGGTTGGAGGAATGGTCAGAAGTATGGCAGCTAGGATTCAATGCAAAGAAGTGCAAATAATGCACCTGGAAACAAGAACCCAGGGAAGAATACACAATGGGTGGGGAGGTAGTAACAACAACAAAAAGGAAAGGGACCTGGGGTAATCATATCAGATGACCTTAAGGTTAGCAAGCAATGTGAGAAGGCAGTAGGGAGGGCTGGGGTATACTGGGATGTATAGGAGAGGCATCAGCAGCAGAAAACAGGAAGTTGTTATCCTCTGTACAGACAGTTGGTGAGACCCCATCTGGAGTTCTGTGTCCAGTTCTGGAGACCCCATCTCTGCAAGGACATAGACAGGATAGGAGGCAGTCCAGGGGAGGGCAACTAAAATGGTGCAGGGTCTGCAAGAGAAGCCGTATGAGGAGAGACTAAAGGAGCTTAATATGTATACCCTTGAGGAAAGAAGGGAGAGAGGGGACATGATAGAAACTTTTAAGTACCTCAGTGGAATCAGCAAAGTCCAAGAGGGTAGCATTTTTCAGAAAAAGAGACTTGCAAGAACAAGGGGACACAATTTAAAGATAGAAGGAGGGCGGTTCAGGGACAATGTGAGGAAGTATTATTTCACAGAGAGGGTAGTGGATGCATGGAACAGCCTTCCTGAGGAGGTTGTGGGGTCTAAAACTGTAGGAGAATTCAAGAATGCATGAGACAGACATAAGACAATTCTTGTGGGGGGTAGGAAGAAATAGGCTGTTGGTTAACTAGGATCTGTGGCCTATCCTGTAGGTAGGGAAATGGGCAGACTAGATGGGCCTAGCGGTCCTTATCTGCCGTCAAAGTCTATGTTCCTATGTTTCTATGTTTCTACTGTCACATCCTTTTGTGCAGTAGTAGGAGGGCGGTGCATTACAGCATACATGCTGTGTGCCGGAAGCAGCAGACACCACCACCAGTGTTCCCACAGCTACCACTGTGGCTGCTACATCAACAGCCAGTGTGCTTCCCACCATCACTGGTGCCATTCTTGCAGCAACCACCCTTTCAGTTGTCACCACTGCAGCAGCCACTACTACCACTATTCCTATGCCTATGGCCAAAGCACCTTCTACCCTGTAACTGTGACCATGAACACCCTCCAGTGCTGACCCAATGCAATGCTTGATATCGTTTTCAGAGTGCTATGTGTGTGGTGTGGTGGATTGAGTGTGCCACATGTAGCTTTTGTTGCATTAGTGAGAGCTCTATGTTGGTGGTTGAAGTGTCATTGAGGTGTTTATGGTACACCAGGTTCAATGGTGTTGCCGAAGTGCTTTCTTTAAGCTAGTCTTAAAAAAAACCTTTTCTGGCCAAATACTGAATACCTGGGACTTGAATACCAAATATTTGGCTGAATATTCAGGAAAAGATATTCGCACAGCCCTATTATCTAGCCTCACTCCCCCCCAACCCTGATCTGCTGGTAATATACAGTTTTCATAACAAAATATATCCCAGGTGAACAAGCGACCCCCCTGCCCTGATCTCCTGGTAATACACAATTTTAATATCAAAATATATCCCAGGTGATCAAGCAACCCCTGCCCCGATCTGCCCGTTATTATAATTAAAATTCCCATGGTGGTCCAGTGGACCGCTCCAGCCCCAATCCCCTGTTACCTGTAAATGCTACATACCTGGTGATCTAGTGGATCCCTCACCCCACAGTGCCCTATAACCTCTCTCCATCCTATCCCGTAACTGAGCCGGTGACTGGCACAGCCCACTGCTCACCTCCATGGCCAGCCACTGACTGAGCTCTGAATGAGCCACATACTGTATATAGTATGTGCTCAGTGACTGACAGATCAAACACTGTGTGCATACTGAATACAGTATGCGTTCATTCAGAGCTCAGTCGGTGGTTGGCCATGGTGTTGAGTGGTGGGCTTTGCCAGTCGCTAACTCAGTTACAGGATTGTGGGGAGCAGTGTTGTAAGGTACTGCAGGGTGGAGGGTCCAGTAAACCACCAGGTGTGTGGCATTTACAGGTAACAGGGGATCAGGGCTGGAGAGGTCCACTGGACCACCATGGGAATTTTAATTATAATAATGGGCAATTGGGGCTGGGGGAGGGGTTGCACTAGACTACCAGGGTTTTCTACATAAATAAAGCAGTGTCAGTGGCTCAGCAGGTTGCACATTCGCATCTGAGGCTGGAAGATCAGAAGGCTGTGGGTTCTATCCCCACATCAGACACTTGGATTAAATCCCAATACTGACACTGTTGTGTAGCATGAGGGAGGTGCTGCACTCATGAGGTGCCATCTTTCAAATGAGATGTTAAACTGAAGTCCCATCTGCCTGTTCAGGTGGATGTTAGAGATCCTGTGGTACTTTTCGTAAAGAGTAGGGGAAATTTTTATTAATGTACAAAAACAAACAACTGAAATAAATCAAACTTTTTCTACAATTATCAACAATGAAACATAACTTATAAAGGAAAGCAAATCAGTATTTTTATCATACAGAATAAAAACATGACCCAGTGACCCTTGGGGGGCACAAAAATAAAATATGTTATGTTTTCCTTTAAACAACTATACTCAAGATCTTCTGTAAATAAATTCATAAGTATTCAAACTCTTTATCTTAAACATCTGCTTCCTTAATCCTAAAGTTCCTTACTACACTTATTTGAGCTATACCCAGTGCTTCAGACATATTTCATACATTCAATATAACCTGTAGTCATCCCACAATAATGTTGTTCTACTCCATTCCCTTATCTTACCTTACCTTTATCCCCTTCTGCTATACAATCCTACTTCCTTCTCTGCTTATACCATTTTATCATTAGACTTGTTAACCTACCCATGCCATTCCTTCATATACCTGATTACATACCCCCACTCCCTTTGTGTTTTTCTCATAATGATATATTTTATCTATTCACTCCTGAATTTTAAATAATATATCCTGTACCATTATGTCTCTTTGCTGTAATGCCCTTTGACACCTTGCTCGCCAAATTGACCATTTAATGTATACAAAAACTACATATACTGTACATTCTCCATTTTTTCCATTCCTGTGACAATTGTCCTAATACTAATACTTCATAAGTTATGCTTGCAAAGATCTCCTCGTTCCATAGTTCCATAATGCTGCTACAGACTCCTAAAAACTCTGGATAGATGTACATCCAAAAAACAAATGTTACATTGTTTCTATTTGATCTGAACAAGTTCCTACCATGCACGGTCTTTCATCTTGCTTTTTATGTTTTTGGTTTCCTTGACACTTAATTTCTGATGTCTGCACAACCATATTACATCTTGCATTTTTAAAGGTATCCTATTTTCAGTAATGCTGTTTAATACCAAGGTCTTATCTATGCGTGGTTCTACTTTAAATACAGGCTCTTCCAAATAACATTTCTCGACTAATGTTTTATAGAATTTCTGTTTATCCGCACCTAAAGACCATCGTAATTCAATTGTCCACATTCTTATATACTGTAATGTTGTCTGAACATAAGAGTGTAAAGATTTTTTCATCACATGCCATTTTCCTCTTCCCCATGCTATAAAAAAGGGTCCTTCCCGGTGTTTCATACAAGCTGTGCCTAACCCTTCTTTATCTAATACTAGAGGCCTAATATTGCTAAAAAAAATAGTTACTAAACAAAACAGCCAATGGCTACATCATGCCCAGTCCCTTTTATTTACAATTCCTATATGTATGTGGCCTTTTCACGGGATTTAACCTACTTCCACATAGGAATAAAAAAAAGAGGCCAATTATCTTGATGTCCATATTATATGGTAATAGATATATATGTGAAATGTATACAATCGTAGGTGCTATATATGCCTTAATCAAATGTACTCTTTTTTTCCCCAGGCATTTCCCATGACTTCCAAGTCTGGACTTTCCTATGTGCTTCTTCATATACCTGATCCCAATTTTTCTTTTCTGTTTCTCTCGTACTAAAAAGAATTCCCAGTATCTTAACCTCTCCTTTAGTGACCATAATTGGGAAGTCATCATGTATTGGAGCTGTTTCTAGCACTAAAACTTTACTTTTCTCTTTATTAATTTTTATTCCTGTACTTTTATTTAAACCTTCTAAAGATTGCAGTGCTTGTTTCCTTGATTCTAAGTCCTGTACTGTGATGGTGCAGTCATCTGCGTATGCCGAGACTTTTTTAAATACCTGTATCTGTCCTGTATTATTGCAGATTGGCTTTATACAGGCTGTTCTCTCTAGTAACCTTAAAATGGGGTCTATCACAAAAACATATAGCAACAGACTCATGGGGCAGCCTTGCCTTATCCCATTTTTTAAAGTAAGAAGGTGTCACTTGGACATCTTGGTATATAATTTTTATAAAATCAATAAACTGTTCTGGAATACCATAGTGTTTTAACACTTCCCCATAGATGATCATGTTTAACTGCATCAAATACAGTTTCTTGATCTAGCGCTAATATATACCCTTCTGGTTCCATTGACATTTCTTGTTTAACCAATTCTCTTACAAACATTATGTTTTGTTGTATGCTCCTCTCTGGTACAGCACATGTTTGCTCTACTGTAATTACCTTTTTTGCTACTTTTGCCAACCGAGCCGTTAAAATTTTGTAATCTGTTGTCAACAGACTTAATGGTCTCCAGTTTTTGTATCTTTTTGATACCCCTTTTTTATAAAGCAATATCATAATGCCCTCATTCATACTGGGTACAAGTTTCTCCTCCCTTTGTATTGCTTGATATGCCTCTTGTAGCCGCGGGGGGTTAATTCCTCAATGAGTTCTTCATAGAACTAATTTGGTATCCCATTTTTCTCTGGCATGGTACCTGATGATAATTTACTGATTGCTAACCTAATCTCCTCTGCCCTTATAGGTGCTATTAATTCTTGCTGTTCCAGTACTGATAATTCTGGTATTTTTTTATTTACAAACAAGGAATGTTGCTTAGAGGAGCTTCCTTTCTGAAAAATATCACAGATGTGTTTTTGAATTATCTGTTGTATGTGCACCTGATTGTCTGCTATTTTACCACCTGTCTGCTTCGATGAAGTCACTATAGTTCTTTTAACCCCTTGTAAAGCCACCGCATAAGGATTGACTTTTTCCTTATTTCCCTGTGCTGTAAACTGCTGATGTTTTGCTGTTTCACCCTCTCTTATCTTGAGATAGTCATACATCTTCTGTTTTATTTTGTTTAGCGTCTCTATCATATCTTCTCCTGTAGTCCTCATCTCTGTTAATAGCTTTTAATATTGTGCCTGAAATACAAGATATTGTATATGTTTATTAGCTTTCATCTTAGTAATCTGTATTAATAAATCTTTCAAGTCTCTTTTTGTGTCTTCCCACCAGTCTAATAGGCTATCGTATAAGAAGCTGATGTCTTGCCTTACCTTTAGTAATTCTTTTATCTCCTTTTTATGTTGTTCTTCCTGTAGTATAGATATATTCATTTTACAATAATGCCTACCCATGGTTATAGTATGATGGCAACCTATTTGAGCTTGCAGAGCCATATGATCCGAAGTCTCTAATGGTAAAAGATGCACCTTTATTCCCTTTATTCTATCTGAGACAAACCAGAAATCTATTCTAGTGGAAAGCTTCTTTTTTATAAAAGGTGTGTTCTGCAGAGACATTTATTATATCATATATATATATATATATCTTAGAAAGCCTTTATCCAGAATACTCTGTAACAAATTGGTGTCACTATAAATGTTCTCTATTTTCCTACCCCAGTCGCTATGGCTCAGTCCACAGTTAAAATCCCCCCCACCCCGTAGTATTAATTTTGATGTGTGCAACAGGGGTTCTATTTTTTTAAACAAGGAAGATCTATCTGCTTTTGAATGCGGGGCATACATGTTGATTAGTCTGTAAACTGTGTTGTGTGTTACCACATCCACCATTAGAACCTTTCCTGGGTAAATGTCTAGAACCTTTAATATGGTTACCTGTATTCCTGAAAAATAATGTCCACCCCTGAACATTGCTCTTCCCCTAGACCACAGAGAAGGATCCTACCTCCAATCTTGCTGAGCATTTGCAACCTCCCTCACAGTATGCAGTCTGATGTCTTGCTAACATATTAATTGCCCTCCCCCTGAATTTAAGCTAGCAAATGTAACTTTTCTTCTTTCTACAGATTTTATACTGTTAACATTTGCAGTTGTTCTTGTAAGGCTAAATAAAGGTTAATGAATCTTCTTTCATTTTCTTTTTTTTCTTTTCTTCAGTTTAGGTTTCTCTCCCAATACAAGCTCTACAGTAGTCTCAGGGTATGATGATGTGACCGAAGACTCATCTGAGTCTTCCACCCCTTCTTCCTCTAAGTCCATCAGTACCTCATATGCATTTCTGGATTGGTATTTCATCCAGTCCTTTAGACTGAAGTTGTGGAGGTAAAATTTTATGTGCAGTTTTAGACTTTGTGACTGTCTTAAATGGAGAGTCTATGACTGTTTCTAGAGGTGGCATGTTTGTTACTGTCTGCCCTTCCTCTGCATGAATCATCAGTCCTAAATGGGCCTCATTCAAAGGTGTATTGTCTTGCTCTGCATTTGCAGGTGCTGAGTTAGTCATGTTTTCCTCAGAACCTCCTTCATTACTTTGCACTTTCATGTGCTGGGGGGGGCTCATCTGAAATTTTCTGCACATCTATCCCAGTATTTTCTGATACATTTTTCCAGGTGCAAATGTCTCTCTGGGGTTTAGGATCAGATTAATTAATCTGTGGCATTAATTCATGCTCCTGTAGCTTTTCTTTTTGTGCAGTAGCTACATAAGCATCTTCTTCTGTTCTCAGTGCCTGATTCAAACTGTTGTGTGAAGCCCAGACACAGTTTCTAAAAGTGTCACCATGCTCCTCACAGAGATTACAATTGAGTGGTTGTCTACATCGTGAACCAATGTGTCCCACTTCTCCACAAAGACCACATTTCTGTTTTTCACAGATGTTACTTAAATGGCCTAGTTCTCCACACTTATAGCAGACTTGTGGCTGCCCTGCATAAAATATGACCCCTCTGTCTCTCCCCAAAAAGAAACAATTAGGGAGATGCTTTGTCACTCCATTCTCTTGTTTTAGGGTGATTTTATATTTCCATCCCCCTGTCCATAGGTGCTCTTCATCTAGAATGGGTTCGGGGTACCCATTTACCACACAGTGTTGCTTAAGCCAGTATGTTATGTCTGCCACATTCACTCCTTCATTGCGAAAAAGTACCGTGAGTCTATTAAACATAGGTTTCGTCAGCGGAATAGCTCAAAAAGGTTTCCAGATAGCTGTGTTTTTAAGCAGCTGGTATTGTTTCCAGAAGCGCTGAAGTCCAGCAGGGTGTTTAAAACTTATGCCGTATACCATTTATTTATTTGCTTTTGTTTTCCGGGTGAGCGCGCTGGACAACAGGTGCCTATTTTCAGGTGCGACCCAGGAGATTACAAGGTACATTACATTCATAAACATCAGACAGTCACAAGTAGTGTTACATTTAAGTGCATCAGGCAACGAGGTCTAACGAGACAACAGGTGAGTATAAAGCCGGCAGCTGGTAGTATTACAGTATGGAATTTTCATTTAGTTTTTGATCAGCACATGGGGCATCAAGGCTATTTAGCTGGAGGGGGAACAGAGGATTGGGGTATAGTAAGCCCAGAGCAAGACAACAGTAAAATAGATCAGAAGCTTTGCACAACACTGATTGGACAGTTAGCAGACTGCTCCTACTAGGAGACTGTGAGCTCTGGAGTGATTAAGTTGCAGAGGCCCTGCTGTCTTTGAGCAGGTGAGCATAGGTGGCAACTCAGTCAGTCGTTTGAGCGGCCTAGGTCAGGGAGGTTACTCTTGAACAGAGACAGGTGGATGCCGACTTGAGAAGGCACCAGAGGGAGGTTTTGAAGCTGTGGTGGGAGGAGGAGGAGGAGAAGTGGGTCTTAGATGGAAGGGAGTTCCACAACTTTGGTGCGTAAGCAGCGAAGGCCCGGTCACCCATATGGGTGCGGGTTTTGGGAACTATGAGGGCAAGGGGGTCACTGGTTCTTAGGTGGTAGGAGGGGGTGGCTGCAACGAGGGATTCAGTGAGAACTGAGGGGGGGTGACGGATCTGACTACATTGTCAATGAAGTTACCCATGACATAGGAACGTTGCCCTTCCGGTGGAAGCCACTCAAGGTGGGAGTAGAGTTCGCATTGGTGGGTGAGGCAGGATGCTGAAAGCGCAAAGCGACATATGTTGTTGTACGCAGAGTCCCATTTTGCAAGACTAGTTTTTGCAATGTGGGCAATGGTGACAAGACTATAGCAGAGCATGGTAGAAGGACTCCCTGGCTAGAGCCACCCGGCAGCCAAGGTGAGGCAGTTTTTTGCTCTGTATGCAAGGCCCCAACTTGCACTTAGACTTATATGTATTATGACAGCAGATTTAGATCCAATTTTGGGTCAAGTGTTACTCCCAGGTATTTGACTGCATCTGCAGTTTGTAGTGAGGACCCATCAGCACATGAGATCCTTAGCGAGCCCGAGACAGCTTTTGTCTTTGCTGCCGAGCCAAAAAGCATTGCCTGCATCTTTTGCAGGTTAATCGTAAGCTTGTGATCCCTTAGCCAGGTTTGGATTTGCTCAAAGTCAGTGTTTAGCTTGGCATTGATGGTGGAGAGGTCCCGGGAGCTGGTCAGGATGACTAGGTCATCTGCGTACAGCGAGGGTGCCCATGTGTCAGTGCTGAGGGTAGCCCATTCACGAAGAGGGAGAACAGGAGAGGCCCCAGGACAGAGCCCTGTGGGACCCTGCAGTTTACCTGGGTGGGCTCAGACAAGCCCTTGTTGACCCTGGTGTATTGCTGCCTGTCTGAGAGGTAGCTTCTGACCCATGCAATGGCGGGGGGGGGGCAGGCCAAGGGACTGGAGAGATAAGCACAGTAGAGCGTAGTCAACCTAGTCAAAAGCTTTTGAGAGGTCCACAAAGATGGCCCTGGTCAGGTTACCTTGGCCAGCAGCAGCCTTGATCACAGAGGTGACTACAGCTAGGGCAGTTGAGGTGCTGTGTCCTTTTCTGAAACCATGCTGAGCCAGAGAAAGCAGGTTGTGGGTCTGCAGGTAGTGCGCGAGCTGTGAGACGACTGCCTTCTCAAGAAGTTTGCTGACCGCTGACAGGATCGCTATCAGGCAGTAGTTCATTGGGTCTTTAGGGTCACCTTGTTTGGGGATGGGGATGACTTTGGCCATCTTCCAGATGTCCGGGACAATGCCCATTGTCAGTGATGCATTGAACACGTGAGCGATGGGTCAGGCAAGAAAAGATGCCCCTAATCTGAGTAGTTTGGGCTCAAGACAGTCGTGCCCAGCACTGGTATGAGGGGTGAGACCAGCAAGGAGCTTCTGGGTCTCCTTGACAGAGATGACCCTGAGATAGAAGGGCGGCTGGCTGTTTATCCCACTGGGCAGGTGGTCCTGGTCCATGGGATCAGATGACTGGTTTGGGAGAGCTGGCAGGTTAGTGAACAGTGAGTTAAGGGCATTTGCAATTGTGTAGGAGTTGTTACAGTTTACCCCACCAATGTGCATGTCTGTGATCTGAGCTCTGGCAGATCCTCCAACTGCATTCTTAATGTTCTGCCAGAAACTCCTCTGGTTCCTGGCTGTGGAGAGTAAGGTAGATTGACAGTACTCGCTTTTAGTAGAGTGGATGGCCCTTTTCCATGAGTTCCTCAGCCGCCTGTATTCACAGAGGTCTGTATTGGAGAGGGAGTTCTTATATCTCACCCAGCATTTGTTCCTTTGTTTCATGAGAGAAAACAGGCCACCATGGAGCCATTTAGTGACAGTGCCCCTCACCCTCCTTTTTGTGAGAGGAGCATGTCTGTTTTGGAGAGGGGTGAAGATAGCCAGAAAGTTGTCAAGGGCCCTTGAAGGGTCGTTTGTGGAGGTGACCTGGGTCCAGTCAGCATGACACAGGTCCGTAAGGTAGTCACCAACATTGAGTTTGGAGTAGTCCCTCATCTGGATCACCTTGCAGGGGATTTGGGGGGGGGTCCCCATATGCAGTAGGTGGGAGAGTGATCTGATATGGCATTGGGCAGAACACCACAGGATATAATTTTCTCCAGTCTGTTGCTCAGCACCCAGTCAGTGAGGGACCCCTTGTCGCCACGTTGGGAGGGCCTTTTGGGTTCTGAGATAAGTTGGTTAAGGGCGAGGCCTGCCAGCAGAGGCTCATATTGCTGGACATTGCAGCCTACCCAGTTTAGGTTGAAGTCATCTATGATTAGTAGCTCATTTGAGTCAACCGTGGGGCTAAGGCAGTCTAGGAGGGAGGAGAGCCCTGATATTCCACCCTTTGGGGGGTTGTAGGCACAGATCAGATGCACCTTTTTGGTGTTCTCTAACAGGAGGAGGGCGTGCAGGAACTCACATGATTGGGATGGAGGTAGCGTAAGTCCCATGGCAGATACGTTTAGGTGTGTCTTGTAGTACAGTAGTACCCAGCCCCTTCTCTTATTCCCTGCCCTGTCTTGCCTCATAAGATTATAGCCTGGTAGGGCACATGCAGAGTCTGGAGTGTGGCTTCAGCCAGGTCTCCGTGACCCCCATAATGTCAGGGTTATAGAGAGCCACCCATGCTGTTAGTTCAGCAAGGTTGGGTAGCAAGCTGCGGACGTTTAGGTGCACCACCCTCATACCTTTGGCAGATATCCAGGTAAGGGGAGGTGTTGAACTGCAGTTTAGGGTTGAGGCACCAGCCAGATTAGGATGCATGAAGCAATCGTTTCCAGGTGGCATCATGTCAGACCTCAGGGGGGTGGGAGGCAGCGGCAGGGGTGAAGGAGACATGTGGTACCCACCAGTCATTGGGGTGAATGAGGTAGGCTCCTTGGGGGCAGTTCACACTGAGCAGTAATGCAGGCACCCGGTGCTTCGGGAGGGTTATTTATTTGTGGGTGGGAGGATTTTTGTAACCATGGGAAATAGCCAGGTTACCCTTGCACAGGAGACCTATCTAAAGGCAATACTAAGGTTAGGATGGGATAACAGGATTATTGCTTCAAGCTAAGGTAGCTAATAGTGCGAGCAAGTGTCTTAGACTGGAGACACCTACTGGCAGGGTGGTTTCAAGTCCAAGGGAGTAAGAAGAAAATGCTAACAAACATGCACAGGTTTATGCAGACAGCAAAGTTGTAATATGAGTAATAGAAAAAAAACTTTACGTTCAAGTGCAGACAGTGATTAAAGAACGCAGGTGTAGGCTTCGTACTCCCTATTTGAAAGGGATTTACTGTGTGTGCACTAGCAACCTTGCTTGTAGTGCTAAAAGGGATTGCCTTGCCTGGTGAGAGGGGCTTGGGAGCATTTAAGGGGAGGAGGAACGGGAGGGTGGGCGGAAATTCCCAAGGCAAGCAGCCTCCACGAGGTATCAGATTGTCTGCAAGTCTCCTCTTTGTTCCCCTTTTTTCTTTTATTTGTCCCGATTCAGATTTTTCTCCGACGAAAAGCACAGTCCCGAGGAGCGGCCCAGGGGAGGACTGCCTGACCGCAGAGAAGAACCAGCCAGCGCCTCAGAAACCCCGGGCCTCCTATCAGTTCATTTTCGGGGAAGGGGAACCCGTTCTGGAAGGGGCTCGCCTCACCTCCCTGTTTCAACAATCCTTTGGTGCTTAAGAGGTTGAGGGGCTCGATGTCCAGCATTTATCAGCTGGTTTGGGAGAGCCTGAGAGCCGTCACCACCTGCAGGGAGCCAATCGGGCGCAGGTGTTCCGATTTTTTTTTTTAAATTGGCGCCAGAAAGACAGGATTCCTTTGTCCAAAAGAAAATGCTGTACAAATAAATTCCCCATGGCAAGTAGCCCCCACGAGGTATCAGATTGTCTGCAGGTTTCCTCTTTGTTCCCCTTTTTTCTTTTATTTGTCCCGATTCAGATTTTTCTCTGACGAAAAGCACAGTCCGAGGAGCGCCCCAGGGGAGGACCGCCCGACTGCAGGAAGAACCAGCCGACACCTCAGAAACCCCGGGCCTCCTATCAGTTCATTTTCGGGGAGGGGGATCCCGCTCTGGAAGGGGCTCGCCTCAGCTCCCTGTTTCAACAATCTTTCAGCACTTATCCACATGTCTCCAGAGTATGTGGATAAGTGCGTATATCTCATATGCATAATATTTCGTACTGTTCTTAAATAATGCTCTTCTGACAGATAACCTGTCAGGGATGTCATTCATGTCTCCTCTGTATTTGAGTCTCACTGCATTATGTCTTGTAGCAGGCTCGGAGGCATTTCTTATATTTTCTGGGAACAGTCTTTCCCTAGTGTTTGCACTCCAAGCAGCGCTAGCCACTGAGCTAGTTCCTGCTGTCTCTGTAGGAGGATTGATGACTACTGAGATGAGTGGGGCAGAGTCCCCTTCAGTGTTAGGGGCCTCCAGTTTCTTCAGATGGGAAGGGTGGGGGGTCTACAGCCTTATTCTGGTACTGTTCTTCCCCTTCCATTTCTCTTATAACTTGCATCATATTTGTTTGGCTGTTCTCTGCCTGTGGCTCCATGCAACTTTCTGCAGTTTTCTGCCCAGGGGTTATTTGAGAGGGTTGTGGGCTGGTATCCAGCCCATTCTGCTCTGTTTGATATATAGGCTTAGTAGTCATCTGGAACAACATTGAGAGGTGCGCATCCCAGCCAGATCCATTTGGCTTTTTCATCTAACTTGCTGCCTCCAAGGATTTTGACACCCATTCTGCAGGTTTCACTGAGGGCCCTGCTATCTGATCAGAAAGTTCTCTATTAGCTTGTAACGCTATTTGTGCCATACCTTCTTTATTTTGCCCCTTTCCCTTTTTCCTTTTACCCTGGGACTCTTTGGTTAATGATTTTTTTCCTATGCCTCCAGTTGTGACCCTAGTTGTAAAGTTAATCTGTTTTTGTTGGAGTATTTTCTGCAGAAGGCCCCATAGCTTCATTTCTCAGCACTATCGCCTGCACATCAGCACTTTTTGGCAGTTCTCCTGGGTTAGCTACCTCTCCAGTACTACATTTCTCCTGCTCCCTGCTCTCATCTGATTCCTTTGCTACAGCAACTATGCTTACCTGCATCCTTGGACAGCTGCCTTGATGATCCAGGTCTGGTCTCCTGTCTTCCACTTCCATTTCGTCTCCATTCAGAATACCGTTCATTTCCTCCGATCTGGTCGTGATACCCCTCCATTCCAATCTGTCCGTCCTGGATGCCTTCCCTCGTTCCTGCAGCGCTTTCTCCAGTTTCTTCCACTGAAGCAAAAACCTTCTTTCCTCTTCGGCAATGAGTTCGCAGATTTTACACACTGACTGGGTACTCACTGTACTTCTGCTTCATCTTCATCTTCCAGGTTTGTGACTTCTTCTACAGCTAATGTATACATTTCCTTAGGACTGATTTCAATATCCATCTTGGTCTCTTGTGGTAAGAGACCTGCTCCTCGGCCTCAGAGATGTCCATCCTCTGCTTCACTCCGGGAAGACTGGCTATCACAGTATAGATTAGGGGTAATTCTTTATTGTAATAAGGCATAGTACATACATCAGATAAGATTTAAGAAAAGACAGTAAATTCGTTCAAACAAAACGTATATAACAAGAAAAAAACCATAAGGAGAGACAAATTAAATATAACCAGCCACAGCTACCAGCACCTCTTATAATACTACTATTTATACTATTTGAATTTAATAATGTGGGAGAAACCTTTCCACCATTTTTGAACTTTCTCTGTGTCATATATTTGCATGTCCTTTAGATAGACCTTGGTTAACTCTGAAACAACATATTGACAATATCTATCATAATTGGGTTTCTTTTGATATGATACCCAATGACAACGGACTTGCCATAAACAAAATCTTAAACAGGCGAGAAAAACCCGTAAAGTATTTCTGTCATAAATATGAAGTTGTGGAGGAAAAATCCCAAGTATTAATAAATCATAACTCAAATTTGATAACCAATCAAAGGCCCATATTTTTGCAAGATATTTCCAAAGTTTTGTAGAAAAGGAGCAATGCAGGAAAAATGTTCCATCGTTTCTTCTTGGTTAATGCATTCAGTATATGGACAAAACCTCTCTTCTTTCATTTTGTATTTAGCTGTACCTCTAACATGTAAGCGCCCATACATGATCAGCCACTGAATCTCCCACATATGTGGAGGCAAACGAGGATTGTTTAATTGGTCTAAAACATGGTGATTTAAATTCTCAGGACAGTTTTTGAAAGCAGGTGAAGTAGGGTATACTAAAGAGATAATCAATTTGTAAAGGATTTTAGAGGAATTATTAATTTGTGTTTTAGTTAATTGCCAGTTATATAGTTTCTTAGCTGTGGGTTTAAAAAATGATGGAAGGGTAAGGCTGCTATGTAATTTAGGGGCTGTATTTACCCAATTTAGGAAGTAATGGTGTAGGAGGCTTCTAAGCCAACTATTTTCAATATTATCAGATACGGTTAGACAATTACGCAGAGAGTGGGATAAAAATAAGGAATGGCAAAATATGACTGGATCTATCATTCCTGTTCCACCTTTAACTTTGTCTAAATAGGTGTAACACCTTTTTATTGGATTTAATCTATTCCCCCCAAAAAACTGAAAACTTAAACTATACATTTTGACTTCTAAATTAGAAGGTAGGGGATAAAGAAGTGCTATATATTGCATACAAGGTAAAATAAAACGTTTAAAGATTTGTACTCTTTTCAATTTTGTAAATCTATATTGCTTCCATTTTTGGACTTTACTTTCTACTGTACGTAGAACCCCAGTCCAATTAAGGTCTGGCATATTCTGAGGTCCAAAGGTGACCCCTAGAATAGAAATGGGATTTGAGGATATGTGAATAGATCTATGTGTAATAGACTTAAGGGATTCAACGCCAATCAGTAAGCCTTTAGATTTAATATAGTTAATCTTAGCATTGGACAAGGATGCGTATTTATGAAATGTCTGGAAAAAACTTTCCAATTGGTTTTGATGTTGGAAAAAAAGACATATGTCGTCCGCATAAGCCTGAATATTTAAAACAAAGTTTGAACTAGGTGCTTGAAAACCTTCCCATTTGGGGAAATTACAAATATCTCTAATGAGGGGTTCTAAGGAACAAATATATAACAAAGGGCTTAGTGGGCAACCTTGATTTAACTCCTGAATTGAGTATCCACCCTTCTCAATTCTCCCTGTAATCATAGGGCATATTAAGGAACCAGAGTATAATTTCTTCAAGAGCTCCAGTATTGTAGGTGGTATACCCAAAAAGCTAAGGTTTCAAATAGAAAGGGGTGTTAACCCTATCAAAAGCTTTTTCTAAATCTAGAGATAATATAATTCCAGGTTGTCTTTTATGTGACAAAAACTCAATTAGATCACGTATGAAACATAAAACTGTTTGTATTCTCCTATTGAGTACACCGCAGTTTTGTACCGGTGAAATAACAATACTAGCCCATGTTTTGAGTCTATTATTTAGTAATGTGGCAAAAATTTTGTAATCGGAGTTAAGTAGGGTAATAGGTCTCCAATTACGAATGTCTCCTTTATCCCCAGTTTTTTTAAAGATATAAATTTGCAAGCCTATCATAAAAGAACTATGTATTGAATCCCCTTTAAGGAATCTATTAAATACCAGGCTTAAACAAATAGCTAAATCCGAGTTAAAAGTCTTGTAAAATGCATTAGATAGGCCGTCTAGACCTGGAGAAACATTACTTTTAAGTTTCGATATCACCTCCTGAATTTCTTGTACGGAAAAGGGTTTAACCATGTTTTCGATTACAATAGCATTGATACTAGGGCCATGTAGATATTTTAGGTAATTATGTATTTGAGAAACAGAGGGATTATATGCGGGACTAAGCTTTTTAAAATGAAGTGCGATAAGATTGCTTATTTCTTTAGAATTAGTTATTTTGGTTGCGTTAGAAGTTAAGTAATCCAGATTCGAAGCATCTTTGATGGTTTTACAAAGTATAAAGGGATCACCTATTACTGATTTGGAAGAATAATTATTAAGTAATGCCTGAAGAGTTCTGGCTCGATCATATTGTGCTTGTCTCATTTGAAATTTGGTATTTGAGATCTGAAGGGATAGGTCTTCAGTAGAAGTATTCGCCTTTGATAATAAAAATTGAAGGTGAGCACGTAGTTTTAAGTAATCTAAGAAATTGTTATTATGTTTCCGGGATCCATAAGTTTTAAACCAATTAATGCAGTCTTGTTTTGTCTCTTCCACCAAATACCTAAATCAGTATATAAAAAACAAACTGATAATCTAGCATGTAGAATTTTCTGAATAGAATGTTTCACAAACTCTTCCTGTAATATTGTGACATTTAACTTCCATCTACAACCATTAATACTTTGATCTGGAGTCATGTTCACAGACACTTGAAGCAACATATGATCAGAGAACTCGATTGGAATTCTTTTAAAATTAGTAACAAATAGATTTCTGGAAGCCAACAAATAATCAATACAGGATCCTTTGTCCCCTTTGTAAAAGGTGTTTTGGGGAGTTTTTGATTCTAGTAAATTACACGTAGTAAGGTCTGCAAGTTTAATGATGGATTTTAAACAATTAGAGTCACAATATATTTTTTTTGTGTTGGATCCAGATATACCTATGTTACAATTAAAATCCCCTTCCCACAAAACAGGAATAGTGGTAAATAAAAAAGGCTGAATAGTCTTCATACATGTAATTCTTGCTGTCTTAATTTGTGGGTTGTAAATGTTTATTATCCTATAAATCTGGGAATTCCTCCTACAATCCACAATTAAAACTCTTCCGGAATACAATCAATCAATTTGTGTAATTTAAATTGGTATGAGTTAAACAATATCCCAACTCCATCAGCTTTATCCTCGCCAAATGACCAATAAGAAGATCCCCATGGCCAATCTTTTTTAAAAGCAGTGATATGATCTTTTGAAAACATCCATGTTTCTTGTAACAGGCAGATAGAAATCTGTGCATCATGTATAAGGTGAAAAATGGCTTTCCGTCTGGCACTATTTAAAATACTATGAACATTCAAGGAAACAAAGCCCATATCTTATTCATGTTGTGAACAAAACCCATTATTTTTTCCTTCTTTTCTTTTTTTTATCTTTATAATTACCCTGTGAAAGTTCAGTACCATCTTGGACTGATTTTTGAGAATCTGAGTCCCCAATATCCATTTCAGACTCTCCCCAGGAAGTAGTCAGAACAGAATAGGAATTTGAAGTTTCTACTGGGTCAGGTGTTAGCATCTGAATAACTTTAGAATTTCTAGTAGACCTCCTAGGGGGTAAGGGAGTTGGAAGTAAATTTGGGGGGGTAATTGCTGTATTTTTGTCCTCTACATAACACACTGGTTGTAAAATCTGCAGGACCAATAATCTGTCCGCTGTTTTATGGGAAATATTATCAGTCTTGGGGAAAGTAACCACCGGATTAATAGGTACTTTTCCTGACTCTTCAGGTTGACTGGAGGGAATTTTTAGTGGTTTGTTATTTGGTTTATCATTTAAAGCCTCTTGGGCTAGCTGAATTTAACCTCTCAGTATTACCACTTGGTTTTTTATTTTTTGCTGCCCAGGGGCGGTCTTTGAATGCATGAGTAACTCCCTCACATAGGTCACATTTGGTGGGGTTATTGCATTGCATCGTGACATGACCCACCTCACTGCAGTTGTCGCAACGTGGACTATCACAAACACTGGATAGATGAGTTTTCGAGCCACATTTGTAACAGGCCCTTGGCTGTCCACTATAAAAGCAGACTCCTCTGTCCCTGCCTAATAAGAAGGAGTTCGGGATGTGCTCAAAGCCATTCTCTGTCTTAATTTTACTTTATATTTCCATCCCCCAGTCCAAAAACCCTCTAAATCCAAAATGGGTTCTGGTTCCCCTTGGATGTCACATTTTTGGGACAACCAATAAGTTATGTCCTCTACTTGTACTCCTTCATTTCTGAACATGATAGTAACAAATTTAATAGAAGGCTGAGAGAGAGGGATGATAAGGAAGGGGGCCCATACTGGAGAAAATTTGACTTGGTTGTATCGTATCCAAAATAAATCTAACAGAGCAGCAGAACGAAAACTAACATCATAATTATCTTCTCCAGATATATTAATGATAGCAAACACATCCCTAGGCGAAAAATGTAAGGATTCTTTTATCAAGACTTTACCTACAAAATTACGATCAGGCCTCTCCACCATACCCCCTTTGTACCTAATACGAATGGCATTCCATCTAGGAGTAGCCTCTCTTTTAGCTTTGGAAAATAATTCAGATAGCAAAGGTTTTTGAACAGCAGAAATATTAACAGGTTCAGACAAAATGTTCATACTATCAGATTGCTTATTATGTAAATCAGAAACCTTGCTTTTTTCAGTTGTTATATTATTTGCAATATCCTTCCCCAAATCCTCTGGTTTCCAACCAGGGGAATGAACATTTAAATCAAAAGAGGAGTCCCAGGAAAGGTCTGCAGCCCAATCTCCATTAGCCTGTTGTTTCCACCCTGCAGCAAGTAAAGCTCGTTCTGGAGTCCACGTATTGTCATGTTGAACTGTAATGGGTAAACCAGTTCCAGAGTTTGTAATATGTGAGTCCTTTGTAAGGGGAAAAACAGGGAGGGATACAGGCTGAAATACTTGTTGTTCCTTTGGTTTTGGTTGTTGTTTCTGAAAGTTAAATTCTGTCACACCCTCTTGGTTGTTAGGGGCCATTTGATAAACCGTAGGGGTTTTAAAAGTTGGCATGTTCTCATCTGGATGGAACACAAACCCTGCTTGCTTGTGCAGGTGTTTAAGTTTTTGACAAGTCCCCGTCTCCGGTTTACATTCCGGAGCGTCAGAGTCCGGTAAAGGTATCGATAAGGAGGGAGCCATATTAATCTGTTCTGGCTGAGGTGCTGTAATTGGAAAATTCAGTAAAGAACTGTGAGACTGACCTGTAGGAGCTGGTGGGGAATTCAGGAAAATGTCTTTTTGATTCGGTAGACGTGTTTCTTCCATCTCGGAGCATAATCCACGCGCCGCATTCTCTTCCACATTCGTCTGTTCTACGTCACTCTGTCTCATTGCTATGGAGCTCTCCGGTGCCGGAGAAGATGCTACTTCAGGCGCATTTGTGCAAAATACCGGCAAAGAGGATTTAATCATGTTTTCGCTTGTCATATTGCCATTTTTTGAGCAGGAATCCAAATTATATGTCAGAGCATCATGAAATAAATCAGGCTCGTCCAGTTCTGCTGAAGGAAATATAACCAAAGAGCTAGCCATCGCTGTGGTCTCCTTCAGAGCTTCAGGTTGTGACTGCTCAACACACACAGTAGCAGCATCCATCTTGGAACAGTGACCAGCACCCCTACTGGTGACCGCACACCAGCAGAGTAGGGGAATTTCCCCGGTGTCCTGGCCAAATTTCCCCCAGTCAATAAAAATACCACAAACAGCTTAATCTGGTTCAATGTCAGTTGGCATTCATCTGTATCCCACTCCCCCGGGACGAGGCTGAAAATAGGCAGAATTGTCTTGTCCTCCTTTCCCAGTCAACAAAAACTAACAAAATAAATAAATATAATGGGTGATCAGGGCTTGGGGGGCACTAGACTACCAGGGTTATTTTAACGATTATAACGGGTGATCGGGGCTGGGGCAGGGTAAAGCTGCACATTATTATTTATTTTATTATTATTTATTATTAGTTGAAACCTGGCTCACACCTAAGATACCCGACTCTGCAATTTCCCTGCCCAGCTACACAGTCTTCAGGCTGGATCGGCAGACCAAAAAAGGAGGGGGCTGTGCACTATACCTCAGAGACTCTCTCTTGGGTCACTCCCTTGCTAGCACAACCTCTGACTCACTATCACAGATCCCCGCAGTCTGCATCATCCTTGGAGCCCATGGCAAAACACTCACAGTAGCCGCAGTCTACATCCCACCCAAAGACCAAGTGAACGGCCTAAACACTGTCCTGGATTTTGCCAGAATGCAGCCACAGGACTCTGAGTTAATCATACTTGGGGACTTTAACATAAACTGGCTTGCCCCTGACACTGGAGGTCTCAAGGATGCCATCTCCTCAGTTCACCTCTCATAGCTGGTTGACTCTCCAACCAGACACAACTACAGAACTGGTACCAGCTCACTAATCGACTGGGTATTATCCAATCACCCCACACGTATATCCGACATCTCCATCCTTTCTGACTTTCTCAGTGACCACTCTCCTATCATCTGTGCATGATCCAAAAAGTTCCACAAACCACCACCATCAGTCACAACAAGCAGAATTCTCCCTCATAGGAACCTGACTCTTCTTAAATCCCATCTCAGGAATCAAGATTGGCTACCTATCTACCTTGCTGAAGATGTCAACACAGCTCTGGACTCTTTCATCTCCATCTTCAACGAAGCCTGCCCCCCTCAAAAAGGTAAAATCCCTTTGCAATCCATGGCTTACCGTCGACCTAATATCGCAGTTAAAAGCTAGGGACCACCTCTGGTTCATGGCCCGGGACTCCGGGTCACCAACTGACATCCAGAATTATAAGCATGCGTGCAATGATTGTACTAAGGCCATTAAAAATCACAAAAGCTCCTACTCCAGGGAAGCCCTCGCTACTACATGGGGAAATGGAAAAACATTCTGGAGCAACATCAAGAAAGTCACTGGAAAACAGCCGTTAACATCCCCAAATATGCTCAGCATCAACGGATCCATTATTCTTAACCCAGCAACTATCGCTAATACCTTCAATACTGCCTTCACTGACCTTAGCTCCATTCTCGCCCCCTGACTTCTTCAATTACCCTATCTCACCTGTTGACCCCACCAACGCCTCCCACTCTACTACCCACACCCCTTTCTATTTCAAGGCAGTCAAGCAGCACGAAGCTCGGAAGTACATTGGCAAGGCAATCGCCAACACAAGATTCAGCGGCGACTCCCTTGACCTAAAACTATTGTCCCTCACAATTGACCAAGTTATCAGACCACTTACCAAGATTCTTAACCTCTCCCTCTGCCGTAGCCAGTTCCCTAATTTATGAAAATCTGCTGTCGTCACCCCCATCTACAAAAATGGCGATAAGACTCAGCATAGGAACTATCGTCCAATCTCCATACTACCTCCCCTATCAAAAGCACTCGAACGTATTGTATCCAATCAAATCACCGACTACCTGGACAACCACAACATCTTATGTGCTCAGCAGCATGGTTTCAGGAAAGGACATAGCACCACATCTGCCCTAATGGAGTTTATCACTGCTATCCACAATTCGCTTGACAACGGCCGCCTCTCCGGGGCTGTATATATCAACTTAACAAAGGCTTTCGATACCGTCCACCACAACCTGCTTCTAAACCAACTCTCAAATCTAGGGCTCCTCCCTGACTCAATGACCTGGTTCCAAAGCTACTTGTCTAACAGATCCCAATGAGTGAAGGTTGCAGGCACTCTCTCAAGTACTCTACCAGTCCGCTCAGGTGTTCCCCAGGGCTCCATACTGGGACCACTCCTATTCTCCCTTTTCCTGAATAACCTCCCTAAAGCCTGCTCTGAACAAATTATTCTCTATGCGGATGATGCAGTAATTCTCTTCTCCCACAAGGACCGGCACTCCCTGCAAAAGAAGCTGCAACTCGGAGTCTCATCAGTTGAAAAATGGTTCTGCTCACAGAAATTAATACTCAACTATAAAAAGACCAAGTCCATGCTCTTTTGTAACTCCCACAACAAACACAGGTCTCCTCCACTGATCATAACAAACCTGCATGGGTCAACTATCGAACAGGTCTCAAACTTCAAATACTTAAGGATCACTCTTGACTGTAACCTGTCCTTCACATCACACATTGACAATATCGCCAAAGCTGCCAAGATGCCTATTGGCCTTCTCTGCAGACATAGGTCTTGTTTAACTCCTGCTGCCCTGAGTATTGCAGTGCAAAGTTCAATTCTCTCCATCATCGACTATGGCCTCATCATTTACAGAGCAGCCACAACTACGGCACTTAGACATATCTCTACCACGCTCAACAAAGCATGCCGTCTAGTCACTGGGTCGAACCGCCTTACACACACATGTGACCTCTACGCACAGTCAGGATGGCTACAACTATCTACTCGCAAAAATTTCAAACCTGCATAATGGCTAAAAAGATCACAATGGGCCTGGCTCCAACAGGGGTACTATCTCTCCTCAGCCCCAGTAGTAACTCCCATCACACGAGAGGCTCAGACTCCCATCACCTGATGATCCCTCACTGCAGAACCTCCTTGGGTCAACGCTCTTTTGCCTACCGGCTCCTTATTGGTGGAATAACCATAACACTGGCATTTCCTCCACCCTAAAACTAGGGCCTTTTAAATCAAGTATCCGACTCCACCTCGTTGCCTCTAGCACCCTGCAACTGCCATACCTAGTGGGATCTTCTATCTCAGCTCAGCAGTCCATGTCTCCTAGCCTCTTATTGTTCCACTCCCTTCCTTCCACTCCCTCTTCACCACTCTCCCCCCTATTCACCCCACCATGCTACTCTTCCTGCTTGTCTATCCTGATTGACAACTGCCCTTGGCAAGCTCTACCTATAATTTAAGTTTTGCAACTGTATGTTAAATCTGATGCTTAATTCTGCTTTATCACCTGTCTTGTTAATCTTTTGCTTTTTGCCCGTCTAAATACCATTGTAGTGTACTGTCTCTGACGTGGAACCTTTGTAAAAGAGCTTTGGCTGAAAGGTATTTGTAATCCTAGATGAAATAAATAAATAAATTAATGAATGAATGAAACAGTTTCACCAGGAAAGGCATGCTAGCATACATTGCTGCACAGTGCTCAACTCATCCAGAGGGTGAATTCCCAAGTACCCTTTTAAGGGTACTTAGAAATTCACTCTCTGGGTGAGTTTTATGAATATCATTCGAGGAGCTTTGACAGTCTGCATCTGCCTTATGCCTATAGTGCCTTGCCACAGCCCATGATGTGGTGCACAGGCGACAAAGCCCCATTTGGTGCAGGCTGCCTTTGTGATTTGCTCCTGGGGTATCCTTTGGTACAAGGGGCGCTTTGCACCAATATTTGGGACACAAGCCCCTTGCACTGCACCAGAAGCTTTGAGAATCAGGCTTTGTTGAAAATGTGGGTCCAAAATGTGTAAAAATCACAAACTCATGAGTAAACATTGAAAAAAAGCAATGTTTCCTCATAACTTAGTTGTTTTTTAACATTTTGACCCCACAATTTCAACATGGCTTTTTTGTGACCATACCTCAAGAACCAGGTGCAAAAATCACAAACACTTGAGTAAATGTTGAAAAAATTCTATGTTTCCTCATAACTTAAATTTTTTTTTGATATTCTGACCCCACATTTTCCAAATGGGGTTTTTGGGACCACACCTCAAGAACAAGGTATGTAAAAGTGTTTAAATCCCATACTGAAATGTGATTTCATATACAGACTATGAAAACATGTTTCAGGGGGGATTTGAAAATTGTCACTGGTTCATGAGGTAGGGTCACAAAAAGACCACATTGAAAATTTTGGGCAAAAATATTTAAAAAATGACAAAGGTATGAGTAAAAGTTGAACGTGCATTAAAAAGCCATTAACCAAACTTAATTTGTGTTCAGTCGGTTTGTGATCATAATTGGAAGCAGCAAGACATTCTTGCCATTGTCAGAGTTCATCAGATAGGCTAAGGGGTGTAAGGGTTTGTGGAGTGGTGGGTGCTGAGAGGCGTATGGGAGAGTGGGAGAGTGGGTGGCAGAAAACATAGAGAGACACCTTTTTTTATAGATATTGTGGGGACAAAGTTAGAGGGTGATGGTGGGAGACCATACAGAGGGAGGGAGGGGATGGGATTAGGTCTGTTTTGGGAAACAGGGTTAGAGGGTGGGGGGGCAGAAGACTATGCAGAGAGAAAGGGAGCAGGAGGGATTTGGTCTGTTTTGGGGGACAGGGTTAGATGGTGGGGGTAGGAGTCTACACAGAAGGAGGAAGGAGCAGGAGGGATTTGATCTGTTGCAGGGGACCGGGTGAGAGGGTGGGGGCCAGAGATCACACAAAAGGAGGGAGTGGGAGGGATTTGGTCTGATTCGGGGGATGGGTTTAGGGGTGGTGGCAGGAGAACATGCAGAGGGAGGGAGGGAGCAGGAGGGATTTAATCTGTTTTGGGGGATGATGTTAGAGGGTGGGGTGGGAGACCATGCAGAGGGAGAGAGTGCGCAAGATTTGTACAGCTACATAGCTACCAACCCCAGGACAGACAGTGGGGTTGAAAGCAGAGAAGAACCAGCACTGCCATTCCTTGCTCCCTGACCTCAGGGGAGGCAGAAGGGTCAGGAGCAAAAGGTGGCATCAGTGGAACTTCTGAAGATAAAAGAAAAAATTGCAGGGGACAGAGAGAGAAAGAGAAAGTAAACAGACTGATTCATGCATACTTATGTCTTCAACGTCCCAGCATGGAGCACAAATGATGTGATGCATTCAGTATCCAGTCACGCCCTTCCAGACCCCACCCCATATTCTCCCTCCTCCATTGGCAATACATCAGCATAGATCTTGCTATGTAGCCATAAAAAGGGTCAAAAGAAATACTCTCTAATTACAGGCCAATTTATATTACTTCCATCGTTTGTAAATTAATGGAAGCCAGAATTAAGGACTTCCTGGAACAAGAATATAATAAAAAAGAGATTATTGATCTCAGTCAACATGGTTTCAGAATAGGAGATCTTGTGTATCAAACCCTTTATCCTTTTATGAATCACTCAGCAGTTTTCTGGACACTAGTAACTGTGTAGCTATCATGTACCTTAATTGTAGCAAGGCTTATGACTTAGTGCCCCATGACAAGCTTATCCACAAAATGATTGAATTTGGGATTTAACCAACTATTATTGTGTGAATTGGGAACTGGCTGCAGAATAGAATAGAATACAAAGGGTAAAACTAAATGGTTTCTACTGAAGTACGGGAAATGTCACCTGTGGAGTCCCACACAGTTTGATTCTGGGTCCTTACCTTTTCAATATATACTGTACATATCACACCTAGGGAACAATGTTGCAAATAACTATTGTAAATTTGCTGACGATACTAAAACAGGTGTATCAGTAAGCAGCACTTAAGCAATAAGGCATGACAGGGTGTGTGTTATTGTGTGATAACGTCACTCCTGGAGTGGGTTGAAGCACGAGGTGAAGCCAAGTGCTTCCACCACCCCAGGAGTGATGATATATAGAGAATAAAAGTATGGAAGAGTGTAGTTTACACTCGAGGGTTAGATGCTCATAAAGCCCAAGAGCTGAAGCTCGAGGGTTTATGTCAGTATCTAACCCCGAAGATGTGTGTAAACTTTGAATTTACAAGCACCATCCCATATTTTATGTTATATAATTGCTGGGTTTCCTTTTTTCACCTCATCAATTATATAAAATAAAGACCTTCCAGGGTGGCCACAGTTCGGCTTACTTTCAGTTGTTGCCCTGATTTGAATCGCCATGAATTAAAAATGGTTTCTCCTTTTTTTTTTTCCAGGATTCCAAAGTTTCTACCCCGGTTTCTACTCCATTAGTGTGGAAAACATAACAAGAAAACTTACCGCTGAGTTCTTTTGGCATTGCTGTTTCAGGCGACATGGAAGTGGTGAGTGGTCGCTCTGCTGTGTGCGCATGCGCACAGCGAAGGAAACTGTGCTCATGTTTGCCGTTATAAACACTCCTTTATAACGGCAAATTACACCAAGGTTTCCCTATGGGAAAAAGAGGAAGCCAGTTATTATTACACAATAATACACACCCTGGAGTGCCTTATTGCTATTATACAATATCTTGTTTGTTAAAAAAAAAAGGAAAAGGAAAAATATGTGTAAAATACTTAAAACAAATTTTTTTTGGGGGGGTGGGTGTACCTATTGAAAAACAGTCCCTAGTTTCTATGTTGTCCAGCAGATAGCGTTGCTTCTTTATGGTTTGCTTTGTTCCATTTTGGGTCTGTGTTTCTCGCCATTGTTCTGTGTCCGTGACCCGTGTGTGACCCCTCGCATGTCTTTTTGTTGTTTTTTTTTTCCAGACGGACGCACACACTTTTTGGTTTTTTAGTTTACGCTTGCTGTTTAAAGCTGGAACCATTTGTTCTAGAGCCTTTCTCCCAATGAAGGACACCACACCCAGTATTGTGTTGGTTGCTCAGTCAGCACACCATTTATTCAAAATGTCAATAATTCATTTATTTACGTCATATCATACAGTAGTGTGTTCCTTTATTTCACCAACATTTAGAACACTTTATTCCATTTAATTTATAATGTCACATAAATTCTGCATCTTTATTACATTTTTACATAATCATCTTCATTTGAAATTATCATATCCTTTTTCTTTCGACCCTAGATGTAAACCTTCTTTTATTGTTCAATTTTTTTCTTTATCACCCCCAGATATAAATCTGAGGGGATTGTTTCTTTAATTCAGGGTCAGGTGTCCATTACTGCCCTCCATTTTCCTTATCCTGGGTGTCTACACCTTTCCTCATACCCCCACCTTGATGTAAATCAGAGATGGGTTCCTCCCCCCTTCCCTACTAAGGACTTTTTTCTTTTCCTTTCCTCCCCAGCCCATCTCAAGCCTGCATTGGAAGGCAGGCTTCCCCGTTCTCTGCACCCTTCTCCCTACTCTTTTTTTTTTTTATGTTCTCAACCAAGCATCTATTCCTCTTCCTAGCTCCACAATAAAAATGAGGTTACCCATCTCTGCTAGATGGACCCCATCTGTTCTATGCAAGCCTGCAATGTTTGTGTCTAATTCCTCATGTCTCAATATCCCCCCTCCTAACCTTTTAAAACACGTTCACACTCTCCTATTCATTCTCTTCCTTGCACCCTCTATGGCCTTGTGACTCTTGGCATTTCTCCAAACCCTTCTTGGGACCATATCTGACCATACCACGGTGACCCTAGGCCACCATCCCTTAACCATTCTCAGGTCTTCCTGTACGTGATTAAAAATTTCTAACCATGGTCGGGTACCTAGCCCTAGGTCATTACCACCCAGATTCACAATGATTAAGTCTAGCTCTGGGTTGGTCCTGCGGTTCTTCTCCAGTAATGGCAGGAATTGCCTCCAACGCATCCCTTGTATTCCCCTCCACAGGATCCGTACTTCTCAGTGATCAAAGTACAGCTGTTTTCTCCTGGCCTTTTTCTCAACTTGCCTCTCTGCCCAATATATGTATGAGTGCCCCACAATCCATACTTCCACTCATTGGGCTTTGTCTATAACACATAAATACATTTGTGAGGAACATTCATTGATGACCTGCCCCCTAAACCCCCCTTTATTCTTATCACTCTGAGTTTGTTTACCCTTTCATTCAACTCCTATGAATAGAAAACTAAAAATCTCCATTACAGATTGATAGTTCTGACATATTTTTTATAACAGTTGGATTTCCACCTGCCTAAACTCTTCAGGCCATTCTTTCTGCATCCATTTTGATGTCAGCTCAGATGCTGCTCCTATCCAGAATGAATACGACAAATATCTCCCCGGGTCTTCGCCCAAGGCTATAATTCCCTTCTTCAACACTCCAGATAAATGAGGTTCCATCACCCCGGCCCCATTCTCATGAGTGAACATTAAACTCTGTCCTAGTGGTCTAATGGCTCCAAACTCCCATAAGGCCCAGACTGGGCAAATAACCTCTATCTCGTGTTGCTGTAGGAGAATGCTGGCCCCATTTCCCACTTAATCCATCTTGGACTTCCTTAAAAAGACCGTAACCCTCTCAATGCTCCACTGAACATTCCCCCACCGCAAACCTGACCATGGGGTCACTTTTACTGGGGCTAACAATTCCCCCATCCTAAATGCCCCTCCATACATGGCTGTGAAAATTGCCTTAAATAGAACCACCTCATAGGCCAAGTAACATACTTGTGGCTGGACGTCTATCAACTTTTCCAACAGGTGTTCTGGTATGGGCCTTCTCTTATCCTGCTCTCTCCCCTTTACCCTCTGCCACCCCATCATCATGCATTTCATGATTAAACCCTTACTGGGGTCCCCCCAACCCTTCAGGGTACTTACCCACCCTATGGCGGCCAAGTGGACTCCCATAGTGGCATGGGCCATCCCCTATTGCCATCCAGACACTACAAACGTGGCCACCTGATCCTCTGTGACTGTTCCACTTACTACCATGCTGCGCAAGGCCCAGAAAGCCTGAAACGCTCTCCAGGAGCCCTCTTAGGCCTTAAAGGTGCTATCTGCCCAGGAGTTCCAAAAGAGAAGCTCCGTTTCTTCCAACCAGTCTCCAATAATCCCTCTGGAATCTTCATCCCTGTCTTGTCCATCTTCATAGCGATGGCCTGGAATTTGTCCATCTGAAGACAGGAGAGGCTGTCAGCTATGGTGTTCTGTATTCCTTCAATGTGCCTGACCCTAAAACACATACTAAGTTTTAAGCTTTGCAATCCTAACTGCTGCAATACCTCAAGACTGTACTTGAATTAGCCCCTTTTTATGTTGCTTGCACGCATGTGCAAGAAACATAGTGCCATCATCGGAGATTTCGGAGGTGTGTCACCTCCTCCTCCAATTTAGTCAGTGAGCTGGCAGGCGTGGCCCCTGTAAGCCAATGCATTTGGAGCTGTCTATGACACGCTCCAAAATGCAGTGGCACAGTTGAAAGGGGTTTCACGCTCAGCAGGAGATAAGAAGCATAGCTCCCCCCTCGCCACGCAGGCATGCGCCTCCCATCGCATCGTGTAGCCGACGGGTGCCCAATCCCCATCGGGCTGAGCTGCCTCCTCCCAGTGTAGAGGTGCCACGCTGGGAGCCCACCCCAGCGTGGCAATCAGTCCATAGGTCGACGGGATGCCCAATTCCCCATCGCACAACGCCCCTCATAACCTTGTGCCACGCTGGGAGCCCACCCCAGCATGGCAAGGGTCCCACGATGTCTTTTTTTATTTTAACCTGAAAACGAAAACGTCCCGCTGAGCATCTCCCACCCCTCCCACAACCCGCACCCACCCACTGCGCACCATCCTCCCACACCCCCTCAACCCATATTACCCTCCTGACTCCAGCGCCGACGATCTTCGTGGACTGAACTCGCCTTGCACTGGCCAAAGCCGACCGCGAACTGAGGAAATGCCGTAAGCTGTATAACGGCTCAGATAGGGGTGTTTCAACTTTGTTGCATATCTCAGGCATTTTTGTAAATTTTGCACCACTAACAGGGTTTTGGGACCCTCTTCATGATCGGTCACTGTCATGGTCACTGCTCAAGAGTGCCCCTGCCGCAGTGACTGCGAAATCACCCTTTTTGGGCCTGAGTATCACTGCCATGACAGTGACATTCTTTCATGAGAAGGGGTCCTAAAAACCCCATGTTGAAAATTTGGTGCAAAAATTCCAAAATGACTGTTTTACTTAGGCTATGCTATGAAGTCTCTACGCAGGCTCTAGAAGTTCACGTAAATTTCAATATTTTAACTCCAGATTTTCACATTGCCATTTTACCACACCTTCTTATGAGTAGTACAGCTGTCATTTTTCACATCTCACCCAAAATCTGTTTCACCATGTAGCGTAGAATGGCGCAGTCGGTAAGCGTAAATCAATGTACGGGACAAATTAAGAAAATCACAGAGACACTGTTCATGAGCAGAGGTCTTAAATGGCTATGTTGAAAATTTGGTGAAAAAATTCCTAAAAATGACTGTTTTACGAGCGTGCATTACGCAGTTCCTACGCAGGCTCGTAAGTTCATGAAATTTTCAATATTTTCACTCCAGATTTTCAACATTGCCATTTTACCACACCTCCTTATGAGCAGTACAGCTGTCATTTTTCACATCCTGCCCAAAACGTGTTTCCGCCCATGTAGCGACAATGGCGCAGTCGGTGTGCAAACTCAATGTATGGGACACATTAACAAAATCACAGTGACACTGTTCATGAGCAGAGGTCTTAAAATGGCTATGTTGAAAATTGGTGAAAAATTCTAAAATGGTCTGTTTTATGGCTGCATTATGCAGTTCCCACGACGTCGTAAGTTCGCAAATTTTCAATATTTGCACCCCAATGACTTCCAAATACCTAAACAGCACATAGAAACAAGCAACATTCGGCATTGACAAATGCTTGTTTATTTAGAACATCTACCACTGCCTGGTTGTCACACCAGCATGTCACCCTCTGGTTCTGTAGTGCCTCCCCCCATGCTTCTGTTGCCACCCATATTGGAAATATCTCCAGTAGGGTGATATCCTTAGTGAGTCCTCTCCTTATCAACTCTTGTGGCCATGGTTCTGAAAACCATTGTCCCCTAAAAAAGTCCCCAACCCTAATACCCCTGAAGTGTCAGTGCAAAGTTCCAAATCTGTATTAAACAACCATTCTTCCTGCCAGAAGGTTATCCCATTATTCCATTCCAAAAACTGTTCCCACACCATCATATCCTTCCTGATCACCTTGCACAAATCCATCCAGTGCTGTGGCCTCCTTGCTCCCCTTGTAGACCTGGCCAAGTGATGTGTAAATGCGTACCGGGCCCAATGGCCCTACAAGCGAAATTCAAATGGTCCAATACCTGTTGAACCTGCTGCAGTGTCAGCCTTCTCTTTGCTGTTATCTCCCTTAACAGTTCCCTCAATTTTCTAACCTTATCCTCCAGTAGCCTAAACAGCCCCATTGCTGCATCAATTTCTATCCCTAGTAATTCTAGACAATGACTAGGCCCTTCCGTTTTATCCCCTGCCACTGGAACTCCTAAAACATGGCACATATCTTTAACGTCTTCCAACATTTTTTCCACCCCTAGCTTTCCTTCCCCTATTAATAGAAAATCATCCAAGTAATGCACTATTGCCCCATGTCTGTATCTTTCCCTTAAAATCCACTGTAACCATGTGTTAAACATTTCAAATGTAACACATGCCACCAACACCCCACGGACATGGCCTTGTTAAAATAATATTTCCCGTCCACCTGGAAGCCTAGCAATTCCCAGTCCTCCCTCCTAACTGGTAGTAGTCTAAATACCAATTCAATATCCATTTTAGCCAGCTAGGCCTCTTCTGAGGCCCTGATTAGTCCTACCGTGTCTTCTTATGTCCTGTATGACACCCTGCTATCCTCTTCAGTGATGTAGTCATTTACTGAATCCCCTTCCAGATATGATTAATGATGTATCATTCTGTATTCCCCAGGTTGCTTTTTGGGTATGGGTCCCAATAGCGAAACCCTGAGGTGGTCCAGAGGAGGGCCCTGGAAAGGAACCTCCACCCTCCCAGCCTCTCTTTCCTTGGCAATCTTTTGCCTTAAAAGGTCTTCCTTCCCCCTAACTAACCCTCAGTTTTTGGCCCATTTTTTCCTCTCTTGCCCATTTTTTCCTCTCTTGCCCCTTGATAATGTAGACTAAAACCGTTCTTGAAACCCTCCACAAGTGTATATCCTGCATTTTTATCTGGGTAGCCTGCCATCCAGTTCTCTACCACTTCCGCCTTAATTGGGGTTCTTGCTAACTGAAAATACCTCTCTTGTCCCCCACTACCTCCCTCCTTGATTTTAACCCTCCCTTCTGAATAACCTCTGCCTCTTCCTCCACTTTCCCAATGTCCCCCCCCCCGTCCGCCCTGGCCACACCAAAAGGTGTGTCGTGAATGTATCCCCCCTGCATTAGTGTCCACGTACAACCTACACTTTGATGCTGGTGTGTACCTCCACATTGCGAGCATGCATGTCTAATCCTACAATTGGGGAAGGAACAATTTGCCCTATTATAGCCCCGACAGCACTTTTGATATCTCCCAGACCCTTTCGTCCACTCCACCTCAGATCCCCCAGCCACTGTCATTGTCTCCCACCAGAGATCTGAATGTCTGGAGTCCCAACAGCAATCCAAACTATAATTTGCCATCCTCGTCCCAAATGTTTCATCATACTGTAGCCAGTTTGTGCCTCCCAACATCTTGTAAATGTTTCTAATTATAAAGGAATAGTCTAATAGAGGAATTCCCATTTCAGGTTTCTTTTCCTGTACAATGGCACTATAATAAGTGAAACCCAATGTCTAGGCCTCCCGTATCTTGCCCTTATAACTTGGCCCTTTTTGCTCCTCCCCCTTCTTTACTAAAACTACAGTACTGCCATTGCCAATTCCTGTTTTCCAAAACCTTCTTTCTCCTCATATTGCTCTGCTGTTTTCTTGTCCACTAGGGCAAATATGTCCACGTATTCCCCCTCCATATCTTGTCTTTTGTGGTTAGAGGTACATGATCCACTAACCATATCCCCGCCATGCTTATGACCTCCCCCTTAAAAATCCCCTTATCTGCTTCCTTAGGTTCTGCTACCTTCTTACTACCCTTCTCTTTCTCCAATTCAACCAGTACTTTCTTTAGTTTCTCTATCCCATCACCTCCCATACCAACCAACAATTGCTCTACGTATTCTTCCATGCTACTTTCCACAGTAGGGTCACCTGTACCTGCATTTGCCTTTGGGACACCTGATGGTCCTGGCAGTGGTTCTGGTACAGGAACTGGCAGTGGTATTAGCCCCACTGAACCTGGCTGCGATGGCTGCGGTGAAGGCATCGGTATTGGAACAGCCTCTGGAACTGGATCTGGAATCAGCACTGGTCCTGCTGGTGGACCTGGCTGTGGACTTGGCCGTGGAACCCAGCATCAGGAAAGGTGCCGGGGTCAGTACTGGCACCGGTTGCAGTACTGGCACTGGTACTGGTTCTGGGATTGGTGCTAGACTAGGCCCTGGTGTTATCTGTGGTATTGGGACTGGTACTGGAACTGGAAGAGAAGGTGCCAGCTGAGAAACTAGCCTAGAAGCAGGCTCTGGTTCAGGACTAGGAAGGTTGGGCCTAGGACCTTTCAGTATAGGTGCCCTTGGGGCCCCTCCCTTAGGTTGTCCTTTGCCCCTTCCCTGAACAGGCCCTGTCCTTCCTCTTTTTTTCCCCTTTCCTGCTGTTGCCCAGTTGTCCAGCTCCAAGTCATCCTCAATATCTAGTACCTGGTGATCCCTGTCCACCAGGTCCATGAGTCATGGCGCCGGCCTTCAATGCATGTGACCCTCTGGTGTCCATGGTACTTTAAAAGGCCTATGAAATATAAACAAAACCACAGGTGAGCATTTTCATCTACTTCCAGCTTGTTACCATGAGCTTGTGTCTTTGGTACCATCCTATTGGGCCCACAGCTGCCCAAACCACCACCTTCCTGACCATAATACCCGACCAGTTCATTGTATTTTTATTGTATTTATTATTTGTCCCCTTTTTTTTTACATTATTACAATGTTTTTAATACCACTCAATATCTACAGCCACATAATTACATGTTTTTTAAACTACTGACCCTTTGCTTGTAAGACCCAGACCCATCCACTGCACCACATGAGTCACCTCCCCCCAAAGTCACACAGTGCTGGGAGATCACTAGTGTGATAAAACCTACCATTTATTCCACAAAAATCCTCAAATGTTCCTATAGCTAATATAAAACCTACCTGCCAGGTATATCCCAATTTGACGCCTTGTAGTACGCCCCCACAAAATGGCGGCCGCCACATGGCCTGCCTGCTCCTAAAATGGCAGCCACCATGAGGTCTGCCCACTCCCAAAATGGCAGCCGTCATGCAGTCTGCCCTCCACTAATATGGTGGCCCAGCTGTACCACCCAGCAGCCTCTTATCGTTGCTGCCTCGCAGATCTGTCCATTTGTTTAGAGTCCCAGCCAGTCTCCTTGCCCTTGTGTCTCAACCTGGACCTCCCTTCCAACAACTGATCTCCCTTCCAAATAAAGGTCAGCAGTCCCATCCCCCCCCCGCTCACGTGGCCATACTTTCAAGCTGCTGGGAGCCCCTTACCGTAATTCCTGGGCAACTCGATCCAGCAGCATACTGCCCATGCAACTCCTGCCTTCTATCGCCCCTGGATTTTTGATGCTGTCCTGCTCCTTGCGCCTAGCAGTGCGGCATTATGTTCCTTTTATCCGAGCAGCAGCAGCCTGACCACGTAGGCTGCTAATTTGGTTCGGGCGTCCATCGCTGCTTCCTTTCAGGTGCCATGATCGAATCAAGAAAACTACCAAAAAACCACCTCCTTCTTCCAAGGAAAAACTTGTTGCCACAAATTTTGATTCAGGCTCCCAATCACTCCTTCCTTCCAGAAGCCCGACCGAATCACTGCAATTAAACCAAAACCTCCTCCTTCTCCTATGGCATTTAGACCACGCAGGCTACTAATCTGGTTTGAGTGCCTGCTCCTGTTTCCTTCCTGGTGCCTGACTCAATTGCACTGAAATTAAAAAACCTCTACATTTGCAACCAAAGCTACTACAAAACAGATGCCCACTGCATAAGCCCCAGCATTTCTGGCTCTTCCCAATGAAAAAACTGCCTGCTGCAATCCCCTGCATGTTTTGGTGCTTGTTCCATTTTGAAATGTATCAAAATTTTGAAAAGCATTTGACGCCATTGCCCATACTCTAATTGTGAACAGCCTCACCAATATTGGTGCTACCCTAGCTACTACCAAATGGTTCTCCAGTTACCTATCAGGTAGGATTGCAGAAAGCCAAAGCTGATGGGCAGCTCTCTGCCTCCTTACCAGTTACTAGGGGAGTCCTGCAAGGTTCCATCTTAGGTCCTATACTCTTCTCCCTATATATCAACATCCTCAATTCTCAAATAACCAGGTCAACCTTGCATTTCTTTGCAGACGATACAGATTTGTATACATCCGGCCATACAATATCGGAAGTCAGGGATATACTTCAAGTCGATTTTGCACAGCTAGAAACAAATCTCATCAATACCAAACTCCTCCTAAACGCTAAAAAAACTAAGGCCATGATTTTCCCCCCTAATACTTCCTCCGTCACCCTCACTGTTCTACCTAAAGACTTCATTGTTACATCCCTAGATGAACCACTAGAAGTTGTCTCTTAATTTAAATACCTCGGCTTTTGGTTAGACAACAAGCTCTCCTTCAATGAGCACATTGACGACCTGTCCAGAAGACGAAAAGCTAGACTAGGCTTCTTCTTCCGAAAGTTTTTATTTAAATAAATAGGTCCCCCTTTCTCCTGGAAACCAGACTCAGGCTTGTTCAGACCACCTTCCTCCCTTTACTTGACTATGGAGACATATTATACACTTCTGCAGCAATTACTAACCTAAACAAATTGAACATTCTCTATCACCGTGCCCTGCGCTTCATGACAAACTGCCCATACCGAACCCACCATTGCGAACTATATGCAGCTGTTGGTTGGACTTCACTTACCATTAGACGCACATTCCATGCTGGCGTTTGGACCCTAAAACTTCTTCTGAATAAATTACCAAGCTATTTAGTAGCACTTATCCGTACTGCCCACAGCTCTTATTTCCTTAGGAAATCTGATTTTATCCTACTCTACACACCTAGGACTCGTACCTCCTTTGGCAGACGAGCCTTCTCAAGTGCCCTACCAACTATTTGGAACCAGTTGCAATCCACTCTGAAACTATCCAGTGTAGTCTCAGTAAATTTCTTCAAAAACTCTGTGGCTTCAAAAATAAAGGACACCTGTAACTGTTTCTAAACCTCCCTAGCTTTCTCCTTACTTCCTTAGTTTGTTCTCACTACACCACCTTCCTTAAACAACTTGTACTAAATATTTTTTGGTTTTGTTTTCACCCAGGACTGTTTACCCATGTACCTTGTAGGACCTGGTCTGCCATTTATGTATTGTTATGTAATTGCCTGCATTGTATATTTGTTGTAACCATGCACCCAGGACCTCCTTGTGAATGAGCTTGCTCAATGGAGCTTTCCTGCAATAAACTTGAACTTGAAATTGCATCAAAACCTCCAACATAGCCCTAGGCTGCGGCAATGAAAACCAGCCCAAGCCTGCTCAAATGAAACACAAACCGAGTCTGCAGGCCAACTATGCTCCTGCTTCTACCCTTGTATTGCCATACCAAACAGATTTGAAGTACCAATTTCACAATGCCAGCAGTTTATTATGCTGCCTTAACTTTGTTTATCCTTGTTTTTTTTTAAACTCTGACAAATAATTTCTCTATGTGTCTCCACACCTGCTATATTTCAAACAAACATTCCCCTTACTATCAAGAAAACTTAGCTTACCTTGAAAATCAAGCTAGCTCGGGAACAAACTAGGAACTCTCTGACTGATGTGTTAAACAAATATTTTTTGGGGCAAAAGTGAGGGAGAGCCCTTCCGTGCAGCCTCTTATATTGCCCCCTTTAACCCCACCCTTTAGCTCTCATTCTCCTCTCTCTCTTTCCTTTCCCCAACCCCTATTGTCCCTGCTATCCCTAGCCCCAGCCTTTTTCTGAGGTCATGATCCCCTTGGTCAAACCCCTTTTCCTTCCTCATTCTTAGTCCTTCCCCTTTTCTGATGTCACTAAGCACCTCCCCTCCCCTTCTCCCTTCTTACCTGCCTTCTGACGCTCCTTCAAGGTTTCAGGCCTAGAACAAAGGGGCTTGTCCTTTAAGAGACAAACCTTCTTGTGTGCGGGGAGAAATGTTTTCAGTTTTGAATACTGATGCCGTTAGTGTGTGGAGCGTGTAGGTGGGCCGTTACTTTCATAAGGCGGGCAATGGGTGGAGCAGGTACGCACTGAAAAGACTGCAGTGCGGTACAGGACAATGGAGTGGGATATTTAGCTGCAGAGGTCAGTTTTATAGCAGGGAACCACCTTTGGGGGGAAAAGATACATTTTCTTCTGTTTTAAGTATCACCACTGCCTGCGGCTTTGCGGCAAAACAAACAAGTCAGCACCTGCTGATACTAAAAATATTTAGCTGCAGGCAGTGGTGCTGTGGAGAAAAATTGTCATTTTCTGAAAGAAAATGCAGAGCGCGGGAGGAAATTACTGTCGGTGGGATCTAATGCTGTGATGGCTTTATGGTCTGGCTGGTAATGTTTGGCTATGTGGAGAGAGCTCTGTATGCTTCATGGTGCTAGTGTGGGGGGGGGTTGTTTCAGTGTTCTGTGTTTACCTGTGTGCCTGGACTTCATACAGTGATGTTATTGTTCAGTAACATCACTGTCTCAGACACACATTGACCCATCAGGACATGGGAAATGTTCTTGGCATTGTATAATAAAGATTAGACCACACTCCAACCTAACTTGGACAAGAACCCATATCGTCATCAGTTTTGGAGCGGCTTAAACAAAGGTCAAAACATTTATAAAATAGAAAAGATCCAGAAAAGTAACAAAGATGATGAAAGGACTAGAGGATAAGAGTTATAATGAGAGGCTAATTTCTTTAAACCTGCATAGTTTAGAGAATAGACGAATACAATGTGATTTATTGTTGTTCTACTATATTAAATATGATCATGAGCTATTAATCAACTTAAACTCAGAGTACATTAATACTAGTATTAACACAAGAAGTTACAATTTGCAATTATGAGCAAAATGTTTCATAACTCATGAGGCAATATTTTTACATTCAACGCATTATCGGGCTACGGAATTCACTACCTCAGCACATAGTTGATAGCAAGACTGTAAGCCATTTTAAAAAGAATCTAGATAATTATATGTATAATGTTAATCTTAAATATTATTGTAAAATGGACATCTAAAACAGAAACTTCTACTTGGGTAATACAGGTCAGCTGAATGTGCATTACATTTCTTTAAATGCACACCTATCTGCCAGAACACCTTTCTCGTGCCAGCCTAGCCTCTATACATGACATAGAATTGGTATCACTCAGCCTAATTTGCCACCCAGGAAGTATACTTTCGAACAGCAGCCATCTTTGTTTTACAGAACGACATCTAAATCTGAAAAATGTCTGACTTACCTGTTTCACAATTCAACCTTCATGACATTGGTACACATGAAAAGTGACCAGGTGAACATTTCCAGCCTGATTCACTACCCAGGGAAAAAACAGGAAAGGAAAAAGATTTAGCTATATCCAGTGAAAAAAAACAAAACAACCGTAGTAGACACCTTCAAATAACTGATATAAAACTAGACAACATTAAGTGAGCTAAAGGCGAATGTAAACAAAAACGTGACTAACTGGCAATAAATGTGATCACAGATTAGTCTGAGCAAACAGAGTAAAACAGTATCCCCAGAAGAACTAAACTCTTTATTGAGAGAATTATACGCTACAGTTAGAAGCTCTTCTGATAATAAATACAGCGTCACTACATTTCTTTCCCTCAGAGCAGCTCTAAACAGACACATTAACTTGGTAGAAGTACAAGGAAACATAAACATCATTGCTGATTCAGCCTTCAAAACTAGCAATAATATTTTTGCTGTCTTGAAAAGTTTCTGTAGATCCAGAAAGGACAAGGCCCATCCCTATGGTTGCAATGCTGATTTGGATCTCCTCCATCACTCAGATATGATCACCAGTCAAACGGCACCTGGCTTAAAAAGGTCTGGCTAGATGTCTAAATGTATTTCACCCATAGAGGCAGAGATGGACTCAGGGATCTAACATTTAACTCCTTCATGGTCAACCAGACAGAAATATATATCACTGAGTTTTAACCAAAATACTAAAAATCACAAAGTTTCTACTGAAACAAATAAAGAGACTCTCAGAGGATTTGATTTGTGTTTGAACAACCTAGAGATGACACGTGCCCTGTCAGCTCCTTTCTAAAGTACGTCTCCAAGTGCCCACCTAGTACCAAAGCTTTCTACTTACATCTCTGAAGGCTTCCTCAGGAAGTGCTTGAAAAAGAGCAATACTATTACTGACAAGAATCCGTGGAGGTCAATTATTTAGGAAACATGATGCCCCGCTTATGCAAGGAGGCTGGACTCTCAGTCACATACACTAATCACTGTCTGAAAAGCACTATATTACACATTTTATCAGAAGTTGGACTTGAAGCAAGAGAAATAACGTCTGTCATGGGCCACCGATGTGAGACTTCTTTAAAAAACTATTGGTCTGCTTCTCTTTTTTACTGACAGCAATGGGGCTCTATTATAGGGAATGCAGAAAGGAAACCCACAGCAGAGAAGATGCAAATGATAATACTTTCATCCTAGAGTACCAGCAAATCTTACATAACTCATCACAATGCTGTGCATAATTGTACTGCTAAAAGCACTCCTGTGACAAGCTCACATGTCAGTATACAGAACCTGGATATTACTGGTGGCACTGTGATCTTCATCTGTAATTATAAGCGCCCACCTCCAGGTAAGGCTAACACAGTTTTATCTGTATTCCTCAAACTTGTACCAGCAACCCGCCCCCAGAAAAAAACAGTTGCAGCTATACTCATGAGTCTCTTTTTTTCCCTTTTCACAGATAGAGAAAACAATCCAACTAAAGAATAGATTCTCCAGATATATTACAGACACATAAAGGACCCACCAGTAAGTGATTACAATTCTGCATGCCACATGAATTTATGACAATTATCTGTTTAAAAAAAAAAAAAACCTCATTGTGCAATCCCTATGCCATGTGCTGTCTACACCATTAGCCTGCCCCAGACCATCAATCAACAATTAAAAACTACATAAGCAATAATATCCAACAGGGTGGGTGGTATTGAGCTATACTGGACTGCCGGGGGTGATGCCACAGGCAGAGGGCCTTATAGCATCTTGAAGATCTGGTATAGCCCATACCACCCACCCTGGAGGGTATTGTTGCACTTTGAAAATGGGCATATATGTTGCACATTTTTAAAAAATGCGTATGTTTACAAACGTTTTACAAAACTGCAGAAAAATTATCTTATTCACATTTTTTGGTAAAGTAATCCCTCCACTGTTGGAATTGCCAGTAGAGGGCGCTGCTGCTAGAGGTCACTGCAACTACCAGTAGTGTCTGGGTGAGACAATCTCTTTTAATTCTTTGTTAGTTTGTTCATTGTTTTTTTAGTTTAGTTTACAGTTTAGTAAAAAAAAAAAACTTACTCTAAGAGGTATTAGGACACATTTGGGCCTCCTGTTTTGTGCCTGTGAGGAATGCATTGAGGGAATGCATTGACCGCTATCGCTTCATGCTGGAAAAAGTCAGCAGGATCAGAATTGTGACTTTAGCATGACTGGACAGTGCAGCTGACAGATTATATTCACGGCCACTGACGCGCACAGTTGAAAAGAGTGGCTGGACAATGGTAAGGTCAGATTGTTTTTGTACAAAAAGAAAGACCTTCTTTTGTTGCATTTATTCTTTTGACTGAGTGGGGTAGGAGCCTGGTGGGAAGTGAGCAACTGACAGAAAAGTTGTCCCTCAGTTTATAGTGCTCATACGTAAGCAGGTGTCTCTGATAATGCTATGAGTTTTAAAAAAAACAACACTGTCTTTTGTGTAGTGAGAGAGGAAAATTTAGATAGTATTGACCTAGTGTGTGCCACTTCAGTACGAAGACTGCAGTGTGAGTGTGTGTGGGGAGGATTCAGCCCCTTTTTCTAAATCCCAACAGTGCAGCCCTGAAATAAATTAAATGGCTTGTAAAACAGCACAGAAATAAATATCCATCTATTTCATCTATTTAAAAAAAATGGAAAAAAAAAACTAAAGTAATTACTTTGCAACATGGCACCATGGGGATCCCACATAAAACCACCGCTCACTTTGTTGCAAAAACCTAAATAATTTTAAAAACCTCCAATGCAAACATATGTTCCTAAGATGAAATATCAACCTACTGCAAAATGTCTTCAACTCTGCAGTCCATAAACCACTAAAAAAGTACACAAAATAAAATGAACACTCGATCTCTGCAACGTTCCAGTTATGTGATTGTCCATTGGTGAAATGAATTACCTAAAAAAATGTAAAAGAAATGTCCAAAATGTTCTTCTTTTCTTTGTTTTGCAGCCCATTGGTAAGAATCCTTGCAGCATTTCTCTGTGAAGAGTTGCAGCTCTCCTCTTCAACTTCACTCAGGAAAGCCACATCTAGTCTTGGATCACACGAGGTTTCACTAACCATTCCCCTTAATAACCATTAACCCCTCCCTGCCTCTGAATCTACAAACTGTCAGAAAAAAAATAACATAAATTAACTTTAAGATAAAGGAAATGTGCACATGGAAACAGAAGATAAACACCTGAATTTCAATGCTTGAATCCAGTCTATGCAGAAAAAAAGTTTTAAAAATATGTTCAACAAAATGATCATGAGCTGTTACCATGTATGGTTAAAAAGACTATCTGGTCAAGGTGCATTAAAATATTTATTTGTTTTAAAACCTTTTCTAATCATTTACTAAACACACAAACATTTGCTACATCTACTTTAATAGGGACAATTTTTTTATCTTAATCTTAAAATTGCATTTTATGTAACGTAAATTTAAATAAAATATACTTAATTAATTTAAAATGCCTTTGAGTATGTATTTTTTTTAAGATGGTGTAACAGCTTTGTAAGTGTGATAAGCTACTCCATGGTGTGCATTAAAAGATTTTAATGCACTTCCCAGTGCGTGTAGCTCTGCCTTTGGCCTTGTGCTTTAGAACACCCCTGGGACATTCATTATGTAAGCAATAAGGCATGCTGGGGTGTGCGTGGAACACATTTTACCACACGGCCTGGGGCGTAATAAGGCACAAGGCTGAAGGCCGAGTGACTTTAGCCACTAACCGTGCAGTAAAATGTGTTCCACGCACATCCCAGAGTACCTTATTGTGCTTATAAAACCGGCTCCTTTTTTTTAAACTTTTTACAGTTGAGAAAAGCATGTTTATATGTAGAAACAATAGCTTTACTTGTTTACATTTTTGATAAAATAGTCCTTCCACCCACTACAAATGATGTCATTGATGATGATGACATTGTATTATTGCCTACTTTCTTCTTCCTTTTATTTCCCACATTCAAGATATGGAATGTTTATCATAGAATGTTTACCATGGAATACATGGATTCAAAATTCTGCTCAGTTCCATTGGCAGAATGTTTCTCTCCTAACACTCTGTACACACAGACAACAAGTAAGCAATAAGACACGATTGGGTGTGCATTAGACAGTTCTAATGCACGGCTAGGGGGACATAGTGAGGCACGAGGCCACAGGCTGAGTCTGTCCATTCCCCTAGCCATGCATTAGAACTGTCTAATGCACATCCCCGGAGTGGCTTATTGCACTTATAAAATGGGCCTGTGTATTCAAAATTGGGATTCTAGTTTTAGCTTTGCATTAGACACATCTAATGCACAGCAAACAACCAATCAGATTGCTTGAAATCCTTTCCCCATTTTATAAAGGCCTTTGTTACAGCCAGAGACTCAATTATCTCACTGTCAGGGCAAGAAGAAGACTCCCTAATGAGCAGGTAAAGATAGAAGGGGGGGATTTTTCCACTGTCAGCAAAGAAACAGTTGTAGTGAAAACTATAAACAATACTTATTGTTTCTAATTTGTTTATGTACATAAGAAAAGCATGATAATCAAGGAAACTACAGGTAATTAACTTGTTTTATTTTTTATTTAAGGTAGTTTTATTTTTAGGGCCCAGATGACATTTTTTTATAGTGTAAAGGTAGCAGTCATGTTTGTGGTGGAAGATCAGTTCTGGCTGTAAGGGGCTAACTGAAATGCCTGTGTTCCAAATGCCCATTGATCTGGGTTCCAGACTCTTCACATTCCTTTTTTTAGCTATATGTAAACCATATTTTACACATAAATAACAGCCAGATTCCATGATTTTACCCTGCTATTTTTTTAAAATCCTTTAATGCACACCCTGTCATGGCTTATTACTTGCATAACCCATGGGACAGTATTTCATGGACTTCTTAGTGCCCTGCTGTCTCTTCATCTCTAAGTATTACTCCAAGTAAGTTACAGTACTCCACTGAGAGTCGTAGCTGGATAGTGGTCATACATTTCAGTACTGGTATCTGCATTCTCTGATACTTGCATGTTCTTTCCCAAAGCTGTGTCTCTTCTCTCAATATGTGAAGTAAGTGCTGTTCATTCATTTATGCATCTGCACCCTCTTCCCTGAGGTACCTTTGGTCTAAGGAGATCACATACCTGTTACACTTTTAGGGCTGAAATCCTCATCAGAATGATTTGTGTGTCTTTACCACACCCCGAGAGGTTGGTAGACCCTGTAGCAGGGACAGAGAGAGACAGTGAGAGAGTACACCAAACTTACAGTCATGATGTTGCAAAAGTATTCTACATAGTATCTAGCTTTCTTGAAAACATAAATTTATCAGCTATGAATTTCTTCCAGTTGTCATCAATAACTTTTGAAACCTGTTGCTTAGCCCTGAGATTATTTTTAAATTTGATTAGGCGCATGGAAGTTCTAGCACCATTTTTATGTTGGCTCGCTCGCGTGCGAAGCCAACATACTGCGGTACTAGCAGATTTGGAGGCCCAGTCACTGTTGGGCGAATGCAGGGCATGCATCAGTAGGTGCATCCCTCATTCCCCAATCAGCCAGAAGCAGGGGACGACACCCTGCATACAGTACCTAATGCGGCCACCAGATCTGAGAAAAGGTCCACTGCAATGAGAGTGAAGCTCTCATGCAGCATGACCACAACACGCCTCCTGACGTGCAGGCAACATGGCGGCAGTGACTGCTGCCGCTGCCTGTCACAATGCCAACGAGGGACTCCACTGCCTATCGGCATTATGTAACCCTCCTCCTGTGCCCAATCCCCGTTGGCATCATGTCATCCCCCTCCACACTTTTATTGTGTGCCAACGGGGTGCCCAATCCCCGTCGGCATAATGTGTCCCCCCCCTTTTTGTTGTGTGACAACAGGGGTGCACAATCTCCCATCGGCTACAGCTGCCCCCCCCAAAAAAAGACTCCAGTGACTCTAGTGGCAACTGGGAACCCACCCCAGCGTGCCACATGCCCATGTCAAAGAAAAAACTATCCCGCAATTTTTTTTGGTTTTGTTTTACCTGTGGAAAAAGAAAACGGCCCCTCAGCGTTCTCCCTGCCCCCCTCCTACAACCCGCATCTACCCACTGTGCACCCTGCCTCCCCACACCCCCCCAACCCCATACTTACCTGCGGAGTCTGGCGCGACGATCTTTGGTGGACTGGGAACACGTCTGCACTCTTCAAAGCCGACCGCAAACTGAGGAAATAAATAGTTTTTTTTCAACTTTGATGCATATCTTAGGCATTTGGGGGAATTTTGGCACCAAATTTTCAACATGGGGTTTTTGGGACGCCTCCTCTTGAATTCTGCCACTGTCATTGCGTTAATCGGCACCGAAAGGTGATTTCGCTATCACTGCAAGGAATCACCTTTCAGGACTGATTAATGAAATGACAGTGCCAGTGTTCATGAGGTGGGCTCTCAAAAAGCCTATGTTGCAAATTTGATGGAAAAAATCCAAAAAAAATGACTGTTTTACGAGTGTGCATTGCGCAGTTTCTACGCATGCTCATAATTTCATGAATTTGCAATATTTTCACCCCAGATTTTCAACATTGGCATTTTTCTACATCTTCTCATGAACAGTACAGCTGTCATTTTTCACATCCTGGCCAAAATGTGTTTCCGCACTTCCGGTGCAGAATAGCGCGGTCGCTGTGGGAAATCAGTGTTTGGGACAGATTATGAAAATGACAGTGACACTATTCATAAGCAGTGGTCCTAAAATGCCTATGTTGAAAATTTGGTGCCGATATCTTAAAATGACTGTTACGAGTGTGCGTTGCGCAGTTTGCACGTACGCCGTAAGTTCGCTAATTTATAATATTTTCACTCCAGATTTTCAACATTGCCATTGTTCTGCACCTTCTTATGAGCAGTGCAGCTGACATTTTTCACATTCTGGTCGAAATGTGTTTTTGCAGTTCCAGCACAGAATAGAACGGTCGCTGTGGGAATCTGTGTTCGAGCTACATTATGAAAATGACAGTGACACTATTCATTAGCAGAGGTCCTAAAATGCCTATGTTCAAAAATTTGATGATGAAAGTCCATAAAATGAGTGTTTTACAAGCGTGCATTGCACAGTTTCCACGCACGCTTGTAACTTCATGAATTTGTAATATTTTCACTACAGATTTTCAAAATTGGCATTTTTCCACACCTCCTTATGAACAGTACAGCTGTCATTTTACATATCCTGGCTGAAATGTGTTTTTGCATGTCTGGAGCAGAATTGCACAGTCGCTGTGCGAAGTCAGTTTTTGGGACAGTTTGAGGAAATGACGGTGACACTGTTCATGAGCAGAGGTCCTAAAATGCCTATGTTGAAAATTTGGTGCCGGAAGTCCATAAAATGACTGTGTTGCAAGCGTGCGTTGCGCAGTTTCCATGCACCCTTGTAACTTTGCAAATTTGCAATATTTTCATGCCAGATTTTCAACAGTGGCATTTTTCCACACCTCCTTATCGACAGTACAGCTGTCATTTTTCACAGCCTGCCCAAAATGCATTTCTGCAGCTGTGGTGCACAATGGCGTGGTCGCTGTGGGAAATCATTTTTGGGACACATTAACAAAATCACGGCGCCACTGTTCATGAGGGGAGGTCCCAAAATACCTATGTTGAAAATGTGGCTAAAAAACTCCCACAAATAATTGGGTTATGGACGTGTGTTGTGCAGTTTCTATGCATGCTCATGACTTCACCAATTTTTCATTTTTTCACTCCAGATTTTCAACATTGCCATGTTTTTACGCCTCCTCATGAACAGTGCAGTTGTCATGTTCCACATTCCTGCCCAAAATGTGTTTTCAGCCCTGTGTTGCCAAATGGCATAGCCGCTGTGCAAAACCACCCTTCAGCTTGCAAACTGATTGTGCCGCTCTTCATGAGGTGGGGTCACAAAAAGCCCATGTTGAAAATTTGGAGTGAAGGCACCAACACATGACTACGGTGTTACAGTTTCCAACTGTGGCACCCCACCCTGTACAGACTGACAGGTGTCAGGAGTGTGACTTGAGATCATCGGCTGTAATGCTCATGCCATTCCACCCCCACCCTGCAGCCAGTGACAGGCATCATGGTGTGCCTTCCAGTGTTTGGCCACAAAGTTCACCTCATTCTCCTATGCTGCACCCACCTCAGCGTATTTCCTTATGGAATGGGGTAAGTAAAATACTCAAAGACCCCAAAGCACACCATGACACTTGTCAGTGTCTACAAGGTAGGGTGAGGTACAATGGCATGAGCATTATAGCTGATGACCCAAAGGCACACCCCAATGCCTGTCGGTCGTACAGGGTGGGGCTGGGGTTGACGTCACTTCAGTACTTCACTGCCACTCCTATTACGCATCTCTAACTCCAGCACTACCAATGCCAATGCCAGCAAGACAACATTCAGCATTGACAAATGCTTGTTTTTATCTGTGGCATAGCAGTGATGTTCAATCTTGCATTTTCTTTGTTATGCTGTATTTTGTTAGTCATCTGTTTTACTCAGTATCCAACTGAGCATGCCTATTACTAAGAGTTACTGAGAAGTTAGGAAAATACTATTTGGACTGATCTTCTTTGGTCATATATATTACTGTTATGGATTTTGAAGACTACTATCTCTTTTATATGCTCAGCTGTTTTGGTTAATGATTAGCATATAAACTATTATATGGCGATGAATAACCCAGAGTCAATCAGCAACAAGAACGGGTCTACCTCTTATCTTGCATACAGCCGTCTCCTTGCTGGTTGTTGGTTGTGGACCCAGGTCATCAGGTAGAGGGGCAGATGGATGGGCAACCTTCCGGACTTTGGCTGGGAGGTGACCAGGTGTTAACCTCTGACCGGGTGCAGAATATAGCCATTGTGTTTGATGATGAGCTGACTCTGAAGCCTCAGGTGTCGTCCATTGTCAAAACCTCATTTTATTATCTCAGGTACATCACCCGGATAAAACACCTTGTCCCTCCTGATGACCTTCTGATGTTGGTCCATGCTTTTGTGACCTCGTGCCTTGATTACAGCAATGCTGTATAGCTGGGCCTACTGGGGGTGGGTCTTTGCCATCTGAAGCTGGTGCAGAATGCGGCAGCCAGATTGTTGACTGGCTTGTTGAGATCTTGCCATGTCACACCTGTGCTCCGTGGACTGCACTGGCTGCTGGTGCAGTGGAGAATCACCTTCAAGGTCGGATTACTGATCTATAAAGCCTTACACAGACAGGGACCATGGTACTTGCAAGACCTCCTTAGTCCCTACTGCCCTCTTTGTCCACTCCACCGACGAGGGATTGCTGGAGATTCCCAGGGTTTGTCTGACTACATTGGGAGTGAGATCATTTTCTTTTGCAGCCCTGACCCTGTGGAATTCTCTACCGCACTGGATAAGAGAACGACCATCCATTGAGGTCTTTAAATCTGCCTTAAAATCACACCTTTTTAATTTGGTGTTCTTTGATATTTGACGCCTTGTTATTTATATTATTTTTTTAAGAATAATCTCTAGATATATTTATTTACTTGTTTTTAGTGATGTTTTTATTTATGCTTGTACAATGCTATGATCTGTCTGGAATAACGTTTAATAAATAAATGTTGCTTGCTTGCTTGCTCTAGCCGCCTGACTTGCTCATTCCTGACTTCATGGTCTAACTATCTTATGGCTCTGCACTGCACCAACCAAAACCCACTGCCAAGAACCCCCTCCAAAAAAAAAAAAAAAAAAAACATTACAGAGGTGTTATTTCCTATGGCTCTTCACCTTGCCGGAACAACTTTCCCATTCCTGAGGCTCCCTACTGCACCATTTGAAACTGTTTCCTATAGCTCTCCACCGTGCTATGTCTGCTTAGACAGATACTGCCCAAGACTGTGCACATCCACAGCGGCTGACATTGCCCAAACCAAGAGAAGACCGCGGGGTAGGGCACTAGTAATTGCACATACAAAATGGAAAGCAACTAGCCTTTACTATACCCAGAATCGTATCTTGGTGATCCATTGCCATAGAATAGGATTATGGGTATAGTAAGGACAGTCTCTTCCTGTTTAACAAATGCCTTTCATTCTGTTTGGCCAAACAGAACTACTCCGCTTCGCTTTATAGCCCTCTCATCGAACCAGCACAAGAGACACTTGTTAAACAGTAAGAGACTGTCCTTACCGTACCCATCCTCATATATTAGGATTACAAAGGGGGACACATTTTGCTGTGGCATGTAGTATTTCATCTGCTAGAATTGCATCCCTAACCAAAATTTCAACTCTGCCAAATATATTGCCAGATATGCTTAGGATGTTCTCTTTCTCTTTATCCTTTGGTTGGTTTTCCTTTGTTACTTTCCTTTTTTCCTGTTAGGTTCAGATTGTTCAATTGTTTCAGGCAGTTTTGCTATTACATAATTAATTCCCGTTAGTGTATTACTGAATCTCTCTCTCTCTCTCTCTCTCTCTGATTACCTATCTTGTGTCTCCGTATATTGCCTGATTTATATTATATATGTCACCTGATTTATAGTTCTGTACAGTTGCCGAATCTGTATTTCTGTAGATGTTATACCATGCTCCCTTTCCTCCAGTTTGCACCTGGAATTGAGATGTAACTTAGTGTGATATTTTTCTGGCAACAATGTCTAAATAAATAAATAACAGAACTGAAAAAAGGCAATTAGCTGGGCATACCAGTGTGTATCAATGACCCCACCTCCTATTGTTCTCTAAACAGGCCTCTGGTACACTGCACATATGTGACTTGAGCATTACACTCACTGTGCAGCTGGGTTTTAGTTGTATTAAAGTCCACATTGTTGCCCTGCTAAACTGTGGCTGACTGACAGACTTGCCATGTAATAGGGGGGCAGATCAGACTCCTTGATATGGTTTTGTTTGAGAGGTATTGTGACGTGACTTACTCTCCACTAATACCGGAACGGCTTTTCACTTAGTGCTTAACTTTCTTACAACCTTAGGCTGCAACGGTACATGCCCTTCGTTGAATTGAATTGCACTGCACGGAATTTAATTGAATTTTATTTACATTTAAACAGGATAAGATCGTTAGGCATAGCATGTTTTCAAGATCGTCCTGTACCATTCATATAAAGTTACAATATAATGCATTCAAACATGTCACCAATAAAAAAGGATTTAACAACCACAGTACACAAGCTACATGCCATACATTATTAAATACATTCATATGAAAATTGACACCACATAAATAAAGCATTTTTAAAACTTTGTTTAGTTGGTAAGTTACACATATTGATCAGGAGATGGTTCCATGATGTTGTGGCCATATAGTAGAAAGACAGATGGGCGAACTGTAGTTTTACTTTAGGTACCATTAGCCCTCTACCTTCACTTCTCTTAATGGATAGCTTGTATTTTTTACAGCCAAATTTTTGTCAGATAATTAGGGACCAAACCTTTGACTCACTTATAATACAAGCCAGACCTACTAAGTGCAGTCCAATTTAACTCCTGAAGTAGGGAACAGTGGTGTCTCTTACTAGGTGGGCTTGCAATTCCCAGAGGAAATCTTGCTGTCCTATAAGGCATATGATCTAGTTGAAGTAACATTGTCGTAATTTAAAAATGTTCTATAGCCATTGGCCAAGCTGAGTTCCTTTTCAGGTTCCCTAGTTCACAGAACAAGTTAGTACTGCTGCATGCTTGTCTAATTCACTATATGACTTATATACTGTACATACTGTAGCTACTTATCATTACTGGTCCCACCTGCTGTTCTGAACAGTTCTATATTACATGGTTGGCCCTTCTCCCGCACTGATTTCAGTGAAATAAGAAACATTGGGCAGGATTCACAAAGAAAGCCAAAAATCCCGCAGCTGGGGGGAAAAAGGCCTGCTGCACTACGGAAATGCAGTTGCGTGATATCCATAAAGACATTTTGAGCAGGTGAGGAATGTCGTAAAATCCTCGTAACTGCAGAATTTCAGCAGCTACTGGAAATGTGCACATGCTGAAAAACTGCAACTGCAGATCCGCAGCTTGAGAAATAGATTAGGAGGCATAGCAACACTGAACTTAATTAGCTGAAACAGCAGATTTAACAGGGCTGCCATAGAATGAAGCTGGAAGCACCCACAAAGAGACCAGCAACCAGTCCCTCAACTGGGACCACTGCAGCACCACTGGTACCAGCAATACCATGGCACCACAGTGGCCAACTGGTACTGCTGGTCCCCCCTCCCTGGGGTGTTCCTGTTGCCTGCAGGGGTAGCACTCACTACAGGCTGGCCAGGCTCTACTGCCTGCGGGGCTCCGTCATGGGCTGCACTGTGTCTGGTGGTTGCTGCCTGTTGCCATATCATGGCAATGTGTGCTTTTGTTGCTGTTATAGCAGCCACAGTTATACTCTCTGGGATGCTATTACCTGTGCCTCACCTCCACCTTAATTGATTCCAATTGCTGGGGTGATACTGCAGTTTGCTGAGGGAGAATTACACCTCATTCCACTGTGTGTAACATTTTTTCCGCACCTGTGAAAAAAAATGGTTGTGAATAGCCTTTCAGGGGCTGTGCCTTACTTATCTCACACCTTTTTTTCCTCAGGGACTTCCACAGCTGCACTTTTTTCTACAGTCCTTAGTGCTGTTTTCTGCAGCTGCAGAGGGTTTAGTGAATAGCACTCAGTGCAAGTTCCCCTTTGTTTCCATAGCTACAGCAGTTCTGGGGACTTAGGAAAGGTTTTGCACCGCCAGAAAGCTTTGTGAATCCAGCCCATTGTTTCTGCCCTGATGATGTGACTTCTGTGAATAACAGATGATTGAACGCTCAGTTCCCACTCTGTTATTCACTAAAGTGATGTCACACACTCTGTTATCTACCAGCAAAACCAAAGTAAAAGTGATCTGTTCGTACCACAACCAGAGTAACTCTGCCCTAAGCCTAACAGAGCCAAACTTAATGAGATAAAAATACAATTAAAAGAAAACAACAACTGACATAATAAACGTATAAGAAAACTCTTACAGGAAATAAAATAAACCAAAGAAATATTTTATGTACAATACAAAGGCCTGCATTAATTCAGTGTTTAAATGAACAACAAAATGGAGTTGCACTCATCAGGCAGAAAAGGAAATCCCATGCTACGTTCTCCAATTTTGCTGTAATAAACTTGGAGTCTCTGCACTAACATGCTTCTGGATCTTCTTTTCTGTCTGACTGAGTGCAACTCTGTGTTTGTTGTTCATATTCAGTTCATTTATGCACGGGCTGTAGCTTCTCTGTGCACGTGGTATCCTTGAGCTTTAGTAGTGTTTAAATGATGAGCAAACTTTAGCAAACCAAGTCAAACAAATTCAGCTGTAACAATATGAAAATAAATTCCCTAATTGTAGCATATTTGACCTCCAACAGTTGTAGTAGTCATTAAGGAAAACAGCTACTGTCTATTTAAGAAAATAAATATTACATGGTTGCAGAGGTGAACACTGCTTTCCAAAGCACCTGGACCCAGCAGCAGAGGAAACCTGGACCAGGACTGACAAAATGGGATTCACTGAGCATAATTCTCTAGGTGCATTCTGGACTGGATTCTAATATCTACTGCATTTCTCTAATCTCCCTTCACTCAGGTTTCCCAAATATATTTCCTTCAAACCATGCAATATAACTCATTAGGCATGGGTGCCTATAAAGACCTCAGTGCTAGTTTCATCTTGTGAAGCTTGGGGCTGAACAAATCCCTCGAAATTCAGCCTTGTGGCTTATCCTGCCAAAGTTTCACTCAATGAAATTACTACCTTGTTCTTCACTGGCACCCATGCATAATCCTCTCTATATTGTAAATTGTATAGTATTTGCTCCAGCTTATATAAACAAGATGACAATTAAAATGTTAGACTAGGTACCGAGCCATGGGGTTCACCTTGGTTTTTTTATTTTTTGTGGTTGGACATAATACACATTTCAGCTGAAATGTCATAAAAAGTAAAAATAAATTTGAGGAATTGCAGGCTCTTTTGTGCAGCTATTGTGTATGTGTGTGTGTGTGTGGGGGGGACTGCATCATGGCCATCATGCCATAAAAATTTCTTCAGGGCAAGCCATTCAAATGAATGCATGTGGGGGACACTAAATGGCACTTTAACAGGTTTCTGCAACTCAAAAGGTGCTACTTTGCTGTGAATGTGGGGGAATGTGACCCCCAGACTCAATGAGCATGCCAGTTCCACACTGGATTCTGTTTATTTACTCTGTTTGTTCTGACATTGTTTGGTATATTTTACATTTGTTTCAGTGTGCTAGTCTGTATAATCTTTGTAACTTTCCCCCAGGACACATCTGATAATCAGCTGATTTCAGCTCAGAATACTTTTTCTTAAAACATTCATGTCTGTGCTCAATCAATCAAATCACAGAAGAGACTGGTTGTGTCTCACAGCAAAAAAAAAAAAAAAAAGAAGCTTGGCATAATGCAATATTTTTTTCCTAAACCATCATACTGTCTGTCCTCTTGTTTTTGTGCCCAGGTGTTAGAGAAACATTTTTATAGAAATAAAAAAAGGATCCAGTTTTAGAAAAACACTGAATCCTTGGACGTTATTCTTAGATGAGTGCCCATACCACCAGCTGCTCAGACACTTAATTGCTGTTGTAGGCATATGGACAAGAAAGCCAGCAATTAACGCTCTTTACTTCTTTAGTCAAATTCATGTTCACTCTGCTTTCAAATGAATTCAGGCCATGAAAACTGCAAAAAAATGGAATGGTCCACATTAAAGGAGCAGGACAATCTGTCATAGGATTTCTGTGTGAATAAATTTATGGGCAAATAGAACAGAAATATTAAAAAAGTGCAGAAGTAGAAACAGAGAGTATATAGTAGTTTTCACATTTTTATGACATGTAAACAGTTAACTGTGAGCTGCTGTTCAGCTCAAGAGTTTAAGGCAAAGGAGGTCAAATTCCCAACCTGTTTAAAGGGGTTCATTCATTTTTATTTGATCAACACCAGTTTCCCATGCCTGTCAAATTAGCCATAACCAGGTTGATTAGACATAGCTAACTGGATATATATACCCATAAACACTTATGCACCCAAATGTCAGTCTGTCTCTCTATGATGTACATTTAGAAATGTGACATACATGTATAAAAAATAAACAGAAAGTTTTCCTTCTCAACACCCTATCAATATTTCAAAAGGTGAATAATACCTTCTCCAGTTATTAAAACGTCGACTTTAAACAGCATGTCATACTAGAAAGTCGCAATGCCTTCAGCTGTCATTGCTTCAAAAATCAGACTGAACACTTCCTGGGAATTTAATAGGAAAGAGCCTATTAAAGTTTACACTACCTGGTTTAAATTTAGCGAAACATTCAGTGAAAACTTTTCAAACTCGACATCTTAGTAAATACTCCCTGACAACAGTTAGTGACAAGCATGTCAAAACAACAAACTCAGTCATATATAGGATTTATCAATAATTCACTGTGTTCCCCCCATGAGACTCTCTATGTTTTGCAATAATGAAATATATGATTTTAAAAATAAATAGGCTGTTGTCATTGTAGTTGGGAGATATGAATTTGATTGATTGACTCAACATCTCACTTCATTCTCTCTTGCAGGATCAAAGAGAAAATCTTCCATTTGCCCAAGGCCACTTACAATTTATTTAGACACTGTGTTCTTATCCCAGCAGGTAGCTATATTGGACCATGGTACACAGAAAATCAACTCTTTGAGGTTTTACTGAATCCAAGGGACACAACAAATGAGACTTTTGAGTTCATTAAAACATTAACTAGTTACTTGCTAAAATGAGATAATACCTTTTTTTTTTGGTAACCTGGATGCTACTTCTGTTTGTTCCATTTGAGAGAGAGAAAACAAAGGTCTAGTCAGGTCTCTGTGGCTGTTGGAGAAGCGGGGAGTCTACTTTCAGAAAGATTAATTTGTTGAACAGGTGTTAATTGTTTTCAAAAGTGAGTTTTTTAATATTTCTTTCATTTTGGAAAGGATAGCATGTTTAAAAACATGCAAGCATATCTTTATCAATCCTGACAGCACAGCCCCCCTCCAGCAGCCTGCTTTCTCTGTGCTGGAGCCAGTGTAATGTGGCAGAGGCATGCTACAGAAACAGAATTAATAACACTTCCAAACCAATAACTCAGACAGTAACAGCATTTTTAAAGGGCTAAAATGTACAATTATTTGATTTGCTCAGTTTGCATGCTTTACCATAAGCAAAAGATATGGAATGGGGTAGGGTATGTGTGTGTGTGTGTGGGGGGGGGGGGCTATTTGTGGAATGCATTAATTTATGAATGTGCCATTTCATCTTAGATGCCCCCCACATAATGTGTAATATAGAAGTATGTTGCATGCACACATACAACACTCATTCCATTATGTAGATTCTAAAATTGATCTGTAAACATTTTCATAAATAATTCAAATGCAGTAAACAAAAAGATAAACCAAAGGAAGTACTTCATATAGTCAGAGAACTATGACTCGGATCTAGTCTGCAATGTCAGGGTGGACAAGAGAGAGATTTATTGTAGTTCTTCTCTCTGTTAGTTGTTTGCTGTTTCCTTCATTTTTGCAAATCTACAGCACAAAACTGAAAAATTACTTCCTTTTTTGTTTGGTGGGATTTCAATAGTATTGCAATTTGGGTTTAAACAAGCATTTGTCAATGCCAAATGTTGACTTGCTGGCATTGGCATTGGTAGTGCAGGAGTTAGAGAGATGCATAATAGGAATGGCAGTGAAGTATGGAACTGATGCCAACTCCACTCCACCCTGCAGAGATTAAGGCATTTAGGTGTGTCTTTTGGTCATTGGCCTTAACGCTCATGTCATTTCACCTCACCCTACCCTGCAGACTCCGACAAGTGTCGCATTGTGCCTTGGGGTCGTCGGGCCTTATGCTCACCCCATTCCATAAAGAAATACATTGAAATGGGTGCAGTATAGGAGAATGAGGTGAACTTTGGGGCTGAAGAGTCCAAGGCACACCTTCATGTCTGTCACTGGCTGCAGGGTGGGGTGGGGGTGGAATGGAATGAGCATTACAGCTGACAATCCAAAGTCACACCCCTGATGACTGTCAGTCTCTACATGTGGGATGTTATGGTTAGAAACCCTAATGCCCTGGGTGTTTGTTGGTATTTGCAATCCAAATTTTCAACATGGGCTTTTTGTGACCCCACCTCATGAAAGCATTTGGGACCTCTGCTCATGAACAGTGGCACTGTGATTTTGTTAATCTGTCCCGAATGTTGATTTCCCACAGCGACCGCGCCATTCTGCGCCAGATGTGCGAAAACACATTTTGGGCAGGATGTGAAAAATGACAGCTGTACCATTCATAAAGAGGTGTGAAGAAATGGCAATGTTGAAAATCTGGAGTGAAAATATTAAAAATTCTCGAAGTTACAAACGTGCATGGATACTGCACAATGCACGCTCATAACAGTAATTTTGTGAAATGTTTCCACAAAATTTTCAGCATAGGCATTTTGAGACCTGCACTTGTGAACAGTGTCACTGTGATTTTCTTAATCTGTCCCGAACATTGATTTCCCACAGCGCCAGATGTATGAACTCACATTTCAGGCAGGATGTGAAAAATGACAGCTGTATCATTCATAAGGAGGTGTGAAAAAATGGCAATGTTGAAAATCTGGAGTGAAAATATAAAAAAATTCTTGAAGTTACGAGCGTGTGTGGAAACTGTGCAATGCACGTTCGTAACACAGTCATTTTGTGGAATGTTTCCACCAAATTTTCAACATAGGCATTTTGAGACCTCCGCTCATGAACAGTGTCACTGTGATTTTATTAATCTGTCCGAACATTGATTTTCCACAGCAACTGTGCCATTGTGCGCCAGATGTGTGAAACACATTTTGGGCAGGATGTGAAAAATTACAGCTATACTGTTCATAAGGAGGTATGAAAAAATGGCAATATTGAAAATCTGGAGTGAAAATATTAAACATTCTCAAACTCATGAGCGTGCATGGAAACTGCGCAATGCGCGCTCATAACACAGTCATTTTTTGGAATTTTTTCACCAAATTTGCACATTGGTTTTTGGAGAGCCCACCTCATGAACAGTGGCACTGTCATTTCATTAACTGGTCCTAAAAGGTGATTCTGCACAGTGACCATGAAATCACCTTTTGGGACAGATTAACGAAATGACAGTGACTGAGTTCATGAGGTGGGGTCCCAAGAACCCCGTGTTGAAAATTTGGAGCCAAAAGTCGCAAAAATGGCAAAGATATCCACCTAAGTTGAACCCCCCCCCCATTGATGCCATTATACAGCTTACTATGATTTTCTTCAGTTCAGCGGTCGGCTTTTGAAGAGTTCAGATGTCTCCTGCTCCACCAAAGATCATTGCGCCGGGCTCGGAGGTAAGCATGAGTGAGAGGGGTGCAGGGAGGTGAAGTGTGCCAGAGGGTGGGTGCAGGTTGGGGAGGGGTGCTGGACCAACGACATATCGTTTTCTTTCTTTCAGTAACGGACATCGCGGGAAGGTTTTCTTTATTTACAGGTGAAATGGGGTTGGCTTCCAGTGTGCCTCATGAGTTTGGAGGGGGTTCTGTTGGCCACACTGGAGTGGGCTTCCAATGTGGCACACAATGGGGGTGGGGGCAGGAACATGCCAGCACGGTCGGCTTTGGAAAACATGAGGCGCACTGGAGTGGACTCCCAGTGTGCCACACAGTCTTGGGGGGTTTATAAACATGCCAACAGGGGGACTGGACACCCCTGTAGTTGGTTTTCTAAAGATTGTGAGAGGCGGACAGCGACAGCTGCTGCCATGTTTATTGAAATGTTTCAGCAGGCAAGGCACGCCCTGCAATGATGGGGTGGTTCCTCACTGCGGCGGTGAAATTCTTTCAAGTTGTGGCATGCTTCTCAACTGCTGTCATAGATAGCGTGCCATTTCATTGGTGCCACAGAAACCAGCCCCAAAAAGCAGTGGCACCATTGGCTACAACACAGCCGCACCTCCACAACCTGCTACTCCAGCAAACTGCCATAAAATGCTGCTTGTGCTGCACATGCAAGACAATATAAAAAATGAATCCCAGCATCTTTGGTTCTACACAGTGAATGAAAGTTTTATTTTTTGTGGTGTCTGAGGAGCATCCTCCTGGTTTGTACTGTATGATTCCCCATGCCACACTGCTACCATTTTCAGTTACATCAGCTTAGCTGCAATGGAGAGCAGTCAAGTGGTCTTCTCTGAGACCAAAGTCAAGTCACAAATCCCTAAGTGAGACTTGTGTCTCATGGTACTTACCTTGTATCCAACATTTCTGTATACATGAAATTTAAATAAGTACCCATCCCAACCCAGAACTACAGTGCCAATGAAGCCTATAGTTGGCATTGTATGGGGGCATTAAAATGCAGAAAAGCTAGGCACACTAAGATGCCTGAGAATGCCTCCCACAAAGTGGCTAACTCCTTATACACTCAAGAAAACAAAAAGGGAGAGGCACTCATCCAACACTAAAGCTTGCTTTTAAATAATTTACTTATGACTGTCAGTACAACAATGTGCACAGAAGCAAGAATGTGCAGGAATTTAATTTGGATAGCTTGAATAGTAGCCCCTCCGCATCAGTGTGCACAGTGCCTTACTGTGCTTACACTGAGTGACAGTGCACATAGTAGTGAGAACAAGCATGTTATCAGTATTCTACTGCTTGCAATGTAAAGACTAACTCGTGAGTTCTTGGATGCTTACTGCATACCAGAACAAAGCATGCACATCTTTCTAATGCTGGAGGGGGGAAATGAATAGATGAAAAAAGCACCAGAAAAATACAAACGAAGAAGAAAAAAGGGGGAAACAAGATAGAAATGAGTTGTGCCCGAGGGGTCCTCGGATGGGCCAGAGACATAGAGGGCCTAAACAGAAATTAAAAAAAATAAGTACTGGACCACTGGCAATTCTAACTCACTATGAATTTAAAGCAGGATTGGTCAATAGGCAAGACAACACTGATAGAGTTTAATAAATATTCACAAATGGCAGATTACTAAGGACAATGGAAAGCAGTATAATAGTAAACATGATAAATGTTACTATTTGCACTTGTTCCACGTACTGACCTTCCACCTTTTTATGTTGTACGCTGGTTTATCAGCAATTTTGTGACTGGCCAGTTGTACTGTACTTTTATTAATCTTGCACCCTACTGTACTGTGTATTCTGCCTTTTGTTTTCTGTTGTGACTGCCCAACTGTATTGTATTTGTACTGCTCTTACACCTTCTGTACTGTGTATTCTGTATTTTGTAGGCTACCAATAATACCCAGTTGGGGTGAGGTATTGGGCTATATCAGACTGCTCAGGGGTGTAATAAGGCCTGACACTGCAGACAGAGGGCCTTGAAGGTACCTTAGAGCCCAATACTGCCCACCCTGGATGGTATTATTGGGTTTAGAAAATGGGTTACATGAGACTTTTTTATGTACCATTTAAAAAAAATGGTTTTGTTAGCAAAGCAGTCCCTCTACTGGAATACTTACTAGTAAAGTGCACTGCAGTGTTTAATATACAGTTGTAAGTTGTTGCAGTTGCCTTTAATACTGTATGTTTTCTTTACTGCTGTGTTAAACTGTCTCCCATTTCTGGAACTGGCATCCCCTTCCCCCAACGCTCTCCGGTGGTCTGTTTTTATATATTTATTTTTTATGTTGCTTTGGGAAATGCACTGCAGTCAAGAACAGAGTCTGAATGCAGTGGGGACAGGATCAGACTGAAGTGGGATGGAAACTGACAGGAGACACAGTGCGATAGGGCATGGAAGCATGGTGACTGTGCTGCAGTCACATAAGGTGATTTATGTAAAAAAGGAAAATAAGAATTTGCTTATGTTTGAGTCCAGCAGGGGTTTGTGAGGGCAAGCTGCCAGGGAACGTGACCACAGCTCCATTGGAGTATCGCTGAACATGCAATGTACTAACGCTACTAGTTCAAATGTGAAAACTTTTTTCAAAATGGCACAAAACTGACAGACTGTATGCTAGGTCTGTATTCAATCTGTCATTCAGCTGCATGTGTATGTGTGTGTATTGGGGGGGGGGCATTGCCAGCTGAGTAGATCACTTGGTAAGCAAGAGAAAAAATATGGCGGCTTTGAAGTTTGATATTCAAATGTGATATAGGGATTTCAGTGGGTAATGGGGCAGTTGGCACAGGAACTTGTTTTAAGTGGACATTGTTGTCTCATAAGTACCCACCTAGACAAGTCTCTAGCCAATCAGAAGCCTCTAACTGTTCAACCCATTTTCTAATTTATTTATAATTCACCTTTGTTATCGTCTACTGCCTCACCCGTATCCCCACGGCACACCTGGGAAGAGGTGTTAGACCAGCTCAGTATGTCTTTTGTGGTGAACTGTTTGAAATAAGTAAATGATAAATAGAAAAACAGGAAAAAGAAAGAACAATGAAAGAGAAAGAAAGAAAGAAAGAAAGAAAGAAAGAAAGAAAGAAAGAAAGAAAGAAACCTTTCCCTATTACTGATACTTCCTTAGCATGTAAATTCAGAATGATTAAGTGAGAAAGTGAAATAATGTACAATAACCACTATGAACAACCGCCAAATTAAAAAAGAACACCATTATAAATCATAAGAGATGGAGTGGGCATTTTTCTTATGCAGTTACACTAATTCATGAGGGACCACTTACTAATAACTTAAATTACTGTAAGTGATTTCAAGTTCTTTTCTGTTATGCAGTCCATAAATAGCTAATACTGCTGCAATTCTTACAACTTCTTACAATTATAACCACATCTTCCTGGTAATCATATCACAGACTTCATAACATATATCCTCTACCACACTAATACAGTACATTCCTGCCAACTGATCAGCTAAGAGGAATAATACAAAGTGAATAGTAATAAAACATTTAAAAATGCTACTAGTCCCATTTCTCATCAGAGTATCTGCCTGTGTTACAACTGCCACAGTGAGAAAAGCATGGTGGTCATTGAAACAACCAACTTAGTAGTCTCTCTGTCTTTCTTCTGCAGTCTAAAATTTTTAGATATCATTCAGAATTAAAAAGACTAGTGATGCCTAATCATATTTCCTGTCGGTCCAGCTAACGGATTGTGATAAAATTCAGTACATTTTTGTCTTCCATTTCTTTCCGTCTTGTAATCAAACAATAATGTGTTTATCTTTCTTACTTTCTCCAGAGACTCCTTTAGGTCTCAAATATTCTGCCCCCTTTTCACAAATCTTTGAATCTGCTCCTCCACCTGAGTCTTAAAATCTCTGCTCTGTGAACGGTTTCATAGATACATAGACAGTGTCGGCAGATAAGGGCCTATGACCCACCCAGTCTGCCCATTTCAGCTTGTAAGTTCAGTTTATGTTTTCCCAGAAGTCTGTTGCCCCTTATCCCTGACCTCCAGAATTCCTTTATGTCTATCGGGGGTCACTCATTCATAGACTGTCCGTGGACATTCCACAAGACAGAGGATGCTAACTTTGGGGTACAGGACTACTATATTTATAAATCAAAATCAGCATTGGGTTTTCAGGTCCCAAGACCTTACGCTGTTCCTTCCAACAGTCTCCTACTGCTGCTCTGGAGGGTGAAAGAGCAACCCCTGAAGTGATCCCCATGAACCCTCACAACCTAGCCAGCCTGTGGGCTTATTGGACCAGAGGCTTTCTACTGTTCCCTTCCCTCAGTCTTCTGCAAAAGCTCCAGAGGGTACAGGAGTGACCCCAGAAGTGGTACCCCCCGAACTCTTACAGCGTACTCAGTCTGCAGCACTGGTTCTAAATACTTCTGCAGCATGTTTGAAGGTAGTCGTGGTGCCCCCCCGGGAAGGATTGTTGGAATTCAAAACAGTATCATCGAAGGAGGAGGGGAAAGCAGCCAAGGATGTGCATGCTGTCCCAGCAGAGCCCATTCCACTAGCTAACCCCTTCTCTGTTTTAAAATAAGGCATCATGGAGGACATGGACTCTGGTACTGCCTCTTGGGCTTCTTCCCAGGCAGAGGCTCTTTCAGAGCCTGAGAAAATGATTCCAGAGACCCCTATCTCCAATAAACAAAAAAGGAGATGGATGGGATCCAGGGCCTTATCCAGAAAAGTGCCACAAATACATTTCTGCTCCCAACCTCAGGTCTAAATGAGGCATTATGAAGTCAAGTTAGCCTCCCTTAACACAAACAGTATTTTGTCAGAGAAATAAAATGTCTGGCGACATTCGCTTTGTTTTCTGACTATGCGTATGATGTCATCTTTTTTCAAGATACTAGACTGGGGTCTTTATCTGACATAACAGCAGCTTGTAACTCATGGATTTGGGGTTCTAGTTACTGATCGGGAGGGGAGGATACTTGTAGTGGGGTGGGCATATGTTTTATGGAATATAATATTAAAGTTATCCAAATGGTAGATATAGAACCAAGTATGGCATTATTGTTAGATGTGCAGCTCCAAGGGATTGACTTTCGTTTAGTTAACATATATGCATCTTAGTTCATATCAGCCAAATAGACTTGTTGAAACAGCCATTTTTATATACCTCAAAGAATGTTCTGTTCATAGGTGATTTTAATATTAGTAGATTTCTTTTGGATAGAGGTTTAAAAACAACAAAACTTTACTGGGATTCTTCCTATTTAAATAAACTATTACATTCCACAGGCTTGGTAGATGTGTTTGCACTAAATAATGAAAGAGTCCTTCACACTTATTTCAGAGGGTCAGTTTCTACCAAGATTGATTTTTGCTTTTTTTCTCCTAACCTGCCTGTTAGAACTAAGACTTTTATTCCAGTGGCTACATCAGATCACGACTTGCTTAGTGTTGTCTTGTATGATTTTGCAGGAACATCTAGAGGCCATGGATATTGGAGACTGAATTTGAGTTTGTTTGAGAACCAAGAAATACAGGAAAGTATCCAATATGTTTTGGAAGCTCAGAAATCTGTATTACTTTTATATGATTCCCTTGATGAGTGGTGGGAGGATAGTAATATTTTGGGGAATATATGTAGTTCATGGGAAAATTGAATGGTAAACAAAAAAGGGAAAATATTTTGAGTTGCACATTCAGTTATTGGTGTTACATCAGTTAGAGAGGGATGGTGATGGGTCATAGATGGACCAAATAAGAGAAATGATAAGAAGCTATGATGGCTATCCAGTATAATAGAATGAAATTTCTGGAAATGGAACAGAGATTTGGATGTCTGGTGAAGTAGGCGGTGTAAACATCAGCCCTGGATCACTGCTGACCCACTGGCCAAGTGTAGGGGTAGGGACAAAGCTTGGCATCGCTATAAAGTCTCCCGTCCTCAACCAGACCTACAAGCATACAGAGCACTCAAGAATAACTGCACCAAGGCCATCCGTCTCTCTAAGGCAAATTACTTCAGGTGACAGCTTCAGCAAGAACACCAGACACCTGCATTCTTCTGGAGGTCCTCCGAACCCTCTTAGACCCCCTACCCAACTTTCCCACCCAGTTCTTCATGTTGATGGGTCCTCTGTCTCTGACCCTGCCTCTGTCGCCAATATATTTAACAAATTCTTTGCCACTTGCGCTCCCCCCGATGCAAGTTCCCACTCACCTCTTTTACACCACCCCAGCCCACTCGGTTATGTCTGACCCGCCCAGTGTCTATCATGTCCCCCGTTTACTCCTCTTGAAGTCTACACTGTTCTTCTTGCTCTAAACACTTCCATGTCTAGCCCTGATGGTCTCCACCCCAGGCTTCTCCACCTCTCTGCCTCTGCTATAGCAGCCTGCTCACCTATATCCTAATCATTCCCTCTCCTCCTCCACTGTTCCCACAGCTTAGAAATCAGCTAAAGTTCTCCCACTCCACAAAGGTCTGGGATCCCTCCTCTCCTGGGAACTACTTCCCACCCTAGCCAAACTACAAGAATCGCTTATCCATTCAAGGCTGTACGACTTCCTTGCTGATCTAATACCCTCTCACCCATCCAGTCTGGCTTTAGGAAGCATCACTCAACTTTATCATCCCTTTTGTGAGTCACAGACTCAATACTCACTGCTATGGACAGGAGCCAAATTACTGCCGCCATTTTCATTGACCTGGTGAACGCCTTCGAGTCCATCTCCCACCCTCTCCTACTTCAGACTCTAGGCTCTATTGGTCTTGCTGAGCCTGCTGTTAACTGGTTCCGATCCTATCTTCATGACATGGTACAGTGGTCCAAATAAGTGATGCTTTATCCACCCCACTCCCTATTCTCGCTGGTGTCCCCCAAGGATCCATCCTTGGTCCCATCCTCTTCTCCCTATTTATAAATAGCCTCCCCTCAGTCTGCAGGTCCACTGAAATTCATATGTACACAGATGACACTATTATTTTCTTTCCTGGGCCCTCGGTCAACAGCATACAGTCCTCACTTCAAGAAGATTTTGATAGAGTCCAGTCCTGGTTTAAGGATAATAAACTTAAACTCAACATCAAAAAAACAGTGGCTATGACCTTTGGCTCCAGGCAAAAGTTAGCCACCCTATGGAAACCCCCTACTTTTACAACCATGGATGGCTCTATCCTTGAAAATGCCTCAGCTTTTAAGTACCTAGGGGTTTGGCTGGATGTAAACCTGGACTTCTCCACCCACATCGACGCCATCTGTGCCAAGCTCCATCCCAAACTAGGCAACCCTTATTGCCATTAGGCCAGCTTCCCTGTCTCCACACACCATGAGTTAGTCTCCAAAATTATTCTACCAATGTTCGACTATGCCGATGTAGTGTATGGCACTGCCTCTCAGTCTTCCCTTGGAAAACTTGACATCCTCCTAAACTCCTTCTGCTGCTTTGTCACAGCCTCTCCCTCTCTCACTGCTGCCTTCTTTATTCTGCATTATCACATGCTCTGCTGTCTCACAGGAGAATGATGCATTGTGCTACCTTTGTTGCCAAATTCCGGTTCAGTTCCCACCAAGACCAGGACACCCACCTTCAGCTCCTTGGAAGGTACGGGACAGCGCAGCCAATCAGAACACGGGTGCTTCCAGCAAACCCACTCTGATTGGCCAGGACTTTTCCCCTGCTATAGACACCTGGCACTTTGTTAGATTTTCGATAGAACTAAGCACATTTCAACTGTGTTAGAAATTTTTCAACTGTATTAGCTGGATTGTAATTTCTACTACTGTTTTAAAGTGCTTACACCTCTTCTGTCTGACTGCTCTTCCTGCAGCCCCCCCCCATCCAAGCACTCTGCCTTGGCGCCGATAAGTCTAACTACCTTTTTTTTTTTTTTCTAAGTGGCTAGTTTTCCATTAGCAGGTTATACAGACCTGCCACTAGAGGGATTCTTGGTCTTCTACATAAATCACTGTACTCATTCGTGGGCAATATGGCCTGCATTTTCATTCTACTTCTTTCCCGGTGCTGCTACAAGGGGTGGTTGTAGTTGAGGTTCCCCTAAGCTTCACTCAACAGGCTGACAACTTCCTTAGAACTGCCTGTGCGACAGCTCTGCAGCTGAAAACAGGAAGCCCTCAGTGTCTGCAATCCACCCTTCAGACTTAAGTCAGATAGACGCTGAGCACCCTATTATTACCTACGCTGTGCTGTCATACCGATAGATACCGATAGAATCCTCTGCAGAGAGCCAGCACGCCTGGGCACCCTTGATTGGTGCTGCACTGCCATAGGGGGATTGTGATTGGTATGCCCGCTTGACTGCTTTGCTCTGATTGGGGCACCTTCCCTATAGCCTGCTACAGTGTTCCCTTCTTAATTTTGACTTCTCAGCTCTCGCTCTGACCTGAAATTTTCTCCCACCCCTACCACCCCCCTCTCCCAGGCCTCCTTTAAATACACTCATGATCCGCCTCTTATATCATATTGCTGCTTCATTGGCCTAGTTTCAACTGCTGCCAACCTATGATTGGTATCTGAGTGTGGTCAATAAGACTGCCCTGTGTGAATATCTCTTGAGCCCGCCACTAACAAACTGCTCCTGCTCTCCTTGCTCCCTTTCTGTTGTATTTTCTCATCTAGGTTTTAAGTGAGTACCTAGGTGGGCAAATTACTTGCCTAGAAAATATTGCACTAATACAAATCACGAGACCACTCAGTCTGGGACCATGGCTCTCCTTATTGTGTTTTATTGCTCTAAGGTGCAGAGTTTTCAGCAATACAGTGCAATTTGAAGTACCTCAATGCAATTCAGTTCTCCAATGTACCTTATCAATACCTAATGTTATAACGGTCTACCATGCAGACACTATGTCATTCTCCTCTCCCCTTTTAGCCTATTCCCCCCGGTTAGCCTACACCCCCTTGCTACTGTCCTCACCTATGTCTACTCAAGCACTTACATTGATCACGATCAACTGTCATTACAGTGGTGCCGCCTCTTGTGCAGCACGATATGGGTTGCTGCGAAGAAATAAAAAAGCAGTCTCCATTCTTATAAGCTCCTTAAAGAAAGTTATACTTCTGCTTCTTCTCTGCTCAGGAAATGTGGAGCTCAACCCTGGCCCTCTACAACTTACCTCGCCTATCGATTTTGCTGAGGCCACAGGTCTCAAAATGATGATGGTCAACATTTTAAGCCTGCCTAAAAAACTTGTACAGCTGCAAGCTTGGGCTGCACACGTTAACCCTGACCTTATCATAATTACTGAGTTGTGGTTAAAAAAGATGAACACTGATCAACAAATATCACTGCAGGGCTACAATTTATTTAGAGCAGATAGAGAGTCTAGAGGCGGGGGTGTGGTTATCTACGCCAAATCTAAGTACCTGGTCACCAATATTAGTTGCAAATCTCTAGCCAAGGAATTTGAGTTAGTTTCGCTGAGCCTTCATCTCCCCTCCTCGAATGTATCACTATCCTAGGTGGCTATAGACCCCGCCTGGTGGTGATGAAGTCCTTAATCTTTGAAACCATGTTCAGAGATGCAAAAACTGAAACAATATTTCTAGGAGATCTAAATATGGACTGGCTGTCACCTAAATCACACGGCCTCAAATCCCTTTGTGACGAGCTAGGTCTTGGGCAATTAGTCAGTGAACCCACTAGGAACAACACTTTAAATACTGCCAACAGTTCAATTCTAGATGTGGTACTAACCACCCATCCACACAAAATATCTCACTCGGCAGTGTTTCACAACGACATGAGCGATCATGGAATTGTTGCTTGCATAAGATCTCAAATTAAGGCCCGGCCGCAACCCATCTTTATAACAAAAAGATCCTTTCGCAAATTCAGTGCAGTAAACTTCCTATCTGACCTGAGCATGATCAGATGGCAAGATCTCTACCTAGCCAAAGATGTCAACAAGGCAGCTTACATCCTTAATGACAAACTCACTACAATAATAAATAAGCATGCCCCTTTCATCAAAGTAAGGGTACGGAACAATTCCAACCCCTGGTTCACCTCGGATCTCAAGGCAGCACTTATAGCTCGAGATAAGCTCTGGGCTAAAGCTAGACATTCCAAAGAATCTTCAGATTGGCAGGCCTTTAGAACAGCCAGGAATAACTGTGTGAAAAAACTTGGCTCTGCTAAAGCTAACTATTATATTTCTACCTCGAACAAGCTAAAGGTAACCCTCATCAAAATATGGAAGACTATCAAAGCTATAGAAGGATGGCCCATGGCCCCTCTGTCCCAACAAAGATAGTTGCAAGTGGCAAGACTGTGGAAAACAAGTCCCTAATCCTGGAGGAACTTAACTCCCACTTTGCCACAGCTGGATTAGCTTGACTCGTCACCTTATGCTGGTGCTGCGGTGAGCCAGCATACCCTCCCCTACATCTAGTCCTGCACCCAGCCCTTCCAACTGCGTGAGATAACTTATAAAGAAGTAGAAGATTTCTTCTTAACTTAGACACCAAAAGCGCGAGGGGCCGATGGCTTGGAACCCTTTTTCCTAAGGTCAGGCTATGCCCATCTCACTGCCCCAATTCTCCATATCTTCAATCTTTCCATTACATCTGCTACTGTGCCATCCCGCTGGAAATCAGCACATATCCTCCCTCTATTTAAATCTGGTGACCCATGTGATGTAAACAACTATAGGCCTATCTACATAGTACATATCCTTTCTAAAGTTCTCGAAAAACTGATCCATATTCAGTTAAAATCTCACTGAAACCTTCTCTCATTAACCCAGCTCAATCTGGCTTGCTGCACAATCACTGCACTAGCAAAAGTAACCAATGATTGGATCTCTGCTATAGACTCTAAGAAGGTAACTGGTGCAGTCTTTTTGGACCTCAGCAAAGCTTTTGATACTGTTGATCACAAACTATTAGTCAATTGCCTTGCACAGTTGGGTGCCACATACCATACCACCCAGTGGTTCTCTAGCTACCTAACTGGAAGATTCCAAAAAGTAAAGGCGGAAGGATTTTTTTCTGCTGCCTTGCCAGTTGCAAGAGGAGTCCCCCAAGGATCCATCTTAGGCCCTATCTTGTTTTCTTTGTACATTAATGACTTAGATGCTAACATATCTACATCCAATCTGCACTTTTTTTGCAGATGATACTGTGTTGTATACTTCTGGCTCATCGTTATCTGAAGTCAAGGGAGTGCTTCAAGCGGACTTCGCACAACTTGAGCATAATCTAATAAAGGCAAAGCTTCTGCTCAATGCTAAGAAGACTAAAGCGATGATATTCTCCCGCAGTGCTGTCACAGGCCCCCCCCCCAATACCCTTGCCCAAGACTTCATTGTCACCACGCTAAACGAGCCTCTGGAAGTTGTAACCAAATTTAAATATCTGGGTATCTGGATAGACAATAAATTATCTTTCAATGACCACGTCAAAGATGTCTCTAGAAGGTTAAAAGCAAGGTTAGGTTTCTTCTACAGAAATAGGCCCCTTTTCCCCCTTGAAACTCGAAACAAGCTTGTACAGGCCACTTTTCTCCCCCTACTCGACTATGGCGATATAATCTATTCCTCCACCACTCTTGCAAATCTAAGTAAACTGGACATCCTTTATCACCATGCGTTACGGTTCATTACCAACTCCCCTTACCGTTCCTGACTTATATGCAGCTGTTGGTTGGACATCCCTTACTACTAGACGCCTGCTCCATGCTGGGCTATGGACTCTTAAACTGCTCCTGCAGAAATTGCCAAGCTATCTCTCTTCCCTTATTAGTATCTCACATAGTGCATACTCGTTAAGAAAATCTGACTTTATTATGCTTGACATACCAAGGACGCGGACTTCCTTTGGTAAACGTGCTAGTGCATATGCCCTTCCCTCCATTTGGAACCAATTACAAACCGTACTGAAACTAACTAGCACGGTTTCAATAAACTTCTACAAATCGCTAAGTTCAGCCAAAATAAAAGACACCTGTAACTGTCATTAAGTCTCTTCCTTCCCCATGTGTGCCATATTTATCCACTGGTAAGGTATAATTGATTTGTCATATTAACTGCTTTCCCTTCCCCTTCTACTCCTGGCTTTATCTATGCTTACGCTCCACTGCTACTCTATCAAATCACTCCTCCATATCAGTTGTAGTCTGTTGTTTGTTCTAGCTGCCAAAATACATGTATTGCAAACACCAGTTATCATGTTTCATTTATCAGTATGCAACCTGTAAGTCGCTTCCCTGTCTCATATCAATGTTTACCACCTGCGGTCACCCTATGTGGTACCCTTGTATGTATATCCAGCCTGTATCATGTAACGTGCATTTCATGTATATACTGTTATTACCTATCTGTGTTTGTACTTTTAGTGTTTATGTCACAGGACCTCCTTGTGAATGAGCTTGCTCAATGGAGTTTTCCTGCAATAAACTTGAACTTGAACTTGAACTTGAACTCCTCTCTTATCTCTCCTCTCATCTCTCCCAAGTTGCCTTCTCCAACTACTCCCTCTGTCACAGAGACTCTAGAACCTTTACTCTCTCTCTCTCCCCCCCATTCTGTTTCTGGACAATCTGCCTTTTCCTTCTGCTTTCCTGCTCTCTTGAACAAACGTCCAGCTGATCTCCACTCTTGTTCCTCCTTTTTCTCACTCAAAAGGCTCATCAGACTTCTTCCCAACAGCCATGCACCCATTGCTCCCAACCCATACCACCTTAATCCTATTTGAATATGCTGTTTGAGCTGCCAGTAGCTAGATCGATTTTGCTAATGAGATTTGTTTTTGAGGGCTTGCATAAGCTTACCCTCACAAAGATTTGTTCTCCTAGTTAATCTGTCCCTTGTTTAGTGTTGTGTACTACAGTCATTGTCAAACTTTTTATTTTGGATCTTGTAACCTTGACCCTTGATCTGTTGTCTGTGATTATGTGATTTAAAGCTACCTTTGTACCTCTTCTACCATGTTCCCCTTTCCCTAGGTCGATCCTGAAAATGAGCCTCGGCTCATAGTGCTTTTCCCAGTTATCAACTTTTAAATAAATAAATAAATAAAAATAAACCCATTTGAAACTTGTACACGACAACATCACAATAAAATACCTCATCTAAACAGGGCAGATGGAAGGGAAGTTGATACTAAACAGATAATTCTTAAGGAAACAGAGGGTTATGTTTCTTCCAGGTTTAAGGAGATTCCCTTTTCTGAGGAAGAGGAAATGAGCTGGTTAAATTCTTGCAGATTACCACAAATTCCAGAATATTTTCTGGGTTCTCTCACTTCTCAGATTACAGTGTTGGAGCTCCAAACTGTTATTAAGTAACTTAGGTCTGGGGCAGCTCCAGGGTCAGATGGATTGGTTCAGATGTTTAATTCCTTTTTACAGACTCCTAAACCTCTGCCTAGCATGTATGAGGGTTTGATAATTCGTCTACATAAAGCTGGAGAAAGAGAGTATTTGGATAATTGGAGGCCAATTACTCTGCTTAACGTGGACAGTAAAATTTTGGCAAAACTTTAATGTATTCATTTGGCCTTTGTTTTGGATACTATCATTCATCCATCGCAGTTTTGTACAGTTCCAGGCTGGAAGATCACTGACAGACTTTTACTCCTTAGCGAAATTATAGATAAAGTTGAATACTGATGAAATTAGTGGATATCTGGTAAGCCTTGATCAGGTAAAGTCATTTGATAAAGTAAACCACAAGTATGTATGGCTTTGTATGAGAGCCCATGGGTTCCCTGAGCAATTTATAAGATGGGTAAGACTTTGTTACAAGGAAGCGGTAGTTAGGCCCTATATTAATGGTTGGGCGAAACATACCTGCCAGTATCTCGGCGTGTGAAACAAGGGTGTCCCCTTAGCCCATCATGATACATGTTTGCTCTTAATCCTTTACTTTATAGGTTAAACCATTGTGAAGACATTGCAGAGGTATCAAATCATAGTGAAGACCAGGAAATGAAATCTGTATCCTATGCAGATGATGTTTGCCTGATAATAGATGATCAGACATCAGGTACAGTGGCAGTACAGATAGTGTCTTCCTTTTTGACAGTCACAAAATCAGACATAAATTAGGGGAAATGCAAGCGTCTCCCTATTGGGATGGTATCTATGGACAAGCCAGTCTTTTGGGGCATATATTTTCGCCAGGGGGACTTATGCTCCTATAACTGGAACATATTATTGCAGAAATGCCAAACTAAAGTTGTACAATGGAATTCCTGTTATACTGTATGTCTAAACTCAAGCAAATTTAGATGATCAGAAAACCCTTTTATTAATCATGTTTTTAAATCTTTGTGCAGTGTTTCCCCCAACTAAATAGCTGGAAAAAAATCATCTATAGCTACTTCTTTTAATGCATTTACGGCAGCAGATTGAACCCTATTAAGAGTGGGATTACTTATTTAACTGTTAAAAATAGGGGGTTACATATGGTCAAGTCCTTAGTTGTTTTTTTTTTTACCATGTTTTTATTTTCAACTATAACACCTTTATTACTGCCTTCCAACAAAATATGGTATCCCTGGGTTTTGGATCAGGTCCATCCCTGGTTACAATCCTCCTGGACTTCCCACCTGCCTCAGGCTCCCCCCTTCTGCAGTCACCTTACTTGATCTCCGCTCCCACTGTTCACCTCTGAGATCTATCCCGTTCTGTCCCTTCCTACTCTAATGCACCATGCCAACCTTGTCCTGGAGTCAGCCTTGAACTGCCTGTTATTTTAGTTTTGTTTCTTGTCTCCTCGAGTAGGAACTTTGTGCCAACTTTGCCCTAGAGCTAGCCCTGTAACTGCCAGTGTATTTCTTACATGCTCTTCGCTGTTCCTCAACTGATCAATGGATGCCTGAGGACCCAGCGGTCTGGACTAGATTGCCTGTTTGTTTGTGTACAAAGTATTTATATGTATCTACCTTCCTATGTATTCCTAATGCCGCCTCAATTTACTCCTGTATGAAGTAATTATCCCTGTATGAAGTCTTACCTGTAACTCTCCCGGGTCGCACCTGAAAATAGGCACATGGCTGTCTAGCGTGCTCACCCGGTTAACAAAAGCAAATAAATAAATAAATAAATAAACTGAACTCTGCAATTCCTAAACAGAAATCATTACATGGGTTACCATACTTTATGCAATATGTGTTTGACAAACTGAAATTATGGGCACTCACTAAACACATGGTTATAACTCTTACCAGAAAGGAACTTTATAAGCATATCTTATCTCAATATTTTATAGAATACCCGAGATACTGGGCACGGGATCAAACTGAGATACAGCTAATAGGAAACAAGTTAATAAATTCCAGAATGCAGGGTAGGATGTGGGATGTGTTGTGGCTCTTTACCCACAACAAATGGCACATAAAGAATAATTTGAAACATGAGGATGTGACAGAGAGGGTGTGTCCCAGAGAAGAGGGATGTAAGGTATTCTCAAAACCATGAAACACTTGTTTCTCAAGTGCCCTTTTATTCTCCCCTTTTGATCACTTTTATATGCTAAAGGGAAGAAGTGTCCTTTTGTATTGCTTACAAAACATCTTGTTTTTAGGTAGTCTGCCTCAGGCATAGAGCAAATACGATTCTGGTACCATACAGTTGTTTTTGTTAATGATTAAATATCATATTTGGTAAACACATTGTCAGCTTTTTCTTTTCAAAATATTTTATTAAGATGGTTGGGTAGGATCAAGCCAGACAAATATATAACAGTCATCCAAATAAATAATTCAAGTACATAGTAACAGAGTGTATACAGACAGTAAGATACCAGATGCTATCAAGTAACATACCACAGGGTGTACTTCACATAACAGATTACTAAACCAATTTTAACCCCCAAGGTTGCCCTAAGTAGGGAAGCGGGCCTCCTCGATCGCCCATTGTGGAAGACTCCACACCCAATTAAACCTGTCACCCATGCCCATGGCGTTCCATTGTACCCTTTCCAGTTTCATGCTGAGACACAAGTTGTTAGCCCACTGCTGAACAGAGGGAGGGGAGGGTGCCATCCAACACTGGGCAATGGTCTTCCTAGCATTAATTAGGGCTAAGGACCAAAGTGATTCAACTGCGCTACCCTCAGGATGCTGAGGGTCAGCACCCAGCGGAAATTCCAAGGGGCTGTGCGGTAATGCAGAACCCAGCACCTCCTGCATAAGATGATGAATTTCTAGCCAAAATGAAGCAATTTTTGGGCATGTCAATGCCAGTTGCAGAAAATCCCCGGGACTGGCCTGGCACTTGGGACAAAAGTCAGGCTTAGACAGGTCCATAGCCTTTAGGCGCACTGGGGTGAAGTATGCTCGGTACATAAAATTATACTGGATCTGTCTTAATTTATTGCTTCTGGAGCAGGAGTTAAAATGCCTAATCGCACAAGACCACACCTCTCTACTACAGTCCAGAATCAAATCATTCTGCCAATCCTGACAAATCTTCTCTATGCCCCCCATCTAAACCCCCACAAGAAGTTTTTAAAATATAGTTAGGGGCTTAGAAAGTGGCTGAGGGAATAAAAGCTCCTCCTCAAAGGCAGACATGACACCCCACCCATGCTCCGGGCCCAGTGTAGTACCCAATTTACTCTGCACTTTTAGGTATATAAAATAGTCAGCTGATGGGATTCCCCAATTTTTACATAAATAGGAAAAGGGCACTAGTGATCCACCCACATATAGCTGGTTAACCACCCTCAACCCATTTTTATGCCAGGCCAACAGTCGTTGAATAAGAGAGGCAGTACATGGGCCTTTATATTGTAAAGGAGTTACCAAGTCAGTATTTGAGGAAGGGGCAGCCACATGCTCAACCAATTTGTGCACCATAACCCAGCACTTAATGGTTGTTGATGTGAAGGGTTTGCTCACATTAAGCTGGCTACCGGGCCACAGTGATTCGGCCAATAGCCCTTCAAACATAGGGAGTCAGAGCTGTTCTTCCTACAGGCTCAACCAGCTAGTAGAAATCACACCTCGCAGACCCATCACATAGGCCAGTTGTGCGGCTAGATAGTACCAGTAGAAGTTAGGTAGACGCAACCCACCCTGCACAGTAGATTTTACTAAAATAGATCTCTTAATTTGGGCAGTCTTTCCTCTCCACAGGAACTTGTGTATGATCGCATTAATATGTTTAAAGTGCGAGAGGGGGAGGACAATAGGCAGAACCTGATATAGATACAGACATCTAGGAAGGATCACCATTTTTACCACTCCAACCCTCCCAATTAAGGAAACTGGGAAACCTATCCATCTGTCACAGTCCCCGGAGATCTTTTGTACTAGGGGTTTAAAGTTTAAAGCATACAACATATTTGTATGCACTGAAATAAGGACACCCAAATATTTCAACCAATCCACCATCTGTAGATCCATAAGGTTGGAGATCAAACCGTCTCTATCCTCCTGCCCAACTGGAAGCAATTCACTCTTTGTCCAATTTACTTTGTGACCAGATAAGTCACCATATTCTTGCATGACCCTAAATACCTCAGGTAGGTCACTGGAAGGGGATTGTAGATATAATAAAAGGTCATCAGCATAAAGCGCCAGCTTATGCTCCTCTCCCCCCACTTAAAACCCCGGATATGAGTGTTCGACTGAATCCTGGCAGCCAGGGGCTCCAATGACAGTACATACAGGAGAGGCGACAAGGGACAACCCTGCCTTGCACTCCACCCCATTTTAAAGCTCTGAGAAAGGGCACCATTAACCGCAATCTGGGCACATGGGCGCTGATACAAAGTATGTATCCAAGAACAAAAATTTGGGCCTACACCAAACCTACGAAGTGTATCAAAGAGATACCCCCACTCCACATGGTCAAAAGTCTTCTCTGCATCAATAGAGAGTACTGCTGCACCATGAGCACTGGCTCTGGACCTCCACCTGTGAATGATATTGAGGGTGCACCTAATGTTATGTTTCCCCTGCTGACCCTTAATAAAGCCTGTCTGATCTGGGTGAATCAAGTGAGGGAGAAGGCCCTCCAATCTCAAGGCCATGGCCTTAAGCAAAATTTTATAGTCGATAGTTAGTAAGGAGATAGGCCTATATGATGCACAACAAGTGGGGTCTTTGCCCAGCTTTGGGAGCACAGTGATTACAGCCAACTGCATGGAAGGGGGCAGATCCCCCCGCTCCAAGCACTCCACCAGCATTTCATGTAGCGGGGCAAGGAGCTGATCTTGAAAGGCCTTAAAAAAATCTATAGGCAATTCATTCAGGCCAGGGGCCCTGCCTCCTCTAAGATCTCTAATCGCATTTGTAATCTCAGCACAAGTAAGGGGCATGTCTAGGTTTCTAACCTAGTCTGCTGAAAGAGCCGGCAATGGGGCAAGGGCAAAAAAAATCCAGAGCCTGTTGCTCAGGGTGTCCCTGGAAAGTGTAAAGCTGCTTATAAAATGACCCAAATGCCTCACCTATGCTAGGGGTATCCCCTCTAAGTGTCCCTTCCTCGTCTCTAATAGAATCCACGGTCCTGTCTGCTTCCTGTTTACGTAACTGCCAAGCAAGGAATTTGCCACCTTTGTCTCCATCAAAATAGGCACCTGCTTGAGATAGCAGGATAGCTCTCTTCAGACTAGTGCTACTTAAAGAATTATATTGCCATTTAAGTTTTTGTAGCACCCCATATATAGCAGCAGTAGGGTTGTTCTTATGAGCCATTTCACAGGCCTCAATTTTGGTCCTCAGCTTTTGTAAGTCTATCTGGGATCCTCTGATTTTATGGATCGCAAATGAAATTGAATAACCCCTTATAGAAGCTTTTAATGCTTCCCAACGGACCTTGTGTGAGGTGTCCCCACTCCGATTAAAAAGTAAAAATTCCTTTATCATAGCAGAGACTCCAGTACGGTATGTCTCATTTTTAAGTAATAATGGATCTAGTTTCCACTACCTAACGGAGAAGAGGTGTCCACCACCATCTCCAAAGTTAAGGGGGCATGATCAGATAGTAACATTGGTGAGTAGACCACAGACTTTGAAGCTGAGATCAGAGAGTGAGAAATCAGGATCCTATCCAACCGCACATAGGATTTATGGGCATTTGAGAAAAAACTATAATCTCTCCCTGTGGGGTTTATAGGCCTCCACACATCCACCAGGCCCAGATCCTCCTGCAGTGCAGCTAAAGCCTGGGCGATCTTAGATTTGGCCATAGGGGTGGTATTCAATTGGTTCAGCACTACATCTAAAACACAATTGTTGTCACCCCCAATCACCCACGGACCTGGCCAATGTGCCAGCTCCAAAGCAAGGTGTGGAAGAAATTGGGCAGCTCTACATTCGGGGTGTAAATAGACCCCAGGGAGATTGTGCCCATACTAGGAAGGGACACCCGTGCAAGAGCAAATCTGCCATATTGGTCTATGTGTTGCTCAATGATTTTAACCCCCGATCCTCTAGGGAACCATATAGTGGCCCCTCTTGACTTGGAGGAGAACATCGAGGATACCCAAGACCCTCCCAAAGCCGCTGCAGTTTTTATTGCTTCTCCTGGGACATGCGAGTTTCCTGGAGTGTAATGATTTGCCACTTGGATCGTTTAGCCTGTCTGTAATTTTTTTCTCTTAATGACCAAATTCAGGCTGCTAATATTCAGGGAGGTGGTTCTGATAGTGTCAGCCCTGATCCCTCCTCAATTTAGAGCATAACAGATACCAAGCACATAAAAATAAAGCACACAACGATCTTGCCATCACACCCAACCAATTTTTGTTTAACACACTGTAGTTTTCCCAAGTTAACTGAAGCCTGTGAGCTACCCGCAGCTCTGACTCAGCATTACAATGGAGCTCGGTGTTGGCCAACAGTCCAACCCCCCCAACAATAACCCAAAAAGTAGTAACAACCAAACCCCCACCCACCTCTCCTCACAGATCCTAGATCCACCATAGATTCCCTTACAAACAACCAGCGAACTTTAAAACCAAAGTTTAGTTTAATTATTTAACTGTTAAGCACAATGTCTGATGAGGTGGAATTACCACCGGGGAAGTATCTTAATGAGACCCCCCCCCATACCAGTAGATCAAGGGCCTCAAAATATCAGCTTCCCAAAGATATACATGCCCCCAGGAAGTTGTAGCATCAAAAAGTAGGATGCCAATATCGTCAGCTGAGAGCAAGAAATTCAAGCTCAGTTCCCAGACCATGACTATAACACCGATAGGCTATAAATTTAACAAAGGTCTGGAAGCGACCTAGGTAAAAGTAATAGAGGGGAAATAAAGAAAACAAGTCAAACATGAGAGTCAACGGTAACTGTTCTGACAAATTATAAAAGTACCATAAACCATCACTTGCAGTGTCAGCCACAGACCACTGATCCAGAAATAGTAACGCTAAAGCCCTGCTGCTACCCTGATCCCCAGATCAGGTTGGGGCTATGAAGGCTGGGATTCCAGTAAGCGCAGACATTCTGAAGAAAATTTAGGTGCAAATCGCTACCGCTGTTTAGGTAAGTTGTACCTTCTGCAATTAAACTCAAAGCTTCTTAGAATAACAAGTTAAAAGTAAAGCTGCGGCGTAGCTGCACCTGCACAAAGAAATTTGAACCCATTTCAAACCCGCCCTCACGAGACGGTAAACCAAGCCCAGAGAACCTGACAATGGAGTCACTTATTTGGGTCTGCATGAGCACTTGAGCCCTCTCTCCTGTGCCTTTTCACCTCCTCCTCCACTCATCGAGCAGCTTCCTTGGGGCAAGAGAACAACTTTAGAGTGCTCCCAGGGTGATTGATACGAAGCTTAGCTGGATATAAGAAGGTAAATCTCCATCCCATATAGAATAGCTTTGTCTTGATCTCATTAAACTGCTGTCACTTATTCTGGAGCTCCCTACTGTAATCCTGAAAAACCATAACCGAAGCGTTCTGCATTCTGATCAGCCCTTTCACCTTGGCCACTTTTAAAATTGCTTCTTTTTCTGTGTACCTGATGTATTTAATCAAGCAATGCCGTGGCTTATCTCCCAACTTTGGTGGAGGCCCCACTCTATGAGCCCTTTCGACTTTGCACTGGACCAAGTTAGACAGTAATTCGAGGTGCTCAGCTAACCATTTATGAAGATTCACTTCAGGCTCTTCCCCTTCCACAACCTCTGGTAACCCCACGATCCTTAAATTTGATCTCCTCGATCGATTCTCCTGATCGTCAACCTGCGCAAGTAATTCCTTTATTGTGCTTTGTAAGGAGGCCTTATCACGGGCAGACTCAGCCAGGGCATTCTCCAGGGTGCTAACGCATTGTTCAAGCTGGGCGATCTGGTCGAAGTGAGCAGTGATGGTTTCTGACAGGCCTGTGACCATGGATTGCATGTGAGTAATTTGTGCAACAATATTGGCAAAGCCTGCTTTCATATCATGTTGGATCTGAATATGGGTGGCCAGCACTGCCGCTAGGGATTTTTACAGATCTGACATCTCTCCTGGATCCTCGTCAGGCTCTGATCTCATACGCACTTGCTGAGGCCCAGGGTTAGATCGAGCCATCTTGTTTCCCGACCCAGACTGAAGTTTTGCCTGCTTGTCTCTTTTCTTTCCCGTCGCCATCCGTGACTTAGACACTCCGTGCCTGATCAATGCTGAAATTAGGTAGCGGGGTGTCTCGAAATTCGCCGATTGATGCAAGTGCCTTGAGGAGCTCAGCTACACTGTGTCCGCCATGTTACAGCACCGGCCACGCCCCCCCAACACATTGTCAGCTTACTCTATATAAGAGGAAGATCACAGCAGAGCAATTGTTTTGGACAATTCACAATGCCCTTTTTGAATTAAAAGAGAAGGAGAAAAACAAGCATTCTCTGATAACTTATCAAACCTGTTAGAAACATATGGACTGGATTGAGGAAATATAAAGCAGCTGTAGAGGTGCATGTAGTTCAGAAGTATATATGTTTTCTTTATTTGATTTGTTTCATAACCTCATTAACTAGATTTCATTGGTACACTCAGGATGACACATGGGATGCCTCATATAATGGGATGGGGGAAAGCAGACTGAATTTGGAGTGCATGATTATTTTTTTAGTTGTCAAGTAGTCAAAATTTTTTTTTTTTTTTATTTAGTTGTTTAACCAGGAGTAGCACACTAATCTGAAAGCTTTTTTACAGGAGCAGCCTGGGAGCACAGGGAAGTTAAGTAACTTGCGCAGGGTCACACAGTATGCAAGTGGAAGCTGTGGGATTCCAACCCAGGTTTGGTCTGCTGGATGTTACCAGATTTGCAGCTCAGAGCCTTAAACCACTGTGCTATACTGCCTCCCTAAGATTGGCAGGAAAGAACTCCATTGAGCAGGCTCATTTGCAAGGAGGTCCTGAACAAGTAAAAAAACATGTGATATCACATTCAATATAACCAGAAACGATATATACACAAGAGGGTATGCAGCAATAATCTTCATAAGGGGATGGAACATATAACATAAGGGGAAAAATATATACATGTGAATAAACATTGTGGCGTTACCCTGGAGAGGAAAACATACTATACAGCTTAAAAAGTACATTATATATGATGGTTCAGCACCTCATAATTGGGGATACATAGGAACATTGTGGAGAAACCTGCAGCTAGTCGGTAATACATCTTTCAATAGGCATGACTGAGGCATATTGTGGCAAGCAGGTGGAAAGAGAGGCAATATGGGGTGGAGAAAGTGAGGGAGTAGGAGGACAATGTAAGAAAGTTAAGAGTCAAGGCATTGTGGGGATGCCCTTGGGAGTGGGAGGAGGCCAGGGGGCAGGGTGGTCAGAAGGAGCAGAGTGAACAGGGTGGTCAAAAGGGAGCAGAGTGGTCAGGAAGGGGGGAGGCCGAGGGGGCTGGGTGGTTAGAGGGAACAGGGTGGTCAGAGGGAGTAGGAGGGCAGGGTAGGAAGATTAAGAGTCAAGGCATAGTGTGGGTGCCTTTGGGGTGATCATGGGGAGCAGGGTGCTCGGAATAGAGGGTGAGGCAAAGGGGTGGAGGATAGGGGTAAAGCAGATGTGGACAGGGAGGATTTGATGGGAGCTGGGGTAGCGGAGTGGGGGTAGCTGTAGGTGGAAGAGGGGGCAGCAGAGTAATGGTAGATGTAGAGGGAAGGGGCATTGAGAGGAGTGATGGGATAGGTCCATACTTCACCTAGGTTGTAGCTGTAGAGGGAGGGGGTGTTTGAGAGGAAAGAGGTTACCCTTACAGAGACAATGAGGTATGTAAGTCACACAGTCAGCAGAAGACTGAGGGGTCAGTGGCAGGTGCACGAGTCATGTAGTTTGCTAGTGAGCAGGTTTTTAAAGCAGCCCAGAGGGATTAGCTGTTGAAGCTTGAGTTTTGGCTGGGCTTTGTTCCAAGCAACTGGTAGAGCATGACTTATAGCCAGTTCTCCAGAACGGGAGTGGATAGTAGGGATATCCAACATAATGTAGGAGGAGCTATGCAAGGTATATGAAGAGGTAGAGCACCAGAAGAGAATTGTTTCATAAGGGCAGAGTTTTGATAATAGGGCTTTGTATAACCAGGTGAGGGACTGAAACAGCTGTCTGGTGGATAAGGAGGACCAACCCAGGGAGGCGTATTGGTCGCAGTGGTGAGTGCAAAGATGGACATTTATAATGAACCTCATTGCTCTGTCTTAAAGTGTGTCCAGCTGGTGTAGTAGGGAAACAGAGCAATGTCCATAGAGAATATCAGCGTAGTCAAGAAGAGGCATGAAGGTAGTCTGGATCAAACAGAGCCTGGCATCCTTGTTGAAGCAGTGATTTATTTTTGAAAAGGAAGCCAAGTCTTTGCCACAGCTTCTTTGCAAGAGAACCAATATGTGTTGAGAATGTAACATGCTGATACAGGTTGCAGCCTAAGTATTTAAAATTGCTGACTACCTCAAGGCTATCACCAAGGAGGGTCTTTATGGGGGCAGAGATGCGAGTTCACTTTATGCAACAGTTTGATAATGGGAATGGAAGTACACAACCTTAGTTTTTTTGGCATTTAAGAGCAGTTTTGATTGTGCCAGGTTGAGCTGAAGGAGATCAAATTCTGCCTGGAGTTCCTTATGTGCTTTGGCCTTCGAGGGTTTGGATGAATAGATAACCATGTCACCTGCGAATAGATGCAGATTTGCTTTATTGATGTTATTTCCAACGTTGTAAAGCATAAACAGGAGGGGACCAAGGATTGAGCCTTGAGGTACTCATCTTGAATGAGGGAGGAGAGGGGAGAGTGAGCCACCAGCTTTTACCTGTTACATTCTATTTGTGAGGTAGCTGTTAAACCATGACAGAGCAGAACCGGAGAAGCCATGCTAATGTAGCATGTCCAGGAGTAAAGCATAATCTACAGGGTTGAATGCTTTACTGAGGTCTAAGATGACAGCCCCTGTGACTTGTTTCTTGTCCATAATCATGTGCCAGTCATTCAAGACTGAGGCAAGAGCTGAAGTGGTGCTGTGGGCTGGTCTGAAACTGGACAGGTATGGATTTATCAGGTTGTTTTTGTAGAGGTATTCTCTTATTTGGGTATTTATCAACTTTGCGAGTAGCTTGGAGAGCAGGGGAAGGATGGAGATGGGGTAGTAGTAATTCAGGTCCGGAAGGTCACCTGTTTTGAATAATGGGAGTACCTGGGTGATTTTCCAAGGCTCATGCACAATGCAGGAACTAATGGACATATTAAACAGGTGCAAGATGGAGGCTGTGAGGTATCTGATGCCAGTTGTTATAAAGTATGGATATATCCCGTCAGTATCAGCACCTTTGTTGAAGCTGTATCTCTGGATATTGATTTGGGGGTGGGGGTATGGTCTGAATATGCAGTAATATTTATAGGTTTGCTTTTTGTTTTGCTTTATTTAGAAATGTTGATACCAATTTTTATGTTTGCTTGCATGCATGTGCAAGAAACATAGTGCCATCATCGGAGATTTCGGAGGTGTGTCACCTCCTCCTCCAATTCAGTCAGTGTGTTGGCAGGCGTGGCCCCTGTAAGTCAATGCATGCTGGAGCTGTCACACGACAAGCTCAAATGCAGTGGCATACAGTTCAAAGGGGAGCTTACGTTGAGTGAGCAGCGATAAGATATCGCCTGCTCATGTGCAGCCCCCCACACACACACACACACACACGCCCAATGCAGGCGCAAGCGCACTTCCACCCCCGCACGCATGCACACATTGTATAGCCGACGGGTGCCCAACCCCGCCGGCTGTGCTGTGTCTCCCACCTCCCTCCCCAAAGCCTTCCAAATGCCATGCTGTGCCCACCCCAGCGTGGCAACAATGATATAGCTGGACAGGGTGCCCAATCTCTAGCCGGCTCCAGTGTCCTCACCCCGTAGATAAGTGCCACGCTGGGAGCCCACCCCAGCGTGGGAATTGATGCGTAGGGGCCGACGGGTTCCCAACCCCTGCCGGCTGAACACCCCTCTAACTGTCCTTGTGCCACGCCTGGGAGCCCACTCCCAGCATGGCAAACGCCCCGCCACATCTTTTTTTTTAACCTGTAAAGAAAAACGGTCCCATGTAGTATCCCTGGCCCCTCCCACAACCTGCACTCCACCCACTCGCACCCTGCCTCCCCACCCCTCACCCCGTACTTACCTCCGACCTGGCGTGACGATCTTCGTGGACCGGGAACATGTCTGCACTTTTCAAAGCCAACCGCTGAACTGAGGAAATGCCGGTAAGCTGTATAATGGGCTAGATAGGGGTTTTCAACTTTGTTGCATATCTCAGGCATTTTTGGAATTTTTGCACCACATTTTCAACATGAGATTTTGGGACCCTTTCATGAATGATGTCACTGTCATGGTAATATTAGCCCGGGCGGTGATTTCGCAGTCACCGTGCAGTCACTGCGCAAACTCGTTCTTCGGCCTGAATAACGCCATGACAGTGACATCATTCACCCCAAAACCCAGTCCTAAAACCCCATGTTGAAAATTTGGTACCAAAATTCCAAAAAATGACTGTTTTACGAGCGTCCGTTGCGCAGTTCCTATGCAGGCTCGTAAGTTCGCGAATTTTCAATATTTTCACTCCAGATTTTCAACATTGCCATTTTACCACACCTTCTTATGAGTAGTGCAGCTGCCATTTTTCACATCTCACCCAAAACATGTTTCCGCCCATGTAGCGCACAATGGCGCAGTCGGTGTGTGAGATCAATGCAGTGTCAGTGGCTCAGTAGGTAGCACACTTGCCTCTGAGGCCGGGAGATCAGAGGGCTGTGGGTTCAGTTCTCACATCTGGCACTTGGGTTAATATCCCAGTACTGACACTGTAGTGCAGCATGAGAGGGGTGCTGCACTTCTGAGGTGCCGTCCTTCGGATGAGACGTTAAACCGAGGTCCCATCTGCCTGGACTGGTGGTAGTTCAGGTGGATGTTAAAGATCCCATGATACTTATCGAAAAGAGCAGGGGAATTTCCCCGGTGTCCTGGCCAAATTTCCCTCATTCACTAAAAATACCACCAACAGCTTAATCTGGATCAAGGTCAGTTGGCATTTCATCTGTATCCCCCTCCCCCCGGGTCGTGCCTGAAAACAGGCAGGATTTGTCTAGTGCACTTACCCGGTCAACAAAAACTAAATAAATGTACGGGACAAATTAAGAAAATCACAGTGACACTGTTCATGAGGTGAGGTGTTAAAATGGCTATGTTGAAAATTTGGTGAAAAATTCCATAAATGACTGTTTTACTAGCGCAGCGCTGTACAGTTCCTATGCACGTCAGAAGGTCACTTCAATATTTTCACTCCAGATTTCCAACATTGCCATTTTGCTACACCTTCTTATGAGTAGTACAGCTGTCATTTTTCACATCTCACCCAAAACGTGTTTCCTCCCATGTAGCGCACAATGGCGCAGTCGGTGTGCGAAATCAATGTACGCGACAAATTAGGAAAATCACAGTGACACTGTTCATGAGCAGAGGTCTTAAAATGGCTATGTTGAAAATTTGGTGAAAAAATTCCTAAAAATGACTGTTTTACGAGCGGGTGTTGCACAGTTCCTATGCATGCTCGTAAGTTTGCAAATTTAATATTTTCACTCCAGATTTTCAACATTGCCATTTTATTACACTTCCTTATGAACAGTACAGCTGCAATTTTTCATATGTCGCCCAAAATGTGTTTTCGTACATGTAGCGCACAATGGTGCTGTTGGTGTATGAAAGCAATGTTTAGGACAGATTAAGAAAATCACAGTGATACTGTTCATGAGTAGAGGTATTAAAATGGCTATGTTGAAAATTTGGGACAAAAGTCCATAAAATGACTGTGTTACGAGTGAGCATTGCGCAGTTTCCACGACCTCGTTAGTTCATGACTTTGTAATATTTTCAGTCCAGATTTTCACCAGTGGCATTTTTCCACACTTCCTTACAGAACAGTACAGCTGTCATTTTTACAACATGGCTGAAGTGTGTTGTTAATTTCACGCAGAGATGCGTGGTCGCTATGGGAAATCATTGTACGTACAGATAAAGAAAAATCACAGTGACACTGTTCATGATCGGAGGCACCAAAATGCCTGAGTTGACAATCTGCTGTAAAAATCCCCAACCTAATTATATACGGTGTGTGCTGTACAGTTTCTATGTATGCCGTGAATTCACCATTTTTATATTTTACTACAGATTTGCAACATTGCCATTTTTACACCTCCCATGAACAGTACAGCTGTCATTTTTACATCCTGTTCGAATGTTTTTGCACCTGTGGTGCTAAATGCCGTAGTCACTGTGCATAAGCAGCTTTCGGCTAACAAACTGATATTCCCCCTGTTCATGAGGTGGGGTCACAAAAAAACATGTTGAAAATTTGGAGTGAAAATACCAACGAATGCCTGAGGTATTAGGGTTTCCAACCATAACGCCCAACCCTGTAGAGAATGACAGGCATCAGGGGTGTGACTTGGGATTCTTGCCTGTGATGCTCATACCATTTCACACCCTGCAGTCAGTGAGAGGCATCGAGGTATGCCTTGGACTCTTCGGCCCCAAACTTCACCCCATTCTCCTATATCGCACCCATCTCACCATATTTCCTAATGAAATGGGTGCGATAAGGGCCAAAGACCCTTAAGGAACACCCTGACACTTGTTAGTGTCTGCAGGGTGGGGTGTGATGAAATGGCGTGGTCGTTATGCCTGACGACCCAAAGGCACACCCCAATGCCTGTCACTCTCTGCAGGGTGGTGGTGGGGTTGGCTTCAGTTCAATACTTCACTGCCTTTCCTATTACGCAGCTCTGTAACTTCTACACTACCACTGCCAATGCCAGCAAGCAAACATTCGGCATTGACAAATGCTTGTTAGTTATATTTTAAATGTTCTCCCAAAACTGGGCTTTTTGTTCTGGATACTATGAACAGTGAAGTCTCCCACTTATAGGGGTGGAGGAAGGGGGCCGGCTTGTATGGGCTATATGAATTAATACTTATTTTACTTTTGTTCAGGGATTTTCTGTTTTGTTTTATGCTACAATCTTGGACATGTTTTGTTTTTGCTTTACTATATGGTGTAGTATGCATAAATAGAAACAGTATAATGTATTTTGATTTTGTTGAAGTATGAATAAAAAATTGCCTTACTCATTTTCAAGAAGTGCCATGGGTTCTTTAACATCCACCTGAACAACCACCAGAACAGGCAGAAGGGACATTGGTTCAATGTCTTATCCTAAAGATGGCACCTCAGGAGTGTAGCATCCCCCTTACAATTCAATACAGTGTCAGCATTGGGATTTTACCCCAGGTGCTTGGATGGAGCCCTCAGCCTTCTAATCTTCTGGCCTCAGAGGCGAATGTGCAACTTGCTAAGCCACTGACACTGACAGTAGCTGAGGGGGGTGGCGGAAAGAATCAGAGAGGCAGAAATTGCTCTGCACCACAGGCTGAAATAGAGAGTAAGGAGAACCCAAGGGGACAGCAATCCCCCAAAGCGCAAATTAATAAAGGAAGCATGGTGGTAGTAACGAAGGAGAAAGGGAATGGGAGCATTAACAAGATGGGGGGAATGAGGGAGAATGAAAAGAAAAGGGGGCAACAAGCAGAGTGGAAATAAAATCTGGACAGCCATATCTGCAAATGCTATAAGTCTAGTAAACAAGACTGTGGCCCTAAGGGCCATCATGGCACAGGTCAACCTAGATACTGTGGCCATTAGTGAGTCATGGGGCACTGAAAACCATGACGGGGCTTGGCCATATCATGTTGTGCTCTGTTCAGGAAAGACTCGCTGGGAAGGAAAGGAGGCGATGAGGTGCTTTATTTGAAGGAAAGCATAAAAGCAGTGAAGATACAGGGAATACAGGGGGAGACAGAGGTACTGTGGGTCACCTGGGAGATGAGGAATGGAGTAACTATTCACACTGGAGTTATCTACAGACCTCCAGCACAGGGTGAAGAATTAGATAAGGTACTGGTGGAAGCCACTGTCAAGATGGAAGAAAAGGGAGAGCTGCTGCTGGTGGGGGACTTCAACCTTCTGGATGTAGATTGGAGCCTACCAGCAGTGGCGCAAGCTAGAAGTGAGCACATGCTGGACTCTCGGTAGGGGATGTTTCTCAGGCAACTAGTCAGTGAACTCACTCGTGATGGGGCAATACTGGAGCTGATACTCACTAACAGGGACAGTACTGTGGATGTCAAGGTGAGAGGCCACCTGGGGACCAGTGATCTCCCCGTGGTGTGGTTAATTATCAGAATCAAACCACATAAGGGCAAGAGTCCTGGGCTTCAGGTGGGTAGATTTTATAAAGATGGGTGAATGCCTCAGGGATGTTCTGGCAGGGAGAATGGCCTTGGTGAGGTGGAGAAACAGTTGGTGAAGCTAAAATGAAGCAAATTAAAGCAAAGGCAAGATTTAAAAGAGACCGTTGTGGTTCTCAAAAGAGGTGACTTAAAAGGTGAAGGCTAAAAGGATAGCATTCTGAAGGAATAAGAAGATGCAGAGGGATGAAGACAGGGAGGTGAATGAAGCAGGGAAAGCAGTAAGGCATGCAAAGGTGCAAGTTGAAGAGAGAATAGCTCAGGAGGTAACAAAAAGTGACAAGACATTTTTTAGGTATGTAACTGAAAAGAGGAGGACCAGGGGTGGGATTGTAAGGTTAAAAAAAGAAGAAGGGGTTCTGCAGAGGGGGACCAGGACAATGCAAACACCCTGAATACATACTTTTGTTCAATGTTCACAGAGGAAGGAGAAGGGGAGGGGCCATACAAGAGTAACAGAAGCTTTGGAGGGAGGGAGGTGGACGCTAGTCCTTTTCTGGAGGAGAGTCCTGAAGGGACTAGCTAATCTGAAGGTGAACAAAGCAATTCAGACAGATGTGGTGTATCCAAGAGTATTGAGGGAGTGCAGGGAAATACTGACTGCATCTCTGACAGTTCTGTTTAATAACACACTGAATACAGGAGTGGTTCTGGAGCACTGGATTAGTGTGGATGTAGTCCCACTACAAAAAAAGTGTAGCAGAGAGGAGGATGGCAGTCTTAGACAAGTCAGCATGATATTGGTGTGGGAAAGTTAATGGAATCACTGCTGAAGGAAAGGATTGTGGAATATCTTGATGCCAGCGGCTTAGAAGAACCAAGGCAGCGTGGTTTCACATGGTGGTGGTCATGTCAAATGAATCTGATAGATTTCTTTGACTGGGTAGCAAAGGATTTAAATCAGGGTGGAGCAGTGGACGTGACCTACAGTACCTAGATTTCAGAAAGGCTTTCAACACCGTTCTGCATAGGAGACTAGTAAGCAAGCTGGGTAGCTGAGGAGTGACTCCAAGGGTGGTAAACTGGATGAGAAATTGGTTAGGGGATAGGTAACAGAAGGTGGGGGTAAATGGAGTTCACTCCAAGGAAGGGAGGGAGGGTACCTCAGGGATCAGTGCTGGGAGTGGTCCACTTTAATGTCTTTATAAGTGACATTGCAGAGGATCTGGAAGAGAAGGTCTGCCTCTTTGTGGATGACTCTAAAATCTGCAATAGGGTGGACACTCTGGGGGGGGGCAGATCCCTGAGAAAACTTGAGGGGTGATCAACGGTATGGCAGCTGGGTTTCAATGTGAAAAAGTTCAAAATAATGTACTTAAGGCACAGAAACCCAGGGACAGAGTACAAACCGAGTGGAGTAGTATTGACAGCTACCAAGAAGGAAAAAGACCTGGGTAATCATATCAGATGAACTGAAGGTGACCAGGCAGTATGATAAGAGGGCTAGTGGGATGGTGGTGTGCATAGGGGTATCACCAGCAGAAAGAGGGAGGTGGTGTTGCCTCTGTGAAGATCACTGATTGGTAAGATCCCATCTAGAGTACTATGTCCAGTTCTGGAGACCACATCTCCAGAAGGACATATACAGAGTGGAGATGTCCAGAGGAGGGCAATTAAAATGATGCAGGGTCTGCTCTGCATCAAAAGCCCTACAAGGAGAGACTAAAGGACTTCAGTAGTACACCCTAGAAGAGAGGTGGCAGATGGGGGTTAGATACATTTAAATACCTCACAGGGTAAATAAGGTACAGGAGGGGGCTACACTCAGGAGAGATGTGCAGAAGTACTTCTTCACAGAAAGAGTGGTGGATTCCTGGAACAGCCTTCCAGGGGAGGTGGTAGGGGTGAAAACAATGATGGGGTTCAAGAATGAATGGAATGGGCATAAGTGAATTATAATGGAAGGGAAGTGGGGGAGGGAGAAAGAGTTGTAGTTCAAGAAGGGTCTGCAGTAATAATGTAGGTAGGGAAAAAAGGGCAGACTAGTTGGGCCAAGTGGTCTTTATCTGCCATCAAATTCTATGTTTCTATGTATGTTCATGACAAGTTGCCCCTCCCACAAGCCCAGGAACAGATTAGCATAGCAAAGTGCCATGGACACACTCACAGCTGTGCCACAAATTTACAAATAATATGCCGTATCAAATAAAAAATACCTAATTATGACTCAAAATAAATTTTCAGGTCTCTCTTAGAAAATGAGTAGGAATGTTCCTGTTTCTGGGGTTGTAGGACATTCCATCTCTATGTCCAATTGATGTGTACCATGTTTTACTGTACATCTATACACATCTATCAGAAATCATTACTCCAAACAACATACTACCGGGTCTCTGTCATATGCTCTACAGCATATGACAAATCCGAGCAACAGTAACAGCGTGCTAGGGATGAGCCAGGGGGGTGCAAAACTGCAAAAGGCAGTATTCACGTTAGTGCACCCTCTCACTCTCCCAGGCAGAGGATAAGACCTCTCTTGGGACAGGGGTCCACTGAGCAGCTGCCGTGGCTCAACAGGATGAACCACTGGCAGCAGGTAGGGAAGCAGTGTGTTTGAGATCGGATTTCGATTCCTGGTGTCAGACGCATTAATTTTTACATTTTTCTCACTTTGTGTGATTTCTACTGTTAACACCTTCCCCACTTAGATATTTTAGTTGGGGTGGGTTGGGGGTGCAGAGCCCCCAGCAAAAAGAAGACATGCCATTGGCAATATATTGCGCTGTATTGGCAGTGCGGTATATTGCAGCGGCATAATGTCTTGCGGCATTATGACCCCGTGCCAAACAACATTATCCATCCAAATTTCCTATATGTTTAATTCTGTTAGCAGCCTAAGGATTGAGCTTAGCACAAATGACATTTCATTACTGAGGTGTGATTATCAGTAAGTACTATGCTTGAAAAATATTTTCTAGAAGCATGGATGTGGTGCACTATCCATACTTCTGACAGTACTTTTTTTCCCTTTAAGACTTGCTGGAAGGGGCTAGCCTGCCAGCGCAGTGGTAGCACTACCACTTGTGACACCAGTGACCCGGGTTCAGTAGTGAGCCAGGTTTATTGGTGGGCCGGCTGGGGGAGAAGGATCAAATGCCCGATGGGCCGCTCTCCTTCTCTGGGAAGTGTGTGCAGCTCTTCTTGCTGCAATATCACCAACACCTGGGTGACCATGAGTGGTTCTAGTGCAGCTAAGGAGGCAGAATGTTAGGGAAGGGCAGGCATTGGCTGAGGACCAGAATGGAGGTGCATCTATGTGTGTCTCCAACTCATTGGTCCTCCCCGAATACTGACATCTGCAGGGGGTGGAGACCAGAACAAGTAAAAGACCCCACGTTTGGGCCAGGTGACAGGCTCCCACACCAACAAGTGACCGCAGAGGATCGGGGGGGCGGGGACTCCGGGTACATGCTCCTCTGAAAGTTTGGAGTGGGTAAGGGGAGAGCTTCCTCCACCACACCCAGGGGGTCATCCAGGCCTCTAGATATCATGGATCGGTGCACTTAACGTAGTGATCCCCAGGCCTCTCAGCGCAGCCTGGGTGGTGCATTGGGAGCCCTGAGAGAGGGGCTGGATGTGGTGACAGAGGGGGCTGAAAAATAGAAAGTTAAAAAAAAGACTTGCCAGAAGGTCTTCAAGATAGCTACTCCCTCCCAACCTGGTGGTATCCCTCTCGGTTCCACCACTTGACATCAGATCTTCCTTGCCACTGGCAGGATCAGGTTCCCTCATTCGCAGCTCTGCACCAGGTGTAGGCCTAAAACATTTTTTGGTCTTCAAGCTGTTTACCATTCAGATTTTTAACTTGTTCCATTTGAACGTGATAAACCCAAATCAGATCCTGGCTTTAAGAGGTGCATGACATTCTCCTAAAAGATGTCACACACCAATCTGCACTCTGAGTGTGTTTACTGATTGGGGGCCCAGCATGATCCACAGGCTTGCAGCCTGTTCTGGAACCCTCAGCCTTCCACATTGGAGGACCATTACACCCGCCTCCTCTTTGGTTGCCTGGACCAGCGGGACCCACCTGTTTGGTCCAAGGCTGCCTGCAAGGCGAACTCTGTGGCAGCCGGTTCAGCTGCTCAGCTTGCTGCCTTCGAGGAGGCTGCGGATCAGGCTGATTCAGGTGCTGCTTCATTTGCCTTAGTTCCAGAGGGCCTAGGCACCTCATTTACCAGGACATTCAGGAACCTATGCCAGTCCCTACCTAATTTCAGGGAGGGCCATTCCAGAGGCTCCATAGCTTTGAGGGGCTCCAAATTCAAAATATCCTTCCGCAGGTTGTGGGATTGGGAGCCTCACTCCTCCTGTTCCTGTACTTCCACTTCTGGCTCAATGGCTGTCAAGCCACTGGCTTTGGCTGACACTTCTGCTATTCAGGTCCTGCCGCTTACCTCTTAGATTGAGCTTGCTGACTGAGATGCAGGTTGACCAGCCGGTCAAGATCTGTCAGTCAACCCGCTGTCGAAAGACTGTGGGGATGATTCCCTTTCAAGGACTCTGGTCGTTATATGGCCCCCTCGCAAGACAGGCAAGTTCAGCTGACCAATCCAGCTGTCTCCCCTTGGAAAGTTGACCCTTCAGGTGTTCCTCAGCATACTATGCCTTCCCCCGTATCTTTTTCCCGATGACCGGTGCATCGCCAGTTAAGGTCATGGCTGAGGCCCTGATCAGGTTCTCAGTTGAGGTCTTGGGACTCACAATGTTTTATATGACCTTGCTCTTTACTGTCAGCCAAGAGGCACCATTGACACTCCTCATCTACCACTTCCACATCTTCCAGCAAGAAACGGCTCCACCATAAATTGCGGTGCCGATACAAAGAACTTGTCTGGCAGCAGTGGATTCTCAGCCATGGCCATACTCCATAGCAGGTCCCAGTGATACCCTGGTAACTGGTGCCAATGCCGGTGCCTGTGTCTGTTCACCTGGCCCAGCCAATGCCTGCTTCCCCACCCATTTGGGTGAGCCACCCCCTCTGCAGCCCCATCCAAGGCTGCATGCCCAATTTCTGGGGTTCCTGGTAGGCTCTTGGTGCAAAGTTTTCACTCTGATGAGCTTTTGATTGTCAGAGGGGAGCTAGGGCCATAGGCAGTGTTGAGGAGTCCGTGGACTTGGAGGACTCCTCCACACACTCCCTTTATTCCCTGGACTTTGACTGGGAGTCCTTCAAGGAGCTCTCTTTGGAGCAAGGGCCGGCTTCCTTTGAAGATCTACTCTGATGAGTCTTGGAGAGTATGGGGATCCAGCTGGAACTGGTACAGAAACAGGATATGTACTCCTTAACTGAAATTTTGGACAGGGATGACTCCCCGGGGTTGCCTTCCTTGTAGCAGAGACCATTTTTGGTCCCCTCTGGAGCTGTTGCCGGGACCTACATCCTGTCTGGGTCAACCCATAGGACCTACAAGTACGCAATGCCTACTGGATCCTTGTCTGCGTTCACTGACCATCTTTCAGCAGATGGTTTGGTTGCTGACTCAGCTTTCTGGCACATAGGCAATGTTGAGGATGTTGACAAGCCCCCAGACAAGGAGTTGAAAAAGTTAGACCATGCGGCAAAGAAGGTCTGTGCCACTTCATCCCTGATCCCTGGGCCTTCGGCAGGGCAGTTCAGCTGTTATGATGGCCAACTTTTTCCATGCTGTCTTGGGAATGCTGAATTGGGTTATTCCCCACATTCCTTCTGATTTACAGCTAGTGGTTTAGCTAGTTCAGGACCAGGGACACACCGTGGCGAAGCAACAGCTCCAAACAGCCCTGGACATCATAAATCCCTGTGCCAGGTCTGTGTCTGCAGCAGTGGCCATGTGGCATGGCCGTGGCTGAGGATCTCAACCTTTATGGCTGATGCACAGCACAAGTTGGCAGATGTCCCCTTCTTGGGTACCTAGTGTCGATGGTCATCTCACCCATATTGAGAAGTCTAGTGCCACCCTGGACTCTGTCACATCCTCCCAGAAAGACATTAAGGGTCAGAAACAATGGAAGAAGCCCTTTCAGTTTCAGCTCTACTTGGCACCTCTGTTCAGACTGCCGCACCCCTAAGCGGGGCAGCATCAGGCCTGACAGCCTATACCTAAGCCAGCCTCCTCTGCCACCAAGAAAATGGATGCTGAGGGGCCAGATCTCCTTTGGAAGACAGCTCCAGAGCCACTTCCAAGCCTGCCCACTGATGGGTTGGGGGGTGCCATTCTCCCACCCATCCTGTCCTGCCTGCGACCTCCTGAGGGTGGTTAACTCCACCATTTCATGCTTGCCTAGTCTATAATTAAATTGGACAAATGGGTGCTCAAAGTGGTGGGTTGTGGTTTGCCTCTGGAAATTGAGGCTCTCCTGCCAAGCCCAACCCATTCCCCATGTGAGGACATGGTATCCAGGGACATCACCCAGCTTCTTCAAAAGGAAGCTGTAGCTCTTGTTCCAGACTCCATGGCCAATCTGATGCTTGTCCCCAGATATTTTCTGGTTACGAAAAAGGGGTGGGGAGAGTTAGTGCCACATAATACATTGTCACAACCTTCATCAGTTTTTGTAGCTGCGCAAGTTCTGGATAGTCACTCTGAATCAGATCATTTCATCCTTAGATTGGGACATGTGGTTCTGCTCTCTGGATCTTCAGTATGTCTTCTTTCACATCCATATCCACCCTTCCCACCAGTAGTTTCTGCAGGTGAGATCAGAAGGGATATTTTATGAGTTCCGAGTCATGCTGTTTGACCTTTTCTCGGCCCCCGGGGTCTTCACCAAGTGCATGGCAGTGGCGGCTGCATTCCTGTGCCACCGAGGAGTCCGGGTGCACCCTTAGCTGAATAACTGGCTGATCACTGGTTCCTCCAGGATGGAGGTGGAGTGGTCAAGGGATCTGGCACTTCAGACCTTCTCTGCCTTGGGTCTTCTGGTCAACCCAGCCTAGTTGGAACTCAGCCCCTCACAGGTCATCCACTTCATCAGGTCAGAGCTTGACTCCCTTTGAGCCAAGGCTTGACTCACAGCATCCTTTGTCCAATCATTTCAGGCTGGACAATTGTACCCTGCCTGGGACTTCCTGCAGCTGCTGGGGTACATGGCATCCTGCACCACCATGGTCTGGTGGGCTCGCCAGTGGATGCACCCCCTGCAGTGAGAGCTGGCCTGTCAGCGGTCACAGTGCCTTGGTCACCTCAACCAGCCGGTCAGTGATGCAGCCAATGTGGGATAAAACCCAGTGGTGGCTTGTTCCAGAACATCTGCAGGAAGGAGTCCCATTCACCCAACCAGAGACAATGGTCACTCTCACAACCAACACCTCTGTGATGGGATGGGGAGCCCACCTAGGGGAACACAGGGCCCATGGGCTCTGAGCCCCCAAAGAGTCCTAATGTCACATCAGCCTGTTGAAGCACCATACAATATGTCTAGCTCTGACGGCCTATGCTACAGTGGTGCAGGGTCAGGTCATTGAGGTCCAGATGGACAAGATGATGACCACATACTACCTCAACAAGCAGGATGGGATGCATTACCTCCTGTTGTGTCAGGAAGCTCTCCGCACCTGGTCTCTCATATGCCATCTGGATGCCAATCTTCTGGCGATCCCTGTGGCTGGTGCTTCAACCAGCTAATGGATACCAATCTCATGAGTGGTCCCTTAATCAGGAGGTAGTCAATTGCCTGTTCTCCCAGTGGGGTACTCCCCTGGTTGACCTGTTTGCCTCTCGGGAGAACGCGAAGCTAAGACTGTTTTGTGACCACCCTCCTCAGTGCGGAACATTGCTAGGGGATGCCTTCATGAGGCCTTGGACCCAGACCTTATGTACGCGTTCCCTCCCTTTCCCTGATCCACATGTTGTTGCTCTAGGTTCAGAGGGACAAGGCACAGATGATCCTGGTGGCTTTGGACCGGCTGCGCCAGTTCTGGTATCCCAGTCTCCTCAGCCTCAGCAGCAGGCTTCCGTGGTGATTACCTCTCTGCCCAGACCTGTTCTAAGGGGAGGGTCCTCCACCCGGACATTCAGTCCCTGTACCTGATGGCCTGGTTCCTGTGTGGCTAGAGTTCCAGGCTTTGGGTCTCTCTGATGAAGTCCTCCATGTCATTGAGGCCTCTCAGAAGGAATTGACTCGCCATGATTTGCCTTCAAATGGAAAAGATTTTCCATTTGGTGCCAGGGCAAGGAGCTAGACGCACTGTCCTGCCCAGTGGTGAGCATCTTGGATTACTTGTGGTCCTTCTGTGAGTCAGGCCTGAGGTTGATGACCTCAAGGGATACCTGGCAGCCATCTCTGCATTCCAGGTGCATGCTGGTATGCTGATGGTGGCACGGGAAAAGGTGGTCTGTTGCTTTTTCAGAGGCCTTGACCACTTGTCCCTGCTGGTGCATGAACCACAAACACCTTGGGACTTGTTGGTCTTGGCAATACTCATGGGCAAACCATTTGAACCTATGCATAGGTGTCACATCTCCCACCTGTCATGGAAGAACACCTTCTTGGTGGCTATCACCTCCTCCAGAAGGATCAGTGAACTCCAAGTGCTCTTGGTGGAGTCTCCTTATCTGATTTTTCACCAGGACAAGGTTGTCTTCCACCCCAACCCAAAGTTCCTCCTGAAGGTTGTTCTGGAGTTTCACCTTAAAGAGCTAGTGTACTGCCTGGAAACTGCCTGGAATTAATTGTAACTTTCAGATGTAGTCAGCTATCACTTCTTAAATCTCAAGTGTTTTTTATTTTCTGTTTGCTGTTTAGGAGATTTTCCACTTGGCAGTACTAGGGTGATGTGTGGAGCAGCACTCTGTCTAGAGGCTAAAAAAATCAGTTATGTTCCTCCCACTACATCAACTGGCACCACACTGATTGTGACATCACTAGTAACCAATGACAACCATTTCTCACTGCCAGATTATTCTGTTTCACATGAAGCAGCAGGGACTGGCTCTTCATTACTAGTGATGTAACAACTTCTTGCATTTTGATTGGTAGCTTGTGAAAGTCACTGCTCAGGCTACAAGGATTGCAGCATCTCAAGGTGTTTGGTCACATTTCTGATGATGTAGTGGGAGGAACAAAATTGACTTTTTTTAGCCTCCAAACAGAGTGCTGCTCCCCACATCAGCCCAGTTCTGCCTGGTGAAAAATCTTCTAATTACAAACAGAAAATAAAACAGTACTTTAGATATAGGAAGTGATAGCTGACTACATCAGAAAAATACTATTAATTCCAGGCAGCACACTAGCTCTTTAACCAGGTGATTAACCTTCTGGTGTATTTCACCAACCCAACCTCAGAGGCTGAGCACAGGCTCCATGTATTGGACCCGAGGTGAGTGCTCGCTTACTATATGGATCACACAGCTGGAGTTCAGGGAGAGGTTCACCAGCTTTTTGTCACGTATGCTGAAGCTGCACCTGGCAGACCGGCAGCTAAGTGAATGATTAGCAAGTGGATAGTCTCCTGCATTGACCTCTGCTATATGTTGGCTGATAGGGAGCTTCCCGTTAGGCTTAGGGCTCATTCCATCAGACATACCACTGCCTCAGTGGCTGCTTCCAGGGATGTCTCTACCCAGAAAATATGCAGGGCTGCTAGCTGAATGTCAGCACACACATTCATCCCCCATTACCACATCGAACTTGAGCCATGCCTCAATTCTCCAGTGTCTGTTTCCTAAGTAGGGGGTTGCGCCTTGTCTACTGCTCCTGGAGAACTGCTAGGAGTCTGCCAGAAGTGTGGATAGTGCATCATATCCACAAGACATCCTTAGACATGAGGGTTATTCACCTGTAACCATAGTTCTTGGAGTGGTATATGGTACACATCTACACAACCCACCCAACCTCCCCTGGCAAGTGACACACCGATCCTTGCTTCCAGCTTGCAAGTTCTGATATTACGGGGTGGGAGGAGCTAGCTTGAAGACCTTCCGGCAAGTTTTAAGGGGAAAGGAAGTACTACCAGAAGTGAGGATGTGCACCATATACCACTGCTAGAACTATGGTTACAGATGAGTAACCCTCATTTATTTGCCATGTTTGTCCTGCAGAAACCAGCTGGTGATATTTTGTTTGCCTTCTCCCTCTACCACCCTTCCTGCATTTTCTACGTCCTTTTTTGAGTGAGTGAGTGTGTGTGTGTGTGTGTGTGTGTGTAGGATCCTGCCCTCTTTCATTGCTGCCTCTGTGTTCCTAAAAAAGTTTTCAGTCTCCACAAATTTGTTAAACTTGCTCATTCCTTGCACTTCATGGCTTGTTACATACATAGTAATTATTTTGTCTGGTCTTGTTCTAGATTTATTTCTCTGGTTAGAACGACCCCTACTTCTTGAGCAACTCTTGTCACTCCAGCTTGTAATCCAGCCTTTAATACAATCCAACTTGGTACATTTTTTTTCATTACTCACAACTAGAGACTGTTCATGTGGAGAGTAATGTTTTTTTTTTTTTTATTCAGGAGAGTCCTTATACTTTCTGAACTCTTTCTATACTGTACTTTTTCAGTTTGGTTTAGAATCATTACATGTTTAAATTTAATCTCCTTTACAAGTATTTTACATAGAAACATAGACAATGACAGCAGACAAAGGCCTCACGCCCCATACAGTCTGCCCAGTTCTACTCATTATATGTTGCGAGCACACTAGTGGTCACTCACACTTCTATTCCATGTTCTGTCAGCTTCTTCTACTATCCCTACATGCCCATCCACCTTGTGCTTAAATCTCACTACTGTTTTGGCCCAGACCACTTTCCAGCCTGTTCCACTTCTGTACAACCCTCTCTATAAAAAAATACTTTCGGACATCCTTCTTCAATTTTCCTCCTGCCAGTTTCATCAAGTTACCTTTTTGTCTGTACACACTGTGAATAAATTCATTGGGTTTGCCCTGTTTATCACATGTAGAAACTTGAACGCTTCTATCATGTCACCCCTCTCTTTCCTGATCTTCAGCATGTACATGTCTTGGTTCTTTAGACTTTCCTTAGAAGACTTCCCATGTCGATCGTGAATCATCTGGGTGGCTTGTAACTAGGGACTGCAGCAGCTTATTTAGTCAATCAGGGACTTACTTACAGAAGCAGCAGGCAGGACAGGTATGATGTCATTGCTCACTGACAGGGACAGAAACATCTTCACTGTTTCTTCACTGTTTTCAGTTACTGCAGAGCACATTAACATACGCTGATTTAAAGAAATCCATAAAACCAAACTGCATTATATTTTCAGGAAACACTAATCATGACACAGGGATGTGTATTCAAGTGGATTCAAGCTTGTTATTGAATATGTGCATTTGATCTTTAAAGCACAATTTTTTAATTTTGTTTTTCTCATGTGCATGCTTCAAACTGTTATGCAATAGGCATCTGGGAACTAACTAGATTACATTGCTGTTAAAAACACTAATACAATGCTTGCTGTTAGTATACTGTTCACTGTCATTTTAAGAAGTTTATGTAAAAAGGCAGACTCGGGTAATGTCATCCTGCCCTATCGGGAAGGCATAGTGCACATTGCAGCATAGTACCCATTTTTTCAGCTATCCAGATTTAATTGCTGCAAATGCCACTTTGTTATATTGCACAGTCAGAAGCAAATTATTTACATGCAGGGCTTGGCACCATGAGAGCGCTTTTCCCTTTTTAGGGCAGCAGTAAGCATAGCCTTGCAGACCTCTTGCTATGAGAAAAGGACTCAGTGCATTCCTTCCAATCGAACAACATGTTGGAGTTGCACCACAGTCACCTCTATGTCAGTGAAGCACTCCACTCGTTGTCTCTATTGGAAGTACAGTAGCACTGCACTGTTTTTACTTTGTCAGTAGTCACGGCGGAACACAGCACACTCCACCATGTCCAAGATGGCTGCCAAACTGTATTGTGTATGCATGACTGTTAGCGCATGCGTAGTACAGTGCGGTGGCCATCTAGGACATGGCTGAGTGTGTCGTGTTCCACCGTGACTTCCAATTTTTTTTTATATTAAACATATCCACCCCACCCGACTCTCCCTCTCAGCACTCACCACTCCACACCCCCAGAAACATAACAGTGACACTGGGGGTGCCCAGTCCCCCAGTTTCACAATCAGAACTCCATGTTTTTTTTTTTATTATTGTTCCCTCCAACGCAACTCTCCCTCTCAGCTCCCACTGCCCGACCCCTCCCCAGAAACATTAGAATGACACTGGGGGTGCCCAATCCCCCAGTGCCGTGTCTTTGGGAAGGATGTGTGTTTTTTTTTAACCCTGTATAAAGAAAACCATCCATTGATGTCTTTTGCAGCCGTTCCTGTCCTCCCACCTGACCCTCCCACTCAGCAATCACCACCCTGCACCCCCCAAAGCTCTTACTTACCCATTGGGGGTCCAATGCCATAATCCTCTCTGGACTGCAGACTCATCTTCACTCTTCAAAGCCGAACCATGAACTGAAGAAACAGGTATGCAGTTCAATGTATTTTAATGGTGTTTTGAACTTAGTGGCATAACTTGGGCATTTTTGCATATTTTTGGCCCAAATTTTCAACATGCCTTTTTTGGGAGCCACCTCATGAACAAGTGCACTGACATTAGGCAAATATGCCCTGAAAGCTGATTTTGCTGTCCCTGCATGAAGTCACGTTTCGGGCAGGAGTTGAAAGTGTTCTCTATCCTTGTTCATGAGGTGGGATCATAAGAAAGCCATGTTGAAAATTTGGTGTAAAAATATTATAAAACAACAAAGTTACGAGCCTACTTTGAATTTTGTGAATGCAGGCTCATAACTTTGGTAATTTTACTCCAAATTTACAACATAGCCATATCTTTACTGTACCTCATGAATGTGACAACTGTCATTTTGTCAAATCCTGGCCAAAATGTTTTTTATAACCCAAAAGGTGATTTTGTGGTCCACATGAAATCACCTTTAGGCCAGGAGTCGAACATTTTCTTTGCCCTTCTTCAAGAGGCAAGGTCATAACAAGGCTATGCTGAAACTGTGGTGTAAAAATATTACAAAAGAACAAATTTATGAGCCTGTGTTACATTTTACTAATGCAAGCTCATAACTTTGGTAATTTTCAATATTTTTACCCCAAATTCCTCAGATGCAGCCCTACTGGCTCTGGCCAGAGTTTGTTTGTCTAGTATGCATGGGAGCACTGAAATAGCAAAATTGCCCCCTCCCACCCACAGATTGGATCCTGGCCCGGTACAGTGGGAAGGGATTTGGCTATTGACATTAGTGCACTTGGTATTTTTTCTATTGGAAAATCTAATAGACAACTAAAAATTGAGATATCGATACCATGAGTTTGATTTAAAAGAGGAATGAAGGAAACCAGCCAGCGGAGAGACATTTTACAGAAGTAGAGCTTTCCACAAGCACCTTGAGATTTTGTTGTTTAGAGAAAATGTACATGCCTTAAAAGGCTAGGAATTGAGACTTTCTGCTTCTTAGATTAAAGGTCATTTGGATTATTTGTGCCCCCCTGCTTGTAATTTCCGCCACTCCTCTTCTTATGAAGTTGTTGGTGGTGGGGCAGACCAAAGGGACACAGAGTCCCTTCATACCTTAAATTGTCATGTTATGCTGTGCTACATTGGTTTCCCATCAGTCTGTGTCTCCTCCCACATACACATGCACAGTAGGTATGTAGATGACACCATTCTATTTGCCTTTGGAGCCTCAGTTCTGGAACCACACGTTACCTTATGGAGGGATTTCTATAATGTCTAATGTTAATGCTGCTCAAATAACCTCTCCAGTGATGCTTAGAAAACTATTTCTATGACCTTTGACAGTCAGCAGAGACATGTCAGGTTCCATAAACTCCCTTTCTTCCAGACAGTGGATTGCTGCGCCTCCCCCCCCCATCCCCGAAGAAGTATCCTAGTTCAAGTACTTTGGCCTGTTACTTGATCTCCTCCCACTTCAAAGACATCCATAAAAAGCTCCTTCTCAGACATGATGCACTGTACCATGACATAATCTGTCTCCCTCCCGGGTCTGCTATGAAATTATCCTCAAAATGATCCTTCTACTGTTTGATTATGGACATGGCTTGCATTGCTGCTCCTAAAACTGCCCTGGCCAAACTGGACCTCCCTCTTCCATTTCTTCTGTTGCTTCACCCATAACTGCCCTCCCTGCACTTACCACTGCTCCTCAATTCTGACTGATCCCTCCCATCACTCAAATGAAGGCAACTTTCCTGCCGCCTCCTTACTAAGTTCTACTTTGGCTCCCTTTCTCTGTTCCCTCTCCTCTCTTCATCTCCTCTCTCTCTCTCTCTGCCATGCCCTTTGCTGCTCCATTTCCCACTTTTTTTCATTCCCAGCTACAAATCCTCAACAGGACAGTCTAACTTCTCTTTGTGACTGCTCCATCTTTAGAACACCATCCCCCAGCCCTCTGCTCCTCTTCCTCTTCTCTCTCGCAAAACTCTTACATGTCTTCTATTTGATCTCTCTTTCATAAAGCCCCCTATTCCAAGCCCCCAGTCCCCTGTTTCAATGTCACAGCTCTGACTTTTTGCTTCCCTTTGCCTCCCTGCATTTGGCCAGTTCTCCTCTCTCCTCCTCACTTCCTTAACTCTACCCCACCCCATATCATCTCTTCTTATTTCTTTGGGGCTTTCAGCTGTGTTTTAGTTACTCTACATTTTGTTCTTGGCTGTTACTGTTTCTACACCATGTTCCTTGTATTGGTTTATTTTTTTCTTTTGCGTCTATTGACTATTATTTTTATACCACACATTGTTATTGCATGGTGTACTATTTATTTCACTGTACTGTAGTTTGTCCTGCCTCAAAAAACAAGATTCAGCTTAGTGTGCCATTTTCAGCAAATACATTTTAAATAAATAAAAATACCATGGGCTCTCAGGACAAGATACAGCCTGAATAAAAAACTTATGTCTAGGTCAGGTGCTACTAAAGGCTTATATAATCTCATTTTCCCCATATGAATATCTGTTTATAGAGTCACTTTTTTCTCCGTTAATGCTCTGTTTCATTTCTCACTAGACTAATATCATTTCAGATGCCTGTTTCTCAGGTTGAGTCCATGTCAAAGAAAAAATTATTTTGTAGAAGTGAAATGTTTTATAGTCATACAATTCATTTCTTGTTTTTTTTTTTATTTATTAGTAATTTGTGACAAGGAAGGGCACACTAAGTTGTAACAGCTCATCTCCTGGTGCATCCTGGTGGTGGGTTAAATGAGCCACTTTTATTGACAGTGGTAATGTTGGCTAGTACCCCTGATAAAATCTCCCACTCTTATGATAAGTACCATGGGATCTCTAACTTCTATCTAGGCAGCCACCAGGGATGGACAGAAGGGACCTCAGTTTAACAACTTATCCAAAGGGCAGTACCTCATTAGTGCTGCACCACAGTGTCAGTAGTGGGTATTAGTCCAAGTTCCCTGTCTGGGACAAGAACCCACAACCTTCAGATCTCTCAATCCCAGACATACAGTACCTCTCAACTGTCCCTCATTTCCACAGTTGTCCCTTATTTTGCATTACAAATTACTTCTGTCCCAACTCAGTTTGACATTTTGGCCACTGAAGAGAAGAGATCTGAATCACACAGCCATACCAGACAATAGTTTTAATATAATAAATGGAGCGATCAGGCCTGTGCATGATTAATAGGGAGGGGGCAGAGTGGCTATATCAATAGTTATGCCAGGCAGACTGATTGGTTGGTTTCCCTAGCATGAGTAACGAGGCACTAGCTCTATCCCCTCCCTACAATTAGTCAATGATTTCTCTTTCCCTTGTTGATGGAGGATCCTCTTCAAGGTGGGCTTGCTCGCCTTTAAGGCCCTACAGGGGCTGGGCCCTGGATACTTATTTGACCTTCTAACACCCACTGCCTTGGTCCGCTCCCTCCATTCTTCCTCCAGGGGCCTCCTTGCGATTCCCAGGGTGAGGCTAAAGACCGCCGGTGACAGAGTGTTTAGTGTCACTGGCCCTATTCTACGGAACTCGCTGCCTCCATCTGTAAGGGACGACCCTTCAGTTGAAGTGTTCAAGGCCCGCCTCAAGACCCTTCTATTTAGTCAAGCTTCCCCAGACACTGTCTATTAGTATCTATTTCTATTTCTGGGATAGCCTCTTTAATGACTACTATTATTTTTAGCTGTTTTTATTATTCAGATTATTTATCAGTGTTTTGTCTGTATGTGCTGTATTTTATGAATAGGATGTATTATTTGTACGGCACCCAGAGCCTCTGGGATTGGGCGCTTTGAAAAATAAACTTTGCCTTGCCTTGCCTTGTTCTGAAACCCACAATATTACACCAGAAGCAGCATGTTGTCATTTTAGTCACTGCATACAGTAGTTTTCCTTCTGCTACTGTAAATCCTTTGCATGTGTCGCTATTACAAGCAACACCCTACTACAGTATATGTAGCTTATACATTCATCTAGAAAGAGTGAGATTAATCCCTGTCCTCAGTTACTCTCTACTAGACAGCTTTGATCAAGTGTAGATTTGGATGGTTGCAAACAGCTAAATCTATGTACTTCTCATGCAGATCCCATCCTTCATATACTCTTCATATACTTTACAAATCCCAGTTAAAAGCATTTGCTAATGTTCCCCTGCTCCCGTTGTACCGCTCACATGAACTATGCTTAAGGAATTGGTAGTAAGATATTAACTGCTGAGAGAGGGTCTTGTAATAAAATGTATTTGCAGTACCGCACAAATTTTATGGTTTAGATGTTGAAAATGTCTTTGCTAACTTTTTTAACTCTTTATGTAATGACTGTTTTTAAACTGTTGATCAATAAACAATTTACTTGCCTACAATACTTCAGAAATCTCCCACCTAAATACACATTACTAGAAAACGCTAAATAATTTGAATACTTTGGTAAATTGCTGAATCTGAAACTCTCCTTCACTGTGATAATATTCAAGGTACCTAGAACTCTTTGGCCACAGAATTTTGCACAAAACTTTTAACCTACCTCAGAATATCTGCAGTGATGCAGAATTCACTGCTCTTGGTGATTCTTTATTAATATTTACAGTTTTCCCATAGATCCTGGTTCCCTTCCCCATATTTTATATCCAAAATCCTGCTATGCTCAACTTGTGACGTTATCAATGACATTACATCATACATTAGTTAATGCCAGGGCTGCATTCCATCACAGAAATAGTCATTTATCTACCACTGTTCCCACTCCCTGCAGAAGTGGCACAGCCCATCAGGTGCTGTCATATTTGCTCAACCTGTACTACATGCTAATAAAATTCCGTTCTTAAAATATTACACTGAGGCCAACTTAAACAAATACTTGACAATAGCATAGACCTGTTAACTAAATACCTTACTTTGTAAAGATTCATTTGTGCCTTAAATGTATAGGGAACCCTCTGAAATGAATAAATGGTAAAATGAATTAACCTGTATTAAAAAAAATATATATATACCTAGAAAGGTGGAATATAATGATGTCTAGGCCTTAGACCTGTTCAAAGAGCAAAACTGTTAAAGCAGCAGTATCACGAAAAAGAAAATTGTCCTTTTTTGACAGTTTATTCCCTGTGCTCTGCTGATCATATACCTGGTACTCTTTCTCACCGGCATTGTACTATCACCAAGTAATTTGCTCAGTTATCCTCTGCTTTTTTTTACATTTCTGCCACAAAGCATATTGCACTGGAACCCCCTCTGCTGCCAACTGCACATGTGTATGACTTGCAGGGACATCGAGAATAGTCAGCAGAGGGTCCTGCTGCTGTAGTCAAAACACGTGATGTGACCTGAAGGAAAAGCGCAGCTGAAAATTAGTCAGCTGCCATATTTATTGCAGCTCTACAACAATTCAAATAAATTTCAAATATCTAAAAAACTAAAGATGACTGAAAAAAATATTTGCAGGTATGGGAACTGGAACTTTGGCTGCATGCTTGCAGCCAAAAAGCAGAATTTTGATAGATCACTTCCTGATTTAGTAGTACTGCTGCTTTAAATGAATAATTGCACTGTACATATTTTTGCCTGGGTTATTGATCACATGTTATTATGGGTTGATAGAATTTCCTAAAAGTTATGAAGAAACATTGTGTTCAGGGCCAGCCGCTGTGCTAGTGGATAGCATGTTGTGTTCCCATGCCAGTGATTCAAATTTAGGGATAGGCTCGAGGAGCTGGCTGGGCAGAGCAAGGATGGAGGGCCAGCACTGCTGCACACCACCACTTTTAACCTGGGAAGACATGGTGCAGCGTTCTGTCACATGGGTGACACTGTGTGATGGGCTGTGGAGCCTTCCCTCACAAGGGGTTCACATGCCTGTCATGGCCTTATGGGGTGATGTAGTGCACCAGAAGTGGGGTTGGCATGAAAAATGAGTCTTGAAATATCTCCACTATTTTGTTTATTCCATTTCCAAAGGGACCTCTATGAATGAGGATATAATTTCACGATCACTAAAAGGGAAATGTATTTTTTTGAAACGATGTTACAGATTGCATATAAATATATATGTGATACACAGTGGGGACCTCACGAGTGATGTAAACAGCATGAGTATAGATAAATTATGTTTCATACAAGGTCCCCTCTGTATATTTCATTTATGCAATAGGATAGGACCTTAAGTGACAGCTTTTTTTATCTTTTTAATTAAAAAAATATATCATTTCTAGAAGTCTATGGGTTTATTTTTTGAACTAGTGGTGCTGTGGATTCCCCTGACCCATTTGCCATACCATTGCCATGGACATTATGTCAGAATGAGAAGCTGACGCTGTGACATGGCAGTTCATCGGTGTCGCAGAACTTCCACAGAAATTACAAATGGTAATCCTGTTGCAGAACTTACTCACAAAGTGCCGTAGAATACAGGGCCTTGATTTTATTGCAGAAACTGTCAAGCTCTCATCAGAACCTTTGGCTGCTACACTTTTACAGGATCTACTCAATCCTAAAACCAAAAAGCTACTGTTCAGTCAGTCCCAACTACTAGCACTAGAATATGTGAGCGAGGTCTATAGGGAAGTCAATCTTACAGCACTACAAAGGATCATGACAGTGTTGAATAGCATGTGCAGACTTGTTTTAAGCTGTGGCAGGCTATCTACTGTACAGAAACCTGGGATTACTTGTCCTAGATATGAGATGGGAGTTGCAAAGGACCTCCCTGCACAAGTGCATCCATGACCTCTACCTTTCCCACCTCAGTTTTATTGTATTTCTTTGAAACTGGTGACCGGAAAAGGCTCACTGAGCTGCGGCTCATTTCCAGGCGCAACCCGGGGAAGGGAATAGGGGGTACAAAATATACAGCACACACAAAATTTGTAGTTACTGTACAATACAGAGCAATCAAAGAACACAAATTAATGACAGGAGTAAGTGCAAAATGATCAATTAAGGTAGAAACAACAAAATAAGGCAAAATTAGTCACCCCTATTCTGGGGTGGGAGAGAAAAGGAGGGGGAACAGTCAAGTACAGGGAAAACTGGAGTGAGGTGGGGGACAGAAGGAGTTTCAACTGATACCTACAAGAGCCCGGGAACACAGAGAAGCAGAGGAAAGAGGGTAGTTGATTCCAAAGTGATAGAAAATGAAAGGAAAATGATGGCTGTCCAACAGAAGAGTGAGGATGTGGAATGGTGAAGGTGTGAGGATCCCTTGAGTGGAGAAAGCATGAGGTAGAGGAGATGAGGGAGAGTAGTAATGAAAGTTAAGATGGAATGGACCCAGACCAGTAATACTGTGATATGAAAAAAGCACAGAAGCTTTGTGGACATGAGGGAAGAGGAAGAATGGCTAAAGATGAATAAAATGAGCAATGATAAATATGAGAGGGGGAGTTGTTCACAAAGTAATGGAAGGAGTTGCAGAGGGTGTCCAGTTTGGCCAGTGTGGTTGAGGGAGCTTTGCTATGGACCATGTCCACATAGTCAAAGACAAGGAGCACCATTTTTGTGACACGCTCAAAGCAGACCTGCAGAGACAGACAATCTTTATTGTGGTACAAGATACCAAGTGTAGGGTGGAGCATGGCATGGATGGTGCCAATGTGGGAAGAGAAGTCAAGTTTTCTGGCTCACCACAAATGCAGGTACTTGAAGAAGTGAATCACTTCTAGAGGGGTGCCATCCAATGTGGAGAAGATAGGCAGAGTTGGGAGTCTAGCCAATTTCTTGCTGGTGCCAAAGGTCATAGACACAGTTTTGTTTGTATTGACTCAGAGTTGGTTTGATTAGAACCAGTGTAGGACATTGTGGAAGTCATCCAGGGCAGTGGTAGAATGACTGGAGGTGTAGATGACTGTGTCATCTGCATATATGTGTATATTTCAGTAGCACAAGCTGAGGAGAGGTTAAGGAAGATGGAGAACAGGATGGGCCCCGGGATGGAGCTCTGAGCGATCCCTGCCAGAATGGAAAGTGGAGGTGACAATTAACAAAAAAGTACACAAATTTTGTTCAAAGTCATCAATAGTACATACACTTACATCAATCAAACGACACTTAAAATGCAAATGACACTGCATAAATTGAACATGCAACAGAAAAGAATTAGTTACTTTAGTAATGTTGTTTCTTCTCAGGGATCCCTCACTATGATTCAAACAAACATCATCTCTGCAGCAGAGAGAGAGAGACACGGAGAAAGAACCTCACTCTAACCATGGAACCTAGAATCAAAGCCCAAACTCTGCACTGTGGTAATGCCCCACCCCAGACCTCAATGTCAGACCTGTCTCCAAAGCTGGAGGAAGCTGTGACTACTACTGTAAAACTTGCTAAACGGGTACCAAAATTTCTTAAATGAATTTGTGAAAAACAACAAACAAATTTAAGACAGACATATGTTGAAAAACACTTAAAACAGTGAAAAATATTTATCTGACCACATTTTACAATTGTTAAGGAACTGCAATAGTACTGCTCAAGCAGCCCAAATGAAAAGAACTGATTCTTGTGAGAACCTATTTTCAGATTCTGGAAGGGGATGCAGGATTAGGGAGTATAAATCATAGTGAGGGATCCCTAAGAAGCAGCAACATTACAATGGTGAGTAATTTTTTCTTCCAACCCCTGGCATCCCTGACTGATGCTTTACACAAGCAGACTAGACAGCAGTATCTTGGGAGGCTGGGTCCAGAACCTACTTAAGAAAATGGTTTTGCAAGACAGGAGTTCCAAAACTGGCATCTCTTCTGGATTGACTGTCCACTCACCATAGGTAACAAAAAGCTGAGTGCCCCGAGACCTAACATCCTTTGTCTGGTCCAGGTAGATGCCCACAATTCGCTTCAGGTCTAGGCTGTGCAGTTTCTACTCACCTAGGCTGGAGTACTCAGGGAAGAGCACAGGGAGGGCAACTGACTGGTTCAGATGGAATTCTGATACCACCTCATGTAGGAACTTCCTATTGGGTCCAAGCATTACAGTACTGTACCTTGTGGAAGACTATGTAGTTTGGGTATGTGCAGAGGGTTTGTACTTGCTTACCCTCCAAGCAGATCTCATGGCAAACAGGATATTAGTTTCTCATGTAACATATTTTAAATCAGCAGTAGCTACAGGCTCAAAGGGGGCCTCTATTAGCTGGATAAGATAGATGTTCAGGTCCCATGGAGGGACTGGTCCCATACAGGTGGCTATAGGTGACTGAGGCCTTTAAAACCCCTTTTGAAAATAAGTTGAGAGGCCGGTGACATATCATTACCTGCTGATGTGTAGGCTGACAATGTTGCTAAATGTACCCTTTAGTGTTGATGACCGCAGGCCTAAGAAGGACTGCAAGTGCAGTAGGTAGTCCAGGACTGTAGACAACCCTGCCTGCATTGGGATTATTTTCCTGGGGATTGCATCAATATGAGAAACTTGGAGAAGTACATTTTTCTGGTTACTGGTTTTGTGGAAACTTTAAGCACCATCAGTACCTCTTCTGATAGAGTAAAAGCACAATACTCTAGCTCTTCAAGAACCATGCTCTCAGGTGTAATGTCCTGGGATCTGGGAATATTATCCTGCCCTGAGATAGGGTCAGCAGGTTGTAACCTGGTGGCGGGCTGATTGGATTGTTGCTGGACAGGACAAGGAGAGCATAGTACTAAGCCAGCCTGGCCCAGTCTGGAGCATTAGAAGCATTGTTTCTGGCTCTCTTCTGAGCTTTAGAAGCACTCTGTGTGTAAGTGGGAATTGTGGAAAGGCATACAGCCCCCCCATCCACTTCAGGGCTAGGTCGTCTTGCTCTCTCCTGAACTTTAGGAACATGCTCTGTGTGAGTTGGAATGGTGGGAAGGCATACAACCCCTCCCCCATCCACTTCCGGGCTAGGTTGTCCTTTGGGACCGTGTTGTTGGTTGGTGACCTGCAACACAACTTTGCAATTGGACTGTTCTACCAGGATGCAAACAGGTCTACTTCTGGAGTGCCCCATCTTCTCAAAACTGAGGCCAGTGTTTGCTGGTTCTGGGTCCATATGTGACCTATTCCTGACTCAGTAACCAACTGACAGGTCAGTTGAGATCTAAAGACTGACAGCCCATATCCCTGACCTGTTTTTCATATATGCAGCTTTTAGTCCTCCATGACCCACCATCCCCAGGCTCAGAGGTGTACCTTCATGGTGGCTACCCCTTCCCCATCATTGATTAACCCCACCATTAATCTGGTGGGGTTCCACAATGCAGGGTCTGAGACAACGACCAGCCATTATTCCGATGTCAGTGCCTTTTTGTCCACCCATGTTGTCTCCACATCCTCCCACCTCCCCTGTGGAATGAGTTCAACTGACTACTGGTCTTAAGAATTCACAGTGTGCCCCTGTGGTGGTCAGACTCCTTGACCCTCCACTGGGGATGCCATAGCACTAGAACCCATGCCAGTGCTCCCCAGCACAGTTGCACTACCCTTGGCATCTGCCCTGGCACAACCTGTCTCCCAGTGGGAGTGACTCTACTCCACTGTCAAACCCAGATCACCTGCCTGCTACTGTTGGACCATAGAGGCAGCACTCCATTACCTGTTTAACATGCCTAGACTCTTCAGAGCAGTTGGCATAAAAGCCTTCCCCACTGCTATTTAAATCAGTTGGAACTCCCTGCCAGTTAGTGTGAAAGAATCTAACAATTTAAACACTTCAAGCAGACCATGTTTATCTACTTACTCCTTGCACAAGCCCATAATCCATCCTTATCTCCCTGTAACAAGTGAACCTAATTTCCTCTAAGTCCTTTTATCTATCATATTCTACACTCCAGCAAATTACTACAACTCTAATGTATATGCTGAACTAGAATTGAATGAGCATCATGCTTTTTTTTTCTAGCCTATGGCCAAACAGTGCGTGATTAAACATTGGTATGTATATGAACACACAGTACTTATGACTGTAACTGCTGTTCTGCTCTGTAATGTTTCTGCTGCTGATGTGATGATCCCACTCCAAGGACCCTCTTGGAAATTAAGCACCCTCCTCTAAATGACATTGTTCTGGAGTGCAAAAATTCTACTTATACAGAAAATGAATTTTGTAAATATAAATGTATATCTCATTAGTTTCAGTTTCAACAGTCAAGTTTCTTTTATTTCAATCAGCATTAAAAGCTTTTATGAAAACATTACCAAAATAAATATGTAATCTTAGCAGAAAATACATTCAGAGGAAAGTGATTTTAACACTCTATCAAAAATACATGAAGTTCTGGGATTATTATAAATAACATACATACAGTACATTTATCAGGCTTTTTCAAGCAATAAATAGTACAGTATACAGCCATACAAAAGTGAGGGTACTGGACTTTAGGAGGGCTGACTTTGGCAAGATGGGAGAGTGCCTCAGAAAAGCACTAGCAAACAGGCTAGAAGGAGGTGTGGAGCACAATGGGGAATTATCAAAACTGCCATCACAGAGGCAACAAGCCTTTGTGTGAAGCAAATAAACAAATCAAAACAAAAGAAAAAGCCACTATGGTTCTCAAGAGAGGTGGCTGTGAAAGTCAGGAAGAAAAAGATAGCATTCCAGAAGTATAAGGAAACACAGAAGGAGCAGGACAGAGAGCTGTACCAGTTAAGGCAGAAAGAAGCAGGGAGGGAAGTCAGAATAGCAAAGGCCCAAACTGAGGAAAAGATAGCCAACTCAGTTAAGAAGGGAGATAAAACCTTTTATAGGTACATCAGCAGTAGAAAGACAAAGGAGGGATAGTGAGGCTGAATAGAATAAACGGTGGGTGGGCAGAGGGGACAGTGAAAAGCAGGAATACTGGAATCTAATATTTCCTGCTCAGTATTCACAAAAGAGGAGGGGGAAGTGCCTAATCCAATTAACAAAAGCACTTGATAGGGGGTCGATCCCAGTCCTTTCACAGAAGAAAGGGTTCTGCAAGAACTCCTAAAACTGAAGGTGGACAAAGCAATGGGTCCTGATGGAATTCACCCAAGAATTCTAAAAGAATTAAGGAAGAAACTAGTGAAACCACTGGCTACTCTTTTAATAAATCATGGGAGGATGGTGTGGTACCCGAGGACTGGAGGAAGGCGGATGTGATTCCCTTCACAAAAGTGGGACCAAGACAGAGGCAGGAAACTACAGACCTGTCAGTCTGACCTCTGTGGTAGGGAAAGTGATGGAGTCACTTCTGAAGGAAAGAATAGTCAGTACCTAGAGGTCAGTGGAGCACAGGATCCAAGGCAGCATGGGTTCACAGCGGGAAGGTCATGTCAGACGATCTAATAGATTTCTTTGACTGGGTGAACAAAGTAGTAGACCAGGGAGGGGCTGTGGACATAGCCTACATAGACTTTAGCAAGGCATTTGACACAGTCCACACAAAAGATTATTAGTCAAATTAACCAGCCTGGAGTGGGTCCCAGGGTGGTAGCCTAGGTAAAACCTTGGCTGGACAACAGGACACAGAAGGTAATTGTAAATGGAGTCCACTCTGAAGAAAGAGGCGGTTACTAGTGGGGTACCTTGGGAGTTCAGTATTGGGTCCAGTCCTTTTAATGTCTTCATCAGTGGCATTGCAGAGGACTGGAAGGAAAGTATGCCTTTTGCAGATGACACAAAGATCTGCAACAGGGTTGATACACAAGGAGGCGTGGAAAGGATGAAAAGGGACTTGGCAAAGTTGGAGGAATGGTGTGACATATGGCAGCTAGGATTCAATGCAAAAAAGTGCAAAATAAGGCACCTGGAAACAAGAACCCAGGGAAGAATACACAATGGGTGGGAGGTAGTAACAACAACAAAACAGGAAAGGGACCTGGGGTAATCATATCAGATGACCTTAAGGTTAGCAAGCAATGTGAGAAGGCAGTAGGGAGGGCGAGGGTATACTGGGATGTATAGGAGAGGCATCAGCAGCAGAAAACAGGAAGTTGTTATCCCTCTGTACAGACAGTTGGTGAGACCCCATCTGAATACTGTGTCTTCTGAGACCCCATCTCCGCAAGGACATAGACAGGATAGAGGCAGTCCAGAGGAGGGCAACTAAAATGGTGCAGGGTCTGCAAGAGAAGTCATATGAGGAGAGACTAAAGGAGTTTAATATGTATACCCTTGAGGAAAGAAGGGAGAGGGGACATGATAGAAACTTTCAAGTACCTCAAGGAATCAACAAAGTCCAAGAGGGTAGCATCTTTCAGAAAAAGAGACTTGCAAGAACAAGGGACACAATTTAAAGATAGAAGCAGGCGGTTCAGGGGCAATGTGAGGAAGTATTATTTCACAGAGATGGTAGTGGATGCATGGAACAGCCTTCCTGAGGAAGTTGTGGAGTCTAAAACTGTGGGAGATTTTAAGAATGCATGGGACAGACATAAGGCAATTCTTGTGGGGGGCAGGAAGATATAGGCTGTTGGTTAAATAGGATCTGCGGCCTATCCTGTAGGTAGGGAAATGGGCAGACTAGATGGGCCTAGCGGTCCTTATCTGCCGTCAAAGTCTATGTTTCTATGTTTCTATACCACTTCTATCCTGAAAATACCCCTGTAAGTTTATATTAAAAACTAATTTCTAACCCCTATGGCAAATTCTTTGTGTGACTCAAGTAGACATATTCACCCACTGATTTCGTGGTGAAATAAATTCATTATATTCCTCCTACATAGTAGAATAGTCTGCATGAAGAATTAGATCAAGACAGCAGCAACATTAAAACCCACAGAGGAGTACCCTCAGAGGAAAATCATCTTTTGAAAGAGGTTTGGGCCTGGCTAACTACATTCCTCAAATTCAAAACTGGTAATTATGGGAAGAACTGAGGTATTGCAATGTACAAAAAAATGTTGGTGTAATCATGACCCAATTCAGATGTTTCCTAAGATAGACTGACCAATAAAAAATGCATAACTGAAAGACAATATGAGAATTATTTCATATATAGACATTAGTATTCAGTATGCACTATAATCATTACTACAGTCTTAGAGATCTCAGTAAGCTAACCAACGTGCCCAAAACCTGTGGGTTGGAAGAATTAAATTACTTGAGAGTCTTCAAGAGACATTAAAATAGTATTCAGTAATGATGCAAGAAATTCATGTCTATTTTTAGAAACATAGAAACACAGACTTTGATGGCAGATAAGGACCACTCGGCCCACCCAATCTGCCCATTTCCCTACCTATTGGATAAGCTGCAGATTCTAGTTAACCAACAGTCTTCTTCCTCCTACCACACCATGTAATTAACTTATGTCTGTCCCATGCATTCCTGAATTCCTATACAGTTTTTGACCTCATGACCTCCTCAGGAAGGCAGCTGCATGCGTCCTCTACCCTATTCATCAAAAAATACTTCCTCATGTTGCCCCTGATCCGTCCCCCCTCTATCTTCAGATTGCGCCCCCTTGGTCTTGCACATCTCTTTTTCTGAAAAATGCTACCCTCTTCGACTTTGTTGATTCCCTTGAGGTACTTGAAAGTTTCTATCATGTCCCCCCTCTCCCTCCTTTCCTCAAAGGTATACATATTAAGCTCTTTTAGTATCTCTTCTTATGGCTTTTGGTGCAGACCCTGCACCATTTTAGGTGACCTCCTCTGGACTGCCTCCATCCTGTCTATGTCCTTGCGGAGTAGGGGTCTCCAGAACTGCATGCAGTACTCCAGATGGGGTCTCACCAACTGTCTGTACAGAGGGATAACAACTTCCTGTTTTCTATTGATGATGCCTGTCCCTGTACATCCCAGTATTCCCCCAGCTCTCCTTACTGCCTTCTCACATTGCTTGCCTAACTTAAGGTCATTTGATATGACTACCCCCAGGTCCCTTTCCATTTCTGTTGTTAATACTGCCCCCTCATTGTGTACTCTTCCCCTGGGTTTTTGTTTCCCTGGTGCATTACTTTGCACTTCTTTGCACAGACTCTAAGCTGCCATAGTTTTGACCATTCCTCCAACCTTGCCAAGTCCCTTCTCTTGCTTTCCACCTCCCCTTGTTTATCAACCCTGTTGCAGATCTTTGTGTCGTCTGCAAAGAGGCATACTTTTCCTTCCAGCCGCTCTGCAGTGTCACCTATAAGGACATTAAAGAGGACTGGTCCCAGTACTTAACCCTGTTGTATCCCACTAGTAACTATCCTTTCTTCAGAGTGTACTCCGTTTGCTATTACCCTCTGTGTCCTGTTTTCCAGCCAGTTTGTTAACCAGGCTACAACCCTGGGACCCACTCCCAGGCTGGTTAACTTGTTTATCAATCTTTTGTGTGGGACTGTGTCAAACGCCTTGCTAATGTCTAGATAGGTCATATCCACAGCCCTCCCTTGTCTACTACTTTGGTCACCCAGTCAAAGAACTCTATTAGATTCATCTGACATGACCTTCCCACTGTGAATCCATGCTGCCTTGGGTCCTGTGCCCCATTGGCCTATAGGTACTCAATAATTATTTCTTTCAGAAGTGATTCCATCATTTCCCCTACCATTGAGGTGAAACTAACAGGTCTGTAGTTTCCTGCCTCTGCCTTGCTCACATGTTTGTGAAGGGGAATCACATCCTCCCTCCTCCAGTACTCAGGTACCACACCATTCTCCCATGATTTGTTAAAAAAGGTAGTTAGCGTGGTGTCACTAGATCCCCCCTTAGTTCTTTTAGAATTCTGTGGTGAATTCCGTCAGGCCCCATTGCTTTATCCACCTTGAGTTTTAGGAGTGCTTTCAGGACATTTTCTTTGTGAATGGACTGGTATCGACTCCCCTGTCCAGAGTGCTTCTTTTATTTGGTTTAGGTACCTCCCCCTCTCCTTCTTTTGTGACTACTGAGCACTGGTATTTGTTCAGTATCTCTGCCTTTTCACTGTCACCCTCTGCCCACCTCCCCTCCCCTTTATTAATCCTCCCTATCACTCCCACAGTCTTTCTTCACTCCCTAATGTACCTATAAAAGGTTTTATCCCCCTTCTTAACTGAGTTGGCTATCTTTTCCTAAGTTTGGGCCTTGGCTATTCTGACTGCCTTCCCCACTTCCTTCTGCTTTAGCTGATACAGTTCTCTGTCCTGTTTCTTCTTTGATTCATTATACTTCCTGAATGCTATCTTTTTCTCCTTAACCTTCCCCCTCTTTTGAGAACCATAGTGTTTTTTTTTCTTCCTTTGTTTTGTTTATTTGCTTCAGACAAAGGCTTGTTGCCTCTGTGATGGCAATTTTGATTTGTCCCTATTGTTCTTCCACCCGTCCTTCTTTCCCATTTGCTAGTGTATTCCTTAAGCACGCACCCATTTTGCCAAAGTCAGCCCACCTAAAGTTCGGTACCCTCACTTTTTTATGGCATGACTGTACGGCTGGGTTTATCGTGAACCACACTGTTTGGTGGTCGCTTGTTCCCAGATGGATACCCACTTCTAAATCTGTGATCCTCTCTCCATCTCCATTTGAGAGTACTAGGTCTAAGATTGCTCCCACCTGATTGGGTTCCAACACTAGCTGTCTGAGGCATGTCCCCTGCAGGGCCTCGAGAATGACCTCGCTCTTGGATGTGGCTGCAGCAAAAGTGCTCCGGTTAACATCTGGCATATCCTGGTCCCCCATCAACAATATCTCCCTTTTTCTGCCATTCTAAGGATGCCTTCTGTCATTTCTTTGTCCATTTACTCCCCCTGAGATGGGGGTCAGTATACAACCCCCATGCGGGTTGTCGTGCCATTTTCTGTCTTCAAGGTGACCCACAATGCCTCCTCTCCTCCCCGTTTACCCTTTAGTTCCATTGCTTTGATCCCTTCCCTTACATAGAAAGTTACTGCTCCTTGTCTTTTACCCTCCCTGTCCCTCCTGTAGATTGTGTACCCTGGTATGTTGACATTGCAGTCATAGTTCTCTGTGTACCATGTTTCTGTGACTGCCTTGATGTCCAGGTGTCCCCCTTCCATCAAGGCCTCTAGTTCAGGAAGCTTGTTATCCAGACTATGGCATTGGTACTCATCACCCTCCATTTTTTGATGGCCTTACCCCTTTTAGCCCCATCCCTGCCCTTACTGCCTTTGCCTTTTTCCCCCATTTACCCCTGTCCTGCTCCCTATCGACCTCTCCACCTTGGTGTTTGTTTTGCTAACTAGCCTGTTTTGTGGGGGGAGGCTAGGAATTCCCTGCTTCTTATCAGTGCCTCCCCCCTTGGCTAGTTTAATAGCTTGCCAATGAAGCATTTAAACCTATCACCTAGGAGCCTGGTTCCCCTCCCAGACAGATGCAGATCATCGTGCCAGTATAGGCCTGTATCCCTCCAGGTGGACCCCCATTCCTCAATGAAGTCAAAACCCTGTGCTCCGCACTAATTTTTCAACCATTCATTGAATTGTATGTGGTGTGGTGGAGTACCCTAACCTCACACATGCCATAGACAGGTAACTCCTCCGAGAAGGTTACCGTGCATGCTACTTGTCTAAGACCCCTCCCCAACTCCTCAAACTCCTCCTGCACTGCTCTGGTCCCATGCCCAGCTAGATCATTTGTCCCTAGGTGGACAGTGACATCCAGCTCCCTCTCCCATGCAGCTGTTCCCACGATCCTGAGGATTCACTTTCTGTCCCTCCAAGCCATGGCCTTGGGCAGGCACCTTACCTCCCTCTCCCCTCCCTCCCCCAGTTCTATTCCCCTAATAATTGAGTCCATCACCAGGAGCTGCTTCCTTCCCCTGTGGTGTCCTGTGCCACCCTCATGTGGGTCTCTTTTGTGGAGGTTCCCAGCATCCTCCTTGGTCTCCACTATGGGTGCCTCCATAGAGGAACCACACTCCGCCAGAATGGCATAGGAACTGTCGAGAGGTACAACTGGAGGGATGCACCTCTGTTCCACCACCCTCAACCTTTTCCTATATAATGGGCAAATCAAGATGATGTGCTTCAAATCATTATTTTCTAACATGCCACAACGGCATGAAGAAGGTGTTCTTCCATCTCTTTTTTTTGTATAAAGAATAGCGAGTTACTTGTAAACAGTTCTAGCCTAAATCTTGTGATAAGTAATTGATTCTCTGGCTAAGTCACATTATTTAATTACTGTTTCTAGCTTATGGCTAAATTGCGTGTAATTGAACATTTGTATGTATGTGAACATACATATGATTGTAACTGTTGTTCTATAGTGTAATAACTCTGTTTCTGCTATGCCCCCCTCGCCACTAACTGTCTTGGAAATTAAGCATTCCTCCTCTAAACATAATTTCCTGGACTGCAAAAATTCTTCTTAAACAGCATAACATAAAATAAAAAAAAGAGACAAAATAAAGCCTCCAAATACAGAAAATAAATTCTGTAAACATAAATGTGTATCACATAAGTTTTAAAGACATTACTTTTTATGAGGGCTTGTAAGAATACAATAAGAAACAGAAAAATTAAAAGACAGACAATGCTGGCAGAAAAAGTCCATTGGTCCATCCAGTCCTTTTAAACCCTATCCTACCCCACCCCAAGACATATTGCCTAGAGGGCAGATTTGCTCTCACCTTCTCCCCTTACCCCCCGCCTTACTGCTAACCCCCTGAGTAACTATTGAGACCTTAATCCCATCCCAGTCATGCTTGTAAGTTTAGATGGTTGTTGGCACCCACCACCTCTGATGATAGTCTGTTCTACGGCATAACTACTCTCCTAGTAAAACAAAACTTTCTCACATCCCTCTTGCATCCCCCACCCAGTCAGCTTTCACTTATATCCCAGTGTGTTTGACTTGCCATTCCTGATTAATAATTCCTCGCAGTCTGCCTTGTTCATTCCTTTCATAAACTTGAAGGTCTCTATTATATTGTCCCTTCCTGCCCTCTAGCGAATACATGTTCAGAGCCCTAAGCCATTCCTGATAGAATCTGTCCTGTTGGCCCTGAATCATTTTGACTACCTCATGCTACCCTCCCTCCAGCCGATCTTTGTTTTTCCCTTAACTGGAGACTACAGAACTGGGAACGGAATTACAGGTGGGGCCTGTGGGCAACATAGGATTATACATTTTCTGGTCAAGTCTGAGCTTGAATTATAGGCCTGGAAGTAGGCCTGTTTGAATTTTGTTCAGTTTCTGCTAAAATCAAGCCTGTCTTTTCTGTGAGTCGAAATGGTTGTGTAGTTTTATCTAAGCCTAGTGTACGATTCAGTGCCATCTCAAACCTTGTTTAGGAACTGACCAGATAAGTGAGTCGGAATACTGTATTTGTTGACTTGGGCAAAAAAATATGATTATCAAATGTTCCTCGCTGAAATGTGAGCAAAATTCAACCTAGCCGTCTTAATGTCCAATGACGTGAGACAAAAAATGCTTACTCTGTAGAATATACTGTATAAAAATATGACCATTTCATGAAAGAGATATGATATGTCTGAACAACAATACCATCAAGATGGTATTTTAACATCTAATGCTGTCAAGAGATGGTATTTCTCAGGATCTAATGCTATCAAGAGATGCAATATTTCTCAAAAATAATGCCACCAAGAATGGTGTTTTGAACATCCAACGCCATCAAGATAATATTCTCAACATCTAATACTATCATCATGTCATCTGTGAGCAACAAGGCTTTTTGCAACAACTCAGAGTCACAGGACCTCCAGAAAAAGACAGCAACATGTAAAATCCTGTGCTATTTATCATGTCTCAAAATCATGATGCGACAAGTTGTTCAGGAACAAGACTCCCACCAGCTCCAGACATCTATCACAGGATTGGACCATCATGGGAGACAGAGATGCCAGCAAGCATCACTCCTCCCCATCCCGTGGACCTTGTAAAAACAAGTATTTGTCAATGACTGTAGACCCCTGCCAAATAAACTCTCCAGCTAACACCACATCTTTGTCAAAAGACTAAAAGGACTGGGAGTGAGATTTTACTGGGGGGAGGTATGTGGGTTATCCAGTGGCTAATATGTGTGCCTGTTTTGCTAAAAAGACATGATTGGAGTGGTGCAGTGCAGTGGCTGTGGAGCAGCAGTCTTCCGGGAGATGTTCTGGAGGATGCGGTGTTGTCCCATCTGCAGGCACCTCTCTGGGCTGAGGGAGGAGGTTGCTCATCTCCAGGCTGAGTTGGCCAGGATTTGTGGGACCTCCTCTTCCATCCAGGGACCACCAGTGGCACTGCCGTTGCCTCAGAGGTTGCCAAGAAAGAGGAGCGGTTGGACCACAGTGGGCTCAGGGAGGGTGAGGGTGGTGGAACAGAGGTGCATCCCTCCCATTGTCCTCTCCACAATTCCTATGCCATTCTGGCAAGTGTGGTTCCTCTGTAGAGCACCACAGTGAGACCAAGGATGGGAACCTCCACAAGGAGACCCGGGAGGTGGCAGGGGACCTTGCAGGAGGAAACAACTCTTGGTGGGGACTCCATTGTTAGGAAGGTAGAACTGGGGGAGGAAGGGAGAGGGAGGAAGATGCCTGCCTGGTGCCATGGCTTGGAGGGACAAGGAGCGAATCCTCAGGATTGCCGGAGCAGCTGCACAGGAGAGGGAGCTGGATGTCATTGTCCACCTAGGGACAAATGACCTGGCTAAGAAAGGGATTAGAGAAGTGCAGGAAGAGTTTGTGGAATTGGGGAAGGGCCTTAGTCAAGTAGCACGCACGGTAACCTTCTCGGAGGTGCTACTCATCTATGGCATAGGAGAGGCTAGGTTGTTCCGCACCATGGGATTCAATCAGTGGTTGAAAAACTGGTGTGGAGCTCAGGGATTTGGCTTCATTGGGGACTGGGGGTCCACCTGGAGTGATGCAAGCCTATACTGGTATGATGGACTGCATCTGTCCGGGAGGGGAACCAGGATCCTAGGTGATAGGTTTAAATGCTTCATTGGCAAGCTTTTAAACTAGCAAAGGGGGAAGGCACTGGAAAGGAGCAGGAAAATCCTAGCCCCCCCCCAAATAATCACGGTAGTAAGTGCGGCAAACACCAACATAGAGGTGTCGATAGGGAGAAGAGTAGGGGTAAATGGAGAAAGTGACAAAGGCAAGAAGGATAGGATGGGGCAAAAGGGAGTAAGGCCATCAGGAAATGGAGGGCAATGAGTACCAATGCCGGTAGTCTGAACAACAAGCTCCTGAGCTGATGGCCTTAATGGAAGAGGATGCCTGGATATCGGCAGTCACAGAAACATGGTACACAGAAAACCATGACTGGGATGTTAACATACCAGGGTACATAACCTACAGGAGAGACAGGCAGGGAGAAGAGGGAGGAGTAGTCTCTATGTAAAGGAAGGGATAAAAGCAACTGAACAAAAGAGTAAACAGGGAGGAGAGGAGGCACTGTGGGTCACCTTGGAGACTGGAAGGGCACCACAATCCGCACAGGGGTTGTGTACAGACCCCATGTCAGGGGAAGGAATGGACAAGGATATGATAGAAGGCATTCTTAGAATGGCAGAGAAAGGAGATACTGTTGATGGGAGACCTGAATATGCCAGATGTTAACTGGAGCACATTTGCTGCAGCCACATCCAAAACAGGGTCATTCTAGATGCCCTACAGGTGGCAGGCATTAAACAGCTAGTTTCAGAACCCACTCATGTGAAGGAGCAATCTTAGACCTCGTGCTCTCAAGCAGGGGCAGTGAGAGGATCTCAGATCTAGAGTGGGTTGCCATCTGGGGACAAGTGACCATCAAACAGTGTGGTTCACGTTAAACTCAGCTACAGAGTCAAGCCATACAAAAGTGAGGGTACTGGACTTTAGGAGGGCTGACTTTGGCAAGATGGAGAGTGCCTCAGAAAGCACTAGCAAACAGGCTAGAAGGAGGGTTGGAGCAACAATGGGAATTATCAAAACTGCCATCACAGAGGCAACAAGCCTTTGTGTGAAGCAAATAAACAAATCAAAATGAAAAAGCCACTATGGTTCTCAAAGAGGTGGCTGTGAAAGTCAGGAAGAAAAAGATAGCATTCCAGAAGTATAAGGAAACACAGAAGGAGCAGGACAGAGGCTGTACCAGTTAAGGCAGAAGGAAGCAGGAGGAAGTCAGAATAGCAAAGGCCCAAACTGAGGAAAGATAGCCAACTCAGTTAAAGGGGGATAAAACCTTTTATAGGTACATCAGCCGACGTAGAAAGACAAAGGGAGGATAGTGAGGCTGAATAGAATGAACGGTGGGTGGGCAGAGGGGACAGTGAAAAGCAGGAATACTGAGACGAATATTTCTGCTCAGTATTACAAAGAGGAGGGAAGTGCCTAATCCAATTAACAGAAGCACTCTTGATAGGGGGGTCGATCCCAGTCCTTTTACAGAAGAAAGGGTTCTGCAAGAACTCCTAAAACTGAAGGTGGACAAAGCAATTAGTCCTGATGGAATTCACCCCAGAATTCTAAAAGAATTAAGGGAGGAACTAGTGAAACCACTGGCTACTCTTTTTAATAAATCATGGGAGGATGGTGTGGTACCCGAGGACTGGAGGAAGGCAGATGTGATTCCCCTTCACAAAAGTGGGTCCAAGACAGAGGCAGGAAACTACAGACCTGTCAGTCTGACCTCTGTGGTAGGGAAAGAGATGGAGTCACTTCTGAAGGAAAGAATAGTCAGTACCTAGAGGTCAGTGAGCACAGGACCCAAGGCAGCATGGAGTTCACAGCGGGAAGGTCATGTCAGACGAATCTAATAGATTTCTTTGACTGGGTGACCAAAGTAGTAGACCAGGGAGGGGCTGTGGACATGGCCTACCTAGACTTTAGCAAGGCATTTGACACAGTCCCACACAAAAGATTAATAGTCAAATTAACCAGCCTGGGAGTGGATCCCAGGGTGGTAGCCTAGGGTAAAACATTGGCTGGACAACAGGACACAGAAGGTAATTGTAAATGGGTCCACTCTGAAGAAAGGGCGGTTACTAGTGGGGTACCGCAGGGTTCAGTATTGGGTCCAGTCCTTTTTAATGTCTTCATCAGTGACATTGCAGAGGGACTGGAAGGAAAAGTATGCCTTTTTGCAGATGACACAAAGATCTGCAACAGGGTTGATATACAAGGAGGCGTGGAAAGGATGAAAAGGGACTTGGCAAGGTTGGAGGAATGGTCAGAAGTATGGCAACTAGGATTCAATGCAAAGAAGTGCAAAATAATGCACCTGGGAAACAAGAACCCAGGGGAAGAATACACAATGGGTGGGGAGGTAGTAACAACAACAAAAAAGGAAAGGGACCTGGGGGTAATCATATCAGATGACCTTAAGGTTAGCAAGCAATGTGAGAAGGCAGTAGGGAGGGCTGGGGGTATACTGGGATGTATAGGAGAGGCATCATCAGCAGAAAACAGGAAGTTGTTATCCCTCTGTACAGACAGTTAGTGAGACCCCATCTGGAGTACTGCGTCCAGTTCTGGAGACCCCATCTCCACAAGGACATAGACAGGATGGAGGCAGTCCAGAGGCAGGCAACTAAAATGGTGCAGGGTCTGCAAGAGAAGCCATATGAGGAGAGACTAAAGGAGCTTAATATGTATACCCTTGAGGAAAGGAGGGAGAGGGGGGACATGATAGAAACTTTAAGTACCTCAGTGAAATCAACAAAGTCCAAGAGGGTAGCATCTTTCAGAAAAGAGACTTGCAAGAACAAGGGGACACAATTTAAAGATAGAAGGAGGGGTTCAGGGCAATGTGAGAAGTATTATTTCACAGAGATGGTAGTGGATGCATGGAACAGCCTTCCGAGGAGGTTGTGGGGTCTAAAACTGTGGGAGAATTCAAGAATGCATGGGACAGACATAAGGCAATTCTTGTGGGGGGTAGGAAGAAATAGGCTGTTGGTTAACTAGGATCTGTGGCCTATCCTGTAGGTAGGGAAATGGGCAGACTAGATGGGCCTAGCAGTCCTTATCTGCCGTCAAAGTCTATGTTTCTAAAACTGTATGAACTCTCAGCATCTGGACTGCTTATATGCCAGGCTGCAGTTGGAACAGTTTTACTAAGGGTAGCAGTTAAAAAGGAACTGTTCAAAGAACACACCTTTCCAGCACCCGCCCCCTCCTTCCAGGGGGAAGCAAAAGACTGCCTGCAATATTATGTTCTTCAAACGAGAGTGCACTGGTACAAATGTATTTGAAACACTGTTGCTTAAGTACTTGCTGACTGCTTATGTCATCTTTTTCTTTTCAAGTCTGTTTGCTTAAAATAACTGAATGGTGTACTGTAGTATGGGTTTCTTGTCATCTGCTTGTCCTGTGAAACTCACAATATTGTAGGATTTACAGGCCTGTGGGGTCCACTGTAATGGATTTGCTCTTGGGCTAGTATAAAGTAAATCAGATTGTCTCTCATACATTTGACTGTCAGGTTTTGGTCTGAATAACTAAATCCAGGTCATTCCACTCACATAATATGATGCCAGAAAACTAAGGCATGGGATCTTTCATGTAAATGGTGTCCTAAAGCAGACCAAGTTAGATACAAGATCTAGGGCTAGATTCACCAAAAATTGCAAAGCACAGCACAAAGGTGTGCACTGCGCTTTGCGATTATGCAGGTGTGAAATCATGCTATTCACAGTTGGATAGTGCATCATGTTATCTGACTGTGATTAGGGCCAGGACAGGGCAGCACTAATCCAGTACAGCCACCGCTACCCAACATACAGCCAGGAGAATGTCCCCAAAATGAACAGTGGAGGTGCACTATTTCCTGTGCACTAAAGGAGTCATGCCATTGGGCATGCAAGGTGTGATGTGACCATTTGCATGCCCATTATGGGCCCATTTACGTAGGCTGTGGCTGGAGTTTAGTGTGCCCCCATACATTGCTCGTCAGCCTGACAGGTAAATGTTAAGTTCATTCCCTGGTGCTAGTGATCCCCCCCATACGCCAATTACTAGCCCAATAGGTACAAAAATAATTGTAATCTCTGGTGCTATTGTTTCCTACCCCCCCACCGCCGATTGCCAGCCCCATAAATAAAATATAATTGGAATTTCTGGTGCTAGTGGGTCCCCCACCCCGATCAGCGATCACTGGTCCGATAGGTACAAAAATAATTGCAATCCCTGGTGCTAGTGGTACTCTCCCTGCGACCATTGATTGCTGACCCTAGTATAACAATGTTATTTCCCTGGTGGTTAGCGGTCCATCCCCCTGCCGATCGCTGTCCAGGCCACATAAATAAATATATTTAAACTTCCCTGGTGGCTAGTGGTCACTCCCCCTACCGATCGCCGTCCTGGACACAGAAATAAAACTAGTTAACTCTTCCTTAGTGTCCAGTGGTTCCTCCCCCTACCCGTTTACCTGTCTACTGTATATTAAAGGTTTCTCTGGTGTCCAGTGGCCACCCCCCACCTGATCACCTGCTTGACATTGAGATAATTTTTCATGGGGCCAGAGTAATCCCCATCCAGATCCCCTGTACAGTCAATATAAACATTTCCCTTAGGGTCTAGTGAACCTCCCCTCCATATCCCTGATCCCCAGTTCGTGAAGTAATAACATCTATTCCCTGGTGGTCTAGTGCCCCCCCCCACCTAGGCAGGTAGTGTCCCACCACCCTGCTCCCCCCATCCTGAACCCCTGTGCAGTAAATAGAAACATTTCCCTGATGGTCTAATGAACCCCCTCCCTAACCTCGCTCCCCCTACCGGGTTAATATGTTGTACGATGTACAGCGCATGACATGACCGCAAAGTAGGAACAGTGCAGTAGGGAAGAGTGAGAGGGTGCAAAACCACGAAAGGAAGTATACACGGTAGTGCACTCTCTCACTCTTCCCAGTGCAAGATAAGATTCCTGCTGTGACAGAGGTCCACCGAGTAGCTGCCATGGCTCGACAGGATGAGCCACTGGCAGCAAGGAAGGCAGGCACTGTGTTTGGGACCGGGTTTCGATTCCCTGTCCCAGATGCATGGAATTTTACTTTTTTCACACTTTGTGTGTTATTTACTGATACCCCCCCCGAGTTAAATAATTTAATTAGGGGGTGTTTGGGGGGGGGTGGGCGCAGCCACCCATAATGGGGGGTGTGGGGAACTTATGCCATTTGTAATATTTTGCACTGTATTGGCACCGTGATATATTGCTGTAGCATAATGTCTTGTGACATTATGACCCTGTGCCCCCAATCCCCTGTATAGTTGATTAGACCTGTACCTGGTGGTCTAGTGAACTCTCCAACCTCCTACCCTGGCAGGCAGCACCCCACCACCCCATCCCCCCATTCTGAATCCAAGTTGGTGACTGGTACAGCTCTCCTCTCACCACCACAGCAGGCAGCCGACTGAGCTCTCGATACACGCACACTGTATACAGTATGCCCTCATTGCTTTACAGCCCACTCACTAAATAAATGTGTACTGTATACAGTATGCATGCTTTGAGAGCTCAATCGATGGATGGCTGTGGTGGTGAGAGGAGGGCTGTACTAGTCGTCGGCTCAGATTCGAGATGGGGGACAGGGTGGTGGGGCACTGACTACCGGTTTGCGGGGGTCACTAGACCAACAGGGACAGGTCTAATTCACTATGCAAGGGATCCGGGATAGGGAGGGGGGTCTGCTAGACCACCAGGGCAATGTTCTTGTTTATTACACAAGGGTTTGAGTTGGGGGAGCAGGATGGTGAGACACTACTTGCTGGGGTGGGGGGTCCACTAGACCACCAAGGAATAGATATTATTTCACATCCTGGGGATCGGGGATAGAGAGGGGAGGTTCACTAGACCACCAGGGAAATGTTTATATTGATTATATAGGGGATCAGAGTTGGGGGGGGGGATTACATTGGCATCATGGAATATGATGTCAATGTCGTTGGGTGATCAGGTGGGGGATGGCTCACTGGGCACCAGAAAAGATTTAAATATATTTATTTATGTTGTCCAGATGGCAATCGGTGGGGGGGATGGACCACTATCCAACAGGGAAATTATTTTGCTATTCTGGGGCCGGCGATCAGCAGTCACAAAGACGAACCACTAGCACCAGGGATTACAATTATGTTTGTTCCTATAACGCTGGTGATCTGAGTGGGGGGACCACTAGCACCAGGTATTACAATTATCTTTGTACCTTTCGGGCCATCAATCACTACTGATTGGTGATCGGGGGAGGACTACTAGCACTTGGGATTCTAATTATAATTTACTATCGGGCTGGCAGTCACCGATTGGAGGGGGGGAATCCACTAACACCAGATATTACAATTGTCTTTGCACCTATCGGGACAACGATCAGTTCTGATTGGTGATGGGGGGTGGTGGACTACTTGCGCTAGGGATTTCTATTATATTTTACTATTGGGCTGGCGATCGCCAATTGAGGGGAGCCACTAGCACCAAGGATTACAATTATCTTTGTACCTATCAGGCCAGCGATTGGCGATCGGGTGGGGGCACCACAGTACCTCTGCCAAATACTAGGGTTTATATCAGACTGCACTGATATGCAGGTCCTCTCCTCACTTTGCCCTGCCACAAACCCGGTTTCTGCGTGCAAACCGGGCTTTTGTGAATACCACTTGGGCACAAAACCCAGTTTGCGCCACGCTAACCAGGTTTGTGCCAAGGCAAAGTTTGGCGAATCTGGCCCCTAATCTTAAAATATGATCTCAACCATGCTCCAGTTGTCTCAGTGGCGCAGCTAGTTAGCACAATTGGAATAGTATTCAGGGCGGCCTGGGTTCAAGTACCAGCTGAGGCACTTACTTCTTTCTCACCTTTGTTTGTATGTTTTCCATAAATATGCACACCACACTCCTGTGTGACTATATCACAGAATGTTGGGTGACTTTGAAATTATACTTTTTTCCTTCTTCTCTGTGAGCTACCAGGCTACCAAAAATATGGCCTTCAAGTAAGGTGAATGATTAGAAAACAGTTATCTCAGCTAGTGAAGGAGAGAAATGTTAGTTTTTTATCAACAAATGTTCAGATGTTAATTATTGAAGTGACACTGACTTTATTCAAAAACTGCAATTAGGGCAACGTTGTGCTCTACAATTTATATTCATTCCTTGTGCATGTTTTGTAGTAACAACAGGTTTGTAACAGTATTGACAATTTTGATTTAGCCCTGACTTTCAATACCAGACCCTGCGATCAGGAGGTAAGCACTTCTTGCCATATTCTGGGTATAACCTGTGACCAATTTGTCCCTTGAATCTGGCTAGTCCCAGGGGAAAATTGCAACCCCCCTACCCTACATGCACATATCTGTCTCCAACTGATAAGCTATTTACAGAGTTCAGACACAAGAAGAGGGGTGGGATGACATCTTTTCCACTATTATGCTTTTGAAGTCTGGAAGAAAAAAGGGTTTCTTTTATGGATACTTTGCAACTGGCAACCTCACAGAAAGGAGAAAATGTAGTTTCTGGGAAATACAGTGTGGCAGGTCCTGGGATTAAAATAATTGTGATCCTCCCCCAACCCACACACACAGTCATTTATTCCGCTATGTATTTATTTTTAGTCTGGACTACTCCCCAGGGACTGGAAGGAAAAGTATGCCTCTTTGCGGATGACACAAAGATCTGCAGCAGTGTTGATACACAAGGAGGCATGGAAAGGATGAGAAGGGACTTGGCAAGGTTGGAGGAATGGTCAGAAGTATGGCAGCTAGGATTCAATGCAAAGAAGTACAAAATAATGCACCTGGGAAACAAAAACCCAGGGGAAGAATACACAATGGGGGAGGTAGTAACAACAACAAAAAAGGAAAGGGACCTGGGGGTAATCATATCAGATGACCTTAAGATTAGCAAGCAATGTGAGAAGGCAGTAGGGAGGGTTGGGGGTATACTGGGATGCATAGGGAGAGGCATCACCAGCAGAAATCAAGAAGCTGTTATCCCTCTGTATAGACAGTTGGTGAGACCCCATCTGGAGTACTGGGTCCAGTTCTGGAGACCCCATCTCCTGCAAGGACATAGACAGGATAGAGGCAGTCCAGAGGAGGGCAACTAAAATGGTGCAGGGTCTGCAAGAGAAGCCATATGAGGAGAGACTAAAGGAGCTTAATATGTATACCCTTGAGGAAAGAAGGGAGAGGGGGGACATGATAGAAATTTTTAAGTACCTCAGTGGAATCAACAAAGTCCAAGAGGGTAGCATCTTTCAAAAAAAGAGATGTGCAAGAACAAGGGGACACAATTTAAAAGTGGGGGGGCGGTTCAGGGGCAATGTGAGGAAGTATATTTTCATAGAGAGAGAGCAGTGGATACGTAGAACTGCCTTCCTGAGGAGGTTGTGGGGTCTAAAACTGTGGGAGAGTTCAAGAATGCATGGGACAGACATAAGGCAATTCTTGTGGGGGGTAGGAAGAAATAGGCTGTTGGTTAACTAGGATCTGCGGCCTATCCTGTAGGTAGGGAAAAGGGCAGACTAGATAGCTAAGCTGTCCTTATCTGCCATCAAAGTCTATGTTTCTGTGTTTCTACATGCTACACTGCCAAGCAGATACAAAACAGAAGAAAGCTCAGCTACTGGCCACACAGCTTCACCTAGAGGACAAACAGGATAAAGGATCTTCTTTTTTAATGGGTTTACTTCCACACACAAAATCAAGTGAAAAACTGTTCTAAAACATATTTATTAAAACATTTTTTTCTTTTATTAAGATTAGCCATTGTATAATAGGAATACTGCTCTCCAGGGTGTGTGTCGTGCTGGGATAATGCCACGCCTGGGACATTGGAAGCACTCAGCCTGCATCCTTGTGCCCAGCTACCCCAGGCATGGCGTTATCCCAGCACGACACACACCCTGTCGTGCATTATTCTTTTATTGATGTTACATGTTGCAGTTTTGAAATTGTTTAATAAATTTTATCGGTGCTACATGTGGTTAATAACAAGTTTGCATTGATTGTGGTTGGTTGTAACTATGAAGACGATTTTAACATCTTAGCAATTCCAGAAGAGATCTTGTGTGGGCAATACAGAGTCACATATTTTCAGGTCAAGTTTGAACTTGCGTTATAGGCATGGAAGTATGCCTATTTTAAACATTGTTCTATTTCTGCTGAAAGCAATCCCGTCATTTCTGTAGGTTGAAATGGCTGTGTAGTTTTTTTCTAAGTCTAGTGCATGATTCAATGTTAACTTGAACCTTGTTTAGGAATTGACCAGATAAGTGGTTCTGGATATTTGTTGACTTAGGGAAAAACATGTTTATCATACATTCCTAGTTGAAATGTAAACAAAATGTAGCTCGACTGCCTGAATGTCTGGTGACGTGAAATGAAAAATGTTTGCTCTGTAAAAGATACTGTATAAAAATACGACAATTTCCCAAAAGAGATATGGTGTGTCTGCACAATACCATCAAGATGGTATTTCAATATCTTATGCCATCAAGAGATGGTATTTCAGCATTTAATGCCATCAAGAGATGTAATATTTCTCAAAAACAATGCCACCAACTATGGTGTTTTGAACATCCAATACCACTGAGAAGATATTCTTAACATCTGATACCATCATCATCATGTTATATGTGAGCAACAAGTGTTTTTGCCGTAACTCAAAGTTAGGGAACCTCAGGACAAAGACAACAACACCTAGGCCCAGATATTCAAACTGCACCAGTCTGAGGCGCAAGCCCCTTCGCTGCTCAAAATAGTTGCACAGGGGTGTGGCCGGGGTGATATTCAAAGGAGTTGCGCTGTTGAGCAACTCCTTGAATCTTTGACCACAGCACTAGCGCGTAAGGCGCAGTGGAACTTCAGCTACCGCGAAGTTGCCAGAGTTGAGCATTAAACTTGCGGTGGCGCAAGTACCATTGCGCCATCACCAAATTTCCGATATTCAAAGGTGACATGCAAATGGGGCCATAATTTATGCAAAGGCAGGGGGCCATTGCATCTATTGTAGCCCCATTTGCATGCCATTTGCATGTAGGTGCGCCGATCCCCGAGGACTTGCTCCTGGCCACCCTGCCAGGCAGCAGCCGTCGGGGACCGACGCACAATGCAGCCCGATCGCGGGCATCACAGTTACATGACACCCCCACACACACATCTCCCTCAGCCCGATCGCGGGCAGAACACGTACATGTCGCCCCCACCACATCACCCACAGCCCGATCGCGGGCAGAACACGTACATATCGCCCCCACCACACATCACCCACAGCCCGTCGCGGGCAGAACACGTACATGTCCCCCCACACATCACCCACAGCCCGATCGCGGGCAGAACCTGTGAACCCCTCCCAGTGCCCGATCACGGGCAAGATGTAACCCTCCCCAACCGAATAACTCCCTGGTGGTCAGTGGACCGTGAAAGCCGATCGCGGGCAGAATGTCTAGCACAACCCCCAAACATCTCCCTGGTGTCTAGGGGTCCCCCACCCACCACGAGCCCCTCCACCGCGCCCCCGCGGCCCAGCGGGCGACAGCATCCCACCCGCCTGCCGCCCGCCGTCCGCCGACTGACTGTCGGTAGGGCTGCCGCCCATTGGTGCAGAGCTACAGCCAATGGGTGCAGCCCATACCGTACATGACAGTCAGATTTTGTGATCTTCACAAATCTGGACAGTCATGCGGTATGAACTACACCATGACTGCAGCTCTGCACCAGTGGGCGCCCCTACCCGGAATGGGCATTTTGGACTTGCGCATGGTGTAACCCTGTTGCGCATGGCGCAACCCTTTTGAATATCTGGGCCCTAGAATCCTGTGCCATCCATTATGCCTCAAAATCAGGATGCGAAAGTCATCCAGGAGCAAGACTCCTACCAGCTCCAAACATCTACCGTGGGACTGGACTATCAAAGGAGAATGCCAGCATGCATCACCCCCAACCCATGGACCTGGTAAAACAAATGTTTGCCAATGACTGTAAGCCCTTGTCAAATAAACTCCCTAGCTAACGTCTCATCTTTGGCAAGAGACTTAGGGCCAGATATTCAGAACTTTGCCCCGCGGCTAAATTAGCACTGCCCGGCAGGCAAATCTAGCCCGGAGCACAAAGCAAGCTATATTCAAAAGGAAATAGCCTTGTACAAATCCTGCTGAATATAGCAGTCTAAGGAAGCTGGGCAAACTGGTCTGGGAGTGCAGGGCAAAAATAGCTCAGGAATAAGACAGCATTGAATATAGCAACAGGGAAGTGCAAACTGCAACTTCAGCTTATTAGACTCTGTAGCAAGCCAGTGTTGCAGGTGGAGAACATTGTGTGTGATTGCACAGAGATGTCTCACAGCTACTGTCTGCAAACAACAATGTAAGCCACTCACTGCAGAACTGTGCTTAGTGTGCTATGCTGAAGTGAGGTTTGCCCGGGGCTAACCTTATTGCACAGTGTTAACACATTAGCCTGGTGCAAACTGGTTAGCCCAGGGCAAACGGGAGCCATATTCAAAGCTCCAATGCAAATGAGCCTACTTAGGTAATTCGTCGGCAAACAAGTACATTTGCATCTCATTAAGTGCTGTTTAGCATACATTACCATGCAGTTTGCCCGGTGCTACTGCATGGAGCAAAAAGCTCCCCCTTTTGGTCAGAATGGAAGTACAGGCTGGATGCTGCAGGCCAATGCATGCCCACAGCATCCCCTATTGGTCAAAATGGAAGTACAAGCTGGAAGCAGCAGGAACTGTGTGCTGGCAGGTACAGTAAGTGCATACAACACACCCATTTAGCTGTGCAAGCAGGACCTGTATATATGGATGTGTGTGTGTGTGTGTATATATATATATATATATGTGTGTGTATATATATAGATATATATATATATATATATATATATATATGCATATATATATATATATCTAGATCGCTAGCTAAACAGACACACTGCCCATGGCCAGACATGCCCTGGAGGATGCCTCCCCCAACAACACAGGTACCCCACTGCAGTAGTGGGTGAAATACAGTGGGGGGACGCAATGCATGGGGCAGGCATAAGGCAAACCTGCTGGGGGTGGGGGACTGTCAGCTGTAGGGTCACTGGGTTGTGCAGTGCAGCCATCCAGTATATAGGGATCTGGGCAGACAGGCTGGGCCAGTCAGCCCTTCTCAGCCATCATGGTCCCTGTTCCCATGTGTGTGGGTTCCACTCCCTGGTAGTGCTGTGGTACCCCCACCCCCCAGCACATATCCTGACCCTGTTTCAAATAACATTTAGTCCGTTTCCCTGGTAGTCTAGAGGTCCCCAACCCCCCAGCATGTATCCTGACCCCCATAGAAAATAAATATAAGTTCTTTTCCCTTGTAGTCTAGCGGTCCCCCCACCCCAAAGCACGTATCCCGACTCCTATAGATAATAAATATAATTACTTTACCCTGGTAGTCTAGCGGTCCCCCCACCTAGCTGTGACACCCCACTCATCCCATTACATTCAGAGAACAGAGCCGATGAACGGCTCAGCCTACTCTCACCACCACGGCCGGCCACCAACTGAGGTAGGAAGGAGCCATCCTACCTCAGTCAGTGGCTGGCCGTGAGTGAATGAAGGAGCCTGAGCTGGTCATCAGCTCTGTTCTCTGAATGTAATGGGATGAGTGGGGTGTCACTGCCGGGTAGGGGGACTGCTAGACTACCAGGGAAAAGTAATTATATTTATTATTTATGGGGGCCGGGATACATGCTTGGGGGTGGGGGGGCCACTAGGCTACCAGGGAAATGAAAACCTATTTATTTTCTACAGGGGTCATGATACGTGCTTGGGGGTGGCGGGACCGATAGACTACCAGGGAAATGAAAACCTATTTATGTTCTACGGGGGTCTGGATACGTGCTTGGATGTGGGAGGACTGCTAGACCACCAGGGAAATGAAAACCTATTTATTTTCTACAGGGGTTGGGATATGTGCTTGGGGTTGGGGGGACTGCTAGACTACCAGGGACAAGACTTTAAATTAAATTCTACAGGGTCAGGATACATGCTTGGGGGTGGAGGGACCACTAGACTACCAGGGACAGGACTTTAAATTAAATTCTATGAGGTCGGGATATGTGCTTGAGGGTGGGGGTACCACTAGACTACCAGGGACAGGACTTTAAATTAAATTCTACGGGGTCAGGATATGTGCTTGGGGGTGGGGGTACCACTAGACTATATCAGGGACAGGACTTTAAATTAAATTCTATGGGGTCGGGATATGTGCTCGGGGGTGGGGGTACCACTAGACTACCAGGGACAGGACTTTAAATTAAATTCTGTGTGGTCAGGATATGTGCTTGGGGGTAAGGGGACCGCTAGACTACGAGGGACAGAGCATCATAGGACAGATACCGGGGATTGGGAATCATGCTTTGGGGGGGCACTGCCACCACATTACCAGGTGTCAGCCATCGTCAGGACTTCCTTTACCATCTTAGGAATATTGCCAGGGTTAAGCACCTTGTTCCTTCTGACTCCTTGCCAATGTTGGTCCACGCCTTTGTGTCCTCGCGCCTAGACTACTGCAACGCCCTATACTTTGGGCTTTCTGGGGTCGAAATCCACCGCCTGCAGCTGGTGCAGAATGCTGCAGCCTGGGTTTTGACTGGGACAAGTAGGTCTTGTCATATTACCCCTGTGCTGCGCGAACTGCAGTGGCTTCCTATACGGTGGAGGATCACCTTCAAAGTCATTTTATTGACTTTCAAAGCCCTTCACGATCAGAGTCCGTCCTATCTGAAAGACCTACTGGTCCCTTACTGCCCTGGCCAATTGCTGCGCTCGGCCGACATGGGGTTGTTGGAGATTCCAAAAGTGAGTTTAAAATCTTCAGGCAGCAGAGCATTTTCTCATGCTGCAGCCACTCTTTGGAATTCTTTACCATGCCGGTTATGGGAGTGCACCTCCGTGGAGATATTTAAGAAAGAACTGAAATCATATTTATGGAAAATGGCCTTCTTGGATAGTTAAGTTAATTGTAATATGATTGGAATTTTATTGTAATTTATTATGTTTTTATGATGTATTTTTATATGTTTTGATGTCTTGTATTAAATTTATGATTTTAACTTGTTCAGCGCCTTGATATATTGAAAGGCGCTATATAAATAAAATTATTATTATTATTATTACCGCTGGCCTTTTCACAGCAGTATTTAGTGCTGCGCTACAGGCTGCACTAATGCCTGTGGCGCGGCGCTATACTTTGAATATGCCAGTGTGCTGTCATTCAGGGCCTCTCCCCTCAGTCCGTCCCTTGCATTTTTATAATTCAGCATCGGCGCTAACACCTAGCGCTGGCACTAAATGTCCTTTTAAATATAGTAGTCGGGTGAAAATTCGGCAGTAGTCCAGCGCAACAGATTTGCGCCCGGCTCTACCCTTTCAGTATCTGGCCCTAAGAGGGCTGGGAGTGACATTTTACCTGGAGGGCAGCGGGTTTATTGAGTAGCTAATGTGGATGCATATTTAGCTATGAATTGTATAAGTTGTCATCATCTGGACAAGTTATATGCCAAGCTGAAGTTAGTACTGCTATACTGAGGGTATCTGCTAAAAAGGAACTGTTCAAAGAACAAAACTTTCCAGCACTCCACCAAGCTGAAGCAAAAGACTGCCAGCAATGTTATATTCTTCTAACGAGTGTACACTGGTATGAATGTATTTGAAAGTGTTGCTTAATTACTTACTAATTGCTTATGTGTCTTTTTTTCCCCCAAGTGTGGTGCTTAAACGAAAACCTATTGAATGGTATAATATGGGGTTCTTGTTATCTGCTTGTCCTGTGAAACTGTGAGATTCACTACCAGGATTAAGATTTGCTCTTGTACTAGCTTAAAGTAAACCAGGTTGTCTCTCACACATTTGGCTACCAAGTTTGGGGGGGAGGGGGTTAACTAAAACCGGGTCATTCCACTCACAAGTCTCACCAAAGATCTAAGATTTATAAAGAGGTAGTATTACTTCTTTTCTTCAGCCATTGAAACCCTCCCAATACACCCCAACATCCTGATTGCTTTGTTGGAGGCCTTGTTGCATTGGCTAAATTGTTTAAGGGAGCCACTTACGGTGACTCCTAGATCTCTTTTCTCAGAAGTAGTGCTCCTCGTAACCCCTTCCATTCAATATTCTTCGCTGGGGTTGTTGTTCCCTGCATGCCTCGCCTTCCACTTTTGGGTGGTGAATTTCAACTGCCAAACCTTGGACTACCTCTCTAACCTTTGCAGATCCCTTTGCAACTCCGTTTCCCCCCTCCTCATTATCTTCCCTGGCATAGAGCTTAGTGCCATCTGTGAAGAGACAAATTTTGCCCTGAATTTCTTCTTCAGTGTCACTGATGAACATATAACAAGCATTTGTCAATGCCGAATGTTGTTGCACTGGCATTGGCAGTGGAAGTGGCAGTGGCAGAGTTAGAGGTGCATAATAGGAATGGCAGTGAAGTATTGAAGTGGCGCCAAACCCACCCCCACCTTGTAAAGAGCGACAGGCAGTGGAGTGTGCCTTTGGGTCATCAGGTATAATGCTCATGCCATTGTACCTCACCCTACCCTGTAGACACTGACAAGTGTCATGGTGTGCTTTGGGGTGTTTGGGCATTATAGTTACCCCATTCCATAAGGAAATATGCTGACGTGGGAGTAGTATAAGAGTGTGGGATGACGTTTGTGGCTGAACAGTGCAAGGCACACCACGATGCCTGTCAGTGGCTGCAGGGTGGGTGTGGGGGGGTGGACTGGCATGAGCATGACATGCGATGAGCCCAAGTCACAGCCCTGACGCCTGCCAGTCTGTACTGGGTGGGATGCTGCAGTTGGAAATCCTAACACCATAGGCGTGTAGTGGTAGTTTCACTCTACATGTTCAACATGAGCTGCTTGTCAGGCCACCTCATGAAAAGCAGCAGAATGACTTTGTTAGCTGAAAGGTAGTTTTGCACAGCGGCTGTGGCATTTGGTGACAGAGGGATGAAAACACAGTTTTGGGCAGGATGTGGAGGATGACAACTGCATTGTTCATGAGGAGGCGTAAAGAAATGGCAACGTTGAAAATCTGGAGTGGCAATATGAAATATTGGTGAAGCAATGAACATGCATACAAAGTGCGCAGCAGATGTCTGCAACCCACTTATTTCTGGGAGTTTTGTAGGCACATTTGCAACATAGGTATTTTAGGACCTCCCCTCATGAACAGTGTTATTTTGTGAATGTGTCCCAAAAGGTGATTTCCCACAGCGAGCATGCCATTGTGCGCCAGAGTTGCGGGAATGAGTTTTGGGCAGGCTGTGAAAATGGCAGCTGCAGTGTTGATAAGGAGGTGTGCACAAATGCCAGTGGTGAAAATGTGGCATGAAAATATTGCAAATGTGCAAAGTTACAAGGCTGCGTGGAAACTGCGCAATGCACGCTTGCAGCACAGTCATTTTCTGGGCTTTCGGCACCAAATTTTCAACATAGGTATTTCAGGATCTCTGCTCAAGAACAGTGGCATCGTCATTTCCTCAAACTGCCCCAAAATCTGATTTCGCACAGCGACTGTGTGATTCTGCGCCGCACGTGCGAAAACACATTTCAGTCAGGATATGTAAAATGACAGCTGTACTGTTCATAAGGAGGTATGGGAAATGCCAATGTTGAACATGTGGAGTGACACTATTATAAATGCACAAAGTCACAAGCGTGCATGTAAACTGCGCAATGCACGTTCGTAAAAGACTAATTGTATGGACTGTTGGCCCCAAATTTTCAACATAGGCATTTTAGGACCTCCGCTAATGAACAGTGTCACTGTAATTTCCATAACGTGTCTCTAACATGGACGTTCCACAGCGACCGCGCTATTCTGCGCCGGAATTGCGAAAACACATTTTGGTCAGGATGTGAAAAATGACTCTGTACTGTTCATAAGGAGGTGCAGAACAATTGCAATGTTGAAAATCTGGACTGAAAATATTATAAATTCGTGAACTTATGAGCGTGTGTGCAAACTGCGCAACGCATGCTCGTAACACAGTCATGTTATGGAGTATCGTCACACAATTTTCAGCATAGGCATTGAAGGAGCTCTGCTCATGAACAGTGTAACTGTCATTTTTGTAATCTGCCCTGAACACTGATTTCCTACAGCAACTGCAGCTTTGTGCGTCGGATATGCGGAAACACATTTCAGCCAGGATGTGAAAAATGACAGCTGTACTGTTCACTAGGAGGTGTAGAAAAAGACAATTTTGAAAATGTGGCAGGAAAATATTGCTTGACCATAAGTTATGAGCGTAGCAATTTAACGCAGCTCATAAAACAGCCATTGTTTGATTTTCCACTAAATTTGCAACATAGGCTTTTTGACAGTCCACCTCATGAACACTGCCACTGTCCTTGAGTTCATCAGTCCAGAAAGGTGATTCTGCACAGTGACAGCGAAATCACCTTTCGGGACCGATTAACGTCATAAATGTAACAGAACTCATGAGAAGGGGTCCCAAAAACCCCATGTTGAAAATTTGGTGTGAAAATTCCAAAAAATGCCTGAGATATGCACCAAAGTTGAAAACACCCTATTTATTGCATTGTACAGCTTACCGGCATTTCCTCAGTTCGTGGTCGGCTTTGAAGAGTGCAGACGTGTTCCCAGTCCACCAAGATCATCGCACTGGACTCTGGAGGTAAATATGGGGTGGGTGGGTGGGGAAGCAGGGTGCGGTGGGTGGGTGTGGGTGGGGACAGAAGACTACGAGGACCGTTTTTATGTTACAGGAAAAAATAAATAACATTGTGGTACAGTTTTTTTCTTTTCAGGGAACAGTTTTCTTTCAGGGACTTGGCACACTGGGGTGGGTTCCCATGTGCCACCTAACTGTTTTGGGGGTTACTGCAGCCGACATGGGATTGAGCTGCCTCATCGGGCGCAGCAAGGGTTAATTGATGCCGGCGGGGATTGGGCACCCGGTCAGCACACAGTGAAAGCGGGGGCAAGAGCCGAGGGGATTGGGCACCCCCAGGCATATAAGACATGGGGCTGCTTTATGCCTACAGGAGTGGGCTCCCTGTTGGCACATTGTTGTGGCTACAGTAAGCCGGCAGGGGGATTGGGCACCCCCGAAGTCAGCAGTTCGGTGGTCGGCCGCCCGCCATGCTGCTAATGTGGCGAGCAGGTAGGAAGGGGCCTGCTGCATCTGATGAGCTTTGCTTGGATTGCTGCAGACCTTTCCTTAGATGTGCTCTCCACATTAGTATGCATGGTGTGGCACCAGCATGCAGGCTGATTGGGGAATGAAGAACGCATCTACTGATGCGTGCCCTGCATTCACCCAAAAGTGACCGCGCCTCCAAATCCCCATTGCTGCAAGATGCTGGCTGCACAAGCGTGCCAACATAAAAAAGGAATAGTCCCAGTACTGACCCTTGCAGCACCCCACTCATGACCGCTCTCTCCCCTGACTTGACTCCATTTTCCATCACCCTCTGCTGTCTCCCCTCAAACAATTCCCTACCCAGTTTGTTTACTGCACCTAGATCCTCTAACTTGTTCAGCAAATTTCTGTGTGGCACAGAGCTGAATCTCTTGCTGAAGTTAGAGTAAGTCTGCTGCTTATTCCTAATCTGCCATCACTGGTACCGAGTCAAAGAATGCTATCAGGTTAGTCTGACAAGACCTCCGTGCCATTAAGCAATGCTACTTACTATCCTTGAGCCCATTTCTCCTCAGGTAGTCCACTAGATCCTTCTTGACTAGTGTTTCCATCAGTTTACCCACAAGGGAGGTAAGGCTGATAGGTTTGTAATTACCCAGTTTCTCCTTATCTCCTCCCTTTTGGAGTGAAGCTACATCCCCTACTCTCCAGTCTTTTGGAAGCACTCCAAACTCTGGTGAGCTATTGAATAGCCCTTGTATGGGCTCCACCAGCTCTGCTGCCAGTCCTTGGAGTATCCTCAGATACCTCCCATCTGGACCTTAAGCCTTACCTATTTTTAGGACTGCAAACCCTTTTCTGACCTTTCTCTTCTTATTACTACCTGCCCCACTTCTGGGATTCCCCTTGTAGTAGCCTTATGCCACTTACCAGAAGTAGTCATTAAGAATGGCTGCCTTCTACTCACCCTCTTCTATTACCATGTCCTCTTCCTTCAGCCTTGCATTTCCCCCCTTGTCTTTCTTTTTTCCCCTGCCTGGATTCTTTGTGATATGGAGCTCCATATCTGCTTTTGCATCCTGTCTTTTTTTCCACAGAGTTTTGTACTCTTTGGGCAGCTCTTTCCAAATCTTGACCCCACCTCCCCTTCATCAGCACCCACCTACCCCAGGCTTACCTGGACCCCCCCCATAGTGGGGCCAGTGGGGAGAGGTCCACCCCCTCCTCCGAGCACATATCCTGTAATTCCAGGGGTCCGGGTGGTGGTGCAGCTCCATGGGAAATGTGCAGCAGCATCATCCAACCCTTGAATCCTGTTTTGCATTTTCTTCCCTCTACCCCTGCCATGACATCACATTATTCTGTTTGTGGGGAGGCTTACATGTCCCATAGATCTGCAACCCCACCTGTTCGAGCACTCATGCCTGCACTTCCACCGGACCTCCACACTGTGGCGGCCAGGGACCAAGACATCCGGCCACCCTTCCCCAAGAGAAGAGAGCAGTTTCCAGGCCACTCAGTCCTCTTCCATCCCATCAACCCCCGGCAACTTGTGCTCATTCCTGAACATGGCTTACCGGCATGGCAGGATGTAAGGTGTTCAATGCCTTAGCCCTCCACGCAACTGGGCCAGCTTCATTCCTGAATGTCTTCTTGGCCTCCCTCATCTTTACTTGGTATTCAGTCATTCTTAATCCTGTTTCTCTTTGGATCTGATCGATACCCTCCTTTTGGACCTCACTGCTTTGCTGACCTTCTTAGAGAACCAGACTGGTCTCTTGTGACTGTTACTCTTGGCAACTGTTTTCAAGCATAGAAACATAGAATGTGATGGCAGATGAGGGCCGCTGGGCCCACCTAGTCTGTCCATTTTTTGTAACCTTCATTTTTTTGTTGCAGACCCTACATTATCTATGGTGCAGTCTCATCCCCCCTTACCCCTACGATTCCCTTGTGCTTGTCCCAAGCATTTTTGAACCCCACCACTATTTTTATCCCCACTACCTCCACTGGAAGGCTGTTCCAGGTATCTACGACCATTTCTGCGAAGAAGTACTTCCTTACATCCCTCCTGAATTTATCCCCTCCAGCTTGTCTCCTTCTTCTAGATCTCGTGAAAGATATCCCCCTCCTGTACCTTATTAACCTCCGTGAGATATTTAAAAGTCTCTATCATATTCCTCCTCTCCCTCCAATCATTTAGGGTGTACATATTTAGCTCCTTTAACCTTTCCTCATAGGGCTTCTGATGAAGACCCTGCACTATTTTGGTAGCCCTCCTTTGGACCACCTCCACTCTGTCTATGTCCTTTCTGAGGTGTGGTCTCCAGAACTGGACACAGTACTCTAGGTGGGGTCTTCCATTGGTATGCACCCCTGACAGCGACACCAACACAGTGACCTATGTCGCTGTCCACAAATTTGACAGTTTACTGACAGGTCGCTGTGTTGGAGTGCCTGAGACAGGGGTACAGTGTCTCCCAGTCCTGCACCCCCTCGCTGAATCAACTCTGACTCGGCGTTGAGAATCTTTAATGTGCATCACTGGGGGGCTTTGTAGAGCAAAGCCCCGATAATAAAACAGACCAGGAGACATTTTGGATTATGTCTACCACAACTTGCAATCGACATAAATCCCATCACTGTGATGCCGGTCGATGGCAGTGTTGTCGAACCGGCTTCATAGATCCCTTCCATCTATGTAGGGGCAGCACCACCTCTCTCTTCCTGCAGATGATGCCCCTTCCTATGCACCTCAGCATCCCATTAGCCCTTCTGACTGCTTTGTCACACTGCCTAGCCACCATTTAAGTCATCCTATATGATTACCCCTAGGTCACTTTCCTACTTTTCCTGCTTGGACTTTGTCAGTATCATTGCACTCATTTTGCAGTCTGCTCCCGGGTTTCTGTGGCCCACGTGCATTATTTTACACTTTTGTTCCATTAAAACCCAGCTGCTACTGTATATCCATGACCACTCCTCCAGTTTTTTCAGTTCCCTGTCTATCTTTTCCACTCTCCCTCGAATGTCCATTCTGTTGCAAATCTTGGTGTCATCAGCAAAGAGGCAGACCCTCCCTTCCATTTCCTCTGCAGTCACTTATAAAGACATTGAAGAGGACCGGTACTAGCATTGATTCCGGAGGTACCCCGCTGGTCACCCTCCCTCCCTTCCTTAGAGCAAACTGCATTAACCACTGCTCTCTGTGTCCTATCAGCTAACAGGTGTCTTACCCAGATTACCACCTTATTACCCACCCCAAGTTACCCAACTTGCTTAATAGTCTCCTATGTGGAATGGTGTCGTAAGGCTTGCTGAATCCAAATAGGCCACATGCAAAGCTTCTGCCTGACCCAACTCCTTTGTCACCCAGTTAAAGAAATTTATAAGATTTGTTTGGCATGACCTTCCCTCTGTGAAACCATGCTGTGCTGCCTTTGGTCCTGTAATCACAGTGGTTTAAGGCTCTGAGCTGCAAATCTGGAGACCTGGGTTTGAATCCCACAGCCCCCACTTGTATACCGTGTGACCTTGAGCAAGTCACTAAACTTCCCTGTACTCCCAGGTTGCACCTGTAAACAAGCTTTCAGCTTAGTGTGTCTCACCTGGTTAAACACTTGGGGGATAAAAAATCTGTTGAATACAAGATATTCCACATTCCTTTCCTTTAGCAGTGTTTCTATTAATTTACCCACCACTAATGTTAAGTTAACAAGCCTATAATTGTCCACCTCTTCTTTGCTACCACTTTTGTGAAGTGAGACTACATCTACCCCTCTCCAGTCCTCCAGGACACCACTAGTCTCCAGTGTTCTGTTAAATAGGTCCATCAGAGGTACAGCTAGTACCTCCCTGAGCTCTCTCAGCACCCTTGGATGTACCCCATCTGGTCTCATAGCTTTGTCCACCTTCAGGTTAGTGATTGCTTTCTGGATTATCTCCACAGAAAAAGGACTAGTGCTAATTTTCTTCCCATCAAAGCTCCTGGTGCCTTTTCATGGTCCCTTCCTTCCCATTCTACTATGATCACTGATCAGAAGTATTTGTTCAAGACTTTTGCTTGTTTTTGATCCCTCTCCATACAGTCACCCCCCTCCTTGTTTAACTGTATAATCCCTCCCTTTCTCTTCTCTTTTCCTTAACATAATTAAAACATATATTGTCCCCTTTTGATAGTCCCTGAGCTATTCTTTCCTCAGTTTGTGTCTTTCTGCTCCTTACTGCTTTGCCTGCCTCTCTCTATTTTCCATGATACACTTCCCTATCCTCTTCTCTCTGGGTCTCCTTATACCTCCTGAATGGACTCTTTTAGCCTTTACCTTTTCTGCTACCTCTTTTGAGAAGCATAGCGGTTTCCTCTTTCTTTTACTTTTGCTTATTTGCTTGACACAGAGGTTTGTTGCCTTCACGGTGCTCTCTTGTAGTTTGACCCCCTCCGTTATCTCCCCTGCCAGGTCATTCCTGAGGCATTTTCCCATCTTAGTAAAATCAGCCCTTGTGAAGTCCAGAACTCTCACCATTGTGTGGCTGGATTCTGTGGAGCATGATTTTGCTGCCTCAAGAATGACCCCTATAATTACTCCCCACTACAGATGCTGTGAATCTTTAATCCACTGGCAAAGTTGGTGCAAATCTGTGGAAATTCACAATTTATGAAATTTGTGAATTCTGTGCAATATGCACCAACTATGCTTGCAGATCTTTTAATTGAAACTTCAACAACACTTTCCCCACCCAGAGTGTTGTAAAACCACCCCTCCCCTCCCCAAAAATGATACAATCCATGATATCCCCTTCCCACCAACCTGCTGACACCCCCCCCCAACTCCAGTGAAATTCTGCTGGATATGCTGATCTGCTCAAAATAAATAATCCTTTCCCTCACACATGCCAAACATTCTCCTCTCACCTCACCCATCCAAGTCCCACTGTTTTTGTTAAACAGTACACACAGCCACCTGACCCCAACCCCAACTCCCCTCTGCTCCCCGCGACCCTCCTCCCCCTATCAGAACCCACAAAAGTCAACCTGGAATAAAGAACACAGTACCCCAGAGCAGAGCGTCTGCTACAGTCAGTGTCCATTTCGTAATGGCATGAATGAATAAGTGTTGATGTCATTGCTCCTAGTAAAATTTGATAGGGTGAAAATTCAACCAATCAGTTCTTATTAGAAACACAGATGTCACCATTAATAGAGATGGGCAAAGTCAGCAAATTTCGCTCAGTGAATAAATTCACAAATTTTATGCAATTCATGAGCATGGATCGACTACAAAGTCGAAGGTTAAGTCATGAAGTCTTGAATTAGCTGGCAAAATTCCACACTTAGCAGCAAAATTCCGCACTTTGTGGCAAAAGTTTCATGATTCGGGCGAAGTTGAAGTTTCTCAACTCTGAGAAAACTTTGCAAAGCTCCACAAAGTGCAAATTTTAGCCACTTTATGCGCATTTCACTGGCAAATCTACACTTTACCACCTCTCTAACCATTAATTTGATTACACTGAACAGAGCACATGCTCTGCACTGGAAGACCATTTTCTATTCCATGTTGATTTGTAGGTGTTGGTGGAGGGGGTTGGGGACCAGAAGGGGTTATGTAGGGGTTGAAGGACTGGTAGCGCCAGCTTAACCAAGACATTGGTAGTCAGGTAGGTGAGGTGGGTGGAGTGTGTTTGGTGCATGGGTGGTGGGGAGGAAACATAGAAACATAGAACATAGACTCTGACGGCAGATAAGGACCACTTGGCCCACCCAGTCTGCCCATTTCCCTACCTACTGGATAAGCTGCAGATTCTAGTTAACCAACAGCCTACTTCTTTCCACCCCTCACTACAATTGCCTTATGTCTGTCCCATGCATGTTTGAATTCCCCTACTGTTTTAGACCCAACAACCTCCCCAGGAAGGTGGTTCCATGCATCCACCAAGCCGCAGCGACATCCCCAGCAGTGACATCCTCCACTGTGATGGAACCACAGCGACATCCCCGACACTGATGCATCCCAACTACGACCAGCAACACAGCAACACCGACCAACACCCTAGTATGCAGCAATGCGAGGGTGCAGACCCCAACCCCCCCACTTTAGATATCTAATTCCACATTGCACAGACAGTGGAGTTACAAGTATGTCCCCTGTCACTGCAAAGTTCCATCACTGTGCAACACCCATTGCCACAATGTCTGTAGCCATCAGGGTGTCGCTGTGGGGGTTTCACTGTCAGCATGTTGCTGTGCGGTCGGTAAACAGTGGGAGGGAGTACTTTTCAAGCACAGCAGCAGATGCAGCAGCATTTTGCTATGGCTGGGTGGTGAGGAGGATGCCAGCGGTGGGGGTCATGGCTTATATCATTTTTGGGTGGGGGAGGGGGTTGCTTTGTATCATTTTTGGGTTGGGGTGTAGCATGCAATTCACATTGGGACACACCTACAAATCGCCAATTTGTCATGTAAATTTGGCCAATTCACCCGTTGAATAACAATGCAAATCGTGGTCCTCAGTTTCACGACTGTGTCAAAATTCACGGATTTGTTCATGGAGTGAATTTCGGCAACTTTGCGCATCACTAGTTCCCACCTGTCCTCCACCCCCCCTGATTTTGTCCACCCATCCTAAGTTATCCAGGACTAATTCCTTCATTCAGTCAAAATCTGCTCATCTGAAATCAAGAACCTCAGCCATTTATGAGAGTATACTGGTACTCAGGGCAGTTTGAACCATATGGTGTTACAATTACCAGACCTCAGTATTTCCCCATCTGTCCCTCTACCTACCATTTTCAAACTGTGAGCCCTGCTTTTAGAACTGCAACCTGCTCTGTGTGGCAACCTGCTTTGTGGGTCCCTGTCCAGCTGTACTAGCAGACAGTCCTGCAATGTATCTAGCAAGACCTGACTTCTTGTGCTGTTAGCTGCTATAATTTTCAGTCTATATCTGGCAGGTTGAAATCCCCCACCACCTCTTCCTCCTCCCCCTTTGCAATCCTTTCTCTGTTTCTGCCTGGAGTTCCTTATCACCCTTGTCTCTCTGACCCGGCAGCCTACAGACCACCCCAATACGTAACTTCTTGCCTGATGCTGTTGTGAGCTATACCCACAGCAACTCTGTTTTCCCATTCCTTCTCCAGATGCACCCTTTCTCTATGCTTTCTTTAACATACAATGGTAGCAGTTAAAAAGTTGCCTTTTACTGCAGTATACCTTAAGGTACATCGAGGTAACTGGATCAGATTATCACTGAAAACAGTAGAGTTGCTGTAGCATGATTAAATCACTTACTGCAGCATGTCAAGGCAATGGGAAACTTCTGTGTTTTCACCACTTTACTCCTTTTGTCCCCCCATCCCCTCTATATATGATGTACCCTGCTACTACCAGGTCCTCGTTGTTATTCCCAGTGTCCCATGTTTTTATAATGGCTTCATGTTCTATCCCCAAATCTATTACCATCACCTGAAGCTCACTAATTGTATATTCCTGTACTTCTGGCCATTGGCAAACTGCTGTGCATCTCATGCCCATACACTTCCACTTTTTTTCAGCCCCTTTCCCTTTGTCCTCCTCTTCTCTCATTTGTTTTCTGATTTTATTGCTTCTTGCTGTCTTTGTGAGCCCAGCACATCTTTTTTAAGTTTTTATGGCTCCCTTTTTTGCTGTTTCCATCTTTACTACTCCTAGCTCCCATTTCTGGGGGAGTCATGGCTACTTTAGGCTCCCCTCTTGCTGTTCATCTCAGTGGTTTCCATAGCCTCAGTCCCCCCCCCATCAGTTTAACTGTCTACCAATCTAGACATCAATCTCTAACCAACTACACTAGCCCCCTCTCTTGTTAGGTGAAGGGGCCATCACCCTTGAATGGCCACCTGTCCCAGAAGCCCTACAGTCTCCCACAAAAGAGTATTCCTCCCTTAGACATCATCCCTTGAAAGACCCGTTAAACTCATCAAGCTCCTCCATCAGTCGATCCTTTCTCTTCTTCCTTTTTCCTCCTACCCTACACTTGGAGGACCTTGGAACTGGCCAGGAAAGCTTAGTGTGCCTTCAGTCTGTCCCCTGTCATCATCAATTGCAGATTAATAGAAACATAGAAACAGAAATTGTCGGCAGATAAGGACTGCCTGGTCCATCTAGTCCGCCCATAAACTCTTGTAATGGATTACTGCTTCCGAACCACCCGCTGCTGTACCTCTATGGTTTCCCTATGCCCGTCCCAAGCATGCTTGAATCAATCCACAGTGCTTGCTCACACCAGCTCCTGAGGCAGACCATTCCATGCGTCCACCACCCTCTCTGTGAAGAACTTCCTCACATTCCCTCTTAACCCCCCCACCTTCCAATTTCATGTCGTATCCCCTCATTCTTGTGCTACTTAATGACAAAAATGGGCTAATCAAGATGTTGTGGGCCTAAGTATGCAGGAAAGGGGCAGCAATAAATCAAGTACATTGGTAGAATGGCATGGATAAATCCACACATCATTTTCTTCATAGAAAACAGCATATTTTTCATTCATCATTCATTCATTATGTTTATTCAGGAAAGAACTGGAATATCACTGAGCCAGGCTCATTTACAATTGCATTTATTTATTTTTATTTGAAAACTGGTGACTGGAAAAGACACACTGAACTGAGGCTTGTTTCTGGGTGTAACCCAGAGGAGGGGAAGAGGGTGCATAAGTACAAAGCAGCAAGCATCAAGTTGGTACAATGAGCAATGTAATGGTAATTGTAAAGTTTATACAGTGTGCAGACATGTAGGTGATAACATACAGTGACGGTGGTATTATCATCAAAACGGTACAAACAAGCGGCACAATGGCACAATGTGAAGTGCATACAGGCGCTAAAATACAGGTGGTAAAATGCATGAGCAGTAGTATGATAAAGTGAGCGGCAAAAAGAACCTGTAAGTTACAGTTTGTGTGACAAAAGCATTACAAATATGCAACTACAAATTAAACTGCAGGATGATTTGGACTGTCTGAGAGGAGGAGAGTGAGGCGGAGAGCTGGGGTTAGGTGGGCGCTTGATAGGAGCAGGCTGGGATGGAGCAAAGTTTTAGCTGGTGTATTAAGGTGGAGATGGGAGGGAGAAAGGTGGAGGGCAGAAGGGAGATTGTTCCTTGTAGAGGGGAGGCGATGGCTGAAAGAAGATTGCCCAGCAGCAGAATGGGAGGGATAAAGTGAGAAGTTGTGCGAGTCTATAGAGCGAAGAGCATAAGAAGCAGGGGGACTAGGGAAGGGGAGGGAGGACAGGTAAAGGAGGAAGAGACGAAAACCAGTATTTAGAGACGAAGGGGGAACAGTGAATTAGACGATGTGATGGAAGAAGAGGAATAGAGAAGGAGGAGTAAAGGGAGCAATGATGAGTGCAAATGGGGGCATTTGCAGCAAATCAGCAGAATTACATCCATAAACATGTGTGACAATACAAAGGTGCAATTGAACTGTCATAACTACAAAAACAGAATTTAATACACTAATATAATACAAATCCTTTTATGCATATTAAATATACAGTTCAATTGAAAAGCAGTTACATGGAACACTAGCTTGACTCCTAACTTGGTGAGATAATAGAAAGGTAGAAGTTAAAGGGCTAGTACTTGGCTGCCAGCTGACTGGTGAGGAGTTCCAGAGGAAAGGAATAATGAAACAAGAAGTGTGCTGTTTCATACTGTAGTTACTTTTACCAAACGGGGTTACCAGTTCATGGTCAGCAGTGGATCTTAGATAAGACTGAGGAGTCTTTATTATGCGTAGGTTGTGGAGGTAAGCCAGGGCAACACCATTTACACCCGAGAGCAAGCAACAACAGATGAAAGCATCCAGGAGCATAAACAGATAGAAGGCATTTAGAGGCAAATAAAATAGGCCATATTGAAGGCTACCAAGATGTGTGTAAGGACAGTGTCTGAAATGAACGGACATAAAAACCCCATGTGGTTCTCTAACCAAGTCAGGACAGCAATAAGGACCAAAAGGGAGGCACACAAGAATTATTAAAAAAAAGTGGGGCATCATGAATGGGAAGTGTACAAACAGAAGAATAAGGAGGCAAAGAGCACAATTAGAGCAGCCAAGGAACAGAGCTTAGGTTGGCAGATGGAGCTAAGGCAGGGAAAAAACACTTCTTTAGATATGTACAAGAAAAAAGGAAGAAAAGGGGGGAAATTGTCTGGATTAAGGATGGAGACAGAATCATAGAGGGGGATAAGCAGAATGCCACTGTTCTAAATAACTTTTTCTGCTCTGTGTTTACCAAGGAACACATAGGCCCATTATCAGACAGTGGTGTAAGCTCCCCGCTCTCAGGGCAGGCTTAGTATTCTGGTTGCACCCCCATTGTTAGGTTTAGCTTTGGGCATCTTCTGTGCTCTGCCCCTAGGGAGTGGTGTTTCTATCCATTATATAAAATCAGGGCTGCTGTGAGAAGGGGGGAGAGAGAGAGTTGGTGGGCTTGGATAGGACAAGTGTGGCTGGGACCTAAATACTGGCCTGGAAGGTACTGGCCAGGGCAGCAGTGGTGCATCACATGGTGTCTCTGTGGGGGAGGGACGCAGGAGTTATGAACATACGAACATACGAAATTTGCCAGCAGATAAAGGCCTAGAGGTCTATCAAGTCTGCTCAAATGTGCAGCTAGCAACCCTCATTCTGCAGCTGCCCTTCCCTTCCACCCTTCCCTTTCATTAACCTTCCCCCTTGTCCTGTCCCATCCTCGTTTGAAGCAGTCCACTGTTCTTACTACATACCACTTCAGCAGGTAACGCATTCACCCAGCCACCACCCTCTCTGTAAAAGTGTCTCCTCATCTCCTCCTGAACCTTCCCTCGCTCCAGTCTCATATCATGGCCCTGGTGTCCCTCCTCCTTACTTTGAACAGCCCATCTGTACCATCTTGTTTATTCCTTTCATGTATTTAAAGGTTTCAATCATGTCACCCCTGTCTCTCTCTCCTCCAACGAGTACATGTTCAACTCCTTCAATCTCCTCTCGTATGATAAGTCCCCCAGCCCCTTGATCATCTTTGTCGCTCTGTGCTGCACCCCCTCCAGTAACTTAATGTCCCTCTTCAGATACGGACGCCAGTACTGCACACAGTACTCCAGGTGTGGTCTAACTAATGACCTATACAGTGGCAGAATCACCTCCTCCCTCCTCGAGGATATACCCCTTGCAATACAACCCAGCATTTTGTTGGCCTTTGCAGCTGCCTTCCTACATTGTGCCGAGTTATTCATTGATCCTGTAATGAGCACACCCAGATCCTTCTCTTCCTCTGTCTGGGCTAGCTGCACTCCCCCTGGCTGGTAACTCCTCCTTGGTTTCTTCATCCCAAAATGCAGCACCTTGCACTTTTTGGCATTAAAGCCCAGTTGCCAGGTGTCTGACCAGGTTTCAAGCTTTGCCAGATCATCCTGCAACCCCTGCCATCCCACTAGGTCATCCACCACTGCGCCTACCTTGGTATCATCAGCAAATAGACTGATCTTGCTCTTGATGTCCCATGATATGTCTGCAATGAATATCCCAAACAACACTGGTCCCAACACTGAGCCCTGTGGAACACCGCTCATCACTGCCCTTGCGTGTGAGAGCTCCCCACCCACCACCACCCTCTGTTGCCTTCCCTGCAGCCAGTTTCCTACCCATCTCACCAGCTTTGCACCCGTCCCTGTGCCTACTAACTTCCTTCCCAGCCTTCCATGTGGCACTGAGTCGAATGCCTTACTGAAGTCCAGATACAGGACATCCACTGCATGGCCCCTGTCCAGTTGCCTAGTTACCCAGTCATAGAACTCGACCAGGTTGGTTTGGCAGGATCTGCCACGTATGAAGCCATGCTGTCTGCTGTCCTGTAGTCCTTTGGCCTCTAGGAGGACCACCAGCCTCTCCTTCAGGGTTTGAATGTTGGGGTCGGGGGAGCCTTTGCCACTACTGGTTGGTAGGATACAGGAGGTAGAAAGCAAGTCTGTAACATCTGGAGGCTGGGGTCCCTGTACCCAGGTGGCAGCTTTGAGGAAGTAATTTTTCCATGGCGCACACTGCTGGGGGTAATGTTGGAGGGCTTGCATTCTGGGATTCGCTTTATCAGGTGTGCCCTGCTCATATCTGGAGCAGGACCCATGTCAGGCACAAGAAAGAATGCAGGGGGAAAGTTGTAACAGAAGGAGGGAGCCATTCATTAAACTCCATTGTTTTTTAAGCCACTGCTAAACCTGGCATGGAGGAGGAGAAACAGCACTTGGTTTGGGATTCTGGAAAAAGGTTATGGAGTAGCCATGGTAGGGAGTTTAGGCTGCATCAGGCCCCAGTTCCTATAAGGTCCAGAGGCAGGGGAAGTTAGGTATTCCCCTGGGTATGGCGGCTTTTGGCAAAAGTCTTTTGTAAGTGCAAGCTTCAATTCCAGCTTGTAGATCTATGTGTGGAGCCTGTTCTGGTCTATTTTCTAGGCCTATGGTAATCTAGCTGTTCTTATCTTTCAGTACCTTTGTGCCCATAGAAACATAGAAACATAGAATTTGACGGCAGATAAGGACCGCTTGGCCCACCCAGTCTGCCCATTTCCCTACCTAATGGATAAGCTGCAGATCCTAGTTAACCAGCAGCCTACTTCTTCCTACCCCAACCCCCTAGAATTGCCTTATGACTGTCCCATGCATGCTTGAATTCCACCACTGTTTTTGACTCCACAACCTCCTCCGGAAGGCTGTTCCATGCATCCACAACCCTCTTTGTGAAAAAATACTTCCTTAAATTACCTCTGAGCCTCCCCCCATCTTCAAATTGTGCCCCCTTGTTCTTGCACACCTCTTTTTTTGAAAGATGCTACCCTCTTGGACTTTGTTGATTCCCTTGAGGTACTTGAAAGTTTCTATCATGTCCCCCCTCTCCCTCCTTTCCTTGAGGCTATACATATTCAGTTCCTTAAGTCTCTCTTCATATGTCTTCCGGTGCAGACCCTGCACCATTTTAGTTGCCCTCCTCTGGACAGCTTCCATCCTGTCTATATCTTTCGCGGAGATTGGGTCTCCAGAACTGCCATGAGTACTCCAGATGGGGTGCACCAGCTGTCTGTACAGAGGATAACAACTTCCTGTTTTCTACTGGTGATGCCTCTCCCTCATATCCCAGTATCCCCCAGCCCTCCTTGCTGCCCTCTCACATTGCTTGCCCACCTTTAGGTCATCTGATATGACTACCCCAGGTCCCTTTCCATTTTGTTGTTGTTAGTATCTCACCCCATTGTGTACTCTTCCCTGGGTTTTTGTTTCCCAGGTGCATTACCTTGCACTTCTTAGCATTGAATCTAAGCTGCCATACATTTGACCATTCCTCTAACCTTGCCAAGTCCTTCTTATCCTTTCCACCCACCTTGTGCATCAACTCTGTTGCAGATCTTTGTGTCATCTGCAAAGATACATACTTTTCCTTCAGTCTCTACAATGTAAGCTATGAAGACATTGAAGAGGACCGTCCTAATACTGAACCCTGCGGTGCCCACTAGTAACCCCCTTTCTTCAGAGTGGACTCCATTTACTATTACTCTCTGTGTCCTATTCTCCAGCCAATTCTTTACCCAGGCTGTCATCTTGGGACCCACTCCCAGGCTGGCTAACTTGTATATTAATCTTTTGTGGGACTGTGTCAAATGCCTTGCTAAAGTCTAGGTAGGCCATGTCACAGCCCCTCCCTGATCTACTACTTTGGTCACCCAGTCAAAGAAATCTATCAGATTTGTCTGGCATGACCTTCCCACTGTGAATCCATGCTGTCTTGGGTCCTGTGCCCTCTGGCCTCTAGATACTTGACAATTCTTTCCTTCAGAAGTGATTCCATCATTTTCCCTACCACTGAGGTTAAACTAACAGGTCTGTAATTTCCTGCTTCTGCCTTGCTCCCACTTTGTGAAGGGATTCACATCTGCCCTCCTCCAGTCCTCGGGTACCACCTCATCCTCCCATGATTTGTTAAAGAGGGTAGTCAGTGGTGTCACTAGTTCTACCCTTAGTTCTTTTAGAATTCTGGGATGAATCCCATCAGGCCCCATTGCTTTGTCCACCTTCAGTTTTAAGAGTTCTTTCAGAACCCTTTCTTCTGTAAATGGGCTGGTATCAACTTCTGTATCCAGAATGTTTCTACTGTTTGTTTTAGGTACCTCCCCCTCTTCCTTTGTAAATACTGAGCAAAAATATTTGTTTAGTATCTCTGCCTTTTCACAGTCACCCTCTGCCCACCCCCCTCCCTTTATTAAGCCTCACTATCCCTCCCTTGGTCTTCCTTCGCTCCTGATGTACCTATAAAAGGTTTTATCCCCCTTCTTAACTGAGTTGGCTATCTTTTCCTCAGTTTGGGCCTTTGCTGTTCTGACTGCCTTCCCAGCTTCCTTTTGCTTTAACTGATACAGTTCTCTGTCCTGCACCTTCTGCGATTCCTTGTACTTCCTGAATGCTTTCTTTTTCTCTTGAACCTTCGCTGCCACTTCCTTTGAGAACCATAGTGGTTTCTTACATCGTTTTGTTTTGTTTATTTGCTTCACACAAAGGCTCGTTTCCTCTGTGATGGCAGTTTTTATTATTCCCCATTGTTCTTCCACCCCTCCTTCCTGCCCCATCAGTCCCATATTCTCTCAGCCCTGTGGAGCTGCTCCATATATTTATTTTTTTATGTTTAAATTAAATGTTCCTATATTTCCTTTTACATGGATTGTACTGGATTATTTAATTAACTAACTTGATTGATCCCTTCAAAAAAGGTTTTCCATCTCCTTTCCCACTCAAACCTGATGAGAGGGGTGCGGCAGCATGTGAGTCAGCATAAACCTGGTAAGAGGAGACCGTCTTAATGCTTGAAATTCCACCTGCTAGATATAGCCTTTATTTTATTTTTGAAGCTGTGTGCTATGAGCTGGAAGGACTCAGGTTCTGAGCCCCACCTCACTTTTTTACCATTGGGAACCCTAGACAGAATAGAAGGAGGAGGGGGTTACAGTGGTATCAAGGCTGAGGTAAAAGGGGTCCCTCAGATGGACACACCATCAATCACTAATGGCAGGGTTGAGGAGGTCCTAGAAAAAATCAGGGAGGACAAATCACTGGAGCCAATTGGAATTTACCCGAGAATGCTACAGAAACTGGCTGGGGAGTTGGCAGGTCCTTTGGCACATTTGTTCAACAGTTAACTGTGCTCGGGAGTAGTGCCAAGAGACTGGAGGATGACAAATGTGGTTCCCTCCACAAGGGAGGGAGTTGTGAGGAGGCTGGCAACTACTGCCCGGTCAACTCTCTTTGGTGATGGGGAAGCTTATGGAAACCTTACTAAAGCAGGATTTGGTGAAGTACCTAGAAAATAATGGCCTCCAGGATGATAGGCAACATGGGTTCGTGATGGGTAGGTCCTGCTAGACAAACCTGATCACATCCTTTGAGTGGGTGACTTGGGAAATGGACAGAGGCCATCCAGTGAACCTCCTGTACTGTGACTTCAGCAAGGCCTTTGATTCTGTGCCTCACAACCACCTGCTGACAAGGTTGGAGGACCTGGGAGCAGCAAAGAACATAGTCAAGTGGATAGGTAGTTGGTTAAATGACAAAAAGTAGAGTGTGGTAGTCAATGGAGAAAGGTCAGAGGAAGGAGAAGTTACAAGTGGGGTACCACAGGGATCAGTGTTTGGGCCAGTCCTGTTTAATGCATTTATCAGTGATATTGGTATAGCTATACAGGGTAAACTAGCCCTTTTTGTGGATGATACCAAGCTAGGAGCAAGGGTGGACTGCAAGGAAACTGTTAGGGACCTACAAAGAGACCTTCAGGAGCTGGAAAGATGTTCTAATATTTGGCAGCTGAAGTTCAACGCTAAAAAAAGCAAAGTGATGCATCTGGGTAAGGGTAATCTGAGTACAGTCGACAGGCTTAATGGGACACAGCTAAATGCCTCTCAGGAGGAAAGAGACCTGGGGGTCATCATTTGCAGCACCCTCAAATGGATCAGCCAATGCAATGCAGCTTAAAGCAAGGCCAGCTGAATGCTAGGGTGCATAGGGAGGGGATTCGACAGCAGAAGCAGGGAGGTGATACTTCCTCTATACAGATCCCTGGTAAGGCCCCATCTGGAGTATTGTGACCAGTTTTGGAATCCGCACCTAAAGAAGGATAAGAACAGTCTGAAGACCATCCAGAGAAGAGTTACAAAAATGATTCAAGGTCTCCAAGGGCTCTCATATGGGGGGCGATTAGAAGCACTGAATATTTCCTCACTGGAGGACGGGGGGGGGCATGATTGACACATACAAGTTCCTGAGAGGAATAAACCAAGTGCTCTCATCTGATCTGTTCTGTAGAAGTACCAATTCCAGCACTAGAGGTCATGAGTGAAAGTTGGGGGGCTTCTAGGAAGACATTAAGAAACAGTATTTTACAGAAAGGGTGGTAGAACCATGGAATAGGTTGCCCATGGAGGTGGCGGAAGCCAAGACAGTGACATCATTCAAACTGGGGTGGGATAGAGTAAAGGCAAGATCAATTGTGGGAAGAGCAGCAGGGAATACAATTCGGATGGGGGTTTAAGTCCTGTGATCAGAAAAGTTCTCTGGAAAACTTAGGCAAACTAGATGGACCTCAGTCTCCTTCTGCTGTCATTTTTTCTATGTTTCTGTTTCTATCCTGTATCAGCCAGTGACATACTGCCATGACTGCCCTGGGTATCCCCTCTATGTTATGAGTTGGCACCCTGCCTACTTTCAACTTCCCTTTAACCTATCCCACTATTACCTCTCTCCCCGCTTCCTACCAATAATATCCTTTCAGTTGCAGGAGGCTGTTATGTTACCCTGCTACGATATGTTTTTTTCTCATTTTCTGTACCTTATATTTGTGATATTATTATGATAGTTCTACACATGGGCACTTATCTCTATTTGTATAATTTACACCATTGCGTGCCTTGCACCAATATTTGTCTTAATCTTTGTTCTCACTTTCTGTTTGATGATTGCATATACCCTGTCACTGTATTCACTGTAACTGTATCTCACTGTCTTGTTGACCTCCCGGGTCAGGCCTGAAAATAGTCACTTTCGTGTCTAGTGTACCTACCCGGTTATCAAAAAATAAATAAATACTGTACACTCAAGCTCATGATAAAGGTTGTGGTGACGAGTAGCATGGGAGCAGACAGTGCAAAGCATGCCGGATTATTGTACAGCATGCCTGCAAAAATAGAATGCCCCCATACTGAAATAAAGGAATCAACATTCTGGTGACAGTTTTCACTCTAGTTATTTTTTGTTTTATAAAGGAAGCTTTTATTTTGATAAAGGTTGCCAGTCCAAAGTCTTATTTTTCCAATTAATTAATGACGAGTGTATCCCATTTTAAACAAGGTTCTAGCAAAAGCCCCTAGCATTCACAAGATTGTGCCACAGACACAGTGGCACTGTTCAGAGTAGATGGCATTAGTTCAGTGGACTCAGTTCATTGCTTGAGTTTGCTTTAAATTAAAAACTCGTTTGTTTTTATGCAGAAAATGCTGGATTTTGAGAAAGCTATATAGCAAATGGGACTGGACAGATGTTTTGCACTGCAGTACACAATCGTGTGGTTCATATATGAATGCTTTTGAAAATGAGAGTTGTTTGGCTAGGTTTAGATAACTGATGTAAAATGAAAATAATAGAGGTTCTGGTACAGAGCCCTGCATGATGCCACTGCAAAGACATAGGAAATGAGATTTAGCTCTCTGGATGGCAATAAATTGTTAAGGATCTTGTACAGTGGCAGGAGCAAACCCATAGTTACACGGTTTGTTTAGCATGACTTTATGGTTCACAGTATCAAAGGCTTTGCTTAAGTCAAGAAAGATTGTTCCAGTCATTGAACCCTGATCCATAGCCACTAGTAAGTCACTGGTGACAGACCCAACAGCCAAGGTGCCGTGTATATCAATACTTGTACATTCCTAGTAAAAATAAAATTGCTTATGCTGTATATGTTAAGTAGCCAATGATCTTTAAAGTTCCAGGGAGGCTACAAATCTAATATTCCAACCCCTACCCAGTTACATGCTGCACCCCAATTGTAAAATAATGCCCATTTACCCCATCTTATACATACTACCCCACCAATGCCCTTCATTCTAGAACCAAAATTCATATTATTCTTTCAGATGAAATGTACAAATAAAGAGCGTTGTGAAACAAGACAGTATCTTTACAGTGCTCTGATCATAGCCCCAGCTACTGCCCTTGACCAATAGTACTGTCAGTGTGAGTCCATAAATTGTGAGTGAGTAAAAGCACAAAATGAAAACAGCCTATAGATTTTCTCTTTTCAAAGGTATACATTGAATGCTTTTAAATAACAGCTTCTTACTTTTCATTCCCCCAACCTTCTCCTATCCACATAATAAACATTACTTGGCCCCAAGTGGACTGCACCAGGAATTTTAATTAATTTTTGCTTGTATTTCACATTTGTAAAGATCGTATTTGGCTCCAGGGAGCCAACAGCCAAAGCGCTGTCACTTCCTGTACTGCCATACATGCTCCAGTGCTTGCACGTTTCATGATGTCAGTAAATTGAGGAGCATGGGGACACCCGCCATAGAATACGGTATGGACAATTTTTAAATTTTGGGGCTGGTAGTATGGCCTAGAGGTTAGAGTAACATGCTGTGAATGAGCTTGGTACATCCAGCAGACCTGGGTTTGGTGCCTTCAACCTCCGCCTACATATTGTGAGACTTTGAGCAAGTCTCTTAACCAGTTGAATGCTCCTGGGTTGCTCCTGAAAACAAGGACTTGTACCTAGTGGGCTTCACCCAATTACCAAAGAATAAACAAAAAAATGTTTTTTTCTTTTACTTTACAGTTCCGATTATGACAAATCAAGGCCGCTGCTCAAATACCAAGGTCCGTTAGTTGAGCCGTGGCCTTAATTTGTCAAAATCAGAACTCCAAAGTATAGGAAAAACATTAAAAAAGATGTCTGTATTGTATTCTAAGGAGCAGGCCCCCATGCTCTCTATTTACATATATCATGAAGCTGTTAGCACAAGGGCATGTCTGGCAATACGGGAAGTGGCAGCAATTTGGCTGTCAGCTCCATGGAGTCAAATATGATCTTTATAAATCTGAAATACAAGCAGAAATTAATTAAAATTCCTGGTGCAGGCCACTTAGGGCCAGATAATATTTATTTTATTTTTGAGAAGCATGTAACAGGAAGCTGCTCTTTAAGAGAAGGGTGTAATGCATAGATACGTGTGTGTGTGTGTGTGTGTGTGTGTGTGTGTCTGTCTAAGAGGGATCAGGTACCAATTTTTAACTGGATGACAACTACTGCAGGTGGAGGTGTTAAGACAATTAAACAATAAGGAGGTATGACGTTGCTGGTGTTTTTTTGGAAATAACGGCATTCCTCAGGATGTGCCTAATGTACCCAAGAAATATTGCTATCACACATTGTCTACATACTGGACTGCCTTATTGTGATTATAAACAAGGCTCCCTAATTTTTCATTTTAAAACCAAATTATGAGATTCAGAAAATAAAATATTTCTGATTGTGCTGTAATAATGCACAGTCATGTGATCACATTTGCCCAATCGCATGCCTTGGTTTCTCTTTTCCATTTATATAGAACATTTAGCGCTTGGTTCATTGATCTCACAAATTATAAATCATTTCTGCCTAAAAAAGACAGCCCAGCATGTTTGGGTTTAAATTCACTGTCTTACCCCATCAGCCCTCACGACCTATCTTTTTGACTTCAGGACAGTTTCTGTTAGTGAAATCTACAACTTGTTAAAATAATTTGTGTCTGTATAAGGGTGTTGCTACTGATGGCTTGCACCACAAATTTCTTAAACTTCTAGGCTGGCCTCTTTCACTTATTTTTCATTATTTTCTAACAACTCAATCCATGCACAATAATTGGAAATGTGCAAAGGGTTCCGCATCTTTAAATGTGGTAACACCACTGTTATGGACAGTTATAGTTTTTTTTTGCAATCCTTTCACCCTTAAATAAACTACTTTAAAAAAAATCAGCTTCGACCAAGTATATGACTACTTAAAGAGGGAGTCCAGCCAAAAGTACTATATTGCAGAATTAGAATCAGTAGAATCCCAATAAGCCTCATACCAATAATTAGGTCTCTGAGTTACTTTGTTTAAAAGTTGCAAGCCATTTTGTAACCCGGGTTTCACTCCCTGTTAAGACAAAAGTCATAACTTGAACTCACGGCCTAGTCCTCCCTGTTGGAAACCTTACAGGACTTATTTCTACAAAGTTTAAGAAACTGTAGTTGCCATCATTTAAAAAAAACAAAAAAAAAAACGACACAGGGTTGGGTACAGTCCATGCATTTCCAGAAGGTTCAGTTGCGTGGCACTGTACTGTAGCATGTGGCAGGGAGGTGGTTTTGGAATGAAGCACTGCACATAGCTATGGAATGTCAAGGTTGTGCTCCATTTCAGAATTTTGTGGGGGGGCATGCATTCTCAAAATGAGGCAGAGATGTACAATCTCAAAATATGGTAAGGATACACGCAATCTGGGAATGTTACAGGGACGCACATCTAAGAATGTGGCAGGATGGACAATTTCAGAATATAGTGGGGATGCAACTGTCAGAATGTGACAGAACACACCATTTTATTCTGCGGTTGCTTGTCACTACCATACTTCAGAATTGTACCATCCACCACATTTAAAAATTTCTCATCCAAGCCACATTCCAACAGTGTGTATCCCTGCCACATTCTGAAATTGAGTGTGCATTCAGAAATTGCATATCCTTGCCACATTCTGAGGTTGTGCATAAATGCCACATTCTGAAATTGTGGCATCACCACATTCTATAATTGTGTGTCACCATCACATTTTGAAATTGTACATCCCTGCCACATTCCAAAATGTTATGTTGCCTTCAGATTCCATCACTGCATGCCCCTGTCACATTCTGACATTGTGCATCCTCACTACATTTCAACGTTGTGCATCCCCACCATATTCTAAAGATATGTGTCTTAGCCTCATTCCAACGTTGTGCATTCTTGTCACATTCCAAAGGTGTGTGTCACTGACACCTTCTGAAATTGTGTCCCAGCCACATTCTGAAATTTTGTCACCGCTACATTCCAAAATTGTGCAACCCCATCACATTCTGAAAATACTTTTACTCACCACATTCTAAAATTATTCACCATGCCACATCCTGAAATTGTGTTCCCAGACACATTCCAAAATGGGGGTCCCCTCCACATTCTAAAACTGTGTGCCGCAGCCAATTCTGAAATTTTGTCACCACTACATTTTGCAATTCTGCATCCCCATCACATTCCAAATATGCTCATACCCATCCCATTCCAAAATTATGTGCCCTGCCACATTCTGAAATTACATTTCTGAGACATATTCCAAAACTGAGGTCCCAACCACATTCTAAAATTGTGTGTCCCAATCACTCTCTGAAATTGTATCTTCCTGCCACATTACAGAATTGTGTGGCACTGCCACATTCCAAAATTTCTGTCCTCATCACATTCGAAAAGTGTGCATCCCCACCATGTCCAAAATAGTACATCCCCACCAATACTGAAAATGAGTGTCTCTGCCACGCTTCAAAATTGCATGTCCAAGCCACAGTTCCAAAATGGTGTATCCTTACCACATTCTGAAATTCTGCATCTCTGCCACATTCCAAAATTGCATGTCCCCTTTACATTCTGAAAACGCATTTCCATGCCATGCTCTAAAATGATGCATTTCACCACATTCTAAAAATGAGCATCACTGCCACAGTCTGAAATTGCATGTTACCACCACATTCTGAAATTGTATCTCCCTGCCACATTCTGAGATTCTGTGTCCACACCACATTGTGAAATTGCATTTTGCTACCACCATCTGAAATCAAGCATCACTACCACGTTCTGAAATTATGCATCACCACCATATGCTGAAACATTCTGCAACTAAGTATCTCTGGCATTTCAAAATTGTATAGCTCTGCTACATTCTATAAATTTATGACACCACCACATTCAAAACTTCAGAATCCCTGCCACACTCCAAAACTATGTGTCCCAGATACTTCCTGAGGTCATGTCATTGCTGCATTCCAAAACTGCAAATTGGTGGCATTCTGAAATCTCATCCCTGCATTATTCTAACAAGCATTTGTCAATGCCGAATGTTTGCTTGCTGGCATTGGCATTGGAAGTGCAGGAGTTAGACAGCTGCATGATAGGAATGGCAGTAAAGTATTGAACTGATGTCAACCCCACCCCCACCCTGCAGAGACTGACAGGCATTGGGGTGTGCCTTTGGGTCGTCGGCCATAACACTCATGCTATTTCACCTCACCCTACCCTGGAGACACTGGCAAGGGTCGCGGTGTGCCCTGGGGTCTTTGAGCCTTATGGGCACCCCATTCCATAAGGAAATACATTGAGATGGGTGCAGTATAGGAGAATGGGGTGAATTTTGAGGCCAAAGAGTCCAAGGCACACCTCGATGCCTGTCACTGGCTGCAGGTTGGAGGTGGGGGTGGAATGGCATGAGCATTACAGCCGACAACCTCCTGTCCTTAAAGTTGCTACTGAATGCAAAGAAAATAAAAAGTAACTTTATTCTCACCTCCTGCTAACACAACTAAACTGAACTCCAATAGGGTGGCCCCCCAGATCCTTACTCTACTAGGGGACTCCTCGGAGCTAAATACCTGGGCTTGTGGCTTGACCATAAACTCTCCTTCAAGGAGCATGTGGATGAACTGGCCAAGAAACTGAACATAAGACTTGGGATATTCTTCAGAATAAAGAACTTACACAGGAAGCAAAGATTAGGCTAGTCTCCACAACATTCTTACCATTACTGGACTATGCGGACCTTATTTATGGGCAATGCTGTCCCTCCATCTTATCTAAGCTGGATGTTCTGTATCACCAGGTGCTCAGATTCATCACCGTGGCACCGTACCGCACTCACCACTGCTTGTTATACACCATGACGGGGTGGTCCTCATTAGGCCTCAGGCGTCACATGAATGCAGTACTCTGGACTTATAGAGCTATCACTAACAAGCTCTCACAGTACATATCAAAATACCTGCCAGTATCCCCAGCATGCAGCTATGCACTAATGAATCTATCATATATATCCTTGGTAATCCCAAAGGTCAGAACTCGTCTGGGGGCTGCTGCAATAAGTCACTCCCTTCCTGAAATCTGGACCAACATCCAAAAGTCGCTGAAACTGGTAGCACCAGTCAGCATGATGTTATTCAAGTCATTGCTCAATTATAACCTCTCCGAGACATGTATTTGCCAAATCTAAATGCAATCCTTACTAATGACCTGCTAGTATGTGCATGGCGGTGTTCCTTCACACCTTAGCCCTTCCACCCTTTCTCCCATCCTTCCCCCAGTCCTCAAAGCTCCCCTGATTTACCTCTCCTTGGCCTATTATACCCTTCCTTGGTCAAGGGTGCCACCCCCTCTACCCCTCGTATAATGGCACCTCAGGATTATCCCCTTGTATTCCAAAATACCGCACTCCCTGTACCTCTTACCACCACCTATCTCTGGTCACCCAGTGCATATCATGGGAAACACATCTGCCCCTACTTAGAATTGATTTGCTACCCCTCCTCATGTGCGCTATCAGTACAAGTTATTGCATTTTTACCTTAATTGCTCTTGCCTTGTTTTCCTGTCCCTGCGTATATTAACATGCAATTTTTATGTATTTACTGTATGTATCAATGACCCTTTATCTGTTTCCTTCCATTACTCCCTGTGTTATATTATTGTACTTCCTTTTTGGTTACTTGTGTATTGTGATATTGTAGACCTCCCCAGGTCCACCTTGTAAATGAACTTGTCTCAACGGTATCTCACCTGGTAAAATAAAGATGATTGATTGATTGATTGAATGCTTCCTGACAAGGTTGAGGTGAGAGTTTAACCAAACAAATATTGAACATAAGTGGGCAGCTCGGGAGTAATTCAATAGGTTAGGAAAATGTACCCCTCCCTGGGGCTATTGGAAGCTGAAGAATAGAAAAATGTATCCAGGGTCACTCCAACCCCCACCCCCAAATAAACTGCAGGAGCATTCTATTTCAAGAGGTAAAGTACCAGGCAGTTGGGACTAATGGTAAGGTTTGGAAAAGATGTAAGAGACTGGGGCAGAATATTCATTCTGGCTGTCTCAACATTTGAGAGAAAGGAGAGATGTAGTTGGTTCCATCTGGCAGTACCGGTTTTAGACCTAATGGCACCCCAAGCAGAAATACTTGTGGTGCTCCCTTAACCACTTCCACTGCACCCTGTTCTCCCTTCTGCCCAACCCCACATCCAAAAAGTGGTAACAATTCTGTGAATACAAGGAGGACAACAATAATTTTAGTTTTTATATTAACACTTTTTGCATTTCAAGCTGATCTCTGCTTATGTTTTCTACTTTAGTGCACCTCTTCTATGCTGGTGCCCCTAGTGGCCACTTAGCTCACTTGTGCCTAACACCGCCTCTGCCATCTGGCTATATCTTGGTTCAATGCAAATGTTAAAGGCTCTTAATTCAACAATTCAAGATTCTCCAGATTTTGCAGTATCTGAACACCAAGATATTAAATTTTAATACTTCACCATTTTAAGGAGATGCTGAAACATAGAACTGGGGTTGGGGTGTAGGAGCAATTTCATGGGGGTTTAATAAAAAAAAAAGAAATACAGTTCTAAAAGTTTGTATAAAAGACCAGGTGGAGGGGATGGAATGTCCAACAAGGTTAGTAGGACATTGTTTGCATCAATGTGCTTTTAGATGGTATCGACGTCTGAGCACAAATTAAGTGATATGGACCATCCCATACCTAATAAAGTCATGGGCCTATATAAACCCCTCCCCCAACCAGTGATCAGTGACTGCCACTCCAAACTACCCATCCCGTTCCTCCAAAGTGGAGTGGAGCGAGCTTTGGCAGTTTGAAAAGAAATTTGGTAGTTGGAAAAGAATGTGGAGGAGGCCTCCCAAACGATAAGCCCACATATCCCTCTCATTCCTCATCAGAACAAGGAAAGAGAGGTGATTTATGCACTCCATGTCCCGCAGGAACTCAGTAGCAGTGGCGGGCTCAGCTCTTCTGTCAGGCAACTTGGTAACCTCTGCCCACCCCCCATTCAACAGATTATTTGCCATGAGGCATTTGAAGAGCCCCCCCAGCCTGATTTTAAGTCTTGTCAATATTAACTGACTCTGGTGTTCAGGGGGACACACAAGAACAAATGCAAAGTATTAATATATAAACCAGACATGACCACAGGAGCCCATGGGGACCTGCTGCTAAGGTGTTCAGCCAGGGCCCAAGCGAGGCTCTGAAACTTGGAGGTGGGTGCTCAAAAAATGTGAGTGAACAACCTGCAGCAACAGATAAGTATGTGTGTGTGTGTGTGTGTATATATATATATATATATATATATATACACTAACATACTATTTGCCAGCAGATTAGGCCTTATGGTCTATTGAGTCTGCTCGAACCTTAGATCATAGTTGGGTGCGAGACCCTCCATCCCTTGTGCTCCAGAAGCCTATCATCCATCCCCTACCCCTGGGACAGGTCATCATCTGATACATCCACTTTCTGTGTCTGTCCCACCCTCTCTTGAAGCCCTCCATTGTGGATCTCTGAACCAGCTCACCAGGCAGTGCATTCCAAGGGTCCACCACCCTCTCAGTGAAAAACCTCCTCCTCTTTTCCCCCTCACCTTCCAACTTCAAACCATGCCCTCTGGTGATACCTCCCTGCTTTAGTCTAAAGATCCCCTCCATGTTTACCCTATTTATTTCCTTGAGGTACTTGAAGACCTCAATCATGTCCCCCCTGTCTGTCCTCTCCTCCAATGAAAACAGGCAGAGCTCCTCAAGTCTGTCCTCATACATCAAATCCCCTAGCCCTCGTATCATCTTTGTTGCCCTCCTCTGTACCCTCTCCAGGAGCTGTATGTCCCTCTTCAAGTGTGGTCTCCAGTACTGTACACAGTGCTCAAGGTGTGGTCTAACCAGTCCATTGTACAGTGGCAGAATCACTTCCTTGCTCCTTGAGGTGATCCCCCTTACGATGCATCCCAACATCCTGTTTGCCTGCTAGTCGCTCCTGCACTGCTCAGAGTTATTCATACATGCATCCACCATGACCCCTAGGTCTTTTTCCCCTATTGAGGCCTCCAGCACCTCCCTCCCAGGGTGTACCTGTGTTTAGGGTTTCCCGACCAAGATGCAACACCTTGCACTTGGTGATATTGAAATTTAATTTCCATGTGTAGCCCAGCTTTCCAGGGTGTCAGGTCCCTTGCAGGGCCAACCTCCCTCTTCTCCCTCAATTACTGCTCCCATCTTGGAGTCATCTGTGAGAGACTCATTTCACACCCTATACCTCCCTGATGTCCGATATGTATGCATTAAACAGGATTGGACCCAGGACCGAGCCCTGCAGTACCCACTACCAACCTCTCTAGGGTTCGAGAGCCCCACCAGACCACTACTCTCTGGGTCATCCAGCTAGCCAGTTTTCAATCCATCTGACCATCAAAGAGCCTACTCCTAACCCCATCAGTTTCTCCACCAGACCATTGTGGGGACAGAGTCAACGCCTTGCTGAAGTCCAAGAATAATACATCCACAGGCTTTCCCTGTCTAGTTCTGATGTTACCCATTCAGTAGAACTCCACAAGGTTGGTTTGACATGATCTACCTAGCTACAAACCCATGTTGCCGACTATCCAGACCTCCCACCTCCTCCAAGTACACCCCCAATCGTTCCTTTAGTATACTCTCCATTAATTTTCCCACCACTGAGGTCAAACTGATGGGTCTATAGTTACCTGGTACTTCCCTCGACCCCCCTTTATGGATTGGCACCACATGTGCGTCTCTCGCCAATCCTAGGTACCCTCCTGTCTCAAGTGACCTGTTGAAGAGCTCCGCCAGGTGCAGCCAGTATGTCCGCCAATTCCCATAGTACTCTTGGATGAATGCCATCCGCCCAGGAGATTTGTCTTCTTTTAGGGCCTTGAGGGCTAATCACACCCTTTGGGGAGATAGCATCATCCGTCCCCTCCACCTTACTGGCCTTTTTATCCTTACCCAAATGTGACACCCCTGGGGTACCTCTTCCTCCCTCTTGCTCCATTTCTGTTGCTCCCCTGATCCCACTTACTGCCGCTTTTATCCCCTTCATGCCTTGCTTTGTAGATATCCCATCCCCCTCCCTAGTGAACACAGAGGCAAAGTACTCGTTAAATACCTCTGCCTGGTCCCTCGCCTCTTCCACCTACCCTCCTTCTGATCTCAATCTGCTGAGATGGCCCTTAGTTTTTCTCCGCTCCCCAATGTACTGGAAGAACCCCTTTTCCTCTCCATGTATCCCCTGTGCCAGCCGCTGCTCTTTACTGGACTTTGCTCCCCTCACCATACGGGTGACTTTTCTAGATGCAAGCTGGTACATTTCCTTATCCCTATCCCCTCTTGTTTTATATTTTTTGTAGGCTGCCTTCTTTTCTCTGACTGCTACCTGTACCTCACTGGACCACCAGCATGGTTTATGTGACCTTGCTCCCTTACGTTTCAACTTAGCGCAGATCCTGACTGCCTCATGAAGTCCCCGTTTTATGACCTCCCATCCCTTTCCACACTTGTCATTGATGTAATCCCCTTCAAGTGATCCTTGAAAATATTTCCCATGCCCATAAAGTCTGCCCCCCTGAAGTCCACTGCCAGTGTCCTAGATCTCACCCCCCTCCCCATGCTTATTTGAAACCAGAGAGTATTGTGGTGCTACCAGTCAGGGGTCCTGTACAACCATGTCCCTTCCAGATCCCCATCTGCCAGAACCACATCCAGGACATGCCTCTCCCTTGTGGGCTCCATCACATGCTGTGTTAAGAACACATCCTGGAAGCCATCCAGCAGCCTCTGCTCCTTGGCCACCTTAGAGGACATGGTTCCCCAGTTTGTACCTGGCATATTAAGGTCCCCCATCAACACCACTCCTTCCCCTTTTGGTCCACACTGGGCAATGATGTTGTCCAGCAAACCATCCTCTAGAACATCACTCATCCCGGGGGGCCTATATACTACACCCAGCTTGACCTTATCTCCTGCTGGGGATCGTAAGGTGACCCATAAGGCCTCCACGTTTCCATCTGCCTCTTCTACCCTAGCAATTTCTATGTCATCTCTAATGAACTAGCCACTCCACCCCTCTGCCCTCCTTTCTATCCTTCCTAAGCATAGTGTCCCCGTGCGTTTAGGCCCCAGTCATGGTTTTGTTGTGCGTCTCCGTGACACCTGCCACATCCACCCCCTCGAACAGCATGGCCTGGAACCCTGGCAACTTGTTTCCCAAGCTCCTGGCATTTACTAACACCAACCCCACCCTTATCCCTCATCCTCTTTGTTGAACCCGCCCAGATTCCTTATACTTCCATCCTCCCTCTGCTCCTCCTGAAACCTCCACCCCAGTCTGTTTCCCCCTCCCCTTGGGCTTGAGGCTACTCCCTCATCTGGAGGAGGGGCTTCTGGTCAGCCCTCCCTTATCCCTTCCCCCTCACAAGTTTAAACCCACCTTTCTTGAATGTAGTCAGCCATCCCTGTTTAAGGACTTCCTTCCCTAATGGGGCAAGATGAAGCCTGTCCTTGGCATAGTCCCTTATCCTCCCAAACTCCATTCCAGTTCCCTAACACCCCAACCCACTCTCTTCACCCACTTCCTGAGCCAGTCATTAACCTCTGTGAGCTTCATTTTTCCACATGAGGCCTTTGGTACTGGCAATATCTCCGAAAAGGAAATGTTGCATCCATTATCCCGACAGACTCTGGCAAGATCTTGGAACCTTGCTTGGATTTCCAAAATGCTATTTCCCTCTAGATCATTAGTTCCCAAATGCACCAGGAAATCCGGTTTCCCTCCACAATCCCTATATATATATATATATTTCACATGCAGCCAACAGTAAATGGCTCCATCAAACCTCCAAGTAGGTAATTGTCAGGAGCATGCATCCCTCATCTAGAACTTCAACCTTAGGAACATGTAGGGAGCTGGTCCAAGTTCAGTTTTATTGCTGCTGCTTCTGCCCCAAGGAGCTGCTCCATGGCAAAGGGACCACTGCCTTGACATCATCCTAAAACTGATCTATAGAGGAAAGCAGGGAGTCATGCTAGTGACTGGATGGGGGGAGGGGTACGAGGCTCTTGATGAATCCTGGACCGGGCCTCCCCTGGCAGAGCTGCATAATGGTTGCCCTACAATACTGAAGAAGACTCCATCACAGAGCTGCCTGAGATGCAACTTCCACTCCTATGTCTGAACCTGATGGAACATGTAGGTGGGGTGAGGTGGTCTGTTATGGCAGTTTCTCATGTCTAGTTTGACGGCTTACCAATAAAACCTACGTAAATAACAATTAGCATGTGTAGTGGTTTGAGTTCCTTGAGTGCTACAGATCTGTTTTGTATGGTAGTCCTGTGGCAGTGCTTTACCTTGTGTCTCTTGCGCTCATGAGGCACTGACTACCAGATCTCCTCCTGGCACAAAGGAGGGTTAGCAGCTGAAGGCCTGATGGCTTGACTTTGACCTGGTCAGGAGAAGGCATAGTGTCCATGGCCATCTCCAATCTCAGACTATCCTATTGCTTAGAACTATTCATGGGACCCCCAAGGCTGCCATTAGTGAGCAGAGAAGTTATTGGCAGCAGTAGTGCTTTCAAAATCATGGGCAGCTGTTCTGGTAGAACGTTAGGGTCACTGGGAAGTGCACGGCATACTGCGCTCTAACCAAAACCATCTTGTGGCGAATGTCAGTGAAGGCCCACCGCATGGCTAGCACTTCTGCTAAAAAGTCCTGTAACACCATAATTTTGTATCCGTGCTAGGTAAAACAGTCATTCTCTCTAGTAAGCTGCAATACTGTCTTTAACTGGAAGCCAGAGAAACTTCACCAGTAATGGTCTGGGGTGCTTCCTGTGCTCAGGCTGAGGAGTTATGAATGGTGCACTCATTTAATCTCTCGACTAGTCAGCCACTGATGATGGAGCAGTACTGGGAGGTGCATTGTAAGGAGAAGAATGGACAGAGTTTTTGACTCCCTATAGGAGACTGACAAATGTTAGGCTGTTGCAGAGATTCCAGTTCACCAGGTTCTCCTCAGTACCAGAGAAGCTGGCTCAGTTTCCCTTGCTCATGCACATTACTTTTGAGGGAGTCTCCCATGTCCTAGCACTGTGATCTGATCTCTGACTCATTGATACTTTCCTAGAAATGTGGAATGTTTGCAGTCGTCTGTTTTGTTGCTGATTTAGACTGTCCATTTTGGTCAGAAACTATAAAAACATTGCTTTTATATCTCACCGGTCAGTCCAAGTGCCTGAATTACTAGTCAACACCATTTTGGCCACCCTTTCCCACCACCGAGCCCAATGTCCAGAGCAGTCTACACTGCATTACCAGTAGGCTGTCCATGACAAAATGGGCATCACAGCAGAGATCCAGACAAGTTCCTGGCACAGTAAGTAACTGAGCAAGCACAAATTTGTGACTTTAATAGGCAGATGACGTATGATATAAATTCAGCAGGTGAGGAACATCAACCTTAAGCATTGAATAACAACTTTAAGCAGCCATCTTGACGTCTATGGTGGCACAATTGGGCCCCCTACATTAACCTTTCTTAAAGAGCTAGTACATTCTCTGAAAATGCTAAGTAGCACCCGACGGCTACATTTTACATCTGAAGAATTGTGTCTTTCTTTTGGCTAATTAGAAAATGTTCCTCCTCAACATTAGGTATGCTGTGTGGAACAATACTCTACCTGGAGGCTGCTATATCTAGCTCTAGTCCCCTTCATACCTCATCAGCATTCTGACCTCATGATTTTTGTCATCATAACTGTCCCAGAAGAGCCCCAATCTTTCTACCAGATTGGTCACTAGTATTGTCACAATAAATGAGCCTGCAGCACTGATGTGCTATGAAGAGGAATAGCTATGTCAGTTTCCAGGTAGGGTGCTGTTCTGTGCATCCCCAGCTAAATACTATTAGGAGGGAAATCTCAATTAGTAAAAGGAAAAAGAAAAAGGGTTCTGCATAAAAAGGCAATCTAGCTACTTTTAAAAATTATTAAAAATGTTCTACCTGCATTTTTTGATAGTACTAGCACAGTAGTTAAATCCTGCCTATGACGCTCAGCTTTGGTCACAAGGGAACTGAAGGTTAATGCTATTGGTTCAGTTCTCAGATCCAATGGGTGGCAGTCAGTAATGCACATGATTTGCCATAATCAGTTGTCAGCCGTTGCTAACCAGGGATTCCAGTGAGAATGCCCTCAAAGACTGGAGCATCTGGCTCAGTCCCGTCGGTCACACCAGGTCAGTACTTTTGTACTGCTGATCAGTGTGGGAAAGCCCATGTGGTGCCCTCATGGACTACGGCTTTTTTCAGTCATCTTCTAAACCCTGCACTCCCTTCACCTTGCACTTGCAATAATACAGTCCCCCCTATAACCCTTATTTTTAAGCTTTCCCCACCTGGTTTTCAGTATTGCACTGGTGCACACAGCATAGTGTCCTTCTTCTACACTGTATAATTTTGTATATTAATTACACAGCAGTGTACCTGCACAACTGCTCTCTCTGTTGGTGCTTACTTACATTTTTGTAAAATCTTTTTGTATTTTTGTAGTTTGTATTTGTTGTATGCCCCGCCCCCCCCGAAGCATATGAAAATGAGCTGTTACTACTTCAGTATGTCTTTCCTGATGAAACTTTTAAATAAATTAAAAATCTGCTCTGAAGATTGCGGGGCTTTGGTTCTCTGTGCCACCAAATTGCTCACATTTAACAAGCACTAAATTAAGTGAAAACCATTGAAGTTGATGAAAACTCATACGCTAGTCTATACAGGAAAAATGAGTCACCAATAGCAACCAGTACTGTTGTGGTATTGTATGGATAAATCGGCCATGCCCTGTGCCCGTGTGGTGTTGCAATGAACGCTGGGCAGGCATCCCAATACTGCAACACTAACTCTTGGATTTAGCAGCATCAAGCCTTTGATACTTTCCTACAAAACAGAAGTCAAACCTTACCCACTGTTCTTTAGTGCTTCTATTCTATAACTCAGCCTACACTAAAATGTTACATGCCACTGACACATGTAATGTTTTTTGTATCCTGCTACTTTCCTCCATCCAATGTTTGGCTACAATGTTCCACAGGGTTTAATTCAGTCTTGAATATTTCTCTCTCAACAGCAGTGGATATACAGTACCTCAGAATACCTTCTTTACTGATGGAACCCAGACAAAAGCTTGCTCTCCAACTTCTTGATCATGTACACCTTCTCACAACCTAAATAAATGGAATAATAGACAGCCAAACGTCCACAACAAGGTCAGTGGTATATCTGGGGGTAAACTTTTCTATTTTTCATTTCTCTGCTCCATCATACAAGATGCCGATCAAGAGAGCAGTCTGAGTGAGCAGATGTTACAGAGACTGCCGCCGGATGCCATTCAGCTCCCGCTACTATTTTTTGTTTGTGAATGAATGAAGTTCATACACAAACAATAAATAAATAGACAGGAATGGAATGGCAAGTCTCTAAACTGGCAATCTCTCAAAACTTTCACTTTCTTAGACAACAAGACTGGCACTGCTGAGACTGGAGGAGTGCTGCCCTCGCCCTGCCGACTTTTTCGTTGAGTGTCAGACTCAGCTGGCACCCAATGAATCATAGAAACAACCCACCCCAGAGCTGCAGCTGAACTTGAAACCCCCAAACACACACACACACACACACACACACACACACGCACACACTGCATAGCACAAGAAGACACCATTACATTGCAGGTCCAAGAAAGACAAGTTGTTGCCATTCACAATCATGGTTATTGCCACCTTCCACCAGTCCAGTCCTTCTGGTGGGGTTACTTTTCACACTCACTCCCAGTCCAGATGCTCTTCTGATTGTGTCCCACTCCCGACTCTGACTCTGCTCCTCCACTTTAACTGTCTGCTCTGATGAGCCTGGGCTGGTGGTAATGTGACGGCATGGTGTGGTGCCTCGGAAGGTGCTAAATTAGATGAATCTTTCCAGGGATGCCATGGAGCATATGGGACCATTTGGTGTGTTCAGGAATGAACCAGGTCAGGGAGGAGGTGAATGTGCAGGACTGTCTGATGATTCCAGAATGGGGTATCCTTCCCGAGGTTCTGCGGGAACTTGTGTGATGAATCTGATGGACCGGGACAGGGGTTAAACTTGAGTAGTCCAGGTCCCAGGGTTCGATCCTCCATCCGATGCCAGTTACTGACCAGGCGTGCAGCCAAGGCATAAAATGGGCATTAATTGGAAACATCTGGGGGGGGGTGAGAGAAGTCCCAGCACTCACTGGTGGCTGGCTGCCCTGTCTATGTCATGGATGCTCAGACTATGGGTGTCCGACTTCTGACCCAACAGATAGTCCCTCCCGAGGTCCCCACTTCCCGGTCAGGCATGAGGGACACCATCCAGAGTCCACACTGAGCAGCAGTTCGCACTTGCAGAATCCAGCTCTGCCTCTGGGAGTCCCAGTCTGGGAGTTGGACCCTCAGGCTCCGACAGGATGCTGGGTTTGGAATCATTCTTGACTTCTTTTCCGACTGACGCCTCTTAATGAGTCCATTCTGTTATTTGTAAGGGGACAGGCCAAAGGGGTGGTTATCGATTGTTTGTATTTTTTTTAACTTGCTTCTTTCTCTGACAGTTTAAAGTAAAATGTTGGCTTGTGGGAAGCTAAAAGAAAAAAAAGGCGATGCGGAGGGGGAGGGTTTTTTCTAACTTTGTTTGCAGAGCCCTTGTCTGCAGCTAGCTGTTTAAAAGACTAAGGGATCAGCTGGCTGCAACAATCAGGGACCACCCAGCATCACAGCATCAGCTTCTCATCCATGGAAACTATTCAGACCCAAAGGAGAGGCGGATGGCTGACGCTGCAATGATGAGGCACTCCCTGATTGCTGTGGCCAAATTGTTTCAAGTTGATGGCACGCTTGCAAACCAGTGTTGCCACCAGTATGTGCTTGCATTGGTGACACACAGCCATGCCCACAAAAGCAATGGCAGCATTGGCTGCAACAGTGTTGCACCTCCACAACCCGTTTCTCTCCTAAGCTGCCACAACATGTTTCTTGTGCATGCACGCAAGCAAACATAAAAAATTGCACACGCCCTTGGCATTCTTAAGCCATGTTTGCCAATGCATTCCAACCTCCTCATCACATTTTAAGTACCTTACATCCTCACATTCTGGAAATGCAAGCCCTGTACCCACGCACTGCCAGCTTTCCTTTTTCACATGTTTACTACAACAGCAGTTTTATGTAATGTAGAGGGAAGAAGCCCTATAAGGTGCTTGCATGGAGGACTGGGCTGTGAGTTCTGGTTATGACATCATCAGTAGCTCTTCAATGAAACTGCCTTTTTTGAACAGCCAGTGAAGTTAGGGTTACAGAGTGGAATGTATCTCATAAACAACGTGACTTAGAGAATTCATTTTTGGCATGAGGCTGACTGAGGCTAAAATGATCCTAATTCTGAATCTATTGATACCAAAAATTTTGGCCAGACTCCCTCTTTAAGTAATTACAGCCTAGTAGCCTGAGAGCCACATGGCTTCAGAAAAGACCATGGCACAAGTACTTTGGGTTCACAAACCATATGAGCTTATCCACGGAAAGTGGCATGTTCACATGAGTCACACATTTGTGGATCTGTCCAAGGCACTTGGTTGATCATATATTTTTGCTACAGAAATTGTATTAGCTTGGTATCTACTGTTCTGCAAATCAGTAATTTGGTAGTTACAGATTAACTGATTCCAGTAGGTACATCTAAATAGTACTTTGTCTGAGCCACTCCCAGCATTTGATGGAGTCCCCCCAAAAAACACACACAACCCGTGTGCTCACATGAGAGGGGGTGATGCTGTTCAATGACTACAAACTCCAAAAAACACAGATTGAACAGCACATACAAAAAAAGTTGCATAATAAGTGCAATTTTTATTTTAAGAATACAAATGACATTTAAAATCCTCACCGCTTTGCAGACACTCTACCTGTTCATCAAGGAGGCCGAAAAGACTCTAATCTCATGCCCTGTTATTTTCTATTTTAATAAACTCACTACCCTCTTCTTTTCTACAACTAAACATACCTTGATGTATGTCAATGACCTGATACTCTTTATTAGTTCCAAATCTTCCACAGGCATTCTTTTCTCACGTAATAAGAGATTTTAACTATGTACACAAGGTGGCTCTCAGAAAATCGAAAAAAAAAAAAAAATAACACAATGATGTGTAACCCAGTTCTCACCCCCTGCTGGTGCATGTCTGGATTACTAATAGTTAATAGAGTTAAATCAGTGCTGAGACCTGCAAATTTTTAGGCTCCCTTTCCCCCTGCTTTGCTAGCCTGCTCTGCCCCTCCATGCTTGCACATGTGCCTGTGGCTATGCAAATTCTGGAACACTGCCTGCCACTCCCAACCTCTATAAAAGGGAGAGGCCCAAGCACATTGGGGAGGGCTGGACTTTCAGCTCAGATTGTGCAGTGAATGGCAAAGACAGAGAGAAGGAACAGCACAGAGACCAGACCAGCAGCATCTCCCCAGCAGAGCCATTGGAGAGGTGCTCCTGACCAGAGGCAGCAATGCAGAAAGAAGAGGCGATTATCTAGAGACAGGAGTACCTTAAAAGGAAGGAAGGAAGGAAGGAAGGGAGGGAGGGAGGGAGGAGGAAAGGAAAGGAAAGGAAAGGAAAGGAAAGGAAAGGAAATGAAATGAAATGAAATGAAATGAAATGAAATGAAATGTAGACACAGGAAAATGTTGAGAACAGAGAAACATAGAAACATCGAATTTGATGGCAGATAAGGACCGCTTGGCCCACCTAGTCCGCCCATTTTCCTACCTAACAGATAAGCTGCAGATCCTAGTTAACCAACAGCTTACTTCCTCCTACCCCCCACTAGGACTGCCTTATGTCTGTCCCATACATTCTTGAATTCCCCCATTGTTCTTGACTCCACGACTTCCTCAGGGAGACTGTTCCATGCATCCACAACCCTCTTCATGAAAAAATACTTCCTCACATTACCTCTGAGCTGTCCCCCCTCTATCTTCAAATTGTGCCCCCTTGTTCTTGCACATCTCTTTTTCTGAAAGATGCTACCCGCTTGGACTTTGTTGATTCCTTTGAGGTACTTGAAAGTTTCTATCATGTCCCCTCCCTCCCTTCTTTCCTCAAGGGTATATATATTAAGCTCCTTTAGTCTTTCTTCGTATGTCTTCTGGTGCAGACCCTGCACCATTTTGGTTGCCCTCCTCTGGACAGCCTCCACTCTGTCTATGTCTTTGGGGAGATGGGGTCTCCAGAACTGCACACAGTACTCCAGGTGGGGTCTCACCAACTGTCTGTACAGAGGGATAACAACTTCCTGTTTTACACTATTGATGCCTCTCCCTATGCATCCCAGTATCCCCCCAGCCTTCCTTACTGCCTTCTCACATTGCTTGCCCACCTTTAGGTCATCTGATATAATTACCCCCAGGTCCCTTTCTATTGTCACTGTTGTCAGTATCTTACCCCCATTGTGTACTCTTCCCCTGGGTTTTTGTTTTCCAGGTGCATTACCTTGCACTTCTTTGCACTGAATCTGAGCTGCCATACATTTGACCATTTCTCCAACCTTGCCAAGTCATTTCTCATCCTTTCCACTCCATCTTGTGTATCAACCCTGTTGCAGATCTTTGTGTCATCTGCAAAGAGACATACTTTTCTTTCCAGTTCCTCTGCAATGTCACTTATAAAGACATTAAAAAGGACCGGTCCCAGTACTGAACCCTGTGGTACCCCGCTAGTATCCCTCCTTTCTTCACTGTGTACTCCATTTACTACTACCCTTTGTGTCCTGTTGTCTAGCCAATTTTTTATCCAGGCTACCACCTTGAGACCCACTCCAAGAACGAAAGAGGATATGAGTCCTTGCCTATACAGTCTCAACAGCAGAGGAGAATTTGGGGTCTTTCCTCAAGGGATTCACTCAGGGTTCAGCAGAGCCAACTCCAGCTTTCAAGAGAGAGGAGGTTAGCCTCCTAGGCGATAAGAGGGAGTTATAGTGGAGTTAAGTAGAAATCCTCAAGTATGCTTCTTTGCCTCTGGATACTTGGGAAAGTTCATCCTTTATGAGCTGGAGCTGTGGGTAGGGTGTGAGGAAGGAAAGCAAAAGAGCAAAGGTACCCATGTAATCAGGCATCCCAGAGGAGAGTAACAGCATCCCCCAATGTGTGCCAGATAGTGGGTAGCTGTAATACTGTAGCACTATGAAGACAAATTAGCATTCGTATAGTGCTTTTGATGTGCAATGTTTCCCAAAGTGCTTTACAAGCAATGAGAGACTGGTAGTGAAGTGACTGTAAACATGTAGTGGCAGCCAGTTTGCACATCAACACCCCCCACATATCCTTGGACAATTGCATACACTGATTTTATGGGAAGGGGAATGTTGTCCAGGACACTGGGGGAAAGTACCCTACTCATTGCGAGAAGTGCCTTGGGTTCTTTTACTTCCATCTGGACACCCACCAGGACAGCACCATAGATGGGCAGAAGGGACATTGGTTTAACATCTCATCTGACGGTTGGCACACCCCGACAGTAGAGCACCCCCCCCCGGACTGCACTTGAGTGCCAGCATTTAAGGTATGAGTCCATGTCAGGGTGCAGGATTATACCACTTCATTTGAATACTGTTCCACTGTAGTACTGTGTTACTGTATGTTATGGATGAAGGGGCTAGTACATGTAGCTAGGATGCCCTAGTATAGAGTTCCTGTGTATGTACCCCCCAGAACAAAGCTTCCTATACAGAAATAAGAACAATAGGGCCATATGAACTATATAGTGTGTGCGTGATAATTCAAGAACCCTAAAGAAAGCCCAAATTAAATGTTCTGTAACTGTGGTATCCCCCTAGGGGGACTGAGCTTGGTTTCTATAGTATTTAATAAATGATGTTGGGCTTGACTCTACTCCCCTGAGTGGACAATGCCTTTATGTGTAGTAAGATGTTTACTACAGTTATGTAGGAGCTTTATGGGATTCTGTAGCTAACCAAGTGCCTGGGCACAACTAAACCCAGGCTGGTTCCACGCCTCAAGGAAATTCTGGCAGTTATCGAATATGGTAGCATAGACTATGAAAATGCCAAAATGCCAATCAATCTCTGTTAATCAGATTGGAGTCCTTGGACCTTAGATCGCTGAAGTTTGTTCTTACATGTCCCCCTAAATGAGCATCACTTCAACTTCTACCACATATTAAACTGAGACTCACTAGAGATTTAAATGAAGAAAATATGGGCTACCATGTTCTTTAAGATAAAAACACAGAATTCCTGAACTATACTGTACAATCAGGTTTTTAATATTAAAGGGACCCCTTAGGCCTCAAAATGTCTAAAAAACACATTATGATTATTCACATTCTGTAGACACTGCTGATGTAGCTGGTGGTTTGATTCTTTTTTTTTTTTTTTAAAAGGTGAAAATCAGACTGCTCACCATATTGGTGTTACCACACAAAAGCATGTTGGTTTACAGTACTTGATCAACTCCCACTGCATCTTTCCTGGACTTGGGAACACCCCCAACACACTACGGCTACTCATAATGCAGTGGGAGGAGAGAAGGCTACTGCATCATGAGTAGCTGCACTATTTGGGGGTGTTCCTAAGTTTCAGAAAGTATGCAATAAAAAGAAGATCCCAGATCTGAAATGGAACATGGTTCGATTTAACTATACCATTAGCATGCTTTTCAGTTTTACTAAAGACTGGAAGTTGGTAAAACAACCGGCAACATTAATGAATCTTAGATGAGGTAGGCAATCATTAAATTTGTGTTTTTAACCAGAAATAATATGATGCAAAAAAGTTTGACAGTGTCCCTTTAAGTCAGAGATGTTAAAGAGTAGGTGTCTAGTTACTTAATCTCTCTCCCCCTTAACAGGCTGGATAGCTTACCCCCTCGGCTTAAAGGTCCTTCAGGGAGCCATAATTTTTGCAACAGTAAATTTTCTAACAAAATGCTCATAAAATCCAAAATCGGGACCCGCAGCCAAAACACTGATGCTTCCTAAGTTGGAGGCATGCTGGCATGTTTTATGATAGCAGTCCTAGAATAGCATGGGGGGCGCGCTCCATAGGCTCTAATGGGGCCAGTATTTACATGTTATTTTTAAGTACTTTTAAATGCCGGGTTTGAGAAAAGAAGGCCACCGCTCAACTAAGAAGGACCTTCTTAGTTCTTAGTGAGGTCATGATTCCACTATACAAGACACTAGTGAGGCCCCACCTGGAATACAGTGTGCAGTTCTGGAGGCCTTACCTACATAAGGACATAGACAGGGTAGAGAAGGTTCAGAGGAGGGCAACAAAGATGTTACATGGATTGCATCACAAGTCCTATGAGGACAGGTTGAAGGAATTGAATATGTACTTCCTGGAGGAGAGGAGGGAGAGAGGGGACATGATAGAAACATACAAATATCTTACAGGGAGGAACAGGAGCAAGAATACACTATTTTTAAGTGAAAAAGATGTTCCAGGACTAGAGGACATGGGATGACGTTGGAGGGAGGACGATTCAGAGGAAATGTGAGGAAGAATTTCTTCACAGAATGGGTGGTGGACAAGTGGAACACCCTTCCTGAGGAAGTGGTGGGGGCTGAAACAATCACGGGATTTAACAATGCATGGGACAGACATAAAGGAATTCTGGAGGTCGGGGTAAGGGGCAACAGAGTTCTAGGAAAACATAAACTGAAGTTACAAACTCAAATGGGCGGACTAGGTGGGCCATAGGCCCTTATCTGCCGACATGGTCTATGTATCTGTGTAAGAGAGGGGGGATAGGGAGTGGGAGGGGAAGGGAAGTAGTGGTGGCAAGGGGTGGCAGGGGGCAGGAAAGGGGAGTTGATTGAGAGGAAAGGTTTAAGATGCAGTTCCAGAAATAAGCAGTGTGTCTACAGAGAAGGAGTGAGAGTGAGTGGGCGGGAAGGGGGATGGTGAGTTGATTGGGAGGAAAAGGTTTTAGTTGCAGTTACAGAAATGAGCAGTATGCTTATGAAGGAGTGAGAGTAAGTGGCAGGATTGTGCAGAGTGAATTTCTAATGGGAGGGAATTCCAGATATCGGGAAACCGATATGAGAAGGCAGAGCAGCCCGCTGAAGTGCACCGAGGTGGGAGGGTGAGGATTCTGTGGGTGGAGGTGCGGAGGATATAGCAGGACGGGAGTGGGGTTAATAAGAGAGAGGGCAAATAAGGTGGCAGAGAACCGAGCTAGAACTTTCCAACTAAATTAGCGATGTGTGACATGTGTCTGGCATGGAGAGAGGGAAAGGAGAGCGAGGAATAAAGGTTGCAGTGATGTGTTCATGGTGGACAGGTGAGAATGTAGTGGCAGAAGGAATTGAAGAGAGTGTCCAGTCTGGGTAAGGTGGTTTTAGGGGCTGAACTGTAGACTATGTCACCAAAATCAAGGACATGGAGAATCATTTTTTTGGACAAGCTCTCTCCTGGCTTTCTGAGGGAGGTAACTGTGGTGTCTGTACAGAGCACCGAGTCTAGAGAGTAATTTTTTGTGGATGGCGTCAGTTTGGATGGTCAAACTTGGATGATCCTATCCTGTATAAAAGTGAAGATTTTACCTACCTACCTCAAAAAGTGGGGCCCATACTACCTGGAATACATGGAACAGTTGCAGGTGTTCAACTCTAAATAATGATTAAACACGCCTAGAATACATTTGCAAATCTAAGCCTTGAATGGAGTTTTCCTAGAGCAGGATAATTCATTTAAATACAGTATTTTGAAATCATACTATGGTAGAATAGGAGCGATAAGGCTGGAGTGCCCATGTTATTCCAGCTACTAGTAATAATTTAATACACCTCCATTTAGTAGAAAGTTGTCTAGTCTATGTTTGAATTTGTTTTATTAATAATTATATTGATAGGCAGAGAATTCCACAGATTAATAACACGCTAAGTGAAAAAGTACTTCCTTTAAGTTGTTTTAGAAACTTGTCCCATCAATTGAAGGGCATATCCTCGAGTATTTTTATATATTTGTTTGAAATTAAAATTGAATTCTTTCAGAAGATCTGGATCTAGCACTATGTGATACATGGTGAGCAAATCTCCTTTTAAGCGTTGCTGTTCTAAGGTCATTAAATTTAGATGCTCAAGTCTAGATTCATATGAGAAGTTACGGATACAGTAAATAGCCTTTGTAGCTTTTTGTTGAACCCTTTCGATTTGGACAATATCTCTGTGTTTATTAGGACATCAAACTAGGGAGGCATAGTCAAGATGGGGCATACAATGGCGTCCCCCAGGATGATGCCCTCCAGTACTGTTTTCCTTTTAACAGGTCTCACTAAAGAATGTAGAAGACCCCATCCTGAACTGAACATGAAGAAAAGTGCAGGGGCAGCTCTTATAGAGCCCTACTACCTAAAACTTTGTATCTATATATTATCCTCATCACTCACCTATTCAATTTATCTTTATCCTAGGGTACTCTGCCATCCAACTGGAAGATGGCGCATGTACTACCCCTGTTCAAATAGGGCAGCAGATGCGATTTAAATAATTACTGCGCCATCTCACTACTTCCCATTTTATCCAAACTATTGGAAAAGGTGGTTAATGCCCAGATCAGGAATTTCCCAAGATCAAACAATATCCTTAATCCAATCCGACCTGGCTTCAGGCCTAAACACAGCACTACCTCTGCTCTAGCTAAAGTATCGAATGACTGATCAACATCCTTGGATGCGAAAATGCATGTCTGCACTCTGTTTCTTGATCTGAGTAAAGCGTTCGACTCAGTCGACCGTGGCATGCTCCTCACTTCCCTTGAGAACATTGGCCTCGACAGACTGGCTATGTCCTGGTTCTCAAGCTACCTCACAAATCGACAGCAGTGTGTTAAGGCGGGAGGAGACCGCTCCCCTCCAAAACCCTTATTAAGAGGTGTACCGCAAGGTTCTATTCTGGGGCCTTTACTCTTCGCCATCTATATAAACAACATCGACGATGGGATTAAATCAGCAAACATACACCTCTTTGCCGACGACAGTCTTTTACCTAGAAAAGTCTACCCCTGGAGCAGCGTGCAAGGACTTGCAAACAGACTTTAACACCCTACAATCCAACCTTCTCTCCTTAAAATTGCTTCTGAATGCGAACAAAACAAAAACAATGCTATTATTGCCCCCTGCTAGTACAACTAAACTGAACTCCAATAGCCTGATCCCAGATACTCACCCTATTAGGGGAATCTCTGGAGTTTGTGACTTAATTTAAATACTTGGGAGTGTGGCTAGACCACAAACTCTCTTTCAAGGAGCATGTGGATAAACTGGCCAAGAAACTGAACATGAGACTTGAGATATTCTTCAGAATAAAGAACCTACTCACACAGGAAGCAAAGTTTAGGCTAGTCTCCTCAACATTCTTGCCACTTCTGGATTATGCAGACCTTATTTATGGGCAATGCTGTCCCTCCACCTTATCTAAGCTGGATGTTCTGTATCACCGGGTGCTCAGATTCATTACCGGAGCACCATACCGCACTCATCACTACCTGCTATAAAACATGACGGGGTGGTCCTCATTAGGCCTCCAGCATCATATGAATGCAGTACTCTGGACCTATAGAGTCATTACTAACAAGCTGCCACAGTACATATCAAAATGCTTGCCAATATCCCCAGCAAGTAGTTACACATTGAGGAATCTATCCTGTATATCCTTGGTAATGCCAAAGGTTAGAACCCACCTGGGGGCTGCTACAATAAGTCACTCCCTTCCTGAAATCTGGAATAACATCAAAAAATTGCTGAAGCTGGTAGCACCATTCAGTTTGACATTATTCAAGTCATTGCTCAATTGTAACCTCTCTGAGACATGTAATTGCCATACCTAAGCATAATCCTTACTTAAGTCCCACCAGTGTGTGAGTGGGGGTGTTCTTTCATAGCTCAGCCCCTCCACCTCTTCCCCCCTGCACTTCCCTCAGTCCTCTAAGCTCTCCCTATTACTCTTCTCCTTGGCCTGTTATACCCCTTGGCCATGAAACCATCTACCCCTACCCCTTGAAATGGCACTTCAGGTCTATTTCCCAGCATTCCAAATACTGTATTCCCTGCACTTCTTACATCCACCTGCACACGGCCTCCAATGTTTCATGGCGATTACATCTATCCATGCCTAAAACTGACTCCCTACCCTTCTTTATGTGCACTGTCACTGTAAGTTATTACATTTATTTTCTTTTTACTTATTTACTCTTGACAGATTTCCTGTCCCTGCATATATTGTCATGTAAAAATTTTTTATGTATTGACTGCATGTTGCTATGTCTATTTCCTGTTCCTTTGTTAATCACTTGTGTTTGTACTTTATTATGGTATAATTGTGTACTTTGATACTGTTGATCTTCCCAGGTCCACCTTGTAAATGAGCTTGCCTCAATGGTGTCTCGCCTGGTAAAATAAAGATGATTGATTGATTGATTGATGAAACCCACTTTTAAAGCACTCTGTAGTATGCTGCAGCAGACCTACTGAATAAAGCAATGTAATTTCAATGGCAATTAGTCCATTTTGTCATGCAGGAAACTGTGGCATTCACTTCATGCTGGCAGTGTCACATTTTCCTGAATGACAGAAGGGACTAATTGCCATTGAAATTACATTGCTTTGGGACTTCCGGTGACATCAGCGTGGTGATGGCTGCCTAGCCCCAGAGCTCCATTCTCCAGCCGGTTTTAAACTAGTTAGATCGCCGCAATCAGAATGTCCTCACCAGCAAAAAGCAAGAAAAATAGGTCGAGAAGACCCCAGCTGACCCAGGCCCAAAAACTGTGAGCCCTAGTGCGCGAGGAGCAGGTCGATGCATCGGATTCGTCTGAGGCGCCTTTCGACTTACTTCAGGCCAACCTACGTGAAGAGGGCCCACACGCAGACCTGGTGGCCACCATCAAGCAACCGGCCCATATAGTCAATAAAATTGACCAGTCCCTGGCTGAACTTAAAACAGACATCAATAATATTAGCCATAAAACAGACCAGCTGGAATTGTGCACCGCTCAAGTTTCCGAGCAGTCAGATCACCAGGACCGCTTGATTCTCTACCTGCTGGCATGGGACCGTGAGCTCACCCACTGCCTGGATGACTTGGAAGGCAGAAGTCGGCAGCAGAATCTCCGGGTCTATGGGGTTCCGGATTGCCTGGAAGACAAGCACCCCAATATGATGACCTTTCTTCAAGGCCTCCTGCAGGATATCCTGGAGCTACCCGCAGAATTTGAAATAGATATGGAGCGAGCGCATAGAGCTCTTCTTCCCAAACCCACCAGCCCAGATGTAAAGCCTCACTCGATTGTTGCAAAGGTAACTTCATACAAGGTAAAAGAAGAACTGCTGCAGAGAGCATGGCAGAAGGGTCAACTGAGCTACTCTGGCTCCCGAATTTCCCTGGATAATGACCACACTATGGCAGTCCAAGAGGCTAGGAAGGCCCTCTGGCCGATTGTAAAACAACTCTGGGCTAAAGATATTAAGACTCAGATTTTATTCCCTGCAAGGCTGAAGGTTTCTACAGACACAGGTCCTAAAGTTTTCCCAGATTTGTTGGCAGCCTCTCCGTTCCTGAGTTCGCAGGGGATTATCCCCCCCCACCTAAGAAAAGGCTAGAGAGGGACTTACTTGCTTCGGCTTGGTCGGTGTCGCAGAAAGGGGCCTCAGGCCCTGGATCATCATCACAGAGATCACCACACACAAACCTCCGAGCGGATGTTTCAGCCCTTCTGAGGAGGTACGGCGACCCCTCCAGGATGGATATGAAGGCGGCTCACTTACTGGTGGACACTTGGGGAGCTGCTCAGAAAGTCGTGCAACAAGAATCGGTGAATACATGACCTCATAATGGATGTCTGATTTATATTTTTAGTTGATTGTCCATGCAAGGGCTTTCCCCTCTTCCCCCCCTTACCCCCTCACCCCCTCACCCATTGAGATGTTGCTTCCCCCTCATCTGGCGCACTCAAGACTGTAAGAAGAACTGGACTAACACCCCTGTGAGTAAGCAGGGGAGAACTTTACCAGCAGTATCACCACTAGTCTCTGTCAATACACGCTGTGAGTAACGTATATGAGTGCAAGGGGGGGTGGGATTCTTTCCAGTTGTGCAAAAGGGGGGGTGATATTGGTAGCAAATGTTGCCTGTGGGATGTATGAGGGGGGTTATTGTCTCACAGTGGGTTCGTGGACGTCTGGTCAGTGGGAGAGCTGAATCCAGACCGCACCGAGACGAACCCTGAGGCTTCTTTATTTCTTTATATTTAACCCGGGGGCTGATAACTTTAGTGAGGATCTGAGGGGCCTCCTCTCTTCCCGACTCCTGACCGCCCCCTCCCTGGGCTGGCACTCCGCGTCCTCCAGACACAGAAGACTTAGCTTATACGCACCCAGCTTTATTTTCCTATCGGTGGGGGCATGCAAGGCGCCCTTGAGTGGTGCAGAGCATGTGTCTTTCTCACCTGGGGGGGAGCCCACTCCACTGGACTTGCATTCACTGGAGACGGTGGTGTGGGGTCTCGATGGGGGGGCACTAGCTGATACCAGACAATGCGTGGGAAAGTTGGCGCTCTGTTTTGGGATTTTCTTGGTGGGGGCGGGGGAGCTGGAATTGGAATATGGATGTGACACCTCTGGTTTGGGCTTTACACCTCAATGCTCCTCTGATGTCTGCCTAAGCGACTGGGCTGAATGAAGCATGGATGTGGGCTTTTTTTTGCTCGCTCCTCCGTAGGCTGGGGGCCTGGTGTGCATTACGACCCTCTTGGAGTGGGGTCCTCTCCTGCCTCCCAGGATCAGGGTATTTGTGGCCTGGTCGGGATCGGGAGACATCTGCCCCGGCATGTTGATTGGACCTGGGAGGGGGGGGGCGACCTCAGGGAGGGGATGCTGGGCCTGCTGGGGGTATACAACTTTATATTGAAACCCTGGTCCTGGATGGGTAGAGGGCCCCTGGTCGGAGCTGCTCTCCGGCGTGGGCCCCTCCCCCACAGGCAGATTCCCGGTTGTTCATGCCTAATGGTACCCCCTTATGCCGGGATTACATACCTTGTATCAAACAGGTGATTCCATTTTGCATGACATTTAAGCTAGCCAGGCTGGAGGCCACGGGGCAGTATATCCTAGATAACCACCCTCTGCCTTAGAGGCAAGCTCGATACAGGGACATCTCCCTAAAGCAGGGGAGCCCCCCCACATTAATAGTGAGGGATCCTCCCCACACTGCATCTGTGCAGTTGCCTCATTGCTGAATGACCATCATCAGCAGCCCATGGAAGTCATTTCAGACCTCTTATTAGGGGAGAGGAGCACCCGGCTCATAGGATCTGGATGCGCCCCTCCATAGCGCGCTGGCGCGCCCTGACATGGTTCAGGGTGTTGTATATAATTAGAGTTTTATTTGAAGTTTTGCAGAGTGCAACACAAACTTTTACATCACCCCAAGTATCTCCACCTGAATTTATACAGGCTGGGAGGTGCATCTCCCCAGGGCCTCCCCACCGACCAGGGGCTTACAGGGAACCTAGATGGTATAGGCTGAGTTTGGAGTTCCCGGGGTCCCAGGACTGTTTTGGGATCTGGAAATGCTCGTGGGGGAGTCCAGCTGGTATAAGGCTAGCCGAGTCTGAAGCTGACATAGTTAAAATAATACAGTTTAGCCCACAGGGTTTTGGTGTGGGCACTTGTTATGTTATACAATGGTTATTAGGTATAATAGAGAAGAATACGTTTCAAAAGAAGATTGACAGTCAAGACTTTTTGGCAAATATATTAGTAACAAAATTACTTCATCAGAAGATTTTAAGGTTATGTCCAGGGGCAGAGATTTACTGGAGAGATAAATGGCTCATAAACATTTAAAAGTATATTCACTGAATGTAAATGGTCTGAGCAGTCCAGTTAAAAGGTCCAGAATGATAACACTAACCAGGAAGGCAAAAGCTGATATAGTTTACTGGCAGAAACCCACTTATCCTCAGCGGAGCATGAAAAGCTCCGGGGAAGGGGCTATTCATAGGTCTTTGCCTCGGCTATGCCAGAGAGAAGGAAAAGAGGAGTTGCCATATTGGTCTCCTCACTTCTTCCATTTTGGAAAGTTAAAGAATGGAGAGATCCAGCCGGTAGATTAATAATAGTCCAAGGGAATCTATTTGAGCAGGAATTAACCTTGGCCAACATTTACCTCCCCCCGGCCTCGAACTCCCAAGCGATCCAGTTTTTGCTGGATAAAGTAATGGAGATGACAAGAGGGACCCTGATATTGGCAGATAATTTTAACATTGCGCCAAATCCAACTTTAGACACCTCTAGATCTCGGCCCAAAGCTCAACAGGCCTCGCATAAATTCTTTAAGCAATTTGTAGAGGAAGTGGGATGGCTTGACACCTGGCGTACTTTACACCCTAGGGACAGGGGATACTCATTTTATTCTGCAATCCATGCGACGTATCCGAGAATTGATCATTGCTACACTCAGAAGGAGCGTCTCGATTCCCTGATCGAGGTTACATTGGGCCCCATAGCTCACTCGGATCATGTGCCACTCATTACTCAGTGGGATCTGGGTTTGGAGAGGCGAAATACGGGCTGGAGATTTAATCCGATACACTTAAAAAGTGAACAATTTAAAGAGTTCCTTAGTGATAAGATAGCAGAAATTATATGGGACAACTCCAACCAGGAGACCCCATCAACCATCTTGTGGGATACTTTAAAAGTGGTTCTAAGAGGTCATTTAATAAAATATACGGCTGGGCTAGCGAAGGCACAGAAAGAAAGGCAGCTACAGCTAGAGTAAACACTTCAGTTCCTTCAGCTGGCCCACCAGCAAGGTGATGATTCAGGCTAGGTGAGCTTTTAAGTCTGGGGCGGGGATGATGCTGCATCTGGTATGACAGCAGCGACTGTGGCTGGCAAGAGAGCTTGCCTCCCGCCAGGCCATTGCTGTGGGGTTCAAGGTCATCTGTGGTGCTGTCTATGATCTAGAGGGAGGGTGGGAAGGAAAACCAAGGGAAGAAAACACCAGCCTCCACCCCATGCCATGAGGCCTGCCACCAGATCATGAAGCTCTTCATCAGGGGTAAAATGGCCCTCCTTTGGAGCCCTGCCATGGGGGGGAGGGCCACAGGGGAAGCAGCACTAGAAGGGCCAGGTTATGAAGGATGCAGCTGGGTGTTCGACACCTCTGTGGGGGGGGGGGGTGATGTGATGTTGGTCATGGTGTAAAAATCTATATATAAAAAAAGAACAAGTGCCACCTCTGGGAAAACTTTTGAAATTCCATATAATTACCGTTGTCTTTCCTAGATTTCATGGGTTTATCTTCCCCATATTTTATATTTATACTGTATATATCTATAGTGGTTTGGCCTCCTGATCACCACCTCACGTCGGCTTCAAGTGATTCCAGTTCCCACAGCTGTCCCTTCCCCCATTGTTTACACCAGCAGGTATCCACATAGGGAAGGGTCCTCGAGTAGTGTCCTGCCATCATTACTGACTGCCGGAGCTCATGTGGATTTTTCCTTTTTGTTTCCTCCCCTTTTCCCACCCCTTACCATCCCAGTGCCATGTAGTGCTTCTGCAGGACACACACACACACACACACACACACGCACGCACATGCGCGCGTGCACACACACACACACACACACACAGACACAGGTGTATACACACACACACTTACCCACTCCAGCAGGGGAGGAAAGCTCCCTGGCCCACCACAGGGGCCACTAGTGTGATGGAACCTGCCGTCTCTACTTCCCCAGCTGGGAGCGCTGCCACATGTCAGTGTCTGCCCACCCATTGGCTTCCCTGTCAGCTCCACAACTTGTGTCACCAGTGTGGGAGTGTAATATGCCACCCATGGGCTATCGGGTGACCCCTGTATTTTAGATTTATATGAAAATGCGCATGGAAACTGGATCCTTTTACTTTAGACTTGTTACTGTTTGTCTGCATGCAACGTCATAACCTCCTGCAGGTTCAGGTTCCAGCTGACCTTAAGAAGGAAGCTCGAGAGGTCAGTAGGAATCTGAACTTCAAGGTGGCAGCACAGACTGCATGGGTGTGGTTTTGCCCTACCATTATTTTTTATAGAGTACAGAGCAAGAAATACACTTGTTTGAATAAATTCCATGGCAACAATTTAAAGAGTAAATAAGACAAATAAGAGGAATCTCCCTTACCTCCATGGGAGCTCAAATGAGGCACTTTTGTAATTTTCCATACTGCTCCACCCCCCATAAGGAAGGGAAGGGATTGTAATTTGCCTCCCAAGGTTGTTCCCTTCCACTTTGTCACTAGCTCCACTTTGTACTCCTCCCACATTCTGTGACATCTGTATAGGGAGAGCGTGGGGGGCATGCTCCATTCAAGTCTGTGGACTTCATTCCCCCATCCAGCCCCTGGAACCCGCTGCCAAACCCTGCTCAGAGATGTCATGAGCGGTACCACTACAGCTGAGTCTACCGTCCAGCTGCCATGTCACAGGAGACTCAGGTTGCTGGAGTTTGGTGACCCCGGTGGTTAAAGTGCTACCTTAAGCACATTTCAGCTGGTGTAGGGAGATGCTGGCACCATCTAGAACCCCTGTTGTGGGATAGGAAGCCTGCTGCCTCTTGGATGGGGGGGGTGCCTGATTCTGATATACTGTGGTGCAGGATGCTGACAGAGGCAGATCATTAAGCAGGTAGGAAGATCAAAGGTCAGCACCTGATGTATTATATTGATGAGCCTTGGCAGTGGAAGTAATTGGAAAAAATACCCTACCCTCGCACCTTCTTTTTTTCCTGATAGGTAATTTTATGTTATTTTTCTGTTTTTTTCCCCATAACCCAGTCCCCTACCTTGGATGTGCACATGCATGTGGAGGCATGTGTCGCCTACCAATTACGTGTGCCCCCCCGTTGCCTATGCTGACCACCGGGCCTCCACCAAGTGGCAGCAGGACTACGGGGGCAACCACCTCCCAGAGAAGAGAGCTGCCTTCTGGCTGCTCAATCCTTCTCCAATCCCTCCACCCCGTGCTGGCTGTCCAACAACCCCCTCACACCTTCTAAATGATGGTACCATACATCTGTGTCTTGTGCTACTATCCCTTCCCTCAACTAGATGAGGACTTGAGAGGGATGGAGGAATGCTTTGCTGTAAAGACCCTGCCACAATGGGCAAACTGTGGAGGACTACAGGGGTAAATTGAGCAGCAATATGACTTGGCATTCAGTGGTAAGATGGACAACAGGTGCCAGGGACCAAAAATAGATAACAAAAGGTGGTTCTTGGGGTCACAAAGGGCTGATAGTTCACTGCCTCCCAAAGTCCAGAGGTGCACTGTATGTCTTTCCCACTACAGTAACTGACACACTGTTTGTCTGGAGACAGATGTGTAGAGACTGGCTAATAGCTTAAGGTTGAGTTCTGTCTATACCCCTTCCCAAATTGGAGCTGGCTTCTGAAATTGTGTCCCCAAACTGGACAGCGCCTTAGGGGGTGAAGAACTGCTTTTTTTTAATTCTGTTTAACCCCGATTTCTGAGCAGTCGCCTTCTTGCTGGTCACCCCAGCCCCGTCACTCCAACTTCCCCAGGACTTAGCCGCTTACGTCTTGGTTGAGGGCTTGGCTTCCAGTGGGAGCGATAGGGTTCCACAAGCTCCGCTGATGAATAGGTCAGGTTTCATGGCAGTGCTTGGTTGTTGGGTGCAGGGCATGCTCATGGCCAGATGTAATCCTGCCAGCTGGGGAGTTTCCTTTTTCTTTTTTTGTTCTGCCTCCCCATTGGTGTGGCAGAGTGTGTATGCAGTGGAGTCAGTGACTGCATTATGCACACTTCTGCACATGACATGTTGGGATGGCTGTTGCTCCGCTGCTGCAATCTGTGGTCCCTGAGCCTTGCCCTCTGGCCACCACTAGCATGCAGACTAAAGATAGGCTCCACACCACCCACTCCCTGGAGGAGAGTAGGCCGTTGGATGCTCAGTCTTCCTCCACCTGGCCTACCCTCCAACATCGTGAGTTCACTTCCGAACTCGGGTCGTCAGTGCTGCAAGCGGTAGCACTACCACGGCACCAGCAGGTCGGCCTTGGGTGGTGTAGAGGGATTGTAGGATAACAGAAAGACCAGACACAGAACTTCAGGTTCATTCAACACACAACCTCTGTGTGATGTTTATTTAAAACACAGGGGAAATTAAAGAGGACATTATAGCATAGTCAAGAAAGGAGAGGGGGCGCCCATAGGTGACCAACCTTATGGACTAGAAATTGTAAAGGACAGATGAGGCTAAGAAATAGAAGAACTGTTGCAACAGATTTAAGAAAATATATGTCCTCAAGAGTGGCAGGTTCTGCCTGTCACAGGGGGTCAAGAACTATGAGGAGGAATTGGACATTCTCACATTATTCAGCCTAGTGACAGGAAGGCCAAGAAGGAACAGGATCACAGGTTTCTGAATACCAAAGGGGATAGACAGCATGGGGTATACACAAATATTTAAGCTGGTGAGTGCAGGCAGAACTGGATGACATGTATAGAGACATATGTGGGGAAGGTGCACTGGCCCATCAGTGTAGGGGTAGAGCCACCATTCTTAATGCTGCTGACCCAGGTTCGGAAGCGAGCCTGGGTTGTTGGAGGTCCTGCTGGGGGAGGATGGTCGAGCATCCCAATAGAAGCATGCTTCCTCAGGGGAGGGAAGGATTCTAGTCCCCACTGCAGTACTGCCACCTGGGTGACCACAGGTGGTGGTGCTGCTGGTTGGAGCCAGTGGTAAGAGAGGGGAAGGTCATCGTTCTGACTGTACTGATAAGTTCATGTTCACATTTCTGAAACCATGAAGTGACATAGTCAAAACTCCAAATTCTTGTTTCCATGAAAGGAACTGCACAGAATGTTGTTCATACAAAGAAAACAATACAAAGCACAACTGACAGCTTCAGCTTTTATTCAGGCACAGTTAAATAGGGATCCTTTAGCGGTATGAATATAATTTATGGAAACAGAGACATTTCAAGCAACTGCACATAAGTAATCAGTTCCTGTTCCCTTTAATGTGTTTACAATTGGTTCTTGTGTCGGCCAAAGGCAGGAGCTAGTTGAAAATGCATTAGCTTGCACTAACATGACCCATGGTATGCTGACAGCTATACATTGTTGGTTATGTTGTGAACTCCATTTATGTTTAAATGATAGTTATGGAATATTTTTAGAAATCAGAACAGGAACTAAAAAGGGGGGAGAACATGACTTCATCACCCTGTCAGGGCATAAATGACTAGGCACCAGAGATAGAAGATGGGAGTAAATGTAAAAACACTTGTCAGGTGAAGTACATATGGGAGACTTGTCCACATTTACACAGTAACATAGGAAGATTCCCTTCTGAAGTCGATCATCTCGTCATGATAGAGCAGAAGGGAAGGAGAGTATCAAGGGTCCCAATAAATATTATATTCAGCAGGTCAGGGAAGTACATACATGAAAATTGTGAAGTACAGTGAAGCTGACAAAATAAAACAAATATTTAAAAGCTGAACATTTTTATGTGTTCAAAAAGTAATTTCAGTATTTCTCCAGGAGCTGTTGACGAATCAAATAAAAATATTGAAAAACATTATATTGAGGTGCAATTCACCTTGTGTCCAATACATGTTCTAGGTACAGTATTTCGCGACCACATTATTTATTATTCTGGAGGTGTGCATAAATACATGATGTCCATCTTGTAGAGTTACATTATAGTTCAACTTCCTCATCAGCTTTCTAAACTTCTCATGAAGGCGACAGCTGTTCTTTAACTAATAATACAAAATAAAAAAGAGATGTAATGTTCATACACATAATTCATATCTGAAGTGTTGAGACCATAGCCTTCTCTCTGTCCAAATTCTATTCAAAACTTGCTGACCGCACAATCAGTTATGATATTTGACAACATTGGCTAAATGCAAGTTATGCATGAAGATTCTTACTAGATGTGTTTTCCTAATACCAAAGTTTGTTTTCTAATTGCTATTCCAGTTTCAATGCAATCAGACAGATTATGTTTAACAGTTCTCTGCCACTGGAAAATATTAAACATACTGCCTGATGCCCTGATCACAATGTAACATAAATAACAAATCCCGCATCCTTATATTGCAGTATAGGAACTGAATATTATAAAGCGAGGAAGCGCTCCAGACCAATCAAAGCGTTCATTTCCCATGCGCATCTGAGTCTAACTCTCTAAAAAAAGGTTGGGCAGACTGATTCAGTAGCAAGTCTTCAGTCATAATCACCAGTCACACTAACAAACTTCTTCTTTATTCTGCTGCAGTTCCAAGGCTGAAAATCAGACATGTCAGACTTCTACAATACGCAGTTCGATTCATGGAGAATGTGGCAGGAAGGCCAGCTGAGCCTTTTACCGCCAATTCCCCTATGCTACTTCAGGGAGCAGCTGCTCGAAAGCTCAAGCTGTTCACTCTTCTCTTCCAATTCTACCTGACCCACTGCTTCAGGCAGTTTCTGGGCCTTTCCCTTGTAATCCAACAGGTTTAGTTGGTGAAGGGAGCTGTACGTTACAGTAAGGGCTCCACCTTTAGGTCCATCTAGGTGCCATCACTAAAAACTACCAAAATGACAGAATTCCTTCCCACAATACCCCTGGGGACCGATCCATTTCAGGTCCCCAGTGGTTTGATTGGACTGATTACTGAAAGTCAAGGACCCAACATAGTGACTCCCATCAAAATGTCCGAGCAGCAATAAAAGCAGGTTAGACAAACTTCTGTATCTTTACTATAACAACAGATAAACAGCAACAAAATCACAGCTCCTAAAGAGGCTCCCTCTGCGCAAGTAGTGACTGCAGAATGGAGCAGATTAACACACTGGCTAGTCACAAGCCTTCAGTCACTCAGACACAGCACAGACTAACTTATAAACACAGGTTAGCCATGCTCTTAAATAAACAGGTGCGGAGGCTCACTAGGGCGCTCTCATGCAAATAGATATAACTACTTAAGACAGGACACCTGACAGTGGGCATTAAGGATCCCAGAAAGATATTATAGTAAATCACAATTTGTAGGGAGGTTACAACAGCATCGTAGTAATTACTTCATCCAAAACCTTACTGCCACATTAACATTGATCAACTTGTCTTTAATTCATGAATGTTTTTGAATAACTCATTTATTTGAATCTGACTATAACTTGCATACATGTAAAGTCAAAATAGAGATCTTTGCAAGTAGGGGTAATATAGTGTTATAGCATGTGGTGAAATTATTATGAAGTATGCAAATATAGGAAGAGTATATTCATTAATAATACCAGGATAATACGTTTTCAAATGGCATTTAACTAATTAATCCAGATTTTTTTTCAATTGAGATAGATCAAATTTTAAATACTATACTGTCGAAATGAACAGTTATCATTAGTTTGCAATATTTTATTTATTCATTAATCTTGAAAAGTTTTGATAGGATAGACATAAACCACAATTCTATTATTTGTATAAAAAGATATTTTAATGTTGTGGTGAACTGTGTTATATTGTGATTTCATTTTGACAACTAAAAAACTCATTTAAAAAAATGTATTACACATCAAACTACTATCACAGATCTTACTTAAAAAGAGTAATAAATAAAAACAATTATCTGTGACCTCTGGATTTGTGTCATTTTATTTATATGCTGTTATGAGAAGGTATGATCAATAACAGTAGCCACTGATGCCACTACTGAGCTAAAATCATGAAATGTTACTAGTTATGCAACAATAAATGAGCGTGCATGTCTTGTGGGATTTACACACAACTTGTGTGGGGTAACACGAAACACAGCTAAGTGACTTTAAATATACAAGTATATAAATCTCACTACTACATGTGCCCTGATGTGCATTGTTGCGATTATAAAAAGATCCTTCTGTTGTTATAAAAATTAATAAGGTGCACAGGTTGTCTGTTGCATTGGGGATTTACATTATGGCTGGAAGTGGACCCAATTTATAAAAACAGCATTCTGTTGTTATAAAAATTAGTAAGGTTCACAGTTTGTCTGTTGCAGTGGATCCACTGCCAGCCATAATGTAAATCATGAGGATCTACATTATGGTTGGCAGTGGACCCAATACCCTCCACCTTCTATCAAACCCTTTCACAGTACCCTACAGTAATGCACATTATGTGGTTTGGCTGAGATGCCATTGTTGGTCATACAGTTGTACTCGACTCCCCAGCTGCAGATTGTAAGGCTAGACAGAGCCTACAACACCTCTGACTCCAGTGGTTAAAAATACATTCTCTCATTGATTATGGGTTAGGGAAAGCTTCACAAAATCTTGTTTTTAACTCCAATAAAAGTCCCAAAACTCTCCAAAGAGCATTGAAAACCCCAGAGCTTCTGGGGTCTCCAAGACCCCTGTCTTAGTTGGTTAGGGACTCAGGGGCCCTAATCAAACTACCTGTCAGGGGCCCCAAAATTCCTAGTTGCAGCCCTGCAAACACAGTATTCTAGTACATAAAATAGTAGTGCAAGTACTATAAATAATACATGAAGGTGTCAGTATTTGACAGTAGCCACATAGTTAACATATCCAGAAAATATAAAATATAAACACAGCTATAGTCAGTATTAAGGTGGGGCTGCAGATGATACAAGGCATGACAAATGCACATTACTGAGATATATACAGTATACATAACATATAACATATAACATAACATAACATAACATAACATAACATAACATAACATAACATAACATAACATAACATAACATAACATAGTTCTATGTGCACCCGACAATGTGAGTACTTGTGCAACATAACTTTGGCTGAGCTCTCTCTTTGATTTTCTAGCCTCAGTAGAGTTGCCCTGTGAGGTTTTCTCAAGGCTAAAGGAAATAATAGCTAGAACCACGTAGGAAGGGAGAGAGCGACGGAGATGAAGAAGGGGAGGGAGGAGGAATAAACAACTATGGTAAGATGAGACGGGACTGAATTGTTTAAGTAGATAAGGGAGGGGGGGCTGCCAGTCTCCCATCAAAACTGTTCTTAATAAAAGGAAGGCTTGTTATTATAAAATAGCTACATTTGCTGCTGCTGGGGAAAAATATAGGTAATCGCCATATAAATCTAAAAATTTTAATTGTTTTCCACAAGACTCGGCAATCTCAGTATTTGTTAAATTTATGTGTAAGACCTTGCATAAACATTGGCTGCAATATTTGGAAAACTTGCTAAAACCAATGCTTTATAACTATAATTCACAGTTTTCTGAAACTTACTGCTTCTCTATCCACAGAAACATAAAAACATAGAATCTGACAGCAGATAAGGGCCACACAGTCCACCTAGTCTGTCCATTTCCATACCTATTGTATAAACTCTAGATCCTATATGATCTGTAGCTTACCTTCTCCTTCCTACCACAAGGGTTGCCATCTGTCTGTCCTGAGCATTCTTGAATTCACCTATTTTTGCCCCTACAACATCTTCAGGGAGGTTGTTTTATGCATCCACCACTCTTTCTGTGCAAAAATACTTCCTCACATTGCCCCTGTCTTCCCCCTAAAGCCTCATGTTGTGAACACTTGTTCTTGCACATCTCCTTTTCTGAAAGATTCTGTCCTCCTGAACTTTGTTAATCCCCTTGAGGTACTCGAAAGTTTTTATCCTATCCCCCCTTTCCTACAGTGTATACATATTGAGAGCCCTCAGTCTCTCCTTGTATGGTTTCTGCTGCAGTCCCTGTGCCATTTTCGTTGCCCTTCTCTGGACTGCCTCTACGCTGTCTATGTCCTTCCGGAGATGCAGTCTCCAGAACTGCACACAGTACTCCAGATGAGGTCTCACCAACTGTCTGAACAGTGGCATCACCACCTCTTGTTTTCTACTAGTGATACCTCTTCCTATGCACCCAGGAATCCCACTGGCATTCCTCACTGCCTTCTCACATCCCTCATACACATTCTAATGTGGGCCAGTCTGCTTCAGTTATTGGGCATTCTCATTATGGAACAGTTTACCTGTTACCATTCACATACTTTCTTCAACCAATCTATTTTGTAATGCATTCTATGAATATTTCAATGGTAAAAATATGTGTTCTTGCTTATGAGTGCCTTTTGTATATTGAATTTTGCAATGTTGTACTATTTATAATGTTGTTAAGTTTTGTTTAATGTGTAATGATAGTATGTACTGTACCTGTGGTGCACCAGGTCATTCCCAAAAAAGGTGCACTGTGCACCAATATGATTTACCCAGTTAGCAAAACTAAACCACAGGCATAGCCTGATCACTGTCAGATACAGATGCAGCTGAATAATGTAAACATGTGATTATACATGAGTTTCCTGAAACTTTGTATAGTGTTTATAAAATTTATATTAAACAGAAGTGTTTTTAGTACAGTGTGGACCATATAAAGAGGATTTCCCTCCAACTGCTGTTTTGCAGATTTTCTCCTAAAATGTTACATATCCGGTTGCATGACTGGGCATCAGGGGGTGCAAGTGTTCAGCTAACAACAATGCAACTCCAGGTTTTCAGATTTTGAATAGCAAAGTATATTTCACAAGAGTAACTCTTTCAACCTAGGGGGACTACAGTACGTTGAGCAGCTCATACAGTGTAATTTGCAGTGATATGTTCTCACAGAAACAGTGCAAAGTGGCAGATATTGTTATAGGTTGTATTAGGTGTGATGTATTGGCTACAACATTGCGTATCCACTAAAATTAGTCTGGCCATTGCTGAAGTAATCCTCCTTCCCCATGTCTTTTATGTTTGTGTGCGCATGTACACAGCAAACATTTTGTTACAAAGAATTGCATTTCAGAGCTGTGTCACTGTCAGGTCCAGTGCAGCTCAGATTGCAGGGATCACGGCAGTTATAGCCAAATGATCAGCTAAGCTGATTGTGTTGCACTTTTCTTTTTGTGGGGTGGGAATTTCTCATAGTTGAAAGGAGCCAACCACTCCATTCACAGAGTAGATGGCACCTTTCATCTGCATAAACACCCTGTTCTATTTTTTTTTTAATCTGCAGTTATAAGTCAATTGCCCATTTTAGCCTGGAACACAAAATCAACTCCTTCTCACAGCCGAGTATCCCTACTACGTCCCAGTCACTTCCCACGCCAAGTCCCTGAAATGTACACCCTCCCACTGCTGAGTATCCTTCACACCTCCCTTTGCTTCCTGTACTCCTTCTTAATTTTCCAACTCTGGGGTGCCCAATCCCCAGTGCTGGCTAATACCCACCCACCCTGCACCTGTTTCCACTGTGCAACACTGGGGAGTCACCCCAGTGCTGCCAAACATGATACCAATGCTGGAGTACCCAATCTCCCAGTGTTGGTACCTGAAATAAAGAGAACTATCTCTCTTAATCTTTTTTATACTTTTTAAATCCCTGTAAAAATGAAAATGGTCCATCAGTGTCTGTTGCTGCCTCTGCTCCTCCACCACTGTTACCCTCACATCACCCAGCACCCACATTCAGCACCCACCACCCCACATGCCACACACCCCTTACTTACCTGCTGGGGATACAACACAGTAATCCTCTTTGGACCAGAGACATGCAACGCTGGACCAGGAACTGAGCAAATCAGGTATGCGGTCAATGTATTTCAATGCATTTTGTACATTACACTGTACTCCTAACTTGGTCATTTTTCTAATATTTTCCCCCCAAATTTTCTACATGACATTTTTGGGACCCCACCTCATGAACAAGGTTGATGAAATTCTTCAAATCTGACTCAAAGGGTGATTTTGTAATTGCTCCGTGAAATAACCATTTGGGCAGGATTTGAAACTTTTCACCTACTGGGTTCATGAGGTGGGTCATAAGAAGGCTATGTTGAAAATTTGTGATAAAAATCTAAAAAAAAACCCAACAAAGTTATGAACTTACATTGACATTTTTCAACACTCACTCATAACTTTGGCAGTTTTTAATATCTGCATTGCAAAATTTTCAGTATAGACATTTTTTTCACACCACCTTATGAACATGATAACCATCGTTTTTCAAATCCTGTCCAAAATGTTCTTTTTTTTTAGCACCTGTGGCCTGAAATGGCATTTTGGCCTGGATCTGAACATTTTCACCTACTAGGTTCATGACCTGTGATCATAAGCAGACAGTGCTGAACATTTGGGGTCCAGATTTTTAAAAAACAAACTTATGAAGGTACATTGACATTTTTTAACATTCGCTCGTAACTTTGGTAATTTTCACACTGTCACACTTCACAGGGACAACGCTCTTTTGCTTATCGAGCGCCACTCTGGTTCAATGGCCTCAGCCCAACCATCTCCTCTGCCCCAACAATTGGTATGTTTAAAACTAGGCTCCGGGACTATCTCACTACCAACAGCTCCTGTGACTGCCCTTGTTTCTCCACTTCCCTTCCTGCTCTAGTGGTCCCCCCCTTCCCCTCCTCACTGGATTCTACCCTCACATCTTGGTATACCCAGTGCTGCACTTTTCACCCTCTCCCCACCCTTTCTACATTCCTTCTGCCCTCCCCTTCCCTCTCCCTATGACTCTGGCACTTCTTATCTGTTGTCTATTTTCTCTGACAAATGCCGCTGGCTGCCTTGTTACAATGCTACCCTTGAATTGTATTAATCTGTACTCTGTTTGCAATGTCCACATTGTTGTAATGTCTGTCTTGATGTTACCCATAATTTGTATTTCTCTGACGTGGAACCTTTGTAAAAGAGACAAGGCTCAAAGGTATTTGTAATCCTAGATTTGATAAATAAAAAATAAATAAATAAATCAAATTTTCAATATTTTGACCCAAATTTTCAACATAGTCATTTTTTCACACCGCCTCATGAAGCTAGCAGCTGCCATTTTTTGAATCCTGGCCAAAATATGAGCTCACACTTGTGGTGCAAAATGACTTTTCATCCAGTATTTTATAAATGACACCTGTCATTTGTAGGGTTCCGGAAGGTTCCATAACAATTTTTTAGGACAGGCCAGAGAGATTTGGAAGGAAAGGCAGGAAGCTTACTCAGTGACCAAGATGCAAGAAGTTTATTTATTAGAGACAATAAACAAAAGATGACAGTTTTTTAACACACTACAGGGTAACAAAATAAACAATGAAACAATATGATCAGGACCAATAATTGGTTGAACCCAGAACAGGGGCTTAGCCCCTTTCAGTCCAAGTCTGGCGTGCACCCAGCCAGGATGACAAAATGACTGGTGAACCAAGCTTGGGCTTTTCTGAGTCGGCTGATCAGCTGGTGGGTATTGACCCCACCAAGCGTGTGTTACAAGCAGGCAATAACGGGGTGTCCCCCCGATGAACAAAACACAAAGAGGCACAATGCTAGATGGCTGAATAACTTGGTGATCCTCTGCGGTTCTGGGCAAGAAGCTGAAGACTTCTGGTTGGCCGGTGGTTTTCCTAGACAATCTGCCGCAATGACCACTAGTAGGTCCCCTGCAACCAGGACTCCTCCCAAGAAGAAGACTGCTGGCAATGCAACTCTCTGGCAGCCTTAAAGGAGCGACATGGGCATGTGCATGCTTCCGGCAGGCCAGCAAAATAAGAAAGGGGCATGCACGACGTTAACTGGGGTCCCTCATGTTTGAGCTGAGGTGGCTCCTAAGCTGACTTACTACTGGATACCTCACTAGCAGCTCTCTACCACTTACCATCGCAGAACTGATGCTGGAACACCTGTGGCGGAACTATGGAGCAGGCTGATGTCACTGGAGGTGGTTCTGTTGCAGATGGCGGATGGGCCCGGGGACCTCCTTGGGTCAGTGTTAGACTCTGAAGAGGCTGGTCCAGGCAGCAAAGGCGAAGCTGGATGTCAAGTACACCAGAATGGAATTTGATCATTAGTCTCAGTTGCAGGCAAATTCCGTTGGTTGAAAAGGGTGCGGTCTTTAGGGCGCTGGGCAGGCAGTAACACAGTTCAGTTTGGGTGGGGTCCAAAACACCTACAGGTAACTTTTTGAGCCACTTAGGCTATGGGGCCATTCCCCTTCCACCTAAGCCATGTTGTACAGTTATGGGTTTTTGCTGCTGTGGCTATTTTTCCAGAGCCAATCCCCCTTTGCTAACAACAAAACTACCTCTGTACTGGGGTCTATTTCCCAACCTGGTCCCACCCCTTTTATGATTTTTAATGAAGGCCGGCCGTGTAAAGGGCCTTACTTAGCCCTGCCCTTTGACTGATATGCATATGGGCCTACACCTCTGGCACAGAATGGAGCCAAAGGAGACCATGAGATCTTTAAGCACATCCCTCCTTTGTCCTCTTGTACCCCTCTCAGGGCTTTTTAGTCCAGTTGTGGTGCCCCTTTTTCTTAGCGCCAGGTACAAGCTGCTATTTAACTTAGACTGGCCATCCCCTGGATACCCTTTGCCAAAATAATAAAATAAAAAAAACTAAATACTTTGGGGCTCTGGTCACACCTGGGATCTTTTGTTTTACCTTCCTGGGCCCTCCAGCCACAGCTGCTTCGTTTCTCCTCCTTGGAGACTGGTGATGTACCCCAGGAGCCCACTGTGCTCCCCATTTAGGTTACTAGAACCCTGGCCCTTTAAGTAATTTTTTTTCTGGGCACTCTGCCCCTTAGCTCCCCTTCCCTTCCCCACTTCCTCTAGCACCCATGGCGTGAGTGTAATTTAAAACTGGGCCCACGGCCCACTCACCCCCATAGCCCTGGTCTGCTGTGCTGCTGAGGAGGGTCCTGGAGACAGCCAGGGAGTCTGACTTCCACCCGACTTTTCTTTTTGGCTGTGCTGCTGGGCGGCGGAACTAAAGGTTTGAGGTGCGTTTTTTGCATGGACCTACGTCTTGGTGGCAATACTTGATCTGCCTGCCCTTTTCTTTCCCCCTTGATGATCAGGGCTCTGCTCATGGAGAGCAGGTGGTGTCAGGGAGCCACACCCCACCCATCAAACCCAGCTGCTGCCACACACCCAGGATGCCAACCAGAGGGGAGTGACGCCAGAGGAGCCACAGGACCACAATAGGTATGCCTTTCCTCCATGCTCTCCACATCCTCCACCCTCCTTGCTTGGCCACTGATTCCCCTTTTTGGCCACTCCCTGATCCTTTTGTAGGGCAGGGGACATCCTGGCTTTTGGCCAGGAGATTGAGCACCACAAGCCTTCTAGGGAGTGTCTCTTGCCTCTGATCTCCCCTTCTTAGCGCCGAACGGCATGAAAGGAAACAAAGGGAACAGGGAGGGGTCAGTGAGACTGCAGGCAAGGGCTGGAAGGGAGGGTGATGAGAAAGAAAGAAATAACAGAAAAAAAAGATAAATAACCCCTAAATTTGGGGCACTGCAATCTGCCCCCCTTAAACATGCATGTCCCCATGTATGGGATTAATTATTATTTTGAGTTTAAAACACAAACCACATTTTAGTACCTAGTCTACTTGTAAACGTTTTGACTGGTCTACTGTAACAGTTTTAACCTACTGCCATAATAAACCAAGAAAAGGGATGGACGGCCTTGAGGTGCCTTTTGGGAGTGGTTCCTGCCTCACCTTGTTGATCTGTCCATTTGTCTTGACAGGAACCTGGCAGGACTTTAGATGCATTCGGTGCACTAGCCTTTGTGTTCCATTCCTGGCTTGGAGCTGATAGCTATGCACTGTGGGGAAAGGGGTGCCCACAATGATATACAGGTCAGGCTTTTACCTTGGCGATGACTTTTCCTCCCCCCGGCACCTTGCCAGCACTTGCTCTCCTATTGGTAAGGGCATCTTTTGATTATAGGCATTGTCCGACTTCTTGTGGTCGTCTGGGTCTGTACACAGTTTTGGACTTGTAGGTGACTGAGGTTCTACTCGAGGAGAGGTCCTTATTTTTTTTTGATGATGCAGCTCCACTGCTAGGACTGATAGTGGGATGGGGGTGCGATTTGCATGCTTTGACAGCTGATATCTGTTACGGTGTCCCAAACTGGATCTGGGTCTTGTGGTTTGTTCATTAGGGCTGGGGCAAATTTAGGGGCCTCTGGGGCCTCTGGCCCTGAACTTAACGCATCCACTAACTTTGCTGCTAAGTTTTGGAAAACTTTAAGGGAGGTAGAAGGCTATAACAGCACTGGCACACTTCACTACAAAATTTTGACTGGTGGTATTCACACTACAGATAAAAATGAGATCCTTGACCTCCTTAACGATCACTTTGCCACAGCAGGGATGGCTTTTGATACCTCCCCAGCAAATGCCATCAGGGTACAGTTCCTTAGTCAGTCATCTGATTGCCATGATCCAGAATCTGTTGATCCTTACTATTGCCATGATCCAGAATCTGTTGACCCTTACTACTCTTTCTCCTTCAATCCAGTCACCATCAAACAGGTTGAGGATCTCCTTCTTCAATTTGATACTAAGAAAAGTGCGGGCGCGGATATGATTGAGCCTTTCTTCCTAAAGTTGTCCTACTATATTTTGGCTCCCACTATTACCCACCTTTTCAATTTGTCTCTCAATCAGGGCTCCTTCCCCAAGGTCTGGAAGACGGCCCATATCATCCCTCTATTCATATCAGGGAACCCCTGCAACCGAAATAATTACCATCTAATCTCCTTGCTTCCAGCCTTATCAAAACTACAGTATTGGAGAAGGTAGTAAATGAACAGCTCAGATCTCATCTAGAAAGTTTTAATCTACTAAACCCAATTCAATTCGGTTTCCGTCCCATGCATAGTACCTCCACTGCCCTTGTTAAGGTTATAAATGACTGGCAGTCCGCACTTGATAACAAACAATACACATACGCCTTGTTTCTGTACCTTAGCAAGGCTTTCGACACGGTGGGCCACGATTTTCTCCTGGTGACCCTGAAGAAAGTTGGGGTGGACAACCTGGCCCTAAGTTGGTTCGCAAACTATCTTGTGGACAGAGAGCAGCAGGTCAAGGCTGAAGGAGACCAATCACCCAAACAAATACTCCTTAGAGGTGTCCCCCAAAGATTCATACTTGGTCCACTTCTCTTTGCCATTTATATTAATTAAATTGACACTGGCCTAAAGTCATTTAGTATTCATCTCTTCGCTGATGATACAGTGCTATACATTGACAGATCAACTCCAGATTAAGCCATTTTGGACCTCCAGAATGATTTTGACATCCTCCAAAAAAATCTACTCAACTTGAAACTCCTGCTCAATGCCAAAAAAACTAAGGCCATGATTTTCTCTCCACTGGCCCCTCATCTCAAAAAAACAAAAACAGATAAGGTTCCTCACATAAGCACCCTTTTGGGAGAAGCCCTGGAGTTTGTGGAGCAATTCAAACCTGGGGGTCTGGACTGACTACAAACTGTCCTTCAATGGTCACATTGAAGATCTCACTAAGAAACTGCGTCAAAGGCTTGGTATTTTCTTCAGGATCAAGCACTCACTAACCCAGGAGGCTAGCAAACTCCTAGTCCAAGCTACCTTCTTGCCTCTCCTAGACTATGCGGACTTCCTATATGGCCATAGTACTAGTACAGCTCTCTCCAAGCTTGATACCCTATACCACAGAGCCTTTAAGTTCATTTTGGATGCCCTTTATGACACTCACCACTGCATCCTCTCTTCTTCCATAGGCTGGAGCTCCCTTAGCTTCAGGAGGCAAAAGAATGCTATTCTATGGACATATAAGGCAATCACTCATAAATTACCTCAGTACCTCACAAGCTGCCTAACTCCCTGCATCCCTAGTGCCTAGTGCCTATTGTCTTGGAAGTCTTACCATCTTATCTCTGGCTATCCCTAAAGTTAAAATGCGCTTTGGTAGAGCCCCAATAAGCTTTACTCTTCCTACGCTCTGTAATAAGACCCAGAAAACCTTAAAGGTCGCTTCCCCTGTCACGTTCTCCCTCTTCAAATCCTTGTTCCTGAGGGCCTTCTCTGAGGTCTGTCATTGCTTCAAGTCAAGGTCTTAACATCACGATTTGTTACTGCTTTAAATTCTGGACTTAAACCCCAACCATTGCCTGTGGCATCTGCTGTGTTTCTCCCTTAGAACAGTCCTTTCTTCCTAGGCCATCATGTCCAACCCTCTCCTATCTCATCTGACCTTCCATCCCCACTCCCTATACCCCCTCTCCTTCCCACCCCACTTGCCAGGCCATGCCTACAGTACTTATCAAAGGACTCTTACATCTCAATATTCATCGCACTTGGACACTAGAGGAACTGTCACTCCTGCCCACTATGACTCCTCCAATGATGTTTACTGTATAAACTTTAACTCATTACCTTACATCCATATATCTGTATCTATGCAATTGTATTTAAATGGCACTACCTCCTGTTGAACCTATTGCTATGTTCTGGCAGAAGTATCTTGTTACATGTGATGGTTATATGTTATTATGTTGTTATTATTACTATGTAATTGTTATGTACATTCACTCAACCTGTTATGTCTTAACCCTGTTGACAATTGTTTTGCCCCAGGTCCATCTTGTAAATGAGTTTGTCTCAATGATGTTCCACCTGGCAAAATAAAGATTTTGAATGAATGATTGATTGATTGATTGGATGCAAATGCTGGCTGGGAGGCTCTTTTTCACTACTGGGGTGTCAAGTCCTGGGGACCCTTGCAATTTTTGGGGGCCTGTAGCATTCAGCTGGGTGCACTCTTCCTTTTGCAAGGATTCCTGTAGTCCCACCATGCATTTGCTGAGCTCTTTTTTTTTTTTGTGTTGTGATGAGCAGTGAACGGTTTAGGTCTTTGATCATTACGTCGTAGCCTCGGATTATTTTGGTGCACTGGTCTGCTACCTTTTTATGGTAGAGGACTTGCTCGGCCTGATTCTTAATCTGTTGATCTTGCTGACAGAGTCTTTTTGAAGTCATTACATTTATTTTGCAGCTCAGTATTTTGCTTGGCATATGTTGCAACCCGCTGAATAAGCTCTTGGTAGCAAGCCTCCCATTTTAATCTGGAACCAGCTGCCTTACATTACAGGTGACAGCACTTACCATGTATGCAGTTTTCTTCACATGGGCCTCTGGACCATTGGCTGGGCCTCTTGAAGGTGCCATGACAGCTTGGTGGTGCTGCTCGATTTTTCCCATTTTCCTTCTGGTGTACTTATGCAGCTGGTGCCGAGCTTTCTGGACATCACTGCTTCTGGCATTATTTCACTTGTATGGTCGTTGAACAGGCTCCATGGTCTCTTGGTCTGTGTGCATGGTCCTGCCCTGCTTCACCCACCAATGTGGATGCTGCCCAATCTGGGGCTGGGCCCCTTGCTTCATTTCTGCAATGAGTGCTTCCAGGTCCCCCACCTGATATGCCACACAGACCCGTTTCTCTTGCATAACCCGGTGGGGAGCCCACTCCATCTACCTCATGAAGCTGGCAGCTGTCATTTTTTGAATCCTGGCCAAAATATGAGTTCACACTTGTGGCACAAAATGACTTTTCATCCAGTATTTTATAAATGACACCTGTCATGTTCAGAAGTGGGGGTCATAAAAAGACTATGTTGATATTTGGGGTCAAAACTGTCACAAAAAAAACAATTATAAAGTTACAGTACATTGTTTGCAGGGTTGTCCTTTGGAACAATGGGGACCACGTTGCCTTCCTGCACCAGTGACCTGAGTTCAGGTGTAAGTTCAGTGAGCCGGCTGAATGTGCTGAGGGTAAGGCAAAGACACCATAGTGTGTTGCACTGGTCTCAGCCTGGGAAGGGTCAGAGCAGTGTTCTGGCTCACACACAACACCTTATGGTGGGCCAGGGAGCCCTCCCTCACAAGGGGTTTATGATTGTGTTGAGGCCTGATGGACCCTTGCTCTGCATCTAGACAAGTAGGCTACCCTGATAGATTTAAATTACAGCTGCTGTTAGTAGGAAGTCAGGATCCACCGTGAATTACTCATCTCACTAGGCATGTCAGACACATGCCATCCGTGCAAACATTAGACATTGACAAATGCTTTGTTTCTGCAGCTGTCACTGACCTGGGCAGACACAGTGCTGTTTATGACTGCATCAACTTCTTTGCTCCCCTGGCTAACTAAGGTCTACACCACTGCCCCCTTTATACTATGATGAGGTGGCTCCCCCTTCAACAGTTAAATAGCTTTTTCCTTAGGCTGTCTTAATTTTCATTAGGTTGCCTGATCAAGACTACTGTCACCCAAACCTTGCACTAGAAACTTAAGCTCACACAACCCTCATCTCATTACTGTAGCTCCTGTCTCCCCTAATAAGGGCCATCAATTTTTTCCTCACCTTATCCCAAAACTCTGGAATGTCTCGCTAACGTATTATGTGAATCTCCCAATCACTCATTGTTTAGAAACAAACTTAGAATGCATCTAAAGGATAAATACTTTAATTCCTGTTCTTTATTGTACTCTGAGAACTGAATATGTGTTCTCATTCTGTAAAGTTGATTTCCCCAAGTTATGTATTCTGTACCCACACTATGTAATTCTTGCTCTATGCATGTAGTCAAGTAGCGCAATGTTATCTCTGGCCTGGGTTGATCTTGTTAATGGGATATTTAGCCCAATACTATTGCCCGGGTAACAAATAAATACAATAATTTAATTTCCCCAAGAGAAAAGAGTATGCAAACTGCAGCCTCTTGTAGAATTATCTGAGTGTAGTTTTTATGAACACTTTACTGCCAATTATTTGTAACAATGGTACAATGGCAGAAGACATTTGCCATGCTACTGCTGATCTGACTGACTCCACTGTTTAGTTAAATGATATAATCTCTACTGGGTAACCATTCTGTAGCTGTACCCTGTTGTAATTTCATAATTAGCGAAACCACACTGGCCATACTGTCTTATTAGGATGTCAAAACATTTTACATAAAAAAAAGGTTAAATCTGCAATAAAATATATAAAAATAACCTATTTCTTGAACTATTTGAACTATTTGATGCAGACACACTAAAATGTTTCCATCTGCTATATATACGCCTCATTGTAAATTTGCTTCAGCTCAATATAAGAAGGACCCTATTGTAAATGAGTTTTGGCTCAGCTGGGCTATCCTTTTCTTGATTTTCAAGAATAAACAATTACTACTACTACTACACTACTACTACTAATGCTAATAACAGTACATTATTGTTAGAATTTGACTTTCTAATTACATGAATGCTTTTAACAATTAACATCTACCATCCCCACCTTCACATACATAATACATACATACACTAAACCATTTCAAAAATGAGTCCTTTATAGTTAAAAGGTAGCATTTTTCACTATTTTCTCATACAATAATGAGATGTACTTAATGGACAACAGATAAACTGAATGGAATGTGGCTCAATTTCAGATTCATTTCTCTCTGCTCTTCCATGCTGTAGGGCATTGATTATCAATTTCCCTTTCATATCAGCATCTGGTTTTCTACAACAAAAATTATGTAGCCCACAGATCTACATCTGTCTTTCTCCACCCACATTGCTAGAGAAGTGGATAACTAAGGAAATTAAATGCCAACAATAGAGATACAGCACTGTTGGAATGCTGGCTCCTTTATATTTCAACCCCTATAAACCTGCATGTTTCCAAAAGGCTTCTTAAAGGGTAGCAGTGGCAGTGACTCAGTACTGTTGGTTGCATGCCTACCTCTGGACTATAAGATCAGAACATTGTGGGTTCTAGTCCCACACCAGGAACATGGGCTTATACAAAATACTAACACTGAAGCGCAGCACTAGGGGGTGTTACACTGTTGAGTTCTCCTTTCTATGAGACATTAAACTGAGGTCCCTTCTGCCCATCTATAATATGGTGACTGTGCAGGTGGAAGTTAAAGATCCCAGGGCACTTATCATAAGAGTAGGGGATTTTCTCAGAGGTCCTGTCCAATCTTCCATTGAAATTAAAAATGGACCATGTTCCTTTTCCCTAGGACACACATCAAAACACATTGTCACAGATCAGTGTGCATTTCCCGGTCAAAAAGTGCAAATAAATAAAGTAAAAAAAAAAAAAATGAATAGCAAACAATCATTTCCTCTTAAAATCAGTTTTTGGGCCACCTGATCACCTCTTGGTATGAGATAACACTTGCTATGCTGATCACCTAATGGTTAGTAATAGAGCTTGCTATGTCAGTGACCTTGCTGAGCAATGGAGCATGCCATGATAATGAAATAATAGCAACTGGTAGAGCTTGTTATGCTGATGACCTAATAGTAAGCAACGGAGCATGCCATGCCAATCACTTAATTGTATGCAGTGGGTGGAGCTTGCCATGATGATGTCCTAAAAGTAAGCAGTGGAACTTGCCATGCTGATGACCTAATGGCAAGTAGTGGATCTTGCTATGCTGGTGTCTTAATGGTAAGTAGTGGATCTTGCAGTGCAGATGAACTACTAGTAAGTGGTGGAGCTTGCCATGCCAGTGACTTAATGGTATGCAGTGGAGCTTTCTATGCCAATGACCTAATAACAATCAGTGCATCTTGCCATATTAATGACCTAATGGTTAGCAATAGAGCTTGCTATGCTGATTACTTAATTATGAGCAGTGTAGCTTGCCATGCGGTTGACATAATGGCAATCAGGGGAGCTTGCCATGTGGATGACCTAACTGTAAGCAGTGGAACTTGCCATGTGGATGACCTAATGGTAAGCGGTGTAGCTTGCCATGTGGATGACCTAATTGTAAGCAGTGGAACTTGCCACGTGGATGACCTAATGGTGAGCAGTGTAGTTTGCCATGTGGATGATATACGAACATACAAACATATGAAGAAGCCAGTAGAAGAAGGCCATTTGGTCTGTCTAGTCTGCGCGTATTGCAGGGTACACAGCTTGAGCTACTGTCCCTGCCCTCCCTCCCCACTCCTCCCATCCTCCCTATCCATGATCCTTACATCCCCCTTTGCCTATCCCAGCCTTTCTAAAAGCTGCCCACTATCTTCAATGAGATCACCTCCACCGACAGCACATTCCAGGTGTCCACTACCCCCTCTGTGAAGAAATGCTTACTGACCTCCCTCCTCAACCTCTCACCCTCCAGCTTAAAACTGTGCCCCTTAGTGTTATGGTTGCCACTTAGCTTAAAGAGGCTCTCCTTATCCACCTTATTTATCCCTTTCAAGTACTTGAAGGTCCCAATCATGTCCCTGTTCTCTCTCTTGTCTTCCAGGGAGTACACATTCTGTGCCTTCAACCTCTCCTCATATGCCTTACCCTGCTGACCTGCTATCATCTTTGTAACCCTTTTCCGGACCTTCTCCAGCAGGTTAATGTCCTTTTTGAGGTGTGGGTACCAGTACTAAACCCCATACTCTAGATGAGGCCTTATCAGTGACCTGCACAAGGCCAGTATAACCTCCTCTCTCCTACTACTGATTCCCCTAGATATGCATCCCTGCATCTTGTTTGCCTTTGCTGCTGCTGCTTTCTTGCACTACTTGGAGTGCTTCAAGTCACTAGTAATACTAGTTAGTAGTACTAATAATAAGCAGTGTAGCTTGCCATGTGGATGACGTAATGGTAAGCAGAGGAACTTGTCATACTGATGATCTACTGGAGCACAATAAAACTTGCCATGCTGATGATCCAGGTTAATGACTGTAAACCAGGTTGTCACAAATCCAACAGCAGAGGCAGCTTTGAGCTTCCCACATCTTGGAGGGTATGTGGTTTAAGAGGAGGGAGTCTTTTAGGTAGCATCACATGGCTTCAGACACAGGGCTGGAATGTTGCTGCTGACATGACACAGGACATACTTACATGTGATGCAATGGTGTATTATCCAGTCCTGTGCCAACGGATGCCCATCAGAGTGTGGCAGGTGAGCCTGGTTGCAGACTACCTCTGACCAGCCAAAAAGGTCTCCTGCCTTGGGCCATGCATTAGTGGTATGATTTAGGGGGATGAAGAACAGGCATAATGGCACGCAGGTGGATGGTGCCGACATACTCTCTGCACTCTGTTGTGCTGCTCAGTCCTCTGAATCCCTTCCCCCATTGAGTTGGGAAATTCTTGGCACCTCTACTCCCAACTGGCCAGTCCCACATAGAGGGATAAATGAGGTGAAATTCATGAGGGATCAGGCAGTGGGTATCTTGGGATTGCTCCCATAGAAATGTATCATAGGCTTGTGGACTAGAGGAAGGACAGTACTACCCATTGGGTAAGAAATGAATGATAGGAAAAACAAAACATTTTTTTTTTTTTTTAGTTTTTATTGACCAGGTAAGTGCACTAGATATATCCTGCCTGTTTTCAGGCATGACCCGGGGGAGGGGGATACAGATGAATGCCAACTGACCCTGAACCAGATTAAGCTGTTGGTGGTATTTTTATTGAATGACGGAAATTTGGCCAGGACACCGGAGAAATTCCCCTACTGCACTGCCGTCAGTAGGGGGAGATTATGGCTGTCTGAGTTGCGTGATGGCCACTCGGACTATGGCTGTGCAGTGCGAGGATGCACTTCTGGTAGGAGAGTTAGCCTCCTCTTCTGCTATGGATCGACCAGAGGCTGAAAATTTGAAAACGTTTCCGGACCTTGTTCAGGGTAAAGCTGACGAAACTACGGAGTTGTATGTTTCAACAGAGGATATTTTTACAGCGGTTTCTACAGTTGGTTCCACTGCCATTAATTGTGCGGAAAATACACCTGAGAGAAAGGATGTTCGTGTTATTACAAAGGATTCAGAGCAAAGAGTAGCAAGCCATAAGTCTACCTTTAATACGGAGCAGCAGACTGGGTCGGCTGTCATTTCTCTTTCTTTGGCTATCAGTACAGCGTCTGACGCAGTAACATCAAAGGCTTCTCCACAGCCGGGTGAGCCATTTCCGCCTTTGGCACCTTTTTCCATTGACATTCCTACTGAAGATTTTCAGGCTGGCAGTATCGATTCTGCTACTGTAGAACTGTGCCTAAAGCCTGTAGTAAATCCTGCTGTTCTTACTAATGGTACAAGTCCCTCGGGTTTTACTGCAAATCCACCAACAGTTGCAGTACCACGGACTAAAGTGGATTGTGAGCCGGGTCCACAGCTGCCTAAAATGTCCGGTTTTGTGTTTAAACCACCAGAAACAGCTGATAGTTTATTGCAGCTTTCACACCCGGTGCACTATCAAACAGTGCATGATCAGCAATCAACAGCCACAGTTTTTTTCTTTACTACCCTGCTAAATAAAAAAGTTCAAAATACAGTCTCCGGGAGTAATCTGATGCCTTTAGAAAATCTGGCAATTCCTTGTCCACAACGGCTGTTGGAATCTGCTACTGTTACTCCCATTACTACTGCATCTATGGTGGAGCCAGTCGCATCTAGTGATATTTGGTCCCCTCAAAAAGCTCTTTTAGAAGCAGGCTGGAAAAAAATGTCAGGGGGAACTTGGCTTCCGGATCCTGCATGGGACTCTACTTTTGATTTTACATTATCTTCCCCAGACTGGAAACCGACGTCTGACACACGTCCTATGAGCGCTCCAACTCGTTTACAAGACTCTTCCAAAACTATCCTGAATACTGCACCAGCTATTTCGGCTCCGGATTGTGGTCAGGAAAAGAAATCGGCTCCTGTCCCAGATAACATTACAACAGGAGAGCATATGGACAATACTAATCAAAACAGCATACCTGCTCAACGCAAACCCTTGATGTCAGATTTATTTTCTCATGCAAAAAAAGAAGCAGCACCTTGAAGAAATGCTATTCGTATTAGATATAAAGGGGGTTTAGCAGATAGATCAGACCGCTATTATGTGGCCAGAACTTTATTGAACGATTCTTTGCATTTCTCTCATACTGATGTGTTTGCTTTTATAAATATATCAGGGGAAGATAACTTTGATATAAGTTTCCAAACATCGCATGCCTTGGACCTGTTCTGGGAACGTTATGGGCAGGTGAAATTCTCTCCCTTATTGACCCCTTTTTTGGTTATCACACTAACTAAACCCATTATAAAATATGTTACAGTTATGTTTCGCAATGAGGGGGTCCGTGTGGACGATATTACTTTTTGGTTCACTCAGAAATGTGATGTGCTTAGTTCTCCAGAAGCAATTCTGGATTCTGAGAAATTTTGGACAGGGGGATGGAAATACAAAGTGAAGCTTCGTCAGAATGATTCTGGAATTGAACATATTCCTAATTCTTTTCTATTAGGAAGAGATAGAGGGGTATGTTTCTATGGGGGGCAGCCAAGAGCGTGTTACAAGTGTGGGGCCCGTACTCATCTATCAAGTACTTGTGATAAACCACAGTGTGACAGCTGTGGGGAAATAGGCTATGTCACAATGCAATGTGCTAATCACACCAAGTGTGATTTGTGTGAAGAATATGGTCACACTTTTGGAGAATGTTCCTGGGCAGCAAAGAATAAAGCTACCTGTGCTAGCCCTGATTTACTAATACAGCAAGCTCAAGAAACAGTGGCCCCTGTGGAAAAAACTCCCCCACTTTCCTCACCAGGCCCTTCTTCACCATTACTTTCTGGTTCGGTTTTACCTAGAAGTATACCATTTCAGAATCCCCCCCCACTCCTCTGTCTGTTCCAACCAACAGTTCAGTTGAACCTCCTCAGGAAATTTGTTTGACATCAGATTTAGTTTCTGAAACAAAATTGTTACTGCCTGTGTGCTATACTGATCCACCCTTGTCAAAGGAGTCTTTTCCTGCTCCCTCAGTGGCTTCCCCTCTTCCTAGAAGAAAGTCTACTAGATCTTCCAGATCAACCCCCCCCATGTCTTTAGAACCTATAGAGACTGATAATTCATATTCAGTACTTTTCTGGGGAGACTCTGAAATGGATCATGGGGATTCTGATTCGCAAGCTTCGAACTTGGACCCTGGTTTTCAGAGTCATGGGGATTATAAGGGGAAAAAAAAGAAAAAAAGAAAAAAATAGTGACTGGATGTTGATTTTGTATACTCATGACTACATTCTGTTGGGGTTCTTTTAATACACATAGTATTCTCAATTATGAGAAACGACAGGCAGTTTTTCAATATGTACATGATTCAAAAATTGACGTATGTTTCTTGCAAGAAACTTGGATGCATTCTGCAGAGCAATTAGTGGCTTTTAAAAAGGATTGGCAATGGGGTCCTTCTTATTGGTCTTTTGGCCCAGACAAGGCAGATGGTATTGGTATTCTCTTTAATTCTTATAACTTCACTATTAGGAAATTGATTGATTTACAGGCCGGAAGAGTTTTGATTTTGGATGGATTATGGGGAACAACACACTTTAGGTTTATTAATATTTACAATCCTCAATCTAAAGCTGAACGGGTGGCCCTTTTTAAAACAATTCAACCTCTTTTTGTCACTACTTTATTAGTCCTTTTTGGAGGAGATTTCAATTGTACCTTACCCCTGAAAAAAGTGTTTTCTTCTTCACAGGTAAAAAAAGAAAATTTATTGTGATTCCCAGGCTTTAGGACATTTGGTCCGAATTGCAGATCTTACGGATTATAGAATACATCAGATTTCAGGGCCAGAATTTACATATGTTCGGAGTAAATATTTCACTACGATTGATTATTTATTTGTTTCCCAGAATGTATCAGTTAGGGATTTCAAAATTTGTCCAGCAGAATTTTCAGATCATCTTTTTTTATTTTGTACCATTTCTTTGGGAACACCACATACATGGAAATCAAATAGATGGAAACTTATTTCTTCTATTTTAGTACATTTATCGGTTCAGCATAATATTTTTAATCTCCTGACAGCAAGATTATCTGTAGCTTTTTTATATCATGATATAGGGGAATGGTGGGCAATAACCAAATCTGATTTGAAACATTGGTTTATAAAATATGGGAAACAAACTAGGAATAGGAAATTTTTAAAATATCTTTCACTTAGGCAGCAATTGCAAAAACTTTATACTTTTTCTTATACTTCAAAATTTGATTATACGGATCAAATTTTATACTTAAAAAAATAAATGTTGTCTTATCAATATGATAGAGCTCAAACAGTTCAGGCCTTGTTTTGTAATGGGACCCAGAAAGCTCCTATAGGTGATCCTTTTGAAACTTGTAAATCTTTTAAAAACTCTACCAATCTGGATATTCTAATTGATCAAGATGGGAATCATATAGATACAATTGAGGGGATTAATGATATGCTGAATAATCATTGTTTTTCCTTAGCCCCCAAAACTGTTATTTCCCAGGAAAATATTAATAAGTTTTTACAGGATATTTCAGTTCCACTTTTTCCCAGTGAGATTTTGATCCTACAAGACTCGATCACTGTATCTGAAATTGAGATGGCCATCAAATCCTTAAATAATATTTCATCACCGGGGATCAATGGTCTTACTAATAAATTTTATAAATCTTTTTCACACATGGTAGCACTCTGTTTAAAATTGGTTTTTGATTATTTTTTTAAAACAAATACCATGTCTTCTTCTTTTTCAGAAGGGTTAATGATTTTCTTATTTAAAAAAGGACTCCGAACCGATATTAAAAATTGGAGACCTATTACTTTATTGAACTCAAACTACAAAATTCTGACTATTGTGCTTAATAATCTTTAAAAACATTATGCAGCTAAAGTCATTTCTCAACATCAATACTGTGGCCTTCCCAATAGAATGATACAAACTGCTTTAATGAATATTAGGGATGTCATTGAACACTCCACAGATTTAGGAGCAGCAAACTGCATAGTTAGCAGATTTAGAAAAGGCCTTTGATAGGGTTTATCAGCCTTTTTTATATCAAGTTTTAAAATGCTATCATGTTCCTTTTCAAATCATACAGAGCATAAAACTCCTTTATCAACATTCCTGTATTTTCCCAGTAATACAAGGTCAGACTGCTTCTGGTTTTTCAGTTTCTACAGGGGTTAGGAAGGGATGCCCCCTAAGCCCATTGTTATATATTTTTTCTTTAGACCCTTTGTTGAAAAAGTTAGTGGACACTCCTTTATGGGAAGGTATATCAGGCATAGGTATACAAAGGCAGCTGCTAGTACAAGCATATGCGGATGATGTTTGTTGTTTTTTTGCAAATCACACTTCTTTTATTTTTTTTTACAGGAATTTGAAAAATATGCTTGCATTTCTAATGCAAGATTAAATCTTGATAAAACTCGAGGTTTGTTTATTGGTAATGGACATGATTCATTGGTAAGAGATTTTGGTATCAATTTCTCTGTGGAACCCATTGTCATTCTTGGTATTTTATTTGGCTCCCAAAACTTGCCAGTAGATAATTGGGATATGGTCATTAAGAAACTTGAGCCTAAAGTTTCCAGATAGAAGCAGTGGAAACTTACACAGCAGAAATGCATTCATCTTTCTAAGCAGTTTCTTTTGCCTTGTTTACAACATGTGGCAAAAATATTCCCTTTACCTATTGCATTAGAAACCAAGGTTTACAGTTTATTCTTCCAAATGTTATGGGGCAATTGGCTTAATCCTATCAAAAGACATTTTTCTTATTTGGATAAAACTAAGGGTGGCATTGGCATGATTGACCTGGTTGTTTTTTGTTTTTCTTTATTTTTTTCAGTTACCGTTTGCAGTGGTTTATTAGCTGTTTCAGAGGGTGGCAATGTCTGGGTCCAATCACTTTTACATCATTATCTGGCTGCTTGGAAGCATACTCCACCAAGATGTAATAAATATCTACATGTACCATTATACTTTAAACCTGCAGCACATAAATTGTATAAATGGGGTATTTCTAAAGAAATGGTTTTAGGTTGCTATGGGAAATCTCTCTATAAATCCTTGATGGGTTCAATCTATCCTTTGGCCCCAGTTTTAAAAATTGTCCTGAAGCTGACAATCACCTAATCCTATCTCAACTTAATAGTACCAGGCTTCCTCCTCAGATGTGGGAAACCCTGTGGTTATTAAAATATGGAAGACTGAATCTGAGAGGTAATGCAAAATATAAAGTTAAAGAAGAAAGGAATTGTTCCTATAGGGATTGCATTAATTTAGAAGAATCTACTGAACATTTTTTGTTACATTGTTCCTTCTCACAAAATTGCTGGGGTTTTTTTTGGCAAAAAAGTGGAATTTCAAATGGCTGGCCTTTTTAATTTATGACATTTTGGTAATTGGTAAATATCCCTACAGTTTATTGATGTTCCATCATGAAACTTTATCTATTTTTTTTTGTTTTCTCTGTTTTTATTTATGGCAGGCACACTGTCAGTGGGTGCTTTATCAAAAGAAAATGGATTACATAGTTTTTTCCAGATTGATTATGCAAGCGATGGGAAAATTATATGATAGGGTTTGTTGTTTTTTTCCCTCTACTTAAACCATTAGATGGTGGAAAGGTTTTCATATATTTATTAAATACAAGTACAATGTCTGTTTTTTTATTTTTCTGATATTTTTTCTCCACTGTAGGATGTTTTGTTTTTCTGCATGTAAATTATTAGTTTATTTTCTGGAAGTGTTTTCTTTTATTTCTTTCTCTTTTGTTTAACTTTGATGTATTGCTTAATAATGTGTTTTGATTTGTTCCTTTCTGTTTTTTTCTGTACAATAAAAATTCCCCTACTCTTTTTGATAAGTCCTATGGGATAGTTAACATCCACCTGAACTACCACCAATCCAGGAAGATGGGACCTCAGTTTAACAGCTCATCTGAAAGACGGCACCTCAGAAGTGCAGCACCCCTCTCATGCTGCACTACAGTGTCAGTACTGGGATAGTAACCCAAGTGCCAGATGTGGGAACTGAACCCACAGTCCTCTGATCTCCCGGCCTCAGAGGTGAGTGTGCTACCTACTGAGCCACTGACACTGATAAAAATGTTTTAAAGGTTTTATGTACGCAAACCTATGAAAATTCCTGGGAGTAACCCTCAGACAATAACATTGAGATAGAAGAAGAAAATATTTATGCAGTGCCCATGTCAAAGAATCAGTGCGCCTTACATATTAAAATAAAAAAAAATACAGTACATCACATGTGCCACAAAACATGAGTATATAGATAAGCAATCATCAGTACTACATAAAACATACAATATGTAAAACAAGCTGCCAGTTTAGTGCATGCATTTACTATCATGAAAGATTGAGGTGGAATATCAGGTATAAGGTCAGGGTGGGCAAAGTTGAAGAACCATTTCCTGGTCCCCACCTTGAAATAGCTCAGATTTTATAATCCATAGATGTTTGGTGAAAGGAGATTCCAGAGGATCAGGGCAGCTGCCAAGCATGGCCTGTCCCCTGTTAATTTTGATTTTATGTGAGGGACCACCAGAGCTCCTGACCCCCAGAACAGAGAGCTGTATCTAGTCTATTGGTGGTCAGAACTTTGCAGAGGACACAGACTCTTAAAACAGTTCCAAAAACTACCTCTCCCAACTTTTTTGAGCCACTCTATTTCTTCTTGTTGTCATGTATTTCCATATCATATTACTTATGCATGCCAGATAGATAAAGTAGGTGATTTAATGGCTTTTATTGAACTACCTGGAAATTTTCAGGACACAAGATTTCAGGCTTCACAGTGTCCTTCTTTAGATGATTTTTTTGTTCCATAAAGAAATTGAAAGGGTCCAACTATAAGACCTTAATTACTTATTTGTTTGCCTTTTTTTTTTTATCATGACACATTTTCTCCCCTGCTGGTCAGTCCCCATCCAACCAACGCCCCCAGCCCCGTCCTCTGGAATCACTGGCTCTTACCTGCCTGGCCCAGGAGTGGCACATATGGGGGGTCAGTCTTCACCCCAGGAGTCAGCGTACATGTGCATGGAGATGCGCATGTGCCGGACAACCCTGGTCACAGCCTCCTTCCCCCACCCCCTGGCCTACTGCCTAGGCCCCCCTCTGGCCTGAGCTTCCTCCAGCCTCCACTGGGGGTCACCCATCAACCAATTGATGCTGCGCTTCCTCTCCAGAAAGGAGAGCCTGCCTGTTGGCCGCTCCATCCAGCTCCGCCCTCCCACCCCGTGCCAAACTCCAATGCCCTAGGCTCATTCCCGAACCCGGGTCACTGGCATGGGTCACGGTAATGCACCAGCACCGTAGCCCTCTACATCACCAGGCCAACTATTTGTTTGTTTTTGATAACTGTGTAAGTACACTAGGCAATCAAATACCTTTTTTCATGTATGACCTGGTCAAAATCAAGACATATAAGAACCTTTATTAGAACCTTTTGTAGTTTTAATTCTAAATATTCTCTATAAAGTGAGACAGAAATGATAGATAGATAGATAGATAGATAGATAGATAGATAGATAGATAGTAAGTAGAGCAGAGAAGAATAGAGCAGAGCAGACAGATCTATAGATAAAGACAGACAGACAGACAAAGAGATACTTTTATTTATATAGCACCCCATTGCAGAGCTCAGGCATTGTACATACAATGTAAACATGTAACTATTAAAAAAAAAAAAAGAAAAATTAACAACATAAAATTTAGAATCATCATTAAAAATGTTGAAAGCACTGCCGGCCCAATGGAGCAGAGGGCTGAGGCGCCTTGCATCTTACCTGCCGCCATGTCTGTGACCTGGGTTCAGAATGAGCCCAGGGCGTCGGGCTGGCCAGGGTGAGGAAGACTGATCATCCCACACACTGAGCTCCTCCTCAGGGAAAGGGGGGCATCATTCTACTGAATGACTGCAACCTAGGACACTTGTTCTACCCCCACTACCTCCACCTTGGGAAGGGGATTCGATGAGTGACTACTGTGGAGAAAAGTAAGCTGTAGGAGAAGGCAGGTGAATGGGTTGGTTCAGGGGGGTGGCAGACCTGAGAAAGGGCCAGAGGGTAGGTTGGTGAGGGGGAGAAAATAGTAAGCTAAAACAAAAAAATTATTAAAAGTCAGCATGAACAGGTAGATTTTCAAAAGCCTTCCTAAAACACTCTGCTAAGAAGACAAGGCAATTTTATTTATATGTTGCCAATCCCAGAGGCTCTGGGCGTCTAACATTAAAAAAGCATATAAAATAAACAACATATAAGAACAGGTCTATAAATCATTTAAAATCAGGAATCCAGGCTAAAATGTAAATTAAAGAAATTGGTTTTTAAAGACCTTTTAAAAGCAGCCAGTGAAGGAGCACCTCTTACCTCCCAGGGAAGAGCCTTCCAAAGAATCAGGTCAGCTATATCAAATGCCCTAGCACCCGAGGATTTCAACCGAGATCTAGGTATGGAGAGGTGGTCTGCTTCTGCTGTTGGGAGGGCGCGACCAGAAGTATATGGCATCAGGAAATCTTGCAGGTAGCCTGGACCCAGACCATGCAGGACTTTGTATGTCAACAAGCACACCTTGATGCTGATGTGTCACTGAACAGGCAGCCAGTAGAAAACACAGAGAACCAGTATGAGGTGCTTGAACCAGGAGGTCCCAGCAACCATCTGTGCAGCTGCATTCTGTACTAGCTGTAGGTGATGCATCAGCCTCGTGGATAGCCCAGGGTAGAGAGCATTACAGTAATTCAACATAGATGTGACTCAGGTTGCCAGATCAGTCAGTTCAAGATAGGGCTTGATCTAGGCAATGTTACAGAGGTGGCGAAAGCCACTGCGGACAACAGCCAACACCTGGAACATCAGAGTCAGCTTGGAATCCATAATGACCCCCCAGATTGTTCACCCTAACTGCAGTGCCAAAGGCCACTGTGTCTAACACAGAAAGGGCTGCACTGCCACTTGTTGCTGCAGGACCCTCACCAACCCGGGTTCCACCAGTAACACCTCCATCTTTAATGGAAACATAGAAACATAGAATCTTACAGCAGATAAGGACCACTTGGCCCACCTAGTCTGCCCATTTCCCTACCTGTTGTATAAACTCCAGCGCCTATATGATCTGCAGCTTACCTTCTCCTTCCTACCACTAGGGTTACCTTCTGTCTGACTCATGAATTTTGAATTCATCTATTGTTTTCACCCCTACAACCTCCTCAGGGAGGCTGTTCCAGACATCCACCACCTTTTCTGTGAAAAAATACTTCCTCGCGTTGCCCCTGAATCTTCCTCCCTTTAGTCTCATATTATGACCCCTTGTTCTTGCACATCTTCTTTTCTGAAAGATACTGCCCTCCTGAACTTTGTTAATCCCCTCAAGGTACTTGAAAGTCTCTATCAAGTCCCCCTCTCCCTCCTCTCCTTCAGGGTATACGTATTGAGTTCCCACAGTCTCTCCTCATGTGGTTTCTGGTGTAGACCCTGCACCATTTTTGTTGCCGTCCTCTGAACTGCCTCCACCCTATCTATGTCCTTACAGAGATGAGGTCTCCAGAACTGCACACAGTACTCCAGATGAGGTCTCACCAACTGTCTGTGCAGTGACATCACCACCTCCTGTTTTCTACTGGTGATACCTCTCCCTATGCATTCCAGTATCCCACCGGCTTTCCTCACTGCCTTCTCACATTGTTTGGCTACTTTTAGGTCATCTATTATGACTATTCCAGGTCCCTTTCTAGTTTGGTTGTCATTAGTACCTCCTCCCCCATAGTATGTATTCCTCCCCTTGGTTTTTGTTCCCCAAGTATATGATTTTGCATTTCTTTGCATTGAATTTTAGTTGCCACACGCTTGACCACTCGTCCAACTTGCCTAAGTCTCTTTTCATTTTCTCCACACCCCTGGAGTGTCAACCCTATTGCAGATCTTTGTGTCATTTGCAAAGAGGCATACCTTTCCTTCTAGACTCTCTACAATGTCACCTATAAAGACATTAAATAGGACCTGCCCAGCACTGAACCCTGTGGCACCCTACTGGTTACCTCCCTCTCTTTGGATTGTACTCCATTTACCACCACCCTCTGTGTCCTATTGCTAAGCCAATTCCTGACCCAGTTTACCACCTTGGGACCCACTTCCAGATTGCCCAACTTGTTCACTAAGCTTTTGTGTGGGACTGTGTCAAATGCCTTGCTAAACTCTAGGTAGGCTACGTCCACTGCCCCTCCCTGATCTACTACCCTTGTCACCCAGTCAAAGAAATCTATCAGATTTGTTTGACAGGACCTTCCTGCTATGAATCCATGTTGCCTTGGGTCTTGTGTCCCGTTGGCCTCTAGAAATTCTACAGTCCTTTCCATAAACACTGATTCCATCTTCTTCCCTATCACTGAGGTGAAACTAACCGGCCTATAGTTTACCACTTCTACCTTGCTCCCACTTTTGTGAAGGGGTATCACATTTGCCCTCTTCCAGTCCTCTGGCACCACTCCCTCCTTCAATTATTCATTGAATAGGGCTGTCAGTGGTATCACTATCTCCTCTCCAGTGGCGCAGGAGCTGGGGGGGCATGGCCCCCCTACCTTTAAAACCAAGGGGGCCATGCCCCTTCACTTTTTTATAGCAGGTAATGAAAAAAATCATAAAAATGCCATCCTGACCAAAATCTGAGGAAACTGGATGCAGTGCAATGCCAGTGCAGCGCAGTGGTCGGCAGATGGCAGCAAAGAGACCAATAAATCATACCATTACCCTGCACAATACACAGACTCAACAATTATTCAGTCTACAGCAGGGATTGGAGCTGCTATCTGAGTCTGACAGGGCACAAACAGGCTGATGACAGCTGAGCTGTCAATGTCGAGATGGAGGACTCACTCACTGGACACTCCACAGATTAGTCCGGCAGACTCCGTCTGACTCCAGGCACACACTCATCAGCAGATTCAGTGCAGAAGAAGTTGCTGCAACTCAACTACTGTACCCTTCACTTGACTTGAAAGTTAACTTTCCCTCCTTCCTCCCTGGTATTCCCCACCCCATCCCCAGAGATTCCCCAACTCCCTGTCTGTTGTCATGTTTGTGTGTCATGACACTGACTGACCTGCTTGGGTCCCCCATCCCCATCCTTCCTTCCTTGCTTGTTCTTCTTCTGTTCTGCCTCCTCCCTTCTGCTGCTGTTAGCTGTTAGTTGCTTCTTGCTTGCTTGAGTCTGTGTATGTTGACTCAGTCCTCCAGTCCTCTGGATGTGTCCACTTCACTGCAGTCCTCTCTGGACTCAGGGTGGCCTGGCTGCCTCGGAAGGCCAGTGGGTGTCGGTGAGTGACAGACTTCGGCGATGAGACGCCGGGTCTGGATCTGGGTGGAATCAAATGTGGACTGGTGGTGGGGTGGACTGGTGAGTTGAGTCAAGTGACCTACCTGCCTGGTCGGGGTGGGGTCAAGGCAGGGTTGGCTGGCCATGGGTGAGAGTGAGTCAGAGTGAGGACGATGAGCCAACTGCTGAGGTTGTTAAGACGGTCGGTGACTCGGCCAGGTCGGGTGGTTGGGTGTGTGTGTCTGGGGTCATGATTTGATCTGATCGATGGGTCTGACTGGAGGAGAGACTCAGACTCATTCAACTCGGACACACAGCAGTCAGAGGAAATTCTGGACGGGGTGGGGAACTTAAAAGAATGAACAAGGAAGGAATCAAGAGGTCAGGTGGGTCATGGGGTGGACTGGTCAGGTGGTCTGGACTGGGGGAGGGATATCATCACATACATCATGAAAAACAACAACAGGTGGGGACAGAGGTGGTTGGTTTGGTTAAGGTTTGGCTTCGGGGGGGATGATGACCGTGAGACGGCGTGAGTGTAGTCAAGTCAAAGTCAGTAAGTCCCAAGAAACTCAAACTCCAGTCAGCTCAGTACTACTGATGAGTCTGTGACTGTCTCCCATCTCCCTTGTCATCATAACTGGCATATAGGGGACAGGCTGCATCCAGCTTGTGGGGACCTTCACAGAACTGCAGCTGCTGGGTAGGATCACATGACCATGTCTGTCCAGACTGCCTGCACTCACACTGATTGGACAGACATGGTCATGTGGTGTTGTGATGTAAGCTGCTTTTCTAGTTGTTGCGCAGTTAGAGTCAGACCAGCAGCGACAGAGAAGCAGTAGCACGTCTGTCTGTAGCTTTTTTCCACAACTGTCTGGCTCTATCTCATAATTGATTCCCGACCATCGATCATTCTTTCTGTGCTGTGCTAAAACAGTAAACGAGTCAGTACTACCAGTCCACAAGAGACTCCAGGCGTAAGCCTTTTTTTCTTACTACAAAATCACCAGCCTCAGGAATGGGATCTCTGAGTGACTAGAGAGCTCAGAGAGGCCTAGTTTTGTGGGGTCGTTGGGCAGCTGCTAGTGGCTGTGTGACCCTTCTTTCTATTTTTTTTGCAGTTGAAAGCCAAAAGGAGAAGATATTTTTTTTTAGTACTTGCCTTGCCTACTAGTTTAATTCTTTGATAATATTGAGAGTTCTTCACTATAGGACTGCATGAAGTGAAGTGAAGGCAAGAGGAAGGAAAACAGATCATTTTTTTTTTTTTGCACCTGATTGAAAAAGTAAACGCAAAAAGAAAATGCATTTTTAAGTACTTACTTGCCTTGCCTAATTCTTTGAGTTTGTTTTTTCACTACACTGCAAGACGTGAAGTGAAGGAAAAAGATAAGATTTCATTTTTTTTTTGTACTGAATTGAAAAAGCAAAAAGGAAAAATCATTTTTTTTTAATTACCTGCCTTCCTTGCCTAATTCTTTGAGTTGGTTCACTACACTACACTGCATGAAGTGAAGTGAAGAAAAACGAGGAGCAGTAGTAAAAAAAAAAAAAATAACCCTTAATCCTTCCTTTCTTCTTTACCTGGCTGGCCTGTCCCAGTGTCCCTGTTGCTGGCAACAAGTTCCCCCACCGACCCAAGTTAATCATCTAGGACAAGTTCAAACTGGTCTGACTACTTAACTTCCAGTTACTAGTCCCCTGGTAGCTGCAGCCTCAAGTCAGGAGTTTTACACGGGGGTGTCTTGATTCCTGTCGTGGGTGGCCCAGAGCCAGTTGGCAAAATAAAAACAGTTTGACTTGAAGATCTTTTTTTTTGGACCGAGCCAAGTGACAGACAGTGTAGACTGTACTTAGGTCAGGATTTAAGGGGTGTTGATTGACTGTCAGGGGGCCAGCCAGGCCCAGTGGGGATAAATAAAAACATTATTTTGAGGTTTTTTTTTTCTGACTGAGTCTGTCCAAAGACTGCGGTTACTGTAAGTGCCAAGTGTGTGTTGCAATAACAACAGTAACTTGTTGAGTTGAGTTGATTTGATTCTTTCTTCTTCTTGAGGCTTGTAGCCTGTAGGTAAATAAAAAAAACTCAGGGGATGCACCAACAGATTAGACTGTGTCTGCAGACTACTGTAGTGCTTAGCCAGGCAGGGACATAAGCAGTTCATTAGGGTCAGGCCAGGTGAACTTGGCTTCAAATTCCAGGGAATTTCAGGGCCAAAAATAAAAACAGAAACAGCTTTGTATAAGAAAAGAAAACTCTTTACCTTATCTTAACCTTCCAGCAGCCACCCCAGACAACTAGTAAGTTCAAGTTTAGCACAGGGCTCAAGAACAACACAGTCACAGTTCCGTTACCAAGCCAGCACATCACAGCCCATAAAACACAAGGACATTTACAGGGCAACAGGGGACTGGGTGTTTGTCGAGGGGTTAAAAAAAGTAAAATTTGGAGATTTCTTTGGACTGAGTCTGTCTGAAGACTCTGCAGTTACTGTACATTCTGTCTGACTGTTATAATACAGTTGTACTTATTGATTATTCTTCTTCCTGGGGCCCAGGAGGGAATAAAAAAAAAAGACTTTGATGTTGGACACTGAACTTATTCGCTTGCTCAGGCAGCCAGGGTAGCCACAGTGACAGATGGGGCAAAACAATAAAAAATTATTTCAACTGGGTCTGGAGACAGCACTGTGGTGTTGTACTGAATCAATTCAAATGAAAAAAAAGGGGGTAACATAAAAGCACAGACTCAGTTTTTAATTGCACACTGTGCAAGTCTGCCTTGGTGTGAAGGTGGACCAGGGAGATCCAATGATAAAAAAAAATTTGAATCTGCACTTAGAACTAATTAAAAAGAACAACCCTTAGCCTTACTTACCCTTGTAGGGAGGGCACCGGGAACAGGGACACAAATAGAAAGTAACATAGACAGAACTTCTCTTCCCTACTGTTTGCCATTGTGAAAAAGAAGGACTTAAGTGTAGGGAGAGGCACTGTGGTGCTGAACTGAAGCAAATAAAAAAAAGTAACATTAAAACACTCTTTGCACACTGACTGTGTGTAAGTGGGAGGTGTGAAGGGGCAATCAGGTGATAAAAAATTGGCTACAGTTTCTTCTGGTGTGGGTGAAGTGCATTTAACTGTTAGCAGCAATGAGCGAATAATAACAAGCAGGTGGTGGACCAACACCACGTAAGTGAAAACTGATTCAGTCAAAGTTTAATTTTGGTTCATTTACACTACCATTGCCAAGCAATGCAACTAGTGCAACTGATCCATCCACAAGTTCCACTTCGACAATAAGGCCTACATCTCCTGACCTGGCTGTACCAATGGCAGATTTTCAGAATAGGGGTGAGCCAGGAGAACAATTGCGTATTGCAGGTAGCAGCGGAATAGAAACAGAATGTAATGGACCATGCTGTACCAGCAATAACTCTGGCACAGTGATTCAGTTGAAAGTTCATAAGAAAGATACTGCTAGAGAATATGGAAAAGGTGAAAAGACACGAGAAAGATATTTCAACCATGAGTGGTACAAAATCAGAGACTGGCTTGTTCTGTGCAAAATGTCGAATGAGAGCCTTTTGTGCAGTTTGTTATTTTGCGGTATCCAAAAATCTTCTGACTTTCTCAAAATACGGAGATGATGCATTTGTGAAAGTTGGAATGAATGACTGGAAAAATTGTCCATCAAATTTCAATTTGCATAAAAATTTGCATTTTCATAGGGAGTGTTTGATTAAACACAATGCTTACTTGAAACAAGTACCTGTGGATTCACAACTTGTTCACCAAAAGAGGGCTGAGCAGGAAAAGAACAAGTGGTGCCTTTTAGAACAGTTATGCTGTTTGTAATTTCTGGGCAGGCAGGGTCTCGCTATTAGAGGTCATACTGATGAAGACAGTAACTTCCAGAAGCTACGTGACCTAGTGTTGCAGAATAACCCTGAGTTACAAACCTTTAATGCAAATTACACATCACATGATATTCTGAATGAGCTGATCAAGGAAATGTATAGAGAGTGCCTTAATCATCTTCTTTCACAGACTAAGGAGGCAGAAATATACTCTATTATTGTTGATGAAACAAGAGATATAAGTGGACTAGAGCAAGCTATCTTTGTCAATATGATGGGTGTCACAGGACTATGTCATAGGGGAAGACTTTATAGGAATGTATGACTCCAAAAACTGACGCAGAATCCATTTTCCTTACGATCACGGATATTTTACAGTGTTGCGGTTTAGATATCTATTGCATGAGAGGACAAACTTACAATGGTGCATCGGTTCTTCAGAGTCAGATGACAAGTGTAGCTAAACTAATCAAAGATGTTAATCCAAAGGTTGTTTCAGTTCATTGTATGAACTACAGTTTGAATCTTATTTTGTAGGAAGCTGGTACCAATTGTTCCATGATTCAAAGCGTTTTGAGCTTACTACAGGAACTTCACTTACTATTCCGGCATCACCCAAAAGACTGGCAATGTTTGAGAATATTTGGGACTCCTACTCCTCCTCATCCTCCACATCAGTTTTACAACATTTCCTGAAGCCTATCTGTCCCACTCACTGGATGGCAAGAACTAGGGCAATTGAGTCAGTACTATTCAATTACGAAGCCATAGATGACACTTTAGAGGAAATAATTGCTGCTGGTGGTAACACACAGAATCAGCAAAGAAAGCACCTTGACTTTGAGCTCTGATGACTCGCTTTGATGTTTTTTTTGTCTGAAGGTGTCATTGAAAATGTTCTCAGCAGCCGAAGAAGTGGCTAGGGTACTGCAATCGAAAGATATTACATCAGAGGCTGTTACTTCTATTACTGAAATGCTGCGAACCCATCTGATGAAAATGAGAGACTCAGATGATTTCCACACAGTCTTTGAAGATGTACAGCAAACTGTTGATGGACTAATACAGGCTCCCACCATGCCCCAGAAATGAAGAGCACCACATCGCTATGATGATGGTGCAGAGCCCCATCAGTGGTCAACTCCTGAAGAGTACTTTAGAAGTCAGTTTTTTGAGATGATTGACTTGGTCACGGCTGAACTGAATCGAAGATTTGACCAGCCCATTTTGTTACTTCTCATGAGCATCGAAAAAGTGCTCCTCAATGCTATCAATGGTCAGCCTTATGATCAAATATCTCAACAGATATATGATACATACTGTGGTGACATTGCATTTGACAGACTTTTAATACAGCTAAACATGCTGCCAGACCTCTTGAAAACTCACAATACATCATGTCCTATGGCACACATCAAAAAGGTAACAATAATTGGCACCATTGTAGAAATCTTAGCAGAACGACCAGAGATGCGCTGCCTTTTTTCAGAAATTGACAAACTTTTATGAATCTACCTTACTGTCCCGATGTCTAATGCTATGGCTGAGTGCAGCTTTTCATGCCTTCAATGGCTGAAATCATATCTAAGATCGACCATGACTGAAAAGTGTCTAAACCACCTCCTCTTCCTCCATATTCACAAACATTTCACGGATTCTTTGGCTCTTACAAACATTTTACATAACTTTTGTTTTGCTAGTGACACACACTGTGACTTTTTGGGAAATATTTGATTGATAATGTTATCTAACTTGTAACTTAACTTGTACATAATGATTATGCTTCTCTGACAACCATCTGTATTTGTCTGTGTCTGAACAGCATTTATTTACTATTTTTCCTTCAAACCATTGCTAGACCCTTGGGCTAGCAGTGGGGGCCCCCTATGCTACCCCCGGGACTCCCCACCGCTACCCATACTCCCACCCCAGTCCTTGGCCCCCTCACTTTTAGAACAGTTCCGGCTCCACTGCTCCTCTCTGAGTTCTTTCAGTATATATCCCATCTATCCCATTGCCTTGTCCACTTTCAGTCTCAAGAGTTCCCTTAGGACTCTCTGTTCTGTGAATTGACTGATGTCAACTCCTCTTCTCTGTCTGTTCCTACTACTTAATCCTGGTCCTTCCCCCTGCTCTTCCTTTGTGATTACTGAGCAGAAGTATTCATTCAGGATCTGAGCTTTTTCTAGGTTCCCCCTGCCCTCCCTCCCTTTGCTTAGCCTCATTATCCCTCCCTTGGTCTTTTTCTTTCCTAATGTACCTGAAGAAGGTTTGTCCCCCTCCTCTATCTTCCAGGCTATCCTTTCCTCTGTTTGCACTTTGCACTTCTGGCTGCCCCCACACTTTGTCTGATATATTTCCCTATGTTCCTCCATCTGTGATTGTTTGTACTGTTTGAATGCCCAAATTGTGTCTCTGACCTTCCCTGCCACTTCTTTTGAAAACTATGCTTTTTTCTTTCTTTTTGCTTTGTTAACTTGCTTCACACAAAGGCTTGTTGCCTCTGTTATGGCTCTCTTGAGGTTCTCTCACTGTTCCTCTACCCCCACTCCTTCTCCCTTAGCCAGTGATTTCTTGAGGCATTCTCCCATTTTTGCAAAGTTGGCCCTTTTTAAGTCTAGGACCCATGCTTTTGTGTGTGTTTGCTCTTCTACTGTGTTTACCTTGAACCATACTGTATGGTGATTGCTGGACCCTAGGTGGCTGCCCACTGATATATCTGTTATTCTGTCTCCATTTGGGAGCACCAGTTCCAATATTACCCCCTCTTAGGTGGTTCCACCACTAGCTGTCTGAGGCATGCCCCTCTGCAGGGCATCCAGGATGTCCCTGCTCCTGCATGCGGCTACATCATAGGTGTCCCAGTTAACATCTGGCATATTTAGGTCCCTATCAACAACACTTCCCCTTTCTCTGCCATTCTAAGGATGTTTTTTACCATTACTCTTATCTATTTCCTTCCTCTGTGCTGGGCGCCTCTAGATAACCCCTGTGCAGATAGTGGTGCCATTTTCTGGCTCCAGGGTGACCCACAGTGCCTTCTCACCTCTCTGTTTTCAATTTATCTCAGCTGCTTTGATCCCCTCCCTGATGCAGATAGCAATCTCTCCCCCTTTTTGCACTCCTTGTCTTTACTATAGAATGTGTACCCAGGTATGTTAATATCCCAGTCATGGCTTTCCTTGTACCATGTTTCCGTGACTGCCACAATGTCCAGGTGTCCCTCTGCCATTAAGGCCACTAGGTCAGGGATATTGTTCCCAAGCATACCTCTCAACCTCTTGTCCCCCAAATGTGGAACATTGCCTCTCAAAATGTGGAACAAATGAGCAAAATGTGGAACACTTAATCAAATCTTTACCTAAGAAGCTCAGAACACTTAAAATGTTTGCATTTATGCTCAGAAAGTCTGTTACTAATTGAATGATATATTCTTTGCATCATATACTATAGATGTTTGCTTTAAAATGTTAACACTGAATGTGGGACAAGTCCGCACAATGTGGAACAGGGAACTTTTGTGAAGTAAAATGAGGAACGTTGCTCATAATGAGGTACAGTTGAGATGTATGTTCCCAAGGCTACGGCATTTGTACAGATGGCCCTCCATGTTTTGATGGCTTCGCCCCAATTTGCTCCCATCTTATCCTGTTCCTTTGTGCAGCCTCTGGCTTTACTCCTTGTTTTAGTCCCTTGTGTTATCTCATCCTTAGGATCTGTTTTTCTGACTACCTTAACATGTCGGGGGGGGCAGTTGGGTTTACCCTGCTTATATCTGCCTCCCCCCTTGGCTAGTTTAAATGCTTCCCAATGAAACAGTCAAACCTTTCACTCAGGATCCTGGTCCCCCCTCTAGGACAGATGCAGACCATCCTTTGCATACTAGCCTGTATTCCTCCAGGTGGGCCCCCAGATCCCAAAGAAGTCAAACCCCTCAGCTGTATACCAGTTCTTCAGCCATTCATTGAATCCCATGGTGCAGAGCACCCTGGCCTCTCCCATGCCATAGACAGGTAGCACTTCCGAGAAGGTTACTGTGCATGCTATCTGTCTAAGACCCCTCCCTAACTCCATTAACTCCCTCTGCACTGCCATAACCTCATTCCCAGCTATGTGGATAATGATGTCTAGTTCCCCCTCCAATGCTGTTGCCCCAGCGATCCTTAGGATTCGCTTCCTATCCCTCCAAGCCATGACTCCAGGTAGGCACCTTACCTCGCTCTCTCTCTCTCTCTCCTTCTCCCTCTTTTTTCTCCCACCCCCAACTCTACCCCCTAATAATAGAGTCCCCCACTAGGAGTTGCTTCCTTCTCCTCTTGGGTCCTGTGCCTCCCTGCTGGGGTCTCCCTGCAGAGGTTCCCCACATCCATCTTGTCTACCACTATGGAGCTTCCATGGGATAGCCTTGCTGTGCCAGAATGCCGTAGGAGTTGTGCAGTGGAACCTTTTGTGGGCTGTGCCTCCACCCAACCTCTCACACTCTCTCTGAGCTCACCGTCATCCAAACGCAACTACTTTCTGGCATTCTTGGAGGAAGCAGGGTTGGCCTTGATGGTCCCTGAGTGGGGGAAGAGGTCTCCCAAATTCCAGCCAACATGGCCTGGAGATCAGCAACCTCCACCCTCAACCCAGAGAGGTGCATGCAGATAGGGCAGCACCATAGCCTCCAGAATATCTCCTGAAAGACTGCTACCTCACAACCACTGCATTGTACCACTCCCATCATGTCTGATGTTTTTCTTTTTCTAATTAAGCTTAATCACCTGAAGCAATAATTTATATATTTTTTTACAGTCAAGCTGCTGTGTTAGAGAACACACAAGAAACCGTTTCCCCGCAGTATAACAGTTAGGCTTTTAGTCCTCAAGCAGTACCCGGCACAGACCTTGGTGAGAGCTGCTGCTGACCCTGTGTTTGCTGGGCAGATGTGTGTGATTTCACCTTTTTCTGTGCCTAGGTAGGAAGTGATGAAATGCCTGTATGAGAAGGCCCTATAAAGGTACACCCAGCCCTAGAGTGGGTGGGATGAGGGATGGGAGGAACTCAAAGGTACGAACATACAAAATTTGCCAACAGAAAAATGCCATTTCAGTCTATCAAGTCTGCTCGACTCTGCAGCTAGCAACCTTATTTTACAGCTGCCACTCCCTCCTCACCCCCCTCCTTTTATCCTCCCTCTTGTCCTGGCCCAGCCCCTTTTGAAGCAGCCCACCGTTCTACAGGACACCACCTCTACTGGTAATGCATTCCACCCTACCACCACCCTCTCTATAAAAAAGTGTCTCCTCATTTCCCTCCTGAAACTTCTCCCCACCTCCAATCTCATGTCATGGCCCTGAGTGACCCTCCCCACCCTTACCCTGAATAGTCCCTCTGTACCAGTCCTGTTTATCCCTCTCATATACTTAATAATAATAATAATAATAAATTTTATTTCTAAAGTGCCTTTCCAATTTCAAGGCACTGTACAAAGATTATAAAACACAAATAAAACACAGATAAAACACAGATAAAAACATCAATCTCAGAATGATACATATACTTGAATGTACTGATCATATCCCCTCTGTCCCTCCTCACCTCCAGTGAGTACAGACTCAACTCTTTTAGCCTCCTGTCATACGGTAAGTCCCCCAGCCCCTGGATCATCTTGGTCACTCTTCACTGCACTCCCTCCAGTAACTTAATGTCCCTGTTCAGGTATGAGTGCCAGAAATGGATGCAGTACTCGAGATGAGGTCTAACCAGTGTTCTATACAGCAGCAGAATCACCTCCCCCCTCCTTGATGTTATTCCCCTTGCGATGCAACCCAGTATTTTGTTTGCCCTTGTCGCTGCCTTCCTACACTGTGCTGAGTTGTTCATTGATCTTGTGATGACCACCCCAGATCCTTCTCCTCCTCGGTCTCTGCCAGCTGCATTCCTCCCAGTTGGTAGTTTCTCCTTGGATTTTTTGCTCCAAAGTGCAGTACCTTACATTTTTTGGTATTGAACCCCAGCTGCCAAGTGTCCGATGAGGACTCCAGCTTATTCAGGTCTTCCTGCAGACCTTGCCAACCCTCCATGTCATCTACCACTGCCCCAACATTGGTGTTGTCGGCAAACAGGCTGATCTTGCCCCAAAGCCCATGGATAGGTCTGCAATAAATATCCCAAATAACACTGGTCCTAACACTGAGCCCTGTGGAATCCTGCTCGTTACTTCCCTTAGGGATGAGTGTTCCCTCTCTGCCACCACCCTCTGCTGCCTCTCTGGCAGCCAGTTTGTCATGGCCAGATAGACTCAATCAGAGAAAAACAATCAGCTCACCTCCATGAAATACAAACTACACCCTGTATTGAAGTAGGTTAACAAGTCAAGCCTTTCAAACCCTCAGGCTTTGGTGTGATTTTGCCTTCCTTTTGTTTGATTTGAAAATATCCCGTATGTCTTGTTGAGCTCCAGGTCCTGGCAACCCTGCAATAAAAAGGAGAGCAATGCACAAGGGAAATAAAATAGAAATCAAGCAAAAAGGTCAGTCTCTGTAATACTGTCTGTAAGGTTCCCCTTCAGTAAATCACCACTGCAATAAAAGTTATGTTACAGCACTCTGGTCTGCTCTGCCCTCTGATGCTTCAGTTCCATGGTCTGAGGGAGATGCATCTGAGGGATTAAGCCTAAGCTAGCTAGCCACCATCCAATCTTGGATTTCTCTAAGGCACTCACCCAGTTCCAGCTGCACTATCATCAGGGGGACACAACATATACAACTGGGTGTCATCAGCATAGCAATGAAATGCCAAGTTGTAGCATCTAACAATGTCCCCCAGTGGCAACATCTACATGGCAAATAGCATGGGAGCCAGAATTGCCCCTGAGGCACACCACAGCAGAATGCAGCACTGCTTGATGTAAAGGAGACAAGTGACACCTGCTGCATTTTGCTGAACATGTAGGACTCAAACCATCACAACACCGTTCCTGTGAGTCCCACTGCTGTCGAGGCACAGGTCAGGGAGCATAGGAAAACCAGGAGCAGTTTCCAAAATTCACAAATAGCATTTTATTTTACTCAATAACAGCAAAATAAAAATAAAAAATATTCAGTATAACTATTTACAAAGGCAGTACAAAAAGAGAAAACTAAGTCCTTCTTCTGAGGGTATCTCTTAATTCCAACTTTCAATCTCTCACTCTCCTGGTCTCTCTAGCAAAAGCACTGCTACTCTTTTTATGAGTCTTTGTCTGGGAACATGTTAAGAGAGCCTGCTTCTCACAGAATTTTCTTGTAAGTTTACTGAATGTTCTTGTCAGTTTTGTTCCTTGCGGATGCAGCAAAAAAGTACATGGTGTCCCAGAACTGACCTCTTGTTGACAACTCTGCAAAAGGCTTAAAAACTGCATCTCAGGTTAACTCCTTGAGTATCAAATAGCTTTTTGCAATCATTTCAACAGTATAACTATATACAGTTTTAATAAAAGGGATCCCATTATCAGTGACATTTCCGCATAACAATTTGCATATATTTTTATACCTGCAGATATGCAAAGGGGAAGAAAAGACAGAAATAGTTAGGGAAAGCAGAGAGCTAGTGAGAGGTGGAGAATTGCAAAACCATCGGAGTAATCAGTTCCTAAGTCTCACAAGAACATTTAGTTGTGCAACCACACAGAGAAGAGACAGAAAAGGAGAGGATAGAACAGACCCTAGTGTTAAAATTCTTTCTGCATAACAAATGGGACAGCGCCTTATTCAACCCTGTCATGCCCACATAGTGCCTAAGGTGATCCAAGAGCATCCCATTATCCACTATGTCAAACGCTAAAGAGTGGTCAAGCAGGACAAGAATAGAATGGCATCTACTATCCCTCGCTAGGAGGAGATCATGGTGCACCCAGACTAAGGCAGTTTCTGTACTTTGGCAAGGCCAGAAACTAGATTGGAAAGGCTTGTAGATATCATGCCTCTCCAGCTATTGTTCAAGTTGCACCACCACCACCTTTGAATCGAATTCCCAAGAAAAGGAAAGGAAAGTTTGAGAAAGGTTTGTAGTTGGAGACATTATCAGGATCCAGTGAGGCCTTCTTAAGGAGAGGTCTCACTACAGCCTTCTTAAGGGCAGATGGAAAAACACCCTTCTGAAGGGAACACCTGACGATCTCCAGCACTCGAAAAGATGTCTGGTCAGCACAGGGTCCAACAAACAGAAAGTGCAACACAAACTAGAAACCAACCATGAGACATCATCCACACAGACTGGTTCAAACTCAGCCCACAAAAATGGAGTACCTACATCACATGAAGATCGGACACTGCCAGCTGATAATGGGCTTCTTGGGGATATCCCAGCCCTGATGGAGGACATCTTGTCTAGGAAGAACTGGTTGAACCCCTTGCATTTCTTGCAAGAAAAAGCTCTGCAGGACTTCAGACAGACTGGGTTCATTAGTCTGGCGACAGTGTTGAAGAGCTGAGCCAGACGGTTCTTTCCATCAGCAATCACCCATGACAGGAATGCTGACTTTTTTCAGGGTGATTGCCTGATGATACTCACTTTAGTGAGTCTTCATTACCAAATTTGTTCTCTTTCAAGCAGGACTTCCACCAACAATGCTCCAACCTCCACCCCTTAGTCTTCATCATACTGGGGCAGCCTGAGCCGGGAGGTCAAGGAGCATACATGTAACAGCGCTAAGGAGTCAACAGCAGACAAGAAGGCCAAATTATAACCCAGCACAGCTGCCTAAACTCCCATTGTGCAAGCCATCTTCATACTTAAGATGTCCAGTATTGCCAGGATGCCCTGAGGCTCCAGATTTTTAAAAGAGCGATATCTGACTATCTCCACAGGGGAGGTTAAATGGGGAGCCCCACAGAGGAACTGAACATGGTGATCTGACCAAATGACTGATCAACCCTGACATTCCTGATGTCAAGACCCACTGAGAAGGCCAGATCCAAAGTGTAGCCACCCTGCTGGGTTCCAGTGCCAACTGCCTGTATAAAGTTCAGGGATGACATAACTTGGAGGAACTGCATTACAAAAGGAGATGTTTCATCATCAACTGAGGTGTTGAAGTCACCCAAAACCAAAATTTTGGGAGATCCCAACACCAGATTGGCATGAAAGTTTTCAGTTCCTGCAGGAATTCATGCCCCCAACCAAGGAGACTGTATATGAGCATGATCCTGCAACTTGTACCTGGCCCATCTTTTACAGCCGCACATTCAAGTGATCCGGTCTGCCCCAAGGGGTATGCCATCAGTCCTAGAGCAGGTCTGAAACAGTTGGCTACCTTGCCCACAACCGCCTAGGGCAATGCACCATGGAAAAGCCTGGAGGAATGGACAACTGAAGCACAGAACCCCCAGCCAGGTCTCCACCATGATGCATACCAGGTCTGCAGAGGAATCTGCAATGAAAGCCTCCATTACAGTCAATTTATTCCTAAGATACCTAGTGTTGCAAAGAACTGCCCTAAAGGGAGGAGCTGAATTGGCTGGTTCCTTAACCACCTGCCAAGTGCAAAACTCAGAAGCCTGAGGAACAGGGATCAGAGAGGGAGGACTCCTTTCCAGAAGCTATTTATTGCCTGGGCATCTCTTGGATACCATGCTCCTGATCCTACCCAAAAAATCTACCCACACAGCAGATCTAAATTTTGAGCTGTGCCTGTGGAGGATCCCCAATCCTCTACAGTGATTGAGAACAGCTGCCTGCCAACAGAGTACAAGAGAACCCCCTGAAAGGTGATACTCCTATAGCTGCTCCTCGGGATAGACTAAATAAGGCCTGGTTAAATGCATGGAACAGGAAAACTCCCAAAAATAAAAGCAACCACCCTCTCACAAAACAAGTAGCTCACCCTAAATCCCAAGCAATTACTCACTCATTTACACAGCATTCATACAAACTAACAGTAGCTGCAGAAAAACATCCACACACACCCCAACGCACTCCAGCTAAAACAAGTAGGCAAACTAACAACTCGATAAAATGGATTAGAGGGAAAATAACACTTGACAGTAGATGACATTGGTCTATAAGTGTCCTGAATAAGCTGAAAGATAATGCCAGAAGTTTCTGCTCTCACCAGAGGAAGTCCAGAGTCACAAAGCAGAACTAAATTAGCCTTACAGGCAGCAGAAGTGAATACAGATATGTAAGGAAAGAGAGTTCCATAATCAAGGCACCCCAACAGCAAAAGCCTTTTTGCCAGATGATTTGATGAGGACTTGGATGATCTCTAACAAGTTCTCCCTGGCTGAACAGAGAGGGTGTCATGGCATATATGGACAAAGGAGGTCTTTAATGTAGTCTGGAACCTGGTTGTTCAGGGCCTTGAAGATCATCCAGCTCATCATTCCTTAGATGAAAACTAAAATAGACTCCGTCAATACAAGCCTCTTTGGGTGTATGAGTACTGTACTTTTGATAAAGCAATATTTTAAATAACTGAACTGGACAATATGATTAGATTGTCTTGATAACTGATAGTGCTACGTGAAATTACATTTCTGCCAGCAGAAATTCTGCAGAATTTGTAACTCCCCGTTCAGGAAATTCCACAAAAATATTCTGAAAATTTGTGAAATTTCACCAATAGGTAAACTGCCAAATTACTTCTGCTGTACAGAATAAGTCATTGTAAATGGAAGAATTATTCTACACATTTTAGGATACTTTAGGTCAATGTAAACTGCATAATTATTTTCAGCAATCAACATTATATCTATGTAAGCTGTGGAACTTTTTCCACAGTTTACAAGTCAGTGTTCAAGTTCAAGTTTTTTTTTTTCCAAGTTCAAGTTTTACTACTCTAAACATAAGAACTAATCTGTTTACAGAAAATTTTCATGCAGAAAAGAATGAATTCTTCATTGGCAGAAATTGTGGATTCAGTGAAGGTTCTGCAGAAGTGGAATTGCCAGATCTTGCCTACCTATAGTAACTGAGTAGCAAGGTATATTACCCTATTTTATTTTATATTTTTTGTCCCCTGGTCACTGGGGCTACCCTCCTCTGCCAGCTACCTCCTCACCTCATCTATCCCTTATCTGTCATGTCTGTCACATACAGTACCATGCCCCCTTTATTTCCACTCCCATAGTGGAACCTTCAGGTTGCAGGGGCCCCTGTCAGCAGAGATGTGCAAAGTTGTGGTGGAACTTTCAGGGGCCCCTGTTAGCAGAAATGTGCAAAGTTGTGGTGGAACCTTCAGGTTGCAGGAGCCCCTGTCAGCAGAGATGTGTGAAGTTGTGGTGGAACCTTCAGGTTGCAGGGGCCTCCATCAGTAGAGATGTGTGAAGTTATGGTGGAACCTTCAGGTTGCAGGGGCCCCCATCAGTAGAGATGTGAGAAATTGTGGTGGAACCTTCAGTTTGTAGGGGCCTCCATCAGTAGAGATGTGCGTAGTTGTGGTAGAACCTTCAGGTTGCAGGGGCCCCCATCAGTAGAGATATGAAAAGCTGTGGTGCAACCTTCAGGTTGCAGGGGCCCCAGTCAGCAGAGATTGCAAAGTTGTGGTGGAACCTTCAAGTTACAGGAGCCCCTGTCAGCAGAGATGTGTGAAGTTGTGATGGAACCTTCAGGTTGCCGTGGCCTCTGTCAGTAGAGATGTGCAAAGCTGTGCTGGAACCTTCAGGTTGCTCGGGCCCCTGCTAGCAGAGATGTGCAAAGTTGTGGTGGCACCTTGCAGTTGCATTGGCACTTGTCAGCAGAGATGTGAGAAGTTGTGGTGAAACATTCAGGTTGCAGGGGCCCCCATCAGTAGAGATGTGAGAAGTTATGGTGAAACCTTCAGGTTGCAGGGGCTCCTGTCAGTACAGGTGTGCAAAGTTGGTAGACTTTGATCAGTGAAAAAAGTTGTGTTTTGCCACATTTGTGAAGTGCAAAGTGCAGAGTTCATGATGTTTTCGGCAAGTGACATTAAGGAAAAGTTGCAAATTTGCCTTAACTTTACCTTAACTTCACCTGGAAAACTGCCATTTCTGCCAGAGTGCTCTCCCTTATCTGAGAGGCTAAAGTGCTCCCCATGTCTGGGAGGTTAGAGTACTCTGCTAAACTAGAAGCTTAGACTGTTTCCCCTAGCTGGGAGACCGGAGTGCTTCTCCAAGCTAGGAGATCAGAGTGCTCCCCTTATCTAGGAGGTTAGCGTGCTCACCCTAGCTGGGAGGTTAGAGTGCATCCTCTAACTGGGAATTTAGAGTGTTCCCCCTAATTGGGAGATTAAGGTGCTCCCTCTAGCTGGAATGTTCCCCTTAACTGGGAGGTTACAGTGCCCTCTTTAGCGGTGATGTTTCGGTTCCCCCCAGCTGTGAGGTTAGAGTGCTCCTCTTAGCTGGGAGGTAACAGAGGTTCTCCCTAGCTGGGGGAGTGGGGGGTAGAGTGCTCATGCTAGCTGAGAACTTAGAGTGCTTCCCCTAGCTGGGAGGTTACAGTGCTCCCCCTAGCTGAAGGGTTGGAGTACTTCCCCCCCAGCTGGTAGTTAGAATGCTTTCTGCAGGCTGGGAGGTTACAGTGCTCCCTTAGCCAGGAGGCTAGAGTACTCCCCTAGTTGGGAGTTGAGAGTGCTCCCTCTTGCTGTGAGGTTAGAGTGCTCTCCCAGCTGGGAAATTAAAGTGCTCAACTTACATGGGACATTAGAGTACTCCCGCTTGCTAGGAGGTTAGCTTACTCTCCCTAGCCAAGAGATAAGAGTGCTCCTCATAGCTTGTAGGTTAGAGTGCTCCCCTGAACTAGAAGATTAGAGTGCTCCCCCTTGTTGGGAGATGAGAGTGCTCCCCTAGCCTGGAAGATAGTGTGCTTCCCTTATCTGGGAGGTTAGAGTGCTCCCCATAACTGGGAAGTTAGAATACTCCTCTAAACTACAAGGTTAGACTGCGCCCCCTAGCTGGGAAATCAGAATGCGACCCTAATCTGGGAGGTTAGAGTGCTCACCCTAACTGGAAGGGTAGAGTGCTCACCCTAGCAAGAATGTTTGAGTGCTCCCCTTATCTTGGAGGTTAGAGTGCGTCCTTTAACTGGGAGGTTAGAGAGTTCCCCCTACTTGGGAGATTAAGGTGCTACCTCTAGCTGCAAGGTTAGAGTGCTCCCCCAATCTGGGACATCAGAGTGCTCCCCTAAACTGGGAGGTAAGAGTGCTCCTTCTAGCTGGAAGGTTACAGTGCTCCCTCTAGCTGTGAGGTTAGAGTGCTCCCCCTGGCTGGGAGGTTAGAGTGCTTCCGCTATCTGAGGGATTAGAGTACTGCCCCTCAGCTGGGAGGTTAGAATGTTCTCCACTTGCCAGGAGGTTAGAGTGTTCCCTTAGCTGGGAGGTTGGAGTGCTCCCCTTAGCTGGGAGTTTAAAGTACTCCCCTAGTTGGGAGTGTAGAGTGCTTCCTCTTGCTTTGAGGTTAAAGTGCTCTCCCAGCTGGGAAATTCGAGTGCTCCACTCAGCTGGGAGGTTAAAGTGCTCCCTTCCACTAAAAGGTTAGAGTGCTCCGCCTCGCTGGGAAATGAGAGTGCTCCCCCTAGCTGAGAAGTTAGAGTGCCCCCCCAGCTGGGAGGTTAGAGTACTCCCCTACACTAGAAGGTTAGACTGCTTCCGCTAGCTGGGAGATCGGAGTGCTCTGTCTAGCTGGGAAGTTAGAATGCTCCCCTTATCTGGGATTTTAGAGTGCTCACTCTTGCTCTGAGGTTAGAGTGGTCACTCTAGCTGGGAGGTTAAGGTGCTTCTACTTAGCTGGGATGTTAGGCTGCATCCTCTAATGGGAGGATAAATTGCTTCCTCCAATTGGGAAATTTGAGTGCTTCCCCTAGCTGAGAGGTTAGAGTATTTCTTTTGCGTTATATATATTGTACTGTAGTTGCCATCTTACAGGCCATTACTAGATGTCTCTATTTTCTGTTACAATTATTGAGCATTGCCTTTGGCTGTTATTGAAAGCTTTCACTACGAGAACATCTTGTTTTGCACAGACTGCCTTTTCTTATAAGTACAATATGCTGTTTTGTATTCAGTGTTATATGTGAAGAGCAAACTGCAGAAACAAAAACATTTACCTGCCTATTTAGTTTTAATGGTTCTTAACACAAATAACTGGCTCATCCCTTTTTTTCAACAGAATGTTGCCAGTGGAGGTGATTTATTAGCAAATTAGTTTGATAACTGTATCAATGCCATTATTTAATAGCTAGGAAGTTGAAGACATTGGAGAATAAGATGAGAAGCACCTTATCATAATAACCAAGGTTGATTTACTGAACCTTACTAATGGATCATTATACAATGGGATAGAAAAAATGGTAAAATCAAACAACTTTCATTGGTTAAAATACAGAACGTGAGCATTAACTAGCCACCTAGAAACTGCACAGTTTGGAACTAATCCCCTCAATCTACCTAGCAACAACTTAATTAAATGAAAATAAAACCTTTTCCCCATTACAATAAAACATTTTGTCCACTTTTTAAACACTAACACCCACAACATGCTATAGGTTTCTTCAAAATAAATGCAGATCCCTGGTTTATTCAAAACACTAATGACCCAACAAAAGGAAACTAAAACATTTTTCCATTACGAAAAAAAATAAAATAAAACATATTCATTTTTGTAAGAAGAATAAACAACTCCAGCGCATGTGTTTCTTGAGAATTAATGTACTTTCTGAGTATGTTGAAAGTCACTCAGACATTAGTCTCATGCCTTCCAGTTCACCTGGGGAGCGTGTTAATTCTCTAGATATATATGCCCTGTTGCAGGTTATTGCTTACATATTTACCTTTGATTCCTTCTGCATTTTTTCATTGTACTATGACTTACACAATAGCCATTTTTAGCTTCAAAAATTCTTACATGCGTTTTTTTATGGGTAGATTTTCAGGCATATTGGCAGTATTCTGAAATGACAGCTTTAGATAATATTGAGAGAAGGGTTTTAGCATTATAATATAAACCACAATCACTTATTGAGATTGAGATTGCCAATCAGTAACAGATACTCATGTCTACAAAACTGTCAAAACAGAATAAATTAAACTGGGTAATGGCAGTCTGCAATTGCAAGGTTAGCTGAAACAGTTGAACATGATCAAGCCATCAGCAATATAAAAATATGATGGACAAACATAAGTGCAGAATTGTGAATGTGTTTTCCCCCACAATAAAGTGATGTGTCTGGAAAGAATACAATTTATCTGTGTCTATCATCACCACTTTAAAAAAATGAAAACAATATGAATACAACTAGTAACCAATTAGTAAGTTCAAGCAAGAACATTTTAAAAAATGTAATACAGTACTGCAAGATATCCTTTCAGGCTGTGACCTCGCTAACTTCCAGCCTAGTAATAGTTCTAAGAAGATAAGAATTTGGAAAATGTTCAAAATAAAAAAAAGATTTATTATGAGAAGAATATGCGGATGGGTGTAGATGTAAATTGTAACTGTTCCCGTAGCCCAAGAAGGAAGGAATTGATAACAATAAGACATCTTCCCTTAACTGAAGCTCGACAGCACCAGGACATTAATCTTTAGAATCACAGAGATAGTTCTCAATTGTGTTAGCTGGCCACATTTTCCTTCCCTTCACTCAAATAGACGGAGACGTACACAATGCTTCCCTTCACCCAAACAGACTGATACTTACACAATGCTTTAGAGAAAAATGGCCACAGCCCTGTGTTTACTGAAACCACATTGTAACCCATGTTACTATATTATTAGCATGATGTGAGCAGCAAGGGAGTCATAGCAAGGCTTTAGATGGTTAAACATTTATTACCTTGGCCATCCCCTTACCTCAAGGCGATCCAACAGAGTATGGCCTCTAGATGTATTTCGGCCTCTGAGACACAGGAGATGACTCCTGGGCCACATGATGTGTGCTCCTCCCCCGTCAGATGGTGCTACACCTATGGGTCATGCCCAAAGAGGCTATCCCCCTGATTGCCCCCCACAGGGGGTACTTCGGATGTCTTGCCCTCACCTAATGCCAGCCTTGGGGTTAACCATTTGCCAAAGACACATAATTCCCTACTACCCTGTTTGTATACTTCATGCGAGACTACCATGCTGCCGCAAGATGAGCATTGCTTCTGGTGCACATCCCCTCAAGCACTTCACTCCATTGATTTCTCCACAGCACTCTGTAGATCAGCTACAAACCTATCACAACCTATGTCTGACAAGTGCACTCCATCCCAGGCATAGAACTGGGGTGCCTTGATGGCTATCTCATCATGCCTTAGGACAGTCCCTGCAAAAGAATTCATAAAAGTCCACATGGCCATGTTGGGTAACCTGCAGGCTTCCCTGATTGCAGTGGGGTCTCTTGCATTTAACCAATGCCTCTGTTGGATGATGTGTGACCAAACTATGTGAACCCCCAGCCAGGCTTCCCAAAGCATTGCCAGGTCTTCTTTCATTGGATGCAGCAGCTTCAGTGACTTCACCACTGCCATATCATTTACTCCTAAATGTACCACCACAATGATGGGCGGATCTTGCTGTTGAGATTTGGCCATGACTCACTGGGGCAAATCACCTCATCTTATCTGTCAACATTCTAGCCAGCATACTAATAGTTGCTGAGGGTCCAGAAAAAGGTTCTTTCCTCTGGGGGACCATCATGCTTGAACAGCTGCCCAGTGGATGAAGAAGTGCCCTCACAACCCAACTGTGGTAAACACCACCTTCCGGGAAACAAAAATAAGAAGGTTAAAGCAAATGTGGATGCATGTACCATTCTAAAGTCTGCAACCTCCATTGACAATGAGCCTGGATCTGCCTGTCTGTTAATGCTTTGGCCCTAGCATATGTGGCAGCTCCAGTGTGGAAGGAATGAGGGTTGAACTCCAACAAGTCCACCCCAATCCACACATGGCCTTTTTTTAGGATGTGGCAAAACTGGAATGCTGTCAGCAGGGTCTTTTCTTTATGCAGAAAGAACGTGACCCATAACACCTTTCCTTTGGGTTACATATTCCTGGACCCAGGTGCGGACATCGCACTGAACTCCTGGGGAGGCCTGAGGCTACACCAGCATGATTAGCATCCCCAAGCCATCCTGTCTGTCCTGCTCCTTCAAAGCCAGAAAAACACCCTGTCTTGGGTCACCACCATATCCTGATCTTCAAAGGACACTGCAGTCCCTGGCACCTTACTCAGCTGGACCAATTTGGACACCTGAAAGGCCCCTAAAAAGGTCACCAGGAATGCCATGCAGAACAGCACTGTCTCTGATGGTGAAGAGTACATCTTCAACAGTTTGTCCCAAAACTGTTCCAGTGGGGCCAGACTAATCAGCTGTTGCCTGTCTGATCATTTTGGAGTACCACAAGATCATCCCTCTGACATTTTGCAGCATCAAAGTGCTTGAATGTTGTCCTACAGAAGAGCGACCATGAGGAACCACAGAATGCCTACCATATGCTGGCCCACTGCTCCAGGCATACTGTAAAACAGTCACACTTCATTTGCACTAAATAGAGACATAGCTGGTCCATTGGGATGGGCCATGCATTCTGCCATCCCTGGTCCTGCTGCACACAGGAAGTTCTCAAGCCCCTTACAGTACAGCACCCAGGTGGTGGGCACTAACAAATTCCTGATTAACTCCCAGGCTTCCGGATCACCAACTCCTAAAGGCAAGCTGGGACTTCCCTGGGATGCACCTCTGCTTCTAAGGCCAGCTGTCAGAACCTCTGATACTGTAAATGATAAAGAGCATCAGCAATACTGTTCTGTACACCTGGCACATGCATAGCTTTAAACTGGATATTAAGCATCAAACATGTTGACACAAAGACTGGCATTAGAGTACCCAGAGGGCCCTTGGCCCCTAGCTTCCCATTAATAGTGTGGACCGCCCCAGTGTTGTTTGTCCTGAAGGTTACTTTCTTATCTCAAACACACCACCCCCTATTAACAAAGTGGCCATTATGGGCAGAAATTACAACAGTGTAATCTGCTTGGTCAAGCCTTCTTCTCCCAGCTGGCCTGGTGGTGCTGAGGGTTGAGGCGCCTCATGCAATGCTGGCGACCTGGGTTTGGGAACAAGCCCAGGGTGCCGGGGGTCAGCAGGGGGGAGAGAGAGGATTGACCATCCGTAGACTGCTCTCCTCTCTCTGGGGAGGGATCCTGGGACTGCCCGGTAGAACAGCGACCCATGGTGGAAGCCGGTGTACCAGGTCATAATGTCTATGTGCGAACCCCGGACCTGTGTGCTGTCCGAGTTGGACCCCCCCCCGTAGTTAGAATCCTAAGTGGGGGGGGGGGGTGCAGCCCCCATATAGTGTGTGTGGGCAGAGCACCCCACAGAAAGAAAAATATCATTAAATCATGCAATGTGATTATTTCGCATGGCAGAACCCCATGCCGGAAGCCAGAGGTGCGTACACATGTCGGGGCATGTAGTAGTGGGATGGAGCTGTGGCAGATGCTCTAAGCCATCATTGCACATTGGAGCTCTGGGGGGGTGGGGTTTCGGGGATAAAACAAGAAAAATCCCCTACCTTTGGGGAGGCGTCGGAACCTCCAGTGGCCTGGGCCCACACACCCAATGTCGGCCATCTATCCTGACTTCAGCCTTGGGGATTTCGGGCCTCTCCATGGAGGCAGGAGAGACGGAATCCTGAACCCTATTTCATCATTGGGTGAACACGGTTCAGGCAGGCGGTCAAGTGCACCAGTAGCCGAGTGTGGATTCCCGAGAGATGCCCATCAGGTAGGAGCAAAAATAAAGTCTACAAAAAAAAAAAAGCATTTTTCTCCCAGGAAGTGGGCTAGCACCTGCACACCATTCCCTTGAAAGTAAGCCCCATAACCAAAGCCTCCAGATGCGTGCATGAACAGCTAAAGCTCTCAAATATTGGTTATTTCTGACCAGATCGATACCCCATTGAAAATGTTCAGGAAATTAAGTCATAACCCCAGGTCCTCCCTAATGCTCCTGGTCACCCAGATTCTGTGGTGAGGCTTTTAACATCCCATGCTTGCCTTTGTCAGTCAGGGCAGGAAAGTCCTTTTCATGGGAATTAATTTGTGAGCAAAGCTGAGGTGGCCCAGCAGCTGCTGCAGTTCATGCAAGGTAATCTATTGTGCCTTTGCTGCTCTGGCCAACAGCTCCCTTAGCGCCACCACTTTATCCTACAGTAGGCAAAACTCAGTGGCCAAAGTGTCAATTTCAATTCCCAGGAATGATAGCTTAGTGCATGGTCTTTTCATCTTGTCCTGTGCCAAGGGGCACCAAAGTAAGAGCACGCTGCCTGGAAGCAATCCATTAAGTGCTTTCAGTCTCTGGTTCCTGGCCTGCCCATGAGCAGGAAGTTCTCCCAGTAGTGTACTACCTTCATTTGACCCACCCTATGGGTAAGCCAAATGATTATTCATCCTGAACTCTTCTAGCACCTTCTTTGGAACTAGGCCAATGGGTGACATCCTGAGGTGAGGTTGGGGTGGTGCAGTGAATGGCCCGCTAGCCCTACCTGTTGCAGCCTCCTTCTCCAGCTTGACCCAGATGACCTCCGGTCACTCCCTGTCAGACCTCAGGTTCTTATCTTTGTACAACTAATGGGGGGACATCATATAGTCAAGCCTCAATGTCATCAACCCTTATCAGCATTGGGAGGCCTGTTGTGCCAATTCCAAAAGTGCCACAGCATGAAGGTACCCTGGTTGTACTGGGTGAATAGGTATGGGTGGCCACACACCATGCACTCATGCCTGTACTTACCAGGGAGCGCTACCTTACATTTCCCTTGATTGAAATAATAACAGCTCCCCCCAACCCCTTCCTAGTAATCCCCTATCCACCTTTTCTTAGTGACTGTGGCCATCTGACTGGAAAGCTACTGTTGGAGTGTTAAACCCTGCACCCCGCTGAGATCAATGGTCCACAATAATGAAAGCTCCAACATGTCCCAGGTCTTGGCTGGGTCGTTTTTTGCCTCATGCATCAACATTCTTTGTCATACTCTAGCCAGCCACCTCCTGGTTTGCTGGCATGCATGGCCATCACCCAGATTCCATAGACTGGCTGCCTTAAACCGATTAATCTGGGCCAATATACCTTCAAGCACAGCTAACCCAGCCCACCAGTTCTCCCAGATCCAGCAGATCATAACCTTCCTCTGAGCCCCCACCCTTTCATCCTTGTCCTATTTTCTTGATCAGTCTCAGGCTCTCTGGGACTGTTAAGCAACATGAACACATGCACATATTCCTGTCTGCTGCCTCACCTTATTAGAGAGGTGTGAACCCACCAGTTCCCCAAGCTCACATAACTCATAGCAACAAGCTGCAGCCCAGCTTGCTGCATGGGGGATGACTGGGTAGGGGGTGTGACCCCTGCCCCTGTACCATCCACACTGTTGTACTCATTAGCTGGGGTTCTGACTGTTTATGCTTCTGAGCTTTGATGAATGCCAGCACCGTATCAAGCTTTTGCTCAAGCAGTGATGGGTCTGCCAAGGGCACCATAGGCTACGGGAGGTCCAGGGATACTGGAGATGGACTCCAAGCTGTAGAGGTTGCACTGGGGGTGTAATCACTGGTACAGAGGGAATAGGTAGCAGCAAAGTCTGGTGCAGGGCTGCTGGCTAGGTTGACCCTGCCGGGAGAGCCAGAGCAGTAAGGGACCCCAAGATCTGCGGGTCCATCAGGTGGGAGGTCATTATCTACCAGGCCAGCAGGAGTAGAGCATCTCCCTTCACCCTTCTTGGGTGCTTGGGAGACAGTTCACCCCTCTGGGCAGGACCCTCAAAATTACCCCTCAAAGTACCCTCAGTTTCTCACCACTTAAATTTTGAAAATCGGGCCTAACTTGCCAAAGATTCACCAGTGCAGCAGGCATCTGCTGGGGTTTACCTTTCCTCCCTTTATTCACTGGGCCACCAATGACTGAGGCCCCAGCACTGGCTTTCGAGATATCACAAGCTGCGGTTGCAGAGCCAGTTGACCTGGTACCCCAGATGGGCTGGGGCCTTCCAGTGTCTGGAAGCAGGCATCTAACCATGCCTTCCCTTTTGTCAGGACAAAGTCAACTGCTGCTCAAATTCTGCCTCGGTCATCATCCCCTTTCTGAGCACCATGGACTGCCACAAGCTGTGAAAACAAAAAGCACAGAAACACATAAAAATCATCTGTGGTATCCACCTCCATTTGTTACAGGACTACCGGGTTATCTTTATGAAGAAATTGGGGATAGACCTGTTTTGTCCTTATTTTTATTTTATTTTATCCTGACATTGAACCCAAGCTCACAGGGAGAGGGCCTTGCCGTGGTAGGCTGACTAACCACCAGCACTCCCCCCACTAGGTCACCAGCAGGCCATCTATGAGGCCAGTTCCATAAAATAATATCACTCAGCACACACAATATGGCATTTAATGGCAACTGAGTGTGAGATTAAAAAGATATCCTTATTAATTAAATAATAGCTGTATAGCACTGATAAAGCAGCTGTTTCAGTGTTGGTAATATTTTCTTTCGCCATTCATAAACTACTTGAATATAAAGGTGCTGTCCTCTAAAGCAGCCTTGGGGTTTGAAAGCAAACTATTGACTAAAACAGATCAAAGCACTTTTTTATCCCTAGCTGGGGGAAAAGATAAAAGTGATTTTCTTACCCTGAAAAATTCTGGTTCAAAGTTGTATGAAATCTGGACACTGTGTTTAAATTCAGACAGGGCAAAAGCTGGCAGCACTATTTAAAGGTATATATTTCAATCAAGAGACAGCATGTGGAAGCGAGACAGCCTTTTCTTTGTCTGCAGTTCACAGCAGACCTCCCCACTTGATCCATGAAGAATGCAGACAACCATAGGAGATGGGTTTGTAAAATTTGTGGTGGGGGTCAGGGGTCAAAGCCCAACCCCCTGGCCCAGGGGTCAGAGGTCACCCCCCAGCAACCAGGGGTCTATGGGAGCACAGCACCCTGTACAGTAACGTTGAGGTCTGAGGGTTAAGCCCCTGGCCTCAGGTATGAGAAAAGAATTGAAAATACTCTTTAAAAGGCTTGTTTTTAAACTTCAAAGAGGAATCCAACTCAAAGAGACAACACATAATTCAATGGCCAGCATGGAACGAAGGCCTAGTGCAGCTACAGTATAGCACAGCAAACCCATGACAAAACTATGCTGTATTCTTTGTAGCTTAGTCAATATTACGCTATTAGAAAATGGGCTTGAAAAAATAACGCATGCTGCTTGGCTGAAAGCCATGGTCAGGCATGCATTTATTTTTCACTAGTGCCTAGTGAAAAACAGGTGCCAATTCGGGGTGCCCCATTACTTAGGATATCATTGGGCACCCCGAACTGAGCAGCTGCCATTTTTCCCCACTCGCTTAGCGACAGAAAAGACCCAGTCATACTTTCCCAACTGTGGAAGTTGCATCGGTAATAAAGAGTTCGCATTACATACCCTTAAACCTCTACACAGTCAGAGGTGGCAGTGCTGTTATAAATTCAAAAGAGTGTTGCCAAATGCTTTTAAATGTTATTATGTAGGCCCTCACTGCAGGGAACATGTTTGAAGAATGGAATTTATTTCCAATTGAACACAATATGTTACAGTGTGAGTGGAGTGTTGACTGGTGTATGGAAGTCTTTCCAGTGACTGTTCAATGCAGTAAGCTGCATACACTTCACTTATGAAACACATGGAAAACCTGTTTGATTAAAATGTTTACATGGAATGAGCCAAGACAAAATAGTAATATAATAGGTCCATTACGTCCACTGCTCCCTGCTTCTCAGGTAGGGCTGAGAAAGTGTGTTGTACAAAGATGTACACACATGTGTAAGTATTCCCTTCCCACTCTACAGCCTAGGGCACCCTGCAATCCTGTTGGTAAGCTACACAGTGGTGTCCAGCATCATGTCAATTAGTATTTTTGAGTGTTTGTGAAAACAGTCAAGGCTGACTTTTCACAGCCCTATCTTCTGCAGTTTGCCAGCTGGCTACTAGAGCCCTCAGTCTCAGGAGGTGCACATATGTGCAGCACTGTTTCTGTACAATCTAACTTGCTGGTCCATTAATGGCCCTGCAGTTTATGATGTTTATTTTAGCACAATAAGTCTTTAGGGCTCAATCCACAGGCATATCCTTGCTGCTCCGCTGCATGTTCTGGGACCACATGGGGAAAGATGTGATCCTCAGCCTCATATCTCTCTCCACCATACAGGTGTGGAGCCCCATGCAGGAGCTGTGGGTGGTGCCAGGACAGGGAGGCCATGGCAGGGATTGCTAGGTATCTGATCAGATGCTCAGATTTTTGCCTCAGCAGATGCCCCGCTATGTGCAGGGCTCCATGGGACATGCAGCCCATGTTGATCCTCCACATGCTGCCATATCCTCTGTGGAAAAATAGGCATTTTGCCTTCATGCACTGACTGGTGCCGGTGACACTTCCAGACCCATAATAGGGCTCCTAGGGGCCAGGGCTCAGTGGAGACACATAGGCATAACAGCAACCCCTTGGAATGCATAGCATCCACCCCTCCACTGGCTGTGTGTGCACTCCTCCAGCAGTGCTGTTAATTGGGTAGAATGCCACCCTTGTCCCCATGCAGGCTGGTCAGAAGCTATTGGTATGAAAGGTGTGGAGAGGGTGCACAGGCCAAGGCTGTGGATGCTGCGGGGGGAGGAGGGGCACAAATGTGCATAGCCCTGAGAACAACTGGATGCACTATGTGGATCAAGCCCTTCACCATGAGAGAACATAATGCAGGGCACCTCAACCAGGCTGAACTTAAAGACCTATTTTGTCTTCATGTATACTGTCTTTGTTGGTAGGAAATTGTATAGGTTCATTATCCTCTGGGAGAAGAAATGCCTCCTAAACATTACTTCGAAGTTACCACACCAGAGTGTTAAGCCATGTCCCTCATTCCTGCTGGAGGTCACTACCAGTTCAGAGACTTTTTTTTTCTCTCTGCTTGCTTGTTAGTTGTGGTTTTGCAAATACACATAAATGTTTGTTTGCATTCATTTTGACTATTCCTTTCCTTCTGGACAGAGGGGGATAGGTGTCCAGCACTTGTTTCCTGGCACAGTAAAAGTTCATTGCAGTGTGCACTTCTGTGGTGTTGAATATCCTTTCTTGTCTTCCTGCTGCCTTAATATTGTGCTGCTCACATAGTGTAAAGCTGCAGTATGTTCAGACATGCAGTTACTTTAAAGCTTTCTTTGCCTGTCCTTATTTCTGACAAAATTCTGGACAACACTATAGCCACTGTATATTAAACATCTAAACACCTGATTGCCACAATTATGTAAAAATGGCAATAATAGAAAGCTTTAAAGTAACTGCACGTCTGAACATATGGAAGCTTTACACTAAGTGAGCAGCACAATATTAAGGCAGCAGGAAGACAAAAAAGGATATTGAACACCACAGAAGTGTGCACTGAAATGAACTTATACTGTACCATGGAACAAGTGCTGGACACCTGTCCCCATCTGTCCAGAAAGGAAAAGAATAATCAAAACGAATGCAAACAAACGTGTATTTGCAACACCACAATTAACAAGCAAGCAGATAGATGACAGACCTTTGCACTGACTGACCCAATATTTTGTATGCTTCAGGCAATTTAACAAAGGGTTAACCTACAATCTGATACCAGGCTGACTCCTTCCTTTTATTTATAAGTGCATTCTCCTTGACCGTTGACTTTCCCATACTCCATTCTGCCCCCTTGACCTCTTTTGCTGGCATTGCTGATGATGCAGCCCTGATCCCTTCCATCCCCACTGCACCTTACCTGGCTGGTGCTGGGACTTGCTTGCTGGCTCTCTTGGTTTTGTGGGGGTGGGGTGGGGGGTAAGGTATATGTTACAACCACCCGTTGCTGCTCTCTGCTGCCTGGCCTGCTGCTGCTGGTCCTGTCCTGACAGGGGTTCCTCTGCTCTAGTAGTACTGGGCCTGCAGCACTCTCTGGAGGGTGGAAGGTGGTTATTCCTCTCCCATCCTCATCCACTGCTCCTCCTGGTTGCTGCTGGGGTTGGGCCCTAGCCCTATCTATCTTCCCTCCAACTCTGACCTTGTCCTCTTCTTTATGCAGCTGCTGCTGGCTGCCCAACCTTGTCACCTGACCAATGTGACAACGATCTGCCCAGCTGTTTACAATCCACTGATTCCCCTCTGGCATGACTGAGCCACTACTGGCACCCACGCATGCCACACACTTTCTCTGGGCCAAAACCCTGGTCGTCCGACTCCCTCTCTGTTGCCCTCTGCTCGGCCGAAAAGTGTATCCTCTCTCCGAAAGGGTCATGCAGTGCCGGTCCCTTCTCGCTCATCTTTTGCTTGTAGTGGCTGCCAGCTTCTTTTCCTGCCATCTTACCCTGTTTTTTTCAGTTCTTTTTCCCCTTCTCCTGTGGCACTGTGTACCCTTTCCTCGGCTTCGCTCTTCACTGATAGCCAGTCCAGACACTCAAATAATCCCACCCTACATGTTGCCCCACCAGTCCTCGACACTCATCTCATTTTAATCCCTTCTGCTGCCCAGTCAGGATGCTTGCACTCTTTCTTTTGCCGTATGCATGTTGAGGGATTTTGCCATCAGACCAATGATTTATGGACGAGGGTCAGGATTGGGGGGTCGGTGCCAATTTTAAATTATACCAGCATTGCCACCTACGGGGGCAGAACAAAAAAAAAAACACTAAGAAAAAAGAAAATGGTTCCCAAATATTGATGGGGCTGGGGCTGGGTCCACATCACAAAATATTGCTGGGGTACATGCCCCATGGTCCCATACAACCCGGCGCCTATGCAGACAACCAAGTGGCCTTGCAGTACTCGGCCACCTCAGCCAGTCTGGTGACTTGACCCCTGCACTACCATGATTCTTGAAAGAAGCTGTTCTTTAAAATCACTTCACTCAGGCTAATACTATGGATGCTAAAACCCAATATTGAGAGAAGGATCCGTGCACACACTCTGCGCATTCTTGTACCAGACATGATGACCGCAATCAAGGGTGCATGCATGCACAGCTACCTCTATCAAGAGGGTGGCTGCATTTAACTGTGCATGTGGGAAAACTGCTTCACCACTGTGCCCCTTGCATGAGTACCTGTGGTGGCTTATCACCAAGCTGTGGCCCTTCCGAAGTCTTTATATCCCCTACTGTGACTGTAAACCTCACACTTTGCCATGAAGAACATGGCCAACCTCATGGTCTTGCAGTTCCTGGCCTTCCAGCCAGTCTGGTGACCAAACCTTGTGCTACACCCCTTCTTGAAAGAAGCTGTTCTTTCAAATCCCAGGCATACTCTGTTCAATGTTCAGTCATAACAACTGGAAGATTGGACCATATGTCTCGCGTACAAATTAAGCATTTTAGGCAAACAACCATTTTAAATTTTGTATCCCAAAAAATTTGGCTAGTGCCCTTATAACCCTACAACCCACAAATTCCATTTTTTTGCTGTCCAGATTGATCACAAAGTATTAAAGCATTCTATTATCTGTAATGGCATTACCATACAAAAAGAGCACCATGAAAATTGATGCAGTCTTATTATGCCAACACAACAGTGTTTGGTACAAAAACAGAACCATACCACATGAAAAATCCCAAGAGTAGACATTGCTAGTATATTCCAGTGAAATAAGGACATTGAATTGTATGTATTTTCTACCAAACAACTCCAATATGTTTACAGTTTTGCACACTTATGTTCTGTGTAGCTTGCTACGTGGCCATCATATACACCTAACATGTGGCAGGTGATCAAGTCTCTGGTCACCTTGTGCTCAGTTCACATGGCCTTTTTCTATTCTGTTGAGGGGGTTAACAAAAGAGACTTACGTCACTTAGCCACTGGAAGCATGCTGGCCGCCTGCGCTTGCTCCTGCTAACGGTGGCCCAGCCATCTCTGTACTCCCAGCTACAATAGCTGGGGGTCATTATGCTTTTTCCTGAAATGAAATTCTTCTCCTTTTTTTTTTTGTTTAAACTTTGTGGGGGGTCTGCAGCCATGTGGGACAACACCAGCACAGCTGCCGGCTGGTAATCCGCTCTCCTCCCTTTGTGGACTTCCCTTGCATACTGGGGCTCCATCTACTAGCAGCTAGCTCCTAAAGCTGCTCGCTCCCCATGCCAGTTAAAACTAGACTATTTTTGGCTGATAAATTAGGGCAGCAGCTGATGTTTTCCCTTAAACTCCCCCAATACAGCAGCAACACATTGGACAGCTCCACAAATGCCAAAATCACAGATAAGTAACTCCTGTATATATATTGTAATTTCCCCTTCTCATGATTCTCAAACTTAATGATCTGTTAATTCAGCCATACTATGCTTTCAATATTACATATGTAATAACTTGATTCAAGCTTGTGGGTAACTAAACAAACAAACAACTCAAGGTCAAGGCCATCAGGCCTGCATGACTTCTGTTAATTCCCTGAGCATAATGTCTGCTGCTGGATAAAGCCCTTAGGAGCGAGTAAAGGAGCTCAATTCTGCCCAGAGAAGAGAAGAGAAGCAAGAGAGCTGTGTACAGCTGTGCTTCCGATTACTGTAAATACCCTCTTGTTCCTCCCCTCCAACCACAAGCCCCTGCCCCCTGGGAACCCCCCTACCTTCCTACCTAGCCTCACCACTATTGAGAGTCTACCCATTGTAGGCTCTCCATTACCTTACTCTTCTCTAACGTGCAACCTGGTACTGCACAGATAATCACTTTTTTATTTACAAGGGTGAGGTGTGTGTATATATATATATATATATATAAATAAATAAAACCAAACACAAAGAAGAGGGAAAGAAATAAGCAACTTAACTAGGATTTGAACTCAGGCCACTTGAAATACCATTATGTTCTGCTACCATCACTGCCACAAAGTCAACTAGAAACATGGTACTCCCAGAGGCACCTTACTCTTTCTTTGTAAAATGACAAGAAAAAATGTAGAAATTGCATTGGCTAAGAGATGTCACCTGATCATCTATTAAATCCCTATAAATGCATGGGCAGGTGCTGATTCTCATTTCCCACTACAAAAACCTACTTAGAGTGATTTTAAAAGTGTACTAAGCCCATCCAGGGTGCATGTCAGCCTTGTGCCTTACTTCACCTCTGGGGCGTGCATTAAAAAATCCTATAATGCAGACCCTGTTGTGGTTTATTACTTACAACCTGGTGCTGCAAAGATTACTACTTTTTGTTGCAGCATGTGGGAATAAACGTCAGACAAGGCACATTTACAGGTTTAGAACACACCGTGGTGTGATATTTATCTTTCAAAAGTTCAAAAAATTATAAATGAAAACAAAAAAATTGCAACGCAAATCACTACTTAACATCAGTAGTTTCTCCCCTAATAGAGTCCTGGATCTTAGAGCTCCTAAAACCCTTCTCATCTGCATTCAACAGCTTGTCTGCACAAACAGTAGAACCTCTCCTCTTCTCCTAGGGCTGAGCCCCTCTGGGCTGAACTGAAGTGAACTCATTGAAGAGGTATTTATATATTTTGGTGGGGCTCACCTGACTAAGCCCTTACATGTCTGGACATGTTGTTTCAAAACCAAAGGGGGAGGGTTTTTTCAGGGGAATTCCTGGATCAGTTAAAGGTACAGTGTATATCTCCACAGATATTGACTTTCTATATCTCTGATCCACAGTGACCAAGCTCTTTTATACATGGAACCTTATACAGTAAAAAGTTTATAATGTGAATTTATGAAAATATCTTTAGGATTTCTTATAACTGTACTAATCATGACATTATTGTTTTATATGACTTCTGAATACTTTTTCTTTAAAAAGGCTTTATTAACTGTATTCATTCCTATTTAACATAGCCTTCATGTTTTGTACACAAACTGCACTTATACACTTTACACAGCACCTTTCTGGGTGTTTGGCATCATTCCAGGGACTGGATGGATGGAAATAGAAAAAGAATGAAAAGAGAGAACTAGTAAGAAGTTTAGTAGGACAGTAAAGAGCTATGCTAGGTGGCCAACCTAGGGTAGGGGGGAAAAGAAGAAAAGCAAAGAGAAAAGCATTAACTGTTGCTAGGAAATAAGGAGATAGAAAAGTGGTCCATCAGTCACAGCCGAGGTTGTAGCCTAACTCCGCCACTCTTTTTTATTCACAAATGTGTGGAATGCATATGCAGTATATGGAACCCAAACAAAGAAGAGAGAAAGAAATAAGTGCATTAGCTGGGATTTGAACCCAGGTTGCCCAGAATACCATTTCATTGCACTACAAGCTGTGCCAGCAGGGCATCCGGAAACCTAGGACTCCCAGAAGCACCTTACTCTTTCTCAAATGCACAACCTGGTGCAGCACAGACAGTTACTTAGCTAAGTACTTATAGTAGCTGGTAGCTGTACACACTAGCTGGGATATTCAAAGGGGTTGCGCATGGTGCAACAGTGTTGCGCCATGCGCAACCCACTGATGCGCCCGGTGCGATATTCAAAAAGGAAAGGTGCACTGTGCAAATCCTGATGTGCTGGGGCACACCAGTAATTTATGCGGCGCAAGTGCAGGGGCATGCCATGCATATTTGGCACATCCCGATATTCAGCCTGGGATGTGCGGTGCATATGCAGGCACACACCTGCCTTGCGCTGCACAGGAGGGTGCAAAGATGTGCCCGAAAAAAAAGGAACATGTCGGGAGACACCCACAGGCCGATCACCGTATTGCTGGGTGCAGCACGGCAGCTGCCTGCTGTGGGTGGCCATCCAACCCCCTCGAGACAGAGGCCAGGCGTCGGGCCCCCCCCACACCCGATCGAGGCCTTTGTAAATGTAAAGTATCCCTGGTGGTCCAGTGGACCCTACCCCCTTGCCTGATCATGGGCTTAATGAACTAAACCATTCCCTGGTGGTCCAGTGGACCCTACCCTCTTGCCCGATCATGGGCTTAATAATATAAATCCATTCCCTGGTGGTCCAGTGGACCTGATCCCCTGCCCGATTGCGGGCTCAGTAAAGATGAAATGTATCCCTGATGGTCCAGTGGACCCATTCCCAAGCCTGATTGCGGGCTTTGTCAAATCAATAATCCCTGGTGGTCCAGCGGTACTCCCCTCCCCACCAGGCCACTCAGACCCACCACCCCGCTCCCCTCCAGTCAGAGGCGGGTGGCAGCTCCCCACCCACAAGCTGCCCGTCCACCCGCTGACTGACCAGTGTACAATCTGACTGTCACGCCCATTGGTCCCACAAGCGTGGAGTCAATGGGCGTCCGCAGACACCGTACTATACTACACAGTCCCGATATGTGAATGAATTCCGAGGATCGGCGCACCTGCATGCAAATTGGGCCATAATGACATGTAAATGGCCCCATTTGTGCCTTGCATACATAATGGTCCCATTTGCATACCCACCACTGAATATTGTGGTTCCTGCACCTAGCACAACCACACTTGCGCTGGCTCATACCCCTGCTCCTCTCTTGCCACTTGCGCTGGTGCAGTGCCACTGTGCCATGCGCAATGCAGGTGACCACAGTGCCATATTAAACGGTGCTGCACCATGGTGCAACACCATTGAATATCACCCAGATGCATCCCAGTTGCGCTGCGCCCAGGCTTGCACCCCTGCCTTGCGCAGTCTGAATATCCGGCCCACTATGTACACTTCAGCTGCACTTTATACACACCTCACAAATACTATGCAGCTCAACTTTTACTTTCACTAATATACACCTCATTTTCACCTTATAAACTTCACATTTAACAGTATTCACTACAAGTGTACCTTGACTTCTGCCTTGTGTTACTGAGTGGAAAGTTATCCTTTTTGGTCCTGTAGGGACACCATTGACACTGTGTGTTTCAATGGCCAGTAATTGCAAAAAAAATGTTTTAGAGTAAGACATTTCCTCGCTTATATTAACAGTTTGTTTATGAAATAAGGCTTGAACTGATATAATCACTTTCCTCTTTCTTTCTTTCTTTCTTTCTTTCTTTCTTTCTTTCTTTCTTTCTTTCTTTCTTTCTTTCTTTCTTTCTTTCTTTCTTTCTGTCTCTACCAGGATGTAGTGACAGTGCTGCCCAGAACCTATTTTGGGTTTCAAAGAAGCAGAATTAATGACTTGAATTGAACTGCTTGGATCCTTAAGTTGGCCGTCACTTAAGCTTCAATTCAGTCTTCTCTTTTGATTTGAATATACTGGCAATAGCCTTTAAAATATAAGTGGATTGGTGCCTAGTTAACTAGCCAAGCACAATCATAAATCAACAAAATTATTCATTCCAGTTCAAAGAAGTTGCTCCATACATTTTAATGCATCACTTCATTTGTTGTTATATTTAAACATTTACTGGTGATTGAAAGCATCACTTATATTATTAAAATTCATTGATGAGCACCAGGTGTTTTGAATTAATTGTATGCAAATAAAAATCACTTTGCCTTGCTGTTTACCACACCCTCTGATGAAGGGTTTGAGGACCCGAAGCGCCGGGGCAGTTGGTGGTCTACTGTGTGCTGTGGTCCTTTCAACTTGAGTGCCCTCAATTCCTTGGAAATGTGTTTATATCGTGGAAAGCATCTTACTAGGGTGTGCAAGTTTTTTTTTATGCGTGTCTCTATTCTGTTTATTTTGTGGGGCATGGAGTAGTGTCTTGTAAATGTAGGAATTCCTAGGAACTTTGTGCATGTGATTCCTATAAGCAGGCTTTGAGTGAAGGAGCAAGGGTAAGGGAACTGTCCCTCTTGTATATAAACTGAAGGTTAAAATTTGCTAATTAAGCAAATCTTTGTCCTGTATTTAGAGTTTGTTATATTTTACTGTTACACTGACCATATGTATGGGTGCATCTCAACTCCTTCTTGTGACTACATCTCACTAAGGTACACCTAATTACCATTTGTAAATGCATGCAACCATACCTTCTGACTACACCTCTGGTTCAGGTGTATCCAGTTAGCATCTTTCAAGATAAAAATCAGCTGCACCTAAATTACATTGTAAGTGTGCTGCTATTAAACGTCATGTACACCTCTCAGACTATAGCACAATCGAGCTGCACACAGTAAGGTGCACCAAGTTGAACGCCTCATTTAAACCTTAGCAGCACAGCAAATATACCTGAGTTAGGTCAGCGGCATTGCAGAAGGAATTGAGGGCTACGACTGCCTAGGCCATGGCTGATCTGAAAGACGATTTTGCTCTGGTGATCAAGGGAAGTAATAAAACCTTTTTACAGTACAATGATAATAAATGGACAGTCTGGAAGAAGGTGGGGTAGCTGATCATTTGGGAGGTTGAAGAATCATTGCATGTAGTGAGTGAAGTAGAAGAGGCAGGGATCAGAATGGGCTGTTCTCTAGCACACTACATGGTTTCAGAAAAGACAGAGTCTGCTAAACCATCATCATAGCCTCCTTTGAGGAGGTAAGGAGGTGGACTGGAGCTGGATGGTGGGCAGTCTATCTGGAAATTAGCAAGGACTTTGACACTGTACTTCTTGGATAATTCATAGAGGAAGTGTCAGAATATGTGCAGTACACAAAGTGCACAGGAAGGAGATAGCAAATAGGTGGCATGTAGGAAGCAGAGAGTGATGGTGGATTGTCAGCACTCAGAATGTAGGGATTGCTGAGTGGCGTACCCCAGGGCTTGGTGCTGAGTCCATTGCTTTTTAACATATGTATTAATGACCATGGAGTAGGGGATCAGAGCAAGTTACTGAAGTTAGTTGATGAAACTAAGTTGGCCAGATAATGACACAACAGAAGAGGGTACATCACAGGTGAATCTGCACACATTAGGGGCATGGACTGAGAACTGAGGGCTTAGATTTAATGCTATATACTACACCTAGGGGTGAAGAATCTTGGTCACACATATACCCTGTGTGTGCAATAGTAGATAGCATATGCAAAGAAAAGCTTATGGGTAACTATAGGCCTCTGTGTATGCATGTTCCTGAATAATGTTCCATTTTTGGATGAAATGCTTATCAAACTTTTTCAATTTAATTCCATAATTGATTGTATCTGCTTCTGTTGCAAAGGGAATGGATTTATGAATACTATCTGCCTCACTGCTCTTTGAATGCTGTAAATCACAGGGCTGACCTGTCTCTCCCCAGTTTCTGCAGCCTACTTCATTACTGTCCAGAGCCCCTGGAAATGCTGCTACTATTCTGGCCAGTCTGCAGGCTTGCCGAAAGAGGAAATTCTGTGCAGGACTGAATGTAGACATTTGCCTTGGTTTCCCTGATTTTCCCTTGTTAGGTTCTCTGCAGGTTTCTTTCTCTAAAAGCCCATTTCTCCACTCCTCCTCATCACTGTTCCTCTGCTGGGCAGCCCACTTTCTCCTATGACCTGCCTACTGCCTTCCAACTTTCTGAAACTAGTGGCAGTATAGCGCAGTGGTTTAAGGCTCTGAGCTGAAAATCTGGTGACATCCAGTAGACCAGACCTGGGTTTGAACCCACAGCTTCCACCTGCATATTGTGTGACCCTGAGCAAGTCACTTAGCTTCCCTGTGCTCCCAGGTTGCACCTGTAAAAAAAGCTTTCGGCTTAGTGTGCTACTCCTGGTTAAATAACTAACAAAAAAAAACTGGCTCCCCTCATCCCTCTGCCACTCCACCACCTCAGGCTCTTTCAGGTGCCAGCTGAAATTCCTCCCACCCCTGACCTCTTCCTATTTCCCCTAAGCAGTCTTCCCTGTTTGACACGGGCAGCAATGGGTTCTGGTTTTCTCCCTATCTAAACTTGTTGCCTAGTGCACTTGCATATGCACTTGGCTTGATACGTGTACATGTATTTGCACTTTAATCTGTTCCAAGATTGTATCTGCAAATTATTATAGTTTGTATATGTAATTACATTTTACTTTTGTAATTTGAAATGCACTGTAATTTTTTGTTTTTCCTACTGTTTCTCTTTCCCTTGAGAACTGCTAGGTACCACACCTAGGGATGAAGAATCTGGGTCACACACATACCCTGTGTGACGCAATAGTAGACAGCATACTCCAAAGAAAAGGTTTCTAGCTAACTGTAGGTCTCTGTGCATGCATGCTCCTGAGTAATGTTCCATTTATGAATGAAATGGTCATTAACGTTTTTCACACCTGAAAACAAGCCTCGGCTCCTTCTGCATTTCACTATTGTCACCAGTTTTCAAATAAATAAATAAACTTCTGACATAATGTCATGTATTTAACATGTACTCACAATGGAGACTTTTCTTGTGCTTGTTCAACAAGAAGGATTAACTATTTATTCTTTTTAACTCACATGCAAACAGCCTTCCCTTTCCAAGTGCTTTACTCACTCACACACACACACACTCACTCACTCTCACAAAACATCTTGCCTCTCCCTGATACATAGCAGAAACCCTTCTCTCTTTTCTATTACTTCTCTAGGCTATCTTCTTAAAGACACAATACCCCTATTGTGAAACATTGTGCATTCCTGCATGCTCCTTACTACCACAGTCTCACAAACACTATGCAAAGCACAGTCACATATACACACAGGGGACAAAGAGGTCAAGCACTGACCTGTAAAAAGGGAGGTCTCTATTTATAGGGTGCAGTCAGCAGAATCAAACTGATGTAGAAACTGGGGGCAGGCATCAGGGACCATAGCAATAGCACTGTTGTGGCCAGGGTCAGCTGGGAGACTATACTACCACACCGGGTCTGAGGTAAGTAATCCTTCCGAATACTGGGAAGCAGTAAGACAAGGAGTCAAAAACAAGACCACACTCCTCCTGATATTTCAGCAGTCAGCTTTGGCCTGATCCGGGGGGGATTGGTGACTGAGCTCATGCTATTGGAGTCAGAAGCATGTCAGTAACACAAATCAGAAAGTGTGGGCTCAAGACACAGAAAGGAGTGAACTTGGGGGAGAAGTTCTGTCTGTGATGAGCCAGTGTGAGAGGTATGCTGGCACAATAGTAGACAGCCTGTGACATCAGTAACCTCCCTTTGTGCATCTGATGACTGCTGCAGCTGTTCAAGTCTTGGAGAGTGCATAGGGATGCAGTTTATACAAAAGGTGTTATATGAACTATATTCCAATCCTTCCCTTTTTGTATTCCAGAAAGGATTTTAAAAGCTTTGTCATGGGAACCATTGTGGCCCAGATACTGGACCTGACATGATGAAGGGGAACCCTGCCCACAAAAAGCAGTAGGACCAGGTGCAAATAGCCCAGGATGAGAGGAGTGGTTAGTTCAGGCAGAGCAGGAAGCCATAGGGTAAGAAGGGAATGAATGCCACCAAAAGACTAACTAAGGATCTAGGTTCGAGCAGACTCGATAGACCGTAAGGCCTAATCTGTTGGAAAATAGTATGTTAGTATGTATATGCCATCGGGTGAGCTATGAAGGCATTCTGGACTCTTTTCACATATCCTAGTGAGTAATGTTGGTCTGACCCAGTTTTAGAGTGTCAGCAACTTTCTGACACTGGGTTTAGATGAAGGCCAAGCGCTTCACAAACATGAGGGCATTTGTTCACCCCCTGGTGGTCAAACAAAGAATGGCACTAGTACCAACTGTGCAGGCAGCCACAAGCCTGATCTCCCAGCCAGTGGAAGGATGCAGCAAGGGCAACCTTTATTATCACTGTGGTGGTGGGGAGGGGCAGGAGGGAAATCATTAGTCATCTGGATATTCAGACATTGTTGGCACTCAGCAGTCTTGCACTGGAGTCAATATGAGGTGTTGTTGTTCCCTTTCTGCATTTTTATTTATATTTTTAGTAGCACTATTTTGTTACAAACCATTTTCCCCACTTCCCATTCACTATCTTTATTAAGCAGTTCATATCTTTCCACCTTCTCACTGTTTTAATGGTTGGCATTTTTGCCAATTATTTTGCATTGTTTCTTACTGTACTTTTTAATGTTGCTTTCCCAGTCATTTTTAGGGCTACAGTGGGTGGAGCCCTGTAGACCTACTGCTTTCAAAAAAGGACTCTGCATTCCTTGCAATCTTTGTGACCGAACAACATGTTGGACTCGGAGTGTCAACACAGTTGTCTCCACCACCATGAAGTACTCCACACACTATTAGCAAGAAAGTAGCACTGCTCTATTCACCCTTCCACACCTGAACCCCCCTCTCAGCACCCACCATCCCATACACACACACCAGAAACATAACAGTGACACTGGGGGTGCCCAGTCCCCCAGTGTGCTGATGAAGAATCCTTAATGTGTTTTTTTTTTTTACAGTGTCTCCATACAACTGCGCTTATAAGGTTATTTCTTCCTCTTTTTATATATATTGATAATACCCACCCAACCTCCCTCTCATCAGCCACCACCCCCCCTAGAAACATAGCACTGACACTGGGGTACCCAATCCTCCAGTGGTGCACCGAGGAATCCTCCGTGCATTGTTTTTTTTCTTATGTAAAACCCTGTAAAAAGAAGACAGTCCATCGATGTCCTTAGCAGCTGTAAATGCTCCCACCGGACCCTCCCCTTCAGCATCCACCACCCAACCCTCCCCAAAGCCCTTACTTACTGATTGGGAGTCAAACGTCGTAATCCTCTCGGGACTGCAGTCACGTCTTCACTGTTCAAAGCCAGGCCACAATCTAAAGAAACAGGTATGTGATGCAATGTATTTCAATGGGGTTTTGAACTTGTGGCATAACATGGGCATTTTTTCACAATTTTGGCCCAAATTTTCAATATGCCTTCTTTGGGACCCTACCTCATGAAAAATTGAACTGTCATTAGGCAGCTCTGTCCCAAAAGGTGATTTCATGGTCCCTGCACAAAATCACCTCTTGAACAGAGCTGAAAAATGTCTCTGCCCTTGCCCGTGAGGTGGGGTGATAAGAAGGCTATGTTCCGAAAGGTGATTTCATGGTCCCTTCGCAAAATCACCTTTCTGGCAGGAGATGGAAATTTTCTCTGCACTTGTTCATGAGGTGGGGTAATAAGAAGGCTGTGTTGAAAATTTGGTGTAAAAATTATGAAAAACAATAACATTATGAGCCTACGTTGAATTTTGTGAATGCAGGCTCATAACTTTGGCATTTTTCAATATTTTTACCCAAAATTTGCAACACAGCCATATTTTTATAACACCTCATGAATGTGACAGCTGTCATTTGTCAAATTCTGGCCAAAATGGGTTTTTACATCCCAAATGGTGATTTCATGGTCCCTGTGCAAAATCACTTTTTGGACAGGGGTTTAACATTTTCTCTGCCATTGTTCATGAGGTGCGGTCATAAGAAGGCTATGTTCTCAATTTGGTGTAAAAATGTTTAAAAACATAAAAGTTATCAGGCTATGTTGAATTTTATGAACGTAGGCTCATAAGTTTGGTAATATTCAATATTTTTAACCCAAATGTTCAACATAGTCATTTCTTTACAGCACCTCATGAATGTGACAGCTGTCATTTGTCAAGTCCTGTCCAACATGTGGATTTGCATCCCAAAAGTTAATTTCGCAATACCGGCGTGAAATCACCTTTTGGGCAGGATTTGAACATTTGCTCTGCCCTTCTTCATGAGGCAGGGTGATAACATGGCTATGTTAAAAATGTTGTGTGCAAATATTAAAAACAACTCATTTAAGAGCCTATGTTACATTTTTCTAATGAAGGCTCATAACTTTGGTAATTTTCAATATTTTAACACCAAATTCCTCACCTGCAGCTCTAATGGCTCTGGCCAGAGTTTCTTTGCCAAGTGAATTGTTTTTTATAATCACTAACGTGTGTGATAGTTGTTTACTCTATGTGCCATCTATATGGCCCAGGTCGTGCCTGAAAATGGTCCCTGTGAGCAGTGTACTTACCCAGTTATCAAATGCATAAATAAATAAAACGATAAATACATTTTTTTTATGTTTATATTATTTTTGGAATTTTAGGTTTTAGGCATCCATTTATTAGTAGTTACATAGCATGTGCATCTTTTATTCATAAGGTATAAAATGTTTAATTTTGAACTATAACCCCCCCCCCCAATTGTTTTGCCTTGTTATACAGTATATCACTTGGATTCATCTTTATCTCAGGATTTCTTAGTCCATTATTCTCTCATGTTTTTTTGCACTGATAGCCTGTAATGTGAAGTTTTATTTTTTGTTGGGTCATGTAAAATTTCAAGTCTGAGTCCAGTTAATTATTTTGGGGGTTTATGCTATTTTATTTATTTTATTTTTGGTATGCACTGATGCTTTTTTTGGGTTAAGGGAAAATGGCATCACATGGTTGTTTGGGATCTTTCTTGTGATCAGCTTTGAACAACCATCATTGTATGTATTGGTTCAGGTTTTGTTTGAATTGCAATTAACAAATTAATGTTTGCTCGTTATTGCAATTGTCCTGCCTGGTTGCCAAGCTGGGAGCTCTGGATACTTTGACATGGTTGCAGACATCTCAATGATCAGTTGATTTATAGTGACATCAATTTAATTATTTAATTTTCTATTTTTAAATTTACTATAGTTGATTTGAGCCATTATTCATTTGCCTATTTAAGCAGCTAGTCATCCTCAAGAGCCCTGCCCCCCTGATGGAAATGCATTTCTGGACTTGGAGTGCTGGGATTTAGTCCAGCCCCATGTGCCCTAATACATTCTGCTTTGTTATTAGCAGATTTGTTTAATCGTGATACACGAGTGTCTTACTACAATTAAAAATTATTTGTATCAACATTTCAGTGGTAGTATTAGTGCTGATGTGCCTAAGGAAGCATTGGGATCAATCTGAAGTGCCCCTCTTCCATATCTTTCCTGGGGAACATTAGTGCCAACTGTGAAGGCAGCAACTCACCTGTCATCACAACCTGAGGAATGGTGCATCCACGGTAATCCTGATGATTGTGGTTGGGGGCAGGGGGATAGCATTAGTGCCAGCTGTGAGTGCAACCACTCTCCTGTCCTCCCAGCCAAAGCAAGGGTGCAGCCAGGACAATCCTGATCATTGTGGTGGGGGGGGCAGGGAAGATAGCAGCAGTGCCAGCAGTAAAGGAGGCCACGCATCTGCCCCCCAGCCTGAGGAAGAGTACAGCCATGGCAACTTGGTCATTCTGGTGGTGGGGAAGGGGTACAGCATTAGTGCCAACTTTGTAGGTAGCCACACACCTGCCTTCCCCATCTGAGGAAGGGTTCAGCAAGGGAAATGGTGATCATTACAGTGGGTGGCAGGGGGGTGGCATTAGTGCCAGCTGTGAAGGCAGCCACTCTCATGCCCTTCCAGCCTGGTGCAGCCAGGACAACTGTGCTTGTTACCAGTATGTTGGGGGAGAGGGATACTGGGAAAAGAGGGAACAACAAAGTAATAAAAAATAGTGACATAGAGGCAGTGTGACCTAGTGCTTAAAGAACCTGATTTGGAGCCTGGAGATTATTGGCTCCATCCTGACAAGAGCCAAGTGCTCACTGTGTGGTCTTTGGCAAGGCACTTGTGAACATACATACGAATATGCAAACATGCCAGCAGATGATGGTCTTATGGTCTATCTAGTGTACTCTGTTATGCAGCTTCCTATGTATTGACAAAGGGAACTGACCCCTTCCCCATTTCTCTTTTGACCTCACTCAATGTCCTCCTCTCCCCCCACTCATCTCCCTTCTACCCACAACTTTTCCCCTCACCCGGTCCCACCCATTCTTGAAGCTGTCCTCCATTTTAAGGGATATCACCTCCTTTGGCTGCTTATTCCAGTTGGCCAACATCCTCTTGGTGAAAAAGTGCCTCCTCATCGCCCTCCAGAACCTTCCCTTCACCAGCTTTAGGCTGTGCTCCAAGTGGTCTTTTTCCCACTAAAGCTGAAGAGGCCCTTAGTGCTCACTCAGTTAATACCCTTAAGGTCCTTGAAGTTCTCAGTCATGTCTCCCCTCTCTCTTCCTTCCTTTAGGGAGTACATGTTGAGCTCCCTGAGCCTTTCATCATAGGTGTCGCCCTGCTGGTCCTGGATCACCTTGGTTGCCCTTGTCTGGACAGTCTCCAGCAAGTTGATATCCTTCTTAAGATACAGGCACCAAATCTGCACACTGTACTCCAGGTGTGGTCTTATCAGTGACCTACATAGCGGCAGAATGACCTTCACCTTCCTGGTTGTAACTCTTCTGGCTATGTGGCCCAACATTCAGTTTACTTTGACTGCTGCTGTCTTGAAGTGTGCAGAGTGTTTAAGTTTCAGGTCACTTGTGATTATAACTCCTAGGTCCTTTTCTTCCTCTGACCTGGTTACCTGCATGCTGCCCAACCAGTATTTGGTCCCCAAATTCTTCGCCTCCAAATGTAATTTTAGTGTTGAACACCAGCTGCCAAATGCCAGACTACTTTTCTAGCCTAGCCAGGTCATTCTTGAGTTCCTGTCTTCCCTCCTTCATTTTCATCCTCCAACAAAGACTGGCATCATCCATGAACAGACAAATTCTATCCTTGATCCCATCTGTGATGTCATGTATGACAATGTTTTTTTTTTTCAGTTCTATTTCCCTCTGATCACCACTGGCTGAGGCCCCTTCAGTCATCCTACCTCATCCCCTCCTGCCTGAGTTCCTCCCATCTGCACCTTGGTTCTAGGCACACCTGCAGCACGTTGCATGGAGCTATCCCTCTGGAATACACCCCCCGGAGTGGGGCCACCTTCTGCTCCTCGGCGCTTTCATCTGGTGCATCCATGGGTGGAGGTGATGCCAAGCCCAGGTCACAGTGGGCAGGATCCGGCTCTGGAGGTGGGGGTAGGTGACGTCTACCCCCCAGCCAACGGATGTTTTGCATTTCCTAGTAAACTCCCTAGTTACCCGGGACCCCTGGAAGCGGCGGCGCTTGCGTGTGGAGGCACACATGCACACCACAGCTCCACAGTGGGTCCCTTCCGTCCTCCCCATCGACCTAACATTGGAGCTCCTCATGAGTGGCACCATTTTCCCGGCCCCCACCAGAGGGCGGCCAAGCTCCGAGAGAGCTGAAACCCTCCTCCCGAGGTGGAGTGCTGCCGGCCGGCAGCTGCTCAACATCCTCTCCCTCCTCCCCAAACAGCCACCGATGATCCTGGCTCGCTTCCAAACCCAGGTCGCTGGTGTGGCGTGAGGTGTGGCAACCGGCGCCTCAACCCTCAGCACCACCGGGCCGATATATGTAGATGTTAAACAACACTGGACTGAGCACCAAGCCCTATGGGACTCCACTGATCACAGGCCTTGCTTCTGAGAACTCTTTCTGCAACCAGCTTCTGACCCATCCCATGATCTTAGCCCCCAACCCCAGGTCCATCGGCTTCCTGGCCAGTATCATATGAGGCACTGAGTCAAAGGCCTTGCTGAAGTCCAGATACAGGACATCAACTACCTGGCCCTTGTCCACTATCCTAGTGACACAATCGAAGAAGTCAATTAGGTTAGTTTGGCAGGACCTCCCCAACACAAACCCATGCTGCTTCTCATCCTGGAGAAAATATTCTCCCTGAAAGTCAATCAGTCTCTCTTTCAGGATGGTCGCCATCATCTTAACCACTAATGAGATCAGGCTGACTGATCTTTACTTTCCTGGTTCATCCCTTGACCCACGTTTTATGGAGAGGCACCACATGTGCCATTCTCCAGTCTTCGGGCATGTTTCCAGATTTCCAAGAGGTGTAAAACAGGTCTGCCAGGGGACCCACCAGAACCTCCACCAGTTCTCTAATTGCCCTCAGGTGCATGCTATTTGACCCTGGTGATTTGTCCACATTTAGGTCCATTAGGCCCTTGAGTATCCTGTTGGCTTGAATTTTGCCATCTGACTCTCTCCCCCCCCCCAGTCTCCATCCCTCTACTCTCTTGTGGCACTAGTCCATCCTTCTCCCAAGTGAAGACTGAACAGAAGTACCCGTTAAGCACCTTCACCTTATCTCCGCCACTCTCTGCCTAATCTCCCTCCTTTTTTAGCCAGACAGTCTCATCCTTTATGTTTCTTTCCTGTCTTATATACCAGAAAAGGGCCTTCTCACCTGCTTTTACCCTCTATGCTAGCTGTACCTCTCTTGTGGCCCTTGCCTCCTTTACTGCCCTGCTCACCTCTCTTAACTTAGCAGCGCAGTTCACCCTATCTTCCCCCTTCTGAGGACATTTGTACTTTCTAAAGGCTGCCCTCTTGTCCCCCACTACTTTTGCCACCTCCTTGCCTCCATCAGTTCCTTCTTTATTATGGTCCATATTATTATTCCCCTATCCTACCAAAGTCAACCCTATGAAAGACCAAGACCCTTGTCTTTGTCTTGACCAACCCTCTGCCCATGCCCAGGTGCAACCATACAATGTGGTGTTCACTTCCTGCCTGCGGTGCATCTACCTTTACATACTGAACATGCGCACAGTTGGACAGGACCAGATACAGGATTGCCCTCTCCCAAGTGGGCTCCATGACACCCTGGGTCAGGAAAGCACTTGTTCCCCAATGCAGAAGGTAGCAGGGATTTTCCAGTGCACCCTAGGTAGACTGAAATCCCCTTTTATTACTACTTCCCTCCTGCTGGATGGTACAGGGTCATAATGTCGCATTCAAAACTGCGCAAATCAAAAATGCCACACACAAATCAGTGTGCAGCAAAATAACATTGGCACAACATGCTGACTAGGAAACAAAAGTGCACACTGGAGGAATATTTCTGTTTTTGTGGGGGGGTTGTGCTCCCTGCATCCCTTGACATGGAGGGCTTTGCTTGCCACACTGCCCGGAATACAAATATCTAACTCCAAGGGGGTGTGGACTTAGGGGATAGGGCACAGATTGGGAGCAGGAAAACTGTGTTTCCAAAGCAAAAAAAATGCATCACAAAGGGACCTGGGGAGAATCAAACCATAGCCCCAGGTTCCCAATGCCGCTGGGTGCCTGTGTTCTAGCCACTCCACCATGGCAGCGGCTTGGCCAGGTACTGCACTGGCAGCATATTTCACACTCCTCAATGTGAAACTACAGCGACAGGGGTTGCGGTTATTATTGCATGCTTAGAAACCCCTGTTGCTGTAGTTCCTTTCGAGGTTTCTCATGCGCTGTTCAGGCAATGTTATATTGACCCAGTACCCTGCTGGACATATCTCTGATCTGAGACCCCAATACCCTGTCCAATTCCTCATCCTGGGAAGGCAGTCTATAGACCACCCCTATCCTTTGTTTCTTCCCCTTTAGTGAATTTGACCTGTACTCACAGAGCTGTAGTCTTGCCCGCCACCTCTTCCTCTCTGGTGCAAGTTATCCCCTCCTTCACATACAGAGCCACTCCCCTCTTCCCATCCCCCTGTCCTTTCTGTGCATTTTATACCCGGGAACTGCTAGGTCCCAGTTGTGGTTTTGCGTAGCCCAAGTCTCTGTGATGTCCATTACTGCATAGCAGTTTAAATTCATGCCCATGTTATATCAGAAAGATTTATGTTGCACTCAGGAACCAGACAAGGTTGCCCACTATCACCTTTACTTTTTAATTTATATTTAGACCCCCCTTATTCACCGGTTAAAATTGTCACCGATGATTCAAGGAATTACTATTCAGGGATATGAGGTTAAAGTATCAGCCTATGCCGATGACCTATTATTACAGTTATCGCACCCGGATAAGTCAATACCTGCCATGTTATCTATTATAGAAGAATTTGTCAATTTTTCGAATTACAAATTAAATATTGACAAGTCTCTTGTTTTTCCGCTAAACTATAAAGTGATTAAATCAAGTATTACAGAGACAGGTATGTCCTGGGCGTCGAACTCTTTAAGATACTTGGGCATTCAAGTCACCAGAAACCCAGATTCACTTCAAAAGCTGAACTTGGATGCCCTAGTAAATATTTTAGGTGCAGATTTAGACAGGTGGGCCAAATTATCTATTTCGCTCTGGGGCCGAGTGAATTTAATTAAAACGAATGTTTTTCCTAGGATTTTTTACCCTTTGTATTTGCTTAATAACTGGATGCCTATTACCTGGTTCCGTAAAATCAATGGCCTGATAACAAAATTTATTTGGGCTAATAGACAGCCTAGGATTGCATTTTACAAGCTGGCGGCTCCCAAGGATAAAGGGGGTCTCCGTCTTCCGCACTTGATCGTTTATTACTGGGCGAGTCACATGGCAAAGTACATGGGATGGGTGGAACAGATGGGAGAAATGAATTCCGCTGTTTTTGTACCTATCTGGCTCAAAATTGAGCTATCTCTAATTAAACAGAGTGGTCTCTCGCCAGCGTCGCTGCTTCATGTCAGTTAGGGCGCCCTCTCCGTACTTTTGAAGTCAACTCCCATTGCGACATCGGTCAGAGTGCACTCCCAGATAAGCTTATTTACGGAATATAATCACACTTTAGATTTAGCTCAACCTATTGGGGGTAACCCTAATTTAAAAATAGGTAATAAGCCAATCTTGCCTAAGTGGCTTCCTCAATTGCAAGATGCTGAGCTCTCTCAGTTTGTTACCCTGGACAATTCTTGGCTTTCAATTGTTGAAATACTAAATGATTTCAACATTCCTAGTAAACTGATCTTTAAAGTTTTTCAGTTAAAACATTTAATAATGAAGGTGTTTGGGCCGAGCCTGCCCCAAAGAAGTATGAGAACTCTCTTGGACGAACTCTTGCTTATGGCTGGCAGGCCTCATTCTGTATCCAATATCTACAAAATGTTATACAATTATAAATATCTGGCTATCTTTGCACCGGAGAGATATTGGGCTTTACGTTTCCCTGATCTGGAGATGGATTGGACAGCATTGTGGTCGAATTGCCATAAATACATTACTCAGAATAGATTACGGCTTACACAGTTTCACATTCTACATAACATATATTATACTCCCCAAAAATGATATAAGTACGGTCTTATTGATTCGCCCACTTGCTCTCATTGTAAGCAGGCAGAGGGCTCGCTCTATCACATATTTTGGGCATGTCCTAAGGCCTCTATCCTCTGGAAGGACATTCAACGGAGGATGGATCCCTTATTGGGCCTCTCTGATATCTTCACTCCGGAGGTATGCCTTTTAGGTGATTATACCCTCATTCCAGTAATCTCAAGATGATGTTATATGGCACTGATTTCCCTATCAGTAAAGAAGGTTATTCTCCGTCACTGGAAAGATGATGGAGATATTTTGTATTCGGAATGACTTAAAAAATTATTGGCCAATCTCAGGACGGAGAAAATGGTGGCAAGTCTAAGTAACAGAATGAATAGATATATGAAAATTTGGGAACCTTTTCACGCGATGCTTACCATTTAGTATATTTTATGCTACTATCAAAGTTAGAGTTTGATTATCCATCTGATAAGTTTGAGCTGTGCTGATTGGGAGGCGGTTTGTGATGGGGGGAGGGGGTTTGGGGAGAACAGCTCCAGTGTATGCAGTGAAGAACTGTCTCTAGTTTCATTTACAATCCAAATTATCATGATTGGATCTGTTATTTTCGTGTGTAAAATAATAAACTTTGATTTGAAAAAAAAAAAATTCACGCCCATTACAGTTAGCACCCCAAGCACACCCCTGTATGTTGACTTTGTGTTATTTTCACAGGTGGAACACTAGTGCTGCTATGTATAGTTATCTACCTAACTGGCACTGTCTTTTTATTTTCACTCTAATATAGAACCAGAAAATATAGTGAAAATAAAAAGACAGTGAATATTTCCTGTTATACAGTATGTCCACATCTTCCTCAGCCAACAATGACTGTAATTCCACATTCTGTTCCTCAGATTTCTGGTGCTTAGAGACACCACACCCCATTGTAACGCTAGACTCCCCTTACTCCTGGCCTGCCACCTTCCACCCCCACTTCCCTTGGTTTCTCACTTCTTCCTACACCCCTCCAATCCCTCCTCTCCTTCTGCTGTCCTGCTTGGGGGTGAGGCCTATCGGCCTTCTCTACCAGATGACTGAAGGTGCTGTGCACTCTGCTGCTGCCCCACATCAGTTTAAATTTAGATTTTTAATCATGATGTTCTCCAGCTTTCCCTTCAGTACCCTTGTGCCTTTCTACTTAGGTGTAATCTGTCTGGTGCATACAGGTCCTTGTTATCCTATGTCCCCCCCAACCACCAATGCATCCTATCCTTCCACTTCACAACACCCTCTAAGTCATTCATTAAATTTGGCAATCCTCAAATTCCTTGCCATACTAGCCCTTGGGACTGGAAGCACAAGAAGGCTACGGACTTCCCTTTCACCCTAAAATTCTCCCCACTTCCCTGAACCTTTCTTGCACTACCCTCACCTCACATCCTATAATGTAATTCATTCCCAGGTGCACTATAATGTGAGGTTTCCCTCCTCCCTGTTCCACACACTGTGCTGCTAGAGGTTCCACCCTCCCTGCTGTCATCCCTGGCATGCATAGATACATAGACACTGTTGGCAGATAAGGGCCTATGGCCCACACAGTCTGCCCATTTGAGCTTGTAAGTTCCCTTTGTTTTTCTAGAAGCCTGTTGCCCCTTACTCCTGACTTCCAGAATTCCCTTATGTCTAGCCCATGAATTCTTAAATCTTGCAATTGTTTCAGCCCCCACCACTTTCTCTGGCAGGGTGTTCCACTTGTCCACCACCCTTTCTGTGAAGAAATTCTTCCTCACATTTCCTCTAAATCACCCTCCCTCTAACTTCATCCCATGCCCTCTAGTCCTGGAACATCTTTTTCACTGGAAAATAGTGTATTCCTGCACCCTGTTCTTCCCTGTAAGAAACTTGTATGTCTCTACCATATCCCTTCTCTCCCTTCTCTCCTATAGGGAGAACATATTCAAGTCATTCAGCCTGTTCTCATAGGGATTGTGATGCAATCCCTGTAACATCTTTGCTGCCCTCCTCTGAACCTTCTCTATGCTGTCTATGTCCTTACGTAGGTAAGATCTCTAGAACTGTACACTGTACTCCAGGTGGGGCCTCACTAGTGTCCTGTACAGTGGAATTATGACCTCCCTTTTCCTGCTGATGATGCCCCTGCCTATGCATCCCAGCATCCTATTTGCTTTACCTGCTGCCTTATTGCACTGTTTCCCTATCTTGAGGTCATCAGAGATGATAACCCCAAGGTCCCTTTCCTGCTTGGTGCATGCTATATCCTCAACCCCCAAACTGATATGTTGTTCCAGGGTTTTTGTGCCCCATATGTATTATCTTGCACTTCTTTGCACTGAATTTCAACTGCCAAACCCTTGACCATTCTTCAGGCTTCTGCAGGTCCCTCCTCATTCTCTCTACACCCGCTGGCAGGTCCACTCTGTTATAGAGCATTGTGACATCAGCAAACATGGAAACTCTGCCTTCTAGGTCCTGTGCAATGCCATTGATGAAGACATTGAATAGGACCGGTCCCAACACTGATCACTGTCGTACCCCACTGGTCACTCTTCCCTCTGTGGGGTGACAGCCATTTACCACCACCCCCCTCTGTGTCCTGCCACTCAGCCAATTACCCACCCACCACACTACTGTCCTGCCCACTCCCATATTCCCCAGTTTGTTTAATAGCCATATATGTGGCAAAGTGTTAAAGGCCTTGTTAAAGTCCAGATAGGCCACATCCACTGCCCTCCCCTGATCCACCTCTCTTGTCACCCAGTAGAAAAATTAAATGAGGCTGGTCTGGCATGACCTCCCCCTGGTGAAACCATGCTGCCTTGGGTCCTGTAGTCCGTTGGAAACCAGATATTCCACCAATCTCTCCTTCAGTAGTACTTCCATGATCTTCCCCACTACTGAGGTCAGGCTGACTGATCTGTAGTTCCCCGCCTCCTCTTTGTTCCTCACTTTTGTATAAGGGGACTACATCTGCTGTCCTCCAGTCTTTGGGTACCTCCCGTTTCCAGTGATCGACTAAACAGGATTGCCAGAGATTTAGCCACCACCTGTCTTAGTTCCTTTAGAACCCTGGGGTGCACTCCATCTGGCCCCATTGCTTTCTCGACTCTTATTCCTTCCAGTTCCTTTAGGACCCTTTCCCGTGTAAAGGGACTTGGGTCCATTTCTGCGCCATTCTCACCCCTTGTACTCCCTTCAGGACCATTACCTTCCTCTTCCTCAGTAAAGACTGAGCAGAAATATATGTTCAGTATGTTAGCTTTACCGTTATCATCCTCCATGTGTTCCCTATCCTCCCCCTTCAGTCTCACTATCCCTCCCTCCCTTTGCCCTTCTTTTTTCACTTATGTACAGCACCTGTAAAAGGTTTTGTACCCCCTACCCACTGATTTTGCGATGCTCTCTTCTGTCTGAGCTTTGTCTTACCTTACTGACCTCCCTGCCTCCATTTGCTTCTCCTGGTACTTCTCCCTATCCCCTTCTGCCTGCATCTTTTTGTATTGCCTGAATACAATCTTTTTGGCTTTCACTTTCTCCGCTACCTCCTCGGAAAACCATAATGGCCTCCTCTTCCTTTTCCCCTTGCTAACCTGTTTAATGCATGATTCTGTTGCTCTTGTAATCCCTGTTTTAAGTATTGCACACTGTTCCTCCTCCCCGATTCTCTCCCCATTCCCATTAGTGCCTCATTCAATTGTGTCCCCATTTTCCTGAAGTCTGCCCTCCTAAAATCCGGGATACGTGTATTTGTGCAGTTTGGTTCTGCTCTTTCTGTGATTTCAAACCACAGTGACCGATGGTCACTGTTCCCCAGGTGCTCCCCCACTTCTACCCCTATCACACTGTCCCCATCTGTGAGCACGAGGTCCAGTATTGCCTTCTGCCGAGTTGGTTACATGACCAGTTGCTTAAGGAAGGTACCTCGAAGGGAGTCCAGGATAAATCTGCTCCTGGTTGATGCTGCTGCTGGGATGCTCCAGTCCACATCTGGAATATTGAAGTTTTCAACCAGCACCACCTCCCCCATGTCTGCCATCCTTTGGATGGCTAGCATTAACTCTCTATCTGTCTCTTCCTCCTGGGCTGGAGGTCTGTAGACTACCCCATGTGCAGATGGCTGACCCCAATTTACCCTCTTATTATTTGGCTCCCCCCCATCTCACCCCCTTCACAATTGAATCCCCCAAGATCACCACCCTTTTCCCCATCCTGAGCTCTCTCTTTCTGTCCCTTCTGTTAATACTGCTGCCAATTCCCACCTGCCTCCTCCTTTCCGTCCTGCCCCTCTTGTACTCCCTCCTGACCCGCTATACCAGCTATCCCTGTCCCCTCCTCCTGAACCTCTTTCCCCAGTGGCATGCCCTCTGTCTTTCCCTTCTGTTTTCACCCAGCCTGCCTTCTACCCTACCCTTCTGCCCCGCTCCTGCCTAGCCCCTTGTTCTCCCATGCCTACTAACCCTTCCCTGTACCACCTGCCCTTCTCCTCTTGCCTGAACTTACGTTCTTTGTCCCCATCTTCCTATTTACCTTGACGTCCCCTCCCACTTCCTGCAACCCTCTCCCTCTTGCTGCCTCCTTCCTTATTACCATTTCCCCCTCCTCCTGCTGGTTCAGTAGAAGGAATCTATTTGGCACCAGCAATCTTGGAGATGCTCCCACTGGATCCCTTCCCCTTCCTGCCTTACCTTTCCCTCTTACTGTAATGAATTCATGAGTCAGCACACACACTTCTGGGAGCTAGGAATGCACTTTATTATAAAGCCCACTCTGATAGGTTAACACTTTCAACATGCTAGAGAGATGTGTACACATTGAGAACCACAGGGTGTCACTATAACTACAGCATTAATGTACTGCCTGTAGTATACTGTATATATGCACAGTGTAATCAACTACTTTCTGTTACATCTTCCTGTTATTTATTTTTTTAAGGAAAAACTGTACTACTTAAAATGTAACTAGTAAGGAAATGCACATCACTGGAGATTGACCTTCCCTGGCTTATTAAAGACTTTCTTGGCTTTGAATGCTTCATCCATCATCACAATCAGCTGTTTATAATGCAATCAAGTAAAGAATACTGAAATATTTTAACATGAACTAGGTTTTAACCAATAACTGTTTACTCAACATACTTGTGTTGAAATTGCAATGTTCCATAATTTTACTGGCACCAAGAGTCACAGACATAATTAGTTAGTGTAGGGATGAAAGGTTGCTAGCACATGGTCCACTGTGGAGCATGATTTTTACCACCCCCTCATAACACATAGACCTTGTATTTGGAGGGCACTCTCACCTCCCTCCATCTAGATGTTACCTAGCTGGTGTTACTTTCCTCTGTAGCATCACCTTCAGCAGCTTGTTGATCATCTGTGGTGCCAGGTAAATGAGCAGTAGGATTGTGCTTCATCCCTGGCAAATTAACAGTAGGATCGTGCTTCATCCCTGGCAAATGAACAGTAGGATCGTGCCTCATCCCTGGCAAATGAGCAGTAGGATTGTGTGTCATCCCTGGCAAATGAGCAGTAGGATTGTGTCTCATCCCTGTCAAATGAACAGTAGGATCGTGCCTCATCCCAGTTGTCTGATCATGTGGTGCTAGGTCAGACAGGTCATCATAGTGTGAATCCATGATGGGGAAAGGTGGGTCATCTGTCTTCAACAGATGCCAACAATTTCTTCAATAATCTCATCCTTCTGTGTTAGTCACAAGGTACGACTATGAATGAGGGGTAGTTCCAGTTACTATGGTAGGCTTTCATGTGTGTCCACATTTGATTTGGACGCTATCTTCTTGACTGATTGTAGGAAGTAGTCTAGCAGCCTGATCGTAGTAGCATTTTTGATGTACCTGACATTTCTTCAACTGCTCAACCACATCTGAGACTACCCATGGCTTGAGCAGATTGTGGGTCATAGGAATCTTGGACTGCAGCATCCCGCTCATTAGTAACTGCACTGGAGAATGTGACATGCCAGCCAATGGGGAATTTCTACATTCCAGTAGGCAACATAGGGATCCCGTCCATCGTCTGCCTTCCTGACTAACTGCATGATGATTTGTATGGCACATGCTACCATATCATTGGATTGGGGATAGGTAGGCCTGGAGGCTGTAAACTTGATTCCCCAGTCATGTGGAAATTTCCAGAATTCCTTACATCCTAATGGCATGTTGTCACTGACAATTTCCACAGGAATGCCGTAACGTATGGCAACATACTTCATGTGTGCTATAGTGGTCTGGGCAGTTTTGTCTTTCATCAGGGCCACTTCAGGATACTTTGAAAAGTATTCCACATCTGGCCCAATGGTGTGGAGGGCTGAGGCACTGGTGCCTTACCTCCTGCCATGCCAGCGACCTGTGTTCGCGGTGCGCGAGAGTCACTAGGGGTTGGATGGGAAGGAAGAGGATTGAGCATCTGGAGAACAGCACTCCTCTCCTGGGGAAGGTGGAGTGGTAGTCCTGCCAAATGACTGCCCCCAGATGGAGGCCTGGAGGTAGAATGGGTCAGAAATGTCAGCAGATGCGAGGGTGCTGCGGGACTCCGCAGCAAGCACATGCCTCAACATGCACACGCTGACATGGTGCCCCAGCAACTGGAGGGGCCCAACCAGAACAGAAGAAATTGGGGGATGTGCTGGCAGGCTCTGTGAAACTCAAACCATGCTCCCGACCCCAGCTGAGCCCCCGGCAACCAGATTTGTGTGTACCAGGAGGGGGAGGACATTTCTTCAAGTTCTTGACCGCATCTGAGACTTTGCATCTGGCCTTGCATTTCTCTGCCCCCCTGGTCCCACCACAGAGGGGAAATCTGTTGGGGACTCGCCATGGGAAGGAGTCGGGAGAGTGCAATGTGGCCACGGACAGAAGGAGAGCCCTCCGAGGGGAGAGCTGAAGCCGCCTCTCAGCTGTCCCCAGGGGGAGAAACAGAATATGGAAAAAAAAAAAAAGTAGTCCAGCATGATAAGGTAATTCTGTGCCCTAAAATCAAATATGACTTCTGCAACCTTCTGCCATGCCAAATTAGGAACAGCATAAGGCATAAATGGCTCTTTCTGGTTGCCCCTTCAAAACTTTGCACATGTTGAACACTGTCCAACCAGTCTCTCAATGTCTTGGGCCATGCCTGGCCAGTACATTACAGCTCTAGCGCTGGCCTTGCATTTCTTTGACCCTAGGTGGCTATCATGCAGTATGCAGGGTCTGTCACTCCTAATCTCTGTTGGAATGAACAGTTTGCCTCCATAAAAGGCTAAACCTACTTCAATGTGAATCTCATCCCACATGGACCAAAAGGGTTTCACACAGTCTTTCACACTCTTCTTGTTCCTTGGCCAGCCAGACTTAATTATTTTTGCAAGTCCTGGCAGCATCAAGTCAGTTGCTGTGGCTATTCTTATCTCTTCCAGTTTCTTATCACTCGCTGGTATATTTTCAACCATGTCATATATTTATCACTTCTTCATCTTCAATTGTATCATCCCCAGAGTTTCCCTGTAGCTCTGTTTCTGCCACTGCTCTACGTAATATGTCTGCTATGTACATGTACCTCCCTGGCACACATTTCACATGCAGGTGGTAGCACTGAAGCTTCATCATCATGCGTTACAACCGGGGGGGGGGAGGCGCCTTACACAATGGTTTCTTTACTATTACTTCCAGAGGCTTGTGATCTGAACCTCCACCTCTTTGTTGTATATACTGTATATTGATGAAACTTGCTGCATGCAGATGCAACTGAGAGTAGCTCTTTTTTTTTCTTTATATATTTATTGATTTTGCAAGTAAAACTTACAATTCATATATCCACAGGAGGATAGCATTATACAAGATCAGACGATAATATCTCTTACAAAGGATTTAAACAGCACACCCCCTTTCTAGATACATCATAGGGGGAAGTATACATCTAATACTACTCGATATATAAGAATGCATGCAGTCCGGAAGCCCCAAGGGGATTCATAAGCAGGATAGGTGACAATTCTATTACCTTGTTAACATGGTGACTATAATAGTCTGAGTGAATCCCCCAATAAATTCGTGGATAAAATATAATAAGATAATCTTATAACACAATCTCCCAAAGGTAAACTACTCAAAAATTCCAACCCTTAGTTATAAAAGCATAAACAAGCTTTATGGTACAGGAAACTACAATTCTGTTAACAGATATACCAATATGTCAGAGGAAAAGGGTACTGCAACTTATTTAATCAACAATCTGATAAACAAACAGAGCTATTAACTCAAGAGTTCTCAGTCCGACTGTTAAGGCTGCAAGTCCGTAGCAAGGTCCAACTGTCCCTGAAAAGAGACATCAATATGGGAGCCAAGATCTACTGTTCCAGTCTCTACCCATTGCTTCCCCAAGTCCTTCAGCCAAGGCCACTTAGATATAACATATCATACTGAACCTGCCCTGTACTTCAGTCTGCATCCGAGGAGTCAGCTTCAACATCCTCTGTCAGTTCCAGTTCAATTTTAGCAACCATTTTCTCGGTCTCTTTCCCCTCGTTAAAAAGGTATTGCTTTCCCTGCCAAGCAATTTGGAGTTTTGCTGGTAAAAGTTGCTGATGTGCAACTTTAAAACTCTGCAGGCGACCCCGGAGCCCATCAAAGGCTTTCCACCATTGCCGGGTGCTATAGGAAAGGTCCGGGAATATCTGGAGGGAGTCCTCTCCATATTTTAGCAGTCTACGGCATCTCCCTGCATTTAGGGCCCGATCTCTATCTCCAATGCCCATGCATACTATTAGCAGAGTTTGTGAAGCCGCATGGGTTGCTGTTGCATGGCGGAGTGTAATCCGGTAAACTTTTTCAAAATGAAGCTGGGGGTCTGACTCTTCAAAACCTAGGATGTTCGTCAACATTGATCTGGCAAATGAGAGAGAGTCTTCCCCCTCAGCACCCTCTGACAGGCCTAAAATTCGTAAGTTCTTTTCCCTTGCTTGACTCTCTACCGTTTCCAGGCGCTGGCGGAGAAGCGAGTTTTCCTTTATCAGTTTGGTAGTAGCGTCAACTGTTTTTAAGACAGAAGTTTCTGACCTTTGTGTAATGGCTTCGCACTGATCTACCTGAATTTCTAGCGCTGATACACAGGGCATGAGAGAGTCACATTTTTTGTCGAGTTCCTGCACAAATTTGACCAGTTGGTTCAGGGTGTGATGTATGCTCAGCAGGGAGGCCTCCTTGGTCGACTCTGGAACTGTCTCCGCTGCTGCTCCACGCTGCAAAGGCCTCTCCTCCTGATTGCTCCTTTTTGTGTTGAAGAAACCACCCGCTGCAGCCGTCGGTCCCTTATTTTTACCCATTCCAGCTTTCCTCAGGGCCAGTTAACTAGAGATAGGACTCCGATTGCGTTTGAGCCGAAAACTTCGGAGTTTGATAGAGTAATTTTAGTTTAAAACAGATTTCCCTTGAGAGCTCGGTTTGATTTCTGCTTCCTGCTAGGCTGTTCAGCAGCGCCCCCTACAGTAGCTCTTTTTATTTGGGAGCATGGTTTATTTCAGCTGATGCGAGAGCTCTGGGTGCATATGCAGTGCGCTGACACTCTTGAATCAAGCAGGGTCCCAGTTAAAAATGTGATGCATTTGACTGAATGGTAACATGTCTACATCATAGAATATGAGGACTGGTTTTTAGCTGAGAATATCTCTGAGCTGTCTCAAGGCTTGGTCATGTTCAAGGTGCCATTGCCATGCTGCATCCTTGCTTTAGCAGAGCTCTGAGAGGGGCTATGATGTCAGAATCTTTTGGTATGCACTGAGACAAGCATTTCAACACACTTGGCAGATGACGCAAATCCTGCTTACACTCTGGTTTCAGCATATACATAATTGTCTGTATCTTTGAGACATCTGGTCTCAGTCCTTCTGCAGTAACCACATTGCCCATATATCTTTGTTGAATCTGATGTTCTCACACCATGCTCTGTCCATCACCCCACGTAATATCATGTAATGCTTGCTGTCATCATTGGCAGCTATGATCATATCATCTGCTATGATATGCACTCTGGTGATGTCTCCAAAGATTTGCTGGTTCTTTTTTCTGGAACACTTCACTGGCAGATTTACTACCAAAAGGCATTCACAACAATCTGTATCACCCCCATGGAGTATTGAAGGTGCAGAGGTGTGATGACTGCTTGTCAAGTTTCACCTGCCAATATCCAACTTTTTCATCCAGTATACTAAATGCTTTTTTACCTGTCAAGTAGCTCTGGACTTCCTTTGGTGTAGGAATGTAGAAGTGTCCCCACTTGATAGCTGCATTCAGCTCATGGGGTCTAAGCATAGTCTTAGTGATCCAGTCTTCTTCTTAGTGATCTCTAAGGTATTAACCCAGTCTGGGGGTTGTCAGCTATGGCAATGATTTCCATTTGTACCACATGATCCAGGGTGTTTCTGAGTTTTTCCTGTCAATTGAACGATGTTTTCCAGCAAGGGTGTGTAACTGATGCTGTGCTGTTATCCACCTTTATACTGTATTCTGCCTTCATCAGGCCTATGCCAGTAAATACACCAGCATATTCTTTCACTAGAGACTCCTTTGTCATAGATGTGCTGACTTGATCTATTCATCTGATCAAACTTTACTTTCTTGCAGGTGGATTTTCCCAATAGTGGTGTGGTTGAGACATCTGCGACAGAAAAGAAAGGTTCCTTTTTATGTTGGCTCACACTTGCATGCCAGCCAACATGTTGTGGTAGTAGCAGATTTGGAGGCGCGGTCACTGTTGGGTGAATGGAGAGCACGCATCAGTAGGTGCGTCCCTCATTCCACAATAAGCCAGCAGCAGGTGCCGACATCATGCATCCCTAATGTGGCCACCAGATATAAGAAAAGGTCCGCTTCAATGAGAGCGAAGCTTTCATGCAGCGGGACCACAACACAACTCCTATTACGCACGCTAACATGGCCACCGAGAGCCACGTCGGCCAGGGGAGCCCACTCCCGTCGCATAATGATCCCCTCCCATTTAAAATGTATGCTGAGGGGTGCCCAATCCTTAGCATCATGCACCCCTCCAACAGTTTTTCTTTGCAGATGGGGGGGCCCAATCCCTATCGGCATTTATCCCCAGTTCCTATTTATTTTGCTGACAGTGGAGCCCGCCCCCATTGGCATAATGTTTCCCCCACTTTTGTTGTGTGCTGAGGGGTGCCCAATCCCCTCAGCTCGTGTCCCCTCTGTATGTGCCATCGGGGAGCCTAATCCCTCGTCGGCTACAGCATCCCCCCAAGAACACTTAGGTGGCACGCTGGGAGCCCACAATGCCAAATCCCCTGCAAAAGAAAAATGTCCTGCAGTGTTTTTTTTTTTTTTAAACCTGTAAAAAAGAAAACGGTCCCTCGTGGTCTCCCTTCCCTCTCCCACAACCCGCACCCACCCTCTGCGCACCCTACCTCCCCACACACCCCTCATCCCATACTTATCTCTGGAGTCCATCATGACGATCTTCAGTGGACCGGGAACATGTCTGCACTCTTCAAAGCCGACCGTGAACTGAAGAATTGCCAGTAAGCTGTATAATGGCATAAATAGGGTTTTTTTTTTTTACTTTGGTGCATATCTCAGCCATTTTTGGGATTTTTGGCACCAAATTTCCAACACGGGTTATTGGACCCCTCCTCATGAATTCAGGCACTGTCATGGTGTTATTTGGTCCCGAAGGTGATTTACGCGGTCATTGCGGAATCACCTTCGGGTCGATCTAAAATGACAGTGCCACTGTTCACGAGGGGGGCTCTCAAAAAGCCTATGTTGCAAATTTGGTGGGAAAAATCAAAAAATGGCTGTTTTACGACAGTGCATTGCGCAGTTTCCACGCACGCTCGTAACTTTGTGGATTTGTAATATTTTCACTCCAGATTTTCAAAATTGGCATTTTTTTCACACCTCCTTATGAACAGCTTAGCTGTCATTTTGCATATCCTGGCCAAAATATGTTTTCGCACATCCAGCGCAGAATAGCTCGGTCAATATGCGAAATCAGTTTTCGGGACAGTTTGAGGAAATAACGGTGACACTGTTCATGAGCAGAAGTCTTAAAATGCCTATGTTGAACATTTGGTGACGAAATTTCATAAAATGACTATGTTACAAGTGTGCATTGTGCAGTTTCCACGCACTCTTGTAACTTCGCAAATTTGCAATATTTTCATGCCAGATTTTCAACACTAGCATTTCTTCACACCTCCTTATGAACAGTACAGCCGTCATTTTTCATATCCTGCCCTAAGTGTGTTTTCACACCTGTGGCGCACAATGGCATGGTCACTGTGCGAAATCAACGTTTCGAACAAATTAACAAAATCACAGTGCCACTGTTCATGAGGGAAGGTCCCAAAATGCCTATGTTAAACATGTGGTTAAAAAAATCCAAAAAATAATTAGGTTATGGACATATGTTGCACAGTTTCTATGCTGCTCATAACTTCACCAATTTTTCATATTTCACTCCAGATTTTCAATGTTGTAATTTTTTCATGAACAATACAATTGTCATTTTCCACATACTGCCCAAAATGTGTTTTCGTCTGAGTCACCAAATGGCATAGCCACTGTGCAAAACCACCTTTCAGCTAACAAACTGATAGTGCCGCTTTTCATGAGGTGGGCTCCCAAACAGCCCATGTTGAAAATTCGGAGTGAAAATACCAACACACGGCTACGGTGTTAGGGTTTCCAACTGTAGTACCCCACCCTGTAGCGACTCACAGGCGTCAGGGGTGTGACTTGGAATCATCGGCTGTAATGTTCACGCCATTCCATCCCCACCCCCACCCTGCAACCAGTGACAGGCATCATGGTGTGTCTTGCACTGTTCGGCCACACAGTTCACCCCATTCTCCTATACTGCACCCACCTCAGTGTATTTCCTTATGGAATGGGGTAAGTATAATGCCCAAAGACCCCAAAGCACACCACAAAACTTGTCAGTGTCTACAGGGTAGGGTGAGGTACAATGGCATAAGCCTTATAGCTGACGACCCAAAGGCACACCCCAACGCAGGGTGGGGGTGGGGTTGGCGTCACTTCAATACTTCACTGTCATTCCTATTATGCATCTCTAATTCCTGCACTACCAATGCCAATGCCAGCAAGACAACATTCAGCATTGACAAATGCTTGTTCAATCTGTGCTCTACATTCAAGGCTGACTCTCCCCAGTGGCTTTATCTTAAAGCCATCAAAAGCAGTCAAAACCATTCTGGTTTTCTATAGGGAATTACACTGGGCCAATTAGTTATACACTCTTTGTGGCAGAATGATTGCATAAGCCCCAGTATCCAGTTTAAAGGTCACAGGCATGCCCATTACATCAATAACTGCTTGCCAAGTGAGATCATCATCACCTTTCTCATGCATGCTTCCTATCGTCAACTCTCCAATAAAAAGATTATCACTGCCCGAGTCACTACCCTGCATGACTGAGTTGTTTTTTCTGCTTTGGCTCATATTGGCACAGTGGTTTTGGCATTTATAGTCGTGGCATATTTTCCCAAAGGCTGGACACTGGTGTGGCGCATGCTTCCTTCAGTACCTGCCACAGGGTATATCATCACTGCTACCTTTCCTATTCTTTGGAGTTTTGGCATTGTATTTAGGTTTTCCTTTGTGCTTAGAAATATCAATCTTTTCAATACAAGTTGCAATGGTATTAACACTTTTTGCTTTCATGTTGCCTGCTGTATTTGTTTCAATCTGAGCTTTACTAGCTTCTGATGCACAGCAAATATTGACCCCTCTATGCATATTCAAATCTCATTCTCGCAGTCACGCAGTAACCTCTCCTTAAGCTTCCCATCTGTAAAGCCAAAAACAGTCTTGTCTCTTATGATGTCATCTGTTTAGTCCTTTTGTGACCCCTGCCATCAGCATGGTGACCCGGGTCCACACTCCTGCCTGGTGACTGTAGCGCGGCACACCAGGCTGAGGGGGTTGGGTTCATTTGTTCTTCTGTAGCAGTGGGGTTCATATCAAATTTATAAGTAGCACAGTGCCTCCACTCAAAGAGAATAAGTGGGCCAGATGTTGTGTATGGCACAACCTTCCGGGAAGTGGTACCTAGCCACATCCCTATGCTGGGTAAGACCACCCCCTGGGGATCACCAACAGCTGTTACCATTCCCAACCAATAATTCAGTCAGGACAAACAAACTGAGAGCACGCACAGACATGCAAACACTTAACAGTGTTTTCTTTTGGCACACAGCCTTTGGAAACTAGTGAAGGAAAAATGGGTAAAGCACTTGAACATTATCATTGAACATTTTCCTCGTAATTAGTACACCATACACAATGCATTCGCCCAAGCAAAGGGCCCACAGGGATAAATATATTACACAGAGTGTGGAATACTCTGCAACTGGTACCAGTAGTAGAACTATAGATCTAATTAATAAAGCTGTTTCCAATAGACTCTGGGTGCCCAAGAGTTATATTAGAGTCCTGGTGCAGGCCTGGTTGTAGTGTTGCCCGGGATCTTTCGGTGGTGCACTAGAGAAACTTAGTAAGCTTGCATTTTAACCCCACATAGGCCATAGTGTGCTAGCACAGATTTAAAGGGGAAAAAAAAGAACCAACAAACTTACTTGGCTTTCCAACAAACTGTAAACCCAAATTGTAATCCAACAGGGAAACTAAAAAATCTTACCAGCAATGCCAGCCCTCATGTGACCAGTAGATTTCCACAGAACATCCAGCATTGGGACCAGCACTCAGGAGCAGAACAGCAATTCGAAGGGTGTAACCAGCGACACACTGGAGCAGAAAGGCCTTTCAGAAGATGCAGGGAGCACCACACTGGAGCAGGATAACCATTCAGAAGCCTTCAATCCTTCCAATCAGGTGACACCAGCTAATTCCTTCTAGTTTACAGTTCCCTGGTAACAGCCTCACAGCTTCACTTCTCAGGAACAGTCTTACTAGCTCACCAAACCTGTAGCAGGAGCGCTATGCAGTGGCTTCCTGGTGTCCAAGGAGCCCAGACCCAGAAGTGACCCCACAGTCTGACTCCTCCCAATGGGTCAAGAGTGCCCCAGCACTTGGGCATGTGCTCATGTGTTTGTTCCCTGATCCACCCCACTTGATAAGGGCTAGCTGACCTCTTACCTGGCTCCAAGGTGGCCTGAACAGGATGCAGTCTCTGTCTCCACTTGGATTAGCTCAGACTTCTCGCATGCAGCAGAACCCCTTTAATTCTTACTATCTGCAAGGCATGCTGGAACAGTCTGAATTGGATGAACCTAGACATTGGTTCACAAAAAGTATCTTGAAGAAGCCCTGGAGAGAACCACTAGGAATCCTCTGGATGAACCCTAGGAAAGACTCCAACAAATCTTCAGGATGAGCTCAGGAAAGGACTCAGAGGACATATGGCATAGCTAGACCTCTTTTCACTCACAGTGCCCTTCCTGCCACATCACTCTCTTCCTCTCCATTCAACCAGTGCCCCTTCTGGTGTTATCACAACTCTTGGTTCAGGTGGTGCCCTTCTGGCACAAACACTTCAGACAGTACCCTTCTGGCACAATCACTTTAGATGGCATCCTCTGGCACAAACACTTCAGCTCTGATGGTGCCATTCCTGCACAGACATTTCATCTCTCTCTCTCTCTCTCTCTGATGTATTTGAGCCCAGGAGAGAGCCCACAGAACTTTCCAGGAGTGGGCACTGGGGAAGACCCATGGAACTACTGAGGAGTGGGCCCTGGAGAGGACCCACGTGGAGCTGGCCTGAGGAGGCCCTAGCTTCCTAAACTAATGCAGCCCTGCACTGATTAGCATCCCAACTGAACTGCCCCCTCCTTCTGGAGGGCCCAAAAAACTCTTTTCCCCTTTCACTTCCAATTGGGCAGGCAGGGCTGTCCATCAGTCCTTTTGCCCTGGCCTGTTCTCTGGCTGTAAAAACCCACCAGTCAAAATGGGAGGAACCTGTGGTATCTTTCTTACACATGTTATTCTTTGCCTTTGCTGCTCACTGATCAGCTGTTGAACAGGTAAGGGGTCGCAAAGATGGCAGCCCTTTAATTCAATGGAGTCCTGCACTCCAAAAGTCTTTCTTTTATTTATTTCAGAATGCCCCTTTTCTCTGTGCTGTCCCTGGGATTAGTTGGAGTGGGTGAGAGGCTTGTGCGGTCCCTGTCGGGAGCTACATTTTCTGCCCCTCCCTGTATTGCTGCAGTGTTACACTTAATTCACAAGTCGTTGCCCTGATGTGTAGCTCTGTTATATACTGATCAGTTGACTCTCCCTCAGCTTGCTGTCTTTCCCAGAATTTATATCTTTCAACTACAACATTCTTTTTGTGGTTGCAGTATATTTGAAACATGTCTAACACTGTTTCTAGATCACCCTCATCATCATCTTCTGCAAACACAAAGTTATTATATACTTCGAGAGTATCCTCCCCCACACAATGAAGTAAAATTTCTACCTGCATATCAGCAGGCTTCTGTGAGGCACCAGAGGCCAATCACATACAGTTCAGTTTATTGCCTCCATTTCCTCCAGCTCTCACTCAAAATGCCTTACAAAGAAAGAGTTGTTGATGGTCTGAATTGTTTCATCTTCTTTTCTGAACTTTCAGTGGTTTTGTTACCTTTTGCAGCAGTTTTTACCAGCTTCTGACACCATGTAATGAATTTGTGAGTCAGCACACATGCTCAAGGGAGCTTGGAATGCACTTTATTGTAAAACTCACTCTGACTGGTTAACACTCTCAACATGTTATAGAGATGCAACACACACTAAGAACCACAGGGTGACACTATAACTACAGCATTATTGTACTTAACTATGCTGTATATATGCACAATGTAATCAACTACTTTCTGTTACACAAAAGCCCCGTTTACACCACTGTCTTTGCAGCGCATCAACTCATGCTCTCCGGTTGATGCGCTGCAAAGACTGTGGTGTGGACACTCACTGCATCACCCTAAGTGTGCTCCAACTTGGGTTTTTAATCCGCTAGAAAACAGGGGATGCATACTGGATCGAGTGCATTAACCCATGGTGTGAACAATCGATGCGCTCAATCCGCTGTGATCCCCTGTTTCCCAGACACATGTCACTGAGGATGTCATTTCCCCAGAAGCCCCCAGACACTCCTCTCAGTGCGATCTGCGGTGCATCAAACTTGGGAGTATAAATAGAACAGCACTGCATTAAGTCACAGTGCAGCGGGAAGGCAAAGGTTTGGTGAATAAACCGCTGCTGCTGCTGTGTAAACAGGGCATTACTGTTATCCACTCCCCTACCTGAGCCTCCTCTCCTGTTGGGGAAGTGGGCCTAGTGGACCTGCCTAATCTCCTTTTCCCTCATACCCCCCTGCTTGGCCCCCCTCCCAACCTTGACTCCACTCCTGCACTCTCCCCCTTACATATTTATTTATTTAAAAGTTTTACCTGGAGGGCATACTGAGCTGATAGTATTCATTTCCAGATGCGTCCTTAGGGAAGGGGGCAGTAGAAATATAAACAACTATATACAGGTCATTTCAAGAGCTACCTTTGCAGACTGGTCCTGCTACTACTGTTCCTCTCGGGCAATATACACCCCAGCCCTGTCCCCCCCATAATATGAATGCGCATCAAAGGAATCCTTGCATGCTTACCTTTGCCTCAATCAACATCTGTACTCTTGTTGCTAAGCTTGATCTCCTACAGGCCTGGGTATCTCAACACAACCCTGATGTACTGTCAGTAGTAGAAACATGGCTTTCACCCAAAATCCCTGATGCCTCTTTTTTAATTCCTGGCTACACAGTATTCAGAAGTATAGGTTGTCTAACTGCGGGGTTGGGGGGGGGATGTGCGATCTACCTATGGGACAACTTACAGGGATTTGTCCTGCCGCTACCCAGCATATGGGCTAACATACAGGCACTTGCCATTAAGGTACTACTTGGTGCTCATAACAAAACCATTACTGTCCTATCCATTTACATCGCTCCTAGGCTCACTGCTCAAGGCCTCGATTCCTTACTGGACTGCATAGGTAGTATGAGCCTTAATGTTGAAGAATTACTCCTTTGTGACTTCACTGTCAATTGGCTTTCCCCAGAGGCTAGCCACTTTAAGGATGCATTCCTTGCTGCTCATTTTTCTCAGCTCATCGAGAATCCCACAAGAATGAACTATAGGACTGGAACAAGTACTCTGCTTGATTGGTACTCACAAACCATCTAACCATATATCAGGCACTACTGTGCTCCCGGATGCTATCAGCAACCACCACCTGTCTGGTTCTGCTGGACTAATACGTTCTCCAAACCTCCTGCCCGAACAATTACCAATAGGGTCCTCATCCGGGGCCATCTTGGCCTTTTGAAATCTGATCTTCTTAATACAGACTGGTCAGTTGTCTATGAGTCCAGTGATGTTGATTGTGCGCTTGAACATTTCATCAGCATCTTCAATACCTTATGTAACAAACACGCACCTTATAAAAACTGCAAAATCAAAGGTCACCTTAACCCCTGGCTATCCCCCGAAATCATTGATCTCCTGAAAAATCATGACCATCTCTGCCAGGGCCTCTGGCAAGCAATACGATATCCTGAACTACAAAATGACCAGAAATATGTGCACCAGGACTATCCGTGTAACAAAAAGCACCTACTATAAAGAAGCCCTAGCTCGGACCTGGAAAGACAGCAAAACCTTCTAGAGTAACCTAAAAGAGGTTACAGGCAAGGAACCCACATCTGCCTCAACCATTCTTAACATTGATGGTTCCCCTGTACCTGACCCTATAACCATAGCAAACACATTTAATAACGCTTTCACCTACCTCAGTGGTGTCCTCCCCCCGATTTCTTCTCCCATAACACCCCAGGCAATTCCATACATCCTCTGTGCACCCTCCATTTTATTTCAGGATCATCATGGTAAATGAAGCCAGGAAATATCTTCGTAAGGTGCTAGGTAAAGCGAGATTCAGCATGGATAGCCTAGATCTCAAATGTGTTGCTCTCTGCCTGGAAGAAATTCCATCTCCCCTAACCCATATCATTAACCGATCCCTCAGGCACTCCCAGTTCCCCCAAAGGTGGAAATCTGCTGTAGTGGCACCTGTACATAAGCATGGTGACTGTGCCTCACCTGGGAATTACAGACCTATTTCCATCCTCCCGCCACTCTCAAAGGCACTTGAGAGAATTGTTGCAGACCAGCTAATAGAATATATAGAGAAATACCAGCTTCAATGCCCTGAACAACATGGGTTTAGGTCTGGACACAGTTCCACAAAAGCTCTGCTTGAATAGACGGGCTTTATCCACAAATCCCTGGATCAAGGTCATCTTGTTGGGGCAGCATACATCAATTTAACCAAAGCTTTCGATATGGTAAATCATGTCCTCCTTGCTGACCAACTTACAACCACTGGTCTTTCCCCTGGAACTGTCTCTTGGTTTTGAAGCTACCTACAAAACCGCTCACAGCTGGTGAAGATATGTACTGTCCTCTCTGATCGTAAACCTGTCTGCTCGGGCATTCCGCAGGGATCGATCCTGGGCCCACTCCTTTTCAGCATATTCTTGAATAGTCTCCCTCTAGCTTGCCAGGGTCTCGTCTCCCCTACGAGATGATGTGGTTCTCTTTTCAAGTGGCCCTGACCCCAGTATTCTGGAGAGCCAGCTTTAATGGGATTTTGCTAGCATCGAAAGTTGGTTCGGTGACCACAAATTGATAAAGAACTATAAAAAGACAAAGACTATGTTGTTCTCCAGCCCACAAAACAAACACAGACAATACTCTCTCTCAATTTATAATGTCGCAGGTTCCCCAATTATAACTTGTCCAACATTTTAAATACTTGAGAATAATGGTTGACACCACCCTTTCCTATGCCCTCCATATTGACATACTGCCAAGGCTGTCAACATGCGCATTGGTCTGCTTCATAGACATAAACAGTGTCTGACCCCTGAAGCCCTACTTATGGCTGTTCGCAGCTCAGTGGTTTCCCTAGTTGAATATGGACTGGTTGTCTAAGGGTCAGTGATTGACACATCCCTACGGCACTTTAAAACAGCACTAAATAAAGTTTGGCGGCTCATTGCTGGTGCATCACGCATGACTCACACCTGTGACCTTTACACCCAGGCTAATTTGCTGCAACTCTTCGGAAGATTAAATTACCAAACTTGCCTGTTGGCTAAAAAAATAAGCTTAGGCATGTTACTCCCTGGGATCTTGCAGCTTCTTGTCCCCTGCATTAATCCTCATCATACTCAGAGCTCTGTGAACCAGTTATTCATTAGTCTATGGTGCGGCACCTTCCAAGGCCAAAGGTCATTCATCTACCATACCCCTTACTGGTTCAACTCCCTTCTTGAAGACATACATACCCCACCCACCTTGGGTGCTTTCAAACAGAAGCTCAAGCAGCACTTTGTGGCTAGCTCCAATTGTGACTGTTCCCTCTAACTGCCTCATACCTCCTTTCTCTCTCCCCTTCCCCTCCCTTCCTCCTCCACACCCCAGTCCCACTTTGTTTCTCACCTCACCTATTGTCCCGCTTTGGTAGATTCCTCTGCCTTCTAGATACTGTGCTCATATTTACCCTCCTGACAAGGCTCCTAGGCTGCTCCTCTGTTCTGTCCATTCAGGACCCTGTCTCCTCCTTCCTCCTGCTGCACTTAGCAATCTGGCTAACAATAAACAATTGCCTATTAACGCTGCTATTGTATTAGCTTTTTGTTAACCTTCTCATCCTGTATATATGCTATGTAATCAATTGTTGTTTTCACAAATTAATGTTTCTCTCTTGTACTTCTCTGACGTGGAACCTGTGTAACGAGCTTTCAACTCAAAGGTGTTAATCTGAGACCAAAAAAATAAAATAAATAAATAAATAAAATAAAATGTACAGCAGTGCAGGGTATACAGAAATCAAAACAGCAGACAATGCAATTACAGAGTTACTTACATCAGTGTATACAGTACTCAAATCGTCTGGCAATACACACTATACAACCACAGTGCATAATATACAACCACAATCTGGGAGGGCCAGCATGTTTAGAAGATGAGTTGAGGAGGATGAGAACAGGAGTGGAGATCACAGCAGATTACAGGAGATCGAGGCTATAGTTATGGACAGGTTCAAGAAGTGCTGAAATGGCCTTTTTTTCGAGGGTGTTGAAAGCGCATGGGGAGGGGTCATGACAGAAGGATAGGGGAGAGAATTCTAAAGTTTGGGGAAACGATAGGAAAAGGCAGCTTGCCCTGCAGAGGTAGCCCTGTGTGGGATGGCCAAGGAGCAAGAGTCTGTGCTCCGGAGTGTCATCGAGGCACAGGATAGGACGCATAGAAAAAAACCAGGAGCAGTTGTAAAATTCCACAAAACTGTTTATTTGTAGTTGCAGTAACATAAAATAAAATAAACTTGTTTAGAATAACTATATACAAAGGCAAAATAAAGTCTCTTGTAAAAAATCTCTCTTGTTCTTCCAAAACAAAAAAACTTTGCTATTTTATAAGGCTTTTCAACCCCCATCCTTTGCAAGCATCCTGTTCTAGCAAAACATTCTGTTCTCAACCATTTCGGACAGGATCTGCTAGAACAGTGAGCTTCCTGAAGTCCCCACAGCAGCTGCAAAAGGCTGAGACATTTGTACTCAAGTAACCTCTACTTTTCAAGTAATTTCAAATCATAAATTTGCACTATAGTTAGGGTTGAGGAGCCATTTACATGTTAAACCCAAAATGTTGCACCTTAATAACCTTGCAACCATTTGATGAATTTGCCTGAAATTTGGAATACATGATCAAGACCCATACGCCTTGGGATCTGCCAAGTTTCGTACCGGTCAGATATATGGCTGCGGAGTTATTAATCGTGAACTGCACGTGCACTTATGCTTTTTTGGAATTCTACAGTTGCGCCTACAGGTCGCATGGTTTGCGCGACTGGTCCGAAATCTTCAGGGAACATGTGGCCGGGAACCCCGATGTGTCTTTCGAAGATTTTGTGAAAATATTAAACGATTCAAAAGTTATTCAAAAACAAGTTCCCATTATAGTCAATGGAAAAGTTAACAAAAAGTTTGACAGTGTCGCAATGCAGTTTTTACTTTCGCAAATGGCCTTTTACTGTCGCAAATCCACCATTTTGTTTTCAGTTGGTGATCAGAAAAATGCTTGGCATTTAAATTTGGGACCCTCTAATCACCTAATTTTTTGTATTCACCTAGTCGGACCCTGAGGATGCTAGCCATGTCTTTATTTTGGGGTAAAACACCCCAGAAATATGTTTTTCACATTTCTTTCTGGAAAAAGTACTTTGCACTTGCATGACACTGTCGAATGAATTTAGAGCTTTTAAATCAAGACAGTACTTTTCTAGGCTGGGAAAATGACAGCAATTCTTTGGCACCCCGCTGCAAAATAACGGTTTGGAGTTTTGGGCAGAAATTTGGAGGGAATGCAACCGACATCCCACAGATGTGTCTTTCAGTGTTTCGTTGCAAAAATATTACACAGTGGCAAAGTTACGCTACTCCAAAGTTGACACTTTTTCCCATAGGATAACATTACAGTGTACGACACATTGCAGCAATTGTTTAGTGACCTGCTGCAAAATAACGGTTTGGTCTTTTGGGCTGATATTTGCAGGGAACACAGCCAACATCCTACAGATGTGCCTTTCAGTGGTTTGGTGAAAAAATATTACAGGGAGGCAAAGTTCTGGCATGCTGAGCTTCTGTTTTTTCCCCATAGGATAACATTACGGCATTCGCCCCACCTATTAGAGCAATATCTCGAAACGTAAAAGTAGATAATCGGACTTTTGTCAGAAAATACTTAGCCCCTGCCACAGGCTAAGTACAAAACTAGCCAGGAAAGTGATAATTCATATGACTTTTAAATTTTATTTCTTTGTCGTACGTGTTCCTGAGATATAAGCAATTTACTATTCCAAGTCCTCATTTTCTGTTCCGAGAGTCATTATTTTGCATACATTCTTTGTACTCACTGTCTTTCTCTATGCAGCTTTTGGGAAAACCAACCTGTGCGCTTACATTACTGTTACCATTACTGTTTCGCTTATGGGTTCAGTAGCGCTTCCACTTACTATCTCACGCTCACGCCACCATGTGCGTTATCCTTTGTGTTTTCATTTGCGGTTGCATTTGCATTGTTTTTAACATTTCTGTCTACAGTACTGTTTCTCTTTCTGTTTCGCTTTGCTTCACCATTTGCATTTCGATTTGCATTTGCGGGAACAATGTTACTATGTGACAAGAGATCATGTCGGGCTCCACGCTCCCGCCGCCGCATTATGCTATTTCTTGTTATCATTCTCAAAAAGAAGGGAAATTAGAGGAAAAAAAACTCTGTTTAATGCATTAGTTAGGGTTGTTCCACACCAACAAAAGTGAGGAAATTCGGTGTTAGGGTTGAAAGACCCTTTTGCCCCCTCCGCCTCACACTCCCCAACCGCATCGGGTGCAGCATTAGGTTGTTTGGTCCTAACTTCCCACCCCATTCTCCTACACCTCTGCTTCTTTACATGTGATGGGTGAGAGTTGGGTGTGGGCAGGAGGCCAAGGGGGTCTTTCAACCCTAACACCGAATTTCCTCACTTTTGTTGGTGTGGAACAACCCTAACTAATGCATTAAACGGAGTTTTTTGCCTCTAATATATATATATACATTTCAACAGTAATACCATATTTTCTAAACAAAAGAGATCCCAATATCAGCTACATTTCCATACGTTGATGCTTATATATTTTATATTAGCAGATATAGATATGCAAGGGAGAAAAAACAGACAGCAAGAGAAAAAAGAGAGACAGTGAGAGGCAAAAATTGTGAGACTGTTTGGGCTGACCAAGTCTGAAGTCTCACAGAAAAATTTGGTTGTGCAACCAGACAGATAAGGGACAGAAAAGGACAGATCCTTGCATTTAAATACTCTCTATAACAAATGGGACAGGGTCCTATTCTACCATGTCACCCGGAGGGAGTGTGAGGAAGGTGGAGGGGTGGAGAGGGAGGTGGTGAGGTAGAGGGCAGGGAGCTGAACCAGTATTTATCAGTAAAGCTGACACAATGGGACAAACGCCTGTCCTCAGGGGAGGGTAGGGACAGGGACCGGTAAAGTGGTGAGTACGGGTGGGGGGGGACAGTCTAAGTGAAATGACAGAAAGAGTGGAAGAGTGTGTCCAGTGTAGTCAGGGAAGATTTGGGAATGACACTATAGACTACATCCCCATAGTCAAATATGAGGAGAATAATTTTCTGCACCAGTGCATGGCAAGCCAGCAGAGGGATACATCCACAGTTCCAGTAGCGTGCACCCAGTTTGGGGTGCAATTTCTTGTGGATAGCTTCAACATGTGCAGAAAGGTCAAGGTGCTGGTCAAGCCAGGAGCTATCCTCCAGCATAGTCCCATCTAGGGTGAGGAAGGTGAAAAGGGTGGGGAGCCAAGAGAGTCTCTGCCTAGTGCCAAAAGTCATAGAGACTGTTTTCTTGACATAGATACATAGATACATAGACAGTGTTGGCAAATAAGGGCCTATGGCCCACCCAGTCTGCCCATTTGAGCTTGTAAGTTCAGTTTATGTTTTCCTAGAAGTCTGTTGCCCCTTACCCCTGACCTCCAGAATTCCTTTATGTCTATCTGACATTCAGGAAGAATTGATTTGAGTGAAACCAGAGCTGAACTTTCTCAAAGTCACGCTGCAGTCTGGACACTACATCAGGGGGTGATGGTCCAGAGGTATACAGGACAGTGTTATCCACATACATATGAATAGATGAGTGAGGGCAAGCAGTGGGCAGGTCATTTAGGAAAATGGAAAACAACAGAGGGCCAAGGACAGAGCCTTGGGGGACACCGGTGGTGATTGGGGGGGAGAGATACCAGTCCTCATGGATTGCATCCTACCTGCAAGATAAGCTTGGAATCAACTGGTAGCCTCACTAGAAAGCCCTGCAGTTGACAGCTTGGCCAGGAGGAGAGGGTGTGAAACAGTGTCAAAAGCCCTGACAAGGTCGACAAAAATGGCTGAGGTGATGTGGCCCTGGCCCATGCCTGTAAGGATGTAGTCAGTGACCCTGAGCAGGGAAGTGGTGGTTGAGTGGGACTTCCTAAACCCAGACTGATAAAGTGTGAAGAAAGAGGAGGAATTGAGGAAGGAGGACAACTGTGACAGCACCAGATGTTCCTGAAGTTTTACCAGTATGGGAAGGAGTGAGATAAGATCAGGGACAGTGGTTTAACATGACTGAAAAAAGGAAAATTCCATTTGCAGATCGACCAAACCGGTATTGTCACTGGTGTCTGCAAGGCCAAAATTGTTCGTTACCGGTGTTGGCTTTGTGACCTGCATTTAGCCATTTATTTCGCTCTGTTAGCATGCATTTTAACATTTCTACCTCTGCTGTTGCATATCTACACTTGTAGCTATTAAGCTATTTTAGAAGCTACAATGTGTGAAGACAACAGATGCACTACATCCCCTATCCCTCTCGTATAATGACAGGACCACTGTGGCCCCCTATCCTTCTGGTGCAGTGAGGACAGCAGTACTGTGGACCCCTCCTTTGGGTGTGATTGGCAGCAGCACTGCGTGCCCCATACCTCTGGTGTAATGGCAGCAGCAGCACTGCAGCCCCCGTCCCTTCAGTGTGATGACAGCAACAGCACTGCAGCTCTCCTCCCTCCTGTGCGATAGTGGCAGCACTATGGCCTCCATCCTTCTGATGTGTTGGCAGTAGCATGGTGGTAAAGCTCTGCAGCCCATATCCCTCAGGTGTGACAATACAGAACACTAGATTGCAGGACACTTGGATAAATTAAAAGAAGTAGCCATTAGAGATGCCACCAGTCACCACACAATGCAGACTAAGTTCCCACCCACACGGCCTTTCTCATAAGTCCTCATCCCAAGAAATGTAAATGAAATCAATAATAAAAGCAAGTACAGCATTTCAAGAAAAGTAGTTTATAAAGAGTGCAAAAGATTGCAAATCAAAAACATATACAAGTACAACAGTTGAAAAATGTAAATAAAAACAAAATCTAATTTAAAATGTGCAGAATGTAGAAAACAGTGAAAATATAATGAAACACAAGTGAACTAAAACCTAAATATAAGTACTTGAAGTGTCAAATGTGCAAAGGTACATGCAATGTGAAAAACTGCAAAAACAAAACCTAAATGAAAATGTTCAAAATGTGCAATACAGTGTGACAAAATATATACAGTGAAAAATACATGAACTAAAACCTAAAGTATAAATACACATGACATGCCAAGGAATGTGGAAAACAAGCCAACAAAATAATTGAAAAATATTTAAACCCTATAACTAAATGAAATGTGCAAAACTTCTGTGGAAAACATTCACAAATCTAATCCTTTGACTCATTGTACATAAGCTGGTATAACAATTTCATATTGTCTACTAGCAGGTTTCATCTTTGGTCTGTATGGATCTGTCTGTAGACCGGGAAGGATCTCTCCACATCGGCACTCGACACAGGTACCCAAATCACTTGCAGACCAACTTTGGCTAGTACTGGTAATTGTGGCTGCACTGAAATCCAGTACTGGCCAACATTAAAGTCCATTATGTCCTGAAGGTCTCCTATGTCCTGCTCAACATCCATCTCCCAATCCTTTCGTAGTGCAGTTTGGTTGTGCAGTTCAAATACACAAATGTCACTGGAGTAGTGCGTGAAGTCCCTACTCAATTTGGGAAGGTTGTAGGGGTTCAAAATATGGCAGGCTTTCAAGAACTCTCTGGCTGGGTTTATTTCTATGTGTTTTGCCATTTTGTTTAAGGCTACTCCAAATGCCTTTTGGAACACTGTAATCTGCTCCTGCTTAACCCGTGGCCTAAGAGTAGCAAAGTATTCATCTGTCCTTTCTCCAAATGCTTCTGTTTTTGATACACCCATCTGAAATCTCTGTTTTATTCCATGCAGTGTATCATATATAGAAACAGCCAAGGGTTTGTCTTTGCTTTGTAGAAGCTCTATTGCGCTGATGAGGTTATTGCAGTTTTCGGCGATGAAGGTTGTGTGAATCTGCAGCTCTGTGAACTATTCTTGGAAAAGTTTTCTCAAATAATTCATGGATTTGCAATCACTTGTTTCCTCCTGGAAGAAGTCTCTTAAGTGCTGAAGGTAAAGTGAATGGTACTTAACTGTTTCAAACCAAGTGTTCCAACGGGTTAAAACAGGAACAGGAGGCAATATTTTCTTTTCTACATCTCGCCCCTCCAGGAATGCCAAGTACTCTCGCTTGCATTTGGGGCGACTGCTGGAATGTGTATTTCACAAGTGCCACAAGTTTATTGACCAGCTCAAAATGGTCAATCCATGTGTCTCCCACCAAGGATAAAACATGTGCCCAGCAACCAACATGGATCACATGGGCACCAATAAGGCCATATGAAACATCTTTGAAGCACTTCAGCATGTACCGTGCACTGTCACTGATGAAGGCGACTACTTGGTCCATCTCAACATCACATTTCTGCAATGTCTTTATACGCTTTGTGTGACAGAAGTGTGGTTCATCACGATCAACTCTGTTGTGTCTGCAATGATAGATTTTCCACCCTGCATGACAAAAATTATGTTCAGTATAAAGCAGGCATCTGCGTCCGTCTTCTCATCACACATTACAGAGAGTGTCTTCCCTTTCAAAAGGTGTGAAATTCACTCCTCCATTTCCCTTTGCAATTTGGGCAAGTAGTTTTGCCTTAAGGTGGATACTTTGGGAGGGCACCAATTCCTTTAACATTATCCTCCATCCAGTCTCCTATGCACGGTTGATCCAACTTTTTAATGGGTACATTTGCACCACAACAAGTCCTTAATACACCCAATACTGTATTCTCCCATGCTGCAGCTGCAGAAGTTGTGGCAGTAAAGCTGGTGTGAAGTGTTGCCTGTCTGTTGCTATTCTTCTGGCTTGCATTCTTTGTATGTTTTTTACTTTTGCAGTGATCCACCACTGTATCCGTCCTCACATAGTCAATGGGGTGATCACAAAAGCAACAAAACATTTTTCCTCCATCCTCATACATGCCGTTTGACTTGAATTGCAATGCACAGTCCTTAGCAGTGACACTGGAAAGTTTTGCCATTTTGCTTGGTGTTGCCATCACGATGTGTAGTGCAGATGACTCCAAATAACTAAAAAGTGGAACACAAATTGGAGAGATATTAAAATGAGCTTTAGAACTACTCATTAAAGCTTCAGAACTACTACATTAAGGATCACAATCTGACAGGTAATTCCCACCCATGGATAAGAGTCTGGAGGAGCAGCTACAGAAAACAAACTGACCTCAGCAGCTCACAATCCATACAAGAAACAAGAATACCAGAATCAGAATTTCACTGCTAATCCATGCTCAATCCATAGATGACAGTTGGGAGGAGCAGCTACAGAAATCAATCTGACCTCAGAAGCTGTCACAGGCTTGATTATATAATGCAAAAGTAGAATACTGACATCAGAATATAGCCCCGGTCACAGCTGATGAGAAATCCTGGTGACATACAGAATCCTGTGTGCAGTAGCCTGATGGACACCCGCCCAACAGGAGTAAGGTGGCAGATGTAAGGAACCACTACCCTACTCCTAGTCAGGCAGGAGAACAGCAAGGGCAATGCAGAAGCTGGCAGAGCTGCTCCTATGGTGTGGCAGGCTAGGCCACTGGCAGCTTAGCCAGCATGGTGCCCCAGCCCAGGTTCTGTTTCCGGAAGGGGAAACTTTTTTGCCATCATTGTTTGCCCCCTGTAACATTCAACACCTACTCAGAGGTCCGCTCCCCCTCAGAGCAGGCTTGTCTCCTGGATTGCATTAAGACCTTGTTGGTCTCCCCGGCTCAGGCTTATCGAGTTCAAACAAATCAGAACTTGATAAAACATATCAACATGAAGACCAGACCATACCTTTTAGAGATGATGATTATTTTTAGCTGAAATTCACACCAAGCAGAAATGTTGAAGCTTAAAATCAGAAAAAAAATACACATTTAGTTATTATCTAAATAAAGACTCTCACACACACCCTCACCCCCACACACACAAGTAAATGACATCTAGATAGATATGCCATCTGCCTCCTCTGCTGGGAGACAGAACCTGAAAGTTTGACTGTGATCCACCAGGACTGAGGTGTTACCAGTAGCCATGGTTACAGCCACCTACCCTGAAAGCCAAGTACATAAGCAAGGGGCCATATAGGTAGGGTCTTATTGCGATGGCCCAGCTTGCCACACACACTCCCCAGTCCCTAGTTATCACCACCCACAGGAAACACACTTTTGTGCCAAACCACCCAGGGTGTATAAAACTTAAAGCAGCCGATCCCCACATTTGCATTTGGGGACAAGGGCTCTGGGTCAACATGGCGGGTGTACTAATAAAACCCACTTTCATGGAGGATGTTGATGCAGACACCCTCCATTCATCCAAGTCACTCATGGGCAACTCCTTACTGACTGGAACGCGGTACTCTGAGTGACTGCCACTAGGGCCATCACTGACAAAGTGTACAGCCAGGGTTGGTGTCAGTATCTCTGCAAGTAATTTTTAAGTATTTTAATTGTGGTTGATGGTGGGGCAGTTACATGGCAGCCCAACTTGCCACCAACACTCCAAACCATTCAGTCACTAACCACCTGAAAATAAACACTACCTTGAATAGCTACTGTTGCCCCCAAACCCAACCAAGAAACTGAACCAGACAGTCTTGCCCACAACCCTGACCAAAAAAGTGAACCATAAGACATCCCAAAAATTTACTTTTTCAGTGGAGCAGCAGCGACACAATCACAGGACATGTTGCTGTTAGCAGGTCTGGAGTTCAGGCATCCACATCAGTCAACAGGCCAGGGTTGGGTGCAAGCTGAACAGCAGTACAGTCTGTAGCAGAGCACAGCCTTGAAAGGACTGAGAAGAGACTTCAACTTCCATCTCCAGGCAAAATGGAAACAGTGGTCTGTCCTTAATCAATGTTTGACAGCAGCACTGCAGCCCCAACCCCGTCCGGTGTGACGGCAACAATGGCAGCACTGCAGCTCCCACCCCATCTGGTGTGATGGCAACAGTGGCAGCACTGCAGCCCCCACCCCATCCACTGTGATGGCAACAGTGGCAGCACTGCAGCCCCCACCCCATCTGGTCCACCCGTCGGGTGTGATGGCAACAACTGCAACACTGCAGCCCCCACCAGTCAGGTGTGACAGCAACAGTGGCAGCACTGCAGCCCCCACCCTGTCTGATGTGATGGCAACAGTGGCAGCACTGCAGCCCCCACCCCATCTGATGTGACAGCAACAGTGGCAGCACTGCAGTCCCCAACCTGTCCGGTGTGATGGCAACAGTGGTAGCTCTGCAGCCCCCACCTGTCAGGTATGACGGCAGCATGTGCAGCTCTGCAGCCCCCACCAGTCAGGTGTGACAGCAACAGTGGCAGCACTGCAGCCCCCACCCTGTCTGGTGTGATGGCAACAGTGGCAGCACTGCAGCCCTCAGCCCTCAGGTGTGACGGCAGCGTGTGCAGCACTGCAGCCCAATGCCATGTACCAATCTGTACAAGCTCAGACATGAAATAAGCCGAACCACCAGACACCAAGGTGGACTCCGTTGGACCAATTCCTATCTAATATTTAGATGCCTGAATTGGTTTATTTGTAAATAAAGTGCATCCAACTTAAAATAGCCACATGTGATCAATGAGGATCCTAAAGAGATACACAAACACAATCTCTGCCAAAGAATAAACCAATCCAGAATCTCAAAAACAGTAAATTGGGCACTTTCTCACTTGGTCTTCATGAAAATGGAGCCTCTTAGTTTTCATGTCGGAGATCAAACTCATGAAAGGAGTTCTACTGGCAGCGGTGAAACCATGACAACTGTGCAGACTGGGGCTTTGTCTCTCCTATCCCTTCTGCAGTTAGCATAGGTAAATTAATCTTTGCACCTGATCACTAGTACAAATTGGTACATCCTCTGGAGCACCCGGAGTTTTAATTATGGTGCTACTGAACATGACGCACTCTTATTCATATTAAAACTATAAGCTGATGACAATGCCTTGCTCCTTTCTCAACTGGCAGGGCAATAGACCCAACAGTGGCCTAGGCACACCATGGGGTTTATAATAAATGAGCACAAAACGTCAATATCCAAGCATAAGGGCACTTGAAGAAAGGGCAGGGTAGCGTCATCAGTTCATGAGCGAGAGTGCGAGATGTTCACAAGCTCCTAAATTAATGAGCTGGATGCACCAGGGGATTTACCCATTTGAGACATTAAGTGCAAAGATTATTTATTTAATATAGTGCCTGCAGGGGGAACAAGATTGATGAAGCCCCAGTCTGTACAGTGGTCAGGGCTTCACCTCGGCCAGTAGTTCTTCTTTAAGAACTCACCATCTCTCTCTCATTCCCCAACCCCATCCAAGCAAACATGGACTGCCCTGGTGCCAAGGCAGTTACACCACACCACCTAGGCAAAAAGCCACCACAAGAAGTTTGCATGAACGACTCTTCCAGATACCCATGCACTGCCACACAGTACCCTCCAGATATCCACACACTGCTACACAGTACCCCTTGAAAGGCAAATACTTGGTTGGTGTTTTTATTAGCATCACCTATGAGACAGTGGGTTGAGGGCCTGGCTGTGGCAGCCCAGTTTGCCGCAAAGGTCCCCCCACACCAACAACTTCTTTATTCGGAATTTATCATTTTAAATTTTATAAGCACAAATCAAGACAGGTCTCCAACAGGCCTCCAGCATGTTCCATTAGACATTCCAGCAAAAGGTTCAACATAGAAAACGTATTTAATAAAAGTGGTAAAATTGTTAACATGCAGTTCGACAGTTTATCAACTTGTCTTTATTTATTCCCTCAGTAATCTGATGCCTGCGTTCTCCAAAATTGATGAAAGGAACCAAGGAGGACAATCCACATTTCCAACTGCACGGATGATGCCTTCTGGGTTCAGATGAAACATGGTTGATTCAGTTTGATGATGTTTAATAAAGTTTTTTGTCTGAGTGTGTCTCTATTCTTCTATGCAGATGCACACGCAGACACACGTACACCACCAAAGATACTTTTTTACACCACATTTACATTCAGGATAGCCAGCACAGAGACAGCAGGTCCCAGGCAGTACAACACAGTAAATGATAAATGAAATGACGCATTTTTCAGTAGATACATGCCCAGCAAATCACCACAAAACCAAACAATGCACCTTCCCCCTACCCTGGTGGGGGACTGGCTGAGTCACAAGCCTGGGACCCTGGCCTGTGATGTAGCCAGTCCCCCCTTGGGTATCCAGGGTGATAAATGAAGACAGGCCATGTAACATCTTGTCGAACCACACAGTAACATGAAAAAATATATATAAGCATACACTGTAAATGTTTGCTACTGGTCCCAGCGGACTGGCACACATGCTGGAAAAAATGGTTCTGTGCCACTCTGCCCATCCACCCATCCCTCAGAGGCCAGAACCATTTTTTTCCAGCATTTGAACCAGTCCGCACAGCCCGTTCCTCAGCTGCCCATCAACAAACAATCATTGGACCGTGGCACGGACTCAGCAGACTGGCATACATGCTGGGAAAAATGGTTCTGTGCTACTCTGCCCATCCACCCATCCCTCAGACACCAGAACCATTTTTTTCCAGCATCTTTTTCCAGCATGTGAACCAGTCTGCCCAGCCTGTCCCTCAGCCGACCATCAACAAACAACCACTGGAGCATGGCACGAACGCGGCAGATTGGCATACATGTTGGGAAAAATGGTTCTGTGCCACTCTGCCCATCCACCCATCCCTCAGAGGCCAGAACCATTTTTTCCCAGCATGTGAACCAGTCCGCTCAGCCTCTCCCTCAGCCGGCCATCAACAAACAACCACTGGAGCATGGCACGGACTCTGCAGACTGGCATACTTGCTGGGAAAAATGGTTCTGTGCCACTCTGCCCGTCCACCCATCCCTCAGAGGCCAGAACCATTTTTTTCCAACATGTGAACCAGTACACCCAGCCCATCCGTCAGCTGACCATCAGCAAACAACCACTGGAGCATGGCACAGACTCGGCAGACTGGCATACTTGCTGGGAAAAATGGTTCTGTGCCACTCTGCCCATACACCCATCCCTTAGAGGCCAGAACCATTTTTTTCCAGCATGTGGAGCATGGTACGAACTCGGCTGGCATACATATGGGAAAATAATTTCTGTGCCAGTATTCCAGTCCGCCCCTAACTCCAAAATCACCAGGGGTCAGAGTTTGAAAACATTATGTTTCTATATATTCAAACAGCAGCATGGGCTGGCTATCCAAAAGAAAAAAACTCACCAGACTACAGATCCTCTCAGCAGCAGCAGAAAGGGCAGGTTAGCAGTGCAAAGCTGGCAGGCTTGGTCAGCACAGCAGCACACCTGAAGAATCAGACTAAAGTTCGGGACAGCAGGTATGCAGGGCAGTCGGCAGGTTGGCGAATTACTTCTAGTTCCCCACCTTGAGTGACCAGCATGATACTGGGCCAAACCTTTCTCCCCACCCTACCCCAACAACTCACCAGGGCCACTCTCCCAACCCCACAATCACGGACCCCCTCGGTCCAAAACAAAGAATCCCAACCAGACAAAAAAAAAACAAATAATCAGCACAAATGTCCCCCCAGCCATACCTCTGCAGCCAGTATCCCTGTCTCACAGTACCTCCACAGCCAGTATCCCCACCCCACCCTCAGTAGTCCCACCCAACCAACATAACACGTTTTCCCCACCCCACCATACCTCAATTAATAGAGTCCCCATCCTACCATACGTACTGTACCTCACTGACAACTCCCCCTCCATGGCTCCGCAGGCAGTATCTCCACCCCATGCCACCCCACTAACACCACAAGGGTCCCACCCATACCTCCAGTGTTCCCACTCCACCATACCCACACAGTGTCCCCACACTACAGCCACCAAAAAAACAAAACACAAACCAGAACCACGTCACCATAGCATAGACTGGATATTCACATAGTGCTTTTATGTGCGTGACATCTGCTCTCTGTGAAAAAAAATAAGATGCTAAGACATAGATGCAGATCCCTGCTGAGTGCCACTTGCTCGACTCCCCCCCCCAGCTGAAACCTCAGATAGAGGCTATCCATCCCACCCTAGCTGAGACTTACCCACCAGTCCACAAGGAAAAATTATTCTTTAAAAAAGGTCAGCATGGGTGGCCCTCCCGCAAATCTCACATTAAGAAAGAAGAGCAACTTCCCCCCAGTGAGTCGCCATGCTCCTCCTCTTTCTCCCCCACATCAGGCGGTATCGCATTTTGGGAGGTACCAAGAACATTTAATGGCTAAATAATTATAACCCCCGAAACTACATTCAAGTCTGTTAAATCTCAGGAGGAAGCAAGGACATTTGGCGATACTGGAGCCTGCCGGACTGCATAATTACACCGACGACAGTCAACCCCCCCCCCGAAACCACATCAAGTCTGTTAAACAAGGGCAAGAGGAGTAGGATTACTGTGCGAATGGATGATTATTGTGGGCTCCAAAACTGCACAGAAAACAAAACAGGGTCAAAACACTACAGTCACTGGTTCAATTGAAGGGGACCTCTCCAGGCAATCTCCAGGCAATTGGAGTAGGAGAAAAGAAAACTAAACGTCCACAGTAGCCATGGCTGTTTTTAGCTGCACAAGAACCCTCTCCTTGCCCTCTGACCCCCCAAACCTTGCACTGGACTACATTAAGGTTACTCAAAAAAGAAACTCTTGGCACACACCCATGGACCCAAAAAGATGCCACAAACTAGCATATAATGAAAAATAGCACTCCACTTCCATAAAAAACATTTTGATTTAGCTTGTTCACTTGTATTTTATCCCCCCTGCATTGTCCTGAGCTGTGTTTCTGTGTTTTCTCACATTAAGGTTACAACAAATAACAAGTAAACATTTGAACCCAAATGCCGAAATATGGTCTATGAGGCTATGAAACAGCACTGTAGCCTAGGGAGTACCACGAATTAACCACGGACTTTTAAGTTATAAAAAGAAGTAAGCTGCTATTGTAAACTACTCACAGAGTGATGCAGAAATCATCCGGAGCACGTTTTTTCAATAAAATCTTCTGGTCTGGCACAAAAGAGAAAACACACCAAATAGCAGTAATAAGAAGGCTGAATGCAACTGTGTAGTGGGGTTTAAAGGGCACAGATCACAGACGCTGCAGGAACAATTTCTGCTTTGATGCCATTTTTCCGTGGGCCAGTCAGATGTCCGCATTTCCGTCCTTGTCTCCATGGGGGTGGCAAACCACTGTCCCTGGTGATAGTTTCCCGGGGGAGGAGGGGTTGCCCCCTTTTGGGAGGGGTATAGCAGTGGTATGTTTCCATTCTGCAGGAATAGTAGTGAGGGAGAAAGAATGATTTAGTAAAAATGCAAGGGGGGAGGAGATGGCGGGGGCAGATAGGTATAGCATTTTGGAGTCCAGCCCTGAGGGGCATTTGCTTTTGGAAGGGTTAAGGGCAAGAAGGGCTTTGTAGACGTCTGCTGGGGTAATGTGGCAGAAGGAGAAGGAGGAGTTAGGGGAGTGGGCTGGTTGTGGAGATTTTGGGGGGTGGGGCTGAGAGGGGTAGTGGGGAGAGAGGATAGCAAGGATGTAGCACAGGATGTGAAGAAGAAGTTGGACTCCGTTGCCACCGAAAGTGGATTAGGTACAGAACTGGTGCCAACTTTGATAACAGGAGAAGGGAGCTGAGATTGGGGGGTGGAACAGGGAGTGGACCACCTTCCAGAATTTGGAAGCATGATTTAAGTTAGTAAAGAAGGTGGCTGTGAAGTAATCAGCTTTAGCCAGTCTAGTTTCCTTGGTGCAGGCAGTGCAGTGCATAGAATGCAGTATCTCTGGTAATCAGTAGGAAAGCCTGTAGCCTTGTGGGTCTTCCAAGCCTGATACCTGACCCTGAAACAGGCCATGAGTTCAGCAGAGACCCAAGGGAGGTAACAGCTGTGCACCCTGATCTATCTGAGGGGGGCATAATGATCCCATATGGAAAGGAGCTTGGACTTAAAGAACTCGAGGGAAGCGTCTATGATTGGGGCGTGAAGGATGTTCGACCAGTCATTGTTGGCTAAGTCATTTAGTAGCAGAGCCAGATCTAAAGATTTGTACAATCGAGTCAGCAAGGTTCTTGGGGGAGCTTTGGGGCGATGGATTTTTTGGACCGCAAAAATGAAATGGTGGTCACTTAAGGTGTCCGGTAGTATACCAGAGGCAGTTATACGGTGCAGATGGGTTGGGAGGGCCCAATCGATTCGGGAGTGGTTTAGTGTTTTGGTGTTTAGATGGGTGGGTTCGCTGATGAGCTGTGTCAGATTGATACACAGATACCATATATAGAATGTGCCGGCAGATGGGGATCATGAGGTCCATCTAGTCTGCCCATGTTTTTTCCTACCCTCGTATTTGGAATCACTTGTTAACTTACTGACATGTCTGTCCCATGCTATTTTAAACTGCTTGACCAAATTTGCCTCCGCCACCCCTAAGGCAGTCCATTCCATGGGTCCACCACTTTCGGTAAAAAATAACTTTCTACTATTACTCCGAAACCTACCCCCCCCCTTAGTCACATGCCATGCCCTCTTGTCCTACTACAACTGCTAGTCCAGAAGAGGTCCTGTGATTGTACCTAGTTGATACCCTTTAAACACTGGAAGGTCTCAATCATGTCCCCCTTCTCCCTCCTTTGTTCCAGGGAGAAGAGGTTTAGTTCCCTCAGTATTTCGCTGTACATCTTATGATGTAGGCCATGAATCATCTTCATTGCCCTTCTCTGCACTATCTCCATTATATCGATGTCCTTTTTGAGGTGGGGCCTCCAGAATTGGACATAATACTCCAGGTGGGGCCTCACCAGGGACCTATACAGTGACATTATTACCTTGCATCTCCTGCTAGAGATGTCTCTCCCTATACACCCCAGGAGGCCACTTGCCTTCTGTGCCACCTTCTCGCATTGCTTCCTCATCTTTAAGTCATCAGAGATGATGACTGCTAGGTCACTTCTGCTTTGTAACTGTTAGCTTCTCCCCTCCCAGAAGGTACTCTGCCCCTGGGTTCCTCTTTCCCATGTGCATCACCTTGCACTTTTTCGCGTTAAACATCAGTTGCTAGTCTCATGACCGTCTTTCCAAGCTTAACAGGTCCTTTTTCATTTTTTGAAACCACTCTGGTGTATCGACTCTACTGCAGAGCTTCATGTAGTCTGTGAACAGACACACCTTTCCTTCCAGATCATCAGTAATGTCACTGATAATACACATTTAACAAGACTGGTCACAGCACTGACCCCTGTGGAACCCCACTTGTCACCATCCACTCCCCTGACAATGCTCTATTGACCAATATGCTCTGTGTTCTCCTGTTTAGCCAACTTTTTCACCCGGGTTATTATTTTGTGGTCCACGCCCATGTGCTCAAGTTTGCTAATCAGTCTTCTGTTGGGGACAGAGTCGAAGGCCTTGCTTAAGTCGAGATAGAACACATCAACTACACCCTCCTGGTCCACTGTTTTAGTGACCCAGTTAAATAATTCCATTAGGTTGGTTTGGCAGGACTTTCCCACAGTAAAGTCTCCAAGCCTTGTGGCCACTCTGCCTCTCCCATCGTTATCCTAAAAATCCCCCACCACTACTAGTGCACCTATCTCATGCCTTGGCTGCCAAACCTCTGCCCTAAGCTACCTAAGTTGATGACAAACCAGGCATCTCCCACTTCTCAGAGAGTTCCCAGGAAAAACTGCCACCCCATACTCCCTGCACTTTTTCACTCTATCCATTTCACCCTGCCCTCACTGCATGCTTCTCTCCATAGATTGTTTTAGCCCTTCTCTGTTACTGCACTTAGCTATGCCCCTTTACCTTTCTTCCCCCCCATATACATTTTCTACTCCTCCGTTGGAGCTGGCAGGTGGCTTCGGCCCCTCCCTCAGAGGGAACTTGTCTCTTCGTTGGGCTTTCCCCCCACACCCGCCCCAACTGGCCATTCCCCATGGGTTACCCCCCCATGACAGGGCTGGTGGTAAGGGGTGCCAGCCTCCCCTGGAAGCCAACATCTAGATTGCCGGGGGGAGGCAAGGACACAGCCTGCCATCACAGAGCCTGCCAGCTCCGACCTTTTCTGTTTTTTCCCTGGACCCACACACGTGCAATGGGCAGGCTGACTGTCTCCACGTCTGCAGAGGCAGTCTTATGCCCTATAGACGGGTCCACTTCATTCTAGCATCGCGTCTGTGCTGGCACCTAGCTTCCACTGGGTGTCAGTCTACAGCACAGTGCTGAGTCCCTTCACCCCTGAGGAAGGACAGCTGTCAGCAGACACTCAATTCTTCCTCACCTGGCTGACTCTCGAGTGACCCGAGTCCGTTCCCAAACCCAGGTCACTGGCATAGCATGAGATAAGGTGTCCAGTGCCTCAGCCCTCTGTGCCACCTGGCCGGCTGCCCCTTTACCTTTCTGAAGCTTTTACTAGGGGTTAGCTACTGATTTACTGCTCAACTGCCTAAATGCCTAGTCGGTCCTAGGTACACATTAATTGCCCACTAACTAATTACCTGCCTGCTAACTCCCCCTGTAGACTGACCCTAGATAGGATGTAACTGAGAACCACTAACAATACTGCTATCCGCTACCAGTTGAGGGATAGCAGTCCCCACTATAGAGTACCTCTATAACTAGGCTAGATACAGGCCTACCCCAGAATGGGACTGGATGCAGCCCCTAGTCTCCAGAGCTGACTGTTACAGAGTACCTTGACTGTTGCTGAAGCATAACCTCCCAGGTCACCCAGCTGTAGAAATGAGTAGAAGCAGGATTCCACTGAAAATGTGATGCTGCATCTCAGCTAGGTTATCCCAGGTGAATAAATGAAGCAATGGAAGTAAAAAATGAAATTATTTGTTTTCACGAGGAAAGGTGGGGGGTGGGGTGGATTACGTTCCTAGAGATGCTAGAGGGCATGGGATGAAGTTGGAGGGAGGACGATTCAGAGGAAACGTGAAGAAGAATTTCTTTACAGAACGGGTGGTGGACAAGTGGAACACCCTGCCAGAGGAAGTGGTGGGGGCTGAAACAATCACAGGATTTAAGAATGCATGGGATAGACATAAAGGAATTCTGAAGGTCAGGGTTAAGGGGCAACAAACTTCTAGGAAAACATAAAGTAAACTTACAAGCTCAAATTGGCAGACTGGGTGGGCCTTAGGCCCTTATCTGCCGACACTGTCTATGTATCTATGTATCTATGTTTAGTAATACAAAACCATGGAGAGCTTTGGGGGTCAGAATAGGGAGCAGTTGTGGGGAAGGGCTGGCTGGACATGAACTTTTAATGGGCATGTAATTCCATACTGGGCAGACTTGACAGACTGCAGAGGCTCTTCTGCTGGCTCACTACCATGTTTTTAGGTTTCACCCTTGCAAACGGGCACTTGCTGCCTGAGGGCCAACTCTGTTATCAAACAAATAAAATGAAAGTTATGCTGAAACATACCACAGCATTCTGTTTTTTTTTGTATTGCTTCACCCTCAGTTTTTTAGCTCTACAGCAATCATTGAGAAGCAGCGTGATGTCTTTATAATAACTTGGTTTCCTTCCTGCTAAAATAAGGCAAATCAAATCCCACAGTAAACAAAAGATGAATTCTGTCTGTCAGGTTAGATTTGTATCTCATTTCTTAAAAAAAAAGTTTTATAAAATGCAGGGAGCAGAGATAATTAAAGACTCAACTAAAATAGTATCCTTGGAACTTTGCAAACCTGAGAGATCAAGAAAGGGGGCACCAATGATTAAAGTGCATTGACACTACCCTGTGGCAAGTCTAAACACCTATTTTAACATATTACTAGTAAAAAAACAACTAAAACTGCCTTTTCAGAGAACCAGTCTGGGCAAACGCTCCTCTGCTGTTAGGCCAGTTGGTTGGCTGAACAAATTACACAAATCCTTTGTAAGTCTTCAACGTATTGCACATTTCAAAAGATCTCTGCTCTTAGCCCTCACCTCCAGTTCCAGTTGTAACTGTTTACCTAATCTGTATACTTGCCTGAATGTTGTCCTGACTAGCTTTGTAAAGTGACATTGCATTTGCTAATGTATTGCTTCCACCTCTGTCCTGTCTCCCTTCTCTTGATACCAGGCATCTTTCCCATTGTGTTCCCTCTATTTCTAAATTCTGGTTTGGTGCTGTTGCCTCTTACCGTTTCATCCCTTTTAACTCATCCACATTTCCATCTACCCTCTCTGCAGTTGCATTTCTCATTCACTTCTTATTCCTTCTAGGAAATCTACTGCCGGTCAGTCTGCTTATTCTTATCATTTCCTTAAGCTCTGGTTTTCCCTCCCCCTATCTATTCACTCTGCCTCTTCTGCCTTTTGGAAGGCTGGGCCTGTAGTTCAGTGGACAAGTAGCCAGCCACTCCCACTTCCTGACCTATATAAGCAGTTCCTCACAGCCTCCTTCTGAAGCATTTTTTCTTTGTTGGCCGGAGGCTCTGTTCTCTGCAGCTGGCTGGGACCTACCCTTCCCCCTGCCTTGCTGCTTCGGCTTCTGCATGTCTCTGCTGGTCTTCTGTGTTTATTCTCCTGTATCTGGTTTGTATTTTGCCCCCAGCTGTGTGCTTCTTTCTGTTGTTTGATTCCTGTTTCTCTGTGTTTGTGTGTCTTTGGTCTTGCCTTTTGGGGGCTTTGTTTCTAAGCTCCTAGTATATTGCTAATCCACAGCTCATGCTCCTTGCTCTCAATTACTCACAACGCAACTGCAATCATTATCTGTGTGTTTCAACTCAAACCATGTAGCTGCCCTCCATGCTTGACACTTAATTGTTTTCACCTGATTCAGGCTCACTCTGAACCCTAGCTATGCAGCTCAATCATGCTTTCTCAACTCATTCTACCTACCTCATTGCTGCAGTTTCATTGCACTGCTTGGTGATAGCTGCTTTCAGAGCATTGTGCCTCCCTCCATTATACGTTTATCGAATTCTACAACTCATAGTTACTCAATACAGATTCTGCTGTCTGTTTGTACACTGCTGTTATATTCTGAGGTCAGCTAAAGCTACTGCTGATGCTGTAAACTAGTTTCAATACCTGCATGTGGGTCTCTGTGCCTTCCATCACTTTCTTGTTTTTCCTACGTCGGGGACTTGGAGGTGTTTGGGGAGCCGTGGCCCCATGTGGCTACTTACTTATGTTCTAAATCCTGCCTCTGCTGCTGAAAATCCTTAGAGTATTTGTCACCTTCATTAGCTTTCTTGAATGTCTGGCTGGTTTGCCCCACTATTCATAGTGCTGCTTCTCCGACCGGTTTACCTACAGCGCTTTGACAGCGCTAGTGCCAACATCAACTACAGCGACAGCTACGATGCTGACTGTCGGCATTGTAGCCATGGGGATGTTGGCACACACAATCGGGGGGCTGCGCCCCCGAACCTCCCCTTGTGGGGGGCTCTGCCCCATACCCCTTGGTCTCTAGGATTCTAACTTCAAGTCGGAGTGGGAATGGGGGGGGCAAACACCCAGCAATGCAGTCCCAATTGCCGCAGAGACCATCACAGCAACTGGTGGATTTTGCCTGATTCCGGGTGCTGTGCTGGTCTTCATCATCTGGAAGTCGCTGCGGTGAAGGTATACCCCTCTGACCTACATGCAGGTCCCACTATTGCTATTCTGTTTTGCAGACCTACGTGCTTGTCTGACTATTGCTATTCTGCTTACTGATCTATATGTGCAGGTCCAACTATTGCTACACTGCCTTACTGACCTACTTGCAGGTCCATTCTTTGCTTATGCAATCATTGCCTAATGCTCACTGCTGCCATCTGACCTCTGCAAGGTCTCAGCACTCAATGCTCATTCTGCTCCTCATCAGTTTCTGGGGTATGCCAGCCATACCATTTTGGCAGAGGGTTTCTCTGCAGCTGATGGTCTCACTCTGCACCCAGAGTCCGCAGCTCAACCTTCTCACCTGGCCCATAGCTGGGAAAGTCCTCACTCTGAGTGGACCTCCAGTCATCCAACCATACTGACGGCACCTCAAGTTGTGGAATTTATGACTCAGCAGCAAAGGTGTGGGGCTCTTACAGGGCCCCTTTAGCTGTCCGAGTAGGTTCAGAGGCACTCTTCAAAGCTGTTCTCCCCATGACTGCCTCTGGTTCACCTGGTTTGTTTTTTGGTCGAGTAGGTCAGGTGAGTGCCTCAACAGTCTTTGCTCTTCTCCTCCTCCTGCCTTGGTTGCCCCCAATGTAGAGAACTCTTGCAACCTTCCATTGTGTTCCCGTTAGAGGGATTGAGTAAGATCTTTCCTCTAAATTGGAATATTTTCCATCCCCCTTTTATTGGGTTTCTAAATTGCAGCAGCAGAGCCATCACAAAATAAACATCCCAAGCCTGGAGGGAAGGTGATCTAGGCCTTGAATCCCCAGAGATTTCCTCCTCAAAGGTTTTTTTTTCTCTCCTTCGTGCCTCAGGTCATAACTGTTAGTTAGCCATAGTTAGTGTTCCCTAGTTTCTTTACGTAGGTTCTGCTGTTGGATGGAGGTGGATGGTGTCCCTACTTGCCATTCCCTCTCTCCTTAGGAGGTCCCCTCAATCTCCAGCACAACCCATCGAAATCATGCCATTGCTAACCTGCACATCTCATTATGTTATCATGCTGCCTGATGCCTTATCTACTGCTATGCCTCACAGCTACTGATTAGTACATAAATACATAGACAGTGTCGGCAGATAATAGCCTATGGCCCACTCAGTCTGCCCATTTGAGCTTGTAAGTTCACTTTATGTTTTCCTAGAAGTCTGTTGCCCCTCACTCCTGACCTCCAGATTTCCCTTATGTCTATCCCATGCATTCTTAAATCCCATGATTGTTTCAGCCCCCACCACTTCCTCTGGCAGGGTGTTCCACTTGTCCACCACCCATTCTGTGAAGAAATTCTTCCTCATGTTTCCTCTGAATAATCCTCACTCCAACTTTATCCCATGCCCTCTAGTCCTGGAACATATTTTTTGCTTAAAAATAGTGTATTCCTGCACCCTGTTCCTCCCTGTAAGATACTTGTATGTCTCTATCATATCCCCTCTCTCCCTCCTCTCCTCCAGGAAGTACATATTCAGTTCCTTCAACCTGTCCTCATAGGTCTTGTGATACAATCCATGTACCAGCTTTGTTGCCCTCCTCTGAACCTGCTCTACCCTGTCTATGTCCTTACGTAGGTAAGGTCTGCAGAACTGTACACTGTACTCCAGGTGGGGCCTCACTAGTGTCTTGTATAGTGGAATTATGACCTCCCTTTTCCTGCGGCGGGTGATACCCCTGCCTATGCATTCCAGCATCCTATTTGCTTTACCTGCTGCCTTGTCGCACTGTTTCCCTATCTTGAGGTCATCAAAGATGGTAACCCCAAGATCCCTTTCCTGCTTGGTGCATGCTATATCCTCACCCCTCAACTGATATATTGTGCCAGGGTTTTTGTGCCCCATATGCATTATCTTGCACTTCTTTTCATTGGATTTCAACTGCCAAACCCCCTGACCATTCTTCAAATATTTGCAGGTCCCTTGTCATTCTGTCTATACCCTCTGGTGTGTCCACTCTGTTACAGAGCATTGTGTCATCAGCGAATAGGGAAATTCTGCCTTCTAGGTCCTGCGCAATGTCACTGATGAAGATGTTGAATAGGACCAGTCCCAGCACTGATCCCTGTGGTAACCCACTGGTCACTCTTCCCTCTGTGGAGTGACAGCCATTTACCACCACCCTCTGTGTCCTGCCTCCCAGCCAGTTACCTACCCACCGCACTACTGTCCTGCCCACACCTATATTCACCAGTTTGTGTAATAGCCTTCTATGTGGCACAGTGTCAAATGCCTTGCTGAAGTCCAGATAGGCCACATCCACTGCCCTCCCCTGATCCACCTCCCTATCATCCAGTTGAAAAATTCAGTGAGGCTGGTCTGACATGACTTCCCCCTGGTGAAACCATGCTGCCTCGGGTCCTGTAGTCCGATGGCAACCAGATGTTCCACCAATTTATCTTTCAGTAGTGCTTCCATGGTCTTCCCCACTACTGAGGTGAGGCTGACTGGTCTATAGTTCCCCGCTTCCTCTTTGTTCCCACTTTTGTATAAGGGGACTATATCTGCTGTCCTCCAGTCTTTGGGTACCTTCCCTGTTTCCAGTAATCAGCTAAACAGGATTGCCAGAGGTTCAACCACCACCTCTCTTAGTTCTTTAAGGACCCTGGGGTGCACCCCATCTGGCCCCATTGCTTTAGCAACTCTTATTCCTTTCAGTTCCTTCAGGACCCTTTCTCATGTACAGGGACTTGTGTCCATTTCTGCATCATTCCAACCCCTTGTACTCCCTTCAGACCCATTACCCTCTGCTTCCTCAGTAAAGACTGAGCAGAAATACCTGTTCAATATGTCAGCTTTACTGTTGTCAGCATCCACGTGGCCCCCATCCTCCCCCTTCAGTCTCACTATCCCTCCCTTTGCCTTTCTTTTTTCACTTACGTGCCTGTAAAAGATTTTGTTCTCGCTACCCACCTATTTTGCAATGTGCACTTCTGTCTGAGCTTTGGCTTCCCCATCTGACCTCCCTGCCTCCCTTTGCTTCTTCTGGTACTTCTTCCGATCCTCTTCTGCCTGTGTCTTTTTGTATTGCCTGAATGCAATCTTTTTAGCTTTCACATTCTCCGCTACCTCCTTGGAAAACCATAATTGCCCCCTCTTCCTTTTCCCCTTGCTAATCTGCTTAATACATCATTCTGTTGCTGTTGTAATCCCCGATTTAAATACTGCCCACTGTTCCTCAACCCCTGATTCCCACCCCATTCCCCTTTATGCCGCTTTCAAGCACCCCCCATTTTCCCAAAGTCTGCCCCCCTAAAATCCAGGATATGTGTTTTTGTTGGTTTGGTTCTGCTCCTTCTGTGATTTCAAACCACAATGACTGGTGGTCACTGTTCCTCAGGTGCTTCCCCACTGTTACCCCTATCACACCGTCCCTGTTTGTGAGCACAAGGTCCAGTATTGCCTTCTGATGAGTTGATTCCATGACCAGTTGCTTGAGGAAGGCACCTTAAAGGGAGTCCAGGATAAATCTGCTCCTGGTTGATGCTGCTGCTGCTGCTTGGGATGCTCCAGTCCACATATGGAATATTGAGGTCTCCAACCAGCACTACCTCACTCTTGTCTGCCATCCTTTGGATGGCTAGCATCAGCTCCCTATCTGTTTCTTCCTCCTGGGCTGGTGGTCTTTAGGCCACACCTGTGCGGATGGCTGGCCCCATTTTCCTTTCCAGCTTAACCCACAGTATCTCCCCATTTTGTTCCTCCTGGATCTCTGTTGTGATGGAAGTAGCTACTTGCTTGAGACCCCTCCCCAATTTCCTAAACTCTTCCTGAACTTCCTTTGGCTTTCCATTTGCCAGGTCTTTAGTACCTAGGGTGATAATGCCATCCAGCTCACCCTTCCGTCTTGCCTTCCCGGCGATTCCCAGGATCTTTCTCCCATCCCTCCATGCCATGGCACCTGGTAGGCACCTCACCTCCCTGTCCTCCCCCTCCTATGTTCCTAGCTGGATCCTTCTTATGATGGAGTCCCCCACCAGGATTCACTTCCTCCTCCTCTGGGGTCTATTGCTTTCCCCACTGAGGTCACCTCCTTCGTTGACCTCCACATCCTTCTCTTCCACTTCTCTGGGTACCTCTGTTTGGTTGTCCCCTTTTGCCAGTGTGGCATTTGAGCTCTGGAGTGGAATAGGATCTGGGATGTGCCTCTGCCTGACTGCCCCAACCCTCACCGAGCCCACTGTCATCCAAGAGCTCCTCATTCTCGGCATCCTTTGAGGCAGAGGCATTGAACTGGGTGGTCTCTGGATAGGGGTGATGGTACTCCTGACCCAGTTTACTTCCACTCTGAGTCTGGCTACCTCATCCCACAGTCCAGAGAGATGCATGCAGATAGGGCAGCACCTCAGCATCCAGAAGGTCTGCCTGAATATGGCTGCCCCGCAGCCACTGCATTGCACTACTCCCCACATTATACTGCACTTATACTGCTATTCCAGTACTTGTCTGTTACTGAAGCTCTCCAAGTTCCTTTTTTATTAATTTACTGTCCTAAAAATCCCACCACTGATCCTCAGATACTTTTCTTTAAAGAAGGAAAAAAAATTAGTCAAAACACTTGTCGTGCCAAGGGTGGGCTTCTTCCCCCTTATGCCCCTCCTACTCCACAACCACTACTATTCCCTGTGCTTAGCTACTGTCAATCAGATTTAACAGGGCATACAGTATAATTAAGAATGGGAGGCACGGGAGAGGGGGATGAACATTTACAGCAATTAAAGACAGCAAGGGAATACGCCACCACTACAAGCACACCAAACTAGGTTTTAAATGTTCAACAGCCCCAAAAAAATTCTAAGTAAAGACAGCAAAGAAATAACAGTGTCACTAAAAGCCCACAATCTAAGTTTAAAACAAAAATAGCAGTGAGCAGTTACTGCAAAGCACTGAAATGAATCTGAATCCTTCTCCTTCTGGCTTCTGGCTAGCAGGCTTTGTACTGCTACAATTCTTTTTGGGGTTCCTTCCTAAGGTACCTTTAGCCAAGGCATTCATCCCATGGCACCTCTAGGGGTGGAACCCCTTTCGAAGGTTCCTTGCCTTTGGTACCCCTACAAGGTGGTAATTCTTCTGGAATAGAGTGTGAATGGCCAAAGCCAAAGTAACACAGTTGCACAAGCATAACACTATACTGGCTGCATAGTCCATTGAATTGGAAGGCTGGGCCTGTAGTTCAGTGGACAAGCAGCCAGCTACTTCTACTTCCTGGCCTATATAAGCAGATCCTCTCAGCCTCCTTCTGAAGCATTTTTTCTTTGCCCCAGCATCCTCCCCTCCTCCTCCAGCAGCAGCGCCTCTCTCCTCAGGGTTCCTTCCTAAGGTTCCTTTAGCCAAGGGAATTGTCCCATGGCACCTCTAGGGTTCCTTGCCTTTGGTATCCCTACAGGGTGGTAATTCCTCTGGAATAGAGTGCGAACGGCCAAAATCAAAGTAACACAGTTGCACAAGCATAACACTATACTGGCTGCATAGGCCATTAAACTCCTTAAAGTCTCTTCATCATGACTTCTGTTCACCTGGCCCTACTGAACTCTAGGTAGCCTCACCCCTCCCCGCAACCACTTTCAGTTTTACCATTATTACCCTAAAACAGGTGGAAGACCTCTTCCTATCCTTAGACTCCAATAAAAGTATGGGTGCTGACCACCTCGACCCATTTGTCTTGAAACTTGATTACTATTCACTGGCCCCATCAATTACACACCTTTTTAATCTCTCTCTTTTCCAAGGTGCACTTCCTTCCACTTGGAAGGTTGCACCTGTTATCCCCCATTTTAAGTCTGGCGATCCAACTGATCTAAACAATTATCAACTCATCTCCTTGCTACCTACCCTGTCGAAACTATTGGAAAAAATAGTTAATGCCCAGTTTAGAGATTACCTAGGAAATACCAATATTCTCAATCCTCTCCTATCAGGCTTTCGGCCAAAGCACAGCACAATCTCCACCTTGGCTAAGGTCACAAATGACTGGCAAACTGCTTTAGACTCCAAAAATGCCATCTGTGTGCTTTTCTTGGACCTACGTAAAGTGTTTGATACTGTTGATCACAATCTGCTTTTGTCCCTGCTGAGCAACCTTGGAATGGATGATACTGTCCACAAATGGTTCTTCTGCTACTTTACTGGCAGGCAGCAACACGTTACATCACAAGGTGACCTATCCCCACTCAAAATCCTTCAAAGAGGCATGCCTCAAAGGTCAATTCTTGGGTCCCTTCTTTTTGCAATATACATTAATGATATTGACCAAAGGGTTATGAGTGCAAGTGTTCATTTATTCATCAATGGCATGGTTATTTACGTTGCAAAGCCCTCCCTAGAAACTGCTTGCTTAGAACTCCAAAATAAATTTAATCTGCTACTATATAACCATGTACATTTAAAACTATTGCTTAAGTTATTCCCCTCTCACCCCAAGACAAACTGGGCAGCCTAAAATCCCTTTGCCCCCTCAACCTGCAGATCTCAACTATCCTGGGCGAACCTATTGAGGTTGTCAATAAATTTAAATATATTGGCTTTTGGCTTGATCACAGATTTTCCTTTTCTACTCACATTGAAGATCTTTCTAAAATGCTCAAGCAAAGACTTGGACTCTTTTTCAGGATTAGACACTTGCTTACTTTTAAAGCAAAACAGAGGCTTGTCGTGACAATTTTTCTGCCACTCATTGACAACGCCGATATTCTATATTGACATGGCACCAAGTCAGCTGTTGCAAAACTAGATACTCTTTACCATAGGGCAATAAGGTTTGTCACTAATGCTGCCTCCAACACTCACCATTGTGTGCTCTATGCACAACTAGGTTGGGCATCCCTGGCAGCTCAGAGATGTCGAAATACTTCCCTATGGGTCTATAGGGCTCTCTCCATGACTTTACCTCCATATAGCCATGACCTCTTTACAACTTCCCTTGCTTGTACTTTCTTAGGTGCTATGGGCCCGATTCACAAAGGCTCTGGCATGGTGCAAAGTGCTTGTGCCACAAGGAATGGTGCAAGTTGCTCCTTGCACTGAACGTTATGCCAGGAGTGATTCACAATTGCAACCTGCATCAAATACAGGCTGCCTGCCCCAATCCCTGCACTTAGACATGGGCTACGGCACAGCGCTAGGGGCCCTGTGTTAGATGCAAGCTGCCACAGCCCAGAAATACAATTCACAAACTTATTCCAGAGGGAGAAATTTTAAGCACCCTTAGACCAGCCAGGGCTGGTCTAAGGGGACTTAGAAATATCTCCCCTGGGAGAGATGTTGTAGCATTAGTGCTGTGGGTCCCACCTCCCCAACCCTGATGTGCTCCACCAGTAACATATATATGTAACATATATATGTCAGACCCCACCTGATCCACGTTGTGCCTCCATACAGAATACAGGGCAGGATCCCCAACCTGATCCCTGATGTGCTCCTCAAAGTAAATCTATATATTGAACCTCCCCAACCAGATCCCGATGTCCCTGTCAGTATGTCAAATGTAACAAACCCTCTCTCTGGTGGTCCTGTGCCTCCCACCCAATCAGATAGTGCCCCTCCCCATCCACGGACAGAGCAGTGGACTGGCACAGCCCTCCTCATACCTCAGCGGGCAGTCCCCAACTAAACTAAATGGGCAGCGGACTGTACAGCGTATGTGCTAATAGCTATATTATTAGCATGTACACTGTACAGTCCACTGCGCATTCAGTTCAGTTGGGGACTGGCCACGGAGGTGTGAGGAGGGCTGTGCCAGTCCCCTGCTCTGTCTGGGAATGGGGAGGGGAACCACCTGCTTGGGTGGGGGCACATGACCACCACTGAGAGGGTTTGTTACATTTGACATGCCGATGGGGACATTGGGATCTGGTTGGGGGGGTTCCAATATATATATTTACTTTGAGGGGTGCATCGGGGATTGGGTGGGGGATCCTGCCCTGTATTCTGTAAAGGGGCACAATGTGGATCAGGGTTTGGGGACATCCTGCCATTGCTGCATGGGGCTTGCTGCAAACCCTCCCATGTGCCATGTATTTGCCACATGGGAGGAGTTGCCGCAAGTGCGGGGACTTAGGCGCCGGAACCCCTTCTGTACCTGAATTGGGTGCAGGGTACCTGCTGCAGCTTGCGCTGAACACAGCTCCCTTTGAGAATTAGGACCCATGACTTTATTCTACTTGATGTCCCAGGCTCAGGACCCAGTTTGGCATTGCTTCCCTCAGCTACTCCATCCCTTCCTTGAACAATACCATTCAAGACTCTGTAAAACTAACTCAGTTGATTGGTCCAAACTCCTTCAAATTGTTGTTGAAAATGTGTTCTAAAAAATATCATTGCTATGCCTAGCATACCACTTCACTGTGTACGCTCTAACCTCCCAGTATAAGCACTTTGAAGTTAACCTCGACTCCTACTCTCTTCTTCTTTTCTCCCCTTACTGTTTCTTGTGCCTTATCCCTTTTCTCAACTCATCCATCCTTTACTCCTTATCCTCTGCCTATTCCTACTCATCATCATCATCAAATTTATTGGTAAGCAAATTGAGAAAAACTCTCTTTTACAATTGTGACCAAAAAAATTAAAAAAAAATACATAAGACATACACTACAATACATTAAATACATGTGCATATATATTGCACATAAGTTCAGAGAGTATAATACATCAGTCTAAAAAAAAAAACTGGGTGCTAACCATAACATTCACAAGAATTGTTAAAATATGTCTTAATTAAAGTCTTAAAGGGTGAACTAGATACTAGTGCTTCCAACCCTGAGTTTGCTTTTCAGTACTTCCCATGTCTGGGCAATTGAAGCTGATAGGGTACAATCCCCAGCTTTCAACTGTATTCTAGGTATCCTAAAGGTTACAAATGTTCTGGATCTTAAACTATACCTACTTTCCTGTACTAATTTTAACTTATTCAGAAGAAATGTGGGCAGTTTACCAATAACAAAGTTATAAGTAAATAAATACCAATGCTGTAACCTCCTATCTTTCAAGGAATCCCACCCCACAGCAGTATATAAAACACAATAGGGAGTTGAGCATGGGAAACCAGTTACAAATCTCAGAGCTGAATGATACAGTGTATTAAGAGTACCCAATATTGATCTAGTAGTATTTTTATAGATACAATCCCCATAATCTATAATTGATTGAAACAGAGAATTAACAAGCAATTTCCTTAATGAAAAATCAAAAAGAGATGTGTTCTTATAAAAAAAACCTAATAACCATTTAAATCTGTTTGAGATAAACTCTATATGCTGTCTGTATCACAGTTGGGCATCTAATACCAATCCCAAATACCTGTAAGTAAGTGTTTGAAAAACTTCAGTCCCTTTAATAAAGTTTATATTTAGAAATATCATCCATTGTGTTTTTTTTATGTTTAGAAGCAATCTCCATTCCAGCAGAAAAAAATGTATTTTAAGAAAATCTTGTTGAACATTACTTATTGCTGTGTCCAAATCATTATGACTAGTACATAGGATGGTATTGTCCGCATATAGGTATATTTTTGATAAGGATGAACAGTGTAATGGTTAATCAGTAACATATAGTAAAAATAATAGGGGTCCAAGGACTGAGCCCTGTGGGACACCCTGTCCTAAAACAATTATGCTAGAACTGAGGTTACTTGCCTTTACATAATGCAGACTTGATGATAGATATGACTGGAACCATTGTAAAGCTGAAAAACCTTACCCAATTTTCTTAAGTGTATTCAGTAGTATAATATGATGAACTGAGTCAAAAGCTTTAGATGAATCCAAATAAACTGCTGCTGTACATTGATTTTTTATGAAATAATTTAAGATATCAGTAATTTTGGACAGAACATGAGTGGTATTATACCCCTTACGGAATCTTGTTTGATAATCTGAAATAATACCATGTTTAAATAGGTAGAAATGTAATTGCTTAGCCACTATCTTTTCAAATATCTTAATCGTAGGTGTTAGTATTGAAATTGGTCTATAACAACCTGGATCTATAATATCGCCCCCTTTGTATATGGGAACTATACAGGATGTTTTCCAATCAACAGATAACTCAGAATTCTGCAGGGACAAATTATACAAATATGTGTACAAGGAGCGAGAACTGAGGCTAAAATTTTAAAGTAAATTGGGTCAATATTATCATGACCCCCCCCTTTTTTGATGTCAAGTTTAAATAATTCTTTAAGCACCTCTTCCTCCCTGATTTTTATACATTTAAACAGCGGTCTTTGTGCCATAAAAGAAAAATCTGTATCCCAATCCACCAGTGGCATATTTGGATATTCTCTATCAAATGATTGACTTGCTTCATGGAACATTTTTTTAAACATATTAACTTGCTGTTTTGAATCTTGTGTTGTTTTTCCTCTATAAATTAGAGTATTAGGTAATGCATGCATAATGTTTTTCCCTTGTAATGATTTTATTCCATTCCATATTTTACTTGGATTTTTTGAGAATGTTGAAAATTGAACGTTATAATACTCAGATTTTGTTTTCCTTTTTTCCCTTGTGCAATGATTTCTAATTATCCTATAAGCCATTTTATCACAGTCTAGCTTAGTGTGTTTAGCTTTACACCAAGCTCTATCTTTATCCCTTATTAACTTTTTTAGATGGTTCGTGATCCATGGAGAAATCTTGTTTTTAATTCTCTTTTTTATCAATGGTGCATGTTCATTCACTACTTCTAAAAATGAAATCTTAAAGAATTCCCAGGCTGTATTAATGTCTGCACAATAATACATTAATGACCAGTTCACAGCTGCAATATCATGCAAAAATGCTTTTTCATAAAAATTTAAAGTTACGTGTAACAGTAATACGATTTGATGTTTTAGTTTTTACATTAGATCTTATGCAAACCGTGTAACAATGATCACTAATATCAGAATCAAATACTGCTGTTAGGTATTTGTTTGGTGTAGTTGTTAAAATTAAACCTAACAGAGAGTCCTTCTTTGGGCAAGATTTTTGAGGTCTCATTGGCTTATATATCAATTGAGTAAAATTCAAAGCTGCTAAATGGTTACATAAATCTGTATTTACTTTTAACATATTCCAGTTTAAATCTCCTAATAATAAAAATGCCTGCTTTAGCTAAGGGGAAATAAAAGAACTAAACAGGTGTAAAGCGTCTGGTACTGCTGATGGGGGCCTATAACATGCTGCTAAATTAAAGTTAAATCCAATTAACAGAATCACTCTGGATAGTGAGGTCGATCCCAGTCCTTTCACAGAAGAAAGGGTTCTGAGAGAACTCATAAAACTGAAGGTGGACAAAGCAATGGAGCCTGACGGGATTCACCCCAAAATTCTGAAAGAATTAAGGGGAGAACTAGTGACACTACTGACTACCCTTTTTAACAAATCTTGGGAGGATGTTGTGGTATCTAAGAATTGGAGGAGGGTGTATGTGATTCCCCTTCACAAAAGTGGGAGCAAAGCAGAGGCAGGAAACTACAGACCTATCAGTTAATCACTTCTGAAGGAAGGAATTGTTGCGTACCTAGAGGCTAGTGGGGCACAGGACCCAAGGCAGCATGGATTCACAGTGGGAAGGTCATGTCAGACAAATCTAATTGATTTCTTTGACTGAGTGACCAAAGTAGTAGACCAGGGAGGGGCGGTGGACATGGCCTACCTAGACTTTAGCAAGGCATTTGACACAGTCCCACACAAAGGATTAATAAACAAGTTAGCCAGCCTAGGAGTGGGTCCCAGGGTGATAACCTGCAAAACACTGGCTGGACAACAGGACACAGAAGGTAATTGTAAATGGAGTCCACTCTGAAGAAAGGGGTAACTAATGGGGCACCGAGAGTTCAGTACTGGTCCAGTCCTTTTAATGTCTTTATAAATGACATTGCAGAGGGACTGGAAGGAAAAGTATGCCCTTTGCAGATTACACAAGTTCTGCAACAGGGACACAAGGGGGAGGTGGAAAGGATGAGAAGGGACTTGACAAGGTTGGAGGAATGGTCAGAAGTATGGCAGTTTGGATTCAATGCAAAGAAGTGGAAAATAATGCACCTGGGAAACACAAAACCCAGAGGAAGAGTACACATTTTGGGGGAGGTAGTAACAACAACAAAAATGGAAAAGGACCTGGGGGTAATCATATTAGATGACCTTAAGGTTAGCAAGCAATGTGAGAAGGCAGTAGGGAGGGCTGGAGATGTATTGGGAGAGACATCACCAGTAGAAAACAGAAGTTGTCATCCCTCTGTACAGACAGAGGGTGAGACCCCATCTGGAGTACTGCGTCCAGTTCTGGAGACCCCATCTCCGCAAGGACATAGACAGGAAGGAGGCGGTCCAGAGGAGGGCAACTAAAATGGTGCAGGGTCTACAAGAGAAGCCATACGAGGAGAGACTAAAGGAACTTAATATGTATACTCTTGAGGAAGGTGGGGGGGAATGATAGAAACTTTTAAGTACCTCAGTGGAATCAACAAAGTCCAAGAGGGTAGCATCTTTCAGAAAAAGAGATGTGCAAGAACAAGGGGACACAATTTGAAGATGGAGGGGAGGCAGCTCAGGGGCAATGTGAGGAAGTATTTTTACACAGAGAGGGTGGTGGACACATGGAATCACCTTCCTGAGGAGGTTGTGGGGTCTAAAATGGTGGGAGAATTCAAGAATGCATGGGACAGACCTAAGGCAATTCTTGTGGGGGGTAGGAAGAAATAGTCTGTTGGCTAACTAGGATCTGCAGCTTATCCATGAGGTAGGGAAATGGGCAGACTAGGTGGGCCAAGCGGTCCTTATCTGCTGTCAAAGTCTATGTTTCTGTCAACATTCCTACACTTTTAAAACCCATTACAAACCTGAACTTATTACAACGCCTGATTAAACTCCTTATTTTGTTACTGAGTGGTGCTCGTGCCACTCACACTTGCGCACAGCGCTCATGCTGTACTGCAGCACGAGCTTTTAAAGCACTGCGCTCCTCCTTCTCAACTGGAGTCACTGTTGTGATTGGCTCACCACTAATCCCCCTTCAGATAAGCATACAGCAGCAAATTTTATAAAGTAACCAGCAGCAGTTCATATACAATATTAATAATTCTTACTCATTGTTTAAATGTAGTAAAGTCCCGATATGTAGCTGTTCTAAGCAGTAGATCAGATCAGTCACCTAAACAGCTTCAGAACATATGCCAAACAACTGTCTTAAGAGTTGGGGGCAAGTGAATTACTCCATACAGGTAAAGGGATACAGCTTCCTCCCCAAGAGATGCAAAATGGACATGTCACTTTATCGATCATTTATAATAACACAAGTTTAGTTTCACATTCTTACTATGAGGGAGAGGGACAGGCAGGCTGCCTGGCTCAAGCCATGAAAGAAAGACCCAGCACAGTAGCTGTTTATATGGTTCAAGTCCAGGGATTTTTCTTACTTGAATTTTTTTTTTTTTAGGTTTTAACTGCTAACTTCTCCTTGAAGGTTGAGAAAACAAAATCCAATGTAATGTTTTTCTAAAGCTAAGGGCAATTTTACAGTACATACTTTTTACAAGACTTTCGTAATCTCATTTTTTTTTCAAACAAAACTACTGAACTAGTGCCCTGAGGCTTTCATACTGTGGGAGAACCAAGCAAGTAAAATCGACCAGCATGGTCCGTAAACAAAGGAATTTACACCTGTGGATGAGTGGGGGAGAGGATACCAGCAAAGCAGGAGTTTCTCAGTTTGCAAAAGGTAGTAAAATAAGCACTGAAACTTAACAAGGCCCATAAAACACTCTAATGGAGTTTTCAACTTGCTAAAAAAGGCAGTACTTGGACACTTTGGAGGAGGTTTCAACTTGCAAAAAAAGGCAATACTGGGGAGGGCCCAATTGTTAAAGAGTGTGTATGCTGGAGCCTTGCTAGTCACTGTCTAGTGCCAAACTTCAGGCAGAAAACCTTTTTGGCATTTGATAATGGCCAGTTTTAGTGGGGTTCCATGTGATAAGAGCTACTTTTTTCCAGAGACACATGAAAAGAGTAAGTACATTTGGGTGAGTGCAGATACTGTGATTCCTGTATCTTTCAGGGGCTTCACCCCCCAAAGCAGGGGGCTTCACCACTCACACCTCTTTTCTAAATATACAAACTCCAGGGGGGATGCAACTCGGGAAGGGGGGAACCTCCAGTCTCCATTAGTGCACTCACCCAATTCTATCACCATTTTTGTGGTTGCTGTAATCACAGGTTACCTTTTAGGTGGAACCAGTGTTAGCCATTGTCACATTCCTGCTGGAGTGATGATTCCATCTCAGGCAACAAAGAAAAAGAAGCAAAGAGAACTATGTCATCCGCATACATGAGGATGAGTGAGGAGAACCAATTGGATAGGAGTTAAGATGGAGAAAAATGATTGGGCTGAGGATGTAGCTCTGGAGACACAAGACTTGATGAAAAGGTGGGTAAATAGGGCTTCACCAACCTGGACCAACTGGAGCTAGCCCAAGAGGTAGGAACATAACAACATGACTGCCAGGTCAGATAGGCCTGCAGTACTGAACTTATACAAGAGAAGCTGGTGGGCCACTGTATTAATGGCCTTTGTTAGGTATATGAAAATGGCTTTGGTGAACAGGCCCTGACTCTTTCCTTTCGGCACAGAATCAGGGATCTGGAGGACAGATGAGATGGTGAAAGTGGTGTACTGGAAAGGGGAGATGAAAGAAAAAGGAGTCAAAGTACAGTGGGTGACTAGCTGGTAGAGAACACATTTTTTCTGCACCTTAGCCAGTGTAGGGAGGAGGTAGATGGGCCCTTAATTACTGAGAAGGAAGAGCCTTACCCTCTCTGGAAAGTGAGGACTTTTAGCCTGCTTCCAGGGTTTGGGGACAGACTCAGGTTGGAAAGAAAGACTGAAAAGAGAGACAAGACATTGTGATGGTCAGTGCAGTGTATGACGATTAATATCCAGCCAATCAGGGCTGTGCCCCTTAGAGAAATTTAGAGAGAATAAAGCAGTGGAGGTGCTCTCAGAGCAGGGGGAAAATAAGGAAGTATGACACATTTCCTTAACCTAAGGCAATGGGGTGGTCTTAGAAGAAACTGAGGAGAAGAAAAAAGATGCTGGTGTAGGGGTGTTTGGGGGAGACAAGGTAGGTAGAGGGGGAAAAAATCAGGGGATGAATTAGAAAGTGTGACACATCAAAAACAGAGACTAGCATAGCACAGACAGCAGAGGCAGACTTAAGGGAGATGGCCTTCTGACAGAAACTGACACTTAACCACCAGGTTACACAGGAATGGGAGGATAAAAAACAAACCCTGGAAAAACATTTAAACCCTCAGGTTGAGGGCCAGCTTTGGAGAACTCTCAACATAAGTATTATGAGGGAGGTAATAGGGTGAGCCGAGTTCTGGAACTGGCCCTGCAAAACAACAAAGTAGTTAAGCAGTACTCCGTATCAGTGACCCGGATAAGGAGGGTCAGATGGTAGCTGACCCCCTGGAGATTATTTCGGTATTTGCCAGGTATTACTCCCAATTGTACACTCAAGACAGACATGCAGGCCTGTCAGACCAAATGGATGAGTTCCTGTCCTAGTTGATGGTACTAGCCCTTCAAGATATAGGAGCCTCTCACGAAACATTTTCGTTTTTTTCTCCATCTCCCTGGTTTCTCTTTTACACATCATATCCTTGGTCACCAGAGGTCACATCCATCAATGGAAACTTGCTTATCCTTCTCTGCTTTCAGTTCTTACTGTGACACTCTTCTTTCCTTTACCCATCACTCCTATCTGTCTACATGTCAACTCCCTCCTCCCAATCTACCCCTTGCTCATACAATTATCTACTCATGCATTCTAGGGCTTTATACACCTCACTGTCTTTCACTTTTATGCTGTGTTTCCTAACAGTTCTCACTGGTCATACTGAGATTACTCCATCTACCACAGTTCACTCAATGGACAATATCTGCTTCTCCAACCTTCTATCTGACCCCACCCTTAATCCATCTCCACCATCTAGGCTCTACTACAAGCACCTGGGGTTATTAATTAGATATATCCAGCTGAGGTTCTCTATCTCCCCTGGCTGAGCCTCTAGGGCATATGTCATTGCTTCAATACAGATAATCTTCCTATCCTTATCCTTGCCGGGGATATCGACACCAATCCAGGTCCTACTATTCCCACAAATTCCACCTAGTCTCACCCTTCGTACTGCTTGTCACAATCATCGGGCCTCCCCTTTGCACACCTTAATATCTGGAGTCTCTCGGCTAACCTCCCTGAACTTGAGGCATGGGTGTGCACTAATAACCCTGATATCCTAGCCATATCTGAAACATGGCTGAAGCCTTCCATTACTGACTCCCTGTGCTCCCTCCAGGGATATAATTTTGCTTTGGGTGGATTGCTCTAGTGCCAAAAGAGGTGGCGGTCTGGCACTTTATTACAAGGCTCACCTGAATGTAACCATAATACATGATCCCCCTCTCGCCAGCCAACTGTGAGGTTTTCCATTCCCTTCTACTGCTCGGGAATGTCAAAAAACTCCATATTTTGTGCAGATATATATATATATATATATATATATATATATGACACTCGAGGTTAGGGCTTGATGAGTTCATGGATCACTTGCTATCCATGACAGGGAAAAATGACATACTCTACTTAGTGGATTTTAACCTAGACTGGGCCAGACCTAGCTCCTCCCTTCTATCGTCCTTGATAAGTAAGGCCAGTCTCACTCAGCTTAATCAGGATCCCACTAGGATCTTCCGCCATGGTGCCTGCAGCACTTTCTTGGACTGGATCCTGACAAATAGGAAGGAGTTCTTCCCCTTTGCAGGGGTATTCCCGGACACCATAAGTGATCATTGCCCGGTTTACTGCATATGGGACACCACCCACCCTTCCCCTCGAAAGTCTTAACTTTTTCCAGCCTCTCTAACCTCAACACAGAAGCATTCCATCATGATCTAAACCTAGTTGACTGGTCTCCCCTCTCCTATATGCATAATATTAACTACACAATGGGCTATTTCAACTCTAACCTAAACTCACTGCAAAACAAACACGTCCTGGTCTCCACGAGAAGGGTAAAAGGGAAAGTCACCAAATGGCTCAAGCATCCACTGCTCCATCTTCTGAAGCATAGGGATAAACTTTGGTCTATCTGGAAGTCCTCCTCCATGCTAACTGACTTTGAAGCCTACAGAGCCCTACAGAACACTTGCAAAAAGGAGATTTGCCTGGCAAAAAGCACATACTACAGGAATCTCCTTAGCTCCTCCGCCTCCCACCCAAAATGGTACTGGTCTCAAATCAAGGAAATTCTGGGGAATAATAAGCATCTGACCCTGAAAGATATGTGTATAAATGATACCCATTGTAACCACCCATTCAACATTGCTAATGCCTTCAGCTCCCTCTTTTCCACTGTTCCAACCCCTACCCTCTCCTTGCTCCCCACCGCTCGGGCTGCCTCATCTCTGCATGCCCCCACTCCCCTACTCTTGACCTGGCACCTGTCATGCACCATGAAGGCCTGAAGTTACTCAAAACTATTCCTGCTAGTGGTAGCACAGGCCCTGATGGTATCCATCCTGAGATTCTTAGGCAGTTTGCTGCTTGGCTTACTGAGCCCATAACCAGACTCTTCAACCTCTCTATCTGTTCTGCCTCAGTACCCTCAGTTTGGAAAACGGATAGAACCTTACCTGTATTTAAGAAAGGGGACGCAAAACTCATGTCAAACTACCGCCCCATCTCACTTCTCCCCATGCTCAGCAAGCTGCTCGAGAAACTTGACCATCATCAGGTCTCTGACTACCTTCTCAATTTCAATCTTCAATCCCCTATTCAACATAGCTTTAGGGTTAGGCACAGCACTACCACTGCTCTGACCCAGTTTACAAGTGATGTCAAAGGTAACATGGATAAGGGGTTACTTACAGGAGCTGTGTTCATTGACCTCTCGAAAGCATTTGACATGGTTCATCACCCACTTCTACTAACTAAGCTGCAAGCCTTAGGAGCCTCTGACTCTACTCTATCCTGGTTTGGTAATTGCCTGGATAATCACTCTCAGGCTGTCTTATTCCGTAAGGTTCTCTCCTCCCCTGTCCCTATCACCTGCGGCATTCCACAGGGTTCAGTTCTTGGACCCCTACTTTTTTCTCTCTTCCTAAATTACATCCGTATTCCTTCTCCTCACAGCAGCATGCTCATGTACGCTGAAGACCTAGTGCTTTACTATGCCTCTAAGTCTATCGTGGGCATCAATCAAAATTTTTCTCATGACTTTCAGGCCCTACAATTCTGGTTTTCAGCTATCCATCAAATCCTAAACTTAGCAAAGACTCAGGCCATGCTTTTTGGGTCCTCTAAAAAAGTTCCCACTGAGTCCCCTAAGCTCCTGGTCCACTACCGGGATGGCATGGCAATCACAAATACCTTAACTTTCAAATACCTCAGGGTTACGCTTGACCCAGCTCTGGATTTTGTGGCACATGTCAATGAAGTATGTCATTCAGTCAATGCTAAAATTAGTGCAGCCTGTCGAGTGTACCACATACTCACCCCAGCAGCCAGGATCTCAGTAGCAAGAGGCATTCTTCTACCTCAACTCCTTAATGCCCTCCCGGTTCTCTCTCATGCCAATGCCAGCATTCTCCGCAAGTGGGACACCTCTTACAACAATATCTGTAGATTCGGCTTATCTGCTCCTTGCCTAACTCATCACTGCCTACTCTATGCTGCCTTAAACTGGTTGTCTCCCAAAGTCCTCTGGTCATATGCTCTAGGGTGTTTTGTTGACTCCCTTATCAGAACACCTCGTCCGGCCTCTCTCAGTGTTGTGCTTACCCCGGTATCTCACTCCTGCTCTCTTAGGTCCTCCTCCATCCCAATGCTCTCCGTCCGGCCCTGCACAACTAAAATGGGTGAACAAACTTTTTTTCTGTTTTGCTCCTAGGTTCTGGAACTCACTCCCCCCTCATGTTAAGAACTCTTCTTCCCTCCTTTCTTGTAAACATTCGCTGTCCTCACACCTCTATGCTCTTGGCAACTGTGACTGCATGTTGTCTACTGAGTCATCACAAATGGTTATCATGTCATTAGCTGTAATTGTCTAAAGTATATTACTTTGTCTATCTGTGCATTTTTTTTCCCCCCAGCTTGGGTAGATGACTTGTGTGAGCGAGTTTATGCCACAGGTCTATCTTACTCTGAAATGGTGCTAATGTTGTCACTATTATCTGCACTTTTGTATTAATGTCTGTAATTTCTACTTCTGATTTATTGTTATCCTGAATGTAATAATTGTTCCTAATGGTTGATGTTATTGCACTGTACTTCTGTCATTTCTGCATTCTCAAGTTTGTACTCTCCCAGGTCGTGCCTGAAAATAGGCAGGTTTGTTGCCTAGTGCACTTACCCGGTTACCAAAAGCTACTAAATAAATAAATAAGAGCATGACAGGGAGTGAACAGACAGGCCATTTAGTCTAATGGTAAAAGGGGATAAGATAAAAAAATTAAAAACAGGCAAGTCACCGTGGCTGGAAGGGCTGCCTTTGGAGTTCTATAAGGTCTTTCAGGAAGTTCTGTTACCACCCCTGCAGGGCTGTTTCCAAGATGTCCTGGAGGGAAGCAGGTTCCTGATTCACTGCACTATGCTTGGATTTCAATACAGCCTAAGGCAGGGGAAAAACCCATATCAATGTAGCTCCTACTGTCCTATCTCATTGTTAAATGTTGATTTAAAATTTTTTCCTGGCATCCTGACAGACCGCTTGCAAGAAGTAATCCCAGTGGTGGTACACCCTAACCAAACAGATTTTATATCTGGGCGTTTTGTCCAGGACAATATCAGAAGACTGTTCAACAGAGTGTTATCCCAGTGGGGACAGAGGGCATTTCAATTGGCAATCTCCATGGGTACAGAAATAGCTTTTAATAGGGTGAATTGACAGTTTTTACAAAAACCAAAAAAAACATGGAGAAGATGGAATTCGGTCCCAAACTGTTAACAGTTACCACCAACCTCTGTTCTTATTCCCAGGCTTCAGAAAGAATAAATGGCATGAATTCAGTTTACTTCCCCTTGTCTCAGGAGTCACAGCAGGGCTGCCCTCTGTCCCCACTACTATTTGTATTGTGTTTGGAGCCTTTGGCTGCTGCGGTCCGGCAGGATGCCCAAATAGCAGGCATGATGGCAGTGTGTGTGGGGTTGGGGGGGTCAAACAAAAGGTTTCTTTTATGTGGATGATTCCATATTTTTCCTAAGCAAACCAGAGACTTCTCTCCCGCACCTTTTCAGTCTTTTGGACCACTTTGGGCAGATCTCAGGCTATTAAAGTGTAGTGGCACCTGCCCAGAAGATTTCAAAGCTACTTACCCCTTCGCATGGGCAAAACATAATCAAATCCACTATCTGGTTGTTAATGCTTTTTATTAGTATTTGTTATGAGTATAGATACATACCATACAGCACAATATGAGGAGGCAATGAATATTAATACTTAATACAATACATTCCAGTTACTGAGAGTGGTACATATATGACATTGCTCCAAAAATTGAAACTGTTAGGTAGGACTTAAACAATAGAAAACATGAAGCAGGTCATAGGATAAAAACAGTAGGATAATGCATCAAATGAATCCCCCAAATTGAGTGCTGTGTAAGTGAGACATACCAAATAGTCTAATGCTTCCTCAAGTGGTCCTGATGTGTAATCTCATCCTGGAAACAAAATAAAATTCCAAACAACAAACATACACACCATACAAATTACATAGCTAGATTATATAGCATACACATAAAAGGGACAGTCATCCAATGTGCAGTCCAGAGAAATGTGGACAGGCTACATGGTAGCCATCAGGCACAACCAGCACCAATGAACTATTTAAACCACAGCCTGTGAACATCATCCCTCACCGAATACCTGCATGCGGGGATAAGTAAGCTACATAAGGGGCCCAGCATACATAGTGCTGAGAAATCGTATTGGCTACCACATGGGAAAGATGATCAAGCTGGGCCACTGCTGAGAGGGAGTTAAAAAGCTCAGATATGGAGGGTACCTCTGCAGTTCTCCAATGGCATAAGATCAGCCATTTAGCTTGCACACTAAGTAGGGTTAACCACCTCAACTGTCTCCGCTTCAGCTTGATGGTTATAGGGGGGAGCCCCAGAATCCAAAACTGATGGTCAAGTCCAATGCCGGGGGCCCAGAATCTGCTCTGCAAGACCACTCACAGCCGACCAGAAGGGGCGAAGTTGTGAGCATTGCCATAGTATATGAATAAGGTCCCCCATATGACCACCGCACCTCCAGCACCGATCATTGTCCAGAATATGCAGGTGGTGCAATAGGGATGGGGTGTGATACCAGTATGAGAGGATCTTATTTTGGATAAGCCTACTTCTAGCATCCGGAAGTAGGGAATGGGTATTGTGCCAGCATGCTCGCCATTGGGCATCAGTGAGTGGTTTCTGGAAGGCCTTTTACCACTTAGCTTTAGTTTGGTTAGAGCAAGAGGGAAGTTGATTCCTAAGACTCGCATAGATAAGACTAGCTCTGCTCGTCTTACCGGAGAGTCATTTATACAGGGGGGGGCATTATCTCCACAACTTGTCACTGGGAGCTTCCTGATGTAGGCCATGATATAACTGCACAGCTGTAGATATTGCCAGAACGCAGCTTTCCCTAGATGGTATTTGGAGTCAAGTTCCTGAAAGGATTGCATAGTGAATCCATTCACTGCCAACACATGAGCTAGTTTAAGAATACCCTTACATGCCCAGTCTGCCCAGAAAAAGGACTTCCCATCGACCTGAAGGGAACCATTGTACCAGATAGGCATCTCAGCTAGGGGTCAGGGGTTGGTGTCTAGTTTTGTGTGGACTAAGTGTGATGTGGGCACCGAAGTTGATATGGTGGGATGTTCCTGCAGGGTTTTTGGAAGAGGGGAATTTATCAGGGCCAGTAGAGCAAAATCAGCTTCCATACCCACCCACTGTGGGGTGTCCATTCCAGGTGGGAGGAACCACGCAAGGGTTTGGGCAGTTGTAAATGCCCATTTGTACCCCTCCATCAAGGGAAGACCCCAGCCACTGTCCTTCCAGTGCACTCTCAATTTGCTCCTGCTATATCTGGGTCTGGAGTTCTCCCAATTAAAACCAGAAAAGGTTTTGTCTATGGCCTTGATCCAGTATGCAGGCAATGCAAGCGGGATGTGTGAAAGGACGTACAGCAGCTTGGGAGCAACTACCATTTTGATGGCCGATATTTTGCTGGCCAGTGTTAAATGGAGTCCTGCGCCAGTGGTCACACTCTGTTTTGATATCAGCTAACAGGGGCTTGATGTTATTATCCCATAGTTTAGTTAGATCAGGGCCCAAGTGGATGCCCAAATACACCAGCAAGTGCGCAGCCCACTGGAGCCCAAGCTAGGATATCTGTGGTAGTGTACATCTAGCGTTAAGTGCCATCACCTCTGTTTTTGAACGATTGATCTTAAGCCCAGAGTATTTAGTAAACTCTGAAAGCAAATCAAGCAATGGGGGTATAGACTTGGGGGCATCTGCTAGGGGTACTACTGCAATAATAAAAATCAGAGGGGAGAGGGGAGAGGGGCATCCCTGTCTGGTACTCCACCCAAGGTGGAAAGGACCAGACAGGGTAGCATTAGTAAGGACCTGCGCAAGGGGATTGTTGTAAAGGTCTGCCACCCAGTGCCTAAATTTCGGTCCAAACCCCCATAGCCTCTAGTACCTGGATCAGGAAATCCCATTCCAGAGAATTGAATGCTTTCTCAAAGTAGATTGCAATGGCTGCCGCAGGAGTGGGGCAACAGTCCACATACACCAGAATATTAATCATGGAGTGTATGTGGTGTCTGCTGTACCTGCCAGGAATTAAGCCAACCTGTGATGGGTGTATGAACGAGGAAAGAAGAGGGCTGAGGTGGGTGGCTAGTGTAATCCTAGGTGGCACTACCCCAAGGGCTACTACCCCCGCCTGCTTGGCTACTGACAGGTTGAGGGGCCTAGGTTCTATGGCGGGTGCCTCCACCCAGAGGTCAGGGTTGGTAGTGGTTAAACTAGCTCTGTTACAGCCGTCTGGAGCACTGTGACCCCCCCCCTTTGTTCCCACTAGTGGCCCACATAGTACACAGGAATTAACTTTCCAATACCCCACATATAAACACTTTTTACACATATAGATACCACTTACCCTTGAGACTGATTCTGCAGCACATCTCTGAGGACCCACTGTAAAACATGGTTAAGCAACATACACAACACAATGCAATGCTGGCACTATATGTACTGACACCACAGACAGTATATAGTTCAATAACAACAAATCTGATTTATTTAGGGACAGTAACACAGGAGGGGGCAATCAGGTTGATTTAGCTTGGCAATATTCAAATCACAGTACTGTGGACACATATAGGGTCCAAAAAGTCACACTCTGGGTACCCAGGATGGGGGGGCTAGCCAAAGTCCATTGCCCGGGGTTGGCCGGCAAGTGCAGATGGATGGGGCCCTGTAGGAAGAAAATATATGCACAACACACACTTGTAATCCGGAGCCAGATGGCTCAGTCCGTGGGAAGAAAACACAAGTGTAACCCCTTTGTTACCCGGGGTTACTAAATCCCAGTAAGACCTAGTGGTAGGCAGGAAGACAGCTTGTGAAACTCCAGTTAAATGGGTTTCACACTGTCTCACTCTGTCCTCAGTCACAGCTGAGACTTGAGAGATGACATCATTATAGAACTGTCGAGCTGTATGAGCCACATTTGGAATCTTCAGCTCAGAGAGTGAAGTTTAGAACTTTGGGAAATTCAGAAGTGAGTCTTCCTTTGTCCTAAGCAAGAAGGAAGCATTAGTGTGCAGTGTGATTTCTCACTCAGAAAAAAGGAACTGTTCCTGTATTTTACCTTTTAAAGTGGTGGAGACCGCTCCCACGGTCTCAGTGCCCCCTCCCTCTGGGTGGGGGGAAGTAAAGTTCTCTGTGGGTTCCATGGGCAATCCCCTTCTCCCACCCTGGGAAGGAAGCTGCCTGATTTAATTTCAGTCTGTTCATGTATAACAGCAAAGGTTATAGTACTTCGCCTGTGGGGCACCTGCAACGAATGGGTGAGTGTTTGGCTCCATTGGAAGGGGCAAACAACTTCTTTTCTTTTTTTTTTTTTAATTCAATAAATTTGTATTGACATTCTTGACAAAGCACAGATTTTACAGTGTTGCGCAGATATACATTGCAAGTTAAGTGTGCCACATATTAGCTTTCTTGCTGGTCACGTGTTAATAATGTCTACAAAACTAACTAAGGATATAACAAGTTAGCCAGCCTAATACTTTCCTCCCTACCCCACCCACCCACCCCCACCTTCCATAGCATCCACACACTAATTGAGGTAACCTAGGATTCTCCGTGAGTAGGAGTCAATAGGACAACAGTACATCAAGTAAAGGGCAGCGTCTACTATTAGGTAATCTTGTCTTGCCAAGTTGATAAACGCTCCCAACGGTCCCCATATGGAGTCATATAATTGAGCTCTGTTACTCATCTTAGCAATATGTAACTCCACTTGTAAGGCAAGCATCACCCTCTGTACCATTCTATAATTGGTAGGAAGTCAAGTCCTTCCAGTGTCTTAGAAGGACAGCTTTTCCTGCTGATATAATGTGTCTGTGATATAATTTGTCTCTTGTCACGCACAGTGAAAACTATTCAGCAAACAGATTTCTGGTGTAAAAGGTCCACTATGCCTGTAATTTGTGGATAAAGAAGCACTAATTATTTTCCAGAAGGATCGAATCTGAGCACACTCCCATAATACATGGTGTAAGTCTCCTTCATTGGTTCCACATCTAATACACGAGGGTGACAACAATTTGCCCATTCTGTAAAGTTTAGCAGGAACGTAATACATACTATGCATGATATTAAATTGCTGTAGTTTATATCTAGCTTGTCTAATGTTTTTGTGGTTATTAGCCCATATCTGTTCCCAAATTCCCTGATCTTCCACCATCCCTAATCTTTGTGTCCAATAGTAACAGACGCCAGAAGGGAGATTTCCATCTATATTTTGCAATAAATTATAAACTCTTGAAATGGAATGGGGTTGGTCAGCTGCTTTGAGTAATAATGACAACTCGACCCTATTTTGTACCCATCTGTCCCCTTTAAAGTGGGTCTTTACAGCATCGCTAACTTGTCGAAACTTAAAGTTATGTCCCTTTAATTCTGGAAATTTGGTACAGGCGTGCACATATGACATTATCTTCCCATGGGGGGCAACAACTTCTTTTCTTCAGTTGGGAAATAAATGTGGACTGCTATTTGGGAGGACTATGTCAACTAGGACAAACAAATAGAGCAGTCAACTGTTTAAAGTTTAAATGGATTTAAAGTTCGCTGTAGAGGTGCTTCAGGTCATCCACCGTTCAATCTACATTTTAAAGTCTAAAGTTTTCTGTGTGTCCAGAGAAATGGCCGGTATGGGCTGTGGGAGCTGGAGGTGGAAAACCCCCACCTTTAGTAACCAGGTCCACCTCTCGGATTTCTCCTGTGTTTTGCTTCTTGCCTCATACACCGCCAGTGATGGGGTTGGTAGCACAGGCGTGGGTCGCAACTTGAAAATCCCTCTAGGAGTCGCAGACTCTAAGTGGTGTGGGGAGCCACAGGATGGGAAAATTACTCCTTGTTGGATGGGAGTCTCCTTGTTTGATGGGAGTTTCGATTGGAAGTACGAAAACAAATCTCTCTAGGAGTTGCAGACTTCAAGTGGTGTGGGGAGCCACAGTTTGGGAGTCTCCTTGTTTGATGGGATGTCTTTCCAAGTAAAGTTTGGGTTCATTTGCCAAGTGGACCGTCAGTCGAGTGGCCGGCAGGGGAGCCGGGCCAGTCGGGCTATGTAACCAATGCGCATGCAAAGTCCGGGCTGAGTGCCTGGTGGGTCCAAAGCCAGACATCTGTAGTAATGTGTTCATTCCTCAAATGGACCGCTGTGTTTAACCTCTAATCTGCACATACAGTAACGTAGCCCTTTGGGGGACCATGCAGTGCTTTGTTTATGTTCAGTGAGTTAATAAATAAAGCCACACTGAAAAATCCCAATTCTGGTTCTGGACATTACAGTTATTGCTTCCTGTATTTGGATTTACTTGGGTGCCCCTGTGCAGAGTAGCCAAACCTAGGTCTCTTGTGCCAGGTAACCTCATCCTTCCCCGAACCCGTAGATACATATGTATATCCATGTTACACAAGGAAATCAGTTGACACACTTTGATTAAATGAGTGTTGCAGGGTGTTGCCCTGATTTGTACTCATGATACCCAAGACAGTTACAGGATGGATGGTGTTGCTTCTGGGTTTCCAGCATTCAGCACACACTGCAGAGTGAGGGGAATTAAGACCGTGATTCCCCACACGCAGCCAGGACATTCATATGTAAAGGAAGTTACTATACCAGGCAGGCTGCTCCTCGAGCCTGATCGCAAAACACTGCAAAAACCTGGGAGCACTCGCAGCAGCTTCAGTCCCTGACAGGCCGATCGCACTTCAGCAAAATCTTCAGTCTTCTACAGGTTAAGCCTGGTTTCCACACTTCTGCTTCTTCTTCCTTCTACAACAGCTTGGATTCAGCCCGATTCAGCTGCACTAACGGCCGCAGACTGACTTGGGGGCCTACACACGCACTTCCTGCACTAATTACTCGCCGCACAGTACAGAGCTCCATCTCCCTTCACTGTCTCTACTGAACTGACTCTTCCAGTAACAGTGCAGGGCATTTCCTTTGGGCTCACAGCAGTTCGGTTGGCTGGTTCGGCTGTCAATCATTGTAGGGCTCCCTCTGTTGGTGCAAAAAGGCGCCAAGGTCCAAACTACATTTCCCATGAGCACCTGCATACAATCCCCTTTGTTGCAGGCTCCAGATGAGAGTCCAAGTTCTGATTTGCCAGCAGGCTCCATTTCAAGGACCTCCTTTCCACTGATTGGTCCAATTCAGCTGTTCAGGACCAAAATGAAGAAACTACACTGCCCAGTCCTTGCTACAAGTAAGCAGGTTAGAACAAACTGCAATTTCATTATTACTCTAACAGATCACCACCAAACAATTACATCTTTTAATTATGCTCCCTCTGCACATATAGCGACTGCAGAAATGGAGCACTTATCCAGCAGCCCAAGTGGGATTCGGGCATTGTAACACACAGTCCCCCCATTCCAATTAATTATGTCTGCAAGCAGCCAGCTCTTAAAGACACAGTATGCAGAGGCTCTAAAGCACTCACTGCAGTGCCATTTAGCGGCTTAAATGCCAAACACCATCCAGACTTAGAGCACTTAGCAAGCTCCTGGAAGACTTTTGGGAACCCCCATTTGCGGGGGGGGGGTTACACTAGGATCTTGGTAAAGATTTTGCTCTCCATATTAATGAGAGATATAGGGCGATAGCTAGATGGGAGTGTAGTGTCTTTCTCCTTTTTTGGGAAAATCATAATTATGGCTTCCCTAAGAGTAGGTGGAAAGGATCCCGTAGTAAGAACCGAATTGAAAAGGTCACTAAGCAGTGGAGCAATTCGGGGGGGGGGGGGGCTACTACAGTCCAGAGTTCAGGAGGAAAACCATCCCTTCTGGGCACTTTGCCAGTATTCAGGGCTTGAAGAACTGCAACCACCTCCTGGGCTATAATTGGGTTCTCCAGTGGGGTTGCCTGCTGTGAGGACAGCTTAGGGAGAGGAAGGGTACTTAGAAATTGATGGATTTCCAGGGGGTCTAGCACTCTTGAGGAGGTGTAGAGATTCTTGTAGAAATCTACCATAATGCTATTTATTTGTTCCTGAAGCACCTGTACGGACTCCCCTGGTCTTTTGAGACTGGGAATATAGAAGTCAGCTCTTAGCTTGCGCAGTCTGTATGCTAGGACCCCCCCCCCCTTTTCTCCACCCTCCCAAAATTTGTTTCAGTCTTAGGATGGATGGCTAGCTCAGCTTTCCTAGCCAAGAGATCTTTAATGTTTAGCCACACCTGAGCTAGTTCTAGATGTAGTGGGGAATGTGGGGCAGGGAGGGGGTGCTGCTTACAATTGGCCTCCAGGTCAGCCAAGTGCATTTCCAAAGTTTTAAGTTGTTGTTCCCTGTCTTCTATGATTGTCCACAAACCCCATTATGGTACCTCTTATAGTAGCCTTCAGAGCCTGCCAAATGCAAGCCGGTGCAGCGGAGGAGGGTGGGTTGTCCTGAAGGAAATGCTCAACTTGGGTGGTAAGCCATGGGGGAAATTCAGTTCACATAACAGCAGAGGGTCTACTTGCCAGCAGCGAGAATGTGTGGACATAGAGCCTCGCATCATGCAGAGTTGTACTGGAGCATGATTGGATATGTCTGTCAGGAGGATTGAAGAGTCTTTTATGGCAGGCATTATGGTGGAGTAGAGCAACCAGTAGTCCAGAAAGGAAAGAGAATTATGGACAGGAGACATAAAAGTGAAATCCCTATCTCTGGGGTGGAGGACATTCCAAGCATCCTGGAGGCCTAGATCGGCTACCAGTTGCTGAAGTGCAAGCCTAGCTTTTGGGTGCTGATCTGGAGCATCTGATCTGTGGTCCAGGAAAGGCTCCAAAGGGAGGCTGAGATCTTGTTTCCCAGACTGCGAGCATTTGTGTACATGATTTTCCATTGGCCAGATTTCAGTGTGTTAGTTGTTGGGTTAGGTTTGGCGTTTCCCCTGTGCATCATATGGGGAGTCGAGTTTCTGAGGGGTGGCCTGAAATCTCAGAGCAACCAGGATGCACATGCTGGCAGCCATCTTACATAAAGAAAAACAGACCCCCCCCCCCGGGGGGGTACCAAACCCAACCTTCCACCTGTCCCCCTTCCCCGATCCCAAAACAGTAATTCAAGCAGCTACTTAGCCCAAAAGTCAGGTAGGAGAGTCTTGAGTGTCCTGTGCTTGGGCCTTATCCATGGAATGTTTGATTGGGCTTCACCTTGTGGGGCTTGCAGCAGGTGGTGAGGAATGTCTATTTGGCTCCCTGGAAGGGGCCACCACAATGTCCGCTTAGGGTCTGTTCGCAGGAGTGGTGTGAGTAGATCCATCTTCTTCAGTTTGTGTGAAATCCTGGCTTTTCTCCCCCATCAGCTCCTGGGTATCCAGCTGTAAAGGCGCGTAGGGGTTTGGAGTAAAGTAGTCCCCCAGATCTGAGCTGGGTCAGGAATGAAGCTCCCCCTCTGATCTGGCATTAGGTGAGCTCGCACGAGCATCCAGTTGTTGCCGCCTGGTATGATGGGAGGAGGGGTGCCACTTTCTGGACCTCGGAGGTAATGTGGCCTCAAAGATCTTAACCTCCAGTTTAGCCAAGTTCTCCTTAGGTGTCAGCTGGTTGCTTTCTGGCTCCTGAGAGGCAGATACAGCTGGTGAGTCCATAGGAGGGTCAGTGCCATGAAAGTCAGCTGGATGTAATACCCGAATGAAGTCCATTAGGCTTTCAGGTGTAGCAAACATTAGGGGGGCACCATTGTGTATGACCCTCATGGTCGCAGGGTACCGCAGAGAAAAGGAGTAGTTATGCCTATGTAAAATTTTTCGAGCAGGCCTGTACTCTTTCTGGCATTCAGACAGTTCCCAAGAATACTTTGACTGTAATTAAACCTGCATTCACCCTATCCTTCCCCCACCACCCCCGTTCCCTGCACCCACTCCTGAGTCAGTTTACTCAGGAGCCTACTCTGTCTCAGTAAACATCCTTTAGCATTTGGTTGATTGTTGCTAGCCTCCCTCCTAAGTCACCCAAACATTCCCTATCCCATTATACAGTTATTATTACTCTGGGTCCCTCAAGATCCTTCAAAACTGTTTCCTGTCTTAACTCTGACCCGGGAACTCCCACATGCTTCCAGCTGATGCAACCTACTAAGTTAACTTAAGCCAAGATTGTCTAACCTGCATTGTTATACTACTACTGTAAGTGTATCTTTGTGGAGTCTTACTCTGTCTTCTACTTTTACCTGACGTGGAGCCTTTGCAAAAGAGTCTATGACTCAAAGGATTGTAATTCTGAGTCTTTTCAATAAACAATAAACAATAAAACAATAAGAGTAATCCTGGAATACTTGTATCTTATGCCTTTGCCAAATGATATTATTGTTGTTTCTGGCTGCTGCCGACACGGCTTCTTTCTGACTGTAATCCAGAAATTTTGCCAGCAGTGGCTTAGGTCGTTCCCCCAGTTTGGGAGGCAGTGCTAGTGAGTGATGTGCCCGCTCGATCTGAGGCCTAAAGTCCTCTGGCAGGCCCAGGAGGGAGAAGAGTATCTGTTGCAGAAAGGATACAGCATTGCTTTGCTCGACCTCCTCAGAAAAGCCCACAAATCTCAGGTTGTTGTGACGACTTCAGTTCCCAAGGTCGTCAACTTTGTCTTGAAGTAAATGTATGATTTTAGGTTGCTCACGCATGGTTGCAGAGATGTTCTGTATTGCTGCATCATGCGACCCCAGCCACCGCTCACTGTGAAATATGCGGACTTTTATATTTTGGAAGGTCTGGTTCGTCGCATAAATTGCTGAGGTGAGTTAGGCCATCTGGGCCATTAGCTGGTTAAACATGTGTTCAGTTCGGGAGTTTTCACCCATAGCTTGCGATTCGTAGGCCATAGCTGAGACTAGTCGCCCTGGCACAGCAGAAGTATTTTCTGGCGATTTAAGACACTCGCAATGAACACCATCACACACGTACGTGCTGGAGAGATTCCACCATATTTCTGTGCAAACTGGTGGTCAGAGAGAGAGAGAGAGAGAGAGACCCTGATGCTGGAATTCGACAGATTAACCCCAAGTCACGGAGAGCTCAGCAACTAAGCGGCCATCTCGTTTCACGGTTGTCCACGCCCCCTACCAAATCCACTATCTGGGAATTCAGATATCTGTAGACACCACTAAAGTGTTCCAGGTCAATGACCAGAAACTCTGGGGAGAAGTGCTACAGAACCTTGCCAGATGGGCCCAGCTCCCTCTGACAGTGGTGAGGTGTATAGATACACTTAAAATGAACTTGCTCCCCAGATTTCTTTTCTTATTTAGTACTTTACCTGTACCAATCCTGGTCTTCTATTAGACACCACTTCTCAAGGCAGGTTAGGAGATGGCAGCCTGCACGTGGGCAAAGCAAAGATATTCATCAGGGTGGTATGATATAGAGGTCTCTGAGGGAGTTGGACAACCCTTGTTCACACTGGCCTTATCTCAGGTGCACTGGGAATATTTCAAAAGTATCATCAATGAATGGGTGAAACATACTGTACCTTACTAACGCTGAATAAAGTCAGGAAAAAACGAGACTAAGAGATTTTGCGGGGTCTGCTGTCCCTTATTCATTATCACCCATAATTCATGCCCCTGAGATCAGACAGGGAGTATGCCAGATGGAAACAACAGGGCCTGACATGATTTTCCCAATTACTAGAGCAGGGGTCATGTACTACATTCCACGTAATAAGGGAGAAACTCCATTTAGGGAGTAAGATTATCACAGGTACCTCCAGGTCAGACACTTTATTACAACAATAATAAAGCACATTTGACCAGGTCTTTGTCACCCTGGGAAGATTTTCTTTACTGGGTGGTCACCCTAAAAGGGAAAATGAAATGATATCTATTGAAGATTGCGGGACAATGAAGGAGAGCCCCTTAACAATGTTAAATCTGCATAGGAGGTGGAAGTTTCCTGTAACATCTCAGAGGAGGACTGGAAGAGGGGCCCTCTAAAAGGGATGATGAGTGACTTCATCTTCCACATGGTGCAGTACTACTGGAGGGTGCTGGTTAGGCTCTTCAGGGCACCTACTATCACAAATCACTTTAATGACACCAACACCGCACATTGCTGGAGGACCTGTGGGGGGATTGGTTTCCACTGGCACGTTTTCTGGGACTGCCTCAAACTTGTGGGGTTCTGGACAGAGATCTGTCTTAGTATTCAGCATATCATACAGTATGGCATCCCTAAGACTTTCACAAACTGGGTGCTGGGGCTCCATACAGTGGTCTGAATTCCCTCAGCCAAACACCAAATAGCACTTATATTTTTGGCAGCGGCACTGCAATGTATTATGGACTACTGGTTACAGATGGAGTCCCTTACAGTGACAGAGTGGCATAAATGAGTATGACAGATCTATGACATGGAGACTATTCCTGCCAAACTTTCCAGGTCATCTCTGGGACTGTGCCTGTTGATCCCCCACTCCCGCACCCCTCTCCCTCCTCCCTTTACCTGCAATTATTTTGAAGAATTTAGGACCCGAAACTTGTGACAATGCCTGTTTCCAAGGCAGCTAGTTATACTTCTCAAATTTGTTAATTGCGATTGCTTGTAATCAACTATAAAGCTACTGTCTTGTCCAGCTAGTATTCCTATGTAAGATACCTGTATTTCTGTCTATGTGAATTGTACCATTGTAACTGTTGTAGTGTCTCTTGATGTGGAACCTTTGTAAAAGAGCTAATAGCTCAAAGGTGAATTCTGACGTGTTAAATAAATAAATAAATAAAACTTAACCTTAGGGAGGGCATACATCAGAACAGATGTCTCCCCTGGCTTCAGTGGGAGGAGAGGGATCTGGGGACAGAGGGTCCAGACATTCAGGAGGACAATTGAACCTCATGGCCCAAACATAATTGCAGTGCCACCTCTGCCACAAGCCCAGTTCAGCAGACTGGGCTGATCCACTCCTCCCCCCCCGCAGTACACACTTAGGACACAAACTGGATAAGGTAAAGATAGAAAGGAATGAATACTCAACACACAATGTATAATGCACAGCGTTATTGTTGTAAATGTTCTATTAGTTGTATGTTTATCTTTTTCCTTTTTGATATGGTTTATAAGGAATCAACACAACATGTACGCTATAACTCTTGCAGATTGATTTGAAGGTGTAGCATGTTCTGGGTAACATATGACAGTTCTATCAGACTTGTGGTTTGAATCCACTGGTTGCATATATGTATTTCACTGATAGAATAATGCTACTTTCTTTGAATAAAAGTTGAGTTAAAAAAGAAAGTGTTACACATTTGCTTAAGGCAGTGAAGGTGGTCCCAGCAGAGACTGAGGAGAAGGAAAAATATGCTGGGCAGGGGTATTTGGGGAAGATTAGGCAGGTAGAAGGGAAGAAGAGCAGGGAATGAATTAGGAAGTGTGGCCCATTTGCTTAAGGCAGTGAGGGTGGTGTCAGAGGAGACTTAGAAGAAAGAAAAATATGCTGAGGTGGGAGTATTCGTGTGAGACAAGGCAGGTAGAAGGGGGAGAAGAGTGGTGAATGAATTAAGAAGTGTGACAAATTTTTTATCCCATTATCCAACAATTAGTTTTCTAAGGACTGAAATGGCTGTGAACATTCTTTTTTAGGCAATTCATTGTGAAGCCCTTCTCCTTCTCATAACAAAAAAATTGTTTTGGCTTTCAAATGTTTTCCCAGTATGCTGGAAAACTTTTTGAAATATAATGGTTAGGCAAAATGCTACTTATATTTCATTAATTTTCTGTATTTATTTTTCTTAATTGTTTGCGTTTTCATGGAAACATCTCTGTCCATCAGACTTCATCTCACCCTCCTGCTTCTTCCCTCCCCCTCCCTCCTCCTGAGCTCATAAAGTTCTTTGTGACATCACAGTCTGTTGCTGTGGAAAACTATGGTCTCACAAACCCAGGATTACGAGGGAGAAGCTCTGAGACCCAAAGATTCTATTTTCTTGTAAATATTCTCAGTAACAAAAAGTTTGGAGACATACATAGAGAAGATTAATGAACTGTGTCTAAAATGTATTTTTTGATACATTTTTCTGGATTAATGAACTACCAGGGGAAAGAACATATTAGATGTAGTATTGACAAACATATGTGAGGATATTGACAATATGAAAATCCGACCACCGGTTGGAACAAGTGACCATGGAACAATCTCATTTACCATAAATAAAACAAGCATTTGTCAATGCCGAATGTTGGCTTGCTGGCATTGGCATTGGTAGTGCAGGAGTCAGAGAGATGCATAATAGGAATGGCAGTGAAGTATTGAACTGATGCCAACCCACCCCCACGCTGCAGAGACTGACAGGTGTTGGGGTGTCCCTTTGGGTGTTGGCCATAGCGCTCATGCCATTTCACCTCTCCTTATCCTGCAGACACCGACAAGTGTCGTGGTGTGCATTGGGGTCTTCGGGCTTTACACTCACCCCATTCCATAAGGAAATACACTGAAATGGGTGCAGTATAGGACAGTGGGGTGAACTTTGGAGCTAAAGCGTCCAAGGCACATCTTGATGATTGTCACTGGCTACAGGGTGGGGTTGGGGGTGGAATTTCATGAGCATTATGTCTGACAATCCCAAGTCACACCCCTGACACCTGTCAGTCTCTACAGGACAGGGCGTTATGGTTGGAAACCCTAACGTCTGAGGCATTTTCACTCCAATATTTCAACATGGACTTTTTGTGACCCTACCTCATGAACAGTGGCACTATCAGTTCGTTAGCTGAAGGTGATTTTTGCACAGCGACTGTGCCATTTGGCGCCACAGGTGCGAAAACACATTTTGCACAGCATATGAAAAATGACAGCTGTACTTTTCATGAGGAGGTACAAAAAAATGGCAATGTCGAAAATCTGGAGTGAAAATATGAAAAACTGATGAAGTCATGAGCATGCATAGAAACTGGGCAATGCATGCCTGTAATGCAATTATTTTGTTTTTTTTTAACCAAATTTTCAGCATAGGCATTTTGGGATCTGTGCTTATAAACACTGGCACTGCAATTTTGTTAATCTGTCCCAAAAGTTGATTTCCCACAGTGACTGAGCCATTGTGTGCCAGATGTTCGAAAACACAGTTTGGGCAGAAGGTGAAAAATGACCGCTGTACAGTTCATAAGGAGGTGTAAAAAATTGCCAGTGTTGAAAATGTGGCATGTAAATATAGCAAATTTGCGAAGTTACAAGGGTGTGTGGGAAATATGCAATGCATGCTTGGAACACTGCCTTTTTATGGGCGTTCGGCACCAAATTTTCAACATAGGCATTTAAGCACCTCTGCTCATGTACAGTGTCACTGTTATTTCCTCAAAGTGTCCCAAGAAGTGATTTCGCACAGCAACCATGCTATTCTGCTCCGGAAGTGCGAAAACACATTTTGGGCAGGATATGTGAAATGACGGCTGTACTGTTTATCAAGAGATGTGGAAAAATGACAATAGTAAAAATCCAGAGTGAAAATATCACAAATGCACGATGGTACAAGCGTGCGTGCAATCTGCCAACGCACGCTCGTAACACAGTCATTTTATGGAGTATCATCACCAAATTTTCAACATAGGCATTTTAGGACCTCTGCTCATGAACTGTGTTACTGTCATTTTCATAATCTGGCCCAAACACTGATCTCCCACAGCGACTGCGCTATTGTGCGCCGGAAGTGTGGAAACACATTTCGGGCAGGATGTGGAAATGACAGCTGTACTGTTCACAAGGAGGTGTACAAAAATGACAATGTTGAAAACCGTGTTAAATATTGCAATGCAGTTACGAGCTCATAACTGCGCAATGCACGCTGATAACAGGCGTTTGATTTTCCACTTAATATACAGGTTTTTTGAGAGCCCTATGAACATACTGTCATTGTTGTCGAACTGATGGTGATTTCACAGAGTGACTGGAAATCACCTTGAGGCCGACACCATGACAGTGATTGAATTCATGAGGAGGGCCCAAAACCCCATGTTGGAAAATTTGGTGCCAAAATTCCATAAATGCCGAGATATGCAGCAAAGTTGAAAAACCTATTCATTCCATTATACAGCTTACCGGCATTTCCTCAGTTCGCGGTCGGCTTTGGCGAGTGCAGGCGTGTTCCCAGTCCACGAAGATCGCTCGTGACAGAGTCCAGAGGTAAGTATGGGGTGAAGAGGGGGTGTGCGGAAGCAGGGTGCGCAGTGGGTTGGCGCGGGTGGGGGAAGGACCACTGAGACCGCGAGGGACCGTTTTTTTCTTTCAGATACTTTTTTTTTTATGGAGAACGACACTGGACATTTGCCACGCTAGGGTGGGCTCCAGCATGGCATCGGAAAGCTGCTTGGGGGCTGGAGCCAATGGGGATTGGGCACCCTCATCGGCAGACAATGGGGGGGAATTTATGCCGATGGGGATTGGGCACCCCGTCGGCACACAGTGACAGCCGGGGAGGCAAGAGCCAAGGGATTAGGAACCCCCTCGCATATAAGAAATGCTGGGGGCTGATTATGCCGACGGGAGTGGGCTCTGCCAGCTCACAATGAAAGCGGGAGGGGAGGTGAAGAACCAGGGGATTGGGCACCCTCGGCATATAGGAAATGGGGTGTTGTATGTCGATGGGGAGGGCCCCTGTCAGGCAAATTCTGCAGCCACAGAAAGCTGGCTGTGGATTAGACACCCCAAAGTCGGCGTCGTTAAGAGCTGCCCGCCATGCTGCTAATGTGAAGACAAGAGAAGGGTCCACTGCATCTGATGAGCTTTGCTCGGATTGCAGCGGACCTTTCCTTAGATGTGCTCACCACATTAGCATGCATGGTGTGTCGTGGGCATGCAGGCTGATTGGGGAATGAGGGACGCACCTACTGATGCGTGCCCTGCATTCACCCAACAGTGGCCGTGCCTCCAAATCTGCACTCTCCCAAGATGGTGACTTGCGCGCAAGTGTGGCAAGCCAATATAAAAAGGAAAATAAATAAGGGAAAAACAACTCAGATTTTGTACAATAGGGTTAATTATCAGAATTTAAGGGATGAACTCATTAAACTGGATTGGAGCTCTGTAATGAATGGATTATCAGTTGAAGAGTCGTGGGGGGTGTTTGTTAAAATAATAAACATCATGACTTAGAAGCATATTCCCAAAAAGAAAGTGTATAATAGTAAGGGGAAAAAAACACTTTGGATAAATAACAAAATTATAAAACTATGTAAGAGAAAGAAGAAACTCTATAAACAAATGAAGAAGGAAAAAAATGTGTCCTCTCATACTAGGTATAAAAAAGTATTACAGAGGGTTAAGTATGAAATTAGAAGAGTAAAAGAGAATTTGGAATATAGATTAGCAAAATCCAAAAATGACACTAAGAGTTTCTTCGCATACATTAATAGTAAAAGGGGAAAAAATAATTCTCTGGGTCCCTTTAATATTGTTGGTGAATTGTCATCTAAACCTGAGGAAATGACTAAAACATTCAGCAAAATATTTGGTACAGTGTTTGCCAAGTCTAATCATATAGGAGACAGGGCATATGCCCTGGGAAATATTGCACAAACTGACATAATTAATGTGGAGAAAGTTCTTAAGAGAATACAAAAACTTAAAGAGTATAAATCGGCAGGCCCTGATGGGCTGCATCCAAAGTTTATCAAGGAACTTGGTGACATATTAGCACCTGCTATTACTATATTAGGGCAAAAATCACTGTATGAAGGGTATGTACCTAGGGATTGGAGAACTGCTTATGTGATTTCGATATTTAAAAAGGGTAGTAGAGCAGAGGCTAAGAATTATTGACCTGTAAGTTTATCATCAGTGGTATGTACAGTTATTGAAGGTATATTGAGTGAGGAGATTTTAAATCAAATGACAAATAATGGCGTGATAGATATGACCCAACATGGTTTCCTAAGAATAGATCTTGTGAGACTAACTTGATTAGTTTCTATGACTTTGTTGGGAAACTATTAGATCAAGAGAACAAAGTAGATATGGTCATGTTGGATTTCAGTAGAGCCTTTGATACTATCCCTCATGGGATAACAATCTTAAAATTGAAAAAACTGGGAATTGATGAAACTATTATAAGATGGATTGAACATTGGTTAATAGAGAGAACCCAATTAGTTAGGGTTCAAGGTGGCCTTTCTGAAGAGGTAAAAGTCTCAGGTGGGGTGCCACAAAGATCTGTCTTAGGACCACTGTTGTTCAGAATTTTTATTACTGATTTGGCTATTTCTAGCGGGAACAAGTTAATAAAGTTCACTGATGACGTTAAATTGGAAGGAATAGTGAATACCTTTGAGGACAGATTAAGATTTAGTCAGGATTTAGAATACATAGTAGAATGGCTAACACTAATAAAATGAATTTTAACATGGAAAAGTGTGTAGTGATGCATATGGGACAGGGGAATATAAACCAAGAATACTACATACAGAGGGTAAAATTAAAAGACTCAATTAATGAAAGGGATTTAGGGATATATATTAGTCATGACTTAAAGAAGGAAGCTCATTGTAAAGTAGTAGCAGGTAAAGCTATGCACGTGGTTAATTGCATCGGAAGAAGTTTTCAATCAAGAAGTGAAGATGTATTGATGCCTCTTTTTAAATCTTATGTGAGACCAAACCTAGATTATTGCTGTATGGTTTGGAGTCCTTATTTAAGTAAAGATAGAAGATTGGTTGAAAAACCTCAAAGAGCTTGTACAAAATTGATTACAAGATTAAATGATATACCCTTTGATGACAGATTGAAGGATTTAGGGTTATGGGCATTGGAAGTTAGACATTCTAGGGGAGATTTGTTGATGTTATACAACATTTTAAGTGAAGACATATTAAAGAAAGATCTTGAACTTCTAAACAGGGAACAAAACTATAACCTAAGAGGGCACAAATATCAGTTAAAAGAAGAATGTTGTAAAACAAATCTAAGAAAATTTAGTTTTGTACCCAGAACAATCAGATTATAGAATAAACTACCAATGGAATTAGTAGAGGCTGTTAGATATAATGCCTTTAAGGCAGGTTTAGACAAATTAATCTCAGTTGGTAACTTCGGTTTCCTCCACTGAAATGGTGGGGACAACCAATATGGGCTGAGGCCTTCTGGTTGTCTTACTAATCCAATATGATTCTAGAGAAACATATTGAGTGCATAATAGAGGAACCCTTTTTAGAGTCTAGCCCTGTAGCTCAGGGACAGCATATTTGTCCATCAGGGGAATCAAGTTCAAGGGTGACCTCATGTCTTCTGCTTCCTGAACCAGCAGAGGGCAGGTGCTTAATGGCAGTTAGCCAGTTGCTGCCTGGGGAGGAGAAGGGGGCAGGAGTGCATATTTTTTTGTAAGTGTCTTATGGGCAGAACAAGGCAAGATCCCAATGGAAACCACCACCTGAACCTAGCGTAGCTGATGTCAGATGCCAGGACACATTCTATAAGCACTGTAGTGCAGAATAGAGGTGCAGAGGAGAGAAGGCACTCAGCCCAAGGAAACAAAATAACCCCTCCTTTGCAAACACAGCCCTTTTCCATCCACTTTTAATTACATTCTTTAAATACCCCTTCAAACCCATGAACTAAGTAATTAATAAAGATGATTAGGAATAAACTGTTTGCAGCTGTATGCACTCCCAATATCAATATGCTCCCAGTTTGTAGTTCAGTGTCTGCCAGTTGTATTTTTACCAGTAAACACAATAGTTATGGTATGTCATGTATATACAAAACATGCTGTAATGTATTGCCCATGTATTGCAAGCTACTGAGCTTGATGCACTGACAGTATCTCTAAATTAAGAGGGCTGCCTAGGGATGGTTGCTCATTTTCTTGATGTGAAAAGAAAAAGACCCCTTCACCTCTTAAAGACTCTTCTAACTGGCCTTCATAAATGTACTCATGTGATACCATTCTTTGCCTGAAGCACAAAAATTAGACCTTTATTTGGATTTATGCAAGAAATGTCATCAATTATTGAAATGCCAATAAAATATTTCTGCTGCAAATTTAGCCAAAGGTAAAGTTTTTCTGTGCGGTACATGATAACACAGCATATAAAATGTGCTAAAACAGAATTGAGGAAAGGGACATGCCCTAAAGTCATGCTTAGGTAGAACAAGTATTATATCTTCAAACAGTGAACCACAGGCAATTTAATGGTGTGTGCTTTGCTTCAAACACATCAAAACCCAGGGTTCGCAGTCTGCAAAGAAAATATACCTGCTCAATCAGGCCATCCCTAAGGCAGAGCCCTATGCCTATATTCCTGGGACTTTTTTCTGTTTGAAGGAGCATTCAGATGACTGTCTACAAAGATATATTATGTCTGTAATTGCTGTTCCGAGGTGTGCTGTCTTCAGCTTACAAGGCTCAGTACAACACTTTTGCATGCAGATTAGTTCTTGTATAGCAGCTTTAAAGCAGCAGTGCAATGAAATTGGGCAAAACATTTAGCCCTACCTTTTTTCACAATACAAGATTCCAGGCATCTTCCAGTTTTATTTGGCAGTGAAAATTGTTCATTCCACCAAAATCTGAGTATTTTATAACATGAGTATTTTATAATTTATAGATGGCTGTCAGATTTGGCTTAGAAACAACATTGTAGACTAGAAGGGTTAGCATCTAGTAAGCAAACAAACAGACAAACAAAAAACTCATGATGCATGTTTATTTATTTATTTATTTATTTATGAGTTTTATCAGGAAGGCATGCTGAACAAACTACTGCTCAATTCCAGATCGTCCTGGGGGTGGGTGGGGTGGGGAGAGGAGAATACAAAACAATTGCTATATAGGACATAGTACAAATCAGGTAACACATACAGTACCCGGTACAGTGCATTACAGTAGGTCAAGTTCAATGCACAAGACAAACAGAGATCAGGTACAATACATATATATGATAAATAGATAAATATACAATAAGTATACAAGAAATAGACCCTGTGTAGTCAGAACTTAGGAGCATGTGCAGATGGAGGAAAAGTGTGCTTGGAGGAGGGAACTGAGGTTCAAGGAGGGAAGGGTATGCTGAATATATGTGGGAAGTGAGTTCCACAGTTTAGAAATGTGGTAACTGAAGGCTACCTCACCTACAACAGTGGATCTATGTGGAAAAGACAGGACACAGGAGTCGTTGTTCCTGAGTGAATACGCTGGGAGGTCAGAGGCTGTTAGGGCAGAGGCGAGTTAAGGGGGCAGGGACTGGGTCCAGAACTTGGTCATGATCCTGGCACAGTGGGACTGCCTGCGGTCATTTAGTGAGGGGAGATCCAGTGTGTGGTAGAGGACTCAACGATGAATGAAGTAGGACAGTCAAGGGCAAAGCAACAGAAGGAGTGGAAGAGGGGGTCCAATCTGGCTAAGGTGGACTTGGGAGCAGCACTGTAGACTACATCCCCATAGTCAAAAATAGGGGGAATAATTTTCTGCACAATTGCCTGGTGAGCAGGCAGCAGGATGCAGCCATGGTTGCGGTATACAGCACCTAGCCTGGGGTGCAGCTTCTTCTGGATGGATTCGATATGTGCAGAAAAGTTGAGGTGCTGGTCAAGCCAGACCCTGAGATATCTAAAGGAGGTGCAGGCCTCCAGAGTTGTCCCATCCAGGGTGTGGAAGATGGGGGTGGAGGGGAGCTGCAAAAGTCTCTACCTAGTGCCGAAGGTCACAGATATAGTTTTCTTGGCATTGAGAAATAACTGATTGGAGCGAAACCAGTGCTGAACATTGTTGAAGTCCTGCTGAAGTCTGGTCACCACATTAGAGGACGAGGGGCCTGATGTGTACAGAACAGTGTCATCTGCATACCGAATATATCATGTGGTGGTCACATAGGGCATCTGGTAAGAGGCCTGAGGCAGGTATCCTATGTGGTGGGAGGTGAGGGACTAGTCCAGGACAGTGTGATTCTGAGTTTTGTGATTTAAGCGAGTAGGTTTGGAGATCTGTTGAGATAGATTTAGAGCAGCCACCTGGTCACGTAGCTTGGAGCTAGCACTGGAGAGCCAGTTCAAATTGAAATCCACAAGGATATGGAGCTCACCCCTCTGATGCCTGAAATTTCAGGGTACCCAGGTGATCCAGGATAGAAGGTGTAGGGGAGTTAGGTGAGCAGTATGAAGCAGCTATAAATATGGGAATTGAGTGGGGAGGGACAATTTTATCATTAGTGCATCTATGGGCTCCATGGGCAATGATAGCGAGACCGGGGTAAACTGAAGTGAGGATGTGATGTACATGGCTATGCCGCCTCCTCTTTTATTACCCGGGCAGTCATGGTGGATGACTGTGTGGCCAGCTATAGAGATTTCTGCATCATTGTTGCAGGGCTTCAACCAGGTCTCTGAGATTATCAATATGTCAGGTCTGAGGGATACAGCAAATAGTTGAAGCAAGGGTAATTTGCATGGCAGGCTGCATATGTTTAAGTAGACTAATTTTAAACCCGGTAGGAGCTGGAGGAGAGAGGAGTGGTTTGGTCTTGGGGAGGGGGCTAGGTCCGAGGTTAGGTTCAATGTCCCCAGCTAAGAGGAGCAGTCGCATAAACAGAAGCTTGGCTTTAGGCAAAGTCCACTGAAGTTTATGGTAGGAGGTAGGTAACTGTGGTAGCCGCTGAGCGACCCTGTGCAGGGAATTTTAGGGCTAGCAGACCAGCGTGGAAGGTGGGCGGGAGGATGGAGGGACCAACCAGCCAGGTGTGGAGGTGGCAAGCAGGGTGTAAACCATCAGATAGAGTAGCGGAGGTTGATACATTAGCTGGCAGGGTGATACGTGCTAGTTGTCATGCCTTCATCCCGGGGTAAGAGGAAGGGGGGAGGGACACCCAAGGGGCAAGTATAGAAATAATAGTTAAGCAGAGAGGCAACATAGTGGAACTGTCTGAGCAAGGTATCACTAAGGAATACTAGGCAGTGTCTACTAGTGGTGGGAGCTGATAAGCTGCAAATGGGAAAGTGGGCTGATTGGTTATGATCATCACATGATCCATGCTATATAAGTGGAAATTCACCAAGGGTGGGGGGTGGGCAGTAGGGCCTTCCAGAGACCCATTTGCAAGGAATCCGGCATGCCTCGGCTCAAACATCATACCTGTTTACGGGTTGGGAGACCATCTTGCAGCTCAGAGGAGGGCATCCTTGGCATCTTCGAGCTGGCTGTCACAACCAACCCACGGGGGGCGCTCAGGAGAGAAGGAGACAGAAACTGGTTATAACGCAGGTAAGACAGAGGTTGGTCTAAGTAGGCTGGGGGGAGGTGGGAGGCTCAGGGATGAGGCTGACTGCAGATGGAACAAAAGTTTAGCAGCAGGAGAGCTCGTGAGAGCCAGCCAAGTGAATGACTTTTTCCCTGGCAGGGGTGAAATTCAGAGTAAACTTCGGAGTAGAGAACTATAATCTAAATCTAGCAGCAGCAAATACAGTCGAGCCCTTGCCATCAAGCAGTAGCAAAGCATTAAGGCAAAGAATTAAATCAAGGCAAAAATGTGATCTAAAATCGAGCCCAGAAGCAATATTTAAATTAAAGTTGTGTCTTAATGCTAGGCTTAACTAGGCAAGCGACTCCATTTAAATTAAAGTTCACAGCAGCAGGCAGTGAAATCTGTGAGATTTAAATCTAGCAGCAGCAAAACATCAAGGCCAGAAGCAGTATTTCTACATTTAAGCTAGAACAAAATTTAAAGCTGAATGTCTTAAAGCAATACCCTGAATGCTCTGCTTTGCTAAGCAAGTGAATTCAATTAATTAACGTTCACAGCAGAAGGCAGTGAAATCTGTTAGAATCTAGGAAGGAGCTATTGGTAAAAACTATCTCCATTGCTCTGCCAATAATTAAGGGCATTGAGAAGGATGGAGCAGCCCACAGTCCGTTGTTTGAAAATGGCGCCAAAACACTTCCAGAGACCCGTTTGCAAGGAATCTGGCACATCTTGGCACAAATGGCAGGGAGACCATCTAGCAGCTCAGGGGAGGGCATCCTCAGTGTCTTCGAGCTGCTCCTCTCTACCAACCTGTGCGAAGAGCTGTTTGTGGGCAGGGGGACCATCTAGCAGCTCAGGGGAGGGTGTCCTCAGTGTCTTCGAGCTGCTCCTCTCTACCAACCTGTGGGGGGAGCTGTTTGTGGGCAGGGAGACCATCTAGCAGCTCAGGGGAGGGCATCCTCAGTGTCTTCGAGCTGCTCCTCTCTACCAACCTGTGGGGAGAGCTGTTTGTGGGCAGGGGGACCATCTAGCAGCTCAGGGGAGGGTGTCCTCAGTGTCTTCGAGCTGCTCCTCTCTACCAACCTGTGGGGGGAGCTGTTTGTGGGCAGGGAGACCATCTAGCAGCTCAGGGAAGGGCGTCCTCAGTGTCTTCGAGCTGCTCCTCTCTACCAACCTGTGGGGAGAGCTGTTTGTGGGCAGGGGGACCATCTTGCAGCTCAGGGGAGGGCATCCTCAGTGTCTTCGAGCTGCTCCTCTCTACCAACCTGTGGGAGAGCTGTTTGTGAGGCAGGGACCATCTTGCAGCTCAGGGAGGCATCCTCAGTGTCTTGAGCTGCTCCTCTCTACCAACCTGTGGGGGAGCTGTTTGTGGGCAGGGAGACCATCTTGCAGCTCAGGGGAGGGCATCCTCAGTGTCTTCGAGCTGCTCCTCTCTACCAACCTGTGGGGAGAGCTGTTTGTGGGCAGGGGGACCATCTTGCAGCTCAGGGGAGGGCATCCTCAGTGTCTTCGAGCTGCTCCTCTCTACCAACCTGTGGGGGGAGCTGTTTGTGGGCAGGGGACCATCTTGCAGCTCAGGGGAGGGCATCCTCAGTGTCTTAGAGCTGCTCCTCTACCAACCTGTGGGAGAGCTGTTTGTGGGCAGGGGACCATCTTGCAGCTCAGGGAGGGCATCCTCAGTGTCTTGAGCTGCTCTTCTCACCAACCTGTGGGGAGAGCTGTTTTGTGGGCAGGGGACCATCTAGCAGCTCAGGGAGGCATCCTCAGTGTCTTCGAGCTGCTCTCTCTACCAACCTGTGGGAGGAAGCTGTTTGTGGGCAGGGGACCATCTTGCAGCTCAGGGAGGGCATCCTCAGTGTCTTCGAGCTGCTCCTCTCTACCAACCTGTGGGGAGAGCTGTTTGTGGGCAGGGGGACCATCTTGCAGCTCAGGGAAGGGTGTCCTCAGTGTCTTCGAGCTGCTCCTCTCTACCAACCTGTGGGGAGAGCTGTTTGTGGGCAGGGAGACCATCTAGCAGCTCAGGGGAGGGCATCCTCAGTGTCTTCGAGCTGCTCTTCTCTACCAACCTGTGGGGAGAGCTGTTTGTGGGCAGGGGGACCATCTTGCAGCTCAGGGGAGGGCATCCTCAGTGTCTTCGAACTGCTCCTCTCTACCAACCTGTGGGGAGAGCTGTTTGTGGGCAGGGGGACCATCTTGCAGCTCAGGGGAGGGTGTTCTTGGTGTCTTTGAGTTGGCCCTCATTACCAACCCGGGGGGGAGCTTTTTGTGGGTGGACGGTCTGTCTTCCAGCTCAGGGAAGGGCATCCTCGGCATCTTTGAGCTGGACCTCATGACCAACATGCTGGGGGAGCTGTTTGCAGGCAGGACACTGTCTTGCAACTCAGAGGAAGGCATCCTCGGTGTCTTCAACCTGGTCATCAAGACCAACCCACAGGGGGAGCTGTTTGTGGGTGGGGGGACCATCTTGCAGCTCAGGGGAGAGCATCCTCGGCATCTTCGAGCTAGCCCGCACAGCTAGGCGGTACCTAGAAAAGTACATTTGACAGGTATCCTAATATTTTTATTAACTGCAGCTGCAGCTACCTTTTGGGAAAAACATTTTTCGTTGCACTGCTGCTATATTACCACTATCTGGATTACTAGAAAACTGTATATGTTTATGACACAAGAATTAAATGAAGCCAATTATACACTAGGATGGGATCAACAGAATGGAGTTTCCAGTGGGCATGTAAAGGCATTCCTATTTAGAACTGCTGACCCAGCTTCCAGCTTTTGCCAAATATAAACAATTTTGTTGGAATCCGACATCTGAGCAAGCTTTGTATGATCATAATGAGAAGACAACTCGATGCCACAACAATTACTTTGTATGTAAGGAAGCCAAACCTATGGCATGCAAAGCATTAAGGCAAATAAAAACTAATTGCAATTTGTGCCCCAGAGGACGTGGGTTATTTGTTGTGTTAAAGGGGACAGGAAATTATTTCTGATGCACAGCTGCTTTTATATTCATACCCCAAATGATCCATATTTAACTGCGCCTAAGGAAAAGTTAAAACTTGTAAACTGGGTTTTGTATTGTTTGCTTTGTATGGGCAACATTTTGTATGGTTTCTTTCATGGGACCAGTAAACTGGAATTTTGACTATTTCACTGCATGGATCAGAACTCAAAGCACTGCTCAGGTAGGTGGTTATAAAATGAGCCATGAAAATCTTGTAACTTCATTGGTCAAAACATGTCACATGAAATGAGTAAATCCTGCAACAGGCAACTAGTAAGGATCCCGTTTATCAAATGTTTATTTTCTATGGTACAAATTCATTTATTTATTATTTTTGTATACAGATTCATTTTATAATCACAATAATACCCTTCAGGATATGTGTAACAGTGGGATTTTCCAACTTCTTGTGTGGTTAAAGAGACACTGTCAGCCCTTTTGCATCATACTATTTCTAGTTGAAAACCCATATTTTATGATTGGTTACCTTCTCAAAAATATCTGCGGTGTTGCTGGTTGTTTAATATGCCTCTTTTCTTAATAGAACTGGACTGCATACTAATAGTGTGTTTAAGCCTGACCTTGTTTTGTTTCTGATTCTTGACCAATTTTTATTGCATGCTTAAAGAACATTAGGAACACCCCCAGACAGAGCAGCCACTCATGATGCAATAGTCTACTCTCCTCTCACTGCATCTGGAGTGGTAATATTGTCTTGGGGGTGTTCCTAAGTCCAGGAAAGATGCCCATTGCCATGGGAGCTGATTAAGTAGTGAAAACAAACACAGTTTGGTGTGATAACAGCAGTATGGTGGACAGCATGTTTTTCACTTTTAAAAAGAAAAAAATCAGACTCAGACTACTAGCTACATCAGCACACTATACAGAATGTAAACAATCATCAAATGTGTTTTTTAAACTGGGGACAGTTTGAGGCCTAAGGAGGGTTGACAGTGTCCCTTTAAAGTCACTCGGCTGTACCTCATAATACACTACACAAGGCCTGGCCAAATTCCTCAACAACACACACCCTGTTGTGCATTATTGCTTAATCAGAGCATGTTCAGAATTCTGAATTCTTGCAGTGACATGGTAAAAGCTCCAACTTTTTGGTTCCATGAAAGGAACTGTACAATATGTTGGCAGTACAAAGAAAACAATACAAAACACAGTTTTAAAGAGCTACTAATGCCAAAAAGAAAACTTTGAAAAACAGAATAATTAGGTACAATTCAGCTTGCATTCCATATGTATTCTATATAGTTCTCTTCCTCGTTATTTATTACTGAGTAAATTTGCATGAGTATATGATTTTTATCCCTTATATTTCCCTTAGAGTTTATCTGCCTCTATAGCTTACTTCCTACTTTAAGTCATAGTGCTCTGTTGTGACATCACAATCTGTTACCATGGGAGTAACTGTGATGTCACAGGCAGGGCATTATGACCTCAGGTAGGGAGAAAGCAACAGGAATATATTAACTCTTAAGGAGCAAAGCTCCTGTTTTCATGCTAATGACCTCAGTAATAAATAATGGAGAGAAATAATACAAAACTAATGTGAAATACAAGCTGAACTGTATCTAACTAAACTACAGTCAGCAGGTCTCTCAGACTCTGCAACAAACTGGTTACCTATTACCTAACAGGTAGGTCACAAACAGTGAGAGTTGGAGAATCCTTATCTCCTCCACTCCCCATACACACTGGTGCCCACCAAGGCTTTGTCCTTGACCTGACCCTCTACTCTTTTCCATATTTCTAAATGACCTTCCATGTGCTTGCCCATCTGGGGCAATCCACATGTACACAGATGACACGGTCCTGTATGCCACTGGGTCTTCTCCAGCAGAGTTAGTATCCAAGCTTCAACCTGATTTTGACACTGTCCAGAAATGGTTCAGGTCAAATCAGCTCTCCCTTAACACTAAAAAAACAGTGTCCATGTGCTTTGACACTAGCCGAGACTTTCCAAGCTCCTATCCCTCCTTTCCATCCACACTCTAGATGGAGGCATTATTGATGATGTGCCCTCATTCAAGTACCTTAGCCTCTAGCTGGACCAACACCTGGACTTCTCACAGCACATAGACACCTTCCACAAAAAAATCCACCCCAAGCTTGGTGCCCTCTATAGGAACAAAAGCTGCATCACACTACCAGCACACCAAGAGATCAATGCTACGATGATCCTCCCCATCTTTGATTATGGCAACATAGTCTATGGTGCTGCCCCAAAGTCCACCCTGTCCAGATTGAACCTTCTCTTCCATTCCATCTGCTGCTTTGCCTTGAACTGTTCTCCTCACACTCACCACTGCTCTTTATGCTCTATACTCTACTTCCTTCCCTGAAAAATTGCCACCTAACCCACTGTGCCTCTTACACCTCAAAGTCCTGGCTCGCTTCCCTCCCCCCATCTGAGCTCCCTTATCTCACCTCCCCCTTCACTTACTCTATCCGCACTCCAGGTTACCACTCCCTCATGCTCCCCTCTTGCAAATCCCTTGCTGGCCAGGCTGCCTTCTCCTTCTGCTTCCCTAAACTCTGGAACTGTCTCCCACTAACTATTCGCTCTGCTTACTCCAAACACTCGTTATCCTCTCTGCTCCAAATCTACACTACCCCCTCCTGCACCTGCCCTACGTAATTGCTCCTCCACAGCCACACACTCTTCCCTTCTTCTCTGCCTTTCCTACTCTGCCTCTCCCTATCCCTTCCCTCTTCTCTCCCTCTACCCCCTTCCCACTTCCCTTCTGTCTTCCCCCAACCCCTCCCCTTACACCCTAGCCCTATCTTGTGTATAATTTATTCCCTGTGTGAGCCTGGAACACAAGCAACCCTATCCACTCATCACTGATAACGTTTTGGCCCCTTATTACTGCTGCATCTTGTACTGCAAATGTGTATTAATCTATTGTACTATTGTGATGCCGTGTAACTATAGTATTGTACTGTGTATTTACTTAATTTGTTATTGTTCCTCTGTAATATACATGTCCCCTTCCCTCCAGGACACATCTAGAAATGAGCTGTTCAAGCTCAGTATGTCTTTCCTGGCTAAACTCTTTTGAATAAATAAATGTAATGTTTTGTTAAAGTTCTCCTGAAGGTGTCAGCTGCTCTTTAACTTTCATTCAGGTACAGTAAATAAGGAGTTATTTGGGAGTATGAATACCATTGATGGAATAAGAGCATTACAGGCTGATGTAGACTGACAAAACTGTCCTGTCCCCTTTAAAGATGACAGAAAATTACCTCTAATTGGCAGCTGTTTGTAGTACTCCCTTTTTCAGAAATGATATCCATGCCCCAAAGGATGCATGTCTAAGTGTATCTAAAAAAAAAGCTGATGTGAAAAACTGCTTTTTATATTATTTGATTTTATGGGCAACAGTTATTTTCATGGAACTAGTTAACTTGGAAGCTTTGACTGTGTTATGATTTGTGCACAGTACTATACACTCTGCTGTCATAGACCAACAGATCCTGCACAGAGTTCAATACACAAGCCATGACATAGTCAAAAGTACAAATGACTGGTTCCATGAAAAGAGCTGCACTGAAAGAAGTCAATGAAAAACACAAGGTACAAAATACAGTTTTTACATCAGCTGTTATTCAGCTACAATTTTCACATGGGTTATTTGGAGGTATGAATATCATTTCTGAAACTAGGAACAATGCAAGCATCCTGGAAATCATTTCCTCAACCATTTAGAGGATTATGCCAGTTATACAGATTAGCGAGCTATGTGTGCAGTTTGTGTACCAGATTGACACTAGTTGGGCACCTGGTAGTAAGTCAACATTTAGGAAAACACATGACATAAAGAGAAATCAGCTGAATCAAAAAATATTAACCTGGCTGCTGCTCCAGCGTGTACAGTAGGAAGTGATTTGTCTCCCCTCTTGAAGTACTGTATGAAAACGTGGGCATCTTGTATAGAGTCTCGACTGAAATGGCTTAATGATGTTCTCTGGTTAGCACAAACTGCTAGCTTTTCTGTGCCAAGAGAATCATCCCATAAAAGCCATAATCAGATAAACTTGTAATAAAGCATTAAAAACTTGCATTTGTTCATATTCAGAAAGCATTTAGGGAAGAGTTTACCCTTTCTGCGGTTTTTAAAATTAAACACCACTCTTTTTCAGTAGTGGTTTGGCGGCTGACACTTCAATTGTCTGTGTCAGTTGTTAAATATTTCAGTGAATATGTAATAGCACACATGGCATGGTGCCGACCCCCTTCCAGAGCCCAGACTAGCTTTCACAGCCCAAGCGTAAATACTTGATTCAGTCATAGCCAGATGTTTCCTGTACCTGCAGAGCTTAGAGTACAAACCCAGCCTTGCAAGCAAGGTCATAGATGTCTAATTCATGCTAACTCACAATGCTCTGTTTAAAACCCATGCCCCACTTCATGAATTGGTCTCTCATTAGTAAGGTTTATTTTTTTATGTATGTATTTATGTATGTATGTATGTATGCATTTATTTATTTATTTTTGACTAGGAAAGGAGGGCTAGGCTACTCTGCCTATTTTCAGCCTTGTCCCAGGGGAGGCGGGGATACAAATGGAAAGCAACTGAAATTAAACCAGATTAAACTGTTGTTGGTAATTTTAGTTAATGGGGGAAATTTGTCCAGGCACCACAGAATTTCCACTAGTTATGGGCAGGGGTCACTGTTGGTTCCCACCAAGATGGAGGATGACTCCATGGAAGGAGAGGAGGATGGATGTCAGCAGGCTAGAGCGGCTTCTCACTCCAGCGTTTCTACCATGGCTGCAATTGTTGGCAGTGAGTCTGTGTTTCCTCATACTTTCTCATTGGAGCTCCCGATGGAGAATGCTTGTGCTCCTGAACAGGAGTCAAAAGATACTTTTTCGTCAATCGAAGATATGCCCACGAGCGGGTAGGATGTAGCCAGAATGAATTCAGTACCGAGAGATATGCAGAGTGATACAGTGAGACAAGAGGTGGAACTGGAGACTGAAGCAAGCAGAGCCCTGGAAGAACAGCTGGATACTGTTAGAGGACGTACCAGGATGTCCCTGAACACAGCACAAGGAGAGCTGCTATCAGCAGCAGTGCAGATTGGGGAAGCTTTTGGTGTCTCAGTTCCGGCCACAATTACTTAGGAGTAGATCCCGGAGGTGGCCTTGTAAGCCACTGGATAGGAGCAGGAAGATGAAGGGATTTGGATCCCTGACCCAGATTGGTCTGTGGATACCCCTGAATCTGCGCACTCATGGATACTGAGAGAGGTTCCTGGATGGCCTACTTTGGATACTGCGCCAGTTGCTTCTGCATCTATAGGTACATACCATGGAGTAAATTAAATTGTATCAGAGCCTGTAGGTAATGACAGCGGAATGGGTACCACAAGGGAGGTTTGGGGGGGGGGTCCTACTTCAGAACTGCAGTCGGTGACTCTCCCCAGTACAGGGTATGATGTCTGTACTGAGCTCTTAGGTGCAACACCAAACAACATGGCAAGGGAGGAAGGGGATCCTGTAGATGTTGGTCCTGGGTCAGAGGGACATGCTACACCTCCACCATTTCAACGTAAGCAATTTGCAGACCTTTTTCATGCAATGCCTGAACTTTTGCCTCGCCACAATGCTGTGCAGCTCAGATACATTGTGGTTTAGCTACAAAGGGCGATAGGGCCTAGGTGGGTAAAGTGCTCTTAAAAGATTCTCTGAAAATCATTCCCTTTGAAGTATTTGCCCTTATACATATTTTAGGGGAAGAACACTTTGACATAAGCTTTACAACTGGGGCTGGTTTAGAATGTTTTTGGAGCCTGTTTGAGACACATAAGAACACTCCAGTATGGTTGTTCTTTACTGCCATACCACTAACTAAGCCTCTGATAAAGATTGTGACTGTTATGTTCAGGAACGAGAATGTTAATATCAATAACATTTACTACTGGTTAAGTAAATGCCGTAATATTCTTGAATGTCCTGAAGCAATTTTAGATTCAGAATCTTTCTGGATTAGGGGCTGGTGCTTTAAAGTGAGACTCAGACTGGGGGCCCACGGGGTGATGCACTTTCCTAACAGTTTCTTCCTCAGAAGGGAATGGGGTGGTCTGCTTTTATGCAGGCCAACTGAGAGCATGTTATAAGTGTGGCGCACATACGCATTTGTCTAGTGTTTGTGACAAACTTCGCTGTGGTCTGTGTGGAGGTTTTGGCAATATAAGTTTGGCCTGCCAGGGTTAGAATACTTGCAATTTATATGATTCTAAAGGGCAGATGTTCTAGGACTGTCCATGGGTGTCAGCAAATCAAGATATGCCCCTCAACCATTCAGGGCTAATTTTCAGGGCCCAGAGAGCAGGTTCTGTCATTCAGCCTCAACCCCCTCCTTCCAAGGAGCAGCTTAGGCCACAGTCTTCTTCTTCTGCTCCAACCCCTGCTCCTCGGATGCCTAGAACCCCTCCAGCACCCTTGACCACAGATGGACTGGTAGTTCTAGCATTGTCGATAGTGGAGCATCGGCTATCAGACACTATGGGACCATCTTCCAATGCTTCCACAACTGGGGACACCCTGGCTCCAGACACAGGAACTGGCCCTACAGTACTTCAGCGAGAACAGCTTGATTCTCCAGGGGAAGGTTCTAGCATGCCCCCCCCCCCACTTGTACAGACAGATTGCCTTGTGCTGCCTCATAGGAGTGCAAGGGTCTCCAAGCAGCAGCCCCTAACTGTGGCCATCCCTTTGGCAAACAAACTCAATGCTCTACATTCTGGGAAGAACTGGGGGGACTTGGACTGGTGTGATATGGATTCAGAGGCTTCAGGACGGTCAGTTACCCAAAAGACCATTCCCTCCCCAGGCCACAAAACGAAGAAATGGAAAAGGATTATCCCTAAAGGGAAGGGTAGTGGGAGGGGGGTGACTTGAACTGGGTATTTGTGGTTAATGTTGCTTTTTAGGTTTTTGAGTTGCTAATGTTTTTTACATTTTCACTCTTCCATGGAATAGATTAAAATGTCAACCTTAAATGTGCATAGCCTTAAAGTTAAATCTAAGCATTTAGCTATTTATAGTTTACTGCATCAGGAACAGTTCCATATAATATTTTTACAAGAGACATGGGCAGCCTCAGTCTCTGACAAACAAGCTATGATAAGGGATTGGCGCTGGGACCTGTCTTTTTGGTCTGTTGGACAGGATAGGGCTGATGGTTTAGGAATCTTGTTCTCAGACTTAGCTGTTCAATTACTTAGATTGGTGGATATCGCTCCTGGGAGAGCATTGTTACTGGATATTTCATTTAAAAATATATCTTTTCATTGTATAAATGTTTATGCTCCATGAGGGAAGACTAATAAAGTGGTACTTTTCAGCTTAATTAAACCTTTTTTTGAACACATCTAGGAAATTACTTTTAGGTGGAGATTTTAACTGTTCCTTGGACTTTTCAGTGACAGGATCTTAGGAAAAAGAGTTATTGTGATGCTGCTTCTTTAAAATCCATGATCAACACTGCAGGGATATTAGATGACTACAGGTATATACCTCCTGTGGGAGGGAATACTTACTCCCAGGGATCTCTACACTCTAGAATAGATTATTTCTTTGTGCTTCAGAGTTTGGGAATTTCTAGGGCCGTTACTATGCTCATAGAATTTTTGGATCATTCACTGTTATTTCTCTGCCTTTGAGCCCAAACTAAATCTCACACTCTTTACAGAAATGGAGATTAAATACGGCCTCTCTCCAAGATGCAAAAATTGTGCAACAAGTACAAATATTTTTTGCTGCCAGGGAGTCTGTACAATTTCTCTATGACTCATTATGGGACTGGTGGGAGGATACAAAAAGAGAGGTGCAATTATTGTTTTCCTGTGCAGGGAAGCAAAAGAGGGATGTGTCATATCTAAAATATACTTCCCTCAGGAATAAGCTGCAGAGATTTATATCCCTCTCCAATACAGGCTATTCTGAAATAACTAATCAGATTCAATGTATTCAGTGGGAAATGAAGGCCAGTCAGTATGTTAGGAGATCCATTACATAGATACATAGACAGTGTCGGCAGATAAGGGCCTATGGCCCACCCAGTCTGCCCATTTGAGCTTGTAAGTTCAGTTTGTTTTCCTAGAAGTCTGTTTCCCCTTACCCCTGACCTCTAGAATTCCTTTATGTCTATCCCATGCATTCTTAAATCCTGTGATTGTTTCAGCCCCCACCACTTCCTCTGGCAGGGTGTTCCACTTGTCCACCACCAGTTCTGTGAAGAAATTCTTTCTTATGTTTCCTCTGAATCGTCCTCCCTCCAACTTCATCACATGCCCTCTAGTCCTGGAACATCTTTTTCGCTTAAAAAGTGTTATCATTAAGCATTAGCATTAAGGGCTGAGCTTCGCTATGGGACACAGAAGTGATCCAGTGGGGACCCATGTGTGGTTTGTAAGGCAAAGGTAGATTCTATTTACATCTCTGCACTGAAAGATAATTTTGGCAGATTGGTAAAATCCCCAAAGGCTTCATCTAGATTGATTGATTACTATACCAATGAGAATTTTGATAAATTCCACAAGGGGAGATCCAGTACACTGGAATTCTTTCTGGCAGTAGTTCCATCTCTTTCTGAGACAGACAAGTGAACCTTGTAAGCCCCAATTTCAGCTATAGAAGTAGTGATGGCGATAACAAGCCAAAAAAAAGGTGCATCCCTGGGATGAAATGGACTCTCGTATGATTTTAATAAAACCTTTATTGATATATTGGCTCCCTGGCTAGTGAAAGTTTTTAATGATCTGTTATCCCTGGCATGTATACTTTCTTCCTTTACTAAGGGGTTATTGATTTATTTGTATAAATCAGTAGATAAAAGTGACCTTGGTAACTGGAGGCCTATTTTCCCCCTCAATTCCGACCACAAAATTTTGGCCAAAATTCTTTATACCAGATTATTGAAGGTGGTACCATCTCTTAGCCACTCAGTACAGTCATGTTCCATATCTGGTAGGAAGCTTATTATCAACAACACCCAGCTGAAGGATTTTTGCTTTCCTTGGATCAGGTCAAGGCTTTTGATAGGGTGGAACATTTTTATTTGTGGGAAAACACTTAAATATTATAGAATTCCAGTAAGGATTGTAGACTGGTTAGCTAAATTATATAACAATGCATATGTGTCTACCTATAATAATCAGATAGTGGGCAGGGACATAAAGATTATGGTTGGTGTAAGGCAGGGATGTCCGCTTAGTCCGTCATTATATGTTTTCTTGTTAGATCCTTTAGTATGTAATATTATTACTAACCCAGGGATACAGGGCATATCTTGGCCAGGGAACTCGGGAACCCTTAAAATCATGGCTTATGCATTTGATGTTTGTGTTTTTTACAGAATGTTGCCGGTGGATAGGCTTTATTACAGTTTTTTTCTAATTTCTTTCAAATTTTGGGTGCAACTCTAAATTTGCATAAACGTGTATGGATCTCTTTACAATGAGGTAACACTAGAGTGTTAACTGTTGGTGGGATTTCTATAGTGCCAGGTCCTATCAAAATTTTAGGGATTAAATTTGGCATTGGGGAACATGGCTTTTCCTAAATGGACAGAGAAACTGGGGTCCTGCATAGTTAAAGTCCAACAGTGGAAGCCTGGACCATTTTTAAAGCTTAAGAGGGTATGGTCCTATGTGTTTCCCATACCAACTCAACTAGAAATCACTTTGTATAGTATATTTTTCCAGATGTTCTGGGGAAGTCGATTAAATCCGATTAAAAGGGATTTCCTTTATCTTCCTAAGGTACAGTGTGGTGTAGGATTAATATACCCTATGTTATTCTTTCATACCATTTTTTTTATCCAGTTCCTTCAAGATTGTATTTCAGGAGCCTTTATCTCTGGAAAACATTTAGTTAAGAAGTATGATGGGTCCCTACCTATCTTGATGGGTAAATGAACCCCTGAAATGAACAAGGTATCTTACTGTCCCAGAGTTCTTAAAACCCTCTATCCAAAAAATTATAAAGTGGAAGGTGGGGGAAGCAGGATATTATTTAATTAGGCCAGAAAGCACTGTATGATCCTATATTGGGGACTATTTGTAGTTCCAAACCAGAGTTTAAAAACTGCTTGGTGGGGAAACAGCAGATGGTTCTATACCAGCTGCAAGATCCTCGAATCCCAGAGAGGATGTGGGATGTAATGTGGCTTTGTGCTTATGGGCAGTTAAATGTGTGAGGGAACCATAAGTACAAGGCCATATCAGAGTACTGTTGTCCCTTTCCAGAGTGTGCTGCAGAGACAGAAACATTGGAACATTTTTCCTTACAATGTACTTTTAGTAAAGGGTTTTGGGACTATGCTGCCCAGCAATGGGAGCTTCCATGGTTAGAACGCCTCACTTATGCATACTTGTTCTTAGGTGTGTTTACAGGGCCACTATGGACGTATAACATTAGCACTTTACAAGTTTTTCTGGCATTTTTAAATTTTTATTTGTGGCAAGCCAGTTGCAAGTTGGTGATACAGCAGCTTCGGATGTCTTTTCTTTCTCCATTCTTTCTTTGGAGGATTCTGCTTTACAGGAGGTGTTTTATTTAGATTTAAATAGAACCCCAACTAATCAACTGCAGAAATTATGAGCCCATTTTTTGGGGATCTGCAAGCCTCCTCAAGGTATGGAACATATTTTGTTACATGATACTGTATTATGGATTGAACTGTGCATTTTTTGTTCTTTTTTTTATCTGTATTTTCTTTTATTATTTTCTCATTATTTTCCTTATCATTTCTCTTTGGTTATTTATTGTATTTAGTATCTGAGGTGAAGAATTAACTTTCAGTATTGCTTTCTTTTAAAACCCCCTTCCCCTTTTTTATGTTGGCTCGCGCTTGCGCACCAGCCAACATATTGCATTAGGAGCAGATTTGGAGGTGCGGTCACTGTGGACGAATGCAGGGCACGCATCAGTAGGTGTGTCCCTCATTCCCCAGTAAGACAGTAAGCAGGTGCCACACCAGCAAGATGTAATGTAGCGACCACATCTAAGAAAACATCTGCTGCAATGAGAAGCAAGCATCTCATTGCAGCAGCACAGCCTCCCCACATAAACATGGTGACAGAGGTGCCCCATCCCCCTGTCACATTCCTCGACCCACTTCATTTGCTGATGGGGGAGCCCACCCCCCATCGGCATAATGACCCCCCCAACTGTGTGCCTAGGGGGTGCCCGATCCCCTCGGCATCATGTGCTCCCCAACAGTCTTCCTTTGTCAACAGGGGGCCCAATCCCTGTCAGCTACAGTGCCCCATCCCTGTTTATTTAGCTGATGGAGAGCACACTCCCTGTTGGCATAATATCTCCCCCCATCTGTTGTGTGCTGAGGGGGTGCCCAATCCCCCCTTGACTCTTGCCCCCCATGTGCTGATGGGGTGCCCAATCCCCCATCGGCTACAGCCCCCTCCAAAACAATCAGGTGACATGCTGGGAGCCCACCCCAGTGTGCCAATGTGCCTGAAAAAACAAAATCCATCCCACGATGTTCCCTTTCTTTACCCTGTAAAAAGAAAACGGTCCCTCACAGTCTCCTGCCCTCCCACAACCCACGCCCACCCACTGTGCACCCTGCCTCCCCACATCCCCCAATTCATACTTACCTCCGAGTCTGGCGCTGACGATCTTTTGGTGGACCAGGAACAAGTCTGCACTTTTCAAAGCTGACCGCGAAATGAAGAAATGCTGGTAAGCTCTATAATGACATAAATAGGGTTTTTTTCAACTTTGGTGCATATCTCGGACATTTTTGGGAATGTTGACACCAGCTTTTCAACATGGGGTTATTGGAACCCCTTCTCAAGAATTCAGTCACTGTCATGACATTATTCAGTCCAAAAAGGTGATTTTGTGGTCACTGAGCAGAATCACCTTTTGGGACCAATTAACTAAATGACAGTACCACTTTTCATGAGGGGAGCTCTCAAAAAGCCTATGTTGCAAATTTGGTGGAAAAAATCCCAACAATGGCTGTTTTACGAGCGTGTATTGTGCAGTTTCCACGCACGCTCGTAACTTCGTGAATTTGTAATATTTTCACTCCAGATTTTCAAAATTGCCATTTTTCCACACCTCCTCATGAACCGTACAGCTGTCATTTTACATATCCTGGCCAAAATGTGTTTTTGCATGTCCAGCGCAGAATAGCGCGGTCGCTTTGCAAAATCAGTTTTGGGGCAGTTTGAGGAAATGACAGTGACATTGTTCATGAGCAGAGGTCCTAAATGCCTATGTTGAAAATCTGGTGATGAAAGTCCATAAAATTACTGTGTTACAAGCATGCATTGTGCAGTTTCCACGCACCCTTGTAACTTCGCAAATTTGCAATATTTTCATGCCACATTTCCAACACTGGCATTTTTTCACATCTCCTTATGAACAGTACAGCTGTCATTTTTCACATCCTGCCCAAAATATGTTTTTGCACCTGTGGCGCACAATGGCGTGGTCGCTGTGGGAAATCAACTTTTGGGACAAATTAAAATCACAATGCCACTGTTCATGAGGGGAGGTCCCAAAATGCTTATGTTGAAAATGTAGTTAAAAAATCCAAAAATAACTGGGTTACGGATGTGTGTTGCACACATTCTATTCATGCTCATGACTTCACCAATTTTTAATATTTTTACTCCAGATTTTCAACATTGCCATTTTTTTACACCTCCTCATGAATAACACAGTTGTCATTTTTCACATACTGCCCAAAATGTGTTTTCGTCTCTGTGTCGCCCAATGACATCGCTGCTGTGCAAAACCACCTTTCAGCTAACAAACTGATAGTGCTGCTCTACATGGGATGAGGTCACAAAAAGCCCATGTTGAAAATTTGGAGTGAAAATACCAACACACACCTGTGGCATTAGGATTTCCAACTGTAACACCCCACCCTGTAGCGACTGAAGAGGCATCAGGGGTGTGACTTGGGATCATCGGCTGTAATGCTCATGCCATTCCACCTCTCCCCCCACCCTGCAGCCAGTCTCAGGGATCGTGGTGTGCCTTTGAGTGTTCAACCACAAAGTTCACCCCATTCTCCTATACTGCGCCCGCCTCAGTGTATTTCCTGATGGAATGGGGTAAGAATATTGCCCGAAGACCCCAAAGCACACCATGACAATTGTCAGTGACTACAGGGTAGGGTGAGGTAAATGGCATGAATGTTATAGCTGACAACCCAAACGCACACCCCAATGCCTGTCAGTCTCTGCAGGGTGGGGGTGGGGTTGGCATCACTTCAATACTTCACTGCCACTCCTATTATGCATCTTTAACTCCTGCACTACCAATGCCAATGCTAGTGAGACAACATTCGGCATTGACAAATGCTTGTTTAATTTCTGTATCCCTGAATTTGTTTTAAATAAAATAACTCCCCTACTCTTTGGCATGGGGGGAGGGGGACACGGTTTGCTTCCTGTTTGGAGGAAACGGAGGTGGATGAGGAGAGTGTGCTGGATGCCTGAGTGGAGCGGTCTGTCTCCATCTCCACTCAGCATTGTGAGGGGACGACCCATGAACTGCAGTTTACGGACTCTGATCTTAAAGCCTGTCGGCAAACTGTCTTGACTACGATGGTAACAACCACAGAGCAAGTCTGTGGCTCTGGCTATAGCAGAGCATTTAGAAACAGAGTTTACTGCTAAAAAGGCTTTTTCATTGAAACTACTAATGAGAGAAGAACAAAATCTAGTCCTGAAAAAAAGCATCTTTACAGTCTGAACTTGTTATTGCTAAAGTTTATAGCAACACGCAAACATCACTGTTGCACCTGCCAGTATGGATTCCCAGGTGTCTGATACCACTAATTGCCCTCAGCTGAATGGTAGAGGAGTGCATGAATTGGTCAGTGGCAGAATGCCAAGTATTGTGCTGACTGAGACCTCGCAATCTGAGTAACAATGCTCCCATAGTACGGGACCGAAGCATGCCACTAAGAAACCATTGGGACAGATTTCCCTGTTTGTAAATGTGAGTAAAACCCCACAATGTGACATGGATATTGCATTGTAACCTGTAGATGCTCTGAGATCACCTGACTGGATCAATGAGGCATTGGAAGCAGTGGGCTAAAGCAGAATGGAGGATGGGAGTGGTTGGGACCTGAACTACATGGTGGGTTGCCTACCTCCAGGTCAGTGTAAGCTTCTTCATTCCAATGACTCCTGTAAACAGCTGCATTCACAAAGTTCAGTTTTCCATAATCCAATCTTGCACTCCTTTCGGGCTTTAGAAGGTGACATTGCACCCCCAACACACATTTTGAGTCTCCTGCTCTCCCTGTTATGACCACATTATCATCTGTTGCTCCTGTTGTGTACAATATCATCCATTCTGATGTTGGGGAGGAAGCAATGCACATGGAACCCCATCCTAATACATCTTGTCCTGAATCGACTAATTTAGGGGTAGCACGACAAAAGACACAACAACCTCCCTCTGACACATTACTGAATCTAGATTTCCAGCTGTGCTTCCTCTACCTGCTGAACCTCAAGCTGAGGGTACTGTGGCCATGGTTGAGGGTTTAAATTTGGGTCAGGGACATATCCCCCCACAAGAAGCTTCCAGCTCTACAGCCACAGGGGGTGCATGGGGCGTCAGACCAGGACCTCGCCTTTTTTCTGATTTCTTCAGGCATGCTTCAGAACCAGTCAAACATCACAGTGCAATGCTGTTAAATATTGAGGTGGACTTGTAGAGCCACTTGACAGAGTTAGACAGTTACAGTACTTAAAGAGAGTAAGCAGTTTTATGCCTACAAGATTTATGCCCTTATTCATACATCAGGGAACACAGTTTTTTATGTCAGTTTTAAACATCTGACAGGGTAGAACATTTCTGGAAAGTATACAATGAACTTCAGACTATGTTGCTTTGGGTTCCTTTTGTTGTGATCCCCTCACTAAGCCTTGTTTTTGGAAAGGTACAGTTCTTTTTAAAAATAAGGGTGTGAAAATGTGGTGAATACCATTTACAGGCTTAAGCTAAGCTGCGTGGTAACTGGGCCACCTGATCCCATCTTGGACATGGAACACATTTGGACTGGAGGTTGGCACTTTAAGGTTACTTTAAAACAAATGACAGACAGTATCTCCCACCTCCCAAACTGCTTCTTTTTGGGAAGAGACCATGGTGTAATCTTTTATGCAGGTCATCCCAAGGCTTGTTGCCACTGTGGTGCAACCACTCATCTCAGTAATGCTTGTTACTCTCTCAAGTGTGGTTTATGTGATGAACTGGGCCACTCTAGATTACAGTGCCAAAATAAAACTAAATGTAACCTATGCAAGTATGCAGGTCATACTTATCAGAATTGTCCCTGGGCTTCACATACTAGCCCAGGTCAGACAGAGCAGGCTATTCATGACCATTATGTATTCTTAACTCAAAAAGCTAGCCAAAGGGAAGAACAAAGATCAACTAATGAGACTAGTACAGCTGCTACCTGCCAGGAACCTTCAATGTCCGTGGAGGTCAATATGACTGCCCTTCTACACTGTGAGCAAAATGATCACCCTGACAAAACTACACCACTGCACACTTCACAGGACCAAGTGACAGAATCTCCCACAGATCAGGTTCAGCCCTTTCACACTGATGGAATATCTCAACAACCCCTGGAGCAAGTACCGTTGGGCACAAGTGTATAACATGATGATCCGGTGAATGTTCAAGTGCCATCCACATCAGCTCAGGGTCAGGAAGACCAGATGCCCCCTCCCCCACCCCCAGCCTCAGACTCATTTCATGTTGTCATGAGATTGAAAAGAACTGGGGGACAACCTAAGTCCAAACAAATCAGGGCAGATAGTTTTCTCCTGGATAATCACTTTCAGGCCCTTCAGCATAGTGACTGGGCAGACACTGCAGAGGAATCTGATTCATCTTCCATTGTCTTCTCACAACCTGACCCTTTTTCTGACACAATGCCCAAAGCCAGACCCTCCAAAGACTAAAAAGTGGAAAACAAAGGGTATTCTTCGAAGTTCTGGAGATGATGTTTTCAGGGCTCACACCTTTTTCTTGAACAATGATTGCTAATATTTCCTTTGGCACCTGCAATGTGAATAGTATATGGACCAAGAAAAAGTGTCTACCAACTTTTTCAGTTTTGCAGGATCTACAATGTACTGTTTATTTGTTGCAGTATGTATGATTATATACTTTAGAGGATATACATAATGCAAAGAAAGAATGGAGACAGGGGCCCTCGGACCTCTTTTGGTCAATTGGAGAGGATACCTGTTTGGGGGTTGCTATACTATTTTCCACCACACTTATTAAAGTTACTCAACTTATTGATTTAGTCCCACGAAGGGTGTAAGTTTAGATATCCTTTTCTGTGGGAAAGCTTTCTGTCAATATATATATATATATATATATATGTATGTATGCCCTGCAATCTAAATTTGGCAGAATAGACATGTTTAAACTCATCCAGTTGTATTTATATACCTCAAAGGGAATTTGTTTTGGTGGGGATTTCAGCTGTGGGCTTTCCCCGAAAGATTGGGGTAGGAAAATGGAAAAGACATTTTGTAATACATATTTTTTGAAAGCAATATACAGTACCAAAAGGTGGGATTGTAGGAGGTTTATTACCATGTGAAAAGAAACTCCAGAACATATGTTTTTTTAAAGGTCCTACTTCTTCCAAAATCAATTTTTGGTTCCTGTCTTCCACATTGCCAATACAGGTAGTAGGTACCCTTCCTTTAGAAACATCAGACCACAAATTAGTAAAAGTGATATTATGCAGTCAGTTGGGCCAGACTACAGGCCCTGGTTTCTGGAGAATGAAACTTTTTTCACTTACAGATAAGGATTACCAGGGTGACCTTCTCAATTTGCTTAATACTAGACAATCACTGTATTCCATTTATGATGACCAAACAGAATTGTTGGAGAATACAAAACTTGAAATTAGAAATTTAGCGCACTCTTTGGAAAACAGTTTAATACTTTTAAATATATCACTTATTTAGGTCATAGAGTACATTTACATAAATTGTTGTCATTAGCTAAACATTCTGGTTTGGATTTATCAGACCAGATCAACAGTACCAAGGAAGAAATGTGTAAATTTCAGTATGACCGTGCCAAGACCCTGTTTATTGAACAAAAATATGGACCACAAGGAACTAAATTTCAGGTAAACCCTTGTGACCGCTATGCTGAGTGGGTTAAACACCAGGTTTTCTCTGAGGTGATGAGACTGGTAGACATGTAGATAAGAATGGGATGTTACAATCAGTTTCTGAGCATGTCTGTAAAACTTTTGATACAGATTGCTATACTGGAACTGAGAATTGGGATTTTTGTCTTCCGTACATTTACCACAGGTCATAGAATCAGACAAGACCTTCTTAGCAGCGGATGTCACAGAAGCAGAGGTTACTGCATCTGTAAACTTGCTATCAGCTAATTCCACCCCAGGACCTGATGGAATACCTAGTGAGTTTTATGTTCATCATGAGAGTACCATACTTGTTTATCATGAGAGTACCATACTGTTATCTCTACCTGCTGCCGGCTATGTAAACCGTTGTTTTTTATTGTATTGACCTTGTTGCTTGATGCACTTAAATGTAATGTTTACTTGTTTTTTCTGTTGTTCATGAATGTACCTTGTAATCTCCCGGGTCGCACCTGAAAATAGGCACTTGGCTGTCTAGCATGCTTACCCAGTTAACAAAAGCAAATAAATAAATAAATTATAAAAGATTTTCACAGCAACTCCCCATACTTATGGTACTGTTCAACATCATGATAAAGTTGGGCCATCTCAGTCATAGTACGTGTTAAGGAGCCATGTTCTTTTTGTATAAAAAAGATGACAAGTCAGATCTGCATAATTGGTGGCCCCTAAGCCTCCTAAATTCTGACTTTTAAATCTTAGCAAAGAGTTTGGGCAAAAGGTTAGTTACGGTAGCTCAGTATTTAACTTCCCCTATGCAAACCTGTTCAATTCCAGGCCGTACAATACAGCAGAACTTATTGTGTATCAGGGAAGTCATTGAAAGGGGGGCCTCTATGAATTTGGATGGCATTGTAGTCACGTTGAATCAAAAGAAGGCTTTTAATTCTGTGAGGCATGTGTACCTTTGGGAAGTTCTTCGAGCATATGGAATACCAGAAATGTTTCTTAATATGATTCAGTTACTATACCAGAATGCTGAAATATTACCATTGCTTAATGGGTGGAGAGGGGCTTCCTGCCTATTAAAACAGGATGTCTGCCAGGGTTGCCCATTAAGCCAATTATTGTATGTTTTCAGCTTAGATCCTGTTCTTCGATGGTTAGAAGAAGCAACAGATATTACCCCTATGGCAGCAGGTCATGCTATTATCAAGGTATCCACTTATGCAGATTACACTGTTATTTTTGTTAGAGATACACCTTCTGGAAAAAAAAGCAGTATCTATAATAGAAGCCCTTACTCCAATAATAGGTATTACAATTAATAAAGGAAAGAGTAAAGCTTTAGCTGTAGGAATAATTGCTGAAACAGATATGGCAGGTATCAAGGCTACAAGACGTGAGATAGAAGTCCTGGGGATCTTTTTTGGATATGGAGTCATGGATACCAAAAACTGGCAAACTGAATTAGATGTGGCAGAACACAAAATTTGTAAATGGAAATTGTGGCAAATGACTAGGAAGAAGAGCTTTCTTTTTTTTACTAAAAACCTTTATACTTCCAATTTTTTGTATATTGCTTACATTTTTCCAATACTGACTCAATTGCAGACTAGACTTTTTAGGATCTTTGTTAATAATTATGGGGTAGTGGTTTGAATCCAGTAAAGCATAGTCATACATACTAACTGGTTAAGGGGGAGTGGCCTGGGAATGGTAAATCCAGTGGTTTTATTCTTTTGCTTTTTTTTAATATGAATATAAATCCCATTCTTGTTAAAATGCCTTTTCCATAGGTCCCTTGGTTCAGGGACAGGCAAGCTCCCTTACTTCATCTGTGAGATCTAGGAATAATAAGATTCTCTCAAGCTTCATCCCCCCTCTAACTTTATCAAAAGCAATTTCTATAGAATAAGGCAATGGGATCCATCTCAAATACATATGCAGTTCCTCACTAGAAAACAGCTCTATGCTCTAATCTTACATAGAAACATAGAATTTGACAGCAGATAAGGACCACTTGGCCTACCTAGTCTGTCCATGTTCCCTACCTACTGTCACACCGTAGATCTTACTTGATCTTCGGCTTTACTTTTCCCCTTAATCTTATCCCATTCCTTCTTAAATCCCATGACAGTTTTTGCTCCCACCAGCTCCTCAGGGAAGCTGTTCCAGGCATCCACCACCCTTTCTGTGAAAAAGTGTTTTCTTACATTTCCCCTGATTCTACCCCCCCCTTCATCGCAAGACACCTCGTTCTTGTGCATCCTTTTCTCTGAAAAGGGCTTTCCTCTTGAATCTTATTTATACCCTTGAGGTATTTGAAAGTCTCTATTGTATCCCCCCCTCTCCCTCCTTTCCTCTAGTCTGCACATATTGAGGTCCTTCAGTTTCTCCTCATAGGGCTTTTGATGCAGATCCTGCACCATTTTAGTTGCCCTCCTCTGGACTGCCTCAACTCTGTCTATGTCGTTTAGGAGATGAGGACTCCAGAACTGGACACAGTATTCTAGGTGGGGTCTCACCAGAGACTGATACGGAGGTATCACCACCTCCCCTCTTTCTGTTGGCGATAATTTTCCCTATGCACCCTAGCATCCCACTGGCTTTCCCCACTGTCTTGTCACACTGTTTGGCAATCTTTAGGTCATCAGATATGACAACACCCATGTCTCTGTCCTGTTTGGTGGTCGCCAATACCACTCCCCCATTTTGTACTTTGATCCTGGGTTTCTACATGCCAAGTGCATTATTTTGCATTTTATTTGCATTGAAACTTAGTTGCTACTTTTTAGACCACTTCTCAAGCTTACCTAGATCTTTATTCATTTTTCCACCCCTCCCCCTGGAGTGTCCAGTCTATTGCAGATTGTTGTGTCACGTGATCATTTCTTTAAAGATCATGTTTTTCCTGGCAGTACTCGAGTCTCTCAGGACAGTATTTTAAAGGTTACTCTTGACAGGCATATCCCAGAGAAAATGAAGAATGTTATATGGCTTTACAATCATGAAAAACTGAACATCAGAGGTAACTGGAGGCATAAAGCTATTACTGATAAGGTTTGCTTGCAACCCTACTGTGTTGTGGAACAAGAAAACAATGCAACTTCTTTTTTTTGACTGTTCCTATGTAATAGACTTCTGGACCTTGCTTGCCCATATGTGGAATGAACACTGTTTTTCTTATATCTCTTATGATACTTTGATTTTAGGGCAATTAGATAACTCAGAGCATATAGTGGCACAGCAGCACATTATACGTTCTATTTACCTAGCAGACTTCTACGCCACTGGACCTGCTTTATAAAGGTCAATATGAGATACATAATGTAAACCACCAGAAATTTTCTTCTTTGGACAGATCACAGTTTCAGTCTTTCTGGAAAAATGTTCATTGGGTGGAATAAGGGTATGTAGCCTTATTTTTTATTTTCCATACTGGATTTAGCTGCTGTATTTTCTGTGCATTTGATTTTTTTTGTTTGATTCTTTTGTACAGTTTTTTTCAGTTTAATTGCTGTTTTTGGTTTTGCCAATAAAAAAAAAAATCTCCTACTCTTTTCAAGAAGTGCCATGGGATCTTTAACGTTCAGCTCAACAACCACCAGAACAGGCAGATGGGATCATGAGTTAATGTCTCATCTGAAAGACAGCACCTCAGGAGTGCAACATCCCCCTCATGCTACAGTACATCGTCAGTATTGGGATTTAACTCCAAGTTCTTGGTGTGGGGCTAAAACCCACACATTTCCAATCTTCCAGCCTCAGAGGCAAGTATGCAACCTGCTGAGCCACTGACACAAGTGCTGTGCACAGCCCACTACTAAACTATATTTATACTGTATACTTTCATAATTGCTATGATCTTTACTGTTAATTTACTCATATAGTTTTGTCTCTTCACTGTTAAAACTGTATGCCTGCATTCCTTGTAACCTTCCGGTTCGTACCTGAAAATAGGCATTTATTTGTCTAGTGTGCTTACCTGGTCAATAAAAACTAAATAAATAAATATTTGGGCTTGCATACAACATAGGCTTGGTTTAGCTTATGGCTTGTGCATGAACTGGTTAATGATCCTTTATTAATTAACTTTTTTATATGGTTTGCCTTGAATAAGGCATTTTTGTATTTTTTTTAGTTTATTTATCCTGTATAAAGGATGATTGAATGCCGGTTTCCCAATTGATGAACATGCCGAAATCCGATGTTTTGGACACCATTGAAACAGGTCTAAAGAAACTTAAGTTTCCCATCAGCATTTTAGTACTTCATCATGTTGCAGCACTTTTTATAGGGAGCACACACTGAGCATGTCCAGGTTGTTGCTGAGCAATGTGACATGCAGCAGCCAATTAACAATGCCGGAGATCAAGAACTCCTCAACCTGCTCACATTTCCTGCCATTTCCAGCTCTTTCTCACAGGGGAAGGATTTAGCATCTGAAAGCTCAACTTATGTGACTAAAAGTGACTTTTGTTCAGAAAACATAAGATATCCTGACAGAATCACACACTATTATTCCAGTGAACAAATTTTCATTATATTTAATTGTAGTTTCAGGAAGACAGGCTAGTAAATTTATGCTGCAGAGGGGATGAAAGCATGCACAGTGTGAGCCTGCAATGACAGCTGCAGGCCCTATAGTAGGAACATGGCAGAGTGACTTTAGTTTACTGAGAAAGATGGAGGGGGAGCATGAAGGATATATTTTATAAATCATTTGCATGCAGGTGGTGTGGGCCGTAGCACACAAATTCATCTTTATTTTTTTTTTTATGTGTTTTTTTTGCTCCTGTGAGTGAAAACTAAGTGAACTAGATTGCTGTAGTGAGACACTGGGTGTCTCAGTGAGGGTAAGGAGAATTCAGAGAGTGTGTTAAAGTGGGTGATAGGCATGTGTGCATGGGTGTCTACTGTGGGTGATAGGCATGTGTGCATGGGTGTCTACTGTTGTGTTGCCATATAGAACTATGAGGAAATGAGCAGGTGGCGAAAGAAATACAATGGAGGAAAGGAGCAGGGAAAGGTTCCATGATGACAGGCCCACCAAGTACTAGTTCTGTAAGTGATGGTGGTGAAGGACTCAGGACAGGAATTGTGAGTAACTGTGGTTTTGCAGGGACTATGCCCAGACTAGACCTTAGTGTGTGATATTATGGTCAAAAAAACATGGTTCATTAGTCCCCAGACCTCCACTGGTTCCACTCCCCTGTAAGCAGCTTTCCCAGCCAATTGTCTGGTGCATCAGCTGATGAAACCACCCTGAGCAGTTCAGAAGCACACCAGTCTCACCCTCTTCCTGGTTCAATTGCTTCCATTTTCAGAGACATCCGTCTTCACTGGTCTCTATGTCTATTTCATGTAAAGTGAAGTGAGAAAGGCAAAATCAAGACCAATCACATTTTCTTGAGTCTGATGTTTTCAAGTTATGTAAAATGAATTGAGAAAGTCAAAATCAGAACCATTCACATTTTCTCGAATCATGTTTTCTCAAATCATGTTTTTTAATTGAATATGTCTACTTTATGTAAAATGAGGTGAGAGAGGCAAAGTCAAGCCCAGTCCTGTTTACTTGAATCACGTTTTCTCGCGTCTAATATTTACTGTATCTACTTCATGTAAAATTAGGTGAGAAAGGCAACATTAATACTAGTCACATTTTCTTGAATTGCACTTGCTTGAATCTAATATGTATCTACTTCATGTAAAATGAGGTGAGAAAGGCAAAGTCAAGACCAGTCATGATTTCTCATATCACATTTTCTTGAATCACATTTTCTCGGCATGTTCTTCCAACCATATGTGAGGCAGTATGGATGAATATGGTCCCACTTTTAAAGAAGGTGGAAAATTTATGTACATTTCATTATACCAAGATCAGTACAGCAACATTGCTTAGTATGACAAACTGCCGATTGTGTTGTATCCAAATTAAGCTCCAGCACTATTCCTTTACTGCCTCCACCACCACCAGATTCTTCAGGAGTTGTATGGAAACAGGCAACCTCACCAATAGAGTGAATAGTTTACTTAATGTGTTGATAGTGGAGGGGTAGCACAGTGGGGATGACCACAGACTGTTTGTGTGTATTTGCTACATAAATGGACTTTTAAGTCATGAAAAGACTTGAAAACTGGTGCCTGCTTTACTTCGAGGTGGTGAGTGCCCAACTGGTCACATGTGAATTCTTTGGTTTATCCAGTCACTTCTAGACATCTGGATATGCCCTCATAATCTGAGGGTGGAAATCTTTGGGCCGGACAGTGGCAGTAACATGCTGAAGGCATGCATGATGGAGATATCCACCATGCACCTTGTTGTCCACATGTACTTAATCTGGTGGTGAGTCACATGCTTGACAGACATGTACAGTTAAAATAAATACTTGATACTGTGCTGGACATCACTTGCTATTTCCATCAGTCTCCCAAATGCGCTGCGCTCCTCCACCATTACCAGCAGAAGCACAGTGTTGCTCAGTATTGCTTAACTAAAGACCTTTCCAACATCTGGAACTCTATCATTTATATGGTGGAGAAACCTGTGGAACAGAAACCTGGCTTTGGATTTTGATGATGTGGCCTCTGTGTGTGTTGGGGGGGGGGGGATAGTTGTCACAGGTACAGTGATTTGTCCTGCAAAATCTTTTCCACTTTTGCAACCATATGAACAGGACACTAAATATTTCAGTGTTGAATCAGCAACACTTAACATGACCAGTCCCATGGTGTGTCTACTTGAATGCAGTACAGTCATTCCTTTGCTGTCTATTTGAATGCCTTATATCCCATTATTTTTTTATTATATTTTATTAGTATTTTGTACAGAAGATTACAAAAACAAAAAATGTAAGGTGACCATATAGTAAGTAAGTAAATCGTTTTTATTTTTAAAGTGCTGCATTCCAGAGGATCTAGGTGCTGTACAAGTAAGGCAGAGCATCCATTTAAAATTAAGCAATAATGCCTGACAGGGTGTGTGTTGTGCTGGGATAATGTCATGCCTCAGGTGGTTGGGCACGAGGCTGCAGGCTGAATGCATCCAACAACTGAGGCGTGATGTTATCCTAAACGACACACACCCTGGAGGGCATTATTGCTATTATAAAATGGCTCATTGTTATACAGAATAAAAAAAATCATTTTAAAGATTTTTTTTGTGGAAAAATATTTTTGTTTGTTAAGAGAAGATGAAACAATCAGTCAAAAGCTCCATAAAATGCTCATCTGCAGGTTCACAGTGAGGCTGAGACTAGACTCGTGATGTTGTATTGGGATAACAGCACGGGTCCAGCCCAAGACTGACCAATCAGGATTTTTTCTTGCCATTGTATAAACACTAATAATACATTACAAACAATATAAAATCAGCTAAAAATCAGCTAACATTTGCATAAAATTACAGTCTGGATATGCCTTCCTAAAAATTATTTTATTTATTCATTTTATATGAATTTTGGTAACCAGGTAGGCCCACTGAGACCATGCAGTCCCCTTTTCAGGGGCAACCCGGGGAAGGGTACATAGGACTGATAGTTTACAGAGTACAAAGAGGCACAGTGCTATACATAATCAAAAGAAATAATGTCACAATGTAGTACACTAAGTAGGGCTATAATAGATACAGTATGAAAAGTTCTATATACATTCTTTGGTGTCATGATAATGCTGAAATTCAGAAAGGCTTTACTGGCTTTTTCCTGAGATAGAGAGTCTGTGGCTTCCAGGGCCAAAAACAATTAGCACAAAAGCTGATTTTCTCAGTCAGATGGCTGAGGTATGCGATGCATACTAGGAGGGAGATTTTGAAGCTGTTACAGCTGGAGTCTCAGATCCACCATCTTGAACCCATGAATGCCACCCTAGATGCCATTATTAGTGATCTTCATCAGCAGCTCAACAAAGCAAGGTTGGTGGTGGTAGTAGCCATGGTGGCACTAGTGGTAGAAGCAGTGATGATAGTGGTGGAAGAGCAGTTGGTGACACCACTAGTTAATTTGAGTCATCACAGCAGCAGGATGCAATACTTATTAAAGAAGTGACAGAGATGTTTCTGAAACAACTTGCAGGGTTGACAGGATTAGACTACACATACTTTGTGGCATGGCAACAATACTGAATCCCTGCTATAAAGATGTGTTCATTCCTCTGTTTCAGGCATCCACCACTCTTTCAGTGAAATAGTACTTCCTCACATCCATCTTAAACTTCCAGTTCCAGCTTCATTGCATGCTGTCAGGTTCTGGTGCACTTTCTTATTTGAAAGAGACTCCCCTCCTGCATCCTGTTCATCACCGTGAGGTATTTTTAGGTATCCATCATGTCTCCTCTCAATCTTCTCTATTCCAGGGTAGTGGCACAACTCCTTCTCCTGATGACACTACAACAACTTAATCACTGTCATCACCAACAAGCGCAATATGATTGGGTATACCACAAAGCACACAGGGTAAGTATCAGTTAAATAAGATCATCACCTGACTCATCCACCATGAATGGGACAGAAATGAAATGAGTGACATGAATGGCTATGCAGAGGCGTGTACAGCCAAGTTCTTCAGATAATCTCTAGTCAGTAGTTAACTACTACAGCTTTTGTTGTCAGTGGGCACTATCTATTCTCAAACTAAGTTCAATTAATGTAAAAAAAATTAAAAAAAGAAAATTCTACCAAAACAAATATCCCTCTGTGGATGGAAAAAATTGGGAAGAGGAATGTAATGCCATACATTTTATGACTCTTTATTTCTTTTTGTTTTGCAATTATCATCAAGATGCAGGCCAAGAAATATAGGCAAACCAGGAGAAGTTATAAAATTCAAAAGTAGAATATTATTATTATCAATAATAATAAAAATAAAAAATAAAATTGTGTTGGATAGCTCTTGATACAGGCAGTTCAAACAAACAGAATCTTCATCTGAAGGTCTCTTTAAAATCTCTCTCTCTCTCTCTCCCTCTCTGCATAACAAATAAGACAGGATCTTACCCAACCCTGTCACATATCCCCCTCTTTAAGAGGAAACTTATTTTTTTCTCTCTTTTTTCCAAAACCTTCTTTTATTTGTCTTGTAACATTACATTAGAACATTTACAGTTCTTTGCATATCCGGCATCCCTTTTTCATGACACCTAGTACAGCAAACATTTTAGTTCAGCACACATAATTTTTTAACCTTCTGAATTCTCAATTCCTGAACCATATTTTGACAGAAAATCAGCACTGACATTCTCTTTTCCAGATTTGTGCATCACTTTGAATTTATACAACATCACCAACATAAAAAAATAATATTGAACATGCCAGTGTTAAAAGTAGGATTATTCACATGATATTGTACTACTACTACTAAACACTTACTTTTTTCAAAAGAGAGGATTATTTGCAAGTTTTGTCATCTTCATCAATAAACTTCTTTATTATTGGCTTGACAGGATTGTATCAATGCTATTGTTCCACATATGTACTCTAACCTTGATCTCTTTTGTCATAGGATAAAGCATATGGACTCATCGGGCTGGATATTCAAACTGCACCATTCTGTGGCACAAGCCCTTGCGCTGCTCAAAAAATTGCACAGGGGTGTGGCCGGGGCGATATTCAATGGAGTTGCGCTATTGAGCAACTCCTTTGAATATTGCCCCCCGGCCACAGCCACTGTGCATGGCGCAGTGGAACTTGCGCCACCGCAAGTGGTCAGAGTGGAGCATTCAGATGAGGTGGCACAAGTTCCATTGCGCCATGCGCAAATTTCCGATATTCAAAAGGTGACATGCAAATGGGGCCATAATTTATGCAAGGCACACAGGGGGCCATTTGCATCTAATTACAGCCCCATTTGCATGTCATTAGCTTGCAGGTGTGTCATTCCCCCACGATTTGCACCTGGCGCCCTGCCCGGTAGCAGCCGTGGGGACTGGACTTCCTGCAGCCCGGCAAGGGACACAGAAATGTACCCCCGACTGGCCCGATCGTGGGTAGAACAGAGTTCAAACCCACTCCCAACTAGCTGATCATGGGCAGAATGGAGTTCAAACCCCCAACTAGTCCGATCATGGGCAGAATGGAGTTCAACCCCATATCACATATCTGGACTGCCTTATACGGTATGGGCTGCCGCCCATTGGCTCTTCTCTAAACCAATGGGCATGCAGCTCTGTCGAGCTGTCAGTTGGCGGGTGGTGGGGGCGGCAGGTGGGTGGGTGCTGCCGCCCACTGGCTGGCGGAGGGAGGCGGGTGGTGGGGCTCTGTGGGTGGGTGGGGTGGGGAGGCCACTAGATCACCAGGGAAATTGGACCTTGGGGGGTTTGACTCTTATGCCCTTGATAGGGGCTTCATGGTCCACTGGACCCCAGGGATATTGGTCTTTGGGGGTTGAACTCCGTTCTGCCCACGATCGGGCTAGTCGGGGGTTCTATTTACGTTATGCCCTCGATCGGGCCAGTCGGGGGTTCATTTACATTATGCCCGTGATCAGGCTAGTGGGGGGAGTGTGTTCTGCCCGCGATCAGGCTATGGGGGTTTACTAATATGCTCGTGATCAGGCTGCAGGGGCACAGGGAACAAGTGGAGGCCACCCACAGGTGGCAGCTGCTGTGTTGTGCCCTGCAATGTGGCAGCTCACCTGTGGGTGGCCCTCGACTTGAATCCTTTTTGGCTCAAAGTTGTGCAGGCGCAGGTAGGGGTTGCGCCTGCACAACTCTGCACAGCCAGCTGAATATCGGGCTATGCAGTTTATGCATGGTTCCTCCCCCTCCGGTTGAGCATGCCTTCATTAGCATTGCGCTGTTGCTCAGCATGACTTGGGGGGGCGCAACTGCCTCCTGCTGAATATCGCAGAATGACGCATTTCGGACTTGCGCAGGCACAACCCTATTGCGCATGGCGCAACCCTTTTGAATAGCCAGCCCACCTAATTATCCTATAATTTGGGTGCAACTGGGTGCAATGAAAAAGCAATTCTTTCAACAGAGATAAAATAACACTATCAGGTTAAATTCTTGTAAACCTCACTATGCCCTCTATACCTGGTGGCCATGTTTACTTAATTAAAGCAGATCTTTACTTCATTTAGTTTAGTTTTCACTCTCTGACCCAAAATGTGTATATTTTAGTAAATTGTGCAGGTGTCATCTTTAGTCGTCAAAGTGAAGAGAAGATGGGTTTTCAAATATCAACATAAAGGAGAATAGTGATACAAAAAAATGCCACCTACCCCTTCCCCCACTCCCACCATTTGAAAAAGGCAGACATGCTTTCAGATTCTGTCCCTGCCTGTTCTTCTACTTCCATCACTTATGCCAGCTATACTGTCTCAGTTTGGGCTTTTGTTTCTGCTTCTAGTTTGGCTGCCATTCCTTTGATGATCACTCCTGAGCTTGATGTTGCAGGATGCCTACCTTTCTTCTATGCTTCCCTGGTACCAGGTCTAATATTCATGCAAAAAACTCGTGACTTAGAGTATGCATGGTGTAACTGACACCAACTGTTGTTGAGTCAGTCAGAAAGCATAGACAAACCAGGAGAAGATACAAAATTCACAAGTAGTGATTTATTATTATTAACAATGAAAACAAGAAATACAGTTGTGCTGGATAGTTCTTGATACAGGCAGTTCAAACAAACAGAAGACCTTCATCTGAGAGTCTCTTTAAAATTTCCAGCTCTCTCTGCACAACAAATGGGATAGGATCTTACCCGACCCTCTCACAGTGATGCATAACTTGTTTTTCATTAGGAATATTATTATATATAATTTTTAAATCAATTGTGCCTTACAGGGAGTATACCACTTCAGGTCAGCAATGAATAGGAAGTATTACCGTAATTCTATAGTAAACACTATTACTGTAGCTCACACTCAGCTTTAGTAGTCTTAGTGGGATTTGTAGGTTTCACAAACAGTAATTCACAGCAGATGCATGCAAATAGCACCTGCCACAGGTCAGCTACATTAATTAATATTAATTGTTGACCTCAAGTCTTTTTACCCCATGTTTAGCCAGCTTTACCCCATGCCAATTACTGCATTTGGGAGCCAAAGAGGTCTAGCCAAATTCTTGAAGCTGAAATGCATTTATGGGCCAACTCAAAGTTGAACTGAAGTTGCCAATGGCACACTTTCCGTACCCTTACTCTGGATAATCCAGCTAAGATCAACATTTCTTTTTGAGTGGGGTCCTGTTTCTACCCAGTGTTACAGTTGAATGGGCTGAAGGTCACAGGACAAATTACTTGCCCAAGGTCCAATGGGGAGCCTTTAATCTTTGTCATGGTTCAGTGCCACAACCATACCACAGTGCCTTCCTTTAAACGACGCTTAGAAAATGGTCTAAGAAAACCTGGACTCTGATTGGCTGATAGCACTGGCAAGGTGGGTATCTATCAGACAACAGAGCCTGACTATTAAAAATGCTGGTGCCAACCGACCTCATCACAAATATTAATGGGCACTGCCAGTTTTTAAATTGCAGACCGACCATTATTTTTTCTCAGTAACCGAGATTTACTGACCAAGTGATATCAGGCAGTTCTCCCTCCCCCTGCTGTGTAGCATTAGTATCCACACACAACACAAACAAAACACATATGTAATATAAAATGAAAGTTGTTCAGTCACAGCAAACTGTTCAAAGCTCACAGAGCTTCTCACGTCCCATCATCCCCCCAAAACCGGCTGATCTATTGCCTGCTCTAAGCCGGCAGCACAGCTCCATCTATGGGGACTGGAACTTGGGAAAGTCCCATGTCCACTCCTCGGCCCAATTATCTGAGTCATACAGTCTGAAATTAATAGCCCTGCACAGTGCCTCAGCTAAAACTGGAACTGCTCATCCACAGAAAGGCACAGAAATCAACCAGTTTTTTCCCCCAGCATTAGTCTTCTTATTCCTCCCAGCATGTAAAATTACAGACCTCCACATCTTCTCTAGAACTCCATACTGCAACCACCCATCTGCCACCACCACTCCTCAGCCTGATAGTCCAATCCACTCATTTTTTAAGTTGTACCCTGGTCAGTACCCCAGCTGAAATCGTAACAGCGAAATCAGGGGAAATCACAGAAATATACCTGGTTTTTTCTTTGTAGGATTTGTTTTATTTTTCTTCCCAGCTCGGTCCACTTCCCTTGCTGCAAGGCTATGACCATTCCAACTGTCCTCAGCAGCTGTATACTACAGCCACCCCACCCCACCTATACAGCTCAAACCTGAAGCTACAGTTCGTTACTAACAAAAAAAAAAGCAAAACAAAAAGCACCCAAACTCATAGTTTTGTTGGCTAGCCTACATGTGCAGATTGCTAGCAACTGTACTGTTGTGTGGAAAAAGAAAGTGACATGGTGACTGTTGAGCAGAGTACCCAAAAGTTAAATAGGCTTGCAGTTTGGGGGAACTTTATGGGCATTTTTATGAGGGTTTAAATAATTGTGATTATAAATCTCTCTGCTTTCTTCCTTTAGATAATGTCTGCCCAACTAACTGCACTTTTTCTTATTTTCTGTTTTAGGGACTATTTTTTGTCCCACATTATGTTAAATAAACAAATTAATTAGTTTGTAAACTTAAAAATCTGTGTCTGTCTGTTCTTTTTCAGTTACTTTCCATTTTCTAAGCACAATAATACCCTCCAGGGTGGGCAGTATTGGGCAATACCGGACCTTCCAGGGGTCATAAGGCCCTCCACCTGCGGCATTGGGCCTCATTACATCCCTGGGTAGTCCGGTATTACCGAATACCACCCACCCTATTGGGTATTATTGCTTGCATACACACATCTCAAATGGAAGCTCTGCCCTGAGGCCTGTACTTCAAGTATGTTCTGCCATTCTGCCTCCATAAATGGAAACTGGCACTGTGTGTGCGCTAGTAGCATGCATTTACATTGCATGAGTGTAGTGGTGTCATTCAAAGGGTCAAAAATGCTCGCCTATTGGTGAAGGCATGTTCATGGCCTAGTGCTACTGTACCAAAACTGAGCAGTGACACTTAGAACAGCCATAGAGCTACTGTATGTTCGCTGATAGAAGATGTGAATGTGGGACCAATGAATAGGCAACGTACTGTATGCAGTAGATGAACAAGAACCTTTAAGCTTGTCCATCAGCCCTTGTGCCACTAGACCACCAGGTTTTGTATGTTTGTAGAGTTTAGAAAACATTCAGTGTTTAGAAAATATTCAGTGGTTCAAATAACATTTGACCACAAGGCCACAAAATGTGTCAAAGTACTGTATATTCATTTTGTTAAACCTTAAAATATTTTTAATATAAATATTTACCTGGAGGATACCTGGTATAGCTATGCCCCACTACAAACTATTCCATATAATAAATTAAAGTCCAGTGGTGCAACCATATTAGTTGTTTTCACTACTGCTTTTAATGAGGCAGGCTAGTGTGGCGTATCAGTGTTAAGTTACATGCTATTGCTCTAGTAAGGAATGTTAAAGTGTTGAACTACTGTTTAGCCTTCTGTGACAGAGTAGTGGCTTTGCCTGTATGTCAAATGTTAATAACCCAAGTCAATTTTTTTTCCTTCTACTATGTATCTCACATCTTCCTTGTAAAAAATGCTGCATGTATATGTCTGTTTGTATGATAGTGTAATTGTCATTAATTCCGAGTCGCCCCTGAAAAAGGGAACTTTGGTCCCAGTGGGTTTACCCGTTACCAAAATGAAATAAATAAATGAATAAACAAATAAAGGAGTTCAGTACACTGGTATCTCCATAAACTTACTACTTTAGAAAAAATGACTATTGTGACAAATACGTATTCATCAACCTTGTGCTCTGCACAGTCAACTGTTAGAAAATACTAACTAATAAAACACTTCTCACAGGCTTGCCTAGGATTCAGTGGGTCAGCAGGCAACATTGCCACCTCCACCCCTCCCCACCGAGTGCTATAAAAAGCACACATGTCCAAGCATCCTCCAGACACTCATTTTGTTGCTAGGGGCCACATGTCTGCAGCTTGTTCCTACCTAACCTCCCATTTCCTGCCACTGCCATGCAGCTGCTGCCTTGGTGTTCCTGCTCTCTCTGGTCTTTCATGCCGGTGTGCAATCGTTGACTTAGTCTGTGCCTCTTTGCCCATTGGCTGGGGCTTCTGGCTCGTTGCTTCCTGGTCTGCTGCCCAGTGTTATCCTTCAGGGGTGCATCTTCTACCGTTCCTGCCACCTGTATTCTGGTTCTGGTCCTTCTGGTGGTCTGCTTGGCTGTCATGGTGCCAGTTGCTGTGGGTGTTAACCTGCTGGCTTTCTTGGCTTGACACCCACTTGCTTGTCTCAGGGCTGTGCTGGGGGGCACTTTGCCCTTGCTCCATGCTGCACCCCCACTTCTCTTGCTCTGGGTGCTTGCTGGGGCTGGACCACTGTTCCTTGCTGGCTTCTGTGGCTGCTCCTTCCTGCCCCCTGGGCTGACTTTTCTGCCCCCCACATTCCTGCTTGTTTTGGGGGTCCCACAGGGGCCATGCTTCATTTCTTCCTCATGCCTTGCCTTGCTTGGCCTTGTCTGCTGCCAGCCTCCTGGCTTGCTGTGGCTGTGCTTTTCTTTGGCTGTTTGGGCCTTCCTGCCTCTTCTTTGCAGAGCTTACACTCCAGTGACTACCAGGCTTATGCTGTAACCACCATCAGACTCTTGCCCCATGACTACTGGGCTCACACCCTTTTCCTACTGGGCTAACACCACCTTGACAACAGGTTTCACCCAGGCTTATGTCCCACTAACCACTGAACTCCTTCCTCAGGCTACCTGGCTCATACTCCATGACACTAAGGCTTCACCTCGATGGTATTATCATGATTCAGCATGCATTGCCCCCCAGCATTGCACTGAAACTTACCAAGGCCCTTCAGGGCTTACTACACTCACCCATACAGTTCTGTACCAACTGACCTATGCCTGACTTGTCTGTCTGCAATCTTTCCTCCTGGCACTACCACCACCACCACTCCTCCTGTGATCAATTTAGTGGCTAGTTTGACTAAAGTACCTTGAGGGGGTAGCTTGATAGGGATAAGTGCAAGTGGTTGTCAGATTTCTTTTCTGTGCTGTAGTTCAAGGGTCTAGCCTGAGCAGTTATGTAGTCTGAGGGTAGTTTGGTTTTCCTGAAGTCCAGTGATAGTGCAGGCGAGGAACCACCTCTAAGGGTTCCATTGCCCATATGACTTCAAGAATGTGACACCCTCGCCTATTCAACCCAAGGGGTGTTTGGGCAGCTTGTTTGCTTAGCACTGATTCATCCACTGCACCTGCTATATACATAACAGAACTCTACCTATACCTCTTTCGTTAGTGGGAACTTGCTCCTAGGGACCTTGCTCTCTAACCACGAGGTGCAGCTCCAGCACTTAGGGCTCCTTGAATCACATAGTGATAATTCTGTGACAACCACTTAGGTTTAGCCTTCCTACCGGTTCACAGGTTCAGCATTTTTCCTTAGCAAAGTTCAGCTCCTCACAGGAGGCTAATCTTCTTTATAATAGGAGTCAATCACACTTCCTCTAAGGGTATGGCTTTCTCTCTGGGTCCCTTTAGTAATACAACATCAGTTCTGTGACACATTTGAGGATTATCATTAACATTCTATTAGACAGATGGAGTGAGTTCATAGTTCCACCAAAGTATTCCAATCCCCTGTTCCTTCCTCAATTACACAAAAGCTCAAGCCATTTGAGTTGTCCAGTTTTTCTTCATCTTCTTTGCTCCTGGTTTTCAGAGTTTCCTAGTATGCTCCAACATGAAAGACAACTGCATGGCTTGGATTGATGATGACCTAAAGCTTTGCATCCCCAGAGGTTTCCTCCACATGGTTTTTTTTCTCTTCTCCATGCTAAAGATCATAAGCATTAGCGAAGCAGATTGCATGTTAGAGGTCCACTAGTCAAGTTGGGATTCAGATGGTAGCTCCTCACTCAGTACAGCTGTGGCCTTCTCTCACTCCTTAGCAAAATGATGTCATGATGGTTTTCTATGTCTTCAGCTCTGAGTTTTTTGGCATCATCTCTAAGCTACCATCATCCTAGGGATCTCACCCCTGCAGCACCTCTAGGGGTTGAATCCTCCTCAAGAGAGTTAAATGCCTTGGTATCTCAAAAGGGTGGTAGTTCTTCCAGAACAGAGAGCATGAAAGGTCACACATATCCAACCATAATCTATCCCATTGTAGCAAAGCACTACCATGTTCATAGGTTGTATAAGCATTCTACACACTTAGTCATCCTCTGAGCCAGTGAACTGGCAAGCTTGCCTGGGGTTCAGTGGAGCAGTGGACAACATCCCCAGGCCCCCCACCAAGTGCTATAAAAAGTACACATGTCCGGGTATCCTCCAGACCCTCATTTTGTTACTCCCACCATACACCTCCTTCTCTCTCTCTCCATCTGGGCATCTTCCCTAAGGTACTTTTATCCCAGGGACCTTGCTCCTGTAACTACACTAGGGGTGGAACCCTCCTCAAAAGTGTTTCATGTCATTGTACCCCAACGATGTGGTAGTTCCTCCTGAACAGGGAGTGAAAAAATCCACATATATCCAGCCATAACCTCTTCTATAATAGGACAAGCACTACTATGTTTCACAAGCATCCTTCACACTTGTAGCTTGATCCACAGTCAGCGCACAGCTGCTCCACACCTGCAGAGGACTGTGGAATGCCATGAAGGCCCACCCGCATGCAGGAAGTGCAACTTTGGGGCACTCTGTGGCATCTACAACCTGACTGTGTATCCACTCCATGCCTGTGAACAGCTCTGTACTGGCCAAGTCCAGGTTGGACATCAGCACCATCCACAGCTCTGCCGGAGCAGCGAGCATGGCCAGAGGAGAGGGTGGACACTATACAGCCTTACGGGCTGCCGGCTATGCACCCCTATTCACCTGGTCATTCCTAACAAATCCATGCCTGAATGACCCTCACTCCACCAGCCCCAGCCCCAGGAGTATTGTTATGGGGTAGGGGGAGGGCACTGGCACCAGCCAGTGCGGAACAGAAAAGGGCTACACTTGATAGAAGGAGATGGTGCAGCCAATGGAGGACTGACATCAGCTGCCATATCCCATGGACTCCTGTGCTGCATGGAGCAGAGGATCTCCTGCAGGGTCACCCAAGGCATCTGATTGGATGCCTGGGGATCCTTGTCGAAATGCCTCTGGTGACACCCACAGCCCCTACAGAGGGACTCTATGCCAGCAGGGGGAGGGGACAGGGCAGTGGATCATACTCGTCTCTCCCCAGTCCCGGGCGGATGTCAACCTGGAGGGTATATGCCCTTGTTGAGCATATCCCCACACTTTTTGTGGATCGAGCCCTAAATCATCTGCTGAACCATTGAAGCAAAAGAAGTCTTGGGTAGCATAAAGGGTACAGTGATGCCAGTTTTTATCATACAACCATACTGAACTTCAGGAATTCAGCTTGCATTCTATTGCAAAGTACTTTGTGGAGTTCCTGGCCATGAGCTCCTAATGACAGGAATCCCCCAAAATTACATTTAGAACAAAATAAGCAGCTTTTTCCTGAAGGTTAATTACAGCCCAATTATAAGTCATCAATGATCTTGAATCTGTAGTCTTCACTAGGCTGCTTAAGTTCATTAATGACAGTAAGCTGGCCAGGGTTGTGAACTCCCTTGAATGTGGGGGTCAAACTTCAAGAGGATATGAACAAGTGGGCTGTCCGGTTAGACTCCTGGTATCAGATTCAATGTAGCAAAATGCATGGTGCTAAACCTTTGAAAGAAAAATCGGCAGGACCAACACAACGTGCAAGGCTTCTCTTACTGCATTAGAAGAGGAAAATGGTCAGGGAGTCATACTATAATAAGCAAGGGAATGATAATCCTTTTTTCTATGAAGCTTTTTCTATGCTGAAGGCTAAGATTGGCTGTTCAGCCCTGTCCCATCGCCTCCTGATCAGCATCTGCTGCCTCAGGCACCTACTTATTCTAATGAGTTCTCCCATGGCTTGCCCCCATGGTATGGCCAGAGGAGAGAGAAAGGGCCCCCCAGTCCATGTATCCAGGTCAGACAAGGAGTCCTGGTCAGCAACGTGGGCCAGACCTAGGCAGCAGGGCTTCATTAAGCCCCTCTGTCAATTTTCTGTTTCCTGGCTACCCAACCCTTCTGCAAGGCTGGAGAAACCTATGCAGCACACACTTGTGGTCCCTCCCTTCTTGCCGCCCAAGCTGCACTGTCACCAGGCCTGCACCTGGTGGCAGTCTATGACTGTGTCAACATGCCTCCTCATCTTGGCCATCTCTTCCACAGGACAGGAGAGGAGAGGAGAGCAGCCCAGTGCATACTCAATCCTCCCTTGCACTGGCTGGTCCCTGGCAACCCAAGCCCATTCCTGAACTCTGGTTGCCGGTGTGGCAAGAGATAAGGTGCCCAGTGCTCCAGCACTCTGCACCACCAGGCCAGCTTAAAAGGGATGATAAATTATGATAAACAGTGCATTACCACCATCAAGAAGGCAGGGAGAATACTGTGGTGCATCAAAAGGGATCGACCAGATCAGAGGAAATAATCCTGACACTTTACAAGGCTCTGGTTAGGCCCTGTCTGGAGTAGTAAATACAGTTCTGGGCTTCTCAACATGAAAAGGACATTGAGAATGTCTAGAGGGTACAACACAGAGCCACTAAAGTGACCAGGGGTATGGAGGACATACACTACGGTATGAGAGATTGGAGGCCCTTGACTTTTATTTTATTTCTTTAGAACATATTTTACTTGGGGGGGGACTGACTAGCTCACATACTGGGTTGCCACTACCCACCAACCGATCTAGTTAGGTGGTCAAGAGAGGGTCCTGAAATAAAACTCTATATGAAAAAGAATGGGGAAGTTAGGCTGGGGGGGTGATCTTGAAAAGATGCCATTAGCGCCAAGCATAGTACCATGAGCTAGTAATTTGAAAACTTTAGCTCTGGCATTCTCTGGGGCTTTGGAAAAGGAGGGTGGTAGATGTAAAAAAAAATGTTTAAAAACTTGTTTTAAATACCTTTTGGCTGAATACTGACTACCACACATAGTGGACTATTCAGAAATTGTTACCAAATATTCAAGTAGCCTGTTATGTGTGGTATTTGGGAAATACTATTCAGTCCATGCACAGCCCTACAGTACACATCATGCTAAGATTTACAAAATATTTACAACAGAATAAATACTGTAAAACTAACTATTTTCACATACAGTAGTTTTAGCTCAAAAACAAATGCAACAATAACTGTGCAAATTTAATTTAGTGCTAAGTTATTAGCACCACATTCACTATAATAGAAAAAGTGCTAATAGCACTAATTAGGGCAACTTTTATTTTGCACTAATTAGTGCTTCAGCAGAAATAGTGAAAATGATTTGACAGTGAAAATTTTGATTTTCTTGCAGTTCATTTTTATTGAAACATTTTTCACAATGCAAAACAAAAAGCACACAGGAAGCAATAGTACAGCATGAATAGATAATACAGGTTTACTGTTAGAAAATGGGCTGGAAAAATACTGTATGCTGATTGGCCAAGAGTCTGGTCCAGGCACACATTTATTTTTCAACAATGCCCACTGAAAAAATATGCACCAGCTGGCACTGCCCACTTACCAAAAGATATCCCTGTGCTCACACTCGATTTGACTACAAAGTGGCTGCCATTTTCTGCTCACTTACCAAGTAACGATTCCCCCCCCTTGATTCTCTGTACCGAATGCTTCCACACTACACACACATGGGCATCCTGTACACAGTAACACAACTTCATGAGATTCCCCCTTTTAAAAAACAAAAACAACCCCAAAAAATCCCAGCTATTCTAGTTCAAAAAAGTAGTGCTATGCATGTTGCGTGCTCAGTAGTACTCCAAGACAGCCTGGCTCACTTTGCCTCCACTCCCATTTGACATAGAAAAATGGAGCATGTGTACTTTTTTTTTAAGAAAAACCCACACGCTTTTACATCCCTCACCTGATCATGGTCCATCTCCGAGCCACGATCTCTCTCTCGCCTGATCATGCATTATCTCTGAGCTGTGATCCCTGCTGCATTCATTGCCCGTTCTCTAATTGTGTTCCAAAGCATGGACTCCTGAATCAAATACACACAAAAAAATAAATATAATGGAGGAGAGTGTGGAGAAGATTGGACTAACTAGTGCAGAAGAGAGGGAGGGCAATAAAAGAAACAAGACAGTAAACAAAACTTTACAGTAAACTCAATAAGAACTAAAATAATTGTTTAACACTGTACTGCCCTCTAGTGGCAAGTATAACAGTAGAGGGACTACTTTATCAACTAAACCCACTTTCAATTCATTTGTAGTCATTTTGTTTTTATTTTATCAATTGTACTGAAACAAATTGACTTGTAGCCCATTTTCTAAGCATAACAATACCTTCCAGGGAGGGTGGTATGGGCTATACTGGACTTTCCAGGGGCTAAGGCCGTCTTCCTGCAGCATTGGGCCTCATTACACCCCCTGGGTGATCTGGTATAGTCCAACACCACCCACCCTGTTGGGTATTATTACCTACTTAATACATCACAGCCATAGATATAAAAAAAAGGTTCCACCATCGGAACGTGCCCACAATCCGGCACTGGGCAATTAGGGCACCAATCGGCAATGTCACTGATCACGTTTCTTGCAGGGGGTTGTGCCCCCCACATCCCCCCTACTGATAGAGTCCTACTCCGGGGTGGGTGGACCTCTGGAGGGGGTGCATCCCACATTTGGCACTCTAATTGCCTGGCGCTGTGATGCTGGCACTCTGAGCACCATAAGGGATAAAAAAGGTAATTGGATACAATTTCAAGGCAGAAACATGCAGTCATGTAAGCACTAAGATACAAGGGGGTGTGCATCAGACATTTCACGTGCCTTCAGCCCCTGGCTATGCATTAGAAGTGTCTAATGCACACCTCTGGAGTGTCTTATGGCACTTATAAAATGGGCCTCTATAGTTTACATACATATAATAATCTAATTGTTTATGTTTTTATAGAGAAACATTAAATCCTTAATGAAATTTGTTGTAAAATAGTTACTCCGCCTCCAAAAGATAGCTATATTTTTTTTTCTTAAGATTTTTGTCCTAGTGTGTCTACTATAGCTGTAGCTCACCAGCACCCCCTACGGCATGGAGACAAAGACAGAGATGGGGTTTTTAAGAATGCATGGAATAGGCACAAGGGAATCATAGTGGAAAGGAAGGGGTCAGGCAGAGAGTGGTAGATCTAGTACTGTACGGTCTATGATAACAATGAAGGCAGGGGAAAAAGGCAGACTGGGTGGGCCAAGAGGTCCTTATCTACTATCAGATTCTATGTTTCAGTGTTTCTATGTCATACACACAAACAACCGCACACACGCACATGCACATTGTACATTGAATTTATTTTTATATAAAGTATAGCCATAGTTGTATGTAATAGTAAAATATGGTGACTGTGGTGCAAGCGAGTGGGAAGCCAAGCAGCAAGTGAGCAGAATGAGATAGTCGATGGCCAGGCAGGAGGAAAAGTGCGAGCACAGCATGACGAGAGCTGGTGAGAAATTTTTAGAACGAACACAAAAAAGTACACTGACCTGAAATGTTTGGTGTGTTTAATCTGCTTCATTTTAAGTCTGACTCCTGATTCCTATGACTATTGTTCAGTGTGTGTTTCGTGGTCGACAGTATCAGTCAGCTATTTTTGTTAATGAACAAGCAATCATGGTGGAGGGGTTGGCGTAAATTGAGCACCATCTTGTTTTATTAAACATTAACTCAAATAATTATTCTGTTTTATCAGTCATGTGAGACGTGTACAATTACAGGACACTGTGTGTGTGTCTATAAGGCATTAGGCTGTTCCCATGGTCTGTTTGAATTTTTAAAAATGGCAACTATTGAACTTCAGATAAAACAGAAAGTTCTAATGTATTCTTCTTGTGTTGTGTCCAGGTTATCAGCACTTGGTTTTACCCATACATTAGACTTAGCTAATGCACAGGTAACAGCCAATCAGCTTGCATAGTTTTCTCTTCCCATTTTATAACCATATATACCACAGTGTAGCCCTTTTGGCTATGGTCCCCAGGAAGTGTAATAGTACTGGCCCTGAGCTCTCCTCTCCATTCTCCATTTTGAGGTAGTAGTCATTTGTTTCCACGTGAGCCGTCATTGGAAAATGTCAAAGATTATGCTAGAGAGAAAGGGGGACAGGAGGCAGGCCTAAATGATAATCTTGGTGCAGGGATAGGAGTGAGGGTGAAAAGATGGTGACACAGCATTTATGGACTTGGGACCAAAAGTCCTGAACCAGTGGGCAGTTTCACAAGATGTGCAGTAAGTCAGCCCCAGGAGAGTTACACGTCCAACATTTATCATGATCCATGAGACCTAAGGCATGAAGCCTCACTGGGGTATAATACCATATCTGGAGGATTTTGTTCTAAATGAGGAGACTTCTGGTGCCTGGTCAGGAGGAATGGGCTAATTAACACTGTTTGGCCCATTGTGCAGTCAAGATGTCTATTCCCAAAGAAGTGTCCCATTTAACTTATGTCTATAACTCATACCAGTCTTACCTCTGGGAGCAGCCAGCCATATCTGCATGTGTGTGGGGGGGGGGGGAGAGGGGGCAATTTGGAAGTGTTGGACAGAGAATATTAAAGCAATCCTGTATAGCACTTCAGATCTGGAGATACTGCCAAAAGTCCTCCTTAGGGAGGTCATAATGCCCTCTAAATCCATTGTATGTGTGTAGGTGGGAGATGTTGGGTTGCCACAGTTAGCTGACTGATAAATACCTTTACTATACTAAGACTCACAAAAAGTAGGAGTGCCACCTACCTATAAGGAGAGGGGGTTTAACCAATGCGGTAGCATGGACCTTGAAAGAAGTCATCCTGTAACCAGGATTGTAACTTTTTTCCATGTCTTGAAGATAGGTAGGCTGGCAGTGTAGCCTAGAGGTTAAAGTAACAAGTCGTGAATGAGCTTGGTACATCCAGAAGTCATGGGTTTGATTCCCACAATCTCTGCTTGCATATTGTGTGACACTGAGCAAGTCACTTAACCTTCACAGTACTCCTGGGTCACCCCTGAAAACAGGCCTTTTGTCTAGTGGGCCTTATCCAGTTTCCAAAGAATAAAATAAAAATAAATAAAAGGTGGGATGGTAGGCCCTTTACCCCTGGGGGAATGGGGCAAAGAGATTGCCAGCTGGGTCAGACACTTATTCCATGTACCATTCAATGCAAACAGATTACAGAAGCTCTGTGGCGGGAAGGGGGAGAACCACTGAAGCATCTGGGCACTCCTAAAGGTTACTGTACATAATAAGCACAGAACCAAGGGAGACTCCAGCCCCCTTCTTTCCAGGAATCCCTTAGCTTTGCCCTGCTGTAGCAAATAGAGCCAGGGTTCATTCATGAACTGAATCTGAACTGAACGCAAATATTTTGATTTTTGCCTGATCAGAACCGAACTTGAACCCTGAAAAATAAAAAACAGATGAACCCAAACCGAATACAAAACCAGACCATGTGAGAAGAGGAGAACCAGCATGGAGGCAGTAGGGTGAATTCATTAGAACTTCAACTCGAACTGTTAAATTACACACAAAAAAAAACTCGAACTGAACTGAACTTGAACCCAAACTTCTACTTATCAAATCAAACTGAACCAAACTTGAACTATACCCTGCTGAATCCACATTGAACTAGAACCCTAAAAACACATTGAACCCTCCCTTTAGTAGCAAGGAGATTTGACTTCCCAGAGTAAGTTGCCAACCAGGGGGAATCTAATTGGGCAAACCAGGCTGTTGAAATAGGGAATGCCAAGTAGGCTAGGCAATGAATTACCTTAGGGGTCATGATCATTTTTATGGCAGTGAGTCTCCCAGGGAGTGATGGATGCAGGAGTTTCCATTGATCACAAGTCTCAAACCAAAGATTCTTTTATTTCTTGGATAGCAGCTTCAGGTTTTAACCACAATACAAGTGACGCCACCATTTCACCCTTATAAGGCTTCTTCAGGGAGACCATGGTCCTCCTGTGGTGTTAAAAAGACATATACAATGTTTTAATATTTCATATTCAGTTGCACTTAGATGTGTCTAAATTACATTTAATTTAATTTTTCCCAAGATTACTGTAGTAAAAGCAAATTCATTTGCTGTATCACATATGCTGTGTCTACAGACAATCCATAAGAGATTTATGTTACATATGTGGAGAATGCAAACTAGTACCTATATGAGACAGAAAAAAATATAACCAAGGAGTTGAAAAGTAAGCCTGACCATTCAGTACATTTGTTAGCAATGATATAGCAAATGAATTTGATTTTATTACACTAATCTCAAAAAGCTGAAATTAAATGTGAACTCAAGACACATCTTTTTAACACCACAGTAGGAACAGAATCTCCCTGAGGAAGCCCTTATAAGGGTGAAATGTTGGGGTCCTTATATCCTGGCCAAAACCCGAAGGTGCTATCAAATAAATAAAAGAAACTTTGGTTTGAAACAGAACTTGGTGTTTGGCTGACTGTTTTTCAATTTGACAGTTATTGGAGCCTTGTCAGCCCTGAAAGTAGACAAACCTTTGTTACTGACTGTGAGAGTACCTGAGGGAACTATATTTTGTGTGCATAGGATAATAGACTAACTACCATTGCATGATTCTGGAGCAATATGTGAGAATGGGGACATGATCCTAATGGGAGATTTACATTTTCCAGGAATAAACTGGCAAAAGTTAGACACATGCACAGGGACAGAAAAATAACTCATGAGAACACTAAGTGTAAACAATCTGACCCAACACGTTACAGAGGCAAGCAGGCAGAATAATATACTGGACCTAGTGATCACTAATATCAGCGGAGACATTAAGGGATGCAGTGTAAGGGAGCCATTGGGAAATAGTGATCACAGCATGGTCCAATACATCGTAAATAGGAAGGTCCACAGGGAAAAAGGTACCACCACTAGAAAGAGCTATGCAAAGACAAGGTTCCATGGAATGCATACGGTATTAGGTGAGTGGGACAGGAAAGTAGAATTTCAAGGAAAAGGAACAGGTGACAGGTGGGATAGTCTAAAAACCAAAAAGTTAGAGATGGAGGTTACCCCATTAACTTAGAAATATGATATGAAGGGTAAAGTTCCTGCATGGCTAACCAGTAGGGTAAAGAGATGCATAGGGAGAAAGAAAAAATATAGAAAGGCTTTAAAGGGACACTGTCAACCTTTTTTTGCGTCATATTATTTCTAGGTAAAAACCCATGTTTTATGATTACTTACCCTCTCTAAAATTCATTGACGTTGCTGTTTGTTTTATCTGCCTCCTTGCTTAGTAGAACAGAAATGCATGGTGATGTATAGTTACACCCAGCCTTGTTTTGCTTCAAATCCTTGAGCTACTCTGACTGCTTACTTCCTGAACATTAGAAACGCCTTCAATCAGTGCAATTACCCATAATACAATAGTCTCCTCTACTCCCACTGCATAATGAGTGGCTAGACTGAGTTGGGGGTGTCCCTATGTCCAGGAATGGTGCAGTGGGAGTCAGTCAAGAAATGTAAACAAACATGTTTTTGTGTGGTAACATCAGTATGGTGGGCTGTCAGTTTTTCACTTTTTAAAAGAAAGGAGGAATCAGAATCAAACTACCAGCTGCATCAGCAGTCTGTACAGAATGTGAACAATCATAAAATGTGTATTTTAAACTTGGGACACTTTGACTCCTAAGGGTTTATTTATCATTTATTTCATTTTTGTTTACCGGCTGGGTGCATTAGCCACAAGTGTGACTATTTTCAGACACAACCCAGGAGAATTACAGAAACAACTTCACAGTACAGACAACATTACAAACAGTGTACAGTTTTCAGTATTACTAAAAATACATATAACATCAAGATACTAATTAAAACAGTAATACAATATCAGTTGACAGGAAAACAGATGAACATACAAAATTTGAAGGCAATTATAATCATATTTATCAGACTATATTAAGTGCTCCATATGACCATTGACATATTCACGGTAAAGTAAGGGCACAGAAAGAGAGAGAAATACCTTAGTGAGCTTAGCAGAGGAGTGCAAGCTGCCTAGGGTGGCTTGAAACGGGTGCATTGGGCATGTTTAACAAGAAGGGTGTGGTGCATTATCTTGAAAGTAACGCGGCTAGGTGCTGAGCTTGACAGTGTCCCTTTAAAGACAAATCTAAAGGAGGACTGGTAGAACTTCAAAACATCATAGTGAGATAAGGGATATGTAACATGGACCAGTGGAATACATGATTTATTTTCACAAGAGCTGTTTGACATTGGATAACCTCACGAATGGCGTAAGCCACGAGTGATGTGCCCAAGGTCAAACAGCTTGAATGAATATAAATCATGTATTCCAGAAGGTCGCTCTTATGAATTCCATTTATGCAATAGGGATCCTTTAGGATAGTGCAGGGAGGTTTGTTTTTAATGGTTTATTTAATTTTTAAACTAAACTTACATGGATCTTTGCAGTTTTCCCAGTGTAGCTCTGCTTAGCATAATGGTTGCAAAGCGGTTGTTATGGATGCTCCAACTTTATATTATGGCCAGTACATAATGAAAAAGTTTGATGCACAATTCTTTTGTTTTTGCTTTTTTTTGAGGGGGGATTTGGTTGTCAAAAAAGTGAACAAAAATCTGAAAGGTATCTGTAAATAAAGCACCTCTCATTTTTTAGATATTTTTGTGCTGTACAACTTTTGTGCTCAAAGTACCATGCTATCATTTTTCATTTTAAAGATATTTCCATTTGTTTGTTGAAAAAGTGCAAAACATTGAATTTTCTGATGTTTTTTGCTAATCATAAAAAATCTATAAGATATATGTAAATGAAACACACTCATTTTGTGGATATTTTTGTGTTGAACAACTTCTGTGCTCAAAGTACCATGTTATCATTTTTTATTTTAAAGTTATTTACATTTGTTTGTCCACAAAGTGAAAAAAAAAATATTTTTTTTCTGTTTTTGCTAATTATTAAAAAAACCTAATAGGTACCAATAAATGAAACTCCACTCATTTTGTAGATATGTTTGTGCTGAACAACCTTCATGCTCATAAGAGTACCATGCTATCATTTTTAATTTTAAAGTTATTCACGTTTGTTTGTCGAAAAAGTACATAACAAATCTAATGTTCTGCCATTTGTTTTTGCTAATTATAAAAAACTAAAAGCTATATATAAATGGGGGCACTGTAGAGCATCCACCATGGCGGATGTCTTTTCCTAAGCTGCAGAATAAAGGGAAAAAACTTTGAATTTAACAATCTAAGGCATAATCAGCAGCATTTTAAAAGCAGCAATCGATAGAGGAAATTCAGTAGATCCTTGCAATGAGCCCAAAGAAGGACAAACACGCCAGACAAAACCTACACGCTTATCTTTCGGCGGGTGCAGGCCTGAAACAAACCAGTGGAGATCATTCCACAGCAGAGCACAAAGCACCTGACGCACCAAATCCTCAGATAATGGCAATGCTCAAAAAAATTAGAGCAACCGGAGAAGACACTAACCGCTGACTAGCAACCATGGAAGCTAAATTTACTGATCTGGAGGAGAGGGTTCAATCGAACTCCACGCAGCTTACAGAGTTTACCTCAGAATTGGACTGGCAGCGGGAGAGGAATGCAGTTTATGTACAGGACTTCCAGTATCTCCGCACTAAGGTCAAAGCACTTGAAAATGCTCAATGACAGACAAATATTCGTATTGTCGGCTTCCCTCCTAGGTTCTCCAGGTTGACAGAGATAGTTGCTGCTATTCAATGTCTGATTTTTACAGACTTACAGCTCTTACCTGACACTTCTGGTACCTCTGTAATTAAGGTCTTCACTATCCCCATGAGGTCAAGGGCTAGGGGCAATGCAACGGAGTGTCCTCTTACCGCGATCGCCACACTTTCCAGCCCGGAGATCCGTGTGCCTCTCCTACAAGCAGCTCAGCAATGTGGAGACCTGATTTGAAAAGGCAATAAAATCACCATATTTCCAGACCTGTCCTCACAAACGTAGACCAGAAAAAAGGCTCTGCAAGAGACAAAGAAATTTCTCCTGGGAGGTAATGTCTCTGCCCAACTCCTGTTTCCAGCACAATTGCAAGTTCAGCATAAGGGAAAAGCACATCAATTTACAGACCTGGAGGCTGCAGCTGCTTTTGCAGCCAAAATTCTTAAAGATTGCCAGCACTCTTCAGACAGAGATGATGGGAGTGAATTAGGTCCTAATGATTGAATCGTTCTTAGAAGGATTGAGTCAGTGTATACTTATATCATATGCCTTTTCTCTGGGTTCATTGTATAGCCCAAGTAATGTAATTGATTCCCCTAGCTACAAGTTTAAAAATTATTAATGGTCTTTAAGGTATAGCCATGATGTTGATGCTCAAAAGATAGGTTTTATAAATCCTAACCAGCCATAGAACCATGTCACATTGGAGCAAATTGTTCAACTCAGTTTGTGTACTTTAATAATATCCTGGCTATTTTCTGTTTCCCTGTCAGCCGCAAGTGGTGTTTAGTGCAGGGGTGCATCATTTAACTTAATTGAGTACAGACAATCTTTTCAATTACTTTAGGTTCTTGGGTAGAAGTTACAGCCTCCAGTACCTTATTATTAATTCTGCGAGTAACAAGAAATGTCGATGAAATAATCTACTTGCAGTTGGATAGGTGAGAGTGGACTTTCCTACGAGATTATCTTGTTGGACTATGACTCCTGTAAATTACTGAACAGTCCTGCCAGAATAATGGACACATTTCTATTACGTATCCTACCATGCTCAATCTGTACATTGTTATGCAGCACTGTAATTATTTTGCCTGAGTGTATTTACTGGCCCAGATATTCAAACTGCACCCAAAAAGTGTGCAACAGCAGGAGCAAGCGCAAGTCCACTGCGCCCATGTGTAAAAAGCATGATATTCAAAAACTGCACATGTCAAGATGCGCCTGTGGCACATAACTGCATATCACGCCACCTGCACCATAGCGCAACCAGGGATGTGTAGTGGCGCAGTTCAGATGCGCCATAGTGCAACCAGGGATGCTCAATGGAGTAGGGCAGCAGTGCAACAGTACAACCAGGGATGCACAGGGACAGGATGCAGGGGCCCACCATCCATGCCACAGATGAGCAGAGGAGCACACAGCAGAACAGACATCACTCCCCACACCCCATGCATTGCACAACCAGTGGAGAGCTGGAATAACCACCGGCCCATGGATACCAGCAATAAACCCACAGCCAGAGCATGGTGCCCCAGCACACCCCCTGGCAAGCTGTGACTGGCACACAAGGAGGACCGACCACCCCATGCCACACCATCCCACCAATGCAGAGCACACCCTGCACCGTGATCCCCAGACACCCTGCCCAGGAGCAGTGTCCACCAGTGCAGGATGCATAACACCACCCCCACTGTGACAATGCAACCCTGTGCACCACAGAACCATGCAAGGCAGCCCCACCATGAACACCTGTCAGTGGGTGGCAGCAGACAGCGATGCAATGACTACATACAGTGCCACCACGCATCCCTGATTACTGCAGCTGAGGGCTGACCGTGCGTACTTGCGAGGTACCCCACATGTGACAGGGCATGCCCCGGACCCCACCACCAGTGGCACATCACCCTACACACCCTCCCAAGGACACACCCTGACCCAGCACTGGCCACAACAGCTAGTGCAGACACCCATGGAAGCATGCACCACACAGGATGCAACACAGTGCATGGACAAACACCCACCCATATCCAAGGGCACACGAATACAGGGACACAGTAGGGGCAACCAAGCCCCCAGCGTGTGGCCATGGAAACCATGTACACATGGCCAGCACCCCTCCATGGCATAGGAGTGCCAGCCCCCTGCGCAGGCACCAAGGAGCTGTATGCCACCAGCATGCGCTCGGAGCACAAGTGACAGACAGTGGTGCACATCCCCTGTGACACACACAAGTGACAGCCTGGAGGTGGGACAACAACAGCAGAGGCCACAGTGTCACCCGAGGCAGACATGCACCACACCAGTGACAGGCAACCCGGCATTGTGCCGGGTACAGTGGCTGTCCAGCATGGACAGCCACCACTGACGTGCAAGCGGACCGTGCAAATCACAGACATGCAAGGGTGTCAGCTGCACAGGACATGGGTGGTCTGACAGGTGCGCCATGGATACAGAGCATGCACCGTGGACCACTGCACACAGTCATCCAGTGCACAGGGAACAACACACAAACCACAGACAGTGACTGATAGCTACTCCCACACCATAGTCACTTCCCCACGGACACACACACGCACATGACTGCACCACCCCTGATGCCATGCACACCACTGCAGCTGAGCACCTATAGCCCGCTGCAAATCAGAGACCACCACAGTAGGCATAACAAAGCAAATGTATTGTAAAAGATCAAACAAAACTATATACAGCTATTTACAAAAGGTTGGGGGGAGGGCCGCAAACAAGGTGGGGGTGGGTAAGGAGCAGGGATGAACAAATGGTAGAGGGAAGGAGGGGTGTGAGGGTGGGTCCAGGGGGGTAGGGGAAATCATGGGGTGTCGAATGCTCAATGGGAGCCCTCTCCCTGTTCTGGCTGTGCCTCCCACCATGCTGCCGTCGGAATCCCAGATGGTCTAGTCTCTCCAGGATCTCCAGGGAGGCCCTGGCAACCTGCAGTATCTCCTACAGCATCTCCTGCATCACCTGCAACTGCTGTCCACCTAGGACAAGGGAGCAGAGTCAATAGGTGTGAATGCACAGCCCCCTGCAGCCCATCTACTGTGCATGGCATACGGCCATGGGACATGCCTCTGTGATGGTGTGTGACCACCCACAGTGATCATGTCCATAAGACCTGCCCACCCAGGTGCACACAGCCATGCAGACCGCTGCACACACCCACTGGCCAAGTCCCGCACAGCACCACCGTCGCTGTACAGTGACATGGCTATGCGGTGCGAAGGCAGTGGCACAGCCATGTACCCGGTGCACACATGGACCACCATTGACGCACTCCCAGACATGCAGTGCCACTGGACAGTGCTGACTGTACCAAGTTGCATGCATGGCAGTCGTGTCAATGGATGGTGGCCATGCCCCGCTGCCCGCCCTGTTACACAGCATGCAAAAATAATCGTGGATGTAAGGCACTCACCATCATCAGGCTGGTCCCTGCACCGGTCTGGTCCGGCTGCCCTTGCCGCATGCTGTGGCTCATGGTGCAGCCTCCCCTCTGTGGCACGCCGGTGCTCCTCAGGGCCTAGGGTGCAAACATGGAGAGAGTAACATCAGTACAATCCAGTAGCAAAGTTCCCCCTCCCCCATGTGTGGGCAATCCCACACAGCCATACCCATCTGCCCCCCACCCCTACTACCACCATGGCCCACACTGGATGGCCTCCCCATGTGCTGGACACATGCCACCGTGATACCTGTATGGACATTATCAGTGTATGGATGGGGCACCTACCTGGCCATGGCACCACACCCCTCCTGGCATGTGCCCACAGGTGGGCAAGCCTGTTTGGGTCCCGATGCTGCAGGTCCCCATAGCGGTGCCTGCACTGCTCCGCCTTGCGCTGCATGCCAGTGGCCTCCTCCAGGGCCACCACCACCTCCTCCCACATGGCACTCCTGGCCCTGTCCAGGGGTGCCTCTTCAAATAGGGCAGAAGTATGGGGCTCCACCAACTGCACTAGATTGGCCAGTTTGACCTGGCTCCAGATCGGTGCCCGTCTCCATGCCATCCTGCAATCTTTCAACATCAAAATGGCACTCTGTAGCGCATGTCCACCACGTGCGGATGCTGCGTGGTACTGCGCTGCCATTCCCCATTGCGCTGTCACTGAACAGCACGATAGAGGTGCACCCATGCAGATGCATGGCGCCTAGGGGCAAAGGTCGGCACAGGGTCAGGGTTCTCTCATGCATGGTCCGCCACAGCGAGATTGGTACTCACCGCGTGTAGCGTGGTAGGGTGTCTTTGTACCACTTTCTGTAGCGGCCTATTGCGCTGTGGCCCCAGTGTGCCATACATGTGAACAGTGCAGTAGCACCACTGGCACAATGGTGGCCATGCCCTGCATTGCATCCCACACACAGCACGTCAGCAGCACAGCAGGCGTCGGCATCAGCACCCTGGGCATGCGCTGTTTGGGTGTCCACTGCACGTCACAGAAATGCACCCTTGCCTGAGCATGTTCAACACAATTGTGCAAGGTGCAACAGTGCGATATTCAGCCGACATATGCAAATCAGCTAATCAGCTATTCAATGGCGCAGATACCCCATTAGCATCCACTTAAAATTGTGCCTCACCTCATTTGCATGCGTTGTGCTATATAAATGCAACATTGGGCTGCAGAGGCCATAGTCTGGTATTGCAGTCTATTTTGGTGAGTTGTATGCTGTTTGGGAGTGTGGACTGTGGTGTGTGGGACATGCATGGGACTGCGCAGTCACAGGTAACACCTGTCATTCCCACAGGATCAATAATGAGCGATTGGGAGGTGGAGGAAGAGGAACAGAGACAGTGGGAGGAAGAGGAGGCCAAACTTCACCAAGGCAGAAACAGATGCCCTGTTTGAGGCCTACCTTGACCAGGAACCACTGCTCAGCGGACAGCGGGAAACACCACAGACCCGTGCTGCTGCATTGGAAGAGGTGGTGCATGCCGTCAACCTGCATGGCAGCCACCAGCGGTCCGTGCAGGAGTGCAAGAAGAAGGTGTGCACGGACAGACGGAGGATTAAGGATAAGGTGGCTGCCATCAGGGCAGCACGGGCTGCGACCGGTGGGGAACAGCCGGCCATGCAACGCCTGACCCCACAAGAAGAGCAGGTTGCTGGCAGCATGCGGCGTTGTGCCATCGAGAGTGTTCCAGGTGGTGGATTCCAGATGGGCGGTAGCCCGTCACTGCATGGTAGGTCTGATCTATCACTGGGGGGGGATGAGACAGGGTAGGGCAGATACATTAATGCTACTATGTTCCCTTACAGCTCCTGAGCATCTACATGGGTCAGCGGTGGTGGGCTCGTCCACTGAGGGCGATACCATGGACATAGAGGAGGGCCCATCCACCTCCACAGGTGTCCGAGGGTCAGGGCGACAGTGGGCCCACCTGGCTGTCCGGACTGATGTTGGTGGAGCAGGTGCGGAGGAGGCCCTGTCCGTGTCCCAGCGTGCCAGCGTCCATGGATGCCAGCATGCTGAGACTCGGACTGGTGCTGGATCCATCACTGATGATGATGGAGCTCACATCATGGACAGTGATACGTGTGGACTGCAGGATGGCCACACAGCAGGTTACAGCATGGGCATAGCCATGGGTGGTGCCACCGTGGAGGCCTGCGTGACATCACAGTCCTAGCCTGTGCCTGTCTGCACCAGTGGGGCAGCACTGGTGTGTGTCCAGAACAGTGGGGATGTTGTGGCCACTGCGGTGGCACCGTTGAGCCCTGAAGAGCGGCAAACGGAAGGGCAGTGTCAGCAGTCGGCCAATGACCATGGATGTACAGTGTCGGGGGGGCGGTGTCAGTGCACCACGTGTGGACATGGCCCTGGTGTGCAGCGCCCACCCTCAAAGGGTGTTGTCCATCATGGCCGTGAACACCGTGAGGGACAGCATGCTGATCAGGTGGATGACCTCTTAGATGAGCACACCCACATACTCCAAGATTCAGTCGATCAGCAGTTGCGGCTTGTGACGGCGGTGGATGCACTCAGTGCGGCCCTGTGCTAGGCAGAGGAGCAGCGCAGCAGGGACACTGGTCTGCTCCTGGCAGGGATGGACCGGCTGTGGGAGGATGTGACTGCTGCCATTGACAGGCTGACACAGACAATCACAGCTGTCATGGCCACAGTGGGCACACAGTTATTTGCCCATGCGTCGCAGACACCACGCAGTGCAATGTCCACCCCCCGTTCCCGGCGTCATGCTACATCCTCCTTGTCAACACCTAGTTCAGTTGTGTGCATCCCGAGCACGCCTGGCGCAGGCATGTTCGGTGTGCTGCAGACCCCTGCGCAATCACAGTCGCGTTCACGCAGCAGAACCCCTGGGAGACTGTCGGTGCCACCCCATGAGGCCATTGGTCAGCCTGTCACTACTGGTGGGTCTCGGCGGGGCCACCCAAGCATCCGTGGCACTATGGCACGTGACTGACCTGTCTCCCACCAAGGCTACTGTCTGACGCTGCCCTGTGTGCAGTGTGTTGTTCAACGTGCAATACATGGGTGGGGTACCCAGCCCAGCACACACACACACGTTCCATCTGCACACCCTCCCAGCTGCTGTCCGCTGTGGCGTGTGCATGATGATGCCTGCATTGCGCTGTCTGCCACTGTGCAATGGTGCCCAGCGTCTGACACGTGCACAATGGCAGGCACTGGGCATGGTGGTCTGTGGACGTGTGTGTGGCTAGGGGTGGCGGTTGGGGTCGCCGTGCCTCCTACCCTTTGTGCATGTCTTGTGGGGTGTGTGTATGTGACCATGTGCTGTGTTAGACCTTGCCCATCCCTGATGGCATGTGCGGTTCCATGCTCAGCCAATTCCCTTTATGACATGCACCCCTGGGGTTTGTCCATGCGTGTTTGTGGGTTGTGCCCTTGCCATTGGTGGTTGCACATGGCCCCATGACCTACCTGGGTTGGTTGAACTGCTCCTCTGTGATGGTGTCCCGGTGCAGCTGTGCCATCCGGATCAGTCGGGGGTCCCTTCGACAAAGGGGGGATGCCCATCACCATCTTCACCAAGCGTCCTCATCGTCCCCATTGCTGTCCCCCTCTTTGACCTGTACAGCTATCCCACAGTCATTGGCCATGTTGTGCAGGATGCAACAGGCTGGGAATAGCCCACAGGCCTTTGAGGGGCTGTACTGTAGGGCACCAGCAGACGTGTCCAGGCAACGGAAACGTGCCTTCAGCATCCCGAACACCCGCTCGATGACATTGCATGTGGTGGCATGTGCCTCATTGTAGCTTTGCTGCGATGGGGTCATGGGCTGCCGGTATGGTGTGAGCAGCCAGGGATGGAGTGGGTATCCACTGTCACCTGTGTATAGAGGGTGGTCATTAGTTTGGTGATCAGCGTCGCATTGCCATGGGCCATCTAGGCCAATACCCATGTCACCTCTGACTATGCCCCTCCCAAGCTCCATGTCTTTCTGCGTGATTTGCATACTCACCCACTAGGTGGCCAGTGGGGATGTCCCCACTCTCGAACCTGTGGCACAGTACAGACTAGTGCCAGATGAAGGCATCATGTGCTCCCCCAGGTTGCGTGGCACAGACATTGATTATGCACCCCCTGACATCACACACCACCTGTCAGTTAATGCTTGCATACTCCTTCCGATTTATGTATGCGGCCCCTTCAGGGCCAGGTGGCATGCGGATGGCCACATGGGTGCAGTCTATTACCCTGAGCATGCCAGACATGCGTGCTACCCTGTGGAACTCCTGTATGTTTGCTGTGCACTCCGCCGGTGTGCTGGGGAAACGGATGTACTCCGCAGCATGTGGCAGCAGTGTGCTGAGGAATTAGGTGAGAAGGCGTGACGCGGCTGACTGGGTTATGCCTGTCATGTCTCCTGTTGGTCTCTGGAAGGCACCCGTGGTGAGCAGGCACATAACAGCTGTCACTTTGGTCTCCACTGACAGAGCATGGCTCCATCGTGTGGGTGCCTGCATCACATCACTGCACAGCTCACAGAGCTGCCTCAGGATGGCCCGGTTCAGGTGGTACCGGCCCACAATCTCAGTGTCAGTGTACAGCTCGAAGCTGGTGCTGGCTTGGTACTGCCTATTGGGGGCATACCACCAACAGGCCCTTCCATGGCCATGCCCCCCTGCTGCCTGCCTTCTCACACCCCTCATTACTGCCTCCATCTGAATGGTGGCACTGGCCATGTCCCTGGCTTGTGTTACCCCCCTGGCAGCTGTTTTACCGTTCCCCCCGCTGTCCTTACTGCTACTCCCCCTGCACCGGGAACACCTCCCAGTAGTGACCGTACTGCCCACTGTCCATGCCCTCAGTGCTGTATGGCACTTCCCCCTTTTGTTGTGCACAGTGGCACAGGCTCCCCACTTCTTCCCTGTTCCTGGTGGTTCCAGGTGCTCTGTCCTGCTCCTGCCCTGTCCTGCTCACAGTTGCTGTGTGCCTGCTTGCAGTTCTCCCACATGTGGCTTTCCTGTAGCATTCTTGCACCTCTCTCTTGTTCCTTTTTATTTCGGATCATTTCAGCTATTGCGCAACTTCCGTTTGCTCCCGAATTGTGCATGGCGCATGTTGTTGAATATCGTACTGCACCATTTATTCATGGTTCCTCCCCCTTCAGTTGTGCATGCATTCATTACCATTGTGTCCTTGCACATTGTGATTTGGGGGGTGCATCTGCCTCCCGCTGAATATTGCACAATGGCGCATTTTCAGACTTGCACTGGCACATCCCTGTTGCGCATGGCACAACCCTTTTGAATATTTGGGCCCCTGAATATAGCACTTGCTATGTATCATAAAATGCCATAAATAAAAATTTCAACAAAAAAAAGCTATATATAAATGAAACAGCACCCATTTTGTAGATATTTGTTTCATGCTCACAGTACTGTACCATGCTATCATTTTTCTGTTTAATTGAGTTTATAACAAGAAAAACCAAAAAAACAAACAAAAACAACTGGTTATAGCTGGTCCAGCACATGAAGCAGAATAACAAGTATTGATACACAAAGTGGCTACCATGACCATTACAAAATGACCGGTGATAACAAACAAACTTTGAACTGACCCCTCATTTTTGCTAAAGAAACTCTGAAGAAATTCATTAATGGCCAAGACAAGTGCAGAATCCCTCAAAAGGGTGGAGTTAAAGTGCCAAGCCCTGTCTTGATCCTCAAGTCCACACAGGCAATGTTCTAGGGGGACTGGCACATGATCAGAAATCACCAGTGGCAACATTTTGCAGGAGGAAAGACCAGAGAGACTAGAAGTGCTGAGCAAAAAATAATCTATGTGGAAAAAAGATCTATGGGGGGGGGGTCGAGAAAAAGGGGCATTGTTTTTCACCAGGGTGCAGGGTTCTGTAGGGGTCAACTACCCCATAAAATCCTGTAAGCCCCTCTGTGCTGGTGACAACCCTTTTGGCCAGACTCCAGCTCTACAGTATCTAAGTCCGGGTGGATCACAAGGTTTCAGTTGCCACCGAGTATAACAGGAAGGTGGGAAAAGGGAGACAACTGGGTCAAAAGGTTAGAGAAAAATGAGGGCAAATTCGAATTAGGACCATAGACCACCCCTAAGAGAATGTCCATTAAGCCCAAGTGTCCATGTGCAAAAAGAAAATGGCTTTCGGGGTTCCAGCACTCTTTCAATAAAGTAAAGGGTGTTCCCCTACCTATCTGAATGGCCACTCCTCCTTTTTTTAGAACTGGCACCTGCCCTAAAAACCTGCCCTACCCATTCCCTTCAAAAGTATGAGGTGTCTTCCTGCTTATGGTGAGTTTCTTGAAAAAAGACCACCTCTGGATGGTACTTCTTTAGATGACACAGGATCATGTATTGTTTATGCTTATCATTTGCCCCTTTAACATTCCAATAAATAAATTTAAATATAGTCCCCATAATGACCAGATCTAAAGGTGAAAGGGCATAGCCATTGGGGCAACACTGTTAAAATGAAGAGTGGTGCTCTGGATCCCACCCTAATCCCACCCCCAACAACTCCCCTGAGACAAAGCTGGAAATAGTACAGTGGAACACATAGTGTCAGCAATCCCATCCCCCCCATCCTTCCCAACACAAATCCAACAAGAAAAAATACAAAAACCAAACACCCCAAAAGAAACAAACTACCCCCGGTCCTAATAACCGAATCTCCAACTGACCTAGGCTTGTGATGAAATAACCCACCTGACACGAGCCTCTCAGCGCCCCCAACCCAGCAAATTGAAAGTTAAGTATCCCCAACGTTCTAAGAATTAGGCAGTATACTGCACCCAGTAAAAATTATTCAAAACCCCAGATGTAAAAGTTAGAACTACAACAAAAACAAATAGTAGTCAGGTGCTCCCCAACAATCTGGAATTCCGGTAACAGAGCTCCCTCTACTATAAATAGATCTCCCTCTTCCTTCCCGAGCCCTGCCCTAACACAACAGGCAGCGGAACCTATATCCAACCCTCCTGTTAACTTGACATCTTACCAGGAGGAGCATCCATGATTAGAACCCAAAAACTTGCTACTAGAACCCAAAACTAAACAAATCTATGTGCTGGGGCATTCTAGCATTAGGCATATTGATAGGGCTGTCTGTAATCCTGACAAACTAAACCGGACATGTTCCAGCTACAGGGGAGCCAGGGTATCAGAGATCACCTTGATGTTTAAAGGGATATTGACTAACGCTGGGGAAAACCCTCTAGTGGTTATACATGCAGGCACAAATGACATTACCAAGACCACCCCTGACCAGCTTAAATAGGACTTCATAGCACTCAATAATACCCTGGCAGAGCTTTTCAGAAATACTCCCAGCCCCAAGAGCTACGGACCACATCACAAACAAAATAAAAGCCATGAATGAATGGCTCAGAAAATGGTGCTGTAAGCAAAACATCAAATGCCTGCCCACTGGGAGTACTTCCATGAGAGACCATCCCTCTTTTGTTGGGATGGCCTACACCTGAGCAGAAGAGGAAGCACTATGCTAGGAAGAAAAATAGCCTCATACATCAATAGCTATTTAAACTAAAAATTAAAGGGGAGAATGGGGCCATACCCAAGTCTCTCGCAACAACCAATTCACTATTAAATCATAAAGTATATAACATTGTATCACTGAATGCCAGGTCATTGGCCATTGCTAAAATTGCCGAACTAGAATCTAAGGTTCATATGTTAAACCTGGGTATAATAGCCATCACCAAAACATGGGGAAATTCTGATACTCTATGGTTAAAAGAGATACCAAGTTTTAAACTTTATTTCACAAATCTAACCAATAGAATGGGGGGGGGTGTTTGCTTATATGTGAGGAATGATATTACCTCTTTTCAAGTCCCTTATTCCACCCAGACAGAAAGCATATGGGGCAATATCCAACTTGGGGGTTTACCCCAAATTCTTATTGGCACATGTTATCGACCACCCTTTGTAGGTCTACAATATACTAACTTACTAGCACATGACATCACACACCTAGCCAATAAAGGTGATGTCCTCATCCTGGGTGATTTCAACATGCCATCAGTAAATTGGGACTCACTAATAGGCAGCTCCCAACATGAGAAAACCTTGCTATCAACTTGCACTGACCTAGGCCTTACACAACTAGTAACAGAACCTACTAGAAGTCAAAACACATTAGATCTTATAATAACTAATACGGAACATAATATCTATAATACTTCCATACAAGATCCATTAGGAAATAGGGACCATGTGTCCATCCATTTTTAAATCTCTTATGATCACCAACCCCTCAGTAACAAATTGAAGTTAAAACAACATGAAAAAGCACATTTCATAGAAATGGACAAACATCTAAATAACATCCAATGGAAAAGTATACTACCCCCCCTCCGCTCAAAGAGGCCTGGGACTATTTAAAAACGAAAATACTCAAATTAGAAGAAATGTGCATCCCTACTGAAGATAAATATAGCAAAAAAGGGAAAATCCCGTCATGGTTTAACAAATCCATAAACAAATAAATTACATGTAAATAAAACCTATTTTCCTCTCTAAAAAAAAGTCCTGATAACCAAAAAATTAAAACCCTAAATCTGTATAGGGAAGCAGTCAAGAAGTTAAAAAAACTAATTCTATTGGCTAAAAGGAATCTTGAATTTAGGCTAGCCCATTCAAAAGACTGTCATAAGTCCTTATTTTCTTACCTCAATGAAAAAAAGGAAATAATAGGCTAGTTGGCCCAATAATACCAAATGATTTAGTAATCACATCCGATAAAGAAACTGCCGATACCTTCAACAGTTATTTATGCTCGGTTTTCTCTAAAGACATACAACAAAAATCCATTGATTACATTAGCACCCCTAAGGATTATATCATTACTACTACTGACACTATAAATGTACTTAAAACACTAAAAAAAAATACTAGTCCTGGCCCTGACAAGCTACATACTAAATTCCAGTTCCATGTGAGGATAGTGATAATGGAAGAGCGACCCGCAATATGGTGCGGGCAGCATGGTAACTGCACAGTTGGCTACCGACGCAGCACAGCGATCATCACAATAGCAACTGCAGGAGTGTAAAAAAAAAATGCAATGATACCACCACTTATGGGAACGCACACAGACAGGGTAGGGGACCCGGTGCAGGAGACGGGAGGGAGTGGAGCCTGTGGACGTGAGGAGGGGCCGTAGAGCGTGAAGGGCAGGGGTAATGGTACACAATAGCTCTAGGAGCCAGGAAGGGGGGAGATCAACACCGTGCACATGGCAGGCAGCAACAGGGGCAGGAGGGAGAGGCATGGGCACATGCTAGGGGGACACCACATTGGTGCAAGTGGGCAGCAGTGGCCAGGGACTCATGGACCAACAGAGGCAGGAAGCACACTGTGGAAGCACGGGAAGCACGGGAATGGGTGTGCATGCAGGTGCCACTGGGTGGGACCATGGCAGTGACAATGGAGGCAACATGTTGGCAGCATATGCAGCTGAGGTAGGCACAGGCAACAGTGGCAGGTAACAAGCGGTGTTACAGAGGGAGGTGTGGAGGGATGCACAGCAGGCTACACCTATAGCTGGAAATTATATGTCAAGCCACATAGGTAGTTGGCCGTGCTGTGGTGGCCATACTCCCCAACAATGGCTTCTATGTGGTACGTAAGATCACAGTAACGCTTGCGCTTGCCCGCTGCAGCTGCCCCGGAGACAAGCTGCTCCAGCCACAGCTCATTCAGGTGCTGTTCCTCCTGGATGCAGTTAAGAAACCACCACACAGAGGATTGGCAGGTGCCCAGCGGTGTGCCAGAGCCCCTGTGCCACCCCTCCACCGCATTGTTTGTTCTGGCGAGGCTGGCACGCGTGGCCTCGTACATATTCCAGGCCTCCAGCATGTAGGTAGGTCTCTGCCTGCCTGACCGGCCAATAGGCCTGCCGACCCATGTGTCTTCCACATAATTGAGCACAGGCTGCATCAGGGCATCGTTGTCCCTGTAGAACGCACTCTCCCACAACAATTCATAGGCAGTGAGGACATCGGGCACAGGGACGAATGCAAGCGACAGGAGCATCTGCACCTGGAGGGCCACCTCCTCCTCCTCCACTGCATAGTGACCAAGAAGGGCAGGGCACTGCTATACCATGTGCCACACTGCCTGACAGAAATGGAAAAAGCAACCGTGGATGACCACTCCGGGGAACACCACACTCAGTGCCCGCCATGCTGCCCTCTCAAAGTCAAGGAGTGCCATCCATGGCTGTGTGCTGCCCAACAGCTGCCAGACTTTGGTGAAGGCATGAATATAGCTCTGCTCCCTGCAGGAGCACATGAGGATATAGACCGTGGGCATGACCGCGTCAAACTGGACCCCATGAACCAAACGGGTGGTGCTGTGCGTAATGTCCCATTGAGAAACCAGTTCCTGCTGCCCCACAGGAAGCGCAGGGATCAGTGGGTTGCAAATATCAGCATCCTGTCAGTGGTCTGACCACTGTCATGCTGGAGGAACAGCTCTCCCTGCCCAGTGGTGGCATACTCCGGCAGGATTGTGAGTGCCTCCATGCTGGGTGGCACTGATGGACAACCCCTTGCTACCTGCCTGGCATGCTGTATAGTGTGCTTGAGGAGTGGCACACCCAGCAGCCAGCCAGCAATGGGTATACCTGAGGTACACTGCACAACCACCTGTGATGTGGACCCCATGCTGGTGCATGCATGGTCCCTGACCTCACTCACCACCGCCCTGATGCCAATGTCACCAACATGTGGTACATGGTTGTGTGGGTGCCCATGGTGGACGATGCAGTCCTCCACAGTGTGTACCCGTGCGGGGCACTCAAACCTGTGGTTCTGTGCACAGCGCCAATATACTTTCCTGTGGACTTCCTTGTCCTGGCGATAGGCATAGCCTGAGAGTGTCAATAAGGGTTTTCCCTTATAGCTCTTCAGGAAGGTCAGCATCTCTGGCTCCATGGTTTTGTAGCTGGTTTCACTGACAGCTACCATTCTGTGTTGTGCTCCATTTGTAGTGCGGCATGGGTGGGCCATGTGCATGGCCCCACCCATGCGCACAGTTGGCTGGCAATAAAAGTGTGTGTCCATGTGGGACAAACCATGGCTGCAATGGCTCTGCAAACTATTGTTGGCGGCGTCGCCGCCGCTGTGATGTCTCGCTGGTGCCGGTGTGGTGGCCTGCCTGGACGATGGTCAGAGGAGCAGGATGAGTCACATGAGCATTCCCGATGCTTGCTGACCCCCCCCACCATGCTGTGGTGCCCTGTGCCATTCTGCCTTGCTATGCTGTCCTGTACCTCTCAGCTGGGTGGTTGTGCCGTATCGGGGATTTGAATCCGTATGGTCCAGCCCAGCCGTGTAATGCTTTGTCTGTTTAACAACCTGTGCTATGATGGCATGTTGGGGGGTGGAGTCAGCTCTGCTTCCATTGCTGCCTGCCTGCCGTTACTGCTGCATAGGGTTGGGGGGACGGCTTTTGCCGCTGTCATCACGCCATTGGGGGAGGATGTGTGCTGGGTGCCTGGTTCACGGTGGGGTTCCAGGACCAAGCAGTGTGCCAGGTGGGACCCTCGGACAGGCTCTCCATTGTAATGGCCACCCTGTGGCCGGCTGCTGTCCAGCGACCCGAGTCCATTCCAAACCCAGGTCGCCGGCATCACAGATGGAAATCCAACCACTTAGCCGACGGGCCAGCCAGAATTCCTAGATGTTCTAGTTCTGTCTGTCGATCTTGGCATGGAGGTATGAAATTCTGAAGGCAGAACAGAAAGCAAGGTAGAGTAAAAAAGTAGAAAAACAGCCATTAAACATTATCAAATTGGGCCGAGGAGCAGAGCCGAGGTAACACATGTCTTACCCACTCAGGCTCATCATGTGACCGATAACAAAACTTTAAAGGAAAGGTTTCTTCCAGAAGACTGAAAGGAGGCTATAATACAATAACTCCAATATATAAGAATAAGGGATCAAGGAAGTATTAAAAAGAACTGCAGACTAGCTAGCCTTACCTCAGTGGTGGTTAAAATGCAAGAAAACATACTGAGGGAGGAAAGTGAGAGGCAATTGGTGGGAAAGAAATTATTGGATAAGATGCAGCATGGATTCAGAAGTGAGTGGTCATGCTTCAATCAGAAAGAGTTCTCTGACCCAATAAGCAAGTTATTAAATTAAGGTATTCCAGTGGACGTGGGTTTTATTAACTTAACAGGGAATTAATAAACAAATTCAAAGCAACAGGTTTAGACACCAGTGTAGTGAAATGGATTGCAAATTGGCTGCAAGATAGATGACGCACAGTAAGAATAAATGGGCATGTAGCCAAACGAGGAGAGGCGACAAATAGAAGGTCGTAGGGGTTGGTGCTGGGGCTGACCCTGTTTAATGTCTACATAGAGGACATGTATTGCACTCAAGTAGGCTGGATGGCAAAATCTGCAGATGACGCAAAGATTTCATATGAGGTAATGAGAAGTTACAGAAGGAAATAACTGTCTTAAACACCTGAGCATAAAGGGCAAAAATGCATTTCAACCAGATAAATGCATTGTAATGGATTTTGGAAAAAAAAAACAAATTAGCCAAATATAAACTGAAATAGTATAACCTTGAGAGAAAGTGAGTGTGAGAAGGATTTGGGGGTGCTGGTGTCAAATACGTTAAAGCATGATGCACAGTGTGACAGCGCTATTAAAAAGGTAATTGACTATTGTCCAGTATAAGAAAAAACATTTTATAAGTAGGGATAAGAGAGTGATCTCATCAGTGTATAGGTCAATGGGGAGGCCTCACTTGGAATATAGTATTCAGTTATGGTGTTCAAATTAGAAATCAGAGGTAAATAGACTGGAGTTTATACTACCGAGAGTGACCAAAATTATCTGGGATGTTAAAGGATTAGAATAGGACAAACTTAACAAATTGGAGCTATTTTCGTTAGAGAGGAGGAAGCTATGAGGAAATATGATATTAGTGTTCAAGATAGCTACAGACAAAGGATCTATTGGAATGTTTAGGCTTATATAAAAAGGAGAGGGGCTCTAATTTAAGAGGTCATAAGTATCAGCAGAAAGAGAGATATACAAAACAGATGGAAAGGGAAAATCTTTTTCACAGAGGCCTGTTAGGTTTCAGAACAGTCTACCTAGTGAAGTGGTGAACAATGAAACTTTGAATTCTTTTAAAAACAGATTAAACATTTTCATATTAGTAAGTTTATTTTGTTTATTTATTTATTGAAGTTTTAGAATTACAAACTTTTGAGTCAGAGACTCTTTTAAAAAGCTCCATGTCAAACAGTGCAAGTATGTACAAACAATGCAGTGCAAATTACAATAGAAAACAATACAATTGGAACAAATCAGAAACAGTAAGCTACCTAAAAGTGGGAAGAAAAATAGGGAATAAAGGGTACTACAGAGGGGTTGTAACAATTGAGAAAACTGAGGAAGGGGATAATTACTATAGTAGGCAAATGCAAGGGCAAAGACAGTGCTGGGGGAGAAAGGGAGAGAAAAAGGGACACAGCAAGGGGGCCTAAACATTTAGGCCCAGGGCTGGTGAAAAGCCAGGAAAAGAACAGTATTACGAGAAGAGATGGCAGTCCAAGGGACATTGTCATGAGCCTGGAGTGCGGTGAAAACAGCCAGTATGGCGTGGGGGAAATTACCAACGTCTAGGGAAAAGGTCTAGGAGAGGGAAAGGAAGGAGGGGGTAGGGAGTAGGTGTAGGAGGCAGATGGGAGGAGGAAGGAGACTGGAGGGTCGGGAGATAGTAAGACCACGGGGGGATAGGAGAGAGATAACAGTGAAAAATGGGAGGAGGGCATTGAGAGGCAGCAAGGTATAAGGGGAAGGCTAGGAACACACAGCCATTTAAAGAGAAGAGATGCTGCCGGAGTTTAGCTTTAAAAGGGCTAAGCTTGTCAGTGGATAGAATGTCTAATGACAGACCTTTTAACCAAGCAGGAGCCATATACATGAAGGAACGCTGCCCTAGAACGGTTCTGCAGAAAGGAACAAGAAAAGAGACCTTAGTGGAGCTTCTAGTAGCTGTGGTGGTAGAGGTGGGGACCAGGAGTTTCAGGACTGAAGGGGGAGACCAACTGGCAGCAATCTTTTTTGCCAGCAAGCAGGTAAGGCGATCCTTGAAGTTTAACCAGTTCACTTGTTTGTATAGGTCATAGGTCTGGGTGAGCTTTTGTGCGCCTAGTACCAGGCGACAGGCTTTGCTGAGGGAGATCATGACTGTTTAGAACTGTGTTGGTCGCAGAGCCATAGATGACAATACCATAGTCAACCATGGAGAGTACTGAGAGGGCATCATTCAGCATATAGTTTCTGTGTCTGTACAAGAGGCCAATTCTGGAATTCACAGCTTAGCAAACTAGGGTGACATGATCAAGGAAGGAGAGGGAGGAATTTAATATAATACCAAGGTATTTGAAACTGCTTACCTGCTCTAAGGGTTGGTGTTGATTATTGAGGATAGTTAGGGATACATCTTTACGCTTGCTCTGGAGGTTGGCAAACAACATGATTTTGATCTTTTTGTAATTTATAATAAGTTTGTTTTGGGAGAACCAGGATTCTAGTTCAGCAAAGTTCATTTGAAGACTATGTTTTAACTGGACTGGATCTGGGTGACTTGGGAAAATGACCGCATCATCAGCATAAAGGAGCACGTTTCCTGAGCAGGCAAGGGGGAGAGTATTAAGGAAAAGGCTGAAAAGGAGTGGTCCAAGAATGGATCCTTGTGGGACCCCAGAATGAACAGACAGACTAGTGAAGAGAGTGCCAGGGATTTTTACTCTCTGTGAGCAGTCACTGAGGTAAATGGCAAACCATGAGGTGGCTTCGTGTGAGAGTCCGAGTCTTGTGGGATGTGATGAAGAGCCCGTGGTTGACCGTGTCAAATGCTTTTGTAAGTTCTATGTACACAGATCCTACAAGTTGACCACAGTCCAAGGCTTATGAGCATAGCTAGTAAACTCCAGGTGGGCAGTGGTAGTACTGTGGCCCTTCTGAAACCCATGTTATTGGTGGCACTAGAGATTGTATTTGGAGAGATAGATAATTGATCTGATACTATTTGTTCAAGGGATTTAGAGATGGGGGAAGGATAGAGATGGGGTGGTATTTGCTGTGCGAGGGTCTATTGCCACTCTTGTGGATTGGGGTGACAACTGCAGATTTCCACTGGGAGGGGAATTGGCTTAAACAGAGTGAGAGATTAAAAATCTTGGTGAGTGGGAGGAGGACAGCATCAAGGGCAATGTGTAGTAATTTCAGATCCAGGGAGTTGCCACTAGACCTAGACTTGCCAAGGACCCGCGTGAGGTAGGTTCTAGCTTCTCTAGTGGAAATCTTCCTTAAGCAGAAAGAGGGGGTATTAGTGGAAGTGGGGGATATTGAGGAGTCAGGGGTATTGTTGAAGAAGTCCAAAGGGAGTGCTCCACTGAGATCAGTAAACGCTGTGTTAAAAGTGTCAGCAGTTAACTAAGGGTCTTGGGTGGTGACTCCATTGATATTCAGTGGGGTTGGGGGTTGTACTGCTGGCTTTCCCTGTGAGTTCCTTAATATTAGACCAGGAATAACACTGAGTTAATGGTGGACAAAACAAGAAGGGCCTTGGCCTGCTCTTTGTCCATAGTACCTATGTACATATGTTTCTACAGTACATGACAGCAGGTGCCAGCCCCACACATGGCAATAACCCACTGACACACCCTCTTTCTCATCCTAAGTAAAAGACCTAAGGCCAGATGTTATTAGAAGGTTGACATAAAGGCCAGCCCGGTGGTGCTGAGGGTTGAGGCAGTGGAGGCCACACCTTGCGCCACACTGGCAATCTGGGGTCAGGAGTGAATTCTGGTTGCTAGGGGTCAGCAGGGGCAGGAGAAGATCGAGCATCTGGTGGACTGCTTTCATCTTCTGGGAAGGGGAAGGTTGTTATCCCATTCCTTGGCTGCCCCTTAATGGAGGCTGGAGGGCAGCACTGGTGTCAGGAGGCACAGGAGCACGGGTATGTGGCATGCATGTGCCTCCACACATGCACGCTCATGTAGTGAGGGTGGGGGGTGGGGCAGGAACAGAATACAGTGTCGACCAGCAGGATGATGCTGGTCCTCTGCAGGCTGCACACTCGGCCATCTGGGCACCTCCGTGCCATTGAGGTAAGTCCTGGTGGACACCGGGGTAACAGGGCTGAGGGGGCCATTTGACACAGAAAGGAGGAAAAACTACAAATAACAAAAAAAAATAAGGTTGCCACAGGGCTTGCATTCAGCTCTGCATCGAGCTCTTGTGCTGCTGCAGCATTGATGACTGCCGCACAGATTTTTGTGTCTTGGGTGCAGTTGTGACAGTCAACCCAATTTATGGCAGCTTGCACCAAATATTGTCCACAAGCTCCATGAAAAGTGTCCTAATATCAACACAAGCCTAGACCACAAAAGAATGGTCTAACCAGTGTCACTTCACTGCAAGGGATAAGAAATTCTTTTCGATTGCCGCAAGCCTTGTGCACCATATTTTATGCGCACCTGGGGCTTGTGGCAATATCAGTCATTCAAACATCTGGCCCCTAGTGTCTCACTGCAGCAACCTACTTCACATAGCTTTTACTCACAGGCAAAATAAAATGAAATAATTTAAATGGATTTCTGTGCACTGACCAGCAGTCAGTAAAAAAATATATATCTGTCAGATAAATCCTTCAAGATTACCTCCTTCACCTTTCCCAGTCAACTAAATTTACTCGACCCTGCTCCTGCTGCACAGGGAAATAAATAAAGGCAAAGATGGATATCTGTGACCTTATACCACCAGCACTCAGTAAACAAATATTTGTCAAATAACCCCTTAAAAAATCCCTACGCAACTTTTCCAGTCTTCTAATTCACACAGGGCCTGCATCTGCCAGAACACTCACTCACATTATGGTCTCTTCTCTTCTCTTCTCCGCAGCATGATTTCGCTAGCCCAACTGCCTGCAACTACAGTTAAGTGAACTAGCTAACTGGCTTGGTAAAGCATAGTTCTCTGAGGATTTTTAAAGTTCTCAGATCAAAAGCCACTCTTTTGTACATAAAAGAGCTCCTTCCAATAGTCAGCTCTTTCCTCTGGGAAAGAGAGAGCTGGAAAAGGGATGGAAAATGGAGACATAGTACAAGATCTGGCTGTTGTAATTCAACGTCACAAAAACTAGCGGCTCCAATTCATGTCGTGCCTGTGTAACAAAATAGTATCAAAGAAGGAAAACAAACCCGGCACCAACACTTCACACAAAAATGAACTGTATTATGGCTTAAAAGAAAATATACACACCATGACAAAATGCAGTAGCGCCATGCAAGGCAAGAGCAGCTCAAGACAAAGAAACGCCCGACCGGTTTCGCGCCAAAACAGCGCCTCCTCAGGGACACATACAGAAAATACCATAGGCTAACATATATATAGGAAGCAATTTAAAGTGACAGTGCACCACTATAACACCCACAATACTACATAACCAAAAAATAATAATACATGAACTATACATAAAAAATCATCTATAAGAATATACAAAATCCTATTAACGGGTATTACTATAAAAAGACATCAAAACATTATTACAAAATGTCATATATGCAAACAATGAAATTTATAATCGATTGCAATAAATCGTAATGGAAATTTCACAATATCATAAAGATGCCAAAAAAGGGGACTTCTTCCTATAAGAAAAAGGAAAAAAGAAGAAACAAGAGAAACATAAGTATATAAATATCACCAAATTGATATAATAGGGCATCAAAAACTGACCTAAATATTACGTTCACTGTCTCAAAAATGGACCAATATCAAAAGAATCATTTAATCCTGGATACAATAAAGCATTAAGTGTATAAATCCAAAAGGCTTCCCTACATAAAATCTTAATCTACAAATCCCCACCTCGTGGCCCATTGCTGACCCTCTCAATACCACAGAAAGAGAAAGTGTGCGAAGCAACATCGGAATATCGCTGTAAGTGTTGCACTAAAGCATTTTTCACATTATGACAGCGAATATCACTAATAGCTCACACACCCTCAATTTCAGCGATCGTGAGGTTTTACCAACATAAAAGGCACCACAAGAACATGTTGCCAAATAAACAACCCCAACCGAAGAACAGTTAATAAACTGTCTTATTTGGAACTGTTTGGCAACATTTTTCGTGGAGAAAGACTTGGTTTGATACATGATGTTACAAAATTTGCAATGTCCACAACGAAAGAAGCCAACCGGCTGTAAAGGTAGCCAGCCAACCCTTACACTACTACTAGATTGGTGAGAGTGCACAAGCTGATTAGAAACACTCCTGCCCCTTTTATAAACAAACCTGGGGCAAGTTTTAACCACATCCTTTAATGAAGCATCCGTGTTCAAAATGGACCAATGTTTATTAATAATGCCCCTAATCGATGTGGCATTCTGACCAAATGTAGTAATAAAATTCAATTGCACATCATTCTGAGTTGGAACCTGATATTTAAGTAGATCTTCCCTAGGCATCTGTCGTACCTGACCCATAGTCTGTTCTAATGTATTAGCAGCATAACCCCTCTTCAGAAACCTATCTGCCATTTGGGACATGTTTTTCTCAAAATCACCCTTTTCACTGCAATTTCGTTTAACTCTCATAAATTGAGACTTAGGAATGTTTGTTTATAAAAGGGGCAGGAGTGTTTCTGATCGGCTTGTGCACTCTCACCAATCTAGTAGTAGTGTAAGGGTTGGCTGGCTACCTTTACAGCCGGTTGGCTTCTTTTGTTGTGGACATTGCAAATTTTGTAACATCATGTATCAAACCAAGTCTTTCTCCACGAAAAATGTTGCCAAACAGTTCCAAATAAGACAGTTTATTAACTGTTCTTCGGTTGGGGTTGTTTATTTGGCAACATGTTCTTGTGGTGCCTTTTATGTTAGCAAAACCTCACGATCGCTGAAATTGAGGGTGTGAGCATATTAGTGATATTCGCTGTCATAATGTGAAAAATGCTTTAGTGCAACACTTACAGCGATAACCACAGTTGTTTCTCAAGACACTTTCTTTCAGGTATTGAGAGGGTCAGTAATGGGCCACGAGGTGGGGATTTGTAGATTAAGATTTTATGTAGGGAAGCCTTTTGGATTTATACACTTAATGCTTTATTGTATCCAGGATTAAATGATTCTTTTGATATTGGTCCATTTTTGAGACAGTGAACGTAATATTTAGGTCAGTTTTTGATGCCCTATTATATCAATTTGGTGATATTTATATACTTATGTTTCTCTTGTTTCTCTTTTTTCTTTTTTCTTATAGAAAGAAGTCCCCTTTTTTGGCATCTTTATGATATTGTGAAATTTCCATTACGATTTATTGCAATCGATTATAAATTTCATTGTTTGCATATATGACATTTTGTAATAATGTTTTGATGTCTTTTTATAGTAATACCCGTTAATAAGATTTTGTATATTCTTATAGATGATTTTTTATATATAGTTCATGTATTATTATTTTTTGGTTATGTAGTATTGTGGGTGTTATAGTGGTGTACTGTCACTTTAAGTTGCTTCCTATATATATATTAGCCTATGGTATTTTCTGTATGTGTCCCTGAGGAGGCGCTGTTTTGGCGTGAAACCGTTCGGGCGTTTCTTTGTCTTGAGCTGCTCTTGCCTTGCATGGCGCTACTGCATTTTGTCATGGTGTGTATATTTTCTTTTAAGCCATAATACAGTTCATTTTTGTGTGAAGTGTTGGTGCCATGTTTGTTTTCCTTCTTTGTTGTAATTCAATGCCAGGAAGTATAAAGTAATGCACACATGGAGATGTAATCCATGCATGGAGTACGGGATGGAAGGGGTTAGACTAGCAACTTCAACAGAGGAGCGAGATCGGGGGTCATAATCAGTGACTTCCTTAAGAAAACAAGATCTGGCAGAGCCACTATGACTGTGAATGCATTAACTAGATAAGGGTGTTTCATGGGCTTAAACATAAACATTTATTTATTTATTTAAAAAGTATGAGATTTACAAATCTTTACGTCAGATACTCATTTACACAGACACCACATCAAGAAGACCAAAGCAGTTCAAACAATATACAATAGCTAAAGCAAATAGACATCAGGAGTCAAAAAGAAGCCCAGAGTGTTCACATGAAGGCTGTTGCATACACTAATTGAATCAAAGTACAGTACATTGAGAAAGGGCATATTTAAGCAGAGGCGAAGTTGAGTGCTTCCACCACCCCAGGAGTGACGTTATTACATGATAACACACACCCTGGAGTGCCTTATTGCAGCTATACAATGGCTTGTTGTTATATACAGAATTTAAAGGATGTGTTTGTTAGTGTGAAAAAATATTTCTTAAGAGAAAATGCAAGGAATGATCCAAATTCAAAGCTACGGTGATGTCACTGTGTAATAACATCACTGTTTCAATGGGTCAGCAGGCAACTAACTGTTGACATTTGTGCTCCCTGGATAAGATCAGCTACAAGGCTCTGCTGTTGCTAAACTAATTTTAAAGCAGTACACATGCTAAATCTAAGGGCATGGCTACATCACTGTCACATGAGACAGGGGGCATCGTAGGAGAAAGAAAGCCAATAAAACTATTTGTTATAGAGATCCCAAGGGGTCGAAAAACTACCATACAGCTAGCAAGCTAATTTAGGAAAAACTCCTAATAGCAGACAGAAGGAAGGACACACTAGGATTTAACATATATATCAAAACACTCTACATAACATACAGTATGTATTTTGCACATGCTGGGTGGACTATTTCTTTAACTTTCTGTGGCCTCAATTAACTCCTCAAGCCAGAAGAAAAATAATGCTTTAAAGCTTCCTATATACTACACACAGGCACAGAAACTGGAATAACAGGTTCCAATGAGTATAAACTCAGCAGGGATGTTGGGGGGGATGGCAGCTCTGATAATTGTTCCAGTCTTTCTTTTCACTGATAGAAACTGAGCCAGAAAAAAGTAAAATACATTTCATCACAGACTGTTTACACCAAGTACATGCACCTGCATAATTTATCTGTAAAGAAAATTAAAACTGTATAGATAGAATATGGTAAACACATATTGTTAATCCCAAAAGCTGAACTTTGTTTTTAGTATATAAATGTTTAAGAAATACCTGAAAGCTGAGTCTTTCCTTTTGAGACACCAGGTGACTCTGATAATCATTTGTTCCAAGGGTTTTTAAGTCAGTTTGAATGCATTAAGTATTATCTTTTCTGCTAGGGACTCCACAGATTTGTTGTTCCTTGGCCAGATACCAAACTAGTGACTCTTCTTTTAGCATGATAGGATCCACCTCATGCCCTTCCCACATGAATAAAAAAAAAGGTGGGCTGGATCTTTAGGAGCTTCTTGGTGGAGGTGGGTTGGATCTTACTTCCCCCAAAAAACAATGCTGCCTCCCACTACTCAGGTTCCAGTCTTGTACCACCCATTTAAGTGTAACCCCCCTGTTACCCGGAGTTAGTAGAATCCCAGTAAGACCTAGTGGTAGGCAGGGAAGGCAGCTTGTGAAACTCCAGTTAAATGGATTTCACACTGTCTCACTCTGTTCTCAGTCTCAGCTGAGACCGAGGGATGACATCACCATAGACCTATCGCAGTTGCATGAGCCACATTGGAATCTGCAGATGGGAGTTAGGTTAGAATGTTGGGAGTTTTTGAACAGTGAGCAGCAGTTGTGTGTGAGCAGTCTTGAAGAGAGAAGCACAGCAGTCTGTGCACAGGCTCTTGGAGCCTAAAGCTCTGATATAGAGCTACCTTTAGGGAAAGGTGTGTGTTTCCACCTAAAGAGGAACACAGTAAGCTGTTTTTGAAGTGGTGGAGACTGCTGATACTGGTCTCTGTGCCCCATCCCTGAGGGGATGGGGGTGGAAGGTTTGCCTGTTATTCCAAGGGCAACCTCCTGGTTCCAGCTAGGGAAGAAGCTGCCTTATTTTCTGAACTGTGTTGTGGCACCAGAAGCTGTCAAGATCCGCCTGTGGGGCACCTGCAACCAAAGGGTGAGTTCTGCTCTTGTCAAAGGGCCTATGTTTCACCTGAACTGTGTTAAAGTGGGGATTGGACTGCTGAATTAGTGGGAGGCCTAGAGGAATAGGCTTACCCAAAGTAACAGTATGTTCAAGTCCAGGACAAGGGAAAGCCAAGACGTAGAGGAAATGTGCTATACATTTACCCTTTAATCTACACTGCCAAGCTTTTCAGGAAGAGATGTTTAAGTATGTTTGAGTCTAGTACAAGGGGAAAGTCAAGACATGTAGAGGAAATGTGCTATATGTTTACCCTTTAATCTACATTGCCAAGCTTTCAAAAAGAGTTGTTTAATGTCCAGAGAAATGGCCAGGTATGGATTGTGGAAGCTGGAGGTGGGAGACCCCCCCCATCTTTAGTAACCAGGTTCACCTCTACGGATTTGCTCTGTGGCCCTTTTACTTTGCCTCAGGCACTTGGCCAGTGCTGAGGGAAGTACCCAGACATGGGATTGAAAGGAAATTTCCCTTAAGGAGTCGAAGGCTCTAAGGTGGTTTGGGGAACCACCAACGGAAAATGTGTCCACTGCCATATGGACAGAGATCGAGTGGCCGGCGGGGAAGCCGGACCAAGAAAAACCCAAATAGTGTACAAGTCAGGCTGTGTACCCAAAGCAGCATGCAAGTCCGGGCTGTGTGCCTGATGGGTTCAGAGCCTGAGGGCTGAAGTGTTGAAGAAGTGTTCTGTTACTCTTATCTGCATTACCAGGAATGTAGCCCTGTGGGGGTCCATCTATGCTTTGTTTGTTCAGTTTGGATGTGAATAAAAGCTACACTTTAGAATTCCATTCCTGGTATTGGACATTACAGTTATTGCTTCCTGTGTTCAGATTTACTTGGGTGCTCCTGTGCAGAGTAGCCAAACCTAGGCCCCTTGTGCCGAGTAACCTAGTCCTCCCCGAACCCAGTCCCCACCTGGCACTGCTGTCAGCTTCAATAGCATACCACCTGTCGTTTGCAAAAAGGCAGGGGTGAGGGGTTACAAAAGAAAAAAAATAGTACCCTACAATCATTGACTAACATGAAAGCGTATTTATTTGAGGGTGGAAAACATTTCTTGGAGGAGGGTAAGGCGGAGGAGACTATTTACGCCTTCAGTCAGTTCCACGGACAGAAAACATGACATCACTCCTTTTGTACATGCAATACTCCTATAGGCTCCGCCCACAGTCGTAACAAGAAAAAAACTATTGCCATATTGGTCTTTGTAACACAAGATCCACACAGACAGATGATTTGATGCCTTTTATTGGACCAACAGAGTTGTTACAAAAGAACACAAGTGCTTTTAGCTTTCGGATTACGCAGAATCCTTCATCAAAAAGCACTGGCAGTTTTTTTAAAAGAACATCCCAGATCACATACAATGCCCCCGCACAAAAAAACAGATGAAAAGTTGTTAAGAACCCCACTAGCTAAAACTGCATTCAAGAAACAGCATAACCATATAAAGACAGCAAAAGTTCCATCAAAAGAAAGCTATCCCAAGGTCAAATGCCACTGAACTGAAAGTTCACTCCCTGAGAAAAGCTATAACCTAAGTGAAGTTACATTTTAAAACCATCTGTGTGTGTCTGTGCTAGTGTAACCCCTAGGTGGCGCTACCCCAAGGGCTACTACCGCTGCCTGCTTGGCTACTGACAGGTTGAGGGGCCGAGGTTCTATGGCAGGTGCCTTCACCCAGAGGCCAGGGTTGGTAGTGGTGAAACTAGCTTGGGTACAGCCCTCTGGGACACTGTGACCCCCCCCCTTTGTTCCCACTAGTGGCCCACACAGTACACAGGAATTACCTTCCCAATACCCCACATATGAACACTTTCTACACATAAAGATACCACTTACCTTCGAGACTGATTCTGCAGCATGTCTCTGAGGACCCCCGTAAAACAAGCTTAAGCAACATACACAACACAATGCAATGCTGGCACTATATGTATTGACACCACAGACAGTATATAGTTCAATAACAACAAATCTGATTTATTTAGGGGCAGTAACACGGGAGGGGGCAATCAGGTTGATTTAGCTTGGCGATATTCAAATCACAGTACTGTGCATACATATAGGGTCCAAAAAGTCACACTCTGGGTACCCAGGATGGGGGCTAGCCAGGTCCGTTGCCTGGGGTTGCCTGGCAGGTGCAGATGGATGGGGCCCTGTAGGAAGAAAACACATGCACAACACGCACTTGTAATCCGGAGCCAGATGGCTCAGTCCATGGGAAGAAAACAGAAGGAAATCAGTTGACACACCTTGATTAAATGAATGTCGCAGGGTGTTGCCCTGATTTGTACTCACGATACCCAGGACAGTTACAGGATGGATGGTGTTGCTTCTGGGTTTTCAGCATTCAGCACACACTGCAGAGTGAGGGGAATTAAGACCACGATTCCCCACACGCACCAAGCACATTCATATCCTAGAGAAAATAGTTGCATCATAGACCATTGACTACCTTACATGCTACAATCTCTTCTCAGATACCCAGCATGGTTTCAGAAAAGGTCATAGCACCCCCATGGCTCTTCTTCAACTAACTACTGATATTCTGTCCAACATGGATTCTGGAAAACTCACTGGTGCCATCTTCATTGACCTTACTAAGGCTTTCGACCTTGTAGACCATCCCCTGCTTCTCTCCACTCTCCACAAATTCCATTTCTCTACCCCTGTTGTGGAGTGGTTCTGTAGCTACCTGTCAAACAGGTCGCAAGCTGTCAAATTTAACTCCTCCCTGTCCAGCACGTCTACTATCAACCTTGGGGTCCCCCAGGGCTCTATCCTTGGGCCCCTTCTGTTCTCAATTTTTATCAACAATGCAGCTGAGGTCCTGGAATCTTGCTCAGCTAGTCTCTATGCTGATGACTTGATCATCTATACTAGTTCTTCTAGTATTGCCTGCATAAACGCATCACTTACCTCAGACTTTATTAAGGTCTTAGACTGGCTACTAGACCGTAAGATTGTACTAAATGAAAAGAAAATGAAAGCCATGCTTCTAGGTTCCGCACCGAAGATTAAGGCCTGTTCTAGTTTGCTGGAGGTTCTTCACCCAGGAAGATTTCCACTTGAAAATGTTACTTCCTTCAAGTACCTTGGGATCCTGCTGGACCAGTCCCTGGATTTTAATCTTCACATTCAGTCCTCGTGCAAAGCTGTAAACTCGAAACTGGGAGTAGCTTACAAAACGAGCTACATGCTTACACCCTCGGCCAAATTAGCAATTGCCCCGAGGTACTCTGCTCCCAACCCTTACTTATGGTGCCTCTATTCTTACCTCTGCCCATAAAACCTCTCTACTAAAATGGGACGTAACTTATAACAATATGTGCCAATTTGCCTCTTCGTCGCCTCGGCTCAAACATCACTGCCTTCTTTATAAGGATCTGAACTGGCTCTCACCCTCTGCCAGTAGACAATACTACCTAGGATCACTAATGGACTCGATCATACGGGGAAAAAAAACATACCAACTGGTGGCGTTGCTGGTCCCTCGACCATCCTCCCATGGCCTGCGATCAGCAGACAAATCCTTGCTCTATGTTCTGAGATGTCGGACGACTAAAGGCACAGGGGGCCTTCCAATTCTCTGCTCCCAGGCTATGGAATGCTTTTCCACTCAACCTCCGGCTGTCTCAGTCTCACTTTGGATTTAAAAGTGAATATCATCATTATCTATCCTTAGCTGATGCTTGTACATGCTTTGACCCAACCTGAAGCTCTTGAGACTTACCAGTAGTGTCACCCTGCTCTAATCCAATTCCAAGACTGTCTCCTCTTCCCTTCCCCATATTTTTCCTTCTCTTTGTAAATAACTTCTTGACTACTAGCTCTCTTCCTTCTCGAACCTTGTTGCTGACCATCCACTGTTGTTTTGCCAATTACCACCCCTGACCTTCCTTCTGTCAGTCTTTCTTGTTATGTTTGAACATTCCTCACATTTCTCTCTATATATACCTTGCTATCTTATTAACCTTTTCACTCCACAGGTCGGGTCCATGGTTTCTGCACTTATTATATATCTTACTGCCATTATATGTATGATGCTTGCCATTACTTTTTGTTGTTTCTACCCATTATATTTTTGTAGCACTGCTGTACTGTTCCTCTATTTGTGTTATTGTACCCATGTTGCTGTTGTTCAACTGTTCTCTTTTTGTTGTACTCTCCTGGGTCGTGCCTGAAAATAATCATTTTATGGCTAGTGCACCTACCCGGTTAACAAAAACTAAATAAATAAATATGTAAAGGAAATCACTATGCCAGGCAGGCTGCTCCTCAATCCTGATTGCAAAACGCTGCAAAAACCCGGGAGCACTCGCAGCAGCTTCAGTCATCCGACAGGCCGATCACACTTTAGCAAAATCTCCGGTCTTCTACAGGTTAAGCCTGGTTTCCACACTTCTGCTTCTTCTTCCTTCTACAACAGCTCGGATTCAGTCTGATTCAGCTGCACTAATGGCCACAGACCGACTTGGGGGCCCACACACGTGCTTCCCACACAAATTACTCACCACACAGTACAGAGCTCTTTCTCCCTTCACTGTCTCTACTGAACTGACTTTTCCAGCAACAGTGCAGGGCATTTCCTTTGGGCTCACAACAGTTTGGTTGGCTGGTTCAGCTGTCAGTCACTGTAGGGCTCCCTCTGTTGGTGCAAAAAGGCGCCAAGGTCCAAACTACATTTCCCATGAGCACCTGCCATACAATCCCCTTTGTTGCAGGCTCCAGATGAGAGTCCAAGTTCTGATTTGCCAGCAGACTCCATTTTAAGGACCTCCTTTCCACTGATTGGTCCAATTCAGCAGTTCAGGACCAAAATGAAGAAATTACACTGCCCAGTCCTTGCTACAAGTAAACAGGTTAGAACAAACTGCATTTTCATTATTACTCTTAACAGATCACCGGCAAATAATTACATCTTTTAATTAGGCTCCCTCTGCACATATAGCGACTGCAGAAACAGAGCACTTATCCAGCAGCCCGAGTGGGATTCGGGCATTGTAACACACAGTCCCCCCATTCCAATTAATTATGTCTGCAAGCAGACAGCTCTTAAAGAGACAGTACGCAGAGGCTCTAAAGCACTCGCTGCAGGGCCATTTAACGGCTTAAACGCCGAACACCATCCAGACTTAGAGCACTTAGCAAGCTCCTGGAAGACTTTTGGGAACTCCCATTTGCAGGAGGTTGCACCCTTCCTGGCCTGGAAAAACTTGGCGTCTATGTCAAGTAAGTACCCCCGTAAATTGCAATACAACAACATATACACTTACATCACTAACATATTAGGCTTATACGTATAATCATCAGTCACCATATCACCTTTGCCATGAACACATTTCTGATACTTTTCAGCATATTACTTTTTACACAGCATTATACACATATTGTACCTTACTCAGGTTATTACCTCCTGCACATGAAACCTGGAGAGAGGGGGCCCTTCCCTGTCAGCTGCCTTAAGGCTGGATGGGGCAGGGGCACCATATCTAGAGGGCAAGACAAGTAATCTGGAGTTAGCACCTATGCTCAGTTTGGGCAATGAGCTCGGGGTCACATACACTCCCTTATGGACCACATTGAGAGGCAAATCCACAGGCCTCCCAGGAGAATCGTAGCTGAGGCGTACTACAGGCTTTACAGCTCTACCAGTCTTTCTAGGAGGAACTATTACAGTCTCTGCATTTTGGTCCTCACTTTCAACGTGATCTTTACTTGCCATGGGGGGTTCTTTAGGGATGGCAGGGTTAGAACTTGGGGCACTGTCAGCTCCAGTATTTGCAATTTCGAGGGTCACAATACTTCTTTCACAGGGAGAGCTGTCTTGCACTGCCAGGGGACTGTCAGGGCACTCAAAATACTCTTCTTGCTCTGGTATATCACCAGTCTGTCCCAGTTCATCATCTTCCTCCACTGAAAGCTCACACAGTTCCACCATGCACAGTGATTCCATGTCATCCGACTTAACACTCTGCACCTCACTCTCTGGGGGCATTGGCTCCAAGGACAAAGCTGGGGGCTTAGACAGTCCAGAAGGCCCAGCTTCATCTCCATAATTGACTAGGGGGTTGCCTTGAAACAATTGACTGAGTTTGTAAGAAGGGCAGTACCCAAAGTTGTACTCACTTTCCTCTGACATGGACTGACAGTCATTTTCAACTGGGACTTGCTGTGGAGAACACTTTAACTCAGCATCTGTGGGTGCAGACTTTCTTTGCTTTTGCTTAGCAGCAGCTTGGGTCACTGGTCCAGAGGGAGCACTTTCTGGGGGCTCAGACTCAATCAAGATTTGTCCAATGGGCAGTAACAGATTTCTATGCATTGTCTTAACATCTTTTGAATTATTCTCAGGCCTTACTTTGTACACAGGTAGATCATCTAGTTTGCCTACCTCAATGTGAGGGAGATGGTGCCACCTGTCAGCAATCTTGTGTTTGCCATGCAGTCCCAGATTTCTTAGCAATACCCGATCTCCCTCCTAGATTTACTGTGCTTTCACCCTTTTATCATACCTTTCTTTGTTGGCCAGATTTCTTTTGGCAGCCATGGTTTGGGCCAGTTGGTATGCATGATTTAGCTGAGCCTTTAACTTTTGCACATACTGTAAATAGTTATCAGCTCAAACCCCATCAGGAGAAACCCCAAAACAAACATCTACCGGTAATCGGGTTTCTCTTCCAAACATCAGCCGGTAGGGGGAGAATCCAGTGGCATCACTTTTGGTGCAGTTGTAAGCATGTACCAAGGTGCTAATCTGTTGGCTCCATCTAGGCTTGTCCTTTGGGTGGAGGGTGCCCAGCATATCTAACAGAGTGCAGTTGAACCGTTCAGGCTGTGGATCCCCTTGGGGGTGGTAAGGGGTGGTTCTGGACTTTCGCACTCCCCACAGAGAAAGCATCTCTTTGAGCAAATGACTCTCAAAGTCTCTCCCTTGATCAGAATGGATTCTTTGTGGAGCCCCTTAGTGAACAAAAAAGTTTTCTACAAGTACTTTTGCCACAGTGGATGCCTTCTGGTCCTTGGTGGGGAAAGCTTGAGCATATTGTGTAAAATGGGCAGTGACCACCAGCACATTACTAATATTTCTTTGACCTGGCTCCAAACTTAGAAAATCAATACGGACCAGCTCCATGGGGGCACTGGTGGTGATGTTAATAAGGGGGGCAGCCTTCTGGGGCAAAGCTTTCCTCTGTAAGCAATGAGTACAAGTCTGAATGTGTTGTTCAACATCAGCCCCCATTTTAGGCCAATAGAATCTGGATCTCACCAAGTCAAGTGTTCTGTCTATACCAAGGTGCCCCATGTGGTTGTGTAGGGACCTCAGTACTGAGTCTTGAAAGGCAGTGGACAGAACTAATTGTTGTTTGTCTATTTGTCCCCCTCGGTCTACTGTTTCTCTGTATAACAGTCTATTAATCAGTTTCAACTTAAGACCTTCCTTGTATAACAATGCAGTTCTCAGATCAGTGGAGCGTAACTTGGACACATCTTTCCCTGCGTAGAGGGCTTCTAAAGCTGGTTTGATCATAGGATCTCTGGATTGAGCCCGCTGAAGACTGTCATGGTCTAGCTGAGGCAATGCACCAATGTCTAATGCAGAAAAGTGGCAATAAGCAGCAGGTATGCAATTCTCAGAGGGCCCCAAATAATCCACCATACAGTCCACTGCATCCGTGGACATTTGTTCCTCTCTGTCAAACTTCTGGCGGAGTGCTCAAATATCAGATTCTGACAATATGACCCAGTCATTTCGGGAAACAGGTCTCCGGGAGAGAGCATCAGCATCTATGTGGTTCAGGCCTGTTCTGTATTCCACAGCATAGTCGTATGTAGATAATGCAGAAAGCCACCTATGGCCAGTAGCATCCATCTTAGCTGAAGTCTCCACACAGGTCAAGGGATTATTGTCAGTTTTTACTAATATCTTAGCCCCATACAAGTACTCATGGAATTGGTCCATAATGGCCCACTTCAAAGCTAGGAACTCTAACTTATGAACAGGATAGTTCTTTTCAGATGGGGTCAGGCTTCTACTGGCAAAGGCCACTGGTCTCAATCCATTCTCATGCTCCTGGTACAACACAGCCCCCAAACATTGCAGGCTAGCATCAGTGTGTAGGACATAGGGTTTTACTGGATCTGCATAGGCAAGGACAGGAGCGTAGGTAAGTTGATATATAATCTCATGAAAAGCAGCTTCACAATCAGGTGTCTATCATGCTCCAAATATTTCTTTGGGACAGAAATACACTCTGTCACTCTCAGCAGAAGCCGGCTTCTTATATTTTTTGTTGGTAGGAGGGTAACCTTGAGTGAGATTAAGTAAAGGACGAATCACTCTAGAATAGTCCTTGATGAACTGGCGATAGTAGCCACAGAATCCCAGGAATCTTTGCAGTTTATTTAGATTGTGGGGCTGTGGCCACATGGTCAAGGCCTCAACTTTACTAGGGTCTGTTTCTATTCCCTTGGTGGTCACTATATGTCCCACGTACTTTACAGAGGTTTGGAAGAACTGACATTTATCGATGGATAGTTTAAGGCCAAAGTCTTCCAGTCGGTCCAACACCTTGAATAATCTGCTCTCATGTTCCTCCAGTGAGCTGCCAAACACAATAACATCATCTAGGTATACCAGGCACTCTAATAAGTTCATGTCCCCCACTGCACACTCCATCAGTCATTGAAAAGTGGCTGGGGCAGGCCGGCCCACCGGCACAGCGGTAGGGTTACCGTTCGCAGCGCCAGTGACCCGGGTTCGGGAACAGACTCGGGAAGCTAGAGGGCCAGCCGGGGGAGGAGGATTGAGTGCCAAAAGGCTGCTCTCCTCCTCTGGGTGGGGTGGGATGCAAGTCTCGCTGCTATACCACCACCTGGGTGACCACAGGTGGAGGTGCAGCGAAGGCAGCTTGCAAAAATAAGGGTGGGGAGGTGCCTGCCAGAAGCCAGAGTAATAAGCGTGTCACGATGTGCTTAGCCCCTAGGCTTTCCTAGCATGTGGGCGCCTCGAGAGCTGGGACCAGAAAAACAGAAATACCCTGTCCCAGGTTCCTGAAGATGGCACCCGGTCATCCTGAGAAAACCCATAACCGGGCTCTTGAGATGGAGCCAGCTGACCTCCCGATGCATACTTGAGGTGTGAGAGAGGGTAAGGGGATGCCCTCTCCTACCCGCCCAGGGGGGTAAACCATGGCAGGATGGGGGCAGGCAGCTGGTACTCGGAATGGAAGTACCCAGGGCAGGACTATGGGAGCGCGCATGACCTTGGGATCCCTGAAGAGAGGTTCCTGGAGCAGTGAGAAGGGGGCATAGAAAATAGTAAGTATAAAAAAAAAAAAGTGGCTGGGGCACCTGAAATCCCTTGAGGCATCCTCATGAATTCATAGAAGCCAAGCGGACAGATAAAGGCTGTCTTCACATGGTCTTCTGGGGCAATCGGGATCTGGTAGTACCCACTGAGAAGATCCAGCACGGAGAACCACTTGCTACCATTCAGGCAGTCTAAAGTGGATGCGGGGCGTTGTGTACTGATCAGGGATAGTCTGCCGGTTCAAGGTGCGATAATCCAAGCACATCCTTACTGTCCCATTCTTTTTTCTCACTACCACAATAGGTGAAGCATATGGGCTTCTGGATTCTTGTATTACACCAGCAGCAAGCATCCCTTGCAGATGCCGTCTCACATCATCTATGTCAGCAGGGGCCAGGCGTCGAGACCGCTCACAAAATGGCCTTTCATCATGCAGCCGGATGTGGTGCTCAGCTCCTTGCACACATCCTACGTCCCATTCCTTTAAAGAAAACACCAGGTCTCTCTGAGCAAGCTTCTCACTGATCCTCATTTTCAATTCAGCTGGCAACGGGGAGTCACCAAAATTGAACAAGTCGGGCGTCACTCTGTCACTCTTCCCTGAGCACCTGTTACTGGGTAACACTGCAGTATCTGCACAATGTACATTAGCCAGGGTGCAACATCTATTTACTCGAATCTCTCTATCAGACACATTATGAACTTGAACCATTACCCTTCTAGCATAAGCATGGGCTCTGGCAGGCAAAATATTTGGCTTGACCAGCAGTCCTTCCGGCAATTTCCCATCACCTGGTGCATCCAGCATGAGTATTTTATTCTTGACATCCTTTCTGATATGGATCTCCTCCTGTAAAGTACACTGGGCATCTGGCGCCCGGATCAGAGACTCAGGATTCTTCTTCCAGACAATTCCAACCGGTTCCTCTGGTTCCACTTTTTCAGCATCTCTCCGTGCCTCATAGGCCTTCTTGATCAAGGCTGGAATTCTTAAAGCTCTACCAGTCCTTGACCCCTGTTTTCCATAACACAACTGCACCAACCGTCCAAACATATGTGCATTCATCCCAATTAGTACAGGAACCCCATCATATAGTCAAGTAGGGGGACACACTAGGGCCAGGTCTCCACTTGCTCTGCCACTCCAGCCACAGAGGTGGGGAAAGACAACCAAATTCGGATATAGCCAGAGTAGGGGTAGGCCTTCTCACTTAAGCCCCAGACATGCAGTCCTTCCAATGGTTGCAGAGGCACATCAGACAAATGCTTCTGATACCAGTCTTGGAACATAATTGTCACTTGGGAGCCACTGTCTATTACAGCTCTTGTAGACACTCCAATAACCTTTACAGTGGTTTTCATGGAGGGACCCACTATTCTGGATCAGTCTGGAGAGGCGGTAGCAGGGACCTGGGCAACTGACCTTGCCACAAAGGGACGTGAGTTAGCATTTTTGGGACCCTCACTGGGATCATTTCGTGCACCTCTTAACCACTGATTTGTTCTCCGAAGCTCTCCTTGTAGCCTATATGCAACTTTGCCAGTGTCTTTTGGGGACCGGCATTGTCTCTTCATGTGCCTGTCCTTCCCACAATTATAGCAAAACATACTTTCTGGAGTTTGAGCTGGTCGAGGCGTCACACTGGGAGCCAGGGTGGGGGTACTACTAATTGGAAACCTTGGTGCCATCTCTGTCTGTGGCGTGATAAGCATTTGGAGACATCTCATCAATTCCCTCGCTTCCATGGTCAAGACATCAAGTTTTGAGCTGTTGTCAGCAGGAGATGCCTGGGTGGGTATCCCCACCCCCATAGCGGATGCTGTCGGAGGAGGGTCGGGGCCTGTACTTGCAGGAGTGGCCTTCATAAAAAGACTGTTTTTTATTTCCCTGAACTCCCTCAGCACTTCACCCCATGGTGGCACACCCTCATTGGTCCCCACTTCAGAAGGACCTTCCGATGCTGTGATCACTTGGGCGGCACTCACCCCAGACTTAAAATCCCCCTCCTCATCTTCAACCTCCCGAAGTTCTTTTATCAAGTCACAGTAGTCTGGTGGGTTACCCCTTCTGTCTGGGAGCCTTAATTGAAGGAGCTGCAATTTAGAATGCTTTGCATGTTGTAGTAGGTGCTCCAACCTTACACGGTTTAAGTCACTGGCGGCTACCCCACCTTTTCGGTAAGCCTTCTGCAGAGCTCTTTCCAGATGAGTAACATATGCAGACAAACTTTCCCCTGGCCACTGTTTTGTGCCTTGAAATTTCCACATCAAGCTCTCCCCTGACTCAATGCTCCCAAAATTGCCTTCAAGTGCAGATAGGTATTTCTGGGCAGATGCATCAGGATTTGTGGACCTCAAAAATGTAATGGCCTCTAGGGCAGGACCCCCTAAAACTTTCTATGATTCTGTTTCATTTCTCAGCCTCCGCACACTGCCATTCAGGTATCAGGGGGGCAACACAATCTATCCAGGTGTCCCAATCATCCTCCCCCTGGGGTGTGGGGAGGGTGCCAGAGAAGATCCTCAACCTCCGGTAAGAGTCATGACTAATGGCAGGTGCAGAAATAGAAGCCTGCTTTGGTTCAGCCACAGAAAGAGGGGCAATAATGGGTGTTGGAATGGGAGGGGGTGTTGGGGGAGAAACACCCACAGGTGGCAGAAACAACTTCTTTAAGTCCTCCACAGTTTTCCCTTCCTCCAGCAACAACTTAGCAAATTTCTCCTCAAAAGTTTCCGATAGTGGGTGGGGCTCATTCCCCCCTGGGTCTTTACTGTCCTTAGTTATCACTCTCCTGGCAGTGAGTGCTCCCTCTGGGGTAATAGTCCATGGCACTTTGGAGCCATCTATGGGGTCCTTATACTTTACTAGGGCCATGAAAGTGTGGGTGAGCAGATTAGCATGTCGACTCACCACCCCGGGGTTTTGTAAACCTTCCACCTTGGAAAGTACTCCCTCTACAGTGTGCTTATTAGTACTCAGAGGGATGTCCAGGATAAGCATAGAATTTTGGGAGTCGATCTCCTGCCCAGTACACCACCCCACTAACTGGTGTACAGCCACTTCTGGAGGGGTATCCATTTATTTTTAACAGTGATTCATAAATGTGGCCACAAGGGGACACTAATCCCAGCTGTAGCCTCCAAGATGTAACCCCCAGGTGGCGCTACCCCAAGGGCTACTACCCCTGCCTGCTTAGCTGCTGACAGGTTGAGGGGCCTAGGTTCTATGATGGATGCCTCCACCCAGAGGTCAGGGTTGGTAGTGGTTAAACTAGCTCGGGTACAGACCTCTGGGACACTGTGACCCCCCCCTTTGTTCCCACTAGTGGCCCATACAGTACACGAGAATTACCTTCCCAATACCCCACATATGAACACTTTTTACACATATAGATACCACTTACCCTCGAGACTGATTCTGCAGCATGTCTCTGAGGACCCTCTGTAAAACAAGGTTAAGCAACATACACAACACAATGCAGTACTGGCACTATACGTATTGACACCACAGACAGTATATAGTTCAATAACAACAAATCTGATTTATTTAGGGGGCAGTAACACGGGAGGGGGCAATCAGGTTGATTTAGCTTGGCAATATTCAAATCACAGTACTGTGCACACATATAGGGTCCAAAAAATCACACTCTGGGTACCCAGGATGGGGGGGGGCTAGCCAGGTCCGTTGCCCAGGGTTGCCTGGCAGGTGCAGATGGATGGGGCCCTGTAGGAAGAAAACACATGCACAACACACACTTGTAATCCGGAGCCAGATGGCTCAGTCCATGGGAAGAAAACAGAAGGAAATCAGTTGACACACTTTGATTAAATGAATGTCGTAGGGTGTTACCCCGATTTGTACTCACGATACCCAGGACAATTACAGGATGGATGGTGTTGCTTCTGGGTTTCCAGCATTCAGCACACACTGCAGAGTGAGTGGAATTAAGACTGCAATTCCACACACGCACCAAGCACATTCATATGTAAAGGAAATCACTATACCAGGCAGGCTGCTCCTCGATCCCAGTCGCAAAACGTTTCAAAAACTCGGGAACACTCGCAGCAGCTTCAGTCCCCGACAGGCCGATCGCACTTCAGCAAAATCTTCAGTCTTCTACAGGTTGATCCTGGTTTCCACACTTCTGCTTCTTCTTCCTCCTACAACAGCTCGGATTCCATCTGATTCAGCTGCACTAATGGCCGCAGACCGACTTAGGGGCCCACACATGTGCTTCCCCCGCGAATTACTCGCCGCACAATACAGAGCTCTTTCTCCCTTCACTGTCTCTACTGAACTGACTTTTCCAGCAACCGTGCAGGGCATTTCCTTTCGGCTCACAGCAGTTCGGTTGGCTGGTTCAGCTGTCAATCACTGTAGGGTTCCCTCTGTTGGTGCAAAAAGGCACCAAGGTCCAAACTACATTTCCCATGAGCTCCTGCCATACAGTCCCCTTTGTTGTAGGCTCCAGATGAGAGTCCAAGTTCTGATTTGCCAGCAGGCTCCATTTTAAGGACCTCCTTTCCACTGATTGGTCCAATTCAGCAGTTCAGGACCGATATGAAGAAACTACACTGCCCAGTCCTTGCTACAAGTAAGCAGGTTAGAACAAACTGCATTTTCATTATTACTCTAACAGGTCACCAGCAAACAATTACATCTTTTAATTAGGCTCCCTCTGCGCATATAGCAAGTGCAGAAACGGAGCACTTATCCATCAGTCCGAGTGGGATTCGGGCATTGTAACACACAGTCCCCCCATTCCAATTAATTATGTCTGCAAGCAGACAGCTCTTAAAGAGACAGTACGCAGAGGCTCTAAAACACTCACTGCAGTGCCATTTAACGGCTTAAACGCCGAACACCATCCAGACTTAGAGCACTTAGCAAGCTCCTGGAAGACTTTTGGGAACCCCCATTTGCAGGGGGGTTACACCAGCATTAGTAAATGACAATGATTAAAAACCACAAGGAAAAATATGCTTAAGCACCACATAGTAAATAATGTTAAAAGTCTTCTAAATATGAAAATATCTTTGTGTTAAGTAAAAAATAGATTAGAAGACAACCTGCCCTAGTGTAAATAAAGCATTCACCAGCTGTTTTGCACATTTACACAGTGTAAGTACTGTTCAGATACATTTGTCTTAAACTCTGTGCACAATAAGTTCATATTACTCATGAATATTCAGACATATACTGTATTAAACATGATATATCTGCAATTCTGTAACAAGTGACTAGTGTATACTGTATATACATTCAAAACCCAAACCTAACACAGACCCTCTTGTGATGGAGATACTGTTATCCCAATATGTCCATGTATCAACGTGTGTCCATATGTACTTAATCTGGTGTTGTATGAAGTAACAGTTCTACAAATCTAAAACCAAAACTGAGGGAAACAAACTGCCACCACACCCTACTCCCCACGGGGGTGAAATCAATGTATACGTAATCAGTAATAAGGAATCCATAAAACTATTTTTGTATCTAAACATAATGAAACACCACCATGTACCACAATAATATGTCCATGTGTTGTCCCTGAAGCAGGTGAAAAAACAGGAGCTGTTTAAGCAGTGTAATGTGACATAAAACCCAAATCTATATTGATCCCATCACCAACCATGTTCAAAAGTAAAATGATTCTGACAGCAAAAGCCCACCTTTGTTGCATATTTTTGAAATGTCCTTTCAAAACCAGTACTGACATATCAGAGATGGAGTGATCAGACTGAGAGAAGTGTTGCCCCAGTTTATCAGATTAAATACATATGGACACATGTTGATACATGGACATATTAGGATAACAGTATCTCTATTACAAGGGGGTCTGTGTTAGGTTTGGGTTTTGAATGTACACATACGCTAGTCACTTGTTACAGAATTGCAGATATATCATATTTAAGACAGTATACATTTAAATATTCATGAGTAATATGAATTTTTTGTACACAGAGTTTAAGACAAATGTATCTGAACAGTACTTACACTGTGTAAACGTGTAAAACACTTGGTGAATGCTTAATTTACACTAGGGCAGGTTGTCTTCTAACCTATATTTTACTTAACACAAAGGCATTTTCATATTTAGAAGACTTTTAACATTATTTACTCTGCAGTGCTTAATCTTATTTTTCCTTGTGGTTTGTAATCATTGTCATGTATGTTACCCCTAGGCGGCGCTACTCCTAGGGCTACTTCCCCTGCCTTGCCTGGCCAGAACAAGATTGAGGGGCCTGCGTTTTTGAAATTGACTTTAAACTGGTTCTCTCCCAAGATAATGTATTGCCCAGAGCCTCCACCCAGAGTTTACTTTTAAGTGGGTCTGAACTTTAGATAATGCAGCCTTCTGGGAAGCTACATCCACCCACATTACTTTAGTGCCACCCCAAGCATGACCCAACAGATAAAATCCCACATTTCAACACTTTTGCATTTAATGACTTACTACTAATAATATACTCACGAGACAGATTTATGCAGAAACAACAAAAACAAGTGTATTTACATGGGGAGGGTTAGGAAGGGTGAATTGGAGTAGAGGTAATGCTATTTGCAGTAATTGCATTGGCTTGATTAGGTTTGACTTGGTTTGAATCAACAGTTTGCATTCTGATCACATATAGCCCCAGTGGCCACCCACCAGCCTCTGATGTAGTCAGCTCCCTGACTAACTATCTAGCTGCGTTAAGGCAGAATATTTACTGTTAATGCCCACACTGGTACCAGTTTTCCACCTAGTGTAAGACCCCGCAATCTCACACAACCTGGGTACCCAGTCATTACAGTTCTAGAATGGTGCAGGCCTGATAAATGGATGGTGCAGCTGTATGTTGGCCAGCTAGTTAGGGCCCTTAGGAGAATTAGGAAGATTTATTTTAGGATGTATCCTTAAACTTTAACTGCAGCTGTCAGGATTTGCCAACTTTAACTATTTACAAGTCCCTTTTTCTTGGTGGTGTAGGGATGACCCTGTATTATTTACAGTCAGACATCTTCATAGGCTTAGGCAAGTCAGGATGAAGTATTTTCAGCAGGCGGGCTCTGTCCCTGAAAGCTAAGATGCTGGCAAAGCTGACGGTCGGCTCCTAATATCGACAGCAAAGTTATTTCGGCTTTTGCGGGTGGAAAACAACACTTTAACATTCTGTAGGCTGGGCCCCTCTTCTGGGCTGAATCACTGTTTTACATTCAGCACATTTATGCATCCATCACATTTATCATTCAGCACATTTATAGGTCAGCACATTTATTTATCAACATCTGGAGCTTCAGTTGCATCTGTTGCAAAAGGCCGGACAATGCTTGAAACTTGGCTTTTCACCACCTGACCACATATTGGCTCTGGACTGAGCTCGAGGCTTGACACTGCCACTTACAATGACTTTAACTGGCCTGAACTTGCAACAAGGCTCACTACCCTTTTCAGACTTTGCTGGTTAGCAAACAGACAAAGTAAACTCTTTCGACGCAAACACATTTGCCACTAGACTGTTTACTGTAGCTCTCTAGGCTTTTTAACACCAAATTTGCACTTGGCAGCAAATGGTTTCTGTAGCTCTCTAAGCTCAGTAATGCAACATGCAGTCCTTTGTGACCTTCGCTGGCACTTGCAGCTTCCACAGACAAAATACTGAACCTTCCAGGCAAAGCTAGGAAGAGCCCCGGCTCTGAGTACTTCCCTTTATGTCCTGTAGGCACTTTCAGTTCAGACACATTTATACACAACACTTGGACCCTTCTCGGTCTCTTAGCAGATGTACACCCTCTGAGTGTTGCTGGGAATGCTGGTTGCAAATAGACAGACAGACACTATCGGTAGGCTTTGAGCTTCTCTGCCCCTTAAAGACTTTCTCAGGGATGCACCTGGCAAAAGCAATTTACTCACTCAGGTGCCTTACAGAAATTGCATTCCTCCTTCTGAGGTTTCAGGCTTTCATCAACGATCTCACAGTTGAAGCAGGTTCACCTCTCTCACAGCTGACTTAATCAGGTTACTGGCCCACATTTTCTCTCAATGTGGAAAGGCTCTGGTTAGTCCTGGAGGACATTCTTTGGCAACCCCCAGGCTAGTGACTTCTGCTTCAGGCAACCACTTGTCTGTGTCCTGGCAGGAGAAATATCCCCCTCCCCCATGGAGGGACTGACACTGGATTGCTAGGTCAATTTTTTGGCAAAGGGCCGAAGCCCCCACTCCTGTGGGGGGCCCATGCTGGATCTGCTCACACAACCAAAAACACTACCTTTCATGGAGCTCCTCTGAGGCTCCCAATTGGCTGACACTATCTGCTGCTCCATCAACGATTGGCTGATCCTGCCTGTCAGTCAAGGAAATGAATATCCATTAACTCCACTTGATGCACTATAGGCTTCCTGTTTTGGCACCTGAAGTTAGGTCCCTGCAGCTTCCCCATAAGCCTTTTGTAATGTCCCATAAGCTCTGTCAAAAGTCCCATAAATCCTGGCTGGAAATCCTTGCTTTTTGATTGGCTGTTGCTACACTATAATGGCTACTACGCTTACAGTCCCCTTGCAGATCCTACACAGTCCCAAATAAAAGTCCTGGTGCAGCCAGAATAATTATTTATTTTGCTCTCTTGACCCACAGCCCAGTAGCTACATGTGTGCCCACATAGATGTTGCCCAGTTTAAAAATTTTGTTTTAGTCCCAAGCCTGTCACTGCTGCCATAATAAAGTACCCCCAGGCAGCAGGCAGGCTATGTATCTGAGTCCTAACGTTAAAACTGGTAGAGCCAGACAGATCTATCTATTTTTATAGCCCCTTTATTATTAGCCCCTTACACGTTCATGGCAGGTGCTGCGTTTACGTTTATATTTATTTACACCCTGCAGAAGCTGCCGAAACTCTTAGCCCTGAAACAGCAGTGCCCTAGGGACAGACAGCACCAGTATTAATATGTATGAGGGGCTCATTAATATTCATGAGCCCTTGAGAATGCCCCATTCTAAATGTAACACCTAGGTGGAGCTATGTCTAGGGTTACTACCCCTGCCTGTATTCCTCCTAACAGTTGAGGTGCCTGGGTTCAATATTTTGGTGCTTCCACCCAGAGTAACAATAGTGGGGGTATCTACCTAACCTGGTATAGCCCTCTGCGAAGCTATAACCTCCCACAAGCCCGCCTAGTGACCCAGTGCCTTTTGCAGTAGTTGACACATAGTTAACAATGAGCATTAATGATATGCACACATCCCTTGCACTTACCACCAGGGACTGGTCTTCAGCAGCTCTCCTGAAACCTCTGTAAAGGCAATGTTAGCAAGGCAAGGATATACTTTCAATGCTATGCACCACCTAAGAATATGCTCATAAGCTAGTTCAGGGTTTCTCAAATGGTGAGGCCAGCCTCCCTGGGGAAGTCCCAACCTGTTCCAGGGAAGGCTCAGGCAAGTCTGAAAAAGTATTATATTTAAATGTAGAGTACTAGATATTTTGTATGAAGGGATGAGGTAAACTAAAAGAGGATAATCAGAGAATTTATATATTTATAGTATTTATAAATTGGTGACCAGGAAAGGCTCACTGAGCCAAGGCACATTTCAGGAGTACCTGGGGAAGGGAAGGGAGTGAATACTGTTCAAAAGGTTACTGCAAAGCCATCAAGCAATACAAAATAAACAGTAGTGCAAAGGAATAGTAACAATGAACAATCAATAAGAGGTAAAAACTGAACAGTTAGATTGGTGACAGAAAAGCCCAAATGCATGGGTTAAGCAGAGAGGTACTAAGAGCAAAAGCAGGAGGGAGAAAAGGATCCCCGAGAGGTTGATTAAGAGCAGGGTATGAGGGGGAAGAGGAAGAGAATGGTAGGAAGGTTATTACATATAGAGAGGAAACAGAGAAAGCAGTCCGATCCATGAAAGTACTACAGTAACGGGTAACAATGATTCAAAAGTCAAAATAGTGGACAAGTAGACTGACCTGGGAATGGGGGTTACAATAAGCTGAATAAAATGACAGTCAGCCACTCAAAGGAGTTTTACTTTATTCCTGATGTACTGTTCAGCATGTGCTATTTTCCTATGGGGAGGCCCAAGAGTATTTCCATGTTTGATGGAGGCTCAAGATGTTTTCCATGGCTTGGGGTAGGCTTATTATTACAAAGTATGAGAACTAATGAGCTAGTTTAAACATGAAAACGGCAAATCAGGTTTATTAAGGGAACGTGAACAAGAAAAGGGGCATGAATCTAGGAGAATGATCACCTTACTGATTTGATTCAGGTTACTATGCACGCACTTTAGTCCCAGAATAAACAGTCTGACAACATTGGGTACCCAGAATGTTAAGTTGGCTGGTCAGAAACGGTGCCCGCGGTTGGCCAGTATTGCAGCTGTTGGGGGCACCCTTGATGGAAAGAAAAGGCAGTTAACATGCACAAACAAGACTTTGGTTATTTGTAATCCTTGCCGGTTTGCCCCGTCCTTTGTAACCCTGTAACACACTGAAGCAATCAGATGGTACCACAAAATGATTAGAAAGAATGTTATAGGGAGCTACCCTGAGTTTACTTATGACACCAGTTAGTTGGAATTGGCCTGGCGATATGAAGACCTGCTGCTGATCACCAAAGAGCATGGGGAAGCTGGGCCGGCATGATACCCCTCCTCTTCACAGCCTTTCCCTCCAGGTGGCTGCAACCTGCAATTTCTTGCTACACAGGGGCTGGATCCCCAAGCTGGTCTCTCACCGAGAAAGCAGTCGCTGGTGCAGAAATAGCTGGCTTGGGCCGAGGCTGGCATAGGCCCAAGGCTGAATAAACATCTCTGGCAAAGTTCAGTTTGTTTGCTGATTAAGGCCTCCAGCTGGCTAACTGTTCGGTCACTGGCAAAACAGGCCTCAACCCACAGTAAACATTCAGCACATTTATGGATCCTATTTGAAAATAGGTGGGATTGTTGCCTAGTGAACTTACCAGGTTACCAAATGCTAATAAATATATAAATAAACAGAAACAGCATTAACTTTTCTAACTTTCAATTTGGTTTCGGGCTGGTTCACAATTGCAGTAGCTTCACTGAGCAAACCTCTTAATCAGCAAAAAGGGCAGTCTCTCACACAAATCGTGGGACGAACACTTCACAGGAGCTCCTCTCTGTCCAATATCTTGAGCTGCACTTCTCAGAGTCTCAGTGCTATCAGCTACAATTGAAGATTAGTTTCAGATTAGTATGATTTCTGCTATCAAGCAGTTCAATGTTGGAAGCAGCAGCAGGAATACAAATCAGGCTTTTCCCTATCAATCTTCCTCAGCTCCTTCCCTGGAGCTGCTTCTCGATGGCTCGAGCTTCTCACTCTCTCAGCTCTAACAGCAACTGAACTCTTTTTCTAACAGTTCTTGAGCTAGTCCATTTTTCCTGCATTCTGGTTGGCTAGGGGAGCTGTCACTCACAGTTCTGGTGCTCCCATTAGTCAGTTTAGGCACCAACCTGTAAAACTACAAGAACTACAATTTTTCTTCCCACAAGGCACCTGAGCTAAGGACCCCTTGAGGTCCCTTTTGTCCCCATTGGTTCAAATACCTGTCAGTTCTGGTCCAAATATGGTGGCTCCCATTTGGAGGAATAAGTTGCAAGAATGCAGGTTAAAGCAAACACTCTAATTCAAATATAACAGCAGATTAGAAATAAACATTTACAGTAATAGCTAGAGCTCCTTTTGTTTCATTATTGACCGCAGAATGGAGCAAATTAGAATGGTGCCTGGCCAGTCGCGAGCTTTGGAGCACTTGGACCGAGCCCAGACCATTGACTGTATACACACTGGCTAATGTCTTAAAGGGACAGAACCGGAGGCACATCATGGCACTTGCACTCAAATCAACAGGATTAACAAATAATTATGGATTTGCTATCTAAGCAGGATGGCTGCCTGGCATTGAGCACAGGTAGAGCCCAGGAAGACACTTAAAGTAAGCCCCCAAATGGGGGGGCTACACTCTTCCCTGCCTAGGAAAACTTGGTGTCTGCATCAAATCTATACATTATAAACATTTTTGATTAGCGAAATACTATTTGTGACTATATATAGGTTGTAACCATGAATACTATATACATTTATTACACAGTTTCCTTATTAGTATTCAAAATAATAATCATAAGCATGCTTCACTCATAACTAATATTTGTTCATACACAATGGTGTTACTTAAACATTCCACATTTTTCATTCTAAATATTCTTTTTATTTTGCTTCCTATTTCAGGTAGTTATACAGATCACCCTTGTCTATACCACGTTTTGCCTGTTAACCCACATTGCTGATAATTTGACCTGGTCAGCTAACTTTAGGCGTTTTGTAGAATGACCCCTGGAATACTGATTGGAGGATTTTATTACTAATTTAGAGGCTGCAGTGTAACCTATTTTAGGTAGGGTATTAGCTATAATGTACACCCCTTTATGGACCACATTCATAGGGAGGTCTACAGGCTTTTCTGGATAGTCATAAGTAAGGCCTACTACAGGTCTAACAGCTCTCTCAGATCTTCTAGGCAGCGGGGGCACAGACTCAGTCCTTTCAACATCTGCATTCGGGTTGATCAGTCCCGACTCATTGTTCACCAACAAGTCAGCTTCTGATGAAAGGAGCACTTCTACACTCTCTGGTTGCTTCGGAGTTGGAGTTATCACTTGCATTTTCATTTGCAGTATCACTTGAATTTGCTTGTTCTGTAGACTCTGCTTCATCAGTAGACGGAATTTCAACAAAATTTAAGTAATGTAGCACACTGCTAGTCCTTTCCAAATTAGCAGTACTTTCTGAGTTGTGGTCAGGTTTGCTAGGTCCAGATATCTCAGCTTCAGGTAAGGACTCATCGGTTGGGTCCTCATTCTCTTGTTCAGAACTTGCCACTTCAACATCTGACAGCTCCACAAGACATACAGAGTCAGCTGCTTCTGAAGTTATACTTTGTGCATTACTATCAGGCAGCATTTGAGTGGTCGACAGTGCAAGATTATCTGATATTGCGTGATTGTCAGCACTGTCTCCCATATTACACAAAGGGTTGCCTTGGAACAACTGAACTAGGGCAAAGGAAGGATAATACATAGGCCCATATTCACCTTCATCGGACTCAGAATGATTGTCATTAACTACAGCAGAACATGATGGAGGCTGTGGTGGTGGAACATCAAGAGGCTGATTGTTTCCTTCAAGCAGCAGATCTGGCAGACTGGCAGATCATCCAGCTTGCTGACAACAATGTAGGGGGTGTGACACCACCTGTCAGCTATTTTGTTTTACCTTGCAAGTGAGCTTTAACATGTCTGTCATGTCTCTCTTTGTTGACTGAGTTTTTCTTTGCAGCCATTGTGTGACAAAGCTGATAGATGTGATTAAGCTGGGCTTCAAATTTTTGTACATACTGTAAATAATTTTTTGCTTGGATTCCATCTGGTGATATGCCAAAACAAATGTCTATAGGTAACCATGCCTCTTAAACAAGCATCCACTTATATGGGGAAAATCCAGTTACATCATTACGAGTACAATTGTAAGCATGCACCAAAGTACTTATTTGCTGACTCCACCTTGGCTTGTCCTTGGGATGAAGTGTGCCCAGCATGTCCAACAATGTTCTATTAAATCTTTCAGGCTGCGTATCTCCTTGTGGATAATACGGAGTGGTTCTTGACTTTCTTACACCCCAGAATGAGAGCATTTCTTTGTTTAAATGACTTTTGAAGTCTCTTCTCTGGTCAGAATTGTTCCACTGCGGGGCACCGTAGTGGCCGAAAGATCTTTCAACAAGCACTTCGGCTATGGTGGCCACTTTCTGGTCCTTTGTTGGAACAGGTCTGTGCCTAACAGGTGAAGTGGTCTGTCACGACAAGCACATTGCCAAGGCTTTTTTGTATCGGGTCCAAGCTTAAAAAGTCAATATATACAAGCTCCATGGGTGCACTAGTGGTGATGTTAACCATTGGGGCTGCTTTCTGTGGCTGGGCCTTTCTTTGGAGGCATCTGCTACAGGTTTTAATATACTGCTCTACATCTGCATTCATTCTAGGCCAGTAGAATCAGGCTCTGGCTAAGTCAGCTGTCCTTTTACTGCATAAATATCTCATTTGGTCATGGAGTGCTCTTAGGACCACATGTTTAAACGTAGACGGTAACACTAATTGCTGTTTAATGACTTTGCCTTGTCCATCGGTAATCTCTCTGTATAGCAGTTTGTTTTGCAGTTTAAGCTTAGGCCCCTCTCGGAACAGCAGGGCAGTTCTCGGATCTTTTGACCATAGCTTAGAAACATTTTTTCCTGTGTTTATGGCCTCCAGCACAGGTTTGATCATAGGATCATGATACTGCTCCCTTTGGATGCCTGCAGGAGTGAGTTGGGGCAGAGCGCTCAGATCCAGGGCTGCAAAGTTACAGTAGGCTACAGGAACACAGGTTTCTGGAGGCCCCAGATAATCGACTAGGCGATCTATGGTTTCAGAAGACGGGTGTTCATCTTTGTTAAACTTGTGGCATAGAGCCTTTACAGTTTGTTCTGACATTCTTACCCACTCAGAATTTGATACAGGCCATCTGGACAGGACATCGGCATCAATGTGACTAAGGCCTGGGTGGTACTCCACTGAATGATCATGAGTTGAAAGAGCGGAACACCATCTGTGCTCAGTGGCATCCAACTTGGCCAAGATTTGGACATACGTGAGGGGATTATTGTCTGTTTTTACTAGAATTATGGCGCCATATAGATATTCATGAAATTGGTCGACTATTGCCCATTTCAAAGCAAGAAATTTGAGCTTATGCACAGAATAGTTTTTCTCAGACAGAGTCAAGCTTCTACTGGCAAATGCCACTGGGGCATAATCCTTCCTCATACTCCTGATACAGTATGGCTCCAAGTCCACTCAGGCTGGCATCTATGTGCAGTACATACGGTTTAGTTGGATCTGCATAGGTGAGTACTGGGGCATGTGTAAGCTGATGGATGACGTCACAAAAGGCTGTGTCACAAGCAGAGGTCCATCGTGCTCCAAATAGTTCACTAGGCTTGAAGTAGACTTTTTCACCATCCTTTACAGCACCCCTTTTGTAGTTCTGATTGGTAGGTGGATGCCCTTGGGTCAGATTGAGCAGTGGGTGAATTACTTTGGTATAATCTTTCACAAAGTGTTGATAGTATTCACAGAAACCTAGGAATCTTTGCAGTTCTTTACGGTTGTTAGGACGTGGCCAGGTGGTTAAAGCTTCTACTTTGCTCGGGTTGCTTTGAATGCCTTCAGAAGATACAATGTGGCCCACATACTTAACAGATTGTTGGAAAAACTGGCACTTGTCGATAGACAGTTTTAATCTGAATTCTTCTAACCGGTCCAGAACCTTGAACAAATAAGTGTCATGCTCTTGAGCATTTTGACAAACATGATGACATCGTCCAAATAAATTAGGCATTCAAGGAGGTTCATGTCTCCTACAGCTCACTCCATTAATCCTTGGAAGGTGGCTGGTGCACCAGACATGCCATGGGGCATGTGCAAGAATTTGTAGAAGCCCAGGGAACAGATAAATGCAGTTTTCTCTGTATCCTCTAGTGCCATAGGGATTTGGTAGTACCCACTCCTGAGATCTAAGATGGAGAACCACTGACTTCCATTAAGACAATCAAGAGCATCCTGGATGCGTGGCATCGTATACTGATCTGGTATAGTCCTTTGGTTAAGTGAAGTGAAGTAATACGGTTTGGTCCTTCGGTTCTAGGGACCTCCCCCCACCCTGGCAGGTAATGTCACACTACCCTACTTCCCTTTTCCCATCCTGGAGCCAGCAACTGTCACAGCCCTCTGCTCTCCACCATGCCCAGCTGCTGACTGAGCTGTCAGGGAGTGTGTACTGTAACAGCTGATTGTGCAGTACACACTCCTTGACAGCCAGGTTATGACCGTCAGTGGAGAGGAGAACTGTGCTGATCAGCGGCTCTGGGATGAGATAAGGAAGTGGGGTGAGTGAACACTTCTGCCAGGGTGGGGTGTCCCCTAGATACCAGGGACTGCTGGGTATTGTTGTACGGGGCGCTTGGGGATGGGTGAACACTAGACTCCTGGGCAGTGTCGACAGCTTTGTATACATGGGATCAGGATGGGAAGGGGGACCACCAGACATCACGGAGGGGATGTATATTTTATATTTTACAGCGATTTGGGGAGGACCACTGGACACCAGGGAATTCTATTATTTAAGCATACAGAGGACATTGAGGATCAGGGAAGGGGGACCGCTAGCCACCTGGGAAATGTTTTATTGTATTCAACAAAGGATTGGGGTAGGGAGTGGACTGCTAGCCACCAGAGAACTGTTTTACTATATAGATTGCATGGTCTGTTCAGATCACACTATCTGTTTGAAGATTGCACTACAGCTGGTCAGCCCTAGTTTTTGCACAGTGTACCTGTTGCACTGTGCAGCTGGCCAGCTCTGAAAATGGGGCATTTTGCACCCTATTTGTAAGCTATGACTATTATGTTGTTAAAATGAAAAACATAGCAAGAAAAAAATATGGACATAATATCTGGACAATCACATTCTTATTTAGCAAAGTTTGTATTACTGCACAGCTTGCTAATACCATGATCTGATTGGGTGATAACTATGTTAAGATTAATATACTGTGGCCCAGATATTCAAAAGGGTTGCGCATGGCGCAACAGTGTTGCACCATGCACAACCCTCTGGTGCACCCCAGTGCGATATTTAAAAGGGAAAAGTGTGCCTGCACAAATCCCGATGCGCTGGGACACATCAGTAATGTATGCAGGCACAGGTGGGGGGGCGTGCCTATGCATAAACTGCACAGCCCGATATTCAGCCTGGGCCATGCAGAGTTATGCAGGCGCAACCCCTACCTGCGCCTGCACAAAGTTACGCTGAAAAAAAAGGAACAAGTTGAGGGCCACCCACAGGTGAGCTGCCGCATTGCAGGGTGCAACACAGCTGCCACCTGGGGTGGCCCTGGACTGTTCCCGCGCGCCTGGTGGTGCCCCATGCCCTGATGGTGGGCTGAAGTGTAACCCCATTAGCCCGATGCGCTTGGGCATATTATTCCCAGTAGCCCGATCGTGGGCATAACAGAAACTGTCCACCCCCAGTAGCCCGGTCGCAGGCATAACAGAAACTGTCCTTCCCTCCCGAGTAGCCCGATCGTGGGCATAATAAGTTCCCCAACCCCCATTAGCCCGATCACGGGCATAATGGATTATCCCCACCCATTAGCCCGATCGCGGGACGCATAAAACTTCCTTCCCCGGAGTAGCCCGATCGCGGGCATCAGACCCGCCCCCAAAGTCCAATATCCTGGTGGTCCAGTGGACTGCAAAAACCCGATGGCGGGTGGCATCCTCACCCTCCCATATGGAAATACCTGGTGATCTAGTGGCCCCCACCCACCCACCCGCAGGACCCAACCACCCCTTCCCCATCAGCTGGCAGGTGGCAGCACCCCACCCGCACCGCCCTAGCCGACTAGACCGCAGTTAGAGGGCTGCACGCCCACTGGTTCAGAGCATGAGCCAATGAGCGAACATAGCATATAAGTCAGTCCAGATATGTGAATGAATTCATTCATTCACATATCTGGACTGACTTGTACGATGAATTAATTAATTCATTCACATATCTGGACTGACTTGTACGGTATGGGCTGCACGACCATTGGCTCATGCTCTGAACCATGGGCACACAGCCCTACCGAGCTGTCAGTCGCGGGGGTGGCAGGCGGGTGGGGTGCTGCCGGCTGACGGGGGGAGCGGGTGGTGGGCTCCGTGGTGGGTGGGGTGGGGCCACAAGATCACCAGGGATTTCTGATCAGGGGAGAGGATGCCACCCGCCATCGGGCTTCTCGCGGTCCACTGGACCACCAGGGTATTGGACTTTGGGGGAGGGTCTGATGCCTGCGATCGGGCTACTCGGGGAGGGAAGTTCCAGTTATGCGCGATCAGGCTAATGGGGTTGGGGGAATCTTATGCCTGCGATCGAGCTACTCGAGAGTTTCTGTTATGCACGATCGGGCTACTCAGAGAGGAAAGTTTCTGTTATGCCCGATCGGCTACTGGGGAGGAAAGTTTCTGTTATGCCGAGATCGGGCTACTGGGGATACTATTATGCCCTTGATCGGGCTAAAGGGGAATACTATTATTCCTGCGTCCGGGCTGCAGGGGGCATTGGTCCCCCGACATCTGCTCCCTGGCAGGGCGCCAGGCGCAAGTCGTCAGGGATCGGTGCACCTGCATGCTAATGGAATGCAAATGGGTCTGTAATTAGATGCAAATGGCCCCACCGCGCCTTGAATAAATTATGGTTCAATTTGCATGTCACCCTTTGAATATCGCAGGTGCTGTGCATGCGCAATGGAACTTGTGCCACTGCATCTCAATGCTCTACTCTGACCACTTGCGCTAGCGCAGTTCCACTGCGCCATGCGCAGTGGGTGTGGCCAGGGGGCGATATTCAAAGAAGTTGCACCATAGCGCAACTCCATTGAATATCACCCTGGCCACACCCCTGCACAACTATTTTGAGCGGCGCAGGGGCTTGCGCCACAAAGTGGCGCAGTTTGAATATCTGGGCCTGTGTCTTAAACAGCATGGCCCAGATATTCAAACTGTGCCATTTTGTGGTGCAAGCCCTTGCGCCGCTCAAAATAGTTGCACAGGGGTGTGGCCAGGGCGATATTCAACGGAGTTGAGCTATGGCATAACTTCTTTGAATATTGCCCCCCGGCCACACCCACTGTGCATGGCCCAGTGGAACTGCACAGCACAAGTGGTCAGAGTGGAGCATTAAGATGAGGTGGTAAAAGTTCCATTGCGCCATGCACAGCACCTGCAATATTCAAAGGGTGACATGCAGATGGGGCCATAATTTATGCAAGGTGCGGGGGGGCCATTTGCATCTAATTACAGCCCCATTTGCATGCCATTAGCATGCAGGCGCCATCCCCGACGACTTTGCGCCTGGCGCCTCTGCCAGGCAGCAGCCGCTAGACCGACTTCTGTAGCCCGATCGTGGAATAATAGTAAACCCCATTAGCCCAATTGCGGTCATAATAGTATTCCCCCATTAGCCCGATCGTGGGCTAATAGTATTCCCCATTAGCCGATCACGGGCATAATAGTATTCCCCATTAGCCCGATCGTAGGCATAACTGAATATTCCCCCGAGCAGCCCGATCGCGGGTATAACGGAAAGTCCCCCACCCCTGAGCAGCCCGATCACGGGCATAACGAAAAGTCCTCCCGAATAGCCCGATCGTGGGCATAGCGGTTATGGTCCCCCACCCCCGAGTAGCCTGATCACGGGCATCAGACCTCCCCAAAGTCCAGCATCCCTCGTGGTCCGGTGGACCCACAGTAACTTTCAATCGCTGGTGGCATCTTCCACCCCCCACATCGAAATACCTGGTGATCTAGTGACTAACCCACCCACCACGGAGCCCCACCACCCGCTCCCCCGTCAGCGTGGCGGCAGCACACAACCTGCCTGCCATCCCGCCACCCACCGACTGACAGCTCAGTAGGGCTGCCGCCCAGTGGTTCCAGAGCATGAGCCGATGGGCGTGCAGCTAACCCAAAGGCAGATCGGATATGTGAATGAATTCTCATTTCATTCCTATCCAGACTGCATGTATGGTATGGGCTTCAGCCCATTGGCTCATGGTTGGGCAAGCTCTACCGAGCTGTCAGTCGGCGGCGGCGGGCGGCAGGCAGGTGGGGTGCTGCCACCCGCCGCTGACGGGGGGTGGTGGGACTCCGTGGTGGGTGGGGTGGGGGCCAGTAGATCACCAGGTATTTCCGACGTGAGGGGTGAGGATGCCGCCCGTGATTGGATACCGTGGTCCACTGGACCACCAGGGATATTGGACTTTGGGGCCTGATGCCCACGATCGGGCTACTCGGGTGTGGGGGACCATAACCGCTATGCCCGCGATCGGGCTGCGGGGGGGGAACACTTCAACCCGCAATTGGGGCATGGGGGGGCGCCGCCAGGTACGGCGGGAACAAGTCCAGGGCCACCCACAGGTGGCAGCTGCTGTGTTGCGCCCTGCAATGCGGGTGGCCCTCAACTTTTTCCTGTTTTTTTTTAAGCGTAACTTTGTGCAGGCGCAGGTTGGGGTTGCACCTGCATAACTCTGCATGGCCCGGGCTGAATATCGGGCTGTGCAGTTTATGCATGGGCACACCCCTCCCACCTGTGCCTGCATACATTACTGATGCACCCCGGTGCATCGGGATTTGTGCAGGCGCACTTTTCCCTTTTAAATATCGCACCGGGACACATCAGTGGGTTGTGCATGGCACAACACTGTTGCGCCATGTGCAACCCTTTTGAATATCTGGGCCCATGTGTTTAGTAAGGATGTTCATCTTAAAGAATGAAAGTTTGGGGTCTTGGGATGCCTTAATCATTTTGTTTGCTTTTATTTGTTTATTTGCTTTCCTTTTCATCATTTTCTTTTTATTTTATCAACTACTAGAAGAAAAGAATCCAATGAAATTCTTGTATGCGGTCAGAAAATCTTTCCTGGGATGGCTGGCACAGTGTATTTCAATGGGAAACTAAGGCCTAGATATTCAAAGTGGTTGCACATGGTGCAACAGGGTTGTGCATGCAGAAGTGCAGAGATGCACCATAGAGCGATATTCATCGGGAGCAACTGCGCAGCACAAGTAGTAGTGCGCCAATGTGCAATAGAAATGTATGCATGCACAAGGGCAGGAGGCAGACCCATGAATATGTGGCACAGTGCGATATTCAACCCCTGACCAATGGCTCAAGCGAGGAGCAACTGCCAGTTGTGAGGAGCAGACTTGAGTCTATAAAAAGTGGAAGCAAGTCGGAGGAGGGCACTTGCACCAGAGGGGAGCAGGACAGTGGGAGACAGACAGGCCATCTGAGAGAGGAAGAGGGAGACAGGGAGAGAAAGAGAAAGAGAGAGAGAGAGAGAGTGCGAGAGAGAGAGAGAGAGTGTGAGTGTGACACACAGGGAGGCCCACTGAAGGAGAGAGAGAGTGGGTGCTGAACAGGGCCACCAGACCCAAGGGGAGTGACACAGGCACCCAAAGGGGTGGGTGATGGAGCCAGCAGGCACAACCCAGCCAGGGGCATGGTACACAAGAGGGGGCCCTGCTGAGCGACAGGCACTGCCCCACAGAGCTGGGGGGGGCCAGTGGAACCGGACACCCAGTGGGTGACAGGACAACAGGGACCATAGCCAGTGTGGCATTCCAGATGGAGGCCATAATGAGGGGTGTGAGGAGGCAGGAGGCAGAGCAATGTGGCCATGGAAGGGCCCGTCGGCGGTATGCCCGGAACAGGCAGTACCGGACCCACATCAGCTTCGAGACCCACGCTGACACAGAGATCGTGGGCCAGTATTGCCTGAACCGGGCAATTCTGAGGCAGCTCTGTGAGCTGTGCAGTAAGGAGATGCAGGCACCCACCAGAAGGAGCCATGCTCTGACAGTGGAGACCAAGGTAACAGCTATCATGTGCCTGCTCACCACGGGCACCTTCCAGAGACCAACAGGGGACACCACAGACATAACTCAGTCGGCCATATCACGGCTCCTCACACAATTCCTCAACGTCCTGCTGCCACATGCTGCGGAACACATCCACTTTCCTAGCACACAAACGGAGCATACAGCAACCATGCAGGAGTTCCACAGGGTAGCACGTATGCCTGGCGTTCTAGGGGCCATCGACTGCACCCATTTGGACATCCGTATGCCACCAGGCATGGAGGGGGTAGCCTACATCAACAGAAAGGGCTACCCCAGCATCAACTGCCAGGTGGTGTGTGATGCCAGGGGGTGCATAACCAATGTCTATGCCACACACCTTGGGGGAGCAAATGATGCCTTCATCTGGCACAGCTCAGCACTGTGCTACAGGTTCAAGAGTGGGAACATCCCTACAAGTCACCTAGTGGGTGAGTATGGCAAGACCACGAGCAGCAGAGTACAGCAGGGCACTGAAGTGGGGGCAGCCAGGGCAGGGGGACCACTGTGTGTACCTGGGATGGGCATGGGGCACAGTGACAGGGGTCACCAGACTAACCATCTCACCCCTTCTCTCTACACAGGTGACAGTTGCTACCCACTCAGGCCCTAGCTGCTCACCCCCTACTGGTGCCCGTCATCCCCAGTGGAAGAGCAGTACAATGAGGCACACGCCAGCATGCAGAACATCATTGAGCATGTGTTTGGGATGCTGAAGGCACGGTTCTGTTGCCTATAATACAGCCCCTCGAAGGCCTGTGGCCTAGTCCTAGCCTGTTGCATGCTGCACAACATGGCCATTGACTGTGGGATAGCTGTCGAGGCCAAAGAGGAGAACAGCAGTGGGGACGACATGGGCGACGGGTCGTGTGGTGGTGAGCAGCCCCCCCAAGGTGGAGGGATCCCTGGCTCATGTGGATGGCATGCCACCATCGGGACACAACAGCACAGGAGCACTATGGTGCACGCAGGTAGGTGGACAAATATGCATGCACAGAACTGACACAGTGTCAAGGCACACAGCCATGTGAGGGCATGGCCATGGGCATGCACACACGTCCACACACAACATCACACAGCACTGTACAACAACAAACACACACACACACACCCTTCCTCCCACACAGTGGCACCCGCAGGCACACGACCGGGCGCTAGCACGTGGCATAGATCAGATGCAGGGCAACAGTGCACATGCACAACCAGTGTTGTGTAGGCATCATCATCACACACACCACATGGTCCAGTGGCCGGGCAGATGCGCACATGGGCAGCATGTGGCGCAACACATGGCTGCCATGTCGTGCCATGCACATACACACAATGCCCATGTGCACACAGGGCGGTGGCTGCAGACAGCAGACAGGGTGGCGTGCACATCAGGTCTGCCGTGCAGACACATGGCTGCCACAGACACGGGATGGCCGCTGCGGCCGCCCAACAGACTCAGGCCCGCGTAATGGACACGGGGGGGGTCGGCAACCGCCCACAGGGGTGGGACTGCAGGACCACGACCAGTCCTCGCAGGGGTCTGCAGGCTCCTAAACAGGTTCACACCAGGTGTGCCCGGGATGCCCACAGCGGAGCCTGGCATCGACACAGTTGGGGTCGCACAATGCCAGGGCCGTGGTGTGGACATTGCACTCTGCAGCTTTTGTGGCAGTCAGCCATGCCCTGTGGCAGCCAGTAGGGCAAGGCCAACCAAGATTGCATTGGCAATGCGGTCCAGGGCTGTGGTCGTGTCCTCCTGCAAGTGCTGTACGTGCTCCATGACTTGCACGGTGCCCCATTTGTGCTGCTCAGCTGCCTGTCACACCTCTGCGCGGAGTGCCCACACCCCAGCCACGAGCAGCACTTGTTGCTCCACGAAGGTCCGCAGCAATTGGGTGTTCTTGGCCAAGGGGTCGGCACACAGGGGGGCATGGGCATGGCACCGACCTACCAGTGTCATACAACCATGCTGCATGGCCCCCCACTCAGGTGGGTGCTGCACAGCGGGGTCCTCATGGTGTTGGGCATTGACAGGCGCCCCGGTGGTGGATGCGGCGCCCCGGCCTCCCAACGTCTCCAGTCATCTGCTGTTGCCGCCCCTCTGGCCCCTGTGCACTGGCCAGTGCCTGTGCGGGTGCACCACCACCCTGTGCCGCTATACTTGCGTACACAGCAATACCAGGGGCAATGGTGGGCAGCTGTTCCACTGCCAACATGCCACCGGCCGCACTGCCAGTGATGGTGGTTGGTATGGGTGTCTCCCCCCCAACATGACCCCTGCCATCCAGGACTATGGTCATATCATCATCAGTGTCGGACCTGCCCTGATCTGTGTCTCCGCACAGAGCACGCCATGGCTGGTGTCTCACTGGAACAAAGCCAGAACCTCGTTCACTACCACGCCTGGGACATCTGGCTGGATGGCGGTGGCATGCTGCAGCCTGTCGGGTCCCCTGATACCCATGGAGGTGGTTGGCTGGTCCTCTGGGTCTGAGCAGGCACCCACAACAGCCGCAGGCACCCCTGCCACCGCATGCTGGTGAGCCGGTGCTGTAAGGGCACAGATGCGTTAGAGCTGCTGACTCGACAGGCCCCTGCCCTCGCCTGCCACCCTGTCCGCCCACCATACCTACCATGAAGTGATGGGCTCCCTGTGGCTCCTGCACTGTGAACTGTGTCACAGCAGCCTGATCCCCACCTGTGGCTGACCTGGCAGCCTGTATGGCTGCCACCTTTTCCTTGATCCAACGCTTGTCGGTGCCCACCTTTTTCTGCAGTCCTGTGCAGACCGCTGGTGGCTGCCCTGCTGGTTCACAGCCTCCAGAACCTCCTCCCAGGTGGCCATCCTGGCCTGGGTTGTGCCAGTAGCGCCACTCAGCAATGGCTCCCTTTAGAGGTACACCTTGAACAGGGCATCTGCCTCCGCTTTCGTAAAGTTGGGCCTGTACTTCCAGGTAGGCCCACGCATCCTCACTGTCCTCGTGCTCGAACATGATGCTACCTGTGGTCAAGGACATGTGGTTAGTGGCTGCAGCAGCCCACTTCAGCCATCCAGCCCACTGTGCAGGCCGTCCCTTTCGGCAGGCGCAACTTACCTCTGATGGTTGCAATACCAGTCCAAGGCCTGTGCTGTTGTGCAGTGCCTTTATAGCGCCTCACATGAGAATGGGCTGATGCGCAACGGTAATGACATGAAAATGTCCCCATTGCACCACGGATAGGCTGATGAGCTAATCTGCATATGCCGGCTGAATATCGCGCTCTTGCACATTGCGCAATGGACTTGCTCTGGTGCACGTCGTTGCGCAATGCCGTGACATGCACAGTGCGGTATCGGCAACGTGCATGTGCCACAGCATATGTACCACCTATTGCACAGCATGCGCTAGGTGTACTATGGGGGCCATTGTACCCAATGCACCATGGACCCTATGGCACTGAGGAGCTATTGGGCCTATGGCACTTGGGTGCTATTGGGCCTATGGCACTTGGGCGCTATTGGGCCTATGGCACTCGGGCGCTATTGGGCCTATGGCACCTGGGCGCTATTGGGCCCATGGGGCATGGTGCCTTCATGGCCCTTTTGCACATCATGCATTATGGGCCCTATAGCGCGCTCATGCGCACATTGCACGTTCTGACCCCTGACTCCTGCCCTGCCCTGTGCCCTCTTGGGACCACTGCCCCACATGCCGGTGTGGCCACTCCCATGCCACACACGTGTGCTACTGGCTGCCATTTTGTCTTGCAACTTTGCTGTGGCACCATGCCATGTTGCACAGTACCCTGGTTGCGTAACTGGAGCCAGGTTGAGCTTGTCAGCCTGGTAGCCCAGGTGGAGCCCCATGCTGCAGCTCCTACAGAGACCCAGGACGGAGGTGTGGCAGGACATCACAGACAGGCTGGTCCAGGCTACCAGTGTGCAGTGCACTAGGGAGCAGTGCCGCCATCTGTATGAGGACCTGGTCAGGAGGGACCCAGAGAGGCTGAGGGTGCTGCAGGTGCGCATCTGGAGGGGGGCTGTGCCATGGCCAGGTAAGTGGGTTCTACCTGCATCTGTGCATGACCACTGTTCCATGGGGCTGGCTGGGCTGCATGCCATGCTGGTGGGCCTGTCATTGTGTGCCCTGTGGCATGGCATTGCCAGTCACTGGGTGCGCTGCGCCACTGCCCTGTGGCCTTGCCTGGCCGGGGTGCACTCCGTGCTTGGGGTTGGGGGCAGTGGGCTCATGCTGTGGCTGGGTTCTTATGCATGCTTGTCTGTGTTACCATCCTAGGACCTGAAGACTGGAGGAGAGCCAGGGCAGCAGGGGCACCTGGCGGGCCACAGCAGGCCCATCGGCTGCTGGTGTTGGACCAAGTGGGCGTGCAGTGGTGGGACAAGTCCGCGCAGTGCCATGGTGGGCAAGTAGCCATTGTGCATTCCCACATTGTTGTGCTGGGTGGACAGTGGGAGTGGGAGTACAGCCTTGGTCTCCTGTGCCTTGTGCCATGGCAGCTGTGTTCGGCACATGGTGTAGTGTGCGTGGCACCGTGGGGTGGCCATTGCACATATGTGGCAGCTGTTGGTGGGCTGGGTGTGTGTCCGACTCAACCTAGTGCTGCTGCAGTTTCACTGCAGCACCATGCCACCTGCCTGCCACTGTGCTGTCAGGTGGCCCTTGGGTGGCAGTTTCCAGCACTGTGCAGTGACGTGGCTTGCCGGGTGTAGGCCCACTGCAGGTGGCTGGGGTGCCACTCCAAGGGCATGTGTTCCCACTGTCCGCTGCACACGGGGGGGGGCTAGAATGCTATGGTCGCACACTAATCACCTGTCCCTTCCTCTACCAGAGGTGTCTGAAGGGGTTCCAGCCTGCTTTTGTACTGCCATCTGCTGTGGCAGATTCTTCTCATAACATCGCACACAATGGAAATAGTGGATCAGACTCAGAGGATGCTGTTACGGGACCAGCGCATGGGGAGGCATCAGGTGCCGGCAGGACATGGCCAGCCATGATGTTCCCCAACCCCCTTTCCACCTCTGTCCTCCCTTCCCCTACCTTCCCCCATCCACCTGTACAGGCCCTGTCCCCTGACCCCCTCCTCTCTCACCTATCCTCCCCCTTGTTTAGGAGTGTTTGTACAGCTGTTTTTCTATTGTTCAATTGCATTTGTTACTTGTTTACCCTTCTGTGTCCGTATCTGCTTTGCAGCTGGTGAGTGGGTCCATGCTGCAGTGGTGTGGTGGGTGGCCATGTGGTGTACCTGTGTCATTGTGTGGACGTGCATGGTGGTGGCATGCCCCTTGGTCCATAGCTGTGCCTTGGAGTGGCCATGGGCTAGCTGTTCAGGCTGTGTGGTGTCTGTGTGATGGGTGCCATGTGCCAGGGTGTGGTTTGCTGTTGTCCAGGTGGCCACGTGCCATCCAGTGGGTGGTAAACTAGGGTGCTCACCCCTGGATGTTAGTGCCACCTGTTCCCTGCATCTTCCATGGGGGGGCGGCTGCATGCCTGTGCTCCATGTGCAGTGGTCATCTGTGTGCTGGCTGTGTGCTCCTGGCCTGGTGCCCCCACCTCCCCGCACTGTCCCCCCCTTTCCCGTTGCCTGGCTCTCTGCTGTTCCTGTGCAGGCTGTTCCTGCTGTGCCTTGATGCATCTTCCTCTGCCCCTTGAGCATCCCTGGATGCGCTATGGTGCATTTCTGGTTGCTCCCTGGCGCATCTCTCACTGTGCCATGGCGTGGTGACTGCGATATTCAGTCGTGTTGTGCTGGCACATGTTGCAGTGCGCAATCATTGAATATCGCAGTCACTGCACCATTATGCAGTAGGGTTGCACTGTGCTGGGGTTGTGCCTGCCTTTGGTGCATTTCTAAATATCCAGCCCTAAGTCTTTTCAGATTTTCATGGTGAAGTAAAACTTTCTTTCATTAAAATATTATAGTTTTAATAGAAATATGTGATTTTTCATAACATGCAATCTTTTGTTTTGATTTAGCAGGGGGTATTTTCTTCTTAAATGTATTTTGCTTGGGAAGAAGAAAAGAGAAGCCAATTATTGTTAAAAAAATTGTAAAAATCAGACAGAAGGACCACAATAGTACACACATAAATGTAAAGTATGTTGCTGAATGAAGTATCTAATTCTTTTGAAAAAGAGAGAAAAATATCTTTAGTTTCTCATTGAAATAGTAATCTATTTCTTTATTTATTTGTTTGAAATTACTCCAACTTGGATAACTTCATGAGATGCAGCATCTCATTTTCATGGCTGTCTCAGGGAGAACAGCAGCAGTCAGCAGGTTAACACAGTCCAGCAGGAATGGTTACATACATGTTAAAATATACTTAGGAAAGACAAAGCTTAAGTACTTACAAACAGTAATCAAAACAAGGTAACAAAGTGGTTCCACTGCAAGCAAAGAGCACGAACATTGTTATACGACATGATCATGGTAAGTTACAGTAAATGAGAATTCTGAACCAAAACATATACAGGCAGTCATCAGGTAAATGGGAAGGCTGGACTTAGCAGACATAGACTTGGAGTTAGTTGGCAGTTTTCTAACATCACAACACTGGAATTCTATTGAATTCTTTCTGACTAGTAATGTGAACAGCAAAAGGTGAAATCCCACTTGTTTCACTGCACAAATATTTATTATTATAGTGAAAAGTAATTACTGACACATCAAAACACAATAAATAAAACAGATAGCTCTCTATTTATTAGAAGTGAATACATGCTCTATCAACACTGGTACAGATAAAGTAGTGGTGAGAAATCTATAGTTTGCTTCTGAGAGCACACTACTTCAGTCCGCTCATGACAATGACATCTTTTGTGGGTTTGAATAATGAATTCTACATTTCTGTCCAGGCACTGCAAGTCTGTAAAGGGATTTCTTCCTGCTGCTCAGCCTTGCCATCTCCAACTGATAACCCACAGCTCTGCGGGCTTGTCAGGTTAAGGATAATGAGCAGGTTTCCCCCACAAGCTTTAAAAGTTCAGTTAGAACCACTATACAGTAGAAACTCAAACTAGGATAGTGGCCTAAGTTTATCCAAGATTATGTCAGCCAATCTGAGCCTTAAATCTGTACTCACATTATGAGTCTGATGCCGTTTTTAAGCTTAGGAATAATATGACTACGATATTGTGTGAAAACTACTTGCTGCTGCGTTTTTGCTCCTTGCTGAAAGGGTCAGAACAACCGCTGTCTTTTTCAGCATCCTCTTGTCAATGCCATTCCTATGGACTAGACATTCAGATGACACTTTTCACGTGGCATAGCATGTGCCATCTCCCCCCCCCAAAAAAAACCTATGGTAATATGCCTTACCAAACTGTGCAAGGGACGACTGTCAAGCTTGAGTTTTCCCTTGTTAGTTATGGCCTGGCAAAGGATAAAACTCCATCATAAATTCAGTCGGCATATGTTGCCTGAAAAGTAACATTGTCTGTTTGCTTTCTTAACCTTCTCACTGAGTGCAAAAAAAAAAAAAAAAAAAAAAGAGAAAAGAAAGAAAGAAGTCTCCCACTAAGAGGGCTGAGACCTAGGGAGCCACAGCAGAGGAGAGGATGTACTCTCTAAAGTTCAGAAATTAAAAATGATTTTTCCTTTCAGCTGTAATTCCCTGATGTGACTCTGTGATCAGTATCAAACACTTAGTGGCAAGAATTTTTTTGTACAGTTCTTCCAGCTGGAAAGAAAAAGCTATAAAAAGGTCTACCCTGCTCTGTTTTTTTTTCCGTGGTTCGCAGTGCAATGTTTCCATAGAGAGAGCACAATAAAGCCAGCTGTATACTTAAAGTCAGTCACAGCAGTATTTATCGTTGTGTTATTCTTATAGATTCTCCTGCTACATTTGTTCCTATGCCATCATTGCGACTTCTAGAATGAGCCTAATATGATAAATGTTTTTTGTTTAACTCTGTGAACTAACAAGTAAAGATAACGTAGGTTTATAAATCATTATTATCCACCCACACACAGACCCCCAACATTTTAATTAGTTGCTGATACTGGTATATGGATGTTTATCAGGGAGAAAAATAAATTATTCTTATTTGCATCTGTTTACTTAAATTATTTTGTACTCACTGAACTATAATGTCCCCTTCTGCATCATAATAGTGCAAATTGAAATCATTTTAAATTATCTGTGTTCAAGATTAGAATGTACTTTGTTTCTGTCGCTACAGTAGAATAAATACTTTCTCTTCTCCTGCACTTGTGCCTTATACTATCTGATGTCAATTCTTGTAAAGTCATTGTTTTCTTATTTATTTATATGATTTGCTGTGAATCAAATACATATTTAGAATATGTCACACACAACTGTGTAACTTTATCATTTTTTTTTTAACTAGGATAGCCCAGCTCAGATGCAACATCTCATGCTCAGAGGGAACCTGTTTCTACCCATTTCTGCAGCCAAGTGGTCTGGAGCACTGGGAGGTTGAGTGACTCATTAAAGGCCACAGCTGTTTGGCCCTGGTTAGGTTTTAACCTGAAATCTCCCCCTTCCTAAGCTGGTGCTCTAACCACTTGACCACCCTGACTTGACACTGCGGCTGCATCAACCCTCTTGATACCAAGGTGTTGCACCTAAATGAGGCTGTCCTAAGTGTGAACATTTCTCAATAAATACTTACATACTATATTATATTATATTATATTATATTATATTATATTATATTATATTATATTATCTTCGGTTAAGTTTCATATTCTCTATAGTATTTTATTGATTGTATTTCCTGTTGTCATTGTTTCCATTAAAACCATTCTGAGACTTGCATTTATGTGAATGACACAATACAAACATAGTATATTATACTGAGCATCTGCCAGCACTAGGTCACTAAACCTGGAATGGGCCAAGCAATGCTTTCCAGTAATTGTATAGTTCTACGCAAAAAAGAAAGAATCAAGGAAACCTGTTCTTTTTTTTTTGCCTGGGCACATTTTGTTAATATCTCAGCATTGTCCACCTTTAGTGCCAGGCTGTCCCTGTGTGCTATTCAATCACTTGGTAAGAAAAGACAAAGAAAGAAAGAGAGAGAGGATAAGAAAGAAAGAAAGAAATAAAGAAAGAAAGAAAAAGAAAGAAAGATGAAGCTAGCCATACTAATATAAACAGATATAGCATTAAATCAATGTTAAGAACAAAGAGCTCACTGCAGCTAAGGGACATACAATAATGGCTGACTGTAAAAGCCCTACTGTGGTGGTAAATAAACATTATTGACAACAAGGCTCTCCCTGCACTCAAGAAAGTAGAAAACAGTATGCTCAACCCCCGGAGCAATACTAGTCCCTTGACTCCTTGAGCTAAAGTTCCTCTGAAGGTTAGCAACTCTAGGAAGAGGCTGAAGGGGGAGAGCAGCACTCTCTTGACTGAGGCAAAATGTATTGATTCCATACTCGATAAAAGGTCACGCTCCCTTTGAGGGTCACAGGCGCTCCAGCAACGCTACTCTTCTCTAGTCCCTCTTTGCAGCTCCTTGGTGTCGGTCTCCAGGTGGACACCTGGGGTAAGAGGAACTGCAAATGAGCTAATCATCATTAATGTGTCAGCAGAATCTGCCAGGCTGACAGCCCTCCTAATGGCTGACAAATGTCAGGGTGACTTGTATCATTCTTTTTTTTTTGTGTGTGTGTTAATTGAATTGGTTAATTAGGTCCCTGAGGCCTGGCTGCTAATTATAAAGCTGCAGCAGAATATGGGCTAAAGCATGTGATGCAAAGAAGTTAAAACAAAAGGGAAAACAAAAAACTCCTTTGTGTTTTTTTGGAATCTGTCTAGTTGCCATCTCAATAGTTTCTGACCTGCCACATGTTCCTGCCTTCTTGATGTACTTTACAAAAAGGGTTCAAGAATTCTCAAAATCTGCCTCTCTGTATGGAGCATCTGCTCCTACAAGCCACACATTCATTAATTGACTGCCAATTAGCATTAAGCAAATACCCACATATGCATTCTAATTATTAACATTTTACATTTTTTATTCTGTTCGTCTTGTGCTGAAGTACAGCAGTTTTGATAAGGAATGATACTCTTTGCAAATGGATGCAAGTTAGGAAACTCAGAATCATGTCCTGTTATGTTACGGGAAGGAGGGAGTCAGCCAAACATTAATTCTTTCATATAGAGGTTTAGTGCTGCAAGCAGGTCACCGGAGGGAGATCTGTCCAACTGCTGACAACTGAATTTAACCACAGTAATTTAAAGAAAGGAATAAATCACAAGATGTGTGTTAATTATCAAACAGTATTCATTGTCAGCAATCTACTATAAGTTAACAGGTGCTCTGTGAGTTTATTCTTTTTTTTTCCCATAATTTTTCCAAAAGCTTTTTGCCTTGTGATCACCGTAGGTGGGTTCTCAGCCCTGTCCCCACCTCTCCCCATCCGGCAGCCACCTCCCTGAACTCACTGAACTGACATGACCCGAAGTTTCCATATATAGCACCCAGTGGCTGAGCCAGGAAGGGGAGAGCTGTTGTTCCCCACCGCCAGCCAGTCTCTCACATCCAGTATTGGGTCGGTGGTCCAGGCAATGGTGTGGGCCAGGGGTAGGCAGGTGGGACTTCATGTAGCCTGCACTGAGCTTTTCCATTTTCTTCCCTGGTTCCCCTGCCAAAGCAGCATGTACACATGTACATATGGAGGTGCACACACACTACGGAACTACAGCCTCGCCTATCTATGTCACTCAAGCACCAGCGCTGCCCCCAGCCTTCCACCTGGTGGCAGCCAAGAACTGAGTTTGGATGCCTTCTGACTCTGGAAGAGGAGAGCTGTCGGACACTTGATCCTCTCCCTGTCCGGCAGACCCTCGCTGCTCTGAGCTCATTCCCAAACCCAGATTGCTGGCCTGGTAGGACCAAGGTACACATAACCAAGATACAAAAATGTTATTGTTTGACAGATATGTCTTTACAATATTAACAATATTAGCATTCATCACTTTTAAAACACATTTACCAATCTATGAAGTATATTTATGTCACTGGTATTAAATAAGTTTTATCATTTGTGGTCTATCATGCGGTGTATTATAAAACTTCAATATCAGACCAAACCAATATTTTCTCTGTTTTTCATAAATCGGTCAATACAGCAATACATGTTCAAGATCATCTTCAGTTGGCACGGTAGGAGATAAGGCAACCAGTGCCTCAGCTCCCCGTGCCACTGGACCAGCTGAGTTTTTCTCTTATGAGTGTTATCCCATGCACTTTGGGAGAGAGGCTTGCAACATGAAGCTGAAGGGTTATGTCTTCCTAAACCATGGGATGATGCTCTTTTACCATAACAGACCTCCCATGGAGTGCATATAAACTTATTATAAATCACTTGAGTTAGCCAAAGTGATTTCTATCAAACTTTAAGTTTTGGGTTTTTTTATTTTAAAAAATAATTGTAATGCCCCTCCCTGCATCTTACGCAGTCCTATGCGTACTGTAAGTTAGACATAGCAAGGCAAGGCAAGCAAATTTTATTTACATGGTGCCAATCCCAGGGGCACCAAGCACCTTAAAATCAGAGCAACAATAACCAGAAATAAAACAGCAAAGTTTAAAATTAACAAAATAGTCAAAAAAATGTTAATATTCTAGAAAGCTTTTAAAAGATAGCACCAGGCTCAAACATTCAAGATGAACAAGTGAATTTTAAGACAAGATTTAAAGAAATCAAGCAAAGGGGATTTTCTTACATCTGGGGAAAGGGTGTCCATAAAATCAGAGCAGTAACACTGAATACATGATACCCTGAAGATTTAATCCAAGATCTGCGTATCGTGAGAAGCTTTGCCTCCACTGACCAAAGTGGGAGGCTAGAAGCATATGGAATCAGGAGGTCTTTTAGGTAGCCAGACCCAAACCATGCAGATCCTTTGTAAGTTAACAAGCATACCTTTAAAGTGATGCACCACCACACAGGCAGCTGTTGCAAAGCATGGAGAAGCAGCATGATATGCTGAAATCAAGAGGCTCCAGCAACCAGCCAGGCTGACACATTTTGGCCCAACTGCAAGTGAAGCACTACCTTGCAGATAATCCTAGGTAAACAGCATTGCAGTAATTCAGTCTAGATGGAACAAGGGTATGCACCAGGTCACTAGGTTGGCTGGTTCAAGAAAGGGCTTGATCCTGGATATGTTCTGAAGAATGAAAAAAGACACTGAGGACAACAACTGACATGTAATGTTCTAGGGTAAAGCTGAAGTCCGCAATGACCTCCAGATTCCTCACTCTGTCTACAACTCCCATGTGTGATGCCATCACTGCTCTTCACTGCCGATCCATACCAACCTGGTTCCACCAGCAGTACCTCTGTCTTCAGCGGGTTAAGTCTAAGCCAGCTGGCAGCCATCCAGTCCTGAATTTCCTAAGGCACACACATAACTCTGAGACTGCAACACCCACATCAGCTGCATAAGACACATACAGCTGGGTATCATCAGCATACTGTAGTAATGAAAACCCAAGCCATAGCATCTAATGATCTTCCTCAATGGCAGCATGTACACCACAAATAACATGGGGGCCAGGATCTACCCTTGAGATACACCACAGTAGAGCACATCACTGCTTGAGATATAGGAGGCCAGTGCCACCTGCTTCACCCTGCCAGATAAGTAGGACTCAACCCCATAACACCATTCGTGAGTGTCCTACATAGTGTCTCAGTCAAACCAACAGCACTCAATGGTCCACTGCACCAAATGCTGAGGAAATGTCAAGCAGGACTAGGATGAAATGAAGCTCATTATCCCTTGCCAGGAGGAGATTGTGGTGCACTTTGACCAGAGCCATCTCAGTACTGTGGCGAGGCTGGAAATCATACTGGAAAGACTCGTAGATGTTATATTTCTCCAGCTGTTGCTCCAGCTACACTGCTACCACCTTCTTGATCACCATCCCCAGAAATGGAAATTTTGAAACAGGCCAGTAGTTTGAGAAGTCCTTGAGGTCCAAAGATGTTTTTTTGAGAAGAGGCTTCACCACCACCCTGTTCACCGATGAAGGAAAAAAAACCCTCCCAAGGGAACACCCAACGATCTTCACAAAAATCAGATCAAGGGTCCCCAGCATCTGAGAAGAAGCTGGGTTGACCTTGAATCCAAAGTACAGTAAGTAGGGCACAATCCCGAGGTCACCTGAAAGACACCATCCACCAGTACTGGTCCAAACTCTTCCCACAGAGACAGAGTGCCTTTGCCCACAGTCATATGGACACTGCCAGCTGATGACAAGCTGCTAAAGGAGATCCTAGCCTGAATAGAGGACACCTTTTCCAGAAAGAACTAGTTAAACTCATCTCACTTTTCTGTGGAACAAATGCTGCAGGAGTGCAAACAGGTAAGGTTTAGTACTCTGTTCACAGTGTTGAAGAGTTGAGCTGGGCAGTTCTTTCTAGCAGCATTCACCCGCTACATGAATATTGACTTTTTCAGAGTGACTGCCAACTGATACTCATCATAATAAGCCCTCAACACCAATCTATTCTTATCAGATCTGTTCCTTTACCAACAACGCTCCAACCCCTTAGTCTTCAACCTCCTCAGGCCATCATCAAACCATGGTGACTTGCAGCGGGAAATCATGGGGGGGGGCAGAGATGTGCCAGGGAGATGAAGGCAGCCATAAAAGTCAGGTTATAACCCCCCGACAGCTCTCTCAGCTCAATCAGTACAAGCCATCTTCATGCCCAACATGTTCAGTACTGCCAGGAAACTCTGAGGCGCCTAATTCTGAACTGAACAATATCTGACCAGTTTCACATACTGTAGAAGGTGTTTTTTTTTCTATAAATCTTTTTACCCATCATATTAGGTGAGTGGGCTCTCAGGCCTGTCCCCACTTCTTCCAACCTATGTCTGCCTTCCCTGGACTGTCAGGCTAAGTCCCCCATGTTGTTTTCCCCATGACAGGGCCTGAGAGAGGACTTTCCTCCTTGGTGCATGCTTCTAGAAATGCCTGGAGACAGGGGGAGGCATGGGTTGCGAGGGAGTGGGCAGGGCTTTATTTAACCCCCCGGCTCTTTTTCATTTTCTTCCCTCTCCCTCGCCATGGTGGCACATAGTCCAGTGGCATTCACAGGCCAAGATGGCTTTCCTCCCTTCCCTGGGAGAGGAGAGCAGTCCTGGGATGCTCAATCCTCTACTTCCCCACCGACCCCTGGTGACCCTACTCCATTTCCAATTGTGGGTCATTGACATGGCAACTGAAGAGGTATTTAAATGGGGGATCCCACAAAGGAAATGCACGGTGTGATAATTCGATGATACAACCAAACGATCAGGTCAAGCTTGACATTGTTAATATCAAGACCCAACTAGAAAAACATGTCCGAGGCATGACCCTGCTGGTGAGTACTGGTGGCAAGCACTTGTATGAGGCCTAGTGAAGACATCATCTGGAGGAACTAAATTTGAAAAAGAGAAGCTTCATCATCGACCCAGATGTTAAAATCATAGAACACAAGAAGTCTGGGCAATCCCACCATCAGACTGGCCATGAAGGCCTCTATTTCCTGCAAGAATTAATTCCCATATCCTGGAGGCTGGTAGATGAGAATGATCTTGCAACCTGTACCTGGCCCACTTGTAAATGCCACGCATTCAAATGACCTGTTCACTCCCATAGTTTATGCCACAGTCCCAAGGCAGATATAAAATAGATGGCCAACCTGGCCTCCCCTGCACTCCTGCCTAGGGCAATGTACTATGGAATATTCCATGGAATAGATGCCTCCAGCACAGTGCCAGAGTGATACTCCAACTACGTCTCTGAGATACAGACCAAATCTGCCGAGGAATCCATGACAAAAGCTTTCATCAGTGTAATTTTATTTCCTATCAATCTTGTGTTACAAAGAACTGTCCTCAGGGGAGGAGTCGAGTCATCTGGCCCATTCAGAGGCAGTATAGCGCAGTGGTTTAAGGCTCTGAGCTGCAAATCTGGTGACATCCGGCGGACCAGACCTGCGTTTGAATCCTACAGCTTCCACTTGCTTACTGTGTGACCCTGAGCAGGTCACTTAACTTCCCTGTGATCCCAGGTTGCACCTGTAAAAAAGCTTTCAGCTTAGTGTGCTACTCCTGGTTAAACTCCTGGTTAAACAACTATTAGCCACCTGTTGGCCAGAAATTACAGCAGCCTTGGTGAATAGGAACCAGCCTAGAGGGATCCCTCCTCTGACAAGGCCTTCTTCTGGGGCACATCCTAGATCCCACACTCCTGATCCTACCCACTCCATCCACCCCAGAAGCAGGTCTACAATGTGAACAACATCTCTGGAGGACCCATAGCCTCCTGCAGTGGCTTATTACTGCCACAGGCAGAGTACAAGGGAGCCCTTCAAAGTGACACAGCTGCTGTAGCTGCTCCAAGGAGTAGAAGTAGCAGGGACTGACAACTGCACAACACACAATCAACTAAACCAACACAGTCCTTTAAATTATAATCAAATGAGCCAGCCCAGTGGCACTGAGGGTTGAGGCGCTGGATGCCACACCTCGCGCTATGCTGGCAACCTGGGTTCGGGAACGGATTTGGGTCATCTGGGAGCCGGCATGGAGGGGAGGGCGGGAGCAGGATCAAGTTGCCTAACAGTGGCTCTTCTCTCCCGGGAAGGGGGTGTCGTCCTCCCACAGTCCCGCCACCTCTGGGTGGAGGTCCAGTGGTGGCACTGGCGGGTAATGGCTACCAGTAGAGTGGGGCCAAGTAGAAACAATATGAAGGCAGACAGGATGGCCTGCTGAAATTTCATCTGCTGGAAAGTACTGTATCTATATATCTTTGAAGTAGAACATTTCACTTAGACCCCTGCACATGAGACAAATGTATATAGCACATACAGCACATACATCATGACATTATTTGTAGCCATTCAAGAATGTTTGTTTATAAACATTCCAAACACTTCTATAGTCATAAGAGGGTCTCTCATGTAAACATCTGAAGTTCTACATTTTTTGACATATTTATAAAATAGACAGAGAATTTGTTGTGTCCCAGTGCCGTATGGGGAGACAACCACTGGCCTGAGAATCCTTTCGGCAACCAGGATACACAGATGGCATATATTGATAACTCCATGAAAATTCCACCCCCCCAAAAAAAATTCTAGCAGCCATGTTATTACAGTAGTACCAGAAACATCGACCCCCCTGTCACTTGTCATCACTTCAAGAAGTAAAAATTATTACACATTTTTTAACTTTTACCCCCACATAATTATATACTGTATATATTATACTGTATATCATATTAACTTTAAACCAACCTTACTTACTAATTTTTTTTTTTACATTCTTTTTTTCAGCTGTTTTGTCAGGCCTGATAATCTCCACTGTCTCCACAACCCCACTGCCTCCTACCCAACACTGCTGGTCTCCCTCTCCATAAATTCTAAATTTTCATTAATGTGGAAAGTAGTTTGTGAAACACTGTTGACTTAGTGGTTTTAACTTCAACAATATTATGCATGAATGTGAAATCCCTTGCTGCCTAAACCCAGGTGTAGACTGAGTTCTGGTGGAGCAGGGAGCCAGGTCCCGGTTGCAGGGCCTGAGGAAGATTGCCCTCATTCTGCAACCGTCTGGGGATTCTCACTGTTACTGTGCCCACCCCCTCAGGACATTGGCAGCTAAGGGTGCACAACTGTGCACTTGCAAGTGTGCTAGCATGGCACCAGCTGACTTATTCCCTCCCACACAGTGCCATCTGCAGGTCACCTACGGTCACCCAGGTGGGGCTCACATGGTGACAACTGACAGCTCCCCCCCCCCCGAGGAGGAGAGCATCTGCAGGGATGATTGATCCTACCTCCCTCCAGCCAGCCCCCCGATGACCCAAGCTCATTCCCAGACATGGACTGCTGGCTCTGAAGGTGGCAGCAGTACCACTGCACCGACGGCCTGGGCTATTTGTATGAATTTTAATCTTACATTATTTAGGACTTTTAAAGCTATCAGCACTGCAGTGTCTTTGCTGTTAGGGATAGAAGGAGTTACAACTTTGCTCTCTGCATTCTTCCTGCCATACTGCTCAACCTTGTGTCACTGAAATAAGGGACATGGATGCTCAAAATGAGGGATAGTGAAATACACTACCCCTCATAATGTGGGAGACATCCTGGAACATGGAGATACAAACTTATAACACTGGGAATCATTATGTTTACTTGTACAAAGTGTTTTTATGTTTGCTTGCATGCACCATAGTGCCACCATACGAAGTTTTGTAGGTGCTCCACCTCGCTTCCAATGCCCTGCTCCTTGTCACAGGTGCGGCCTCACCGCACCAATAGACATCCAAGCTGTCTATGACAGCCGTTCAGATGCAGTGGTGTACAGTTCCAAGCAAAACACGCTACAATCAGTGGTGGTAACATGTAGGCAATTTGCATACTGCTGTCAGCAGTATGTAAAGTGCCTACACATCGGCACTGCATTGGAACAGCTGTCATAGACAGCTCCACCCCCCAAACAAACACCTAAGTAGCACGCTGGGAGCCCACCCCAGCGTGCTCATGCACTCCGCCCCACACACACTGTATGGCCAATGGGGGTGCCCAATCTCTCGTTGGCTCTGCTGCCCCCACCCCAACTCCAGGTGCCAAGCTGGGAGCCCACACCAGCATAGCAAAATTCTATATGGCCAACAGGGGTACCCAGTCCCCTTCGGCTCCACTGCCCCCCAACATACTTCCAGGTGCCACGCTGGGAGCCCACCCCAGCATGGCAACAGTCCGTATGGCCGACGGGGGTGCCCAATCCCCTGTCTGTTCCACTGGCCTCCCCAAACAACCTTCCAGCTGCCACGCTGAGAGCTCACCCCAGTGTGGCAAAAGTCCTGTGATGTCTTTCAAAAAAAAAAACATCACCTGTAAGAAAAAACGGTCCTTCGCTGACTGTTTTGCCCCCTTCCCCAACCCACGCCCACCCTCTGAGTGCCCCACCTCCCACACTCCCATCTCACCCCATTCTTACCGCCAGAGGCTGGCGTGATAATCTTCGGTGGATCAGGAACACGTCTGCACTCTTCAAAGCTGACCGTGAACTGAAGAAATGCCGGTAAGCTGTATAATGGCATAAATGTTTTTTTTTCAACTTTGTTGCATATTTTGTGCATTTTTGGGAATTCTTTTACCAAATTTTCAGTATGGGGTTCTTGGGACCCCACCTCATGAACTCAGTCACTGTCATTTTGTTATTTGGAAAAGTGATTTTGTGGTCACTGCGTGGAACCACCTTTGGGGACCGATTTATGAGCAGTGTCAGGGTGTGTTTCATAAATCCGATCCCAAGCAATGATTTCCATGCAGTTCTTTCAGAACACTAAATGTGAGTAACACAATGTTATGCAGAGAGAAACAAAGCCAGAAATAGAATGGGGGGGGGGAGGTGCTTCCTGTAATCTGAAATTCAAAGAGCCTAGTTTTATGCCAGGAATGGGAGAACTACCACACAAGGTTCTCAGGTTCTAAAAAGTTCTGATAAGCCTGGAAACAAGCCTCATCTCAATGCATCTTTCTCAGTAACCAATTTCCAAATAAATAAAAGCCTTACCAGAAGGTTCAGATCCTTTCAGTTTAAAGTACTGTATAGAGACTGTTTTAACCATCACGGTCTACCCTTAAGCCAGTGTCAGTGAGGGGAAAGGAATCTAACAATAACTTGGAGTTCTGTGGTATTACATCCAAACTTTTCTCTGGGTCGTTTCACCACCACAAGCAGCTTTCTTACTAGAAAAAGACCTGTAGGAGGGGAATATAAAGCTCTTAAATCAATGTTTTAAAATTTATCAGAACATGAAAAAAGGTTCTGTTATGGTTTGTTTACACAAAATGGCATATGTGAGGGAATCTGAACTTATTTGAACTGATTCTCCATCCCTTTTTACTGTGATGTACAATATTTTGTTTTTCATGGTCCTCCTTAAACTGTTCCAGTAAATGTGTTTTGCAAGATGTTAGATCAGGTCTTCATTTTGAGAACCCAAATAAGTACATTAGACCAGACTGTGTACATGAATGAGGCAAACCTTTAAAAATGCCTTCCAGCCATGTTTATAAAGGTAAACATCCTTTATTTAGCCAGCCAATGACCTGATCAAGGAAGTAGAAGTATAGTCTTAAAACTTTTGTTCTGTTTGTTCAACAAAAGGAATCATCACATGCAAAGTTTTTTTTCTGCATGGCAGTTATAAAAATAAACGGTAGTAGGCTGTGCATGTTAGTGCAAGACTGTATGTTGTCATTGCCACAACTACGGAGGCTAGTAAGAGGAGCAGTGTTTTTCTGATCTGTATGTTATTACATTCATTTAATACCTTTGAGACCCCTTTTTATATTTTCTTTCTGATCTTTGCTAGAAGAAATTTTATTGCTCCTTTTGTAGAACTTTTCCTTATGAAAAAAGGATGACAATAACATTTACCATCTCAAAAGAGGTGGCAGGAAAGAAAGGTCAGGGAGAAAAAGATAGCATTCAGGAAGTATAAGGAAACACAGAATGAGCAGGACAGAGAGCTGTAGCAGTTGAGGCAGATGGTATCTGGGAGGGAAGTCAGAATAGCAAAGGCCCAAAATGAGGAAAAGATAGCCAACTCGGTTAAGAAGGGGGATAAAACCTTTTATAGGTACATCACGGAGCGTAGAAAGAAAAAGGAAGGGATAGTGAGGCTGAATAGAATGGACGGTGGGTGGGCAGAGAAGGGCAGTGAAAAAGCAGGGATACTGAACCAATATTTCTGCCCAGTATTCACAAAAGAGGAGGAGGGGGTGGTGCATAATCAAATTAACAGAAGCACTCTGTATAGGGGGGTCGATCCCAGTCCTTTCACAGAAGAAAGGGTTCTGAAAGAACTCCTAAAACTGAAGGTAGACAAAACAATGGGGCCTGATGGAATTCACCCCAGAATTCTAAAAGAATTAAGGGGAGAACTAGTGAAACCACTGACTACCCTTTTTAACAAATCACGGGAGGATGGTGTGGTACCTGAGGACTGGAGGAAGGTGGATGTGATTCCCCTTCACAAAAATGGGAGCAGGACAGAGGCAGGAAACTACAGACCTGTCAATTTGACCTCTGTGGTAGGGAAAGAGATGGAATCACTTCTGAAGGAAAGAACTGTTGATTACCTAGAGGCCAGTGGGGCACAGGACCCAAGTCAGCATGGGTTCACAGCAGGAAGATCATGTCAGATGAATCTAATTGATTTCTTTGACTGGGTGACAAAAGTAGTAGACCAGGGAGGGGCTGTGGACATGGCCTACCTAGACTTTAGCATGGCATTTGACACAGTCCCACACAAAAGATTAATAGTCAAATAAACCAGCCTGGGAGTGGGTCCCAGGGTGGTAGCCTGGGCAAAACATTGGCTGGACAACAGGACACAGAAGGTAATTGTAAATGGAGTCCACTCTGAAGAAAGAGGGGTTGCTAGTGGGGTACTGCAGGGTTCAGTACTGGGTCTAGTCCTTTTTAATGTCTTTATAAGTGACATTGCAGAGGGACTGGAAGGAAAAGTATGCCTCTTTGCAGATGACACAAAGATCTGCAACAGAGTTGATACACCAGGAAGTGTGGAAAGGATGAGAAGGGACTTGGCAAGGTTGGAGGAATGGTCAAGTAGGGCAGCTTGGATTCAATGCAAAGTGAAAAATAATGCACATGGAAACAAAACCCAGGGAAGATTACACAATGGGGGGGAGGTAGTAACAACAACAAAAATGGAAAGGGACCTGGGGGTAATCATATCAGATGACCTTAAGGTTAGCAAGCAATGTGAGAAGGCAGTAGAGAGGGATGGGGGGATACTGGGATGTATAGGGAGAGGCATCACCAGCAGAAAACAGAAAGTTGTTATCCCTCTGTACAGACAGTTGGTGAGACCCCATCTGGAGTACTGCATCCAGTTCTGGAGCCCCTGTCTCCACAAGGACATAGAGAGGATAGAGGCAGTCCAGAGGAGGGCACCTAAAATGGTACAGGGTCTGCAAGACAAGCCATACGAGGAGAGACTAAAGGAGCTTAATATGTATACCCTTGAGGAAAGGAGGGAGAGGGGAGACATGATAGAAATGTTTAAGTACCTCAGTTGAATCAACAAAGTCCAAGAGGGTAGCATCTTTCAGAAACAGAGATGTGCAAGAACAAGGGACACAATTTGAAGGGGGGGGGGGGGCGGTTCAGGGGCAATGTGAGGAAGTATTTTTTCACAGAGAGGGTGGTGGACGCATGGAATAGCCTTCCTGTGGAGGCTGTGGAGTCTAAAACTGTGGGAGAATTCAAGAATGCATGGGAAAGACATAAGGAGATTTTTGTGGGGGTAGGAAGAAATAGACTGTTGGTTAACTAGGATCTGCAGCTTATCCTGTAGGTAGGGAAATGGGAAGACTAGGTGGGCCAAGCGGTCCTTATCTGCTGTCAAAGTCTATGTTTCTATGTTTCAACGAGCACTCTGGCTTTTCCTGACTTACTCCTGGCCATGGCTGCATACCAGTATCACTGTGCATCGTCACCGTCTCTCTCTGTTCATACTTGTTGCTGTGTCTCAGACTGCAGGACACTTAAGGACTGTCTTTAGGACAACTGTATCTGGGTCTATTGTATTTCTCCTGTTCCCTGTTCTGGTTGAAATCAATCCATCAATCAATCATTCAATCAATCAATATCTTTATTTAGCCAGGCAGAACACCATTGAGCAAGGCTCATTTACAAGATGGACCTGGTAGTTTAAACAACAAGTCACAATACAACAATTTGGAGTAGGCCTAGCAACATTAGCAGCCTATGTACAGTCATTATAAGTGAGAAAGGCATGGCTTGGCATGGTGGTGTACAATCATTTACAAATAGGAACATAAGGCTTGACACTGAGAACAGAACAAGGCAGCATAATTTACAGGCATGGTACGAAAGGCAGTCAGCATATCGCTATGTGCGAGTTCTATGCAAGGCAGGTCTCTGATAGACAGAAGAGTACAATATCATATTGGATGAGGTCTAGACCAGCAAAGCATTACATGGCCTAGGAGAAAACTATAAAGCAAGGGCACTGAGGGCACAGGATGCAACAAGGATAGTGGAGGGAGGAGAGATTAGGAGGGGTGGGAGGGGGCAATTGTAATACCTTCAGGATTGACATAGCTGCGTTAGTTGGTGTGGTAGGTTTAAGGGTAAGGGGGAGGGTATGGCGGTGAAAAGGTGCCATTAGTAGGGGGAGGTGACAGGCAGGTAGGAGGGAGAGTCAAAGATTCAGCGCCAAAGCAGTTGCAGGACTCCATACAGTAAATAATCGTTGGCTAAGATTTTTTAAGGCAGATGATGGTATAGGTGAAACAAGCTGCAGTAAATTTTAAGCAGTGCAATGTTCTTGTTGCCGCAGCCATGTACTGCATGTACAACACATGGTGATGCACACACTATTGTCTCAAAGTGCAAGACCACCTTATAGGCAATCAGTTTAAAAGGGCTTTGCTGACAGCTTCTTCTGCTGTTTTGAAGATGTATCCAATTCCTTTCCTTGGCAAATTATATATTAACATTAGATGCATATTATAAAATAGAATGCATTCTCGGCACTAGTACCATTTGTTGAAACTCTTGTTATAAAGCAGTAGTATTTGTTAGTTGCCAAAGAATTTCATCATATAGTTTTTTTTAACAATAATGACTTTCTGACACCCTAAGATTCACCATGTCTATTTTTTATTTCCCTTTGATGATTTTAAAACAGCTTTTATTACTAATTTTATATATGATGGGGTGTTACCCATGGGAATCATGGTACCGGTGTCCACATACTGCCATTGTCATGTGGCCTATCAGTGGCCATACCAGGGCCTTCTGGAGACATCACATCCCTTTAACTTAGGGGGTCAGCCTGGATTCCTTTACAGTTCTTGGGGAATAGGGAAACATGTAAAATATAATTAGCACAGTGCCTTCACCTGAGGAAATAATGGAGCATGACTCAGGACACTCGAGCACTGAACCTGCTGAACAAGGGAGAAGTAACTCTTGATGTAACACAGGTCTGGTGTAGATGAGTCCCTGGGTAAATCAGATGGGGGGCAATGGCAACTCATTTGGCAATAAATGTATTACTATAAACTCTGGCTTCGTCCTGTTAAATGAATGACACCAGGACATATTGCACTCATTCTTAAGGAGATGGTGCACTGCCTGAAATTAATATTAGTTTTTAAAAGCAGTCAACCATTACCTTTTATATTTGAGGTACTTTTTCTTTTCTCTTTGTTTAATTAGAAGATTGTTTACATCATGTCAGTAGGTATGATGCATGGGACAGCACTCTGCCAAGCAGCTGACATACCTACCTCTGTTCCACCCACTACATCATCAGCATTGTGACCTCACTGATTGTGACATCATTGCTGCTTAGGAACAACCGCTCAGTGGCTGTCAGGTCAGTCAACTGTGATGTCACTATCAGTGAGATCATAATGCTGATGACATCACCTTTATCCACATGATATGGGAAATGCCCTAAAATCAGAGCATACTGGGCTGGCATAGCCTCAATCAGGCAGAATATTCCACATGATACCCAGGATCTGGGACTAGGGGAGGTACTACTGGGGATGCCAGGCAGTTCCCGAGGGGGTGAAGGATTAGACCATCCATTATGGCCTCTGGCTATGGCCGTGGATAAACAGGTTCTAGCATATCACTGGAACAGGGAATCAGTGACAACCACAGCAGAGTGCACTCAAAAATTGCTCGGTTCTATGATGCTGGAATATATACTGCACAAAGCACTGTGCAGGGAGGATAGATACTGGTCTGTATGGGAGCAACTAGGAGCGGCTATAAACCAGTCATGGTTCCTAGTGTAATGCATTTATGATGGCCATAATTATTTGAGAGTTAAAGTGATACAGGATCCCCTTACTCTCCTGCTAACCAGCAAAAGCAGAGTCTGCTGGAAACAATAATGAATAATAATACACCAGTATTGCACACTCCACTGATTGTTAGGGCTGCTAAATTCTAAGCTCTACTGGGTTGTGATCCTGTAACAACTTGACAATATTTTGGGTATGATTGTAATGTACTATGCTGCACTTGATTTACCTTGTAACCTGTGTTTATTTATTTTATTTATTTAACAAATCAGAAAGACTTTTGAGCCAAGGACTCTTTTACAGAGGTTCCACATCAAGTCACAAGAACAGCAAATTACAATGGTTTCAGTAAGTAGTACAACATGAGGAAAGTAATTGCATAAACAAAAGAACAATATGGCAAGCTAAATATTGTGTCAAGTGCAGCCAGTGGCCTTGTCTGAAGAGGGGTGAAAGGGCTTAAAGGACAGAAAGTACAGGGGGTGAATTGGGGGGTGGAAGGAGCAAAAAAAGAGCAAGGAGGAGATTCCACAATGAAGCTTGAGCAGGAAAGACCCACGGGGGTAGAGGATAGAACAAGGTGAGAAACAGAGGAGAGAGGGAAGTGGGAGTGGAGGGTAAGGGAAGGGGGGATGAGGTAGGATAAAAAGAGGGTAGGAATGGGAAAGGGATAAGGAGGAAGTGCTGTGAGTGGAAAGCGCAGCAACAGCATAGGGCTATACAGAGGCAAATGGTAAAAGAGGGAGGTCCCAGTGCATTTAGCTGTCAGGAGAGATTAGTTATAGCAATCACAAGATGCTCTGGAAACTAGGAATTGATGCAGCTTCCGTTTAAATGGTCCCACGGTTGCAGTCGTCACAATCTCAGGAGTGGTAGTGGTAGTGGTAGTCTGTGTAGTGGTAATGTGTATGCTCCATACCAGATGTTTGCCTAGTGTGCTGTATGTGCTGAACTTTAAAATAAAATTAAAAAAAAAAAAAAAACAGAAAAAAACAAAACAATGCTGATGATGTAATGGGGAATAGAGATACATATGTCCATACCTCTCAAGTGTCCCTGATTTTCAGGGATGTCCCTGATTTCACCTCAAAATTTTACTCTGTCCCTCCTAAAATCTGTGTTCCTCTGACTAAATGGTGATGATTGTAAGAATAAAATTATGTCAAACAATACAGTTGCAGACTTCTTATTCTTCAGAAAATGTATTATACACTGAGTCCCTTATTCTGCCAGCTTCCTGAGTGAATAGCACTGATTTTAAAAATGTGTCCCTGATTTTGGGCCTTTGTCCCTGATTTTTTTAAGCCTTGTCCCTGATTTATGAGGCAGGAGGTTGAGAGGTATGCATATGTCAATTGCCAGGCTTAGAGCTGTTCCACACATCCAGCACAATATTATCACATAGTTAACTTTCTAATGAGCAACAGGACTATGAGGAAGCATGGGGTCAGGGAGAGATCTACAACAACAGCATAATTCAACGTACGGTGATGCTCACCATAAGGCTTCCTTGTATTAATCAGTATCCTGAGTGAAGAACAGTCGAGAATAGTTGGGCCAGTACACTACTCTTGCCTATCTTCTTGCAATTTGCCAGCTGACTCCCAGAGGCAACAGGATAAAGGGCATGTGAAAGCCCACACATGCACAGCATTGTTTCTGCACATGCTGACTCTTTACCAACCATACAGACGATGATGTATATTTTTAGCATTTAGAAACATTGGCACCAAGCAGTACAACTACATAGGCCCTACGGTTTGATAGGAAACTACCAGCAGACTGGATGGACCATTTGTCCTTTTCTGCTGTCATTGTCTATGTTTCTATACTACTAAGGATATTGCGACAAGCACTATTCCGATATTTGTGATGGAACCTGACACTGGGCACCCCTGTAGGGCATCTGGGCATACTGTATGTGATGGACTTACAGTCTTTGTCTGTCCTCAGTCATCTATGTATCTATGTAGCACGGGTTACACAAGCCTAGGAAGCTTAGCTGTCATAATGATGATTTACATTTATTACTGGTGGGGCCTCACACTACATGAGTATGATTAATGCTGTGTTTCCTTCATCAGTATATAAATTCCAATATTTGTGGGTATTAACACATTTTCTTCAGATCTGAGTTTCAAAAGCAGTGCTGTCATTTTTTTGTTTATACAGGTATTTATCCTTGAGGCTCAGACTGGGCAACTATTCATCCTGGTCCCCGGGCACCATCAGCCATCCGTTACCTCACTCCACTAGTTCAGGGGCTAGTTCCCCCATGGATTACCCCTGTAGTGGGGCATGGGGGCGGGCCATTCCTCCCCACACAGACTGTCATCAAGAAGCGCCCTCAGACCTCAAAACAGTGGGGAGAGCTGCACTGTCTTGGGCCAGACTTCATGACGCCCAGGTCCTCCATTTTCACTCCCATTTTCTCCCCTGCTGTCCCAGTGCTGTGGTGGCATGGAGGATACATGTCCGTGGCAGCACATATGCATTCCCAGAACCACAGCCCTTTCCATTTCATTGACTGTTATCAGCCTCCCGGACATTTGCTCTACCACCTGGCCTCCACCTGGCGGTAGCCAAGAGCCTGGATGACTCACCACTCTATTCAGGGACAGGAGAGCTGCCAGCCAACTGCTCAATCCTCTCTGAGCCCTCTCCTCCCCCTCGCCAACCCCCAGCGACCCAAGCTCATTCCTGAACTCGGGTCACCAATGTGACAAAAGGTGAGACTCCAACAGTACTTCAGCACTCTGTGCCACTGGGCCAGCTAGCAGTGCCATAATTTTAACAGCTCTAGTTTAGTCTTGTGGTGATAGGTAATGCTGTAACTGGAAATGTTGCAAATTCCTAATCTGCATGCGACGTTGGTGTGAATCCAAGGAAATTCACAATTCACAAATTCCATGGCAGATGCACCAACTTCACCTGTATTTTTTTTGCAGTATTTAAACTTGGAAAAAAAATCTCCTCCCACCAACTGTGCTGTAAAACCAAGTAATCTATCATTTTTGATGGGGGTGTAGCATGCAATTCGCATTGGGATTCGCCCATGAATTGGCCATTTGCATAGATTCACCATGTGAATTTAGCCAGTTTATCTGGGGAATAACATCATGCTCACCCTAGCAAATTTGCCAACATTTGTGGATTTTTTCGTGGACCAAATTTGCCAACTTCACATAACACTAGCTGTAATCTTGCTGTCCTATCAAGATAATCATTTGAACATGATTACTAAGAGGAACTTCCTGTAATAAAGTTAGTTGTTATCTTATCTTCAACCTGGGTGCCTCATGGCCCATCAACCAGCATGGACAACATGGTGTCAAAAGTTCTGATCACCCTTTGCTTGCAATCCCTTGCCCTCCCTTCATAGAGAGTGCCACTGGGGAGTCTGTCAGTGCCTGCAGGAGTGTAATCTAAGGGCTTTTTTTTGTTTTAGAGTCTATGTGTGGGCGTAGCACATGTTAAGGAGGCGGAACTGAGCTATTGAGGAAAAGGCAGAGAGAGAGACAGAGTGCCAGCCTGCCATCAGGACTGGGGAGCAGCAATGGAGCAGCAGTAGCACCAAGATGTACTGTAAGTGTGAGAGAGAGCAAGTTGGGGGCTGTAGATTAATATGAACCATACACGTCAAAAGGGAGAGCTGACAGCATACGCCAATAGCCAACAGAAAATGTATTCAGATAACTGCTTCATCTTTGAACACCCTCCCTCTCAACTGCTGAGGAGCATGTGGTAAATGTCTTTTGATTTCTCCTCCCTCCCAAAGACTCAATCAGGACCTAGGCAGGTTTAGTGAAAGGCCTGCAGACCAACTCCCCCTCACCACACACACACAAACTGAATAGCCAGAGAGACAGAGGGAAAGATGTGACCAGGAGTTAAGGTGGCCAAGTACAAGCCTGGGTAGGAAAAAACACAGTTGGACAACAAAAAACAAACTATCTGGTTCTAGCAGGCCAGGGATAAGCCCCACTAAAAGTGTGAGTTTTTGATGGAACTTTTCATTGTTGAAAAAAACCCTTAGTAAACCTTTTGAAGCAGAAGCAGGCCTACACAATAAAGCTGTTACATTGATAGTACTCCAAATCCTTACCAACTGGGTTATGTTCACCTGATAGGCTAATAGATGCACATATGATATGACCTATGATCAAATGTCAACCCCTTGCCTAAGCCCTTGTAGCTCCTGAGCTCATCAGTTAATCTGTGCATCTGATTAGGCTGCAGCACAGTCAGGAGCTCCTGTACTTTGTTTAGTACAGACCTATATTTTTAACCGAATGCAAGTTAAAGGATGCTAATTTATATGAGGATTAATGTATGTCTCCAGACTCTTGACTTCTAGAGAATTTTAAAATTTAGGTTTTTACAACCAGACTGGGGTCCAGTGTCTCTGGCCACAGCACTGCGATCATTGGGCTAAAAATCCTGTCTCAGGCTTTACTATCCTTCAAATTTCTATAGCTGTATGTGCAAAGGCTACTTTTGAGTCTTGTGCTTTAGATGATCTGGGTGCAGGCAGGCAATGCTCTCTCATGAGCGAGGAGGGGACACCTTCAGCATTTGCATTTCTGCAGTCCCTTTTCAGCAGTTACAGAACAGTGTGGGCACTGGTTGCAGAGGAATGGTGAATATAAACCTGGATATAGGGCATTCATGTATGGTTGTGCCCTTATATCACTGGCTGCGGCCCCTCACAAATGGTTACAGCTGTAGTGGTTGATTGATATCCCAAGAATCAAACAATCAGGTTTACTCATAGCCATCAATGGGCACGCTATGAGCTCTCAGAAGCAGAGCTATAACATTGCATTGCAGAAACAACAGTGTACACTAAGCAGCTAAATTGCTGTCCTAGTACAACTATCTCTGAGTCCTCATGGAGCACTTGTGGATGGAACTGTAGCAGGCATACGGTTTCCCAAAATTGAACTAATGTAGCATGTGCAGTATCCCAGTAAAGAATAAGCTTACAGTACCTAATTTAAAGTATAGCAGACAGCATGTTTCTCAATACCATCGGCAAGTACCCTGGAGGCTCAAAATAGAGCCTGGTCCCAGTAGCACTGTCTAGGGGGTCCAGTCTTGTTGCTAAACATCCCTACAGTGTCCTGCATTACCCTTTGTTTGCTGCCTTCTTCTCGCCTGAACTTCATGCCACTCTGCACCGTGCATCCCTTATGCGCATGTACGGCCACGTTTCAGCCTGGGTGAATGCATGGTGGTCATACATGTGAGAGGGGCATGTTACTGTTGCACATGTGTGGTGAAGCTCTGCTCCACACATACTTATGTTGTGCTACCAGTGGTGGCCGTCTTAGGAGGGGCTGACCTCATTTCCGGTGGCAGCCATCTTAGAGTAACTGACCACATGGATTCCCTACACGCAACTGATTTAGTGGCTATCTTTTAAGGGGCAAGTGCTAATTGGTAAATAAGAGTTTTCAGGATAAGGAGTTAAGAACACTCTATGATCGACCCTAACCTCACCCATTCTCCATCATGCTAAGGCCTGCTGATGGCCCCTACAGTGACAGTATCTGAATGGTCACTATGGGTCCTTTGCTTGACTGGCTCCCATTTCAACTACTTTAAATTCTATAGTTGATGAAAAGAATGTTTGTTATGTATTTGCAAAACATAATCCAAAAAATTTGGCTCCTATAGTCTTTCAGGCAGCAACAGATTGATGCCCCTCTACAGTGTGCCATCCTACTCAGAACACATAAAGTTGAAACATGAGAGGAGTGCACCCAGCACCCATGAGGGTGCTCAATCCCCTATAGTTAAGAACAGATTACTCTTGCAGCTCACACAGTGTGCCATATGTGGTACTCCTCAATCACTAAATGTTACTGTTGTCCAGATATGCATGTCAATGGAAAGTTACTTTGTTTGATCATTGTAATGTTTATGAGCATGTTATGACAGCTAGAAAGCTAACTATGCCCCCACAACTCTCATCATGTCTCCACAGATGGTTGAAGTGTGGAAGTGCCCCACTTGCAAGATCCCACTTCTGCCTCATCAAAATGGCCCGCAGTGCCCAGCTTTCAACCTAGTGGAGCTGGAATCAATGGTCGAGCAATCATCCTCACTAGAGGCATCCTCAGTGGAAGAAAACAAGGCAGAAAGGATGGAGTGGCAACTGGACCCACAGTCATTGTAAGGCAGACCCAACAGTTGGATGCAGCTATGATGGAGCACCAACCATCCTTCATGATGAGGATGATGGAGAAGCTGGAGGCAATGTCCAACACCAAGTCTCAGAACACATCTCAGGGAGTGGGGAACACAGGTCCACCTCACCCAGATAACACTACTCAACCACCACCACCTACAGGACCACTAGACCCTAACCCAGATAACACAGGAAAGCCAGAACCATGGCATGATTTCCAGCATGAATCAGATCGGGAAGACAAACCTATGGCAACAGAGGAGCCATAATTGATCTCAAAGTTCTGCTCCTTTGACACAGTCCTGGAATTACTCAGATTAAGAAAGACCATGATGGGTTTCAAATTACCACCTCTCCATTGTCGTCAACCCTGTTACATCCATCTACAATGCAAGTTGTATCCAGCGATTCAAAAGAAAGAAAAGATAGAAGATTTCTTCCCCATATGCCTAGCTAAATGGAATGTGGTGGCAAAGCAATGGGAGACACAGGACTCTGCTCACATTCCAGAACGAAGGTTGCTCAACTGAATGAACCCTATTCAGACTGACGTCCTGTAACTTTGGTGCTCAGCCTCAGTAATAGACCCACATATTGCAGCGCTAAGCAAAAAGTCTGTACTACAGACAGAAGGAAAAGGCACTCTCAAAGACCCAGCAGACAGGAAGTTATAGGAGATGTTAAGAAGCTGAAATGGCAGACCTGGCTACACGGGCCACAACCACAGCAATTTATGTTGCAAGGTCCCAGATCAGATGGCTAGAAGAACTATCCAAATCACTGACTCTGAAATCAGAGGAAGCAGAACTGACATACTGCACTTTGTAAACTGCCAAATATCTTGGTGACATGGCTGTGACACCCTAAGATGCAATGCAAGGATGGAAGCAGTGGTGAACAGAGCAAGGCATCACTTATGGCTCAAGTTATGGGAGGTAGACACGGACTCGAAGAGTTTATTACAGAAATTCCCATTTAAAGGAGTCAGACTATTTGGAGAAGGTCTTAAGATCTTCTTAAAATAGAGGGAAGAAGGTAAGGACCTGGGCAAAGATAAATCTAGAGCCACCTATCTGTCATCAGCATGCAACAAGCTTTATAATCACAGGGGTCAGCAATCCAGGAGACAAATGGTATACAAATACAAATGACAAATGGGTATGAGAACTCGTATCAAAAGGTTATGCAATAGAATTCGAACAAAAACAATAAGGGACAGGTTAATACTATATCCAGTATCAAAACAGAAAGCCTTCCTGCATCAAGTTCAGGATATACTGCTAAAGCCCATTGCAAATCAGGCAATACAACCGGTCCCACATGACGAACACGGAAAGAGAATCAACTCCACTTTCTTCCTGGTCCCAAAGAAAACAGGAGATCTAGGACTAGTACTGGACCTTAAATTTCTCATCAAATCAGTAGAAATTCAAAAGTTAAAAATGGAGACAATAAGGTCAACTCCAAAGTCTATATGACAGGTGGAATTTCTTGCGCCCATAGACCTTTGAGATGCATATCTCCAAACACCCAACTGCCTCTCTCACCACTAGTACCTGCAATTTCACATACTGGGTCAACACTTCCAGTACCAGGCAATCTCATTCAGCTTGGCCTCAGTCCCTAGGGTATTCTCGAAGGTGCCCATAATGATTACTGCACATCTAAAGGAGAATGATATACACATGATAGTATATCTGGATGACTGGTTAATCAGGATCAGGTCACTAAAACAGTCTAAGAAGGACACAAAATAAGTACTCAAGGCCATAGCAGACCATGAGTCGGTGGTCAGTGAGGAAAAAAGTTCACTGACTCCATCACAGAACAGAAAGAACCTGGGAGCAGTGACAGACACACTCCAGGGGATTGTCAGACCTTCAGTAAAAAGAAGAGTCAACATGGTAAGGCTTGCTCAGCAGCTGCAAAATTGGAAAGAAGCCACAGCAGAACAAGTAGTTCAGGTACTGGGGGCCATGCCATTATGTATAGGCTTGGTACCCTGGGGAGATGGAATATGAGGTCCCTGCAGATGCTGGTACTGCAGTATGGGCTACTCATACTGGAAAGCATGCATAGAAGGTCATCATCATGGCAAGAGTTGCCACCTTGCTGCAGTGGTAGGAACAACAAAGCAATCTCACAAAGGCCATGCTGGTGGATGTTGATTATGACATGATTATCTACATAGATGCCAGCCTACTAGGCTCAGGAGCATCTCTGAGGCCACAGAATGGGGCCAAGTGCTTGGAAAACTGCTGAAATCACACCTATACATAAGAGTGGGGACTGGTCCACCCCAACAATTACCGGGTGATCTCTATCCTCCCCCCACTCTCTAAAGCCCTTGAAAAAGTGGTGTTGATCCAACTCTCTGACTACCTAACCAAGTACGACATTATGTGCCCAGAGCACCATGGTTTCTGCCCAGGACACAGTAAAATGATGGTTTTCCTGGAATTCTCCCAACACCTGCATGCTGCTGTCGACTCTGGCAGCCTTGCAGGAGCAGTGTTCATTGACCTCTCCAAGGCCTTTGACACTGTCTGTCATCCCCATCTACTCGACTCTCTCCACCAACTTGGCTTCTCTGGCGGTCCCATTTCCTGGTTCTCTAGCTACCTCTCTGCTAGATCCCAGCATGTCAATATCAGCGGCTCCCTCTCCAGCACTCCAGCACTGGGGCTAGGCCTCACATGCAATGACCTTGATGCAGCAGGCACGCTTCAGCCCTCAACTTGCAGAGGTCTGTTGATCCCTGCCCAGATGAGCACCCATCATGGTCCTAAGCTACTGTATCCCTCAGCCAACACTAAAGGTCAGTAAATTCAAATGAGAGGGAATGAAGCCTTCATACACTGAATGTAAAATGCACCCTCTCTATATATTTAGACAGAATGAAGCAATTCAGAAGAACAGAGGCCATTCATCATTATGTAGGGATACGAGAAGGGCATGGGAGTGTCCCGTTCACTACGGGGTCCCTCAGGGCTCCATCCTGGGTTCAATACTTTTTAGTCTCTACCTCAACACCCTCCCCAGCTCATGTACTGGTAAAATGCTCCTCTACGCCGATGTTGCAGTCCTCGTTGCCTCACATCCCAATCCCACCCCCCTCCAATTATCCCTCCAACAAGCTTATAACCAAGCCGAAAGGTGGTTCGGCGACCGCAGACTGGTCATTAACCTAAAGAAAACCAAATCAATGCTCTTCTCCCACCACCAAAATAAAGAAATACCCCCTATTGATTATCCCCAGCACTCTGCACCCGCTATAACAAGTGACCACATACAAGTACCTAGGCATCACGTTCGATTCTGCCCTCTCCTTCCACACCCACATTAATGCCCTGTCGCCCACCATTAACTCTCAGATTGGCCTGCTATACTAGCACAGGGACTGCCTGCCTCAGGTTGCCCTCAGGCTGGCCATCACCTCCTCTGTCTTGTCCCTCGTGGACTACGGCTTGCCCATCTACGCCGCAGCTGACAACACTGCCCTCTCCAAATCCAACTCTCCATCAATAAGGCCTGTAGGCTCCTGACCGGTGCCCCCAGCCGAACTCACATCTGCCTTCTCTATACTACCACCAATCTGCTCAACGTTGAGGAGTGACTGCTCTACCAGACCTGCCTTCTCGCTAACAAATTACTGCTAGGACTCTCCCCCTCCCCCGGGGGGTCTCCACCTCCCTACAGCAGTCATCATCGTTCGTCACCACCCGTAGCTCTGTTAAGGCCACTTTCAAGGTGCCCAGAACCAAGACCTCTTTAGCCCAGAGATCCTTCCTCTACTGAGCCCCCACCTAGTTTAACTCCCTCCCTCGCTGCATCTCCAACTTGCCAAAAATTGGCTCCTTCAAAACAGCCCTTCGGAACCATATCTTTAATACCCGCTGTTGTAGGTGCAACTAACCCCCCTGTTGTAACCTGTGGTACCTGCCTGCTTTGCCCCCTGGCTCGACAATGTCCACTAGATAGCCTCTCCCTCCCCCAGACCCACTCCTTCCCTACTAGGTCCAAACAGGGATGTAACCCGCTGTCTTCTCTGAGGACCTACTATATCCATGAGTGTAACTCACAATTTTGTAACATTATGTAACCTAAGTAACATACAAACTACTACACTATGTAACCTAAGTGTATCTATGTTAAATGTTCCTTTTACTGCACGTGTAATGTTATCCTCTGTTTTAATCTGCACTGTAATAACTGTCTTGATGTCTTCCCCCCCCGTGATGAGGTGCCTTTGTAAATGAGTCTCTGACTCAAAGGTTGTAAACCCGATTTGTAATGAATAATAGAATAAAAAGAATAAAAGAATAACACAGAGGAGATGGTCCAAGACGAAGGCCAAGATGTCAATAAACATGTTAGAAATGAGGGCAGTATTCAACACACTATGTGCTTTCAAAAAGTTCCTGGAGGGAAAGTCAGTAATGGTCAGGTCAGACAATGGGACCATGGTTGCCTACATCTTGAAACAAGGCAGGACCAAGAGCACAGGTATGCTGAGAGAAGCACCCAAAGTACTGGTGTGGATGCAAAAGAACCTGCATCACATCACTGCCATACACCTAGCAGGCAAGTTAAACACAACAGCAGATTAGCTAAGCAGGCAGCATGTCCACCTGGGGGAATGGAAACTGCGCCGCACACTATTCCAAGCATTGCAGTAGAGATAGAGCCTAAACTTGATGGACCTGATGGTCACCAAATGGAACACACAGGTAGACAAATATTTCTCCAGATTCAAGGAGTACCACTCAGTGGTGGTGGATGCCTTATGTCAATCGTGGACACAAGATTTTGCCTATGTGCTCTCAACCTATTCCCTGATACCTCAGGTTCTTAGCAAAAATTCATCAAATCAGGTGCAAATCATATTAATAACTCTGTACTGACCCAGGAGAGCCTGGTTCTCCACAGTGGTAACCATGGCTCTGGACTCATGGCATTTTCTGTACCAACCAGACATTCTGACACAGGGAAGTCAGGCATCCCAGTTCACACAACCAATAGCTCACAGCCTGGCTCCTGAAAGGGAGAGACCTCTGAGGGCGGGTTACCATGAATCTGTCATAAACGCAGTGTTACAGTCTTGAAGGGCATCAACCACTTCCACTTATGATGATGCCTCTTTGTCAAATGGTGTAATAAGGACAATATCCCGACATATAGATTTTGCTATACCTTCAAAAGAACTGTAGAAATGGCTATCTCCAACATCGCTAAGATTATAGTTGGCGGCTATAGGGGTGGCACTTGGGCAAGTGGGGGAGGCAGCCCCAGGGGCATACACGGACATCATACAATTTCTGAAGGTAGCAACTAAAATTAAAGCACTAAATCAAATCAGTAGTGGTGCCATGGGACCTCACCCTGGTACTGAATGCGCTCACAGCATGGCCATTCAAACTGATTTCTGAGGTGGACCTATACTGTATGAGACTGAAAACATCATTTCTGCTGGCAAGTTGCTCAGAATGTAGGATAGGGAACTGGAGGCCCTATTACACAAAGAATTATTCTTGCAGTTTACACACACTGAGAGAACATAAAGAACAGTAGCAACATTCACCCTAAAAGTTGCATTAGCTTTCCATGTCATCCAGGCACAGTCACTTCACACTTACTACACTAAATATTCTTTTATGTGCATATTTTTGTCCACAGTTGCCCCGTATCAGCTGGGTCCCAGCACTTAGTGGGATCCCAGGCATCACAGGGCTCACGCAGAAGTATTTTTGCCTTGAGCACCCCTCCTTACCCTCACTGGGGCTAGGCCTCACATGCAATGACCTTGATGCAGCAGGCACGCTTCAGCCCTCAACTTGCAGAGGTCTGTTGATCCCTGCCCAGATGAGCACCCATCATGGTCCTAAGCTACTGTATCCCTCAGCCAACACTAAAGGTCAGTAAATTCAAATGAGAGGGAATGAAGCCTTCATACACTGAATGTAAAATGCACCCTCTCTATATATTTAGACAGAATGAAGCAATTCAGAAGAACAGAGGCCATTCATCATTATGTAGGGATACAAGAAGGGCATGGGAGTGTCAATAACTACCAAAGCCACTTGGCTAAAGTGGACTATTCAGAAGGTTAACAAAGCACAAGACATGACACCACCTGAAGGTATCAAGGCCCACTCCACCAGAGCAGTAGCTACCTCATGGGCAGAAAGAAATCACCCTCCACATATGCAGTGACCACATGGGTAATAATCTATACTTTTTCAAAACACCACAGACTGGACACTGTTGGCCCAGCCCAGGTGTCATTTGGCACCAAGGTCCTCATTGCTGCTACTGCCTCTGGTATCGAACATTGTCACTTTCCCCTCCCATTTGATGGAGTACTGCTACTTCGCTAACCCAGTTTGTAAGCAGTTGGAGTGCCATGGATATACTCATAACTTAATAGTAGTTTACTCAACTGGTAAATGTGATTATGCTGGAGTATGTCCATGTCACTTTAGGGCCCACCTGTTCAGGAGAGCGACCTGGTTGGAACCTATGGACAAAAGAGACATTATATAACATGATTACGAAACAGCAGATTTAGTGCCAAAAGTAGATGCGTAAACTTGTACAATAAATGTTTCAAACTTGTATTGGCCTAGAGTGATGATTTAGAGTCTGCAGAGTACATTATTATTATTTTTACGATATCATACAGCTTGGGAATAAAGTCTAACTGATGAGCTCAGGAGCTACAAGGGTTTAGGTAGGAGGTTTGAAATTTGATCCTAGGTCACATGTGCATCCATCAGTCTATTAAGTGAACATAAACCAGTTTGCAAGGAGTTGGAGTGCCATAGACATACTGTAACATTCTTGCCTTTACAGGCTGAGTAAACTACCCTTAAGAGACTGTGAAATATTTATAGAGACAGTTACCTACTATTTTCAAAAAGAGGAAAATTTTCCTAAGTGTATTTATTAAAAGTAACCTTTTGCAATGGCAGCAGCCTAGCAGATCCAGCCACCTGAAGTGTTTTGTTTTGCCAACCCAGATGAATTACCAAAAGGTAGAGGAAATTCTGGTGAACGTATTGATTTACTGGTCATTATGGAGCGAGTGAGACTGTAGTCTTGCACAATGGTCCACATTTCAGTTGCACTGTATTTCTTTTGTACAAGTATGAATTGTTTTATTGTCTACACTGCTACTCTTGTATCTGTTATGTATTATTTCTGTAACCTCCCGGGTCGGGCCTGAAAATAGTCATTGCCATGGCTAGTACACCCTACCCGGTCAACAAAAACTAAATAAATAAAAATAAATAAATAAACAATATTTTACAATTTCCCAGGAGACTATGGATTTTTACATCTTATAGGCAGTCTACAGCAACACCAAGGCAGTGGGAAGTCAAAACGGCAATACAAACAGAAAAGAGACTTCTCAAGAAATCTGAGGACCAATCTCAAGCTTTGCCTGCTTATCGAGCAACACCACTTGCCAACAGATACAGTCCAGCAGAACTGCTGATGGGTTGAAAACTGAGGATACCAGCACCTATTCTACCATCTCTTTTGACTCCAGAACTTCCAGACCAATATACAATCTAAGGCCATGAGTGGTCATCAAGTTCCAAATGCAAAAAAGCATATAGCTCAAGGCACAAAGCTTGTAGTTTGCCATAGCTTCCTCTGGGAGAATGGATCTAGATTTTGGATGCAAAGAATTCCGCACAGGTCATGGAGCAGCTGTTGCCTTGTTCCCATCTTCTGTAGAGTCTGAACAGTCTATTGAGGTGAAACAGACATCCCTTTGTTCGTCTTTATTTCACACAGAGAGAACAACAAAGATCGCAAGACTATGGATTGCCACATCCACTGGGAGCTCCAAAAGATGATCCACCAGACGAGACATGACTGGTACCACCAATAATTTCAGTACCATCACTGTAACCACAGCAGAAGTCAAAAAGGGGGAGACCAGTAGCAGAAACAGCAGTTGTGAGATGCAGAGTTGTGACCATGTCTGGACTAGTGTCAGTCTAACCACAAAGACTGGAATTGTAAATAAAAAGATTGAATGTTTTGGAATAATTTTAAGGCAAGTAACCAAGTGTCTGAATAATCCTCCCACTGATCTAGAAGTGTTCAGACATTCTACCTAGACTTTCATTGATAGCCAATGCTATCAAATAACAGAAAAGTTAAAACAGTTTAAAAATCAGTTTAAAAGTTTAAAATATAATCATAAGCTACTTAAGCTTGTTACAGGATATACTGTGTGTAAACTGCATAAATGCATATAGCAAATACTGTACACGTACCCCAGAAAGGGAGAAGTGCTGTAACCCTACTAGCCTATCTAGACCATGTAATCTCTGACCCCCCAAAAAAGACTTAACAGTTGAAATTCCATGACTTTTGGTCTGCACCACACTGAGGTCCTGCATTGTTTGTGCACATGGATTTGTCATGGATTTCCAATAAAAGAATTCTCAGCATCACACAGTGAGTCTGATTATTCTGGGTGCACTATGTGCTCCAAGGTGAGTGCTGTGCTCTCTTGCCTAGTGGTACTCTTGTTTCAGGGTTTGGCAAACCCTGTACCTGCACCCATTGTCCAGCACCACAGAGCATACATCTTTCTGTGTTTGCCTTACCCAGAGGAACTACCTATGATCAGGTTTAAATCACTACCAGATTTTAATTTAAAACTTGGAAATAAATCCTCTTGTTTGAGACTCGCGAGGGCACTTCTGGGTTAACCCACAGTATTTGAGCAAGCCCTGCTTCGCGACACCTGACAGCAGCGTTTGCCTGTGAATATCGTGTCATGTGTCATGCATGTCAGGAGTGACAGAGGGATGGTAACACTGGGACTTGTAAGTAAAACTAAGGCCTGTTTTAATATCTATTAACCATAACACAAATAAATAAAAACATGACTGATTTAATCGTCTTGGACAACGAAACGTGTATCAGCAACGTAAAACAAATGGCAGTAAAACCTGTAAGGAGAGATATTATTATAACCTTGGATGGTGAAACAGGTTTGAAATGCAATACCTGTTCTATATCACTGTAATTCGTGGCACCTTTGTCTTGTACTCTACCGGATTGTGCCTGAAAATGTTATATTTTTGCTTGCAATCTATCTTTTTTTTTCTATAATGTTATCATGTCTTGATGTATCACTGTAATTTGTGGCTCCTTTGTCTTGTACTCTCCCGGGTCATGCCTGAAAATAGGCAGGATTGTTTGCCTAGCGCACTTACCTGATTACCAAAAGCTAATAAATAAATAAATAAATAAAATGTATACTTATTTGATTCCCTTCCCCAAACACCTTTTTATGTTTGTGACTAATGTATAAACAACAGTGTCCTGAAGTAAGACATCGATAACTTCTATAAAAGGTTAGCTGTTATTGAACAATATCAAGAAACCTTGAGTCAAACCTCAGGTAACTGCTTAAAGGAGGGTACTGCAAAATCATTGGGGTCCAATATCGATGTGGGTGAAACTGACCCTCATAGAGAGACAGGTATATATGAGAAAAGGAAAAGAAGTGACTCAAATGAAAATTGTATTCACAGTGAGTCTGAAGCTGGATTGACGTGTCTATAGGCCACAAATCTAAATCTAGACGCAGGGCAATGTGTAACAATATTAGCCTATCAAATAGATATGAAGCCCTGATTGATTTAGAAACAGGGGATAATTTCTTAGAAAGGGTACATGATAGTTCAATAAACGAACAACATACTGCCACTCCTTCTACTACTGAGATGATTGAATCTCAGGTAGATATATTGACTACTGAAAATGCTGTCCAGTCCTCTAGTATAGTAGAAGAAGTAATATATTCAAATAGACCCACTTATGAATCAGAAGAAGTACAGTCAGATATAACTAAGGACATAGTTTCTATGGAAACAGTACCAACAGATAATGTAACCAGACAATGCTTTGTATTGGGAGATTCAATAATAAAGTACACTGACAAAATTGTGTGTCGAAAAGACAAACATAATATAGCATGCTCATCATTTCGGGGAGCTGGTATTAAAGACATAAATAGAATGTGCCCTGATATTCTACAAAATTCTGGCCCTAATCCACTTGTCATTATTCACTCGGGTACAAATGATCTGAAGAAACTATCTATTGAAGAAATCAAACAGGAATACATAAACATTGGTAAAACTTTAGTTGAACTTAATTGTGAGACATGGTTTTCGGAGATATTACCCATTCCTAGAGCAAATTACCAGACTACTCATAAGATCAAATGTATAAAGAGTGGATACATAAATGGACACTTAAAGAAGGTTATAAGTCCATTCCCCTTTGGGAATACTTCTGTGATACTCCATCATTGTTTTGTTGGGACGGGCTTCATTTGAGTAAACTAGGTGCCTATAAATTGGGCAGAACTTTTGAGAATATCATACAAAAAGCCTTAAACTAGAAAAAAAGGGGGATGAGGGTGCTAAATTTGATAAAAGCTTCAACAATTTAAGATCAAAGAAATGAAAAATCTGGAATATTAATGCCAAAGTCTGAATAATGTAAAATTAACTGAACTAAAAACATTGATAAATAAATATAATACGGACATTATATGTGTAACAGAAACATGGTGGGATGAGTGTAATAATTGGTCCAACAATATTGCCGGGTATCAACTTTTTCCAAAAAATCATTTGGGAAGAAGAGGTGGTGGAGTATGCTGCTATGTTTCAGAACAGATACAGTGTCAAGAAATTAAATTTAATGAAATCTCTGAAAACATAACTAAAATCCTGTGGCTGAATTTAACATTTTCTCATTCACCCAAAATTAATCTGGGGATCTGTTACAAACCTCCTAACAGTAATCGTAATTATAATAACAATTTAATAGAGGAATTAAATAAAGCTTCTAGTTTAGGTGAAGCCTTAATTTTGAGAGACTTCAATGCACCGGGAATACATTGGGATGAACTGAAAGGTATTACTGCCTTTGATAAAATATTGATTGATACTATAATATCTTATGGTTACCATCAAATGGTTGATGCTTCAACAAGGGAGATAAGTATTTTGGATTTAATTTTTTCTAATTCCATTGATAGAATTGACTGTATAGATATTCTCCCCTATTTAGGAAATAGTGACCATAACATTGTAGAATGTACAATCAATATTAAAAAAAACCCAAATTAAATAGACCGCCATTACCTTTTGACTACAAAAGAGCTGATTGGAATAAAATTATTGAAGCCTTTAAAAAAATGGATTGGGGAGAATTATATTGTAAACTGGACATTACCTCTATGTGGGAAAAATTAAAATCAAAAATTCAAGAAATAACTAATTACTTTATTCTGAGGCATAAAGATAAAAATAACAAAGGCTATATCCCATATTGGTTTAATAAAAATATCAAGGTACAGATAAGAAGGAAAAACAAAGCCTTCAAGAAATACAAAAGTTGTCCAACCTTGATAAATCTTAATAAATAAAAGAATCAACAGAGATCCCTAAAATCTACTATTAAAAAAGGAAAGGTCAAATTTGAAAATAAATTGGCATCAAGTAAAAATCATAAAGCCTTCTACGCATATATTAACAACAACAAGCAAACGGGGAAAAAAATTAATTCAGTGACTGTTAATGGTAAAATAATAACGAGTAATAAAGAAATAGCTAACAGTTTCAATAATTACTTTATGACTATCTATCAGGAGAATAATTCAAAGGTCACTATTCCAGGGGTAATGGACTCTGAAGCCTTCAGTATCAGTCATGATATGGTACTGATGGAATTATGTAAATTAAGGACTTCCTCCTCTTTAGGCCCAGATAATATTGACATGATAATTTGGAAACATCTTTCTGATGTAGTAGTAAACCCCTTGACTGACATATTTAATAAGTCACTTCTAACTGGTATGATTCCCATGGAGGGGAAAAAAGCCATAGTGGTGCCAATACATAAAAAGGGAAATAAATCAAATGTGGCAAATTATAGATCAATTAGCCTAACAGCTATTTGTTGCAAGATCCTGGAAAGATTGATTAAAAATAAAATTGAAAAGGATGTAATCGAATTAGGGTTGCAGGATCCTTCACAACATGGCTTTAGGAGAGGACTCTCTTGTAATACTAACCTATTAGCTTTCTATAGCCATGTTAGTTGTAAATTAGACAAGGGTAAACCAGTTGACGTGATCTTTTTGGAGTTAGGAAAGGCATTCAATACAGTTCCACATAATAAACTTATTACAAAATTACTGGATCTAGGTCTAAATAAGGTTATAGTAAGATGGATTGGAAATTGGTTATCCAACAGGAAACAGAGGGTGCGAATAAATTCAGTTCTTTCTGATGAGGGCAGGGTTACCAGTGGTGTTCCCCAGGGATCTGTATTGGGCCCGTTGTTGTTCGGTTTATACATTAGTGATATGGGAAATGGTGTAGATTCTGTTATTACTAAATTTGCAGATGACGCTAAAATAGATGGAGAAGTTATGTCATTAATAAAGTATAAAGAATTAAGCGATAGTCTCAACACAATAGAAAGATGGGGTGAATGAAATAATATGAAATTTAATGAAAATAAATGTGTAGTGATACATTTTGGAAAATAAAAAAACAAAATATCCATATTTCTTAAATAATAAGCTCATAAAGAATAGTACATGAGAAAAAGACCTTGGTCTATGGATAAACTCTAAATTGCCTTCGGATACACATATTGTTAAAACTGTAGGGAAATGTAACAGTATTATTCACTCCATTAAAAGAGCATTCATTTCTAGGAATAAAGACTGTGTACTAAAGTTATATAGGACATAAAGTATGTACTACCCCATCTTGACTATGGTTCACCGATCTGGAGCCCATACTTAAAAAAGGATATTCTAAAGATTGAAAAAGTTCAAAGGAGACTGACAAAATCTATTAAAGGACTAAAAAATAAGGAGTATGCTGAAAGACTGGTTGACCTAAATCTGTACTCTTTAGAGACCAGAAGAATCAGAGGAGCTCTATTATTTTTATACCGAATCATGGAAGACAAGGCCTTACTGGCACAATGTAATATAAGAAGGGTTCAAAAATTAGTAAATTCAAGATCACATGATAAACAAATATTTATATATAGGGCAAGAACTAATAGGCATCAAAGTTTTTATAATATATGTACACCTACAATTTGGAATAATTTGCCTAAGAATGTTGTGGATTCTACATCATTTGACATATTTAAAAGTAGGTTAATTTTTGTTACCAAATTACATAAGAAATGTCAATAGATAAACCCACTATGAGTGGGAGACAATTAAATGGGCCAATGGCCTACTTTGTCTATACATACCAAGTTACCAAGGTTAAATGACATCCTAGCTTTAACCTGAGCGTGTATTGGTTCTTCAGTCAGTACACACAAGTCTAATGGATGCATTGGAGCTGAGCTAATGGTGCTACTTATTTAGCTCACCAGAGCTCTTGCATCTCTGCAACCTCTCTTTTTCCAGCACTTCTCACTTTGTCCCTGAGAGAAGGGCCCACTCTATTTATTCAGTTGGCAAAAGTCCTACACAGCCTCTCACTGGACTGCTTGGTAAAACTTCCCACTTTATCCTAATGCTAAGTTGTTAAATTTCACTCTCTGTCCTTTCTCTGCATGCATTCCCATGCCACGTGGAATGGCCTGTCTATGTCTGCCCGAGTATGGCTCTGCCTTGGGATTCCTGTTCCCCACTATACTCACAGTATTTGCAATTGCCAATATGCAATTGTTATATGTCTCCCAACACTCTAATTCTGATGTTGTCACATTTCCCTTTGTGATTTCTATTTCTATTCCCAGCAGCTATTCCTATTATTCCTAAAGTTCAGTTTTTGGCAATCCTGCTGTGAGGGCATATATGCCACTGCTGAGTTCAGCATCCACCAGGGGAGACCATCGGGTATCCTGTGCCTTCCTCTGCAATGGCACTCATCAACTCTCCAGCTGTTCTATTAAAAGCAAGGGTCCACTTGATTAAATCCACACACAGCTATGTGCACTCACTTGGCAACCACTGGCCCATCTGCAGAGACCACTTCTCCTATTTAGTCAGGGTAGTGTGCCACTGCCAAGGCACTTGGCTACTTCCAGCCCTCCACATGCCCCAGAGACAGATCTCCTACCTTGTCTGGCCACTTATGGTTATGCCACAGTCCCCCCTGCTTTTCGCATGGGCCAGTCTCCGGGATGGCCCCGCACCAGGATCTCCCTCAATGTTTTTAAGGGAACCCTCTGCAGGCCAACCAGCAATCAGATTTTTTCCCTTGAGGGGGACCCTCTTGGGGTATCCAAACCCTTCACGTGGTCCCCCTACATACTTCCCTTTTATGGGCAACTCTTACGGACATTTGCTCCCAGATTACAGGTCTCATGGATCTGTCCCTCTTTGGCAGGCCACCCGGGTCCTGGGCAGAACAGTCCCTGACACCCTTGAGCCATCAAGGTGTCTGGAACTTTGACAATGCTTAGAGCCCTGAGCATGCCTGACACCCTCCTCTCCATTTTCCTCTCCTTGTTGCACACCGGACACCTTCTCCCCTATCTTGCCCACTGCTCTTGAGCTCTGGAGCCCACTTTCTCTGCCAACTTCTGCCCCTCATCCTTGGCACTATGAGGGTACCCTTTTTATCACCTCTAATAAACTCCTCCCCATCTATACCTTTGGGGATGATGCCAGAGCATAAGTTCCCACTGGCTGACCTCAAGATACAACCACCTCCCCCCTTCTGTAAGGAGAGACTTGATACATCTAGGATGGACCTCACTCACAAGTGCTTTTAAACTGAAGCTTGGACAGGAAACATAAGCAATGATTCGCAGCAGACACATAACTGCTGTTGTTACCGTTCCATGCCTCAGTGGCCCATACAATCTGCCCATTGAAATTGCTCTTTGAAAAATATGCTGCATACTGTTTAAGATGGTAGTTGTGGTTTTATCATGTGTAGTAACTGTCTGGCACCCATTTTGTTCGGCATTAAATAAAGAACTGTTCATGACACTGTTTTTCTACCTCACACTAATAAAACATACCAGGTTACTTTGTTCATCCCTTTAAATTTGTGTTGTCACTCTAGTTTTTATGTATGAGGGAGAGACATTTAAAGCTGATGATGTTATTGTTGAAATAATATAGACAAAACCACCCTAGAAAAACTTAGGCCATCAATGGGAAAGGCTCATAAAAACTGGAATAACAGGGTAGCATGTACAGTACTGTAGCTCATGTCAGCGCAGTTATTAATAGCTCTGGCTCAATGGTATACGGGATAGAAGCACAAGTTTACAAGTCAAGAGAAAACCAGTTCGGTTCTCCTCAGGGGCATTACAAGGAAATCTGAGCTAATGTTAGATGTAGTACCACTACACCCGTTGCTTTGCTAAGCTTAGACTGAGAATTACAAATAATGCAACCATTTTCTAGAACATATGAGTGCCAGTGTCATACTAGCTCTTCTAAGCTTTTCCTTGTATCAGAGTTTAAGGAAAACATCATACATACAAGAAAGTCTAAGTTTTCTTAAGCTAAGCGTTTCCTAGAAATGGTAAGGTTTTGCTAACTTAAATTGACATGGGCTTGGAACTTGTGCTATGAGAACAATGGAGGGACACAGTGGAACCAACATCTTGTCAGCCCTGCTGAATGAGAGTGATACCTGGCTCAATCAACTGTCAATCAAAGCAGGCTTCATAGCAAGTTATAATAGGGCCAATGTAATCAAGACCATATCCGATGGTGTTTTTTATTTGGAGGGGGAGCATCCCTTTCTCTTTGTCTAAACCTAGTTGTACTGCATAGCCTGTTACAACTGAGCATTAATGCTCTGCCAACTCTGTGCCACAGAATTTGTGGGCTATTTGGTGTGAGATCAGTTTTTTTCAGCTGTAGGTCAGAAATTGCTTCAGCAATGGTTAAAAAAGAAAGTAATGATGAGCTGGAACTCCACCCTATATATGGTGGAGTAGCTATTCGAGCAGTACAACGCTCTATCTGAGTGCTTGCTGCCCCATACTAGCTGTGACAGTTTAGGAGGTTCCCTTAGGTGTCCGTGTGGCTCAGTTGGTAGCACATCCACCTCTGGACCAGAAGGCTGTGAGTTCTTGTCTCACACCGGGATTGGACTTGTACCTAAAACACAGGCACACGAGTGCAGTATTGGGGAAGGGGGGTGCTGTACTGCTGGGGTGTGCCATCCTTCAGAAGAAATGTTAAACCGAGGTCTCTTGTATCCATCATGGTGCTGTCCTGGTGGGTGCCCTGGTGGAAGTAAAAGAAATCAGGGCATTCTTTGCAAAGAGTAGGGGACACAACATTCCCCTTCCCATAAAACTGGTTCATGCAATTGTCTAGGCTGTGTGTGGGTGTTGATGTGTGATATGGTCACCACTACACATTCAGTCACTTCACTACCAGTCTAGCATTGCTTGTAAAGTGCTTTGGGATACACTGTGTATGAAAAGCACTATATACATGCTGATTCTTCTTCTTTTTCTGTTGCTCACAATGGAGCAGTGGCATCTAATGGAAGGCTTTATCATGATCCTGAAACAGTTTGATTACACAACACAGGCTGCATCATGCTGGAACCATGGTGAACACATGCACTGCTGCCATTGTTGAGGGTGGCTGTGATGAAGTAGAATGTGATAGCACCCATCTTCCTGCATCTTGAAGGTCATTATATTGGGATGTCTTGCCACTGTAGATTATATGTAATCTAGGTAGGAGAAGGAAGGAATTGATGATCCCCAATGCTCTAAATCATTGTCACACCAAATCCAACTCCTTATGACTTGTTGTTGTTTGGTAGGAGAGGTTGGGGTATAACTTAAGGTCACCTCCATCTAGGGTAAGTGGGTAATCAGCTTTGTCTACTGTTAAAAGATGGGTCAGTTACTGCATATCTGATCTCATATTTTTCAGCAGTACCATGCAAGGCTGGTTGGACAAACCAGCAACTGAGCAGGGATTGATCCTATAAGCTTCTTGAATTATTGAAAATCAAATTCTTTGCCGGCCTGCCAGCGCAGTGGTTAGATTTCTGTCTGTGAGGCCGACAGCTTGGGTTAGGATGCGAGCCTGGGGAGTCAGTGGGCCAGCGGGGGATCGAGCATCCAATGGACTGCTCTGCTCCTCCAGGGGAGAGGGTCGGCTAGCACTTGGTGCTTGACTAACCCCTAGTAGAGGCTGGGGGTGTTGCAGTCAAGGCTTGCAGCTTCCGGGAGGTGTGATGGATGTCAGCACATTGCGCCTGTACATCACTGCATGCCACACCTCCCATCACTGGGGGGAAAAAATGGCTGTGGCATGGATGACGTCCACCTTCCCCAATGAACCCCACACAGCTGACTGAGTCAATCTGCCACCAGCTCACAACATAGGCACCATTCAGGGAGTAAAGGGGGGGCTACCTGACTGCACTGCCTTTTGGAGTAATCCAGGGTGCAGTCCGGCGAGGCAGCAGGGAAGTCCCAGGGATAGGTTGGGGTAGCAAGGATGGCAGGCCTGATCATGGAGCCAAAAGGCCCCCCCAAAAAAGAAAATCAAATTTCTCCAGGAGTTGGAGATTGTTGGCAAGCTGTGCTTCAAAGAAGGAAAGGATATTTATTGCATTTTATCAGGAAAATGGACTGGTTCAAAGATCCATTTTCAGCCACGTCTGGGGAAAAGGGATACAATAGGTTGATAATACATCGACAGTTACAATCATAAAGTAATTAAAACCATCATCCTGTCCTGATATGCTGTCCCTCTACTCCCTCTGGAGTTCCCACTACTCTGAAGTGTGAAGATCATGCTTCATTTTCAAGTGTTTCCAACCTGCTTCACAACTGACCATTTTCCTGGGTGAGTTTAGCAGCCATGGCCATGGTTGTCATTGACCATTTCTCCACTGACTCGACAGCTGTAGCCAGATTCTGCAGTTGGACATCATGAGCTTTTAGTTGTTGGTGAGATTTCTCTATTTTTGAGTCAATGGAACAATGGACCACCAAAACTGTCCACAGAAGTTCCTGATTGCTACATGCAGGTTTGACAGCTCCAGTGCTACATGGGGCCTCGTGGGCCTGCTGCTGCTACTGCTGCTGAGGCTGAGTTTTGGAACCTCAACCCACTGTGCACTCTTTTTGGTCATTCCATACTGAATCTGGTATGACGGTATTCAAAATCATTTCAGTAAACTAAAGGCTTTGAAATTAAACCCGTTCACTCCAAAATAAACTTAGTTTTGCAATTTAGAAGCTGTGTAGGAACAGGAGTCCATATGCTATATCCTGATCCCTCCTTCTCCTCCTATGTGTTGTCTGGTCAAGTCACTACCTCCACCTCTTCTGATATCATATATCTTTTACATCTTCATTCTCATCCTGTGTGCAAGCAGGGGTCCTCCTACTTATCTGCTGTTGGACCATTTAGTCAGGGCATGACTAACCATAATTCACTGGACTGATATTACAGTACTTAACACAATCAAGTGGACTTCTTTTCTTTTGCAAGTGAACAATTAATTAATGTTTTGATCCTAGTGTCTTCTTAGGTATCCTATCCAACCCCACCTATGGCCGTTCGCAGAGCAGAGCCATTTGACACATCACGTGTAAAACGCATAACAACTCAGCCCATGTTGCAGAGTCTTTCTGCCTGGAACATGAAATACCCACCAAGTCATGCAGTGTCACGTGAACTGAATGCTGCTGTAGTGGAAATGCTGTCAATTGACTTGTTGCCCTTCTCTTTTGTGGATAATTCTGGATTCCAGCATTTTGCAGCATGCACCTGTCCCAAATGGAAAGTCCCGTCCAGGACATACTTTTCTACCCGTGCTATCCTGGAGTTATACCAGACTGTGACAGAGTCTGTAAGACATGCCCTTCAACATTCCTCCTCTCCATTTATCCACTTAAGTATGGATATGTGGACAAGTGGCAAAATGGCAGGCAGTTCATATTTATATATTACTGCACACTGGGCGCAAGTACCAGGGGTTGTCTATACTGGTGGTATTGGAAATCAGTGTAGTAAGGCAGACTGTCATGGTGGCAACCTTTCTGGAATTTGACAGCATGCAACGCTTGCAATGCACAGTGTGGCTAGTTCCCACACTGGTGAACACATGCTTGACTTGCTACTGACTGAAATTAATGAGTGGCTGAACCTCCTGCCTCTGAAAGCTGGCTTTATAGCCAGTGACAATGGCTCAAACATGGTGAAATGTATCATCAACGGTGGCTTTGTTCGGATTCCATGCATGTCCCACTGTTCAAATCTCGTGGTCCAGGAGTTTCTGCAGCACCCTGACATCAAGGAAATGTTGACAGTTGCATGCCACATCTGTGCACACTTTTCACACTCTGGAAAGGCCCGTGACCAACTTTGGCAGCTGCAGTTTCAAAACAGCCTCCCTCAGCACCGCCTCAAGCTGGAAGTTGTCACATGCTGGAACTCGACTCTTTACATGGCAGAGAGGTTGTATGAACAGTACAAAGTCATCTTGGAATACCTAGTCACGCACACTAGCCATGGAACTTCTGGATCCTCGATGTCTATGACAACAGAACAATGGCGCCTCATGGACTCAGTGATATCAATTTTGAGGCCCTTTGAACATGCCACACAGGCAGTGAGTGGTGACACTGCCTCCATAAGCCAAGCCATTCCACTGCCGCTGGTGCTGAGGCAGACTTTGTTGAATCTGCAGTGCAGCCTTGATGTGTCCAAAGACTGTTCAAGGAGTGCGTTACTTAAACACGTGCTGACAGTATTGGACTGCAATTGCCACATCGCAAGTATTCTGCAAAGTGCTGAATTCGGAATAGCAACAATGCTGGACCCATGATACAAACGTGGAATTGCATCCTTACTGGAGGGAGGGCCTGAACAGGTTAAAAATCTCAGTGGACAATTGGTGCGATTGGTTCATGGGGCACAGAAGTCACATGTCAAGTTTAGCAAACCACTGCATAACAAGGCTGAAGGTCACTGCAGACTACTAGGCACAACCAGTAAGGTGGCTGCAGGTCCAGGTGAGATGTCAGCGAAACCGGTTGCCATTAACCCACTTTGGAATGCCTTATCCCAAGTGGGAATCTGTGACATCGATGAATCAGGTGAACAGGAGGATGAATCAACAACAGGACTGCGTGCAGCACAGAGAATGGTTGACTCATATTTGGCTGAAAAAAAGCGTCTGTCAGTAACTGATAATCCACTGCTGTACTGGAGTGGAAAGGTGAGTGAATGGCCAGAGCTGACTTCAGTGGCACTGAAATGCCTGACCAGCCCACCCTCCAGTGTAAGTGTGAAGAGGGTATTCAGTTCTGAGGGGGCAATAGTTTGTGACCGTCGTACCAGCCTCTCACCAACAAATGTCAGCATGCTGACATTCATAAAAATGAATGAAGGTCACATGCCACCTTGAATTACCACATCTGTGTTCATACCCTGTCATGATGATGGTTGTGCTGATGATGTGGGAGAAGCAGATCATCCTGGTGACAGCGTCACGTGAGCAACCATTGAGGTTGATGATGCAATCATGGACAAAGAATTCCCTAGTGAGCACAATTCTGACCTTGATGACCGCGAGGACCGTTTCCTGTTTGACGAGGATGAAGTGGGTGTTGCTGGTATTTAAGTTAATTGTTTGAAAGGCTGTCTCATGTTATTAATGGTACATTTTTTTTTGGTTTTCATAAAATAAAACCAGTGTTCTTGACTCAGCCTCATTCCATAATTCAGATTTGCACAAATAATGCCCCATCACAATCATTCCATTTTACATTCCCCTTGGTATATCTTCTGATTCCACTTAAAGAACAGGTACCCACTGTCAGGTACCCAGCCCTCCTCACACACATATATAATAGCCGACCTGCTCCACTATTGAGGGGTATTAAAAATTCCATGCGCTTTCCTGCACCTATAAAGTTATAGCACCCTGAATGTGCACCCCCATAAAAACAGCGTCGTGCCTGACACACCCCCAGGTATTCACCTCCAGACCCACTTTGTGATGTCAGAAAATGAAGACTGTGTGTGTGCTCCATAGACCAGTATTGGCACCATGTTTTTCAATGACTTTTAGTACTATTTAGCGTTGCCACTTGGAAAAATGAAAGCGACCACTCCAGTAAACAGTGACTGTTACTACAGCGGCTGCTTTTATTTTTATACATGGCATCTCTAAATGGTACTAAAAGCCAGAGAAATTTTTCATACATACAGGTTAATGAAATGCACACTCAGTATTCATTTTCTGACATCACAAAAGTGAGCTGGGGGTAGATCCCTGGGGTCATGTTAGGCACGGCCCTGTTTTTATGGGGGTGCACATTCGGGGTTCTGTAACTTTGTAGGTGGAGGGAAGCGCATGGAATTTTTAATACCCCTCAATAGTGGAGCAGGCCAGCTATTATAGATGTGTGGGGGGGGGGCTAGGTACCTGACAGTGGGTACCAGCTCTTTAACAGACTGTGTGCTGTCATTAGAAAATATAGTCAGCCTCTCAAAAAACAACTGTCCATTTGTAGTAGGTGGTAGCCACTTAAATCCTATCATTTAAAGATATCTTGCTCCTGAGTGATACTGAAAGACTATAACACACCATATCCAGCCACCTGGCCATCTGTCCGACAGTGAGTGAGAATGTGTTCCTATGCACATGACCAGAAGTAACCCGCAGCCAGACAAAACCACCAATCTGTCTAATAGGGAGAGATAATGTGTTCCTGTGCACATGACTAGAAGTAACCATCAGCCAGTCAAAGCCACCAATCTGTCTAATAGGAAGGGAGAGAGAATGTGTTCCTGTGCCCATGACCAGAAAAAACCTGCAGCCAACCAAAGCCACCAATCTGTCTAATAGGGAGAGAGAATGTGTTCCTGTGCCCATGACCAGAAGTAACCACCAGCCAGCCAAAGCCACCAGTTGCTATGACAGTGAGAGGGAATGTGTCCCTGTGACCAGGACCTGCCAGAAGGAGCCCGCATCAAGCCACAGCCATCACGTTTCTTATTATCATTAGCTTACAGTGAGAATGTACTAATTTGTCATACTATGGAATTTCCTTAAGCTGTGTGAAAGCTTCCTTAAACATTTTAGAGATGCAAGTGAGAAACATATATAGCCAACTTATTTTCTTTTTTTATAGGTTTCCAGTTTCAAACAGTGTAACTGACTAGAGGACAGGATGACTGCAGTACTGTCTACAACCACCTATAGGATATCAGTTTCAGGTAAGTATATCAATCTTATTTCATCACTTCTTTTAGGTATTTCATTTTTTCAGGCCAGTGTAAATCCTACAAAGTAGGTGACATGTATGGTAGAGAATATATTTTTCATGCACATCAGTCACTGGCTTACTTCAGCATGCCACGGCGTTGAACAAAGTTTTATCCGGGTCATGACAAGATGTCTTGGAATGTAACTTAAGTTAAGACACTGGGCCAGTGCATGTCACATGCACTAAACTTGTTATTGATCTTGGTGTGGCTTATTAATAGCTTGATATCTGTTAAGCCGGATATAATAGACAGTAACTGCCACACTTACTTAGAAAAGAATGTGTTAGTGCAATGATTTAATAATTATTTCTTCTTTGTCTGTTTGCAAGTGACATTTCGGTGCTGTGGGCTGCCATCGGTGCTTTCTTCAATTTCAAATAAGAACACATGCAACTGGTATGAATCCAGAGGATACACAGAAAACCTATAAAGAAGTCAAAACAAAACCAGTCACGAAACTTGCTTCCACATGATAACCCCCACCCCCAAAAAAATACTTACCTTTCCTGGCTTGACAGTTTTCCTACAACAAATTCCTCAGCAAGCCAAACAATGTGCAACCAAAGTATGACTAGGTGACCTGTGAGAGAAAAAACAGCAATGATTATGTGTGTGTGTGTGTGTATATATAAATAGTGGCACGGTAGTGTCACTATAGTTAGGGTTGAGTACCCCATTTAAGGTTAAAGTGTGAAATTTGGCAGCTTAATAACTTTTCCACTATATAATGGATTTGCCTGACATTTGGCATGCATGGAGCAGTACCATAGATGTCTGGATCTGCCAGGTTTCGTAATGGTCGGATATACGGTTGCGGAGCTACATAGCGCCATAGAAAGTCATATTTACGCTATTTTGTGCATTCTTTGCTCGCACCTACAGGTCGCACGGTCTGCGTGACTGGTACAAAACCTTCAGGGAACATGCGGCTGGGGTCTCCGATGTACCTTTTGAAGATTTCGTGACAAAATATTAAACGGTTCAAAAGTTATTCAAAAAACAAGTTTCCTATTATAGTCAATGGGAAAAGTTAACAAAAAGTTTGACAGTGTTACAAATGCAGTTTTTAGTGTTGCAAATGACCCCTGTAGTGTTGCAAATCTGCTATTTTGTTTTCAGTTGGTGGCCACAGAAATGCTTGGCATTTAAAATTGGGTCCCTCTAGGGACACAATTCTTTTTTGTGTTCACCTAGTCGAGCCCTGATGATGCTAGTCATGTCTTTTTTGGGGGGTTAAACACGCCAGAAATATGTTTAAATTTTTGTAAACTGTAGTGTCACAAAGTAGTGTTGCACATTCGACACTTTCATGATTTTTTTTGCAAAAGTGTCGCAAATCACGGCACTACTTTGCGACACTATGGCCAAAAGATTAGGAAATCTTTGCCACCCTCCTGCAAAAGAACGGCTTGGTCTTTTGGGCTGAAATTTGGAGGGAAGAAAGGCAAGATCCCACATATGTGCCTTTTGGTAGTTTGCTGACAAAATATTAGAGGGCTGCACAGTTACAGTACTCTGAAGTTAATGATTTTTCCCCATAGACTATCATTACGGCATCCACTGTGCCTTTCAGGGCCTGTATCTCAGAAATGGTTCAAGATATGGACTTTAAGTGCAAAACTAGCCAGGAAAGTGACAAATAATATGAGATTTAAATTTTTTTTTCCACGTTGTATAGTTCCTGAGATATAAACAATTTAGTATTCCAAGTGTTCATTTTCTGCTCTGAGGCCCATTATTATGTATACATTCTTTCTATTCACTGTGTTTCTCAATGCAGCTTTCGGGGAAAAAAAGGGTGTGCGTTTCCGTTACTGTTACAGTTAGTGTTTCCACTTGCGTTTCCTTAACTGTTTGCATTAGCGTTCCTGTCTACACCACCATGTGCGTTACCCTTTGCATTTGTGTTTACGTTTGTGTTTGCATTACTGTTAACATTTGCATTTCCATTACTGGTTTTGTTTGCGTTTCCTTTTGTGTCACTGTGGTGCATTACCATTTGCATTTGCGTACGCACTTCTGTTTGCATTTCCATTTCTGTTTGTGTTTCCTTTGGCGTCATCGTTGGTATTACTGTCAACGTTTGCATTTCCAGTTGCGTTACTGTGAACGTGCCCGTAATGATTTGCATTTGCGTACGCGCTTACGTTTCTGTTTTCATTAATGTTTGCACTTGCATTTCTGTTACCATTTGCGTTATCGTTAACATTTGCGTCACCATGTGCGTTACCGTTTGCTCTTGCATTTGGGTTCCCGTTACTTCACTATTTATTGTGCACATTCTCAAAAAGAAGGGAAATTCATGGCAAAAAAATCCATTTAATGCATCAGTTAGGGTTGTTCCACAGCGACAAAAACAAGGAACTTCGGTGTTAGGGTTGAAAACCTTAACTGTGCATTCCCCCACCACCACCACACACACACATATATGCAAGTAGGGGAAGGACCAAGACAACACAACCAATCACGCAGAACCAGCAGAAGGTAACAGGAATAACATACAACTATCTAAACCACGAAACCACATCCATGCTCCCATGGGGCTGTGCCATGGGGTCGTCACTGCTAACTGTCATCCCAGACATTCCACGCACCGCTAAACACATATCGTGCTATGACACTTTCGTGTTTGTGACAGTAGTTTGTGAAAGTATGCTCCTAATTACTGCACATCTTTGCCATCATCCTGCAAGCAAACGGTTGGGTCCTTTGGGCTGACATTTTCAGGGTGGCAACACCTGGTTCCACATATGTGCTTTTTCCTGCTATTGTGCTACAGTACTTAAGGATTACAAAGTTACACTGTTCCAAAATTGAGCAATTTGCCATAGACTAACATTGCAGTGCCCATGATGCCTTCTCCCACCCATATGTTGAGAATGAAGCGAGGTACACCATTTTCGCTACTGCCAGCTTGCTTCAGTTTTATGTGAACTAACCTCGAAGATCAACTTTGCAAATAATGTATCATATCTGAAGTTGGATTTCTCCACTTCTTACAGTAACCCAGCTATACACCCCCTGCTGCATGTGTGTGATTGGTTGTGTTGCCTTGGTCCTTCCCCTACTTGCATGTATGTGTGTGGTGGGGATGCGCAGTTAGGGTTTTCAACCCTAACACCAAATTTCCTTGCTTTTGTTGCTGTGGAACAACCCTAACTGATGCATTACATGGAGTTTTTTGCCATGTGTACATATATATATAACATCTGATTCTGTGTAAAAACATGAGCATGCAAGATACAGTAATTTATCAATGGTAGTATGAGTACACACACATAGGACATCATATAACAGCTAGTGCAGCAGATTTTCTGACCGCCGTTGCATCATCACATCGTTGTTCACACAATGGTCATCTGTGGCTATCATCATTTGGCACTGTGCATCAGCCCAGTCAGTGCAGGCAGCAGAAAATAGAAGTACAGGAGCAGCAGCAGGTGCCATACTTGTGGGAGTGGGTGCAGGCATAAAACAATGCATGTCAATAAATACTTGAGAACTTTCTGAACATTTCCTCATGTTATTTATCTTCATCTGGAGTCTGACATTTTGGGACACTGTGACAGCAGCCACTTCTGAGGGCACACTTGTGCAGAGTGGGTGCAGGCATAAAGCAGTGCATCTCAGGAAATAATTGAGAATTACACAGGATGGAGGTGGTGCAATGGAGGGCAACTAAAATGGTGAAGGAGCTGCACCAGAACCCATATGAAGAAGACTGACTTAAGGAGATTAATATGTATACCCTTAAGGAAAGGAGGGAGAGGGGGCATGATAGAAACTTTTAAGTACATAAACAGAATCAACAATGTCCAAGAGGGCAGCACCATTCAGGAAAAGAGATGTGCAAGAACAAGGGGGGCAAAATCTGAAGATAGAGGGGTGACGGATCAGGGGCAACACCAGGAAGTATTTTGTCATGCAGGACGATCAAAAACTAATTCTCCATGTTATGGTGTGAGAGCAGCAGTTGGAGCATGGCCATAATTTGGAGTTGGTTACCCTCAATGCGCTCCAACCGCTGCTCAATGTTCGACATCCTGTTGCTCAGGTGGTCCACCTCACTCCACATCAGGCCCAAATTGGCCTGTGTGGCAGGCAGTATTGCAGGGTTGCCAGCATCCCCTACAGGTGCTGGAGCAGCCAATTGCTCCCTGGCCTAATCATGCCTAACCCCACATGCAGGTGGAGGCTGTGCAGCCACCTGTTGCTCAGCAGGGACAGCAGGTGCATTCTGTCCTTGTTCGGCAACCCTGGCGTCCCACTCTGCATGGTGGTGGTTTGCAACATGGATGCACTGCCCACCTGTCCCCAGACGACTCCCCTTGGGACCACGATGCACAACCACACCACAGATATTATACTTCACAACACTCGGGTCATCAACGCCAGGCACTGGACTGAAAAAAGCCCACACAGCAGAGGTGCAAGAAGGACCGGGCACAGACCAGGGGGGGCCCAGGTGTTATTTGCTGCTGTACAGTTGGGGGGGCAACCTGGTGCTGCTCATGAGACTGCTGCAGCTCCTCTATCACTTCCTGTTGCTGCTGAGCCACTGGCACAGGGACCAAGGCAGGTGGTGGTCCTGGTAGGGCACTAGTAGTAGGTGGTGCCACTGGCGGGGGTGCTTCCGTGGCACCACTACCTCATGCATCAGGGAGGGGACCACCTGCATGATATAATGTGCTCTTGTTCAGATGCAGGGTGCCACCACACGTCTGTACCCCCACACGCTCTCCTCTCCATCCACCAAAGGCACCTATCTCCATTTTACTCTCTCTCCCCCTTCTTTCTTTCTCTCTCTCTCTCTCTCTCTCTCTCTGTCACACACACACAGTACACACACAAACAAGCACACACACACACACACACACACACACAAAGCAACAATTAACTACTGTACTGAAAAAGGTGCACAACTCAACACATGAGGCAATCAAAACACAAAAAACACAGCTAATTAACAGAAAAAGTCAAATGGTTAGCATAGATACATAGATACATAGACAGTGTCGGCAGATAAGGGCCTATGGCCCACCCAGTCTGCCCATTTAAGTTTGTAAGTTCAGTTTATGTTTTCCAGGAAGTCTGTTGCCCCTTACCCCTGACCTCCAGAATTCCTTTATGTCTATCCCATGCATTCTTAAATCCTGTGATTGTTTCAGCCCCCACCACTTCCTCTGGCAGGGTGTTCTACTTGTCCACCACCCGTTCTGTGAAGAAATTCTTCCTCACGTTTCCTCTGAATTGTCCTCCCTCCAACTTCATCCCATGCCCTCTAGTCCTGGAACATCTTTTTCGCTTAAAAATAGTGCATTCCTGCACCCTGTTCCTCCCTGTAAGATACTTGTATGTCTCTATCATATCCCCTCTCTCCCTCCTCTCCTCCAGGGAGTACATGTTCAGTGCCTTCAACCTGTTCTCATAGGACTTGTGATGCAATCCATGCACCATCTTTGTTGCCCTCCTCTGAACCTTCTCTACCCTGCCTATGTCCTTACGTAGGTAAGGTCTCCAGAACTGCACAGTGTACTCCAGGTGCGGCCTCACTAGTGTCTTGTATAGTGGAATTATGACCTCCCTTTTCCTGCTGGTGATGCCCCTGCCTATGCATCCCAGCATCCTATTTGCTAGATTCAAGCAATCTATTTCTCTCTTCTCTGTCTCAAATCCTCTTTCTCCCACACTAGGTATGGAGAAAGTGAAAGTCTTTCACTCTCTTGCCTGATTAACTTCCTGCCTGAGCCATGTGACCTACAGACTGTAACACATGTGATCTGTGTGCCGTTTCAGTTATGACTCACTTCGCATTTCACAGAAAATAATGCGGCATGAACGCAAAGTGAGCATAACGTGAAGTCACCATAAGGGGAAGTGTATGTGATTCCATAGGGATTTCGCATAGCGTTTGATGACACGGAGTGGGAGACTTCACCCTAACTTCGTTTGGCGTAGTTAAACTTCGCTGCATCTCTAGTGTTCACCACATAGTTGGTAGACTGTTCCATGGCTCCCCCACCCTTTCTGTAAAATAAAACTTTCTTTTTTTTTTTTTTAAACACATCTTTATTCATTTTCCAGACATATGACAAAACAAACAAAGACCTGGAAACCTCAGGGCACACAATCCAAAACTGACTGTGTAAACTATGTACAATCCAACTATGTACACACACAGCAGGTAGCGCCACCTCCACCAACTAAAGGTTAAAGCTACTTCATCGGTACAATAAGTAAGGATAGCAGGACTGCATGCCGATTTAGCCCTCTCCTATTAACCCAGGTAATAACCCCCTGCAGCCCAATACATGTTCTCTGATCCAGGCTCCTCTTCAGGAGCAGTCTATTTGAAAGGTGGCGCCCCTCTGTGCCCCCTGGAAAGAGAGAGAGTCCCCATCCCCCCATATTAACTCGGCAGACTCTAACACCTAACTATTAACTTTGTCCTAAGACCTTACCCAGTCAACTATGTTCCTATAGCACAACACTTAAGTCTGTCTAGTGTCCAAATGCCTATCACTCATTCCAGCAGAAATAAATCTTTCTCACTTCCCTCTTGAATCTCAACCCTTCAGTTTCCACATATGTCCCCTCTTATGATAAATGGTTTGTCGTAGTTAATCTTGTTCATTTCTTTCAGGAACTTGTAGGTCTCTATCATATCCCCCAGTCTCTCATCTGGCCTCCAACTTGCACATGTTCGGTGTCTTGAGCTGTTCCTCATAAGATCTGCCCTGCTGGCCCTGAATCACTACTGAAGTACTAGGCAGATGAAGTAAATGGAGTATCAGAGACAGCTACAGGTGGTGTTTGCACTGTAGTCTGAATGTGATGTATTAAGGAGTTCCAATGTTCTGAGGCCCTGGATTCGAAGGCTTTTTGCCCCATGGATGTCTGTGTAACATTATAGCGTCCATGGAATGAATAGTGGTAAAAAGGCTCTAGAGTGTGTGTGTGTGGGGGGGGGAGGCAGCTGGGAGACTAGGGGGAATGGTTACCAATACAACATTGCCTTGCGAGCAAGAAAGCAGAGTTTGAGAGTGTCATTATGGTCTAGTGATAGCCATTTGAGTTTGTATACATGAGGCAATGGTGCATTAGTTCATCTGTCATCATTATGAACTGTGCAATGCAGTTGTAGAGCATTGCTTTCCTGGGGAGCTCAGAGGCTGGCTCCTTAACACAGACTAAGAACCCATATTCAGTCAGAGGAAGCAGTGTGTGAGTTTAATACTGACTCTGGCTTCACGAGTCAGACAGTTCCTGAATTGTACAGCACATTGAGTTTCTGGTAGACCTTTTGTGTAATAAAATAGAGTATAAGAAAGGGAGGAATCAAGGTGTACCCCCATATAGTTAAAGCTATCCACACATTCAAATGGGGTGCTGTCAGAAGTAATTAGGTAGAGATCACCCTTGTGCTTAAGGTAAGAACCCTAGGCTTGGAGCCAAAAAGCATAGCCTTACTTTTTATTTTAAGCAAGAGCCTATTGACTTGAAACTAGGTCTGGAGGAAATTTGAATAAAAACACAGTCCTGAACATATTTAAATAGCACTGCTAGACTTTGAGTATAGTACCACATCATCAGCATACAACAGGGACCTGGAGTGGGTACACATTGCATGTAAGGTGTTAATAAACAGGAGAAGAGCACTGGGCCTAGGAGCAACCCATGGGGATGTTGTATTTGACAGCAGGGGAAGAGGATAGGATACTTTGGAATTTGACATCCTGGGCCATTTGGTTAGGTATTGAAGGAACAAGCCAAGGGGTGAATAACCAAAACAGGGTTTCAAGCTTAAGGAACAACAGCTGAATACCCAGTGGCTGAAGGACTGTAGGGGTTGCTGCTGGGTTTTTGACCATGACCAGAGAACTGCATTATATCCCTTATGACCACACACCTTGGAGTGTGTTATTTCACTTATAAAATAGACCTTTATTTGTAAATATATTTTTTAAGTGAGGTGTACAAGTGTCAGAAAATATTCAATGGTTATGTAACATATTTTGACCAATGAGGTTACAGGATTTTCATGGTTCATTTTATAATGAAACAGAACTTATGCCTATATGCATTTTTGTCTTCTGTGTGGAAAACTCATGAAATGACAATAACACTGCAAAGCTGGGGGTTGGAAGTAAACTGGGAGCCTCTGTTATTCCATTTTTTTTCATTGCAAAATAACAACCAATTAGCAATGTGTTCTTGTGGTCTAACATCTGTAAACATTAAAATGCAGAACTCATGACAAAGTTATCCTTTCAAATCATAATTAGCATTACTCAAACATCAGTGCTTACCACATTTATACTGTAAACAAAAGGAATATGTAATTTTCACTGTAAATCCCTCTACATAGCAGCTTGATGTTATCAGCGATTAAACTTAGCCTCTGAAAAACGAGGGTTGAACATGTTGTAGTCATTCAAGATGGTAAAAAACTTGACATACTTTACTGCTATGAAAATGCATTGCCTGTAGCCCTGAGACTAGAAGCAAGCTGATGCAGCCATGGATCATAAGGGTGGATCTGGAGCAGTAGTGACATTGTATTTTATAAGCTTTAAGGGTATGGGATCCCTGCCTTTAACCTGAGCTCCTATTATATACAGAATAATAGATGGGCAACAGTGAACAACAATGCTGTGTTTGCTTCAAGTGGTTGTCATGACTCAACTCAACTCATTTTTTTTTTAAAAAGCACAAATCAAAATATCTAAGCGCTTGTACAAAAATATTAAAAAATGCAGCAGGAAACAACATCTTACGATATAAAAACATATAAAAACAACAGCATTCATTAGCAATAAATTATCCAAATTCCATAAAAGCGAGACTAAACAAATACATTTTCAAGGCTGACCTAAAGATCTCCACAATCAGGCAGTCTCTTACCAAACGAGGCAGAGAATTCCACAGGGTCAGGGCCACAAACGAAAATGCCCTGGCACCAGATGTCTTCAAACTGACCTTGAAAATCTCCAGCAATCCCTCATTGGTGGAGCAAAGAGCAAAGCTCAAGAGGTCTCTGGTTATCATGATAACTTTGAGAAGTAAACTCAGTGTTATTGTTTACTGTTGCAGGAATGTTTAGGGTAGTCGGCACCTGCTGTCTGCAAGGACGCTCCGAAGGTAATGTTTAATTTATGGAATTACTGATTAGCTGATAAAACAATCAGCTCACTTTCGCACACCCATGTCTTCTATGTTATTGGTACCGTCCACTCCACCCCCACACACCCTGGACCTGCCTCACTTGGTTTCTCCCAATCCAGCCCCAGGTTGTATGGAGCTCTCCAAGGAAACTCACACACATATTTTGGATAAGTGATCCTTTCTTACAAGGGATTTTTCCTCCCACTATGAGTATACACAGTCCACTAATGATTGGGCTATTTTTCATGGCTGCTATAAGCCTGGTGGGTTTCGGTGGCCCCTGCCCTGACATTGTACCCCTCCAGCCAACCCACGCGGTACAACAGGCACAGTCCACCCTCACTAGGCACTTCCCACTGGTTTCTCTAACATACCTCTGCTCCTTGGATTTTTTTATTCACCAAGACCACGCCTTGCCCCTTCCCCACACATGCTACTGCTACTCACCCTAGGCCTAGGTTGCCTGCGCAGCTACAAAAAAGGTAATCTTAGACCACCCACAAATAAGACAGCTCAATATTACCTTATACAGTAGCATGCCAACTTATTCTACTACTCCTCATTCTCTCTGGAAATATATACCCTAACCCTGACCCCACCTTCCCTGCTGACACCTGCAGGGTTTATCTGAAAGTGGCTCACATTAACATTGAAAATCTCCTACTCACATTGGATGAGTTCAGATTATGGTCTCCAAATCTAATTATGACATCTTAGCTGTGACTGAATCTTGGCTCACCCCCAAGATCACAGATAGTGAGGTATGGCTTGAATTATACACTATGTTTAGGCAAGATAGGGCTCATATAAAATGAAGGGGTGCCTGTTATTTGTAAAATCTCACATTAAAGCTATTAGGCTCATTACCTCTATTGTATCCACAGAGACAGAGTCTATGGCAATAAATCTTTCCCTTGGATCTAAGGGACAAAAAAATCTTATCCTAGTTGTAGCATATATTCCACGTAATAATATCTCCCAGGGGCTTGATCGGCTCCATGACATTATCACCAGCCTAAATCCACATCATGAGAAAATCATGCTTGGTGACTTCAACTGTAGCTGACTAGCAAACAATACAAAAAGCCACTGTGTTATGATTGTCAACCTTTACCTAACACAGGTCATATCCATGCTTACCAGAACAAACTACAAAACTGGGACCACCTCACTTATTGACAGGGTGCTGATCAGCCACCTGGAAAGGATTCTCCACCCCGAAGTCCTTTCGGACTTTCTGAGTGACCACTTCCCAGTTGTATGCCAGTGGTCCATCAAGACTCCACCTACACTCCATCCCGCTCCAGAGCCCGAATGTTTCATGCCCATAAGGCACCATAATTTCGAGCTATGCTTCAGCAAATGGACTGGTCCTTCCTGCAGCACACCCGGGATGTTGCTGCCTTAAACTATTCCATTATGCAGTTTAACCGAATCTGTGATCGAATAGCCCCATTCAAAACCCTTACCACAAAAGGTACCTCCCAACCTTGGTTCACACCCTACCTCATGACACTAATAACAGAGAGAGCGATAGAGTCTGGCCACAGTACAATGAGCTCGGCATAACTACCCTCCTCCAAAAGTACAAGGAACTTTGAAACAGGGTAAAAAAAAACAACAACTCAGAAACACAGTGGTTAACTACCACAAAAACAAACAGTCTGCATCCCTCAAATCACCAAAAACTCTGGATATCTTAGGCAACTCCCATAAATCCTTCCTTCACTCCATCCTTGTTGAAGGGTCCCTCATTGAAGGTAACACTAACATAGCAAATACCTTTAATAATACATTTAGTGACCTCACTGCCTACATCTCTGCCCACCCCAGTCATCCAGAGGAAGGCCTAAACACCCCCATGAAAGGTACACACCTCAAGTTTTATCTTAGAATATTAACCTGGGTGGAAACTCACAAATACCTTGCCCACCTAAAAGTAATTACTTGACTGGGGCCAGATAACATTGACATGAAGTTACTAAAACACTTCATGTGCGAGGTCACTAGACTGCTTCAACTTAACTTTAACTTGTCCCTCTCAACGGGGCAGGTGCCAAAAATCTGTAAATCTGCACATGTAACACACCTGTCCACAAGGGGGGATGCCCCAAAACAACCCACCAACTACCACCCCATTTTAATCCTATCACCTCTCTTAAAAACTGTGGAAAAAATAGTTAATGACCAGCTCTCTCAATATCTGAGTAAATATGACCTTCTATCACCTAACCAAAATGGCTTCTGCAAAAACCATAGTACCATAACTGCATTAATAGAGTACACTGACTGTCTCTACCATGCCCTGGACTAAGGTGAACTTGCTGGATCTATATTTATAGATCCCAGTAAGGCCTTTGACCTTGTTAATCACAATGGGCCCCATGCGCCAATGGTGTGGAGTGGCTACATGTAGCGAGAGCACGTATCCACTCCACACTTAATGGATAAAAGTTTCAAAGGGGGCATGCAGATATGTGCCTGATCTCCCAGCTGCACAAGGTGCAACATGCTGAGGTGGGTGAGGGGTGGCCAGCATGATGCGCCCGATAACACACACAACACCCATACCCCTCACGGGGGCACCAGCACAAGACTGCTGCATCCCCTTCCCAGCGGCTCCACATATCAACCCCTGCCCCCCCCACCAGCAGACATGCCTCCCTGTCCCACTGCACCACTTCGGTGGCATCAGAGAGGGACGGTGGCATTGTCATCCTACCACCTGCCACAGCTGCCAGCCCTCTGGCATCCATGGTGCACACTGCCAACGGGCGCCCCGCTGCATAGGGGATCCATTGTTGGACCCATGCCATGCATCCGACTGGATGCTCGGCTGGGTCTGTGACTCAGCCTGTGCTTGCCATCCATGGACCTATGTGCTGAGATGGCGGGGCCACAGATAGATGGCTGGCAGTTGTGACTGCCACCAGTGTGTGTCTGTCTACAGGTGTGGAGCTCCGCGGGTGGGTAACTCGCCTCCGATGTGTCTTACCTGCCCATTAGTGCATAGGGTCCAATCTGCTTTGCCTTAAACTTAACAATCTAGGCCTTTCAGTGGATGCCACCAGCTGGCTAAAAAATTATCTTATTGATCGATTACAAGCAGTTAAATATAGAGCTACACTATCTGATTATAGCCTGTGACTGTGGGTGCCCCTCAGGGATCTATCCTTGGTCCCCTTGTGTTCAGCTTCTTCGTGAATGAACTCCCTAATGCCTGCTCTCCCACAAAAATGCTGCTATATGCAGATGATGTGGTTATCACAGCCACACACTGTAGTATACCCCTCATCCAACACAGCCTCCAAACTGACTTCAGTACTTTCTTATTTATTTATTTAAATTTTGTTGACCAGGTAATCCCACTGGACCTCTGGAGGCCCTTTTCAGGGGTGACCCAGGATTAATTGGCAGACCTGATCAATGCCTCCCTGGACTCGTGGAGTGTACCTCAGAACTGGAGGATGGCGCACGTGGTACCCCTCCACAAGAGCGGCCCTAACGGTGAGCCAGAGAACTACAGACCTGTAAGCCTCACATCTATAGTGGGAAAGCTGATGGAGGTAACACTGAATGAGAGTCTGGTTTCCCTCCTAGAGGCTAATGGGCTGCAGGACAGCAGACAGCATGGGTTTGTCTCAGGCAGATCCTGTCAGACCAACCTGGTGGAGTACTCTGACTTGGTAACCAGGAAGTTAGACAGGGGCTATGCAGTGGATGTCCTGTACCTGGACTTCAATAAGGCATTTGATTTGTTGCCACATGGGAGGCTAGGAAGTAAGCTGGAAGGCACAGGGTGGGGGCGAAGATGATGGGATGGGTAGTGAACTGGCTGCAAGGGAGACAGCAGAGGGTAGTGGTTGGAGTGGAGCTCTCATCTCCCAGGGTGGTGCCATTCAGGGTGCCACAGGGCTCTGTACTGGGGCCAGTGTTGTTTGGGATCTTCATAGCAGACATCTCAATAGGTATCAAGAGCAAGATCAGTCTGTTTGCAGACGACACCAAGATGGGAGCAGTAGTGGGTGACTTAGAAGGGTGGCAGGGTTTGCAAGATGATCTGACAAAATTGGAGGTCTGGTCAGACACTTGGCAGCTGGGGTTCAATGCCAAGAAATGCAAAGTACTACATTTCAGTGCAAAAACCCCAAGGAGGAGCTTCCAGCTAGGGGAGGATTCAACTAGCCAAGACAGAAGAGGAGAGGATCTGGGGCTGATCACAACGGGAGCAATAAACAACTCAGTACAGTGTAGAAAGGCAGTGGCAAAGGTCAACGGGATGCTGGGTTGTATTGCCAGAGGCATATCTTCCAGGAGAGGGGAGGTGATCCTGCCACTATTCAGGTCACTGGTTAGACCACATCTAGAGTACTACGTGCAGTTCTGGCACCTGTACCTGAAGAAGGAGATTGGATTACTGGAGGGGGTGCAGCTCAAGGCAACAAAAATGATCCAGGGGCTAGGGGACTTACCTATGAGAGCAGGCTAAGGGAGTTAAACTTCTTGGAGGAGAGGAGAGGAGGGATGGGGGGACATGAATGAAACCTTCAAGTACATGAAGAAAATAAGATGGGCATGGAGGGGCTTTTCAAATTAAGGAGGGGGACGGACACTCAAGGGCACGATCTGAGATTGGAAGAGGAAAGGTTCAGGAGGGAAATGAGGAGACACTTTTTTACAGAGAGGGCAGTGTGTGGGTGGAACGAATTGCCAGAGGAAGTGGTAGCCTGTAGAATAGATGGGACAGAGTAAGGGGGAAGGTCACTGGAGGGGGCAGGGGAGGGAGGGGCAGCTGTAGTATAAGGGCTGCTAGCTGCACAGTCGAGCAGACTTGATAGACCATAAGGCCTTTATCTGCTGGCAATTTTGTATGTTCATATGTAATTACACAGGTGAGACACAGACTGGCTAAAACCAATAAGCAGGTGACAGAACTATCAATCATACAACGCTTAAGATTAGTTACAATGCTACAATATATTACAAATTCCATCCCAGGCTAAAAGGTGCATCAGCTTATAGACTCTATATGCAAATGTTTTTAAATGCACTATATCTTTTTTATCCTAGACATACAATGCACTTTAAGAATGGATCCAGGAGAAAGCTTTCTTCCAGTATAAAACTTTTAATATCTTACACCATGTTTCCATTCGAAAAAATTTCCATAAAGTTACTCACAGTATGTGTAGCAAGTAGACAGCAAGTCAGTATACAAATAAGACAATTAAACTGATGCTAAGCACAGCATAGCCAGAGCTAACAGCTTCTGGTTACCAAATCTCGGCAGAGCTTCATCAGAGGTTAAAACTCCAACCAAACCCTCACCCCTTTTATAGGGCTTACAATGTATTAAAGTGCTTGTGCAAACGTATGCTCCAATTAGGTGAGCTAAAAATTATTTCAGTACAATTAATGACACCCAAATTGTGCAAAACCAGCAAATTGCAAACATTACTAATGTAATCGACATTATGTCAAATATTCACACAGTACCCATTTATAGCCCAACATTTTTATGTTGATTGCGCAGCACGCACAAGAAACATGTTGCGGCAGGTTTCTCCACAAGCAGGTTGTGGAGGCACGGCACTGTTGTGGCCAGTGCCCCCACAGCCTGTAAAGGCTTGTCCCGCTTCCCCCAATGCTGTGGCACGCAGCTGCTGACACTAGTTCAGCTAGCATGCCACCAACTTGTAAAGAAGCAGCCACTGCAATCAGAGGCCACCTCACCATCAGCCATTCGCTGCAATGAGGGAGCGACCCATCATTGAAGGGTGGGATCTTTTGTTTGTGAACATGGCTCGTTCATAAAGAATATTAGCCTCCGCTGATGAGGGGGTGCCCAATCCCCCTCGGCAATATGTGCCCCCCCACCGTGTTTAGTTGCCGACAGGGGCCCGAATCCCCATTGGCTGCAGTACCCACAATATTTATGTTGCCGACGGGGGAGCCCACTCCCCGTCGGCATTATGTCCCCCCTCCCACTTTTGTTGTGTGCCAACGGGGATGCCCAATCCCCCATTGGCTACAGCTGCCCCACCCCAAAATGAAGACTGTGTTGGCATGCTGGGATCCCACGCCATCGTGCCACATGCCCCTGCAAAATGAAAAACGGTTCTGCAATGTCTTTTTTTTTTGTGACCTGTAAAAAAGGAGACGGTCCCATGGCAGTCTCCCTGCCCCTCCTCCCGCAACCTGCGCCTACCCACTGTGCACCCTGCCTCCCCATACCCCCTCTCACTCCATACTTACCTTTGGAGTCCAGCGCGACAGTCTTTGGTGGACCGGGAACACATCTGCACTCTTCAAAGCTGACAGCGAACTGAGGAAATGCCGGTAAGCTGTACAATGGAATAAATAGGGTTTTTTCAACTTTGATGCGTATCTCAGGCATTTTTTGGAATTTTGGCACCAAATTTTCAACATGGGGTTTTTGGGACCCCTCCTCATGAATTCTGTCACTATCATCACGTGAATTGGCCCGAAAAGGTGATTTCACGATCACTGCGTGGAATCACCTTTTGGGACTGATTAACAAAACGACAGTGCCAGTGTTCATGAGGTGGGCTCTCAAAAAGCCTATGTTGCAAATTTGGTGGGAAAAATCCAAAAAGTGACTGTTTTACGGGGGTGCATTGCGCAGTTGCTATGCACGCTTGTAACTTTGCGAATTTGCAATATTTTCACCCCAGATTTTCAACATTGGCATTTTTCCAGTCCTCCTTGTGAACAGTACAGCTGTCATTTTTCACACCTGGCCGAAATGTGTTTTCGCACTTCCGGTGCAGAATAGCACGGTTGGTGTGGGAAATCAATGTTCCACAGAGATTAAGAAACTGACAGTGGCACTGTTCATGAGCAGAGGTCCTAAAATGACTATGTTGAAAATTTGGTGACGATACTCCATAAAATGACTGTGTTACAAGCGTGCATTGCGCAGTGTGCACACACGCTCGTAAGTTCACGAATTTATAATATTTTCACTCCAGATTTTCAACATTGCCATTCTTTTGCACCTCCTTATGAACAGTTCAGCTGTCATTTTCACATCCTGGCTGAAATGTGTTTCGCAGTTCCAGCGCAGAATAGCGTGGTCGCTGTGGGAAATCCATGTTTGGGATATTATGAAAATGACAGTGACACTGTTCATTAGCAGAGGTCCTAAAATGCCTATGTTGAAAATTTGGTGACGTAAGTCCATAAAATGAGTGTGTTACGAATGTGCATTGTGCAGTTTCCACGCACGCTCGTACCTTCACAACTTTGCAATATTTTCACTCCAAATATTCAGCATTGCCATTTTGCCACACCTCCTTATGAACAGTGCAGCTGTCATTTTTCACATCCTGGCTGAAAAGTATTTTTGCTCTTTCGGTGCAGAATAGCACAGTTGCTGTGGGAAATCGGTGTTCAGGACATATTAAGAAAATCACACTGACACTGTTCATGAGCAGAGGTCCTAAAATGCCTATGTTAAATATTTTGTGATGAAACTCCATAAAATGACTGTAACGGGCATGTGTTGTGCAGGTGCCACGCACCCTTGTAAGTTTGCAAATTAGTAATATTTTCACTCCAGATTTTCAACACTGGCATTTGTTCACACCTCCTTCTGAACAGTGCAGCTGTCATTTTTCACATCCTGGCCGAAACGTGTTTCCGCCCTTCCAGTGCAGAATGCCACAGTCGCTGTCGGAAATCAGTGTTTGGGACAGATTAGGATCGAGTGACTGGGGGAGGACCAAGCTCAACTGAGCTCTGTCGGGACTGCCATGGATGTCTTTGTGGGCAGAAAGGCATAAACACAGGCAGGAGCCCAGTACGAAAGGGCAGCCTGCAGTGCCGGGAGACACAGAACAAGTGAGTGAGGGAGGGGGAGTGAGTGAGCTCAGTGGAACTCTATTGTGACTGCTGTGGATTTCTTTGTGGGCAGGAAAAGGCAGCAACGCAGGCAGGAGCCCAGTACAAAAGGCCAGCCTGCAGCGCCGGCAGAAATAGAACGAGCGAGCGACAGAGGGGGAGTGAGCTACCTCAACGGACCTGTGTCAGGACTGCTACAAATTTCTTTGTGGACAGAAAAAGCTGCCAACAGAGGCAGGAGCCCAGTACAAAAGGGCAGCCTGCAGCGCCAGCAGAAACAGAATGAGTGAGTGACAGAGGGGGCGTGACCCACCTCAACAGAGCTGTGTCGGAACAGCTGCAGATTTCTTTGTGGGCAGCAAAACCTGCCAATGCAGACATAAGCCCAGTACAAAAGAGCAGCCTGCAACACCAGGAGAAACAGAATGAGAGAGTGAGACAGGTAGAGAGAGCAGACTCAATGGAGCTGTTTCGGGACAGATGCAGATTTCATTGTGGCCAGAAAAAGGTGCCAACGCAGGCAGAAATCCAGTACAAAAGGGCAGCCAGCAGCGCCTGGACAAACACAATGAGCAAGTGAGAGAGGGGGAGTGAGCGAGCTCAACAGACCTCTATCATGACTGCTGCGGATTGCTATGTGTGCAGAAAAAGGCGACAATGCAGGCAGGAGCCCTGTACAAAAGGCCAGCCTGCAGCGCTGGCAGAAACAGAATGAGTGAGAGAGGGAGAGTAGGGTAGCTTAATGGACCTGTCAGGACTGCTGCACATTTCTCTGTGGGCAGAAAAAGCTGCCAACAGAGGCGGGAGCCCAGTACAAAAGGGCAGCCTGCAGTGCCAGCAGAAACAGAATGAGCGACTGACAGAGAGTGAGTGACCCACCTCAACACAGCTCTGTCAGGACAGCTGCAGATTTCTTTGTTGGCAGAAAAAAAATGCCAACACAGCCAGGAGCCCCGTACAAAGATGCAGCCTGCAGCACCGGGAGAAACAGAATGAGCGAGTGACACAGGACCACTGAGCAAGCTCAACAGACCAACGCAATCAATATTCGGCATTGACAAATGCTTGTTTACATATGCAAAGAAAATCTTTTTGTTTTTCTATATAGTCAAAGGACAATTTACAGCAACTTCCTAAATTACATACATTTATCTAAGTCCATATTATTTCTTTTACAGCATTACTTTATGTTTACTTAAAAGGTTCATATTTTATATAGAACTCTGTTTATATATAATGTTTTTCTTTCAACGCACTGTATTTGTGAATGAAGTTGCTGCAATTCAAGCTAGCTTCACTTCATCAGTTGGCAGGCATTTTAGATATTTTTGGGATCTGGGAACAGATACACAGGTCACAGTTCTGCAAGATGAGAACAAGCAAGCAATAATACCCAACAGGGTGGGCGGTATTGCCCATACCACCCACCCTGGAGGGTATTATTGTGCTTCGAAAATGGGCTACATGTGTAATTTGTTATAGGATTACAGAAAAACCTAAAGTAATTCTATAAAAAATGACTAGAATTATACTTTTAGTCCTTTGTTGGTAAAGTAGTCCCGGTAACTACTGTATTGGCCAGTAGAGGGCTCTACAGTCTTTTGTAATTATTTCCTTGATTAGAGGTTCCTCCCTCCATCTTCCAAACAGAGACATATTTGTTTACATTAAGAAACTGTACTGCTCCCTCATATATACACACACACAAACAGCCTGTGTTTTTTCCTGATTTCCCCGAGATCATTGCATTGCTAGCAGCCCCCAGCTCCCCCCCCACTCTGGTTGAATGGGATGCCGAAAGTGAGTCGGGATCTGGAAGGGCAGTAGTGACTGCAGTCAGGAACAAAGCTAAGAAGAGGTACTATTTTGAAAGGAAAAAATGTAGAAACGTCTTTTTTTTAAGGTTTGTGGGTTTTTTTTGTCACAAGGAGAAAGAGGGAGACAGACAAATGCAGCAATAGTGGAACACCAGCGCTGTCGGGGACAGGTGCAGTGCGATGATGATGGTAGTTTATGTCCCAGAAGCGAGGTCAAACAAGGAGTGTGGCAGTACTGTTAATTTAAAAGGAAAAGTTTTTTTTTTTAGTGAGGGAGAACTGTGGACCGGGACTGTGGATTTCATTGCCAGACTGGAGCGAGCGGCTTAGTGGTGGAATGAGAAATTGAGTGGGCGGTGTCAGACAGGGAACATGGAAGTCATCAGGTAGCATGGGAGCTGTGAGCCACGGCACACTGAGTTTTATTTTAATACTGCAGCATAGACGAGGAAACTTCTTTTGCCCCTCAGAGGTTGACGTGGGGCAATGAAAGTGAGACTGCCCGAGATGACTGGGGGTGGGGTAGACATCCGGCAACTCGCCCACTTAGGGGTAAAAAAAAATGGTGGCTGTTTCCAATTGTGTGCCCAGTGCTTCAGCCAGTGGTGAAGCAGGCTGGGCACAAGGATAACATTTATGAGACTGGCAAGGTTGGCATGGCTGTCAATATGCATCATTGTCCCCTCTGCTTAAACATTGATGTCAGCTTTATAGTGATCTAGGATGGCTCTCCCCCTCTGCATCAAGACAATACTATCTTGGCTCTCTATCTGACTCCATAAACAGGCTCCAAACCCTGACCTCACTGGCAATGCTACTAAGTCCCATCACCTCCTACCGAGGTCTGAGGTCAGTTGATAAATCACTACTGAGGGTACCCAGGTGTCACACCTCCAAATGTACTGGGGCATTCAAATATGCTGCCCCTCTGCTGTAGAATGCTCTGCCCTTGGAATTAAGACAATCTGCATCCCACTATCACTTCAAAAGTGGGCTACGACGTTACCTGTCTCTGGCTGAACATTGTACCTGTTTCGTCCCTACCTGACCTGGCGGGTGGCCCACCTGCCCCTCGTCATGACCACTGGATGATCTAAATCTCCTGCTTCTTGTAACCCCCTCTCATCTCTTTCTCCTCTCCCCATTCCTCTCATCTCACACTACTCACAGCTTCAAGGACTCCTCCTACTATTCTCACACCCCCTAATCAGCTCCCCTTTTCATTTACATTATCTTTCAGCTATTGCCCTCCACAGTTTCTTCCGCAGTTTGAGTTGTAAGGTACTTCTCTAAGCAACGTTGTATCCTTTTGTGATGAAATATGCACAAAGCACTTTTTCTTATTGGAGCCTGATCCCTTCCTGTTATGACTCATTCCACTACATGTTTAGTTGACTGTATTATCCAACATGGTGTTTTATATGTCATAATTACTGTCTATTTATTTATTTGTTTATTTAGACAGCAGTTTGGAAAACCTTTGAGCCATAGACTCATTTACAAAGGTACCTTGTCACAGTAAGACAAACGAAAATACACAGTATAACAGTATAACACAGTATAACAGTAACTTAAGACATAGATACAAACAAGCTGGTACAGGTAGGATTGATGCAAACAATACCAGAGTTATAGTTGTCCTTAGCAGCTTAGTAGTAAGCTTTGTCATTAGTATTGAGTACGGCTTGACTAGTGGCAATTACAGCTCAGATGTTGTATCAAGGTGGTTCCGTGAAGGACATTTTGAAGCACGATATAGTTGGAGCTTCAGAGATGGAGGGGGCAGTGTGTTGAACCAGGAGGGGGCCCTAAAGCTGAAGGCTCTTTGGCTGTGAGAGGTCCTAGCTCTAGGGATAACAAGAGATGTTTTCCCAGAGGTCTGAGTATGAACTAGTGGGACAGAGCGGCGGATGGTGGTGGTCAATCCAGGTGGGGAGAGCCCAAGGAGGGTCTTTTTTGTAAGGGTACAGGTCAGATATTTGAGGTGCTCGTCAAGATCAAGTACCAGCGCTTTAGTTTACACTAGACAGGTGTGTGTTAGCCTAGGTGCCCCAGTAATTAACCTGCAGGCCTTATTCAGAGTAGTGCGAATTTTATGGAGTGCGGTCTGATCAGCAGCACCATACACCGGCAGTCCATAGTCCACTAGGGACAGGATAGAGGAGGTGACTGCGAGTCAAAGATTCTCCGTGGGGAGGCAGTGTTTATACCAATGTAAGATGCCCAATCGGATATTAGTGGCAGTGGCTAGGCAGCGATGTGTCCATGGAAGGAGAGGGAAGGGTCAAAATGGATCCCTAGGTATTTATAGGAGCAAACTTGTTCGAGGGAAAGAGGACCCAGAGTGAATGAGGAGTTTGAAGTTGCAGGACTTGTTTTGAGGATGAGTGAAGAACATGGTTTTGTTTTTTCAAGATTTATCACCAATCTATGTTCCTTGAACCAGCCTTCGGCTTCAGCGAAGGACTTCTGCAGCGAGTCCTGGAGGGCAATAGGGTTACGACTTGAGGCAAAGATGACTGTATCATCAGCGTACAATAGAATGTTCCCAAAGCAAGAGCGTGAAAGGGTGTTAAGGTAAAGGGAGAATAGTAAGGAGCCCAGAATGGAGCACTGGGGAACCCCAGAAAAGATGGGACAGATGTCTGAGTAGGTCCCATTAATTTTTACACGCTGTGAGCGGTCAGACAGATAACTGGTGCACCAGGAGATAGGCCCAGCAGCAAAACCAGAGAAACTAAGGGCATCAAGAAGGAGGGGTTGGGAGACAGTGTCGAAAGCTTTAGAGAGGTCAATGAAGACCGCACCAGCCAGAGAACCAGTGTCTAAGGAGGAGTGGAGAAAGTTGGAGAACTCTAGGAGGGCTGTGTTGGTACTGTGGCCTGCCTCGGAAGCCATGCTGCTAGGACATAGGACATTGTAGGTGGAGAGGTAGTCAGAGATTTGAGAGGCTACCACTTTTCCAAGGCCTTGGAGAGAGGAGAGAAATGGAGATTGGACGATAGTTTCCAGCTACAGTCCTATCACCACCTTTTAAAGATATAGGTGACAGTGGTGACTTTCCAGGCAGTTGGAACCTTCCCCAGGCAAAGAGAGTGGTTGATGAGGCATATGATCGGGTAAGGACTGTGTCTAAGACCAGCCGTAGGATACACGGATTCAGGTGTCACTGCCGCACTTATTACTCTTGAGGCAGTGATAGCAGCGCCTAAGTTTCTGGGCAGAAACACGGCGGAGGAGAAAATAAGGGTGAGAAAGATTTACGGCAGACGCTGGGGAGGAGGGTCAAAAAATTTATAGGAGGATAGGGCTAAGGTCAGTGAATGAGGTGTTGAGGTGGTTGGCTATGAGGGCTGGTTTGAAGAGATCATGCCATTAATGTTGATCTGGGTGGGTGGGGGAGTGTGCACTCCCATTTAACTGTTTAATGTTATCCCAGAAGGTTCTGGGGTTCCCCATGAGGCTGTGAGTGAGGACTGATAGTGCTCAGACTTGGCCTTCTGATGGCCCGAGTGCACTTGTTTCAGGTGGCAGCATATAACTGCCTGTCACTGGGCCGCCAGTTCAATGGCACGTGCCATAGGTTGTCCCTGTGTTTGAGTTGGTGGATCAAGGCTGGGGTTACTCAGGGAGCATCTACCTTTAGAACGTCTGGTCGTATTACTGGGGGCAAAAGATATCACAGGCATTATTAAAAGTTCGGGTAAAGAAGGAGAGAGCTGTGTCAATGTCAGGAGTTGCCTGTATAGGAGACCAGTCAATTTGGGACAGAAGTTCCTTAAATTTTGTTAGACCACCAGGTATTAGACGCCGCCGGCATGTGGACTGTGCTATGGGTTTGGGGACTGAGGATGACCAGTGGAATAGAATGGGGGAGTGATCGCTGAGAGAGTCTGGGAGGACTTGTACATTGGGGATCTGATTAGGGCGGTTGGTGAGTACCACATCAAGCAGGGTACTGGAGCCTCTCTTGGGGTTAGTCCTGGTAGGTTGGATAACTAGTTGTGTTAGGTCTATTGCAGAAAAGGAGTCACGGGTAGAGGAGGAGGAGGGGCTGAGCCAGTTGACATTTAAGTCACCCACCAGAATTTGATCAGCAGAAGGAGGTAGTGAGGAAAGGTATTCTGTAAGAGAGGCAGTGGCCTGCGTTTGGTCCCTGGGGGGCATGTATGCAGTAGTCAGATAAAGGGGTCCCTTTAAAGGGTCAGGGGTTAGTTTCAGCGTAAGCGCCTGGGCCCTGGAGTCAAGGATTGGAGTAGGCAGGGCTAGTACTGGGAGAGATTCCTTGACATAATAGCGCAGCTGCCGCCTGCCTCCCAACACGGTCGGACTGGAAGAGGGTGAAACCAGGAAGGGAGACCAGAGAGTCAGGGAGGATTTCTACAGCCAGGTCTCAACCAGAGTGATGACATCAGGGTTAATTGATGTGACCAGGCATTGTAAAAGGCCAAACTTTTTAGAGGAGGCTACAGATATTCATGGAGACTATGCATAGGCCTGTGGTGCTAGTTGGGGAGCTCCTGGGAACCAGGCCAGGGTTTGGATGAATGTTCCCTGACAGGAGTAGTAGCATGACTAACACCCTGGCTGGGAGATGGTGAGAGGTTTTCCTACGATTGACATGGGGGAGGGGACGTTAAGGGAGCAGGGGGTGGGCAGGGTGGTACAGGAAGGGAAGGCAAGAATAAGAAGACACCCAGATGTGCCTGAGGTGAGGAGGAAGCTAGGGGGAGGGCAGGGAGGACCGAGACACACAGAGGTCCCAAGGGGCAAGAGAGCAGGTTCAGGAGCAAGGGGAGGGAGGGGTGCCAGGGCACAGTGCGGAGTAGCAGATGGGTAAGTGGGCAAGTGCACTGCTAGTGGGATAGGCACAGGCAGAGCGTGAGGCAGGGCCAACATTGTGGTGAGCAAGATCCAAGGAAGGAGTACTGTGCAGGTAGGAGAAGAGTAGCGAGGACATAGGTCCTCTAGTGGCCAGCAGGCATAACCTGCAAATGGGAAAGTGGGGAGATAGGTTCTGGGCAACAGGACGTGATGTCACTGGATGTGATGTCACGGGGTGGATCCTGAAATTGACAGCCGCCCCTGGGTGGGTGGGTGGTTGGGGAGGGTGGGGCAGACAGCGCAAAGCGCCGTCGGGCTAGCACCCCCCTGCAGGCGTCCAGACGAAGAGAAGAGGCTCTCTTTACCTCGAAAGTTATCAGGCTGGAAATTCGGCTTCCTCAGCTCCTCAGGTGAGCTGCTTGTGTTGCTTGTTTGTCCTGAGTGCCTGCCACAGTTGGCAGTGAGTTTGGGTCTACCTGTAATACTGTTGACTGTACTAGTGCCTGATCCCTATATGTTTAGTTGACTGTATTATCCTACACGGTGTTTTATATGTCATTGCTATTGTTGCATGTAATACTGGCTCTTGTTTTGTTAGCTAATCTACTGTTATCTTTGTTTACATGGCTAAAAATAAGCCATATTGTATTGCTGGCATGCACTTCTGAAATGCTTTCCAGTATGTTTTGCCTTGTACTCTCCTGGGTCGTGCCTGAAAATAGTCATTTGTTGGCTAGTGCACTTACCCGGTTAACAAAAACTAAATAAAATAAATAAACTTTTTACTTACAGGGCTGTCACTGTAAGTTAATGTACCCCATGCTAGCCAATCAGGTTTCTGTCTTTTTAAAGCCCATTTTCTAAAACAATACTAAGCCATCCATTTTCAGACTTCTTTCGATATAAACATACCAACATCTTTTTGACACAGGCTTCTTTATAGAAATAAAAATAAAAATAAAATCAGCTCCATTTTCAAAAGCGCAACTCCCAAGCTGAAAAAAGCGGCTTGGGGGGGGGGGGGAGCACAAAGGAAGTTCAGCAGTTATATTGTTAGAGATGATGCACAAGTTCAATCGAATCATTCATGCCTGGAGGGAAACATGCCCATGTTTTGAAGGTCCACTTGGTTTCACACACATTTACTTTATTTTCCCAATCACCACCTCTTTTGTGTCTGGGTATCTTCTGCAATCTGAAAAGAGTAATATTATGTTCACTTTATTTTTTCCATTTGTGTGCCTTCCAATCGCATACTTTTCGGTCCCATCTCTCAATGCTCTAACATCCTATGTAAAATGCCCCACACTGGCAGCTCAACATGTACACAACTCCCACTGTATTGCATAAAATTAATTCATTGCACCTTATCTGATTTTTCCCCCTCGGATATTCCACTGAAGATCCCTGTGTTAAGTATGGACAGTACATACACCTCCCACATCGCTTATTCATTTTTGGGACCTGCCAATGAGATATTGTTGTTTTCGTTGGACAATACAAGGAAGATACCGCAAAATCACCCACATTTTTTGCCCTCATATACAAACATGGGTTGTTCCCTTACTATCTCTTTTAGTTTTCTATCACTCTCAAGAACAGACCATCTCTTATTTACAATTTCCCTTAGTTTATCTAGTCCCACTGCATAAGTTGTAGTGAAGCATAGAGCTTCACTAAACTGTTTCTTTTTCCCCTACCTCTCTCAGAGCACTTTTTTAGCAATTCAGTCCTATTCATTTGATCCACAGACACTACTGCTTTCTGTATTGTTGTTTCATTCTAGTCCCTATTCCGAAATCTAGTCACTTGTTGTTCTTTCCTTTCCTCAAACTTGTTCTTTTCTGAACAGTTACATTTTACTCGGATTAGTTGTCCTTTTGGTATGCCTTTAATTACATGTTGAGGATGACAACTCTGCTCAGCCAACTATGTATTGCGGTCAGGTTTTTTGTGATATAAATCAGACAAAATATTTCCCTTGCCATCTGTATACAACATCACATCCAGAGAATTAATATCATCCTTCCCTACAGTCAATTTGTATTTTAATGCAGGATTCCTACCATTAATATAGTTTGTGAATTTTTCCAGCTCTTCCTCACTACCTTTCCAAATGAATAACACACCACCTATAAAGTGTCTCCACAAATCCAGATGATACAAAATGGGTTTGCGGAGGTGCTCCTGATGTAGTCTTCTTCCCATTTTGTGAGATACAAATTCACAAAACTCGGTGCAAATTTAGCACCCATTGCAGTACCCCGAGTTTGGAAGTAGTAGGTGCCACAAAAAACGAACATGTTAAAGGTTAGAACAATTTGTGCCAGATCCAACATAAGTTCAGAGGATGGATTCTCAGGATGCATTCTTTGATCTAAAAAATGCCTAAGAGCTTCAAGCTCCCCCTCATGGGGGATAGAGGTATACAGGGATTGTACATCATATGTTGCAAAATGCCAATTCTTTTCCATTTCAATATTATTGACAGTATCACGAATATCTGCCGTCTCCCTAATGTATGAAGGGACACTCTTTACTAAAGGTTTCAAGAAGGCATCGACAAATTTAGAAATAGGTTCTGTTAAGGATAAAAAAGACATTGTGCATGTAAAAGTATATGTCTAGGGCAAAAAGGACATTGTGCATTGAAAATTATATATTTAGGATCAAAAAGACATTGTGCATTTAAAAACATTTGCATATAGAGTCTATAAGCTGGTGCACTTTTTAGCTTCGGATGGAATGTATGTACTATGAATGGTAGCACAACTTGCTTTAATTTAGACTCGAAGTGGAGCACCCAGACTTTTGCTCTTGTTTGGATGTATAGTACAAATACATACAATTCTAGACCATCGATAAATCCAATACTGTAAAGCAGGATATTCATTTGGTACCAAGATCCATGTGATCTAAGATTATTTCAGTGTCCTGACACTAAGTGTGCCCAGGCATATCTAGTTGGTTGCATGGAGGAGGTGTATCTGGGGCCTCCTTCATACGACCTTGGAAGTAAGAGTTGCAGGAGCTATGTTCTAGTACAGTATGTGAACCTTTAGTCCTTTTTGAAGACCTCAAGCAAGGAGCTTTCTTGTACTATATTGAGAAGAGCTTTCCAGATGGTCAGTATTCCTATGGCAAAGGGTCTTGTCCCTGTTTAGGTCCTCATTTGTGGGATATTGAGGAGAGTTCATTTTGATGACCTGAGCGCAGTGACAGCGGTAGGGTTCCATGAATGTGGGTCCAATTGGACCCGCCACTACCAGAAATGTGGGTTCAAAACCAAATTCATGGGTCTAAAATCCGAAATCATTAGACATGCTGTAGAAACACATTAACGTTGTCTGTATGTTAATGATATAGAAGTTAAAGCAGTTTACTTAATATTTCTCAAGTTTTTTTTTTTTGCCTCTTTCAGGTTATGTACCAGCCCAGACAGCTAAGGTTAGCTATGCAATCTGCATGATCAACTATGCACAGGAAAGGAAGTACAGGAAAAAGACAGAAAATGACTGATTGCAGATAGTCAGCACACCCAGAGTCAAGTAACCAAGAGGAGTAACAATCATTCAGAGCAGGCTGTGAGAGGTGTTCAAGCATAGTTCACTACTTCTTCACACACATCAAGCTAGCCAGGACTGCCGTTTTGTAATAACAGTAATTTACTTTTTAGGCAGAATGTGAAAGAGGTACACTGGACTGGAGGGAGAAGAAGATGTCATGTTATATTTGACAACATCTGTGTTGATTGTTCAATAATTGTCAGTGCTTGCCTGTCACTGTAATTAGCAAGCTTCAAGTGTAGTAGGACAGGATGGCCCAGTGTTATTTTGTGACTCTTGTAATTTTAATGTTGTTAGCTTAGTCACAGTGCCTTTGTGTAGAGTGTGTCAAACCAATATTTGTCATAGAGTGACACAAGATAAGACAACTGAACTCACAATAATATAGTTAAAAATGTTACTTGAGTAATCCCAGCTGATCTCTCAAGACATCAGTGTTAAATAAACTGAGTATCAACAATGCACATACATACACTTAGTGTCATCTGTCATGTCACATAAGTAAAATGAAGCTATGATTATCAATTATGTGTAATACATTTTGTTAACAATCTTGTCTATCTTGTAACATTTTGTATAAGGTGCTGACACATGTACCATAGTAGTTATGGTTAAAATTGAGATTCAGTAGTTAAAACAGTTTCTGTTAATACAACAATGAAAATGTAATTAATAACTGCTGTTAATTATAATAACCTGAACCAATTTCCTTCAAGTGTTCATTCATATCATAGACTGACAGTTCACTGAAGACATTTTTGTTGTAAAATGTGGCACATTTAAAAAAAAGTTGCCATCTAGTACAAGTTACAATAATAACCCCCAAAAAAGTAACTTGATGAAAATTAGATTTTAGACTCAAATTTTCCACAGATGTCTGTTTTACACTATTACATTCTAAGGTGGAGAATGCATAACACATTTGTTGTGAAATTACTGCCAGATACCAGAAGTAAAAAATGTTGAATGACATTTGTATGTAGTTGTACAACAATAAAATGTATAACAATTGGTAAAAATATATTTCTACTTTTACCTGTGTGTATCCAAGCAAGGTGTGTTTGAAACTTTTTCGTTTCATGTACAATATGCTGTATTGTGGGTCTGCAGCTAGTTATTTTCATAACTAGTAATAGGAATTCTTTATGTTATGCATTTGTATGTGTATACTGTATAGAATCTCCAATGATGAAAATAACTATATACTTACACACATACGGTACAACGTCTGCAAAGTAGAAATGTTTTTTCTGGCCTTCTTGAAAGTAGCATTGTATGACAGTCAGTGACATGATACTGTGTCAATGTCTGTCACAGCTTTTTCACAGAAAACCATTTGTACTCAGTAGTTGTATGACTAATGAATGTTTGTGCATATTAAAACAGGAAACAGGAAGTTGTTATCCCTCTGTACGGACAGTTGGTGAGACCCCATCTGGAGTACTGTGTGCAGTTCTGGAGACCCCATCTCCGCAAAGACATAGACAGAGTGGAGGCTGTCCAGAGGAAGGCAACCAAAATGGTGCAGGGTCTGCACCAGAAGACATACGAAGAAAGACTAAAAGAGCTTAATATGTATATCCTTGAGGAAAGGAGGGAGAGAGGGGACATGATAGAAACTTTCAAGTACCTCAAGGGACTCAACAAAGTCCAAGAGGGTGGCATATTTCAGAAAAAGAGATGTGCAAGAACAAGGGTGCACAATTTGAAGATAGAGGGGGGACGGCTCAGAGGTAATGTGAGGAAGTATTTTTTCACAGAGAGGGTTGTGGATGCATGGAACAACCTTCCTGAGGAGGTCGTGGAGTCAAGAACAGTGGGAGAATTCAAGAATGCATGGGACAGACATATGCAGTCCTAGGTGGGGGGTAGGAGGAAGTAAGCTGTTGGTTAACTAGGATCTGCAGCTTATCTGTTAGGTAGGAAAATGAGCAGACTAGATGGGCCAAGCAGTCCTTATCTGCCATCGAATTCTATGTTACTTATTTTAAACTTCAACATTGGGTATTCTATTATGCACATACAAAGGACTATGACGTAAGTATTCATATTACCTGTCATGAAAATAACTGTGTGTGGCTGCAGCCACTGCACACTACAGTATAGCAAACAGCATATTGTAATGTACACTGTGTGAAACACTGCACTACAAGGCAGTGCATATGAGAATGGAGGAATGGATGGAGGGAAGGAATCCCTGTGATTAAGTAGTTTGACAGAGTTAGAGCCTAATAGTAGTAGTTGTAGTGGCAGTGGTCTGATAACTCCTATTGTTATCTTGACAGATAATAGTGCTGATTGCATTTTGTACATGCTGCACTCACTGCAATCATGTTCCAAGTTTCTCATTGTTTTCTTACACATAGGCTGTCTCGATGCCACATCGTGTGGTGATGATCGTAATTCATTACGTGAGATGAGTCATGAACCACTGATGAAAACCCAAATGTATGTCATTTCATAATCATGAGCACACATTATGCTGCTTTAAGCTTCCATTACGGTATGCCACAGCAACAAAGCAAAGGGAAAAAAATATGACGATTATTACCTACATTAAATTACCTCAATCACAAGCACCATACCGCAGAACACCCATCTCAGTGTGGGGTGAGAATGGGCACAGTAAAGAACCGCTACGTAAAAAGCTACCATAATAGCAAATCTTTGAGGGGAATATTAGCCATCAGGTAGTAGTACCCTATCCCCACCACCATAGGAACTTCACAGGTAACTGGGAAACCAAACAGAGTGGATATTTATTCAGCAGTTCAATTGGGCCTGCCCATGTTGTTGAAGGTCAACCTAAGTCAGAGACATCAATCTTATAAAGGCGTAGGCGAGCTCAGCATCCTCCTTAGTTCTTTCCTCCCCTGGAGACAAACAGGAACAAGGATAGAGCTGTGGGAGAAGTGAAAACAGAGGCAAATGGAGGGACCCAGCCAGAGACTTGGCTCTAAAGTGATGATGGATACAGATACAGCAGATAGCCAATGAGGTGCCAGGTCCTGAAAGAAAAGACCCCCCCAAGAGAAAAGGGGGATGGAGGAGGGAAATACACATCATGACTGAGATACCCCCAAAGATGTACTCTTACTGTTACGGTAAGTCTAACTGTCTGTTCTATCTTCTTCGGTGGTATCTCAGCCATCATAACATCACATACCACTATCACTGTAGGACCAAGTACCAAGCAGTTGAGCACCCCATAGGAACTGGTTATCTGGGAGGCTTAGTCTCCTCCATAAACTTAAGATAGGAGGTGGTTACCAACCTTACTCAGTGAGGACTTCTTAAACTAAAGACAGAAGAAAGACCCAGAGATTGAAGCAGCAGAGGAGGACTCCCTAAACTTAAGACAGGAGTCCTTGCAGAACAGCCCTGCCAAAACCTGCATGGGCCTTTGAGGCAATGATCGTCACCAAACCAAACTGTGGTGCTTAGTAAAGGTTCAAATTAAGAAAGACAGGGCCAATTTATCCAAAACAAAATTCAAGTTTAACTCCCAAGTTGGGACCGGAGGAACGTAGGGTTTTTTTTCAGATGCAGGATGACCCTAATAGAGGTACAACATACATGATCATCCAGCTGAGCAATCGTGCGTTCACCAGTTTCACCTACTAGATTGTGAAAAGCAGAAATAGCAGATAGGTGAACAACCTTGCTCCTGCATAGACTGTGCATGCAAGTGGATGGTGCTGGTGGTAAACAACTGAGGGTGGCAGCCGGGTCCATGGCCTGGCCACCTATGCCCTTGCAGGATAGGTGAAGTTGGCTGATCTGATGTCGATGACTCGATGGTTGACACTGTTGTGGGTGAGCCCAGTTGTACTGCTGCAGAATCTAAGTTACAACTTCTGTGTGGATTCCCATTTAACGGGTGAATTTTCTATGGTGTTACCTGATGGCTGAGATACACACAAAGAAGATCCATATTATCTAGTGGTGTCCTCTCACCTCATGTCCTTACCACTACCTTACAGGCACCTGGCCAAGAGCAGTACAGTTTCATTTGTGTCCAATGTACAGCTTAACTCCGACATCAATTCCCATGATAGCAGGTTGTCCCTGATGTGTAGTGACACTGTCACATCCCCATAACATCACTGTCTTGCTTAGTGTGTAGTGGCATGGTGGTACCCCATCCCCAACCACACTGAATTCTTGTCCCTGACTGTTATGTTACTGACCATTGTTGTGTCTAGTGGCAGTGTGGCAGTGGCATGGCACCCACTGCTGCTGAATGCCCGGCTGTCCCTATATGTCACTGACTGACTGGTCACCAGTCAGTGAAGTGTCTTATGGCAGCCGGGCCCCCAACCCCCAATCACCCATACTGGTGTGTCACTGACCAGCCAGGTGTCTAGTAGCAGTGTGACAACATTCCATGAATGTCCATCACCCCGTAATGTCCCTGACCTCCCTAGTGCCTAGTGGCACCCCCTGCCTCCCAATCATCCATCCTGATGACACACTAGTATTCCCTTGGTAATTTGGTTGTTAGTGGCCCCCTTCCTCCTCCATAATATTGATGCTTCTGAATAATCTCTGGTTGCTAGTGTTCTCTCCTAGCGTCTCCCAGTCCAATCCCATTGAGTGCCCTGAATCTATGAATTCCAGTGACACCTCCCCACCCCAAGCACCCGGGCCATGTACTTGTCTTAACTATAGTAATCCCTGGTGTCCAGTGCCCCCCCAACTGACAGTCAGCAAATGGACCAATGAATGAACATGACAGTTTAGCAGACCTGCCCTACATAACCCAGCCCCTCACTCCTCCTGCATACCTGTGATGGTGCTGTGCTGAACTGGGAGCCTAATACAATGACTGGCATAGCTCTTCTCAGCTTCATGTACAGCTGCCATATGGGATGGCAAGGAGTATGTATACAGTAAAGTATAATGATTGTACGCACTCCCTCTGTCACCCGTACAGCAACTGGTAAAGGAGGTGAGAAGAGGGCTGTGCCAATCATTGTATCAGGCTCCTAGCACAACCCAGCCATCACAAATATGGCCTCGGCTGGGTTGTGTGCAGTTCTGGCTGCTGAACAGCCACTGTTGTCTGATGACTGACAGTCAGGGGAGGGAATACTGGATGCCACAGAGGATCACTTGAGTACATGGGATGTGCCGGAAGTGTGGGTGGGGGGTGCCTTGCCACCAGAATCCATGGATTCATGTTGTCATAATGGGTGCCCCACAGGGCCTCACAACTGAAGATTGGCTCAGGGAGGTGGTGTGCTACTGGAGCAGGTGGTGGGCACTGGACTGCCAATGCATGCCAGTACATTTGCTGACATGCAGTTGTATTGTTTGTCACTAAATTCAAGGGGCTTGTGCCGAGAGTTGCCACCATGCTGTTCCAGTGTACTTCTCTGGTGCACTGCCCACCAGAAGAGGCAGAGTGACTGCAACATACCTGGATGGGTGATTAGCAGGTGGAGGGGTGCCACAGTACCATTAAGGAGATACAGCACAGTTACAGTGTACCTACCAGGTTGGGTAATTTGCAGACATGGTGGTGCAGTGGTGCCACCACTAGCCACATTCTGGTGCAGGCACTGAGGCACATTACAGTTATTACGTATATTCTCAACAAATTATTCTTCTTAATCAGAAGAAGACAATGATATGGGCTGCTCATTCTGATTTGTAACAGTCATTTCACAACTAATGTCACTATTATTTGCAGTGGTATCGGCTGACAATGTAGAACCTGAAGATGAAGGCCCACCACCTGCACTCATTACTCTGCCTCCCAGAACTGTGAATTTCACCCTGTGGTCTTGTGCTTGTTTCCATTTTAGAAGGTCTTTCTGCACATTAAATTCACTGAGTGGTACACCCTGTGCTGCAATTCTCAAGAGCATCTTAAAATATGAATCTGAGAGATTACTGCGATACCTAGTTTTGATCCTGTTTTGCCAGGAAAATCCCCTTTCATAGCTGGCATTGTTTATTGGTATGGCTAGACCACAAGACAGCAACCAAGAAATGTTGGGGTAAATAGCAGAATACTTTGAAACTATTATCCTGGCAAAGTCCGAGAACTGCATCCGAGGTAACAAGTTTGCTGAAGTAACCCTTTAACCTGAGACCACTCTATCTCTGTAGCATATTTATCTATGTGAAGATCAGTTTCAGCACCACTTTCAGTGACACGCCACTGAGAAAGAAGAACATCCAGTTCTTTCTCACCATAGTCAGGGGGAAGAGGTGATGTATCCCGTTTTGTTCTAGGATCAAAAATTTGGAAAGCACACAGAACGTCCATCATTTTGTTGGGAAATCTTTCCTGAATGTTGCTTACCAATTTGTCTAGGTAGCTATTTTTAAGCCTCTCAAACTGCAATTTGAACTGTTCTTCTTCTACTTTACAAGTCTGTCCTTTAACTTCTAAACTAAAGTAACCATCATTGTCAGTTAGTTTCTGGAGAACCTCCTTGAGCATTGGATCAGGATTTTTTTTTTTTTTAATTTCAGTTAAGCTATCTACTGCAATAGTAATCACTGGCACAATGATGGTTGGGTCTAAGTTATCAGACTGAAAAAGCTTGCTGAGTTTTGCTACATGTGAAAGACCATCAAGTAAAAGTTGTGTCACTGCAGAAAACTTGACACTTTTCAGCATTTTTAAAATCCCTGTTGCTGTGGCATTTTGTGTGGAAGCAGCGTCATTCTCAAAAAAAGCTGCAAGAGAAGGTCATATTCTACTAACATACTCAACTGCTTTATGCAGTGCTAACCAGCAAACCTGTTTGGGTTCTTTGAGACAAAGTACAGGGTCATCAAGCAGAACCTCTAACTCTGTCAGACGATGAGTCCTGACAGCACTGCTAGAAAAATATGAAAACACAGATTGTAGTGTACTCTGATAGTCCTTCAAATATTTCTCATTTTTTGCTGCTTGTGATGCAGCAAGAGACTGCCTATGTGCAAGGCAGTGAACCAATATCATATACGGGTTCACATCTGTTAGTTGCTTTGCTACCCCTGTATGAGAACCTCTCATCACTGACGCCCCATCTGAACAGAATCCTATAAACTTTTCAAATGGTATGTTATGTTTACGAAAGAAGTCTAAAGAAACATTTGTTATGCTTTCTGCTTTACCATCTGATATCTGCAGGTTTTCTAGAAAATGTGTCTTTACAGTCCCATTGACCACAGTTTGACAATAAAGTACAAGTTTTTTGCTGATTGTGAGATCTGTTGATTCATCACACGACACCCATAAATGATGCTGAAGCAATTTCTGAAAATATTTCTTCTTCTATTACATCGCTGCATGCTTTGTGCAATTCGCACACAGAGTTGTGGTTTGTGTACACATTAGGATTAACCTCAGCACCTAAAAGGGAATGAAGATTCAGAAGAGACACAAATTTTGAAGGGGGAAGTTCTTCCTTTGCTAACCAATACACTGAATACACGGCTGCAGAAGCACATTTCTCTGCCTTTTTAATAGCATTTTCTGCTGCTGTATTAAAGGATTTTTTAAGCTGAACTTCTTTACTGCCAGAACATGGTTGGTACTTATATTGTGACGTACAAGCATTGTATGCCTGTAGTTAGTGAAGCCTGATGTGAAGGTATTTCTTTTACCGGCTGCCTAACAAATGTTACAGTACATTAAAACAATGCTGTCAACAACCTTAAAATCTAACCATTTATATAGTGTCCTCCACCCTTTCTGAACACCACGTATATAGTTTTTTTTGGGGGGGTATCACGTGTGATGAATCATCAGCTGCTGCCACAGTACTACTACGACTACTACTACTACTAGGCTTTAACTCCTTATCCATCTGCATCACTACACATGATGAAGCAGTATCTGTTCTATTTGAAACAGTGCACAATGACATGCCATGATCATCTTCAGGCAAATTTTGTTCACTACAGCTTGTATCTGCATTATTACTTTCAACCTCTCGTTGGACCTACATTGTTTCTCTCACAATTTTTCTATGAAACAGTAAACATTTTTCCATTTTTCACAAATGACTGCAAGCTGCAATGATTTGTTTGATCATTGGAACTAGAAATGTAGAATATTGATGTATTGGAATGGATTGATATGGTATTGATTGAGTGGTCTGTTTTTTTCTCACTAAAGTATAGTGATGATTACATAAACCCCGAGTGAGAAAAGTATTCTATTGTTCATGAACCGTGTGCTAAAGCATGAAACACAGAGGAGAACTGCTTTATGCCACTATCAGTTTTGGGTGGAGTGGTGGTCAGTCATGTGGTGGTACATGCATCAGCACCTGTGAATATGGATATCGTAGCTTATAGCAGCATAAGAAATAGAGAATAATGGATGGGGAAGGGTTTGATATGAGAATTTAATGCACACCCGAGTTGTGGGATGCTACATAAACCCTGAGGGCGAAGCCCATGGGGTTTATCAAAGCATCCCACAATGAGGGTGTACATTAAATTCTCATATGAAACACCCTCCCTATCTTTTATTTTTTATAATAGCAGACCAGCAATTTTTCTCCATCACTTTGTGAGACTGTTTGGCCCCGCCCACATACAGAATGTTGGCCAATGAGGCAGCAGCATAGTTTGACTGGCATGGCTCATGAATGTCATAACAACCAGCTGGTTGTTATGGAAAATATCAACCTGGTCAGCACATTGAGAGAAATTACTGACCAGTTATTATTATCCAATTCAAGCCTGGTAGAACTGTTTTGGGAAGAGTAGGTTGGTCACTCAGTAGTGCATCACACGTGGATTAAGTGGATATCATTGCTTATAAGCAGCAGATATCCAGCCAGTAACTTAACTGAGGAGTGGTGGGTCAATGGGTGGTTCATCAGTAAGTACCTTTGGATATGGTGGATATCGTTGCTTATAGACCTCATATAGGATCGATTCCAGCCCTGTGGTAACTACTGATCTCTGGAGTGGTGGGTTTGGGAGGGTCAATGGGTTTTGGTGGTGCATCAGTACCTGTGGATATGGTGGACATGGATATTGTTGCTTATAGACATCATGTATGGTATCCAGCCCAGTAACTGAACTGTCTGGAGTGGTGGGTTAATCTGGGATGGTGCATATCCTATGAATATCATTGCTTATAGTCAGCATGTATGATATCCTGCCCAGTTACTGAATTCTGGAGTGGTGGGTCAATGGGTGGTGTATCAGTACTTGTGGATATGGTGGATATCGTTGCTTATAGGCGGCATGTATGATGTCCACCCTGGTATAACTGAACTGTCAGATTTGGGAGGAGTGATGGAGTGGGGGGGGGTGCATCAGTACCTATGAATATGGATAGTCTTGCTTGTAGGCAGCATGTAGAATATCCAGGTAACAGAGCAGAACAAAAAAAATACACAGCCAAAAATGTTGCCAAGGTAGAAGAAAACTTTGGTCAAACAACCTGAGTGAAAACAACAGTGTGTCAGTTGTCCGAATACCCAACCCAACTATGAAATGAACAAGTGCTAGCCACAACAAGATATGACTGCATAACTGTATGTTACACACATAGGTCACTGAAATGCAGACTTAAGACTGTAACTTAGTGCTGAGTGACTGACTGACTGACTTTTGTGTAAGTGACTGAATCAATGATATGTAACAACAATCAGAAGTGGAAATGTTTTGGTGAGATTGATCAGTTCTTCTGCATGATCTGTATCACTGTCTGCCTGTCAACAAATGACTGTAAAGTCTCTGTAAAGTGGACCTCGCTAGCACATATTCAATTTCAGATTAAGTCAGTCTTCTATTTGTTTGGTTAGAGGGACTTGCTGGCAGCAACCAGTAAATCCTTCACTTACTCACAGTTCCCCAAAACCAGTTCAATTATCAGGTTAGCTTGACATGAAGCAGATGACTTCAGAAGTCTTCAGTAGGGTAGCCACACTTGTCTTGATCAGCTGCTTGTCTGCTGCACTGCTGCATAACTCTTCAACTGTTACTGAGGAGGATAGCCAATTGTCTTTGGAGTCTGCCAACAAGAACATTGTTTACTGGGATGATCACTCCACCACAAAGGGTGGTCGGCACTCAGATGCTCTGTGTGTCTGTAAAGAAAAATTATATTAACAAAAAAAAACAAAAAAAGAAAAACAGAAACACAGTACTAAAAATGTATTTACATCTGAAACTCTGACTCAGACCAAGAAAGATTTTTCATTTGCCACCAGAGCCCTGACCTGGCTGACCGAGCAGCTGCAGCACATAGTTTATTAATGAGCGGACTGGGTTGACTGGGGGATAATGTTCCAGAAATAAGTTTGCAGCCATGGACAACTGCCACTGACAGAACAGACAGCAACATTCTATTTGGCTGGTCGCTGGAGTGCTGCCTTTACATAAAGGCAGCAGCATGCAGCAGTCCATCCATCCATCCATCCATCCAGCCAAGTACAATGTTGCTGTCTATCTGTTCTGTCAGTGGCTGTTGCCCATGGCTTCTTACTTCTTTTTGGAGCTAACCCCTGGGACGGCAAGGCCCCACCACCTTATAAAGTATCTGGTCAGCGGTAGTATCAGGTACATTTACAAAAGCCACTCAGAGTATTTCCCTCGGGTGCAGTCCTAAGAGACAGCAGCAGCCATGATGCACAGGCAAGTGAAGCCTATCCATTGACGTGTCATAGTGTCACTCTCAACTCTAGTGACAGCCACCCAAATTCAGTCAATCAAAAGTGGTGGAGCCCCCCCCACATTGTAACATCAGCTGTCTTATTTGCTATTAATGGAAGAAAGAAACTACTTACAGGCATCGCTCACTCAACATACTTGCCACCAGTTCCCCACGTTCCCCTGGCAGTTAAAGAAAAGTTGTCAACATTCTGCTCTGCTGGGGGCACTGTGTTAGTCTCCACAGTAGACAGAAACCAAGCAGGGTGAGTCAGGTAGGAGAAATTTTGTCCTTGCTTCCTAATAAGACAACAAATGTTCTCCATGAGGTCTAGGTACACTAGACTGATAGGGGCCACAAGAATAACTGTTTACTTGTTGACTGTTATAACAACACGACTGAAGGCTGTAGCTGATGTCAGGCAGTATAGTGGAGAAACATCTCACATTCAGTGAGTGACGAATTAAGTTGGGTGCTATGACTCATAACACAAAACTGACTTCTATCTGTGAGACGTGAATGACTGTCTCCAATGTTACCAGACAACCAGCAGCTTCATTCATGTTATAACAGCAAAGTAGTCAGTTATTTATGGCCCCATCCCTCATGGAGATCTGCTGTCTTACTCACTAAGAAGGACATAAACTCATTCTATGAGTCCTCCCTCACTCACCATGTTCATCTCTATTCTCTCCAATGAATGATGACAACTTACTCAAGTGCACAGCAGCCACAGTCTAGTTAAACAAACCCTTCCCACCGTACCTGAACTAGGGTAAGGTAACCTATTTACCTAACTGGGTCCAGTAGCATAGCCGATAGCTGCAGTAGCTTATGTAGTAATATATCTAACCTACTAATACTACCTGCTAACCAGAGTTGCATAATGGGCTGGCTGGCTATCACTGACCATGTCACTGAATTAACAATCCTATAAAAATCCATCTGAGAGGTCAATCCTTACCCCCTCCAAAAAATTTCATTACAAAATACTGAGTGGAGTTCATACCTTTTTGTCTTCCATTCCAGGCCAGGATCTTCTGTTCTGTCTTTTTTATGAATATGATGAAAACTGGACCAGACTGACAGTGGCTGGTGCTTCCACTGAACATTTATGAAACAATGACCTGAAACAAAATGACATACAATCAAATCTCATTCATTCATATGCTCTCATACAAACAGTGCTAGCAGTAGCGCTAGTTAAGTATGTCAGCAAGGCAGCAGCATTTAAAATAGCTAAAACATGTAACTTGGCTGCCACCGAGTGGAGCCTTGATGGTAGCATCAGTCAAAGGGGGAGGGTGGCTAGTCTCTGTGTGGGTGCCGGCTGGGCGCGGATCATCTCTGGTGTCACTGCCGGTGCTCATGCAGCAGCGCTGCACACCTACACACAGGCAGATGCACTCCATTGATCTGTGTATAGCCAGGGGCTTCACCTCCAGGCCTTAAGGGGAGAAACAGAACCCCCCGACATGATCAGGATTGGACCGAGTCGATCTCACTGTCCTCACCGACCCCTTGCAGGCTCCACAATGGTGATGTGATGATGACTGTGTGAAGATAAATGCTGCAAAGTCCTGCTGTGTGATGTAAGCAACTCACAGAGATGTGAGTGATGGGGCAGGGCTTGGGGGTGAGCCTCGGGGTGTTAAGTCAGAAAGTGGCTGCAGCAGGAAGCAGCAGAAGGATAGGAGGGAGGGACAGGAGAATTTAAAATACAAATAAGAAATACAAAAAATATATATATATATATATATATATATATATATATATATATATATCATGTTAATAATGTTCCCTTCACTTCCTATATTGTAATGTGGCTGTTGGAACAAAGGATGCATACATCACGGGCAACACTCACAAACCATTAAGTAGTACTATAGCAGCTAGCTTGAGAGAGATGGTGTACTACATACTTATAGGAGTCATAGGAATCATAGGAAAGAATTCAAGCATTTATGGACTACACATCCTTATAGCTTGCCTTGTCCCAATATTTAGTACTTAAAATTCATATACCCTGTCTCTAAACTCAACATCCAATCTAGCTTTAAAGGTATTCATATTAGGACTCTCCACAATTGATACAGGTAGATTATTCCAAGATGACACAACCCTTTGGCTGTACCAATGTTTTCTTAATTTTAAATTCCATCTCGACTGAAAAAGTTGTTTGGAATGTTTCTTAGAGCTTACACGATCCACACTGAATTTGATTCCCAGCTCATCCCACAGTAAAGTATCTCCTAAAACTTTAAAAAGCATACACATATCACCTCTAAATCTATGATAGAACAGTGAATAGACTCCCAGAATTTCCATCCTTTCCCTATAAGATCTATTCGCCGGACCTGTTATAGCTTTAGTCATTCTTCTCTGAATACCCTCCAGCCTAACAATGTCTTCCTTTTTATATGGAGACCACACCTGAGCACAATACTCCAGGTGGGGTCTAAACAGGGAGCTATACAACGGGATCAAAACTTTGGCATCCCTATTAGATGTATGCCTGAGTATACTGTTTAAATTCTGATTTGCCTTTCTCATCTGAGATGAACAGTGGTGACCAAATTTAAAGTCAGGGATAATCGTTATACCCAAGTCCCTTTCTTGTATGGTGTCAATTAATATGTCATGACCAATTTTGTAAATCGCATTACCATTGTTTTTCCCCAAACGCATAATCTTACACTTTGCAGAGTTTAATTCTAGTTTATTTAACTTAGTCCATGTTGCTGTGATACTAATAGCTGTTTGTAAGGCTAATACATCAGTTGAATTATTTACAATAGCTCCTAATCTGCAATCATCAGCAAATTTAGACAGTCAAACATTAGGGGTATTTATTTTTTAAAGTAGAGATATACACATTAAACAAGCAGGGCCCCAACACCGAACCCTGGGAAACACTGCTTGTCACCAGGGCCCAATCTGAATAAGTTCCCTTAACTACCACCCTTTGTCACCTATCCCTGAACCAGTCAGTAATCCAACTTATAACATTAGTCTCTAATTTAAATTTCTTTAGGACAGGTATCAGTTCCCTATGTGGCAATTTATCATAGGCTTTTGTGAAATCCATAAAAACAACATTGACCGAGTTACCCAAGTCCAGTTCTCGATTAACATTCTCATACAAAGTCAAAAGATTGGTCTGACAAGATCTGAACCTGGTAAACCCATGCTGTGAAAGATCCATCAGTCCATTTTCTTCCAAAGAAGCCAGTATCCTGTCCTTCAATATACTCTCTAATACTTTGCCCATTCGTGATGTCAGGCTAATTGGCCTGAAATTAGAAGGTGCTGTTTTGGATCCTTTTTTTTTAAATGGCTATAACTGTTGCTTCTTCTCAGTCGCTAGGGACTATACCCCAATCCAAAGATGTCTGAAAAATAAAAGTAAGGGGGGGGTGTCAAAATATATGCTAATTCACAAATAACCCTTGGGTGAATAAAATCTGGCCCAGGAGATTTATTGATGTCCAACTTCCTGAGTTTGTCTAATACCTCCTCAGGATCAATTACAATATCTCCAGGGGTTGAAAGATCCTTACAATCAACATGTGATGAAGAATTAATATTAAAAACAGAACAAAAGTATTTGTTCTGGGTATCAACCATTTCTTTGACTGTCACAGCCTGCCCCATATCATCCTTGAAGGGACCAATGGTATATGAATTTTTTCTCCCACTATTTATGTATGAATAAAAAGATTTTTTATTATCTTTAATTTTGGAGGCTAACTCAACTTCAAACTCAGCTTTTGCTTTTCTAATAACTTTTTTTACACTGGCTGCAATATATTTAAAAGCCAGCTGATTAGTCTCTGTTTTATCTCTTCTTTATTTTTTATAGATTTTATTTTTTCTATTAATCAGTTTCTTGATGTAAGGAGTGAACCAGTTTGGTTTATATTTACTGTTATTATATTTGTTACTAATGGGTATATATTTTGCCGTAAGATTCTCCCTGCTCCACTCTACCCCTACTTTCCTCACCTCTGAGGGGATGCCATTAGAGACTTGCATTTCCTTCAAATACCTCAGGGTCTGGCTTGACCAGCACGTTGACTTTTCCACTCACATTGACTCACTCCACAGGAAACTGTGCCCAAAACTCAGAGCCTTATACTGGAACAAGGGCAGCATCTCTCTGGCAACCCATAAAGAAATTGTCCAGAAGATGATCCTCCCAATACTTTTTTTTTTTTTATGCTCCCTTCTCCTCTGCACCAGGATCCTTTCTTCGGGGACCCTAGGTCGTGCATGCTCCCGTAGTACCGCCCCAGGTACCTCCCTCCAGGTACCAGTGGGCCTGTCTCCATCCTGCCTCGGTTTACCCCTCGGGCGGGGAGGAGAGGGGCTTCCCCAACCCCCCCTCAGTCCTTAAGTATGTGTCAGAAGACCTCGCCAGCCCCTTCTATGGAGCCTGGTTATGGTTGTTCTCAGATTGACTGGGTCCCGTCTACTGGAGCCTGGTGCAGGGTTTTTCCATTTCCTGGTCTCCCTGCCCCCAGGACGTCCGCACACTAGGGAAGCCTGGGGCGGAGCATGTCGCGATGTGCTGACACTCCGGCTCCCAGCAGGCAGCCTCCCAGCCTATTGTATGCAGGCCCACTGCACCTCCACCTGTGGTCACCCAGGTGGCGGTATAGCAGCGGGTCTGCATTCCCACCCCACCCGGAGGAGGAGGAGAGCAGCCACTGGGTGCTCAATCCTCCTCCTCCCCAGCCAGCCCTCCAGCTGCCCGAGTCCATTCCCGAACCCGGGTCACTGGCACCGTAAGTGGTTGACCTACTGCTGCACTGGCGGGCCGGCGAGGATCCTCCCAATACTTGACTATGGGGATATAGTCTACAGCGCTGCTCCCAAGTCTGCTCTAGCCAGCCTTGATCCTCTTTTCCACTCCTTCTGTCGCTTTGCTCTTGAATGTCCCCTTTCGACTCATCACTGCAACCTCTACAGATCCCTTAATCTAACATTGCTCCACGATCATAGACACATCCACTGCATCAGGTTCACAGCAAAATTCTGTGTACAGTCCCTTCCCCCCTACCTCGAATCTGCCCTCTCAGCCCAATCACAGCCTGCCTACTCCCTCAGAATTGGAAACTCCCGGTTTCTCCATGTTCCACGTATGTCCACATCTAAGGGCCAAGCGGCGTTCAAATACCTCATGCCAAAACTCTGGAATGCACTACCAGCAGGCATCCATGACTTTACCAACACCTCGCATCTAAATCATCTACTCAAGGCTCACCTCTCCTCAACATGTGCCTGCACATAAGACCCAAGGAGCAGGAGTCCTAGCCCCCTTCTAGTATTTAGGGCCTCTAGCTGTGCTGCACCCCGTTCTCCTTGCCTAGTGCTCACAGCACCCCACCCCAGCCATGCAAATGCCCATACAGTTGCTCATTTATTGTGCACCCCTTTTTGCTCCCAGACTGTTTTTTCTGCATTTGTGAGTATATATATATATATATATATATATATATATTGTCTTTACTACTCATTTGTTTTATGTATCTATATATGAATATTTTATTCTTTGTACTATCTGTATCTATCTATTATCTGTATATGATCTACACTTTCTTGTGTCTATTAATTGTATGCTATCTGTATATGAGCCATAACCTCCATGTGTCTATTAATTGTATGCTCCACTGTCCTCTTCCCCCAAGTTGCATCTGGAATCGAGCAGTACCCCGCTCAGTATGCCTTCCTGGAAAAACTCCTAAGTAAATAAATAAATAAATGTGGATATATCATCCTGCATAGCTAGATGGTGCACCAGTGAATCCCTTGCAGTTTCTCTTCGTTTACCCCCCAAGTTGGGAGCTAATTAGCTGGTTATTATAGGCCCTCAACTCCTCATCATCCTCAGGTCAGGAGCATGCGACTTGCGACACCACGTCCCGCCACCATGAAAAAGGTGATTCAGTGATATGGTGCAGATCTGAATGGTAGGAGGTGCCCACCATTTACCCCGACTTCTGCTCCCTCACCACCTCCGACTCCGAGACTCGGAGTCGGGTCCCCCTTCCCATCCTGTAGGCACATAGAAACTGTACTTTTAGATTCACCATGCATTCAGTCTCAGTCAGTACATTTTAATGCCTGTGATGAGCTGAGAGTCAACGCATCAACCATGTGATATTCAAGGCCATGAGGTACGCCACAGCACTGCACCACTAAACTTGTAGTCAGAGCTCGGCCCTTGGGTGATCGGGTCAGGTCACTCTTCCCAGCCTGCAAACCTGCACCGAGAAACTGCACATGCACACACAGTATATTTTTAATATAGACAAGTTAGATTAAGAGTCTACAAGTGGCCAGTGCTGCCAGAACAAGACTTGAGACCCTTAAATTTTAACTTATTTTCTCTGTCACATCTGAATCGATCCACTGCCAGACTGATATACCAGAAGAATTGCACACTAATTCTGAAGAATCACTAAGTGTGCAACGCTTGTGATTTAGTGTGTGAATCTTCAAGTTTACCATCCGTTTCTGGCACTGGATAGATTCGGATGTGCAAACAAACCCTGGCCTGTTAGAAGAATATATAAAATACTAAGTTCTGGTTCTGTTCTGTGACTGAAATTAAGCAGAGTCACTTGACCAGGCAATGCATGATGACACCGGACACCTTGTGAGATGGATGGGTGGAGAGTGGAGACAGAGTGGGAAAAGGCCAGCACATCACCAAACTGAACTTACCTCCTTAACACCAATGAGGCTGCCTGGTTGTATGATGGTCTACTCTGCTGCACAGTTGAGGCAGAGAACAAGACCAGGAAAGACTTGAGTCCACCTTTATTCTTCCTGGTCCTGGCCATATTTCCAGTTTTCTCTGGACCGAACAGTGGGTATGACTGTACTCCTCGAAGGTTGACCTGAGAGAGAGAAAAATGGCATGCCTACACACATGCTACTAAAACGCTTGCCGCGTGAGGAATCTTGCAGACAGCCCACAGCTTGAAGTGATTGGTGGAAAAAAAGCAGCTTTTCTTGACCACCAATCACATTCTTTTTAGCATGTTTTTCTTTGTAACAATGTTTTTTTTCGAACGCACTCAACCCCCACACTGCCCGCTATCAGTCTCCTGCAGTCTGAAGTGCAGTCTAGTGAGGGGAGTAAAATTAAAAGCGCCGCTCCACCCGGACGCTATACATTGGAAGCATGCCCAAAATTAAGAACTCTCATCTTTTTCTCTCTGGGCGCACATTAGCGTGGTCACTGCCTGAGCGAGTGCCTGTCTGGCATGGTCATTAGCAGGTCTTTGAGACTTTGAAGGGGGGATTTATTGTTCCTAAGTTTAAAGGCTAGGGATAGAGCAGAGTATCCCATCCTACCATCGACTGAGGGCCAGTTAAGGGTTTGGAGCGCTCTACAATGATTATAATTTGGAGCTGCTCTTGTAGCAAACCACCTGATTGCATGATATAACGATTTGAGTTTGTTCCTCTGTGCTCCTGTGTGTAGGACAGGGGAGCCATAGAGTAGAGTGGGCAGGAGGGTACAGATGTCATTTTTAGCTGTGACTCATTAGAGAGGTATGGGCTTAGCCTGTACAGGAGACCAACTTTTTGGTGAAGGGTTTTGGTAAAGTTTTCTATGTGGTCCTTAAAGGTGACATCTTGGTCTAGGAAGACTCCCAGATACTTGATAGAGTTGACAAACTTCAATTTGGGATCCAACTGAGAAAGAGGTATTTAACAAGTGATGTCTTTGGGGGCCTAGACTTTTTGGTCCAATGAGGATGGCTTTTGTCTTTTTCCTGTTGAGGACCGGTTTGTTATTAAGTAGCCAGCTCTCAAGCATATGTAGGTCTCTTGAAAGCATAGCATGCAGTTTGTTGACATAGTTTGAGTTGTGGTAAATGACCATGTCGTCAGCATAGAACAACAGTTTGGCTTCCCCACAATTGTCCAACAACTCGTTGACACAGAGTGAGAATAATAGTGGGCCCAGTATTGATCCTTGTGGGACACCTTCATTGATGGGGCATTTGTCTGAGAGGGCTCCTTTCCATTTAATGAATTGTGACCTGTCCATTATATAATCAGAGAACCACTGCAGTGAGAAATTGTCTAGACCTAGTGAGGTTAGCTTCAAGAGGAGTAGTTGGTGGTCAATGAGATCATAGGCCTTTGTCAGATCTATAAATACTGCTCCTGTTTTGTGACCTTTATCTTGTGCTTCCAGAATGACCGTGGTCAGGAGGACTAAGGCCGCATCCATCCCATGTTTTTTGCAGAACCCATGTTGGTTTGCGGTAAGTATGTTGTGTTGTTCAAAGTAATTGATGACATGGTTATAGATTAGTCCCTCCAACAGTTTACTTAATGTGCAGAGGATGGAAATTGGTCGGTCGTTCTCAACTTTCTCTCTCTCTTGCCTCCTTTGTGTACTGGTGTTAGTAGGGCCACTTTCCAGGAGGAGGGGAACTTCCCTTTACAGATAAATTGATTGAATATTGCTGTAATGGGTGAGGCTAGAGCTGGTGCTCCGAGGTTGAGGAAATTAGGATGGAGATTGTCATAGCCTGCAGCATCTGTGGGTTTAAATCTCTTGAGGAGTTCCAGTTCTTCCTTTCTTTTTACAAACCTGAGGTGGAAATTAGGACAAGAGAGAATTCTTGCTGTAGATTTGGGGTGTCCTGATATGCGGTCTGGAGGATGGGTCTTGAACATGTCAATATTATTAAAGAAGTAGTTCAGTTCCATGGCTGAGTCACAGGGGTTCTTGCATTGGTTGTCCCTGGTTTGTATTTCACAGATAATTTGCTTAGTCGAACCCTTTAGGAGGGCATTTATCTGAGTACAGCATGTTTTTGGGTCAGATAGATTCCTGTTTTGCAGGTTCCTTATATAGGTCCATTTGGCAGACTTCAGATCTTTTTTGCATCTGTTATGCAGTATTCTGTAATTTTGCCAATCATTCTGGTGGTTCGAGATTCTGAAGGTTGCCCAGGCTTTGTCCCTCTCCTTGATGATCTTTTTTAGTTCCCTGGACAGCCATTTTGAGTGCTGCCCTCTAGCTCTAATTTGCTTTAGGGGGCATGCTTATTTGCTGTGGACAGGAAGGTATTTTGGAAAAAGTACGGGGTTCCATCTAAAGTAGGTAGTATCTTTAATTTATCCCAGTTTGCCCCATTTAGTGTTCTGGTAGAGGATCCAAGATCGAAGTTGGAGAAATCCCTGACCCAGAAAGTCCTTGGGGGGAGTTTCTGAAAGCTGTTCTTCCATATACCAAAGATAGGTGAGTGGTTGCTTATTGAGTCTAAAAGAATCCCTACCATCCTGAATCTTTCTGGTTTTGATGCTTGTAGCCAGTCGAGGGTAGTATGGTTCCAAGTTTTAGAATTCAGTCTTGTGGGTTTGCTTAAGAATTGACTGAGTTGGGCACCATGCAGGGCAGCCTTTGCTTTGCCTTTGATGTCTTTAGACCAATGCAGGTTGAAATCTCCTAAGATTATCCTTTGCATCCAGGGAGGAGGTTGTGTAGTGTATCAGTCAGAGTTTTAAGCGCAGGTAGCGCTACTTTAGGTGGGTTGTAAATGCATCCTGTAAGGAGTGGCTTTACCCCACTTATTTGCAGATTAATGAAGATGGCCTCACAGTTGGCATTCATGAGCTCTGGCACTGGGACTGTTTGGGCCTGCATTGTGGACTTGGCATAGATTATTAATGAATGGTTACGTAAGTGATGTTTGTATCAGGGCATAACTTGCATCACCCACTGGGAAGAATGTAATATTAATTGGTTTAGCAAAGATGGGTTACATCTTAACAGAGAGGGGAATGCTCTCTTAGGACAACAATTTCTACCACTTATTCATAAATATTTAAACTAGCTACAGGGAAAGGGGTGGGTACAGTTCAATTACCTCAGGTATCACTTTCTAACATCGGCAAGTGTACTAGACATTTTTTAAAGTGTATAAGCTTTAATGCTAGATGCCTGACTAATAAACTAGATGATTTAAGCAATAAGGCATGACAAGGTGTAGTTATCAAATAACGTCACTCCCGGGTGGGTCTAGCGAGGTAGCCAGTGTCGCACCACCCTATGAGTGACGTTATTACATGATAACACACACCTTGGAGTGCCTTATTGCAATTATACAATGGCTTGAGGCTATACAAAACAATACACATGTTTTTAGTAGATTTTTAGTGAGGCAGTGTATCTTTGTTTCTGAAAAAAACAATCCATATAATCCATATAATCATCCCAAAAAAATCACAGTGATGTTATTGTGTAATATCATCACTGTCTCAGGCACACACTGACCAGCCAGAGTCCAGGAAATTTTCTTGCCATTGTATAATTAAAAATAATAACTCATAATGATAATGTGGATATTATTTTCATAAGTGAAACATGGGGTGATGATAAGGCATCCTGGCAACTCACAGTCCCAGGCTTCATTGTATACACTTTAAATAGGGTAAACAAAAAGGTGGTGGGGTAGCCTTGTTTATTAATAATCAATTCAAATCTGTTGATGTATCCAGTCACATTAAAAAACATGATAAGCAAACCGAGTCAATCTGGGTAAAAGTGCATATGTCAGTTGATGATTATTTAATTTTGGGCTCATGTTATCGCCCTCCTAATTCAGCAACAGATATTCTGGATGCCTTCCTTAGTGAGACTGAAACAGCAAGTACCTTAGGAAATATTGTCATCACTGGCGATTTTAATTTGGCCCAGATTAACTGGCATAATAACACTGCAGTTGGCAGCAACGGTAATAAATTCTTGTCCACTTGTTTACATTTAGATCTCAGACAAAATGTTCTTGCTCCAACGAGAGGAGAAAATTGTTTGGACTTAGTAATCACTAATGACACACTTGCAATTGATAATGTGGTGGTTGGAGATCCCATTGGCACCAGTGATCACAATACTATATTGTTTCAAATACACAAAGAAAGTGTATATCATCCTAATTTAACTGCAATCTATTTATATGATACAGCTGACCTTAAGTCAATAAATAACTATATGCAAGCACTTGATTGGGATACATTATTTCTTAACAAAACTCCTGAACAGCATTGGAATACATTTAAAAACACACTTTTTTATGTTAGAGATTTATTCATTCATTCTAGGCCTAAAATATTGAATTCTGAACGAGCTCTGAAATGGATGAATAATTCCATTTATAAATTAATTAGAATTAAAAGGAAAAAATATAATCTCTTTTTAAAAAATAAATCTAACACTCTTTTTAAAAAATAAATCTAACACAAATTGGATTGCCTACTGCAATATTCAAAAAAAGTGTAAATCCATGATTAAAAAGGCTAAGAATAGATGGGAGTTTAATTTGGCTTTAACAGCTAAGAAATCAAATAGTAAGCAACTCTTTTCATACATTATTTCATTAAAAAAACCTGGTTGTCAGGTTGGCCCTTTATTATACAAAGATAAACTTATTGTGGATGCTGCTCCTATGGCCGAGGCATTTAATACTGAATTTTGTAATATTTTTCTGCTAATGTGCAAAATACAAATTTTAATTTACCATCATACACAGATCCCCCTATTAGTTTTTGTACTGATGACATTAAATTTAAATTAACATTCCTAAAGGGAAAACATAGCCCAGGCCCAGACAATATTGCAGGTCACTTATTGTTTCTCCTAGCCGATTTCCTGGTTTACCCCTTAAAGATCATGTTTGATCTTGATAAAGGATTGTTGGGGTTCCCCAGACATACTGGTCCACCTGGGTACAAATGACATTGAGGGAAATAGCGAGCTTGAGATACAGGCAAGATTCAGGGAGCTTGCCAGTGTCTGTCATGACATAGGATGCACAGTTTCCTTCTCAGAAATCCTGCCGGTGTCAAGAGCTAGTGGGGAACACAAAAGGAAGACTAGGGAGATAAACCAGTGGCTCAGGGAGTGGTGTGAGGCCAGAGGGTATGGGTTGATGGGGATTGGGGAGACCTGGGAGGATAAGGAGCTGTATGCTAGAGATAGACTACATCTCAATTTGGAGGAGGAATCCTTAAGTTGAAAATAGAGAGTTCATTGGCGAAGGTGGGGTTTAAACTTGTGAAGGGGAGGGATGGGAGAAAAGGCTGTCAGGGGTGCCAATAAAGGAGGGACTCTGTCTCCACCCCCCTGGGGAGCTGGAGGAATGCGGAAAAGGTCGACTGGTAAAGTGCAGACCAGGGGAAAACAGAATCCCCATGGGAACATGAGCAGGGGAAATGGAAGTATAGGGAAAGGGTGGAAGGTAGTCCTGCTAAATGCCAGGAGCTTGGGCAATAAAATGCCTGAGCTCCAGGCGATGCTAACTGAGGGAGCGGTGGATGTGGCAGCGGTCACTGAGACCTGGGCCACCGCAGGACGACTGGAATCTGAACCTGGAGGGCTACACTATGTCTAGAAGGACGGGGGAGGAAGGGGAGGAGGGGTAGCAATGATAGTCAAAACTGCATTGGCATAGGGGAGTAGAAGAGGTGGAGGGAACCATGGAGGCGATTTGGGTCACCTTGATAACAAGGGGGGGCAAGAGAGTAAAAATAGGAGTGGTATGTAGACCCCCTGCACTGGCGGAGGAGCTGGAGGAGAGTCTGGTGGCAGATGTTGGGAGACACTGCAGACTGGGCAGGGGAAGGGTGGTGGTGTTGGGGGACTTAAACATACCAGGAACAGACTGGGAGACTATGACATCCTCGGTGTTGGATGTCTTTCAAGACGCGTTCCTAACTCAGCAGGTGGGGGAACCAACCAGGGAGGCGTGGGTACTGGATGTGGTCCTGGCAGACAGTGACCAGATTGGGGGCCTGGAGGTAAGGGACCCGTTGGCGGTGAGTGACCATGCCACGGTCTGGTTCTTCCTGGACCTAGGAGGGGTAGAAGGCTGCACAAAGATGGAGGTAACTGACTTCGGGGGGGGACGGATTTTAAGGAAATGGGAAGGATTCTTAAGGAGCATTTGGATGGGATTGGATCAGACATGGACGCTGATAGTAGGTGGGAAATCATCAGGAGAGGGGTGCAGGATGCTACCAGCACCTGTGCAAGAGTTAGACGAAAATGCGGTAGGGCCTGAAAACCCTGCTGGTGGACCAGGGAGGTCCAGGAGGTGGTGCAGGGAAAGAAGGCAGCCTATAGGCAATTCAAGTTCTCAAGGAGTGAAAGGGATCGAGGGGAGTATGAGCTGATGGCTAGAAGGGCCACTAGGGTGGTGAGGGCGGCTAAGGCAAGGAAGGAGCAGAACCTGGCCAGGGAAATTAGGAGAGGAACAAGGGTTCTTAGATACATTGGGGAAAAATGAAGGTGAAGGGGCAGATTAGCAGGATTAAAACAGGGGAGAGATGGGCACAGGACCCGGGGGAGCAGGCTGAGGTACTAAATGAGTACTTCACCTCAGTTTTCACCAAGGAAAATGGGGGTGCTGCATCATACATGGGAGGAGACAGTGATACTGAGGAAGGGGGGATCCTTACCGATCGGCAGGTCTGGGCAGAGGGGGATCCATCACTGGCAGAAGGGGGGAAGGCTAAGCAAGGAGAAGAGGTAGGAGTCGAAATGACAGCAGAGAGAGTGAGGGAAGCCCTCAGGTCCCTTATGACGGAGAAAGCACTGGGGCCGGATAAATTACATCCCAGCGTGCTGAAGGAGCTTGCGGATGTCCTGGCAAAACCCCTGGCGGAGCTTTTCACCATCTCTCTGAGGACAGGGTGGGTGCCCCAGGACAGGAAGGTGGCGCATATAGTGCCTATCCACAAGGGGGATCATGGGAGGTGGCAGGGAACTACAGGCCTGTCAGCCTGACATCAGTGGTGGGCAAGGTGATGGAGGGTATTGTCAAGGAGAGGCTGGGGGGGACCTGGAAAAGTCAGGGTGCCTGGACGATAGACAGCATGGATTCATCCCAGGGAAATCATGTCAGACAAACCTTGTGGAGTTCTATGACTGGGTGACGAGTGCCTTGGACCTGGGTAGACCAGTGGACGCCTCTTTCTAGATTTCAGCAAGGCATTTGACTCTGTTCCTCACGTGGGCCTGTTGGATAAGCTGGGAGAAATGGGGTGGGGAACCAGATAATCAGATGGATAGGCAATTGGCTCAGGACCGGACCCAGAGGGTCATAGTTGTGAGATAGTCTCATCCCCAAGGAGGGTCATTAGTGGGGTCCACAGGGATCAGTCTGGGCCCCTCCTGTTCAACGCCTACATCTCTGACATAAGGACAGGTATCAGGAGGAGATAAGTATCTTTGCAGATGACTCAAAAGTGGGGGCGGTGGTGGATGGGGAGGAGGGGAGGGTGGCCCTATGGGGGACCTGGAGGCTCTGGAAAGATGGTCTAGAAAGTGGAAGCTGAGGTTCAATGCAGGTAAATGCAAGGTACTGCACCTGGGGGCCAGAAACCCGGCCAAGTGTACAACCTGGGGGAATGCTACAAGTCTTGATGGCTGAGAAGGACCTGGGGTGGTGGTGGATATCAAGATGAACAACTCAGAGACTTGCAGGAGGGCAGCAGCCAAGGTCAACAGGATGCTGGGATGCATTGCTAGGGGATCACCTCAGAAGGAGGAAGTGATACTCCCTCTGTATGACTGCTTGGTGAGGCCGCACCTCAAGTACTGCATGCAGTTTTGGAGGCCACACTTAAAGAGGGACATTAAACTCCTGGAGAGGGTCCAGAGGAGGGCAACCAAAATGATTTGGGGCTTGGGGGACAGGACCTATGAGGATAGGCTCAAAGAGCTAAATATGTACACATTGGAAGAGAGAAGGGACCGGGGGCACATGATAGAGGTCTTCAGGTACATGAAGGGAGTAAATAGGGGAGGAACAGTCAGGGTGCTTCGAAGTAAGAAGGAGGAGGTGGCCACTAGAGGGCATGGGTGGAAGCTGGAGGAGGGAAGATTCAGGGGAGAAAGGAGGAGGTGCTACTTCACTGAGAGGGTGGTGGAGCCATGGAATGTGCTGCCTAGGGGGCTGGTGGAGGCAGAGACGATGGAGGGGTTCAAGAGGGGGTGGGACAGGTACAGGGGAAGGGTTCTGGAAGCAAAATCCTATGCAGCGAGAATATCCAGAACTGGGAAGGGAGAAGCCAGAGAAGGCGAGGGGGGCAGCAAGGTCAGCTCCCAGGGTGGGGGCTGACCAAACGAGCAGACGCGAAAGACCGTTAAGCCTATTCTGCTGGCATTTTAGTATATTAGTATGTTAGTATCTATTTATTTCCAAGGGTTATGTCCCAATGGACTGGAAAGAAGACTATGTTATACCCATTCATAAAAAGGGTTTAAAGAACAACTGGGAGAATTACAGGCCCATTAGTCTTACATCATCTACATGTAAACTATTTGAAAGTCTTGTTAAGGACATTATTACCCCTGTCTTGGATAATTTTGACACAGAACAGCATGGTTTTAAAGCTGACAGAAGCTGCCTTACTAATTTGCTTTGTTTTTATGAACAAATTAGTGGTCTGTTGGATAGACGTATACCATGTGATGTTGTGTTTATTGATTTCAGCAAAGTGTTTGACATCATGCCCCATTGGGCATTAATTCAAAAACTATATAAGCTTAAAATAAACACTTCTATTATAGGCTGGATTAATAATTGGCTATATGGAAAAACTCAGCAAGTTCTTATTAGTGGTATTAAGTCTGGTAAGAGGATGGTGAGCAGCGAAGTGCCGCAGGGCTCTGTCTTGGGTCTCTGCCTCTTTTAGGCTTTCATTTCAGAGCTTACTACAGATTGTTTTTCTATTACTGTCAAATATGCAGATGACATTAAACTGGGGGCTCGTGCAGTAATTCCTCATCAGTTACTGATATCCAGCATGATCTTGATGTCATTTCTAACTGGGTTAATATCTGGGGCATGCAGCTGAATCCATCCAAGTGCAAGGTTAAGCACTTGGGTACTAACAATCTGCATAATACATACATATTGGGTGGCACCATTTTGGGCATAACCACTGATGAGAAAGATCTAGGTATCATCATTTCAGATAACATGTCATATAACAAACATCTGTACGAAGTTAAATGTAAAGTAAACAAAGTTATATGGTCCATCTTAAGAAATATTAGCTCCAGGAATCCGGAGGTGTTGATATCTTTGTTCAGGGCCTATGATCGGCCCCTTCTGGAGTATCCTTCCCAATTATGGTGCCCGTACCGCAAATATGCTTGCAATTCATTAGAAATGGTACAGAGGAAGTTTACTAAATGCTTATTGGATCTTCAGACTATGTCTTATGATTCTAGACTGCAATCCCTAAATCTTATGCCATTAGCAACTCGTCGGCTTAGAGGTGATTTATTGTTGCTCTACAATATTGTATAAGATCCTTTACCTATTATGTGAATTGGGGTTGCACTTTAAAGATCATTCACATGATATTCTTGGACACCCTTTACAACTGATGGGAAAATCATTTTCATCCTCTAATTGTAAATATTTTTTTACCTTAAGGATCATTGGTCCTTGGAATAGGCTGCCACTGTATGTTGTAATTAGCGAAACTAAAAGCATTTGTAAGTATCGACTTGATAAGTTGCTTACCCCAGGCTTTGACCTGTCTTATTATTGTTTGGATTAGAATAAGAGCATATATAGGTAAATGCCCCCTCGCTCTTTAATATTCCGATGTATGAACCGTAGTATCAGGACTCCTCCTCATTTCCCTTGTCTGTCCACCCTGAATGTTGTGAAGTCTGGTATTTCTCCCTCTTGGGTAGTACAGTATGTTTGACTTGAGCCACATTTCTAAGACGCCGACTATGTCAGGAGAGTATACGTTGATCCATCCTTCTAGTTCAGTCATTTTGGTTCTAAGGTTGTTAACATTCATGTGAACTACTTTTAGTCCAGGGGTGTTATTCCAAGCTGGGTCAGCGGCGGAACCAATTCTGGTGTTACATCCAACAGGTCCTTTATTAAGTTAAATGTCTCCACATGCATGTTTAGCAGGACTCCTAGGATATGCTCTGCAACATCGATGGAGGGCAGGTTGTCCTTCCTTTTGTACTCAGATGGAAAGGAGCTTAACTTGTAGTAGTTTCCTTCCATGTGTAGGCCATGCAGGATAATCAGAAAGGGGCTAACGTTATCTGCTGGGGGGTAGCATGGCCTCGGGGATGATGCAGGGAAACAAGCTCCTCATCTTGAACTCTAAAAAAACAATATCCATGCTCTTCCACTCCAGATGCAAAGCCTCGACCCACCCCTCAGTAGCCATACCATTGACCTAGGAACCCCTATTGGGCAAGTAGCCACTTTCAAATACCTGGTGATAACACTTGACACAGGTCTAACCTACTCTGAACATGTGGATCCACTCGTCAGGACTGCTAATTCTAGACTTGGCATGCTCTATAGGCTCAAAAATGCGTTTTTCCCTGAAATCATGCAGCAACTAATGAGATGCCATATCCTCAGTTTCATTGACTATGGGCTTATGATCTATGGTGCTACTTGTAGCTGAGTGCTCGACAGAATCAGGGGCTTAATGAATAGGGCTTGCCATTTTGCACTTAAACAGAAATGGTACACTCATAAATGCACCCTGTACTATGACCTAGGGTGGCTTAATCTTGACTCCTGACTGCATTATGCTACTCTCATCACTGGCAAAAAAGCCTTACTTGGCCAACTGTCCTCAAGTGTACTATCCCTCCTTAGCCCCTTAACCTCCAAGTATGCAACTAGGTGGGTGCAGGACAACTCCTTGATACTCATTAAAAGGAAAACCTCCCTGGGGCAGTCCTGTTTCTCCTTTAGGTTCCCAAAACTGTGGAACTCCCTCACCCCATCTCTCAACTCCTCTGGCTCACTTTCCAGTTTTAAATCCCAGCTACTAGCCTCATTATCCCCTCATAACCCATGTGACTGATATCCCTGAGTCTACAATTACTCCCTAATGGTTGAATTGTATCTTCACCTGGAATGTTCTGCTTGGTATTCGCTGTCTAAACACCGCTGGATATCAAACAGTACCCTGTACTCCTTCTTGACTCACTATGCAGCTGCCAACTGCTATGTCTATACATGATGTGATTCTTTGCTGTGTATTGCCATATTCACCTCTCACTGTAAATATGTCCCTTTCCATTGATGTAACTGTTATGCCTTCTATTCATTGTAATAATATTCCACACTTTTGTTGTCATTATGTAAATGTAACTGCACCTATGATTTACTGTTATTGCATGACTCTAGACCTTTTGAAAACAGACTCTGCCTAAAGGATGTTGTGTGTAACAAACAAACAAACAAATACATAAATAAATAAATACAAAAGAGGTCTTTGTATACAAAATTCTTGATACAGACACTTGACAATTACTGCTTCATGAAAAGAAGGAGGAGGGCATACTGGAGGATAGCACCAAAAGTGCTTCATTTCATTTTGTGTTAGAACACTGTGTTGTATGACAAACAAACTTAAAAGGCAGTTCATGAAATCCATGGCACTCCTGACATCTTCCAAATCCCCCTCCACTCACATACGGGTGCCATATGACCTGATGTATTTCACGCAAAGTGTGTTTTGTCTAAGGCTGGTGTGGTGGATACAACACTGTCAGTTTATGCTGGAGTCCTCTTAAAGACAAATTACACCAATTACAGATACATATAAAAAATGTCTCAGCAAGCTTCAGCAAAGTCCCGCACAGGGCAGGTGATGTTCTAAACCACAAATCAAGGAACTGGAAGAACACAGAAGTTGAGCACTCTCCACCTCACACATATCAGGCATCAGGCTGAATGTATATTAAGAAAACATATTTTATAGTAAAGCACGCTGACACAGCCTGCCTGACACGTTTTGGATCATCCTTTGATAAAGTATCCAGATGATATAAAAAATGTGAATAGTAATGATGTGGTGAATGAACTACCTTCACATAAATAGTTAAAACATACTAATGAAAATTGTTGTGTGCTGTACATATTCACATCAACAAATTACACTTTAATTGATCCTGAGTACCAAAGGTTCAAGGCAGAGCCAACTGCAAAGATGTAACGCAAGGTAGTTTAATTCCACATCAAATAGCACAATCAAGCATCAGTAGTCTAGAGAAGATAAAAACAACAGTATTAGGACCGGTCCTCTTCAATGTCTTGATAAGTGACATTGCAGAGGGACTGGAAGGAAAAGTATGTCTCTTTGCAGATGACACAAAGATCTGCAACAGAGTTGATGCACAAGGTGGGGTGGAATGGATGAGAAGGGACTTGGCAAAGTTAGAGGAATGGTCAAATGTATGGCAGTTTAGATTCAGTGCTAAGAAGTGCAAGGTAATGCACCTGGGAAACAAAAACCCAGGGGAAGAGTACACAGTGGGGGGTGAGATACTAACAACAACAAAAATAGAAAGTGACCTGGGGGTAGTCATATCAGATGACTTAAAGGTGGGCAAGCAATGTGAGAGGGCAGTAAGAAGGGCTGGGGGGATACTGGGATGCATAGGGAGAGGCATCACCAGTAGAAAACAGGAAGTTGTTATCCCTCTGTACAGACAGCTGGTGAGACCCCATCTGGAGTACTTTGTGCAGTTCTGGAGACCCAATCTCCGCAAGGACATAGACAAGATGGAAGCTGTCCAGAGGAGGGCAACTAAAATGGTGCAGGGTCTGCACCAGAAGACATATGAAGAGAGACTAAAGGAACTTAATATGTATAGCCTCGAGGAAAGGAGGCAGGGGGGGACATGATAGAAACTTTCAAGTACCCCAAGGGAATCAACAAAGTCCAAGAGGGTATCATATTTCAAAAAAAGAGATGTGCAAGAACAAAGGGGCACAATTTGAAGATAGAAGGGGGGCGACTCAGAGGTAATGTAAGGAAGTATTTTTTCACAGAGAGGGTTGTGGATGCATGGAATGGCCTTCCAGAGGAGGTTGTGGAGTCAAACACAGTGGTTGAATTCAAGCATGCATGGGACAGTCATAAGGCAATTCTAGGGGGTGGGAGTAGAACGAAGTAGGCTGCTGGTTAACTAGGATCTGCAGCTTATCCATTAGGTAGGGAAATGGGCAGACTGGGTGGGCCAAGCGGTCCTTATCTGCCATCAAATTCTATGTTTCTATGTTTCAGTCCTGGTGCACAAAATCAACTTCTTGATGGGCACAGCAGGAAGTTAACAGAAATGAGGTGTCCCACTAGATAAGAAATAAAGATTCAAAGATCTCAATATATTTCCAGCATTTCAGATCCAAAGGCTATAGACTCCCAAAAGAAAATAGGTAAGCCATGGGTGGGTATCATCTGTAAAATGAGACAATGAGAAATAAATAAATAGCCATGCACAAGGAATAAAAAATTAAATACACTGCAGAGTACAGTACATTTAGAACAGAAAATGTATTTATTTATATATTGTCTCGGATTGCAACCTTTGAGCTAGAAGCTCATTTACAAAGGTTCCACGTCAGAGTGAGAACAAACAACAGGTAGAGCAATTACAGTGAATGGTACAGCAGCATGTTGGAATTTTTACATAGGAACAAGTTGTAAAGCAGAATATAAAACATAACAGGATCATGTGACCATAAACATTAATATAATAACACAAGGCTGCAATTATGTTATCCAAAAGTATTACAAGACAGGCAATTCAGGCAGAAAAGTGAAAAGGGGATTAATGTGCAAGGAGGAGGATGGGAGGGAGCAGAGACTGGGAACTTGAGGGGGAGGGCGGTGGGGAGTCTGGATAGAGCTGGGGGAGAGGAGAGGGTGAGGAATCATTGTACAATCCTAGTATGAGTAGCAGGTTGAAAGGGAGTAGGGAGGTAGGGAGGGGTAAGTGGAGGTGGAATGGGGGAGGAGGTAGATCAAGATTAGTAGTAGGAATACAGCAGGAGAGTAGCAAGTGGGGGCAGTCAATGGAGTATGGCTACTGGGAAAGGGAGGGAGTACAGGAAGGGGAGGGAAGGGAAGGGAACGATGTAGGGGGAGAGGCAAGGTGAGTAAAAACATAATAAGTGCTAGGTTGATTGGAAGGGCTGGTTCAGACGAGGGAGGTAATTAGAAAAAAAGAAAGAAAGGGGGTATGGGGTGGAATTGAGAGTTGACACTAGGGGTAGGGCATGGTGATAGTGCAAGGGGCAGGGAGTGGAGCAAGGATAGTGATAGTGGATATCCATACTCATGCTACAGTGAGGAGGAAGCGAGGAGGAGTGAGAAATCAAAAGGGGAGGGGCTAGTCCTAGCAATCGCATCTCCCTCAGTCATAAAGGTGCCGTTTAAGATCTCTTTTGAGCAACCTGAGTTTAGAGTTGTTTAGGATGTTGTCTGGGAGCTCATTGAGCCAGAGTGGGGCCTTAATCTCGCCATTAGCTCAACCACTGTCCCCTGCTTCTGGAAGTCGGCTAGAGTCATTCCCATCTTTAAAAAAGGCAACCACAGAAACCCTGCAAACTACCATCTCATAGCTCTTCTACCCACTCTCAGCAAGCTCCTGGAGAAACTTGTCCACTGCCAGTTTTCTGTCTTCCTGCTCAAACACAACCTCCTCTCACCTGCTCAATGTGGCTTTCGTGCTAGCCATAGTACCACCACTGCCCTAGCCCTCTTTACTAATGACATCAGAAGCAGCATGGACTGTGATTAACTTATTGGGGTGGTCTTCATTGATTTGACCAAGGCCTTCGACTCAGTTGACCACACCATGCTCCTGCTATGTCTCAGCTCCCTCGGGGTCTCCAAGTCCACTCTTGCCTGGTTTTCTAGCTACCTGCAAGACTGCACCCAAGTTGTCTCTTTTCACAAGGTCCTTTCCTCCCCTGCTCCCATCACTGTGAGTGTCCCCAAGGGGTCCATACTTGGGTCACTGCTCTTCTCTATTTTCATTAATAATCTGCCCGCCATCTCCTCTCACTGTCGTACCCTCATACAGTATATGCTGATGAGCTGGTCCTCTACATCCCTTCCAGCTCACTACCTGAGATCAACTTGCACCTCTCCTCAGACCTTCACCTCATGTAAAAATGGTTCTCTTCCAATCATCTGGTTCTTAATGTGGTCAAGATGCAGGCCATGCGTTTTGGCTGTCATTGGAAATGTTCCCCCTCTACTGCCTCACTACATGTTACCTGTCTCGAAGGGTCCTCTGTCCACTTAACCCCATCTTTCACATACCTCAGGGTTACACTTGACCCAGACCTTGTCTTCCATCTACATGTTAATGCCATTTGTAAATCTGTGAACACTGAATTGGGCCTAGCCCACCACATTTGGCACACCCTCACCCCTGCAGCTTGGATCTTGGTGGCCCAAGATCTCCTGCTACCCAGGCTCTGCTATGCTATACCCATCTTTGGACAGAGTCAAGTAGGCATCCTTCAAAAGTGGGATGTCACATACAATAATATTTGCAGAGTCTCTCTGTTGGCCCCTCACCTTTCCCACTTTTTCTCTTTATACATGGACCTATGATGGCTCTCCCTCTCATCTAAGGGTGTATACTCCCTTGGTTGCCTAGCTGACAATATTATCCGAACTTCCCAGCCCGCCTCCCTTGGTGGGCTACTCACCCCTGTGGCTCAACCTCGTAAACTTCAATCCACTGCCTCGGTCTCTTCTCTCTGTGCTCCCCTGCCTCACTAAAATGGGGGAACAATCCTTTGCCCACTATGCGTTCAAACTCTGGAACTCCCTTCCTCTACACCTCAGGTTTACCAAATCTAATGCTGCATTCAAACGAGCCCTGTTCGCCCACCTCACCTGCCTTGATGCCTGTACGTTTTAAATTCTTCCTTCCTTCCTTCCTTCCTTCCTTCCTTCCTTCCTTCCTTCCTTCCTTCCTTCCTTCCTTCCTTCCTTCCTTCCTTCCTTCCTTCCTTCCTTCCTTCCTTCCTTCCTCCTTCCATTACCCATGGACCTTATTTACCCTCTGGCACTTAATTAATCTTGCTTGACACCCTGACCATCGCTCGCTTCTCCGGACTTACACCATTCTGTTACTTCTTACTGTTTTTGGCTGCTTGCTTTGGATTCCTGCACTTACATTCCAAGTCTTGTTTTATCACATGGATTGTTGCTAAGCTTGGTGTCATAATTACTATTGTACTTGCTCCATTGTACCCGAAACTCCTTTGTATTTCATTTTGATGTCATCCTTGCAGTTGATGATTTGATCTGTACTTGTTTTGTTCTCTCCCAGGTCATGTCTGAAAATAGGCAGGTTCTACTTAGTGCACCTACCCGGTTACCAAAAGCAAATAAATTATAGGAGAAAGTCCTTTGGACCAGAGCAGTGCAGTGAAACGGGATGTGCAATGGGTTCCTAGCCTTGCCTCTGGCATTCTACAAAAAACAGCTGATATATTTCACATAGTGCAGCAATTAAACAGCAGATTCTAGATTCGGTGGGGGGGGGATTTCTCAGACTAGAAATGGTCCCAACTCCAACTTTTCATTGAGTCCTGGTGGGTTGGTAGCACCCATTGAAAAAATCCAATACTGTTCTGTCTTTAGGAGAACATTGTCATACTCTCATCCTCGTGGGTGTTTTATGGTTTTTCAATTCCTGTAAAGGACATTTTGTGTCTGCTCCCATCTCTCACCCCATTTATATGCAATGCTAAGGCATAGCTTAAATCATCGTTATCTATGTTTCTCATATGTTCCCCTATACGCATTTTAAACAGATGCTTAGTCTTTCCAATGTAGTAACTTCCACAGGAACACAAAGCCAAATAGATAACCCCCTGAGTAGCACAAGTCATAAAACCTCTAACTTTGCTCATTAATCCTGTTTTAGGGTTCAGGAATGTTTTTGTGTTATTTACTGTGGGGCAGTACTTGCAATTGCTATGTTTAAAACAACCATTGTTCCTGGCTGGTAGCCAGATTCTGGGTGTCTCAGGCAGTGGTTGTACAGAATTAACAATCATATCTCTTATATTTTTAGCCCTTCTATGTACAAATTGTGGTGTAGTATCTTGTAAGTTCTACAGAACTGGATCAAAGCCTACCAAATGCCAATGTTTTTTTAACAATGTCCCTGTGCATGAATGGACACGCGGAATGCACTGAAAGCTCATATCCCGCCTGCTTAGATCCGCACCTGTGAACAGGTGCACACCTCAGGGTATGCACAATAGATGCATACCTGTCACCGGGCCCATCCCCCGGTGCACAGGACTCCACAGGGTGGCTGGGGGCAGAGTTGCGGTCCCAGGTGGGCATCCAATCTGATGCCCATCCTGGGTCAAAAGTGGGTCCCTTGCGCTGAGAGGCACAGGTCTGGGTGCGTGAATGCCCACCACAGGCACCCAGACCCTTATGCATATGCCCCAGTGATGGGCCATTGGTTGGCAGCCCCAACTCACGCACTTCACTGCAGGGCCACTACTGGTACCCGCAACCCAACCCCACCATTCCATTGTCTACAGCAGTCCAACTCCATCCGATGGTGACAGCATTTGACCGCAGTTGCCCCCACTGGCATGTCAGCCAGACAGTGAGTTCCCCCCGTGACACCAACCCCCCGCGGCACCGCACACCCACCCTGCCCCCGGCTCCCATACCTGTATGCCAGTGCAGCTCCTGAGATGGCTGGCGGCACAGCCCTCCTCTCATCGCCATGGCCACTGGACATTTGCAGGGGCATGCACCGATGCATGCCCACATATGTCAGATGGCCGGCAGTCATGGTGGTGAGAGGAGGGCTATGTTGCTGGCCATCTCAGGAGTGACACTGCTTGGTGGGTATGGGGGATGGGGGTGACAATACCGTGTGGTGTGGGGACCACTGGACACCAATGCAGGACGAGGGTGCCTGGTTTGGGGTGGGGGCCATGCTGTGCTGGGTAGGGATGGTGCTGTGTGGCACGGGGGGGTTGCAGTGCATGGACAGGGATGGGGCGAAGGAGGGTGTGTGTAGGGGGGGTCCTTAGTCACCGGGACAGGGGCACCAGTGGGTAGTTGGGGGTGTTGCATGTGTAGCCCTGGGATATGGGGCTGTCATGTTGGGGGGCTGGCGCATAGGGGCTGGGACTACTGCCACTGCTGTGTAGGCACTCCCCTGATCAACTGCCCTAGCTCTCCCCATCAGCTCATGAGCTATGTCAATAGGGGGGCCCATTTCCAGTCCCACCACAATTGACGGGTGCAGTACCTGTGGGTGTGCAGTGAGTTATGGCTGGGGTGAGGTTGCCATAACCTGCATGCCACTATCCAGCCCTGCAAGCCCCACTCTGTGCCTCTGTGAATGGCGCATAGTGTGGACATGCCCCCGCCTGCCCCAGGACGTTGCTGTCTGCGCAGACAGGGGTTTGGGCATGTAACTGCCATGGGTCCTATCTGTGAATGCCTAGCGGGGTCCACGGGACACCACTCTGTGGCATACAGTCATAGCGATGCCAACGCATCTGGTTTACGCTGCGCTTTGGCATCATGCATAGGGCCCATTATCAATGATGGTTTTAGATTGGGCATTGTAAGTAGAAACACAATTCATTCTGGTGTCCTTATTCTCTCTCTAGGGTCCCTCTCAGTGTACAGATCCCTCAGCTCCACTTGATCTACTTCAATCCTTGCTTTGTGTATAATATTCTCTGAGTACCTTCTCTCAACTATCTTGTTTTCTAATTCATCAGCTCTCTCTTCATTCTTCTGGTCATCCCCACAATTTCTTTTATTTCTATTGAATTGGCCTTTGGGGATACCATCAATTGCATGGAATGGGTAACTGCTACTGGCATGCAGCAGCATATTTCTATTCGTAGGTTTATGGTAGAGGTCTGTGGTCACTGTTGCCCATCCATTGTCTTTTGTAGTATATGGGCATTTTTGAACAACAATAGTGAGTGTAACAATTTGTAGTGCTCTGTTATTGTACTTTACTTGGTAGCTGAATATGCATACCATTCTGATGCAGTATCCATCAGTCCCCACCAGTCTCATGTGGCTCTCCTATGTCTTCCAGGTAATTTAGTAACATTTTTAAATTGGTCTCAGTTTTCTTTATCGTACATCAATTTTCTTGTTCATGTATGAACTGCAGGCAACCTGTACTATCAGGTTTAGAAAACACCATGGAAGCCATCGATGATCACTCGTTTTTCTCATTACAACTGACGGCTAAACCTGACATGAGAAAAAAATAAGTAATCGGTGATGCTGAAAGGGAAATGGAGCGTGCAGGCATCCTTTGTTGTATCCTTTTAGTGGCATACCCAAAATGGTACAGCAACAGTTTGACATCACTGATCTGAAGGTGGGGGACACCAGTGTAATCAATCTGTACTTTCATGGGCTGCTGCAAAGAGGCCTCATGAAGCCACTCCTCATGATAGGCCACCTGTTTATCCTATACCCCCTTAGATAGTAGGGGTAAATCAGGTCAGGGAGCTCTGTGTCCATCCTTCTCCTCAATATCCTTTTTACCTGATTGGTCTTGGGGGATGCTAGTTTTCTGCTTTTCCAGGCAATGACTGAATCTGGGCAACACCCTCTGCCATTTGTTGCTTCTGGCTGACAGCATCCCTCCTCAGCAGATCCACAGCCTGGTGTTCTGGCTGTTCTTTCTCAGTGATGCTGGCAATTTTTAAAACTATTATCTGATGAAGTGGTCTCAGTTACTTTTCAGAGGTGCCCCCCTCCCCGGCGTCACTTTCTGGGGAAGGGGCGTTGGTCACAAACTTACTCTCTGGAGATTAGAGAGAGGTCTATTTCCATTGCAGATCTAGCTCAGAGGCAGACACTGGTTTTGGTTCAAGCCACACCTCTCCTTGTACCTTGACTTTAGCTGTTAAGTCTGCTTGACTTGGGGGCTCCCATTTAATTAATTCTGCAGGGGAATCACTCCCCTCTCCCTCACTGGTGAAGCAACTGATCTGTGGCACTAGGTCTAGTTTGGGCCCAGCAGGACTTGCGCCCATGGCACATGGCATTAATGCTGCTGCTTGAAGTCTCTTATTCAGGTCTCTGAACAGAGTGTGGTCAGATGCCCTCACCTCAGCTTCTAAAGTGGTTCCTCTCCCAGTTGATTCTTCAGATCTCATACCAGAGCTAAGGATCCTTTTGGATTGGACCCTACAGTGGAGAATGGGTACATGACTTGTTTGGCAGGTGCAATGTTAGGCACCCCAAACAGACTGGCTTCCATCTCCATCTCACAATAGGAACACATATGCAACAGTCTCACATCTGGTCTGCACCAGAAACACTAGCTGCAGCAGGGCAAGACTCATCCTGGCCTGGGCGAAGATTTGAGGATGCTGTATCATTTCCTCAGTGAATTAATCTTTCCTTCTGATCCTCTTTTGCCACCCATACCAAGTCACTGTGAAGCACAAAGGGGTTCACACCCTCTGGATACACCATTTTCCCCTTTAATTTCTGTAGCTGATAATGGACTGGTAGTCTGGATCTGTTTTGGGATATATGCCACTTGCTAGTCATGCATGCTACTTTTGGTATAAAGGGCCCAATCCGCATGATCATCATCAGCTGCTGTCCATTCTCAGTCTCTGATCCACTCCCTGTTCTAAGTGCTGGGAGTCCCAACTTACTGATCCTTATCAATGGATCTTGACTCATGATTCCAGCTATGCACCAACTAGCAACACAACCCATGAGCACATGAGCTCCTTATTATTGCAGAGCCCTGCCCCTTTCCTCTGATCTCTCACTGAGGGGGTGGGCTTCACTCCTTATGAACCAATCATGCTATGCCATGCTAATGTATTGTAAGGAGGCACTCCACCAAGGCTCTGCTCATTTTCACACCAAGGGCCTCAAAACATGGTAATCAGGATACACACTTTTTTTCCTGCAGTTCAAGTCTCTGTCTGCTATTTTTGATCAGTGGTTCAATGCATTTTAACTTTAAGTTCCAACACCTTTTCAATATTTTCTTCAGCTACAGTATACCAGAATTCCTGAATCCCAGCAATGCTGCCTCCATTTTGTAATCTGGATTGTCTGGTGCCCTTAGTGTTGGTGTAAAAGGGAGTTGATCAGGGTAATTTAGTCTTTTTCCTTTTTCGGGAGTTCAGGAGTATTTCCCGGCACCCAGCCTAACTTGCAACCTTTAAGGACAAGAATGTCCACCCAGCACGTTCTGAGTCAAGCAAAGATTTTTAATGTATTTTCTGCATCGTTCTTCATGTGAGCTAGCATCTCATGTCTATGGGGTCCATCATATTTCATGCAATATAAATATGTAGAGTCCCTCTGCACAGATGTTTCTGAGTCACTCATCTCATGCAACTTTTACCAGTCTCTCTTTCTTTACATTCCCATGACTGGATAAACTTATCAGGGGCCTTATGTTCCACAGTCATGGAGATAAAATCTATTCTTAGGTCCCCACACAGCCCCATCCACCTGAGCTGCTGTGTAGTGACTTTCTGGTTAATTTGTCCATATCTGACACATAGAGCTGTTTTGCCTTTTTGGAAAGGGGTTTCAATCTATTCCATGAGCTGCAGATCTGGAGACCTGGGTTTGAATCCCACAGCCACCTAGGTGCATACTGTGTGATCCTGAGCAAGTCACTTAACTTCCTTGTGCTCCCAGGTTGCATCTGGAAACCAGCTTTGGCTTAGTGTGCTACTCCTGGTTAAACAATGTTCCCTTTCCAAAGGGCACACTCTGTTCTTATCTGCACTATTTTCTCTGTACCTCTCATACTAATTTTTCCTTTCCCCTTGCTTTCTTTTTCTGCCTCCTCCTCCTCTCATTTCTTTCTCTGCCTGTCCACCCCCTGCTGGGGCTGTCCCCCAGAGAAAAGGTCTCCACAACTTCACAAATAGTCATCTTAGTGACCAACTGGGCCACTCTACCTAACAGCCTATGCTAATACTAACTAGTAGTAGCCCCAGGGCTAATGGGCTACAACAGTAAGTTGGAAAGAGCTACTATACTTACAATATTTCAAAATCAATATATATTATAATATATACTGTATACTGTATATTATAATAAAATCACATACTGTAAGCACAAAAATGTCAAAGCTTCTTAATGTGTCATGCTGAATTTTGAAATATTTTCATCAATATTTTGTATTTACTGTGACCTGTGAAGTGACAAAAAAGCAACTCCACATGCTCGGCAGCTGCCTTGATAACATTCATTACGGCAATGAGAGACCACAATTTTACACTTGGGTTACGAACGGTAATTCAAAAAACAGTGAGCTTCTAATTTTTAGTCTCTGTGTGCCAGGTAAGAACACCAGTTGGATTCTGGAAGTTGGGGGGGCAGATCCTAAGCAAGACTCCCAAATATCCATACTCTGCTGAGTAGCACCCAACCCTGAAACAACTGCCAGCATTTATGGGGTCCCTTTGCATGGAAGCTTGCAGAGAAACTGAAACCTAGGCTATTGACTTTTGGAACAAAGATGCTGATATTGGGAGAGGGAACAATGGGGAGAACTTAATAAAAAACAATATGTAAGCAATAAGACATGATGGGGTGTGCATTACGGTGTGATAACCACACTCCTAGGTTGTAGTTAGGCAAGAGGCCGAAGGCCGAGTGTCGGTCATCTCTAGAAGTGCGGCTATTGCACCGTAATGCACAACTCCAGAGTGTCTTATTGTGCTTATAAAATGTCCCTTTATTTTTAGAAGCAATTTTTTTTATTTTTAAACACATTTTTAAATAAGTAAAAATGTACGTGAATCTGTGCTTTTAACATAAAATAGTCCTTCCGCCTATTGGTGCTAGATTAAAGTAGTGTTATATAGTGTGTGCCTCACTGCCCACTTAAGTTTCATATTCCCCTGCTAGCCACAACAGTTCACAAATGCTGTTTTTCTCATTCTAAGTATGACACACAGCCCCTTTATTTTATTTCATTCTCCTCACTCTGTAGACAAAACTAAAAGGAAGCCATAACAGAGGCTTCTTAGTTCCCCAGTGCTGGAAGCATGAGCATGGTTCAAAACTACCACACTCACTGACTGCATTATGAACTGTTCACTGTGTCCTAAAAGATAAACAGCATGGTGAGTCATTTACCACCTTTTCTCTTTGTTTATATAGTATTATTGCTTACTTTCCTCATTCTGTTTTTCTTTCCTCTGTGTGTTCCCACATTCAAGAAATGGAATGTTTATCATGGAATGTTTACCATAGAATACAAGGATTCAAATTTCTGCTCAGTTCTACTAGCAGAATGTTCCTCTACTAACATACTGTACACACAGACAACAAAGGCCTGTTTTAGAGCCAGAGACTCAATTACCTCACTTGTCAGGGAAAGCAGAAGAGATTTCCCTGATGAGCAGATAAAGACAGAAGGATGTTTTTCACTGTTAGCAAACAAACAGTTGTAATGAAAACTATAAACAATACTTAATGTTTCTAATTGGCTTATGTGTGTAAAGAGAGTGTGACAATGTGGTAAACAATATTTAATTAATTTGTTTTATTTTATATTTAAGTTAATTTTAATGTTAGGGCCCAGTTGAAGGTTTCTACAGTGTAAAGGTAGAGGCCATGTTTGTGGTGGAAGATCAGTTCTGGTTGTAGGGAGACTGATGGAAGATAGTACTGGTTGTAGGAGGACTGATCTGCTCATTGTGTAATGTGGTTTAGGACCAGGATGACAGTGCGTATGCAGAGAATTAATGTACGGTCAGCTGATCTGTCTTGGCCAATGAGATTTCAAGATTTTTCCTTGCCATTTTATAAAACTCCTTAAAAAAGAATAAAACTTAACCTTGACAAGGAAAAAAGTTCTTCTTGAAACGTCTTTTGTATCACACGTTTTTCATGTTCACCTGGAAGAAACACTAGCTTGGCTTTAAGAGAGATACAAAATGTTGCTGTAAAAGTGTACAAAGACCTTCAGGAAGCTGCCCATAATGTTTTAATCCTCGCTCTATGAATATTGATTGAATGTGTATTGACACACCACCTGCCAAGCCAGCCTTAGCTATTGATAACCAATGCCATTCCTTCTAAAGTTCAAAAACAGAAAGTTAGCTTTCATGTTTGTAAACAGTATTGATTTGCATAATAACCTCACAATTAGAATCCTGGATTAAACAAGGCCAAACATGGAACATTTGTCAGATTAAATTCGGAAACTGCTAATTAAAAGCTGTGCTGTAAACAGCAGCTAATTAATGCAACAATGCCTGGATTTTTAAAAGTTTTTCCTCCTATTAAATTCAAGATTTAAGTGTGTTGTGGATAACTTCCTTTCTTCTAGCACTTGCATGACTTCTTTTCAAATCCCTCAATCTGATTATTTTTATTGTGAAGAAGCCATGTCTTATTAAATGTTATCCTTGCAAATGTGAGTTGTTTAAGGGCTTACCCTTATGTTAATGAGCCATCTATACATTCTGATAATAACTACAAATAATGAATCCATTAGTCATGAAACCTAGTGAGAAATATCAAATAAATTATAAAGTATGATCAAACTAATTCACAACTGAAAAACACACAGCTTAAAATCATTTGAGTTTAGTGATATTTTGAATGACTCTGAGACAAGTATTCTAGCAATGATGGACAGTCTTTTACTAGGAACACAGGATTTGTGAGAAAGAAAAAGATCTGGGGCAATATTTGTAACCATGCACGGATACCCTTCCCAGTTATGTCTCTCTTCTGTCTTTCTCCTTTTTTTCCTCTATTTCCTTCTTCTTTCTGCTCTCTCTTATTTTCTTCTATGGGATATTTTCTTACTTTACTCATATCCTTCTTTTACAGTTTATTAATTGTACCTCTTCTTGAATCATCCTCTTACTACTGTTACTAGGCTAAACTCTAGATATTGCCCTGTATTGGCCTTATATATCTCTAACACAATATTTAAACAATTTTGTGTTATTTCTTTACCGCTGTTTGATATCACTGTCTTTTTTTCTCCATTATTGGTAACAGCCTGTATCTAGATTAATCATATTGTCAAGTCCAATTTATTCACCTTTGTCTTTTTCCCAGTTTTTGGAGGATGCTTCAGATCTATATATTACGTATGTTTTAAAACTTTTTGAAAACTTCAATAAAAATATAAAGTGAAAAAAAAAAAAAAAGAAAGACAAAGATCCATTGTGTACATGCAGCCTGCCCCCTTGCCATCTCAGGATTGCAACCATCAGATTATGATCCTGCCTCTGAGTGGAGAGAAAAATCACCTGTTGAGGTGAAAGAATTCTATGGGAAATCAAGGTCAGTGGATCTGACTGATCCACCCAGACATACAATACTTATATTATTGCTCACTGTTTGTATTGATAAAACCTGTACCCTCTTAGCTCAGTTCTCATATCCTGTCATATTCTTAAAAGAGTCCTAGATATCATAAGGAAAACTGGAAAGACATGAATGCAGTGCAAAAAAGTGAAATCTGTGAAACTTGTATATTTTGTATCATGTGCCATCACCGCAGCAAATCCCTGACTGCAAAGACCACCACAGAGCCAGAAATTGGAAATCCACCCATCACTGTGGTGGTCTGTGCGTGATTGGGATAGCTCGCTGGTGTCCCCCGTCCAACTCCAACTCGAGTTAGAATCCTAGAGACTGGGGGTGTGGGGCAGAGCCCTCATCGAAAACACGGAGGCATCCCCGACACTACATTGCCGACACTCAGCAATGCGGCTGTCGCTGTCGGGGATGTCTCCATAGTCGCTGTCTCTGCGGCATGGTAAAACCATTTTGCATATGTGGTAATTTGAAGAATTTTGAAAAATGTAATGCAGAATTTTACACTGAACAAATTCTCTAAGTTCTGCAAAAGACAAACATGCTGTTGTTTTGCTTCTTGTAAAATGTATTTATATATGCCACTAAGCACAATGTCTCCACGTTATGGAAAACAAGTCACAGACACCTACCCCCATGTAGAAAAACAATTCTACCATTTGCATAATTCATGAAAAGCAGAATTTCATAAAAGTTTTGTTTTTCACATTTAAAGGGACACTGTTAGCTTTTGCTGACTATTTTTGTAAGACCTGCATGCTGGTGCGCCATGCCATCTATATGCACAGTGATGGCATATATGAAACCAGAGTTGCATGAACTGCACATATTTGTAATATTTTTATAAAAATTTTAAAGTTGTCATCCCGACCTTAATCGGAGTGGGCTTCTGCTCTTGTGTTCTCCCATCTGCATATGGCGTTGATGCACCAGTAAACTCATTCATGAGCGAGTTCACTTTTTCATCCAATAGGAAGTAACTGTGGAAACTTAAAGTTTTATCTCTTGTGAGCTGCTCAAAGTAAGTGACTTTGTAGGATGAGTGGTATAATCAGTTGAAATTTGGCATTAAAAAGTTAAGCTGTGACACTGGATGAACAAAACGTTAAGGGCATTTTGTGCATTACTGTTGTGATTTTCACATCTTTTTGTGTCTACAAAATAAAGACTGTCACTTTGAACGTATGTTGAACATGGACAGTATATTTGTTTGAGGTGAGTGCTGTGCATTCTTCTGTTGAAATCTGTGCTCTGATAGCTTGTCTGCATCTGACATCATTCACCTCTGCTTGTCACTGTCTCTTTCTTTCCCTTCCTTCCTTCCTTCCTTCCTTCCGATAACTAATTTCTAGGTTCATCCTATGGAAAGGGGACATTGGAATACACACAGTATGTAACAGAGAAAAATGATGCATAAAATAAGTATTACGGAGAAATTATGAAAACAATGTATTGTAATAAAACTTTGAATACAAACAGTGCTACAGGACAAAAAGGAAGAGATACAAAGATTTAGAGAAGTACTGTTAAGGGGAAAGAAGGCAGTGCAATTATATTTTTTTTATATATATACTTTATATTTCTAGCACCCAGGTCCAGACCTGACCTTGGATCCTCCTTCCATCTCTGTGAAAGTCACTCTCCCACCATTGGAACCCCAGGGACCAGTACTTCTTTCCTGCTTTTGCTTTCTTCTAACTCTGGCACCAAACTTGCAAGCTGTGGCTTGTCCCCCAAAAGGTGGGACCTTGCATAGGACCAGGCCTCTGAGGACCTATTTCGCTCAACTGAACAGGAGATCAGAAGTGGGAACTATTTTTCACCCCATAATTGTACTCCTTATCCTTCCCACAGGTCATGCTCCTGGGAATGACCTAGCCTTTTACCTATCAGAGTTGCTGGAGGGGCAGGTGAGCCCCACCTTTCCTTTGGAACCTCTCTGCCAGTCCCACTCTATGCATATTGTGCCTTCATGTCACAGTCTTGGCAAACAGGTGTATGTTCCCATAAGATGGTTCCATAAAGGTCCACTCACTCCTTCTCACACACTATCCTCCCTTCTCTACGAGGAGGCAGTTGGGCATCAAAAGGAAGTTTCTACCTTCCCATCACAGGAGGTATCCAAAAAAGACACCAGAACCATACCTCACCAGGCAAGACCAAATATTTCAGACTTGGGCAGTGAACCTGAGGTAGTGCAATTAGAAGTTCAGTTGTCAAAATCTATTAAATCAACAATGTTGTTGTAGGCTCAGGTAGGATGCAAGCCACATGGCAGGGGCAGATGCAAAATGGAGGGGAACAGGGTATGTTGGGTTGACCAGGGACAGAAAGAATAAGGGGAAGGATTATGCCTGGAGAAAGAAGGAGGAAATGGGAGGGTCAGGAGCAGGATCAGGCACAGTGGCAACTGGAAATGAGTAGTGGTACATTTCGATATATTACAGCAAAATTCCATTTATTTAAATGGAACTTTACTGTGATATGTGTAACTGTGTTTTTACTTATCTCTTGGCTGCCACTGCAAAGGTAGCTTGTACAGTACATAGAGAAGGGGCTTCAAGGAGGAGATAGAAGGGGAAGAGTCGCAGGAGAGGGGGAGGTTAAGCCAGAGAAGAGGGGGCCTACAAAAGAAGTAATATGGCCCTGTAGAGGTCTTGGGGGAGGGGAGAAGAAAGGACAGCTAGAGGTTCAGATGCAGTAGTTGGAGGGGGAGAGCAGGTGAGAAGAGAATTGAGACTGGGAAACAGTGACCACCAGTCATTGTGGTTTGAAATCACAGAAAGAGCAGAACCAAACCACACAAAAACACGTATCCTGGATTTTAGGGGGGCAGACTTTGGGAAAATGGGGAAATACTTGAAAGAGGCATTAAGGGGAATGGGACAGGAATCAGGGGTTGAGGAACAGTGGGCAGTATTTAAAATGGGGATTACAAGAACAACAGAATTATGCATTAAGCAGGTTAGCAAGAGGAAAAGGAAGAGGAGACCATTATGGTTTTCCGAAGAGGTAGCAAAGAAAGTGAAAGCCAAAAAGATTGCATTCAGGCAATACAAAAAGACACAGGCAGAAGGGGATAGGGAGAAGTACCAGGAGAAGCACTTAACGGGTGGTGGACAAGTGGAACACCCTGCCAGAGGAAGTGGTGGGGGCTGAAACAATCACAGGATTTAAGAATGCATGGGATAGACATAAAGGAATTCTAGAGGGCAGGGGTAAGGGGAAACAGACTTCTAGGAAAACAAACTGAACTTACAAGCACAAATGGGCAGACTAGGTGGGCCATAGGCCCTTATCTGCCGACACTGTCTATGTATCTATGTATCTATGCAAAGGGAGGCAGGGAGGTTAGTAAGGGAAGCCAAAGCTCAGACAGAAGAACACATTGCAAAATCAGTGGGTAGAGGGGACAAAACCTTTTACAGGTACATAAGTGAAAAAGAAAGACAAAGGGAGGGATGAGGAGACTGAAGGGGAGGATGGGGCGCGTGGAGGATGACAACAGTAAAGCTGACATATTGAACAGGTATTTCTGCTCAGTCTCTACTGAGGAAGAGGAGGGTAATGGGTCTGAAGGAGTACAAGGGTGAGAATGGTGCAGAATGGACACAAGTCCCTTTACACAGAAAGGGTGTGAAGGAACTGGAAGTAATAAGAGTTGATAAAGCAATGGGGCCAGATGGGTGCACCCCAGGGTCCTTAAAGAACTAAGAGAGGTGGTGGCTGAACCTCAGGCTATCCTGTTTAGCCGATCACTGGAAACAGGGGAGGTACCCAAAGACTGGAGGACAGCAGATGTAGTCCCCTTATACAAAAGTGGGAACAAAGAGGAAGCAGGGAACTACAGACCAGTCAGCCTCACCTCGGTAGTGGGGAAGATCATGGAAGCACTATTGAAAGAGAGATTGGTGGAACATCTGGTTGTCAATGGACTACAGGACCCAAGGCAGCATGGTTTCACCAGGGGGAGGTCATGTCAGACCAACCTCGTTGAATTTTTTGACTGGGTGACTAGGGAGGTGGATCAGGGGAGGGCAGTGGACATGGCCTATCTGGACTTCAGCAAGGCCTTTGACACTGTGCCACATAGAAGACTATTACACAAACTGAGGAATATGGGTATGGGCAGGACAGTAGTGTGGTAGGTAGGTAACTGGCTGGGTGGCAGGACACAGAGGGTGGTGGTAAATGGCTGTCACTCCACAGAGGGAAGAGTGGCCAGTGGGGTACCACAGGGATCAGTGCTGGGACCGGTTCTATTCAACATCTTCATCAGTGACATTGCACAGGACCTAGAAGGCAGAATTTTACTGTTCGCTGATGACACAAAGCTCTGTAACAGAGTAGACACACCAGAGGGTGTAGACAGAATGAGAAAGGACCTGCAGAAACTTGAAGAATGGTCAGGGGTTTGGCAGTTGAAATTCAATGCAAAGAAGTGCAAGATAATGCGTATGGGGCACAAAAACCCTGGCACAATATATCAGTTGGGGGGTGAGGATATAGTGTGCACCAAGCAGGAAAGGGATCTTGGGGTTGTCATCTCTGATGACCTCAAGGTAGAGAAACAGTGTGACAAGGCAGCAGGTAAAGTAAATAGGATGCTGGGATGTATAGGCAGGGGCATCACCAGCAGGAAAGGGAGGTCATAATTCCACTATACAAGACACTAGTGAGGCCCCACCTGGAGTACAGTGTACAGTTCTGGAGACCATACCTACGTAAGGACATAGACAGGGTAGAGAAGGTTCAGAGGAGGGCAACAAAGATGGTGCATGGATTGCATCACAGTCCTATGAAGACAGGTTGAAGGAACTGAACATGTACTCCCTGGAGGAGAGGAGGGAGAGAGGGGATATGATAGAGACATACAAGTATCTTACAGGGAGGAACAGGGTGCAGGAAAACACTATTTTTAAGCGAAAAAGATGTTCCAGGACTAGAGGGCGTGGGGTGAAGTTGGAGGGAGGACGATTCAGAGGAAACATGAGAAAGAATTTCTTCACAGAACAGGTGGTGGACACGTGGAACACCCTGCCAGAGGAAGTGGTGGGGGCTGAAACAATCGCGGGATTTAAGAATGCATGGGATAGACATAAAGGAATTCTGGAGGTCAGGGGCAAGGGGCAACAGACTTCTAGGAAAACAAACCGAATTTACAAGCTCAAATGGGCAGACTGGGTGGGCCATAGGCCCTTATCTGCCGACACTGTCTATGTATCTATGTATCTATGTATCTGTGTATCTATGAGATTTTATCAAGATGAAAGTTGAGGTAACAACAAATAGCAATTACAGTGTAACAATTTACCGACTACTGCAGACCCTTAAAGGAAACTACACCCTCATATCTTCTAAATGTTATTTGTTTCCATGTCAATAGATAACTCTTTTCATGTAGATGTTAAGGATGTATGCAAATACTGTAGTCTGTTTTTACAGTTCATACTAGGCCCTGTGAATGCCCTGGGAGTCTCCATTTCGTGGTTGTTGAAATCTTATTGTCCCTGAGAGCTGCATTAGCATATGAGAACATGATGCGTAATCACCCTTTAAACTCCCCAGTATGCCTGCCCACTTAATTAGTCTTAAAAGAAACAAGCTGCAAAAAAGGTGTGAAACACCACATTTACCTTCAGTGAGCTTTGCAAACTATCTGAGTTATAATGCAGGTTTTTTCCCTTTAAACTTCATTCAGTTTATGAGTTTTAGAGGGAGTTTTCGCAGGGTATTTGTTCTTTCAGCATAATAGATACATGGTATAACTGGGTGATCTGACATCATGTTCTCACATGCTAGTGTAGCTCTCAGGGACAATAAGATTTCAACAACCATGAAATGGAAACTCCCGAAGCAGTCACAGGGCCTAGTATGAACTGTAAAAACAGACTAGAACATTTGCATACATCGTTAACAGCTACATGAAAAAGAGTTATATTTTGACATGGAAACAAATAACATTTAGAAGATATGAGGGTGTAGTTTTCCTTTAAGTTCACACCTGGACCAACCACTCAGCATGAACAGGCTTGTGGGTGGCAATATGGATGATTCTACCATGCAATAGGCTAGGCTATATTTCACTTTTCAGCCACATGTAAGCATGTAAATGGATCCACATGCCCTTAGCACCACTAGCTGGCATGGGGAAGGTTAGTTTATTCTGCTGTCACTGTCTACCACCCTTATGCACCTACAGAGTCCATTACTCAACCCAGCATGTTTACTTTTCTGGGAAACACAGAAAGGAGAAAATCCAGGAATAATAACATATTTAGAGTTCTATGTAGAATGTTTTTGAATACAGAAGCTTTTAGAGAAAGGGGATTAATAATGGAGAATAAGAAAAGTCAACATAAACATATGCAGAGTTCTGAAACATGTTTATATATTTATTTAAAATTGTTTCACTAGGGAGACATACAGAGATAAAAAGCAATCTCATTTACAGATGTGACATAGGTAAAGGGGGAACAAGACAGCAATACAAAGCAATCAATACAGATAAAAAGAAGGTATAAAGTGTCAAGGTATAAATATAATAACAATATCAACATCCATCAGGTACACTAAATGTAGCAGTTGCTGGTGGTAGAACAGGTGATAAAACAGTATAGTCCAATAACATATCACGTGCAATTGCAGTAGGACACCACAATATTTTTGAGTAGCCGTTTGCTGGCAGTAAGACTAGAGAGAGAACTGTTATCTAAGTTAAGGTTGTTCCACACCCGGGGAAAATGGTAACTGAAGGCAAGTTGCCCAGTACTCAGTTTCCGATTTGGGACTATAAACCTTTGCCAACATGAGAGTGGGATATAGTGCCCTGGCAGAGAAGCAGTTAGGTTAGGGAGGTACTATCAGTGGTATTTATGGTCAGGAGCAGCAGGAAGACATTTCTTGGTGCTGAAAAGCACGGGCACCATTTTGGATTGATTGAGGGCAAGGAGATTTACATTGAACCAGCTGGAGATAAAGTTGAAGTCCACGTGAGCAGTAGCAGAGATATCAGCCGGACAGCATTCAGGGGCATAAAGGATAGTGTCAGCATATGGTACATATGGATATTGCAGGTTTTTACAGAACACGGCAGGTCACTGATAAAAATGGCAACTTGCGGGACAGCAATAGAGATTTGTCTTGAATCAGACACAGCAGACAGTTGTATATGGCAACAACCAATCAACTACAAATAGAAGAGCGTGTTGTGTAGGATACCACCTCCCCTGATGACATGCTAAGTCACAAAACTGGTCATGGATTTTGTGTCAGAGGGTGCTTTTCATGTTTGGTGGCACTTTTTACAAATTTAAATTTAATAAATACATTAGCTCTATTCAAACAATGGGGTGTGTGGCTTATTGCAGTGGATATGTGCAGGCTAGCACAGAGGGAGGGAGCAGTTTGGTTTTATTTGAAGCAGGGACCAGGAGCAGAGGGTGGCAGGTAGACTGCACAGAGGGAGGGAGCAGGTTGCTTTTATCTCTTTTATTCCTTACAAGTTGGATAGGGGAGGAAAACCAGTGTGTACTGATCCCATTGGAGCTATCTTGAGCCCCAAAACCCTGTTTACTGTGGTGACCGCATTTTCTAGTGGGATGCCGCTCCATCAGTTCGAACTAGTGAGTGAATTGTTTGTAGAGCCATATATTTCAAGAACTACTGTAAAAGTATTGTCAGAGGGTCTGTTGCCAGCCAACAGAATTTTATTGCTTTCTTCAACATTGTTACTGTGTTTTTGAGATACACGATATAAAGGAGTATAGATTCCTATGCAATTAACAGTGACACTGTTTTTGTATAGGAGGTGAATCTCTATGATTTAAGGTATTGATATTTTTGTCATTACTTTCTCTTTTCCCAATTTTTTTAAACCCCCTCCTTTCCAGAGATACCATTACTATCCAACCCCCCAACCCTACCACCACTATCCCACATTGTGCATGTTTTCTTTCTTTCTTACTCCCTTCAACTCTCTGTCTTTTCTACCTCACTTTTTGAAAAATATTATTGTTTCACCTTGTTACACTTTACTGCCATAATTGTAAATGGCAGCTACCAGTCTCTTCTTGCCATGGTATTGAAGGGGAGTACTTACAAGACTTACCTGCTTCAGCAGACTGCCCCCCTGATGAAGACCTACTTGGCTGAAGTGCCAGGGCAGCCTGCCGCCATTATTTGCACTGTTTATAGAAGTGTTTGATCTTGGATTTATCCAAATAAATCTTTTAGCATCTGAGCTTTATTTTGGTGTGATTTTTTTTAAGTGCACAGCTCCTTCCCTTTTTTATTTGAAGCAGGGAGGAGGAACTGGGGAGCAGGGACCAGGAGCAGAGTATGGTGGGTAAGACAACTCACAAAATCCAATGTTTCCAATTGTTTCTGGTTAATGTTTATCACAGCAGAATGGAGAAACATCTACTACTTCCCCTAACAAGCTTGTATAACTAGATCACTGTGGATGTTGTGGTTACTAACCCTGGTTCGTGGGCTCAAACAATGTTGAGGGGCCTGGGTCATTAATATCCTGATTGGGGGTATTCTTAAAAGGTTTAATTGCACAGTACCTCCACCCAGAGAAAATGTTTTAGTGGCCCTGGTGTCAAAACAGTACACATTCCTGGGAGGCAGTACCTCCCCATCCCCCACAGAATTACCCTACCTGCAAAATCACATAGTGCAAAAAGAGTTTAAATAAAAATGTGATCACTAACACTCTACTGGAAATATGCCCACAACTGATAATATGTTCAAGACTGAATATTTTGAACAAGTAACAATAAGGATTTATTGGGGTCAGTAAGAAGGTTCTTTGTGTCAAAACAAATTGTTAGGCAGACTAACCTCGATGAGGCAGTTAATGCTGGCCATTGGTAATCGCCCTATGTGGACTTGGCCATCTCAGGAACAGCCAGTTAAACACAGTACGCATGCCTTCAACACAATGCACAGTATAGTTCATTTATTTATTTATTGAAATTTCAGATAACACCTTTGAGAACAAGCTCATTTCATAGGTTCCACATCAGACGAACAATACATATTGGAAAAGTATGAGACACAGAACAAACAAAACAAGGGAATTATACAAGACATTACAAGAGTGTATAACTAGAGAAGTTCCAATACATGTGGCATTATGCAATATATGCCAAGGTGCGTATTTGATTAAAACCTGGAATTCAAAGGGTCATATTTGAGGGGGTGGGGTCTTATGAAATGACCCTTTACAGGAAAATGAGAACAGACTCAGCCTAATATCTAATAATCAACAAGGTAAGGGATGGCATCAGCCCAGGGGCCTCGTCAGAGGTGAGAAGGTATGGGACAAAGCATTTTAAAATGATCAAGGGAGCTCAGGAGATATATCAGGGGGGCGGGGGAAAGGGGGAAAGCCATGGAGGGATGAGGGGAAAGAGTGGATGGGATCAAGAGGAAATGTGAGAGGGAGAATGATTAGCAACTTAGAAAAGTTATTTACATGCTGAGAACAGTTATGCGTAAGGTCAGGATAGTATAAGGTTAGAATAAGTGCTGGTCACAAGAAGGAATGTCATTGGAAACAGTCACAACTGGCATCAGCAACTAGCTGTTGCTTAAGTTTAACCTTGAAGGAGCCCAAGGTGGATGCTGAAGTGATGTCATGGTGTAGCGAGTTCATCCATAGCGGAGCATGGTAGGCAAAGGACCTTTGTCCAAGAGAAGTGTGACAGCGGGGTATATTAAAAATCTGGCTAGTACAGCTTCTTGTGCAATGATGGTTGATAGTGGGGGTAATAGGCTTTTGCACTCCTGGGGGCATTTTGCCTAAGCTTACATTTTTGGACAGTAAACATGTTTGGTACATGAGTCTACCTTTGAATTGGAACAGTTAGCCTGAGTAAACATGTCCAAGGTATGGGACAGATGGGCTCAGCCGGTAGGGAGCTGGCATGCTTTGTTAAGTGCAACTATGATGCGGCAAAGAGTTGTTTCAGTAGCTGATCCATAGACTGGTAAGTTGTAATCAATAAGCAAGACAAGAGAGCTTTGAATAGCCAGGTTAAGAGCCTCTGGGGTCAAACATTGCTTATGCCTATGAAGTAGCCCAATGCGGGTATTAACAGCCTTAGCAATGTTGTCAATGTGATAGGCATAGGTCATTGTACTGTCAATAGTATTCCCCAGATATTTAAAGAGCTGAACTAGCTCCAGGGGAGAGCCCTCTGCATTGGTGATAGAAAGAGGGTACTGTAAGTTCTGTGACTATTTTGGGAGCTGGAGAAGAGCATAGTTCTAGTCTTGTTGTAATTCATAACTAACTTGTGCTTATGGAACCATCTTTCTATGACTACGAAATTGCTCTGTAGCCTGGATTCAAGAACCTTACGGTCTGAATTGCTGGTAATCAGGACAGCATCATCAACATATAAAAGGATGTGACCCTGACAGGAGTAAGGACGGTTGTTGAGAAAAATGCTAAATAAAAGAGGGCCCAAGATGGACCCTTGAGGAACTCCAGATAGGACAGGTCTGCTATCCGAGAGGGTGTTATCAATCTTCACCTGCTGTGTACTTACCTTCTTTCCGCCTTCCCTCCTGTACTGGGGGTACCACCCTCTACTCACTGGAACCAGTGTCTTTTACCCTTAACTAGTAGAAGGGAGGTGCTTCACTGATATCCAGTCATGGAAATAATGTAGGCCTGTTAGTGTTACATCTGGCTGGTCAGCAGTGTTGCACTTAAATCAAGTAATGCTTTACATTAAATCCCAAACTCTAAAGCCATGCAATTGTCAAAATGTCAACTCTCATCTGAGGTACTTGTATCTCCTGGCCCAATGACCAAATGTAATTAACTGGTTCCCAAGTATTTTACACACACCCAGTTGCTGGTCAGGCCTTGAAAGTACTCATCTTTCTGTTCTTCTCAGGCTTCCCTTTTGACTCTGGGTTTCTCTCGCTCTCTCCCCCCTTCTCCCTCTCTCTCTCTCCCCCTCTCTCCATCTCTTGCTCTCTCTGCTTGCACAGATCTTTCTTGGTTGCTCATGGTCTCTCCACTTTTCAGTGGTGTAGATCTTAGGTGTCCCTTGAATGGAATCAGGGTTCTTCTGCTTTAGCAGTCAGCTGGCAATTTATTTCCTCTCTCTCTAGCTCTATCTCTAACTCTAACTCAAACTCTCACTCTCCCCCCCCCCGGCAAACCCATCCAGCAACCCAGGGGCTACATGTCCCATGCACCATGTCCTGGCATCTAGTCCCCTGTGTGTGGCAATAGCCAGTGCTGCAGCACTGACTGGCCAGCTCCCCAAACTGACTGCAGTCACAATTTCTTCCAGCTAAATGGTAGCACAGTTAAGTCTCTCACCAAACTGCATGCTTGCAGCTGTGGTATTTGTGTTTGGCTAGCATGTAACTTGCTAGCATGTGATTACCACCTTTTCTTGAGGCAGCGATTTTTCATCTCCTTCACGCCATATTATTTGGTAACAAGTAGCCTGACACAGCACTACTCTCAGGTTCTCCTCCTTTTAGGTTGTAAAAACTTTCAGTCACTTCCTGGTTCTGGCTGAGCAAGCCTCAGGCAGGTTTTCTCAGCTGGGTTGTAGGCAGCAGCTCTGCCTCTCCTCTCCTCTCTCACAGAGAGTCAGTTGTCAAATGGCTAGATCTGGCACAGCCCCTGGTCTTTATTGGGCAAAGTCAGCTCCCCATTAGTCTCACTCTTTCTGTCAGTCAGGTTGTACAGTTCTCAGAGTCCTACACTCAATGCCTTATTTCTTAGTGAAAAGGGCACCATGATTCCATTGGTTTGTAGCCTTCCAGAGACCTCTGCTGTAATCCCTTTGATCTGCTGTCCTGACTGGCTGCTGCCAGCATCAGCTTTTGGCTAGGTCATGGCCTCCCTACAGATTTAAGGGGCATAGGCCCCAAATGTTCATTTTACTAATGCACCTACCCTTAAATTGCTTGTTTATGTCCCCCTTTTGTGTTGATGTTCTGGTCTGTTGGGGAGAGTTTGAGAGGGAATCCCCACCTAGCCTCAAGCATTGATCGCTGTCTTCCTCATCGGTAGGTGGGCCTTTGATGTGTAGCTGAGCCATGTTGCAGACAGACATGAGGAGCACCAATGAAACAGACAGTTCTTCCTCTCTTACAGCATTCTTCTGGTCTCCACCACTGAACAAAAGTCCTTTGGGTTCGGCAGGAAATCAGCAGCTGTGGTTGCAGTAATGGTCAGGTGTGATAGGTGCCAAACACAGCCTCATCTGGCAGCAGCATGCTCTTCTGGTCCTCGCACACAGTGAAGGCAGTCCTTTTGGCTGGAGATAGCAGGACAGGGCAGCAGTTCATTCTAGCACCAGAGAGCCATTTAGGTAAACCCCATCTCTGGGGGGGTTACACTAGCATTGCACATTGTGATTGGGTATCTCATGGTTACATCCTTGTACTTTGTGCAGCAATGCAATCAGTCTTTTGCACAGCATCTGGCAACAGCATTTCCCCTTCGTGAAGTACAGTAGTGCTTACTTCACTGGTAAAGCACCTCATGTAGTGTCACAAAGTGACTACAGTATGCCCTGAATCTGGCAAAGCTGAGTCATTTCATAAGGTCCTCATAAGGGGCGAACTTTATGAGTTTGCTACATCTTTGCATCACCACGAATCTCCATTAACATTCTTGCAGTGATATAAAGTTCTAAATTATATCAGAGGGTTAGTTTTTTTTATTCATACTGAGAAACATTTTCATTAACTAACAGATGTTAGGAAAAAAAATAACCTGAATGAATTTTTTCCCACAGCGAAATGCCTGTATGCAAAAGAATTCCAAAATGATTTCTGATCTGACAGTGATCTATGGCTGTACTGCATCTGTATCAGCTGTCCTACAGTGCCTTACATTTTTTAAGCGTGAGCTTCATAAACCTGTTGTAGATTATCACTAAGACGTCAAAATGTATCTGATAGAATTAAGTAGCCTGGCTTTTATCCAGTAGCAGATGTGATATATATACTGTAAATATTATGCTTGCATGGTAGCACAAGGATAGTTAAGGCTGAATAATGTCAACCCCAAATGTTTGCACCCTATTAACTTTGGCACTATTCCATGAAATTGCCTAAAGTTTTGCATGTGCAGTTCAGGTGACTCGGAACATTTTGTGGCAGATGCTCATCTGGATTCTGGGATTCAGAATTTTAAATAGCTTCTAAAAAGACACTTTTTGTCATTTGTTGGTTCATCTGTGGAACAAAAACAGTTTGGAATGTTGTTCTGGAACATTCATAGTAGAATGTGCTCAGCCTAAGGGTGTGCCTTTCAAAGGTTTCATGAAAATAAATCAATCCATTCTCGGGTTATAAGGTTTTGAAATTAGGCTTCTGAGCATACTCACTAGGGTTTTTGAACTAAGCCTCTGGTACAAAACATAAAAAAAAACTTACTTTCGTGAGTCATTTTACTTTCATGAGAAAAAGTATTTTTCTTTCTTTCTCAAGAACATTTTTTACTGTTAGGTTGAGCCTTCATAACTTTGGCACAGTTCAATGCAATCACATTAAATTTTGCAAGTTCTGTCAAGGTGCCAAGTTCTTATGATTTGAAAAGTTTTGTGATGGTTGCATGTCTAGATTTCAAGATCTAGAGAGTGTAACAAAAACAAAAAAAGAATTTTTTTTTTTGCTATTTACTTACGTCTAGAGCACAAAATGGTTGGGAATTTTGTTCTGACATTTTTAGGGTAGAAGTGGTTCAGTCCGAGGAGGTGCCTGTTGAAAATTTAATGAACAAATACTAATCTGTTTCCAAGTTATAAGGTTTCAAAAATTTGGATTCTGAGCATGGGTTGAGTAGTTACTTGAGTGTTAAACTCCAAATGTTTGAACCTTAATAACTGGTGTTGTTTGACAAAATTGCATGAAAGTTTGCATGTGCAGTCAGGGTGCCATGTTCTTTGGATTTGTCAAGATTTGTGATGGCTGTTTGCCCAGATTCCGAGATCCAGGGAGTGTAAAAACATTACAAAACACACACACACCCACACACACACTCTTTGGCCATTTTTTTTGCTCATGTCTAGAACATAAAACGTTTATAATTGTCTTCCAAAATGTTCAGAGTAGAAGCAAATCAGCTCACAGATATGTATTTTGAAGATTTTGTGAAAAAATATGAATCAGCTCTCGTGTTATAAGGTTTTAAACATGTTGCTTCTGAGCATGCACAGGAGGGTTTCCAGGATAGCTGTTTCTTATTGTACAAGTGTGGTAGTGCCATTATAGCTAGGGTTGAGCAGGCTGTTTAATGTTACAGGAGAAAAAATACTTACACCAGCTTACAGGGTGTAAATTTAGAGCATACCAAAAGGCTTTAATAAATTGCTGAATACAGTAGTAGTGCTGACAAGTGCAATAAAACTATTTTAAGTGCACTTACTGCCTAGATTATTGCAGTTCTTGGTAGCAGGTATAAAAACAACAAACTTCGCAGCACTCTACTGGTTTTTGCACTTGGCTTAATCAGAAATCCTGGATGTAAGTTGTGGGGCTATACTTAAAGGCAGGTCTTAAAGTGACAGTATGCTGGTAAGTGCTCACAGTGAATATTATATAAAATCTTCTTTCTTCCCCTCAGATTCCTTGGCCCTCGACAGAGTGTGTTCCCTGCTTTAGGCGGTGCAGCTTGTCTCTTCTGCCGCAGTCACCAACCCCCTCATTGGAAGCCGCAAACCAATGACAAAGGTATGGACTTATCCTGCCCTCTGGTGCCTGGCTCCTTCAAACTTGGGCTACTTCCAACAGCTAGCTTGCAATTGCCAGCCATGGCTCCCTTTCTCCAATTGTCTCCTAGTCATAGGTAGAGCCAATTGGAACACAGACACTGTTCTCAGCAGGAGCAAGCAGCTTTCCCTTGGACTTTCTGCCGAATTTTGCCTGCTCCTAGCTGCTGTTTTCAGGCTGAGATATTCTTCTGGCTAATTTTTCTCCCGACCACCCTCCCCTGCTCCATCACGCTTTAAAATCTCTAACTCACCTCAGGCTCTCTGTGTGTCTGCTGTGCTCCCCCAGACTGCCAGCCTAACTCCTGCTCCCTTTACACACCTCCCCTCCTGAATCTCTAATCCCTTCTCAAATTTTTGCTGTGTGTCCCCAGTCCCTCCAACTCCTTACTTCTCCCTAACAATGAAACTCATTGGTTGTTGCCTGGCTGTCACTTACATTTCCCTCTTCATCTCCTGTGACCTACTTTTCTCCTCCTGTAATTGGGAGCATTATCATGGCATCCACGAACCTCATCTCTGTTGCCCACTGAAGGTCCTTATACATATCTCCTCCCAATGCATCCTTACACTCCCTTACCTACCCAAACAATGTGCTGTCAACCTAGGACACTGGCTACATTATAATCTATCATTGCCAACCCCTTGACTTAAAAAGTGGTTCCACTCTAACCTCGCTCCCCCTGGTAGTTTGTTGCTCCACTTAGTTTGTCGCCTCCTACTAGCCGGTGATGTAGAACCTAATCCAGGACCCATAGTGAACATCAATCTCTCCCAAATCCCCTGGTCCACATATTGTAGCAACTCTAAGGGACTCAAAATCATGCACCTTAACTGTCAGAGTTTATGACCAAAAATGGCAGAACTGGAGGCTTGGTCCTACTCTCTAAAACTGACAGTGCTTGAGATCACAGAATCCTGGTTAAAACCATATATCCTACCACATGAAGTCACCCTACCAGGGTATACCATGTTCAGGTGTGATAAAACTGGAAAAAAAGGTGACTGCATACTCCTATATGTCAAGTCTGATTTTGTTGCTACCAAAATCACCCCTCTGATCCCTTCCCCCTCACTGGTAGAATCAATATTCATCTCCTTGACCATTGGTAACAACAAAAAACAAATAGTTGGTTGCATCTACCTTTCTCCCAAAACTGCTACTGTAGCCCTCCCTGAGCTTGTGACCTTTATCTTGAACCTCCCTCAACTTGAGCTGATCCTGTGTGGAGACTTTAACATAGACTGGAAGTTCAGCGGCTTAGAGAATGTCCATGCTACCCTGGCCAACATTAATCTAATGCAGCACATCGCTGATCCAACCAGAATGAACCCTGGAACAGGTAACCACTCCACCATCAGTTGTGTCTTATCCAATTGTCCACATAGAATTACAGGTGCAGGAGTCGTGCTGGATAGCATAAGCAACCATTTGCTGATATACTATGTTTGGAGAAACAAAACCCACAACCCTCCACACAAAATTGTAGAATCCTGTGATCTACCTACCTTTAATCACACCTCCTTTCTTGATTCACTACGCAGTATCAACTGGAGCCCAATCCGCACCCTGCCCACCATTGACCAGGCACTGGACTACCTAACTGACTCAGTCTCTACCATCATACACTGGCATGCCCTTCTCACCCAGTGTAGGTCTAAAGGTAAGCGGGCCCCTTGGCCTGAAGAAGGGCATTAGGAAATGCATGGCTAAACGTGACGCTGCCTGGAAAGCTTTTAAGAAAACTGGCCTCCCCTCTGACTGGCATTCATATAGGTAACTTAGAAACACCTGTAAGTCTACTTTGACCAATGCCAAGAGAAAGTACTGTTGTACTTTGCAAACTGAAAAACTCTGTAACCCCAATGAATTTTGGTATGAGATAAACTCCCTCCTAAAAGGAAAAACTTCCTCCTTTCCTGACTCGCTTCAGGCCAAGGATATAATACTCTACGACCTTTCCTCGATTGCCAAAGGCTTTAACAACTTCTTCACCAACCTCAACACCTACACCTCCCAATATACCACACTCTCACATGCCACTAACTCTTCTAAAACCACTACTGCACCTTTTCATATCCAACTATCTACCTACAAAAAGTTTCTCAAACTCCTGAATACCTTGAGGGAACATGGATCACCTGGTTGTGACTTGCTAGAGCCCCGCTTCCTAAAATAGGGAGCCCTTGTACTGGCCTACCCAGTCAGGGATCTGATCAACAGATCCTTTCTAGAGGGAATAATCTCCACTATATGGAAGGAAGGAAGCCCATGTCATCTCAATTCACAAAGGGTTGGGGGGCACGACCTCACTGGTGGAAAACTATCGACCCATTTCCATACTTTGTCACCTCGCTAAGGTACAAAAATTAATTCTCTACAACCAATTACAGGATTACCTAGAACAACACCAACTTCTGTCCCTTTATCAGCATGGTTTCCATCAAAACCACAGTACTCTCTCAGCTCTAATTTTTTCGTTTAAATTTTTTTATTGTTGCGTTAACAGAAAAAACAAACAGAATATACAGACAACATTAATCACTGTTTTAGGCATCATAACAGCATATTGTTGCATCTGTGGAATAATTTAAATTACAATGTAGTTTTATGGGAAGAGTATAAAGACCTATTATGTCTAAGGCCACCTACCTTAGTTCTTGTCAGTGGATCCGGAGCCACAAGGAGGTACTACTGCAGAATAAGCCAAGACTTCATGTATTACGGTAGCCGTACCTTCTTATGGCTGAATCAAGGGGGTCATCTGAAAATAGAAAGGTATAGTGCCACAAAGTAACTAAGGATAATTAAAAACAATTCCTGATGCAGCAGGATACAACATACTCCTCCCAGCCATGCCTCCTATATATTAAACATACACTATAAGGAGAATGTACAAATAGCCTAACTATAGCAGTATGTAGTAGCAATAACAACTATTTACAGAGTCCTTCTACATTAAGCAAGTAATACAAATCGCATGCTGACAGTAGTGGGTAGCAAAAAAAAGGTTGCATTATATGGTCTCAATTCACTATACGATTTATGAGAAAATAGAGATGTGTATACCATACTGTACCAAATCAACCAACACCTGCTCTGGAGGCCAGATATGCCATGTATGGAGCCCAGCAATGATGGTAAAGAAGCATTCACCCTTTCATCAGGTGAGAGCACCTATCTAATTCGGAAATATATGTAAGGGCAGATAGAATATCCGTTATGTTAGGTATAATAGAGGATCTCCAGTTTTTAAGAATAGAACGCTTCCCCTGCATGCTGAGGAGCATCAGCCATCTAAATGCATGGGAGTTGAGAGTGGGGCTTCAGATTTAAGACCCAACAGCATAAGGGAGGACTAAAGGGATGTTACACTGCAGGACTAGGTTCGAGCATTGAGCAGCTTTCAAACACCTGTGATCAGGGGCAGAGCCAGAGAATGTGATAGAGGGTCTCCTTCGTGTGTTGAGACATCTCCAACATTTATCATGAGGGTGCACATTAATTTTTTTAGCATTACAGGAGTTCTATACCAAGAGTGCATTATTTTATTATGAATCAGTCTGCTTCTAGCATCCGAAAACACTTTATGGCCTACCCTCCAACATTGATTCCACTGGGATTCGGTGAGTGGCTTTTTTAAGGCCTTCTCCCACTTATACCTTGAAGAGTGATTTGAGTTAGGCAAAGTATCTCTAAATAGGGCATATATTGCACCTGCTGTTCCCTTTTGTAGGGCAAGCCAGGACAGCACTGTTGGTAAGAGGTCTTTAGAAGTATCTGACTGTTGTAATTTTTGTTTCAGGGCGTCTCTGATCTGTAAATACCTCCAAAATTCAGAACTTTGTAATTTCCATTTGTTTTGAAGTTGTTGAAATGAGTCTACCACCAAAGACCTTTAACTAATAGATCCTTTACAAATAAAATCCCTTTCCCCTGCCTAGTAGGCCATACCACAGAATTGTTCTCTATGGAAACATTAGGGTTAGACCACAGGGGAGTATGTAGTATGGGAAGGGCCGACACCTTTAGTTTTTTATGAAGGGTTCGCCAATACTGAATAGAAGGACCTATGGTGGGATGCGACAACAGTTCCTTAGGGGATCCAGGCCACAGTAGTGTAGCAGCAACCGGGGAGCCACTAAGGTCTTGTTCAATTGTTAGCCATTGGGGTGACTCTACAGACTGTGGATTAAACCATTTCAATGTCTGTGTAGTTTGTTATGCTGCTTTATACCCCTCTATCCATGGGAGGCCCCATCTGCCGTATTTCCAATGTGCTTGTAATAAATTTTTGCCAAAACGAGGTTTAGAATTACCCCATAGGAAATAACCAATGGTTTTTTCGAGTTTTTTAATCCAAACCTTGGGAAGAAATAAGGGAATGTGGGATAATACGTAAAGGATGTTAGGCACAATTGACATTTTAAAAGCCAATATTTTCCCAGCTAGCGTAAGATTAAGACGAGACCAGCGATCCAGATCCAATCTGCAACTAGATAATAAGGGGCCTAGACTGTAATCCCACCACTTCCCAATGTCAGTACCCACCTTAATACCCAAGTAAGTGATGGTGTGTTGTGCCCATTTAAGACCAAAGTGGGACATGGAATGGGGGAGACATTTAGAGTTAAGTGGCAAAATCTCGGTTTTTGCCTGATTAATCTTAAGTCCAGAGATATGTGAAAAAGTTTCTAGAAGGCTAAGAAGCGGTCGAATGGCCTTAGGGGCATCTCCCAATATAACCAGCAGGTCATCAGCATACATAAGAGTGGTGGGTTGCACCTGGCCCATTGCGATTCCAGCAAGGAGAGGGTGTTGTCGGATAGCAGCCACCATAGGTTCCACCGCTAGAAGGAACAACAGCGGGGACAGGGGGCATGCCTGTCTCGTGCCTCTGTGAAGTTGAAATGGGTTAGATAATACAGAGTTGGTGAGTACCTTAGCGAGGGGGGCAGTGTAAAGAGCTGTTATAGCAGCTCAAAAATGAAGGCCGAATCCTAGGTGCTGAAGGACAGTGTGAAGGTAGTCCCATTCCACAGAGTCAAACGCCTTCTCAAAATCAATGGCCAATGCAGCCGTGGGGGTTGAAGCAGACTTGGCTTTGTGGATGAGATTGAGAAGAGTCCGTAAGTGGTCTGAACTGTGCTTCCTTTCACAAATCCTACTTGAGATGGGTGTATCAAAGAGGGAAGTGTGAGATTAAGCCTGTTTGCCCACACCCTGGCATATACCTTGCTGTCAGCATTGATCAAGGAAATAGGGCGGTAGCTAGCGGGGTCTTCAGGAGCTTACCTTTTAAGGGAGGACAATTATAGTGGCCTCTCTCAGTGTTTGAGGTAGGATGCCCTTATCTTCCGCCTCCTTAAAGACCTGACACAACAAAGTGGAGATCATTGGAGACATTAGCTGAAGGAACTCTACAGGATACCCATCGCCACCTGGTGCTTTCCCTGGTTTGAGATCCATCAATGCCGCATTAACTTCTTGTGTTGTGAGGGGGGCTTCAAGAGAATCTGTATGGGAGGAGGATAATTTCGGTAGTTTAATAGATTGAAGAAATGCTTGAGTTGCAGAGATGTTTTCAGATCTGGAGGAGGTATAAAGTTGTGAATAAAATGATGCCATAATTTCATTTACCCTTTGGGGACTAGTTTGAACCTTGCCAGTATTAGGGTTTCTCAAACCTGCTATATAGCAATGGGCTTGTTGCTTTCTAAGTTGATATGCTAACACTTTCCCACTTTTTTCCCCCCGTTCCCAGTATGTATGACGTATCCTAAGGAGTGCTAGGTCCGCCTTCCTGGATAATAGTTCGTTCAGTTTAATATGGAGTTGCAAAACCTTCCGACCGGATGCTGAGTGGGGTGTTGGGTGGGATAGGGCCTTGTGCTCCTGTTCAGCTTTGACGAGTTCATTTTCAAGGAGAGTAAGTTCTTTTTCTTTATATCTCCTTCTATGGGAAGCATATCCTATAATTTTACCCCTCATGGTGGCTTTATATGCTTCCCACATGGTGGAGGCAGAAGTCTCCGACACAGGGTTTTCTTGCAGGAAAAGTTGAGTTTGTGTTTTGGCCCAGTCCCTAAATTTTGGGTTATGCATAAGGAGAGGATCCAGTCTCCATGCTGTTGTCCGTGGTGCAAGTGTACCCCATTTTAATGTCAGCTGTACCGGTGCATGATCTGAAATAACTGTGGGTAGAATGCTGGTAGCTAAAACTAATTTTGTCAGAGACTGGGAGATTAATCAAAAGTCAAGTCTACTGGAGGAGCCATGCACCTCAGAATAAAAAGTGTAGTCCCTATCTGAGGGGTTAACTAAACACCAAATGTCCACCAGATGAAATTCGGAACTAAGATTAAGTACGGCCTGTGCTCCTTGGGTATGATACTCTCTCCCATGACCGCTTCTATCTAATGCAGGGCAAAGCATTAGATTGAACCCCCACTAAAATTGGTGTATCTGGTTTCAGCATCGTCCCTAGTTTAGAGCTGAGTTCTAGGAAAAAGGCAGGGTTATCTTCGTTTGGTGCTTAAATATTAGCAATTAATAGCTGCCCATGTGGGGTATCCACTAAGGCAATCACCCATCTTCCCTGAGGGTCGGCTTTGCTCTGCTGAATGGACCAAGGGAGTGATTTGTGCAATAAAATGACTACCCTTCTCTTTTTTGTAGCAGCACTGGCATGGATTTCTGATCCTACCCAGTCCTTCACCAGAAATCTGTGATCCTGCTTTGCTAATTTAGCCTCTTGCAAAAGAGCCACCTGAGCTTTAGTTCACTTTAGATGGGTTAAAACTTGTTTCCGTTTGGATGGAAAATTCAACCCCCTGACATTCCATGTCGCATAGGTGATTTCATCCATGGTCAAACCACCATTGAGGTACGATAACTAGGATGACCTTATATAAGAGGGAGTTGTCAGGGGAGTGATGGTGTAATAAATCAACCATCGTTCCTAGGCTCATAATTCGAGGGGTGACGGATGACCTGGCAGGTATACAAATGTATACATTATACAGCATGCAGTCCACGGGTAATAATTGCAAAATTAGAAGAGACAACAATGATAAACAGCGGCATAAAGTGCCTGAACTATATACATAAAATACGCAACTTTGCATGGTAATATGAGTGAGCCTTTAGGGCCCAAGGTGAAAACCTTATAGGCCCACCCACCTACCAGACTATGGGGGAGTAGACTATAGACCCATTCACAAGGCTAGCCCAGAGCAGGGGAAATGAACCCAACAGAATGCCTTTCCCTGGGAATGGTATGAGGATGGAGTCATTCACTTGATAAGCATCCTGACCTTATGCCATAAAACCTAATCATTACACTAGAGCCAGAATTAACCATGAGGTTTCTAAATAAATCTAATAAGGTATAGGAAAGCTATTACCCTGAAGGATGCTGAGCCTGAACTGGGTGATTAGCTTATCCCAATAAGTACTGAATAGCCCTACAACCTCGAAGGAGATAATAACGGAGATACACAAGACCTAGGGCACCTGTGAAATTGCAAATCATGCAACCGGGCTCTGAGACAGTATGACAATACACCCTAGTTTGAGTCTGAATACAATTCCTGTACCCACAAGCTTGTCCCCTGCTCTTTGAACCACTTTTACTACACATTTATATCCTGCCTAGGCAGGGACTGGGATCTGTGGTCTGCGATACTGAGAGAGAGACGGGGAAAAAAAAAAAAAGTCCAGTATCGAGTCCGAGTGTTACTTTCAGTCGCAGACCACCATTCCAAAAGTCACTGCCCAGTTAAATGATAATAAACATTCAGGAGGGGAAAAAAAACAAAACAGGAGCACTTATCTAGGACCATGTTCGGTATTCATCCGTCTGCAGGAGTTCTGCATCTGAGGTGGCATGCAGAGGCCAATTTTCGGCAGGGGTTGCAGCAACTGAAGCTGGAAGATGCGGTGCCACCTCCGACGCAGCTGGAGATTGTTCAGCCGCCGAAACCATAGCCTGGGATTGAGTTGAGAGTTCAGATTTGGCTTTTTCCTGAATCATTTTCTCCTCTAACTGGATACAAGAATCAGCTGCATCTTCTTCCAACTCCTCAGGGGCTAAGACTGCAAAGCGATTTGGCATGGCAAAACTTGTTACCAGATCTTCTGGGTTATTTGCCGGGGAGCGGGGTGCACCTTCGTTTCTATCATGAGGGTGTTCACGTCTTGGATGACTTCCAGATTGCTGCCGCTTTCGAGTTCGAACTGGAAGGGCTGGTTGGTAGCCTTGAAATTGGAAGTTAGGAGGGGGGGGTCATGATGATTTTGCCCGTATTAGCCATCCTACACTGCCAGCTTTGTTCTGTTACCATCTGATAGTTATTGTTTCACTCTGGTAAAGATTGGGGAGGCCGATTGGACTGAAGGTACTGCATTAGGCTATCTGATGTGTCAAAGGTTATGTGGGAGCCATTCACCTCTAGCCTCATAGTTGCTGGATAGCGCAGTGAAAATTAGATTTTTAGTGAATGCATCAGTTTTCTAGCCTCTGAGTATTCTTTCTGTCTGGCAGCCAGTTCCCTAGAATAGTCCTGAAATATTAGGATTTTATGGCCTTGCCAAGATAGATCTCCAAGCTCTCGAACCCTTGCAGTGATCCACTCCTTATCAGCAAAATTCAGAATGCGAGCCATAATGATCCTCGGTCTTTCCCCAGCCTTCGGAGTCGGGCTGAGCGTTCTATGGGCTCTTTCTATTGTAAGCCCTGGTGGAATCTCACACTTTAACAGATCCGGCAGAACCTCATATAAAAAATCTAGAGGGTTGCCACGTTCCTCGCCCTCAGGAAAGCCGAGGAAACGGAGATTGTTCCGGCGGCTTCTATTCTCCATGTCGTCCATTTTACTTTGTAATTGCTGTATCACTCTGCTTTGATCCCTGATTATGGCGGTGAGTTTCTCTATTTCCACAGAGTTTTGGACTGATTTTTGCTCTGTGCGATTAATACGTGCCTCAAGCTGTTGGATCGCTAGTGTGGTCTTGTTAGATGCGATAGTAACATCTGCCATCTGCCTAAGTAGTGCTGCAAACATTTCGGTAGTCTGCAGAACTTCTGGTTCAGTCAAGGCCTCTTTATTTTTATGCTGCGCCATAGTGTTTTGCCGATTTTACAGTCCATAGTGAAGTTGTCAATGATCAGGAAATCTCTTTCAATTCCCAGTGTTGTTAGCCTTATTTACCTGGTTATCTCAAACCGATCGGCTGGTTTTATGGCGATGTAAAATCCGGAAGTAGCCCAGGGTTATAGCGATCATTCTTTTTTAGGCAGCCATTGTGTCCGGAGCCAAGCCACGCCCCCTATGTCCTCTCAGCTCTTATTAAGGTCACATCGGACATTCAACTCACTTTCGACCGGGGTCAAACAACAGGGGCCATCTTTGTGGACTTCACCAATGCCTTTGATTTGGCAAACCACGAACTACTTCAGCAGAAGTTAACTTCGTTGGGACTTGATATGCACTCCTTAATCTAGATCAAAAATGACCTCACTGGCCACTCCCAAAGTGTTACGTGGTCCACCTCTCACTCCTCCTTCAAACACATTTCCCTTGGCATGCCCCCAGGTTTCGTCCTGGGGCCACTACTCTTCTCTCTATTTATCAATAATTTACCCACCTTCTGTGGTGGAGCAGCTATACAGCTTTATGCAGATGATACCATCACCTACAGGTCCTCTGCCGACATCCCATGGCTTAGTCAGCATTTGAACATGGGCTTACGTCAGCAGAAAGCGTGGTTTCTGGTGAACAACCTGCTACTAAACACTAAAAACCAAAAACAATGCTTTTCTCTTTCGCATGCCCACAAACCTGACCACTCTCCCCAGTTCTCCATCACCACTTGTAATGGAGATCCCTTAGAACTGATGCATTCTTTTAAATTTTTTGGTATCCTTCTTGACTCAAGCCTGTCTTTTGAGGCACATTTTAACAAAACCATTATGACTCTTCACCAAAAGCTGGACCTGCTCTACCAGCTCTGCCTCCTTCTATCAAGGGCTTCCTGCCTAAAAATTTCCACGACCTCCCTCCTTCCTCTACTTTTCTATGGTGCCGCATTATTCTTGTCACTCAGATCCTCCCTCATGAATCAATTAAAGCAATTGTATCATAGGATAGGATGCTTTGCCTCAGGTGCTGCCCCTGACAGCATCACTGCACTGTACTAACATCTTTAGATTGGCTGCAGCTGGAACATAACTTCCTCTATACCTCCCTCTGCCTTACCTTTAAGCTCACTCACCTATACACCCCACTGAGTCTTTCTGATATTGTGGTAAGAAAACCGGCCTGCTGGCCTTACGCTCCTCCTCTCTCCCTCTCCTAACTGTGCCATTCTATCGACTAGCTCCAAGTAGGTTCCATGTCATAATAGTGATCAAGCAACAACGATTGTTTTTATGGCAAGTGTACATGGCCGAAAAATAATTTCGGCGATGTACACTGGCAGCAAACAGAAAAACTGCACCCGAGAACTATTGGTCTCATTTTTAATACTTCGCCCTCTGCACCCCCCCTTATGAATTCTCAACTCCAGAGGGGTGCATGTCAGGGGTGGAAACTTGATGAAATACATACCGCCAAGTGGCAAAAAAAAACAACCCGCATCACGCTGGACCAGAACCCGGTACCCCACGCCTCCCAGCCGACCACCCTCCCCATGACACCAGCGATCCAGCTCAGCAGCTGCCCGCTGCAACCCCTCCCACATGCCATCCCTCCTCCACATCTCTCCCCCCTCCCACGGGTGCGCGCACATGCATTTATACGCACAAGTTTCTGTTGCGGTTTTCACCGACCACAGTATCTGGTCACCCTCCTCCCTAGGTAGCCATGATCACAGTTGCCGAGATTGACTCACCGTTTCTCTAGGCACTCAATCTCGGACACTATGGTCATGGACTACCCCCACACGTAGAAGATCCTTTGCCTGTGCTGCACCTGGGGCATGAAATTCCCTCCCCCCTTCTCTTCTCTCTAGCTCTTCCTACCAAAAGTGCCCTATGAAACCATCTGATTGAGTTAGGGACCTGCTTCTGCTTTACCTAATCAACCTGGCAGTTTCTATGTTTCATGTTCTCAGTGTCTAGCCTACCTATATTATTAATGGGATGACTTGTCTCTGAAAGGTTGAATGTTATCTTAGATCTGTAAACTAAATATATGCTTAAATACTGTGTGCTACTACACCAATAGGTACAACTGCTGTTCTGATCTGTAGCCAGACTTGCCTGTATCTGCTTTGTTTTGCACTCCCCTTTCCCAGATATCTAAGTTTTCCTTCAGTACTCTGTGTAACTCTGTTCACAATTGTAGCTAGGATCCTGGGGATCTTGGCATTCCTCATGTATGCATGTGCTTTCACTGTATGTACGTTACATTGCCTATGTTCCCACTGTCCCCCACTTCATGTATTCCAGTTCATTTTCAATGCTTTTGTATCACATTGTATTATTAAGCAATGTATTATATGAACATGACTATGTTCTTTTTTTTTTTTTAGTTATTTAACCAGGTGAGACATACTAAGTTGAAAGTTTTTTACAGGCACAACCTGGGAGCACAGGGAAGTTAAGTGACTTGCTTAGGGTCACACAGTATGCAAGTGGAAGCTGTGGGATTCAAACCCAGGTCTGGTCTGCTGGATGTATTTTGTACTCCTTATCCTCTGTACCTTCCCCTGGGGGTCGCCCCTGAAAAAGAGATTGCATGGTCTCTGCGGGCTTACTTGGTCACCAAAATTCAAACAGTCAAAACTATCAAGGTTAATACTGACAGTGTGCTGGTAAGTGCTCACAGGGAATATTAAAACAATCAAGGTTACATAGAATTATTGAAACTGATGGCAGATAAGGACTACTTGGTCCACCTAGCCTGCTCATTTTCCCTACCTACTGCAATAGGTTCATAGGTTCATAGGTAGTTTACACGATCGAGGGACAAGCCCATTATGATCATGCCACTTAGGCTAAGTGGGTTACAAACTTGGAGTCCTTCATATATATATCGAGTTGAACTTTGAATTGGGTCAAATTTACACAATTCACTATATCATAAGGCAGAGAATCCCAGATTGGAACTATTCGTTGAGTAAAGAAGTTAGTTATTTTCGTGGTTCGATTAATAGATAAGAATAGTTTTAGGTTGTGCGAACGGGTTTGGACAGTTGTATTGTTCCATTTTAAGTGTAATGTTTCAAACAAATATTCATCTCTGGTTGCTTTATGAAGCAAACAGAGATCCCCACGTATAGATCTATATTTCATACTATATAAATTAAGCTATTTGAGTCTTTCTTCATAAGACAGACCTCCCATACCCTTTAAATTCTTTACAAACCTTTTTTGAACCTTCTCCCTGGATATTTTGTCACCCATCTGTGTAGGAGCACAAAATGAGGAACAATACTCAGAATTAGCTCTTATAATACTAGAGTATAAGGGAATCATTATTGATGGTTCTCTACTTTTAATATTTCTAAATATACAGTTACTCAGTCTTGAACTTTTTTTTAATGGTAAAATTCAGATGTTCTGTAAACTCTAAGTTATTATTAATAATGACACCCAGATCTCTCTCAGTTGTTATATCCTTCAGGGTTTGGTTCTCAATATAATAATTTGCACATATATTATTACTTCCAAAATGCATAACCTTACATTTGCTGATATTAAATTTCAGTTTGTGAAGGTTAACCCCAATCAGATATATAATTTATCTTGTAAAATAGATATAGACTTGGGATTATTAACAATCCCACCCAGTTTGACATCATCAGCATATTTACTAATCCAATTGCCACACTTAGTATCCATACCAGCAATCAGAACATTAAATAGCACAGGCCCCAAAACAGAACCTTGTGGGACTCCACTAGTAACAGTGGTCCATGGAGAATAAAAACCTCTTAAAACAACACGCTGTCGTCTATTGGATAACCAATTCATTATCCATTGAATCAAGTATTTATTAAGATCTAATTTGACTAAGCAATTGAAAAGTATGTCATAAGACACCAAATCGAAGGCCTTTTCAAAGTCCAGATAAACGACATCCACCGGCAGACCATGGTCCAATGCCTCACTCACGGGATCAAAAAAAAAATCTTTCAAATTGGTCTGACAAGATCTACCGGGTTGAAAACCATGTTGGAATACGTCAGTCAAACCTTTATCCATAATATGAGTATTAATTTTGCCTAAAATTAACCTCTCCATAATTTTACATATGGTAGAGGTAAGGCTAATAGGTCTATAGTTGTTTTTTTCCTTTTTGGATCCAGATTTATGAATAGGAATGACTATTGCAACACTCCAATCTTTAACCACAATACTCTTATGTAATGATTCATTAAATAGATAGGTTAATACACCAGCCAGTTCATGTGAAAGATTTTTCATAAAAATGGCTGGAATTCCATCAGGACCAACGGATGTGGAAGTTTTTAAAGAATCTATAATATAAAAATTTTCAGCAACATTAAATTGAACTACAGAATCAGAGTTAAATGGTTTTATACATAGAAATTTACCTTTTTTTTAAATATGCTAGAAAAATAACTATTAAATTCATCAGCCATGATTTGTTCATCACTGATGTCAACATTATCAATTTTTAATGGTCCAACTAAGGTAGCAGAAGTTTTGAAAGAACCAATATAATTGAAAAATCTTTTCCTATTGTCGTGATGTAACTTGATTAGACTACTTTCTACTTCTTGCTTAGCCCTTCTAATAGAGATTTTTACCTTTTTTGCTTTTTTACTGCAGATCCTACTGGATCTCCATCTTTTACCCTCTCTTTCTTGTTGTTAGGGTTAACTTGTGCCTATCCCATGCATTCTACAATTTCTCTACCATTTTTTCCCCACTACCTCTGCTGAGAGGCTGTTCCATGCATCCACCACCGTTTCTGTGAAAAAAAAGGAACTTCTGCACGTTACCCTGAGTCTACCCCCTCCAGGCTCACATCATGACCCCTTGTTCTTAAATGACTTTTTTTCTGAAAGATGCTACCCTCTTGTACCTTATTTATGCCCTTGAGGTATTTCAAGGTCTCTATCATATCCCCATCACTCTCTCCTCTCTTCCAGGGTATACATATTGAGGTTCTCTTGTCTCTCCTTATAAGACCCTGCACCATTTTTGTTGCTCTTCTCTGAACTGCCTCTACTCTCTCTATGTCCTTCCAGAGATGTGGCCACCAGAACCAGACATAGTACTCCAGATGGGGTCTCACCAATGATTTGTACAGTGGTATCACCACCTCCTTTTTTTCTGCTGATACCTCTCCCTATTCACCCAAGCATTTCACTGGCTCTCTCCCCAGCCTTTTCACAATTCTTGGTTACCTTTAGATCATCAGATATGATTAACCCCCAGGTCCCTTTCCTGTTTGGTGGTTGTCAGTACCTCCCTGCCCCCATCATATACTCTTCCCCTTGGTTTCTGCACCCCAAATGCTTGATTTTATACTTCTTTGCATTGAATCTTAAATGCCACACTCTTGACAACTCCTCAAGCTTGCTTACGTCCCTCCTCATCCCCCCACTGGAGTGTCAACCCTGTTGCAGTTCTTAGTGTTGTCTGCAAAGAGGCATACCTTCTCTTCCTGCCCCTCTTCAGTGTCACTTATGAAGATATTAAAGAGGACTGGACCCAGAACTGATCCTAATGGCACCCTGCTGGTCACCCTGCTGTTCTCAGAATGAACTCCATTTACCACCACCCTCTGTGTTCTATCCCTGAACCAATTTTTCATCCAGTTTACCACCTTGGGACCCACTCCCAGGCTGCCCAGCATGTTTACAAGCCTCCTATATGTAACGGTGTTGAAGGACTTGCTGAAATCCAAGTAGGCCACATCAACCACCCCTCCCTGATCTAATTCTCTGGTCGCCTAGTCAAAGAAATCTGTCAGATTTGTTTGACAAGACCTTCCCACTGTGATTCCATGCTGTCTAAGATCCTGTGATCCACTGAATTCAAGATATACCACAGTCCTTTCCTTTAGCAGTGAGTCCATTAATTTCCCCACCACCAAGGTCAGGCTGACTGGCCTGTAGTTGCCAGTCCTCTCCCTGCTCCCACTTTTGTGGAGAAGGACTACATCTGCCCTCCTCCAGGCCTCCATAACCACTCCTGTTTCCAGTGATTTGTTGAACAGGGCTGTCAGTGGTGCTACGAGCACCTCTCTAAGCTCCTTTAATATTCTTGGATATATCCCATCTGGCCCCATTGCCTTGTCCACTCTCAGTTTTGTGAGTTCCTTTAGGACTCTCTTCTTCGTAAATGGACTGGTGTTCACCTCTCTTCCATCTATGCTCCTGTTGCTTAAATGAGATCCCACACATTTCCCTTATTCTGTAAGTACTGAATAAAAATATTTGCTCAGAATTGCTGCTTTCTCTAGGTCCCCCTCCACACGCTCCCCTCCTTCCCCTTTTAGCCTAACAATCCCACCCCTGGTCTTTCTTCTTTTACTAACATACCTGCAGTGTTGTCTGTAGAGTCTTACAACACTAGGGGCACTGGCTCTGAGGTGTATATTACAATACTGGGGGTTTGGGGGCCCAGGGGTGAAACCCCTGGTGGGGAATCATTGAGGTTTTACTAACTGTAAAGGTGAAACTCTGGGCTCCCTTGAGCCTTCAAGCATTACAAGTAGAGATGTGAACAATGGGTAGTGCACTCCTTTTATGACAGTGGAAAGTTTAAAAACACTTCACATAAGAAGGGCTATTGGGCAGAGCAATATGTTAACATTTACTTGCTCGTCCTGTGTTTGGAAGTAGATATATGTACACACTCATAGCGGTCCAGAAAGTGAACAATTGATAATAGTGGTGTAGTATGATTATTATGGGCTGTGCACAGGTCAAGGTCCATGGATTCATAATGAAAGAGACTGTGATTCTTTGTGACTTTTATAGGCACATATCACTGCATAGGACTAGGGACGTGATAATACAGGTTGCTCATGCATTCCTTATGACTGGTGGGGCATGCACCTTCCATGAGATGTGTTGCATAGTCGGTCAAGTTAATAATGAAATAAAAACTTATGAATTACACTTTCTGAGTCTCTATATGCTTGTGTTTAGTGTATCGGTGAAACAAACCTAAAATTGCTGCACAGATTTCATAGAAGAAAGATTTAGAGGGGTGCCACTGGCCTGGAGTGAGATTGCAGGCCAGAAGTAGAACATGTCATGCCAAGGTATTCTGTATGAATCAGATTGTGCTTATATGTTATGCAGTATTATTATGCACATAATGCTGCATAGGACTAGGGGAAGACAATAGAGGTTGGTCCCACTTTGTTTTATGACTGGTTGAGGATGTAACTCTCTTAAAATGCTGTGTGAAATAGGTCATGGCAATGCTGAAATATAAAGGTATGAGGTAAATCTGGTTGATCCTGCCTTTCTGAACCAAACTTGCAGCATAGATTTTCAAAGGGGACACCACTGGTCTGGAATGAGTTTACAGACCAGGAGGAGAAATAAAACAAACAGGTCATGTCCAGGATTTCATCATGATTCGTGAACTAGATTGTGATAAAATGCATCTTCTTATTATTGGTACATATTACCCTGATGTGCTTATAACTGGTACAGATACGCATTGACGTGATGGAGAGAGAGTATAAATTTTGATAAATAGTGGATCACTGGATGGCAATACTGTTAATGTTTCAGTTGGTGACATCTCTTTGACATTGTCACAAAACTGTCCATAATGGTATCGACAGAGATTGACATTAATGTCTCTTGATCAGTTGTCATAATTGCTAAGGGATCAAGCCTCTCCTGGATCATTGCTGAATGAAGCCAAGTGTGCAGATGTCTCAGAACACTAAATCCACGTTCACATGAACAACTTGTGACAGGGATAGTCATTGCAACTTTGACTAATTTTTTAATGGAAGGAAACAATAGAATATCTAGTTTGTTATAAAACGCTGTCATGTCTTTCACCTCATTTTGAAAATGCTTCACAAAGTTCTTGACAACAACAACTTCTTCATGTGAAATATCAATTCCATAATGATCAGCTACATGTTTCAGAGATGCAAAGTTTAGAAAATTTGGTGATGAAGGTGAGCAAGCTTGAATGCCAGTTAATATGTCTTTGTTTACAGTAGAAAATCTTCTATCAAGCTCTGCAATCATTCTGTCCAAGCAAGCATACCACAGTTTGGATCTGAAACTTTCTTCATTATGGGTCACTTCACGTGATCCATAGGCTGTTTCAACAAAGAAATCATGAAACCTGGGATTTGTTTTGTGATTGCGATGTTCTGAAACCTGCGAAATTGATATATCAAGTCTCTCACAAAACTGACCTGCTTTATTGTATACATCATTGGCTGATGCCTCATTTTGCATGTCTGACAGAGTTGTGATGCCAGCCTCAACAGCTGTTACAGCAGTTGACAAGGTATTCTTTCTGCAGGAGATTAAACAACCCACTGGTTGTACTCAGTACTGTCTGAAACACAAATAGACAGAAAACTGTTGCCCAGCTTGCAAGCTTCTTTTGTAACCCATGAGCGGTTGCATCAGACCCCATAGGCAAACAATTTAAAAGTGCATCAAATGTTTTCAGCACAGCACTGATTGACTACAGTCTGCAAGACCATCTAGTATCTGAGAGCTGCACAAGTTCAGATGGTGTTAAGCCAAGGTCCCACTTTGCATTCATAAACTGCTGGTGTTGTTTCACTGAAACACAAAAAAAAGCATACAGAGACTTAAGAGTCTAGAAGAAGTCACATGCCTCTCACAATACTTTGCATGTGTTACAAAGCACAAGATTTAGTTCATGGGCATAACAATGTACATAAGTTGCCTTATCATGAAACATTCAAAATCTTTCTTGAACCCCACTTATATGACTGCTCATCACAGAAGCCCCATCGTAAACCTGAGCAACACACAACAGTTTGTCAATTGCATGTTTTTTTCTAACAGTCTTCTAAAGCAGCAGTGAAACTGACAGCATCAAACTTCTCCATTTTAGTAAACCCAAGAAATCTTTCCATTATCTGTCCCTCACTGTTTACACAGCAAACACAGACAGCTAGCTGTTCATATTTTTTTACTATCTCTGTGTAACCCCCTGCCGGCCTCCTTATTTAACTAGAAGGCACACCTCTCACCACCAAAACAGGTCTAGGGGTAGAAACAGAGAGGGATGGGGGTTTACATACGATTAAACAACAGATACACAAATTAGAAAACTGTGTCTGATTGCCCACCATAGACAAGATGAGAACAATGCAGACCGCCACCAGGTGTGGCACAAAATACCTGGCACACACCGGGTGGGACCAATGAATGGCCAACAGCCCAGGTCCCAGGGAGAAAACATTTGCTCAGGGCTATGCTAGGTTTGCACTTCTGGACAGCGGTACACAACGAAATTTCACACGGGGAGCAATGCCAAGAATGTCCATACCAGGTTGGGATTCTAGAGTGTGGCTTTATTCCATAACATAGTAGGAACAACACAAAGCAAAGATGGACCTCCAAGGGTTACACACACTAAATGCAGACATCTAAGTTACAGAACTACAAGAATTCCCATTTAGCATAGGATAACTGTAGAACTTGTGGACTAGCTACCAGTAGAACACACTCTCCCTCGACTAGGCACATATGTCCAGTACTTGGTCACTTTCCATCGACTAGGCACATCCAGCCAGCACTTGGACACTTCCCATATTGCATAGGATAAATTATGTGGTACTTGGACCACACAGAGCACAACACTGAAACTTAGAAACATAGAAGTTGACAGCAGATAAGGACCACAAGGCCCATCTAGTCTACCCATTTCTTTTTCTACCTTATGAATGTGCCATCGGCCTTTACTCTGTCAATTACCTATCTATTCATACTCATCTCTATTGCTCCCTTATGCCTATCCCATGCCTGTTTGAAGCCCTGCACTGTATTCATATCCACCACTTCCTGAGGTAGGCCATTCCATGCATCCACCACCCTTTATGTGAAAAAGAACTTCTTCACATTACCCCTTAATTGGCCTCCCTCTAATCTCATGCTATGTCCTCTTTGTCTGCTATTTTTCTTATATTGAAACATGTTAGACTCTTTCACCTTGTTAATTCCCTTAAGGTGTTTGAATGTTTTAATCATATCACCTTTCTCCCTCCTTTACTCTAGGGTGTACATATTGAGCTCCATTAATCTGTCCTCATATGTTTTCTGATGCAGTCCCTGCACCATTTTGGTTGCCCTTCTCTGGACTGCCTCAATTTGGTTAATGTCCTTGTGAAGGTGTGGCCTCCAGTACTGCATGCAGTAGTCCAGATGGGGCCTAACCAGTGTCTTGTAAAGAGGGATTATTACCTTCCTCTTACGACTTCCCTACTAATACTCCCCAACATTCCCCTAGCCTTACCTACTGCTTTAATGGTCTGCTTGGATGATTTCAGGTCATCTGTGATGATGATGCCCAAGTCTCTTTCTTCCCTTGTGACTGCCAACAACTCCCCTCACAGCCTATAGGTGGCTTCAGGGTTTCTCTTCCCTATGTGAATGATCTTGCACTTCTTTGCATTAAACCCCAGTTGCCATGCTTCCGACCATTTTTCCAGTTTATCCAGACCTCTTCTCATTCTGCCCACCCCATCTGGATCATTCACTCTGTTGCAGATCTTGGTGTTATCTGCAAAGAGACAAACCTTACCCTCCGTCCATCTGCAATGTCACTGATGAAGATATTGAAGAGTACTGGCCCCAGGACTGATCCCCGATGTACCCCACTTGTGACTTACATCTCTTCTAACTGTATACCATTTACCACCACTCTCTGTTTTCTGCCTGTCAACCAGTTTGCCACCCGGTTGACCAACTTCTGACCCACCCCAAGCCTACCCAGCTTATTAATCAATCTTTTATGTGGCACAGTATTGAAAGCTTTGCTGAAGTTAAGGTAGGCGACATCAACTGCTCCCCCTTGGTCCACCACTCTGGTTACCCAGTCAAAGAAATCTATGAGATTAGTTTGACAGGACCTTCCTGTTGTAAACCCATGCTGTCTTGGATCCTGTGCTCCTATAGATTCCAGGTGTTGCACTATCCTTTCCTTAAGGAGTGCCTCCATAATCTTGCCCACTACTGAGATAAGACTGACTGGTGTGTAGTTCCCTGTCTCCTCCCTGCTACCACTCTTGTACAGCAGGATCACATGAGCCCTTCTCCAGTCTTCATGGACCTCTCCTGTGCTCAGAGACTCACTAAACAGTTCTGATAATTGCTCTGCTAGTTCCACCCTTAGCTACTTTAGCACTCTGGGATGTATGTCATCAGGTCCCATTGCCTTGTCCACTCTGAGCTTATTGAGCTCTTGTAGGACCCTTTCTTTTGTGAAGGGACTAGTGTACACCTCCCTCCCCCCATTTCCATGGTGCTGAGCTGTAGGCCCTGCTCTACTTTCTCTTCAGCAAATACTGAGCAGAAGTATCTATTTAGGATAGATGCTTTTACATGGTCCTCATCCTCACATGCCCCCTTATCCCCTTTGATCTTAGCAATATCCCCTATGGACTTTCTTCTTTCACTATTGTATCTATAGAAAGTCCTGTCACCTTCTTTTACTGTGTGTGCTAGTGTTTCCTTGCTTTGGGCCTTTGCCTGCCTTACTGCCTTCCCTGCTTCCCCAAGGGAAGTTTGGTATGCCTCCCTATCTTCATCCTGCTGCATTCCCTTATATTTCCTAAAGGCCAGGTATGTTGGGGTGTATTAGTAGAGGTATCACAAGTCGGAAGAGGGAGGTAATAATCCCTCTTTACAAGACACTGGTTAGGTCCCATCTGGAGTACTGCATGCAGTACTGGAGGCCACACCTTCACAAGGACATTAACCAAATTGAGGCAGTCCAGAGAAGGGCAACCAAAATGGTGCAGGGACTTCATCAGATGACATATGAGGACAGATATGTATACCCTTGAACAAAGGAGGGAGAGAGGTGATATGATTGAGACATTCAAACACCTTAAGGGCATTAACAAGGTGAAAGAGTCTAACATGTTTAAATATAAGAAAAAAATAGCAGGACAAGAGGGCACAGCATGAGATTAGAGGGAGGCTGATTAATGGGTAATGTGAGGAAGTTTTTTTTCACAGAAAGGGTGGTGGATGCATGGAACGGCCTACCTCAGAAAGTGGTGTATATGAATATAGTGCAGGGCTTGAAACAGGCATGGGATAGGCATAAGGGAGCAATGCAGATGAGTATGAATAGATAGGCGATTGACAGAGCAAAGACCGATGGCACATTTATAAGGTAGAAAAAGAAATGGGCAGACTGGATGGGCCTTGTGGTCCTTTTCTGCTGTCAACATCTATGTTTGTATGTTTCTTTGGCTCAGGGGCAATGTGAGGAAATATTTTTTCACAGAGAGTGTGGTGGATGCATGGTACAGCCTTCCTGAGGAGGTTATGGGGTCAAAAACTGTGGAGAATTCAAGAATGCATGGGAAAGACATTAGATAATTCTAGTGGGGGGTAGGAAGAAGTAGGCTATTGGTTAACTAGGATCTGCAGCTTATCCAATAGGCAGAAAAATAGGCAGACTAGGCGGGCCTAGCGGTCCTTATCTGCCATCAAAGTCTATGTTTCTATGCTAAACTTCCTGGTTTCTGCCAGGCACAGCTTAGTCACTTGTGGAGTGGGTTCTGAGTTTGCTTGTTTAATGTTAATTCAAAATTTTTGCACCTTAATAACTTTAGTACCGTTCAATGAAATTGCATGAACTTAGCATGAATGATCCATGTGACAAGTTCGTAATGCCTGGCAAGTTTTGTGACAGCTGCAAATCCTGATTCCGAGATCATAAAATTTAAAAAGTCTTTAAAAATGCATGTTTAGGCCACTTTGTTTTTCACTTGTGGAGCGAAGTCAGTTTAGAATTTTATTCCAAAACTTTCAGAGTAGAAGGGTCTTGGCCCTGGGGAGTGCCTTTCAAAGCTGTCATTAAAAAATATCAATCGGCTCTCAAGTTACAAGATTTTGCAATTTAGCTTCTGAACATGCTCAGTAGGGTTCTAAGTTAACCCTCTGATATGAACAATGAATTCTATGTTTGCAGGCTGTTTTATCTTCACAAAATTCTGGGGGGTTGTTTGGTAAAAAATGACCCAGAAATACATTTTCTGGCCACCCAAAAATTCTTAGATCACCAGCTTAGTGAGGACTGAGATTTTATTGTCACTAGCTGAGCATTATTTGTTTGCACTTAAAAAATAGATTGTTCTGTCAAATACCAATTTTTATGTTTGAACAAAGAATTCTATGGTTGCCAATTCAGTGCAGACAAAGGGGGACATATTCAGAGCTGGCCGTATGTGTGCACATAATAGTGTGTCATGCAAATATGTTGTGCTGGCCAGCTCTGATATGATATTCATACAGAATGCATAATCCGACCAAACCACACTTTCTGCATGAATATCAGACCATGAATGTGTGGCACATATCAGGCAGCCACAATGTATGGCATGACACATCCAGGGTGCTGTGCAGAAGACTGCCCAGAGGAGAATGCGTGATGCATACCTGGATGCGCAGCATCCCCCATGGCCAATATTCAGCCCAAACATGCAAATGAGCTAATTGAGTTTGCATGGTACAAAGGGGCCTCATACATGCCCATTATGGGCTCATTTGCATGGCTGTGCCTGGCTGAATGAGCTGGTAGAGCCCACTCTCCCAAGCCCCATTCACTGTAGTGCACAGACACATGTTACATTGTGTGGTTGACCTCTCCCACTGCCCAATCCCCATAAAATAAATACATCCCCAGCACTTTTCCATAGTGTAGCAGCCCTCCCATCTAAATCCCTGGGTATTGCCAAATCACGAGAGCCCCAGTAACCGTACTGTAGATCCTCTCCCCTGCACCAATTGCCGGTGCAACAGACCAGACCTGATCCCTGTCCCTGGTGGCTAGTGCTCCCCACCTCGGTAGGTAGTACCAATTCCCCCCAGCCACACCCCAACCAGACCAGTGCCAGTGACTGGCACAGCTTTCACCACCTACCAGAGCCAGCTGCTGACTGAGCTGGACTGTATCACATACAGTATATAGTACCCGCTCATTGGCTGACATGACAGCCAATGGGTGTGTCCTACTTACTGTATGCAGTATGGTCCAGATCAGTCAGCAGCTGACTGTGGTAGGGAGGTGAGTCCTATGCCAGTCGCTGGTGCTGGTCTTGTTGGGGTGTGGCTGTGGGGAATTGGTACCACCTACCGCATTGGGGGCACTAGCCACCAGGGACAGGGGTCGGGGCTGATCTGTTGCACCAGCGATCAGTGCAGGGGTGAGGATCGACAGTATGGTTACTGGGGCTTGGGTGATTTGATAGTGCTTGGGGCGGTGTGGTGGGGGGCTGCTCCACTATAGAAAAATGCTGGGGATTGATTTACTTCATGGGGATTGGGCAGTGGGAGGGGGACACTACACTATGGAAAGGTAATGGGGTTTTATTTACTTTATGGGGGTCATGCAGCAAGAAGGGGCACTACACTATGGTGAAGGGTGAGGCGGAAAGGACATTTGGGACGGTGCTCAGGGCTGGGGCATAACTATGCTCTGGTGCAGCCTGCCATAGTTGCACTTGGGGGGGTTGACTATTGCGATGCAGGGCATATGCATGTGGAATCCCTCATTTGCATTCTTGCATAGCAATATTCTGTGTAGAGGTGCAGCTGGGTGTGAGGGGTGCTTTGGGGTGGTTGAATATTGCCATGCCTCCCAACAGCCCTCATAAGTCAGGGGATGCATGGCGCATCCAGGGATGCATCGTGTATCTCCTTTGAAAATGTGCCCCAGAGATTTCTTTGGTTGCCACTAAATGCTACCAAATAATATTGGCTCTTGCCAATAAAATTAGTACTTTTCACCAAAAATAACTGTTACTCATAACTCAACCTTTTTGTTTCACATTTTTTCATAACATCTTCAGTAATCTTATTTTTTAAAGCTCTTTGATGAACACAGTGGTTGGGAACCATCACTTCCACCTTTAAATGGGTTTTCATGTTGTGATGCCATAATAAAACATTTAAATTGTGGCTTGCATATCTGTAACTCCTTTGGATGTCCCAGAGGCTTAAAATATATGTTCTGAGAATTTGGGACATCAATATTGAAATATGTGTCATGCATTGCAATGTGATTGGGCTAGTATTCATGTAATACTGGACTAAATTCTGCAGATGCATGTAACACCATGGTAGGAGTTTTGCATGGGGACCAAAGTACATTATGCATATTGTGTATGCTTGGAATGACCCATACGTACATTAAGTTAATGCATGTAAGACCATGCTATGGTATTTGTGTAGGGCCTGAAAGATCCTGGAAACTGCACAGACATGTCAAGCATGGGCAGGACACTGCATATTTCTACTGTGTCTGCAGTTCTGCATGCTGAAGTGGCTGTGTATGTTTTGCAGTGTGAATCTGTGACTGCAGAAGTGTTGGCTGCACAGGGGAGAGCACTGCTGCAGCCAAAAATACTGTCTCTGTCTGTAGCTAGGATTAATGTTGTAATTTCAGCTTATTAACTTTGTCAAAAAGAAAGGAAATTAATTGCAAAAAACTGTTAATGCACCAGTTAGATTCAGCGTAATTCCACTAAAGTAGAGAAATGTGACTTAGGGTTTTCAGCTCTAACTCAATCTCCCAAGCAGCAAGAGGACAAGACCACACAAGCAACCACAAACAGCCATCATAAGCAAGGCCCCTACTTTTCTGCGGCACAGTGGGACAAAGTTCTGCGGCAAGACTACCATTTGCCACAGAACTTCTGCGGCGGTGGTTTGTAATTTCTGCGGAAGTTCTGCGGCACTAACAAACTACCATTTCACAGTGTCAGCTTGTCATCCTGACTTCACTTTCGTGGCAGTGGCTATAGCAATCAGGATGGGGGAAAGCTAGTTCAAAAAATAACAGACTTGTAGAAATAATTTTATGCCTAAAAAAGCAAAACAAATATTTCTCCCTCAAGGTCCTAGCCTATTGCATAAATGAAATATGCAGAAGGGACCTTATGTGATAAATAAGCTATTTCTATATGCATGGTATCTATACTACTAATGAGGTCTCCACTGTGTATCACTTATATATCTATGCGCAATCTGTAACATACATACATATATGTGTGTGTGTATAGTGAGAGAGAGAGAGAGAGATACTGTGTATGTGTATGTCTGTGTGTGTGTGTGTTATATATATATATATTTTTTTTTTTTTATTTCCATGAAATTACATCCTCATTCATACAAGTCCTATTGGAAATGGAATGAACAGAATAGAGGAGTTATTGCAAAACTCATTTATCATGCCAACCTGCTTCCTTGACACATTACGTAACTCCATCTGGCCACGACATGCATGTGAACTGATTGTGAGATAGAGCTCTCCAGCCCACCACAATGTGTCCACCGTGTGACAGAACACTGCACCATTCCTTCCCAGGCTCAGAGCAGTGATGTGTTCCCCCAAATCCTTGTGCTGCCCAGCCAGCTCACAGAGCTAATCTCTGAACCTGAGCTGCTGGCACGGAAACACAACATGCTACCCTCTGGCCTAACAGCTGGCCCTGAACACATTTCTCCATAACTTTTGGGTGACTCTATCAGCCAGTGACAATATGTAATCAATAAGCCTAGCAAAAATGTGTACAGCGCAGTTATTTAACAGGTCTGTTCTTTCAGCAGGTCTACACATTATTATACTCCACTTTTGTGGGTATAATTATTTTTTTTTCTTAAAAATGACAGGTAGATTCATTTTACCAGTTATTCATTTCAGATGGCATCTCAATACTGTAAAGGCACAAACAAGTTTATACAAAGTGAGATATGGACTTAACAGGTCTATGCTATTGACAAGGTTTTGTTTAAGTTGGCCCTAGTGCAATAACATAAGACTGAAAATTGTATTAGGCTGTAGTGCAGGAGGAGCAAATATCACCATGCCTGATGTGCTGTGCCACCGTCTCTGTGGCAGTGGGAGCTGTGGTAGATAAGTGACTGTTTATTTCTGTTGCAGAATACAGCCATTTCATTAGCTAATTTATGATGTTACAGCAATGATAACATCACATTCTGAGCATAGAGGGATTTTGGATATAAAAAGAGGGAAAGGAAACCAGATTCTATGGATAAACAGAAATATTAATAAACAAATCACCAAGAACAGTGAATTCTGCGGCACTGCAGAAGTTCTGCGGTAGATTGCAAGTTCTGCGCAAATTCTGCGGCCGCAGAATTCTAGGGGCCTTGATCATAAGGTAAGATAAACAACATAGTCCCTGAGTTCTTGTGACTCCCTCTAAAGCCTCCTCAGCCTGATTGGCCAAGCAATCACCATCTGACTCATTGCCACATGGCTTTGGGTCATAGGTGACAAAAACAGCTGCTGCACTTGTAATCCTCAGGCAGTATTTTTCAAATTGTCATCGTTTACATAATTCCTGCTGTTTAACAGTAAGTTAACTTGCTATAACAAGTTATACAAAAACAAACAAACAAAACAAAAAATCTAACTTTTGCTTTCATTTTCCTCCTTCTTATAACTCTGACCAGGTTATAAACCCAGCAACTTATCTGGAATGGATATTATTAACTGCAGATACTGTGGGACACTTTTCAGAAGGGCAGTTTTACAGGATTTCGGATACTGTCCCACATGCTGGGCCATTGGAGATCTAAGGGCTCAGCTCCAGGCAGCATGGGAAGAGATTGCATTCCTCAAATTGCATATTCAGGAGGAAATATTTTATAAGAACCGTCCACCATTTCCCCAACATCCAACAGAAGCACCTTGACCGCAGAGGATAGTTGATCCGGGAGGATGGAAGGTGGTTAGGAGGGGCAAATTGGGTGCCACATCACTCGGTGCTCTCCAATATATCACCTCCACAAACCATATGAAAACTGTGAACAGGAATCTGCCTCTATCTCCGAAATCAAACAAAGGGGCAGAGGACATGCAGAGCAGGACACTGCAGCACAGGAGCTTGCACAACTAAACTCACCCAAAACAGGAACAAAAACAAAAAAAGCAAAAAAAGGAAATCCAAAAAACTTCTGATCATAGGAGACTCCATGATTCGGGGAGTTGATGCCTATCTCCATCCGGGGTAATGGACAGATGTCTCCCCAGGTACATCAGTGTGGAGAAACACTGACCTCATTGTTAAAATTGTACAGGAAGCAGGAGAAAACATTGATGCCCTGGTACATATAGGGACTAACGATCTCACCAGCCAGTCAGTCGTGGAGACCAAGGAACACCTGACCAGGCTGGGTGACAAACTATTATCCAAGTCATCCGGCATCTCCTTCTCTGAGATCTTACCAGTCTGAGAGGTGGGCAGATGGCTTGAAGGTCAAAGAAGGGGAGATAGGGGAGCTAAACATGTGGCTCAAGGTCTGGTGCCAGGAAAAAGGACACAAATTTGTAGGGAACTGGCAGGAAAAAGGACACAAATTTGTAGGGAACTGGCAACAGTTCTGGGAGTGAAAGTTCTTTAAATTTGATGGACTGCATCTGATTAAGGAGGGAGTCAGTGCTTTGGGGCAGACTTTGATGTCTTTGCAGAATATTTAAACTAGCAAATGGGGAGAGGGGTGTAGCACCCGATACGTCGAACAGGAAGAACACCCTTCCCCCCTCAGCTAGTGGTCAAACAGGAGTTCAGCATGTTTATAGTTCATTTGTGTCACCTGGTAAGGAAAAAGGTCCGGCTCCCCATATGACACACAGGGGAAATGCCAGACCTCACCAAACAACTAACACACTGAAATCTGGCCAATGAAAAATCATTTACACAAATGCTCACAGTCTGGGAAACAAGATCCCAGACCTGCAGGCAATAATGACTGAGGCTAAACTGGACACAGTAGCCATTAGCGAGACATGGTTTACCAGTAACCACACTTGGGAGACTTCAGTACCTGGCTATGTGCTGTTCAGAAGAGACCGAAGTGCAAAAAGGGGGTGGCGGAGTGGCCCTTTATGTCAATGAAGATATCAAAGCTACAGAAATTCAGAATACACATAAGGAGCCAGAAAAACTGTGGGTCACCCTGGAAACAGAAAATGGGACAGCCATATGAACTGGGGTTGTCTACAGGCCTCCAGACCAGGGGGAAGACATAGACACATTACTGTTAAAAGATATACATAACATGACAGCTAAAGGGAAGGTTCTGATAATGGGAGATTTCAACATGCCAGATACAGATTGGTCAATACCAGCAGGAACATCTGCCAGAACTAGACACATAGCAGGTTCCCTGCAGGGGTAGGGCCTCAAACAACTGGTACAACAACCCACAAGAGACAGGGCTATCCTAGATCTAGTACTGACTAACAGGGAAAGGATCACAGATCTCCAGGTAGAAGGTCACCTGGGGGCCAGTGACCATCACATGGTATGGTTCAATTTGGCCACTAGAACTAAATCATCCCATTCCAAGGCAAAAATATGGGACTACAAAGGAGCTCACTTTGATAAGATGGCCAACAGAGTTAAGCTACCCCTGTCAAAAAGCAATACAGGTAAGGGAGTACAGGCAAAGTGGGCAATCATTAAGGATGCACTACTTGAAGCAACATTCCATTGTGTTAGAGAGAAAAGGAAGTGCAAAAGAAGAAAGAAACCACTTTAGTTCTCAAAAACAGTAGCAGAAAAGGTCAGAGCCAAAAGGCTGGCCTTCAGGAAATATAAGGGAACGCAGCTGGATGAAGAAAGAGAGGCATACCAAACTTCCCTAATGGAAGCAGGGAAGGCGGTAAGGCAGACAAAGGCCCAAACCAAGGAAACACTAGCACGAACAGTAAAAGAAGGTGACAAGACTTTCTATAGATACATTAGTGAAAGGAGAAAGTCCAGAGGGGGTATTGCTAAGAGCAAAGGGGGAGGAGGAGGACCATGTAAATGCATCTATCCTAAATATACTGTATACTTCTGCTCAGTATTTACTGAAGAGAAGGTATGGCAGGGCCCACAGCTCAGCACAAATGACACAGAGGGGAGGGAGGTGTGCACTAGTCTCTTCACAAAAGGAAGGGTCCTACAAGAGCTCGATAAGCTCAGGGTGGACAAGGCAATGGGACCTCGTGGCATACATCCCAGGGTACTAAAGGAGCTAAGGGTGGAATTAGCAGTGCCACTATCAGAACTGTTTAGTGAGTCTTTGAGCACAGGAGAGGTCCCAGAAGACTGGAGAAGGGCTCATGTGATCCCACTTCACAAGAGTGGTAGCAGGGAGGAGGCAGGGAACTACAGACCAGTCAGTCTTACCTCAGTAGTGGGCAAGATTATGGAGGCACTCCTTAAGGAAAAGATAGTGCAACACCTGGAATCCATAGGAGCACAGGATCCAAGACTACATGGGTTTACAACAGGAATGTCCTGTCAAACTAATCTCATAGATTTCTTTGACTGGGTAACAAGAGTGGTGGACCAAGGGGGAGCAGTTGATGTCGCCTACCTTGACTTCAGCAAAGCTTTCAATACTGTGCCACATAGAAGATTGATTAATAAGCTGGGTAGGCTTGGGGTGGGTCAGAAGTTGGCCAACTGGGTGGCAAACTGGTTGACTGGCAGAAAACAGAGAGTGGTGGTAAATGGTATACAGTCAGAAGAGATGCAAGTCACAAGTGGGGTTCCTCAGGGATCAGTCCTGGGGCCAGTACTCTTCAATATCTTCATCAGTGACATTGCAGATGGACTGGAGGGTAAGGTTTGTTTGTTTGCAGATGACACCAAGATCTGCAACAGAGTAGATGATCCAGTTGTGGTAAGCCGAATGAGAAGAGATCTGGATAAGCTGGCAAAATGGTCGAAAGAGTGGCAACTGAGGTTTAACGCAGAGAACTGCAAGATCATGCACATAGGGAAGAGAAACCCTGAAGCCACCTGTAGGCTGGGAGGGGAGTTGCTGGAAGTCACAAGGGAAGAAAGAGACTTGGGCATCATCATCACAGATGACCTGAAATCATTCAAGCAGACCACTAAAGCAGTAGGCAAGGCTAGGGGGATGTTGGGGTGTATTAGTAGGGGTATCACAAGTCATAAGAGGGAGGTGATAATCCCTCTTTACAAGACAGTGGTTAGACCCCATCTGGAGTACTGCGTGCAGTACTGGAAGCTACACCTTCAGAAGGACATTAACCAGATTGAGGCAGTCCAGAGAAGAGCAACCAAAATGGTACAGGGACTGCATCAGAAAACATATGAGGACAGATTAACGGAGCTCAGTATGTATATCCTAGAGCAAAGGAGAAAGAGGTAATGTGATCAAAACATTCAAACACCTTAAGGGCATTAACAAGGTGAAAGAGTCTAACATGTTTCAATATAAGAAAAATAGCAGGAAAAGAGGACACAGCATGAGATTAGAGGGAGGCCGATTAAGGGGTAATGTGAGGAAGTTCTTGTTCACAGAAGGGTGGTGGATGCCTGGAACGGCTTACCTCAGGAAGTAGTGTATATGAATACAGTGCAGGGCTTCAAACAGGCATGGGATAGGCATAAGGGAGCAATACAAATGAGTATGACTAGATAGGCCTTTGACAGAGCAAAGGCCGATGGCACATTCGTAAGGTAGAAAAAGAAATGGGCAGACTGGATGGGCCTTGTGGTCTTTATCTGCCATCAACTTCTATGTTTCTATGTTTTCTTGCTTCAGACAAAGCTAACATTAAAGCTCAAGAACAATTTGTTCTGTAGATACAGTGAATCCCACCAGGATGAAGCCCAACTCTACAGAATTTTGCAGTACAGTTACTGCAGCAAACAATGCAGTTTTAATGGAAGTTAATCCCTTTTGTCATGCAGGAAACCTGTGACACTGCGCTTCATCCTGGTGGGCTTCACTGTAGATGAAAGGACCACATTCATTCATTCCTGCTACAACAAAGAAGGAAAGGATTGTGGACTATCTTGAATCCAGCAGGTTACAAGAGTCTGAGGCAGCATGAATTTATGGGGCAGGTCATGTTAGACAAACCTGATAGATTTCTTTGATTAGGTGACAAGGGAAATAGATTATAGTTGGGCAGTAGGCATGGTCTACATAGACTACAGCAAGGCCTTTGACACTGTACCACATAGATGACTTATTAGGAAACTGGGCAGTTTGGGGGGTGCCAGAGAGCCATCTTCCATGTCAGACACACTCCTGCAGGCTCTCTCACTTGAAGCAGCAAAATGCATTAAAAATACAAATTAAACAGTACTTTACCTGGAAAATAACAGCAGCTCTGGGTGCAGTAGATATTTCTGGACCCACAGATACCAAACTTACTATGGTTAAAGCAAACGACAAACCACAGGGATCACAGAAAGATCCAATCATGCATTCCATTAATGACGCAGGCCCCACATGTAATAATGGGACTGATAACCAAAAGATCCAGATGGATACACCTTAGTAGACTATCCTCAAGTTCATGTGGGCCATGGACTGAAAGATCTAGGAAACATTGTAGAGACTGGAGTGCCAAGCTGTTGCAAGTTCCCTGACTGAAGAACACAGCCCACTGCGAGGATGCTTGGAGGCCTCGGACATTGGGGTCAATCTGGTGGTCTGTTTGGTGAATTCCTACCAACCACACACCACACTGGTTGGGACCGAGGGTTTTCAGACCCATGAAGTGACTGTTGCAGCAACTGGAGCAGTGGAACTCGATGAGGCAGATGTTTTGTGTCTCAGCCCTCCTTGTAAGATCTACACTATGAAGAAGCTCTTGGACACGGATTGGCGGCGACCTCATGGCCTTGGAGTTGCTTACTCTTTTTTCCACTAACTAGGCTCCGGGTGGCTGATGAAGGGGGGCCTTGGCAATCTGCTGTTTTTCAAGATGTGGGCTAATACCTGAAGCATACTAAACTTGGGCATGTTGCTCAACGGGCTTTCACCGATCCTCTGACTTCTGACTCAGAAGGGACATGAACAGTGAGTCATTTAGAAATTGGGGACTGAGTTTGGACTATAAAGTTCAATTTCTTTAATGTTTAAAATCGTGAGTCTGGTTCTGATTTATTGGGGAGGTGAAATGTTGAGCTTACCTCCTATTCTTATTATTCAACATTTTGAGAAGCATGATGGAGGGGAGTGTATAATAAATGTGAAAAATTTGGGTTATGTGGCATTATTCTACATGATGGTCACTAAACCATCATTTTGAATCCCTCCATAACGTGCCAAATCTTAGAATATTTTGACTAAATATTGTATTCCAACTGAAGCATTAGAGTTGTACAAGTTTATAAACACAACCTTAATTTACAGTAACGTTACCGTAGTTTGCAAGTATCATTTACTATTCTTGTGGAGGAGTGCCTGTACTAGGGGTCATTTCTGATTTGTGTTTACTCCCTTGTCATGCTACAGCTTTAAATAGCAATCTGTGGATTGTGTTAATGTCTCTGACTGAAATCTCCCTAATGGTCATACCTTATACTGCTGAAGATGCTGGCAATTCTTGAGTGATGTTTGGGACTTTAATACAGGACTGATTGTCTAGGATTACCCCCTATTCCTTCTGTACAAGAATAATAGGGCTAACTATTGTGCATGTTAGCTATTGGTGGATATGAAAATATGTTACCTATGCCCTGTATGAGAATTTGTGGATGTTAATTGTCTACTTACACAGAAAATTAATAAACATAAAATATTAAAAAAAGGAAACTGGCAGCTTGGGAGTGGGTCCCAAGGTAGTTACTTAGTATGAAATTGGTTTGTGGATAGGTGACAGAGGGCGGTGATAACGGAATTCACTCAGTGAATGGAGAGTGAGCAAGTGGGGTACCACAGGGCTCAGTACTGGGTCCAGCCCTCTTTAATATTTTTATAAGTGACATTGCAGAACAGCCGTGAGGGAAAGTATGCCTCTTTGCAGATGACACCAAAACCTGCAATAGGGTGGACACCACAGAGGGGTTAGAGAGAATGTGCAGAGACCCGAGAAATCCTGAGGAATGGTCAAGGGTATGGCAGCTGGGTTTCAACGTGAAAAAGTGCAAAATCATGCACATAGGGCACAGAAACCTAGAGGAAGAGTACCGTATGGGTGGAGAGGTATTGATGGACACCAAACTGGAAGGAGACCAGGAGGTAATCTTATCTGATGACCTCAAGCTGGCAAGGCAGTTTGACAAGGCACTAGGTAGGGCCAGTGGGATGCTGGGGTGCATAGGAAGGGGAATCACCAGCAGATGGGGGAGATGGTGTTGCTACTGTATAGGTCATTGATGAGACCCCACCTGGAGTACTGTGTCCAGCTCTGGAGACCTTATCTCAAGAAGGACATAGGTTGGAGGCTGTCCCGGAGGGCAATTAAAATGTTACGGGGTGCATCACAAGTCCTATGAGGAGAGACTAATGGATCTCAATATGTACACCCTGGTCAAGAGAGGGGATATGATAAAGACCTACAAATACTTCATGGGGTTGCACAAGGTACAAGAGAAGAATATTTTTCAGAGGAGAAGGTGCATAGGAACATATGAACACACAAATATTTGCCAGCAGAAGCAGGCCTATTTAGTGTGCTCGAGTGCATAGCCCAATCTATTTTACTGGTGCTTCCCTACCTTCCCCTGCCTCCCCTCATTATCCTCTACCTCCCTCACTTCCCCCCTACTCATACTTTCTCCCATTGCAACCCTCCTTTTTCCCTGCCCCGCCCCTTTTTAAAATGTCCCACCGTGTTAAAGGATATCACCTCCGGTAGCTCATTCCATTTTGACCCCATCCTCCCTGTGAAAAAGTGCCTCCTCATTTCTCTTTTAAATCTATCCCTGACAAGTTTCAGATTCTGCCCCCTTGTGTTCCACTCCCTTTTTGAATTGAAAATACCCTCCACTCTAGCCTTGTTTATACCTTTAAGATACTTGAAGGTTTCTATCATATCCCCCCCTCTCCCTTCTGTCTTCTAGGGAGTACATATCGAGCTCCCTCAACCTCTCCTTATATGATTTGTCCCCATGCCCTGGACCATTTTGGTTGCCGTTCACTGGCCCCCTCCAGTAGTTGGATATCCTTCTTCAAATGAGGGAACCAGTACTGCACACAGTACTCCATGTCCGGCCTCACCAATGATCTGTACGATGGCAGAATGACTACTTCCTTCTTGGAGGTGATTCCTCTGGTGATGCATCCCAGCAATTTATTCACTTCGGCTGCCACTTTCCTGCACTGTGCTGAGTGTTTCATGTTGCCCCTATCACCCCCAGATACTTTTCCTCCTCCATGCTGGACACCTGCTCCAACTTCAGATAGTAGCTGGCCCTCGGGTTCCTAGGCTCCAGGTGCATCACCTTGCATTTCTTGGCATTGAACCTCAACTACCACATGGCCAGACCACCTCTCTAGACTGGCAAGGTCCTTCCTGAGCTCCTGTCTCCCCTTCTTCATTTCCACCCTCCCACAGAGTTTAGTATCATCTGCAAACAGGCAGATCTTGCTACTTACACCATCCACTATGTCCTCAATAAAGATGTTGAATAGCACTGGTCCAAGTATCAAGCCCTGTGGGACCCCACTGGTCACAGGCCTAGGCTTGGATAATTCCACCCCCTCTACCATAACCATCTGGTTTTTATCTTGCAACCAGCTTCTTACCCACCCCTACAGCTTGTCACTGACTCCTAGGTTATCCAGCTTGCTGAGCAGCCTTCCATGTGGCACAGAGTCGAGGGCTTTATTGAAGTCTAGGTATAGGACATCCACTGCCTGACCTTTGTCCACTGACCTAGTGGCCCAGTTAAAGAAGTCTATCATGTTCGTCTGACAGGATCTCCCTGAGACCCCATGCTGCCTAGTGTCTTGGAGACCATTAACCTCCAGAAAGTCCACCAGCGTTCTTTTAGAATTGTCTCCATTAACCTGCCTATGATAGAGGTTAGGCTGACTGGCCTGTAATTCTCAGGTTCATCTCTGGGCCCACTCTTGTAGCATGACACCACATGTGCCATTCTCTGTTCCCAAGACATGCACCCTGTCTCCAGTGAGGTGTTAAACAGCTCTGCTAGGGGGGCCGCCAGTACCTCTGCCAGTTCCCTTAGGTTCCTTGGGTGTGTACCATCCTGGCCAGGTGCCTTGTCCACCCCAAGGGTCCTGAGACCTTCTAAGACCCTGTCTTCATTGATTGCCTTATCTGTCTCATCTCCCCCCATGTTTACCCCAATCTTCCCCTGCGGCATTGGTCCATCCTTTTCCCTAGCGAAGACAGAGCTGAAGTACTCATTCTGTCCTTTGCCTGCTCCTCACTGTTTTCCGCCCATCCACTCTTCTTCTTAATCCTAACAATCTCCTCTTTACTTCTTCCTCTCTCCTTTATATCTCTAAAGAAGTCCTTTTCACCTTCAATGATCCCCTGCATTAATCTTAGTTACTTTGCAGTTTTAGCTGCCCTGACCAGTCTCTCTGCCTCCCTGGATTTCCCTGTGTATATTCCCTGTCGTCCTCCCTTCTTGTACGCATGCACCTCTGATAGGCTGTCCTCTTCTCCCTCACCTTTGCTGCCACTTCCTCTTCGAACCTGCTTGCTTTCTTGGTTCTGGACATTTTACTCTAGGTCTTTGTGGAGGAGTTTGTGGCTTTGTTCAGCTCTAACTTAATGATGGACCACTTCTGCTCTGCATCCATTTCCAGCTTGATTTTCACCAGGTGCCCTACCAGAATGTCTACCATTCCTCTAAAGTCCACCCTCTTGAAGTCCACCACCCTTGTCTTGGTCTTAGTTGACTCTTTACCCATATTGAGGTAAAACCACACTGTGCAGTGGTTGCTGCCTGCGAGGGAGTCCTCCACTGCTACATCATGACCTGCTCCCCATTTGACAGCACAGGTCCAGTATGGTGCCCTCCATAGTTAGCTTTGTGGCCCCCTGCACCAGAAAGCAGTCCTGGAAACATAACCACATTTTAGTACCCATGCATGAGAACAAGGGGGCACATAAAGAAGCTGTATAGGGGAAGTTTAGGAGGAATGTGAGGAAGTACTTCTTCGCTGAAAGAGTGATGGATATCAGGAATGGTCTTCCAATGGAGGTAGTGGGGGAAAAACAGTGGGGGCTACAAGTATACATAGGATAGGCACAAAGGAATATTTGTTGGGAAATGGGGGGTGGCTAGAGATCAAGTAGGGTCTGTGGTAAATGTATAGGCAGGGAAAAAGGGGTAGACTGGATGGGCTTAGCGGTCCTTATCTGCCAACAAATTCTGTTTCAGTGTTTTTAACAGTTACTACTACATGGAAAATTCAAAATTGTCATGTGTGCACTGCATAATAACATGGGATACTTGGGAAATGAGAGACCTTTAGGCTTGATGCAAACTCACTTATATTGGCCACCAATGGGAAGTGATGTGCAGCATTACTGCAAGCAGTTCAGTAGGTGTGTGCAAAACAGACCTGCACAGGTGTACTTAAGTGTCTGGTGAAGTCAGGGCAATGATTGGAAGATTCCCAATTCAGTCAAAGGCATTGATTCACTTGTTCTATTGGTGGTTGCTGGGACCTTTGAAGTGAGGTTGCAAGGATCCTTAAAGGTAAACCCCCCTGGATAGGTTACACCCTTCCCCGCTAAGTAAATTGTGTCTGTGTCAATAGTTCCTACCTAGCATAGGTCACAGATATTCAACATCATGTATAAACATATATATTTCTGTCTAGTACCATACTTTGGAAACATATCTACATTTTAGTACTCATTTGTTCTTGTTTCAACCCACAACATCTGCAAAACATATGTGGGGCAATGATCTGGGTGTTATGTAGTATATACCTCTACTGTCTATACTGCATGCATGGGTAAGCTATGGAGGCACCAGGGGTATCATGGGTCAGTCTGAATAAAGGTCTGACATGTCCCATTAAAAGATGTCATGGGGCTGATGCTTCTTCTTCTGAATCTGGGGTCATGACTCCCATCTCCTTGACCAGTATAGGGGTATCTTCAGTTGCAGTGGGCTCCCTTATGTCTTCTGGTTCTGGGTGCTTTCTATCCTCTTCCATGATGTTCTCCTCCTCAGATACTAACCTTGTGTCCAAAGTCATAAAAGCTTCTGCATTTAGGACCAACTGGGTCTCTGGTTTGTTAGACTCCTCCTGAGGTATAGCTTCCAGAATAAGACTGGAAATGACCACTGTGAAGTGATACTGCACCAGTTCTGTTTCTTCCTTTAATTAGTCACTGTCCATTGCTCTCTGAGTGGCTTGTGGTACTTCCTTGATGGTGGGTTTATGTCTGCATACAGGAGATCCAATTTCAGTCAGCTGAGGCAACTCAGGTTCAACAAAAGTAACTTTAGTGTCCATTTGCCCAGTAGGCAATAAGTGATTCTGGTGTATCATCTGTGCCTCACTTAATCCTCAAGATGTATCTTATACACAGACATGCCCTGCACTTGTTGTGCTACAACATAGAGTGCTTCTCCACCTCACAACAATTTTAAGATTGTTGGGCTGTGCCAGATTCCTCAGTAATACTCCATCTCCTGGCAACAGTTCCTGTGCCTTCACATATTTATCACATCTGCCTTTGTTGCCAGCTATTTCATTTGGTAGCCAACTCTGAGGCTAGTTGATAAGCTGCATTCAGTTGATCCTTACAATGCTCACTGGGCTCCATTAGCAGAAACACCAGCACATGCTGTATGTCCACAGGTAGTCAAGCTTCCCTGCTGAACATCAGATAATAAGGTGAGTGGACTGTATCATCCATCTTTATGCAGTTGTACATGTGTACTAACAAGCTCATTTGCTAACTCCATTTGGCTTTGCTTTGGAGTCCAAGATACCTAGGATGTTTAACAGTATTCAGTTAAACCTCCTGAGTTGAGTATTCCCTTGTGTGTGATATTGTATAGTTCTAGATTTATGTATTTCCACAGGGATAACAGTTTCTTAATAAGCCTTCTCACATAGTCTTAACCCACAATTGGGTGGGTTCTCCTTGGTGCTCTGTAATGAATGATAAACTTTTCCATCAGGATTTTGGTGACTGGGGTGACTTTTGATCTTTGGCAGGGTAGGCTTGAGCATATCTTGAGAAATGATGCATCACTGCCAAGATATTATCAATGTTGCTGTTGTCAGGCTGTAGACTAAGAAAGTCAAAGAATAAGACCCTGTCCCAAAAAGCAAGGACCAGTTCTACTCTCTCATTTTCTGTCTCTCGTCTGTCTGATTGTGCATTCAAATTTTCTTGTGAGACCTTGAAACTGATCACTCTGATAGTCTCATGATTCCCCCCTCCCAATACCTCCCTGCCTTCACTTGTTGTTTCTTGCTGCTTCTATCTTTTCTTCACCCTTCCTTATCTGTGGTAATAAAAGTATATGTGACTCTGTGTAAAACTGGGATCCTTTGGTTTGAAAATGTATATAGTTATATTGTTGAAATGATTTCAAAAAGCTATTTGGAACTCAGGGGATTAATGTTGAGATGCAGTTTGGCTTCCACAAACTCTTTTGCAGAGTTGTCAGCAGGAGATCGGTTATGAGACACTATGTTCTATTTTGTTGCACCTGCAAGGAAAGAAACCGACAAGAACTCTGACACAATTTGTGAGAAACAGGATATCTCTTAATAAACTCAGGATGCAGAGGTTAATTGCCAGGAAAAGACATTATATATAAGGAGAGCAATCTTTAGTTGGAGAAAGAGAGATTTAGATTTAGAAATAACCTCAGAAAATGACTGGTTTTGTTTGAACTGCCTGTATAAAAGCTATCCTGCAAAATTGTATTTATGTGTTCTGTTATTAAGAATAAAACACTACTTGTGAATTTTATAACTCCTCCTGGTTTTTCAGTGCTTGCCGACCTTTGCCTAGATGACACATACTAGTTTCTTTGGGGCAACAGTGGAAATGTTCAGAAGAGGGGCTGTTCTCTTTGGCAATGTTTTGTACTGCACTGGCAATGTTTTGCACTGCACTGGCAATGTTTTTCACTGTACACATCTACTGAACTGATTGCAGTAGTGCTCCATACCATCTCCCATTAATGGCCAGTAATAGTGAGTTTATATCAAGCCCAATGGTCTTTAATTTCCCAGGTGTCCCACGTCATTTTGCAGTGCAAATATTACAATCCTGATTTTTCCATGTAGCAGTAACTGTTGTAGCAGGAAAAAAATGGAGCTTGCACCTACCTGTAAGGAAAATTGTTCTTGAGCCTTAACTTTGGCCACTCCCCCAATAGCAATTGAGTGTCAGTATGCCTTGATTCCCATTGAGTGGCATCCCATCCCTTTTGCCAGGCAATATGAATGTCCTGAAAACTGGGTCCAGTCTCTGTTTTTGCTGCAAGTCCTGGTGACTCAGATGCAGCAATTCAGTATGATCCAAGGAGTGAAACTGCAATAGGCAGTGGGAAGACATTCTCCAGATGTTCCCAAACTATCTGCAAGGTGGCAGGGATTAGCTGGGGATTGATCCTCATCTATCTCAAACTTCTTGCAGAGAGCCTTGACTATGGTTTCAAGAATCTGGATCCATTCCTTGTCTTGTAAGGAGAATTTACTTGTCATCTGGATAAGGTCTCGGCATCAACATGATTAAAACCATGTCTACATTCTACTCAATAGGGATATGTGGATAATGCTGACAGCTATCAATGTCTGGCAGCATCCAGCTTTGCTGGTGGTTTCATGTATGTTAATGGGTTGCTGTTGTCTGCCTTTATGGAGATGTGGCACCATAAACATATTTATGAAACTAGTCAACTATGGCCCATTATAGACCTTATAGACCCAGGAACTTCAACTTATGTATGGGGTAGTTTAATTCAGATTACGTCAGATTCCTAGAGGAGAAAGTCTGCAGTGGCTTGGTAGAAGACTGCTCCAAGTCTGCAAAGACTGGTGTCTCTATGCGGGGTACAGGGTTTTGCTGAATCTGCATAAGCCAGTAAGTGTGCACTGGTTAAACAGCAAATTATTTTCTGGAGTGCCTTTTCACATGGTGCATCCCACTGGGGTCCAGTTGGTTGGTTTGTTTCTTCTAAAGTAGTTTTTTATCTCAAGTTTAGCAGTAGTCACACCAGTTGGGTATAACCTTTGATGAAACATTGATAATAGCCACAAAGTCCTAAGAGCCATTGTAGAGCCTTCAAGTTCTGAGATCTAGGCCAGGTGGTTAGAATACCTCTTTTAGATACAATATGTCCCACATATTTTACAGAACTCGGGAACGATAGGCACTTGCAAATGGAAAACCTGAGCCCAAACCCATCCAGATGAACAAGAACCTTGAACAAGTGGGTTTGGTACTCTTGAAGGATCCTCTGTAACATGATGACATCATCAAGCTAGGGCAGGCATTCCAGCAGGTTCATGTCTCCCAGAGCAAGTTCCATGAAACACAGAAAAGGTGGCTGGGTCACCATATATACCTTGGGACATAAGTAGAATTTTGTAGAATTACAAAGAGAAGATTAAGTTGGTTTTCTCTCTGTCCTTCTGTCTCATGGGTGTCTGTTATTACCTGCATGTCTGGTCTAGTACTGAGAACAACTGGCTTCTGTTCAGGCAGTTCAAGGCATTTTGAATCCCAGGCATGGTTTACTGACCTGGTATGGTTCAGTTGTTTAGCATCTTGTAATCCACAAACATGTATGGTCCCATTCTTCTTTCTGATGACCACTATTAGAGACACATAGTGGCTTCTTGATTCTTTGATAATATCAGCTGCTAGTAACTCCAGAAAATGTCTCCTCACATCGTCAATGTCCGTTGGCACCAAACATCAAGACCTCTCACAGAAGGGTTGGTGGTCATACAGGCAGATGTAATGCCCCTGTCAGTCATGTGCTTCACTTGCACAAGGATTTTTATGACATAGGCATGTGCATGCACAGGAAATACAACAAACTTGATCAAGAGTCCATCTGGCAGTCCATGTTGTCTCAGGCATCAGTGGTCACAATCTGGTTGGTCACATCTTTCTTTAGTTTCACCACTCCACATATTGCATGTTCTGTGTTGGCTGGCAATGCCAACTGTTTAGTATGCTGGTGCCATACTATGCCAGCTGTGTCTTCTGTGTATCCACACATCTCAAGGGCCTGCTTATGGTAGGCTTGCCTCACCAGACCATGCATGGGCAAGGCTAGTCTTTGCTGTTGGGGCCTCTCACTCTTTGCACAGTTCTCCAACCATCCAAAACTAATGTACATTTGTTCCAATTAACACTGGAATGTGGTCGTACATCCTTGACTTGAGCATACCTATGCCAGAATTTCCACCAGTCCTCCAACTACCTTGGTACCTTGGTGGCTTTCTTCTTCTGGTAAGAATTTGTCATTTGTCCTTAGTTCCCTCTGGGGTGAATACAGAGGCATCAGCAGGATTACAAAAGTGTGTGTGGGGGGCACATGCCCTCATCAGTGACCTGTTCCAAAAAGGGTGGTCCAGGGGGAGATTTGCTCCCTGGAAGACATTTTGAAGAATTTGGTACAAATGGTACATTTTAGAAGCAAATTCTAGGAAATCTCTACCAAGACAAGCATAGGAATTTACTAATTGAAACCATGAAATACAGCAGGACAATTGAGCGCCAGGGAATGAGGGAGCAAAGTCTCTATTCTAGAACTGCTTTATTGCCTCAGTCTTTTAATCAGGTCCTCAGACCCAAACTGCACATGAACAAAAAGCACTACAGACTGTGTGACAGGCACTGCCAGCAAACACTGCTGTTATTTGTTTTCTGGGGTAGGAGTGGCAGATATAAAAAGTGAGCAGTAAAGCATTTTGGACTGCATGATAGTCACTGCTAACAAACACTGCTGTTATTTATTTTGGGGTAGGCGAAATATACTGTGGGCAATAAAGCACTATGGACAGCATGGCAAGTCAGATTCTGCCAGCAAACACTGCTGTTATTTATTTCTGGGGTATGTGAAATAGAAATACTCTGTGGTCAATAATTCTTTAATTCCCCTGGTCTCTGGTTCCTTCTCTCACTTTCACTATCTATGCAATCTCTCTCCTCTTTTATTTCCTTCCTTCTAGGCATAGCCCGTTTTAGGCACCAGCCAGATGTAGAGTACCACTTTAATTTTTACATTGCTTGCACTCATGTGCAAGAAATATAGTGCCATCATCCGAGTTTTCGGAGGTGTGTCAGCCCATCTTCCAATGCAGTCAGTGTGTTTGCAGGCGCGGCCCCAGTTCCCCAATCACTGCTGCAGCTGTCTATGACAAGCTGAAAATGCAGTGGCATACAGTTCAAAGGAAGGGCTCCGCTTCGAGTGAGGCAGGCTCTCTCCCACACGCACCTGCGTGCGCAAGCACACTATTGCGTGCTGATATGGCGCTCCCCACGCACACACTGTATGGCTGACGGGGGTGCCCAATCCCCCGTCGGCTACACGCCTCCTCCAACAGCTGTCCAGGTGCCATGCTGGGAGCCCACCCCAGTGTGGCAAAAACTGTTATAGCCGACGGGGGTGCCCAATCCCCCATCGGCTCCAAGGCTGCATGCCCCCCCAAAAGCTTTCCCGGTACCATGCTGGGAGTCCACCCCAGCATGGCAAATCTTGTTTTGGCCGACAGGGGTGCCCAATCCCCCATCGGCTCCATGTCCCCTGAACATCTTTTCCTGCTGCCACGCTTGGAGCCCACCCCAGCGTGGCAAACGTCCCGCATCATCTTCGTAAAAAAAAAAAACTGTGAATAAAAAAACAGTCCCTCGTAGTCTCCCTGCCCCCCTCCCACAACCCGCACCCACCCACTGCGCGCCCTGCCTCCCCACACCCCCCTCACTCCATACTTACCTCCTGAGCTCGGCGCCGATGATCATGGACCGGGAACACGTCTGCACTCTTCAAAGCTGACTGCGAACTGAGGAAAGGCCGGTAAGCTGTATAATGGGATAGATAGGGTTTTTTCAACTGTATTGCATATCTCAGGCATTTTTTGGAATTTTTGCACCAAATTTTCAACATGGGGTTTTTGGGACCCCTTCTCATGAATGCTCTCACTGTCATGGCGTTATTCGGGCCCGAAGGGTGATTTCGCAGTCACTGCACAAAATCACCTTTCTGGAATGATTAATGAAACGACACTGCCAGTGTTCATAAGGTGGGCTTTCAAAAAGCCTATTTTGAAAATTTGGTGGAAAAATTCCTAAAAATGACTGTTTTTCGAATGTACGTTGCACAGTTCCTATGCACGCTCGGAAGTTCACGAATTTTCAATATTTTCACTCCAGATTTTCAACATTGCCATTTTACCACACCTCCTTATGAGCAGTACAGCTGTCATTTTTCACATCCTGCCCAAAACATGTTTCCGCCCATGTAGCGCACTATAGTGCAGTCAGTGTGTGAAATCAATGTATGGGACACATTAAGAAAATAACAGTGACACTGTTTATTAGCAGATGTCTTAAAATGGCTATGTTGAAAATTTGGTAAAAAAATTCCTAAAAATGACTGTTTTTCGAGCGTGTGTTGCACAGTTCCTACGCACGCTCATAAGTTTGCGAATTTTCAATATTTTCACTCCAGATTTTCAATGTTGCCATTTTACCACACCTCCTTATGAGCAGTACAGCTGTCATTTTTCACATCCTGCCCAAAATGTGTTGCTGCCCATGTAGCGCACAATGGCGCAGTCGGTGTGTGAACTCAATGTATGGGACACATTAAGAAAATCACAGTGACATTGTTCATGAGCAGAGGTCTTAAAATGGCTGTGTTGAAAATATGGTGAAAAAATTCATAAAATTACTGTTTTATGAGCGTGCGTTGCGCAGTTCCTATGCATGCTCGTAAGTTTGCAAATTTTCAATATTTACACTCCAGATTTTCAACATTGCCATTTTACCACACCTCCTTATGAGCAGTGCAGCTGTCATTTTTCACATCTTGCCCAAAACGTGTTTCCGCCCATGTAGCGCACAATGGCACAGTTGTGTGTGCGAACTCAATGTATGGGACACATTAAGAAAATCACAGTGACACTGTTCATGAGCAGAGGTCTTAAAATGGCTATGTTGAAAATTTGGTGAAAAAATTTCTAAAAATGACTGTTTTACGAGAGTGCGTTGCGCAGTTCCTACGCACACTCGTAAGTTCGTGAATTTTTAATATTTGCACTCCAATGACTTCCAAATACCTAAACAGCACATAGAAGCAAGCAACATTCGGCATTGACAAATGCTTGTTATTGTTTAGGTTTAAAGTCAAACAACACTAAAGGGCATCACTAGGCTCTGTCTGTGGAGCATTCCCATGTGGCGTCACAACATTATGAAATTACTTGCTAAGGTATATCCCAGCAAACCAGAGGCTGATAAACAGACAGGCATTGGATAAGCAGTGGAGCACTAAAGACTAACATTGCAACCCCCAAAAAAAAAAAAATACGTAACTGATCATATTGAAAATAAATATTGTGCATTTTTGGAAAAAGTAAAGGACAAGGTCAGTTTGGCTTGGGTAAGGGCCCCATCACTTATCTCATTGGAGGCACCCAAAACTCTGCTTCCAGACTGTTCCTTCCTTGCTTTGGACCTACTCACACATGCTTTTCCAGGATGCAGCAGCTCACTGCAGTGTCTGTTCTGCTGAGCCTGTTGTCTCGTTTCTCCGGTGGGTGACTGGCTGGCTCTCTCCTCCTCCCTTCCTTCTATTTAAAAAAAAAAAATAATTCTTTATCCTTCTTGCTTCTTTTCCATTCAATTTTTTTTTTTACAAAAATCAGTATGGGACTTAAATTGTGTCTATTGAGGCCTGACTCCCCCGCTTTTATTCCCTACTGTTCCCTTACTCTCCTCTCTGTCCCCCCAAACAACTCAGTCACAAGTTGAGGATTTATATACAGTATTTTTTGTTTGTTTAATGAAAGCTTCCTTCTGGTTCTTTCAAAGAAACTAAGAAAGCATTAGCGCCAGTGCCAGATTTAGATTTCATCCCCAACTGACTTCTGAACTGATTCTGCTCACTCTAGTTGCTGCCACTGGTGTGAGACCGACAATTAGTCTGACAATATCATGACAGTCTGCAGGCAGTCTCCTCCCTCCTGACCTGTAAATTCACTAGCATCTGACAATGAAAATTGCTATGTGAGCTTTGTCAGTGGCAATTTGCAGGACTTGGAGGACAGTTGGGAGTCCCAACCATCCTCTGAGTCCTGCTGCATGGCGCCAAGTAGTCAAAGAGCTGAAGTGGTGACAGTGACTGGAAGACCTGCCGGTGACTTTGATTTGGAATGGAGCAAGGGTCAACCTTAACTTTTCTTTGCACTAGCCAGCAGGACAGGTTGATTCCAAACTGCACTAACCTGCAAATTGTTGCACTAGCCCACATAAAGGAAAAAAAGCAAGCCAAGAAAATACTCGCATTATTGCACATTTATCCTGGCCCCAGCAGAAAAAAAGACCGCAATGTCATCACACAAAGTGTGCCCCCCATTGTTTTGTACCATGGCCTCCTCTCTTCCTCTTCCTCTTTCTACCCCCCTCAAACCAGAGGACAACAAAGCAGCAAATATTCCATCAAGTAGACCTGGCTCTGCACACACAATAACTAGAATCATCATGCACCTCACCACACTCTCACCACCATCCACAGGACAATGAACAGAGACAGGCAGAGAAAGACACTGTCAGCCAAACCCTATGATCAGCTGGAGCTCAGCACTTCTGGAAGTTTTCACACAGTGTCAAGTGAGCCAGGAGCACATCTAGGATTTCTTTGGGGAGGGGGCTATACAAACCTAAGGGGCTTGGGGAATAGAAAACTTCATGACATTGTTATTTTTAAAAGTGTTGATTTTAACATGCTATGCCCCCAAAGTAGCAGATTTTTTTAAAAACATTTTCCTTTCATTAGGCCAGGGTGTGCAATACACAGGCGTAATACAATACTACCCTGTTTCTATGTAGGATGACCTATGCACCCCAGGAATGCTTTTTTTAACCTCATGAAAACAGGCTCAGACAGTTAAATATGTTCTCCCTAGAGCAGAGAAGGAACAGAGGAGACATGATAGAAACATTTAAATTTGTTAAAGGGATAAATGCAGTACATACTGGTAACTTCTTTCAGGAAAATAGGACTGTGCATATAAGAGGACACAACTTACGCCTGGTTGGCGGTAAATTCAGAACCAGTGTTAGGAAGTACTTTTTCACAGAGAGGCTCATGAGCCCTTGGAACAACCTGCCACCTGAGGTGGTGGTGGCTAAGACTGTCAGAGAATTAGAACGGACATGGGGCAGTCAATGTGGTCACCTCAACAAGAGCAGTAGATAGATGGGGTAGACATCTTGGGCAGACTAGATGGACCACACAATCTCCTTCTGCTGGCAAATTCTTATATTCGTATGTTCTTTCAAATTAGGTGTTTTATTAAGGTATTTTTACCACATATGCTCCAAAGCTTTGTTTTTAGGATGAAAGGACATGCTGAGTAAGATAAGTGTGGGCCTGTGTGGCTGGCATTGATTGGCATGGTCCATTTGGAAGAGCTGAGGACCCCTACACTTGCCAGTAATGGCAGCTGTGGGTCTATGGATACTCATTTCAAGTATGGTCTGCAATGATGTCCAGAGAAAGGTAAAGAGTTGAGAGATTTTAAGGGGAGAGGGAGAAGCTATGGTGTGTCTGGTATAAAACCCACCACCTGCAGAGCAGTATTCCTGTTAGCATTTTTTCACTGAAATGTTGGATACAGACACTCAAAATCTAGGGAAATGAGGGTCACTGGTCTTAGTAATGTGGGACAAATTGTCATATAGAGATACATTCACAAAACTGAAAGCTAGTGATTTAACAGCTTCTACTCTTGATCACACCCTGGACACTAGCTGAAGGTCCTAACAGTGGAGTGATAATCAAGGCCACTGATTTTCAGTTTTTACCAGAAAACCCGGTAAAATTCTGGAATTAGAGCTGCTGGAACACTGGTAAAAACAAAGATTTCATGGAATCTGGCAGTTTATATCAGATTAGTAAATCTACAAAACTTGTATTTTTTGGGATCCCCTTCTTGAACTGCCAGATAACTGCAGTTTTTAATACGGTGTTAATCACACCAGGCCATCTACAGCACAGAGATATTACCAGGAGGACTAGAGCCTGCTTGTCATTAAATTGTTTATTGAGTCTATTATCCATGTTACACAGTACAGTACAAGGTACATTAGACAGATTGAAATGCACATAGTATAATGTATAATGCAAGTGGTAATATGTTTAACATATTATTATAACAAGTAGCATTATGATAATTGTATAACTTGCAATTAAAGAAAAAGAGAGACTTGCATACATACTTAATTCAGTATGTAGTTAATAGTCTGTATTATAGTAAAGAAAAAATAACAAAGAAAAGAGTGTCAAAATATTGCAGTTAACAGTTCTATAATAAACAAAAGGAGCTGCGTAGGAATAATGCTATACAACTATATCAGTACTTAAAATGGTGCTTATTTTTAAGAGCAAAGAAAAAGTTTACCTATATGTATCACTTATGGGACTGAAGAAAGTTCAAATAATCCTGCCAACAGAGGTGAGATTTGTTGAGTCGGTCCGATGTTAAGTACGAGATCCGTTCGAGAGAAGAGGTGTGGGTTAAATTATTTAGAATGTCAGTCAGAGTGGGTATTAACTGAGACTTCCAGTGCATTAAAATCAGTCTCTTAACTTGCATAAACAAAATTTGAAGACATTTATGCTGATATTTTGTTAAGTTTATATTGTTGTCTATAACACCTAATAAACAAAGTTTAGGATCAAATAAAATATTATGACCAGTGATTTTTAAGACTAAGTTATGAATAGATTGCCATAAATTGGATATAGGTTTACATGACCATAGTATATGCATAAGATCTCCATTTGGAGCGTTGTAGCGCCAACAGTTATTATTAGGTAGTAAATCTATATTATGCAGATGAGCTGGAGTTTTATATCACAAATGTAGGATTTTATATTGGATTAGTCTACTACGCATGTCTTTAAAAGAGTCATGACAGAGTTTCCAGCATTTGTCCCAATGGGAATCAGATGTATTTTCATTCAATACCCGATTCATCTGTTTCTGGCCAGGAGGGATTGGTTCGGAAGCATATCTCTAATTAGTTTATAAATTTTACTGGTTAGGCCATAGGGGATATTAATCCACTTGTTAATATATAGGGAAGTTAATGGCGGGTTATTAATTTGCTGAATAATAGGGAGTATAGCAGATCTAACCTGTAAATACTTCCAAAATTCTTTTTTGGAAATATTCCATTTTATTTGTAAATTACCGAAGGAGTTTAATGTGTTACTATTATCAGTTAGGATATCATTCAAAAAGAGAATGTTTTTATGTATCCAGGAGCTACAATATATTGGTTTATTTTTTAGCGTGAACTTCAGGTTTCCCCGAATAGGTATATAACGTATAGGGGAAGGATCAGTTTTAAGCCATTTATGCATTTTAAACCAATAATGTGTAGATGCGTTAATAGTAGGGTGTTTTTTTAATTTAGATGTTAAAGTAGAGTAAATGAAGCTGTTAGGGGTTTGTCCTGGAGATAATGAAGCTTCCATATCATACCACAAAGGTACATTGCAATTAGGTTTAAGAAACCATTTAATAGTTTGTGAGGCTCTAAATGCCCAAAGGTAGGCTGTAAACCATGGTAATCCAAGGCCACCACGAGACCAATGAGATCATAATTTAGTATTACTAAACCTTGGTATGCGATCTTCCCATAGAAAATCTCCTACAATTTTATCAATTTTATAAAGAAGGCGGGGGATCTTGAGTGGGATACAAGCAAACAGATAAAGTATTTTAGGTGTGATATTCATTTTTATTGCAGATATTGTACCAAAAAGAGACAGATTCAGATTTTTCCATGTATCTAAGCTTATTTTATTATCCGCTAATAAGGGGTGAATATTTATGTCCCATATCTTATCTAAATCGGATAGTATTTTTATACCTAGGTATGTGATACCTTGTGGAGCCCAACGAAATCTGAGGCAGTTGTTCATTAGAGCATCACAATGTTTATTTAATGTTAATATCTCAGTTTTTTGATAATTAACCTTTAGTCCAGAGAGTCTGGAGAATCGATTAAGTATATTGTTAAGTGATTGTCCAGATAGTTTAAAATTTTCTAGCAGAATAAGCATGTCATCAGCATATGACAGTGATGTATATTGCCTATGTCCAATGGATATACCTTTAAAGTCATTATTCTGTCTAAGAAAGGTGGCTAAAGTTTCAAGAGCTAAGATAAAAAGGGATGGGGAAGAGGGCAGCCTTGTCTCGTACCCCTTGCTAATTTAAAGGGTTGAGATAATGTAGAGTTGGTAAGTACCTTCGCATGAGGATTTGTATAAATAAGCTTGATCCAAGAGAAAAACCGGTTGCTAAAGCCAAATCGTGATAATACCAGAGAGAGAAAATTCCAATCTAACGAATCAAATGCTTTTTCAAAATCTATAGCAATAGCTACTGCTGGAGAGGTAAGAGACTTAGCCCTATATATAAGGTTAATTAAGGAGCGTAGATGGTCGGAACCCATCCTTCCTTTAACAAAACCCACCTGAGATCTATGAATTAGTTTGGGAATATATGGTTCTATATGATTAGCCAGGATCTTGGCAAAAATTTTGCCATCTGTATTAAGTAATGATATAGGGCAATAATTCACCGGAATAGTAACATCCTTGTCTTTTTTTGGGAGGATTGTTATGATAGCATCTGTCATTGTATGAGGTAAGTAGCCTATTTTGGCAGATTCTTGAAATACGTTACATAATAAAGGGGATAACTGTTCAATAAGGATCTTATAAAATTTGACAGGAAAGCCGTCTCCTCCCGGAGAACACCCAGATTTAAGAGAAAGAATCACTTTTTTTACTTCTTGTGTAGTAAAAGGTATATCAAGGGAGCGTATTGCATCATTTGTAAGATGAGGAAGTACAAGTTTATCAAGAAAAGAGGAAATGTCTGAAATAGATGTTGGGGAGGGTGAGGAGTAAAGTTTCTTATAAAAGGCTGTCATAATCTCATTAATGGAGGATTCGTTAGTACGAATTTCTCCTGTCTGATCTTTTAAAGCAGCAATATGACATTCCATTTGTTGCATTCTAAGTCTGTAGGCAAGTATTTTACTCCCCTTTTCCCCTCCTTCCCAAAATTTTTGTTTTATTCTTAATAATGCTAACTCTGTTTTCCTAGAGATTAATACGTTGATTTGCATACGTAATTGTAAAATTTCATAATGTAGAGTCGAAGAGGGGTCAGGGTTAGTGTTGTTCGAATATAATGTTTGTTTTGCTTTAAGTAATTTTTCAAGATTATTAATTTGTTGCTCCCTAAGTTTCCTTCTATATGTTGCAAACCCAATTATTTTACCAGGTAATGTGGCTTTAAGTGCTTCCCAAGTAATACCCATGGAAGTATCTTTTGGATCGTTAAAAGCTATAAATTCTTCTACTTGTGTTTCAATCCAAGGTAGGAATTTTGGATCTTTTAACAGTAGGGGATCTAGGCGCCATGAGGGGGATTTCACGGGGGGAGAGCCCCAAGTAAATAAGAGTTTAACCGGGGAGTGATCAGACATGATTAATGGAAGAATCTCAGCATCTATTATATTAGCTGTAATTATGGGAGAAGTCAACCAATAGTCTATTCTGCTATAAGTCTGATGATGGAAAGAATAAAAAGTATAATCCCTATCTCTAGGGTGGAGGGTCCTCCATAGGTCAGTTAAGCCCAAGTCCTGCATTAACTGGGAGATTATGGTAGAAGTTTTAGGGTGGCTATCTAGTGAGCCATTACTTCTGTCCATATATGCATCTAAAGTAAAGTTAAAATCCCCTCCAATCAATAAAGGAGAGTTAACTAAGTTTGATGAAATTAAAATTTGAAACAGACTTTGAAAAAACTGAGGATCATCTGAATTTGGGGCATAAATGTTAACTATAGTTAATGGACCTGATGGGGTATCAAAGGTTATAATAAGCCATCTGCCTTATTAATCTTTCTGAATGTTGGAAGGTTTCCATTTCTTTTTTTTATGAATCAATATAGCCACATCTCTTTTTTTGGAGGAGGCAGAAGCCACAAACACCTGACCGACCCAATCACATTTTAATCTAATGCTGTCTGCATCCAACAGTTTAGTTTCTTGCAATAATGCAATCTGTGTTTTATGCTTTTTGAGATGATTAAGCACTTGTTTGCGTTTATTTGGTGCATTGAGTCCCTTGACATTCCATGTACATAACGATATGTTAGCCATCATATATTGAATTGTTTAATCTGTAACAGAGTAGATATAATGTCAGGGGACTCGAATGCTCAATTATGATCAACGAAGGTATGCAGATCACCTTATTGTATATGCTACATATAAGTAAACTATTGGCAGAATTTTTAAAAGACATCAGACCAAAAAGGTAGATACAGTCTATTTGTTCACCATCCTTGCAGCTCTCTACTAACATTATAACCTTAACACTAAAATACATCTGAATTATATAACAACAAGAAGTTACAATCATCTGAGATGAACAGAGAAGAAGAGATCGGTCAAAGCTCAAAAACAAAAGAAAAGGACCAAGACCACCTCTCTGTTCTCTAGGATGTAGCTTAACAATAAGGAAATATGATAGTACCAGCTGAGAGTAATGAAAGAAAAAAAATAAAGGAGAAGTACTATCCGATTTCCCTTAAAAAAGTAAATCTAACAAAGATTTATTTAACAATACCGAGGTATTGTAATTTTATACAAGACCCCAGAATGGGGTAGAGTATATTATACTTGTTTTACTCTTTTAGATTAAAGGTAATAGCGTTCCAGTAACATTGTCAAATCCAGCATCACCTGTAATAGATTGAGAACCAATGATCTGTAAACAATATGTTACTACAGTAAAAGGGAAGAAGAAAAAGAGAGAGAGAAAAAAAAAGGATTTAATGACTGCCCTAATCTAAATTATCAACATTATGTCATATTAGAAAGTTCCTAATATAAGATGATATATACCTGCAGTATCAATGTACAGTATTTAAACATTAAATATATTATATAATAAAATTAACACCGCCCTATGTATGCAGCAATTAAAGTATCTTTAATCCAATGAGTAGAGAAAAAAAAATGCTCTGTACTAATTTCACAGACTCAAGGATCCTGCAATAATAAAATTTCAGTAGGTTTCAGCTTGCTGTTCCATTGGTTACTGTGAAAGAAAATGTACTCTGTGTCTATATCACTGTTACATCGCTGTGACTATTATCTGATATTGCGATTCTTCCAAGTTCCCTCTAGGGATTTTACAGGTTCAATCTTATAATCACTTACATGATAAACCCCTATGATAATTTTAGCATACAATGAAATTGACATAGATGATTAGGTGTCATATCCAGCAACAGCAGTTATATCTTGTGAACTATTGCAAGGATACTCGTCAATGCACAGTCAGATTCCATATATAGAACTCAATGTCATCCACCCATGTAAATTGAACCCTTAGTGCGTCTATCTACAGGAGTATTATTATGTTCCAGAGTATAGGAAATAAACATTTCCAGGTATTGTTAATGCCGATTATGCAAGTGCAATGACCAACAGGCTGCCATCATCCATCCACCCCAGACATCACGGGAACAACCCCCTATCAGTATGTAGCAATAAATACCGTCTCTGGTAAAGTAAACAGCATTTGTTTTGTAGTGATTCAACTGAATAGTATCCCCTTTATTTTATTCCTATTCATGTGTATCTGGGTATCATCTCTAGCAGGTAAATACCGTGTGATGTTGTTACAACTATATATATCCATGCACGGACAAACTTTATGCCCAGATCTGGAATGGTAGCCATCAAATTACAATGATCCACAAATACACCTGTTAACAAAGATGTTTATTATATTTCAAAGCATAGGAGGGAAACAGTGCGAGGTGTTGCCCAAATCAGCTGTTGAGGCACAATAACCAGCAGGTTGTCATCGTCGGTCATCCACCTGAGATATTTCAGGCATACCTTCCGTTCAGCATGGAGCAACGGTCAGCATTACAGACAAGTCAGATGTACTATTTCTAATGTTTCAGAGGAGTAGTATCCCCTTTGTTTTTATTTTTTCCATGGCGTCTCTTCTTCAGGTGTTCATTCACTTTAAAAGGCGAGTTGTCTCCATTGCAAATCCAGGAAGCATTCATCGGTTCGCAATCTTCATCAACCATCAACAAAGTACTCAGTTCCACTTCAGGGAATCACTGGAAGTAGGTAAATCTTGCAGTAGCGCATATCTATTTTGCACAGTAATATTAGGGATAATTAAGTCAGTATTGATGGATTTGCCAACATTATGACTTATTGTTTCGGGGTTACAACTTCGTGTTTCAGAGAGATCAGCATCAAAGGTTAGTTTTCCCTGTGCACGACTATGTTGCTCTTTCAATGGTTTATCAGAGGGATCAGAAAAATTAGCAGTGTTCTCTAGGGCTTTTGAATTGAAGGTTTTTTCAATACTGGTAGCTATCGGAATGTCGGCTGCAAATTGAGCCTGTCGGGTCTTGGGGTCTTTCTGATTAGTTACAGTATAATTATTCAAGAAGACCATCAATGATTCTGGGTTATTGAAATCCTTAAATGAGTTTCCCATAAAGGCCCTCTTAGTTGCAGGGTATCTAAGAGAGAAATGAAGTCCCATCTGATGCATAGTGCATCTGGCTGTCATGTAGGCTTTCCGTTTTGTAGATACCTCTTTTGAGAAATCTCGAAATATGTAGATATTGTGTCCCTTCCAAGAAAGTTGTCTGATTTCTCTGGATTTTTGCATAATTAACTCTATGTTAGTGTAATTAAGGGATTTAGCAATTATTGGTCTGGGTCTTTGCTCTGTAGAAGGTTTTGGGCCTAACGATCAGTGAGAGCATTCTATTATTAGGTCGTTACCGGATTGGAGCCCCAGTATTTGCGGTAGTACATGTAATAGGAATACCGTAGTGTTCTTGGCCTCTACATCCTCGGGGAACCCAAATATCCGGAGATTATTTCTTCGGTTTCTGTTTTCCATATCTTCAGCTCTGGACTGTAATTCTTTAATAACTCGATCTTGAAGTCTGATAGTGGATTTTAACTCTTGCATAGCTTCTTCATTCAGGCGGACTTTATTTTCTGTAAAAGCGAGTCGTGAATCGATGGTTTTCATCGTTTGTGTATTTTGCTGGGTAGCAGATTTTAAATCCTTCATGTCTATTGATAATTTATTGAACATTTCTTCAATTTTCCCAAGAGGATTCACTTGTTTGTCAGAGTAGACCATTGTGGAGCTTTACAGCCTTCCCCACAAAGTCTATAGGAATTCTGATGATGATAAAAAGAGTCTTATGCAAAAAAAAAATTACCAGATTAGCTGTAGTACCTTTCTTCTTGTTTGTTCTCAAAAAACAAATGTTATATTTGGCTTAGATGGCATAAGATGATGCTGGATATTGTTTGTTAGAGAGGAGCTCTGAGTTTAAACCTCCATCTTGTTCGGAGCCAGGCCACGCCCCCCCAGAGCCTGCTAAAGTAGTGATTTTTTTAACTTCATTAACAGCCATGGAAAACCTGCACTAGTCAAGATGGACAAGTAGAGGGCCAGCTGCACTGGCCCTGGCCAATTTGCACTAGGTTTTGGGCTAGTAAAACAATGTTAAAATCAAACCCTGGGATGGAGGGTCAGGAGCACGCTTGTCATCTTCTTGTTACATGATGTCATGGCTGGACACAGACTAACAGGCAGCAAGAAGGAGCCTGGAGGTAGGTCAGATGAAGCCAGGACTGCAGTGAGAGAGAGCAGTAGTGAGACTTGGAGGTGGGGTGGCTTGTGAGGGAAGCTGCTGGCATGGTTCTGCTGGGCTATAAAACCCATGTAATTTAATGCAAGGATGAGAAAAAGACTGGGGGCACCAGCCTAAACTGGGGAGCACATATCCCCATTTTTTGGGCTAATGACACCCCTGGGTGAATACCACAAGTATTTCTACTGATTGCAGGTCCTTGTCACTTTCTACTGTGATACTGACTGTTTTGGTGTCAACATCATACAATAGTCAACTACCTTGGTTGAAAAATCAGTTAACATTTTGATACATCCGAGTTAGGGAGTAGGTCTTCTCACTCAGTCCCCCATACAGTTTATGATGCATTTTCTCAAGGATGAAGGCTACTTGGTAACCACTGTCCAAGGTAGCACAAGCAAGTACTTCATCAACATTTATCTTGATCTCCGAGCACCACTAGTACAATTGGCAATCTAGGGTTTGTCTTGACAGATGACTTTGTGACTGCTTCTGTGGAGCAGCTAACTCATGGGGCTCCAGTGCATTCCTTTATTGAGGTCTACTGCCATTTCCCTGGTCTGGTAACTTCCAGATGAACTGGTCTTGGTTGGAGTTAGAGTAAGTCTTCAGTGCTTTAACACTCCCTATGTCAATGCACTTCCTTCCCTCACTGGTAGCACAGAAACCCATCCCTCCTGCCTTGATATCTGGGCATCACTCATGGGATGGTCTGAATTTCACCTCCCCATGGGGTGAACTCCATTAAATCTGCATGGCCACTGCATTTACAGGTTTTCTTCAGACCTGTGGGTATCTATCTCTCCATGGGTCCATGACTAGTTGAGTAAATTTCTTAATCTGGACAAAAATTCCCTGTTTCTGGATGCTTCCTGGACCAACTCAGGGGCAATCCCCATTATTGTAGTAGTTTCCATTTGGACAGGAGTCTGGGAGTCCCCACAGAAAGAAATCTCTCCTCCTGTTCCTTGATTTCACCAACTAAGTCTCCACAGAGTGATAGATTCTTTATACTTTCCCTTGGTCTAAGATTCTGCAGGATTTGATCCAAGTACACAACTCCTTTTAGTACTTGTGCCACAAGCACACTGTCCATGTCTGTGGAAGACAGACTGTCTTTCCGTTACACCCAGTATATATTATTTTCCATGATCACCAAGAATTCTGAATTTTCTCCTTTTTGTTTCATAAGTGATAGCTATAGTATGTGAACATTTGGCCAGGTTTCTCCACATGTCCAAAAATGTGTCCAGGGTGGATAGATAATCTAAAAAAGTGGCATCTGTTTGACTGATCATTAGTGCTTGTATGGCTGGCACCCAATGCAACTCCTCTCAGGCATTTTACCATCTGAGCTTTCTTCTCAGCATCTGAGCACTTCAAGTCTTGTACCATCATGGTAGCTTGTTCCATCTATGTGTCAAAATCCTCCTCCCTTGGGGCGGGGGTGCATACCTGTGTCCATAAAAGGGATGTATTCTTTGTACTCACTCCTGGGCTTCTGTACCTTGTCAACTAGGTGATGTACTGCATCTAGTTAGCCCTTTATGGGTGCCCCTTCCTGTCCTGAGGGTGCAAACAATTCCCTCCACACAAGCCATTCTTCCACTTGATTCTTTCAGTTGTTAACAAGAAGCAGACTGGGGTCAGTGCCAGGGATGCTTTTCTCTGCCTGATAAGAATTTGCCATTTGTCTTTAATTCCTTCTGGGGTGAATACCTCAAGTAGTTTCAGTGATTACAAGTCCTTGTCACTTTCCTGTGACACTGACTGTTTTGGTGCCCACAACATACAATAGTCACTGTCATTAGCTTCCCAATTCCCTTTATGCCCTTGAGCAGCATTCCCACTACTTCAATTTTTCTTCATCCCTCTTGGACATTCCATAATAATAATATCTTTTTGGGGTCCAAACCCTCAGCATGACATCATCCTTCAACCTCCTGGAAGGCCACTGTAATTTCCAAGATTTAGCTGGTGGGGGTGGTAACAGAGTGTTTCAAGCACACAGACAGTCCATGTGGGTGACCAGATGGCAAACCAAACAGGAGATCCCAATGGTGAGTCTCCACAGATGTAACTGGGCAACTGTCAATGTTATGGTTACTGCTCCTGCCTTGTGGGCTCAAACAGGTTGGAAGCTGGAGTTTGTTAAACTCCTAGTTGGGGTTGGTATCCAGGATTAAATTTAAATAGAATGGTGACACCACACAAAGAAATGTTTAAGTGGGACTGGTGTAAGTATAATAACACCCCCTCAGATGCTGGACCTACCCACTGTCCCCACAGAATTAACCCACCCGTGAACCAACACAGTGAAATCACAGTCCCCACCAAGTGTACGGCTAACAATCTAAAATGATATACGCTCAGTAATTATGAACAAAAATAACAAGAGCTTGATTTAGGGTTGCAGATAAAGTCAATGGAGAAAAAGAGGGCTTATCTAGTGGTGTAGCAATGTATGATATTTCCAGCTGTATTTCCCAAGTTTGTCTAGGCACAGCTTTAATTAAATTCAATACCCTGGCTGCCCTCCCATTCTTCTCCTAGACATAACCAACTAATAAAGTAACCCTCATGTACACCACACACTTCAATCCCATTTCAATCCCACTTACCTGGCTGTACTGTCTAAGCCTCACTATGTTCACAGGTTCATGGAGATATTATGAGTCAGGAGGTACTGGACCTATTTGTGACCCATTACATATCAGTGGTACCTACGTGTGTTTTCTTCTCCCATATATATGTCCAGGGATTTTTCTTTTTTTTTATATTCTCTTTTTTACGCCCCCTTCTGTCCCCAGTACTTCCTCACCTTCAGGAGTCTCCAACGGCCTTTGTGTGTCCCTGCTCATCTGTCGGCATTGGGTGCAGTCATTCCCCTTCACTGCCTTGGTTTGACCCCCAGGTGGGTACGAGGTGGGACTCCCCTTTCCACCACCCCCAGCATCTGTGATTTCATCAGGGATCTGTCCGCAGTGCCGGCAGGGACCCTGGGATTGGGGCCTGAAGCTCCATCTATGGGGAGCACCGGAGGGTATTTTTCCTTTTTCGCCCATCCCATAGGGCATCTGCACGCAAGGAGAGCCAAGGAATGACACACGTCACAGCATGCTAACGCTCCGGCTCCTGGCAGACATCCTCTCTGCTACATGCGGTCCTCACTGCACCTCCACTCGTGGTCACCCAGGTGGTGGTATCGCAGCGGGACCCGCATCCCACCCAACCCGGAGGAGGAAAGCAGCCTCTGGGCACTCAATCCTCCTCCCTCCGGCCGGCCCTCCAGCTGCCCGAGTCCGTTCCCAAACCTGGATCACTGGCACCGTGAGCGGTAACCCTACCGCTGCACCGGTGGGCCAGCCCAGGGATTTTTCAAATATTTCCATAATGCCACTATTCACTACTGTTCAAGGCAAAGAGTCCCACATTGGTACCAGTATATGCAACCTCTGATTTCTAAGGAGCTCCATTATTAATATAGTTACTGGGTGCCCAGCTATAGAATCAGTGCAGACCCATATTCTTTTGTCACTCATGATCTTTCAGAGGTGCCTTGAAAGGAATTAAACACTTTATTTAGTTGTCAACTCATATCTCAAATTCCAAAGTGTCTATTTGCATTCCAGATAGCCTAGTCCATTAACTGATTTCCCAATTAACTGTTGTGTAGTGGTGATGTTGTGGGGGCAAACCTTGAATTACTCTCTGTTAATCCAGTCTATGGGATCTCCCTCAAAGCAAAGTGCAAAGGGGTGGTGACACAGCAGCAGTGAGTCCCATTCTGCTGATTTCAGCTTTCCTCTCGGTGAAAGCCTCTGATGTCAGCTGGGGGAAATGGCTGTCCTCCAGGTCCTGTCATCCCTCTGCTAACCTCCAAAGACAGCAGTCAGTCATTCTTTTTAGCACAGGGTAGCTTCAGCATGAACCATGTCAGGCTAGCTGACCATGTCCTGGCATCCAGTCCCTAGTTAGCTGCTATGACCAGCACTGAGCAGCAATACTGGCTGGGTAACTTCCCCAATGCAAAACTGTGTTCACAAGTAGGCAATTTGGTGGCTGTAGAGCAGCAAAGTCTCTCAGTTTTCAGCTACACAGTTTTCACTGTCATATCTCACTGTACAAATACATAATTACCTGCTTTTCTGTAGCAAGTGAAGTGCTTGGTCTCTCTCTGTCTCTCCCTCCCCTCTCTTTTTTATTCTGGCTTGCATAGTCTGTCCCTTTCACATTTCATGATATAGCAAGCTGTTTATCTTAACTGCAAAGCAGACTTCCATTGACCATGGTCAGCGGCACACATACCATGTTATGGAACATCCCCTTCTGCTCACTAGGGGAGTGCTGCTCTCAATTTGCTGTCAGAGCTGTCAATCACTTCATAGTAGGTCTGGATATCTAGCACTATATGAGTGATAGGTTGCTTCTAAGCTACATGAATCAATAACATCAATTACAAGTCCATGTGGCTCCCTCTGCAGGCTTTTTTTAATTCTCTTTTTATTGAATAAAACAGTGCATACAGGGATACATCACAAGTCAATTCATTTAATCTATTCAGCTGAGGCACAATGAATTAGTCTTAACATATTGCAAGATTATTCATCGTTTTTTACCCTTGCCTCTTACACCTCCCACCACTGATAGGTACTATCTTTATTCTGATATGTATTTGTAATTTCTGTCCAAATTGGAATGGGCCAGACATCTTTTTTTCACTCTTTGTATAAACTGATTGCTTTTCTCTTCATTAAAATGTTTGCTTGCACGCATGTGCAAGAAACATAGTGCCATCATCGGAGATTTCGGAGGTGTGTCACCTCCTCCTCCAATTCAGTCAGTGTGTTGGCAGGCGTGGCCCCTGTAAGCCAATGCATGCTGGAGCTGTCTATGACAAGCTCCAAAATGCAGTGGTATACAGTTGAAAGGGGGAGCTACGCTTGAGTGAGCAGTGATAAGATATCGGCTGCTCACGCACAGCCCCCCCACACAGATGCCCACGCAGGCATGCACACCCCTGCTCCCCACATGCACGCACTGTATAGCCGACAGGGTGCCCAATCTCCGTCAGCTGAGCTGCGTTCCCCCCGCCTCCCCCCCAAAGCCTTCCGAAATGCCACGCTGGGTGCCCACCCCAGTGTGGCAGCTAATGATAGCCGGCGGGGTGCCCAATCCCGTCGGCTCCACTGTCTAACCCCCGTAGTAAGTGCCGCTGGGGCTTATTCCACCCTGCATGGCAAAGCGATCATAGGCCGACGGGGTGCCCAATCCCCGGGCTGAACACCCTCCAACCATCCTTGTGCCATGCTGGGGCCCACCCAGCATGGCAAATATCCCGATAGTCCTTTTTTTTTTTACCTGTAAAGAAAAATCATCCCACTGAGTCTCCCTGGCCCCCTCCCACAACCTGCACCCACCCACTGCGCACCCAGCCTCCCCACACCTCACCCCATACTTACCTCCGGAGCTCAGCGCGACGATCTTCAGTGGACCGGGAACACGTCTGCACTCTTCAAAGCCGACCGCGAACTGAGGAAATGCCGGTAAGCTGTATAATGGGCTAGATAGTGGGGTTTCAACTTTGTTGCATATCTCAGGCATTTTTGGAATTTTTGCACCAAATTTTCAACATGGGGTTTTTGGGACCCCTTCTCATGATTGATGTCACTGTCATGGCATTATTAGGGCCGAAGGGTGATTTACGATCACTACGCGGTCACTGTGCGAAATCACCCGCCCGGTTCAATAACGCCATGACAGTGACATCACATTCGCGAAAGTCCGCTATGTTAATTAATTAAAATCAAAAAATTGACTGTTCTGGCATCGTTGTGCAATTCCACTGAGGCTAGTAAGTTCGCAAATTTTCAATATTTTCACTCCAGATTTTCAACATTGCCATTTTACCACACCTTCTTATGAGTAGTACAGCTTTCATTTTCACATCTCACCCAAATGTGTTTCGCCCATGTAGCGCACAATGGCGCGGTCGGTGTCTCGAAATCAATCGGGACAAATTAAGAAAATCACAGTGACATTGTTCATGAACAGAGGTCTTAAAATGGCTATGTTGAAAATTTGGTGAAAAAATTCTCAAAATGACTGTTTCTGAGCATCGTTGCACAGTTCCTCGCCTTTCGTGAGTCAGCGAATTTCAATATTTTCACTCCAGATTTCCAACATTGCCATTTTACCCACCTTCTTATGAGTAGTACAGCTGCCATTTTCACATGTCACCCAAAGCGTGTTTCCGCCCATGTAGCGCACAATGTGCAGTCGTTGTGCGAGATCAATGTATCGGGACAAATTAAGAAAATCACAGTGACACTGTTCATGAGGTGAGGTGTTAAAATGGCTATGTTAAAAATTTAGTGAAAAAATTCAAAATGACTGTATTTCTGACGTCGTTGTACAGTTCCTCGCCTTTCGTAAGTTCGCGAATTTTCAATATTTTCACTCCAGATTTTCAACATTGCCATTTTACCACACCTTCTTATGAGCAGTACAGCTGTCATTTTCACATCTCACCCAAAATGTGTTTCTACATGTAAGCACAATGGCGCAGTCGGTATACAAATCAATGTATGGGACAAATTAAGAAAATCACAGTAACACTGTTCATGAGCAGAGGTCTTAAAATGGCTATGTTGAAAATTTGGTGAAAAAAATTCCAAAAATGACTGTTTCTGACGTCGTTGTACAGTTCCCTCACATGCGCTTGTAAGTTTGCGAATTTTCAATATTTTCACTCCAGATTTTCAACATTGCCATTTTATTACACTTCCTTATGAACAGTACAGCTGCAATTTTCATATGTTGCCCAAAATGTGTTTCACACATGTGGCGCACAAATGGTGCTGTTGGTGTCAAAGCAATGTTTAGACAGATTAAGAAAATCACAGTTACACTGTTCATGAGCAGAGGTCTTAAAATGGCTATGTTGAAAATTTGGTGACAAAGTCCATAAAATGACTGTGATACAGTGAGCATTGCAGTTCCACACCCTCGTTACTTCATGACTTTGTAATATTTTCAGTCCAGATTTTCACCAGTGACGTTTTCACACTTCCTTATGAACAGTACAGCTGTCATTTTCACAACATGGCTGAAGTGTGTTTTCACAGTTTCAGCGCAGAGATGCGTGGTCGCTGTGGTAAATCATTGTTCGGCACAGATAAAGAAAACACAGTGACACTGTTCATGATCGGAGGCACCAAAATGCCTGAGTTGACAATTTGCTGTAAAAATCCCCAACCTAATAATATTACGGTGTGCGTTGTACAGTTTCATGTACGCCCATGACTTCATCATTTTTAAATATTTTTACTACAGATTTTCAACATTGCCATTTTTACACCTCCCCATGAACAGTACAGCTGTCATTTTTTACATCCTGTTCGGAATGTTTTTGCACCTGTGGTGCTAAATGCCGTAGTCACTGTGCATAAGCAGCTTTCGGCTAACAAACTGATATTCCCCCTGTTCATGTGGTGGGGTCACAAAACAAACATGTTGAAGATTTGGAGTGAAAATACCAATGAATGCCTGAGGTATTAGGGTTTCTAACTATAATGCCCAACCCTGTGGAGAATGACAGACATCAGGGGTGTGACTTGGGATTCTTGCCTGTGATGCTCATACCATTCCACACCCTGCAGTCAGTGAGAGGCATCGAGGTATGCCTTGGACTCTTCAGCCCCAATCTTCACCCCATTCTCCTATATCGCACCCATCTCACCATATTTCCTAATGAAATGGGAGTGCGCATAAGGAACCAAAGACCCCAAGGACCACCGCGACACTTGTCAGTGTCTGCCGGTTGGGGTGTGGTGAAATGGCATGGCCGTTATGCCTGACGACCCAAATGCACACCCCAATGCCTGTCACTCGCTGCAGGGTGGTGGTGGGGTTGGCTTCAGTTCAATACTTCACTGCCATTCCTATTACGCAGCTCTGTAACTTCTACACTACCACTGCCAATGCCAGCAAGCAAACATTCGGCATTGACAAATGCTTGTTCTAGGAGCTAATGATACCCAGTACCGTGCTTTCATGAAACAAAATCAGATATTGTATCCATCATGTGTAGTATCCACTGGAAAGCAGTTGTTAAATAAGTATGTGTGTTGCCCGATACTGTGTGTCAATTTCTCCATCGAGTAAATGTTTCCCATAACTGTTCTCCATTGTGAGACCGTGTGTGTGTGTGTGGGGGGTGGCTCAGAGTCTGCAGCCATTCTCTAGTTATAGCTTTCTTGGCCACTGTCATTGCAATGCCAATAAAATATTTCTGGTGCCTCTTAAAGTGCCCTTTGGGAAAATACAATAAGATGGCCAATTCTGGAGTCAGTGGGGAAAAATCAGTTTCGATTTTTGTAACTCTTGTTCAATGCCTTCCCAATAAGTTTTTTTAGGCTTGTGCATAGCCAAAGTATATGTGAATGTGTGGCAGCTCCTTCCCCCCACCCTCTTCAGCAAGTTGCCATGTGCCTTCCATCAAATATTGCTACCATGCGGGGAGTGCAAAAATACCTAACTGTAGTTTTCCATGCAAATTCTTTTAATTGTATAATGATGAGATTTTGTCTTATTGTGAATAGACCCTTTCCCAATGCTTGTCTATCATTTGGATGTGCAATTCAGCTGACCATGTATTTTCCGTTTTTTGATTTAGCAGTGGTGATAGAAAAGTTAAGGCTTTATACCCCCAAATGATAAAATGTTGGTGCATACCACTCATTTTCAAGTATTTTTTTAATAATACAGCCAATGGGTGAGGTGGGTCTATCAATTTCTCAGGACCTGGGATGTTATTTAGAAAATGCCTGGTTTGTTAAAATCGAAAATGATTTGTGCAAGGTAGAGAATACAACACCTGTAAGTTTCATCTTTTTTCTTTTTCTGTTCTTTAGCTATATGGGAGCAAAAGTGTAAGTACTATAGCAAATTTGGCAAGCATATGTAAATTCAGCCCTTAAAGGGACACTGTCAACCCCCTTAGGCCTCAAAGTGTCACTTGTTTAAAAAACACATTTTATGATTGCTAACATTCTGCAACGACTGCTGATGTAGCTAGTAGTTTGATTCTGAATCTCTTTTTCTTTTAAAAAGTGAAAAACAGACTGCCCACCATGATGGTGTCACCACACAAAAACAGGTTTGTTTACATTCCTTGATCAACTCCCACTGCATCTTTCCTGGACTTAGGAACACACCAAAACAGTCTAGCCACTCATGATGCAGTGGGAGTTTAGGTAGCTACTGCCTCATGAGTGACTGCACTGTTTGGGGGTGCTTCTAATGTTTAGGAAGTATTCAAGAAGAAGAGATTCAGGATTTGAAACAAAATAAAGTTGTTTATAAATATACATTAGCATGCATTTCAGTTCTACTAAACAAGGAGACAGACAAAACAAACAGCAACATTAATGAATTTTAGAGAAGGTAAGCAATCATAAAATGTGGGTTTCTAACTAGGAAAACTATTGTAGAACAGGCTGACAGTGTCCTAGCTCACTAACTAAAACTCAGATCTTCATGAAATGTACCATGTAAAGAGATACTGTTACTAAGAAGATACATACTACTTTTCACAGTCCTAGGGTCTAAAATGGCTGCGATATCTGCAAATGGTCATTTCTGATGAATCACCAATGCAACCCTAATATACAAGTGCTACCATGTATATATATATATATATATATATATATATATTCATATTCTTGGCAAACAACTTTGTTAATGCATCAATTAGGATTCCACTGACAAAAGGTGGGAAATGTGATGTTAGGGTTTCCAACCCTAACACTCCAGCCCCACCCTGTATGCACCAACAGGCAAGGGGGTGTGCCTTGGTGTTGTCAGCCCTAACACTTACATTCCATGAGTAAATAAGCTGAGAAACTACAGTATAGGAGAAAGGGGTTAGCGTTACAGCTGACAACCCCAAGGCACACCCCCACGCCTGTTGGTGTGTGCAAGGTAGGGCTGGGGAGTAAGGGTCGCAAACCCTAACAGCACATTTCCCAACTTTTGTCAGTGGAATGCTAACTGATGCATTAACAAAGTTTTTTTGCCAAGAAGTTCCTTACTTTTTGATCTAGTATAATTATAGACTTATTTACTTGAGGCAGTGCAGGGCCCTATGGGCCATGCTCTCCTATCCATCCATAATTTTTGAGAGATTGTAATTGTATCCTTACTTCCCTGTCAGAGAGCAGGGCCTTCCTGACCCTGTGCTCCCATCAGTCCATAATCATATCTGTATTTGCATGTGCCCTGTGATCCCATCCATCCATAATTCTTGAGGTAGTGTAGTGGTTTCCTTATTTGCCTGTGGGAGCATGGCAGCACAAAAAAACACCTAACATTGCAATGTTATCCTATAGAAAACACAGTAAAATGTGAAACCTATGTAACTAGACACCATATTAATATATTTTTATGAAACAAGCAAAAGGCACATCGATAGCACAAGCCCTTCGTACCCTGAAAATTTCAGAGCAAAATTGAAAACCATTTCTTCACAGTGTAGTAACAAATCAAGCATTTGTCAATGCCAAATGTTTGCTTGCTGGCATTGGCATTGGTAGTGTATGAATTAGAGAGATGCATAATAGAAATGTCATAACAGCCACACCATTTCCCCACACCCTACCCTGCAGACTCCGACAAGTGTCACAATGTGCCTTGGGGTCTTTGGGCCTTATGCTCACCCCATTCCATAAGGAAATATTATGAGATAGGTGCAGTATAGGAGAATGGGGTGAACTTTGGGGCCGAAGAGTCCAAGGCACACCTCAATGCCTGTCACTGGCTGCAGGGTGTGGGTGGAGGTGGAATGGCATGAGCATTACAGGTGGCAATCCCAAGTCACACCCCTGATGCCTGTCAGTCTCTACAGGGTGGGGTGTTATGGTTGGAAACTCTAATGCCCTAGGCGTTCATTGGTATTTTCACTCCATATTTTCAACATGGGTTTTTGGTGACCCCCACCTCATGAACAGTGGAAATATCAGTTCGTTAGCCAAAAACTCATTTTGCACAGTGACTACGCCATTTGGCACCACAGGTGCAAAAACACATTTCGAACAGGATGTGAAAAATGACAGCTGTACTGTTCATGGGGAGGTGTAAAAAATGGCAATGTTGAAAATCTGGTGTGAAAATATAAAAAAACTGAAGTCACGAGCGTGCGTAGAAACTGCGCAACGCACACCCATAATGTAATCACTTTGGAAATATTTTACAGCAGATTGTCAATGTAGGCATTTTGGGACCTCCGCTCATGAACCACGTCACTGTGATTTTCTTAATCTGTCCCAAACACTGATTTCCCACAGCGACCACGCATTTCTGTGCCGGAAGTACGAAAACACATTTTGGCCAGGGTATGAAAAATGACAGCTGTACTGTTCTTAAGGACGTGTGGAACAATGCCAGTGTTGAAAATCTGGACTGAAAATAGTACAAATTCGTGAACTTACAAGGGTGCGTGGAAACTGCTCAATGCATGTTCGTAAAACAGTCATTTTATGGACTTCTGTCTTCAAATTTTCAACATATCCATTTTAAGACCTCTGCTCATGAACAGTGTCACTGTGATTTTTTTAATCTGTCCCTAACATTGATTTAGCACACCAACCGTGCCATTGGGCACTACATGCGTGAAAACACATTTTGGGCAAGATATGAAAAATCACAGCTGTACTGCTCATAAGGAGGTGTGGTAAAATGGGAATGTTGAAAATCTGGAGTGAAAATATTAAACATTTGCAAAGTTACCAGCATGCGTAGGAACTGCACAATGCACGCTCATAAAACAGTCATTTTTGGGAATTTTTTCACCAAATTTTCAACATAGGGTTTTGGGGGGGCACACCTCATGAATTGTGACACTGTTGTTTCATTACTTGGTCACAAAAGGTGGTTCCACGCAGTTCCCTCAAAATCACCTTTCGGGACTGAATAACAAAATGACAGTGACTGAATTCATGAGGTGGGAGCCCCAAAACCCCATGTTAAAAATTTGGTGGAATAATTCCCAAAAATGGCCAAGATATGTGCCAAAGTTGAAAAAAAAACATTTATGCCATTATACAGCTTACCAGCATTTCTTCAGTTCGCGGTCGGCTTTGAAGAATGCAGATGTGTTCCCAGTCCATCGAAGATCGTTATGCCGGACTCCGGAGGTAAGTATGGGGTCAGGGGGTGGATGCGCAGAGGGTGGGTTGGAGGAGGGGGCAAGACAGTCAACGAGGGACCGTTTTTTGTTTTCAGGTGTTTGTTTTCATTTGAGGAAGACAACACGGGATTTGTGCCACGCTGGGGTGGGCTCCCAGCGTGGCAGCTGGAAAATTTTTTTGTGGGGTGTCAGTGGAGCTGACATGGGATAGGGCACCCCCATCAGTCATACAGATGTTTGCCACGCTGGGGTGGGCTCCCAGCATGGCAACTGAAAGTCTGCTTCTTTTGGGGGGTTCAATGGAGCCGATGGGGGATTAGGCACCCAAGTTATCATTCTGACTTTTGCCATAATGGGGTGGGCTCCCATCATGGCACCTAGAAGTCTGGGGAGGGCATGGAGCTAACGGGGATTGGGCATCCCCATCAGCCATACGGTGTGCGGAAAGGGGAGCGCATGAGCACAATAGGGTGGGCTCCCAGTGTGCTACTTGAGTGTTTGGGGGGGGAGAGTAGACACAAATGAAGCTGTCTGTGACAGCTGTTCAGGATGCAGTGCTGAGTGTAGGCACTTTGCATACTGCCGATGGCAGTATGTAAATTACCTGCCAACGCCAGTATGCAAATTGCCTACACATTACAACCACTGATTACAGCAGTTTTTCGCTTTCAACTGTACACCACTGCATCTGAACAGCTGTCATAGACAGCTCGGACATTCATTGGCGCCGTGCGGCAGTGCCTGCAAAAGGGAGCAGTGCATTGGAAGTGGGGGAGGCACACCTATGAAAACTCGTATGGTGGCACTATGGTTCTTGCACATGCGTGCAAGCAAACATAAAAATGACTATCTGAACCTCACATTACAATGTTATCCTATGGGAAGCTAACCAAAATTTAAAGCTGTAGAACTCCACAGCAAAGTAATATATTTTCACCAAACCATCAAAAGACACATCAGTGGAGCAAGCCTTTTGTACCCTGAAAATATCAGACCAAAATCAACAAACATTTTTTAACCGTGGCGTGACAAAGAAACAACTGTCTTAAAATTTATTTTTGCAAATTGCAAAAAATAATCTTTTTCTGTAGTTCCTTTTTCACAATTGGCAGAAAAGGAAAATCCTTTTTTCACAAATTGCGAAAAAGCATCCTGTTTCATGGCTTTTTTTAGCAGTTTGTGGAAAAGTATTTCTGCATGTTAAAAAAACATATTTCTACATCACTTATCGAAAAACTAACCCCAAAATCAGATTATATGGGTCCCGATTAGGTAAAGACAACTGTTGTCTACTAAACCTATCTATTTTTTCAGTTATTTAATTTTGTTGTCACTGCTAACTGAAAACAAGATGGTGGCAGCATTAAAAAAGATTCTGCATTTGCGGCAAAGAATCCTTTGTTGAGTGGGACATCTATCTGGTCCCATAGAAAATAATGGTAAACTTTGAAACTGAATAACTTTTAAACAGATTAATATTTTTTCACCAAACCTTCAAAAGGCACCACTGTGACCCATGACCTATATAGCCTAAAACGTTCAGACCAATATTCCACACTGGATTTCCACACCCATACATCTGACCAGAACGAAACTTGCCACATTAAGAGATGCAACATTTCATGCAAATTGCTTGAATGGTTGTGAAGTTATTAAATTGAAAAATTTTGAGTTTAACATAGAAGAAGAAGAAGAAGAATCAGGATTTATATAGCACTTTTCCATATACAGTGTATCCCAAAGCGCTTTACAAGCAATGCCATACTGGTAGTGAAGTGACTGAATGTGTAGTGGTGGCCATATCACACATCAACACCCACACACAGCCTGGACAACTGCATCAACAAGTTTATGGGAAGGGGGATGTTGGCCAGGACATTGGGAATGTCCTCTACTCTTTGCAATGAGTGCTCTGGGATCTTTTACTTCTATCTAGACACCCACCAGGGCAACACCAGGATGGGTAGAAGAGACTTTAGTTTAACATCTCATCTGAAGGATGGCACCCCAGCAGTACAGCACCCCCCTAATACTGCACTCAGATGCCAACATTTTAGGTGCAATTCCAATCCCAGTGTGGGACTAGAACCCACGACCTTCTGGTCCAGAGGTGGACGTGCTACCAACTGAGCCATGCTGAAGTGACTGCTCAGCCTTAACTATAGTGGTGGTACTGCACCACTATAATATTTATACCTATATCTAAATATATATATGTATTTATACAATAGGGGTGAGCATTTAACATTGAGAATAAAAACATGTATTCTCACTGCAGTGGAATAAATCTGTGATGACATAGACACTGTGAGTTTAACTCTTGATAGTCACACAGTGTCTACGTCACCAGCAGATCTTCTCACACTGGTGACATACGTTCCTACTAGATCCCATTCACGGATACCAGACCTAGTTCCCCACAACAATTTAATTAATCTATAACATGAAAGCACTCACAAAAAAGAGCTCCTGTCATTGACTCAGACAGTGATTCAGATGAGTAGCAACACAAACGAAAAGAAGACAAATAAAGAACACATTTATTTTCTTACCTTAATTTCATGTAGAAACTGTACCCTGTCCCCTACAAAGACAATGAAAAATAACACAAAGTACAGAGAAATAACACAAAGTACAAATAAAAATAACATGAAGTACATAAAAATTAAAAAGTCCAAATAAAAGCACTAGTTGCTCCAAGAAAAATATCCGAGATTTGAGTTCATAAGCATGAATAAACCATAAAATTAAATAAAAACACCTGATAAAGAAGTTGCCAAAACAATAATATTCCCCCAAAATAGAAAGTACACGGCAAAAACAAAAGTAAACCTCGCATACGCCTTGCGACTCAAAACTCCCAGAAAATACGCCCACCAACGAAAAGTAACCAATCAATAACGATGCACCACGCAGAATATGGAACCACAACCAGTAGAAACACAAGGAACACCCCATTCAGAAACTAACGCACAATGCAAACAAACTTGCTAATACCAAACAACAGAAGGAGATACACGGTACCCTACACAAAACCTGGATAAAAAAATAAACTGCACAGAAAAACAGGGGCCATTGTAGATAATCACACACATGATGTACGACATGAGGAATATGGCAAATATTCCACAGTCATCCATCATGTATCCTTATATATAGATATATATATATATATATATATATATATATATATTCATTGCAAAAACTCCATTAATGCATCAGTTAGGGTTCCTATTACAGCAATAAAAGTATGGAAATTTGTTGTTAGGGTTACCAACCCTACTCATCCACCCACCTCCCCACCCTCCACACACCAACAGGTGTTGGGGTGTGCCTTGGGTTTGTCGGGCCTAATTCTCACCCTATTCCATGTGTAAGGAAGCTGAGATGGTACAGTATAGTATAGGAGAATTCTAAATAAAAATAAATAAATAATGGTATCCATATGTGGGAGTGCAGGGCCCAGAAAGCACTCCCATCTACTCATAAGTGTAGAGACACAGCACAGTCCTAGAGACATGCCAAGTAACCCCTGTGATGCAAATGGTGCAATATCTCAATAACCATAGCAACACTGGAAAAAATTCCACCGCAGTTGTAATCATGGCCTGGCAACCTGCATGCATGTGGTGTACTAAGCTACGTTTAGCGGAGAATCCATATCTCAAACCATTTTCGAGATATAGGAGCCGAAAGGCACCATGGCCGCAACAGTGTTAAGCTGTGGGAAAATTCTAAATTTTTTTGGGCCCGTGCCAACCACCATCTTGTTGACCTTTTCCATGAACCAACAAACATGGAAAATACACAAAAAAATGCTATGATTTTAATAAACAAACATCAGAACCTAGCTAAACGGCACCCATTTAGCTAGATTCTGATATTTACGAAGTCTATGTGCAGAAATGCATTTTCTGGGATCCCAAAATCCTGGGTGTCCAGCTTAGTGAGAGAAGTGCTTCCCCCATGTTCTCTGTGTGAGAACAGTGGTAATTTCTTGACTTCTGCAGCTGCAGCTGAACTTGTGCTGCTGGCTACAGTGTGAGCTGTGAATCGCTGTTTCTCTGGTGTCTAGTGGCACCCCCACCCACCGATCGCTGTACATATAACAAAAATAACAATATTCCGTGGTGTCTAGTGGCACCCCCACCCGCCGACCGCAGTCCCAGATTCCCAATAAATAAATAAATAAATTCCCTGTTGTCTAGTGGCACTGCCCACCCACTGATCACATAGAAACATTGACATTTTCAGCAGATAAGGACCACCAGGCCCATCCAGTCTGCTCTATACATCGTACATGGACACTGACCCTAGGTGATCAATGGCTTTTCATCACTCCTTCCCCTCACCAGGTTCCCTTATGCCTGTCTCAGGCATGCTTAAACCCCTCCACCATGCTTGCCCACACTACCTCCTGTGGCAGACTATTCCAAGTGTCAACTACCCTTTCTGTGTAGAAAAATGTCCTCACATTACCTCTTAATCTACCCCTCTCCAATTTCATATTGTGCCCCCTTGTTCTAGTACTTTTTCTACATTGGAAAAGATCCCCCACCAGCACCTTGTTTATGCCCTTGAGTTACTTGAAAGTTTCAATCTCTTCTCTCCTCCAGTAAGTACATATTGAGGTCCCTTAGTCTCTCCTCATATGTTTTGTGGTGCAAGCCAGGAATCATCTTTGTCGCCCTTCTCTGGATAGTCTCCACGTTGTTTATGTCCTTGAACAGGTGTGGCCTCCCGAACTGCACACAGTACTCCAGGCGAGACCTTACCAATGTTTTATACAATGGTATCACCACCTCCCACCTCCAGCTAGTGATAACCCTGTCTACGCACCCCAGCATGCCACTGGTCCTCCCTGCCACCTTTGTACACTGCTTTGATACCTGAAGATCATCAGAGATGATAACCACTAAGTCCCTTTCCTCCTTGGTGACAGTCAGCCCCCCAACCTGTAGCTCTCCCCAGGGTTTTCTCTACCCAGGTGCATTATTTTGCACTTTTTTGAACTGAACCTCAGTTGCCACATCTCCGACCATCTTTCAAGCTTCTCCGGGTCCCTTTTCCTTTTCTGCACCCATTCTGGAGTATCCACCTTGTTGTAGATCTTGGTACTATCTGCAAACAAGCAGACCTTTCCTTCCAGTCCCTCTGCAATGTCACCAATGAAGAAGACATCACAGTCCCAGACTCCCAATAAAAAAACGAATTCCCTGATGTCTAGTGGCACCCCCCACTCACCAATCAATATATATTCCATGGTGTCTAGTGGTACCCCCCACTCACCAATTGCCTTCGGCTTTATAATATTATATAATCCCTGGTTTCTAGTGGCACCCTCACCCTCCAATCACTGTCCCTGGTGTCTAGTGGCACCACCCACCCTCTCTTCTATCACTGTCCCTGGTGTCTAGTGGCACCCTCCACCCTCAGAACGCTGTCCCTGGTGTCTAGTGACACCCCCCACTCTCAGATTGCTGTGCCTGGTGTCAAGTGGCACCTCCCACCCGCCAATCACCGTCCTCAATTTTTTTTTAACCAGGAAAGACACACTAAGCTGAAGCTTGTTTACAGGTGTGACCTGGAAGCACAAGGAAGTTAAGTGACTTGCTCATGGTCACAGAGTATGTAAGTGGGGGCTGTGAGATTGAAACACAGGTCTCCAGGTCTGCAGCTCAGAGCCTTAAACCACTGCACTATACTGCGCCCTTTTATTTTTATTTAATAGTCCCCCCCCACAGCCCATTGTTTGATTTATAATATCGATATTGGGGGGCCCAATCCCAATGTTGGTATTACAAGCCCCCCCAGCAGTGTGTGACATTGGGGAGTGCACCCACAGTGTCCCTAAACATTTATTTTACTTGACCCTGTAAAAAGAAAACAGTCTCCCAATGTCTTTTGCCATCCAATTTTCACCATGTCCTTATTGGAACCCCACCTCATGAACACTGGCACTGTAATTTCGTTGTTTGGGCCCAGAAGGTGTAATCACCTTTTGGAACCAAATAATGAAATGTCACCTCCAGGTGTTCATGAGGTGGGGTCCCAAAAAGGCCATGCTGAAAATCTGGTGAAAAATGCCTAAAAATGGCTGAGTCTTGCGCGTTCATTGAAAATTTTCTACGCACGTGCATAACTTTGGTAATTTTCAGTATTTTGACTCCAAATTTTCAGCATAGCCAATTTTTCACACCACCTCATGAACAGTACAGCTGTCATTTTTCACTTCCTGTCCAAAATGTGTTTTTGCACCTGTGGTGCAGAAGGTGTTTTCGCATGGATCTGAAAGCTAAGGGGTTTATGAGGTGAGGTCTTAAGAAGACTATGTAGAAAATTTGGGGTCAAAATAGGAAAAAATTTCAAAGTTATGACCATTCATTGCAATTTTACTACGCCTGCTCATATCTTTGAAAATGTTAAATATTTTAACCCCAGATTTTCAACATAGCCTTCTTATTACCCCACCTCATATTTGTCACAGCTGTCATTTTTCAAATCCTGGCCAAAATGTGTTCTTGCACCTGTGGCGTGGAATGGCATTGCAGTTGCACAGAATTACGTTATGGTGGGGATGCTAAAATTTTCTATACAAGGTACATGAGGTGGGGTCATAAGTAGGCTATTTTGAAAACTTGGGGTCGAAATATGTAACAGTGCCAAAGTTATGACCATTTGTTGCAATTTTGCTACACTTGCTCGTAGCTTTGGACATTTTCAATATTTTGACCCCAGATTTTCAACATAGCCTTTTTATTACGCCACCTCATGTATGTCACAGCTGTCATTTTTCCAATCATTTCCAAAATGTGTTTTCATACCTTTGGCACAGAATGTCTTTGCAGTTGTGCAGAATTATGTTTTGGTGGGGATTTGAAAATGTTATGCACTGGGTGCATGAGGTGGGGTAATAAGTTGGCTATGCTGACAGTTTGGTCACTGTTATCCTATAAATGGAAGTATAGGGCCCAGTGGGCCCTGTGCTTCAACAGCTACATACATATATGCATCTAAGGAGGGATGGGAGCGCAGGGCTGGTAGGGCTGTGCGCTCCCACAGGCAAATAAGGATACGATTATACTATCTCAAAAAGTAAGAAAATAAATAGCAAAAAACTGCATTAATGCTCCAGTTAGGTATAAAGTCACAAAACTAGGGAAATGTGATGTTAGAGTTTCCAAAGATAACACCCCACCCCCACTCTGCACACACCAAAAGGTGCCGGGTATGTGCCTTGGGGTCATCATCCCTAACGCTCACCCCATTCTGCTATACTGTACCCATCTCATCTTATCTACTTATGGAATGGGATGAGCATAAGGGCTGATGACCCCAAGGCACACCCTTGTTTTAACTTTGCAATGTTATCCTATGGGAACTGTAATTTTTTAATTATGTTTTGTATATGGCCCCTAAATTCTTTTTTTGGGGGGGTGTTATGTATTAGTGTTGCAGTACTCATTAAGAGCTTTATTTTAATAAATGGATTGGCCCTTAACTTCATATATTGATGGAGTTATGGCTTATTAAAGGAGGTTTTTTTTAGATACATTGGTAGGCTTCACAGCTAATTAACTTATGTTGGCATTAGCCTTTTCCAGCAAAAAATACATTTTTTATGAGGTTCTGTTTAAGAGGGATGGGATCGTAACTGAAACCAAACCCACAGCCTGGTGTTCCCTTCAACTTTCTGGTCTGCTGGAACTGCCCCTGCGCTGTGACGTTTTGCGATATCTAAGCAGGGAGAGCCCTATTAGTTGATCGGCGGCTTTCTTTTTTCTTCAGGTTTGCTTAACCATTTAGAAACAGGTACTGAAATCCTTCCCCATAGATGTCTATGGGTTGTGCCCCCGAATTCGCTCTGCTTAAATGTCACAAAATGTCTCAGTGTGGGGGCGGTGCTTGTGGAGCAGAAAGTAGAAGGGATCACCTTGCTGTAGGTTTGGTTTCAGTTACAATTCCCTTCCTTCCCATGTCCCATGATAAAGATCCACTCTCCGACTGAAGACACATCTTGCTGCTTGAACCATCGACTGCAATATGAGAAACTAAGTTAAGTGCAGTTCAATGCATTTCAATGGGGTTTTAAACTTTGATGCATAACTTTGTCATTTTTGCATATTTTGACCCCAGATTTTCAACATGGCCTTTTCGGGATCTCACCTCATGACCAACGGCAGTGCAATTATGCAAATCAGGCTCAAAAAATGATTTCTTGGTTGCTTAGTGAAATCACCTTTTCGATGAGGTTTAAAACTTTTACTGCTCTTGTTCATGAGATGGTGTCATAAGAAGGCAATGTTGAAAATTTGAGGTCAAAAGACATAAAAATGGCAAAGTTATGTGCATACATTGAAATTTTCCTATGCTTGCTTGTAACTTTGGTAGTTTTAAATATGTTGACCTCGAATTTTCAACATAGCCATTTTGTCACACCAGGTCATGAACGTGACAGCTGTCATTTGTCAAATACTGTCCAAAACATGTTTTCTCATCTGTGGGACAGAATGACATTTCAGTAGCATGGAATGATGGTTTGGCAGGGATTTGAAAATTTTCACCTACCAAGTTCATGAGGCAGGATAATAAGAACGCTGTGCTGGAAATTTGGCGTACAAATATGGTAAAATGCCCAGGTTATGACTGAACATTACAGTATTTCAACGAAGTTCACTAATTTTCAATATTTTGACTCCAGACTTTCAACATACCCATTTTTCCACACCACCTCATAAACGTGACAGGTGTCATTTTTTAAATCATGGACGAGACGTGTTTTTGCACTTGTGATGTTAAATGACATTTCACTAATATGCTAAAATTGGTACATGTCAAGTTTATAAGGGCAGTCATAACATGACTATCTTGAAAATTTGGGGCCAAAATAAAAAAAAGTGAATGTGTGAAGAGTGAATGTGTAAAGAGTGAATGTGTGAAGAGTGAATGTGTACAGAATGTGTGAGGAGTGAATATGTTAAAAGGGAATGTGTGAATAATGAATGTGCCATGCCCTACACTTCTATAGGCGGACAGAGTCTTCCCATAGCACATGGCCAAAAGGACCCTGCACACCAGCACCTGTTCTTGTGGGTCCCAAAGGGACCTGCATGAATGAGGATACAATTCCACAGTCTCAAAAAGAAAGGAAATTCTTCACAAAAAATTTGTAATTGCACCAGATAGGGTAACTTAACACCACAAAAGTAGGGAAATGTGGCCTTAGGGTTCCCGATCCTAACTCCCAACCCCACCCCCAAGTAGCAAAAGGAAAAAATTATTAAGGTCTTGAGTCTCTGAAGTCTTGAAGAATCAGTGGTGGGGTCTTCCTTGGGGTTATCAACCCTAATGCTCGCTCCATTCCCTGAGCAAGCAACATAACACATGATCTCCTTTCTTCACACAGGGCCTGCATTAACAAAGCTTTTTGCTAAGAATAATATATGATATATGTGTATCCACAGACCCACAGATTCTTGTCTTGGGGCTCTGTGATTCTGCATCCATATCTGAATTGCAGCCAGATGGACTCTTCCCTTGGCGCAGGTAATGCACCACCACACCCAGCCTGGGAAAGGACTGTGAAGGGTTGGTTGCATGGGCAACACGTAAGCATATAGCGAAGAGAACTCTTCTTGGCATACTGCTCAGAAGGCCCTCCCCATCTGCATACACCATTAGATGGACTCATGGCCCTGCATGTGTGCATCTGTAGCCAAATGGAAGCTCATGGCTTGGAGTACCCTGCACTTACATAGCCTCCCCAGACTGCCTCATAGATTCTTTGCATTCATAGGCACATGGAAGTTATGCAGACAGATGGATTTCTTCCTTGGTGCATCACCCAGATCCTGTGCATCTGGATCTGTTCATACAGGCCCCAAAGGTACATGCATGAAGTATAGAAACAGAATTTGATGGTAGATAAGGACTACTTGGCTGTCCAGTCTGCCATTTTTCCTTACCTATAGTATAACCTCAGACCCTATTTGATCTACAGCTCTTCCTTCCCCTTTCCAATACAATTCACTTGTGCCTATCCTATGCATGCGTGAACCCCACCACTGTTTTCACCCCCACCCCCTCTGCTGGAAGGCTTTTCCAGTAATCTACAGCTCTTTCTTGGAAGAAGTATTTCCTTAGATCTTTTCTGAATCTACCTCTATCTAGCTTCATAGCATGTCCTCTTGTTCTTGAGAACCTTTTTTTCTGAAAAAATATTTCCCTTATTTACTCCTGTGAGGCACTTGAAGATCTCTATCATATCCCACCTCTCCCTCCTGTCTTCCAGGGTGTACATATTGAGGTCCTTTAGTCCCTCCTTGAAGTGCTGTTGATGCGGACTTTGCACCATTTTAGTTTACCCTCCTCTATGCTGCCTCCAGTCTGTCTATGTCATTCTGGAGATGTGGTCTCCAGAACTGGACACAGTACTCTAGGAGGGGTCTTACAAGCTATCTATACATAGGGAACACCACCTCCCTCTTTCTGCTTGTGATACCCCTACCTATGCGCCCCAGCAACACTGACTGGCCATCTTTAGGTCATCAGGTATGATTAAGCCCAGGTCTATTTCCTGCTTGCTAGTTGTCAATACCACTCCACTCATTTTGTACTCTGCCCTGGGTTTCCGTGCCACAAGTGCATTATTATGCACTTTTTTGCATTTAAACTCATTTGCTATACCCTTGATGACTCTTTGAGTTTCTCAGATCTCTGCTCATCTTTTCCTCCCCCAGGGTGTCCAATTGCAGATTTTGGTGTCATAGGCAAAGAGGCAGACCTTCCCTTCTAACTGCTCTGCAATGTTACTTATAAAAACATTAAAGAAGACCAGTCCTAGCACTGATCTCAGAGGCACCCCTCTGGTCACCCTTCCTTCTCAGAGTGAACTATGCCCTCTGAAACCTATCCCCTAACAAGTTTCTTACACAGTTTACTACCTTTGAACTCACTCCTATGCTACCCAGATTGCTTACTAGTCTCCTATGCATAATGGTGTCAAAAGCCTTACTGAAATCTAGGTAAGCCACATTCACTGCTCCACCCTGATCTAATTCCTTTGTCAACCAGTCAAAGAAATCTATCAGTTGTATGATATGACCTCCCCCCATGAGCCCATGCTGCATTGGGTCTTGTAACCTATTGGATTCAAGATAATTCTTCAACAATGATCCCATTAACTTTCCCACCACTGATGTCAGGCTGACTGGTCTATAACTGCTGATCTTCTCCCTGCTACACCTCTGTGAAGTGGGACTACATCTGTCCTCCTCTAGTTCTCCGGAACCACTCCTGTTTCCAGTGAGTTGTTAAATAGGACTGTCAGAGGTGCAGCCAGTACCTCCCTGAGCTCCCTTAATACGCTTGGAGGCACCCCTTCCAGTATCATTAGTTTCTCCACTTTCAGATTAGTGAGTCCTTCCAAAAAGGACTATTGTCCACCTTCCTCCCTCCAAAGCTTCTGTTACTTTTTTTTTGTGGTTGCCCCCTTTCTCCTTCCTGTGTGAACACTGAACAAAAGTATTTTTTCAGGATGTCTGCCTTTTCCTGGTCCCTCTCTATACATTCCCCCCTTCTCTTTTTAACCTTACAATCCCACCCCTGGTCTTCCTCTTTTCACTTACATACCTAAAAATGTCTTGTCCCCTTCTGTTACCTCCAGGGCTGTTGTCTCTCCAGTTTGTGTCTTTGCACTCCTTATTACTTTCCTTGCTTCCCTCTGATTCCCCTGTATACCTCCCTATCATCCTCCCTCTACATCTCCTTATACCCAGCAGCACAGCAGACACCTGAGCAGAAGGCTTTGCAAGCACAGTCCTTTCCCCCCAGGCCCCTCGCTGGAGCAGGCAGCAACAGCACAGCAGAGCCCTGAGCAGAAGGTACTTGCCTGAACAGCACACTCCTCCTTGGGGGAGCTTGCAGTGTGAACTGTGCTTAAAATAAGGATTTAAGAAACTGAATTTGCCCTCTGCCCAGTGCAGCTGTAGAACTCTCTGTAATTGTTACTTTAATTAATTTGACTTTGCCAGAGTTCTACTGATAGTTTTTTTGCTTGCTTGCATGTACTGCCAGTGTAATTTACTGGATTTTACAAAGCACTTTAAGACTGTTTAATGTGTTGGGTAAAGCAGCCTACCTGTTATTTAATTTGATTGTAATACTGTGTGGCGCCTCATTTCAAGCATGTTCTTTGTTCTGTCTCTGGCTACCATGAATGTTACACTGAATCCAGATCCTTGTGAAGGCCTTTTGAGCCACCCCCTTTTGTATTTCTCCCCAGGCTGTGCAAGCACAGCCCTTTCCCCCCCAGGCCCCTCACTGGAGCAGGCAGCAGCAGCACAGCAGAATTCTGAGTGAAGATATTTGCCTGAACAGCACACTGCTCCTTGGGGGAGCTTGCAGTGTGAACTGTGTTTGCCTGTTGACACTGTGCATCAACTACCCCGCCCACCCTTCCACGTCCGTCCCTACATTTATTGGGGCTTGTGGTCATGTGACACTATCATGTGACCTGGCTTGAGTTTTCTAAGTGCCCATTTTCCCCTTAGCAAGTTATATTCTTTGGCCACAAGGAGTCACTAGTGAGTACTAATTGCTATCTAATTCCCTAGATATTCTATCTTTCCAACTACTCCACTTTGCTCCTCTGCTCCCCTAGAGTTATCCTCCTATTTCCTTCTTTCATTACTTGTTTTCCACCTGACTCAAGGCAGCTTTGAACCCCCAACCTTATACACTAAAAGCAACTGCCCTACCGTGGCGCTATTCTTGCAGCTTTACTATCCGTTATATTTCTGCATCTATTTTACCTTCTGCCCTGTTGCAGGACAGAAGGATGGAGGCTGACGCCAGCCTCCCCACCCCCTAAACTTAAGAATCTGTCCACAGCTTTCTCCTCCTCCCCAGAGCTCCCCTGTTGTTGTTTTGGTTTTCAAAAAAAAAAAGAAAAAATAGCAAAGGCAGTTACAAAAGTGATCTTGATCTCCCACCCCAATTCTCTGCAAGCCCACTTGAAATCTCTGGTCTAAAGCCCAGTAACCCCCTCCCAACCCATAACCTCACTTCCAATACCTGACTATGTATGTCCATACCCTCTCCCCTCTTTTCCTCCTCATTTTCCTCCCCACTCTCTCCTGCCTTTCCTGTACTCACCCTAGCCCCACTGTCTCTACAACTACCTACCTTATAATTCCCTGCACCTTCTCCGCTAGACTTGCTACCTCTTCCTCCCCCTTTCCGCGTCATATGCCTGTCTCTCCTCCCACATCTCTCCCAGCATCTTACCACCACAGATGTTAACCTTTGCTTCCCTAATCAGGGCCACCAGGCCTGCACCCAACATCGCATTTCACACTTGGAGATATAGGCTCCCTGCAACGTGTTCATTCCTTCTCACCCTACTCCTCCTCTTTGGGGACATCAACTGTAACCCTGACCCCATACTTGTACCCACTCCTCTTGACTCACACAAAGGCCTATCAATATCCCATATCAACATCAGAAGTCTCCTGCCCAAGACTGACCTACTAAGTTGCTGGACAGCTGAGCAAGCTCTAGATATACTATGCCTAATAGAAACCTGGCTCTCTGCTAAAACCCTTGACTCCTCTCTCACTGTCCCAAACTACACTCTACACAGGCAGGACCACTGTAAAAGAGCTGCTGGTGTAGCTACCTACACAAAACAGGCTGCTCATGAGCTCAGTAACTCACAAAGAAACTCGCCTCAGCTCCCATGAACTCCTTATGGTTCAACTCTCCCTTCTGGCCTCACTCCCACCTTTCCTAGGTGTGCTGTATCACCTCTCCCTGATAGTCTAGTGGACTCCCCACCCACTGAGTAACCCACATCCCACCCTGCTCCCCCTGTCCTTGCAGTGCCAAGGTGTCGGTGGGCAGCACCCTTCACAGACCACCATGGCTGCCTGCCAACTAAACTGTCATGAATGACAGCTTACCGTTACATCTACAATTACATTGGCTGACACTGTCGACCAGTGGACTTGCAGTGTGTACTGTAAGCTGTCATTCACAACTTTGTGAATGGACAAAAAGTTGTGAATGGCAGTGTACAGTACACACTGCAAGCCCATTGATCAACAATGCTGTCCAATGGGATTGTAGGTGCACAGTAAGCTGTCATTCATGACAGTTTAGTTGGCAGGCAGCCATGGTGATGTGTGGAGGGGTGCTTCTCATTGACACCTTGGCACTGCAGGGATGGGGGAGCTGGCGGGATGGGGTTCCTCAGTGGGGGGGTGGGAGGTCCACTAGACTACCAGAGAGGTTTAGGGTGAGTTATTTATTGATGATCAGGGCTGGGACAGGGACCATTAGATTATCAGGTATATGTGCTGCTTCTGTTTTATGTTAACATCAGGGTTTGGGGATGGGGCCACTTGACTACCAGGGAACGCTGGGGTAATGTCTTGTTATATGATTGGGGTTGGGAGGGGCTGCTAGACTACCAGGGGATCAGTGTATGAATTTACTGTGACACGATCAGGGCTGGGGGGGCATTAGACTACCCGGGAATTGGCTTATGCATTTCCTACTGACACGATTGGGGCTTGCTTGCAGGGCACCCAGCACATTCTGCTAGGTGCATCTCTTCCAGATACATGCAGAGGAGGCCAAAATGACATGCAAATGGCCCCATTTGCATGTTTGGGTCTGAATATCTGGAATTTGCACCCAGCATATCTCCAAGATATGCTGCACATTCCCATTCCAGATATTCAAACCTGGCAGGGGGATATGCTGGTGCATCGTCATTGGCCCCCATTTGCTCCACACACATTTTTTGATATATACAGATGAGATGTGCCATTGCACATCTCATTTGATTGTATCAATTTTGTGATCCGGTGCATCTCAGTTGCATGGTGCAACCACTTGTGCCATTTCTGGGCGCAGTCTGAATATCTGGGCCATAGTATGTACATTGACTATTGATTAGGTAGACAGATGTGATAGCTATATAAATCTATAATATGTACATTGACTATAGATTAGATAGACAGATGGGATAGATAGATATTGTAGATAGATAGATAGACAGACAGATAGACAGATAGATATATAAATAGATAGATAGATAGATAGATATGCATCTAATGTATGAGTAGAGAGAGAGATTTATTTTCTTAATGGAAAGGCATATAATACTTTAAAACATTTACCAGTGAACCTGTCTACCATTTACAAACCTTGCCTGTTTCTCAAGACCATGGAAAGTGCTATTGTATTTCTTAAAATTGATTATTTTATAATTGATTATTTTCAATGGTACTGGAAGCCAGCAAGTGACAGGTGAATCCTGGAGTAGATATAATGTTCAACATCTGCAAAACTGAATCTGCAGGGGTTTGAGGCTTTGCTGGAACACTCATCATTACTGGTCTCATTTATTTTCCAGGTATGGGAAAATGCATTCTTATATAATGAGACATTTGTACAGTTTGCTTATGACAGGCCAGCTGAAATGGAACAGTGAAATCCTCCTTCTACATGTTTCAAAGCTGAATGCACTGAAGCACATGACAGTGAAGGGACTAGCTCAGAGTCACACAGTTCATAAGGGGCTTTTGGCATGATTTTCTAATCTTGAATTTCCAGGTTCTTGTTTCTGTGTTCTGCCTCTAACCACTAGGCTATGCTGTCTCTTTGTATTCTCCCTTGAGAGAGAGGATGTGTGTGTGTAACACTTCTAACTCAGTTGCTCATGGAATAAATAATCCCTGCACTAGAGTCACACCATGTTTTAGATTTGACAGAAAATGTACAACTTTCTTTGTGGGTACTACATAGCTGACAGTTGTCAGATGTGTGATTAGTATTCTGCCTTGGCCAAATTCCTCACCACGTGAAAGGAGTACTGCAGTCAAAGTTTGCAAAAACATATTTCGTGCAAAGTGTTTTAATTTGTATATTTAGTCCTGGTGTGTCCTTTTCTTTTTTTGCTATTAGGAGTTTTTCTCAATTTGTCTGCTAGTTGTTTTGCCTCTCCTACTAGTTTTTTTATTCTCTTTTTACCCTCCGCCTGCCTTCAGTACTCCCATTCTTCAGGAGACACCTATGGTCTGTTGTGCCCTCACTCACCTGCCTGGCATCTGGAGCAGTCCATCCCCCATTGAGCCGTGGTTATACCCCCCCCCGGTGGGTACAGGGTGTGGGCCCTTTCACCCCTGAAGTGCCTGAATTTCATTGGGATGCTGTCTCTGGTGCCAGCAGGGGCATTGAGGGTTGGAACCTTGGTGTGCCATCTACTGGAGGTGCTAAGGGTGTTTTTCCTGGTGTTCTGTGCATGCTGTGTGCCCTGACGTCAAGGCACTAGAAGCGCCAACATCCGGCCTGCCTGCCCCCTATTTGACTTCGGGCTTCTTGTGCCTCGGGTCTCCACCGGAAGCCACACAGGCACCAAGTCAGGATCCCCCCTCCCCCTGGAGAGGGCAAACTGTCCTTAGGATGCTCAAGCCTCATCCTCCCTGCCGGCCTTCCAGCTCCCAGACTCGTTCCCGAACCCAGGTCGCTGGCATCACAAGCGGAAATCCAACTGCTGTGCTGGCCAGCCAGCTGTCTCCCCCACAAGTTTTATGGCTTCTGGAGATCTCAATATTACCATGGTTTATCACTCTTCTTTTTCCTTCAATGCCTCTTGTCCCATGTGACAGTGATGCATTCGGGACGATAGTTTCAGCAAGTACTTACCCAATGGGCACCGAAAGCTACAGTGACAGTTCAGCTGTCACTCGAGTTCTTATTGAGTGGGTATTCTGTAAGAAAACAGCTAGAGTCTATTCTAATTACATCATCAATGACCTAGGGTGATCTGTGTGTTTTTTATGGCTGGATGTAGTTTGAGGAAATTAAACACTTTTAAAGCAAAACGTGTACTCCTGCTGGCTAGACCTAAACAAACAGAAAACAAAAATACTGAATTAGAGTTATTTAGTTGAGGTCAGAACTTGAGGTTTTGATCTTCAGATTACTACTGCAGTACTTTCTGTCACTGAATCAGTGGTCCCGGACACATCACTGTTACTTGAGACAGTATGAATTGTAGGACAAAGAACAATAAATCATTCTTACATGGAGATGCCCAGAGACCATAAACCTAGTGTGCAAATTTAGAAAAAAACTCCTAATGGCAAACAAAGGGAAGGACACACCAGGACTAAATACAAAAATCAAAACACTCTGTGTAACATCTGTTTTTGCAAATGTTGACTGTAGTACTCCTTTAATCTCTTTGCTCATGACACAAATTGGGACCTACTCATGATGGCACTTTAACATTTGAATTTCACATTGCCAGCGCACAGAGCTCCACACACTGAAACCAGCCCTAATGACTTGGTGATATGAAACTATCCCTTGCAGCCCCCCTTCCCCAAACCTGTGCAGAGTTACTGCCAAGGTGTTGAGCCATGTCTACCACAGTGCATATCCTCAGGGTCTCACCTGCAGGGGCTCATGGGAAGCAGCAGTGTATGGAAAAGACTGCCACATCTTCATAAAAGGACATCTAATCTATGCCACATGCAAGGTGCATATGGATATATGATATAGGACCTCCACACCTGAACCACCATAGCCACATGCAATTGAACTTGAGAAAATAGTGAATAATGGCCATGCAGCAACATGCCCCCAGCATACATCCTCAACTGGCCACCAGCAGAGTTCTGTGGACAGACTGAAATATGGTAATGAGGCATGCAAGTCCATGGGAAAGGGTTACCACACAAAGCAGGGCCTCTCTGTCTCCCCTTTATACAGCAGAATATCATTAAGGAGCATACACATTGCCTGTAAGCAATGCAGAAGCATAAGAAATAGTGAAAGTGCCCTTAACAAATAGAACTGCTTTACTGTTGTGATACATTGTGTTATATGTTCAATGTGCACAATCCTGAAAATGATGAGGTTCAGCTGAAACAAGAAAACATTTTATTTTTACTCAGATTTCTTAATGTTCTCCATGAAGAATTCTGAGTTTCCCTGGTAATATGGGGAATTTACCATAGCAAACTTGAGCAAATCGTGAGAGAGGAGCAGGGAGGAGAGGATGGAAAAGGGTAGGGCAATTGAGGGGGAGCTGGGATCCAGAACCAGGACCCTGATGGGGGAGGATAGTCCAAGGAAGACAGGGAGGGTAGCTGGTAGCAAGGAAAGGGAGATGAGGAATGGGGGCAGGGGAGGTCAAATTGGTGAGGACAGAGAGCAAGGGAAGGTGCCTACACTGGAAGCGGAGGGCATGAAGGGGCAGGTCAGTGGAGAAGGGGCAAGCCTGAGGGCAGAAAGGGCTGGAGCAGTGGTTGTATAAGGGGATTCAATCATTAAGGGGATTCAGTGGCAAAGGAGGAAAATAGTTTTTAAGGGGAGTTCAGGTTTTTCTGATCCAGTAATGGAGGCTAGAAGGGCGATCCCCAGGATAAAAGACTGAGTCAATCTAGTGGGAGGTAAGCCGCACCTAATAGTGCATCTAAGCACAAATGATTTGGTGGGGGAGGAGGAGAAGGTAGTTCAAAGGAGGTTCAGAGAGTTTGCGGAGGGCTGCAAGGGATTGGTCAGTTACCTGGCTTTCTCGGAAGTCCTGCCAGTGCATTGCGCTAGCACGGCCAGGCAACTCAGGGTAAAGGATTTTAACCTCTGGCTAAGGCAGTGGTGTGGGGAGGAGGGCTTCACATGTCTGGGTGATTGGGGGGACACATAGGTGAATGAACACCTGTGTGAAAGGTACAGGCTACACATAAGTGATGGGGGGCTAGATTACTAAGAGCAAAACTGCAAGGGTACATTGACGAGAGGCTGGGGATTGACAGGAATTTAAATTAGACAGAGGGGAGTGTGGCACTAGTGGGGGTAGAGGATCCTCGGCCTAGTGGGGAGAAACCAGCCTGCAATCTCCCAAAGCAAGAGACAAGGGAAAGCATAAGGAAAGGGTATTATAAGGGGGGTTGGATGGGAATTCTAGCCAACGCCAGGAGCCTAGGGAATAAAATGGCAGACTTGGAAGCGGTGGTTGGGGTGGGTGACCCGGACCTAATTGCAGTAACAGAAACATGGTGCATGGAGGGCCAGAGCTGGGAGGTGGAACTACAAGGGTACAGTCTTTTTAGGAGGGATAGACAGGGTAAAAAAGGGTGGGGTATAGCACTGTATGTGCGGGAGGGAATAGTTGCAGTGGAAGGTAGAGAGGAGAAGGGATCCACTGAGATCCTTTGGGTTACACTGGGGAGTAAGTAGGGGGGACAATAAGGATGGGGTGGTCTACAAACCACCATATCAGGCCAAGTAAGTGGATTGGGAATTGACTAAGGATATACAGAAAAAGGCCAGGAAAGGGGAAACCCCATTAGTGGGGGACCTGAACCTATCCACTGTAGACTGGCAAATTCCATTGACTACAAACAGAAAAGAGCAGGGGCTTATTGGAATCCCTGCAAGATGTGCTCCTGAGCCAGCTAGTTAAAGAATCTACTGGGGGAGGCTACACTAGATGTCATTTTAACAAATGGGGATAGAGTAGGGGAGGTTAAAGTTGGGGAAATCTTGGGGGACAGTGATCACCGGATGGTCAGGTTCTCCATCCAGGCAGGGGCAGAATCAGGCAGGTCAACCACAAGAGTGTTCGACTTAAGGAGGGCAAATTTTGAAAAGATGAGGGGCATCTTAAGGAGGGACCTTGCAGGGATCCAAGAGTTGGAGGAGGTAGAGCAGCTGTGGGAAGCAATTAAGGGCAGAATTCTCAAGGACACAGAGCAATGCATCCAGAGAATCAGCAAATGCAAAAGGGGAAGAAGATGACTGTGGTTCACAGCAGGAGTTAGGGAGGCCGTCAAGGAGAACAGAAAGGCCTTTAGGGCCTACAAAAGGTCACAGGAGATAGTGGAAAAGGAGGTCTATAAAGATAAACTCAGGGAGGCAGGAAGAACAATTAGGAAGGCAAAAGCAAGCACGGAGGAGAAAATAGCTAGGGAGGTGAAAAGGGGTGACAAAAGATTCTATAGGTATGTGAGTGATAAGGGGAAAAAGAGGCAGGGGATTCCAAGACTTAGAGATGAGGGGGGTAAAATATCTGTAGGAGATGAGGAGAAGGCAACCCTCTTAAATGAATACTTCACATCCGTTTTCATGCCCGAGAAGGAAGGGAAAGGGTCTGTATTGAGTAAAAAGGGGACATGGGCAAGGAGGTGGACACAAGTCCCTTCAAAGTGGTGAGGGTGTTGAAGGAGATGGGAAAAATAAAAATGGACAAGGCCATGGGACCTCACCAGATACACCCAAGGGTGCTTCAGGAGCTAAGGGTGGAGCTGGCAAGACCTCTGGCAAAGCTGTTTAATCTATCCCTAGACTTGGGGAGGTTCCCAGGAGACTGGAAAAAGGCAGAGCTGGTACCTCTATACAAGGGAAGGAGAAAGAATGAGCCTGGCAACTACTGCCCAGTCAGTCTCACCTCGGTTGTAGTCAAGCTGATGGAAACTCTCATAAAGGAGACACTGGTAGGGTACCTAGAGGAGGAGGGTATGATTGATCACAACCAACATGGGTTCATAGGTGGTAGGCCTTGTTGGACCAACCTGAACAAATTATTTTAGGGGGTTACAGAGGGATACAATCGGGTGAGTGGTGGATGTGGCATATCTGGATTTCAGGAAGGCATTTGACTCTGTCCCACATAGAAGGTTGGTAAGCAAGTTGAGCAGTCTGGGTGTGGGAGCTAGGTTTACAAAGTGGGTGGAGGATTGGCTAGATGGGAGGACTCAGAGAGTGGTGGTCAATTGGAAGCACTCCAGGGAACAGGAGGTGATGAGTGGGGTACCACAGGGGTTGCTGTTGGGGCCCATACTGTTTAATTTGTATGTGAAGGACTTAGCGGAGGGTCTAAATGGAAAGGCGTGTTTGTTCGTGGATTATACGAAGATATATAGCAGGGTGGATGCTGTGAAGGTGGGGGGCGGATGAGACAGGATCTAGCCAGGCTGATGGAGTGGGCAGAATAGTGGCAATTGCAATTCAATGCAAAAAAGTGCAATATAATGCACTTAGAACAGAATAACCCAAGGGCCGCTTACTGCCTTGGGGGGATCACTGCAGGTCATAGAACAAGAAAAGGACCTGGGGATTTGGATCACAGACACATTAAAGATTAGGAGTCAGTGTGAATGAGCAGCTGGGAAAGCAACAAGAGCATTGGCATGCATTGTGAGAGGCAACACTAGTAGGAGGAGGAGGAGGAAGGAGGCGATCATGCCACTATACAAAACATTGGTCAGACCACAGCTGGAGTATGGAGTTCAGTTCTGGAGGCCCCATTTTCAGGGTGACAAGGATAGGCTTGAAATGGTACAGAGAAGGGTGACAAGATGATCCAGGGGATGCAGGGGAGACCATATGGGGAGAGGCTGGAGGAGCTTGGTCTTTATACGCTGGAGATGAGATGAGATGAGATGGGGGGACATGGTGGAAACTTTCAAGTACATGAAGGGAATAAGTAAGGTTAAGGGAGACAGCATCTTCACTCTGAATGAAAACAAAACCACAAGAGGTCATGCATTTAAGCTGGAGGGGGTAGATTTAAGGGGGATGTGAGGGGCACTACTTCTCAGAGAGGATTATACAATCATGGACCAGGTTGCCAGAGTGGGTGGTAGATGTGGATACAGTGGACAAATTCAAAGGAGCATGGGATAACTAAATAGGACTAGGAAGGGGAGGTGAGCGAGGGCAGAGGGGTGGGAGGTAAAAGGGAAGTGGTGGGGCTATCTCAGGCAGACTCAATGGGCCATTTGGTCCTTTTCTGCCGGCACGATTCTATGATTCTATGATTCTATAAAATCTACCAGCAGGAATGGAGAAAGGCAAACTATAAAGTCCAAAACTGGCTGCACCTATGAAACTCACCTCTTTAGTAATCTGTAGTGAGTATCTATATAACATACTGTAGGACAGAATGAGATATTTCTCACCAAATCTCTTCACCTGTTCTCTTAACAGCTGTAGCCATTTTTAATGCACTAGGCACCCCGCCGATCTTTGCTTGTATTTATTTTTCAATTCCACCACCTTCTGTGGCAGTGAGTTCCAAAGTCTTGCTGCACTATTTGCAAAGAAGCGTTGTCTACTACCTGTGGTAGTCTACAGAACTCAGATTGCAGTTTTCCAGAATTCACCTGTGTCTACCCATTGCCTAAATATCTCCCACATTCAAGGCACTTCACAAGATCTCTAATAGAAAAGCTGATTCAAAGATGAATGGGCAATGCATTACTTTGGTACATCACAAGGGGTAGGATGATTATCCTTCAGCCCCCAAGAATTATGAACTATATGTGAATGCATAAGAGTGCGTGCGTGAGTGTGTGTGTGTGCCTGTGCCTGTGTGTGTATGTGTGTGTGTGTGTGTGTGTGTGTGTGTGCATGTGTGTGTGTGTGTGTGTAAGGCAGTGTGGTCTAGTGGTTATAGAACTTGCTTGTTAACAAACAAAAACGTATAATGGATTAAAAATATGGTCTTTGAATGCAAGGAGTCTGAATACGTCAAAAAAATCAGAATTAAAGATAAGGTTAAAGTTAGAGGGTATTGATATATGCTGCATTACCGAGACCTGTTGGGAGAAAGAAATATTATGGAATAGGGAAATAGAGGGGTACGAACTATTTTCAAAAGAAAGAGAAACCAAAAAAGGAGGAGGTATTGCAGTATATATAAAGCAAGGAATAAAACATGCACTATATAAAACATATGATCAAAGTGATGAGATTGAATCCTTATGGTTAGCATTACAAATTACACAAACTCAAAAAAAATTATTGCTTGGATTGTTTTATCAACTACCCAACACCAACAAAATCCAAGATGCACTGATAGTTGTTGAAATTAGGCAAATAGTAATGATGGAAGAAGTAGTAATTATAGGGGATTTTAATTTACAAGATATAAATTGGGTAACAAAAACTGCAAAGGATGCAACACATAATAGGTATGCAGAGATGATGGAAGAGATGAGGTTAACACAGCTGGTACATAAGCCCACAAGAGGAGAAAACATACAGGATTGGGAACACAATAAAGAAAATACACTAACTAAATTGAGTATTATTGACAATTTAAGCAACAGTGATCACAGTATTGTACAATTCTATTTAAAAAGGAAGTTGGTGTGCGAAAAAGGAAATACCATCATAAGAGACTATAACAAGGTGCAGTTTGACAAAATTAAAAGGGAGCTAGCAGGCTGGAATTGGAAAGAAATGTTTAGAGGAAAGAATGTAGGAGACATCTGGGATGTGTTTAAATATAAACTGCTTGAATTTGAAAATAAATATATTCCCCAAAAAAGGCTTTATATGAAAAGAGGAAAAAAAAACAATGTGGTGTACAAATAAAATTATAAAGTTATGTAAAGAAAAAAAAGAGCTTGTAATAAAATGAAAAAACTAAAGGATCCTGAGGCCAGCACAGAATATAGAAAGGTACAGAGAAAGTTAAAATCAACAATAAGGGCAGAAAGGAGATAAGAAACACACTTAGTCTACAGAAAAGACAATGGAAAGAGATTCAATATCTATATAAATAATAATAAAAATAGTAAATCTACAACACAGATAGGGCCTTTAATTGTAGGAGGTAAGGAAGTGGTTGAAACAGTAGAAATGGCAGAAACATTGAACCAGTACTTTTGTTCAGTATATGATAAGAAAGAGCAAAACATGATAAAAATTAAACAGAATTGAAGCAGGAAGTTGGACCTGAACATTACCGTAGATCACCTAGAAAAATTGTTGAGTGAGTTGAAATCCTATAAATCGGTAGGGCCTGATCTGTTGCTCCCTAGGTTGTTGAGAGAAGTAAGGGAATATATAGCGGCCCCCCGGCATACTTATTCAATCAGTCCTTTTCCTCAGGAGAGGCACGTGAGGATTGGAAAAAAGCTACTGTGACTCCATTGTATAAATGTAAAGGGGCCAAAACATCAGTGTCTAGCTATAGACCAGTTAGTGTAACTGCAATATTGTGTAAAATTGAAGAACAATTTCTAAAAGACAAGTTGGAATACAATCTTTAGGAATTAGATGTAAATGATACAAGACAGCATGGATTCAAGAAAAATAGATTATGTCAGACAAACCAACTTATTTTTTATGAACAAATAAATAGAAAGGTATATGAAAACAACCCAATAGACATTTTTCTGTTGGATTTCCAGAAAGAATTCGATAAGGTACCTCACGAGCAGCTCATTCGTAAAATGGTAATACTGGGTATAAATAATAGACTTATTGAATGGGTGGAAAATTGGCTATGGGAAAGAAAGCAGACAGTTAGGATTAGGGGTATATACTCCGGATTATCTGAAGTGACAAGCGGGGTGCCACAGGGGTCAGTGTTGGGCCCTACATTGTTTTCATTATACCTAGGGGATATGTAACATAATATAAAAAATACTCTGGTTAAGTTTGCGGATGGTATATAAGTGTGAGGGGGGCAGGTAAGCAATAAGGAGAGTATTCAGGATCTTGAAGGTGATTTAAAAAAGTTGCAAAAATGGGCCTTAGAGAACAGAATGCCATTTGACATAGAGAAATGCAGAGTACTGCATATGGGGAAAAAGAATCCCAGGCATACATATTGTTTGAATGGTCAAAAAATGGAACCATCAGAAATTGAAAAGGACTATGGGATAATAATAATAGATGACGGTATGACTTTTAGGCCACAGAGATCAGAGGTAATTAGGAAAACTAATTATATGATTAGGAACATCAAGCGGAATTTTATAAATAGATCAAAAGAATGCCTACTTCCTTTATATGGAACATTTGTAAGACCACATATTGATTATGGTTCATCCTTGTGGAGTCCCTACACAAAAGGAGAAATTAATAGGATAGAAAGGATACAAAGGACCTTTACGAAAACGATATGGTTCATAAAAAAGGATAGTTATGAAGACAGATTGAAGAAGCTGGGTTTATTTAGTTTGGAGAATAGAAGGAAGAGAGGGGATCTCTTACAGCTGTTTAAAATTATGAAAGACTCAGAATTAAAGAACAAAATGGGTATAAAACTGAGGGAGAAACCGGAAGGTCTAAGAGCACATAAATTTCAAATAAAATTAGACACTGCAAAGACCAACGTAAAATACTATTCTTTTTTACATAGAACAGCAAGAATATGGAATGCTCTGTTAGAGTATGTTGTTTTGAGCGATAGTTTGGATATTTTCAAAAGGGAAATAGATCAACTGATGTGCTTAAAGCGATAATATTGAGCCTGCTATGTGGAGAACAGTTAAATGGGCAATAATGCCTTCTCCCGTTCTATCTCCCAGTATAAGACCCAGTATAACAAGAGGATCACAGGCTCAAATTCCCCTAGAACCAAATACTCACTATCTGACCTTCGCCACGTCAATTAACCTCCCAGTGCTCTAGTCTATTTAGTAGTGAAAATGGGTAGCAACAGGACCCCACTGGAAATGAGATAATGCATATCACCTGGACTACCTTGGGTAAATAAATTGTAAAGAAAATGAAATAAAAATGCACATGTTGTATGGTATGGCATTAAAGCAGCAGTGCATGATAGCAGTGACAAATTTGAGCTAAACTTTTTTATTCTATTTTAGATTGCCTCTTATTTACTGACTTGTACGATACTCATCTTTCTCCATTTTGAGTCTGCATTAACATTTTTTTAAAGCATTTAAAAAATTAAAAAGAGTATTTTGTTTTTTTTACTATATCTTGAACTAGGTTTTCATCTATATCCTCAGCTGTTTTTGTACACTTGTTGCCACATAAGGTCAGGGAGCAGTGCCGTCTGCATGCTAATTCATTATCGTCACAAGAAAAATGATGTTGAACAGTGAGCATTCAAAAACAACTGAGAATACTGGCGAAGGCCTGGTCTGAGCCATATTAAAAGGAGTGCACTTTTTATTATTTCAGCTGTAAAAAAAGTGATAAATGAGTCTTGAAATGTGGCAAAAGGTGTGTCACACAAGTCAGGAGATATTTGGTAATCTAAAGTAAAATAAAAAAGTGTAGGTCACATTTCTTACTGGTATTAGGCACTTCTGCTTTAAGACCTTAAGAATCAAGAAAATGTTCCCACATGACATATAAGCAATTAGCCAAGATGGGATGTGTGTTGTAAAGGGTTTCCTGTACACCCAGGGGTGATATGAGGCATGTTGCCACAGGTGGAGTGCCTTCCACCACTTGGTGTGCAGTAAACCTTGCCTCATAGTGGACAATTGTTTCTATAAAATGGGTATTTACAGTAATAACAAAAATTATAACCATACAAGTTTTAAAAAAATTAAAAACTATTAATATGGTGTTGAAAACATGTCAAATACTTCATCCACCAGTTTGGTGCCACTAGGGGTCATTACATATTCTGTGAGTCTGTGCTTATTTACTTTCTTAATAAACTGACATCACTATGGAAAAACTTATGTGTCTACTTTCTGTGTGGCCTGCATCCATCCAGGAAGGGAACCATAGTCCTCAGTGAACAATTTAAATGTTACATTGGCAAGCATTTAAAGTAGCTGGGGGGGGGCAATGGAAAGAAGCAGAGAGATATAAACTGCCCCCCCACAACAAACTGAGGTACTCAGAAAGGAGAAACTGAAGGTAGAGAAATCTCAAGGGTACCCAGCAACACAAAAAATATGGTAGACATAAAGAGAGATGGGAATGAGAGCGGGGGTGAGAGAGAAGAGAGGAAAAAGGGAAAGTGGGGATTGACAAGCAGGATGGTAGCAGAATCTGGAAGAACAAGTGTACAAATAAAATCCCAGACCTTAAGGCCATTATGGCAGAGGCTGACCTGGACATTATTTCCATTACCAAGTCATGATGCAATGAGAACCATGACTGAGATATAGCCATTCCTGGCTATACTCTGTTCAGGAAGGACAGAGTGGAAAAGAAAGGGGAATGGGTGACTTACCATGTGAGGTGTATCATAAAAGCAACTGAGATACAGGGAATACAGGGAAGGGTGCAGGTACTGTGGGTCACCCTAGAAATGGAGAAAGGAGCCATTTTTTATACTGGCGTGATCTACAGACTTTCAGCGGGGGAGTTGGATAAGGTTCTGATGCAAACCATCCAAAAGATGGCAAACTGACAAACAAGGGGGAGGTGCTGCTGCTGGAGGACTTCAATCTGCTGGATGCAGATTGGAGCATTTCAGCTGCAACTTCAGCTAGAAGTATCTAAAAAACAAAAAAGAAGTCCCGCACAGGGACAATGGTGCTCAATGACAGTCAAAAATATTTTAACCACAGCAAGAGTTGGGCACTCACCACCTCTTAAGAAAGGAACACCATTGTGGATTCCAGCAGTGTTGTCATTTATTTTCACAAGACAATCATGCAGCGCAGTACAGAATAACTGCCTGACACGTTTCAGATTGCAGAATCCCTTATTAATGGCCTTTGATGTTCCTTTCTTAAGAGGTGGTGAGTGCCTCACTCTTGCTGTTGGAAAAAAGCTTCAGGCAGGAGCAGAGACATCCTGGACTCCCTGCAGAAGGCATCCTACAGACAGCTAGTAAAAGAGACCACTTGTGAGGGTGCAATATTGGACCTTGTACTCGCCAGTGGAGACAGTGTTGCAGACATCGCAGTGGGTGGCTACTTGGGGACTAGTGATCACCATACGGTGTGGCTCAAAATAAGAACTGTGGTGGAATCGAACTACACAAAGGCGAGGGTCCTGGACTTCAGGAGGGCCAATTTTAAAAAAGATGGGGGAATGTCTCAGGGATGCCCTGACCGGGGGTTGGGGGGAATTGGGTGGATTAGAGGAACTGTGGGTGAAACTAAAAGGGGGGATAGTGAAGGCCACTAACCTCTGTATCAGGCAAGTAAGCAAAAGCAATAGGAAAAACAGATTGCTATGGTTCTCAAAAGAAGTGGCCAGGAAGGTAAGGGCTAAAACATTAGCATTCAGGAGGTATATGGAGTCACAGAGGGAAGAGGATAGGGAGGTGTAACAGGAGAAACAGAGGGAGGCAGGGGAAAGCTATAAGGAGCACAGAGGTACAAATAGAGGGGGAAAATAGCCCAGACAGTAAAGGAAGCGGCTAAAACATTTTTTTAGGCATATAAGCAAAAAAAAAAGAAAACGGGAGGAATAGTAAGGCTTAGGAGGGAAGGGGGCAGTGTGTGTAGGGAGATTAGGAAAAAGCAGATATTCGGAACAAATACTTTTGTTCAGTGTTTACAGAGTAAGTGGAAGGCAAGGGACCACAGATAAGTGCCGGGAGCATTGCAGTAATGGAGATGGACACTAGTCCACTTACAAAGGAGAGAGTACTGAAGAAACTTGCAAATCTGAAAGTGGACAAGGCAATGGGGCCAGACGAGATGCATCCTAGGATACTGAGGGAGCTCAGAGAGGTGCTGGCAGCACCTCTGTCAGCCCTGTTCAACCTCTCACTGGCAACGGGAGAGGTTCTAGAGAACTGGAAGAGGGCAAACATAGTCCCACTTCACAAAAGTGGTAGCAGGGAGAAGACTGACAGTTACAGGCTAGTTAGCCTGATTTCAGTGGTGGGGAAACTAATGTAATTATTAATTAAAGAATTGTGAAATGTCTTTAATCCAGCGGCTTACAAGACCCGAGGCAGCATGGATTCACTGGGGGAGGCCATGTCAAATAAATCTGATGTATTTCTTTGACTGGGTGACCAGGGAAATAGATTTGAGTGGAGTGGTGGATGTGGCCTACCTAGATTTCAGTAAGGCCTTCAACACCATTCCACATAGGAGACTCAAAAACAAGCTGGGCAGACTAGTAGTGAGTCCAAAGGTAGTAACCTGGGTAAGGAATTGGTTAAGGGGCAGGAGACAGAGGGTGGTGATAAACGGAGTTCACTCCGAGGAAGGAAGGAAGGGTGACCAGCAGGGTGCCACAAGGATCATTACTGGGACTGGTCCTTTTTAATGTCTTCATCAGTGACATTGCAGAGGGACTAGAAGGGAAGGTATGCCTTTTTGCATGTAACCCCCCTACAAATGGGGGTTTCTGAAAAGTCTTCCTAGAGCTTGCATAAATGCTCGCTGCTCGGTTGGTGTTTAGCGCTATTGCCGTTTAAATGTTGTTGCTAGTGAGCGCCTTTAAAGCCTCCATGTACTGTCTCTTTAAGTGCTGCCTGATTGCAGATATATAATTAATCTGAATGGGGGTAGTGTTTCCTTGCTTGAATCCCGCCCGGTCTGATGAGTAATCGCTCTGTTTCTGCCATTGCTAATTGTGCAGAAGAAGCCCTGTTGAAAGATGTAACTAAATGCTGGAAATCGCTTAGAGTAATAATGATGTAGTTTGTTCTAACCTGCCTTCTTTGCAGCAAGGACTGTTCAGTTAGCTCCACCATTTTGGTCCTGAACTGCCGAATTGGACCAGTCAGTACTTGGGCACTCTAAAATGGAGCCTGCAACTAAGGGGATATGTGAAGCAAGCCTCTGGGAATTGTAGTTTTGGACTGTTGGTGCCTTTTTGCACCAACAGGGGAAGTATATTGTGACTGACAGCAGAACCGAACAATCAAACCTTTTGGATCAGAGGGAAATCCCCCGAGCTGTCTGCTGGCAAGCCAGTTCTAGGTTGGAAGCCGAGAGAGAAACAGCTCGGTGAGTTTGAGCAGCCGTTTGCACAGTAGTTCAAGCAGGAGAGTTGTGGAGAGGCCTGAGTTTAGGCCTGCAAATCTGCAGTTACCCTGAGGAAAAGAGGGAGATAAAATTTGTTTTGGACTAAATCCGAACTGTGTACTTGTGAGCGAGCTGCTGAATTGGGTCCAGGCTTAACCTGTAGAAGACCGAAGATTTGCTGAACATGATCGGCCTGTCAGGAACTCAAGCTACTTTCAAGCTCTCTGTCTGAGCAGGGACTTTGCGATCGTGACTGAGGAGCATTTTGCCAGTTACAGTAATATTTTCTGGTATATAAATGTGCTGTGTACTGAATGGGGGTTGCGATTTAGTTCCCCTGTTGTGTGAACCGTATGCTGATTGCTGGATGCTGAACCCAGCACCCATCGAACTAAATACATTGCCAGTCCATGTGGTTGGGCCTTGCCATGAGGGCCTTGCCAGATTACACTACTGCACAGAGAAGGGCCATCGATGAGAGACCGTCCCAAGGGTCAGCCCTCTGCTTCTTCTGGCCACCCAGATAATTCATCTGCTGTCTCAATCCTCAGCCCTCCTGTGTCCATTTTGGGGTATCGTGAGTAGCCATCAGGGTAGCTCCCTGCAACTATCTTTAAATCTAAGTGTGTCATCTAATCACTTGTTGTTTCTTTTCTTCACGAACTGAGCCATCTGGCTCCGGATTACAAATCTGTGTTGGGCAAGTGTTTTTTCCATCACAGGGCCCCTACCAGCTGCAATGCCGGCCTACCCTGGGCAACGGTCCTGGCTAGCCCACCCCCCATTCGCCTCGCTACGCAGAAGTGTGACAGTGCTAGGGAGTCTGATTGCTTGCACAACTGTATGATTAGTAGAGAGAGTAAGCAAATTAACCTGATTGCTCCTATCCTTGTTCAAACCCCCCTGAATAAATCAGATCTACTTTTTCTGCATTTTAAACAGTCTTTGGATCCTGTTTATGCCTGAAGTATTGTGTTGCATGCCATTTGCTCTGTTTAATCTTATTTTACATGGGGTCCTCAGGGTCAAGTTGGAGAAACCAATCCTGGTGGTAAGTGCTAAAAGTGGGGATATGAGTAAGAGTAACGCATATCAGGGGTATTGTGAAAGTAATTACAGTGTTTTGTGGGGGCCACTAGCGGGGAAGGAGGAGGGTCTCAGTGTCCCGGAGGGCTGTGCCCTGGTTAGTTTGACCATTACCAACCCTGACCTCTGGGTGGAGGCACCCATTACTGAACCTAGGCCCCTTAACCTGCTACTAGCCCAGCAGGTTGGGGTAGTAGCTCTTGGGATAGCACCACCTAGGAGTTACATGCAGATGACACTAACATCTGCAATAGGGTAGACACTCTGGGAGTGTGTGGAAAGTATGAATAGCGATCTAAGAAAGCTAGAGGAGTGGTCAAGGGTGTGGCAGCTAAGTTTCAATGCAAAGAAGTGCAAACTCATGCACTTGGGGCACAGAAACCCAGGGGCAGAGTACAAAATGGGGGGAGTGGTATTAATGACCACCAAACAAGAAACAGACCTGGGGGTAATCATATCTGATGACCTAAAGGTGGCCAGACAGTATGGCAAGACAGTGGAGAGAGCTAGTGGATAGCTACGGAACATAGGAAGGGGTATCACCAGCAGAGAAAGGTGGTGTTACCACTGTATAAAACACTGGTGAGTGCTGTGTACAGTTCTGGAGACCATATCTCGGGAAAGACACAGACAGAGAAGAGGTGGTCCAGATAAGGGTGACTAAAATGGTGCAGGGCCTATATCAAAAGCCCTATGAGGAGAGACTAAAGGACCTTCATATGTGCACCTGGGAGGAAAGGAGAGAGAGGGAGATATGATAGAAACTTTCAAATACCTCACGGGTATTAATAAGGTTCAAGAGGGAAGCGTTTTTCAGAAAAAAAGCTGCTCGAGAACAAGGGGGTCATGATAAGAGGCTAGAGGGGCATAGACTCGGAGGAGATGTGAGGAGTGCTTTTTCACAGAAAGAGCGGTGGATGCCTGGAAGAGCCTCCCAGCGGTGGTGGTGGGGCCAAAAACGGTAACAGAATTCAAGAATGCATGGGCTAGATAAAAGGGAACCTTAGTGATAAGAAAAGGGAGTGGGGGTAAAGCCGGAGATCAAATAGGGTCTACGGTGTTGCAGTAGGTAGGGAAAATGGGCAGACGAGGTGGGACAAGTGGTCCTTATCTGCCATCAAATTCTATGTTTCTATGTTTATTTATTTAGTGACCTTTTCTGTACTGCCAAAGTCATTGAGAACAGCTGATTTGTCAGAGCAGTAGAACAGCGGTACTTACTTGCAAGCCGCTATTACAGATAGAAAAGAGCTGCCGATGAACTTCTCTTTCAAATCGGTCATGTTGCAGGCTTTGGCTTGTTATGATGCAGTAGTGCGAGAGGAGACTTCTGTCCTCAATAAAATTGATATAGATGAGTGCCATTATTTTTGAATAAAATAAATATACTATCAGAGAGCGGGGTGAGGAAAATGAGAGAAGAAAGAGAGAGGGTACAGAAATAGGGTGTTACGGCTGGGTAAGCAGGGACAGCAAAAGGTAGCAAAATTCAATCGGCAGGTGGGTTAGTAGGCAAACTAAGTTTTGAAAAGAAATGTCAAGGCGTGAGCTTAGGGTACAGGCAGCAACTGGATGAGCAGCTAGGTTTCTAACTAAATCAGCTGATGAAAGAGTCAACTAAAATATATCACAGTATGAATGTTTTACATTTTGAATACAGTATTTTGTGTTACTAGAAAAGAATGGCTGCCCAGTGAAAACATTTTAACATTCAGTGGCAGTATAGCATAGTGGTTGAAGGCATTGAACTGTAAACTTGGAGATCTGGGTTTGAATCCCATTAGACCCCACTTGCATACTATGTGACCCTGAGCAAGTCACTTAACTTCCTTGTGCTCCCAGGTCACACTTGGAAAGAAGATCTGGCTTAGTGTTCCTTTCCTGGTTAAACTATTTCCCCTTTCTCTTTCCATTCCAAGAAGCTGGCACATTAATGTGTAATGTACTGTGCCCTGGCTGGTAGGGACTTGTTTTTTAGTGAAGGATTGTGCACTCTTAAGGCCATGGATAGAACCAAGTCTCAGCCAAATAGGACACAGGCATTCCCTAACTCATTTTATATTATGTATAGGAAGCAAGTTTAAAAAAATTCATAACATAACTATCATTTGCACTACTTGAAACCCATTGTGTTAGACAGAAAAGGAAGTGCAAAAGAAGAAGGAAACCACTTTGGTTCTCAAATACAGTAGCAGAAAAGGTCAGAGCCAAAAGGCTGGCCTTCAGAAAATATAAGGGAACACAGCGGGATGAAGATAGGGAGGCATACCAAACTACCCTAAGGGAAGCAGGTAAGGCAGTAAGGCAGGCAAAGTCCCAAACTGAGGAAACACTAGCACGAACAGTAAAAGAAGGTGACAAGACTTTCTATAGATACATTAGTGAAAGGAGAAAGTCCAGAGAGGGTATTGCTAGCTTAATGGAGAAAAGGGAGCATGTGAGGAGGAGGACCCTGTAAAGGCATCTATCCTAAATAGATACTTTGCTCAGTATTTACTGAAGAGAAGGTAGGCAGGCCCACAGCTCAGCATCATGGACACAGGGGAGGGAGGTGAGCACTATTCCCTTCACAAAAGAAAGGTCCTACAAGAGCTTGCTAAGCTCAGGGTGGATAAGGCAATGGGACCTGATGGCATACATCCCAGGGTACTTAAGGAGCTAAAGGAGGAACTAGCAGAGCCATTAGCAGAATTGTTTAGTGAGTCTCTGAGCACAGGAGAGGTCCCAGAAGACTGGAGAAGGGCTCATGTGATCCCACTCCACAAGAGTGGTAGCAGGGAGGAGGCGGGGAACTACAGACCGGTCAGTCTTACCTCAGTAGTGGGCAAGATTATGGAGGCACTCCTTAAGGAAAGGATAGTGCAACACCTGGAATCCATAGGGGACAGGATCCAAGACAGCATGGGTTTACAAAGGAAGGTCCAGTCAAACTAATCTCATAGATTTCTTTGACTGGGTAACCAGAGTGGTGGACCAAGGGAGCAGTTGATGTACGCCTACCTTGACTTCAGCAAAGCTTTTGACACTGTTCCACATAGAAGATTGATAAATAAGCTAGGTAGGCTCGGGTGGGTCAGAAGTTGGTCAACTGGGTGGCAAACTGGTTGACTGGCAGAAAACAGAGAGTGGTGGTAAATGGTATACAGTCAGAAGAGATGCAAGTCACAAGTGGGTACCTCAGGGATCAGTCCTGGGCCAGTCCTATTCAACATCTTCATTAGTGACCTGGCAGATGGACTAGAGGGTAAGGCTTGTCTGTTTGCAGATGACACCAAGATCTGCAACAGAGTAGATGATCCAGATGGGGTGGGCAGAATGAGAAGAGATCTGATCAACTAGCAGAATGGTCAGAAGAGTGGCAACTGGGATTTAATGCAAAGAAGTGCAAAATCATGCACATAGGGAAGAGAAACCCTGAAGCCACTTATAGGCTGGGAGGGAGTTGCTAGCAGTCACAAAGGAAGAAAGAGACTTGGGCATCATCATCACTGATGACCTAAAATCATCCAAGCAGACCTCTAAAGCAGTAGGTAAGGCTAGGGGGTGTTAGGTGTATTAGTAGGGGTATCAAGTCGTAAGAGGGAGGTAATAATCCTCTGTACAAGACATTGGTTAGGCCCCATCTGGAGTACTGGCAGTATTGGAGGCCACACCTCTACAAGGACATTAACCAAATTGAGGCAGTCCAGAGAAGGGCAACCAAAATGGTGCAGGGACTGCATCAGAAGACATATGAGGACAGATTAACAGAGCTCAATATGTATACCCTTGAGCAAAGGAGGAGAGAGGTGATATGATCGAGACATTTAAACACCTTAAGGCATAAACAAGGTGAAAGAGTCTAACATGTTTAAATATAAGAAAATAGCAGGACAAGAGGACACAGCATGAGATTAGAGGGAGGCCGATTAAGGGGAATGTGAGGAAATTTTTTCACAGAAAGGGTGGTAGATGCATGGAATGGCTTACCACAAGAAGTGGTGGCTATGAATACAGTGCAGGGCTTCAAACAGGCATGGGATAGGCATAAGGGAGCAATACAAATGACTATGAATAGATAGGTCACTGACAGAGCAAAGGCCGATGGCACATTTATAAGGTAGAAAAAGAAATTGGCAGACTGGATGGGCCTTGCGGTCCTTATCTGCCGTCAACTTCTATGTTTCTATGTTTCTAGTATACTCTTATTTTTCATCTGTTTTCTTACTGTAGCTTCTTCTTTCTTTATCACCCTCACAGTGCCATTAAAAAAACAGGGCTCTCAAAGATGGAAAAGCCACAGGATATTTAAATACGGCTTGATGTTTTCTTACAGGGGAGGAGCTCTTGCTGTGTTTATTCACTCTCAATTGAAATTCTCCTGGCTTAAAAGGAAAATTCAAACACTTGCATGCTCTGGTGGAAACCAAATCAAGTTGCTGGCTGTTAGAAAAACATGGCCTTTGTCTGGCCTTTGCAATAATAAGTATTTGTGTTCCAGAAAAGTCCTTCTTATTGGAAAGATCTGCCAACACTTGCAGGTTTAAGTGCTTAAGGCATGACCTAGCACTTCATTTAGAGAAGCCTTTATTACTGCCAGAGAGGCCTCCTTCCTCACAGCTACAGGAAATTCAACACTTCTGTAATAAACTTCATCAAATGTAATGACACAAAGATGCACTGTTTGCTTCTTCCTCACTTGATGCTGACAGCAGAATTTTGTTCTAAATGTTCCAGAGCTTCTCTCTTAAAATAGTACAGTATGTCCTAGCATGCACCAACTTTCCATTTAAATTATGGTTTGGACTGGGCATGAAGGGGTCTGCTAATCATATACACTGTATGACTGGGCCAAGCTGGGCCAAGCTCAGGGCAGCTCAACCATATTTTACAAAACCATAGGGACAATGGCAGCAGGATAAGACCATCAGTGCATCCAGTGTGCCCTATTTTACCCTGTCTTACCTCAAGGCCTATTGTCTAGAAATGGATTCTGCTCTGACTCCCCCACCACTTGTTCCTTTCCCTACTGCTTCTCTCCTGAGTATCTATTAAGCCCTGTACTCTGTCCCAGCCATTCTTATACCCACTGTTTTAGCGCTTACTACCTCAGTGGGTAGACTGCTCCACAGCTCAACAACTCACTGTGTAAAATACAACTTTCTCCCATCCTTCCTAAATCCCCCCCCCATCAGCTTCTACTCATGCCCCCGTGTTTTTGATTCACCAGTCCAGCTGAATATTTTCCCACAATGCACCTTGTTAATTCCTTTTAGGAACTTGAAGGTCTGTATCATATTTCCCCTGTTCCTTCTGGTCTCCAGCAAGTAAATGTTCAGGGCTTTAAAAGGACCCTCAAAGGATCTACCCTGCTGTCCCTCCCCTGCATCATTTTGTTTACCCTACACTGTACCATCTCTAGCCTGTCTGCATCTTTTCTTAGATGGGAGCTCCAGAACTGGGCACAGTATTTATTTATTTATTTTATTTAGTTTTTGTTGACTGGGTAAGTGCTCTAGACAAATCCTGCCTATTTTCAGGCACGATCCAGGGAAGGGGGATACAGATGAATGCCAACTGACCTTGAACCAGATTAAGCTGTTGGTGGTATTTTTAGTGAATGAGGGAAATTTGGCCAGGACACCGGGGGAAATTCCCCTACTCTTTTTCGATAAGTGCCATGGGATCTTTAACATCCACCTAAACTACCACCAATCCAGGCAGATGGGACCTCGGTTTAACGTCTCATCCAAAAGACAGCACCTCAGAAGTGCAGCACCCCTCTCATGCTGCACTACAGTGTCAGTACTGAGATATTAACCCAAGTGCCAGATCTGAGAACTCAACCCACAACCCTCTGATCTCTCGGCCTCAGAGACAAGTGTGCTACCTACTGAGCCACTGACAGTATCAAATACTATCACTAGTATTCCAGATGCTGCCTCACCATTGATCTATAGAGAGGCAATATCACCTTCTTCCTCCTGCTAGTAAATCCCTTCTGATACACCTACACATAGAAACATAGAATTTGCTGGCAGATAAAGACCTGTTGGTCCACCCAGTCTGCTCATTTTGTTCCTGCCTATACTGTTACTGCAGACCTTACCTGATCTCTGGCTAATTCCCTCCCCTGCTTTCCTATCAAGATTCCATTGTGCCTGTCCCATGCATTCTTGAAGCCCACCACTGTTTTCACCGCACTGCTTCTGCTGGAAAACTGTTCCAGGTATTCACCACTCTTTCAGTAAAGATGTACTTCCTCACATCCCTCTCAAATGTCACCCCTTTCTGCTTCATAACATGCCCCCTTGTTCTTGTGCCTCTTCTCTTCCAAAAAATACTCCCATCCTTTACCTTATTCGCCTCTATGAGGTACTTACAGGTCTCTATCATATCCTCCCTCTCCCTCCTCTCTTTCAGGGTGTACAGATTGCGATCCCTCAGTCTCTGCTCATACGAATTATGAGGCAGCCCCTGTGCCATTTTAGTTGCCCTCTTCTGGATAACCTCCACCCTGTGCATGTCCTTCCTGAGATGTGGTCTCCAGAACAGGATACAGTACTCCAGGTGGTGTCTCACCAATTATCGATACAGTGGTAACACCACTTCTCTACTTCTTCCAGTGATTCCCCTCACTATGCACCCTAGCATTCTGTTGGCCCCGCCCACTGACTTGTCACACTGCCTTATCACCTTAAAGTCATCATATATGATAATCCCAAGGTCTCTTTCCTGTTTAGTGACCATCAATACATCTCCCCCCATTTTATGCACCCCCACAGGTTTCTGTGCCCTAGGTTCATGATTTTGCACTTTTTCACTTTGAAACCCAGATGCTATACACTCAGCCACTCCTCACGTTTCCTCAGGTCTCTGCTCATTCTCTCCACCCCCTCCAGAGTACCTACAAAATTACAGATTTTGGTGTCATCTGACAAGATGCATCTACCGTCCAGTAATTCTGCAATGTTACTTAGAAAGACATTGAAGAGGACTGGTCCCAATACTGAGCCCTGAGGTACCCCGCTGGTCACCTTCCCCTCATTAGAGTGGGTGCCATTTACCACCACCTTCTGTCACCTATCCATCAACCAGTTTGTACCCAGTTTACGATATTGGGTCCCACCCCAGAACTGCCCAGTTTCTAAGGTGTCAGATGCCTTGCTGAAGTCTAAGTAGGCCATGTCCACCACCCCACTCTGATCTATTTCCCTGGTTACCCAGTTGAAGAAATCAATCAGGTTTGCCTCACATTGCCTCCCCTTGTGAATCTGTGCTGCAACAGATTTTATAACCCACTGGATTCAAGATACTCCACTATCCTATCTTTTAAAAGAGTCTCCATTAATTTCCCCACTACTAACATTAGACTGACCCGCCTATAGTTGCCAGCCTTCGCCCTGTGTCTGCTTTTATGATGCAGGACTACATCTGACCTCCTTCAGTCCTCTGGAACCACTTCTGTTTCCAGTGAGTTGTTCAATAGGGCTGTCAGAGCTGCAGCCAGTACAGTACCTCCCTGAGTCCACTATTCAGAATGCATTCAGAATGAAAGTATTCAAGAAAAACCTACCTAAAACTCAAAAACAGGCATGGTAGTTAATTTTCCATTCAGGTAGGACTTTTGTGACATCGCTGCAACGGATGGCTGACTGAAGACAGAGCTCCATTCTCAGGCTTAGCAAAACCTCCAAACTTCAACATTCTACTGCACCAAAACATTACAAATTGGAGGCACTGTAGAAACAATCAAAAAGAAGAAGATTAATCAACAAAAATCGAAAGCTACACCAAAGGCTGGCATTGGATCTGGCACCTTCAACTCAGAGAACAATGGCTCCATCACTTCAAGACTGCTGCACTTAATACACAGGATGCTTGCAAAGCCCTCAAAAGCCTTAAAGAATGGCAAAACAATTGGATAATATCCTAGGGAAGATTAAAGCTTTCAGGGCCAGATGGGGAAAAAACGTTGACACTCTTACCACAAATGTCAATCAGCTAGAAGCTCGAATGAATTAAGCAGATAAGTATTGGCTAATGATTTGAAATTTCCATCTTACAGGACATTGATACCACAACTAGTGGGATCTAATGAACAACTCAGCAATAGACTGGAGGACTTAGAAAGCTGATTATGCAGGAATAACCTCCACATCTATGGAGTTTCAAAATGGTAGGAGGGCCCACAAATCCTTCCATTTCTACAAAAATTATTATAACAATCTTTCAACCTCCCACTGGACTATGAAATGGACATACAAAGAATGCATAGGACCCTTGGCCCTAAACCAATAATTCCGGCTGCCTGACCAAGGTCGCTCACACTGCTATTCCTCATGTATACTGTTAAGCAAGATATCTTAGACAGGGCCTGGTAGCAAAAGCAAGTACAGTGTAACACTGATTATCTGACCTCCATTTATCCGGACTCCCTGTTTAATGGATGGTTGTTTTGTCCCTGAACATGCTGGTATGTTGAGTAGTGGTGCGGTATGTGTTAATCGTCGCACCCAATTAACTACTGTGCAATGATTAACACCTGGCAGCTGCTGAGTAACAAGCTCCCAGAGTAAAGCCTAGCTCTCACACCTGTTGCAACTTGACCCCACTTAACCCCCATCAGCCTCTACTTAACTCCCTATTCAGATGCACAGTCAGATTCATTCAATGTACCTCGCCTGGATTAATGATGTCAGTGAAACAAAGCATGTGGTTCTCAATGTGGCACAAAAAATATGAATAGTCGAGCACCTGGAGAACAGAGGAAGGGCAGCAGTTCTCGCTGATGAGTATGAGGTGGGTAAATCCACCATCAGCGATATTAAGGCTGCATCCTTTACATGGAGAGTCAGTCCTACTCTGATCCTGTATAGGTGATGCTGCTTCAGTCAATGCGGCAAAGAGCTGCTAGAAAATCAATGGATAAGTTGGAGCACAAGACTGTCCCTGACTACTTTCAGTGAACAATGATCTGTGGACTGAATTTAGTTACTGTAGTTTATTTATAAATATTTTAAAATACCCTGTATTTCAATAAAGGCTTTCTTTTATGTACAGGATCTTACTGACTACTTTGAAATTGATATTATTCCCTACCGCGAGTAGCTTTATTTAATGCACCTCTCACTTATCCGTTCTCCTGTTTATCTGACCACTTCGGATGTCTCTGAAGGCTGTCGGATAAATGGGGTTACAGTGTAAAATGTGATTCATTACGGTTTAAGTAGATAACGATTATCCTCTAAGTATTATAGTAAGGTGTTTCACCTAAATCCCCATGTTCAAGATACTTGAGGCCAACCTGCTCAAATTCCAGACTCCATACACCACTCAACTGATTGTCCAATTTCATTACAAGCCCCACCTGTGGAAGTCACAGTATTGTATAAAATAGTTCCTGATTGGTTTTATTGCAGTGTTTACATAGGCTTCTGGATCAGACTGCTTACACAGTTGTTTACAAATGTTTTACTCCTTTTTATGCTAAAGTTTAATATGTTTCATTGTTTTACTTCTTTTCTGAAAAAAATTTGGAAGGTTGCCACATACAAAAAACAGGAATGCAGTGTCTGCTGGAACGCTGCAGTATGAAATAATGTACACCACCAGGAAATTTATATTGCTTGGGGACCTAGGGAAACACTGGTATAATTTGCTGGTAGTCTTGCAAACTCTAACAGGGTATGAAAGATAAGGCATAGATTCAGATAATATCACAAAACATGAATGGGTTAACCAGTCTGGTAAAGAGAGCAAAAACTATTTCCTTTCTTAAAAAATTAAAACCTGATCTCCTCCTATACCAGTAGACACACATATACATAGCAGAGCATGAGAAACTTAAAATGCTTGATTTTCAAGAAGCAGTAGGCTCTTTGTATCAATCCAGAATACATAGAGTGGTAGTTGCCTTGATTCCAAGACACTCATTATTTGAAATGACATCCCCATATCAAGACCCATGGTGCCAGATGGCCATTGTGATGGGAAACTTCCTAGGAGAATCCTGCATGACAGTTAACATGTATTTACCCCTAGTATGGATTCTTCTGCAATTAGGTTGCTCTTTAACCATATCCTTAAACATCAGGGAGGAATGCTACTGATAGAGGGAGATTCAAATCTGGTATTCAACCCCACGTTAAATGCCACTTCTCAGCACAGCACCAAAATGACTTCTGCCCATAAATATTTCACAAGACTAGTGAGGGAGTATGGCCTCACAGATGTCTGGATACTTCACAGTGCCCACTAGGCAGTATACCTTTTAGTCTCATGATCACCATACATACATACTCTCACCTCGATTACATTCAATTTTTTATAGAATGTGTGGACAAAGTAGCATTGTGCTCCATTGGTCAAATACTGCTATCCGACCATGCCCCTTTAGTGATGGCTTTGGAGCTACGCAAGGAACCCCAAAATACAAACTGGTAATTTGATATTAGTCTCCCTAATAACCCTAAGTTTTGGGAAATGCTACAGGAGCAAATTCCTCTGATACTGTAACGGAATCATGCTCCAGACATTTCTGCAGGTATTACCTAGGACACCCTTAAAGCAGTACTTAGGGGAGAGATAATTGCATATGCCTCTGGGCAAAAAAAAGGGGGGACACATGCAGCAACTTACAGAACAGCTTCAGTTTTAGCAGCTAGCCCATCAACAAGGGATTCCACCTTACTCAATTAACACTATAAATGCAGAATAAAATACAAAATATTCTCAATACCAAAAGTGAGCTTGCTCTGCAATATCTTAAACTGAAATTTTAGGATGGAGCACCCAGAACCACAAAGTTATTCACTTTCTGGCTTCAGAAACAAAAAAAATGCAGCCACTATACTGAATGTGAAGGATCTGAAAATAGGTCAAGAAGATTTTCAGACCATGCAAATTCTCAATATATTGACCGGATACTATGCCATCATTTACTATCAAGACAAATAACCTGATCTCCCAATCTTTCAGAGGTATTTAGATTAATTACACCTTCCTGCAATCACAGAGATTCAGAACTAAGCTTTGACAGCCATATTACTTTATTGGAATTAGAGTTCACCCTAGCTCATTCTAAAGCAGGAAAATGTCCTGGCCCTGATAGTTATCTCATAAAAATCTTGGGCACAGATTTATAAACAGCAATACAAAGTATCATCCTTCAATATATGCAAGGACTTTGCACAAAGACCATAGTCTGCTCCTTTAGGACTCCACAGATCATGGCAAACTTCATGCATGAAGGTACAGCAGACTGCTGGAGGCATTATAGAGAGCAGTTATCCACACTTGCTCATGTATTCTGGCAACACCCAAACTGACTCAGCATTGGGTAGTAATAGAACAGGATATCCAGCATCTTTGTCGACAAATCCACAATTCACACTCAAAATTGCACTGTTCTTAGATTACCTCACCAAAACTCTGAGCAAACAGCAGAAATACCTGCTCAACATTGCCTTCAAAATAGCTAAAAAGGCTATTACAAAAAGTGGCTACAGCCACGGCACTAGGTCAGAATAGCACCACTGAAAACAGCATGGTCAAGAACTGTGTCAGTCAAAATGCCACCACTTTATGTTTTGTGCCCCTAACACAGGGTGATCTGCCCCATGCATTCCCCAGACTAATATATCCTAACTCCAGGGGGAATGGATCACAGGGCAAGACGAAAATTGTGGGGCCATGGAATACTGTTTCCACTGCCCCTTGTAAAAAAAATTAAGTCCAAATAAAGGCAAAAATCTAGGGAGACCAGGATTAGAACTACTGTCTGGCGGAGCTGCTCGATGCTTCAGCCCTCCATGCCATGGGAGCAGCTCAGCCAACTTCCAGAATACTGCTGCACTTGTCCTGTGCCAGTACCATGGACAGCAACCTGGGGAGTGCTTACTGCAAATGCTGCCAATCCCCTCTCACTGTTCATGGCAGTGCTGTCCAGACTAGCTCCTTTACATGTGCTATTCTGGTAGCACTATTCTGACCGAGAGGACAGCCACATCCCCAACTGATAATCGAGATGTGTTGGTGCAGGTATAGCAGATGAAACAAGCTCTGGCCAGAGCCGATAGTGCTGTGATAAGCTGCCAAGTGAGCAAAGTTACATGTGTGTGTAGAAATTATTAAACGACTAGCCTGGTGGCGCTGAGGGTTGAGGCATTGGATGCGACACCTCATGCTACGCTAGCGACTAGGGTTCGAATGAACTCGGCCAACAGGGGTTGGTAAGGGAGGAAGGAATTGAGTGTCCAGAGGACTGCTCTCCTTCCCGGGAGGGATTTAGTTGTGTTGCTCCAGAGCAGCTCCTGGTGGTGGCTGGTGGCAGAAACAGAATGTGCAGTGCAAAGCAGATGCTGGGGGATGGAGCGTCGGCAGACATTGGTGCTCAACACCATGGATGCCATTGCACGTCCTTGCTCCGCAGAGGAGAAAATGCCAGAAAACCCTCTGGAGCACTGATGAGATGACGGAGACTAAAGGGGTGCACTCCCATCCCAATGCCGGCCCAGCACACCCAGGACTCCCATGGCCAGGCCCGACAACAAGGTAGGTCCCTCTAATTTCCAGAAAAGAGCTGCCAAGGGGGGGGGCCCTCCCCTGGATGGTGATCTGGGGGGCTGGACTTACCAGAGTCATTCAGGGGAAGCCTGGGGGAAGTGGGGGTTCGGATTGGGAGTGAGAGGCAGCAGCTGACAGGGTATTCCTGAAGGATGTTCAAGACCCTGGAGTGAATAAATAAAGTCTAAAAAAATAGGTGGAGGTGTTGCACCAGAATTTCAACGTGGCCTTTTTGGGACTCCTCCTCATGAAGAGTGCCAGTATCATTTTGTTCACTTGTCCCTAAAGGTGATTTCACAGAGCGACTGCACCATTCTGTGCCACAGGTGAGAAAACATGTTTTGGGCAGGATGTGATAAATGGCAACTGTACTGCTAAAAAGGAGGTGTGCAAAAATGGCAATGTTGAAAATGTGGAGTGAAAATATAAAACATTGGTGAAGTTAGGAGCGTGCATAGACACTGTGCAATGTACGCTCATAATGCAGTCATTTTTTTTATTTTTCACTGCCCTTGCAACATAGTTTTTGGGGACCCCACCATGAATAGTGCCACTGTTATTTTAGGAATCGTCCCGAAGGTGATTCCACGAAGTGACCATAAAATCACCTTTTGGGACTGAGTAACAAAATGACAGTGAAAGTTTTCATGAGGTGGGGCCCCAAGAACCCCATGTTGAAAATTTGGGGCAAAATTCCAAAAATGGCTGATTTATTAACATAAGTTGAAACACCATTTAATGGCATTATAGCATGCTTACCTTTGATTCTTCAGTTTGTGGTTCGGCTTTGAAGAGTGCAGATTTATCCTGGTCCAGAGAAGATGACAGTGTCGACCTCTGGAGGTAAGCATGGGGTAAGGGGGGTTCGGGAGGTGGGTGCTTAGTGGGAGGGTGGGGATGGGGAAGGGACTAGGGGCGACAAGGAAGGACTGTTTTCTTTTTACAGATAAAAACATGTCAGGGACTTTTTCTTTATTCACAGGAAACAAACAAAAAAACAGACATTTGGGCACATGTGCCACTTGAGTAGAAGTCGTGATGCGGAAACAGGGATTAGGCACCCAATGTTGGCAGGGATGGGGAAAAAATACATTTGGGCACACTGGGATGGGCTTGCAGTGTGCCACATGAGTGTGGGTGAGTCATAATGCCAACATGGGGATTGGGGACCCTGATGTTGGCAGGGGAAAGAATACATTTGGGCACACTGGGGTGGGCTCCCAGTGTGCCACATGAGTGGGGGCTACATAATGCTGATACAGGGATTGGGGACCCCAACATCGGCGTAGAGATGGAAATGGAGGGAGCGGGAGGGCAATAACAGTGGGACGGTGTGAGACGGATTTCTTTGTTGCCAGTGCTGGAGTGTATAAGATGCAACTGCACGTGTGGCACTTGCACATGTGCAGTTGCAGTAATAGCATTTGCCATTCACAACATGATGGCACCAGCAGAACTACACATGCATCGCCGACTGAGCATGCTGTAGCTCATGCCCGAATATGGAAGTAACAGCCGAAATAGTGTGGCTGTTATTCCATAGCAGCTGATTGTGGCAGAGAGTTTCAGCTCTGTTGGACTTTCAGAAGGATACTTTCGAAAGTGCAATGGAAGGTTCCACGGTCGATCATTTTTAGAGATAGTGAGCGATCCCAAAACGGCTGTAGGCTCTGCCCACGGCCCTAAATAATTAACACACAACCAAACAGATTTATTTAAGAGCAGATGGCAGGGATGGCTCATATATATGTTGGAGTAACAAAAAATCTTTGTGCCTTAAAAAAAATCAGGAAAGTTATGCTAGATTGTCTTTTGAAAGCAGCTGGGGGGTTCGCAGTCTTTTATGGTTCCTCTCCTGTTTGTATGAGTTCCATAAATATGCATACTGCACTCTTGTAATTGAAAATGTAATTATATGTGCAGCACCAGGTTGTGTATTTGAGGAAGAGTAAGGTGCCTTTGGATGTCCCAGTTTCCAGTTGTCTTTGTGGCACAGCTGCTAGCAGAATGGTATTCTGGGTGGCCTGGTTTCAAGTCCCAGCTAAGGCACTTGTTTATTTTTCTCTCCTGTTTGTATGTATTACCAAAAAGTGGCTACAGCCACAGCCTCCTACAGTTGATAATCAGAGAGATCTGATGTTACAGGTAGAACAGGTGGAAAAGTTAACATGCAAAGTCTGTAACCAAACAGATTTATTTAACAGCAGATGGCAGGGATGTCTTCTACATATGATGGAGTAACATAATAACTTTGTGCCTTAAAACAAATCAGGAAAGTTGCGCTAGATAGTGTTTTGAAAGCAGCTGGGAGTTTCACTTTTTTTATGGTTCTGTAAAACAAAGATAAAAGAGAATAGCCACCAGCTGATCATGACACTAGGTAAAGGAACTAAGGACCATGGCTTGTTTTGTGCTTGTTTCGAACCATATGCTGTTCCATAAGCATATATCAGTTGTGAATTTTTATAATGTGCTGTAAGATATTACTCTCCACTGTACTGATCTTTCATACTACTATTTTGTGGATTGACTTGTCGTATGTTGAACTGCAACAACTTTCAAAATAAAAAAATGACAATAACAAAAACACTCCATTTACGTAAATGGGGCAATTTGTACCTTTTCTCACACCTATTGTTTCAGTCTACATGGCAGTAAAAAAGTTTTCTGATAGTCTGCTTCAACACAGAGTTAAAGTGCATAAGTTTACATATGCATGGCAAGAGGAATTTGAAACCAAACCAGGGAAGCGAATCAGATGGAAAAAACAAGGTGCTGTGTCAATGTATGATCTGAAAACAAAAAAAATGGTTATATTAAATGCACACAGAAAATAGAAAACAGAGTTCGAATCAATGTTTTGATCAATGGTCTTCTTCAGGAATTATCAAAATGAGAAAAAAGCAAAGTCAGTCAAGAGGTAAGGGTAAATAAGTGATTCACAGAATATCTGAGGAAAGAAAATAGGGGTCCGAATCTAGGAGAAAAAATGATAATTGGCAAGCTAAGAAGCTGGAAAAGGTGATGATAGATATGAAAGGACACAGTAGGAGTAAATGAGCTGAGGATTCCTCCAGTAGGGACTAATTAACAGGGCCTAGCAAGAAGGCTGAAAGGTGACAAATGTGGGGAAGGAGATGGAGACAGAGAAACCCTGAAGCCACCTATAGGTTAGGAGGGGAGTTGCTGCCGATCCCAAGTGAAGAAAGTGACTTGGGCATCATCATCACAGATGGCCTGAAATCATCTAAGTAGACCACTAAAGCAGTAGGTAAGGCTAGATGGATGTTGGGGTGTATTAGTAGGGGTATCAAGTCATAAGAGGGAGGTAATAATCCCTCTTTACAAGACACTGGTTAGGCCCCATCTGGAGTACTACATGCAGTACTGGAGGCCACACCTGTACAAGGACATTAACAAAATGGAAGCAGTCCAGAGAAGGGCAACCAAAATGGTGCAGGGACTGCATCAGAAAATATATGAGGACAGATTAACGGAGCTCAATATGTATACCTTAGAGCAATAGTTCTTAGACTTTGTCACAGTGAGCCTCCCCAAATCCATGGAAAAGATTTTGAGCCTCCCTCAAAAACTGAAATAATCTTGGGCCTCCCCAATGAAAAATAATATGTTGTACTTTGCGCAGTATACCATGAATAAATTGAAACCCTTTTGAGTACTTGGCTCACATTCAGTTCTTTCATTCAATTCTTTGTCTTATACTGATGTGGAACCTTTGAAAAAGAACTCTTATGCTCACAGGTGTTATCTGAATAACAAATAAAAAAAGAAACAAATATTATTATTCAGTTTATTGTAACCCCCATCCAGGCCAGCCTACTTGCCCTGCTATTTTCATTCTTGAACCATTGTTACCCCTTGTTGCTGTACCTTCATGGGTCAGACTACTTTCTTTGTTTCCTCTCTACATGAAATAACCTTCCTACATACTTTGCCTCTCCCTCTCTTTCCCTGCTCCTAAGCAACTTCTCTGAGATTACTTTGCTCCTTCCTGCTATTGCTCTTAGCACTTCTCTGCTCAACCCTTGTATTTGGGCTGTTCTGCCATCAATCTACAAATTGATCAGTTACCACCACTCATTATTACTTTATTGTTCATATTTGTTTCCACTATTGTTCATTGTGTATTTCTTGATTGTTTTGCAGTTCACTTTTGAAATGTATTCACTACCTACCTTCCCGGTACACCTGAAATTAGCCTTGGCTGATTCACTTTTCCCTTGTCACCTATTAGAAAATAAATACATAAAATTCACCTACTGTTATCCTCTTTCAGTTTGCTTCATCTCATCACACAAAATACATAAAACTCAAAATTTAAATACTTTACTTTTTCAGACTTGCTTGAGCCTCCCTGAACAGCTTGGGGCCTCCCAGGAGGCTGGCCTCACTCATTTGAGAACCCCTGCCTTAGAGCAAAGGAGGGGGGTGATATGAACGAAGCATTCAAATATCTTAAGGGCATTAACAAGGTGAAGAGAACATGTTTCAATATAAGAAAAATAGCAAGACAAGAGGACACAACATGAGATTAGAGGGAGGCCGATTAAGGTGCAATGTGAGGAAGTTCTTTTTCACAGAAAGGGTGGTGGATGTATGGAACGGTCTACCTCAGGAAGTGGTGGATATGAATACAGTGCAGGGCTGCCAACAGGCATGGATAGGCATAAGGGAGCAATACGGATGAGTATGAATAGATAGGCCATTGACAGATTAAAGGTCTATGACACATTCATAAGGCAGGAAAAATGGGCAGACTGGATGGGCCTTATGTCCTTATCTGCCGTCAACTTTTATGTTTCTATGAGACATCTGTAGAAAATGAAAATAGTTTTGACACATACCTGGAATGTTCATGTGAACATGCCCACACACATACTGATGAAAGTGTGTGCAGACATGCCCACACATGTAAATGTACCATGCACGATGCAAGCAAAGATATGACGGGGGCACAGACTACAGTGATAAACCATAAGGTGGCTGAAAGATCTCATTAGAATATAAGCCTCTGTCATTTAAACCAGAAGGCTGCTGAGAGTCTAGGCAGATGATCAGCTTGGTTTCCATGTTTTTTCTTTGGTCAGTATCCCAGAAACCCTGCAGAAGGACACAAACACAGCAGTCACTAACACTATGGTCACTGGAGGGAAAAAGGGACACAATGGGTTATCAGTGTCTACATTCCTGCCTGCCCTGTAATGTTCCCTGAATTGGTCAGCCAGGCATCTGCCAGTTTCTCCAGGTGTAGATAGCTGCACACTTCCTGCAAAGAATACAGTATATCACATTATCGTAAGTGCATGAGCACTCCTTGGAGATGTGAAAAACACCTGTGGGACCTTGAATTTCAGTGACACTAGAGATAAATTTGCACTTATAGCAGCGAGTTCTGTTGCAAGCTTTGCTACCTGACAGGGACGGATTGTTAGGAGTATGTAGGCCTGCTTCAAACCAGGAGATTCTACAGGTTGGGTGGTCTGCAGTAGGAGGCAATTGATAACTCTGTGAAGGAAGATTCACAATGAGGGTTAGTTTGCAGAATAGGGAAGTTCCTAGTGATGGTCCTGTGAAGAGAAGGTGTATTAAAATGGAAGGGAAGCACCAGTGGAATGCGTCATGGTTGTTACATGAGAATGTCCCTATTGAGAGGATCAAGGTTACAAGGCACATTACCGACCCAGGAGAGTGCTCTGTCCGCTGTGTTTTCTGATAAAAACAGTCACATTGGACCCCTTCTCACCTCACACTATATTGTTTTGGCCTACTCCATGTCTGGGTACCAAATTGTTAGCATGTGTGAGTATCTTTCCTTGAGAAAGTAAATATTTTATACAATTTCAGCCAAAATTCAATAAACTGCAAGAAATTGCATATTTTCTGTGGAGAATGGGAATATATATACCGTCTTCGAATGAGACGTTAAACAGAGGTCTCATCTGCCTGTTCTAGTGGTAGTTCAGGTGGATGTTAAAGATCCCATGGCACTTCTCAAAAAGAATAGGGGAGTTTTTATTAAATAATGAATAACAAAGAAAATAGTTAATACAAAAAACAAAGAAAATTCATTATCATTTTACAGAAAAAAGATAGGAAAACAGTGACTCTAATCCCCCCAAAAACCAACACGTCCATTCTAAGCATATTTCTTCAAAAATGAAAAAATCCTCCACCACACCATCACACGTGCTCTTGGATGAAACTTAACTTCTCCTCTGTAAATACCCAATAAAGCCTACTCCCATATATTGCAGAATACATCATAGGTCATAAGTTTTTGTTGAAACAAAAATTGGCATGTACATTGCCAGAGGTAATATTTCAGTACTGCAAAAAATACAATTAAGGCTCCATAATCATATCTGCATAGTAATCCTGGAGAATATCCCAAAGCCATTTCCCCATATGTGAGTGAGGTCAACCAAGGCATCTTCGACTTGTGCGCCAAAATGTTCCATACCCCTATAACATAAGAACAATCTACCAGAAAGTGTTCCTGTGTTTCCACTACATCTTGACAGTCTGGATATAGACATTTCCTTTCCTCCATAGCTTTGTGCTTATTGTTGCCCCTAACATTCAGTCTGCCGTGAGCACTTAACCATGGCGTATCCCACATTTTGGGGGGTACTCGTGTATTCGTCAACTGTCTGTAAACCAGAGAATGGTTCCTCAGGACCCAAATTCAGTAGAATTAGATTATGCAAATCTTTCCTTAATTTTTGAATTACCAGTAGCTTCATAATTTTCCATTTAAATAATTTTTGAAAAGTTACTTTCAAAGAGGCCTCAATTTTTATTTATTTATTTTTTTTTGCGCCTCCCCTTCTTCCTGGCTGCCCACTCCTTCGGGTCTCCATTGCTCCTCCCAACTGCCTGCCCCGACCCCCACCCTGCTACCAACCTCATGTGGTGGTCCCCCAGGTAACCTAACATATCCCTTCGCTGGCGGGTCCCTCCTCCAGGGGAAGGCACCGTGGGGCGGCCAGCGACTACTTCATTGGTCTGGGGTACCGCTGAGGTGTGTCGGTCATGGGATTGGTGGCAGCGGAGGACAGAGAGACTGTCATCTGGCCAGCCAGGAAGTGTTTTTCCCTGGTTTTCTGTGAGGAGTGACGTCCTGACGTCAAGGCATATGCCGTCGTCTGTCACTCCCCTTGAGCACCGAACCCTGTCATCACTGCTGTGCTCCCAGCCTCCGCCAGGAGTCAGCATGTGCTGGTGTGCATCCCCACCCTCCCCCCAGAGAAGGAGAGCTGTCCCTGGATGTTCCATCCTTCTCCCCCTGGCCGGCCCTCTGGCGACTGAGGCCTCAATTTTACAAGCCCCAAACATCCTTATGGGGGCATTCACCCAATGGGTTAAAATAGCCTGAGAAGACTGCCGTAACCATTTCTGGGGAACACTCCCCCTGAAACAGAATACAGGTTTCAGATTATGCACCCAAAATATAGTGTGGAAAAACACAATGGGGTTAATCATCCCGACCCCCCCCCTTTGTTTTAGGTAAGTAAGTTATCTCCCGCTTAATGGGGTTCAACCAACTGCCCCACAACATCTGGAAGAACACCCTATATAGCCTAGTTTCCAACAGGCCAGTGGGGTGAATACCACACTAATGTATAAAAAAAGGGGCAAAAGAAACTGCTTAATGACCTGTACCCATTTCAATTTTGATAACCTCCACCCCTTCCATCTCCCTACCTTTTGTTCACCCTTCCATAAAACTGAGTCCCAGCTTTTTCCTGCACAATCCTCTCCCCCATACTGTACCCCTAATATTGTAATAGAGTCCTCTGTGACTTCAGTACCTTCCACCAGACATGTTCTCCCTACCCGAGGTCCTAAAAAAACACCTTTGCATTTCTGGAGCTTCAAACTTGACCCTGACACTGCACCATATGCCTCTATCTCACATAAAACAGCTGCCACACTCCCCTGGGAATTTGAAAAGACACACATTTCATCTGTGTATGCCAATTCTCGGACTTCATCCCTTCTCTGAGCTCCCGAGATACCCTGGAAAGTGATCAATGACAGTATCTTCCTAATCTGAGGGTCTAATACAAAAATATACAATAAAGCATTCAGGGGACAGCCCTGATGTACCCTTTACACACCCGAATTGCGCCCTGCCCTTAAATGTCAAAACTGATGAAATGGCCACATTCCCATACAGCAATTTAAACCACAATAGAAAAGCTGGAGGCAATCCATATTTCTGTAGTGCTTGCAGCAAACACATGATTGACCTGGTCAAAGGCTTTGCATTGGTACAGAGATAATAATACTCCCTGAACCTTGTTTCTCACAAAAGAAACCACATCACGTATGAGACACAGATTTGTTTGAATGTGTCTACCTGGCACTTCACATGTTTGCATCGGGTGAATATGCATAGAAGCCACCTGCTTCAGTCTGGATTGTAATAAAAGGTTAAAAATTTTGAAATCTGAGTTCAGGCAGATAGTCAACCAATTATTAATTAAAGTCCTGTCTCCTGTTTTATACAAATATGGAATCAATCCTTTAGTGAAGTCATCCAGTAATTCAGGTAACAAAGTGAGATACATATACACCCTCACCAAGATTTTAGCCATGATGGTAGGAAAAGTCTATAAACTCATTTGAAAGTCCGTCCTCCCCCAGTGTGGTTCCCAGCTTTAAACTCCTAATGACCCTAAGGACTTCCTCCTCAGAGATGCCTTTTTCGAGGTCAGACAACTGATCCTGAGTTAAGAGCGGGACAATTAACTCCTCGAGGTATGCTGCCGTCCTATCCTCTTCAAGGTAAACCGGACTTACCAGGCAGGCCATATGCCCATCTATTACTGCTTGAATTCCTTCTGCATCAGAGCAGAGTACCCCACCTTCATCCTGTAATTCAGAAAAATGGGCCCTATGTCTCCGCTCCTTACACGCCTAACAAGGATCTGAAAAGGGTGCTTTCCTAATGTCGAAGCTAAGTTCCGCCTGTAGCATAGTTGCTCTACCATATTGTAAAGCTTTCATCTCACATTTAATGTTCAAAATCTGTGTCGAGAAATCTTCTCCACTCAAATAGGCATTCGATAACAGAGTTAATAACTGCTCTCGCAATGATAGATACTTAAGGCGTCTAACATTTGCGGAATGTTTTCCATAGGCCTGCAACCATTTAGTCACATCTGCCTTTTTTTGAATCCAGTAATTCAGTATATTAGAATATAATCCCAACACCGAAACTCTATTTAATAGTACATCTAAAATGCCATTTTGAACCTCTGGAAGTTGCAGGCTTTCTGTGTTTACTTTCTGCCGGCATGGGTGAAGCCTCCCACCAAGCTTCATAGAAAATATCCCCCTCACCAAAACATGATCTGAAAACTGCACTGGAATAATATTCACCTGGTGCATAGTAAGCTCTTTGGACACAAAAATGTAGTCTATTTTGGCTGTAAAGTGACTTCTGACATACGTATATATGATTCTTGGTACTACATTTATGCCGCAGTCCACCAAATCAGCAGTTGTGACACAAGCATTTAAGGCTGTGGAATCACAATAAACCTTTTTCCCCTGTTCTCACCTACTTTCCACCTCTAAACTGCAATTAAAGTCTCCAGCCAGGAACACCAATCTGGATGTTGCCAAATATGGCTGAATCACCTCCAGCATTTCTACCCTTTCTGCCTTGCTTTGAGCCGCGTACACCCCTATAAAGCGACTAGGCTGCCCCTGCCAGACACCATCCAAAAATAACACCCTGCCTGACAGTAATAAATCTACCAAATTCTGGAAAAAAAAGTCAGAGCTGGAAAACAGAATGCCCACCCCATCAGCATTAGCTTCCCCAAATGACCAGTAAGATGGTCCCTATATCTGCTCCCTCCTAGCCTGAGACATATGCATACTGAAATTAAATCATGTTTCTTGTAAAAAAATGACATCAATCTTAAGATCATTCAATAAAGAGAATACAGTTCGATGTTTAATCCCAGCCATTTTGCTATAGACTTTTAAAGTCGCTAGGGAAAGTGGCATAACTACTGATTAAACAAAAGAGTCTCTCATTTTCTCTTCTTTTTTTCTTTCTTTTCCCCCGCCTTGTCTTGTGCTTACGACAGGGTATGGGAGGAAGAAGCATCTGAATCTAGATCACCCAGATCCAACCCCCCACTGCTTGTTTTAGAAAGTATTTTGTAAGAGTTGGACATTTCAATATCCATAGACTGGACCTTTTGGATACACATACTTCTTCGCCTGGGTAGGGGAGCCTTCCGTGGGGGCAAAGATGGAGGTAACCCCTCTCCCATTGCTAAAGTAGGGGGTGCCCCCTCTTGGGCAGAACCCAAGGCATCTGAAACCAAGTCAACTGGCACTACCCTCTCCATTTCCCGCTGACCTGAAGGAATAGGTGGACCTGATGCACCGCCCAGAAGTGGAGCAGAAGTATCTGGGGCAGAATGGCCATGAGACACAATCGTGCGTTTTGCTGGGGTTGGAGCAGAATGAGTCTCCGGGGCTGTTGTAACTACAATTACCTCTAAGGGCTTCTTCCTGGTTTGAACCATTCTAATCAGCTCATCCGGATTCACAGAGTGGGTCTTATTTCGAGTGGCATGGGGCACTCCTGGAAACCATGACTCAACTCACCACACAGATTGCATTTGGCCATATTGACACACTGATGACTAATATGGCCAATCTCATTACACATACTACACCGCAGTCTGTCGCACACATTTGCCAAATGTGTATGACCCCTACACTTGTGGCATGCCTTTGGCTGCCCTGCATAATAATGCCCGCCCAGAAAAACTGTTGGGCAGATGTAGTTCCTTCTTCGGATTGTCGTAACCTAACTCTAAAAGACCAAGCTCCAGTCCAGAAATTTTCTCTGTCCAGTATGGTCTCAGGGCACTGAGTATCTCACAGTGCTGTTGCAGCCAGAAGAAAATATCACTAACATGTACCCCTCATTCCAGAACATGACCATGATCTGCTTAATTGTTGGTTTAGAGAGGGACTACACATAAATGGAGACCACATGGGCGAGAACTTCTCTTTCCCATATTTCATCCAGAAACGCACCAAAGAATATGGGGAGTGAAAGCTAATATCAAAGGTGTCCTCTCCTGAGATATGGATAAGGGTGTACACCTCAGAAGCCATAAATCGCATAAACTCTTTAATCAGGGTTTTACCTACAAGCATCTATCAAGTCTGTCTGCCATACCCCAATGTAGTGGATTGTCTGTCATACCCTCTGTAGTGGATCCTCACAGCATTTCTTCACTGTGCTGGCTCAGCTCTGGAAAATAAATCTGAATATCATGGCCTAGGTCCCGGGGACGATCACCAAAGGGTCTGAGAGCGAGCCCCTACCCTTGATTCTGACACCTCTGCAGTTGCACTTTCAGATGGGCTATGGTCTGTACCATCAGGTCTTGTGACTTCTGGCAGACTCAGGTTGTGACAGACATTGAACAGTTTGTGACACTGATGCGGGTGTCTCACTCCCCCTGCCCCACTGGGCTGAACTGAAGAACCACAGTCCAGTACACCAGGCCCACTGGCAACCTCTTTTTCTTGGACAAGACTGCCCCATTGCTCTGTCACATTCCCCTGCTCCACAGGTACCTGTGGGTGACCCCTGCAAATCCAGGGCTCCTCCAGTTTCGGGTCCAATCTTCTGTACAGTCCCATCACCATTCTCCGATAAAATATGTAGATCTGGTTCTTCCACAGTTGAAGTCAAGAAACCCAGATCGGAATCCGGTAGCCACCGACCCGTGGATGTCTGATTCCATCCTGCCTTGCGTAACGCCTGCTTGGGCTACCATTCCGGTGCAGGGGGAATCTCTTTCATGAGGAACGCTGCCTGAATCAGTTCCTGCACAGATATTGGTCCAGCTCTGTCCTCCCCATCTTGCAGCCATGTAGCAACATTTGGTTCTGCCCAGGGACGTTCTATGAGTTGAGTTACGCTAGGCCCCGACTGCTCAGATACAGAAGGAGAAGTCCCAACCAAAGACACAGTACAAGTCATAATTTTCTGTCGAGCATAACGCTCCTCGTCTTCTGCCAATAAGGTAAATAATACAGTACGTCGCTCATCTAACTCCATTAGTAGCTGTACCTCAGCGTATGCACTATCCTCATTGGTGGTGTTCACGCCAGCACCGGAGGGTGAATCCAAATCATCCAAATCCTCCTCCTCACTGAATCGACATCTGAAACCTTGGTTCCACGCGGACACCACAGACAGCATTTTCTTCTCATCCTCCTTCATTTCCAACACTGGGCCGGAGGACTGACACCCAGCCTGCAGCTCTGTTGCTAGCCCTCTGATTCTGGCTCCTCCATCAGGCCAGCCTACAGCACCCCTGCCTGACAGAATAGGAGAATTTTGGTGCCCTGGCCAAATTTCCCTTTCACTAAAAATACCACCAACGGCTTAATCTGGTTCAAGGTCGTCTGGCATTCATCTGTATCGCTTTCTCCTGGGTCGTGCCTGAAAATAGGCAGAATTTGTCTCGGCACTTACCCGATCAACAAAACTAAATAAATAAATAAAATCAATAAATAAATAAATATTACAGATATTGCAGTAAAACTTTTGGGTGTAATTTTCCAGTGCTCCTACAGATAGGCCTGTAATTTCTCAGTTCCTCCCTGTTTACTCCCATGTGGAGCAGAGTCATGTCGACTATCCTCCAATCTCACGTCGACGATGAGCCAAGAAAATCAGCAAAAACATGGTGGCAGCACTTAGCGAGAGCCTCACTAAGACAGTTGATGAAAAGAGCCTCATACGGCTCCATATCACAGAAGTTATTTTTTTTTGTATTTAATTTTTAAAAACTCAGCACAGAAACCCGAAAAAAAAAATGTAGGCCAGAGTGACTCAGCGAGCGGGAGCACTGAGAAGCAGGATTGGGGAGAAGCAGATGGGAGCATGAGCAGCAGCAGCTAAAGCAGAGAGACAATCGAGCCAGCGAGTAGATGAGTGAGCCAGTAAGGAGAGAAAAACAGACAGCCCCTTGTCTCCTGTAGTCTATTTGGAACCATGTACTATATAAAATAGTATATGGACAACCATATAGAAGTTGTAGTTTATCTCGGGATTGAGATGATTGGGACCTCGAGCTTTGCTCTCGAGGTTCCTGTGATGTCATCTCAACCCCTATGGAAACACAGTGTTGTTGTGTATGGTTGTCCATACACTATTCCATATGTAGTGGCTTTGAGAATAGCCCATTTAATTTCCTCCAGCCCTCTGCTTTTATCTACTTCAACCAGTTTACCCTTGACCAATTTTCTCATCTAATCAAAGTCTGCTCATCTGAAATCCATAACCACAGCCTTTGAATGAAGCTATACTATTACCCAGTACCAGTTCAAACCATATGGTATTATGGATACTGTGGTTACCCAATCCACACTCCACCTGCCATTTCTGAGTTGGTGAGCACCACTTTAAGAATGACAGCCTATCATAGTAAGTTCTGTGATCAGCTACACAAGGAGGCAGTTCTGCAAAGTATTGAGCAGAACCTGACCTCTGGCACTGTTAGCTGCAGGAATGTCCCAATCAGTGCCTGGTAGATTGAGATCCCACACCACCACAAGTTTCCCCTTTGCGATCTGCCTTTTCAGGTTCTACTCCTGCTTCCCTATCCCCCTTGCTCTCCTGTCCTTGTGGTCTATAGACCATCCCCATGCACAATTTTGTTCCTGATACTGTTGTGAGCTGCACCCACAGTGATTCTATTTTCCAAGTCCCTCCTGATGGACCCATCCTCTACTGCCCGTACACCTTTCTTGACATAGAGGGCTAACCCACCTCCTCTTACCCCTGTCTCCTGGATATGGTATGCCCCAGTACTGCCAGGTTTCAGTCATGATTTATTGTGGCCTAAGTATCTGAAATTGCCATGAGGTCTAATCCTGCATCCACCACCATCGCCTGGTCTTTACTTATTTTGTTTCCCAAGCTCCTAGCATTTAGGCGGACTGCCTTCCTGCTTGTGCCTTTACTCTCCCCTTCTTGTCAGATCTCCCTTTGTCCTCGTCTTCTCTTTTTAATGTCCTGGTTTTCCCGCTCCCTGCTTGCTTTCTGAGACCCTCCCAGCTCCATTTCTTTACATCTTATGGACTCCTTTCTTGCTACTGCCATCATCTCCACTTGTAGCCCTCATTTCTAGGGGAGTTCTATCTAGGTTTCCCCTTATGCACTGTGTCCTCTGCGGTTTCCCCAAGGTTCCCCCACACTCACTCTTCCCCTTTCATTTTAAATGTCTACCTATGCAGACATCAAACTTCTACCCAAGCTCACTAGCTCCCTCTCTTGTTTGGTGAAGGTCATCAGCCTTGAAGAGCCTCTTGTCCCAGGAGCCCCACACTCAACCACAAAATGACCTCTCTTCCTGACGCCATCCCTTCAACCACCCATAGAATTCCTCAGTCTCCTCCTTCCTCGCTTCAACCTTCCCCTTCTTCTATCCCACACAAAGAACACCATGGGAAAGGCTTGGAAAACTGAGATTGCCTCCAGTCTGTGCCCCAGCCTTTGAAAGTTATGCTTCACTGTCCCAGTATGCTGGTTTGTCTTATTATAGGTTTTCAAATATAGCATCACCCCAAGATCCCCCTATCCGTCTTCTACCATCCTCCCTAACTTATCCATATTCCAGATAGCTGATGCTCCTGAAAGGTGTCTGACCACCCCACCCCTACCTCTTTCCCCCTCCTTCCACACCTTCTTCACTGCTGTAATCATAGAGTCCCTTACTACTAGTATACTCCATGCTGCCTTCTTCCTGATCTCTCTGCTGGATGCCATCAAGTCATCCTGTTCTCCTTTCTTGACCGGCTCAGAGCCCACACTGGAGGAGTCAGGTACCTGCACCTCCTCCAGTGGTGCAAACTGATTTACAGTTGGGATTTGGTGAGCAAAGAAAAATAGCTAGTGCACTCACTATCTATAGATGCTCACATCAGACCATTTGTCTCAAAACAAAGATCATATATTAAGGATACTTCTGAGATCCTACAGGTCCCGCATGACATGAAACTAGAATAAACCCCCCTACTTGTGACTCTAGATATAGAGTCCTTATATACTAATGTCCCACAGCGGGGATTGTTAGATGTGTTGGTTGCATGTCTTAATAGCAGACCTGAAAATGAAAGATACCACTGATTTTGTGTTGCAACTATCAGCATTTGTCCTGAAGTTTAATCATTTCTCCTTTCCTGATGTAAACTACTTACATGTAAAAGGGACAGCTATGGGGGAAACTTTTGCCTCCAGTATGGTTACTCTGTATATGGGACAATGAGAAAATGAATGCATATATATCCACAGTGTTCCTCCTTGATCTCTCTGCAGCATTTGACACTGTGGACCATGAGATGTTGCTAGAGCATCTGTGGCTTTTCTGTGGGCTGAGTGGCACAGTCCTCAGATGGTTCCATTCATTCCTCATTGGCAGGATACAGAGGGTGGAGTCCAGGGTGTTTTCCTCTGCCCCTCTTTCCCTGCCATGTGCGGTGCTGCAGGGCTCTGTGCTTCCCCCATGTTGTTCGCGGTGTGTATGCTGATGTTGGGAGACATTATTAGGTGGTATGGGTTGAGTTTTCACTGTTACACAGATGCTATTCAGCTGTACCTGTCCTTTGTGCCCAGGCAATGTGATGCTGTTACAGCATTTAACAACTTCTGTCTGAGATCCAGGATTGGATGAGTGCCAGCTGGCGTAGGCTGAGTCCGGATAAGACTGAGGTGTTGCTTGTAGACCCAGGTCATCAGGTGGAGGGATTATCAACTGGGCAGCCATCTGGGCTTTGGCTGGGGGTCAACCAGCTGATGACCTCTGACCAGGTGCGAAATCTGGGGATCATGCTTGATAGCGGACTGACACTTAAGACTCAGATGTCGGCCTTTATCAAGTCCTCATTTTATCTTCTGAGGAATGTCACTCGGATAAAGCACCTGGTACCACCTGATCACCTTCTGAGGTTGGTCCACGCCTTGGTGACCTCGTGCCTTGATTACTGCAATGCCCTATACATAGGGCTACTGGGGGTGGACCTCCACCACCTGCAGTTGGTGCAGAATGCGGCTGCAGGATTGTTGACAGATTTTCATAGATCTGACCGTGTCACACGTGTGCTCCACACTCTGCACTGGCTACCGGTGTGGCAGAGGATCCCTTCAAGGTCGGATTACTGACCTATAAGGCCTTAAATGGACAGGGACCACAGTACCTGCAAGAACTCCTTGTCCCTACTGCCTCCTTTGCCCTCTCCACTCCACTGACAAGGGATTGCTAGAGATTCCCAGGGTCAGTTTGACAACATCAGGAGCTAGGTCATTTGCTTTTGCTGCTCTGACCCTGTGGAATTCTCTGCCTCATTGGGTAAAGGAATGCCCATCTGTTGAGGCCTTTAAATCTGCCTTAAAAACCTATTTATTCGAATTGGCCTACATGGACATTTAAACTCCTGCTATGTTTTTTAGAAATGTGGTTTTGTTTTTAATTTGTTTGATTACACAGTGTAAAACATTATGATCTATTTGTGGAATAGCATTTCAGAAATAAAGTTTGGTTTGGTTTGGTGTAACCCATTTTTTCTTAAACTGGCCTTATGGAGGCACTTTATTGATGAAGTGGTGGCCATGTGACACGTAGACTATGAGGAATTACAAGAATTCATGATTACCTCAGTTCGACCAACCAGCATTTGAAATTGACATGCAGTGCTGATCCTAATAAGATCATTTTTTTAAATCTTGAAATTAATAGGGGTGAACAAGGTTCAATAAATACAAACATCTATTGCAAATCGGCAGATCGTTAATACTTTGTTAAACTCTTCATCTTGCCATCCACGCCATATGGTCACCAACATTCATAAAAGATAATTCTTTAGGTTGTGCTATAACTACTCTAGTGACTCTGATTTTGATAAAGCAGTAAGGGATCTCAATGTCAGATTCAAGGAAAGGGGATACTCGAACAGTAATATTGACCAAGTAGAAGCTTTGGCCAGACGTAGCGACAGAGAGGAACTTCTATTTAATATGAAAGTGAATTTTTTCACTATGTATTCAGACCATGCCTGTTCTGTTGATTCTGTCATTAGAAGAAACTTGCATGTCCCACAACGATATAAGGTCTAGATGAGATTACTGGACAGCCACCAAGAATGGCTTTTTGTTATGTTACTACAATCAAAGATACCCTAGTGCATAGTAAGCAGTCAGTTTATAAATCAGAGAGAGTGGAGGGAGTTTAGCATGGCTGCAGGATTTAAGCAAAGGGTGTTACCCCTGTAGGAAGTGTCTATCATGCAAATCTATAACTTCAACAAAAGATTTTTCTAATCTGACCACCAGCCAAACTTACAGAGAGAACTCATTACATATGACACCTCAGGGGTAATATACATTGCCATTTATAAGTGCAGTGCCTACTAAGCAGGTAAAACAATCTGCACATTCAGAGCTACTGTAATTGGAAAACACCAGTGACCTACTAGCCATAAAGACTTAACGTATGCCACCGTTCAATATGTGTAGGGCTCTATAAACCATCCCCAAACAACATGTTTTTTCTTTTGTAGCATACAAAAGGTGTTAGTATTGAGTAACCTACGATATGAGTGAGTCAATATGGGCAAAGGCAAAAGAGCGAATGGTAAAAGGGCTAACGTTTTAGTGTGACTGTGAAACGGACAACTGTCAATGTATGGTGTGTGTCAGTATAAGTGAATTCATAGGGAGGATCGTGGTCTGGGAAGTATGTAGGGATTTTTGTGAGTGGCTGTTTTCGAGCTGGCCACTTAGTGTGCAGGAGAGAGTCACTGCCTGAGTCTGGCAGGTCTGGGTTCGATACCGAGTGTGTAGACTATTTTTTTGTTTCATTCTGGGGAGGTTTTTTGTCCGTGTTTTAAGTGGGGAATATTTAATTCCTGCTGTTCTGTCTGCTCACCCGAGTATGCTCCTTTTGCTACTGCCCCCTCCCTATTTTGTCCCTCCCTCCTGAGTATTCCCCTGTCCCAGTGTTTCATCCCCCCTGGAGTTTGTTATATAAAGTTTGGGAGTGTGAGGGACGAAGCCTCCACCAACAGGGAATATGGGGGCAGAGTCCCCCTGCAGAAATAAAAGGTTTAGATGTTTTTGTTTAAGGAATGCATGGTGAAAGTAGTTGATTTTGCAGCTCACTATAGTGCTGCTACCTGCTTTGCCATGCACTGTTGTTGAATCGCTGTTGTGGTTGGCACTGTAATGCAGTCACCATTATCACATGGAATCTTAGTATTGTAGATGGGTGGGGATTATGATAGTAAGATACTGAAAACAAAACCTTATAGGACCTTTACTGTGGGTGCTCAGAACTGATCAGGATTAAATGATTGCTTTGAATTAGCTCTGTTTTTGAAATATTGATTAATATTTGTAAACTGCATTGAGAACTCAACTATGATGTTGTTTGTAAGTACTAATTGTTGTTTTCTTCCTTGTATCATTCCAGGCACCCAGTATGTTTAACTCTACAGTCATCACTGCCATCTTTCCCAAAGAATGTCTAAGGAAAATTTTTGGAAGGTTTCAGACACAATGGGGCTTGTTTTAAAAAGTATTTAAATTGCCACAAGCGACTTGCAGCAGACAGTGTGATGCAAGTGATGCCTTGTGTCTAACATTGGGGAAGCATGATTTTGTAAGCTGCCTGCCACAAAAGCCCTGCCACAAATCCTTGAGCCAAATGCAGGAGTTAGACCAGCTCCCCTGGCTAACTTTGTGTCCATGGGGACACATTTACATGGCTTGCACCAAACCTTTGGCACAAGCTGCAATAAAGTGAGGAATTGTCACAACTGTGCCAGTCCTTGTAAAACTGGGTTGCATTGTATCCGAGGACTTTGGCACAGCTGTGTAAACCTCACGGTTGACACAGGGTTTGATGCAAGCCCTGCGTCAACCTTCTAAAATCAGGCCCACAGGGCCCAATTTTCAAAAGATCCGTGAATAAAATCCTGATCGATGCCAAGAGAATGCCGCAGTCGCCCTGCACCATATGATCAGCACACCAGTGGCTTTATGCATTCTCTCGGCACTGATCGAAATTTTCATCCTCTGTGCCAATGCTGCAAGTTAGACCTGCTTCCCGGTCTAAGTTGCACCATTTGGGGACCCTTTACAGGGATTGCACAAACCTTTGGCACGAGCTGCCATAAAGTGAGAAGCCGATCACAACTGTGGCCAGTGTACTAACATTGGGTGCAGTTGCAGCATTGGGTTGGTGCATGGCTTGATGCAACCCTCAAGGCCAACCTTTCAAAATAGGGCCCAGTGAATTTAACTAAAGTTTGGGTCTCAGAGTGATGATGCGTATTTAATGAGCCTTTGTCTTGGTACCTGCAGCCTTTGATAAAGCAAACTAACTTAATGAAATGTGTCATGCATTTTTCACTGCTTCCTGGGTTGCTTTTAAAGGACACCTACATGCAAAAATGATAAAAACACATGTTGTTCACTGGGTGTTTGTTTCTGTGATTGTTCCTGGTGTTCTGTTTCTTGTGTCTGTGGCAAAGCTTTTTTGTTTTTTGTTTACTTTTACCTGCCAGTTTTATGGCCTGTAGGATCACCATGCAAGCTTTTTTCTTGCCTTTGACTTGCTGGAATTTTCTCAGAATGGCTCTGGGAATGATGTAAATTAGACCTAAGATTTTCAAAGGTGCATCAGCTTTGTTATAACCCAGTGACAGCACTTTACAAAGAAAATTACCGCAAATCCATAATAATAACAGTCGCCACTTAGATTAGTCTTATTTCAACTGGGAATGGAGGGCAAACACTTAAGTGGTTAACTTTCACAAGCAATTGCACTTGGATGTTGTGACTAGATTATAACTAGGATCCAGGGCTCTTAGTTCCAGTCTTAGGTCTAATTGACATAATTCCCAGAGGCATTCTGGGAGCATTCCAACAGATCAGAGGCAATAAAAGAAGCATGCATGGCTACCTCCAGATCGTTGTTTTTTTAAACTTTTTAGATCCCTCCCCACAGAAAGGTGGTAATAGCGGGGTATCCACCACCAGTGCTGCTGAAGAATGTGCCAACACTGGGGTGCCCATTCCCTAGTGTCCATCTGGTCCCCCTGCAAAAAAAGAAAATTGTCCCTCACAAAACATTTGTGTAAGACCTGAAAAGAAGAAAATAGCCCTCCATTGATCTCTGACCCCCACCTTCCAGCCATTCCACCCTGACCCCCCAACACCAATCACATCTCACCACACACACATGCACACATGCACACATACACACAGGGGTGTAGCCAGGAATTTTAAACTTGTACTCAGAAGTGATGCACTGTTGCCCCCCCGTTACGTAAACATATGCGCTGCCATGTCACACCAACAATAGGCCCCTCCCCATTTGCCATGTCTGAGTTCAAGTAATCAGTTTCTTCCTGTAATCCTCCTTTCTTTGTTTTTCTGCCTGCCTGGTAAGTTGTTCTTGTTTGTGTATTTGGCTGGTGGCATCAGTGCCCCATAGCGAATGACAAAGGCTGAAAGGATCAGCTCAACATAGACACAGTGTGGCTCATAATGTCCTTGCTTTCCTCTTTTTGTTGCCCCTGCCTAATTTTTTTACTGTACTCTACTGAGTACAGTGCGATGCCTGCCGACCAACCCTGCATACACACACACACACACACACACACACACACACATATACACTCACTCATCTAAGGAAGGTTTCCCCATCATAGATCCAGTCACTGAGCCGAGTAACATCCTCCTCCAAGAACTGCAACTGTGAAATGAGGAACTAAGGTAAGTGTAGTTAACGTATTTCAAATAGTTTTGAACTATTACTCATAACTGTCATTTTTAATTATTTTTCCTCCAGATTTTGAACATGTCCTTTTTTGGACCACACCTCATGAAAAAAGTAGGTGAAATGTTTCAAATCCAGATTGAAAGGTGATTTTTGGTAAAAATATTGTAACATGGACAAGTCAACATTGAAATATTTCATTATTCTCTCAGAATTCGATATTTTTCAATATTTTTCCACCAGACTTTCAACATGGCCTTTAGGGACCCCACCTCATGAACAAAGTAGGTGAAAGTTTCAAATCTGGGCTGTAAGGTGATTTTACAGTTGCTCCACGAAATCACCTTTCAGGTGAGACTTGAACATTTTTACCTATCGGGTTCATTATAGGGGGTCATAAGAAGACAATATTCAAAATGTGAGGTCAGAATATTAAAAACAACTGTTCTGAATGTTTGTTGAAAATTTTCCATGCTCTCTCATAACTTTAATTTTCAATATTTTCACTTCAAACTTTCAACATGGCCATTTTTCCACATCACCTCATGAATGTGATAGGTGTAATTTTTCAAATTCTGTCTGAAATGTGTTTTGTCACATGCGGCACAAAATGACATTTCGGCCAGAATTCTATGAATGCCATATGTCATGTTTAGAAGGCGAGTCATAAAACAACTATGTTGAAACTGTGGGGTCAAAATAATAAAAAAAATAAGAAATGTTTTGTGCAGGGTCGAGCTGTAGCCCAGTGGGTAGTGCTTTGTTTTCCTGTGCTGGTGAGCCGAATTCAGTGAGCCAACTGGATGGGTCTAGGGCAGGGGACAGCACTGCCATGCAGCACCACCCCCACCCTGGGAAGGAAACAGCAAAACATAGAATGTGACAGCAGATAAGGGCACGTAAGGCCCACCCAGTCTGTCCATTTCTGTTAACCTTCATTTTTGCTGCAGATCCTACCTGATCTACAGCGCAGTCTGTTCCCCGCCTTACTCCTATGATTCCCTTGTGCCTGTCCCTGGCATTTCTGAATCCACTGCTATTTTCACCCCCACTACCTCAGCTGGAAGGCCATTCCAGGTATCCAACGCCCTCTCTGTGAAGACGTACTTTCTCACATCCTTCCTGAATTTACACCTCCAGCTTCATATCATGCCTCCTTGTTCTAGAGCACCTTTTCTCTGAAAATACCCCTCCTGTACCATATTTACCCAATAAGGTCTTTAAAGGTCTATTCCAAATCCCTCTCCTTCCTCTCATCCAGGGTTTACATATTTAGCTTCTTTATCCTCTTCTTGTAGGGCTTTTGATGCAAACCCTGCACCACTTTTATAGCCCTCCTCTGGACCACCTCCACTTTGTTTACATCCTTCCTGAGATGAGGGCTCTGGAACTGGACACAGTAGTCAAGGTAAGGTCTTACCAGAGATCTATATAGCAGCAGCACAAGCTCCTCTTCCTGCTGGTGGTACTGCATGGAAGGTGCAGGGTGGCTGCATGGACCTAAGTGCCATTTAATGAGGAGACCTATTCTCTCAGCATAGTGCCCTGCATCTCTACATCTGTAGCTGCCAGAAGTCCCTGGGCTTTGGCTGACAGGGGACTCTTGGCCTGCATGTCTATATGTCTGTATCTTTAACCACATGGAAGTACATTGCCAAAGGCCCTGGCTTCACAGCCAGCCAGACAACCTCACAAATTATTTGCCTCTGCAGACAGATGGACTCTTCCCATGGCACAGATTCTAGAGGGCCCTGTGCATCTGTATCTGATCATTCAGGTCCCAAAGGGACCTGCATAAATGAGGATATGATGCCACTGTTTTAAAAAGAAGGTAAATTCATTGCAAAAAAAACTACATTAATACACCAGCTAGGGTTCAACTTAATGCCACAAAAGTAGGGAAATCTGACATTAGAGTTTCTAACCCTAACCCCCCCCCAACAGCAAAAGGACAAAACCACACAAGTAACCACAGACAGCAACCATAAGGTAAGACAAACATGCAACTGTTTCTAGATGACACAAACGCAGTAGCATTGATGTGCTACCTTTGTTGATCTGTATCTGTTGTTGCAGAAGCACAGGACCCACTGGAGCCTATGCTTCTGCAGCCAGAACTATGTGCGTATGTCTTATAGCATGCATAAGTATCTGTGGCTTCAGAATCACTGGCCCCACAAGGGCCTTCAGTTCTTCACACAGATGTACTGTTACAATTTGAGTATCATGGTTTTCTGTATGCAGCTGTGGAAGTGCATGCCCCACAGGGGCCTGTGTTTCTGCAGCCAGAAGTCAGTATGTATGTCTTATATACCTGTGGCTGCAGATGATGGATTTGTATCTGTGGTTACAGGGGCCTGAGGTTTTCAGACAGAAGTAGTGTTGTAATTTAAGTATTGTGGCTTTCTGTCTGTAGTCAAAAGTGAATCTGTATGTCTTGCAGTGTGCATACCACAGATACAAATCCACAAAGGCTGTACATCAGTACTACTGCATTTGTGTCATCTAGAAACAGTTGTATATTATTTGTCTAACCTGATGATGGCTGTTTGTGGTTGATTGTGTGGTCTTGTCCTTTTGCCACTTGGGGGAATGGAGTTATTTGTGCATTAATGCAGTTTTTTTTTCAGTGAATATATAATACACACACACACACACACACACACACACACACACACATATGTATATTCTTATACACACAGATATTAATTGGAAAAAAACTACTATAATGCTGACATTAGGATTAAAGAATGCAAATTGCATAAAGTAAGGAACTAAAAAACATTAGGGTTTTGAACCTCACCAGTCTTGTCAAATCAGTGGTATGGAGTTCCTTCAAGTTATCAACCCTAGTGCCCATCCCCTTTCGTGAGAAAAATTGGTTATGCATGATCTCTTTCCTGTGGTCTAGAGGTGTGCTAAAAAGAAATTCCGCCTATGGAATTTGTTTGAAAGTCAGCCTTTCACTTCTGCAAAAGTTCGGAAATCATTTTCACAACTTTTGTGGAAATTCTGTCTTAAAATGGCAGAATAAATGTATGGACTGTGGGTTAATGTATTAAACTGCAGGAAAAAATATTCCACAGAACTGGTCAGTCAGTGGTCAGTTCTGCAACTCTTTTCCCTCAGTTTAATGCATTTAACCCACTCCCCCCTGCTGATTGTGGCCTGATGTCCCAGAGTCCCTGGTGTCTAGTGGTCCACCCTCCACCTGCTGATTGTGGGTCTGATGTAAAAAAAACTCCTGGTGTCTAGTGCTCCCCCACCTGCCAATCACGGTGCAATGTAAAAAAAAAAGAGAATTCCTGGTGTCTAGTGGTCCCCATCCCGATCCCTTATTAAAAAGGCAGTCTGAGTCCATTATTCCCTGGTGTCTAGCAGAACCCCTCCCTATCCCTGATCCCTTCTAGTGGAACTCCCTTCCTATCCCTGATCCCCTGTAAAACAGAAAGTAATCCCTATTCCCTGATTCCCAGCAGACCCCCACCCAGGCAAGTGGTCCCTCACCACCCTGCTCATCCCTCACCCAACCCCGAGTGAGTGGACGACTGTCACAGACCTCCTCTCTCCGCAGCTGCCTCCTTCCCTACTTTGCTGCAATGAATGATCATGTACTTGTACAAGCACATGCTCATTCATTGACAGCTCTCACTCATTGAGTGTGAGAATAACTCTGGGGGGTGGCAGACAAGAGCAGAAGGCTGTTCCGGTGACCTGCGGGGGATCAGGTTGGAGGGGAACAATGTGGTGGATCCCCTCTGGGGGAAAAATTTAACACACTCCCTTTTTGGGGGAGGATATAAATCATAAATTGGTACAAGCAACTGATATGCCTTGAGAAAGAGCAAAGTGACTACTCAAAAACGTTCGGCATAGTGTGGATGTGCTGCATTTAGCTACAAGTTTTTATTTGTTTTAACAATAAACAAATGTCCTTTTTGAATCAGACAACCAACAGGGTGGTTCTTTGGCAAGCAGTGGTAGCCTTTGCACAAACTCCTTTATCCTTGCACACATTTATACCCGGAGCTTGATGTCTCATCTGGTAGCCACCTGTTTGCTTTATTTGGAATCCTATCCAGAGACCTCTTCTCTCTGGAATCCAGGAAGGGTCTGCTGCTTCCTCTTTTGCTATCACATCATCGATGTCATCAAGGTATAGGTCAGCAAGCATGGGAAAACCTGCAGTTATAAAATTCACAAGTAGCATTTTATTATTTACCATAACAATAAAATAAAAAATAACATTGTATAGAATGTTTTTTAAACATAGGCAGTTCAAACAAAACAAAGCCCTTCCTCTGAGGGTATCTGTAATTCTAAATTTCAGTCTCTCTGTAGCAAAAGATCACTGCTCTTTTTTATAACTGGATAGGCTTTGCCTGGAGTTCAGTGGTCAAGCAGCCAGCTACTCCCACTTCCAGAGCTATATATGCAGTTCCTCTCAGCCTCATTGTGAAGCATTTTTTCCTTGCAGCCGAAGGCTCTTTTGGTTTGTCCTTTGAGCTGCTTGGGCCTCCCTGGCTGGCTGGGGCCTGCCACCCCTTTGCTACTCTTACTTGTCTCTGCTGGGCTTCTGTGTTTATTTTCCTGCTTCTGGTTTGTATTTTGCCTTGGCTGTGTGTACTTCCTTCCTTTTTGGGGAGGGCTTTGTTTCTAAGCTCCTAGCATACTGCTACTCAAAGCTCCTGCTACTGCTTTCAGTATCCACAACTGTAGCCACTGCTGCTGTTTACTTTAATTACTATTGTACCCAGTGCTTGTGTTTTTACACTGTGCTCACCATGCTCAAACTACTACATGCAACCATTATCTGTGTGTTTCAGCTCAGCCATAGCTGTTCCATGTTGCATACGCAATTCTTTTCGCCTGACACAGTTTACTCTGACCCTAGCTGTGCTGCTCATTCATGCTCTCATTCTGCTTGCAGCTTCACTGCACTGCCTGGCTACACCTGCTTTCAAGCATTGTCTCCCTGTTCTATTGCAGTTACAACTCTGAGGTCAGCCAACTAAGCTCCTGCTGAGGCTGTTAATATAGCTTTGATATTAAAATTGCCTCACCCGCCAAAAAATCCTTAGAGTATTTGTCACCTTGTTTTGGCTATTCATGTCTGGATGGCTTTCCCTCAATTCAATGTGGTTAATGCTATACAGTATGTTATGCAGACCTCCATGCAGGTCCACCTATCACTACTACTGCTTACTGACCTACATGTAGGTCCACACTTGCTTATGCAACCGTTGCTCCTTGCTTATGCAAACCATTGCTTCATGCCTACTACCATCCCTCAGCTTCAGCCTCTGGAATTCTGCTGCAGTCAATCTGCATTTGACCTTGCAAGGTCTCAGCACTCAATGCTCATTATGATCTCAGCATGCTGTACTCATTCAGCTCACCAGTGTTTCAGCTCTCAATCTTTCTGGGGCATGCCAGCCATTCTATTCTGGTGCAGGGTTCCTGCAGCTGATGGTCTCACTCTGCATTTATTCCACATCTCGAACATGTCCAGCTTGGGGCAGGATCCTTCTCACCTGGCCCATTGCTGGGAATGTTCTCACCTCGGGCTTGGCTTTAGCTGCCTGATATGCGACAGCAGCACCTGGTGTAGAATTTAAGACTAGCGGTGAAGGGTGGAAAAGTTACCTCATTTGGCTCCTAGTGCCACATATAATGGTTAGCCATTGACTTTAGTGGTTTCCGTAGTGAGGCACCTTCACCGCATTCTCCCTATGACTGCCTCTGGTTCACCTGGTTTGATTTAGGATGGGTAGACTAGGTGAGTGCCTCAGCAGTTGTTGCTCTCCTCCTGTGCCTTGGATGCACATATTGTTGCAGAGTTTTCTCGCAACCTTCCACGGTGTTCCTGCTAGAGGGTTTGAGTGAGAGCCTTCCTCCAAATTGGAATATTTTCCACCTCCCTTTAATTGGATTTTCCTAATTGCAGCTGCAGAGCCATCACTAACTAAACTATCCCAAGTCTGGAGGGAAGACGACATAGGCCTTGGATCCCCAGAGATTTCCACCTCATAGGAGGGGTTTCTCTCCTCCGTTGCCTCAGGTCATAACACTTAGTCAGCATAGTTGTTTCTCCTAGTTTCTTTGGGTAGGTTCTGCTGTTGGAAGGAGGTGGAGGATGTCCTGCCATTCCCTCTCTCCTTAGGGGATCCTCTAATCTCAATGCAAACCATCAGTATCATGCTACACAAGCCTGGGTACTCATTACATTATCCAACTGAGCATCTCATTGCGTTATCAAACTTTCTAAGCTTCTCCCACTACTCGCTAGATTGCTGCTCTCCTATCACAGTTACTGTTTGCTCATATGCTTCATGTTGCCTTCTTTTTGGGGATGATACTACATCTCTTTTGGGATTCCTAAGGTTCCTTTAGCCATGGGAATCATCCCTTGGCACCTCTAGGGGTGGAACCCTCTGCGAGGGTTCCTTGCCTTCGTGCCCCTACAGGGTGGTAATTCCTCTGGAATAGAAAATGCGAATGGCCAAAACCAAACTAACACAGTTGCACAAGCATAACACTATACTGGCTGCACAGGTCAGTGAATTGGAAAGGCTTTGTCTGGAGTTCAGTGGCCAAGCAGCCAGCCACTCCCATTTCTTGAGCTATATAAGCAGTTCCTCTAAGCCTCATTGTAGAAGCATTTTTCTTTGCCACACCATCCTCCCCTCCTCCTCCAGCAGCAGCATTCTCTCCTTAGGGGGATTCCTAAGGTACCTTTAGCTATGGGAATCATTCTGTGGCATCTCTAGGGGTGGAACCCTCTCTTAGGGTTCCTTGCATTTGGTACCCCTACAGGGTGGTAATTCCTCTGAATAGAGATTGTGAATGGCCAAAACCAAACTAACATAGTTGCACAAGCATAACACTATACTGGCTGCATAGGTCAGTGAATAAATCTTTGTCTGGCAATTACCTTCTGCAACCTCATCTCAATAAGAGGCACCCTGTTTCTCATAAAAGTATTAGAACTTTGTCAATTTCTTTGCAGGCACAACAAAATAGAACATGTTGTTCCAGTGCTAATCTCCTGTTGACAACTCTGCAAAAGAGTTTGTGGAGGTCAAGCTGCATCTCAAAGTTAACCCCAAGTTCCAAATAGCTTTTTGCAATCATTTCAACAATACCCCTATATGCATTAGCAAACAAAGGGATCCCAGTTTCATATTCAGATTCACATGTATTTTTATAACCACAGATACACAAAGGGTAAGTAAAGACAGAAACAGCAAGTGAAGGCAGAGAGATAATGGAAGGGGGAGAATCACAAGATCATTAGAGTGATCAGTTCTTAGATCTCACAAGAAAATTTGATTGTGCAATCAGACAGACAAGAAACAGAAAAGGAGATGATAGAACAGATCTTTACATTTAACTCTTTCTGTGTAACAAATGGAGCAGGGCCTTATTCAACCCAATCGCATACCTCTCTCTTTAAAAGGGAACCTGTTCTTATTTATTTATTTTTTATTTATTGAGAATTCAGAAAGTACCTTTGAGTCAAGGACTCATTTACAAAGGTTCCACATAAGTTAATACAAGACATAGAGACAACATAGTTACAGTTTCAGTACATAAGGACAAGTATATGAATACATTATAATTCAACAAAGCAGTTAACAGACAGATTAATAAAGGTAGTTCAATAAAGACACCTGGGGGAGGGGTGGATAGGAGGCAGGCCAGGGGCCATTGTCATGGAAGGGAAGGGAAGGAGGGAAGAAAAAGAGGGGGAGCAGTGGGAAGAAGGAGGGAGGTCATAGAGGGTCAAAGGCAGTCGCAGTGGTTGGAGGACTGTAGGTACTCCCTGAGTAGGGATTTGAAGGAGCCAGTTCTGTTTTCATTTGTTATTGAGCTAGGGAAGGCATTCATCCAGAAGCGGCCTTGTAACTAAAGGTTCTTTGAAACTGGGAGGTCCGACAGTGGAGAACCAGAAGAAGTGACTTGTCAGAACTATGGGTGATTCTGACCACAGGAGCTGGGTGTACAATTGTGGAGAAGCTGGGGGGAAGAGACCGAAGACGATCATTTTGGCCATAAGACAGGTGTGGAACCTGATCTTGTTGTCCAGGTTAAGCCAGTTAATGGACCTATAGAGGGAGCAGGTATGGGTGTAATGGTCGCAGCCAAGGATGAGGCAGCAGGCTTTGTTTATGATAGCCAGAGTCTGCTAAAGGCTGAAGAGTTCACAGTGCTCTATACGAGTATTCCATAGTCCAGGAGAAAGAGGACCGAGGAAATGACAGCGAGACAGAGGGTGTCTGGAGTAAGGCAGTGTTTGTACCGGTAGAGTATGCTGATTCTGGAGTTCAGGGTGGTGGACAGGAGATGGATGTGTTGATGGAAATTAAGGGCTGGGTCAAGGGTGATGCCTAGATATTTAAAGGTTTCCATTTGTTTGAGTGTGGACTGGTTGGCATTAAGAATTTGAGGGCATAGGTTCTTAAGGGTACTCAGAGGGTGCGAGAAGAACATGACCTTGATCTTCTTATAGTTTAGTATTAGGCATTGGGTGAAGAACCATTCTTCAGCTTTAGTGAAGGAGGTTTGGAGGGATTGGTGGAGTAGAGTGGGATCGGGACCGGAGGAGTATAGGACGGTGTCGTCCGCTTAGAGGAATAAGTTGTCGGAGCAGGTCAAAGGGAAGGAGTTGAGGTAAAGGCTAAAGAGCAGGGGACCTAGAATGGAGCCCTACAGGACACCAGAATGGACTGGGAGGCTGGTGGTCTGGGTGGTACCGATTTTGACCTGCTGGGTCCGGTCCGACAGGTAGTCAGCGAACAAGATTAGGGCGTCCTGGGAAAAACAATGGTGGAGAGAGTGTTCAGTAAGAGTGGTGTTTCAGAGAGCAGCGGGTGCCACATGGTGTGAGGGAGATTGCTGCAACTAAACACGCTTGTGCTTGTGGAGGAGGCACAAAGTAGCAGGGCGCAACACTATTTTTGATTTATTACAGGTATGTCACTACTGCCTGAGTTTTGCAGCCTTTCCAGTCAAACGCACTGTTTCAGCATTTTCTGGTCCAGATTTTTCTTTGCCTTTCTTTGTAGCTCTGGGAAGAACACCGACGGAAGGTAGGGCCATTGAGCTGGATCGCAGCTCAAGAAAACGCCAGTCAGATGGTGGGGCAAAGAATAGAAGGAAGGACAGTTTAAGAATAAAACTGGACTGGAACGAGTATTCACAGAAACATAGAAGCATAGAGGTTGACGGCAGATAAGGACCACAAGGCCCATCCAGTCTGCCCATTTTTTTCTACCTTATAAATGTGCCATTAGCCTTTGCTCTGTCAGTGGCCTATCTATTCATACTCATCTGTATTGCACCCTTATGCCTATCCCATGCCTGTTTGAAGACCTGCGCTGTATTCATAGCTACCATTTCTGAGGTAGGCCATTCCATGGATCCACCACTTTTTGTGAAAAGAATTTCCTCATTTTCCCTTAATCAGTCTTCCTCTAATCTCATGCTGTGTCCTCTTGTCCTGCTATTTTTATTATATTTAAACATGTTAGACTCTTTCACCTTGTTAATGCCCTTAAGATGTTTGAATGTTTTGATCATATCACCTCTCTCCCTCCTTTGCTCAAGGGTATACATATTGAGCTCCATTAGTCTGTCCTCATATGTCTTCTGATGCAGTCTCTGCACCATTTTGGTTGCCCTTCTCTGGACTGCCTCAATTTGGTTAATGTCCTTGTGAAGGTATGTCCTCCAGTACTGCACGCAGTACTCCAGATGGGGCCTATCCAGTGTCCTGTAAAGAGGGATTATTACCTCCCTCTTACGACTTGTGATACCCTTACTAATACACCTTAACATCCCCCTAGCCTTACCTACTGCTTTAGAGGTCTGCTTGGATGATTTCAGGTCATCGGTGATGATGATGCCCAAGTCTCTTTCTTCCTTTATGACTGCCAGCAACTCTCCTCCCAGCCTGTAGGTGGCTTCAGGGTTTCTCTTCTCTATGTGCATGATCTTACACTTCTTTGCATTAAATCCCAGTTGCCACTCTTCTGACCATTTTGCTAGTTTATCCAGATCTCTTCTCATTCTGCCCACCCCTTCTGGATCATCTACTCTGTTGTAGATCTTGGTGTCATCTGCAAACAAACAAGACTTACCCTCTAGTCCATCTGCAATGTCATTAATAAAGATATCGAAGAGGTCTGGCCCCAGGATTGATCCCTGAGGTACCCCACTTGTGACTTGCATCTCTTCTGACTGATACCATTTACCACCACTCTCTGTTTTCTGCCCGTCAACCAGTTTGCCACCCAGTTGACCAACGCCTGACCCACCCCGAGCCTACCCAACTTATTTATCAATCTTCTATGTAGAACAGTGTCAAAAGCTTTGCTGAAGTCAAGGTAGGCGACATCAACTCCTCCCCCTTGGTCCACCACTCTGGTTACCCAGTCAAAGAAATCTATGAAATTAGTTTGACAGGACCTTCCTTTTGTAAACCCATGCTGTCTTGGATCCTGTGCCTCTATGGATTCCAGGTGTTGCACTATCCTTTCCTTAAGGAGTGCCTCCATAATCTTGCCCACTTTATTTATAACTTTATTTACTTTGTGTTCCTGAGAGAGGTGGTAGTAAGTAGCTACTTCTGTCATCTTCTCAGAAGTACTACCTGTGAGAGGCATGGGAGAACATAGGGGTGCATGCACCAGGAACTTTAACTCATGGTTCAAGAACTGGTGCTGTGAGGAAGGGTTTGGATTCATTGGTGACTGGGGACCCACCTGGAAGGATGGAGGTTTGTTCAAGCCTGACAGCCTGCATCCATCCTGGAGGGGAATCCAAGCACTCAATGATAAGTTTAAATGCTACATTGACAAGCATTTAAACTAGCCAAGGGGGTGGCAGGCCAGCAAGGAGGGTACCTACTTGCTCACCCCCCACAGCTAGCAGTGGAACCAGTGAACCAGAGGAGGGGTTATCTCAACAAAGCAGTGTGCAAAAGATGGAGATTAGCACCCAAGAGGTGGATAGGCAGAAATGGGGCAAAAATCAGCAGAAGGGCAGACAGCAAGGAAAACCAGGGATAAAGGACAAGCAGGGAAGGGGCTGGAGTAGAACAGCTAAACAGTCTAGGGAGGTCAAGTCATGGAAAGCCATGTGTGCCAATGCCAGGAGTCTTAGTAACAAGATGGAAGATCTGGAGACTGTCATGATGCAGTCAGACCTGGACATTGTGGCCATCACAGAAACCTGGTGTTATGATAACTATGACTGGGAGATGGCCATTTCTGGCTACAACATATTCAGAAGAGACGGGCAGGTAGGAAGGAGGAGGAGTGGCACTGTATGTGAAAAATGACATAAGGGCCACAGAGATCCAGGAGGAACAAATGGGGAGAGATACTGTGGTTAAGCTGGAAAGGAAAATGGGGCCAGCTGTCCACAAAGGTGTAGTCTATAGACCACCAGCCCAGGAGGAAGAAACAGATAGAGTTGATGCTAGCCATCCAAAGGATGGCAGTCAAGGGTGAGGCAGTACTGATTGGAGACTTCAATATTCCAGAGGGGACTGGAGCATCCCAGCAGCATCAAAAAGGAGCAGATTTATCCTGGACTCTTCAGGGTGCCTTCCTCAAGCAACTGGTCATGGAACCAACTCGGCAGAAGGCAATACTGGACCTTGTGCTCACAAACAGGGACAGTGTGATGGGGGTAACAGTGGGGAGCACCTGGGGAACAGTGACCACCAGTCATTGTGGTTTGAAATCACAGAAGGAGCAGAACCAAACCACACAAAACCAGTATACTGGATTTTAGGGGGCAGACTTTGGGAAAATGGGAGATACTTGAAAGATGCATTAGGAGAATGGGGCAGGAATCAGGGGTTGAGGAACAGTGGGCAGTATTTAAAATGGGGATTACAAGAGCAACAGAATTATGCATTAAGCAGGTTAGCAAGAGGAAAAGGAAGAGGAGGCCATTATGGTTTTCCAAAAGGTAGCAAAGAAAGTGAAAGCCAAAAAGATTGCATTCAGGCAATACAAAAGACACAGGCAGAAGGGATAGGAGAAGTACCAGGAGAAGCAAAGGAGGCAGGGAGGTCAGTAAGGAAGCCAAAGCTCAGACAGAAGAGCACATTGCAAAATCAGTGGGTAGAGGGACAAAACCTTTACAGGTACATAAGTGGAAAAGAAAGGCAAAGGGAGGGATAGTGAGACTGAAGGGGAGGATGGGGGCTGTGGAGGATGACAACAGTAAAGCTGACATACTGAACAGGTATTTCTGCTCAGTCTTTACTGAAGAAGAGGAGGGTAATGGGTCTGAAGGGAGTACAAGGGGTGAGAATGGTGCAGAAATGGACACAAGTCCTTTACACAAGAAAGGGTCCTGAAGGAACTGGAAGTATACGAGTTGATAAAGCAATGGGGCCAGGATGGGGTGCACCCCAGGGTCCTTAAAGAACTCAGAGAGGTGGTGGCTGAACCTCTGGCTATCCTGTTTAGTCGATTACTGGAAACAGGGGAGGTACCCAAAGACTGGAGGACAGCAGATGTAGTCCCCTTATACAAAAGTGGGAACAAAGAGGAAGCAGGGAACTACAGACCAGTAAGCCTCACCTTGGTAGTGGGGACGATCATGGAAGCACTACTGAAGGAGAGATTGGTGGAACATCTGGTTGTCAATGGACTGCAGGATCCAAGGCAGCATGGTTTCACCACGGGGAGGTCATGTCAGACCAAACTTGTTGAATTTTTGACTAGGTGACTAGGAGGTGGATCGGGAGGGCAATGGACATGGCCTATCTGGACTTCAGCAAGGCCTTTGACACTGTGTCACATGAAGACTATTACACAAGCTAGGGAATATGGGTGTGGGCAGGACAGTAGTGTGGTGGGTAGGTAACTGGCTGGGTGGCAGGACACAGAGGGTGGTGGTAAATGGCTGTCACTCCACAGAGGGAAGAGTTACCAGTGGGGTATCACAGAGATCAGTGGTGGGACCGGTCCTATTCAACATCTTCATCAGTGACATTGCGCAGGACCTAGAAGGCAGAATTTCACCATTTGCTGATGACACAAAGCTCTGTAACAGAGTAGACACACCAGAGGGTGTAGACAGAATGAGAAGGGACTTTCAGAAACTTGAAGAATTGTCAGGGGTTTGGCAGTTGAAATTCAAAGCAAAGAAGTGCAAGATAATGCATATGGGGCACAAAAACCCTGCCACAATATATCAGTTGGGGAGTGAGGACATAGCATGCATCAAGCAGGAAAGGGATCTTGGGGTTATCATCTCTGATGACCTCTAGGTAGGGAAACAGTGTGACAAGGCAGCAGGTAAAGCAAATAGGATGCTGGGATGCATAGGCAGGGGCATCACCAGCAGGAAAAGGGAGGCCATGATTCCACTATACAAGACACTAGTGAGGACCCACCTGGAGTACAGTGTACAGTTCTGGAGACCTTACCTACGTAAGGACATAGACAGGGTAGAGAAGGTTCAGAGGAGGGCAACAAAGATGGTACATGGATTGCATCACAAATACTTTGAGGATAGGTTGAAGGAATTGAATATGTACTCCCTGGAGGAGAGGAGGGAGAGAGGGGACATGATAGAGACCTACAAGTATCTTACAGGGAGGAACAGGGTGCAAGAATACACTATTTTTAAGCGAAAAAGATGTTCCAGGACTAGAGGGCATGGGATGAAGTTGGAGGGAGGACGATTCAGAAGAAATGTGAGGAAGAATTTCTTCACAGAACGGGTGGTGGACAAGTGGAACACCCTGCCTGAGGAAGTGGTGGGGGCTGAAACAATCACGGGATTTAAGAATGCATGGGATAGACATAAATGAATTCTGGAGGTCAGGGGTAAGGGGCAACAGAGTTCTAGGAAAACATAAACTGAAGTTACAAACTCAAATGGGCAGACTAGGTGGGCCATAGGCCCTTATCTGCTGACACTGTCTATATATCTATGTATCTCAGGTCGAGGGTGGAGTAGGAGGAGAAGGAGAAGGATAGAGAAAGGACAGAGAAAATACAGAAGTTGGAGGAAGGATGCAGGAGTCTGGGCTCCTTTAGTGAGAGCTACTGCAGTTGGAGAAGACAGAAATAAGTGACTTAATAAGTACTGAATAAGCAACTGAATGTAGACTTTTGGAGAAGAATAAAGAAGAATAAGTATTGATGGAAAGGGACTTTCAGTTTGCTTTTACCCTACAATAAGTGCATATGTTTACTTTCATTATTGTATTATTGTGTTTTGGGTTACTTGTTAGTGTTTACACCAAACCAGATCTACTTTCACAAACTCAGTCAGTAGCTTATATCAGTAGTCTATAGTAGCGAGGTGCCTTCTAATATACTTTCTCCTTTTCTCCTTATCTTATTTTCTACTTTTATACAATTAGTTTTGATATTATTTATTGTTTAATTGAAAGTTTTTTTTTTTGAAAGCCGAATTTCATGCCAGAGTGATGTCATCAAAGTCACTTGTGCTCATATATTTAAGTGAGCAGAGTAAATTCTGCTAACAGCATTCTCACAGCAGACCGCAGAGGTAGACACATAGGTAGATGCACAGCACTTTAAAATTGAGCTGCTGTATTCTGATATTTTAGTGTCTTTTTGCAGTTTGGGTTCAGTATTGCAAATATATTGCTTTGTAGCTGTCATTTTTTTGATGACATACCAGCTGTTTATGAACTTTAGTAACACTTTTGATTCGCAGCATGCTACTTTTGAACTACTAGTGCAACTTGCTGATAGAACGTAGAAATCTCTAGCAGTTTTTTATCCGCTTACCCTCTTCACACTACGGGTTGATATTTAATCCTATTCTTTGCCTCATGTTTATAACAATAATTTTTAAAATAATATCCTAATAGCCAGCTCATGTTAAAGCCTGCAAGCTTATGGTATATGGTACATGACTGGTCTACTGGGGAGTAGTTTGAAGAACATTTTTAAGATTCAGTGGAAGGATATCTACGTATTGACTGCTCATCCAAATAGGAGTAAGCAAACGTAAGTAAGTCTTGCTATTTATTTTATGTATCAAAACTTCACTCATTGGATTGAAATTTAATCTAAAATAGTTTCAAACTGATTATTTTGTTATTTTTATTTTCTTTTTATGGTGGAGGAGAATAAGCTTTTTAAAGCTGGAACTTTAATATCCCTTACATCTGGAATTACTTGAGAATATGATTTTTGGAAAGGCCTGTCAGAATAATTAAGTAGCCCCAGAATCCAGAATCCAGGAACTGGGATTATTGAGAGCACTAGAAGGACTTGCTTGACTACTTTTGAAGGAACAGAGTTATTGTGTTTATTTCATTGTAAATTTGATCTAGAGTGTCTGAACTGTTGAACTTACATCTTTGTGGTTGTAGTTTTGAATAATGTTTAGTACAATGGGAGAGGTTATGAAATTAAGAAATGAAGAATTACTTTGTCCCCCAAAAATAAAACAAAGAAGGGGAAAAAAGAAATAAATCACTGATTTTTTAAGCCCAAAAGAAATAGAAATCTCCCTACCGAGAACATCTTCACCAAAGATCATGAAAGAAAAGAGGAGTAATAGTACAGAGAGTCTAGAGGAGAATTATTTATAATTAAGCAATAAGGCACGACAAGGTGTGTGTTATCGTGTAATAACGTCACTCCTGGGGTGGGTTGAAGCACGAGGCGAAGCCGCGTGCTTCCACCACCCCAGGAGTGACGTTATTACACAGGATAACACACACCTTGGAGTGCCTTATTGCAATTATACAATGGCTCAATGTCATACAAAACAAAAATAAAAATAAAAATGTTTTTAGTAGATTTTTAGTGAGGCAGTATATCTTTGTTTCTGAAAAAAAATGAGCCATATCAGCCATATGATCATCCAAAAAATCAGCACAGTGATGTTATTGTGTAATATCATCACTGTCTCAGGCACACACTGACCAATCAGAGTCCAGGAAATTTTCTTGCCATTGTATAATACAGAATTAAGGCCTTAGAAGCACAGATGGGAAATGTGAATGATTCATTAACAAAAATTAAATAGGGTAATTATCAGTCACAGCAGGCTACATTACAAAAGATTACACAGAGTGGGGGTCAACAGAGTGGAGATCAACAGTCACAGAGAGATTATTTTAATGATTTTGATAAATTCCTCATACCTCTTTTGGAGAGAGGTAAAATCATAAATGAGGAATAGCTCAAGAGTGTCTCTGAAGTAGAAGTACATGCAGAATAGTCTCCATTAACAAAGACTAATAAGAATGGATGTACTAACACTCCAGAGAAAGAGGTATTATTGGTCAATCACTTAAATGATTACCTGAGCAAGCAATTAGGGGAAATTAAGATGGTACTAGTTTATACTAATCTCTCATTAGGAGCCATCATGAAAGATTTAGAGTCCTTAAAAGATCAAACGGCCTGTATTAAGCAAAGAATCTTTACTCTGGATAAGGAAGAAGGAGCAAAGAAGGGTAAAAATATTAAGCAAGTGACACAGCAAATTGTGGAGAAAGAATATTGGGAGACCAAAGAATTGTTGGAGAAGTTAAAAATAGAAAAAAGGGAGAGAGAAAATAAGGGAATAGAGACAGAAGCCAAAATGATAGGGAAGAGGAAAAAGCTGTGTCTAGGACAAAGAATTCACAAAATATAGGAAAAGATCAGAAGGATGAGAAGGGGCAAACTAAATTAGAGAAACAGAAGCTTACCAGAACTAGCAATGATAGGTTACATACTGTATACTTTAAGGGAATCCCAAATCCAGAAGGAAACACCATTTTATTAAAATCTCAGTTTATAACATCTTGAAAAGTCAACTTAAAACTAAGATGGGAAGATTTTTTAATATCAACATATAGGTACAGAGTGAACCTTAACAAAGGACTGGTGTGTTTGGTTGTGAAATGGCTTTATAAGACAGGAGATATTGAAAGTAAGTGAGGAATTTGGAAAAGCGGGTATACAGTTGGATGAATCAACAGGAGATTCATAGCAGGAAGATATGATGGGGTAAGAAGCAATGCTAATCTTGTAAAAGAAAAAACAGCAAATCATTACCAAATATCTGTAGAAACCTATAGTTATTGAGTATGATTTAGAAGGCTCCCCAGAAATGAATAGATATATCAGAGGGAGAAAGCAATGTGGAAAAAGAATTAATGGAAGTACTGTGTTAGATAGTTCTGTAAGTGATTCTGATAATGAGGATGAGGGTTCTGGCTTATCAGAATGCCCCCTTAAATGGAATATTGAAATAAAGAATGGCTATGAGGTTCTGTCAGAAAGATCAAAAAGATTTAATAAGAATAAGTCCACTTTAGAATTGTCTGATTGAGAAATAGGGAAAATCATCAAACCACCATGGAAAGAGGAAATTGATATTCTGTCATGGAATATAGCAGGTTTAGTAAATAAATTAGATGATAGAGTGTGGCTAAACACGCTTAAGTCTTATGACGTAATTATGTTATAAGAGACACGGCTGGGCAAGAGTGGTAATATTGTAATTCCAGGACACTGTCAAGTTGCCAGCCCTAGAGAAAATGACAACACTAAAGGTAAAAAAAAGGTTGGTTTGAAGGTTTTAATTGACTTGATTAATGACTGGTTTAAAATAGTTACTCGTAGAATGGACTCTTATTGGACTGTGCTGGAATTACTTACTTCTCCAAAGGAATCTTTCTTTGGTAAATGTTTATTTTCTTCCAGTTTAAAAACAAAAGAATTTGCATTTAAACTAAAAGAATTGTCACTACTGCTGGATGATTTACTTTGTAGGGATACAGTAAGACATCTAATGTTAATTGGTAATTGGAATGTACATGTTGGAAGCCTTAATGAGAAAGATCAGTTATGCAATCAGTCAGATCACATGTTATATCATGATCTACCAGCTAGAAATTCTATAGAAAAGAAATGGGACAAAAAGGGATTCATACTAATGAGGTTTATATTAGAACAGAATCTCTGTATCCTAAATGGCAGGATCAATGGGGATAGGGAAGGGAACTATACATTCCCTACAAAAACAGGGGGCTCAGTTTTAGATATTGCCTTAGCAGATATAAACCTTTATGATCAGGTCATATCTCTACAGTTCTTACAGATAGTATCTCAGACCAGTACCCTATCTCACTTAAGGTAACTCTGACACCAGAGGTGAAAATTAAGAAAAATAGTGAAAGAGGGAGAATTTTGGATAAACATAGGGGTATGTGGTCTGGACGAGTCAAATGGGATCCCCTACTAGAAGAAAAGATGGATTTACTATTAATGGATACTGAGGTATTAACTAAGAGATTACAGGTTATAAATGCTGATGAGGTTGAAGTAGTAGGATATTATGAAGAAATGGTACAATATGTTAAAAAGAGCTACAAAGTAATTATAGTACTAAAAGATCAGAGAAGAATATACTAGGTACAGTTCTCTGTATGATGCCAATATAAAGCTTATAAAAACTCTTAAATCAAATCTCATGGTTACAAAGAAAGAATCTTGATCTGAATGTCAGTAAAGCCTTGATTCTTATAAAGAAAGATTATAGATCTTTAATTAGAAAGCAAAAAGACTACACATGAAGGGAAATTAATGTCCAGATTACAGGATGCAGTCAGGGGAAGAAATAGCCAGGAATTTTGGAAATTAATAACAATAGCAGAAAATAAGCATAAATTAAATATTGAAGGAGCCATCTTAGTGGAGGTTTGGGTTCTTTATTTTAGAAAGTTATATACTGATAGGATGGAATGGAAGGAAAACTTGATTTATAATAAGATATTAATGGTTGGGGCTAAAATATATCACATAACAAAGAAACAAGTTCAGAAAGCAATTTTAGAACAAAGGAAAACAAGGCACCTGGTATAGACAGAATACTGGCTGAATTATATCAGTGCAATATTAGCTGGAGGTGTGATATCCTGTATAAGTTATTTTTGCATATAATTAATGGGGAAGAGTTTCCTAGCTTTTGGAAAATTACAGAAGTAGTACCAATTTACAAAAAAGACAATAGAGGACTTCCAGAGAATTATAGACCTATTGCTGTGCAAAATATATCAGCTAAAATATTTACGCATATCCTATTACAAGAATTAGATAGCTGGGTTTCAGAAAAACTAATTTTATTTGATAAACAATTTGGCTGTAAAGTTAATCATTCAACATTAGACTGTATTTATCTTTTGGACCATCAGATTAAGAAAGCTTCACCTAATAAGAGACCACTCTTTCTAGCTTTTTTGGATTTATATTCAGCTTTTGATAGTCAGTAGGAGAATATTGTGGAAATTGCTTGCTGAAAAAGAGACAGAGGAAAAGTTACTCAGCCTCCTCCAGGGTATGTACAAGGATACATCTGTCTGTATTAGATATTCTAAAGATGGTAGAGTAACTGAACCCATTGCAACAAATGTTGGTGTGAAACAAGGTTGTTTACTATCTCCATTATTGTTTAATATATATATATATATATATATATATTAATGAGTTAATAATGGATTTAGATAAAGCTGATACAGATGCTCCAAAATTGGGCACAACAAGATTAAATGTGATTATGTATGCAGATGATATTATAGTATTGTCTAATTCAAAGATTGGCTTACAGAAAACCTTAGCTTGTATAATAGGTTCTCTGAAAAAACTGTAATTATCAGTAAATATGGATAAAATAAAAATCCTGGTTATTAATAAACCCAAAATGTTAAAATATAAGTGGAAGATGTTAGGGAATAGGGTAGAGGAAGTAAATCAATATACTTATTTGGGTTTAATTCTGTATAATAAAGGTATTTGGAATTTACAAATAGAGGAAAATAAAAAGAAGAGAATACAATTGGTCTTAGCAATGAATAAAATGTCCATATATTTTATAAATAATTCTTTTACAGCTTTATTAACAATTTATAAAATGAAAGTGGATTCCACGTTATTATATGGAGCTGAAATATGGAGAAACAAAGGGAATATGGAACTATTAGAGCCAATAAAAAAACTCTACCTCAGGTTAGCCCTGAATTTGCCCCAATTTGTTCTGGCAGGTTTGATAAGGGCAGAGACTGGTGAACTCTCCCTAGATACTAAAGCCATGATTAGACAGTTTAGACATTTCATTAGAATTTATAAGCTAAGTGTAAAAAAATCCTTCATAAGTCAATGTTGGAATGATTCCTTGGATTATGAGTTAAATGGAAAGATACGTATAAAATCATGGACATGGTTAAAAGATGTTGATATAGTAATTAGGAAAGTGGGACTCCAAACAATTTTGAATATAGTTGGCTGTCAAAACTTGGAATTATTGAATTTAAAAGTCACTGAGAGAATTATTGACATAACTAAATAGAGTGACTTAGAAAGATTATCTTTAACAAAAACCTTTTTAACTTATAAAGGGTTAAAGAAAGTGCATAATAGAGAATTTTATCTAGAGAACTGTGAGAATAAAATGCATTATAAAGTAATCGCTAATTTAAGATTTGATATGAATTTTGGTTATCGGGAAGGTCTTATGAAGTGGCAACAATTTAAATTAGAATTACGGTGTAAAGAAGGTTGTTTAGGAATCTGGAATTCAATACATATTATGTTTGAATGTGAATTAGTAAAGGATATAAGAAAATTTTGACTTGGTAGATATGTACAAAAAAATAATGAATTGTCAAATTTAGAAAAGCTTAACTTTCTCCTCAATACCAAAGATGTAACTTTATTATATTGTATTGTGAAATTTTGTATTACAGTATATAGATATTTAAAATGTGATGGTTTGTAAATGTTTGTGTATAAACATTTACGTGTGATCCTTTTGTAATACATATTTGTTAATAAACTTTTCTGATTCTGATTCTGATTATGAGCGGTTGACAGTGTCAAAAGCCTTAGAGAGATCCACAAAGATGATGCCAGTGATGTGCCCCTTGTCTAAGGCGGAGTGGACATGTGAGGTGAACTCAAGGAGGGCCATGGTGGAACTATGGCCCTTGCGGAAGCCATGCTGCTGCTTACAGAGTAGGTCATATTTAGTTAAGTGGTCTGTGAGCTGATTGGAGATGATGCACTCCAATGCTTTGGATAGAAGGAGAAGAGTGGAGATGGGGTGGTAATTGTTAGCTGCAGTGCAGTTCCCACTCTTGAAGTTGGGGATAATGGAAGCAGATTTCCAGTGGGATGGGAATTTCCCTTGGCAGAGGGAGTGGTTGAGTATGTGGGTAAGGGAGGTAAGGACGTCCTGTAGCATGAGGCGGAGCAGTCTCAGGTCCAAGGAGTCGCTGCTGCAGTGGGACCCACTTAGAGCTTTTATAAGGTAGGGGTTGGCCTTCTCAGGGGTGATGAGTTTTAGGTGAAAGGGAGGAGATGGGGGGAGAAGGGGGTGACCAGTCGGGGGGGATCGAAAAAGTTTGAGGGGGAGGACATGGCTGAGATCAGTGAAAGAGGAGTTAAAGGCTTTGGCAATGAGGGTGGGATCTGAGGTAAGGTTGCCATCAAAACAATCTGAGCAGGGGAGGAATTGGGGGCCTTGCCACAAATTTCCTTTATATTATTCCAGAACTTACGGCCAGAGCCCCAGGCAGACGTTAGGGATGCTTTATAGTATTTGGCTTTGGCTTTGCTAAAGGCCCACATGCACTTATTCCGGCCTTACGGTAACTCTTCCTACCTGCAGCCAGCCAGACTCATTAGAAAGATGCCATACGGAGTCATGATGTTGCATTAGATCAAGGAGATGGTCTGTGATCCAGGGGCAGGGTTACCTTTGGTCATCCTTTTAGTAAGGGAAAATTTGTCATGTCTGCATTGAAGGTGAGGATGAAAAGGTCTAGCGCACAATCAGGATCAAGGGTATTAGTTATGGGGACCAGTTACAGGTTCTGAGTTGGTATTTTAGTAGGGCGAATTTACCAGGACCGAGCTTGCAATGGAGAATTATTTGGGGAGGGGGTCTTTGGGAAATAGGTTTCCAAAACTTTCCTTTAATTCTCTTCTAACATTATCGTATAATCTTTACAGTTCTGCACATATGCATTATCCCTTTTTTGCATAACAACCAGTACAGCAAACAGTGATGTTTAGGGTTGCCAATATTGTATTTGAAAAATAAGGGACAGTTTTCTTAGACCCCTCACCCAGGCCACTTCCCAGGCTGACATCAGCAGGGAGCAGGAGTAGAGCTTTCCTGTTGAAAATATCATGTGTTCATGACAGAGGACTTCAGGTTCCAGTGCTCTAGTTTTCCACCACCTTACACAGCACATAGAAAAAAAAAAACTAAAAAAAATATCAACTGCCTTCTTCTGCAAATCAGCAGTTCCTCAACTGTCTACTACCAAAGGGCTCTGTGTGCAGTGAAGTAAAAATCCAATAGCTGGGAAATCCAGACATCCCAAAAATGAGCCGAAATGGTTCATTTACACTAAGAAAAGGGGTTACAAGATCACTCGCAATAGGCAGCCTACCTCATCCTCACAGTACATTAAGCTAGCATCATTGCCAAGAGGAAGCTCCAGATCCAGGTGAAGGATGCTGCAAGTCCTGCTTTCCTCTCTCCCTACTGCGACCTAGTCCCTACAGATCACTCAGAAGCTTACTCTCTGCTGCAAGCTCCACACAATGGCCAGTCAGTTCCCACTTCAAGCTATGTTCCTCCCCGTAGTCCTGACATGTGTAATGCTGCAGCTAATGTTAACCACTAGGAAATATCAGAGAAACTGTTTCTGCATTATAGGGGCAGAAATACGGGATACAAGACATCCCATATTGATATCATATGGGACAGGCAATTTTATCAAAATACAGGATGTCTCTTAAAATACAGACTGTTGGCAACCCTAAATTTAACCCACACATTTTTTTTTAACCTTTGGAATTCTCAGCTTCTGATCCAGATCTTGCCAAAAAAATTAGCATTGACATTCTCTTTTTCAGATGTGTGCATCACTTTGAATGTAAATGACTGTAGTGCCAGGTACCACCTTGTAATTCTAGAATTTTTATCCTTCATTTGGTTAAGCCAACAGAGAGGATTGTGACCTGTTGTAAGCACAAAGTTAACTTTTAGCAAATAAAACTCCATGGCCTACTTTGCCACAGGGCATTCCTTTTCAATTGTGGAGGCTTTCTCTGTTGTGCAGTTTCCTACTGATATATGGAATTGGATGTTCCTTCCAGTCTATATTCTGACTCCAGACTGCACCTAGGCCTACCTCTGATGCATCTATTTGCAACAAAAATTGTTTTTTAAAGTCTGAGCTTCCTAAAATGGGCTAAACGTAAAACAGTCTTGACTGCTCGAACACTTTCATCACAGTCTGGGGTACATTTCACATTATTCAGGAACTGTTTTTTCATGAGTTCGGTGAGGGGAGTAGCTAACTGGGCAAAGCTGGGAACAAATCTCCGATAGTAACCGACCAGCCCTAAAAATGACCTGACATGTTTCTTTATTTTAGGCACAAGACTTAGCTACAGCTTCTGTCTTAGAAATGTCTAGCTTTACTTCTCCATTTCCCAGAACATATCCCAAATATCTTGTTTCCTACATGCCCAATGCACATTTGGTAGAACTAATTGTCAGACTTAACTTTTTGATAGATTGGATAACTGCTCATAGATGTTTCATGTGGTTATTCCAGTCTGGACTGTGCACCACAACATCATCCAGGTAAACAGCACAATAACCAGAGTAAGTAGCTAAAATTACATTTATGTACTGCTGGAATGTATCGGGTGCACCATGTAAACCAAATGGCATGATGGTGAACTGATAGAGTCCAGTAGGAGTGGCAAATGTCTCTGGATTTTGTAGCTTGGAGAAATTGTTACTAATCGTTGGTGATCAAAGGTACTGATGTACTTGGCACTTCCCAATCTGTCCACGACATCATCTATCCTGGGCACAGGATAACTGTCAAATTCAGACACTTGATTAGGTTTCCTAAAATCAAGGCAGATTCTTAAATCCCCTTCTTTTCTGTTTACAATCACCATTGGTGATGACCAAGCACTTCTTGACTCTTCTATGATACCCATCTTTTCATTTTTTGCATTTCCTTAACCACATCTGCTTTTAAGTGCGCTGGTAATCTGCATGTCTTTTGTCTGATAGGGTGAGCATTCCCTGTCACTATTACATGCTGACACCTTTTTGCTTGGCCTGGCACTGTGGTAAAAGTACTATTAAATACTTTTAGTAAGTTACAAATTTCTGCAGTCTGTTTGGAGGTTAAGGAAACATTCATCTTTACAGCATCAGAAGTTACAATTTGTTCCAGTCTGTCATACGCTATATCAGTATCTTCTTTATCAATTTCTGGTAATACTAACAAAGAATCCTTTGCTTTTTTTACCCATTTCTTCAGGAGGTTAACATAGTATATCTTGGTAGGATTTTTCTATCAGGGTCTCAATCTCATAGTTAACTGTACCACTACATTTAAGCACCTTATAAGGTCCTTGCCACTACAGTAACAGTTTATTTTCTGTAGTGGGTAACAATATCAAGACCTTTTCACCTGGCTGAAATACTTCTTCTTTTACCTCATGGTCATAATATGCCTTCCGCGTAGCCGGCCCGTTGGCGCAGCGGTGGGATTTCCGCTTGCGACGCCAGCAACCCGGGTTCGGGAACGGACCCGGGTCATCGGAGGGCCGGCCGGGGGGAGAAGGATAGAGCATCCTAAGGACAGTACTCCTTCTCTGGGGGAAGGGTGTGGGAAGCACTCGGGTGCACTGGGGGCTCCTAGCAGGCTAGGGAGACCCCAGGCGACCCGATGGAGCCAGGACTGGTAGGCGGGGACAGATGCTTCGCGTCATTGCACATCCCCACCTTCGTAAAAAAGGAGAAAAAACTCGAGGTGAGGGCAACGTGCATATGACGCCTTCCCCGGAGGACCTTGGAACACCACCGCCGCTGTGGATCCCTGACTAGATATAAGGCCCGTGAGTGCATTTGAAGGTGGCCACAGCCCCGCCCTCCGGGGGGCAAGCCGGGGGTGACTGGGGATCTTGGCAGCCATAGGCGGTGGTGGAGTCCCGGGCACTGTGACAAGGGCAGAAAGTAACACGGAGCCCAGCCCGAAAAAATAGTAAATAAAAAAAATAATAATATCCTTCTGCTAGTTTTGGGCTTCTTCTGATTACTATGGGCAATTTCAAAATATTTTGCAAGTTTCTTTGTCAGGGCACACATATAAGATGTAACAGATTTTTTCTGAGTGGGTTTATCTTCACATGTTTCTTTTATTACATCTAGTGGCCCTCTAGATTGTCTACTATACAGCATTTCAAATGATGACAAACCGGTTGAGGCTTGTGGCACTTCTCTGTGAGCAAAAAACAGGTAAGGTAAGTATTTGTTTCCAGTCTTTCTCTTCTCCTTTTATAAATCTTTTTAATATGTATTTGAGGGTTTGATTAAAATGCTCAACCAGACCATCTGTTTGAGGGTGATAAGTGGACCTAGTAGTCGGTACAGTATAAGGAAGCACAGAAGAAGCAGGACAGAGAACTGTACCAGTTAAAGCAGAAGGAAGCGGGGAAGGTAGTTAGAATAGCAAAGGCCCAAACTGAGGAAAAGATAGCCAACTCAGTTAAGAAGGTGGATAAACCTTTATAGGTACATTAGGAGTGGAGAAACCAAGGGATGGATACTGAGGCTTAATAAAGTGGAGGGTGGGTGGGCAGAGGGTGACAGTGAAAAAGCAGGGTATTTTGAACAAATACTTTTGCTCAGTATTCACAAAAGACGAGGATGAGGAGGTACCTAAACCAATCAATAGAAGCACTCTGTACTGTGGGGTTGATACAGCCCATTCACAGAAGAAAGAGTCCGAAAGAACTTCTAAAACTGAAAGTGGACAAAGAAAAGGGGCCTGACAGGATTCACCCCAGAATTCTAAAAGAACTAAGGGGAGAACTAGTGACACCACTGACTACCCATTTTAACAAATCATGGGAGGATGGTGTGGCACTTGAGGACTGGATTCAGATGTGATTCCCCTTCACAAAAGTGGGATCAAAGCTGAGGCAGGCAACTACAGACCTGTTAGTTTGACCTCAGTGCTAGGGAAAATGATGGAATCACTTCTGAAGGAAAGAATTGTTGAGTACCTAGAGGCCAGTGGGGCACATGACCCAAAGCAGCATGGATTCACAGTGGGAAGGTCATGTCAGACAAATCTAATAGATTTCTTTGACTGGGTGACCAAAGTAGTAGACCAGGGAGGGGCTGTGGACATGGCCTACCTAGACTTTAACAAGGCATTTGACACAGTCCCACAGAAAAGATTAAACAAGTTAGCCAGTCTGGGATTGGGTCCCAGGGTGGTAGCTGGATAAATAATTGGCTGGACAACAGGACACAGAGGGTAACAGGTAAACGGAGTCTACTCTGAAGAAAGGGGGGTTACTAGTGGGGTACCGCAGGGTTCAGTACTGGGACTGGTCCTTTTTAGTGTCTTTATAAGTGACATTGCAGAGGGACTGGAAGGAAAAGTATTCCTCTTTGCAGATGACACAATGATCTGCAACAGTGTTGATACACAAGGGGGAGTGGAAAGGAGGAGAAGGGACTTGGCAAGGTTGCAGGAATGGTCAAACATATGGCAGCTTAGATTCAATGCAAAGAAGTGCAAAGTAATGCACCTGGGAAACAAAATCCCAGTGGGAAGAGTACAGAGTGGGGGGGAGGTACTAACAACAACAAAAATGGAACGGGACATGGGAATAGTCATATCAGATTACCTAAAGGTAGGCAAGCAATGTGAGAAGGCAGTAAGGAGGTCTGGGGATATTGGGATGCATAGTGAGAGGCATCACCAGTAGAAAAACAGGAAGTTGTTATCCCTCTGTACAGACAGTTGGTGAGACCCCATCTGGAGTACTGCATGCAATTCTGGAGACCCCATCACAGCAAGGACATAGGCAGGATAGAGGCATCCCAGAGGAGGGCAACTAAAATGGTGCAGGGTTTGCACCAGAAGCCATATGAAGAGAGACTAAAGGAGCTTAATATGTATACCCCGAGGAAAGGAGGAGAGGGGACATGATAGAAACTTTCAAGTACCTCAAGGGAATCAACAAAGTCCAAGAGGGTAGCATCTTTCAGAAAAGAGATGTGCAAGAACATGGGGCATAACTGAAGATAGAGGGGGTCAGCTCAGGTGCAACATGAGCAAGTATTTTTCATGGAGAGGGTGGTGTAATCATGGAATGGCCTTCCTGAGGAGGTTGTGGGGCAAAACGGGGAATTCAAGAATACATGGGACAGACATAAAGAAATTTCTGGTGGGTGGTAGGAAGAAGTAAGCTGTTGGTAACTAGGATCTGCAGCTTATCAAATAGGTAGGGCAATGGGCAGACTGGGTGGGCTAAGCAGTCCTTATCTGCCATCAAAGTCTATGTTTCTATGTTTCAGAAATGCAGCACCAAAATTACTACCTTGATCAGTAATAATCTCTTTAGGTATGCCCACCCTGCTGAAGATTTTGGCAAGCTGCGCTGCCACTTTTGGGGCTGTGACAGTGTGCATTGGAACTGCCTCTAGGTACTGAGTAGCATTGTCACATACTACCAAAATGACTCGATTATCCTTTTTACTTTTGTCAAGGGGCAGACCACATCCATTGCAATTCTCTCAAAAGGCACATCTATCAAGGGTAGTGGCACCAGGGGCACCTTGTCTTTTTTAGTCACTGGGGCTACTTTCTGACATTCAGCACAATGACTGCAATAGGTAACACCATCTTCATTAATTCCAAGCCAGAAAAATATATACAGCAATCTGGCAATACTGTGATCTCTCCCTAAGTGACCAGTTATAGGACTATAATGTGTTATCTGTAACAGCTCGGTTCTATACTTTTGTGGTATAACCAATTGTTCTATTTGTTCCTGTGTCTAAGGTTTAACCCAGACTCTGTACAGTAGCCCATTTTTTAAACATTGCTTCACCCTCTTTTTGTTTCACCACCAGCTGCTTAAAGTAACCTTGGAGAGAAGCATGGTTAGTGTGCTCTGAAACAAAATCACAATCAGTTATCAGTTTAGTTTCAGCATTTTCATATGTTAACAACCCCTTACTGTATGTCCATCAGTCTTTTGTTGCCACTGTTTCTTCAGGCATCTTCTTTCTTTCCTGGACTTCCAGATCTTGGATCTGTGCTCAATCAAGTCCAAATCAAAATCACCAAATGGAAAAGTGTCCCCACTATCCGATTTTCTTTAACATAGAAACATAGAATTTTATGGCAGCTAAGGACTGCTTGGTCCACCCAGTCTTCCCATTTTCCTTACCTACTGTAATACTATAGACCCTACCTGCTCTCTGGATTAGCCCTCCCTTCCCTAATGATTAAGGTTCCCTTATGCCGATCCCAAACATTCTTGAATGCCGCCACAGCTTTTGCTCCACCACCTCTACTGGAAGGCTGTTCAAGGCATTCACCACTCTTGTTGTGAAGAAGTACTTCACGCTTCCCGAGACTACCCTCCAGCTTCATAGCATGCTCCCTTGTTCTTGACTATCTTTTTTTCTGAAAACAGCTTCCTCTTGTACCTTATTTATACTGTGAGGTATTAAAAGTCTCATCATATCCCCTTTCCTTCTTTCCTCCAGGGTGCACGATTGAGGTCCTTTAGTCTATCCTGATATGGTCTCTGGTGCAGACTCTGCAATATTTTAGTTGCCTCCTCTGGACCACCTCTACTTGGTCCTTCCAGAGATGTGGTCTCCAGAACTGGACTCAGTACTCCAGGTGAGGTCTCACAAATGATTTATATGGTGGTATCACCATCTCCCTCTTTCTGCTAATGATACCCCTTCCTATGCACCCTAGCATCCACTGGCTCTCCCCACAGCCTTGTCACACTGTTTGGCCACCTTTACATAGATACATAGGTACATAGATGCTGTCGGCAAATAAGGACTGTTAGGCCCATCCAGTCTGTGTCAGTGAGGCACAGATCTGGAAGCACTAGAAAACCAGCAGTAGTTTCAAAATTTGCAAATAGTGTTTCTTTTCTCAGTAACAGCAAAATAAAAAAAAATGAAAATTATTCAGTATAACTATTTACAAAGGCAGTACAAACAGAGAACACTAAGTCCTTCTCCTGAGGGTATCTTTTAATTCCAAGTTTCAGTCACACAGTCTCTCTCTCTCTCCTTGTCTCACTAGCAAAAGCATTGCTGCTCTTTTTATAACAAGTCTTTGCCTCGCTGGCATCTTGCTTCTCACAGAATGTTCTTGTAAGTTTACAGAATGTTTTTGCCAGTTTCGTTCTTGCAGGTGCAGCAAACAGTACATGGTTACCCAGAACTGACCTCTTTCACAGCTCTGCAAAGGGCTTATAAACTGCATCTCAGGTTAACCCCTTAAGTTCCAAATAGCTTTTTGCAATCATTTCAACAGTATAATTATATACAGTTTTAAACCAAGAGATCACAGTATCACATACAGGTTTACACAGAGATTCACATATATTTTTTGTAACTGCAGATATGCAAGGGGGAAGAAAAGACAGAAATAGGAAGAGGCAGAGAATTGCAAAACCGTCAGAGTGATCAGTTCCTATGTTTCACAAGAAAAATTTGGTTGTGCAACTATACAGACAAGAGACAGAAAAGGAGAAGATAGAACACATCCTTACATTTAAACTCTTTCTGCATAACAAATGGGGCAGGGCCTTATTCAACCCTATCATAGTCTGCTCATTTGTTGCCTAACGAAGCATCCGTGAAGCTATCTGGTAACTGGCTTTAACTTTTCTTCCTATTTCTATTATTCCTTTGTTTCTGTCCCATGCATGTTTGAAGCCTCTCACTGTGTGGGCTGCCACAACTTCCTGGGGCAGGCTATTCCATGTATCCACCACCCTATCCATAAAAAATAACTTCCTGACATTTTCTGCCACCCCTAAGTCTCATGTCATGTCCTCTTGTCCTGGCACTACTATTAGTCTGGAATATGTTATCCTCTTACACCTTGTTAATGCCCTTGAGGTACTTGAATGTTTCTATCATGTCACCTCTCTCCCTCCTTTGTTCCAGCATGTACAAATTGGGGTCCCTCACTCTCTCCTCATAAGGCTTGTGATGTAATTCCGTCACCATTTTGGCCACCCTCCTCTGCACCATTTCTATTTTGTCAATGTTCTTTCGAAGGTGTGGTCTCTAGAACTGTACACAGTATTTAAGGTGAGGCCTCACCAGGGTCTTGTACAGCGGAACTATTACCTCCCTCCTTCAGCTTGTGATTCCCCTTCCAATACACCTCAACATCCCACTGGCCTTTCCCAACTCTTGGCTGTCTGCCTAGTGGCCTTCAAGTCATTTGTGATTATGACCCCCACGTCCCTCTCCTCCTTAATTACTGCCAGTAGCTCCTGCTCCCAAACCTGTTGCTTGGGCCAGGGTTCCTGCTCCCCACATGCATGATTTTGTACTTCTTTACATTGAACCTCAGCTGCCATGCCCTGACCATCTCTCTCCAGCAGTTCCAGGTCTTTCTCATCCCTTTCCACCTCCTCCAGAGTATCCACCCTGTTTCGGATCTTGGTGTCATCTGCAAACAGGCAAACCTTTCCCTCCATCACATCTGCAATGTCACTGATGAAGACATTGAAGTGGACTGGCCCCAGAACTGATCCCTGAGATACCCCACTGGTCACCTCCCTTTTGTCTGATTGGGTTCCATTCACCACTACCCTCTGTTTTCTGTCCCTTAATCAGTTTCCAATCCAGTTCACCACCATGTGTCTCAACCCTAGGCTGCATAGCTTGTTGACCTGTCTCCTATGTGGGACTATTTCAAAGGCTTTGCTGACATTGAGGTAGGCAATATCTACCCCCCCACCCCAGGTCCACTGCCTTTGTCACCCAGTCAAAGAAATCTATCAGACTAGTGGACAGGATTGTCCTGCAGAGAACCCATGTTGCCTGGGATCCACCAGTCCATTTGCCTCCAGGTGTTCCACTATTCTTTCCTTAAGGAGAACCTCCATTATCTTTCTGACTACAGAGGTTAGACTAACTGACCTGTAGTTCCCTGCTTCTTCTTTACTACTGTTTTGTGAAGAGGGACACTGTTTACCCTTCTCCAGTCCTCTGGAACCACTCCAGTGTTCAAGGACTTACTGAACAGGGCTGCCAGAGGGCTGCTAGTTCAGTCCTCAGTTCCTTTAGAACCATGGGATGTATGCCATCTGGACCCATGGCTTTTTCCACCTTTAGCTTTGCCAGTTCTTCTAGGACCTCTCCTTAGATTTTCCTGTTTAGTGGTTGTCAGTACCACTCCCCCCATCTTGTACTCTACCCCTGGGTTTCTATGCCCTAAGTGCATGATTTTGCCCTTTTCCATTAAAACTTAGTTCAGTTGTGCTTACGCAACTAGATGAGATGTATACTTGTGTGACTTTGATACATTGTGGCTGTTCATGTCTCTATCTGTGGGATATACCAACCTGTAGGGTATGACACAAGGAACCCTAGGGAGGGTCTCCATAGGTGCCACAGGAATTATTCCTAGGCTAAAGGTAGTTTAGAAGAAGCCCAGGAAAACAGGGATGAGCCACTGGAGGAGGAGGGGTGGATGGAGAGGCAACGAGAAACAAATCCTGGAACAGTCCAGGAGGAGTGGCCTTTAAGGCCTGATGGAGAAGTGACATTGTTGCTCCTTCCATTGGAACCCCAGGCTTAAGCCTTCCTATTCAATTGTGCGCACAAGTGGATGAGATGTATACTTGTGTAACTTTGATTCATTGTGGCTTTTGCCTCTATCCGTGGGATATACCACCCTGTAGTGGCACGACAAGGAACCCAGAGGAGGATCCTCCCATAGGTGCAATGGGAATTATTCCTAGGTTAGAGGTAGCTTAGGAAGAAGTCCAAAAGATTACCTAAAAGGATGTTGAGCATCAAGAGGTGAGAAATCAGAAGACATCAGACTGGAAAGTTAGGTGATAGATGTAGAAGGGAAAGACAGAAGAAGAACGAGAGATGAGGATGATGAAAGAAGGGAAATCTGACAAGATGCAGAAGGGTGGATATCCTAAGGAGAAAGGGAACAGCTGGGGCCACCATCTGACTCCATCCAACAGTGGAGCCTAACTACAGAACCTATGAAAGTGCTAACCCTGACTAATATAATGATTATTGGCATGGAAGAGAGGAAAAAACCCCTTTGAGGAGGACACCTCTGTGGATCCAAGGCCTAGGTCACCTTCCGTCCAGGCTGAAGGATGTTTTGATTAGTGATGGCTCAGCTACGCAATTTAAAGTCGAGATCAAGGAAGGAGGAAAAGTCAAATGCAGAGGAAGCTCTCACTCTCTCCTTCTAAAGGGACAGCTGTTGGGTGATGTGAGCAAAGTCTTTGCAACTAGATGCTCAAAAGCAAGAGAGGATGTACAATGATGGAAAGAAGCCTTGAAGGCCTGAATGGTTCAAGGTGATGCATGAAATGGATGATGTACAGTTATGAAATAAGGCCTAGAAGGCTGGTACAGTTAAGGTGAAATATGAAGAGGAAGATGAATGATGATGGAGGGAAGCCATGGAAGCTGGTATGGTTAAGGTGAAGTATGAAATGAATAATGTACAATGATAGAGAGAAGCCTGCCAGCCCCAAGCAAAGGGCCAATAGACACGAAGGCATGTCTCTGAGTGGAGACCAGGTTGAGTCGCGGTAGTCATGGACCCAAGAGGGTTATGCTTGAGTAGTTAATGTGAAGGCATAGACTCACACAGAGGTCAGATGAGCGAGGGATACCTAGATGCAGTCATGAGAAGACTGATAGTGATAATACCCACAGGAGTGCAGCAGTTCGATGAGATAGCATAAGACCCAATGAGAGGTATGCTTGATTAATTGATGTGAATGAGTAGACCCTGAGGTCAGACTGAGTGAAGGAGAATCAGACTCAGGCACCTGGACACCAGACAGACTAGGATAAGAGGAGGATATGAATAGGGAAGGTGATGGCAGAATAGGGAAACCCCAAAAAGAAAGCAAAGGTCAGAAAAGGAATGGAATGAAGGGCGGAGGGAACGGGAGGAGGAGGGAGGAGGGCAACAGTGGAGTCAACGGAGGTAGACACCCCCGATACAGTGGAGAAAGGTAGAGAGAAGGACCGAGGCAATCAACTGAGGTGAAGGATGGAACAGGTTGTGCATCCACAAAGAGCTCTAACAGCAGGAGGGGTGCCTATAGAATACTGTATGACTGAGCTGGACCCACAGTCGTAGTACAGTTATCCTGAGGAAATTGAGTTATAGATGGAAATGCCCATGCAACATGACAGGATGGGAGCAGGGAAACAGCTAGTGTTGTGTCAAACAAATAGATGAATTTGAGTAATGCTCCAAATCACAGGAGCTATGCACAAGAGCAGGCAGAAACACAGAGGCAATAATTTGTAGGTCAGCAGAACAAAATGAAGATGCACACACTGAGGATGAGGGACTAGCAAATCAGGAAGAAGAGCTGAGGGTTCATGATGGGCCAGAATGTGCAGCACTGGTGGCTGGTAAAGAAAATAAGGTCAAGGAATAAAAGGCCTCATGAGGACACAGGCAGGGGAGGAGGTAAAGAGAACTGAAGAGTCAATCAGCTGAGGTGGATGAGGGAATAGGCAGTGGAATTTCCTTTTTGGAAAAACGTAGTGAGAGAGTCCAGACCAATCACTACCTGAAACCTACGGATGAAAATACGCTACCCATGGCAAAGAGCATCCACCCACAATGCACGAATGGCAACATCTGCAATGCATGAATGGCAACATCCCTAAAGGCCAGTGGTAGAGAGTCAAATGCTCCCGCAGTACACAAAATGCCTAAACCAGCTGACTGCTGACTTGGAAGCCTGAGTCCACAAAAGAGGCCAAAGCCAATCTGGCACATGAAAGGCAAAAGAGAGCACAGAGCAAATAAGCAGAGAAACATTTCTGAGTGCAAAACAGAAATACCCCAGGCCCAATAGGAGGTTCAGTTCTGCCACTGTAGTAGCCCATCGGCAAAGAAGTGCAGGAGATAATTAGACAGAAAAGGTACTGGAACTGCAGATAGGCATTTGAAGGAAACTTGGATGAATTATCCACAAACAGTTGTTCAATGAGTGTAAGAGCAGACCAGAGTTATGACCAGCAGTTGGGCATAGGAGGAAAATGCGCTGAAGAAAGTGTAAGCCTGCAGAGAGGTCAGCAGTGCAGGGCCGCAAAGTGAAGGAACGGTGGAGCAAGCAGAGATCCAGGGAGCAGTCCCCTGCAGAGAGAGCAAAACAAGGACCCAAGATAGGGAAAGTGGCAGAAGTGGAGGAGCACACAAGCTCCGCAGAGGAACAGTGAAGAAATGCCAATTAGGTGAGTGAGAGGAGTGAGGTGAGGGAGGCAAAGATTGGGTAGCAGAATGAAGGAATGGTGAGAACCAAGTGGGGCAGGTGACGTCAAACCTGGAAGTGCAGGCAGAGAGACCGAGCACTGGTGAAGAGAAGGAGAGGAGGAGGGGGCAGCCGAGAGCCTGGGGCAAATGCTGGACAGAAGCGAAGGAGTGGCAGGACATGGTATGAGGAAGAGGTGGGGGAGAAAACTAGTGGATGTGACAGATTAATGAAGAGAATGACCCAGCGGCTGAGGTTGCCTAGGAAATATAGGCAGAAGCCCAAACAAGGAACTAGGAAGAGCAGCGCTGCTGGTTGCAAATCAGAAAATCAGAGTAGTGGAGAGATAGGCTGGGATTGAACGATGAGATCTAGGAAGGGTGGTCGAGGTGAGACAATGCCAGGATGGGAAAGAAATGGAGGAGTGGGGGAACAATGAGAGAGGGGGCAGAGAACAAGGAGGCAGCCAGAGGCAAGTCAGCTAACCAGCAGCAACGAGGAAAACTTAGAGAAGGAACAGCCAACCAAGCTTCCAGCTACAACGAAATTAATCCAGGAACAGTCTAGGATGAGTGACCTTTAAGACTTGATGGGGAGTGACATTGAACCTCTGGCTTAAAGCCTTCCCATTACCACACTCTTGATCACTTCTTAAGCCTTCCTAGATCCTAGATCTCTAGTCATTTTTTCCACCCTCCTGTAGTGTCTACCCTATTGCAGATTTTAGTGTCATCTGCAAAAGGCACACCTTCCACTCTAGTCCAGGGCCCCACATGGTTTAATGCACTCCCAAACACCATCACTAGTGCACCCAGGATCACCCACTTCAAAACCACCTTTCACGACCACCTCTTCAATATCCGCCCTGTAACTGCAACTAACATTTCACTCTCTCACCCTCTGATCCAAATTCTCTGACAAAGTCCATTATGGATTGCAACCTACGCCAATAATTCCAAACCCATGAATAGTACTGACTACTCTGTTTAGATGCTTTCAAGCTAATAATGTCTTCTGCTTTGATGATGTAAATATTGTCATCCAAATATTGTATATAATGTCTGAAATTATCCACATCCTGTACTTACTGTAAATACTGTAAATAAGGTCATTGACAAATGTCTGTAACACATGCTTTATGAAACTGTTGTTATACCCTGTCTGTATTAGCTTCTGTCTTACATGTGACGAGGAACCTTTGGAAATCAGCCTCTGGCTCAAAGGTTGTAAACTGATATATCAAATAAACAAATACATAGTCTCTCTGGAATGTCACTGCAATGTCTTTGTCTTTGGTCTTGTCATCACAGCTTGAAACTGCAGGTTTTGCTCCCTCTGTGATTAACTCAGTAAATCCTGGAAAGTCATTTCCAAGAATCACAGGTACAGGTAACTTACATACTACTCTCACTGTCATTTAGTGTGACACCCCATTAATATTCAGAGTCACTTGGGTGGTGGGATAGTATCGAGTGTCCCCGTGCATGCAGAAGACACCAGTACCAGGTCCTTTTGCACACTGTTTTCTTTGCACTTCAGCATGCACTAGAGTCTGTCTGCTCCCTAATCAGTAAGTCCCTTCACAGTCTTATCTCCCACCTTGACAACTGTTAAATATTTTTCCCAATTTGCTAAGTCCAAATAAACTTCAATGTTACCCTCCTTATTTTTATGGTAGTTTCTTGCAATATAGCTTGGCTTGCTACATTTATAATAAATAAAGTCTTTGGGTGCAGATTAGTTACCCCCACCAGAGTTTTAATCTAAGCTGGAATTAAATCAGGAAAAAGAGGGTCTTATCTGTCCATGGCTGTTATTTTGCTGCTGTGCGGTCTGTCTGGCCACCAGATAGTCCTTGGCCAAAGAAATAGCCTTTTCCCTCACTTTCTGGTTGGTGCTCTTTTACCCGAAGCTGCACTTCTGTGGGAAGGATGTTGATGAATTGGTGCATTGCAAATATGTTGATGATATGCGGGACTGTTTTGCCTCTGATTGGAGCCATTTAATAAGGAGTTCTGTGTGTCAGGTGAAGGCTTCTCGAGGGTTGTTGACTGATTGGTATTTCAGTGACTGGAATCTTTGCCTGTAGCTCTCTCCTGAGATGTCATATCTCTGCAGGATTTCTCTTTTTACAAGGTCAGAGTTTTTTGGCAGTGCAGTGTCCAAATTGCTGCAGGCAAGTTGGGCTTTACCTGTCAGGTAAGTTACCAGCCTGATTGCCATTGCTGCTTTGGCCACTGGCAGGTTACGGCAACCCTTTCAAAGTTGATAGGTATCCCTCAATATCATCCAAGGGACACAACTTTATCAATTTATTGTTTTTTTAAGTTCAGTGTTTGGGTAAATAGAGCATGGGGCTAGTAGTGCTTATATAACTGTAGTTTACTTTTGTGTTTGTTCATGAAAAGGGGTTACCAATGGGCAATATATATACAAGTGATCATGCAAAAAATTTCAAAAGTGTCAGCAATGCCCTTGGTATTGCTATTCATAGTGGGTCATTAGTAGAGATATAAAAGATAAGGACATCCAGTTTCATGGTGTGCAAATATATATTTTTTGTAAATCAACCAGCATTTAGGCTGTTCTTTAGTATGCAAAAACATGACATTGAAACCCTCTTGTTTTATTTTCCTCCTAAACACTTTTGTTTTTCCCGTCTGCCCCACAATACAACTTTTTTCTGCAGTACACGTGTGTATGCTTTGTTTGCAAACAATCTGCCCCTTTTCTGGTAGTCTATATAAAATGTATTCACCCTTTTATTTACTATAGGGAACGTAACTGCTGTTGTCACAGCATGTTACGCTCATCCAGAGCCTCCCCAAATAGCTTGTGGTGCAGCTGTGCCTTTAAATGCTCCTGAATCAGAACCCCCAAACTCCCTTGCATCATTAGCTGCCCTGCTGTGTTTCTTTAACTGTGCTTTTGGTCTCCCAGTTTGCAACCTTTCACCCCATGCTCGTTTTGCGTCACGCATGCTCTGCTGTCCGCCACTCACGCTACGTGCTCCAAACCCACATTTGGATCTGTCAGCACTCGCGATGTGGCATTCCAATGGTCGGAGACCATTTTGCGGTTTAAAAACCGCAAACACCGAAGGGGATCCCCATTTTCCTTTGGAGCACATCAAGATAAGTGTTGTCACGCCACAGCCGCCTGCCATGCTTACGTGTCATCCGAGGTAGGCCCTGTTTTACGATCACCATGCTGACCAGTGGTGTTAAGTCCATGGATATATGTAATTATCGCTGGTATAGGGCTCCTGTCTAGGATTTGGGGCATGTTAAAACAGTTAAAATCAGCACGTAGGGAGGATTTTGGAGTGTGAATATTGTTTTGAGCTAGTTTGTGACACCAGACACTTTGGGTTACATGTTCATTCACCACGTGGTTTGCCTGGTGTCACAGCTACTCTGCATTTATGCCAGCAAATGTTACAGATTGTTCAGGAAAATTGCAACATTCAATCGCAGGACTTCCAGCATGGGGGCAAGTCATTGGACCTAATGAGTAACTGTGCATTTTTATTTTTGTGGTGCTGACTTCTGGTATGGTGTTTCAGAACCAGGTAAGGATGCTTTTCTTTTGGCTAAATTATGCAAGAGTTTACTTTGTTTTGCTGGTGTGAATGTGTGGCAAAACATAGGCAACAAACACACCTGGATGGTCATTGTACCTTTGCACAGGTGTTTGTGCACCTTGATCAGCCATTTTGAGCAAGCACCATGTTTCTGCTACTGTGCTGGGACTGTTGGGGCGAATGTGGGTGAGCATAGACATAGCTGGAGGACACTGGTCATTTTGGTGGCTTAAAAGCAGTTTACATTTTTTTTTTTTTTATAAAATGCTCTCCTGCCTTTCCGCTGTGTTTGTTTGTTCACCTATGTTCGGCCATTTTAAGCACCTGCGGCCTCCTTTGTTTGGTGGAGGGTGGGATTGAGATTCATGCTGTTATGTGGCTTAGACTGCTTCTGTGATGGGACAGGCTGGGCGAACGAGGTGAGCACAGACATAGCTAGAGGCATCTGCCTTTTTAGTGGCTTAAAAGCAGTTTAAATTTTTTTTGGTAAACTGCAGTCCTGCTTTCCTCTGTGTTTATTTGTTCACCTATGTTCGCCATTTTAACACCATGCGGCCTCCTTTGTTTGGTGGAGGGTGAGATTGAGATTCATGCTGTTATGTGGTTTAGACTGCTTCTGTGATGGGACTGCTTGGGCGAACGAGAGGTGAGCACAGACATAGCTGGAGGGCATCTGTCTTTTCTAGTGGCTTAAAAGCAGTTTATATTTTTTTTGGTAAACTGCACTCCTGCCTTCCAGCTGTGTTTATTTGTTCACCTGTGTTTGGCCTTTTTAAACACCATGCAGCCTTCTTTGTTTGGTGGGGGGGACTGAGATCCATGCTGCTATGTGGTTTCTGCTACTGTGATGGGACTGTCGGGGCGAACGAAGGTGAGCACAGACATAGCTGGAGGGGCATCTGTCTTTTTCTAGTGGCTTAAAAGCAGTTTACATTTTTTTTTGTAAACTGCACTCCTGCCTTTGTTCCAGCTGTGTTTTTTTCCTACGCTCGCCATTTTAAACATCATGCAACCTCCTTTGTTTGGTGGGGGAGATTGAGATCCATGTTGCTGTTTGGTTTCACCTTCTATTAAGTGACTGTGCAAATTGTCCTTTTTTGGATGGTTTGTTTCTTTAGTGACTGTTTACATAAAATTTTGAGTACTTCTCCTTTGCCCTTCTGATTCTTGTGGCATGTGTAGCCCATCTCCTTTGGTAATGTTTAGCACGTTTCCATCGGTAATATTTAGTGTATCTTCCTTGATCAGTCTGTCTGCCTCAGAATGTGGAGCGCATTTCACTTGAGTGGTCTGTTTGCCTGAGAATGTGGAGCGTACCGCCTTCGACCGGTCTGTTTGCCTGAGAACGTGGAGTACATCTACCTTGGTTGGTCTGTTTGCCTGAGAATGTGGAGCGGTCGCCTTCGATCAGTCTGTTTGCCTGAGAAAGTGGAGCGTGTCTCCTTTAGTCCATCTATTTGCCTGAGAATATGGAGTGTGTCTCCTTTGGTCAGTCTGTCTGCCTCAGAATATGGAGTGCATCTCCTTCGGTCGGTCTGTTTGCCTAAGAATGTTGAGCACGTCTCCTTCAGTTGGTCTGTTTGCCTGAGAATGTGGAGCGTGTCGCCTTCGATCAGTCTGTTTGCCTGAGAAAGTGGAGCATGTCTCCTTTAGTCCATCTATTTGCCTGAGAATATGGAGTGTGTCTCCTTTGGTCAGTCTGTCTGCCTCAGAATATGGAGTGCATCTCCTTCGGTCGGTCTGTTTGCCTAAGAATGTTGAGCACGTCTCCCTCGGTTGGTCTGTTTGCCTGAGAAAGTGGAGCGCATCTCCCTCGGTTAGTCTGTTTGCCTGAGAATGTGGAGCACGTCTCCCTCAGTTAGTCTGTTTGCCTGAGAATGTGGAGCATGTCGCCTTTGGTCAGCTCATCCGCTTCATGCCATTTGTGAGGTGTGTACTTACTTCTCTTGTCAGTCTATCTATTTCCTGTGCAGCCTCTCTGTCTGCTGCTTTTTATTTGTGAGGAATGCTTAGCTAATGTCAGACTTTTATGTTTTTGAAGCAATGGAGATGAGAAGAAGACCTCGTGTATCCGCTGCAGATTTGATCAGAGATGCACTGAATATTTCCCCCTCTGCACTGTTGGAAAAGGAGAGAAGTCAGCAGTACTGAGAAAATGTTGGGAAGGATCCATAACGTTATGCCAGCTATTTGGAGAAATGCAAAGCACGGTCACAGTCTTATCGAGATACAATGGATGAAGAAGAGAGGAAAAAATATAATGAGAAGGCCAGAATAAGAATGCAGTGATACAGAGGACGAAAGGCCCAAGCTGCAGTGGCTGCAGACTGCCCAGCCACTTCTTCAAAGGCAACCACCAGAAAAGATTCACAAAAGAAGAATGAAGAAAGAGCACGTTGGAGGGAGAGAAAACAAAAAGAACGGAGAAACATGTCTAGTCAGAAATGCAGATGATTGAATGAAAAAAGGCGAGAACTGTACAAGAAAAATAAAGAGAATAAGATACCGATTTGCATACATCTACCCCCGCCCATTGCCACCTGTGCCATGTGCAATGCGTCTCTCGCAGAAAACACGTGTGTGACCCAGGATACATCCTGTGATACCCCAATTGCTGACCTGACCCAGGATACATCCTGTGATACCCCAATGGTCGACCTGACCCAGGATACATCCTGTGACACCCCAATAGCCAACCGGCGCTCCACAGAGCGCTATCAGGAAAGCAGTTCAGAGAGCACGACAAGGACTGCCACAGTCACCCATACGGTTTGCTTGCACAATTGCAAAGGTAATTTCATCATGCTCACCAAGAATGCCCTGGCAAAGCAAAACATGAGCTTGACCTGCCACACTAACCTTCAGGACAAGATGGTTGAGGTTATGAAGGACAAAATGTCGCAGCTGAAGGAATGCAATACCAAACAGCAGCAGGAATTCAAAAAGAGCTTTATCAGTTCTTTTCTGGTACTGAAAAAGTACCGAATGCTCCGTGGTGCAAGCACAGCACTTGGAATTAGTTGGAGGAGAGTGATGAGGGCATCAAGGGGGGGGAAAGAGAGCCAAGGAGCAAGCAGCACAAGGCCGCACTATCTGCAGAAACAGTGAAGAATGTTAAGAACTTCTTTGAGGCCTCTTCTACACCACTGCCTCACAAGAAGGCAGTTTCTAAAAGGACTGGGACAGCAAAGGCTTTCTTGGACAAGATCCTTAATAGCCTCCACCAGGAGTTTCTCCAGCAACACCCTGAAACAAAAATAGGGTCCACTAAGTTCCGCAGCCTGAGACCAACAAATATCAAACTTGCCAGGCATCAAAAACTGGATCAGTGCCTGTGTGAGTACTGTGCAAATGCAGAGTTAAAGCTGTGATCCTTGAGTCGGTTTGCCGATGTTAAACATTTGCCACAGTGCAAAATTGAAAACATTTATAGGACTGTTGAGCTCACCGTGTGCCTACACCCACCTGGTGACAAATTTTTTGCAAACAAATGCATCAGCAAAACTTGTGAGAACTGCAGTACCAATGCAATATTTAAGAAAACAGAGGAACTTGTGCAGAAACATGGAAATGATCTAGTCAAATGGTTCCAATGGGAGACTGTCAGTGTGACCAGAGACATGAATGACACTGTGGTTAAACAGTCTAGAAAAGTGCTCCAACGCAAACAAACCACTGTGACTCAACTTCTGGAATGGTAACTGAAGATGTGAGTTTTTGTGTCAACATCTGCACGTTGCATCATGGCAACATAATCAGTTCATAACTCTGAAAGACCAAATGCCAGCAGGTTGGGTCATAATGGTGCTGGACTTCACAGAGAATTACACTTGTAAGTTCCGAGATGAAATTCAGTCCTGTCACTGGCACCATGAACAGGCCACAGTACACCCTATAGTCACATACACCAGGTGTTCAAAATGTGAAGGCCTTGTCATTGAGTATATTGACTTTATATCAAATGACCTTAAGCATGACCACCATGCTGTTCACCATTTTGTGGGACTTGCAAATAGACATCTGCGTAACATTTGCAAACTGAATATCAAACGAGTGATACAGTTCACTGATGGCTGCAGAGGCCAATATAAATCTAAGTGGGCTTTTAACTCTGTCTAATCCTCACCAGTACAGAACGGGTTTCAAACTGAAAGAGCCTTTTTTGGTTCACGTCATGGGAAAGGCCCATCAGACGGAGAAAGTGCTGTCATCAAATCTGCTGCAAGTCTGGCGGTACAGAATCATTGGGCAGTGATTTGTAATGCAGAAGAACTATTCCAATTTTGTGCAAGTAATCTGACAAAAACGACAATGAAGGATGCAGCCATGCTAAGAACCTTCTTTTGGGTAGGAGATGGGCAAATAAAATGGCTAACAGGACCTGAAGTGCGCCATACCTGGAACACGGAGGATCCATAGTGTTAAATCTGTGGCAGACGGCGTGGTTGTAACAAGAGGACTGAGCTGTTTCTGTAGACCCATGTCAAAGGAAGATGGCTCATGTGAGAACTCTTGTCATGTGGAATCATGGAAGTTACGTACACTTGGGAAATCTTCTGGATATTCGAGCCATGACATGCCAATCACACATGTGACCTCAGCATTTCCTGTCAAAATGCCTGATACTACCCTGCCAAACCATCCAGACAAAGACATGGCTCCTGAAACTCCGGCTGTTCCCTCAAGCAGCAGCAGCACCACCACCAACCAGAGCACTGATACAGCCACTCCTTCATCTGCCATGGTTCCTGAGACTCCGGCTGTTCCATCAATCAGTAGCACCATCAACCAGAGCACTGATACAGCCACTCCTTCATCTGCCATGGTTTCTGAGACTCCGCTGTTCCATCAACAGCAGCACCACCAACCACAGCTCTGATGCAACAACTCCTTCTGCCTGTTCAAAGAAAGTGAAGTCAAAAGAACATATACAGGTGAACAGATTTTATGCCGTGTATTATTCAAAGACCTTCTACATCAGTCAGCTAACCACCATGGATGAGAGTGGCAAATACCATTTCAGCTTTATGCAGCAGCGTGGGGCTTGCAGCTTCACATGGCCATGACACAAGGACACAGATTCAATACAGAAGACAATGCGCATATTTTATGGGCCCATAAACTTTGAAGGGAAGGGCACTCTCAATCTACTACCTGAGGAACTGCAGACCATCAATACCAATTATGAAATTCTGAGATGGTGCTGGAGTTAACTGTGTCCATACTGCAATACAACAGCACTGCTCAATAACAGGATTGAAAATAGTATCCCTACACATTGCTTTTCAATCTTCAAAAACACGAGCTGGCGGCAGAACTCCACAGTCACTCCACTGGCCCATGGATTAATGCTAACTTAATATGCAGCCTCACAAAGAGACTCAACCAATCAGGTTACCCATTCTTGTCAACTCATGTTTTATAAGCCAGTAGTATGTTAGCTGTTAGTAATGCTCAGTAAAGTTCATTTAAAAATGGAAACACATTTGATGGGTAATTACATTTAACACTGTATGTTGGGTCAAACATCACATCTGTCAGTAATGTTGTTGAATTGTCAAATTTCTCCAGCTCTTGTGGCGCTATGTCAATCATTAGAAGCAGCATGTTAGCTGTTAGGCATGTTCAGTAAAGGTTTTACAACTAAAAGAAATGTATGGTGTCACTCATTACATTCACCACGACATGTGGTGTCAAACATCACACTTGCCAGTAATATAATTGTCTTTTTTACATGTTTTGTAGCATTATATCAGCCAGTAGTGGTATGTTAGTTGTCACGCAACTTTTTTAGTGAGCACAACATATGTGTGGTGTCACTTGTTACATTCACCACAGTACGTGGTGCCAAACATCAGATTTGACATTAATGCAATAGAATTCTTGTAAATATTTGTTTGTCATGTTTAATATAACTCATGACATATGTTAGTAAACTTTTTACAACTAAAACAAGTGTCTCGTGTCACATGTTACATTCACCATGATTTGTGGTGTCACTTGTTACACTCACCACATTAGCGTTATTTTATCTCAGGAACATGTGAAGCTTTTATCTCCCAATATGTTTCTTTTTTCATGCTTGGGTCATAGTATCTTGAAATGAATCACAAAACTAATCTAGAAGTAATCTGAAAATTTGACCCTCATGTCACACTTTGGTAACCCCTTTTCATGAACAGACCCTTTTGGCTTTTCTCTATTCCTGCCCTTGGTAGGTAAGATGGGTAGTGAGTAGGGAATAGAAAGCCCAGCACCGAGGGTGAGTAGAGTGCCAGAGAAGGAGGAGGCAAGGGAGGATGGTGGGTGTTTCACAATGCGCTAAGCGGAGAACTGCCAAGGGAGGCTGGCCTTTGTAGGAGACATGGGAGGAGCTATTCTTGGGTGACTAGAGTATAGGGTTAGTAGTGCTTATGTAACTGTAGTTTACTTTGGGCTTTTCTCTATTTCTGCTTTGGTAGGTAAGCTGGGTAGTGATTAGGGAATAGAAAGCCCAAAAGAATTACCAATGGATGTTCAATAGAGTATGATTACCTCCTCCAACTCAAGGAGAGTATGACTAGTAGCAGGCAGGAGAGGAAACCCCACCAGGTGAAGGAAACCTCTGAGGACCCATGGCTACTGACCTGCCCATCCTCCAGGCAAACTAAGATGAGACAAACCTAGGTTCTAGCAACCATCAGCTAATTTTTGAGGAAGGTGAACTGCTTGGAGAGATGACAGTCCATCTTTGAATCCATGGATGATGCATTCTGGAAGGATGATTCTGAAGTTGAAGAGGTACCTCTCTCTGAAGGAGCATCTGAATCCTGAGAGTGAGTAGGTCCAGTTGAAAAAAGGTGAATGTAGTCCAGGTTTCCAAGGTGATGATGGATGATGTCCAAAGATGTTAGAGACTAATGAGTAGGAAGAGCATGATTTGATAAATATGCTGCCAGACTTTGAACGGTGGGAAATATGTTGGGTTATGAAGTCATAAGTAAACAGTCTAACTTTGTAGAAGGTTTGACATTCAAGTTAGAGTCTGGAGGTGAGGAGTTAAATGAAGAGCGATAAGTTGCAATGTAAGCATCCACAAAGCAGATGAAGGAGTCAGAGTCTTTATGTGCCGTGTAGGAGTAGTGATGTGAATGATTTTAGACCAATGAAGAAAGATGGGTATATGTAGAGAAAGTAACTGGATGTATAAGGAATGATTGGAAGTTCAGTACGAGGAATTCAAGAGTTGATTTGGGTATTGATGTCATAACGATGCTTGTATAGACTTCTTGCTGGTCCACTAGTAGAAAAGTAGATACGGATACTTCTGTGGCGTAATTGCCCATGACATGCACTGAGGTGGCCATGACTGTTTTGCCTTACAGGTAATCCATTGTCTAAATGCTGTGGAAAGCATGGAAACAGGTATATGAAAAGAGTTTATAGACAGATGTGGCAATAGGGAAGTCAAGAGCAGTGTAGAATGCCAGAGGTGCCTAGTGCTGTAGTCGAATGTAGATCTGTTGAGAGGCAAGACTGGGATAGTGAGACAGCCAGATCAGTTACGAATGTTCAGATTTAGAATCAGTGGAAGCCTGCTCTTTGTGAATGTCTTCACTGGGGGGGGGTATGGGAGGTGAATCATGAGCTAGAAGGACCACTGGATGGGCAGCTGATCCAATTGATGGTAATATGATGAAGGAATGTATATGATTGTATGAAGTATGGTGACAACCAGGAGCTGGAAAATAGTGGTTTGGATAGAATGCCTTAGTAAGGTTGTTGAACGCTGCAGTGAAATAATGTACACCAGAAATTTTATTGCTGGGGACCTAGGGAAACGGTGGTTAATTTGGTTGTAGTCTGCAGACTCTAACAGGGTATGAAAGATAAGGCACAGATTCAGATAATATCACAAAACATGAATGGGTTAACCAGTCTGGTAAAGAGAGCAAAAACTATTTCCTTTCTTAAAAATTAAACCTGATCTCCTCCTATACCAGTAGACACACATATACATAGCAGAGCATGAGAAACTTAAAATGCTTGATTTTCAAGAAGCAGTAGGCTCTTTGTATCAATCCAGAATACATAGAGTGGTAGTTGCCTTGATTCCAAGACACTCATTATTTGAAATGACATCCCCATATCAAGACCCATGGTGCCAGATGGCCATTGTGATGGGAAACTTCCTAGGAGAATCCTGCATGACAGTTAACATGTATTTACCCTAGTATGGATTCTTCTGCAATTAGGTTGCTCTTTAACCATATCCTTAAACATCAGGGAGGAATGCTACTGATAGAGGGAGATTCAAATCTGGTATTCAACCCCACGCTAAATGCCACTTCAGCACAGCACCAAAATGACTTCTGCCCATAAATATTTCACAAGACTAGTGAGGGAGTATGGCCTCACAGATGTCTGGATACTTCACAGTGCCCACTAGGCAGTATACCTTTAGTCTCATGATCACCATACATACATACTCTCACCTCGATTACATTCAATTTTTTATAGAATGTGTGGACAAAGTAGCATTGTGCTCCATTGGTCAAATACTGCTATCCGACCATGCCCTTTAGTGATGGCTGGAGCTACGCAAGGAACCCCAAAATACAAACTGGTAATTTGATATTAGTCTCCCTAATAACCCTAAGTTTTGGGAATGCTACAGGAGCAAATTCCTCTGATACTGTAACGGAATCATGCTCCAGACATTTCTGCAGGTATTACCTAGGACACCCTTAAAGCAGTACTTAGGGAGAGATAATTGCATATGCCTCTGGGCAAAAAAGGGGGGACACATGCAGCAACTTACAGAACAGCTTCAGTTTTTAGCAGCTAGCCCATCAACAAGGGATTCCACCTTACTCCAATTAACACTATAAATGCAGAATAAAATACAAAATATTCTCAATACCAAAAGTGAGCTTGCTCTGCAATATCTTAAACTGAAATTTTAGGATGGAGCACCCAGAACCACAAAGTTATTCACTTTCTGGCTTCAGAAACAAAAAATGCAGCCACTATACTGAATGTGAAGGATCTGAAAATAGGTCAAGAAGATTTTCAGACCATGCAAATTCTCAATATATTGACCGGATACTATGCCATCATTTACTATCAAGACAAATAACCTGATCTCCCAATCTTTCAGAGGTATTTAGATTAATTACACCTTCCTGCAATCACAGAGATTCAGAACTAAGCTTTGACAGCCATATTACTTTATTGGAATTAGAGTTCACCCTAGCTCATTCTAAAGCAGGAAAATGTCCTGGCCCTGATAGTTATCTCATAAAAATCTTGGGCACAGATTTATAAACAGCAATACAAAGTATCATCCTTCAATATATGCAAGGACTTTGCACAAAGACCATAGTCTGCTCCTTTAGGACTCCACAGATCATGGCAAACTTCATGCATGAAGGTACAGCAGACTGCTGGAGGCATTATAGAGAGCAGTTATCCACACTTGCTCATGTATTCTGGCAACACCCAAAACTGACTCAGCATTGGGTAGTAATAGAACAGGATATCCAGCATCTTTGTCGACAAATCCACAATTCACACTCAAAATTGCACTGTTCTTAGATTACCTCACCAAAACTCTGAGCAAACAGCAGAAATACCTGCTCAACATTGCCTTCAAAATAGCTAAAAAGGCTATTACAAAAGTGGCTACAGCCACTGCACTAGGTCAGAATAGCACCACTGAAAACAGCATGGTCAAGAACTGTGTCAGTCAAATGCCACCACTTTATGTTTTGTGCCCCTAACAAGGGTGATCTGCCCCATGCATTCCCCGGACTAATATATCCTAACTCCAGGGGAATGGATCACAGGGCAAGACGTAAATTGTGGGGCCATGGAATACTGTTTCCACTGCCCCTTGTAAAAAAATTAAGTCCAAATAAAGGCAAAATCTAGGGAGACCAGGATTAGAACTACTGTTTGGCGGAGCTGCTCGATGCTTCAGCCCTCCATGCCATGGGAGCAGCTCAGCCAACTTCCAGAATACTGCTGCACTTGTCCTGTGCCAGTACCATGGACAGCAACCTGGGGAGTGCTTACTGCAAATGCTGCCAATCCCTCTCACTGTTCATGGCAGTGCTGTCCAGACTAGCCTTTACATGTGCTATTCTGGTAGCACTATTCTGACCGAGAGGACAGCCACATCCCCACAACTGATAATCGAGATGTGTTGGTGCAGGTATAGCAGATGAAACAAGCTCTGGCCAGAGCCGATAGTGCTGTGATAAGCTGCCAAGTGAGCAAAGTTACATGTGTGTGTAGAAATTATTAACATGCTAGCCTGGTGGCGCTGAGGGTTGAGGCATTGGATGCGACACCTCATGCTACGCTAGCGACTAGGGTTCGAATGAACTCGGCCAACAGGGGTTGGTAAGGGAGGGAAGGAATTGAGTGTCCAGAGGACTGCTCTCCCTTCCCGGGAGGGATTTGGGGTTGTGCTGCTCCAGAGCAGCTCCTGGTGGTGCTGGTGGCAGAAACAGAATGTGCAGTGCAAAGCAGATGCTGGGGATGGAGCGTCGGCAGACATTGGTGCTCAACACCATGGATGCCATTGCACGTCCCTGTCCAGAGGAGAAAATGCCAGAAAACCCTCTGAGCACTGATGAGATGACTGAGACTATGGGTGACTCCATCCCAATGCCGGCCCAGCACACCCAGGACTCCCATGGCCAGGCCCGACAACAAGGTAGGTCCCTCTAATTTCCAGAAAAGAGCTGTTAGGGGCCCTCCCTGGATGGTGATCTGGGGGCTGGACTTACCAGAGTCATTCAGGGAAGCCTGGGGAAGTGGGGTTCGGATTGGGAGTGAGAGGCAGCAGCTGACAGGGTATTCCTGAAGGATGTTCAAGACCCTGGAGTGAATAAATAAAGTCTAAAAAATAGGTGGAGGTGTTGCACCAGAATTTCAACGTGGCTTTTTGGGACTCCTCCTCATGAAGAGTGCCAGTATCATTTTGTTCACTTGTCCCAAAGGTGATTTCACAGAGCGACTGCACCATTCTGTGCCACAGGTGAGAAAACATGTTTTGGGCAGGATGTGATAAATGGCAACTGTACTGCTAAAAGGAGGTGTGCAAAATGGCAATGTTGAAAATGTGGAGTGAAAATATAAAACATTGGTGAAGTTAGGCGTGCATAGACACTGTGCAATATAAGCTCATAATGCAGTCATTTTTGAATTTTTCACCAAATTTGCAACATAGTTTTTGGGGACCCCACCATGAATAGTGCCACTGTTATTTTAGGAATCGTCCCGAAGGTGATTCCACGCAGTGACCATAAAATCACCTTTTGGGACTGAGTAACAAAATGACAGTGAAAGTTTTCATGAGGTGGGGCCCCAAGAACCCCATGTTGAAAATTTGGGGCAAATTCCAAAAATGGCTGATTTATTAACATAAGTTGAAAACACCATTTAATGGCATTATAGCATGCTTACCTTTGATTCTTCAGTTTGTGGTTCGGCTTTGAAGAGTGCAGAGATATCCTGGTCCAGAGAAGATGACAGTGTCGACCTCTGGAGGTAAGCATGGGTAGGGGGGTTCGGGAGGTGGGTGCTTAGTGGGAGGGTGGGGATGGGGAAGGGACTAGGGGCGACAAGGAAGGACTGTTTTCTTTTACAGATAAAAACATGTCAGGGACTTTTTTCTTATTCACAGGAAACAAACAAAAACAGACATTTGGGCACATGTGCCACTTGAGTGGGGGTAAGTGATGCTGAAACAGGGATTGGGCACCCCAATGTTGGCAGGGATGGGGAAATATCATTTGGGCACACTGGGATGGGCTTCCAGTGTGCCACATGAGTGTGGGTTACATAATGCCAACATGGGGATTGGGGACCCTGATGTTGGCAGGGGAAAGAATACATTTGGGCACACTGGGGTGGGCTCCCAGTGTGCCACATGAGTGGGGGCTATATAATGCTGATACAGGGATTGGGGACCCCAACATCGGCGTAGAGATGGAAATGGAGGGAGCGGGAGGGCAATAACAGTGGACGTGTGAGACGGATTTCTTTGTTGCCAGTGCTGGCGGCGGCGATGCAACTGCACGTGTGGCACTTGCACATGTGCAGTTGCAGTAATAGCATTTTGCCATTCACAACATGATGGCACCAGCAGAACTACACATGCATCGCCGACTGAGCATGCTGTAGCTCATGCCCGAATATGGAAGTAACAGGCCGAAATAGTGTGGCTGTTATTCCATAGCAGCTGATTGTGGCAGAGAGTTTCAAGCTCTGTTGGACTTTCAGAAGGATACTTTCAAAGTGCAATGGAAGGTTCCACGGCTCCATCATTTTAGAGATAGTGAGCGATCCTAAAACGGTTGTAGGCTCTGCCCACTGGCCCTAAATAATTAACACACAACCAAACAGATTTATTTAAGAGCAGATGGCAGGGATGGCTCATATATGTTGGAGTAACAAAAATCTTTGTGCCTTAAAAAAATCAGGAAAGTTATGCTAGATTGTCTTTTGAAAGCAGCTGGGGTTCGCAGTCTTTATGGTTCCTCTCCTGTTTGTATGAGTTCCATAAATATGCATACTGCACTTTGTAATTGAAAATGTAATTATATGTGCAGCACCAGGTTGTGTATTTGAGGAAGAGTAAGGTGCCTTTGGATGTCCCAGTTTCCAGTTGTCTTTGTGGCACAGCTGCTAGCAGAATGGTATTCTGGGTGGCCTGGTTTCAAGTCCCAGCTAAGGCACTTGTTTATTTTCTCTCCTGTTTGTATGTATTCAAAAGTGGCTACAGCCACAGCCTCCTACAGTTGATAATCAGAGAGATCTGATGTTACAGGTAGAACAGGTGGAAAAGTTAACATGCAAAGTCTGTAACCAAACAGATTTATTTAACAGCAGATGGCAGGGATGTCTTCTACATATGATGGAGTAACAAAATAACTTTGTGCCTTAAAACAAATCAGGAAAGTTGCGCTAGATAGTGTTTTGAAAGCAGCTGGGAGTTTCACTTTTTTATGGTTCTGTAAAACAAAGATAAAGAGAATAGCCACCAGCTGATCATGACACTAGGTAAAGGAACTAAGGACCATGGCTTGTTTTGTGCTTGTTTCAACCATATGCTGTTCCATAAGCATATATCAGTTGTGAATTTTATAATGCTGTAAGATATTACTCTCCACTGTACTGATCTTTCATACTACTATTTTGTGGATTGACTTGTCGTATGTTGAACTGCAACAACTTTCAAAATAAAAAATGACAATAACAAAACACTCCATTTACGTAATGGGGCAATTTGTACCTTTTCTCACACCTATTGTTTCAGCTACATGGCAGTAAAAAGTTTTCTGATAGTCTCGTTTAACACAGAGTTAAAGTGCATAAGTTTACATATGCATGGCAAGAGGAATTTGAAACCAAACCAGGGAAGCGAATCAGATGGAAAAACAAGGTGCTGTGTCAATGTATGATCTGAAAACAAAAAAAATGGTTATATTAAATGCACACAGAAAATAGAAAACAGAGTTCGAATCAATGTTTTGATCAATGGTCTTCTTCAGGAATTATCAAATGAGAAAAAGCAAAGTCAGTCAAGAGGTAAGGGTAAATAAGTGATTCACAGAATATCTGAGGAAAGAAAATAGGGTCCGAATCTAGGGAGAAAATGATAATTGGCAAGCTAAGAAGCTGGAAAAGGTGATGATAGATATGAAAGGACACAGTAGGAGTAAATGAGCTGAGGATTCCTCCAGTAGGGACTAATTAACAGGGCCTAGCAAGAAGGCTGAAAGGTGACAAATGTGGGGAAGGAGATGGAGACAGAGAAACCCTGAAGCCACCTATAGGTTAGAGGGAGTTGCTGGCGATCCCAAGTGAAGAAAGTGACTTGGGCATCATCATCACAGATGGCCTGAAATCATCTAAGTAGACCACTAAAGCAGTAGGTAAGGCTAGATGGATGTTGGTGTATTAGTAGGGTATCAAGTCATAAGAGGGAGGTAATAATCCTCTTTACAAGACACTGGTTAGGCCCCATCTGGAGTACTACATGCAGTACTGGAGGCCACACCTGTACAAGGACATTAACAAAATGGAAGCAGTCCAGAGAAGGGCAACCAAAATGGTGCAGGGACTGCATCAGAAAATATATGAGGACAGATTAACGGAGCTCAATATGTATACCTTAGAGCAATAGTTCTTAGACTTTGTCACAGTGAGCCTCCCAAATCCATGGAAAAGATTTTGAGCCTCCTCAAAACTGAAATAATCTTGGCCTCCCAATGAAAAATAATATGTTGTACTTTGCAGTATACCATGAATAAATTGAAACCCTTTTGAGTACTTGGCTCACATTCAGTTCTTTCATTCAATTCTTTGTCTTATACTGATGTGGAACCTTTGAAAAAGAACTCTTATGCTCACAGGTGTTATCTGAATAACAAATAAATAAAAGAAACAAATATTATTATTCAGTTTATTGTAACCCCCCATCCAGGCCAGCCTACTTGCCCTGCTATTTTCATTCTTGAACCATTGTTACCCCTTGTTGCTGTACCTTCATGGGTCAGACTACTTTCTTTGTTTCCTCTCTACATGAAATAACCTTCCTACATACTTTGCCTCCCCTTTTCCCTGCTCCTAAGCAACTTCTCTGAGATTACTTTGCTTCCTTCCTGCTATTGCTCTTAGCACTTCTCTGCTCAACCCTTGTATTTGGGCTGTTCTGCCATCAATCTACAAATTGATCAGTTACCACCACTCATTATTACTTTATTGTTCATATTTGTTTCCACTATTGTTCATTGTGTATTTCTTGATTGTTTTGCAGTTCACTTTTGAAATGTATTCACTACCTACCCTTCCCCGGTACACCTGAAATTAGCCTTGGCTGATTCACCTTCCTTGTCACCTATTAGAAAATAAATACATAAAATTCACCTACTGTTATCCTCTTTCAGTTTGCTTCATCTCATCACACAAAATACATAAAACTCAAAATTTAAATACTTTACTTTTTCAGACTTGCCTTGAGCCTCCCTGAACAGCTTGGGGCCTCCCAGGAGGCTGGCCTCACTATTTGAGAACCCCTGCCTTAGAGCAAAGGAGGGGCGAGGTGATATGAACGAAGTATCTAAATATCTTAAGGGCATTAATAAGGTGAAAGAGTCTAACATGTTTCAATATAAGAAAAATAGCAAGACAAGAGGACACAACATGAGATTAGAGGGAGGCCGATTAAGGTGCAATGAGGAAGTTCTTTTCACAGAAAGGGTGGTGGATGTATGGAACGGTCTACCTCAGGAAGTGGTGGATATGAATACAGTGCAGGGCTGCCAACAGGCATGGGATAGGCATAAGGGAGCAATACGGATGAGTATGAATAGATAGGCCATTGACAGATTAAAGGTCTATGACACATTCATAAGGCAGGAAAAATGGGCAGACTGGATGGGCCTTGGTCCTTATCTGCCGTCAACTTTTATGTTTCTATGAGACATCTGTAGAAAATGAAAATAGTTTTGCACACATACCTGGAATGTTCATGTGAACATGCCCACTCACACATACTGGATGAGTGTGTGCAGACATGCCCACACATGTAAATGTACCATGCACGATGCAAGCAAAGATATGACGGGGGGCACAGACTACAGTGATAAACCATAAGGTGGCTGAAAGATCTCATTAGAATATAAGCCTTGTCATTTAAACCAGAAGGCTGCTGAGAGTCTAGGCAGATGATCAGCTTGGTTTCCATGTTTTTCTTTGGTCAGTATCCCAGAAACCCTGCAGAAGGACACAAACACAACAGTCACTAACACTATGGTCACTGGAGGAAAAGGGACACAATGGGTTATCAGTGTCTACATTCCTGCCTGCCTGTAATGTTCCCTGAATTGGTCAGCCAGGCATCTGCCAGTTTCTCCAGGTGTAGATAGCTGCACACTTCCTGCAAAGAATACAGTATATCACATTATCGTAAGTGCATGAGCACTCCTTGGAGATGTGAAAACACCTGTGGGACCTTGAATTTCAGTGACACTAGAGATAAATTTGCACTTATAGCAGCGAGTTCTGTGCAAGCTTTGCTACCTGACAGGGACGGATTGTTAGGAGTATGTAGGCCTGCTTCAAACCAGGAGATTCTACAGGTTGGGTGGTCTGCAGTAGGAGGCAATTGATAACTCTGTGAAGGAAGATTCACAATGAGGGTTAGTTTGCAGAATAGGGAAGTTCCTAGTGATGGTCCTTAGAGAGAAGGTGTATTAAAATGGAAGGAAGCACCAGTGGAATGCGTCATGGTTGTTACATGAGAATGTCCCTATTGAGAGGATCAAGGTTACAAGGCACATTACCGACCCAGGAGAGTGCTCTGTCCGCTGTGTTTTCTGATAAAACAGTCACATTGGACCCCTTCTCACCTCACACTATATTGTTTTGGCCTACTCCATGTCTGGGTACCAAATTGTTAGCATGTGTGAGTATCTTTCCTTGAGAAAGTAAATATTTTTATACAATTTCAGCCAAAAATTCAATAAACTGCAAGAAATTGCATATTTTCTGTGGAGAATGGGAATATATATACCGCCTTCGAATGAGACGTTAAACAGAGGTCTCATCTGCCTGTTCTAGTGGTAGTTCAGGTGGATGTTAAAGATCCCATGGCACTTCTCAAAAAGAATAGGGAGTTTTTATTAAATAATGAATAACAAAGAAAATAGTTAATACAAAAACAAAGAAAATTCATTATCATTTTACGAGAAAAGATAGGAAAACAGTGACTCTAATCCCCAAAACCAACACGTCCATTCTAAGCATATTTCTTCAAAATGAAAAAATCCTCCACCACACCATCACACGTGTTCTTGGATGAAACTTAATCTCTCCTCTGTAAATACCCAATAAAGCCTACTCCATATATTGCAGAATACATCATAGGTCATAAGTTTTGTTGAAACAAAATTGGCATGTACATTGCCAGAGGTAATATTTCAGTACTGCAAAAATACAATTAAGGCTCCATAATCATATCTGCATAGTAATCCTGGAGAATATCCCAAAGCCATTTCCCATATGTGAGTGAGGTCAACCAAGGCATCTTCGACTTGTGTGCCAAAATGTTCCATACCCTATAACATAAGAACAATCTACCAGAAAGTGTTCCTGTGTTTCCACTACATCTTGACAGTCTGGATATAGACATTTCCTTTCCTCCATAGCTTTGTGCTTATTGTTGCCCCTAACATTCAGTCTGCCGTGAGCACTTAACCATGGCGTATCCCACATTTTGGGGGTACTGCGTATTCGCAACTGTCTGTAAACCAGAGAATGGTTCCTCAGGACCCAAATTCAGTAGAATTAGATTATGCAAATCTTTCCTTAATTTTTGAATTACCAGTAGCTTCATAATTTTCCATTTAAATAATTTTGAAAAGTTACTTTCAAAGAGGCCTCAATTTTATTTATTTATTTTTTTTGCGCCCCTTCTTCCTGGCTGCCCACTCCTTCGGGTCTCCATTGTCCCTCCCAACTGCCTGCCCCGACTCCCACCCCTGCTACCAACCTCATGTGGTGGTCCCCCAGGTAACCCAACATATCCCTTCGCTGGCGGGTCCCTCCTCCGAGGGGAAGGCACCGTGGGGCGGCCAGCGACTACTCATTGGTCTGGGGTACCGCTGAGGTGTGTCGGTCATGGGATTGGTGGCAGCGGAGGACAGAGAGACTGTCATCTGGCCAGCCAGGAAGTGTTTTTCCCTGGTTTTCTGTGAGGAGGACGCCCTGACGCCAAGGCATATGCCGCTGCCTGTCACTCCCTTGAGCACCGAACCCTGTCATCACTGCTGTGCTCCCAGCCTCCGCCAGGAGTCAGCATGTGCTGGTGTGCATCCCACCTCCCCCAGAGAAGGAGAGCTGTCCCTGGATGTTCCATCCTTCTCCCCTGGCTGCCCTCTGCGACTGAGGCCTCAATTTTACAAGCCCCAAACATCCTTATGGGGGCATTCACCCAATGGGTTAAAAATAGCCTGAGAAGACTGTCAGAACTATTTCTTGGGAACACTTCTGAAACAGAATACAGGTTTCAGATTATGCACCCAAAATATAGTGTGGAAAAACACAATGGGGTTAATCATCCCACCCCCCCCTTTGTTTTAGGTAAGTAAGTTATCTCCCGCTTAATGGGGTTCAACCAACTGCCCCAACATCTGGAAGAACACCCTATATAGCCTAGTTTCCAACAGGCCAGTGGGTGAATACCACACTAATGTATAAAAAAGGGCAAAAGAAACTGCTTAATGACCTGTACCCATTTCAATTTTGATAACCTCCACCCTTCCATCTCCCTACCTTTTGTTCACCCTTCCATAAAACTGAGTCCCAGCTTTTTCCTGCACAATCCTCTCCCCATACTGTACCCCTAATATTGTAATAGAGTCCTCTGTGACTTCAGTACCTTCCACCAGACATGTTCTCCCTACCGAGGTCCTAAAACACCTTTGCATTTCTGGAGCTTCAAACTTGACCCTGACACTGCACCATATGCCTCTATCTCACATAAAACAGCTGCCACACCCCTGGGAATTTGAAAAGACACACATTTCATCTGTGTATGCCATTCTCGGACTTCATCCCTTCTCTGAGCTCCCGAGATACCCTGGAAAGTGATCAATGACAGTATCTTCCTAATCTGAGGGTCTAATACAAAATATACATTAAAGCATTCAGGGACAGCCCTGATGTACCCTTACACACCCGAATTGCGCCCTGCCCTTAAATGTCAAAACTGATGAAATGGCCACATTCCCATACAGCAATTTAAACCACAATAGAAAAGCTGGAGGCAATCCATATTTCTGTAGTGCTTGCAGCAAAACACATGATTGACCTGGTCAAAGGCTTTGCATTGGTACAGAGATAATAATACTCCCTGAACTCCTGTTTCTCACAAAAGAAACCACATCACGTATGAGACACAGATTTGTTTGAATGTGTCTACCTGGCACTTCACATGTTTGCATCGGGTGAATATGCATAGAAGCCACCTGCTTCAGTCTGGATTGTAATAAAAGGTTAAAAATTTTGAAATCTGAGTTCTAGCAGGCAGATAGTCAACCAATTATTAATTAAAGTCCTGTCTCCTGTTTTATACAAATATGGAATCAATCCTTTAGTGAAGTCATCCAGTAATTCAGGTAACAAAGTGAGATACATATACACCCTCACCAAGATTTTAGCCATGATGGTAGGAAAAGTCTATAAAACTCATTTGAAAGTCCGTCCTCCCCAGTGTGGTTCCCAGCTTTAAACTCCTAATGACCCTAAGGACTTCCTCCTCAGAGATGCCTTTTTCGAGGTCAGACAACTGATCCTGAGTTAAGAGCGGACAATTAACTCGAGGTATGCTGCCGTCCTATCCTCTTCAAGGTAAACCGGACTTACCAGGCAGGCCATATGCCCATCTATTACTGCTTGAATTCCTTCTGCATCAGAGCAGAGTACCCCACCTTCATCCTGTAATTCAGAAAAATGGGCCCTATGTCTCCGCTCCTACACGCCTAACAAGGATCTGAAAAGGGTGCTTTCCTAATGTCGGGCTAAGTTCCGCCTGTAGCATAGTTGCTCTACCATATTGTAAAGCTTTCATCTCACATTTAATGTTCAAAATCTGTGTCGAGAAATCTTCTCCACTCAAATAGGCATTCGATAACAGAGTTAATAACTGCTCTGCAATGATAGATACTTACATGCCTAACATTTGCGGAATGTTTTCCATAGGCCTGCAAACCATTTAGTCACATCTGCCTTTTTGAATCCAGTAATTCAGTATATTAGAATATAATCCCAACACGAAACTCTATTTAATAGTACATCTAAAATGCCATTTTGAACCTCTGGAAGTTGCAGGCTTTCTGTGTTTACTTTCTCGGCATGGGTGAAGCCTCCCACCAAGCTTCATAGAAAATATCCCCTCACCAAAACATGATCTGAAAACTGCACTGGAATAATATTCACCTGGTGCATAGTAAGCTCTTTGGACACAAAATGTAGTCTATTTTGGCTGTAAAGTGACTTCGACATACGTATATATGATTCTTGGTACTACATTTATGCACGAGTCCACCAAATCAGCAGTTGTGACACAAGCATTTAAGGCTGTGGAATCACAATAAACCTTTTTCCCTGTTCTCACCTACTTTCCACCTCTAAACTGCAATTAAAGTCTCCAGCCAGGAACACCAATCTGGATGTTGCCAAATATGGCTGAATCACCTCCAGCATTTCTACCCTTTCTGCCTTGCTTGAGCCGCAGACACCCCTATAAAGCGACTAGGCTGCCCCCTGCCAGACACCATCCAAAATAACACCCTGCCTGACAGTAATAAATCTACCAAATTCTGGAAAAAAGTCAGAGCTGGAAAACAGAATGCCCACCCCATCAGCATTAGCTTCCCCAAATGACCAGTAAGATGGTCCCTATATCTGCTCCCTCCTAGCCTGAGACATATGCATACTGAAATTAAATCATGTTTCTTGTAAAAATGACATCAATCTTAAGATCATTCAATAAAGAGAATACAGTTCGATGTTTAATCCCAGCCATTTTGCTATAGACTTTTAAAGTCGCTTAGGAAAGTGGCATAACTACTGATTAAACAAAAGAGTCTCTCATTTTCTTCTTTTTTTTCTTTTCTTTCCCCGCCTTGTCTTGTGCTTACGACAGGGTATGGGAGGAAGAAGCATCTGAATCTAGATCACCCAGATCCAACCCCCACTGCTTGTTTTAGAAAGTATTTTGTAAGAGTTGGACATTTCAATATCCATAGACTGGACCTTTGATACACATACTTCTTCGCCTGGGTAGGGAGCTTCCTGGGGGCAAAGATGGAGGTAACCCTCTCCCATTGCTAAAGTAGGTGCCCTCTTGGGCAGAACCCAAGGCATCTGAAACCAAGTCAACTGGCACTACCCTCTCCATTTCCCGCTGACCTGAAGGAATAGGTGGACCTGATGCACCGCCCAGAAGTGGAGCAGAAGTATCTGGGGCAGAATGGCCATGAGACACAATCGTAGCTTTGCTGGGGTGGAGCAGAATGAGTCTCCGGGCTGTTGTAACTACAATTACCTCTAAGGGCTTCTTCCTGGTTTGAACCATTCTAATCAGCTCATCCGGATTCACAGAGTGGGTCTTATTTCGAGTGGCATGGGGCACTCCTGGAAACCATGACTCAACTCACCACACAGATTGCATTTGGCCATATTGACACACTGATGACTAATATGGCCAATCTCATTACACATACTACACCGCAGTCTGTCGACACATTTGCCAAATGTGTATGACCCTACACTTGTGGCATGCCTTGGCTGCCCTGCATAATAATGCCCGCCCAGAAAAACTGTTGGGCAGATGTAGTTCCTTCTTCGGATTGTCGTAACCTAACTCTAAAAGACCAAGCTCCAGTCCAGAAATTTTCTCTGTCCAGTATGGTCTCAGGGGCACTGAGTATCTCACAGTGCTGTTGCAGCCAGAAGAAAATATCACTAACATGTACCCCTCATTCCAGAACATGACCATGATCTGCTTAATTGTTGGTTTAGAGAGTGGACTACACATAAATGGAGACCACATGGGCGAACTTCTCTTTCCCATATTTCATCCAGAAACGCACCAAAGAATATGGGGAGTGAAAGCTAATATCAAAGGTGTCCTCTCCTGAGATATGGATAAGGTGTACACCTCAGAAGCCATAAATGCATAAACTCTTTAATCAGGGTTTTACCTACAAAGCATCTATCAAGTCTGTCTGCCATACCCCCAATGTAGTGGATTGTCTGTCATACCCCTCTGTAGTGGATCCTCACAGCATTTCTTCACTGTGCTGGCTCAGCTCTGGAAAATAAATCTGAATATCATGGCCTAGGTCCCGGGGACGATCACCCAAAGGGGTCTGAGAGCGAGCCCCTACCCTTGATTCTGACACCTCTGCAGTTGCACTTTCAGATGGGCTATGGTCTGTACCATCAGGTCTTGTGACTTCTGGCAGACTCAGGTTGTGACAGACATTGAACAGTTTGTGACACTGATGCGGGTGTCTCACTCCCCCTGCCCCACTGGGCTGAACTGAAGAACCACAGTCCAGTACACCAGGCCCACTGGCAACCTCTTTTTCTTGGACAAGACTGCCCCACATTGCTCTGTCACATTCCCCTGCTCCACAGGTACCTGTGGGGTGACCCCTGCAAATCCAGGGCTCCTCCAGTTTCGGGTCCAATCTTCTGTACAGTCCCATCACCATTCTCCGATAAAATATGTAGATCTGGTTCTTCCACAGTTGAAGTCAAGAAACCCAGATCGAACTGTAGCCACCGACCGTGGATGTCTGATTCCATCCTGCCTTGCGTAACGCCTGCTTGGGCTACCATTCCGGTGCAGGGGAATCTCTTTCATGAGGAACGCTGCCTGAATCAGTTCCTGCGCAGATATTGGTCCAGCTCTGTCCTCCCCATCTTGCAGCCATGTAGCAACATTTGGTTCTGCCCAGGGACGTTCTATGAGTTGAGTTACGCTAGGCCCCACTGCTCAGATACAGAAGGAGAAGTCCCAACCAAAGACACAGTACAAGTCATAATTTTCTGTCGAGCATAACGCCTCCTCGTCTTCTGCCAATAAGGTAAATAATACAGTACGTCGCTCATCTAACTCCATTAGTAGCTGCACCTCAGCGATGCACTATCCTCATTGGTGGTGTTCACGCCAGCACCGGAGGGTGAATCCAAATCATCCAAATCCTCCTCCCTCACTGAATCGACATCTGAAACCTTGGTTCCACGCCGGACACCACAGACAGCATTTTCTTCTCATCCTCCTTCATTTCCAACACTGGGCCGAGGACTGACACCCAGCCTGCAGCTCTGTTGCTAGCTCCTCTGATTCTGGCTCCTCCATCAGGCCAGCCTACAGCACCCCTGCCTGACAGAATAGGAGAATTTCCCTGGTGCCCTGGCCAAATTTCCTTTCACTAAAAAATACCACCAACGGCTTAATCTGGTTCAAGGTCGTTGGCATTCATCTGTATCGCTTTCTCCTGGGTCGTGCCTGAAAATAGGCAGAATTTGTCTCGTGCACTTACCCGATCAACAAAAACTAAATAAATAAATAAAATCAATAAATAAATAAATATTACAGATATTGCAGTAAAACTTTTGGGTGTACTTTCCAGTGCTCCTACAGATAGGCCTGTAATTTCTCAGTTCCTCCCTGTTTACTCCCATGTGGAGCAGAGTCATGTCGACTATCCTCCAATCTCACGTCCGACGATGAGCCAAGAAAATCAGCAAAACATGGTGGCAGCACTTAGCGAGAGCCTCACTAAGACAGTTGATGAAAAGAGCCTCATATGCTCCATATCACAGAAGTTATTTTTTTTGTATTTAATTTTAAAACTCAGCACAGAAACCCGAAAAAAAATGTAGGCCAGAGTGACTCAGCGAGCGGGAGCACTGAGAAGCAGGATTGGGAGAAGCAGATGGGAGCATGAGCAGCAGCAGCTAAAGCAGAGAGACAATCGAGCCAGCGAGTAGATGAGTGAGCCAGTAAGAGAGAAAACAGACAGCCCTTGTCTCCTGTAGTCTATTTGGAACCATGTACTATATAAAATAGTATATGGACAACCATACATAGACAGTAGTTTATCTCGGATTGAGATGAATTGGGACCTCGAGCTTTGCTCTCGAGGTTCCTGTGATGTCATCTCAACCCTCTATGGAAACACAGTGTTGTTGTGTATGGTTGTCCATACACTATTCCATATGTAGTGGCTTTGAGAATAGCCCATTTAATTTCCTCCAGCCCTCTGCTTTTATCTACTTCAACCAGTTTACCCTTGACCAATTTTCTCATCTAATCAAAGTCTGCTCATCTGAAATCCATAACCACAGCCTTTGAATGAAGCTATACTATTACCCAGTACCAGTTCAAACCATATGGTATTATGGATACTGTGGTTACCCAATCCACACTCCACCTGCCATTTCTGAGTTGGTGAGCACCACTTAAGAATGACAGCCTATCATAGTAAGTTCTGTGATCAGCTACACAAGGAGGCAGTTCTCAAAGTATTGAGCAGAACCTGACTCTGGCACTGTTAGCTGCAGGAATGTCCCAATCAGTGCCTGGTAGATTGAGATCCCACACCACCACAAGTTTCCCTTTGCATCTGCCTTTCAGGTTCTACTCCTGCTTCCCTATCCCCTTGCTCTCCTGTCCTTGTGGTCTATAGACCATCCCCATGCACAATTTTGTTCCTGATACTGTTGTGAGCTGCACCCACAGTGATTCTATTTTCCAAGTCCCTCCCTGATGGACCCATCCTCTACTGCCCGTACACCTTTCTTGACATAGAGGCTAACCCACCTCCTCTTACCCCTGTCTCTCTGGATATGGTATGCCCCAGTACTGCCAGGTTTCAGTCATTATTTATTGTGGCCTAAGTATCTGAAATTGCCATGAGGTCTAATCCTGCATCCACCACCATCGCCTGGTCTTTACTTATTTTGTTTCCAAGCTCCTAGCATTTAGGCGGACTGCCTCTGCTTGTGCCTTTACTCTCCCTTCTTGTCAGATCTCCCTTTGTCCTCGCTTCTCTTTTTAATGTCCTGGTTTTCCGCTCCCTGCTTGCTTTCTGAGACCCTCCCAGCTCCATTTCTTTACATCTTATGGACTCCTTTCTTGCTACTGCCATCATCTCCACTTGTAGCCCTCATTTCTAGGGGAGTTCTATCTAGGTTTCCCTTATGCACTGTGTCCTCTGCGGTTTCCCCAAGGTTCCCCACACTCACTCTTCCCCTTTCATTTTAAATGTCTACCTATGCAGACATCAAACTTCTACCCAAGCTCACTAGCTCCTCTCTTGTTTGGTGAAGGTCATCAGCCTTGAAGAGCCTCTTGTCCCAGGAGCCCCACACTCAACCACAAATGACCTCTCTTCCTGACGCCATCCTTCAACCACCCATAGAATTCCTCAGTCTCCTCCTTCCTCGCTTCAACCTTCCCTTCTTCTATCCCACCAAAGAACACCATGGGAAAGGCTTGGAAAACTGAGATTGCCTCCAGTCTGTGCCCCAGCCTTTGAAAGTTATGCTTCACTGTCCCAGTATGCTGGTTTGTCTTATTATAGGTTTTCAAATATAGCATCACCCCAAGATCCCCCTATCCGTCTTCTACCATCCTCCCTAACTTATCCATATTCCAGATAGCTGATGCTCCTGAAAGGTGTCTGACCACCCCACCCCTACCTCTTTCCCCTCCTTCCACACCTTCTTCACTGCTGTAATCATAGAGTCCCTTACTACTAGTATACTCCATGCTGCCTTCTTCCTGATCTCTCTGCTGGATGCCATCAAGTCATCCTGTTCTCCTTTCTGACCGGGCCAGAGCCCACACTGAGGAGTTTCAGGTACCTGCACCTCCTCCAGTGGTGCAAACTGATTTACAGTTGGGATTTGGTGAGCAAAGAAAATAGCTAGTGCACTCACTATCTATAGATGCTCACATCAGACCATTTGTCTCAAAACAAAGATCATATATTAAGGATACTTCTGAGATCCTACAGGTCCCGCATGACATGAAACTAGAATAAACCCCTACTTGTGACTCTAGATATAGAGTCCTTATATTCAATGTCCCACAGCGGGATTGTTAGATGTGTTGGTTGCATGTCTTAATAGCAGACCTGAAAATGAAAGATACCACTGATTTTGTGTTGCAACTATCAGCATTTGTCCTGAAGTTTAATCATTTCTCCTTTCCTGATGTAAACTACTTACATGTAAAAGGGACAGCTATGGAAACTTTGCCTCCAGTATGGTTACTCTGTATATGGGACAATGAGAAAATGAATGCATATATATCCACAGTGTTCCTCCTTGATCTCTCTGCAGCATTTGACACTGTGGACCATGAGATGTTGCTAGAGCATCTGTGGCTTTTCTGTGGGCTGAGTGGCACAGTCCTCAGATGGTTCCATTCATTCCTCATTGGCAGGATACAGAGGGTGGAGTCAAGGTGTTTCCTCTGCCCCTCTTTCCCTGCCATGTGCGGGTGCTGCAGGGCTCTGTACTTCCCCCATGTTGTTCGCGGTGTGTATGCTGATGTTGGGAGACATTATTAGGTGGTATGGGTTGAGTTTTCACTGTTACACAGATGCTATTCAGCTGTACCTGTCCTTTGTGCCCAGGCAATGTGATGCTGTTACAGCATTTAACAACTTCTGTCTGAGATCCAGGATTGGATGAGTGCCAGCTGGCGAGGCTGAGTCCGGATAAGACTGAGGTGTTGCTTGTAGACCCAGGTCATCAGGTGGAGGGATTATCAACTGGGCAGCCATCTGGGCTTTGGCTGGGGTCAACCAGCTGATGACCTCTGACCAGGTGCGAAATCTGGGGATCATGCTTGATAGCGGACTGACACTTAAGACTCAGATGTCGGCCTTTATCAAGTCCTCATTTTATCTTCTGAGGAATGTCACTCGGATAAAGCACCTGGTACCACCTGATCACCTTCTGAGGTTGGTCCACGCCTTGGTGACCTCGTGCCTTGATTACTGCAATGCCCTATACATAGGGCTACTGGGGTGGACCTCCACCACCTGCAGTTGGTGCAGAATGCGGCTGCAGGATTGTTGACAGATTTATAGATCTGACCGTGTCACACGGTGCTCCACACTCTGCACTGGCTACCGGTGTGGCAGAGGATCCCTTCAAGGTCGGATTACTGACCTATAAGGCCTTAAATGGACAGGGACCACAGTACCTGCAAGAACTCCTTGTCCCTACTGCCTCCTTTGCCCTCTCCACTCCACTGACAAGGGATTGCTAGAGATTCCAGGGTCAGTTTGACAACATCAGGAGCTAGGTCATTTGCTTTTGCTGCTCTGACCCTGTGGAATTCTCTGCCTCATTGGGTAAAGGAATGCCCATCTGTTGAGGCCTTTAAATCTGCCTTAAAAACCTATTTATTCGAATTGGCCTACTATGGACATTTAAACTCCTGCTATGTTTTTAGAAATGTGGTTTTGTTTTAATTTGTTTGATTACACAGTGTAAAACATTATGATCTATTTGTGGAATAGCATTTCAGAAATAAAGTTTGGTTTGGTTTGGTGTAACCCATTTTTCTTAAACTGGCCTTATGGAGGCACTTTATTGATGAAGTGGTGGCCATGTGACACGTAGACTATGAGGAATTACAAGAATTCATGATTACCTCAGTTCGACCAACCAGCATTTGAAATTGACATGCAGTGCTGATCCTAATAAGATCATTTTTTAAATCTTGAAATATAGGTGAACAAGGTTCAATAAATACAAACATCTATTGCAAATCGGCAGATCGTTAATACTTTGTTAAACTCTTCATCTTGCCATCCACGCCATATGGTCACCAACATTCATAAAAGATAATTCTTTAGGTTGTGCTATAACTACTCTAGTGACTCTGATTTTGATAAAGCAGTAAGGGATCTCAATGTCAGATTCAAGGAAAGGATACTGAACAGTAATATTGACCAAGTAGAAGCTTTGGCCAGACGTAGCGACAGAGAGGAACTTCTATTTAATATGAAAGTGAATTTTTCACTATGTATTCAGACCATGCCTGTTCTGTTGATTCTGTCATTAGAAGAAACTTGCATGTCCTACAACGATATAAGGTCTAGATGAGATTACTGGACAGCCACCAAGAATGGCTTTTTGTTATGTTACTACAATCAAAGATACCCTAGTGCATAGTAAGCAGTCAGTTTATAAATCAGAGAGAGTGGAGGGAGTTTAGCATGGCTGCAGGATTTAAGCAAAGGGTGTTACCCTGTAGGAAGTGTCTATCATGCAAATCTATAACTTCAACAAAGATTTTTCTAATCTGACCACCAGCCAAACTTACAGAGAGAACTCATTACATATGACACCTCAGGGTAATATACATTGCCATTTATAAGTGCAGTGCCTACTAAGCAGGTAAAACAATCTGCACATTCAGAGCTACTGTAATTGGAAACACCAGTGACCTACTAGCCATAAAGACTTAACGTATGCCACCGCTCAATATGTGTAGGGCTCTATAAACCATCCCCAAACAACATGTTTTTTCTTTTGTAGCATACAAAAGGTGTTAGTTGAGTAACCTACGATATGAGTGAGTCAATATGGGCAAAGGCAAAGAGCGAATGGTAAAGGGCTAACGTTTTAGTGTGACGTGAAACGGACAACTGTCAATGTATGGTGTGTGTCAGTATAAGTGAATTCATAGGGAGGATCGTGGTCTGGGAAGTATGTAGGATTTTTGTGAGTGGCTGTTTCAGAGCTGGCCACTTAGTGTGCAGGAGAGAGTCACTGCCTTGAGTCTGGCAGGTCTGGGTTCGATACCGGTGTGTAGACTATTTTTTGTTTCATTCTGGGAGGTTTTTGTCCGTGTTTTAAGTGGGAATATTTAATTCTGCTGTTCTGTCTGCTCACCCGAGTATGCTCCTTTGCTACTGCCCCTCCCTATTTTGTCCCTCCCTCCTGAGTATTCCCTGTCCCAGTGTTTCATCCCCTGGAGTTTGTTATATAAAGTTTGGGAGTGTGAGGGACGAAGCCTCCACCAACAGGGAATATGGGGCAGAGTCCCCTGCAGAAATAAAAGGTTTAGATGTTTTGTTTAAGGAATGCATGGTGAAAGTAGTTGATTTTGCAGCTCACTATAGTGCTGCTACCTGCTTTGCCATGCACTGTTGTTGAATCGCTGTTGTGGTTGGCACTGTAATGCAGTCACCATTATCACATGGAATCTTAGTATTGTAGATGGGTGGGGATTATGATAGTAAGATACTGAAAAACAAAACCTTATAGGACCTTTACTGTGGGTGCTCAGAACTGATCAGGATTAAATGATTGCTTTGAATTAGCTCTGTTTTTGAAATATTGATTAATATTTGTAAACTGCATTGAGAACTCAACTATGATGTTGTTTGTAAGTACTAATTGTTGTTTTCTTCCTTGTATCATTCCAGGCACCCAGTATGTTTAACTCTACAGTCATCACTGCCATCTTTCCCAAAGAATGTCTAAGGAAAATTTTGGAAGGTTTCAGACACAATGGGGCTTGTTTTAAAAGTATTTAAATTGCCACAAGCGACTTGCAGCAGACAGTGTGATGCAAGTGATGCCTTGTGTCTAACATTGCGGAAGCATGATTTTGTAAGCTGCCTGCCACAAAAGCCCTGCCACAAATCCTTGAGCCAAATGCAGGGAGTTAAACCAGCTCCCTCGGGCTAACTTTGTGTCCATGGGGACACATTTTACATGGCTTGCACCAAACCTTTGGCACAAGCTGCAATAAAGTGAGGAATTGTCACAACTGTGCCAGTCCTTGTAAAACTGGGTTGCATTGTATCCGAGGACTTTGGCACAGCTGTGTAAACACTACGGTTGACACAGGGTTTGATGCAAGCCCTCGTCAACCTTCTAAAATCAGGCCCACAGGGCCCAATTTTCAAAGATCCGTGAATAAAATCCTGATCGATGCCAAGAGAATGCCGCAGTCGCCCTGCACCATATGATCAGCACACCAGTGGCTTCTGCATTCTCTCGGCACTGATCGAAATTTTCATCCTCTGTGCCAAATGCTGCAAGTTAGACCTGCTCCCCGGTCTAAGTTGCACCATTTGGGGACCCTTTACAGGGATTGCACCAAACCTTTGGCACGAGCTGCCATAAAGTGAGAAGCGATCACAACTGTGGCCAGTGTACTAACATTGGGTGCAGTTGCAGCATTGAGTTGGTGCGGCTTGATGCAACCCTCGCGTCAACCTTTCAAAATAGGGCCCAGTGAATTTAACTAAAAGTTTGGGTCTCAGAGTGATGATGCGTATTTAATGAGCCTTTGTCTTGGTACCTCAGCCTTTGATAAAGCAAACTAACTTAATGAAATGTGTCATGCATTTTCACTGCTTCCTGGGTTGCTTTTAAAGGACACCTACATGCAAAATGATAAAAACACATGTTGTTCACTGGGTGTTTGTTTCTGTGATTGTTCCTGGTGTTCTGTTTCTTGTGTCTGTGGCAAAGCTTTTTGTTTTTGTTTACTTTTACCTGCCAGTTTTATGGCCTGTAGGAATCACCATGCAAGCTTTTTCTTGCCTTTGACTTGCTGGAATTTTCTCAGAATGGCTCTGGGAATGATGTAAATTAGACCTAAGATTTTCAAAGGTGCATCAGCTTTGTTATAACCCAGTGACAGCACTTTACAAAGAAAATTACCGCAAATCCATAATAATAACAGTCGCCACTTAGATTAGTCTTATTTCAACTGGGAATGGAGGGCAAACACTTAAGTGGTTAACTTTCACAAGCAATTGCACTTGGATGTTGTGACTAGATTATAACTAGGATCCAGGGCTCTTAGTTCCAGTCTTAGGTCTAATTGACATAATTCCCAGAGGCATTCTGGGAGCATTCCAACAGATCAGAGGCAATAAAAGAAGCATGCATGGCTACCTCAGATCGTTGTTTTTAAACTTTTTAGATCCCTCCCACAGAAAGGTGGTAATAGCGGGTATCCACCACCAGTGCTGCTGAAGAATGTGCCAACACTGGGGTGCCCATTCCCTAGTGTCCATCTGGTCCCCTGCAAAAAGAAAATTGTCCCTCACAAAACATTTGTGTAAGACCTGAAAAGAAGAAAATAGCCCTCCATTGATCTCTGACCCCACCTTCCAGCCATTCCACCCTGACCCCCAACACCAATCACATCTCACCACACACACATGCACACATGCACACATACACACAGGTGTAGCCAGGAATTTTAAACTTGTACTCAGAAGTGATGCACTGTTGCCCTCATCATGTAAACATATGCGCTGCCATGTCACACCAACAATAGGCCCTCCCATTTGCCATGTCTGAGTTCAAGTAATCAGTTTCTTCCTGTAATCCTCCTTTCTTTGTTTTTCTGCCTGCCTGGTAAGTTGTTCTTGTTTGTGTATTTGGCTGGTGGCATCAGTGCCCCATAGCGAATGACAAAGGCTGAAAGGATCAGCTCAACATAGACTCAGTGTGGCTCCTATGCTTGCTTTCCTCTTTTGTTGCCCCTGCCTAATTTTTTACTGTACTCTACTGAGTACAGTGCGTATGCCTGCCGACAACCCTGCATACACACACACACACACACACACACACACACATATACACTCACTCATCTAAGGAAGGTTTCCATCATAGATCCAGTCACTGAGCGAGTAACATCCTCCTCCAAGAACTGCAACTGTGAAATGAGGAACTAAGGTAAGTGTAGTTAACGTATTTCAAATAGTTTTGAACTATTACTCATAACTGTCATTTTTAATTATTTTTCCTCCAGATTTGAACATGTCCTTTTTGGACCACACCTCATGAAAAAGTAGGTGAAATGTTTCAAATCCAGATTGAAAGGTGATTTTGGTAAAAATATTGTAACATGGACAAGTCAACATTGAAATATTTCATTATTCTCTCAGAATTCGATATTTTTCAATATTTTTCCACCAGACTTTCACCATGGCTTTTAGGGACCCCACCTCATGAACAAAGTAGGTGAAAGTTTCAAATCTGGGCTGTAAGGTGATTTTACAGTTGCTTCACGTAAATCACCTTTCAGGTGAGACTTGAACATTTTACCTATCGGTTCATTATAGGGGTCATAAGAGACAATATTCAAAATGTGAGGTCAGAATATTAAAACAACTGTTCTGAATGTTTGTTGAAAATTTTCCATGCTCTCTCATAACTTTAATTTTCAATATTTTCACTTCAAACTTTCAACATGGCCATTTTTCCACATCACCTCATGAATGTGATAGGTGTAATTTTTCAAATTCTGTCTGAAATGTGTTTTGTCACATGCGGCACAAAATGACATTTCGGCCAGAATTCTATGAATGCCATATGTCATGTTTAGAAGGCGAGTCATAAAACAACTATGTTGAAACTGTGGGGTCAAAATAATAAAAAAAAATAAGAAATGTTTTGTGCAGGGTCGAGCTGTAGCCCAGTGGGTAGTGCTTTGTTTTCCTGTGCTGGTGAGCCGAATTCAGTGAGCCAACTGGATGGGCCTTAGGGCAGGGGACAGCACTGCCATGCAGCACCACCCCCACCCTGGGAAGGGAAACAGCAAAACATAGAATGTGACAGCAGATAAGGGCCAAGGCCCACCCAGTCTGTCCATTTCTGTTAACCTTCATTTTTGCTGCAGATCCTACCTGATCTACAGCGCAGTCTGTTCCCTCGCCTTACTCCTATGATTCCCTTGTGCCTGTCCCTGGCATTTCTGAATCCACTGCTATTTTCACCCCCACTACCTCAGCTGGAAGGCCATTCCAGGTATCCAACGCCCTCTCTGTGAAGACGTACTTTCTCACATCCTTCCTGAATTTACACCTCCAGCTTCATATCATGCCTCCTTGTTCTAGAGCACCTTTTTCTCTGAAAATACCCTCCTGTACCATATTTACCCAATAAGGTCTTTAAAGGTCTATTCCAAATCCCCTCTCCTTCCTCTCATCCAGGGTTTACATATTTAGCTTCTTTATCCTCTTCTTGTAGGGCTTTTGATGCAAACCCTGCACCACTTTTATAGCCCTCCTCTGGACCACCTCCACTTTGTTTACATCCTTCCTGAGATGAGGGCTCTGGAACTGGACACAGTAGTCAAGGTAAGGTCTTACCAGAGATCTATATAGCAGCAGCACAAGCTCCCTCTTCCTGCTGGTGGTACTGCATGGAAGGTGCAGGGTGGCTGCATGGACCCAAGTACCATTTAATGAGGAGACCTATTCTCTCAGCATAGTGCCCTGCATCTCTACATCTGTAGCTGCCAGAAGTCCCTGGGCTTTGGCTGACAGGGGACTCTTGGCCTGCATGTCTATATGTCTGTATCTTTAACCACATGGAAGTACAATTGCCAAAGGCCCTGGGCTTCCACAGCCAGCCAGACAACCTCACAAATTATTTGCCTCTGCAGACAGATGGACTCTTCCCATGGCACAGATTCTAGAGGGCCCTGTGCATCTGTATCTGATCATTCAGGTCCCAAAGGGACCTGCATAAATGAGGATATGATGCCACTGTTTTAAAAAGAAGGTAAATTCATTGCAAAAAAACTACATTAATACACCAGCTAGGGTTCAACTTAGTGCCACAAAGTAGGGAAATCTGACATTAGAGTTTCTAACCCTAACCCCCAACAGCAAAGGACAAAACACACAAGTAACCACAGACAGCAACCATAAGGTAAGACAAACATGCAACTGTTTCTAGATGACACAAACGCAGTAGCATTGATGTGCTACCTTTGTTGATCTATCTGTTGTTGCAGAAGCACAGGACCCACTGGAGCCTATGCTTCTGCAGCCAGAACTATGTGTATGTCTTATAGCATGCATAAGTATCTGTGGCTTCAGAATCACTGGCCCCACAAGGGCCTTCAGTTCTTCACACAGATGTACTGTTACAATTTGAGTATCATGGTTTTCTGTATGCAGCTGTGGAAGTGCATGCCTCAAGGGGCTGTGTTTCTGCAGCCAGAAGTCAGTATGTATGTCTTATACCTGTGGCTGCAGATGATGGATTTGTATCTGTGGTTACAGGGGCCTGAGGTTTTTCAGACAGAAGTAGTGTTGTAATTTAAGTATTGTGGCTTTCTGTCTGTAGTCAAAAGTGAATCTGTATGTCTTGCAGTGTGCATACCACAGATACAAATCCACAAAGGCTGTACATCAGTACTACTGCATTTGTGTCATCTAGAAACAGTTGTATATTATTTGTCTAACCTGATGATGGCTGTTTGTGGTTGATTGTGTGGTCTTGTCCTTTTGCCACTTGGGGAATGGAGTTATTTGTGCATTAATGCAGTTTTTTTCAGTGATATATATAACACACACACACACACACACACACACACACACATATGTATATTCTTATACACACAGATATTAATTGAAAAACTACTATAATGCTGACATTAGGATTAAAGAATGCAAATTGCATAAAGTAAGGAACTAAAAACATTAGGGTTTTGAACCTCACCAGTCTTGTCAAATCAGTGGTATGGAGTTCCTTCAAGTTATCAACCCTAGTGCCCATCCCTTACGTGAGAAAAATTGGTTATGCATGATCTCTTTCCTGTGGTCTAGAGGTGTGCTAAAAGAAATTCCGCCTATGGAATTTGTTTGAAAGTCAGCTTTTCACTTCTGCAAAAGTTCGGAAATCATTTTCACAACTTTTGTGGAAATTCTGTCTTAAAATGGCAGAATAAATGTATGGACTGTGGTTAATGTATTAAACTGCAGGAAAAATATTCCACAGAACTGGTCAGTCAGTGGTCAGTTCTGCAACTCTTTCCCTCAGTTTAATGCATTTAACCCACTCCCCTCTGATTGTGGCCTGATGTCCCAGAGTCCCTGGTGTCTAGTGGTCCACCCTCCACCTGCTGATTGTGGGTCTGATGTAAAAAAAAACTCCTTGGTGTCTAGTGCTCCCCCCACCTGCCAATCACGGTGCAATGTAAAAAAAAAAGAGAATTCCTGGTGTCTAGTGGTCCCCATCCCGATCCCTTATTAAAAAGGCAGTCTGAGTCCATTATTCCCTGGTGTCTAGCAGAACCCCTCCCTATCCCTGATCCCCTTCTAGTGGAACTCCCCTTCCTATCCCTGATCCCCTGTAAAACAGAAAGTAATCCCTATTCCCTGGTTCCCAGCAGACCCCACCCAGGCAAGTGGTCCCTCACCACCCTGCTCATCCCTCACCCAACCCCGAGTGAGTGGACGACTGTCACAGACCTCCTCTTCCTCCGCAGCTGCCTCCTTCCCAGCTGCAATGAATGATCATGTACTTGTACAAGCACATGCTCATTCATTGACAGCTCTCACTCATTGAGTGTGAGAATAACTCTGGGGTGGCAGACAAGAGCAGAAGGCTGTTCCGTGACTCATGGGATCAGGTTGAGGGAACAATGTGGTGGATCCCTCTGGGGAAAATTTAACACACTCCCTTTTGGGGAGGATATAAATCATAAATTGGTACAAGCAACTGATATGCCTTGAGAAAGAGCAAAGTGACTACTCAAAAACGTTCGGCATAGTGTGGATGTGCTGCATTTAGCTACAAGTTTTATTTGTTTTTAACAATAAACAAATGTCCTTTTTTGAATCAGACAACCAACAGGGTGGTTCTTTGGCAAGCAGTGGTAGCCTTTGCACAAACTCCTTTATCCTTGCACACATTTATACCGGAGCTTGATGTCTCATCTGGTAGCCACCTGTTTGCTTTATTTGGGAATCCTATCCAGAGACCTCTCTCTCTGGAATCCAGGAAGGTCTGCTGCTTCCCACTTTTTGCTATCACATCATCGATGTCATCAAGGTATAGGTCAGCAAGCATGGGAAAACCTGCAGTTATAAAATTCACAAGTAGCATTTTATTATTTACCATAACAATAAAATAAAAATAACATTGTATAGAATGTTTTTAAACATAGGCAGTTCAAACTAAACAAAGCCCTTCCTCTGAGGGTATCTGTAATTCTAAATTTCAGTCTCTCTGTAGTAAAGATCACTGCTCTTTTTATAACTGGATAGGCTTTGCCTGGAGTTCAGTGGTCAAGCAGCCAGCTACTCCACTTCCAGAGCTATATAGCAGTTCCTCTCAGCCTCATTGTGAAGCATTTTTTCCTTGCAGCCGAAGGCTCTTTGGTTTGTCCTTTGAGCTGCTTGGGCCTCCTGGCTGGCTGGGGCCTGCCACCCCTTTGCTACTCTTACTTGTCTCTGCTGGGCTTCTGTGTTTATTTTCCTGCTTCTGGTTTGTATTTTGCCTTCGGCTGTGTGTACTTCCTTCCTTTTTGGGGAGGGCTTTGTTTCTAAGCTCCTAGCATACTGCTACTCAAAGCTCCTGCTACTGCTTTCAGTATCCACAACTGTAGCCACTGCTGCTGTTTACTTTAATTACTATTGTACCCAGTGCTTGTGTTTTTACACTGTGCTCACCATGCTCAAACTACTACATGCAACCATTATCTGTGTGTTTCAGCTCAGCCATAGTTGTTCCATGTTGCATACGCATTCTTTTCGCCTGACACAGTTTACTCTGACCCTAGCTGTGCTGCTCATTCATGCTCTCATTCTGCTTGCAGCTTCACTGCACTGCCTGGCTACACCTGCTTTCAAGCATTGTCTCCCTGTTCTATTGCAGTTACAACTCTGAGGTCAGCCAACTAAGCTCCTGCTGAGGCTGTTAATATAGCTTTGATATTATAAATTGCCTCACCCGCCAAAAAATCCTTAGAGTATTTGTCACCTTGTTTTGGCTATTCATGTCTGGATGGCTTTCCCTCAATTCAATGTGGTTAATGCTATACAGTATGTTATGCAGACCTCCATGCAGGTCCACCTATCACTACTACTGCTTACTGACCTACATGTAGGTCCACACTTTATATGCAACCGTTGCTCCTTGTATGCAAACCATTGCTTCATGCCTACTACCATCCCTCAGCTTCAGCCTCTGGAATTCTGCTGCAGTCAATCTGCATTTGACCTTGCAAGGTCTCAGCACTCAATGCTCATTATGATCTCAGCATGCTGTACTCATTCAGCTCACCAGTGTTTCAGCTCTCAATCTTTCTGGGGCATGCCAGCCATTCTATTCTGGTGCAGGGTTCCTGCAGCTGATGGTCTCACTCTGCATTTATTCCACATCTCGAACATGTCCAGCTTGGGCAGGATCCTTCTCACCTGGCCCATTGCTGGAATGTTTCACCCTGGCTTGGCTTTAGCTGCCTGATATGCGACAGCAGCACCTGGTGTAGAATTTAAGACTAGCGGTGAAGGGTGGAAAAGTTACCTCATTTGGCTCTAGTGTGCCACTATAATGGTTAGCCATTGACTTTAGTGGTCTCGTAGTGAGGCACCTTCACCGCATTCTCCTATGACTGCCTCTGGTTCACCTGGTTTGATTTAGGATGGGTAGACTAGGTGAGTGCCTCAGCAGTTGTTGCTCTCCTCCTGTGCCTTGGATGCACATATTGTTGCAGAGTTTTCTCGAACCTTCCACGGTGTTCCTGCTAGAGGGTTTGAGTGAGAGCCTTCTCCAAATTGGAATATTTTCCACCTCCCTTTAATTGGATTTTCCTAATTGCAGCTGCAGAGCCATCACTAACTAAACTATCCCAAGTCTGGAGGGAAGACGACATAGGCCTTGGATCCCAGAGATTTCCACCTCATAGGAGGGTTTCTCTCCTCCGTTGCCTCAGGTCATAACACTTAGTCAGCATAGTTGTTTCTCCTAGTTTCTTTGGGTAGGTTCTGCTGTTGGAAGGAGGTGGAGGATGTCCTGCCATTCCTCTCTCCTTAGGGGATCCTCTAATCTCAATGCAAACCATCAGTATCATGCTACACAAGCCTGGGTACTCATTACATTATCCAACTGAGCATCTCATTGGTTATCAAACTTTCTAAGCTTCTCCACTACTCGCTAGTTACTGCTCCTCTGTCACAGTTACTGTTTGCTCATATGCTTCATGTTGCCTTCTTTTGGGGATGATACTACATCTCTTTTGGGATTCCTAAGGTTCCTTTAGCCATGGGAATCATCCCTTGGCACCTCTGGGGTGGAACCCTCTGCGAGGTTCCTTGCCTTCGGTCTCCCTACAGGTGGTAATTCCTCCGAATGAAAATGCGAATGGCTAAAACCAAACTAACACAGCTGGGTAATGCTATAACACTATACTGGCTGCACAGGTCAGTGAATTGAAAGGCTTTGTCTGGAGTTCAGTGGCTCAAGCAGCCAGCCACTCCCATTTCTTGAGCTATATAAGCAGTTCCTCTAAGCCTCATTGTGAAGCATTTTTCTTTGCCACACCATCCTCCCCTCCTCCAGCAGCAGCATTCTCTCCTTAGGGGATTCCTAAGGTACCTTTAGCTATGGGAATCATTCTGTGGCATCTCTAGGGTGGAACCCTCTCTAGGGTTCCTTGCATTTGGTACCCCTACAGGGTGGTAATTCCTCTGGAATAGAGATTGTGAATGGCCAAAACCAAACTAACATAGTTGCACAAGCATAACACTATACTGGCTGCATAGGTCAGTGAATAAATCTTTGTCTGGCAATTACCTTCTGCAACCTCATCTCAATAAGAGGCACCCTGTTTCTCATAAAAGTATTAGAACTTTGTCAATTTCTTTGCAGGCACAACAAAATAGAACATGTTGTTCCAGTGCTAATCTCCTGTTGACAACTCTGCAAAAGAGTTTGTGGAGGTCAAACTGCATCTCAAAGTTAACCCCAAGTTCCAAATAGCTTTTGCAATCATTTCAACAATACCCCTATATGCATTAGCAAACAAAGGATCCCAGTTTCATATTCAGATTCACATGTATTTTTATAACCACAGATACACAAAGGGTAAGTAAAGACAGAAACAGCAAGTGAAGGCAGAGAGATAATGGAGGGGAGAATCACAAGATCATTAGAGTGATCAGTTCTTAGATCTCACAAGAAAATTTGATTGTGCAATCAGACAGACAAGAAACAGAAAAGGAGATGATAGAACAGATCTTTACATTTAACTCTTTCTGTGTAACAAATGGAGCAGGGCCTTATTCAACCCAATCGTACCTCTCTCTTTAAAAGGAACCTGTTCTTATTTATTTATTTTTATTTATGAGAATTCAGAAAGTACCTTTGAGTCAAGGACTCATTTACAAAGGTTCCACATAAGTTAATACAAGACATAGAGACAACATAGTTACAGTTTCAGTACATAAGGACAAGTATATGAATACATTATAATTCAACAAAGCAGTTAACAGACAGATTAATAAAGGTAGTTCAATAAAGACACCTGGGGAGGGTGGATAGGAGGCAGGCCAGGGGCCATTGTCATGGAAGGGAAGGAAGGAGGAAGAAAAGGGGAGCAGTGGGAAGAAGGAGGAGGTCATAGAGGGTCAAGGCAGTCGCAGTGGTTGGAGGACTGTAGGTACTCCCTGAGTAGGGATTTGAAGGAGCCAGTTCTGTTTTCATTTGTTATTGAGCTAGGGAAGCATTCATCCAGAAGCGGCCTTGTAACTAAGGTTCTTTGAAACTGGGAGGTCGACAGTGGAGAACCAGAAGAAGTGACTTGTCAGAACTATGGGTGATTCTGACCACAGGAGCTGGGTGTACAATTGTGGAGAAGCTGGGGGAAGAGAGACCGAAGGCGATCATTTTGCTATAGACAGGTGTGGAACCTGATCTTGTTGTCCAGGTTAAGCCAGTTAATGGACCTATAGAGAGCAGGTATGGGTGTAATGGTGCAGCCAAGGATGAGGCAACAGGCTTTGTTTATGATAGCCAGAGTCTGCTAAGGCTGAAGAGTTCACAGTGCTCTATACGAGTATTCCATAGTCCAGGAGAAAGAGGACGAGGAAATGACACGAGACAGAGGGTGTCTGGAGTAAGGCAGTGTTTGTACCGTAGAGTATGCTGATTCTGGAGTTCAAGGTGGTGGTGGACAGGAGATGGATGTGTTGATGGAAATTAAGGGCTGGGTCAAGGGTGATGCCTAGATATTTAAAGGTTTCCATTTGTTTGAGTGTGGACTGGTTGGCATTAAGAATTTGAGGCATAGGTTCTTAAGGGTACTCAGAGGGTCGAGAAGAACATGACCTTGATCTTCTTATAGTTTAGTATTAGGCATTGGGTGAAGAACCATTCTTCAGCTTTAGTGAAGGAGAGGTTGGAGGGATTGGTGGAGTAAGTGGGATGGGGACCGGAGGAGTATGGGACGGTGTCATCGCTTAGAGGAATAAGTTGTCGGAGCAGGTCAAAGGGAAGGAGTTGAGGTAAGGCTAAAGAGCAGGGACCTAGAATGGAGCCTACAGGACACCAGAATGGACTGGGAGGCTGGTGGTCTGGGTGGTACCGATTTTGACCTGCTGGGTCCGTCCGACAGGTAGTCAGCGAACAAGATTAGGCGCCCTGGGAAAACAATGGTGGAGAGAGTGTTCAGTAAGAGTGGTGTTTCAGAGAGCAGCGGGTGCCACATGGTGTGAGGGAGATTGCTGCAACTAAACACGCTTGTGCTTGTGGAGGAGGCACAAAGTAGCAGGGCTGCAACACTATTTTTGATTTATTACAGGTATGTCACTTACTGCCTGAGTTTTGCAGCCTTTCCAGTCAAACGTACTGTTTCAGCATTTTCTGGTCCAGATTTTTCTTTGCCTTCTCTTTGTAGCTCTGGGAAGAACACCTGGCGGAAGGTGGGCCATTGGAGCTGGATCGCAGCTCAAGAAAACGCCAGTCAGATGGTGGGGCAAAGAATAGAAGGAAGGACAGTTTAAGAATAAAACTGGACTGGAACGAGTATTCACAGAAACATAGAAGCATAGAGGTTGACGGCAGATAAGGACCACAAGGCCCATCCAGTCTGCCCATTTTTTTCTACCTTATAAATGTGCCATTAGCCTTTGCTCTGTCAGTGGCCTATCTATTCATACTCATCTGTATTGCACCCTTATGCCTATCCCATGCCTGTTTGAAGACCTGCGCTGTATTCATAGCTACCATTTCCTGAGGTAGGCCATTCCATGGATCCACCCTCTTTTTGTGAAAAAGAATTTCCTCACATTTCCCTTAATCAGTCTTCCTCTAATCTCATGCTGTGTCCTCTTGTCCTGCTATTTTTATTATATTTAAACATGTTAGACTCTTTTCACCTTGTTAATGCCCTTAAGATGTTTGAATGTTTTGATCATATCACCTCTCTCCTCCTTTGCTCAAGGGTATACATATTGAGCTCCATTAGTCTGTCCTCATATGTCTTCTGATGCAGTCTCTGCACCATTTTGTTGCCCTTCTCTGGACTGCCTCAATTTGGTTAATGTCCTTGTGGAAATGTGTCCTCCAGTACTGCACGCAGTACTCCAGATGGGGCCTATCCAGTGTCCTGTAAAGAGGGATTATTACCTCCCTCTTACGACTTGTGATACCCTTACTAATACACCTTAACATCCCTAGCCTTACCTACTGCTTTAGAGGTCTGCTTGGATGATTTCAGGTCATCGGTGATGATGATGCCAAGTCTCTTTCTTCCTTATGACTGCCAGCAACTCTCCTCCCAGCCTGTAGGTGGCTTCAGGGTTTCTCTTCTATGTGCATGATCTTACACTTTTGCATTAAATCCCAGTTGCCACTCTTCTGACCATTTTGCTAGTTTATCCAGATCTCTTCTCATTCTGCCCACCCCTTCTGGATCATCTACTCTGTTGTAGATCTTGGTGTCATCTGCAAACAAACAAGACTTACCTCTAGTCCATCTGCAATGTCATTAATAAAGATATCGAGAGGTCTGGCCCCAGGATTGATCCCTGAGGTACCCCACTTGTGACTTGCATCTCTTCTGACTGTATACCATTTACCACCACTCTCTGTTTTCTGCCCGTCAACCAGTTTGCCACCCAGTTGACCAACGTCTGACCACCCTGAGCCTACCCAACTTATTTATCAATCTTCTATGTAGAACAGTGTCAAAAGCTTTGCTGAAGTCAAGGTAGGCGACATCAACTCCTCCCCTTGGTCCACCACTCTGGTTACCCAGTCAAAGAAATCTATGAAATTAGTTTGACAGGACCTTCCTTTTGTAAACCCATGCTGTCTTGGATCCTGTGCCTCTATGGTTCCAGGTGTTGCACTATCCTTTCCTAAGGAGTGCCTCCATAATCTTGCCCACTTTTTTATAACTTTATTTACTTTGTGTTCCCGAGAGAGGTGGTAGTGCAGCTACTTTCTGTCATCTTCTAAGTACTACCTGTGAGGCATGGGAGAACATAGGGTGCATGCACCAGAACTTTAACTCATGGTTCAAGAACTGGTGCTGTGAGGAAGGGTTTTGGATTCATTGGTGACTGGGGACCCACCTGGAAGGATGGAGGTTTGTTCAAGCCTGACAGCCTGCATCCATCCTGGAGGGGAATCCAAGCACTCAATGATAAGTTTTAAATGCTACATTGACAAGCATTTAAACTGAGCCAAGGGGTAGCAGGCCAGCAAGGAGGTACCTACTTGCTCACCCCCCACACTAGCAGTGGAACCAGTGAACCAGAGGAGGGTTATCGCAACAAAGCAGTGTGCAAAGATGGAGATTAGCACCCAAGAGGTGGATAGGCAGAAATGGGGCAAAAATCAGCAGAAGGGCAGACAGCAAGGAAAACCAGGATAAAGGACAAGCAGGGAAGGGGCTGGGTAGAACAACTAAACAGTCTAGGAGGTCAAGTCATGGAAAGCCATGTGTGCCAATGCCAGGAGTCTTAGTAACAAGATGGAAGATCTGGAGACTGTCATGATGCAGTCAGACCTGGACATTGTGGCCATCACAGAAACCTGGTGTTATGATAACTATGACTGGGAGATGGCCATTTCTGGCTACAACATATTCAGAAGAGACCGGGCAGGTAGGAAGGGAGGAGGAGTGGCACTGTATGTGAAAAATGACATAAGGGCCACAGAGATCCAGGAGGAACAAAATGGGGAGAGATACTGTGGTTAAGCTGGAAAGGAAAATGGGGCCAGCTGTCCACAAAGGTGTAGTCCATAGACCACCAGCCCAGGAGGAAGAAACAGATAGGAGCTGATGCTAGCCATCCAAAGGATGGCAGTCAAGGGTGAGGCAGTACTGATTGGAGACTTCAATATTCCAGAGGTGGACTGGAGCATCCCAGCAGCAGCATCAAAAAGGAGCAGATTTATCCTGGACTCCTTCAGGGTGCCTTCCTCAAGCAACTGGTCATGGAACCAACTCGCAGAAGGCAATACTGGACCTTGTGCTCACAAACAGGGACAGTGTGATGGGGTAACAGGGGAGCACCTGGGGAACAGTGACCACCAGTCATTGTGGTTTGAAATCACAGAAGGAGCAGAACCAAACCACACAAAAACACAGTATACTGGATTTTAGGGGGCAGACTTTGGGAAAATGGGAGATACTTGAAAGATGCATTAGGAGAATGGGGCAGGAATCAGGGGTTGAGGAACAGTGGGCAGTATTTAAAATGGGGATTACAAGAGCAACAGAATTATGCATTAAGCAGGTTAGCAAGAGGAAAAGGAAGAGGAGGCCATTATGGTTTTCCAAAAGGTAGCAAAGAAAGTGAAAGCCAAAAAGATTGCATTCAGGCAATACAAAAAGACACAGGCAGAAGGGGATAGGAGAAGTACCAGGAGAAGCAAAGGGAGGCAGGGAGGTCAGTAAGGAAGCCAAAGCTCAGACAGAAGAGCACATTGCAAAATCAGTGGGTAGAGGGGACAAAACCTTTTACAGGTACATAAGTGGAAAAAGAAAGGCAAAGGGAGGGATAGTGAGACTGAAGGGGAGGATGGGGCTCATGGAGGATGACAACAGTAAAGCTGACATACTGAACAGGTATTTCTGCTCAGTCTTTACTGAAGAAGAGGAGGGTAATGGGTCTGAAGGGAGTACAAGGGGTGAGAATGGTGCAGAAATGGACACAAGTCCCTTTACACAAGAAAGGGTCCTGAAGGAACTGGAAGTATCATGAGTTGATAAAGCAATGGGGCCAGGATGGGGTGCACCCAGGGTCCTAAAGAACTCAGAGAGGTGGTGGCTGAACCTCTGGCTATCCTGTTTAGTCGATTACTGGAAACAGGGAGGTACCAAAGACTGGAGGACAGCAGATGTAGTCCCTTATACAAAAGTGGGAACAAAGAGGAAGCAGGGAACTACAGACCAGTAAGCCTCACCTTGGTAGTGGGGACGATCATGGAAGCACTACTGAAGGAGATTGGTGGAACATCTGGTTGTCAATGGACTGCAGGATCCAAGGCAGCATGGTTTCACCACGGAGGTCATGTCAGACCAAACTTGTTGAATTTTTTGACTAGGTGACTAGGAGGTGGATCGGGAGGGCAGTGGACATGGCCTATCTGGACTTCAGCAAGGCCTTTGACACTGTGTCACATGAAGACTATTACACAAGCTAGGGAATATGGGTGTGGGCAGGACAGTAGTGTGGTGGGTGGGTAACTGGCTGGGTGGCAGGACACAGAGGGTGGTGGTAAATGGCTGTCACTCCACAGAGGAAGAGTTACCAGTGGGTATCACAGAGATCAGTGGTGGGACCGGTCCTATTCAACATCTTCATCAGTGACATTCATGAGGACCTAGAAGGCAGAATTTCACCATTTGCTGATGACACAAAGCTCTGTAACAGAGTAGACACACCAGAGGGTGTAGACAGAATGAGAAGGGACTTTCAGAAACTTGAAGAATTGTCAGGGGTTTGGCAGTTGAAATTCAAAGCAAAGAAGTGCAAGATAATGCATATGGGGCACAAAAACCCTGCCACAATATATCAGTTGGGGAGTGAGGACATAGCATGCATCAAGCAGGAAAGGGATCTTGGGGTTATCATCTCTGATGACCTCTAGGTAGGAAACAGTGTGACAAGGCAGCAGGTAAAGCAAATAGGATGCTGGGATGCATAGGCAGGGCATCACCAGCAGGAAAAGGGAGCCATGATTCCACTATACAAGACACTAGTGAGGACCCACCTGGAGTACAGTGTACAGTTCTGGAGACCTTACTCACGTAAGGACATAGACAGGGTAGAGAAGGTTCAGAGGAGGGCAACAAAGATGGTACATGGATTGCATCACAAATACTTTGAGGATAGGTTGAAGGAATTGAATATGTCTCCCTGGAGGAGAGAGGAGGAGAGAGGGACATGATAGAGACCTACAAGTATCTTACAGGAGGAACAGGGTGCAAGAATACACTATTTTAAGCGAAAAAGATGTTCCAGGACTAGAGGGCATGGGATGAAGTTGGAGGAGGCGATTCAGAAGAAATGTGAGGAAGAATTTCTTACAGAGACGGGTGGTGGACAGTGGAACACCTGCCTGAGGAAGTGGTGGGGCTGGAAACAATCACAGGATTTAAGAATGCATGGGATAGACATAAATGAATTCTGGAGGTCAGGGGTAAGGGGCAACAGAGTTCTAGGAAAACATAAACTGAAGTTACAAACTCAAATGGGCAGACTAGGTGGGCCATAGGCCCTTATCTGCTGACACTGTCTATATATCTATGTATCTCAGGTCGGGGGTGGAGTAGGAGAGGAGAAGGATAGAGAAAGGACAGAGAAAATACAGAAGTTGAGTGAAGGATGTGCAGGAGTCTGGGCTCCTTTAGTGAGAGCTACTGCAGTTGGAGAAGACAGAAATAAGTGACTTAATAAGTACTGAATAAGCAACTGAATGTAGACTTTGGAGAAGAATAAAGAAGAATAAGTATTGATGGAAAGGGACTTTCAGTTTGCTTTACCCTACAATAAGTGCATATGTTTACTTTCATTATTGTATTATTGTGTTTTGGGTTACTTGTTAGTGTTTGCAAGCAAACCAGATCTACTTTCACAAACTCCAGTCAGTAGCTTATATCAGTAGTCTATAGTAGCGAGGTGCCTTCTAATATACTTTCTCCTTTCTCCTTATCTTATTTTCTACTTTTATACAATTAGTTTTGATATTATTTATTGTTTAATTGAAAGTTTTTTTTTTGAAAGCCGAATTTCATGCCAGAGTGATGTCATCAAAGTCACTTGTGCTCATATATTTAAGTGAGCAGAGTAAATTCTGCTAACAGCATTCTCACAGCAGACCCAGAGGTAGACACATAGGTAGATGCACAGCACTTTAAAATTGAGCTGCTGTATTCTGATATTTTAGTGTCTTTTGCAGTTTGGGTTCAGTATTAAAATATATTGCTTTGTAGCTGTCATTTTTTGATGACATACCAGCTGTTTATGAACTTTAGTAACACTTTTGATTCAGCATGCTACTTTTGAACTACTAGTGCAACTTGCTGATAGAGCGTAGAAATCTCTAGCAGTTTTTATCCATACCCTCTTCACACTACGGGTTGATATTTAATCCTATTCTTTGCCTCATGTTTATAACAATAATTTTTAAAATAATATCCTAATAGCCAGCTCATGTTAAAGCCTGCAAGCTTATGGTATATGGTACATGACTGGTCTACTGGGAGTAGTTTGAAGAACATTTTTAAGATTCAGTGGAAGGATATCTACGTATTGACTGCTCATCCAAATAGGAGTAAGCAAACGTAAGTAAGTCTTGCTATTTATTTTATGTATCAAAACTTCACTCATTGGATTGAAATTTAATCTAAAATAGTTTCAAACTGATTATTTTGTTATTTTATTTTCTTTTTATGGTGGAGGAGAATAAGCTTTTAAAGCTGGAACTTTAATATCCCTTACATCTGGAATTACTTGAGAATATGATTTTTGGAAAGGCCTGTCAGAATAATTAAGTAGCCCCAGAATCCAGAATCCAGGAACTGGGATTATTGAGAGCACTAGAAGGACTTGCTTGACTACTTTTGAAGGAACAGAGTTATTGTGTTTATTTCATTGTGAATTTGATCTAGAGTGTCTGAACTGTTGAACTTACATCTTTGTGGTTGTAGTTTTGAATAATGTTTAGTACAATGGGAGAGGTTATGAAATTAAGAAATGAAGAATTACTTTGTCCCCAAAAATAAAACAAAGAAGGGAAAAAAGAAATAAATCACTGATTTTTAAGCCCAAAGAAATAGAAATCTCTAAAGAGAACATCTTCACAAAGATCATGAAAGAAAGGATTAATAGTACAGAGAGTCTAGAGAGAATTATTTATAATTAAGCAATAAGGCACGACAAGGTGTGTGTTATCGTGTAACTAACATCCTCTGAGGTGGGTTGAAACCACGAGAAGCCGAGTGCTCCCTACCAAAGGAGTAACGGTCAGCATACACCTTCAAATCTAATGCTATCTAATGGCTCAATGTCAACTAAAACAAAAAATAAAAATAAAAATGTTTTAGTAGATTTTTAGTGAGGCAGTATATCTTTGTTTCTGAAAAAAATGAGCCATATCAGCCATATGATCATCCAAAAATCAGCACAGTGATGTTATTGTGTAATATCATCACTGTCTCAGGCACACACTGACCAATCAGAGTCCAGGAAATTTTCTTGCCATTGTATAATACAGAATTAAGGCCTTAGAAGACAGATGGGAAATGTGAATGATTCATTAACAAAAATTAAATAGGGTAATTATCAGTCACAGCAGGCTACATTACAAAAGATTACACAGAGTGGGGTCAACAAGTGGAGATCAACAGTCACAGAGAGATTATTTTAATGATTTTGATAAATTCCTCATACCTCTTTTGGAGAGGTAAAATCATAAATGAGGAATAGCTCAAGAGTGTCTCTGAAGTAGAAGTACATGCAGAATAGTCTCCATTAACAAAGACTAATAAGAATGGATGTACTAACACTCCAGAGAAGAGAGGTATTATTGGTCAATCACTTAAATGATTACCTGAGCAAGCAATTAGGGAAATTAAGATGGTACTAGTTTATACTATCTCATTAGGAGCCATCATGAAAGATTTAGAGTCCTTAAAAGATCAAGCGCCTGTATTAAGCAAAGAATCTTTACTCTGGATAAGGAAGAAGGAGCAAAGAAGGGTAAAAATATTAAGCAAGTGACACAGCAAATTGTGGAGAAAGAATATTGGGAGACCAAAGAATTGTTGGAGAAGTTAAAAATAGAAAAAAGGGAGAGAAAATAAAGAATAGAGACAAGAAGCCAAAATGATAGGGAAGAGGAAAAAGCTGTGTCTAGGACAAAGAATTCACAAAATATAGGAAAAGATCAGAAGGATGAGAAGGGGCAAACTAAATTAGAGAAACAGAAGCTTACCAGAACTAGCAATGATAGGTTACATACTGTATACTTTAAGGAATCCCAAAATCCAGAAGGGAAACACCATTTTTATTAAAATCTCAGTTTATAACATCTTGAAAGTCAACTAAAACTAAGATGGGAAGATTTTTAATATCAACATATAGGTACAGAGTGAACCTTAACAAAGGACTGGTGTGTTTGGTTGTGAAAATGGCTTTATAAGACAGGAGATATTGAAAGTAAGTGAGGAATTTGGAAAAGCGGGTATACAGTTGGATGAATCAACAGGGAGATTCATAGCAGGAAGATATGATGGGGTAAGAAGCAATGCTAATCTTGTAAAAGAAAAAAACAGCAAATCATTACCAAATATCTGTAGAAACCTATAGTTATTGAGTATGATTTAGAAGGCTCCCAGAAATGAATAGATATATCAGAGGAGAAAGCAATGTGGAAAAGAATTAATGGAAGTACTGTGTTAGATAGTTCTGTAAGTGATTCTGATAATGAGGATGAGGGTTCTGGCTTATCAGAATGCCCCTTAAATGGAATATTGAAATAAAGAATGGCTATGAGGTTCTGTCAGAAAGATCAAAAAGATTTAATAAGAATAAGTCCACTTTAGAATTGTCTGATTGAGAAATAGGAAAATCATCAAACCACCATGGAAAGAGGAAATTGATATTCTGTCATGGAATATAGCAGGTTTAGTAAATAAATTAGATGATAGAGTGTGGCTAAACACGCTTAAGTCTTATAACTAATTATGTTATAAGAGACACGGCTGGGCAAGAGTGGTAATATTGTAATTCCAGGACACTGTCAAGTTGCCAGCCCTAGAAAATGACAACACTAAAGGTAAAAAAGGTTGGTTTGAAGGTTTTAATTGACTTGATTAATGACTGGTTTAAAATAGTTACTCGTAGAATGGACTCTTATTGGACTGTGCTGGAATTACTTACTTCTCAAAGGAATCTTTTCTTTTGGTAAATGTTTATTTTCTTCCGAGTTTAAAAACAAAAGAATTTGCATTTAAACTAAAAGAATTGTCACTACTGCTGGATGATTTACTTGTAGGGATACAGTAAGACATCTAATGTTAATTAGTAATTGGAATGTACATGTTGGAAGCCTTAATGAGAAAGATCAGTTATGCAATCAGTCAGATCACATGTTATATCATGATCTACCAGCTAGAAATTCTATAGAAAAGAAATGGGACAAAAAGGATTCATACTAATGAGGTTTATATTAGAACAGAATCTCTGTATCCTAAATGGCAGGATCAATGGGGATAGGGAAGGAACTATACATTCCCTACAAAACAGGGGCTCAGTTTTAGATATTGCCTTAGCAGATATAAACCTTTATGATCAGGTCATATCTCTACAGTTCTTACAGATAGTATCTCAGACCAGTACCTATCTCACTAAAGTAACTCTGACACCAGAGGTGAAAATTAAGAAAAATAGTGAAAGAGGAGAATTTTGGATAAACATAGGGGTATGTGGTCTGGACGAGTCAAATGGGATCCCCTACTAGAAGAAAAGATGGATTTACTATTAATGGATACTGAGGTATTAACTAAGAGATTACAGGTTATAAATGCTGATGAGGTTGAAGTAGTAGGATATTATGAAGAAATGGTACAATATGTTAAAAAAGAGCTACAAAGTAATTATAGTACTAAAAGATCAGAAAAGAATATACTAGGTACAGTTCTCTGGTATGATGCCCAATATAAAGCTTATAAAAACTCTTAAATCAAATCTCATGGTTACAAAGAAAGAATCTTGATCTGAATGTCAGTAAAGCCTTGATTCTTATAAGAAAGATTATAGATCTTTAATTAGAAAGCAAAAGACTACACATGAAGGGAAATTAATGTCCAGATTACAGGATGCAGTCAGGGGAAGAAATAGCCAGGAATTTTGGAAATTAATAACAATAGCAGAAAATAAGCATAAATTAAATATTGAAGGAGCCATCTTAGTGGAGGTTTGGGTTCTTTATTTTAGAAATTATATACTGATAGGATGGAATGGAAGGAAAACTTGATTTATAATAAGATATTAATGGTTGGGGCTAAAATATATCACATAACAAAGAAACAAGTTCAGAAAGCAATTTTAGAACAAAGGAAAAACAAGGCACCTGGTATAGACAGAATACTGGCTGAATTATATCAGTGCAATATTAGCTGGAGGTGTGATATCCTGTATAAGTTATTTTTGCATATATAATTAATGGGGAAGAGTTTCCTAGCTTTTGGAAAATTACAGAAGTAGTACCAATTTACAAAAAGACAATAGAGGACTTCAGAGAATTATAGACCTATTGCTGTGCAAAATATATCAGCTAAAATATTCACATATCCTATTACAAGAATTAGATAGCTGGGTTTCAGAAAAACTAATTTTATTTGATAAACAATTTGGCTGTAAGAGTTAATCATTCAACATTAGACTGTATTTATCTTTTGGACCATCAGATTAAGAAAGCTTCACCTAATAAGAGACCACTCTTTCTAGCTTTTGGATTTATATTCAGCTTTTGATAGTCAGTAGGAGAATATTGTGGAAATTGCTTGCTGAAAAAGAGACAGAGGAAAAGTTACTCAGCCTCCTCCAGGGTATGTACAAGGATACATCTGTCTGTATTAGATATTCTAAAGATGGTAGAGTAACTGAACCCATTGCAACAAATGTTGGTGTGAAACAAGGTTGTTTACTATCTCCATTATTGTTTAATATATATATATATATATATTAATGAGTTAATAATGGATTTAGATAAACTGATACAGATGCTCCAAAATTGGGCACAACAAGATTAAATGTGATTATGTATGCAGATGATATTATAGTATTGTCTAATTCAAAGATTGGCTTACAGAAACCTTAGCTTGTATAATAGGTTCTCTGAAAAAACTGTAATTATCAGTAAATATGGATAAAATAAAATCCTGGTTATTAATAAACCCAAAATGTTAAAATATAAGTGGAAGATGTTAGGAATAGGGTAGAGGAAGTAAATCAATATACTTATTTGGGTTTAATTCTGTATAATAAAGGTATTTGGAATTTACAAATAGAGGAAAATAAAAAGAAGAGAATACAATTGGTCTTAGCAATGAATAAAATGTCCATATATTTTATAAATAATTCTTTACAGCTTTATTAACAATTTATAAAATGAAAGTGGATTCACGTTATTATATGGAGCTGAAATATGGAGAAACAAAGGGAATATGGAACTATTAGAGCCAATAAAAAACTCTACCTCAGGTTAGCCTGAATTTGCCCCAATTTGTTCTGGCAGGTTTGATAAGGGCAGAGACTGGTGAACTCTCCTAGATACTAAAGCCATGATTAGACAGTTTAGACATTTCATTAGAATTTATAAGCTAAGTGTAAAAAATCCTTCATAAGTCAATGTTGGAATGATTCCTTGGATTATGAGTTAAATGGAAAGATACGTATAAAATCATGGACATGGTTAAAAGATGTTGATATAGTAATTAGGAAAGTGGGACTCAAACAATTTTTGAATATAGTTGGCTGTCAAAACTTGGAATTATTGAATTTAAAAGTCACTGAGAGAATTATTGACATAACTAAATAGAGTGACTTAGAAAGATTATCTTTAACAAAAACTTTTTAACTTATAAAGGTTAAAGAAAGTGCATAATAGAGAATTTTATCTAGAGAACTGTGAGAATAAAATGCATTATAAAGTAATCCTAATTTAAGATTTGATATGAATTTTGGTTATCGGAAGGTCTTATGAAGTGGCAACAATTTAAATTAGAATTACTGTGTAAAGAAGGTTGTTTAGGAATCTGGAATTCAATACATATTATGTTTGAATGTGAATTAGTAAAGGATATAAGAAAATTTTGACTTGGTAGATATGTACAAAAAAATAATGAATTGTCAAATTTAGAAAAGCTAACTTTCTCCTCAATACCAAAGATGTAACTTTATTATATTGTATTGTGAAATTTTGTATTACAGTATATAGATATTTAAAATGTGATGGTTTGTAAATGTTTGTGTATAAACATTTCGTGTGATCTTTGTAATACATATTTGTTAATAAACTTTTCTGATTCTGATTCTGATTATAGGCGGTTGACAGTGTCAAAAGCCTTAGAAGATCCACAAAGATGATGCCAGTGATGTGCCCCTTGTCTAAGGCGGAGTGGACATGTGAGGTGAACTCAAGGAGGGCCATGGTGGAACTATGGCCCTCAGGCATAGCCATGCTGCTTACAGAGTAGGTCATATTTAGTTAAGTGGTCTGTGAGCTGATTGAAGATGATGCACTCCAATGCTTTGGATAGAAGGAGAAGAGTGGAGATGGGGTGGTAATTGTTAGCTGCAGTGCAGTTCCCACTCTTGAAGTTGGGGATAATGGAAGCAGATTTCCAGTGGGATAGGAATTTCCCTTGGCAGAGGAGTGGTTGAGTATGTGGGTAAGGAGGTAAGGACGTCCTGTAGCATGAGGCGGAGCAGTCTCAGGTCAAGGAGTCGCTGCTGCAGTGGGACCCACTTAGAGCTTTATAAGGTAGGGGTTGGCCTTCTCAGGGGTGATGAGTTTTAGGTGAAAGGGAGGAGATGGGGAGAAGGGGTGACCAGTCGGGGATCGAAAAAGTTTGAGGGGAGGACATGGCTGAGATCAGTGAAAGAGGAGTTAAAGGCTTTGGCAATGAGGGTGGGATCTGAGGTAAGGTTGCCATCAAAACAATCTGAGCAGGGAGGAATTGGGGCCCTTGCCACAAATTTCCTTTATATTATTCCAGAACTTACGGCCAGAGCCCCAGGCAGACGTTAGGGATGCTTTATAGTATTTGGCTTTGGCTTTGCGAAAGGCCCACATGCACTTATTCCGGCCTTACGGTAACTCTTCCTACCTGCAGGCCAGCCAGACTCATTAGAAAGATGCCATATGGAGTCATGATGTTGCATTAGATCAAGGAGATGGTCTGTGATCCAAGGGGCAGGGTTACCTTTGGTCATCCTTTTAGTAAGAGGCAAATTTGTCACAGTCTGCATTGAAGGTGAGGATGAAAAGGTCTAGCGCACAATCAGGATCAAGGGTATTAGTTATGGGGACCAGTTACAGGTTCTGAGTTGGTATTTTAGTAGGCGAATTTACCAGGACCGAGCTTGCAATGGAGAATTATTTGGGAGGGGTCTTTGGGAAATAGGTTTCCAAAACTTTCCTTTAATTCTCTTCTAACATTATCGTATAATCTTTACAGTTCTGCACATATGCATTATCCCTTTTTGCATAACAACCAGTACAGCAAACAGTGATGTTTAGGGTTGCCAATATTGTATTTGAAAAATAAGGGACAGTTTTCTTAGACCCTCACCCAGGCCACTTCCCAGGCTGACATCAGCAGGGAGCAGGAGTAGAGCTTTCCTGTTGAAAATATCATGTGTTCATGACAGAGGACTTCAGGTTCCAGTGCTCTAGTTTTCCACCACCTTACACAGCACATAAAAAAAAAAACTAAAAAATATCAACTGCCTTCTTCTGCAAATCAGCAGTTCCTCAACTGTCTTACCAAAGGGCTCTGTGTGCAGTGAAGTAAAATCCAATAGCTGGAAATCCAGACATCCCAAAATGAGCGAAATGGTTCATTTACACTAAGAAAAGGGGTTACAAGATCACTCGCAATAGGCAGCCTACCTCATCCTCACAGTACATTAAGCTAGCATCATTGCCAAGAGAGCTCAGATCCAGGTGAAGGATGCTGCAAGTCCTGCTTTCCTCTCTCCCTACTGGACCTAGTCCCTACAGATCACTCAGAAGCCTCTCTGCTGCAAGCTCCACACAATGGCCAGTCAGTTCCCACTTCTAAGCTATGTTCCTCCCCAGAGTCCTGACATGTGTAATGCTGCAGCTAATGTTAACCACTAGGAAATATCAGAGAAACTGTTTCTGCATTATAGGGGCAGAAATACGGATACAAGACATCCCATATTGATATCATATGGGACAGGCAATTTTATCAAAATACAGGATGTCTCTTAAAATACAGACTGTTGGCAACCCTAAATTTAACCCACACATTTTTTAACCTTTGGAATTCTCAACTTCAGATCCAGATCTTGCCAAAAAATTAGCATTGACATTCTCTTTTTCAGATGTGTGCATCACTTTGAATGTAAATGACTGTGAGTGCCAGGTACCACCTTGTAATTCTAAATTTTATCCTTCATTTGGTTAAGCCAACAGAGAGGATTGTGACCTGTTGTAACCAAAGTTAACTTTTAGCAAATAAAACTCCATAGCCTACTTTGCCACAGGGCATTCCTTTTCAATTGTGGAGTACATGTTCTCTCTGTTGTGCAGTTTCCTACTGATATATGGAATTGGATGTTCCTTCCAGTCTATATTCTGACTCCAGACTGCACCTAGCGCTACTCTGATGCATCTATTTGCAACAAAATTGTTTTTAAAGTCTGAGCTTCCTAAAATGGGCTAAACGTAAAACAGTCTTGACTGCTCGAACACTTTCATCACAGTCTGGGTACATTTCACATTATTCAGGAACTGTTTTTCATGAGTTCGGTGAGGGAGTAGCTAACTGGGCAAAGCTGGGAACAAATCTCCGATAGTAACCGACCAGCCCTAAAATGACCTGACATGTTTCTTTATTTTAGGCACAAGACTTAGCTACAGCTTCTGTCTTAGAAATGTCTAGCTTTACTTCTCCATTTCCCAGAACATATCCCAAATATCTTGTTTCCTACATGCCCAATGCACATTTGGTAGAACTAATTGTCAGACTTAACTTTTGATAGATTGGATAACTGCTCATAGATGTTTCATGTGGTTATTCAGTCTGGACTGTACCACAACATCATCCAGGTAAACAGCACAATAACCAGAGTAAGTAGCTAAAATTACATTTATGTACTGCTGGAATGTATAGATTTTTACCATGTAAACCAAATGGCATGATGGTGAACTGATAGAGTCCAGTAGGAGTGGCAAATGTCTCTGGATTTTGTAGCTTGGAGAAATTGTTACTAATCGTTGGTGATCAAAGGTACTGATGTACTTGGCACTTCCCAATCTGTCCACGACATCATCTATCCTGGGCACAGGATAACTGTCAAATTCAGACACTTGATTAGGTTTCCTAAAATCAAGGCAGATTCTTAAATCCTTCTTTTCTGTTTACAATCACCATTGGTGATGACCAAGCACTTCTTGACTCTTCTATGATACCCATCTTTTCATTTTGCATTTCCTTAACCACATCTGCTTTTAAGTGCTGGTAATCTGCATGTCTTTTGTCTGATAGGGTGAGCATTCCTGTCACTATTACATGCTGACACCTTTTGCTTGGCCTGGCACTGTGGTAAAAGTACTATTAAATACTTTTAGTAAGTTACAAATTTCTGCAGTCTGTTTGGAGGTTAAGGAAACATTCATCTTTACAGCATCAGAAGTTACAATTTGTTCCAGTCTGTCATACGCTATATCAGTATCTTCTTTATCAATTTCTGGTAATACTAACAAAGAATCCTTTGCTTTTTACCCATTTCTTCAGGAGGTTAACATAGTATATCTTGGTAGGATTTTTTCTATCGGGGTCTCAATCTCATAGTTAACTGTACCACTACATTTAAGCACCTTATAAGGTCCTTGCCACTACAGTAACAGTTTATTTTCCGTAGTGGGTAACAATATCAAGACCTTTTCACCTGGCTGAAATACTTCTTCTTTACCTCATGGTCATAATATGCCTTCCACGTAGCTGACCCGTTGGCGAGCGGTGGGATTTCCTTGCGACGCCAGCAACCCGGGTTGAGAGCGGACCGGTCATCGGAAGGCGGCGGGGGAGAAGGATGAGCATCCTAAGGACAGTACTCCTTCTCTGGGGGAGGTGTGGGAAGCACTGGGTGCACTGGGGGCTCCTAGCAGGAGCTAGGGAGACCCCAGGCGACCCGATGGAGCCAGGACTGGTAGGCGGGGACAGATGCTTAGCGCCATTGCACATCCCCACCCCTCGTAAAAAAGGAGAAAAACTCGAGGTGAGGGCACGGCATATGACGCCTCTGGAGGACCTTTGGAACACCACCGCCGCTGTGGATCCCGACTGATATAAGGCCCGTGAGTGCATTTGAAGGTGGCTACAGCCCCGCCCTCGGGGGCAAGCTGGGGTGACTGGGGATCTTGGCAGCCATAGGCGGTGGTGGAGGTCCCGGGCACTGTGACAAGGGCAGAAAGTAATACGGAGCCCAGCCCGAAAAAATAGTAAAAAAAAAAATAATAATATCCTTCTGCTAGTTTTGGGCTTCTTCCTGATTACTATGGGCAATTTCAAAATATTTGCAAGTTTCTTTGTCAGGGCACACATATAAGATGTAACAGATTTTTCTGAGGTGGGTTTATCTTCACATGTTTCTTTTATTACATCTAGTGGCCCTCTAGATTGTCTACTATACAGCATTTCAAATGATGACAAACCGGTTGAGGCTTGTGGCACTTCTCTGTGAGCAAAAACAGGTAAGGTAAGTATTTGTTTCCAGTCTTTCTCTTCTCCTTTATAAATCTTTTAATATGTATTTGAGGGTTTGATTAAAATGCTCAACCAGACCATCTGTTTGAGGGTGATAAGTGGACCTAGTAGTCGGTTCAGTATAAGGAAGCACAGAAGAAGCAGGACAGAGAACTGTACCAGTTAAAGCAGAAGGAAGCGGGAAGGTAGTTAGAATAGCAAAGGCCCAAACTGAGGAAAAGATAGCCAACTCAGTTAAGAAGGTGGATAAAACCTTTTATAGGTACATTAGGAGTGGAGAAAACCAAGGGATGGATACTGAGGCTTAATAAAGTGGAGGGTGGGTGGGCAGAGGGTGACAGTGAAAAGCAGGGTACTTAGAACAAATACTTTTGCTCAGTATTCACAAAAGACGAGGATGAGGAGGTACCTAAACCAATCAATAGAAGCACTCTATACTGTGGGGTTGATACCAGCCCATTCACAGAAGAAAGAGTCGGAAAGAACTTCTAAAACTGAAAGTGGACAAAGAAAAGGGGCCTGACAGGATTCACCCCAGAATTCTAAAAGAACTAAGGGAGAACTAGTGACACCACTGACTACCCATTTTAACAAATCATGGAGGATGGTGGCACTTGAGGACTGGATTCAGATGTGATTCCCTTCACAAAAGTGGGATCAAAGCTGAGGCAGGCAACTACAGACCTGTTAGTTTGACCTCAGTGCTAGGGAAAATGATGGAATCACTTCTGAAGGAAAGAATTGTTGAGTACCTAGAGGCCAGTGGGGCACATGACCCAAAGCAGCATGGATTCACAGTGGAAGGTCATGTCAGACAAATCTAATAGATTTCTTTGACTGGGTGACCAAGTAGTAGACCAGGGAGGGGCTGTGGACATGGCCTACCTAGACTTTAACAAGGCATTTGACACAGTCCCACAGAAAAGATTAAACAAGTTAGCCAGTCTGGGATTGGGTCCCAGGGTGGTAGCTGGGATAAATAATTGGCTGGACAACAGGACACAGAGGGTAACAGTAAACGGAGTCTACTCTGAAGAAAGGGGGTTACTAGTGGGGCACCGAGGGTTCAGTACTGGGACTGGTCCTTTTAGTGTCTTTATAAGTGACATTGCAGAGGGACTGGAAGGAAAGTATTCTCTTTGCAGATGACACAATGATCTGCAACAGTGTTGATACACAAGGGGAGTGGAAAGGAGGAGAAGGGACTTGGCAAGGTTGCAGGAATGGTCAAACATATGGCAGCTTAGATTCAATGCAAAGAAGTCAAAGTAATGCACCTGGGAAACAAAATCCCAGTGGGAAGAGTACAGAGTGGGGGAGGTACTAACAACAACAAAAATGGAACGGGACATGGGAATAGTCATATCAGATTACCTAAAGGTAGGCAAGCAATGTGAGAAGGCAGTAAGGAGGTCTGGGGATATTGGGATGCATAGTGAGAGGCATCACCAGTAGAAAACAGGAAGTTGTTATCCCTCTGTACAGACAGTTGGTGAGACCCCATCTGGAGTACTGCATGCAATTCTGGAGACCCCATCACAGCAAGGACATAGGCAGGATAGAGGCATCCCAGAGGAGGGCAACTAAAATGGTGCAAGGTTTGCACCAGAAGCCATATGAAGAGAGACTAAAGGAGCTTAATATGTATACCCTCGAGGAAAGGAGGAGAGGGGGACATGATAGAAACTTTCAAGTACCTCAAGGGAATCAACAAAGTCCAAGAGGGTAGCATCTTTCAGAAAAGAGATGTGCAAGAACATGGGGCATAACTGAAGATAGAGGGGGTCAGCTCAGGTGCAACTTGAGCAAGTATTTTTTCATGGAGAGGGTGGTGTAATCATGGAATGGCCTTCCTGAGGAGGTTGTGGGGTCAAAACGGGGAATTCAAGAATACATGGGACAGACATAAAGAAATTTCTGGTGGGTGGTAGGAAGAAGTAAGCTGTTGGTTAACTAGGATCTGCAGCTTATCAAATAGGTAGGGCAATGGGCAGACTGGGTGGGCTAAGCAGTCCTTATCTGCCATCAAAGTCTATGTTTCTATGTTTCAGAAATGCAGCACCAAAATTACTACCTTGATCAGTAATAATCTCTTTAGGTATGCCCACCCTGCTGAAGATTTTGGCAAGCTGCTGCCACTTTTGGGGCTGTGACAGTGTGCATTGGAACTGCCTCTAGGTACTGAGTAGCATTGTCACATACTACCAAAATGACTCGATTATCCTTTTACTTTTGTCAAGGGGCAGACCACATCCATTGCAATTCTCTCAAAAGGCACATCTATCAAGGGTAGTGGCACCAGGGGCACCTTGTCTTTTTTAGTCACTGGGGCTACTTTCTGACATTCAGCACAATGACTGCAATAGGTAACACCATCTTCATTAATTCCAAGCCAGAAAAATATATACAGCAATCTGGCAATACTGTGATCTCTCCCTAAGTGACCAGTTATAGGACTATAATGTGTTATCTGTAACAGCTCGGTTCTATACTTTTGTATATACAATTGTTCTATTTGTTCCTGTGTCTAAGGTTTAACCCAGACTCTGTACAGTAGCCCATTTTTTAAACATTGCTTCACCCTCTTTTTGTTTCACCACCACTGCTTAAAGTAACCTTGGAGAGAAGCATGGTTAGTGTGCTCTGAAACAAAATCACAATCAGTTATCAGTTTAGTTTCAGCATTTTCATATGTTAACAACCCCTTACTGTATGTCCATCAGTCTTTTGTTGCCACTGTTTCTTCAGGCATCTTCTTTCTTTCCTGGACTTCCAGATCTTGGATCTGTGCTCAATCAAGTCCAAATCAAAATCACCAAATGGAAAAGTGTCCCCACTATCCGATTTTCTTTAACATAGAAACATAGAATTTTATGGCAGCTAAGGACTGCTTGGTCCACCAGTCTTCCCATTTTCCTTACCTACTGTAATACTATAGACCCTACCTGCTCTCTGGATTAGCCCTCCTTCCCTAATGATTAAGGTTCCTTATGCCGATCCCAAACATTCTTGAATGCCGCCACAGCTTTTGCTCCACCACCTCTACTGGAAGGCTGTTCAAGGCATTCACCACTCTTGTTGTGAAGAAGTACTTCCTTACGCTTCCCGAGACTACCTCCAGCTTCATAGCATGCTCCCTTGTTCTTGACTATCTTTTTTTCTGAAAACAGCTTCCTCTTGTACCTTATTTATACTGTGAGGTATTAAAAGTCTCTATCATATCCCCTTTCCTTCTTTCCTCCAGGGTGCACGACTGAGGTCCTTTAGTCTATCCTGATATGGTCTCTGGTGCAGACTCTGCAATATTTTAGTTGCCCTCCTCTGGACCACCTCTACTTGGTCCTTCCAGAGATGTGGTCTCCAGAACTGGACTCAGTACTCCAGGTGAGGTCTCACAAATGATTTATATGGTGGTATCACCATCTCCCTCTTTCTGCTAATGATACCCTTCCTATGCACCCTAGCATCCACTGGCTCTCCCCACAGCCTTGTCACACTGTTTGGCCACCTTTACATAGATACATAGGTACATAGATGCTGTCGGCAAATAAGGACTGTTAGGCCCATCCAGTCTGTGTCAATGAGGCACAGATCTGGAAGCACTAGAAAACCAGCAGTAGTTTCAAAATTTGCAAATAGTGTTTCTTTTCTCAGTAACAGCAAAATAAAAAAAATGAAAATTATTCAGTATAACTATTTACAAAGGCAGTACAAACAGAGAACTAAGTCCTTCTCCTGAGGGTATCTTTTAATTCCAAGTTTCAGTCACACAGTCTCTCTCTCTCTCCTTGTCTCACTAGCAAAAGCATTGCTGCTCTTTTATAACAAGTCTTTGCCTCGTGGCATCTTGCTTCTCACAGAATGTTCTTGTAAGTTTACAGAATGTTTTTGCCAGTTTCGTTCCTTGCAGGTGCAGCAAAACAGTACATGGTTACCCAGAACTGACCTCTTTCACAGCTCTGCAAAGGGCTTATAAACTGCATCTCAGGTTAACCCCTTAAGTTCCAAATAGCTTTTGCAATCATTTCAACAGTATAATTATATACAGTTTTAAACCAAGAGATCACAGTATCACATACAGGTTTACACAGAGATTCACATATATTTTTGTAACTGCAGATATGCAGGGGAAGAAAAGACAGAAATAGGAAGAGGCAGAGAATTGCAAAACCGTCAGAGTGATCAGTTCTATGTTTCACAAGAAAATTTGGTTGTGCAACTATACAGACAAGAGACAGAAAAGGAGAAGATAGAACACATCCTTACATTTAAACTCTTTCTGCATAACAAATGGGGCAGGGCCTTATTCAACCCTATCATAGTCTGCTCATTGCTGCCTAACGAAGCATCCGTGAAGCTATCTGGTAACTGGCTTTAACTTTTCTTCCTATTTCTATTATTCCTTTGTTTCTGTCCCATGCATGTTTGAAGCCTCTCACTGTGTGGGCTGCCACAACTTCCTGGGGCAGGCTATTCCATGTATCCACCACCCTATCCATAAAAATAACTTCCTGACATTTTCTGCCACCCTAAGTCTCATGTCATGTCCTCTTGTCCTGGCACTACTATTAGTCTGGAATATGTTATCCTCTTACACCTTGTTAATGCCCTTGAGGTACTTGAATGTTTCTATCATGTCACCTCTCTCCTCCTTTGTTCCAGCATGTACAAATTGGGGTCCCTCACTCTCTCCTCATAAGGCTTGTGATGTAATTCCGTCACCATTTTGGCCACCCTCCTCTGCACCATTTCTATTTTGTCAATGTTCTTTCGAAGGTGTGTCTCTAGACCTGCACAGTATTTAAGGTGAGGCCTCACCAGGGTCTTGTACAGCGGAACTATTACCTCCCTCCTTCAGCTTGTGATCCCTTCCAATACACCTCAACATCCCACTGGCCTTTCCTAACTCTTGGCTGTCTGCCTAGTGGCCTTCAAGTCATTTGTGATTATGACCCCACGTCCCTCTCCTCCTTAATTACTGCCAGTAGCTCCTGCTCCCAAACCTGTTGCTTGGGCCAGGGTTCCTGCTCCCACATGCATGATTTTGTACTTCTTACATTGAACCTCAGCTGCCATGCCCCTGACCATCTCTCTCCAGCAGTTCCAGGTCTTTTCTCATCCTTTCCACCTCCTCCAGAGTATCCACCCTGTTTCAGATCTTGGTGTCATCTGCAAACAGGCAAACCTTTCCTCCATCACATCTGCAATGTCACTGATGAAGACATTGAAGTGGACTGGCCCCAGAACTGATCCCTGAGATACCCCACTGGTCACCTCCTTTTGTCTGATTGGGTTCCATTCACCACTACCCTCTGTTTTCTGTCCCTTAATCAGTTTCCAATCCAGTTCACCACCATGTGTCTCAACCCTAGGCTGCATAGCTTGTTGACCTGTCTCCTATGTGGGACTATTTCAAAGGCTTTGCTGACATTGAGGTAGGCAATATCTACCCTCCCACCCCAGGTCCACTGCCTTTGTCACCCAGTCAAAGAAATCTATCAGACTAGTGGACAGGATTGTCCAGAGAACCCATGTTGCCTGGGATCCACCAGTCCATTTGCCTCCAGGTGTTCCACTATTCTTTCCTTAAGGAGAACCTCCATTATCTTTCTGACTACAGAGGTTAGACTAACTGACCTGTAGTTCCCTGCTTCTTCTTTACTACTGCTTTGTGAAGAGGGACACTGTTTACCCTTCTCCAGTCCTCTGGAACCACTCCAGTGTCTAAGGACTTACTGAACAGGGCTGCCAGAGGGCTGCTAGTTCAGTCCTCAGTTCCTTTAGAACCATGGGATGTATGCCATCTGGACCCATGGCTTTTTCCACCTTTAGCTTTGCCAGTTCTTCTAGGACCCTCTCCTTAGATTTTCCTGTTTAGTGGTTGTCAGTACCACTCCCCCCATCTTGTACTCTACCCCTGGGTTTCTATGCCCTAAGTGCATGATTTTGCCCTTTTTCCATTAAAACTTAGTTCAGTTGTGCTTACGCAACTAGATGAGATGTATACTTGTGTGACTTTGATACATTGTGGCTGTTCATGTCTCTATCTGTGGGATATACCAACCTGTAGGGTATGACACAAGGAACCCTAGGGAGGTTCCTCCATAGGTGCCACAGGAATTATTCCCTAGGCTAAAGGTAGTTTAGGAAGAAGCCCACAGGAAACACGGGATGAGCCACTGGAGGAGGAGGGGTGGATGGAGAGGCAACGAGAAACAAATCCTGGAACAGTCCAGGAGGAGTGGCCTTTAAGGCCTGATGGAGAAGTGACATTGTTGCTCCTTCCATTGAACCCCAGGCTTAAAGCCTTCCTATTCAATTGTGCGTGCACAAGTGGATGAGATGTATACTTGTGTAACTTTGATTCATTGTGGCTTTTGCCTCTATCCGTGGGATATACCACCCTGTAGTGGTACGTGCAAGGAACCCTAGAGGAGGATCCTCCCCATAGGTGCAATGGGAATTATTCCTAGGTTAGAGGTAGCTTAGAAGAAGTCCAAAAGATTACCTAAAAGGATGTTGAGCATCAAGAGGTGAGAAATCAGAAGACATCAGACTGGAAAGTTAGGTGATAGATGTAGAAGGAAAGACAGAAGAAGAACGAGAGATGAGGATGATGAAAGAAGGGAAATCTGACAAGATGCAGAAGGGTGGATATCCTAAGGAGAAAGGGAACAGCTGGGGCCACCATCTGACTCCATCCAACAGTGGAGCCTAACTACAGAACCTATGAAAGTGCTAACCCTGGACTAATATAATGATTATTGGCATGGAAGAGAGGAAAACCCTTTGAGGAGGACACCCTGTGGATCCAAGGCTCAGGTCACCTTCCGTCCAGGCTGAAGGATGTTTTGATTAGTGATGGCTCAGCTACGAATTTAAAGTCGAGATCGAGGAAGGAGGAAAAGTCAAATGCAGAGGAAACTCTCACCTCTCCTTCTAAAGGGACAGCTGTTGGGTGATGTGAGCAAAGTCTTTGCAACTAGATGCTCAAAAGCAAGAGAGGATGTACAATGATGGAAAGAAGCCTTGAAGGCCTGAATGGTTCAAGGTGATGCATGAAATGGATGATGTAGTTATGAAATAAGGCCTAGAAGGCTGGTACAGTTAAGGTGAAATATGAAGAGGAAGATGAATGATGATGGAGGGAAGCCATGGAAGCTGGTATGGTTAAGGTGAAGTATGAAATGAATAATGTACAATGATAGAGAGAAGCCTGCCAGCCCCAAGCAAAGGGCAATAGACAAGGCATGTCTCTGAGTGGAGACCAGGTTGAGTCGCTGGTAGTCATGGACCCAAGAGGGTTATGCTTGAGTAGTTAATGTGAAGGCATAGACTCACACAGAGGTCAGATGAGCGAGGGATACCTAGATGCAGTCATGAGAAGACTGATAGTGATAATATCCACAGGAGTGCAGCAGTTCGATGAGATAGCATAAGACCCAATGAGAGGTATGCTTGATTAATGATGAATGAGTAGACCCTGAGGTCAGACTGAGTGAAGGAGAATCAGACTCAGGCACCTGGACACCAGACAGACTAGGATAAGAGGAGGATATGAATAGGGAAGGTGATGGCAGAATAGGAAACCCCAAAAAAAGCAAAGGTCAGAAAAGGAATGGAATGGAGCGGAGGGAACGGAGGAGGAGGAGGCAACAGTGGAGTGAACGGAGGTAGACACCCCGATACAGTGGAGAAAGGTAGAGAGAAGGACCGAGGCAATCAACTGAGGTGAAGGATGGAACAGGTTGTGCATCCACAAAGAGCTCTAACAGCAGGAGGGGTGCCTATAGAATACTGTATGACTGAGCTGGACCCACAGTCGTAGTACAGTTATCCTGAGGAAATTGAGTTATAGATGGAAATGCCCATGCAACATGACAGGATGGGAGCAGGGGAAACAGCTAGTGTTGTGTCAAACAAATAGATGAATTTGAGTAATAATGCTCCAAATCACAGGAGCTATGCACAAGAGGCAGAAACACAGAGGCAATAATTTGTAGGTCAGCAGAACAAAATGAAGATGCACACACTGAGGATGAGGGACTAGCAAATCAGGAAGAAGAGCTGAGGGTTCATGATGGGCCAGAATGTGCAGCACTGGTGGCTGGTAAAGAAAATAAGGTCAAGGAATAAAAGGCCTCATGAGGACACAGGCAGGGAGGAGGTAAAGAGAACTGAAGAGTCAATCAGCTGAGGTGGATGAGGAATAGGCAGTGGAATTTCTTTTGGAAAAACAGTGAGAGAGTCCAGACCAATCACGATCAGAAACATACAGATGAAAACATGCTACCCATGGCAAAGAGCAACCACCCACAGGGCAGGCACTCAATGGCAACATCCCTAAAGGCCAGTGGTCAAGAGTCAAATGCTCCGCAGTACACAAAATGCCTAAACCAGCTGACTGCTGACTTGGAAGCCTGAGTCCACAAAAGAGGCCAAAGCCAATCTGGCACATGAAAGGCAAAAGAGAGCACAGAGCAAATACAGAGAAACATTTCTGAGTGCAAAACAGAAATACCCCAGGCCCAATAGGAGGTTCAGTTCTGCCACTGTAGTAGCTCCATCGGCAAAGAAGTGCAGGAGATAATTAGACAGAAAAGGTACTGGAACTGCAGATAGGCATTTGAAGGAAACTTGGATGAATTATCCACAAACAGTTGTTCAATGAGTGTAAGAGCAGACCAGAGTTATGACCAGCAGTTGGGCATAGGAGGAAAATGCGCTGAAGAAAGTGTAAGCCTGCAGAGAGGTCAGCAGTGCAGGGCCGCAAAGTGAAGGAACAGTGGGCAAGCAGAGATCCAGAGAGCAGTCCCCTGCAGAGAGAGCAAACAAGGACCCAAGATAGGGAAAGTGGCAGAAGTGGAGGAGCAATAAGCTCCGTAGAGGAACAGTGAAGAAATGCCAATTAGGGTGAGTGAGAGGAGTGAGGTGAGGGAGGCAAAGATTGGGTAGCAGAATGAAGGAATGGTGAGAACCAAGGGGCAGGTGACGCCAAACCTGGAAGTGCAGGCAGAGAGACCGAGCACTGGTGAAGAGAAGGAGAGGAGGAGGGGCAGCCGAGAGCCTGGGGGCAAATGCTGGACAGAAGCGTAAGGAGTGGCAGGACATGGTATGAGGAAGAGGTGGGGAGAAAACTAAGGGATGTGACAGATTAATGAAGAGAATGACCCAGCGCCGGAGGTTGCCTAGGAAATATAGGCAGAAGCCCAAACAAGGAACTAGGAAGAGCAGCGCTGCTGGTTGCAAATCAGAAAATCAGAGTAGTGGAGAGATAGGCTGGGATTGAACGATGAGATCTAGGAAGGGTGGTCGAGGTGAGACAATGCCAGGATGGGAAAGAAATGGAGGAGTGGGGGAACAATGAGAGAGGGGCAGAGAACAAGGAGGCAGCCAGAGGCAAGTCAGCTAACCAGCAGCAACGAGAAAAACTTAGAGAAGGAACAGCCAACCAAGCTTCCAGCTACAACGAGAATTAATCCAGGAACAGTCTAGGATGAGTGACCTTTTAAGACTTGATGGGGAGTGACATTGAACCTCTGGCTTAAAGCCTTCCCATTACCACACTCTTGATCACTTCTTAAGCCTTCCTAGATCCTAGATCTCTAGTCATTTTTTCCACCCTCCTGTAGTGTCTACCCTATTGCAGATTTTAGTGTCATCTGCAAAGGCACACCTTCCACTCTAGTCCAGGGCCCCACATGGTTTAATGCACTCCCAAACACCATCACTAGTGCACCCAGGATCACCCACTTCAAAACCACTCTTCACGACCACCTCTTCAATATCCGCTCCTGTAACTGCAACTAACATTTCACTCTCTCACCCTCTCTGATCCAAATTCTCTGACAAAGTCCATTATGGATTGCAACCTACTCAATAATTCCAAACCCATGAATAGTACTGACTACTCTGTTTAGATGCTTTCTCAAGCTAATAATGTCTCTCTGCTTTGATGATGTAAATATTGTCATCCAAATATTGTATATAATGTCTGAAATTATCCACATCCTGTACTTACTGTAAATACTGTAAATAAGGTCATTGACAAATGTCTGTAACACATGCTTTATGAAACTGTTGTTATACCCTGTCTGTATTAGCTTCTGTCTTACATGTGACGAGGAACCTTTGGAAATCAGCCTCTGGCTCAAAGGTTGTAAACTGATATATCAAATAAACAAATACATAGTCTCTCTGGAATGTCACTGCAATGTCTTTGTCTTTGGTCTTGTCATCACAGCTGAAACTGCAGGTTTTGCTCCTCTGTGATTAACTCAGTAAATCCTGGAAAGTCATTTCCAAGAATCACAGGTACAGGTAACTCATACTACTCTCACTGTCATTTAGTGTGACACCCCATTAATATTCAGAGTCACTTGGGTGGTGGGATAGTATCGAGTGTCCCTGCATGCAGAAGACACCAGTACCAGGTCCTTTTGCACACTGTTTTCTTTGCACTTCAGCATGCACTAGAGTCTGTCTGCTCCCTAATCAGTAAGTCCCTTCACAGTCTTATCTCCCACCTTGACAACTGTTAAATATTTTCCCAATTTGCTAAGGCCAAATAAACTTCAATGTTACCCTCCTTATTTTTATGGTAGTTTCTTGCAATATAGCTTGGCTTGCTACATTTATAATAAATAAAGTCTTTGGGTGCAGATTAGTTACCCCCACCAGAGTTTTAATCTAAGCTGGAATTAAATCAGGAAAAGAGGGTCTTATCTGTCCATGGCTGTTATTTTTGCTGCTGTGCGGTCTGTCTGGCCACCAGATAGTCCTTGGCCAAAGAAATAGCCTTTTCCTCACTTTCTGGTTGGTGCTCTTTTACCCGAAGCTGCACTTCTGTGGGAAGGATGTTGATGAATTGGTGCATTGCAAATATGTTGATGATATATGGGACTGTTTTGCCTCTGATTGGAGCCATTTAATAAGGAGTTCTGTGTGTGTCAGGTGAAGGCTTCTCGAGGTTGTTGACTGATTGGTATTTCAGTGACTGGAATCTTTGCCTGTAGCTCTCCTGAGATGTCATATCTCTGCAGGATTCTCTTTACAAGGTCAGAGTTTTTGGCAGTGCAGTGTCCAAATTGCTGCAGGCAAGTTGGGCTTTACCTGTCAGGTAAGTTACCAGCCTGATTGCCATTGCTGCTTTGGCCACTGGCAGGTTGGCAACCTTTCAAAGTTGATAGGTATCCTCAATATCATCCAAGGGACACAACTTTATCAATTTATTGTTTTTTAAGTTCAGTGTTTGGGTAAATAGAGCATGGGGCTAGTAGTGCTTATATAACTGTAGTTTACTTTTGTGTTTGTTCATGAAAAGGGTTACCAATGGGCAATATATACAAGTGATCATGCAAAAATTTCAAAAGTGTCAGCAATGCCCTTGGTATTGCTATTCATAATCAGGGTCATTAGTAGAGATATAAAAGATAAGGACATCCAGTTTCATGGTGTGCAAATATATATTTTTGTAAATCAACCAGCATTTAGGCTGTTCTTTAGTATGCAAAAACATGACATTGAAACCCTCTTGTTTTATTTTCCTCCTAAACACTTTTGTTTTCCTGTCTGCCCCACAATACAACTTTTTCTGCAGTACACGTGTGTATGCTTTGTTTGCAAACAATCTGCCCCTTTTCTGGTAGTCTATATAAATGTATTCACCCTTTATTTACTATAGGGAACGTAACTGCTGTTGTCACAGCATGTTACGCCTCATCCAGAGCCTCCCCAAATAGCTTGTGGTGCAGCTGTGCCTTTAAATGCTCCTGAATCAGAACCCCAAACTCCTTGCATCATTAGCTGCCCTGCTGTGTTTCTTTAACTGTGCTTTTGGTCTCCCAGTTTGCAACCTTTCACCCATGCTCGTTTTGCGTCACGCATGCTCTGCTGTCCGCCACTTCGCTCGTGCCCCAAACCCACATTTGGATCTGTCAGCACTCGCGATGTGGCATTCAATGGTGGAGACCATTTTGCGGTTAAAACATAAACACCGAAGGGATCCCATTTTCCTTTGGAGCACATCAAGATACAAGTTGTCACGTCACAGCCGCCTGCCTGCATTACGGTCATCCGAGGTAGGCCTGTTTACCATCACCATGCCGACCAGTGGTGTTAAGTCCATGGATATATGTAATTATCGCTGGGTATAGGGCTCCCTGTCTAGGATTTGGGGCATGTTAAAAACAGTTAAAATCAGCACGGTAGGGAGGATTTTGGAGTGTGAATATTGTTTTGAGCTAGTTTGTGACACCAGACACTTTGGGTTACATGTTCATTCACCACGTGGTTTGCCTGGTGTCACAGCTACTCTGCATTTATGTCAGCAAATGTTACAGGTTGTTCAGGGAAAATTGCAACATTCAATCTGGGACTTCCAGCATGGGGGGCAAGTCATTGGACCTAATGGTAACTGTGCATTTTTATTTTTGTGGTGCTGACTTCTGGTATGGTGTTTCAGAACCAGGTAAGGATGCTTTTCTTTTGGCTAAATTATGCAAGAGTTTACTTTGTTTGCTGGTGTGAATGTGTGGCAAAACATAGGCAACAAACACACCTGGATGGTCATTGTACCTTTGCACAGGTGTTTGTGCACCTTGATCAGCCATTTTGAGCAAGCACCATGTTTCTGCTACTGTGCTGGGACTGTTGGGGCGAATGTGGGTGAGCATAGACATAGCTGGAGGACACTGGTCATTTTGGTGGCTTAAAAGCAGTTTACATTTTTTTTTTTTTTATAAAATGCTCTCCTGCCTTTCCGCTGTGTTTGTTTGTTCACCTATGTTCGGCCATTTTAAGCACCGTGCGGCCTCCTTTGTTTGGTGGAGGGTGGGATTGAGATTCATGCTGTTATGTGGCTTAGACTGCTTCTGTGATGGGACAGGCTGGGCGAGCGTAGGTGAGCACAGACATAGCTAGAGGGCATCTGCCTTTTTAGTGGCTTAAAAGCAGTTTAAATTTTTTTTGGTAAACTGCAGTCCTGCCTTTCCTCTGTGTTTATTTGTTCACCTATGTTCGGCCATTTTAAACACCATGCGGCCTCCTTTGTTTGGTGGAGGGTGAGATTGAGATTCATGCTGTTATGTGGTTTAGACTGCTTCTGTGATGGGACTGCTGGGGTGATAATCGAGGTGAGCACAGACATAGCTGGAGGGCATCTGTCTTTTCTAGTGGCTTAAAAGCAGTTTATATTTTTTTTTGGTAAACTGCACTCCTGCCTTTCCAGCTGTGTTTATTTGTTCACCTGTGTTTGGCCTTTTTAAACACCATGCAGCCTTCTTTGTTTGGTGGGGGGACTGAGATCCATGCTGCTATGTGGTTTCTGCTACTGTGATGGGACTGTCGGGCGAGCGTGGGTGAGCACAGACATAGCTGGAGGGCATCTGTCTTTTCTAGTGGCTTAAAAGCAATTTACATTTTTTTTTGTAAACTGCACTCCTGCCTTTGTTCCAGCTGTGTTTTTTCCCTACGTTCGCCATTTTAAACATCATGCAACCTCCTTTGTTTGGTGGGGGGAGATTGAGATCCATGTTGCTGTTTGGTTTCACCTTCTATTAAGTGACTGTGCAAATTGTCCTTTTTGGATGGTTTGTTTCTTTAGTGACTGTTTACATAAAATTTTGAGTACTTCTCCTTTGCCCTTCTGATTCTTGTGGCATGTGTAGCCCATCTCCTTTGGTAATGTTTAGTACGTTTCCATCAGTAATATTTAGTGTATCTTCCTTGATCAGTCTGTCTGCCTCAGAATGTGGGCGCATTTCATTGAGTGGTCTGTTTGCCTGAGAATGTGGAGCGTGCACGCCTTCGACCGGGTCTGTTTGCCTGAGACGTGGAGTACATCTACCTTGGTTGGTCTGTTTGCCTGAGAATGTGGAGCGTGTCGCCTTCGATCAGTCTGTTTGCCTGAGAAAGTGGGCGTGTCTCCTTTAGTCCATCTATTTGCCTGAGAATATGGAGTGTGTCTCCTTTGGTCAGTCTGTCTGCCTCAGAAATGGAGTGCATCTCCTTCGGTCGGTCTGTTTGCCTAAGAATGTTGAGCACGTCTCCTTCAGTTGGTCTGTTGCCTGAGAATGTGGAGCGTGTCGCCTTGATCAGTCTGTTTGCCTGAGAAAGTGGAGCATGTCTCCTTTAGTCCATCTATTTGCCTGAGAATATGAGTGTGTCTCCTTTGGTCAGTCTGTCTGCCTCAGAATATGGAGTGCATCTCCTTCGGTCGGTCTGTTTGCCTAAGAATGTTGAGCACATCTCCCTCGGTTGGTCTGTTTGCCTGAGAAAGTGGAGCGCATCTCCCTCGGTTAGTCTGTTTGCCTGAGAATGTGGAGCACGCCTCGTTAGTCTGTTTGCCTGAGAATGTGGAGCATGTCGCCTTTGGTCAGCTCATCCGCTCATGCCATTTGTGAGGTGTGCTACTTCTCTTGTCAGTCTATCTATTTCCTGTGCAGCCTCTGTCTGCTGCTTTTATTTGTGAGGAATGCTTAGCTAATGTCAGACTTTTATGTTTTGAAGCAATGGAGATGAGAAGAAGACCTCGTGTATCCGCTGCAGATTTGATCAGAGATGCACTGAATATTTCCCCTCTGCACTGTTGGAAAGGAGAGAAGTCAGCAGTACTGAGAAAATGTTGGGAAGGATCCATAACGTTATGCCAGCTATTTGGAGAAATGCAAAGCACGGTCACAGTCTTATCGAGATACAATGGATGAAGAAGAGGAAAAATATAATGAGAAGGCCAGAATAAGAATGCAGGATACAGAGGACGAAAGGCCCAAGCTGCAGTGGCTGCAGACTGCCCAGCCACTTCTTCAAAGGCAACCACCAGAAAAGATTCACAAAAGAAGAATGAAGAAAGAGCACGTTGGAGGAGAGAAAACAAAAGAACGGAGAAACATGTCTAGTCAGAAATGCAGATGATTGAATGAAAAAAGGCGAGAACTGTACAGAAAAATAAGAGAATAAGATACCGATTGCATACATCTACCCGCCCACCACCTGTGCCATGTGCAATGCGCCTCTCGCAGAAAACACGTGTGTGACCCAGGATACATCCTGTGATACCCCAATTGCTGACCTGACCCAGGATACATCCTGTGATACCCCAATAGGTCGACCTGACCCAGGATACATCCTGTGACACCCCAATAGCCAACCGAGCTCACAGGCGCTATCAGGAAAAGCAGTTCAGAGAAACACGACAAGGACTGCCACAGTCACCCATACGGTTTGCTTGCACAATTGCAAAGGTAATTTCATCATGCTCACCAAGAATGCCCTGGCAAAGCAAAACATGAGCTTGACCTGCCACACTAACCTTCAGGACAAGATGGTTGAGGTTATGAAGGACAAAATGTCGCAGCTGAAGGAATGCAATACCAAACAGCAGCAGGAATTCAAAAGAGCTTTATCAGTTCTTTTCTGGTACTGAAAAAGTACCGAATGCTCCGTGGTGCAAGCACAGCACCTGGAATTAGTTGGAGGAGAGTGATGAGGGCATCAAGGGAAAGAGAGCCAAGGAGCAAGCAGCACAGGCCGCACTATCTGCAGAAACAGTGAAGAATGTTAAGAACTTCTTTGAGGCCTCTTCTACACCACTGCCTCACAAGAAGGCAGTTTCTAAAAGGACTGGGACAGCAAAGGCTTTCTTGGACAAGATCCTTAATAGCCTCCACCAGGAGTTTCTCCAGCAACACCCTGAAACAAAATAGGGTCCACTAAGTTCCATAGCCTGAGACCAACAAATATCAAACTTGCCAGGCATCAAAACTGGATCAGTGCCTGTGTGAGTACTGTGCAAATGCAGAGTTAAAGCTGTGATCCTTGAGTCGGTTTGCCGATGTTAAACATTGCCACAGTGCAAAATTGAAAACATTTATAGGACTGTTGAGCTCACCGTGTGCCTACACCCACCTGGTGACAAATTTTTGCAAACAAATGCATCAGCAAAACTGTGAGAACTGCAGTACCAATGCAATATTTAAGAAAACAGAGGAACTTGTGCAGAAACATGGAAATGATCTAGTCAAATGGTTCCAATGGGAGACTGTCAGTGTGACCAGAGACATGAATGACACTGTGGTTAAACAGTCTAGAAAAGTGCTCCAACGCAAACAAACCACTGTGACTCAACTTCTGGGAATGGTAACTGAAGATGTGAGTTTTTGTGCCAACATCTGCACGTTGCATCATGGCAACATAATCAGTTCATAACTTGAAAGACCAAATGCCAGCAGGTTGGGTCATAATGGTGCTGGACTTCACAGAGAATTACACTTGTAAGTTCCGAGATGAAATTCAGTCCTGTCACTGGCACCATGAACAGGCCACAGTACACCCTATAGTCACATACACCAGGTGTTCAAAATGTGAAGGCCTTGTCATTGAGTATATTGACTTTATAAATGACCTTAAGCATGACCACCATGCTGTTCACCATTTATGGGACTTGCAAATGAGACATCTACGTAACATTTACAAACTGAATATCAAGCAGAGTGATACAGTTCACTGATGGCTGCAGAGGCCAATATAAATCTAAGTGGGCTTTAACTCTGTCTAATCCTCACCAGTACAGAACGGGTTTCAAACTGAAAGAGCCTTTTTGGTTCACGTCATGGGAAAGGCCCATCAGACGGAGAAAGTGCTGTCATCAAATCTGCTGCAATCTGGCGGTACAGAATCATTGGGCAGTGATTTGTAATGCAGAAGAACTATTCAATTTTGTGCAAGTAATCTGACAAAAAAACGACATGAAGGATGCAGCCATGTGCTAAGAACCTTCTTTTGGGTAGGAGATGGCAAATAAAATGGCTAACAGGACCTGAAGTGCGACCATACCTGGAACACGGAGGATCCATAGTGTTAAATCTGTGGCAGACGCGTGGTTGTAACAAGAGGACTGAGCTGTTTCTGTAGACCATGTCAAAGGAAGATGGCTCATGTGAGAACTCTTGTCATGTGGAATCATGGAAGTTACGTACACTTGGGAAATCTTCTGGATATTCGAGCCATGACATGCCAATCACACATGTGACCTCAGCATTTCCTGTCAAAATGCCTGATACTACCCTGCCAAACCATCCAGACAAAGACATGGCTCCTGAAACTCCGGCTGTTCCCTCAAGCAGCAACAGCACCACCACCAACCAGAGCACTGATACAGCCACTCCTTCATCTGCCATGGTTCCTGAGACTCCGGCTGTTCCATCAATCAGTAGCACCATCAACCAGAGCACTGATACAGCCACTCCTTCATCTGCCATGGTTTCTGAGACTCCGGCTGTTCCATCACAGCAGCACCACCAACCACAGCTCTGATGCAACAACTCCTTCTGCCTGTTCAAAGAAAGTGAAGTCAAAAGAACATATACAGGTGAACAGATTTTATGCCGTGATTATTCAAAGACCTTCTACATCAGTCAGCTAACCACCATGGATGAGAGTGGCAAATACCATTTCAGCTTTATGCAGCAGCGGGGGCTTGCAGCTTCACATGGCCATGACACAAGGACACAGATTCAATACAGAAGACAATGCGCATATTTTATGGGCCCATAAACTTTGAAGGAAGGGCACTTCAATCTACTACCTGAGGAACTGCAGACCATCAATACCAATTATGAAATTCTGAGATGGTGCTGGAATTAACTGTGTCCATACTGCAATACAACAGCACTGCTCAATAACAGGATTGAAAATAGTATCCCTACACATTGCTTTTCAATCTTCAAAAACACGAGCTGGCGGCAGAACTCCACAGTCACTCCACTGGCCCATGGATTAATGCTAACTAATATGCAGCCTCACAAAGAGACTCAACCAATCAGGTTACCCATTCTTGTCAACTCATGTTTTATAAGCCAGTAGTATGTTAGCTGTTAGTAATGCTCAGTAAAGTTCATTTAAAAATGGAAACACATTTGATGGGTAATTACATTTAACACTGTATGTTGGGTCAAACATCACATCTGTCAGTAATGTTGTTGAATTGTCAAATTTCTCCAGCTCTTGTGGCGCCTATGTCAATCAATAGAAGCAGCATGTTAGCTGTTAGCATGTTCAGTAAAGGTTTTACAAACTAAAAGAAATGTATGGTGTCACTATTACATTCACCACGACATGTGGTGTCAAACATCACACTTGCCAGTAATATAATTGTCTTTTTACATGTTTTGTAGCATTATATCAGCCAGTAGTGGTATGTTAGTTGTCACGCTAACTTTTTAGTGAGCACAACATATGTGTGGTGTCTTGTTACATTCACCACAGTACGTGTGCCAAACATCAGATTTGACATTAACGCAATAGAATTCTTGTAAATATTTGTTTGTCATGTTTAATATAACTCATGACATATGTTAGTAAACTTTTACAACTAAAACAAGTGTCTCGTGTCACATGTTACATTCACCATGATTTGTGGTGTCACTTGTTACACTCACCACAATTAGCGTTATTTTATCTCAGGAACATGTGAAGCTTTTATCTCCCAATATGTTTCTTTTTCATGCTTGGGTCATAGTATCTTGAAATGAATCACAAAACTAATCTAGAAGTAATCTGAAAATTTGACCCTCATGTCACACTTTGGTAACCCCTTTCATGAACAGACCCTTTGGCTTTTCTCTATTCCTGCCCTTGGTAGGTAAGATGGCAGTGAGTAGGGGAATAGAGCCCAGCACCGAGGGTGAGTAGAGTGCCAGAGAAGGAGGAGGCAAGGAGGATGGTGGGTGTTTCACAATGCGCTACGGAGAACTGCCAAGGAGGCTGGCCTTTGTAGGAGACATGGAGGAGCTATTCTTGGGTGACTAGAGTATAGGGTTAGTAGTGCTTATGTAACTGTAGTTTACTTTGGGCTTTTCTATTTCTGCTTTGGTAGGTAAGCTGGGTAGTGATTAGGGAATAGAAAGCCCAAAAGAATTACCAATGGATGTTCAATAGAGTATGATTACCTCCTCCAACTCAAGGAGAGTATGACTAGTAGCAGGCAGGAGAGAAACCCCACCAGGTGAAGGAAACCTCTGAGGACCCATGGCTACTGACCTGCCCATCCTCCAGGCAAACTAAGATGAGACAAACCTAGGTTCTAGCAACCATCAGCTAATTTTTGAGGAAGGTGAACTGCTTGGAGAGATGACAGTCCATCTTTGAATCCATGGATGATGCATTCTGGAAGGATGATTCTGAAGTTGAAGAGGTACCTCTCTTCTGAAGGAGCATCTGAATCCTGAGAGTGGAGTAGGTCCAGTTGAAAAAGGGTGAATGTAGTCCAGGTTTCCAAGGTGATGATGGATGATGTCCAAAGATGTTAGAGACTAATGAGTAGGAAGAGCATGATTTGATAAATATGCTGCCAGACTTTGAACGGTGGGAAATATGTTGGGTTATGAAGTCATAAAGTAAACAGTCTAACTTTGTAGAAGGTTTGACATTCAAGTTAGAGTCTGGAGGTGAGGAGTTAAATGAAGAGCGATAAGTTGCAATGTAAGCATCCACAAAGCAGATGAAGGAGTCAGAGTCTTTATGTGCCGTGTAGGAGTAGTGATGTGAATGATTTTAGACCAATGAAGAAAGATGGGTATATGTAGTAGAAAGTAACTGGATGTATAAGGAATGATTGGAAGTTCAGTACGAGGAATTCAAGAGTTGATTTGGGTATTGATGTCACAACGATGCTTGTATAGACTTCTTGCTGGTCCACTAGTAGAAAAGTAGATACGGATACTTCTGTGGCGTAATTGCCCATGACATGCACTGAGGTGGCCATGACTGTTTTGCCTTACAGGTAATCCATTGTCTAAATGCTGTGGAAAGCATGGAAACAGGTATATGAAAAGAGTTTATAGACAGATGTGGCAATAGGGAAGTCAAGAGCAGTGTAGAATGCCAGAGTGCCTAGTGCTGTAGTCGAATGTAGATCTGTTGGAGAGGCAAGACTGGGATAGTGAGACAGCCAGATCAGTTATGAATGTTCAGATTTAGAATCAGTGAAAGCCTGCTCTTTGTGAATGTCTTCACTGGGGGTATGGGAGGTGAATCATGAGCTAGAAGGACCACTGGATGGGCAGCTGATCCAATTGATGGTAATATGATGAAGGAATGTATATGATTGTATGAAGTATGGTGACAACCAGGAGCTGGAAAATAGTGGTTTGGATAGAATGCCTTTAGTAAGGTAGCTAGGCACCGTGAGAGCCAATGATGGGAGTTCTGGGAAGGTAACTGTGAAGATCTTAAGACATCCAATGGCTATGGAGGAAGTAGGAGTCGAGTAACGTGATTACCAGAGTTGATTGCAGAAACATGCTCTCATCCTTGATATCTGAGGTGAGATGACCTTTACTTGATGCCACCAGGCAAAGTAGGATGGAGAAAGCAGATGGGGTAAAGTGGTCCCAGTCCTGAAGGAAAGTGGCAACTAGGTAGTCAGGCAAAGAATACATAAAGTTGAAACAATCATTTGCAGACACAGGCTTCCATCCCAGGTACCTTAAGGCAAGATGACCTTCACTTGGTGTTGCCAAGCAATGTGGGATAATGAAGGCAAATGGGTAAATGGTCCCATTCCGAAGGGAAGGGCAACCAATATTCTGGCAGAGAAAGCAGAAGGTTGAAACTGTGGATTGCAGATACAGGCATCCATCCCTGGTAGTTGGTGCAAGATGATGTTCAGTCAATGCAGCCAAGCAGAGGTAGGATAAGGAATGCAAATGGGGTTCAGTAGTCCTGTTCCTTGAGGGAAGCAGCAACCAGGCATCAGGTTGAAACAGTCGAATGTGAGCTCAGATTCCCATCTCTGGTAGTCGAGATGAGACAACCTTGACTTGATGCAGCTAGGCAGAGGTAAGTTGTTAAAGGCACATGGGGTAAAGAGGTCACATTCCCAAAGGAAGCGGCAACCAGTATCAGGTAAAGAATGCATAATTATGACATGGTGGATTGCAGACATGGCTCCCATCCCAGGTAGTTTGGGTGAGGCTAACCTTCACTCAATGCCGCCAGGCAGAGTTAGAGACAGATGATGTCAGGTTCATAAGTAATAGGCATCAGTGAGCGTAACGGACTCCCATTCCTGGTAGACAGGTCAATCCTACCTTCACTCAGTACCTCAGATGGTACAAGTTAGGGATCGAGTACGGAAAAACTGGTGGTCTGGGCTGAGCAAGGAAAGGCAGTTGACTGCTACATAGCAAATTAAGCAGCAGAAAAAGGAGGATGTAGGGAATGCAAGCAGGAGCAAGGGGATGAGCACAGTGGGAACAGGAAATGGATGAAACATATGAAGCACAGAGAACAGACAATGGCAAATATTGCAGGAAGGATATGGGAAGGAGCACTGTATTAGGGAGGGACAGATTAAATGACCACATGGGATCCGGAGGGGAGGTAGGAGTGAGCAGGAGCCTAATCAGCATGGTGAAGGCGGTATGGAAGATTATGAGAGCTGGAAAGGTAGTAAGTAGTAGGGGTACCATGGGGTAAATTTGGAAGCAATAGGCTTAGCAGGGTATAGGAACGCTGAGACAAGGAATTGGAGCAAATTAGGTAAACCATGGGCAGTATCAGGCAGACAAAACTGCTAGAGAAGGTTGTTTGCAATGAATGACAGAGCACAGTAAGTACGGAGAAAATACAGGCACCAGCTAAGGGAGAACATCACTGAGGGCTGTCTGGAGCAGTGATGGAGACTAAGTGCTTTGGGAAGAGCGAGAAGCCCAAAAAGAAATACAAGGGAGCAAGGAACAAGGACAGAGGGGCAACAAGGAGGAGCAAATCATACAACAGACCCAGAATTTCAGGGACATCCCAGAATGTGACCCAAAATAAAATAGTCCACTGTCCCATGGAAAATGTCTAGTTCATGTGACTGAACAATGGGAAAGGAAACACGAAATAATGTAAATCAGGAAAAGTTACATACTTGCTCAGCATCAAAAATGCATAGAACAGGAACCCCTATTCAATGGCGTTGTCAATGAATATTACCAAGGTTGAAGATATGTCCCAGAATCTGGGTCTTGTCCTCTGTCTGTGTGTGTTATGGGTTAAATAACAGAGCCCAGCAGAAGGAGCGCCCACAGCAGGAAATGGAAGGATGGTCCTAGTGAATGTGGCAGAGGAAAGCAGCCATTCAAATCGATTGGTGGGTAAAAGGCAGTGAATGAGTATGAAAATCAAGAACCAGCATTAGAAGTCAACGGTGCTGGAGAGAGACATCCAGCTGGATACAGAGCTCACAGATGGCACGGACAAATGAGGAGCAGGGAAAGGCCTGAGCCCCAATAGGACCCCCAGCAAAAAGTGTGGGCAACCCCAGCCCCAACAAAAAATCTCAGACCAGATTTCCATGTAATCCCACATACTCACACAAGGCTGCAGGGTCAACCCCATCACCCGCTCTATGGCAGGCCAGGACAGGTCACTCGGAGAGCACGCAGGGTATCAGAAGGAAAAAGCAAATCTGCAAAGGGGAGGTAAAGAGGAAAATAGATCCTGAAAGGAAGCCAAGCAAAGGGAGCGTTTAGCGAGGTGCCGGAACCGTGGGAGCCAAAAGGCGTAGCCACTCCACATGCGTGATTAATATACAAGTTAGCCAGCCTGGGAGTGGGTCCCAAGATGACAGCCTGGATAAAGAATTGGCTGGAGAATAGGACACGAGAGTAATAGTAAATGGAGTCCACTCAGAAGAAAGGGGGTTACTAGTGGGTACCCTAGAGGTTCAGTATTAGATCGGTCCTCTTCAATGTCTTTATAAGCGACACATTGCAGAGGGACTGAAGGAAAAGTATGTCTCTTTGCAGATGACACAAAGATCTGCAACAGAGTTGATGCACAAGGTGGGGTGGAAAGGATGTGAAGGGACTTGGCAAGGTTAGAGGAATGGTCAAATGTATGGCAGCTTGGATTCAATGCTAAGAAGTGCAAGGTAATGCACCTGGGAAAGAAAAACCCAGGGAAGAGTACACAATGGGGAGTGAGATACTAACAACAACAAAAATGGAAAGGGACCTGGGGGTAGTCATATCAGATGACCTAAAGGTGGGCAAGCAATGTGAAAGGGCAGCAAGGAGGGCTGGGGATACTGGGATGCATAGGAGAGGCATCACCAGTAGAAAACAGGAAGTTATTATCCTCTGTACAGACAGCTGGTGAGACCCCATTTGGAGTACTGTGTGCAGTTCTGGAGACCCAATATCCGCAAAGACATAGACAGGATGGAAGCTGTCCAGAGGAGGGCAACTAAAATGGTGCAGGGTCTGCACGGAAGACAATGAAGAGAGACTAAAGGAGCTTAATATGTATAGCCTTGAGGAAAGGAGGGAGAGGGGGCATGATAGAAACGTTCAAGTACCTCAAGGGAATCAACAAAGTCCAAGAGGGCAGCATCTTTCAAAAAAGAGGTGTGCAAGAACAAGGGGCACAATTTGAAGATGGGGGGCAGGCTCAGAGGTAATTTAAGGAAGTATTTTTTCACAGAGGGTTGTGGATGCATGGAGCGCCTTCTGGAGGAGGTTGTGGAGTTAAAACAGTGCATGCATGGGACAGTCATAAGGCCATTCTAGGGGTGGTTGTAGGAAGAAGTAGGCTGCTGGTTAACTAGGGCCAGTCCTCTTCAACATCTTCATTAGTGACCTTGCAGATGGACTAGAGAGTAAGGCTTGTCTGTTTGCAGATGACACCAAGATCTGCAACAGAGTAGATGATACAGATGGGTGGGCAGAATGAGAAGAGATCTGGATAAACTAGCAAAATGGTCAGAAGAGTGGCAACTGAGATTTAATGCAAAGAAGTGCAAAATCATGCACATAGGGAAGAGAAACCCTGAAGCCACCTATAGGCTGGGAGGGTTGCTAGCAGTCACAAAGGAAGAAAGAGACTTGGGCATCATCATCACTGATGACCTGAAATCATCCAAGCAGACCTGTAAAGCAGTAGGTAAGGCTAGGGGGTGTTAGGGTGTATTAGTAGGGGCATCACAAGTCATAAGAGAGGAGGTAAATCCCTCTTTACAAGACACTGGTTAGGCCTCATCTGGAGTACTGCATGCAGCATTGGAGGCCACACCTTCACAAGGACATTAACCAAATTGAGGCAGTCCAGAAGGGCAACCAAAATGGTACAGGGACTGCATCAGAAGACATATGAGGACTAATTAACAGAGCTCAATAGTATACCCTTGAGCAAAGGAGGGAGAGAGTGATATGATCGAGACATTCAAACACCTTAAGGGCATTAACAAGGTGAAAGAGTCTAACATGTTTAAATATAAGAAAAATAGCAGGACAAGAGGACACAGCATGAGATTAGAGGGGGCCGATTAAGGGGAATGTGAGGAATTCTTTTTCACAGAAAGGGTGGTGGATGCATGGAATGGCTTACTACAAAAAGTGGTGGCTATGAATACAGTGCAGGGCTTCAACAGGCATGGGATAGAAACATAGAAACATAGAATTTGATCGGCAGATAAGGACCGCCTGGCCACCCAGTCTGCCCATTTCCTACTACTGGATAAGCTGCAGATCCTAGTTAACCAGCAGCCTACTTCTTCCTACCCCACCCCCAGAATTGCCTTTATGACTATCCCATGCATGCTTGAATTCCACCACTGATTTTGACTCCACAACCTCCCGGAAGGCCATTCCATGCATCCACAACCCTCTCTGTGAAAAAATACTCCTTAAATTACCTCGGAGCCGCCATCTTCAAATTGTGCCCTCTTGTTCTTGCACACCTCTTTTTTGAAAGATGCTACCCTCTTGGACTTTGTTGATTCCTTGAGGTACTTGAAAGTTTCTATCATGTCCCCTCTCCTCCTTTCCTCGAGGCTATACATATTAATCTCCTTAAGTCTCTCTTCATATGTCCTCCGTGCAGACCCTGTACCATTTTAGTTGCCCTCCTCTGGACAGCTTCCATCCTGTCTATGTCTTTGGAGATTGGGTCTCCAGAACTGCACACAGTACTCCAGATGGGGTCTCACCAGCTGATAGGCATAAGGGAGCAATACAAATGACTATGAATAGATAGGCCACTGACAGAGCAAAGGCCGATGGCACATTTATATGGTAGAAAAGAAATGGGCAGACTGGATGGGCCTTAGGTCCTTATCTGCCAATCAACTTCTATGTTTCTATGTTTCTATGTAGGATCTGCAGCTTATCCAGTAGGTAGGGAAATGGGCAGACTGGGTGGGCCAAGCGGTCCTTATCTGCCGTCCAAATTCTATGTTTCTATGTTTCAATGTTTTTATTTCTATATGGCAAAAACTAGTATAGACAAAGTGCCCTTTGTACCCTCATAAGTGCCCTTTGATTCTCAGCCCCTCAGCTTTTACCATCTTCCGCACACGTTCCAGGAATCCCAGTTTCATATTCAGATTCACATATATTTTTATAACTGCAGATACACAAGGGTAAGTAAAGATAGAAACAACATGGGAATGCAGAGAGACAGCGGGAGGCGGAGAATCACGAGACTGTCAGAGCGATCAGTTCCTAGATCTCACAAGAACATTTGATTGTGCAATCAGACAGACAAGAGACAGAGAAGGAGATGAAATAACATCCTTGCATTTAACTCTTTCTGTGTAACAACTGGGACAGGGCCTTATTCAACCCTGTCACTATCAATAGCTGGCATATGGGAAATAGTCCTCTTGTTTTTGTTTCTGCTGTGTCATAGGGTCCAGCTTACATTCTGAACTAGGAGCTTGCAAATTGAACCCAATAGTGGACTTGATCTACTGTAATAGATCTGGTACTACCTCGGAGTATAGCTTAGATGTTAGTGATAGCTCTTCTGTAGTTCTTCTTCACCTTCTGAGTCACACTGTGAGGTCTCATCTTCACTGTGCTCCTCCTTTGGAGCCTCTTTGCCTAGGTTGTCAGTCATATTTGTTGTATTGTTGCCCTGTGTTACTGGTCTCTTGTCCCCAGCTGGACCTGAGATGAGATACTAGTATTCAAGTCGGTCCCTGCCAGTACATTGGTTCCCCCAACTGGTGTTCTGGCATTCCACATTGTCTCCACTTTTCCAAAATCTTTAGCATAAAGTTTTGTTGGCTTTCCATCATAGCTGCAAGGGCCTTTTGCAGCATGACTGTGGCGTGATCTATGTGCCATATTGACCTGGACCCTGTTCTGTGTGTGGGAGGCATCACATCCATTTCGGATTCCAGTCCTTCAATCTCACAGGTGGGGCACTGTGGCTCATTCTGGTGGGGCTGTGGAGGCAATCTACATGACATGCATTCCCTGTTCTTTGACATCTACAAGACACAAGGGTAGATGTTCTGGTGAGGTGGTGATTTTGCTATATATATTGTCCTATTCCCATGGTAGAGCAGGGTCGGTCTTCCATGGACTGATTCTTTCCTGCACTGCCCGTAATGCGAGCTGTGCAATTGGGCTGTTCAGGCTAAGGTGCTCACCAGTGGATATCATTATAGGCCACCCTTAGATGTGCCCTGGGCTCAGTTACAGAGCAGCTTAGGATTCCTTCTTAATTACTGCTTTAATATGGCCATCTTCTAATAGGCCCTTTACACCGATTGCTTTGTTGAGGCCCCATGCAAGATGCCACCGCTAGACTGAGTGTGCTTATGTTGTGAAATAACTCTATGCAAGGGCTTTACATGAGTCTTTACAGGAGCCTTTGTACCCAGGCAATATTGCTACCATCCTACTGCGCATTCACAGGTCTGCAAAGAGTCTATAGTACAGATCCAGGCAAGATGGCTATTGTCTTAATGCACATGCGCATGGTCTGAATGTTCCCCATAAGAAATGGTCACCTAGACTGCACATGTGCGAGGCGTGAGTACAGGAGGTTGATGTCTGTCTGTATGTCTATTCTCCAGCCACTCACAGACACAAACATTCAGAAATTTTTTTTATGATATTTATGTTTCTTCAATTTGACCACCCACTTTGACTTACAGCAACGGGAAGCGAGCATGTCCCCACACAGTTTCAGTTACAGCAATGGGGAGTGAGCGTGTCTCATACTGGGTTGTCTGTTTAGTGTGAATTTTCTGACCCTCTTCCTCCAATGGTACAGTAAGCATTTTTGGGGGTGTACTTTCGTTTTGTTTTTAAAGGTTTGTCTTCTAAATGGCTGGCTTAACTGGGAGCTGGTGTGTCCCTCAGTGGCCACCGTACAGAATCGCTTCCTGATTCACACTTCTCAAAACACAACGGTCACAGTGGAAAATTACAAGTTTATGTTTGCAGCTCACTGTAATGCAGTATGCTTGGGATTTGTAGTAGACAACAAATGGGAGGGTGGAGGTGGGAGGATGGAAACCGGAGAGGCGAGGAATGAACAGACATGGAGGTGGAACTATGAGGAGGAAAGTACTAGTGAGTAAAGAACATGAGACATTGAAAAAGAGTACACATTTTATGCTTGTGCAGGAAGGAGGACGTTGTATATACCCTGACTGGCATTTTCTGGTGGTCTCACTGTACTAATGAATTCTTAGGTTGCCAAATGATGATAGTGTTGCTGGTTGTTTACTTGGTTGTGCCATCGCTCTCCCAGTTCCTCGAATGTTGGCTGAGAGCTGCAGCAGGAGAAGGTGGCACATTTATTTCTTTGCGTGCTGCGTTTGGTTGGCACAGCTACTGCTGGTTACAGCATTATGTCCTGATAAGGACATGGCACAAAAGCCTTTCAGCCAATCAGGTTTCAGGAAGTTTCTTGCCCATTTTATAGACCAATGTAATAAAATGGGTCAGGAGTTTCTACCTCCTGACTGGCTGAGAGGTGCCCTTGGCTGTGTCCTTTTCAAGGCATATTGTGCCAACTGATACCTCTTCAGTCAAGCAGGGTGCAGTGCAGACTGAAATCAATGCCTCTCACAAACATTTTTAAAATTTCAGTCTGCAGCCTGCCAACTGTTATCAGTAACGTTCCCCCTACCCCCGCTGCCGCTGTGCTATAGTACAGTCATGCTCACAGCAAATGGTGAAACAAAAACAGTACCTTGTTTTTATTTTCAAAATTATCCTTAATCACAAATTACATCTTGAATGTCATCTATCCTCTGCACTGTTGGCAACCATCAAGCGCTGCCTTGGTCAGTACTAGCGCTATTCAGAAAATGGTATGACGGCTCCAAAGGAACATGCTAGCTTCCCACTCACTGAAAACCAGGCACTGTCTTTCCTTATTTTAAATAAAACATTGACCAAGAAGTGCCTACCAGAATGATTTAAACAACAAAGGAAGAATCGGGAAGAAGGATTCTGTCTGCTCTCTACGGTGTCTGGTGAGGGACATACTTGCTCCCAGTCAAGGCTGCTCCTCTGTTAACACTGCAATTCCTACCTAATTCCCCAAAACAGCCAAAGTAAGAAATGTAAAAATATATATATATTTACTAAAAAGCATATTCTGGATGGTTTTATGTGTGTGTGTGTTGGGGGGATTACAATACAATGACAAGGACTGCTTTTTATGCTTTTGTACTGTTATCATATGTTTTATTCTTTTATTACACTGTTTATGTGCATGTGTAATCAACTTTTAAACTGGGGACCCATATTATAAGTGGAATAAGGCACTGAGGTATGGTTTGTGGCCTGATAGAGCACTTCCCAGGTGCTAAAGACACTTGGCCCAAGCGCCTCATGCCTCATTACACACCTGGGGCATGCTCTTATCAGGCCATAAACCACACCTCATCGTGTCTTATTCCTACTTATCCCTCCACCAAGTCAAATGCCACTCTCAGCTACTAAAGCAGGTCCCTGCAGGACAGGACTGAGAAACACACTGGCAAGGATGTGTGTGGAAACTTACCCTGTTTTTGTCCATTATACCTGTCATCTACAGTATGTAAATAATGGACATCGGGCTCAAGTGTTAAAAGTATAATACCATTCACGAGCGCTTGGAAATTCACTATGAGCTTTAATAAATTCTACTGCAGAAGATTCAGGTGCTTTAGAAATGATAACTTGAAGAACAGACAAGTTATGTTGTGGTGCATTGGACTTACACACTACACTTGCTTGAAGGCAGCAGGTTGGGTTTTGGAGCTCCCAGTTGCAGACAGACTAATGCTTTTAGTTTCCTAAACAACATCAGTAAATAACATGTCATAAAATGATATCACTGCCTGTAGCATTAGTGTTGGAGAACTATAGTAAGAGATCTAAGTGATTTCTTTTTCAAATCAAGGAGGAATTGTTCCTACCTGTAGGGGCATGAAGATTTTGGAGTGAAGCCAGAGGTCACTGGTATGGCATCCCACGAGGCCCATAACATTACATTTGTCAGACTGTAAGAAGAACGGAGCAGTGTTGCACTTTCTTCTACTCATGTAAAAATCTTTGCAATGAGGATACTGTATGTCAATGGTATGGATCGTACACATTACTCTTCTTCCAGCTGCTTCTCTAGTATGCCATCTCTGAGTGTGCTAAATGCTTAATGGTATGCTTTTTGTTATTCTCAATGTTTATAACAAGGGTATTTTGCTTTTATATGTTTGCCTGTTTCATTATAATGAAACTAACATGAATGTAATATTCTGGAATGAGCTGTGATCCATACTCCCCTCAATGCACTATTTATTTTCTACTGGCAGTCTATTCATCTCCTCCTGAAATACTGTGTTTGATGCCTTTGCATATGCTTGTTACTGTACATACAGTATGGGCAATGAAGGGACACCATCTGGGAAATGTGGTGACTGCCATAATGGAAGGTAAATTAACCTAAAGATATGCAGATAGGATTTTTATCCTAATGATTTTATTTTCATTTTTCTCCACCTCATATTTGTTGCCTGGTCACTTCAACTGGGCCCTATCTGGACCAGTCCCACACCCCATTACCTAACTTTCCTGGGACTTACCTTCTCCACTGGCAATTTACAGGAGGCCAGGCCAGTGGCGTCCAGTCATTAGTGTGTGGCCTGCGATGGACCGAGCCACTTCCAAGCCTTGGTTGGAGTTTTGCCTTTATTTTCTCTCCGGGGGCTCACATGCATGCAATGACATAGTGTTCATGCTCTCCTCTGCTGACAAACCCCTGGAATCTGGGTATAGGGTCCTCCTCCCTTGCTGCCCCATGGTGCTGACACCTGGATTCCTCTTGGCAGTCAGGCTGCGGGACAGACATTTCCCACTCCCTGAAAGAGAAAACTGCCCTACAGATGCTCAATCCTCCCTCCACCAGCCATCCACTTGAGTGACCCAGGTCTGTTTGCGAACCCAGGTCAGCAGTGCAGCAGATGGTCAATGCATCAACCTGCCACACCACTGGGCTGGCTCTGTCCTAATGATTTTAATCCTGGCTAAAACTAAAGTTTAGACTACAAGCAACCCAACCACGATCATGATGTGTTTGCATACAGTAGTTATGGGCTCCATGAATCTTCTTTTAAATAGGTTGCAAACATTTTTGAATGAAATTTTCTTCCATTCCTTGAAGCTCAGAGAAAAATAAAGATTTTATAACAACAACATGAATACTGACAAGAGTGGTCTGTTCCTTAAAGAGCTAGTGGGCCTTCATTTAGGGAACTGAAATGGTTATATACAATATATCCCCTCCCACAGTTGAGTGCCTTGTGTTATGGGACTTTCACCTTAGTGCTCCCTGTGCTGCTGCACAAATGCTATGTCAGACGTGTAGAGAAAAAGCGGAGCACCTGGACATATGGGCTCTTCTCAATCTCACACAGAGTCTTCCTCAGCGGGCATGGGTGGTCCAACAAGAGTTGTATTTTATGACACAACATGCAGGTGCAATATATAGTAAAGAATTAATTGGTTAATTAAAACATTTTATAAAATGGGTCAGGAGTTTTCTGCCTCTTAATTTGCTGAGAGGAACCCTTGGCGTGTCTTTATCAGGGCATATTGTGCCAACCAGTACCTCTTCAGTCAAGTAGGATGCAGTGCAGGCTGAGATCCATGCCTCAGAGAAACATTTTAAAAATTTCTGTCTGCAGCCTGCTTACAGTCATTGGTCCGCCCACCCCTACCTTTCTGGTGCAATACAACCAAGCTCACAGAAGGAAATGGTAAGCACTGCCGTTACATTGAAAGAGCCCCAATGTAAAGTTTCATAAAATAACAAACTGACCTTTCATTACATTTTGCTGACAAAACGTTTGTGGCACCCACTGATTTGTGGCTCTCCCATGCACTTTTGCTCCTGTAGCTCTGTTCCTTTGCTCACCCTCCCTGCAGCTTGTCTTTATTCCCCACTGTGTTCCTCACCCCTTGCCAACCATGACCTAAACTTCAGCTCCAAACTTGGGTAAAGTCAGCGTCACCCTCCTAACTACCAGCCTCTCACTACACAAGCTACAAACATTCCTCTTCCCATTACAAAAGACATGCTTACTCCAACAGGCATGCTGAAATAGAAAGCAGCTCTGAGCTACAGTGGCTCCAAAGGGACATGCTTGCTAGCAGCTCACTCCCCTAAAAATCAAGACAACCAGAGGAAAATTAAAAATTGCATTGTAACAAAAACAAAACACAGTATATATCTCTGTGTATTTGCTGTGTGTGTGTGTGTGTATGTGTTATTGTGTGTTGTTGTTGTATGTGTGTGTGTGTGGGGTAACTTGAGCAATGTCTGTATGGTGGAGACCCAAAGCCCCTCTGAACTACAATGGCAAAGGAGCATGCTAGTTAGTAGCTCACTCCCTGTAAAAGCAAGACAACCGCAGAAAAAGTAAACAATTGACTGAAAATATATTACAGTGTATGTCTGTGTATTTGTTGGGGGTACCTGAGCACTCTGTGTATGGGGGAGCCTTCTTTATGGGAACAATTTTTTGTATTTAGTCAATAAAACCTTGTTTGCCCCATCTGACATCTTTTTTATCTTTTTATCTTAAATATTTAGTTAGGAGACCCATGTTATAAAGCAGAATAAGACACTCAGAGGTGTGGTTTATGGGCTGATAAGAGCACTCCCAATCGCGGCCCAGTGGCGCTGAGGGTTGAGGCGCGGGATGCCACACTCGCGCCACACCGGTGACCCGGTTCGGGGCGAGCCTGAGCAGTTGAAGGTTGGCAGGGGACAGAGAGGATTGAGCATTTGGAGGACTGCTGTCCTCTCTCAGGAGGATCTGGGTCTGCTCAGCATCCTTGTGACCCCGGTGGAGACCAAGGGGTAATACAGGGTATGCTGGCAAGACAGAGAGGGTGGAAGTGTGGCAGCTGTCAGCAGGGAAGCTGTGCGCAGGCGTCATTGCACGCTGCACTCCTGAGGGGACCAGACTATAGGAAAATACCCTTCTAACCTGTGGAGATGAAGGGGATGCCAGGGACACGGGCCACATCCCGACTGCTGGCCTGTCAGTTGGAGAACTCCAGGGTCCAAACCGATCTACACCAGAGTACGATCTCCTAATTACAGATAGGCCATTGTGGGAGGATGGGCCTGCTCCTGGAGGGGTGATCCAGGGGTTAGGTCAACCTGGGTGATTGGGAGGAGTTCCTCCAACATTCGAGGTTCAGGCATGGGAGTAGAGGCTGGGTCGAGTGCATACCTCGGAAGGATGCCCAGGCTGCAAGGCGAATAAATAAAGGTTAAAAAAAAGAGCACTTTCCAGGTGCTAGAGGCACTCCACGCAAGTGCCTCCTGCCTCATTACGCACCTGGGGCATGCTCTTATCAGCTCATAAACCACACCTTGTTGTATCTTATTCCTTACATAGTATATGGTTGAGTGTTGTTGTGTATGGATTTCCATACACTCAAAATCTCGTACTACAGTTGAAAGGTAAAAAGTTGTAGTATAGTACCTCGTCACTACTATACTACAACAACTTTTCATTCTAAATTTGAGCAAGGTGTTAGTCACACATTAGCCTCTCACATTTTAAAAGCTCACCCTCAGCTCCTCACAACTCATCCCTCGAACAGCATCTTCACTGTAAAGGGGTCTTCTAAAACCCTCCCCTCGTCATTCCGTTTTCTATATTTGTTGTCTTGTGGAATGAATGCTGTCTTAGCTCTTTTGTTTTCGTTTGTCCATGTCCATTTATATTGGATAACTGGTAAATAGCTTGTAATAGCCTGGCCATCTATTGCAAACTATTTACATATAAATTGTGACTTTCTTCAAATATCAGAAGTTCGTTGAGGTAACCTTTCTATTGGGTTAATGTTGTTAAGAGTGCAAGTTCCCCCCTTTTTATTAGATGAAGTATGCTTCTGTAAATCTAAAAGGTAATAATAAAAAATACAGTTCCATTTATAGCCTCTCATAACCCCAGAAGAATTCTCCTTAGTGAGTGAAGATAAATAGTATTTAAACAGGCTTACTGAGGGGTGCGGTATTCTGCTTGCCGTCACCCGTTCCAAAAAGAAAAAAGCCTTTTGCTCCGTCTTGTTTTGGGGACTGAGTTGAATTCATTCCCAATTAGAGCAGCCCGTGTGTGTTCCTGTTGTGAAATCCTAGTATTAGTTAAGCGCTACTGAAACCACTTACCAAGGATTTGTTCCAGTATGTTCTTTTCGCCCGGTAATTCCCATTTCTTCTCGGCTCAGCATTCCAGGCAGCTGCACTTTACGCTTCGGGCTTTAAGTTCAAATATGAGATATAGTAAGGAATCAAACATTTAAGTCGCGGGTCTTTCTACTTTAAAGAATATATTCCCTCCTTCAAAATGGATTAAATAGGGTTTTAACCCCTGAGCTTGTATTTCAAATTCCTTCTTGGGGGCGTAATGAAGCATGAAAAGACTCGCTCAGCTTTACTGCTCTCTTAGAGCCGCTGGCCTCTTTCTCTCTACTTTTATGCAGGGAATTGGGTGGAGTCTGTAGGCTCCAAACTAGATTTAGAATTAGAATTTATTCAAGGAAATAAGTTATTTTAAGATGTCAATCTAAATGGAATAAGTTAGGATGCTTAAAGTACAATAATTTACATAAATAAATAAGTTGGTTTGCATGTTTAAAAAATGTTGTTTGATTGAATGTTAGGAGAACCAATCATATTAAACTGCACCCTTTATATACCAGATTTTTTGTGTGTAAGCAGATGGAGTTTGGGTGCTGTGTTGGAAGCATCTTGGGGCCGAGTAGCAATGGAATGTACTACCTCAGTTTATGCCTCAGTAATGGAATTCCTGCCTGTTTAGCTGTAAAGGCCTCAAATGACCTGCATTTGTTTTATGTTCTTTATCGTGTAGTTCGTTTTATTTTTGTTATTTTAAGTATTTAATGGTTCCAGTGAATAAAAAGATCTGTTAAAGAAGAGCACCTCTCCTGTCAAATATCCTTTTGTTACCCTAGCCTCTCACATTCACATATGCACAAATTCTTTATTTCCAAGCTTCACCCTGCAGCCCTGCTCCTCAAGGTCTTCTCCGTCAGTCAGAACCCCTCAAACTAAATAAATCAGTCACAAGACTGTAAATAAGCTCCCACTGGATTAATAATTAGCTGCTTACTCAGCACACCCACTTGGGTCCTGATGTTTCCACAACAGCTTCCCCACACATGCACACACAGAAACAGCATTTTCAAAACCATATACTAGATATAAAGTTGCAAATTTCACTATGCTGAATATGCTCAATGAATTATTGCATTGTATGTAACTTGCACCACTTGGTCTATACTGTTTGTTTTCTTGTTGTATTTGTTACCCTGCATCCTATGTAACCTGTGCCTTCTGCATACTGTATATCATCTTACTGTGCACTCCTGAGCAATAGTAACCTGATTTGCCTTGCCCAGCTTTGTACTGTACCAATTGAAGCACTATGTCAATGTTTTGCATTGTTTTCATTGTTATGAGTGCAACCCTGCCTTGTAACCTCCCGGTCATGCCTGAAAATAGGCAAATGTCTGCCAAATGCACCTTACCCAGTTAACAAAAACTAAATAAATAAATAAACTAAAATAACAAATAGTTTATTGTGCTCATACAAGGCTGTGTTTCAGTCTCGGGATTTGATATCAGAGGGATCTCTCAGCTTTGCCCTTGAGGTCTATGAAGGTGTGCCTGTTTGCAGAGGACACAACTCTGCAACAGGGTGGACACTGAACAGGGGTAGAGCAATAAAAGTGACCCACTCAGGCTGGAACATTGGTCCAACTTGTGGCAGTTAAAATTCAATGTGAAAAGTGCAAAGTTATGCATCTGGCCAGAAACAACCCAGAGACAGACTACTACCTGGGAGGGGAGAAACTAGCAACCACCCATCAGGAGAGGGATCTAGGGGTTATCATATCAGACAATTTGAAGGTAGGCGGACAATGCAAAAAGGCAGTAAAGAAGGCCAGCAGGATGCTGGGATGCGAGAGTCACGTGATGCAAGTCGCCACTAGTACCCTGATTCAACAGCTCCAGCCTCCTTCTCAATTTACTTCAGATTTATCGAATTTAAAAGCAAACTGCATGGTTATTTTCTCTCTCCTACCTGTCTGAAGTTGAGGAGAAGTGCTCAGGGATCTTCAATTGCAATGGAAATAGAAATGCGGAGATCCCAGCTGAAACATACTCGCCTACCACTCCGGTAAAGGCCCATCAAAACCAGGGCCTCTCCCTCTGCAGGAGATCCAGAAATAAAGTCTGATACTCTGGAGAATGGGCCCTTAACATTGGCACATTTTGGTGGAATTCAAACCCTTCGGGCTGAAATGCTTTCCATGACCTAAGAATTAAAAATGGTCACTCAAGCTTTGAGGACTTATCCACACGAACGGGATAGTGAAATCAGGATTGCCTTCTTGGGAAACTGTTTCACCAAGCAGGAACTGGAAAGAGAAGCATTACGGCAGAAACTACACAGAATGGAAAGTAAAATCGAGGACTTAGAGGGCGAAGCAGGAGAAGCAATGCTGTTATCATCGGTCTCCGGAGAAGGAGGAGGGTGCCGATGCAATCCTGTTATACAGAAGCTCCTAGAGAAATTAGCAGGCCCTACACCCTTTGGCTCTACTCTATACGATTGAGCGGGCACATAGGGCTTTGTGAGCCATGCCGCCACCTGGAGCCTCACCCACGTCCGTTCATAGTTAGGTTCTTGAATTACCAGGAAAGGCAATATCTCTTCAGCAGGATCAAGGAGATACAAGAATTAAAGTGGAAGGCTCCAACCTCAGAATAGTGCAAGACCTGCCACTGACTATTTGGCAATGGAGGGCTGCGTTACCTACTGGTAGTTAAATTAATCACCTACAGTATCTGTTTTGTATGGGCTACCCAGCAAAGCTCCATGTTCTACTGTCCAGCAATTGGGTCTCATATGAGGATACAAACACTGTGGTCTGCGGGCCTGAAGCGGCTTTACCCAACTTATACAAGGAGGGCTGAAGTGGCCCTGAACTCTGATTTCTGTAAAGGTGAGGGTCAAGAGTGTGGATACAAGATAGGCTATGGGGCGAACTTCATTTTACTTCCTTGCTTTGTCCCCGAAGTTGCACCTCCCCTGTGCTGGATGGACTGGGCTGCAATAGGCCTTGGTAAGACTGTATTTTCTTTCCGCTTTATGGCACGGATTAATCTGCAGCTCGGAACAACTTGTGGGACAAAGGGCCACTCTAGGTTGTGTGGTGGCTGCTTTGCTTTGGGGTAGTTACATTAATGGTTCTGATTAGTAATAGGTTGGATATTATTGTACCTGGCAGCAGGCAGCATTCTGAACTGCTTAATATACTGGTTTTGCAGCCTCTGTGTCACCGATAGAGGGAGCTCATCATCCTTGAAACACAAAGAGTACTGCAGTTCTCATTTTAGCTCAAGCTTCACCCAGCATTAATCTGCTTTTTCCCTTTCTGTTTATTTTCATATTTGAAACCTGGGTGGTTTGAAGCAGGTACTTATAAGAACTTTAAGTTCTCCCAATGTTAAATATGGGGGTTGTTAGTTTAAAATTAATAAATGTGGGCTCTCCATTGCAGAGTTACTTGAAATACAAGTTTTTGGGAGAGTTATACCAGTGAGGAGATTAAAATCAGGTTAAATGAATCACAGTGTTGTGTTGGTTGGTTAGGCTATCCTCTTGTCAGTTATTAGAGGGTGTAGTGGGACACAGGAGAATAACTACCTGCAATGTACTGTACATCTGAAAGGTCCTTACTGTTGGTGGATCTGGAACAGACCTGTATTATCTCACATATAACCCTTTTCCTTCTTTTGCTAAGGAGCACTTCTGATCCCTGAGTAATCTTACAGCTGGCAATATGCAATTTCAATTACATTTCAATTCAGTTTTATTGATTCGAAGATACCTTTGAGTCAAGCCCTTTTACAAAGGTTCCACGTCAGTGACAAGACATGAACAAAACAACATGTGCAAACATAGTGGAAACAACACTTTGCTAACATATGTACAAAAAAACATTGTGGAATACAAGCAGGAGCAGAAGGAGACAAAAGCACAGTTGTGAGGCAGATAATGGTAGCCCCTTGGGCCTTGTCATCAGGTGTGGGGAGGGGAATGGACAGGGAGGTTGTGAAACTAGGTGGGTGCTGCAGTTAGGCAGGAAGGGCCTTATCTTAACAAAGTGCAGCCAGGGGCATTAGACAGCTAGTAAAGGGTAGCCATCTTATTAGCAACATCTGTACCATTTGTTTGTGAGCAATGTATCAAAGATCCGAATGGTCGCTAAATACTTGTTTAAGGCCTGGTGAATCAAACGAGGATAGTAATAGGTACAGCTAAAGGAACTTGTTACCCTGGTATTTCTAGGGCAGTTTCCTACTAGATTTGTTTTGTTAGGTTTAGATCTTAAGTGAAACATAGAAACATAGACTTTGATGGCAGATAAGGACCACTTGGCCCACCTAGTCTGCCCATTTCCTACCTAGAGGATAAGCTGCAGATCCTATTTAACCAACAGCCTATTTCTTCCTACCCCCCACAAAATTGCCATATGTCTGTCCCATTCATTCTTGAATTCTCCCACAATTTTAGACCCCACAACCTCCTCAGGAAGGCTGTTCAATGCATCCACCACCCTCTCTGTGAAAAATACTTCCTAACATTGCCCATGAGCTGTCCCCTCTATCTTCAAATTGTGCCCTTGTTCTTGCACATCTCTTTTCTGAAAGATGCTACCTCTTGTGACTTTGTTGATTCCACTGAGGTACTTAAACGTTTCTATCATGTCGCCTCTCCTCCTTTCTCAAGGGTATACATATTAAGCTCCTTTAGTCTCTTCCTCGTAGCGGCTTCTCTTGCAGACCCTGCACCATTTAGTTGCCCTCCTCTGAACTGCCTCCATCCTGTCTATGTCCTTGCGGAGATGGGGTCTCCAGAACTGGATGCAGTACTCCGGATGGGGTCTCACCAACTGTCTGTACAGGGGATAACAACTTCCTGTTTTCTGCTGGTGATACCTCTCCTATACATCCCAGTATCCCCAGCCCTCCCTACCGCCTTCTCGCATTGCTTGCCAACCTTAAAGGCCATCTGATATGATTACCCTAGGTATCTTTCCATTTTGTTGTTGTTACTACCTCCCCCATAGTGCAATCTTCCCCTGGGTTTTGTTTCCCAGGAGCATTACTTTGCACTTTTGCATTGAATCCAAGTTGCCATACTCTGACCATTCCTCCAACCTTGCCACAAGTCCCTTCTCATTCTTTCCTCGCCTCCTTGTGTATCAACCTGTTGCAGATCTTTGTGTCATCTGCAAAGAGGTACTTTTCCTTCCAGTCCCTCTGCAATGTCACTTATAAAGACATTAAAAAGGACTGGACCTAGTACTGATCCCTCTGGTACTCCCACTAGTAACCCCTCTTTCTTCAGAGTGGACTCCATTTACAATTACCTTCTGTGTCCTGTTGTTCAGCCAATGTTTTACCCAGGCTACCACCTTGGGACCCACTCCCAGGCTGGTTAATTTGACTACTAATCTTTGTGTGGGACTGTGTCAAATGCCTTCTAAAGTCTAGGTAGGCCATGTCCACAACCCTTCCTGTCTACTACTTTGGTCACCCAGTCAAAGAAATCAATTAGATTCGTCTGACATGACCTTCCCACTGTGAACCCATGCTGCCTTGGGTTCTGTGCCCCACTGGCCTCTAGGTACTCAGCAGTTCTTTCCCTTCAGAAGTGATTCCATCACTTTCCCTACCACAGAGGTCAAACTGACAGGTCTGTAGTTTCCTGCCTGCCTTTGGTCCCACTTTTGTGAAGGGAATCACATCGGCCTTCTCCAGTCCTCAGGTACCACACCATCCTCCCATGATTTGTTAAAAGCGTAGTCAGTGGTGTCACTAGTTCTCCCTTAATTCTTTTAGAATTCTGGGTGAATTCCATCTGGTCCCATTGCTTTGTCCACCTTCAGTTTTAGGAGTTCTTTCAGAACCCTTCTTCTGTGAAAGGACTGGGATTAACCACCTCTCCAGAGTGCTTCTGTTAATTGGATTAGACACCTCCCCACTTCCTCTTTTGTAAATACTGAACAGAAGTATTCATTCAGTATCCCTGCTTTATCACTGTCACTCTCTGCCCACCCACCATCCATTCTATTCAGACTCACTATCCCTCCCTTTGTCTTTCTATGCTCCTGATATACCTATAAAAGGTTTTATCCCTTCTTAACCGAGTTAGCTATCTTTTCCTCAGTTTGTGCCTTTGCTATTCTGACTACCCTCCCTGCTTCCTTCTGCCTTAACTGGTACAGTTCTCTGTCCTGCTTCTTCTGTGTTTCCTTATACTTCCTAAATGCTATCTTTTCTCCCTAACCTTCACCGCCATCTCTTTTGAGAACCATAGTGGCTTTTTCTTTGATTTGATTTGTTTATTGCTTCACACAAAGGCTTGTTGCCTCTGTGATGGCAGTTTTGATATTTGCCCATTGTTGCTCCACCCTCCTTCTAGCCTGTTTGCTAGTGCTTTTCTAAGGCACAGTTCCTGGATTGCTCTTTGAGCTGAACTGAGGAAGGGAAGGGAAGGTATGGAGTAGGAGTGGGAGGTTGGATTTCTTGCAGTCATAGGCCAAGATGAATCCTTGTTGGATGGGTGAGGGATGGGTTAGTTTGTTTTACAACTTTGAAAGTTTTTCTAATTTTGGTATGGGTTGGGCATTGTTAGAAGATTCAGGGTTTGGGGAGGGGAAGAGCAGCCTGCTGAATAGAATTCTGGAGCATAGTAGAGGTCACCGATTTGAAAATCCTTCAGAAGAGCGTGTAAAGACAGGAATCTCTTGGTCAATAGAGAGGGATATTCACTTTGCAGAGTTTATATGAGTAGTATGTATGATTATGTTACGTGGAATATTAAAGGGGCTTGGAACAAGATAAAGAGGTATAAAATCCTCAAACACCTTCAGATTCAAAATGACCAAGTGATTTGTTTACAAGAAATGCATATGTTTGAATCTGAGGCTAATCTGTTTAGGGTCAGTTTGTGGGACAAGTTTATATGGATGGCGACAGCACAGCTAGTGAAGGTAGCCATCTTATTAGCAAGATCTGTACTGTTTGTTTGTGAGCAATGTATCAAAGATCCGAATGGTCGCTACATACTGCTCAAGGCTTTATGAATCAAAATGAGGATAGTAATAGGTAGCGATATGGTCCTAACGCAGATTCACCAGCATTTTTATAGTTGCTAAAATGTCTATCCCACTTTGCTCATCTCCCCATTTTATTAGGAGGAGATTGGAATTTGCCCTTACCCCAGATTTGGACAAGGAATGGAAGAAGAGCGTAGGGTTAACTTCAGCTCAAAGAGCAATCCAGGAACTGTCAGATAATATGGGACTAAGTGATCCATGGAGGATTTTACACCTTTGCCTAGAGAGTTCACTTTACATCAGAAGTGCATAGATCCAGATCTAGGATTGACTATTTTTAGTGAGTCAATCTATGCTGCTGGGTCTATTATCCTGTTTAATAGTTCTGGGGTTATATCAGACTGCTCCCTAGTCAGGTGTTCCATGGTTGTAAATCCCAATTTACCCAGACAAACAATTTGGAAACTGAATAACCAATTACTTAAATCAGTCCATATAAGAGATATCGTATCCAGATCATAGAACAATACAAAACGATACCCTCAATTCAACTGGCAAAGTGGATATTGAATGGGAGCTATGAAATGTGTATTATGGAGGAGTTAATTAAAATGGCAGCAGAAAGGAAGAGAAAGAGGAGAATACAGCAAGACAACTTTTGGGTCAAATCAGGGACATAGAAAGAACTCTTTCACAACTACCTCGGTAGAGTCCAAAGAAAAGTTGATTGGCCTTAGGAGTCAGTATAATGAAATACTGAGAGATAAAGTGGAATATGCCATTCTCAAGACTAAAGCAACATATTTAGATCAAGGAGAGAAGTCAGGGCACCTTTTAGCTCTAAGACTAAGGGCAGAGGAATCATCCAAAATTATACAGAGCATTGAATCCCAAAGGACGGAACAATTAAGTTACTCCCTCAAGGCATAGTTAGGGAGTTTGAACGATATTATAGAGAATTGTATAGCCCTATGAACTTCCAACCTCAGAGAACAGAAGTGGAGGAGTACTTATCCTTCGCTCACTTACCTTTGGTACTAGTCAAGTTGAGAGATGGGCTGTCCTTCCCTATTTCTGAGACTGAATCTTGAAGGTTATCCAATCCCACCCTGTAGATAAAGCTCCCGTCCAGATGGGTTTTCCCAAATTTTTATAAAAGCTTTTCTAAACAATTAGTCCCTGATTTGAAAAGACTGCTTCTAAGCATACTTAACTCAGATAGTGTGGATAAACATCTGTTTGAAGCTCTCATAATAGTTATTCCCAAAGCTGGGAAGCCCGGATAAGGTTACCAGTTACCCCATATCACTTATTAACTACGACATAAAGGTACTGGCCAAAATTCTAGCATCTAGATTAACAAAGGTTATGCCTTTCCTTATACATGAGGATCAAGCTGGATTTATGATGGGCAGATCGGACTCTGACCACATGCGTAAATTGGCTCATATCTTCTCTGTGTTCAGGGATTCTGATATTCCATGTGGGCTGTTATCCCTGGATGCAGAGAAGACATTCAGTAGAGTGAATTGGCAATTTTTGTCCCTGGCATGGAGAAATTCAGCTTCCCTCCCTTTATTAATAGTGGTTTTTCCTTATATAACCACCCTAGTGCAAGATTGCATTGTAATGGAGTCCTTTCATTGATTTTTCCATTAATGTCTGGTACCAGACAAGAGTGCCCTTTGCCCCTTCTTTTCAACTTATATCTTGAGCCTCTCCTTAGCAAGGTCAGACATGACCCAAGGGTACAAGGAGTGGTGGTTGATACTCAGGAATTTTAAGTTTCGTGACATGCAGATGATATACTTCTGCATTTAATACATCCTCGAGAAACCTTCCCAGTGGTACTAAGTATCATAGAAAACTATAGTAAAATGTCTATTTATAGATTAAATGTAGTGAAATCTACTGTGTTTTCTTAATTCCAAATTACACAAGAATGCAGTGCCGAACTGGGATTACAATGGAGCCCAGACACCTCAGATAGTTAGGGATTGTATTAGCTAGGAGTGACTCCAAACTGGTGAAATTAAATTTAGATTCTATCATTAATGTGGTTCATTTAGACTTGGGAGGTTGTGCAAACTTCCAGTCTCTCTTTGGGGCTGGATTAATTTAATTAAAATTTTATCCCATTTGTTTTACCCTACTAAAATGCTCAATGTTTGGTTGCCCTGAATTGGTACAAAAAATCCACTCAATAATTTCCAATTTTATTTTGCAGGAAACTCCCCAGAGCTTATCATAAACTGGTGGTCCCAAAGAGAAAGGTGGGTTGAGATTGCCTCATCCGGTTTATATTACTAGGCTAGCAGCACAGGCAAATATCTGAGATGGTTATTGACTCCAACTGATGTGCTTGCCTTGCCCTATGTCCCTTCATGGGTGAAATTAGAAGTTGAATTGATCAAAGAGAATGGGATTGATCCGCTTGCCTTGTTCTATACTACAGTGAAAAATCCCCCAAGTTGAGGTCTACACGATAGCTGTTTCCTTAAGAATTCATACTCAATTATGCTCTTTTCTTAAATATGTACCTAGACATGACCCCAACTAACCTCTGTGTCATAACCCTAATCTGAAGATTGGGGTATGATGATTTCAGATACCTGGATACCCTAGGTGCAAGGTCTGAGGGTTAAAGACCTTTTACAGGAGGGAACATGTATTTCGGGAAACCATTCTTCAGAAGTACCAAACTGGACCAAACCAAACCATCAAGGTTTACCAAGTAAGACACTTGTTAGTACAATTACGGATGAGTTCAGGGAAGGTGGTTTGTCTGGAAATGTATTTGAATCTCTCTCTCAAGTAGTATGGGAACCACATGTTGTATCCTATTTATATTGTTATTTATTTAACCGAGCATATGCGGAGCTAGATGGAAAACCTTACTATTGGACAGCTCAACTCCCAGATCATGATAGGAAATGGAAGTAATCCGCAACATACTTACCATCACATTACCCAGGATAGATTAAGGGTAATGCAGTTCCAGTTCCTACATAATCTGTTTTGGACCCCATCCAAATTACATAAAATAAGGAGGCTTGCCACCTCTTATGTAATAGATGTCATCAAGAGGAAGGACCCTCCATCACATTTTCTGGGACTGCCTCAAGTTAAGGAGCTATGGAATACAATTAAGAATAAAGCAGACCCTCTGCTTGGAATATATACCAATTCTTTACTCCTGAGGTGTGCCTACTAGGGACTATGCCAATGTGAAAGTGAAAGCCAGAAGGTTTTATCTGGCTATGATTTCTTCCTGTCTTAAAAAATTAGTGCTGAGACATTGGCTGGATGATCTTCCGTTAACCTACCTGGAATGGTTGAGGATTTATTGTCCAATCTGAATGTAGAAAAATTTGGGTCGAGTTCAAGGAATTGCCCTTCCAGGTGTACCAAAACTTGAAAGAAAATGCATACGCTATACCTGCTCCAAACTGGAGTGCAGTCTCCCTCTCAGGATTGAATTGAATGGTGTGAACTCAGGTATTGAGCTGCCCTTAGTATACCAATGGAAGTGCTTCTGCTAATATTGCTAATAATATGGGGGAGTGGGAGGGAAGGGACGGGTTGTTAGAGGATATAGAGGCGGTGGGAGAGTAAGTAGTGTTCTAAACCTTCTCAGGTGACTGTTTCAGGTCAATTTTGTTTGTATGTAACACTTCTACTCTGTATTGAAAATCCAATAAACTTGAATTTCAAAAAAGGATGCTGGGATGCATAGGAGGGCATTACAAGTAGAAGAAAGGAGGTGTTCCTGCCACTGTACAGGTCCTTGGTGAGACCCCACCTTGAGTACTGCATCCAGTTCTAGAAACCTTATCTCAAGAAAGACATAGATAGATTGGAGACAGTACAGAGGAGGCAACAAAATGATACACGGTCTCCATAAGGTGCCATACAAAAAGGTTAAGGAACTCAACATGTACTCCTAGAACAGCACAGGGATAGAGGGACATGATTGAGACATTCAAGTTTCTGAAGCGTATAAACAGAGTCTCCAGCCAGGAGCTCTTTATGGTCAATAGCACCAGTAGGACAAGAGGACATGTGATGAAATTGAGGGAGGAAGTTTCAGGGGCTACATGCAAAGGTTTTCTTCATAGAGAGAGTGGTTGACCCACGGAATAGTTTACCAGCTGGAGTCATTGACTTTAGAACAGTAGGGAATTCAAAGCAGCTTGGGACAGACACAAGGGATTGTCTCACAGAAATCATAAAGAGGGGTTGGGCTCAGGGCAGACTAGATGGATCTTTGGTCCCCATCTGCCGTCAATTTCTATGTTTCCATTTGATGATCTCAAATCCTCTCGATGGAAACACAGCCTTGTGCACAGTTACCTAACTATTATTCTCTATATATAGTAAATAGGACAGATTAGGCAATCACTTTATTTAAATATTTTAAACAGGCATGTACTTTCAATAATACAGTCCAATTACCTGTAATTTATAAGCATTTCAAATAAGGCAACCAAGAAAATATGTAAATAGTTTTGTCTGCATTTTACAATTCTCAATAGACTTTATTGCTGAACGTACATATTTAAACTAGCAAATAAAGGCAGTAGGCTTCTCAGAGTTGCTGGTCTTGTTGTTCTGTTCAAACTTTGTGATCATGTTTGAATCCCACCAAAGCAAAAGATGATTCCCAAAAGATCTCATCAAATTCAGGTGTAACACACATAGCATGTCCATAGGACTGGTGGGAAAACAAACATAATACTTTTAAATAACAATTACCTATCTCAACCTCATCAGACATGAAATGCAATAATTTACACACTGCAGCTGCTCAATTACTCAATTTTACTCCAAGCAATTCCTTTGCAAAAATGTTTTATTTATTTATTTAAATTTTGGCGAATGGTAGGCCCACTGAAACCGTAATGGTCCCTTTTCAGGGGCGACCTGGGGTTAACTACAGTCAACAGTACAACAAAGTAGGAACAATTGAAGGAAAGTGCGCATATACAGACATTAAAATCAGAACATATAATACAATCACAGGCAGGTTAGGTAATGTTTAGAATAACATGGCTTAAACACTAGTTTCACAACAGTGGCAGTTACATAAGGTTCTTTTATCAGGTCATTTTTAAGGGTTACAATTTCAAGTGTTTCAAGTGATAAGATTCAACTGAAATAGGATACCAACCTGTTAGGCGGCAGGTTTTTAGTATCAGAGGTGGAGTGCTGTTTTCTATCCTCAGCGGTGGCATGCACAGAGGCTTAGGTCTAGAAGGTACATCTTTAGACCTTTTTAAAACCCAAAGGAGCTGCAGTCTTGAAGATTGCTAGGTAGGTCATTCCATAGGGATGGGATGTAATTTTGACGACTGAAGACCTTGGCTTGTTCGGACTTTTGGGACATGGAGGAGTCGACGACACGAGGATCTAAGTGTTCTTTTAGGCTGCTTGAGTACTAAGGTACAACTCAGGCTGGGGGAGCATCTGTTTGTAGAAGCTTGAAAGCCAAGCATAGGGAAGTGTAGGCAGTCTGCCTCTCCAGGAGGGCCAATTCAGTGAGTCGAGTATATTACAGTGGTGTTCTAGTGGCTGAGCTCCCAGGGCAAAGCGTCCTATTCTGTGGTACAATTTTCCTAGATTTCACATCTCTGTATTTTGCATTGAATGTAGCACTGGGGCACCATAAAATAAGGTGGGCAGGAGCATGCCCATGGCTATCTTTAGCCTGGATGCCTGAATGAGAAAAGGGGTTAGACAGCACGTGAGCCCAAGCTTTTGATTTAGCACCTTGGTTAATTGTTCAACATGAACCTTGAAAGAGCAGTCTTGATCGATATAGACTCCCAGGTATTTGATGCAATCCACCACCTCAATAGGATGGCCACTGGACAGATAAGGGATAGTAAACATGTTCTGTCGGGCCCAGTTTACTGGGTCCGAATAGGATGGCTTTGGATTTTTCTCATTTAGGACTAGCCTATTTGTCAGGAACCAGGTTTCCAGTAGGGAGAGATTGTGGTTCAGGAGTTGGTTTAGCTGTACAGCATTTGAAGCAGATCTGTATAGTACTGCATCATCTGCATAGAGGGTCACTTTCGCTCCACCGCAGTGCTTTGGTAGGTTGTTGATAAACAGGGAGAATAGAAGGGGCCCCAGTATTGAACCTTTGGGACACCCTCAGCAATGGAGTGCTTGCCTGACTCCACCCCTGCCATCTGATTATCTGAGATCTGTCTTGCAAGTAATCTTTAAACCACTGTGTTGAGTGGTTGTCCAGTCCAAGTGAGCTAAGCTGCTGGATGAGCAATTTATGGTCTACTAGATCAAAGGCCTTGGTAAGGTCTATGAAGACCGCACCAGTAAGCTGGCCTTTGTCTTGGGCAAGCAAGGATGTCGGATGTTAAAATCACCAGGGCAGTATCAGTACCATGTTGTTTTCGAATCCATGTTGTCGGAGTGAGGAGGTATGTTGTTCAGCATATGCCTGGACTTGTTGATATACAGTTCTCTCAAGCATTTTATTTAATGTGCAGAGAATAGAAATCGGTCTATAGTTTTCAACTAGCTCACTGGGTCCTCCTTAGGGATTGGGGTACCCAAAGCTGTTTTCAAGCTGAGGGAACTTTGCCTTCCATCAGCGACCTATTGAACAACCACATGACTGGCATGGCAATTTCTTGGTCAGTCAGTCTGAGTAACCTGGGTTCAACCTTGTCATAGCCTGGAGAACCATTTGTCTTAATGCTCCTAATGAGCTTTAGGACCTCAGTTTTTGATGTTAACCTAAGTGAAAATTAGGTGATGAGGGAGATTCAATGAGTCATCCGAAGATGGCTGTTTGAGCGGCAGGATGAACCCTGTACTTGCCAAGGTCAGTGAGGAATTCATTAAAGGCATTTGCAGCATCTTGCGGGTTCGTGGTGGACATCTCCCACAACAATGTCACAGGTATTTTAGTGTGGTGGCCTTTCAGGAGCGTGTTTATTTGGGACCAGAATTTCTTGGGGTTAGAGAGATTTTTGTTTGTAGGTTTTTAAGGTACTGTTGCTTGGCCTGTTTTAAATCTTTTACATGAGTTTCTGAGCATTCGGTAATGGACCCAGTCATTGGTTAAATTAGTGGACTTGTACCTGCCCCAGGCCTGTCCTTTTCCCTCATTAGTTTTTAGATCACGTGTCAGCCACCTAGACTGTTGTCCTTTGACTCTCATTTGTTTTAGAGGGCATGTTTCTTGGCGGCCGAGAGGAAATTCTTGGTGCGAAAAAGGCCAGGGCAGAGTCCAGGCTGGGGGCAAGATTAATTTGAGCCCAGTCAATTCCCGACAGGGTATCCTGGAAGGACGTAGCATCAAAACTGGAGTAGTCACGTGCCAGAGAAGATGCGGGGAGGTGGAGTTGGATAGTCATTTTTCCATATACCAAAGATGGGGGTGGTCACTTAAGGAGTCGGCAAAAGTACTCCAGCCAGCTTGAATCTATTGGGGTTAGACACCAGTAGCCAATTAAGGGTGGTGTGTTTCTGGATTTAATTCAGTATTGTTGGTTCATGGATCAGTTGGGTAGCTTGGCCTCTGCAAACTGGACTTAATGTCAGTCTTAGTCAAGGGGCCCCAGTGGAGATTAAAGTCAACCATGATTATTTTCTCATGGGGGCAGGTCAGAGATAAGCTTAGTAAGGGCCTATAATGCTTCCATTGCAATCTTAGGAGGGTGGTAAACACATCCTATTAGTAGTGGCTTTGTACCCCAGTAGTACTTTTACAAATAGTGTTTCGCGCCCTCATCCGCCTTTGCTGGAATCTCTGTTAAGGACACGTTAGTGATTCCTTAGAATATGTGATAACCCTCCACCCTTTTTCCTATTCTATCTTTTCGAAAGGTTTTGAATCAGGGATCCTAATCACGTGTGCTAAGATCATGGGTTTGAGCCATGTTTCAGAGATGGCTAATATGTCAGGAGAGTGTAGGTCTGCCCAGGCTTAGGGTCTTGCAGTTTAGGTCTGAGACTAATACTGATATACACCAGTTTCAGCCCTTTAGTGTTGGTCCAGCAGGGCAGAGAGGGAGTTACATTTGGGATATTTGTGCAGGGCGGACCTGGGTTTGTTTCATATCCCCTGCTAGCAGGAGCTTTAGGAGAAACCATACCTTCCAGAACGCCTTGGATGGGCGTCGTAAAGATAGGTGTTTGTTTAATTTGAGGAGTGTTGCACAGGTGTAACAACGACCATTATTCCTGATACTGTTCAGAATAATCAGGCTAGGGTAGTGGCTTAATTGAGGATAGACACAGGGATAATGAGTTAGTATGAGGCCAGGTGGCAGACTATAGTTCACCTCGAGTTCAACATTAGGTGGTCTGTATATAGTGTAAGAAAGATATAGCCACTCCACAGAAGTATGCCCAGCAGCATGCTTGGTATTATAAATTAATTTCTGACTACCTACTTTATGATACAGCTGGCAGTTTTGTGGGTAGCAGGCAATTTGGAAGAGAGAGACAGATTACTTCCGAGTTGCACAGTAATTTGCAGGTGGTGCAAAAAGGTTGGGATTAGAGAAAGCAGGTACAGTGATGGCTAAACGCCACTACAGGGGTATTGGAGTTTGTATTGGGCACGGTAGCGAGAAGCTCCTTTTGTTATAGGGCCACTAGTGGACAGCTGTGATAACCTGCAAATGGAAAATCACCTGATAGGGTATTTCAGTCAGGTGCTTTATCCTATAAAAGGAGTGATGACCAAGGGTGGTGGTGGGGTGGCGGGGTCCTCGCTCTGCCGTGTGCACTCCTCACTCATCCTGGTTTCCGCTACTTGTGCAGATTTTTTGTTTGAACTCTGTGCCTTTTGCAGGGGTGATCAGCTGGGGCTTGGGAAGAGTCCATCGGCTGTGGGGAGGGCTGCTCGGTTGCCATCTCGACCAGAAGGCTCCAGGGAGCAGGTTTGTCTCTGCAGAGAAGGAGGAAAAAGGTGTGGCTTTTATACAGGTCCTCCACAAAGCAGCAGACTAAAGGAGCATTGGGGTGGGGATCTGATATTCAATGCAGTTAAGGTTATTTTACCCCAGCCCTGGTTAAGCTCATTATAGGACTTTCTAAACAAAGAGGGCTCAGGTGGAGACAAAGCAGTTTTGCAGGCACTGGGTTTGTAAGGTTAAAAGGTGCAAAGGCAGTAGAAGTTTAGCAACTTGGGTAATCAGGAAAAATATTTTCTCTGGCACTACAAGTTTCACTGATTCAGTTTAAAATAAAGGTCACGGTCACAGAACGAGCTTACCATGGCATTTGATGTTTCACTATTAAGGTGCTTACCATGGCATTTGATGTTTCACTATTAAGGTGCTCTGCTACTTCCTTACAATTCACAGTATACAGGGAGAAAATTGAGGAAAAACAATCAGCACTCGTGTGGTGACTGAAAATAAAGTTTAAGTCTTTCAGTAAAAATGGCGGTCTGCCATTTCACTCCTTACTAGTCCTGGTCTCCTTTACCTGTGCACATTTTTGGTTTGAATTCCACACCCTTTTGCAGGAGCGTCAGCGTGGAACTTAGGAAGAGTCCGTTGGCTATGGGGAGGCTGCTGGTTGCCCTCTCGACCCAGAAGGCTCCCAGGGAGCAGGTTTGTATCTGTGCAGATTTTTCAGTTTGAATTCCATGCCTTTTGCAGGGGCGATCAGTGTGGGGCTTGGGAAGAGTCCGGCCGGCTGTGGGGAGAGCTGCCGGTTGTCCTCTAGACCCAGAAGGTTCCCGGGAGCTGATTTGTCTCAGTGCAGATTTTTTGGTTTGAATTCCGCGCTTTGCAGGGGACGATCAGCATGGGGCCACAATTATGATGTGTAACATGACTAAAGGATAAAGTTATCTGAAATATTATTTCTGACTAAGAAGCTGCTCATTATTTTAAAAGGCAGCTAATGTAAATGTAAAAATTACTTGAACATTATATCATAATTAAGCAACATGTTGCCAGGTAGCCAGACTTTTAACTTAAAATTTCTAACTTTGGGTCATATGATGCCATGAATCGATTCCCATCAGCTGCATGATTGTACTAATTAAGCCAACTTGAAATGCAAGCATAATAAGTCAGTCCTCTTCTGTACTGAAACACTATTCACTATGTAATGGGATATAATGAATGTTGATTTTCCATGTAATATCATTACAGTACCATAGAATAAAAACAATATTTCTTAAATAATATGAAACTGCACCTCCTAGTATGTACATAATTTTGCATTAGTAGACATGTATGTTAGTAACACGCAAAAACGTAATATACTCAGGAAACCATCATCTTGTTTTGAAAAAAAAAAGTAACTTATAATCTCTGTTGTCTATTAATAAAAAGAAACACCCTGATATGATCATAAACACAAAATAACACTGGCTATTTAAAATATAGCAAATAATCTTTATTCGGAGATCACAAGATATCATTCCCTCTCCCCACACCCACCCCTATTTGTTGTTAATGTGGTTGAAACCTTGCCAATGCCGTTGATACTGTGCTATGCTTGAATTATTGGACTGCCGCCTCTTGCTTCTGTTGTTGTTTCTATGACTGTATGTTTGTTTAAAAATTTGTACTACTTGATATCCTCCTTATTTAATCTGTCTGTAATTGTCATTGTTTTTACCCATTTATTGTCTGTAACCTCCTGCGTCATGCCTGAAAATAGGCAGCACTGCTGTCTAGCACACTTACCCAGTCAACAAAATGTAATAAATAAATAATTTAATATAACCTTTGAAATATATACTCATTTTGTCAACTATTACTAAACACTTGATAGTAAAATGTAAAAAAAATGCCCTTTCGCTGATTACTCGCAAATTGTGATTTTTTTTTATATAGAAGTTTTTATCCATCACTGGTCACAGCAGGGAAGGCTCCTTGTACCAGCTTTCACCACTCCCTCCACTGTCTATAGCCTCTCTGGAACTCACTTTACAGCTCGGTCCCCATAGATTGCTATTCATGGTGAGGTTGGGCAGGGAGAGCCGTCCCTCCCCGATGCCTAAAATCCAGTCATTTGCTGCAGGGTGCCTCAGTGACCAGGTGGGGTGCAGTGAGCAGGCATCATATGCCCCTGCTGTGCCTACCATTTTCCTCCTGGATGTTTCTTCCTCCCCTTGGTACCCAGTCATGGTTTCTCGAGGAGTGCATGCACGTGGAGGTGCAAATGCATTTCAAGGCCATGACTCCCACTCTCCTTCTGACTTTGTCTGCCTCCTGATGCTTTTGGGGCTTACCACCAGGCCTCCACCTAGTGGCAGCAAAGAGCCAGTGTGGCCAACCTCCCAGATCCAGGAGAGAAGAGCTGCCTGGGGACTGCTCAGCCTCTCTCAGCCTTCCCCGAGCCAGTCCCCACAGCCTGGGCTCATTCCTGAACTTGAGTTGCTAGCATGGCAGGAGGTAAGGCACTCAGTACCTCAGTCATCCATGTCACTGGGATGGCTGTTAAACTGTGATTTGTAACTGAAAATGTATTTTTACTTGGATTATTAGTTTCACATCTATGAAACAAAATATTAAAGAGCCACTGATTTTATTGAATTGGTTGGCAGAAAATGACATGCATATAATAAATGGCAGCCACAGTGGAAACCTCCTTGAATGTATACTTGGTTCAGAAATAAGGGTAGCAATGGGTCTATATTGAACTATGCAATAATTGATACATTTGAGTGGAACATAATCAAACACTTTGCAGTAATTCAGAACCTTTGTAGTGATTACCTGCCAATATGTCTGGTCCTTGACCTTGGTAATCCTGAGGACATCAAAATATCACCCCAGATAATCAGTTCCACATTAACAATAAAAAAATCAGATGGAATTGTATAACAATAAAAAAGATAGTGGAAATACAAAGCTCGAGGATAGCCACCAATTTATCATTAGAGATAGGAAATAGAAATGTATTAGGGTGTTATAACAGGTTAGTTAATTAGATATCTAAAAATATAGCAGGTAAAAATGTCAGCAGATAAATACTTTTGGCAAGGATAATGTGCCCTGGTATGACAGAGAATGCAGACAATTGAAAAGGGACATAAACAGAGCAGGAAAAATGCAGATTAAACACTTAGCCTTATTACCTAACAAAGGGTTACCCAAGCTAAAAAGAATATAGGTTATTACTATGCAAAAAGGAAACTATTTCATAACAGATTATGGGAAAACTTCAACAAGCAATCACTAATAAGACAGTAAACAATTTTGGTTCCTAGTAGCATTTGGAGATAAGAAAATAACTAGTAATGTTATGTGGTAATATAGCCAAATGAATGGAAGGAGTTCTATAAAAGTTATACGTAGATTCAATAAGCAATAATGACAGCATAATTAGGATAGTAGGAAGACCCCAGGCAGAATGGCCTGAAATTCTAAGCTCTGAGATTGAAGGCTATATTTCAAACTTAAAAAACACAAAGCACCTGGAGTGGATGCCATCTTAGAGGAAATACTTAAACAAATATTAGATGGTGGCTCAAAATCCTTGCAAAATTATATACTATAATATCAAATGATATAATTATATATATATAATATCAAAAATAATACCATAGTGCCAGTGGCCTGGCTAACTACTGAAATAGTCCCAATCTATAAAAAGGGGACAAAAGAGACCCAGAAAACTACAAGCCAATTTCACTGATATGCATACCGCCAAGATTTATTCCAGAGTATTACTAGAAAGGTTGAAACTGTGACTGGTAGAGATGGACATTCTGTCCAAAAATCAATTTGGATTCAGAAACAACAGATCTATTGTTGACAATATATTTATTCTCAATTACTTAGTAAACAAGTTTACAAAGCTAAAACAGAGGCTGTACTGCTGCTTTCTCGACCTAAAAAGGCATTTGGCAATGTCAGTAGAAAGTCACTATGGAAAATCCTTGCCAATCGAAATATTGACTCTAAATTATTAGAACTATTAATAATGCTGCATTCAAATACCACCTCAAAATAAGATACTCACTGGATGGAAAATTAACCGACCTTATAGTTATTAACAAAGGGTTAAACAAGGTTGCCTTTTGGCCCCTATGCTGTTCAATAGATCAGATTGTTCAGTCGCTAGCCATGCAAGATACTGATGCCCCAAAATTAGGAACTTAAAAGTTAATATTCTATTACATGCAGACAATACAATTGTGATTTCTAAATCTGTGGTGGGCCTTCAAAAGCTTTAGATAGTGTTGCAACATCCCTAAGTGAGCTATCACTAGAAGTTAATCATAATAAATCAAAAATTATGATTTTAGGATGACCAATCAGAAACAGATTAACATGGAAAAGTATTCAAAAATCTTTCAAAGTGGTAAAAGAGTTTAATTATCTTGGGGAACAGATTACAAATAATATGAAATGGAATCATTACTTACAAATAAACAAACATAAAGGAAGACAATTAATCTTGGGTATAAACAAGTTTTGTAAGAACTTTGTGAAAAGTTCCTTTCAGGCACATCTTAGGTTATACAAAGCTAAAGCAATATCAACAGTGTTATATTCAGCTGAAATTGGGGACTGGAGAAAATAGTGTAACACTGGAACCTATCCAAAATATTTTCCTAAGACAAGCACTAGGGCTCCCTGGAGCAGTATCAGGCACAGTTAAGAAGGGAAACTAGCCTGCAAACATTAGAGTCAGTAGCTAATATAAGATCATTAAACTACTGGGAAAGAATGGTTACTACCCCAATGTCAAGTTAAGATATGCCTGTTGGGAAGAAGCAGTGTTGCACCACAAAGAAAATACCATCAATCCTGGTGTAGTAAATTAAGTATGAAAATTCAAAAGGCAGGAATACAAACTACTCATGACAGCTGGGCACTAACCAATATTCTAGAATGCACAAAGAATGTAAGAACTAGATGGTTAGACATTAGTGCACAAATGGATTATATGACACGAATCATCAACACTGTTTCCGCAATATAAGGCACTATATGTTCAAAATGAACCTCAGGATTATTTGGATTGGTGTCAGAACTCCTTACATAGAAAAATCTTTGCCAGATTGCACTTTGATATCCACTTTTACTATAAATCCCAAACCATAGCCTGGGATAAGCTGACTGAAGCTCGAAATGTGTAGATGCGAACAAACTAAACATCTATCAACTTCACACTTACCGCTTGACTGCACTCTGTTGGATGAAGTAAGTGTTTGTCTTATGACTATACACTCTTGCTAACAATAAACTTGAAACCTGAAGTGCCACTGATGCCTCCAGCAGAACTTTGCAAAACATAATATTTGGACACAGTTCATCTTATGTTTTTATTAGTTTTGTATTTCTCCTCTACATTTTTATGTTTGCTTGTGCATGACTGTGCAGCAAACATTTTGTTACAAAGAACCACTTTTCAGAGGTGTGCCACAGTTGGGTCTAATGCAGCTTAAGCTACAGTGGGCTCAGCAGTGAAAACCAATGATCAGGCACTCTGATCATGGACATGTCACTGTTTTCTGACAGAAACTTCATAGTGGAAAGGACTGAAGCACTTCTTCTGAGAGAGAGCGCTCAGTGTTTTCCTCTCATGAAGCTGTCAACTGGTCTGGCAGTATAGCCTAGAGGTTAGGCAATGAGCTGTGAATGAGCTTGGTACACCCAGCAGACCTGGGTTTGTTTCCCACAACCTCCACTTACATACTGTGTGACTTGAGCAAGTCATTTAACCACCACAGTGCTCCTTGGTGCTCCCTGAAAATAGGCACTTGTGCCTAGTGGGCCTTACCTGGATACCAAAAGAATAAATTAAAAATATAAATAAAAGATGCCCAGCAATCAGTTGAGTGGCATCATGCTTGACCTGAGTTTCTACCCCCCAAAATGTGCACACATCTCTGAAGCAGAGGGCTGCAGTTCTCTTGGCCTGGGTCAACCCTATAAACAGACTATTTAGCACAGTGTTCTTCTTACCTGGTTAATAAATAAATGACTGATTTATATCTTACCTATTGTATACATCAACACATACTGAGAGACAAAAGTACTAGTTATATTTTGTCTAAGAAAATTCAAAACTTTCTTTCTTTCTAGTTCTGTGCAAGCACCCTTGGTGCAGTGCATTTGCAGCTTCGCCAGAGGCCAGGCAGCAGCTCTCTGTGGAGGAGGGCACCCATGAACTTGGGACAGTGGGGTAGTTGTTCAAACTTTCTATAAGAGATCACCTTAATGGAGTTACTTTGAGTTCACTTGGTTGTTATTAAAAACATTTGTGTTGCTTTTCTAAGGTGGTGGCCAGGTCGCTAAAGAAACACCTTGGCTATGAAGTTTTACAGTTACCTAGTGACCTAGTGTCAGTGGCTCAGCAGGTTTCACACTCATCTCTGAGGTCGGAAGAGTGGATGTGGTTCAATACCCACACCAAGCACTTGGGGTAAAATCCCAGTACTGACACTGTAGTGCATCATAAGGAGGATGCTGCACTCCTGAGGTGCCGTCTTTCAGATGCCTGTTCTAGAGGTTGTTCAGGTGGACGTTAAAGATCCCATGGCACTTCTCGAAAAGAGTAGGGTTTTTATTGAGGGACAAGCATCACAAACACACAAAAATATGGTTAGCATCACCAAAATGGGATTATCCAAAAGAAATAATACATCACGAAGTATTTAGTTATCATACAGGGTGACTTATTAAATCAAAAGAAAGACAACTAAAGGAAAGTAATACAAAGGAAAAGGGCAAGAGTAAGGCTATGAGGAAGAAAGAGAAACAAAACCATAGTCTATTATTTATATTCGCATAACTCACTGCTGTTTTATCGTATAGAAGTTTACAGTTACTCTTTACATAGTTGATCTAGACTACGTAGAGTTCTCAATTTACAATATATAATTTAATATTGTGTTATCATTTTCTGTTTACGTGACTGGAACATCTGAGTCCGTAACTCCGGCATATTTCTCCATGCAGCATCCAGCCCTTTTTGTCATTTGCTTAACTTCTAAATAATAGCTCTGCCTTAATTCAGTTGTAATCTTAGCAATTAATTCAAAATGTGAAGTCTGGTTCTGCTGTAAGCTAAATAAACTTCTTATGCTCCATATGAACCATTTAATACTTAACTATATGAATAGTTCTTTTTTTCCTATTTCTGTATGGAACCATGGTAGTGGCTGTATATTATTCCTTCATAAGTAACAGCAGTAAACCATGGTTCTTGCATGCTTTAGCAAGCACCTCCCCCAAACCCCCACTATATATAGACAAGTAAAAAGAAATGTTCAATAGTTTCCAATTCTGGGGGTCACATGATGTGCTGAGTCGAGTCAGGATGTCCTCTGTGCTGCTCCTAGGCCCGAGCTACAAATCTGGTGTCAAAATGTCAAGGGTCTGCCTAATTTGAGTGCTTTGCTATCATAAGTGTGAGCTATTCCAGCGGTCGGGAGTTTGGGGCCCAACTGCCTTACAATAACTAGGGTACAATTGGTTTGGCCTAGCTGGTGTGTGCTGCAATTGTAAGTAGCAGGCTGAGGTTGGTAGTCGAGATGGAGCTCGAAGCCATGGAGCCCTCGCCATGTAGATCCCCGTGATCAAGAGGCCTAAGCCACAATCCCTCACCTTTACAGAACCGAGGAAGAATTAGGCGGAGGGAGGGTGGCCAGGTCAGCCTAATGAGGACCTGCAGGAAATTAAAAAGCTACTCCAAGGTTTAGTGGCGATTTTGGCGGCTGTGAAACCTGCATTACAATCTCTTGCACAGCGTATGGGGATGCTGAGGCCAGGATAGCTTCTCAGGAGAGAAAATCGTTGGACGATGGAACAGGAATTGATTTTGGCTAAAAACAAATCAAGAAACTTGAGGATCGAATGGATGACCAGGAGTCGTGAAGTCGGAGAAATAACTTGATACTGGCGGGCTGCCGGAAAGAACTGAAGGGGCGGACTGTGTCTCCTTTATCCAAGACCTGCTCGAAGTTGTTGGGCCAGACACCTTTGGGGAAGCCTATAATCTTGAGAGGGCCCATAGAGCACTAGGAAATACTTCTGGGGAACGACCAGGGTGATCATTATGAGATTCCTCAATTTTAAAGAGAAGATGCATGTGCTGTGGAAGGCCAGACAACATAAATCTCTCAATGGAACGGTGCGCGACGCTTTGGATGTTCCAGGATCAAACCCCTCAATTAGAGAGAAGCAGAGGGAATACGAGAGATTAAGAAAAGCTTTATTTAGCGGGTATAAAATTCTGTCTGCAGTACCCAGCAACGTTGTTGGTGAGACTACAATCAGGAGAAAAGCGATACCTGACCGCGAGGATGCGCTGGAAAGTTTGCGTCGAACTCCTAACTTATTTAAGCCTCAGACTTGAGGTGGACTACCCAGACAAAGCGGTGGTATACTGACTTGATCACAGTTTGACTAGGAGGATATGGACTTTTCAGGATGTTAAGCTTATTTTATTCATGGTTATTTACCTCTTCTCTATGTTTCCTTTATATTAGGTAGTAACTCTGGGGTCTGCATCAAGTCTGATTGGCTTGGGTGGTGTCACAGGGGTCTGGATTAAGGGTTTTGGGGAGTTATCTGGTCTCAAGGGGCAAAGCCCAGGGTCTGAGATGATCATGTTCTATTAAAAGGAACATACAAGGATGGCATTATTTGACTTCTCCTACAGTTGTTGGAAACAGTTTTAAACAGGATCAGTTTCTCTGAGAATTGACTCACTTAGGATTTCTAGTATGTTATTGCTCTGCAGTTTCTTTGGAATGAGAGGGGTAGTTTGAGAGATCTGGACGGAACAGCAGGAGGGGAGTAGGATGGTGGGAGATTAAGGGATGGGCAGACTCTTGCTGTGATAGGGTTAGGGAGCGAGGGCGGAGGTATCCAGAGGGAGGCTCATCCATGACTGGTGAATTCTTAGGAGGTCGATCAAGGATCGGGGCAGGGGGAGGATGGGCTTGGGGGTTGGGAAAGAGAGAGAGAGTTCATAGAATGAGTAGAGAGGGAAGGCAGAACGGAAAGGTCATGGGAAATGGATCACATGCTATGATTTATTTGGTGGATAATGACTCGCTTAACATAATTTCCTGGAATGTTAAGGGCCTTAGGGTAGACTGAAAGAATGGTTATCCTGAGGCATATTAATTACTTGGGAGTTCATATAGCTGCTTTGCAAGAGACCCACTTGTTAACAGAGGAATTAAGCTGTCTTAAAAACTATGGGTGGGCCAGGTGTATGGGCAGGACAAGAAAAAGGCATCGGGGTGGCGATTCTGATAAGAAACAATTGTCCTTTCAGGGTTGAACAAGTGTTGTTAAGGAGGATGGTAGGGGCTATATTTGTCGGGGTTGTAGCTGGCAAAGCAATTTCTTTGGCTTATATTTATGGCCCCACCCTTCTTCCTCAGATTTTTTTCCTCCATAGAAAGGGATATAGCGGCCATACCTACAGATTCCCTTATTTTGGCTGGGGACTGGAATGTGTGCGCCAGTAACTTAGAAGATAGGATACCTTCATCTGGTAGGCCTCTAAGCAAGGCGCAGATTGCCTTAAAAAGTTGATGGAGGCGGTTGCCCCATGGATCCGAGTAGGACTCACTCCAAGAAGGGCAACATTATGACCTTTACCGCAGCCCATAGGACTCAGTCACGCATTGATTTTTTTTGGTTAGTAGCGGTTCTTCGGGAAGTGGAGGACATGACGACAGAGGCGAGGGTCCTCTCGGATCATTCCCTATTTCTTTGTTGTGGGAGCCAAGTCCTGCTCCTCCCAAGCCAATTAGGTGGAGACTGAATGATTCGTTGCTTTCTGAAACTACAGTGCAAGAAGAGTTAGATGAATCCCTGAGGATTCATTCAGTTTCAATTACCATCCCTACAAAATCAAAAAGTTGGCGTGGCCAACATGTAAAGTGCTATATGTAGGGGCAGTTCAGACTATGGCGGCCAGGAGGAATAGATTGAGGAAGGCAAAGGAAGAATTATTCTGGGAGCGATAGAATCGCCTATCTCCTCTGGAGGGTTCCTCTGGAGAAATTGATCTGTAACTTAAGACCTTATGGGGAATGGGGATATCTGCTATGGTAAGGTGGAACTCTGGTTGGATAAGATTCAGGCTAAATATCTACTACAGGGATGTCCCAGGTCGCTTGTTAGCGCCAGGGTTAGGAATGGGAAGCTAGCAGAACTATCACCCTATATGGTATGGGGGAAATTGTTAACGGATTCTCAAAAGATGGCAGATGTCAAGGTCCCATTTACCGACCTATACGGGCTGGGAAACGAGCTGGAGAGGAGGAAATCAATGTTTTCTTGAGGGAGTACCCTCCCAGTGCTGGGTGAAGCGAGCTAGAAAGTTAGCGGCCCTATTACGGACTTGGAGATATTGGAGGTGGTACGATCTTTACCGACTGGTAGGACTCGGTCCAGATGGTCTTACAGCTAAGTTCTATCAAGCACACATTCAGACCATACTGCCACTTTTGTTAGAGTTTTTCAATACTATTATGCAGGAGGGGTTGTCCCATCCGCCGTTGTACCAGGCATTTATATCATTGATCCCTAAACCAGACAAACCTAGGGATCGGTGGATAACTACAGGCCTATAGCTTTAATGAACCAGGATATCAAGATTTTAACGAGAATCCTGGCCAACAGAATTTTGAGCATTGCCCAAGCTTAATCAGTGAGGAGCAGGTGGATTTATGCCAGGAAGGGGGCTCAAGACGCCTTAGGAAGTTGCATCATATACTTAGCTATGCACAGATTCTCAATTACCTCTAGCTCTAATATCATTAGACGAAAAGGTGTTCATAGGGTTTCCATGGTTTTTGTTTGCCACAATGCGGAAGATGGGTTTCCAGAGGGTCTGCTCAAAGGTATTAAACATCTTTATGCTGCCCCAACGGCTAGGATATTATGTAATGGGTATAGCTCACAAGAAATAATGTTAAAAATGGGACTAGATAGGATGTCCACTGTCACCAATATTATTCAATATTTATTTGGAGCCATTGTTAAGAGCTATAAAGGAGGACAAACTTATAAAAGGGTAAGGTTAGGGGCAGGAACTTAAATTTTCAGTTTCTGCTGATGACATCCTGCTGCACTTAGAGGACCCAGTCTCTAGTTTTGAAAGAGTAAGGGTTTTAGTTGGGCGTTTTTAATTGGTATCAAACTATAAATTGAACTTAACCAAAACCAGGTTCTCCCTCTGACCCCGCATGTATACAGGGTGGACTTCGCCTTCTTAAATCTTCAGTGGAGGTCAGATGAAATTAAATACTTGGGCATTCGGATCTTGACAAACAGGGAAAAGGGAGCCGAGGCAAACATGGAGGGTGATATCTGCAATAAGAGGAGACATATTGAGATGGAATAAGCCCCTTGAACTTTATAGCTAGACTTGGCCTCATTAAAATGAACTTATTGCCCAGGTTATTATATCCTTTATATATTGCCCCTTATGATATCCATACTATTTGGTTTAGGGTCATCAGGAAGCTTCTTTCTGATTTTTATGGAACTCTAAACCACCCAGGAAGAAATATGAACTATTACGCTTGCCTCAGCTAATGGGTGGGATTAAACTGCCTGATCTTCAAGTATATTACGTGGCAGGACAATTGGTCTTATGCTTCGCTGGGTTGGGAGACTGATGGGGAACGATACCCCAACGTGGCTACAAATGGAGAGGCAAATGTTGAAAGAGGGGGCCGGAGGCATTATTGTATGCTAATTTTGTAAAAGATTTTATTAAAGGGGTGGGAACCCGATTGGGAAATCAATGAGTGCGTGGTGGTCCTTCCTACCCCTACGCAGAGGAAAGCACAGTTGAAAACCTGGGACCAACTGCTGCTGGTAATCCCACCTTCAAAACTGGGGGCAGATGGTGGCAAGCGGGGCCAACCAGGTGAGGGGTCTAAAGGTGAGGGATCTTATCCAAGGCAAAGGGTTATTATGCCAGCCTCAATGGAGGGGCTGTCTTTTTAAAAGACTGCAACTAATCCGTTTGTTGGAGGGAGTGGTGAAAAGAATTGAGGGTTTTCAGATGGCTCATTTACTTGGGATCTCCTGAAGGGAGGATCCGAAGGCAAATGCTCTTTCCCAGATTTACAGAGAGTTGGTGGAGTTTTGTAGTCCACCTTCACCTGTACAAGTAGCGTACTGGGATGAAGTAATGGCTCCCAGAAATCTTGCTTGGGATTCGATTTGGAAAATCATAGGTATATATCAATACCCAAGTTTAGGACCATGCAATATTTTATTGTTTCCAATCTATATTTTACCCCGCAAACTATATGATAGGAAGTTAAGACAGATGGACCGTTGTTTTAGATGTGGGATGGGGATAGGAGATTTGCTGCATGTGATGGGAATGCTGTAAAATCTCTCCTCTGTGGTCCGAAATTAGCAGCGATGGATCCATTGCTGAACTATTCAGAATATATAACTCCAGAGGTCTGTGTTCTGGGGATTTTCAAAATACCGGAGTCTTACCCAAATTTAATTTGGCTTTGATGACTGCAACAGTGAAATCTTTTCTGGTTCAGCACTGGAAAGACGATCAAGAGTATACTTATGGACAGTGGGTACTGGATTTGGTGGTTTTCTGGGCAGAGTAAGGAGACAGCTCTGGGGTGAGGGAATAAAAGGTTATACGCTAAGAGATGGTCATCTCTAGAAACAATTTATTCACCACAGAGGTCTTTACAGGTCTGTCTGTCATGTTCTGAGTAGTAGGAGCTTAGTTTTCAGAATGAGAATAGGTCAAATTGCATCTTTTTGACTTGATCGAGTAATATAGCGGTGTACTGACAATTTGTGATTCAAATAAGGGTTAAATGAGTTTGGAATGTAAGCCTTCAGACTGTAGGTGGGGATGGGGACTTCTCTCTCTCTTGCCAGGGACGGTAGGACTTCACCTCTGATTTAATTCAATAGATGTATTGATCTCCACCAGTGGATTAACATTGTAAACTTATATGTGCTGGTATGGTGGAGTTTACTCCTGTTATGGTTTTTCTTTCTTCTTCCTTTTTTTATCTTATGTTGATTGTGAATTGCCTCCTGTTTACCTGTCGGGATTATATATTTTGGTGATATTTGACTAATATGGAATGCAGATGTAACCTGGATACAGGAGTTGCTAATTGATTTGTGTACAGCTATGAGATGGATTCCTGCTGTGTTTGTAAATATGGGATTGTATATAGTTCATACAGTCAGTTTTGGGCTGTATACCCTGGTTCGTCCAGATCTTTACCTATAGCTGTGGTAGATGTTGATTTTAAATCAAAAGATCAATAAAGATTTGTTGAAAAAAATAGTTTCCAGTTCTTGAATGCATTGGGGTCTGCCTTTCTTCCAGAGGTTTATGTTTTGATTCTCTTTACACTAATTTTAGAGTGGCAGCTCAGTCAATGGATATCCCATATTTTGGGGAAATCATTTCTCTTTCATATGAACATATGAAGAAGCCAGTAGAAGAAGGCCAATTGTAGGATACGCAGCTTGAGCTACTGCCCTGCCCTCCCTCCTCACACCTCCCATCCTCCCTACCCATGATCCTTACCTACCCCATGCCTATCCCAGCCTCTCTTAAAGCTGCCCACTATTTTCAATGAGATCACCTCTTCCAGCAGCGCATTCCAAGTGTCCACCACCCTCTGTGAAGAAGTGCTTCCTAACCTCCTCAGAACCTCCCACCTTCCAGCTTAAAACTTTGCCCCTCATATTATGGTTGCCACTCAGCTCAAAGAAACTCTCCTTATCCACCTTATTTATCCCTTTCAAGTCCTTGAAGGTTCCAATCATGTCCCTCTCGCTCTCCTGTCCTCCAGGGAGTACATGTTCAGTGCCTCAACCTCTCCTCATATGCCTTACCCTGCTTACCTGCTATCATCTTGTAGCTCCCATCTGACCTTCTCCAGTAGGCTAATGTCCTTTTGAGGTGTGGGCACCAATACTGAACCCCATACTCTAGATGAGGCCTTACTAGGGACCTCTACAAGGCCAGTATAATGTCCTCTCTCCTACTACTGATCCCCTAGATATGCATCCCAGCATCCTGTTTGCCTTGTTGCTGCTTTCTTGCACTGCATGGAGTGCTTCAAGTCACTAGTGATCATCACTCCCAGGCCTTCTTTCCTCCTCTGATGCAGATATTCAGATTCCACCCAAGTAGTACTTGTCCTAGGATGTATAAGATCTGATAGATATTGACGGGGCACTTTGAAATGTTTCCGCTTCATGAAAGTGGTTCTCCAAAATACAGGCATAAAGCCACTTCCTACTTTTAGTCAAGATGAATTGACTATTCACTTTCCAGCTTTTTAATTTGACAAAGGTTTCTCTGATGTAGTTGTTGTTGCCTGTGTATCTCAGCTCCCAAGTCTACCCCTATCCCATTGTTGAAACCACATATGACAGGAACAAAACAAAATTGGGGACCAACTCTGTCCTCTATGATGCAACAGGGATGCAGATTGGAATAGAAAAGATACAATAAAAACACAATAGGGTTCACCATCCCAAGCCCCTGTGCAACAGGCAAGTAGGTAATGTTTCTCTTGATTGGGTTCAGCTTACTTCTGCAGTCTGCCTGAAATTAAAAAAATACTGATAACTGTATTCTCCAAAGCTTTGGGATGGGGGGGGCTTAAATGAGGTAAAGAAAACTGGTATGAAGTAAGTTTTAACTAGATAAATCCTCTTCTTTTGTTGAAACACAATCTGTTCCATTGGGCTACTAGTGTTTTTCCATGTTGTATTTTAGGACCCCAATTTTCTACTATATAGCATCCTGTGATGTCCCATATGTAATGCCCAAAATATGTATTGAACCTTCAGTCAGGGTAATACCTGCCGCTGTTGTGACTAGCTTTGGAGAGTCTGTCTGAACTGATACTCAGTACATTTATCAATATTTAGAGTTGCACCTGAGACTCTGAGCTATAACAATTGCAAATGCAATTTACTTCCATAGCTGACTGAGTGTCCTGTGTAAGCATGCAGGGATCACCTGCATGTATGCAGTAGCTGTGTGAGGAACTGTGAATTCAGGTGTGCTAATGTGAGATATGATGGGAGCGTCATTAAGTGCTCTCAATAGAGTGTCAACACAGAACACTTATCATAATGGGCTTAATGGACAGCCTGCCATACTGCTCTTAAAACCAAGATCATAGTACCTGTCCATCCATTAACTAATGGAGTAACTGTGGCATATTTATAAAGGCCCTGGAGCCACTGCATGAAATGTGAAGATATACTATATTGCTGTAAGGCTGTTCATAAAAGCCATGACTGACTAAGTCAAATTCTTTTGTTGATCTAATGATAGTAGAAAGTCAGTTAGAGTCCCCTTATTATGCTCTGCAAAAATGTTCCTTAATAGAATTAAATGTTCTGTTATTGATCTACCCAGTATAGCACAGGCCTGTGCAGTTGAAATAATTGTTTTGATAACTCTTAAAATTCTAACATTTAGAATTTTGGCCAATATCTTGAAGTTGGTGTTAGCAGACTAATAGGTCTCCAGTTATTAATGTCTTGTTTATTCCCTTTTATAAAGATAGATCAGCCTTTCATGCATCATCCTTAGTGTAGGTGCCTGGTTATCAAGAATGAAGGTAAAACCTCTGCTAGTTCAGGCGAAAAATCCTTACCTACATTTTATACCTATTTCACCAGTGAGCCCATCTCCCCAGGGGTCTTATCATTTACTAAACACTTTATAGTGCACCAGGGCTTGAAATTCCTATTGAAATGGTGTTCTATGCACACCAAAAAACAAGCACGCAGCACCAGATTCTGCCCCTGGTAAACCATGGTGTATACTGCTTTAAGAGTGAGGTTCAAGCCAGCCGCCATTTTGTTTTGGGCGCCCGCTTTGCTAGAGTGAGGTTTTTGGCTTCTTTGGCTCCGGAGACTGTTTGGCGCCTTCTAAGATGCTCCAGCCAACTGGAATGTCGCATTCTGTCTGCCCAGCCATTGTGCACTTGCTTTCCTCACTCCCGGGATGGCAACCATGCTGCTAGGACTCTCTCACTCAGGCTCCTCAGTCTGGACATCACAGCTGCTCCAGTGGTGGTTTGAAATTGGGGGTGACTGAAATGGAGGGGTGTGCAGGGAAAGGAATAAACTGTACAGTCTGGATATTGGGAGGTGGGAGGGTTGATTGTGGATATTGTTGGGAGACTGGATTTTCTGTGACTGATGAACATCGGTGAGCTTTAGGAAACAGTCAGAGGGGGTCTGGAATAACGGAGGGCAAATGTGCCATTTGCTGTGTTTTGCAGACTAGCCAATTTCTTTTCAAAAATTAGGCAGACTGCCTAAAAAGGAGGAGCAAAATGAAAAGGCCAACAAGGGAAAACTTTACAGGAGGGCACTGCCTAGAAAAAACAAAGGCAACAAGCTTGAAAACAAAATTTAGCCTTTTGGGGCACATTCCTGGCACAGAACACAATTAAGGCAAGAAGGGAACAAAAGCCAAGGGAAAACCAACTTTGCCTTACAGTACTCAGGCATAAGTTTCCAGCCCAGAGACAGATTTATTGCCCAGTTTTCAGGAGGGCACTGTGCCACAAAATAACAGGCAAGCATGCCCTAATCTCTCTGATTTGGCAAGGCAAAAAGTCCTGATGTTTTGGTACCCCCAAAAAGACACCAGGCATTTGTTTTACATTTTATTGAAAAAAACACTTTAGGCTGTAACATTTCATTGAAGCAGCTTTATTTTGTGCAACTCATTTTCTTTTCTGGGCAGACTTCACGTAAATAATACTTGTGGGAGAGGTGTTTGAATTACTTCAGGACCTGAAGGACTGCCTTGTAAAACTGAAAACAAGGTAATTTTGTTTTCCAGAATGATGAAGTTTTAGCTAGACTATTTCCTCCACAATAGCCAGAAAAAAACTTTATCTCTCTGTCAGGACAAGTTAGGTCAGGCCAGGGGATAATATGTGTGTCTTTGTTCTTGTGTTCTAGACCTGAAAGCACTTGCAAAGTCTGGATGCCTGGGACTGACCTGAATTCCATGGACACACCCTATCTCTTGATGAAGCGGACCAGTTTTCCATTGACAGTGAGACACTACTGACAGCCATGATCCTAAATGTCATGAACAGGTTTGAAGACATGCACCAGCCAGACTCCATTATGGTGGCCATGAACCACATTGTGAACTTTAAACAGTGGCCAACAAGCAATGTGGACTTGGCAGATGTGTTAGGGTGGGAAAATAACTCTGACTGGGTGGCACTGGGAGAATCATCTTTAGCTGAGTGAGGCGGAGGTGAGACCGTCTTTTTCCAATTTGTTTCAGATTATGGAGGATGCAGTAGCTGGTGTCATAGAGAAGTTCACACCAGTCCTCATAGAACAGAACATAGATTCCAGACGTGTGTAGCAGAGTGGACCAAACTAAAAATCACATAAAGAGAAGGCGAATGTCTTTTCTACCTCTAACAATCAACAAATTCTCAGTGTACTGTCAGGCTGCAGCTCAGGTCAGAGTACATTCATGTTTGTCCCCCCAAGGGTACACCAGTGCTGTAGAAGCAAAGTGGCCAGATATTTATCAGGCTTGCCAAGACAAATGCCACAACATTTTGGGACTAGTAACCTTAATTTGTACTCTACCACCAAGTACAGCTGTTTGTGAAAGTGGGTTTGGCCTAATGAAAACAATAAAATCCGATTGGCGAAGTTCATTACGAAGGACAGTCTCATAGACTTAATAAGGATCTTGTTACATACACCATGTGAACAGAAATTTGATCCAGTTCCAGTCGTTGAGTACTGGTTAAAAAGTGGTAGACAGAAAAAGGCCTTCTTTGCAGCCATATGGTCCATGGAACAAAACAAAGTAATGAACAGGAGGAAGAAGAGGCAGACAGCTCAGACTCAGAAGTAGATTTAGATGAATCTTTCATATCTGGAACTTATTCTAAAATTTTTGTCTGATGATGGTGATTCTCATGTTATATCTGATGAAGAACTTGAATGTACTCCCATGTTAGTGTTATGCCCTAGTACTAGTTCGCAGGAAACTGTTAACTGTGGGAGAGGGGAATTCTTGCATCACTGAGTATTCTCATTTAGATGACATGAATCTGTTGTGATCATGTCCTCCACATTTAAGGTTTGGCCTTCTTCTTCCACCCAACTGTTGAGTTCTACTTGGACTAATGTCTTTGTTTTTCCTACAAAACAGTTTAATGTTGCTATTTGCAATCAAGTTCAACTTAGTGTCACTCCAGGTTTTTGTGGCAAAAATAATTGCCTGGTCATGGTGCCAGATTTACAGGTCATGATGGTTTGATCAGTACAGTCTAATTTGTCAAATCTGTGAGCTGTCTCAGTCCTTGTTCCACTAATTTCAGTTTTGTTATAACAGACATGCGGAGACTAATGCTAACTTGTCGAGTAGCAGCAACAACACAGATAGTCAGTCCCAGCACAGTCCATCAGTCAAGTACAAAGTCGGTGAAGCAGTTGAAAATAATGCACCAATCAGGTACTGTTTTATCTTACAATTAAATGTGCCTAGAATTTATCTGAGGAGGCAGCTGAGCACCAAGTAGTCCAGATTTGGGTATGTGAACAGAGTATCTTTAAGTCTTCATCATTTATCTTCTCTTCTTAGTAGTGCTGACTCCTACAATAAAAAATTATGGAGAGTCCACGCACCAACATGAAACGTGGCTTATCGGACCAATCAGCACAGCAAAATCAGATAACGAATGGTACAGTAACATTATGGCCAAACTGATTTCACGTAAAAATTACAAAATCTATCATGATTTAGGAGTGGGTGTTTTAAATTTGTAAAATCTAGCCAACTAGTCATGTCACAGTAATAAAACTATCATGTTCTGTCACGTGCTGTAACTAATCATGTCAGATTAACCGAATCACGAGCTTCTGTTTACACTGGCCAGATTCATTTTTCATAGCCTCATCTTGATGGGGTAGACAAAAGCAAGAAGACAAAAGATACTCATCATGAATGTCAGTTGCTGTGAACATTTTAGCTGTGCATAAGCTCACTGTCATCACTGAAAGCAAAATGACTGTCCAGGATTTTGTGCTGCATTTTGTGTTAAATTGCATCACACACATTCTTACTGTGAGAGTCTATACTGCCATGGACTTCAGACATTTCTGTTTTTCGCTGCTTGTGTCAATATTGTCAACTGTGATGAGACAGTTGTCAGTCAGTGCTGCAAAAGCACTTTGAAAAAATGTATGTAATGCCTGGCTGCTATATTCATTCTGTGCATCACTCTTTCTGTACATGCACAGAATAAAGTGGAAGTTCAACACCTTACCTACAAGGTAAAGAGAAAAAAATACAGAAAATGAATGGAGAATTTTAGAACTTGTTTTTGCCTTTCATTACCTTTTATTTAGTCAAACAAGGATGTACTGATGATTGATGACATTTTGATAGCAGGTATACAAAAGGGAGTGGCACACTTTCTGGGATGGAATACAAATCTGGGGAACTGGTAATCCGTGCGGTACACACTTTTAAAATGAATTTCTAGCCCTGCATACTTTATTTCACCTGGTGCAATAGCTGTTGTTAGTTGAGAATTAAATCTTCTGGCAATGTAGGTAAATATAAAAGTCACGAAAAGGTTACTGGGTCTGGAAGATCTACATGTGCAGGTTGTAATAATTTCATGGAATGTTGTGTGATAATTTGTATCATGTCTTGTGTACTAGTACAGAAATTATTCCTATGATTCATAAGGCCTTCCATATGTTTATGTTTAATTCTATCCTGACAGTTTTCAAATGGGCAGATCTCTTCACTTTGCCTTGTGTTCCAAATTTCTGTTGTTGTTGAAGACCTTGAGCTTGTTGTATGTGATATATGTTGTCATTTCTTATTTAATATGTTGTATCTGTTTGGTAAGGTTTTGTCCTGTGCTATGCGCCACAGTTAATAAGTGTTGCAAGTGTTTCCTGTTTTGTAAGCATGTTAAGTAGGCCCTATTTCTTTGAGTTTTACTGTATTGTTTTAAAAGAGTGGTAAGATCTGATATAGTATTTTCCCACCAGATCACAGGGTCTGTATACATAATAAAGACAAATTTCCTTGCCTGTATGGAATATTGTAGATTCTGTACTAATTCTGTGTGCCTTAACAATGAAGAATTAAATTTCCAGTCACCTGGTCCATTATGTGGAATATGTGTGTTACCTAATTTTATATAAATCATGTTATGGTCAAAAAATTCTGCCAGAAGGATTTTGCTGTATGAACATGGAGTGTGGGTGTAATGAAGCAATAATCTTCCTAGTTGCAAGTGGCCCTTTTGAAAGTGGCATCTGACTTTCCTGTTACTGTAAAGTATGCATCTTTCAAATTAGTAGCCTGAATCATTGTTTTCAGAAATGCCATTCCATAAAATATTTTCTTTGTGGTGCTATTCCTCCTCTATCTTCCAAATCCGTTACCACAATTGAAATCTCCCTAAAACAACATTTTGTGAGGTATACAAATATGGCTGGATGGCTTGAAATAATTATATTCTATCTGCTTCAAACTGAGCAGTATAGATATTGATTAGTCTATATAAAGTGTTATGTATTTTAGCATCTGAAATCAAAGCTCTATCCTGCACCAAGTCTACCAAGTTAATCAAATGAATCTGAAGTTTATGAAACAGTATTGCTACTCCAGAACAGGTGTCCATTCCTAGTGACCAGTATAACTGTCCAACCTGCCATTGTGTATTACTTGTTTAACTTCCGTTGTTGTGTGCAACCTAGTATCCTGTAGAATAAAATTCCTGCCTGAAAGGATTTCAGCTTAGAAAGGACTGCCAACCTCTTCTTATGACTTTATCTATTAGTATTAATGGTATACAAGGATAGATTGGGATCCATCATGTGTTTTATGAGGGGAGAACCCTAATCAGAAAGGAAAAGAAACATTACTGTGTCATCAAGGTGTTTTTTTTTCTTCAGGTTCCTAGTGGATCTGATACACTTTTGCTTTTTTCTTTGAGACCAATATGTCATTCAGTGGAGTCTGTTCTGGAGGGGAGATCCTCCATCTCTGACCCTAGGTCCAATAACGGACGACCATAGAGATAAGTCAGCTGACTCATTGCCAGAAGTACCCATTGCTTCTGCAAGGGCAGCAAATCGATTTAGTAGCTATTTCTGTAGTTTTTGGAATTTTTGGTGCTGGCAAATTCCAGTTTTGACTGTGCTTAGTTACCATTTTCGTTTCCCTTGCTGTCTCCGTGGCTGTGTGTGTGTGTGTGTGTGTGTGTGTGTGTGTGTGTGTGGAGTGTCATCTCCAGAACACTGAGAGATACAGTGCTGCTAGTCTCTTCTCCTGTTGTCTGCCTGTCTGTAGTCTCAAAATTGTCTCATTCACTTCGGATCTTCCCCAGTGTCACTAGGGATGGGTGGAGGGAGATATGACTAGTTTCTACAACTTCCTGTTCTGCAGGTCATGGACTGGTGTAGAAGGTTGTGGGGTGGAATTTGCCTGTTTTTCCCCGAGCAATAGTTACCAGCAATCATTGTTCCTCACTACTGTATCAGTCTGGTTGGGCTGATCATGAGCAACCCTGGGGCAGTGTGATACTTGTGCCCCCTGCTTCACATAAATTACACCATTGCTCATTTCTGCAGAACCCACTGGTGTGCCCTAATTTATTACCTATAGTACACTTTAGCCTGTCACACAAACTGCTCAAATGCCTTGTTGCCCCACATTGATTATAAGCTTTGGGCTGTCCCATAGAACAGAACCCTCCGATCCCTTACTAAAAAAACAGTTTGGTAGGCACCCCTGACCAGCATCAGTGCTATTTAAGACCACCTTATCCTCCAGCCACCAGTCCAGATTTGCTCTTCATCAGAAATAGCCTCAGGATTACCCAGGACTGTGTAGCATTGTTTAAACCAGTATACTGGGTCTGTGACACTGATGCCTTCATTTCAGAACAACACGATAATAGTCCTATTGGCTGGCTTTGATAAGGAATGACTTCAAATGGTATCTTCAATGAAGATGTTTTAAGTAGTTGATATTGTGCTCAGAATTTCTGTAATTCACTACCCAACTTATAAATAATGCCAAAGTTGCCTCTCCCGACACATGAATAAGGGCATAAATTTCAGCAGCTGTAAAGTGCATGGATATCATTAACAGAGATCTGGCAACAAACATTCTATCAGGAAAGGTCTCCAGACTGCCCCAATAAAGTAAATAAATGGCATTATGCCATTTAGCTGGGTACGTAGGCGCTCTAAAGAAGGAGGTATAGGAACAAGGGTGTGTGCCATCTGCATTTGATGGTGCCTCAGTATCGGCAGTTGAATTAGATTGGGCTTGACTAGCAGCTGAGGCAGAAGCCTCATGTTTTGTATTTGAGCTTTCAGCACATGCTGTTACCATGGGTAAAGTCCTCTCCTGTGTATTTACAGTTTTGTGGACCTTACATCCCCAGGAAACTGTAAGTCAGGGATTGTGTCAAACGCAAGCTTTGTGGTAAATGCAGTGGTGAAGTGCTGCAGGAGATTTCAACTATGTTTATACATGCCATGTCTGAGTCAATTTGGCCAACATTTGTTTATCGCACCAGTAGAGTATCTGTGCCGGGAGTTTTCCTGTAACCCAGTATTAGTATTGGAGTGGGCCTGAGACCCACTGCCCAGTTTTACTTATTTTTGCCAACCTGCTGACTTGAGCGCAGTGTCAAAAGACCAGGTTTGACCATGTGCAGTACTGATATTTGCAGTGGTGTCCATCTTAGGCCAGGTGCACTATCATCCATATTTGCCATATCCGTGGGACATCTTTAGTTAACTTGTGCAGATTGCCTTTAAAAACAAAAGCGGTTCACCACTGGTACCTGGTACAAAGCTGAATGTGCTATTGTTCTCTTTAGGTGTCCTGGTCTCTGGAGCGCATCTCTGGTCGCAAGATTCCTCTGTAGTCTACTGCACTTCTGGCAGTATCCATTCTTCTAGAGAGTCTGCTGCTGCATCAGCAGGCTGTATCTGGGCCTGTACATCTGGTGGGTTTCCTGGCAACATGTCTTGCTTCTGCAATTGTCTTACTGCGATCATATCCTGCAGCTCCAGTTGTCTCTGTCTAAAGTGCTCTTCCTCGGCTTTGGAGCACAGCTTCCAAATCTTCTGGATCTGTACTCATCAGTGTGCTTTCAGGAGAGTGTTCTCTGCATCTGTGATTAAACCATTAGCAGTAATGTTAGGCAATACTTCTACCTCCACTATCTGTGTTTTTTGTTAGGTAACATTCTCAACTGTTACTTCCATTTCCACTGCCTGTTCCACTGTAACAGATGCATCATAAAACAATTCAGCCTCTAGTGCAGCAGAGGCAGTGGAGGAGGCTGTCTCTCCTACCTCTCGTATGTCCATCCTCTGTGAGCTCCAGACACAGTGGCCATCCTGACAGCTGGCGTTCCCCTGCAGGTGTGTAGAAGAATTTCCCGGTGTCCTGGCCAAATTTCCCTGTTCACTAAAATACCATGAACTGCTTAATCTGCATCAATTTCAGTTGGTTAGCATCTGTATCTCTCCTCTCCCAGGACAAGTCTGGAAATAGGCAGAAATTGTCTAGCCCTCTTTTCTGGTCAACAAAAACTAAATAAAATAAAAATAAATAAATAAAAACCTGTAATCATGTGGGAAAGACCAAGAAGAGAACAAGAGTGACTCTCACATAGGACACACTGGTTTGGAAGCATGGATAGGGGCTGTTGCTGATCTTGCTCTACTTTTAAGCACATATATAAATCTGAAATATATTTTGTTTTCATTAATGTGTTTTCTTTCATGTGGACTTTTTAATGGATGTGTCAGAGTGTACTTCCTACTTTATCAGCTGTTTCTTAAAGGTAGTTGCATTTTGTTTTATTGGGTTATTTTGCTTTGTCTCTGCTTTACATTCTTTTTGATGATTTGTGCTTTGGAAGCCAGTAGCACCACATTGCTGCTGTGAGGGGATGAGGTGGAGGTGTCCACCCTCCTCTTGTTGCTGCTCTGTCAGGCCCTGCTGGGGGTTCTACCAGCCTCGTCATAGAGGTTGTCTCCTGAAAGTTTGCTGAGTCCACAGCAGACCAAGGAGATCCTGATTGAGTTTGAGCAGTAGCAGCTTCATATGTTCAGCTTGAAAAACAGACCAAACCCAAGTAAGAATGCCATGGTGGCCCAGTACATGCTGCCTGTACCATCGGCACACAGATAGAGCACTGGCCTGGCCCTTGACCAGCAGTTTGAGAGATCGGCCAAGGCCAACATTGTCAGGGGCTTCCACCACAAACAAAGGTAAGACACTGACTGAGGGCCACCTAGGTAAAGGTGCCTGAAGAATATCTAAAACTGGTCAGGCAGCACGAATACACACACACACACACACACACACACACACACAGTGTATGTATTTTATAATATTAGTTGCAGATGGTTAGCGTTCAAACTGCAGTAGCCAACTGATACCAGACAGTAAATATTGTAATAACAGTCTGAAAACAGTACATGTTTAAGAAAAGACTGACCCTAAACAGTAAATACTACAGAAGTAGGCTGACTATAAACAGTAAACACGTGCAGAAAATAATAAATTACAGAACTCTATTACTGAAAAAAAGGTTATGCATTGCAATGAATGATAGTGATTACATGCTTCTTTTCCTGTAAACCCTGGCAAGATTTTGTAGCTCAATTTGAATTATAATTCCACTGATTGCTTCATTTTTTATGCTCAGTAGGTGAAGTCACCCAATTTACAGCTGATCTGGGATTGTTTGCCCTTTGCTAATACTTCTGCTACTCTGTGGTGCAGTGCTGTCACCTGGGTCAGGGCCAGCCCTTCCCTCTGCATCACAGGTACTTACTCCTCTCCATCCAGTCCCTACTGGGCTTACACCCACTTGTGGGCTGTGCTGGTCTCCTACCTCTCATTCCTGGTGGGGGCATGGAGACATGAGCTTTAGCAAGAGGAGACTGAGCCAAGTGTGGACTTTAGAGTAAGAACAGTGTGAACTATCAGCCAAATTGTGTCTGTGTAATGTATTTTCAAAGGTGTCTCAACAACATCAGGGCTCTACTACACTACAAGCAAACATTCATCATTGACAAATGCTTGTTTATTACCGAAATTATATGCATGAAAACAGGATCTTTGTTTATTGAGAGTTCATCAGCTCCTATTGCTTATTCCTGCCTTATGACATAATACTCTGCTTCTGCAATCACAGTTATTTCCATGGCAACATACTGTGGTGTCACAACAAAGGCTTATGACTGGAAGTTGGAATGAACTATAGGGACAAATCAACTCTAATGGATGAAGATCTCATTTTGTGCAAAGTTCCTCAGTAATAAAATGGGAAGAAGAAATCAATAAAAGAAATATGAAATACAAGCTGATTTGTGTTTAAATATTAGGTTTTCAAAGTTTTCCCAGAGGGTCTGCAGCTGTTTAATATACTGTTTGATTAATAAAAATGGCATAAAATCAATCATTTTGTTTAGTCCATTCGGTACTAAAACTTGTAGTTTGTCTGTTAAGCTAGAATTACTTTATAACATAGAGACATAGAAATTGTCGGCAGATAAGGGCCTTCCAGCCCATCCAGTCTGCCCTATTACTACTAACAACTGCGCCTATCATGTACTGCTAGCATTAGGTTGCACCCCGACTACCAGCAATCCTCTCTGCCTATCCCAGGCATGTTTAAAACCTGTAATCATTTCTGTCCCCACCACCTCCACTGGCAGGCTATTCCACTTGTCTGCCACCCTTTCTGTGAAGAAGTACTTCCTCACGTTCTCTCTGAACCTCCCTCCCTGCAGTTTTATCTTGTGCCCTCATCCTCGGCATCTTTTTTTTGGAATATAGTATTCTCCTGTACTTTATTCTTCCCTATGAGGTACTTAAATGTCTCAGTCATATCCCTCCTCTCCCTGCTCTCCTCCAGGAAGTACATATTTAATTCCTCAGCCTATCCTCATAGGGCTTGCAATGTAGTCCCTAACCATTTTGTTTCCCTCCTCTGAACCGCCTCCACCTTATCTATGTCCTTATGTAGAAGAGGCTCCAGAACTGGACACAGTATTCAAGGTGTGGCCTCACTAATGCCCTGTTTAGTGGGATTATTACCTCCTTTCTGCTGGTGATTCCTGCCTATGCATCCCAGCATCTGTTCACCCCAGGTCTCTTTCTTGCTTGGATCATGCTATCTCCCCACCCCAGTTGATATGTAGCTCCTGGGTTTTCATGCCCTATGTGCATTATCTTACACTTTTTGTGTTCAAACCTAGGTGCCAATCTCTTGACCAATCCTCCAGCTTCCTTAGATCTCCCTCATTCTGTTCACTTCCCTGGTGTTGCAGAGCTTAGTGTTGTCAGCAAACAGGCACATTTTCCCCTTCCAAACCCTCTGCAATATCACTGATAAAGGCATTGAAGAGGACTGGACCCAGCACTGATTCCTGTGATGCCCCACTGGTCACTTTACCCTCTGCAGAGTGAATGCCATTTACCACCACCCTCTGGGTCTTATTATCCAGCCAATTCTCCACCCACTTCACTACTTTCTTTCTCACCCCTGTGCTCCGCAGCTTGTTCAACAGCCTTCTATGCAGCACAGTGTCAAAGGCCTTGTTGAAATCCAGGTAGGTCATATCCACTGCCCTCCCCAATCCACCTCTCTGGTTACCCAGTCAAAGAACTCAATGAGGTTAGTCTGGCACCCTCTCCTCCTCCTGTAAAGTCATGCTGCCTTGGGTCCTGTAGACCACTGACTACCAGGTGTTCCATTATTCTTTCTTTTAGTAGTGTTTCCATGACTTTTCTGACTACTGAGGTCAAGCTGACTGGTATGTAGTTCCTTGCTGCCTCCCTGTTTCCACTTTTGTATAGAAGGACCACATTAGCTCTCCTCCAGACTTGGGTACCCTCCGTTTCCAATGACAGGTTAAATAGGGTAGTCAGAGGTTCTGCCAACTCTTCTCTTAGCTCTTTCAATATCCTGGGGTGCACTCCATCTGTTTGCAAAGTCATATCAACTCTTATTGCCTCCAATTCCTGAGGACCCTTTCCTTGGGAAGGGACCTGTGTCCATTTCTGTGCCCTTCCAGCTCTTATCACTTATTGCTGGCCCATTTTCTGCCCCTCCTTTGTAAAACTTCCCTATCCAGCGACATGTCAGAGGCTGGTACGAGGCTGGTAAGAGACTAACACATTAAGCAAGAACAAAATGAACCCACACAAATACCTTTACTGTGCAACATTTTGGCCAGGCAACATAATTATCTGGCAACATTGTATCTGCCTACATTTTGTCCCGGTGACATTATGTCCACTACATTTTGTCCACGGCATAATGTCTGGCGACATTTCGACCTAGTGCTGTGCCATGGCTTCCTAACTGCCTTCCCTGCCTCCCTTTGTTTTTCCTGGTACCTCTCCCTATCCCTCCTCCTGTGTCTTTTTGTGTTGATTAAATGCTATTCTTTTTTGCGTTAACATTTTCTGCTACCTCCTTAGAAAACCGTAGTGGCCTCTTTTTCCTCTTCCTTGCTGACCTGTTTGACACACATATAATAATTTATAATCACTTTTGCCCTCAATCACCTGCCTTGGTAACTGCTTGACAGCCAGAATACCCATTAATTTTAAACTCAATGGATCAGAACAATGACGTCCTCATAGTGAGCACCTAGCACATCAGAAACTTTTTGTTGACTGTTGCTCATATGTGCTCTTGAATTCACCCTTCAATTTGCAAATTGTGTACCCCACTTAAATTAGCCATATGGGCACCAAGCCACATAAAGTATGAAAGAAATGGCACAAGTGATAAAATGCCTCACATAAATTGACTATCATCATTGTGATGTATAAATATGTTGCCTGTTTCAGGATATTTACAGATGTTGCATGAAGCACAATGGAAAATCCATGTGGTGTTGAGGTAACCAGATTTTACTTCCTCATCAGGACTTTCCCAATTACTGTGTTCAAAGTAATTACTTAGACTTGAGGCTTTAGAGAAAGTTACCTCAGTCCCTGGGAAATAACTTCACTCAATGCAGGATCACCCAACAACATATTCCAATATGAGTATATAACCTTTGCTATATGACCAGCTAAATTGCTGTATTGTGTCATGAAAGTGACCATGTTCTCCTCATTCATATCCTTTTTTCTTTTTCTGCAGCAGTGAGTCTCTTCTAAGCTTCTCTGCTTTGTTAGTGGTTTCATTTAGCACTTTTTAAATACCTTCTCTGTGTTAATCTCCATTGTAGTTCTCCACGTTGTTGTTGATAAATGTTAGAATTCGAACAGTTGCATTAAAGGCATAACATTTCCCCATAATGACTGATTCGAGTGGAGATGTCAGATAGGCACTTTCAGCCCTAAAATTGTATTGGCTGCTGTACTTTTATGACACATGCTTGCTTAGACTTATTCACATAGTTCACGAAACAAAATTATATCAAGAACATGGATTTCCTTATCATTTAAATGATATGCAAATTTCAAATTATTTTCATTTGGACTGATGCATTCATGATGAAATCATGCAACAATTTCTGTCCCCTCCAGACACAAATAATGTAATTTATATATCTGAACTACATTACTATGTGGTCCAGAAATATGTTCATTGTATTGTCAAAAATCCTTTCCGATTCCCAGGCCCCATTGCTATCCCTATTCACTGTAAATAAAACTCTCCATTAAAAGTAAAATAATTACTATACTTCCCACCATGCAGGTGACTCAGGTTTTGAAAATGGACCAGGGTCACTTGGGAGCCACCTGGGAGAAGGGAGATTGAACATCCAGAAACTGCTATAATCCTTCAGGGAAGGGGGACTGGGCATGCCAGAGCTTGGCTGCCACCAGTGAAGGCTAGATGTCAATGGCAAGTGGCCACTCACACTTGTTGGCCAGAGCGTATGCTCTGAGGCATACAACAACTTCAGACTGTGCATGCGAATCATTACATGGACACTGACCTGAGCTAGGAAGAGGTAGAAAACTGGAAGAAAAATCCACTGGGGACAGGATGATCCTGCTAACCTCCCAGGATCTGGATTACCTACTGGGACCCATTCACCTAATGAGGTAATAAGTAGTGGGTACCCTTGGGGATGAAAGTGGACAGAGCTGGGTGTCATGGAAAGGGGATCCAGGAGGCAAAGGTAGCATAAATTGAAATAAAAAGTGAAATAATTATGGAACAAAATAAACTCTAATGCTTTTTATAATGAATTGATCTAGTAAATCAGAGTGTTTATTCTGTGTCAGGAATACGACCACTGTTTCCAACCCTGAACATGGTCAATGTACGATATAAATACTGTATAGAACATCTATTGTGACCCAAAAGTATTTATCTGACCATTGTAAATCTTGCATTTGATAATTGTATGAGTTGTGTCTTTCAAATAACTAGGCAAGTTCTGAATTGGGGATTGGAGTAAGTCCTCCACATACTGAGACAAATTCTGGGAAAGAGAACCTACTCCAGACACTGTAGGGTGTCTTAGTGGGCTGCTCAAATCTTTACATATCTCTGGGATTGTGTACAGACTCAGTGTAATAAGAAAGTCTATTTTAAAAAATGTAGCTGTTTTGGCATTGATATTCTTTTCTAGTTACCGTGTAGCTCATGATGATAGCACTTATAAATGAGCGACTGTAGAAACTGCTACTCATTTATAGCGCTATCCTGATCTGCTACCCTGCAAGGGTAGTGAAGGAATAGTGTACAGAGCAACTAGAAAGGGAGGGATGGGGAGCTGTACAGGAGGGATGGGGGTTAAGGAGGATAGCTGAGCCTGTTGCAACGAGCCAGCCCTGTGGTGTGGTGGTGAGGGAGGCTGGTTATGGTGCAGTAGGCACTGGGTTCAGGACTCACTGGGGTAGTAGTTTTGCCTGCTACTTTCAGATGTGCATTTATTTGTTTATTTTAACAAATTTCTCCCCTCCTCGTGTTGCACCACCCTGGTGTTTAGAATCCTTAGTAAAGGGGTAGGAGCTAAAGCTCCCCATAAGGAGAAATTATTAGAGCACAGGCCCCCCTTACAAAAAAAACACTTTAATGCACAGGAAGTTCATTTGCTGAGAAATGTATATCGTCAAATGCTTTTCAGCGATATACATTTGCGAAAGCGATTGCTGTTTTTCTGTCGCTATCATTGCATGGAACCAGTTACAGCTTGAGCAATCAAAATCATATAGTTTATCTTTTAACCATGATGGGATCTGCTGTCAGCTCAATGTATTGTAATACTCCGTATCATCTAACATTTCCTGAACTTTTTCCAAGTATTTTACTCAGTCACTCACCACAATAGAACCCCATTATCAGCTGTCCTAATAATTAAATCAGAGTTGCATTTGAGTTCTTGAAAGCGGGGGTAATTGATGTGATGGATCTCTGATGAATTTATGATTAAGTCATTTATTTGAGACAACACAGTTTTTTCAAAAGCATAGATTGGGAGACTAAAAGTGAATTGAGGGCTGGAAAGTCATTTGAGATCTAAAAGGATTTATACCCACATTTGTTTGCTTGCCACATTTGTTTGCTTGCCAGGTTCTGCTTGTAATTGCTGTGCTTCAAACAATACTACAGAATGTAGTAAGCTGTCTAAACCACAGAATCTGGAAGGGACTGAGACACCATAGAGGAGGTCCCATATTTGTTTTCTGTGTCTAGGCTGGAATAACACTTAAACTCTGCAATCCTGGCTGCACTGGGTGCCACAGTATTGGAACCTAAGCAAATGAACCTTGGTGCCCTTTGATCCTCTGTGCATTGGGGTAGAATCAAGAATGAAAAGCACCAAAGCCCATGACGCTGTTGCTCATGTGTAAGACAACAAGACCTCTGAACCCAGCCATTGAGAGCAACCAGTCAATGGTTGGCTGAGGACAGGGAAGACTCATTGGAAGACAAGGCAGGTGCATGAGTGAATGTCCCTCCTAGGGGTGTGAAACCCATTGGCCTGAGCAGTAACCAGTGGTAGACAGTGATCCGTGGGTAACACCAGAAGACATGTCAGACCTGAATTGCAGTGTTCCAGGATCTGGCAGAGACCTGCCTGAGACTCCTCTCACAGGGAAGAGGACAGAAACCATGAGTGCCAAACAGAGAGGCCCTCTGCAACATTTATAGTTTTGTAGATTAGTTGGTGATAGGGATATTGCCCTATGCACTAATGGGGCAGAGTGGCTACGCTGCGTGTATCTGGGGCGAGCAATTACTCCACACCCTATGTGCCTCCTGCATAGGATGCACTGAGAGGGGTGCACAGCACATATGTGCCCAATCCCCAGTCATGCGAGAAGAGCAAGGGTGTGCCAGCATTATGCACCATGCACCAAGGTGCATAGTGCTGGCCAGCATGAAGTGCACAGGGGTGCAGGTTGTGCCAGGAGAACCCTTCCATAAGCTCCCTACGCAACCTGTGCAACCATCAGGACAAGGCAGATTGCCCACCCACTTGGACCGCTGCCACCCACCCTGTACACGTTGGTGAGGGCCCTCTACCAGGTGCCCCCACCCAATACACACCCACATGGGGCACTAGACTATGGATACTACCCTCTCCTCAAGGGCACCGCTGAGCCACCCATCACCTGCCCCCTTGTCTTGGGTGGAACTTGACGTGGGTACAGCCCCCGCATCACCTACAGACCCTCCCATCCCAGTGCACTGCTCTAGTGCCACATTGGAGGGCCAGCTGTTTCCTCCTCTCGCCATCACAGCCGCCAGCCATTGCTTCTCCATGGGCATGTTGCCAATGTGCCTGCCACAAAAGGGATTCACTGAGTCACCCGATCCAGGCATCTGGTTGGATACCAGCCAGACCCACGACCCTGCCTCTGGCCGCACTGTGGAGTCCTGTGCACCGGGTGAGTGGGGCTGTGGACAGGTGGCTGGCGGTCATGACTGCTGCTGGTGTGCACCTGTCCCCAGTGTGGAGCTCTGCAGGTGGGTAATGTGCCTCTGGCATATTACTGCCCATTGGTGCATAGCACCCATTGTAAGTCCAGTGTTAGGCCTTTTTAAACAAGCATTTGTCAATGGCAAATGTTCGCTGATGGTATTGCTGTTCTACTGGGTCTTGCTTGTAGACATTTTTACTATATATTCACCCATGATACAGCAGATGAGTTGTAATATCTCATTTTCAGTGGTGTCCTGCCTTGACACATTGTTAGATTGTAATTACCCAGGATAGGGCAGCTAAGAGGCAAGATCTACTGTACTTTACTTTGAAGTGGGCTCCCATGTTTTGACCCCAAAATGTCCAACAGTCTTTTTATGACCTGACGTTATGATCAAGGCAAGTGGAATTTTAAAATCCCATCTGAAAGGTGATTTTGCATTGCGACTGTGACAAGTTTCATAGGTGATTTGAAAAATTACACCTGCCATGTTCAGGAGGTGGGGTCATACAATGGTATGTTGAATATTAGGGGCCAAAATCTTCAAAAAAAATAAAGTTATTAGTAAATGTTGGAACAATTCATTCCTCATAACTTAGCTGTTTTTTTCACTTTTCTGCACCAAATTTTTAATATAATTTTTATGACCACTCCTTCTGAGCATGACAGGTGTCATTTATAAAACAATGGCTGAAATGACATTTTTGCCACAAGTGTTAAAACACATTTTTGGGTAGAATTTGAGAAATGACAGCTGTCACATTCATGAGTTGGTGTCAAAAATGGCTATGTTTAAAATTTGTGGTCAAAATATGGAAAATTACCACAGTTACAAGCGCTGCAGTAAGAAATTGGCAATGAGACTCATAACTTTGTTGTTTTCTCACATTTGTACCCCAAATTTTCAACATACAGTAGCCTTCTATGATCCCACAGAGCCTTCTTATGAGCCCACCTCATCAACAAGGGCAGAGAACATTTTAAATTTTGCTGAAAAGGTGATTTTGTGCCACAAGCATGAAAACACATTTTGTCCAGGATTTGAAAATGACAACATAACCTTCTTATGACCCTGACCCTGCCTTATGAACAAAGGCAGAAAAATGTTCAACTCCTGCCCAAATGTGATTTTGCACAGCGACTGTGAAATTACTCTATCAGGACAGATTTGTCTATTTTCACTGCAATTGTTCATGAGGTGGGGTCCCAAAAAGGCATGTTGAAAATTTGGGAAAAAATATAAAAATTGACAAGTTATGCCACTCAGTTCAAACCCCATTGAAGTACATTGAACCGCATACCTGATTTCCTCAGTTTGCAGTCCGGCTTTGAATAGTGAAGATGTGTCTGTAGTCCAGAGGATTATGGCATTGAACCCTGGTGGTAAACAAGGGCTTTTGGGGTTGCTTAGTGGAGGGTGCAGGGACTAACAGCGCAACGGACATTGATGTATGTTTTCCTTTTACAGGGTTAAAAAATTATGAGGGACACTTTTCTTTATTTCAGATGGCATCAGCGACACTGTGGGATTAGGCACCCACAGTGTCAGTGTGTTATGTTTGTGGGGTGGGTGGTGGGTGCTGAAGAAGGAGGGTTCAGTGCATCGAACAGTTACAGGAGTGGCAGCAACAGACAAGGTGGTGACACTGTGGATTGGGCACCCACCGCATCAGTGTTATGTTTGTGGGGGGTGGGTGGTGAGTGCTGAGAGGGAGGGTCGGTGGGGGGACAGTTACTGGGGCACCAGCAACAGACATCAGTGGACAGTTTTCTTTGTTACAGCTTGCATCTGCAAGAGTGTGGGACTCTTCCTGGATGTTTGAAATTCTCAGCAGGCTGATCATGGCAGATCAGCTATGCTTGCTGGGTGCGTAAATCAAAGGAAAGAGACAAACCATTATTGGGTCAGCTTTTTCTCTTCAAATACACACAATTTCTGCCAAGCAAACCAAAACTGTATCATGATCAGCCTGGCTGATGATTGGTGTGGCAATGGCACACCTTAGCAGACCACTCTGCATTGGACTGACAGTGTCACGCCTCTCAAAAGGCAATTCTCATAGCAAGATGTTTGCTTGAGTGTGAGCACATGGCTAATATAAAAGAAGGTCTGCCCAGGTGAAGACCCAGGATTTTCTTAGACTGTTATGAAGCCTAACCTTTGTGATGTCATGAATTAATTTGGAATTTGGATGTTTCCATTTTGTGTATTACAAATAGCTTGTTGAAAATGAGTACTGCAGTACCTTGTTAGCCCACCTGGACTTTGTTTCATCTAAACCAGACATTCAGGGCAATGACTACACAGGAACTCCAAGGGCTTAGGGACTGGGGAAGGGATTTAATCTGGTGCATCAGCTACTGTAGGTGGGGAATTGTGTTAGTTTGTTGTTGTCTGTTTATTTGTCTGGTCATTATTTTTGCACTTAATTGCATTTCTCTAATCCTGTGTCTCCTCTCCACCCATCGCCACCAACAAATCCGTTACCTCTGATGCTTGCACTAGTGGGCTGTTATTGTATCTATAGGGTCTTCCTATATTATTAAGAATGCTCTTTATTGTATATGGGTATTTATTAATTTCGGGATCAGCAACGTTGTACCTCTATGTGCATGAATGATTCACACTGGACAGAGGCACCATGCCAACAAGAGAAGAACTTAATGTACATCATCAACCTGGGGCCAATTATCTAATAGTAAAGATCTTAAGCTACCCCTTGAGGCTTTTGAGTTACAGTTAATTTCTAAAAGTAGCCCAATGTCACTTTTAATTCTGAGCTACTATATTGCTTTTCTTTTTACAGTTTGTGCATTGTTTAAAATAAATCTGTACAGAATGGTTGACATCTGTGTATTTTATGTTATACGGGAGGGATAAAATATTGCTGCTATACTGGAGCACAGCATATCAATGGGACCAGTGTGTTTTATCCACAGTGGTCACCAGTATGGTAAAGATGTTGCCCCACAACTGATGCCATTGCAACAAAGAATTCCTCATCAAATTAAAAGAAAAGAACTTTACTACAAAGCAAAGTACTACAGCAAGGGTTACACTAAAGCATATGGGTGGACAGCTATACCATATTTTAAAGAAGCACAAAATTATGCAGACCCTCCCAATAATCCATGACTTTCATGACCCTAAAACATATTACCCCTAAAATGAGTTGACAGTACGGTTAGATCATACAGATGAAGTGAAGAGGTTTGCTGCATTCAGTTTTTCTAGACTGTTTCTAAGACCTAAGATCTAGTCACTTCACAGTTTTGCTAAAATCTAATATTACCCCATTCCCAATTTAGGGTCTTAACTTTGATTCACAACGGGGCCTGCCTACAACATTTCCACAGTAGCCAGCCACCTGAACCCTTTCTTTGACCTTGGCCCCAACAGACTGCAAAAGGGGTCTAGGAATATTGCAGAAAGAGTAGCAGTTTCTTTGGTGTTGCTAGCATTACCACCATGGCTGAAGTCATAAAGGTTTTCTGGTTACCTGCCAGGGGCAGATGAAGAGAGACACACAGGAGCAGAGTGTGAGCAGCTCTTCCTGACACCCCCACACTGTTTCTTGACCTCAACAGATGGACAAAGGAATCAGGCACAAGATACTAGCACCTAATTTGTTTACTGACACCCAGTGGCAGTCAGAGCAGATGGTTAGAGGCCTCAACAGGTGATGTTTTAGTATAAACATGCCCATTCAGTAGGTGCAACCATGCTTTGTTCCCTCTAGACCCATGGGACTGTGGGAAAGGTGAGAGATCAGAAATTCACCTGAGCACTAGGAGAGCCCGTTAGAGACTCCCAAAGCCTCTTGACATGCCTTCACATGGCAACAGCCAATCAGAGAAGTGTAGGCAGAGTGAAATCCAGCTGAAGAAAAATAGTCCAAATCAAGCAGCTAATCAGAGGTTCCTTGCCCGAGAACTAGAGGTGTCAAACATGCAACCTGTGGGGATGAAAGGAGCTGTCCCAAACACATACGACTCGGTTTCATGAGACCTGAGCCAACCTTTGCCGACTTGACTCAGATTGGCTCGGATCGCTGACATTTTTTCTCCTAGTTTTCAGCCCTGCCTGTCATGTGACAGGTCAGAAGAGAGCTCGTGAGTTGGTGGCTCAGATGCTCTGGTTTGCGCATGCACAAACCGGAGTATAGCTGGATGCAGAACTCTCCTTGGCACCATTTGAGCCAAGCCACCGAGAGAGAAGAGCTGCCAGTCCTTCAGTGAGCAAGCGGTCTGGCAAGAAGGAAAGAGTCTCTGTGGTTGGATTTGAGGATTTGGACCATCTGGCACCAAAAACAAAATAAAAAAACAGAGAGAGCATTAAAGAAAGAAACAAAGAAGAACTGAGAGGGTAGGGTGGGGACTTGGGAGGCATGTGGGTTAGGGTCAGGGAGTGGGGGAGAAAGCAACTGGTGGGAAGGAAGGGAAACAATGGGTCTGCATGCATGGACCAGTTACTTCCACAGGAAAAACTAAGAAAATAATAAAAAAAACAACCTGAGAGGGTCAGGACTTGGGAGGGACGTGGGCCAGAGACTGACTGTGTGTGTGTGTGTGTATGTGGGGGCTCATGCCTGATGACAGAAGCTGGCTGCCAAACAAAGGATAAGGTACTAGTGGAAAGAGACTATGTGTGTGTTTGGGGGCAGTGAGGCTGCATTAAAGCACAGCAGTGGCACAATGCAAGTGCAGCACCAGACAGAAACAGAAGCACAAGTGCTGCAGTGCAAGAACTTGGTCAGTCTAGTTCAGTTCCACTGCACTGGCAGTTAGTTGTCTTGGCTGCCTGGCAGTATAGCCCTTGAGTAATATGCTATGAATGAGCTTGGTTGGACATCCAGTAGACAGACCTGGGTTTGATTCCATTTTCCCACAACCTCCACATGCATACTGTGTGACTCTGAGCAAGTCACATAACCTTCCCAGTGCTCCCGGGTTGCCCCTGAAAACAGGCACCTGTGCCTTGTGGGCCCAATCTGAGAGTAGAGCAGTGACTGAGCTTCTTCAGCTCAGCAGGAATACTGACATACTGTGAGACACTGAGAAGTCTCTTGTGTAACCACCCGAGCTGTGTCAGAGCAGTGTCACCAGCCATTTCCACACAAGTAGGAGTCAGACAGGACCATATTTTTTTTTGTAGTCCTATCAAATAAAGGCTTGCATGTTGCATCACAAGTGAAACATTTTGAAGGAAGGAGGCAGTCTGGCAGTTGAGTAGCCTCATCTGCACAATGCCAACCATCATTTCCCACACAAGCAGGAGTCAGGACAGGAGGACCATTTTATATTGGCTTGCACATGCGCAACCAACATATTGCAGTAGTAGCAGATTTGGAGGCATGGTCACTGTTGGGCAAATGCAGGGCATGCATCAGTAGGTGCGTCCTCATTCCCCAATAAGCCTGCATGCCAGTGCCACACTACGCATACATAATGTGGCAAGCACATCTAAGGAAAGGTCCTCTGCAATGCGAGCAAAGCTGCTTTCCCTGGTGAGAAAAAACATTTAAAATGATGGCACACTGCCTGCCATAATGCCGACTTGGGGTGCCCAATCCCCTGTCAGCATGCCCTGCCCCAATGTATATGCCAATGGGGAGCCCTCCCCATCAGCATAATGTACCCCATTTTTTATGTGCAGAAGGGTGCCCAAACACCCTCGACTCTTTCCCCATGCTTTGTTTGTGTGCTAATGGGGTGCCCAATCCCCATCAGCTATAGCATCCCCCAAAACACTTAGGTGGCATGCTGGGAGCCCTCCCAGCATGCCAAATCACCTGAGAAATAAAAACTGTCCCACAGTGTTTTTTTTTTCTTTAACCCTGTGAAAAAGAAATGGTCCTCGCCGCCTCCCTGCCCCCTCCAACAACCCGCGCCCACCCTCTGCGCACCTGCCTCCTGACAACCCCTCACCCATACTTACCTCTTGAGTCTGGTGCGATGATCTTCAGTGGACCGGCACACATCTGCACTCTTCAAAGCCAACCACGTGCTGAAGAAATGCCAGTAAGCTGTATAATGGCATAAATAGGGTTTTCAACTTTGGTGCATATCTAGCGGGCATTTTTTGGAATTTTTGCTGGGTACTGCATTGTGGGGTTATTGGGACCCCTCCTCATGAATTCAGTCACTGTCATGGCGTTACTCTGTTCTGAAAGGTGATTTCATGGTCACTGCGCAGAATCACCTTTCAGGACTGAGTAACAAAACAACAGTGCCACCGTTCATGAGGGGCTCCTCAAAAAGCCTATGTTGCAAATTTGGTGAAAAAAAATCCTAAAATGGCTGTTTTGCTAAGCCGCATTGCGCTGTTTCCACGCACGTCAGAACTTTGTGAATTTATAATATTGTTACTCCAGATTTTCAACATTGGCATTATTCCACACTCCTGATGAACAGTACAGCTGTCATTTTACATATCCTGGCGAAATGTGTTTTCACATCCAGCACAGAATAGCGTGGTTCTGGTGTGAAATCAGTTTTTGGGACAGTTTGAGGAAATGACGGTGACACTGTTCATGAGCAGAGGTCCAAAATGCCTGTGTTGAAAATTTAGTGCAAACTCCATAAAATGACTGTGTTACAAGCATGCATTGAGTAGTTTCCATGCACCCTTGTAACCCTAAAATTTGCAATATTTCATGCCAGATTTTCAACACTGGCATTTTTTCACACCTCCTTATGAACAGTACAGCTGTCATTTTCACATCCTGCCCAAAATGTGTTTCCGCACCTGTGACGCACAATGGCGTGGTCGCTGTGGGAAATCAACTTCTGGGAAAGATTCACAAAATCACAGGTCCACTGTTCATGAGGGAGGTCTCAAAATGCCTATGTTGAAAATGTAGCTAGCAAACTCCCCAAATAATTGGGTTTCAGACATGTGTTGCGCAGTTTCTGTGCATGCTTATGACTTCCCAGTTTTCATAATTTCACTCCAGATTTTCAGTGTTGCCATTTTTTTATGTCTCCTCATGAACAATACAGTTGTAATTTTCCACATCCTGCCCAAAATGTGTTTTGTCCCTGTGTTGCCAAATGGCATAGCCGCTGTGCAAAACCACTTTCAGTTAACAAACTGATTGTGTCAGCTCATGAGGTGGGCTGCCAAAAGCCCATGTTGAAAATTTTGAGTGAAAATGCCAACACGCCTATGGTGTTAGGGTTTCAACAGTAGCACCCCACCCCTAGAGACTGATAGGCATCGGGGGTGACTTGGATCATCGGCTGTAATTCTCACTCCATTTCACCCCACTCCCACCCTGCAGCCAGTGACAGGCATTGTGGTGTGCCTTGCACTGTTCAGTCATAAGGTTCACCCCATTCTCCTATACTGCACCCACCTCAGCGTATTTCCTTATGGAATGGGGTAGGTATAATCTTAAAGACCCCCAAGCACACCGCGACACTTGTCAGTGTCTACAGGAGTAGGGTGAGGTACAATGCCATAGGCGTATAGCTGGCGACCCAAAGGCACACCCCAATCCCTGTTGGTTTTATAGGGTGGGGTGGGTTACGCCACTTCAATGCTTTACTGCCATTCCAATTATGAGTCTCTAACTCCAGCACTGCCAATGCTAATGCCAGCGAGACAACATTCAGCATTGACAAATGCTTGTTTTATGTAGTCCTGTAAAATAAAGGCTTGCATCACATGTGAAACATCTTGGAGGGAGGGTCAGCCCTACAGTTGAGTAGCCGCTGCCTGCAAAGTGTCACCAGCCATTTCACACACAAAAAGGAATTGGGACAGGGACAGGAGGACCATATTTCTTTTGTGTAGTCCTTTCTAAGAAAGGCTTGCGTCATGTGTGTGATGATATGCTTTGGAGGGAGGGGCAGTGGATGGGTTGTGGGATAACAGATGGACCAGACACCAAACTTCAGGTTCAACACACAATCTCTGTGTGATGCTTATTCAAAATACATCAAATAAGCTTCAGCAATGGCATATTCCTTCTTCAGTACATCAGTTTGCAGCAACAGACTGTGAATGTCCTTCCTCTGCACTAAGCCAGCGCCTATTGACACTGAGCTCTTATCTAACTTATCAGCTGAGATTTAACCTCCACCCTATGTTTGCTTGGGTAATGGGGCTCAAATAGAAAAAACAAAACAAGCTATAGACAAAGACCCTCAATGCAGAATCACTGAAAAAAGGTTACCCCAAAGGGCACTGGCAACAAATCATGTTTCAAAGAAATACAACATCATACATACTTCCATAATGCAAAGCATCATGGGATATATGCAAATCACCATGACATTTCAGACTTGTTCAGTTTACAGCATTACATGTATTGTAAATAGCACAACTAACTTAATTTCTATAATAATCACCTAGTGCTTTTTATCATTATCAAAAACACCTATTGCCATGGTATTTTCATCATTTACAGGTTTCAGAAACATAAGGTATATATATCAAGGTATTTTATGACATAGTGCTATTACATACTAAATCCATAAATGATAAACACAATCTGTTTTACATATGCTTGGAGGTCACCACAATAACCTCCTGTATGAGGACCTGAGAGGAAAAGGAAAATTAAAGAGGACACTATAGCATAGTCAAGAAAAGAAAGGAGGTGCCCATAGGCGCCCAACCTACGGACTAGAAATTGTAAAAGATATATTAGGCTAAGAAAATAGAAAACTGTTGCAACAGATTTAAAAATAGGTCAGTTTCAAGAGTGGCAGGAGCTCCCTTCATATCCCCCACTTTAAGAGAGAGAAGCAGTTATTGCAGACTGCTTACCACCTTCCTGTCCCAGAAAGGGATGGAGCTTCCACCCATCCATCATCAGAAGCTGTGTCTCAGGGTCCCTATTAATGATAAACATTCTATCATAAACATAGTGGATGTCATCATTCTTTACCCTGAGGCATTAACACATTTCTCAACAGAGACTAACGCTACCTTTCCATCTCCTTTTAGGAAAGTCTGTCATATTCTTTAACCAAAGATCTGGACGGCTGTAAAGTCCAGTACCATAGAAAGACTTTCTGGGGTGAGTAATTACCTGCTCGAACCCCACCAGAAATGTCAATTTAAGCAGGGGCCCAGTCCTAGGTTCAACCTCTACATGAACCCACTATGTCTCTTGATTCATTTATTTCATGTGCTACTGATACAGACACCTGAGGGTAGACACTCTAGGTGTTACCCCAACACAGTTTCCAATCTATTTTCCACCCACCTTCCTTTTAGGTTTTCCATCAAAAAATAAAATAAAAAATAAAACATTTGTACCACCTCCTTGATCTTCACATATTGTAACATTTTGGCAACATTAGTAGCATCTTTAGCCTGCAGTATACCCTAGTCAATACTGTCAATAGACTTAGCTATATTAATACAAGGAAAATTCCTTCAGCCTCACAGGCTTCTTCTTGCTTGCTTGGAGTCTTCAACCCCAGCACAATATCACTAGGCACAGTCTTACCTGGGGTCTCACATTCAAGTTCCATACTTGCATCTCTGACCTCCAACGGTAACATCTTGAGAACACGGAAACAAAGGAATATCCTGCTCAGTCAGGGGTCCTCCTCCAGCTGAGCCCATGAAAATCATCCTGCGACTCTTTATCCAAACTCTTTGGCAGGGATCTCTTGAGCACCTGGCACCAGTGTTCCACCTCTCTGCATAGTCAGTCTGCCTCCAGCCATTGCCCACTCATCCAGTGGATCAACCTCATCAGGGTCTTCACCTCGGGGTGTTGTCTCGCACCTCCAGTCTACCTCAACCTGCATCTCTTTGTCATCTTCAGGTTTGGCCTTCCTCTGAGCTTCCCGATCCAGTCCAGGCAGCAGCTTCTCTCTGTCTGTCAGTCATGGTTCGGTCAGAACTCCATGGACTTTCTTCTCCGGGAACTCCTGGTGCATCAGTCCACCTGGGATATCTGGGTGATATCCACCAAAAACATCCCTCTTGGCCAGTCCATTTGCTTCCAGCAAGTTATCCCACTTTGACACCAAGTCTGTGGAGGGGTGTAGGATAACAGATGGACCAGACACCGAACTTCAGGTTCAACACACAATTTCAGTGTGATGTTTATTCAAAATACAGGCAATAAGCTTCAGCAATGGCATATTCCTTCTTCAGTACATCAGTTTGCAGCAACATACTATGAATGTCCTTTCTCTGCATGTAGCCAGCACCTACTGACACTGACCTCTGATCTAACTTACCAGTTGAGATTTAGCCTCCACCCCTATGGGGCCCTGTTTGCTTGGGTAGTAGGGCTCAAATAGAAAAAAATACAAGCTGTAGACAAAGAACTTCAATGTAGAATCACTGAAAAAGGTTACCCAAAGGGCATTGGCAACAAATCAAGTTTCAAAGAAATACATCAAACATACTTCCATAATGCAAAGCATCATGGGCTATATGCAAATCACCATGACATTTCAGACTTGTTCAGTTTACAGCAAATTACATATATTTTAAATAGCACAACTAACTTAATTTCTATAATAGTCACCTAGTACTTTTACCATTATTAAAAACACCTAGTGCCATGGTATTTTCAACATTTACAGGTTTCATAAACATAAGGCATATACATCAAGAGATTTTATGACATAGTGCTATTACATACTAAATCCAACAACAATAAACACAACCTGTTTTACATACGCTTGGAGATCACCACAATAACCTCCCTGTATGAGAGCCTGAGAGGAAAAGGAAAATTAAAGAGACACTAAAGCATAATCAAGAAAGGGAAGGAGGTGCCCATAGGTGGCCAGCCTTATGGACTAGAAATTGTAAAGGATAGATTAGGCTAAGAAATAGAAGAACTGTTGCAACAGATTTAAGAAAAGGTTGGTCCTCAAGAGTGGCAGGAGTTCCTGTCACAGGCAGCTCTTGGTAGCTGCATAGTAGCCCAACTTGTTGTCTTGCTAGTTAACCAGCTCAAATTCCTTGCCTTGAGACATGCACTAACTACTCATCATCATTGCTACCTGTTTCCCAAGGTGACCTAGGAAGGTTTTTTTTTGTTGAATTTTGTTGATCCAGTAAGCCTACTAGCTAAGAAGTCCCTTTTCAGGGGTGACGAGGGAGGGGGGATACAGATGGTAAGCAACTGAAATTGAACTAGATTAAGCTGTTGGTGGTATTTTAGTAAATGAGGGAAATTTGGCCAGGACACCAGAGAAATTCCCTACTGAGCTATAGGGGAACCCTTGCTCATTTGATGAGCATGGAGCCAGTCAGTCAGCAACAGACTATCAAGGGAAGGTGTTGCTTTTGCAAGACACAGAAACTTCAGAACAAGGAATTATGAGCTCTAATGTAGAATGCCAGGATAATTTGGAACAGCATGGTATGGATGAAGAGAGACTACAACAGGATTTATTGATAAAAGAATCTCATTTGGAATTACTCATGTCTGGTGTTGAGCATATTGAAACAAGGGATGGTACTAAGTTACCTGTAGAGGAAGAAAAAAAGCAAAAGGGTGAGTTAAGTTCTTCTATTTTGCAGGTGAAAAAGCTTATTTCAAGACACCTTAACAGAGCCTGTACCCAGTCCCCTGTCTTAAGACTTTGTTTTATTGCCTTTTACTGATGAACAATCTGCTTGGACTCCTGATACTGCTTTATCTAAAGCAGGGTGGATTTTGCAGTATGAAATTTGGGTTCCAGATCCAAATATTCCATTACCTGGTATTGAGACACAAGAACACAGAACCTTATCTCTGACCCTAAGTATATCTCCTGACGACATGGACACGGATGGTCTGCATACTAGTGGTGGTGCTTGAATGTTAAGTGACAGGGTGCGGCTTTTGACCTTTGATGCAACTGTGCCAGACGCTAGCCTGTTATTGATTCAGTACTGTTGGATAGAAGACACCAGACTGACAAGGAGCTCTCATGCAACAGCAATGGAATGTCAGGAACCCAATCTCAGAGACAGAATTCTACAGGTACTTCTTTCTTTAAAGATAAAGCATTTACAGTGAATACAGGGGAACCAGGTAGTTCAAAGAACAAACTCAGGCTCCTAGTTATGCAAATTTATTCAAAACCTGAGGAAGCTGCTAAACAGTGCTTTGCAGTCTGTTTATATTGTAAAGGAGGTCTAGACTTGCCCCCAGACAGAAATTATGTGGTGAAGAAACTCATTATTGATTCCTTACATTTTATGCCAGATGAAGTGTATGTGTTTATACATGATGTTGGAGACCATAATTTTGATATTAGTTTCTGTTCTGTAACACTCTTAGATAGATTTTGGGTGGCATATTATGAATAAAACACACCATTATGGAGACCATTTGTGTGCATCCCCATTACCAGACCTACTGCTAAAATTATCACTGTTTTGTTTTGAAATGAAGGAGGAATGTGCTGGACATTGTTTACTGGTTAGAGAAAAGATGTACTATCAATGATATTCCTAATACTATTATTGATGAAAATGGTTTTTGGACTGGGGGTGGAAGTTCTCAGTTCAACTGAAATTAAATAAAGATGGCATTCAACATTTGCCAAATTGTTTTTATATTGGAAGGGATCGGTATACTTTTAATCCAGGTCAACCTCGATCCTGTTATTGTTGTGGCTGTACCTCACATCTAAATTCGGACTGTATCCAACTAAAATGCTCAGTTTGTGGAGCTCTTGGTCATTCTGCTACCACTTGTATTGTTCCTCCATCCTGTAATCTTTATGGAGCGGAAGATCATGTGCTTCGATCTTGCCCATGGGCTGCTCACAACTCTTCCAATTTTGTTGAACATGACTTCTATATTAACAAAGTTACTGGATCACGTCTCAGACATCAGCAGAATTGGCACCCTCCCCAAGAAAGTGGGCTCAGTTCCAAGGCCAGCCCTCAGCCTTCTAAATTTTCAGACAACACTTCAAATATTACCTCAAAGTTTCCTCAACAGCATGGACAAATATGCCCCCCTTCAGAGGACCCAGAAATGAGTAATAGAGCACAGGCTCAAACTGTTTTCCAAAAGAATCGGACTTTCAGGCAGTGCCTAAGAAAAAGATCCTTGAGAAAAAGTGAAACAGTCCCTTGACTCTCCTCCAGTTTGTACTCCGACCCATATGAGCCTTTTACAAAGCTGGGGTATATCATGGAAGATGAGGACTCAAATACTCTTCCATTCAACTCAAAGTGACTCTTTGACTGGTAAATTAGACCAACCAGACTTTCCTAAGATATAAAAACTAGTCACTAGATCGCAGAGAAAGAAACTTGTTTAAAATTCAAATTGTCAACAGTATAAGGTCAGATTTTAAAAGAACAACTGCTTATGCTTTGTTACAGTCCTTGCTGAATGATTTGTTTCTTTTACAGGATACTAGACTTTATACTGCCCGTGATGTTTCTATAGCTTCTAAAGAATGTTTTTGGGTAATTTTTTTGTCTCTAGGACAAGGGCTCTGCACTGGTATTGGGATATGTTTTACCATATCAGATTATACGTTGCAAAAATTATTGATATTGAACCAGGCAGAGCTATGTTACTAGATATTATATTGCAGGGTGTATATTTTAGAATTATTAATTTGTATGCACCACAACAAAAGCATTAAGGGTATCTCTTTTCCCAAAACTAAAACCATTTTATTTATGAGTAGGCAACTTATTTGGGGCAGTGATTCAATAATAAATATAAAATCACATGGTAAATTGTATTGTGATGCAATGAATTGAAATGATAATTAAACAAACAGCTTTAAAATATGCTTTTGATCAAAATAAAATCCCTACCTTTTTTAGAGGTTTTTAAATTCAAGAATTGATTATTTTTTTGTTTCTCCTCTATTACCTATTGCAGAGGCATTAACACAGGTAGTTGAGACTTCAGATCATTGCTTATTGAGTCTTACAGTCTCATCTTTTACTACCCATTTGTTTGGTAGAGGATTTGAAGATTTAATGCAGGTCTTTTGGAGAATTCTGAATTTGTGCAGAAATTAAAAAGTTAGTGGCAAAATATCGATACTATTTTTGTATGATTCGCCTATAGATTGGTGGATAGACAAGTATGTCTAATTGATGTTTTGAAATATCAATCTAAAATTGTGGCATATCAGAAACAGAAAAATGATGCTTCCTCAAGGAGAAATGTAATTTCAAGATTTCTTCTCTGAATCAGGGAGAAGTAATTGATAAAATGGAACTTTCTGAAATTAAAGAGCAATTAGTGCAATTACAATATGATAGAAAACGTTAGAAAAGAACAAAGATTTGGCACCACAGGAAGAAATCCCAAACGAACCCCTTTGAAGACTGTGAAAAAGAATTCAGACAAACATATGACTTCGATACAGGATCATAAGAAGTCTTTTGGTTATTGGGGTTGAAATGCTAACAGTTTTAGAAACTGGTATTATTCAGAAGTTTGGCTCTTCCTTTGGGATTTCCGATCAGATGCTATTACTTTTACAAGCTGCCGATTTACCAATAATAACACAGCAACAATGAATAAATCTAATGCACCCCATTACAAGTGAAGATTCAGGTATAGTTATAAAAATGTTAAGGAATAATACGCCCCAGGCTCTGACAGACGCCCTCATAATTTTATGAACTGTTTTGGGATTACATGCCATCCATTCTATTACAACTTTTAATGCTTTTCTTTTGAAGACAGGATTACAGATAGTATGTATGAAGGTCTAATGATCTTCCTATTTAAGAAAGAAGATAGAACAATAATAGATCATTGGCATCCTATAACTCTTCTAAAGCAATTGAGTAATAGATTTGGCTAAAACTTTAGAATCTTTAATACACTCTTTATAATTCTGTTCTATCCCAGGTCACAGTATCCAAGATGCTTTAATTTTGTTAAGGGAATTATTTTCAAATAAATCAGATGTTTAAAGTCCAGGGCATCCAATTAATTTTGACCAAAATAAAACCTTTGATAAATTAGTATAAGAATACTTATGGTTGGCCTTACAAATGTATGGGTTTCATTAGTGTTTACAAATTGGGTACAATTATGCTATGCTTTAGCCTTTATAAAACCTTATGTTAATGGATGGTTAGGCTGTATTTGTTATATTAGGTGAGATGTTCATCAGGGCTTCCTTTAAGCACGCCTTGTTTGTTTTAGCATTTGATCCTATAATAAGAATACTAAATATTTCCCTTTATTATATGGTATCAGCTATCCTAAGTTTGGAATGTTAAAACAATTAGATATGTTGATGATCTCTGCGTTTGTTTTTCTAATGAACACACAGGCCTCCTACTATGTAAAGTATTAACTTCATTATTACAAATTATTGGTTCTAGTATAAATACAGCTAAAAGTGTTTGTATAAGCCTCTGGAGGATTCAAGGGTGATGTCAGAATAGGAGATATAGTTATTTCTGATTCTCCTCAGAAAATTTTGGGAGTATACTTTGGGATCGGAAATATGGCGTAATATAATTGAGAAATATGTATTAACAAAGAGAATTGGAAGATGGGGAAGAAGAAACAAGTTTTATGATCAAACGTTCCCATTTTCCTTTTTGAGTCATATTTTTTATTGCCAACATTTGAAACTGCTTTATTAGCCTGTTTTTCACTGGATTTTGGGGAAGCAGGCTCAACACAATAAAAGGAACATTTTATATCTCGATATTAAAAGAGGTTGGTTCAAATGGTTCAACCAGTAGTTTTTTCTTTTTACATATTTTTAGCTACAAATTTGTAGCCTATACTCGGGAGAGTGAAAAACTGTGGAAACCAGGGTAGTGGCGCATTTGTAATTTATTTTATCAGAATGGCAGAATGCAAATTTTATTCATGAAAACAAGAGGTAATACAAATTATCTCTAGATTGGAATAGATTTTTGATTTAATTCGGATTTGAATGTATCAATGGTAGATGCAAAACAATACTCTGAATACAATTATACAACACTGTCATCCAAGGTAATTTTCTAGAGAGTCCATTTATAGACTTCATAGAAAGTGAACAAAAGAGATAGGGAATAGGATTATTAATGATAGAATTCCTAAGCATGTATGGGACATAGAATTGTTAGGGGTAGAGATGCAGCAAATTTTAAATCCACCAGCGAAGTGGATGTAAAGTAAGCCACTTCCGTTGGCAGAGCACATCGTGAAGTGTACCAAAAATCTTCGCTTAGCCTTCTCATTATGACTTTGCATTGTCATTCTGCCTTAGCGTGAAGTAAGGGAAGTGACAACAAAATAGGCAGTCCCCCACACATCACATGGCTTACAGTACTGTAAGTCACATGCTTTAGCCAGGCAGGAAGGAAGTGAGTCAGAGAAGCAGTTACTTTCACTTTCTCCTTTTCAGTTATGGAGGGAGGAGGCTTTTTGGTGAGAGAGGAGAGCATTTTGTTTCCAGTGATTTTGTGCCACAAAACCCAGCTTTTTAAAAGCTACATCTTTATTTAGTTTTTGTATTGTGTTTGTGATTGTTTTTTGGTACTAATTTTATTTTATAAGTTTTGTTTTGTTTAGTGTGTGTGTGTGTCTGAGTGTAAGACTGAGTGTGTGAAGGTTACGCGATCGGAACTCGATAGTCGGGAGTTGTGTGCGATGAACCCTGGACAAGGAGAGTCTCTGGCCTGTGGGTGTTGGCAGAGGAGAGGAGGCGACACTTGTGGGTGGTCAGATGTTACTGGACCGCCTCTGACTCTTGGGTGTTGCTTCCCATGGAAGCAGTAACAGCACCAGTGCCACCGGTGGCTGCTGTGCATCTACCTACTCGCTATTACCACCACCACCAGTAGCAGCTGCAGGTGCTTCAGCAGCACCCTCCATCACCTCCACAGCCACAGGTGGAGCCCCAGAAAATATAGATGGTCCAAGGATTATATCTGGTCTACCCCACAGCTCCTCAGTGCAGGAGTTTTTAACTGTGTGGGGAAGACTGCACATTGGGTTTGCTGTCTGTGCAGTGTGCTAATGTGCCGTGGCCCCTGGGGACAATTTGGGGACTGGTGGCTGGTGCATGCATATGGCAGACCACCACAAGGGAGGAGTGGCAGGTTGCCACTGAAGGGGCCAGGTGTCCACCTGCTGGCCATTCTGTGACAGTGGCTAAGGGTGCTGGGGGTGAAGTTGTGCCTCACCACCACAGCAGGAGGAGGGAAACTGCAGCAGTTGCTCTACCACCACCACCACAGCCACCAGCACCACCCTCTCCACCACCACCATCACCACTACCTGGGTTTCCAGCTGCATTGAACCCACCACAGTGCCTGCAACACAGGCTGACATTGCTCTGATGTGGGCAGCTCTTGAGGAGAACAATGAGGGATGGGTGCTGTGCAGCAGCAGGTAGATCAAATCCGTCACAGCAGCTGCAAATAGTAACAATGCTGCACCTGCTGCTCGAACACCATGGCCTCCCATTAAAGGATTGTTTTCTGACCCCCGCTATTGTGCTGTACTGTTTTTGTGTGTTTTTGTTGTTGTTTAATAATAGACATTTTCCTTCTGTTGTTACAGTGCTTCAGTAATGTTGACTTTTTGTTTTAGTGTGCTTGTGGACAAGCTGTTGTGAGCAGTGCAAGTATGATGTGTAACACTGCATGTGCAGTCAGTGTTGTTTCCTGTGTTTTCATTTTATTTTATTTATTTAGTTTTGTTGACCGGGTAAATGTACTAGGCAGATTCTGCCTATTTTCAGCAACTCGGGGAGGAGGTATAAGATGAAATGCCAACTGACCTTGAACCAGAGGAAGCTGTTGGTGGTATTTTTAGTGAAGGAGGAAATTTGGCCAGGGCACTGTGGAAATTCCCTAATCTTTTCAAGAAGTGCAATGGGATCTTTAACATCCACCTGAACTACCACCAAAACAGGCAGATGGGACCTCGGTTTAATGTCTCATCCAAAAGACAGCACCTCAGGAGTGCAGCACTCTTCATGCTGCACTACAGTGTCAGTATCAGGATATTAACCCAAGTGCCTGGTGTGGGATAGAACCCACAGCCTTCTGATCTCTTGCCCTCAGAAGCGAGTGTACTACCTGCTGAGCCATTGACACTGCTCCATGTGTGTGTGTGTGTGTGTGTGTGTGTGTGTGTGTGTGTGTGTGACATCAGACATTGTGTAGTGTGTTGCAAACATATATTACTGTTGCTGACTTGTTGCAGTGTTTATGCTATAAAGAATAGCAAGCAGAATACGGTATATTTTATTTTCACCATCATCAGTGGACTAAGTGATACAATATATTTTCAGAGATGTCTTGCCAGAGTGCACCTTAGTCACATTATATACTATAATGCACACATAACTTTTAGTTGTTATATATCACTTTTGTTATAAATTAACAGTTATGCAGCAGGTGGTGTTTTATGACCTCACAGAACAATATTTAGTGAAAAGCAGCTGCAAATAAATACAGTACAAACCTGGTCAGAACAATGTTGAAAGGTGTGCTCTATTTTTTCATATATGAAGAAAAGTAGTCAACTAAGTAAAACAGACAGAAATTGTGAAAAGAAGTGTATCATTCAAGTCATGACTCAGAGATAACTAGTGGCTGGCAATGTAAAGTAGCATAAAAAGTGCAGTTCAAAATTGTCATGACATTCTTGCAATGTTGCTTTAATTGATAATGTCAGTATGACATCATGAGCTCACAATCACACAACACACAAAATGCATCTGCCTTGTGTCCAGAAAATTGACAAGTGGTAACAAAGTGAAATTGGATTGTTTCAGCACATACAAGTCCCCCAGAATTAATGGCGCACTCAGTCATGCACTCAGTGGTGGCACAGAGTCCTCAGATTTTTCTGCACGTCCAAAATGCATCCGCCTTGTGTGCAGAAAATTTACACTGGCAACAAAGTGAAATGGGATCGTTTTAGCATGTATAAAGTCCCCCAGAATTAATGGCGACTCAATCATAGTGGCAGTGGTGGCCACAGAGCCCCCAGATTTTTTCTGCTTGCCCACAATGCATTCTCCTTTGTGCAGAAAATTGACAAGTGGTAACACAGTGAAATGGATAGTTTCAGCACATACAAAGTCCCCAAGATAAAATGATGATTGTGAGCGAACTGTTGTTGGTCCAATGTGTGTTGCATTCGAGCAAATCCAATGTGATCATCTTAACTGGATGGAAGGGTACCTTTTGCCTGTACTCTAATAGTAGCCTTGGTGAGTTGATATATATATATATATATATATATATATATATATATATATATATATTTGTGTATTTTGTAGGTGAGGGGTTGACATGGACATGTACTCATGGTATTGTTCTGTATCACAGGTCACAGAAACTGTTGGTGTGCACATTCCAGTGCTCGATGAGAACTTTTGTGAAGAAATTTGAAATGGATAACTCTCAAGCACATGTAGGTAAGTATTTTTTTTTTGGGGAAGCATATTTGCAGATTTGTCTGTAATGGTTTCTTATTTTGTTACTTCTTCACAGATTTCATCTGCATCCTTCTGAGTCTAGTTGTTAATGATGGTCATGGTCATCTAATGAAACGACTTCTAGTGTGTTGCATGTGTGCCCCAGCCGGGAGGGGCCCTGATGTTGAAGAACTTGTTTGGATAAGGCCACTTTGACAGAACAACAAAGCAACTGGAAGTTTCCTAAAAAGAAATGAATGACTTCTTACAACTTAATTGTAATTTGTCCCTGGTTCTCAATCTCAAGTCAAGTTACATTTCAAAACCACATCTTGTCAAGTAACACAACCTGTGTGCAACTTTTTCAACACTGTCATGGTCAGGGCTGCACAGCTGCAAGTTCAGAATACAGTGCTTGAACGATATCTTACAGAAATAGTTTTGGTGACGTATATGTCACCTAGTTTATGAATCGTACTCAGTCGATTGCTGCAGTCTTTCCAAAACAATGAAACGGATTAAATAAAATCTTCATACTTACCTGAATGGATTTCAAATGGATATTCCATAGGTTCCTCTGTATGGTACAGGTGCAGTACCATTCCACCGAGTTTCAACAATGGACAGTTTTTTTGTTAACCTATAAAAACAAAAATAAGTGTACTGTATGTCTTTGACCTATACTATGAAAAGCTACAGAAACAAAACATTCAACTAAAGGAAGTGAAATAGCATAACAAACATTAGTACACATAATCCCTTTATGGTTTAAATATTAAGAAGCTTTGTGTCTGTGGCGGATGGATGTGGTGGTCGGGGGGGCGGATATACTCATACTCAGTGGTGGCAGTGGCTAACATCAGTCCCGGTGGTGGTGGTCGGTGGTGGACATACTCATGTTCAGTGGTGGCAGTAGTTAACATCAGTCCTGGTGGTGGTGGTCCAGGGGCAGACATACTCATGCTCAGTGGTGGCAGTGGCTAACATCAGTCCTGGTGGTGGTGGTCCGGGGTGACATACTCATGTTCAGTGGTGGCAGTAGTTAACATCAGTCCTGGTAGTGGTGGTCCAGGGGCAGACATACTCATGCTCAGTGGTGGCAGTGGCTAACATCAGTCCTGGTGGTGGTGGTCCGGGTGGACATACTCATGCTCACTGGTAGCAGTGGCTAACATCAGTCCTGGTGGTGGTGGTCTGGGGTGGCACACCACCTTTTAACAACTTCAGGTAAAACCTGCCAACATTAACCACATCATCATCTTCATAAAGAAAGCTGCCCTCACAGTCACCTATGTCTGAAGTCTGACCACTGGGAAATTCTTTCTCCATTGTGTCATCATCTACGCCAGTGGTGGGCGTTGCAGGCAGCCACTGCCAGTGCCATCAGGATGGTCCATTTCCACATAGGATATGCTTGATGGTCCTCCAGGTACACATTCAGCTGGATTATGCTGCTGAGATTTGTTGACCTTGGCTGTGACTTTTGTGCCCAATGAACCAAGCGCACCAGTTGACCACTGCTATTTTTACCAGTTCAGGCCCTCCCTCCAGTACTGATGCAATTCCATGTTTGTATTGGGCCCAGCATTGTTGCCATGGCAAAGTTGCCACTACACTGAATGCTCACAATGTGACAATTCTGGTTGAATACTGTCAGCATGTGTTGCAGCAACATACTGCTACCACTATCTCCGGCAACATCAAGGCCATGCTGTACATTCACCAATGTCTGCCTCAGCACCCACAGCAGTGGAATTAATTTGCTAATGGAGGCAGACTCGCACTCACTGCCTGTGTGGCATGTTCAAAAGGCTGCAAAATTGTTATTTCAGAGTCCATGAGTGCCACTGTTCAGTCTTCATAGACATGGAGGCCCTGGAACTGTCATAGCTAGCGGCATCCCAAGATTCTGAGATGGCTTTGTATTGTTCATACAACCTCACTGCCATGTATAAAGTGGAGTTCTATTGGGTGTCAACTTCCAGCTTCAAGCAGTGCTGAGGCAGGCTGTTTTGTATCTGCAACTGCCGCAGTTGGTCACGGGCCTTTCCAGATTGTGAAAAGTGAGAGCAGATATGTTGTGCAGTGCTCAGCATTTCCTTTACATCAGGGTGCTGCAGAAACTCCTGCACCACAAGATTTAAACAATGGGCCATGCATGGAACACGAAAAAAAACCATTCATGATGCATTTCACCACATTTGACCCATTGTCACTTGCTATGAACCCAGCTCTCAGGGACAGGGGTTTAGCCACTTGTCAATTTCAGTCAGTACCATGTCCAATATGTTCTCACCAGTGTGTGAACAGGTCACATTGTGCATAGCAAGAGTTGCATGCAATCGAATTCCTGGAAGATTGCTACCATGACAATCCACCTTACTGCATTGATTATTCACACTACCAACATCACAAACAACCCCTGGCACCTGAGCCCAGTATGCAGTTATACACAAATATGAACTCCCCACTGTTTTGCTACTTGTCCACATATCCATACTTAAATGGATGAATGGAGAGGAGGAATGTTGAAGGGCATGTCTTACTGAGTCAGACACAGTACGGAACAACTCGGGACAACACGGGTAGAAAAGTATGTCCTGGATGGGACTTTCCATTTTGGACAGACACATGCAGCAACCGTCCGAACCCATAATTCTCCAAAAAGGAGAAGGGCAAAAGATCAATTGCCAGCATTTCAGCTACAGCAGCATTAAGTTCACGTGATACTGTATGATTTCAGGGGTACTTCAGCTTATGAGCAAAAACACTCTGTGACATGGGCTGACTTAAACATTTTACACTTGGTGTGATCACAAATGGTTATGCTCTGTGATGAATGGCATTGGCAGGGGTGGAGTGTGGACGTTTGATGAAGACGGTTGCACAGGTGATGACAAACCCAGAAATGCAGTTATTTTGCCAGATTTGCCACCGGGTTGATGTACCACTTGCACTAGACATACTGCATTCATCACCACCACCACCACAAAACTACTACTCACCAGCACTGGACAACATTTCAAAGTCATTATGCTCCTCCACCTCATCACGCCTGTAGTAATCCTCTGCTCTTATTACCTCAGTACTGCACACGTTTAATTTAGTACTGGACTTAACAGTCATGGAAGGAAATAACATGCTTGTTATGGTTGCTGGTGATGAGTGTGACCCCCCACTGTGGTATTAGCTGCCAGCTTGTGCTGGCTCCACAGTGCTATGTGCCTATTCTTAAGATGCGTATGTTGTCCTCCTGTGCCCAGATGCCTCCCTTTTACCTTGACTCACACGCACATGGCAAACCTGACAGATTGCAACTGACCTGTCATCTGCATCTTGAACAAAAAAACCCAAACAAAGATTGTGATGCTCTACTTTTAACATGTCCACGATGCTGCTTATTTAACTCCATTCTTTAAGCACTGAAGTGGGGGGTATGTGATGTTTCGGCACTGCACACCTGGACTGCAACTGATCACCGCGACTACCTATCATTATTACTGGGTCATCATCATCAACTGAAACTGGCAAATCACAAGTTTATATGGGGGAGGAATTCCTGCAAACAGACTCAGACATAGCCACTTTGAATTTATTTTCTCCGTTCCCAACTGGGGTCAATTACATCATCATCATATTCATCAATGTCACACATCCACATCTTCTGTTTGGATGCTAGCAGTGGACTGCATGTTGCAACAACAGCAGCGTCATCATGATCCTCACATTCATCATTATCATCTACACCACCATCACCAGATATTTTTCACCTCACTGTGAATCACTGCATGGAAAATGTGTGACATTAACCGCCATGGTGGACTGGAATATCACAGTGTATGCTATAGTTATCAAGATCATCAGAATCCTCAGGTTCAGTTACTGGGATGTTACTGGGAAGTATGACATCATCTACGCTGCCACCACTTGCACTGCTTCACACTCCACTATTTTTCTGAATACTGTACACTGGTCAGAATTCGAACTTGAGGCACCAATACTAATACTACCACCGCCACTAACACCACTAACAGTAACACCACCGGATGGAAAACATTATCTCCTCCAACTATGAGTGAAGCTACTGATTGGGCTGTAAAAACATTTCAGAAGATATACCTTTCCTCAAATCAGCAATGCACTTCTGCCTCACGTCTCTACCATGCCCACAGACTATCTTACTGGCAGCAGTGCCATGGCGAGAACCAGCTTTGCTTGCATGTCTCTTTGCAGACATTTTGGGGATCGACAACAATATTATAAACAAATTTAGATTTTGTTAGTTCACTCTCTGATTGGGGACGCTGGATGTGAAGCCAAACAACAACTGTGGCTTCAGTAACAGATAGAGACTGTCGCAATGAAAACACCTTCAGTAACCAGTGGCGCTGATGAGGTCGCAAACAATCCAATCTGGTAAAAATTCCTTTTGCTGGTGGGGTGGGGGGCACAGACTGCAGATTTTTACGGTAGTACAAGCAGCAAAACAAAGAACAGAAACCATGATCGCAGTACAAAATCAGGCAGCTGCAGTGGATAGCAGGTTCACACTGCTGTGCCTGCAATGACACTAGTCTGTGGCACAATAAGGTGTATTGTTTGATGTCACGCAACACCACTCACACACACACACACACACACACACACACACACAGAACAGTTTGTCTACAATGGTGAATGAGTAATGCATTGTAAATTGAAAACTTCAGTAATATGCCATGATTGTAATGTAAACAACTGGAATTATGAACTGCTGCACCAGATCCGCACAACACACAATCAGCAAGAAAATGTCAACAATTACTAACAATATTACCGTATGTACATCAACACAGTCAGTTATATAACAAAAATATAACCAAAATGAAGAAATCACTATTTCTCCAACTTAAATCTACCTACACCACAGAGATGCCCCTCCCAAAACACACTTTCACTGTCTTTCACTACACACTCAATGTTGTACATTAACATTCAAAATCCACACAAAAACAAAAATGCTTTGATGATATGAGCACAGGAGGGTTTCCTGCAATTGATGAACTAAAGGTGGAGCCCAACAAAAATGCAAAAATGCTTTTTAACAGCTTTTAGAAAGTTTTCACAGGCAGTTCTCAGAGCGCACTGTCTCCTACTGCTTCCTACACTCACTACCCCAAACTGAGGCTGTGCAGATCAATATAGAGCCCATGTGACCTGAAATCCCATGAATCACTGCAAAATTCACCTTTGGAGCTCAAAAACAAGGTGAAGTGAGTAGAAGTGCGTTGTTTCAATGCACTTAAACTTAGATTTTGGTGGAGCAGTGGTCTGGGAAGCGAGAAATGCGATAAGTCATTGTTTTCAATAGACTTTGCGTTACTCATTATAACACAATTACCCACTTCGTTGTGGAACACTTCACTAATCTGCCTTTACCCTCACGAATCACTTCACGGAGCGGATTGAGCCCACTTCACCCACAACTAGCTAGGGGCATACAATAGAATAAACACTAGAGAGAACCATAAACATAAAAGCATTACTGAATGTTTTTGTTTGAAGGATACCTGTGTTTTACAAATTGAAACCCCAGATTGTTTATATTTTACCTGCCCGTTTATTATGGAATTTTGGTCAATTTGGGAAGTTTACTGAAATTCATATATTTAAGAAATGGACAGATAAACAGTTATATTATGGGATTTTTCCATGAGCAGGAGAAAGTACAATTGTTGTACATGAAATGTTATTGCAGCAGACATTTTATATTGATTGAGTTTGGCAAGTTAGGCTCAAATTTATTTTCCAGCAACAAACCTTATCACCTACACATAATTAGGACTTCCGGTGATGTCAGCAAGCTGATGGCTGAATAATCCCTGAGCTCACACTCCCCACCATCTCTTAATCAGGTAACATCGCCGTTCTAATGATGTCTTCACCAGCAAAACAAAATGGAACAAATCGGAAAAACACTGAATACCCTGGTGCAAAAATTAAAAGAATTAATGCAAGCAGAACGCACAGAATTACCAGAGGATCGGAGGCACGGAGGGCCTACTTACAACAGTGCCACATGGTGAGGGAAACAGACTGACCTTATAACTACTATCATGCGGACAGCAAAACAGTCTCAAAATTGACCAACACTGTCAGAACTACACACAGACATAAATAAAATTGATCATAAAACAGAACAGCTGGAATTGTGTTTGACACAGGTCTCCGAGCAAGCTAACAGACATAACACTTCCTGCTTTATTTACTTGCTCAGGACAAAGAACTAACACACAGAGTTGATGATCTGGAGGGGCAAAATAGGAGGCAGAACATCAGGGTTTATGGAGTACCTGAAGGTTGGAGGACAAGCACAGCAATGTAATCTCCTTTTGCAGGACCTCCTCGAGGATTCCTCTCTCTCTCTCCCACCAAATTTCGACCTGCAAATGGATCGTTCCCATAGATCTCTTGGCCCCAGCCCCAGGAATGCTAATGCACAACCCAGATCACTGATAGCCCACCTTACATCCTATCAAGCTAAAGAGGCCCTGATCCACAGAGCTTGGCAACGTGGACCCATTGAATATTCTGGACACAGAATAAGTATTGATAATGATCACACTACAGGGGTCCAGGAAGCGAGACAAACTTTATGGCCCATAGTGAAACAACTCCACACTAAAGGTATCAAAGCAGAGGTCCTCTTTCTCTGCGAGGCTTAAACTGATTACAGAACAGGAGACTAAGGTCTTCCAGGACCTTTAGCTGCATCCTCCTTCCTCCAAAACTTGGGGATCAGCACCACCTCTCACCAAAGAAAAGCTGGAGAGGGATCTTTGGCCTTTGTGTGGAAGGTGGCACAAAGGGCATTTCCAGACCAGACTCCCAGATGGGGATACCACAGACCAATCTTCAAGCAGATGTCTCCACTATGCTGAGAGATATGGAAACCCAGCTACAGCCAATAGAAAAGCAAAGCACCTTCAAGAAGGAATTAAAGACGAGACCCGACTGTCGGCCAGTTTGGCGACTTCCTCTGAAACCTGAATGCACTACTGGAAGGACTAAACAACAGCTTGTAAGTTCTCTCCTCCAGCTGACCCGCCCTTTCCATCTGCATCCTCTGGATCTGTGCTACAAGGGCAGCTGTCTCATTAAATGCAGCCTGAAGTGGACCAAACCAGTGCGTAGCACATCACAGAGGGACAATACCAGACTTCAACTTCTTGTAAGTACTTACTTTTATTTCCACTGAGCCCCAGAGGTGGGGTCCGAGATAATGCTGGCCCTCGTGGCTGAGACTCAGGGAGGGAAGAGTTGTGTATGAATCCAGGGAGAGTCTTGCGGCCTTGCAGTGTGGGACTATCCTTTCAGCTTTTTCCATCTCAAGAACCAGCAGGGGTTGTCTCTTCCTTGGCTGTGACTCACTTCAGTTTGGTGCTTGTGTTGATCCAGGCCTCTGAGGCTTCTGTCCAATACCCAAGCCCCGCAAACATGCTGACTGGATCGAGTGAGTGTTTATCTGGAATGAAGAAGTTCCCTACATGTGATGATTGGACATGCATACCCTTATTTCATCAGGCTCCCTCTAGCAATATCCAGATAATGGGAGGAAGTTAACCTCACCTTCTTTATATCACCACCAGATCCTACCCTGGGACCCAATTCTCATATTGTTACATACCATATCCTCCGATTATAAAATGGAGTTCTAGTATAATCCTTTAGTATAGACCCTAACTCATGCTTTTTGCCCTTTGAACTGGCAAGATCGGTCCTTGGAATTGGAAGGAAAACTGAGCATTTCAACAGTTAGACTTTATTGCCAGTCATTTCGATCCATTCTGTATGGCCAAAATACAGCCCTCTAATTGAAGACATCATTTAATTTCTCTCAGTTTAAATAATGAAGGCGACGTTTCAAAAATTTAGATACAGCTAATGTTTGGGGGATGAGGGAATTTTACCAAAATATGCCTGCTGACAAAGAAAGGTTCGGCCTAACACGGAGATGTCCTGAGGCCTGTGGGAGCACTACTGCTTCTGTTGAGCATATTTGCTCTAACTCACCTGCGATTATTTTTCTGCTGGGGACCATCTCCCAGCAATCCCTAGGAAGTCAAAATCATTTACCTATGAAGAAGAGACACTGGTCCCTCATGCCCTGTGACCTTAAAATATATTGGCTCATAGCACACAGAGTCAGAGAGCACAAAAGCTTTACCCCAGTATGGGTCCTGTTACTATTTTCACTATTCTTGCTGAATTTGCGAGTTCAAAGTTGGTTGTTATATATTTACATTTTATAAGGGTACACCATTAGAACTCAGGGTCTGGGCTGCCAGCCATGGTACAGTCTCATTGTTTCATACTGTATATTCAAGAACTGTGTTTTCTGATTATTTAAATGGCTAACCAATACACTAAAGTACTTTCCTACAATATAAATGGTGTTGAACCCCATAAAGAGGAAACAGATTGTGTGTTACCTGGTTTCACAGAAGTGTGATGTGAATTTTCTCAAGGAGATACACTTATCCCCACTGAGATCTTGAAACCGAAATCATGGGGTTACCCTCACCTCTTTCACTCCTTCCTGCCCTCTGGGAGAAAAGAAGGTGTGGCCATCCTCCCTATCTGTGACCTTCCCTTTGAACAGGGGAGGTGATGAGGACCCTGGAGCCAGATACATTATAGTGACTGGCTGGGTCCAAGACACACAAGTAACATTGGTGAATGTTTATGCCCCCACAGAGGCTTCCCCTTTATTTTATTTCCTCACTTATCCAACTTGTTGCAGAGAAACCAAGGGATCTTCATAATAGATGGAGACTGGAACCTGATATTTAATAAAATTTAGATACCACTTCCAGATCCCCAAGCCAGACCTCCAAGAGCAGGTTCCCTCCAGAAATGTTTGATCAGGTGGGTCTTGTGGATATCTGGTGGAGTAACTACCCCAAAGCCAAAGATTATACATACTACTCACCAAGATTCAAAATATATTCCAGATTAGATACCTTTGTCACATTCACCAGGGACGCCACCCACTTCCCTCTATGTGGATAGGGATGTCACAATTATCTGATCATAGTCCCATCTTCCTGGAGGTAGATTATGTGTGCCCAGGAGGAATACCCACTGGAGACTAAACACTTCCTTGCTTCATGATAAGAAAGTATTAGATACTCTTAAACAACACATTAAAAATACAGTAACAGGAACACTACTAGAGAAGTAACCTCCAGATTATTTGGGCAATCCTCAAAGCCACTATTAGAGGGAAATTCATCTCTATAGCCTCATACAAGAAAAGAAAACATAAACAAAACAACAAGATCTCATTATGCAGATTAGGGATCTGGAGATTGCACTGAAACTTAAATGGGAGGAACATAGGGACTCTCAGATAAAAACCTGCAAGATACCATAAACTACAGAAGGAAGATATTGAGAGCCCTTTACCTTAAACAAAATAGCATGAGGGAGGCCCTAGAGTCACCAGATTGCTGGCACTCAGACTCAGACAGTATGCGGCCAGGCAACCATCACTAAAATAATCTCCCTTGATCTGGTCTACCAGTTTCTAAATCATCCCAAATTGCAGAAGCTTTCATTGCTTATTATTTTAAATTATACAGCCTCAAGTAGAAACAAACCATGAAGAAAAACAACAATACCTGAGCTCACAGTCTCTTCCAACTGTCCCCTTGGTAAAAGCCCAATTCTTAATTAAACCAATCACACTGAAATCGTAAACACCATTAAAAACTAAAAACTGGAAGGTGCCTGGGCTCTGATGGCTTTAGCGCAGAATTCTGCAAAGCCTTCAGGGTAGAGATCAACCCTCCTCACAGAAGGTGTATTTGAGCATCTGGGAAGAGAGAATCCAGTCCCCCTCCTGGCAATATGCCACTATCTATCTACTCCACAAAGAAAACAAAGATCCCACAGTTGCGAATCCTATCAAACTGTTTCCTTCTTAACTCAGATTATAAAATCTTTACATCAATCATAGCCTCAAGACTGTATTCCCTACTCCCAGATCTGATTAATAAGGATCAGGCAGGTTTTGTGTCTGGTCGTCAGGCACCGGAAAGTGTTCGCTCCACAATAAATGTAATAGACTCTATACACCAATCATACATACTACTCACCGAGATTCAAAATATATTCCAGATTGGATACCTTTGTCACATTCACCGGGATGCCACCCACTTCCTCTCTATGTGGATAGGGATGTCACAATTATCTGATCATAGTCCCATCTTCCTGGAGGTAGATTTATGTGTGCCCAGGAGGAATACCCACTGAAACTAAAACCCCTGCCTGCCTGATGAGTCTGGATGCCAAAAGGACTTTGATAAGGTTTCTTGAGGCTTTTATTCCAGGTCCTCCAGTGTATGGGATTCCCCAGATTTTTATAGATACCGTTAAAACCTTTATTCAGGCCCTCAGACCTATGTGAGAGTAAATGGGGGCTATCAGACAGATTCAGGCTAGGCAGGGGTACTCAAAAGGGTTGCCCACTGTCCTCTCCTATTTGCCCTATATATTGAATCCTTTGAGGCAGTCTGAGTTCAAATAATATTCAAGGATAGAGGTGGGAGGCCTGCAATGAAAATTTCTCTTTATGCAGATGATATACTGCTGTGTTTGTCCGCCCAGAGCAAACCATTCCTCAGATGTGGTCTGTTCTGGAGGAATTTGGCAGGCATTCGGGATACATCTCAACAAATTGAAAATGGAAGTTCTTACATTTTATTACCCTTCACAGGCAGTGCTAGTCCTCCTTCCCTTGAATTGGTCAGCCCAGAAAATGAAGTACCTATCACTTCATTACCAAACATACTTCCCAACTGTTCAAAGCAAATTATAACCCTCGTTTTAACAAAATAAAAAAGAACTGGAGAGGTGGTCTTTAATATATTTTCCTATGCACTCTAGGATACAAACAATAACCATGAATATACTTCCCAAATTCTTATATCTCTTTCAGTGCTTGCCACTTATATACATAAGTCTCATTTTCAGGATTGGTATAAATCAATCTCTAAATTCATCTGGAATAGAAAATGTCCCGAATTAGCCTCCAAATCCTCTAAACACACAAAATTCAAGGTGACAGATCTCTTCCAGACCTGGAGGACTACTACCTGGTAGCCTAGTTAAAGGTAACTTTACAATGGTCTGCACCTTCATACTCCTAGAATTGGAAGGACATGGAGAAGGGGAGGAGGAGGAGGAGCATGGCCCACCCTTGGAGCTCAGAGCAATAAATTCTCCCAATTCCTCTGGGTTACCTCCTGCTAGACTCACAACCGTGAGGGACATGGTGAGAGCAGCACATAGTGCTTGGCATAAACACAAGCTAAAATCCTCATTATGGCCACTGTACAGGTTGGCCTGGGATCCTAGTTTTCACCCTGCCAGATTAGATCATAATTTTAAGATCTGGGACAGAAGTGGCTAACATACTTGGGCCAATTTTTCCAGGAAGGCATTGTCCAAGATTTCACTTCTCTTAAACAGACATTTAGCCTCAGATATTTGGACCACTTTAGGTATCTTCAGGCTAGATCATACCTGAACAAGTGTCAGAGGCTAACCAAGATCCTAATAGAGCGGCCCCTTTCCTAGAGAGACTCCAAGTTAAACGGAATGTTCCAACTCAAAAGGGATGGATTTCACCCTCTATAGATCTCTGGCAGTCTTGAGGGTGACCCTCTGAGCAGAATAAAAACTAACTGGCAGGGGAGAGGCGGACTTGGAAGAGTTAAACTGGGATTTTGTTTTCCAAATTGCCCAGACCACCAGATCCCCACATTGGCAAGAGCTTGCTTGGAGGACTAAGCACGCTACTTCTTGACCCACACTTCCCTAGCAAGAAGAGACCCCACTAGACAATCACTATGTTGTAGAAGCTGTGGTGAGACGGAGGCTAACCACTTACATATTTTCTGGGCTTGCCCCAAGATTCATGCATTTTGGGGAGATAATATCTATACTGGTCCTCAGTGCCCTCCGAGGGGCCTGAAGGGTGCTGGCTCACTTATTTATGGGCCATATTACTAACCACAGCACATAAAACAATTACTCGTCATTGGCTCAAGACCGTATTGCCCACTAAACAGAGTTCGATACAGGTGGTTCAAGAAATTTTAGAACTTGAAGAGTTGACCTTTAAACTAGAACAGAATTCTCATATTTTACTTGAAGATGGGCAAGATGGTTAATTTGGTTGGATTCCATTCTGCCCCCACCCTGCCCGAGCAGTCCAGGGAACATCTCCAGTACATAAATGCTGTATAGAGGAGGACCATGGAAGAACAGCTCTGATGCCCAGTTGGTTCTTCTGCCTATAAGATGTAGGAAATAGTACTGATTCCTTAATATATTATAACTGAAATTAATGGATTTATGTAAACCTTCTTGAATGTACATGGTGTGTAAATGATGAAATTGACTGTACCTATTCTCTAGTTGTTATGTACCGATTGATGTTAATAAACATGAATTAAAAAAAAACTTATCACCTACACAGCTGTTTTCTTTTATTTTACAGGATATGATACACCTTAGAAATTCTGAGTTTGTTCAATTACAGAGAGGATTTGGGAAAAATATTGCCAGAATTTTGATTTTCTAAAGATAAACTTAGAATGTATAATAGTTAGTTTGATCTCGATTTCTTATGATGTAAAAAAATAATTGTTTTTGGTATGATCTGAATAGGATTTTTTTTCTATTGTTATATTATGTCTTTTATTCTTATTATGTTTCTTCTGTTTTTTTGTCATATATGTTGTGTTTTTGAAGCCTAAAATTAAGGAACCGAATATACAGTATCTTGGTGGGGTGGGGGGTTATATATGGAACAAGGTCCTGAGATTTACAGAGTTTATAGTATGCTGTATTTTATTTATTTATGTTTTTATGATATGTTATTTCTTGTTCTTATTTTTTGATGGTTGTTGTATATAATTTTTTGATTTTCTCTAGTTTGTCTTTAAGTATTTAATAAAAATGGCCCTACTCTTTTGATAAGTGCCATTGTAGTACAGTTAGGTACTGTTTTGTTTCCTTGGAAGGAACCTGGCTTTATTAGTGATCAGCAACTGTTATTAAAATAATGATGGAAGGGAGTAGGCCTGTGAAACAAGTTTCCAAAGGCCTGTGAAACAAGTTTCCAAGACAAAGACAGCAATTCAGAAGAAAAAGTCACAAAACCACAAAGTGCTTCTTCTACTGTACTAGGTGCATCTTCTTCTGTATTGATTGAAGCTTCCTCATCCTTTGAGTGCTTGTCTTCTGAGATCCCATCATGTTTGTCTGCTGCTGCATGTTATACCCAATTAACAAATATAGCCCAAGTAAAAGGCAGCAAGACAAGCTTGGGTGCTGAACCAGCGACTAAGAAAAGTAGATTTGCCAAAGGTGCAGTTATTTAAAAAGTAAAGGCAGTAAGTACATATGCATATGTTGTGACACTTTCTCAAGATTCTACTATTTCTCAATCCTCAGAGTCAGGCTACATGGATAGTAGTGGCAGCGAGTTCATTCCTGAAAGAGAGGAAGTGCATGATGAGGACTCTGCTGATGTTGGCTCAGAGCCAGAAGAACCTGTGAGATGCTAGACCAAGAAACCTGGGCAGTTCATCACAGAAAAGGTCATTAGGGCCAGTAAAGCTAAAGGAAGTTATGCCTGGCTTGCCTATCTCTCTGCTGAGGGCAGGCCTCACACCCAATCATCCAGTGAGGACATTGAGGAAAATAGTCAAAATATAGCAATTATCATAGACATGCCAGATGATGGTTCAGAAGTTGCAATGCCAGGGACAAAATGAAAAAGTAATCCTCTTCTATTTTGGAGTTTTTCACACTGACACAAAGAACAGTATGCTTGCAATATGCTGCTTATGTAAGGCCTCTTTCAGCAAAGGAAGACAGGCAAGCAACCTTGGCACATCAACCTTAATAAGACACTTACAGCAGATATATCCACTTCAGTGGGCCTGGAATAAGTCACAAGGTGACATGTCAGAGGATGTACAGGTTAACAGTGGTACTCACACTGGTGCTATAGATATATTTTTCCATACAATGAACCTCTCAAACACTGAACAGGACTTTGACTGCATCACCACCTTTATTTGCTAGGTCTTTATCAGAATCAGAATGCTCCTCAGTTGACAACAGAGTTCTTCTCTGTCTCCTCTAGCCTGTTTTAGTGTGCCAGTCACATCTCAGAAACAGTTAACGATGCAGCAGGCTTTTGAATTGAGAGCTAAATATGACCAAAGCCATTCAGCTGCTCAGCAGTTAAATAAAGCAGCATATGCAATAATTGCACTGGACATGCACCCATTTTCTACTGCTGACTGCTGTATTTCAGGAGATGGTGAAACTTGCTGCCCTCGATGTCAGCTGCCATCATGGACATATTTCTCCAGAAAAGCTGTGCTAGCTCTTTATAGAGAACTGTGTCAAAAGGTAAACAATGCCTTGTAGTCATCAACTGTTGAAGAAGTATATATAGCAACAGATATTTGGATGATTTGTCAGACAGTAGACTACATGACTGTCACTGCCCACTGGGTATCATTTTCCTCTTCAGAATCCTCTGACGCCACCATCAATCAACAAAATCCTCACAAACAGGCTACCCTTTGTATTACAAGCTTTGACAAAGAAAATCACATTGGTGTAAACATCTTACAGGAGCTAAGAAGCAGTTCTTAGAATGGCGTTCTCTTAATTTCCTTACTCCAGGATTTGTGGTTGCAGACAATGGAGCTAACATTGTGAAAGCATTAAAAGAGTGTGATTTCTGCATTTACCATGTTTTGCACATACACTTAATCTAGTGGTACAGGGCTTCCTCAGTGAAGACAGGAATGTGCAGAATATGCTGGGTGCTGCACATAAGATATGTGGTCACTTTAGGCACTCTGCAAACGCCTTGAAAATTTAGCAGGAACTGCAAAAGCTGAATAACTACCAATTTACCAGCTACAGCAATAAGTTGCCACCAGGAAAACTCCACCGTTTACATGCTACAGAGGCTCCAAGAACAATGCAAAGCAGTGTAACAGTACACTATGGACCATGAGTTGGGAAAGGGATGTTACACTCTCTTCTAGGCAATGGAACCTTACAGTACATCATATTATGTCAGTCATGCAGCCATTTGAGGAAGTCACATGTGAAGCGAGTGCTGACAGCTCAACCATAAGTCAAGTCATTCCATTAATACATCTTCTCATGCAGAGACTGGAAATATTCAGAAACATTTGAAGAGCAAGAAAGATTCAAGCACTGCAGTCACTCTTGCTGAAAAGCTGTCTTTGTGTTTGGAAACGGAGAGCAGGATTGCCATGATTTTGGAATCTGAACAGTATGTGAGAGTAACAATGTTATATCCATGTTTGAAAACCAGTTTGCCGTGTCTGCTCCCATCTGGTAGCATAGACCTTGACTATCATAAAGAACTGCTCATTAGTAAAGTTGCTCTAACAGAAACTCCACCTAGAAGTGCACACATGCTGATCACAAAATAGCCATGCTCCTTCCAAGAAACAGATCCCAGTGAAGGCAGCAGAATAAGAAAAGCCTTGCATTATGAGTCAGAACCCAAGGACAATTTGCATGGTACCTCCATGGACAACATTTGGGCAGGACTGATGATACAGAGAAAGGAAGTGCTGTTACTTCCCCTCAAAAGCGACTTAGTAAGCAGTATTGTGGATGACTCTAAAGGATCCTAAAAGATAAATGTTCGAGATGACCACATGAGTACTGGCATGAAAAGGGTGCAGTCTGGCCAGCATTACAAAAGTGGCCTCTTTACTTTTAAGTTGCCCAGCTACAAGTGTCTATTCAGAAAGAATATTTAGCGCTGCTTGCTATGTTGCTAGTAGTAGGAGGAGAAAATTCCTTCCAGAAAACATTTAAATTTTAACTTTTGTTAAACTAAACTATGGTGTATTTGCAGGGTATCGGGCACTTCCAAAACACTGTTTGGGTAGTAGTGATGATGAGCCTATTGGCAGTGATCTTTTACCATTACAATTTTTATTGGTTATTGATTACAACAAATACAAACAGTTACACACACACACACACACACACACACACACACACAGTCACCTTATTTAGTTTCATAAAGTAGTACAGCTATTAGGCTACACATTACAACGTCTCCATGGGCTACCTCATTTGTATTGTGGTAAGTTATGCCGTGATTTTGTAGATCAATTAGATTTCAAAGTTTTGAATAAAACAGCCTTATTAAATCAATGTGTAAGTAATGCACCTGAAATACCTAAGGGCAGGATAAGGAGCATCCCATCAAAGGTTTGCAATGGCTGTACTTATTGACACATCACTCCTGACCCTCCTTGGGCCCTCACCTAGATCACCTCTACTAGCCCGTTTATTGAAGATCATCAGTAGGCTTGTGATTAGACAAGCAATTTATCTGGAGCCTCCTAACATTCTGAGCTGTGCTCAGTACTCTCAGTTACTCTGTCATATCTCTTCTACTCTCTAGTAAATATAGAGTCATGGTTGTTTTGCAATTTACCTGATGTTCACTTACCTACCCAACCAGAAATATAGTACTGTTGGACTCTGTAAGTAAGAGGAAACAACCCTAGGTGGGGGGGCAGTCACTTACATCAATTGAAAGCACATACAAGCAAAGTGACATATTTTTAAATGGTGGAGCACCTAAATTCATTATGAACTGGTTTTAGACCCAATGGGGAGTGGGTAGGCATGAGGGAGGCAATAGCACCACAATCCTCTCTATCCAAAAAGGTTTAGATTTCCTACCACTAAAAGGAACACATTGGTACCTTAATACTGTTCACCAACCTTAGGTTTAAGTCAAGCCAAATCCACATTCTGCTCACCTAGCTGGTGGGAGGCATACTCTCAGTGGTATTTGGTAATATCCCAGGTAAGGATTCCAAATTTGATAATACACAGGTAGTGTACCTTTGGCGATGTGTGCCATCCTTTCATATTTAGATGTCAGCATAAGGAGATTTACCCATTCCTTGACTGTGGATGGGTTTAGTCTTCCAGTGGTTCAATATAGTCCTTTTGCCTCTGCCAAGGCCCCAGTCAGCCACAGTAGTTGGCATGGGTATAGTTGAAGAGCTGGTGTGGTATATCCATCAGTGCAAGGGCGGATCCCTACACACCAAATCTGGCACTATTTCCCCACACCCATCCCATACTTTTGTCCGGTATTCTCCTAGGCCCACAGAATGTGTGTAAGGGAGACCTGAGGGACGAACAGCTCCAACAGTCACTTGTGGTAGTCAGGCTCGCTTTAAAAGTCACATGGGAATATGGTATGCCCTGTGCAGTACTTTGTATTGCAGCATTTTGCTTGATTTCTCTTGATTCCCTATAGTTAGTCACCCACATACCTTTCCATGCTTCATCTGAAATGTCTATAGCTAGTTCCTGCTCCTATTTGACTTTACTGCTCACCACCAGTGTGGTAGGAGACACCTTTGACCAAATCCTTAAATTTCATGAAAAAAATCATTAAGGGGATCTAGATGTTCAATCCAGGCCTCTATTGGAGACTGGGCATGAATGTGTGGGATCTACAGACTGTGGTCCATAGGAGATCTCTTACTTCTAGATATCCCCAAAGTGTTGCCAGGATATGTTGTGCTTGTCTTGCATTTCTCCAGAAGAGTACAGGGTCCACATCAGTGGGTGGTACAAGTCTCCTATTGTCTGTATTCCCATGCAGGTCCACTCTTCCCAGTCTAACATTCTATTATCAATGGTGAGATGGGGATTTTTCCACAGAGGTCTGTTCCGGCTGTGTTGGGCACCAGCCCAATTTTTGAGCACGTTTTAACCATGCACATTTAGTAACTCCTAGTACATGGCGAGGAAGATGGGGGGTTAACCCCAGTCTGGGGAAAGCATAGCTGAGGATAGTCAGCTTTACTCAAGGCCTGTTTAATAGGTACCCACCTCAGTTGTGCATGCATAAGGTTGGGTTTGTAGGTTGTCCATATGAAGTCTAAAATGCATTATACTGTATATTGTCCATCCCTTGCTGACCAGAGACAAAGCCCACTTGGTCTGTATGGATTAACTCCCCATCAGGTGGTCCATGTGCCTAGCAATCAGTTTGCCATATATTTTGGCATCCACATTGATGAGAGAGTAGAGCAGAACAAAGCACACTTAGTACTGTCCTTACCTTTTTGGTATAAGAGAAATCAGAGACTGGTGGAAGGAGGTGGGAAGATCCCCTCATCCCATGCCTCATTGAATGCAGCCGCTAACACTGGAGCAAGCAGCTCACAGTGACTTCTCAAATGCCATACTGTATAGTGGTTGTATATCCTGTGATCTTCCCCTGAGTACTGCTTTTAGGGCATCCCATAAAATCAGGTGTCCAACTTCCTCTGTGTCACTGAGTTCAAGATATTCTTGTATCTCCCCTCAGCCATTCTGGAACAGTTGGCTCTTGTAACAGAATAGTGTTCATCCACTATTGTTTTGGAGTCCTGAGTTCCTCCCCATGACACCAACAATGAAACTGGGGCATGGTCAGAGATCAAAATATTCTCTAATTCCATCCCCCAGACTGAGAGGAGCAGATGTGTGGATATGAAGATGGCATCTATGCGACTATAAGTGTCATGCACTGGAGAGTAGCATGTGAAGTCTCTCGTGTGTGGGTGTAGGGTCCTCCAGCTTTCTATAAGACCTACTTGAGCAAATGTGGTTAAAACATGGTCTGCTATCTGACATTCTGCAATGGTACCTGGGTTGTTCTGTCTAAATCAAAATTAAGTGCTAAATGTAGGTCTCCTCCTAGAATAGTTGCTCTTGGTATAGTAGGGAGTTCTGCCCAAATACCATCAAAAAGGTACTGTAAGGGTATTGGGAGCATATACTGTACACTACCTAGAATTAGGGCGCTCATAATAAGTGCCTTCCAATGTGAGCCATCTTGGTCAGTCTTCAGTCTTCACTCTGGACCCTTCATGGCGGAACTTTCCTGCTACGCCTTCCACCCCCGCTCATTGAGGAGTATGAGCTATATATCTGTAGCCACCAGGAGCACCAAAGACGGTTCACATTTCTCTACAGCAGGTGGGTTTCTTGTAATAAGGCAACATCACATGCCATTTGTTTTAGTTTTAAAAGTACTTTCTGGTGTTTGATTGGACTGTTTAGCCTCTAACATTCCATGACACTATTTTCAACGTATCTAGAGGTACCATACTGAAAAGGTGGGCAGGAGATAAATACAGTCCCCCAAAAAATTCCCTGCTAACCCCACCAAAACCCCCCACCGACAGCCCACAGACCAATATATATACAGAACTGTCAGCACCAGACAATTATCGTGATCTACTTAACAGAACAATACAGAAACACATAGGATGTACAGTATAAATAAATGAAAATAAAAGTAAACACAAGTAATATTATTTCTGGAGAATCCCTGGGCGTTTAAAGCTGGTGGAGGTACACCAGATGTGCCAGCTAACCTGGACCTTTTAAGGCTCTAATGCCTATGCTCACATGGACCTAGTTCCAGAGGTGGTCAGCAACTGAGCACGCCTGGAGCTTACCACCCCCCATACTTCAGGTTTTTTTTTTTTGTGGCTGCCATAGTACCACACAGGAAACAGAGGAAGATATCTTCTCCCTTTCCCAAGATACAAGCATTATAGCAGGTGGTTGCCACACCCTCATCACAGTTTTTAATCTCTCTTCATTAGCTAGCAAGGTTATCCCCAATCATATCTCCTCTCTCCCCACCTTAGCCAGTATCACTGTTAAGACTCGAGGGAAACGTATTGCATTAACTTTAGCAATTCCACAGTACACCACTAGTGCTTGACACCTTCACTCGGATATTTGTTGTTGTAATCTTTGATTTATGGGTTGGTTGGCGACCTGTTTTTGTTTGTCACTGTCATCACTGGCTAGTCTGTGGGTAGGGAGGTTTGTGGTCTCAATTTGGTATTGAAATGTGCCTCACATCTTTCAGTTGCACGGGTTTTTGTATTTCCTACAAGTCAGGCCCCTATTCCATAGTCCTTGTGATCTCTAGTTACTTTAGTTTGGCAGTACTGCATAAGTCAGACAGGTTACACCATCCAACTCTATGTGATCAACTGGCTCAAGACAAAGCATGAGTGCTCTCACTTCCCTCCCACCTTCTTTCAACTGAAAGAGCCCAGCCTGAAGTTAATTCTGACCCTTATGTCCTGTGTTTCCTCTCTTTTCTATTTTTCAGCCTCAAAAGCATGTGTTCATTTACCAAATGAAACTATAAACAGCCAACCATTAACTTTGCCCATTAGGGAAAACAGTTAAAACACTTAGACATTTAATCATTTGAGACACTTAAATGTTGCATCCAATGTTACTGGGCTCCTACCATCAAAGAGCAGCTTCTTAACCTGTTTCTGTGTCCCTTGCTGATTCTCTGTCGCCCCTAGGAAAACAAGAAATGAGCTAGTGAGACTGCTAAAAAGTCCCACTCATTAATCACGGTATACCGCCTCATCAGTTTCTGTTTGATTAGTATATGTAGGGCGGCGTCTCGTCAGTTTCAGGTTGATCTTTTAACTCTTATCAAACAGACATGTCAATTTCAGAGCTAGCGGTGCTGAGAGTGTAGCTTAAAAGATGGTGCTTTATTTTGGGGTTTCCAGGCCAGTTGTTTCTTTGGGCAAACCCACGAGGAGTTGCTTCAGCTGCAGGGATTTCGGGATCCATTTAGGTCCAGTGATTGCTGGAGGAATGTGTCCACTTCCTCTGGTGTGTGAAACTGATGCTGTTTACACTGTATATTGATAGACAGCACAGCCGGGTAAACTAATGAATACTGCAAACCTCTATTCCACAAGCCCATTTTAATTTTATCAAATGCAAGGTTTCTGTCCAGCACACTCTTTGGATAGTCTGGGTAGAACAAAATTCTCAACCCAGCCACCAGTATATCCTTGAGTTCTCTTCCCTTTTCATAATGATTTCTTTATCTTGATAGTGGAGCAATTTAAAATCAGTGACTGGGGCGGCAGCTTTTTGTCATTCCTCCTAATCCTATGGGTTTTGTCCAGTTCCAAGATGTGCATTTGGGGGTCGAGCTGTGGCCACACTGGCAACTGGGCATGGAGACAGTCACTAGATCTTTCCTTCCAACCCTTCAGGAAGACCTAGGAAGTGAATATTCGTCCTCCACCTCTGCCTTCTAAATCTTCCAATTTTGAGGTCATGTGAGATTTGTTGTTCTGCTGCCTGTAGTTGAGCCTCCGATTGTGTTTGTGCTACCGTAATTTCTTTTATCTGCATCTCATTCACCATAACTCTCTCTGCTAGGATCCAGTGCTGGCTTGTGTTTCAGTCCCTGTTTGCTTAATGTTTTGACTGTGGCAGCAATACATTCCAATAAGGACAGTTAATTCCTTAAGCCTGGTTCTGCTCTGCAGGTGCCTTGTGGAGAGATGCCATCTTGGCACATAGCTAGGTTGCTGTAGGCGGGGTTGTCCAGGTCCTTTTACCATTTTTGTGCACCTCCATACATTGCAAATGCCTCCAAACATGTCTGCATACATTCCCCAACTTGCTGGAGTACTTCAAAACTGCTGATCAAGCAAATAGACTGCAGATCGGAGCAGGTGTTGCCCTAGTAGCTCAGAGTTCAAAGCTTAAGTGGCCATCTTGGATGGGGCACACACGTGACCTCCCTATTGGCAGTGGTGTTGAAGATAGTAGTACTACCGGCCCAGTACTGGGGAAAGGGAATGTTGCATTAGCATGTCTCTCTTGTCATTCGTGTCCTGTCTCATGCAGTCACCATTTTATTTCTTCCACTGAACTGCTTTCTTAAAGACTACACAAGCTATTGACTACTTTTTGAGTCTATGGAACATATGAAAGAATTTCACACTCACACAGTTTTCTTCAGTCTTTTATTTGTAAGGTTAACTTAAATGTGTAAATAACTGTATTCATTTTTGATAGATGCCTTCCAGTTATGTACCCTATGCAAAGTGTCTATCTTGGATAACATCTAACTCCATTCTGACTGCTGACTGATCTGCTGGTCTTAAATTGATACTCATCTATGAAAAAAATTACAAACACCACATGTAACCCCCAGGCCACTTCTTTAACTAGTGTGCACACACCATTTTTGTAATGCTCATAAGCTAAATATTTGGAAGACACTGGTGCCCATATCCTGACATACAATTTACTTTACTAAAGGTAGGTACCACCCTTGGCATTAGGATGTATACCTGGCTCATTTTCTAGAGGAAGAGGGATGGGGTACAGAAGAAACAACTTGAACCCTGTGTAAATACAACAGCCCAGGTCCTGGTGGAGGCAGCTAGGCATATGCTTGATCTAACCTACTGAGAGGCCAGTAAATCCACACAACCAGAAGCAATAGTCAGAATGTCCAGAACAGTGACTGGGATTGTGCAGTATGGCTTTATTCAACAGATGGTAGTAAAGCTGAAGTGGACCTCAAGGGTTGGTCCAGGCTGGACAGGTACAGATTGAAGAACTCTCCTTGCATTGCAGTATGGTTCATGAACAAAAACGAAACATCTTTTCCCAAATTCCCAGAAGTGCATTTGTGGACACCTGGCCACGCACATGCGCATCTTTCTTCCCATGTGCATTATTTAGTGAATCTAAGCCACAGACTCAGAACTCTTCTCAGACATAGGTGGACTATTTGAAACTCAGTCACACACCTTAACCTGCAGCTTGGTCACTTGCTGCCGTAAACATACTGGTGCTCATTCAAACCAGGAAGCCCTGCCTCGTAAGTGCTTAGATGGCGTTCCTCCTGCCATGGCCCCAAGCGACAGTCTCTGCCATTCTTCAGGGTTACACCATTTGAAACCCCATTCCCCACTGAAATGCTAGCGGTCCTTTACTTTACTTGTCACAACACTGGGGTGACACAGAGAAAATAAACTGCACTCACTGGAGTCCACAGTTTAACTCTATTCACTCACACTGGCGAGACAAGGGCACTGATAGGTGTGATCCAGCCTTATCCATGGGCACACACACCCAGGCTATCCACTCCCCTAAGAAAATGTGGAGATCTAGTCTCCATTACTGTACTCACAAAAACTTGTTCTGTCCACTAGGCATGGGACCATCAAAAGGAAAAGGAAAGGCACTCTTCCAGGTTGCCAGTTCAAACAGTCTATTTCAGGTCCTATTCAAGGCAGCTGAAAACACCACAGAACAGTCAAGGATTGCCCTTGAGTCCACAGAGAACAAGCAGATCCTTCCACTTCACATGGAGTAGAAACCAGGAAATATTGCTGTAGTCTTGTCTCCACCATTTCAACTGGAAATTGGAAATGACACTCGACTAAGGTAAGAAATCCTGGGCCGTCTCTCAGAGCCCACTGGCAGTCCTTCTGCCACTCTCACCTCCTCACTCCACAACACTCTACACAGAACTGAACATTCTAAGCTCCCCAGAACAGCTATGCACAGAGTGTGGCTTATGCTGCTGTGAGAGTTCTAAATAACCTAATCATTCCTCCCTCAGGCTAGCTGGGTAAACAATTATGTCATTATGTAAGTAGCCCTAATGAACTCCCTACCAGCTGCCTGCCTGCTGCCTTCCTAACAATACTACTAATGGAATTCTAGTAACCCCAGGGACTGGTGGTTACACGCATAAAAGTGGGTATTCTCTCTCAAAAATCATAGTGCTATCTCAGTTTCACTTTAACAAAAAATAAGTAATTGTAACATGATTTACATCCTAATTGAGCAAAAATTTGCTGAAACTGTGGGGCCCATTGCTGGCAAAACAAACAACAAAGTCGGCTTATCAAAAAAAAAAAAAATCAGTTCAAAAGAGTGTTGGAGGGTCCAATATATTCTGTGTGCACATGCTGCTACCTTTTTGTATGGCTGAGTGGGTGGAGCTCTGCAGACATTATGCCATTATCTGGAAAAGAACACTGTGGGAGCACGTGACCTGACCCTGACCACTGTCTGGTGTACTTCACAATTCTCTGGCACAGTTTCCAGTGCTTCTGTTTATGCAGCCCTTCCCCTCCGTGCGTGCATAAACCTACCCTCTTGAGGGCTCTTCTTTTCTTCTACAACTTTGGAAGCTACAGTCGCCGGTACCCAAGACGGCCCGCCAACTCAAACTGCACATGCAGGAGTATTGCATATGCAGTTCAGTCAACACCACCATCTTTGGTATGACAGACTGTGGTGTACCGACAGACCAAGATACCCACAGTGAGGATAGCAGTGCTGAGGCAGTGGATTCTGGGTAAGCAGCCCCTTGCAAGTATGGGCAGGACTGGGACTGACAGGGATGGGGTGCAGAGTCGGGACATGGTCTGGTACTCTTAAAAGTTCTGAGCAGCCATATTCACTCTGACCAGAGTTTATTTTTAAAAACTGTCTCCTCTCAGACCATCACCTGTCATTTACTGTGTCCTCCTGTCCTGTTACTCTCCATCAGTCACTAAGTCCCTTTGTTAGCAGTGCAAACCTTGTTTAATGGACTAAGCAAGGTAGCCAGGGGTTATGTGTGTGTGTGTGTGTGTGTGTGTGTGTGTGTGTGTTTGTGTGTGTGTGTGTGTGTGTGTGTTATTCTTTGATAACCAGGTAGAGCCACTAGGCACAAGTGCCTGTTTTCAGGGGTCACCCAGGAGCACTGGGGTGGTTAAGTAATGACTTGCTCAGAGTCACACAGTATGCAAGTGGAGGTTGTGGTAAATCAAACCCAGGTCTGCTGGACAAGCTCAGGCACAGCACGTTACTCTAACGTCTAGGTTATACTGCCAGGCTATACTGATATTTTCAACAGTTACATTGCTTCAGCCTATATCCCTGTACTCAGCATGTCTTGTCTCCTGTCATTTGTTGCTAGGAATTTAGGCTACAAGCAAATGAAACTATGTGCTTATGTTTGAAACCTTTAAATGGTCTTGGCATCCACCACATCAGCTGGCAGTTTTTTCCATGGCTCAGCCACTCTCTGTGTAAAGAGAACTTCCTCACATCTCTCTTGAATTTCCCTCCTGCCGGCTTCCACTCATGTCTCCATGTTCTGGATTTGTTATCTCTGTTGAATAGATCCTTACAGTTTACCTTGTTCATTCCTTTCAGGAACATGAAGGTCTCTATCGTACTGCCCTTCTCTCTTCTGGCCTCCAGTGATTACAAGTTCAGTGCCCTATGCTAGTCCTTGTAGTATCTACCCTGCTGGCCATGAATCATTTTTGTTACTGTACACTACATCGCTCCAGCCTGTCCCTGTCTTTCCAAAAGTGAGGGCTCCTGAACTGAGTACAGTGCTCCAGGTGTGACCTTATCAGTGATTTACAGAGAGGTAATAATACCTAATTTCTCCTGATACCAAATCCTCTCAATACACTCAAACATCCTGGGTGCCTTGTTGTAGGACTTATTACATTGGTTAGATTGTTTAAGGTTGCCATTATGATGACTCCTTGGTGCCTTTCCTCAGTAGTAGTGTTCAGCTTAACCCCTCAAATCCAATACTCTGTCCTGGGGTTCCTGTTCCCAATGTGCATCACTTTGCACTTTTTGGCATTGAACGTTTACTGCCAAACCTTGAGCCACCTTTCTAAAATTTGCAGATCCTTCTACAACTACCTTCTTGCCTAATCACTGCCTACCCTACCACAGAGCTTAGCGTCACAAGTGAGGAGACACATCTTGCCCTGTATTCCCTCTCCAGTGTCACTGATGAACATATTGAAAAGGACCAGACCCAGGACTCAACCTGTGGCACCCACTTGTGACTTCTGTCTCTCCCAGATTTTATTCCGTTTACCACCTCCCTCTGCTGTCCCCCAACCAACCAACTACCCACCCACCCATCTAACTAGGTCTTTCACTGCACCTAGATCCTCCAGCTTCTTCAGTAGCCTTCTGTGGCACTAAGTCAAATGCCTTTCTGAAATTGAAGTAGAGCAAATCTACTGCTTATCCCATATCTACTGCCCTAGTTACCAGTGATCAGACTATAATATCAAGTCATTATGTGCCAGTACTAAGCTGGCATCTAATCACCATGTTCAGTCCAAATCACACAACTCTTTGGGAGATGATGGCCCTTAACCTTCAGCTATTCTCCACTGTAGAAGATGCAGGCGTTGGAAAAGTCTTGAAATAAAGTTCAAATACAACATTCCATCATGTATCATGCTTTCTAGGCATGATCTCTTCACTAAGTGCAAGACAGTATGCATTCAGATACTGTAGTGACACTTCTGAAGAGGCAGAGCAGGACTGTGTGCATTTCTCTAATGATATCTAGCTACCAAAGTCTCGCTGCACATTGGGTTGTGTCCAGATCAAGCCCACCACCATCCCATTCCACCTCCAAAACCAGCAGCCCATTCAGGAGTTATTTTGAAGCAGGCTACCTTACAGATAAACACAGAAACATAGACAGTGACAACAGAAAAGACTCAAGATCCAACCAGCCTACCTAAAATTCCTACCTATTACCCCATGATCTACTGCCAAATAGGTCTTATCCTATAATTAATCCTTGTTTTTCCCAGCTATCCTCTTCTACTTTCTCCTGCCCTCCTCACCTTTCTAGGAGAGGTAGTGGGAGCAAAACCATACACATGTTCAAGCATGGCTGGGACATGGTAAGGGGTTTGACAGTTACGGGGGATAGCAGTATGGTGGGGAGCAAGGGGAGGCAAGAACAGAAACCCTATCCAGACAAGAGGTAATGGGATAGGGTAGTTTACAATAGGAAAGATTCAATCAACCAATAGTCTTTTTCTGCAGACAATGTTTATGTTTCTGTGTTTCTTTCAGTGCCACTAAGCCCCTGATTCTGTGCCAACTGGTCTTGAACTCGTTTATAGTCACTGCATACACCACTTCCTTGGCAGTGTATTCCACTGTTCCCTGACCTCTTGGTGAATACAAATTTCCTGATGTTCCTCTAAAATTTCCCACCAACAGAGGCACAGCAATAGTCATAGTGCCTTATTTAATGTGTCAGCCATGGAGGAGGAAGCACAAAGGGAAGCATTTTTTTGTTCATACAATCTCTGCTAGATATAGCCTCACTATCTGAAGTTGGTGATATTTATGAAGGATGGAGGCAGTAACATGCTGAAGTGATGAATTATGGATTTTGCTGATGCACCTTGTTTTGCACATGCACTGAATCTAGTAGTGAGTTATGTGCTTGGCAAACATGCTAAGTTAAAAGAAACACTTGACACTGTAAGAGATATCACTAGATAATTCTATCATTCCCTACATGCACTGTACTCCTCTGCCAGTACCAGCAGATGTACAATATTCTTCAGCATTGCTTACTTAAAGATGTTTCCATCAGCTGGAACTCCAACTTTGATATGGTGAGAGACTCGTGAAACAGAAACCTGTGTTCCAGGCAATGCAATTCAATGATGCAGCCTGTAAGGGATATCAGTCTTGGGTGCAGTGCTGTATTCTTCAAAAGCTTGTTCTGCTTCTGCATCCATATGAACAGGCCACCAAAGATATCAGTGTAGATTCAGCAACCCATAGCATGATTCTTCACATCCTAAGTATACTTTAAAGCCACACAAGCTGTTATTTATGATCTTCACAGTGGCACAACAAAGCAAGGCTGGTGGTGGATGCACTGTTAGATATGGTGGCACAGGTGGAGGTGGTGAGAATGAAGATAATGCTGGAATAGGCATTGACACCAGTGCATATAGTTCATCTGAGTTATCTCAGCAGCAGCAGGATGCAGTACTCATTAAAGATGTGGCAGAGTTGTTTCTAACACAACCAGCAGATAGATTTGACTACATTAGATCAGAAACACTATGAAGCATGGTAACATTATTGATCCCATATATAAAGATGTGTTCATTCCCCAAGACACATATACTATATCAAGCAGAAGTTGTTGGTACACTTCAGATGGAGTAGCAGAAACAACTTGAAGAAACTGCCAAGAATGTTGAAACACATTTTCTAGTTGTATTGCTCCTCCTTCTTTCTGCTGACTTGGTGTGGTGCCGGTACTAGGCATCAGTGTAATATGAAAAGTACTGGATAGTGATGATCCTAAGACAAACAAGGACATTTGGGAGCTTTTAACAGCAAATGTTAGGACTGTTTAGACAGAAGAAAGACACAGACTTCTCACCAAGTACATGATGCATGTTTATCTAGCAGAGATACTGTCTGTCAGAAATAGTGATCCAGTCAAATTCTGGCATGACAAGCAAGTCATTCGCACTGGCTAAAGTGCAGTTGTATTTTTCTAAGATGCTTCCCAACATTTGTTGCTTTGGAAATATGTTTCAATACAACTGGGGCTATCAATTTCTGATCTCCAACTTCTTTTCCCATCTCCCTCCTAACTAACACTTACACCACAGTATTACCCCCACACCCTCTCAACACTAATGCAGCTCCTTGGTTTACCCTTACTCCTTATCTCCTATCCCTCCACTGGCTTTACCCTGTGGGTGGCACCATCTCCTAATTCATTTACTTTTCTAACACCTTGGAACCTTCCATTTCTACTCCCTTCCTCTAGTGACACTATAAGCCCTTCTGGGCCTTCTCTCATGCTAATACTTAACTCATTGTACGATCAAAACACTGTTCTACTGAAGTATTACAATCTGTTATCTCTCATCTAGATAATGTAATTTTTCTATTTTTCTTTATTGCAACTCTATAAAACCTTGTGTATCTGCCATTGTATCATGCTTGTCTACTGTAAATTGCCTGTACTTCAATGACATGGAACCTTTGTAAACAGAGCTGTTTTGCACAAAGGTATCAATCTGAATGCCAATAAATAAGTAAATAAATAAATTGTCTCGCCACATCACTTAAGACTAGATCCTCAGAATCCAGAATTCTTAGCCTTGCTCAAACTCAGCTTACCAAAGATCAACTTTAACTATTCATTTGACTCTTCATATGTTCTACAAGTGACATCTACTACTATTCTCACTTCTACACCTCTTGGTAACAAGTCTCCCAGTGTAACAGTGGCACTGACACTGAGAATGGCTCTGCCACCACAGTTCAGCTCACCACTCCCAGTAGTAGTGGCACAAGTCCTCCTTCCGCTTGCACTATGAAGACTTTTCACCTTATCATCACTGACAAGCCAAATATGATCAGCTGTATCATCACACAGGATCACAAACAATTGAATAAGATCAATCGCTTAACTCATCATGACTGTGATATGACAGAAAGAGTGACCAGCTGTACACAGGTGCATGAGGATCTGACTTCATTCAGTCAGTTGACTGCTAAAACTTTGACTGTCAGTGGGCAGGAGCTGTGTTCAATATTCAATTAATTTAAAACACTAAACAAAACTCCATCCATAGATGTTAAATTTTGTGAATGACAATGTAGTGTTCTAAATTTAATTTAATATAATATGTTTTGTTTTTGTATGTAATTTATTTTTATTTGCGTGGGAGGGTTTTATGTAGTTTGAAAAATCAGTGGGCCAGAAGAAAATAGTCATTGGCACGGAGGTAAAATAGAGACTGCAGGGGTATAAGCCTTGAACTCAGCAATGAATACTACCAATAACTGTAAACAGCACTGGGCTACAGGGGTCTTACTAGGTGCAGACACTGACATCACCACAAAACACAATTCCCAACAGTGGCATGCCAACACCACCTGCCACAAATAAACTACTGTAATTAGGATTCCTTGATGACCAGAAGGCTTCCTCCCTTTATCCCACCCATTTTAATCTGTTTTACCCCATGCCATTGCTGCATTAGGAGCCAAAGTGACTTTGATGACTTCTTGAAGTCGAACAAATTCTTTGGGCCCAACTCAGAGTTGAACACAAAGTCACCACTGCCCACTTGTCTTAGCTTTATCTCTCAGTGGAGCCATACATAGATCTTTAAATTGTGTAATTGCCCTTTTAAAAGAAAACACTGTTTGGCAGCCTGATAGTCTAGCACTAATTCTTCTACTTAGAAAAATAAATGCAACAAATTTACAGTTTAAACCCTGTTACCCATAATACTGTCTAAAATAAACCGAGAGTGTAATCATATATGACATATATACACTGCGTGACAGCCTGTTTGCCTAATACTGAAGCTGCTACTTAGAAAATCAATTTATGGTTGATACCACTGATGTTTCAGCTGCTTATAATGCTACTGTATGTAAAATAAACTGATGGCATAATCCTACATGGCATGTATACTGCAAGGCAGCATTATACCCTTACACTGAGGCTGCAACATAGAAAGTAAATTAGGTTACTGCTGCAGCTGCTGCTACTGCTGCTACTAATGGGGCAGCTTATATAGCTGACCTGATTGAAATAGATCACCTATATGACACTAGGTAGCCCTTTCCTGAGTTAAAGAGTAGCATAATGCTAATGGTGGCACTTCAGACAAAGAAAAACTATAGGTTTACAACTGTGCTGCTGCCACTGTTGTGCAGCTCACAATATACAGTATAGCTGAGTTGTGAAAATAAATGGGCGTACCTATTGTAGAATATTGTACTAGTTGGCACGACAAGTGGGTTACACTGATAGCCTAATGATAATGATTGTACTTTAGAGGAAAAAAATCACTGTTTATATTGCTGCTGCTGCCATGGCTGTACAACTTATATAGCTGGTCTGGCTAAAATCGGTCACTTATATCACCTTGATTACTGTAACTCCATTTGCCTAGGGCTTCCAGGGGTTGACATTCGTTGCCTGCAGCTGGTGCAGAATGCAGCGGCCAGGCTGTTGAGTGACTCATCTCGATCTTGTCATATCATACCTGTGCTCCATGCCCTGCACTGGCTGCCAGTTCAGTGGCAAGTTACCTTCAAGGTCAGTTTGCTGACTTATAATGCCCTACAAGGACAGAGTCCACATTATTTGCAAGAACTCTTGTGTCCTTACTGCCCCCTCTGCCCACTTTGATCAGCCCGACAAAGGGATTGCTGGAGAATTCCCAGGGTCTGTTTGAAGTTATCTGGGGCTGAGATTTTTCGTTTGCTGCCACAATCCTGTGGAACTCTCTGCCTCGGTCGGTGAGAGAGTGCCCGACCATGGAGAGGTTTAAGTCGGCATTGGAGACTTATTTATTCAGACTCACTTTTCTGGAATCATGATAATATTTTTAATGAATTTTATGGTTTTAAATGTTTTAACTTGTTATGTGTGTCATTCAGCTGTGTCTTACTTTTGTACAAGTGCTTAGATAATTTAATTTGTACTTTTAAAGAAATAAAGTTGATGATGATGATGATATAACACTAGGTGGCACTGCCACTTCTTCTGGTACTTGAGAGAAAAATCAGTTTACAGTACACTACCTACTGCTGCCTCAGATACTGCTGTCAAAAATAAATGAAATATAAAACCTAGGTGCATACCATAGGACTAATGCTAATGATGCTATGAATACTTTATCTACACTTATTGAATAAATGCCAGGAATGTTTATTTATTGTTTATTGAAATTTTGTTGACCTGGTAGGCCCACTAAGACAAAATGTCCCTTTTTCAGGGCAACCAGGAATTAATTACACTTAATAACATAAGTGTACATACAGAGTCAAATAAAATGTATAGGAGATGATCACAAGATTACAAAAGTTGTTCTGAAATAGGAATAAAGTACACAAACAAGATGAAAAACAGGTACAGGGTTAAATAGAATCAACTAGAATATAATTATAGGTGATGAGTATAAAAGTAAGTACAAAGTTATGGCATAAATCAGAGTTAAATGTCATTAGGATCAAATGTAAGTGTTTATGGAAATAATACAACAGAGGGGGATAATGAGATAGAAAACAAAGGGTGAGTTCATTTATGAGCTCATTAGCCATGATACAGCACTATTTCTTAAGCACAGCACTTTCTTAGCATTTGTGTTATACAAAACATTTGGTTAGACAAAAATAAATGGCTTGATTTCAAGTTCTTTTAGATAACATTTTAGCAGTTAAGGTTTAAAGCTCATGAACCCGAACTGACATGTTGACAGTTTTCATGGTTTTGACTGAAAAGAGTTAGAAAGAGAGTTTCTGTTATCTGACTATTGTTATGGTTGCTGGTTCTTTATGAAAATGTAGGTTGTATTTCAGTTAGTTTATGTAATGGAAGTGATGCCACTGAAAGGAATATGCAGGCTTCTGTTGACTTATATGTGTCTGGAGCTATCTGCTTTTTCAACTTTAGAAGTTTGCTGTAGGTTGGTGACTTCTTTCTTTGAAAGTGTGTTTTGTGGTAAAGAGTAGTTGTTCTACGTCTGAAGATGTGTTTTGTTGGTTTTAAAGTCTGTTTGTACTGGTTTTGAAACTTTGTTTGAAGCTGCAGAAAATCCCATGCAGTGTCCTGAGAATTAGTTATCCTTCAACTAATGCTCTTTTTATCTTTGAAAATTATTTGTAGGTGGAGGAAATTAGGTAAAATCCAAGAGGTGGTCTGCTATGCAGTTGTGCCCAGCAGCAGGTTGTGTTCTGCCTTTTCATGTGTCACATGTTATTGCAACATTTGTTGCAGCCTGTGAAGGAACAACCATTTTGTACAACGATGATGACAATACTTGCATGCTGTCTCATTTCTCACCCATAGGTGTCCCAAGCAGTGTGTTCACATTTTCAAAGGGTGTGTCACTATTAAAATTGCCCTGGATTTTGGCTGTCATCACTTAAACTCCACCCTGACTCCCAAAAATGACCTTCCTTTTCTAGCAACATGTTCTCCTTGGAGTAATAAGGGCACGCCTTGGGAAACACATTTAGAATTTCAGTTTAATCTAAACATAAATTCAAACATTATCACCCACTTTCTGTGGTGTCTGGCAAGCAAAGACATGCTCTCTGAGCAGAAATCTGTCCCTGTATCTCAGCAGTCATCATTTAACCCCCAACACCCCCACAAAAACACCTTTACCTTTTACTGGCAACATATTCTTCCAGGAGTATTAATGGGTCACCTTTGGAACATTTTTATTTAATTTCATTTAATTTCCTGTCATTTATTGTTTACTTTAGAAAAGCACATTGTGCAAATTGCCCATTTTCAAGTGTGACCAGCATTTAAAATTTACAATACAAAAAATATAAAACACATAAATTACAATAAAATTATTCACAACTACAGTAAGCTGATTGTTTAAAAGGTTGAGCAACTGTTTCTTGAAGGTTGGTACAGATTTATTTTGACTTTACGGATTCTGGCAAAGGGTTATGAACACTTAGTCCAACATAATCAATCAATCAATCAAAATCTTTATTTTGCCAGGCAGAACATCATTGAGACAAGCTCATTTACAAGATGAACCTGGGGCAAAACAATTGCCAACAGAGTTAAGACATCACAGGTTGAGTGAGCGTACATAACAATGACATAGTAATAATAACAACATAATAACATATAACCATCGCATGTGACAAGATACTTGCACCAGAACATAACAATAGGATCAACAGGAGGTAGTGCCATTTAAATACAATTGCATGGATACAGATATATGGACGTAAGGTAATGAGCTAAAGTTTATACAGTAAACATCATTGGAGGAGTCATAGTGAGCAGGAGTGGCAGTTCCTCTAGCGTCAAATACTCTTTGGCCAAAACATGTTCTGCGAAAAGGAAATTCAGACAGTGTTGATACCTGAGGTCTAGTACATCGATTTCTTTGGTGTAGTGGAAACAGTTCTGGGACTGAACAGGAGCCTTAACCAGGATAATCTTGTGATAAAAGTAAGAATCTTTACTTTTACATGGTCATCCAATGAGGGCAGTTGTGCAGCCTGATACAACACACAATAGTGGATATTGAACTGAAGTCCAGTGATAAAATGGCAGGACTAATAGCAGTAAGCTCTTTGCCAAACATGTGCGAGTTTCAGGCAAAGGTTGTTCCAAACCCTTTACAGTGAACCAAGCAAGAATTGTCTTTATCATACTATCAATGTGTGGTTCAGATGATAAAGCACTATTCAAGGTAACGCCTAGATACTCAGATTGGTTAATTATCTCAGTGAGTTCACCATCAAGAGCTTTCAACAGAAATTCACTGTTTCCCATTTTTTGTCCTACGAATGATCATAACTTTCTTTTGTTTTTGTTTGTTTTTGGTGCTGAGGACCATTCCGGGGAACTGAACCATGTTTGTAGAATAAAAACTATTTTTGAGAGTAGTATTTGGAGTCCCCACATCCTCCTTCCTAAAAATGACTGCATCATCTGCATAAAGAAGCATTTCAGAAGATGGACAAGCTGAAGGCATGTAATTTAAACAAGCATTTTTCAATGCCAAATGTTGATTGTGTTGGTCTGTTGAGCTCGCTCACTGCCCTCTGTCACTCGCTCTGTCTGTTTCTCCCAGTGCTGCAGGCTGCTCTTTTGTACTCAGCTCCTGCCTGCATTGGCAGCTTTTTCCCACTAAAGAATCCACAGCTGTCCCGACAGAGCTCTGTTGAGGTGGCTCACTCCCCCTCTCTCACTCGCTCATTCTGGTTTCACACCACTGCAGGCTGCCCTTTTGTAGAGGGCTCTGCATGCATTGCTGTCCTTTTCTGTCCACAAACAAATCTGCAGCAGTCCCAACAGAGTTCCATTGAGCTCCTCCTTCCCTCCCTCACTTCAGTCTGTGTCTCCCACCTTTTGTAGTGGGCTCCTGCCTGGGTACTGCCTTTTTCTGCCAACAAAGAAATCCGCAGCAGTCACGATACAGCTCTGTTGAGCTTGCTCACCCTCCTGTCTCACCTGCTCATTGTGTTTCTCCTGAGCCAGCAGGCTGCCCTTTGTACTGGGCTTCTGCCTGCATTGACACCTTTTCTGCCCACAAGAAATCCGCAGCTGTCCGACAGAGCTCCATTGAGGTCACTCCACCTCCTGTCTCACTCACTCATTCTGTTTCTCCTGGCACTGCAGACTGCCCTTTTATACTGGGCTCTTGCCTCTGTTGGCACCTTTTCTACCCACAAAGAAATCTGCAGCAGTCCCGACAAAGTTCCATTGAGCTCCTCCTCTCCTTCTCTCACTCACTCATTCCATTTCTGCCAGCGCTGCAGGCTGCCCTTTTCTACTGGGGCTCTGCATGCATTGCTGCCCTTTTCTGCCCACAAACAAATCTGCAGCAGTCCCAACAGAGCTCCATTGAGCTCATTCATTTCCCTCCCTCTCTCGCTCATTCTGTGTCTCCCGCCACTGCAGGCTGCCCTTGTACTGGGCTCCTGCCTGTGTTGGCTGACTTTCTGGCCATAAAAGAAATCTTGTAGCAGTCCTGACACAGCTCCACTGAGCTCGCTCCTCCCCTCTCTCACTCACTCATTCCATTTCTGCTGGTGCTGCAAAGCTGGCTTTTTGTACTGGGCTCCTGCCATTACCACCTTTTTCTGCCACAAAGAAATCTGCAGCAGTCCTAGCAAACTGGCTCACTACCACTCCTGTCACTTGCTCGTTCTGTTTCTCTTGGTGCTGCAGGCTGTGTTTTTGTCAGGGCCCTGGCTGCATTTGCACCTTTGTCTGTCCACAAAGAAATCCACAGCTGTCCTGACAGAGCTCCATTGAGGTCGCTCAGTCTTTCTCTCTCACGCACTCATTCTGTTTGTCCTGGTGCTGCAAACTGCCCTTTTGTATGGGGCTCCTGCCTGCATTGTCACCTTTTCTGCTCACAAAGAAATCCGCAGCAGTCCTGATAGAGCTCCATTGAGCTCACTTAGTCCCCGTCTCACTAGCTCATACTGTTTCTCCCACCGCTGCAGGCTGGCCTTTTTACTGGGCCCCTGCCTGCATTGATGCCTTTTCTGCCCACAAAGAAATCCACAGCAGTCCTGACAGCACTCTGGTGAGTTCCTCCTCCCCTCCCTCACTCACTCTCTCGTTCTGTTTCTCCCAGTGCTGCAGGCTGCCCTTTTGTACTGAGCTCTTGCGTTGGGGCATTTCTGCCCACAAACAAATCCACGCAAGCAGTCCCAACAGAGCTCAGTTGAGCTCGGTCCTCCCCCTCTCACTTGCTCGATCTTAATCTGTCCCAAACACTGATTTCCACAGTGACTGTGCTATTCTCTCCAGCTGGAATGCAAAAACATATTTTAGCCAGGATGTGAAAATGACAGCTGTACTGTTCATAAGGAGGTGTGAAAAAATGCCACTGTTGAAAATGTGGCGAGAAAATATTACAAATTTGCGAAGTTATAAGTGCGTAGAAACAGTTCAACGATGCTTGTAACACAGTCATGTTATGCAGTTTCATCACCAAATTTTCAACATAGGGATTTTAGGACCTCTGCTCATGAACAGTGCCACTGTCCTTTCTAATCTGTCCCGAACACTGATTTCCCACAGCAACGAGTTATTCTGTGCTGGAACTGTGAAAACACATTTCGGTCAGGATGTGAAAATGACAGCTGTACTGCTCATAAAGAGGTGTGAAAAAATGCCACTGTTGAAAATCTGGCAGACAATATTACAAATCTGCTAAGTTACAAGGGTGCGTGGAAAGTGCTAGCCACACTTGTAACACAGTCATTTGATGAGCTATCATCACCAAATTTTCAACACAGGCATTTTAGGACCTCTGCTCATGAACAGTATCACTGTCATTTTCTTAATCTGTCCCGAACAGTGATTTCCCACAGCGACCACCCTATTCTGCGCGGAAGTGCGAAAACACATTTCAGCCAGGATGAGAAAAATGACAGCTGTACTGTTCTTAAGCAGGTGTGGGAAAATGCAATGTTGAAAATCTGGAGTGAAAATATTACAAATCTGCTAGTTATGGCGTGTGTACAAACTGCGCCGCACGCTCATAACACAGTCATTTTATAGAGTATCGTCACCAGATTTTCAGTATAGGCATTTTAGGACCTCTACTCATGAACAGTGTCACTGTCATTTTCTTACTCTGTCACGAACACTAATTTCCCACAGTGACCACACTAGTCTGCGCGGAACTGTGAAAACACATTTCAGCCAGGATGTAAACAATGACAGCATTACTGTTCACAAGGAGGTGTGAAAAAATGCAATGTTGAAAATCTGGCATGAAAATATTGCAAATTCGCAAAAGTTACAGCGTAGCGTAGTAACTGCATGCATGCAACTTATAAAACAGTCATTTTGGATTTTCCACCAAATTTGCAACATAGGCTTTTGAGAGCCCACCTTATGAGCACTGGCACTGTCCTTTCATTAATCTGCCCTGAAAGGTGATTCCACGCAGTGACCATAAAATAACCTTTTGGGGCGATTAATGCCATGACAGTTCCAGAATTCATGAAGAGGGGTCCCAAAACCCCATGTTGAAAATTTGGTGCCAAAATTCCAAAAATTGCTGAGATATGCATCAAAGTTGAAAAGAAACCCTATTTATTCCATTATACAGCTTACCAGCATTTCCTCAGCTCGTGGTTGGCTTTGAAGAGTGCAGGCGTGTTTCCAGTCCACTGAAGATCATTGCGCCAAGCTCCGGAGGTAAGTATGGGTGAAGGTAGTGGGAGGCAGGGGTTCAGTGGGTGGGCGCGGAGTTGTGGGAGGCGGGCAGGAGACCGCTGAGAACAGTTTCCTTCTTACAGGGTAAAAAGCAAAGACATCACGGGACCAGTTTTATTTTAAGAGGCCACCAGAGTCTTTCTTTGGGGGACAAGCTGTAGCCGATGGGGGATTGGGCACCCCGATGGCACACAGCAAAGGGAGATACATTATGCTGGTGGGCTCCTGTCAGCAACAGAAACATTGGGGCACTGAAGCTGATGGTGATTGGGGCCCCTCGGCATATAAACACAGTGGCGGTTAATATTGCTTCAGAACACGGCGGCAAACCACCACCATGTTCACAAACAATATCAGTGTGTGAAGATCCGTCCTGCAATGACGGGTCACTCCCTCATTGCAGCAAATGGCTTATGCTGCAATGACGAGGTGGCCCCTGATTGCAGCGAGCAAATTTTTGAAGTTGGTGGCATGCTGGCTGAACTAGTGTCTACAGCAGCATGCCACGCATTGGGGATGCTGGGCAAGCCTTCAAGGCTGTGGGGGCATTGGCCACAACAGTGCCGCACCTCCACAACCTGCTTGTGGAGAAAGCTGCTGGAATATGCTTCTTGCAGCATGCGCAATCAACATAAAAAGGGAAAAGAGTAGATGTCCCAAAATGGAGCACTGTGGGACACCACAACTAACTTTGAGAAAGCTGGAATAATGATTCTGGTTAAAGGTTCTTTGTTCGTGACCTGAGACATAGTCCTTGAACCACTTAATGATGCCATTGAAAAATAGAGTAGCAATGTGTCAGTGACTGTAGCCATAGACCATGGTCAACTAGGTCAAATGCCTTGGTGAGATCCATGAACATTGAGGCCACTAGATTCCCAGAATCTGTGGCCTAATGAACTCAAGTTCATTAACCTCACCAAGGCAGTCTCAGTGTTGTATAAATAATGAAAACCATGCTGAACATGTGTCAACAGGCAATACATACAGTAGATAAAAATTAACCATCTAGTCCCTAACTATACGCTCACAAAAGTTTGACATGAGCGCTAGTAAAGTAATAGGCCTAAAGCTTGAAACTATGGTTTAGGTCTAGATTTAAGAAATGACCAGTCTGTAGCAGAAATGGCTGCATTCAACTTACTGACATCAAGTCTCCTAAGATTTCTGGAGGTGATGTACAGAGGATTAACTCTAATTACTTTAGCTGACTAATTACAGCAGACCGAATTGTGATCACTCAGACCACCAGGCAAAATGCCACAATTTCTAACCCTAAGAGGGTGAATGACTACAATCCAGTCCAAGGCTGATTGGTCATGTGTCCTATAGCAGTTGAATCAATAATCTGGTATAGGCCAAGTGAAGAAAATAATTCCTGATAGGCATCAGATGGTTTATCCTTCCAGTCTGAGTTGAATGAAAAAGCAGCAAAGGTAGCACTCTACCAATTGTTGAAAGGTTGCTATATCGATTTTGAGGCAGAGCACTGCATAAGGTGCTGGCTGTAAATTTCTTATTTGAGCATATATGTTTTAAATGAAACTTGTGTATCTAGGCGGGGAACTATGGACACAATGATTTTGGTCAGGACTAGTGCTGCTTAGCAACTGCAGTGGGTCATGGGAGCATGCACACACTTCCAGTGTAAGCAGGGGAAAAAAGTCGTTCACTGCGAGCAGTTCCTCAGTGTGTGAAATCTATTTTAAGAGGCAGAGCACTGCATGAGGTGCTAGCTGCAGATTTCTTATTTGAGCATATACTGTATGTTTTAAATGAAACCTGTGTATCTAGACTGGGAAATATGAACACAGTGATTTTGTTGGGACTAGTGCTGCTTAGCAACTCCAGCAGGTCACGGAGATGCGGATGCACTTCCATGTAAGCAGGGATAAAAGATGTTCGCTGGTGAGCGGTGCAAGTGGGCAAGCATGAACAGAGACAAGCATGTCCCACGTGTGTTTTGTGTGTCCTGTAGGATCAAGGGACAGAGGGCCCCAAACAACTCTCCCAACAGTGCAAACCCAACTCATAAAACATCAAGGGGTGAGTTACTGTACAAAGTGCCCAGGTTACTGATGAACTATGTCAAGTCCCCAATAGGATACAAACAGAGTGTGACCTTGAAGGCTGTGTGTTGTGTGAAATAACACTGTGACCTCATTATTTTCCCAGAGTACAAATAAAATATGGCAGCCAAGACATTCTCTTCTGAAATGTCCTCAAGCTGCTAAATCAGGATGGATCTATTCTTAAGTGTTTAAATTGCTGAATCTGTTGGAACACGAATACCATGAATACAAGGGTATAGCCCCACTGGATTTACTTGTATGAAATGTTTAGATTTTAAATTACAAGCTGAAGAAATGACATCACTCAGAAAACAGTTACTTAACACAAAGGGAAATGAAAATGCTACAAACAGTTACAAACCACCCAAAGACAATTTGGATTGGGGGTAAAACAAGAGAACAAAGTAGAGGAGTGTCAGATAACAATTTAGAATGGACACAGATAAAGGGTTAAAAAACTAAAAAGGAGAGCATGCTTTTGGTCCCAGTGACATATCACTTCACAACAAATACTAGCCACTTGACAATAAGACAAATGAAACTGTACAGAAATCTCAAATAGACAATTCAATGAATATTCAGAAGAAATCACGACAACAGAAACTTATTGTGGGTGATTCAGTCATTAAGTATGCTGACACAGTAGTTTATAGAAATGAAAAGGAACACAGCATAGTCACTTGCTACCAGGAGCTAGAGTCAAGGACTTAAGCAACTCAATAAACAAATTTGAACTTGAAAAACAAGACTTTGTAAAGTACACATTGGTACAAATGATGTAGGAAGGGCACATGAGAAGGATATTTGTCAGGATAGATTAAATATAGGCAGGGTCATCAAACAAAAGTGCAATGTGGCATTTTGAGTTTCCTACCAATACAGAGAAAAATTAAATGATTGAAATAATTAATAATAGAATTTTCAACATGTGCAAAATAGAGGGCATCATGTTTATTGACAACTGGGATAAATATAATGTTAATTACAACTTGTATTCCAAAGGTGGGCTCCACCTGAACAAAGAGGGTCATTACTACTGAGACAAAGCTTTATTAGAGCCACAAACCAACTAACTTTAAATTGAGTACTCAGCATAAAAAATAGTCTGCAGCATCAAATATAATACATCTGCTTCAGATATTTTAAAAAAACAAGTAAAACAAAGCAAAATTATTATAACAATAAAAAACTATTTAACTCTAAAACAATTATTCATGGGGCAATAACATCTAAGAATATAAATCAAAATATACTTTATACAGATACTGCAAAACAAACAAGCAAACTAGATAATAAAAAATCACAATATATTTGGCAAATGCATGAAGTTTGAATAACAAATTTAATGAACTTCAGAGTTTAGTACATTTTTATGCACCAGCTATCATAGTAATCACTGAAAGCTGGTGGAATGAAAATAACACCTGGAACACTCATATACTGAGAGATGTCACTTTTACAGAAACAGGAAGAATAAGAAGGCCAGGAGAACAGTGTTGTTTATAAAATCTTACTTGAACCCATATACATCACCTCTAAAATCAAACCGAATAATGATACCACTGAAACCCTGTGGGTCAAAGTATTACCAACAAAAATAATAAGTTTATTATAGGTCTAGGGTATAGACCAGCAGACACAACTTTAGAAAATACACAAAACATTATTAAAGAACTGAGCCTTGCATGAGGAAGCTGAGACTATATTTATGGAGATATGAATATGAGGGAAATAAACTGGCTAAATAGTGAGGCAAAAACACTACATAGTAAACATCTTTGGAAACCACTGAACAACTTTTGTTAAAACAATATTTATCTAAACCTACAAAGCGAAAACCTATTGGATGTAGTATTAGGAACAGAGATTGGACATAAGGGATTGTAGAGTGGGACAGCCTCTTGGTACCAGTGATCATAATTCAGTTACACTAGATTTACATCTCTCTTTTAATGTTCAACTAACAATAGTGTTTTCTTTGGTTACCAATGGGCTGATGTTAATAAAATTAATGATGCACTCAAGAATTCAAACTGGGATGAAATGCTGGACATGAGCGATGCTGACAATATGTGGAATAAATTAAAACATATATATTTAAAATGGCAAACAAATACATACCCAAATATAATAAGAATATAAATAAAACAAATGGAGACCAAAGTGTCTAACTCATAAAATCAGGAAGTTACTCAAACAAAAGAGAGTTTATAATAAGTTTAAGAAAACACATTATCTCCTGTTTCTGGATAAATACAAATCATTAAATAAAAATGTAAAGCAGCAATAAAAACCTAAAAGGCAAACTGAAATCAATCTAGCAATAAATGTCAACAAAATAATTCCAAAAGCTTTATGGCTATATACATTCACTCAAAGCACAATCATGCAAAGCAGGTCCATTGCAACAAAATTATAGAGTGGTACAGGAACCCAAACACATAGCAATATCCTAAATACATACTTTTGTAGTGTGTTCTCAACACAAACCAAAAACATATTATGGAAGAAAAAATGTAAGGGAATTTTGTTGAGGTTAGTGAAAAAAATAGGTGACAAAATAAATAAAATCAAAGAAGATTGCTCTCCAGGACCTGATAATGTCACAGGCAAAATGACCAAACTAATGGCAAAACACTTGTATGTACCCTTTAAAATTTTTTGAAGTAAGTCTAAATACTGAGTTGTATGTACCCAAAGATTGGAAAACTGCTAATATCACAACTATCTTCAAAAGGTGATAATTCAAAGGTTAAGATTATAGACCAATCAGCCTACATCCTTAATTAGTAAAGTGCTGGAAGGTATTACAAAAGATAGAACTGAGTTGCAGCTTGGGAATATTGATCCTTCCCAGCATGGTTTTGTGAAAATATAGATCCTCATGTAACAAATCTCCTCTGTTTATATGAACAAATTAGTAAAAATTAGATTGTAAAATACAGTATGATATCATTTTTATTGACTTTAACAAAGCTTTTGATAAAGTACCACATAATTACATAACTAGCAAACTCAAGAACAGAAGGATGGATGCACTCTATACTAAGTGGATTCAGAACTGGCTTGAAGGAAGGACACAGAAATTTATAATAAATGGCAAACATTCAGAAACATCTCCAGTGATGAGTGGAGTCCCCAGGGTCAGTGCTTGGTCCTTATATTTTCAGGTCTCTGTAGCAGATCTGACAGATAATATAAACAATGACAACATAAAATTTGCAGATGACCTTAAATTGGTGGGTAAATGTGATACATTTGAAAATATTATCTCACTTCAGAAAGATCTGGATAACATAGAAAAATGGACTCAAACATGGGGAATGAAGTTAAATATTGAAAAGTGCAAAACCATGCACCTAGGTCCAAAAATAATAAGCACCAATACACCCTGGGGAACATACTATTAACTTATACAGAGGTGGAAAGAGACCTGGGAGTCTTAATCACAAATGGTTTGAGCTTCTAAACAAACAAATGAGGTTATAGGAAAGGCAAACAGAATTATATGGAATATAAAGAAATATAGCCTCAAGAGAGGCAACAGTACTTCTCCCCTTTACAGGGCATACGTGAGGCCACGATTGATTATTGTTCACAATTCTGAACACCACATAAAAAATGGATATAGTACATCTGGAGACAGTACAAAGAAGGTTCACAAAACAAATTCATGGACTCAGGGACGAAGAATACCAGGACCGCCTCAAGGTATTAAAACTAATGCCACTTGAGTGGAGATGTTACAGGGGAGATATGCTACTTTATGGGATGTTATAAATGTCCTATATCTGTTCACTGAGATTGGTTTCACATACAAACAGGATAGGATAGAAACCAGGGACATCCTCCAACTACACAAAATAACTATAACACTAATAATAGGAAAAACTTTTTTTCGCAGAGGGTAATTGGAGCATGGAGCGCCTTCCACTGGAGATAATGTTTAGTAAAAACAAGATGATTTTCAAAAACAAACTTGACCAATGGGTACTAAATAGGGCACTGGGTCAAAATGTCACTCGACAGAATGCCATGCAACAATACGCGTTCGCAATTTCTTTACATCTTTGTTCTTTTTTTGCAATTCAAAGTTTATTAAGTTTCCAACATACAATACACCATAGTCACACGGTACAAAAAGATACGAGTACATGCTTTTGGCAAAACATAAACCCCTTTTCTTTCCCTCATTCCCTCCCCCCCCAAACACAAATACACAAAAGAGGGGTCACACCCACAAAGAAAACCCTCCATAGTATCCCTCCATTCACCCCATCACCCCTTCCCTCCCAGGTTTGAATGCCCAGAACATTTCTTAACTCGTACCTCTACCCCCAAAGATCCGTTACATTATGTCATTTGATGAGAGTATAAGGTTAATAGCGGGGCCCAGATTTTATTGAACTTACTCATTCTGTTATGCAGACTGGCTGTCATTTTTCCATTCTAAGATTAGCCAAGAGTTCCTTCAACCATTCAGCATATGATATTACTTTGTATCTTTCCAATGTCGATACTATACATCTTTTGTTCTATGAGTGCTCTGCCCCACCCCTTTATGGGGCTGTGCCCCAGGACCCCACTAGGATTCTAGCTCCAGGAGGTCCACGAGGAGGCGCGACAGGTCCAGGGTTTGTGCATAATGCTGTACGCTATTAAGTATACGACATTATGACCAGTACGCTAAATGGGAGTTTGAGTTACTAATTAATAGGGGACATTGGATGAAAGACAACATGGGTAATTTTTACTCACCGTTTTTCTCAAACGACCTTAGTATGAACCTTTGAATAAATTAAATGCTCAAACCAAACTCTGTGTAATGAGACACTAGCACTTTCCCCAGCACTTTGTGTCCTCACTGAGACACTTCCCTGATGAAGTGTCTCAGTGAGGAACCTAAATCTTAGTTTTCATGATGCTTTTCATTCATCATTTTGGTTCAGCACCCGTTCCTTCATAAGCACAGATCCTCCTGTGTTCTTCAGTTTGAGTTGAAGTCACCAATAAGAACCCACTTACAATCCTTAGGTAGAGAGCTTCCAAAGGCTGTAATCAATCAATCAATCAATCAATCAATTATTTATTTAACCAGGCATAACAACGTTGAGAAGAACTCATTTACAAGATGGACCTGGGTAGGTTCACACACTATTTTGACAAAACATTTCAGGCAAGCGAGCCTAGGTACAGGGTAACATGACTATACAAACAGCATATACAAAGCAGAGTTAAAACTAAATAGCCATTCAAGGCAGCATGCTATGAAAACAATACAAACTTAAGACATGCACAGTCAAACCTATGTACAAGATATACAAAATACAGTATGAGAAAAATAAGATGGTGTGGGGGCTGCCCACATGTTATAGAGGGTTAGGGATCGAGGAGGTGAAACAGCAAAGCAGGGAACATGGCAGCAAGGAACAGGTTTGCTGAAGAGCTATGGGACTACAGAGAAAAGGAGGAGAGTGCAGGGTGAAATCGTACAAGGCCAGGTTTCAAGGCCATCAGCGAAAAGCAATGCATGCCTTTTGAAGGAGCTCATGAACAGTTTCTTAAAGAAGGTCAGCACCACGGAGTTGCGAGCCTCAGGGTTTTGTAGGGCATGACTTACAGCTGCCCTTCCAAATCATGTTCTAACCTTGGGTATTTCAAGTGTGATATATGCAAGACTTCTTAAGTGGTAAGTACCAGTACTACAGATGGGAAGGCGGTCTGTGATGTACTGAGGTAGTTTGTTGATGAAGACTCTGTAAGTCCAGAGAACTGCATTTTATGTCATCGGAGACCAAATGAACTCCAACCTAATTTAGCATACAGTGAACAGTGGTGGGTGGAGTATGGTGCTCCAGTGATTGACCTAATAGCATAATGGAATAGGGTGTCAAGCGTGGAGAGTGCAGTGGATGGGCCCTGCCCATAGACAAATCGGCATAGTCCAAGAGGGGCACAAAGTAGATTGCACTAACCTCAATTTTGCTTCCTGCATCAGTTAATGCTTGATTCAATAAAAGAGACCAAGCCTCTGTTTTAATTTTTTGAGAGTTCCTTGATGTGGTTTACAAAGGACAGCTTAGAGTCTATCCACACATCCAAGCATTTGAAATTCACCACATATTCTAGAGGCTCAGCCAACAGAGTTAGTACCTGTGGGATTGTCCCTGAAGTGCTAGGTTTGGGTGTACTGACAGAGGGGCAAAAATCATTGCCTTCATTTTTGGCATTTAACAGGAGCTTTAGGTACAAGAGATTTTCTGAAGATTATTAAATTTGCTCCAGGAGGGCCTGTTTATATAAAGCACCATATCATTCGGCAAACAAGTGGATGTTAGCAGATTTGATTCCAGTGTTTAAATTATTTATATAAATGGCAAATAGCAATGGGCCAAGAATGGACTCTTGGGGTACACCTCTTAACAGCGTTTTCATGGGAAAGTACGCCATCTGCCTTGACCTGTTGGTAATAACCTGAAAGATAATTTGAGAACCACTTAGGGCCTAATTATCTGTCGCAATGTTCCTTAGTATGACAAGGAGTAGGTCATGGTCCACTGTGTCGAAAGCTTTGTTCAAATCAAGAAACAAAGCACACATAATTTTGGCATCCAGTGCATTCTGCCAATCATTAGTGACCTTAGCAAGTGCAGAAATTGTACTATGCCGAGGTCTGAAACCAGACAGAACCAGGCTTAGCAGGTTGAAGCTCTGCAAGTACTGCTTGTAATGTTGTACATTGACTGCATTTCCAACAATTTGGACAAGACTGGGAGCAGGAAATTGGTCAGTAGTTATTTAGGTCACTTGGGTCACCAGATTTAAATAAGGGCATAATGTGAGCAGTTTTCCAAATAGATGGGAGAGCATCCTGGGCAAGGGAAAAATTAAAAAGGTGGGTTATTGGAGCAGACAGGACATGGACTCCTAGTTTTGAGTAGAAGGGCTTGATAAGGTCAGCATCTGTGCTTTATCTAGTGTCCAATTCCAGAAGCAAGTCCTCAACTTGTTTCACAGTGATGGGCAAGGGAAGACTGAATCATGGATGCACAAGTCAGAGTTCAGACATGCAGGGTTCTGATCGCACAATTGGTCCCATAGGATGTTGACTGGCGAGGTATCAAATGCAAGCCCTGCTATTGCAAATGGTTGTTGAGATGGTCTAATATCACATTTTGTCGGTAGTAGAAGTACCACCAATGGAGATCCTAGGTGGAAATGAGCTAACGGACGGTGGCCTTCTAGGTCCTTTAATGTTTTCCAAAATGTTGTGGTACAGTTGGAGGATGCCCTCAAGATCAGTTTGAAATGCTTTGCTTTTCATCTCTTATTAGTTTGGTACACTGATTTCTGACAGCTGTAAATGCTGCCCAGTCAGCTGGCTGTTTTATTTTTCTTGCCTTCCTCCAGAATGAGTCCCTATGCAATAAAGAAGCTTTTAGGCTAGCTGTAAACCAGGTACATGTTTTCTTTTGGTGCAAATTTTATCTATAGGGCATGTTTATTTATAGACCCGAGGACAGTAATTTGAAGGCCTCGTAGGCACTGTCATCTGAAGGTGCCAGATAGAAATCTTGCCAATCTGCATATTGTAGATCAGAAAGGAAGCGGTGGGGATCAAAGTTCCTCCGGCCTCTTTTGAAGATGTACCTAGAGGAAGAAGAAACCACTTTGGAACGGACCTCACACAGTACACTGATCACTAAGATCATTAAAGAAGACACCTGAGTGGGTAAAAGATGTGGTTTATTTACTGCAACTAGATCAAGTAGGGTGCTATGAGCTGGGTTATTAGTATCTAGGCAAGAAAGGCCAAAGCCATCACAAAAATCTTTTAAGGGTTTAGAAGATGCAGACAGCCAATCCATGTTGAAATCATCCATAATAATAACCTCAGAGGACTAGGAGTTTAATGTGCTGTGTAAGTGTTTTAGCACTTTGAGCCCTGCAGAGGAGGTGTGTAGCAACCAATAATGCAAAGGGAGCCTATTGGGAGAGCTACCTTTAAGATAATACATTCAAATTCCTTGGGCAGTGTTGTAGAATCTGCTATGGAGGCGGGAAATTTGTCGGGATGTAGATGGTGACTCCTCCACCTTTTGTTAATCTGTCTGTCCTAAAGACATTGTATGAGGGTATGTTGATTTCATAATCCTGCATGGAAGGTCTCAGCCATGTTTCTGTAACCACCAAGATGTTGGGCAAGGTATGGTTAATCCATGTCTGGATGGCATCAACTTTTCTTAACAGACTGCAAGCATTTACATGCATAAGACACAGCTCCATTATTTGAGGTAATTCGGATGGGGCAGAAATAGGAGGAGGCCGAATTTAGTTCAACATTGCCAGAGCAAATAAGCAGCAGTATGAGAAGTTTTTAATAGCATTTAGGAGTAGTCTAAACAGTCATGTTTTGCTCCTTCTAACATGATTGGACTCTGCAATTAGAGAAGGTGAAAACTGGGAGACAAGAGGACCCAAGGAAGCATAAATCAGTGTTGTCACAGTAGGAGTATAATTGTGCACAAGTGAAAGAAGAGGCATAAACTGGTTAACATAACTGGGTATGTGAGTAGTACTAGTGCTATGTGGTACCTGGGAAGGATAACATTATCCAAATTGAATGAGAGGATGATCAGAGCAGGCAAGGGGCAAGGAGCATGCCACCAGGGAAATAGGATGGGACCACAGTAAGGGGTTCTGAGTACTGGTCACGCATATAACTGAGCATGCTAAATAAGCACCCCAAAAAAGTAGCTGATGCATTTAAGAATCTGGAACATAGTGGAAACTCAGCAGATTATCAGCAGACCCTGAAGTAGAATCTGTCTCCAAAGAAAATCCCTATAAGGACAGTACAGGAGTGTTGAAAAGAAAGAAAATTAGACATATGGTATACCATCACTGCAGAGACTCCTCCACCGTGAAGACCATCACAGCAACAAGACTCAGGCAAAACCTGCACATCACTGTGATGGTCTGTGCAGTCCTGAGACTGCCTCACAGGGTGTATATCGCTGCCCCTGGTCCAACTGACTCAGAGTTGTAATCCTAGAGACCAGGGTGTGGAGAGCAGCGCCCCACATGGAGGCTTGGGGCACAGCCCCGACAGACAACAAAGCGCATCCCGACACTGCAATACTGACAGTAGTCACCGTGGCTGCCGCTGTCTGGGATGTCTCCGTGTTCGATGTTGCGACAGCATGGTAAAAAAGGCATATGATATGCCACTTCTAGAGAAACAAACATCTCTAGCCAGCCAATAAGAAGGCAGCACCACTTGTAGGGATCTGTCTCCAAAGAAAATCCCTGTAAGGACAGTACAGGAATGTTGAAAAGAGAAAATGAGGGGTGTAACACTTTTAGAGAAAAAGCATCACTAACCAGCCAATAAGAAGGCAACACCACCAGAAGGGAGGATAGCAAATGTATTTAAAGAATGTTGGGGTGGGGGGACAAAATTCAAGTCCTGTATGTAGCCAGGGGCAATTCCGAGTGGCTTCAAGCTGGGGAGAAAAGGGTAGCCATTCAGGAGTGAAGCCATACCTCAGCAGCCAATAGCATGATAGGCACACGAAGCTTCAGCCAATCCAAGCCTGTAAAGGATAGAGAAACATCAAATGTACCATATTTTGTTGTTTTTTTTAAATAAAAAGTCTGTTGCAACAGCTCTGTTTTCTTTTTTTTGATAACCCCCACACACAATAATATAGGCTGGCCACCTATATTTTTGTCCCTCTTGTATTTTGTAATTTTTCTCCAATTATGTTATATTTGTAGTATCCCTCTATCGTTGTCTGGTTAAGATACACACACGTTGCAAACCCGAGGGTTTCATTTAAAACCAGATTCCAGAGTTGTTGTTTTTCCCCTACTAGTTTGTCTAAGCTCAGCAAAACATGTTTGGGACTTCAGAAATCTGTTACGCTTGTAAACCCCTTCCGATAGTAGAACACTGCAAAAGCGCTCTTCCGTGATAGCTCTTAAAGCCCTTAATTTGCAGTATTATACCGCCTAGAACGCATAACGCTCAGAAGGCATTTAGCCATATTTTACGGCTTGAGCATTTTTTCTCGATCCACAAACACTAAGGATTAAGTGTACATACCTCCCGAATGTGAATTGAACACTGGTTTCAAGATTGAGATATTTTTTAAAACGAGCGTTTTTCAGCTCTGACTGTGACTCTAAAATACCCCTTTGCTGTAACCTTGTCTTAGGGGCTGCCCGGCCTCAATGTGGGTAATTTTATACTATGAAAAGGGGTGGGATCTTCAGAATGAATGAATATGGAATTAAAACCTCAAAAGTGTAAAATGTATTAAAAGATTCAAGATGCATTATTTATTTAATTTAAAGGGACATGCTGTTCATATATAAAGTTAATCTGTGGAAAATAAAGAAATATAAGGTATGGGGTGGAGTTAGGTAGTCACCTGACCATTTCTTTTGCATTTAATCCAGGTACTTGAATCAGATAGTCAGAATGCCTGTGAGGTACAGACCTAGTCTGACCTCGAAGTGTGTTACACTAGCTTATTCTAGTGTTACAGGAATCTTCTGTTATGTTCTCTGTTTGGAATTTTGTTTTCCTTTAAGTTTGCGTCCTAAAGTCCAGTTGGTCTTAACTACTTAATTTTTGTTTTGTGTTGAATAAATATCCTTTTGGTACAACCTCAGCTCGAGCAAGTGTCCTCTTTAATCCCATGCCTCACACGTGGTGGCAGTGGTGGATTTGAACAATACTGCTCTGAGTATTGGAAGAGAGCTTGCATGTTCCAAGAGGAGAGACCCGCTGGAGTATTGACCCGAACGATGGCGGATAAATTGGGACAACCTTTGATGTGTGGTTTACCAGACGCTCAACGCAAGACCACTAAGCTGGAAGAAGAAGGTGTGACTGTGGGACCTTAGAGGCTGTTGAAGAGGAGGAAGTGGCAGAAGGACCCCTAGTGGAGATGCCCAGGATTTTCTGCAATGGTTGTGCTTACAACAAGTAGCCTGGGAGAAGCAAAGGTAAAGAGATGCAGTTAAATGAGGCCAGGTGGGCAGACACTCTGAGAGCTATTCGGGACCTGGGTGTTAGTAGGCCACCTTCATCGAGTGATAACCCCAAGGATATCAAGTTGACAAAGCTAAGTGAAACAGATGACATAGAGACTTACTTGACTACATTTGAACGGATTGCCCGAGCTTGTCAGTGCCCAGAGGACAATGGGTGATACGTCTTGCCCCCTATTTAACAGGAAAAGCCCAGTTGGCCTATGGTCATGTGGACAGCTCTATGAGTGAAGATTATAATACAGTAAAAGAGGCTATCTTAAAACGATATGACATTTGCCTAGAAACATATAGACAAAGGTTCCGAGCATTAAGGTTCCAGTCATCAGATACCCACAGGATGCTTATACAAGGTTAAGAGACCTATGTCACAAATGGTTGCAACCTAATAAAACACCAAAGAACAGATCTGGAGGCAGTTGTGCTTGAACAGTGTATACGTATACTACCACAGGACGCTCAAATGTAGGTTCGGGAACATCGTCCGGAGACAGCTGAGAAAGCGGTACAATTGGCCAAAGATTATCTAGCTGCACGGCCGAACAGGCACAAAGGACATTCTGGACCTGGCACCTCTTTCCTATGGTAAGACCTACACCTTCTACAAATACTGTATCTAGTGGGACTGCTAAAAACACCAATATTCCTAGATCCCATAGTTCAGAAATTGTGTGCCATTTGTGTCAAGGGAAAGGACATATTGCTAGGTTTTGCCGAAGAAAAAACTACCCCTACCCACTTAGTCCTGGCTAACTGGGGTCAGTATATCACGCCAGTCAAAATCAATGGGAAAACCATGACTGGACTACTAGATTCTGGTAGTCGGCAAACTCTAGTCAAAGCCTCTATGTTACCCAATATCTGTAATTCTCCAGATGAGACACATGTGACTTGTATCCATGGTGATACCCATACATATCCAATGCAACAAGTCGAGGTTCAGGTACAGTCCAATGCCAGAAGTATGAAAGTTGGTGTGGTATCACAGTTGCCAGTACCTGTTATAATAGGACATGACCATCCAGACTTTACCTATCTATTAGCAGCCGCTACAACTTAGGTGCTTTTACTACTAGATCCCAAGAAAAAAAATGTTGATTTGCAGCAAGTATTTTCATTCACGACGGTTTATTTGAGCCACCTGGTAAAACAAGAAAGACTAAGAATGAAAACGTCAAGATAAACATACATGGCAACAAATCCATCAGGACTCTAAAGACACTATCGGTCTAGAAGACTTTAAAGTACACTCAGATTTTGGGCTGGCACAAGTAAATGATGAATCTTTAAAACCTTTTTTTACAGGTGGGCATCAAAATGATAAAGGACATAAATTGACAATACATAAGGGACTGTTATATAGGGAATGTGATAATTCAAAACTGGGGAATGTACTACAGTTGATGGTGCCTGTTATGTACAAGGAATGGTTGTTATCCCTTGCCCATGATATACCATTTGCTGGACATCAGGAAGGAACGTACACTGCAGAGATTGTTGTATAGGTTTTACTGGCCTGGTATACAAGACCAAGTAATGGAACATTGTAAGTCCTGTGTACAATGCCAGAGAGTGGCCCCATGGTTAGAAAAGATAAGGTACCCTACAGCCTTTACCTGTAGTAAACACCCTTTAGAAGCATTGCCATGGATATAGTAGGACCCCTACCCAAAAGTGCAAAGGAAATCGTTTTATTTTGGTTCTATGTGATTACTTTACTAAATACCCTGAAGCTATACCCATGTAGTGCAGTTACGGCTGAAAAAGTAGCCGAAGAACTGGTAAAGGTCTTCTCTAGGATGGGCATCCCTAAAGAAATCCTGACCGATAGAGGCAGTAATTTTGTTCACAGATCTTACAGTCTTTATCATACTTTAGCATACATTCCATACATACATCCCCATACCATCCTCAAACTGACGGATTGGTGGAACGATTTAATAAAAAATTAAAACAGATGTTAAAAAAATTTACACAAGACGAAGGCAAGCAATGGGATAGATATTTACCCTATCTTATGTTTGCCTATCGTGAGGTTCCACAATCATCTACAGGGTATTCCTGTTTGAATTGTTGTTTGGGAAGAATCCAAGGGAATATTAGATGTGATAAAAGAGAATTGGGAAGGGCAAAACAAATCACTGTACCTATCCCTTTGATAGAATATGTTACCACACTGAGACAGAAATTAGCAAAATATTCAAAAAAGCTCAACTTAGTAACATAGAACCCCAGAACATCCAAAAGAAATATTATGATAAAGGGGTGGGTACTAAATCCTTTCAACCAGGGACAAAGTTCTTCTTTATTACCCTGTACAGAAAATAAGCTATTAATGAAATGGCAGGGACCATACACCATACATAAACAAGTTGGCACTGTTAACTATGAAATCATATGTCCAGAGAAAGACAAAAATATAAAATCTATCACGCCAATCTGTTAAAAGCATGGCATGATAAACACAAGTCAGCATGTTTTGTTCACCCTGAATCAGTTACAAGTGAACTGGATGAAGCATATGATCGTCTAAATGCAAAAGTGGAATAGAGGACGTACAGATTAATGACAACCTGAGTCCTGAACAATTGAGAGAATTAAATGATGTTTTATCTACTTTGAAAACAGTTTTACAACGATACCTGGGAAGGTGGAGGAATTGTTCACCATATAGAACTAAATTCAACAGTACCCATCAGGCAAAAGCCTTACCAGTTACCAGAACGGTTAAGAGAGGAGGCGATTAAAGAAATAAAAAATGCAACAATTAGGGGTTATTAAACCTTCCACAAGTCCATGGTGTTTTCCAATGGTCGTAGTTAATAAAAAGATGGGGAATCAGAGTCTGTATAGACTTTAGTAAACTTAATGCGATATCCCAATTTGATGGGTACCCGATGCCCCGTATTGATGATATAATAGATCGCCTGTAACGCACAGTATATAAGTACGCTAGATTTATCAAAAGGGTATTGGCAGATTCCCTAGATTTAGATTCACAAAGCAAAACTGCTTTTAGTAACCCTTTAGGATTGTTCCAATTCACTAAAATGCCTTTTGGTCTACATGGTGCCCGGCAACTTTTCAAAGATGTATGGACCATCTGTTACATCCTTATATGGCGTAGCACTGCATACCTGGATGATGTCATTATGTTTAGTCCATCTTGGGAGGAACATATGGTACACCTAAAACTGTGTTAGCTACTTTACAGAAAGCAGGTTTAACCATAAATCTACAAAATGCTCACTAGGTATGCAAGAGACTAAGTACTTAGGATTTATAATTGGACAAGGCAAAATAAAACCTGAATCGATAAAGTTGATGCAATAGCAAATAGACCCCCACCACAAACAAAAAAACAGGTAAGAGCCTTTTAGGAATGGCGGCTATTACGAGCTTTGTACCTAATTTTGCAGACATTGCTAATCCATTAACCGAACTTACAAAAAATTAAACTGGACAAGGTCTGCTGGACCAAACAGTGTGAAGAGGCTTTCACATTATTGAAAGCTAAATTATGCTCTCACCCTATATTACGTAGTCCAGATTTTCAAAACCCTTTCTGGTACAAACTGATGCTTCTAATCAAGGTATTGGGGCTGTTCTGTCCCAAATGGATGGGAGGAGGAACACCCTATTATATATATATTAGTAGGAAACTGCACGAAGAAGTTAAATACTCTACAATAGAGAAAGTGTTTAGCCATCCAGTGGGCTATCAATGCCCTAAAATTTTATTTATGGGGTAGAGAATTTGTAGTAATCACAGATCATAACCCCTGTGTTGGCTTCATATTATGAAGGACAAAACCCTCGAATTTTGCGATGGTATTTAACCCTTCAACCTTATAAATTTACAATACAACACAAGTCAGGCAAAAACACTTTAATGCTGATTACTTATCATGTTATGGTGCAGATGACAGTTATGAAGTAACATCAGACTCCAGGGTGAAAGAAAAGTAATGATTAAATAACTGTTTAACTTTACTTTTATGATTCCTTCAATTATACTGAAATAAATTGAGTATAATCCATTAGAGGAATTATATATATAAAAGGGACCCTGGAGTGGAGTTTTAGGAGTGGGAGGCTAAAACTCCATCTCCCTTTTATTTAAGGGAGATCTGATAAATATTCATTGCAGAGTAATAGGTAACCAACGGTAACTGATTCCTTCTGGTTCCCTCTTGAGGTGGGAGGAGTGTAAAGGATAGAAAACATCAAATGTACCATATATTTTTTTTTTTAAATAAAAAGTCTGTTGCAACAGCTCTGTTTTTCTTTTTTTTGATAACCCCCACAATAATATAGGCTGGCCACCTATATTTTGTCCACTCTTGTATTTTAATTTTCTCCAATTATGGTATATTTGTAAAGTATCCCTCTGTCGTTGTCTGATTAAGATACACACCCCCGTTGCAACCCGAGGGTTTCATTTAAAACCAGAGTCCAGAGTTTGTTTTTTTCCCTACTAGTTTGTCTAAGCTCAGTAAAACATGTTTGGGACTTCAGAAATCTGTTACCGTTTGTAAACCCCTTCCGATAGTAGAATGCTGTAAGCGTCTTCCGTATAGCTCTTAAAGCCCTTAATTTTGCGGTGTTGCCGCCTCGAGCGTATGAGCGTTCATGAAGGCATTTAGCCGTATTTTACAGCTCGAGCATTTTTCTCGATCCACAAACACTAAGGATTAAGTGTACATACCTCCCGAATGTGAATTGGAACACTGGTTTCAAGATTGGAGATATTTTTAAAACGAGCGTTTTTCAGCTCTGACTGTGACTCTAAAATACCCCTTTTGCTGTAACCTTGTCTTAGGGGCTGCCGGCCTCAATGTGGGTAATTTTATACTATGAAAGGGGTGGGATCTTCAGAATGAATGAATATGGAATTAAAACCTCAAAAAGAGTGTAAAATGTATTAAAAGATTCAAGATGCATTATTTATTTAATTTAAAGGGACATGCTGTTCATAAATAAAGTTAATCTGTGGAAAATAAAGAAATATAAGGTATAGGGGTGGAGTTAGGTAGTCACCTGACCATTTCTTTTGCATTTAATCCAGGTACTTGAGTCAGATAGTCAGATAGCCTGTGAGGTACAGACCTAGTCTGACCTCGAAGTGTGTTACACTAGCTTATTCTAGTGTTACAGGAATCTTCTGTTATGTTCTCTGTTTGGAATTTTGTTTTCCTTAAGTTTTGCATCCTAAAGTCCGGTCTGGTCTTAACCACTTAATTTTTGTTTTGTGTTGAATAAATATCCTTTTGGTACAACCTCAGCTCAAGCAAGTGTTCTCTTTAATCCCAGCCTCACAAAGCCCCAAAGTTCTTTCGCAGGCTCAGCTAGTCAGCTCACCTGGAAGACTGCTTCAGGTAGTGGTCCACTTGCAGAGGAGCAGCCAGGTATGCTTAGAGCCACTGCTGTGGGGTTGGTCTCCTCAGAATCCTGCTGGGACTGCCTGGAAGACTGCTTTGAGCAGCGGTACACTTGCAGAGGAGCAGCTGGCAGGCTTAGAGCCACCAGCCATGGGGTCAGTCTCCTTGGACCCCACTGTGGCTGTCTTGAAGACTGCTTTGGGCAGTGGTCCACTTGCAGAGGAGCAGCCAGGCAGGCTTAGAGTCATGGTCTTGGGGTTGGTCTGCTTGGAGCCCTGGCTGCCCAGAAGAACTGCTTCAGGTGGCGGTCCACTTGCAGAGGAGCAGCTAGGCAGGCTTAGAACCATGGCCATGGGATCAGTCTCCTTGAGTCCGCTGTCTCCTCGGAGTCCTTGCTGGCTTCAGTAAAGCCTGGGGAAAGTAAATGACACTGATAGTAATATCTTGTTACTCCCAAGTATAATATGTAATATGTATCTGGAATTTCAGTTTAATCTAAGCAGAAATGCCAAAGTTATCAGTCATTTATGTGCGGGAAGCCTGTAGATACTCAACTCTTGAACTGTAGGTCAGGTGGCATCCAGCACATTATTTGTAACCCCAAAAGGATGTTATGAGGTTACATATTATTCCTGAGTGCCTCGCATAAGCAGATGAAATCTTCATGAAATCTCCCACCTATCCCAAGAAATTCTCAAACTTTAGGAACAACTACACTGTTTAAAGGTTAACTTATCTGCTTGGGCAAAAAAAAAAAATTCTAAAGTTTGTTTTGACTAAATTATTCTGGATTTGTATCTTAAGCTATTAAGACAGGTCTGAACCCTGTGACTGCTTTGGCGTGACTGTTCAGGTTGTCAGTGATCAAGCAGCATGCATGTGCAGTGAAAACTGTCATGGTTCATGGGAAAACAGCATTAGACACTTCCCACCACAAAACACTTGCTGATGAAATTACCACTGTTCCCTAAGATAAAAAGCACAATTTGGAACCAGTACATTTAAAGAACAGATTTTAAGATACACAACTTTTTTTTTGTATTCTTTTCCCCAGCCATGTCCCTCATCAAGGGATATACCCTGGATACCATGGATATACCTTTAATGGCCTACTGATTCTGGGTCCAACCCTAACCCCTGATCTCCCCACTGCTTCCTCCTCAAAGTAGGGGCTCAGGGAAGGACAGTCCTCCTCCCCAAGGCAGCCCGTGTGGGCTAGGATTCAGTATTAGGCAAACACAAGGACCCAGGGAGTTTAGGAACCATGGCTATCCTACAGGTAACTCATACTTTTTCTCCCTGGATTCTCCTCCCTCCTCCTTTGGCCTGACACAGCCCTTTAAGGCCTGTGACTACATACAGTGACATGACTGCAGAGGCGCTAGCTCCCAGGCCCTAGCAGGGTTGCTACAGCACCAGATGCACAGCACCATCACTCCCAACTGTAGCATACTGCCACTATAGTCAGGTCTGCCTCCTGACATGGTGTCTTTAGCTCACTCTTGAACTCAGGTAGCCTACACAGTACTGCCACTGGGCCTTCAGGGTGGCTGAGACAATCTGTGGAAAACACATTATTCTAGAACCTCACCTGAGTTTCATGGTGCCTCTTTTGTACAAATAAGCAAGTCACGAAAAAAAAATCGCCCCAAAACAAATTGAACTTATGCTGCTGAGAGAATGCCCAGTAACCCTTTTGGGGTAGCCAGCCCCTAACCAACAGTAAAACATAAGAGTGGCCGCTCAGAAAAAATAGGCAATGAAGCAACACTCAGTAAGATTGCAAAATCAATGTGCAACAGTTCAGTTTTATTGTTACTTGACCCCATGATGAAGAGACGTTGTAGCCTTGAACCAATAGGAGGATTGGGCTTTCTGGTGAGGATTTAAAGTTTGGGCTTGTAAGTTTATGCATAATTGTGCTTTATTTATTTATTAGCAGCCTTGTATTTTGCATCCTCAGAATCTTTTCCAAGCGTGGTGCAGGGCATGCAACAAGTCCTGCGCTATGACACTTGAGTTCTGGCAGTGTGCGAACCCTTTGCTACAACTGCACCCAATTCTCCAAGCTCAGGTGCAGTTAGCGCAATCCCACATTTTATGGCTGCGCACCAAATAACTCGCAGCAAGCTCTATAAAACAACCCGGGAATGCCATAAGCCAGACCAGAAAAGTTGATCTAGCTATGGCACCTGGTGCATAGGACTGAAAATCTCAGTCACTGGCTGGGTGATCGCAGCAAGCCTCGTGGCACCATATCTTCAGTGCACCCAGGGCTTTCTGCAGTTAGGGGCTTTGAAAATCAAACTCTATGACTATATTTATGTTAGCTGTGGATGTGAGCCTAACTGTGTTTTACCTTTGATAGATGTCTGCACACTGGTGACTTTTTCTAACAAGTTACAATAAAAATGTACAACTGCTCATTCATTTTGCAATCTCATCAAGTATTGTTTCAATAATCATATTGTGTTTTACCGTAAAAATACACTGAACTCTCCATGTTTTAATTCATATAATAGTGCTGTTTCAAGATTGGGCATTTTTTCTGTAAACAAATATTATTTGTGAAATTGCACATTTTCCTTTGTGAACAGCACAATTTAAATACGATGTAATAATTTGGAAAATTAAGCACAATTAACTGAAAATAAGCATAAATTGAACATTGCACAAAACTGATTTTCAATTTCACTCACCACTATGTACTTTCGTCACTATAATCTCTCACTGATTTACCTCTGTGGAATCAGAACCTCACTGCCGCACTGAGAAAAGCATTAACATTCTCCATCCTCTATTCTGGCTTTTAAAGAACATTGGGATATACTGTAGTTTGTTCGAAGGCACTATTTAAAACAAATGCCTTTCCCTTCCTTTTGCCACACTACACCTACAGTAGCTACAGTACTATACTTTAAAAACATAAAACATAGAAAAGAGGACAGATAAGTCATAAACAGTCCATCTAGTCTGTCCTAAGATTCTCAACTTCAAACTTTACTGTTGTTTTTTCTCACACCTGTTTGAGAAATGTGAAAATTTATTTTGTTATTTATTTATTTGATAACCAGATAAGTACATTGAGCCCAGGCACCATTTTCATAGCGAACTGGGCCACTGAGATGGCACATAGCACACAGTTTACAGTTACAACAGAAAATAGTATAGATATTGAGTATGTGTCTACAAAGGTTTGTCATAACAGTGCAGAAACAAAATACATAGCTAGAGAAGCAACAGGTAAATACATTCAGTTCCATACCACAACAAGCAGTTGATCCAGTTAAATTAGGGACTCAAAGATCAGACAGTCAGACCAAATGAACATAATAATGGCATTAGTATAGTCATTTACAGTTTGCTGCAGATGATAGTGCATCTGAGAAGTGCTCTTTGAATATGGGAGGTAAGACAAGTGAATGAAGACTGTCTGGGAGGAATTCCAATGCTTAGGTGCTGCATGGAGAAAGCTCTTTGACTCATCTCTGTGAGAATCCTAGGACATTATAGCAGGCGTCTAGCAGAGGACCATAATTCCACCTGTTAAGTTTTGGGATTAGCATACCCGGCAGTGGAGATTTGGTCCCCAATGCAGAGTTTAAGGTGAAGAGCCTAACAACAGCTCCCTATGATCCTGGGGTGAGAGCCAGCCAAGAGTCTGGTATAGCTGGCAGTGGTGAGTACACAGGGGACTTGTGTAACAAATCTGCAGATATTGCTATAAGCCATGTTCATGCAGCTGAGGAGCTGCAGGGATGTGGGGATATTATGGTAGCACAGTAATCAAAATGGGAAAGAAGGTATCCTCCCTACCGCTAGTCTGGCTTCCAGGGACAGAAGGTGTTTCAGATGATAGCACACCCCTAAGCACTGACTGACCTTTTTACCACCAAGCCAATGTGGGTGGTAAAAGTTAAAGAGGATCTAGAGAGACACCAAAGTAGTTAAAGTCAATTTCTTGCTCTAGTAAGGATTTGTCCAGAAACTGAATGTTGAGAGAGTTTGTTTGAGAAGAGAGTACCTAGATTTCCAGTGTTTGGATATGAACAGCATATACTTTTTTTGGCATTGGCAATGACCCTTGGTTGTGCGAACCAGAGGTCCGAGAGGCAAAATCCTGTTCAGTGTATGGGACAGTTTAGAGAGGCTATTATCACTGTGGTAAATGATCAGATCATCTGCATACATAACTCTCTTGCTGATATGTTGCTTAGAAAGTAGTGGGTTGATGAAAAGAGTATATAGAAGTGGTCCTAATATGGAACCTTGGGGAATGACTGTGTGAACTTAGATGGGGTTAGACAGTACATCCTGTATCAACCATATGGGCCCTATTTAATAGATAACTTTGGACCCAGCTTGCTGTGTTTTTAGGAACCTGAGGGTGTTCAGTTCCTGTAGCAGAATCCCATGGTCAACCATATCAAAGGCTTGGATAAATCAATGAATATGGCCCCTGTAAGGTTTCCCTAATTGACTTTGTGGAGTATGTGGTCCGTGAATTTCTCAAGTGCTGTGGTCATGTTAAATTCTCCTGAACCTATGCTGGTCAGTGGATAGCAGTCCATATTTCTTAGATGGGATGATACAGTAGCTGTCAATGTACCACTTTTTCCAGTATTTTTCCTGTGTGGGATAACAAAAACAGTGGTCTATAGTTTTCGAGAGGTGTGGGTCACATGACATATAGATAGACACAATCCTGGCTTCCTTCCATAGTGATGGGACAGTGGTCAAAGATAGGTTAATGGCATGAGAGAGAGGTTTAGTGATGAAGGCAGCAGCTAGTTTAGCAGCATTTGTCAATGCCGAATGTTGTCTCGCTGGCATTGGCATTGGTAGTGCAGGAGTTAGAGACACATAATAGGAATGGCAGTGAAGTATTGAAGTGACGCTAACCCCATCCCCACCCTACAAAGACTGACAGGCATTGGGTGTGTCTTTGAGTCATCAGCTATAACACTCATGCAATTTTACCTCACCTACCCTGTAGACACTGACAAGTGTCGTGGTGTGCTAGGGTCTTTGGGCATTATACTTACCTCCATTCCATAAGGAAATATGCTGAGGTGGGTGCAGTATAGGAGAATGGGGTGAACTTTGTGGCAGAACTCTGCAAGGCACACCACCATGCCTGTCACTGGCTGCAGGGTAGGGGTGGGGTGGAATGGCATGAGCATTACAACTGATGATCCAAAGTCACACCCCTGATGCCTGTCAGTCTCTACAGAGTGGGATGCTACAGTTGGAAACCCTAACACTGTAGGCGTGTTGGTATTCTCACTCCAAATTTTCAATATGGACTTTTGTGAGCCCACCTTATGAAGAGTGGCACTATCAGTTTGTTAGCTGAAAGGTGGTTTTGCACAGCTGCTATGCCATTTGGCAACACAGGGATGAAAATACATTTTGGGCAGTATGTGGAAAATGACAACTGTATTGTTCATGAGGAGATGTAAAAATGGCAATGTTGAAAATCTGGGTGAAAATATGAACAGTTGGTGAAGTCATGAGCATGCATAGAAACTGTGCAACACACGTCCGTAACCAATTATTTGGGAGATTTTTCAACCACATTTTAACATAGGCATTTGGGGCCTCCCTCATGAACAGTGGCACTGTGGTTTTGTTAATTTGTCCCAAACGTTGATTTCCACAGTGACCACACCATTGTGCGCCACAGGTATGAAAACACATTTAGGGACAGGATGTGAAAAATGACACCTGTACAGTTCATAGGGTGTGTCAAAATGCCAGTGTTGAAAATCTGGCATGAAAATATTGCAAATTTGCAAAGTTACAAAGGTGTGTGGAAACTGTACAATGCACACTTGTAACAGTAATTTATGAATTTGTCAAATTTTCAACATAGGCATTTTAGGACCTCTGCTCATGAACAGTGTCTCCATCATTTCCTCAAACTGTCCTCAAAACTGATTTTGCACAGTGACGCTATTCTGTACCAGATGTGCAAAACCACATTTTGGTCAGGATATGTAAAATGACAGCTGTACTGTTCACAAGGAGGTGTGGAAAAATGGCTATTTTGAAAATCTGGAGTAGAAAATATTACAAATTTACAAAATTACGGCGTGAAACTGCACAATGCGATTGTAAAACAACCGTTTTGATTTTTCCTGGGTATCAACATAAGCTTTTGAGCCCCCTCATGAACAGTGGCACTGTCATTTCATTAATCAGTCCTGAAAGGTGATTCCACACAGTGACCCGAAATCACCTTTCGAGATCAAATAATGCCATGACAGTGCCTGAATTCATGAGGAGGGTCCCAATAACCCCATGTCGAAAATTTGGTGTCAAAATTCCAAAAAGGCCTGAGATATGCACCAAAGTTGAAAAAACCTATTTATGCCATTATACAGCTTACGGCATTTCTTCAGTTCATGGTCAGCTTTGAAGAGTGCAGATGTGTTCTCAGTCCACGAAGATCATTGCGCCTTACTCTGGAGGTAGATGGGGGTGAAGGAGGGTGTGGGAGGTGGGATGCGCAGAGGTGGGCGTGGGTGGGGGAGGCAGGAGACCACGAGGGACTGTTTTCTGTTTTACAGGCAAAAAAAAAAAAAAACATCGCAAGATGGGGTTTTTACAGGATACTGTGGCATGCTGGGGTGGGCTCCCAGTGTGCCACCTTTAGTTTTTTAGGGGGCTGTAGTCGATGGGGATTGGGCACACCCGTCGGCAACTACCAGTGGGGTGGAGAGCCGAGGAGAATTGGGCACCCCTTGGAACACAATAACGGGATGGATATTATGCCAACGGGAGTGGGCCTCCCATTGGCAGATTGAACTGGGAAAGTGGGGGACTGAAGCCGATGGGGATTGGGCCCCGTTGGCAAAGAAGACTTTTGGGGGTGCATGATGCCAAGTGAGATTGGCACCTCATGTCACAGCAGAAATGGGAGGGGACATTATGCCAACGGGAGTAGGTCCCCTGTCGGCATTGTGACAGGCGGCAGCAGTTGTCGCCATGTTACTTGCATGTCAGGAGGTGTATTGTGGTCCTGCTGCATGACAACTTTGCTCTCATTGCAGTGGACCTTTTCTTAATCTGGTGGCCACATTAGGGATGCATGATGTCAGCGCCTGCTACTGGCTTATTGGGAATGAGGGGCACCTACTGATGCGTGCCCTGCATTCGCCAACAGTGACCGCTCCTCCAAATCTGCTACTACCACAAGATGTTGGCTGTGCAAGTGCGAGCCAACATAAAATTTGGGGAGAGCCTGTCATTATTCACACTGCCTGAGTTAGGTAGTGCCATCAGATGTCGGTATATCTCATTTTGAAATGTGACTTGAAATAGAAAGGGGGAAATTGGCCATCTTATGCGGTGTTACTGGGCCTGGTGAAAAGGGGAAGTTCAGCCTAAGTAGGCTTCAAGATTAGTGAACTTGTCAATGAGGACGTTACTACAGTTTCTGGGTCAGTCTGAAGGTTCTTTATTGTGGTTAGGGTACTAGGGCTTCCTTTCACTGCTGGTTTCATAACAGAGTTCACTGCTGTCCAGATACTGTGGGTGTCTCCTAGGTTATGTATCTGTTGGGATTTTAAAAATGACGATTTTAGAGACTTGATTTCACGCTTGCAAGTGTTCCTAAGTCTTCTGTATTCATTCCAGTTACATATGGTGGGGGACGATTTGTAGTTAGCCCAGGCTACATTTTTTTATTTAGTTTTTGTTGACTGGGTAAGTGCTCTAGACAAATCCTGCCTATTTTCAGGCACAACCAGGGAGGGATACAGATGAATGCCAACTGACTTTGAACCAGATTAAGCTGTTGGTGGTATTTTAGTGAATGAGGGAAATTGGCCAGGACACGGGAAATTCCTACTCTGTGCCAGTAGGGGGACCCTGTCGCTGTGTGAGGCAGCCATTCTGTTCCCAACCATGGAGGAGGAAGGAGCATTGCAAGGGGCTATGATAGCCCAGAGTCCTGCAGTGCATGTCGTTCCAACATTGAAGGGATCCGCTGAAGTGGCGGCTAGGATGCACCCATGGGTGGCCAGAACATCACCCGACTCAGCGGTCCCTGGAAGCTCCTGAAGTGTCAAGTTTGAGTTTGGAATAGAAACAGCAATGTTTGGAGGGGAACTCCTTTGGGTGAGTGATTTATTAGCGCAGGAGCATAAGAAGCTTGATGTGGAGGACGACAGGAAGTGGAAGAGGTCTACAAGTTGCGAGTGCTTCTCTGAAGCAGTGGGGCCCAGTAAGCTCCATCCGCTGCTGAACGACAAGTTGCGGGTGGCAGTTTGGTTTCTAAGGCTTGGGGACCGTAGAATGTATCCTGGTCTCCAGATAGAGCACTGCAAGAGGCGGGCTGGATTCCAATATCGGGGCAGCATGGAAGCCAGCTAAGGAGGTTTCAGCTCTGTAAGAGGATACCCGATAAGTACTGTGTCTGTACCAGCTCAATCTTCCCATATTTTGGGTGAAGTCTCCCAGTTTCCCTGACCCTCATGGCTGCTTCTAATCCTGGCCTTCCCTTGGGGGTGCTGTTGGGTGAGGTGGCTGAAGATTTGACTCTTCTACTGCTGATGTGCAGGGCCAGCTCCAGAGCCATAGAGAAGCTCCACCTATGCAAGCCATTTTCGGCAACCTTGAACTGACTAAATGGCTAATGCCATCCATTTGCGCTATGTGGGCCCCAGAGACAATCCCCGACAGATTTTATTTTGGGAAGACACTTTAAAATGTAGCATGGGGTTCTCCCCTCTGAAGTTTATGCTCTGATTCATGTTCCTGGGGAGTTTATTTTCGATATAAGTTTTCGCACCCCTGCACTCTTGGAACTCTTTTGGAGTCGCTATTTAAATCTGAAGACTAATCCTTGTGGTCTGACTTTATTGTGTTACCTCTTTCAAAACAGCCCTTTAGGGTTATTACGATCCTGTTCAGAAACAAAGGGGTTAACGTAGTTGATATTGTAAACTGGCTGTCTAAAATGTGATATTTAGGGAATCCTGTTCCTGTTCCTGGATGCTGAGGGCTTTTGGAATGGGGATTGGAAATTTCGGATAAAGCTCCATTCTACTGATTCTGATTTAATACATCTCCTAACTGTTTTTCCTGGGTAGAGATAAGGGCTTCCTTTTCTACCCAGGTCAACCCAGAGTCTGCTTTAAATTTGGGTCTCGGACTCACATAAGCACCTCATGTGAGGTGCTCAAGTGTTCTTATTGTGGGAGACTGGTCACCCTAGTGCCCATTGCTTTCAGATGTCCAAATGTAATCTCTGCAATGAGGTTGGACACTTTAGAATCTTGCCCTTTGGCTGCTAAAACACAGCTGAAGCAGATTTTGGGGTTCAGGACCATTATATCTGGGTGGCTGGGTGGCTCAGCCTCTCTTCTGGGGAAAATTGGCTCCCAGTACCTCTGTGGCTGCTCCCCTTGGCTGAGACAGCCTTGACTGAGGAGCCTGATTTGGTTTCTGATAGCATAGATTTACCTGCAGTTGGGTCTTCCAAGGTGTCTGAGCTGGAGATTGTGGGGGGTTGCTAGCCTTGCTCCTCCTTTGCCATCTGGTTTAGGCCCCTTGGATGAAGGTTTGTTATAGTTAGTGGAAAAAAAGAAATCAGTTAAATAAAAAAGTAAGTTGGTTAAAAAGCCCATTGTAACGGTTTCAGCTTCTTCTATACCTGACCCTAATATTTTTGAGGTTTTAATGGAAGATCCAGAGGTGGTGTCAGAGCTGGTTCAGCCTGCTGTGCTTCCTCCTCTGCCTGAGCCTCAGGAGCCTTCCAGAGCCCATTCAGACCCTAGGCCTCAAGATTGAAAAAGTGGTAGAGTAACAAGGGCATCCAGTAAGGTAAAGTGAAGTTGTCCCTGATGCATTTCATGGCTCCCTTTCACTTTCGGAGGCAACCTTAAATACAACAGCATTAAATCTCCTGTTAAATGTCGGACACCTCTCTCATTTTTTACATGAGAATTTGGATTGTGTTTTCGTTCAGGATGTTCATTTGCACTCTCCTGAGGAGTTGGTAGCTGCTACTACTGGTTGGATGTGGGGGATTGTTTTGGTCACAAGGAGGGATTTGTCAAGTGGGGTTGGATTTGTTTTTCTCACATATTCAGGTGATTCATCATATAGAAATCTTAGAAGGCAGGGCCTTAGTTTTGGATATTAAATGGGTTCTCTGCCTTGCGGTTAATAAACATTTATGCACCACAAACTAAATTCGATAGGGTGTCCTTTTATATCACTTTATCCCTTTGTGCACCTCTTCTATAGTTATTCTTGGTGGGGACTTTAACTGTTCACTACCCTCCCTGGTCTCTTCTGCTAGCAGGAAAAAGGTGTATTGTGATGTGGCTAGTTTATCTCAACATCTTGCAGATACCAGTCTGGTTGATGCTTTTGGGCCTTCTACTGCAAGGTTTGGTAATACCTATTTTTGTGGTTCCAGAGCATCCCAGATTGATTATTTTTTCCTTTCTCCTGGGGTTGCTGTCAATCACAATCTCTACAGGAGGTGGCTATGTCAGATCATAAACTGCTTAAATTGGCTTTACGTGATGTGCCAGAGGTCCGGAGGGGCCAGGCCTTTGGAAATTGAACACTGCATTGCTAGTTATCCCTTGTGTGGATGATGGGCTGCATTCCCTTTTTGGCAAGACAGTCTGTCTTGTTTCATATGATGACTTAAATACTTGGTGGGAGGATACCAAAAGTGAAGTCAGACGTACTTTAAAGTTATAGGTTGGCTAAATAGGAGGTTGAAGCATGATGAGCTTGATATCTCAGAAGTCAGCTTCACTTTTGGTCTACTTTTCACCAGCATCTGAGGTCTGACTGCCTGGATCGGATTAAGGGGTTGGAAGTGAAATTGGCTTGGTTACAGTCACAGGTTTTACAGGATATGGAGAGGAAGCATTAAGTATGGGGTTTGTGGTAAGAAGCAGGAAACTTTACCTTTTGAAGCTCTGAAACTTGTTAAGGAATCGGTGCATGTTGTATTTAAACTACAGAGGTTATTGATGAGTAACAACAACTGACAGTATTTTAGATGCTATACATACTTATGCTTCTGCCTCTTTTAGAAGTAGATTACTTTCAGAAGCCTCTATTTGTGACTGTTCACTAGCAGACCCGGTACCTGTCTTGACTCCTGATGAGCAGTTTAATTTGGTACAGCCCATCACGATGGAAGAATTAAAACATTTTATTTGGTCTTTGAAGTCAGGCATTACTCCTGGTTCTGATGGGTTACCTCATGAAGTTTTTAAAGTCCTGTGGGAAGTCTTGAGTACTGAACAGTGTGAGGTATTGAATGCTGGGTTGCAGGCTGGGGCTTTTCCTCAGAGTATGTTACAGGGCATGTTACTTTTGCTTTATAAAAACAAGGGGATCGTGGTGATTTGGCTAACTGGAGGCCTTTGTCACTTTTAAATACTGATTATAAGATTCTGCTGAAAGTTCTATGCATTCATTTACGGAGGATTTTGGGTTCCTTATTGCATCCATCACAGTTTAGTGGTGTACCTCATAGGAGAGTTCAGGATGCCCTGATTCTTCTTAGGACTTGTCTCTAAGGGAGCATCAGGGAAATTTTTGGGCATCTGGTTTGTTTAGATCAAGCCAGAGCTTTTGACCAGGTAGAATATAATTATCTCTGAGGAGACCTTAGGAGGTATGGTTTTCCCTTACAATTTGTGGGCTGGTTACAAACTTGCTATAAGGGTATCCTCTACTGCTGAGTGTGAATGGCTGGTTGGGGACAGAAATTGAGGTGCATAGAGGTGTTAGGCAGTGGTGTCTGCTTAGCCCCTTACTTTAAGTGCTCTCCTTGGACCCCTTCTTGCATGCTTTAAATAGAACAGAGGATATTATTGGTTTGTCAGTAGGCTGTATGGATCCGCAGATTGTCTCTATAGCGAAAGCGGATGATTTAGTTTTGGTCTTATCAGATAGGGCTTCTGCTGTTGCAGCAAAGCTGTTGTTACAATGTTTTTCTGACATGTCTGGATCCTCCATAAATAAACTTAAAAGTGGGATATTGCCTTTGGGTATGGGGCCACTGATGTGGCTACAATTTGGGACATGCCCATTGATTCTGGGTATAGGAGGGTTCTTGGGGTTCATTTTGGGGTGCAGATGCCCAAAGGTATAATTGGATAGGCAATTGTTGGAGGCTCCTGATAGAGTGGTGCTTTGGAATAAAGGCCAAATGTCTAAAGCTAAACAGCTTTACCTTATTAAGACTTTTATTGCCATATTTTTGTTTATAGCTGCCGTTTTCCCCTCGCCTTTCTTTGGAATCATCTTTTTATGGTGTGTTTTTCTTTGCTTATGGGAAAGTAGATTGAACCCGTGAGGAGAGGTATTACATATTTACCTATTGGTGAAGGGGTTTAGGGATGTTAAATCCGGTGGTGTTCCTGCATAGTATTTATTATTTACAATTTAGTTCCATTGTAAAGGGGACAATAAGATCTGGTCCCGTGGTGGCTGATAGCATTGGTCTCCTAGAGCACTGGGATGCTGATTCCTTTTGGCTCATCAGGTTAGGCTGTGTACCTTGGCTAGCCATTTCCAGGTGATGTTTCAGAAATTGAAATCCTGGCATGTTGTTAAACAATCCTTCTTCTCCAATCGCGCAGCAATTTTATTGTACTGTATTGCAAGATTTCTTTTTGCGGATCCCTGGTTTCATGATTTGCCTATTTCTGAACAACATTCTAAGCTACAATTATTGATCAGTAAACAGTTCCTAGGCACATGTGGGATTTTTATGGCTTTGTCTTCATAAAAGATTGGGGTTAAGGGTAACATGAGGCATAAAGAACTTTCAGAGGTTTTGTCCTAGAGAGGAAACTTGTATGGGGTAGTTGAAACAATGCAACATTTTTTAGTGACTGTCCTTTATTGTTTCCCTCTGGTCCCACTTTCATGCTGTGTGGCCGATGAACCCTTTTCAGGGTTATTCATCTGAGATTTGGGTGGAGGGGTCCTTCCGTGCTCCTGGGTCATTTATGATGCAGTCACAATTCGTCTGTTAATGGGTTATATTGGTTTTCAACTTTGGCAGGCTCGGTGTAGTCTTACACTTAGGCAGCAACTACAAACTGAGCATCAGGTTGTCTTTAACATTAAGAAAACAGTACTTAGTTGGAGACTGCAGGAAAGGGGGAAGGTGCATCTGATCTGTATAAACTTTGGTGGAGGAAAATGAACTGGCTTGATACAGAGTAAGGGTTGTTGTGGGCGTAGTCCCTGCTCCTCTAGTGGGGCTGGGATAAGGTATATGTCATTATAGATATTTTAGTTCTTCCATTTTATGCATGCTCTAATATTTATTTTGGTTTTGATTCCCTTCATTATGATTTGTATGCTGTCATATAATTTTTATATTTGTATTGAGATTTTGGAAAAATCCCTACTCTTTCATAGAAGGGGAGGGGGGACTGGCTATAATGTTTTCCTTATGTTTGGGGTTATAGTATGAATTAATACTTGTGTTTGTTTTATTTTCCCTATGTTTCTGGTTTTGTATGTTGTAATACAGTTTTGTATATAATGTTTTGTTCTGATTCCACTAAATTCCCCTGCTGTTTGAGTGTGTGGGGTACTCAGTATTTCATACTCTGTTTTAGGTCGCTAATGAAATAGATTTTTGTGCTGAATGTATGATGCAATACTTATTTTGTTTATTATTCGTTCTTGCATTATGATTTGTGTGCAGTAACACTACTTTGTATATGTTTTACTTTTACTAAAAACTTCCCTACTCTTTTATTGGAGGGAGGGTCAGTATTTATTGTTTTTTTGGGACACTAGAACACTGATCATTTTTTCAATGTATGCTGTAATACTTATTTCTGTTTATCTTTGCTTTATACTATGATTTTGTGTTCTGTAAACACTATTGTGTATATGTTTTGCTTTCAATTTTAATAAAAATTTCCCTACTCTTTTTCAATAAGTGCCATGGGATCTTTAACATCCACCTCAACTACCACCAATCCAGGCAGATGGGACCTTGGTTTAATATGTCATCCGAAAGCGGCACCTCAAAGTGCAGCACCCTCTCATGCTGCACTACAGTGTGAGTACTGGATATTAACCCAAGTGCCAGATGTGAGAACTGAACCTCCAGCCTCAGAGGCGAGTGTGCTACTTACTGAGCCACTGACACTGCATCATGTAGTTTCATGAGGGCAACCTAGTTCACTAACTTCATAGACTTTGGGGACATGGCCAAGCTTGAGCACTGAGATGGCCACATAAACCTAGAGCTCTCGCTTACCCACAAAAATCTTCTGCATCCTGACGCCTAATCACCATCCCTTTATTAGAAATGGCAAAATGGCAAGGCTTACTCTAAGAATGGCATCCACTACTACATCTACAAAAAACAGGTGCAAATCAACTTTAAATCTGCGGTGAAGCTCCAAAGTCAGCGGGCCCAGACGCATCTGCTACCCGCACCACAGCCAGATCGGGCCAAGAAGAAATTTTAAGAGCCATGTTGCAGATGGAGCCTTTGAAGTCTGCATCGCACATCTCTTTGGATGGCTACTACATGATTTAAAGTACTATTTAAAGACCCAAATGCTGGTAGGCTTTGAGAACATAAACACCATCTCTCGACCTCCAGCAGACCATCAACAGCATGGAAAAATGTTCAAGAAGCACGGCAGCTGGCTAAATGAAGCAGAGACTCGCATCAGTCAGCAGGAGGACAATATGAACAAAATAGAACCCTCCCTGTAGCAAGCCCTAAAAGAGATCGCGCAACTGAGGAAATCTTGGATGACCATGAAACTCATGAGTGGTGCTGCAAGGTTCAGACTGTTGGCCCCCTGAGGGGTTGGAAGGCAGAGATTACAGCAGCATCATGGGGTCATGGTTGCTCAAAACCCTTCAACTTGTGGAGACACCCAGCTGGAGATCCAGCAGCGCACCACTCACCTGGCCAGTGACCTGGACCAGATGAGTGTCCTAGACACCTACTAGTAAAATTCCTCAGGTATCAAGACAGACAGCAGGTGCTGGAGGCAGTGAGAAAGATTGGCACCATTACCATCCATGGCAGCAGGGTCAGCATATACCCAGATTATTTCCACAAGCTCCAGAGATAATGTCGGACCTTTCTGGCAGTCGAGAAGCATCCGCATGAACTGAACTGGCCATTTGCACTTGTTTATCCAGCAAGACTCATAATCCATCGGAAGGTGCAGAACCAAAATCCTTCACCGATTCAGAAGTGGCTCTGGCCTTTATTTCTTCCACCTCCACAGCACCGAAGGATCACCCAGATACCCAGAGTGCAAACCGGGCTACATGAAATAGCAGCAGGACAGTGAAGTATTTTTATGTATAAATCAATCCTCTGGAGTCTGGGGGAGGGAGACTGTTGGGGACCACTGAGGCCTGCTATACAAACTGATTTGGGCCCATCCCTCTCCTCTTCCAAATCATTGGCCCTAAAGAATTGAGTAGATGGGCTGTGACATCGGTGGAATTTTCTGGTCTTTGATGGGGTGCCAGTCAGCTCTTTCATCAACCCCTTTTCAAGGCTTACAACAAAGGAAGAGCCCGTTCTATGATCTGTTTATTTTGGGCTTATCCATCTTGGAGCTGTCCTCTCCTCCCTTGATGTGTTTCTTCTTCTCTCTATCTCCTGCACGAACAGACTGCCTTGTACTGGAGGAGATGGAGAGGAGGTCACAGTTGATTTTACTGCATTGCGCCATCTGGTGCGGTAGCAGGACCCTCACGTGGTTACCCGGCAAGATCATGACTCAAAACATTGCAACTAAATTAATTACTCTGCATACAATGGCCTCTCAGAGATCTGAGTATTTTCTTCTTTTTCTATCTGCATTTTAGTTTGAGAAGGCCATATTATCTTGCCTTGTAATGTTTCAGGCAACAACTGTTATTAAAGTGGGATGGTATTTTATATGAGCTCGGGTTACTTATAAAAACACTGTGAGGTCAAAAGAGTTCCTTGCACTAAAGTTTGCTTTTTAGCCTGTTTAGTTTTACTCACTGTTTTATGCCTAGGATGCCTAATTTGGCTATAACATATATGGACTTTGTGACAATGTTTTTCTCTTTGCTTTTCAGGTTAGGTGGGGGGGTGGTAAGTTCCTAAGGGATGTAGTCTGAGATGTATTCCTCTAAGGTTGATGAACCATGAGAGAGAGGTCGCCCACCTTAATTTTGATTATACTGTATATAATAATAAGAATTTGCTGAGAGTACAGGAATGTCTGAGCTGTTATGACAGCTAATTCCGGCATAGCTGGGTAGGGTGATGCCCAGGGGACACCAGACAGCACGTATGTGAGGGCTGATGCTATTCCTATCCCCTGTTTTCCCCTGCGCCACCACCCAATGTTAGGTGACTCAGCCTGCCCCCACCTTCTCCACCCACCCCATTATTTCTGGTGTGTAATGCTGGAACCCTGAGGGCCCTCCTCCACTACCCCCGATCTTCAGTCAGACTGTTGTATGACTTCTTGTAAGATATTTTGAGTGTTAGGTAGTGGGGAGTGCTACAGCTCAGTCCATGAAAAGTAATGGTGAAGTCTACTTCCCATTCAGGAGAAAGCAGGGAAACTAGGGAGGATTAGGAAGAGACAATAGATACTATTGAGCAAGGGGTGGGTAATATGTAATATGGGAGTTTCGTGGGACCACAAATGGAGTGATACCACTGTTGGGGTTCACAACTTGGGATTGGAGAGGTTGGGTAGAGGGTAGTTTCGGGGTTAGTAGACGTTAACAGGGAAACTGTGTTTGTGGGTTTTTGTTTTGTAAAAATTTAAAATTTTCAGCAAGCATGTTTATTTTTGTTTAAGCAAATCAATATTTCAGCAACCTATACTTTTGCATCGAGAGAGAGAGCTTTTATGTATGATTATAACCATAGTACAGGGAATACTCTACAGTCTGATCAAAGGAATCATTAAGAATAATCTCTTGGAACATCAATGATCTAAAATCAATGGCAGAGCATAAAACGGTCTGGTCCTATTTAAAAAAAAAGGTGACATGATCCTCTTGCAAGAAACTCATTTGACAAAAGAGGAACTCAGATAGATTGGCGAGTACATGGGGGTACATTTTAGTAGCTCTGTTCACATCAAAGGCTAGGGGTGTCACAGTCTGGTTTTGCCCAGGCCTCAGGGTTATCACCCATGCTCTGATTTCCTACCCCAGGGTCCTTACCAAGTGGTGGATGCTACTGTGGAGGGTTCGGCTTACCCTGAGTCTCACTGTATGGACCAAATTTTGATGACCCAGAGGGATGCCAGTTAATGGTCCTGTCTGCATGTCTGATCATGCCCCTTAAAGTAGATCTGAGGATGATTCAAGAGGAGCAGACTGCTAAACAATGGCACTTGGATCCAACCCTGCTGGCCGACAAGGAGTTTAAGAACAGATATTGAAAGCTATTCTAGAGTTCATTGAACACAACAAGATAGGGAACACCTCAGTATCAACCATTTGGGAGGCCATGAATGAATTTGGGATGGGGTTATCAATATCTTATGCTGCCTATTAGATGAAAGCAGACACCTAGGAGGAAAGGGCAGTGTCCAAGTGACCAATTTAGAAAAAAGGGTGATGGCAGGGGATAAAGGAGTAATAGTAGGGAGTTAAGAGCACTAAAGGGAAGCTGAACCAGAGAGCCTCACAACAAATGAGAGGGACCTTCTCTTAACTAGAACTAGGACTTATTTTGAGAGGGATAAAGAGGGCAAATGGCTGGTCTGGCAAGTAAAGAAAAACAAGTAGATAGAGTAATTCTAGGTATAGAAACACCACAGGGTGAGATCATAACTGACCAAAAGTCCATAAATAAGAACTTCCAAACCTTTTATGAAACTTTATGTATGTTGTCAGTATCCCTGAATACCTCCCCATAATTCTTCTTGAAGGGATCCTCCTGCCAGTGCTGGGTAGCTCCAGAGAGAAGGCCCTTGACTGCCCGGTCACCAAGCCAGAGGTCATATCAGCCCTGTGGAATTCTTGCCTGGGGAAAGCCCTTGCCCTTATGGTGTCTCAATGGAGTTTATAAAACCTTCAGAGAGATGGGCCCCGTCATGTCCTTGATGGTGGAGGAGGCTCTGGAGACAGAGCAACTTCCCTCTTCACAGACCTTAGCCACCATTACTGTCCCTCCTAAGCCAGGCAAAGATCCTACTAAATCTGGTCCTACCATCCTATATCCCTGATAAATGCAGATTATAAGATTATTGCCAGAAGCAAAGCAACCCTGCTAGAGACGGTGCTCCCAGGACTCGTACACCAAGATCAGGGTGGCTTTGTTAAAGGTCATCAGGTGAAGCACACACTATCTGCACTCCTGAATATTTTGAGACACTGGTCCACATGGGGAGAATAGGGGAACAGAGGCCTCCTGGTGCTTGATGCTGAGAAGGCATTCGACCATGTCAAATGGTCCTTCATGTTGCTGCCCTGGAAAAATGTGGCTTGAATTTGAATTCGCTGTTGGATATCTACCTTTATAGGGCACTGAAGGTGCAAATTTTAATGAATGATTACATCTCTTCAGCATTTAAGCTGTATAGGGGCACAAGGTAGGGCTGCCTCCTCTCACCTCTCTTAAACATTTTAAATATTGAGGCCCTAGCTACAGCCATATGCAAGCACCTGGATATTCAGAGATTTCACTGGGAGGGAGCATCATGTAATATCTCTCTTGGACAATGTCCTTCTGTATATTGCCCAACCTGAACAGGCTTAACTAACCCTTTCAGAGATATTTAGGCTAGAGGGTCCTTTGTCCAGACACAAAATCAACTGGGAATGTGTGAATGGCTCCCAATGAGCCAAAACACCAATCATATAACAATGAATAATGTCACTATAGCTCCCACTATGGATATTAAATATTTAGGGATAAAACTTCCTAAAAACTGCCAACAGTCTTAAAGCTGAATTATAAACCCCTATTGCAAAAGTTCAGCTGGATTGTGAATGGGAGCTCTCTTCCCTTGCCCCTTCAGGGAAAAGTAAACCTGGCTAAAATGTGTCCCCTCAATGCCTTTACCTTTTAAAACCCTCCTAGTCCACCTCCTAACAGCAACTTTAAAGTGCTTTGGGGCTATGTCACCACCCTGCTATGGCGAGCATCGCCAACCCTGAATCAAGCAAGAAACCTTATGGCAGCCAATAGAAAAGGGGTTTGGGCCTTCCAACTTTTGTTTATGCTACCTCCCCATTCCAGCTGGTCTTCTAAGGGACTTGCACCCCTCTCTGGTCCTTGTAAAGCCTGGGTACAACTGAGGAAACTCCAGGGGAACTTCTTATGTATAATAATCTGTTTGCCCTGATCTTAGCCAGATTAATGCTTAAACAGGTGGAAATCCCTTTACCAGGGTCTCGGTCCAGGTGTGTTTGACAGCCCATTCACTTATTCAATATACACATACAGTACCTTCTCACCTGAAGCTACTGTTTGTCACGCACTGTGGGTGAACACTATTATCCCAGAACCAGTTAATGAAATACTGATGAGGTGGGAATCCAAGAGACTTAGCCTAATCTCTCAACTATTTGAGGGGACACTTTGATGACCTATCAACAGATAGCTAAGAAATTACATCGCACCTGTGAAAAGCTTTCAGCTTAGTGTGCTACTCCTGGTTAAACAACTAAAAAAATATTCAACTTGCCTCACACTCACTTTTTTTTCTTATCTATGGGCCAAGAACAAGGTAGAGAGGAGGAAAGAGGGGGGCCCACCACCTGACATTCCTCAATTGAGAAGGTATTGTTGGGCCCCAGCTATCTAAGATTCAAGGTCCATTAATTAAATGTTACAGGATCCTCCTGGCAGCTCTGAAGGATCCCTAAATACTTTGCAAACTAGAAGAGAAGCTGATTTGAATTCTCCTGACCCTCTCAGGGAAGGAATGGGAGAACCTTGAAAAGAGGGATGGACTGCTCTGTCAACAATAGACTTCTAGCAGTTCCCTACAATACTCTTCACAGAACTTACTTTACCCCAAAACTAGGGAACAGGATAGATCCTGAATGTTTGATGCTTGTCCAAAATGTAAAGTATATGAAGGTACTGTTTTCCATATGATCTGGGCCTGTCCTAAGTTTCTGGGGTTTGGGCAGGCCATCAGAGATATTCTTAACAAAGTTCTGGGGTACAACAGGCAACCCCATACTAAAAGTGCTTCCGGGCTGACTGGTGTTGGGGGGAATCTGGTGTCTGACATCCATTGAAGAGACTTGGGGTGGTGGTGGGCAAACAGGTACTGGCCCAGCATTGGTGGTTTGAGGACGACTCGACAGTGGCCTTATGTACCAAAATGCTACTACAAAGTATGAAGATTGAGCACATTCAGTACATGGCTAGGAATCAACTGGATCGGTACCTCATGATCTGGGGCCACTAGAGGTTCATTACACCAACCATGTTTCCCAGTCCCTACCTTCTATGGCTAGCCCACCTGAAAGAATAAAACAACAATTAGCTGATCCCCACAGTTTCTCTTATTGGACATGGAGATACTGAGGGGACAGGGACTGGGACTAGGGAGGGAAGTAACTGGTACCTAATGGCAGCTTAACTTCTTCACACTCAAGACAAAGAAACAAATAGTGTACCATTGGCATTCCAAGCAAGGTATAAGGCTATTATATCAAATGAGATAATCTCTGTAAATTGCTGGACATGGGTTGATAAAGTAGTGTCTTAAGTAAACAACTCGATATGTGAGCTTAATATGTATCAGTATATGCTGAATGAGAATGTTCAGTATTCTTGCTGAATTTGAAAATAAAGTTTACAAAAAAACTTCATAGACATTAGTTCTGTATTTGACACCCCTAGGTAGGAGCAAATTGTGGGAAAAATGCTTAATAGTGGGATAGACCCTGATTCAGTATTGTTAATAAAATATATATATTGGGACCTGAGCTGAGGTAAACTATAATAAAATGGAAATTTTTCACAGATAATTGAGTCAAATTATGGAGTGAGACAGGATGTGTTTTGACACCTGCCTTATTTAATATTTTAATGACATGTTGTTACAGTTAAATGATGATTACTTACCTTCACTTAAAATCTTAGATCATGTAATGCCAGTGCTGGCTTATGCAGACCGTCTCATACTTTTTCTTTTCTCAAAGAGGGCTATTAAAAACTGAATAAATCAGTGGAACTACAGAATATGAGCATTTAGAACCTATAATTAATTTTACAAAATCAAAGGCCCTAACTGTTGGTACTAAAACATGAACTTCAACATGCCGGATACAGATTGGTCAATACCAGCAGGAACATCCACCAGAACTAGACACATAGTGGATTCCATGCAGGGGAGGAACTCAAACAACTGGTACAACATCCCACAAGAGACATGGCTATCCTAGATCTAGTACTGACTAATGGGGAAAGGATCACAGATCTCCAGGTAGAAGGTCACCTGGGGCCAGTGACCATCACAGTATGATTCAATTTGGCCACTAGAACTAAATCAACCATTCCAAGGCAAAAATATGGGACTTCAGAGGAGCTGACTTTGATAAGATGGTCAACAAAGTTACTCTAGCCCTGGCAAGAAGAAATACAGGTGAGGGGTATAGGCAAAGTGGGCAAGCATTAAGGATGCAATACTCAAAGCAACATCCCATTGTGATAGAGAGAAAAGCAAGAGCAAAGGAGGAAACCACTTTGGTTCTCAAAACAGTAGCAGAAAAGGTCAGAGCCAAAAGGCTGGCCTTCAGAAAATATAAAAGAATGCAGCAGGACAAAGATAGGGAGGCATCCCAAACTTCCTTAAGGGAAGAAGGGAAGGCAGTAAGGCAGGCAAAGGCCCAAATTGAGAAACACTAGCATGAACAGTAAAAGAAGGGGACAAGACTTTCTATAGATACATTAGTGAAAGGAGAAAGTCCAGAGGGATATTACTAAGGTCAAAGAGGGCAGTACGTGGAGGAGGACCAAGGAAAAGTATCTATTCTGAATAGATACTTCTGCTCAGTATTTACTGAGGGTATGTAGGCAAGGTCCACAGCTCAGCACCGTGGACATGGGGGAGGTGTGCACCAGTCCCTTCACAAAAAAAGAGTCCTACAAGAGCTCGCTAAGCTCAGAGTGAACAAGGCAATTTGACCTGATGGCATACATCCCAGGGTACTAAAGGAGCTAAGGGTGGAACTAGCAGAGCCATTATCAGAACTATTTAGTGAGTCTCTGAGCACAGGAGCAGTCCCAGAAGACTAGAGAAGGGCTCATGTGATCCTGCTCCACAAGAGTGGTAGCAGGGGAGGCAGGGAACTACAGACCAGTCAATCTCACCTCAGTAGTTGACAAGATTATGGAGCACTCCTTAAGGAAAGGATAATAGCAACACCTGGAATCCATAGGAGCACAGGATTCAAGACAGCATGGGTTTAAAACAGGAAAGTCCTGTCAAACTAATCTCATAGATTTCTTTGACTGGGTAACCAGAGTGGTGGACCAGGGGTGCAGTTGGTGTCACCTACCTTGACTTCAGCAAAGCTTTCGATACTGTTCTGTTCCACATTGAATATTGATTTATAAGCTGGGTAGGCTCAGAGTGAGTCAGAGGTTGGTCAACCGGGTGGCAAACTGGTGGGCGGACAGAAAACAGAGAGTGGTGGTAAATAGTATACAGTCAGAAGAGATGCAAGTCATAAGTGGGGTACCTCAGGGAACAGTTCTGGGGCCAGCCCTCTTCAATATCTTCATCAGTGACACTGCAGATGGACTGGAGGGTAAGGTTTCTCTGTTTGCAGATGACACTAATAACTGGCAAAATGATCGGAAGAGTGGCAACTGGGGTTTAATGCAAAGTGCAAATCATGCACATAAGGAAGAGAAACCCTGAAGCCACCAATAGGTTGTTAGGTGAGTTTCTGGCAATCACAAGGGAAGAAACAGACTTGGGCATCATCACATCGCAGATGACCTGAAATCATCAAAACAGACCACTAAAGCAATAAGTAAGGCTAGGGGATGTTAGGGTGTATTAGTAGGGTATCACAAATGTAAGAGGAGGTAATAATCCCTCTTTACAAGACACTAGTTAGGCCCCATCTGGAGTACTCGTGCAGTACTGAGGCCGACCTGCATAAGGACATTAAAAAAATGGAGGCAGTCCAGAGAAGGGCAACCAAAATGGTGCTGGGTCTGCATCACAAAACATATGAGGACAGATTAACGGAGCTCAGTATGTATACTCTAGAGCAAAGGAGGGAGAGAGGATATGATTGAAACATTCAAACATCTTAAGGGCATTAACAAGGTGAAAGAGTCTAACATGTTTCAATATAAGAAAAATAGCAGGACGAGGACACAGCATGAGATTAGAGGAGGCCGATTAAGGGGTAATGAGGAAGTTCTTTTTCACAGAATGGGTGGTGGATGCATGGAATAGCCTACCTCAGGAAGTGGTGGATGTGAATACAGTGCATGGCTTCAAACAGGCATGGGACAGGCATAAGGAGCAATACAGATGAGTATGACTAGATAGGCCATTGGCAGAGTAGAGCCTATGGCACATTCATTAGGTCAAAAAATGGGCAGACTGGATGGGCCTTGCAGTCCTTATCTGCTGTCAACGTCTATGTTTCTATGTTAAGTTGTATATTAAGGGAAGCTACTGGAGATTGTTAAGTCATATCGATATCTTGGTGTCACATTCATAAATTCTTTTTCTTGGAAATCACTTTCTTAGGAGGGTAAACAAATCGTGAATAGTTTACATAGATTCAATATAAAAAATTTGGAATGACTGTTGATCCCATATTGGAAACACTGTTGGGCAAATTTAATAGTAAAGTGTTGTATGTCAGTGACATCTGGGTGGGGAGCAGTAATCTACTGTAGATATTATACAGTAGAAAAGTACCAAGCGGTGCATATAAAAGACTTTCGGACCTTACTTTATTGGCACCTTCTTGTCTGGTTAGATCAGAACTTGGGGTGCTTCCTCTAAAACTGTTGTTACACGTGTCAGAATTGCTCATTGGATTAAATTTACTAACTTAGCAAATGAAAGACTATTTATTGGCCAAGTCCTTGAAAGAAAATGTGAACTTTTATCCAGAAATTGTATATGCCCTTGGCTGCACTGAGTTAAAACTTTACCAATGAGGTCATACTGTCTGTTTATAGTTTGAACAGTGTATTCTGCATAGGGCTATTAAATAATGCCCTTTATACAATAGGGTGAAGGTATATACTATCTGATAAAACCATATATAGTCACCCCCATTAAATAACTTCTGTGTGATATATCCAGAGTGTGATATCTGAAATAAACCTGCTTCCAGATACGTCATCAACCAGATTATCTACTCTGGCTACGTCACCTAAAACACTCCCCAACTTCAGCAGTAGCACTTTAAACACATAGGAAACACCTGCTTACCTCACTGAACAGAAACACCACGTACTCCTTGTGCAGCAAACACCAACCAAAATGGCAAAGCTGAGAGATTGTAAGAAACAAACTTTCCAACTAAACATATTGGGGACCCTATTGTACAAATGGCACACATGGTGGTGACTTGTATGATATGTGAACATTAGAATCATGCAGAGTAAGCAGCGATAATAACAATTTGGTGTTCACCACTCATGATATTATCAATGCTTACTCTGCACTCATGCTAATATTTCACGTATCACATAGTCACCCATCATGTATCCCCATTTTTAAACTTTTAAATTTGGACAATTTTGTTAAACAGAAATACGTTATCATAAGATGATGATGTTATGCAACTGAATTTTCTGATTGCAATGGTATTTTAACCAAGCAATAAACTATCACTGGTACTGATAATAATTATTTTCCTTATCATCCTATTTCATAACTCCCTTAAAATGCATCCCAACTTCTTTTGAACCCTGAAAATGCCTTTGCATCCACAACCTTGTCTGGAAGTTTGTTCCATCTGTCCTCCACCCTTTCCATGAACTTCAACTTTCTAAAGTGGTTTTGAATCTCCCACTTCCAGCTTAAGCACCTGACCCTAATGGACCTACTGGTTCTTAGATTAAATAAACTTTCAGACTCCACCTAGGAACCCTTTAATGAAACTGAAAGCCTTTATTACTTACCCTCACTTCTGTCCTCCAATGAGTTCATGTTAAGACCATTTAGTCTTCCTACATTTTGCCTTTGTTTTCCTTCCTGCACTATTTCTAGTCTGTCCTTATCCTTTCTTAGACAGAGACCCCAGAATGCATACAATACTCCAGGTGCAGCCTGACAAGTGAGCTATAGAGGGAAGTATCACCTCCTTTTTTCTGCTAGTAATCCTTCTCCTGTGTACCCTAGCATATTGTTAGCCCCCCACACACACACAGCATTGCACTTGGAGTTGGTACAGAGTATTTCTTATCAGTAGCCCCAGATCTTCCTCCTCCACCACCATGCTCTCTACTGGCATCATATCAATACAGTAAACTATTCCCACTTCTTCACCTCTATATGCATCATTTTATGGTTATTGGCACTGAATTTCAAAAGTGTACTTGTACTGTTAGGCAGAAAATGTGCTAATATGGACAAAGTTAAAGTAAAGAACTAAAAAAATAAGTCAGCTAATGCCAAAAGAAATTGTATTTTAAGACTACACAGACTCTTTCAATTGGTTATAGTTCCATTTTGCTTCCCAGAGCTACACTAGCCCAGATGTAGCTAGAAGGTGGGAAGAGGCCCCAGAAGTAATATTTTAACCCAGCAAAGCTCAAAACTGAGAAACACCTAACTGACTCTGCAGCAGAACTGTAAATAGTTTGCACACAGAACTGGCAAGTGAGGAAGCCATGTTGTCCTCCTCAGGGTTCTGTGTCTTAAACAAATCTTATCTGTCTGTAATATATATTGTTTCACTCTCAGCACAACCCTGGAGTATTTATCACCATTTATTACTGACGCTGCTGCAGCTTCCAGATTAGGTTGTGCAAACCTCTAAGAATTCTACCTTGTAAACATTATGGGTCAGACACAAAATGTTCTAAGAGATTCTACCTGCTTCATGCCATGCCAAAGTTAAACAAGAGCTAGCCAGAGCTGATACAGCTGTGGCGAGCTTCCAAAGCTCCAGAGAACTAGCACTGCCAGAGCTGCCGAGTGTCATCTGCAAGATGGCAGTGGCGATGCAATGGAGCATGTGCAACATTCACGCATGCGTATTCGGTGTAAATAGCAATATCCCATTTGTAAGGTGGTGGCACTAGCAGAACTGTGCATGCGCGTGAGGCACTCATCCGCAAGTTTAGCTCCATTGAACTTTTGGAAAGATACTTCCAAAGTCCAATGGAAGGTGTCACAATCAGTCACTTTTAGCGACAAAGCAAAATGGCTGTAGGCTCTGTCCACAGCTGGATAAAGCATTACTGTCCATTGATGATCAAGCAAAGGAGTAAATGCTTATATCTCTCACTGTCAAATGTGCTTTCTGGTTACACAGAGCTGTGATAAAACGCTATTTAACACTGACAATAAAAATAATTGACTGATTGGCAGCCAGTGGATTAGGGGCAATTACACCACCCACAAGCAATTTCTAAAATGATAGTCTGGGGGCGTGGCCTGCTGTGCTGAAGATGGCTGCTTGATTCTTCTTCTCCCTGGATTCACCAAATATCATCATCCATCCTACAGATTCCAAACTTCCTACCTTCACCAACATCTGAGATCTTACTATATGTACATCGCAGAACAGCTCTGGTACAGTATTTTATTGCCTCATAATTACTGAACGAGTTTTCTACAGCTTTTCAATTCTCTATTAAGGCCTACAATATGGCAGACCAATCTCCATGTAACAGTTCTCTTAATAGAGTGGAGACAATGTTTCAGCAACTAATAAGTGAAATCAATGTATTAAAAATTGCATTTCAACAAAATATCAATAATATGCAGGCACTTGATCAAAAAATCAGCGCTACTGATGTTAAAGCATCTCAAAATGAAGATTCCATTAACACATTACAGGCTACCATCAGGGAGCAGGACAGATTTATTAGGAACCTTCAGGACAAAATAGATGATGTTGAAAATAGAAACAGACATAACAACCTTAGATTTCTCAGATTTCCTGAAGGTGTTGAACTAGGAGATACCAGTGCTCTTCTAACTCATGTACTTCCTTCTTTGCATAAATTACCAGCCGGCAAAGACCTAACCTTTGAGAGATCTCACCACACCTTAAATCCGAGGCCTGGACCCAACCAGAAACCCAGGCCCATCATTGCCAAAATTCTAAACCACACACATACTGAACTGATTCTTCAAAAGCGAGGCAATTGGGTGCACTTACTGGCAAGAAAACAGAATCTAATGTTCAGAGACTATTCTAAAGAATTATCTAACAAACGAAAAGCTTACAACCCCATTAAAGCGATCCTTCATCAGCATGGAATTAAGTTTGCACTGCGTTATCTTGCAACAATGCATCTTTTTTGAATGATTCTACCAGAGATTTCAGTACCCCAGAATCTCTCTCTTGAATTCTGAATTGGACACAACCCGCACTTACATTGCCTTGCAATGCTAATGCAACTCTGTCCTGCTCCAGCACAAGCACTTCGCAATTACAATGTCTTGCCCATCCTGCTGAAACTGTCCTTCAGGTCCCTGAGAAATCTGCAGCCATCATATCTGCCACTGTAGCTCCTGCCAGAAGCTCCTGACGTATACAAGAAAAAAAAGCATCTGGTTCTTCTCTAAATAATAATACCTGCTATCTAAATAATATTTCCACCTCACCAGCTTCCCATGTGAGAACGTTACATCAGTTTTTCTACCTCTTACCTTGTCTAACAAATTCTCCCCACTCCAAGAAGATCTGCTCCAAGATCTGCACTCATCTATGGAGGATCTGAGACAGACTGTATCCGACACATTTACTCAAGACCTGAAGAAGCTCTCAATGGGTAATGAATCTCCGACTCTTCCTGGCTGATCTTGTGTCCAGCTCTCCCTTTAAATCATCTGAACCACCCAAAAGAAAAGGAGAAGAAAATCGAAGAGCAAGGCTACCTGAGCTTTTCCACTAAAAAAAAAAAAAAAAAATTGTAATAAATACTATGGCCCATAATTGAATGTGGTATAGCAATTTCTTACAGAATCCCTCTCTTCACACCACCTCATTCGATTCCCTCAGTGCGTTTACCATAAGCGCTGATCTCTATCATACCCAACAGCTTTGGAGCACTTAAATGCAGTAAATGCTATCGCTGTTGAGAAGCCTGTATCTGTATGTGGGAGGTGAGCCAATTGACACTGGTGGTATTTAATCTATGCAGGAGTTACTCTCAATGTATTCAATAGGAAAAAAATAAGAGAAAGAATAAATATTACAATGTTTGTAAGATCTCTTATAATTAATCCTTGTGTGATGCCAGACATTAGTATACATAATTGCTATTTACATTCTAAGTTTTCATAATCTTCAAGCGCCACCGTGTGGTCAGGCGCATACATACATATATAGAGTTCTGTAATTTCATATCAGTGTGCCTTTAATCCCTACTATTATAGCATTTTTCCATAAATCCTATCATTTGGAATGTGGAGGATGATTAGACAAATACTCCAAAATCATTTACTTATCTAATATTTATTTTGCATCACTTCTGGTATGTAGTGCATCAGGTGCATTCCCATTATATCTCACAGATTTTGCACCAAAGTATGCTTCAATTGTATTTCTATACATTGAGTTTTTCTACCTTTTCACATTATTCTTCATCCCATTTTCTTCCAAATCATTGGAACTTATAAAATGATTCCACAATACACTGATGCACTATGAACCTATAGTATATACTGCATTCCCTAACATAGCTTATGTGGATTAATACACATCGGCATCCTTTTATCTGGCTTACACTGTTCCTAGAATATCTGCCATCATGTTGGTATACTTTATTTAATATTGGAATTATTGCTAGGTCCAAGCTAATTCATTATGTTTGGAATTTAACATTATTACATAATTATCCTTGTTTATTTGGTAGAATGATGTTTTGGTCTTTTCAGGGTAATGCTTTAATTACCTCAGCACAAATCTCAAATATACTTCTTTAATATACTGTTATATAAAGTTTAGTATTTTACGATTATAGGGTAAACCATATCTTGAGATTCACTAATTACTCTACACCCTAGTAGCTAGAGAGAGAGTCCTGTATATTTACTGACTCTTATTGCTCTGCATTTCATAAAAGTTTCAAATTAATATTCTTGTTACTGAGTTTATACTAGTGTTTGTTGGTTCTAATGTGTAATTCTTGATATTCCTATCTCTATGCCCCTCTGCGAGACTAAATGAATACAAATACTCAATCATCTTGAGCCCATATAAGTTAAGGGCCCTGCATACATTTGTTTATTATATATATTTACCTTTTGAATCTGTGACATCCTCCAAATTAATGGTATTGAGTCCTTCATTCCTATTTGTAACTAATTACCTTATATCCTAGTACCATGAGTTATCTAATCTTACATTCATGGAATGTCAAGGACTCAACTCTCCTTGTAAACATAAAGTACTTACCTATCTTAAAAGCATAAAACACATATTGCTTTCTTACAAGAAACTAAACTTTTATCAGAGGATGTCAACAGACTTAAAAGGGACTGGGTCGGTCAAGTATATGCCATCTTCTCTATCCAAAAACATGGGGTTGCTATCTTAATACATAAATATCTTATTTGGCCCCCATAAAAATCATTAGAGACCCAGATGGTAGGTGGATTATAACCCTATTAAACACCACAGCAGGTCCGCTTATGTTTGTGAATGTATATGCACCCAACTTTGATTCACCCATTTTCTTCCATAATCTATCCCAACAAATTATGATTAATAATAAAAATAATTCACCTATTCTTATTGGTGGTGACTTTAACTTAGCACTACAAGCATATTTAGACAGAAGTAACTCATCACATGATGCCCACCCCATAGTATTAATGCTCTATCAATGCTTATGAAGGATTTAGGTCTCTTTGACATTTGGAGATTACATCATCCCAGATAATCTAGATTACACCTTTTATTCCTCTTTACATAAATCATATAGTAGGATTGATTATTGGTTCTCTTCTCCTCATTACTGAAAAAATTATTGATACATCGATTCTCCCTATTGTTATATCTGATCATTCCCTATCAGTTTGCATTTACTCTGGGGTCCACCTTCTTCTAAATCCCATCTTGGCGTTTAGACCCACTTTACTCAGAGACCCTGAATTCACCCTTGGATTAAAACCCAGATTCAAGATTTTCTTTCTATTAACGATACTCAGATATGTCTCAAGGTGCTATCGGGAAGCATTAAAAGCCACTATTAGAGGTAAAATTATTTGTTATGCAGCTATAGAAAGACATTAAGAGAACAACAATTAGCTAATTTAGAAAAATCCCTTAAAGAAAAAGAAACACAATACTATAAATTAAATAAACTCAATCATAATTCACAGCTTCATCTGAAAATTCTACAATTAAGAATTAAAATTAACGAGTTGATATCCAGGAAAGCTGAATTTGCCCTTTTAGGATTCAACATGGTTATTGGGAACAAGGAGATAAATGCGAAAGTTGCTCTCTTACCAGCTAAAAACTCAACGGATGCAGAGACATATAGCAGGTCTAAAAGATTCATCAGGTCAGACACACACAGACAACCTTTCAATCAATCATATTATGCAGTCCTTTACCAACAACTATACTCGCAGCCTAATACTACAAATTCCAACCTAATACAACATTTTCTGGAAAAATTGAATCATCCCACCTATTCCCTCAGGACAAAGCTATGCTTGATAAACCAATCACTTTACAGGAAATCCAAACTGCTTTATCATCATTAAAAAATGGTAAAGCACCTGGCAGTGATGGGTTCCTACTGATTTTTATAAAACCCTATCTGACACTCTTTGTCCTGTATTAGTCAATGTATTCCAAGAAGCAACCTTAATAAAGAAACTCCCATGCACAATGGCCAAAGCCATTATAACAGTCTTACAAAAAAAGACAAAGACCCTTTTCTTCCTTCAAACTATAGACCAATCTCTTCTTAATACTGATGGAAAATCTTTGCCAAATTATTAACTCTCCGCTTAGAATCTTTAATGACTAAACTCATCCATACTTCTCAATCAGGTTTATCAAAATAGAAACAGTTCGATCATCTTAGCTCATTACTCAATTTAATTCACAAAGCAAAACTCTTAAAACCCTCGCTGCAATACCATTGACTTTGAGAAAGCGTTTGACTCTCTCAATTGAGAATATCTATATCAGGTGCTATCTCATTTGGCTTTACAAATAATTTTGTGCTTGGATTCAATTATTGTATACCTCCTTCAGCTCGAGTTCTCACAAACTCTATTTTGTCCCCTCCTTTTACTTAGCAAGAGGCACCAGACAAGGATGCCCTTATCGCCTTCATTGTTTATACTTGCCATGGAACCTCTTTCTGCATCCCTCGTCAATCCGATACAATTAAAGGCATTACTATTGGTAACTCTCACTATACTTCACTCTCATATGCAGATGATCTCCTTATTTTACTTGAAAACCTTGAAAGTTCGGGCAACCTTTAGTTAAACTACTGAATGACTTCACCTCCCACTCCGGACTAGCTCTAAACCTTAACAAATCCGAGACGCTACCATTGAATACCCTTTGTAGTCCCCTCATGAACAACTCATTAGGCTTTCATTGGGCCCCCAAGGTATATCTTATCTTGGCATTCGGATCACCCTGACATTGAATAAATTATTGGATGCTAATCTTTCCCTCTGTTAACCAGTATCAAACAACACTTGATAGATGGAAGCTACTTAAACTTTCTTTTAATGGTAAAATTTCCACCATTAAAATGTCTATAACTCCTAAAATATTATACCTATTTTCCAATATCTCTTTGATACTTCCCTCTAGTTTCCTTACCAAAATAGACAAAATTATCGGCAGCTTCATTTGGGAAGGCAAAATACCTAGATTTAGTCGTAATAAACTTAGATCCCATTGTTGAAAGGTGGCTTTGCCTTCCTTTGTTCCAAGCCTACTTATGGGCTTTCCATACATCTCAAACAATTAAATGGTTTAACAAACCCAACATCCAGTCTCCTTTATGGGTCAATATGGAAACATCCTTATGTCCTGGTATTATGTGGCGACTTCTTTCCTTTATAACACCCTTACCTCTTTTTAAAGTCTCACCCTACCATAGCTGTTTCTATATTCTATTGGAAAATCATTCACAAGCATATTAATTCTAACCCCAAACCCTTAGCTTACACCCTATCTGGAGTAACCACCATATATCTCTTGATAATCACCCCATTTTTTGTCGTACCTGGAAAAATAAGGGTATTCTCTTTGCAGGATATACTTGAACTCAGGTCATTAAAGTTAAAATCTTACACGACCTACGAGGCATATGGAATCTTCCCTACCAGGATTTTTGGAAATATCTACAGCTTAGTACTGCATGCAACTCTTACCTCACCCTTCTCTATCAATTCTCTGTATGATAAGCACATCTCTAAATGGATAAAACAACATCTAATTTAAATAGCACTGTTTACAAAGATATTTGTGATATCCTTCCTGACTACTCTGTCAATGCTAAAAACAGATGGAGTACTTTGCTACAATATAATATCACCAATGCACAATGGTCCAGATGTTGGCTCTCCTGTCACAAATCTTTTAATGATAAACACAGTTCCTAATTCAAACCAAGATCCTTCATTTGTGGTACAGAACTCCTGTTGTATTACAAAAATGGGTTTATTGAACAATAACAATTGCTGGCACTGCAATTCCCCAATGGTTTATTGCATATCTTATGGCACTGTCCCTCATACAAAAGATTTGGCACTGGACTCACAGATTTGCAATGAAAGTAGTAGGTCAACCTTTACACTGGACCCTAAACACTGCATTCTTGGTATTTTTAATCACCGTTCTTATAAAATTTCATATATTGAGAGCAGATGGTTAAATATACTCTTCCTTCAAGTTAACGCACAATCCTCATGCATTGGAGATCCAACATAATCCCTACCCTTCCGGTATCATTAACCAACTATTGCATCGCCTCTCTGGACCGTATGACATATATCTTCTCTGACTGACTCATGTTATATAACAATTGTCAGAGGCTTTTTAATTTTTGGAATCAACTAAATATTCCAGCACCAATGTATGGACTTAATATATATGGATTTTCCCCTTTTACTGATACATCATTGTAGTCTCGCTTTTTTCCCTTTTTCTTTATAGTTTCCTCTCTCTCTTCTTAACTTCTTATATACCTTTTCTTTCCTATACTCTGTTCTTAATCATTCTTTATTACTCCACAATCCTTTTACGTATGTACTTTTTCCTTTGCAGCATCATATATAATTATGTAACATTTTAATATAAACCGTATCTAATCATACTATCCACTTTAAGTTCACTACAAATGTCAAGTATATGCTAATTACCTGTATTGTTTACTATATTTTAAACCAAAAGCTCCTTGTATTATTGTAGCAATGTTCTTATTATATGCTCCTCAATTTCTTTAAAAAAAATCCTCAAATTGTACTGTACTGCAAGAGGTTTGTCTGTATATCTTATGAAAATTAATAAAAAGTTTAACTGTAAAATGATAGTCTGGTCACACAGCCCCTCCCAAAAAAAAAAATCTGGATATACAGTATTTCAAAACTTTTTCCCTCTGGCTCTGACTCAAAGGAGGCAGTTGGTCCTTCGCTTAGAGAACAGTGCTATGATGCTGGATATTGTGGGTTTTAATCTTGCCACCATCACCACCACCATGTGCAATGCAGAACAAGTTACTTAACCTCTTAAACTCATCATGCTTGCTACCCCTGTCACCCTAATCTACTTCTGTGCTGTTAGACTCTCCCTGCACTGTGTGCATAATGGCATTTGTAATGTTTAGCAACAATATTTCCTCTCTCCTTGATTAAAAGCACTGGACACGTGCATGAGAAAGGGAAGTGATTCACGACTTAAGTACCAGACTGCTCTCATGTGCATGAGTTCTGGTAGCAGCAAAAACTTGAGTCACATGACTCAGAGGATTTTTCCCATCCACCTCACTCCTCAGACCTGCCACATAATCACAGACTGATGTGATTTATATGTAAACTGTGGAAACCACTGTTCATCTCAAGTGCTTTTGAAGCTGTTAGGTGTTCTTACCCACACAGGTTAGTGAAGATTGACCTTCTTGGCTTGAGTCTGAACAGAACTTGTAGCACTATTTTAAATGTAGTCTATCAGAACCAGCAACAGTTATATATTGACAGAAGTGGTGAATGCAAAGAGCAGGAGCCAGAGTGGAAAAAAACCTGTTGGCCATATAAACAGTGTCTATATTAAAAATACTGTGGCCAGCTGTGTGGCACTGAGCGAAGGATGTTTACTTGGAATGCTGGTGACCCAGGTTCATGCTTTGAGCCTGGATGTCAGAAATGGAGTCCAGCAGGAGGAGCTGAGTGTCCTTTGTACAGTTCCCTCCTGGGGGTCCCAGACCACTGTTTGTCAGCTCCTGTTGGTGGCTAGTAGTTGGCATTCTTAGTAGTGTGTGACCTTGACACACTGCTAAAACCCCTGCCCCAAGATGCTGCCATGGCCAGACCACTATGAGGGTGGTGGGCAGGTTGAGAGAAAACTGTAAAATTAGTCTTTCGGCCGACCAGATGATGGCAGCCAGTCCCGCCACCACAATAGCTCAGAGGTGTCTGTCCCAACCCCTACCATTCCTGGGATATACAGAAGGCCTACAGTTGACTCTCCTCTTCTGGTTTATCCCACATGGGGAGGGCCCTCCCAATGGAAGGATATGTTGGGTTACCTGGGGTCATGGCACTCATGGGATGGAGGGTGGTGAAGGGACATGGCGGTGTGGTCGGTTGCTGAAGGAGTGGCCAGCCAAGGGCTTGGGGATCATACATCAATAAGACAATAAAACGGTTACTCACCTGTAACAGTAGTTCTAGAAGTGGTATATGGTGTACATCCACACTTTTGGCAGTGTCGTTTCCCTTTAAGGCTTGCCAGAATGTCTTCAGATGACGTCCCACCCACCTGGGTGGTAAGTCCCTCAGCACTACCCGTGCTGTCAGATCTTGCCGCTGGAAGCCAGACCAGTGTGCCACTTGCCAGGGAGTTCGGGTTGGTCAGTGTGGATGCACATGTATACCACTACTGTTACAGGTGAGTACCTTTTTTCTAGAATGTGGATATGGTGTATATCCATTTCTGGAAGACTCTAGCAGTTCTCTGGGAGGAGGGGCAAGGCATGGGAAAAGTGGGCCATCAAAGGCCTGAACATGCCTGACAAAGGTCAAGACAGGAGGGAGCATAGATCTTCTTGGCCATATGATCCAGCTTCTTGGGCTCTTATTGGGTGGTTTGTCAACATCACCCATGTTGCCCAAACTCCTGAACACAGAATTCGTCACATTTCCCTCAGCCTAGGGATGCTCCGGGAACCGAAGAGACCCAATAGGGCTGCATACTTGTAGGCCATCTGGGCCTATGGTGCAGGGCAGGAGGCTGGATACTGCCACAGTTCCAAGCCAGGGCCCAGAATGGCCTCTGCCACCAGGAATGCTTCCCAGGAGAATCACTCCAGTCCAGGATCTCTGTGAGGGGGTAACGTGCCCGCTTCTGAGCGGGCTCCATCTGGAGACACATGGACTCTGAGATAAGGCAGAGCAGGCCCACAAAGGAGGTAGGGCCTTCCTCCATCAAGATATCCCAGTTGACTCCATGTCCACTGGAGGAGAGTAAGAGGAGCCCTCTGACTCTGAGGATTCACCAAAGAAGGGTCTACTGCCAGAGTCCCCACTGACCTTACAAGGACGGTCAGAGGTGATGGTGACTGACAGACAATGGGGAAGACCTGAGGCTGGGTGAGACTCCTTGGTCAGAGCACTAGTCTTCAGCTGTTTCAGTGGTGGCTCCACCTGAATCAGCGGAGAAGCCACTGGAGGCTGAACTGGGTGAACTGGGACCAGATGGATAGGCTCCTGCCAAAGCGGAGATGGCATCAGCCTCTGTGACAAGAGCCAAGTAATGGCGGGGTTGAAGTTGTAATGGGCTTCATCCCTGTAAAAACAAGTTGCTACCACATCAGGTCCTTGTAGCATTGACGCAACTTGCACTGAAGCCTTTACTCACCCAAGGAGGACAAGGACGAAGAGTTGTGGTGGCCCTGCTTCCCGAGCACTGACAGCGTGAGCATCAATGCCGATGTGGGCTGCTTGACTCAGAAGATGGGGAATGTGATCTCATCCTTTGAGGGACTGATGGTGGGCCTTGGAGGAACATCCGGGACCAGAATCACCTGAGGACAGGTGGCAGATCGGCCGACTGATCTGTCCTCTGAGTCAAAGGCAGGACCAGAATCCTGGATAAAGTGGTATCAGCCTCTTTGGGTGACAATGGGTCAACTGGCTCAAGAACAATCTCAGCTGGAAGATTGACCTGTGTCTTGATCAACTGGCCTGATGGGGAGACCGTGGGGCCAGCCTGGGCATTGATCAAGTCAGAACCTCTGGAGAAGCATGGAAATCGGAGGCCCAAGAGTGCTCCCAATCCCATGATCGACAACGAGACCATTTCTTGATCTCTTTTTAGGCTTTCATTTGTGCTTAGAATGTCCCTGTGAAGGAGGCACCTAAGGAGAGTGGCAAAGACCAACACTGAGGAGGCATGAGCTGCGGCCTGAGCCATGGCCTCCTCAAACATCTCAAATTGATTGGTGGACCCCATGGCCATGGAGACACCTGATGAGCATCCTTAAATTTGGCGATGGGTCCCAATCGTCCGGACGACCTAAAAGCAGGTGAGCATGATGATCCTCCAAAGTGGATGGATGGAAAGTGTGGCAAATACCACAGGCCTGGGAATCGTGCCCGTCGCCCAGGCAGTAAATTTTATTTTTATTTATTTATTTAGTTTTGTTGACCAAGTAATAGCACTAGACAAATCCTGCCTATTTTCAGGCACGACCGGTGGGGGATACAGATGAATGCCAACTGACCTTGAACCAGATTAAGCTGTTGATGGTATTTTTAGTGAATGAGGGAAATTTGGGCAGGACACCAAGGAATTTCCCACTGCTTGGCCAGTAGGGGGACTTGCTGACTTTCATGATGGAATGCTCAGTCGCTGAGCCGTCTTCATTGCAGCAGGATGTGCTGCAGGCCGAGGGCCAATTACTCCTACTCTGATGGAAACTGCGGATTCTGAGATATTTTTTGACGCCCGATGGAACCTCTTATCTGCTGCATTAATTACTCCTCTGGAGGTTTCGACTGCGACAAAACACCTACAGTGGCTTCACTGCCTCGACTCCGTTTTCAAGATATTACCTTCTGACTTCAAGTTTCCAGCTCCAACTCTGCCCATTCTTTCTCCTAGACCACGGAATGTGGAACCACCGTTTGGAAATCCTATGACAGCTGGAACTAAGCTGTTCTGACAGCGAGGTTGCTCGCAGCAAGTAATCGGAACTAACTCTCAGGTGACTGCTGCCCCAGTTGAACTGCTGAAAGAGTCTCCATCTGGTCACTCTGCTACAGGTACTGTCTACGTTACTACACCCTCTGACCAAAGCAATGCGTCTGTTTTCTTTTGATGCTAAACATCCATGGGTTTTAAACCAGCTGTTAAGAAAACTCAGGCTGAGAAACCCACTCCTGGGCAGATCAGGTCGATGGCGCCGACGCCTCTTGGTCAGTTTCCAAGGCCCTGGCGTAATGCGGGCTGGGCGCAGCACCCTGAGTCAGGTGAATGGATCTCTGGCTTTTGCCGATCACCATTCAGGGGTATCATGGAAACTGTCTAGCGTTTCTCCTGTGCCGATGCATGAACCCTCTGACCCTCAAGTGACTCTACTTGCTGAAGCAGCACACCTCGAATAAGTTTTAGCTTCTCCTTTAGCTTTACCCCTGAACTTTCTTTTACACAGTCTCCTGAACTTGGGTTTCTTCCACGACAAATTACACCCCTCTGACCCGATTCCGATTCCAGTTTTGCACCCTTCGGCTGAGGGAGGTTTCAATGACCCTGGGGTGTCTCATGCGCTGAGGGCCCTTCACCGGACTCTTTGCCTGGCCTAGAGCAACCTGCTCCATGCTCCTATGCCTCCTTTTTTGTTCCTCTTCTTATACTGCTAAAAGACATAATGCTGTTCAGCTTATCTATAAGGGGATTGGAGCTTTTCCTGATAGAAAATATGTGGCAAAATCATTATTGAAAGATAGTCTGCAGTTTACTTCTGCTGAATTGTATGCATTAATACATGTATCTGGTGAAAAGACCTTGATATTAGTTTTAAGCTGCATAGTGGTTTGGAGAAATTTTGGTCCAGATTTCATTTGGTAAAACAAACTCCTCTTTGGTCCCCATTTGAAGTTTTCCCCTCACGAAACCGGCACATAAAACTGTCACTGTCCTTTTCGGAATGAGAGTGTTAGTGTTATGGACCTTGTGTTTTGGTTAAAACAGAGATGTACTTTATTAGGCCAACCTGAGGCAATTTTGACTCAGAAGATATCTGTACAGGGGATGGAGGATTTGGGTAATATTGCATTCTACTGAAGATGGTTTAACATCTCCCTAATTGTATTTTTAGGACAGGACATGGGGTACTATTTTATGCGGGCCAGCCTAAATCCTGCTACAGGTGTGGAAAATTGGGTCACATTAGTAGTGCCTGTGACCACTTGCGATGTAACCTTTGCAATTCCTTAGGACATGTAAGTGAACATTATGCATGTCTGATGTCTGTTCTCTGTGTGCTGCTTTCATGGACACATTTATGCCACCTGCCCAGGGCAGCTCACCAACACTCGGACACTCAGGACTCTGAAGAAGCGACGTTTGTTGATAGCAAGTGTACAACGCCCAGAACCACCCTTTCCACATCCCGTGCTACACCTTTCTAAGTTACCCTCCTCTGCTGAAACCCTTCCTGCCTCTCGAGACTCTCCTCCCCACCTCCCCACCCTCGTTGGCCCCTGACCCAGATGTGCCACTACCTGACCCTCCACCTCAGGCTTTCTTCCTATAGATGGCCTTTCTATGCCCCCCGCCTCCCCAGGTCTTCCCTTTTCCTACTAGAGCGACTCAGAGTAAGTCCTACCATGCTCAACCTGCTTCAAAAGTTCCTAAATTAGTGAACACCCCCACTACTAACCGGTTTCATGCCTCCTACTGGCACAAGATGTATCTGACGCTGATTCCAATCCTCCCAGTCAGGAGTTGACCCCATAGGAAAATCTGTGGATGTGGATTCCGAGTATTCTGCTCCCATCCCTCCTCAAAGAACAATACTGCAGTTCCTAAAAGGAAAAAGAATAGCATAAGCCACCATGATGGGTTAAATGCTTTCTTCCTTAACTTTCTGCTCACTTAATGTGAACAGCACTAAAAATCAGCTCAGACAGGCTGCTTTTTTCCTCTTACAAACTTTACACTGTAATATCTTTTTACAAGATACACGTATACATACGATAGCTGAACTTATGGGTGCCTCATGGCGTTGGTCTCGAGGGGTTTCATACTGGTCACTGGTCTTGACAGGTGTACAGAGGTTGCAATACTTTTTCCTCAGAGGTAAAAGTTTTGAAGTTAATAGACTTGGTTCCTGGCCGAGTATTACTTTTAGATGTTGTGCTCCTTGGGACATGTTACCGATTACTAAATGTTTATACACCCCAAACTAAAGCAACCAGGGTGGATTTATTTGGCTTTTACAACCATATTTGCGTACCTCCTATAATGTTATTTTGGGTGGAGATTTTAATTGTGGCCTATCCAATAATGATAAAGGTAAAGATAAAGACTACTAAACTTTTTAGTGACATGTCCTGTTTAGCGGGGTTGTTCACACAGCTAGTTTGATTGATGCCTATGCTCATCTTCATGTGGCTCCTATTCCTACCTTTCGAGAGGTGCATTAGCCATGAGGATTGATTTCTTCTTTGTTAATCAGAATTTACCATTGCATTCAGCATGGGTTACCCGTGGAATTCTCTGATCACAGTGCTCTGTGAATACGGGTTGGGTCTCCAGCTGCCTGTTCCTTTGGTAGAGGTCTCTGAAACTAAATTCTCAATTGCTTCTCTGTCAGGATATTTTGGAACATTTACAAGCTTTCATGATGGCAAGGAAACCTTTATATGAAATGTATGATGACCCACTGCTTTGGTGGTTGGATACTAAGTCAGATGTTATTTCTTTATTGAAATCATTTGGAAATCTCAATGTTCAGCTGCTTATGTTTCTTATTTACAATTTCGAGTCAATTGCAGAAATTGATGTCCTAGCCCAGACTACAAAGCATAATTTCTCATCCCAAATAAATATTATTAAAGACAAAATAGCACCCTTTCATAAACACCAGTCCCAAGTTTTAAAATTTCAACAACAATTCGGTACACAAGGTAGTTTTGCCACTATTTGCCCTTTTCTGGGAAGCAAAGCAAGGCTTGGGAAAAGGTTTTTACCAGTCTAATGGGGCAAGATGGTCAAGTTAAACATTCACTAGCAGACTTAATGGCTGATGTGTCTTCATATACGACGACACTCTTTTCGGAGAGATCAGTTGACCTGGATTCTGCTCGAGCTTACCTTCGCAACATTGTGGTTCGGACTGTCCTCAATCTCTCTTGGCTGGTTTGATTACTCCAATTACATCACAGGAGGTTCTTACGGTTCTTAACACTATCTCATGCAAAAAAGCACCAGGTCTGAACGGTCTAACTACTGAATTTTATAAATTATTAGGACCCTTCTTTTCCCAAGAACTTGCAGATGTTTATAATGATTTATTGATGCATTCTGACTGTTCCTTGGAAATGATGAGGGAGTTTTGATTTTTATTTAAAAAGGTGACAAAGACTTCTTTCCAATTGGAGACCTATCAGCTTATTGAATGTTGATTTGAAACTCTTGATGAAAATTTTTAAATACGAGACTGTTGACTATATCTTCCTACTTAATTTCTCCTGCACAGTCTTGTGCACTTCCTAATAGAGCTCTTATTGACCAGTTGCTTTTTGTGTGGGATTTTGATAGCTCTACTTCACTTGGCTTACCTGGATTTATTTTATCTTTAGATCAACAAGGGCCTTTGATTCTGTGAATCATAAATTTTTGTGGCTTACTTTATTACATCACGGTATTCCATCCACTTTTGTTTTGGTTACAGAAACTTTATAAAACAGCTACAGTATCCCTTTGGTTAATGGACATCTTGGGCCTATGCTTCCAGTAAAGCAAGGTGTTCAGCAGGGTTGCCCATTAGTCCATTATTATACATATATATAGTATAGACCCTTGGTTGCGCACTTTGAATAATTTAATACCCCTATTTCTGTACCTGAGTCTCTATCCCTTTTCAGCCCTTGCTTATGCGGACGATATCTGCGTTTGCACCTCCACTGCTTCTTCTGTTCCTTTGGTTGTGGATCTGTACCAATCTTTGGTTCCCTTTCTGGTATGTCTTTAAATGTGCCTAAGTGCTTGGGTTTTGGTTTAGTGGGGCTGTCCCTGAACAATCACTTTTGTGTGATATCCGTTTACGTTGTCACCCATAAAGATTTTAGGTATTTCTTTGGTTCCTCTACACTGGCTATTTATAACTGGGATATTCAATTGCAGAAAGGTAAATTGATGGTACAGAATTGGAATAAATGGCAGTTTTCCAAACTCAAGCATATCCATCTGATACGTACCTACTTAATTCCATTATTTTTATTCTTGAGTAATATTTCCCCACCCAAACAAAGGGAAGTGACTTTATTTAGTATCTTTTTCAAGCAGTTTGGGGTAGCCGTCTCAATCCCATTAAACACAATATTTTATACTTACCGGTGTCGAGGCGGTTTAAACAAGATTAATCCCTTGCTCTTTTTTACTGTCAATTTCTTTTTCTATTTTTTACCACTGTTGAAACAATTTCCCAAAATATGGACTAGTCTTACCTTGCAGGCAATGGAGATTTGGTATACCGATTGGGTATCTGGCAAGCTAGGGACGTCTTACTAGCTACTCTAAGGTTCCACCTTATCAGCGTGAAATTTTCCTTAAACTACGACGGTGGAAAATATCTAGTGATTGGATACTTTTCAAACATAAAAATCTTTATATCACTCTGTTCTAGAGTCCTGTTTTACAGAATCACGTTATTTCCAAAATGTCCTGCTGAACTGCTTTTGTCGGTACAGAGCTTAATAGCTCATACCAGATTCCTCCTAAACTCTGGGATGTAACTTGGTTATGTGGTCATGAAAAGCTGAATGTCAAGGGCAATCAGTTTCATAAACAACTGCAAGATCGTTACTGCTCCCACCCTGGTTGCTTTCAAGTTCTTGAATCAATGCATCACTTATTTTTTTATGTCCACATATTTCCAACTTTTGGAGTTTATTGCCATTAGTTGGAATGAACCAGTCTTTGAATTTGTAACTTATGATGTTCTCATTTATGGTTCTTACACTGTTCATTGGGAAAAATGGATACTGGCACCCATGTTATTTTTGCGGTTTTTAAATGGTTTATTTGGCAAACAGGTGTCTTTTTACTCTACAACAAAAATATTTTTGTTATAAGGAACTTTACAAAAGATAAAATCGGAATTATTGAACATTTATAAATATGAAGTGGGCAGATGTCATCATGCCCAATTAATGTCAAATTGAAGAAATCTACCTTAGGTAATGGATAATGATGTTCTTGTTACATAGCTTCTTTCTGTATCATCTAGGTCTGATGTTACAAGTTTAATTCTTTTCCTTTTTCTTTATTGATTTGTTTCTTTTTGGGTTTTGAGTTTTCATTTTATGTACTATTGTGTATTAACAATGTATATGTTTTATTTCTTTGAAGTTTTGTTAATAAAAATTCCCTACTCTTTTCGATAAGTGCCATGGGATTTTAACATCCACCCTGAACTACCACCAATCCAGGCAGATGGGACCTCGGTTTAACTTCTCATCCAAAGACAGCACCTCAGAAGTGCAGCACCCTCTCATGCTGCACTACAGTGTCAGTACTGGGATATTAACCCAAGTGCCAGATGTGGGAACTGAACCCACAGCCCTCTGATCTCCGGCCTCAGAGGCGAGTGTGCTACCTACTGAGCCTCTGACACATGGTGTGCTGATCCATCTAGGACATCTGGGACATCTTCTGCTTACAGGCACATTTCCAGAAACCTGGAGCAAACTTTGCATCGTCCATGTCAACAGTGAGAAGAAATTAGCCTGAAGACTAAGTTTAGTTTTATTGAAATCTGAAGAAATAAGTAAAGGGCATCTTCAGCATGATAGCGATAAGAAAGGAACCTTTTCTTCCAGTGGAAAGGAAAATCTGATGTCACGGGGCAGTGCCGAGGAGTTACCACCAGGGTGGGTGGGAGGAGCAAGGTTGAAGACGTTCCTGGCAAGCCTTAAAGGGAAAGGACACTGCCAGAATTGTGGATAAGTACACCATATCCACATCCTAGGAAACAAAAATACTCAACACTAAAATATGTGTTAGTAGCTCTTAAGCCACTTGAGCCAAGGTTCCAGCCATATACAGTTACATTAACTGGCCATCCATTCAGGAGCTCTGACAACCAAATATTTTTGCCTGCTAGCCAGTTGGCTATTAATTGTAAAGTCAGTTTAAACATCTTTGAAGGGCATTCAGTTAATTTTGAAAAAGACCTCTGGTTTGGAAAATGGCACTGTTCTTAAATGCTACGGTTGTTGAAAACTTTTTGTTTACTGAGTGTTAATTGAGACTTTCTATTCTACACTGCTATTTACAAACGTTTGAGTAGAGTGTAAAACTGTTTTGCTGTGGAGATATCCCTCAATGTCTGCAAAATACAGCTGCTATTCAGACCATCAGCACTCAAGGTGCTTGTAGGAGGTGGTATAGCTTACCACTCGAGAGTGCAGAGCAGAACCATGAACTGGAGACATACAATATGTTTGATTTCATACTATGGTTCATACCATGGAGGTAAGGAATGGAGAAGGTGTTGGCCCATTGTAGCTCCTGTGTATTATCAATAATACTTTAACTGATCCCCATTACTGATACAATTATCTAATCATATTTTTGAACTCCATTTTGAAAGGATGTGGGTTGCATAGGAAGGGAATCACCAGCAGAAGGAAGGATGTAGTAATACCACTATACAGATCACGTATTAGGCCCCAACTCAAGTACTGCATGCAGTACTGGAGCCTCACCTTTGTAAAGACATAGAGAGGGTGGAGGCAGTACAAAGGAGGGCAACCAAAATGGTACATGGTCTGCATCAAATGCCCTGAGAGGTAAGGCTCAATGAATTTTGCATGTACTCCCTAGAGGAAAGGAGGAAAACAGGGATATGATAGAGACATTCAAATATCTCACAGGCAAAACAAGGTACAGGAGGTAGCATTTCCACAGAAATAGATGCTCAAGGGCAAGGGTCATGCTATGAAGTTAGAGGGAGGCTTTGAGGAAATGTGAGGAAGTACTTCTTAGTGGTGGTGGTGGATGCATGGAACAGCTTACCAGCAAAGGTAATGGGGTGGAAACATTGATGGGGTTCAAGAATGCATGGAAAGATGCAAAGGGATCTTAGTGGTGGTGGAGGAGAGACCAAGACTGAGTAGGGTCTGTGGTGACACTATAGGTAGGGAAAATAGGGTAGACTAGGTGGGCCATCAAGTCCTTATCTGTCAACAGATTCTATGTGTCTATATTGTTCTTGCTCAAAATGATCTCCACTGGCAGCATATTCAAGGATTAATTACATGTGGTATATAATAATATTTTCTATTGTTTATGAATTTAGACTTTGAAAATTGTAACAGATGCCCTCTAGTCCCTTTGAAACAATTCTTAAAATTCAAATTCAGTTCATATATTAAGTAGGGACCTGCACATATATTGTGCATAAGCATTAAATCACCCAAGTCTTCTGATTTCAAGAGACATGAGTTTTAGATTTTTAAACAAACCTCATAAAAATAATTTTTTCAGTATGGATCATTTTAGTAGCTCTGTTTGACACTCTCTATTCAAGTGATATCCTACTTTTATAGGGCGCCTACAGCTGACTCCATAATCTAACATAAGCCCTATAAAGGGGCATCACCACCTCTTCCCTTCTACTAATGAAATGTTTTCTATAGCTCCTAGAATCCTATTTGCCTTTGTAACAGCAGATATATATTTGCTTATTGAAGTCAACATTTTTATCATTCAGGACCCCATGTCCTTTTCATTATCTACTGTTTTTATTACAGTGTTGCATAAAGTTTAAGTGTGGGGAATGGTCTGATGATCCAGTTGCATAACATAGCATTTTGCCATGTTAAATCTCATATCCCACTGAAATGCCCATCTACCCATGTGGTCTAGGTCAGACTGAATTGACTCAGTTTATAAAGTATTGCAGACTGTCCCTCCGGATTTGGTGCCATCCGTGTATTTGATGGCTCAATTTTGGACATTATCAAATATGTCGGAAATAAATATTTGAAAAGTACAGGATCAAGCACTGAGCCCTGTGGCACTCCCCTAGTTGCCCGCCAGTCCCAGAATATTGACCCTGTACTCATACTCTCTGTGTCCAACATCACAGTCATGCACTTACCCAGTTAATGATGTATTTGTTTAACCCATTTCTGTTGAGTTTTTTATATCCACCCAGTGTGAAACCATATCAAATGGCTTTGCAAAGTCCAAAAATATTAGTCCACTGGTTTCGTTTCTCTGGATTGTATGACACCTTTTGTAGAAACTCAGAAGATTTGTAACAAGGACCTCCTGGCAGTAAAGCTATGTTGGGCATGTGAATTTTACCTGTCTTTTAAGATGATCATTAATCTTATCCTTATGCATGGATTCTAACAGCTTGAGTTCATTGCTACAGTACCCACAGTGACCACCTTGAGCAAGTTGCTGTAACAGCCCTGTACTAAACTTGCTTTTATCCTCTCTCTCTCCCTCCAATCTGAGGTTTCTTTAACCTCTCTCAATTCCACTTAGCCTCCATTTGTGTGGATCACCTGGGAGCACCATACTCAAGCCAGTGCACCAGTCATGGGGTGGGATAGAGTTCTCCTTGTGACTAAGGTGCAATTCAAGAGCTTGACTAGAAGTTAGTGGGTGCAACTTGTTTGACCCACTTTCACCTGGCATGTGCTTGCAACTGCAGCTCAACATGGCAGTGCAGCATGTGCTTGGCAGTGCCTGGCAAACTGGCCATTTGGCCTTGAATACACCTGGACACAGTGTTGCACCCTGGTTATCAACAGTTATTGACTAGGCCAACAAAGGGACCCTCTACCAATGCACAATGCCCATTATTAACCTTCATCCTAAAACAATTGCACCCTGGAAGCTCAATTCAGTTTCCATTGCATAGAGAGACCTGGGAGTTATCTTAGGAAGAGGCATAACAAACAGGAGGAAAGAGGTGGCGATGCCACTGTACAGATCACTGGTGAGGCCCTCTCCTTCTTTCCTCCAGAGGATAGATATTAAGGTCCTTAAGCCTTTACTTGTATGGCTTCTGGTGCAGTCCATGTACCATCTTCATTGCCCTTCTCTGGACTGCCTCTATTTTGTCAATGTCCTTCCAGAGATGTGTTCTCCAGAACTGGACACAGTACTCCAGCTGAGGCCTCAACAGTGATCTGTACAGTGGCATCACCCCTCTTTCTTCCTGCTTGTTATGCCCCTCCCTATGCACCCCAACATTCTGTTTTCTCTACACAGTGCTTTTCACACAGGGTCCCTGGTGCACTGGGATTTGATGGAAGCTGCTGTTTGCAGGAGCTTGCATTGGTCTACTGCCCCTCTGAAAATCGAGCCCAGTGTCTTATCCTCAAATATCATCATGGAGCTGGGCCAGTCCTCCTCTCCATTTCACGACACTTAGGACTGGCAGATGAGAGAGATCTATCTGGTAACATGGAAGGTGATCTCTAAATGGATAATCTGATTGGCATTAGCCAAAATGTGGCACTATAACACTAGCTCTTTAAACAAGTAGACTGTGCAGGTAGAAATTAAAGATCCATATTATTTTTCTAAAAGAGTAGAGGATTATTCTGACATTCTGGTAGCAATTCCTCTCTCTGTCTCTCTCTTCCCCACCCTTTCACTCTCTCACAGTCAATAAAACTCATGGTTCAAACTCAGGGCCCATAATTGTCAGTAAGATGTTGCTGCATTGATCTTCATAAAGCAGCTGTGCTTCCAGCATCTAACCCAATGTATTAGAAAGTGCTTTGAGGCACATTGTATATGAAGGCACTTTTTAAAACCCAGATTTCATTCTATTGCTTTTAATACAAAATAGTGTGAGCACCATTATCTGACAGAAGGCTATTGATTTCAGTAGAAATGGATGCCTTCTTCCAGCTACCTCAGTCTGTGCATCCTCAAGGTGCTGTTGAGAATAACACCTGCATAAGCTCTGAGGACTAGCTGCATATAGTAGGAATTAACTCGGACTGCAAGACAGTTTCATCATTAGCAGCTCTTGTTGCTAATCCTGTGTTTATGTGTAGGATCTGTCTACATTTTTTTATTTTATTTTCATCCAGGGCAATATGATTGATCCACTTACTCTAACTATGAAACCATGGATCAGTGAAAAGTTGTTACATATATTGTGAAAAGTTGACATATAAAGGCTCCAGTACAACATATACAAGTCACAGCACAGAGTAGGCAACGTACAATTTGAAGATCTGCAAGTAGGTCCATAATAAATATTGCAAGCATTTTAGGCAGATAACCCAATACAATGTGCTTTTGGATTTTGCTGTAATTTGAAGAACCATTGTTTTGTTTCTATAAGCACCCTTGCTAAAATTATGGTGCCTCAAAAGGTGGGAAAAGAATTCCAGAATCTGGTGGCCAAGCTAGCTGAAGGTTTTCCTACCAAAGCTATGGGAGATTTTGGAAAGACAGTTCTAGACTCTCCAAAGATTTTAAAGATCAAAGGTGGTGTTTTAAAATGCTTTTACCATATTTTATTTGCTCACCATGAGAACAACCACTGCGTATATATTGCAAATAATGTGCAGAAATAGTCATTTCTCATGTTCAGATGCTGTTTTGCTGCCTGTCTTTTTTTTTTTTGAGTATTCTGTTTATTAACAGTTTTCTTGAACAATAAATGAACAACAACTTATACAGACTACAGACAGCGGGATACAAAAAGGTACAGGATAGCAAAGTACATACATTTACATACATACACACAAAACCCATACATATATTCTAACCTACCTAATCTACTCTAACGCCGGTTCTAACTTTAATTTACTTCATCGTGTGATTTCTATAATGTGGTTTCACAATTTCTCTGGTTCTTACAATTTAATTCTTATAATTTCTATGATTCATATTTATTGTTTCCATTTCACAATCATCTAATTTATTGAATATTCACAACCAATGAGGAATCTATGTATTAACCTGTTAAACTGTCCAGGTGCAGACAATTGGAGTGTAGTTAACCTGAGGTGCAGTCAATTTAAGGTGCAGTTTAAGGTGCAGTCGGTATGCAGTAATACTATCCTGCCCATGCATATATTCATATAGACAGGGCCCCCAGGATGGCCCTCTACTGTTATATACAATCTCCATGAGAGCCCTCTCCGTCACTTAACCAACCTTTGATCTCTTGAACTTTTCCACTGTTACTACCCCTTTAGACTGTCTTTGCCCTCGCCTAACCTCCATGTACTTGAATCCACTATGTGTACAACCCTGTGGTGAGCATTAGATTTTCTGTGAGACTCAGCGTAGTCAAGAAAGGGCCCACACCTCCTAAAACCGCTTCCCTGTCTCTCACTATCCAGGTTAATCTCTCTAAGGCCAGCATCGTGTGACTAACTTTCTCCAGTCACTTATCTTGAGTCCCTTTCCGTGACCATGTTGTTCTGAATACATTGCCTTGCCAATACTAATGAAACCCGCACCCATCTGGGTACCATTTGCCACTCCTCATCCCCTTCTATTCTTTCTACTCCGAAAAAGACAGACTAATGGGTCAGGTTCCTGCTCTCCTTTTCCCTTGTTTACCTCTGTATGACCTCCTCCCAATACTTTATTAATACCGGACATGTCCAGAAACAGTGAAAGAAGGTACCTCGACCTGTCCCACATCTTCCACAATTTGGTGAGACAGCCGGTTGCACTTTATTTATTGCTACCGGGGCCAGTAGACTCTATGTAAAAACTTATAGTAAGCCTCCTTAAATTTGTTACATATCATAATTCCTCTGGTAACCCCAGCATTAATTTCCAATTTTTTTCTGAGATCTGTATCCCCAGGTCCCTTTCCCACAGGGCCTTAGTAGGGGCCCGTCGGTCCTAACAAGCCTTGTCTATACAACTGAACAATTCTTCCCACAACCCCTTTCCTGCTCCCCGGCCAAATCATTTGTTCTATTCTATCCACCTGCCCTCCCCCTTCCCTCCCAGGTTCAAACTGCCTATGTATGTTTTCAGCTGTAAATACGGAACATATGTGTGTCCCTTACCCCAATCTCTTCCCTGACCTTATGGAATTCCTTTAATTTCCCTTATCCACCAACGTCCCCAAACAAACTGCCCCCACTCTCCACTCCTTGAATCCTCTGTCCTCCAGCCCGGAACAAAGAAGGATTCTTGCAATCTGAAGCAAAAGTCTCCCTCTGGGTCCCTCCTCTTTAGTGCCAGAAATGGCACCAGGCGTCTAACGTCTCTCGCATAAGGTTGTCGTTGCCCACATCCCCTATGCTCTCCTCCCTTTACTGTGCAGGTATGCTGTGAGTCTTCCTGATTCCCTCCTGTTCCAAGCTAATCCACCTAGCCACCTCTGGCTTATGTACCCAGTCCACTATCCCCGGAGCTGAATCACCTTATAATATATCCCTAGGTCTGGGAAGCCCACCCCCCGCTCCTATCCCTTTGACCCTAGATAAACTTATCCTGGGCTTTTTCCCTGCCATATGAATTCTGTAAACCCTCTTTCTAAGTGCTTCACATCCTTCTGCACCAGATGTCAGCTGCAGCATCTGCATCGGATACAGAATTTGTGGGATAATGTTCATTATACAATGGCAGAAATAATGCTGGACTGTGATCGGTCGTCTGGGGCTGGACCGGGATGTTATCAGCATAACATCGGCTGTAGTCAGTACAGAAAATGACCAACCACTTAAAAATCAGTGCACTCTACTGATTTCATGCTGCTAACCACTTTAAAATCTATCCGTAGTCAGCAGCGAGCTTTTCATAATGCAGCACAACTCCTTCACTTGCTGCAATTAAAACTTTAAACTGATAAAACAAACCGAGGTTTTTTTTCTTCTGCCAGCGGCTTCTCAAGTAACAGAAGCGGCCAGAACCCTACCTCCGTCGATTGATCCTTGCACCTAGCACTTTCGATGTTGTCCATAGGTTTGTCCTGGTACACATCATAAATGCCACAAAACTACCGGAGAACATAAAACAGAAATTAAATTTAAATCCGATCGGCAACTGTGCGCGTGGATCAGCAGCGCTCCGTTCCCAGCATTGGCGGCAACCGAAAAACAAGTCAACAGTGTCAGTCGGCAACCAGGAAGTAAATACTGCCGTCAACCACAGAACAGAAACAAAGGCCGATACAGGTCAAATAAAGAGAACACACAGGCATGGGGGCTGAGCAGTGAATCATTTGAGTTTCAGGTGGCACGAAGACAGGAGACAACACGAAAATGTTTTGTCAGTACTTACCAGTGTAGAGCCACAGTTATCATACAGGAGCTCCACCTGCTGGCCAAAGAAGAAACAGGATCTATTTCTTAAAAAGTAAACCTCGCTTTTCAAAAACACAAAAAATATACTTTTAAATAAACTTTTCATCTTTTCTTTCTTCCCTGACTCCCAAGCCATTGTATAATAGGAATAATGCCCTCCAGGGTGGGTGTTATGCTGGGATAACATCCGCCTGTGCGGACGCCCGGGCCGCTGGCCTCGGGCCCAACCACCCAAGGTGGGATGTTTCCCAGCATAACAACCAACCCTGTCGGCATTATTCCTTTATTTTAATAAGGTTTATTCTACCCAACCAGAGACTGGTAACTGCATCCATCTCTTTAGGTCTGCCAATATCCGATTAATCAGGGTTGAAAATTCAACCCATACAACCCCTCCATTTCCTCCCACCACGCACCCCTATATTTAAAATCTGACCCGCCACTCTAAATCCCTCTGTCACACTCCAGACCTACTTCTGGAAACCCATAGCTTCTGATTTCTTCACATTAACCTTATACCCCAACAGCCCAAAACTCCTCAATTATATCCATAAGACAGCCTATAGACCCATCCATATCCCCTAGAAAAAATAACATGTCATCATAGGCGCCACTTTATGCTCTCCCCTCACCATCCCTTACTCCTACCACCCCTCCTTTTGTCTGATTACCTCGCCAGTGGTTCAATCACCAGGCGAATAGTAAGGGGATAGCAGACACCCTGCCTTGTGCCCTTCCCAGGCTAAATTTTGAGGACAGAACTCCATTCACTAACACCTGTGCTCGCTTGATACATAGCTCTGACCCACAATGATGGGTCCCCAGACCAAACCGGGTCAAAACCTCAAATAGGAAATCCCATTCCACCCTATCGAATGCTTTTTCAGCGTCTAATGATATCACCCTTATCTTTGAATTGGCCTCCCCACTCGCAAATAATATTAATCAGCCTCCGCACATTATGATAGGACTGCCTCCCTTTAATAAACCCGGTCTGGTCTGGGTGGACCATATCTGGTAGAATGTTCTCTAATCGGGCGGCCAGCACCTTAGCCAAGATTTTCATATCCACGTTAAGAAGGGAGATCGGTCTAGGAGGAACAATCCAGCTCATCCTGTCCTCCTTTCTGGATTAGACATATATTAGCTTCATAGCATGAATCAGGCAGTACTGGAATCCGGTCCTCCTCCACCCTTTCAAATACCCTTCCCAAGCCCTGCCATTCTCTCCCTAGTAACTTGTAATATTAGACGGGAAGCCATCAGGTCCAGCGGCTTTACCTTCCTGCAACTTCTGAATGGCACTCAAAATTTCCTGTGCGAGATGGGCGAACTTAACCTCTCCTGCTGCTCCCTTGAGATCTTTTTTCAGTGTTGTGCCACTCAAGAACTCATGAATATCATCTCTCCGCCCCTTGTATTCTGAGCTGTACAGTTTTCATAAAACTCCCTGAAGCGCTCTGCAATCTCCTTAGAGCTTGTTATGATTTGCCCCCCTTATCCGCAGCACCTGGTTGGTATCTACCTCCCCTTCATCAGGCGCACCATCACTAGGCCCAGGCTTGTTTCCTGCTTCGAAGACCCTCCTTTGGCAGAAAAACTCATGACCTTCCTGCCTCTCTCCCTTAAAAGAGAGTTAAGGGACTCCTTGCAACTGTTAATAGCTTAGGGCATCTCCTTTTCCCTCGCCTACTCTCTTCTCCAGCTCCTTCACTTGCCTTTCAAGCTCTTCCCTTTTCCCCTTTTCTGTTTTTTAATCTTGGCAACATAGGCTATTATTGCCCCTCATGTAAGCCTTACCTGCCTCCACACCACGGCACTTGACACCTCTCTGTGTCGTTCACTTCTTCAAACAGTTTCCACTGCTCTATTAAGTATTCCTTGAGCAGCTTGATCCTTAGCCAGTGCGTGGGAAACCTCCAGGACCTCGGTCCATCCTGCCCCCTCCTCCCTCCGCGATGCACAATACCACCATTGCATGATCTGAGAGGAAAATAGGGCTGTGACTTATTTCTTGCACTCACTCCACCCAATTTCTGGGTATAAAAAATAATCTAATTGGGACCAGGTCTTATGAGAGTGGGAATAAAATGTATACTCTCGTCCAGGCAGATAACTGCTCTCCACCCATCCACTAGATCCAAATCCGCTATACCTATTGCCCACTGTCCCATAGCCTCCGTCGCCTTCCCTTACTCTCCGAATGATCCATTTTGCATCCATTGTCCAATTAAAATCCCTCCCATAATGAGTCCCGGAAATTGCTCTCTAGTAAGCAGGCCCAGCAAGAGAGAATAAAACACAGGGTCATACACAGCTGGTGCGTAAACACACCAGTAAATGTCTCTTCCTCCAAACCCCAGTGACAAAAATATATCTGCCTTCCTTAGGGTCCCGTACCACCCTCTTAACCTCGAAGAGCAGATTCTTATGCAGTAATATTGCTACTCCCCCTTTATGCAAGGAATAGGAAGCATAAAACACTTTAACCCAATTCCGCTGAAGTTTGTGCATGCTCCACTCTGTCAATGTGTCTCTTGTAACATGGCCACCTGTGCCCCTATGCCTAAGCGCTGTCAGAGCGCAGTCCTCTTCACTGGGCTCGCTATTCCCTTCACATTCAAGAGATCACATTCAGGTCTTTCACATCACCCATCTTTCTTGAAATACTTTCCATTTTCACATGACATTATCAGCATTTGAAATTGTATTGAACCTGTCCAGCCATCCATAATGCACACTAGCAACATATTATACATTATCCCCCATTGTCTGCACACTCACTGCTACCCCACATACACCACCGGGCCTCTACACAACTAACATAAACACAAACAGTACATTTAATTCTAACAACAAACCCTACTCTCCCCCTCCTTTTCTCTCCCCCGTCTCCTCTTCTCGAACAGTTTCACTCCTCCTTTCTTCCTCCTATAACACTAATTGCTAACATAGCACAAGTGTACATTTGAACTATTACAACAAAGTCTATCACTCCCCTAACTGAGATCGCTCCACTGCCCCCACAGCCAGGTTTCTTGCTTCTCGAGTTATCACCCCCACTTCCATTGACTCCTAGTCCTCCCCATGTACCCTCCTGCTTCTATTCCGAGTGGCACCCAACCCCCTCCTATCCCTACCTCTCATCCCCATCCGTCCACTACATTTACTGACCTAATACCCGTAACTCAGCTTTAGCTTCCCATCCCTACCCCCACATCCCCCCCATAGACTCACTACTAAACCTTAACATTCCCAATAGGCTATCCTTCTCTTTAAATACCCATTGCTCCCCATCACTAACCCCTCATCTCCCCTTCCTCTTTTAATTTAGTCTATATCCAATCTCTCACTCCATCCCGAATATCTAAACCCCTTCCCACAACCCTTTCCCACAACAACATGTTTTGTTCGTGCTCCACATCCAGTTAACATTGAGGGAGATTATGAGAGGAAGGATTAGGGGGCTAGGCACGCTATTTCAACTACCATAGCTAGGCCCTCCCCTCACCTACCTCCACTGCAGCGAGACTTCTCTCTCAGCGATTCGCCTGATTCACCTCAAAGTCCCTCTTAGAAAAGTGGACTGACATCTCACCCCTCGATTCAAGTCCATAGCCAGCACACCGCTCCAACTGGTGCATCTCCTTGAATTGGGAAAGTCCGATAAAATCCACATGAATGGCGTAACACAAAACAAAACACCAACAGCTTCAGCTCGGTGTTAATTCCATACCTGCTCTGTATCAGCCAATAAACGAAACTAGTCTCAGTATAATGTCCCCATCGAAACAGGAACTCCAGCAACGCTCTTTTCATCCTTCCCAGGCTCAGACTCCTTGTCGCTCTTCAGCTCACTCTTTTCCTCAGCCCTTCACAAATTCCTCTGCCTTCTCGAGCTCCCAGAAGGAGTAGGTTGCTCCTTCGTGTTTTATTCAAAGAGTAGCGGGTACACTAGGAAGTTTTCAACTTTAAGGCTTCTCAGCAGCGCCATTATCTCATTAAACCCTTCCTCTTTCTTAACAAAGCGTGCTGAATAATCCTGCGAGAGAAACAATCTGTGCCCCTCATATTGCAAAGTCTCTTGAGTTCTGTAAGCCCTTAACAAGAGCTCTCGGTCTTGGAAATTATGAAGCATGACTATCTGCCTTGGGGCTGATCTGCAGCAGGCCGTGGCATAACTGCTCTATGTGCACGCCTCAGTTTAACTTTGCTGTTTTTATTTTCATTCCTAGCAGTTCAGGCAGGACTTTGCTGCAAAAATAAAGGACATCCTTCCCTCCATACCTTCCAGTAGCCCTCTGAGCCTTAGATTTAAGCATCTGTGATAATTCTCCTGATAATCAAGCTTCTTTGAACTCCTCAATTCCTTCTGTAACTTCATAATTTGGCCGGGGCTGCCATAAGCTCATCCTCTAATCTTGAGATCCGTTCTTCAACCTCCACTAGCCGGAGTTATGTTGTACCTGCTGCTCAATAACCTCCTGCAGCTTCCCGTCAAGTTTATCCTCAATTTTATCAGCCTGGGCTCGAGGCTGCTATTACTTGCCCGTTAGTTCTTTCCCCAAGGCAGCCACCTCCGCGCTGAGAGGACACTAGGCCCGTTCTCTCCTCCACAGGGCCTCCGACCCTTTCTTCCCGCTTTTCGTGGCGCTTTCTGGTTTTCGCTGGCATCGAGGTTAAATACTCATCATTGTGCTTTCCTGCACCAGTAACACCTTTCATTCACTCCAGGGGTGAAAAACTCGATTAATTATTAAAATTATCTAGCTGTGTAGACGGCCAGCGGGAAACGCGACTTCTCTGTTAGCTGCTCATTAGCCCCCGCCTGTCTTTTTGATGGTTTCACAGAAAATCCTTCAGAAACTTTCAGACCAGCTGGCGGAATCTTGGGTGAGTGCTGATTCCATTCAAGCAATAATTACATCATTTTCTTCAAGGTCCTGGCAGCTCAGTACGTCATATTATGACATTCAAAAATCAGTCTTTGCTTCCAATTTTCTGGTGGTGGCCTGTATTAATCAAATTATTCCAGTAAACACCATAAGTAAATATCTGTTATTTTCCCTAAGCTGATCAACACTTGGTGTCACTATCACCCCAAAAAAAACCTTAACAACATGACAGGCTATGAACATGAACATTTTTTTCTTTGTTCTCTTTCTGCCAAGTGACATCCCAACAGCTTCATCCTTATTTTAAAGTACTGTCCCGTAGACATTACTGATTAATCTGTAAAGGTAACTAAATAGTTATTTGTTTGTGTATCAATAAAATTCAATGGGCAAAGATCCTCAGACAATTGAAAGTAAACATGAGTTGTTGCCATTTTGCAATCTGATGTACATTAGAGTGAGTGAGTGAGTGAGTGAGTGTGTGTGTGTGTGTGTGTGTGTGTGGCTGCCAGGACATTGAGGAAAATTATGTCGTTGTCTGAATGGAATGAGCACTCACCCAAGATTCCACCAGTTGGTGTAAAATGACTGAGAATTGTCTGTGAAACCATCAAGTAGGAGAGCATTAAAATAGTATCTGTACGTGACAAATGGCAATTTCTTCATTTCATATGTAATAAATAAGGTGTGGTTGTCAGTATGTTAGGAAAAAGGAGTAAAGTTTATAACATGTTTGTAATACATTACAGAGGCTGTAACAGATGGCAGCAGCCGTAATTTGTCTGAGATAATCCTCCCTGGACCTGGGAAGGAGGGGAGGGGAAGAAAGATGGTCCCTAAGGGGCTAAGGTAGGTCCAGGGATTGGACAGAGGACCACCAAGACCTCCCACTTGGGAGGGGGTCACATCCTGTTGGAGGGAAGGAGAAATAGGAATTTCTTGTACTGTAGCCAGCAGTCCCTCCTTTTTCTCCCTTTCAACCTTCAAGGATCATGGACATCCAGCCAGCAGTGCAGCCAGGTAAGGCCTAACAGGCCTAGGGGTATTATGCCTGGGGGCGAGCAGGGCCTGGGGAGAAGGAGGCGGGCAGTATAGCTGGGAGGTTAGAAGGAGAGTGAGAATGAGCTTGGTACATCCAGAAGACCGTGGTTTGTTTCCAACTTCACTTGCATGCTGTGTTCTTCTGAGCAAGTCTGTAACCTTCCCAGTGCTCCTGGGTTGACCCTGTAATTGGGCACGTGTGTCTAGTGGGCCATTTTGGCACCAAAATAACCCAAGAACCAAACAGTCTAGCAGTAACTACTCTGTACGACATTCAAGCCTGCATGATAACCTCCCAACACTGTGGTCGCTATGTGCAAGCAGATGATTTACCTGTGATCCAGCTGGTCCAGGTCCCACAGCTCTGGTGGTGTTTTCTTGTGGTTCTGTTGCTTTCCTCTGAGCTAGGGATGGGGTGGGGTGCGGGCAGTCATCCTCCAATCGGGACAGTCGTGGTGGGTGTGGCAGCAGGAAATAGCCCGAGTGCAGTGGCAGGTTGCAGACAGAGAGGGACGGCCATTAGAGTAAGCTGAGGTGTGTCCTACACCGCATTTCATTTTTGGGATGCAAGATGGTGGGGTATCCATGAGGCCCAGGGTGGGCCTGATAATTTGAGCACTGCCAGGGGTGTGAGTGAGAGAAGACAATCGGGTTTTGCTTGGGTGTGGGAGCATCAGGCTTCCCGGGGATGAATAGGGCTTTTCCTGCTCAGGCAGCCCCTGGGGTTTAATTTATGTGGGCCCAGCTCAAACACCACAGGAAATGCCAGTCGAGGATCTCAGCAGTAGCCCCTGCAGAATCTCGTGGCCATTTTGGATAAGATCTCATGGGAGTTAGCGCACCAATGGCTGTGTGGCACAATGGATGGCTAAACCACAATAAAAAGAAGAAATGTGTGTTTAATGAAAATGGAAATGGGAGACAGTGCAGGGGCCGAGCCCTTCCTGGTCACAACCGGGCCTGGCCAGAGGCGGAGCATTTCAGTGGCCTTGATAAAATTGTGTCACAAGACAGGCATACTGAGCAGCTGGTTGCTCATTCCTTAGTGTGCCCAGGCAAGGGATACAACTGGGCTGAGTCATTTTGCATTTGAGTTACAGTTAGGTCATCATAGCATTCTATTATTGATAATTAAGTATTGTGCTTTCCGGTCGCGGGGGTTTGTACGAAGGGGGTGCTGGGGGCCACCACCTGTTGAGGCCAGGCCTCATGCCGGATGGGCCACGAGAAGGGGGCAGATCCCTCTGTCTCCCTGCTTGGGAGGACTCGATAAAAGCCTTACTAATCAGTCTTTGGGGTGGGGGGTCTCAGTGTCTTGCAGGTGACTTGTTAACTCGGCAGAGGAAACCATCAGCAAAGGCCACAGATGGCCTGGAAGCAAAGCCATGGGAGAATATAAGAAAAAGTGAGCCATGTGGCTGGAATCCTGCCTGGAGGGCTGGAGGGTCCATCGACTTCAACGTCGGGGGTGCCACCTAAAAGCAACCAGCAAAGGGAGGGTGGCACCTCCTGCCAAGGTTCCCAGGATGCCAGGGAGAGGTAAGCAGTGAATTGATGTAAGGCCACACTGGTGATGGCGAGGTGCTGGTGGTACCTTGATGTGGTACTAGGATGGAATGCAGGTGCAGGATAGGATGGAGTGCAGGTGCAGGATAGGCCTGAGATTACAGAGAGGAGGTGGTCTTGTTCCCTGGAGGCAGCCCATGGACATGACAGTAGGGGACAAGGAATCCTGAGGCTAGTTGGCTGGTGCAGTCAGGGGCAGAGGCCAAGTTGCTGAACCTCATGACAGTGATGGTTGAGAAAGCAGGAGCAAAGGAGGCGGCTCGGAGATGGCTGTCCCCACACCCCAGGTTGCTCTTGAGGCTTCTGCTCCTCCACCTCCCAGCTCATACATGGGTTTGAATAAGCAGCTGGAGTCTCACCTCATAGATAAGGTTAGGCAGCAAATCAGGGGTAGGGAGTACGTGACATGTTCTCCCTATTGAACAGACCGTGGAGCGGGAGGACAAAAAGAAAGAAAGGGGAGGAGGCCAACAAGAAGCCACCAAGGTGCCTTGCACCTTGAGAACTGGATTGAGGCCTTCCCATCTATCAGGGGCTAGGATTGTACACATCAGGGGCCACATCAGGCCTTCCCCATCTATCAGGGGCTGGGATTGTACACATACCAGAATAGGATTACTCTCATGCACCATAGGAAGGGGATGGCATGGTTGGAGTCCGAGTGAGGAGTTTTGGCAGAGGAGGCAGGACAACAGTAACCTGGGGTTGAGGACTGTGGATATGACACTCTTGTAGATGTCATGCATGGGGGAGAGTGGTGCACACCAATGGCGGCTACTGCGGGTTGGCACCCATCACAAAAGCAGAAGGGGAGCTGCGGGTGGCATGCATTCTATGCCTGCAATCAGGCGACGGTACCTGAGCAGCCTGTCACTTTCGGCACATCTGCATGGCTCATGGGTGGTAGCACCCCTTTCATCCAGTGTGCTTCATCGCATTCCCCAAAGGGGGATTCAGGGATGATGAGAAAGCAGGGAAGCAGCAGGGCAACAAACCCATGGCTGGCCCAGTACCCAGACAGGGAGGCTGCATACCTGCTGAGGGAGGGTTTCACAGTGGGTTTCAGGCTCCATTACTGAGGCCCCGGGGGTAGGGAGGTGGAGAATCTGAAATGCACATGTGATCATCCATAAGTAGTCCAGAAGAAACTGGAGAAAGAGAGGTGGCTGGGGAGAATTAGGGCTGCTCAGGGCTCCTAGTCCGGCATTGTGATATCACTCATAGGTCTGGTGCCAAAGAATGCACCAAGGGAATACAGGATGATAAACCATTTGTCCTACCCAGAGGAGACTCCGTGAATGACCACATTGACCCATGGCATATGGCTGTGCAATATGAATGATTTGACAGGGAGATGGAGGTGGTGCATGGGGTGGGCCTCAGGTTCTCCCAGTGAAGGCAGACATTGAGTCAGCATTCAGGTTGCTTCCCATCCACCCTAAGGACAGGAGTTGCGGGCATGAAATTTGAGGGGCAGTACTACGTGGACAAATGTATGCCTATGGGTGCGTGGCATGCAGTATTTGAGATATTTAGTTGTTTCCTGCATTGGGTGATGGAGAGGCAATCGGGATTCAGGCAGTAGTTCACTACATTGACGACTTTTTGTTTGTTGGGGTGGAGGGGACAGCAGTCTGTGGGGAAACATTGGCTACATTCATGGCCATCTGTGATAACTTTGGGGTCCTCTTAGCACCAGGGCAGGTGGAGCCCCTGACCAGGGTTTTGATCTTCTTAGGTATCAAGATCGACACTGTCAATAGGCTCTGCCACTTGCCTCGGGAGAAGGTCGATGTGCTCAGAAGCTTGGTGGACTCCATGGTGGGGGCACGAAGGAACGCGGCAGCAGTTGCTACAGCTGTTGGGGCACCTTCAATTTTGCATGTTGTGTCATCCTTATGGGGTGCACCTCCTAATGTGTGTATGGCCAAGTTGGGGAAAGGATGTACCAAACTGCACCACAGATTGTGTGTTATGGAGGATTCTGGGGACCTGCAAGTGGGAAGATCTTCCTGGGTCACTTCAATGGGGTGGTGCTATGGCACACCAGCAGCGATGAGAAAATCTCCAGCTGTTTACAGATGCAGCTGGAGGCCTGCGTTTAGGGACTTACTTTCGGGGTGGTGTCTGGGCAGCTGGCTGTTGGAATGGGGTGGCTGGGCTGCTTCCAACATCACAATGTTAGAAATTTTCTCCATCATAGTTGCTTTGTACTTATGGGGGGTACAGTTAAGAGACCACAAGGTCCTATTCATGTCAGATAATATGGGGTTGGTATACATCATTAATGGGCAGTTGGGACTGAAGGGCATGATGGGGACTTGATGCATCTTTGTCCTAAAATGCTTGCTATTGAACATCATCTTTAAAGCCGTTCACATACTCAGTGTAGACAATGGGATTGCTGATGCTTTGTCTTGTTCACAGTGACAACATTTCTGGGAGCTGGCTGCAGCAGCTGAGCAGTGACCACGGCCGGTACTCCCTTCTTCGGAGGACAGTGACATCTCGACTTGAAATGCATAGGTAATTCCATTGCACTAAGGACAAGGGAAGTTGTTTATTGTTTATTGAAGAAATCGAATTACAATCCTTAGTCATAGAATCTTTAGCAAAGGCTTCACGTCAGAACAAGAAAGGTTAAAACATTACATTACACAGAAATTAAACATAAATCAATCAGTTCTGGTACATATACATATTATTTACATAGTAGGATAACAGCATCCAGGATCTTAGAAGACCCTTAGTCAATTGTTGTGGGATACTGCAGGTTATAGTTTGAAGGGTCATTAGTAGGACCCGAGTCAGGGTTTATATACATAGTTTGTAGGACCTGAGTATGTAGTCATTGGTAAAGCAAAACATTTTGCCATTACTACACAGGGATATCATTCTGCCCTAGCGCTGTTACTTTTACAGTAATACTCTTTTTGAGATTCAGGGTGGGAAGGAGTATCAGTAACAACCACAAGCCGCAGAGTTAAGGAGGAGGTTCTTGAGTCCCGTCTTAAAAGGCCAAGACTGGGGACCGGGGAAATGGAGGATGGTAGGCTGTTAAGCCAGAGTGGAGCACGATTCCAGAAAGACCTCTGTCCTAGAGAGGTCCTACAGTGGGGATTAAGAGAGAGGTACTGGCAGGGCATCTTAGGCCCCTTCTGTGTGGGACTGGCTTGATAATGGGGTGGAGGCCTTTAGGTGCCAGATTCAGGAGTACTTTTTGGCAAGGAGGCATGTGTGATGCTAAGCCTACCTTCAAAGGTTAGCCAGTCCGCAAGCTTGTAGAGCTCGCATGACATGTGGTTAATCTATCACATCTAGTGACCAGACTGCAGGCTTTATTGAGGGCTAGATTGATGCAGCGTAGGGTAGTTTGGTCTGCAGATCCATAAATCACAATGCCGTGAGTCCACCAAGGATAGTACGGAGCTTGATACAGCTAGATGTAAGGCGTGCAGGGTAGGCAGTGTTTATGTCTATATAGAATCCCCAACCTAGCATTAACAGCAGAAGAAAGGTGTTGAATGTGTGAGAGATAGGTGAGGAGGTGTCCAGGGTGACACCCAGATATTGGAAGTAGGAGATGTGCTCAAGTTGGGAACCCAGCGAGTTTGAGATGTTAAGTGGGGCATTCTTATGAGGGCTTTGGCGGTGGACAAAGACCATGATTTCATTTTGTTGTAATTGAGGACACAAAGTGCTCTGTAAACCAAGATTCAAGTTCTTGAAAAGCCCTGAAGGGCAGTTTGGAGGGTGATTGGTTGGGGTGTTTCCAGAGGACTACGGCTCATCTGCATAAAGCAATAGCTTCCCACTGCATGATAGGGGAGGGAGTTTGAGGAAGAGGGTGAAAAGTAGTGGGCAAGAATGTACCCTTGTGGGACCCTAGTCAGGACAGGTCTAATAGAGGAGAGGTGGTGTTAATACTGACCTGTTGCGTTAAGCCTGAGAGGTAATCTTTGAGCCAAGCTGTGTGTCATCATGGGAGAATTTAATAAAGAAAGGGAGTTGAGAAGTAGCGGCGTGACTGACTGTGTCCGAATGCTTTAGTCAGATCTACATAGATAGCACCTGCCATTGACCCCTGTTCCAGGGGCCTCATGTATATAGGAGGTAAATTCAAGAGGGCAGTGGTTGTGCTGTGACTCTCCTGAAACCATGTTGTTCATAGCAGAGCAGATTATGTTTGGCCAGATAATCGGTAAGCTGGTCCGACACTATTTTTCAAGTGCCTTATATAGGGAGGTAGGATCGAGATAGGTCGGTAGTTGCTGGTTTAGGTAGGGTCACCACTCTTCAGGATCGAGTTATGATTGCTCTTTTCCAAATACAGTATAGTGGGGAATTGACAGAGGCCTAGCAAGCAGTTAAGTATCTTGGTGAGATGTGTGAGGGTCACATCTAAGTAAGTCAGAGAAGTTTAAGATCAAGGGAATCACTACTTTGCAGGAGTTCACCAATGCTTTGGTGAGAGTGGCGCTTTGCTTCATTGCAGGAGATGACTCATAGTCAGAAAGGAGGGGGCCATGGTGGTTGAGGTGCCCACGGATGGCATGGGTTTGGGTCAAAGAAGTTTTTAGGGAGGATATGGCGGAGGTCTGTGAAGGTGGTATAAGGGCATCAGAGATTGTAGCAGGGTCTTGGGATAGAGCTCCATCAACTAGCAACTGCATGAGGACAGGGAGATGGGTTTCCACTTAGTTCCTAATATTACTCCAGAATTTTTTCTGCAGCCCCAGGTGGTGGTTAGAGTTTGCTTATAGTAAGTAGCCTTGGCTTGCCAGATGGCCCAAGTGCATTTGTCTCTGGCCTCTGTAAAGTTGTCTGTCCCGTGGTAACTGAGAGTCCAGGGCCCTTGCCAGAGGTTCTCTCTATGGTGCATCTGGTCAAGTAGCGATTGTGAGATCCGGGGTATCCCTTTTTAAAATATGCTTTGTGAAGGGAGCAAAGATGTCACAGGCAGCATTAAACGTGGCAATAAAGGAGGTGAGGGCGGCATCTACAGATCGGGTATTGTGGATTGGTGACCAGTCGCAGGAAGTAAGGTACAATCTGAGATGGGAGAGAGATCCTTTTTCAGGCACCTTGGACTATAACTTTAGGGGACGGGGAGTTTATTTGACCACCAGCATGTGACAGGGAGTGGTCACTTATCGAGTCAGAGAGTACTTTGACCTGGGAGAGGTTGCTGGGATGGTTAATGAAGATGAGGTCAATAAGAGTGGAGGACCCAGTTCTGGGATCTAGTCTGGTGGGGATTTGACTACCTGGGTAAGGTCGTAGGCAAGAACAGAGTCTTTGTAGGTAGTAGACATGGCAGATAGCCAGTTCACATTGAAGTCACCATTATAATGATGTCACTCTTGGGAGGAGATGGGTGATGCTGGATAGTATAGACTCAAAGGCTAGCTTTTGGTTTGTGGGGGGATGTATACTGCCATAATGTAGAGCGTTTGCCAAGGTTGCCAAGATTACCTTGATGGTTATGGCTTGGGCACCATGGGCAGGTGAGGGAAGGAGATGGAGTGCCTGCAGCGTTGATTTGACATAGATGGCATCCTCCACCCGCTTGTTTAGCCTGTCTGCTCGAATGATGGAGTAGTCACTAAGGTGACAGAGGTATCTGGGGTGTTTTTGAGAGCCAGATCTTAGATAAGGCAAGGATGTCAGGAGCGTGTTGAGCAATCCATCCCAGTAGAGATGTGAACTTCCTTGGTAGGCTGCAGATATTGAGGGATGCCAGAAGCAGGCTACCATGCCTGCCTCAGTGGCATTAGCCACAGACGGCCCCAGGTTGGGGTGCCCATTTCCTGATAGTAAGAGGAGGAGGAGTGCATGGTGAAGAAGAGCTAACCAGCACAGTTTGGGTGCAATGTGAGAGTACTGAGAATTAGTGAGGTTTTTAGTGGGCACAACTGGTATAGGAGGGTGCGTAAGAGGTGGGCTACCATGGTTGTAGCCGATGTGGGATGAGGCTGGGTGGGGAATAATAGGGTGGCATGAGAGGGTGAGATTCAGCCAGTGGATTGAGTGGCAGTACTGCCTGTAATAGAGGAGTAAATACTGCTTTCTAGTTTTGGATACAAGTACTTTGAGAGGGTCTTGGTGGAGTTTCATTATTGGGAGAAGTAGTAGGCCAGACACTGGGGTGCCCTATTTGTGGCTCTTTACCTTGGAAAATAGGTGGAGGATAAGCCATGAAGGGAGCAGGGTGGTGAAAAACTTATCACCGAAGACTGTCCATGCTGTACCTGTGTGTGTTAAAAGGCAGAGGTTGGGCTGAGGACCTCTGGTGGTGAGATGTTTAAGCTGCTAGTGACAAAGTGGGCTGATTGGTTAAACAACCTCATGACCTCCCCTATATAGTACAGAGCTTACCAAGGGTGGTGGTGGGGCGGTGGGGCAGCTGGAGTGCAGCGACGGGGGTCTCCGTTCTGCGCTGTCTAGCAGGCAAAGCAAAGAAAAGCTAGCAGCACATTTACAAATCCTCCTCAGTATTATGTTTCTGCGTGTGGTGACTCCATACCTGCAAGCTTTCTGTGTGGGGAGGCAGCTCTGGGACCCTCTCGACCTCGTCGTGATGTGGTCCAGCTGGTGGACAGAGAGAGGAGAGGATACAGTTTAAATAAGGTAGAGATGTGGGAGGGCCAGCGTGCTGAGTAGCTATTGTTTAAGTATCGGAGATAGGTAGAACACTACCTGGGGTGAAAGAGCACAGCTGGGCTGGCCGGAGGACTGGCTTATTCTGGTGGAGCAGCTGTGCCAGTACATCATGCTGTCAAAGCAAAATGGAATCAGGCTGGGGTGGTGACCAGGAGCCTCGCTGGCTTGTCCTGGGCTCGACACCATGAAGACCTTCAGGGTGAGGAAAGTGCTAGAAGGGTGGGGACATCAGTTGATCAACACCAGGACACGAAGTGTCCTATCACTCCCAGGATCCTGAAGCACATCAGGGGCACTTCTGAAGGTCTGCTGGGTGCTGTTTGAGGTGTTGCTGTTTGGCGTCATGTTTTTGCTGGCCTTCTGTGGTGCTTTTCAGGTGTCATAATTAACCCAGCCTACCTGGAGTACCAGGATGATTGGGCTGAAAAGGAGTGATGTTCTTGAGACAGTGGGGTGGGCCTGGATGAGGCTTAGGAAAAGTAAAATGGACCAGGAGTGGAAGGGATGTTGGTGCTTGGTGGAGCACTGCCTGTGGTGTCTTGGAAAGTCCAGGACAGGGTGCGGGCATATATGGCAGCCAGCCCAGAATAGGGTGCATTCTTCCAGCATACAGATGGAGGCCAATCACGGCTTATCAATTTAGAGCTATTCTGGCCAAAGCAGTCCAGGAGGTAGAGTTAAACCCGAAGGAGTATGGGACACACTCCTTCAGAATCGGAGCTGCCACAAACACCAGGAGTTTGGGGTGGGCAGATGGACAGATTGAGGCACTTGGGCAATGGTGGTCGCAAACGTTCTTGAGGTACATACACCCTCATTTGTAATAACTGTGTGTTTCTTCCAGGGTCCCCGAGGTTGGTGGTTTGATCTGGATCTGTGGCCAGGTCGTCATACAGCAAGCAACAGCAAGAGTGACAGCCGGCAAGAAGATGGCCCCAGAGGAAGGGTCACGAGGGTTCATCCGATGGCTGGGGTCAGAACTCTTGTGTGGGGAATAGTGGCTCCCCACTGAGGAGGAACGGCAGACCCAGTGTATCCCAGAGGTGCTGGTCTGCTGCTTGAGAGGATGACCTGGGATGGCGAAGACCATGGACTGTGCGTTGGCCATGAAGGAGAACTTTTAACCATTGGGAGTGGTGGCCACATGCCTTGCTCATCTGGTCCCACCTGACTCAAAGATTTAGCTGGCCAAATGGGGATGGGGTGACTCCTCTCAATTGGGCCTGCATTCGGATCAACAGGGAGATGAGGAGGATCATGCAGGTACTAGGTGGGACCGTGGTGAAACATAGTCAGATTCAGGCTTCTGGTCGAATCATGGTGGCTGAGAAGGACGTTTGACCAGGAGGAGTAGAACTGTGGCTAGGAGAGCCGGAATGGGTTTTGGAGGAAGTGGTAGAGCAGTCGACTTGGGGGTCAGACGTTGTCCTCTTGTGGCATCTTGGGAGTTTCACTCTGTCATGGAATGGTGGTTAAGGGTGATGATGAGCTGAATTCTTCTGAAGGGCTCAGTGATCCCCTCCCTCTGCTCAGCGTGGAGGTGGAAACCAGGTACCCTGACCCGGGAGGGGTCATGGTCCACCTCCAGCAGGTATAGCTATACTGCAAGGCTAACGGTGCCTAATGGGGGTTGAGCAGCCTTTGCCCTTATGACCATGGGCAGTTGATCTTCCCAGTGCACATGTTGCTCTCAATCTGGGTTGGAATCAATAAATACATGGCTGTGGCTGTGGCCATTTCCCCAAGACAGTTGTCTGTGTTTTCTTTTCAGGAAGGGGGGAATGGATGGATACCAGATAACTGCAGCTGATCTTTAACTTTGTCTAATATTGTAGATCTAGAAACAAGCAGTCTTCTAGGTATTCAGAGCAGTCACCCTTTAGATACTTGGCGTAAACCAAATAATTTTGAGACACCATCTGCTCAGCACAGATAGCCAATTGAGATAAGCGAGAGCATAACACATTTATACTGGAGAAATCCAGATTCATAAGAGTAATCAGGCTCTTACGAGTAGGCTTAGGTTTTATTGAAGACTGAGTAGTTTGTGCTGCTTGTGGAACTGTGAACTTTATCTTACATATCCTGCTACAGGGACTATCATCTTGACAGGGTATCATAAGACATGAGAACCCTGATGCAAGGGTTCCAACACCTGGAGAGTATCTCAAAGAAGGAAAATGTCCATCTCAAGAAGAGAAGCACCACAGGAGAAGGAGTAGAGGAAAGTGGAAACCCAAAAATTCTGAGCTTCAAGAGCTTAGATATGCACAGTTTGTATCACATGGAGGGAGTGTGGCATGTATCCCCACTGCCTCAAACCACGAACAAAGCCGTTTAATTCATAGGATCATTGGGCTCTTATGAGTAGGTTTGAGTTTGATTGAAGACTAAGTTGCATGTGGTGCTTGGGCAACTGTGTACTTTGGTTTATGTACTCTCTGTCCCTGCTATGAGGGCTACCACCCTGTTGGGGTGTTATAAGGACACAGTACCCTGATGAAAGGGTTCCAACCCCTGAAGATGTTACAGGGCCATGGTTCCAGGACCAAAGGCTCTTTAGGGAAGAGGCCCAAAAATTACAGCAGAAGACAGACAAGCACATTCTTCCCAAGGAGAGGCAAGATGTAGCCAGACTAACACTTGGACCTTGAGACCACCAACCAACTCCAGCTCTGGTGGAAATTTTCTAATTTTTTATGACCTTCAGCATGGCAGTGAGAAAGAATACCTTTTAAAGGAGGAAACCTTTGGGGATCCAAGGCCTAGGTCACCATCTTTCCATGCTATGGTTAGAATTGGTGACTGTTAAGTTGCTGCAATTTAGAGAACTAATTTAGGTGAAATATTTTAGAGGAAGGGCTCTCTCTCTGTCCCTCTACTGGGTATACCATGGTTGGCACACTCTGGTCAACCTCTAATTGGTCACAAGATATGCCTCTCTCTGCATCAGTAGGTTCTAGTTTAGTAAGCTTAATGTCTTTAAACAATATCTGGGATGTAACACATTCATTTGACTGAGGCAGTTCAGGTCCACCACCCTGCAGGACTCTGAATGCTTCTGCCCATTTTTGGTCAGTCTCTACCTGCTTGCCTGCCACCCATCTTGAACATTCTACCAGTCTTCAGGAGGTTAATCAGCCAGGTCTTCTCCTGTGTCCTCTGTTCCTGCAGCTGGCCCAAGATTGTAGCCTTCAACATTTGTGTTTGCTCTCACTACTGGACCAAGTCATGTTAGCAGTTCCTCTCCTAATTCATCCGTCAAGGTTCTTTCAATACACCTCTCAACCTGATGTCTTGTTTTACCACAGGTTGACTGTGTACCTAGCGTCCGCCTTTACCAAAGTTAAACACCATGACACTACCTCAGCACCTGCCTAAGACCCCTGGTCTGAGTGTTCCAGGGAATTCAAGGGTATCCTACATAACACCAACTTGTGGGAGGTTGGTGGGTAAACAGAGGAACTAGGAGACAGAACTAATGCACAAGGCATTGGATCAATGTCATTTTATTAAAAGTCACATATGATGTAGACAATTAAACATTTGTGTACTGAATAAGATAGGGTGGCTCCCAGAATCCTTAGTCTCAGAACTCAGCTAAGTCAGGTAACTCTGATACCTCAGGTGAGTGAGCAGGGCTCTATTAACTCACACACAGCCAGTTTTCAGCATTCTCCTTTCTCAAGTCTAGTTCCTAGGGCATGTCCTTCCTCCTTCAGCTACAGTCTCAGACTGATTCCTCTCCTGCCACATGGGCTTATTATCGTGTGTCTATGTGATCAAGTGATTCACCCTCACAATAATTAACATTAATAACATTGGTATGAAAAGAATCAGAATGCATTCCACATAATCACGAACATCAGTGTGATGAGTATTGCTACAGAATATATTGTGCAGAAAACAGGCTTATAATAAAAAAAAACTTAAGGCAGCAGTATTTGTTACTCAGAAAAAAATTCATCATATAGTTTTTAGCAAAATATGTTTCTACCATCATGAGATGCATGCTCAATGTATTTCTAGTTTTCTTAGTTATTGTTAAACTGGCTTGTACAGTTAATTTTGTAATTACTCACAATTTTACAGATCTCTTCCACTGGTTATCTGTTAAATGTACATACTAAATTCATACTGTAGCTGTATTAGGATGGTGCTACCACATATTTCTAATGGTAAACAGCACAACACTGTACCACAATATTTGATTTTGTAATTGCAGGCATGGCACAGGGTGGGGACTTTAAAAAGTTCCAAATCCTGTATCTTAGTTCAGGAATGAAAGCAATAAGAAAAATGTATCTTGATATTTTGAAAGGCAAACATTATTGCTGGAAAAAACTATATAGTTACTAACAAATACTGTTGCTTTTAATAGGTTGGATTCTACTATGGGATCCACCTCCTTATTTGCATAACTCATGCTGTCTGCTTAGACAACTAGATATTCTTGGTGCAGTGCTAAGCAATTTAAATCACAAACTGTATTGAGAAAGAAATGTGACCTACTGGAACTGAACCCAGGCTCCCAGAATAGCATCCCAGTGCTCTAACCACTAAGCTACTGGCTTACTTAGCAGTGGCTAATACTGCACCAAAAAGATTTAATTGTTATCTTGATTATTCCTAGTTGCACGATATGCAATATCAGAGAAAGGAAGTGTTCGGGGAACCACAGGTCTAAACCTCTGAGCCTGTAGCTTAATGGTTTGGGACAGTATTCTGGAGGCCTGGGTTCAGTTCTGAGTTGGTCACATTTGTCTTTCTGACTGCAGTTTCTGTCTGCTTTGGGATAAGATGAGCAGGTAAGGGCCTGCCAGACCTCTATAGAACTGCATCAGGAAAGGTGAAGAGAATCCAGCAGTAGGTACTATAGGCTGATGCCTTCTATGTGAGTAGCCTGTATCTACCTAAAAAACAGTGCAATTGTCAAAGTTAACAAATTGCTACCATTATAACTCTGCTACGCCATCTATCTGAAATGGATTACAGGGATAGTTTGAATATGCATCATGGTAAGGTTTATCTGTTTAGCAAGTTTTAGTACTGTAATTAATGAGGCTTTTACTTCTTAGTGAGCATGCCCGTGTGCTTTGCTGGCACATTTGTCTGTACCAGTGTTATTTGTAATGTTTTGTTACAGAAAGTGCAGTCAAAAAGCATTCCAGACAGTGTTTGTTTTCTGGCTGTTTTAGTGTAACATAAAAAAGGTTTACAGGCAGTAAACGTCAGTCTGCAACAGGTTTGCATGCAGCAATGCACCTGCTTTAGCTAGTGAAAGTTACAGGAACCACAAAAGGAGCTTATTCCCTTTAACTCTATCTTCTAATGTAGGACTTGCTTGGGCCCAAATCAACATTACTTTGCATGAAAAAGAAAAGTAAGAGGCTAGAATGCAAAAGACAAGGAAAAGGGATGGCAGAAGAAAATTACAAAGAAAGAAGTTTTTTCCGAGTGGCCATCTCAGAAACTAGATAGAAGGACAGGAGAGAGGAACAAAGGATAAAAAGATGGGTAGATTAGATTCAGAAGCTTCTGTAGTATCACTTTATTTCATTTTATGTTTTAGTATATTTCATTCTGTATATTTAGTGGCCCTAACAGTGAGGGGAGGAGGCATCTACCCTATCTTTCTAACCCCAACCTTTTATTCCAAACAGCAACAACACAACAATCACAGAAGGGACTGACCGTACTATACCCTTTGTACCCCTGCCTGGATGGCTTATTTTTTCATCCCTTTGCACCCCCTACCTGGATGGCATATTTCTTTTATTCCCCTTTGTTGCCCCCACTCGATGGCATGTTATTTCTTTCACCCCAGCGTCTAGATGGCATGTTATTTCTGTTAATCCCTGTTTTGTCTTGCACTTACCGTATATACTCGTATAAGCTGATCCTCCTAATGCAAAGCAGGTAATTTTTGTAAACATGACTGACCGTGTATAAGTCGAGACAAACTTATTTACTACAAAGGTTTTGACAAACAGTGCACATCAATTGAAAACCACAACATGATTATAATAAAGAAAATGTAATTGCTAGTACTTGCAGTCCTGTTTTTAATTCAAAATAATAACTGGCTTAGGCTTTTTCCCATAGAGAAACCGTGGCATAATTTGCCGTTATAAAGGAGCATTTATAATGGAAACACATGCTGATTTCTCTCGCTATTCCATGCCCAACCTACAGCTCTTCCGGTTTTCACCGCTCGCCACCAGATTGCCTCCTCAGTCGAAACTGCACCACCGCCACTATGTCTAGGCAGTAAGTAACTACTTAAACAAAACTTCCTGACATAAATCACATAGTAAAGTGGACAAAAAACAAGAAAAACTAAACTGCTGCAAAGCGACCACGGATTCGACTAGCGTCATCAGACCACAACCGCACCAGACCATTTATTTTGTATAATTGGCTGCTGGCAAGAAAAGCAAAACCAGCAATTATATAAAATAAAATACGAGATTTATATATGTAAATTCAAATTTACACACGCAGGGTTTGGATGCCTGGATAAACCCTTGAGCTTCGCTCTCAGGGTTATATGGCATCAACCCCTCAGATGCGTGTAAAATCTCGTTACACCACCACCCGTACTTTATTCTATATGTCAGTCACCGTCATCCTTGATGTCAGAAAAGCCAAGCTCAACCCATTCCCAGACCAGTGCGATATCGGATCCATCGGGAGGAGGTAGTGAAGCATGCCATGACTGGAGACACAACTGGAACAGCAGTGCAGAGGAGACAAACACTGGTCTGGAGGGACAGTTTCAAATACCTTTTGCTACAGGTACTCTGTTTGTTCAAGGGTTCAAGGGTCTAGTTTACAGGAATCAGCACCAGATGAACATAATTCAAGGAAGTGGCAGGTAGGGGTGCAAGCAAAGACTTCAGCGTGGCAGGAGTTTGTTTAAAAAGTTTGTTTACATGTTACATGTATGGCACTATGCTAGTTGGGTAGCTAGATAAGTGTGCTGGAGCTGTACTAGTATTTGTGGAGTGGTGCAAATGGGAGGGTGTACCAGTACTTAGCTGAAGTTCCATTATGGTGAGATTGATTACTGGATTTTACCGACTGACTCACATATAAGCCGAGGTACCTGATATAGCAATGGAAAAGTGGTCAAAACAATTTGGCTTATATACAGAGTATATATGGTACTTTATGTCTTTGGAATACATTTTGTTAACACATTACTGTCTTCCTTGTGCTCTGTACTTACCATCTGGGTCTGAAGAGGTCTGTAATGAAACAGTCTTGATACACCCAGGACCTCCTGGCCATCCTGGGTTCATGCCTATCAAGCAGCTCCTACATCCCTAGTCTGCTGGCTTTGCATTCACTGCAGTGTTTCCGTCTGTTGCTGGCAAGCATATCCCACAGCTGGGTGCCATGTTGTGCAGTATGCAACAGGCAAGGAATACAACACAGCCTTCTGAGGGGTATTGTAAGGCACCACTGAACTGATCAAGGCACCTGAACCACATCTTGAGCATGCCAAAGAGCCACTCAATGACACTGCATGTAGCAATGTGTACTGTGTTGTACCTGTCCTCTGCAATGAATATGGGGTATAGAGCAGGTGTTAGCAACCAGGGACACGGGATATGCCCTGTCCCTGTATAGAAAAGGTCATTGGTTAGTGACATCAATGGGTGCTGTGGGGAGGTCTTGGGCATATATTCACCTATGAGATGCCCACTAGATATATCCCCACCTTCAAACCTTTGGAACAAGATGGAATTGGACCAGATGAAGGCATCATAGGCACTGCTGGTGTACAATGATAGGACATTTATGATGCCCTCTGTTGCATCACACCACCTGACAATTAATGGAGTGGAAGCCCTTTCTATTCACATAGGCCACCACCCCAACCCCTGGCGGTGCATGGATGATGCACGGATGGCACCATGGGTGTAGTCAATGGCCTCATTACAGCCAGTAGATACACAACCCAATATAATTGCTGCATGGTTGCTGTTTGCTCTGCTAGTGTGGTGGTGAATACAATGAACTCCCCAGGATGGGCCAGCAGGACATCTAGGAACTGGCTCAACAATAGTGAAGTGTCAGACTGAGTGATACCGGTGGTGTCACCCACTGGTATCTGGAATGTTCCAGTGGTCAGGAAGCACAGTGTTGCTGTCACCTTGAGCTCTACAGACACTGTATGGCTGTGGTGGGTGTCTGTCCATAGCTGGCCTTGCAGCAGCTCACACAGCATGGGCCTGTTAAGCCAGTACCAACCCACAATCTTTCATCACTGAGGACTTTGAATGTGATTTGTGGACTGTACTGTCTGTTTGCAGGATAACATCTCTGGGGCCTGTGCCTGGGCCGGGGGATGCATAGCCAACTTCTCATCTTCCATGACTGCTTGCATTAGGTACACAATGTGTGCCATTTTCTTTTCTGGTGTGTGCTGCAGTGGGTGCCTCTCTAGGCCTCTGGTGTTTGCCCTGGGCCTGGGCTCTCCTGCTTGTTATAGGTCATAATTTGCACTGCGCTAAATCCTGCTAAATGCTGCTAGTGCAGGACTACAACACTGAATATAATACTGTGCTGAATATTTACATCACTGCTGCCCTTTTCAGTGCTGAATACATTAACTTTGAGCTCAGGCACTAGCATTTCTCACCAGTTCAGTGCAAATGCCTGAATGTAGTATTCTGGCTCAATCTGCAGTTTGTACCAGCACAATCTGGTTATGCCAGGTGCTAACCTTTTGAATATGGTGGCCATATAAGTTCTGCTGAGCTGGCACACATGATGTTGCCACTGCCACTAAATTTATATTTCACCCAGGCCCAGCCCTGCTAAAAGGCAGTGTATTCCCTCTCTGTACGTGTGGAAAATTAAATATGATACAGAAAACACTTTGGTGTTGTTGCTGAATTGACACACATGCTGGTGCTACTTCCATTAAATATATATTCCCTCTTGCCCACCACTGTTAAAGGGCTGTGTATTCTCTCTCAGTGATGACTGCAAATGAAACATGGTACAGAAAGCACTATAGGAGCTTCTGCTGAACAGCTTAAAATGCTGATGCCACTTCAAGTAAATATATGTTTCAAGGTTTGGAAGCTACCTGAGTAACCATACCCAGCTAATGTCTGTACAAGGCATTAATTCAGACCTTGCTGTCTTAAATTTTGGTATTCTGCATTGTTCAATCCTTGACCCTTTGCTGTTCTCCGTTTTTGTTAATGACTTCCTGAAACACAGTGAGGTGTCATATACATATGTATGCAGATTATACTATACTACCCAGCAACAGATGCCCAAGTTTAATTCAGTACTCCACTTTGATTTCCATGCAATCTCCTCCTGGTTCATCAGCAACCGCCTGATCCTTAATGCAAGTTCCAAGTCTAAGTCTATGGTATTTGACCGGAACTTGCTAACTCATTCAGCTGATCCACTTGCAATCATAACATCAGATAGCAACACTACTGAGCAAGTCACTGTATTCAAATATCCGGGAATCTGGCTTAATGTATGTCTTACATTAGGCATATTGATCACACCAACTCTAGGGCCCAAGCTCAACTTTCTCTACAGGTGTAAATGCTGCCTCAGTGCTGATGTAAGGAGCAGGTAGTCTTCGAGTTCCTGCTCCCTTCTATTGTTAATGGAGACATTATATACTGCTGTGCAAACAAAGCCTCTATGCTGCCGATGGATCATGTATACAACAAATGTGCAGACCCTTCCTCTGCTGTGAATGGTCTACCCATCATTGGCTGCTTTAAGACCAGCTTATCTGGACAAGTGCCTCTAGCAGATGTGACTACCACTGTCTTTTTGTTGTACAACTGGGCACATGGAAAAGCCCGTAGGGAGAATCTCTTCGCCCTACTCACACACTGAAGTTGTGTCTACTCACATTGTTCAATGGCAGCACTTACCTTCTTAATTCCCAGGACACGGCATGGATTTGGTAGAAAGGCCTTTGCAGTTTGCAGAACAAGAAATCTGGAACAAAGTCCATGTCCAGCTGAGGCATGCTTCTAGCTTGCAAGTGGTCAAGTCCACTCTTTTCAGCCACCTTTGAACTCCCTGTATTTTGTTTTGGTCCAGGATCCTCATTTAACTGAGTAAGATCACGTGACATAACAGCACTGAATTCACTTTCTTAACTTGTTTGATTACTGTCTGGATGTACTGACCTTAAGAGTTTGTTTTTCTGTGCATAATTTAGCATATATGTAACTACTTCTGCTGAATTATGTTAAACTGCTGACTGCTGTGATCCTCCCTGAGACCCCCATGAAAATGAGATGCTGCTGTCTTGGGGCATCCCAGTTGGAGTAATTTCAAATAAATTAATAAATGTAGTCCCTCTCAATATGTGTGGAAATTTAAAATGGTACAAAAAGCACTGTAGGTCTAGCTAATCTACTGCATATGCCAGTGCCACTCCCACTCATTGTATATTCCACTTTGGCCCACCGCTGGTAAAGAGCTGTGTATTTCCTCTTAGTATGTGCGGAAAATGAAATATGGTGTTGCTGCTGAGCTGACACACACACACACTGATTTTTTAAGATCGTTGTTTGATTCTGGGACTAATCGACTTAAACTCACCTTCCACTTCTGCTAGTGCTCTTTCCTAACTGTATTCTTTTCTTAGTTATATTTTCCACCATGACCTCCCCGACAATTAAGTATCTTCACCGATCTTGCCCCTGTGGTAGGGTCCTTCTCTTCACAGCTCCAGTGACAGGCATACTGCACCTCTATATCCAGTCTGCAATCATCTGGAGTGAGAATTGTCAACTAGGAAATAGAGGCATCCTAGGGAATTCGGACATGCAATGGCCATGGTGAGTGAACAAACTTCATTCATCTAGATGGTGGCCAATCCTGTCTCCTTGTTTATGCCCCACAGTGTTCCTTGTATGCCAACAGGTGACATACATGACATGCCAGAGTGCAAGTGTGCCTCCCATCTAATTATTGCGCTAGGTTTTCTAGGTACACCACTACATGTGGTCACCCAGGTGGCGGTACTGCAGTGAGAGGCATAGCTCGCACCCTTAGAGGAGGAGAGCACCCTCTGGCATTCTTAGTCCTCCTCTAATGCTGGCAGCTGACATCCCAGGCCTGTTCATGAACCACCTGGGCTGCAACCCTGCTGCAGGGCCAATGGACCAGCTGATACATGCACTAATATCACTCCCCTAAATATACAGTACATGTATTTACTCAGACTCAACAAATTACTGCTACATGGACATCCATGTGATGAGCATGGGCTGCAAAAATACTTTGTAACAAAATATTTTATACAAAAGAAATACTAAAAACTAAATAAAATACACTTTACATAAACACAAAATAAAGCTTACATAAAGCACAACAAATTAAACAGGAAAGAAATAAAGAACGAAGAATGTGCTCTGCACTCTGCAGTAGAGTCAATAAGACCACCAGAAAGTCACACTGCAAGCTTAAGCCTCTTTGCACCACCCACATTAAAATACAAAATGAAAGTAGCAACCACAAAAAAATTAAAAATAAACACCATTCCAAAGTTCTAAGTACCCATATTTTATCATGTTTTCTTTGTTTCAAATATAATCAGCTGTGCAATGAAAACTGTTTTTTCCAAAAGCTAGTTTCAGCTGGCCTGGTGGCACTGAGTGCTGGCGCTGGATGCCACACCTCACGCCACACCGATGACCCATGTTTGGGAGCAAGCACAGGCCACGGGGTCAGCAGGGAGGAGAAGGATCGAGCATTCCAGGGACAGCTGTCCCTCTCCCGGGAGGAGGGGTCACCAGACATCGGTGCATGCCTGGCCCCTAGTGGAGGCTGGGAACTGGCACACCATATTGCACCAGCTGGAGTAGAGGTGGGACAGATGCCTGACGGGGTCTGTGCATGGGAGGTGAACAGTGCTATCGATGGTGTCATTGTATGCTCCACCTCTGGGCAGAACAAGGGAAAAAAGGGATCCTGGTCGGGCAGCATGAGCTTCCAGACTCTGCGGCCCAACCCCAAATGGTGCTCTTTCAATTTGGATCCATTTGAGATGAGCTGACTTGAGGGCTCCTTGCCACCCCTGCCATGGAGGACAAGCCATGGGAATATGGGAAATCGGCTTGATCTTGGGGTGTGTGTGCGGGAGGTCAGTTGGGACATACAGCCGTCCAGGAGCCAAGGGAGAAAAAGGATATAAAAACAGAAAAAAAATAGTTTCAGGTTCAATTAATAAAAATATTATCATACCTGTCAACTCTACTTTTCTACCTCCTATGCTGTGCACCATGTGTTTTCTTCTCAATCCAAACCCTTGCCAGGTATACAGTGCCTCTTCTAAGCTAAATGTGGCAGCCATCTCTTTGTTTTTGAAAAAAATTTAATTAAAACATTTACAAACACTCAGGTTTTGGTGGAACTAGAACATTTTACTATTAAATAAAACTGGATGATGCCTGGAATCTTTTGTAGTGAAAAAGGTAGGGTTAATTTGTTTGCCTAATTTCATTGTGCTGTTGCTTTAGAGACACTTTAGCACAGTCAGGCTTTCTAATAGCCAAGCTAGAGCTGACCAGGTATGCACTTATGTACTATGGGCACTATTCATCAAGGGCATAAGGTAAATGCTAAAGGCACATACCCTGTCCACACAGCTCCACACCCATGGACAGGTGTGCACCAGCCAGTATGCACCAATGCTGGCCACCTGTCACAGCTTCACCTCCTTGGTGTGCAGGTGTGCAGAGAGCAGATGGGGTGAGAGCTGTGGATCCAGGCAGGCAGACAATCAAATGCCAATCCTGGGTCCCAAGTGTATCCCTGTGCTGTGGTGCAGGTCGGGTGGTGAATGGCACACACAGTCATTTGTAGTGTGTACTGTACCACCTTAGGTGCCAACATGCTGCCCTAAACCAACACCCATAGATCCCCAGTAGCTAGTGGTGCCTCCTCACTGTCTGACCTGGTGTGCCCCAATGCATGGTGTACATCCCCCAGAGCACAGCCCTTCCCCATCCCATACTGCAGAGACACCCCACCCCATCTGGAGCCCAGCCTGCAGACCCCATCCTGTAAGACACCACCATGACATAACTTGGCACTGTACATAGGTTACGGGTATAGCCCACTAGGCACAGGTGGCCGTTGTCAGATGTGACCTGGTAGCACCGAGTGTTCCAGTACCATGTTAGGGGTACACAGTGAACCACTGCTGGTATTCCCCCTCCCTGTACCATGCCTCCCCGCCCAATCGGTGGTGGTTAGTGGATCCCACTCCCTCTCCACCTTCCCTCCTGCAGCTCTGACATCCCACATTTCGTTCCCCATACCTGTACATTGCTGCTGCTGTGGTCAGATGGCTGATCGACATCCCATCACACTGTCCACCTTGGCTACTTGCTCTCTGACAAATGATGATGATGCACATTGCCTATATATAGGCAGCACACTGCACCAGTCAGATGGTGGGTGGCTGAGGTGGACAGTGTTGTTGGAAGTGTAACTTGCCATCCAGTCACAGTGGAACCAATGTTCAAGTATGGGGATGGGATGTTGGATGTCAGTGCCACAGGAGGAAGGTGGGGTAGTGGGTGCACTAACTACCATGATTGGGTGGAAGTTTGAGGTATGGTATAGGGGAGGAGAAATCTCAGAAGTGATCTCCTGTGTGACCCTGACATGGCGCTACAAAACCTCAGTGCTACCGGTCAACTCCTGACAATGGCCACCGTGCCTAGTGGGGCCACAATCTGCAATCCTATGTTCTTTAACATGTTAATGTAATGGCAGTGGAATGGGGCTCTGCAGTACATGATCGAAGCTGGGGCTCTGGTAGAGGGGCATGCAGTCACCTGAATGGCAGGAACCACCTGTCCCCATCCTCCCAGTGGGCTGGGCAGCACAGAGAAGCAACTATCAGTCAGTGGCAGTCGGCCGGCAGTCATACATGGTTGCACACAAAGGTTATGGCAGGGGTACCACCAGCTGTAGCCTGCACCCCTCTGTGCACTGCACTACCACGCCTTTGTGAATGGCATGTAGAGTGGGCATGCCCCTGTCATTCCTCCCCAGACCTCCTTGCACGTAGTCACCCGGGTGGCTGGGGGATCTGGTGCAACCGACCTATTAAGCGATGGTGACTGCCCATGGGATCCCCACTGTGTGGCATTCTCATGTATGTTTGCCTACCGCCTGGTTTACCCAGCGCATTGGCATGATACATAGGCCCTATATGTGTACAGTAAGTCTGGAAGACTGCACTTGCATGGTTCCTCTTTTAATAGCTAACTTAGCGCTCTCCCAGTTCCTGTAAACAACAAATATAGAAAAACTCTGCGAGACATTATTTCTCATATGACAAGATGTTTTTAGTCTTTATCTTGTGTTTTCAGTCCATATCTTTACCCTGTGGAACTCAACAAACTGTTCAGTTTTGTGGTGAGCTTCCATATCAAGCTAACTTTAGCAGAGGCACAAAATGTCAGTTTCACACAGAACTAATACTGTTTATCCCTTATGTATATATCAGCTCTTTCTATTATTCGACGTATTCATATGCGTAATAAATGCTATGTAGCAGAAACCCTGCTAAATCAAGAAATAAGACTAGCTATCACCAGTGCAATGCAAGAATTTCAAATCATGATAATGGAATTTCATTACCTCCGTCACCATAAATCAAAGTTCCTGGTTAGTACCCACTTGTGCCTTCCACATGACCATTTTATGTTTACACCAAGAGTAGCTCTGAAATGCAGAAATAAGATGCATGTTGCATGAACTTCATGAATCCTTCCTACCAATATTGAAGTATTGTTCATGGTGCTGGCATTCCTTTTACATCAGGATACTAATTTCCTCCTCCTCCCATGCCCTGCTGGCTGGCACAAAATTTACCAGCAACCTCTTCTCCCTGTGGGTTATTTTTTGCAAACACGGCAGACCTTAGGAAAGTCCAAAATTGTGCAACAACTTACTTTAGGATTGTCTGTGTATAATATGATATTAGAAGTGTATCTTCACTTCAAAGCTATAAAATTGCCAACAACCTTTATTTCAGACAGGCCTGTTATGTATAGTGAGTCAATGTTGTTGTTATTTATTTACTATGTTGTTTTACTTGGCCTAATATGTAAGCAATAAGGCATGACACAGCGTGCTTTTTGTTCAGGATAGCAGAATGCCGCTGGTGGGTTGAAGCATGAGGCCAAAGACTGAGTTCTTCCGCTGCCCAAAAAGGAGCCATCATCTCAGAACAAAGCACAGCCTTGAGTACCTTATTGTGATTATGAAAAAGGTTCATTAGGCTTAGTAAAGAATACTTTTAAACATTTTTAATTTAAAAAGCAAGTGTCTGCTTGGAAGTAACAGTAACTTTCATATGCAGTCAGCTGTCACTTCCAATATCTGAAGTATTTTAAGTTGATTGCTGCGCGCAAGAAACATATTGGGACAGCTTTGTCAGAAGCAGGCTGTGGAGGCATGGCACTGTTGTGGCCAATGCCCCACAGCCTGAAAAGTCTTGTCCCGCTTCCCCAATGCCATTGCAGGCTGCTGGTGACAGTAGTTTGGAATGTTGCTACCAACTTCTGACAATTTTGCCGCTGCAATCAGGGGCGCTCGTCATTGCAGCGTCAGCCATCCACTGCAATGACGGGTGACCCATCATTGCAGGGTGGAACTGCAAACTCTGATATTGTTTGTGAACATGGTAGAGGCTTGCCACTGTGTTCTAAACAATATAACCCCCACCATGTTTATTTCAACGTAGGCCCCAATCCCGCCGACTTCAGTGGCGAAGCTTTGATTTTTGCCGATAGGAGCCCACTCCCATCGGACATTCTGTAAACCCCACCCACTTTAATTGTCTCGCCGATGGGGTGCCCAATCCTGTCAGCATAATCACACCCCCATTTTGTTGTGTGCCGACGGGGTGCCCAATCCCATGTTGACTACTGCTGCTGCTGCACCCCCAAAAAAGAGTCATTTGGCATGCTGGGAGCCCATCCCAGCATGCCACATTGCCCATGTGAAAGGAAAAACTGTCCTGTGATGTCTTTTTTTAACCTGAAAAAAGAACTGTCCTCGGAGGTCTCCCTGCCCCTCCCCAACCCGCGCCCACCCACTGCGCACCCTGCCTCCCCACCCCTCATCCCATACATACCTCTGGAGTCCAGCGACGATCTTCGGTGCCCTGGGAACACGTCTGCACTCTTCAAAGCCGACTGTGAACTGAGAAAATGCCGGTAAGCTGTATAATGGAATAAATAGGGTTTTGTCAACTTTTATGCATATCTCAGGCATTTTTGGAATTTAGGCACCAAATTTTCAACATGGGGTTTGGGACCCCTCCTCATGAATTCTTGAACTGCATGACGTTAATTGGCCCCAAAAGGTGATTTCGTGGTCACTGCGCGGAATCACCTTTCAGACTGATTAATGAAACGACGGTGCCAGTGTTCATGAGGTGAGCTCTCAAAAAGCCTATGTTGCAAATTTGGTGGAAAACTAAAAATGACTGTTTTACTTAGCTGCAATCAGCGAGTTGCTATACACGCCTGTAACTTCACAGATTTGTAATATTGTCATGCCAGATTTTCAACAGTGGCATTTTTCACACCTCCTTTTGAGCAGTACAGCTGTCATTTTCACATCCTGACTGAAATGGGGTTTCACAGTTGCGGGACAGAATAACACGGTTACTGTGGAAAATCAGTGTTGGGACAGATTAAGAAAATGACAGTGGCACTGTTCATGAGCAGAGTCCTAAAATCTCTATGTTGAAAATTTGGTGACAAAACTCCATAACATGACTGTGTTACAAGCATGCATTGAACTATTTCCGCACCCTTGTAACTTCACAAATCTGTAATATTTTCACGCACATTTTCAACCGTGGCATTTTTTCACGCCTCCTTATGAACAGTACAGCTGTCATTTTCACATCCTGGCTAAAATATGTTTTTGCACTCCTGCTGGAGAATAGCATGGTCGCTGTAGGAAATCAGTGTTTGGGACAGATTAAGATCGAATGAGTGGGGAGGACGAGCTCAACCGAGCTCTGTCGGGACTGCTGGTTGTTTGTGGGCATAAAAATTCCCCAACTCAAGAGCCCAGTACAAAAGGGCAGTCTGCAGCACTGAAGGAAGCAGAATGAGAGAGCGAATGAGGGAGGGGAGTGAATGAACTCACGGAGTGCTGTCAGGACTGCTGCAGATTTCTTTGTGGGCAGAAAAAGGCATCAATGAAGGCAGGGGCCCAGTAGAAAAGGCTAGCCTGCAGCGGTGGGAGAAACAGTACGAGTTAGTGAGACAGGTGGACTGGTGATTTCAACAGAGCTCTATCAGGACTGCTGTGGATTTCTTTGTGGGCAGAGAAAGGCGTCAATGCAGGCAGGAGCACCTTACAAAGGGCCACTTGCAGCACCAGGACAAACAGAATGAGCGTGCCAGAGGGAGACTGAGCAACCTCAATGGAACTCTGTCAGGATAGCTGCAGATTTCTTTGTGGACAGACAAAGGTGCCATTGCAGCCAGGATCCTCAGACAGACGTGCAGCCTGCAGCACCAAGAGAAACAGAATGAGTGGTGACAGAGCAGTAGGTAGTGAGTGAGCTCAATGGAGCTCTATGACTGCTGCAGATTTCTCTGTGGGCAGAAAATGTGGCAATGCAGGCAGAAGCCCAGTACAAAAGGCCAGCTTGCAGCGCCGGCAGAAATGGAATGAGTGAGTGAGAAAGGCGGAGTGAGCGAGCTCAATGGAGCTGTGTCGGGACTGCTGCAGATCTGTTTGTGGACAGAAAAGGCAGCAATGCACGAGGGGCCCAGTACAAAAGGCAGCCTGCAGTGGCGGGAAACCAGAATGAGCGAGTGAGAGAGGGGAGTGAGTGAGCTCAACGGAGCTCAATTGTAACTGCTGCAAATTTCTTTGTGGGCAGAAGAGGCGGCGACGAGGCAAGAGCCCAATAGATAAGGGCAGCCTGCAGCACTGGCAGAAACGGAATGAGTGAGTGAGAGAAGGAGTGAGCGAGCTCAACGGAGCTTTGTCGGACTGCTGCAGATTTCTTTGTGGGCAGAAAAAGGTGCCAACAGAGGCAGAAGCCCAGTACAAAGGGCAGCCTGCAGCGCCAGGAGAAACAGAATGAGAGAGTGACACATGGGGAGTAGCGGCCTCCAACGAACTATGTCGGGACAGCTTTGGATTTCTTTGTGGGCAGAAAAAGTGCCAATGCAGGCAGGAGCCCAGTACAAAAGGCAAGCCTGCAGCGCAGGAGAAACACAACGAACGAGTGAGAGAGGGGAGTGAGCGAGCACAATGGAGCTCTATCATGACTGCTGCAGATTTCTTTTGTTGGCAGAAAAAGGCGGCAACGCAGTCAGGAGTCCAGTCCAAAAGGCCAGCGTGCAGCTCCTGCAGAAATGGAATGAGTGAGTGAGAGAGGGGAGTCAGCAGACTCAACAGACCTGTGTCGGGACTGCTGCAGATTTATTTTTGGGCAGACAAAGCCACCAATAGAGGTAGGAACCCAGTACAAAGGGCAGCCTCAGTGCCAGAAGAAACAGAATGAGCAACTGAGAGAGGGGACTGAACCACCTCAACAGAGCTCTGTCAGGACAGCTGTGGATTTCTTAATGGGCAGAACAAGGTGCCAAAGCAGGCAGGAGCCTAGTACAAAACAACAGCCTGCAGCACCGGGACAAACAGACTGAGCGAGTGACAGAAGGGCAGTGAGCTCAACACACAACACAATCAACATTCTGCATTATACAATGGGCTATGAAAATCCTGTAACCTCACTGGTCAAAACAGATCACATGAGTGTGGTAAATCCTCCAGTATACCCACTGTAAAAGTTTTATATCACTATAAAACAAAAAAAAAACAAATTGAACATTGTATAATAACAATATATCATGACAGGAAGTGGGTATATGGGTGGATTCACGACTTCTGCTATGGTTAAGTCACTCAGCTGCTCCTCGCGACCGAACCACCCAGGCGTGGTAAATCCACCAATATACCCACTTCCTGTCATGAGTATTAACAATATACCATGACATGGAGGTATATGGGTGATTTACCATGCCTGGTGGTTCGGCCAGGAGGCACAGCCGATGACTTAACCACACAGAAGTGGTAAATCCACCCATATACCCACTCCCCGTCATGGCATATTGCTGTTATACAATGTTCAACTTGTTTTTTGTCTTTGTAGTGATATAAAACTTTTACAGTGGGTATACTGGAGGATTTATCACTGTCATGTGATGCGTTTGACCAATGAGGTTACTGGATTTTCATACCCCATTGTATAATGCTTAATTGACAAAGCTTGTTTTATTTTCTGTTTGCTAATTGAATGATTTTCCACCTGGCAGAACTGGTTTGATGTGTGGAGCAGCACTCCCACTACATCATCAGAAATGAAACAAAACACCTTGAGGCACGACAATCCTTGCCACCTGAGCAATGACTTTGCAAGCTACCAATCAAATTGCAGGAAATTGGGACATCACTAGTAACCAGGGAGAGACAGTTTCTGCTGCTACATGAAAGTGAAACCTGGCAGTGAGAAATAGTTCTCACTGGTTACTAGCAAATATCATAGTCAGTGTGGTCTCAATGTTGATATACTGGGAGGAACAGAACTGACTTTTTCCCCTATAGACTGAGTGCTGCTCCACATCACCCCAGTACTGCCAGGTGGAAAATCTTCTAAATAGCAAACAGAAAGAAAAATACTTGAGATATAAGAAGTGATAGCTGACTACGGGACATCTGAAAGTTACAATTAATTGAAAGTAGAGTCTAGGCAGTACACTAGCTCTTTAACTAAGTAAAACGTAAAGAAAGGTAAAAAAAATAAGTAGTCATATAGAGCCATTGAAGATTTGCTGTTTGGCCAGTCAATGGCTGATGCTACATTGTTTTAAGTACAAGAAGTAAACTGAGGTGTTCTGATACAGCTGTGCCTGCTAATGCAAACAGATCCATAAGGTCACAGATCCTTTTCCAATGCTGTTGTGTTGGGATGTCAGCACTGGATTCCAGGCCCTCAGCCAATCAGGTTTCTGGATTTTTATGTAACCCCCATTACCTGGGGTTACTAGAATCCCAGTAAGACCTAGTGGTAGGCAGGAGAGGCAGCTTGTGTAACTCCAGTCAAATGGATTTCACACTGTCTCACTCTGTTCTCAGTCTCAGCTGAGACTGAGGGATGACATCACCATAGAACTATCGCAGCTGCATGAGCCACATTGGAATCTGCAGTTGGGAGTTAGGTTAGAATGTTGGGAGTTTTGAACAGTGAGCCGCAGCAGTTGTGTGTGAGCAGTCTTGAAGGAAGGAGCACAGCAGTCTGTGCACAGGCTCTTGGAGCCTAAAGCTCTGATACAGAGCTACTTTAGGAGAGGTGTGTGTTTCCAAAAAAGAGAACACAGTAAGCTGTTAGTGAAGTGGTGGAGACTGCTTTTACTGGTCTCTGTGCCCATCCCTGAGGGATGGGGTAAAAGGTTTGCCTGTTATTCCAAAGGCAACCATCCTGGTTTCCGCTGGAAGAAGCTGCCTTATTTTTCTAAGTTGTGCTGCAGCACCAGAAGTGTCAAGAATCGCCTGTGGGGCACCTGCAACCAAAGGATGAGTTCTGCTCTTACATGGGCCTATGTTTCACCTGAACTGTTGTAAAGTGGGATTGGACTGCTTAATCAGTGGGAGGCCTAGAGGAATAGGCTAAGCCAAAGTAAAAGTATGTTCAAGTCCAGCTGAAGGGAAAGCCAAGACATGTGAGGAAATGTGCTATGCATTTACCCTTTAATCTACACTGCCAAGCTTTTCAGAAAGAGATGTTTAATGTCCAGAGAAATGGCCGGGTATAAATTGTGGAAGCTAGTGGTGGGAGACCCCCCATCATTAGTAACCAGGTTCACCTCTATGGATTTGCTCTGTGGCCCTTTTACTTTGCCTCAGGCACTTGGCCAGTGCTGACTGAAGTACCCAGATGTGGGATTGAAAGGAAATTTCCCCTAAGGAGTTGAAGGCCCTAAGGTGGTTTAGGAGCCACCAGAAAATGAGTCCATGCCAAATGGAAGGTGTTCAGTGGTGGGCAGGAAGCCAAGCCAGGAAACCCCAAATAGTGTACAAGTCGGGCTGTGTACCCAAAGCAGCATGCAAGTCCGGGCTGTGTGCCTGGTGGGTCCAGAGCCTGAGGGCTGAAGTGTTGAGGAAGTGTTCTGTTTCTCTTATCTGCATTACCAGGAATGTAGCCCGTGGGGGTCCGTCTATGCTTTGTTTGTTCAGTTTGGATGTGAATAAAAGCCACACTTTAGAATCCCATTCCTGGTATTCGACATTACAGTTATTGCTTCCTGTGTTCGGATTTACTTGGGTGCCCCTGTGCAGAGTAGTCCAACCTAGCCCTTGTTCCGAGTAACCTAGTCCTCCCGAACCCAGTCCCACCTGGTACTGCTGTCAGCTTCAACAGCATACCACCTGTCATTTGCAAAGGGCAGGGGTGAGGGGTTACAAAATGGAGGCACCGCTTTGGATTTCTAATTTAGGGAGGAAAGGTGCTCGGGCAAGGGGTTAGCATTTTGGTTATCTGGCAGTGGGTAGCCCAAAAGCTGAAGCAAGTTTAACTAGTGTGTCACTGTGTGCTGTGGTTCATATGCTGCTGTTAAAATGCCAACTGTTTACCAAGGAGCAGTAAAGCTGAAAGAGTATGCCCTTGTCCTGCATCAAATATTTACAGTGTTTTGCCAGCTTTAAAAAAAAAACTGTGTGTGATAAAGAAAAGTGTGGAAGACTAGGGGTAGCAACAGGAAAATTGTGCCTGGACATTGAAATGCTTTCCAAAGAACTGTTGTGATAAAGAAAAGTGTGGAAGACTAGGTTAGCAACAGGAAAATTGTGCCCTGGACGTTGGAAATGCTTTTAAGTAATCTGAGAGACTTGCTGTGTTAATGGCCATGATAAATGGTTGAAATGGGCTCCCACTGTGGAGTCAGTTAGAGGAAAAAAAAGTGGTTTCTGCAGTTTAAATTTGCCTGTTCGATGATCGCCGTGAAGAAGAGCACTCGTGGGAAAGAGGCTCATTTGCATTGCGTCGTGTGATTGGTGAGGCTGCAATCAGTCCCGCCCCAGCCAGCTCTACAGTGACTGCCCAGCATTCGAGAGGGAGTGTGAGTGGAGTGCATGTACTGGCTTGGTGGAGGAGCATTGTGGTGATTAAAAGCGCTGTAAAAGTATTAAAATAGACTTTCTGTTTAAAATCGGGCTCAACCCGCATCTCGATCAACTGGATTGTGAGTGGTGATCAGAGAGATGATCGCAGGACTGCCAACCCGCTTCCTTTCTGAGGCCTCCAAGACTGGCTGCAGACTGTTTTTCCATCAAGTAAACAGCTACTGATAACAGTGAGTACCAACAGTAATAATTGCTCAAACAGTGATTTTCTGCAAAAGCCAGCTGAATATGTGTGCAGCAGTATAGTCGCTTTGCAAATAAAGACTGTGTCAAGTTTTACCAGCTAAAGCAAGTCTGTTAAGCCATTGAATGTGAGCATAGTTATGGGTTCAGCGTCAGAATAAAGTTTCAAAGCCAGTAGAGAGACTGTGAGTTGTAGAAAATATGCATCACTAGTTACAAGCAATCCTGGGCTTGAAATCCTGAGGCTTTAAGGGACTGTGAGCTAAAGAAATGTTTTCAGCAAGTGAAAAGTCCGTTGCAAATCATATAAATGTGCTAGAAAAGAACAGTGCAAGTTTGTGCAGTTTTGAGCAAGTTATCAGTAGTGTGAGTAAATCAGATCGCAGTGGCTTGACCCAATTTACTGAATGTTGATGCGCAGGAGTGCTGTCGACTGCTTCAAGGGTGGGTAGTAAAGTGCAAACACAGCAGCAGAGGAGACATTTTAAAAGTAAAAGACAGTGTTCAGTGAAGTAGGACTTTAAGTAACAGTGAGCATTTGTTTATCTTCCTGCAGTCATGGCCCCAGGACCAGCCGCTACCCGGATCATGCCCGGCTATGGTAGCAGCAGAAGTAAATAAGTTAAGGGACATTGAGAGGTGTTATTATGGAGGACAACTGTCTTCTCATGTGGCGATTCCTGGATACCTAGTGCAAGTGTGTTTAAAAGCTTAAATGCTGGAAGGGACGTCTTTATGGTACCTCAGTGTTCGGGTGCTTAGAGGAACACAGCTTGTTTAAAGCACCCAAGATTCATTTGGCTCCCACATGGACAAAGTTCAGGAATTTGTAGTTGGCAGCACACAGCACCAGGCGGAGCCAGTTGGAGAAGGCCCTCAGGGAGTGTGGCACAAAGCTAGAGGGTGCAGATTTGCTGACAGAACCATATGCTGCTGTTTCGGATGCTGGATCTCAGACAGGTAATTCAGACAGAGCATCAGTAGACCTCTGAGGAGGGGCCTAGCCCAAGTCTCATAGGAGAAGATGAGATGAGGAGGCCTTTGAATGGGAGGTATTGACCTCCACGCCCAGTGAAGAGTGGATAGTCTCAGGAGTGAGGACAACTGCTCACTCCTGGGCACAGATTCTCAGTGAGAAGAAGAGAGGAGGAACCTATGTGGTCTTGTGAAAAGGAACAGGTACACAGCCTCAAGCACTTGCCTCAGAGGAATGCATGGAAGAGAGTGGTGATGCCACTGCCCTGACTGTGCAAGAAGAAGCAGAAGTCAAGGATCCATTTTTGTCTCATTGAGAACACGTAGCTGGCAGAACCAGGACTGGCCACCCCAAGCCAGGCCAGCGTCTCAGGTTGACCAAAGCTAGTAAAGAGGAGAGACTGGTTCATAGGAAGGTGAATGAAATCTATGGGATGTCCTTTCCTACCTTTCCTCGGAGAGTCTGGGAGGAGATTGAGAACAGCAGGAAATCCTGGATCTGGGCTGAGGCGGTAATGTGTGCATCCTGGTGCAAACAAGCATGTCAGAAACAGAATGTTTTATGAAAAATACACCCAGTGAAAAAGAGGCAGAACTCTGTTTATGGACACTGTTCGATAGTGGATGAAGAGGGACGTGAAACCTTTCACAGTGTGAATTATGTGCACCAGACGGGGTAATAATTCAAGCTTTTGACCCACTGTACTATTGGCCTCAATGCAAAGACCTCCCTGCAAATGTTCCCATGCCTACCAGATGGAAAGCAGAGCAGTGGTAGCAGTACTGCCACCAGCCATTGCAGTGCCTTTGCTGTTCTGCCAGTATGGACATCCAGGACTCAGGTGCACCACATTCATCAGTTCTACAGTGTATTGACTTTCCAGAATCCATCGACTGGCCCACCAAATGACTTCAGATCCAGAGAGGACGCCAGCCCAGCTGTATCCTGATCCATCGCCTGGTAACCGGATGACGCCAGACCAGCTTATTTTCCTTTTGTTCCTGTTCCAAGGTTCCATCTCCAGAGATGACATCAGCCCAGCAGTTTCTAGATGTGCCCTCCTGTAGTTCCGGAAGATGTCCTCCCAGCTGTATCGGAAGAATGCTGCCAGGAGAGTCTTCTGCAGAGGAGCATGTCGGTGTGTGTTATTCCTTCTACAAGGGGCTGGTAAGTCCAAACTTTTCTATCCTTATGACATTGCAGTACACACCCTACACTAGCAGACTCCAGAATGTGTGAACTGTCCTCAAAGACTCTCCCTTTGGGACTTTGGCCTGCTAGAACTGTGCTTTACCGGCTCTGGCCCAGGAGAGACTCTTTAATAGACTAGCCTTTGGGCACTGTGGTCATTAGATGGGACTTTTAGGGTACTCTGTCCCCAAAAGTGTATTGTAAATAATGTCATTGTTTTTCTACTGTTTTCTAGTGTATATACTGTTTTTCTACCTTTTCTAAAAAAATATATATATATTTTGGGATTCTCCAGTGTTTTGATGGTAGGGATTTAGATAGACTGTATGCAGATTAGGAGTGTGTGTTGTCTTTTTCTTGCAGGTGTTCCTGAAGAAGATAGAAGAGAAGACAAGAAGAGGAAGAGGGCTCATTGGAGTTCCTAAATAGTACTTTAGTGTGTATTATTTAAAGTACTGTTCTTGTTATTGTTGTTGTTGTTACTGTAGTAACCCTTTCCTTCACAGGTGTGGTTGTGGGGGTATGAGGGAGTAATGTAATAGATGGTATTAATTCCTGGTGTGTGGTTGCAGGGTGCCCACGGTCGGGAGGTCCCCAGTTTGTTTTGTTTTGGGATTTGAGTTAGAGGCAGACAGATTTTCCCTAGAGGGCTAGGGGGGATAGACAGGCTGTGGTCCTGAACGGCCGTGGGGACTGCAGTGTTGATCTATTGGCTATGCTGTAGACAGTTCTACCAGAGCCACTAGGCACCCATAGTTAGTGGGTAGAACAGAGGCTGATATGTCAGCCAAAGGCCCCAGGCCCTTAGTGTTGCCTGCCTGTGCTCGCATATGGTAGGAGGGTGCCTGATCACCCTCCACAGGTAGCACATAGGGTGGGATGGCTAAGCCGGTAAATAATGACTGCGGACAGTCATTTTCCTGGCCCAGGGTGAGTGTAACCCTCTGTTACCCAGGGTTACTAGAATCCCAGTAAGATCTAGTGGTAGGCAGGAAGGCAGCTTGTGAAACTCCAGTTAAATGGATTTCACACTGTCTCACTCTGTTCTCAGTCTCAGCTGAGACTGAGGATGACATCACCATAGAACTATCTCAGCTGCATGAGCCACATTGGAATCTGCAGTTGGGAGTTAGGTTAGAATGTTGGGAGTTTTGAACAGTGAGCAACAGCAGTTATGTGTGAGCAGTCTTGAAGGGAGGAGCACAGCAGTCTGTGCACAGGCTCTTGGAGCCTAAAGCTCTGATATAGAGCTACTTTAGAGAGGTGTGTGTTTCCACCAAAAGGGAACACAGTAAGCTGTTCATGAAGTGGTGGAGACCGCTGTTACTGGTCTCTGTGCCCCATCTCCGAGGGGATGGGGGTAAAAGGTTGCCTGTTATTCCAAGGGCAACCCTTCTGGTTTCCGGCTAGGGAAGAAGCTGCCTTATTTTTCTGTTGTGCTGCGGCACCTGAAGTGTCAAGAATCGCCTGTGGGCACCTGCAACCAAAGGGTGAGTTCTGCTCTTACACGGGCCTATGTTTCACCTGAACTGTTGTAAAGTGGATTGGACTGCTTAATCAGTGGGAGGCCTAGAGGAATAGGCTAGCCAAAGTAAAAGTATGTTCGAGTCCAGCACAAGGGAAAGCCAAGACATGTAGAGGAAATGTGCTATTCATTTACCCTTTAATCTACACTGCCAAGCTTTTCAGAAAGAGATGTTTAAGCATGTTCGAGTCTAGTACAAGGGAAGCCAAGACATGTAGAGGAAATTGCTCTGCAGTTACCCTTTAATTTACACTGCCAAGCTTTTCAGAAAGAGATGTTTAATGTCCAGAGAATGGCGGGTATGAATTGTGGAAGCTAGTGGTGGAGACCCCCATCATTAGTAACCAGGTTCACCTCCTCGGATTTGCTCTGTGGCTCTTTTACTTTGCCTCAGGCACTTGGCCAGTGCTGAGGGAAGTACCCAGATGTGGGATTGAAAGGAAATTTCCTTAAGGAGTCAAAGGCTCTAAGGTGGTTTAGGGAGCCACCGAAAATGTGTCCATGTCAAATAGAAGGTGTTCGAGTGGTCGGCAGGGGAGTCAGCCAGGAAACCCAAATAGTGCAAGTCGGGCTGTGTACCCAAAGCAGCGTGCAAGTCGGGCTGGTGCCTGGTGGGTCCAGAGCCTGAGGGCTGAAGTTTTGAAGAAGGGTTTCTGTTTCTTTTAGTCTGCATTACAAGAAGGTAGCCCTGGGGGTCTGTCTGTGCTTTGTTTGTTCAGTTTGGATGTGAATAAAAGCCACACTTTAGAATCCCATTCCTGGTATTGGACATTACAGTTATTGCTTTCTGTGTTTGGATTTACTTGGGTGCCCCTGTGCAGAGTAGCCAAACCTAAGCCCTTGTGCTGAGTAACCTAGTCCTCCCTGAACCCAGTCGCCACCTGGTACTGCTGTCAGCTTCAACAGCATACCACCTGTTGTTTGCAAAAAGGCAGGGGTGAGGGGTTACATTTATATTTATTCCTTAATTAAGCAATGACAGATGACAGGGTGTGTTATATTTAAGCAATAACACATGACAAGATATGTAATATATTTGAATATTGTTCCACCTTGGGTGAGTTGTAATGCAAAGACCATAGATTGAGTGCTTTCAACCACCTAAGAAGGACACTATTCTTTGATATCAAACCCTTGAAATGTACTATTGCAATTATGAAATGGATCCATTTTTGTGTGAATCAACAAAAGTCACTTTTAAAAATAAAGTTTTATAATGACTGTATGTGTACAGGTCCAGATTTAAGTAGAAAGTGCTTATCTTGATGCTGTACCAGTAGGTGACACTGTTGTAGTCTACCACAGGAGAAAGATCTGCAGAATCCCTGGAGGAAGACATCTGATACAACTTGTTACCATGATAATCATTTGGAGCCATGCTCAGCGGAATAAGTAAATCATTATCCCGTGGGGCTTAAATGGCAGTTGCCATAAAAACTGGTGAGTCAAACCAGGCTCTGTGGTTAAGACTAAGGTCAGCAGCAGGAGTGCCGTTGCTGGTGACCATCGATGACTGTGCAGCTATTGGTGAAGTAATCTGTGTAGCTCAACTCTTGGCTGTATGAAAGTCCCCCTTCCTCATTCCAGCAGCTGTGTAAGTGTGTATATTATTACTGTGTGGGCCTGGCAGCAATATGTAATTATCTAAATTAGTAACTCTGCCAGGGCTTAAACAGCAGTTGCCAGCAAGTGGTTAGCATGCATGAGTCTCTGTTGTGAGGGCCAGTTAGTGTCAATGGTTGTACTTGAAACAGTGCTCGACGGCAATTAATACTGTAACTTGTGAGCTCCATTTTGGCTAACATGGTGGTTGTCATTAAATGACTGGCCACTGTGTTGTAATTAGAGGAAATTATTATATTATTTCAACAGCAGGCGTGTTAGTGCGATTGAGTCAGATGAAATATGGATTCTGTATAATGTGGAAGAGGTTGGTGGATGATGGGAAGACATGCTGTTTGCAAACAAAGTATGAGCAGGTGGGCACAAGGAGCTGTCACAGTAAGTTAAAAGTCTGATGTCAGGACCTACTTTTGGGATGGGATTATGTACTGAGACATCATCCCAGCTGAATGCGTCTCAGTCTATTAGGTTTGAGGATTTTAACCATCCATTCCATAATACCTTATACTGTCTATGGATTTTTTTTATTTGAAGCATCAGTTCATACTACAAACCCTTCTTTATATACTTCATAATGCACTCCTTTACAATACCCAGCGTTGATTCATTCTGTTCAGTTTTCCTTCCAAATCTGTTTATTTGGTGACACATTTCATTTTATATTTTCTATAGAACTTAATGTTTTGTGGCCTGGAGTTAGCCCTGATGTTTCAGGCTGAAGGGTCTGTTGCACGATAGTTCATCTTGGCCACAAAACAAGTGTTGTGAAGCTATGGGTGTTCAAATATGCTGGAATTATTGATAAAAACCTTGCAGCAGCTATAACTAATTCAAACATATGAACATATGAAGAAGCCAGCAGAAGAAAGTCATTTGGTCTATCTAGTCTGCTTGTATTGCAGGGTCCACATTTTGAGCTGCTGACTCTGCCCTCCCCTCATTTTCCCAACCTTTCCATCCTCTATACCCATGATCCTTACCTCCCCTGTGCCTATCCCAGCCTCTCTTGAAGCTACCTACCATCTTCAACAAGACTACCTCTTCCGACAGTGCATTTCAAGTGTCCATCAGCTTCTCCAGGAAGAAGTGCTTCCTGACCTCCTTCTAAACCTCTACTCCTCCAGCTTAAGAATGTGCCCTCATGTTATGGCTGCCACTTAGCTTAAAAAGACCCCGTATCCACCTTTTTATCCCTTTCAAGTACTTGAAGATCTCAGTCATGTCCCCCCTCTCTTCTGTCCTCCAGGGAGTACATGTTCAGTGCCCTCAACCTCTCCTCATATGCCTTACCCTGCTGACCCACTATCATCTTTGTATCCCTTTTGGACCTTCTTCAGCAGGTCAATGTCTTTTTGAGGTCTGGGCACCAGTAATGAACTCCATACTCTAGATGTGACCTACCAAGATTCTGTACAAGGGTAGTATAACCTCCTCTCTGCTATTACTGATCCCCTAACTATGCATCCCAACATCTTGTTTGTCCTTGCTGCTGCTTTCTTACACTGCATGGAGTGCTTCAGGTCACTAGTGATCATCACTCCCAGGTCCTACTCCTCCTCTGATGCAGATACCTGGACTCCACCCAGGTAATACTCCATCCTGGGATTCTTGGCTCCAGTGTGCATAACTTTGCATTTCTTGGCATTCAAGCTAAGCTGCCAGATCCCAGACCACCTCCCAGCTTTTCCAGGTATTTCTCGAGGTCCTGTATCCATTCAGCTGTGTCAACTCTCCCACAGAGCTTTGTGTCATCTGTGAATAGGCACATTTTTCTCTTAATGCCATCCCTAATGTCATTGATCAAGACATTGAACAACACCGGCTCCACCACTGAGCCCTGCAGGACTCTACTGGTGACCTCTCTGGTGCCAGATAACTCTCCCCCACAACCACCCTCTGGGTTCTGTCCCTCAGCCAGTTTTCCACCCATCTGTCCATCTTCTCCCAACCCAGAGATCTGCTAATTTCCTGATCTGGTTCAGCAACTTAATCTGGTTCAAGGCCAGTTGGTGTTATCTGTATCCCCTCCCGGGTCATGCCTGAAAATAGGCAGATTCTGTCGAGTGCACTTACCTGATCAACAAAATTCAATAAATTGTGTGGTACAGAGTCAAAGGCTTTGCTAAAATACAGATAGAGTATGACTACCACTTGATCCCTGTCTGCTGTCTTAGTGACTCAGTCAAAGAAGTCAGTCAGATTTGTTTGACACAACTCCCCTCCCCATTAATCCATGCTGCCTCACATCCTGGACACCATGCTCCCTAGATATTCTACCAACCTTTCCTTAAGTATGGTCTCCATGAGCTTTCACATGATTGAGGTCAGACTGACTGGTCTTTAATTCCTTGGGTCATCCTTGGAACCACTTTTGTGGAGGGGCACCACATGTGCTGCTCTCCAGATCTGTGGTATTACACCTGACTCCAGTGAACTATTAAATAGGCCTGCCAGTGGCCCTGCCAGCTCTTCAGCCAGTTTCCTTAGTACCCTTGGATGTACTCTGCCTGGGCCTGGTGATTTGTCCACCTACAATGCTAGCAACCCCATCCTCACTCTATTCTCCTCTATCTCTACCTCTGTGTTCTCCTCCCCCACTCCTGTTCTCCATCCAGAATGCACTGGTCCATCCTTCTCCTGATGAAGACAGAACAGAAGTATTAATTTAGTATCTTTGCTTTTCCCCATTATCCTCCACCCACTCCTTCCCTTCCCTTTCTTAAGCCTAACAATCCCATCCTTCTTGTCCCTTTTCTCACTTATAGCTGTAAAGAAGGTCTTCTCCCCTGCTTAAGCCTTTCAGCTATGTGCAGCTCCTTCTGTGCCTTAGCTCACCGGACTTCCTTACTGCCTCACTAGCCAACCTTAGATTATTTTCCCTATCCACCTCTCTCTTGGTCTTCCTGAATTTCCTAAAGGATAACCTCTTTCTCTTACTGCTTGGGTGACCCCAGAACTGAACCAGCTGGGTGCTTTGGCCCTTGTGTTCTTCCCTGAGACTAACACACCCTCTGTGGCAACCAATATTCCTTCCTTAATAATGAACCACCTTTGCCCCACCCCACATCTCCTCTGATGTCCACCAGGTGACTAAATAGCACTTTGCCCATCTTCCTGATGTCCGTCTTCCTAAAATCCAAGATTTTGGTCTTAATTGAGATGCTTTCCTGACCATATCCAACTGGAACAACACTATGCAATAGTCACTCCCACCCAGGGGCTTCTTGGATGTTATTTTCTGTACATGCTCCCCATTTGTGAGCACCAGATTAAGAATTGCCTCTGCTCTTGTCGGTTCTGTGATGCCCTAAATCAGGAACCCACTCTACAGTCCTTCCAGGATCACCTGACTCCTAGCACATGTTGTGGATGGTACGCTCCAGGCCACCTTGGACAGGTTGAAGTCCCCACAATTAGTACCTCTCTTTCCTTGCAGCTTCCAATATTGGGAGCTCAGGTCCCTGTTCCTCTAATCATCCTGGTTCAGTGGTCTTTAAACAACCACCAACCTCACCTTTATCCTCTATTTGACTGTAACTGAGCCTATAATGCCTCCACCTTCCCTTCCTCTGACTCTTCCCTTGCGCAAGTTATTCCTTCCTGATTTAAACTGCCACCCTCCCCTTCCCGACTACCCTGTCCCTCCTGTATAGTTTGTATCCAGGGACGCAAGGTCGCAGTCATGGTGTGGTGTTGCCCAAGTCTTGGTTACTGCTACTTTGTCCTCCCTCCTGTTTGCTAATAGCACCTGCAGGTCATCCATCTTGTTTCCAAGGCTACACGTGTTTAGAGACACCACCCTCCACCTAGAATCTGACCTTTCTTCTCCTATCTCTTCTCTTCACATTTCTTCTTTCTGTGTGAACACCCCTACCTACCCTTATGTGTTTCTCACCCTCTCCATCCTTTGCTAATCGTTTTCTCACCCACCTTCCACCTCCTCTTTCCAGACCTCTTCAATCACTGTGGGGGTCATTGACCTCCTCCTCTTGGAGTCTTTTGTCCTGCACACCCACTGCCCCCCAGTAGTTTAACTTAAGTGTTCTGGTTATGTAGTCCCCAGTTTGTCCCTGAGTACCCTGGAACCTTCCCTACTGAGTTGTAACCTGTCTGGTGAAAAGAATGATTTGGGATAACCATTATATTTCAATAAAAAAATGTTAAAGCAGACTCCTAGGAGAAAAGGGTATTTTAAAAGAGAGTAGAGGAGAAGAAGAAGAATTAGCATTTATATAGCACCTTTTATACACTTTGTATTCCAAAGTGCTTTACGAGCAATGAGAGGCTAGTAGAGAAGAAACAGTAAACAGGCAGTGACATCCATTTCACACATCAGCACATACTTGGACAGTTGCATGAATCATATTTTATGAGAAGGCATATGTTGACCAGAACACTGGGGAAAATCGTGTACACTTACAAAATGTGCTTTGGTTTCTTTTACTTCCACCTTGACATAACCCATGAAAGTACCAGAGATGGGCAGAAGGTACCTTGGTTTAATATCTCATCCAAAGGACAGCACACCCTGACAGTGTAACATCTCCTAATACTGCATTTGGGTGCCATCATTTATGGTATGATCCCAACCCAATGTGGAATGAGAACCCACAACTTTCTGGTGCAGAGGGAATGTGCTACTAACCGAGTCAAGCTGACATGCTGACAGGGTGCTCTACAATGAGTAGGGGGGCAGTATGGCATAGTGGTTAAGACACTGAGCTGCAAACCTGGAGACCTGGTTTGAATCCCATCAGCCCCCACTTGCATACTGTGTGGCTCTGATCAAGTCATTTAACTTCTTGTACTCCCAGGACATACCTGAAACAAGCTCTGGTTTAGTGTGCCTTTCCTGGTTAAACATCCCCCATGAATAAAAAGGTATAGGTACAATGTTGCTTTCTGTAACTTAACTATTACTTTAATAATAGACTTCTACTGTTTTTACAAAGTTTCAAAAATGTTTCATTACATTTAAAAATTGAATTCAGACATACTGATTATTCAGACTGACATAAATCTGCTATTTCCATTACTATTCAATTACTACATTGAAGCCTGCCAAGATGAAGCGCAAGTGTAACAGTTTCCTACATGACAAAAGGTACGTTCCTCATTGAAACTGCACCATAGTGCAGTAAATATGTTGTATGGTGCCTAATAAGCAACCAGAGATCTGGTAGGTTCTGCAGTGGCAGAATGGGCAAGGACAAACTAGACAGACATAGTTGGCCTATCTGCCAACACATTCTATGTTTCTTAAGCTATAAGGAAGAACATAAACTAAATGGAAGAAATCTATCAATCAACAAATAAGTACACTAAATAATGGATGATGTTAAAACAATGTGATTTTTTAACATGCTATATTGCCAAATCGCAGATTCGGTGGTCGTAGTATGGTATCCTTGTGCAACACAAGTAGAATGGTTTGAGGATGCTTGGCATTTTTGTGGAGACTGAAGTGCCAATGCAGCAAACATTTTTGACTGTTCGCTCTGTCTGTCCCCATAACAGGGACTACCACCCATTTGAGACATCATGAAGGCAAAGAAACACCCTTGAGGAGGGTTTCAGCCTAGACGTGCCACAGGGCTAAGGTACCCTAAGACTAAAGCTACCTTGGAGAATGTTAGATGAATCCACAAGGAAAGAGAAGAAGCCAATGGAGGAACATAGTAGGATGCTGGTGCACAGAAAATGAGCATTTGAAGAATATGTGGAGCATACTCTCATAGGTGGTGCTCAGTGGGAGTGTGGAAGAACCCCCAATGCTCTCATCAAACTCAGACATAACCTACCATTTGAGACATACAGAATACATTATCATTGCCATGAAGAGAAACATTCAAAACCTTCATAGAAAACTATAAATGCATTTTAAACATTACAGTTTTGAAAAGGAATCTTGCAAATAAGATCTTTAAAAGTAAAGAAGTCAAAACACAAGGCCCAGAAGGTGACCTAGACAAAAGTCAGCTTCATCAATTGTAAGCAACTGAAGCACAACTGAGGCACTTTGTAACAATCCTTTTATTTTTTGTGTTTTAATTGGCACCGAAGTACAGTTAACCTAATTTTCCTTTTTTGGGGAGGGGGTTTAAATGCTCATGGTAAAACAGATAACAAATAGTGCCAGGGTGATTAGTATATCACATAAGTAAGAATAGTGTGCCAAATAGGGTGGCAGTTCCCACTGAACGTTTGTTCTACTGCTGAATCTTGTGTCTAACTTCAGTTTATCTTATGTACTGTATGTAAATGATGCTATGTTCCAGTGTTGCAGTATTTCATCACCTATTGCTCTGGAACCCTAATGAAAATAAGACAATTGTATTAGTGTGTTATATTCCAGAGCCCTGTGGATGGATAGTTACAGCAGAGAAATAGATGGATGGATAGATAGATAGGCAGGCAGACAGACAGATAGATACTAGAGACAGACAGATAGCTAGACAGAGGCAGATAAAGCACTCTGTCCTTGTGCTGAAAAATGACTGGCAAGAGAGCATTCAAATGTCAAAAGATTCAACTCAAAATGTGTTTCTTGGATTACAAGCAACACTCAGTGATGTCATTTGGACTGTAACCTTTCCATTTATCAACACTACAGTTCTAAACAGATGGATATCTTATTACCCTGAGAATGTTTTTCCTGTAATGCTCATGTAAACATAAATGAAGCAGTCCATCTACAGAATGGGTGAGGCTTTGTAAGTCCCAAACAATCAGGAGCACTTACTCATATGCAGGGTCACTGGAAAATCATGGAGGATTTTTGCAAAATTGTGGGGAAAATGCAGAGGTTCCACCGCATCCTTATTGCTACACAACACATCTTTTATTGTTTTCCTGCAGCATATATTGGTCAGCATAAATTGTTAAATAAATAATAGTCATTTTGTATCTGCTTTAAACATGAAGGAAAGTTTGTCCTTCTGATATGAATGCTAAGTTCATCAATATATAACTTATCATGAAAAACATTTTCCACATACTGTGCTAACTAGATTTTATTTAGTGAACCACAGCTAAGCAATGTAAAATAAATCCAGAATGAACACTATCTTCATTTTTAGATATAAAATAGTGAAGCCTGATCAACAGCTATTTACAGTGATCCCTTAATTATTCCCCTACCTTGATGAAAGAAAAAGTAAGCAGATAACCAAGGGTCGAGGATAACTGAGTGCAAGTATATAATAAACCATTTATTGTGTTAAACCGATTGCTGTTCTTGATTTGCACTGTGGGAACTGTATAACTGTAAAACTGTAGAGCTGGCATTATAGCCTAGAGGTTAGAGGAATGAGGTGTGAACGAGCTTGATACATCCAGCAGACCAAACCTGAGTTTGATTCTCACAACCTCCACTTGCATATGTGTGACTCTGAGGGAAGTCACTTAGCAACCCAGTGCTCCCAGGTCGCCCCTAAGCAGGCACTTGTGCCTAGTGGGCCTACCAGTTGTTAAAGACTAAAAAAATATACATATTTTTAAATTACATTTGAAACATTAAATCATATCTATATCTTTTCACTACATCATACGTTAGGTACCGTGAAATGCACCTTTCTTTTATTCTGGTTGTAGTGATTTTATTTACTTAAATATCAATGTTCAGCTGTATCTTGCATATTAAAAGCTTGCTTTCAAGACTTTTAGTCAAGTTTTTATTGATTGGCATATGAGCATCTTCTGTGGGTGGCAGATTGATAAGATAGGGATCACTGTTACCAAGTCTTAGAATTAAGAGGCTATACCTGCAGTTCAGTGAGTAGGAAATACCAGCCATGCCCTTTCCTGAGCTATTCAAGCCAACTTCTTCCAGCCTCATTCAGCAGCACTGTTTCTTTACTGCAGCCAGAGGTTCTGCTTGGCTCTGCCCCTTTTCTCTCAAGAGTTTGTCTTCTACCTTCCATTTGTGCTTTTAGGCTTTCTGCTTTGTTTGTGTCTTCAGTGGCTTTCTAGGTCAGTATTTTATTTTTCTACCTTTCCTAGCTGTAGCTTGTGTTTTTTCTCTTGGTTACCTACTCCATTGTATTCCTGTCCTCATGTAACTCCTGTGTTTCCTTCTGTTTTAGTTCTTGGTATGTTTACTAGTTTTCACAGTATAACCTACTTATGTCATTCTGCTGTTTTAGTTTATGTTATCTCAGTCTTTTCCATTTTGCTAATCATACCAAGTCACTTGCAGACCTCCTCTCAGTTCTACTGTATCCCTTCTCAATTCATCTGGCTTCCTAGCAAATCAGCCACTCCCATTCCTGCTCTGGCATTTTAGTTAGTTTTACTCTGTCAGTCTGCTTCAGCATTTACCTCCCTGGTCTTAGTTTGTATACAGCTTCCATCCTTTCCCCTGAGATAGGGTTTTACCTTTCATTTTGACCTTGATGTACGTTCAAATTTCTGTACCATTTCAGTCATTGTATGTTTCATCAGTATAATTCATTCCATTCATCAGTCATCATTTGACTAGAATCTTGCCTTCAGGGTTCTCCTTGTGGGTAGACAGCTCTTGCTCCCTTTAAAGTCTGCATATTGAGGATGAGTCCCTCGTCTCAGGCAGAGGTCCTTCTCTATGGGTCCCTTGTCTTCTGCAGCACCTCTTGGCAGTTCCACTGGATCATAAGGTCCAATGCTCGGGAAGCATTAGTTGCACAGGCCTTCAGTCAGTGGCACCCCATGGTGTAACATTTAAGACTTCAGCTGACAGAGGGTGGTGCCCTAAGCCCAAGGAGGCTGAAAACTATTCTCCTTGTGTCTGCCTAGGTTCACCTAGTCTCATTTTGTATCCTTCCTTTAGTTTCCAATCAAGGTGGGGCCTCCTCACAATCTCAAGGTTCACTGATAGCCTTTAGTAGTCACTACTCTCCTCATTCCATGCTTTGAGAGGTGGGCCTCCATCATAGGGAACTTCCTTTAGCTGTGAGATTAACATGGAACCCACAGCGTTATCCCTATTAGAGGAGACAGAGAGAGAGAGAGAGCGAGAGAGAGTTATCCCTCCAAAACTTCTGAATTTTGAACTTGCATAGAAACATAGACTTTGACGGCAGATAAGGACTGCTTGCCCACCCAGTCTGCCCATTTCCTACCTATTGGATGAGCTGCAGATCCTAATTAACTGCCTACTTCTTCCTAACCCCACCAGAATTGCCTTATATCTGTCCCATGCATTCTTGAATTACCCCACTGTTTTTGACCCCACAACCTCCTCAGGAAGGCCAAACTCTAAATTAGCATGCACAGCATTCACAATAATAAGTTCTAATGCCAACAGAGATGGCAGCTGAGGCCATGCATCTACAGAGCAGGGCTTTTTTTTCTTCCTAAGTGTTGAAGGCCACAATATAGTAAATGTTTTTAAGTATAGCGTTTACCCTAGCAGTAGGTTTTCAGCTGTGAGTTTGGGTTAGATGTTGTCTCTCTTATCCTTCAATCCTGCTGTTCCTCTCTCCTTATGAAAGTCATGCCTCTGTCTGCTATTATTATAAGTTGCTGTCTATCATTACTCCAGTCTCTTTCTGTTATCAGTAATCACCAGCTGCTGTCAGTCATTACCGACTCAATTTCTGTGTTCACCACCTGATTCACTGTACTTTTGGCCCTAATCCTATGGTATCATTAGCCTTAAGGAATTATGTTCTGGTGGCACCTCTAGGTTTGGAACTCTTCTCAAGAGGGTTCCTTTGCCTTCACAGTACCCATACAGGGTGGTAGTCCCTCATGGGACAGAGAGTGTAAATAGCCAAAGTATTCACATATAAAAGTCCAACAACACATTTATTCAACTACCTTCAGACAGTCAACAGTGTTGCATAAGCATAACTCCTCACTTAGGTTGGGTATGCCCATTTACTTAAAAGGCTATGCTTGCAGTTCAGTGGATGGGAGCTACCAGCCACACCTCCATTCCTGAGGTATTTAAACCTCCAGCCTCATTTGAAGCACTGTTTCTTTGCCCCGCCATCCTCCCTCCTCCTGCAATGGTGAGTCTCTCCTTGGGGCTCCTTCTTAGTACATTTAGCCTAAAAGAATTATGTTCCTGTGGCACCTGTAGGGTGGAACCCTCCTCAAGAGAGTTTTTGCCTTCATGGTACCTCAACAGGGTAGCAGTCCCACAGAGGACAGAGAATGCGAATGGCCAAAGTTTCCACATATAACAGTTAAACAACACATTTGTTCAACAACCTTCAGACTATTAACAATGTTGCTCAAGCACAACTCCTCACTTAGGCTGCATACGATATTCAAGTTTATAACCAGCAGGGCAATCTAAAAATCCAAAATCCTCTGATATTTAAATTAAAATCCATTCTAAATGAAAGTATCTTCAAAGGAGCAGGAAAACAACCTACCACTTGCAAAAGGCTTTGTGGTCACTCTTTTCAGGCGAATGGGATAACTTGAACCACTTTTCCCACCAATTGTTTTCAATCACTGTGGGAACAAAACATTTTGATATACTGCTTCAACACAAATGCTCACTTCAGTAAGTATACATACAGTATGCTTGGCCAGAGAATTTTGAAACCAAACCAGGCAATGATTCAGATGAAAGCAGAGTCACATAAACCCCACCCACTCACACTGTATTCTTTCTGCCCAACCCAAGTCTACATTAAACGGTAGAAATATAGAAACATAGAATCTGATGGCAAGACCAAACATCCCTCAGTTCTGCCTGTTACTCTACTGCCTCACATTACTGACCTATTGTTTTGATGGGTTAACTCAAACTTTGCCTGCTTCCACACCCTTGCCATGTAGTGCCCCTAGGGACTAGGAGGCCCTTGCCCTGTTTCAGCTGTGTTTATGCCTGTCTAGGTACTTGCCTCCACCATTTTTGCCAGCAGTCTCTTCCATAGCTCCATCACCCTTTCTGTGAAGTAAAATGTCCTCATATGTCCCTGAACTTGCCCTAACTGACCTCTAATCACACCCACTAGTGAATGCATCCTATTTCTTACAAACAGGTCCTCACTATTAACTATGGTTATACCTCTCAGAAATTTATATGTCTATCATGTTCCCTCTCTCGAGTCTGGATTCCAGGAAGTAGATATTTAAGGCCACCAGTCATTCCTCATAGGATCTGCCTTGCTGGCCCGGTCATCTTTATAACCTTTCTCCTGTTCTGATTCCAGTCTGTCTATGTTCTTCCTCATTATAAGTTTATTTGACCTTCTTCTCTTGAAAACCACAATTTGAGGCAAAGACTTGATACATTGCAAGACACTGTGGAAAATTCTAATTCTGTGGCAAATGGTGAAAATTTTGATTCACAATAAATTTGTGGATGCAAATTTCCAAAGTCTCTACCCATGAGTAAAGGCAGCTGTAGTGCCACTGCTGCCCCAACACTGTGGGTTTAGGGAGGTTGCCTAATTTGTTTCCATCACTTGAAGTGGTGGAGGAAATTCTGTACGCTATTATAAACAAATATTGTGATTATGGTAGAATTATGTGATCAACAAGATAAATAAAACAAATCATTTCTCCTGCAACCCTAGGATATACTTCCTTTGTTGTTCTTGGTGGAACATCTGACTTTGAGAAGATAGTGGGGTCTTGTGATTGGAGCACTGAGTAGTGAAACAGAAGTTCAAATGTTTGAATCCCAACACAGCCAGTGTCTCCTTCTGTGACCCTGAGCAAGTCACTTGGCCTCCTTGTGCTTCTGTTCCCCAAGCTGCAAAAGAAGGCAAAAGCAGGAATACAGTAAAATGAAGTGTTGAATCTCAGCAGGGCTGCCTTGGATAAACCATAAAAATGGAGACATCCTATAACAAGTGATATACTGTATCTGATAAAGAGACATCATAGGACTTGAAAGGTTTGTACTATATACTGTATATAAACTATCTGTTAACCAACAAAGGTGGAATTGCCACCTAACAGATTTGTGTGTATTTTTGCTGATTAATACAGCAGTCTCTATTTACCAGACATTTAAACAAAATTAGCAGTCATAATACAGGTCTAAACTTAGGATGACCATACCAACATGATTCATAGGCAAATAATTTTATTTGCAAAGCATTATTTTTCTTTAAAGTTGACTTTGTGGGATTTATTGTTTATGAGTAATAGTAGTAAGTAAGTTATTAATAATACTAACAATTTCAGTCAAACTGATAAAGAAACTATGCCCCCAAAAAAAATATCACTTTAAGTTAAGGTAAAAGCACTTTGATTAATAGCAGTTTAATGACAACTTATGCAACCAATCTTTATCGGAGTTAAACCTGTAGTCCAGGCAGTACAATGAGTTATTTTGTACTAAGACTTCAAATCCTTTCATTGAAATGACGACTGACTCTAAGGACCAGTAGGTGGCACTGACGTACAGCATAAAGCTCAGCACACTCAGCTCATAGCTGCCAAGCAGCATATGTTTACACGGACAAATTATTGCACTTATGATTTGTTTATAATTCAGTGGGCTTATGCTAACACTGCTACATTATATACTTCTTGCTGTATTATCTGCACTAGCCGAAGGTAAATGCAGGGGAGCTAGGATAAAACTGTGTACTGCAACAAAACCCATTATACAAAGTTATGCTGTTATATAATAAACCTTCACATGTCATGTACTTAAATAATTATTTCCTAGAAAAACAGCTGCTTTGCATATTTACTGCCATTATACCTTTTTAGTGAACAATTTTAGATAGAATCCTCACTTACTAGAGATAAATCCAAAACACATCTAATTATTTTTCATTTATTTAGTTTTTGTTGACTGGGTAGGTGCACTAGACAAATCCTGCCTATATTCAGGCCACGACCTGGGGTGGGGGATACAGATGAATGCCAGCTGACCTTGAACCAGATTAAGCTGTTGGTGGTGTTTTTAGTGAATGGGGAAATTTGGTAGGACACGGGAAATTCCCCTCTTTCGATAAGTGCCATGGGATCTTTAACATCCACCTGAACTACCACCAATCCAGGCAGATGGGATCTCGGTTTAACATCTCATCTGAAAGATGGCACCTCACAAGTCCAGCACCCCTCTCATGCTGCACTACAGTGTCAGTATTGGGATATTAACCCAGTGCCAGATGTGGGAACTGAACCCACAGCCTTCTGATCTCTGAGCCTCAGAGGTGAGTGTGCTACCTACTGAGCCACTGACACTGTAACAGATTTGTGTATTTTTTTTTTTTTTTTTGCTGATTAATACAGCAGTCTCTATTTACCAAACATTTAAACAAAATTAACAGTCATAATACAGGTCTAAACTTAGGATGACCATACCAACATGATTCCTAGGCAAATGATTTCCTTGCAAAGCATTATTTCTTCTTTAAAGTTGACTTTGTGGGATTATGCATGCATACTGTTCCACGAAACTAACAAATTAGTAAACTGCAAAGTGATCTCCATGAAGCAGAGGCGATATTTGATATATTTTTAAAACTACAAGTCACAGAGCACCAGTATATACAGTACAATATCTACCATCTATCTATCTATCTATCTATCTATCTATCTATCTATCTATGTATCTATCATCTGTAAATCTATCTATCTATCATCTGTATCTCTGTCTCTCTGTCTGTCTGTCTCGTCTCTCTATCTACCAACCTAGCTACCTACCTATTATATATATATATATATATATATATATATATATATATATATATATATATATATATATGATTATATAATATGTTCAGTCTTCAGTTTTGGCATAATAGAGGAAGTCTGTGCCTTTCTGAACCTCCAAGGAAAATCAGTCTTGACTCTGTTTACATCCAACTGTGAGCCAATTAAATGTACCTCCACTAGGAAGAGTAAGATTTCCTTAGTTTCTAATTTGGGATTTTACAGTGATGCTGATGTTTTAAATAAAAGTAATTCAAAACTGTAGGGTCATGAAAATCTGTAAATGCATTTTATGCACTATACCGCTTGCTTTGTGCAGACAAATAAGCTTTAGCAGCTGCATCTGAAGGCCTGACACCAGAGTTAAAGTGACTGAAAATTTGCAGAAAGAAAACCTAGATTTTCATAGCCTACACGTTCCTGGACTCCCCCAAGAAAGTTCCATTTTTTGCTATAGTGCTACTGTATACTACTCAATCACCAGTCTCACAAATCAGGGACGAGGTATAAAAAATTACAGACAAATGACCAGAATCATGTACACATCCTGAAAAATAAAATATAAGTTAAAGAAGCTGTTACTATAAGTGGCTTAGTGTACAAAACATTTTCTGAAACAGAGCCAGGCTATAATAATATAGTGCATGTCCTTTTTATTAAATCCCAATGCTTTAGTGGAAAAATAAATGCCAAATATGTGCAGAACTGAAGACATTTTGAGGGAAAATCAGGGACTGCCGAATGGTGACAGTTAGAGATACTAAACTGTACGGTTAGGGCTCATAGCCTAATCTAGAAATGCTGAGTTCTAACAGATTTTAAGACAGTACAACCAGATCACCTGTCTTATCAATTACTATGAATAAACATATAGCACTACTTTCTCCAAGAACATTTTATCAATTAATTAAGCTTTGTTTATTACTGACTATACAGAACAAGGAAGAATCAAGCTTGAAACTGAGAACATGCTGAGAATCCAGATAGCTTTGACAAGGGGCATCACTGGGCCAATTTTTGGCTAAATAAAAGAGAGATTAGCACAACCTTTAAATATACAATATGCTTCTATTTGCTCTACTTAGAATTCAGGATATTTATTTTAGAAAAACAATAATTTTATTCTCTTTATATCCCAGAACTTGATTTTTGTGTGATCACATTTAAATGGTGCATGTTAATTTACTCAACCTGTACATGAAAGCATTACCACTGACAAAAAAAATAATGTGTGCACAACTCATGGGGATTCAAGTTCAAGTCTGGTTATTAGTGCCTTTAAGGCCAAGGAAGGCTGATGCAGTGTTCCTCTAAAATGCATTCTTAGCTTCTATGATTAAAGTTGCTACCATGGATTCCCAAGTTTGAGACATAATATATTACAGGAGATGGCAGAACATTCTGGTCTTATTTAAAAATGGAAAACAAGCAGAACAATTTGGATTGACTGGAATTCATAACATTGTAAAAGCAATGAAATACAGTTTTGATCTTGGAAGTCTCAAATCTAGTCTCTTCAATTGATGCAGAGTACAGAATTTCAGTTCTTGCTAACTGAAGTGGAAATGAAACAACAAGCTCTGTCTTCCTACTTGTCTCTCACACCAAATTTAAGTTTTATAACAATAAAATCCATGTGTTGCACAAAGAAAAAAGAATCAGATGAGCTATTATGCTCTTGGGTTCATATTCGCTAAAGGGCTGGATTTTCAAAAGAAGTGACACAGGTGTAATTTTCAATTTCAGGTGTGACCTGCATTACTATAAACGGTCAAAATGTATGGAGGCAGTTTTCAAATATTACAACACATCTGTGACACTTTTCACACTTTATGGCAAAGAAATGATACATGTGTCATTCTTTGACGCATGTTTAATTTTGTTGGGCAAGGTATGGCATAAAGTCAGACCACCTTTTGTTATTTAACAGTCACGTTGCAAGCAGACTGTGTTAAAACAGGATGCAATGTTTAAAAAGCAGACCCAAAGCTCTAGATTTTTGAGGTGATTTTATCCATAGCTCGGCATAATAGCTAGCCAGTTTTGCTAACTGTGAATATCATTTACTTATTTCCTAACACAATTATCAGAAGAACAATATTATGTTTTTAATGGACTTCTAACTCTTGAAATACTAGGTTGGAAGTGCCTGTGGGATAATAGGCAGGCTTGTGTTTCATTTGAAATTCTTAAGTTGTTGTGATTGTGAATTGCATAAACCAATTTGAGCCTGCAGATCAGAACAAAATCTGGAAATGTGGATGTTGCTTCATGATACAAATATCTCTGTTCAGTATCACATGTGCAACACATTATAAGGGGCCAAATGACTTGGAAATTATACATCTTACAAAACAATACTATCACGTGGTAATTGATTTAAAAGAGACGCTGAACCAAGTATCTAAAACATTTCTACATGATGTCATTTAGTTGTTCCATCTGTTTTTAAAGCACTGATTTGGTAGAAATTTCTGTCTGCAGTCTCCAGGAAGATTGCCTGAATTTATAACTATTCTGTATTCTGGGGCTGTCCTAGCAATTATAAGCATCCTTTTTTATCTGCTAAACAAATTATTTCAAAATGTTGCATGTGCAGCAAAATGCACATGCACTAGTTCACAATGTCTCTTTCAGACTCGTTGATGGACTTGCATTCAATGAATGGCATCAAAGCTGCAGCTATTGCCACTCTTTGGAAAAGCTGTATCCCAAGCATAGTTACTTATTTCTATACATTAGTAAAAAGAACTGAAAGTACAGACTTGTGTTCAAAAGACCAATACTGTCTATAAATGTCTGGAGCAAAACACAAACCTTGTTTTTTTTTACATGTCGTTATAATTAGAATGTAGGCATGTGTGATGGCTGTTTTAATCTCCAGTGTGCTGTTTCATATGCTTGTTTAAAAAAAAAAAAGATGTAGTTTGTTCCTTGTACAGAGTCCCTTGGTATTGCTGCCTTTTTCTTCCAGTATTCTTTTTTTATTACTAATAAGTTCTGGAACTGAGTGACATCAGTTGAGTTGAACCTGAGAATGCAGCTTTCACTGTAGATTTCACTCAACTGATATCACCAGGTTCTGTAACTAATATGTAACTTAAACAAATGAGCTGGGAAAGGGTAGCATTAAAAGAAGCGGAAGGTTAAAATATTTAATACCAAGCAAGTACAACAGTGCACTGTGATGATTTAACAGATTTCATGCATGCCCAATTATATTTAAAAAGTAAAAATAAAAATAAAAGCTCATGTTACCTCTAGAAGGTATCAGAAATAATGCTAGCGATGATTATTGTCATGGCCCTTAGGGTTGTAGGACTGATCAATTAGTATAACTGTTTAAACCCTTTCAAATATACCGGTTTGCAAAAACAACGCTGTATCTTTAGTTAATTAAATAATATCTGAACTGATAGCAATTATTCTTAATTAAATCACATTAATAACCACCAGGAAAATGTTTCTGCCTATTGTAATTGTATGTAAAAGGACTGAAATTCCTATCTTGCCTTGTGACCTCACTGGAAAAGACTACATCTCTGTAGTTCAGATACTTTTAGAACCCATTAAAATAAGTAAAGCAAAGAAAGTATTGCACCTGGAGCTAAACAAGCCACAGAGCTCAATTTACAGTATTGACAGCTTATGGAAATTTATTAAAGTGCACAGCAGTGCTCAAATGTACTTACAAGTCGGTAACACGTGATATACATAACCAATAGGACACATCATTGTGACACAAGCATGACATGTTCTGTTGTTGTCCCATATATCATATGTTACTGACTTTTTAATAAATTTACCATGAGCTGCTTATAAATTGAGCTCCTTGTCTTGTTTACCTAATGGTGCAATATTTTGCCTTTACTTCTTCTCATCATTTATATATGCAGCAGAGTCGCTCCAGGTGTGGTGTTCCTTTGCTCCTCAAGTGAAGTAAAATAGGTAAATAAAAACCTAAAACAATACCTAAAGTGCAGTATTCTCATTCCTAAGTAATGCACACCTAAATATATATATAAAATATATTGAAACAGCATCAGTCTTTTCAATGAGCAAGTGTCTGGCCCTGTGTGTATGGAGTTTTATAGACTGTCTTTGCTTAAATCTAGCTTTTGACTTTCAGTGGGGACTGGTGGCAAGTCTTGTCATTCAAATTCAGTACCAAACAAGAGAAGTTTTAGCTCAAAGTTTTCCACTGTGCGGAGGTGGTCTTGTTTTCTCAGAGTACGTCAGGGATTTGGCTCTGTTTTAGACATGCAAACATTCTTTTACAGAAGGAAAGAGAAAGCAGCACTACAAACTGCAGTTGTCTTGTACTTCAGTAAGTGTAGCAGTACTGTTTACCGACAGAAAGAACTCATACCAATTTAAGCAAAAAGGCAGAATGTTCCACAGTAAAATAAAATGCGCACTTGCAGAAACTGAGAAATATGTGCACAACACCGAATCTTTGACCACATTGCATCCAAGTCTTATTCAGACTGCTGTTTTGTGTTCACGGAGGAATATGTCTGTATAATTTTAAGTGTATGTATTGCCAAAAATGGCATATGAAGGTCTTAGAATAAAATGATTGTCACTGACCGTATGCTGAAAAACAAAACATAGCAATAGATTGTGACATCACGTGTCAGTACATTTTATTAATACTGCAACTTTGATCCCACCATCAACAGTATAATTCCAGGGTTTGTGTGTCCCAGTAAACAAACACATAGAAATGAACACGCAGACACATCTGTTGCCCAGAATTACCCTCCAGGACTAAAGGATTTTCAGGCAGTAAACATTCAGACAGAATACAACATCAAACCAGGTAATATGCTCTTTAGCTTGTGTTCTCACAGTGAAAAAGTGAACTATTTGAAACATGTTTACGAAGTTCAGAATGTTAAGATATTCTGGACCCTGTCATTCCAGTGAAACAGTTGCCAAAACTGTTTTTTGGTTGTTAATCAAAATGCAAAACTAAGTACAAAATATGTTTTGTTTAAATGAAAACAGATAAAAAAGAGTTCAAATCAGACCTAATAATGTGAGACAGGGCAGAGTATGTTTTTCTTGAAATATTTATTTAGCAAATTTTACCAGAAAAGCACACTGAACCGAAAATCATTTCTAGATGTGTCCTGGGTAGTGGAAACAGAGAGATCTGAATACAGTAATAGTGCAGTAATACAACAAAACCCAAAGCACTGTGGTGAGGAAATAGGCACAAAATCAAAATCAATACAAAGAGAAACAACTGTAAATCAATTCAAAGGAATAAGAGGCATGGCATTGTAATACCCATCGAATGCAAACTATATAGGTACTCTGTGTAGGAATTAAAACACATTCAAAACACAGTATAGACTTCATGGCTCAGCATGTGGCACTATACACTCCCATACCAGTGACCTGAGTTCAGAAGCATGCTAGGAAAGCTGGCTGGGTATCTTGAGTGGTGGGGAGACACTGTCACTCAAGCGTTGCTCCCAGCCTGGGGAGGAAGTGTCAGGTCCACCACCCTGGCGACCTCAGTGGGACAGCCAGGAATTTCCTCTTCAAGGACGTTGGCATGACAACACTTGTAGGAGCTGCCTGATGTCAGGGAGGCGGACAGAATACCAAGGAGAAAATATTGAGGTCAAGCAGGCTCTGTGAAGCCCTGCTTGCTGAACACTCACTCCACCATCACCATGCCTTGGTTTATTGCTGGGTTATTCTCTGGGGAGGATAGTCCTCTTCTGGCCCCACCATGGGGAAACCTGTGGGGTTCCTAGCAGGTAAGGCTCAGGAGATGGATGCTGGCAGGAGGGCAGTTGGGATATGGCTGAGAAGCCACCAGCCTGACTGCAGGGGAAAGCAGAATATGGAAAATGAAGAAAACAAAATGCAGTACATTTTAAATATTGGTAGGCTTATTTGTACTCTGTAGTAGCTGATGACCACCATGATCATGAAATAATATATCTTATTCCACCATTCCACCACAAGTTTGATTCAAATTAAAAATAAATAAATGCCAGAAAAGACCATTAGTGATTACAAAAAGTGAAATGGAATGCAGTGGACTATAAAAAAAATGGAATGCAATGGATAATTTAGATTTTTTTATTGTGTTAGTCCAGTAAGCTCAATGGAAGAATTTCCTTTTTCCAGAGTGAGCCAGGCTAAAATAATAGTGCAGGTAACAAGGCAACAATAAGTCTGAAGATAAGAACAACACTAGAAATACAGTAACGTCTTCCTTGAAAATGGGCAGGTATGTTCTTGGGTTCTTATCCAAATAACACATTTTAAATTACAAAAATGAGGATATATGTTGGGAATGCTAGGAGCCTGCTTGCCAGGGTAGTGGTAGAGCTACTGCTTGCAATGCTCACAACTCAGGTTCGAGAATGAGCCCAGAGCATCAGAGGCTGACTAGGGGAGGTAGGATGAGCTCCGAGGACAGCTCTCCTACTCCAGGGAGGATGGCTGGTGGAGTGTTGCACACGGTGACTCCCAGCAGTGGCTGGAGTATACTAGCTGGGATCACACAGAGAGGAGTGGATTACAGCAGACATCTGTGGGCTATGGGTGGAGCACAGACAACCATGCACTGATGTTGTCGCATGTCCGTGCTTCCAGGGGCAACTAACAGAAAAACCCTCTTTGGCTGCACAGCATGACACCAAGGTTCAGGACTTCCTCACCAGCTCAAATGATGCCCTGTCTTACTAGTTTGGGGACCTGTGGTTGATGAAGGCCCCTCTTCCAGACCCCAGGGGAGCTCCACAGTGAGAGATGTCATGGGCCTCCTCATGCGACATGTAAGGAATGCTACAATTGTTTTTATTTCTTTTAACATTAATTGTCTTTATTGACATGTCTCATCACATACATTATTATAATCACAGGTTTTGACTATGATTAGTTCAATAAGGAAAACATACCTATTGCATGGAGGTGCATTGCTCAAAATTGAAACAACTAAGCAATTACAGTAAACGGAAAGAATCAAACCAAACCTCTTGACATGTATAGGATAAGCTCTAGTAAAAACAAAGATGTTTCCCAGCCTCCACCTCAGCTGTAGAAAATATCCAGCTTTGTCAATTGTCAATCAAGGTCAGGGTAAGAACTAAAACAACAAACAGAAGCACAAAGAGGGTATGTAACTGCAGGAAGGGATTTCAGGTTTGGCTGGAGTATTTGACCTCATGGAAAAATGCTGACAACTGCATCTCCTGTTTTGATTTGTTTTTCCTAATACATTCAGCCTCATATCTTGGACCTTATGTGTTTCGTTGAGTTCTGTGTTCCTGAAACAAAGGGAAGATCTGCACACGGAATCAACACTGAAAATGATTTTATAATATATGAAAGTGCAATAGTGCAACTCTCCATAGCACAAACCCATCATTTTTCAATGCTCACTCCTGTGAGCAGATCTTCTCCTTTTGGTTTTCATTGTTCTGCTTTGGGACCTGCAGCACTGAGCACTGCTGTGATTTACCTGTATAGAAATAACATTTTATACTACTGTTGCTGTGATTTGGGGCATTGCTATTTCTGTTTTGAGTTCTGTGTTCCTGACAGTAGTGGGTGTTTTGAACAAGCTGTGTCCAACCTACCTCACACACACTTCCAGAAATCAAGAAATATTTTGAAGGCAAGTTTTCAAATTCACATTTTTGAGTCTATAAGAATTCACAAACAATCTGCCATTTACAAGCTTTTTCTGTAGATTGTGAGTCAGTGAGGCACTGTCACCAAACATTTTATTTACTTATTTATGTCTTTATTTATTTGTATTTTTGACCAGGAAAGGCACACTAAGTTATACTGGTTTGTTTCCAGTTGTGTCTTGGGTGTTGGGTTGCATGGACTTGTTTTACTGATGGGGAATATTGGCCATGACACCAGGGAACTCTCCTACTCTTGGACAGAGGTGCTTTTGCTCTGTTGTCCTAGATGGCGAATCGTGGTGGAGTGGAGGGGATGGTGTACTGTAGGCTGGGGTTTTATCCTCCTCCCAGGCTGTATTTCTCAAGAGGATGCATTGCCAGATGGGGAACAGCTTTCTGAAAATATGGACACTGAGGCAGCAATAATGAAAACCAACCTGAAGATGTTGCCTAGCTGAACAGTTTGAACTGGAATTGCAAGAAAGAAAACAGCACTTAATTGCAGGTGTTGGCTGATGTCAAGGAACACTATAATAAAAGAAGAGCTACAGTGCCTTAAAGAAATGCTAGAGTCCTGCATGAACTCAGTCCAGAGCTGGAGCAAAGGCGCATCAGACAGATTATGTCATGCTTCACAGTGAATCAAGCAGTGACAATCAGCTGAGAAAAACAATGGGTACAGAGGATGCAGCTGGGAAGCAGGTATTGTCTGCTTTTAAGCCTCTGAAATTCGTGTCTGTACACACACCTCTCAACCCCAGGTCAAGCAAATCAGGGACAAATGACCAAAATCTGGCACACTTAACATCAAATTTACATGTTTGTGACATGTTCTGTGTGAAGTTCTACCATTAGTAGGCACTTACTGGCAGGCACTCCAACTAAAATACTGCACCCTCTCCAGTCCCTGTGGTATAGTAATCCTGTTTATAACCTATTGCACTTTTATGTATTGCACTGAGATACATGTGTGGACAACTTTTGTATGCTTAAGTAGGGAATGAAGTACAGTAATAGACCATAAACAGGTTTCATCATGAATGTACTATGGCAGTACAATAATTCAGTTGGAAGTCATAAAGTATTGACACTAAAGATATTTTAGAGGCAATGTATTGTATCATCCATGTCTGAAAAGAAATCAATTGTATCACAAATTTTAACAGCAATAAACTGCCTTAAATCCCTATAAATCAGGTCTGTGGTTATCAGTATGCCTCTTAACCTCTTGCCTTGCAAATCAGGCCTCAGTGACAGAGCATCAAAAACATGGACAGATAACCAAAATCAGGAGGAACATATCACTACATGAATGTAAACATCAGCTGAAGAGGGCTGCAATATTGTGTGGCTTAATGAAGGAAAATTCATATGAATCAAGCTGCTTAGCATACCTTTCAACCGGTCAGCACTAAACTGTGGTGGAGCAAATGGCTAGACTGTGCAGCACTGAGGCAGATTGAAAATATAGATTGTGGGCATGACCGGGCACACCTAAAGATAAGTGGTGCGTACGGCCTTCTCTTTCGGTTGCTGCCCACTTCAGCTCTGTCCCTTAGCTCTTCCATGGCTGCCCACCAAGATTGCATCTAGCAACCCACCCCTGACTGGGCACATTTGAAGATAAGTAGCGCAGCATGGCCTTTCTTTCAGCCACTGCCGGCTTCACTGCTCTGCCTACCAGCCCTTCCAGGACTGCCTGCCAAGACTGCATCCAGCAACCCACCCCTTACTGGGCACACCTGAAGATAGCTGGTGGTACGGCATTTCTCTTTGGCTGCTGCCCACTTCTCCGCTTCTGCCCATCAGCCCTTCCAGGACTGCCCGCTAAGACTGCATCCTAGTATGGTCCCATTTTCAGCAAGCTGCCATTCTGAATTTCAGGTGCTCTTCTCAACTATACTCTGATTGGCTTCTATGTTGAATACTCTTTTTATTTTATTTAATGATATCTTGGAGAATACCTTTGAGTGGATGCTCATTTGTAGGTTCCGTGTCAGTTACAAGATGAAGGTGAACAGGCGCTAGCATTACATACAAGGCATTACATTACAAGCAAGTGCAAAATTGCATTGGTACAAAACAACACATTAAAAGCTAGGTAGATAATAAATTGGTGTGGATTACAGGATTGGGATAGCATTTAACTTAAGGTATAACATTTAGACATTGCTTCAGCATTGGTGAGAAGGTGCCTGCGTCAGATTGGACTGTTGGCTGTTTTAAACTCTGCCTGATTGGGCCACCCGACTGCAATATCTCTGCCTAATCCCAACTTCTACCTCAGAACTTGCTCTCCTACTCTCAGCTCTCCTGCCCTCTCCTCCCCAGAAATCTGCCTCTTATCTTTGGCCCAGCCACCTTGCTTACACTTTTCCACCACTTAAACTAAGATAGCAGTGCTCAGCCACAGCTGTGCTCTCTCTCTCTCAATCCACAACCTGTGTTCCCATCTTCCTACCTCGTACCGCCCATTCTATTCCTCTATTGTCTCCTAAACTGCCCTGTCTGCCCCTGCCTCCCTGCTGATGGTCTGCTGCCAGCCTTCCCTCCACTGATTCCACTCTCTATTAATAATCAGCTTTCCCTGTGTCCACCTCTAGCAACCGCCCGACTGGGCGTACCTGATGATAAGTGATGGATGTGCCTTTCTTTTGGCTGCCACCTGCTTCACCACTCTGCCAGACAGTCCTTCCAGGACTGCCTGCCAAGACTGCATCCTGGTCGGTCCCATTTTCAGCAAGACCGCTGCTCTGAATTTCAGGTGCTATGCTCAACTATACTCTGATTGGCTCCTATGTTGGGTACTCTGTCCTGATTGGACCACTGACTGTTCTAGCTCTGCCTTATTGGGCCACCCAACTGCACTATCTTTGTGGTCCCAAGCCTGGCGTCTTCTTACCTTTCCTCAAACACTGTAAACACTGCTCTAAAATTTTCTCCCACCACCCACCCCGCCTCCAGCACTCTTTAAATGCTCTTGCTTTGCTGAACTGCCCACCCTCTGTGTTTCCCTTAAAGTGGCCCTCCTTAAAGCAGCCTTGCCTTGCTTATTTTCCCTTTCTGCCACTTTTATTGCTCTTCTGTCATAGGTATACCCCCTATGACCGATTGCTTTTCCCTGATCACCTCTCACAATATTTCTAAGATGCACAATATTTGATGCTCCTTGTGTTGACCTCTATGACCACCCTGCTACTGGCAGCTGACATTTGTGCTGCAATACTTGCTGTTGATCAGCAAAATTTGTGCTCCTTCTCAACCCCTCACAAAAACTCAGACACTCCAATCACTGTGGACAGACATGAACTTACTCTCACGAACACAATCCTCTTGGCACTACTGTCAAACTATGAACATCGATTGCTTGGCGTATTTGTACACTCCCTTACTGTCCGGTCTCCCCACTGACTCCTCCTATGTGCCCTCCTTTCACTTATACTCCTTTCTGGAGATGTAGAAAGTAATTCAGGTCCCATAAACACCCACATCAACCATACAGACACCACCTGGGCAAAACAATTCAGACTCAGAGTTGCCCACTTGAATATCTTCAGCCTCCCATCTAAGTTCCCGAGCTTGAGGTGTGGGAATCCTATACAAGCCACAGGTGTTAAGTCTCTCTGAGACCTGGTTAAAACCTTATCACTATGACTCCTTGTTTCAACTACATGGTTACTCACCCCTATGTCTGGACAGACCAGAAAGAAAGAGGGTGGAGGTGTGGCACTGTATGTGCAGAGCACATCACTGCCACCACCATCAGCTGCTCAACCCCCACCTCTCCAGTGGTGGCTCCTCGGTGAGATAACCCTAGGTGCATCAAAGAAACTCTACCTAGGTTGCTGTTATAACCCCCCATGAGAAGCATCTCCAGCTATCGAACTTCCTAGATGGCGTAGAGCACCCCTACCCTCGAGAGATACCATAGTACTGAAAGATTTCAACCTCAATTGGTTAGATGCCTCTGCACCAGACTACACAAATCTGCTGAAAGAACATAATCTGGAGCAAGTTATCTCATCTCCTACCAGGCACAATGCTCGCTCACTAAATCACTCCCTCATTGATTGGGTCACCATAAACCAGGTAGACTTGATCCTCCAGGCAGGCACAATGTCTGACCCTATCAGTGACCACACTCCAACCTATGCTATACTGTCCACTAAATCAGACTGTCCTCCCCACAAACTCCTGTCCTTCAGAAAGTTTGACTGCCAAGATCCCAACCTGTCCTCAGAGATGTTAGGGCAATAAATTGGTCCACTCTCTACCATCACAGCAATATCATTGATGCAGTTACTTTTTACCTCCACCCTCTCTCATCTACAGGACATCTATTTCCCCTCACAACCAGAAGAGTAAGAGGGGTTGTACCACTGGTTATCCAGAGAACTACTGGCACTAATGAAACACAGGGATAGTAAATAGAAGGCATACAAGGTGGCCCCCAACTCTGGAATGCCTTTAGATGACTGTGCAACACCTGTAAACAGACTGCCCAATCACTCAAGTGCAAATATTACCTCAACCAACAAAGTAACAACCTTGGCAATCCACTTAATTTCTGGGCTTCCATTTGGTCACTTTTAAACCCCAAGACCAATAGACAAAATCCATCTCACATCCCCTCTGGTCCCATCTAACCCTACTGAGATTGTGAATACTTTTAATGCAAAATTCTGACTTGTCCTCCTATCTCAGCAAACTCTCCCACCCAGATTACCCCAGCCCAGAACCACCAACCAAACAACCCCCTCCTCCTCAAATACCACCCTGCCCCACCTTTCCATTCAGAGCTACTGGGAAGAATGTCACTATCAAACTCCTGAAGTCTCTCCAGGCCAAAGGAAGCCCTAGCAGTGATGGACTATACCCCACTTTTCTGAAACTTATCTCCCATGCCATTGTTCGACCCTCACTTTCATATTCAACCTCACCTTCTCTATCCTCACTGTGCCTGACTCCTGGAAACATGAAAATGTGGTACCAGTCTTCAAAGCTGGTGATCCCTCACCCTGACAAGTATAGGCACATCTCCCTCCTCCCCACCTAAGTAAACTGCTTGAAATAATTGTACACTTCCAGCTATCTGAGCACCTAGAAAATATAATCTCCTATGTTCCCTCCAGCATGGCTTCTATAAGCACCACAGTACCTCCTCTACTTTGGCCCTTTTTCCCGACCATGTTCAAAGAAACATGGACCTGGGCAAAGCACAGGTGCTGTCTTCATAGATCTATCAAAGGCTTTTGACCTTCTTGACCCCGGTCTTCACTCCACCCTGCTTCTCTTTGACTGCTACGCTGGAACTGCTGCTTGGTTCCACAGCTATCTCTCTAACAGGTCTCAGTCTGTCATGATAGGTAGTCTCCTCTACTGCCCTACCTGTACACACAGGAGTCCCCAGGGTTCCGTACTCGTCCCATTACTCTTTTACAGTTTATTAATGCACTCCCCAAGGATAGCCTCAATTGTTAAGCTCTCCTCTATGTGAATGATCTAGTCCTGTGCCATAGCGACAAATCAATTGAATCCATCTCCTTACCATCACACGAAACCATGGCTCTGCCCATCAATGGTTCTTCGCCAACAAGCTCCTGGTCAATGAAAAAAAGACTAAATCTATGCTCTTTGGCTCTAAACCTTTCCTTATCAAAGTCGCCAAAACCAACTCCTCCCTCCTTGTACTCACCCCAGCAGGCCCCCTTGAAAATGTCCCATCCTTCAACTACTTAGGTGTTACCTCAACTCCTCCCTTTTTTTTCTGAACATATCAACAACACTGTGTGGAGAATCCACCAGAAGCTAGGCGCTGCATACTGACTCAAACATTTTCTGTCTGCCGGCCAGCCTTACCATTGCACGAGGTAACCTACTGCCCCACCTTGACTATTGCTCCCCTGTCTACTCCTTTGTGTCCTCTACCTTACACTCATGGCTAATCACAACATACAACTCTATCTGTCGATTCATCATTCAAGCTCCCTACTGTACCCATCACTGCACGCTCTACCAGTCCCTAGGGTGGCTCCTCTACAAGGTCGTTTCGATTATGTAATGGGCTGCCTGGTGGACACTTCACTCAGAAACCAACACCTGCCCCCCTACTCATCCCTCCTGACAGGTAGAGTGGTTTCAAGGAGTCTTAGGGTATCCTCAGTCCCTCTGCTAGAAGTACCATGTGTCTCCACTGCCATGGGAAACAGAGCTTTCTCCATCTCTGCACCTCCCTATGGAACAAATTCCCATTGTCCATCCGCTCATCCCCACCCACCAGTCTATCAAACAGACTCTAAAAGCCAGACTCCTGACTGCAGCCACTTGTCACTGCTCTCCACAACAACACTAGGGCCTACAAACTGCCCATGCTTCATAATGCATAGGCATCACTGCTTGCCTCTACCTTCCTGCCCCTCCTTTCTCACCTCTGTCTTCTAATGCCCTAGACCCCATCATACTATTACAACCTTCACACCTGCCTCTGATCCTCTCTGATCTTCTTTGATCCCTAAGAAATCCATGTAACTGTGATTGTCTGAACCTGCACAGCTTTGGTTGTTGGCACCTCATGCACAGCTTTGGTTGTTGGTACTTGATGTTGATATGGAAATGGATCATGTAATAAAATGTTGATACTGACTGTAAATTGCACTATTGTTTTTGTTGTAATCACATTGTCCTTAGTCTATTACTATTGTTAATGAATAATCCAGACATCTACTGTACATTCCATTTTTCACTTCATGTTGGGGTTGTGTTTTTACTGTGCTCCTGTATGTACTGTTCCTTTATATATATTATACTCTGTACTTATGTACTGTGTTGTTGCCACCTTGTGGCCTAGGTCATGACTGAAAATGGTCCTTTCGATCAGTGCACCTACCCAGTTACCAAAGACATAAATAAATGAATAAATATTACTTTATTATTATTAGTGAGTTTATTACAAACTCTTACCAAAGAAATAAGGGCATTATCTGTTGTGTCGTCTGCTCCTGTTCTGGACTTGTGATTGGCTGGCAGGTGCTGCTGAGACTGAAATAGCTGAGTTTTTAATTAAATAAAAAATGAGTTATAGCTAAGCTCTGCCTCTTCTACCATAGCAAGGCACCATTCTCACTCAATGGCTAATGGTTAGTTGGGTGGGGTTGGGCAGTGAGAGGTTGTATTGCAGCCGCGAGTTCGGGTGATCTGGTGACTCAGCTGCTGTTAGACCTTAAGTTCTTTCAACAGATCAGTTCAGTGGCTTCTGCTGGGATTTAATCTCTGGTGCTCTGGAACTCTGCTGCTTGAGGTCCAAGATCCTTAGAATGGAACTATTTCAAGCATGATTTTGCTCAGACTTGAGGGGAACAGACATCTTCTTGCTGAGTGGGCAGGGGTGTCAAAGCAGTAACGGACCCCACTGAATGCCCTGATTGTCTCAATGGTGCACGCCTGTCAGGTCTGATGCATTCTGATGCATTCACACTGGGTCCATGCAGCAGCTTGGAAGAAACGTGTAAAAACAAAGACCAATGGCATCTTGGAGTGGCATGGTGGGCTGCATTGGGAGATATGTCTGTACATTGCAAGGACTGGTCCCGAAACAATTCTGAAAGGAGCAGGGTGGAAAAAGCACCTTCCGGTAAATGGACTCAAAACCTGAACTGGACTCCACAGACTCTTTTGAAAAAAAATGGCACCTGCAGACCTGAAGTTAAGGTGGACCAGATCGACCAGATTGTGGATTCTGGTCTCGTAGAGATGGGCCCAGTGGTGCAGACTAGCTTAGTACTGTTTGGTATTAGTAACTCTCCCCAAACTCCCCATCTCACAGACTGCACTCGGGCAAGTGTTGGCAGTGGTTCTCATTTCTCCTTCCAGTGGTAATGTCCTGATTCTCCCTTTGGAGCAAGAGGAACTTTTGTACTGGCTGGTTAGCAAGTCAGTGTGTGTGTGGTTCCTGAAGTAGGTTCAGACCTGAAACAAATTACAGAGTCATTTCTGGACTGAGAGACTGCTGCTTCTTCTTGATCTGCACCTATGGGGATAAATCAGAGCTGTGTTGCAGCTACAGGTACAGCAAAGCAGCTGCAGACATCCATGACTAGGCAGTTGATTTTGTCCACGGAAACCAGCAGGGGAGCAGTCACATTCAGCAGGTGCAGCAACCAACTGCTCACCTATATCTGGTGCTCTGGAAATGAGGAATATGGACCTGGTATTGGCAGAAGAAATATGGCAGACAGGAGGACAGCAGGAGCATTGACAGAAGAGCCAGTTGCTGACTACAGCAGAGACTCAGGTACTGGGGAGTGGGACGGGAAGGGGATGGAGTACAAGTGCGGTTGAAGGAAGGCAGTGGTAGAGAGGGTAGAGAGAAAGGAATACAGCACCAATGCAAGAGCCAGCTCCCCAGGTGACCCTGTCCCTCCTGGGAATGGACAGGCATTGAAGAATTCAAGACAGCAAGAGACTAAAGCATCTAGCCCAACAGATTATATTCTTTTATCCCCCACAAGAGAAACAAATGGAAGAAGATGTGCATCCTTCTATTCCCAGAGGATCAGAGACTGGGGTTCTCCTTCCAGGATAGTAGTCCCTCTCCAGGGACTTGTACCTCAGGGTCTTATGGTGAGACCCAGGGTAGTGATGATAATTCAGTCCCTAGATCAACTTCTGGTCCTTCTCATGCTGATTTCTTTCAGGACAGAATAGAATCTGGTCCCAGGAAAAATGTGGTTCACCTCTGCTACTGTATAGAGCTGGAATGTCAAAACATATGGATAGGGTGTTTGTGTACACTGTTAATAAAAATCCATAAGATGTTTTGCATCAGAATTTTCAGATATTTCAGGAGAGGACAATTCTGACTTAAGTTTCAGAACATCTCAGGGTTTAGATGGGTTTTGGCTTAAATACAGTCAACTAAAAAATACTCCATTATCGGTTCCATTTCTTGCTATTCCCTTACTAAACCAGCTATCAAAACCATCACAGTCATGCTTCAAAACAGGAGAGTGCATGTGGGGATATTCACTTTGGCTGCAGCAGCAATATGATGTACTGGGAGCCCCAGAATCCCATTATGGATTTAGATTTTGTTTGGACCAGAGGATAAAACTTCTGAGTTAAACTGGTGCAGACTGAAAAAGTATTGCTCACCTTCCCAACAGTTTTTCTTGGGGAGGGACAGGGAGTATGTTTTATGTGGGGCAACCAAAGGCTTGCTGTAATTGTGGAAACAGAAAGCATTTATCCAGTGCTTGTGACCGGCTGCATTACGGACTCTGTGGGGAATTTGGCCACATTAGTATGCAGTGCAGAAAATGGTTTCGATGTAATCTCTGTGAAGAGAAAGGTCACCCTTTCATAACTGTCCCTGGCTTGCCTGAAATTGAAATGATGGGTATGCAGGATGCCCTTTTAAAAAGCACAGCAAGCTGGTTCTGCAGATGCATCTGCAAAGAGAACTCAGGCATTCCCCACTTCAAACCAAATTCATCCTTCATTAACAGAGGGACAAGCAACTGACCTCCCCCACCTGCTCAGGAGATAAGTAGTGTTGTACCTACTTTTCACCTCCAGGAGGTGGCTCAACATTTATCAACAGTGTTCATGACACCTGAACCTGATGGGATCCTGGAGTCCCCACTACTTCTCTAGAAAATGTGACTGTCCAACGTCCAGGGATGGAAAAGTATGAATGCCCTTCCAGCAGAGGTGGTACCTATGGCCCTAGAAAAAGCTGTCAACGGTCAGTTCAATCACTAGATGGTGGCACTGTCCCTTTATCTGACAAATTTGAAGTGTAGCAAGATAAAAGAAATTGGGATAATTCTGATCTAGAAGAGGAAGATTCTGATGCATTCTCTTCAAAGTCCTCCTGTTCCCAGTCAATACCAGATGGAAATCACCCATAGTCAAAATGCGAATGAGACAGCAGAAGTAGTTGACTAAGGAGATGGAGTTACATGATGGATTTTCTAATTTGTTGATTAATAGATCAGTCTGTTGAAATAGCCTCCTTAAACATTCACAGTTTAAGGAACCAGCAGCGGAGAGCAGCTATTTTTTCTTTATTACAGGAAAAGAGTGTTTTCAAATGTGTTTTTGCAGGAAACGTGGATGACCAGGGTGGTCTTGAGGGCCATCCTCTTGGTCCTTTGGTGAGGATAAGGTGGACAGGGTAGAAATATTGTTTAAGGAGAAAAAAATTAACTGATTAACTGGTTGATACTAGCCTGGGTAGAGCCTTGCTGCTGGATATGAAATGGGCTGGGCCTAGTCTAAGGTGCATGTAATAATACCTGACAGAGTGAGCAGTATTGGGCAATTCTGGACTGTCCAGGAGTAATGAGGCCTGATTCCATAGGCAGAGGGCCTTATAGCCCCATGGAAGGTCCAGTATTGCTATACCACCCATAATGGAGGTTATTATTGTGCTTAGAAAATGGGTTACCTGTGGCATTTTTAGGTGGGATTTAAAATGTTCAAAAATAAACAAAATCAAGTAGCAAGGAAGTTTAAGTGTTTTCCTTGTAATGTAGTTCCTCTGTGTTTCTGTGGTATTCTATCTGCTGTTGCCCCTCCTAGAGTCATTCTCTTTTACTCCCCCATAGCACCACCACATCTACAAGAAACTTGTAGAGTTCTCCCAGCAGTTTCTTGGCGCCTTTGTTACGATACAATAAAAACAAAAACAAAAACAGTTTTCTGCTGTTCCTGCAAGACTGGCTGATGAAACTGCTGTGAGTGTAAGATACAGAGCAGTAGCAGACCAAGTCCATAGGAAGAGAAGTGGCCAGTGTAGAACAAGTCAGGAGGGAGACTGCATAGTACTCAGCAGGTAAACTGAATATATTTGCGCTATAAAAATAAAAAGCCTTTCACAGTTTGAGAATGGAGTGCACAGCAGAAAGGCCAGCTTACATCTGCAAAGGGAAGCATAACAATGAACAGCAAAAGAAAAACAAAGCAGTCCGAGGAGTATAAGCTACACTGGAATTGTAAAGCAGGCTGAATAAGATAAATTTTTTTTCTATTTTTATTTGTTCTGTGAGGTGTTGACTGTACAGTATGGGGAGCAGCAGTTGATGGATTTCTGTTAGGAGAGACGTTTGCCTGCACTGCTGATGTGGTTATGTGAAGCGATCAGAGTGATGGCTTGAGTTTCATTTTAAAATGTGTGCTTATGTTTTCTTTAATTTGGTGTAATTGTTTAGTGTAGAGAGAAGAGGCCAGCGGAGGTTGGTGTCTGGTTCGTCTCGCAGCTGGCACTGAATTAGTGGAGTGTTGTTGGAGCAGTATCTCTCGCTAAGGAGAGAAAAAATTAACAAGCAGTGTAGGCACAGGGATACTTGGATGCTTAAAGTGGCAAATGGGTTGGTACTTTTATTTCCTGGTCATCTATGGAAAGTTAATGTACCCCTTGGCAGGGGTACCAGTCAACCAGAGACCAGGAAATAAAAAGACCATTTTATTTATTTATTTTTTATGATGCCTTTCCCCCATCCCAACTGGCCCTTTCCTCCTGCCGTCCTCCCAGCCCTGGCCTCTGAACATCAGACCCCTCCCATCTTAACCCCATGGCTTGCCCTCCATTTCAGGGAGGCAGGGAGCAACTAGACCCACCAAGTTCAGATCCAGCATTGGGAGGTGTCTTCTCAGGATGGTGCCTGTAGACTGGCCTGTAGACAGCCATCATACTGCTCAGTCGAGATCAGATTTTCCACTTTTCCTGCAGAGGGAGCATGCAGTGCCAACAATACTGGGCTGTGCATGCATCCACATGCAGCATGCCAGTTGTCTCCTGCCCTCCATGCCCCATTGCATAGGTCCAGTGTGCCAACATCCAGCTACGCTAGGTGTCAGACAAGTGCCGGTCTCTGTATCCCACCATCCCCAGGAGAGGAGAGCCATTCTCCAGATTCCCGATCCTCTCCCACCCTGGCCGACCCCGACGACCTGAAAACACCATGAACACGGGTTGCTGGTGTGGCAGGATGAAAGGCATACTACCTCAGCCCTCAACACTACGGGGCCAGCCCCAAAGCCCATTTCTAATAATGTATATGTGCCACAGACAAAGACAGGTTGGGTGCTGCATTTGAGGCCATTCTTCTGGTATACCATGAGAAGGGTGATTGAAATTGAGCGACTAGATTTGAGTGACTCAGTCTCAGTGCCTGTAAGGTCAGTGACCCTGAAGGATGCATGAGGCAAAGCCCCCATATAAATACTATGAGCAAGTTTCCTCGCTGCAAGTGTACATTGTTGTTTTTGTTTTGGCGATGTTCACCGCCTTAACGGTGATTGCCGTTTGGCGATAGCGGTCATCACATAGAACCCATTCTTCCTCATGTTTTGTACTGCTCAGATGATTTTATTAGAAGCGATTTCAGCTGTGGGTTAGATATTGCTATAAAACAGGTAATAGGAAAAAAGCATATTATGATTCCATAGCTTTAAAGAAAATGGTGACCACAGCAAGTCTTATTGATGGTTTTAGGAGCCAGTCACAATCTGAGGTGCCACCTTTTAAAACAAAAACAGCTACTAAAATAGATTATTGGTTCCTTTCCTACCAGCTTACAATCAAGGCATGTATGACAGCATTAGGAGAATTCTCATACCACCTGTTACTGTCTCGTTTGGTTGCTTTTTGGAAATAAAAAAGATAAATCTAGTAATACAGTTACAGCTGTAGATGCAGTCAGATATTACCGGATATTTCATAATAGTTCCGTGAGAGATTCTCTCTGGTGGCGCTACAATGTTACTGCAGGCAAGCAGGAATTTCTCTAGAGATATCACAGAAATATCAGGAAATATCTGACCATGGGTTGGCTGCAACAGTAGATGGAGATTAAATCCTTCAGTTTTGTTGGATCCTAAGGCTCAGACAGATATGAAGACATTATTTCAAGCCAGTTGATCCTGTGCTGTTATGATGACTCCTTAGGATTGTGGAAAGAGAAGAAAGATGATATCATGATATGGTTTCAAGTCTTTGGTCTGCAGTAGCACAGGACAAAATACTTAAAGTATTTAGAACAGAGAAATCAGTTGTATAAAGTGTTGAGAGCAGCTGCCATTGGTAAAGGGAAACTAGAAATGTGTAACTATCGGTATGCTTCAACAGCTAGTTTACTGTAGATGCAGAATTATTGATGGTACACAAAAGTCACCCATAGGAGACCCTTTTGTTATACTGCATGTGGAGAGAGAACAGATCAATCTTTAATAGAGAAATTAACAGTTGCTCAAAATGAGATATATGACCTTCCAGGGCTACTGTCTTTGACTGAGACTCATGTACGGGCTACTTTTGGTGTCTATGCATCTGCTTCAGTCCTACTGGGTCACTTCCTGACAAAGTTTCCCAAGCAAGCATCAGTGAAGGAATGTGAGGAACTATGCAAGCCCATTACTAAAGAGGAAATCTTAGGGTATCATCAGGTCTAAAGAATGAGGCATCTCCAGGCAAAGATGATCTTCCTAATTATTTTATAAAATCTTTTCTTATTATATGGCAGAATTCTTGTTGGTTAACCATATACTTTCAAAATGGTAGCATCCTTCTCATTTACAGAAGTAATTTTGATTTTGTTTAAAAAGGAGATAAAACTGATATAAATAACTGATGACCAATCTGCTTATTAAATTCAGCTTTTAAAACTCTCACTAAAATTTTTACAACTGATTAGTTCAAGTGGCTAGCTTTTTAATCTTACCTGTTCAGATGTGTCCATCCCCACTAGGAAAATTATGGATACTATGTATGTTATTTGAGAACTGATGGAATACCCTGGCTATAACAATATATCTGGCTTTCTTCTTTCTCTGGGTCAGATGAAAGCTTTCAGTTGAGTGCCCAATGAGTATTCGTTCTTGCTGCTACAACTTTATGGAATACCTGTGGGCTTAGTATTTTGGTTAAGATTGCTGCATTCAACAGTCTCAATATCACCATTCATATAAGGTCATTTGGGAAATTAATTCCAGTAAAGGCAGTAGTTCAATAGGGTATCCCTTAAGTCCCCTTTTGTATATTTTTGTCATAGACCTGGTATGAAGAAAAATTCTATTTGACCCAAAGATAAAAGGATTAAGACCCCTGTAAAAGGGCCCTGTGCAAATTATGATGCATGTTGATGAGGTTTGTTTGTTTATAGCGGACCTGTCTGGACAGTTGGTGTTAGACATATAAGATTATTTCTCAGTGGTATTTGTCTCCAGGCTAAACTTACAGAAAAGTGTGGGGTCTGGACCCCTTTCTCAACAGTCAGTGGCTGGGATTATACTATGTAAGCATCGGATTGGTATTTTAGGACTTATATTTGGTAAAGGACAGATGGTCAAACTAAACTGGGAGGAGAAATTAGAAATCTGTAAAAAGGATTACTGTAAAAGACAGAAATCATGGATACTGGCAAAAGGAAATGGGTCTTTATTATCTGACAGTTCTTATTGTCTATTCTTTTGTATTTAAGTTATATTTTCACCAGCATTCCAAATGGAAACAAAAATTCTTAGCATCTTTTTCAGATGCTTTGCATTTCACCTCAGCCCTATAAAATGGGAGGTGACCCATTTACCAAAAAGAAAGGGTGACTAAATATGTTGACCCTATTGTTTTTTTCATGCCATATTCATTAGTTGGACTATAAAGATGAGTTTGAGCCCCTCTGAAGCCTTAGCTAGCTGTTGGATAATAAGGAATATGGGAAATATATATCTGCTTGGATAAATACTCCTCAAAATTTCAAAATCTGTGACTCTTCCTTATTATGTTATTTCAAGTTTGCAGAAACCAAGTGCCTGGAAAATGATCATGTTGCAACTTTTTCAGTTACCTAGAAAGCAACTTTACAGTAATATTTCATTCCAGATTTGTCAACAGCAACTTATTAAGAACTGTTCTCCACAAAGACCTCTCTAGTAATTGCTCACCTAGTGGATAAGAGAGTGTCTCATAAAAGTAGAACGTTTTATGGCTTTTTTCCCATGGAAAGTTAGGGATACGTGGAAATCATAGACATAAGGCAGTGGAGGAAGCATCCTCTCCTTATCCAGAATGTGGAGTGGACACTGAAACCCTAGAGCATTTTCTATTGCCATGTACATTTTGCCACGGGGTTTCAGAAACTGCTAGCTAGGAGAAGGAAACTTCTGTGGGTGGAAAACTCATCTGTAAATATTTAGTTTTAGGTGATTTTCCAGTACAATTATGGAAATATCATAGAAGTGCTTTAACAGTAATCTTCACCTGTTTTAATTTGTTCTATGTACGTAAGATGCCAGTTGGTGTCATAGCAAACATGGTTGCCTTATTACTCAATATTTCTTGGTGTAAAGAAGGTGGAAGCAGGCTCTAGGCCCATCGTGACCACCCTCCTTGCACATGCAGGGCAAATTAAACACTAGCCCAGAAGAAGTTTGTCCTTATGACTATTATTAAAATGTGTGAGCTACTTTTAAAAATTGCTGTTATGCTGAACAGCATACTATGTCTTATTCCATATTTCACTGATTTGTGGAAGAAAATCTCTTGAATATCATATTATGGGTTGGAGCATGTTTGATGGTCACCATTTAACTGGTTTGTATTCTAGGTATTAGAATAGATACATGATTAGTTTTTTTATCATTTAACAATTTTACTTGTAGCCACAGTCCTGCCTTATATCCAGCCACCACTCCTCCTTTCCACCCGACCCAGCTTGGCATGCCCAGCTGGCGTCACAACTACACCTGCAAAAGGGCCCCTTAGCCCCGCACTCCCCGAGGATCCATTACAGGTAGATGCCTTTCAGGCATTGTTGGTCAGTGAAACTGCAGCCATCAAGCTGCCGTGGACTTGTGCTGCCATTTTTTCCCCATTTATTTCCCGTATGAAAGCACGGGCATGCACGATGTCCATGCACTGACGTGCAGACGTCTGCCATGCTTCTCCCAATTAAGCACCCATGCAAATGCAGTACTCCAGGCATCCCCAGGGACCAGCAGAGTGTGGCGTGCATCCATCCCTTCCCCAGGACTAAGAGAGTTGTCGTCGGACGCTCAATCCTAGTCCTCCCTGCTGACCCCTGATGACCCAGGCTCATTCCCAAACCTGAGTTGCTGGCATGTGAGGTGTGGCATCCATCGCCTCAACCCTCAGCACCACCAGGCTGGCCATGATTAGAGGTTTAAAATATCTACAGTATGTTTCTTTTTTTTTTGGCAGTATGTGGCTTTGTATGCTTCCTCTTGATTTACTGCTCTTTTTCTTAATTTATTTATATAGTTGTGATTGTATTCTTTTGTATTTTGTTATGTTTCTCATAATAAACTTCCTCTACTCTTCTTTGACAAGTGCCATAGGATCTTATACTTCTACTTGGACAGTGACCACAGATTGGCATTAGGGACCTAAATTTAATGTCTCATCCAAAGGACTGAACATGAACAGTTCCACTGTTTTCCTGCTAGTAGATATATTATTTTTTATTTTTATTTATTGAGATCTTGGAAAACACCTGTGAGCAGATGCTCTTTAAAGGTTCCACATTAGTTACATAAGACAGCAAATACAAAGACTGGAGACAATATACATAAGAGGTACAAGCAATTACAAACATAAGGTAATGGGTAATGTATGCTGAGGCATTGTATATTGACATTGTTTACCTGCATTAAGATGAGACAGACAGAGTGGGGAGTCGAAACAGTGGGAGAGGGAGGGCTGTGGGGTAGGGCATTTAGGGCTGGGTGAGAAACAGTGGGAAGGGTTAGGGAGGTGGTAGAAGTGCTGAGAATGGGTGATCCAGAGCTGACATTAGAGGGAATTAAGTGCTGAGGCAGTTTACTGCTCATTGCTGTGGCTTAGTTGAGGAGCATACAGTTATTCAAGTTGAGGAGGTGGTGGCACAGTCTGTATTTAAAGATCCAATCGAAGCACCTGTGATGTACGGAGGCAGCGCGTTTATCCAGAGGCTGCATGGTGTGGGAATGCATGTTGAGCCATGGCAGTGTAGCATCTGGGTACATGGAAAACTTGAGTGGTGGAGCTTCTGGTAGGTCTGTTTTCAGAGGCAGAGACAGCAGGTTCTGAACCCCAGGTGGAAGCAGTTGTAAAGCAACGTTTTGGCTATTAAGCAAATTTGATACTGGATTCAGTCCTTCAGCCAAAGCCAGCTGGCCCAGGTATACAGGTCACAGGTGTGAGTGTGTCTCAGTGCATCTGTGAGTAGGGCAGGCTTTATTTAGGGCAACTGCAATGCAATGAAGTGCCGTGTCAGATGCAGATCCATAGACAGTCAGTCCATAATCTATGAGATAGACAATAGAGCTGCTGATTGCTAGATTTAGTGCTTCATGAGTTAGTGTCTGTGCTGATAGAGGATGCAGATTCTTGTATTGATAGCCCTTGCAGTGATATCAATATGTTGAGAGAAGGACAGAGAAGAGTCATTTGTTACCCCAGGTATTTAAAATGCGGACTAGTTCCAGTGTGGTGCCGCAGTTATTCCTTATTGTCGGGGGTAGTTTTTGAGCTTATTTTGTGCTGAGGAGTAAAGCATGGTCTTAGTTTTTTAATAGTTCAGGACCAGCCTTTGTTCTTTGAACCACTTTTCTGTGGCTGCAAAGATCTGTCTCAAGAAGTTTGGGTGCAGATTGCTGGTAAAAATGACTGCCTCATCGGCATATAGGAGAATACAACAATGACAGGAGTCTGGGAGATGTTTAGGAACATGCTGAACAGGAGGGTACCAGAATTGACCCTTGTGGTACACCAGATTTGTCGGTCAGCTGTCTGAGTGGACATCCCCAATCCTGACTTGCTGGGAGTGGTGGCTCAAGTAGCTGCTGAACCAGTTCACGATTTCAGGGTAAGACCAATGCCAGTGAGCTGTTCAAGGAGGAGTGCATGATGCACCCTATCAAATGCCTTTGATAGGTCATTGAAGGTTGCCCTGCCAGGTGACCATGGTCTAAGCGTTATGAATGAATCCGGTAAACCCGACTAAGGCCATAATGGTACTGTGGCTGCCCTGGAACCCATGTTGCTGTTGGCATTGAAGTTGGTACTGGCTAAAGTATTCCACCATCTGGTCAGCCACAATATGCTTAAGAGCTTTGGAGAGTGGTGGAGTACGGACATTTGTCTATAGTTGCTATGTATGGTCCGATCCCACTTTGTGTATGGGGTAAATATCGCAGATTTCCAGCATTAAAATTTTGGGAGTGGCAGAGGGACAGATTAATTATTTTGGTTAGTGGTCCTAGGAGTTCATTTAGTGCCAGGTGAATGAACTTACGGTCCAGTGAGTCCCGCCTACCTTGTTTTTCTGAGTACCTTTTCTAGGTATTTTCTAGCATCTGTTTTAGATACCTCCTTGAAGTGGAATATTGGCTGGTTTGGGGTAGTGCAGCCATCCGCTGGGTGTCCCTAGGGTTTGGGAAGTGAAGAACTCTATCAGGAGCACACTACTTAGGTCAGTGAATGCATAGTTCAGGGAGTTAGCAATAAGCAGGGGTTCAATGTTGGCTCACCATCGACTTTGAGTATAGAAAGAGGAGTTTGGGGTCTTTCCTGTGATATCACTTAGGCCGGCCCAGAATGACTAGCTGCTGTTCCAAGAGTTGGTGAGTGCTTCTTTGTATTAAGTGTTTTTGCAAGATGGACTGCTTTTGTACAGTCATTATGGGCCTTTTATATCACTGAATGTTTGTGCCCTGAGCTCATGCTTTTTGTCAGAGATGATCTCTTGTGGCAAGTTGTTACAAAGTTCTGGGGTGATCCAGGGATTAAAAGGCTCTTTGACTTTCCTTGTAGTCACAGATATATTAATATAAACAATGCACTATGACAGAATCTGCAATAAAGGTTTTTAATGCACACCGCAGTGGAGAGTGGCACACCACAGAATGGCTTATTGCTTACAAAATGGTTCACTGCTCTTTCATGTTAAATGTAAAGTAAAATGTTTTAATATGATCTTGTTTTACATAAATCATGCTTTAATAAATTTTAAATAACTATATGTATATATATATATTTATAAAATGGATAAAGAATCAATATCCAAATCCAAAGTTCTGATTGTATGAAAACATCACATGACCATGCAAATATCAGAGTGCGACACGCACAGCTGCACTTTACCCTCCAAAAATTTTTGCCATTTTATAAGAAAGATAATCCACTCTATCGTGTGCTGTTGCACTCTGATATCGCATACCTTAGGTGGTTGACACACTGACCCGCGCCTCGCATATGTACACCAAGGTGTGCATATATCAGAGCGTGACCGCGCACCTAAGAGTGGGTTATCTATTACATATATATATATATGAAATAGTCCCTGATTTTTCAGGTAATGAAACTTTTGCCTTGGTAATGAGATCCTCCACCTGACAGTGAGGACCTAGGAATTTAATGCATGGCCAGGTGACATCTCAGCCAATGAAGTTTCTAGATTTTATTTGCCATTTATCTGTCTTTATATATTGCAAAAAACTGTGTTAATGCCCTAGTTAGGGTTACAGCCACCAAGTAAGGAAATGTAGCATTAGTGTTTCCAAACCTAACACCCCACCTCCATGCTCCACACACCAACAGGCGTCGGGGTGTGTCTTGGAGTCATCAGCCCTAATGCTCACCCCATTCCATAAGTAAATAAGCTGAGATGCGTACAGTATAAGAGAATGGGGTGGCGTTAGGACTAGTGACAAAGGCACACCCCAATGCCTCTTGGTATGTGGAAGGTAGAATGTTGAGTTTTAGTAACTTACATTTCCCTACTTTATTATTTTACCTAGCTAGAGCATTAATGCTGTCTTTGCAATTTATTTCTTATTTTTGTTTTAAGATAGTATAATTATTTCTTATTTGCAAGGGGAAACGATGGCCATCTGGGCCCTGTGCTCCCATCCCTCCGTTGATGCATGTCATGTATGTAGCTGTGGAATCACAGGGCCCTGTGGGCTCTGTGCTTCAATTATAGAACAACAGTGACCAAATTATCAGCATAGCCATCTTATTACCCACCTCATGTACCCAGTGCAGAACATTTTGAATCCTTGCCAAACTTAATTCTGTGCAACTGCAATGCCATTCCATGTCACAGGTGCAAAACACATTTTGGCTAGGATTTATAAAATGACAGCTGTGGCACACATGAGGTGGGTAATAAAAGCTATGATGAAAATCAGTCAAATATTGAAAAGTCCAATGTTACGAGTGTGCGATAGCAATATTGCAAATGAATAGTCATAACTTTGGCATTTTTATATATTTGACCCCAAATTCAATATAGCCTTCTTATGACCCCACCTCATGAACAATATGACTGTCAATATAACACAAATCCCACCCAAAGGTGAATTCGCCAAGTTACCAGAAAATCACCTTCGGGCAGGAGTTATAATGATAGTCATATGGTTCAAGAGTGTGGGGTCCCTAAATGGCTATGTTGAAAATTTGGTGCCAAATGTAAAAAGTGTCTGAGTTATGAATAAAGTTGAAACCCCCATTGAAATACATTGAACCACATTTGCCTTTCTCATATTGCAGTCACCAGTTTCAGCAGCAAGACGGTCTTCGATCGAGAGTGGATCTCAAATCTGGGACTAGTTCAGGTAAGTGAGGTGTGGGGCTGTGGGAGGTGGGTGCTAAGTGGGAGGTGGGGGTGAGCAGGCAGATCAGCAAGGGACCATTTTCTTTTTTACAGGTGTTGGAAAAAAAACATCGAGGACCATTTTCTTAATTTTAGGTTAAAAACATTGTGCCTAAAATGGGAGGATGGGGTTGCCACTAGACAGCAGGTCATAGCAGGATGCTGATCAGCAGTTGAGGGTGCCACTAGACACCAGGGATTGGGAATGCATAATTTCATAAGGGGACTGCAATCAGCAGGTGGGGGAGGTGCCACTAGACACCAGTGAATCTACAGTAGGTATTTCTTTACGGAACCACGATTGGCAGGTTTGGGGGCCCTAGATTCCAGGAAATATGAATAAGGGACAGTGAATGGAAGAGTGGTGGGGTGACTGTTGCTTCATTCTTCCATGGATTCAGGGGTCCAAGGCACAGACAGATTTATGAACTGATAGGTGGTCACATTCTGTTTGGTAGAGCACTCTCCATGTAAAAAACTGAAGGCGCAATACTGCTTCCTGTGCTTACAGGATTTAGGGGAGATATGGCTACCAGGTAGTTGTCAAAGCTGTAAACTCCAGAGAAAGGCATACCCCAGCAAGTAATTACAGGGTAACAGACTGGATATGAGACAGAGTCTAGTATTCCCCCTGAGAAAATGTCCACAGCATCTGTACCCAGGCTACAGAGCAGAGGAGTAGAGAATTGCACAAGCCCTTAAGGAAGTCATCAGAGCTCTTCCCTCATATTCCTTTCCTTGAGTGCTGGAAGAAGGCCACCCAGGAAACTCATCTAAGCTGCTGTACAATCCATGTACCTGTGGTCAAGTGGAGTTAGATAGGGTGCAACCTTGACAGGGACCATTCCCAGAGCCCCTATTCCTCAGTGTTTTGCAGAGTGACCCTGCCTTTTCCTGTGATGGCCACCAGCCATCTCCATTCTGTCACCTTCCCTCATGATTCTGGAAACCTCCCAATATCTCTGTCCTGGGCACTGTCCCAACTCAGTGCCATGCCAGTGGACTTCTGGGTGACCCTGAAACACACTCACATGGCACCTGATCTCACACAGTCCTTTGGGGTGCTTGTGTTACTTCTCTCATCACCCATCTACCTCCCACCAGCCCAGCTTAGTACTGCTGAACCTCCCCAGAGTGCCCAGCATGCAGGTGCTCCCCAACACACTCCCATGGCAGCAGACATCAGGCGCCCCACCCAACAAACTGGTATGGCAGCAGAACTCATATAGCCCCATTGTGGTGCTGGTACCACCCTGCTATTACCATCTGTCTCCCACCAGCCTTCTTTATGCACTGTCCCATCCCCATGACCCTGGCAGCCTCCCAGTATGTCTCTAAGGAGCACTTTGGGTGCGGTGCCTGCAGTTGCCCTCATAGTGCCCGGCATGTGAGAATCCCCCAGCACACTGGCATGACAGTGGACCTCATACAGCTGGTGGACCCTGATGATGGGCGTCTCTTGTGTTATCTGCAAAGAGTTGTATAAGTACTGTTTAACTGTGCTAGTAAGCCTGTATTCTGAAATAGTCCTCTTACCTGTTTGAAGCTGTTTTAAGGTTCTGGCATTCTTTCCATTGTTGGGCGGAATTCTTACCATGCACAGTAGCCATCTGTATCCCGACTCTGTCCCAACAGTTGGCGACGCATTGTAGCACCCTCTTCTGTCCCACTGCATACTAATGTAATTCCTTTGTTCCATTCCCTATAGGCCTCAGAAAGCCCCCTCTCCTCAGACACTGCCCAGTGGAGGAGCTGCTGCAGGGGACTGCAGAGAGCCTTAAGAGGTAAGGCCTCCTTCCATCCAGCCTGTTTGTGAGAGGTGTTATCCCATCCATGCTGTGCGTGGACTGCCCCTCCACCCAGGGTCAGCTCTTCATTTATTGCTGCTTACAGGTCACATGATGTATCACGTGACCTCTCCTTCTAATTTCTGTCCACTTTGCCATTTGCAGCTTATGCTCACTGACCACTAGGGGTTGCTGCTGCACCCTCAGGCACCACTCTATCTCTCTCCTCATCTCCACTCCTTACCTCACAGCTACTATTGGCACTGGCCACCAGGCGTCACTATAGTACCCCTCCTAACTACTACTTCCTCCTCACCTACACCACTGTGCGCTCTCCTAATCTCTACTCCCACCTTATCTACTACTGCCCCTTGTGAGTCTCAAACTCTACCACTAAGCCAATCTATTGACCCTCTGATCCATAACTCTTATAACTCGTGGCCCCATACTCAGCTAAAAACACCTTCTGCTGTCCCTCTCAAACCCTGTACACTTGACACTGGAGTGAGCAGCTCTACCACTGGATTAACAAGCTGATACAAATTACTCTGGTTCCCTAAAGCTCTTATAGCTTCTTGGCACCATAATTCAGCTAAAAATACTCTCTGCTGCTCCATTGCAGTTCTCAAACCCTGCTCACCTGGCCCCAAAGTCAGCAGCTCTGCCTTTAAGCCACCAAATTAAGATATATGTCTTTTGAATCTGAAAACTCTTGCTCCTTAAATACACTTTACTGTCTTACCACAGGTTTCAAACCCAGCACCTTTAGGATTAAAGTCTATAGCTCTACCACTGGGCCATCAAGCCAAGACATACTTCTGCTGATCTTAAAACTCTTAAAAGCTTGGGCTCTTAACCCAAATAAAATAAGGGCACTCTACTGTCCTTTCCCAGGTCTCAAACCCAGCCCTTTGTGAGTGAAGTCAGCAGCCCTATTCACCAAGCCAGCAAGCAAAGACAATTTTGACTTGAAATCTTCAGCTCTTAAAGCTTTGACTCCCCCTCTCAACCACTGTGCCCTAACTCCAAGGCTACCTGGCATCATGAGTACTAATTTCCACCTCATATGCATCATCTTCTTATACTTCCTGGAACCTACCTCCCACCAGCCAGACCTCAGCCCTTGCCCATGGTCTGTGGTACCCATACTCACCACTGTAGCCCACCCACCCACCACCATGTCAATGCACCCTGCATCAACCCCGTGCCCCCACAACCCCACCTCCGACCCTGGCTTCCCTGTCTCCACCCACCTCTGCATCTTCCAGACCCTCCAAACCCCACACATTCCCTGTTCAGCCACTGCCTGCCTGGCCCCTCAACGCACTCCACAAGAAACTAACAAACTGCCACCCTAGGGCTAGAGCCTTAGTCATACTACTACTCCTCTCTGTAGTATCCACTCAAACCCAGGCCCTGCCCCCACCAATCCACCAACTAAGTCAAATGGACTCCGAATTGCCTCCATGATCGTATGCAGCCTGCTTAAAAATTTGCTGCCATTCAGTGCTGGGTTATATCACACCAACCAGACATCTTAGCCCTAGTAGAAACCTAACCTGGCTAACAAAGTCCACCCCGACTCCTTTGTCTCCCTCCCAGGCTACACCCTGTTTCACGAGGATCGAGTAGGTGAGCGTGGAGGCGGTTGTGCTTCTATGCTCGTGACACCATCGTAGGCCACCCTCCAGCCCTCAAGCTTGTAGATGGTGCCCAGGCCCTCACCCTCAAACTGACCCCAGACCCATCCAACAGCACCTCTATCTCACAGTCTCCTATATCCCCCAAGGAACCAGACCCCGCAATATCATCTCTCACCAAGCATCTCTCCTCCCTCCTACTAGGAGACCTAAATGTAAACTGACTCTGTCCCACTGCCTCACCGATAAGAGACACTTTCGCTGCATTGGACCAGACCCAACTTGTCCACAACCCACCAGATGTAACAAAAGTCAGGGACAAGCACCCTCCTAGATGTCATTGTCTCAAACCGACCCAAAAGTTTCAAGATATTCAAGTCCTCCCAGATTCCTATAGTGACCACCTCTTCTATTCCTCTGGTCTACCTCCACCCCAAACTCATAGCCCAAACCACTCACCACAGGCGCCTTCACCAGGAGGGCTGCTAAAACTCAGGCAGTTCCTCTCTCACATTGACTGGTCTCCCATCTGCCAGGCAGCGGCGTTGACACTGCCTCTACCTATTCTCAAAGGCTTTTACCAACGCCTGTGATCTTTTGCACCTTTCACCATGATCTGCTCCAAAAACAAAATGCACCCTGGGTCACCCCTGCCCTACTCCAACTACTCAAGGACAGGGATAGCCTTTGGCATATTGCCACTGAGACTGGTCGGGCTACTGACAGACCGGCATATAACGCTGCCGGAACAGATGCACATGGGCCATCCATAGAAATGAGGCCGGAACTTCTGGGACAATATAAAGAAATAACTGGAAAATCACGCTCCCCCAGCACACCTTACAGTCAATGGCACCATCATCGCTGACCCCACTGACATTGCCAACTGCCTTAACTCCTCCTTTACTGATCTTAGCCCTGTCCTCCCGAGAAACTTCTTCGACCCTACTCCCAACCTGCTGCCTTCAGATCCACAGTGCCCCGGTTCTACCTACACAAGGTATCCATTTCAGGAAGCCAAACCACTCCTGCTTAAAGCACTAAAGGCACCAGTCCTAGCAGCGACCCCTGGACCCAAAAATACTCCGCTGGTCCTGGATGAGGTCCTGGTCCCACTTACAGAACTACTGAACTGATGCCTCTGTCTCAATTCCCACAGCAAGGAAAACTGTGACAGTCACACCTATCCACAAAGGTGGTGACCGGTCCGCCCAGCAACTATCGCCAATTTCCATTCTCCCCCTTCTCCAAAGCCTTAGAAAAAGTAGTGGTCACCCAATTCATGGAATATCTAGCAAATATAACATCCTGTGTCCAGAACAGCATGGCTTCTGTGCTGGTCACAGTACAGGCACAACTTTAATGGAGTTCTCCAACTTCCTACATGCCTCCGTGAACCACGGATCCCTAGTTAGGGCAGTGTACATTGACCTCTCTAAGGCCTTGACACTGTCTCCCACCCACTCCTACTAAATGCCCTCAACCAAATAGGTTTCTCTGCTGGCACCCTCTCCTGGTGTACGAGCTACCTATCAGCCTGCTCCCAGCATGTCAAAATCAATGGGGTGCTCTCAGAAACCTGTCCCATCCACTCAGGGTTCTCCAGGGCTCTATCCTGGGCCCACTACTCTTTAGCCTGTACCTAAACACCTGCCTAGTGCCTGTTCTGTCAATATTCTACTATATGCTGACAACGCCGTGATTTATGCAGCTCACAAAATCTCACCTCCCTCCAAGACTCCTCCAGCACTCTTCAATGATGCTGAGAATTGGTTTAAAAGAGCAGATTAGTAATTAACTCAAAAACTAAGGCAATGCTCTTTGCCCACCCCCAGAACAAAGCCAGTAAAAGTCCACTCCAAATCTTCCTGAGCACTTGTCAACCACTCAAACAAGTTTACTCGCAAAATACCTTGGAATCACATTTGACTCATCTCTCAACTTTCATGCCCACATTGCTGCCCTTGCTTCCATACACAAATCCATACCTTGGCATCCTCTACCGGCACGAGGACTGCCTCCCACCCTGATGCCCTCAGACTGCCATCACGTCCGGGTAATGTCCCTTATTGATTCTGGCCTCCCAGTATATGGTGCTGCTGACTCACCTGCCCTCAGCAAGCTTAGACTCACGCTGAATAAGGCTTGCAGGCTACTGACCAGTGCCCCAGACTCACCCACACCTGTCAACTCTATGACATGGCCAAACTCCTAAACCTCAACGAATGCATCTGCTACCAAACCGGCCTGCTAGCCAAGAAGATCCTTGGCTCTCTCTGGGGTGTCTGCCTCCATCCAATTTACACACCCCAGAGCCACCACCCAAACTTCAGACAAGGTCACTCTACTAGTGCCCAGAACTAGGACCTCCCAGGTTCAGAGGTCATTCAACTACAGAGCCCCTACCTGGTTCAACTCACTCCCACAGCCATTTCCAACACTGCCAAAACTGCCCCCTTCACAGCTGCCTTACGAGACCTGCTGTTCAACACCTGCTGCTGCACCTGTCACTAAAGATATTCTACTGTTCTTCTGTAACTATTGACATGGCCTACTGGGCTGAACACCCACCCCCAATACCCGGCCAGCCCTCTCTCCTCTGCCAATACCTGCTGGTACTACTTGAAATGTTTATTTATCTACACATGTGTTCAAGCAATTGTATGTAATACAATGTATCTCTGTTCATGCAAGCTATGTAATACTATGTTGACTCTGTATGTCTATGTTCTGTAAACATGTAAAAATCTGTTACTCTGTCTTGACTGTACTCTGTAAACTATATTAAACATGTGTGTCCTCTCTGTGATGAAGTACCTTTATAAACGAGCCACTGGCTCAAAGGTTGTAAATCCGATTATACAATAAATAAATAAATAAAAAGTGATGTTGCAGAGGCTCTGGAAGGAAAAGTATGCCTCTTTGCAGATGTCACAAAGATCTGCAACAGGGTTGATACAAAGGAGGCATGGAAAGGATGAGAAGGGACTTGACAAGGTTGGAAGAATGGTCAGAAGTATGGCAGCTTGGATTCAATGCAGAGAAGTGCAAATAATGCACCTGGGAAACAAAACCCAGGTGAAGATTACACAATGGGGAGGTAGTAACAACAACAAAATGGAAAGGGACCTGGGGTAATCATATCAGATGACCTTAAGGTTAACAAGCAATGTGAGAAGGCAGGAGGAGGGCTAGGGGTATACTGGATGCATAGGGAAAGGCATCAACAGCAGAAAACAGGAAGTTGTTATCCCTCTGTACAGACAGTTGGTGAGACCCCATCTGAGTACTGCATCCAGTTCTGGAGACCCCATCTCTGCAAGGACATAGGATAGAGGCAGTCCAGAAAGGGGTAACTAAAATGGTGCAGGGTCTGCAAGAGAAGCCATACGAGGAGAGACTAAAGGAGCTTAATATGTATACCCTTGAGGAAAGGAGGGAGAGGGGCGTGATAGAAGCTTTTAAGTACCTCAGTGGAATCAACAAAGTCCAAGAGGGTAGCATCTTTCAGAAAGAGACATGCAAGAACAAGGGGACACAATTTAAAGATGGGGGGCAGTTAAGGGCAATGAGGAAGTATCTTTTCACAGAGAGGTGGTGGATGCATGGAACAGCCTTCCTGAGGAGGTTGTGGGGTCTAAAACTTTGAGAGAATTTAAGAATACATGGGACAGACATAAGGCAATTCTTGTGGGGGGTAGGAAGAAATAGGCTGTTGGTTAACTAGGATCTACAGCTTATCCTGTAGGTAGAGAAATGGGCAGACTAGGTGGGCCAAGTGGTCCTTATCTGCCATCAAATTCTATGTTTCTATGTTGTTTGTCTTACCTGATGAAGGCTGTAACTGATTGCTTGTGTTGCCTTGCCTCTTCTGATGTTTGTGCGGGTGGGGATGTGGAGTCAGATTGGAAACCCTATTATACAATGGCAAGAAAAAATCCTGGTCTCTGATTGGTCAGTCTTGGACTGGACCCATGATGTTATCCCAGCACAACATCACGAGTCTAGTCTCAGCCTCACTGTGAACCCATTTGATGATGACCATGACGATGAGCACTCTCTTTTTGCATCTTCTCTTAGGAAATAAAAATATTTTTTCACACTAACAAAACATTCTTTAAAATGCTTTTTTATTTTGTATTACAACAAGCCATTGTATAATAGCATATTCAGAGTTAGGTGGAAGAAGGATAACATCACGCCTCAGGTACTGATGGACTGCCCGCGGCCTTGTGCCCAACCACTGAGACGGATGTTATCCCAGCACAACACACACCCTGGAGTGGCATTACTGCTTAAACATCACATTTTCCAACTTTTGTTTCTGTAATATCAACCCTAACTGTTGCATTAACAAACTTTTTTGCAAAGACTATATATTATTGTGGCACGGTAGCACCACAATAGTTAGGGTTGAGCAGCAGTTTCTATATTAAACCTGACATTTTGCACTTTAATAACTTTCCAACTGTTCAACAGACGTGCATGAAATTTTGCATACACAGTCTCCTAGGGTAGATCTTTAGATGTGCCAAGTTTCATTCCAGTCAGATTTGTAGATTCTAAGATCTGGATAGTGAAAATACCTGAAAATTTGCCACTTTTTGCAGTTTTCTTCTCATTGTGCTGCACAGAGATGTTTTGATCTGAAATATTTGAAGTAGAAAGAACATGGGTCACAGAACATGCCATCATTTATTTGATGAAAACAATAATCTGTTCCAAAGTTACAGCGTTTTAATTTCCCATTATTTTCAATGGATTTTAATTTTCAGGATAGTTGCACAGTACGAACAAAGATCTTTGTTTAGGAGGTCATTACTTGTTTGCCAGGGGCCAGTTCTTGTTTGCTATAAAATTCCTTGTTAGTGAGCCCTTGTTTTTTGATTTTCTCCTAAAAAACTGTCGTAGCTCTGCCCATGGACGTCTCTTTCACACATTAGTGTGATTTCTGCTCATCAGAGTTGATGAGCAGTGTTGTGTGGTTTTAAGCTGTATGCCCCTGAAACATTTGTTTTTAGTTATTTAAATCCTTTTTGCCACTGCTAAAATTCCTCGTTGCCATCCTTATTTGTCACTAGCAAACAAGGAAATCAAATGGTGAATTAGATTCGGTTCGGCCATCTGGTCATGAAAATTTTGATGACCATTTGCCAGATTGGCAATCTTGTCTCACTAGATGATTTACTTGTTTGCCACAATGGAAAAGGCTGGCAAATAAGGAAATGAGGTGGCAAACAAGGATTGTTTTCTGACCATTTCGTCTCAAAAAAACAAGTGTTGCAGGACCATCTGGTCTCCCAAAATGTATCTATTTCTTGTGGTAGAGGCACCCTCACTTCTCAATTCCCATCCCAATTTTCTTTTTGTGTTTAATTTTTTGTCCTTTGTGTGTTTCTGCATCTTATCCCTAGTGGCTAGTGGTACCCCCTGAATATTTTTTTGTAGGACACTGGTAGTCATTAGCAGCATCCCCACCCTCCCTAGAGTCTCCTTGTATTATAAGCTGTAAAGAAGAAAACTGTCCTCGTCGTCTTTTTTTTACCTGTGCACAATAAAAGTCCATTGCAGATCACGCCCATACCCCCATTTGACCTTCCACTGTGGACCCTCCTCCCACACACCCCTGATGTCCCCAGTAACCTCACTCACCTCCAGAGGTCTCAACTTCGAGACCCACTCTGCCAATTGAAGACACGTCTTTTGCTGGAACCGCGACTGCAATATGAACTAAGGTAAATGTGCTTCTATGTATTTCAACGGGGTCAACTTTGACCATAACTTGGCTATCTGTTAAGATTTCGCCCCAGATTTTCAATATGGACTCTTGGGAACCCCACCTCATGAACAATAGGACTGTCATTAGGCAACTCTTGCTGGAAAGGTGATTTTGGGGTTGGTTGGTGAAATCACCTTTCCGTGGGATTTGCATGTATGTATGTATATGACAGCTGTCATTTTTTCAAATCCTGGCCAAAATGTGTTTTGCACTTGTGGCACAGAATGGTGTTGCAGTTGCACAGAATTACGGTTTATGGGATTTGAAAATTTTCTGTACTGGGTACATGTGGTGAGGTCATAAGAAGGCTATTTTGAAAATTTGGGGTCAAATAAGGACACTGTTATACTATCCCAATGAAAGGGATGGGAGTGCAAGGTCCAAAGGATCCTATACTCCCACCGTAACATAAGGGTACTGTTATACTATCTTTCGGACCCTGCGCTCCACTGTAAAATAAGGATACTATTATACTATCTCAAAAAAGTAAAATAAATTGCAAAAAAACTTTGTTAATGCATCAGGTAGAGTTAAAGAGACAAAGAAGTAGGAAATGTATTAGAGTTTCCAACCCGAATATCACCCCTACCCTGCACTGATGAAGAGGATCGGAGGTGGCATTGGGGTCATCAGCCCTAACGCTCACCTCATTCTCCTATGCTGTGCCACCCAGCTTACTTTCTAATGGACTGGGGTGAGCGCGGGCTGACAACCCCAATGTCACCCCAATTCCTCTTCATCTGTGCAGGGTGGGGTTTGTTGTTAAGGTTGGAAACCCTAATGCCACATTTTCTTACTTTTGTCACTTTTACCCTAACTGATGCATTAACAAAGGTTTTTGCAAGATAGATAGACAGACAGAAAGAAAGACAGACAGATAGATAGATAGATAGATAGATAGATAGATAGATAGATAGATAGATAGATAGATAGATACATACATACATACATACATACATACATACATACATACATACATAGACAGATATTGGCTAGGGATTGGGGAGGTGTAAGCATTAGAGTTAAAACCCCAAGGAACACTACAGAACCCATTTGCCAAGACTCCTAAGACACCAAACCAAAAATGTTTTCCATTTCTTTGTCTGCTTGTGTTCTTCAACCCTAATTTTTGAATTAACATATTTGTTGCATAGAATTTCCTTTCTTTTGTGATAGTGACCTGCATGAAATAGAACAGCCAGAATATGTGACATATTTCAAGCCGTGTCACCACTACCTTCATACCTGTACAGTCATAGCACTTTGGGCCTAGTGTTACTGACACAGCAGGGTTCTGTGCATAGTCAGTCACCAACCAACTTCACTGCAGGATGGACAGGGCCAATCAAGCCCTGTACCAGCAGCATAGTCTGTCTGACTGTGTGCAGGGCCCTGTGGACCTACATGCAGCCAGTCACCAACAACATTTATTCCAAGATGTAGAGGACCCTTCAGGCTCTGTGCCACCAGCTTGGTCTCTCTGGCTGTGCACAAGGCCTTGTGGACACTACAGAAAACAAGCATTTGTCAATGCCGAATGTTGTCTTGCTAATATTGGCATTGGTAGTGCAGGAGTTAGAGATGCATAATAGGAATAGCAGTGAAGTATTGAACTGACGCCAACCCCACTCCCACCCTGCAGAGACTGACAGGCATTGGGGTGTACCTTTGGGTTGTTGGCCATAACACTCATGCCATTTCTTCTCACTCTACCCTGCAGACACTGACAAGTGTCGAGTGTGCCTTGGGGTCTTCGACCTTATGCTCATCCCATTTCATAAAAAATATGCTGAGATAGGTGCAGTATAGGAGAATGGGGTGAACTTTGGTGCAGATACTCCAAGGCACTCATAAATGCCTGTCACTGTCTGCAAGGTGGGGGTGGAATGGCGTGAGCATTACAGCAGACGATCCCAAGTCACACCCCTGATGCCTGTCAGTCTCTACAGGATGGGGCATCACGAGTTGGAAACCCTAATGTCCTGGGCATTTGTTGGAATTTTCACTCTAAATTTTCAGCATGGGCTTTTTGTGACCCCACCTCATGAACAGTGGCACTATCAGTTCATTAGCTGGAAGGTGATTTTGAACAGTGACTGCACCATTTGGCACCACAGGTGCGAAAACACATATTGGGCAGGATGTGAAAATGACAGCTGTACTGTTCATGAGGAGGTGTAAAAAATGGCAATGTTGAAAATCTGGAGTGAAATAATGAAAAATGCTGAAGTCACGAGTGTGCTAGAAACTGCACAACGCACACCGTAACGCAATTACTTTTGGGATTTTGTTTAATCACATTTTCAACACAGGCATTTTGGGACTTCCCTCATGAACAGTGGCACTGTGATTATGTTAATCTGTCCAAAGTTGATTTCCCACAGCAGCCGTGCCATTGTGCGCCACAGGTGTGAAAACCGCGTTCAGGCAGGATGTGAAAATGACAGATGTACTGTTCATAAGGAGGTGTGAAAGGATGGCAATGTTGAAAATCTGGAGTGAAAATAAAAGATTGTTGAAGTTATGAGCGTGAGTGGAAACTGCACAATGCATGCTCATAACACAGTCATTTTTTGGAATTTTTCACAAATTTGTAATATGTCTTTTGGGACCCACCCACCTCATGAACAGTGGCACTGTTGTTTCGTTAATTGATCCCAAAAGGTGACTCTGTGCAGTGACTGCAAAATCGCCTTTTGGGACTGAGTAATGAGATGACAGTGCATGTGTTCATGAGGTGGGGTCCCAAGAATCCCATGTTGAAAATCTGGTACCAAAATTCCTTAAAATGGCTGAGATATCTACCTAAGTTGAAACCTCCATTGCCTGCCATTATAAAGCTTATCGCATTTTGTTCAGTTCACAGTCGGCTTTTGAGAGCGTTCAGGCGTGTTACCGCTCCACAGAAGATCACGGCACCGGCCCTCTGGAGGTAAGTATGGGGTGAGGGGGATGCGGGGTGTGCAGAGGATGGGTATAGGTTGGGGGGACACGGCGAGTAATACGAGGGACCTTTTGTTTTACAGGTAAAAAAGAAAACAGACTTCAGGGGATGATTTTCTTTATTTACAGGTAACAAAATGATTTGGGGCACACTGGAGTGGGCTCAATTGAACTGGGGAGTACATGCTAACATGGGGATTTGGCATCCCGATCTCGACTGTGTGGGGATTTTTGTGGCGGGTGGCAGGAGCTGCCATATTTATTGGAATATTTTACAAGGACAGGCACGTATGAACCTTGTCATCTGATGCTCCAATGAGAAAACTGCATCTCACTGGAGTGGCAGACTTCTTTCAAGGTTTTGGCTCTCTTGAATTTGCATCATTGCTAGCATTCTCGCAAATTGGTGGCTGAGGAGGCATGCACTAAAGCGTTTCTGCATTCACCAATACTGACACACCTCTGAGCGTGCTACTACCACAAGATGTTGCTTGTGCATGCTAAGACAACATAATATGGGACATAACATAGGGCTCTAATAGTAATGTATCGCTTCGATCTCTCTGTTAGTGTATCTCTAAAGGGTACCTCACCTGTTAATGCTGGGTAATTACCTACCCTAGATTGTGTTTACTGTATGAACAACTGTAGAACACCGGGTCTGCCTGACCTAAGATGAATTTATTTATTGTTTCTTTTCCATATTACACTAATGTTTCTATGCTATTGTATTAATATATTGTTGTATATCTCACTGTACCACTATGTACTCTTCTTACCTCTGTACTGTTGATGTGGAGCCTTTGCAAAGGAGTCTATGACTCAAAGGTCGTAATTCGATTATGTATTAAATAAATAAATAATAAAACTACTTTTATAACCTAACCTCAACAAGTATACAGTATCTATCTAAGCCATCCAAGATATTTCCCACAAATCATTTCCAAGACACTCATGAAAACAAAACACTCTCATCAAACCACGTCCAAAACTTATGAAACCATAAAACTGAAAACATTAATTTCTTGACAGAACAATGCAAAAGAAATCACTCACTTAACTTAAACTGTTAAACATATGTGACGTTCTTGAAATCCACCATGTTTTCCAATTCTTAATGCAAAATCAGTCACCAGCATTTCTAATGCACACAAAGCCCCAAAATGATGAAAGAATGCATGAGAGTGGCAAAAGCTTAGCCATTGTTTTCTTGTTGTAACATCTATGTTGGTCCAATAAAAGGTATCAAACCATTTGCTTCTGGGTCAAAACTTAAGTCGCACACCACATAAATTATTAATGGTTTTGTCACTTGTACATTTTCAAAATGAATATTTGCACTGGAAATTATAGTATTTAATGATGAAAGATATCAGGTAATCTTCCTTTACTGGAATCTGTCAAACACCCAAAACTGATGTAACCCCTCCACTTTAATATTGTTTTTATGATTTTGTGACCACTAAATTTGTCAGACTCTAATTTGTAACCTCACAAAACCTGTTTTAACTACTGAAATTACAAAACGGGTTTTGTGAAAATGTGCTTATCCTTAGAATGTTCATTGTTGCTACTGTACATGCGGGAACATGAATCACAGTTTTGTAAATAACTCAAAATGGAAAAGTTAGGAAAAACAAATTACTTATTTTTCAATTGATACAAAATGTGTTTACAGGTAGGCACAGTGGTGTACCACTGTTGTCATATGGGCACTTATGTATGGAGCACTGGAATAGCCATCACATGTGTGATTCCATTTCTGTATCTTTTCATTGATACTTGTAAGCCAGAGAGCTATGGGTCATCCCTGTCCAGGCTGGGTTAAAGTATTTGTAGCTTGATGCTTCTTGCTGTAAGCTGTCTGTATTGTTATTTGATATAACCTCAATAAACTATAATTTTAAAAATGTGTTTATTGTGTAAGCTCCTAGAGCATAAATGCCCATTTTCGAGGATGACCCCTAATTAGCAAAGGCTCATCCTTGGGCCAAACTCTACCAGATCTGTAAGTTTCAGATTTCAAATCCCAACAATTTTGTGCTGTCGATGAACACAAAAATATCTTAATCTAGGGAATTTTATGTATTTTCAACCTTCTAGAACTTTGCACCTACTGACCCAATCATTAAAAAGTTTATAGTATCCAAGATCCTGACACCAAACCTGTGCATGCTAAATTTCAGGTGAATTGGTGTAATGGTAGCCGAGCTATTAAGGTGCAAATTTAGGGTTTAATATTAAATTGCTGGGGACGCGTACAGAGCAGCTCCTTCGGGCAATGACTTTAAAATTGCCTAAACAGCTGAATAAGAGACTTTTGGCTATGATTTTGTGGATTGCCTTTCTCCCTGACTTGATGGCATCTGGCAAATCAAAAATAAGCAGGCGAAGTTGCAGTTTGAAGCTCGCCAACAATCAAAGAAAACTGCATGCACCCTCATGATCCTGGGTCTACTTCACCAGGCACCTGCTCTGACGGTGTACCGCATGATCCTAACCTGATGGAGCTAATGAAGTCACTGGCAGGAGTCCCTGAAATGCTGCTGCATATGCAGCATGATAGGAAATCAGGATTCAACAACTTAAAACAACCAATTCGCTCACCTACATTTCGTGGTCACCAGCCTCACGAAACCACCACTACAAATACCTCCCAAATTTGTGAGCTGGAAAAATGGGTTAGTGATGTGAGGATTCCTATGCAGAAGTAAATGTGGAGAGAAATGGCTTACTTTCCACCATAGCTGAGCTACTGGAGTGCATGGATGACCAAGAAAATCGATCTCGGAGGTCAAACCTCATGGATCATTGGCCTGCCTGAGGGGATGGAGGGCAGAAACCCCAATGTGGAAATACATTGATGGCTAGTCACATTTAGATCTCTCCGAGGAGGCACAGGGCTATGAGATCAAGAGTGTTTCACCGAGTGGGCCTACAGTCAAAACAGGAGCATGCCCACGCCATTGTTTAATCAAATATTTGCTATTCTCTGATAAAGAAAAATCTTTAGGCTAAAATGCAGGGTCCCATAACCTCTGAAAACACCAAAGTGCATATATTTCAAGACTTTAGCCAGGATTTACAGGCCAAGCACCAGAAATTTAACTAGGCCAAGAGCAGGCTTTACAAGCTGGGGTAGAAATTCTTTCTCCTATCTGACCCACCTAAGTGGACCGGCCAGGACAAAGCTCCCATTTCTTCACTTGCCACAGACTAGCTGAAAATGTATCGAGGAGGAGAAGGCCAGAAGGAGAGAGTACTACCTGATGCAGAATAAGGTACTTAATTTAGCATACTTGTTGGAATGTGATGTCTCTGCAGGCAGTGGTATATATGTCAATGGGGGCCTATTTCACTTGTACCTCTGGTGCTCTTATTTCCTCCTCCTTGCTCTAGAAGAGACTTAATGTTGATCCTGGGCTGAAAGTGGAGCAAAGCAATTGTATTATCACCCTGACGAGTCTGGGGACTCGGTTCTAACGGGAAGAGCTGCACCTGCGATCTACTAAGTTGAGGATCTAATGGGCCTGGAACTCACACCTCCTTGGATACCTAGCAGAAATACTTGCTATGCTTTATGTGGGTACTAGGAGAGTCAATGCGGGACTTTGGGAGCTGAGATCTTCTAACTTTGTACTCCTGGGCCTGTCCATGAGGAGGGGAAGGATTGTCCCTGCGCACACGCTACCCTATATTTAGGCATTTTGGTCTAACTGGGAACAGATTACAACTTTTAATATCAGCCCGACAGTATCTGGGGATGCGGTCACAACAGACTGGTCTCGAACCTCTGTTTTCATAAGGCAGCTTCCTGATTGATGCGGATGGCGAGGTGGACTGGAAATGTTCATCCCAGGGACTTCAATAAATTCTTTGTACCCTGTGAGACTCCATGTATTTAGTTTGGTCTTATATACAGTAGTACCATAACTGTAGCCGTATCAGAAGTTTTGTTACGTTCTGGCATTTTGAATTTCAGCTGTTATTTTACTGATGTTTGAAACAGTTAACTTTGTTGCCCCACCTTTGGATGGCGACCGATTCAGACATGTTGTTCTGTGTCTACCTTATGTTTGCAGTGGTTATCTGGTGGGTCCTCACCCACTGGGGGAGGAAATAGTTCTATGGGACTGTACACAGGGTTTTATGTTACAAGTCGGAGATACAAGGGGCAAGATGGGCTGGGAGAATGGAGGGTTCATACACAACCTAGCTTGTGGATTATGCCTAACTGTGGCCAATGCAAGTGGAAGGGCATTAAGTCAGCAATGCCTACAATGCTGGACCTGATCAATGCTGGATCTGTGCCCCATTTAGGAACAAATTGGTCCATAGCAGGTAGTAGGGATATCTGGTATGTCTCGGGGGACTTTTCTGAACTCGGGAGGGATGGTGGGGTTCAATAATGGGGAAAATTGGATGTGAGCTTGCTATGTATGAGACTGAGGGAAAGACTGTGGTGGATCTGGCACGATGGGGATGATCTTAAATTCATATAGTGGAATATTAATAGCATTAAATCTATTCTGAAATGAAAGAGGATGGTTGCAGAGGTGTGTCGACATAGAGGAACAGTGATTTTGCTACAAGAAAAGCATTTCTCTCTTGTTGAAGGACAGAAAACTGCCAGCTTCATGGGGGTGTTTGGGTTTCTCGTTTTTACTTCAAAAGCCGGGGGCCTCGGTTTGACTACGAAAGGCTCATCAGTCCAATTACTGAATAGCCTGGTGGATCAGTTTGGTCAATATGCTAGCTAAGGTCCATGTACCTGGCAGAGGTGTGCTCCTGGTTGGCTCGGTTACGCCTCAAATGTTGACAGCCCAGGCTTCTTCCAGAAGCTGGCACTTGACATGGCTAGATGGGAGGGTCCCTGGATCCTGAGGGTGACTATAACTGTGTTCTGACACGGTGTTGGATCAATCCAGTAGGACTCCTGTCCCAAAATCATCAAATGTGAAGGCTTTAGAGGCAGTTTAGAATGACTTAGATCTTACTGATGCCTGGCGACATCTATACCCCTCAGGCAGGGAGTATAGTTTTTACTCCCATGCGCATAATTCCTATGCACGAATTGACAGACTGCTCATTTCTAGCATCTTAGTAGTGCATTTGAGGAAGGGGATATTTGCCCATCCTTATTTCTGACCATGCCATGCACTACATTTCTGTCCAAGGGTGGGGACCCCACATGGCACAAGAGCCTGAGACTGGACCCTTATCCTTCTTAAAAATCATGCATATCTTACATATATGAAGGAAGTCTACAAGAGTTCTTAACTTTTAACTGCCAAGGGACAGCTCTCATTCAGCCAGATTGGAGGCGTTAAAGGCCTATGGAGGGGTCTATCAATCTCCTTCGCCTCACACATTAAGAAAATGCAATTAGGAGTTAGAACTCCTATAGAGGTAGAATTGCAGCCTATGAAAAGCACATATACTGAACTCCACCTCAACCCTCTGTACAGTAGTTCAAAAGTTAAAATGGAGGTTTAATGCCCTGTCTAGTACACAGCTGGAGAGAACCATACTCTTGTCCAATGCGGATGCCTACTTTGATGGGGATTGGACAGGTAAATATTTGGTGTGGCAACTGAAAAGAAAGGAGAATGCTAGAACAATCAGTCAGATTCAAGATGCACAGGAAACCCTTGTTCAGGGCACCATGGAAATAGGTAACACCTTTAGCAACATTTATAGGTCTTTATATGCTTCTGAGTGCAACCCTTTCAAGAGGAGTATGATAAATTTTTGAGGCATTACCCCTAGAGGGCTTGGGGGAGGATGCTGAGAAGTTGGGCATGCCTCTGTCCAAACAGGAGCTCAGGAGGCTATGGTTGCTCAAAACTGGAAGGCCTCAGGTCAGATGGCCTTCCTATTGATTTTTATAAAGCATTTGACAGTCAATTAATGGAACCTCTTTTGTTACTGTCACTGAGGGCCTGTGAAAGGGTGATCTGCCCCTCCACATGATCTGCAATAATAACAGTCTTGCATAAGCCTGGAAAAGATATTAATAAGTGCACCTCCTACAGGCCGATTTTGTTCCTTACAGCAGACTATAAAATTGTGGCAAAAGCTCTTGCGTCTCGACTGGAGGGTTACTTCCAGGCATCATCCAACCAGACCAATCTGACTTTGTGAAGGGTCAAATGGGAAAACATAACATTAGGTGCACACTTAACATTATACTTAGATGGACTCGCACAAAAGATCTCATGGGGCTGCTGTAGTGGCACTAGACGAAGAAAAGGCTTTTGACCATGTGGAGTGGGTACCTCTTTTACACAATGAACAAGATGGGGTCTGGCCCAGCCTTCTGCTCCTGGGTGGGGGTCTTGTATCATAATCCATCCGTGCAAACTCTGGTCAATGGAGAGCTATCGACTCCCTTTGTATTGGGCAGGAGCATGCAGCAGGGTGCCCTCTCCCCATTGCTGTATGTATTATCCCTGGAACCATTGGGTGTGGCCTTGAGGGTGAATGTGGGCATTAGAGGCTATGGGGGGCATAAAATTGCCATGTATGCGGATGATCAACTACTATACTTGCAGCACCCTGATGAGGATCTACCTAAAGTACATCACCTGATGCAGGCATTCAGTTGTATATCTGGGCATAAGGTCAATTGGCCAAAAGTGAGCTGCTGCCTGTCGGCTCCATGAATCATGCTCAGCTCATAGCTCAACTGGGGGCCTCCAATTGGTGCATAGACTATGCTATTTGGGGGTCACAACTTTCAATATCAGTAGGTGCATTATATCAACTAAATCTAAAACCGCTGTTATCAGAGATTACAGAGGACTGTGGAGATGGGCAGCTTTACCTCTGCCTATACTGGCAAAGTTGGGTTATTAAAATGACTGTCCTTTCGAGGGTATTATAACCTAGCTCTCCCTATTAAAATACCACAAACCCACTTGAAGCAATTAGATGCCATTTTGCACAAATTTCTGTGGAGAGGCGAGCTAAGTTTCCAGATCTTCCCTGCAGAACACACGGGAGAGGGTGGAGCAGGGCTGCCAAACTTTAGGCTCTATTATTGGGCTGGCCAGCTGGCCTTCCTTCCCATGGGAAGCTCTGGACCAGACTGCCCTGGTTGGGTCTGGAGGAGGATATGCTGCAGGGTAATGATACACTAGTTGCACAACTGCGAGACATGAGAGATGCATTTGAGCAACCCTTTACTGCTAACACCTCGAGAGTCTGGCTGTGGGTGCATAGACAGGTAGGGTATACTGGAGTAACTCCCAAATCTCAGTATATTAGACTTAATGCAATCAAGGGTGCAATGCTCCATAATGATGATTCAAAGGTTGTGGATATGGAGGAAAAAGGCCTTCTTACAATAACTCAGATGTATGAATGGGGCATAATGAAAAGCTTTGCACAAATATTTCAAGAGTGGAGTATACCAGTGGGAGATTTCTTTTTATACTTGACAATCCATCAGAGATGTGGGACTGCACTAACCCCTGCATGAATGGGTGGGCTCCGCCTTCCTTTAGAGGAAGAATTGTTCTGTCCTCAATCTGGAACCAAACCCACATCGCTATACTACCATATGCTGCATGGAGCCCTCCCTCATGAGTCTAATCCCAGTCTGGACAGATGGGCGAAGACCTCCAACTACCTATAACATGGAGGCAGTGGGCCACAGCTTGCACCCACTACCAACATTGTTCTCGTAGGCAACAAACTATGACAAATTCAGCTATATTTCCTACACAGAACCTACACAACCCTCTGAGGCTGCATACCATTGACCCTGCTAAAACACACCAATGCCCAAATGTGCAGCAGATAGGGTTGATTTTATCCACCTGGCGCTGTGTGCCCAAAGTTGCCCCCTTCTGGCACTTGATGCACACTCTAATGACTGATGTTCTAGGCTGCAGCCCTTCAAATTCCCTCCTGGAGCTGCTACTTGGGGCAGATCCTATGCACCCAGGCGTAAGGCCTCAAACCCTCTATGGTCTATTGCACTTATCAATGCAAGAAGAGCTATAGCACAAACGTGGATGGCCGCCACTCCTCCGTCAGTTACCAGATGGGTAAAAATGTAAGAGTGTATGCTCCTTGAAAGAGCACAGATGAGTGCCATGGACAGGATGCCCCAATTTGGGGAGATATGGGGCCCCTGGCTGTCAGCAGTGGAAGCCAACTTAATTCGGACTGACTAGTATCACATTGCCACTAAGTGTTTGATCATCATGTGTTTTATTATCTCTGTATGATGTCATTGCACACCTGTTTTTCTTATTGTACATCTGTCAGCATCTGAAATCTGTCTGTACTGTAAGCTCATATACATGCTTTAATAAATAAATTTTACAAAAAACATTAAACTGCCTATTCAACCCTAATCTACCTCAGCATCTTTCTATCTATCTATGTATCTATCTATCTGTCTGTCTGTCTGTCTATCTATTTGTTTGTCTGTCTATCTTTGTATCTGTCTGTCTATACATAGATATACACACACCACACATTTCTATAATATACATATGCATATATATCATGATTTATTGTTTTACCAGGATGAATTCTGTCACATTCAAGGATGTCCTGGGATGGATGATACAGACTACAGTTACAATTGTACAGAAATTGTTTCTTGCATAATTAGATAGTAATTCGTGTTGAGAATCTTGGGAATACACAGCTATTCTGGTCAGCATTGAGATAACAAAACAGTATAACTAACACAGTATATGCAGTCATGAGTATACAACTTTAGACTAGAAAGCAAGTTGATTTTCAAGAAAATGCCAACTAACAGGACTAGCAAATGTAGTGAACACTGTGACAATAGCAGAATCAACATCAACAGTAGTGGTTATGAGTGTCAGCATTTAACATTGTCAGGGAATGCTACTAAACCAAATATTTGAAAACAGTATGCAATATCTTAGATCCCTGCTCCTTTTACTATAGGTTGTTTTTTTATTCCATTGCTTATCAACTAAATCTAAAACCTGAAAAATACTGAATGTATTTGTCCAAAGTGCATGCTAAATCTAGTTAGCTAAAGATCTTCTGAGAAGAGCTCATGGGTGCATATCCTGAACTGGTTTTATTTATGTGTGTATGATATATTGAGGAACATAATTTCTTATGGCTCTATTTGACCATAAGTAAAGATTTCCATTCTCCTAGCATTGAGAGAGGAGCAGTTCAATGCCTCAGAGAGTGAGCAATGATAGGTCCTTGTGGGCAGTCCATTAATGAAGCCAATGTACAATATTTATACATGCTTACAGCCTGAGTCTTTTCTATAATCATTTTCTATGCCTCTTATCAGTCTAATGGCCATTGCAAAATATGAAGAAAAGTACCATCTTATCTGTAACTGGGCCTCTGTCCTAAACAATGCTGGGCAAAGTAAACAAAAATGTGTGTCACTATAAAATATAAACAATATTTTAAACTCATCTCACAGAAAGTTGATAAGGGGCATTAATGGCTTCCTATCCAGTTCTTATTATCCAGGGTGATGACTGGCTAGGTTAACTCAGGTAGTGTAGCCTAGTAGTTAGAGAGAGAGAACTGTATACTAGGAGATCCAGATTTGAATCCACCAAGTTAACTTTATCACGTTTGAAAAGCTCTGAAAGCAAAAATAATAAGTACAATAGTGTGACATAAAGATGAAACAAAACCAATTACTGCCTTTCAAATATCAACTGTCTTGATGCTCTGGAATTTTCCTCTAGCTTACAATTATTATTATACCTTTTTTCAGCAGTGGACAACTGATGTGACAGGTTGAAAAAACCCTGTCCCATTTGTTATGAAGAGTTAAAAGCAAGGATCTATTTTGTTCTCCTCTTTTCTGCCACTTACCATGTGACTTTGAGCAAGTCTTTTAACTACCTAGTTTACTTTGTAGGAGTAAAATACCACTACAAATGTGCTGTTGTATCTCAGCTGTGCTATCCTGAGCAAAGAAACTGTGAGTTCTGAAACAAAAACTATGCTACTTTAGCAGGCCATGAGCTGCCCATAACAGAATAGAACATCACTTAGTATTACATAAAGTAGCATTATTTGTTAGTCGGCAAAAAATATTTTTATTTTCTACAATAATACCCATTGGATTCATGTGCTCAGTATCTAGATGCATAGGTCAGGAAACAATTTGTAAGTAGTGTTTCATCATTATCAATAGCAATAAAATAAAAATAAAAGAACATTTGTACAGGATAGCTCTTTATATAGGCAGTTCAAAAAGCAAAGTACTATATCTGAGACTCTGTTTAAAATCTCCATCTCTCTCTCTCTCTCTGTCTCTCTCTCCTCTCTGCAAACATTGCTCTCTTTTTATAAGATGTATTTTCCAGCAGTTTAAACTCTGCATCCTGATTGTTTATTTATTTGAGAAATCGGAATTACAACCCTTTGAGCCATGGACTCATTTCCAAAGGCTCCACATCAGATACAGTAATAGCAACAATAATATACAATAAAGTACAAGAGGGTACAAGCAGGTAAAGAGAAGCTGTACACTTACAGGTAATGGAGGATATCTATACAAGCAGTAGCTAATCAGTGGAGAATGACATAGTCAGGGAACAGGCACATTGTAACAGTGCAAAAGGTAGGAACAGGCTGTTCAGTGGTTAGAGCTGTGCAAATTACAGACTTATGATACTCAGTGGACAAGTAAGCTGGAGATGAAGGGACCACAAGAAGCAAATAGAGCAAATACAAAGTAGGTCAAAATTAGTGTTAGGTTACAATTGGTGGCTAGCAAAAAGAATATGCATTATACTATACAATTGGTAGCTAATAGGTGAACAGTGGGTACATAAAGAATTGACCTATCCAGTTTAATGAAATGGGCATCAACACAAAGAAGAAATCTATCTAGCAGTGAGCAGCCCACAGGGTTTTATCTGAAGAATAATATAGTGTAAGTTGCATCTCCTGTTTCTCACAAAATGTACCAGAAAGTTGTTTCTTTCCTGTGACCAGCCTGAACAGTACATCCAGTCTCTACATGTGCAAAAAATAGAACATTCTGTCCCAGACATTTTTTTTTAGACAATTCTGTTAACAAGCTTGTGGAGATCAAAGTACATCTCAAGGGTTAACCCTTGTGTTCCAGATTGACACCTTCTTTAATAAACCCAAATAGCTTTCTGTACTAATTTCAAGCAATATAATCATATACATTTGCAAATGAAGGACTCCCAGTTTCACATAAAGATTCACATAGTTTTTAACCACAGGGAAGCATGGGGAAAAAGACCAAATAGAAACAGAAAGTGATGGAAGGGAGATAATATGGGAAGATTTGGGACCATTGGAGTGGCCAATTTCTAGGTGTCACAAAGAAAATTTGATTGCATAATCAGATAGGAAAGAGACACACAAGTGACAGAAAAGAGGAGGACAAAATAGATCCTTACTTTTAACTCTTCAACAAATGGGACAGGGTTTTTCAACCTGTCACATTCAAGTTGTGTCCACTGCTGACAAAAGGTATAATAGTAATTGTAAGCTAGAGAAAATTCTAGAGCATCAAGACAGTTGATATTTGAAAGGCAGTGATTGGTTTTTGTCTATCTTTATTTCACACTATTGTACTTATTATTTTTGCTTTCAGAGCTTTCCAAATGTGATAAAGTTAACCAAAGTTATTGTACAAATATATATGCTTCTGCTGAGTATGTTTTATGAATTGAGGAAGATAAGGAAAAGAGAAGAACATTAAAGGGAAGAAAATATGAGAAATGATAAACAAATGGTAGATAATATGAGTAAATAACAAAAAGGATACAATGGAGAAGGATAAGGAAGGCTACAAACTCACTTAGTACAATAGGATAAAAAAATGTTATTTGACCAAGAAGATAACAGGGCTGAAACAGCTTTAAAATAAAATTGACTCAAGGTTGGAGCTATGCTAAATCTGTACACCCTCTAGGAGGTTTGACTTTACCTTGAGGAGCATAATAGAGTTGGAGGGTCCATGGAGGGTTGGGAAGTAGATACAGTAGGTAAAAGTAGGTTAAAGCCATTGAAGAATTTGAGATTGGGTGGAAGGATTGAAAGGTGTTTGGGTGGATAGATTTACTTTATAGAAGCACAGATGTTTTGGTGGTGTGAAATACCCTTACAGCATTCAGAGCACCAGCATTACAGTGCCAGGCAATCAGGTACCAAATACAGGGTTCCGGCCTCCCACCCAAGGTCCACCATCCCTGGATTAGGAATCCTTAAGTAAGGGGGGTGGAGGGGCACAGCTGCCCACAAGAGGGGTTGCAGGGAATGATTGATGACAGTGCCGATTGGCTCCTTAATTGCTTGGCACCAGAATGCTGAAGCATTCTGAGGGTGGAACCAGTTAAATAGCTATGAAAAGAGTAGCTGTTGTAAACATTAAAAAGTGGACAAAAACAGAAATCAGCTCAGAAATATATTGTATTATGAAAGACAATCCTGTTCATCCCAGGATACTCTACTTACCTCCTAGAAAGGAAATACACAATAAGCAGTCCGCCCAAGGGTTGTAGCAGTTGAAGCTTTGTTGGTGGCTCCTCCTCCCTCTTACTTGGACTGTAGGTAGGGTTTCACCCTCAGAGGCAGGAGGGTAGGAATGCACTGCCTCTGGGATGGAGCTAGGAAGGCCACCTTCTTGACACTGATGTCTGGCACAGGGGAGAAGTTAGAGGGTTAAAAGAGCATGCACAATCTGGACTCACATTTATTCTCCTCCACCAATCAAGATTCCCACCCACCTGCATTTGTAAAATAGTTTTTTTTAAACCAGGCTCAGGTAGCATAGGAAACCCTTTTCACCTCACATGGGAGATTGCTTTAAGAGTCAGGGAGAATTTTCTCATTATTTTATTTTTTCAAAGTGTTTTCAGGTTTTTTGCCTTTTCCAAAGGGCTTGGATGTCTCAGAAGACCAATGGTGCAAGGTGTATAAGGAAGAATCTGCTTCTGCCTAGACTGGTTCTTTCCTGGTTGGCCTAAGGTGGTGGTAGGAGAAGTCAGACGGCTGGCTCCTTAGTATGAGCATGTCATCGACCAACCTTACTGGGCTTGTCCTGCAGTTGCAGCAACACCACCACATATAGGTAGGTGCTTAGCAGCTGGCCAGAGGGCACCTTTGCTCTTGGAAGCTGGTTGTCTTTGAGATGGTACATTGATCCCATAAATCTGGGCTCTTCATGTGGGAAAGGACCTGCAGAGGTCTGAGGTTCACTTGGCAAGACTCCCAAGCTATTTGCTTCACTTGCATTTGTTAGATTAAATTTGTTCAACTAATACATTGTTGTGACCATTTCTTCCACAACCATTTTAAGTGTGTTTGCCTAAGGAAATTGGGGAGAGTAGCCAGGCCTACTAAAACAATGGGCACAATTTTCAAAAGGCAAACTATGATGCAAGGTGCCTGCTTCAAATGGGGTGATACAAGTGGCATCCTGCATCATAGTTTGCGGCAATGCCAAGTTTCAAACACCAGCTATGGCAAAATCAAGATGCAGTGCAGCAAAGCCCCATGCACCACCTTTGTGGCAAATGGTCAGTGTACCAGGTTGCAAGGGTGGTTGCTCCACAGTGGTGCTGCACCATCCCTTATTTGCTATTCCACAAGCCCCAGTGTAATCACAATGGGGCTGCCTTTAAACCAGTTAGAAGGTGGGTATAAGTGCCATGCAGCACTGCCTGGCAGGATGGTGATTGGAGGACTGCAAGAAGAGGACTGAGGGCAGAAGAAGCATGGGGAGCCCTTTGGGTGACAGAAGGATGGTGGCAATGTGCAGGGGATTAGGTAGCACCCTGTGGGGTGCCCTGTGCTATTACAGATAGCTGATCAGTCCTGGTACAGAGGTCTGGCAGAAAGGGACTGGGACCCAGCCTCAGAAGAATACAGCCTCAACACCTGCCCCATTGGTGCCACAGACACTAACACTTTTGGTGTGCAGCAGTGGCTGCAGGTTGCGAGTACAAGTGGTGGCTGAGAACTGTCCCTGGGCACCGCAGCAGTTCCCTGGTATCAGGCCCCTTGGGTGGAGGCAGGCTGCAGCTAGCCAATGGGGTTGGGGACAGTAGCACCTATCAGGCAGGTGCCTGGGCTGTATCCTTCTGAGGCCGTGTCCCAGTCCCTTTCTGACAGCCACCTGTACTGGGGCTCATCAGCTGTCTGTAATAGACCAGTGCACCCCCACAGATTGCCACCATGCCTCTGTCACCCCAAGATCTAACCATGCTTCTTCTGCTCCCAGTTCCCTCCTGGCATGTGTTTCCCCACCTTTGGAGCCTTAAGTGTTGCACCAGGTTGGGGGTTGATGGATCCTTTTGTCAAAGCCTGCAGGTGCACCAAATCTCAGGTTTTGAGCACAGAGGACCCTCATTTTTAAAATTATGGCACAGGGTCGCTGATGTAACCTGAGATTGCCACAGCCCTATAATCATCTCAACTTGTGGCTCTCTAAGGGCTGTTTGAAAATTGAGGCCAATATATTCTAAACAGACTGCATAATTGGAAGGCTTGGACTGTAGTTCAGTGGACAAGCAGCCAGCCACAGCCACTTTCCTGACCTATATTAGCAGTTCCTCTCAGCCTCCTTCTGAAGCACTTTTTTCTTTGCTGGCCAGAAGCTCTGTCTGTCTGTCCTCTGCAGCTGGCTGGGGTCACCCTGGGGCCTGCGTCCCCTGCATTGCTGCTTCTGTTTGTCTCTGCTGGACTTCTGCATTTGTTTTCCTGCTTCTGGTTTGTATTTTGCCTCTGGCTGTGTGCTTCTTTCTGTCATTACACCTTGTTTTCTGTGTTTGTGTTTTTTTGGGCCTTGTTCCCTGTTCTCTGTGTTTGTGTGTTTTGGTTTTGTCTTTTGGGCTTTGTTTCTAAGCTCCTGGCATATTGCTACTCCAGAGCTGATTTTACTTGTCTCAGTCTCCACAACTCTCAAATTATTTGCAATTCAACTGCAACAATTATCTGTGTGTTTCAGCTCGACCATAGCTGCTATGCTGCACTTAATTGTTTTCCACCTGACTCAGGCTCACACTGAACCATAGCTATGCAGCTGAATCATGCTCTCTCAACTCATTCTGCTTATCTCATTGCTGCAGTTTTATTGCACTGCCAGGTGATAGCTGCTTCAGAGCATGGTTTCTCCTTTCTTTCTATGTTTATTGAAGTTTACAACTCAGTGTACTCAATACAGATGCTGCTTCTATGTTTGTACACTGTTATATTCTAGATGTCAGCTAAGCTACTTCTGATGCTGTCAACTAGTTTCAATACCTGCATGTGGGTCTTGGCCTTCCATCACTTTCTTGTTTTTCCTACTGCGGGGACATGGAGGTGTTTGGGGAGTCATGGCCCTGTGTGGCTAATTACTTATGATCTAAATTCTGTCTCTACCACTAACAAATCATCAGAGTATGTGTCACCTTTATTGGCTTTTTAATGCCTGGTTGGTTTGCTTCACTATTCACAGTGCTGCTTCATTGCTACTTTGTTTGCAGACCTACATGCAGGTTCGACCATTGCTACACTGTTACTGACCTTTGTGCAGGTCACTGTTATACATAATCTTTTGCTTATCTACCACCATCCCTTTGGCTTCAGCCTCTGGAATGTCTGCTGTGCTCACTACTGCATCCGACCTTGCAAGGTCTTAGCACTTAATGCTCATTCCGCTCCTTATCAGTTCTGGGGCATGCCAGCCATACCATTCTGATGCAGGGTTTCCTGCAGCCAATGGTCTCGCCTGCATTTTAAGTATGCATCTTGAGCATGCCTGACTTGGGGCTGAGTCCTTCTCACCTGGCCTGTAGCTGGAATATTCTCACTCCAGGCTTGGCTTAGCTGTTTGTTGATGCGACAGCAGTTCCTGGTGAGAATTTAAGACTAGCTGTGAAGGGTGGTTACTCTGATCTCCTTTGGCTCCAGTGGATCCACTACAATGGTTATCCATTGGCTTTAGTGGTTTCCCAAAAGGCATCTTTACTGCATGCTCCTGTGACTGCCTCTGGTTCACCTGGTTTGAGTTTGAGGCGAGTAAACCAAGTGAGTGCCTCGGTAGTCGTTGCTCTCCTCCCCACCTTGGTTGCCTCCTATGTTGCAGAGCACTCTCGAACCTTCCATGGCATTCCCACTAGAGGAGTTGAGCAAGGCTTTCCACCAAATTGGAATATTTTCTACCTCTCTTTAATTGAGTTTCTAAATTGCAGCTGCAGAGCCATCACTAAATAAAATATCCCAGCCTTGAGGGAAGGTGACTAGGTCTTGGATCCCTAGAGATTTCTTCCTCAAATGTTTTTTCTCTTCTGTGCCTCAGATCATAAAAGTTAGTTAGCTGTAGGTAATGTGTCCTAGTTCTATTAGGTAGGTTCTGCTGTTGGATGGAGGTGGATGGTGTTCCTACTTGCCGTTCCCTCTCTCCTTAGGAGGTCTCTTCATTCTCTAGCACTACCCACCGAACTCATGCTATTGCTAACCTATGCATCTCATTATGTTATCAAGGCATCTCATTACATTATTAAGCTGCCTGATGCTTAATCTACTACTCGTCACAGCTCCTGCTTGCTTATATGCTTCATACTACTTCATTCTTTTGGGGTCCTCCTAAGGTACTTCTAGCCATGGGGAATCATCCTGTGGTACCTCTAGGGGTGGGACACTCTTTGAGGGTTCCTTGCCTTTGGTACCCTTGTAGGTGGTAATTCCTGTGGAACAGAGAGGTGAATGGCCAAAACCAAACTAACACAGTTGCCCAAGCATAACACTATACTGGCTGCATAGGCCATTGAATTGGAAGGCTTGGCCTGTAGTTCAATGGACAAGCAGCCAGCCCTCCCACTTTCCTGAGCTATATAAGCAGTACTTCTCAGCCTCCTTCTGAAGCCCTCTTGTCTTTGTCCCACCATCCTCTACTCTTCCTCCAATGGCAGCACTTCTCTCATTGGGATCCTTCCTAAGGTATCTTAGCCACGGAATCATACCATGGCGCTTATGGGTGGAACCCTCTTCAAGGGTTCCTTTGTCTTTGGTACCCCTACAGGGTGGTAATTCCTCTGAATAGAGAGTGCGAATGGCCAAACCAAACTAACACAGTTGCACAAGCATAACACTATACCGCCGCGTAGGCCATTGAATAAAGACACAAGCTTTCATAGAAATAGATACTTTAGATGTGTATACTGGTTAGAATTTCTTTTTAACATGGATTATCAATGGATTGACTGACCCTGTGAAGAGAAAACTAATTTTAACAATGCAAGGAGGGAAAAGATTGTCTCATACTGCAAGAAACCCATATAAATCAGGGTGAGGCTTATAAGGTAAACACAATGTGAGGAGGACAAAGACAGCACTGTTAATGTAACACAATATCAAGAGGAGCTGCAATCCTAATAAAAAAATTAGAATTATAAGGGAGTACATTTCAGATCTTCAAGGTAGATTTCTAATAATATTGTGGGGAATTAATGAATCAAACATTACTCAAGCAAAGATATATACACCCAATAAAGATGAGACAAACTTTTTGAAGCAAATTGTTCCTCAATTTAACACAGTGGCCAGGATATTCAAAGGGGTTGCGCATGGTGCAACAGTGTTGTGCCATGCACAACCCTGATATATTCCAGCATGATATTCAAATGGGGATGTTGCACTGTGCAAATCCCGATGCGCCCAGGCGCACCAGTAATAATGCAATGCAAGTGCGGGGGTTCATGCCATGTTTGGCACATCCCAATATTCGAGACCGGGATGTGTGGGCGACATGCATGCACACACCTGCCTTGCACCGCACAGGGGGTGCAAAGATCCACCGAAAAAAGGGAGAAAGGCCTGGCCACCCACAGGTGAGCTGCCATGTTACAGGTGCAGCATGGCAGCCACCAGCTGTGGTGGCCACCTGATCTCAGAGCCATGGTCCATGTCATCGCACCCCCACTCGCTCAATGGCTCCAGAAAGAAGAAACTCCATGGTGGTCCAGTGGACCTGCTCCTCAGCCCAATCGCAGGCGAAGTTAAAAATAGTATCCCTGGTGGTCCAGTGGACTGAATCCAGCCTGATTGCAGGCTTTGTGAAATAAAATGTATCCCTGGTGGTCAGTGGACCCGCTCCTAAATCTGATCGCGGGCTTTGTAAATTTAACAATCCCTGGTGGTCCAGTAGTGCGTCCTCCCCACCGCCCACTCAGTCCGCAGCCTCCCCCACTCCCCCAGTCAGCGGCGGGTGGCAGCTCCACCCGCAAGCCGCCCGGCTGACGCTGGACTGACAGCGTACAACTAGTATGGCTGTCACGCTCATTTCCGCAAGGATGTGCAGACTGTACTGTGCAACACAGTCCCAATACGTGAATGGAAGTCATTCACATATCAAGACTGTGTAGTACAGTATGGTCTGCATGCCCATTGGCCCACACTAAGGACCAATGAGCGATATCCCATTGCCATGCTGTCATTTGGCAGGTGGTCAGTGGCTTGCGGGAGGGGAGCTGCCACCTGCCGCTGACCAGGGGAGCGGGTATGGAACTGGAGTAGGCGTGGAGAGGGGGTACCGCTGAACCACCAGGGATTGTTAAATTTACAAAGCTCATGATCGGGTTTGGAGCGGGTCCACTGACCACCAGGAATACCTTATATTTCGCAAAGCCTGTGATTGGGTTGGGAGCAGGTCCACTGGACCACCAGGGATAGGATTATGTTTACAGTACCTGTGATTGGGCCAGGAAGCAGGTCCACTGGACCACCAGGGAGGAATTTACTTTTAAGAAGCCCGCGATCGGGTGTTGGGGTGCTTGCCACCGAGGTGCAGGGGCGTCAGTCCCCGACGGCTACAGCATGGTGCCAGATTGCAAGTCACCCGGGGATCAGTGCATACCATGCAAATGGGGCCATAATGACATGCAAATGGCCCCATTTGTGTCTTGCATACATAATTGCCCCATTTGCATACTGACCACTGAATATCGTGGTTCCTGCACCTAGTGTAACTGCACTTGTTCATCCCCAGCTCCTCACTTACTACTTGTGCTGGTGCAGTGCCCACTGCCATGCGCAATGCAGGCGACCATAGTGCCATATTCAACAGTGCTGGGCCATGGTACAGCACCATTGAATATCACCAGATCACACCCTGGTGCATCCAAGTTGTGCTGCGCCAGGCTTGCACCCCAGCCTGTCACAGTCTGAATATCCTGGCCAGTATCTGCAGCCATATTTAATAGGAGAGATTTTAACACAATGCTTGACAAAACTTGGACACTGATAACTCAACTAGAAATGGATCCCAAACAGCACAAGCAATTCAGCATAAAATGCAAGATTTTACATTTGTGTATTTTTGATAGCACATCATTTAGACTGTAAATTATTATCTTTTTATCTCTCTATCATAACATATATTTCAGAATTTATTTATTTCTAGGTTTGAGATAATTTTTGTGAATGGTAGTATTTACCTGATATGAAGGTACTGGCCCGGATATTCAAAGGATTGCGCCTGCGCAACAGAGTTGCACCAGTGCAACCCACAGTGTGCCCCAGCAGGATATTGAAAATGCTGCCCACACAACGCAAATCCTGATGCACCAGGGCGCAATGTAATTGTGTGTGGTGCAGATGCAGGGGCATGCCCATGTATATGAGGCACATCCTGATATTCAGCCTGGGATGTGTGGAGCATATGCTGGCGCAACCCTGTATTGCTCCACATGGGGTGCTGAAAGTTGAGCCTGTGCAGAGTAGGTACAAATCCTGGCCACCCACAGGCGGGCTGCTGTATTGCAGGGTGCAACACAGCAGCCCAGCTGTGGTGGTCACCTGCCAGAACACCTTCATAAGCACAACCTGGTGGTCAAGTGGAACCCCACCTGTTGCCATGATCGTGATAAATGAGGTACAGCTCAGTCCCTGGTAGTCCAGTGCCCCCAAGTCCCCAAACCCCCAATAAATATGATAATTAGCCATCCCTGGTGGTCTAGTGGTCCCCCTCCCACCTGAGTCCCTGATAAATGTATAACTGACCATCCCTGGTGGTCTAGTGGAACTCCCCACCCATTGCCGTGATTGTGGTAAACCTCCAAAGAAATGCCCTGATGATCCAGTGGCACCCCCACCCCTCCCTCCCACACAGAACCCTTGCCCACCCTGCTCACCCCGTCATCAGTGGGCAGCTCAGCCCACCACGAACCACCTGCCGCCCGCCCGATGACAGGTACAGTATGGGTTGGAAGTCCATTGGTCCCCAGTGTGGACCAATGGGTTTGCAGGCATACTGTACTAGATAGTCCCAAATATGTGAATGAAGTCCACACTGGGACCAATGGGCTTACAGCCCATACTGTACCTGTCATTTGGCGGTGGCTGGGCAGTATGCAGGTGAGTTGCAGCCACCCACTGATGACAAGGGGACTGGGTGACAAGGGTTCTGTGTGGGTGGGGTGCCACTGGATCACCAGGGCATTTCTTTTGAGGTTTACTGTGATCACGGCAATGGGCTGGGGTTCCATGACCAGGGATGGTCAGTTATACATTTATCAGGAATTGGGGACTCGCTGGGAGGGGGACCACTAGACCACCAGGGATGGTCATTTATTATATTCATCGGGGACAGGGGGTGGCCACCACACTACCAGGGATTACTGTTTATACCTATACCGCAATCATGTTACAGGGTGGGGGATGCCCCGGGATCCCCACTGAACACGCCATGCTGTGCAGGACACCAGGCACAAGTCATCAGGATGCTCATGCCAGTACATGCGAATGGGGCCATAATGACATGCAAATAGCCCCATTTGCACCTGCATATATTATGGCCTCATTGCATGCCCCCCGTTGAATATCGTGGGTGATGCACCTAGTGCAACTGCACTTGTGCTGGTGCATCCACATGCTCCCTATCTGTGGCTTGTGCCGTGAAGTGCCACTGTGCCATGCGCAGTATGTGCATTACCCTTGCCATATTCAATGGTGCTGGCCATGGTATATCACTGTTGAATATCACCTGGCCCTGGCCTGGCCCTGGCACTGGCGTATCCCATTGCGCTGCATCCAGGTTTGCACCACTGCCTGGCGCGTCTGAATATCCAGGCCCCTGTGTTTTACTATCAGATTAATGTCCTATGTTTTTGGATTTGGAATCCAGGGAGACAAAGAAACATTGAGATTAGACCCCGATTCTCAAAGACAACCAATTTATAAACTATAAAGCTAAGTAAAGCAGAATATTCTCTAAAATACATCAAACACCCAATATGACATTAAATACTTTATGGGATACATATAAGGCATATATCTGAAGTCTTTGCATTTCGTAGTCTGCCAAGAAAACAATGAGTGGAATGAACAGCTACTGTACTACATCTAGAGGGGAAAATAAGAAAAACACAAATCAGACACTTTAAAACCAATGGGATATTATAGTGTAGATAATTATTGAAATTAAAAATGAAAATGATAATGTATAAGAACTGAACGATTGAGTCAACTCACCAGAGTAAAGTATTACCCTCAGTCAGATAAATCTGGAAGGTGCTGTCTTATTTATGTATTTATTTTTAACAAGAACAAGCAGAGGACAATTCACATGATCGGATCCAAGACAGATACAACACATATAACTAATCATGACAAAATAAATAACCAGTTTAAAACTTTTATGAGACCTTTCATAGATCAAAAATAGAAACTAAAACTAATTCTTCTGTTCTACATAATGCAACCCTCTATACGATGACCAGAGAATAGAAAATGATTTAGAAAAGAATCTTGTAGACAGGAAGTGGAGGCAATTATTAAAACACTTTAATGAGGTAAGCTCCAAGGCCAGGCAGCTTCCCAATAGAATTTTAGAAAATATTTCAGCAAGTGATGAAGCAAATATTAATTTATCTATTTAATTCTTTTTCAGACATAATTAGTGCCCCCAGCTTTAAAAAAGCTTTGATCTTAGTAATTGCAAAAAGACCCAACTAAATCTTCATCATATAGATTGACTTTGCTAGTAAATGTAAATGATAAAATTATCACTGTATTAGCACAAAGATTAAGATGAATTCTTATGGACTGGTAAATAAAGATAAAATAGGTTTCATTAAAGGTAGAAGACAAGGCAATGGTATTCAGAATTTATATTGTATTTTATTTATTAAATTTTGTTGATCCGGTAGGCCCACTGAGACTAGAAGTCCTTTTGAGGGGCACTGAGGAAGGATACAGATGGTAACCAACTGAAACTGAACAAGATTAAGCTGTTGGTATTTTTAGTGCATGGGGAAATTTGGCCAGGACACTGGGGAAATTCCCCTACTCTATACCTGCAGGGGTGTTGTCACTTCACCGGTGGGATGGAGGGACCCAGTTCACAACCGGACACAGGAGGAGGAGGAGGAAATGATGATGTGGCAGGAGAGCAGGCTGTGCTGCAAGGAGGAGGCCAGATTTCAAGGCCTACATTCTCTTTACATGTACAGAAGGCAGACAGGGAGCTGGTGGTTGTGGAGAAAAACTTATGGACATGGGAAGCAACTACACAGAATCAAAAATGATGTTGGAAACTGGAAAGAGTGGTACAGTAATACTGAAAACAGAAGATGTGAGTAAGGAATCAGCAGTAACTAAAGAGTAAGAATTAACTGAGAACTTGAATGTGATGCAGCAAGAAATTTTGAAACTTGTCTGGTTCAAGAAGAACATCATATGTTGGAAAAAATTGTTTTACAGAGCAATTAGTCATTTTACAGTCTGTAAAGGTTTCTGTCATCCTGAACCCTGGGCCTGTCAAACACCCTGATGACACAGCTACTCCTGACAATGCCTAGCAGGGTTGGGTGAGTCTGAAACTGTTTTCATTGTTTCAGCGATAAATAAGGTTGGCAGCAAAACACCCTTCTGGTGTGTGCCTAGAGCCTAGTTGTTCTACAAACACTTTCTTTTTTCTCACAAATGAAAGTCCCCTCTTGCTGAAAATTGCGAGTTTCCTTGCATTCAAACTCACAGCTCCTCGTTAGCACAGCACAGTCCTTTACAACAGCACAGACTCTAGTAGCTAAACCTGGAAATTCTACTAAGACTTCAGGTCAGACTGGCAGTAGTAGCACTACTCATGTGCGTGCCTAGAGTCTGAACCCCATAGAAAGTCTTTTGATGTTGACTCTGTTTCTGCTTTACAAAGCGAGCAACACTTGCGCTGTGACAACTTATGGATACAACTCCTGCACTGCCTTCCCTGTAATTACTCTTTCCAAAATGGTAGGTTTTGTTTTAAACACCAAACCTGTGGAAACTGAGTCCAATATTGTTTACCAAACTCGGCCCAACTTTCAGGAGGGCACTACAAATGTTATATTTGGACATAAATTACCAAATGGGGCAGCACAGCAGAAGATATTACAGGAAGGGACAGAACAAGAGGGAAAGGAGACAGATAATAAGAACATGAAACATTTTCACCCTGATTCTACCCTTCAAATAAACCTACTGTCTCCACTTCCATTAATGTTGATCCATCAGGTACTCAGCCCACTGATACATGGACTCCTCAAAAGCACTCTCAGGTGCAGGATGGGCACAATCGACAGGTTTTGATTCCTGACCCCTCCTGGGACATTTCGCTCTCTCAAGCTTCAGCAGAATGGAAGCCCAGGATTCCTTCTAGCCCTTTACCAGACAGTCCTTTAAAACTGACCATCAGACCATTACTTTGCCTCCTGTTCCTTCTCCTAAAATTACTTCCTCAAACATTGACACTACTGACTCCTTTCTACCCTTGAAACCTGGAAAAATACAGTGAATCCTCCTCCCTTGGATTCAGGAACTTCACAAGACTCTAAACCCTTATTATCTGATCTTTTTCTAAATCTAAACAAGAAGCAGCTCCACACAGGAATGCAGTTCGCATCAGATATAAGGAAAGGTTAGAAGATAGACCAGATAGATATTACATGGGGAAAGTGTTACTTGAAAGATTCTTTACATTTTTCACGAGAGAGGTCTATGCATTTATTAATATCTCTGGAGAAGATAATTATGGTGTGAGTTTGAACCTCTTATGCACTAGATCTGTTCTGGGAAAGGTATGGGCAGGTTAAGACGTCTCCAGCATGGACCCTTTTGTCATTATACCCTGACAAAACCATTGATAAAATATGTAACAGTTATGTTTTGTAATGAAGGGGTTCATGTTGATGACATCACATATTGATATCATGAAATGTGAGGTACTAAGTGCACTAGAGTATATTCCTGACAGTGAACTATTCTGGACTTGGGGATGGAAATACAAAGTAAAACTCTGTCAAGGGGATACTGGCGTAGAACATATTCCTAATTCTCTCCTTTTGGGTACAGACCATGGGGTCTGTTTCTACACTGGTCAGCCTCAGGCCTGCTACAAGTGTGGATCCCATACTCATCTCTCTAGTACCTGTGATAAATCTAGGTGTAACAATTGTGGAGAGATAGGACACAGCACCATGCAATGTGCTAATCATACTTGCTGTGACCTCTGTGAGGAATATGAGCATATCTTTAGTGACTGCCCTTGGGCAGCAAGAAACAGAGCAAATTGCATAAGCCCAGAATTGCTTATCCAGCAGGCACAAGATTCAGCTACACCTGTGGTGCCAAAACTCTGTCCTCCTGATTGTGCTCCTCAGGACCCCCACCTCCCCCACCCCCACAACAACTCCCCCTTTGATTCTTTCTACCTCCTCAGTCACTGAAACTCTTCCTGCAGTTTCTAATGTAATTTCTGATGATCCAACATCACAGGATGGTACTCCACAGGCCCATGTATGGCAGATCACTACCCCAAACATGCTCACTCCAGTTTGTTATGAAGACATAACTACTTCCCCAATAGAAAGCTCTGACTTATCTATTCCTGACCCTTTGCCCGTAGGAGATCTTCAGGTTTTCAAAATCCATTTCATCTGACCCTCCCACCCCAGTGGAAACTAAAAACTCGTATGAAGCTTTGTTTACCTCTTGAGGGACTCGAATGGAGGTGGAAGATTCTGACTCATGAAATCAGTTAATGACCAAGGTTCCCAGATGAGTTACGGATGGATATTATAAAGGAAAAGGAAGAAACGAGGGAAAAACTTAGTTGATTGTTCATCTGGAATTTGTCGAATGGTTAGTGGTCTGGTTTGTTTCCTAAATGTGCATAGTCTGCTGAATTATGATAATAGAGGTGCTGTGTTTCAATTTTTCCATGATATGACCATTGATGTTTGCTTTATCTAGGAAACCTGGATGTATACAGAAGATCAGATTCGACAGTTTCAGCAGGAATGGATCTGGGCATCATCATATTGGTCCTTTGGCCCTGATTCAATGATGGGGTTGGGATACTTTTTCATTCTTTTAGTTTCACTTTATGCAAATTATTTGATTTAGTACCTGGGAGGGCCTTGATTTTGGATGGTCTATGAAATGATATGGACTGTAGATTCATGTCTGTTTATAGTTCACAAATAAAGGTGGAAAAATTAAGCCTTTTAAAAACAATTTAGCCCTTTTTGGTAACCCATTATAAAACATCTTTATGTGGGGAGTTTAATTGTAGTTTGATCACAGGAACAAAAGGAAAAAGAAGAAGGGAAAAAGTATACTGTGACTCTAATGCATTGACAAAGATGATTTCTACTGCCGATTTGTTTAACTGTCATTTACTCCATACAAAAGGTCATAATTTCATATATAAGTGTAATAATTACACCTCTATAATAGACTACATTTTATTTCTTCAAATGTTCCTAAAGGGTCTCTATCCATTATACCTGTTGCATTCTCAGATCATTTATTGCTACTTTTCTCATTACATCAATTTGCCACTAGATCCACTTTGCATGGTAGATTGAAACTTAATGTCTCTGTTTTAAAAGATTCTATGGTCATTAAGGATATGACAACCTTGCTTCAAGCAAGATTGTCAGCTGAATTTCTGTACCCTGACAAGGGTGAATGGTGGATGGACACAAAACTGATGTTAGGTTGGTTTTCAAACATGGTAAAGAATTGAAAATAAAGAGTTTGTAAACTATTTATCCCTCAGACAGCAGTTACAAAGATTAATTTTTCTGTTGAATCTTTCTAAATATAATTATTCTTCTCAGATCTCTACTGTAAAGGAAGCCATGAACACTTTTGAAACTGCTAGAGCAAAATCTATTAAGTCACTTTTGATAGATGGTACAAAAAACCTCCCCATAGGTGACCCCTATGAGGCCTGTAAAACTTTGAAAAATAAAGTTTCTCTGGATTCTTTGGTTTCCCAGATGGATGGAAAGTGACTTTACTAGAGTATCTAGAAGCGATGATTCAGCAGCATGATGCACCTTTAAATCCACATTCAGATGGCTCACCTACTGATAGAACAGATTTTTTAAAATCAGTTGTAGTTCCAGATTTTCCATTAGAAGTCTTAAAACTACAATCCCCATTACCAAAGTGGAAATCACACAGGCCATTAAGGCTTTATGACCTCATACTGCTCCTGGCTTAGATGGTATCCCTCACACATTTTATAAACAATTTTGTTCGCAATTGGTAGAAAGCTTATTTATAACTTACACTTACTGGTTTCATAACAATACCATACATCCTTCCTTTTCTGAAGGGTTACTATTTTACCTCTATAAAAAGGAGACCACTCTCAAATTAAAACTGAGACCCATAGTTTTACTCAATACAGACTATAAAGTTCTTGTACATATTTTAAATGCCTGCCTAAAGGCTTATGCCTCTTGGTGATTTCCCCAGTTCAATATTGTGGTCTGCCAGACAGGAATATTCAACAAGCCTTATGAACCATGAGAGATGTAATTCATCATTGTAATATTTCAGGGTTTCTGGGTTGTGTGGTAACAGTAGACCAGGAGAAGGCTTTTGACAGGGTCTTACATCATTACTTATTTTTAGTATTACAAACTTATAAGATACCACTACAATTTACAAATCAGTTGTAGTTGTTATACTCATTTTTACTGTCAGACCTTTGTTAAAAGGGTTGTTGGTCATAGTTTTAAAAGTACACTGTGGGTCAACAGGGTGCCCATTGAGCCCTCTGTTGTACATTTTCCCTTGACCCATTACTTCATTCTATTATATTATCTCCAAAATGGGCAGGGCTTATTGGGATTGGTGTCCCACACGCTTTATGCGTACAAGCTTATGCTGCTGACATTTACGCTTTTTTCACATCCAGAGTAGATTAATTCTTTTTAAAAGAAATTGTACAAAATCCGAAGGTTTCAAATGCCAAATTAAATCTGGAGAAAAGTAAAGGTCTGTTCATTGGGCCTGGCACACACCATGATACTATACGGTATGGACTTTTGATTTCCTCCGCTCCTTTGGAAACATTAGGGATTATTTTTGGTTCTCAAATTTACCTGAAGAAAATTGGGAACATATTATCTTTAAAGCAGAACAAAAAGTAAACAGATGGAAACATTGGAAGTTTTCCAAACTGAAGCGGATTGCTATTTTGGAAAAAAAATAATTCTGCCGCTCTTACAATATGTAGCATTGTTATACCCTTACCTATTAACTTGAAACAAGAATTTATAGTTTGTGCTTCCAAATGTTGTGGGACACAAAATTAAACCCCATTAAAAGACACTACACTTATCTAGATATTAATATGGGAGGTCTCAACATGGCAGAACCCATGGTGTTCCTCCATACATTATTTTTAAACACTCCATTGGCACTGTGGTAACAGTACTGAGACTATTTCAAATGCCTGGATGCAGAAATCCCTGGTCATATGTCTTAAATCATGGCTACAAATGGTACCTAAATTACATCCCGTTTCAAATTTCCCCTTATTTTATACCTGCGGCTCAGAAATTGTATAAATGGGGAATCATGAAAAGATTGCATTACTATGCATACCACCAAATTATTATATAAAGACATAATGTCTAGACATTAGCCTAGAGAACCTTGTTTTAAGAATTGTCCTCAGTCAATAATCATTTAATTCTTTATCAATTAACACTTCCATGGATCCCACAGAAAATGTGGGAAAATCTCTGCTTACAGTTTATGGGAGGTTAAATTTAAGGAAATGCAAAACATAAGAGCATAATTGAAAGAAAGTGTCCCTATATGGAATGTGTGGCACAGATGGAAACCATGGAACATTTTTACTACACTGCTGTTACGTTGCTGCTTTATGGGATTTTTTGGCAAACAAATAGCATCTAGATTGGCTCCGATTTCTATCTTATGATATTCTCGTAGTGGGAAAATATGGGTCTGGTTTAGTAAAATATCATCCTGACACTTTAATTGTTTTTTCTGTTGCATTAGATTCTATTTATGGCAAGCCCGATGTCAATGGGTTTTGCAACAAAAAGGATGTCTTATGATTGTCTAAGTATTCTAGTTTACAATGAGCTTAGGGCTATTTGCAAATCAGATTGTTTATTATATTCTTCACAACAGGTGCTGAATTGGTGGAAGGGTGTCACTTATTTTATTAAATACAAATAGAGTTTTGTTACATAGTCAGTTTGTCTGAAATGTAATTAACTTTTTATGAGTGATTTTCTTTTTTCCTCCCTTTTCTTCTTCTTTTTCTCTTTCTACAACCATTTTCTGTATATTTAGTTTTTTTTTACATGATTGTTTAACTGTTTATTGTGATTGTTTCTAATGTGTTTCAATAAAATCTCCCCTACTCTCCTGCAGGGGACTTGCTGCTGTGTATACAGGCTACAGTCAGTCTAAGGCTGGCAACTAAGGAGAATGATCATCAGTTGGGGCCGGAGCCAAGGTCTGAAGCTCTGTTTGTGGCTATGGAGAACTTTTGTGTGCAGCCTATAGAAGCTTTAGGGAGATGCCAGAATTGAGACACAGGATGTTCCTACTGGTGACTTAATTATTTCTGGTGTTTCTGCTCTTGCAGACCAACCTGTGACCTTGGAACCTGTTTTGGTGCATGAGGCACTGAACGGGAGTGTGTAGCTGACTTTGTTCCTGGAGGAGCTGCTGATGAGTCATCCCTGTCAGTTTCTGCCTCTGATACTGTCAAACTGTGGGTGAGCGCCTCAGCTGTCTTGGGCTGACGTTGGTGCTACCATGGTGGAAAGGATGCAGAAGTCTTTTCAGCTTCCTACTACCGATGCTCCATTTCAGCCTGAGAGCTGGTAGAAGAATGAATCTCTGCTTCATTCAGGCTAGATTCAAGCGGCTGATGGGAAATGTGTGCATGACCCAGCCTGGACGTCCTTTTCACAAGGTGAGCAGAATGATCATGTTTCTTCTGATCTGCTGTCTTGGTTCCATGTTAAAATCACAACCGCAAAATAGCGCCTGACAAAACTGCGATTGCAAAATGGCGAATGGCAAGTTAGCGACCATGCATAACAGCGATTCAAATATAGCTAAAATGTCAAAATAGTATCTGGCGATACTTAACAGTGACTTACTATAAAAGAAGGCAGTTGAAATCAGCTTGTTCATAGTACTGTTCCTCGTATATCTTTTACTTGAAATTACTTCCTGGTACCCAAATGCATGGTTCCTTATCCCCACCCTATCCCAATGGTCATTTAAACCCACACTCAGGATAACAGCCATCATACCTTAATTATGGAGTTCGCTTTGGTTACGAGTCAGAAAGGTAAGCCCTTGGCAGTGTACTGTGGATATACTTACAGGAAAGATAAGGAAAAGGGAGATAAGGTATACTGGCATTGTGCTGAATCACATAAGTATAGCTGCCTTGCCTGAATGCATACTGCTGGGAACCAGGTGACTGCACAAGTAAAGGAACACACATGTTCCTGATGCTGGTGATGTGAGAGCATGCAAGGTTATGGCTGATGTTAGAGAAGAGCAAGATCCAGTGTTGAGTCCATCACAGGTACTTGTGCAGTGCACTATGTCTGCACCTGAGGCTGTCACTGGGCGTCTCCCTGCTGTGCCACTGATGAAACGGATAATTCAATGGATAAGGCAGACTGAGCTTGGTTGTCCAGCCACCCCTGGGTCCGTTGAGGTGCTAGACATACCAAAGAATTCAAAACTACATTGGCAGGACAACCATTCTTGTTGTTCGATAGTGGCAAGGAAAAGGACAGACTTGTAGTCTTTGCAACTCCTGGCAATTTAAAAATGTTGCAGGACAGTAGCGACTGGCTACTTGATGGCACTTTTAAGTCATGCCTCTTACTTTTCAACAGTTGTACACTGTGCTTTGCATTAAAGCAGGAAAGTACTGACCGCAGTGTACATGCTGATGTGCAGCAGAACAACCGCAGCATACAACCATATGTTACACAGCTCACTGAATTATGTCCAACTTTGAGACCAGAAACAGCACTAATGGACTTTAAGAAGTCTGCATGGTGTGCATTTAGCTCTGCTTTCCCAGATAGTGATGTTAGGGTTGCTTCTTTCATTTTGCCAAGCTGATCTGGCACAATATTCAGAAATACGCTGTGGTTCAAGAGAGGTATTGCACAGACCCTGATTTCTCCTTGCACTTGCGTATGTTATTATCACTTGCATTTGTTCCTACTGAAGAAGTAGTTGCTACCTTCGATGCAATGCTCGAGTGGGATTTTTTGTAGTAAAGCAGAGCTACTAAAACCACTGATTGAATATTATGAATCAACATGGGTTGGAAAACGTAGGGAAGGTCTGAAAACGAACTGCAATCTTCCCACCAGAACAATGGAATTATTCAGATTCAACTCGAGGGGCTTGCCAGAACTAACAATGCTGTTGAGGGTGGCACAGAGGATTTAATTGTCGAATTGGCGCTAGTCACCCCAGTATATAGAAACTTATCCAGTGCCTCAAAGAAGAACAGCGACTAACTGAGATGCAAATAGAGCAAATGGTGTCTGGGGCTTTAGCTGTGTCCAAAAAAAAATACAAGGACATGGATGAGAGGGTATGCTCAATTGTAACTGAATACTCACACAGGAGTCAGTACAAGTATCTTGATGGACTGGCCTACAATTTCAGTTCCAAGTTTAGAAATCAAATGCTCTACATGTTATTGAAATAAAAGATTAAGTGCTGAACAGCACTGAATAGCAACAAAGCAGAAAGTCACTGTTTTGACATCTTGCAAGGGTTGCTAGGGTTGTCATGGCTGCAGTATGGTTGCTAGGCTTTCTCTGAGTGGCTAGGTTACACTGGTTACTTGGTTGCTCAGGCATCGCCAAGTTATGGCGTGGTATGCTGTGACTGGTTGCGATAGGTTATACGAGTTGTCTCCTGAGTCAGTAAAATGAGGTATGTTTGCATATTTCTTAAATTGCGAGCTTGTCGAGTTGTCTCCCTATTTGTCTCTTGAGTCAGTAAAAATGGTGAGCTAGCATCAGTGAGCACTCAATCATACTATTTCTGCCCTAATTCGCTGATTCTGCAGTTGCAATTGTTGCAGCATAAATAGTAGTGGTTTTCACTGTTATGGTCAGTAAGACATAATGTCCAGTCGCCATTAAATACTTTGCTATTTTGCTGTCGCTTATATTTCAGTCGCGATTGTTTAGTCACTATTTTACAGGATACCACTGTCTTCTGTCCCTGATTGTTTGCCTGCTAAAACTATGATTTTGGCTTCCTAAGATTCCTAGTGGTGATATGACTGGAAGTCCTGAGGCTCCGTTGCTCAATTCCTCAAGGGCAGGGATACTCCTCCTTCTAGGCAAGAGAGGAGATGGACAGGCCCTACCTTTTCGGACCTTTTCAAAAATAATAAAGTGGACCTGACACCTAGAAGGAGCGCTGTCTGCCTTCGCTACAGGAGAGGGCTGCAGGTCCATCCTGATAGGCAATCGTGGCTAAAAACTTTAAAAGATTCTATGGGATTTGCTGCCTCTGATATTTATGTCTTGATTAACATCAGAGGTGCAACACAGCAGGACACCTTAATGTTAGCTTTAGAAACTTTACTGGGCTTGATGCTTTTGGACAAAATACGAGACTTTGAAGCATTTGCCTTTATGGGTTCCTTTTAGGCCATTGCCCTGACTAAACCCCTTTATAAAACTGTTAACAACATGTTTAGGAATGAGGGGTTAATGTTGGTGATATCTATTTCTGGTTGGAAAAGAAGTGCCAAGTTTTAGGTCTGCCTTCTGCGATCATTGATTTGGAGGGTATCTGGATGGGTAATTGGCATTTTAAGGTTAAATTGCTGATGCTGGGGATGAAATTCAAGATATTATGAACAGTTTCTTTCTAGGAAACATAGAGGAGTAGTTTTACCCAGGGCAACCTAAGACCTGCTACAAGTGTGGTAGTAGCAGACATTTAAGTAGCACTTGCAACAGGTCATCTGTGCTTTATGTGGAGATTATGACCATACCAGTACTGTTTGCAGGAATGTGTATAAATGCAATTTGTGTGAAGAACATGGCCATGCCTATCATCAGTGTCTCTGGGCAGGTCAGAACAGACAGGGAGGCCTGAATAAAGATGACTTGGTATCTGAGGCACAGGAACAATACAGGCCTACTAGGTCTGACTCTTCTAATTTGCCTCCACCTCCATTCCCACCCCTGCACCTGACTTCTGAAGGTGATGACCATGGAATGGGTCAGGGGATGCTGCTTTTGAGTCTCCTGTAGGTGCTCAACCAGATGCCCCAGCACGTCTGGTGAAGAGAGCGTTGGATCCATCATGCTTCCCCCTCTGCTGGTTTTGGTGTTCCTTCAAACGTGTTACTAGATCTTCTAGTAAGGCTCCTGTTTCTACTGTCCCTGTGCTTACTAAGAATTCTTTTGAAATCTTACATGAGGTTGATGGAGGTTTGGATTCAGATACTTCTTCCATTTCAGGAGCCATATCCGAAATGGATTGTGAGGAGGAGTTAGTTGGGCCTAAAGACTTGAAAAGAAAAAGGGTGAAAAATGGAAAAAGATAAAGAACCTGGTTGATTTCCTTTTATTTTTTTACCTCCTGGCATCCTTATACTTGGTCTCTTGCAACACCTGTAACATTAAAAATGTTACAAGGCAACAAAGCTTAGTTTAGTTTTTCAATCTTTAAAATCTGATATTGTTTTTGCAAGAGACCAGGTTTACTTCTGTTCATGATATTGTACAATCAAAATGTTTATGGCCCTGTGGCCCATTTTTTAGTCATTTGGAGCAGATGTGGCAGACCGGTTGGGCATTCTATTTACATCTGAACTCTGGGTACATCATTTTATCGATTTGGTTCCTGGTAGAGCCATGATACTCGTTTATACTTTTCATGGTTTTTCTCCATCTTATTAATACTTATGCTCCTCAGAGCAATAGCTCCAGAATAGATTTATTTAATCAAATGAAGCCCTTCCTGTTTACTACTACATCTGTTATCGGGGAGATATGAATTGTAGTCTGGATGTTAAAGTTAAGGATAATGTGCAAAAAAAAATCAATTGTGATTCCATGTTTTAAAAGGGTATCTTAGACACAGCTATGTTGCAGGATGCCTATAGGTCATTACACAAAGTGAGTGGTGCTATGTATCGAAGAAGTTCTTTCTCCACTAGAATTGATTTTTTTTTCCAGACATTTACATACTTTAAAGATGTCAGTGTCTCTTAGTGAGTTCACAGATCATAATATTTTACACTGCACCCTGGGTATGGGGATGTTCCACCTAGTTTCCCTTCAGTCCCCAGGCGATGGAAGTTAAATTCCTCTGTATTGCTACATACAGCTATTAAGCTTCAGGTTAACAGATGTTTCCTTTTGAGAGTCAATTGTGGGTATGTATGAGGATTGGGGCAGTTGGTGGATGGACACCAAAGCTGATCTTAAGGCCCTTTTTAAAACTGGGAAAACATACCTGTAATGAGGTATATTTTGTATTTGGGTTATAGAAACCAATTGTATAAATTAATGTCTCTTCCAAATGTTTGTGACTGTAGAATTAAGTCACAAATTGATATTATTAAAGGAAAATGAGGGCATACCATTTTTCTAGGGTGGCATTTTGACTGCTGAGTTTAAATTTGGGACTTCATCTCAGCCTTTTTCTGATCCTTTTGACTCTTGCAAATTTAAAACTAGGCATAAAGTGATGGAAGGTGTGTTTGATGTTGCTGGGATTTTTAAGCGTACACAGGTTGAATTGTTGGATATTCTCAAGGTTACTTTGCATGACTCTTTGGGGTCTGCTTTTGTTTTGGGCTCGCATGGGATCAGGTAGTGACTTGTCCTACCTCTCAGCTTTCAGTACAGACTATTTCTGTTATTGATGGCCCTGTTACACTTTCCAAAGTCCTTGAGGCCATCTCTAGTTTACAGGATGGGGTCTCACCAGGGGAGGATGGCCAGACTAATGATTTTTTAAATGTTTGAAGATGTACTTGGAGGATTTTGGTGGATACCTATAATGATATGATGACTTCTGGGAGGGTTCCCAGGGTTTTACAAATGCTATTATGATTTATTTATTTAAAGGGGTTACAGGCGACACCTACTGCAAGCTGGAGCCGATTAGTTTCTTAAACACCGATTATAAAATCTTGTCATATGTTTTATGTAAAAGACTGCAGAAGGCGGCTATGGAGCTTTTACACCTGGTTCAAACTTGTTCCGCCCTGGGAGGAATATACAGTTTATATTAAGATTAAGATTAATTATATTAATATTATTATGGAATGTTTTTGAGTATGGAGCACAGGGCAAATTAAGAGGATTTGTGTTGGCTCTTGATCAAGCTAAAGCCTTCAATAATGTCTCTCATAGTTTCTTGTTTGAGGTCTTGTCTAAGTATGGAATTCCTTCTATTTAAAAAAATGGATACAAATTTTATATTCTCAGGCATTTACTTTTCCTTCTGTTAAAAATACTTTTGGAGAACCTGTGTTGTTACAGAGAGGGGTCAGCTTAGGGTGTCCCCTCAACCTTGTTGTATATTTTTGACTTGACCCCTTTGAGGGTAATTTTGAGTGATGTTGATATTGTGGGATTATCTCCTCATGTAGTCACACCTGTGCAGAAACTTTCTGCTTATGCAGACGATGTTTGTCTTTTGGTCTCAGATGTTCAGTCTGGTCTTAAGGCTTTGCAGCATTTTGATGCATTTGCTCAATTTTCAGGTGTTGGGTTGAATTATGGGAAAAGTAAGGCATTACAAATTGGTGCTGGGGTTAAAATAGGTACTATTGCTGGTATAGGGGTGGTGGAGGGGCACCTTAGAATTTTGGGAGTTTTGTTTCAGGAAAGAGACATGGCATTTCTTAATTGGGAAGATAAGCTAATTTTGGTGAGCAGAAGGTGTCTAGGTGGAAATCCTGGGCCTTTGGGAAGTTGAAGAGAGTCCAGATCGTTAAGAAGTTTTACTTCTACTTTTTTATACATAGCTCATATTTTTCCTGTGCCCTGTGTGTTAGAAACAAGGTTTTATAGTGTTTTTTGCCAAATGATCTGGGGTAGCAGGTTGAATCCAATGAAGGGGATTTCACCTACCTTCCGGTTAAACAGGGTGGTCTTGTTATGATTAATCCTGTAGTGTTCTTTCATTCCTTTTTATTTTTTCAACCTTGGTCACACAGCCAGAGCCCTAAATCTGTGGGATTCATGGACTAGGGTCTTTTTCAAGTCTTTTGGATAATTGGGTTACAGAGGTCCCAAAAATCCGTGGGCCTGTTTCCGTTCCAGGTTTTGCATCCGCATCTATTAGGAAATTAAGACTGTGGGGTTTTAGTAAATCTGATTATATTAGTGTGCAAAGGAAGGTTTTGTATGTTAAAATCATGGATAAAGCTCATGCCCTAGAGTAGACTTCCTAGATGCCTCCCTACCAAGCTGGTATCAGCTTTAAAACTTCTACGTGATAAGAGAATTCCACGACATATGCGGATGTACAATGGTTGAGCTGCCATGGAAGATTGGGAGTTAAGGGTAATTGAAAACATAAGCCATTAACAGAATAACTGTGTTTATGACCTGAATGCAGAGGACAGGAGGAAACTTTGGAACATTTTATATTCGCTGTACTTATGCACAGCATTTTTGGAGGAATTGTTCACTCAGATGGAATTGGGGTCCTGTAAAGCATATTCAGTATGAGTGCTTGATTCTAGGGGAATATACAGGGTTTTACAGGAGCTATCATCCAAGCACTTTGAATGTCATTTTGCTTGCCTTAAATATCATCTGGCAGGTCTGGTGTAAATTTTCACTACAACACATCAATACTCCAACTTCTGCATTGTTAGCAAGTGTTGAAGCATCCCTGAATCAACTTAAACAGAAGGAACATGCAATATTTGATAGAGGAAAATTTGCTGATTTATGGAGCGTGTGCTGGTTGGGGTAATTTCTAGTGATTCAAGGAGTGTGTTGCTAGGATTTCTTTCTATCTACAAATTTATATGCATTATTTTGTTTTTCATTTTTTGTCTGTTTCATTGTGTTTCAGGGAACTTTATTATTGTATGGATGGATTCCTGTATAATTTTCTTTGTATTCTTACAATGATTTTTGGTTTTGTGTTTTTACCTGATGTTATGTATTCTTTTACAAATAAAAATTCCCAAACTCTTGCTGTAGGGGACTCTGCTGCTGTCTTGGTTGTCAGCCAAGATGGCAGATGGTGGACCGTCAGAAGGAGTGGCGGACATGGATGTGGGACAGCTGGTCTCGACTCCCACCTTGGATCACATTGAGACTACAGCAGTTTTGGTGGATGCTGTATAAGTTGATCCAGAACGTGATTTAGACCAAGTGACAAAGCTGCAAGTTTCTGTGATGGAGGGTCCATCTATCCAGGATTCAGAGCTTCAAAGGGACTTTATGAGTGACAACAGTTCTGAAATGGGGAGGGCTTGTAACCACTTACCACCGACAAGGATACACCAGAAACATTAGAACTGCAATGGTTGCTGGCAGCAGAGGAGCGCAAGTTTCTCTGGATGAAAATGAAGCTGCAACAAAAGATTCAACGACTCTGTACTGACAGTGCAGATGACTCCTCTCAAGGCACTGATGTAGTATCATCAAAGGAGCCACCATCTGTCAGTGAACCTACTGTGGGACTAAGCGCACATACCTCTAAGTCTGATTCTTCTCCTCCATAAGTACTCCTAATCCTCTAGAAACTGTGGTTAATATTGTAGATTTGGACAGACCATCTTCACCTGGTCTCACGAACTGAGCCCTCCATGACTGGGACTGGTTGATTGAATTGGCCTTTTAGGGTGCTTGCTGGGAACAAAGTCGGCATCTGACCCCTGGGTATCAGGTCCCTACCGATTAAGATGCCTAGTCCTGTGGACTTCTTGGCACCTATTGCCCCAGAACCCTTCACAGACAAAGCTCAACATATGCCAGATGCTCTTATTTCTCTGGATCCCTTGCAAATACCCGAAGGTCTGACCTCATGCAGAATCCAGTTCTCCAGCTTCGTCAGACTCCCCATGTCCAAACCTGGACCCAGATCGAGCCACAGTTGTGAATCACCATGGAGCTGCTTCTTTACCTAAGCAACAAGACATACCCCAAAAATAATTTTCTTCCCTGTCCAAGCTACCAGTTTTACCTGCAAACACCACAATGCAGTCCATTTGTCATATCTTGGAGGCATGTCTGACCCACCAGATCACCTGTTTCTGGCTAAAACACTGCTCAAAGATTCAATTAAATTCTTTTCACATGAAATTTATCCATTAATACATATTTCTGGTGAAACTACTTTTGATGTTAGTTTTCAGACAACTAAAGGATTGGACAGGTTTTGGGCTAAATATCATGCTTTAAAAAACAGTGTTGTGGATGCCATTTATGGCCATTCCTAGACAAAACCAGCATGCAAAACAATTAATATACTATTTCAGAATGAAGGGGTGAATATGGCAGATGTTCTATACTGGCTGAAACAACAATGTACTGTTATAGGACAGCCTGAAGCAATTCTAGACTCAGAAAACATTTGCAGGGGTGGGGGTAAAGGTTAAAGTACTGCTGAAATCTACTGACTCTGGTGTGGTTCATCTCCCTAATTCTTTCTTTTAGGCTGAGACAGTGGGGTTTTATTTTACCCAGGTCAGCCTAAGGTCTGCTATAGGTGCTGGGATTCATCTCACCTTAGCAGTGTGTGCACAAGGTTAAATGTACTACATGTGAAGAACTTGGGCACTTAAGTACACATTGTCTGAATGAATGTAAATGTAATTTATGCCATGAATTGGGTCACACTTTTCAGAATTGTATGTGGGCAGCTCGCAACCAGGAACATCATGATGAGGGAGCAGACCAGAGATTTTTGATCCTCAGGCACAGAAAGCTAAGATCCGAAAGAGGTCTCCCTTGACCCAGGCTAGACAAACATTGATCCAGCTGCACCTTCTGTTGTTCTTAATACAGACTCCCTCCTCTGCCTCTACCTCCCCGGAGGTTACTCCCCTGCCCCAACCCCAACCTACTACCTCCAATACCCTGGTGACACACACTTCCTCCATGTCTCAGGTGATGCCCCTTCCAAGGACCCAGCTTTCAGTGTTTGAAGACGTTCTGCTAGAAGTAATCAAGTTGTGGCCTCCCCTCTCTTAAAAACCACTAAATTGTCTTCTCTAGAGCTCTCCAATAAATATGAGCTTCTCCAGGAAAATTCAGAGGAATCCGGAGGAGAAACAGATTCTTCTTGGTGGACTCCTTACATTCAGAGGGACCACAGACTCAGAAGCAAAGACAGGGAGAGGGTACCACAAAACAAAAAGCCAAGACCAAAACAAAGGGAAGGCTCAGGCAGTAGGAAAAAATAAGTCCCACTTCTTGCCTCCCTATCTCATGGCCATGCTGGAAGCTTTTACCTGCTACACTATGAATGTCAATAGCATAAAGCACATAACAAAGAGACAACTCGTGTTTTCATTTTGAAGATGTTACCTCTAGGTATTTTCTTTCTCCAAGACACTAGATTTTACACAACCCATGAAATCTGTCAGGCCCAACGAGATTGGCTTCTTGGCCCTCATTCTGGTCCATTGGGCAGGAGACCTACTCTGGGCTAGGGATCTCAGTTCACCTCCCTGATTTTCACCTTCTTAAACTTTACAACATCCTATCAGGCAGGGCTCTGATCCTGAATGTATTAATCCAACAGAGACCTTTTTGTTTAATTAATCAATATACCCCAAACAAAGACAGCGTGGATTGAGCTTCTAAAACTCATTCGGCATTACCTACACACCTCCAAACAGGTAATTTTTCTGGTGATTTTAACTGCAGTCTTAGCTTGTTAGATAAGAGTGCTTTTGCATGAACACAGAAATTATACTGAGACTCTCAGGAGTTGCTTACTATTTTACGTATGGCATGGTTGAGGGATGCATATTTTGAACAGGTTCAGCAACATTTCCCAACATTCCAAAGGGTAAGCTGACTACTAGGATTGATTTTATTTTATCTCACAAAATCTTTCTATTTATGCTGCAGCAATTCAGCCCTTGGAATTTTGGACCATAAAATGGTGTCAGTTTCCATTGGTTCACAATCCTCTTTACCTAAAGGCCCTGGGCTTTGGAAATATGATACTACTTCATTACAAGATAACTTGTTTTTGGTAACTCTTCATCAGATTTTATTGGCCAGAAAATCAGTCTTCCTATGTTTTGATGACCTATTGCTTGGTGGGAGGCCACCAAGTCTGATTCAGTGAAGTTCTTGAAACAATTTAGTCACAGAAAAGTCATACTGCATATTTATCTTATCTACAGCAATGCTCCCACTTCAGACTTTAATGACCATTGCTTGTACAACAGGCCAAGACCTTACACAGCAGATCCACTGTATCCAGGTGGAGAAGCTTACCTACCAGAGTCATCAGTCCCAACAGTTATACCATCAACATAAATTTGGCACCCAAGGTGCCCAACATATAGTTTGTTCCTTCAGTTAGAATTACCACACTGTAGGCCAAAGACAATCACTTGCCTGACTGATTCTAATGCAGTTTAACACTCTACTCAGGTGGCCATCAGTAACATAGTCACTACTTTCTCCTTGGACTTGTTTTCTCCTTTACAGACAAAGTCTCTGGATTTCTAATTATTTTCTCTATTCTACAATCACTGATGTACACCCTAATATTTCATCTCAGGTTTGCCTTCCACTCTCCTCACAGGAAATATTGGCAACTATACATTCCTTAAAATCAAACATCACACCAGTCCCTGATGGCCTACCAAATGAGCTCTACAAAATAATAGGAGAACATTTAAGTGAAGAGCTTGACATTGTCTGCAATGCCATGCTTCAATCAGGAATAGTGCTCTTAGAGTTTAACAAAGGGTCTCTCATTTATCTACATAAAAGGGAGATAAACTGATTTGCACAACTGGAGACTGTATGTATGTTAAATACTGACTTTAAACTTTAACCAAGATCCTGACCAACTGACTCCTTTTAAATGCAGAAGTTATCTCTCCAGCTCAATGTGTTCTATCCCACATAGATGTATCTTGGACCATTTAATACTCCTTCGAGAACTTTTTGCTCATGGGCACACTGGTGCTGTCTAAGGATATACAATTTCTTTGGATCAAAGGAAAGCCTTGATTCAATCAACCATGATTTTCTCTGGGCTACCCTCCATCATTATCATGTCCCTGGCCCTATGATTGCTTGGTTCTGTGCCTTATATAAAAGGGCCACGGTGGTACCCATTAGTGAATGGCTGGTGAGGGCCCCTGATTCCAATTAAATGGGGCATTCATTGGGGTGTCTCCTCAGCCCATTATTATATGTGTTCTTTATTGACTCGTTGAGAAACCTGAACTCTCACTCTTCTATTAATCTGATCTGCAACATTGATACTATAACTCAACATAAGGCAGTTGCTTTTGCAGACGATATGTGCCTTTTGATAGCAGTTGAAGGATCGGTGCCACTTCTGTAACCCTCTGTGCCACGTTTGGGACACTTTCTGGTACGTCACTGAAACTAAATAAATGTATTGGTATGGCTTAAGATCCCTCTGACGCTAATGTAGTATGATAGGTTCCATTTAATAAGTCCTGGGCCAATAACCATTTTAGGCATTACATTTTGCACCCCAGATGTAGATGCTGTAAACTGGGAAGAGAAGTTAGCAATAGGCAGAAGGTGACTCACTGGAATAGGGAAAATAGGAAGAAAAGAGTTTTTTAAGAAAACGTTTTAGTCCCTCTTTTCTATACCTTAGCTATGTTTTCCCATTTCAAAGAAATTGGAAACTGGTATTTTGAATCTCTTCTTCCAGGCCCTGTGGGCAGCCATCTCAGTCCTATCAAGCATGATGTCACCTACCTACCATTACGTGAGAGAGGCGTGAACATAGTAAATCCCTTTTATTTTACTAGTATTTTTTTATCACTAACGAAGACCCTTATTGGTTAATTCACAAAGAGGGTGGGAATCATGACTCTATATTTCCTGTAGGGGTGGTTTCATCAGTGGGAATCAAATTTCCTGAAAACTATTAGGCAAACTGCCTTAACCCTACCTTGTCTAAAGACACTTTTCTTGATTGAGGCAGTGGCAAGTGACTACCCAGATGATTCTTACATCCTCCCATGAAACTTTATATCACCACTTTTATCCTCTATATGTCCTGTCCCTGAGCCATTTGTAAAATGCCCTACTCATTATCTAGATTCCTTATGGTCCCTTTTACGTAACCCAAGAATCCCTGCACATGTCTGGGACTTCCCTTGGCTATCATGTCATGAGCGTATTAATGTAAAGCAAACCATAAACATAAACAAGTACAGGACAGGATTTCTTCCACCCTCAATGTGTTGCTATACCTGATACCATAGAACACTTGTTCTTTGAATGTTCCTTTATCAGACCATTTTGGGGCTTTTGGCTCGATACTGGAAAGAACCTTTATTTGAGACAGTTACCTACCAACACTTGATGTAGGCACTTTTCAAATAGTTGGCGTTAATGGAATGTAGATCGTTGTGTCTTCTTTTGCTATGATTAAATGGAATATCTGGATGGCATGGTGCCTATTTACCCTACAGCAAAAGGAATGCACTCACTTAGAGTTAGGAAAATTGTAAAAAGATCTGCAGATGATATATGAATCTGAATGTAACACTTATCACTGCCTCCTGTATTGAAACTATGGACTGCACTTCCATGGATTACTGATACTGATGCTGCTGTCACTTGAGTGCTTTGACTATCTTGTATGCATTTTTTTCTCTTAGTTTCTTTTGACATAATTTGAGATTGTTAATTTCAGTTGTTTTCTGATTTTTGTTCTCAATAAACTTCCCTACTCTTTTCGAGAAGTGACATGAGATATTTAATGTCCACCTGAGCAACCACCAGTACAGGCAGGACCTTGGTTTAACATCTCATCCAAAAGACAGCACCTCAGGAGTGCAGCACCCCTTATGCTGCACTACAGCGTCAGTATATAAGGATTTAACCAAGTGCCTGGTGTGGGGATAGAACCCACAGCCTTCTGATCTTCTGGCCTCAGAGGTGAGTGTGCAACCTGCTGAGCCACTGACACTGACTATTAATTTTCCAAGAAAAGACTCTGAGCAATGCTAGTTTACAAGGAGATCTTGGTTTATGACATCTAAACACTCAATTACTTCAGAATCCAGATACCTCCGGATCCTATCTGACTGGCTGGATAATTTCCTGGACACCAATATCAGGTCAGTATCAGCAGTCAATATGTCCTGGGGAGCTCCCAAATGTTCCTTTAGAGGTGAATGTATATGTCTCATCTCTAAACACCTGAAACAACAACAGGCATGCCTTTCAGAACTTCTTGACAAGATTAGGCAAAGGTGCACACCCTCTCTTCATCTTCTGCTTCCATAGAGTGGTCTGAATTATAAGATTTGAGGGCTCAATATTTCAACTTGCTAACCCAGACCTAACACTTGCACACCAACATGAAGTATCTCGAACCTTGATAGAAGGTGGGTAAATTATGGCACTTCACCTGGTAGAATCAGATAATTACATTCCTTATCAACTCATCCCGCTCAAGGTAACCACATCACCCATCCCAGAGACATTGTGGCTGTTTTTCTGCTGTATTACTCTGATCTTTATGCTTCTGATCCTGGCATCTCTCCTTCTTTAATGGATTTAACAGGCTATTTGGTAAACATCCTTCTTCCTACCCTTGATTTGGCTCAAAGGGAGTTGCTTAAAGCTCCTGTAACTATTGTAGAAATACGCCAAGCCATTGGGCAACTCCCATTGGACAAATTTCCTGGCCCAGACGGAATTCCTACTAATTTTTATGATTCATTTATAGATAAATTGGCATCACTATTGCTGAAAGTCTATAACTCTTGGTATAAAACGGTTCTTCTAACTGTACTTTCACAGAGATAATCATCACATTAATTAAGAAGTCTGTCAAAGGCGGCTCCTCACCTGACAGCTACTGTCCAATTTCATTATTTAATACTGACCTAAAGAGCTTAGCTAAAATTCTAGCTAATAGGGTAGCACAGGTATGGGATGGGCTAATTGGCCCATCTCAGATTGGCTTTATGGCAGGGCATCTGTCCAATGATCACCTTAGAAAATTACAACATCTGATTTTGGCATCTGGGAGAGCAGAGTCCCTGTGGTCCTGGTCTCCCTGGATGCTGAAAAGCATTTGATCGGGTTGCCTGGCACTTTTATTTGCTACACTAGATAAGTATGGCTTTTCTTCTGAGTTTATAACATGGATAAAACTGTTATATGCCAATCTAACAGTGCGTACATGCCAGTAATAGAATCTTATCAGATCCATTCATACTTCAGCGGGCACCACACAAGGGTGCCCGCTGTCCCATTCCTTTTAACTTGTACCTGGAACCTGTAATCTGTTATCTTCAGCATAACCTAGAGATCACAGGAATTCAACTGGGAACTGCAAGATATGTTCTCTTTGTGTATGCTGACGACTTGCTATTACACCGTGAGAACCCTGTACGCTCAATACCGGCGTGTTGTGAATTACAGAACTTCTCAATTTTTTCTGGATACAAATTGAATCAGCAGAAGAGTAAATTGTTGCTTCTGCATAATCTGATCAGTAAACAGGATATTGTCCAACTGGGACTATCTTGGGAACCTCATAAATTATTATACCAGGAATTCACATTAGTCGTTATGCTTCAAGTCCGATTAAGGATAATCTCTCCCTCCTACTGGTCTTTATCCACAAGCTCTCTCTAGGTGGTCCTCTCTCCCTTTGTCCTGTTGCAGGAGGATTAACATTATTTAAATGATTGTACTACCACGCTTTTTATATCCCTAAATATTGTAAATGTATTGCTTCCCAAAGTGTGGTTTAATAGTTTATAAACAATGCTTAATAAGTTTCTTTGGCTTGGTAAATCTGTTAGAGATACTTTTTTAAACTCAGTTCCTAAAATGAATGATGGACTACAGCTCCCTAATTTCTTTTATACTATTCAGCTGCCCACTTTAGCAAAGCACTACGGTGGACTATGCAAGAAGGAGATTGCCCTTTGCTTATACTCTCATTTAGGTAGATATAGAATGCTCACTTTGTCACTAGCGTGGTAAATGCCTTAATAGTCTCTTATATTGTAAACCTTCTCTTATCCCTCATACTTTCCGCGCCATGCCTTTATATTCAACCTTAAAGGTGTTACACCAATTGAACACTTATATGTGGTTGAAATGGGATAGAATGGTTATTTAACCTTTACTAGGTAATCTTAATATTCAAACTGTGGTAATCCCTCTGCAGTTCTTTTCTGCCCTCAGTTAGATGGGCTGCTGAACAGTCTTTAATAGATGGTGACACGCTATTGTCTTTGCAGTTGCTCAGGGCCATTTTCACCTACCTAACACAGCCTATTTTAAATATTTCCAAGTAATACAAGCTATACTTTCTTTCTTAGGTCCTAAACCTTGCAATATATGGGATTCACTGGTACCTAACATTTTTTGTTATCTTTAGGCTCTAATCACAAACAGTATCCAAAATTTATAAAACACTTCAATTGTTGGACCGAATAATTTGTACTGAGTTTGCTACTATTGGCAACAGGTTTTAATTTTACAATGTGATCCTCTCTTTTGGCACAGGGTTTGGCGTCAACTTTATAAATTTCCTAAACAGGATAGGTTTCACTTCACTCAGTTCAGAGTACTTCATAATATATTACTACACACTGTCTAAACTATATAAGATGGACAAAATTACTTCAGAGTTATGTCACAGATGTGGACAGGAGGAATGAACACTGAAACACATGTTGTGGGATTGGCCAGTTATAGCAACACTATGGAATCGGTAAAGAACTCCCTTGATCCCCTTTTAGAGCTAAAGATTTATTTACCCCAGAGGTATGTTTAGTCGGAATCCCCATAATCAACTTAAAATACAAAAGGCCCATATGGCACTGATTAGTATTGTGGCTAAGCTTGTTATATTCCATCATTGGAAATATACTATGCCCCACACTGCTAGGAATGGCACCAGGAAATATTATCGGCTTTAATGGTTGAGAAACACATAGCATTTTTGAGATGTTGTCCTCACAATTATAGAACCATATGGGAACCATTGTATATGTTACTCTCTCTCCTTATTAACTCACAGTAAACCTCCTGTATTGGTTGGTTTGGTCTCTCTTTCTTTACTCCAACTGCATTTGGGCTTTAGGTAAAGAGTTGGGGTTTTAGGAGGGAGGGGTTTTATGTTTTATTGTTTATATTTGTTAATATGTTTTACTAACTTCATTGTTCCAATTTTATTGTCTTCCTAGATCAGTTTTTTAGCTTTGTTTTTGTCATGTTCTTACTGAAAATTAATCAAATTTACTTGATTAAAAAACAAGGAGATCCTGATTAGGACAGCTAAAAAGCTTAAAATATGTACAGCAACACATATACAGAATACATAACAGACAATTATGTTTCATAGTAGTAAAAATGGGCAGTAGAATCATAATACAAGTGAAAATACAGGTGAAAGAATCAAAGTGCATACTAGGATAAAAGCAGTACATACAGAAATGGGCATGCTCAACACAGCATAGCTAGTACTGTATATTGAAGCATGGGATGTAAAACATGGCAGATATAAACATGTCATAATGGCTTGGTATAGTATGAGGGTTCAAGTGGGTTTATCAGCAGTTGCAAACATCGAGGCAATGGATGTCAAGAAGTGCTTAGAAAGCATTGAGACTGATCACAGAACTATGTTTTAGAGAGTTTTGCAGTTTATTGCAGTTGCACTAAACATTATCAACAAGAACCAACACTTAAGTACAATAATTGTCATCCAGTATGCTGAAAAGGCTTACTGTGTATGGTACAATGTTATTTTGCACTGAATTCTATTGAAAGCTAACTTTGTTGTACCATCGATGAAACATCAATTTGCTGTTGTACCATCTTGAGTATGTCACATCGATGAGTACGGCAGCAGTGAATGCATTTGCACATGCGTGTTACTAAAGCATTGCACATGGGAAATGGTTGCAGCAGGAGACATGGACCCAAAAGTGAGCAGTGACAATTAAAGGAAGGCACATTATGGGCATATTCTTGATTTACCATTGCTCACTAAACAGCAGGCATGTGTTTATTTTTATTTTAAACAAAGTTTAGTGTGTGAGATTGGGAGACTGGGGATGGAGTGGGCTTGTTCTTGTGTTTGGGGGCCCAAAGTCTGAAATTGCATAATGATACATAAGAAGTGGACAGCTATTGATTCACTGCTGACATACACTATAAAAGACAATGGATGGGCAGTAGTGAACAACAATGCTGAGCTCACTTCTCAGGGTTGTCTGACAACTGAAAATCTCTCGAAGCTTCACTCCGAAGTTTACTTGGTTGTCATGACAATCTCTCAAAGTGAACACAGTATTGTTGTTCACTGTTGCCCATCTATTATCTTTTATTTATTATTTGGGGAGGGGGTACTAACAACAACAAAATGGAAAGGCACCTGGGGTACTCATATCAGACAACCTTAAGGTAGGCAAGCAATGTGAGAAGGTGGTAAGAAGGCTGGAGAATTCTGGTATGCATAGGAGGGCATCACCAGCAGAAAGCAGGAAGTTGTTATCCCTTTGTACAGACAATTGGTGAGACCCCATCTGAAGTACTGCATGCAGTTCTGTAGACCCCATCTCTGCAAAGACATAGACAACATGGAGGCAGTCCAGAGGAGGCAACTAAATGGTGCAGGGTCTGCACCAGAAGCTATATGAGAGAGACTAAAAAGCTTAATATTTGTACCCTTGAGGAAAGGAGGAAGAGGGAGACATGATAGAAACTTTCAAGTACCTCAAGGGAATCAAAAAGTCTAAGAGGGCAGCATATTTCAGAAAAGAGATGCTAAGAACAAAGGGACACAATTTGAAGATAGAGGGAGGAAGGCTCAGGGGCAACGTGAGGAAGTATTTTTCATGGAGAGGGTGGTGGATGCATATAACAGCCTTCCTGAGGAGGTTGTGGGTTCAAAAACAGGGGAAATTCAAGAATACATAGGACCAACATAAGGCAATTATAGTGAGGGTAGGAGAAAGTAGGCTGCTGGTTAACTAAGATCTGCAGCTTATCCAATAGGGAGGAAATGGGTAAACTAGGTGGGCCAAGTGGTTCTTCTCTGCCATCAAAGCCTATGTTTCCATGTTTCTATTTTATAGGGTGGAGTGGAGACACATATTTAAAACACTGCACAAAGTAGAATTTGGTCCAACTTTTATTGGGTGGATACTATAGCTCTGCTCCTCTTTAAAGGCTATAATAGTAAACAGTTATATAATTTTGCAGCTATTATCTCCCATTAGTGGAATGGCTGCCCACTGCCCCTCCCCAATTCAGCATTAGAGATCAAACCATTGGCAGGTAAAATTTGAAGTGACAGACACATTAAAGGTATAAAGGTGGGAAATGGCAACTTAATACTATCCTGGTATGCTGATAATATGTTTTTATGTTTAGCTAACCCTGAAATAAAGATTCCATTAATTCTATCAATTGCAACAGACTTGGGAAATAAATCAGATTTAAAATGAATTGAACAAAATCCGAAGCACTACTTTTGAATGCTGATAATGATCAATTACTAAAACCCAGATTCTTTTAAAATTATAAAGAACAAACTGACATACTTGGGTTTCCAACTAACAACGTCCAGTTAATAACTTATACAATTTTAATTTAAAACCAATGACAACAACTATTCAAGAGCTTTGAACAGATGGTGGGACATCCCACTTAACTTATCAAGATGTATCCAGGTAATTAAAGTGAATGTCCTCCCTATAATTATTTTATGTTTTTCAAACACTTCCAATAGACATTCATAAACCTTTTGACCAGTTAGATAAGCATTAAAAGGCTTTCTATGAAAAGAGGAAAAATATTAAAATGTCTAAAATAATAAATTCTTGTAAACATTTGTATCTTAAAATGTTTCATTTTCATTAGTATTATTTATTAGCAATGGCAGAGCAGACTTTCAAGATATTTATTGATGACCCCCAACTTTGGGTTAGGAAATTGGTAGTTCAAGGATGCCTGCTCTTCTCCTAAGGAGAATTATACATAGATGGAAGGAACACTTCCATGAAGCAGAAAACATCAAAATGTTCAAAATAATAAAAGTTTAACACCTCTTTTTTTCAAAATTTGAAATTGTATTTTCTTCCAGCTACACAAGTAGTGAGCTGACATGCTACTTCCTCTAGGCTCTGAGCCCATGCCACTTCCTCTGGGCTATGGTGATATCTGTCTACTTAGATAACAATGCCAGCTTCAACTTTAATTAAGGCTAATTCATAATTCATTAATGACAATGAGGCTTACATGGTCTTCCTAAATCTGAAATAAAGTTCTCTAAGGTGGCTAGACAGCATGAATTGTGAGAGGAAGACATTGGCTCCTGCACTGGAACCACTTTTGGTTGCAAGTGAAGGCGATTTCTACCTTTCCCATGACTTACCAAGCTTTATTTCAACATACTCTGACTAGAGCATGGCAGAGTAAAAATAAATTTGCAAGGGTAGACATAGTAAAACAGTAAGTAAAATTTATTTGATTAGGTGCCCAGTCCCAGGGCTCTCAGCATGGTACAGTAGTAGACAGCAGAAAAATAAAACAGAATAAAGAGGTCACAGTTTTAAAAAATCATCAAAAAGTCATATCAAATATTCAGCACTATTTAAGATACATCTGCAGGAGAAGCAAGTTTAAAAAGGTGGGCATTTAGGCTCCTCCTGAATGCCTCCATTGTAGGGTCTCCTCAAAGTCTTGGAAGCCAGTTCCAGAGGACTGGGCCAGCCACCCGAATGAGCGATCACCCGAGGTTTTCAGCCGGTCCTTGGAACTGCCAGGAGGTTCTGGGTGGAGGAATGGAGGGAGTGGGCTGGGATGGCAGGAGTAAGGAAGTCTGACAGGTAGCCAGGGCCCAATCAATATAGGACCTTATAAGTGAGCAAGCCCACCTTGAAGAGAACCCACCACCTGACTGGCAACCAGTGCAGACCTGGAGGACTACAGTCACATGACAGGACCTTGATAGTTCTGTCAGTAGCATGGCCACTGCATTCTGCACTAGCAGCAGCCGTGGAAGTTCCCTCCACTGACCATGAGGTATAGAGCATTACAGTAGTCTAGTCTTGATGTCACAAAAGTGTGAGCTGATGATGGCAGATCCTTGGGCAGAAGTAGGGGTTTAATCCGGGAAATGTTCCTCAGATGGTAAAGCTGTTTTTGATGACCACCAACACCTGAGTCTCGAATGTCAGCTTGTCGTTGAAGACCACACCCAGATTTCTCACCTAGAGGATGCCATCAATGGTGTTGACCCCAGGACCAGACCTGTTGCTGTCCTGGAGGTATCCCCATCATGCCCACGGCCAGGCTCAATCACTAGTAACTCAGTCTTGTCTGGGTTAAGTCTCAGCCAGTTAGAGTTCATTCAGTCCTGGATCTCAGCAAGGCATTTATTCAGCACTTTGACAACACTACTTGTCCCTGGTTCAAAAGACATGTATAGCAGAGTATCATCTGCATAGCAGTAAAAATTCAGACTGTACTCTCTGATGATTCTCCCAAAGGCAGCATGTAGTCTGAGAACAGCATCGGTGATAGGACTGAGCCCTGAGGAACTCCACAGGTCAGAAGCAAAGGGGAGGAGGAGAAATTCTCCATCACTACCCTTGCTTCCTACCGAAAGAAAGGACTCAAACCAGTTGTTGATAGCACTGGTGAGTCCGAATACTTCTAAGGTGATCCAACAACACAATGTGGTCCACCGTATCAAATGCTGATGACAGATTAAGGAGAATGAGAATTGCCCAACTATTTCAGCGAACACTGAACCACTGACCTCAGTGCATCCCACTAGAGACACATCAGGCCAGGGTCCAGTTCACAGTAAGTGGGCCACAGCTTCAGAAATCACCTTGGAGACCTCAGCTACCCCACTGGTCAAAACTCTGCCCAGACAATGGGAGTGCCCCTGCTCCTCCCAGACCCCACCCTGCAGGTCTAGTCCAAACCAACTGGTAAAATCCCAGACCAAATAGAGGAAATCCTGTCAGAGAAGAACAGAGCATTCACAAAGTGCTACTGAGAAAGCTTTTTGGCTGTAGACAGCCAGGATGAAGAAGCCTGTCCACAGTCTGAAAGAGTTGAGCTGGTCTGTTCCTCCCTGCTGTAATCTCGCTGCACAGGAACTCTCCTTCTTATGGTCAATTGCCCTTTGATAGTCACTGTAGTGATTTCTCAAAGCCAGTCTATCCTCCTCCTCTAGCTGAGTCCTACACCAGCAATGTCCCAACCTCCGACCCATGGTCTTCATTGCCCTAAGATCCCCATCAAACCATGGGATTTCAAGCAAGAGGACCTGGATCAGATAGGATCAGTGCGATGGCATTGAGCACATCAGAGACAGCCCTGTTATAGTATGGAACTGACTCACCCAAGCCCACTGCACTTGCAGCACTAACACTGGAAAAATCAACTACTGCCTTTAGTAATTCTGGGTATAATCCTTGAAGTGTGATAGCTGATCATCTCAACAGGGAAGGACCATCGGGGAGCCCCAAATGAGAACCTCACTGTACAGTGATCAGACCAAATGACCTGATCAATCTCGAGATCAGTGACCTTGAGACCCAGTGAGAATACAAAATCCAAGGTGTGGCCATGGTAATGAGTCACAGAGGCAACTGCCTGTGCTAGGCCCAGTGATGTCATCAGCTGCAGGAGGTCAGAACCAAGCTGTGAGGCTTCATTGTCAACCCAGGCATTGAAGTCCCCAGAATAAGCCATCTGGGTGACTCAACACCCTGGTTGGCGATGAAGTCTGCAACCTCCTGCAGAAATTCTCTACCAGGCGGTAAACCTGGAGAATTCAAGCAACCCACACCTGGACCCCTATGCACTGCCACAATTCAAATGACAGGTAGAACCCACTGGCTGCATGGAGAAGTAACCCACTGGCTGCATGGAGAAGTTCAGGTCAGATCTAAAACAGATGGCTACACCCCTGCGATCCCACCTCAGGCAGTGTACCATGGAGTATCCAACCGGGACTGATGCCTCTACATAGAGGAATGGAGAAGGGCACTAAGAGAGGATCTAGACAGACTGGAGAGTTGGTCAGTTTTCTTGCTGCTGAGCTTCAGTGCTAAGAAATGTAATGTATATATGTATGGAAACCTAAGGGTACAATACAAATGGGAGGTAGCACTGAATAGCACTATGAAATAAAAGGATTTATGGGTATTTATATTGAAACCCTAAAATGTCTGCATGCTGCAACAGGATGGTGGGCAAAACAACAGAGTGACATGAAGCATAGGGAGGAGGATTAGCAGTAGAAGTCTGAGGTGATCCTTCCACTGTACAGCTTACTGGTGTGACCTCATCTGCAATACTGTGCAAGGTCCTGGAATCCACACCTGAAGGAAGACTGTAACAGAGTGGAGGCTGAACAGTGCAGGGCAACTAAGATGATTCATGGCATTGGGGAAATTGTATATGAGCAGAGGCTGCAGGACTTAAACATGCACACCTAGAAAAGAGGAGGTAAATGGGTGACATGGTTGAGATATACAAGCCTTGTACTTGATAAATAGGGTGGACATCAAGGAACTCTTCTCATTGAGGATGAATAAGAGGGAATTCACTAAAGCTGGCAAGAAGGAGATTCAAAGGGACATCCATAAGTACTTCTTCATGGAGAATGTGTTTGACAAGTGGGATAAACTGCCAGAGGAAGTGGCACAGGCCAAATCAATCAGCAGTATCAAACAGGTATGGGACCAACGTGTGGGTTTGGTTTAGAAAAGGGAACAGTAACAAAGAGGGGACTGCCACTAGGGCAAGGTAGAATAGTTAGGTGGAGGATGACTGAAGAGACCAAGAGCCTTTTTCTGCTGTCAGTGTCTATGGATTTATGTAACTATATGTGTATTGTTTTGAAAAGTAATAACTCTTTAGCCTTTTCTTCTCTCCTCTCCTCTCTCTCCTCTTCTCTTCTCTTTCTCTTCTTTTCTCTTCAGTTGTTCACCTGTATCCATCCTCCAAGAAGCAAACAGCTTTCTTTATAGATACTAATAATGTCTGGTGAAAGATGCTCATTTATTAAAGACCACATAAAACCACAATTAAAAACTGCTATCTACCAAAGGGATTCCACCATCTGTTCATGGAACATTTCATAAAGTTTGGATGAGAAAGTCTTTTACTCAAAAGGAGACTTTTATGAAGGTAATCATTTTTATCTTTTTAAAGCAACTAGTCATTAAATATAACCTAACCATGACAGATTGTTTTGATATCTTCAAGTTGGATCAGTAATCTCACACATTTTGGACAATATGTTTCAGAAGAACCATGGAGCTGCATGTAATGGAACTAATTACCAAAACTAATATAAGAAAAAATGAATTCAATTTTTTTTTAAATAGGATTACCTTACAAAAACTTAACTAAACATAAAGACAGTTGGCAGAACAGTTTTTTAAGGTAAAATGGCTACAGTTGTGTAGCTTACTATTTTCATTAGTAACTCACTAAACAAGATCAAATGTAAAATTATTTAATTGATTTTATTACACTCCATGTTTATTGAATAAGCTTGATCCACTATTCTCTACTCTTTGCAATAAATGTAGAAATGCAAGGAAATCCTTCATACATGTTATATCGCTACATGTACAGTAATTAATTTATCATTTTTAATTCAATGAATAGTGTACTGGGCAAAACTAGTAATATACATATATATATATATATATATATATATATATATATATATATGTATACACAGAATGATACTACATATTAAACACAGCATCCATGCAAATAATTCCAACTGATCAGAAAACATTATCTTCTAAATTTGGCACTTGTAAAACTGAGAAGATGTATTACTAGGCTTTTAAAGATCTGATATCCCTAACAGGTGACCTATGGAGAACGCTTCTGTTGGACTGTATGCATTTAGAAAAAAATGCATTTTAACATTATATCAGTATGAGAAGTATAGTTTCATCAGGGGCCCATTCCAAGCAGTCATAGAAAATGGTTACTTTTGGTCTCAACCTGTATGCCTATATATTTCACATGTCACTAAGAAAATTAAGAATGGTGCTATATAGAGTCTGCATTTATACAATATAATACTCAATAATAATACATGATTTGGCATGTGGTTGCTCTGTTCTGACATATAGGATGTATTAATGACTAATAAAATAAACATTTCAAAACAAAATGTGCAGCTGAACAAATCCATGTAAATTTTAAATGCTGTTATAGTCTAAATTGTTTATATATGGAAACAATCTGTGTTGCAGTCATGTTGCATATGGCCTAGAACATCTCCCACTTGAGGGCAATCTTTTGGTGTCTGCTGCAGCTTTGCAAATTCCACATGAAAAGATAATTTAAAAAGCAATTATCTCACTCAAGACATACAGACATTTCAGGAAAAGTCATGAACAGCATGCCCACAGCTTGTTTAGAAGTTGCTCCTATAAGTACTACAGAACACTGCAGGGACCAGAGGCCTCCACCATTAAACAGAATCAACTCCAAGTTTTACAGTAAGTCAACTTAATAGAAAGCTCCATAAATTGTACAAATAATATTTTTGTGGCTGTTTTTCTTATTGCCCCAAAAATGTACACAACCAGGTACTAACTGAAAGGATACCCCACCCACTCTACTACTTAGGGTACTCAGAATTCACCTTGGTATTTTTTTTTTACAAAGGATTTCCAGAAACAAAGTAATAATCCACTGTTTTGGTTGACAATTTATACAACCAGAATTCTGTACTGCATGCAAATAATCTTAGGTCTTCATTTTGTTAAATGAATGTCTTCATTTAAAAAAAAGCAACAGAACAGACAAAAGTACAGTTAATATGTAATAGTTGAAAGTGTTTCTTTCCAGATCACTTGCTAGGAAATGCAGAAGCTTATCAAAAACTTTGTTGGCTGTTTTTCAACTATATACTGCTATAATTCTGGATAGACTCCTAAGTTTCCATGTTTATGATATGCCAAAATGCATTCATTTCATCCTAATACATTGGTGTGAAGTCACACTTGTGCATTATAGCTAGCACCTGCTAACAGAAACATCTCATTTAATCCCTGTTAGCAGTTGTCTTTCCTCATGCATCTTTTTCAGAACTACAAAACATGTCAAGCTCTGTACTCAAATGAAGACCTTGAGAGATATCAAGGGCCTGATACAAAAACTTTGCCGAGGCAAAGCCAAGTTTATCTGTACAAAATGGGTTTGTGTGGATGTGCTATATTGAAAAGCCTGGTTAGCATAGTCAAACACAGTTTGCGCCAGGCAAATTTGGAGGGGTGCAATGCAAATTAAGGGGTGAGGGACCTGAATATTGGCACAGCCAATATTCAAATATTTTGCTGTGCAAGGGCATTTTGCACAGTCCCTTCACATGGCGCAAATACCGCTGATGCAGACCATGACTTACTCTGGCACAGCTCTAACGACTGGCATAGACAGTGCAGTATTCCTCCCTCGTACTGGGCCTGATCATACAAAGAGTGTCCCTGGTGTCTAGTGATCTACCCCCACCAATCGCCTGCCCAAAGGTGATAACAAAGTTTCTCGGGTGTCTAGTAGTCCCCCCACTGATCACTGGCCCACTGTAAAATAGAAAGTATCCCTGGTGTGTAGTGGTCTCCCCCGCTGATCACCACCCTGATGTTAAACTAAATCATACCTAGTGTCCAGTGGTCCCAACCCCACCCACACCCATGGTCACTGTAGAAAATGTATTCCCTGGTGTCTAGCAGTCCTTCCCCAACCCACACCCATGCCCGATGTGGAATAATGTATTCCCTGGTGGCTAGTGGTCTCTCCCCACCCAATCACTGACCCAACACAAACACACTATGTCTCTAGTGTCCAGAGTATTCCCAGCCCCATTCTGATCCCTGTATATTAAAAAAAAAAAAAGATAAACCACTCCCTGGTGTCTAGTGGACCTCCCACACCCCCAGCCCAGCAGGTAGTGCTCACCACCCCACTCCCTCCATCACAACACAAACCAATGCCTGGCATAGCCCTCCACTCTCCTTCATGGCTGTCCACCAACAGAGCTGTCTATGAGCGTATTCCTGACTGAGCTATCACTGAGCACATACTGTTATACGGTACAAACTCATTAACAGCTCAGTTGGGAACTTGCTTATTGACAGTTCAGTTGACAGCAAGCCATGGTGGAGATCAAGGGTTATGCCAGTCACTGACTGGTCGGGATGAGGTGGTGTAGGTGAGGCACCACTTGTTGGGTAGATATGGGCTTAGCTAGAATTCACTGCAAATTAATCCGCAAATTTAGTGCCATTCGTAGATTAGTTTGCAAACATAAAGTACTGAAGTTCAACACACAAAGTACAGAATTTTGCCTACAAAGTGTGGTATTTCACCCACAAATGGCAGAATTTCTCCACAAATGGCAGAATTTTGCTATTCAAGGTGAAATTCTGCCATAAATTTTCTGTTCATGGGCCAAATTCTGCACTTTGTGGTGAAATTCTGCAAAATAAAAAGGTGAAGTCACATAGGCAAATTTTGCATATTATCAAAACTTTGCAGATTGCTCCATGGCAGCAAATTTGTGGACTTTGATGGAACTTCACCAGTGAATTTAATCTTTGCTGCATCTCTACTGCTGGAGTAGGGGGCCTAGTGGACACCAGGGAGTGGTTTGTCTTTTTTTTTACATATATACAGGGATTGGGTTGGGGTGGAGATATTCTGGATACCAGGGATATGCTGTCTTTGTGTCAGACATGTGATCGGGTGGGGGAGGGACCACTAATCACCAGGATTCTATTATACCACATTGGGCATAGATGTGGGTGGGGGGGGACTGGCGCCACCAAGGAATACTACTACACAACATCAGACATGGGAGCAGGTAGGGGAGGACCACTAGACACCAGGGAATACATTATACCACATCAGACATGGGTGTGGGTGGAGGGAGGGACCACTAGCTACCAAGAAATGCATTATACCAAATTGGGCATGGGTGTAGGAGGTGGGTGGGACCACTGGGCACCAGGGTATAATTTATTTTAACATCAGGCCAGTGGTCAGTGGGGAGGGTTGTCACTAGACATGAGGGAAACTTTCTATTTCACAGCAGGCTGGTGATCAGCGATGGGGGTGGGGACCACCAGACACCAGGAAATTTGTCTTTACATTGGGTCAGCATACAGTATATGCTCATTGACAGCTCAGTTGGTGGCCAGCCATGGTGGGGACTGAGGACTGTGCGTCGCCGGCTCAGGTCAGGATAGGAGGGTGGGGGCAGTACCTACTGGGGTAGGGATGTGGGGGCTTGCTAGACAGCAAGGAATGGTTTGTCTTTTTTTAAATATACAGGGATCTGGATGTGGGCAGAGATGATCTGTACACTAGGGACATGATGTCTTTGTGTCGGGCATGTGATCGGGTGGGAGGAGGGACGGCTAGCCACCAGGGAGTACATTATACCATTGGACATGGGAGCTGGTGGGGAATGGACCAATAGCCATCAGGGAATACATTATACCAGATTGAGCATGGATGTGGGTGGGGAGGGACCACTAGCCACCAGGGAATACATTGTACGAAGTGGGCAAGGGATGCGGGTGCGGGTGGGGAGGGACTGCTGGACACCAGGGAATACATTTTTAGAGGTCATGGATTTGGGTTGGGGTAGGACCACTGGTCACCAGAATATGATTTATTTTAACATCAGGCCAGTGATCGGCAGGAGTGTATATGACCACTAGACACCAGAGAAACCTTCCATTTTACAGCGAGCTGGTGATCGGTGAGGAGGGGTCACTAGACACAAGGAAATTTCTCTTTACATTGAGCCAGTGATTGGACGGAGTGGGCGAGCACTAGCACAGGAATAGCTCTCTGGAACCAGGCAAGTGGGTGCAGTGTGCTAAACTGCTGAACTACCCATGCACATGAGCTCATATTGGTATGCAAATGGCCCTTTAGCACCTTGAATGACCAGTGGGGTCATTTGCATAGGGTCCATTTGAATATCAGAAATTTAGCACGGTGCTTGCCATTACGATGCCCTATTTTGGCAACCAAGTCTGCCCAGCACTAGGTGGCATAGCACTGAGCCACAATGGCCTCTATATTCAGTCAAATAGTGCCAGTGCACTATTCCACTGAATATAGCATATTTGGGGCCCAGGCAAGGTAAGACCCAGCACAAATATTTGCACTATGTTTTGCCCATTTTTGAATATCGGGCCCCAGGTGTCAAGAGTCCTGTTGCAGGAGTGAGAAAGTCTCAGTGGTCCCCAGTCAGGCTGCAGCATTGAGAGTCAGCTCGTGTTCTGTCTGAAGGATGGAGCAGCAGCAATATGTAAGTAGAATCCACTGTCACTGATGAGTAAGCACAAGTAATTATATAAAATAAAGTATGGAGAGTGCAATTGTTTTTTATACAGTCTCATAATGTGCTAATCCCTATACATTATTTTACGCGATGAAGTCTGCCTGCTTATGCCATTCTACTATGGAGGCTATCTTTTGTTTGTATCTCATAGGCAGAGTATGTAAGTTAAGTGAGACAGAGCAAGATCACGCTTCTTATGAGTGTGTTTTCTTTACCCTATTTGATATAACCTGACATACAGTATCTTTGTTCCCTCAGAATGCATTCAGTTGGGACTTGAGGACATGCATGCTATCTGTACCAGAATGTCATCAGGCTGTGTGTACCTCTGCAATGACTTCATAATAAAGGGATGATTTGTATTCATGTAATACTCTGTATATGGTTCCATCATGATGATGTCACAGCAGAGGAAATGGGAAACCATTGTCAGTCCATTGGTGGATCATTAGCTAAGCAGAGTGAATAAAATTAGAATGATCACGATGTCTATTTCTGGCAAGCTGTTGCAAAGTACATTTTGTTTGGTTCCTTTCTAGAGCTAAATTCCCTTTAAATATGAATCTATAGCAGCCAATATAGAAAGTTCTTGATAAACTAGAGGGCCTTATATATGTTACCCATGGAATATGACTTCAACCTGAATTTTATTTATTGACACATGCATTTTACTGCTGTGGAGAATGTTCTCAGTTCTGGAGACTGAATCATCTTACAGTGTTTTATATACAAAAAATGTTAATGATGATATCCGAACCTCCACTGTGGCTACTTTGCTCAGCAGTCCACTTCTCCCTACAAGAGTTAGATGCAATTCAATAGCTATTAACCTGCAAAAAGTGCTACAGTTCTATAAATAGGTTGTAGACTACATACTGGCAGCTCTAGTTTTTGTTTCAAATCCCTCAACACATTTAAATAGACTTGCTGATAAAAAATAGATTATCTTTTAAAAAGAAAGATGTTTGGTTGATGAACAGAGGAGAAAACTAAAACCTTTGAACTACCAACCCCTACTGAAAATTGCAGAACCTGATAATTACTATTTCACTTTTGACGTGCTTTATATTAAGCCTAGTCATGGTACATGGCACATGGCATGAGCAAGAGAAGTAGAACCAGTGACTGCTAAAATGCATGCATACAGTAATTCATCTGAATTGTTCCACAAAAGGCTGTAAAATCCCTGTGCAGTACCCTTTATATTCAGTGAATACAGTTTTTCCAAGAAAGGCACATGTACACATACATTAATAAAACAAAGCTAGTCTTCAGTAATTTATATTCTTTAACATGTTTTCTCTGGGTTTGCACACCGGGGTGGGGTGGGGGTTAAAGTACAACCATCCAGGAATATAAAGTTCTCTCTCTCTCTCTCTCTCTTTCTGTCTGTATGTGTGTGTGAATATATATATATATATATATTGCAAAACTTCATTAATGCATCAGGGTTAAAGCATTCAAAATAATAACAATAATGGTCAATAACAATTTGTCTTCCACGTCACACTGTACTAAAATAGCCAACCAAGCAAAGATCACTCAGAAGGATCAACAAAACTTTCATAAACAAAACTGAACAATGCCTACTTCCACTCTATAGATCTCATGTTAGACCATTTTTGACTACTGTTCCCCTTTCTGGAACCCCTACTTAACTTCTGACATCAATGAGATTGAAAGCATCCAACACAAAGCAACAAAGCTTATACCCCATCTTTCTAAACTCAATTACACCACTAGATTAGAACAAATAGGTTTACACATTATCTCAAAGAAGACTCAGAGGGGACTTACTATTACTATTCAAAATCACAGCAAACAACGAACAGATGCAAAACTGTGTTCTTAAATACTCACTAGAAAAACAGTTGCAAGACTACACAACAGACAACTGGAGATCATGAGAGCAAAACAAACAAAAGAATGAACTTTTTACTATAAGAGCAGCCAGAATATGGAATAAATTACCTCAGAAAATAGTTGACTCGCTTCTAACATATTGTCTTTCAAAACAAACTGGACAAATGGTTAACTAATTAGGACTTACTCAATGATCCACAAACGTGGAGGACAATCATGATGGGCTAATCCTTCTTTTGTCCCATACCACCAAAGTACCAAAGTACCAAAGTACCAAAAGTAAGGAAATGAGATGTTAGGGTAGAGACCTTACTACAGCCCATCCATTCCACCAACCCACTGCAATCCACCCTCCACAGACCAACAGGCATCGGAGTGTGCTTTTGGGTAGTTGGGCTGAACTCTCATCCCATTCTCCTATATTGTACCATGTCTACTTTCCTATATATGGAATGGGGTGAAAGTTAGGCCCATGACCTCAAGAGTACACCTCCCAACACCTGTTGATCTGTGAGGTGGGTGCGGTGGGCTGGTGGGGTTGAATAGGGTGGTGTTAGAGGCTCACCCCAAACATCTCATTTCCCTACTTTTGTCACTTTAACCCTAACAGATGCATTAAGTTTTTGCAACTAATTGCCTTACTTTTTGAGGTACTGTAGCATAGTAATATCCTCATTTAACTGTGGGATTTTGTTAATCTGTCTTGCAAGTTGATTTCAGAGCGACTGCACCATTCTGCGCCACAGGTGCGAAAACACATTTTAGGTAGGATGTGAAAATGACAGCTGTACTGTTCTCATAAGGAGGTGTGAAAAATGGCAATGTTGAAAATCTGGAGTGAAAATATTAAAATTGACAAAGTTATGAGCATGCGAGAAACTGCACAACACACACGCTCCTAATGCAGTCATTTTGCTAATTTTTCACCAAATTTACAACATGGACTTTTGGGACCCCACCTCATGAACAGTGGCACTGTCATTTCATTGATGATCCTAAAAGGAGATTCCACACAACAAATGCAAAATCACCTTTCAGGACTAAGTAGCTAAATGACAGTGTCAGTGTTCATGAGGTGGGTCCCAAGAACCCCATGTTGAAAATTTGGGGTAAAATTCCTAAAATGTTTGAGATATCAACATAAGTTGAAACCCCATTGACTGCCATTATATCGGGCTTACCTTTGATTCTTCAGTTTGTGGTTCCGCTTTGAAGAATGCAGATGTGTCCTGGTCCAGAGAAGAAGGAAAGTATGGGGGTAAGGGTAGGTGGGTGCTCATTGGGAGGGTGGGGATGGGGAGGGTGGACTGGGGAGACGTATGAGGGCAGCTTCTTTTTACAGGAAGAAATAGATGTTGGGGATGTTTTTCTTTATTTTACAGGTTAAATGTAAAAACATACATAGGCACCCTGATCTTGGCAATAGGACTATAGGGGATGGGGGCATCCGACACTAAGAGTGGGCATCTCAGTGTTGGAAAAATTAATTTAAAATAAAAATTATTTTGGCACACTGGAGTGGGCTCCCAGTGTGCCACATTACTGGGAGAGGGGAATACATGCTGACATGGGGATTGGGCACCCCAATGCTGGCAAAAGACTATAGGGGGCAGACTACTTCAATGCAGAATTCTGCATAGAAAATTTCGATCAGAATTCTACATCAAAGAAAAGACGTGGGGATGGTTTTTTTTCTCAGTTTTTTATTATAAGCACATTTGCACACTGGGTGGACTTCCAATGTGCACAGTAATGGGAGGAGGGATACATGCTGACACAGGGATTGGGCAACCTGATGTTTGCAAAAAAAACTGGTTGGGTGTTCAATGCAGGATCCTACATTGAAAATTTTGATGCAGGATTCTGTGTAGAGAAAAAACTGTCAGAGGTCTGTTTTGTATTTTCAGAGACATCAGAGGATGGGGTTACTAGACATTTTGTTTTCTCCTCACTAAGACAGAAAACAAAATGGTGGCTAATAAAACCAATTAACTAACTAGCCTTGCAAAAGGGATTTGGTGATTTCAAATCCCTTTCACAGTCCATGCTCGTGGACTGACTAATGACTGGGATTCTTCATCAAACTGTGCATCTATCCCTAAAACTGAACTGAGCAGGCTCAGAACCTGAAATTTCATAATTGAATAACTTTAAAGTGGATTACTATTTTTCACCAAACCAATGATAGAGTGTTACTTTGGATAACCTCTTTCTGCCCTGAAATTTTCAGGCCAAAATTCCAAATGGTGTGGGTGCAGCACAATGAGGAAAAACAGGGAAAATTGGAAAAATTTTAAAACACATTTTTTGACCATACACTAATCGCTGCAGGACATTTGCAAATCGGATGAAAATGAAACTTGGAAAATCAAGAGACGTTCTACCCTGACATGGTCTAGTCCAAATTTTGTATAAATCTATTGAACAGTTGCAAAATTATTATTGTGCAAAATTTGGGGTTTAACATTAAAATGCCTGCTGAAGTCTAAATATAGGCTACTGTACCTCGTGAGATATATATATTTCCTTTTCTCAGAGAATTGTGTTCAGTCCAAAACATGTCAGGCTGACGTTTTTATTGTGTTATGGTTTAAATAAATCAATTATTTTATTCATGTGTCCCTCTGTTGAGTTTTTGTGTGTCAGAACCTTTTTGCTGAATATTTCAACTTTGTTGGTTCTTTGTGCACCATGTCCCAGTGCACACTCATTTGGGAATACTAATTCCTAGATTCCCACCAGTTACAGACACTATTTCCAATTTCAGGTAAATGCAGATTCATGGATGACCAAGAAATCCAGCTTTCTATTAGTGATCATACATATAGTTCCAAGCTTCAAATGTAGGGACACAAAGGAAGAAGTATTTAGTACATAATTCTCCCTAGTGTTAGAGACAGGTGCAAACTTCTGGTTTGGGAGGTATTGTTGTAAAAGTAGATGGTTGGTTTATTCACAAGGTGAGGTCAGAGCAAGGAGTTCTTGAGTTCATCTAGATCCTAACATGGGCTATGTCAATGTAGCAATAATCCTATATAGTAATTGACAGCATGTGATAATAAGATAAAGGCTATACTGTGAAAATCAGATTCTTAGATGAAGTACACTGTGTGAGTTAGCTGATTGTGACAATTCATTTAGATAAGACCTTTCAAGCAAGAAGTATAACATACTGGGAATAAAGACATAGAAACAGTACTGTATTGCAGCAGTACCCTAGACAACTCAATTACTTTGACTAGACAAGGCAGGTTAAGCACAGTATTAGATAGAAAACAGTCAGTTATACTAGTCTGGTATGATACCCATCCCACCTTTTACTTACATCACCCAAATGTCCCAGTAGCAATTTCTTGGCACCTGATGCCAGTCACTCTAGGAGTCAAGTGTTTTGGGCAGGTGGGGTGGGAGAGAGGGAGGGAGGGAAAAATCCTCTGGTGCCAGGTCAGGGGTAGCTCAGGAGTGGGTCTCCTGAGGTGAGGTTGATTTTCCCATGACTTTTCTGTCCATGGTGTGGAGGAAGGGCAATGGAGAAAGCATTCTGATTACCGCCTCTGACCCTAATTTCTGAAGTGTCACACAGATGCCATTAAACATATTTGAACATCTGACACATGTCGGATCTATAAAATAGTCCTTTATCAAAGGTGTTTTACTATTAAAATACAATAGTTTAAGAAATGGCAGTCCCTGATGATATCACAAATGATTGCCAATTAAATCCTGCCTAAATAGAGCATAATTTCATTAATAATAGTGCAAATACATAACGTTGCTAACTTCAGCATATATACATTTAAATAACTATGAACAATGCATCAATATTGATAAAAACACAGGCTACAGAACAAGATCATAAACAGCAATTATTTACAATGTTAGTTAAAAGAGATGTTTTGCATATCTCTGCTCAAACCTTTGTGTTCTACCAGTTCCACTCAGACTGGGAGCATTAGTTAAACATTTCTAATGCTTGCATGATAGTGCTCATTTAAAACTGCAGTTTGGTGGCTGCTGTCAGATGTTGATTTTTCAACTAGTGCGAAACCAAGAGGTCCAGGAAAAGACAGAAAAGTGAAGAAGGAGAAAACAATATTACAGACTGAATTCTATGACCCTTAGTATTTACCAAATATATAGAGGAAATAACAGAAGGCTACAACCCAGACCTCAAATAAAGGATAAATTGTTCCAGTTAATTTAACTCAACATTAAATCAGGAAACTATTTATTTTATGAAGGCTGCCAACTTGAAACTGCCATTAAGACATGGGGCTCTCCTAGCCTCGAGGCTAAAAATCCAAAAACTCACATCTTAGGACAAGGTTGTTAAAATCCCTCTCTAGTGTGTCGGCATACTTAATCAATAGCCTTGGAACTGAAAATATGTTTATCAGGACTGAATTAATTTTTGACATGATTGGCAGTAGCATTGGTAACATTTCCACTGTCAGTCACAATGCAGTATTCACATGTGAACATACATATGAAGATATGACTGAACCAGTTAAAAAGACCTGTGATCTATCACATCTGATTGAGTCTGCAGACCCTTCAGGGTCTACTGAAGGATCTGCCCCCTTTCTATAATCCACTCCTTCCCCCTGCCGATGTTCCCCCTCCCGTCATGCCCTCCCCACATACAACATTCCCCTTTACTTTGTCCCAACCTCTCTTGAAGCTGTCTACAGTCTTTGGAAGGCTACTTCTTCTGGCAACTCCTTTCACTTAGCCACCACACTCAGTGAAACAGTGCATCCTCATACTCATCCTAAATCTTCCCCAACAGTTTGAGGCAGTGCCCCAGTGGTCCTGTTTGACTAAGTTTGAAAATACCCTCAGAGCTCACTCTGATGAAACCCTTAAGGTACCTGAAGGTTTCAATCATGTCATCCTCTCCCTTTTAACCTTCACAGAGTACGTGTTGAGAACTTTGACTCTCTCCTCATATGTTCTGCCTTGGTGTTCCTGGATCATCTTCATTTTCCTTTCTGGACCGCTTCGCATGATGATGTCTTACCTTAGGTATGGGCACCAGTACTTCACATTTTACTCAAGATGTGGCTAACCAAGGATCTCGTGCAGTGGCAGAATGACCTCTGCATTCCTGTCGATATACATCTTACTATACAGCCCAACATTCAATTTGCTTTGACTGCTGCTTTCTTGTGCTGAGTGCTTCATGTCACCAGTATGAAACTTGAACTGATGGACTGTGTATCCAATATAATAAGTGCCACATGTACATGTGGCTATGTTATAACCATTGTTTGCTGCAGTAACTCTTCTGCAGAATTTTTCAGTGTTGGACTTCATCCTGGTGGGCTTCACTGTATCAATAGTTGCAAACTGACAGATGTCATACTCCCAGCCGATGCTGGGGTTTGAAAATCCTTACCAGAGGAGGTGAACTTACAGTAAGTACATCTCTTACAGGAGTAACATGCATTTTACTGTTATTATACCAATTCTATGGTTTAGGGGTTTGATGGTAACTTGTACAAGAATGTCTTTGAGGATGGTTGCCCTCCTATATGACATTCCAGTTGGTGGTTCCATAATGTCACTAAGTTCCCTGTCTCCCTATAGTACATGCCAATTGGATTTAATGAGCAATTTAAATGGCTGGCATGGGCTGAATAAGCGGTAACAAAATTAAATCTTTGAGTACCCTCAGTCCGATCGTTCATATTGTTCAGTAGAGTCTGCCTCTTCTGAGATCTATCAAAGGACTTGGCTTCTTCTATAATCCTCTAACTATACCCTCTTTTCCAAACCTCATTGTATCCAGTTTCTTATCACCTTCTTGAAAATTCAATTTGGTGCTAGAGTTGCTTTTAATCAAAGATACTGACCCTTCAGGAGTTGGTGCCAGTGTGATGTGGTTTACAGCTGGATGGTAATACAGTAGTGTTGCAGTCGTTCTCTTTGTTGAATATATCCATCTCCAGTGAACCATTTTTAAATTCATGCATGCACGCCAAACTTCTTGGATGAGTGATTTTGAGGGATGGATCATGTTCTGTCCAATGCAGAGTGCTCTGCAAGGATTTGACAATATCACACTCAATCATCAGCCAGGCTGATTGTGATGCTGTTTTGCCTGAAGTGGTCTGCACTTAAAAAAAAAGCCACACCAATCATGTGGCATTTTGTTTCCTTTCATCTGCAGGTCACTGCCCAGCAAACAGCTGTTTGCATCCCAATCAGTCTGGCTGGCATCCCTGACCCCACCCCTCCGCCACCCCACCGGTCCTTTCCCTCACTAGCCCCTTGCACCTCTGGCTGACACCTTAATCCCTGTAGGGCATAAATAAATTTACAATAGTGCCATCTAAGTGGGATTCTGGAAGTTAGGAGGAGGCACTTTCTTCCCCACCTCCTCAACTTCCCACTGACTCCTTTTTGCTCCTCTTCTCCCACCCATGCAGAGTTGGCTACAGCCTAAGCTCCATATGGGCTGGGAGTTTACAGTGCCCAAAGGCACATTCAGTTAACCATAATTGCACTAGTAGGGCTGGCTGCAACTGCAGCCTACCATGAGAGACATAGACGGTTAAAGAACAGGCTTAAAGAGCTGGTGGACAACGGGTGCTCAATCCCAGTGTCAGCATGTATCCCTCTAGCCAGCTTCCTGAGTGCCCAATTCCTGGGTCAGCATTGATCCGCTCCTGCTGACACTGGAGTGCTCAACCCTGTGTCAGTGTGTATCCCTTCCCCATTAATGTGGCACACTTGGCAGCCAACCCCAGTGTACCAAAAACTACCTCTTTGATGTTCCTGACACCAGGATGCCCAATCAAGGTGTCAGATGTGCCGCTTCCTCCCACACCTATGTTCTCAGCTGACCTCAGAGTGCCCAATTCCCTGGTCGGCATTAACGCCCTAGTACTCTGGCACACTGGGAGCCCACCCCTGTGTGCTGAAATCTCTTTTATTAATATTTCACCTGTAAAAGAAAACAGTCTCATGAGGTCTTTTTTTAAACTTGAAAAAAGAAAACAATTCCTCATCATTCCTGCCAGTCCCATCTCCAACCCACTCCCTCCCTCTGTGCACCCCACCTCCCACACCCCCTCACCCATAATTACCTTCAGAGATCAGGAGCAGTGATCTTCTGTGGACCAGGAACACATCTGCACTCTTCAAAGACCAACTGGGAATGAAAAATGACAGTAAGCCCTATGGGACCCGTCTCATGAAAACTGTCACTGTCATTTCGTTTCTTCAGTCCTGAAAGGTGATTTTGCAGTCGCTGCACAGAATCACCTTTTGGGACTAATAAGAAACAACAGTGCCACTGTTAATGAGGTGGGGTACCACAAAACCCTTGTTGCAAATTTAGTGAAAAAATTCCAAACAATGACTGGCTATAAGTGTCTGTTGTGCAGTTTCTATGCACACTGTGACTTGAGCAATTTTTAATATTTTCACTCCAAATTTTCAACATTCTCATTTTTTCACCCCTTATGAACAGTATAGTTGTAATGGTTTGCATCCTTCCCAAAATGTGTTTTTGCACCAGTATGCAGAATGGCGTGGTCACTCATAAAATCAACTTTTGGGACAGATTATCAAATCCCAGTGCCACTGTTCATGAGGGAGGCCCCAAAAGGCCATGTTGAAAATCAGGGGAAAACATTCCAAAAAGGACTGCATTACAAGCACGTGTTGCACAGGTTCTACTGCATTGACTCTAACTTTGCCACTTTTTCATATTTTTTCTCTATTTTCAACATTGCATTTCTTCACACCTCCTAATGAACAGTATAGCTGTAATTTTTCACATCCTGCCTGAAATGTTTTCAAACCTGTGGTAAATGGCACACTCACAAAATCACCTTTGGGATTGAGTAAGTAACGAAATGATGTTGCTACTGTTCGTGAGGTGGGTTCCCAAAAGCCCATGTTGAAAATATGGAGCTAAAATATTAACAAACACCTGGGGTGCAAGGGTTTCCAACTGTAACACCCACTCTGTACAGACTGACAGGCATAGAGGGTGACTTGGGGTCATCAGCCATAATGCTCACCCCATTCCACTCCCACCCCACCATGCAGCCATTGAGAGGCATTGAGATGTGCCTTGGGGTCTTCGGTCCAACGCTCACCCCATCCTCCCATACTGCACCCATCTCAGCTTATTTCCTTATGGAATAGGGTGAGCACAAGGACCAAAGACCTCAAGGCACACTGTGACACCTGTTGGTGTCTGCAGGGTGGGGTGAGTGGAATGGCACAGGTGTTATTGCTGAAAACCCAATGGCACACCTCTAATGCTTGTCAGTCTCTGCAGGGTGGGGTGGGGTTGACATTACTTCAATACTTCAGTGCCATTCCTATTATGCACCTCTCTAACTTCTGCACTACCAATGGCAATACCAGCAAGCAAACATTTGGCATTGACAAATGCTTGTTAAATATTGTAATAGTTTTATACATCACTGGCTTGTGGAGCTGTGTCACCTAAGAAACGGAAGTGAGGTCATGGGAGGAAAGGATCTCAGTCCAGATCGTGTTACTTAGCTATCTGGGTGACCTTTTCTGTGCAAAGCAAAGCCTGTTTGGCTTCTTCTGTTATGTGGGTGTTCAGATTTTTATTTTGTTTCCTATTGAAAGGCAAAGAGGTTTGCCTGAGCTGGCTCCCAATCTCACATGCCCATGTAAACCCCTCCTTGTTTTTTTTCTCCTGGCTGCTTTCCTCCCCATCTATAGCACATGGCTTTGCTCGGTGTGTCCCGATGTAGTTAACTGTGTATGTGGCCAGAGACTGTAGCCAGCAGTGCTCTTGATGGAAGTTGTGACTTGAGAGTTTAAAGCAGCTTCTATGGCAGTGAAAAGTGCCCCAGATCCTGACAGCAGTAGCTAGCTGCTGAGCAGTATACAACAAAAGCCACTGCAGTAAATGAGGTACCACCTCTTGAAACTGCAGATTGGATTTGTGTAGGGGGTTTGAGAGGCGGTCTGATTTATTGACCACAGTGCCAGACAGCAGCGGTGAGGACCTGCAGTAACAAAAAAGGCACACTAGAGAACAGGAATACTGTAACTCAGTTGCAGTTAATGATGAAATGTTGTGAAAGCTTATTTGAAACATGGTGAGGTTTCAAATAAATTTGCAGAGCATTAATTGACTTGTATGCATAGTTATTTTTTCCAGGAGGATATCCTATGTGTCTCAGATCATAATCTCTTGTGTTCTCTGATTTAGATCTCCACCGCTGCTATCTGGCACCATGGTCAAGAAAGCAGTTTGTCTCTCAAAGCCAATACACAAATCCTCGTCTCCAGTTTCCTTTCCATGCTACTTCAGTGAAGAGGAGAGAGAGAGAGAGAGACGACACTGCTTGCAGCTCATTCTGTCAAGAAAGCTGCTTGTCTTTTCAAATCCACTGCTGCCAGTGTTCTTATTAAGTCGTCGCTACTTTAGTGAAGAGAACATCCCATTACACATTTAGCATTTCGGTCTAGTTAGCACTAAGACATCATCAAGACTAGTGAACAATGCTGTGCTCACATTAAACAGATGCTGCAAAATGACAACCAGCTTTCACTTGATGCCTTAGAGGGTGAGTTAAATGTGTATGCGCAGATGTGACCCAGTGTGAGGAGGGAGGGGTGGGTCATGAATGACCAGACTGTTGGGAGGAGGATGGCATGGACATTTAGTTCCTGGCCATAGAACTTCTCTGCTGTGTGTACTGGGGTTCTGAAATACCAGGCTGCTTGCCCTCCACTATGTCACTTCCTGTCTACAGGCTAATGCTCAAGACCAACAGTACTTGCTAGAGCTGAGACAAATGCCTGCAACTTGGGGAATGACTTGGTTAGAACTAAAATATCAGCAAACAAAAAATTAAATAACATTGAGAACGAAGTAACTCAGTACTCCAGTAAGCTCAAAGTAGTTAGAAATGCTTGATGCACTAGCTTTTAAGGCTTCACATACAGTGAATGAATGAAGGTAGCAGGATGCAAAAATGTTCTTCAGGTTCACTTCTCTGTGCTCTAACCACTATGCTGCACTGCCTCACCTCTCATGTCAGTAATAATCCAATCAGCACAGAACTGCTGAAGTGTAGAACTCTCTTGCCCAATCTGTTTGTTTACTTCTTGTACATTGTTAAACATTAATGAAGAAATAAAGCACTTTACCTTCCATTATATGTAGTAATGGAGGCATGATTCTTTAAAATAAAAATGGTACCACCAGATTGAACTGGAAGATTCCTGGAACCTTTATAGTGAAAAAGGAAGGTTCAATTTTATTTTGTCCAATTTCATTGCACTGCAGCTTTAAACTCCCTGATTGAGTCATGATCTAACCTCTCATAAAAGTTGCACTTACTTAGCTGCCTAAAAATTTGATTTTCATAATCTTCCCTGTTTCGTTCTAGTCTTTGTCAGTAGTACACCAGTAGTACTCCAGGGCAGCTTTTGCATTTTGCCTTGCATTCTACCATGCTGGCAACCCAGATGTGGGTGCAAACACTGGTCACCATTGGCTGGTCGGGTAGAGGATCAAGCATCCAATGGACAGCTCTCCTCTCCCGGGTGGAGGCATGCTGACACGGCACTTGGCTGCCATCAGGAGGAAGCCTTGGTAGGTGTGTAGTGCCAGTGCTCAAGTGACACAGATGGGTGGGGCTGAGGTTCTGTAGCATGTGTTTGCCTGCTTACATGCTGCAGCAGTGGGGAACATTGGAGAAATGGTAACAATGTTTGTGTAGGTTACATGAAGCCCTGCCCACCTTTCCCCAGCCTGCACCAATGACAGACCTCCTGCCCATCACTAGATGATAGTCACTGGGTAGAGGTGGACAGTCCTTCACTTTCTGGCCCTGCCAAGGGGCAATTCATTGGGTCTTGGATCTTGTGAGTCTCAGGGAGATGGTTTCTGGTCAGGAAGGTGTGGTCAGGGTTTAGAGCCCTGCTACAACTATAATGCAAAAGATTTTATGAAAAATGTGGGTGTTGGGGAGAATGTATGGGTGCTAAGTGGGAGAGGGAATGGAGGTATTTTTACTAGCATGGGAGGAGAAGGGTGGCATAAGTGTTGATAGATGGAAATTGTTTTTGTATGTTTGCTTGACACCAGGATTGCCCTACATTGCTTTTCCTTACCTCTGTTTCATAAACATGAAGTTATGCATTAATGTAGTGCTTTGATATTATGGGCATAGCCATGCCCCTATAGTTAGGGTTGCACTGTCAGTTCTATGTTAAACCGAATAGTTTTACTTTAATTACTTTGCAACTGTTCAAAAGATTTGCATGAAAATTTGCATGCACAGTCTCATGTGATACATCTCTGAATTAGCCCAGTTTTGTTCCAGTTGGATGTTTCCGAGTTCTGCATAGTGCAGAAAGTAAATTTCCATAAGTGTTTTCCCCTTGGTTTTAATTGGTTTTGATCTGAATCCTGTAGGACCCAGATGTTTGACATTTTGGCTTGTAATCTTCAGGGCAGAAAGGGGCTGGTCCACAGATGTGCCTTTTGCTGGTTTGGTGAAAAATATCAGTTCATTCCAAAGTTATTGAATTTACAATTTTGAAAAAGTGGTTCTGAGCATGCTCAGTAAGCACTTCAAAATAGCTGTATGAAATGAAAAAAGAATCTCCTTTCATTATGATGTCATCCTTTTCATTAGGAAATCCTTTTTGTTTGCCCCCATCCTGTTTTCCATTTTCCCTAAAACATCAAAGTTGAAAACCATAAAATGACATTCTGGGGAACAACAAACACATGTAACTTGCTTATTGGGACACCCTTAGCTGGATTTTGTAGTCAACTGCTTGAGAAATACCCTCAAATGTGTTTTTAATATTATAAATTTTTTGTATCGGATGAGAGAAAAGAATCTTTTTGTAATATTAGCCACAAAAAGATTATTCTTCAGCAGGAAGAATCTTTTTGGTTACCTGCATCTTTTCCTGGTGTCTAGTGGCACCCTCCCTCACTCTCCAATGGCCATCTCTATAAGAGCAATATTTTTCCCTGGTGTCTAGTGGCACCCCAACCCTCTGATTTCCCTCTCCACAGTTCTTTTAAATAATATACTTAGTATTTCTTCCTGATGTCTAGTGTCTCCCTTCATCACCCAGTCGATGCTCCCATATAAGACTGTCATCTCCCTGGTGTCTAGTGGCACCTCTCACCCTCTGATCACTGCACCCCTTAATTATTTATTTCCCTGGTGTCTAGTGGTGACCCCCACCCTTCTATCACCATCCCAATAATATGTTTTCTTGGCTCCCTGGTTTCCAGGAGTACCCCTGCCCTCCAATGGTCAACCCCATCATATCTTCTTTTGTCCTTGGTGTCCAGTGGCACCCCACCCACCCCACCCTTCAACTCCTCTCCTGATGTTCTAATCTGTAATAAAGAAAACAGTGTCTCAATATGCTTTTTTAAACTTGCAAAAAGGCTCCACACTGATCTGCCCCACCCCCCACCTCACCCCTCCTACTAAGCACCCACCACCAAGACACTCTATACACCCCACACACCCTCACTCACCTGAATGGGTCATAGGGTGAAGATGCACTCTCCTATTGAAGACATGGCTTGCTTCTGGAACCAGTGATTGTTATATGAGAAACTAAGGTAAGTTCAGTTAAAATGTATTTCAGTGGGGTTTTCAACTTTGATGCACAACTTCACCATTTCTGCATATTTTTCCCCAAAGTTTCAACATGGCCTTTTGGACACCCCACATCATGAATACTGTCAGTGTAATTATGCAAATATGGCCCTAAAGGTGATTTTGTGGTCACTTGGCAAAATCACCTTTGGGCACTGCCCTTGTTAATGATGTGGGGTGATAAGAAGGCTATGTTGAAAATTTGGGTTCAAAGTATGGAAAATGGCAAAGTTATGTGCATACATTGAAAAGTTGCTATGCACGATTGTAACTTGGGTAATTTTAAATGTTTTGACCATAAACTTTCAAAATACCCTTTTACTACACCACCTCATGAACATGACATCTGTAATTCATCAAATCCTGCCAAAGCTTTATTTTGGCCATGTGGTGTAGATAGCAGTGCTGTGGCATGGGTCACATTTTGCTGGGGATTTGAAATTTCACTAATGTGTACATGAGGTGGGATAATAAAAGGCTATGCTGACAATTTGGTTCCTGTTGTGTTACAAATGGAAGTGCAGGGCTTGAAGGGTCCTGTGCTTCCACAGTAACATATATGTATGCATCTAATGAGGGATGGAGCACAGCCCTGGAGGGCCCTGTGCTCCCACAGGCAAATAACAATATGATCAAACTATGTGAAAAATTAGGCCCTATGCTCCTGCAGAAAATAAGGATACAATTATACAATCTCAAAAGTAAAGAAATTAATTGCAAAAGCTTTGTTAATGCACTAGTTAGGGTTAAAGCAACAAAAGTAGGGAAGTGTGGTGTTGGGTTTCCCCTAACACTCCACTCCACCACACCCTGCAAGACAGCAAACCAGGTGTGGGATGTGCCTTGGGGTTCTCAAGCAAAACACTCACCCCATTCTCATACACTGTACACATTTCAGCTTCTTTACTAGTGTAATAGGCTGAGCGATAGGCTTGACAACCCCAAAGCACACCCCATGCCTGGTTTGATATCTGCAGTGTGGGGTGGGTGTTAGGTTGGAAACCCTAATGCTACATTTTCCTACTTTTGTCACTTTAACCCTAACTAGTGCATTAACAAAGTTTTTTTTTTGCAATGAATATTATTTATAATTGCATTAGAGACATTATTAAACCATATCAAAGAAAAACAAGAAATGTATGGCATAACAAATCAGAACAAGGAATATAAGCTAAATGCATGTGTAGATGACCTAATGATACTCATGAATTATCCTTGGTATCATATTCCATGTTAATACAAGAGTTAGAACTATTTGGAAATTTAGCAGGGTATCGACTAAACAAAACAAAAATACATATTACACTAATAACTGCTTTATCAGCGTAAACTACATGGGAATTTCTAAAATTTCTAAAATAAAACTCAAAGAATAAATTCTTACTTGGGGATTTATTAACAGATCAAGTGACAATACAGCAAAGATAAATATTCAAACAATGTAAAATAAAATAAAAATATTGCTAGAAAAATGGCAGAATTTATTGTTATCATTATGGGGTCATATAAACTTTTTAAAATTATGGCATTACCACATCTTCTATATGTCTATCAAAATACACAAAGCCTCATTTGCCTATGATTTCTTTAATAAGTTTGACATTTTATGTAAAAATTCACATGGTGAGTGGGATCCCAAGAACTGCTTGAGCAACACTTTGTTTACCTAGGGAAGAAGGGTGTCTAGGGTGTCTAGATCCATATTGGTATCACTTGGCTCAAAAATATGTTTAAATTGGCCATGTTCAATAGACTATTTAGATATATATCCAATACTAGATTATTATAATATGAAATACAAAACATATTTTAGAAATGTACATCTGATTTTCCTACAAAAATATAGAAACATAGACTTTGATGGCAGATAAGGACTGCTTGGCCCACCTAGTCTGCCCATTTTCTATATGAGAAAAGAGAGAAAAGAATGTAGGAAATGATTGTAAATACTGCCACAATGTTTTGAAAGACGCTCCAACAAGACTTCCAGAACAAAAATTTAAATAGGTATGGAATCATTGAAATGGAAAAATGCATTAGTAATGTTGTTGACTGATCATTTAAAAAAGGAAGCATCTATCAATGGTATCAGTTATTAAATGCAGATGGATTGTTGAAATTAGATGAGTAACAACATAATAAAGATTTTAATACAAATATATTGCTGAGATTAGATGAGATTAATAACATAAGAATTAATTTAGGAATTTAATGTTCTAAAAAACTACTGTATATTGCAACTTGAAAATAATAAGTAGCTTACATAATAAAACATCAATCTGGATAGAAAGTAACAAGAAGATGAATTAACAAGTAAACTTTATGAAACTAAAAGATTAGCTTAATTTTATAAAATAATAATAAAATTCACAATTGACATAGCATGAAAAGAAAGAAAACAAAAATTATACAAATGGCAAACATAGTTAAATAATTATACTATGGAAAATAATTAGAACATATACTGAAATTGACAAATCAAAACTATATATTTGCTAAAAATAAACTGATTCAATTGAAAATTATAACAAGAGAATATTGTACACCAGCAAAACTATAAAAATGTGATACGAAAATGACCACCTGTGTTGGACGGTTGTAAACAGAAAGGAACTTTAATACATTTTTCTGATGATGTCCTCAAATTCAAAATTGGTGGCAAACAACTGCACAAGAATTAGGAAAAATAAGCTGGCCCAGTGGCACTGAGGGTTGAGGTGCTGGATGCCACATCTTGCGCCATGCTTGTGACCTGGGTTCGGGAACGGACTCAGGTTGTCCGGGGTCAGCAGGGGAGGAAGGGATTGAACATCCAGCAGATTGCTCTCCCTTCCGGGAGGGATCCAGTTTAGCTTCACTCCATAAGAGGCCCCTAGTGGAGACTAGGGGACTCCATAAAAACGCGGCTCAACTCAATGTCAGGGTTAGAAGTGGCGGCAGATGGCTGCATTTGAGTGCACTGCCATCATTGCATGACCGTGCTCCAGGAAACTTACAAGGAAAATACCCTGGTGGCCTAGTGGAGCCGAAGGGCACCAGGGAACTGCCCACATCCCCGTGCTGGATCTGCCTCCCTAGATTTCCTCTCCTAGACCAACTCTATGGCAGTCCCTCTAATTTCAGTACAGGCCACCAAGGGTGGGTGGGTCAGAACAGACCACAAGGGTGGGAAGCCCTCCCCAGGGAGGTGATCTGGGGGCTGGACTAGCCATGGGGATGGAGGAGTGCAGAGGAGAGGTTTCAGGAAGGGAGTAGAGGCAAGTTCGGCGGGGTACTCTGGAGAGATGCCCTAGGCATCCAGGAAAATAAAGAGAGTATGCAAAAAAAAGAATTAAGAAAGTTCTGGACAAACCAATTCCATTAACCCCTAGAAGTTTCATTTTAATGGCATTTCTTTGCTGAATTTGGACAAAAAGCAGAAACATTTTGCCATAGGCACCATGACCACAGAACTTTTCATTTTAAATAACTGGAATGTGAAAAATCTGGCACAGTTTGATATACAGAAATGGAATTTTATGTTTCTAGACATCTTAATAACTAAATAATTGTTAAGCCGTGAGTGAAACTAATCCACAAACAAATTCTGAAAATTGGAAAGAGATTGGTAAAATATTACTCCCACCTCTAGAACTGGTAAGGTTAGGCATGACACAGTCTCCTACTTAGAACAATTCTGAAATACATTTTTTCAATTCAAAGTTTATTAAAGGTTTTACAATACAATGCTGAGAGTAGATCCACAGTGTACATGATGTATACAGCATTAGTATGACAACATTAAAAGATCTATTCTCCTCCTCCCTCTTCCTACCACCCCCAATAACCCAGCACAGAGTTACAATTAAATGTTTCAACATGGTGAAGTTGAGGTACCATTGTCAAGAGGTGAGAGGGAGTAAAGGGATTGTAGGGGCCCTATTCTGTTAAACTTTTGAATCTGTTATAAAGGCTTGCTATGGTCTTTTAGTTCTAAGATTTGCCAGAAGTTCCTGGAGCTATTCTGTGTAAGTAACTTCATTAGTATCCTTCCAGTGTCTCAGGACCAATTTTTAATGGACCTTGATATTAAGGCCATGTGATACTTTCAGTTAAGGATTGAGATGGATGAGAAATCCCTAACAGGCAGATTTCAGGTGAAAATGAATCAGCCAGGCCTAAAGGGGATCCACTCTTTGTTTAATAAGTGACCATAAGGAGGACACTTTTGGACAAGACCAAAAATGTAAGCAAATTACCTTTCCTTGCATGCACTGAATGCAAGTGGGAGAACTGCAATGCCAATTTGGCCAGTCTTTGTGGGGAATAATAAATATTATGCAATATTTGGAACTGCATAAGCCTGAGCCTGTCTTGGGTGACAAACTTATAACAATTATTCCATAGGAGAGGCCAATTTATGGTCGTGTTGGGAAGAGGGAGGACCAAAAGCAGTAGGGCTAAAACTATTTAGACAAATCCAATCATATAGCACTCCATACATTTTGGATACTGCTTGCAGGAAACCAGCCATGGAACTCAGATCTGCTTGGAAGGATAGATTGGAAGACTGTGGAGGTACCGCTCAAAGGTCTTTATTCAAGGTGATGCAGCTGGTAAACCTTAAAATGTTGGACTTTAGATGTTAGATTTGTTCATAATTTCCAGGAAGAAAGCCAGGTCCTTCTTGTTTGACAAAGTACGTGAGCGGGCAATCCCCTAACTGCGATAGCCATCCAGTCAAGAGTGCTTTGCCAGCTATCCTGATATTTAGATTACCCTCAAGGGTTGAACCAGATCCAAGGTGTGGTTATATTTTAAGAAGGAACAAAGCTGGGTGTGAATTTTAATAGAGGTTGCTATGGGAGATCCCCCATTGAGGAGGAGAGAGAACTCAGCCTTGTGAATAGTAGTGCAGCCAGAGAGAGACCATAGGCTTTATCTGAGATAACTCAGTCTTGAGCCTGGCAGGTAGGAATGGTAGAGAGACTGAGGGTCACCACAGATATCCACTTGAGATATTTGTTTGCATGGCTGGCCCAATAATAGAGATCTATTTGTGGCAAACGTAACCCACCTTTCACTTTAGGGGCAACTATCTTATGAAAGCCAGCCGTGGACTTTTACCGCCCAAATAAAATCAATGATGAGCCCATGAACCTTTTAAACCATGAAAGGGTAAGCCAGATATTTAAAACATTGAGTGGATAAAAGATATGAGGAAAAACATTCATTTTAATCAGATTAATTGTTCCCCAAGGATATTGGAAGAAGAGACCATCTCTTCAAATCCTGACTAATCGTATGAATAAGAGAATCCAGGTTTAACTTCTGCAGGTGGCCCACACTCCTCACGAGTTCTATTCTGAGGTATCTCAAGAATTCCGAGTTCCAGGAGAGCCCCAGGACAGAGATTGAGTGCCTCATAACCTTATGGTTAAGGGGAACATGACTGTCTTTTCAATATTTAATTTGTAGTTGGAAAGTTTGCTAAAATCCTCAATGATTTCCTGCATGGGAGGGATGGACGTATGAGGGTGAGATATTTGCAGAAGGTCGTCCACATAGGCCGAAAGTTTAACTGTATGACCTGAATAGTTATACCTTGAACCCTATGACAGTCAGTCAGTCTACGGATAAGGGGTTCAAGATAAATGTTAAAGAGAAGTGGGGACAGGGACAAGCTTGTCTTGTGCCCGATTGTAAAGGAACAACTCTGAAATTACCCCATTACTAGATAACTGAGCTGTTGGAGATTTATACAGAGCACTGATCCACTTCTGGAACTCCTGGAAAATGAAATGCATTCAGGGGCACATAATAGATAGTTCAATTAACCCTGTTGAATGCCTTCTCAGTGTCCAGAAACCAGTGCAGCTGGAAAATTGGCATCCCTGGAGACCGAGAAGACAAGGGTGAGGGTGCACAAATAATCCACAGAGGAATGCCTTCATAAATCCCACTTGCTCTGGCCCAATGAGATCTGGGAGAACTTTACTAATAGTCAGCTAAAAGCTTAGATAGAATTTTGATATCTTGATTGAGGAGTGATATTGATCTGTAGCTTGTCACTACCTCCGGGCTCTTGTTGGGTTTGGGTAGGAGGACAATCAAGGCTTTAAATATAGATTTGTCAGATTCAGCTTCAGAAAAATATGCTGAAAAAGAGGTAGGAGGATAGGAATTAGCTGTTTTGCAAATACTTTGTAAAGATTGGGAGAGAACCCATCCGGCCCAGGTGTTCTCTCTGTGGGGAGATCTTTAATTACTCTAGTTAATTCTGCCTCTGAAATGGCTGCTGTCAGGAAAGCTGTTGAGGTTCGGAGAGAGAAGGCAGATGTGACTTTGATAGGTATGTATCTAAATAATGCTCTGTAGGGGAATGAGCCATGTGACTATATAGTTGTTGATAGTAACTCTTGAATTCCTTAACTATGTCTCTGGGGAGGTCAACAAGGAGCCAGTTACCGTGGAACGAATAGCAGCAACTAGCCTGGAGGATTCCTGCTGGTTAAGCCTAAGGGCAAGTAATCAGCCAGCTTTTTCTCCTTGGTCCACATAGGAGGCTTTAACCTTCAGAATTGCCAGTTCTGCCTTCTCTGTCAGAAGCTCTAGGTAGGAATCCTCCAGTCTCACAAGATCCTTTCTGTACGGTTCCATAGAGCGAGGGTAAGCTTGGTCTCCATGTCTCTAATTTGTGAGAGGAGGGACAATAATTGGCCTTCAGTTTTTCTTCTGTTTGGAAGCCAGACCAATCAGTAACCTTCTCAAGTAAGCTTTTAAAGTACACCATTCCATGTCTGGTTTACCTGTGGAATTGCAATTTATAGTAATGAAATGTGTAATTTGGTCTGAAATATATTTAACTAGTTCTGGGTCTTTTAGGAGTTGATTATTAATTTTCCAACGACCTCCTTTTAGGAAGAAATGAAAATGAGATTTGGCAGGTGACCAGGGAGTGATTGAAGGTGGGTCCTGGATGAATGGATGAGTCCATCATCCCTGGAGTAAGTATTTGTGAAATAAGCAGATAATCAATTCAGGAGGAAGTCCCATGTACATGAGATGAGAACGCTAGATTCCTAACATTGATGTGAAGGACACATCAAATGTCACATAGGCCCACTTTATCCACTAATTCTCAGGAGTGCCCTTTGAGCAGGTAAAAGGCCTTCTGAGAATCTCCTGCTTGATCTATACTTGGGTCAAAAGTTAAGTTCAGGTCACCTCAATGATTATCGGGATAGACAGGAAGGGGTCAGTACTGAAATTTACTGTGTGAAAAATCCAGAACAGTCAGTATTTGGACCATATACACTACCCAGTAGGATGTCTGACATATGAAGTCTGCCTTTAACAAACAGGAATCTACCCTGAGGGTCACAAATAGTTTGGATTGGGGAAAATGGAACTGACCTGCTTACTAGAATCATAATGCCACAGCTGGGTATTCCCCCATGGAGAAAACTTGTCCTATTTGTTGTCTCCTCAGCTGGAGAGCCTCTGAGTTAAGCAAATGTGATTCTTGTATAAACACAATATCGGCCTTCAGAAGGTTTAAGTGTTTAACAATTTTATACTGTTTATTCTTCTGCCTGGCCCTTTAACATTCCATGCCACAATCATTGAATCTCTAGCCATTTACCTCTGTTGCACCAATTTGATAATCTCTTTGACCATGTACTGTGCCTAACAAATCCTGTATCTCCGTATGTGTTGTCTCCTGCTAGCCTCCCTCCCCACCCCCACCCCACTAAGGAACCCATACCTCCCAACAAATCCCTAGGTTTGTAAACTACTAAAAGTACTCCATTGAAATCTAGGAAATCTACAGCCTCTGTTCCCCTCTTTGCATCGAACTGCACCTTGCAACACACCTTATTACTACTCCCCCAGCCACCCTATGTTAACTCCCTAAATGTAAACTGATAACATAATAACATCTTTGGTGGCAGAAACTAGTACACAGTAAGTTCTTATGTAATCATATTCCCTATCTGCCAACCCTAAAACTTTTCAAAGTTGAATAAAACAAATTGTAAGTCTTAATTAGATATCAACTAAACAGTAGTAAGATACCCCTGATTTTGCATCTACAATCAAAGATACTAACTGAACTAACATTTCAATGCATGCAATGAAGGATTGCAGTAACTCCAGATTGAAATTTCAAAATAGAGAATCCATGGGTACAGCATATCAAAACAATGTCCCCATACCTGAAAAAACAGAAGACCCTTTACATGGTAAATACAAATTAATTATAATAATCTCCACCTAGTAATTGAGTGCTATACACAGCAGTCAGGCTTTACTCCCAAGAAACCAATAGGCATCCCAAACATAAGTCATATGTCCCTTTAAACAATAAGATTTCATTGTCCAGCATTAAGTCCCCTTTAATGTCCTTGGATAGCAAGACATTTGGTAAAATAGCCTTAGGACTCACTGACAGGCTGTAGAGACACAAAGTAAATAAATAAAACAAATGAGTGTTACCAGCTCAGGTTTTGGAAATTCAAGCAGCTGCTTGCCCTGGCAGCAAAATGAAATATCAGGGGCTGTCTTTAGGTGGAGTCATTTTGAAATGAAGCAAAGGAAGCCCAAGTTTGATATAAAAACTCCCCTCACTTCGGTCCAGAGTAACAGGACTTTAATCCAGTTGTGAGAGACTGAACAGATGCTTAGAAAAAAAAGGGAGGTAACGGCAGGACACCAGAATATTGGTCCATAAGCATTGTCACACTACCAGCATAGATTTTAAACACAACAGTTCTGCTGAACACACCAAAGTAGAGATGAGCAATAGTTCTGGGAAGGCTAAGTATCCTTTTGGTGTCTAATAGGTAAACTCATGCCTCCAATGTAGGTTACTTCATGTGAGCTGTGCACAAGAGAATTAAATCAGATAGGTGATACAAGAATTTGAATCGTGCTCCTCTAATGGCACAGATCACGTGTTGCAGAAAGGAAATCTTGTTGAGGTGACGCTCGACACTGCATACTGCCGTGGAGAAGAGGGTGCCATCATAGACCCTGGTCACTTGGTAAAAGGGAAAAAATATTTCCAGCAATATAAATCCAGGAAAGCTAGTGTGTTGCTTGGCTCCTCACAGTATTTTCTTTTACACCACCAGAAAATTGTGCCTCTTGCTGTACGAGCAGAAGTTGGACGAATTAGTCCAGGAAATATTCAGATAGAGGTACAGTCTGCCAAAATGTACATTATTAAGATAAAGAAAGAATGTCCATTTTATATATGTTTTAACCACCAGTAGGTCATTTCACTCTATCGCTCGAGCTGATTGCTCACAATCTTCATTTACAGCTCAGGGTCATGGAAGAGGTCTGGAAGGAAGTTTTGAGCCCAGCCACCACAGCATCTGGATCTTCATAGGATAACCAATTCCAAACCACTAATACTTGAAGCTTAGCTGGGTAGACCATCTTAAATTTTATCCCAGCAGTAATAATTTTAGACACTAAAGAGTGAAAACTGTTCTCCCTGATGCACAGTGGCCAGGAGATCCTGTGCAATTCTGATTTAAGCGCCTCCCATCTCACTTCTTGTAACTCTTTTACCTTAAGGAGAAAATGCTGACACTCAAGAGCTCAAAATCTGAAGATCGGGCATGTGGTGGAGCCCCGTCAGTGCTTTTGACAGAGAGCCGTGCACTCTCTCTATGATATATTTAGGCCCAAATGGAGAGGGCCTGCCAGTTTATCTATCATCTTTTGTATGAATTAGATGGTATCCTGACCCTCCTCTCATTCTGGAAGACCTAAGGGACCATGTTGTTCCGACGGCTGCATCCCTCTAGGTCTTCTACTTTCAGCTCAAAGCGGGCATCCTTTGCCTAGTGGCCATGAGCTCTGGATCTATTCTGTCAGTTCTGCTTTCAAGCAAACAAATTCTGGTTGTATAGTCCGATGCTCTGAGCAACTTTAGTTCAGCTGTGATGTTATGCAGATCGTCCCTGAAGGGCTAAATTTCTCCAGGAACTTTGAAGTGTGAGCAGTTCTTGTTCTGCTGATGCATGCCCTGTGGCTGGCCCTGCTACTGAATTGGAGGCCCTTGGTTTCTTTGGGGCCTTCTCAGGAGTTACAGGAGGAGCATGTTTTGGAGGCGCCTTCCTCATCTCAGCGTCTGTAGACATTTCTGGCTTCCACTAAGTGAAACTGAAGGTTAGTTCTTCTGTGTGGGTAGTAGAAAATTAAATTTTAGCTATTTGTCCGTAGAAAATGAAGTTGAAAGGAGTCGGGTGGCTGGAGCGGTGTAGAGGAGCTGCTAGCGGCACTCTGCATCACGTGGTCTCCATTCTGAAATAATTTTAAGAATGAGTTACAATCTGGAAAGGGTAATACCAACATTTTCGTATCTGTTCTATTAATGTATTTTAATTATGTTAAGTATTCTAGAGAAGAGAATCAAAGAGTAGTGATGTTATGTATAATTAAAGAATGTACATTGATCAGTCTTATTACCAAGCAGTTGGACATGCATGTACTCTTATCTGTGTTTTTTCTTTATGTTTCCATTATTATATTGTAATATTTTGCTTTTTATTTTGTAAAGTATTTTGATTATAACTTGACAAATTATAATTTGACAAATGTTTGCTTAATAAATATTATTATGTAAAAAACCTCAATGATACTCAAATCACAACAGTACTTCTGTGCAGAAACACAGGTTCTGCAGCCACAGATAAAAATCTGTGACATCCAAGCTACAAGAGTTCTTTTGTCTGCAAAGGACAGGTCCCTGTGTGGCCAGTATCCAGCTGCAGGTGTAAGATATACACCGACCTCTGCTACAAAAGTGCAGGCCTCATGAAATCCACGATACCCAAATTACAACAGTACTTCTGTCTGCAGAAGTGCAAGTTTAAGAGGCCTGTGCCTCTGCAGCCACAGGTATAAGACAAACACTCAACTTATGTCTGCAAAAGACCAGGCCCCTGTGCAGTTTGAACTCTGGCAGCTGCATATGAAATTTATGATACTCAAATTGCAACAGCACTTCTGTTTGCAGACATGCAGGCCTCTGCGTTACCAGCACTTACACAGCCACAGATACCGAAGAACACTGTAAGACATGAACACCCAGTTGCATTTGCAGAATCACAGGCCTCTGTGTGGCCTGTGCTTCAGCAGCCACATATACAAATTCACAAAGATAGCACATCATTGCTACTGCATTTGTGTGATCTAGAAACAGTTGTCTGTTGTTTGTCTTACCTGATAATGGCTGTTTGTAGTTGCTTTGTGTGGTCTTGTCCTTTGCTGTTGGGGGTGGGAGATAGGATTTATTTATGTATTTATTATTTATTTATTTCATTTTGTTGACCAGGTAAGTGCACTAGACAAATCCTACCTATTTTCAGGCACGACCTGGGGAGGGATACAGATGAATGCCAACTGGCCTTGAACCAGATTAAGCTGTTGGTGATATTTTTAGTGAATGAGGGAAATTTGGTCAGGACACCAGGAAATTCCCCGCTCTTGCAGTAGGGGGACTCGCTGACTGTGAGCCATGGCCACTTTGGATGGAGCGCCAGGAGAGCAGGATGTCCCAGATGGAGGAGAGAGACTTTCTTTTGAGCAAGAAGATTTAGATGATTCTGAGGTTTTATGGATGTTCTAACTGACAAACAGCAATTTGGAGACTCAGAGCTATTAATTGCAAATGATGATTTCAGTTTAATACAGCCCAGTTAAAATAGACACACAGAAATTTCCTGACGGTGACTTAAATGAAAAATCTCTGCAAGAATTACTGACCGAGAAAACGAGAGGCATTTCTTGGAGAAAGAGGGCTTGGTAGAAAAACTAGCCTGATTGCAAGAAACCGCACAAATGTCAAAACTCCTGGCTTGGCTGTCATCGGACCTGCATTCCAGGATGATGTGGCAGCTGCAAAACACACAGAAGGGCCAGGTAAGACTGTTAATCTTACTTTTGCAGAAACTGGTCTTGAAAACCTAAGGATTCAGCTTATCCAGCTGGCAGTAAAGGAGTTCTTGGTCACACATGCCAAGAGCTGGAGAATCCTAATAATTTGAATGTTACAACTACGGTGAAGTCCTGCAATACCTCAAACAGTGAATCACTTATGGCGAAATGGTGAAAGGTGTGGTGCCTGCCGTCAGGTGAATCCTGGAGAGCTCTCACACTCCAACCTCTCTAAAACCACTGGTTTTGTTTTCCGAGCTGCCAGCGATGGCAGCACCCTTCATAGAACAAGACGCTACAGTGTCTTATCAGATGTCTCCCTCAAAACAGGAAGGTTTAACTGTATTCTCTTTTTCCAGAGAGAATGACTCACAATCAGGGATACGAGAGGACTTTAAAACTAAGCAAACTACTCTTATGACTGCTAACAGAAAATTAACATTGCAATATCCTCTATTGTAGAAAAGCCTGGGAAAGAACCTTTAAATTCAGAGTCTACTCAAGATGTGAAAATGGAGAAAGTAGTATCTATATTGCCAACTATAACCCCAGGAGAGCCTTGGCCTCCCAGAAGGCATTAAGTGAGGGGTTGAACACAGAATGAAAAGGGTATTTGGATTCCCACCCCAGACTGGGACCCCATGCTTAACTTTACTCAATTCCCTGAATGGTGACTTAAGGTCTCACACCCCACCTTACCCGGGGACCACAAACAGGAGAAAGTAAAAATGACTTGGTGTTTGAACAACACAATGCAAATCTAGAAAACAAGAACTCTGCTGACCAAAAATTGGCTGAAGACTTGAAATCTGCGCATCTATGCCCGTGGCAGATGATCCACAAGTTTCCATAGATTCAAATAAGCCACTCCTTTCTTAGCTGTTTTCTAAAACTAGAAAGGAAGCAGCCCCTAAGAAGAAATGCAGTGCGATATGATATGAGAGGCTTAGAAGTTCGACCTGACAGGCACTGTGGGCAAACTACTATTAAAGGACTCATTAAAATTCTCCCAAAAGAAGTTTTGCATTTATCAATATTTCTGGGGAGGATAATTTTGATATTAGTTTCAGATCAGCTTATGGATTGGATTTGTTTTGGGAAAGGTATAATCAAGTGAAATTTTCTCCTACATGTACCCCTTTTTGGTTATTCCCTTAACCAAACCAATTAATAAAATATGTCAGTGTGATATTCCATATTGAGGGGGTCCATGTAGAAGATATAACTTACTTGCTTAGCCAGAAATGTGATGTGATGAGCCCTCCTGAGGCCATATTAGACACAGAAATGTTTTGGACTGGGGATGGTGGTATGAAGTTAAATTGAGACAAACTGAGACCAGAATTGAACACATTCCTAATTCATTTTATTGGGTTGGGATAGAGGCATTTTCTTTTATACAGACCATCCTCGGGCTTGTTACAAATGAGGATCCAAAATGCACCTCTCTAGCTCTTGTGATAAACCCAGGTGCGATAATTGTGGTGAGATGGGCACATTGCTTTTTCAATGTGCAAATCTCACTAAGTGTGATTATGTGAGGAGATGGGGCATGTTTTCTCTGAATGTTCATAGGCTGCGAAAATAAGGCCTCTTGTTTAAGCCCGACCTTCTCATACAGAATCATAAGACTCTGTTACTTCCCAGCCGGCCCTACTTCAGTTTCTGATATTCCAATCAGAACTCCCTCAGAGGACCCATCCCTCCTTGCCTCCTTCAATTTCAGATCCTCATTTAAAATAGAGGCACCCCCTTTGGTAGTCATGCCCATGGATGCCTCTTTCCTGTATGTTATACTGACCCAATAGAAGTTATAGCTACCACCTCTAATCAACCACCTTTTACTACTGTTCTGGTACTAGATCAGCTAGGAACTTGAAAGGAGGACAAGCCCAACCTTCAGTAGAAATAGATTTGAAAAATCCTTCATTATTCTACCTGCCCAATGGGGGATAAGAGTTGGACTTGGGAGATTCAGACTCTCAGTCTACTAAAACAGAAAACAGTATCCTCTCACAAAGCAGATCAGATTACAAGGGAAAGAAAAAGAAAAAAGAAAAAGGAGTCTTGAATTCTAAAAGAATTAGATGAATGCTTCTTTATGCATAGGTTCATTGAATGTTCATAGCTTGTTAAATTATAGAAAAAGAAGTGTAGTGTATGATTATTTTCATGATGAACAAATAGGCATCTGTTTTTGCAAGAAACCTGGATGTATACAAGTGACCAGGCAAGGTTCTTCCAGAGAGAATGGTGTGGGGACCTTCTTTGTGGTCCTTTGGAACAGCAACTGCAGATGGTGTAGGTTTCTTATTTAACTCTTTTGATTTCAAATTGGTCAAACTAATTGATCTAATCCCAGGGAGAGCTTTAATACTGGATGGGATATGGAAAAGGCTGAATTGCAGATTTATCAACATCTGTGGCTCACAGATTAAATCAGAATGGGTGGCACTTTTTAACAGTTTAAAGCCTTATCTACTTACTTCATATACAGTTTTCTTTGTGGAGATCATACCTCTCAACTGTACCACATTACGAGGAACGTTCCTCATTTACTTCTCAAAAGCTCCCTGTTCCACATTGTGAGGACTTGTTCCACATTCAAAGTCAACATCTTAAAGCAAAATCCATAGTAAATGATGCAAAAATATATTATTCAATTCATAACAGACTTTCTGAACATAAATGCAACATGTTAACAGTGTTTTGAGCTTCTTAGGTAAAGATTTGATTAAGTGTTCCACATTTTGCCCATTTGTTCCACATTTTGACAGGCAATGTTCCACATTTGGGGGTCAAAAGGTTGAGAGGTATGGTGGAGATTTTAATTGTTCTTTGAAACCCACTTCTAGCACAACATTGACACAAGAAAAAGTATACTGTGATTCTAATGCTTCACAGAAATTAATAGAACCTGCAGATCTTTTAAATTGCAATACAAAGCAAACTTCTGGACCTAAGTTTACCTTTCAAAAACAAATTTACTTCCATTATTGACTATATATTTATTTCCAAAATCCTATCCAATATACATTTTCAGACTTCAGTCATGCCTTTTCAGATCACCTGCTGTTACTTGGTTCCTTTTCTACTTGTACAGGAAAACCACATATCAGGCCAAAATGGAAACTAAATTCCTCCATCCTAACTGATCAGGGATAAAACACCAAATAGCTGACATATTAACAGCCAGATTATCTGTCTGTTTTTTATATGAGGAGGTAGGAGATTGGTGGGCAGATTCTAAAATGGATTTCAAACATTACTTTCTGAAACTAGGAAAACTAGGGAAAACATTAAATTTCTAACGCATTTGAAATTAAGGCAACAGCTACAAAATTTATATTCTTTAGCTAACACCTCTAAATGTGATCATACAGATCATATATATTAAAAACTTAAAGAATAATTAATAAAATATCAATATGATAGGGCTCAGACTATGAAAGGTATACTACAGTATGGGGCAATGAAAACTCCTCATGGAGATCCATTTGAAGCTTTTAGGACATGAAAACTCCACTTTTTGGAATCTTTAATTAACAAAAGGGGACATAATGTGCTCTATAGCAGAGATACATGAAGTAATTAAATAATTTATGTTGTCTCATGTCCCTTTAAAACTTCCTTCAGAAGCCACTATAAAACAATTCTGAAAACTCAATATCACTCCCTGCAGTACCAGAAAATTAAAACCAGCCTAATACAACCAATAATGGTTAGTGAAATTGAACAAGCCAGCAAGACTCTGAAAATGATACATCACCTGGATCAGATGGTTTGACTAATGAATTTTATAAAACCTTTTCAGAACCACTGTCCTGGTGTTTAGAAAAAGTATTTAATTTTTACCACTCATTATATTCCTTCATGGTTTATGCAAGGTTAATTGATTATGTTGTTCAAATCTGGAGATACATTTTCTAAAGACAACTGGAGACCAATTACACTTCTGAACACTGATTATAAAATATTTGCTATCATTCTTAATAATAGAATAAAAATTGTGCAAAACAATATTGCCACCTTGGCAATTCTGTGATTTACCAAGCAGAAAAATATAACAAGCTCTGATGATTACTAGAGACCTGATTGATTACGTGGTGGCTCAAAATGGACAAGGATGTATCATCTCAGTAGACCAGTATAAAGCCTTTGACAGGGTCTCATACCCTTTGTTTTTAACTTTAGAAGCATATGGCATTCCAATACAAATAATAAACTGGCTCAAATATTTATACTATGGAGCAGAAGTACATCCAATTATTAGACACCACATCACAAAGGAATTTCAATACATACAGGAGTATGACAAGGTTGCCCCTCAGCCCTCTTCTCTATATTTTTACTTTGGACCCCTTAGTACATCTTTTAACAGATACCCTAAATGGAGGGGTGTTGTAGGCCCAGATAAGAGTACAGTATTTCAATATGAATGCTTATGCAGATGACATTAGTGTGTTTATTAAAGATTATACCCAAGTCCCTCTTCCTGGATTCTATTCTGTTCTTTCTAATTCTGAATTAAATGTATTAAAAGCAAAGGGCTTTTATAGGAACTAATTGTCCTGACCTGGTATGTATGGAAGGGATATCAATATCCTCAGAGCCCCTTAAAATACTAGGTATTTATTTTGGAAGCAAAATATCCCTCTTTTAACTGGGATTCTGTAATAATTAAGGTAGACTCTAAAGTGCAAAGATGGAGGCATTGGAGGATAACCAAACTCAAACGGATACAAAGCATTAAACAATTTATCATCCCTATGATTTTATATATTGCTATGATCTTTCCACCTCCACCACAGTTGGAAACAAAGTTATATAGCATATTTTCCAAATGCTATGGGGTAATAGACTAAACCCCATTAAACGACAATGCACATATCTCAAGAAGGAAAAGGAGGTCTAGGTATGATAGATCCAGTGTTTTTTTATACCTTATTTTTCACCCATTCTTTAAAATGCAGCTTAATGCCTGAAGAAGCAATATATTCTTATTGAATTAAAATAAACTTATCAGGGTATATTACCAAATGGCAGAACCACTCCACCCAAACTAACTAGTAACATCTTTATTCCACAATGGTTTATCCCTGCTGCAAAAAGTTAAATAAATAGGGTATAACAACACAGAAAATGATTAGTAATACAGTGCCCCAGTTATACATGGTAGTTATGTCTTTAGTGCATCCGACTGAAGCCTGCTTTAAAAACTGTCCATCCTCCCAAAACTTGGTATTAGCACAACTGAACAATCCTAGAATTCCATTTCAGATGTGGGAATTTTTGTGGCTAATAGTCTACAGAAGGATTAACATTAGAGGCAATGCAAAATATAAGGCTAAATCCAAAAGAAACTGCCCATTTGAGGCTTGTATAAATGAAGAGGAAACCATGGAACATTTTTATTTCATTGCTCCTATGCAAAATATCTTTGGAATTACCTCACCTCAAAATGGAATATGAGATGGTTAAGTAACATGAATTATAACAACCTGGTATTGGGACAATTCCATAATTTAGGAACTTTTTATTCTAAGGATACATTGATGGTTTTTGTTGTTGTTTAAAATTTTATCTCTGGCAGGCTAGATGTCAGTGGGTGTTATATCAAAGATGGATGCCTTATGAGACAGTGGGAAATATGATATAGGTAGCTATGGAAAAGGTGTATATTTCAGATACAGCAATTCATACATCTAGAAAGGTTCTGACTTGGTGGAATGGGTTTTCCCTGTTTGTAAAATATAAATAATTGCTCTTATTATCAACAAATATCTTTGAGTGTGAGTTCATTACAAACTATGGATCTTATTGAATTATTTATGTACTTTCTTTTTTCAATTTTTCCTTTTCTTTTCATGATTATTTGTGTGACTTAACACTGTTTTTATTTTTGTTGTTTGCTTTTGCTCTTTAAAGTCGTGTTTTGAATTTATGTTACTTGATGTTGTTTTAATAAAAATTCCCTACTCTTTTGGAGAAGTGCCATGGGATCTTTAACATCCACCTGAACTACCACCAATCTAGGCAGATGGAACCTTGGTTTAACGTTTCATCTAAAGATGGCACCTCGAAGTGCAGCACCCTTCTCATGCTGCACTACAGTGTCAATACTGGGATATTAACAAGTGCCAGATGTGGGAACTGAACCCACAGCCGTCTGATCTCTTGGCCTCAGAGGCGAGTGTGCTACCTACCGAGCCACTGACACTGCTTGAATCCTTAACACCACAGTTCCTTGCTTTTGTGGAATTAAGTTGAACCCTATCTGGTGCATTGATGCAGTTTTTGCAAAGAATGTCCTTTCTTTTGAGATAGTGAATTCTATACTCAGGCAGGTCCCATCTGGACTCTGCACCAGGGAAGAGTCCATCTGCCTACAAAAGTACAGGGTCCTGTGGGCCTGTCAATAATCTATGGGTCTGTCTGCTGGGCTGCAGAAGTGTAGGACCCCCTGGGCCCTGTGCTTCCATGTGGAGACAGATTCAGATGCACAGGGCAAACAGTCCATCTGTCAGCCAAAGCACATGGTTCTCTGGCATTCACACATGCAGAGTGCAGGGCCCTATGTGAGAGAGCGTTCTCTCCACTGTATAAAACTTGGCTCCATATGGGCAATCCTGAACCTTTGTTTCCAGGCTAGGGGTGGTACTGCATGACAGCACCTTCCTCTCAGCTTTGGCCCATCCAGATGGCTCACTGAGCTTGTCTCTAAACTCGGATCATCAGCATGGGATCACAGGCACTACATGTTGGGGTAAAGCTAGCAGTACACACAGTGTTTCTTAATTTTTATTTTGATCAAACATTTTCAAGATAGTCATTTTATGACTCCCCTTATAAACATGACATGTAGCATTTATAGAATAGTAAGCAAAATGTCATTTGGTGACATAAGTGAGAAAATATGTTTTATCCAGGATTTGAAAAATGACACCAGTCACATTTATTAAGCGGTGAGAAAAAATGTATATCTTGAAAGTCTGGAGACAAAATGTTGATAATTACTAAAGTTATGAGTAAGCATGGAAACATTTCTATGTACAGTCATAGCTTTTTTTATATTTGACCAAATTTTGAATATAATGTTCTTATGAGCCCATGTCATGAACTGGTAGGTGAAAATTTTCAAATCTCTCCCAAAAACATCATTTTGTGGAGTGACTGCAAAATCTCCTTGTGGCCCGGATTTGAAAAATTTCCCGTCTTGTTCATGAGATGGGATCTCAAAAGACCATGTTGAATGTTTGGTGGAAAAACACTGAGTGGGCAGTGGGCAACAAGACAATAATTATTTTTCAGATTCCCCTTAGACTTTGATGGCATTATTAATTAGTTAATTGTTTTTATATGTTGTTTCTCCGTGCTGCTAACACAGCCTGCTTTTCTGCTGTGCTGTGCTATCTCATGCACATCACAGTGATCCCTTCAACTCTGTAGTGCTCACACAATTGCTTATCCTGATCTACCCCTCAGACATGCACTGTAATTGGAGGAGTGTGGCAGGCACAATGCACAAAGAGGAACAACTGATGATCACATGCAAGATGGAATTGGATGGTAGCAAGTTGCATAATGGCAACAACAATTCGGCAATGGCATGGGACATCACTGTAAGTAATTGACCCGTTACCAATTACCCAAACCAAAATACCCAACTGCAATCATGCATTCTCATGCCAGTAGGGTAGTACTTCTCCCAAACTACCATGCCTGGCTAGAAATAACAAGTACCCACACTACCCGATCTGGATACCTATCAGGTAGCCCATGGCTAATTTCATCTACCTTGTTCATGAGGTGGGGTCCCAAAAGGCCATGTTACAAATTTGGTATTAAAATATTGACAGATGACAAAGTTATAAGTAAAAGTTCAAAACACATTGAAATAAATTAACCGGACATGCCTTATTTTCCTATACTGCAGTTACAGTCCCAGCAGTACAATGTCTTTTGATCAGAAAGTGAATGGCTCTATCTTGTGCAACCATGTTTAGGTGAGTATGGGTGTGGAGGTTTGGGGTAGTGTGTGCTGAGTGGGGGTTGGGGTGGATGAAGAGGTGCTGGGGGCTCAGATCTATGAGGGACCATTTTTTTCATTGCAGGTTTCCTGAGTCCCATGATTACCTAAAGCAAAGTAACCAGCATCCAACAGAGATGGAGGGAGGACAGTCAAAACTATTTTTTTCTGAGTACGCATGGATAAGATGGAGAGGGCTGGGGTAATTACAGAAACACTGACAGTAAGGACCCAGGGTAGACACAGTAGTACAGTGAGGTCTTGGTCCCCAGTGACTCTCCATTCTCTTTTCAATTAGTGGATCAGCTAGGCCAGCTGAGATTCTGGAACAAAAAGAAGCAATAGATCAGGTGGTTGGAGACTAGTCAGCACAGAGCTGGCGCAGCTACTGAATCAAAATAGACAGTGGGGACCAGGAGGACAAATGCTATTGGGAGGCGAGTAGCGTGGGGCGTAGGAACATATCTTGGCATAAAGTGTGAATGCACTCTCACTTTGTTTTTCCTGACAGTAGTGCATTTGGAGGTTGCCACTGCAGGAAAGCAGATCTGAGTGAGTTTCGTTACTTCAGGAAAGCAAGGTTAGGTGCCTGAGTAAAAGATGCTGCACAGCTCACTGCCAGTAAAGTCATTAAGTTAGTGATTGATCTTGTTATGCCATTACCTTTTAAAGCAGTGGTTACCAACCTGTAGCTTGCGAGCCATGTTGCTCTTGAAGCAGTTTGATGTGACTCTTCAGGGGTTTGTCAATTATGTGTCAAGTACACATCACAGTCTTTTAAATCTGAGAAACATCAAGGTCCAGGAGCTGAAAAGTGCCTGAGTGCTCAACAAGCTACTTTTACTAAGCCAACAAGCAAATCTAAAGCTCCAGAGCTGCTCTGAATACTTCTTTAAAATTACTATTTTTAAAAAATATTGTAACTTTATAAGATACAATTATTGACTATTTACTATGACTATGTTATTATTTTAACTCCTATATATGACTAAATATAGGTAAATATGGGTATGATAAGGGCTGCAGATTAGGTATGGTACAGACCACACATTGTTGTGGCTCAGATCTTACTCAGAAATGTAAATGGTGCACAGTCCCAAAAAGGTTGGCTGCCACTGCTCTAACACCTCCTGATGAGTGTAAACAAAAAAGCAGTCACAGCTATCAATTAACACAGCCTGATCACACAAATAAAAGGCCGCCAGAACAAGTGCTAAAGTATATCCAACTTACTACACTTTACAGCCCCTTAACACCTACTTACTGTCTGTGTTTTGGCTTGAAGTCCATTGGCAGCCACTGTCTCTGTCAAGTGTTAAAGTCAGCTGCAAACAAATGGGTATGCTCACTCTCATCAATATAAAAATATAACCTAGGCTAAACCCCCTCCTTTTCTTTATCTAACTACCAAGTTAACCAGACCTTATGTTGTTTCTGTTGCTGCTGCATGGCTGAATTATTGCCACTGCCTACTGCTAGAGACACGGGCTCCAATTCCAGAACAGATACACCTGACAGAAATACAGTACACCAGCACTAAACAGTGCAAATCGCAGGTTATGCCAGTGACTTGTGACATATGCTATTCCAGAAGCACCCTTGCACATAAGCTGCAACCGCTGCACCAAACATGACTTACAATTGAGTTATGCCAGAAAAAGCATGTGCCAATGCATAATGTGACTTATGGCACGTAATGCACAGGTAAGACAGATGGCAATTCCAGAACACGTGGCGTAGCAATAACGTTAAAACAATGAGACACAACCTAGACCAACGGGAGGTTGTCTAACTTGAGGACAGCATATATAACCCCCAACAAACAGACAGCATTCAGCAGTATGGACTGACACACAGCAGGAACTATGTCAGCATTATCAGCCCTGCTGGTGCATCATGCTATCTGAGCAATGGAAACTCAGGCACACCGGCGCATGGCAGGAACCAGGGGACCAAGCAACCACAGCAGCGGTGGCGGTGCCAAGGCCACCTGTGCAAAGAGTGAGACACACATGGAAGTCCTTTGAGGAGCTGACAGAGGAGCAGTGCATTGCATGCTACAGGCTAAACAAGAGCACCATTAGGGAGCTTTGCCAGGGCCTGTGGGAGGACCTGTACAGTACCACCAACAGGGGTCATCCACTGGCTGTGGAGGTGCACATTAGTGCAGCACTGTGCTTCCTGGCAACAGGGACGTGTACATCAACAGAAAGGGGTACCACTCATAAACATTCAGGTGATATATGACAGCGACTGTCACATACTGGATGTGGTGGCCAAGTACCTTGGATCCTGCCAGACTCCCACATATTCTGGAACAGTGGGCTACAGGAGGCCTTCAAGACAGGGGACATCACAGGTGGATGGCTGATAGGTATGTACCGGCTGACTAACCCTGCAGTGGTGTGCATGTGTCAGTGTGTGTGTGACCTGCAGACAGTGTGTGCAGCTGTGTGCATACAGGGTGGCACAACAGGGGAACAGGATGCACAGGCAGTGCAGCATACAGATGTGATAGCCACACAGACAGGTGACACAGTGCACATGGGGCGCATGCAGGGCCATGGACCATACACAGTGCACCACTCACGGGCATGGTTGAAGCTGCACAGCATACAGGACACCCATACACGTGCATGTACACAGGCAATGGTAGCGTGGTGTGTGTGTGTGTATATGCTCCACACACACAATAGGTAGCAGATGGGCAATGCAGCACATATCAACTGGCAACTGAACTGTACTCTCCCATCCCCAACAGGTGACAGTGGATACCCCCAGATGCCATGGTTGATGACACCAGTGAGAACACCACAGACTGCAGCAGAGGTGCGGTATAATGAGGCCCTTACCAGCACAAAATCAGTTATTGAGTGACATTTGGACTCCTAAAGGCAAGATTTCGATGCCTCAACCGATTGGGTGGTGCGGTGCAGTACAGCCCTGAGATGGCCTGCAGGTTGTGCTCACCTGCTGCATCCTTCATAGCATTGCACTGGCATCATGTATTACTTCCGACACAGACCAGGAGGATGGTGAACCAGTGGAAGGCGACAAAGGCTCGACAACATGGCAGGTGAACAATCACAAGGGGAGCATCTGTAGGACACCGTGCAAGACATGAGGTGATACACCAATACTTCTGAGGCATCACACTAACACCACCACCTGAAGGGTGGCACCTGTAACAGTATGGAACATGCAGCAGTGGGGCATAACAACAACACGGCACCACAAGCACCATCTGACGAACACCACAGGATGGGATACTGTTCGCCATATGCCATGTAACGCATGTGGCAGCACTGCTGCTGTACCAGTGGCCATGTGTGTCATACAGCAACTGGTTGACATGGTTGCACATGAAGCTAGGCCACTGGGCCATCCACAGACATTCACTGTATGCTAGGAGGGTGTAGTGGTCACACAGCCCCAGACATGCACAGGATCATGGCCCCTAACATGCTGTGGCCAGACACGGTGACAGTCGATGCAGGAGGCCATCAGCACAATGGGTCACAATGGGAGTGGCACAGGATACAGATGTGTGACGACCCAGCACTGTCATGCTGCAAGGGCACAATGCAAACACGGGGCCATGTGCAGTACTGAGGGGACACACAACAGGTGAAGCTGAGTGTGGCCGCATGCACAGTGGCATGCCGAGTGTGCTGGGAACTGTGTATTGCAAGGCCTGCCCCCCCAGACACGTGCCATGTGGAGGTGTGGTAGTGACCGTGGTGACAGGCCCCAGTCAGCGACAGAGTGGCTGCAGTGTGGGGAACATGACAAGGGCACCATGCAGCCATGGCGCTGCACAGATGGACAGGCAGACAAGCTGCACAACACACTGGAACCGGCACCACACACCATGGGTAGTGCACTGCAATACACATGTCCACACCAGTGACACTGCAACACTCCTGGAATGTGCCTGGGAGCAGGCATGGACTGCCGACAGAGAACCCAAGACAGACACCAACACAGTACCAGGCAGACCCGGACATGGACACAGCACAGGACCCTGGAATAGATACACCACACGGTATACAACACAACACGCGTAGGAGCACACAGTCCAACAGTGCAAATGTCATACAATGGGTCATGGCGTCAGTCATCATCCGGTCGACACACAGAACAGTGGCACACCAACGTGTGGATGTTGCCACCAGAACAATGAACTTGCCATGGCCATCAGTGCATGTTAACAGTGATGCCACAACAGGTACACAGCACCGGGTAGCACATTTCTGCAGACGTCTGGCGGGTATCGCACCATGATGTGTCACGGTGTCACCCACAGGGTCTACTATGCCGCTGGGTGGAATGGCGTGGCAAAGGCCCATGGACACCACACTGGCATGACTGACACAGTGTTGTGGCATGTACAGGTCCCAACACAGAGCGCTGCTGCAAAACGCAGTGCACCATGATGGCATGCAAACCAGTGTGTGACTGTGGCTGTGGTGTGTACAGCCATCACACATGATCCATGTGCAAGATGTGGACACACATGCAACAGCGCAGATCTGTTAAATGTGTGGACGCACGTGTACAGTGCCACATATACACACACAGGCACACACACACACACACACACACACACAGTTGCAGACACACACAGGGACACTGAGACAGTGTTGCCAAGATGAACTTTATTACACAACAAGTAACAACTGTAAATGAACAACAGGAAGCAATACAACTGTAACATGGGGTAGGGGAGAATGGACAAGGGTTCACAACACAGTTACAATGGTATCCCCACAACGACAACAACAACAGAACTGCACATAGTGTTATTTATCAGCCATGCACACAGCATACAGGTCCCCAAAAAAAAAACAGCAGCATAGACACAGTACATGACACTATAGAGAGGCACTGACACTGGCAGAACAGTACTGCATCCCTGCCCTGTTGGTCCCACAGGGTAAGCAGTGCACCAAGGGACCTGTGAAGGCATATGACATCGCCCAGATGGCAGTCACAAGGTGTATGAAGACCTGGTCCCTGTTGGCTCGCTGTGCCTGTTGTGCCAGGTCCTGCTGTTGATTACCATGCACAGCCTGCTGTCCATGCCCTCTGCAGGTGCCGCAATGTTCTCCTCTGGGGCCACATGGTGCAGTTATACCATGGCACCTGTGCCAGCATCCACGTCAGCCACAACCACCTGTGGCACATCCTCCACCACCTACACATGGCTTGCCGCAGGCTCAGTCACATGGTCCTGCACTTCCTGGCTATCATGGCCAACAGGATCCATGCTACACTGGCTGCTGACCTTGTTGGTATGGTGACAGTCCTCTGCTATGGTCCCAGGGCACAGTGGCAGGCACTCCGTGATGTCCTCCTGCTCTGGTGCTGCACGCTTTATGGCAATGTCTGCATGTACTGCCATCAATCCCCGTAGGTGGCCGTGGTTTATGTCCATGATGCCATGCTGTACCACCTCCTGGGGTCCATGCCAGCATGCACCTGTACCTCCATCCCTCTGTGGCTGGATGCACTGGTGCCTCCTCCTCCTCGGTGGCTCGTGCTCCTCCTGCTCCTGCATCCTCCTCCTCCATCTCATCTATGTCTGGTGGCAATGGTACAACAGGCGACACACATGAGATGACCGTAACACCTCACCTGCACACTGCCCCCACCAACCCACAGTGACCGCACCATGGACAATGTCTCTGTCGTGTCCACATGCACACCAGGGCACATGAACAACACACACACACATGGCCGGGTGCCCCTGTAGTCCTCCTACCCACACAGGTATGCTGTGGATGCACACCTTACCCCATAGTCACATGCCAGACCCTGGCAGCATGACTGTTACACATGGTGGACATTGCCACCTACCTTCCTCCAGTGTCCCTGCATCCCATGCCACTGACCACCATGCCATCTCTCTCCACTGCATGCCACCTCGCTGGTCCTGGACTGCACTGCTCACACCTGTGTGGATGGAGAACACATTACCATCTGTTTAGCTCTGGTGGCCATGATGTCTGTGACAGTGCAGTGCCTCTGTGTGCAAACATAGAACCATACCCACCTGCTCTGGGTTGCTGGCCAGTCTTCTTCATCCCTCCTCTCTGCCATGGACAACATAAGCTGTAGGATTGCAGGGTCCCACCTGGTGAGATCCTGCCATTTGTACCAGGCTGCCTTGGGGTGCCACACTGTCACTAATCTCACACAGGTGTGCCCGATGGCCCTCCACACACTGTTCCTGGCAGTTGTTGGGTGGTTCCTGCACCTAGGTGGCAGCACGGTTGTGTGCATCTGCTGCACCAACTTGATAAGCTGGGCTGTCTCAGCTGGTGTAAAATTAGGTGACCTTCCACTTAGTGAGCACATCCTGCTGCCACTTGCACTGCCCTACAGTTTCTAGCCTGTCCCAGCACTGTGCACCCTGTATCTGCTATCTATGTTGCCTGTGGCGCCATGCCTTCACAATGGCGCCTTACACACATCAGACATGTGCAGGCCTCACATGTAGCCTACTCCACTGCATGCACATAAGCACAATGCATGCATACATAGCGCTCAGCAGTTATGGCAAAGCATGCCGCACATGTGGTTGGTTTAGGGACATGCGCAAGTGTAGCAGGCATGCAGTACGTGTGTTGTGGATACACAGTTAACATAAGTAGTCCTTCACAGCACACAGTAGTGGCACTGGTGCACACAGTGCAGTCTGCTGTTCCATATGTCTGCATCCACCCGATGCCTGTTGGTACATCCACCCACCATGCCATGCCTTGTGTGCTGGATGCCACATGCCGCATATGCATGTCACCATGTAGCTTGCAGTTGTGGCATGTGAGTTGGATATGCACAATGCTGCACAGATACAAACACACAGCATGTATGCCTGGGCCATACCTTGGCACTGTATGCAACACATGGGAATGCCTTATCACAGCCATCACCTTGATGGCAATGATTGATAACATGACTAGCTGTGCTGGATGTTTTCTGTTGTATTCTGCATAGTACTTCAGGTCTGTGATACAGTACACTGTTTTGTGCTTCATATCCTACACCCACACACCAGTGGCAATACACTGCATTCACAAACACACTGTGCTGTCCACACCCACACACACCCACTGTGCACCACACACGCACACATCCCACAGATTGCCCCACTATGCACATCCCATGTCATGTTATGTACAGTGCCCACGCCCCTGTGTATGCCCTACAATACAGTTACTGTCATTTGTCTGCTGGCTATTGCACAGCCCTCTCTCTATTTCATTGGTTGGAGTCCTGTGTCTCCCCATGTGGCATGGGTGCAACAGTCCCTGCATCTGCACAGCTCCCCCAACCCCTGTTGCACTGCTGCTGTTCCACCAGTTGCTTGGGCCTGCACAGCCACTGTCTTTCACCTCCTGCCAAACTTACCCAGTGACGGTGATGCCATTCCTGGCACAGTCCCATGCCCTTCATCAGTGTGCTGCCGTCCTTCCTGTCCCACTGCTGGCGCAGGTCTGTGCGCGGTGGCCTGTACTGTAACAGCCACAGGTGTGTCCGGCCTCTGTTGGTCAGCTCTGCACTGGCACCACTGCTGGTTGTGCTGCTATCACCTGCAACAAGAGATGACCCTCTTTGTGACCGTGCCCTACCCTGGTCCTGGGGATGGGAGTTCCTGTGTCCTGATCCACAGGCATGTTGGTGGGTGGTGGTGGTGTCTGCATTCATGTGCTGACTGGCCCTGTCTGTGGCACATCTGGCACTGTGTGTCCTGGTGGTTTCCCTGTCCCCATTGGTGTTGCTGTGGCACTGCATCATGCTGCTGGGTCTGCACAGGGACCTGTGCCTGTGTGGCAGCATCCATCAGTTGCAGTTGATGTACTGCACACGTTGCCTGTGTGGCTGCATCTGTCACCTGCGGTTGGTACACTGCATGCGTTGCCTGTGTTGCAACATCCATCATCTGTGGTTGGCGGACTGAATGTGTTGTCAGTAGGGCTGCTGCCAGGATGTTTATCTGCCTCTGCTGCTGTGCCACAGACCCTTCCATGGCCATTGCCAGAGCTGTGATGGCCTTGTTTGTTCCCTGGCACAGGCCTGGGTGGCATGCATGGCATCAACCAGCTTCCCATGGCTGTCTCCATTGTGTGTGTCCCAGTCTTAATGGCAGTCACTAGGTTGCCTATCTGCTGTTCCAGGGTTTTGCGGTGGGCATCGAGGCAGAGGGTATGCAGCGTAGCATTTCTGACTGCTCCTTGATGTTCCACCAATGTTCTACAGAAGGTGGCATAGTCCATGGGTGTCCTTTCATGTGTGTCCTGTAGGGAGCATGCTGCCTCATCCAGGTGCACCTCCAGCTCCTCGTATGTTGGGGACTCAGGTCCTGAGCTATATTGGCAGCAATGCTATTGACACTAAAGAGGTCACAGACATCCATGCCATCCTCCTCCTGCTGTGGCACTGCTACTGCCTGCTGCATGTCCTCCTCTGGTATTAGCACACTGTCTTGTACCATGGTGTCTGCACTGCCCCGTAGGTGTGTCACGGTGTCTTGCATGTCGGTTGGCTGTGTGCTGGGCTGCTCTCTCACTGCATGTGGCAGTACTGTCCTCCTCTCCGGTGTCTTCACCCGCCATACCTGTGAGGTCATGACGGTGTATCAGTACCACTGTGCCATGTATACACCTCTGCACATGACACCATGCCCACCCCTTCATTGCAAATGCACATTACAGTGGTCTAGGACACAGGCCGCATCCCCACCATGGTTGGGTCCTTGCTGCCTGATGCACAGGTACACGCCCCATTGCCCACAGCACGAGTACCCCAGACCCACACAGCTGCAGGGCACATGCCCATGCTCCTGGCTAGGACCTCTGTACACATTCAGTGCTACACACCATGCTGCCACAGGTGGCCATGGGCCCCACACACTACCGTGCTGCTTCACACGCTGCCTGTCATTACAATCATACCCCACTGGGCCACTTCCACTGTATCCTTGCATGCCTCCTGGGGTGCATACTACTCACCATGCCACTGACTCTGTCCTGGACCACGCAGTGCTACTGCACAGCTGCACCTCTCTGCCCAGACCCCCTCAATGCTGTGGCACACAGACGTTGCTGTTGCGAAGCTGTGCCACCACCTGTCCGGTCCCCATCCATGTTGTGTCAAGCTCTGTGTCCCCATGCACACTGTGCTGGCTCAGGAATGCCAGGACCCATCTCTCCATGGGTGCTGAGTGGCTCTCCTCTTGGGCCACTGCCTGTTGCTGCTGCACAGTGCTGTGTATGCCACCATGTCCTGGGCATGGCACTTCAGGTCTTTGAGCCTCTTCTGTAGGTTCTTTACTGTGTGCCTAGCATTGGCCCCTCATTCACCTTATGGACAACTGCATCCCAGGTCCAGTCTTGCACTGTTTGCACAGTTCCCTCTCCCACCCTTGCCTATTAGCAGTTTGGCCTGGGCCTCCACCTCATTTGGAGGACATCCGTTTCCTCTGCTGTAAGTTCTGCTTCCATTTCCGTGATGTTGCCGCCTGTGCCACTGCCTCTGCTTGTGCCATTACTTCCGTCTACTTTACCGCATGTGATGGGTGGCCGGTTTGTGCACTTTATATTGGTGTCGTGCTGTGTCATGCATAACATTTCCATCTGCATTGGCGGTTTGTGACATGTGTTTGTGGTGTAACTTGATTGGTGTAATTCCACTATTTTCTGTCATACTTGGCCTTTGTTCTGGAATAGGGCTCAACTCACATGTCACAAGGGTTTGGATGTATTTCTCCACCACAGCGCAGTTTGCGTTGTGCTCTAGCCACTCTCTTGGAATCGGTCCCTGGACTTTCCATCAGTGACACCTGTCTACTAACTTACTATGCTCACCTCTGGGACCAACACACCTGTCCTGTTTGTGTGTCTGCTGGTGGTACCCAATTCACTGACCATCTTCCCATTTAGCTTACTGTTGCATTTGTGCAGCTGCTGCTGTTTACACTCTTGGAGTTTGTTTGTCCAGCATCCCTTCTGGTCCCTGCTCCAACTATCAGTCCATTTTGTAGCCTGCACCTCCCTTGTTTCAGTGTTTAACCTGACTGAGGTTTGACGGAAGTTCATCTACTGGCCACTAGTCCATTCGCCACAAATGGCTCCTCTCGCTAAGCTGGGCACCAAGATTTTGTGGTACCCAGAAAAGGTATTTCTAGCTCAATATTAAAAAAACAAGCACCAGAATCAAGCTAAATGGGTCCTGTATGGCTAGATTCAGATAAAAAACAACACAATTTTAGGTTTTTCCATGTTTTTAGTTGAAAAAAACAAGATGGTGACTGTTATGACCAGAAAAACAGTTTTCATGTTGTGAAAACTAAGTGGTTCAAATACAAAATGCTGTCATGACAGAAACATTTTTCAGGTAATATCAGATGGTTATCCTGAAACCCTAATGAGCATGTTCAGAAAAATCGTTAAATTCTTACTACTCTAAAACCAATTACTATTTTTCATCAAACCTTCAAAAGGCACAAACTTGGCACAGGCTGCTTCTACCCTAAAAGATTCAGCAAAAATATTATGTAACATCTAGGCTGTAAGTAAGAGGAAAAAGTGTAATAAGTATAGGAGAAAACACTGCACTTCATTAAAAATTGAAATTCTGTGTCTCAGAAACTGCACCAGTTGTACTCACAAAATATCTTACATCTTGAGAATTCCCTCAAGACACTGCTGCCAAATTTTGTGGAATTTGATTGAATGGCGCTAAAGTTATTAACGTGCAAAATGGAGTTTAATGTTAAACACCTTACTCAACCTAATAACTACACTGATGTTAACTGGTGCTGCAATGCCAGTGTAATTTATTATAAAACACCCGTTGTGCCCCTATAGTTAGGATTAAGAAGCCTGTTTAATGTTAAACCTCAAATTTGCGCTATTAACTTTGCACCTATTAATTAGATTTTGCACAGTCTTGTATACGCTGTCCTGTTTGGTAGATCTCTTGATGTGGCAAGTTTCTTTCCAGTCAAATGTACAGATTCTGAAATTCAGATTGTGCAAAAAACTTGAAGTCACCTGTTTTTGCATTTTTTCCTCATCGCCTTGTGTCCACACAGTTTGGAATTTAGGTGTGATTGTTTTATGCTACAACCAGCTTGGTAACAGAACTGCCATGCTTAGGTTGATGAAAAAATATTAATCTGTTGCAAAGTTATTAAATTTGTAAGTTTCCCAATGGAAAATCTCCTGTTGATTTTATAGGGATAGAGTTTGTCTAAGGAATAACCTCTCGAAAAGGAATCGTTCTGATGAGATCAATTCCTTTGAGACAAAACTCCTTTTCATGAGGAAAATTCATTTTCATGAGTCACCATTTTGTTTTCCATTTTTTCAAAATAACATTTGAAAACCTACAAAAATGAAGTTATACAGAGACACCAACTCATGTATTGCGGTCATTGGGACTCTGTTAGGTGGATTCTGTAGTTATTTGGTGGAAAAACAACCTTGGGAGGTGTTTTTAAGCATTTTAATCCTTTTTACCTAAGTCACTTGGTTCTTTTTCTCGAGTCAATTCCTTTTTGCGAGTTCACTAAAAGGAATCCTTTTCATGAGCCGATTCCTTTTCATGAGCTGAGTCCTTTTCATGAGTTCATGAACAAGGATTCCCTTTGAGCTGATTCCTTTTTCATGAGTTCACGAAAAAGGTTCCTTTTGCAAGTGCAAAATTTGAGGTTTAACATTAAACAATGTATTTCAATAGGGTTTCAGCTTTGGTACATAACTTTTCCATTTCTTAACATTTTGACACCGACTGTTCAATGTAGCCTTTAGGGGACCCATCTCATGAACAATATGACTGTCATTATGCAAAGTCCCACCCAAAAGGTGATTTCGTGGTTGCTAGCGATTTCACCTTTCAGGCATTATCTGAAATTGTTTTCTGCCCTTGTTCATGAAGTGGGGTCATAAGAAGGCTATATTGAAAATTTAGGGGTCAAAATATGAAAACATGCAAAGTTATGACCATTCATTGCGATTTCACTATGCACACTTGTAATTTTGGAAATTTTCAACATTTTGATCCAAGATTTTCAACATAGCCTTCTTATTACCCCACCTAACGTATGTCACAGCTGTCATTTTGAAATCCTGGCCAACATGTGGAAATTACATTGTGGCGGGATTCAAAACTTTTCTGTACCAGGTACATTGGGTGGGTAATAAGATGGCTATGCTGAAATTGGTCACTGTTGTCCTATAAATGGGGCGCCAAGACCGGAGGCCCATGCTTCCATAGCTACATGCTGTATTCACAGCATCTATGGAGGGATAGGAATGCAGGGCCCAGAGGGCATGTGCTCCACAGGAAAATAAAGATATGATTACACTATCTCAGAAAGTAAGGACATTAGTTACAATAAACTCCATTAATGCATCAGTTAGGGTTAAAGTGACAAAAGTAGGATAATGCGGCATTAGTGTTTCAACCCTAACACCTACCCTCCACCCTGCACACTGACAGGTATTGGGGAGTATCTTGAGATCATCTCATCTCAGCTTATTTACCCATGGAATGGGGTGAGTGTTAAGGCTGATGGCCCCAAGCACACCCAATGTCTGCTAGTGTTTACATGGAGGAGGGGTGGGGTTATTTAACAACACATTTCTCTACTTTTGTCATGACTAACTGTGTGATAATGGAGTTTCTATATCTATATATATATATATATATATATATATATATATATATATATATATATATAAATGAGGCAAAAAACTCCGTTTAATGCATTAGTTAGGTTGTTCCACAGCGACAAAGTGAGGAAATTCGCTGTTAGGGTTGAAAACCCCTTGGACCCCCTTGGACCCCCACACGGCATTGGGGTGCGCATTGGGATCGTCAGCCCTAACTCTCACCCATGACATGTGCAAATCAGCAGAAGTATAGGAGAATGGGGTGAGAGTTAGGACCCACTATCCAATCGCACCCCAATGCGGTTGGGGGGTGCGGGGTCCAAGGAGTTTCAACCTAACAGCAATTCTCACTTCGCTACAGCTAAACCAAATGCACTAAACGAGTTTTCCTCTATTCCTTCTTTGAGAATGATAACAAGAAATAGTGAATGTAATGCAGCGGCGGGGAAAGGGCCCAGCGCACCCGCTATGATGTGTTGTGGCATAGTAACAGGACAGCAACGCAAACAGAAATGCTAACAGTGGCTATTACGGTAACACAAGCACGAATGAGAACAGAAAGGGTAACGCACATGGTGGCATAGACGGGAATGGTCTGCCACGCCGATGTGTTGTCACATAGTAACATGGTGCCTGCAAACAGAAATGTCAATGGGCATGGTGATGTAAAGTGAAACAGTAAGATAAACAGTACTGTGAGACAGAAATGGCAAAAATAACAGAAGCATAGCGCAAAATGAAAGCTAAATGATAACGCATATGGTGCGCAGGCGTCAATAGTAAGTGAAGCAGTGCGGATCCATAGCGGAAAGGGCAACAGTAACAGTAATGTAAGCGCACAGGCTGGTTTTCCCCAAAACCTGCATTGAGAAAGACAGTGAGTACAAATAATGTATGCAAAATAATGAGTATCGGCGCAGAAAATGAGATCTTGGAATACTAAATACATTATATCTCAGGAACCGTCTGACGTGAAAAAAAATTTTAAAGTCATATTATTTACAACTGTCCTGGCTGTTTAATCTTAGCCCATTGAGAGCTAAGAAGTTTTCTGACGCAAAGTCCGTATCTCTGACCGCTTCCGAGATACGGGCCCTGAAAGGCGAGTGAACGCTGTAATGTTATCCTATGGGAAAAAAGAAAGTTCGAGCACCATAACTTGGCTTTCCTGTAATGTTTTCACCCAAACTATGGAAAGGCACATCTATGAGCTAGTGTCTGTCTTCCTCCAAATTTCAGGAAAAAGACCAAACTGTTATTTTGCAGCAGGGCTCCAAATGATTTCTGTTAAGTGTCGAGCCGTAATGTTATCCTATGGAAAACCGTCAATTTTGAGTGCCGAACTTTGTCGCCATGTGATATTTTTCACCAAGCTACTGAAAGGCACATCTGTGTACTGTTGGCTGTCTTTCCTCCAAATTTCAGGAAAAAGACCAAACCGTTATTTTGCAGCAGGGTGCCAAAGGATTCCTGTAATGCTTGGTGCCATAATGTTATCCTATGGAAAAACTGTCAACTTTGGAGTGCCATAACTTTGCCGCCGTGTAATATTTTTCAATACAACACTGAAAGGCACATCTGTGAGATGTCGGCTCGTTCCCTCAAATTTCAGCCCAAAACTCCCAACAGTTATTTTGCAGTGCAGTGCCAAAGAATTGCAGTCATTTTCCACAGACTAGAAATTACTGTCGCCCAATTTCGCGGCTTTCGCAAGAATTTCTGCGACACTGCATCGATCATGAAAGTAATTGGCGAAAGTACTTTTCCAGAAATTTGAAAACATATTTCTGGGATGTTTTACACAAAATAAAGACATGGCAAGCATCCTCAGGGCCCGACTAGGTGAATACAAAAAATTAGATTGCTAGAGGGTCCCAAATTTAAATGCCAACCATTTTCTGATCACCAACTGAAAACAAAATGGCCGATTTGCGAAAGTAACAGGCCCGTTGCGAAAGTAAAATGCATTGCGAAAGTGTTGAACTTTTGTTAACTTTTCCCATTGACTTATAATGGGAAACTGTTTTGAATAACTTTTGAACCGTTTAATATTTTCACGAAATCTTGAAAGGCACATTGGGGACCCTGGCTGCATGCTCCCTGAAGATTTTGGGCCAGTCACAAACCGACGACCTGTAGGCGACCAGAGAATTTAGAGATGTAAGCGCACACAGATCACGCTTAATAACTCCGAACTGTATATCCGATCAGTACGAAGCTTGGCATATCCCAAGGCCTATGGGTCTTGATCATACATTCAAATTTCAGGCAAATACATCAAACGGTTGCAAAGTTGTTAAGATTCTGCATTGGGTTAACATGAAATGGCTCCTCAACCCTACTATGGTAGCACTACCGTGCTACCATAATATATATATATATATATATATATATTCTTTGAAAAACTTAGTTAATGCACCAGTTAGAGTAACTTAATGCCACAAAAGCAGGAAATGTGGCATTAGGGTTTCCAACTCTGATACCCCCAGCCCCAATGCAGCAAAAGTAAAAACATTTGGGTTTGGGGTTTCCATAGTCTTGGAAAATCAGTGGTGGGGTCTTCCTTGGGTCATCAACCTTAATACCCACCCCATTCCGTAAGCAAACAACATCACACAAGATCTCCTTTTGGTGTGCTGCAATTCTCCAAAAAGGCCATATTTTTGGAGTTTAATGCACCCACCCTATACACACCAACATCATGCATAATTTGAAAGCTTATTTTATGTACATTTAGATGAGGTATGACGTGGAGCTGTCAAGTGTGCATAAGCCTGTAGGCAAGGTTAAACAAAATGAGAAAGTGTCATTTTGCACATTTCGAAACACTACAACATGACTATGACTCCAGTTTCTACTGTTTAATTTCAACACCTTAGTGTGATATTTATTGGTCAAAGCTACCAAATGACAATGTATCAAAAGTTTTTTATGGTTTTGCATTGGCTAGTATTTTTTCAGAAATGATGAAGCTGATTAACATGTGACAAAATGGTGAAAATCAACATTTTGCAATATACTAAAATGAAATGTTTTCACATCACAAATTCTAAATTGTCAAAGTGTCTCAGAAGTGATTATAATAGTTTTCCATATTTTCAGTTGAAATTTACTGCACAGATCAGTCTCACACTGAAGGTTGTGCATCAGTAGCAATAGATTGTGTGCCCATAGTTTGTACTACATAGTAGGTAGACATAAATGCACATGAATTCCTAATGTAATGTTTCTCCATTTGTAATCTTTTGTACATGTAGCATCTAGTCTGCCTTGTAGAAAGTTTTAATTTGCAGTTGCCTATGCATGTAGTACTAGCCATTGAATATTCTAGAAACAAGCTTTTAATTCAGTGACACATCGCAGCTCAGTATTAGTGTTAGAGATGACAACAGACAGCTTCATACTGGGCTTCAGTCAAAGTGCTCACTAAACAAAAATGGCAGTTATGATACTAACATATAGATGTAATTTATACCTAATTTAAGCGTAAGCCTGTATACTTTACAACATGAAATATTGTGATAGTGGCGGTGGTAATGCTAACAATATACTTTTGAATTTTCCCTCTATAGGGAAGTTACAGTATATGAAGACATTTTATTTATTTATTTATTGAAATCTAGGATTAAACACCTTTGAGCTGGAAGCACCGTTTACAAAGGTTCCACATCAGTGGAGGTAGACAATAATTGCAAAGGTTATACAAACAAGACAATAAAAAGGTGGCAATAATAGTTACAATACCATAGGTTTGAGTACACCGTAAGCAATCACTGTGCGCAAACTTGAGCATAGTTGGCAAACAAATAGTAGGAGAAAAGGCAGATAGGAGTTAGAGAGGGGCTATGGGAGAAAGTGGCTCGGGAGGGTGTGAGTGAGGTGTGAGTGACATGGAGGATACAAGCCCATTAAAGCTACATCAAAGAAAAAAGACTCTCCACAAACTTTGAAAATGTGTTATTTGTCAAGAAAATCAACAGAATGCAAAACTATCAAAAGCCACCAGTGCCAGACAGAATCATGTGATGCTGACAGCAGAAACCAGGAGAGATGAATTGTATTGGTGGCTACTGGATGAGATTTTCTAGTTTGCATAATGTGCCACCAGTACTCTATCACAGGGTTTGCTTTCAGAAATACACATGCAAGTCAAGTTTGGCACATGTCAGAGCTGTATTCAACCCAGGAAAGAAAACAGACTCTGAATCCGATCAGACAGCATCATGTTCATCTGCTTCTATAGCCAGCAGAACAAGCACGGCCTCCAGTGATTGGTCCTGTTGCATTTTGCTTGAGAAAAACATACAAGAAAGACAAGAAACTTCATAAAATTGTAACATCTGAGAGAGCAACCAGTCTAAGGGAGACAGCACTTCAAAGAGGAGATGATGACTTGTTGCACAAAATATCTGAAGAAGACTTAATTGCTAAGGATACAGTTTATTACTCAACATGCCTTTCTTCCTACTTTTTTTTAATCTCTTTATAGCACCCACTGGACTGAAAGTCTCTCGGCTGCCAGCTCGCCTGCCACTGTACTGCCCACTGAGACCAAAAACCTCCTCAAAGGCATTAGCTCTTCCCACAAGACCCCAGCCCCTAGGTCCACAGGGAGTTCAAGGAGCAGAGGTGGAGGTCCAGTTACAGATGTGTGGCAATCAGGCTATGTGGAGCCATTGCCTATTCAGCCGGTGTTTTTTTCTAGATCTTGAGCTCCCCCATGCATAGCACATACCCTGATGCTCTGGCACATAGCAACCCTGCCTGGTTGGCCATGCTAATCACGTGCTGCCCGGCTTGCTAGTGCCCCCAGTTTCCACGGGGTCACTGGCAAGCTGAGCCATCTCACCCTTCCTTCCCAGGGAGGAGGCACCACAAGGCACTCAATCCTCAACCCTTCCCCACTGACCCCCAGTGCCTGAGCTCGCTCCTGAACCTGGGTTACTGGTGTAGAGCGAGGTGTGGCATCAGCGCCTCAACCCTCAGTGCCACCAGGCTGGCTGCCTTTCTTCCTACTTGAGTAAAACAAATCTGAAAGAATATCATCTAGTTCCACTGCAACAATGCAGTCACCTTATGACACTGCATTTTATCAGCTGATTGAAGAGATAGACAATGATCTTATGTACAACAAGAAGGCTGCTACAAAGGAGGCTGGGAAGCTGGAAGCTGTGGGGGCAGGAGCAAAGATGTTGAAATGGATAATGAATTGGTTAAGCGGTAGTAGCAGAGGTGGTAGTGGGAGGTACACTCAGTACCTAGGCAGTGATGAGCGTGGTGCCACAGGGATTGGTGCTGAGGCCACTGTTGTTCAGGCTATTCATAGCTGATTTTTCACATAGGATCCAAAGTATGAGCAGTCTGTTTGCAGATTACACCAAAATGGTGGTGGTGGTTGATGACATAGAGGGATGGAAGGGCTACAGGATGACCTAACTAAACTGCAGGAATGGTCAGAACCATGGCAGCTGGGGTTCAATGCCAAGAATTGCAAGGTAATGCACTTCAAAGCAAAGAATCAGGAGGGACTATCATCTGGGAGGGGTACAGTTAGGTAGCACTATGGAAGAAAAGGACCTAGAGATACTTATAACGGGGAGCATGAACAACTCTGCTCAGTGTAGGAAGGCAACAGTGAAGGCCAACAAGATGCTGGGGTGCATAGTGAGGGAATCTCCTCTAGAAGTAGGGAGATAGTCCTCCCTTGTACAGGTCACTGGTCAGGCTGCACCTGGAGTACTGCATGCAGTTCTAGCACCCAAACCTGAGGAAGGATGTCAGATTGTTGGAGGGTGCAGCATAGAGCAACAAAGATGATCCAGGGACTGGAGGGCAAGCCCTATGAGAAAAGGCTGAGTGAGCTAGATATGTACACATTGGAGGAGAGGAGGGATAAGGGGACCTGATTGAAACCTTTAAGTACTTGAAAGGGATGAACAAGACTCGAAGAGGGATCTTCCATTTAAGAAGGGAAGGGACACAAGAGGACACAGTCTCAGATTGGAGGGGAAGATTCAGGAGGGAGGTAAGGAGACAGTTCTTCATGGAAAGGGTGGTGGGCAAGTGGAACATTCTACTACAGGAGGTGGTGGTCTGTAAGACGGCGGAGAGTTTCAAGAGAGGATGGGACAGGGTGAGGATAAATCTAAGGAGGGAGGTGGGAGGGGCAGCTATGAGAAGAGGGGCTAGCTGCACAATTGAGCAGACTCGACAGACCATAAGGCCTATTTCTGCTGGCATTTTCATATGTTCATAAAGGTATAAAGCCCTGTTTCCTTAGATGTAGAAACTGAAAGCTATTCCAGTAGCAAATTACAGACGAGATTAGAAAAACACTATGGTTCTGCAATTTCATTCCATGCACAACAATGGACAAGGCAAGTCTACCATTGTTCTATGCAGTGTGATAACATTAGTTGATGCTATCCAAGCTGCCTGCACTCTGAAGCAGGAACTTAAGTCATCCAGATGTTTTGAGGATGTTCTTCTGGTGAGTGAGCCTGATGAACAGCTTTCAAATGAACAAGTGGTTTTGTATAATGCCGCTTCAATCCTTGGTCTGAAACAGCAAAAATGAAACACTCAGAATATTATCAAAAGCTAGGGATTGTAGTTTACAGAGGTTAGCTACTTTTGTGCCCCAATCAGTGCAGGAGTTTGTCTTTGGTTGATAGATAAAGAGGCATATAATTCAGCCAGCAATGAGTATCATCCTTCAGAAGACATTCAAAGAAGGTGCCTCTCAGTTGCACAGTGCATAGTATTTAACAGTTCCAAAATATTCACATCACTGCACATAAGCCTTGCTGCACAGCTACACCATGAGTTTGGGTCTCACAATTTAATTGACATACATACCTTCATGTATTCTGCATAAGTTTTGATGAACTGAGGCGGTTCATGGCTAGTGCTGCAAAACTGAAGTAGAAAGACTCCTAAGAATGTGTGTTCATTCCAAATGGAATTGTACCACTTCATACTAGTGGAAATCTCATCCATGAAGGAGATGATAATAGAGACATCAATGTAGAGACCATTGATGGACATAATCATTCCATTCAATAGCTAGAGTTGTATTTCAGGAACAATCTGCAGAAAGTCCAGCATCACAAAAAATATAACTGAAGCATGGGAAAGAAAAGTCACTTTCTCTCCCTGGCAATCAAAGTCTCTTATGCAGTGTGCAGCATTTGAAAAACCTAGAACACATCCAGAACTGACTAGGGATGAAAAGTACTTGAGAAAAAGAAACTCCTGTCACATACAAGTGAAAGTTGTCCAATATTTCTTCTGGTGTCTTTTAAGACTACTACCTTGTGATGTCTTACCAATACCAAATTATGTTGATATTGTTCACACTCAGGTGATTCCATTTCAGACTGGTTTCAACCACACTTGCCACAAATAAGGGCACCTACACAGCAGTTGCATATGCATCTATTGTGGATGCCAAACCAGCTGACATGGCCACATTCTATACTACAATGCTGAAATGTAAGGAAATGTCAGCAACTCTAGGCCAACAGCATGCCATTCAGACAAGAGATGTTGCAGTAAAACTTAAGCCTATGCATTCTTGCGAAGGATCAAAAATTCACACTTCACGGAATTCACGGATTTCAGGGCAGCCAGTTGAAATTCAATTTGCATGAACTTCACAAATTTTATGGCAGAATTCCTGCTTTTCTGCCAAAGTGCAAGTGAAGCGTGAAATTTGTGGGCAAAATTTAGTGCTTTGCAGTGAATTCACACAATTTGTGGGCTGTGAATTGCACTTATATCGCTCCACGAATTCCATGAACCGGAAATTAATTCAGAGGAATTTCGTGGACTTTGCACATATCTAGTTCAGACCATGGATCAGCAGATGAATGCTGTTGCTCAGCAAGTAAAAGGACTCTCCCAAATGAATTTGGTACCAGTGGGATTCACCTGGGTGATTTTCCACCCTTTGTTGTTTTATTGCATGTATTGAGAAATTTTGGGGAGACACAGGATTGTTAGATCTTCTTGTTGATTCTGATGTGTATGCAGTTTGTACTGCAGATCAAATGCTTGCTAGTAAGCAATTCAACCATTTTCTACTACATGGCTTGGCTGTAGCATTTGAGGCCCTTAGTGCTCTGAAACTTTCTTCATTTGTTAAAAGGTGTGAGCAGTGAGGAGGTACTCATGGAGTTCTAGCATTTGTCTAGCAAATGTTGGCTGACACTAAAAGGTGCTTGAATCTGAAGACATTGTGTCCTTACAACATGTCATTAAAGAGTTTAATGATACTCTGACTCAACATGTCCTACCCTACTGAAGGAATTTCAGACATGGGGTATGCCCAGTCTCCTACATTCAATTTCTGGGATTATTTTCTCTGGGTTATGCAGATACTACTTCTAAATGTCTGTGCAGAGAGAGAGGTGACTGGAAACATCACCTACCCACACAGCATGCCATGCTTTCATACTTCTTTGCTGCAAACAACCCCAACTATGCCAGGTGGATTCCAATATACATTCTTGATATGCTAAGTCTCCCTGAAGATGTATGGGAGCATGACAATTAGCTCCAGACAACTAGCTCTTGCCATTTCGCTCCTCACATCTCGGTCCCACACTAACTCACTCGCATGACTATTGACCCCGTGCAGGTTGCTACTGCATCATCAGACACTACTCACATTCACATAGCTCATCAGTAGCCTCCTACACTGCTCGCCCCTACTCCCTATGCTCTCACGTATCTCTGTAAGCTTATATCAGTGCAAATTAAAAAACATTTCACTATAGAGGCTGCCAGCTTTTCTATATTACATATCTACAATACAGACAGATATGGCTATATCAGACACATGAGGCTCAGGTGCATTACTATGATGGTGATCTGAGAGAAATAATAATTGTCGAAAAAATAAAATTCATTCATAAAAGGAAAGGTACATCAATATTAGGAATTTACAGACTGGCAACAGGAATATTTTTCAATTCAATTTATGCATTGTGTGAAATGCATCAGAGAACAAATAATTAGCAGAAAACATCATGCACTGGCACATCTACATTTCATAGCGCAAAATGCATAGTGATAGATTTTGGAACTCAATTGCCTCAATCTGGAAACATTCATACAATCCACAAAGTAAATATCAACAAAACTGACCATGTATTGTAATGTCCTTGAGTTCCCTACGATAGTAACAGTAAATCAGGTAGAGACTATTAATTTTGAGACAAGACTGTGTTTAAGCAAATTACATTAATAAAACAAAATGCCACAAATAGAGCAGAACACTCTCTAGTGCATGGGACTCCAGGATATTGCCATACCATTATAATATACTTGCATGAGGCTTCCTAACCAGACAACTCATGGAGAGATAACAGACAGCAGAGATGTAATTTCAGCCTGCTTAAGAACATTGGTTAACAAGCAGGCTGGAATAAATTAAAATGCACACTGTGCTTGCTTGACAGTGTCTTTCAAAGATAGTAGTGGCGCAATATGTGGGAGCGATATGGTGGTATTGCAGGAGCATAATGTCCAGGAGTGAATTTGATTGGGAGTGAGTTGGTGCGGAGTGAAATGTCAGGTGTGAATTTGGTGGGAGTGAGATGACTGGAGCAAATTGTCTTAGACCCAGAAAGTACACAGTGTCTTTGACTCTGGGCAATTTGCTGTATGTCAGGCTCCTGGTTCTTTCAATGGAATTTGGATTGACATGGGAACTGAAAACTGTCATCAAAGACTCAAAGGGCAGCAGTGGGATTGTAGGACTGACAAGAAAGAAGCCAGCCCTTGTCAGATGGATCCTCACAAGACATTTTCTGAGTGAATATGGAAAGCTATGATAGAAAGAAATGGCCTATCAACAAATAGTGAAGACAAAGTCCACAAAGAAGTCATTGCCTCTGCAAGGAAAGGGATGAAGAGCATGTCATAGCCCTTGCCAACTATGTCATCAACAATATGATAAACCCATTTGACCCTGAATCACATCCAGAGGTGCTTATCAACATATCTACTGGACTGCATATATCATCAGATGTACAAGAGTCTCTACTGAGAATAGCGGTGTTGGTAAAGAACAAATGAACAGATTTGTGAGAGGTGCACTTGATTCTGATGGGACACAGAGATTCTTCAGTCCCATCAAGAAATCTGGCATCAAAACATTTGCTGACATGGCCAAGAAGACCACATTTAAGTCTGACAAGGGAGGGACAATCACAACAGCTATCAGTCCATAAATTGTTTTCTGCAGAGCCCTGTCCTTAGCAAGATGCAGAGATGATGTTTCACTGGCAACTGTTCTTAGTCACCAGTAAGACCTGTGCCTAAGTCCCTCTTCCATGCTGATGGAACAGTGAGAATTTATGGTATCAGTTGGATGCTCAAGCCAAAACATCCATGAGCTGTGAGGATGCAACAAAGAAACCACGGTGTACATCAGGGATACCATGGCTGTCATTCAAATGATGGCTGGAGACAAATTCCACACATTCGATGAATTGGCTGCTGAACACTTGAGGCAGGTCCTAAAAGGATTTGACAAGTTAATTCAGTAATCTAAGTCTTTGACAGGTATGACAACAGTAACTTTAAAACCGCAGAAAGACAGCACCAGGCAGGATCTAAGGTTGGATGCAAGCAATACCAGGTGATTGGTGGACACCTTATGCTTCCATGGAAAAGGTTTCTAAATGTAGCATCCAACAAGCAGTCACTTGCAAAATTCCTCTGTGAATACATGGTTCAAAATGCACCTGGGAGTGTAAGCACACCCAACACAAACACTCTTTCTTGCTGGAGGTTTTCCAATGGAGAAGTAGCAAAGTCCATCACCAGTAGAGGTGTTGAAGAAGCCCAAGACTTGTACAGTACTCAAAATGCACCTGGGGTGTAGGAGCACACCCAACACAAACACTCTTTCTTGCTGGAGGTTTTCCAATGGAGAAATGAAGTCCATCACCAGTAGAGGTGTTGAAGAAGCCCAAGACTTGTACAGTACTCAAGAGGAAGCAGACACAAGGATGCTGCTGCATGTGTTTGTGGCAATATAACTTTTAGGTCTCTTGGCATCAAAGGAACCATAATAATTGTGATAATGTGATTATTGTAATATTGAAAATTCGCGAACTTACGGCGTGCGTAGGAACTGTATAATGCATGCTCGTAAAACAGACATTTTGGAATTTTTTCACCAAATTTTCAACATAGCCATTTTAAGACCTTTGCTCATGAACAGTGTCACTGTGATTTTCTTAATTTATCCCATACATGTGATTTGCCTATACAGCCCATGATGCTTGCATTATAGGGGGTATGTAGATTTTGTAGGTCATAATAATTAGGTTACAGATACAGATGTTTTGGTCCCTGCTGTTCACTACTTCCAACAAGCATTTGTCAATGCGAATGTTGCTTGCTTGTATGTGCTGTTTAGGTATTTGAAGTGACAGTTTCATGCCTTCCTCCCAAGACATCCACTGTGTCTTTCCGTTCAGTATTCACAGAAGAGTGGGAGGGCAAGGGCCACAGCAGTACAGCAGTTGCCAAGGGGTGAAGAGGTGGACAATAGTCCATTCAAAGGCAAAAGAGTCCTGCAGGAGCTCACTAAATTGAAGGTGGACAAAGCGATGGAACCAGATGGCATCGCCCAAGGATATTAACAGAACTGCGAAGGGAGATAGCAGTACCTCTGGCAGCCATGTTCACTGAGTCATTCAACATGAGTGAATTGGAGGAGGGTACATGTGGTCCCTCTACACAAGTCCAGCAGCAGGGAGGAGGCAGGGAACAATAGGCCATTCAGCCTCACCTCAGTAGTGGGGAAGATCATGGAGACATTGCTTAAAGAAAGGATAGTGGGGCATCTAGATGCCCGGAACCAGGACCATAGACAACATGGATTCACAGTGGGGACATCATGTCAGATAAATCTGGTTGATTTATTTGACTGGGTGACAAAGGAAGTGAATCAGGGTGGGGCAGTGGACAAGCTACCTTGATTTCAGCAAAGCCTTTGACACCATCCCATATAGGAGGCTGATTAACTAGCTGGGTAGGCTGGGCATGGGGAAAGGGTGGCAAACTGGGTTAGAAACTGGCTAACAGACAGGAGGCAGAGAGTGGTGGTAAATGGTATGCAGTCTAGGGAGGGGCGACCAGTGGGGTGCTGCAGGGATCGGTCCTGGGGCCAGTTCTGTTCAGTGTCTTCATTAGTAATATTGCAGAACATCTGAAGGGAATTTTTCACCAAATTTTCAACATAGCCATTTTAAGACCTTTGCTCATGAACAGTGTCACTGTGATTTTCTTAATTATCCCGTACATTGATTTACTTTACCGACCTTGCGCCATTATGCGCTACATAAGTGAAGCACATTTAGGTGAGATGTAAAAAATGACAGCTGTACTATTCATAAGAAGGTGTGGCAAAATGGCAATGTTGGAAATCTGGAGTGAAAATATTGAAAATTCATGTAACTTACGAGTGCATAGGAACTGTACAACGCGCTCAAGAAAGTCATTTTTGGAATTTTTTCATAAATTTTCAACATAGCCATTTTAACACCTGAGCTCATGAACAGTGTCACTGTGATTTTCTTAATTTGTCCCGTACATTGATCTGCACACCGACTGCGCCATTGTGCTACATGAAGCGGAAACACGTTTTGGGTGAGATGTGAAAAATTGAAGCTATACTACTCATAAGAAGGTGATAAAATGGCAATGTTGGAAATCTGGAGTGAAAATATTGAAAATTCGCGACCTACGGCGTGCATAAGAACTGTGCAACATGCTAACTCGTAAAACAGTCATTTTAGAATTTTTCACCAAATGTTCAACATAGCCATTTTAAGACCTCTGCTCATGAACAGTGTCACTGTGATTTTCTTAATTTGTTTTGTACATTGATTTAGCACACCGACTGTGCCATTGTGCTACATGGAGGAAACACATTTTGGGTGAGATGGAAAAATGACAGCTGTACTACTCATAAGAAGGTCTGGTAAAATGGCAATGTTGAAAATCTGGAGTGAAAATATTGAAAATTTACGAACTTATGAGCCTCGTAGGAACTACTGTATACGGTCGTAAAACAGTCATTTTTTGAATTTTGGCACAATTTCAACATGGGGTTTTAGGAACCCTTCTCATGAATGATGTCACTGTCATGGCGTTATTCAGGCCCAAGGGTGATTTGCGCAGTGACTGCACAGTGACTGCGAAATCACCCTTAGGGACCGAATAATGCCATGACAGTGACATCATTCATGAGAAGGGGTCCCAAAACCCCATGTTGAGAATTTGGTGCAAAATTCCCATTCTGAGATATGCAACAAAGTTGAACCCCACCTATCAGCCCATTATACAACTTACCGGCATTTCCTCAGTTCGCGGTCGGCTTTGAAGAGTGCAGGCGTGTTCCCGGTCCACGAAGATCGTCGCGCCAAAGTCCGGAGGTAAGTATGGGTGAGGGGTGTGGGAGGCATGGGTGCACAGTGGGTGGGTGCAGGTTGTGGGAGGGGCGGGGAGATTCGCCCGTGGGACGTTGCTGCCATGGGTAAAAAAAAAAAAAAAGCAGCGCGTGGGGCGTTGCCACGCTGGGGTGGGCTCCCAGCCTGGCACAAAAGATGTTGAGGCGTTCAGCTGGCGGGGATTGGGCACCCCGTCGGCCTAAGGAATAGATTGCCACGCTGGGGTAGGCGCCAGCATGCACTTACTACTCGGGAGGACAGTGCAGCTGATGGGATTGGGCACCCCGTCGGCTATATTAATGGTGCCCACGCTGGGGTGGGCACCAGCGTGGCATTTTGGAAGCTTTTGGGGAGGCTGCACAGCCGGCGAGGATTGGGCACCCGTCGGCTATACAATGCTGGGCCTGCGCCTGCGTGAAGCGCGTGTGGGGAGGAGCTGTGGCATGAGCAGGCGATATCTTATCGCTGCTCACCAAGCGTAGCTTCCCCTTTCAACTGTATGCCACTGCATTTTGAGCATGTCAGATAGCTCAGAATGCATTGGCTTACAGGAGCTACCAGTTAATAACTGACTGAATTGAGGAGGAGGTGACACACCTCCAAAATCTCCGATGATTGCACTATGTTTCTTGCACATGCGGCAAGCAACATAAAATGGAACACATAGATAATGTGGATAGAAACAGGCACCATTACCAGCAAAACTGACAAGCATTGCTTCATACCTGTGCATGCAATTTGTGATGCACTCACTCATGACTTCTGCGACATACTTCCTGCTGTACATGCATTAAAGGATGTGACTCTGTGTCATCCCTGTTTGATATTGGGAAAACGTCTGTGTTTAATGTTGTCAAAACAAGGGAGCTACTGCATCACAGAATCTTGCCAAATTGGAAGAGGCGAAGAACAAGCTGCAATTTCTGCAGCTAGTAAATTAGTAGCAGCATGGTATGACCAGGTGAGAAAGAAAGGAGACCCACAGAGATCTGAATTGCTTGTGCCTCAATCTAGCCATCAAAAGGACAAGTCACTGGCTAAACTCCCACCATGTGAAGACAGCTTTGAAGAGTATGTCAAAGGAGCTTCTTGGCAAACAAAGATTTGGATGTCTTCGTATCATGCAGTAGGTAAACCAGATATTGGATCATCATTGCAACAAGTATGGAAAGATGTGGATGATGAAGTACTTCCTGTATTCAAAGGGCCCAATGGCATCTGAGCTTCTACAAGATCTCATTTGTGCCTGTACCAGTAGGAGGTCACTGCACAATCAACTGTGTCTGTAGTCAGAACAATCTTGCCTGCACAGAACTGTGTACATGCCAAGGCAATGCAGACTGTGGTAACCCACACGCTCTTGACAGAGATCATGATGATGAACAAGATGATGATAATGATGTTGACTAGAAATGTCACCAGTGCTATTACATTTCAATGATACCTGTGCAAATGTATTATTAGATTTTGTTTTACCCTTTCAATTGTTGTTGTGATGCTTTGAGGTCACAAAGAAATCCTATTTTATGTCTTGAAATAATACATATCATCATAAAACTAACAGAAATGAATGCAGCTATTTTAAAGTGGTCATTCTAACGTGTTGAGGTGTCATTGTTTAGCCCCGTTTGTATGGTAACGGCATCACTGACAGCTCACATCATACCTCATCTTAAAGTAGACATAATACACTTTCAAATGATGTATGATGTGTTTTGTACAGAGGGTACATTAAGTCAACCAAATCGGTGGTGTCTGCAGCTTGCCTATTTCTTCATGCTGCAAGTAGAAAGGTACAACAAACTGTGTTGGCAACTTGTTGCAAGACATACTTCTCTACCTTCGAAAGTGTAATCATTATGAGGCAGTGGCTTGGAGCTGTTCCTTGTGCTACAGATTGGAGGCTACGGGCTTGGGGAGGGGAGCATTAGGGTTGACAAGCCCCAAGGAAGACCCACCTATGATTTGCCAAGACTCAGAGACCCAAAACCCTAATGTTTTTTTTCTTTTTACTGCTTGGGCAGTAGGGGTGAGTGAATTAGGGTTGGAAACCTTAACATCACATCTCCCTATTTTGTGGTGTTAAGTTCCCCAACTGGTGTATTAACGTAGTTTTGCAAATAATTTCCTTACTTTTTGAGATACTATAATCATATCCTTTTTTCTTTTGAGAGGCCCTGCCCTCCCATTTCCTCCATAGATACATACATGTATGTTGCTGTGGAAGCTCAGAGCCCTGCTCTTACATTTCTGCCAAAACAGCAACAAATTGTCAGCATAGCTTTGTTATTACCCACCTCATGAACCCGGTGAAAACATTTTCAAATCCCTGCCAAAGCGTAATTTCACAGCATCGAAGTGTCATTCTGTGCCATAGGTGAGAAAACACATTTTGTGAGGATTTGAAAAATGACAACTATCACTTTCATGAGGTGGTGTAAAATAGCTCTGTTTAAAATTTGGAGTTAAAATATTTAAAATTGCCAAAGTTGCGGCGTAGTAAAAATACAACATATGTACATAACTTTGCATTTTACATATTTTGATCCCAAATTTTCAACATAGCCTTCTTATGACCCATCCTCATGAACAAGAGTGGTGAAAATTTTCAAATCCGGCCCGAAAGATGGTTTCAGCAAGTGATCACGGAAATCACCTTTCAGCTGGATTTGCATAATTCCACTGCTATTGTTCATGAGTGAATCCCAAAGGCCATGTTGAAAACTGGGGCTCAAAATATGCAAAACTGGCAAAGCTATGCATCAAAGATGAAAACCCATTGAAACACATTGAATCGCACTTACCTTAGTTTCACATATTGCAGACAGTTGTTCCAGCAACAAGACCTGTCTTGCATCAGAGATGGACCTTCATCCTGTGACCTGTTCAGGTGAGTGAGGGTGTGTGTGGGGTATATGGGGGTGTGGGGTAGTGACCACTGAGTGGGAGGGTCGAGGTGGGGGTCTGATCAGCGAGGACTGTTTTATTTTTGCAGGTTTTGAAAAAAAACATTGGGAGACCATTTTCTTTATTTCAGATAGGGACAGTGATAGGCAGGTGTGAGGTTCCACTAGAAACCAGGGAAATACAAAAAAGTAGCAGGGGACAGCGATTGGAGGGTGGAGATGCCACTAGACAGCAGAGAAAGATAAATTAATAATAGGGCCAGTAATTGGAGGGTGGGGTGTCACTAGACACCAGGAGAGATAAACCAAAACAGGGATGGTGATCAGGTGGTGGGGTGCCACTAGATACCAAGGATAGGTAAACCGATAATGGGGACAGTAATTAGATGCTGGGGTGCCACTAGACACCATGGAAAGATAAACCAATAACAGGGATGATGACTGGAGGGTTGGGGTGCACTAGACACCAGGGAAAGATAAACTTATAAGAAGGATGGCAATCAGAGGGTGAGGGTGGCACTAAGCATCAGAAACATAAACCAATAATGGGGATAGTGACGGAAGGTGGGGGTGCCATTAGCCATCAAGGAAACATGAATCAATTGGAGGACAGCAATTGGAGGGTGGGAGGGTTGCCATTAGGCACCAGGACCACATTATATTATAGCAATGGGGGTGCTCCAGTAGACACCAGGAAATGGCAGCTCACTGCTCTCACTGCAGCCTGCAGCACGAGTTCCATCTGCAGCTGCAGGAAGCAAGAAAAGTCCTGGTGTTCTCATACAGAGAATGTGGGTGAACACCTCCTCTCATTAACTTGGACACCCTGGATTTGGGGTGCCTAGATAACATATTTTACAACTGTAAACAAAAACAGACACCAGAATCTATCTAAATGAGTCCCATTTAGCTAGGTCCAGGTGTTTGTTTTTAAAAATACATAATTTGTATGTATTTTTATTGTTTTAAGTTTAAACCGTAAAAGAAAGCGATGGTCATCTTAACTGTTTTTCCCCATAAGTAAATCATGCACATAACTACTACGCAAGATGTTTCTTTACGTTTCGTGATAGTTTTTTACCTTACATGACAGGTTATTTTTACGGTTGCACCAGAGCGTTAACTCAAAAAATGTATAACTTTAAAACAATATAATATTTTTACCAAGCCTTCTGAAGGCACACCTTAGCATAGGCCCTTTAACCCTGAAAATGTCCTAAAAAATTCCACACAGTCTAGGCTGTAGGTGAAAACAAAAATACCCAATGTAAGTACAGGGAAATGAAGCGTGCTTTTTTTTCGTTTTTGGCACTCCATATCTTGAAATCTGCACAAGATGCTACAGAAACTTTCCACATCTTGAGATTCTGGCAGCCTGACTGCACATGCCAAATATTAGGCTGTTTTGTCAAAGAATGCAAAAGTTATTAAGGTGCAAAAACAGGGTTTCACATTAAACAGGCTACTCAACCTAACTAATACCCCTATAATATATTAACATAGAAACATAGAAATTAATGGCAGATAGGAACGCTAGGCCCATCCAGTCTGCCCACTTTCCTATCTGCTGTAAAGCCACAGACCCTACTTGATCTCTGGCTTTACCTCCTCATTCATATTGCTAGGTTTAACCTATGCCTGTCCCATGCATGTTTTAATTTCCCCACAGTGTTTGCCCTACTACCTCAGCTGGAATTCAATGTCATGCATCCATCACTCGTTCCATGAAGAAATATTTCCTCATGCTACCCTTTGACTACCCCTTCAACCTCATGTCATGCCCTCGTTCTTGGACATCTTCTTTTCTTTGTTTTTTTTGTGTGTCGCCTCTTCCCTACATCACGCCACTCCTGGCACCATCCCCCTCCATGCCCGACCCGATCCTTGGCTTTTCCCAAGGTGGAGCCACGAATATGATCCCCAATGGAACACACATCCAGAGTACCAGTTGCATCACCGCAACCAGCAGGGCTCCCTGGGCTTACTCCCAGGTGGAGCCCGCAGGGGAAGCGCTCCACGGAACACCATCTGGTGGATCGGACAGTTGAGGTGAGGCGAGCAGGAGGTGAGCTTCATGTACAAGGCGGCAGCATTTTTCATGTGTGCTATACTTCCCTAGGGGTGGGGACATGCAATGATGGCCAGCATCCATCCTGCCCCCAACAGTTATGGCGCTGCCAGTGGTGGTACCCTCGACCTTGACCAGAGGTCCGCATGTGCTGGACACTCTACCCCTCCCCAGAGAAGGCGAGGCAGTCCCTGGGACACTAAGTCCTTCTCCCCAAGCCAACCCTCTGACTCCTGAGTCTGTCTCTGAACCGGGATGTTGGCGCCACAGGCTTACCTTGCTGCTCCATTGGCGGGCCAGCTGGAAATCTTCTTTCTGAAAGATGCTAGCCTCTGGTAACCTATTTGTGCCTTTTAGATATTTGTAGGTTTCTATCCTATCTCCCTGTCTGTCCTCTCCTCCGGGTATACATATTGAGGTCTCCCAGTTTCTCCTCATGTAACTTTTGATGCAGGCCCTGCACCATCTTTGTTGCCCTTCTTTGAACTGCCTCCAACCTGTCTATGTCCTTTCAGAGATGCAGCCTTCAGAACTGGACACCGTATTCCAAATGAGGCCTCACCAATAATCTGTACAGTGGCATCACCACCTCCATTCTTCTGCTGGTGATACCTCTCCTATGCACCCCAGCATCCCACTGGCTCTACCCATGGTCTTGTCACATTGTTTGGCCACCTTTAGGCCATCAGATATGATTACCCCCAAATCCCTTTCCTGTTTGGTGACCATCAGTATCTTACTCCCCCATGTAATCCTCCTCTGTGTTCTTGCACCCCAAATGCATGATTTTGCACTTTTCACATTGAATCTCAGCTGCCACACTCCAGACCATTCCTCCAGTTTACCTAGATCCCTCCTCATTTGTTCCACCCCTCCTGGTGTGTCCACTTTGTTGCTGAGCTTAGTGTAATCCGTAAAGAGGCACACCTTCCCTTCCTGCCCCTCAGCAATGTCACCTATGAAGACATTAACCAGGATGGTATTACATAAATATAGTGAAGTGTAAACAACAAACCAATCTGGGGTAACCTGAAACAGTGACCGAGATATAGTGAGTGGTATTTCATAGCTATTGGGAGGAAACAACGATTACATAGCACTAAGCATTCCATGGCTACATGTGTACAGAATAGCTCCCAGTACGTGAGTGCATGGAAGGAATATCAACTCACCCACACAATCAATGTGTGCCTCGGTGTAGTAATCCTTAAGCTGGGGGTTCAGAGGTGCAGAGCCCCGCATGTGAATGGGAGACACCTGTGGAAGATTGATAAATAGTTGCAAAGGAAGGATGGGTGCAGCATCTGAATGACTGGAGGCTGAGGATGTCCGTGAGTTTATCTGGAGCAACATATAATTGTTGGCAAAATCTTCCATGCGCTGTAATTGCATTAGCTATTTAATGCATAGTGCTGTATTATCGTATCAGCCTTATTGAGTCATTATAAAAACATTACTGTTTTCCTCTTGCCCAATTGTTTTGCTGTATTCACATTGAACCAAACAGGACTGGCCCGGGACTGATCCCTGTGGCACCAGTTGTCACCATCCTTTCCTCAGATTGAGCTCCATTTACCATGACTCAAGTGACTTAGGAGGCAGTATAGCACAGTGGTTTAAGGCTCTGAGTTGCAAACCTGGAGAGCGGGGTTTGAATCCACAGCCCCCACTTGCATACTGTGACCCTGAACAAGTCACTTAACTTCCATGTGCTCTAGGTTGCACCTCAGAAACAAGCTTTGGCTTAGTGTGCCTTTCCTGGTTAAACAACTTGCCCTTGACTCTCTGTCTTCTATCACTCAACCAATTCCTTACCCAGTTTACCACCTTGCGACCCACTTCAGGCTTCAGCTTGTTCACCAGTCTTCTATGTGGAATGGAATCGAAGACCTTACTGAAATTCAGGGAAGCCACATCCACCACTCCCCGATCCATGACCTTAGTCACCCAGTCAAAGAAATCAATTAGATTTGTTTTACATGACCTTCCACTGTGAATTCATCCTGTCTTGAATTCTGTGCTCCACTAGATTCAAGGTGTTCCACAATCCTTTCTTTAAGTAGTGATTCCATAATTTCTCCAACTATTGAGTTGAGGTTGACTGGTCTATAGTTTCCAGCCCCTCCCTACTCCCACTTTTGTGAATAGGGACTACATGTGCCCTCCTCCAGTCCTCGAAACCACTCCCGTGTCGAATGACTCATTGAACAGGGCTGCCAGTGGTGTTGTCACACGTCCTGTAGTTCCATAATATTCTAGGATGTATCCCATCAGGTCCCAGTGCCTTGTCCTCTTTAAGTTTTATTAGTTCTTTTAGGACTCTCTGTTCCATAAATGGATTGGTGCCCACCTCCCTCCCATATTTGTTTATGTTGCTAACTGTGGACCCTCACCTTCTCCTTCTTCCGTGAATACAGAACAAAAATGTCTTCAAAATTGATGCTTATTCCACGTCCCTCACTCACCTCCCTTCTTTCCCTTTTAGTTTTCTATCCACCCGGTTTTCTCCTTTCACTAATGTACCTATAAAAGTCTTCTCCATTTCTTACTTCCTGTGCTATTTTTCCTCTATTTGTGTCTTTGCTCACCTGACTGCTTTCCCTGCCTCCCTCTGTTTATCCAGGTACACTACTCTGTCCTCTTCCACTGTGTTTCCTTGTATTTCATGAAGACATATTTTTCCTTACCACCCAGGCCACTTTCTTTGAGAACCATAGTGTTTATTTCTTTCTCTTGCCCTTGTTTACTTGCCTGATGCAAAGATTTGTCACCTCCACTATGGCTCCTTTCAGATGGGCCCACTGCTCCTCCACTTCACCCCATTTGTCACTCCATTCCAGGGCATGCTTGAGATATATCCCCATCTTAGTAAAGTCCGCCATCCTGAAATCCAGGACTCTACGCCTTTGTCGTGGCTCGACTCTGCCACTGTTCTCATGCTGAACCACACTGTGTGATGATCACTGGATCTCGGGTCACCCACCCTGACTTCCTCAATTCTGTCCCCATTGGTGAGTACAAGGTCCAAAACTGCACGCTCTCTGGTGGGCTCTAGCACTAGCTAGCCTGAGGCCTGCCTCTTGCACAGAGTGAAGGATGTCCCTGCTGCTGGCTGAGTCAGCAGCTGGGATGCTCAATCCACATCTGGCAGGTTGAAATCACCTACCAACAGCACCTCCTTTAGCTGCCACCATGTGACTGGATTCCACTAGAATCTTGTCCACCTTCTCCCCTTGTGCTGGAGGTCTCTGCAAAAACTTTGTTAATGCAGGAGTTAGGGTAAGTTAATGCCATAAAAGCAGAAATGTGGCATTAGGGTTTCCAACCCTAACTTCCACCCCACTCACAAGCAGCAAAGGAAAAGCAACATTAGGGTTTTGGGTCTCTGGGTCTTGGTGAATCAGTGGTGGGGTCTTCCTTGAGGTTGTTGACCTTAATGGTCCCCCCCCCCAGCTCATAGCATGTAGTCAAAGCACAAGGAACAGCTCCCAGTCAGTGCCTCCTAGCGATACACTCTTCAAAGGTGAGAATTATGTCTCACCACATGTTGCCAACACAATTTGTTGTAGCTTTCTTCATGCAGGGCCCTGCAGGCCCTGTGTGAGAAAGGAGATCATGTGTGATGCTGTTTGTAGAGAACAGGCTGGGCATTGGACTGACAGCCAGAAGGAAGACCCCAGCACTGATTCACCAATTTGTTTCATTTAGTTATTTAAAAGTTTCACGGGAAGGCATACTGAGCAGGATTGATCATTTTAGATGTGTCCTGGGGAGGGGAGGGAATAAACAGTTCACATATAATAAAAATAGATACAGCACTAGAATAGTAATAATGCATAGAATACATTAAACTTGCAGTCTACAATAAGCATACAGTATCAATAGGGGACAGCAAAAATAGCAATATCCATAGGATACATATGTATCTTGTAGTGGGTGACAACCCAGATTACAAATAACATCAAAATATAGCATGAATGGTAGTAATAAAGAAAATGCTGAGCAATTGCAGTAGGAGGTCCCAGGAACATAGAGGGTAGAATACAGCTGGGTATGGTGTGGTGAGAGTAGACTTAGAGTGTAGCAGAAGGTATGGAGAGGATGAAGGTTACCAGCCTGAGAGGAGGACTGGACCTGGACTTGGAGGTAGGTGGGTTGGGGCAGGCACATAGTGGGTAGAACAGGGCTGAACCACTTTGTGGTGAGAATTAGACTAAGATTGTAGCTGAAGGTATGGAGACATACAAAGGTTTGCCTGAGAGGTGGACTGGACCTGTGATCCCAAGACTCCAGAGTCAAGACCCCAGATACCCAAACCCTATTGTGTTTCTTTTCCTGTTTGAGAGGTGGGAGTGGGAGTTAGGGTTGGACAGCCCAATGCCACATTTCCCTACATTTGTTGTGGTGTTAAGTTACCTAACTGCTGCATTACCCAAATGCTCAACCACTGAACCCACTCCACCAGCACCTCTCAACCCGGACCTGAGACCCGACCCTCCTTCTTCCTTCAACAAGTATCCACCGCTGAGACTCAGAGGCTGCTTGCCAGCCTCTCCCCTCACACTGGTGTAGGGCAATATAACCTGGAGCCAAAGCTGCTTAGGTTGGGTACCCACCTCCTTGCCTGGCCTATAACACATATCTTCAACTCCTCTTTAACAGCTGGTGTCATTCCAGATATCTGGAAAGTAGCCAAAGGTTACCCCTGTTCTCAAACAAGGTAACCCCAAAGACCCCTCTAACTACTGGCCTATTGCCATTCTGTCAGCTGCCTCCAAACTTCTAGAAAGTTGTGGCCTCTCAGTTAACTAGTACCTGCAGGCACACAACCTCCTCTCTCCGGCCCAGCACAGTTTAGGAAGGAGCACAGTACGGCCACCCGCCTCGCTGTAGTCATCTCAGCAGATCAGAACAGCTACCGACCAGGGCAACCTCACAGGTGCGATCTTCGTGGATCTCTCAAGGCCTTTGACAGGGTTAATCACTCCTCCTCAGCTCCACTCTCCTCTCCCTCAGACTGTCAAATCCTGCCCATGCCTGGTTCCTCAATTACCTTACTGGTAGGAAGCAATACACAACACTAACCAGACCCATTCCCATCTCACCACTGTCAATAAGGGATCCCCAAGGGTCCATCCTCGTCCGACGCTCTTCTCCCTTTTCATCAATGAACTACCATCCGTCACCACCCATGGGCTAACCACCTTGTACGCTGACGACCTTGTCATCCTACATAGTGATCGCAACATTGGCACCATCAATTCCCAACTAAACTCTGACTTCAAGCGGATCCAATCCTAGCTGGCTGAACACAAGCTCACCACCAACCTTAAGAAAACCCAGGCCATGCTCTTTGGCTCCCTAGGCAGAACAAAATCCTGCTCCACCCCTTCTAATCCACTGGGCCAATGGCTTGCCCCTGCAGAGCAGTTTCCGTAGTCAAGTATCTTGGCATCACTCTGGACTCCCAGCTGGTCCTCTCCCTACACATCTGAAACATCTGCAAGGCCACAAATGCTAAACTTGGTCTCACCTACAGAGCCAAAAACTGCCTCATCCCAGCTGCCCAGGTGGCTCTAGCCAGGTGTTCTCCTCCCCTCCCTCTGCTACGGACTGGTGACCTTTGCCCCTGTGCCAAAATCCATCCTCTCAAAATGGGATGCAGCCTACAACAGCATCTGCTGCTTGGCGCTTTCTGCCCCTCCCTTACACACCGCTGTGACCTCTACACTCGTCTCAGGTGGCTCCCTCAGAGAAGCACCGCATCTTCGTAGTAGGTAACTTCATTGACAACATCGTCAGATCAGCCACCCCTGCTGCCCTTGCCCTTCTCCTCAACACTGACACCTCTACCATCTTGGGTCAAGGCGGCACTCACCGCCCAGTTCCTAGGGCCGCACCCTCTGCGGATCGGACCTTAGCCAACTATGCCCGAAATTATGGAATTCATTCCCAGCCCTAACACAGTCCACCCCTCCCATACTGGATTTAAAACTTCCCTTTGGAACTTCCTGAAGGGCCCCTCCACTTGCCCTTGCACCTCGAGCCTTGCCCACACTGTGCTGGCACAGGGGCCTCTCGCCCTCTGGGCCCACCGCACTTACTCTCCTGACAACCTGGTCAAGCAATGACTAATTGGATTACCCTAATTGGTATTGTCTGCTTTCCTTTGCAGGTAAACTTGACTCACCCACTGTCTATGTATGCCCTAGCTCTTATCTCTCCGGGTCATCTGTAAGCATCCCGGGCTCATGTTTTTACTGACTGTCATTCCTCTATGTATCCAGATATTTCACTGTATGTAAAAGTTGTATTAATCACTTCACTGTTTGTAAAAGTTGTATTAGTCACTGTACCTGTAAAACTCGAGTCTGTAACTCTCCGGGTCGCACCTGAAAATAGGCACCTAGCTGTCTAGTGTGACTTACCAGTAAACAAAAGCAAATAAATAAATAAATTAATTAATGAAGTATTTTTGCAAGAAGTTCCTTTCTTTTTAAGATAGTGGAATCATATCCTCATTCATGCAGGTCCAGATGGGACCTGTATGATCAAATCAGACACCCTGCACCAAGGTAGACTCCATCCACCTACAAAAGTACAGTCTGTGCAACAACAGATTTGAAGAATTCATGGAGTGGTCTGGTGAGCTGTGGAAGCCTGTGGTCCCTGCACTTCTATGTGGCCGCAGCTACAGATGCACAGGGCAAAGAGTACATCTGTCAGCCAATGTGCAGAGCCCTCTGCCAACCAACGGGAAGAGGTGCAGGGCCCTTTGCCATGGTAGCTGGGCCATGTGTGGACAACCCTGTACCTTTCATTCTGTGGCTGGAGGGTGTCACATGACAGTGCCATCCCCCACCCTCACCCCATCCAGCTGGGTCACTGAGCTCCACTGAACTCAGCTCACTGGCATGAGATCACAAAGCATACCCACTGAGGTCAAGACTGGCACTAAACACAAATTTTATTAACAAATTATTTCTTTTTTAATTTTGACCTAACATTTTCAAGATATTTGATTATTCACCTTATAAACGTCATGTACCATTTATAGTACATTGAACAAAATGTCATTTCCACCAGAAGTCCGAAAACACATCTTGTCCTAGATTTAAAAATGACACATGTCACGTTTATGAGGTGGTCTGGAAAATGGCTATGTTGAAAGTTCAGAGTCAAAATATTTAAAATTATTGAAGTTGTATGAGGAATGTTGAAAGACTGCAATGTTCACTCATAACCTGGGCATGTTACCATATTTCTACACCAAATTTTCATCATAGCCTTCTTCGGTATACCTCCTGACAGTGACACCAATACAGCGAACTAGCCGATGTAAAAACATCAACAGTTTGCTGTATTGGTCAACCCGAGACCCCGGCATATGTCTCTAGTCCTGCACCCTCTGAATCAACTCAGACTCAGAGTTGATTATATTTAGAATGGGGGTGCAGGGCAGAAACCCCATGGGGGGGTTCAGTGGTAGCCCTCGATGAAGAAAGACCAAGTCATGGGATTTATGTCAACCGCAACTGCGGTTGGCATAAGTCTGTCACTGTGATGCTAGTCATTGAAATTGTTGTCGAACAGGCATCATAGCGCCCTTCTTCTTACCCCACCTCATTAGCCTGGTAAGTAAAAATTTTAAAATCCCTGCTGAAATGTTTTCCATGTCACTGAAATGCCATTCCATGCCCAGAAGTGCAAAACACATTTTGGTATGGATTTGAAAAATGACAACTATCACGTTTGTGAGGTGGTGTGAAAAAATGTCTATGTTAAAATGTGGGGTCAAAATACTTAAAATTACCAAAGTTATGATGAGTGTAGAAAAATTTCAAGGTACGTGCATTACTTTGCCATTTTACATATTTTGACCCCAGATTTTCAACATCACCTCCATATGACCCTACCTCATGAACAAGGCGGTAAAAGTGTCAAAGCCCACCCAAATGATGATTTTGCCAAGTGACCACGAACTCACCTTTCGGGTCTGATCTGCATAATTCCACCACTGGTCATCCGATGGGGTCCCAAAAAGGCCATGTTGAAACTTTGGGGTCAAAATATGAAAAATACAAAGTTATGCATCTAAGTTAAAAACCCTCATTGAAATACATTGAACTGCACTTAGTTTCTCATATTACAGTCAGCGGTTCCAGCAGCAAGATGTGTCTTCAGTCGGAGGTGGATCTTCACCCTGGGACATGTTCAGGTGAGTGAGGGAGGGTGTGTGGGGGTGGGAGGGTTGCATGGTGGTGGGTGCTCAGTGGGAGGTCGGGTTGGGGAGTCAGATCAGCGAGGACCATTTTCTTTTACAAGTTTAACAAACAAAAAATATTGAGGCCATTTTTTTATGGGTAACATTAATGTGGGATGGTGATCAGAAGGTGGGTGGTGCCATTAGACACCAAGGAAAAACATACATAAGGTGATGGCAATCGGAGGGTGGAGACGCCACGAGACACCAGGGAAAAACATAAATAAGGAGGCGGCAATCAGAGTGTGGGGTACCACTAAATGCCAGTGAAAAACATACATAAGAGGATGGAGATCGGAGGTTGGGGGAGTACCACTAGTCACCAGGAAAATACATTCATAAGGTGATGGCAATCAGATGGTGAGGGTGCTAATGGACACCAGGAAAAAAAACATACATAAGGGGACTATGATCAGAGGGTTGGGGCACCACTAGACAGCAGACATTATAATACATAAGGGGACGGTGATGGGAGGGTGGGGGTGCCACTATACATAAGGAGATGGTGATTGGAGGTCAGGGGTGCCACTAGATACCAGGAAACATTATATAAATAAGGAGACAGTGATCAGGGGTGGGAGGGCACCACTAAATACCAGGAAACATATAAATTAGGGGACAGCGATCCTACTCTGCACTGTCCTTATTGGCCACCCCCATTTGTTTGAGACACCCCTTTTCTGACTAATCGCATAGGTAAATAAAAACCATTCAATAGCACCAGATAACATCAGACATGCCAATCAGGTCCGTCTCAGAATTTGAAATTCCCCTAACCATGCAGGTGTAATATTCACTAGAAGAAATACCATTTCTTGCATATTTGCATTTTTCATGCAGCTATCCATTCCATGTCTGTAATAGTGATGTCTTTATAATGGCCATCACAACTCACAACAGGTTCATATATCACACTAAAGCAGCACCTTTACTGCCGTAAAATATTAGTTGTGGTGCTGAGAACAGCTATCACTTCCATACCTTCCTTCTAGTCAATCATTTTCAAATATTCCATCTGAGATAAGACATTTAGAAAAGAAATGATACCCAACAAGTAAAGATAGGAAAGCCAGAAAATATCCATTAAAACACTGAAAAATTGGAAAACACCTTTTGACTTTTCAGTGTGATTTACACAGAAATGCATATTTTAATTGGTTTATCCTAAAATAATGATCAATATACTTCATCTGTGGTGACAGCAGTGAAGAAAATACCACTGTCTCATGCAGAGACAGCGGTCTCCTCATGGCTGTCATTCTGCTCACTAATGGGCCATTGTGGTTATCAGTGCTATAGTAATTAACCAGTATGTTATTAAAATCCAGCAGGAATAAAAAGCATTTGTCAATGCAGAATGTTGTCTTGATGGCATTGGCATTGGTAGTGCAGGAGTTAGAGAGTTGCATAATAGGCATGGCAGTGAAGTATTGAACTGATGCCACCCACCACCTTGCAGAGACTGACAGGCATTAGGGTGTGCCTTTGGGTGTTTGGTAGTGCAGTGCGGGAAAACATTTTGGGCAGGATGTGAAAAATGACAGCTGTACAGTTCATATGGAGGCATAAAAAAATGCCAGTGTTGAAAATGTGGCATGTAAATATAGCAAATTTGCAAAGTTACAAGGTGCGTGAAAATATGCAACACATGCTTGCAACACTGCCATTTTATGGGTGTTCAGCACCAAATTTTCAACATAGGCATTTTAGCACCTCTGCTCATGTACAGTGTCACTGTTATTTCCTCGAAGTGTCCCAAGAAGTGATTTGAACAGTAACCACGCTATTCTGCGCCAAAGTGCGAAAACACATTTTGGGCAGGATATGTGAAATAGCGGCTGTACTGTTCATCAAGAGGTGTGGAAAAATGGCAATGGTGAAAATCCAGAGTGAAAATATCAGAAAATGCACGACGATGCAACGGTGCATGCAATCTGTCAACACGCTCGTAACACAGTCATTTTATGGAGCATCATCACCAGATTTTCAACACAGGCATTTTAGGACCTCTGTGCATGAACTGTGTCACTGTCAGTTTCATACTCTGGCCCAAACACTGATTTCCCACAGAGACTGCGCTATTGTGTGCTGGAGTGTGAAACACATTCGGGCAGGATGTGGAAAATGACAGCTGTACTGTTCACAGGAGGTGTACAAAATGACAGTGCTGAAAATCTGGCATTAAAATATTGCAAATTCACAAGTCATGAGCCTGTGTGCAACTTGCGCAATTGCACTCATAAAACAGGCATTTGTTGGATTTTTCCACAAATTTGGAACATAGGGTTTTAAGATGCCATCTCATGAACACTGGCACTGTCATTTCGTTAATGGTCCCCAAATTTGAGGCTGATTAACGCCATGACAGTGATAGAATTCATGAGAAGAGACTAAAACCTCATGTTGAAGTTGGTGCCAAGACCAACAAATGCCAGACTCTCAACAAGTTTAAAAACCCTATTCATTCCATTATACAGCTTACCAGCATTTCCTCAGTTCACGGTCAGCTTTGAAGAGTGTGAGCGTGTTCCCAGTCCAGCGAAGATCGTTGTGCCAGACACCTGAGGTAAGTATGGGGTAAGGGGGTGTGGAGGCAGGGTGCACAGTGGGTGGGTGCAGGTGGGGGCAGGAGACTACGAGGGACCTTTTTTGTTACAGGAAGAAAAAAAAGCGAACATCGTGGGACAGTTTTTTTCAGGGGACTTTGCGCTGGGGTGGGCTCCCAGTGTGCCACCTAACTTTTGGGGAGGTTGCTGCAGTTGATGGGGGATTGGGCACCTCGCCCGGCAGACAAGGGGAGCTGGGGGTGAATTTATGCCAGTGGGGTTGGGCACCCCCTGGCACACAATGACGGTGGGGAGGCAAGAGCTGAGGGGTTGGGCACCTTGGCATATAAGAAATGTGGGGGCTGATTTATGCTGACAGGGTGGGCTCCCTGTCAGCCCACAATAGTGGGGGTAAGAACTGAGGGGTTTGGCACCCCCTCAGCATAAAGAAATGGAGGCTGCTGTATGCCGATGATGAGTGGGCTTCCCATCAGAAAATTTGTGGCCACAGTAAGCTGTCTGGGGATTGGGCACCCCGAGGTCGGCTGTTGGGAACCCGCCCACCATGCTGTGTGTGGTGAGCACGCGGGAAGTGCCGCTCGTCTGGCGTATTTTGCTCAGATTGCAGAGGACCTTTCCTTAGATGTGCTCACCACATTGCTTGTCATAATTAGTGCTGATTGAGGGAATGAGGGGCGCACCTACTGATGCCGTTCCCTACATTCCCAACAGCGGCCGTGCCTCCAAAGCTGCACTATTGTAAGATGCTGACTTGGCGCCGCTAAGTGCGGCAAGCCAACATAAAAAGACTACATATTCATTTGTAAGCTGTGCTGTACCATTGTGAATTTCTGACATCCCATAAAGTAGCATAATAATTTATTTATTGGGATTTAGGAGAGACAATATCAGCTACAGTAAATTTGGCAGACAGAACCATAAGAAAAGATAATCCATGCTGTTCCTAATAACAGTGGCTTGGGATGTCAGAAATTCACAATGGTACATCAGAGACACTAATGAATATGCAATCTGTTTTCACTCCTGTGCAGGATTTTAATGACATACTGGTAAATTACTGAAGCACTGATATCAAATTAACAGGCCACTAGTGAGCAGAATGACAGCCGTGAGCTGACTACGATCTCTGCATGAGACCAGCAATATTTTCCTCCTGCTGTCTCTGCAGATGGAGTCACACTGGCCGCAGTAGTAAATGTGGTGATCAAGTAAGTGGCCAATTATAATAATAAGGATAATTTCTGTGTTGATCTTCTACACTTTCTGGCATGTTTATCAAAAACAAACACTAGCATCTAGCTAAATGGGTCCTGTTTAGCTAGGTTTGGGTGTTATTTATCGAAAATGTATCATTTTATGTATTTGCAGAGTTTGTGAGTTTGAAAGAAAAAACAAGATTGCAGACAGCATGATATGTATTTTCTTTCTGCACAATCAGTATTAGCTTTACAGCGGCGATTATGAAAATAATGACACACAATCGATTTTATTTTGTTAGCGTTCGCATCAGGCTGTTAACTCTAAAATCATTATAACTCTGGAACCTTATACCATTTTTGCATTAAACCTTCTAGAGGCACACCCTTGGCATGAACAGGTTAAAACGAAACCTAGCACTCAAACCTCAAAAGCCTGGAAATACAGTCAATAGCTCAGTTCTTTGCAAAACTTGGTTAATACCTTTTATTTAATCCAGGAACACAGAAACTCAGTAAAACAGTGTAAATAGTAACCACCACTCAATACCCTAATAGACCAACATTAAATGTATTACAAAATACCAAAATAACAGCAAAAGGCATATTATTGCAGAATATTTTAATTTAAACTATTCACAGTATATAGCTGCTGACTATTTTTATATCCCTCTAAACTTTAATATTCTAACAACATACAAAAGGCCATGTTGAATATTTGGTGTAAAATATTAAAAATGAGAAGGTTATGAATAAAAGCTCAAACCCTTCAACCCCTTTGAAATACATTAAACTGGTTTACCTTGTTTTCTCACATCATGATCACCAGTTTCAGCAGCAAGATGTGTCTTCAGTCAGAGAGAAATCTATGTCGTGGGACATGTTCAGGTCATTGAGGGTGTATGTGGGGGTGTGGAGTAGTGAATGCTGAATGGGAGTAATACTAGTAAAGTTATCTGGTCCATTCAATGCAATATTAAGTGCCATAATGCCAATATCATGATGCCTTTGTCCGGGCTTATATAAGACCCCATTTAGAATATGCTTCTCAGTTATGGTGCTCATATAAGAACTTTAACTGTATCCAACTAGAAAAAGTACAAAGAAATTTACTAAACAGTTACAGGAGTTACATACTATTTCATATAACAGCAGATTAATTTCCATAAATTTAATGTCACTAGAAATACGTCAATTAAGGGGTGATTTGTTATTTATATTTGACATTGTCAGTGGCCGTATTTGATGTCGAACTTGGTTTGGGGTTTAAATACAATAAATATGACAACAGAGGGCACACCTTACAATTGGCTGGTAAACATCTACATTATAATATTAGAAAATTATTTTTTACATTACAGGTTATACAACCTTGGAATAAACTGCCATTAGAAGTCATTATCAGCAAAACAAAACATGAATTAAAAAGAAAGATCTGATTCTTTTACTTACAGAAGAACCACTTACTGTAAGTGCTACTAATTTAGTAATGTGTTAGTATAGGAGCACCAGTGAGCATTCAGCTCCTTGCTTCTCACTTTCCTTAGTATTATCCTTAGGTCAGGGGTAGGTGGAGGTTCTGTGGGGGTCAGATCAGAAAAGGAAGGCTTTCTAATTTACAGCAAAAAAAATCAATGAGGGACAGTCTTCTTTATTTCCGGGAACTTGACACTGGAATTGGAACCCCAGTGTCTGGTTACTATTTAGCAGCATCAGGGTTGGACACCCTGGTGCTGTCAGTGTATGATGGGAACAGAGGCAGGAGACCCAGTGGGGAGAGGGTGAAGTGAAGCAGTACTGGAGGTCAGCACCCTGGTCTTCTTATAAAAATATTAAATTAAATATATGAAAGAGGGCAAGCAACATAGAGGAAGGGGAGAAAAAGCAGTGCTGGGGGTGAACATCCTGATCTGGTAGTAATATAAGATTAGATATAGTAATATAAGAATAGATAGATAGACAGACAGACAGACAAATATTGGAAGCTGTGTGGAAAGGAGGTAATAATTGTAGGGGACTTCAACCTGCAGAAATTGAACTGGAGCGTACCATCTACAACATGTGCTACGAGTCAGGTGATCCTGGAAGGACTGCAAAATGGGTTCCTGAATCAGGGCATCATAGATCCAACAAGAGCAGAGGCAATTCTTGATCTGTTGCTCACAAATGGGGAGCATGTACAGGAAATAACGGTCATGGAGCCAGTGTTTTTCCAGTTGGACATGGGCAGGGAAAGCATCCAGACTAGGACCAGAATCTTGGGCTTTAGGAGGGTGGACTTCAGGAAGATGGGTGAAGTGCTAAGGAGCCACCTGGAGGGCATCAGAGCGGATATGGGGTGTACCAAGGTGGTTCATCATTAAGGAAGAAATAATGGTTGCCATAGAGGTGCATTAGGCTCAGGGGAAGAACACAAGGGCCAAAGCACCCTGCTGGTTCAGTTCTGGGTCACCCAGGCAGTAAGGAAAAGAGGGTAGCCTATAGAAAATTAGGAGATAGTGGGTGTCGGACCACCAGCGGACCTCGCTAGTAGCGTGGGAGCAAGTTACGCTACTGCCGTAAATCAGTCATTGAGTTATTTTTAGTAGTTTATTTGAGTTGGTGGGCTTCAACCCCAGCACTCCCCATTAAAAACAAACAAACAAGGGCCCTAACTCAAACTGACACAACAAATATCAACAGTAAGCGCAAGCACGCATTGTATTCATGAAAGATTTACGCTGGTAGCATATAGCTGGTCTGATACTCTCCACTATTGCCAAAATTCAGAAAGATGAAGAGAGGTGAATAAGGAAAATTACCTAAGATTGGCTAGTAAGGCAAGTAAGAAAGTCCAGTGAGCTTAGGCACAGAAGGAGCTGCAGACAGCTGAAGAAATTAAGAAGGGAAAGGCCATCTTTGCTATATTAGTGAGAAAAGGGACAAAAGGACAGGATTATTGAGGCATAGAAAGGGGAGAAGTGGGTGAAAGATAACAGGAAAAAGCAGAGATATTAAATGAATACTTCTGTTCCATCTTCACCAGGAGAAAGTAGAGGAGTGCCTTCAGGAGGGAGAAGAGGAGTGGGGGAGGGAACACAGATGTAGTGATAGAGGAGGGAGAGAGGGATGCTAACATGAAGGTAGACAAATCACCAGGCCTGGACAGACTACATCCAAGGGTGCTAAGGGAACTGGCTGAGGAGCTAGCAGGACCACTGTCAGCCTATTTAATAGTTCACTGGAGTCAGGCATGGTACTGCAGGACTGGAGAACAGCACATGTGGTGCCGCTCCACAAAAGCAGCCCAAGAATGACCCAGGGACTTACAGACCATTTATTCTTACCTCAGTTGTGCAAACTCATGGAGATCATACTTATGGAAAGGTTGGTGGAATATCTAGAAGAGCATTGTCTTCAGGATGCAAGGCAGCATGGGTTCATGGGGAGATCATGTCAAATGAACCTGATTGATTTCTTTGACTGGGTCACTAAGACAGTAGACAGGGCCGAGAGGTAGGCATCCTCTATTTGGATTTCAGCAAGGTCTTTGACTCTAAGCCCCACAAAAGGTTGATAAGGAAGTTGGTAGATCTCAGGGTTTGGGATAAGATGGCCAGATGGGTGAAAAACTGGCTGAGGGACAGAACAGAGAGGGTGGTTGTGGGGAGACTTATTGGGCATCAGAGAGGTCACCAGTGGGGTCCTGCAGGGGCTCTATGCTGGGGCAGTGTGTTTCAATGGGCATGGGGTCATACTGCCGTGGTTAAAACTGAGCACATCAAGAATGCCATACTCAAATCAGCATGCAGCAAAATAACGTTAGCACAACATGCAAACCAGCACAAAAATAAAGCACACCAAATGCTCCCACACCCCAGGACTAATTATCATCAACTCCGGGGGTCTTGGACTGGGGAAAAAAATTGGACCGAGAACATTTTTCATTTTGCAAAACAAAAAGCCACATCACAGTGGGACCTGGGAGAACTGAACTGCAGCCCCAGGTGCTCTAGCCACTCCACCATTGGAGCAGCTCATCCAGGCATCATCTTGGCAGCATCCTTCACTTTCACCCATGGAAGTGTACAGCAACAGGGTTAGTGGTTCTTAGCTACGCTGTGACAACCCCTATCACAGTATAGTCATTCGCACTATTCCTTGCACGGTATTCCATGTGCGGTTTTGTCCATGCTACCATGTCCATTCAATGTCTTCCTCAGTGACATTGGGGATGGTGTTCAGAGCAAAATATGCCTATTTGTGGATAAAATCAAGCTGTGTGGGAGAGTGGACACAGCTGAAGGATACAGGACCTACAGGATGCTCTGGAAAAGCTGGGAGGTGGTCCAGGATCTGGCAGCTTGGCTTCATGCCAAGAAATGCAAAGTTATACACACTGCAGCCAAGAATCCCAGGATGGAGTGCTACCTGGGTGGAGTTCAGGTATCTGCATCAGAGGAGGGATGGATCTGGGAGTGATGATTACTAATGACCTGAAACACTCCACACAGTGAAAAAAACAGCAGCAAGGGCAAACAAGATGCTGGGATGCATATCTAGGGGATCAGTAGTAGGAGAGAGAGGTTATACTACTCCTGTACAGGTCAAAGGTGAGGCCACATCTGGAGTTTGGAGTTCAGTACTGATGCCTCCCACCTCAAAAGGACATTAACCTGCTGGAGAAGATCCAGAGGAGGGCTACAAAGATGATAGCTGGTCAGCAGGGTAAGGCATATAAGGAGGGTTGAGGGCACTGAACATGCACTCCCTGGAGGACAGGAGAGAGAGGGACATGATTGGGACATTCAAGTACTTGAAAGGGATACATAAGGTGGATAAGGAGCATCTGCTTAAGCTGGTGGCAACCATAACATGAAGGGCACTGTCTTAAGTTGGAAGGTGGGAGCTTTAGAGAGGTCAGGAAGCACTTCTTCATGGAGAGGGTGGTGGACACTTGGAATGCGCTGCCTGAAGAGGTGGTCTCATTGATGACAGTGGGCAGCTTCAAGAGAGGCTGGGATAGGCATAGGGGAAGGTAAGGATCATGGGAAGGAGAATGGGAGGAGTGGGAGGGGCAGTGACAGTGGCTGAAGCTGTGGACCCTGCAATATGAGCAGACTAGATAGACCAAATGGCCTTCTTCTGCTGGCTTCTTCATATGTTCATATAGATTTGACAGATATATAAATAAAGAGAGACAGAGAGAGAGGGAGAGAGAGAGAGAGAGACAGAGATGGGGGATGAGTGAGAGGGAGCAGGAGATTGCGGCTCACTGCTTCAAATGAAGCCAGCAGCTTGGCTCCAGCTGCAGCTTCAGATTGAAAATGCCCGCTGTTCACATACTGAGAACATGAGTGAATGTGTAGCATCCTGAGACATGTTCAGGTTAGTGAGGATGTGCGGTGTGGGTGATGGGTGTGGGGTGGGAGTTTTGGGGTATGAGATGGGGTGGGGTGTCAGATTGTTGAGGGTACATTTTCTGTTTCATAGGTTACAAAAGGACAGTTGTCTTTATTTCAGGGGACTTGATACTGGGATTGGGCACTCCATTGGTAGGCTACTCTTCAGTGGCACTAGGCATGGGCACCCTGCTGCCACCATGTGTATAATGGGAATGGGGTGGGTGACTGGAGAGTAGGGGATGAAGAAGCAGTAGCAGGGGTTGACACCAGGTCACTTATAAAATATTAAATTAAATATGGGAAAGGGGACAGACAGCCTGGAGAGGGGGGAGAAGGCACCAGTGGAGGACACCCTGGTCTACTAGTAATATGAGATAGATAGATAGATAGACAGACAGACAGACAGACAGACAGACAGACAGACAGACAGACAGAGACAGATAGATGGATAGATAGATAGATGGATGGAGAGATGGAGATAGAGGAAGAGAGAGCGAGTTCCTCACTCACTGTGTCAACTGAAGCTGGCAGGACAACTCCAGCTGCAACTTCAGAATTCAAGAAAGTCCTACTGTTCCTATACTGAGAATGTGGGTGAATGGCTTCTCTCACTAAGCTGAGCACTCAGGATTTTCAGGTGCTCAGAAACATTATTTCCAAGGCAAGTTTCAAAACAAACACCAGAATCTAGTTAAACAAGTCCCGTTTACCTAGGTTCAGGTGTTTGCTTTAATGTATCATTCTTACTTATTTTTCAATGGGTGCTATGCACAAGGTCTGTCAAATATGTGCCATGTGCTAGCAAAGCTACTGCACTATGTGGTGTGCAGTGCCTTCTGAGTGTGTGCAGCATTCACTAACTCCTCGCCAAGGTGCATACACAGTGGGCATGAGTAAGAATCCACGTGGAGGACGCACGGACAGGATGGAGGTGTAGCCTGAATGAATGGAACCGCCCCATGACCCCACCATAAAGGTAAAGTGTACTGAACTGCGCAGCTAGCCAGACATGAGTGCAGCACAGCAGCAGTGCACAAGAAGCATGGTGAAATGGTGAGGGATGAGAATGCCACTGTGGAAGACAATGGCGCAGGACACAGAGAGGGTGATGGGGGGCGTGGATGTTAACACACATGGTGCCAGAACTGCAGGCAGACAGGTGGCTGTGATGGTAGCCAAAATCAGACAGCAGCACGATCAGCTGTCGGTGCCCTTGCACCACAAGCCCCCAGAGGCGAAGGCATGGATGTGGCTGGACATATGGGCCAGCATCAATGCCCTTGAGGCCAGAAAGTGAGGACACTGAAGGCCATCAAACACAAGTGGTGGAACCTCCGTGCAGCCATGAAGAAAAAGCTCGCCATGGAGGCACGTGGCGGCAAGGCACAGGAGGTGGGGAACCCATACAGGATACCCAGCTGACACTCATGAGAGACTAGTGGCCAAGACACTGACACAGGTGGCAATCCACAGTGTGGAAGGAGGACTGGACACACAGGCAGGTAGGTGCAGAGCAGGTGCAGGGCAGGTGCGGGTGAGCGGCCAGTGGAGATGCTGATGCGTCTCCCCATCTCCACACAGATGTGGCCGTGCCACAGGACACAGCAGTGGGCAGGAGGCAGGCGCTGCAAGGCACGTTGGTGGAAGCAGCGCACAGTGGCACACAATGGGAGGCACCATTGGGTAAGTAGCAGGTAGTAGCATAGCACAACCACACAGCAGGGCCATAAGGCACACAGGTACAGTGATGCATGCTAGTATGTCATTACAGGGATGGAGATGGACACAGAGACACAGATGGACACTGTGAGCGATGCTGAACCAGCCAATGCCCACATGGAGGTGGCAGAGAGCAGCACCAGGGCGGGAACCAGGCGACACGGTGGACAACAGGGGCATGGCCGAGTCCCAGCACTGGGCCTGAAGCACCACCACCAGGCAGAAGAGCGCTCCAGCCACCCCACCGGGCCACAGGCAGCACCTACAGCACCCCACAGGATCGTGGTCGGTGCAGACAGTGGGGATGAGGCACATCCACTGGTCCTCAGAGATGCAGCCCGGCACCCCAGGCATAACCCCTACCTGAGGGAGCAGTACCTCATGCTGCAGCAGCTGGAGTGGGATGGGCTCAAGGAACAGCGCACACCACGGCTGCCATCATGACACTGAGCAATGTCGCACGCAGCATCAGTGATGGGATTACATGGACCACCATGGCCCTGGAACAAATGGCCTAACACCTCCATGATGCACCCCCAACACCTCGAGGGCACAGCACCAGTGCCAGTGGTGCAGATGTGGATGGTCTCCACACAGGCCAGTGCCACAGGCCACGCCCTGTGCAGGATGCCACATGGGCCCCTGCCTGAGCAGGGTGCAAACACCCTGAACACGGTGCACTGGGGCAGGCAGGCATGGAACCACCACTTTTGGCACCGGCAATGCCACAGGGTAAATGGCGGTGACACACAGGGAACAGCTCACAAGCCAGTGGTGTGGACACTCAGAACCTTGGTGGGTGATGGGGAGGGGCACTAGATGTGCCCAGGCAACGACCGGCTGCCAAGGCACATGTGCGGGCACATGGTCTGAGTCTCAGGTTGATGGCACACCCATGAAGGTCCCCACAGTGCCATCCCCTCAGCTGACCCTACTGTAAATAGTCCACCCATTGGGCCAGATCCATGGGCACCTGGGAGCTCTAGCACACACAAAGGTGATAGAAGCACCCTCAAGATGTCAAAGCAGCCTGCACAAAGGGGTACCAGGGAACCTGGTCACGGTAAATACAGCCCACTGGCAATGAGCACCCACAAAGTGTCCTACGGTGGCATTCCTGAGTCCGTTCCGACTCAGTCCATGGCCGGGTCCACGCCATGACCACGGCGGCACCACACACATGGTGGTGCCAAGGTGCCAGCACTCAGCATGACATGCTCACCCTGTACAGGCCCACACATGTACTCACTGCTCGTGCAGCAGCCCTGGGCCAGGCGCCAGCCTGTGCTGCCCCAGTCCCGCAACAGCATCACATCTACATGATATGTCTGCCACTGTCACCTAGGGCCCCTGTCACTGTCCCACGCCCGCTGGTAATGACAGTGTGCAGTGGGCAACAGGGGACAATTGGTGCACCACACTGCATGGCATATGTGGACCCTGGTGCCCAGCATGGCTGAAGCCCTGATAGTGTACAATGGACCCAGGGCAGTGCATGGCCTGCCCCTGCCATGTCGTGAGGTGAGGTGGGGTCTCACATCAGCCAACTGTGCTGGCTGCCTGGCTGTGGTCCAGCACCCCTGCTGTGTGAGCTGCCTGACCCTGACATTTCATGCGGACAGGGCATGGTGTGATGCACGGTGTAGGCTCACCCACCCACCCATGGTGGACATTCAGCATGTTGTCATCATCATAGCCACGCCCCCACCAATGGCAGCATGAGGCACATGCAGTCCACAGGCCATGGTCCAGCCACAGCCTTACGTGTACCGCCAGGGTGCGGGGGCACCATGGTGCACTGTCGTCACTCGTGCAAATGTGCCTGCCACAAGCGCATGCCGTGCTGCACAGCCACTCACGTGTCCGGTCCTGTGTGGCATGCCATGGTCCTCGTTGTTTGCACAGTCCTGTGGCGGCCCGGGGGCATCAGCATGGCCTCACTTGACCTGGTTGTGCAACAACAGACACAGTGAACAACCCGCAGGCCCTCACTGGGCTAAGTATGACCCGTGCCCCCATGTGGTCGAGGTGCCTGAACTGCATCTTCAGCTGTCTGATGGTCCATCCATGATGCTCACATCCTCCGGTGCACGTTGTTGTATGCCTCCTCTGCCAGTGTCCCTGGAACCAGGAATGATGTCATGAGGTAGGCATGCGGGGGTAGCAGCTGTCACCTGCAAGAGAAGACATGATATCAGAGTGTGGCACCAGGACAACTGTCGATGTTGTTCCAGCCACTGTGTGTATCGTATCCAGTAGCCAGCCATCGAGGTGGCCATCCTGTAACAGTGCACCAATCCTGGATGCATCCAGTATGTAGGTGTTGTGCATCGACCCTGGGAATCTGGTGTACACATATCCATGAATAGGCCAGCTGCATCGCACACAACCTGGCAGTTCATGCGGTGGAACCCCTTCCTGTTGTGGTATGCCCCTCATCCACCAATCAATCAATCAATCAATCAATCAAAATCTTTATTTATTCAGGCGATCACCATTGAGCAAGCTCATTTGCAAGATGGACCTGATACATAGGTACAAGTAACAATACAGTCCAGATAATGTACAATATTGGCAATATAGACAGTACAAGAATGCAGTGGTACAATACAAAGGAATAAATAAGGCCTTAGGGGTGGGCGTATACAGGATGGGTTGACTAAAGGCTATCACAGTGCAGAGATTAAGGGCCTTTCCATGACTTGGGGACACATGTACTGATGGTGTTTTGGTGGGTCAATCCTGTCTACTGGTGGGCCAAGCGGGCAGGAGGATAAGGAATATTTTCATTTATGGGCGGTGAAAGCAATTACAAATTTCTTTAACTGGCGGTCATATAAAGACTTGAATGAGGATATACTGATTGGGGAGCTAAGCTTCAGGGTTTTGTAGGGTATTTCACAGGGATGGTAGTGAAAAACTCATAGCCATTCTTCCAAGCATGTTTTCAGCCTGGGTACCTTCAAGTAGATAAAGAAAGAGCATCTCAGGTCATAAGCTCCAGGTTTGTAGAGTGGGAGACAATCAGAGATATCTGGGGAAGTTTCTTGGTGATAGCTATGAATGTCCAGAGTACAGCATTCCTATTTCTCCTGAAATGGAGGAGGGCCACCCACAGCTGCATAGAGCACAATGATGGGTGTGAGGTAGACCAGTAATAGTAATGCCCTGTGGTATAGCAGTATCCAGTGTGGTGCAGGGCAGTGGCTATATAGGAAGTCAGCATAATCAACCAAGGAGAGAAATACGGTTTGAACCAGCCATCATTTGGCATTACTGATAGAGGTAGTTGTTAATCCTAAAGAGACCAAGCCTCTGTCTTAATTTCTTTAGGAGGGCTTCATGTGGTCTGTGAGGAGAGTTTATGATCGAGCCATACCCTAAGTACTTGAACTTGCTAACAATTCTAGGTTTTCACCCAGGTTTGTGGTGATCTGTGGGACAGTGCCAGCAGTGGTAGGTTTGCATCCTGTAGGAAGGAGTAACAGCATAGCCTTGGTTTCTTAGTGTTTAGTAACAGTTTTTCTTAAGAGTTGGCTCTGGAGAATGTTGAATTCGACTGTAATTCTTTGCAGGCAATTTCGGAAGAGGAGCGACTAAGGTAGAGGACCGTGTCATCTGCAAAGAGATGAATATTGGCCTTGGTTATATCGATATCAATGTTGTTCACATAGATTGCAAACAGTAGTGACAGGATCGAATCCTGGGGGCCCCTCTTTACAAAGGTTTGAGGGATGGTTCACCATCTGACTTTACTTGTTGCCATCGATTGGAGAGGTAATCTGCAAACCAGTGAAGGGACAGTGGATCCAGTCCTATGGCTTTAAGAGAGGAGAGGAGCAAGTCATGGTAGACAGTGTCAAAGGCCTTGCTCAGGTCTAAGAATACAGCGCAGTCAAATTTCTTGTTTTCCAGGTCATGGAGCCAATCGTTAGTAACTTTAACTAGTACTGTGATGGTGCTGTGCTGTGCTGTGCCCTAAAGCTGGATTGCATAAGTTTAGAATGTTCAAAGATTTTATATAAGTTTTCAGTTGCTTGTTTACAATTTTTCCAGAAGTTTGGACAGTGTAGGAAGTAATGAAATAGGTCTGTAATTGTTTAGGTCACAAGGGTCCCCAGATTTGAACAAGGGGTAACATGAGCTGTTTTCCATACAGATGGGAGGTACCGTGGGACAGAAAAAAGATTAAATAGATGTGTAATAGGTGCGGAAAGGACGTGGAAGGTGACTTTTAGGAAGCAGGGATCCAGAGAGTCGGCACCTGTGCTTTTCTTAACGTCCAACTTTAGTAGGAGTTCTTTGACCTCCTTCAAGGAAACATGCTGGAGGGAGAAGACTGAGTAAGGTTAGAGGGTTCGGCTTGGGCATCCAGTTGGGAGTGAAGGAACTTGCAGAGAGTTGTCAAAAGCAAGGCCTGCAGTGGCAAAGTGGTTGTTGAAAGCATCCAGGATTTCCATTTTGTCGAGATGGAGATACTGCCAGAAGTGATCCTTGCAGGCAAGGAGTTAGCCAAGGTGTGCCCAGACATCTCCTTAATGGATTTCCAAAATTTGGAGGAGTTCCTGGAAGCAGAGTCCAGATCCATGCGGAAGTAATACACCTTTGCATCTCTTGTCAGCTTGTGCACTCATTCCTAGCTTTCCTGAAGTTACACCAGTCCAGCGGATTTTAGTGGTTCATGCTTTTTCAAAGCTTGTCTCTATTCAGTAAAACTGATTTAAGTTGAAGTATAAACCAGCTGACAAGTTCTCCCCCTTACCCTAATTTTTATGGCCAGGGCATGCTTATCCACTGAGTGTGTCATGATCACAATGTGCATGCAATCAATGGCCTCCCACACATTGGGCATCCCGTGCGTTGCATAGAATGCCTGCAACATATACGTCACTCCTGTGCACCACAGGGCAGGTATATGTGGTCCCCAGGTGTGGCAGTAGTGCTTCCATCACCTGCATCACAGCACAGGACACAGAGGACTGGCTGACACTGATTGTGTTCCGGTCATGTGCTGGAATGACTCTGTGGCATAATAGGACAGGTGCACATCACCTTGGTCTCCACCGACATCGCCCTGGAGCGCTGGGTCCTGGAGTGTCGTGGGACGGTGGACCAGGTCAGCAATGATTGACCATGGGAAGCAGAACCGCTCCATGTAGTGTATGTCCCACCACCATGTAGCATCGACCCTGTCCAGTAATACCCGTGGCGTGGCCGTTCTGGCGTCCCGTTCCTGAGCTTCCAACAGTAACATATGTAGGTTCACACCTGGACACATCCCCCATCACTGTGTACTACTGCCAACACTGGCATGCTGGCATGTTCCTACCTTGTATCCATGTGGCGATGTGGGCGTGGCTGCCATTGGTGCTGGAACGCTCCCACTGCCACGTGTCCCACTGCACATGTCCATATTCATGCAGTGCCCATGGCATTGTGCAGTCAGGACAGCAATGGCAGGCACTGTGGTGGACAGGATGGCACACTACCCCATAACCTATTCAGGGTTTGCAGGATCTTTATATGCCAAACTGGGGTGCAGGGGACCTGTGGCAGGCCCATGCCTAGGCAGGTGGGCACCATGGCAGCTGCTTTTGCTGTGCTGTATCACCACCGTGTGTGGCCGTGTGTCTAACCCATGCTCCCATCTTCACATGCAGGTTTCCAATGGCTGGCCAGAAAGGATGGAGCTGTGCCTTCAGATGCAGCCAGATGGGGGCCGTGTGCTATGTTGTGGCACCTGGGCAGTGGCGGCAGAGGTACCGGCAGAGGCTCCCAAACTACCTATGCCTGAAGGGGACAGCAGCCTCTAGTTCTCTGAGGATGTGGGTACAGGCGTTGGGAGGTGTCGTCCTGTCACCCATGGGTATTGAGTACGTGGCACTTGGGGGTGTCAGTTGTGTCCCAGGCCCTGACCTGTGCCATTTTGTCTTTCAGAGATCTGGGGCCCTTGCAAGCTGAATGATGCTCTGGAACAACAGAAGACCACTGCAGGAGCCAGATACTGATGAGGTCTAAACAGACAGCGACAAGGACATGGATGGTGTCCAGGCTGCATCCCTGTGATGGGTGGCAGCAGTGATGCATGGGCCTTTGAACTCGGCTTTGCGTGCCATGTTTGGCTGCTGGCAGGACGTGGGGCTGTTGTCCGGTATGGTATTGGGGTGGTGTTACTGTACTGCTGTGTGTGCTGCAATAAAGCATTATTCCTACCACCTGTGTGTTCCTTGTCTATGGTGGGGTGGCTGTGTCTCGGAGGCAGCCATGGCCTGCCACGGTCATTGACCCAGTGGGGTGGGTCCATGTGCAGACTCACTGTGCCTGCCCTGGTGCATCCCACACATGGAACATGTGTCCATCCCACTGTGCCCGTGTCACCACCATGGCATGCAGTGTGCCCATGGGCCATGGTGGTGTGCTCAGCTTGCCACACAGCATGCCCCTGTGGCAGACTGCCAGGTTGCACACCCTATCGCAGACTGCCGGTGGCATGCCACTGTGACACTGTGACATCTGATGGCTGTGTTGGCCATGTCCACTGTGGTCAGTGGCAGAGCTAGTTCCTGCTCCTGCTCTGTGTGGTGCCCTCTTGGGCACGCTTGTGTCCTGCTGGGTCGGACATGGGTCACCCTGAGCATGGTGGCCTAGGCGTGCTCCTGTGTGCATCTGTGCATGGGTCCCTATGTCTGCCTCTGTCCTCACGTATCTGTATGCCTCTGGGCCTGCGCGCCTATTTGATGTACCTGTGTTGGTGAATGCTGGCTTGTTCTGCTACACATCTGATTCGCAGCTATGCCTCCATGTTGCAGCTCCGCTGTGTGCCGTGCATGGGTGCACATGTGTCCACTGCGCATCCGTCATGCATCCTGCCCTGCGTGAAGGCATGCACGGCCTTGCATCATATCTGCTCTGCAGCGGCCTTGCATGCCGTGCACAGTATATGTGCATAGTGCCCAATGTTTGTAAGTTAATAAATAACAAGATACAGCCATCATGATCAGTATTTTTTCCACAAAGCAGGAAAATCATGAAAATAAGCACTCACAATCTCTTTTTTTACCATTCGCGATTTGTCCATTATCAAAAATTCATTGTAACTGTGTTATCGTACAATATTTTTTCATGAAACCTTGAAAGTCACACCCTTGGTACAGGCCCTTCAACCCTGAAAATTTCATTAAAAGAATTCCTTACAATCTAGGCTGTATATGAGAGCAAAAAAAAAAATGTTAAGTATAGGGAAACTAAGTTTTGTTTTCATATTGCCAAACCAAGTATGGAATGGGCTGGTCCTTATCTGCCATCATATTCTATGTTTTATGTTTGGTGCTCAGTGTCCAAAACTGAACAAGATGCCATCACAAAACTTTTGTGTCTTGAGAATCTAACAGCCTGAACACACAGGCCAAATTTTGTACTATTTCATTAAATGACGTCAGCTATTAAGGTGCAAAAATTTGGGTTTAACAATGAATAAGCTCATAATCCTAACTATAGGGGCACTACCAAACATCTATATTATACAGAGTAAGTAAGCACAGTGCAGAAAACCTTAAAAAGTAACACAAGTCTGCAAAGTCAAAAATGATATTACAAACATGTGAAACATCAGCTTGAACAGAGCACAGGTACTTGTACATAGGGCTACAAATGTAATGTATCAGGGATACAAGCAATGAATATTCGAAAATTTCGTAAACTAGCAAAAAGGCACATGGGGCAATAAAGGCTGAAGCAAACAATAAGATGGGATTAGTAGGTAAAAGGAGTAGCACTAGAGGTTAGTAACCAGAGGAGCAGGGAGCAAGGGAGACTTATTCTGAAGGCTAACTGCAAGAATATTACCTTTAAATTCTTTTCATTTCAGCAAACAATCAGTTCCATATACTGTAAGCAGCTTTGGATAGCTGTATCGCACTGGCCTCAGGCTTACGTCAGCCATGAGCTGGTAGATTCAAATAAGATTTTGTAAAGCTTTTTAACTAAACCAAGTTAGTAAGAAAGGAAAATAAACTGACTGCTGTGAGCATGAAAGCTGAGGCATAAAGCACAAGTGAAAAGCTGTTGGCAGATCGTCATGGAAAATCTTAACAGTTATTATTTTATTATGAACAATATTTTATTATTAGTACATAGCACTTGTGAAATGTAAACCAGTATGTATTATATGTTGACATTAACCTTGAATTATTAAATTGTTTAACTTCATCAACTAAAGCTGCACTATTATGCATGTCAAATAGACTGTATGTGGATATAATTTAAAATAAAAAGTTTATATGCTGATTCAAACTATCACTTTAATCAGTGTGCTTTATGAAAAAGAACACTATGCATTGATCATATAAACCCTTACATAATGGTTGTTTTAAAATAAAATACAGTTTGTGGCACCTACAGGAGATGACATTTACTTTGTTGCTTTCAGGTATTTGGTGTTACTACTGTACTTGCTCTTACTCCATGATCAAGGTCACTGATTTTCAGTTTTACCCGAAGACCAGGTACAACTCTAGAATTAGAGCTGCCTGAACATCGGTAAAACAAAGATTTCATGGAATCTGGCATTTTATATCAGATCAGTAAATCTACAAAAAATCATATTTTCTTATAATTCCTGCCTGTACTATTTTCAGTTTATTTATTTAATGCTCTGTATATTAAGCATTCTTTTATTCTGATTATTTAAGCACATACTAAAAGAATGACAGCAGAATCCTGGTAAAATCTGAAATTAGAGTTAACAATCACCAGTGTAATTCCGGAATCTGATGTCTTGTAAATGGAATTTCATTGTTTTAATCACTGTAAATCAGTGGCCTTGGTCATGATATCTTTGCAGGCATGAAAATCTTCTTTGTTGGCATATATATATATATATATATATATATATATATATATATATATACCTGAATCCAGACATTTAGAGAAAAGAAAATTAATGGAATCAAGAGTTTAGGTGCCCTGGCAGGACAGTAAATATTATTTTCATGTATGAAATCAAGAACTCCTTGCAAGATGAATGAGTAATAAGCCAAAGTGATGAAGGATGTCACAGTTATCGATCGAATTCATGGTTAGAACCACATGACTTTTCTAACAAAGAAAGAAGAATATCTTTTGATCCATTTATTTTTCAATCAAAGCTTGATCTGCCTCTTTTAATGAGTCAGTTTGGCCCAGGCGGTTGCTCTCTTACCTCTGGGCCACAGGGCTGCAGATTTCAATCCCACCAGGAGACAGGTTAGAATTCAAAAGCTGAAATTACAGTGTGGCACTAGGAGTGGATACACTGTTAGAGGTGCCTCCTTCAGATCAAACATTAAACTAAGCCTGCATCAGCCCTTCTCTGATTTTTGTTCATGTGGACATTGAACATGTCATGGCACATTCAAAAATGGTCAATAGTCACCCCAGAAACATTTCCTCTCAACAAAACAGGTTCTATCTGGTCTTTGCAAGTGTGCAAATGCTGTGTGTGCTTAAAAGCTGTTGCATTGGTATACTGTATGTTCAGTCACTATTCTACCAGAATTATGTGCAGTCACTGCTCTACTAGTATCTAATTCATAGGTGTAGAAAGTACTTTCTCAGTGTGTATGATGGGTACTACATAAAATTAAATTATATTCTAACACCCAGTCAACGTGCCACACAACAGTCCACCCATATCAATGGTTAAATATGCCAAGTGGTGTTGATAGTCAAATTATTTGCAAGAAGATCCAAGCTACATGCTAATGTTATAACTGCAAGTTCAGCTTAATGAGGTAGATTCATTTAAGGTAACATTTTACACAGACTCACTGTGAGATACAGTTGCAGCCAATAACAAGCTGCAGTACATCCAGATACATTGCAATATATCCTTCATGATATATCCTGGAAATATCATTGAAATAAATGAGATTTCCATTATATAGTCTAATATCTATGAATACATCTGTAGATTCAGCAGCTTGTCATGGGTTGCAATGTGCAGAATGTTTCTGAAAACAAACAAGGGTGATATCTTTCTGATGCGACTGGTGTACATCCCTGGCAAAGTTAAACTGCGTCGTGTCCATTAGTACTTGACAAGTAAGCTTTTGAACTATATGCAGTCTACTTTGTAAAAGAACTTTTGAGATTTTCTGTGCTGCAGAAAGAATGTTCTCTTCTTTGACTACCTCTGTCCTCCAAAGCATTGGCACTGCTACAGCTAAACCAGATTCACCAGCATATGCTCTGCAATTTCTTACCATTTTATGCTGACATCTGCAGAACACTTCCAGACCACTCTGGGCACTTCAACTGTAACATACAGCATATCAGCATCTGCATATGGTCTACTAAATTTTTTAGGATGTGGCTTGCAAAAATATGTGTAATCAAACACATTATGTGCTATGTGATGATAAGAGCTGCAGAAACTTGATTTAGCAAAATGTTAAGCATATAAATATTTCTATATTTCATTGACTAATGTGTTTCAGCTGCAGTGATTCCTAACACTTTTTTCCTGCACATGCACCACTGTGCGTAAGTAAATCTTTGACTGTAATAATGGATCTGATTTTGGAGAAATAGAGATATTCTGTCTTAGAAAATAAAAATAACTACAAAGAAAGGACATTGTCCATTCTGAAAATCCATGGAGCAAGAAAGTAAAACCATTTCAACATGTAATTTGGTTTAGTTATTCAAGATAATGAACACTTTGGACTTCAAGCTCTATCAGTATGTGTGGTGGCACAAAATGAGTGGAAACTATACACATGCTTGTGGTGGCACAAAATGAGTGGAAACTATACACATGCTTGTACCCCAGCTAACACACAACACTGGGTGCATGTCAGGCCCAGTGTAAATCATAGATCCGATGTTAGAGTGTCAACAGGAATTGCTCCTCTGATGTGCTGGCCTGTGTTTGCACTGGGTTGCAGCATTGTATTGTATCAGGCACGTGGCACAGTTCCATGCTGGAAGCTGGTCTCCACAGTTAGAGCATGGGAATCCCACTGAGATGTGCACCTCCCTAACTCCCCTTGCTTGTTAGGCCCCAGTGGTCTAGTAGTTACCTACAAGTGGATCAATGGCCAGTCTCCTGGCAGTTAAGTGGCTCTCACTCACTCTTATAGGCAGCAATTATTTCTTGGTGTCCCCTCCCTTGTCCTTGTGTGCTACCCACCCCATCCTGTAACCAGTGGTGTACTCCCAAGACCAGTCCCTCTTCTGGTATGTTGTAATTGGTCACAGAAGCACTGTGTTTGTTACCAAAGGGTTATCCTGGGCAGGTGCAGAAGGCTGCAATGAGTTGTACAATGCCACCATGCCATTCTGAATGACACCACCTCTAACTGCATGGCAGCACGTGCCTCATTTTTGAACTGCCACAAGCACTTTTGCAACCAGTTGGGAAGCCATTGTGCACAGCTGAGTAGGGACACAAGGTCACAATGACCACTTTGCAGCACTCACAGTAACAGAAAACTGGACCCTTGTTTGTCAGAAGAAGTGTTGTTTGGAATCTCTAGGACACTACCAGAGTTTTTAAATTTTGTAAATTCTCTTGATGCTGTTGCAAATGGTTATATCTTCTGTGTCACATTGCAGTTACAGTATGGTTATAGCCACAACTCAAACTGATTTACAACTTTGTGCAATAGAATAAACATCTATGTCTTTTAACCTAGAAACTGCCTCATCAAACAAAAGCCCAAAGCCATGTCAGAGATTGTAACACATTTGAAGGAAACTATGAAGTGAAAAGTAAAGATTATTCAGCATTAAAATGTCAACATTCTGAGTACTTAGTAAGCATTTCCGGATTATTATTTTTGTTGTTGTCCTTGTTAAAAAGGAGTTTGTTCTAAACTAAAAGCAAAGGTCTGGATTATACACAGTATAATCTTCTTTCTCAGTAGGTACTAAAGTGAGAAAGAAATACAGTCCATTGTTTTTCATTCAGTTTTAGCTTCTAGTCATGATCAATTTAGTGGCTGCAAACTAAATGTTTGAAAGTTTCCTGGTATGAAGTTAAAACTGTTACTTTGGTTGATGATTATATTTATTTCTAGCATTTCTTCCCCAAAAGACAACATGTGGCTAAAAATAACATGACCCTTGGCTGGATATAATACACCCATTGGAGGAACAACAACAAATTGCTGGGTTGTTGTCTAACTGCAAGTGCCATGTGTGACAAATTGTAATCAGCCCAAATTTACTGCTCTTATGATGTCACTTCCTTTGAAGGCTTGATAATTACACCAGCCCGACCAGACTCTAACTATGTAGTCTTTCCATGCCTACAAAACAATGTCTCCTCTGGGTGGATAAACTTAGTTCACTTTTGGCAGAGTTGCAGTCCTTTTATTTACAGTGATCATATAGAGAACTACAAAATGGTGTTTGTTTTGTACATTAAAATATGCATTGTTTATTGTTACCGATACGCTTACTGTCTACAAAATTGTGTTTTTTTTATTCTATTTGTCCCTTAGGTAACAGGCAGGGATATATCCTCTCTCAGTGCCTAGGTAACCACCTAGCCTGCCTCCAAGTCTCCCAGAATGTGGTGGGACTTCCCGAAGGAGAGACTGCGATCCTCCTTGAGCCCTCAACTGAGGCTACATGTGGGGTGTCTTTTGGGTGGGGGTCTAGGGACATCACTATGCAGCTGGCCCATAGGTTTTCTGAATTCTTGTTTCCCTTGGAGGTAGGGATGTGTAGTGACATCAGCGTGGAAAATGTACATGCCCGCAGATGCTCAGCAGACATCTGCCATCGCCTCTGACCCTCAGACATGGCCCCGACATGGTATACACCTAGTTTCCATGGGGTGTCACTCATGTGCCTGGATTCTACAGCCCCCAACCCTGGAGGAGGAGGAGAGCAGTCCCTGGGATGCTCAATAACCCCCAACTGACCCTCTGACACTCCAGGCTCATTCCTGAACCCAGGTCATCAGCACTATAAGTGGTAGCACTGCGCTTGTGCCAGCAAGCTGGCTACAATAAAACTGTGTTTAATAATATATATATTCTGTGTACCAGCAATAAAAACTGTTTAATAAAAAAAATATTCTAGATTTCTTATGGAAGGTTGTGCTAATCTGCTTTATTTATTGCTGCCTTGCCTGTTCTCTCAGCCCCAAAAGCTGTGAGGTGTTTTGATGGGAGGGCGATATACAGGGAAAATCAAGGCTAACTACAATCTTCGGAGAACCAGTGGTGGATACTTTTGAAAATGACCTCCAGAGTAGGGATGCAGCGAATTTAAATTCCACCTGCGAAGTGTTAGCAAAGTGGCCAAATTCGCCTGGCAGAAGCAATTCGTGAAATTTTTCTGCCTAAGTAGGAATTTTGCCCAGGTGAAATTTCACCTTCTGCTGTTAAATTTCACCTTCCATGGATGAAATTTCACCTTCTGCAGGCCAAATTTCACCACAGAAGGTGGAATTTCATAGTGGAAGGTGGAATTTTCTGTGAGCTAAATATTGCCATTACACCAGCAAAATCTCACCACTCCACCAGGTGAAATTTTGCATTTCACTCTGGAATGGGTGGAATTTCACGGATTACTCCACAAAGCACATTTCACCCACTTCACCCATCCCTACTCCAGAGTAGCTTGCATTAGTTGACACTGCTTCTACCTTCAAACTCAAACTGGATAAGCACTACACCTCGAAGAAAAGATTGGCAGGGTATTTCCACTATGTTGGTGGTAGGAGGTGTTGGGGTGAACCAGTGATCTTGCTTCTTTCCAAAATGTGTATGTTTGGATGTCTTTTAAATCATGATCCTCTAGTCATCTGAACTACCAGTGCTTGATGAAGTTAGTTTCATAATAATAATAAGATAAGAATCTAAGTAGAGAAAAAAATATTCTGATACTGAGGGTTCAGTGCCCTTTTTGGCAAGTAAAAACTGTGTCATAACTAAAAATATTTTTTATTTGTTTCAGCAGGAAGTGAACTGGGTAACTAATTGTTGGTCACACCTGGGATCACAATACAAACAGAAAAAAGTTTTAATCATCTGCATGATCTTTTATCATCTGTTTATTTATTTATTTATTATTTGGATTACAAATACCTTTGCACTAATAGCTAATTTACAAAGGTTCCATGTCAAAGTGCAGAAACATCAGAAGATACCAGGATAAATGTAAATATAGGCCTCAGTAGACATTCCAGAGGAGGAACTGAAACAGAAACATAGTTAAGTATAACCTAGCAACAAATACTAAGTTTGAGTTAGTCACATAGTCAAGAGTAGAGTAAAGTGAACATGTTGAATTCAGTTCTTGTCATAGGTATAGTAAACAAATTAAATTCAGTTCTTGTCATAAGTACCACATCCTGTATGGAAACAGAAGTGCCATAGAGTCTTGGGGAATAGAGACTGGTGACCTGTGAAGATGAGCTGAGCAGGATGGGGAACCAAGGAAGGAAAGAAATGAAGAGTTGAGCATAGGGGTTAGGGTGAGAATGTAGTCAGAGGCATAGAGGTGGGGAGGGAAAAGGGTGTGAGGCGATGTGACAGTGGGTTTATCTCCAGAGTGTAGGGCATGGGCCCTAGGGGAAGGGGCATAGTGGGAAGGAAAGACATTGAATGAGGGGAGAAAGGGAGAAGGATGGAAGAGTGGAGACATGAGGTAAGAACTGGAGGAGAGAGAAGTGGGAGAAGATGAATGGGAGGACGACGAGTAGGGAAAACTTACTTCAACCCTGTAGAACATGTTTTATATCAGTTGCATTAAAAATAAAGGTTATTGTTATAAATAAATAGACATCACATCACAACACTTACTGTACAATTCATGCTAAACATGCTCAAACAATAATAGTTCATTCATGTAGGCATACCTTTTATTGCTTAAAAGGGTAATTGTTTCACACTAATATCATAAATTCAGCTGTTTAAAGCAGCATTAAATGCATTCTTTTTGTTTGTTTAGTATACTTGCCCACCTCCCAATTAGCAGTGGTCTGTGTTTTTTACAGAAACTGGTGTTTTCCATAAAATTCTACTTTTGTAGATCCTGCTTTGTTTGTTTATTTGCTGTTGCACCTGCTGTAAACGTACATCCACTTCCAGTTTTGGTGCGTGGTCACAGTAAGTGACTACACTGTACCACAATGAGAGAGAGAACATGCAGCACAGGGTTACATGGAAGTAAACAAAGGACGTGGTGAGATGTGAGAGAGAGTGTGACTGTAAATACAGCACCAGCCATATTTACATGGATCCACAACAATGGTAAAAATGATTTAATATCTCTCAAAATACAGATTGCTGGAAACTAACTTTTACAGATATGGAAACTGGAGTTATGGCTGCACAGGTACAGCTAAAAGTAGAATTTCAAAATAATTTCCTGGTAATCCAGTACTGTTGCTTTAGTAGATATTTGCCATAATGAGCAACTAAAATCCCTTATTTTGTTTTACAATTCTTTTCCCAAAAAATCTCTTACACAGAGCCAATCTAGTGAGGTAAAAAAACGATGTCACGCTGCTCTCCAGGGAATGTTGCCAGTCTGGGAATTCAGCACAGGGGCAGTAATAATAAAAATACAATACAGTGGTTCATTGCAAATTTATACTAACATAAGAGTATTATGTTGCAAATACACCAAACAATTTTAAAATAAACAAATGGAACATTCCTTTTCAATCTCCTCATGCTTGTTCAACTGTTTAGCTTGCTTGGACCCAAGTGCTGAAGCCCACCCGCACCCACAAATTAACATTTCTGCTGCCTATTAATAAGAAAGACTGGCTGCAAGTCCTATAGTAGATGTGGCCAGGCTGCCATAATGGAGCAAGTCAGTCCTTAAACAATACCCTTCCTAGATGCTATGGTGACTGGTGGCTGAGAAATGTAGTAAAAGATTGGGGAATCACAAGGGAGCGTCGGGCTCCCATTATTTATTAAACATCTTTGGACAGTCAGCCCATCCTATTGGTCAATGGGTGAGAAACCTATGACTGGGTGGAGATCCTTTTCAGGGTTCAGGTTGGTTCCTCACTAGATTAGTGGATCTTTACCCCAGACAGGCCCTCATGGTGGATGTCTCCCATAAGGGCCTGCAGCTGAGGATTTTAGTCTCTATGCCTTTCAAACAAAAGTGCTGTTTATTGATTTGCTCAGGAAATAGAACCCTTCTTTTTTTTTGAATTTATACTTTACTGAATTTTGAAAAAGTTTAACAATTACCAAAACGTATAATGAGTCACCAACAAGTATGAAACCTGACCGGGCCTAAAGCGCCATAAGGATACACGCTAAGAGCACCATTTAGAAAAATCCAAATATATACTTCTTAACAATTAGTGTCCCAATAAAAAAAATGTTCATAACAACATAATTCAGTCTGCTAGCTCAAACCCCTTCATGTCCCTAAAAACAGGTGTTGATGGCTTCAGTCTGACTTTTCCTATCCACCATGGCTGACACTAGAGGGCGTGGAGGCTGGGAGTTGGGCCCTCAAAGTTTCCATCTATATTCCTGGAGTAATAAGGGGAACTGACTGGTTTGGAGATATACTGGGTACGTTCCTGAAAACCATACCCCATGACCCACATCCACCCCTAAACAAACCTTCAGGAATCGGCACAATCCATATTTTGGTTAAATAATTAAATTATCCTGAGTCCACATGGGGAGGTAAGCATGCCCACCCTTTAGGTAGAGGAAGCTTGAGATAGTCTAAAGGGTTTCCAGACCTTAAGAAAAAGGGTATCTATCCTGGGCTATATGTGACATTCTCTCATACCCTGGCACCATCAACGTGCAATCAGTCCCATTGCCTAACATTGGGACCTCTGCTGAGTCTCCAGCGACACAGCAACAAGTGTTTGGCTTCTGAAATAGCTGTCATCAACCAAGCTCAAAGACAGACATTGGTACCATACAACCTACCATTCCCAAGATTAATAAGGAAGCATCAGCTGGGATGCTGTTCCCAGAATCCATGCTATAGCATACATCAGCTTTTTCCACCAGTATATTAGAAATTGCCACAAAATGTGTAATAATGTACCTTCACTTTTGTGATAGTGCCAACATCTGTGATGTGATTGTAGCCTCATGGTGTACAATAGGGCAGGAGTGGGATACCATAATAAAAGAGATTTTAGATGCATTAACCTGCCTGCTGCATCTTTACAAATGCCATAGGCTTTGGACAAAATTACTTCCATTCATTCTCCCTAAGTGATGGCCTAACATACTTTCCCACCTTATTTGGATATTACTCAGGTCTGGTTGCCATAGCCTCCTTAAAACAACACAGATCTTTCCCAACTTTGACCCAAACCTCTTCTGTCTCCCAAAACACTTTTCCCAAAGCCCCATGGGGGTATCTCATAGCCCCTATTATTGTAGGCGTGCCAGATGCCTAATCTGTAAATATCTCCAATGGTGTGTAGCTGGAAGAGGCATGTTGCTGAAGTTCTTGCAAAGACTTGAAAAAAACCAGATGTCAAAGAAAAAAAGGTTACCTATCCACCTAAGCCACCCTTAGCCCATAGAGCCCAATAAACAGGCCTACCTCTTATGGCTATCCAGGGATTGTTTCATAAAGACCATAGGGTAAGAGGATGGCCCAGTCTGGTCTCATGTACCTCTATGCTCGTTTCCATACATGGGCTGTATATTCCTGAGTGGCTAGGAGGGGTAGACTTTGTGCCTCCCACAGCACCCCTTCAGGGGGTTTGCAACCCTCAATCTCTTTCCAAGGTTAAACAGCAAATAGAACCTTCCAGAAACTCAGAATGGAACAAACACCAGATGTGGCAGAGGTCTATTGCAATATAATAGCCCTGATGCCATGGTGAAGTAAATCTTCCTTTCTGATAAGGTGCCATCAGCCTGGCTTTGGAGAGTCGAGGCTTCTTTCCTTCTCAATAATAGGAAGACAACGCCTGATAAAACTGAGCCCACCAAACATCTGAAATCTTCAAGGATAGATGCCAAAGCACATACATTAGTTTAAGTAGGAAAAGCATCCAGACAGCCTGAATCTTTCCCCACAACAAGAGGTATAAATGTTGCCATCTCCCCACCTCGTACTTAGGTCACTCCAAGAGAGGGCCAAGATTTAAAGATGGCCATTCCACTGGGGCCAGAGAAACCTACTGTATATGCCCAAATCCTTCACAGGGGCTGCTGACCACTTGAGCCCAGGGCAGGATTTAAGGGAAGGTCTCCTGTGAGCCGAGCTGCATGAGTTCCATCTTGCTCCAGTTATTCTGGAGCCCTGAGAGTGAGAAAAGAGATACAGGAGCTGTACTAATTTAGGGAGGGAAGAGCTAACATTCCTTAGGGTTAGCAGAATGTCATCCACAAACAACATTGTTTTATAGACCCTGGGACACATCTGAATTTCCTCAATAAGTGATGAATTCCTGATCTTCTGAGCGAGGGTTCAGTAGCTAAAAGGAAGAGTGCCAACAACAGAGAACAGCCCTGACACATGCCACTTGCCAACTGCAAGGATGGGGATTGCATACCATTCATTAGAACCGAAGCACATGGGTCGGAGTAAATAGTTTTGATCTAGTGAATAAAATTCAGTCCGAATCCAAATTTTTCTAAGGTAGCAAAAGATAGGCCCATTCTACTGAATCAAAGGTCTTTTCTGTGTCCAGTGCAACCACTGTTGATATATCAGAGGGTGCAGGAGGAACACAGAGAAGGTCCACCAGGTGACATATGGTCAGCCCATATCTCCCTGCTACAAACCCCACCTGATCTGGATGAATTAATTTGGACATAACTGGGAATTCTGATTTGCCAGGACTTTCAACAGCACCTTATAGTCAGCGTTGAGCAAGGACACGGATGATAACTGATGCATAGATCGCAACACGAAATTGGGTATCACACATCATCGGAGCAGCGTCTCCTGTTGCAAGATTCTCCTATGACTGAGGTCAACAGTGGGAATATAAAGTCCCACACTGTCCTATAAAATTCTCGGAGATCCATCTGGGTCCAGACTTTTCCTCCCTACAGTTGGCTGATCACCACCCTAACTTCCTACTCCTTAATACAGCCCTTCTTATATACTGTGCATCCCAAATGGTGATTCTTGAGGGGACACTTTAATTGTACACTTCCTTATGCAACAAGGAATTTTCAAGGTAGAAAGATTTGTTATGATGCTAACTCTGTTATAGAAAAGATACAGCTGGGCTACTTGATGCCTATCACATGCTTCATAACGAGTGGGGCTGTACTTATGCAAGGGAACCCATAGCGACCAGAATTGATCACATTTTTCTTTCCCAGTCTTTACCAGTCTCCTCTGACACTACAAAAGTGGTTGGAACCTCAGATCATTTATTGCTATTGTGTACCTTTTCTATCTCTTCCCCAAATCTGGGTAAGTAGCAATAGTAGTAGTAGCAAAATGTTTATTTATACAGGAGTGAAGGAACTTTTACAAAGTAGAAAGTCTTTACGGGGTCTGGTGCTTTAACACTTCCTTATTATCTGATGCCAAGATAAAGTGCACATGGGAGCAGCTCTGACTTGCCAGACTATTAATGTTAAGCACTTTCAATTCAGTGTCCTCTTGGTGGGAAGATTAAATGTTAGAATTTAAAACATTTTTTAAACACTTCCATTCAGAGGACCACTATGGAATACAAAAACTATTTAACTTTATGATCCCAATTGCACAAATTGATGAACAGATCCCAGAACAGTTCTGAAAATCTTTCTGAACAAATTAGAAATGGGACAACAGTGACGACAAATTCACAGTATAATAGGGCAAACTCCCTATTTAAAAATTACAGTTTGATACGTGTGGCTCCAAAGACCTTTGATGCTTTCAATGGATGTCAGCAACAGTGGACCGTTGGGTCATTATGTCCCTCTCAGACCCCTAGGACCTCAAAAACATTAAAAGCTAACTTACTATGGATTACTGAGACATATGTCTCAGAGGTATACAACCTCTACCATTAAGGGTGAGGATGATTTTTTAAAGAAATCTAGATGTCCTTGTTTTGAGAGATTCTGTGAGCCAAGCTTTGTCTATCCCTATATCTCTGGAAAAAGTTAGTAGGGTTAATATGGTGATAAAATGCATACGCTTTGGCCCCAGAGAGTGAAGACTTAGCCCCAGAATTGTATCAAACATTTCAGCCCCAGGTAGGCCTGAGTTTGGTTGAATTATACAGTCATATGTTGGATATGGTGAACCCCCATCTATGTCAATTACCCTATTGATTTTCTGCATATGAAAGGAATGAGTCCCTGTTACAAAACTAGTGGATGATATGCTTACATAATGTGGATCAAAACATTCTATCTAAGATTTAATTCAACAGTTAGCGCAAGCAGCAGTAGATACTATCTGTCTCCATCAATACTGCTCTGTGCCAGGGAGGTCAATGTACAATAATTTACTTACAATAAGGGAGGTTTTGAGATGTGTGGTATGGTTAGAGTTGGTGGGTTTGTTTTGTTGATCGACCAGGAAAAGGCATTTGACAGAATATCCCATATTTATGTATTTAAAGTGTTATGGAGGTATGACATTCCTGATTCCTTTATAAAATGAATACAGAGTTTGTCTGAATATGCTAAGGCTTGTCCATTGGTTAATTGGTGGCATGGCTTTGTTAGGAGTTCATAGAGGGATTGAGCAGGTTGTTTCCTCAGCCCGCTATTATACATTTTCGACATTGGCCCACTGTTACATTGTTTGCATTCCCACATTCGTAAACCAGGTATGGTTCTAGGCCCAACCTTACCCCAGCTGAAGGAACTGACTTATGCTCATGACATTAGCTTGATTTTACAGGACACTACAGAAAGGTAAGCATTGAAGGAGGTGTTAAATATCTTTGCTGCAGCATCGGGTTCCGCTATTAAACATACGAAAGTGTAGGTATTGGAATTGGCACCTTTCAGGGCAAAGTAGGGTGTTAGCTAAGAAACAAATTATCCTGTTATTGACGCTTAGGGGTCAGGTTTGAGTGGGAGACATGGCATTCTATAATTGGGATACACTACTAAGTCTTCACTTGCCCAGTTTCACCTATGGAAAAATTGAGAACTCTTAAAAAAGAAGTATCTTATTAAGTCATTAATAGTCCCTTGGTTTCTTCATTTTATTTTTATTTTAACATTTGGCACACTGAGCTGAGGCCTGTTTCCAGGTGCGACCTGGGGTGGAGGCAAAGGGAAATAAAGCATAACAAACACAGATTATGATACATAATACAAAATAATACATGATACAAAATATAAAATGTGTGCAGGTATACACAGTAAACAATAATTAATTGCAGGATATATACAGTAGCTTTTTGTACACTAGGTGAAAATGTACTGTAAGATCAAGTGGAAACAGTGGTTTATATTAGCTATGTGTTCCCCAGCCACCAGCTGTGGAAACCAGATTATACAGTGTATTTTTTATGATCATATGGGGCAGCCAGTTGGACCCCATTAACAGAGATACATATAACATATATAAAATTAAAGACTGAGAGTAGGAATGTTGAACCCTGTAGCCTGTTTTTCAGCCTATTTTTTTCTCTGAATTTACAGGTAGCTTTACATTATATCAGGAGCACAGACTGTTAGTTCTGTTACTCATGGAATGGATAATGCCTTTTTAGCAGATTGGGATTATGGCAGGATATGAATCCCTGGAAAAGGCCCAGGTACCAGTTTCCCAAATTATGTGCTAGCAACCTTGGTAAAACTGAAACAGTGGAAACTGACATCAGGTGAGGTGGAATCATTGCCTAGATGAAAGATTTATGATTTCATTATGTCTTCAACCTTTCAGAGAAATTCAGAGTTCCCTGTCTGCTGGTAGGGCAGGAATTGGTTGCACTCCAGCAACTTTCCAATGATCAGACACCTCCCTATCTAAGACATTTTGTGGTTGAGTGTACATGGGCATCTAGGAGTCAGAAATTCTCACAAATGTAAGACAATGGAGGAATGTAACTATCTTACACTGTGGTATGCTAATACTCTGTATTATAAAGTGTCTCATGAATACTCTTGATGGGACACTTTAGGTCTAAGGGCTCCTCTAGCTACTACAACCCTCCCGCCCCATGATCACTGGACCACAGACTCTGGAACCTTGCCAAAGGGTCAACTCCATCAAGACTTAGGTCACCAATCAGCCAATCAGGCAGCCACATCTGTGTGTGGTCAGAGCTAATGGAAAGCCTGCCAATTTCTAATCCAGCTTTCAGCATCCCTGATAAAACAGTGGGTCAGCTCCTCTTATCTCTGCACTCTTGACAGGACACTTTGGGGTCACAAAGGCTCCCACAGCTACTACAGTCCTCCTCCACCTGCAATTACTGGATCACGGACCCTAGAACCAACCAAAGGAGTTGACTCCACCAGGACTTGCAGCGCCCAACAGCAAATCAGGTAGCCACATCTGTGTGTGGATGGGGCTAAGAGAAAGCCCTCCAATTTTTAATTTAGCTCTAAGCATCCCTGATAAAACAGTGGGTTTGCTCTCTTATCTTCGCATCCGGAATGGAACACTTTACGATCATGAGGGCTCCTCCACTACTACAACTGTCTTCCTCCATCCCACGATTGCTGGACCATGGACCTAGTAACCTTGCCAAAGGGTCGACTCCACTGGGACTTGCAGCACCATTGGCAAATCCACTGACTGTATCTGTGTGTGAATAGGGCTAAGAGAAAGCCAGTTGATTTTGAATCAACTCTCAGCATCCCTGATAAAGCAGTGAGTTGGCTCCTTGTATCTCCACAGTCTCGACAGGATACTTTAGGGTTGTGAGGGTTCTTCGCTACTACAGCCCCTCCCTCCACCCCTATGATTGCTGGACCATAGACACTGGAATCTCCCCAAAGTGATTGACTCCACTGAGACTTGCAGCACCCATCAGCAATGAGGCAGCTGCATCTGTGTGTAGGTGGGGCTATGCCCTCTTCATACAGCAACTCTGTGCCAAGCCAGTGCGTGAAGGGCCAGTGTGCAAAGGGCAGGTGAGAAAATGGTGTCATACTGTGAGTGTAAGCTGTGGAGTCAGCCATCAGCCGTTACACTGCCCAATAGTGTCCATCCTTCTCATAGCTCTTGAACCTGCTGTCAGTGACACGCGGACTACTGGACTACCATACCTTTCCAGTTGCAAGTTGTTCATTACTTCATTAATGAACATGTTGAATTACTATCTGCTTCTTTTTGTTGCAGTTAACTGTTCCTTGCTGCTGCCTACACTCCTGGGGCTGCTTCTTTTAGTTATTATCCTTAGACTATAACATAGAAATTTTCAGCAGATAAGGACTGCCAGGCCCATTTAGTCTGCCTGTACTTGCTATACTCATGCAACCCATACAAGCACTAGGACTCACTTGTTAGTGCAATACCAAAATACATAAACAGTCTACACAGTTTTCTGTCTTGCACAAAATTTGCTTCCTGCAAATCAGTTACTCTGAAACTACCTACAGTATCTGGGGTCTGTTAACATGATAAGGGCTAGTAGTTACCTGTCTCAACAAATAACTAGTCTCCTGTCTATAATTACAATTTTGATTGCTGTCTTTGCACATAATTCTACTGTCTACTAATATCTATTCTGCAATTCCCTATCTGTATCTGTTAGCATGCCTAGACTGCAGATGGTATCTACCTCACCAAATAACTAGTTGTCTGGTTTAACTGTAATTTGTTTGCTGCATTCTAATTAATTGTGTTGCCTACCAAACAGCTGCCCTGCAACTGCTGCTGCAGCCTGTTAACATGTAATAGGAATCAATTTGTCATTCAAGGTGTCTGGTCTTAGCTAGTTTGCTGCCTGCAGCTGATTTTTGTTATCAGGTAAATTGTTACTCTGCACCCCACTATTTTGGGGTCTATTATCCTACAAGAGCAGGAGTGGAAGCCCTCACTGGTCACTGGCACAAAATGCTGGTGATTATATTTGTCACCTGCTCCCTCTCAGCCTACTACAAGGTCCCTGCAAGTCCCCAAACTACCCTACTCAATCATACATCAAGGTAAACTGCCACAAAACTGGTATACACCGAGGCCCTATTGAGGCTGAAGACCTTGCAGCCCTATGTTGTCCCTGTCAGATGGCACTCTAATGAGAAACCCACACAGAAAGGTGAGGCAACTCCTACTCTTCATGCTGCTTATATTGGGAGGGGATGTGGAGGTCAACACTTACCCAAAATCCTGTCAGTGGCTCTATCCTTATACCCAAGGATCTCAAAATATTTAATACTAACATCAGAAGCCTTCTCCCCAAGCATGACCTCGTAAAGACATGGGTCACTTTTTATAGTAGTTTAACCAGGAATAGCATACTAAGCTGAAAGATTTTTACAGGAGTGACCTGGGAGCACAAGAAAGTTAAGTGACTTGCTCAGGGTCACACAGTATGGAAGTGGAAGCTGTGGGATTCAAACCCAGGTCTGGTCTGCTGGATGTCACCAGATGTGCAGCTCAGAGCCTTAGACCACTGCGCTATACTGCCTGTTTAAATAAACCTGACTTCCTTATTCTTATGGAAACATGGCTTTCTCCCACATTGCTTCCTCGTTCATTGACAGCCTCAGTTACCTCTCCCATAGGCAGGATTGCTCCAAGAGAGAGGAGTGGGGTATTCATATACTTGGTCTGCAAACACAACTTCATCATCTCCTCTCTGGATGCCATTCCCAAATCTCACAAGATTATCTTGGGGGTCCCTACTAGGCCCCATTCCACTCCAGTAGTCATCACAGATGCATATTGCTCATCAAGATCCTACGGTGCAATCATGAGCAAAAGTTCCTGCCCAATGGAGAGCACATCATACTCGAGGACTTCAATGCCAACTGGCTGGGAGGGTCCAACCTCATTCTCAAACCTGTGCTCAAAAGTAAAGCCCTGAATCTCAATCAGCCGATCTCTTCTCCTACCTAATTTAATGCCAGGTCTAACAACCACAGCACTATTGACTGAGGCTATTTTCTCACTGCAGAGAATCCTGGTTGCAGACATGCGCCCAGACATATTTAGTGATCACAGTATGACCTTTGCATGCTGAAGGTTAAAACAGGCAAAGCTCCTCCCAGGATTAACTTAGCCAGATTTTCAAAAGTTTAAGCCAGACACCTTCATGCATAACCTACTTTCAACAAACTGAGCCGCACCTAACAGCCTTTGACCCAGATGAGGCATCAAACCTTTTACTGCCACCTCCTCTACTATATGTAATAGGCATGCTCCTGTTAAAAGATTCAGAGTCCGAGGTCACCATCTGCCCTGGATTACTCCTGAAATAATTGAATGTTTCCAGCTCAGAGGCACAGCATAGGTAAGACGTAACTCTTCAGTGGATGGAATGCCTTCACACTGAGAAATATAGGATATTCTTGTCTCAGAACAGGACAATCAGGACCTTAAAGGCACACAGGCAGAAAGTAAGGAGAAAAAAAAAACAGAGGAAAGGTAAGGATTGCAAACAGTTAAGGGCCAGAAATAAGACACGATTGGAGTGGTGCAGTGCAGTGGCTGTGGAGCAGCAGTCTTCTGGGAAGCGTTCTGGAGGATGCGGTGTTGTCCCATCTGCAGGTACCTCTCTGGGCTGAGGGAGGAGGTTGCTCATCTCCAGGCTGAGTTGGTCAGGATTTGTGAGACCTCCTCTTCCATCCAGGGACCACCAGTGCCACTGCCATTGTCTCAGAGGTTGCCAAGAAAGAGGCGGTTGGACCACAGTGGGCTCAGGGAGGGTGAGGATGGCGGAACAGAGGCACATCCTCCAGTTGTACCTCTCCACAATTCCCTATGCCATTCTGGCAAAGTGTGGTTCCTCTATGGAGGCACCCATGATGGAGACCAAGGAGGATGCTGGGAACCTCAACAAAGGAGACCCTCAGGAGGGTGGCAGGGGACCCACAGGGAAGAGCAACTCCTGGTGTGGTCTCCATTGTTAGGAAAGGTAGAACTGGGGAGGAAGGGAGAGGGAGATAAGGTGCCTGCCTGGTGCCGTGGCTTGGAGGGACAAGGAGCGAATCCTCAGGATTGCTGGAGCAGCTGCACAGGGAGGAGATAGATGTCATTGTCCACCTAGGGACAAATGGCCTGGCTAGAAAGGGATTAGAGAAGTGCAGGAAGAGTTTGTGGAATTGGGAGGGCCTTGAGACAAGTAGCATGCACGGTAACCTTCTCGGAGGTGCTGCCCATCTATGGTGTAGGAGAGGCTAGGGTGTTCTGCACCATGGGATTCAATCAGTGGTTGAAAACCGGTGTGTAGCTCAGGGATTTGGCTTCATTGGGGACTGGGGGTCCACCTGGAGTGATGCAAGCCTATACTAGCATGATGGGCTGCATCTGTCCAGGAGGGAACCAGGATCTAGGTGATAGGTTTAAATGCTTCATTGGCAACCATTTAAACTAGCCAAGGGAGAGGCACTGGAAAGGAGCAGGAATCCTAGCCCCCCAAACAATCATGGTAGTAAGTGTGGTAAACACCAACATAGAGGTGTCGATAGGGAGAAGGGCAGGGGTAAATGGAGAAAGTGACAAAGGCAAGAAAGACAGGGATGGGCAAAAGGAGTAAGGCCATCAGTAAATGGAGGGTAATGAGTACCAATGCTCGTAGTCTGGGCAACAAGCCCTGAGCTGGTGGCCTTGATGGAAGAGGATGCCTGGATATCGGTAGCAGTCACAGAAACATGGTACACAGAGAACCATGACTGGGATGTTAACATACCAGGGTACATAACCTACAGGAGAGACAGGCAGGGAGAAGAGGGGAGGAATAGCTCTCTATGTAAAGGAAGGGATAAAAGCAACTGAACAAAAGAGTAAACAGGAGGAGAGGAGGCACTGTGGGTCACCTTGAGACTGGAAAGGGCACCACAACTGCACAGGGTTGTGTACAGACCCCCATGTCAGGGAGGGAATGGACAAGGATATGATAGAAGGCATTCTTAGAATGGCAGAGAAAGGGAGATACTGTTGATGGGAGACCTGAATATGCCAGATGTTAACTGGAGCACATTTTCTGCAGCCACATCCAAGAGCAGGGCCATTCTTGTGCCCTACAGGTGGCAGGCCTCAGACAGCTAGTTACGGAACCCACTCATGAGGGGAGCAATCTTAGACCTCATACTCTCAAACGGGGCAGTGAGAGGATCTCAGATCTAGAAGTGGGTTGCCATCTGGGAACAAGTGACCATCAAACAGTGTGGTTCACATTAAACTCAGCTACAGACAAGCCATAAAAGTGAGGGTACTGGACTTTAGGAGGGCTGACTTTGCTAGATGGGAGAGTGCCTCAGAAAAGCACTAGCAAACAGGCTAGAAGGAGGTGGAGCAACAATGGGGAATCATCAAAATGCCATCACAGAGGCAACAAGCCTTTGTGTGAAGCAAATAAACAAATCAAAATGAAAGAAAAAGCTACTATGGTTCTCAAAAGAGGTGGTGGTGAAAGTCAGGAAGAAAAAGATAGCATTCCGGAAGTATAAGGAAACACAGAAGGAGCAGGACAGAGAGCTGTACCAGTTAAGGCAGAAGGAAGCAGGAGGGAAGTCAGAATAGCAAAGGCCCAAACTGAGGAAAAGATAGCCAACTCAGTTAAGAAGGGGATAAAACCTTTTATAGGTACATCAGCGAGCGAGAAAGACAAAGGAGGGATAGTGAGGCTGAATAGAATGAACGGTGGGTGGGCAGAGGGGACGGTGAAAAGCAGGGATACTGAATGAATATTTCTGCTCAGTATTCACAAAAGGAAGTGCCTAATCCAATTAACAGAAGCACTTTGATAGGGGGTCGATCCCAGTCCTTTCACAGAAGAAAGGTTTCTGCAAGAACTCCTAAAACTGAAGGTGGACAAAGCAATGGGTCCTGATGGAATTCACCCCAGAATTCTAAAAGAATTAAGGAGGAACTAGTGAAACCACTGGCTACTCTTTTAATAAATCATGGGAGGATGGTGTGGTACCGAGGACTGGAGGAAGGCGGATGTGATTCCCTTCACAAATTGGGACCAAGACAGAGGCAGGAAACTACAGACCTGTCAGTCTGACCTCTGTGGTAGGGAAAGTGATGGAGTCACTCTGAAGGAAAGAATAGTTGAGTACCCAGAGGCCAGTGGGGCACAGGACCCAAGGCAGCATGGGTTCAAGCGGAAGGTCATGTCAGATGAATCTAATAGATTTCTTTGACTGGTGACCAAAGTAGTAGACCAGGGAGGGGCTGTGGACATGGCCTACCTAGACTTTAGCAAGGCATTTGACACAGTCCCACACAAAGATTAATAGTCAAATTAACCAGCCTGGGAGTGGGTCCCAGGGTGGTAGCCTGGGTAAAACATTGGCTGCACAACAGGACACAGAAGGTAATTGTAAATGGAGTCCACTCTGAAGAAAGAGGGGTTACTAGTGGGGTACCTAGGGTTCAGTATTGGGTCCAGTCCTTTTAATGTCTTCATCAGTGACATTGCAGAGGGACTGGAAGAAAGTGATGCCTTTTGCAGATGACACAAAGATCTGCAACAGGGTTGATACACAAGGAGGCGTGGAAAGGATGAGAAGGGACTTGGCAAGGTTGGAGGAATGGTCGAAGTATGGCAGCTAGGATTCAATGCAAAGAAGTGCAAATAATGCACCTGGGAAACAAGAACCCAGGGAAGAATACACAGTGGGGGGAGGTAGTAACAACAACAAAAAGGAAAGAGACCTGGGGTAATCATATCAGATGACCTTAAGGTTAGCAAACAATGGAGAAGGCAGTAGGAGGGCTAGGGGGTATACTGGGATGCATAGGGAGAGGCATCAGCAGCAGAAAACAGGAAGTTGTTATCCCTCTGTACAGACAGTTGGTGAGACCCCATCTGGAGTACTGCGTCCAGTTCTGGAGACCCCATTCCGCAAGGACATAGACAGGATAGAGACAGTCCAGAGGAGGGCAACTAAAATAGTGCAGAGTCTGCAAGAGAAGCTGTATGAGGAGAGACTAAAGGAGCTTAGTATGTATACCCTTGGTGAAAGAAGGAGAGGGGACATGATAGAAACTTTAAGTACCTCAGTGGAATCAACAAAGTCCAAGAGGGTAGCGTCATTTAGAAAAAGTGACGTGCAAGAACAAGGGGACACAATTTAAAGATAGAAGGGGGGCTGTCAGGGCAATGTGAGGAAGTATTATTTCACACAGAGGTAGTGGATGCATGGAACAGCCTTCCTGAGGAGGTTGTGGGTTCTAAAACTGTGGGAGAATTCAAGAATGCATGGGACAGACATAAGGCAATTCTTTGGGGGTAGGAAGAAATAGGCTGTTGGTTAACTAGGATTTGTGGCCTATCCTGTAGGTAGGAAAGGGCAGACTAGATGGGCCAAGCGGTCCTTATCTGCCATCAAAGTCTATGTTTCTATGTTACATCCCTCTGTAACCTCTGCACTAAGCTTACGAGGAAGGCCAATGCCAACTATTTCCGATGTAAGCTAGAGTGTGAAGGTTTAAATCAGTCTAAATTCTGGAAATCAATTCATGGCCTCCTTAACTGCCCCCGCAGTCACAGTTCCAACATGCCGTGGTGACACGGAGCACAGCGCCCATCAGTACAGCAATGGCACAACACTGCCATTTGGTGTTTTGCTGTCGCTGAGCTAGATAAGCTGTGTTTTTCTGTTGGTGGCTTTGCCCCGCACCCCCTGAACTTAAAATAACCAACTCCGGTCAGAGTTGGTTCAGGAAAAGCGAAAACCCCAGAGGCAACAGTGTCGGAACTCAGCGGACCATCATAATGAACTGCTGGAAATGTCGCTATGATGGTCTTTGCTGTATTCCATCACTGTTGCAACATGATACCCCTCACCATCTGTCAAAGACTTCTACACTTAGCTCCATGCTGACAGCTGAAGATTTAAATCAGTACTTTACTGAAGGCCTGTGAGCTCCAGTCCTCAACCCTACCCCTACCCAAAATCACCAGCCTCACCTAACAGGCAATTTATGCCTACAGGCAATCCCAGTTGATGTGGCATACAAAGAACTCTTTGTGCTGAATATATCGTGCAGCTGTGGAGATGACAGCATTTCCACCAAGTTCCTGAGAAAAGGTGCCCCTGCCATAGTGGCTCCTATTGCCTGTTTTTGACTGGTCTGTTGCAGTCAGCACCTGCCCCAGTAATTGGAGGCATGTGCTAGTCATCCCTATCCACAAAGGTGGTCCTGTGGATGCTCCCTCCAACTTCTAGACAATTTCTCTCTTACTAACCTTTTCCAAAGTCTTCGAGAGGCTAGTGAGTAGGCAACTTGCAACTTCTATGCCAGCTGGGGCTTTCTGACCCTGAACCAGTTTGGCTTCCATCCTAACCACTAAACCTCCTCCCTCCTCTGAGTCATAGAGAATGGTAGCATGTCAATACAGTGAAAAAATGTCAGCAAGTCAATTACAGTAATGCTTATTATAGCGACTGCAATAACAGCGATTGCTGCATTACAGCAAAGACAGTTTCAGCGACTCCAGTGTTATAGCCTATCTCTGAGGTCCAGGTGTGCCTCGGAGGATGTTATTTTTAGAAATAGTGGGTTCGGGGATGCAGCACTTGGGGGGTGCAGGGGCATAGGCCCCTGCAATACCAGTCCATAGCCCAGTAATATACCATCGAGGATTACTTGCAAGATGTGCACTGAATAATCACTTGCTGAATTTACCAGTTGCTGAAATGGGCTTTGCTGTGAAAACCTCACCGATAATACACTCAGCTGTACTTGATTAGCTGTATTGACATGGAACCATAGACACATCCATTCCAACATGGACAAGGGCATGGGCATAGGAGCCATCTTTATTGACCTTGCTAAGACCTTCAACACCATAGACCACAATCTACTACTGGAAAAGCTGGCAGCCTCTGGCATCTTCCCCTCTCTCTAGCATGCTTCTACTCCTACCTAACCAACTGAGTACACTCAGGCAAGCTACTGTAATTGGAACCCCCACCTCATCGGTCATCCTTGGCTTGGTTCTGGGCTTCCTGTTGCTCACTGCTTTTATAAATGACCTCCCCAAAGCCCTCTCCTCCTGTAACATACACCAGTATGCTGGCAATACAGTTGTCTATGCATCTGGCCCCTACTATCCCTTCATTCATAGCCCTGCAAAAGGACTTCTCTGCCATCCAAAAATAGTTTCAGGACAGCCGACTAGTTAAGAACTAGAAAATTTGTATCCATGCTAGTCAGATCCAACTGCTGGTTATGTACAGCTCTTAATTCACTAAACCTATGCTCCCTAGAAGGGAACACCTTGACTTGGTGTCCTCTTACAAATATCTAGGATTGCATCTGGACCAACATCTCGATTATTGTGGCCACATATCTCATGTTACAACCAAGTACCATGCAAGTTTGGTGCCCTTTACAGGGTGCAAAGCTGCCTTCGGCAACACATCAAGAAGCTGGTGCTTGAGCACTGCCATGTTACCCCTGCTGGACTATGGGGATACTGTCTCATGCAGGTGCCAATCTTGCCAACCTATCCAAACTGTCCACACTATTCAATGCCCTATGCAGATTCATTCTGGCCTGTTCCCCAAAATACACCACTGCATAATGCATATTATGAAATGGGTAGAGTGAATGCTGGTTGCTGATTGGCTAAGAGGTACTTTCAGCTATACCATTATCCCAGGACAACAGCATGGCTGAAAGTAACTTTAACAAAAAATATGTTTAAAAAAGCCGGTACTTTACTCTTATCTTCTTTGTGTAAGTCTAAAAGGGTTCTCATGCTTTCTAATGCTGCACCAGCTTTTTGGAATAATCTTCCTAGCAATTTACGTGCTCCAATATCATTTACAGTGGTTACTGCCCCCAAAGAGGCACTCTGCTCATTGCCCTAGTGCAGGCTTGGTGCTGGACAGAAAACTCCCTTGTTACTTTTCAGGTCTTTTCACACCAGCTACAAATTGTTCCTATTTCCTCATGTTCAAGGACCATTGCCATTTCCAGATCCCACGCTGGAGGAGAAAATTAGGACACTAGGTTAATGTCCTACAGGCTTCCGCTGTTTGGAATAGTCTGCCTGCAAAAATCACCTCAGTCAATTCCTTTCCATCGTATAAGTGGGAAATCAAAGTTCATCATGCCTCCTTGACCTCATGCTCTTATTGCTCCAGTCCTTGCCCCCTCTGGTAGCAACTGCCACAGGCTGAAACAATAGTGGGTCCATCGGGCCACCAACTACTACTTGTAACCCAAGCCTACACTGCATGTTGTATGCTATATATGTAACATGCTCCAGACAAAATGAGTCCTCAACATACAGACTCCAGTTGCATCAGACTAATTATTGCACTCTGTATGTAACTGCACTGTATATTATACTATGTACTGCTGCTGTTTAATAAGATACTGTGTTGGAAAATGTATTCCTTTATGCAGCTTTGTCACTTGTACTTATGCTACTCTCAAGACCCCTTTGAGTGAATGTATTTTTCCCTGTAATCCTCCTACCCCTACCCCCAGGTCACAACTGGAAATGAGCCTTCTGGGCTTTGTTTGTTTATCTTCTAAAATATGTTTAAATAAATACATAAATAAATACAGGAACATTTATATCTGACCTGTCCCTATGCCAGAGGATTTTGGCTGAACTTAGCTACCCATTGGAGGTTCCTGCTTCAATTTGAATATCGCATACCCCAGTCTGATTTATGGCCTTTTCCCCAAGGCTGGGAGGCTTTCTTTTGAGATGCAGACTATGGCAGTATTATCTGCCATTTTAAATTCTTCCTTTGGCAAGGGCAATGTGCTTTTTCCTGCAACAGAAGGCGATTACATATAATGATTTGATGGCTTTTGTGGAGACTTCTTTATATGTTGTATACACAAAGGATAAGTCCTAATTCCCAAGGTCTGTGGCTACATTACTTTGGAGACATTTCTCTGTGATATGAATGTCTGGGCAACATGGAGCAGGATGGTGGGGTCTTGATTTTGGTACATCTTGTTTTTTTCTCTTGCACAAACTAACACTGCACCAATTTTCCTCTCTTGAGTTTTCTGATCACTAAATGGAAAATTTACATTTTGATTGTACTGGATGTTGTCACTTTGTGCTATTTTTTTGCTTTTGTGAAGGAGTCTATACAACCTTCATGGGATACCCTCTCCACTAAGATTCTAACAGGAGAAGAGGGTGGCCAGATGCATTGGCTGTATTGAGGCTCTGAAATCCATGTGGGTGAAGGGCACAAATGAGCCTCACCTGAGAGAGAGAGAGAGAGAGAGAGAGAGAGAGAGATATGCTGTGAACTGAGAGCGGAATCAAGCTAAACTGAAAGTCTTTTGTTTTGTTTTGCTCTACCAAAGTAAGCTGCTTTCTAATCCTTGTTTGATGCTGAAGTAAATAAACTATTTATTTCATTGAACCTTGTTTGCCTGGCGTCTTTTTTCTGAGAGTTCCCCAAAAGTCTTGGTTTGCTAGAACACTCCTACATGTGGTTTTCTTTGGCGGTTAGATGGAACATCCCCTTGTCTAAATAGGGCACATGACTCAGAAAAAGTACTAAAATGGCTGGCAGAACAACAAATACAACAAGCACATATGCAAAGGGACTGAATGCTTCAGCAAGCACAACAGCAGGCTCAGCTGGTGCAGCTGGAGACTCAACAGACTAACAACTGGTGCAACAGGTCCAGATGCAAAGGCACTGGATGGCCCAGCTAGTGCAACTGCAGGCACAGTGAGACCAGCAGCAGACACAACAGAAAGTGCAAAAGACCAGCAACAGGCACAACAGCAGGCCCAGAGACCAGCAACAGGAGAAGGTTGAAGGAGGTACTGCAAGCACAGAAAGAAACTGTGGCCCATCTCCAGGTTACAGGGAATCCAGTTGATGTAGGACCTCACCTAATTCTAACAAAAGGGTCTTGAGGTTGGCCCTGAAGTCTACCTTTGACTTTTCAGAGAGTTGCCAGTACCACTGCCTGCTCTCAAGAATGTTGGGCCACTTGCATTGCACCATATCTGTGTGCATAAGTTATACTGCCCTAAAGCTCCCTCAAAATTATCTCAGGTCCTGCAAGTCACTGCTCAATTGATTGGTTCCCCATCTCTACAGCCTGTAAAATAAATTCTGCCCTACATTACTTTCAGTCTAAATTCTTGGCTATATGGGATAGTCATGCACCCTCACGTAGAACCAGAGTGCAGGGTTCACACCTTCCATGAAATCGGTGAGGTACTTACTAGTCTCCGCTCAAGAAACCTTGCTTGCGTGCTTTTAAAATAACTGTCTCCCAATCTTCACTGGCCTGCTACAGAAGCCTTTGTAACACCTGTGACAAAGCCATCAGACTTGCAAAGTCTGAGTATTTTGGTTCCACACTCCAAAATAATATAAATAACCCCTCCAATTTTGGAAGGTTATCCATTCCATTTTCTCCCTCCAACCCAGTCTCCCTCCCACTTTAAAGTTTGTAACTCTATTATCTCTGACCCTTCTGTTGTTGCTAATCTTTTAATTCCTACTTTGCTGCTTGTGCCCTTTCTGTTATCCCTTCCTCTGCCACACTCTTCCCTCTCCCACCTTCTCCTCCTCCTCCTTCATTTTCTTTCTCTCCTATCACTCCTGCTATTTCCCTAAAGGCCCTGCTTTTCCTAAATCTACTAAAGGAGGTAGTCCTGATGGTCCTGACCCTAAGCTTCCTTCACTCAGCACCTGCAATTGCAGTTCCCATTACCTTACTTCTAAATCTCCTTCTCCTCTGCTACTGTTCCTGACGTCTGAAACAGGCTATTGTCATACTTATTCACAAAGGTGGTGATCCCACATCTCCTGGTAACTATTGTCCAATTTCTCTCCTTCCAACCTTGCTAAGCTATAGGAACACATTGTTCTGTTCCAACTTTCTTCCTTTCTTCCTTTCTTAACAACTTCTCCTTTTTCCTCCCTTCCAGTTTGGCTTTAGGAAATTTCACTCCATTTCTACCTCCTCCATCGGCTTATTGATTCCATACTTACAGGTATGGATAAAGGAATGATGATGTCTGCCATTTTGTTGATCTTGCTAAAGCTTTCACCACTGTGGCACATCCCTTCTACTGGACAAACTTAAAGCTGCAGGCCTTGATTTTGTTCCCACCTTACAGGCAGGTTTCAAGCTGTCTAGATAGGAAAACCCATCTCACTTTCACTTCTCATTAGTGCAGGTGTCCCTCAAGGGTCTGTCCTGGGTCCTGTTCTTTCTATATTCCTAAATGACCTACCCTCTGTCTGTTCCTCTGCATCCATTCTATGTATGCTGATGACAGTTCTTTTGCATCTGGCTTCTCTCCTTTGACCTTACATCCCATCTACAGTTGGATTTTGACAACATTCAGCACTGGTTCGAGATTAAAGTTCAGCCGCCCGGTGGCGCTGAGGGTTGAGGCGCTGAATGCCACACCTCATACCACACCGTGACCTGGGTTCGGGAGCAAGCCCAGGTCGATGGGGGTCGACAGGAGGGAGAAGGATTGGCGCCCAATGATGCTCTCCTTCTCTGGGAGGGGACCACGCTCTCTGCCACGATACCGCAACCTGTTGGGGAAGCTCAGGAGTGGTCCAGTGCAGTTGAGGAGAGCCGGATGCAAAAAGGGGGGTGACGTTGGCACAGGGCGGCTCGACGTGCGTCTCCACGCATGCCGGCAGCCTTGCTCCTCATTGCACACCGACATCGGGTAAAAGTACATCTTGAGGAAAAAGCCTCCAGCCTACCTAGATGACATCCTTTGGAGCCAGTCTCACCACCCGCCCTGGACAGGAGCAGACCTCAGCTGTACAGCTCGCTGCAGGACAGGGGAGGAGGTGGGGGACCTCTCCTCGCCTCGCCCTGGGGGGTAATCTGGGCCATCAATGGAGGTCCAATGGCAGTGAGGGTGGTACTCTAGGGGCAGACTCTGAATGTCGGTAGGGTCAGGAGGGTGATACTGCTTGGGGACCGGGAGTGAAGGTTGAGGGACAGTAGGCGGAAAACAATAAGTAAAAAAATAAAGATTAAAGTTCAGTCAACTGTGGCACTCTCACCCATATTGTAAATCACCACTGAGGCTCTTCTTAGATTCAATTAAAACTTTTTATTTATGAAAATGTCATTAAAATGCACATGTTCAAGATTAACCAACTGTCTCTTAATGCCAAAGAACAGTCTCAATAATTTTGCTACTGTTAGAGGCTTGCTAAACTTTCTTCTCCCGCTATTTAATACCCTTAATGGTGCTAAAATTGAAGATGTCTCCTCCTTTAAGTACCTGAGGTCTGCCTTGACTGGCCTCTTGATTTCTCTATTGCACATTGATGCGGTTCACAATAAGCTTTATCCTAAAGCAATGGCACATGTACAGGAACAAAGCGAGTGTGCTGCTCCCTGCCCACTGAGAAATTGTACTAAAATTATCCTTCCAATTTTGACTATGGTGACTTAGTCTACAGTAGTACTCCTAAAACCTCCCTTGCCAGACTGGACCCCCTCTTTCATTCTTTCTGCTGCTTTGCCTTAGATTGCCTTGCTTGTATTCACCACTGCTCTCTTTACTCAGCTCTTTCTCTCTCCCTCTCTTGATGCTAGGCATCTTTCCCATTGTATCTCTTTTTTGTCCTAATTTTGGTTTGGTTCCTTTCCTTCTTATCTTAAAGCCCTTCTTTCTCCTCCTCCCTTTCTTCCTACTGTCTTTGTAACATTACTCTCCATTCTGTCAATAGGAAATCTATTGCTAGCCAGTCTGCTTTTTCTTTCCACTTTCCAAAACCTTGGTCCTCTTTCCCATTCTTTTCATTCAGCCTCTTCTCATTCCTCTTTTAAGTCTTTTCTCTCTGACTTTTGTCACCCTACCTGCAACTGCCTTTGACCCTTACTCTTTTCTCTATTCCCTAGTGTTGCCCTCCGCTGCATGTTCCAACTTTGTTTTAACACTGTATATATTGTGTGTGTTTTGTTTTCTAGTTGCCTTCATTTACTATTTTGCCTTTAATATTTGTGATTCTGCTTGTAATTATTATATTATTGTATGTACCTTGTTATTTTATTGTTAGCAATCTCTTTCTCCCTCTCCCCAGGAGTCCTCTGGAAATGAGCTGTTGTAAACTCAGTATGTACTTCCTGACTAAACATTTCAATAAATAAATAAATATCTGACTGAAGATGCACAAGCTGCTTATCAGAGCATAAACCTTGCTGCCAGAGACTACCACTAGGTAAGGGGTCTATCCTCAACTGGATTGGGAAAACTGAAGAGAGCTATCAATGGAATTTCTACACATTTTATTTTAAAGCTGGAACCTCACCCAGAGTGGCAGCTCAAAAATTGAAAGACTTGACTACCCGCTTGTCAAACCACAGGCATACTCTAAAGAGAACATTTTGGATTCAGTTTGTTGGAGCAGTACCTTAACATTTTGCCAAACTTCGTACTTGAATGGATGAGTCATCATGAGCAAACTATCCTGGCCACTGGCATCAAGATCACAGAGCATTATTCAGAAGTGGAGAGATCAGAGGCTGCAACAAGGAGTGGAACCCCAATTAATCTCAGGCAGTGACCCAAGGGAAGATCCCCATAAAAGAGTAGATAAAGGACAATTGGGGTGGTAGGAATAAGTGTACCGGTATGGGTAAGTGGTCAAGTGTAAAATGATTATGCCTCGGGCAAAGATGGCAGATGCTTTCTAGCATGGCTCCTCAGGACATTGTTAGTTTTATTGTCTCAACAGCTAACTAACTGATTCACACTTACTGGAAGTGGAACAAAGTGAAGCCCTTCCACCATGGCTTTCGGCAAACACAAAAATAAACAGGCAAAGCTTCCCTTTGGTGCCCAAAATACAGCTAAGCTTAGCATGGGTGAGGAGGGAAACCTGAGAACATGGGAAGGGGAGTCGGAGAGCATGGAGGATCACCAGCACAGCAGCTCCATGGCAGCCCTCCCATAATCTTTGGCTGGGTTCCCTCCACGCTGTTACAAATGCAGCATGAGATGAAGGCCAGCTTTCTGAACATAACAGCACAATTGGCGCACCTCCAGATGGTTGTTATTGGCCTTACAGAGACCACGACCATGCATGCATTCCAGATCTCGAACTTGGCGCCATGTGGGAGAGTTGGAAGTCTCCCACAGGGGCTCTGCAGAACACACATTGGGCTTCTTTCAATGCTGGCAGAATTGAAGGAGCGATTGATGAACAGGAAACCTTTCCTGGACTGAAATCCATTAAAGGGGTTGCATCACTGGCTCTTGAGCAGCTGGGCCACCCGGAAGAGTGCAAGGCCTTTGACATTGAGCAAGTACATTGTGTCGGTCCTCCATCAAAACCAGGAGAGAGCCCAGACACTGTTTAATTAGTACCTTCGCTTTGTGTACAAGGAGACAGTGTTGCAGAAAGCAAATAAAATGGATTACATCTCATTTGGTAAGGGCAGGTTGTATGTATACCAAGACTACAGTAGGAACTTACAGAATAGGCACCAAAAGTTCAGCCAAGTCAAATCCAAGCTCTTTCAACTCAGCTGGTCTTTTTCTCTTTACCCTGCCCACCTAAGAAATGACAGACCGGCCAAAGTCCCTGCGTATTTGCATGCCCAAAAGCTGCAGAAAATGGATTGAGGAGGAGGAGTCCAGGAGAGCAGAAAGGTCACCTAGTCTACCCTGAATGAGTTCTCTCTCACACCAAGTAAGTGTGGCATTATGTTATTTTGAAGTTCTACCTGGGGCTCTTATGTCCTCCCAGTAAGGAGGGATTCTCTGAGGACTGTGGGCATTGGTATGTCTGCAGAATCTTCTTATATTTAACCGTGATTCCTGAGGTCACCTTCATAGAGATGCCCTTGATGTAGTGAACAGCATGGTTATTCCTAGGCTACAACATTTCTGGCATTGTCCCCTGACCATGTCTGGGGACACAAGTGACAATGGGCAGATGGATGATCGAGCCCGACCTTCTCTGGCACGGTTTGGCCTCCAGCTGTTCTGTGGCATCTGCCTTTTGCTTCTCCCTAGAGTAAATCTGCCTTGCTGCATTGGGTTTTGTCCCCAGAAGCCTGTAACTGTCTCAGTAACCTAGAGCTGGGGCCTGGGGCTTCATGGTCTGGTTGAACTTATACGCCTCAGATCATCGAGCAGCTCCTCTTGCCAGGGTCTGGATTGGATTGCAAAACTCTTGATTGGATCTCTTTGTCACTGCCACCTGACCATGCCAGGGGTACAGGTATCAGCGGGTTGCTATTGCATGATACACATTGCCCTGTTTATTGAACAGTCCTGCTATGCCTTGACTGGGTGTTTTTTTGATTTTATTGCTTGCATTCCACAGGCAGCCGGATGTTACTTTGTTCACCTTCTGTTAATCGGATGCAATGAGGTTGCCTACCTATCTTTTTGAGCCCCAGCAGATTGAACTGTTACTTTTTATTTAGTTAATCCAGTGTTAAAATAGTTTATAGCAGTTGATTAATGCTGTGACTTTAATACCTGTGAGATGTCCCACCATTTTGATGTTAAACACTATGGTGAGCCTAATGTTCAGCCTTTGCCTATTGTTTGCAGAGGGAGCACTGGTGGGTTCCTTCCTGCCCTGGGGAGTGGGGTTACTGTTGTCCCTGTTGAACATGGGCTTTTGGGGGATTAGATCACTGGTTAATGGTTGAAGAGGAATATTTTGAATGTGGGAGAAGGGGTTGTGGAATCTGAGGGGTGCACAGGATGTCCCAGCACATGCGCTGGACCTGCTGGAGGTGGCGTTCTTTGAGTGCCTTTCAAAACTGTTCCTGGCACCGAAGAGGTACTGCCTGCCATAGCATGACCCTGTACGCTTGTAGACCCGGGTGCAGTGTGGGGTTCTCTAGTTTGGAGGTTGTTGTTTCTCAATGTTGGGGATGGAGGGTGGGTTGGAGGTTTATATGGGAAAACAATGGTTCTAGGTGTTTTTTCTATCGATACTGCTGACCACAGGTGCCTATATAAGATAGATAACAATGGCAGATGATCTTAAATGCATTATCTGGAATGTGAATAGTTTGAAATCCATTTTGAAATGAAGAAAGGTGATGGGGAAAAATACGACAGCTAAGGGGCAAGTTGTCCTACTACAAAACCCACTTTTCGCATTTGGAGGACCAAAACAGCAAAATTCATGGGGAACCTGGATCACGGCTATTTTTTCCTCGAAGGCAAGGGTGCCTCAGTTTGGATCCCACTGGAACAGCAGCTCAAGTGTTGGACAGCCGGGTAGACCAGTCCGACAGATATGCCCTTGCCAAACTAAGCATACTTGGTAAAGGGTTGTTATTAGTGGGTTCAGTTTATGCCCTCAACTTGAGTGTCCGGGTTTCTTCCAACGATTGGCTCTGGATATGGAAAGCTGGGACAGCTCCTGGGTTCTAAGGGATACTTTAACTGTGTTTTAGACACAGTCTTGGACCGCTTCAGCCAGAACCCCAGCTCCTAAGTCACAGAATGCTAAGGCATTAGAAGAGCTGTAGGCTGGGTTGGACTTGGTGGATGCCCGGCGGCATACCAGTTCCTCTGGATGCAATTATAGTTTTTCTCATATGCCCACCACTCATACACCAGAATAGATAGGATTCTGCTATCCAGACCCTGCTGGTGCGGATGGGGAGGTGTTGTATCATCCGATTTTAGTTTCTGATCATGCTATCCATCATGTCTCCCTTTGGGGTATGGGGGCCCTAGAGCAGTACAAAACTGGAAGCTTGACCCGCTGCTTTTGAAAGATAAGGACTACATACATTTTATGAGAGGTTGCATCCAGTGATACCTCCAGATGAATCAGTGGGAGACCTCCCATGGAATAAGATGGGAGGCCTTGAAAGCATATATTAGAGGTCAGACCATATCCTTTGCCTCACTCAAGAAGAGAGTGGCTACACAGAGCTCTCCTTCTAAAGAACTAAAATTGAGGCCTGTGAGGAGGCACATAGGTTGAACCCCTCTCCCCTCTGTACAGTATCCTTCAGAAGTTAAAGTGGAAATTCAACTCCTGTCTAGTGCCCAGCTTGAACGCTCCATTCTGTTAGCAAGGGCTGGTTGTACTTTGATGGGGACCGAAAGGGAAACTACTTAGTTGGCAACTAAAAGTAGGGAATCAGAGTGTGTAGGGCCAAATGCAAATGCTCGAGGGGAACTAGTGCAAGGCACTGAAGAGCTTGGCCAGGCATTTGGTAAGTTTTACAACTCCCTTTATACCTCCGAACACAATCCCTCCCAGCCCGACCTGGATGCTTTTTTGCAGAAGTTCCCTCGGGACATTAAGCAAGTCCAAGGGGAAGAGCTGGATACCCCTCTGGGCAAACATGAGATTTTGGCTGCCCTGAGGGTGCTTAAGAGGGAAGGCCCCAGGTCCAGATGGGCTACCGATAGATTTTTTAAAACCTTTGCTGAGTTTCTACTTGACCCACTATTTGATATGGTGGAGGAGAGCTTAAACAGAGGTGAACTGCCCCTTCACGAGGTCTGCCATCATACCAGTATTGCCAAAACCTGGGAAGGATCTCTCTCAGTGCACCTCTTATAGGCCAATATCACTCCTGACTGCAGACTATAAGATTATGGCTAAGGCTCTAGCTGCCCGCTGGATCCTTGGTTGCCAGCAGTCATTCATTGGGACCAATCAGGTTTTGTTAAAGATAGAATGGGAAACATAATATCAGGCACTTTGAATATAATTTACCATTGGGGCCATAATAGGCAAACTCATGGTGCGGCTGTGGTGGCCCTGGATGCAGAAAAGGCCTTTGACCACATGGAGTGGGGGTACCTCTTTGAAACCCTGCATAGGACGGGAGTGGGTGCAGTCTTCATGCATGGGCTCGTATTTATACACACACCCACAGGTGCAGGTATAGGTCAGTGGAGCACTGTCCCAGCCATTCACACTGAAGAGGGGACTTGGCAGGATGCCCACTTTCCCCACTTTGTATGTTCTCTCTCTGAGCCCTTGGGAAATCTTGAGAGCTCATCCAGGGATCGGGGTTTCGGGGTGGCACAGAACACAAAATTGCAATGTAAGCTGATGACCAGCTTTTATTTACAGAACCCTACCCAGGACTTGCCGATGAACCACAATTTAATGTCATCCTTTGGTAAGATATCTGGACACCGTTAACTGGTCAGAAAGTGAGCTGCTCCCAGTGGGCTCACAACACAGGCCCCAGCTGGTAGCCAGTCTTGGGGTGCTGCAATTAGTTTCCACCATAAACTACCTGGGGGTTCAAATTTTGGCAGTGGTTTCCATCTCTATGCAATAAATTTTAGATCGCTCCTCACCAAAATATCTGAAGAGTGTACTAGGTGGTGGGCCTGGCCCATCTCCCTGCTGGGTAGAATTGGCATAGTCAAGATGACTATTCTACCAAGGATACTCTATCTATACCAGTCCCTCCCTATTAGGATTCCCCTAGCACATTTCAAAATGCTTGAGGCAATAGTTAATAGATTTTTATGGTCAAGGGAGGGCAAAGATCAAACGAGCAACCTCCAACTCCCCCATGCTGGGGGTATGGGCCTTCCTAATTTTAAAGCATATTACTGGTGGCCCAGCTGGCTTCCTGCCCTCAGGACCCACTGACTCTGGTTGTTCGTGGCTACCCTTGAAGGAGGACATGCTCACCAGGAATCTCTGAATGATATGCTAGTGGGTGCCCTTGGGGTTCAAGGGGATGAACTGGTGAGTAACCCTTTCACAGCAACCACCTTATAGGTCTGTGTTCAGATGGATCAATGCATTGGGCATAAAAGTTTCTTGTCCCCTAATCTGGGCCTGATTGTGGCCATGCAGCACAGAGGTAGGTACTCTCCATCCTTAATGCATCATCTCTGGTCTGGAGGAGAAAAGGATTATAACCATTGCTCAGCTGTATGAGGGTGGTAGGCTGAGAAGCTTTACATCCCTCTGTGAGGACTGGGGATTGCACCCGGGAGATTTCTTCATTTATCTAAGGGTCCGCAAACTTGTGGGGACTCCTGTCCCCAGCTCATGATTGGACAGAATCCTCTGCCCTTGGAAGAGGAACTTTAAGACCCCAACTGGGACAGAAGACCTTGTCAGTGTACTATTGCATAGTTATGGGCCACCTTCACCAGCAATGGGCAACCAGTCGTGACAAGTGGAGTGTTGACCTACTCCTCCCTATGGATAAGCACACCTGGGGGCTGGCATGTAGGCATTACATAAACTGTTCACATAGCAATGAGCTACGCCAAATCTAATTGAGCTTCCTACACAGGGCATATGTGACTCAATGTGGTTGTATGGTCTGGATTCCTCCAGGTTAAACTATGTCCAAAATGTAAAGTAGGAGAGGCTGACTTCCTTTACCTTGCCCTGACTTGCCCACTTAGTAGCCCACTTCTTGTACTCAGTACATGAAATAATGAACCGGGTCCTAGGCTACACCCCATCTAGATCCCTCTTGAACTATTGCTTGAGCAGACCCAAGACATCTGAATGGAGAATCCCACAACCCACTGTGGTCAATTGCACTCATAAATGCAAGGAGAACCATTGATAGGACTGGTTGTCCCATCTTCCCTCAGTAGCTAGGTGGGCACAAAATATAAGATTGTGTATGACCCTAGAGAAGGCCCAGATGAGTGCACAGGAGAACTGCACAAATTCACAGCTACCTGTGGTCCGCTGTTGGATGAGGTGGAGTCTGGTACTTTTCCTTCTGACCTGTATTTACAAACCTTCCCTTGATGACCCCTTGGATGTCGATGGGTGCATATACTGCTCCTCCTTATCCTTTGTTGCTACTGCACCAGCCCGCTACATTCCAACATGGTAATGGATTGCAAAGTTAAAGCTGTTAACTTCTCTTTGCCTGAAAGCTATACTGCTATGCCAATCTAATATGGCTGTTAATATGAAATGGAGTGTATAATTCATTCTATATACTTGAACCTTTTCATTTTGTAAGCACATCTACTTCCTAATAAAACATTTTGGGAAAAAATAATGGTTATGCCTCTATGCCCAAAGGTATAACCCTGGGATCTAGAGTAATTCCTCAGTACTAAAACCATGATAGCCAGTCACCCAAATTGGGGCGGCACAGATCAACAACCTGATAGTACTATTATATGTTTCCCTGCAGTAAAGCAGGGAATATTCATAAGTTTTGTGACAGTATGGACTATGACTTTGTGCAATATATAGCTACAGACTTCAACAGTGGACTCAATCCAATCATCCATATAAATGGTCCCAGTGCAAGTGGGGGACCAGACAGTTATGGCTCTGGTGGATTTGGATTGTGATCACTGGTTAAAGAATCTATGGTAAGACCTCTACACCACTAGAAAGAACCCATAAAACTGCCAGTGTATATGGGGTTACCACACATATCTTACAGGCCCAGTGTGGTTAGATGTGGGCAATTGGTAGGAATAATAAAGGTGACATTTCAAAACACTTCCTTGGCCAGTAGTCCTGGCTGAGATTGGGAATGTTTTCATGACCTCTCTAAAAATCATTCTGAAATTATATGCTCATAGAAGGAGGACAACCTGGAGGGACTGGAACAAATATTTCCCTTCACTGATGCTGAATTGTTTGGTCCAGAAGGGGTGCCCAAGATATTCTGAGGACAGATATGGAGGAGAAAAACAAGGGAACCCTCTGTCCAGGGTCATAGTGGTTGGGAACTGCAAGGACCTGGTTCAGGGAAGGTCAGAAGTGATCCACATCAACAGGAGGGCATGAGTCACTTACAAAGGACAGGCCAGACATGTTTCAAAATCCAGTCAATATTACCTATGAACAAAGAAATGATGATGTTCATAAACATGCTTATCAGAACCTATCTGTGGTGAATTGCAATGTGGTTGATAAAAAACAAATTTTTTAATATTTTAGCTTTGGTAACTGGGTAAAGCCCACTAGGTTCACGTGACCATTTTCAGGGGCAACCTAGGAGTACTTGAGGAGTTAAATGACTTGCTCAGAGTCACGCAGTATGCAAGTGGAGGTTGTAGGAATCAAAACCAGGTCTGCTGGATTTACCAATCTCATTCACAGCTCACCGAAACATAGAAACATAAACTTTGATGGCAGATAAGGACCGCTGGCCCATCTAGTCTGCCCATTTCCTATTTCCACAGGATAGGCCGCAGATCCTAGTTAACCTACAGCCTATTTCTTCCTACCTCCCACAAGAATTGCCTTATGTCTGTCCCATGCATTCTTGAATTGTCCCACAGTTTTAGAACCCACAACCTCCTCAGGAAGGCTGTTCCATGCATCCACTACCCTCTGTGAAAAATACTTCTCACATTGCCCCTGAACCACCTCCATCTTTAAATTGGGTCCCTTGTTCTTTGCGTCTCTTTTCTGAAAATGTGACCCTCTTGGACTTTGTTGATTCCACTGAGGTACTTAAACGTTTCTATCATGCCCCCTCCCTTCTTTCCTCAAGGGTATACATATTAAGCTCCTTAAGTCTCTCCTCGTATGGCTTCTCTTGCAGACTCTGCACCATTTTAGTTGCCCACCTCTGGACTGCCTCTATCCTGTCTATGTCCTTGCGGAGATGGGGTCTCCAGAACTGGATGCAGTACTCCAGATGGGGTCTCACCAACTGTCTGTACAGCGGATAACAACTTGTTTTCTGCTGGTGATGCCTCCCTATGCATCCCAGTATACCCCAGCCCTCCCTACTGCCTTCACATTGCTTGCTAACCTTAAGGTCATCTGATATGATTACCCCAGGTCCCTTTCCTTTTTGTTGTTGTTACTACCTCCCATTGCGTATTCTTCCCTGAGTTCTTGTTTCCAGGTGCATTATTTTGCACTTCTTTGCATTGAATCCTAGCTGCCATACTTCTGACCATTCCTCCAACCTTGCCAAGTCCCTTCTCATCCTTTCCACACCTCCTTGTGTATCAACCCTGTTGCAGATCCTTGTGTCATCTGCAAAGAGGCAAACTTTTCCTTCCAGTCCCTCTGCAATGTCACTTATAAAGACATTAAAAGGACTGGACCCAGCACTGAACCCTGCGGTACCCCACTAGTAACCCTCTTTCTTTAGAGTGGACTCCATTTACAATTACCTTCTGTGTCCTGTTGTGCAGCCAATGTTTTACCCAGGCTACCACCCTGGGACCCACTCCCAGGCTGGTTAATTTGACTATTAATCTTTTGTGTGGGACTGTGTCAGATGCCTTGCTAAAGTCTAGGTAGGCCATGTCCACAGCCCCTCCTGGTCTACTACTTTGGTCACCCAGTCAAAGCAATCTATTAGAATCGCCTGACATGACCTTCCTCTGTGAACCCATGCTGCCTTGGGTCCTGTGCCCCACTGGCCTCTAGGTACTAACAATTCTTTCCTTCAGAAGTGACTCCATCACTTTCCTACCACAGAGGTCAAACTGACAGGTCTGTAGTTTCCTGCCTCTGTCTTGGTCCCACCTTTGTGAAGGGGAATCACATCCGCCTTCCTCCAGTCCTCAGGTACCACACCATCCTCCCATGATTTATTAAGAAGAGTAGCTCGTGGTTTCACTAGTTCACCCTTAATTTTTTAGAATTCTGGGTGAATTCCATCAGACCCCATTGCTTTGTCCACCTTCAGTTTTAGGAGTTCTTGCAGAACCCTTTCTTCTGTGAAAGGACTGGGATTGATCCCCTATCAAGAGTGCTTCTGTTAATTGGATTAGGCACTTCCCTCCTCTTTTGTGAATACTGAGCAGAAGTATTCATTCAGTATCCCTGCTTTTTCACTGTCCCCTCTGCCCACCCGCTGTTCATTCTATTTAGCCTCACTATTACTCCTTTGTCTTTCTACCGCTGATGTACCTATAAAAGGTTTTATCCCTTCTTAACTGAGTTGGCTATCTTTTCCTCAGTTTGGGCCTTTGCTATTCTGACTTCTCTCCCTGCTTCCTTCTGCCTTAACTGGTATAGCCTCTGTCCTGCTCCTTCTGTGTTTCCTTATACTCCGGAATGCTATATTTTTCTCCCTGACTTTCCCAGCCACCTCTTTTGAGAACCACAGTGGCTTTTCTTTCATTTTGATTTGTTTATTTGCTTCACACAAAGGCTTGTTGCCTCTGTGGTGGCAGTTTTGATGATTCCCCATTGTTGCTCCACCCTCCTTCTAGCCTGTTTGCTAGTGCTTTTCTGAGGCACTCTCCCATCTTTTGCCAAAGTCAGTCCTCCTGAAGTCCAGTACCCTCACTTTTGTATGGCTTGAATCTGTAGCCAGTTTAATGTGAACCACACTGTTTGATGGTCACTTGTTCCCAGATGGCAACCCACTTCTAGATCTGAGATCCTCTTACTGCCCCCATTTGAGAGTATGAGATCTAAGATTGCTCCCTCATGAGTGGGTTCTGAACTAGCTGTCTGAGGCCTGCCACCTGTAGGGCATCAAGAATGGCCCTGCTCTTGGATGTGGCTGCAGCAATGTGCTCCAGTTCACATCTGGCATATTCAGGTCTCCCATCAACAGTATCTCCCCTTTCTCTGCCATCCTAAGAATGCCTTCTATCATATCCTTGTCCATTCCTCCCCTGACTTGGGGTCTGTACACAACCCTGTGTGGATTGTGGCACCCTTTCCAGTCTCAAGGTGACCCACAGTGCTTCCTCTCCTCCCTGTTTACTCTTTTGTTCAGTTGCTTTTATCCCTTCCTTTACATAGAGAGCTAGTCCCTCTTCTCCCTGCCTGTCTCTCCTGTAGGTTATGTACCCTGGTACGTTAACATCCCAGTCATGGTTCTCTGTATACCATGTTTCGTGACTTCTATGACATCCAGGCACCCTCTTCCATCAAGGCCACCAGCTCAGGGAACTTGTTGCCCAGACTACGGGCATTCATACTCATTTCCTCCATTTCCTGATGGCCTTACTCCTTTTGCCCCATTCCTGTCCTTCTTGCCTTTGTCACTTTCCCCATTTACCCCGCCCTTCTCCCTATCGACACCTCTATGTTGGTGTGTACCACACTTACTATCGTGATTTTTGGGGGCTAGATTTCCTGCTCCTTTTCAGTGCCTCCCTTGGCAAGTTTAAATGCTTGCCAATGAAGCATTTAAACCTATCACCTAGGATCCTGGTTCTCCTCCTGGACAGATGCAGCCCATCATGCCAGTATAGGCTTGCATCACTCCAGGTGGACCCCAGTCCCCAATGAAGCCAAATCCCTGAACTCTGCACCAGTTTTTCAACCACTGATTGAATCCATGGTGTGGAACACCTAGCCTCTCCTAAGCCATAGATGGGCAGCACCTCCAGAAGGTTACCTTGCATGCTACTTGTCTAAGGCCCTCCCCAATTCCACAAACTCTTCCTACACTTCTCTAATCCCTTTCTTAGCCAGGTAGTTTGTCCCTAGGTGGACAATGACATCCATCTCCCTCCCTGTGCAGCTGCTCTGGCAATTCTGAGGATTCGCTCCTGTCCCTCCAAGCCATGGCACCAGACTGGCACCTTACCTCCTCTCCCCTTCCTCCCCAGTTCTACCTTCCTAATGGAGTCCCCACCAGGAGTTGTTTCCTTCCCTGGGGTCCCTGCCACCTCCTGTGGGTCTCCTTTGTGGAGGTTCCCAGCATCCTCCTTGGTCTCCACTGTGGGTGCCTCCATAGAGGAACCACACTTTGCCAGAATGGCATAGGAATTGTGGAGAGGTACAACTGGAGGGATGCGCCTGTTCTACCACCTTCACCCTTCCTGAGCCCACTGTGGTCCAACCGCTCCTCTTTCTTGGCAACCTCTGAGGCACGGCAGTGGCACTGGTGGTCCCTGGATGGAAGAGGAGGTCCCACAAATCCTGGCCAACTCAGCCTGGAGATGAGCAACCTCCTCCCTCAGCCCAGAGAGGTGCCTGCAGATAGGACAACACCGCATCTTCCAGAACGCCTCCCGAAGACTGCTGCTCCACAGCCACTGCACTGCACCACTCCCATCATGTCTTATTTCTGGCCCCTTAGTTTGGAATCTTACTCTTTCCTCTGTTTTTGAGCTTGTTACTCTAACCTCTAGGCTATACTGCCAGCCCCAACTGAAAAATGACATTTGTACTCAGTGGAACAAAATGCAAAATGAAACTGCATGCTCTTAGCTTTTGGTTCTCCAATCTGCAAGAAGGACCTGCTAATACCATACCTATTGTGGGTCACTTGGTCCAACAGAAAACCAGAAGTGCATACCTCTCATTTTTTCTGGCAGATTTACTGTTTTGAAAGAAGTGGCAGATTTTTGTGCTTCCTTCCTAGAGTGTCAGTTGGTTGTCACAGAAGTATAAAGCAGGCCCCATTGATCCATATGCCTGTAATAGAGCCCTCATTTGAAAGATGTGGGGTTGATATGGTGGGCCTCTAGTAAGAAGTTCAGCAGGGTTTCAGTGTATTATGGTAATAATGGATTACGCCAACTGATACCCCAAGACTATTTCCATGTGCTCCACTACAACCCGTCAGTAGCCAAAAGGGCTTTTCCGATTTGGGCTGGCAAAGGCAACATTAAATGACCAGATCACCAACTTTATGTCAAAGTTTATGAGGAAGGTGTATGCTTTACTGAAGGTTAAGTCCATCCGGTCATCAGTGGACCACCCAGACTGATGGCTTAGTCAAAAGACTTAACAAATCCTTAAAGGGTATGCTGTCTAAATTTGTTTCAGCTGAGGCAAAAAACTGGGATGAATTGTTACCAGTATTTAATATTTACAGTTCGGGACCCACAGGTTTCTGACCCTTTGAATTATTGTACAGGCGACAACTTCAAAGGATGCTGGATCATGTAAAAGAGATAAGGATGAGCAGGCACATAGTCATCCTAACGTGTTCCAATATTTATTGCAAATGAGAGAAAGATTGGACCCAGTTGACAGATTTACAGAGAAAATTTATTAAAAGCACAAAAACCCAGACAGGACACTAAAGTCAAGGGTCTAGGCTACAAGAGTTCAAACTTCCTGGCTAAATGGCAAGGACTGTGTGAGGTTCTGAACAAATGGGGCCAGTTGATTATGAGGTATTACAACCCAATCAAAAAGGAAAAACAAATTTAGTGTGTTAATTTGTTGAAACCCTGGAAGAACAGGGAGGTTTTGTTACTTGAGCCAGAGAAACCTAAAGGGATCCCATGTCAGGTGATGGATGACAACATTGTAGATGGAATGTTTAACTTAGGTCCTAAAATTTTAAAAGAATCAATCTCTATCCCATTGGATGAATGGTTCAACCTGACCCAGAAACACTTAGCTCAGCAACCAGAGGAAATATTGGGAATGTGTTCTCCCAAAAGTGGTAAGATATCATGGTCCAACACCACATAGACACAGATCCAGATGTATGGATCCACCAACAGTTATATAGGATCCCACAAAATGTCTGACTGACAGTACAGGAGGAGATCCACTCTATCTTGAACTGGGAGTTATTGAGGAATCTCAGACTGACTGGTCTAGCCATACTGTATTAGTTCCCAAACCAGACTGGTCTACTTACTTTTGTATCGACTTACAGAAAGTCAGTGTAGTCTCCAAGTTTGATGTACATCCTATGTCTAGGTGGATAAGCTTCTGAACCGACTGGGCAAGGCCCAGCACATTAGTACCCTAGACCTATCCAAGGGCTATTGGCAAATCCAATTAACTCCTGTGTCCTGAAGAAAACAGCCTTTGTCATCCTGTTTGGTTTGTATCAGTTTACTGTGCTTCCTATGGGTTGCATGGTGCCCCGACCACATTTCAGAAAATTATGGGTAGCATCTTCCATCCCCATGGGTTATATACAGCAGTGTACCAAGTTAAGGTTATCATATTTAGCTCTGATTTGGGTACTCACCTGTTGGATGTGTCTGTGGTATTTCAGCCATTCCAGGAGATAGATTGCATGGCTAATACCACAAAATGTGCCCTAGGGTAATAGGAAACTAAATATCTGGGATACATGGTTTGGAATGGGCATATACATCCAGTTGTTGATAATGTAAAGGACCTTGTTGACTGCCCCATGCTAACTACCAAAAGCAAGCTAGGTTCTTTCTTGGCTTAGCACACAGTTATCGCTAGTTTATTCTAGACCACTAAAGCAGTAGGTAAGGCTAGAGGGATGTTGGGGTGCATTAGAAGGGGTATCACACATGGAAGAAGGAGGGAAAATCCTCTTTACAAGACACTGGTTAGGCCCCACCTGGAGTTCTGCATAAAGTACCAGAGGCCACACCCTCACAAGGACATTAACCAAATTGAGGCAGTCCAGAGAAGGGCAACCAAAATGGTGCAGGGACTGCATCAGAAAACATATGAGGACAGATTAACTGAGCTCAGTATGTATACCCTAGAGCAAAGGAGGGAGAGCTGATATGATTGAAACATTCAAACACCTTAAGGGCATTAACAAGGTGAAAGAGTCTAACATGTTTCAATATAAGAAAACAGCAGGACAAGAGGACACAGCATGAGATTAGAGGGAGACGATTAAGGTGTAATGTGAGGAAGTTCTTTTTCACAGAAAGGGTGGTGAATGCATGGAACATCCTACCTCAGGAAGTGGTGGATATGAATACTGTGCAGGCTTCAAACAGGCATGGGATAGGCATAAGGGAGCAATACAGATGACCTTGAATAGATAGGCCATTGACAGAGCAAAGGCCAATGGCACATTCATAAGGTAGAAAAGAAATGGGCAGACTGATGGGCCTTGTGGTCCTTATCTGCTGTTAACTTCTATGTTTCTATGAGTTTGACACTTGCTGCCCCAGACCTGACTAAAAAGGCTGCCCCAAATAATGTTCAGTGCTCCTCAATGTGTCAGAAGGCCTTCCAAACTATAAAAGCGTGCAGTGTTGTGTAAGTGACCTGTCATATGAAGTCATGATTTTAACCATCCATTTATTTTGTACACAGATGCATCAGAACTACAGTTAGGAGTACCTTGTCACGAGAACTTTATGTTGATGACGGACTCACCCCATCCTCTGTTCATCCAGAAAATTGTTTCCAAGGGAACAATGTTATGCCATGTTAAGGAAAGGGTGTTTTGCAGTGAGGTAGGCCTCAGTAGCCCTGTGCTACTATTTGTTGGGAAGATGCTTAGCTTGGTCATTGGCTATGCACCCTCAAATGTTTACATGCCATGTAGGACATTAATTCCATCGTTACCCACCAGTGCCTGGCCCAGCAACTTTTTTTATTATAGGTTCGCTACAGAGCAGGTTCCTGCATAATAAAGCAGACTTTTTCTCCTGAGAGGGCAGCCTCAAAGGAAGCCAGTGCCAAGCGCATCATGGGAACAGTTCTGAAAGGTGAGGGTATGTGAAGGAGTCTGTACAAATTTCACCCAGGACGCCTGTTGACTAAGATACTAGCAGGAGAAGAGGATGAATTGAAACTCAATCCTGCTAATTTTCTGGCATTGCCCTTTAAAGTGCAAACAGATAAATAAGAAACACAGTCTACTCAGCCACCATATCCTTTTGTTGTTTATTGTCTTCCACCATCCACATCACTTGCACTGTAGCTTGCATTACACTGTATATGTCACTCATTGATCTGGCCTTTGAAGGCCATGACTGTATGCACGCCTAAAAAATCTCTGAGGGGAGGGGCAAAATGAGCCACACCTAAGAGGCATAAAATAAAACCAGACAGAGCAAGAGCAAGGATTTGGGGGCTTGGGGGAGAGAGAGAGAGAGGAGAGAGGTAGGGAGAGAGCAGTGTTGCTATGAACTGGAGAGCTGAATCAAACTAAACTGAAAGTCGTTTGTTTTGTTTTTGCTCTGCCAAAGTAAGCTGCTGTTGAACCCTATTTTGGTGCTGAAGTAAAGCAACTTTTTCTTTCACTGAACTTTGTTTTCCTGGAGTCTTTTTTTTCTGAGGGTTCCCCAAAAGTCTCAGCACACTGTGACAAGTTTGTATTTAGTTTTATTTTTACAAATAAAACTCCCCAGCTCTTCACCAGTAAGTGCCATGGGATCTTTTACTTCCAGCTGGACGGTGGCCAAAGTTGGGCAGAAGGATCTTGGTGTAATGTCTCACATGAAGGACAGCACCTCAATTGTGGAGCTTGTTCCTCATACTGTACTACAGTGTTAGTTATGGGTATTACCTGAAGTACATAATGGGGTTGGAACCTATGACCATCTGATTTTTCAGCCCAGAGGTGAGCAAACTACCTAGTGAGCCACTGATACTGTAACTGAATATTCCCCTATTTTGTATGAGTCTTTTTCCAAAAATGTAGGTGAAGCTAGGCAGTTCATAAGTAACACCCTGCCTAGACACAGTAGTGACTGAGCAGTGGTTGAGTGTGACATCAGAGTGGGGAGTCACAATGGAGTCAGTAGGTTACAGTTGAACTTAGGCCTGTCACTCTGCCCAAAACATCTTTAACCGTAGCACTATTGGCTTCAGTTAACCATTTTACTCTTCTTCCATTTGTTATTTGTTTCTGGGACATTCCAGAATTATTACTTTGTGCTCACAGTTGTTTGTAGCCAAATGCTATTTTATATTTATCGAAGGGTCCATTAGCTGTGTGGTTGTGGGGAAAATTTATATTATTTATTCAACTATTAGGCGACAAAAGTGTTCCTCTCAATGCTGAACCTGTGTTTGCAGACTAACCATCTAACCTTTGGCTGCAACCTTTACCCACTGAGGTCTACTGATTAAAAAACAATTTTTATTATTTTAATGATTAATGCTGTTAAAGTATGCAAACATTTAGCAAACATGTAAAATCTGATTGCATCTACTAAATTGCTTTTTTGCTGTAAAATTGATTGGAGCTGGAGATACTGAAATAAATCTGACCTGTAAATTTCCTACTCATATGGCCCGAAAAATATCTATTGGGTCTGACACAAAGGGTTTAAGATTAATCAGGTTTAATGAAAATGTAACTGGGCTAAATTATTAACATTATTTAACTTTGTTTATTTCATTACAGAAAATAAACCTGGATTAAGTGTCACCAGCTGAGCGAACACTGATTTACAATGGTATCCTTTGAGCAGTTTGCTTAGCTAATAATGAAGGAAAAAATAACAGATATAAGTTGTAGGTGATACTTTTATTGACTAATAAATAATTTATAAGACTAGTTTCTCGAGATAAAATCCTCTTCCTCCAGGGGAAGAGGGTTTCATCTCTTGTAAGCTAGTCTTAGAAATAACTTTGTTAGTCCAATGAAAGGTATCACTTGAAATATATTTGTTTTTTTTCTACATTATTGACTGGACTAACACGGCTACCACATTTCTTTTTTTCCAAGCCCAGCTAATACAAACACAGTATTACAATACATAAACTGCATAAGCCTAATGTCCTGTAGTAGATCTTAGTGAAACCTGACTTAATACTAAGATACATGATTTAGCCTGTGCTTTATGGGTTTAAATTTGTGTGAAAAGAAAGGAAGCATACCAAAAAGGTGTAGGTGTACTTAATTATCACAAGAATAATCTAAAACTTTTAAATGGCAGCTCTTCTGATCTAAATGATATTTTATGTGATGTGTTTGTATTCCTTGAAATTGGTGGGTTTAAGAAATTACGTTATTGTTGCAATCTACTTCCTCCCCAAATAGGTATACCTACAATGAGGTTCTCAGCATACTGTACCATAATGTTTTGCACCCACCATTAACCTGTGGTAGACAGTTTATGAAAAGAGCACATTGGACCCAACAGTTATGGGAACAACATTATATGTATTATTTCATAGTTTAACTGTAATAAATGGACAAATGAACTTTGAACCATTTTAATGGAAAATTTTAAATACCCAGTTCAAACAATCTACCAAGCAACATACCATGGTCAACCAAGTTGAAGGCCTTGATTAGGCCCACAAAAATAGCTCCAGTCAATTTACCACTGTCTATGGCGGTACACTGTATATGTCACTATAAATCTGACCATGGCTGTCATGGTCCCATGGCATTCTTTTGCCCCATGCTGGTCTGGCAAGAGAAGATCATAATTACAAACACATTTAGAAAAATAGTCATAGATCAATCTCTTGGAATTTTTCTCAAGATATGACACAATGGAATTAGACATGTAGTTCTCTTATTTATTTTTTAATTTTTGGTAACTGGGTAAAGCCCACCGGCACAAAATCCATTTACAGTGTTGACATAGGAGCACAGGGAGGTTAAGGACTTCTCAGGATTGAACAGTATGCAGATGGAATTTGTGGAATCAAACCCAGGACTGCTGGATGTACCAAGATAGTTCACAGCTCATGTTTCTATCCTCAAAGCATACTGCCAGTTCTAATGATAATAATTCAGCATTTGCATAAAAAACACTAGTACTAGATTTGTTACCTTCAAGTGTCAGTGACAGTTTTGGATGACAAAGAGAAATTAAATAAGTGTGTTACAGGGCTATTATATGTTTAGTTACCAGTTTTAAAAGTTTGGGTTCCAGTTCTTCATGACCTGGTGCTAGAATTACAAAAATTGCAAAGTCAATGCAAAATTTTATGTTGCATCTTGTGATTGCCTAGGAGTTAAAACATGATTTCACAAAGGCATAGCATACCATGCTATTTGAATGTGAATAGGGCCAAGTTGAGTCAGCGGTAACCTCATTACCATTACTGCTGACTCCACTCCATCCAGATATGCATCTCAAGGAATGGCACTGCAATGATAGCACAGGTGCGCTATTTGGTATTCATAGCAGCCATGCAAATAAGCCCATTGGGCATTCAAGACACTAGGTGGTTATTTGCATGCCCATTGCTGGCTCATTTACATGGGTCAATGGAGTTTATCACACTCCTCCCACTGATCATTAACCCAAGTAAAAAAACAGTCCCTGGTGTCAGTGGTCCCCTTCCTCCGTGATCACCGATCGCCACCAAGAAAAAGAATAGTCCCTGGTGGCTAGTGCCCCCTCCCAAGATCACTGATCACCAGAGTGATGAAAAAGGAACAGTCCCTGGTGACCAGTGGTCTCTCTCCCACCCAATCACCAGTCCGATGTGAAATAAGATGTCCCTGGTGGCTAGTGGTCCACCCCCACCTGAGCCTTCTCCCCACAGTTGAATCAATATTCCCGGTGTCTGGTGTCTCCTCCTCAGCAATCACCGGCCTGATATAAAATGCATTCTTCCCTGGTAGTCTAGTGGTCCTCCCCCCCTTGCTAATTATGACACGATATGAAATGCAGATATTCTTTGGTGATCTAGTGTTCCCTTCCTATCCTGATCTCTCCATATCCTGCAAGTCACATTTTTCCTGGTGTCAAATGGACCTCTGCTCACCCTTCCAGCAGGTAGTGTCCCACCACCTGCTCCCCCATCCTGAACCTGAGAAAGCGACCAGCAAAGCCCTCCCTCTCTATGACAGTTGGCTGCTGACTGAGTTCACGAGCATGTACTGTATACAGTACACACTACTGACATTGATTGACAGCTTAGAGTGAGCTCTGTCGGTGGCCAGTTGTGGTGAAGTGAGAAGATCTGTGCTGGTCACCAGCTCAAGTTTGGGATGGGAAGTGGGTGGTGACACTATCTGCTGGGGTGGGGGGAAGAGATCCATTAGATAGCAGGGAAAATATGACTTACAGAATATGGACAGAATTGGATAGGAACGGGGAGTCCACGAGACCACCAGGGAATATCTGCATTTTATATTGGGATGGTGATCAGTGAAGGGGAGGACCACTAGATCACCAGGGAATATCTGCATTTTATATTGGGTCAGTGATCAGTGAAGGAGGGACCACTGGACTTAAGGGAATATTGATTTAGATGTAGGGTGAGGGATTGGTAGGGGGACCACCAGTCACCAGGAACACCTTTATTTCACACAGGGTGGGTGATTGGGTGGTAGGAGAGACCACTGACACCAGGGAGTACTGTTCATTTTACTGGGGCTGGTGATTAGCTAGTGGGGGACCACTAACACCATGGAAACTGTTTTTTATTACTTAAGTAGCAATAAGTAATGGGGGTGGCCACTACAGTACCTTCACCAACCACTAGGGTTGAGCAGAATTAAAGCAAGGTCTCACTCAGCAGTATTTTCTCCATGCAAGGGAACCCCACAAATGGCCCATGTGAGGAGAAAATACTTTGCAAAAGGGACTGCGCAATATGCAGGTCTTCTCCCCTCATTTGCATTGTGGCCTCTTTCCACATTTTGCCCCGTGCAAACCTAGTTTACATCCACAAACAGGGCTTTTGTGAATACCACTTTGGTACAAACCCCAGTTTGCGCTGCACAAGCCCTGTTTTTGCCGGGCAATGTTTTGTGAATCTGGCCCATGGTGTTTTAGTTGGGGCTAATTTCAGTAAATGTTCAAGGACTTTATTGGGAATGTAAAAACAGCCCTGAAAATATTCTTCTCACTGGGACAATCAAAGTGATAAAGTAAAGACAGTAAAGTAGTACAAGAAGAGGTCAGGTCTGTGAATTTGTTACCAAAAGCACTGAGATTTTAATTCATGGATCACATTGATCACAAATTCATTAACACCTTTGGAAAGGGAAATTGTTTAACTAGGAAAGGCACACTAAGCCAAAGCTTGTTTCCAGCTGCGACCTGGGAGCACAAGGAAGTTGAGTGACTTGCTCAGGGACACACAGTATGCAAGTGAGGGCTGTGGGATACAAACCAGGTCCCAGATTTGCAGCTCAGAGCTCTAAACCACTGTGCTATACTGTCTCACCTTTCCTGAGTTCAACACCCAAAAGACCTACCAAGGCAACTGTATAATCCAGGGATTAAATGCCAAATTGCTTTGGCTTACCAAAGGTCTTGTTTAGTTGCCTTTTACAGAAGCTGTTTTGTTTACAAGTACCACGTTATTTCACTAACATCTGAGTTCCTGTGTTTAATTAAATTATAATAACTGGGTAACGTTTTCTCCCATAGGGAAACCCATTTATAATTCACCATTATAACTTGTGGGTTATAATGGCAAACATGCACTGGGGTTCCTCGCTTCACGCATGCGCCGCAGCAGTCTTCCCATTGTCGAGTAAACCGTATGACTGTGGCTGTACTTCCCCACTTCTCCTACATGGACTGCAGTTAGGGTTACCACTGTCCTGATTTTCGCAGGACAGTCCTGATTGGGAAGCTGTGTCCTGCAAAAACATGAAAATACTACATGTCCTGACTTTATAGAAGAAAAAATATTTCTAGTTTTCCACTAAGTGTTACAGAAAATTGTAATATCTTAACTAAAATACTTTTAAATGATAAGATACAATTGAAGTAACTAAGAAACTACAATACGTAGCCTTAATTCTGATTATATAGTGAAAACAAGTCTGTTGCATTGGTCAAGGTTAAGTACTGTCCTGCAAAAATCATGTTTCAGTAAGAAATGTCCCATTTTGGGCTTCTTGAAAGGTGGTAACCCTAACTGCAGTCAGCAAAGTTTAAAGGCAAGAGACTTTGAAAATCTTTTTTCCTTGGGGAATCACTTGAAAATGTAAGTTTATCTGAGGATTTCAGGCCGATAATGGACCAGGTCACAGACTACGCTCGAACTAATAGTGATGTCCTTTATTTTATAGAATTTCTATGGCAAGAAAATGTCCCCAGCAATTACATAAAATAAAACATGGGGTTGTGTGTTTAACTTGAGTTTTTACACACACACACACACACACACACACACACACACACACCACCCTGTGTTGGATGTTCAAATAAACCCTTGTGCTTCACTCGGGATTATGTAGCATCCAACACCTCGGGAGGGTGTAAAACTCATGAAACACACAACCCCATGCATTATTCTGTATGTCGTGAGATTGTCATGCGATGGTGGATTTGTACTGAGTCCATTGCTTTAACTACAGAATGGATGGACAGTGATTGTTTTCTGTCCATAAATATATATGTAGCTATAGAATGAATCTTATTCTAATGTTCACTAAATATAACAATTTGATGGTAATCTAAACTGTGAAAGATCCTTGCAGTCTTTTAATGGGTATATGTTTGTACAGTACATGCTCTGTCTTGTTACCTTTTTATGCATCCCAGGTGGGGCTCATTTGTGCCCTTGACCTGCAGGATTTCCAGGACTGCATACAGCCAATGCATATTATTTTATTTGTTTATTTATTATTCATCTCAGAGTTACAAACTTTGAGCTAAGAGCTCATTTGCCAAAGTTCCACATCATGATGATACACTAGAAGTGTGCAAAAGGACATCAGTGTAGAACAAGGAACATAGAACATAATACAACAATAATACAGAACTGCATTTACAAAAGAATACAGAATTGCATATACAGGAAAATCTAGATAATGTCATAATATTTATTTATTTATTTAAGTATTTATTTATTGCAGATTGATACCTTTTAGTCGAGAGGCTCTTTTACAAATGTTCCAAGTCAAATTAGGCATGTAATACAAGACATTTAGTACAAGCATGAATCACAAGACAGAACTGTGTAGTACACAGGTAGACATAAAATAAGCAGTTACAGAAGTGCAAACAGCTTACTACAGCATCAGGATGTGCAAGCACACAACAATAATTGGGTTGAATTTTACACTGTTACTGCGCTCTTAGGACACTTGGGTTATTATGTGTTAGTCAGTAGGTGGGTAGAAGCCACAGTAGACTTTGTCAGGATGAATAGAGAGGGGAGGTAGCAGCCAGAGTAGACTTTGTCAGAAGGAAAGAAGTGGGGTGGGAGGATAGGAGGGTGGGGAGAAGGAAGTATTAGGGCAGTAATACATGATTAAGATGGGCACTCACAGTGAGTTAAATGGGCTAGGAAGAGGCAGGGGCCTTTTTGAATAAGAAATGGATAAAACTTTTACAGTTAGGATTACATCTTATATATACATAATAATAACTGGGCAGTCAAAGGCTGACTTTGTCCGGGTGTAGTAGGTAGTGGGAGAGAAAATAGAGGGAAGTAGCAGAGGGGAATTAGGGAGGGATGGTGGGATTAGGTTTACATTGCGTATAAACATAGAGATTAAGAGGGTAGTCAAAGGTTGACTTTGTCCAGGTGTGGTAGGTGATAGGAGGAAACAGAGGGAGAGGTAGTGGAAAGGGGTAGAAGGGAGGAAGAGTTGGAAGGTAGAGAAAAGGGAATGCTAGAAATTTGGGGGCAGAGACAGAGGGGGAGGGAGAATTGCCTATGAGTGGCGTGGGACAGAGGGCAAGGAAAGGAAAATGTTTAGTAGGGAGAAGGAGTGAGGGAAGTTAGGGCTGACAGTTGCAGGTACTCAGCATAAACAGGCACAGGTGAGTAGGATGGAGGTTAGGGTTATCAGTCACAGGTACGCAGCATGGTCAGGTGCTGGAATAGTTTGCACTAAAGGGTCTGAGCTTCAGTTCAGTGGTAATATCAATGGAAATGTATGAACGAAAGGTTGTATTGTTTGGCACAAATCCATTACAAAAGATACAATATAAAACATTTAAAATCAAGAATTGATCGCTCCAGTACGATATAAAACATTTAAAATCAAGAATTCATCATGTCAGTCAATTCACATATTATCTTCTAATTACACTATAAGATCTAATTTAAAATAAATACTTATTGCACTGTATGTCAAAGCAGTATAGATTAATAGAATTTGATCTTAATCTGAGTGTACATTCTAATACATTATTTTCACTTTTATAACCTTTGCAAAATCAAAAATTGTGACAAAACTTTCAAAACTTGAATGTTATTAGAATTAAATAACCAAACTATTATTTGTTCTGGAGGGAAACTGAGTCCAGACAGTGTGGGTCCCAACCACAGTCTACGATTGTTTTCATAAAGTGAACATATAGGACCCCATGCTTTAGATAGTCTATGGTTACATCACATTTACAGTGCTCGGTTTCGAGTGCCCTTGAGCAAAGTAAATGTAATTCAAAACATAGAGTTCAAGACTAAACCTTGTAATAACTCTACATTTCTTTGGATCATTAATAAATGTCAAATAAGGTTCTTATTTGTGTTTCTTTTCAGCATTTTATACCAGCTGTACAATGTATGTGATTCCGGATATATGTAATGAATTGGCCCTTATAGAACATGTATGCAGAGAAAGTCTCATGTTTCCTGGATAATGGAAAAACGAAAGAAATTAATACGTGGAAAGGATAGGTTATGGAAAAAGCCGGAAGACATTAAAACTGAGGTTTGGGAAAGGTACAAGAAAACTAGAAATTATCTGAAATTTTAAATTAAAAAGCTAAAACAAAAATACTGTGAAGAGAAGACTAAATAAACTACAGATAGTAAAAATGTTGGTCTTGATTAAATCATTGGAAACACCACTGGTTCATGGCCCTCCTATTCAAATGTTTAGTAAAGGTATTCCCAATCCACCAGGCAGTCGGCAAACATCTTGAATGATTATTTCATAAGCTTACCTGATTTAGACTTTTCTAATTTAGTATTCAAAACAGTGTAAATGGGATGGTAAATACAGACATACCAAAATTCAGATTCAAAATTATTTCTTGTAGACAGGTAAAAGATGAGATTAGAAAGTTAAAATCTAAAAAGCTTTTGGTTTAGATTACATTGAAAGCTGTTTTCTTAAGGATTCTGTACAGGTAATTGCCCGGTATTAATCACATTATTTAACTGGAGCTTAATGGAAAGAATTTTTCCTAATAGTTGGAAGAACACAAAGATTGTTCCCATATATAAAGGTGCAGGGACACATTTCAGCCTACAAACTATAGGCCTATAACCCTGTTACCTTGGTTATCTAAGATTTTAGAAAGATTGGTACAGGTACAGCTTACTGACTATTTGGAAAAATACTCTTTGCTAACAAAATATCAGTCTGGCTTTCACAGGGGCTTTTCCACGGGCACGCGCTCACCGACATAGTAGATGATATAGCCTCAAAGATGGAGGATGACCTGTCGGTAGATGTGGGGTTCAGTGGACCTATCAAAAGCCTTTGATACAGTGTCTCATGGGCTTTTGGGGATGGCTTACAGAGATTGGTCTAGCTGAGGAGTTATGTAACTGGTTTATGTCCTACCTACTAAATAGAACACAGCAAGTTTGTTATCTGATAGAGCACTTGTGCAGAGAGAGTACCTAAGGCTCCATTTTAAGCCCAACACGGTTCCTGATTTATATAAATAAATTAGTAGATATCATAAAATATCAAATATACGCCTTTAAAGCTTCAGTATCATTTGACCAGAAGGTATTATTTATTTTACTTGAAGAGCAATATCCTTCCATGGAGAATAATATATCTGATAGAGTAGATAGCCCAGTCTAATTGGGTAGATATATTTTCCAACAATGAGGAGCTAAATCCCTGTGCATTATATTTAATTTCCTCCAAGGCAGAGTCTGGGAAGTCTGTGTTCTGGTAGCAGAAAGAGTTTAAGAAGAAATGTCAGTTTTCTTTCAATTACTATTGCAGATAAAGGTAACTGTTCTTGTTCTGTTCTCAATATCTCTGTTGAATTGACTGGGGTACTCCAAGATATAGTGCAATAGCTTGTTAAGCTGAAACTTTAGGACTTTCAGGTTGTTTGAGCACAAATCTCTGCAGCATACATAACGCTAGTGTGGGTTTTAGCATTAATTACTTTAAGAATGGCTTGTATAGATCCATCGCCCAAATGAGCATTAAATCTTTTGAAAGCATTGATTGCAGCAATAAATCTGTTTTTCATTAAATCCAATTGTCCTGACAACGTGAAATTCTAATGAAATCATATTCCTAGATAATCATAGCTGGACAGGATGTGAATTGCTGCCCCCATATAAAGACTGTAGTTTTTTACTTTTGTTTCCAAATATTATCATATTTGTTTTCAAGAATTGCCAAACCATCTGATTTACATAATTTATAGAACTGTGTAGATTTCCTTGTAGACCTAAAATGAAGTTGAAATTAATACCAGATTGTCAGCATATGCAAGGGCTGGTATTTTTTTTATTAAAACCTTCGTGAGTGGAAATTATCTGCATCTATGTCTTCTAGAAGAGAATTTATATATAGATTGAACAATGTGGGTGCAAGAAGCCAACCCTGATACACTCCCAAATTGGTATTGATTCGAGAAGAGAGATCACCTTGTTGATTATATTCAACTTTCATCCATATATTTTCATTAAATCTAATGATTATATCTAGTAATGCTGGATTGAGATTAAAACCCTGTAATTGAGCTCACAGGCAACAATGACTGATCATGTCGAAAGCAGATTTTAGGCTGACAAAGCGGCAATAAAGCTTAGCTTTTTTTACTTTGACATATTTCCAGAGTAAATGAGCTAACATATAACAATCCTGAGTTATCAATCTGTTGGATCTAAGTCCATTTTGTAATTTGCTAAGTATATGATTATCTTCTGATATCAATGGAAGCTAATTAAGCCAGCCTGGTGCTCTGTAGGCAAAAGAGCATTGTGCTAGGGCCGCATGGAAGGGGAGTGTTTAGTGCATTCCTGGAACACACTTTGTCAGGTACTGACTGTTAGAAGGAGTAAGGCATATGGCTGTTAAAGAGCTTTCATTACAAAAAAAACAGGATGAGATCTGAGAACTCCCTTAATATAATAGATTAAGAGTGCACAAAATTTGCCCTCTACACCCACAAAAAAATCAGATTATGGCCATTTATTACATCAGTTAGAACACTTGAAATAGGTATTCATTCTGATCTATTGCTTTACTTTTTACCAACCCAAAACTGTGAGATAGTCGCTGTTCATGTTTAAACCTAATGGGGCAGGTAAGTAATTGCGCCAGATTTATTATGGATTAATTTGAACTACCCAGATTTGTTGGTGCTCATAGGTGCTCCTGCAACTTATCTGAGGTTAGTCAAGATTTGAACTTGACTTTGGTCTGATTCACAGCAAATTAGTCTTGAATGCAAAGAATACCAAAACAATGCTTCTGTGTTCCAAGCTCAGACTGAAACAGTCCAAATGATGCTTACTGGTTGTTTGTAAAAGGGCCAAATTTTCAAAGAAGCAAAAACTTTTAAAAGGGTACATCCATCTTAGTAGCCCTTAACGTTGTGATTATTTTGTGCCTGAAAAAATGCTGAGTGTATTGATTAAACATAATTTGTTTGCTATGATAATTATATCTTGATAGGATGCTGGCAGCGATGTGCACAGACATTTTAAGTTTACCACTTTGCCTGTAAGTATTGATAATGTCTAATGAGGGAAGGCAGGCAGCTCTCTGTCATGGCAATTAACAAAAGTGCAGTGTGAGTAGGCACTGATTGACAGCAAATTAAATTTACTCATAACACCCTTTTTATCTTTATCAGCAAAGGACTTGTTTTAGAATAAATTTGCTGCAATGTATGTTTTATAACCCTGATTTTCATCAGTCATGGTGTACTTCTGAGCTGTGGGTGCAGTCGTGATAGTAGTCTTTAAGAATGCAGGCTGTCTTTCCACTGAAATGCAACAGTTTGTCAAAGGTAGAAAATGGCTATCCAATCTGTTTACCTTCCTGACATGAGCATTAGAAACATTGACTGCTATGAGAGGGACTTATAAAATTATATTTTATCCTGCCTAGTCTCTAACCAATCTATATTGTCACAGGTGTATCCTGTATGCATCCATTGTAGTTGTATTACTCTAAAGTATTGCACTTTGTGGTGTGTGTTATGTACAGCATATATTCCCTGACTGCATCTATGATAAAGAGTTTGTGAATGAATAATCCACAGATGTGTTTACAGTATTGTTTTATATTTCCATTTCACATCTTTTATTTGGTTCATTACTCATGACCTGTACTATTTTTTTCTCAGAATGTTAATTATGTGCCAGGTATGAACAAGAAGATGCCAAACTTGCATTTGATGAACCTGTCAAATTCCAATGTTTTGGACAGCAACAATGCAGGTTTGAAGGAACTCTGTTTCCTTCAGCACTACAATGTCATGACACAGTAGTAACAGGAGTCGCAAACTGCTGTGGCAGCAGCAAATTTATTGTAAGTGGTCAGCACTTCACTTATTTCAAAAAATTCTCAACCATAGTTTACTTTGTGTTTAGGAAGTTTTGTATATTTTTAGTGACTACAAGTGCAATGAAAACTTTATAATTTGTGAGGGTAAATTGCTTACTACAGTTCATAAAGCCTGCACAGTACTTAAACGTCCCAGTTCCATATAAATTACACTGTTGATTCTCACCCGTCCCTGACTGAGACCCTTTCCTTCTTTGCCAGTCCTGGTTTTTATGCCTCAATTGACTAATCCTTTTCAGTTGCTGGATTAATACTTTGGGGTGATGGGCAATGCAGACGGATAGGACCACAGCTACTTGAACTTATTTCAAACGGCATTGTGCTCGCACGCCTTTACTGTCTGCCATTGTGCTGCTTGGATAATGGATAACACAAACAGAAAGAGTTCCTGATAGTGATTCACCCCATAAGGCCAACTATTTATTTACTACCCAAGGTGCGCATGAATGTGCACAGCCCCCTAGAAGACCAGTAGTCAGCAAAATAGGTTCCATCACTGAACCACTATCAAAATATGTGGATTTTTCCTAGGCCATGTAACACAAGAAAAATCATATATAGAAGACACAAGGCATGTGTTAAAACTATTAAAAGAAATAAACGCTATAGAAATTAGGCTTTTAGCCATAATGGATATAGAGAATTTATACAACAACATATCACATGATAAGGGAATAGAGATGATTAGAGAAACCCTTCAGAGATGAGAAAGGCAGTTATTTCCACCTACAGAGTTTATAGTACAACTGGCAAAATTAACATTAGAGTCAAACTATTTTTGTTCCATGGTAAATACTATAAACAACACCATGGCAATGCCATGGGTACAACTTCTGCACCATCATTAGGAATTTAAATGTTGGGAGATGGGAGAAAGAGTTTATCTGGAATGAAAATAACAACAGATGGAGAGACAAATAAAACTGTGGGTCTGCTTTACAGATGATGTGCTTTGTCTATGGAAAGGAATGGTAGAAGAGTATAATGAATTCTTTGTATATATAAACAACAGTAACAGATGTTTAAGAGTCACAGAAGAACGTAGTGACAACAGGGTGAATTATTTGGACTTCCAGATCCACAAGAAGAAGGAAAGAATAGAAACTACTTTATTTAAAAAAGTCATGGATAGGAATACCCTCCTTCACTGGGAAAGTAACCATCCCTACTTTTTAAAGAAAAACACCCATATGGCCAGCTATTGAGGGTGAAAAGCAACTGTTCTGAATTACAAACAGCCAGAATAGAAATTGCAAATATGTGTAAAAGAGTTTTGAACTGGGGCTATGACCCAAACATTCTAGTGAGAGCAATGGAAAGGACAGAATTGAAAACAGAGGTGAACTCTACAGAAAAAGTGAAAGCAGTAGTGGAAAATGTTGTCACCTACAGCACAGTATATAGTAAAGATACAACTAGAGCTACAGGAATAATAAGGAAAACTGGGGTATACTAGCAACACAGCCATGTCTGGCAGAAGTGGCAAAGAAAGGTCCAAGAATAATGAGATGGAGAAGTAAAAGTCTCAGAGACACTTTAATGACCAGTTTTTATGAGGAGCCCAGCAAAATAAGACCAACATGGATGCCAGAACACTGAGAGAAAATTATAGGAGCAAGACCTGTACCCATTGTAATAATACTCAAAACATCAAAACATTTAATCACCATAGAAATGGTAAAAGTATGATATGATATGAATGGCTTCATCAGTTGTAAATTGAAGGGAGTAGTATACATGCTCACCTGCCCTTGTGGACAGGTTTACATTGGCCAGACCAAATGTGAATTAAAGCTATGAATTGGAGAACATAAATGGCCATAGGAGTATACAACCCATTATATGCAATAGCGACACACTACACAGAGAGAGGACATGATTAGGACTTCTGTACTTGAAAATTAATACCACTACTACTACTACTACTAATAATAATAATCACTTTCAAGTACTTGAAATAATAATAATTATTAGAAATAATAATAATGAGTACTTCAATGAAAAGTTTTTATGAGGAGCTCTGCAAAATAAGACCAACATGGATGCCAGAACACTGCTAGGAAATTACAAAAGGGATAAATAAGGTTGATAAGGAGAGTCTTTTAAGCTAAGTGGCAACCATAACATGAGGGGCACAGTCTTAGGCTGGAGGGTGGGAGGTTTAGGGGAGGTCAGGAAGTACTTCTTCACAGAGAGGGTGGTGAACTCTTGGAATGTGCTGCCAAAGAGGTAATCTCATTAAAGACAGTAGGCAGCTTTAAGAGAGGCTGGGATAGGCGTAAAATAAGGATCATGGGTGGGGAGGATGGGAGGAGGGGGGAAAGGACATTAGCTCAATGTGGACCCTGCAATATGAGCAGACTTGATAGACCAAATGGCCTTCTTCTGCTGGCTTCTTTGTATGTATGTTCACATGTTGGGTCACCTGCATCTTTAAAATTTATTGAATTGAGTTAGTGCAAATCCAGAAAAGAGGAGGCAACTAAAGAAGTTACTGGAACAGAGGAAAGCTTCTGGATAGAAGAACTGGATGCTATGATACCAAAGGGTCTCAATGAATATAGTGGATTTCGTAGTTGTTTAGGTTAAAGACTGTATAAAACCTCTATAGCCATCAGAGTGTCAACGTATTTGTAAACAAACCAAGAATAAAAAAGAAAACGAAATAATCTTTTTATTGTTAAGGGGTACTGTCTGTATATCATAATCACCCTCAAGGGGGTGTTGCAGTAATAATTTGCTAAATTGGGCAGTAAAGGTACCTACCCTACATTTAATAACTAAAGATTATATAATATTTTCATAATGAGGAACTTTGTCTATATATTTGAGGACTCTGAAAATGAAATTTAATAAATAGTAAACTAACTTGAATAAAAGTATTGTTATCACAGCAAAGTGAATTGAAAGCTGATTAGCGTGAAAGATCTGTTAAATCAGGCCACAACCTTTTTGAAATTAATAGGATTAGCAATATGCACAGAGATGACGGCACATGAAAAGCAGATATTAAATTCTGAGTACATATGCACATCCTGGGAATGGCCCCGGCAGCTAGTACTGATGCATAATGTACATCTTAAAAAGAGTACATCTTGAGATGTTCATAAAGGCATGGAATATAGCAACTGCTGAGACCATTGTCAACCATGTTTTTTTTAAAGAAAATAATAAAACCAATGATACAACATTCCTGAAATGCAGGTAGTAAATTTAAAGAAAATTAAGACAGAATGGTGAGGCTGATGTAGGAGATGGCCAGAATATCACACCACTACTTATTTGAGAAGCCATATCATTATTACAACATAAAAATGTTACTGCAATAGGGACCTTTGGAGAATTATGTTTCAAGATAAAAGTTTAGATAAAGTAAAAGAAAAGTTAACACATAAAATTGCGAATGCATAAAATCATGCATAGACTAGTTTTTAAAACATCCAACACTAATACTGTTTTACACTACACTTTTATTAGTTCATGGTGGGTGTCTTTAGAAGAAAAGCAGATATAATGTAAAATGGCTGTTGTTAGTCACCATGGTGACCCACAGCAACCAAAGGCCAGTCTGGGCCTATCACCACAGCTCAGAAGAAGATGTACCAATGTCAGAAACATCAGCATATCCCATGGTAACCACAACGTCATGGCAAAGAACAGGGATGAGGAAACAGCACAATGGCGGAGAGTAAAGGCATACAAGCACAAAGCTTTTTGAAATAAGTTCAAGTAGCTGCAGTCCTATCCGTGTACCGCCCATCACCCCAAAGTATTAATCCAACAACCGAAAAGGATTAGCCAATTGCGTGCATGAAAACCAGGACTGATGATGAATGAAAGGTCTCGATCCGGGACGAAGTGAGATAATAAAGAACCAACAGTGTAATTTATATGGAACTGGGACATTTAAATACTGTACAGGCTTTTACAAATTGTAGTAAGGAATTTACCTCACAAATTATATGGTTTTCATTACGCTTGTAGTCACTAAAAAAATATACAGAACTTAATAAACACAAAATAAACTATGGTTGAGAGTTTTTTGAATAAGTGAAGTGCTGACCACCTAAGTTTGCTGCTGTCAGGGCAGTTTGCATGCTTCTGTTACTAAGTTAAATTTTCCCAGGGTCTGGCACCACAGTGGTTCACGCTGAGTGTTTAAAACTCAGGATGTGGAACTGAAGTATAATAGTTGCCCGCTGAGCACCAACAAATATTCAGGGATAACTCTGTAGTCATGACACATCATTTTTTACAGGAAAATGCACAATGAGCATGTCAAGGTTGTTGGCAAGCCACATTACTAGAAGCAGTCAATCAGGGATGTTGGAGATTGAGAACTCCTTGCATTCACATGTCTCATTGTCATTTCCAGTCTCTCTCACTGGGGAAGAACCTGGCAGTGGCAACAGAAGGAACGCCTCTTATGAAAAGAATAGGTTTTGAACGTAAACTTTTCAAAATCAGAAAATCATCCTTTATCATTACTGTTATCAAATTTTTGTTAAATTAACTGTTATTTCAGACAGGAAGGACAATTAAATCATACTGCAGAGGTGATGTTATGAGCCTGCACTGACAGGTGAAGTTCCTATAGTAGGAGTAAGGCAGAGTGAATTTAGCAGACAGACAAAGGTTCCTGGGTAAACTTGCAAAGATTTATTTGAAAATTTATTTTAACTGAGTGCTGTAGGCATTGATAGCACAGAAATCCAAATGTATTTATTCACTGATCTCCTAACACTTACATGTACACACGCACACACACACACACACACACACACACACACACACACACACACACACCAGAAGAAGGACAACTGGGAAAGTGCAGTGGATGTAAAAGGATTTATTTTGACAAATCATTTTTCATTAACTGCTGGTAGTTCAGTAGGGCACACAAATCTATCTTTTATTTTTGCTGTGCATTTGAGCCTGCCAGTCAGTCTGTGTGAGAAAAGTACAGTGGACTGCTGTGTGAGACACAAGGTCTCTTTAGGGTGGATTATAGTCTGCCAGTGGGGGTGGCGCCTCCTTACTGCCACCTCAAGGGTCGTATGGCACTGGGGCTCATGCATGTGCAGGGGTACATGTCCAGTGGGCCACTAAGATCACTGATGACTTTTCTGAGTCATATTTAGTGTTCAGCAGCTGCAAGATATCTTCATCTGGCATGCATCTGTTGTTGATGCACGTGGAAAACATGAACAGAAAAACAAGAAGGAAAAGGATGTGGAGAGAGCAGATAATGGTTCCAGTGTGTCAGCTCCACCAAGTACAAGCACTGCAACTGCTGGTGGTGAAGAAGGACCTGATAATGGTAGTACAGAGACTGGGAGTAAAGTCAAGGTCATGGGGCTAGGGGAATGATAGTATAGCCAAAGAAACCATGGTTTATTAGTCCCCAGAAATCTACTGGTTCCACCACTCCCACTTCAGGGCACACAGCCTTCCCTGCTGGTCATCCAGTGCTTCTGGTAGTAAAACCATCTGGAGAAACACACTAGTTCCCATCTTTCTTCTTCAAGTGCTTCCAGGTTTCCCACTCAGGATAAATGTGATCCATCCAGAAATGTAAAGACTAGGTCTTGAAAACAAAACATGTTTTATTCACTGCCCAATTTCTTAAAGTTCCCTCCCTCATTATCACACATGGTTTTTGAAAACAGCATGAGTAGGACAGTCAAGAGACAAACCCAAATCACATGTTCAATTTCAAAATTCAGATTTTCATGGCACATATAAAATAATAACAATACATAAAACATAATAACATTGCCTTTTCATATATCATATCTGCTGCCTTGCACAGGAAATGATCTTGTAATTGCCACTCAGTTCCTCCAGGTGTACTCCCAGACCCCACCCCACCCCACCCCACCACTCCTCTGTACCTAAAAATTAAATAGATCCTCTGCAGTGTAGGACTAGTTTACAGATGACTCCACTGATCCACTGAAAGCAAGTTGCAATCACTGCAATGTAGTGCCCAAGGTATGAATCCCAACAGTAGCTAAATAAATTAGTTGCCCCTCTGAATGGTCCCTGGGCAGTGTGGGCAGGTAGAAGTGACAAGGGCAGCATAGGGCTATGTGTGCAGTTGTGTTCTCCCCTTTGCCAGCAGCAGCAGCAATAAATAAAAAAGAGAAGAAGAGTTTTTTTCCTTGCTTCCCTGGCCACCTGCACTCTGTTCTGGACCCTCCCTCCCGAAAAGCAGCGTGAGCCAGGGAGCATTTCGCGCTAAACTGTTGGGAATTGGCCAGTGTTGCCTGGGACATGTGTCCTGAAAACTGGCTGGTTAGTTTAGAGTTGAACTGGAGCCAGGGATGTGAACATCTGTGTTGCCACCAGCTGCAGTGGGCAAAGAAGAACCTGATGAGACTGCTTTCAGGTACTCAGAAAAGCCCGATTGCTGTGGTCATGTGGGGACAGAGGGGACACTGGTCTAGAGGCACAGTGAAGGGCTTACCTGTGGTCTGCCTCTCATCCATCCTAGTCAGCATGGTTCCTGGTGTCGTGCAGCAGTCCTCCAGTGTTGTGGTGGTCCTTCTGTAGTTCAGCCGTCCTGCTCCCATCCCCGGAGACCATTCCAGTTCCATGAAGGCTGCTTGTGGAAGAGCTTCATTTTGAGAGGAAGGCTGTCAAGTGCCAGAAGGCCCCAGCCAGCTGCCTTAGCACCTGCCTGCTGTGCCATCCACAATCCCTCCTCTTAGTCCTCTCACCTTGGATCTGGGTAGTGAGTCGGTGGCAGCTCTAGTGCCAAGGTGCTGATTGTCTAAAGGCACCAAATAGAACAATTTGTTTTGAAGTGATCAAGGCACCAGGAGGATTGGCTGAGAGGAGGCAGGTCAGAAGGGCTTGTATTAAATTTAAATAATTAAATATTTATTTGGGCACAGCGACATCCAGAGGAGGGGCCAGGCATAAAGGCCCAAAGGGAATATTATAAATATTTATAAGGGGTAGAGCAAAGGCGGGACAAGGGAGTGACTGACAGAAAGGCCTGGCAGGCCTAAAGGATATTTAAAGGGGCCTAACCAAGTAAGCCCAGATATTTAAAAGGGCCAGCAGCCACAAAGGCTCCGTGTTAAAGACAACTTAGCCTAAAGGCCCAGAACTCAAGTAGGGGCAAGTTAGACCCATAGATCTGAAAGGGCCCAGACCTTTAGGCCCACAGGTGTAAAGATGGGCTCAGCAGTAACTCAAGACCCAGGAGGCTAGTTAGTCATTTAGGCCCATAGTGGTCAAGGGGCCCAATAGTCATTTAGGCCCAGAAGTATTATAGCAGTCTAGCTAGCCATTTAGATCCATGGGTGGTCCAGGGGCCCAGTAGCCATTTAGGCCCACAGATGTTAAAAGGCCTGGTCGGTCATTTGGGTCCATAGTATTTTAAGGAGCCCATTCCCAACTGCCAATGTACCCACAGTAACAGGAAAACCTAATTCAGTTAGAGAGACCCCATTGTAATTAGGTCCACTGAACACCAGGGTTTTCACGAGAAGAACAGAGTGGCAGTTTATTTGCTGTGGTCTGACATTCAAAGACTGTGCAGTTGACTACTACTGTTGAAACTGTGACATCTTACTGCATTGCTATCAATTCTAAACAGTATTTTGTGCCCCACAATTGCCCCAAACAGCATCTTGTGTTCTTCAATTTCCCAAACTGCCCCAGATGCTCTGCAATTGCCCAAACTCCTCTAGTACCTTGCAATTGCCTCAAACAGTCTTTGGTGCCCTGCAATTGCCCAAACTGCTGGTAGTACCTTGCAACTACCCCAAATAGCATGTGGCACCCTGCAATTTTCCAAACTGTCTCTAGAACCTTGCAATTGCCCCATATAGCATCCAGTGCCTTGCAGTTGCTCCTAAGCTGTGACATTTGCATGAAAATACTCTGAGTTGGGTTCAACTTCCTGCTGTGACTGTGCTATTGACTTCTGCATTCTGGCTACCAAGTGATGTAATCATTCTCCACTGCTGCTGTGAACAAATTGCTGGGTTCTGCATTGATCCTAGTGGATTTTTTAGTGGGTGGCTGTTGAGATAGAGTTAGCCGATAGTCAGGCCAGGCCCCATTTGACTGATCAACATTGCTACTTCCTACCCGATAAGGAAAATCTAGTCAGCCTAGGAGCCACTCCAGCTCAATAGTTAGGACTCAATTCATAGTGGGTGGGATTTTGTTGTTTGAGGTATGGCAAAGCTGCAAGACTAAGGACAATGAAAGCTGTGAGGGCAATGAAGCTGCCAGACATCTTTGGCACTGGATCCCAAGTTTCTGATAACCGTAGTCAGCAGCGTGCCTGACCTCTCATCGATGCCCAGATCCTGTGGATAGAGTATCCATCTTCCTGAGTGATCATCAGTCTGCCATGACCTTCCACTGATCAACCAATCCTTGTTCTTCCTGCTTGGTGGTCTGGGACGACCTGTACTGTGCACCCACCATTCTTCCTGTGTTCATCAGTTCATCTTTCTTCACAAATGCATTTGGCCTGGCAGTCTGTTATGAACTATCCTGGGCTACAAGTCTGTTTTCTGGGGATGAGATGCATCCTCTGTTGATCCCTGCGTTATAGGCAGTTGCCTTCAAGTCCTTGGAAAAGTTTGTGTTTGGCCCATGTGTAGTCATTCATCCCTGAAAGTCTTTTCCCTAAATATTCTTTTGTGTACACCATGTCACTTCACAGCTGCAAGGAGGGTTAACCCAAACATACTTTAGTAACCCCTGGCCAGGGTGATGGAGTCATAGTAGTAATAGAGTCATAGTAGTAATACAGAGTCATAGTAGTATTAGAGTTATAGTAGTAATAGAGTCATAGTAGTATTAGAGTTATAGTAGTAACAGAGTGGTAGTAGTGATAGATCAATAGTATTGGTAAAATGCACAGTAATACTATAGAGTTACAGCAATTCATCATAGTTGTTTCTAAAAGTAATATGCCTCCAGTGTGCCTGTCATTGCTGTTTACAGTGGTTGGACCCCTGCTCTTATCCTTGAATAAACCATTTGTTGCATTTGAAGTTGTCCTCTGCCTCTCCTTGCAACCCCTTTCCATCTTCCTAGAGTGAACCCGAGCACTTGGTAAGTGGTGAAGGTTGGTTACACTACAAGTCAGGTGCTCATGACCATACTTTGGTCAGTACAGTGGCAAAAGATTGTTCAAGTCAGCAAAGTCTATTAATTGGAAATCAGTGTTCTGGCAAATGATTTGAAATGGAGCATGGTGTTCACCTGACAAACTTATCAACTCCCAGTCCTCATTCAAGTCAGACTGAGCAGCAGTAGCAGCCACAGCAACAGCAGCAGCAACCATCAAGTCGGGTTAGGTATGGGAAGAGGTAGGATCGATGGTTCATTAGAGTAGTCCAACCATTATGAGCAGCGACAGCCAACTGATGTATCCCTTGGCTTCCAACTTGCACTGCATCACAAAGGGTCCAGCAACCATAAGTCTGAATCAGTCCCAGCACGTGCCATGAAGCTGGTGCTGAATTGGTTGTGAAAAGGCATGCTGCTTGAGTCACTACATGCCTGCATATAATTGCAATATTTTCCTCCTGATTCTTCAAGTGATTACAGTCCCAGAGTCATCTCATTTTAGGTCTTGCTTCTGAAAACAATGCATTCTCTTCATCATCATCATCCTCCCTCCATCACGAATCACATATTCTTGACATACAAATAATGCCAAGTTAAATAATAATAATATAGCTAATAATACTTGCATAAAAACATATAAATCAACAAGTTCTGAAAACATATCCTCTTAATTCTCCTTCCTTCATCACAAATAATTTCTTGGCATATAAATAAAAGCTATATTTATAAATAATAAAACAACTAATACTAATAATAAGTACGTTACAAAATCATAGAAATTAACCAGTTCTGAAAACAACACATCCTGTTCATCCTTTTCTTCCTCCTCCTCCTCCTTCAATCACAGATCACATTTTCTTGGCACCTAAATAAAATCAGATTTATAAATATTAATAATTGTATTAAAATGTATACAACAGGTGTGGATCTGTATCAATGAAGATATCACTGATATCCCATGGGCCACTAGTGAGATATCAATTATATATTCATGGTTTACACGTGGCAGATCCTGCCAAACCAACCTGGTCGAGTTCTATGACTGGGTAACTAGGCAACTGGACAGGGGCCATGCAGTGGATGTCCTGTATCTGGACTTCAGTAAGGCATTCGACTAAGTGCCACATGGAAGGCTGGGAAGGAAGTTAGTAGGCACAGGGGTGGTTGCAAAGCTGGTGAGATGGGTAGGAAACTGGCTGCAGGGAAGGCAACAGAGGGTGGTGCTGGGTGGGGAGCTCTCACACCAAGGGCAGTGACAAGCGGTGTTCGGCGCTCAGTGTTGGGACCAGTGTTGTTTGGGATATTCATTGCAGACATATCATGGGACATCAAGAGCAAGATCAGTCTGTTTGCTGATGATACCAAGGTAGGCGCAGTGGTGGATGACCTAGGGGATGGCAAGGGTTGCAGGATGATCTGGCAAGCTTGAAACCTGGTCAGACACCTGGCAACTGGGCTTTAATGCCAAAAAGTGCAAGGTGCTGCATTTTGGGATGAAGAACCCAAGGAGGAGTTACCAGTTGGGGGAGTGCAGCTAGCCCAGACAGAGGAGGAGAAGGATCTGGGTGTGCTCATTACAGGGTCAGTGAACAACTTGGCACAATGTAGGAAGGCAGCTGCAAAGGCCAACAAAATACTGGGTTGTATTGCAAGGGATATATCCTCAAGGAGGAGGAGGTGATTCTGCCACTGTATAGGTCATTAGTTAGACCACACCTGGGTACTCGCGTGCAGTACTGATCCGTATCTGAAGAGGGACATTAAGTTACTGGAGGGGTTGCAGTGCAGAGGCGATGAAGATGATCAATGGGCTGGGGGATTTGTCATACGAGAGGAGGTTGAAGGAGTTGAACATGTACTCACTGGAGGAGAGACAGGGGTGACATGATTGAAACCTTAAATACATGAAAGGAATAAACAAGATGGGTACAGAGGGGCTGTTCAAAGTAAGGGAGGGAGGGCCACCAGGGGCCATGATATGAGACTGGAGCGAGGAAGGTTCAGGAGGGAGATGAGGAGACACTTTTTACAGAGAGGTGGTGGCTGGGTGGAATGTGTTACCTGCTGAAGTGGTATGCAGTAGAACAGTGGACTGCTTCAAACGAGGATGGGACAGGACAAGGGAGGGTTACATGAAGGGAAGGGTGAAAGGGAGGGCAGCTGCAGAATAGTGCTAGCTGCACATTCGAGCAGACTTGATAGACCTCAGGCCTTTATCTGCTGGAAAATTTCGTATGTTCTTATGCTGGTATGTCACAAAGGTTAGAATTAATTTAGAATGTTTAGCCTTAGTAGCAGTACTAACCATATTTAAAGGCGAATAACTTTAAAATGAAAATGATAGCATGATACTGTGAACATGAAAGTTATTCATCACAAAAGTATCTACAAAATGAGTGGTGTTTCATTTATGGATACCTTTATTGTTTTATAATTGGCAAAAACATCAGAAATTAAATTGTTTTTCACTTTGTCCACAAAAATGTGAATAACTTTAAAACAAACAAGCATTTGTCAATGCAGAATGTTGATTGCATTGGTTTGTTGAGCTCGTGAAGTGGGCTTTTGTCAGTGGCTCAGTCTGTTTGTCCCAGTGCTGCAGGCTGCTCTTGTGTACTGGGCTGCTCGTGCATTGGCACCTGTTCTGCCGAGGAAGAAATAAGCAGCTGTCGACAGAGCTCCGTTGAATTAGCTCACTCCAACTGTCTCACTCGCTCATTCTGTTTCTCCGTTGCAGGCTGCCCTTTGTACTGGGCTCCTGCTCTGTTGGCGCCTTTTTCTGCCCACAAAGAAATCAGCAGCAGTCTCAACAAAGCTCCATTTAGCTTGCTCATTCTCTTCTCTCACTCACTCATTCTGTTCTGCCGGTGCTGCAGGCCGCCCTTTTACTGGGCTCCTGCCTGCGTGCTGCCTTCTTATGCCCATAAAAGAATTTGTAGCAGTTACAATGCAGTTCTGCTGAGCTCACTCACTCATTCTGGTTTTCCTGCCACTGCAGCTACTCCTTTGTACTGGGCCCTGCATGCATTGCTGCCTTTTTCTGCCCTCAAACAAATCTGCAGCAGTCCCAACAGAGCCCCGTTGAGCTCACTGACCCCTCCTCACTCACTCATTCTGTGTCTCCTGGCGCTGCTGGCTACCCTTTTGTACTGGGCTCCTGCCTGCATTGGCAGTTTTTCTGGCCAGAAAGAAATCTGAAGCAGTCCTTACACAGCTCCACTGAGCTCGCTCACTGCCGTCTGTCACTCTTGCATTCCGTTTCTGTCGTCAGCGGCAAGCTGGCGTTTGTACTGGGCTCCTGCTCTGCTGCAGAATTTTTCTGCCCACAAAGAAATCTGTAGCAGTCACACTACAGCTCTGTTGAGCTCGCTCACTACCGCTCTTGTCACTCACCACTGTTTGTCTTGGCGCTGCAGACTGCGCTTTTGTATGAGGCTTCTGTCTGCATTGGCACCTTTGTCTGTCCACAAAGAAATCTGCAGCTGTCCTGACAGAGCTGCGTTGGTCGCTCAGTCTCCCTTTCTCATTGCTCATTCTGTTTGCCTGGCGCTGCAGCTGGCCTTTTGTATAGGGGTTCCTGCCTGCATTGACCCCTTTTCTGCTCACAAGCAATCCCAGCAGTCCTGACAGAGCTTCTTGAGCTCACTAAGTCCTCTTGTCTCACTCGGTTGTACTGTTTGTCCACCACTGCAGGCTGCCCTTTGTACTGGGCCCCTGCCTGAATTGATGCCTTTTTCTGCCCACAAAGAAATCTGCAGCAGTCCTAACAACGCTTGGTGAGTTTTGCCACTCCCCTCCCTCACTCGCTCTCTTGTTCTGTTTCTCCCAGTGCTGCAGGCTGCCCTTTGTACTGGGCTCTTGTGTTGGGGCCTTTGTCTGCCCAGAAACAAATCTGCAGCTGTCCTGACAGAGCTCAGTTGAGCTCGGGTCACTCCCTCTCACTGGTCGATCTTAATGTGTCCCAAACACTGATTTCCAGATTGACCGTGATATTGTCCGCAGGAGTGCAAAACATATTTTAGCCAGGATGTGAAAAGGACAGATGTAGTGTTCATAAGGAGTTGTGAAAATGCCACTGTTGAAAATGTGGCATGACAGTATTACAAATTTGCGAAATTAGAAGGGTGCATGGAAACAGTTCAATGCACGCTAACACAGTCATGTTATGGCAGTCCCAACAAAGCTCCATTGAGCTTGCTCACTCCGCTTCTCTCACTCGCTCATTCTGTTGTGCCGGCACTGCAGGTTGCCCTTTCTACTGGGCCCTGCCTTGCTATGCTGCCTTCTTATGCCCTCAAAGAAATTTGCAGCAGTTACAATACAGCTCTGTTGAGCTCACTTACTAGCTCATTCTGGTTTTCCTGCCACTGCTGGCTGCCTTTCTGTGCTGGGCCCTGCATGCATTGCTGCCCTTTTCTGCCCACAAACAAATCTGCAGCAGTCCCAACAAAGCCCCATTGAGCTCACCACCCTCCTCACGTGGTCATTCTGTTTCTCCTGGCACTGCAGGCTGCCTTTTGTACTGGGCTCCTGCCTGCATTGGTGGCTTTTTCTGGCCAGAAGGAAATCTGAAGCAATCCCAACACAGCTCCACTGAGCCTCGCCTCTCCCCTCTGTCACTCGATTCCGCTTTCTGCCAGCGCAAGCTGGCCTTGTACTGGGCTTCGCCTGCATTGCCGCATTTTCTGCCCACAAAGAAATCTGCAGCAGTCACACTACAGTCTGCTGAGCTCACTACCGCCCTGTCACTTACTCGCTCTGTTTCTCTTGGCGCCGCAGAACACGCTTTGCATGGAGCTCCTGGCTGTGTTGGCAACTTTGTCTGTCCACAAAGAAATCGCAGCTCTCCCAACAGAGCTCTCATCACTTATTCTGTTTGTCCTGGTGCTGCAAGCTGCCCTTTTGTACAGGGCTTCTGCCTGCATTGACACCTTTTCTGCCCACAAAGAAATCCCAGTAGTTCTGACAGAGCTCCATTGAGCTCTCTAAGTCCCCTTGTTTCACCTCGCTCGTACTGTTTCTCCCACTGCTGCAGGCTGACCTTTTGTACTGGGCCCTATGCCTGCATCGACGCCTTTTTCTGCCCACAAAGAAATCCGCAGGAGTCCCAACAGCACTTTGGTAAGTTCGCCTTCCCCCTCACTCGCCTCTCATTCTGTTTCTCCCAGTGCTGCAGGCTTCCTTTGTTCTGGGCTCTTGTGTTGGGCCTTTGTCTGCCACGAACAAATCTGCAGCAGTCCTGACAGAGCTCAGTTGAGCTTGGTCAATCTCCTCCTCACTCGGTCGATCTTAATCTGTCCCAAATACTAATTTCCCAGAGTGACCATGCTATTGTCCGCAGGAGTGCAAAACATATTTTAGCCAGGATGTGAAAATGACAGCTGTAGTGTTCATAAGGAGTTGCGAAAATGCCACTGTTGAAAATGTGATGTGACAGTATTACAATTTTGAAGTTACAAGGGTGCATGAAACAGTTCAATGCACGCTTGTAACACAGTCATGCTATGGAGTTTTGGCCACCAAATTTTCAACATAGGGATTTTAGGACCTCTGCTCAGAACGGTGCCACTGTCATTTTCTTAATCTGTCCTGAACCCTGATTTCTCAGTGACCTCGTTATTCTGCGCTCGAACTGTAAAAACACATTTTGGTCAGGATGTGAAAATGACAGCTGTACTGCTGATAAAGAGGTGTGAAAAAATGGCACTGTTGAAAATCTGATGTGACAATATTACAAATCTGGCGGTTACAAGGTTGCGTGGAAAGTGCGAACGCACACTTGTAACACAGTCAATTGATGGGCTATCATCACCAAGTTTTCAACATAGGCATTTTAGGACCTCTGCTCATGAACAGTACCATTGTCATTTTCTCAATCTGTCACGAACAGTGATTTCCCACAGCGACCGCTCTATTCTGCACGGAAGTGCGAAAACATTTCGCCAGGATGGGAAAAATGACAGCTGTACTGTTCATAGTAGGTCTGGGAAAATAGCAGTGTTGAACGTCTGGAGTGAAAATATTAGAAATTCACAAACTATTATCATGTGTGCCGACTCGCAATGCACACTGTAACACAGTCATTTTATGGAGGATCGTAACCAAATTTTCAACATAGGCATTTTAGGACCTTTACTCATGAACAGTGTCACTGTCATTTTCTTAATCTGTCCTGAACACTGATTTCCCACAGACCATGCTATTCAGCTGTCCTGACAGAGCTCTGTTGAGGTAGCTCAGTCTCCCTCTCTCATCGCTCATTCTGTTTGTCCTGGCACTGCAAGCTGCCATTTTGTACTGGGCTCCTGCTCACATTGGTGCCTTTTCCTGCCCACAAAGAAATCCCAGCAGTTCTGACAGAGCTCTGTTGAGCTCACTAAGTCCCTTGTCTCTCTCGCTTGAACTGTTTCTCCCACTGCTGCAGGCTGGCCTTTTGTACTGGGCCCCTGCCTATTGGACGCTTTATCTGCCCACAAAGAAACACGCAGCAGTCCTGACAGCGCTCAGTGGGTTCACTACTCCTCTCCCTCACTTGCTCTCTCGCTCTGTTTCTCCCAGTGCTGCAGGCTGCTCTTTGTCCTGGCCTTTGTGTTGGGGCCTTGTCTACCACAAACAAATCTGCAGCAGTCCTGACAGGCCTCAATTGAGCTCGGTCACCCCTCTCACCGGTGCTGATCTTAATCTGTCCCAGACACTGATTTCCCACAGTGACTGTGCTATTGTCCGCAGGAGTGCAAAAGCATATTGTAGCCAGCATGTGAAAATGACAGCTGTAGTGTTCATAAGGAGTTGAAAAATGCCACTGTTGAAAATGTGGCGTGACAGTATTACAAATTTCATACGTTCAAGGCGTGGAAACAGTTCAATGCACGCTTGTAACACAGTCATGTTATGGAGTTTTGTCACCAAATTTTCAACATCGGGATTTTGGGCCTTCTCTATGAACAGTGCCACTGTCATTTTCTTAATCTGTCCAACCCTGATTTCCACAGTGACCATGTTATTCTGTGCTGGAACTGTGAAAACACATTTCAGTCAGGATGAAAACGACAGCTGTACTGCTTATAAGGAGGTGTGAAAAATGCCACTGTTGAAATGTGGCGTGACAGTATTAAAATTTGCATGGGTTACAAGGGTGCATGGAAACAGTTCAACGACGCTTGTAACACAGTCATGTTATGGAGTTTTGTCACCAAATTTTCAACATCGGGATTTTGGGCCTCTGCTCATGAACAGTGCCACTGTCATTTTCTTAATCTGTCCCAAACCCTGATTTCCACAGTGACCATATTATTCTGCGCTGGAACTGTGAAAACACATTTCAGTCAGGATGTGAAAATGACAGCTGTACTGCTTATAAGGAGGTGTGAAAATGCCACTGTTGAAATGGCATGACAGTATTACGATCTTATGGTTACAAGAGTGCGTGGAACAGTTCAACGCACGCTTGTAACACAGTCATGTTATGGAGTTTCATCACCAAATTTTCAACATCGGATATTTGGGCCTCTGCTCATGAACAGTGCCACTGTCATTTTCTTAATCTGTCCCAAACCCTGATTTCCACAGTGACCATGTTATTCTGTGCTGGAACTGTGAAACACATTTCAGTCAGGATGTGAAAATGACAGCTGTACTGCTTACAAGGAGGTGTGAAAATCGCACTGTTGAAAATGTGGTGTGACAATATTAAAATCTCATAAATTACAGAGTGCATGGAAAGTGCGCAATGCACACTTGTAACAGTCAATTGATGGGCTATCATCACCAAATTTTCAACACAGGCATTTTAGGACCTCTGCTCATGAACAGTACCATTATCATTTTCTTACTCTGTCTCGAACAGTGATTTCACAGCGACTGCTCTTATTCTGCGCTCGGAAGTGCAAAACACATTTGGCCAGAATGGGGAAATGACAGCTGTACTGTTCATAAGTAGGTCTGATAAAATGGCAATGTTGCAAATCTGGAGTGAAAATATTAGAAGTTCACGGTTACGAGCATGCATGCCAACTGTGCAACGCACGTCAGAAATAGTCATTTTATGGAGATCGTACAAATTTTCAACATAGGCATTTTAGGACCTCTACTCATGAACAGTGTCACTGTCATTTTCTTAATCTGTCCTGAACACTGATTTCCACAGCAACCGCACTATTCTGGTCCGGGTGCGAAACACATTTCGCCAGGATGTGAACAATGACAGCTGTACTGCTCACAAGAGGTGTGACAAAATGCCAATGTTGAAAATCTGGCATGAAAATATTGTAAACTCGTGAAGTTATGAGCATACATAGCAACTGCATGCAACGCACGCAAAACAGTCATTTTGGGATTTTTCACCAAATTTGCAATACAGGCTTTTTGAGAGCCCACCTCATGAACACTGGCACTGTCATTTCATTAATCAGCCCTGAAGGTTGATTCCACCGAGTGACCGCAAAACCACCTTTTTCGGGCCATTAACGCCACGACAGTTCAAGAATTCATGAGGAGGGGTCCCAAAACCCCTGTGTTGAAAATTTGGTGAAAAGTTCCCAAAATGCCTGAGATATTTCAGTTTGAAGAGTGCAGATGTTCCCGGTCCAAGATTGTCGACCGAGTCTCGGAGGCATGGGGTGAGGGGGTGGGAGGCTGGGTGCGCAGTGAGTGGGAGCGGGTTGTCGAGGGGTGTGGAGACTATGAGGACCATTTTCTGTCTTTCTGGTACAAGAAAACATCACGGACGCTCAACATTTCAGAGGCATGGAGCATGCTGGGGTGAGCTCCAGCATGCCACCGGAGTCTGGGAGGACAGTTGCAGCTGACGGGGATTGGGCACCCCATCAGCAAACAAAAAAGGGGGGATTTATTTCACGACAGAATTGGGCATCCCGCTTGCAAACAACAAAGGGGATTTATTTCGCCGACAGAAATTGGGCATCCCCATTGGCAAACAACAAAAAGGAGGAGGAGATTTCTTCTGCCAACAGGGATTGGACACCCGCCGGCAAACAACAAAGGGGATTATTATGCCGACAGGGAGTGGGCTACCCAGTCGGCAAATAAACATTGGGAGACATATTGTTTAGAATAAGGCAGCAAGCTGCCGCCATGTTCACAAACAATATCACAGATCCTACATCCCGCCCTGCAATGACGGTCGCCCTCATTGCAGCAGATGGCTGACGCTGCAATGACGAGGCAGTCCCTGATTGCAGCAGCTGATTTTTAGAAAGTTGTGGCATGCTGGCTGAATTAGTGTCAGCAGCAGTGTGCCACAACATTGGGGATGGGGACAAGCCTTTGTAGGCTGTGGGGCATTAGGCACAACAGTGCCATGCCTCCTAACCTGCTTCTGCAGAAACCTGTTGCAACATGTTTCTTCTTAATCGCAATCAACATAAAAATGACAGCATGGTACTGTAAGCACAAAATTGGTTCAGCACAGAAATATCTACAACGTGAGTGGTGTTTCATTTATAGATACCTTTAGTTTAAATTTAGCAAAAAGAACAGAAAATTGAATTGCTCACTTTTGCAACAAATGCAAATAACTTTAAAATGGAAAAAGATAGAGCCAAACTTGGTGTTCAATCGAATATGACATGGAGAGAGGATAGTAGAAATATCTCCACTACTGTTATTGAACTCTAGATATCCCACTTTTGTCTTCCCACCTATGCGGGATATCAAGAGTTCAATGGCTGCTGGAGATATTTCCACCATCTCACTCTCACCATGTCATAGCCTCATATTAAAACCATATAAGTTGAAGCAACGCTATCTCCTCCTCCATCACAGATCTTTTCTAGGCATATAAATAAAGCCATATTTATGAATACTACATAATAATCAGTAGTATAACTAGTAATCAGTAGTGTAATTAAATAAAAACATACATATTGAGTAGCTCTGAAAACAATGCATCTTCATCATCCTCCTTCTCCTTCCATCATTTTTTTAATTTTATTTTGCTCTTACAGGTGGTAAGGGGATTTACCCCTTATCAGCCAGGTATGTGGTTGTTCAACAAGCCCCTATCTGCCATGACCATGGGGAGACGATGGACCGTGAGCTTGCCCCATACAGAGGGGGCTCACTGGTGGGATGCAGACTGGGAGGAGAGTCCACATCATCCTAGAACCCCTGCCAAAATTATGTCAGGTTGCATTTGGCTTGGGGCCAGTTGACTGTCGGTGGCTTTATAGGTCTGCCATGAGATTTTTTTCTTGCTGGTGCCCCCTCTGGATGTGGCGTGCAATGGCTCCTGCATGACATTTCCTCTGTGCCTTTTGCCACTAGAGCCTGCTGCCATCCCACCCCTGATCTGCATCCCATGCACTTGCTGTGCCTCAGGTCTCCACCGTGGCCACCTCAGTGCCAGAAACTCCTGCAACCCACCCCAGGAGAGAAGAGCATTCCTCCAGATGTTCTATCCTCTCCTCCTGCTGACCCCAGTGGCCCAAGTCTGCTCCCAAACCCGGTCACCAGCATAGCCAATTGTGGTGTCCAGCTACTAACTCCTCAGCGCCCTGGCCGGCATCTCTTTCCATCATGGATCATGTTTTTTTGGCATATGAAGAAAGTCATATTTATGAATACTTGCTATAAATAATAATTACATTAACATAAAACATAGAAGTTGAATCCTCTTCATCCTCCTCCCTATCACAAATCTTCTCAGCATATGAATAAAGCCTGATTGATGAATAATGATAACTAAGAATAAAAATTAAATTAAATTGAAACCATAGAATTGGACTGGCTCTGAAAACATCACCCTCTTTATCATCTGTCTCTTCCCTCCATCCCAAATTGTGTGCTCCTGGGATAGAAATAACGTGTTCTTTATTGATAGTAATAATAACTAAAAATTTCACATTAAAATAAAAACATAGACGTTGACTGGTTCTGAAAACAACACATTGGGCCTGATTTTCAAAGGGTGACAAAGGGCTTGCATCAAACCCTGTATCAAACCCTTTTGGCACTGATGTAGTAAACACCTTTTCACAACTGTGCCCAATTCTGGTCCATTGGGCACATTTATGACACTTTACTCCTATTTATAGCAGCTTGTGCCAAATATTTGGTGCAAGCCCTGTAAAATAGGGTAACTAGTGCTTGCCAAAAGTTAGACCAGAAAAGTTGGTCTATCTGATGGCAATCACTGCAGGTGTACTGTGATGTAAGTATTACTGAGCAGCTCCATTTTAGCACCTCAATAGTACTGCCCGTGAAGAAGAGCGAGTGGTGAAGAATGCAGAGGATTAGGTTAGAGTGAGTGTAGCAGTGAGCTGCACTCACTACTAGATGGAGATATGAGTAGTAGTGTGGCCAAACCCTACCAAGCTGGCTGTTTGGTGTACTGGCTACAGTCACTGCCTATGGAGTTAAAGGTCCTGGGGTGGGATAGAATTTTGTTTGTCCTGGAGTTTGTTTTTCTCTCTAAGTGCCCCCAGGGTTGAGAATCTTTAATTTGGTGGGTGTGAGGGTACAGCCTCCGCCTGGTAGTGTGTGGTTCCAATAACAGATCATACAACAGAATAAGGTGCATAAAAATGCATAAATCTGCATTCATCATTTTATTGCTTACGACAAAAATAAAAAATAATGAAGAATCCAGTATTTACAGAAAGGAAAAATAAATGGTATCAGTCCTTCACACCCTTTAAATGTCAGGATATTCTTCTTCTTCCATAAAACATAAAAGAATTCCTGAATTCTCTCCACCCTCAGACATAGTGTGTAAACCTGCACACTTGGTTCCTTCTGCTGTTTCTTCTCTCACTGTGGTCAGGAAGTTACTGACCACCTATCTCCTTTATGCCCCTAGAGGAACACTTTTATATTACTGAGTGACCTCAGAGGTCAGGTGATATCACGATAAAGCAGAAACAGAAATTCTGAACATATTTGAGATATATACCCATTTTATGAACCATCTAGCAATATGCTAGTCTTCAGGAGTTCAACAATGGTTACCCAGTGCAACATGTCACATATAATAGAGCTAAAAGCTTAATTAGTAGGCTGATGATGTCAGAACAGTGACTTAGCTCCTCCTTGTGACATCACTCTCCTTTGTCCATAAACCCTGGCACTTCAGGGGCTGCAGCCCTATGGCAGGACCTAGCTGAACGGCACTGCAGACTGGGTATTTATTATTTTTTTACTTTGGTTTTAAACAACTTGTCTCTTTTAAATTTTAGAAGGGTTTAGAGTTTTTCCTCTTAGAAAACCAGCAGATAAAAGCCCTTTATGTGTGTTTATTTTTGTAAGGGAAAAAGGCTCTGTGAGTTTAAAACATCCAAAACCAATATAAAGATATTTTATTTATTTTAGAGAAGAAAATAAACATTGGACAGCTTTAATAAATCAAAAATATCTTGTCCCCTATTCATTTGGGCAGTGCAGTATTCATTTTGGACTCCCAGGACCTTTCAGTAATTCTAGATGGTTGAAATATTTCAGCTGTTGGCTGTAACTTTCATTTTCAGCCTCGCTGTACAGCTGAGTAACAGCTTCACCTTTTCCAAAAGATCTGCACATATTTAACATCTTTAGGCGAGACACTCTGGCAGAGGGACATTTTCCAAGTCCTCTTCACTCACCAGGGTGTTAAATCTGCCTTCTTTTATGTATTTTGGGTGTTGACCCCTCGCTCACCAGCCACTCTGTATTCAATTTCTGAAGCCTGAAGCAGCTTTGTACCTAATAGCGCCTTTCAGCATTGTAGGAACTTCCAGACCCACAAAACCATAACCAGAGGTTTCTTTATTTATTTTAACAAATTTATTTTTCAGGCTGCATTCCTCTCAATTGTGCACACAAGGAGCAAGCGCAGCATAATCGTGCACTATCGTGTTGAGCTGCAAGAACGTGTGAAGGTGGCACATTTAATGGTACTTCCATTAATTTACTACTTTTTAGACAGTACTTCAACAGGATACCATGGCAACAATAAACAAAATGATTTGTAAGCGGGGAATAACTTAATAATCATACTGTTTTAATCAACAAAATACAGAAAATGCTTCCCATGAATGGGGGAAGGTCAGGCTGTTCTAACATGGCAAATGGATAGAAAAGTAAAAGGATTGAAAGAATATCAGGTTGGCCACCTGATAAAAAGAAAAGGATAGAACAAAATAAAGGAAGATATAGGACAGAATGAATAGAAATAAGGACTGCCTGAAGGAACAAAGTGATTCTGACACACCCACATAAAATATATATATATTTTTTTACTTGTTTTGAACTTTGAAGGTACCGACCTTTGCTGTTTAGAAGCTGTCAACTTGTTGTTGTTCACTTTAGTGACATAGGGCAGTATTTTAGTCACTCTTATTGTTCTAGCGACTAAAACAACTCACCCTTATCACATAAAACCATCAGTGCCTGGGATAGAAAATCCCAATCACCTGGCTGGAGAATACCACAAGCCCTGTGCACAATATGCTTGGCACACGAGGTTTGCAACATTCTTAGCCCATTGAAAATCAGTCCCATACTTTTAACCTCCTTCTCCTCTCTTCATCATTAAACACATTTACCTTGTCATTTATCATTGTGGTATGAGTGACACCATCTTTCCTTCTCGCTGTACAGCAGGTGGTGCAGTAGGACTGGTATCCATCACTATAGGAAAAGGCCTACACAGTTAGAATAGCGCTACTATAATACCACCAGGAAGAACAGCACAGTCTATACAGCACTCACCCTAGACAGTGATAGGGGATTAACAGTGCTAGTACTAAGCGCTTCCCAGGTCACTGTCCATGCTAGTATAGGGAACACCACAAGGACAGAGGAGATCAGGAGACTATTGAGCTATTCCTGTGGCATGGAGGGCTAAGACAGAAAGCAATTCAACAGAATGGTGGTGGAGACTAGGGTTCTAATCCGGTCTCCATTTAGGTTTTCCTTGTGGGTCTTATTTTTTTTTATATATATAAGGGACCGTGGAAACAGTATTCCTCAGCCCCATGCATCTCTTCTTTCAATGAGATCGCTCCCCCTGGAAAAGGAATCCAAAGATCGGGGAGAGCCTCCCACATAAATATATGCTTCTTGTTTGTTGGCTGTGTTGCTCGGCGGCATTTTGTTGTGCCGCTCTCAAAGAGCGCTGTCAATACTGTGCTGTTCTTTCGCACTGTTGACAGGCTCTTCGACCTAGTGCTGGAAAAGTTGGCATCGCTAGTTGATCTGAGTCATCACAGCAGCATCAGCAGGATGTGATAGTCATCAAAGATATGACAGAGGTGTTTCTGACAGAACTTGTAGACAGGTTTGACAGCATTAGATCAGATAAGCAATTTGGCATTGAAACACAGCTGGATCCCAGCTATAATAATATGTTAATTCTTTATGGAAGTACAGACTTTATCAAACACTAACTGTTGCCTACTCTTACGCTGTCGCATTGAAAACAGTTTAAAGAAACCAGCAATAATGTGTGTACACAACCTCCTGGTCATACTTCTCCTCTTTGGTGACTCACGTTAAGGCTAGATCCTAAAAACACTGAATTCTCAGACTCAAATTATGAAGGATCACATGTCCAGCAGATCACATCTACTACTACATCTCCTGGTGGCACATCTCCTGACTCCTCCCACTGGCATTGGCACCATAGTCCAGCTCACCATGCCTATCAGTCATGGTGCAACCCTTCTCCTGATGACATCTTAACTTTGACATGGTTATCACCAGAGAGCTCAATATGATGAGGTGTGCCACTGAGAACATAAACCACACAGAGTCAGTGTTAGTTAAAGAAGACCTGTCATGGGCAATGTAATGCACTACATGTAATGTTCTCATTTCTGTTTATTTTGTTAGGTTTTGATGCATAACTTATCTTTTGGAGGATTATTGAAGTGATAATGTGCTAGCTGGTTCACTATATGAAGCAATAACGTGATTGTTGAGTAAGTAAAGTATGAGGCCAAAGGGCAAGTATTTTATCCTCACTAGACACTTGGCAGTGGAGGGAGTTTGTTTTATAGATAGGGCATGGGGAAGTTATAGGGATATGGTCAGGACAATTGACAGTGGGAGGAATTTGTTTTATGGACAGGGCATGGGAAGCAATAGGGAGGTGGAGAGATAATTGGCATTGGGAAGGAGTTTGTTTTACAGGTGGGGCATGGGAAGCAATCAGTTGGGGCTGGGATTATTGGCCATGGGAAATAATTTATTTTATAGATAAAGGCATCAGAGGAAGAGACCAGGAGGTGGACAGGTTAATTGAAGTAGTAGAAATTTTTCTTTTAGCCAAGAAAGGTTGGTAATACACCATTAAAGCAGCAATAGCCTGTTTATGAGGTGGTCCATTTTCCTACATTTGTGGCATTATGGAACCCTAGCTGATGCATTAAAACAATACTTAGCAAAGAATTTTCTTTTTGAGATAGTGAAATCATATCCTCATTCACACAGGTCCATTCAAACCTCATTCATGCAGGTCCCAAAACAGGAGTTTGTCTACTTACAGAAGTGCAGGGCACTGTGGGCCTTGCACCTCCATATGGCAATGAATGTCAAGAATTTGTGGGTCTGTCTGGTGAGCTGCATCAGTTCAGGACAAGACATACAGACACACAGAGCAAAAAGTCTATCTGTCAGCTGAAGTGTAGATCTCTGTGACACTGCAGGTGAAGAGACGAGAGGGCTCTAAGTGACAACAGAAGAGTTTTTCTTCACTATATGGTACTTTGACCATGGGGAGGACCCGCAAATTTCTTCTCCTGCTGGGGTGGTAAGCGCCCCTCCACCTCAGTCCATCCAACTGACTCACTGAGGACTCTGAACCCTGAACTCTGCTCACCAGCACAGCATGAGATCACAAAGCATTTCCTACTGGAAAAGGTCGTAGTAAACAATTTCTCTTATAATTTTTGTTTATTTTGACCACAGATTTCCAAGATAGTCATTTTATAACTCCTCTTATAAACATGGCTTGTGGCACTTATAGAATAGTGGGCAAAACATAATTTCATGCACACAAGTGTGAAAACATGTTTCATCCAGGATTTGAAAAAAGACACCAGTCACATTTATGAGGTTGTGTGTAAGTCCGGTTATAAATTTGCAATCAAATATTGTTAATTACCAAAGTTATGAGCGAGCATGTACGGATTTCAAGAACATTCATAACTTTGTTGTTTTTTAATATTTTGACCCCAGATGTTGAAGAGTGTTCTTATGACTTGACATCATGAACCTACTGGTGAACATTTTCAAATCCTGCCTGAAATGTAATTTTGTAGATTGACTGTAAAATCACCTTTCAATCTGGATTTTAAAATGTAACTTTCCTTGTTCACCAGATGGGGTCCCAAAAAGGCCACATTGAAGGTTTGGTAGAAAAATACTGAAAATTAGTGCAGTTATGAGTGAATGTTGAAATAGTTCAATGTTCACTCACAGTCTGGTCTTTTTACCATATATTTCAATCACATGTTCATATTTTTCAAATCATCCTTCTGGACAGATTTGAAAAAATGTCCTAATTTTCAAGAGGTAGGGTCCCAAAAGGCTATTTTGAAAACTGGCATGCCAATATTGAAAAATAACAAAGTCATGAGTAAAAGTCCAAAATGCATGGATCTACATTAACCAAACTTACCTTATTATCCTATATTGAAGTCCACACTTCCAGCAGAAAAGTATTTTTGATCAGAAGTGGATCTACCACATGGGACATGTTTAGGTAAGTGGGTGTGAGGGTTGGTGGGTGCTAAGTGGGTTGGGCTGTGGTGGTGTGGGATGGGGGTCTCAGATCAGTAAGGGACCATTTCCTTCTTTGCGGGTTTAAATGAAAACAGTGAGGGACCATATACTTTTTAGAGGGTCTAGATCTGACACTGGTGAATCAGGGGTGGGCATGGGCATCCAGGTGTCACCATCTATCCATTGGGGGCAGGCAGTCTGAGGGAGGGGTGGTAAAGTGGTAACAGGGCTGAAAATCCAAGTCCACTTTTATTAGTATAATATAAAGCTAATGCAATCGAGAAGCACAAGGGAAGGCTGGCTGAGCTGGGGAATGTGTAAAATAAAAATGTATCAGGAAGGACAAGGGAGGGCTTGTTGGGCTGGGAGAGGTGGGATTTGAATTAAAAGCTAAATGGGGAACCATGAGGGAGTGCTGGCTGAGCTGGGGATGGAACATATAATTCACTTGTGTGCAGTATAAACAAGCATTTATCAATGCTAAATGTTCTCTTGCTGGCATTGGTAGTGCCGGAGTTAGAGAGATGCATAATAGGAATGGCAGTGAAGTATGGAACAGACGCTAACACCACCACCCTGCAGAGACTGACAGGCATTGAGGTGTGCCTTTGGATCATTGGCTATAACGCTCATGCCATTTCACCTTTCCCTACCCTGCAGACAAGCGCCGCTTTGTGTTTTAAGCATCGTCAGGGCTTATGCTCACCCCATTCCATAAGGAAATTTAGATGCAGACTGCAGTTAGAGAATGGGGTAAATTTTGGGGCTGAAGAGTCCACAGGCACACTTTGATACCTGTCACAGGCTGCAGGGTGGGTTGGGGGTGGAATGGCATGAGCATTACAGCCGACAACCCAAAGTCACACCCCTGATGCCTGTCAGTCTCTCAGGATGGAACATTATGGTTAGAAACCCTAACACCCCAGGCGTTTGTTGGTACAGTACTTGCACTCCAAATTTTCAACATGGACTTTTTGTGACCCCACCTCATGAAGCATTTGGGACCTCCACTCATGAACAGTGGCACTGTGATTTTGTTAATCTGTCCCAAACATTGATTTCCCAGCGACTGCACCATTCTGCACCAGATGTGTGAAACACATTTTGGGCAGGATGTGAAAATGACAGCTATACCATACATAAGGAGGTGAAGAAATGGCAATGTTGAAAATCTGGACTGAAAATTAAAAAATTTCAGGTTATAAGCGCAGTATGGAAACTACACAATGCACGCTTGTAACACAGTCACATTGTGGAATTTTTTCACCAAATTTTCAACATAGGCATTTTGGGACTCTGCTCATGAACAGTGGCACTGTGATTTTGTTAGTCTATCCTGAACATTGATTTCCACTGACCACTCATTTTGCGCCAGATGTGCAAAACACATTTCGGCAGGATGTAAAAAATGACAGCTATACTGTTCATAAGGAGGTGTGAAAACTGGCAATGTTGAAAATCTGGAGTGAAAATATTAAAATTCTCAAACTTATGAGTGTGCATGGAAATTGCACAACACACGCTCATAACACAGTCATTTTTTGAATTTTTTCAGCACAATTTGCAACATAGGCTTTGGCAGCCCACCTCATGAACAGTGACACTGTAATTTCATTAATCGGTCCCAAAGGTGATTTCATGCACTGACTGCAAAATCAACTTTCAGGAGCGAATAACGAAATGACACTGACTGAGTTCATGAGGTGGGGTCCCAAGAACCCATGTTAAAAATTTGGAGCCAAAAGTCATATAAATGGCCAAGACATCCACTTAAGTTGAACCCCCATTGATACCACTATACAGCTACCATGATTTTCTTCAGTTCACGGTTGGCTTTGAAGAGTGCAGGCGTGTTCCTGCTCCACCAAAGATCGTCGCGCAGAGCTCCGAAGTAAGTTTGGGGTGAGAGGGAGTGCGCTAGAGGTAGGGTGCACTGTGGGTAGGTGCAGGTTGGAAAGGGGCTGTCGTCACCACAAGGACCATTTTCTGTTTTACAGGGTAAAAAAAAGAATGTCGTGGGAAGGTTTTTTCTTTCAAAGTGTGACAAGGACATTTTGGCACAGTGGGGTGGGCTCCCAGTGTGCCATCTGTGTTTTATGGGGACAGAGGACTGAAGCCACTAGTATTGGGCCCCATTGGCAAAGAAAGCATATCTGTGTTTGGGGGCATGATGCTGGAGGTTGGAGCACCCCTCGGCAGACAAGACAAGGGAGGACATTATGCCAAAGGGATTGGGCTTCACCATTGGCAAACAAACTGGGGAGGGGCATGATGACAGGGGATTGGGCACCCCAACGTTGGCTTTTGTGGGACTGTGAGAGGTGGACGGTGGCAGCCGCCGCCATGCTTATTGAAATGTTTCAGCAGGCCAAAGCATGCTCTGCACTGACGGGTGCTCCCTCATAGCATCGATGAAATTCTTTCAAGTTGGTGGCACGCTTCTGAACTGCTGTCTTAGACAGCATGCTCATTTATTGGTGCCACAGAGACCAGCCCAAAAACAAAGTGGCACCATTGGCCACAACACAGCTGCACCTTCACAACCTGCTACTCCAGCAAACTGTTACAAAATGTTGCTTGTGCTGTGCACAGGACAACATAAATGAATTCTGTCACACCACTTTGTGTGCAACAGGGAATTCTCTGGTCCACAATATGAAAAGTGGCTCTCTCACTAAGCTGGGCATTCAGGATTTTGTGGTGCCCAGAAAAGATATTTCTGACCAGATCTTAAAAAAAACAGACACCAGAATCTAGCTAAACAAGCCTTGTTTACAGTAGGTGTCTGTTTTTAAACTTACATTATTTTACGTATTTTCGATCTTTTCAATTTTTGGGTGAAGAAAGCACCATGGCAGCCGCTGCTCGAAAACATTTTGTGGGGGTCATGACAACTAAATGGTGAGAACGCATAATGGTACTGTGACCCCAAAATGTTCAGGTCATATCAGAGGGTTATCCAAAACTCCACTGAGCATGCTCAGAATTTTTTAAATCCTGATAATTCTGAAACCAATTAATATTTTTTCATGAAATCTTCAAAAGGCACTGCCTTGACACAGGTCACTTCTACCCAAAATGTTTCAGAACAAAATTCAGTACCATCTAGGCTGTATGTGAGAGCAAAAAAGTGAAATAAGTATAGGAAAAAACACTGCACTTCATTACAAATTTGAAATTCCATATCTTGGACACCACAAGCAGCCATCACAAAACTTTTCACAGTTTGAGAACTTGCTTTGAGACAATGTATGTTAAATTTGGGAATTTGATTGAAAGCTGCCAAATTTATTAAGGTGCAACAATTAGGTTTAAACCTTACTCAACCCTAACTATACTAGTGCTACCATGACAGTACAAACTATATATATTATGGTGGCACAGTAGTGCCACTTTAGTTAGGTTGAGTAGGCTAATTAACGTTAACCCCCTAAATTTGCACCCTAATAGCTTTATCCCTGTTCAATGGAATTGCACTAAATTGTACATGTGCAGCCTAGGGAGCAAGGTATCTTCCTTTGCCAAGTTTTTATTCTGATCAGATGTAGATTGCCAGATCCAGATAGTGCATTTTAGGAAAAATTTGATTTTTTTCTGCTTTTGTCATTATGTAGCACTCAGATAGCTTGGAACTTGGATCTGAAATTTTCAGGGCAGAAAGGGCTTGCCTCAGAATGGTGCCTTTCATTGATTTGGTGAAAAATATTAACCCTTCCCAAGTTATAAGGATTTGAAATTTCAGTTCTGAGCATGCTTAGTAGGGTCTTTGGATATATGTTTGATAAGAAAGAATTTGACCATATAAAACAGGATTTCTCTTTCATGATGGGGCAATCCTCTTTCATTAGAGAAAATTCCTCTTTGATATGGTGGCCATTATGTTTCCATTTCTTTAAAAAACATTTTTGAAAACTGAAAAGAATAATGTCCTGCAGAGACACCAACACAAGTATCTTATTAAACGGGACCCAGTTAGCTGGATTCTGAAATAGCTTTTGAAACACAACCCCTAAGTGTGTTTTTAAAACATTTCAAAATCCTCTTTGTGAAATGCTTTTCTTCTTTGTATGGCTCAGAAAAGAGACATAGGGACATACAAAGAGGTTTAGGCCATACAAAAAGTTTTTGGACTTATTTTTTCTGAATCTTCTTTCATATGAAGATCTTCTTCTGTGAGCTCAAAAATCTCACAAAAGAAGATGAATTCATATTTATTTATTTATTTAAAATGTTAATGACTGGGAAAGGCACTGTGAGCCAAAGTTCATTTCCAGGTGTGACCGAGGGGTACAGTACAGTGAAATACACATGCATGAGGACATAAAGCAGTAGGTGCACTATATAGGATACAAGATAATACAAAAGAAAATATGCAGAGCAAGCCTTGGATTGATTGCATTGACACCATAAACAAACAGAAACAAAACAAGGATACAAGTGCAGACAAACATTTAAAGTGCATTTATGGTGGCAGTTACTGCATACAGATTCTCATACAGTACATAGTCATTTTACCTAGGAGACTGAGATTTGAGAGCAGAGACCTTGTGAGATGAATAAGATGCTGGATGGGTTACTGTGGTAAGGGAGGCAAGCTAAGGGTGTGGGAGGAACTGCACTGAGGAGGAGGGAGACAAGTACAGGGTGGGTTGTGAGGAGGCGTATACATTTTTAAAAGAGAAGTAGGTGGCAGAGTTTCAATGCTCAGGGGAAGTTTATTTGATTGGAGAGGTAGGCGATAGGAAAAGCACTGGCCTGTCATTGAGTCAGGGTGAGGGATAGAGAAGGAGTGAGGATTCCAAGAATGAAGAGGGTACAAAGGAGAGGATGAGAGGATTAGGCAGGAGGAAGTAAGGAGGAGGGGCCCAAATCAGAATTTGGTGATGAAGGATAATTAGCGTATATACTCTTATGTAAGAGGGAGCAATGAAGACAGCAGAATGCAGTGAGCAGTGGTGCATACAGGAGGAAAGCCTGTGGCAAATCTGCATAAGGAGTTCAGTATGGTATCCAGTTTGCTGAGGTTGCACAGGGCTGTTCTGTAGACAATATCTGCATAGTCAAGGGACAGGAGGATCATTTTATACACAAGCTCATACTGTACCATATAGAGTGAGAGGGAGTCTTTATTTTGATAGAGGAATCCTAATAGGAGACAGCTTGGAGACAAGAGCATCAATATGTGAAGAGAAATTATGGTGATTGTCTAGCCATACCCCCAGATATTTAAAAGCTGTACAGTGTCAAGGGGAGTTTTTCTGGGTGTGAAATACTGGTGTGAACCAGAGCCTGGAGAACTTTTGAACAGAGCCAAAGGTCATTGAGACTTTTTATTATTTAACTTAAGATCATTAGCTTGAACCAAGCCAAGACTTTATTGAGATCCTGTTGGAGAGGTGGTTGTACATCCTTTGTAGAAGGCCCATGTAAAGATGATGGTATAAGAGTGAGGGAATTGGAGCAGATGGAGGGAGATCGTTAATAAATATAGAAAAGAATAAAGGGCCTAAAACTGTCCCTGGGGATGCCTGCCAAGATGGGGAGAGGAGGAGAGGAAAAGTTGCCCAGTCATACTGATTGCAGTTTTCCCATAAGGTGGGAGTTAAATCAATGTATGGAGTGGGATGCCAGACCAGCAGAGGAGTTTGTTCAGTAAAAGCATGTGTGAGACGAAATCAAAGGCCTTGGCAAGGTCAATGAATATGGTGGTGGTGATATGGCCTTTGTCCATGGCAGAGTGTATAGTGTTAGTGACATGCAGTAGGGAGGAGACAGAGTAGTGATGTTGTTCAAACCCTGATTGGTATGGGGAGAGTATGTCAACTGATGTGACAAGGTCTAATAACCTTTAGTAGATTAGAGATTCCTGGACTTTGGCAAGGAAGGAGAAGGGAGAGGGTCTGTAATTTCTGGGACGATGAGTCACACCCTCCTTGTGGAGAGGTATCAAGCAGGTTGTTTTCCAGAAGATGGGTACAGTGCAGGTAGTAATAGAGAGGTTGAAGAGGTATGAAGGGTGCAGCTATGGCTGCTGAGAGGTGGAGTAGTTAGGATGAAGCCCATCTGGGCTTTAGATTTGTTTGGATGTAACAAGGTCAAGGCCTGGAAGACTTCCTGAATGGAGATAGGAGAGAAGCAGTACCCATCTTTTGAAGCGAGGGGGCGAGGGAGAGCTATTGCAGGGGGTGATTAGGGAGGTGCAGGTGGTGAAGAATTTATTAAAATTTCTGCCACTGAGGAGGGATCTGTGATGGATGTGCCATCTGTCTTGCAGAAGGGGAGGGAGGGGAGCATGTGGATTGATGAATGAATGAACTGTCTTCCAAAATGAGGAGGGTGTGCTGGAGTTTAAATGTAAATGTTTTTAAAATAGGTGGATGTGGTGAGACAAGTGGCCTTCATGCAGTATACTTATTAAAGATGGTTCTATAGGCAAGGAGATTTAGTTGAGATTGGGAGGATTTGTATTGAGCCCAGGCCTGGTCTCGGATTTGCACATGGTAATGAGTTGGGGTGAGATCCACAGTGGTGAGATTGCTTGACTCAGATTTTTTCATTGGGGCATGATGGTCCCAATCTCGGTGAAAGGTAGTCAGGAAGTGATTGAGGCAGAGTCAATGCCCCTGCAGAATAGATGAGACCAGCTGGCCAGAGTGAGGCTGTGAAGAAGGGCATTGGTGTCTAGAGCTTGGATTGGTTGGATGCTAATATACTTAGGGCAGAGGGGAGATGGACTTTTCTATGCAGTAAATTTTACAATGGTTGCTTAGCATGTCTGAAAGAACATCAGTGACAGAGATGTGGTATGGATGTGATAAGAGAATCCAGTCTAGAAGGGAGTGGTTTGGGGAGTGGGGGTTGTATCTGGTAGGTTCCTTGATAAGTTGTTTGAGGTTGAGGATTCAATTCCCTGGATGAATGGCTTAGAGGATGGGGAGAGCCAATCCAAATTGAAATCACCCATCAATATTCACTCGCCATCACTTGTAATGGAGATGATGGAGGACATGTACTTTATAAGTGATTCGATGGTAAGTTTGAGGTGGCATAGATATAAGCAACATAGACTGGTATGGAGGAAGGCAAGATTCAGTGTGCTACCAGATACGCAGTTGAGTCAGGACTGGATATTTGGGAGGTGACGGATTCATGGAGGTACATGGCAATACCACCACCACCCCACCCCGGCTCTGGCGGAGCATGAAATTGGGGATGGCTATGGTGGAGTCTGGGATCCTGGAGGACTGCCAGGTTCTAGAGATACAAAGAATGTGTGGGAGTGCTGGGATATCCAAACTTTTAGATTATCCAGTCTAGCGAGTAGGCTTCTGGCGTTAATGTGGAATATGTAGTGACCCTTGGGAGATGGGGAGGTGGCATTGTGGGGGGCAGGGTTTATCACCCGATAGAAGCAGGATGAGGAAAAGGCAAAAGGAGAACGCAAGGTATTTACATACTGTAACTTAGGATAATAGAGGGAGAGAGAAGATGAAAGGTGTAGAGGGAGCGGTGGGAGTGGTAAAGGTGGGGTCTGATGAAAGTGATGTGGAGGGAGGGAGGGGGAGTGAGAGAGAACATAGGAGGCCATGGGTAATGAGGTAATGTAGATAGGCAAAAGGATGAGGAGAGGCTGGGTGAGGGGTTAAAGGGTAAGACAAAGGACAACAAAAGAATTTGGACTTTAATTTTTTCACATTCTTCTTTCAGTATGAAGGTATCTTCTTTCATCAGCTCACTAACATCTCATCAAAGAAGATGAGTTCATATGCAAAAAGAATTTGGACTTATTTTTTCACATTTTTCTTTCATATGAACCAATCATCTTCATGAGTTCATGAAACTCTCACAAAAGAGGATCAGTTCATATGAAAGAAGAATTTAAAGTTAGTTTTTTTACATCTAAACTTTAAAGCTGTACCTCTGTCAATATTTGGAGTTAAGGGACATATATATGTCAAAAATGTCTCAATGAGTACTACAAGACTAACAAAACACATAATACACCCACCAAAAATTTAGGGGCTATATAAAAATTAAAATTAAGAAATGAAAAATATTCCATAGGATAGCACTACAACTTTAACAAGCCATACCTCCATCAGTATTTGGAATTAAGGGACAATCTATATAGTCTCAATGAGTACTACAAAACTATCACATAATTAATAAGCCATACTCTGTAAATATTTAGAGTTAAGGAAAATTTATATATTAAAAGGTCTCAGTGAATACTACAATACTAATACATAATACCCCCCAAAAAAAAAGAATTTAGAGGCCATATAAAATTCAAAAAATGCAAATTCCACTAGCATATCATTACAACTTTAACACGTCATAACTTCAATGAGTACTATAAGAATAATACATAATACCGCAAAAAATCATGGTGTATGCACTGCACACCAAAATTACCTCCAAATGTCACCATGGTGCAAATCCATAACTACAGTACAATTATCATCACAAATGCATCAAAGGTGTAAAAGGTGTATCTTGTTTTGGACTACAACCATAGCAACCTTCAGACCAAACTAACCAAAATTTACTGAGGTATGCCTAAAAAATGAAAACACATTTTGGCCACAATAAATCAACCACTGAGAGTTGAGAGGTACACTTAAGTGAGCCCCACAAAAACAATTACAACAAAGCAGAGAAATTGCTTTCCTGCAAGCATTTATTTATTTAGCTTTTAATAAACCAGGTAAGTATGCTAGACAAAACATATACCTATTTTCAGGTATGACCCAGGAGAGTATAGATCCAGAAGCAAATGATTTGATACCTTTTAATGGACCAACATAGATGTAACAAGAACAAAGTGCTCTAGCTTTGGACCAACCAGTCCTTCTTCAGAGTCTCATGCAGTTGTTTGGAAAATACAATACTTATAACAGCTAGATAATGCAGAGAAAACAGAAAAAATCCCATTGGTTTAAAATACTCATTAAAAAAACAGATGATGTCAGACAAGTTTAACAGTACAATACTGCCCTCAGTCCGAATGAACCTTGGGTTCAGATGTTCCTAGTCAAGACACATATAAGGAATCCTACTGCACATAAATTTAATTGACATAAGATAACACTGCAGAAGCAGATAACTCCCAAATCAAGCTTCATGAGTGCCACAGTCAGTATAAGGATGTGATTACTGAAAGGCAACCCCACCCAGCTTAAAGACAGACTGAGATAGTTATAGGGCTCATGAAATTACAATGTATGCATTAAAGACAAGAATTACCAGTAAAGTTGTCTAAAAAACATCAGTGCTCACTGTGTGATGTAAAACCTAGCTGGACTTGCCACCCAGCTGTATTCTCAAGTTAAATAAAAGGCCCAAGAGATTACAAAACCCAGGACTATATACATGATAATTAAAATATAAATAGATAATATTAGTGTTAAGCAAAAACTCTAGTCAAGGAACCTCAAGGAGTTCAGACCATGCAGCCTGATATGTACTGATGTCAATATATACTGAGAATGTAGCAACTTTATGTACCACAGGTGTCTAGGGAATCTGAAAAAGAGATAAAATGTAATTTATCTCCCTGTTCATACAAACAATACAACCTAACCCACCCCACATCACAATAATGTGGGTGAGGGAGACATAGCTTAAACGAGATGTAGTCTCTCTCTCTCTATCCCCACCCTCCTTCTCTCTCTCTCTCTCCACAGACAGACCCACACATACATACACACACACACACACACACTCTCAATCCCTCTCCTAGTGAACCTATATTAACTTCAGTCGCTGTAATTGTTCTCAAAGGAATGCAACTTGTCATGAAATCCTGAGTAAAGTACTATAATATAAGCCTAATGTAAAAGATATGTGCAGGACCCCAAGCAAATGAGATCACACATCCCAATATGTACAGAGTTACAAAAATTATATATAACAGTATAAGATAACACTCTGTATGTACACTAGCAGGCTGGGTAATCTGAATATGGTGCAATGGAATCAATCCCCCACAGGCAAAGATAAAAAGTAAGAAGAAATTCTTTATGTGTGTGAAATAAAAATAGTAACACATTATAACTCATATAGCTAAATAGAGATTTACCTCAATGTGACAGCAAGCCCCACATCTGTTATATCACATACTTCACAGCGATACCCACACATGCATACATACATGCATCCACATCTCACATATGCTGAAGTCCTATAATATGTCAGTTTGAAGAAGAAAAGGTCTGTGAATGTTAGTTTCTGTAGTGTCCCATAAAGCCAATATCCAAGTTCATCCCATCTGCTACCATATTGAGATGTAAGATAAGTTTAATCTCAAAAGCTCGTCTCTGTTGTGTGTTTTGAGATCCTTTTAAGACCATTACTGACATATCTGAGACTGAGTGGTCAGGCTGGGAGAAGTGATGCCCCACTGGTTTGTCAGGTCTTCCTTGCTGTAATAGTATGTCTGTGTGAGTTCATCCTAGTGCGAGCTGTTGGCGTGTCTCTCCTACATAACCTGTTTGAGGACATCTCTTGCACTGAATTGAAATAAACAACATATCGTGACTTGCATGTATAACTCCCATGCACCTGGAATTGTCTGTTTTGTGATGTAACCACACAGTCTGAGAGTATAGGAATTACGAGTTCAATACCGAGGACAACATGATACAAGTAAGGCAGTTACACAGAGTCAGAGAGGCATAACATGCTCAGTAATTAACACGGTTACACAAATGGCACAGTCCAATATAAAATATATATAAAGTCACCAAGGCTATGTGCAGTGCATTATATACAAATAAATACAGTTCAGGACCCCTAGTAGAATCACAGTCAAAGCAAATCTGAACGAGAGGCCACACCCAAGCAGGACCAGTGCCAAAGTTCAGGAAAGGGTACACTGTAGTCCAGTGCAGGGGACCAGAGATAATCATGGAGGTTTGAGACAGCACATACTGAGGAGAGCTTCTGCTTCTACAGGGAGGTTGAAGGCATGGTGAGGGGAGGAGGGACCTGGACAGGAAAAGAGTTCCATAATCTGGGGCGCAAGAGGTGAAATCTCTATCCCTCATTTGAGTACGAGTAGCAGGAACCTTAAGAACAGCAGGGCCCAGAGACCTGAGGGAGTAGGAGGAGGAGGCATCAGGAACAAGGAGCTCCAGTCCAGAGGGGTGCAGTGCCCAGAACCTTGCTCGTGAAACAGCCCAAGACAAAATTTAAGTAGTTGGGTGGAGAGAACCAGTTAAGCTTGCTATACAGATCACAGTGGTGAGTGAGGCGAGGGCAGCAAGAGCAAATGGCAAATATTGTCGAGAGCTACGGTCCACCTAGTAAGGTGGAAGTATGAGCAAACAGGAGGAACCCATAGCAGAGAGAAGGAGAAACACACCTCTGGCCAGTGCAAGGCGAGCAGCAAGTGAGATTAATCTTTGTCCTGTAAGCCAGACCCAGTTTGCAGTTAACCGTTCGCACACATTATGGATGTGGTGTCCAAGGTCAAGCTGAGGGTCAAATGACACCCCAAGGTATTTGACAGAGCCAGTGATAAGGACAGGAGCACCGTCAAGACCAGCAATGCAGAGGGACAAGGCCTTTAACTTGGCCAGGGACCCAAAGAGCATGGCATGAGTTTTTAAGGTTAAGGACCAGCTTGTGGGTCGATATCCAGGATTGGATACTCTGAAGTCCTCACTTAGTTGGTGGTTAATGACCACAATGGCCTGGGAATGAGTAAAGATGACCAGGTCATCAGCATATAGGATGGACCTGCAGTAGGTGGAGGAGGAGGAGGAAGATTGTTGACAAATATGGAGAAGAGCAGGGGCCGAGGACTGACCCTGGGAAACTCCTGAGGACACGATGGTGGTGTCCGAGAGCACTCATCTGTATTTGGTAAGTTTCTGCCTGCCCTGAAGGTATTGGAGAACCAACTAAGTACAGGAGGGGACAGACCAAAGGACCTAAGTTGAAAGCAAAGTAGGGCATGGTCAACTGGGACAAAGGCCTTGGAGAGATCAATAAAGATGGCACCAGAGAGTCTGCCCTGGTCCATAGCAGCCCTGATCCCAGAAGCGACAGTGACCAGGGCAGAGGATGTGTTGTGCCTTTATGAACGCCATGCTGTGAGGGAGACAGTAGCTCATGAGACTGAATATACTCCGTGAGTTGCCCAGCCACAACTTTCTCAAGAAGCTTACTGATAGCAGACAAAATGGCAATTGGTCGGTAGTTGTCAAGAATCCTAGGGTTGCCCTTTGAGAACAGGGACAACCCCACCACCTTCCATAGGTCAGGATAACCCGAGAGGCTAAGGACAAGTTGATGATATGGGCCACCAGAGAGGCAATAAAAGCGGCACTAAGACAGAGGAGCTTAGGTTCCATGCCATCATGGCCGGCACTGGAAAAGGTGGAGAGACCAGAGAGCAATCTCTGCATCTCTTGTGCCGTCACAGACTTGAAGTAGAATAATGGATGAGAGATAGGGTCAGTTGAGGAGAGGGACCTGGACAGGGCTATCACATCCACTAGAGGAAGATAAAGAGGTGAAGGTGAACAGGTCTGAGAAATGTGAGTTAAATGCATTGGCAATGATTAGCGGATTGTTACAGCTAGCACCATTGATGAGCATGTCAGGGGGCTCACAATTGAAGAACAACTCACTATGTTTTAATGTTCCTCCAGAAATTCCTAGCACCCTTAGCTGAATTCCATCAGGTAGTTTTAAAATTCACTTTCGCAACCCTGATTGCCTTTTGCATTCATTTCTGAGCCTCTGTATTGTTGAAATACGGCCTGGTCCATTGTGACCTTGAAGTTGGCCCAACATTTGTCTCTAGTCCTCATGAGGGCAAGGAGGCTCCCATGCAACCATTTAGTAGCAGCCCCCTTATCCTTCACCTGATAAGAGGGGCATGTTATCCTGCAGCACCCTGAAGATGCTGAGAAAATGACGGACTACAGTGGAGGTGTTCTGGGCATTCATCACCACAGACCAGTCAGTGAGCCTAAGATCCTCATGGAATAACCCCAGGTCAAACCCGGAGAAGTCCCTACCTTGGATGATTTTATGAGGAATTTTCATGGTGGAGATCTTCCATGTGCAATACACAGGGCATAGTTGGAGATGGAGTCAGGAGGGTGCCAGAAGAGCTAATCCTCTCAGGCCTATTGGACAGGACCCAGTCCAGGAGAAATCTAGTCCTAACAGTAGATGACCATCTAGTAGGATTGTTAATGAGTTGGGACAGTGAAAGGCTTGCAAGCAAAGGCTCATACTGCTTGGTATTACCTCCTAGCCAATTTAAGTTAAGATCACCCAGGATCATTACCTTGTTATTCCCAGTCCTCGAGCCAACAGAATCAAGGAGGTAGGATAACCCTGATATACCACCAGCAGGGGATTGTAAGTACAGATAATGTGTAGCTTTTTGGTGTTCCTGAGTAACAGCACTGTATGCAGCAGCTCACAGGAAGACTGCACAGGCTGTTGGCAGGACAGAACCGACAGGTTGAGTGACTCTTATAGTAGCCAAGATACCACCCTTCTTTCTACCTGGACGGTCCTGCCTGACAAGATCAAAGCCGGGACCGCACAAGCTGAATCAGGGGTAGAGGGTTTAAGCCAAGTTTCAGTTATACCAAGAATGTCAGGCTTGTAGTGGGTGACCCAGGCAAGGAGTTCAGACAAGTTGGGCAGGAGGCTGCGAATATTGAGGTGAGCTATTTCAACCCATTGCCTGACAGCCAGCCCACAGGAGAGGAGAAGGCTTGGTAGGGAGGACCAGGGTTTAGCTCCACGTCCCCTGCAAGTGCTAGGGTCACCAAAAGGAGCCAGAGGAGATGCCTTAAAGGGGGAGCCAACACTAATGGACGGCTCAGACCAGAACGCCTGACCATTATGACAGGATACAGGAAGCATCTAAGGTCAAGACAGCAGATAGGCCAGAAAGAGACTGTCTGTCACAGGCTCTTCAATTAGAGAAGGTAAAATCTGTCTCCTCAAACTGTCCAGATGAGACCCAGGGTTCCACATGGGTAGGAGCACTGTCAGCAATGAGAAGAGGAAAGAACAGTACAGTGAGCAGACCAATGGTGAGGACATTGGTGAAGGGATGGCCCTCTCATGAGAAACTTAGAGCCCCCATGTCATGCAGATCTGCTCCTGAGACAGACCAATGTACTGGAGGAAGAATATGTAAGAAGCAAGGGCACACCTACCTGTCCCTATAGGCCCTATAAGAGAGCACCCAGGATTAATAGCTACCCAGACCCCCAGGAGACACAGAGGAACAGGCAACAGGCAGATGGTTTGTCTTGCTGCCATCCCATCAACCCAGGTCAGTAGGAAGCCTCCCAATGCAGGAATACTAAGGGATTACCTATTTCCGTAGTGGAGGCCCCCAACACAGCAAGATTAGTAGCAAATGCAAACAAAAACAGCACCTTAAAAAGAAAATAGGATCAACCCCTAGTTGGGTAGTTAAATCAGGAAAGCTTGGACAGTCAGTAATTATTCAACAATGCACAGTAGCTAAGAACCACAGTTGAATTCAATGAACTAATCCAACATTGATTCCAGCCAACTAATCAAGGACAACCACCATAATGTACATTGCCCTGGCCATTCAGTGATTAGATAGAATTAGCAGCGGCCAGGGAAAGTTCTGCTGTAAAGTTCTGTACACCTAAAGTTCTGACCACACAATAGAAATGTAAAGACTGGGCAGTAAATAGCCTCCTAGGGATATAAAGAACAAGTCACAGTTTTCATCAAGTTCAGTGCTAACCAAGAGTCAGCTCCTTCACGTGAAAGAAGGAACAGCCAATCCCACTCACTAATTAGAGCACATCACACAGTTGGGAGGCTTAAGCCCATTTAAGGGGTGGAGGGAACAGGGTGGGGGAATTAATCCCCAGAGCAGCACCACTTTAACTTCTGCCAGCAGCACTACAATCTCCCACAGAGCACAGTTCAAGTCCTTCTTATCAAATCCTCCCAGCCCAAGAAATCTCCTGCTTCACAGCAGGCTCCCACTTAGTTCAAGCAATGCAGCTTTTTCCTAACAATGTCCACGGCTTCCAGCAGACAGGGAGGTCAGCCTGACTCAAGCAGTGAGTCAGTGCCCCAAACCTCAGGCTTTAGGATTTTTGGCAGTGGTGATGGCAGTGGGGACCCACCAGGTAGAGGTCTCCCTACCACCCCTCTCTCACAGGCAAACCAAAAAATCAGGTAAACCGCTAGCACTGCTCTCGATTTTAACAGGCAGAACAATGCGTCACAGTGGGCAGAGACCAGTCTGGCACTACGGATGATTTAAAACAATTTGCGCAAGAATTTCGGGGACCACATCAGGAGACATTAATATCAGTCCAGCACAAATTATGCCCCAGAGCAGCGCCACTTTAACTTCTGCCAGCAGCACTATGATCTCCCACAGAGCACAGTTCAAGTTCTTCCTCGCCAAGTCCCTCCCAGCCCAAGAAATCTCCTGCTTCACAGCAGGGCCGACTTAGTTCTGGCAATGCAGCTTTTTCCCGAACAATGTCCATGGCTTCCAGCAGACAGGGAGGTCAGCCCAACCCGAGCAGCAAGTCGGCGCCAACCCTCAGGCTTGGATTCTGGCAGTGGGCGGTGGCGGTGGAGGGGGCCCACCAGGCAGAGGTCTTCCTCACCACCCCAATCTCACAGACAGACAAAAAATCAGCATGGTAGGACCCTCTGGACCTTGCACTTTCTCAACCAGATGAATGTGTGTATCTATCAAGGTGTGGAAGCGGGGGCCCAGTTGTAGCCAGATGGATGTGTTAACATAGGTCCCAAAGAGACCCACGTGAATGAGGATGTGATTCCACTTTCTCAAAACAAAAGAAATAACTCTGCAAGAAACTGTGTTAATGCTCCATTTAGGGTTCAGATTAAAGTGACAAAAGTAGGAAATGTGGTGTTAGGATTTCCAACCTAACTCCTACCCCCACCCTCCAAGCAGCAAAAGGCAAAAACATTATGGTTTTGGCTGTCCTGAGTCTTGCAAACCCTCAGCCTTAACCCACACCTCATTTTGCTATAGTCTCCAAACATACAGAAGTGTGTCCCACATGTTGCCAACAACCAGTGGATCCTTCCTGGAAAAATCAGATCACATTACAGTTGTGGTAATTTAAGGAAGTATTTTTCACAGAGAGGGTTGTGGATGCATGGAATAGGCCTTCGGAGGAGGATTGTGGAGTCAAAATCAGTGGTGGAATTCAAGCATCATAGGATAGTCATAAGGCAATTCTGGGGGGGAGTAGAAAGATGGTGGCTGCTGGTTAACTAGGATCTGCAGCTTATCCAGTAGGTAGGGAAATGGGCAGACTGGGTGGGCCAGCGGTCCTTATCTGCCGGCCAAATTCTATGTTTCTATGTTTCTACATATGAACTTATTTGCTCAGGGAATGGGATGGGCATTAGGGCTGAGAACTCCAAGGAAGACCCACCCTGATTCAACAAGACTCAGGACAGCCACAACTGTAATGTTTTTTTCCTTTGCTGTTTGGGGTGGGAGGGTGGGAGTTAGGGTTGAAACCCTAACACCTCATTTCCTTTGTTTGTCACTTTAATCTGAGCTCTAGCTGGTGCATGAATGCAGTTTGTTTTCAAAGAATATATATATCGATGTTTGGGACATCACAGTAAAATATATAATTTTAGTTCAACAAAATGTCCCAAACTCATTAGCTAGCTAGATAGATAGATTGTGTGGGTGTGTAGTTGGGATCTATACAAATCCCATATCAACAGACACTTCTCTTCCTGGGGTAGATCCATGGTTGTCTTTTGAGAATCAAAATATGGCACCAGAATCTTATTGATAAAGTTGATAGTGCTGTGCTCATTAGCCCAGTGGTTCACTGTCTGTGTGATGTCCCAGGCAGGTGGAAATTCAAAGCAGGGTACACAACCCTGTCTTGCCCTTTGTATATCACCTGTGGGTGAGCATGTTGCCAGAGAGAGTAAGCTAGGACAACAGAAACCTGTTGCTTGTCACCCAGTCCAGTCAGGGATACCTGTTTTGAGCCAGTGGCCTCCATGGTCCACTCAGAAACAGGGACCATGTTGACTCCTGTTTCATCAACATTGATAACCAAATTGAGGGGATTAGCCCTTGTGCACAAGCTGTAGCTATTCTCTTCAAGAATCCAACTTTTAAAACATCAAAATCAGAGGGACCTTCCTCGCTACTTCGTGCCCTTGCATTTGCTAAACCCAGTCAGATATAGGAAACCCCACAGCTGTTTAGTGCTCAGCTGTAAATGCCCACCATTCTCAAATAACAGTTGTGGGGACTTGGCCTTCACAATGCCAACTGCCACGGTGTGAACACATGTGCATTTACCACTGCTCCTTCAGCCTTCATTTATCTTTTTTTTAGCTGGTCTTCAAAATCATCCTCTAGACGTGTGGGTCTGCCATGAGGCTTCTGAGGCAGGAAGGGGGCATGTTTGTTGGGTGCCAGCTTTGTTAACTGCAGCCAGGTAGTCACTTTTAAATTTCCTAACTGTGCTCTCATTAATGACACTACCTGACTGAGAAGGTGATAATGCAAAGCCGACTTCACCCGTTCTCTGCTGCATATTTGCTGAAATCATAAGTCAAGGGTGTAGATGGCATAGGAGGACAGCCCATTTTTTTCAGATGGTGGGCCAGAAATGGAAAGCCCCTGACAACAGACGAGGCAACATGAGGCTCTACACCAGAGCTTGCGCAAGTGCATCGCTGTCCATATCGCTGGCTTCCAGAGGGTACTTTCACTTTGTGCCCTTAATCCATTGTAGTAGTGACATGACTGACAGCAACATGCAGCATTCTGACAGAGAGTGAGCAAGAGATGAATCAGAGATGAATCAGCAGGTACAATGCTCCCATTTAACTAGTTTTGCTCCACGCCTGTGAGAGAAACCCAGATTTTACAGTAAGCGTGTAGCACTAATTTAGCTGACATGATTTAATACAATTGACTATGCTGTGTGAATATTGGGGACTATGAATTCAACATGCTATACAGTAGATAGCTACATAGATAGATTTAGACAGACAGAGAGACAGAGAGGCGAGAGAGATACATACATACATACATACTAAGGTGCATACTAAGGATGTAGGAGTGAAGAAGGCAATAAGCCACTCATGGCTGCTTTCATTCACCCATTACACAATAAAGTATGCTCCTGCAGTATATGTGCATTCAACTTACTTTTAAATTCTAGTTTGTCCTTACTAATAACTACTTCCAGGAGAAGTCTGTTCCAGTGATTCACTACCCTCTAGGTATACAATGCCTTCCTTCCATGTGTATTCAATCCTTTCAGTCTTATCTGTGAGGGATGGCCTCTTGTACCCAGCCCATCATTTTATATTCAAAACCCAGCTCACCAAACAGATAGTCTTCCTGAATGATGTTGTAACATGAAATGAGAACCCATCTCAATCTCCTTGTCTCTAGGGACATTAGATCTAATTCAGTTAAGCGTTCATGGTATGTCATATGACTGATGTTGTAAATCATCTTCATTGCCTGCCTCTGGACCGTTTCAATCTTTAAAATATCTCCTTTATTAATTGATCCCCACACTAGACTTCCATAATCTGGAAGGAGCTTAAAGAGCTACTGATGCCACAATGAAAACTTTAAAAAACATGATAATTAGGTACAATTCTACTTACATTCCATTTATATTCCTTAGATTTCTCCTCCACTTATTTATTACATTGGACATTTGCATGAATATGTGATCTTTATCTCTTAGAGTTCCTTTAGAGTCCATCTGCCTCTATAGCTGACTCCTACTTTAAGTCATAATCTCTGCTGTGACATCACAACTGGTTGCTATGAGAGTAACTCTGAGGTCACAAGGAGTGCATTATGACCTCAGGTAGGAGAAAGCAACATGAATAGATAAAGTCTTCAGGAGCAAAGATCCTATATTCCTGCAAGTGAACTTGGTAATAAGTAATGGGAAGAGAAATAGAGAACTGATGTGAAAAATGAGCTAAACTGTGTCTAAATATTATGTTTTGTTAAAGTTCTCCTGAAGGTGTCAGCTGCTCTTTAATGTATGTTCTGTATAATGGTAGGATTACCTCCTGGTTTCTGTTCCAAAGTTTCTTTTAATGGTCCATAGGAGTCTTTGGCCTTTGTCACGTTACTTCACAGTGGGATTTAGACTGTATCTTGCTATTAATCATCACTCCCAGGTCTCGCTCCTCTTCCAGTTCCTAAGAGCTGTGCTGTCTAGGTAGTATTTATACCTTTTGTTCTGTCTACCAAGATGTATCATGCAGGATTCATCTTTATTAAAATGCATTCCCTTTCTCTAGAACAAGCTAGGATTTTATTATGGACCACTTGTAAAGAGGCCTCATCTTCTTCAGTATGTACCACACCAGCTAGTTTGGTGTCATCAGCATACTTGCAGGACCAGTTAACCACTTTCTTGCACACACCTGATATAAATACCTGGAACAGCACTGGTCCCAACATGGACCCTGTGGGACTTCACTAGTTATAGCTTTAGATTTTGAATGGTAGCCATTTATACAAACTGCCTGTGTTCTATCTGCTAACCAAGTATGTATCCATACCACTATTCTGTGATCTATATTCAGGTTATCATGTATTTAATGATGGCCATATGTGGCACGGTATCGAAAGCCTTGAAAAGTCAAGATAGACACAGTCCACTGGTTTACCCCTATCCAATGCCAAGGAGATTTTCTCATAAAAACTTTATAGGTTTGTTAAGCAGGGTCTCCTTGAAGTGAACCTATGTTGTTCAACGTCAACCAGGTTGTGTCTATTTAGGTGCTCGTATATCATGTCCTTGATTATGGATTCAGGTATTTTGCCCTGTAACCAACAACAGGCTGATAGGTTAATAATTGGTGCAGTTATCTTTCTTCCCTTCTTGTGGACTGAAATGACTCATGCCATTTTTCAGTTGGTTGGGACTTTGTTGTTAATTAGTGATGCTAAAATAAATATTTAGCGGTTGGGCTAAATTTGGTACCATCAGCTTGAGCATTATGGAGGAGATATTATCCAGTTCTGAAGAATAACTAGATTTCAGCTCCAGGATTCTTTTTGTGATGTTCTCGCCAGTTACCGTTATATTAGCAGCGTAGTTGGTAGTTAAATTTTCTAGGTAAGAGTTGTCTTTAGTGAATACTGATGCAAAGTAGTTGTTCCATACCTCCCATACACCCAGGGTCATCAATAATGTTATTGTCTGAGACTACTGGACACAATGTACTATTAAGAGTTACATAATGAGTTTATATAGCTATTTAATTTGCTATGGTTATTTTATTTTACTTAATCTAAGTTCAAATCTTCTTTTACATTTTTAATGGATTTACATTTCTTAAGAGCTGTTTTGTACTTTTCCCAGGTCTGTGTGGATCTATTGTGAGCATACTCATTGTAAAGGTTGTGTTTTTTTTATGAGTCTTATTTGTTTTGTTAGCCACTTTGGTTTCCTCCCTTTATTGTCGTACAGTATTTATTTGTTTTCCTAATGTAAACATCCCATATTCTGATAATATGTCATTTTATTAGTGCCCACATGTGCTGACTGATTGACTCTTGAGTTCCTTGTCCCATTTTATTTTGTTCAGGTCTCCTTGAACAGCTGGTTTATCAGCTGACTTAAAATGGTAGATCGATCATTCTGCATCCCTTTTAACAGAGTAGCATTCTTGGAAAGCGAATGAGATACTATTATAGTCACTGGTACCTAAAGGGGCTCCTTATTTACTATTTATTTATTTTATTTGAATTTTGATGACCTGGTATCTGTAGGCCCACTGAGACAAACAAGTCCCTTTTACGGGTGACCTAGGAGCAAAATGCTACCACAATTAGATATATTATACTTTAGAGTATTAGTAGTAAGCAAATTAACATAATATCACCAGGAGGTAAACAAAGGTGTAAATATAATCCAAGGCAAAGGAGAATGTGTATACACATACATACACATACACATACACACAAGCTGCAAGGTAAGCAGATAGTCAAAACACTCAGTAGCAGGATGATGATTCCAGAGCAGCTCCAGAGGGATCTATTGCGACATTCACAAGGTAGGTTTGTATCAGTCCTACGCTGATAGTCCTAAGAGTAGTCTTAGGACCTGCCAGTCTGGTCCAGGTGAGTTATCCAGAAGGAGTAGAAGCATTACATCCAATACATAGTACAGTAAATTCCATGGTTACAACAATATAGCTGAGTGTTAGGGGTGAGGGGAAGGGAGTTTGGGGAGGATAGGAAGTCAGAGATGGCTTGGGAGAGGAAGGGACACAGAGGTAGCAGAAGGGGATGGGAGAGATACCATCAGAGAGGAGCAGGTGGGGAGGCAGAGAGGGGTGAGGTGGTTGGTAAGTGCAGTTGCCATTACAGTTTGAGGGGGAAGAAGACCTCCTTATACCTTTTCTTAAACAGGGAAAAAGACGACAAGAGAGTAAGCTTGGGGAGATTATTCCATATTTGTGGTGCAGAGAAGGTGAACGACCATTTGCCTACTGCTAGTCAAGCTTTAGAATGTTCAGCAAGGGAGGTGGGAGGACGGAGGGTCCTAGAGAAGGATTTTAGAGGAGTATGCCAGTGAGAATAGGGGAAGAAGTGAGGTGTATGAGTTTAAAGGTGGTGCATAACACTGGGAGGTTTATTTTGGGCTTGAAGGATGGCTAGCCTAGGGTCTTAAGGATGTCACAGTGATGAGCCTGGGTGGGTGCTGCAGCAGCAAAGTGAGCTACCCTGTGGTAGGCCTGTTTAAGTTTGGCCAGCGTGGAAGTCCTGACTGAGTGAATTATAGGCACACCACAGAATAGGCCAGGAAAGAGTAGCCGAGGCGATGGTCTTTCTTGAACAAGGGGTAAGGTGGGGGCAGTGCGATGGAGTAGGCCAAGCTTCTGATTGGTGGTTTTAATTACACTGTTTACATGGGTGTCAAAGGATAAATGTTCATCCAGAGTCATGCCCAGGGATTTGAATGAATCCACCCTTACAGAGGTAGGCCTGAGGATGTGGTAATAACCAGGGGAGGGTTGGGAGGTTGAGTCAAAGGCAGTGTGACAGAACAGCATGGATTTAGTTTACTTTGTGCTCAGGACCAACAGGTTCATTCTGAACCATGATTCTAGGTGTTAGAAGTCATTTTCTAGGTTGGATTGAATAGCGATATGTCTGTGCCATGCCAGTATAGTATGGCATTGTCTGCATAGAGCTGGATCAAAGCCCCCCGCAATTGAGAGGCAAATCATTGACAAAGATTGAGAAGAGTAAAGGCCAAGGATAGAACCTTGGGGACACTCTCCATGGCAGGAGAAATAGGGGAGATGGTACCAGCCCACTTGATGGATTGGAAGCAGTCAGATAGGTATTCTGAGATCCATAGGAGGGAATTGGAGTCAAGGCCTAAGGACTGTAGTTTGAGATGAGGAGAGTGGTTCACAAGGTCAAAAGCCTTCGTAAGGTCAATGAAGACTGCCCCGTGGCATTTCCTGATCCATGGCCTGAAAATATCTGAGGTGACCTTCAAGAGAGCAGTTTGTCCCGCTGGGACTTCCTGAAGCCATGTTGGTGTATAGTAAAGGCATTTGTCTGTTCGAGGAAAGAGTATAGCTGATTATACAGGAGTTCTCTTGATTTTTGCGATTGGACACAGAATGGATATGGGTCTATAATTTTCTATAAGGTTGATTGGGCCAGTTTTGTGCACAGGGACAACCGTGGTGGTTTCCATTTGTCCGGTATGGAGCATGTGAGGAAGGATCGATTAATCAGCTGAGTGATCGGATGTGCCAGAGCAGGTGCTCGATCCTAAGGCATCTGGAAGGCAGGGTGTCAAAGCCAAGGGAACCACTTGGGTTGAGACCCCGTAGAAGCTTGAGGACTTCCCTGTGAGTGGTAGGTTTTAAATTAAAGTGGGGCAGTGGGCGTTGGGGGCATCTGTGGAGTCGGGATGGGTATCAGGAGACTAGACTTGTAGGTGTCAAGGTCCATAAAGAATAAGTTTATCATTGAAGCAATCTTGGTGGGTGAGGATAGTTCAGCACCCTTTGAGAGCATGGTCTGAGGGTTTTCATTCATTACCCTTAAGGAGTGCGTTGATATGCATCCAGAAGCATTTAGGGTCACTGAGGTTGCTTGTTTGTTGGGACTGAAGATAGTTCCATTTTGATTTGGTTAGTTTAGTTTACAGGCATTCCAAACTGTCACTAGGATGTCCAATTAGTAAGGAGCCCTGATTTTTATAAGATCGCCATGCCTTGTCTCTGGAACACATTAGGATCTGCAGTTCCTGGGACAGCCAAGAGAATGGATTCCTTGGCCCTTCTCAGCTTAAGGGGCATGTAGGTCAAGGATGGAGGTGAACATGTTGATTAAGTATTCTAGGCCTGATTTATGTTGGGAGGGAGGTGATAGGGGTCCAGTCAGTTGAGGAGAGGCTATGCAGGAATTTGAAAGTGTTGAAGTTTGTTACGTCTCTGGATTTGAAGGTTTTGAGGGTGGATGGGGAAAGTTATTTTTCCAGATACAGAAGGTCAGGGTGTGATCACTTCTATGATCTGGAAGAACTACCGCAGCCTCTGATATAGGTTATGTGGTCAATCAGCATCCAGTCAAGTAGGGTGTGATTTTCTGACTTCATATTGAGTCTAGTTGGTTGCTCAATTAGTTGTTCCAATTTGACATCAGATATTGTTGACTGATAGTGAGTATTTTAGGGCCAGCCAATCAAGATTGAAATCACCACAGATTATGGTGTCACTGTGGTGGAGGGTGTCAAGGCTGGCAAAGAGCTCAGCAAAGGAGGTGGATGCAAATTTAGGGGCAGGTAGATATATCCAATGGCTAACTGTTTTATTTTGCTGAGGGTGATTGAAATGAATAGTCGGTCTATGTCCGGGTTGTTGTTTAAGTCGGGTAGCTCACTTACTACAAACCCTACCCTCATGTATATCAGTATGCCCCTCCTTTTTACTACTTCTGTCCTGTTGATTGAGGAGTAAGCTGGTAGAGCAACTTCGTGTGACTGTATTGACGGTTTTAACCAGGGCTCTGTTAAGCAGAGAATGTCAGGCTTATAGTACTGGATCCAGCTTTCAAGTTCTGGTATTTTATGTCTGACGGTTGAATGTTCATGTGGGCTATCTTGAGTCCCTTTGTTTCTGACCAGTTTGGATAGGGAGAATTAGGGTTGGGCTTAGTCTTCGCACAGGGTCCTGGGTTTAATTCTATGTCACGGAAAGCAGGAGTAAACAGTAGGTGGGCTCATAAATGGAGATGTACGCACTTTCCGGGCCAGTGCACATGCAGAATTGTTTTTACACACTGAGCAAAGACAATAGATATGGGGTGACAGGTAGGTTTGTTTGTGGTAGGAGGTAGGTCATGCTGGGGAGGTAAGGAGAGGTTGCATAGGAGACCAGTAGATCAGAATCATGGTTTATGATAGTTGCATTATGGTGAAGAACATGCCAGGAAACAGTATAGCAACAGGACACATTTTGTCAGTGGTAGGTGCATGTTGTCCAATTTATCATGGATAAACTTTGAGAGGACAAGAGAACTGCCACCAGGTATGATGCGGTCTTGGCAGAGAAACAGAGAGTAAGACAGGTTAGCGCTAGGGTAAATAGTGAGGGTCAAAGTAGGACCAAGAAGTTGGAGCATGAAATTCATACAAAAGGTGCCAGAAATGTCCTGGTGTTTTGTCCACAGAACTGAAAGAAGCAGAGTCTGTGATTCGAGTGAGACTTTGAGGCTAATCCTTCTCAAAGAAGGGATATCATGGTTTCAAAGCAGGAGCCCTACAGTATGTCAGCCAATGGGAATAGTTGTATAGAGAGGTGGGCAGCGCTACAGTGTATTTAAGGTGGCCTAGGGAGGGATGGAGGGAGGGCTGAAAACCTACACATTGCTGCAGTCCTAGCATCAGAGAAGCAGCCCAGAATGAGCCAGCGAACACAGCAGTCAAGCGCAGCCAGTGGGCTCCTGCCCTGGCAGGTAAAGCCAATTGTTTCACCGGCTTCTAAGCTGGGTTCAAGGTGGTTAGCCTGGATCTTCAGTGTCAGGGACTGAACCCAGGAGATGCTGTAGAGCTGTGGGTTGGGCCAGCAGTTTCCTCCTGCTGGTTGAGGAAGTGGGGATGGCCTGAGGGCTGAACCTGGGGAAAAGGACAAGAGAGGATAATTTTATTACAAACTAGACAAAAGACTTGGTAGGGTGCCTAATTGGGGTGTGGCTTAGTGGACTAGTGAGGTAGGTGTAGGAGGGACAGATGAGAAATAAGGAGCCGGGGCTCAAAATAGATCTACAGGAAAGTGTTTGTTTGGCACCTAAAACAAATTATTCCTGAGAGCCAGAGGGCCTGCATGTGGCTACGGAGGTGTAGGGCAGCAATTATGAACAGTTTCTTGAATTAAGAATAGGGATATTTGAGAGCAAACAGCCATGCTGGATTAATTACTAATTGGGAGAGAAAATGGGAGAGTGTTTGGCAATCAGGCTAACAGGGAGCAAAGGAGAGACTGCCTGGCTCAGAAAGCAGAGTAGTACAGAATTTAGAAAGAATTATTTTGGGTTCTGGTTAGGAGGAGGAATAGCTAGATAAGGTAAAGAAAGAGTGATAGGAAGGGCAAGAGCAGAAGGCAGGTTAAATTAGGCAGATATGCAGGTTAAAATTAAGATGGACACAGGCTTATTACTAAAGGCTTACAGAGTATACTTTCATACAAGAGTGCTACACAGTTAAATTCTAGTCGGGTAAAGGAAAACAATAAGTTCCATGCAAATATTCCCAGACTAAAGCAAGAGGCAAATAAATTAAAATTTTGCTGTGTTCTCTAAAGAAGCACCAGCAACGAAAACCTCACACTATTGCTGCAATCCTAGCATCGAAAAAGCAGCCCAGAATGAGCCAGCAAACACAGCAACCATCAATACTTTGGTGCAGCCAAACACAGCCAATGGGCTCCTGCTTCCAGTGGGTGAAAGCCAATCATTTCACTGGCTTCTGAGCTGGGCTCAAGGTGGTTCGTACCTGGATCTTTGGTGCCGAGGACAGAACCCAGGAGATGTAGTAGAGCTGTGGGTCGGGCCGGCAGTTTCCTCCGCCGGTAGTGGAAGCAGGGTGGCCCTGAGGCTGAGCCTGGGGAGAAGGACAGACTAATGTTTAGATTAGGTGAGCTAAGTAAAATGTCCAAGGTATTTTCATAGATAGATACACAGACAGACACCAGACAGACAAACAGATAGACAGAAAGATGCTCTTCCTTCACATTTTTGCTCATTTTCAGCTTTTTGGCATTCGTATTTACAGAGCAACAGATTTGCAGACTTAAAATTCATACCTTTTATGAACAATATTTAACTAATTGAATAGGCATTGCTGTTTTGTTTTCCAGTTATGAGTAACATTTGGTACAACTCTCTTTTGAAACCTGTGATTTGGAATTCCTTTGTCATGATTTGTATACAGCATGCTAAACATGAGCTGCTGACCTATCAAAACACTACTCACAGTTCTGTACACAAACTATCACTGTCTGGGCTGCTCCTCAATGAGCGATTGGATGCCAGGTTTGTTGGCTTATTATTGTGCCCTGTAGTGTCCATGAGCCCTCTTGGCTATGCTGCAGAACTCTGGAGGCTGGTTGGTGTGTAACTGCCCTCTGACTCAGTTACCGGGATCTCTGTGGTCATAGGTGCTAAAGGTGTCCATGTTGCCAGGGGCCATTAGCCCAAAGTTCTTATTTTTACATGGTTTTGCCTCAGACTATATTAAGTGCCCCTTGGTGTATTGGGCATGGATCATGCTAATGCCCTGTGTCAGGTCATTGATCAGGGAAATCCCAGTGAAGATGTGTGAGCTTCCAGTGTCATCAGGGCTGGTCAGGGAAATCCCAGTGTGAGCATGTGTGAGCTCCAGTGTCATCAGGGTGCTGGTCATGGAAATTTCAGTGTGAGCACGGTGAGCTTCAGTGTCATCAGGGCTGGTCAGGGAAATCCCAGTGCAAGCATGTGTGAGCTCCAGTGTCATCAGGTGCTGGTCAGGGAAATCTCAGTGTGAGCATGTGAGCTCCAGTGTCATCAGGGCTCTGGTCAGGGAAATCCCAGTGTGAGCATGTGTGAGCTCCAGTGTCATCAGGGCGCTGGTCAGGAAATCCCAGTGTGAGCATGTGGAGCTCCAGTGTCATCAGGGTGCTGGTCAGGAAATCCCTGTGTGAGCATGTGTGAGCTCCAGTGTCATCAGGGTGCTGGTCAGGAAATCTCCAGGCGTGAGCATGTGTGAGCTCCAGTGTCATCAGGGTGCTGGTCAGGGAAATCCTAGTGTGAGCATGTGTGAGCTCCAGTGTCATCAGGGTGCTGGTCAGGGAAATCCCAGTGTGAGCATGTGTGAGCTCCAGTGTCATCGGGTGCTGGTCAGGAAATCTCAGTGTGAGCATGTGTGAGCTTCAGTGTCACCAGGGTGCTGGTCAGGGAAATCCAGTGTAAATATGTGTGAGCTCCAGTGTCATCAGGGTGCTGGTCATGGAAATCCCAGTGAGGCATGTGGAGCTCCAGTGTCATCAGGGTGCTGATCAGGAAATCTCAGTGTGAGCATGTGTGAGCTCCAGTGTCATCAGGGTGCTGGTCGTGGAATCCCAGTGTGAGCATGTGTGAGCTCCAGTGTCATCAGGGTGCTGGTCAGGAAATCTCAGTGTGAGCATGTGCAGCTTCAGTGTCATCAGGGGCTAGTCAGAAATCTCAGTGTGAGCATGTGTGAGCTCCAGTGTTATCAGGGTGCTGGTCAGGAAATCCCAGTGTGAGCATGTGTGAGCTCCAGTGTCATCAGAGGCGCTGGTCAGGGAAATCCCAGTGTGAGCATGTAGCGAGCTCCAGTGTCATCAGGGTGCTGGTCAGGGAAATCCTAGTGTGAACATGTGTGAGCCACTTGCACCTCATCAGAGGCTGGAACCGAAAACTGGTATGATTAACACTGAAGAAGCTGCCTCTTATTCCTGCTTCCACTCCAGTCACAATACAGTCCATATTCTAGGGTGTTGGAGGGAGTAATGGTGACAGACAGCTGCAGGCAGATGGCAGCCTGAAGCAGTGGAATGGAATGATGCACCCTCACCAATTGGGGGGTTACATATTTCTGTATTCATCATCCTCTCTCGCTTCATTACTAAGTACACCACATTAAAAATATGATCATTTTCCTGTAGACATCATCTGTTCCTGCTGCCCATGTGTACACATGATGTTATACTCTTCTGTTTATGAATCACAGCTGGTTTCTGATGTCACAAACAGGACCCGATCATGGACCCAATTTTCAAAAGCCCTGAGAATGCAGCAAGCCCATGGGGAGCATATGGCTGCAGGGCATGCAGCATTCTCTCGGCTGATTGGGATTTTCAGTCCTATGTGCCAAATGTGGCATGTTAGACCAGCTACCGCCTGGTCTAACGCACCATTGAGGACCCTTTACAGGGCTTGCACCAAATATTTAGTTCACACTGCCGTAAAGTTTGGACATTGTTGCAACAGTGCCCAATGCACTAAAACTGGGCACAGATTCGTCAATGAGTTTGGCACAGTTGCTGCTTAAACAAAGGGTGACACAGGGCTTGACACAAGCCCTGTGTCAACTTTTGAAAATCAGGTCCTATAACTTCACATGCAGACAAACAGGATGAACAAATAATGTACAAACATACTGAACACACGAAATTTGCCAGCAGACGAAGGTCTAGAGGTCTATCAAGTCTGCTCGTATGTGCAGCTAGCACCCTGTATTCTACAGCTGCCTCACTCCCACCCTTCCCTTCCTCCTCCTCCCTTGGCCCTCCCCTTGCCTTGCCTTGTCCCAGCCCCTTTTGAAGCAGTCCACTGTTCTACTGGATACCACTTCTGCCAGTAATGCATTTCACCCAGCTACCACTCTCTCCGTAAAAGTGTCGCCTCATCTCTCCTGAACCTTCCTCCTCCAGTCTCATATCATGGCCCCAGGTGTCCCTCCCTCCCTCCCTCATGTTGAACAGCCTCTCTGTACCTGTCTTGTTTATTCCTTTAATGTACTTGAAGGTTTTAATCATATCCCCCGTCCCTCCTCTCCTCCAGTAAGTACATGTTCCACTCCCTCAGCCTCATTTCATACGGTAAGTCCCCAGCCCCTTGATCATCTTTGTCACCTGTATTGCACCCCTCCAGTAACTTAATGTCCCTCTTCAGATATGGGTACCAGTACTCCAGGTGTGCTCTAACTTATTATCTATACAGTGGCAGAATCACCTCCCCCTCCTGGAGGATATACCCTTGCAATGCAGCCCAGTATTTGTTGGCCTTTGCAGCTGCCTTCCTACATTGTGCTGAGTTGTTTATTGACCCCATAATGAGCACCCCAGATCCTTCTCCTCCTCCTCCTCTGTCTCTGCTAGCTGCACTCCCCCAGCTGGTAACTCCTCCTTGGGTTTTCACCTCAAATGCAGCACCTTGCACTTTTGGCATTGAACCCCAGTTGCCAGGTGTCTGACCAGGTTTTCAGCTTTGCCAGATCATCCTGCAACCCCTGCCATCCCTCTAGGTCTACCACCACTGCTCCCATCTTGGTGTCATCAGCAAACAGACTGGTCTTGCTCTTGATGCCCAATGATATGTCCGTAATGAATATCCCAAACAACACTGGTCCCAACACCAAGCCCTGCGAACACCGCCCATCAATACCCTTGGGATGAGGTTCCCACCCACCACCACCCTCTGTTGCCTTCCTGAAGCCAGTTTCCTACCCACCTCACCAGCTTTGCACCTGCCCCTGTGCCTTCCACTCTTCCCAGCCTCCCATGTGACAGCGAGTTGAATGCCTTACTGAAGTCCAGGTGCAGGACATCCACTGTATGGCCACCGTCCATTGCCTAGTTACCCAGTCATAGAACTCCACCAGGTTGGTTTGCGGATCTGCCATGTATAAAGCCATGTTGTCTGCTGTCCTGTAGTCCTTTGGTCTCCAGGAGGACACCAGCCACTCCTTCAGGATAGCCTCTATCATCTTACCCACGATGGATGTGAGGCTCACGGTCCTGTGTTCTCTGGTGTTCATCCTTGGGGCCACTCATGTGGAGGGCACCACATGAGCCATTCTCCAATCCTGAGTGCCCACCTGGAGTGTAGTGAGGTATTAAATAGGTCTGCCAAAGGTACCACAGGATCTCTGCCAGCTCCTTCAGTACCCTGAGGTGGATGCCATCTGGGCCAGGTGCATTGTCCACCCTCAGTGCCTTCAAAATCTCCAGAACCCTGCCTCCATGATTTCCCCATCTGTTACCCCTCTCCCCATGTTTCTGCCCTCCCTCCCTCCCCTTGGGTATAACCCCCTTTTCTCCTTAGTAAATACCGAGCAGAAGTAATCATTTGGTGCTTCTGCCTTATCACCCTACTTCCACCCAACCCCCTCTTCCTAGTCCTTACTATGTGGCCGTTACAGTTACTTTTCTCACTGATGTACCTGAGATGTCCTTCTCCCCTTCTTAATGCCTTGCGCCAACCTGAGCTCTATAGATGCCTTGGCTGCCCTTACTGGCCTTTTCACCTCCTTCAATTCCTTCTGGTACTCCTCCTGTCCTCCCTCTCCCTGTTTTCTTGTACCTCCTAAAGGCAACTCTTTTCCTCCTTACCTTTTCCATCACCTCCTACTTACCAAGCTAGGTTTCTTTGCCCTAGCCTTCTTGCTCTGGGCCTTGCTGCAGGTTCTGGTTGCCTCCACTATCCCTGCTTTATGAGCTCCCACCTCTGGTTAGTGCCCATACTGGGTTGAATTCTGGCCAGGTACCCTTTACCCTACCCCCATCCTCCCAAAATTGGCCCTCTTGAAGTCTAGCACCCTTGTGCCAGATTCCACTCCTTCCTTACCCAAATCCAGTGTGAGCCATACTGAGTGGTGGTCACTCCCTTCAGTGGTTCTTCCACCCTAAGTTACTAGTGGGGTTACTAGTGGAGTACCTCAGGGCTCAGTACTGGGTCCAGTCCTCTTTAACGTCTTTATAGGTGACATAACAGAGGGTCTGGAAGGAAAGGTATGCCTCTTCAGGATGACACAAAGATCTGTAACAGAGTTGATAGGGGGTAGAAAGGATGAGAAGGACTTGGCAAGGTTGGAGGAATGGTCAGCATATGTCAACTTAGATTCATGCAAAGAAGTGCAAAGTAATGCACCAGGGAAATAAAAATCCAGGAGAAGAGTACACAATAGCAGGGAGGTACTATCAACAACAGTAATGGAAAGGGATCTGGGTGTAGTCATATCAGATGACCTAAAGGTGGGTAAGCAATGTGAGAAGTCAATAAAGAGAGCAGGGGATACTGGGATGCATAGGGAGGGACATCACAAGTAGAAAAAGGAAGTGGTTATCCTCTGTACAGACAGTTGGTGAGACTCCATCTGGAGTACTGCATGCAGTTTTGGAGACCTCATCTACACAAGGACATAGACAGGATGGAAGCAGTCCAGAGGAGGGCAACTAAAATAGTGCAGGGTCTACATCAGAAACCATATGAAGAGAGACTGAGAGAGCTTAATATGTATACCTTGATGAAAGGAGAAACAGGGGACATGATAGAAACTTTAAGTACCTCAAGGGTATCAGCAAAGTCCAGGAGGGTAGCATCTTTCAGAAAAAGGAATGTGTAAGAACAAAGGGAACAATTTAAATTTAGAGGGGGACTGCCCAGGTGTAATGTGAGGAAATTCTTTTCACGGACAGAGTGGTGGACGCATGGAGCCGCCTTCCTGGAGAGGTTGAGGGTCTAAAACAGTGGGGAATTCAAACATGCATGGGACAGACATAAGGCAATTATAGTGGGGGGTGGCAGAAGTAGGCTGTTGGTTAACTAGAATCTGCAGCTTATCCAATAGGTAGGAAATGGGCAGACTGGGTGGGCCAAGTGGTCCTTATCTGCCGTCAAAGTCTATGTTTCTAAGTTCCTCACAAACTCCCATTTACCAGCACAAGGTCAAGGGTATTCCCTAACCTGGTTGGTTCACTGACCATTTGCATCAGGAAGCTGTCCTGGAAGGCATCCAGCATTACCTGCTCCTTCTGTTCCTGGTAGTTGGAGTACTCAATCCACTTCTGACATGTTAAAGTTCCCCACAATCACCACACTTCCCTAATCGTGAGTCCTCCTGATCTGTCCCATTAGTTCCCTGTCTAACTCCTCTGTCTGGCACAGTGTCCTGTACACCACTCCCATCCTGAGAGTCCTATTCTTGGAATCCTGGATTTGCATCCATAGTGACTCCGTGTACCCTCCTCTCCTTCCTCCTGTACACACTTCAGTCCTCCTCTCACATATAGTGCCACCCCTCCTTTTCCAATCACTCTATCCCTACAAAATAATGTACCCTGATATAGACAGGTCCCAGCCATTGTATTGAGATCGCCCATGTTTCTGTGATGGCTGCAATGTCCACCTTCCCTCTGCCATGAGAGTCTGTAGCTCTGCAGTTTTCTTTCCAACGTTCCTAGCATTCAGGGTGACCACCTTCCACCCTCCCTCCATCCTGCCCTCCTTTACTAGCATCACCACTAGAACTTGCCCTTTGTCCTTTGTCACTGTTATGGTGGGTAGCTCTATGGCTTTCAACCTGTGGTCTCTGCATGTCCCTTTCCACTTGCCACTCCCTGCACCTTGTTTAAATTCCCAACTTCTTCTATGTACCTCCATCCTCTGTTTCAACACTTTCTTTCCTCCTCACTCAAGTGTAGTCTGTCCTTGGCATAGAGACTACTGTCCTCCCAGGTCCCTCCCACCCCCCACCAGTTCTGGACCCTTTAGCATGACACAGGTTCTTAGCCATCCATTAAGTTCCTGTATTTTCAGCTTTCTTGCTGTGTTTACCCTGGGCACTGGAAGTATCTCTGAGAAAGTTACTGATCTTCCTGCCCCTCACATAATTGTCCTAGTTCCTCAAACCTCCTCTGGGCTATATCTACCATCTTGTCAGCCAGGTCATGCAGCCCCAAATGTATAATTAAATGAGGCTTGTCCTACCCCTTCTAGCATATTTTAGAACAGATTTCCCAACCCTTGCAGCTGTCATTCCGGCATGGCCTCCACTTAAATGCAACTATGCCTCTCCCTTTGCTACCATATCTGACTCCTCTTAGTATTGGGTCCCCAGCACTAAGATTCCACCCTCTTACTAACTGCTTGCTTCCCTTCCTCCCTACCTCTCACTCCCAGCTCCTCTTCTTCCTCCTGCACAATAGTTTCCCCTTCTGTCCTGTTGTAATTCCCCAGCAGAACTTCCTCCACTCCAGTTTCATCTGGACGTCTATCAGTTGCTCCTCAATTTCATCCCTCCTCCTCCTCCTCCTCCTCCTTCCTCTAGTACTGTAAAACAATTTTCTGAAGGCCCTTCTCCATTTCCCGCTCATCCATCTCATAGTAGCCCATTCCCACCTTTCAACTCCATGAGTGTTGCCACTTCTCTTTCCTTCCCCTGACACTGTTCTTCTTGGCTTGTAACCCCTGTCTCTGCTTCCTTCTTCTGACCCTCTCCTCCCCTGTGTTGGCCCAAATTGCCCTCTCCTCATCTCTCCTCCTCCCTCCCTTTAGTGTTGGGCTATAACCTCCTGTAGTCTGCCTTGCCTGTCTTAGTTCCTCCTGTAGATCCTCCATCTCCTTTCCAAGTTTCTCTATTTGGTTGCACACTAAACATCCCCCACCCTGCACACAATTTTTAGAAAGATTTACGTACTACAGTTATTGCAGCCTACTACCCTACCCATTGCTCTTGTTGCCCACCAGTGACCCCTCCACCCTTCCAGAAGAAGGATACCCAATGCTTCCCAAGTCTCCTCTCCCCATCCATCATTGCAAAACATTCTTCTCCTTTCTCAATTTCTTTACCCCTTTGTCATACACTTTAGACAGATTGAGCAACTGCTTTTACGTTCCTATCCTCCTGTCCACACCAAAAAGAAACTAAGCAACTATTGCACAGCCTCCTTCTAACTCCTACCCATCCTTTCCACAATGCAAACACCGCATGAAACAGTTAACAATGAAGTCCTTGTCTTGCAGTTACTTCACTTCCACTGAGGTAGCAGTCACCTCTTCACTGCTGCAGTTCTTTCCTGGACATCTGCTTCTGCTATGACAGGTGCATGTCCTTGCCTTTTGGGGAATGATGTCAGAACCCTGGTATAAAGGAAATTATATGCCTTGGGTGGGTGGGGTGAGTGGCGGGGGTGGGACTAGCCGTGCCTCCCAGAAACAATTAGGTAGCTGAGGCACCTGGCCAGACAATTAGCACCCTTCCCTTCTATGCAGTAAACTTTGCAGCTAGTGAAGACAGCAAAAACAATCACAACTCCACTAAAAGCACAAAAATAGGTTTGATACAAGAAGAAACAGGTCACCAACTCAAACAGCCTCACCAACAACACAAAATAGGCTTGAAATTAGAAGATATAGGTTTCCAATTCAAAGAAACAGCCCCACCAGAACAACCCCAATAAAAGCACACCAAATAGGTTTGAAATCAGAATAATCAGAAAAAGCAGAAGAAACAGGCCTCCAATTTAAATAAATGACAGCCCACTTACAGCACACTAAAATAGGTTTCAAAATTCCAACAGCCCCAAAACAATACTTTACTAGCTCCTTAGAAGTAGTAAGAAAGAAAAAAACTGCTACCAAGTGAAATCAACAATTAACAGTGTAAAAGCAGCAAGGAGCAGCTATTACAATGGAGCTGATCCTCCCTTCTAGTTTCTTCTGACCAAAGTGCTAAGTACAGAAAGTGCCCAAGGACAAGGACTCTGTTACCATACACATTTCCTTAGCAATCAAGAATAAGTGGAAGATAGAAATGGAAATCGCTAAAATTATGCATAATTTCAAAAGTTATCACCAGGTACCACCGCTCTTTACAACTCAAATACTGAGTTAGATACTAGCATTGAAATTATGATACAAGCTTATCAGTGCGTTAGACTCTTATGGTATAAGATTGCCATTTTGTGTAGTTTGGGCAAAAGAAGCGCTTGGTGAAGATGACTGGTTCTTTCTAATCAAATTGTGCAAGACTTTGGAGGAATTAGAAAGTATCAGTATTTGCCTACAAAACATTTCATCTGTCAGTTTCTTAACATTAATATATTTATGACATAATAAGATTCATCATGAGTATATTTTTATTTCATCAGACTCACAGCTGCTATAGCGGTAAGGTCAGCACTCCTTTATTTGGCTTACCACAGCTCTTGTAGAATCATAAATTCATTTATTTCATTCAACACAGCAACAAAAGCCAAATAAATGCTTAGAATAACCATCGTGTACTTTATATCCTTATTTGTCTGAACGGTCTCCAGTGCAGTATTGAGCGATTTTTACTTTACTACTACAAGCTCGACCATCGCTATTCTGAGCATTAGCCATCGCCCATGTACTGCTGACATTTCAACATCAAACAATGATGTCTTCCTCAGAGTGTGGTTTGAGGCTTAATGGCTCTAGTTAAAACCCATACCTTAAAAGGACAGTACAGTTTGCACAAAAGATCTAATTGAATGCAAATGTCCATAGCTACAAACAAAGTGCCTAAGTGCAGAAAGTGCCAATTAATAAACGTGCAAAAGTGCAATGGTGCAAACAGGTACAAAATCCTCATTATTACTAAATCTATGTAAAAATAATTAACTATCATGCTAAATAAATGCATACTGAGATAGTTACCACTAAATAACATATTAAACAACAGATTAATATTTTATTTCTCTCAGATGTTTTAAAGTAGATTGCATTACAAATTTTATAATTAATTCCTAAGTTATTAACAATGGTGGCACTAGTAATATTTAACAATTCCATCCCTTACTTTTGACTTTAGATACTGGATTCATACTGTGGCTGTATTAGGAAGGTGGGTGCATGCACTTCTGATGGTAAATAGCACAACACCATAAAAACAACATTTTTTTAATTTAGTCATAGTTGGCATGGTCAGAGAACAAAGGCTCTTTTCATATGTATTTTATCCTCTGTTCTGCCCTGGAGGCCCCTTTCCGACCGACCTCCCAGCACTGTCACTTGGCTTCCCAGGGGTTACCTTCATCATCGTCTTGCACAGGAGTGTAGTTGTGCCCAGTCACCGGTGTGGGGCCTATGGGAGGGTGGGCTCATCCCACCTCCAGGGTGTTTTCCACCATTTTCTCCCCAGGCCCACAGATGTGCAATGGCTGCAATGTACATGCGCCACCTCTGTGGAGATGTCCCCGTGACCTGAATGTAGGGTCTCCTTCTTAGTGGCACTGCTGAGCTGCCATCCAACTACTACTGAGTGGCAGGCAAGCAGCAAGCCACATCATCCCCCCCTCCTTGAGGAAGGATGGCTGTCGTGAGACTCTCGATCCTTCCCTCTGCACCAGCTGCCGAGCAAACTGAGTTCATTCCTGACCCCAGGTTACTGGTGTGGCTAGAGGTAAGGCGCACAGTGCCTCAGCCTTCCACACCACTGGACCAAATGAGAATAAGGGCTTTTGATAACTTTAAAACCTTATATCTTAGTTTAGGAATGAAACACAAGGAAAAGAAAATGCTATTTTGTTTGAGAGAAATACTTTAATACTAATCAACTATACTATGACATCTTGTTTCTTTTCACTAACAAGTAATGTTGCTTTTAGACTTGGGTTCCAGTCCAGTTTAAATCCTGGCACAGGAATGTTTTTGGAGGCGGGCTAAACAATATAAGGCCTGGGGCTTCCTGTCTGTCCACCTTTGGGGCATGGCTTAGATCACAAGTGTGTCACAGAAATTAGAGAATTAAGCAATCAGAGTACCCCTGTCAGTCCTCCCCTTTGGGAAGCAAAGGTCTAAAGATCACTGAAATGGAGAAGTCGAATAGAGACACAACCTTAGAAGAGAAATGTGTGATACCACTCATCTGTGATCAGCAGTGCCACTAGATCTCAGGCAGGATTGCCAGGAGCAGGCACAGAACCTCGTTTGTTTTAGGAGGGTTAAGTCATAGTTACGGCAGCCACCCCATTTGGTATACTGGTTATCCAGCCAATTCTGTCACGAGTCCTTTCAGGCCACAACCATCCTCTGATTTTTGTCAGACAGCCACCTGGTGAATTATACAGTACCACTGTGACTGTCCCATAAGTATGGAGGGCATCAAACAATTTCAAACTGATCTCTAATTATGGGATTTGGGCACTACGATATGAGTGTTAACTTTTCACTGACCTGTTCTTGGATTTTGGTCATGAGGACAGTGTCACTAACACCACACCGTTTGCTTAATGGATTTGATTTTAACATTTTGAAATGATGTTATTTATTAGACTGGATACTGGAACTGTACAGTAATTCCAAACACATGGAAATGTTGAAATCAGGACCATGCCTACAAGTTGAGACTAAGGCCCTTAAGCGAATAAGTGGCTCACACATTGTTTCTTTTCTATTATACAATGCCAAGAAAGAATCTTGAACTGTGATTGGTCAGTCTGGGGCTGGACCCATGGCGTTATCCCAGCATGGCCTTCAGGTCCAGTCTCAGCACTGTGAACTGTAAGAGATCTGAACCTCACCTTCAGGTTCTTGGCAATATTGGGAATGCAAATAATCACAAACAAGTTGCATTCGAGTAATAAACAAGTTTATTACTACAAAGGGATAAATCACAGTTGCCTAAGAGTTCTTACCAATATGAACCAGGGCCAGTGCTAAGCGTTCCCTACACCTCGAGGTTTCTCTGTAGTCTCTTGGGTCTCCAAGGTGTAAAGCCTGTGCATAACATTATATACCTGTGATAATTACTATGGTTACTAAAAGATAGAAACATTTCTAGTTACAGAGATGAGCCCTATTGGCTAAATTGGAGGTGGCTCCACGGTCCAAGATAACATTATATAATTCTGTAAAGTCATCAGTTTTAGAACAAAGACGTTCTTATACAAAGTCTTACATAACAAGGTGAAGTGGTGCACATCACCAAAGGATGGCAATGTTGCCTCACATATTACAATTACTTCAAGGACAGGTGTTTTGGCATCTGACAAGTAAGAAATAGACAGAAAATACATGGTATAATATGTGTGCATTAGCAAGCAAAGTGGGTTACAATAATATGTATTCATATCCTGACATCTACTCTTGTCACGGTAGATGCCTTTAGCCCTATGTATTAGTATAGCCTATGCCTAAACATTAGCTGTCTACAGTGTACCCCTGAGGGTATCAATTAGGTGCAGGGACCTCGTGTAACACACCTTACTGGCCTTTTATCCTTATCCTTATGTGACACCCTGGGTACCTCTCCCTCCCTCTTGCTCCATTTCTGTTGCTCCCCGATCCACTCACTACTGCTTCTATCCCATTGTGCCTTGCTTTGTAGATATCCATCCCCTCCCTAGTGAACACAGAGGCGAAGTACTCATTTAATACCTCTGCCTGGTCCCTCGCCTCTTCCACCTACCTCCTTCTGATCTCAATCTGCCAGGATGGCCTTAGTTTTCTCTGCTCCTCAATGTACTGGAAGAACCCTTTTCCCTCCATGTATCCCTGTGCCAGCCGCTGCTCTTTCTGGACTTTTCCCCCTCACCATCGGGGTGACTTTTCTAGATGCAAGATGGTACATTTCCTTTTCCTATCCCCTCTTGTTGTTTTGTATTTTTGTAGGCCACCTTCTTTTCTCTGACCACTACCTGAACCTCACTGGACCACCAGCATGGTTTATGTGACCTTGCTCCCTACGTTTCATCTTAGCGCAGGTTCTGACTGCCTCATGAAGTCCCATTTTATGACCTCCCATCTCTTTTCCACATTTGTCATTGATGTAATCCCTTCAAGTGATGCTTGAGAATATTTCCCATGCTCACAAAGTCTCAGCTGCTGAAGTCCACTGCCAGTGTCCTAGATCTCTCTCTCCCCCCACGCTTATTTGAAACCAGACAGTACTGTGGTCGCTCCCAGTCAGGGGATCCTCTACAACCAGGTCCTTACCAAATCCCATCTCCTGGAACCACGTCCAGGACATGGCCCTCCCTTGTGGACTCTATCACATGCTGTGTTAAGAACACATCCTGGAAGCTGTCCAGCAGCCTCTGCTCCTTGGACACCTTAGAGGACATGGTTCCCAGTTTGTACCTTGCATATTAAGGTCCCCATCAACACCGCTCCTTCCCTTTTGGTCCACACTGGGCAATGATGTTGTCCAGCAAACCATCCTCAGAACATCCCACATCCCGGGGGCCTATATACTACACCCTACTATATCCCTAGCATATTTCTGTTATTTATACAAGGTCTGTTTTTCTTGATATATAAGGATTTTCAGTTTGTCCTCTTTATGTTTACTTGCCAATGGCATAAGTGGACACGTTGCCATCACTGTGTGACAAGGCTTTGGGGGCTTATCCCCTCCACCAATCACAAACTTAGGCTAGCAGTTTCCTCCTAATACCATCTATCTTTGCCTACTCCTGTGGCCACTTTGATCTACTTAGCTGATCATCACAGTAGGAAAGCACAGCGGAAGCTGCTATAGTAAGGTGTACTGCCTTGAAGGTTCCTACTATGAACTTATATTGTGCTTCTTGTAAAGGCAGTTTATTTGTTAGGCATCCATCTCAGAGACTCTGGGCACCATACATTAAAATGTAACCAACACAAAATTTAAGGTAGATAAACATGCAGGTCAGTTAATAACTTAAAATATTAAACTTTCAAATTCAATTAAAATACATATGATTACTAATATCTGATTATTAAGCAGTCCCAAATACTTCATTAAACAAGTAAGTGTTTAGCTTAATTTTAAAAGCTTCAGCAGATGGGGCTCCATGAACATCTGGTGGCAACAAGTTCCACAACCAAGGCACAGCAACATCAAATACTCTATCTTCTGAAGACTTGAGACGGGAGTATGGAACTACCAGGAGCCCTGCCTCAGAAAATGGAGGGGCATAGTGAGTCTACTCAAGCTAAAGATCTTTCAGGTAACCAGGTCCAGATTGTTCAGGGCCTTATATATCAACAAGCCTACCTTGAAGCTGATACCCCACTGCACCAGCAGCCAATGCAGTTCTGAGAACCAGTGTAATATGTGTAGACCACAAGGTCTCTGCAATCAGCCAGGCTGATGATTTTACACAAGCTGTAAAATGATGCCCCAGCTCCGCAGATAACCCTAGGTAGAGACATTGCAAAAGTCCAGTCATGAGGTGACAAATGAATGCACAAGCATCACCAGGTTTGTGGACTCTAGATATGGTTTGCACGCTATCTCCTGCAACCACTTGATGGCACTTCCTGTTTCTCTCGGCCCCCAAGTATTATTGCCATTCCTACAGTTCTCTCTTCCTCCCTTTCTCTCTCTCTCTCCTTTTTTCTCTCTCCCACCTCCTCCTCTCTCCCTCCTTCCATTCCTCTCCGTACTGATGTCTCCTGTGGCTCTGCCCTTCCGCCACTGCAAAAAAGGATCTGCCAGTATTACTGCTCCGCATCTGTCTTTCCACCTCCCCATACTGGTGTATCCATGCCCCTACATTTCAAAATGGCTCCACCGGTATTACTGCTCATGTAGTTGTCTCTCTCTCTCTCTCTCTATCTCCTTTCAAACAACACCCCATGGTCCGGCACCAGGGTGCCTAACTTCAGGGACATAAAACTACTTGCCTCCACCACCTCGCCAGTCTATGACACTGTGATGCCCAACTCCCACTGCTACCAAACAACCCCACCACACTGTGCGATACCAGGGTGTCCAACCCCAGTGCTGCTAGACAACACCCTCCTGCTGCATTTCACAACACCTGGATGCCCAGCACCTCATGCCAGCAATGGCACACCAACACTGGGTGCTCAATCCTAGTGCTTGACTCAAAAAAAATCATCCATCATCATTTCCTGTTTTACCTGAAAAAGAAAACTGTGCAACAATGTCTTTTTTATATTTTGAGCCAGATTTTCACATAGACTTTGTTTCCACCTTATCTCATGAACATGGCAGGTGTCGTTTTCAAATCCACTCCCAAACCTGTTTTATGGTCATTCCACAAAATCACATTTCAGGGGATTTGATAAATGTCACCTGTCATGCTGATTTGCTGGGGTTATAAAAATACTATCTTGCAAATTTGTGGTCACAGTCTAAGAAAACAACAGTTATGTTTTAACCTCTTAATTTCCCACTCATGACAATTTCACTATTAAAACTTGTTCTTTTTAATTTTAACTGCTAAGCTATGTAGGTCCAGCATCTACACAGCATATACAAGCAAGCAAACAAGACTGGTGTTGGCCAGTCCTTGTTTTACTTAAACTACTTGCACTTAATAGTATGCTCTACATCACAATCATTTCCATAGCGACACACTGTGATGTCATAAACAGAGAATGGTGACTTCAGTGGATGTTAAGGCAGAAGCAACAGGTGAGGTGTGGGCAATGGCCCTGCTGTCAGAGAAATTACTTCAGTACTAACGATGGAGGAGAGACAAGTACAGAAAATTAAATACACAAGGCTAAATTTTTCCTAATTGTTATATTTTAAAAGTTTTCCTAGTGGCTAGAAAACATGCATCATGCCCATGCTTAGTATGTACTGTGCAGTTAGGAGTGTCATAATACTTTACTTTGCTGTTTTGCTAACATTTTAAATATGCAGTATGATAGTATATTGGAAATATGACTTCACTTTCACTCAATCTTAAAGGAGATGGGAAATTATTTTTACAGTTAACTGCAATTCCATATTCCTTTCATGCCAGTTCTGTATTCTGATATGCTTTGATGACTTTTTATGTTGTACGCTTGCACACCAACATCTTGTGTAGTGCAGATTTGGAGCACGGTAGCTGTTGGGCGAATGCAGGGCATGCGCCAGTAGGTCGTCCCTCATTCCCGATCAGCCTGCATGCGGTGCCACACCATGCATACTAATGTGGTGAGCACATCTAAGGAAAGGTCTGCTGCAATCGCGAGCAAAGCTCATCACACGTAGCGGACCCTTCCTAAGTGCTTTACAGCTAGAAACATGGCAGCACAGTGGCCACTAAACTGCCGACTTGGGGTGCCCAATCCCCGGTTGGCTTACCCTGCCCCTCAGGTGTGTGCCGGCCAGGGAGCCCACTCCCTAACCGGCCAGAATGTGTGGCCCCCCAGCTTTCGTTGTTTGCCGGTGGGGTGCCCAATCCCGTTGGCATCTGTCCCCTTTCCGCTTTAATGTGCCGACAGGAGGCCCTCCCCTCAGCATAATGCCCTCTTCTGTGCCAGCGGGGTGCCCAATCCCCATTGGCTACTGTACCCCACTCAAAAGAAACCACCTGTAAAAAGAAAACTGTCCACAATGTTTTTTATTCACTACCTGTAAACAGAAAACGGTCCCTCAGTCTCCCTACCCACCACCTGCACTCACCCACTGTGCACCCTGCCCACCACCCACCCACCCCATACTTACCTCTCGGAGCATGGGCGCAATGATCTTTTGTGGACCGGAACCCGTCTTCACTCTTCAAAGCCGACCGCAAACTGAGGAAATGCGGTAAGCTGCATAATGGAATAAATAGGGTTTTTCAACTTTGATGCATATCTCGGGCATGTTTTGGAATTTTGCACCAAATTTTCAACATGGGGTTTTGGGACCCCTCCACATGAATTCTGTCACTGTTATGACATTATTCGGTCCCGAAGGTGATTTTGCAGTCACTGCGCGTAATCACCTTTCAGGACTCACTTGCTGAGGACAGTGACAGTGTTCATAGGTGGACTCTCAAAAGCCTATGTTGCAAATTGTAGGAAAAAATCCAAAATGGCTGTTTTATTGAGCGTAAGTTATGAATTGTTATGCACGCTATAATCTCTTGCAAATTGACAATATTTTCATGCCAGATTTTCAACATTGTCATTTTCTACACCTCCTTATGAACAGTACAGTTGTCATTTTCACATCCTGGCGAAATGTGTTTCCTCATTTCCGGCTCACAATCGCAGTCGCTTTGGGAAATCAGTGTTCAGGGCAGATTATGAAAATGATAGTAACAATTTTCATGAGCAGAGGTTCTAAAATGCCTATGTTGAAAATGTGGTGATGATACTCTATAAAATGACTGTGTTACTGAGTGTGTTGCGCAGTTTGCACGCTGCTCGTAACACTGTGCATTTGTGATATTTTCACTCTGGATTTTCACCATTGGCATTTTTCTACACCTCTTGATGAACAGTACAGCTGTCATTTTACATATCCTGCCGAAATGTGTTTTCAGCATGTCTGGCTCAGAATAGCATGTCGCTGTCTTGAAATCACTTTAGGACAGTTTGAGGAAATGACAGTGACACTGTATGTGAGCAAAGGTGCTAAAATGCTATTTTAAATATGGTGCTGAAACTCCATAAAATGATCTGTGTTACAAGTGTAGTGTTGCGTATTTCACGTATATTCTGTAACTTCGCAAATTTGCAATATTTACATGCCACATTTTCACCACTGCCATTTTTACACCTCCTTATGAGACAGTACAGCTGTCATTTTTCATATCCTGCCAAAAATGTGTTTCCACTTTTCTTTTCTAGAAATGACCAATGCCAATGCGGCATTGACAAATGCTTGTTTGATACATGATCTAGCTTTGGGGTGCCTTCAGATCTACATTGAGTTCCATGCTCTCCACCAGCTCCTGCTCAAGAGTTTCATATTTCTGTGACATTCTATGACATCAGAAACTCCGTTCCATGCTATTCATCTGAATAGCCTGGAATAAGTGTTTCTGATGTCATGAAATGTTTAGGCAATATGAAAACAGAGAGCAGCAGCTGCTGAGCACAGAGGGATTCAGAGTTGTCACAAAGGCAACACATTTAGATTATTAATTAAACAAGAAAGCCCAAAACATATCAGAATAGTTGGTAGCCAATAAAAGAACAACCAGAGGGCATCTAGAGGTCTTAAAACTGTTTCCTATCACCTTTAAGCAAGGGCAAAGAATACATATGAATAAAGACACAGTGAGCAGAATAATGCACTGCCTGAATACCTTGACCTCTTTCGTTACTTAGATTTTTAGGCAATGGGAAGGGATAAGAAGCAGAAAGGAAGGATTTTAGCCAGTGCATGCAACATACTGAAAGATAAGCTTTGTTTCCATCGCATCAATAAAGAACAGATATTGTGCCAGGGTGGGTTACATAAACAGACAATTCCTAAGCTGTGTGAGGCGTTAGATCAGCATCCGGAGATTGTCATCAGTGGAAACTTTGCTTTACAAGGAACTGACAAATTACAAAGTGGTCTGCGTTTCTGACTGTGGACCCATTCAGAGGAGTGCTACTGTAACAAATGATTAACCACTTAGGGTATTTAGTACATGGAGGTAGCATACCAAAGAGCCGGTTGCAGAAAGAGCAGCGCTTATGATCCAGAAAAGGATACTAGTAAAGAAGAAATATCAAAATTGTTGGGTTTTTTTTGCATCTCTGCAAACCACAGACACATACTGTATAGTTGCAATCCCAGTGCAAGGCATCAGGGTATACAAATCCTTATATAAATCAAGCTGGCAGGTTTTTCCCAGAACACAAATCATCTTTTAGTCAGGCTTGTACTTTGATCCATTACAGGCTGAGAATAACTAACTAAATGTTTCCATCCTGTTAGGGCTCCTCAGTGTAATGCAGTCGCTGTTTCAGTCAAGTACCAAGTCTAACAAAATGAGACTCGCATTCAGTACCTCAGGAGTACCCGTGCCAAAGAGGCACTTTGCAGGAGAGCAGTGCATAATCAGAGCACCTCAGATTCCACAGCCATTACTCTCTCGCCTTATGTACTATACACTACAATTTTTTACTAAATGAAAAAGAGGATTTTATGGCAATACAGGTGTCTTGATTCCATGCAGACTACGACTACTCTCCATTTCTACTACATGCATCATTTGTAGCTTACAGTATAAGCATAGGACTAAATGTAATTCAGTGAGTTCTCAGGGATGTCAGCTGAAGTGCAATATACAGTACAGTAGTTCATGAGGTGTAACAGTTATCCATTCAGGGTGTGCTGTGATTTCTTCTGTCTTTAGGTACCCTAAATTGGATTATTTTATGCAGAGATAACCATGACGTGTTGTCACTATATATTTATATAATTGTTATTTTCTGCTTACATTTGTCACAGTAGGCTGCATGTTTTTCTTTTTAAGAGAAAGACATTAGCTAGCTAAGATCCACATCAAATCATGGGGTCCATACTCAGTGCTAACACTCCTGTGCAGTACTGGGGAGGGAGCTGCACAGATGAAGGTTCCATCCTTCAGATGAGACTTTAAACTGAGATTACTTCTACCTACTTCTAGTGGTTGTGCATATGGCAGCTATATGCTCTGACAATATTCAGAAAATACCAGAGGAAATCCCTAGTGTGCTGGTCAGCACGCAGTCTTTCAGTATTATAAGTCACATGATGTAAGCCAATCAGAGTTCATAACCATAGGACCTCTTATCATACACACAGTTTTCATCCATTCAGGAACATTAAAGTGAACTTTTCTACTTCAGAGGTGGGTGAGGAGCGTTAAACTATTTTTATAACATAAAAATAGAATGTAAATGTAATATGAATAACTCTACCTAACATGAGTGGTTTGTAATAAGTTTGGGCCTCTGAGGGAGGTCTCTTAATGTATAAGAAAGTCATTAAAAGGCCTGCTGCCATTCTCGCGAAACTAAAGGCAGATGTTCGTGAGGGAGGAGGGAGCCAGGCAATTATTGTCACAGCAGCCCAGCAAGGGAAGAGCACTGGGGGCACAGCAGCCCCTGACCCAGAGAGTTTCGGTAGCCACAGCCGGAGTTAGGGTTTTGTCTCAGCCACCTACCCCAGCCCTGACCTCTATTAAATGGCCATAGTAGTAGGAGGAGAAGGAATCATCTTCATGGAGCAGCACAGAGCCTAAGACTGCTGAGCAGTGGAAGGTGACACCCTCTAGGAGGAAGGGCTTCATACGAGAGAGGTCAAGGAGGAGCTGATCACTATTTTGGAACTTGGACTGGAGAAGAGGATGAGTCTGTATTGGCATTACGGACTATAGAGGAGGGTGAACAGCTGTGTACCATCTCAATCTGTAAAGTGGTAAAAGAATTATAGTTAGGACTGTATTTAGTACTGTATTATGTTACCTTGAAAGTATAGTTAGTGAGGGACTGTATGAGCAAGGGGACATGGGTGGGGAAATTCATTAAGAAAGGCTGTGCAGAATTATATCAAAGATCTCCAGTATACAACAGATTATAAAAGTAAAATGGGAACAAGAATTACGGATTAAGTTAATTACAGGGAGGTGGGCGACAGTTTGGCAAAACACCTGAGTACCATGTGTCCCCAGAATGGAGAGCATTTGTATGGAAAATAAGATTTAGGTATTTCAGAGTGCCAGTGCACATGGCTAAATGGCATAAAGCAATACCTGGTAGCTGTTGGAGAAGGTGTGGAGTACAGACAGCCAACCAAGCACATGTTTTTGGGAATGCCCAGACCTAAAGGAATTCTGGGAAGGGATACAGAGGATATGAAGGCAAGGTTCAGCATAATGACACCATTACGCCAGAGCACGTGATATTAGGGGTATGTCCAACAGAGCTTAGAGAGAGAGAAGCCAGATACCTCTGGAATATATTGATAGCCGCAGCTGGTAAAGCAATTACCAGAAGGTGGCTCTCACCAAATGCCTCACAGTGGAGGATTGGAGGGAGGTGGTAGAAAAGATAAAATATTTGGAAGGATCACCTATTCCCTGAGACAAAGCTACCGTAGTTTCAAAGTAGATGTACGAGATGGAAATTAGAGTAGAACAGAACACAATGATTGATTTAGTGATGTTAAGAAGGAAACCGGGAAACTGGGTAGAAAGATGAGAAATTGGGAGAAGGGTGGGGTGAGGTGAGTGGGCTGGGGATGAGATGCATCTCTCCTTTCCGTTCTCACCATTTCTTCCCGACTTTTGTTTTCTTTTTCTTTAATGGAGGCAAATAATGCGTGCAAGAAGGAGAGGATTAGTGGGTCAGAGGCAGCAGAGTATAAAGGAAACTAGTATGTTATAGATAGAAATATAATGCATTCAGCTATTAAAGATGAATAATTATATGCAAGATAAGAAAAGATGAATATGTAAATAGAAATTAGGCCATAGTTTTATTATATAGAAAAGATTGATGTAAGAGAAATTAATGTCTGAGTATTGGAAATGTGGAAATAAGGATATGTCTTTATTGGATGGAGATGGAATGTAAGATTTATCTACAGTTGAAGGAAATAAAGCTGAAATATAAAAAAAAAAGAAAGGCTGTGCACTGGTTAAAAATAAATAAATAAATTGTTTATAGTTAGCATTAGTTTGTCACTCTTTATGCTTAAGTGCAGTAGCTGAACATGTTTAATTAAGATAGAGAAGGAGGAGGTGGTATGGGAAACAAGGGATCTTTCAACTGGTATGGCAGAGGTCATTGGTGAGTGAATAGTGAATTAGGGCGGGTGGTAGGATACAACAACTGTGGCACCAATATTTCTGAAAATTGCGTGGAGAGTGAGGGGTTGTCTAGTGTGCAACCAAATAGAGCAGCTCAGAATGGTGATCAAGGGGCTGCAGGAGAGCTGAGGCAAACAAAGCAGGCTATAGGAGGTTATGGTACTGCAGAGAAGAAGGATGGAGGGAACGAGGGAGGGTGGTCACTCAAAGCAGTCAGGGGAGGAGAGGGTATAGGTTAGTGCAGGGGAAATGAGCCAGGGAACCCAGATCTAGGGGCACTGAGCAGAGGGAACAAAAGTAGGGTGGAGGGAGACAGAAGGAAGGAGAGGGCAGAGAATGGGGGCGGGAAGGGCAGAGGCAACGGACAAGGACTCAGAATGAGAGGATGGGATAGCATGGGGATGGCAGGAGGAGTAATAGGGAAAGGTCCTATAACAACAAGAGCACATTTGTGGGGGGATACGTACAGGGGTAAGAGGGTGGCTGGAATGAAAATGGGGTTGGGGAACCGAGGGGAACCTGCAACAGGGATGGAGAAAGGAATAATGTGCAGGAGGAGTAAGAAGAGGGAATATTGTGCAGGAGGAGGATGAGTTGGAGAGGAGAGGGGAGGGAAGGAGGAAGCGAAGCAAGCAGATGGAAATGGAGGGGAATATTAGTACTAGGATTTAATACTAAGATGTGTCAGGTGGGGTAGCAAGAGGGGAGGCATAGTCATATTTGGGTGGAGAAAATGCCAGGAATGACAGCAGAAAGGGTGGGGCAGTCAGTCCAGAAGTATTCTGGAAGGAAGGAGAAACCTCATTTGATAATACATTTGGGGACAAATGACCTGGCTGATAGGATGACAGATGTAGTACAGAAAAGTTCTGAGGAGCTAGGAGCATTATGGGACGGGGCAGGGAGATCAATAATGTTTTCAGAGATACTATCAGTACCCAGGGCATGCACAGCAAGAAAACAGAGACTGAGGTAGTTAATAAATAGTCAGGGACATGGTGTAATATCAGAGGTATGGGTTGGTGGGTGAGTGGGGAAGGATCTGGGAGGACAGTAGTCTGTATGCTAAAGATAGACTGCGCTTATGTGAGAAAAGCAAAATATGCTGAAAAAGAGGATTGGAGAGTACATTGAGGTAGCTGGGAATTTAAACTAGGAGCTGGGGGGTGGCGAGGAAAGAGAGCATGCAGAGGCCACAAGGGAAGCCACATGAGCTTACCCACAAAAGCATGGGCAAGGAATTAGGTGAATATAGAAAAGGGAAAAAGAAAGGGTGGGGAGGGGGAGGGGATGGAGGGTGGCCACCTTAAATGCTAGAAGCCTGGGGAATAAAATGACGAGCCACAGGCCCTCATGGTAGAGGGGAGAGTGGACATGGCACGACTGGGACATGGCAGCACCAGGGTACAGGATATTCCACAGAGATAGGGCAAATGGGAGAGGGAGGTGGCACCTCATTAAGGAAGGGACTGAAGTGTCGGGGGACGAGTCGCAGTCTCTCGGTTGCTAATCCAGGATCCAGAAATAGGACTCTACAGTTGGGTGTGGTGTATAGACCATCCTCCCACTCTCAGGAGTTGGACAGGGAACTAGTGGAGCAGATTAGGAGGACATGTGGTAAGGGAATGTGGTGGTTGTGGGGGACTTCAACCTGCCAAGAGTAGATTGGGGTACACCAACCATTAATAATAGTGGGAACAGATACTGCTGGACGCATTCCAGGTCAACTTCCTGATATAAATGGTCAGCAAACAAACTGGGGCACCCATGACCTAGTGCTGACTAATGGGGAATATGTGTGGATCTGGGAGTGGAAGAACCACTGGCGGGAGCAACCACCGGTCAGTATAGTTCATGCTGGATATTGGTAAAGAGAGAGTAGTATCCAAGGTATCCTGTGATGATAGCAACAGAAAATGAGCGACTGCAAAACAATGACTCATTTTCACTGGTAACATCAAGAGCTACCCTAAAGGTACCAACCCTACAGCGAAGCGACTGTAAGGAAGAGCGACTGGAAGCAGGCGATAGCGAAAGGAAGGGAGGGATAGGGGAAGGGTCCATAGAGGACTGTTAGCCTACCCAGCCAAGCTAGCCCCATGGTGTGTGATGAGGGTGGTAGCTGTGGCTGAGCAGGTATAGGGTTCATGGCTGGGGACCTGGAGGCTTACAATTTTGGCGCTACATGTGTGTCAGCACTTAATTTTTTACCGTAAATGTGGGTTGTGCCCTTTCCCAACATACACCCCCTGGGTTAATTATCTTTATTCAGGAGAGATTGAGGCAAAGACTCCAATGAGGGGGGTCATGAGAGGCCAACCCCCCCCAAAACCACTTTTTCTTTTGCCGGATGTCAAGTTACCGGCAAGTCTATATCTACAATTTGTTTTTCGCTGACAGACACTGCCATAATAGCGGTCACTATTTTGTGACCGCTTATTATGACATGGAACCTTATCCAATACAAAGGTACTGGACTTCAGGAGGGCCAGCTTTGTGAGGATTGTGAAATAGTAAGGGGTACTCAGCCAGAATTCAACCTAGGATGGGCACAAACCAGAGATGGGAGCTCATAAGGGGTTAGGAGAAGCAATCAAATCCTGTAGCAAGACTAAGAGTAAGAAGGCTAGGATGGAAAAGACAAGATGGATGAGCAGGAACATCATGGAAAAGGTGAGGAGGAAAAGGGTTGCCTTTAGAAGATACAAGAAACCAGGGTGGGAGAAAGACAGGGTGCAGTATCTGAAGGAAGCAAGAGAGCTGACAAGGGCAGTTGAGAGCTGCTAAAGCATCTAAGGAGCTTAGGCTGGCACAAGGCATTAAGGATGGGGAGAAGGGCTTCTTCAAGTCGTTAGGGAGAAAAGGAGCTGTAAGGAACAGATAGTGAGGATTAACAGGAAAGGGGATGGGTGGAAAATGGGGTTTAAGGCAGAAGCACTTAACAACTACTTCTGCTCAGTATTTACTAAAGAAAAGGGGCAGAACCCAAAGGGGTGGGAGGTCAGGAAAGAGAGGAAGGGGCAACAGATTGGGCCATAATGGAAAATAGGGTGCTGGAAGTCTTAAGGGAACTGAAGGTGGACAAGACACCAGGGCCAGATGGCACCCACCCAAGGTACTGAAGGAACTGGCAGGGATCCTAGTGGGGCCCTTGGCAGACCTGTTCAGTGCCTCTTGGAATTGGGGTGTGTACCTCAGGATTGAGAATGGCTCACATGGTATCCCTCCACAAGAGTGGCCCAAAGGATGAACTGGGGAATTATAGGCTAGTGAGCTTCACAGCTATCGGGGAAGCTGATGGAGACAATCCTGAAGGAGAGGCTGGTGGCTCTTCTGGAGGCAAATGGGAAGCAGGACAGCAGGCAGCATGACTTTGTCACTAGCAGATCCTGGCAGACCAACCTGGTGGAGTACTATGACTGGGTAACTAGACAGCTGGATGGGGGCATGCAGTGGATGCCCTGTTTCTGGACTTAAGCAAGACATTTGACTCTGTGCCACATGGGAGGCTAGGAAGTAGCTAGAAGGCACAGGCGTGGGTGCTAAGATGGTGGGATGGGTGAGAAACTGGCTAAGTGATAGGCAGCAGAGAGTGGTGGTAAATGGGGAGATCTCATCTCCAAGGATGGTGACTAGCAGAGTGCCACAGGGCTCAGTGCTGGGACTGGTGTTATTTGGGATATTCACTGCAGACATTTCCAGTGGGTACTAGGAGCAAGATCAGTCTGTTTGCAGATGATAGCAAAATGTGGGCAGTGGTGGATGATCTGGAGGGGTGGATGGGGTTGCAAGAAGATCTGGCAAAGTTTGAGACCTGGTCGGACACATGGCAGTTAGGATTCAGTGAAAAGTGCAAGGTGCTGCATTTTGGGACAAAAAACTAAAAAGAGCTACCATCAGGGAGGGGTTCAGCTTGCAGTGAAAGAGGAGAAAAGGATCTGGGGTCCTCATAACGGGATTGATGAACAACTCAACTCAATGTTGGAAAGCAGCTGCAAAATCAATACATTGTGGGTTGTATTGCCAGGGGTATATCCTCAGGAAGGGGAGTTATTCTGCCTTTGTATAGTTCACTAGTTGGGTTGTGCCTGAAATACAGCATGCAATACTGGCACCCATACTTAAAAAAGATATTAAGTTACTGGAGGGGTGCAGGGCAGGGTAATAAAATGATCCATGGTCTGGGGGACTTACTGTACAACAGCAGATTGAGAGAATTGAACATGTACTCACTGGAGGAGAGGAGGGGCGGGGGATATGATAGAAACCTTCAGGTACATGAAGGGTATAACAGTACTAGGATGGATGGGCTGTTTAAAAGTAAGGAAAGGGAGGGATATTAGAGACCATGGTATGAGACTGGGGGTAGGTTCAGGAGGGAGATAAGAAGACACTTTTTACAGAGAGGGTGGTGGCTGAGTGGAGCTGCTGCCAGAGAAAGCAGTGGCCTGCACAACAGTGAACAGTTTCAAAGGGATGGGACAGGGTGAGGAGGAGGGTTTAAGGAGGGGAAGGGAGGGAGGGCAGTTGCTAAGTAGGCAGCTAGCTGCAAATCGAGCGGACTTGATAGACCTACAGACCTGGCTTCAACGCCAAGAAATGCAAATTTAGCATATTGCAGCCAAGAATCCTAGGACAGAGTACTACCTGGGTGGAGTCCGAGTATCTACATCAGAGAGGAGAGGAACCTGGGATTGAAGTTCACTAGTGACCTGAAGCACTCACACACTGCAACAAAGCAGCAGCAAAGGCAAACAAGATGCTGGGATGCATATCTAGGGGATCAGTAGTGGGAGAGAGGAGGTTATATTGCCCTTGTACAGGTCACTGGTAAGGCCGCATCTAGAGTATGGAGTTCAGTACTGGTGCCCACACCTCAAAAGGACATTGACCTGCTGGAGAAGGTCCAGAGGAGGGCTGCAAAGATGATGTAGCAGGGTAAGGCATATGAGGAGAGGTTGAGGGCATTAAACATGTACTCCCTGGAAGACAGGAGAGAGAGAGAGAGAGAGAGAGAGAGAGAGAGAGAGAGAGACATGATTGGGACCTTCAAGTACTCGAAAGGGATAAATAAGGTTGATAAGGAGAGTCTCTTTAAGCTGGGTGGCAACCACATAACACGAGGGCAAAGTCTTAAGCTGGAGGGTGGGAGGTTTAGGAGGAGATCAGGAAGCACTTCTTCACAGAGAAGGTGGTGGACACTGGAAGCGCTGCCAGAAGAGGTAATCTTGTTGAAGACAGTGGGCAGCTTTAAGAGAGGCTAGGAGAGGTATAGGGGAGGGTAAGGCTCATGGGTAGGGAGGATGGGAGGAGGGGAGGGAGGGCAGGGACAGTAGCTAAAGCTGTGGACCCTGCAACATGAACAGATTTGATAGACCAAATGGCTTTCTTCTGCTGGCTTCTTAAGTATGTTCATATGTTTTGTATTAGCCTTTATCTGCTGGCTAATTTAGTATGTTCATATCTTGTGAGGTTTGGGCAGCCAGAACTATTCAACTTCACCTAGCATCCTCTCATCCAGTTCTCTCAAGATGACTATTTTATGCAATAAGAGATATCCCTTGTTGACCCTGTTAACGTGTGAAATGGTTTCTGTAATTGTCCACAACATTGGCAGGATGTTGCTGGGACATAACAGTTACTGTAATGTATGTGTCTAGTACTATAAATCACATGTGATTTCAGCCAATCACTGATGGACCTTTGGTCTTTTCTGCCGTCATTGTCTATGTTTCTATGTTTCTGTGTGTTTCTAAATGTGCTGGGTGAAATGTCTATTATGGTACAGTATATATATCCCATGTCCCCTGTATGTCAAGCAAGGGTTTCCCAGCCGAGTCATAGAAGATACCTTGGAAGTTCCTTTGATTTTGTTTTTGTTTGGTGAAGGGTGGAGAGTCTGTGTGTCTTGAAACCCTGTATATTGTAATCATTTAAACACTTTTCTCAGTTGCCAAGCCTTCTCCCATTGTGCTCAGTGGGGTGTCCACCTTTGAACCAGGAACTGCTAGACATAGAAAGATCGTTAGATGAAAACAGTTGCCACCTCATATTTTTAACACACAGCACTGTCAGAAAATTATCAACGGTACACTTGGTTCACAGAGAGAACATCCAGTCCAAGAGAGGTGAAGAAACATCTGATAATTCATAAATGATAAAATAAAGGAATAATGCATGACAGGGTGTGTGTGTCATGCTGGGATAACGCCACACCTGGGGGTTGGGCACAAGTCACAGGCCGAGGCCCAATGCCCCAGGTGGCGCGCATATCCAAAATGACACACACCCTGAATGCATTATTCTATTATACAATAGCTTGCTGTTATATATAAAATAAAAAATAATTTTAAAGAATATTTTTATTAGCGTGAAAAATAATTTTGTTTCTTAAGAGGAGATGCAAAAATAGGTGCTCTATGTGGTGCTGCATATTGGTTCTGTTACAGGGTCCCTGCACCTAATTGATACCTCAGGGTACACCATAGACAGCTAATGTTTAGGCATAGGCTATACTAATACATAGGCCTAAAGGCATCTACCGTACAAGAGTAGATGTCAGGATATGAATACATATTATTGTAACCCACTTTGCTTGCTAATGCACACATATTATACCATGTATTTTCTGTCTATTTCTTACTTGTCAGATGCCAAGACACCTCTCCTTGAAGTAATTGTAATATGTAGGCAACACTGCCATCCTTTGGTGATGTGCACCACTTCACCTTGTTATGTAAGACTTTGTATAAGAACGTCTTTGTTCTAAAACTGATGACTTTACAGAATTATATAATGTTATCTTGGACCGTGGAGCCACCTCCAATTTAGCCAATAGGGCTCATCTCTGTAACTAGAAATGTTTCTATCTTTTAGTAATCATAGTAATTATCACAGGTATATAATGTTATGTACAGGCTTTACACCTCAGAGACCCAAGAGATCCCAAGAGACTACAGAGAAACCTCGAGGTGTAGGGAACGCTAGCACTGGCTCCCGGTTCTGATTGGTAAGAACTGCTTAGGGCAACTGTGATTTATCCCTTTGTAGTAATAAACTTGTTTATTACTCAAATGCAACTTGTTTGTGATTATTTGCATTCCCAATATTGCCAAGAACCTGAAGGTGAGGTTCAGACCTCTACAAATTAGCGACCGTGTGCAGGCGATATTTGGTGTTTGCAAGTTTTCACTTGTTGCTATACATTTTCCTTTTCCCACAGGGACTGCAGGTGTACACTCGTAACACCTCTCCATCTTTTCTACCAGTTTGTAGATACTTGCAAAATCTGGCTGACTTTTTTTTTTTTTTTGGGTGTGGTCAATGCCATCTCGACCCACTCCATAGCAGCTTTAATTGCAAGCCTACAACTTATACAGTAGCCGGCTGTGTTTAAAAGTACTTGTGTTGTGGATCAATATGCAACACGTGGTCTTTTCACAGTTTGAATTTCGTTCCCTCCACACAATGGCCACAGTATCAGATATCTGCGCAGAACTAAGACTCGATGTCTCTAACTTTCTTACCTCCATGGAGGATGGGCTGACTTGCCGGGGCGCAGAGTCAGTCCGAAAACCCTGTACCGAAGTTTCAGCCCAGTTGTGAGAGCGACAATCAACCAATAAGCGTTGCGCTACAGGGTTGATGGTGGCTGCTCTCTGTCTGCTTTGGAAGCCTCGAGCGAGGTTTACGTCTGCCAGACCTGCAGATCGCATCTCTTAAGCAAGAGATGGGTTTACAGGAAACAGAATGTATTCGAATACAGCAGAACCTGGAGTCAGAACTCCAGTCTCTGCGTAATGAAAAGGATTCACTATTGCATCATTCCGCATAGGTTGGTGAACAAGAAATGTGTACTCTGAAACAGGTGTGAAAGTTTGAGACAGGATAAGAGTCAGGTTGTGCAAATGAATGATTTGTTGAGTGCTGCGAATGCACAGTTGAGTGATGAAATGGGTGAACTTCAGGACGAGATCAACCAGGTATGTAACGATTTAGAAATAGCCTATAGGGACAATCGCAAATTGGCGCTGTGTACCGTGTTTTTCAGAAGCAGAAACAGGATCAGGTTGATATGGATGTTGCAAGTGTGAATCATGATGAATGTAAAGCTAAGATGGATAAACGCGCCATCAGCGATGGGTTTTGGCTGGCCACGTTAAGTTAAGGCAATGGAGGCGTAGCCCTGCCTTTCACTCATCATCAGAGGGAGCTATCTGATGATGGCGTCTCTGATACAACGCCCAGTCACGCCCCTACTATGGCTAGATTCCCCATCCAGCCATCCACAGTATGGCAGGTCCCGCCCACGACTCCCCCAGGTCACACGTCGACGACGCTGTACGCGCTCATCATGGGAACGCCATCATGGCGGCGAGCAGGCCCAAGCCTGGTCCCGACAAGCCCCCCGTAGCCATTATTAGTGTGGAAGACAGGCAAGAGATTGAAACCATGATTGACAGAGCATTAGGAAATGTTCCTCTTCCTGAAAAGAAGTATGAAAGCCATTAAAAGTCAGATTCGACAAATTTTCCAGAAGCTGGCACTCAGGAAGGTGTTGTTTGTACCCTTTGAGGCTTTAGCTTCGCGCAGCACTGGACGGTGCGAGACATATTACCTCTGCCTGATCGACCACCGACTAATCCCCACCAATGGCCTACTCTGTTCAGCAAATTGCTGACAGCATTGGTCGGATGAGCCCGTCCGACAATCTCAGCTGCCATTTGGGAAAGGTGCGCCTAAATGTGAGATGCTTAGCCTCACCGCAGAATATCAGGTCCAAATACTAAGCCAGACCATCGATCCTGGTTTATGGGCCAAACTCCTGAAGCAGTTCACCAGAATGGGAACGCCTACCTTTGATGAAGTCGCAGCTGAGCTCATCTCCGCTCACAGCCCTGGTGTGGTTGGAGTAATGCTGGCATACCCCGTGAAGCAAAATGCTAAGAAAGTCCAGCGTCCTACTACCAGAGACTCTGGATGGCCTCACTGAGCAGGGAAACATCTGGCACAAGAAGCTCCGGATGTAGATCTTATTGAATATAAGACCTTGTTCCTTAAGAACATGATCCCAGCTGTAAGAGAGAAGGTGAAGCCAACCACATACCCAAATACAGATAGGTTTGCCGATATTCTTCGGAAAACCGAGAGAATGTATCAACTGTACATTCGTGATTTGGGTTCTGGTTCCAAAAAGATTGCCGCCATGGAACCCGCCGGGACCACAACACATTACACCTTGGAAGAGCAGGCCCAACAACAACAGCCCAAACATCCATCGGCCCCTCCAGCTAGCACCCAGCAAAACCCCAACAGGGCCAACAACAACAACAGTGGGTGGAACCGAATTGGCCTAAAACAGAAGGCACAAGGGCAGAGGGAAGCCATTACAAAGATCGGGTCCCTCATACAAGGAGGTAGCTGAAGAAAATCAAAAATTTCGAGAGCTCCTGGGGCAAGTGCGCTCCGTGGCGGATGCTGTTCCCGCACAGACCCTTGCAGCAGTACAACCCGGTGACCCATGCCACTACTGGCCGTGGAGACACCGAAGTAGAGCTCTCAGGCCCACACAGGCCTGAACCGAAGCTCTCCTATATTGCATCAGTGCAACACTGTGAAGTCATCCATGCAAGTCAAGCCCAACCTCTGCATGCCTCCAGCAATACGGATTGACAATTACAGGCCCCAGTCCGCATTGTAAACAAGCTGGTCTTGGATACAAGCGGAAGGCCCTGCACCGAGGCCAAGGTCGGGGCCGCCAACTAATTGTCTTGTTAGATACAGGTGCAGCTGTATCTGTGTTACGATGAACACCGGACACGTCTCCTGGTCTACCAGACGGAAGACCAGTATGTCAGGAGTTGATGGTACTAGGCTACCTGCATACCGTTTCTACCCTTACCGGTAGAACTAGGCCATTTGAAGGCCTCACATGCTTTCCAACTGATGGTGCTGCATGATCATCCTAGTATCATCGGGACTGACTTCCTTGCACCACCAGGCTGTGTGATGGATCTAGCGAACATGTTGCTGATACAGATCCAGGGTCAATACCATACTGTCTTAATTCCTGACTCACATGCTGTGGCAACAATATCCATCAACAACAAAGATTATGACATCATAGATTTGTTCAAGAACCATGAACTTTTCCTGAAACTCCTACCTATTCTGCAATGACATTTGGAGCGTTGCAGTTAACAAGCACGATTGTGGCAGAATGCATACTATTATCGAGGCCAGGCCCAGCACATGAGAGACAAAGGCAATATCCTTTTCCCACTGAAGCCTTACCTCTCTCCGAGAAACAATCAAGTCACTCCTTAAACAAGGAGTAATCAGAACCTGTGTCTCCACTGCCAACTCTCCTGTTTGGCCTGTGAAGAAACCCACAGGCACCTGAGACTTACTATTGACTACAGGAAACTGAATCAGGTTACTCCCAGTTGTTCTCCAACTGTGGCGTCGGCAGCAGATGTGCTTGACTTTTAACACCAGATCAGAAATGGTTCAGTGCCTGGATATCTCCAATGGTTTTGGTCATTACCATTGGCCCTCAAGAGTCAGTATAAGTTTGCCTTCACCTTTGAAGGATGACAGTACACGTGGACTTGCTTGCCACAGGGATTCCATAATAGCCCATCCCTCTTCCATCTCCACATGATGGATGCCCTACAAAGTTTCTCAGCCCCCAATGTCTCTTACAGTATGTAGATGACCTGTTGTTGGCCACTGCCACACAGGAACAACATCTGGATCTCTTGGACAAACTATTGACTCTCATTCAGAGAGCAGGTCTGAAATGCAACCCAGCAAAAGCGCAATTATGTCAGAAAGCAGTACTCTTTCTGGGTTTGAAAATAACTGACCAAGGCGGAGCCCTACTTGGAAAAAGATTCAGGGATTACAAGACTTGCCATACCCACCAGTGTGGCAACTCTTCAAAGGTTTCTAGGTATGGTAAACTATTCCAGAGATTTTATTTGTGATTTTGCTCGAAAGCTGCTCCTCTGTATGATCTACTCAAAAGGGCGTTCCATGGAATTGGGGCCCTGTCCATACCCAGGCTGTGACGTCACTGAAGCAGGCTTTGGCCTCCACCCCAGCACTGGTTAACCCCAATCCAACACTACCATTCCATCTGGGTGTGCCACCTCTGACATCGCTATGTCAGCAGTGCTGGCCAGAAGGTGCATGGCACCTTGAGACCTACTGCATATGCATCACAGCTCTTGACCCCAGTGGAACAGAAGTACGGCCTTTGTGAAAGGAACCTTCTGGCCACCTACTGAGCTGTCAAGCACTTCTTGTATATCATTGGGTACTCACCACTGATTCTTAACACTAATCATCCACTACTTTTTGCTCTCAGATAGAGTGAAGGATGGGTCAGTCTCAACACCAGGCTGACACATTGGTCACTTCTCCTCCAGGATAGGGACATTCAGGTCCACCAGACCAAAGTTCCATCTCTATTAGCTCATGGTCTCCTTTTCGGGGAACCCCATGACTGTACGCTGCAGTCACCTGACCTCCCAGATCCGGGTTCATTCCTCCCTGCCACCCCAGAGATACTGGAAAGTACCTCTTTGTGTCATGTTTTCACTGATGGTTCAGCATCGTACCATCAGGAGAACAGATTGCAGGGATGGGTGTTTTGGTGGTGTATCCTTATGGGAACACTGTCAGGATATCTAAACGCTGTAGTGTCGCTTCATCACAGTATGCAGAGATGGCAGCGGTGGCCTGTGCTCTTGAGTTTATCCAACATGGAACTCAGGATACCATCATTTTCACAGACTCTAATGAGTTTGCTGTTCCCTTACAGAATTTCTCCCTTTCTGGCAGAACTCCTTTCTGTCTTTTTGATGGAAGCCCAGTGAAATACAAAGATTGGTAATCTACATACGCATTGGCACAGAAACACCCACACAAACTTTATATGCAAAGGTTAAAAGCTCACTCCTACATGATTCCTATCATGCATTCAATGACACAGCAGATACCCTTGCTAAGGAAGGGGCCGAGGGGACGTCTGGACGATGGATCATCCAGAAGCCAATGCAGCTGTACATGTTGCAGCTCTCAAAAGAAATCTGAATCTTTCTCCCCTGGACCTCTCAGCAGCCCAGCATTTGGATACTGAACTCAAAGAAGTGATCAGATTCCTTGACAAGGGTACTGAAGAAAGACTCCTACACATAACCCATATCGCAGGCATGAAGGTAAGTTACACGTATCCGCTGACGATAAACTCATTTGGTTCCAACCAGAGGATACTACCACCAAATTGTGGGTTGTCCCAGACATTTGAGGTCTGAATTTTTGCACCAGGTACATGACACTCCTACTGGTGGACACCAGGGACATGAAAATACCCTCCAACGTCTCAAGACCACTGCCTGGTGGCCTGGGATTACCAAAGATGTTAAACAATACATTGATAATTGCCTTGTTTGTGCACAAAACAATCCCATACCTACAAAACAAAATGCCAAACTTTTACCACAAAGACACACTGCCATGGCATACCATTCAAATTGATTTCATTGGTTCTTTGACCAATACCAGCAGAACAAAAGTATGCCCTTGTGGTAACCAATTTATTCTCTAAGTGGGTTGAGGCTTTCCCCACTAAGACATACCACAAAGACAACTGCCAAAATCCTGGTAGAACAGATTTTCTCCAGGTGGAGCCTGCCTCTCAAGGTAGACTCCGACAAAGGAACCAGTTTTACAGGTGAGTTGATGAAAGAATCCCATGAACTCCTTGGGGTTCAGCAAAGTTCCACATACCCTATCACCTTCAATCCTCGGGTCAAGTAGAAAGAGCCAACAGATGGATTAAGCAAATGCTTTCAAATTCATTGAGGACAATCCAAAACCTGGGATTCCCTATTGCCTTACTCCTTATGGCAATTAGGGGTACACCCTCAGCCACCACCCAGCTTACACCTTTCAAGGTAATGACTGGAAGACAAATGAGATTGCCTGAACACTTGCTCTTTGACCTACACACCCCACTGCAGACCGTGTGTCTGTAGATCAGTATGTGGAAAGCTCAGAAAGACCTCATACACACACACTTGTATGCGCAAACTGCATGGGCAAGGCCCAGCAACAGTCCAAAATACAATTTGACAAACACGCACAAGAAGTGGATTGGCAGGTTGGAGATCAGGTAATGGTACTTCCATTTGCACATCCCACCCACTCCTTCTCCAATAAGTGGGAAGGCCCTTACCCCATTGTTAACAAGCTCAGTCCGGCAGTCTATCAAGTTAGACTCCTTTACAACAATAAATTGATTGACAAATGGTTGCATGCAAACAGGTTGAAACTGTACAAAGGAACTTAAACTTACTTTTCCTAACCCCACTGGGCGGAATTTTACTAATGTACTAATCTTTGATCTTCCTTTTCAGATACATTGACAAGATGGCTATCTTGTTCCTATCTCTCCCCTTGCAGGAGTGATCCCTTCGCCCAAGGCACGGTACGGACCTCCTTGACACCTGGATCCTCCAGCACCTCCTACAGAGGAGTTTCCATCAAAATACCAGATACTATGATTACTGTCCAGGAAGGTTCCGATGCATACTTCACTGCCTCGGTCGTTCCTCCTGACAAATCTACCCTTCAAATTGAGTGGCAAACCACATCACAGGACAAATTCTCCCTGTGGCCAAACTCTCCAAGGGACTTTTCAGGGTTGGCCAAACGCTAAATTATCCCCAAATGGTTCACTGTCCTTGTTACAAACTGCATTAAGACACTCTGGTTTGTACAACATTACTGCTCTTATTGATCCTTCCTATTGTAATTCTCTCTCTGAGATTCTGCCCGCAGATTCTGCTCATACACCACATGGCCTCTGCAGCCGCTATATCTCTCTGTGCTGCCTTCTACTGAAAAACAGCTTTTGGAATGTCAAAACATAACCCTGGTCCCGTGAGTGGTCTTACAGCCACTGCCCTCCCAGGTTCTTTGATTAATAATTTACAGTTTATGCATATACCTGTTTTGTTTAACCTTACTTACTGGAATATGAAAGAATTTGGTATGTGTCACAATACAAATACATCTGCATTCTATAGTACATTATTGCTTGATAGTTTAGCTGCATTTCAGATTAGTACTAAGGATCCTTTACTGGGGTTTATTCTACTGAACATAGAGGTAATTTGGGAGGAAAACCCTCCTGGTATTCTTAATCATAAGCATGATAAGCGTGAAGTTGACAGTTCTGATGTTACAGGTGCTACAGGTACTGTCACAGGTCTTTTTGGTACTGCTATGTCCATTTGGAACAAAGCAGACATTGCTGCTATTAGAGTCATTCTGCAAAGTTCTCCACTGGTTTGGTTAATAATGTTTTACCACTCTTATTGCATGGTGTGGATGGCCTTAGTCAGGAAGAAAGATACACTGTATACAACATGCGCGACATTGCAAAAGCCTTCACTGATTCGAAAGATAAGATTAACGCACTCATACAACAGAACAATAGAGAAGCTGAAAAACAGTACATTGGTAGAGAAATACTTTGTTCTGCATATGGTTCATATATCCTCACTACCATCAACAACCTCTTCCGTGACTTAGAAACTGGAAGAATCCCTGACATAATACATGACAGGCAGCATTTCTAAATGGTATTGTCCTAAATGTAAACTTTCCACTTGTATTTCCTTATGTATGCAACAGACTTTGTCTATTCCTCTCTCCACAGCGAGAAATTTGGGGTTTGTGACCAGACACCCAAACACTGGTCCTTGTTTTCTACAAAGAAATGTTCCATAACAGATACCATGTTTGTCTCCTTTACTGTCTCCTTACCACGTTTGATCCCACTACAGCTTTATTCAACAAACTTGCACTGGCGCATCGATTGGGCATTTGGACGGCGACATCTACAGAGAAACGCCTGGATCTCCCACCTCTACTGGTCTACCACTCTTTCCTGGATGCCTGGGTGGCACCACACACGGACTGCTGTGTGAAAAAGCAATATATCTACTTGTGCCGATGTGATGTGTTTGATGTTATGCCCTGTTTGTGGCTACTCTCCAGACAGCATTGATTGGACTTTCACCATGGATGATGACATCACTGAGAATGGCACTAACTCTTTTGAATCGACACCGTTACCAGATCAGCTATACCAGTCCTACCGTGAGGAAGCTCATGCTACCTGTCAACACACGGATCTCGAGGCGACCTACACATGCCCTGTCCAGTTGCAAAAATGGAGACTACCTACTGTACGTTCACAGTATAACTCTGACGGAGAGTATTGTATAGTAACTAATGTGAAGTCTTATACATATGGTTCTGTTACTTGTTCAATTGATTACCCCAACTTTGTTTTGTTCCCCATCAGAAAACTGTTATTGGACATACCGTCATAACCCCATTCCCTTATGGATGCAGATATTATTGATGGTAATCCAGATTATTTACTCACCTCTCAGAATACCTGCCATACTTCAATGTACACATAGATCCACTTACACTTACATTGAAATCCCTTTTAGATAGAAAGGACACACACCTCATCCACATCAGCAATAATATAACTAAAGCCAATGAAGCTGTTCTTGACCTGATCAATAATGGAGATATGAAAATACATTGACTAACACCTGGTTAGAAATCACTTTTAAAGGTTTTGTTACAATACAAGCATTTTTAATATTTACTTTGATTATTATGCTTTGCTGCCTCGACGTACACTGCGCCAACACCGTGAGCAGCTTGAGGTTCCTTTACAAGGCTCGCGCATTGGGATTATGGCACCACTGCTCCTGTCCACTCCTTGGATTTGTCTGGTTGCCCTTGGAGGCAACAAGGGGGAATTGTTACACGAGGTCCCTGCACCCTAATTGATACCCTCAGGGTACACCGTAGACAGCTAATGTTTAGGCATAGGCTATACTAATACATAGGGCTAAAGGCATCTACGGTACAAGTAGATGTCAGGATATGAATACATATTATTATAACCCACTTTGCTTGCTAATGACACATATTATACCATGTATTTTCTGTCTATTTCTTACTTGTCAGATGCCAAGACACCTGTCCTTGAAGTAATTGTAATATGTAAGGCAACATTGCCATCCTTTGGTGATGTGCACCACTTCACCTTGTTATGTAAGACTTTGTATAAGAATGTCTTTGTTCTAAAACTGATGACTTTACAGAATTATATAATGTTATCTTGGACCGTGGAGCCACCTCCAATTTAGCCAATAGGGCTCATCTCTGTAACTAGAAATGTTTCTATCTTTTAGTAACCATAGTAATTATCACAGGTATATAATGTTATGCACAAGCTTTACACCTCGGAGACCCAAGAGATCCCAAGAGACTACAGAGAAACCTCGAGGTGTAGGAAAACTAGCACTGGCTCCAGTTCGTATTGGTAAGAACTGCTTAGGGCAACTGTGATTTATCCTTTGCAGTAATAAACTTGTTTTATTACTCAAATGCAACTTGTTTGTGATTATTTGCATTCCCAATATTGCCAAGAACCTGAAGGTGAGGTTTAGACCTCTTACAGGTGGAGGGGACAGATGATTCTATCTCCACCGAAGGGTGTAATTAGCCCTCAAGGCCCTAAAGAAAGATAAATCTCCTGGGCCGGATGGCATTCATCCAAGAGTACTATGGGAATTGGCGGACACACTGGTTGCACTCCTAGTGGAGCTCTTCAACAGGTCGCTTGAGCAGGGGGTACCTAGGGATTGGCAAGAGGCACATGTGGTGCCAATCCATAAAAGGCGGTTGAGGAAGTACCAGACAACTATAGACCCATCAGTTTGACCTCAGTGGTGGGAAAATTAATGGAGAGTATACTAAAGGAACATTGGGGTGTACTTGGAGGAGGTGGGAGGTCAGGATAGTCGGCAACATGGGTTTGTGTCAGGTAGATCATGTCAAACCAATCTTGTGGAGTTCTATGAATGGGTAACATCAGAACTGGACAGGGAAAGCCTATGGATGTATTATTTTGGACTTCAGCAAGGCATTTGACTCTGTCCCCACAATGGTCTGGTGGAGAAACTGCGGGGTTGGGAGTAGGCCCTTTGATGGTCAGATGGATTGAAAACTGGCTAGCTGGACACACCCAGAGAGTAGTGGTCAGTGGGGAGCTCTCAAACCCTATAGAGGTCAGTAGTGGGGTTCCACAGGGCTCGGTCCTGGGTCCAATCCTGTTTAATGTATACATATCGGACATCAGGAGGGTATAGGGTGTGAAATGAGTCTCTTCGCTGATGATTCCAAGATGGGAGCAGTAGTTGAGGGAAGAGGGAGGTTGCCCTGCAAGGGACCTGGACACCCTGGGAAGCTGGGCTCACACATGAAATTAAATTTCAATATCACCAAGTGCAAGGTGTTACATCTTGGGTGGGAAACCTAAACACAGGTACACCCTGGGAGGAGGGCGCTGGTGGCCTCAACAGGGAAAAAGACCTAGGGATCATGGTGGATGCATGTATGAATAACTCTGAGCAGTGCAGGAGAGCGGCAAGCAAGGCAAACAGGATGTTGGGATGCATCGTAAGGGATCACCTCTAGGAGCAGAGAAGTGATTCTGCTGCTGTACAATGGACTGGTTAGACCACACCTTGAGTACTGTGTACAGTACTGGAGACCACACTTGAAGAGGGACATACAGTTCTGGAGAGGTTACAGAGGAGGGCAACTAAGATGATACGAGGACTAGGGATTTGACATATGAGGACAGACTTGAGGAGCTCTGCATGTTTTCATTGGAGGAGAGGAGGAGGAGGGGGGACGTGATTGAGGTCTTCAAGTACCTCAAGGGAATAAATAGGGTAAACATGGAGGGATCTTTAGACTAAAGCAGGGAGGTATCACCAGAGGGCATGGTTTGAAGTAGGAAGGTGGAAGGGTGAGGGGAGAGGAGGAGGTTTTTCACTGAGAGGTGGTTGACCCTTGGAATGTGCTGCCTGGTGAGCTGGTTCAAAGATCCACAGTGGAGGGCTTCAAGACAGGCTGGGACAGACACAGAAAGTGGATGTATCAGATGATGGCCTGGCCCAGGGGGTGTGGATGGATGATAGGGGTTTCTGGAACACAAGGGGGAGGGCCTCGGCACCCAACTAGGGATCTGAGGTTTGAGCAGACTCGATAGACCATAAGACCTACTCTGCTGGCAATTAGTATGTTAGTATGATATGGGGCCCAATTCCAAAATGAATGGCGGCTGCAAGATTCGCCATTCACAGCTACCAGGGACCCTATGCCACATTTCAGAGCGGCAGGATCCTGGCACTTGTGACATACGGGATACGCCATGCGCATGGCATATATGCCCCACATGTTGCAAATCGTGGCCAGCAGCAGGCAGCCCCTGAAGCTTCCACCACCCCAGACCACCACAGCACACACCAGGGGCATGGGGCAGGACTGATGGCACAGGCATCCAGGGGCACACCATGGATCAGACCCTGAGGGTCCCTGATGATCAGGGGTGGAGTGGCAGTGGTGTGCTTGTGGAGGCTTGGGGAGGCAGTATGGCACTGTTACCGCAGTTCTGCGTGACAGCATCTGATGGTGCCAGTCATTGGATGCCACTTAGGACAGCTCCGAGCTGCCATAACAAAGCTACACCAGTGCATCTTTTAGAATCACACTGGTGGGTTATGACAACCACCCTCCTGGAATTGGATGATGTTGTTGTCATAATCCACACTTGCGACATGATGTTGCAGGCTGTGGCGTAGTGAGTGGCGTAACCCATGGTTGTAGCAAGCGCATTTACCATGGCGCAAGTGTCGCCACTTGAATTCAAATGGGCATAACTCATGGCGTAGTCATGGGATATGCCAAGGGGTTTACGATTTCACTTACGCCAGCGTAGCTCATCTTGGAATCGCCCGTGGTCTCTGATATATACTTGCATTTACCTTTTCATAGACTATTGCACTATTACACTATTTGGGAGTCCTGCCTACAGCCATTACCCTGGTAAATTCCTCTCCTGTTGTGCCTGCTCACAGCTTAGTGCAGGCCCTACAAAATTCTCCTTTCCCATTTAATCCTCTCTGGGTGAACCAATATTGTAGATCTGAACTGTATATCTGATGAGGCTGAACAGAATTCTCCATACTCAATCAATCCCTTTCTGGCTGGAGAATATATTTTAGATCTGTTTAAGGTCTACCTAAAACAGCACCTCTACTTACTTCATAGTTAGTTATTGACTTGTGGTAACTTTATCCTCCCTTGCTAAAACATACTTTGTTACCTTGACATGAACCCTACTGGCATTCTAATAATTATGGCAATAGTAGGTGCAGCCCTTGTCCTGATCAGTCTGAGTCTTTCGGCTCTCTCTGACAAACTAGTAGCAGAGCTATCAGTTTTCCTGTTGGGATTACAAATAGTGCACAATACATCCATGGACTACGAGAAATTACCTCAACCTATGCAAACAACACGGTGGTGCTATATGATGGGAAACATAAAGGCAATAGCCACATCTTGGTTAATCACCTGGAAAAGATGCTAACACAGAGGTACAGACCCTCCTTGGTCTCTTATTATGGTCGGCTATACTCAAGGCCACTGGAATTCTGTGATTCTGCAGTTGCAGGATTTTCTGCAGAATTTACATCATGCCGCAGAATTTATATAGTGCTGCAGAATTTATTGTTTGGGTGAATTTTCATTCAAATATACAGTTTTTCCATATTGCCAGGCTCCCGCACTCATCTTGTCTATCCTGAAGCCCCTCCTCTATGCTTGATAGGTGATGTCATCAATGACATCACTTCATATTTTAGCCAATGGCAGGGCTGCATTCTGCCACAGAAATGAATAAATCATGCATGAGAAATCAGCAAATGCAGCCACAGAAGCCTAGAGCCCTGCATGAAACATGAAAATTCTGCTGCAGAGCACTAGGGGCCCTGACTATACTACTTTTGCTATTAACTGTAAGTGACATTGAGTCAAATCTAGGCCCCAGTCTTAACAACAGAAGAATTACTGTATAGCAGTTTATATTCACACCTTTATATTTAGCGCTACAAGCACACAACCACATATTCACTTCCTCTTATTTTCACTGGTGGAACACTAGTGCTTATATATGTAATAGATAAACCACTCTGAGGTGTGCAGTAACGCTCTGATATATACACGCCTTGGTGTGTGCTTGTTAATAATGCAGGCTGCAGGTCGAGTGCATCAACCACCCAAGGCGCATAAGGAGTATCAGAGCACCACTGCACATCTCAGAGTGGTTTATCTATCTTATAAATGTCAAAATTGTTTTGGAGGGTAAAAGTGCTGGTATGCGGTTCGCTCTGATATACACGGTCATGTGATGTGTTCCAACAAATCAGCAGACATAATTTTCCTACCCATTTTATAAAAGTGATCTACCTAATATTCACTGTGTTTTCATTTTCACTCTAATGTGGAATCAGTGGGTATAGTAAAAATAAAGTGACAGTGAATAGTTCTTGTTATGCAGTACTCCCCTTCTGACCCTGTCTGGGCCTGTCATAAAGAACTAGAGACAGTCCATATGAACATCAATAGCCTAAGACCTAAATACAGAACTGAAGACCTGGGTGAACATATATTCCCCAGATGTACTAGCCGACTTTGAAACTTGGATCAGACCTCATGTGCTACCTAGTGAAACTGTCATTTATGGTTTCAATGTACTGTATCTAGGAAAGACAGGATAGGAAGTGAAAAAGGAGGTGGCATGCTACTATATATAGGAACTCTCTTCACGCCACAGAATTACCCCTGCACACCCCTGGACAATGCAGCATGTGAATGTAAATAAAGATGCCCCACCTGTACAAAGGTGGTTTAAAGGCCTTTTCTCCACATGGCTCACCCCCACTCTCGATAACCTAATGAAAATGCAGGATATGGCTCAGGTACATTTAAAACCTAACTATGTAAAGGACCTACAGACAAACAACCTGCACAACCCCAAACACTTTTGGGCCCGAGTTAATTACCTCTTAAAAGGGCACACTGCGGCCTCTAATGAGGAAATACAATACAAAATGACTCTAGAAGTGATCTTCCACCTGTAGCTGAAGAATTTAATAGATTGTTCATGGATCTGGATGCATTCAAGGATTCCTCTATCAGTCTCACACCTCATTTTCCCCTACTCCCCAGCCTCCCTAACTTCCCTTTCAAGCTGGTCACTAGAAAAAGCCCAGGAACAGCTACTAAAAATCAAAACTGATAAATCCACTGGCCATGATGGACTTGAACACAGGCTCTTAAAACCTGATGCCCCAGTCATCTCCTCTCCACTGTCCAAACTATACAACATGTCCTTACTCCATGGAGAGGTTCCCCATAGATGGAAGGTGGCACATGTCATTCATGTCTACAAAGGAGGCCAGGGAGCCAACAGAAAACTACTGCCCCATATCAATACTTAATACCCTTGCCAAAGTCCAAGAAAAGCTCATTTATAACCAACTGGTAGCATATGTCAAATCCAAGTCCCTGCTCACCAATGTACAACATGGATTCTGAAAACATCTTGGAACTGACACAGCCATTTATCGTCTCATCTCTGATGCCCTCAGAGCCACTGATGATGGAAAAGCTACAGGAGCCATATTCATTGACTTAACCTAGGCCTTTGACTTGGTAAAATATGAACTCCTGATAGCCAAAGTGGAGAGCCTAGGCCTAGATCACCTAGCCACTAGTTTAGTAGTTATCTTGTGGGCCAAAAACAATATGTTAAATTGAGGTTCCTCCTCTCCTCTCCTCAAGGCATGAGATATCTGATGGAATACTGCAAGGCTCTATCCTAGGGCCTTTACTCCTCTTCCTATCATTAATGAAATGTCTTCCAACTGTGATGATGCTAAAGCATTACTGTGTGCAGATGATTCAGTGCTATATAGAATGGACTCAGTCCCTAAAGCAAAAGGTGCAAAAGCAAAAGTGAAGGTGCCACAGGCCCACGGAGGACTGGCCAGGAGGTCGTGAGTGTGCTGCTGCTGCCCTCCCCACCCATGCTCGTGGAGCGTGAAAGGTGCCACGGAGCCCACTGGACTGGCCAGGAGGTTATGAGGGCTGCTGCTGCTGCTGCCCTCCCACCCACGCTCGCGGAATCACGAAAGGTAATTTCCTCTCTCCTGAAGCCTCTCTGTGACTGCTTACTTCGATTTAAATGTTTCTTTTACCTGTAAAGCTGCTATGGTCACTGCATTTATGGAATTGTCATTGTGCTTTAATTACAAACGCTTACTTTACATTGAGTTACTCCCAAAGCTACTCGTGTACTAAAGCTGCTTACAAGGGTGCATGGGTTCTCAGCCTCCCAGGGCCCTTGTAAAGCAGCCATCTTAAAGGATACAGCGTTTGATACACGATACATAGAACCCCCCAAGCTACTGTAAAGTTGTTACTTGTTTCACAAGCTGCTTTATGGGTCCCTGTTTTACCAGCCATCTTAGAGTTTGCAGTGCTGTAAAGTTGTTCTAAAGCTGCTTACTAGTCTCACAAGCTGCTTTAAGTGCTAGATACAGTCGATACACTCAGTAATTTCCCCAAAGCTTCAGTAAGGTTGTGCAATAGCTGCTCACAAGTTTCCTGAGCTGCTTAAACTGGTAATGATTGCCAGAACCTCCGATATCCCTCTTGCGTGGTTAGGAGTCTACCTACCACCCCCTTCCTCCTCGTTATATAAATCTTCACCTTACCTCCTTTGTATTATCTTCCAGGTGCCACAGAGCCCACCCGATGGCCAGGAGGTCATGAAGGCTGCTGCTACTGCTACCTCCCTGCCAGCACTTAGAGCATAAAGATAATTTCCTCTCCCCTAAGCCTCTCTGGGACTGCTTACTTTGATCCACAATAATGCCTGGACTCATAATAAGAACCTCTAGGCCTGCCATAAAACTGTGCATACCTCGATCCCTCAGGCCGCCTGTTCCTCCTTGCCACGTGGTTTGCTCCTTCAGAGTGAGGAGGTTCTACCCAGCTGTTACCGCCCGGCTGCCCCCACCCCCCACCACCACCCTTGGTTGTCACCTGAATTTATATGCATGAAATGGTCATGTGAGCTGTAATAACCTATCAGCTCACTTTGCCATCTGCAAGTTATACCGACTCTCCTCTAGGGGCTCCCCAATCGGCTCTGAAACTCTGTGAATCCCAGAGACAGTTTTTCTCCTAAAAACAAGTGTTGTCCTGCCTTTCTCCCTCCTCTCTCTCCCCTTGCCCTGTCTTCATTGTAAACTAACCCCCTACTATGGTGCTTCTAGCTTGAGGTAACTACTCATTGTCAGCTCGTCACTGCTTCTCTCCTTCTATATGGGTCTCCCTCTCCATGGGTCATTATGATACTCCCCTACCCACTTTCTCTAAGCCGTATTGTACCTGTACCTATCCCCTACGTCTCTACCCTTATCCCTGCCTCTCACTCCAGAGTGATTGACCAATGGAGGTCCCTACCTTTCCCCTACAAATCCACCTGCTACCTTGTCAGGCTACTACTGGCTTTAGGAGCGGATATTGAATTTAACCATGCCCTACTCCCCAACCTCACTCTCAGCTATCCCTCTAACCCCTCTGGGCTGACTCCAAGGACTTAAGCTTGCTCATATTGGCAGCTTAGGAATAAAATCCATGACCTCGAGGCATGGACTGTACTTATAAACCTGACATCCTAGCCGTGGCTGAAACCTGGATCAAACGCAGATCCTCCCACGAAGTTGACCTGTTGGGCTACCTTGCTTTCAACAAAGACAGAGTGGGGAAAAGGAGGAGTGTTATTATCTACATCAGCTCTGCCCTACAATCCTTGCATCTCGACCGCCCTCTCTCACCGGATCACCAGGTGAGACACTTTTGTAAAATCTTTCTGGAAACACTAAGCCACTCTACATAGAGTGTGTCTACCCCCACCTCAATCCTGCCACCCCTTGGATCCCTAACCAGTGCCCTCGAGGAGTTCCCTTAGGGAGACCATCTTCCTCAGTGATTTCAATCTCCACTGGCCAGCCCTGGTGTCCTCCTCGAATAAGAATGTGTTACTTTGCTCCCTACTTCCAGGTCATAGACCTGCCTACTAGACACAATCCTAAATCTGGTAACCACTCCCTCATTGACTGGGTACTTGTCTCCTGCCCTGATCACATCCTGTCTGCTGGGATTATGTCAGACTCCCTGAGTGACCACTTGCCTATCTTTTGCACCTGGTCCTACAAGCCTCCAAAACTTCCGCTAAGGTCATAGAAGCAAGGAACTATAGTAGCTGGTACCAGATGACTTCTCATGAACCTGAGGAATATAGCTTGGGACCCCATCGTCTCCTCCCCACTCTCGACGAGGCATGATTACTTCACCCAGTCCTTCCAGTCTGCAGCTAATAAGCATGCTCCCAGAAGGAAGCTAAGGGTGCAGGGAAAGTGCCATAAATGGCTGAGCTCTAGCCTCAAGCATTCCATGCTACTCAGCGACAGAGCATGGGGAACCTACAAATCCACTGGCAACCCTTCAGACTGGGAGAAGTATAGGGAACTTAGGAATCATTGTAAAAATCCTCCAAACAGGCCAAGTCCCAGTACCTAAGTGACCTCCAAACAAATCACCTCGTGACCTAAAAATTCTGGGGCCACATACACTCCCTTCTTAAGGGACTACAACTTCCTGCGGACTCCATCCTTGTCGGGGACTCACTGACCAATGTCCCATCTGTTGTTGCCGAGGGCTTTTAGCCTCCTTCTCAAACAAGCTGGGCCTCCCCTCCTCCCCAGGTCCTCCCTTACCTCAGAGTGAACTGGGCACCTCAAGGCCCCAATTCCACGTGAAACTGATCAAACAGTCCTCCCTCTCCTACTCAAGATAAAACCAACTCCACCCGGGACATGACCTGTTAGAACCCTGCCTGCTGAGGATCGCCACCCGGATATTGCCACCAGTCACCCTCCTTATCAACAGGTCCCTCCTTGAAGGAGTAGTCCCAAAAAGTGGAAGGTAGCGACCATTGTCCCCATCCACAAAAATGGCCCCCGAGACAAACTAGGAAACTATAGAACTATCTCCCTGCTCAGCCCACTAGGGAAAATACAGGAAAGATTAGTATCTGACCAGCTTCAGGACTATCTAGAGCACCTACTCCTAGCCGATGTACTACATGGCTTCAGGAAAGACCATGGGACCGACACTGCTCTCATCCGGCTAACATCAGACATCCTTACGGCTATGGACCTAGGCTCCCCTACAGGTGCTATATTCATTGACCTCTCTAAGGCCTTTGACCTGGTCAACCACAAACTCCTGCTCTCCAAACTTCACCACATAGGACTGGACAATCACTCGCTCACCTGATTTGAGAGCTACCTAAATGACCATACCCAAAAAGTCTGTTGAGAGGTACCCAGTCCAGCTCTAGACCCGTTGTCTCTAGGGTACCCCAGGGCTCTATCCTGGGCCCCTGCTATTTTCACTCTTCCTCAACAATATTGAGAATAATTGCTTGCTCAGTAACCTCATCCTCTACGCGGATGACACTGTACGTCTACTGCAGTGACCCACAGCCCAATGTCATCTCTACCAAACTGCAGACTAGTCTCTCAACTCTCGAAGCTTGGTTTTCCTCAAACTGCCTTAAGCTCAACAAAGATAAAACCAAAGCAGTCCTGTTTGGGAGAAGATGTCTGAGCACTGACAGAGAGAGCTGCTCCAGCTCCACAGCACTTGGAAAAGTGTTGAGGTCATTGACAGTTTCAAATATCTTGGGGTTCTCTTTGACCAAGAGTTAACCTACAAACCTCACATCGACTCCATGACTCGGTCCATCCATCAAAGGCTTGGCCTTCTGTACCGCCTAGGTAACTCCCTTTCTGGTGATGCGTGTCGAGCCTTTGCCTACAGCAACCTCCTCCCTACCATCCAATATGGTGCCCTCTACTGCAGTTCCTCTGTGAGTCGGAACTCAATAAACTCTCCATGCTCTACAACCGAGTGGCTCACTTTGCTACCTATTCCTCCCCTAGGAGGCACCACTGCAGGCCCTTGGGGACCTAAACTGGCCCTCTGATGCACAAACTGACTTACCCAACCGCCTGCCTTGCCACAAATTCCCTACCCTTGACTCTCCTCCTCACCTCCGAGGACTCCTCACCCCAAAGCTCAAAGCCGACCCTCCGATCCTCTGCTAGTTACCCCCTAGACTTCCCTTGGATTCGCTCTAATCATAGCAAATGCTACTTCCACACGCTGTCTCCTACCTATGGAACTCCCTCCTAGCCAGCCTAATTGACAAACCTTCCTCACCCAGTTTAAGTCTGGCCTCAAAACATACCTCCTCAAACTCAGCCTTTGTGGCTGCATCCGCTAACCCCAGTCCGGGTCTCCTGCCTACCTCCACTGCCTTAACCCCGCCTGCCTTCCTGAAGTATCTCCTGTGCTAGGCTGTTCAATAGACTGTTTACCAGTTCTCAATTCCCTTTAACTTTGTTGTATCCTGACGTCTCTGAACTGTATGTATGAGCCTGATTTGAATATGCAGTAATCCATGAATATTGATGTACAAAGTATTTTTATACCTGTTATAACAACTGTAAATGTTCCTATTATATATTCTCTGTAACTAATTCCGGTCACCCCTGAAAAGGGACTCCAGGTCTCAGTGGGCTCACCGGTTATCAAACTCTAAATAAATAAATAAATAAATAAATAAATAAATAGAAGCCTGGCTTAATGAAGACTTTGTATTACTGGAAAAATAGTTCACATCTAACTAACTAGTCTTAAACACTGTGAAACTAAATCAGTGCTTTTCAGGTCCAGAAAGCTAGGCTCAGACAGAACCAAGCTACTAACAATTGTTACCATTAGAGGAACTAAGCTGGCGGTTGTTGCTAACATAAAATATCAAGGCATCATCTTAGATCAAGAGCTCTCTTTCAGACCCCATGTTGAACATACTTCCAGGTTATTCTCAAAAAAAAACTGACTTACTTCACAGGCTCAAAGCCTACCTCTCTCAAACAAGCGAGCTGCAGCCAATCCTATACTGCTCTCGACACACCTTTACAGAGCTCCCACACTGACCTTACTCAGGAAACTGAGCTTAACAAGTTTGAAATACTCTATTACAGTATAGGTAGGTTTGCTGCTTGTGCAGGAAACAGGGAACACCACTGCACTGTCCTAGCCTCTCTTAATTGTCCCTCTCTAGAAGAGACTCAACAATCCATTGCTTTGTTTCCCATAAAAAATTTTGAAGGTCTATTTCCCAGCCTCAGGGATATAGTGGTGCAGAGACCCCACAGGAGATGTCTCCGTTCCTCCACTTAACCTCTTCTGGAAGCTCCCAGAGTCTAGACTGCTGCTAGCTAGCAGTCTTTTTCAAATAAAGCCCATCAGCTCTGGAACAGACTCCCTTCACTATCCAGGAGAGCCTCAGCCACTGTCTTTTAAAATATTGCTTAAAAGCATCCTGTCCCTAAGAAGATGTGTACCTGTAACTACTGAGCACAGCAAGGAGTTCTCTTCCTCTTGGTTCTCTTTTACAATAAACCAGCATCCTACAAGAACATTGCACTATGTTGCTGCCTCTATGCGATCTTAAGCGAGCCTCCTCTTATCATGCAGTGTTATATGTATGGAATCAGTTACTACCTTGATATTGTGCTGCCAATTACTGTTGTTGAAATATATATGTGTGTGTGTGTGTATATATATATATATATATATATATATATATATATATGTGTGTGTGTGTGTAACCTCCCTACCAGCCCCTCTTGTTCAACTAGCAGGGTTGCTCCTCTCACACATGGCACCAACAGAGGGATGGGAGTAGTCACTACGAACAGTTCTGTTTACCCATAGATGTACTTGAGCCTGCCATCCTCAGACAGGCAAACCAAGTGTGGCAACTACCTGGCTCACACACCGGGGGACCATTTAGCATGGCCATCAACCTGGGTCCCTGGGAGAAAACGTTTGCTCAGCATTATGCTAGGTTTGTACTTCTGGTCAGTGTCACCCAAGTAAATCCAGACACTGGAAGTAATAACTGTAATGTCCAAACCAGGTTGGGGTTCTAGAGTGTGGCTTTTATTCACATAACACATAGAATAAACAAAACAAAGATGGACCCCACAGGGCTACTTCCACTGGTAATGCAGATTACTGAGGTACAGAGTACACACAAAGTGAACCCTCAGGTTCTGAATGGATCTTGGCACACACGGCCCAAACTGGTACACTTTCCATTCTTTCCTTAACTTGGCACCCGGACAGTACTAGGGCACTTTCCCATATTTCATGAGAAATTCTTGGTAGAAGAAGAAGAAGAAGAAGAATCAGCATTTATATAGCACTTTTCATACACAGTATCCTAAAGCACTTTACAAACAATGCTAGACTGGTAGTGAAGTGACTGAATGTGTGGTGGCAGCCATATCGCACATCATCACCCACACAGCCTGGATAATTGCATGAACCGGTTTATGGGAAGGGAATGTTGGCCAGGACACGGGAATGTTCCTGCTCTTTACAAAGAGTACCCTGGGTTCATTTACTTCCACCTGGACACCCACCAGGACAACACCAGGATGGGCAGAAGGGACCTCGGTTTAACGTCTCATCCGAAGGACGACACACCCCAGCAGTACAGCACCCCAATACGGCACTTGGATGCCAGCAATTTTAGGTGCAAGTCTATCCCGGTGTGGGACGAGAACCCATGACCTTCTGGTCCAGAGGCGGATGTGCTACCAACTGAGCCACACTGACTGCTCCCTACCACCTCTGAGCACTCTCTGGCTCACAGAAAATACAAACTCCCACGTCTGGGTATTTTCTTCAGGCACTGGCCAAGTGCACTGAGGAGAAAACTAAGGTGCCCAAACTGAACCTGGAGAGGTAAACGTGGTTACTCCATATGGGGGTTTCCCACCTTTTGCTTCCAAATTTATACTTGGCCATTCATCTGGTTACAACACCTTTCTCTGAAACACTTTTGTAGGTGCTCTCTTGAAATGTTTTGCACATTTAACATTCTACTTCTCACACCATGGAGGTGTCATGAAAATAAAAGTTCTGTATATGGCTGTGTCGTTACTCTGGACCCCCACTTTTGCAGATGCTTTTAAATCAGACATGAACTAAAAGTACTGTACTTGGCCAGTCTCCTCTGGACCCCATAGTAGGCAGATACTTTACACATAGACAGTCTTAAAAGTTCTGTACATGGCTAGCCTCTCTTGGGACCCCATAGTAGGCAGACACTTTTAACAGAAACACAGTCTTGGTGACCTGGTCCCTTTGTCAGAAAAACTTACCCCTGGAATGCAGGTGCCCCAGGGCTTCTTCCTCCACGAAGTCTTGGGTACTCACAGAACAAGGCAGAATCTCAGGCAGTTTCACGCCTCCAAGCTGGACCAGGGATTGTTCTTCGGGATGGGGCACTTGAAAACCTTCTAGGAATGGTCTTCACCACTTCCTTCTACATGTCTTCTGTGTTCTTCTCTAGGGTGAGAACACACAACCCAACCCCCTGAGGTAGCTATCTTGCTAAGCTAAGTCTCAGGAGCTGCCTCTGCAGCACTCCTCACTCTCCAGCCTCTCCACCAGACTCCTACTCAGACTACTGATTCTCTTCCAACATTCTACTGCTAACCCCTGCAGCTAGCATTCCATTGTGGCTTATGCTATTGCGACAGTTCTAAGGTGACATCATCACTCCAGCTCAGCTGAGACTAAAAACAGAGTGTGACAGTGTGAAATCCATTTAACTGGCATCTAACAAGCTGCATCTCCTGCCTGCCACTGATTCTAAGTGGGATTCTAGTAACCCCTGGGAACAAGGGTTACATATATATATGTATATATAATCTTTTACTACTGTGTTTATGTCACATTGCTTGTTGCTATGGTTGCACTATTTATACCTCTATAATTGTTCTTTCTTTTTATTGAGTGTAACTAACTCCATGTTGCTCCTGAAACAGGATGCTTGTCTCAGGAGCTAAGCCAATTAACAAAATTCAATAAAATAACTAAAATAAAATAAATATGGTAAATTATGGGGTAGGGTTCGCCCATTCCAGTGCAGAAACAAAGAGTGCTCAGCAAATGAAAGTGCAAACAAAAGATGACATGACAGGTGGGCAGCATGAACTTGCCCCTCCCCTCAGTCAGACTGCATGGTGTCTGCATGATTTTCTGTGGGGGCCCCCGTACCCTCCTATACTATGGCCCTGTTCACACTGGGCAGTCTGAAATGGTTCTGGCACGTTGAACTGTTTCAGATCCATGCCAGCACCTTTCCCATCCACATCTATGTCACTTTGGCACATGTTTTAATGAACTGTGGTAAAACCCTGATCGGACCTAGGCTATAGCATGGTTCGTTAAAATGTCTGAGTAAGGACATCGGTTTAACTCACAGTGCAAACAGTATCTCCAGTTAGTCCATGTTCGGTGGATCTGTGTTGTCTCTGCCCTGTGTCTTGACCCTTGGTATGACCCCCTAGTGCCCAGATGCATCGTACTGCACCTGTGCTGCTTTCAAGAGGAAAATTTAAAAGCTACACTGACTGAAAAATAGGCAACGATCGTGAGGAGATTTTCAGGTTTTCTGTAGTACGGAGTTCTGTATCACTGATCACTGCACTGTCCTGTATCATTAATTGCTGACTGAAGTATATTGTAAATTTTCTTTGAAAATTTTGGCCGATTACAAAGAAAAGGTCAACAACCGAAAAATTAGGTAACTTCTGCTCAGTGTAATTACATCAGACCGTGCAGCAGCCTGGAATGATGAATCTGTTAGAGCACTTCTTGACTTTTGGTCTTCTGAGACCATTCAAAACGAGCTGAACAGTGTTAATAAAAATAACAAGGTGCACCAGAAAGTGTCTGAGCACCTTGCATCACTTAGCATAGAGATCAGCTATACAGTGTCATGAGAAAATAAAACATTTAAAAGTGAAATACCATCGAACCAAAGACATGAATAATAAGCATGGTGCTAAAGAGTTGTTTGTCCTTTTATGAGGAGCTGGATCAGATTTTGGGGACAAGATTTTCTACAGAGCCATGATAGTCCTTGAAAGCTCTGATCAAACAATTTTAATGGATGACAGCGGTGCTGAAGATGACGACCCTTGTGAGTTTTATCTGCAAGTGTCAGGTATGTTCAAGGTAGACACATGTCATAAAGATGGAGATGTAGTACCACAACCACATGATGCTTACATCATATATGGTTAGCACAGGCTGTGACTCATCAGCACAACACAGGCAAAATGAATGGATGTCATGGGGTACACACAACACTCCACACTGCCTGCTGAATGTTGCTGTAGAACTATAGTCATGCTGTGCTGTTGCCTGTATGCAGTGTGCTGTAACATGTGCTGCAAGCTACTTCTCTATCTGAAAAGCTTGTACATAATGCTCACCACTCTGTCTGTGGAGAAATGCCACCTGACAGTGCCCCAAAAATCCCACCATCAAGCATTAATGACAGTGTCCTGCTGCAGGTTACTTTGCTCCTAAAACCGACCCACTTAGCAATCACACTGCATTTTCAGTGTGTCCTCACACTTTATACAAGGAGTATATATTCAGTGTGTGTAAGTCATCCATTTGTGGAAACTGTAGTTGTCTGCACATCAATGTGCAGACATTACTACCAGGTGGTGTGATTTATATACCGGTTTCACATCCATAGAATGTTGCTAATTACTGTACTTGTCTGTCCAAATAGGCATACACATTTCAATATTGTTTGTCACTACAATTTCAGACTCTAAGAGGGAACAGGATGTGGATGACAATGCTGCTGCCATGGTAATACCTCTGGTGGGTCTGATCAATCTGTGCTCTCCGATAGAGAGTTCTGAACAGGAACCATTATGTCCATCAACTAGCACACCAGTATCTTCTGTTGGAAGAAGGCCACAAAGTGCTGAACCCTTCAGAACCTCCGTAAGAAAAAGGAATTAAACCGGTTGCAGGAAGTCATGGAGTCATTATTTGAGCCACATGTAAACTTCTGGCAAAGAAGCACAAAAGGTGATGAAGGCAGAAGAAGACAGACAAAGGCAGAGTTGGAGATGGAATAGTGCATGCGCAAACTTGAGGCTGAGCAGTCAGCAACTTTTTTGATAATCTGATAGAAATTTTTCGTAACCCCAACCTCTACTGTTGTTCCAGCAGCCATCTGCTTCTCAAACAGCTGCTCCCCACAAAATGTTCAAGATTCTGTTCATAGCGGTCCATCTCACTGTATTTCTGTTAAGAATGTGAGTACCTCAGAAAACATGGGTCAGAATGTTGTACAGGACAGTTATTAACAAGGCCTGCTAGAGTCAGCATGACTCAAGAGTTATTCAGTGATGATATGACCTGGGCGAACTATGAGTAAAAATGTTTTTACATGAAAATAAAATGATTTCCTGTTAAATGTTTGTTTTCATGGTGATACTGTAATGAAAGGAGTACCATGCTGATCTGCATTTCTTAACACTGATTTTAATGTTGCCATAATGTCATGAGTCTGACATAACAACGTTTAATACTTTTAAAAGTTCATGACTTAAAATCAGAATACATGTTGTCCTTATTTCAAACTGTTGAAAAACTATTCAAGCAGTTTAACTCATATGTAATTGAGGTACAAGTAACATAACCTTTTACTTTTGGTTTTAGATTACCTGTAAAGAAGTTAAATGTTAACAGCAATTAATTCCTATGAATAACATATATGAAGGGCTGAAACAATACAGCAGTTAAAAAGTTTTTCAAAAAGTTTTTAAACATCATATTCACGAGTTTACTTGATTAGTTCATAACATGAAGTGGTAAACAATAAAAGATAACTTTGTTTAGCAGTTAAAAGTTTGGCTAAAAGTTTCCTTCAGGAGTACTTAACAGGAACTGGTAAACAATAAAAGATAACTTCATTTAAAACAGTGTACTGTTTGTCACTTTGTACTCATTAAATACATCACAGTTACAAATTGTGTTTGTCTACTCTGTAAAGTCACAAGGAAACACACTGAATACTGTGTTTTGAGGTATCAGTAGCAAAATGCATGTATTTATGCCGTTAGGGTACAGAATGCAATTGATTCTGCAGGCTCAGAACTGAGTACTGCATTTTGGGTATCCCTTGTCATGTAGGGCATTCAGTATTTATAATTCATTTTAGCTGTCATCCCTAGGCATGTTTCCAGGTACATGGCAAGGGCTTCACGAATGGCATCTGCCTGTGTCCCTACTTCAGCAATACTGCTGTCTCCATAGGTGACATGATGTGCCTCATGTTGCTGATATGCATCATTGTCACGTATCCATTCCTGCAAGAACTCTTCAGATTTGGATTCACATATATTGTGTAGGACACAGCAAGCAGCAACTACTGGAGAATTCCATGCACTTTAAAAGACACTGCCATCTACCCTTTAGCCTGCCAAAGGCACACTCGACTACCATGTATGCTCTACTGAGTCTGTAGTTGAAATTCCTCTTGCATGGGTCATTGTAGTCTGGGAATGCCTTCATTAACCAAGGAAGAAGTGGGTAGGCAGGGTCGCCAATGATGACTACTGGAATGTTGGTACCCCCATTTCCCATGTGGTTGCTGGGAATAGGGTCCCATTATGCCCCTTTCTGTATATAGAACTGTTCTTAAAAACTCTTGCATCATAGACAGGTCCAGCCAGCCAATATTTAAGTCCTCAAAAATAAAATGGTTGTCCACCGCAGCCTGCATAATGATAGAGTATAATAGTCAGTAGCATTATGGTGGGCAAATGATTGGGAAAGGTGCAGTCTATGGCACCACCACAGCAAGGGAACCCCCACTCATACTCAATGCCAGCAGTGACTTCATCACAGTTGCGAAAATGAACGACACGTGGCATGAGTACTAGCACTATTGCTTGCAGACATCAACAACTATCTTACACACAGTCGAAAGGCAACACCAGAAAGGTGCCCTAGGTGCGATATTCTATGTTTGTGGACAGCTTCCACAGAGTAATAGCTACATGCTTAACAACTGGTACAGATTTTCTGAACTGTGTGTCCAGCCTGGCTATGTTGTCTTGCAGTTTAGCACACAGTGCATTAAAAGTATTCCTGGTCATCTGGAAAATCATTATCCATTCTGCATCTCCCCAGGTGTTTAGAACTATGTTGTCCCACCAGTCAGCACTCCTCTCCCTACACCAGATGCCTCTATCCAATGACAATGCCATACAAGCACAAGCAACTACACTGTGTAGTACAATGAGCAGTGAATTGAACCTCAGCATTTCCTGGTACAACATACGCTGCCTCCTCTGCTTTAACATTTTTTTTCTCCTCATTCTCCTCATTCGCCATCTGTATGCCTCTGTATAACAGGATGCCACAAGAGACAACAGTGACTGCTTGGTATGGGCCACCATTTTTAAACAATGCCATGGCAACCCATCACAGGAATCATGGAAACAGCCTCACGCATTGCATGCTGGAAAGCAGTTAGGTAAAACAGCTACACGCTCCATGTGACACAGATCTGTAATACTTCTGACAGTCTAAACAATGCAACACGATTGATGTGACACGATTTAAAAATGGAACAGACAGTGCGAAATAACTAACATGGTAAGGATTCATTTGTTTTAAAATGTTTCTCCTACCATGCTGTAGTGTGAACTGGGCCTATATATAGTGAACTCCAGGTCAGATATGCTGTGAAGAGTGGGTGATGCAAACACGGTGTGAGCGCAGGATACTCTGAAATCTAGAACACTCCTGTCAGTCACAACCTTGTTGAGGAACCCACATTATGGTGCCCAATTTCGCACCCTAAGAATGGTATATGGGGGAAGGACATACCTGGATATATATAATATATTACATCACAAGGATTGCCCCAATAGAAGAAGAGATGGTACTGGGGCCCTGTATATTGATGAAAATTTATTCAGCTGGGACAAGTCAACTAATGTTAAACAAGCAGGTATGGAAATAGAATCATTATCAGTTAGAATAGCCCCTAAATCAGGCAATACTCTGCTACTTGTAATATCATGGTAATGGGCCATTTATTGAAGAGAGATTGACCAGGAGATACATACCAGCCATTAAGTTCATTTCAGATGAGTCCTGGGGAACAGGGTGGGAATAAATACACAGTATAAGCAAAGCATAGTAATCTGATAGCAAATGGCACAGCTATGTGCATTATATACAGTAACATAACTGGCAAATTGCTAAAAGAAAGATAGATGCAAAAGAAGGAGAAAAAGGAGGGTAGGGAGCAGGGAAGAGGAGAGGATGAAAGAGTGTGAATAGATTGGAGGTAGTAGTGAAGGGAGAGGGGAGATCGAGGAAAAGGGTCTAAGGGAGGAAGGTAGTGAAAGGAGGGGAGAAAAGGAGGGGAAAGGGAGGAGGAAGAGTGCGAAGTTGAAACTTTTAGTAGTATAGTAGCTTGGGGATTGGCAGTGGATGGGGAAAGAGAAAGGGGCAAGACATTAGACTAAGGACAATTACAGGTGGGAGATGTATGAGCTTGGAAAAGGAAAGAGAACATTTTGAGGAGGCTGAGTGAATTGTAAGGGATTTTAGGACAGTGGTAAGAGAAGGCATTCTACCCGTAAGAGATTTTACAAGAAGGGAGCATTAGAGAGTGATAGTTGAATTATGGCGAGAGTAAGAGGAAGGAGTCACAGGGAGAGAAGATAACTGAGATAAGGGGAGGGAGGAGGACAGCCAGAATTTAGAGATGAAGGAGGCACAGTGGCAATCTACCAAGGAGGGAGGGAGATCTGAGTACAGAGAACAGTGGTAAGTATGGGAAGGACAGGACAAGGCAAACTGGCAGAAGGAGTGGAAGAGGGATTCAGTCTGGCCACCAAGGACTTGGGTGCAGCACTGTAAACTATGTCACCATAATCAAAGCTGGGAAGTATCATCTTTGAAATGATTCTCAGCGAGCAGGTAAGGCCATTGAACAGTAGTAGAGGTCAATGAAGATATGGCAACTGAGATCTGTAAAGCATTAGGTAAAGGAAATGCAATAATAATAGAATATTTAAATCACCCAGGCAGGAAACAGAGATGATGTGCAGATGCCATTCAAAAAGGAACTTGATAAATTGAATCACTGAAAATTACTTATTCCCACATATAAAGGAATCAACATAGGAGGATGTACTTGACCTCATAATAAGCAACACTGATAGACTAGTAACAAACTGTGGAGTAAGAGAACATTACTATACAGATACTATACAAATAATGTAGCAGGGTCCCACCAACGCGGTGGAGGCAGAGTGACACACTACAGTGCAGACATAAATATTCAAATAAACTTTAAAATAAATGTCACACCTGCAGCTTAAAAGGAAGCATAGAAGTAGGCAAACTACTTCATGTAAAAAATTTAGTTGATTTTATGGAGTGCAAATAACAAAGTGAATATCAGTGCATTTATTCACATGCCAATGTCCAGCATATCCAGCAACTGGCAAACATACCACATCATTATGCCTGATGTTTTACCTAGAGACTTCTGGCTTCATCAGAGAGATGTAACCTCGGCACTGCTAAATATCTTATAATGGTCACCCTTAAAGTTATACACACCTGTTAAATGATATACAGTGATATTAGTGTAAATAGTAAAAGTTTGGTGTACACCAGGCACAATCTTACGTTACAAAATTGAAAATTACAGATTTAAACTGACTACAATAAATATTTATAAACATGCCATACAAACACTATAAATATTACAACTGAGAAAATTAATGCATTTTCAGAAACAAATTTATTTTCAGTCTCAGATGCAAAGATATATTTTGTGAGCATATCCCTGGAACACTCCATCTACCCACTTGAATTTTTGCTACGGGATAGAGGAAAACATACATTAGCACATGTTTCAACTATTATATATATCTATATATTTTGCTCATACCAGAATGCTCTCAGATACAGTAAACGCTTCACACCAATGGTAGGTAAGGTTTATTGTTTAATCATGGTAAAATGATCATTACAATTATCCCATACAATATAAAGTATTTAAAAGTGATTTACACTTAAAAGTAATAATGAAACAGAAATAAAACAAGGGTACACATAAAATCGTAAACAGGAAAATAAAATGCCTTCTTTTATGCAGTATCAGCGTACAATGTACCAGTTTCACAGTTCTGGAATGCATCAATACCCACAGCCTGAATAATAAAAACAATGATGCATCGTTTCTGGAAGGCTACTGGGTCAATATTTTCATTTAATCCCTTTTATTCTGTGCACCCATCCTAAAAATCTAGTAACTTCTCTACAAACAATCAACCCTTTCCATAGCCCCTCACCCCAGACCTAAAGCTACTTTTTCATTGCAGTAAAGTTACCTTATATGTGCCCCCATTAACATATTCAAGTGCTGTACTATGGCATAGGTGGTATTGCCACTCTGTATTGCATGTGTGTGATTGAAAACACAGACTTTAAATGCCTCTATTGTATGCCCAATTAAAATGTGCCACAGCTACCAACCTATTATTAGGGATGATCCTATTCCTTCCTATTCCATGATTGCTGCCTTTGCCAGCTGACTCTCGTGGATGCGGAAGATGCAAATATTGTATGTATGTTAATGTCATTGATTGTTTACTAATTCCATGACAGGTAAAGTATATAAATTCAAAGAGTTCACATGTTGTGATACATGTGGTGCTGTGTACCTTCTCAAGTGCAGCTGTGGTGCATCTTACATTGGGAGTACACTACAGGCATGTAAAGTCCATGCTGGAAAACATGTATGTGCAATACAGAGTAGCAATACCGCCTATGCATTAGTACAGCGCTTTAATACAGTACTGGGGACTCACGTGAGGTAACACTTACTGCAGTGGAAAATTAGCTTTGGATCCTGATAGTGGTAGTGGGGATTGGGAAGAGTGGTCGAGGGAAAGATACTGGATTTTAGGATGGGTACATGGGAGGAAAGTGACTCCTGAGAAGATGCACCATCAGTTTTATCATTTAAACTGTGTTTATTGATGCATTCTGTACGAGCCAAATATGTATAATAGTTGAAATATGCCTAATATACAGTATGTTTGTTTTCTCTACCCTATAGTGACAGTTCAAGTGGGTTGCTGGAGTGTTCCAGGGATACGTTCAAACAATATGTCTGGCCACCTGAGACTCAAATGAATTCTCTCTGAAAATGCATCAAATATCTCAGTTGTAGTATTTATAGTGTTTGTATGGCATATTTATAAATATTTATTGAAGACAGTTTCAGTCTGTAATTTTACATTTTACAACTTAAGACTATGTCTGGTGCACCACCAGGTTTTTAATATTTGCAATAATATCACTGTATGTCACTTAATATGTGTGTGACAATCAGATGTTTTGCAGTATTGGCCACTGCTAAGTAATTTAGATTACAAATTATTGAACCCAGGACCCCAGAATACTGTTTGCGGTGCTCTAATCACTGAGCTGTAGGCTCGCATGATTGGACCTGACTCTTGCCGACACACTTCCTTTCCTGTTATTGTAAATCCTGCAACGAGGAACAATCGAGGTGATAGATGTTTTGGTACAGTACTGGCCACTGCTAAGCAATTTAGATCACAAACTGTGATGAGAAAGAAATAATGTGACTTACTAGGAATTGAATCCAGGCCCCAGAATACTGTCCTGGTGCTCTAACCACCAATAATATGTATTTATAACTTTAAGGACAACATTTATTAGACATTTAGCAATGCCAGGTTATGTCTCTCTGATAAAGCCCAGACATCCCTGGGTGAAACGTCAGGAGTAATGACGTGGTATGTTTGCCATCTGCCAGATATGCTGGACTCTGGCTTGTGAGTAAATGCACTGATATAGTATACACTTTGTTGTTTGCAATTCTTAAATACATTTAATACATTTTTTTTACATGATAAAGTAGTTCATCTATTTCTATGCATCTGTTTAAGCTGTGGGTGTGACAGTTTTGTCTAGAAGTTTACTATACAGGTGACTACAATATCACGTCATTAAACATAGATATAAAAATAGGACACAACGAGGAATTATCAGAATATTATAACTACAGAATGGTGGATATCAAAGGAATGAAGCAAAGTGTTGAGAATTGGGACAGGAGGGCAGAAATTGTTTTTTTTTATGATTTGTACTAGTTGATAACTAGAAAATGCCCACTGGGCACAAGGTCCATTTACAAGGGTGATCCTTGAGCATGGAGACGTTAACTAATGTGCTTAGAGTCACATAGCATGCAAGTGGAGTTTTTGTCTTCTTTAAATTTTATTATAGATAATTCCTCAAAATAACAAAAGTGTACATTGTTTGCACTTGACTAACAGCGATACACTGATAATTTTAAATTATAAACCAAATAAGTTATGTACTTATTCCAGGGACATACTGTACTTCTCAAGACAAGTCACTTACATAACAGACAAACACACTCTTGCTTGAAAGATATGATTCATATTTGTGTGAGGGTCTGTGTCTTAATTCTCTTTGACATTCTGGCATATTATCACTGCTGCCACAGTAAAAAAGAGTTAGAGGTGTTAAAACATGAGACAGAGTTACAATTATCCAAGTGTATTAAATTTATAAAGGTTTCTGTACCGGATCATAAGAGCTAAGTAAATTCTAAATTAGATAGAGTAGTTTTTCTAACTTCAGCGATACAGCAGTATGTTTTTTTTTTTTTGAAAGTGTAACGAAGACACTTGATGGTCTTTTCAGTGTCTGACTAATCACCTTTATAAGTTAAAAACATAATGTTTATTGTTTAGCAATTTTCCAGGGGGTCTCTCAGGCCACAGTTGGTTTGATGATGCACAAAGTACAATAGACAAAACTCTGGTTCAAAACAAAGATAATCCAGGAATCTTACTGACTATGCTGAAGACCTTGTTCCAGAGGTGTAACAAGTCTCTGCAAGTAGCAATGACATCAGATAATGTGCCTCATTCTACTCAACATCTGTTACCTAGTGGGGATATTAACACATTGGGCCCGATTTTCAAAGCACCAGGTGCTTGCTTCAAAGAAAAATGATGCAAGGGCTCATTATGCACGTACCTTATATCATTCCCAATTTTCTAACACAGCCTGTGTCAGTTGGGGCACTACCTGTGCCAGATGGACTTGTGTTGTGCTTACAGCAGATGCGCGGCTGTGCCATGGCGTAAGAGGGATTGTCCCATGGTGGTACTCCACCATCCCCCAATTTGGGATTCTCAACTCCCTAAAGGGTGCATATTTTGCAAGGAGTTAGACCAGCCGAGAGCTAGTCAAACAGCCTGTGTGATACCCCGGAGCTATTGTTAGGTGGGAGGCAGACCTGTGCCCCCTGTTGCGGAGAGATGCCATTGGACCCCTGCACCCACATGGTACCTGGACACCTGGCACATCACCAATGGAGCTGCCACTTGCATCCCATGGTGGCAGGTTTATACCTTCAGAGTCCTTCCCCAAAGCACCAGCCATGTAACTGCCCCCACCATGTATCAGTCCCTGTCACTGTGCATCTGTGTCCTGTCCCCTCCAGGGTCTGTTGCCACCCCTCCTTCCAGTCCATCCCATCCTGTCCTTCACAGTCCCTGCCACTCACCTGGGTTCATGGCTGATGGGTCTCTGCTGTGGCTGCTGATGCCACTTGACTGTCCCAGCATGCTGCAATCCCTCCCATGTGCCCTTTGTTTGGCATATGAGAATGTTTGCAGTGCTAGTGCTGACTTTGGTGCAGAGACCCCTGCTGTTATAAAATTGGGTGCAGGGTGCAAGCTGCTGTTTGCCACAGGTTGTGTTGGTGTTGGGAGCCCTTTGAAAACTGGATCCATTAAAATGTATTTAGCAAATGTGAAGTGTAATAGATGTAATTAAATATGTTAGACTGGATTTGGTTCAATTTCTTATTAAAGGTTATCTGTACAGAATTATTCAATTTTTCCTATTTTGCATTAGAGAAAATCAATGAAAGCTCTTTCCCACAACTTCAGTTTTGTTGCAGTATGAGACTGAATGGATATTAAAGTATTGTAGATTTGAGAAATATGCTTTGCTTGACTTCTTTCTGATGACACTTTCCTTGGAACGAGGTCTTCATTGGCTTTCTTGAAGATGGGCCCAGTTTCTGGATGCAGTAGTTTTTAATCATGTATCTAAAAAACTCCATGTTAGAAAGGGCATAACCATCCTGCAATTAGTGAATATGACATAGAGTTTTCTTCTTTGTAAAGAGCATTTAACCACATGTGGAGTACTGTGTCCAGTTCTGAGGCTGCCCCTCCACAAGGGCATTGAAAGCATGGAGGTGGTACACAGGAGAGCAACCAAAATTGTGAAGGAGTTACATGAGAAGCCATATGAGGAAATGCTGCAAGAAAGCCATATGAGGAAAGGCTGCAAGAACTCAACATGCACTCCCTAGAAGAGAGGACAGTGAGAAGGGACATGCTTGAAACCTACAAGTACCTCACAGGAGTGAATAAGGTATGAGTGGAGGGTCTATTTCAGAGAAAGGAAGGCACTAGAAAAGGGGCATGCAATGAAGATAAGTGGAGGTGAGTTTAAGAGAAATGTGCAGAAATACTTCCTCACAGAAAGGGCCTGTCAGAGGAGTTAATGGGGGCAAATACTGCTGGAAGCGCCAAGCATGCACTGGATAGGCACAGGGGCATATTGGGAGGGACTGGGGAGGGAGGACACCTACAGTATGTGGGTCAGTGGTGATGGAATGGGGCAATGGGCAGACTGGAAGAGCCTAAAGGCCCTTTTCTGCTGACAAGATCTCTGTTTCTATGTTTAACTGATAGAACACTTTCTCAGCCCTTATTATTCATTTGTTTCTCTTAGTAGTGCATTGCAAATTTTCTGAATCCCAGCAGAACAGAATTCCACAGTGCTAAATTAAATTTGTTCAGTTTGCTGAAATTTCGACAGTTAAATTCTGTGGATCATAGAATTTATTCCGCTGATCATGTTGTTCCATGATTTATGTTCCACAGTGCCTTCTGAGATCACATGGTGACACTTACTGTGATCACATGGTGCTGCATTCTACAGGCACTTGTACCATGTGACTTCCTTTGCTTGCTGCATAACTTGAGTGGCTTTGTGAGGGAAGGATTCACTCTGGAGCTCCAGTTTCAAAACTGTCTTAAAGCAGCAATGCAACATAATCAGGAAATGATAATTAAAATTCTTTTGGCTATAAGCATACAGCCATAGATGAGGTTTCCATATCTGTAAATATTTCTTTCTAACGATCTTTAGTTTTTTAGATATTTAAATTTTATTTTAATTGTTGTGGTGCCACTATAAATATGGCAGCTGCCTAAGTTTCAGCTGCACTCCCTTCACATCACATCACGCTTTTGTTACTGCAGTGGGACCCTGTACTGAACATTCCTGATGTCCCTGTGTAGTACTGTCAGTCATACACATGTGCAGTTGGCAGTAGAGGGGTTCCAGTTCAACACGGCTGGTGGCAGAAACATAAACAAAAACAAAGGAAAACAGCAAATTATGAGATGATAGTACAATGCTGGTGGGAAAGAGTACCAGGCAAATGCTCAGCAGAGCACTGGGAATAAACTGTCAAAAAGCTCAATTTTTACATTGCACTGCTGCTTTAAAACCGTAGAAAACCTTTACTTCTAAAAGATGTACTGCAGAACTGTAGTACAACAGTGATTGAGTACTGTGGATGGTTTAGTTGAAGATTTAATTTTTGTGGTTTTGCTTAGTTCTTAGGTGTACAACGTTCTGAAGTGCAGTTAGTCGGGATGGGCAGAAGTGATGCAGGCTCCAGGTAGTCTGTGCCACAGCTTCAGCAGCTGCCTTTGTACTATGTAGTCTTTGAGAGGTGTTTAATTTTCTTTATTATTTTCTACTTTAGGAGATAGTGTGAGAGAATCACACACACTCTTGAGAAGACAGACAGAGTGCCAGAATGTTATATTATTAATAGAAATGTGCAAAGACCGTGAAATTCACTCAGTGAATGAATTTGTGGATTTTGTGGAATTTGCTGAGTGCATCTCCTGAACTTTGTGAAATTCGCAGCCTGCGAATTGTGCAAATTTCACCGCAGATGGCAAAATTTTATCTGCAAATTTCCCACTTCACCCATGAATTTCACGCTTTATGGCATAAATGTGGAATTTCACAACAAATTCTCATAATTCACATGTGGTGAATTTCCTAAACATGACCAGATTTTCATGAATTGCTAAGTGTGAATTTTGCTTTGCACTTAAATTGAGGGCTAAGTTTTACTTAGCAAACATCTCTAATTGTAAAGCAGTGTGTTTTTTTCAATAGTTTTTAATTTGCCTTTGCCTTTTTTGTCCAGCTTCTCATGGAGCTAGAAAGTCACTCAGTGTGCACTGAGTACAACATGTGAAGCCCATTAGTGCGGTGTGCCAATTTTGTTGAATAATTTTAATTTGCACTAATAAAAAGTTACAAATAAAATATAAAGAAGAGTGGCAGTGGCCCTGGATGTGGGCTTGAGACTTGGAGTGAAAAGTCAAAGGAAGTAAAAGGATGCTATTACAGGTTCTTATGGCAGAAGTGTGAGCATACTGCTCAGTCATACAGCAAGAAAAAATGTGTCAGAGGTGGCTTCAATGTTTTGTTTAGATGTCACAATCACAGGGTAGGTCATCTGTGATGGGGAGAAATTGAAATCTGAGATACAACAGACTGTTGCAGACAAGTGTTTGACTCAGGAGCAGCAAACTATTTTAGTGGAGGCTAAAGAGGAGGCAAGACACGGGAAGGGGTATTTAAGGAGTGATGGAGGAGGAGGCATACTCAGGAACTGACCACCGAGGACATTGCAGTGAGGGTAATGAACCTGAGTCAGGCTAGTAAGGAGCTGGCAAGTAAAAGTAAACAAGCTAAAGAAATGGAGGAGCAGTTTAACACTGATCTGGGCAGCAGTGAATTTTATTCCAATCTTGATGATCTTCTGCTAGATATTGACTGGGAGCAGGAGCAAGAAGCTCATAAAAATATCAAAACATAAACTGCCTTCTCCTTCATCATCAGATAGTGAAGTTGTGGAGGAGGGTAACAGATTCAGACCCACGTCCAAAACATTCCATAAAACAAATGGCATGTGCAGTGCAGATGGTAATGGTTGTGCAAAGAGTGAGTATAGTGCAGATGGAAAGCAGAGGGATAGCGGAGCTAATAGTTGAGTGTTTCATGCTGGTGATGGTCGGGTGATATACTGTAGGTACATTGGGTGACACTCCCCCAGCATGGAAAACCATTAAGGAAGCCAGTGTTGGCAGCATCCCAAACATCACTAGTCTGGGACTTTTTGTTCTAGATGATCGCTTCGCTGTGTTCAGCTTTGTAAGTTAGAGAGCTGTGGCACAGCTGGTTTCATTTTGGGACTGTGAAGCAGCGCAGTCTCTTTAAAATGAAAAAATTATTTTAAGGCAGCAGCACCAAAGGGAGTCACAGCTTGGTTTAAGGCATGTGTTGGCTGTGGTTGAGGGACAGAGGGAGAAGAAGCAGGATTGGGTGAGATTGAGGTTATAAGCATCTGCACTACTAAGAGCAACACTTCTTCTGTTTATGTAGTGACAAGCAGTGAATTCCTGCCAGTAAAGCTGTCCTGCCCATATCTAGCTATTTTTACAAAGTACAACCACTTGAGAGACCTACAGTAACACTGTCATTAAAAATATGCTTCGTGTCCACAAGCACACCAGCATCTGGTCCTGCGCCTCCTACTGCAACTAAACATACTAGGCAATTGTCTAGGCACAACAGATATCACCATAACCACCCAGTGACAAGAGAACTAAAAGTGTGCTGAGCAGTGGATATGCCGTATGTACATTCGCAGACAATCTTGGTTTCAGACATTTAAATGAGAAAGGCAACTCTGAAATGGAACATATCATCACGTGCATATTTTCAACTAGGGCTGTCCCATAGTTGTTCCTTGACCTAGAAGCATTTGTGTTGCATGCCCTTTCCCAGTCTGCCATGGCCACAGTACACTAGACAACCAATATGTGGAGTAGCAGACTTGGCATGACTTAGTTATACATGTGCATAACAGTGTACTGGACACATTTGCCAAATGATTGTGGTACCAAGGGCATCATGCTCAAGCTACCTCCCTTTACTGGTGTGTGTGTGTGTCAGTAGGTGACACTCAGCATGATATGTTCATGGATTCCATTTTGCACGTTGTCCAGGAAATGTTGTCTAAGCTAAACAATCAGTTAAGGAGGATCACATCCTGATACCTTAAGCTTCAGATCCATTGCCAGTGACAATGGCAAGAACATGGTGAAGGCTACTTAAGACAGTTCATTCCACAATGTGCCACATTTTCCTCACGGCTTTGGTTGTTTAGGACATCATGAAAAATAGTAAAATAGAAACCATGTTGACTACGCCTGTGTAGCCACTGTAGTCATTCAACAAAACCCAGGAGTCAACAGAAAGACTTACAGTCTATAAATAGGCTCCCAAACCATTGGCTGAAACAAGAGGTATTCAAAGGGTGGAGCTGTATTCACATTATAAAATAGGAGACATGGGGGATTTACTGTAATTGTATAAAATGATTAAGGACAGTGCATTAATGGAGGATTTAAGTTTTGAATTTCAAAACAAGTTCATAACCTCCAAGGACATAAACTCAAACTAAATACTGAAACAGCTAAGAAAGATGGTAGCACATCCTTTCATACAAAAAGGGTGAGAAGAACACTGAACAAACTACCTGGACACATAGTTATGGCAGAAAACAGAGACATATTGAAATACAGACTGGACAAACATATAAAGTAGCTGAGGGTGACAAACATATAAAGTACCTTAGAGTAACTTGTTGGATATAGCTACTGAAACGTGGGGACAGTGCTGATAGGCAATAGTCCTTCTTCTGTCCTATAATCTGAGAATAATTCCAAGTATTTTCTGTAGTGGTCTAGTCTTATGGAACTCCTTCTACCATATGCATGAAACATCACTCATAGAGCACTTCATTGAAGATGCTTGGAAGTGACTGTTTGAGCTAGTCTTCCCTGGACCTGTCACATTATTTTTCTTAGATTTCATCTGTATACAGTGCATTATTGGGAGCATCTGCAGTTTATGCTGCACACACCACAGTGGCTGAATTTCAGCTTTGCTTGTGAGATTATAAAGTATCAATTGCATACAATGTTGGGGGCTTCATCACTGTACCTCTTCATTTTAATATTCAACTTGACTGGCTTTCCTCTCTGCCAAGTCCCCTCACTAAAATAGAAGCCCTTAGCCTAACCTAGCTGATCATAGAGCCCACCTTCTACAACCCTCACTCCCAAACCACTCACTTATAGACTGGATTCTCACCTCCCACCCTCAGAGATTCACTGCTGTTGGTGTACTGTCAGATGCCCAAAGTGACCATTGCATCACTTACTGCATCAGGAAGACTCATCTCCCTCAATCTGCCCCAAAATACATAAAGATCTGTCCACTATGCTCGACTGACACAGATGCCTCCTACATGGCCTGAGTGATACCTACTGGATCCAGTCTACTCCGCACCTGATGTCGACTCAGGCCCTGGCCCAATTCGTAACTGTACTCCTCTGACCTGGAACTCTCACCCCCATGGTTAAAGCCAGGGTCAGGTGATGACATCATCCCTGGATCTTGGCTTTGCTCATCGACCAATGTAAAGACTGTGACAAAGCCTGACACACTACAAATCCACGCTGCTCCAACAGGCTCGCAACTTTACAAATCCCTCTGTAACACCTGTAGCGAGGCAATTCATGATGCTAAATCTGACTACTTTAAAAGGCACCTGCAAACCAACTCCACACCTCCCACCTCCTTCTGGACAGTAGTCCACTCTTATTGACCCACCTGCATAATCTGCCTTACCGGTCCTAAAGCAAAATGGCTATCCATCTCTGACCCCTCAGCATTGCTGAAATCCTCAATGAGTTTTCACCACCTGCACCCTATCCAACCACCCAGTCTCCCTCCCACCCATGACTCCTCACTGACCCTCACAGGATGTTTTCCTTTTCCGTCCATTTCCCCACAGGAAGTCCTCCAGAAAAATTATTCTCTAAATATTAACAAATCTAGCCAGATGGTATTCACCCCAAACACCTTCACCTATCAACCCCTGAAACTTCTGTCCCTCTAGCCCATCACTTAAACCTCTCCTTTTCCTCTGGTACCATACCCCAGGCTTGTGAATTTTCTAATGTGATTCCCCACACTAAGGTGGTGATCCTGCCATACCAGGAAATACTGACCAATCTCCCTTCTCCTGCCCTTGCCAAATTTCAAGAATCCTCAGTCCACTCCAGACTGTCTGACTTCCTAACCTCTTCCAGCTTCTCCTCTCAATTCCAATCCAGCTTCGGAAACATCATTAGACAGTCTGATCCCTCTTATTAGTCACTAACCATATGCACTCAGCTATGGACCAGGGCCCATGACTGCTGCTATTTTCGTGGGCCTGGGTGAGGCTTTAGACTCTGTCTCCCTCTCCTCCTCATTAAGCTTGGGCAGCCAGACTTGCTCTCCACACTGTTTGCTGGTTCCGTAATACTTTAGTAATTGGCTGCAATCTGTGAGGGGTGGAAAACTGCTCCCTCCCTACCCATACTAGCAGGCATACCTCAGGATCCATCCTGGGCCCCATCCTCTTTAGGTGTTCATTAACTCATTCACGCCACAAGAGCTCTTTGAGACTTCCACCACTTGTGCCCTGTATACTCTTAGCACTGCATCCTGGGCCTTTCTAAGCAAAATCAAGCCATAATTAGCATGCCAGAAACAAATATGACTACCTCTGGAACCCAAGTGCTACACACAAAGTATGAGTGGCAAAGTTGTTCAGCTAATGTTACCTTTCCAATAGTGCTATGCAATCAGTTGCAATCAATTTAGTTTTTATTTTATATTAGCTGAAATACCAAACAACTGATTTTTTTCTGATTTTTTCAAGTGCTTAGGTGATGCATGAGAGACAAATGTCAGCCATGCACACCATACCTTAAACAAATGCAAATAACTCCTAAAGTATATGTGGTAGACACAAAGTATCAGTGGCAAAATTATTCAGCACAAAATAACCTTTCTAATGGTGCTATGCAATCAATTGTAAACCATTTAGTTTTATTTTATAGTAGCTGAAATACCAAACAGCTGGTTTTTCAGATTTATTCAAGGTGCTTAGGTGAGGCTTGACAGATAAATGTTAGCCATGACACCATACCTTAAACAAATATGAATAACTCCTAAAGTATACGTGATAGACACGAAGTATCTGCAGCAAAATTGTTCAGAGCAAAATAACCTTTCTAATGGTGCTATGCATTCAATTCTAAGCAATTTGGTTTGTTTAATAGTTAGGTAAAAGTGCTGACTTCCTCAGGCGTTTCTAGGCCTGAATGAAAGTCAGTTGAGAGTCGTCTACAGGCGCTATTGTCCTGAGTGGCTATGCTTTAAGACACCGCAGTACAGATGTCTCTAGGCCTGAATGAGTTAACGACCTTCCTTCTATGTTCCAGCTCACAGATACATATGTATGCAGATGACACTATCATGTTTGCCTCTGGGCCCACCTTCTTGAATGCCCACACCCCTCTCCAGCACAACCTAAACAAGGCGCAATCTTGGTTCCTCTTAAACCACATGAAAGTCAACACCTATAAGACTGTTACCATGGTCTCTGACTCCATCCAAAAATTTGCCAGAAGACCTTCCCCACAGCATTCACCACCCTGGATGGTACCCCACTCAACTATGTCCCAGCATACAAATATCTTGGGGTTTGGTTGGACTCCACCTGGATTTGTGAGTCCATATACATGCCATCACCACCAAGCTCTGCCCAAAACTCAGTATACTCTACACGAACTAAGATTCCTCCACTCCCTATCCAATGCGAATTAGTGACAGAGATGATAATTCCTATTGTTGACTATGCCAGTGTTGTCTGCAGCACAGCCCCTACTTCCTGCCTAATTCATTCTGTTGTTTTGCTTCTAACTCCCTCCCTCAAACTCATCACTGTAACCTCTACTTCTTCCTCGGCATCCTGCCTGTATCCCACAGATGCTCTATCCATTCGCTAACCCTCATAGCCAAATTTTGGTTCAATCTTGCTTCCCCCTATCTCTTTGATATGCTGTCCCCTGTGGCCCCTCCTCCTATGATCTATGCACCAGGGACACTTGCTGTTTCTCCCTCCTCCCTGCCCCCACACTTCAGTCAGCCAATCAGCTTTCTCCTACAGACTCTCTCCTTTGGAACTGTCTTCCTCCTCAACTCCATAACTCTCTCTCCCTACCATTTCCTCAAACAGCACTTATGCCTCCTTCCTCAATCCCTTGCTCCTGCCTCTCTATGTCCCCCTCCCATCAGACTCCTCTGCAAAACACTAAACAGGGAAATAAGTTTTCAGCATTCCTTGTACTGACTATATACCACTATATTGTCCCTTGCATTAACTTGAATGCATATACATTGCGATATCTTGTATGCCTTGTAACCACCGTGCCTCTACTGCTGCTCAGTTCTTGTATTTCAGCTGTATGTATTACTCTTTGTCTGTATTTGTTCCTCTGTCCCCAGGTCGCACCTGGAAATGAGCCCTGGCTCAGTGTGCCTTTCCAGTTATCAAAATGTTAAATAAAATAAATAAATGTGTCAGCGTGGCCCAGTTGGAAGCATATCTGCCATTCAGCCAGAAAGTCATGGTCTCTAGTCCAACACTGGGGCTCGATTTCATACTTGAAATGCCGGCACTCAAGTGCAGTATTGGTGGATGCTGTATCATTGGGGTGCACCATCCTTTGGATGAGAAATTAAAGTCCCTTCTGGCCATCTTTGCTGCTGTACTGGTGTGTGTCCAGGTGGAACAAAAGGTACCAAGGCACTTTTTGCAGCTGTAGCTGATTTTTCCTGGAGTCCTGGTCAACATTCTCATTCCCGTAATACTTTTCAGGCAACTGTCCATGTGGCTACCACTACACATGTATAATTACTCCACTACCAGTCTGTCTTTGGTTGCAAAGTACTTGGGGATACTGTGTGTATGAAAAGCACTATATACATTTAAATGCTTCTTCTTTTTCTTCTTCTGCTGTTAAAAATAAAAATATTTACCCCACCATATATACCAATAGAAAACAAGTTCATAATTTAAATATTGGGTTTGGTAAAGCTTTAATGACATCCATGTGGTGTCAAAATCATGCTAAAAGACTCATCTTCATTTTGAACAGCATAAACTGCAGGTAAGACTACTCATTTAGTGAATTGTTATTTATATTGTATTAATTATGTGCCATCTTACAAGTTTTTAATTACAAAACACTTTGAGTTTGTAGAAAGACACTATATCAGAAACAAAATAAGATCTAATCCTATTCAATTGGGGAAGCAAGCATGGCAGGCTTGGCAAATGTGTGATTCCTAGCTTAACATTAACAAAAATTTTAAACTTAGACTAACTTTGTGCATTTCAACAGTTTTCAGTTGGAAACCCTAACGTATGTGCAAATGGTGTTGCTTGTGTGCAAACAGCAACTCTAGGTATAGCATGCATCCCTAAAACAGGTCTCTGGATAAAGGCCATCCCTGGTTTGGTTGCAAATCTCTTAGAAAATGTGGACATAAACATTTTAAGATGCCAGACCACCTTGCTTTTGGACTTATGAATGTAAGACAGCTTGGTATCCAAAATGAAGCTTGAAAATTCCTCCTCCTTCTGACAATTCCATGGTGTTTAGTGTCAATTTCTTGGCACTGCAGAACAATAAATTGATATTTTTAAATATCCAGGAAGCACTGAAACCATCATCTATTTCAGTTAAGAGGAGATAAAAGGCAGAGCTAGTGTCAGTACCAAGGTAATACATAAAGACTGGATGACACTGAAAGAAACAAGATAGTAGTACAGTATAAGGCATGTAAACAATTTCCTGTCATCTTTAAAAGTGAAAAGTGATCCGTTTATTTTCAAATTCTTTGATTCCCTGACAGTTTCTGCTGTAGTGATTACCATGTTAACCCTTCCACACTGCCTATGAAGCTGCCACAAACCCCCATCACCAAGGGACCCATAGAACATGGTTAAGGTCATGCCTGATGCCTGAAATCCATTATTAATGAATTGTCCCTTACTTCACAGTACATCTGCTGTATAACCTTACATTTCATTGTTACAGTGCTAGTATGCTCACTGGGAAGTGATCTCAGTCTATGAGTAGCCCTTCCCTCCTCAGGAGGGCGCTACCTGACGCTGCCTGTGCTGCCCCAAACTTTGCCCCACCTGTATTGCTCACTCTGGCCCCAGAACTGCAGCAGGAAGAGGACCGAAGGAACCATTGCAGAAAGCACTGCACAGCCACATAGTAAATGTGCACATGTTCAAGCGGCCGTATGCTCAAATGTACAAGCAGCTCCAGTGTGGATGTTTCTGTGGTGCTAAAAGCACCCACCCACCACAGAATGGCAAAACTATTAGCAGCCAGCCAGCACCTTCCTAGTGCACCCTAGCCCCAGATGCATCATTGGGCATTAGGGGGCTCAGAGGCATGAGTGGGAGAAAGAAGGACTTGGTCCTTTGGAGTGCTGTGCCTTTAAGAGACAGTGCAGCGCCCTGCTGCATGGAGACTGCCTTTGTTAGTTGAGGGAGCAGAAATGGAGCTCCCAATGGGGCGTACAAGAGCCATCCCTTCTGCACCACCACAGGAACATTAGGCACAGTTATGCCTGCCAGTTTCAGGGACAGTCCACCTAGGGGCAGATCTTTAAATAAAACAAGCATTTGTCAATGCCGATATTGATTGCATTGGTGTGTTGAGCCTCTCACTACCCCTCTGTTAGTCGCTCACTCTGTGTCTCCCGTGCTGCAGGCTGCTCTTTTGTACTGGGCTCTTGCCTGCATTGGCACCTTGTTCTGCCCACTAAGAAATTCACAGCTGTCCTGGACAGAGCTCCGTTGAGGTGGCTCACCCACCTCCTCACCGCTCATTCTGGTTCTCCTGGTGTTGCAGGCTGCCCTTTGTACTGGGCTCCTGCCTCTGTTGTGGCATTTTCTGCCCTCAAAGAAATCTGCAGCAGTCCCAACACAGGTCTGTTTAGCCTGCTGACCCTCTCTCACTCGCTCATTCCATTTCTACTGGCGCTGCAGGCTGCCCTTTTCTATTGGGCTCCTGCCTGCATTGCGCTTTTGTCTGCCCTCAAAGAAATTTGCAGCAGTTACAATAGAGCTCCGTTGAGCTCTTCACTCCCCTCTCTCAATCACTCATTCTGGTTTCCTGCCACTGCAGGCTGCCCTTTGTACTAGCCATCTGCATGCATTGCTGCCTGTTTCTGCCCACAAAAATCTGCAGCAGTCCCAGCAGAGCTCCGTTGAGCTTACTCACTCCCCTCCCTCACTCCTTGCTCATTCTGTGTCTTCTCGCTGCTGCAGGCTGCCCTTTGTACTGGGCTCCTGCCTGCATTGAGTGGCTTGTTCTGGCCAGAACAAAATCTGAAGCTTGATCCTGACACAGCTCCACTGAGCTCGCTCATTCCCTCTCTCACTCACTCATTCCGTTTCTGCCGGGCTGCAAGCTGGTCTTTTGTACTGGGCTCCTGCCTGCATTGCCGCATTTTCTGCCCACAAAGAAATCCACAGCAGTCACAGTACAGCTCCATTAAGCTCGCTCACTACCATGCTGTCACTCATTCATTCTATTTCTCTTGGCTGCAAGCCTGCGCTTTTATGCGGGGCTCCTGGCTGCGTTGGCAGCTTTGTCTGTCCACAAAGAAATCTGCAGCTGTCCAGACAGAGTTCCGTTGAGGTTGCTCAGTCCCTCTGTCACACGCTCATTCTGTTTGTCCTGGCGTTGCAAGTGGCCCTTTGTACAAGGCTCCTGCCTGCATTGGCACCTTTTTCTGCCCACAAAGAAATCTGCAGCAGTCCTGATAGAGCTACGTTGAGCTCACTCCAGTCCCCACTGTCTCACTCACTCGTACTGTTTCTCCCTGCTGCAGGCTGGCCTTTTATACTGGGCCCCTGCCTGCTTTGATGCCTTTTCTGCCCACAAAGAAATCCGCAGTAGTCTGACAGCGCTCTGGTGAGTTCGCTCACTACCCCTCCCTCACTCGCTCTCTCGTTCTGTTTCTCCCAGTGCTGCAGGGTACCCTTTTGTACTGGGCTCCTGTGTTGGGCCTTTTTCTGCCCACAGACAAATCCATGCAGTCCCAACAGAGCTCAGTTGAGCCCGATCCTTCCCCTCTCACTCGTTCGATCTTAATCTGTCCCAAACACTGATTTCCCACAGTGGCTGTGCTATTCTCCGGCAGGAGCGCAAAAATGTATTTTAGCCAGAATGTGAAAAATGACAGCTGTACTGTTCATAAGGAGGTGTGAAAACTGCCACTGTTAAAAATTGCGTGAAAATATTACAAATTTGTGAAGGTACAAGGGTCCGTGGAATCAGTTCAACACACGCTTGTAACACAGTCATGTTATGGAGTTTCGTCATCAAATTTTCAACATAGGGCTTTTAGGACCTCTGCTCATGAACAGTGCCACTGTCATTTTCTTAATCTGTCCCAAACACTGATTTCCCACAGCGACCGCATTATTCTGTGCTGCAACTGTGAAACCACATTTCAGACAGGATGTGAAAAATGACAGCTGTACTGCTCATAAGGAGGTGTGAAAAATGCCACTGTTGAAAATCTGGCATGACAATATTACAAATCCATAGGTTAAATGGTGGTGGAAAGTGTGCAACGACACTTGTAACACAGTCATTTGATTGGCTATCATCACCAAATTTTCAACATAGGCATTTTAGGACCTCTGCTCATGAACAGTATCACTGTCATTTTCTTAATCTGTCCCGGACAGTGACTTCCCACAACAACGGCTCTATTCTGCACCGAATGCGAAAACACATTCGGCCAGAATGGGAAAAATGACAACTGTACTGTTCATAAGCAGATGTGGAAAATGGCAATACTGAAAATCTGGAGGAAAATATTATAAATTTGCGGATTACTTAGCGTGCAAACCATGCAACACACGCCAGAATACAGTCATTTTATGGAGTATCGTTACCAAATTTTCAACATAGCCATTTCAGGACCACTACTCATGAACAGTGTCACTGCCATTTTCTTAATCTGTCCTGTACACTGATTTCCTGCAGTGACTGTGCTATTCTGCTCCGGAAGTGCGAAAACACATTTCTGCCAGGATGTGAACAATGACAGCTATACTGTTCACAAGGAGGTGAAGAAAATGGCAGTGTTGAAAATCTGGCTTGAAAATATTGTAAAGTCACAAAGTTACGAGCGTGCATATCAACTGCACAGCGCAAGCTCGTAAAACAGTGATTTTGGATTTTTCTACCAAATTTGCAAATAGGCTTTTTGAGAGCCCACCTCGGAACACTGGCACTGTCATTTCGTTCATCAGCCCTGAACAGTGATTCCGCGCAGTGACCACGAAATCACCTTTTGGGCCAATTAACACCATGACAGTTCAAGAATTCATGAGGAGGGGTCCCAAAACTCCATGTTGAAAATTTGGTGACAAAATTCCAAAATGCCCAAGATATGCACTAAAGTTAAAAACCCTATTTATTACATTATACAGCTTACCGCATTTCCTCAGTTCCGGTTGGCTTTGAAGAGTGCAGACGAGCCGGTCCACCAAGATCATTGTGCCAAGTCCGCAGTAAGTATGGGTGAGGGGGGTGGGGAGGCAGGGTGTACAGTGGTGGGTGCGGGTTGTGGGTGGGGGCCAGGAGACTACGAGAGAACATTTCCTTTTTGCAGGAAAAAAAAAGGCGTTGCAGGATGGTTTTCCTTTACAGGGCATGCTGGGAGCCCACCCACCAGAGCTTTTTTGAGGGGCCAGCAGTAGCCAGCGGGATAAGGCACCCCGTCGGCCCACAAGGGGGTAATCATTATGCTGATGGGGACTGGGCACCCGTCGGCAGGAAAATAAGCGAGGGGTTACAGAATGCTGTCGGGGAGTGGGCTCCTGTCAGCAAATAAACACAGTTAGAGGTTATACTGTTTGTGAACACGGCAGCACCCGCCCGTGTTCACAAAGAATATCAGGTTTTAGATCCCGCCTGCAATGACGGATCACTCCCTCATTGCAGCGGATGGCTGACACTACAATGGCCAGGCCCCTGATTGCAGCTGTGAAATTGTCCAAGTTGGTGCCAAGGTTCCAAACTTGTGCCAGCAGCAACGTGCAAGGGGATTGGAGGATGCGGACAAGCCTTTTCAGGCTGTGGGGCATTGGCCACAACACTGCTGTGCCTCCACAGCCTACTTCTGAGAAAGCTGCCGCAATATGTTTCTTGCGCTGTGCGCAATCAACATAATAAAATAAAGACTTTGGAGCACAGGGCTCCATTCAAGCAGTGGGACAGCTATCTTTGTGACCCATGACCTGGACAGTCACCAATCAGAAGGCAGCAAGGTAGATAAATGGACTGTGGGAGGGAGACGATAGGGTTTCCACCCTTTGAAGCCCAAAGTGGACATTTCTTACTGAAACATGATTTTGCAGGACAATATGTAACTTCAACCAATGCAACAAACTTGTTTTTTCTAATTGATCAGATTTAGGACTAAGTGTTGTAGTTTTTAATTGTTTCTACTGTTTCTAATTATTTTAATGTAGCTTAGTTAAGGTATGTTTTTGTAAGAAAAGAAGGAAGGAAGGAAGGAAGGAAGGAAGGAAGGAAGGGCAGCCATAGGCCTTGTCAAGCTAGTGTGTGGGGTAGGGACAGGAGGTGAGGTGGGCAGGGGAGAAGAAAGGTAGGAGGTGGCAGCCATAGGCTTTGTCAAGGAACAGAGAAGTGTGAGCCAGAAGGGCTGCTTCCAGAGATGTTAAGCCAGAAGGACTGTGCCAGAGGGTCGTGAGCCAGAAGGGCTTAGATCCTGTTACCTGTTCAAAATAATCCAAAGCTTCTGGGCTGCCATCCTGCTCCTGTATGCTGCTCCCTGCTTCTTCAGAACTGCTTTCCTGCTCCTGTGTGTGCTTCATTCAAGGGTCACATGAGTGTTGGCATTGCTGATTGAATTTCTATCTCTACCTGTTTGGAGTACAGGTGGGGTTTTCAAGCCATTTCCGAGTTTGAGCAAGTGTATTTGGAATGTAATTTCTTGTTACATTTGTGCTAGCACGCTTTGGCCTGTTGAGGTTAAATTGCAAGCTTGCTACGTTTCCTCACATGCACCACTGAAAGATCCTTGGCAATGTAACAACCAGGCCTGCATCAGGACTCTAATATAACTTTTGGATACCCAGAGTCTGTTTGGTAGCTGTTTTACGCTTAGACCTATTGTTCTACTAGTAGTACCAGTTACAGAGTATTCTGCACCTGTGTTTATATACAGTATATATCTGTCTCAGTGGCTCCTTCTTTGGTGGGTGCAATTATTGTATGGTGTACTGAGTATGGTGAAGTGTTTAATGGTGGTTTGCAAGTGCTGGAACCCATTCTTCCTTCTCCAGTTACTTAGGCCTGTGTTGCTAATAAAACACAAATAGATAGATAGATAGATAGAGATATAAGATAGATAGATAGATAGATAGATAGATAGATAGATAGATAGATAGATAGATAGATAGATAGATGGATAACCATTATTTTTGACAGGAAGTAACTTTTAGGACTGTGTGGCCATGTTTTACAAAGCTGTCCTGTTTAAGCAAGTGGTTACATAAGAAGGTTACATGCTTAGAGACATCAATTTGACATGGACAGAAAAACACTGAGGACAAAGAAATAATACATGTTGAGCCTAGATTTTACAGTGACATATTAATATTAGTTAAGCATTACATGCAACTGAGCAATGGAATTATGAGAGATATGGTCAAAAGACAGCAGGATCACAAGAAATAAAAATTGTACAACCAATCCCACCTCACAAATCCCACCACCACCTCACCATAAAATTCCATAAGTGCTACCCTAAGCATAGACACTTTTCTTTCCACATTATGTCAATACCTGCTTTAAATTGTCTTACATTTTTGATTTCTGAACCTCAGGATCTAGCACATTCCAGATTTTTGAGAGCTAAAATCTTTTGCATCTTACTTTATACAACAGGAGTGGGTCTGTATCAATGAAGGTATCACAGATACAGTATCTCATGGGTTACTAGTGAGATATCAAAGATATCTTCATGTTGGTATGTCACAAAGGTGCAGAACTCATTTAGATGTTCGGCCTCAGTAGCAGTACTAACCGTATTAAAAGGTAAATAATTTCAGAATAAAAATAACAGCATGGTACTGTGACCATGAAAGTTGTTCAGCACAAAATATCTACAAAATGAGTGGTGTTTCATTTATAGGTACCTTTTTTATAATTGGTAAAACAGCAGAAAATTTAATTTTTTCATTTTTCGACAAATCAGAATAACTTTAAAACAAAAATGATAGCATGGTACAGGGAGCACTAAATTTTTTCAGCACAAAAGATCTATAAAATCAGTGCCATTTCATTTACAGTTACCTTTTAGTTTTCTTATAATTAGCAAAACAGCAGAATATTCTTTTTTCACTTTTGCAACAAACAAATGCAAATAACTTCAAAACAGAAATAAGAGAGATCCACACTTGTTGTATTAATCAAATATGACATGGATGGAGTGAGACAGCATAAATATCTTCACTTGTTGTCACTTAACTCTTGTATCCCACTCATGGCTTCGCCACTCATGGATATCAAGAGTTCAATGACAGCTCAGGAAGTTATTTGTGCTATCTCACTCCACCCATGTCATATCCCATATGTATACATTGTTCTCAAAGGGAATCATTAGACACCTGTGCTTTTAATTGTCTCAAGTTATATTTATTATTTGGATTCTGTGCATGTTTAGTTTTGTTCATGTTTCACCACTCGAACTCTGTATATGCTTTTAACCCCAACTGCTTTTTTCTCTGAATTTAAAGGGAATCCCAGTTAAGATGTTTCAGGAGGCTACAGTGGTGTGTATAGTGTTGACCATTTAAAACAAATCTTGCCATCCTGTAATACATTTTATCCAAACTATACAGTAAGGTCTTTGTGGTATGTTTGTATATTATACTAACATATTCCAATACAGGAGGAGTAGTTGCTGTACAACCATATTTCTAGTTTCTTTAGGTAATGTTGAAACTCTCCTTCAGAGGGCCCCAGTCTGATGTTGACTTTGCTAACAGCACTGGTCACATGTTCTTCAAAAGTGAGCTTATTTTCTACATGTACCCCTAGGTACATATAAGATGATACTCTCTTCCAGTTAATATTTATACAGAGTATAAATACCCAAATCATTGTTTTGACCTTGATTGTACTTTCAGTACTAAACATCATAACTTTGTTTTTTCCTACTCAGAACCATCTTTGAGTTTTGTAGCCAGTGCTGCAGTTTGTCAAAATCAGACTGCAGTATATTTTGTACTTCTGTTTTATTTTTGGCCCTGCCAATTAGGGCCATATTGTTGGCGTATAAATAGATCTTACATTTTTCTATCAGTTGTGGCAGAGGATTTATATATATATATATATATATATATATATATATATATATATATATTAAAAACAAAAGGAGGCCCAGGATTGAACCCTGGGTACACCCTAAAATCCCTCCTATCTGACAAAGTTCCCACACACACCTGCTGCGTATGTTCCATCAAATAAGAAAGCATCCATGTTTCAACTTGGTAAGACATGCCAACAAATGAGAGCCGTTTCATCAAGATGTTATAGTCGTACCAAGTCAAAGGACTTTGAGAGGTCAACAAACACCACACCAACATACTCCCTCAATTCTAGACTATTTGATACTGTATCAGTGACATCTGCAGAGCTGTGTCCGTCAAACTCCCCACCCTGAAAGCTGCCTGGTAGTCTGATAACAATTTATATTTCTCAAGATACTCATATATTTGGGTGCAATCCAATCTTTCAAAGACTTTTGAGATGGTAAAGCAGGATTATTGGTCCATAATTTGTCAGATTGTCCCTAACCCTCCCTTAAAAATTTAAACAATTTTAGAATTTTTCCAAAATCAGGGTATGTACTTTGTTGTGGCTTGTATTAAATAGGCTGGAGAATATTGGAGCTATTTGTTCTACTGAAAGTTTTAAACATGTTATTTCCACATGCTCTAACCTAGTGGCCTTTTGTGAGTTTAGTTTATTATTTGTTTCCAGACCTCACTCAATTTTATGGCTCAAAACTAAAATAGTGGTTGGTTTTTTTATCAGATTGTGTTTCTTTTTCATAGCTTCCTGTATTTTAATATTATCATCTACTGTATAACTTGTATTTATATCTGAGAGATAGCAAAAGTAATTGTTTACACTATTTGCTATTTTATGGGGATGGGAGTCATTTTTGTGCCCTTCTCATCTTGTATATTTATTTCCTTCTTTGTATTGTTTAAAACAATTAAAATTCATAAATCTCCTGGCATAGATGGGTTGAAGGAAGGTTTTACAAATGGCTGCTGTTTATACAGCACCAACAATAGTATATATGTTTAATTAGAGTTTAAGTACAGGGTTTTTCCACTATATGGAAACAGAGTAAAACTATTCCAATACATAAGGGGCGACCAAAGTGATCCAGGCAACTATCGACCAATAGCTCTGCTTTCAATACTATCTAAATGCCTGAGAAGTTGTACATATACAAATAAGGGACTATTTAGAAACAAATAATGTATTTACACCATATCAGGCAGGTTTTAGAAAAGGACTTTCCACAAATTCAGCTTTGATCGAATTTAATGATCTTGTGGCAACTTCTTTGGATGAAGGAAAGGAGACTGCAGTTTTATTCACAGATTTGTTGAAAGCTTTTGACCTGGTGGACCATTGCCTGCTGATGAGAAAACTCTGTATGGGCATTACTGAGGACCATGGGCATGGATTAAATCATATTTAACAGGAAGATCTCAAAGAGTATGTGTCCCAGGCATTGTCAACAGTTAAATTAGTAGAAAGAGGAGTCCTTAAGGATCTATGCTAGGGCCCTTGTTTTTCTTAGTATTCTGCAATGATCTTCCACAGACAGTTCAAACATCAAACATCCAGCTGTATGTCGATGATACAGCTCTTGTTGTAACTGGATTAGACTTTGCAGACCTGAGAGTTAACATGCAGAGGGACTTCAGCAGCATAGGGAGTGGTTCACCAGGTCAGGGCTGGCAATAAATATTAAGAAGACTAAAGTCCTTTACTTTGGGAATAGAAACAAACCAAACTTGAGTATAACATCTTTGTCAAATGTTCTAATTGATCAGGTAACTGAATATTGATATCTGGGTGTAATATTTGATGTAGAGCTAAATTTTCAAGAACATATTAAGGAGTTATTAAATAAAGGTGGTAGAAAACTAGGGGCCCTTAGACGAACATCAAGACATTTGGATTTAAAGACTATAAAACCATAGTGGAACAGATTTATTTATCTATTTAGATTTTGTTTACTGGGTAAGTACACTAGACAAGTGGTATGCCTATTTTCAGGAACGACCCGGGAGAGCACAAACATACAGTATACATACATGGCAACATTGGAGAAACAGCATGATATAGTAAAAACAGCTATAACAACATTTGTATAAGGGCAGAGATACTGCCACATATAGTACAAATTGTTACAGGACATGATAGACATTAGAATCACTGAATAAATATTTCATAGACCATCATGGACTCAGAGTGGACAATAGTGGACTGCAGAGTATTACATTACAGAGACTAGGAGCAGTCACATCTTGTCATTTGTTTTGAGTGGGACCACAGGAGGAGCGAAGGTCCCATGGGAAGGGCAGAGCGAACAGAGTCCCGAATGGAGTTCCAGAGCCTAGGCACAAAGCGGCAAAGTCACGATCCCCATAAGGGTCCGAGTAGGGGAACTTTACAACTCGGGCGGTCGAGACCTGAGCTGGTAGGGGATGGCGCCCAGTTTTGGGAGGAGATGCGCCTAGTCCCGACGGTATGCCCGCGGCAGCACTTTCCGGTGAAGTTTCCTACACCAAGGATTAGGAATTCCGCAGGGGGAGCCAGCTGAGTTTGTCATAGAGCTCACATCGGTGGGTGAGTTTGGGACAGCAAGTGCAAACTGACAGATATCATTATATGCCGTGGTTCCAATGATTAAGATGGATTTGGTGACCTGGCAAATAGGTGGTATCCATAACTAAGGGAGGGGAGAAGCACTCCCTCACAAGTGCCAGCCTCGCTCCTGGAGTCAGGTTGTATTTGGCCCTGTAGGCAAGGCCAAGCTTACACCTGGTGGTTCTGCAGATGTTTGGATATGGCTTCCCATGTCAAGTTGTGGGTCAAGGGACCCAAGATATTTAATTGAGCTCGTTGTTGGCAACAGGGGCTCCATCACAAGCTATTTTGAGCATAGCTGATGGGGCTTTTAACTGGCCGTGGAACCAAGAGCATGGCCTGAGTTTTGTTAGGATTCAATACCAGTCTATGGTTGGTAATCAGGCGAGACTCTACTGAAGTCTTCAGATAGGCACTGGTTAAGGTCAGCAGCATTCTAACATGGGCCACTAGCACAAGGTCATCTGGTATAAAGCGTGACTTGGCAACGAGAGGTCACCCGTGGGAGCTGATTATCAAAAAGTGAGAATAGGAGAGGTCCATATCAATCCCTGGGGAACTCCCATGGTCACAGCCCTAGGCTCGAGAGGACCTTGTTAAAGCAGGTGCACTGCTTTCTACCCGCTAGGTAGCCCATCATCCAACTCATGGCATGCGGAGAGAACCCAAGAGTCCTGAGCTGCTCCCCAGTAGGTCATGGTTGACAAGGTCAAAAGCTTTTGACAAGTCAATAAATATAGCACCTGACAGTTTGCCCTGATCCATGGCGGATATAATACTAGAGGTTACAGTAATCAGGGCAGTAGTGGTACTATGACCCTTCCGAAACCATGTTGGGCCCAAGCAGCTCATGGGTATCCACGTATTCGAGAGTTGCTCCGCCACAACCTTTTCCAGAGTTTACCAAGGGATGGGAGAATAGCAATAGGGCGATAGTTGTCAGGAGTTTGGGATTTCCTGCTTCAAAACAGGGACTATCCTTGCCTCCTTCCAGATGTCAGGGATTATCCCCAAGCTAAGGGATAGGTTAAAGATATGGGCAATCAGAGGGCAATGTAAGCTGCTCCCAGCTTGAGAAGCCTGGGCTCAAGGTTGTCAGGCCCGCACTGGAGTGCTGGGAGAGGCAGCCAAGTGGTTCCAACATCAAGGGACAGACATGGCCTTAAGATTAAATACTTTCTGAGGAGGATGTTCACTCTGCATCGGAGGGATATTAAGCTGACGACCCCCATCAGTCGTGAAACGAGAGGTGAGGCGAAGGTAGGAGAAGTGGAGATTGAGGTGGTCGGCTATAGTGTGGGGATTATTGCACGACTCATCAATAATCATGCGTCGATGACACCCGAGTGAGAGGGCCCACTGACGAGGGATTTAATGTTCCTCCAGAACCTCCTAGGATCTCTGACAGAGCTAATAGTGCCGATTTACAGAAGTTACTTTGGCAGCCCTAATGGTTTTTACACTGATTCCTGAGTTGCCAATATCTCAGGAGATTAGCAGGATCTCTGGAACCTTAGTACTTGCCCAGAATTTGTCTCTCTCCGCATCTGGGCAAGTAAGTCACCATTCAGCCAGAAGGTGGTTATTCCCTCACCCTCCGGGTGACCCTGGGGCGTGTCTATCTTGGAGAACACCAAAGGAATGTATGAAGCAGGAGGCTGCCACTGAGGGGTCAGAGGGGCTTCAAGCACCCTGGTCCAGTCAGTACATCTAGATTGGCCAGGAAAGCCTCAGGTCAAAACTGGAGTATTTTCTGACTTGAATGATTTTGTGGAATTTAGGGAGGGATTTTCCAGACACAGTATACCGGGAGTGGCAGATATGGAGTCTGATAGCATGCCTGATGAGGCAATCCTCTCCGGCCGGGTTGGTCAGGATCCAGTCCAGCAGGAACTTGAGGAACCATTGGCTGTCTGTCTCGTCGGGTCATGGATTAGTTGGTTAACGGCAGCAAGTTGTGATTTGCATTTCCTAATATTGCCACACTCCCAGTTCATGTTGATATCACCCATAATAATGAGTTCATTGTCACCTATACTGGGCCTAACTGCATCTAAGAGGTAAGTGAGTCCTGTCAGACTCCTCCCAGGGGTGTAGGCGTACACCAAGTGCACCTTCTAGCATCGCCCAGCAGCAGGAGCACATGAAGAAACTCACAAGGTGGATGATCAGGTTTACTCTGTGCCACCAGGAGATTTTCAGATGGGATCTGTAGCAGATGAGGGTATCACCTCCTTCCTACCCCCAGTCCTGTCTAGACTAATGAACTCAGTATCCGTTAGGAAGCAGGCAGAGTCAGGAATCAAGGGTTTGAGCCAAGTCTCAGTTATCCTAGGATGTCTGGCTTGTATCTCAGTCCATGCTAGGAGATCATCTCGTTAGGAAGCAAGCTCCTAATATTCATTTGCACTCTTTTAGTCCCTATTCCCATTCCAGGTGGCGGAATATTAGAGATCACGCTTAGATGGCCCAGGATTGAGCTCAATATCTCCAGCCATGAGAAGTGAGAGTTGGGCTAGCCAGGGAGGAACAATCTTACGAGTGGCTACCTCCAGGCCTGTGCATGCTTCGGACTTTCTTCACCCTGACCGCATACATAAGGCATCTAGTGTCAAGGCTAAGGACAGTACCGTGGTGCATTACCTTAGTTACAAGTTGGTTGGAAAAGAGAAATCAGTATCATCATGGAGGAGGGCCACAACCCAGGTCAATAAATAGGCTAGGAGTTGAGGTAGCACAATAAAGGAGGACTAGCCCCAGGGCCAGTATCATAATTATTAGTGTCGAAACCGACCTGCCACCCTCCTGAACATAGGAGAGGGACTTCAGTTCTTCCATGGTAGGACAGTAGTAACCACCCCAAAGATTATAGGCAACTGGAGACCTAGAAAAGGAGCAAACCAGGCCTCCTGGAAACCTGTAAAGGGCAAACCAGGACACCCCATATGGTAGGGCCCCAAAAGGAACAGATCACCACAACTAGCGCACTGGGGGACCCGGTGTAGGTCACCACGCCTCCTCTCATCAGCAGCTTGCAGTAGTTGAAGGTGTTGGAACAGCAGATAGCAGAGCAGGAACTAAACAATGCTGATAGGCAAGCAGGTGGTGAAAATAGGAAATGTCTTTAAAGGCAAGACAGAACAAGTGTTAGGCCTAATAGCTGCACTCTGTATCTTTAAGAGGAGTTGCAATATTAGAGAGAGGGAGGATGAACATTGCTAGGGGTTGTGCTGAGGGGGGACGGGAGTATTTAATAAAGGCTGGAGGTGGGGGATGGGGGTGGGTGTAAAAATTCAAGCAGCAAGGAGACAGAAGGACAGAAAGTGAAAGAGAAATTGAATTATTTGCACGGCAAAGCTTACAACTGTGACCCAAATGGAATCTGGTTCAAACAGAAAAACTTTATCACTTTAAACTTACTTTCTGATCCAAGGTAGCTTACCACTGGACCTTAAAACAAAAGATTTTACAATCTACAAACCTGCAGCCTAAATGAACTTGCACTTCAAACTACCCTTACAGTGCAAAATTGCTGTAAACAAGCTTAGGTTCATGCTTAAGTTAGGATTTACAAGATAATTTGAGAGACTTGACAAGTACCACAATCAGAATATAACATTAGCTTAAGGTCCTGAGAGGAAACAGCAGTAGCAAAGAATTAAAGAACTGCAGCAGCCCATCAGCAGGCAGAGTCGATGGTTCTGGACAGTCAAGTTTCTGCAGTGTACCTTCGGTCTGGTGAACAGCGGGCAGTGCAGCGAGAAGGCAGCGGCGGACAGAAGGGTCCGCCCGGCTGCAGACAGCAACAGGCGCACCCGTGTCAAGGTGAAGCGCCGGTCTGGTGAACAGCGGGCGGTGCAGTGAGGAAGGCAGCGGCGGACAGAAGGGGTCCGCCCGGCTGCTTGAAGCGCAAAGAGCGCACCCGTGTCAAGGTGAAGCTTGGTCTGGTGAACAGCGGGCAGTGCAGCGAGGAAGGCAGCCGGTGGACAGAAGGGGTCCGCGCCTGGCTGCTTGAAGACAGCAGAACGCACCGTGTCAAGGGTGAAGCTTCGGTCTGGTGAACAGCGGGCAGTGCAGTGAGGAAGGCAGCCGGCGGACAGAAGGGGTCCGCCCGCCGCTTAGCAGGCAGCGACCCGTGTCAAGGGTGAAGCTTCGGTCTGGTGAACAGCGGGCAGTGCAGCGAGGAAGGCAGCTGGTGGATAGGTCCGCCTACGTTTGAAGCAGCAGACGCACCCGTGTCAAGGGTGAAGCTAAGGGAAGAAAAAAAAATGGTGATGCCAACCATTGATTCTGGAAGTGTTATATATAGGGTTGCATCTAAGGTAATGCGGGTTAAGTTAGATAAAATTTATTATAAACTTGCAAGGTTTATTTTGGGATGTCATTAAAGAACACACCACTGTACATTATTAATTACTCTGGGATGGACTACCCTAGAACAGAGAAATGGCGAGATGTGGTTGAAATTATTGCATCACTTTTTATAAAGCAACTGGCTCATTACATATCAGTAATGCATTGATAAAAAAATTTAATCTACTCGGACCTTGACTAGATCTGTGTATGTTAATAAAATAAAGGTAATTATAATAAAACAAAATTTGGGTAAAACATTAAAACATCAAGCGGTAATATGGTGGAATATACTTCATATGCAATGAGAGTGGCATCCACAAATGTATTTAAATCAGGATTGAAATCAATCTTCCAGGCTGTGTGTAATTGTTAATTGTTTGGTTTATTACTGTGTTTAGCAATTCTGATATGTGATGTAATTGTGTTTCAGCTTTGTTTGTTAGCCAATTTAAATTTTTATAATGTAATGGATGTAGACTGGGTTTGAACTCTATCTAGATTGTATGTAGTTGTTAACTGCTTGGTTTACTATTGGAATTGTAAATCTAGACCATATACCATGATGCACTTTGTCTTAGTTTTTTGTCCTCATTGAAAATTTTGTATTTTAATGTAATTAGGCCTGTTGGTATTTTTGTACATTTTGTACATAGAAACATAGAAACACAGACTTTGACGGCAGATAAGGACCGCTTGGCCCACATTGTCTGCCTATTTCCTACCTACAGGATAAGCCACAGATCCTAGTTAACCAACAGCCTATTTCTTCCTACCCGCCACTAGAATTGCCTTATGTCTGTCCCATGCATTCTTGAATTCCCCCACTGTTCTTGACTCCATGACCTCCTCAGGGCGGCTGTTCCATGCATCTACAACCCTGTCTGTGAAAAATACTTCCTCACATTACCTCTAAGCCATCCCCTCTATCTTGAAATTGTGCCCCTTTGTTCTTGCACATCTCTTTTCTGAAAGATGCTACCCTCTTGGACTTTGTTGATTCCACTGAGGTACTTAAATGTTTCTATCATGTCCCCATCTCCTCCTTTCCTCAAGGGTATACATATTAAGCTCCTTTAGCCTCTCCTCATATGGCTTCTTTTACAGACCCTGCACCATTTTAGTTGCCATCCTCTGAACTGCCTCCATCCTGTCTATGCCCTTATGGAGATGGGGTCTCTAGAACTGGACGAGTACTCCAGATGGGGTCTCACCAACTGTCTGTACAGGGGATAACAACTTCCTGTTTTCTGCTGGTGATGCCTCTCCCATACATCCCAGTATCCCCAGCCTCCCTACCGCCGTATTGTACTACTTGTTTGTTGTATTTGATAGACTGTTATTACGCATTTTGCATAGTGCATAGTGAATGTCATTGTATTTAACAAACCTTGTAAACATGTTAGTACTTGTAATACATGATTTATTACTTTATGCAACCAAACAGGACTTGTCTTGTAAACAGGATTTCATCCCTAATGACATGTGATATCCTGTATAAAAATAAAAGGTTACCTACCTAACTAATTGTTTTAAAGTTTCCAGTATTGGGCAGGACTTTTTTGATTGATTTATTTTGATAATGTCTTTTCCTAGCCTTTTAAATCATACTTTCACATTTATTTCTAATTTTATGTTCACTTGCGCTATGCAAGGAATGTCTTGATGCAAACAGCATTTCAGGAGGTGTCTTCATGAGCCAATTGCAGCTGAAGCTCAAAGGGTTTAGCACTGCAGACCAATGAGCAGCCACACTGGTCATGACACTAGTCACTGCTTGTTGGGTGAAACTTTAGGTACTTGAAAGAAATCAACCACTCCTATCAGACAACAGCTGTCTTCTTTCATTTACATAACACCACCCAGCAACTGCTGAATTGTCCCCTCAGGGAGCACTCTGCCCTGCACAACCCCACCGGTCTCTTCCTCATTGTCTCCACACATCCGCTGGGTCTTGACACTCCACCCTCAGCGGCTGCTGTGTTCAACCTGACCAGCCATCCATTAATCCCCCCACCTCAAGCTCCATCTTCATGTTCTCGAACTCTTTGATATCATCCAGTTGCAGCTCCAAGCATGTCAGTTTGTGATGCAGCATTATAGTGGCTCATCAGAGCCCTTAATCAACCATCACTCACAGAGGTACAAAACCGGACTGACTGCAGCCATCCTGTGGACCTCCAAGCTCCTGTAAGACCCAACACCCACCTTGTTTCTCACACTGCAGGCTCAGTGCACTCGGCTGCATTTCCATGACCCCACGTGCCCTCAACCATCCCACTGGGAACTGTAGTTCAGTCCTGATACAGTCACGGGAAGAGAATGATAGCAGCGGACAGAAAAGATCACTACTCCCAAAACTGACTGTAGCAACCTAACTTGCTTCTTGAGTGGCAGTGTCACATTTTCCAGTGTACTGCTGGGTGCTGGCTTCCTGACCCAGAAATGGTACTTTGTGTTGTTGTGTCATGGTGGTGGCTCTCAGTGCAGTGGTGAAGCATGGGAAGGTGTGGTTGGAGTGTGGAGCTGGTAAATTTTGGGTCTCCGTGGTAGGGTCATGATAATTGGAGGAAACCACCAGGTTTTGGAGATACAGCGCATCACATTCCTATGTAGAAGATAGGTAGGGAGGCTGGAAGAGAAGTCGGTAAGTTACATAACACCAAGTGCTACTTAAACTTAATATTCTGGATAGGTTGCTGTAGTACTGGTTAAAGATAAATTACCCTGTACCCATGGTTTCTTACTGCAATGTTCCCAGGAGTTTGGTCTCCTCCTCCAGTCCTGGAGTATCGGGCCTCCCACCCACCCACAGCCCTGTACCCAAGGGTTTCGGTCTCTCAGCTACAGCTCTGAACATTAAGGGCTTGTTTTGTAATGTGGAGCAAATGAACAGTGTGAAATTGAACTTCTTTTGCTCAGTAACAGTTGCAGCATCAATCCTGACAATAAGGGGTTGGGGTTTTACAATCCGAGATCACTGCAATGTTTATATATTTCAGCAGATTCCCAGTCAACCCAATTACCAATGTGTTAGACTCTCACCCTCCCCTCTATTCTGGTGCAGACTTGTCAGTAGTGGACACACCTCAAAGATTTTTTTAAGTAGTGGTATTGGACAACTTATTTTTCAGGATAGAGTGGCGAAGAAGAAGCAGGTCCTGATGGCAGGACTGATTCAGTGTTTCTGAAGACAGAAAAGACCAAGAACGGTGACCAAGATGGCACAGGGCTTGTACCAAAAAACATATGAGGAGAAGCTAAGAGACCTCAATATGTACTCACTGAGGAGAGGCAGGATTGGGGTGACATGATAGAAACATTCAGTACCTTAAAGCCATAAATGAGGTACAGGGGTGACATCTTCCAATATGGAGAAGTACAGAAATGAGGGGACCTGATATGAAATTGGAGGGTCGAAGGTTAAGGAGAATGTGAGGAAGTTTTTCTTCACAAAGAGGGTGGTGAATGCATGGAATATTCTGCTGCAGGAGGTGGTGGAGGGGCACATATTGACCTAGTAGGGTCATTGGCAGCAAAATGGGAGGGGGACTAATGGGCAGACTAGATGGACCTGGGGTCCTTATCTGATGACCCACCCCATGGCCCTTCCTGGACCCAGCCAGATAATGCAGCCCCTAGTGCTTCACTACACACCCACCAGATCTGTGGATTCCTCTTGACCCAGTGGTTAGTGTATCCTGCACTGCTTTGTCATGCCTCCCATCCAACACATGAATCCCCGAGTGAAACGGGTTTCAGCTTCTCTGCCATCGGTGCTGTCCTTGTAAGATCCCCAGTGCATCTTGCCCCTTGTTACCCATTCTGACCCCTCTCAAGCAAGAGCCATTGCCCAAAAGTATTGTCCCGTACTGTGGAGGCTGTGCTGTGTGCCAGCACCAGTAAGAGAGAGAGAAAGGCAAGAGAAACCTCCTCTGTTTAGCGTATAGTTCAGCAAAGGGCATATGAGAGACACACCTGGAGAGAGATACACACTGGCAACACAGTTTTCTCAGCTAGCTGGCCTTTACTGAGGTAGGTACAGAACTTGTGCTGTGTGCTGTCGGTGTGTCTCTGGTTGCCTGTGTACTTGGGTTGCTCTGTCCATTAGGTGGTGGACACATGGAACAGCCTTCCTGAGGAGGTTGTGGGGTCTAAAACTGTGGGAGAATTCAAGAATGCATGGGACAAACATAAGGCAATTTTGTGGGTGGTAGGAAGAAATAGGCTGCTGGTTAAATAGGATCTTCAGCTTATCCTCTAGGTAGGGAAATGGGCAGACTAGGTGGGCCAAGTGGTCGTTATCTGCCGTCAAAGTCTATGATTCTATGTTTCTGTATGTGCCGAGTCAGAGAGAGAGTGGGAAGTGGAGGGCAAGATGCAGGAGTTGTGACAGCTGTCAGGAGACAGGGTGGCAGGGCAGGCTTCTGGTAATTCTCCATGGTTGTAGGGTTTCACAGACAGGGTAACTAACAGAGACCCAGCTATCGGTGAGAGGAGCGAGACATAGAGGTTCCACCCCTCCCCCCAGCCGTGCACTGTAGAATCTCCCTGATTGTGGTACAACAGTGAAACAGTGTCCCTGAACCAATCATGGTCAGACACAAAAAGAGCAAGTGACAACGCCAGTGCCTGGATATTGCTGTTCACCTCTGCATTATCAATTCCAAAGACCTCCACAGCACAAACCTGCAAGTGAACAGCGTTGGCATTGACAAATGCTTGTTTTAAACAATTCAAATCATCAGCTTTCAAGGTCTGATTTGCCTTTTTCCATACCCTGTCTTTCCACCTAATTTGTTTTAAATTTTTCATCTACCCAGGGATGGTGTTGATCTCACTCTCTGACTTTTGTAAATGGGCCATGTTTATTGCAGATCTCCACATATGTTCTTGTGAAGTCCCTTGGGCTCATCTTTTTAACAAAATTTAAAAATAAATAAATAAATGTATACATTCCCAGTTTTCTTGTCCTAACTGTTGTTAAAAGACAGTTTGTTAAAGTTTTAATGTCTCTGATGTATTTATTTTTGTTAAATGTACTTTTCAGAGCTGCATTCCACATTGCATTCTATGTATCAGTGATCCCCTAAATTAGGTGTCCTTTCCTAAGATCTAGTAGTTTAATACCCCAGGTCTTGAAAATTAGATCTAGGATATTTCCATGACTTGAGTGGTTGCTTTTCATGTTGGGGTGTTTACTATCTGGCTTACACCTAAAGACTGAAATTCAGTCTCAAATTCGAGGCCTCTGATTGCTTCCCGTGTTGCATTAAAACCCAAGATTAGAATTGCCTCCTTTTGTCCAGTTAAGAGTGATCATTTTCATAGACAGTATCTCAAAAGCTGTAACCTTTACTTTGGGATGATAATTACCCCAGCTAACATTTTCAACTTAATAATGTAGATTAAAATCAACTCTACACCTTCAATATTTACAGGAAAAAGCATTTCTGATGGCCCTAAATTACTTTTAATATATAATTCTACCCCTATATGGTCTATCATACCTAAATAGCTCATAATTCCTTATAGAAAACTATATCTGAGTGCTTTTTGTAAGCCATGTTTCTGTAACTCGTACTATCATAACCCCTCCATTTATCCGATGTTCTAGTAACACCTGTTTGCCCACTAAGTTTCTAGCATTATCATGTGCACATTTAACAGTACCAATATGTTGTTATGGCCCAGGATTAATCTCGATATCCCCACTTACTAATGCAAACATTAAAAAGGTATCAATCCCTGCTGACATGTAGGCCTACAGTACATGCTTCAGACCTGGACTTACCAGTTTGTTCCGTGTAAGAGTTCAATATATTTTTTACTCTGAAACCATTTGAATTTTTTTCTTCTGTCTGATATTTTTTGTTCTTATTATGATTGTTGAAGCCAGCTAGCAATACAGCAAGGGATTTATACACTCACTGTTCAACTCTAACATAGGTAGTTGGTTTTGCATACTGGCCATGGTATGGTTATTATCCCATCCAGAATGCAAAAAAATGCATTCTGAGACACAACGATATTCAATTAGCAACCTTTTAAAGAGTTATGACTAGTCTTCATCCCACTTTAATTTCTAGTTGTTTCAGATATAGATTAAATAAGTTATTTAGAACAGGGAAGGGAGGTATGCAATTTATAACTTCAGTGGTATGTGTAACCTTCAACTACTTTAATTGCAGTTACTTCAGACTCCAAATTTATTTTAATAATCCCCAGAAGTCATTTATATATTAAAACAACCCAAATATATGTTAATTATAGTGTTATGTGTCTAGCATGCAACCTTCCTAAGTTAAAGTAGCTAAAGGACCCCAGGGCACTTTACCCTTAAAAATAGAGTTATCACTAACTTTTCTAAAAAGCTCTGTTATAATAAAATTAGGCTTTAAAGTACCTTAAAACTTCAGGCTAGTTTAGTTCTCTTTTTAGCTATTAGAGGACAAACCAGCACTTTATTAAAATTATATATGCAATTATATAATGGTTCACAGAAGTAGACATAGTGTTGTTTGGATTTCTGTGTGTGCCCTCAGTTTGTGCCATCTGACTGAATTACTGTTTGGTAAAGGTAACAATGGTTGGTGGTTCTCAGGGGTGGTCCTGTCCAGTGTAAGGAAGTGGGTAGGTACTGTATCCCAGAGGGCGGTACTACACACAAAATCTGAGCCACTTATCCTCTCTGAGTGGAGGCACTGTGATATTTATTATTTTAAGATGAACTCTCTACTGCAGGAAAATGAATGAACCCATCCCTCTCAACCTGGTGTACCCATTGTGATCACCAGACAGGGTGTGAACCCAGTCATTGCACCAACCAGGGTCACATATGAAGACACCATAAGCCATCTATATAAATAAATGATGCTAATACTGTATGTCAATTAATTTGTTTCACAAACCATCTAGCATTATTCTTGTGAAATGTTGATAAGTATACAGATTTGGTGCTGTACAGAAACATAGAATCTGATGGCAGATAAGGGCCTGTTGGCCCACCAGTCTGTATTTTTTAACCTTCATTTTACTGCTAACCCTACTTGATCTATGGCACTTTCTCCCCCACCCCTATGATTTCTTTGTGCCTATACCAAGCATTTTGAACCCCATCACTGTTTCCTGCCCACACTACCTCTGTTGGAAGGCTGTTGCAGGACTCTGACCACTCTTTCTGTGAAGAAGTACTTCCTCACACCTCTCCTGAATCTACTCCACTCCAGCTTCATAGCATGTCCCCTGTTCTAGAGCACCTTTTATTCTGAAAATACTCCCTGCTGTACCTCATTTATCCCATGATGTACTTAAAGGTCTCTATCATATCCCCCTTTCAGGGTATAACATATTGAGCTCCTTTAGTCTCTCCTCATAGGGGCTGTATAATAGACAATCATTTGCTTTGTGTAATTTATTAATTATCTCACCTTAAAGAGCACCTATCCTGTTCTTCTGAGAACCCTCCCTCCCAAGTCCAGTGGTAGTCCTGCTTTTCTGGAGATGATGGGGAACAAGTTAGAAAATTTCAATGTTGGCCTTCTACAAGGGAAGGGATTGTAAATCTGGCCTAAGTAGGCTGTAGCAGTATACCTGCCCCTTCCTGGTATGAGTGTCCACCTCGCTCTCTGACATTTTCTGATGTCAGAGTTGGGAGAGTGTAGGTGTGTCATAAAAATGATAGATGTATATCTGTTCTACGAATGGTTAACATCAGAACTGGACAGGGAAAGCCTGTGGATGTATTATTCTTGGACTTCAAGCAAGGCGTTTGACTCTGTCCCCACAATGGTCTGGTGGAGAAACTGATGGGGTTAGGAGTAGGCCCTTTGATGGTCAGATGGATTGAAAACTGGTTAGCTAGTACGCACCAGAGAGTAGTGGTCTATGGGGAGCTCTCGAACCCTAGAGAGGTTGGTAGTGGGTACCGCAGGACTCGGTCCTGGGTCTGATCTTATTTAATGCATACATATCGGACATCAGGAAGGGTATGGGTGTGAAATGAGTCTCTTCACAGATGACTCAAGATGGGAGCAGTAGTTGAGGGAGAAAGAGGGAGGTTGGCCCTGCAAGGGACCTGGACACCCTGGAAAGCTGGGCTCACATGGAAATTAAATTTCAATATCACCAAGTGCAAGGTGTTGCATCTTGGTCGGGAACCAAACACACAGGTACACCCTGGGAGGGGAGGTGTTGAGGCTCAGGGAAAAAAGACCTAGGGGTCATGGTGGATGCATGTATGAATAACTCTGAGCAGTGCAGAAGAGTGGCTAGCAAGGCAAACAGGATGTTGGGATGCATCGTAAGGGGGATCACCTCTAGAGCAAGGAAGTGATTCTGCCACTGTACAATGGACTGGTTGACACACCTTGAGTACTGTGTACAGTACTGGAGACCACACTTGAAGAGGGACATACAGCTCCTGGAGAAGGTACAGAGGAGGGCAACTAAGATGATACGAGGGCTAGGGGATTTGATGTATGAGGACAGACTTGAGGAGCTCTGCCTGTTTTCATTGGAGGAGAGGAGAGGGAGGGGGGACATGATTGAGGTCTTTAGTACCTCAAGGGAATAAATAGGTAAACATGGAGGGATCTTTAGACTAAAGCAGGGAGGTATCACCAGAGGGCATGGTTTGAAGTTGGAAGGTGGATGGGTGAAGGGGAAAGAGGAGGAGGTTTTCACTGAGAGGGTGGTGGACCCTTGGAATGCACGCCTGGCGAGCTGGTTCAGAGATCTACAGTGGAGGGCTTCAAGAGAGGGTGGGACAGACACAGAAAGTGGATGTATCAGATGATGGCCTGTCCCAGGGGGTGGGATGGATGATAGGGTTTCTGGAGCACAAGGGATGGGAGGGCCTCGGCACCCAAATAAGGATCTGAGGTTCGAGCAGATCGATAGACCGTAAGGCCCAATCTGCTGACAAATAGTATATTAGTATGTTATATTTTAAATAGGTAGTTTGTTTATTTGCTTTGGTCAAGTCAAGACTTACCCAACTAACAAGGCCCTTGTTAGTCAAGAGATAGCTTTAACTTGACTGAAGCAGTCTGCTAAAATATTAAAAACAAAAATACCTGTTTAATAGATGCACCTATCATTTTTTAGAGTGCACACCATGCTCCCTAAACTCTGAAATAATAAAATGCTGGAGCAGGAGAGATGAGCATTCATACCAAGAAGTGGAAGGGAACATGTGGTAGCCTCCTCGGGCTACATTTACAATCCCTCCCTCTTAAATGGCCCAAACTGAAAATTTATAATTTGTTCCCGATCGAATCCAAAAAGATAAACCTACCTGATGAGGCTTGAGGGTTGGCACTAAAAAGGTTATTTTTAAGAAATGCCTATTCAAGGTTTATCTATGTACTGTTACAACTTTGGAATCTGAAGGGTCCTGATAGTGTTGTAACAGATCTCTTTATATGAATTGTTACAACTAAACTGAAAGAATATAATATACTTTCAGTTAAGTGGGACAAAGATTATTTAAACTTCTGTCTGCTCAGCAAAGTAGAATCAAATCTAATAACACTGATGGATAAAAATAATTTGCAGCATATGGACTTGCCAGTCTGCTTGCAGATAGATTTGCTCTATGAAACTTTATAAAGAATGCTCATTGCTCAGGAGAGGATGGTATCTTGGTATTACTGAAAAACAATGCAGTATCATCACATCATCACTATTACAAGTAAGCTACAAACAGCCTGGTTGCAAAATGAAACATGAAGTGGCTTTCTGTCATCCTGCTGTACCCTCAGGAGCAAGATAGAAGCAAACAAGCAGGCATCTGCCTCCACCTCCTATCACCAACCTACAGGGATGAACTACAAGGAAGGAACGTACTACCCCTTGCAAGAAGATGCCCCAGAAGTCAATACAACCCAGGTAAATGGTTATTTCTAAAGTGACTGCAAAGTGGAACAATGTGAAAGGCTTAACTCCTGATTTCATTTAGTATTTTTTTTCTTTTCACTTTCCACTAACTAGAGCACCATGTCAGCATTTAGTGACAGATGCACCACTCCATCTGGACTTTGATGTGGGCAACTTTGTATCAAAAGGTAGTTCCTGTAATTGAGTACTTGTTCAGATTCTGGAACTTAAATTAAATTAGCAATGACAAGCCCCACAGGTCCCTTGTGTCTTATTTCTTTGTTAGTCAATGGACTTAGACGCAGTGACAGCATAACTCCATGGGCTGTTGACCTCCTTGCTCATCTGCAAATTTGACTGCAAACCCCTGCCAGCAAATACTTCTTAAAATCTCCTAGTCAACCATTCATCTCTGACAAGTAAATAAACAGCTACAGTGATTCATTACTTAGGGACTGCAAAGCACAAACAGATGAGTGTGCATGTGTATGTGACTGTCTTTGAGAACTGCTATTGTTATCATCTATCGATAACAACTGTATCATCTGCATGCCCAATTATTCCTGTCTCCACCACTTACAAAGGACAGCTTACAGATGCATACAAATATTATAGAGATGAGCAACTTGTTGTTCAGTGTGTCTTCCAGTGAAACATATCAATAAATAAATAAAATGTGATTTGCCAGGCCTGTCATTATGATAATTTATCATTTTCAAAGAAAATGCAAAGAATCTACTTACCTCCCCTCCCCAAGAAAGTAAAGACTTGGCAGTTATTTGCTAGCTGCATCTATAACCACTTTTCTGCCTGTTACTGCTTGACTAATGTCTAAACTGATTAACTGAATGCTATTTCTCATTGTGGGGTATAACAGGATTTTATTCTTGGGCAAAGAACTCACTGAGCTGGGATATATGTGGGTATCTCCTATACTGCTGTAATGTATGCCTCTGGCCAATGTAAGATTAATTAGGTTATTTCACCCACACCATATCAAAAGTCTTCCATGAGTAATTATAATGCCCCAAACAGCAGCAGATCTAGAACCAGTCCAGAATGGTTTCTACAACACATTGCAGGGTTTATAAATTAAGACTCCCAGGGTGATTATCAGACTAGAAATATGTCTCCCAAGTTTAGAATTGGCTGCCATTATAGCAGTCTTTTCCTATTGGAAAACATCTGTACTATGGATAATGGCAGGTTACCAAAAGATCTATGCTGCAGAGCTCCAGAAATGTAAAGTTAACTCACGATTTAAATCCTAGAAGGAAGTATGAAACATGTGAGCTGGCAGATTTGTAGTCTGAGTATGAGGTAACCAAAAGTGAAGACTACTTTAAACAGGGTGTTCAATTTCAGTCTGACTGTGCAAAAGTCATTAGTATTCTGGAGCTTTGGTTCTATTTGAGGTACAAAGCAGGCCTTAGGGAGGAGCCATGCCATGCAATTGTGAAAGCAATACCCACAGAAAAGCACTTTGTCAAAAGAGGATGGGTTTGATGGGTGGGAATTACCCTCTGTTCAGTTTTATTAAAATCAGAGACAAGACTAACCTGTAAATGTAAGGCCCATCTGGTACTGACCCCACACTACCTTTTATTTGAGCGTTCAATCTTTCTTGAAGAGACGTATGACTCTGGCCCCTATGCAAAGATATTACAGACTACTGAAACTGAAAGCAGCTTACAGGTCAGTTGCACTTCTAGAGAAGAGATCTGTAAGCTTTGCAACTTTGCAGTTATTACATTTGCACTGAAAGTGATAAACAAATTGTATTACAGAAAGTGATAAACTGTATTACATGAAATGAGACACGCCAATCATCCTTTTTCCTAATCCTGCTCATATTCACATAATAGGCAGCAATCAGTCCAAATAGGTGATGTACTCATCCTCCCTGCTTCCTATCCTTACCGGGTTCCTCAGGGCTCCATACTTGCCCCATCCTTTGCTCCTTTTTATCAATGACCTCCTCTGCTTGCACAGCCTCCCACATGCACACATATGTAGATGATACTGTCATCTTCATCTCAGGACTATCTACCATCAATGTGAAATCCCCAGTTCAGCTAGATTTTGACAGAGTATAAACTGGTTCCGATCAAATCAACTTAAACTAAACACCAGAAAAACTGTTACCATGATGTCTGGCTCCAGACAGAAATTGGCTATGATCCAGTCCTTCCTGGCTTTCTACAATGGATGGTCCCCTAACAAAAGTCACTGCTTTCAAATGCCTAGGGTCTGGCTAGACAACCACCTTGATTTCTCCACACATATAGATGCCATATGTACTAAACTTCATCCTAAACTTGCAGTCCACTACCGTCATAAAGACAGTCTGCTCCTCCCCACCTGATAGGAACTGGTTACTAAAATGATTCCAACAGTCATTGATTATGTTGATGTTGTCTATGGCACTTCCCTGCCTCATCCTCTCAAGGCTGGACACCCTCCTAAATTCCTTCGCTGGACACCCTCCTAAATTCCTTCTGCTGTTTTGCCGCATCTGCCCCTCCCTCACTCACCACTGCCTTTTCTGTTCTTTCTCTCCCTTTTCCACTACACACAGGAGGATGGTTCACTGTGTGTCCTCATTGCAAAATACTGGTTTGGGTCCCTTCACTGCTATCTCCTCCTGCCTTTCACCTATAAGCCTTTCTATTTATTCCTATGCAACAGGGATCATTGCACCTTCTGTCTTCTGCACTCCACTTAGCGGCTGGACAGTCTGCTTTCTCCTGTTGCTTTCCCAATTCTGGAATAAACTCCCTCTGACCTTCCCCTATCCCCCTCATTCTCTTCTTTCAAGAGACTCATCAGATTTCTCCCTTCTACCCAGTGTTCCCACCTGTCCTCCCCACAGCCATTTTAACCCCCTACCACATGCTAACATATTACCCTCGCACTCATGAACTTTCACGGCAAAACACAAACTTCCATTGTTGGCTTCTCCATGTTCTGGAGTTATTCATATCTCACCTACTATTATGCTATTACTTACATTGTTTTATAATTTCCTGTCCTTATTGTGTGATCGCAGCAGTTTTCTTGCTTGATGCTTTGTTTTATTTTAAATGAACTGCATTCATGTTTTTCAAAAATGTACACCTGTATTATCCTGATTTCCTTTGTCCCGGTAGCACCTGAAACAAATCTTGGCACAGTGTGCCTTTCCTGGTTACCAAATTTTAAATAAATAAATAAAATAAATATTTATTTATACAAGATATGATGCAATAACTGTTTCTATTTTCATTTTTTCGCTTTCTAAAATGTATATAGATATGATTGTTTGATTTATATATTCAAAAATTCAACATTGAACCAAAGCTCCCAGTAATCAACAGGCTGGAACTTAGCCCAGGAATTTTTGCTTTCCTTTGCATACTATTACAAACAGTGATGCTACCGATCTCTTTTGTAGGTTGGATCCCCAATGAACCAGAGGCCCTGATGGAATTCATGCCAAGTTGTTTTCATGTGCAGACCTCGTTATAAGTCATCCATTGGTTTTATTTTCAATTTGTTTATCTCATGTGGATAATTTCCAGAAATATGGAAATTAGCTGAAGTTATACCAGTACCCCAGATATATAACAATTAAGCAAATTAAATCTTGCCACTTTACTGACTGATGTACTTGGGGACTGCAGTAGATGGGCTCAGCTGAACCTTTCCCTAGTTGACAAAATCCCAGCAGTGAATATTGTCACCCCCAAGCTTTTGCATCGACTCTCCCACTTTCCTTTATCATTGCCCCTTTGATACAAAAGATAGATTCCTGACTGAAACATAGAAACACAGAAACATAGACTTTTAGGGCAGATAAGGACTGCTCGGCCCACCCAGTCTGCCCATTTCCCTAACTATTGGATAAGCTGCAGATCCTAGTTAACCAACAGCCTACTTCCTCCTACCCCCACAAGAATTGCTTTATGTCTGTCCCATGCATTCTTGAATTTCCCCACTGTTTTGACTCCAGAACCTCCTCAGGAGGCCGCTCCATACTTCCACCACCTCTCCATGAAAAATACTCCTGACATTGCCCCTGAGCCATCTCCCCCTATCTTTAAATTCTGCCCCTTGTTCTTGCACATCTCTTTCTGAAAGATGCTACCCTCTTGGACTTTGTTGATTCCTTGAGGTACTTGAAAGTTTCTATCATGTCCCCTCTCCCTCCTTTCCTCAAAGGTATATATATTAAGCTCATTTAGTCTCTGTTCAATGGCTTCTGGTGCAGACCCTGCACCATTTTAGTTGCCCTCCTCTGGACTGCCTCTATCCTGTCTATGTCCTTGTGGAGACATACAACTCAAATCTAACCTTTGCTCCATTACCTCACAGGGATAAATAAGTACAGGAGAATACAATTTTCAAAGAAAAAGATGCTCAAAGACAGGGGCACAAGATGAAACTGTAAGGAGGGAGGTTCAGGGGAACGGAGGAAGTACATCTTCACAGAGAGAGGGAGACAAATAGAACAGTTTGCCAGCAGAGGACATGGAGGCAGAAACGACTGACGCTTTTTAAAAGCTAGGGATAGGCATAGCGGGCTGCTGGTAGGCGATGGAGGGGACAACCTATTACCAGCAAAATTTGAAAAAAGCATATTGCTTAGGGATAATTGGGCAGACTTGTGAGCTGAAGGCCTTATCTGCCGAAATGTCTATGTTTCTATGTTTCTTTGTTTAGTCAGCTCACCAGGTTGAGGAGAAATTATACACAAGACACTGATTTTTTAAACAGGCTGATGAAATGGTGGAAAGATTTAGGCAAAGGTATAGTGCTATGGTTTTGGACAAAGCACTTGGAAAGTTAAAACCTTGATAGAAATGCAGTATTAATACCAAAACCCAGAACCACTGAAAACTAGATACCCATTATATTTTCCACTATGTTGAACAATCTGGCTGCAGGAAAGTTGGGAATGTTATACACAAACATTGGCATGTTTTACAAAGTGATCAAACACTTAAAGAAGAAATAGGTGACAGATCTAGGATCACTTTAAAAAGCTGCTAATTTAAGTGACTTGCTAATGAATAGCCATTTTAGACCTACAAAAATCTTGCATCCCAGTTATGGCTACCTCCAAAACCAATGGGCTTCCATAAATGTGGCCACTGCAACATTTTCAAATGTGCAATAGAGGGGGATAGTTATGTTCATCCACACCGACAACTGACCATGTCCGAAAGAAACTAGCTCACCTCATTCCTGCTGAACCAAAGCCAGGGACATTCTACATGCTGCCTAAAATACATAAACCTGGCAATCCAGGGAGACCCATAGTCTCTGGTAATGGTACCTTGACTGAGGGATCTCAGGGTTTATAGAGACCATTTTGAAACCGCTGGTTATGGAAAGAGACAGTTATATCCAGGACACTACACACTTGTTGCGTGTACTTTCTGGTTATAAGGATTTACCACCTGATACCATTTAGTGACAATGGATGTAACATCCTTTACACTAATATTCCACACACAGATGGCATTGCAGCATGCCTTAAATACATACATGAGAAAGGACCTGACCAAAACATCAACCCTGGAGTGGTGGGGGAACTTATGGAATTCATTTTGACACATAACAACTTCAACTTCAATGGTAAACATTATGTTCAAACTATGGGAACAGCAATGGGCACCAAAATGGCTCCACAGTATGCTAATCTCTTTATGGCTGACTTGGAGGAGGATTTTTAAGCAGTATCCCCACAAACCACTGGCTTATTTCCGTTACATTGATGATTTGTTTGTCATCTGGATGGAAGGCACAGATGCACTCAAAGATTTTCATCACAAACTTAATAATCTCCACCCTACTATAAAGCTTACCTTGAGTACTCTACCACCAAGGTTAACTTTCTGGATACCACAGTCATCATTAAAGATGGAACCTTACATACATGTATTTACAGGACGCCAACAGACAGACAGAGATACCTGCACAGGAAAAGTAACCACCCAAACCATACAAAAATCTGTCATATACAGTCAAGCACTTCGTTGTCAACGTATTTGTTCAAATGAGGATGACAGAGATACACATTTGGCTATGTTGAAAAACACTTTATGGAGCAGGGACACTTTCCAGGGAAATTGACAGGATAACAGAACGCGGCAACGCAAGTATCAAGAGAACAACTACTTCAATATAAAGAAAAGACAGCTACAGAAAGGATACCCTTGGTAGTCACATATCATCCAGACCTTGAACGCTCGTAAGATTATTAAAGATCTCCACCCAATATTTAGTGAGGATGACACCCTTAATTGTATTTTTAAGGAACTCCCACTACTATCTTTTAAACAACCGCCAAATTTATCCAGCCTAATTATTAGAGCAAACTTTCACCGAACAGAATACCATGTCACACAATGGCACACGACCCTGCAATTGACGCCCCTGCAAGACTTGTGGGCTCATTTCTACCTCAGACTGTGTGGTTACATCACAAAACAGACAATTCCAGGTGCATGGAGTTATACATGCATGTCACGACATGTTGTTTATTTCATTCAGTGCAAGAGATGTCCACAAACAGGTTATGTAGGAGAGACACGCCAACAGCTCCGCACTAGGATGAACTCACACAGACATACTATTACAGCAAGGAAGACTGAAAACCAGTGGGCATCACTTCTCCCAGCCTGACCACTCAGTCTCAGATATGTCAGTAATGGTCTTAAAAGGAAATCTCAAACACACAACAGAGACGAGCTTTTGAGATTAAACTTATTTTACATCTCAATATGGTAGCAGATGGGATGAACTTGGATATTGGCTTTATGGGACACTACAGAAACAACATCCACAGACCTTTTCTTCTTCAAACTGACATATTATAGGACTTCAGCATGTGTGAGATGTGATGCGTGTGTGTATGTATGTGTGTGGGTATGTGTTGTGAGGTATGTGATATAACAGATGTGGGACTTGCTGTCACTTTGAGGTAAGTCTCTATTTAGCTATATGGAGTTATAATGTGTTACTATTTTTATTTCACACACATAAAGAATTTCTCCTTACTTTTTATCTTTGCCTGTGGGGAGGGGGAGGATTGATTCCATTGGACCATATTCAGATTACCCAGCCTGCTAGTGTACATACAGGAGTGTTATCTTATACTGTTATATATCATTTTTGTAACTCTGTACATATTGGGATGTGTGATCTCATTTGCTTGGGGTCCTGCACATATCTTTTACACTAGGCTAATATTGTAGTATTTTACTCAGGATTTCATGACAAGTTGTATTCCTTTGGGAACTATTACAGTGACTGAAGTTAATATAGGTTCACTAGGAGAGAGATTGATGTGTGTGTGTGTGTGTGTGTGTGTGTGAGAGAGAGAAAAGGAGGGGGAGAGAGAGAGAGACAACATCTCGCTTAAGCTATGTATTCTCCCACCCACATTATTGTGATGTGGGTGGGTTAGGTTGTATTGTTTGTATGAACAGGAGGAGATAAATTACATTTTATCTCTCTTCAGATTCCCTTGACACTTGTGGTACATGAAGTTGCTACATTCTCAGTATATATTGACATCAGTACATATCAGGCTGCATGGTCTGAATTCCTTGAGGTTCCTCGACTAGAGTTTTTAACACTAATATTATCAATTTATATTTAAATTATCATTTATATAGTCCTGAGGTTTTTGTAATTTCTTGGGCCTTTTATTTAGCTTGAGAATACAGCTGGGTGGCATGTCCAGCTAGGTTTTACACATCACACAGTGTGCACTGATGTTTTTAGACAACTTTACTGGTAATTCTTGTCTTTAATGCATACATTGTAATTTCATGAGCCCTATAACTATCTTAGTTTGTCTTTAAGCTGGGTGGGGTTGCCTTTCAGTAATCACATCCTTATACTGACTGTGACACTCATGGCTTGATTTGGGAGTTATCTGCTTCAGCAGTGTTATCTTATGTCAATTAAATTTATGTGCAGTAGGATTCTTTTGCATGTGTGTTGCACTAAGCACATCTGAACCCAAGGTTCATTCGGACTGAGGCAGTATTGTACTGTTAAACTTCTCTGACATCATCTTCTGGTTTTTTAAATGAGTATTTTAAACCAATGGGGATTTTTTTCTGTTTTTCTCTGCATTATCTAGCTGTTATAAGTATTGTATTTTCTAAACAACTGCCATGAGCTTCTGAAGAAGGACTGGTTGGTCCGAAAGCTAGAGCACTTTGTTCTTGTTGTTACATCTATGTTGGTCCATTAAAAGGTATCAAATCATTTGCTTCTGGAACACGACAATAGAAAAATTGTTATAAAACCTTCATCTCATGTGTGACAGCATTTGTAGTTTATTACTTGTTACACTTGTTTAAAACATTGTGTGGCAGGACAACACACCCAATTGAAGACCAGAATACAAGAGCATGTTAGAGCAATATTGAAAAACAGTGAAAGGAGTACACTTGGAATATATTTCTGGGAATATCATAATTCTGACCCCCTCCTCAAAGTTCACAGCAATTGACTACATGGGCCCTTTACAGCAGTTTGGTGATAGAGTAAATTGATTGCTTAAAAACAAACTAGATGGATTGTTTCATTTAACACAACACTACTGCTGGGTCTAAATAAAAAATTGATTACACACCCATATCAAGGAACAGTAATGGCTCTAATATAAACAAGCATTTGTCAATGCCAAATGCTGACTTGTTGGCATTGGCACTGTAGTGCAGGAGTTAGAAATGCAAAATAGGAATGGCAGTGAAGTATCGCCAACACCCCCGCAGAAACTGAAAGGTGTTGGGAGTTTGGCTTTGGCTCAGCCATAATGCTGACGCCATTCCACCTCACCCCACCCTGCAGAGAGCAACAGGTGTTGGGGTGTGCTTTGGAGTCTTTGGCCTTTATGCTCACCCCATTCCATAAGGACATAAGCTGAGATGTGTGCAATATAGGAAAATGGGGTGAATGTTAGGGTGATGCAACCCAAGGCACACCTCAAAGCCTGTCAGTGGCTGTAGGGTGGGGGTGGTAGAATTCTGCGAACATTATGGCCGACTAATGCCTGTCAGTCTCTACAGGGTGGGTGTATGGTTGGAAACCTTAATGCCCGGGTGTCTGTTGATATTTTCACTCCAGATTTTCAACAGTGTTTTTGGGACCCCACCTCATAAATAGTGGCACCATCATTTTGTTACTCAACCTTGAAGAGATTTCACAAGAGCAATCATGCGCCATTGGGAGCCAGAGGTGTGGAAATAGATTTTGGGCAGGATGCTAAAAATAACAGCTGTACTGTTCAGAGGAGGTGTAAAAAATGGCAATGTTGAAAATCTGTGGAGAAAATATGAAAAATTTGCAAACTTTTGAGCATGCATAGATATATGCACACCCGTAATGCAGTCAATTTTTTGTATTTTTTTACCAAATTTTCAACATGTGGATTTTGGGACCCTCCTCATGAACAGTGACACTGTAATTTATTACTCTGTCCCAAAAGTTGATTTTGCACAGTGACCATGCTCATTGTGCGCTACAGGTGAAAATACATTTTGGGCAGGATGTGAAAAATAACAGCTGTGCTGTTCATAAGGAAGAGTGCAAAATGGCAATTTTGAAAATCTGGAGTGAAAACATTAAAATTCTCTAGTTATGAGCATGCATGGAAACTGTACAATGCACGCCATAACACAGTCATTGTTGGGATTTTTTCAGCAAATTTGCAACATTGCTTTAGAGCCCACCTCATGAATAGTGGTACTGTCATTTCATCTGTCCCTAAAGGTGATTCCATGCAGTGACCACAAAATCACCTTTCAGGACTGAATAACTAAATGACAATGACTGATTTCATGAGGTAGGGTCCCAAGAACTCCATGTTGAAAATTTGAGCCAAAAGTAAAAGAAATGGCGAGATATCCACCTAAGTTGAAAATCCCATTTATGCTATTATACAGCTGACCGGCTTTTCTTCAGTTCTTGGTCAGCTTTGAGGAGTGCAATTGTGTTCAAGATCCACTGAAGATTGCCGCAGCAACATCCGGAGGTAAGTACTGGGTGAGGGGGTTTGGAGAGGTGGGTGTGCAGAGGGTGGGTGCAGGTTGGGGCAAAGGTCACAGCAGACAATAAGGACCATTTTCTTATTTTTGTAGGGAAAAAAACTCGGGTGAAGGTTTTTTTTTTTTTATGGTGACACTAAGATATTTGAGCACACTGGGGTGGGCCCCAGTGTGCCACCTGTTTTTTTTGTTGGGGGGACTGAGTCGATGGGGACTGGACACCCTGTCAGCAAAGAAAGTGTGTCTGTGTTGGGCTGATGCCGAGGGGATTGGGCACCCCTCGGCAGACAAATTGAACTGGGAGGGGTGCCAACAGGGGATTGGGCACCCTAAGTCGGCTTAGGATTGTGAGAGGCGGCCAGCGGGAGCCACCAATATGTTTGTTGAAATGTTTCACCAGGAAAGGCACTTAATGGAGGTACGCCAGATCTGCTGCTTAATAATGCCTGTCTCCCATTGCAGCGACAGATTTCTTCAAGTTGGTGGCACTTCTGAAACTGCTGTCATCGGCAGCATGTTCACTGATTGGCAGCTGAGGGACACACCGGCTAAAGCATCCCCTGGATTTGCCACAACACTGACACACCTTTGAAAGTGCTAGTACAGTGCTATTGCTGCAAAATGTTGCTTGCACATGCATGCAAGTCAACATAAAATGCTTGCTGACCTTGGTCACCTGTGTCTAACATCTTCATGTTAAATATTTTAATATAAGGATATTAATTTTGTGATTTATGTGCAATACTGGATTGTTAATATTCCATGTTGTCGTATTTTCAGGTATTAGTAAGCCAGCTTAATACTACAGTATGTTCAGTATCTCACCACTTCAAGCGAAAAACTGAGACACTCATAAAGTGCTCAGACTAACTGGTTATATGGCCACTATATGAATTACTGATATTGATTTGCCTTCGGATTTGCTGTTTACCTGTATTGTGGCAACCATTTTGCCTTTTCCAATTTTACCCTGGGTCTAATATGATCCTATCACCTTTGACCAAACCCCCATGACCCTTCCTTTCCTTCATATTCTTGTCCTCCTTACCTAAAACCCCAAACCCTCTCCCCATTTCAACCTCCATTTCCCACCTTCCTAATACCCCTCCAATTCCCTGTATGCCTTTCCTTTTTCTTCAGCCCCTTTTCTTTTCCCTCCTGCTATCCCTTAGACTATCTCAAGAAACGATAGCAAAAATTCCTTAAAAATCAAAATAAGAGTTATATATGATAACTATTAAAAACATTTTGAGATGCAGTTTATTAAGAAAAGGATTGTTTTATTCGTTTGTTTTGCTTAAAGAATTTTTGATATATATAAACTATTAAATATGTTTAAATAAGTGAGTACACCTTTAACCAGCTGCTTTAAACGCTGATGGGTTACATGGAGAAGACATGCCTCTGGCGAAGGCCATTGAGAATGGCAGAAGCACTGGGCAACTGATTTTTCTTCAGGTTGTTCTGATGTTGAAATAAAACCACACTTCTGCAGTTTCAAAGGGTGTCCAAGTAATCTGTGTGTTCCAGAGTTCCAGAATCTTGTCTCATGGTATATGATATATATAGTTCCAGCAGCCCCTGTTTTCTTGGCACCCTCAGCTCATAAAACTGTGATGCACTGAAACTGTGTTCTACAGATCTGTAGTCCATGCCTGCATTGCCATGCCATAGTCTGTGTTGCTCTGGTGGTCCAGATGGCACTAAGGCAATAGCAAATGTTGCAAAACTCAAATAATGACCCCAACAGTGCCACCTTATTTGGGCCTTGGGGTCCATGTTCAGGCACCATTAAGCAACCAGACCCTGGTGAAAGGACACTGCTGTCAATGGGCCCTGTGCACTAATGGGTGGCCTATACATGCCAAAGGTGTGTAACCCACCCTTGTACCTCTGCACCTGTGAACAGGTGCATACCGTGATATTCACCAATGGCCACCACCTGTCCATGGCCCCCCAGGCACACAGGACTCTGCAGGGTAGCCGGGAGGAGTCACAATCAAGTCAGGCATCCAATCGGATGCCTGACATAGCCACACAGTGGATCTTTTGCATGGCAGGGTGGGTCCAGGTGTGTGAATGGCACCAGCAGCCACCTGAATCCCTCAAGCCTATGACCCACCAGGTGGCATCCCACATGGCTGAGCTCCAGGAGCTGGGGTGCCACCCTCCACACTGCCGCACCTCCCTGCCAACATATGGGGCAACCCTGGCACCTGTGCAGCAAGCCCCCAGTCATAGCCCTAAACCACTCATCCAACCCCCAGTCCAGCAACCCCCACCCACAGTGGTAGTCAATGTCAGCCTCCCCACCCCCCATGGCACTGAAAACCAGACCCCATACCTGCAAAGTTGGTGCCATGATGGACGGGTTGTGGAACAGCCCTCTGCACACCTCCTTGGCATCTGGCCATCCAAGTACTGCTGGGAGCATGCCACCATTTATAGAAGTACATTTCCAGCAGTACTTGGACAGCTGGTGGCCGAGGAAGTGTGCAGAGGTCTGTACCACTGGCCATCTGGCTGCAGCACAGACTTTGCAGGTATGGAGTCGGAAGTCAGTGCCAAGGGGGTGGGAGGGTACCACTGTCTACCACTGTGGGTGGGGGTTGCTGGACCAGGAGTGGGTGTGCGGGGGTAGTGATACCTTTATGGAAGGCACACAGATGTGCACAGCAGGGGCTACCAATGGCCACCACTTTGGGTGCTGTGGTCTCGGCAGGGGTGGATTGGGTAGCCCTGTGGGTGCCAATACAGGGCAGTTGCAGTGCTTGCACTTGAGCCACCTGCCAGCTGCCCCAGCCTCACCATCATCCTAGTGGGCTGGGGTGGCTCACTGTCTATTTCCAGGGTCCGTGGCAATGGGAGGGGCATGTTCCAGGGGACATGTAGTTCATTATGGCAGGGTCTCCCCTGCCATAAACTACACCCTCCTCTGCACTCCCACGGCCAGCACTACGCACTTTAGTGCATGGCATGTAGTGCTGGCACACCCCAGTCCACCCCCGCGTGTTGCAGTCCACAGAGCCGGGATCGGGTGCACAGCAGCTGCACACCCTGGTGCATCCTCATAGGATGCAATGGGTGCAGAGTGGCCATGAGCCCCAGATACAAGGCACGTAGCCACTCCACCCCTTCATGCATAGGAGCCACTATGACAGTAGCAAGTCAGAGTTGTTCCATGTGTTCTTATCCAAGGGTGTGGAAATGAAGTGAGGGCTTATGTTTCATGACCTCCTGTCCATAACCCACAACTTTAATGTTCCTTACCACTCCATATTCCCTGTGGTGGAGAAGGTGCATAACAGTTCATCACTCACCTCTGCTGTGTGGTTACACTTCCACCAAATTGTGTCACCAACAACATTGTCGAATGACTACAGCGACACCACTCAGATTGCCACAGCAAAGTGTCAATGGACCGCCTCAGTGCCAGAGTCCTTTACTGTTTGTGAGGGCTTTCACCCACTGCACCTGCGTGCACCTCGAAATATAGATTACCAACACTGGTGGGGAGGATTTTGGGGAGAGCGCCTAACACCGAGTCAGTGTGGGCATTATCATTTCCGACAACCCATTCAACACCGTGAATGTCGAATGGGTTGCGCCATTGTGATGGTTTCACTGTTGGGGTTCACTCTCCTGATGTGATACCTATGGTTGCCAAGACTGAAGCACAGACAGACATAATGGTAGCACTCAGTGAGTGGTTTCAAACTTCAAACAGCAAGGGTGTGCTTTATTTTGTTGTTGGCCACTTGAGGTCCAGCCTGGAATGGCAGGACCCTCTAGTCTTCAAATCATGTCCTGGGAAGAATACACAGTAAAAGTGAAGAAGCAGCAAACAGTCAATGCAACAAGTCATTAGTGGATGTTGAAACTGAAATTCATTGCATGCCTGGCTGAGTCCTTTACTCAAACATCCCTGATGCCACAGCAGCAAATGTCCATACAGCTATCAGTACCTCCCTGGAACAAGTCACTTCTGGCGCAGGAAGCATGATTCTGGCAACCTATTTTGCCTCTGTTGTGCCACTGAGGGTAAAAAGGAGGTCTTGACTGAACACATACAATCCTTTTTTCTCATTGAACAAATGGCAAAACAGAGTTCCCATTCTGGGCTCCAGAATGTAGGCCTAGGTCTGAATGCAGTTCTTATGGAACAGCTCTGCCTAGCTATTCTTCAGTTCCTCACCCCATAAGAACATCAGTTAAACATGGTGCCCTAGTCCTAGAAGAGACCAAGCACTGTCTGGGAGTCTGGTGAGACCTGAATTTGAGTGGGGAATGCAGCCCTTGAATTGCATCCCAGACCCAGAGTGAGACCCCTTTGAGACCAGTGCATGGTAGGAAGGCCACCAGGCAAATCGGACATGGGTGGACTGTACCACAGACTCCAGTTTTGACTCTTCTATAGCCTCATTCAGTCACAGCAGAGCAGTCACCAGTCAGTCAAGCCTTATGGCTCCTTTTTCATTCCAATTCTATTCTTCTTCCTCTAGACTTTAGACTCCTGAACTCTCGGTGTCCCCTGGTCTATATGCCCAGGCTGGCAGAATACTGTACTATTGTTTAATGCCATGTCTCCAGACAGGAAAGTTCTGGGAAAATCTAACTTATGCCCCAAATATGCAGGCTGTGCTATAATGGATTAGTCCAATATGTCAGTGCAAAACAGAAAAGAGGGAATTGCTCCAATGTGTGGTCTACAAAGAGGACACAAAGGTTGTCATTAATGCACATTGACAACAGAAAATGACATTTGTAATCTACAATGAACCCTCAGGTCTTCTTCAAGAATGATATGTATGTAAATGCTTCTTTAATAAACAATTTAACTACAAGAATGATCCATAAAGCAAAAAGCAATCATAGTTAGTGTAAGGGTAGAAGCTACTCAAGCCATCTTCAGGCACTATCACTTTAAAATAAGTTGCCTATATAATAAAGGAAACTGGAAGGACTGCAGCTGAGAGACACCTGGTGCTGCAGTAGTGAACAGGAACCAAAGGAAAACAAAAAATTGCACACACAGAAATAATGCCACTCGGACACAGTTAAGTGCTGGAAAGGTTTACTGATGTATAATGCTCAGGACAAGCACATTCAATATTTTGTGCCAGCACACTTTCTCAAGAGTGCAGAGGTTCCACCGCTAGGCTTCATTAAATACAGCAGCTCTAAAGGCAACTCCAAATTTTGATACGCTTAATAAAAGTACAAATACTGAGGTGCAAGTTAAAATAACAAAGGGCAATTACAACATCAAGACTGCTTGACAGAATATTGCTCTTAAACAAACATGCTACAATTCTTTTTCATTAGTGGATTAATCTGAAAAAAGAAAACACAAAGATAATGTGTTGTTCAATAAAGAGATATTAGACAACAAACAAAGTAGAGCACACTACAGATACAAAAGAGCATCATACCAGCTAACATTCTAGTTTCAGAAAGGTACTAATTATACCCCATGGTCATTCAGGCCAGGGAAACTGTTGCTTGCATTTTAAAAATCTGAAGATTTTCCCTCGGAGCTAGTACTAAATCAGAGTGCCCTCATGTCCAACCCAGAACCACTTTCTCCTTCCCCATGAAGGACAGGGTGTAAGCCAATGTTAGATGTACAAGGAGGAAGCTTAAGGACGGGATGGGTGGCCACATGAGGACATCAACAATGGCAACAAGGAATATGTTCTTGCTTGCCATGTTCTGAAGTTACTGACCCTAAAGCCCACACCATGTCCTTCATGGAGATGGAAAACGTGGTTCTGGGTCCGAGAGGAGGGGACTTTAATTTGTTACTAGCCCAAAGGAAAAATGTTTGATTTTTAAATGCAAGCAAGTTTTCCTGGTTGAATGACAGGGTAGAATTACTACCTTTCTGTAATTAGAATGCTAGCTGGTATGATGCTCTTTGTATCTGTATTGTGTTGTACTTTTGTTTGCTGACTTGTATCTCTTTACTGAACAACATGTTAATCTTTGTGTTTTATTTTATTAATTTATTTCAGTTTTGGTGACCAGGTAGGATCACTGAGACAATTACAGTCCCTTTTTCAGGGTTGACCGGGACATACATGGTACAATAGAGCAGAGCAATTGTACAGGAGTCAGTACATTTCAGTATCAGATTTGATATACATTGTGCAGTGGATACAATAATGCAGCGCTAGTTATGTAGTTATGTATTTCTTTCTTTTTTTTTAGCTTAATCCAGTAATGGAAAAGAATCGTAGCATGTTTAAGAACAGTACCCTTTCATGCAGTCTTGATGTAGCAATTGCCCTTTGTTATTTTTTAACATGCAGATTAGCATTTGAACTTTTATTACATATATCATGTTTTGAGCTGTGCCTTTAAGAGCTGCTGTATTTAATGCAGCCTGGAGATGGCACCTCCACATTCTTGAAAAGCCACAGGCACAAAATATTGGCACATCAATAAACCTTTTCAGCACTTTATCTGTGCATACTGGAGTTATTCCTGAGTACATGTTTTTTTGTTTTCCTTTGACCTAAATGGTAATTACAGTAATAAACCCATAGTAAACACATTATTGCTATGTATAATTAAATGTTGAGTTGCCTTCATAAGCAGTAATGTACTTTTACATGGAAATAATAGTTAAATGTGCATTTAACACATTTACATCAAGGCAGTTATTCTGTCTACTGTGTAAATGCTTTTATGTTTGCTTGTGTGCTTGCACAAAGCAAACATATCGATACTGTAGTGTAGGGCTGTGTAGTTATGTACTGTATAAGCCAATGGATGTTGAAATGCAAGAAACTTGACTCTCAAAAATCAGTGCTGAGAAGGCAGGCAATGACAGTGTTCAGCTGGATGATGGGAGTATGTGGCAGAGTTAGGCTACACCCTCAGCTGTAATTGATGGACCACTTTTCTATCTCCTCATTTCCTAGCAACAGTTAATGCTTTTCTCTTTGCTTGTCTTCTTCCCCCACCCAAGGTTGGTCACCTAACGTAGCTCTTTACTATCCCTACTAAACTTCCTACTAGTTCTCTCTTTTCATTCTTTTTTCCATTTCCATCCATCCACTCCCTGGAAGGATGCCAAACACCTGGAGAGGTGTTGTGTAAAGTGCATAAGTGCATTTTGTGTACAAAAGCATGAAGGCTATTTTAGATAGCAGGAATGCATACAGTTAATAAAGCCTTTTGAAGAAAAATGATTCAGAAGCTATATCAAACTAATCATTTCAAGATTAGTACAGTTATACAAAATATTTAAGGTATTTTCATAAATTCACATTATAAACCTGTTACTGTATGAAGCTAAACAAAAACTGTGATATGCTTTATAAAAATGCTTAATCATTGTGAATCAGAGATATATAAAGTCTCAAAATCTGTGGAATATATACACTGTACCTTTAACTGAACCAGGAAGTCCCCTGGAACAAACAGACACCTTTTGTTTTAAAACATCATGTCCAGGCATGTAACAGCATGTTCAGACATGAAAATAGAAAGGGATTAGTCAAGTGACCCCACCAAACATATATAAAACCTCTCCACTGAGAGCAGTTCAGTCAGCCAGTGGGCTCAGCCCTGGAAGTGGGGAGAGAGAAATTCTACAGTCCAGTAGAGTTCAGTCATAGAGTGAAGAAGAGAGGTGCTACTGTAGACAAGCTGTTGAATGCAGATGAGAAGGGTCTTAGGAGCTCTAAGATCCAGGACTGTATTATGAAAGAAACTACTGATGTTAAGTAGTGATTTTCTTTGCAATTTTTTTTTTATTTTTGAACTTTTGAAAATAAATATCACACCACAGTGTGTGTGTTTTAAACCTGTAAATTTGCCTCATCTGAAGTTTATTTCCACACGCTCTGACAGAGTAAATATCTGGTACTTCAAAAGATAAAGCCTCACCAATCACACGGGTTTTCTGCCCATTAGCCAGCTTGCAGACATCATCAGGCTTTGAAGAAAAACATAAAGGCTCACACTGTGCCAAGGCAGCGGAAGAGCCAGTGGGATGCTGGGTGCATAGTGAGAGGTATTACCAGCAGAAGAAAAGAGGTCATAATGCCACTGTGCAGGTTATTGGTGAGACCTCATTTGAATACTTCCTCCAGTTCTGGAGGCCACATCTCCAGAAGGACATTGATAGGGTGGAGACAATTCAAAGAAGGAATAAAATGGTGCAGGGCCTGCACCAAGTCCACAGGTCATATTTTTATTTATTTAGTGTATCAGAAAGACCTTTGAGCGTGAGCTCTTTACAAAGGTTCCACATCAGGGTGGACAATATGACAATACACAAATTCAGTGGCCACAGAGGCCTGATCATTACGCATTAAAGAGTAGTTACATGAGAATTAGACAAATACATAGATACATAGACAGTGTCAGCAGATAAGGGCCTATGGCCCACCCAGTCTGCCCAGAATTCCTTTATGTCTATCCCATGCATTCTTAAATCCCATGATTGTTTCAGCCCCCACCACTTCCTCTGGCAGGGTGTTCCACTTGTCCACCACCTGCTCTGTGAAGAAATTCTTTCTCATGTTTCCTCTGAATCGTCCTCCTCCAACTTCATCCCATGCCCTCTAGTCCTGGAACATCTTTTCGCTTAAAATAGTGTTTTCCTGCACCCTGTTCCTCCCTGTAAGATACTTGTATGTCTCTATCATATCCCTCTCTCCTCCTCTCCTCCAGGGAGTACATGTTCAGTTCCTTCAACCTGTCTTCATAGGACTTGTGATGCAATCCATGCACCATCTTTGTTGCCCTTCTCTGAACCTTCTCTACCCTGTCTATGTCCTTATGTAGGTATGGTCTCCAGAACTGTACACTGTACTCCAGGTGGGGCCTCACTAGTGTCTTGTATAGCGGAATTATGACCTCCCTTTTCCTGCTGGTAATGCCTCTGCCTATACAGCCCAGCATCCTATTTGCTTTACCTGCTGCCCTGTCACACTGTTTCCCTACCTTGAGGTCATCAGAGATGATAACCCCAAGATCCCTTTCCTGCTTGGTGCATGCTATATCCTCACCCCCAACTGATATATTGTGCCAGGGTTTTGTGCCCCATATGCATTATCTTGCACTTCTTTGCATTGAATTTCAACTGCCAAACCCCTAAACTTTAAACTTTAAACTTTAAGAAAGAAAACTGAGCAGTTTAATAGAATACATATAGGATAGTGCATGGGAACAGTTGACAACAGGGCTATTCTTTCACGAGTTGGCACTATGGCGACAGATTGATTATCTCAAGAGCGAGCTCGAGAGGTAATCCCGTCATAGTGCCACCAGGTGAAAGATGCCCTGTTGTCAACTGTTCCCCTATGCACTTTTCTTTATAGTGTATGGTGGAACGTCATTTTTGGGGAAAAATCAGTTACTAGCAGGAAAAAGAACTTTACATTTTGAACGCTTTTCACGCTTGACATTTTAACTGTTTAAGAACTTTACATTGTGAACATTTTAACGTTAAACATTAGTACTGCCGCCGACATTGTTGCTTTCGCCATGTGTCCTGTCTATGGAGTGAGCCCTAACTGTCAAATGCTGCTCAAGGACACAGTGTGACGATCGCAGTACAGTAGAAAACATCATTCTGTTGCACTGCGAACGCCACTAGTGTGTGACTACAAGGTTTCAAAACGATGGATTTCGTGGAGAACGACGCTCCACCATACACTATAAAGCTATTTCTAATTGACTGCCCTAGGTAGCACACCCCTGAAAACCTCTGAGTCCATTGATAGGCTATGGCAGAGTACTAGCATAGGGTTTGAATCTATCCCAGAGAGCGAGAGGTGGAGGACAGTGAAATAAGGGGGAGGTGGTGGCTATAGAGGAGAGGTTGGAGAAACTCATAATGCCACTGTACAGGTTATTGGTGAGACCTCATTTGGGGAGTGTGTGTGTGTGTCTGTGTGTGTCTGTGTGTGTGTGTGTGTGTGTGTGTGTGTGTGTGTGTGTGTGTGTATGTGTGACAATGAAACAAGTTGGAGGTGGAGGTCATAGGAGAAGAGGTTGTAGAAACTCAGTCTGTACATGCTGGAGGACAGGTGGGAGGGGAGACATGATAGAGACCTTTAAGTATCTCAAGGGATTAGTAAGGTAGAGAAGGGCAGCATCTTTTAGAAGAGAAGCTGCTTTAAAACAACAAGCGGGCATGACATGAGACTGCAAGGGGTTGGCTAAGGGGCAACATGAAGTATATTTCACAACAAGGGTGGTGGATGCTTGGAATAGCCTGCCCCAGGAGGTGGTGGGGCAAGCACAGTGGGGATTTAAACAAGCATGGGTTAGACATAAGGGAACCTGGGAGGAGGGCAGCAGCCACTGACCAAATAGGGTCTGCAGCAGTTAATTAAAGATAGGTTATATGGGCAGACTGGATGGGCCTGGTGCTCCTTATCTGCTGTCAATTTCTATGTGTGTGTGTATGTGTGTGTGTGTGTGTGTGTGTGCCTTGCACCGTTCCCAGTTACAGACAGGAGCGCCATGTGAAATTACTAAACAGCTGGGGAAAAGCAGCATGCAGAATGCAAATATAATAGCTTCAACTATGTTTACAGCATGTTAATAATGAACAGAAAACACTAAAAATAGTTGTTTTTGAATTACATGTTTATGTTCCCTTTAAAGAGACCCTGCCTCATACCAGTAGGATAACTTTGAAAAATGTGGGAGTTAGAATTCGGTTTATGGTTCATATAGTTTTGCAATCCTTTTTATATATAGACTTTATCCTGTCTCTCCTCATCGGCCCCCATCTGCTGTCAAACCCCAGCCCCTTAACCCCATCTCCAGGACTTACCCCATGTATGTCTTTCCTTGTTGTGTGAATGGATGCCATTGATGATGGTGATGCAGTGCCTTCAGGATCACAGCATCATCCTGCAGACAGGGGTTCTTTTCACCGTTACCTCTCTTGGATTGGAGCTTGTAGGCGTGCAGTGATGCATATGTAGACCATGAAGACAGTGCATGCTTTCAACACCTACCTCCCTTTCAATTCTGGTGACTGCTGTTGTGACATCTACCATCCAATAGGTGGCAGCCAAGCAGCAGTACACACTGCTCCCCTACACCAAAGGAGAACCACTGATGGATGCTCAAATCTCCTTCCCTAGCAAGCCCCTGAGTGACCCTGGTCCATTCCTAATCCAGGTCGCTGATGTGGTGGGAGATGAATAATCCAGTGCCTCAGTCCTCCATGCCACTGGGAAGGCTAAAGGTTTACTGTAGCTCAGGTTTCCTTAGACAATATTGTTTGTGGCCCTGAGTGGGACTAAACCTGCAACCCACTGTTTTACAGTTCTGTGCTTTTACCCTCTGTGCCATTTGGCCAGAGCTATAGTTTGGCAATTATTTCCCTTTTTTCTTTTTTCTGAGGAAGTGACATATAAACAAGATTACTTTCCCTTGGCAAGTCACTGGCAAGCTTTTAAACTAGTCAAGGGGAGGCACTGATAAGCAGCAGGAATTCCAACCCCCTACAAAACAGGGTACTCAATGTGTAAAGACCAAGGTAGAAAGGTCAGTAGGGAGCAGGACATGGGTAAATGGGGAAAACCTAATATTCTTCAGGTGAAGCTACCTCTGGCTGGAAGCTGCAACACTGGACTTAGGATTTGCAAGAAAGCGAGTTGTGCTCACGACAGAGGGAGGTGAACCTTACAATTTACAATTGTCTTTGGTTTGTAGCAGATTCTTTAGGAAAGTTAATATTCTTCAGGTGGAGGCAACTTCTAACTGAAAGGTGAAATAAGGAACTTAGAATTATCAGGAAAGGCAGTCTTTCAATCAACAGAGGGAGGTGGACCTTGCTTTACTTTTGTTACAATTGTTAAGATTTTCAGTGCAGGAAGAGTTTTAACCTAGAGAGACTGAATACTGTTTACTGTGTCTGTCCTTGTGCACAGCTGACGTGTTTTGGGGATGACTGCTTTCAGAGCACAAGTCACCAGGCTGTTTTGGAGCTGGAGAGGTTTACCTGTGTCTGACTTGGATGTTTGGATTTTCTCTGTTTGATTAGCAGGGTATTTTCTCTGTCAAATTGTCTGTAGGGGCATCTTGCTGACAGGAAGGCACTCATCGCAGTGCTAGGTCATAGCTTTTAGCTGATTGTTTCATGAGGGCACAGTTTAGGCCCAAACCCCTTCCCACTCCTCACCCCACCCACCCTGGAAATAGTTCCTTTATACCTGGGGTTCTGACATAATTTCAAGAGGGCAAGGTGCATATCACTGTCATATCCTCTCTAGCACACTGCACTGACAATATAAGCATACACATTATATAATATATGTATTTCTATATAACAAACCAATGACACACACACACAAAAAAAAACATAAATAAATAAACAAGAAGGTAGACAGACATGTGGGGAGTAGTGCAATGTAATGACTGTGGGGCAGCAGTCTTCCGGGAGTCTTTCTGGAGGCTGAGATGCTGCCCTATTTGCAGACAACTCTCTGCCCTGAGGGAGGAAGTTGCCCATCTTCCACACCACACTGGACAGTAGTAAGGGAACTTCCCCAGGCCACACTGGACAGTAGTAAGGAACCTCCCCATCCAGGGAGTACCAGAGCCACCACCACTACCTAAGTGGTTGAAAGAAAGCACAGCAGTTGGACCACAGTGGGCTCAGGGAGGATAAAGTGGTGGAACAGAGGTACACCCAGTCAGTTGTTCCACTCCACAACCATACACCATTCTGGGGAGCATAGTTCCCCATGGATGCACCCGAGAGGACACTAAGGAGGTTGCAGACAACTGTCACAAGAGAGGCCCTCAGGAAGGAGGCAGAGGACACTACAGAGAAAGGAAGCAGCTCCTGGTGGGGACTCACTTATTAGGGGTAGAACTGGAGGGAGCAGGGAAAGTGAAGTAAGGTGCCTGCCTGGTGCCATGGCTTGAGGGACAGGAAGCGCATCCTTAGGATCACAAGAACAGTTACATGGGAGTATGAACTGGATGTCATTGTCCACCTAGGGACAAATGACTTGGTTCATCATGAGATTAGAGCAGTGCAGAAGGACTTTGTAGAGTTAGGGAGGGCCTAAGACAAGTAGCACACACAGTATCAATCTCAGAGGTGCTGCCTGTCAGTGGCATGGGTGAGGCGAGGGTACTTTGCACCATGCAATTTAACGAATGGTTGAAAAAATGATGTGGAGCACAGGGTTTGGCTTCATTGGGACTGGGGTTCCACCTGAGGACACAGCCTATACAGCCTATACTGGCAGGATGGTCTGCATCTGCCCAGGACGGGAACAAGTCTTTTGGCAATCGGTTTAAATGCTTCATTGGCAAGCTTTTAAACTAGTCAAGGTGGGGAGGCACTGATAAGCAGCCAGGAAAATCCCAGCCTCCCCTACAAAACAGGGTACTAAATGAGAAAAGACCAAGATAGAAAGGTTAGTGGGGATGCTGCTACAGTAGGTAAAGCCATCAAACAATGGAGAGCAATGAGTACCAATGCCTGCTCTGGGTAACAAGCTTCCTAAATTAGTGGACTTGATGGAGGAGGAACATCTGGATATCATGGCAGTCACAGACACATGGTACACACAGAACCATGACTGGGATGTAAACATACCAGGATACACTATCTACAGGAGGGACAGGGAGGGTAAAAGAGGAGGAGGAGTAGCTCTCTAAATAAGGGAAGGAATCAAAGCAAAAGAACAAAAGGGTAAACAGGGAGGAGAAGAAGTACTGTGGGTCAATTTGGAGACAGGCAATGGCACCACAATCCTTGAGGGTCGTATATACAAGCCAGAAGGACTCACCGGCTGAGCTCCTCCCCGGAGCTCCGATTTCAGTTGCAGTAGCTGCGTCGAGGTAATTAAACTACTCAAGAGAACAGCACCCTTGTGGCTAGCCCGCCGACACGCTATGCATCGCCGCACTGTCCCGCCCATCCCGGCTTGACATTTCCTTTATAGGTACTCCCTTATGACATGACTTCTTCTGTTCTTCCTAACCTAAGTCCCCATCTTGCCATTAGCAGGTTATACCTGCCAACCACTAGAGGGACCCTTACTACCCACCCTGCACCCACTATCTATCCCTATCCCCACTATTTCTAGACCCCTCCAAACCTCCTGAGCCACTCCAATCCACTCCAACTCACACCTTTCTGCAATCCACACCCACCCACCCAGCCCCACAAACTAGCCCATTCTCTGACTCGGGACTGCTTGGCTGAACTGACCCCAGTGACCACTAGGGAGTTGCTATTTCACACCCAGTTCTCAACTCAAACCCAACCTATTCTAGGCCCTAGAACATGGACTTACTGCTCTCACCCAGGCACCTCACCAGCTGTCCTTGCTGAGACTTGAACCTTGCACCCTACCCATCGGAGTCCGTGTCACTACCACTAATCCAAAGTGGTAACTATGTTCTTAGAAGTCCATTCAGAAACTTCTACTTAATCTCAGCTATCACCAAAGTTGCCATGTTAGACCACCTCCTAAAATGCCTACCCCTCATTTACCTTTCTAATACCCTTGTGCCTCCAGCCAGCCATCCCCCTGGATCGTGGGTTCCAGCACTGGCATTCCCCAAGACATGGCTCCACACAAACCCCACAATTACCATGCCTACTGGCCAAAAACACCCATTCTCCATGCTCCACCACACCGCCTTTCAAGGCCACCCCTGGCAGCTTACTCGCCTCGCCCTACCACCCTGCCAATCCCTTCCCATTCCCTGCTCCCCAAGGTCCCCCTCAGCCCCCATACACGTAGGAAACACATACATCACCACATCCTGCCCAGAAATGTGATCCTACTTCTACTCCTAACAGGCAACATACATCCTAACCCAGGCCCCTCCTGACCTGCCCATCAGGTGGGCCCCTGGTCTGAGTATTGCCTCCATGAATATATGCAGCATCTTGAAAAACTTGCCACACTCCAGGTGCTGGGTCATGCTGCACAAACCTGACATCATTGCACTGGTGAAACCTGGCTATCCAAAGTCCACTCCTGACTCCGTCGTCGCCCTCCCTGGCTACACCCTACACCAGGAGGATCATGTGCCAACCGCTGGGGTGGCTGTGTGATCTATAAAGGGATTCTCTCACTGGTCAAGCACCCTGCCCCGGCCCTGGCAGGTGGGGCACAGGCCCTCACCTTAAACTCACTCCAGACCCTCTAGGGGCCCCCTGTATCTCACCTCTGCCTACATTCCACCTAAAACCAAAACTCAGCTACATCATCCTACTGACTATCTTACCACCATCCCACATAGGGCTGATCAAGTCCCTGTGGGTGACCTCAATATTAACTGGTTCAGCCCCACCTCCACCACCATCCGGGACTCCTTTTCTGCCATTGATATGACGCAGCTCGTCTCAAACCCACAAGAGTAAACCCTAAGGAGGTACCAGCTCCCTCCTTGATGTCATTATCACCAACCTTCCAAAAATCCTGGACATCCAAATCCTCTCTGACTCACTCAGCGACCATTCCCCAACCATATTCCATTGGTGACCACCCTGCCAAAACCCACCACACAGTACACGCCTGCCGCGGTATCTCAAACTGGCAGGCTGAAGAACCTCAGGCAATTTCTGGCCCAAACAAACTGGTGCCCATTCACCATGCTCCAGATATAGACACTGCCCTCGTCTTCTCTTATACATTTAATACAGCCCATACCTCTTCGCACCCCTCACAGCTACCAAAACCAAAAACATAAAGTGTCCTGGATTATCCCTGCCCTATTACAGTTACTTAGACATAGGGATAACCTGTGGCACCTCGCAACAGAAACAGGCTGGATGGCTGATAGACAGGCCTACAACGCCACTCGGAATAAGTGCACCTGGGCAGTCCGAAAAGCCAAGGCCGACTACTATCAAGCCACCCTCACCTCCTCTTGGGGTGCTTTGAACCTTTTGGGACAATATCAAACAACTGAATGGGAGCACACGCCCTCCCCATCCCATCTCAATATTGGCGGCACCAACATTACTGACACGATAGACATCACAAATCACCTCAACTCCTCCTTCACGGACCTCAGCCCTATCCTCCCCAGTAACTTTTTGACCCACCACCCTCCCTACCAACCCCAGATCACGGCACCCCTAGCTTCTACCTATGTAGAGTAACTACTCTCGAAGCTAGACCTCACTGATCCGTGCGCTAAAGAGCAATAGTCCCGGCAGCTCCACTGTGGACCCCACCATTCTCTGGCGCATACTGGACCAGGTCCTTGTCCCACTTACCAGCCTTCTCAATAAATCCCTCTGCCTTGGGCAGTTCCTCACGGCATGGAAAATGGCCATTGTCACTCCCATCCACAAAGGGGATGATAGGTCCTCAGCTGGGAACTACCGGCTATCTCTATACTCCTCCCTCTCCAAAGCCATTGAAAAACTGGTCGCTATACAGATTACTGAGTACCTGACTAAATATAACATCCTTTGCCCTGAACAGCATGGTTTCGGCAGGACACAGCACAGGCACAGCACTAGTGGAGTTCTCAACATTCCTACATACATCCCTGGACTCTGGCTTCCTAGCTGGGGCAGTGTTCATCGACCTTTCCAAGGCGTTCGCCACTGTTTCCCACCCCCCTCCTACTGGGTGCACTCCACCAGGCTGGCTTACGCTACTGGGCCACTTGCGCATGGTGCACCAGCTATCTATCGCCCGCTCCCAAATGTCAAAATTAATGGAACACTATCAAAATCATGTCCCATCTGATCAGGGTTCCTCAGGGCTCCATACTGGGACCCCTACTCTTCTCGCTCTACCTTAACACCCTGCCAAGTGAATGCACCGGAAATATGCTGCTGTATGCAGATGGCGCTGTCATCTTTGCCCTCACTGCAACCCTACCTCCCTTCAGGACTCCCTGCAGCTCTGCGTATACTGATGCAGAAACCTGGTTCTACAAAGCATAGACTGATCATAAATCTCAAAAATGAAAACAATGCTCTTTGCCCACCCCAAAACAAAGCCAACAATTTTCTACTCCACATCCTCCTGGTTCCAAAACCGCTAGAGCAAGTACACTCTGCTTCAGGTACCTTGGGGTCACCTTTGACTCAGCCCTGAACTACCATACCCACATTGACACCCTTGCCTCAGCAGCCAATATGCAGCTAGGCATCTTATACCGCTACAAAAGTGCTCTCCCCCACTGCCCCTCCGGCTCTGCGGTAACGTCCCCGATGATATCCCTGGTAGACTATGGACTCCCGGTCTACGGGGCTGGCACATAACTGCGCTCCAGCAAAGTCCGCCTGTTACTTAACAAGGCCTGCAGACTAATCACTGGGGCTCCTAGACTTACACATTCATGCCAGCTCTATGGGTGGCAACATTGTTGAACCTAGATGAACAGGCTCGTTATCAAACATGCCTAATAGCAAAAAACTCTCCTAGGACTGTCTCCCACAGGGCTGACGGCCTCCCTCCCCTAGCCAAACCCTGGTCTGTACACAGACTTCCTGCAGGACTACCTTCCAGACACCTAGAGCCAGGACCTCCCATGGTAAAAGGTCCTTCCTCCATAGAGCCCCTTCCTGGTTCAACTCACTCCCCCTCCACATCACAGATGCCCCTACGATCTCCAAATTCAAACCACACTCAGAAGTGAACTGTTCACTGTACGAAATTGCACCTGTATAATCTGAGGCACTACCCACTGTGCCCTGACAATGCCCACTGGGCAGCATCCAAACCACACCACGTATCTCCTCTGGCAAATTACCACTGTTCTGCCGACTGCTCAACCGCAGTATTGCAATATGTTACTGTAACTTGGCTTAAATTGCTCTGTTGATTTCGCTTCTGGCAGTGTTACTTATGTGCTGCTGTAACTTGAATGAATTTGCCACTGCCCTGACTGTTCTTACCTTTATATACTGCTGTAACCTGTTAAATTACCACTGCTCTACTGACTGCTCCATTTCCAGTCTCTATGTTGCCACAATAACCAATCTGGCCTCTCTGTAATATTGGCCAATCACCTATTTACTGATGTACCCATATCCTGTAACCTTAAGTGAGTTTTTGTATGTACTGCTGTATCTATCATGTTCCTCACAAAATGTGTATGTTAATTCCATGTAACCTACATTCTGTAACATGAATGTTTGCACGTATTGTCCTCTTTGTGACGGGTACCTTTGAAAATGAGCCCTTGGCTCAAAGGTTGTAAACTGATGTACACATAAATCAAATAAAAAATATAGACTCCCTCTCGGGGAGAGAAATGGACAAGGAAATGATAGAAAGTATGCTTAGTAAGGCAGAAAAAGGGAGATATTGCTGATGGGTGATCTGAATATGCCAGATGTTAACTGGAGTGCAGTTGCAGCAGCCACTTCTAAGAGTGGGTTATTCTAAATGCCCTACAGGGCAAGCCTTAGACAACTAGTATTGGAACCCACTTGAGAGGGAGAAATCATAGACCTGGTTCTCCTCAAATGGAGATGGAGAGAGGATCACAGAGTGAAGTCGGTAGCCATCTGGGAACTAGCGACCATCAAACAGTATGGTTCACAATAAACACAGCAATAGAGTCAAGCCATACAAAGAGGCAAAAGTACTGGACTTCAGGAGGGATGACTTTGCTAAAATGGGTGAGTGCCTAAGAAATGCACTAGCAAATAGGCAGGAAGGAGGGTGGAAGAACAATGGGGAATAATAAAACTGCCATCACAGAGGTAACGCACCTTGTGTGAAGCAAATAAACAAAACAAAGCGATGTAAGAAACCACTATGGTTCTCAAAGAAGGTGGCAGTGAAGGTACAAGAGAAAGAGAAAGTATTCAGAAAGTACAAGAAATCACAGAAGAAGCAGGACAGAGAATTGTATCAGTTAAAGCAAAAGGAAGCTGGGAAGGCAGTCAGAACAGCAAAGACCTAAACCGAGGAAAAGATAGCCAGCTCAGTTAAGAAGGGATAAAACCTTTTTAGATACATCAGGAGTGAAGGAAGACCAAGGGAGGGATAGTGAGGCTTAATAAAGGGAGAGGGATGGGCAGAGGGTGATGGTGAAAAGGCAGAGATACTATACAAATATTTTTGCTCAGTATTTACAAATGAAGAGGGGAGGTACCTAAAACAAACAATAGAAACACTCTGGATACAGAAGTTGATACCAGCCCATTTACAGAAGAAAGGGTTCTGAAAGAACTCTTAAAACTGAAGGTGGACAAAGCAATGGGGCCTGATGGGATTCATCCAGAATCCTAAAAGAACTAAGGGTAAAACTAGTGACACCACTGACTACCCTCTTAACAAATCATGAGAGGATGGGGTGGTACCTGAGGACTGGAGGAGGCAGATGATTCTCTTCACAAAAGTGGGCAGGGCAGAAGCAGGAAACTACAGACCTGTTAGTTTAACCTCAGTGATTGGGAAAATGATGGAATCACTTCTGAAGGAAAAGAATTGTCAAGTACCTAGGGCGCAGAGGGGCACAGGACCCAAGGCAGTATGGATTCACAGCCAGACGAATCTAATAGATTTCCTTTGACTGGGTGACCAAAGTAATAGATAAGGGAGGGGCTGTGGACATGGCCTACCTAGACTTTGTAAGGCATTTGACACAGTCCCCCACAAAGATTAATATACAAGTTAGGCAGCCTGGGAGTGGGTCCCAAGATGATAGTCTGGGTAAAGAGTTGGCTGGAGAATAGAACACAGAGGGTAATAGTAAATGGAGTCCACTCTGAAGAAAGGGGGATACTAGTGGGTACCACAGGGTTCAAAATTAGGACTGGTCCTCTTCAATGTCTTTATAAGAGACATTGCAGAAGGACTGAAGGAAAGTATGTCTCTTTGCAGATGACACAAAGATCTGCAACAGAGTTGATGCACAAGGTGGGATGGAAAGGATGAGAAGGGACTTGCAAGGTTAGAGGAATGGTCAAATGTATGGCAGCTTAGATCTAATGCTAAGAAGTGAAGGTAATGCACCTGGGAAACAAAAACCCAGGGAAGAGAACACAATGGGGGGTGAGATACTAACAACAACAAAAATGGACAGGGACCTGGGGTAGTCATATCAGATGACTTAAAGGTGCATACGTTAATGTGAGGGCAATAAGGAGGGCTGGAAGGATACTAGGATGCATGGGAGAGCATCACCAGTAGAAAACAGGAAGTTGTTATCCCTCTGTACAGACAGCTGGTGAGACCCCATCTGGAGTACTTCCATGCAGTTCTGGAGACCCAGCTCTGCAAGGACATAGACTGGATGGAAGCTGTCCAGAGAGGGCAACTAAAATGGTGCAGGGTGTGACCGAGATATTACAATGAAGAGAGACTAAAGGAGCTTAACATGTATAGCCTCAGGAAAGAAGGGAGAGGAGGACATGATAGAAACTTTCAAGCACCTCAAGGAATCAACAAAGTCCTAGAGGTAGCATCTTTCAAAAAGAGGTGAATTCAAGCATGCATGGGACAATTATAAGGCAATTCTAGGGGTGGGGTAGAAAAGTAGGCTGCTGGTTAACTAGGATCTGCAGCTTATCCATTAGGTAGGAAATGGGCAGACTGGGTGGGCCATGGCCCTTATCTGCCGCCAAATTCTATATTTCTGTGTTTTTAAATGGAGAAAGCAAAGTCAATGAGGTGCTACAAGAGGTAAAGCCATCAAAAATAAAGAGCAATGAGTACCAATGCCCATAGTCTGGGTAACAAGCTTCTGAATTAGTGTCCTTGATTGAGGAGGAACATCTGATATTGTGGCAGTCACAGAAACATGGTACACACAGAACCATGACTGGGACGTAAACATACCAGCATACACTATCTACAGGGAGACAGGGAGGGAAAAGAGGAGGAGGAGTAGCTCTCTACATAAGGGAAGAAATCAAAGCAATAGAACAAAAGGGTAAACAGGGGGAGAAGAAGCACTGTGGGTCAATTTAGAGACAGGCAATGCAGCACCAATAATCCCGCGACAGGTGTTGTATACAGACCCCATCTCAGGAGGAGGAAATGGACAAGGAAATGATAGAAAGTATCCCTTAGAATGGCAGAAAAGGGAGATATTGTCTGATGGGATCTGAATATGCCAGATGTTAACTGGAGTACATTGCAGCAGCCACTTCTAAGAGTGGGGTCATTCTGGATGCCCTACAGGGGGCATGTCTTAGACAACTAGTATCAGAACCCACTCAAGAAGGAGCAGTCTTAGACCAGTACTCTCAAATGGAGGTGGTGAGAGGATCACAGATTTAGAAGTGGGTAGTCATCTGGGAACTAGTGACCATCAAACATTATGGTTCATGATAAACACAGCAGTAGAGTCAAGCCATACAAAGGCAAAGGTACTGGACTTCAGGAGGGCTGACTTTACAAAATGGGTGAGTGCCTAAGGAATGCACTAGCAAATTGGCAGGAAGGAGGGGTGGAAGAACAATGGGAATAATCAAACTGCCATCACAAAGGCAACGACCTTTTGTGTGAAGCAAAATAAACAAACAAAACGATGTGGAGAAACCACTATGGTTCTCAAAGGAGGTGTCAGGAAGGTTAGGGAGAAAAAGAGACATTCAGGAAGTACAAGGAACCACAGAAGGAGCAGGATAGAGAATTGTATGAGTTAAAGCAAAAGGAAGCAGGAAAGGCAGTCAGAACAGCAAAGGCACAAACCGAGGAAAAGGTAGCCAACTCAGTTAAGAAGGGGATAAAACCTTTTATAGGTACATCAGGAGCGAGAGAAGACCAAGGAGGGATAGTGAAGCTTAATAAAGGGGAGGGTGGGCAGACGGTGACTGTGAAAGCGCGGGTTACTAAACAAATATTTTGCTTAGTATTCACAAATGAAGAGTGGGAGGTACTAAACCGAACAATAGAAATGCCCTGGATATGAAAGTTGATACCAGCCCATTCACAGAAGAAAGGTTCTGAAAGAACTCTTAAAACTGAAGGTGGACAAAGCAATGGGGCCTGATGAGATTCATCCCAGAATTCTAAAAAGAACTAGGGTAAAACTAGTGACACCACTGACTACCCTCTTTAATAAATCATGGAGGATGGGGTGGTACTTGAGGAGTGGAGGAGGGCAGATGTTATTCCACTTCATAAAAGTGGGAGCAGGGCAGAAGCAGGAAACTACAAACCTGTTAGTTTAACCTCAATGATTGGGAAAATGATGGAATCACTCTGAAAGAAAGAATTGTCAAGTACCTAGAGGCCAGAGGGTAATAGGACCCAAGGCAGCATGGATTCACAGCGGAAGGTCATGTCAGACGAATCTAACAGATTTATTTGACTGGGTGACCCAGGCACAGATCAGGGAGGGCTGTGGACATGGTCTACCTAAACTTTAGCAAGGCATTTGACACAGTCCCACGCAAAAGATTAATATACAAGTTTACCAGCCTGAGTGGGTGCCAAGATGGTAGCCTGGGTAAAGAATTAACTGATGAACAGGACACAGAGGGTAATAGTAAATGGAGTCCACTCTGAAGAAAGGGGGTTACTAGTGGGTATCGAGGGTTCAGTACTAGAATCAGTCCTCTTTAATGTCTTTATAAGTGACATTGCAGACGGACTGGAAGGAAAAGTATGTCTTTTGCAGACGACACAAAGATCTGCAACAGAGTTGATACACAAGGTGGATGGAAAGGATGAGCAGGACTTGGCAAGGTTGGAGGAATGGTCAAATGTATGGCAGCTTAGATTTAATGCAAAGACATACAAAGTAATGCACCTGGGAAACAAAAACCATGGGAAGAGTACACAATGGGGGTGAGATACTAACAACAGCGAAAATGGAAAGGGACCTGGGGGTAGTCATATCAGATGACCTAAAGGTAAGCAAGCTATGTGAGAGGGCAGTAAGGAGGCTGGGGGATATTGGAATACCTACGGAGAGGCATCAACAGTAGAAAACAGGAAGTTGTTATCCCTCTGTACAGACAGCTGGTGAAACCCCATCTGGAGTACTGTGCAGTTCTGGAAACCCAGTCTCTGCAAAGACATAGACAGGATGGAGGCAGTCCAGAGGAGGACAACTGAAATAGTGCAAGGTCTGCACTGGAAGACATATCAAGAGAGACTTAAGGAGCTTATTGTGTATAGCCTCGAGGAGAGGAGGAGAGGGGGACATGATAGAAACTTTCAAGTACTTCAAGGAAATCAACAAAGTCCAAGAGGTAGCATCTTTCAGAAAATAGGTGTGCAAGAACATGGGGCACAATTTGAAGCTAGAGGGGACGGCTCAGAGGTAATGTGAGGAAGTATTTTGTCACGGAGAGGGTTGTAGATGCATGGAACAGCCTTTCTGAGGCGGTCATGGAGTCAAAAACAGTGGTGGAATTCAAGAATGTTTGGGACAGTCATAAGGCAATTCTAGGGGTGAGGTAGGAAGAAGTAGGCTGTTGGTTAGCTAGGATCTGCAGCTTATCCTTAGGTAAGAAATGGGCAGACTGGGTGGGCCAAGTGGTCCTTATCTGCCATCAAATTCTATGTTTCTACATTTCTATTTTGGACTTTACTAGCTTTGGCTGTTTGTCTACAAATGACATCACAATGCGCTGTTTGTGACATGATATTTATTTATTTTGTTTTTGACCTGGAAGGAGGACTATGCAATTCTGCTTATTTTCAGCCACATCTTGGTGGACAGGAGGGATGCACATGGAAAACAACTGACATTGAACCGACTAAGTTGTTGGTTTCCACAGCAACAGATTGGGATGTCTTAAACAGAAATAAACAGAACTGTGACTGTAGCAGTAGACAAGCATATGGAGCAAATAGGGCAGAGTTCCTGTTTCCATACAAATGCCATTAGTACTAAACAAATAAGGGTGACAATTACAAAAAGGGTAAAATATAAGTTAACTGTGTCTTAATGTTATGTTTTTTAGAGTTGTTCCAACAACACCTGGGGCTCTTTAAAGTCATGTTACTCTGCAGGCAAACATTCAGCATTGTTTGACAAACACTTGTTATTTTAGTGCCAGGAGTCACTCTCTAACCTTGCCCTGTTAATCACATCTTTGTATTGGTACTTTTGTAATTACTAGTTGGGGACTAGTATACATCACTGACTGGGTAAACAACTGTATTGTACCATGCAGTTCACCTCATGTTATGTATGTGTTTTTGCTGTCCACTAGTTTGTGCCGTCTTGATGACCTGAGTTGTGCCTGAAAACAGTCCCTGAGACTAGCGTATCCATTTGGTTAATTAATTAATGATATTCAGATTGAGTTTCCACAAAGAGCCTCTGTTTGGCGCAGCTGGCTCCTAAAAGCCCATTTCACCTGACAACAGCGCTCAGGTAAGAGCAAATCTGTTCTTTTGCTGTAAAGGGAATAACAAAGGAATAACAACTCCATATGTATAATTATACTGTAGGTACTTCTGATTTCTGCTTTATTTTATCTTACTTTATTATAAGCACCTTTCCTAAAGCTCTTAAAATGCATTTAGGCTTTTTATACCTGATGGCTGAAATTTCAAGCCATCAGGAAACTTTCATAAATGCCTTATTTTAACTAGTTCTCTTTTAGCTCTCATTTCATTATGTATTTTTATTCGGGTGCTTTCAGCTACTCTTAGAGAGTTCTTTCCCGTATAGCTCAGTTTATTTACTAACAACTGGTGGTGCTACCCCTTTTTAGTCAGGGAAAGTGATAACTTTCACTTTCTTAGCTCAGCCGTGCTTGTGGCACACCCGACTATTAAAATCAGTCTTGTTTTCATAATGCAAGCGGGTCTTAGGTTTTGTGCATAAAGCTGATAATGGAGAAGCAATCGATTATGGGAGACATTATTTTCACATATTTCTACAGCTCTTCATAGCGGCAGGATGCTTTAATTCCTACATTTTGAAACATAATACTACTGTGCCACAGGGCACTTTGGGGTCTTATTTCATGACAGAAAACAGGTGTATATCATAACATTTTACTATACCAGTCCCAGCAATATTAAACAAGGCTCCAATTTATAATACTAATGCTCCTGTATTTATTACCAGCAAAATAAATAAACTTGTTTGTAGATACAAGCCAGTACAGGCACAAGGCAAGGGAGGAAAAAAGAAAAGAGGGTGCAGAATAGAGAGAAGATACTGTAGAGCTGTTATGCCTGGGATATGCCCCTATCGTCCCCATACTCCCCACACTATATTCCTGGTATGTTATATTGTGATACTATTTTGCACTAACATGTAGATTTTAGGAATCCATCATATAAGCATGAGTGCCAGGAATGTGCTTTGCTGCTCATATTTGCAAATGTTTACATCCGTCATAGGATTTGATCATAGATGACTATTATACCTCACTATAATGCATTATGTTTGTCTTTTACATATATTCCACATGTAATCTACCTAATCAATGATAAGATGACTTGAGGGATCATCAGTGATTATTGTATACTTGTATGCTCATATAATTATATGCAGTGTGTGTTTTACACTCAGGCAGATATGCCACGTGTACTAGAGCCCTGTCAGCACTTCTCTTTATTTTATTAGAGAGAAAACTTTGTTATGTCTTAATTGTACATGAGTAAGAAATACCACTTGTAGTTTGAACTCATCAGCATTTCTTTGTCCAAGCTATAATGCAAATGGAAGCATATTATTTGTCTTATATGATACTCATTAGTAATTCTGTCTCCTAAGTCATTCTCAATACATAATGTTTCTCATATCTGTAACTATGAGGTAATCTCTGTTGTTATGCTGTTATCTGTAGTATTTAGCCTTCTGCAATGTACTGTAGCTCCCAGAGAGTGGAGAAAGAGAACAAGATCTTGGAGGAGATTATGTACATTCTTCAGGAGAGTATGAGAAACCCATCTCCCTTGTGGTTTTGCTTGTCACATGCTTAAGCGTAAGTAGTATGGCGCAAGTAGCATAATAAACATTTATTAGTACTCTTGCTTGTTTACTAATGTTTCTTGGGCAGACTCTGAAGACATAAGAACCTGTATTATTATTATTAGTATTATTATTATTTACCCTGCACACTAAGTGTTTAGGCAACAGAGGGTGGCCTGTCCATGACAGTAGAAAAGGAAATATATAGAAAATAGAAAAGGTAGAAAGCTACTGTAGTAGACTTTGTTAAAGAGGGAAAAAATATGCAGGTGCCTTCTTAGCCTGGTAAGGAGGGGCAAATCACAACACCCCATGGTTAAGCAGAACTAGTGGTTTTCACATCTTGTTTCCAAGACAACCCTACCCAAATATATATGGTAGTATGGAACTACCGGACACCATCTCTTGTTGCTCCACCCAAGGGTCCCTATTAAACATCAAACTCAGGTAGTACGATCATAATGTATAGCTACTATACAGAAATACTACCTGAGGTGTCTAAAACATGTTCACAGTAATATAGCATCACCACATACTGTATCTCAGGAGCACAACTTAATTTTGGCTTTGGCCCCATATCGTGATAAAAATCTGCTTTCACGTGTTGGGTACCTGCTCTATGTTTGACATTAAATTTGTAGGGTTGTAACACCAGGTACCACCTCATAATCCAATTATTTCAGTCTTTCATTTGATGGATGAAACATAGCGGATTATGGTCAGTGACCAGCATAAAAGGAGCGCCCACAGATAACATTTTAATGCCTCAATGGCCCATTTGGCCGCCAGACATTCTTGCTCCACCATTGAATATTTTTGTTCATGATCGTGCAGTGCCCAGGAAATATACAATACAGGATGTTCATCTCCTCAATAGTGTGGCTTAGCACAGCCCCAGTTCCAGTACCTGAAGCATCAGTATGGACTTCAAATGGGTGGTTAAAATCAGGACTATGTAACACTGGGGATAAACATAAGGCTGCTTTTATGTCTAGAAAAGCTTGTTCACATTCTTCTGTCCATTTGATTTTAGTCCCACACTTTTTTGGTCAAATTGGTTAGAGGTATTGCCATGGTTGCAAAATTAGGAATGAATCTATGATAGTAACCTGCTAACCCCAAAAAGAAAGTATATGTTTTTGTTTCTGGTTGTGGACAATTAGCAACTGCCTTCACTTTATTGATTTCGGGCTTGATGGTACCATTACCCAAGACAAAACCTAAATATCTTGTATCTAACATGGCTAAGGCACACTTGGCAGGACTGATGGTGATTCCCACTTCAGAAATCAAGTTAATCGCTGCTCTTAAATGCGTCAAATGTTTATCCCAGTCAGGACTAAAATTATAACATCATCCAACTGCTGCACAAAATTATAGTGAGGTGCCAGCACTTGTTCATGTACCTTTGGAATGTTGCTGGAGCTCTGTGGCATCCAAAGGGCATGGTCCTGAATTGAAATAGTCCCATAGGCATACTGAAGGCAATTTTCTCCCAAGATGAAACCTCGAGGGAATCTGCCAGTAGCCCTTAGTAACATCTAAAGTTGAACTATACCGACATTGCCAACCTTGTTCAGGATGTCATCTACTCTGAGCATCGGGTAAGTATCAAACTGTGATACTTCATTTATTCCCTGAAATCTAGACACAACTGTTTGCTCCTTTTTTTTCAGAACCACAACAATGGGCTGAATCCAAGCACTAGTTGAAGGTTCAATGATCTTAAGCTTTTGCAACTTGTCTATCTCTAGCTGGACCTCCTTTGTTACTTGTTCCAGGAGTCTATATGTTTTTTTTTTTCTTATAGGAGGAAATTAGTTCTGATAACATGTTCTATTCCCTTTTCAAGGCCTGGAGTACTGGTAAAGTGCACGGGTGGTCATGTAACAATTCTTATATCTCTTTTCTTTCTGGGTCTAAGATTGGATTTACATATACCTCCTCTATACCTTTCAAGGTTTCTAACCTACTACAGGCTGTGTTCATCTCTGTCTCTGGTGTTTGTGGTACTACCAACAATCCAACCCCTATGTTAGATTTTTCATGCCATTTCTTTAACAAATTTGCATGGTAAATCTTTCTGTTCTGTCTTTTGTCTGGCGTTTCAGTCTCAAATGTTACTGACCCTGTTTGTCTTACCACCATGTATGGTCCTTGCCACTTCATCAGTAACTTATTAGCAGTGGTAGTGAGAAGTAAGGACTTGTTCTCCAGCAGATAACTTCTTATATTGATTCCATGGCCATGGGACTGTTTCTGGGTCTCTTGATCTTGGATACTGAGTTCCTGGGCCTTGTTGGAATACGTGACCAACCTCTGTCTCAACTGTCTCATGTATGTGTAATCTCTGAGTGTTTCACATCCTTGCCCTCCTCCCAATATTCCTTCACTACCTCTAAGGGCCTCGTGATTTCTACCATAAAGAAATTTGAATGGAGAATAACCGTAGAGTTCTGTGGAACTTCTCTGTAGGTGAACAGGGCAAATGGCAGATATTTGTCCCAGTACTTTCCCTCCTCATGGACAAACTTTTTCAAAATCCTTTTGAGGGTCTGATTAAAGCATTCGTCGGTTCATCTGTTTGGGTATGGTAAGGGAGGTGCAGACTATACCCAAAAGTCTATACAATTCTTCTTAGTTCAGCATTAAAGTTAGCACCCCTGTCCATAAGTTTCTCTTTAGTATACCCACTCTACTAAATAACTTGACCAGCTCTTTGGCTATCTATGGATTGGTAACTGACCTCATGGGCTGGCCTCTGATACTTGTCATATAGTCACACATGGTGAATATGTACTGATTTCCTTTTGTACTTTTATTTAATGGACCCACCACATTTATCCCAATCCTCTCAAATGGAGTTATAACTAGAGGTAGAGGTATTAAGGGTACTTCATCTTTCTTCCCACCTGGGCTACTAACTAACAAGCCTCACAATCTCTGCAGCATCTAGTCACATCATCATCATGTATTCTAGGCCAAAATAAATGGGTCAATCTTCCCAGGGTTCTATCCCTTCCTGCATGGCCCACCCATGGTAGGTCAGTGGCTCAAGTATAATAGGTCTTCCCAAAACATGCGGCACCAGTAATTGCTCATTTTTTTCTGACACTGGGTTGGTACAGACCCTATGCAACAATTTGTTCTCCTCAATTATTTCAGTGGCACCTTGTTTCTGAATTTTTCCTGCCTGCTGAAAAAGGGTATTAGACTTTTATCTGTCAGTTATTCATTTATCACATTTGCTTTGACAAAACAGTTTGTACATTTTCAGGAGTCAGTCCTTCTGGTTAAAATGCCATTGTTTCTGTTGTTTTTTCGTGCATTGTGAGACAGTTTAGTTTTGCCAGGTTCTTTGACTACATCCCTCTGAAAAGGAAAATGTCCCCAAGTTGCTTCTTCTTCTGTTCTTGTGCCTAGTTGTGACAGCTGTGACAGTTCCTTTTGGGCATCAGTGACGAAAAATTATGAAAGTCGTGTCCACTAACCATGGGTACAGGCAAATGAGGCACTAAACTAGTTGTCATAATGGTTGGCTGTTCTTGTATAACCACTTCTACTGTAGTAGTAGGGTATACATGGGTATCATCATGTACACAGACCACACTCATCAAGGGTCCCTTTCTTTGTTTGTTATTAACTCAGGATGAATTAGGGTCTGTTTACTGCCTTAGTCAATTAAGGCTGTCACAGTTTTTCTTCTTCTGCACTCTAGTGAAGAAATAACCAGGGCTGAGTAAGGCAAGATGGCTCGAGTCTCCCTTTTGTGGGACAATATTGTGCAATGTGCCCCAGCCCTTTGCAGTTTCTACATACAATGTCTACAGTGAATTGTCTCCCTCTTGTACCACCCTGTTCTCTTGTTTGCCTTCATATCGCCTATATTGAGGCTCATAAACTGATCTTACTGGTGGGGCAGGTTTGGCCTACTGTCTTAAAGGTTTGGTTCCTCTTTAACATTCTGGTGGGCAGATAGGAAATCATTAGCTAGCGTAATGGCTATTTCAGCTGTTTCTGGATTGTGCTCATGGACCCATATTTGTACATCTTGAGACAGAATTTGAAGAAATTGCTCCACAACTACAGTGTTCACGTACATTGTCTATAGTTTTCCTTCTGGCTGTAACCACATATGACATAATTCTCTTAGTCTTATAAATGTCTCTCGAGGGTATCATTTGTCTGAAATTTCAGTGTCCAAAACCTTTGAAGGTACTGTATGTTTCCTATTAATATCATACTGCTTTAAAATGTATTTTTTACTAAATCATAGGTGTTAACTGTTCTAGAGTCCATATTACTGTAGGCTAATTGCACTTTGCCTGTTAAATAGGGAGCTAAATGAACCACACACTGTGTCTGTGGCCACCCACAAGCCTGGGCAACCCTTTCAACGGTCATTAGAGACCCCTCTCTGTCATCAGATGATGCCATTTTGTCAGATTGTCTTTGAGTTAGGGTCTGGTCTGCACCCATCTTGACCTCTTCCTGCCCCAAATCATGTAATGCTTTTAATGTCTCTGCCCACCTTATGTCTTGGCATCTCCTTTTGTGTTCTCTTTCCTGTTCCATATCCATCTGTCTTATGGTCAGCCATCTCAGCAATTCTGGTAGTCCCTCTGGCAGTTCCTCCCTGTAGATCCTCTCTGTTCCTCTTCCTTCAGGTTCTCCACCTCTTCTTTTTCTCCCAGGATCTGGTCCTTTGGCCTCCAGATACGCATCACAGGTCCCAATCCAGGCAACATGGTTTCTCCAGACTTCAATACCTGGGTTCTGGTCTGGACACCAGATGCCTCATCGCTCTTCCTCTTCTCCTCATTGTATGACATGCCTCTTTGTCACTCTATGTACAGGACTGGAACTGGATACTGGTTTCCCCTAAAACTGGACAACCAGATCCCACTTCTCACACCAAATTTCTGTGACTGGGTAATTTGGGTAGGGTAACAGAGACACACCACAATCAGATAGGTTTAACACACACTGGAGTTGTGTGACTTTTATTGTCCAATGGACTTCAAATAAAATTCAAAATAAATCAAAATAACAAAATAAGCATCAAATTGGTCTTAAACTTCAGACTTTCAAATAACAGAAAAGAATAGCTCTCCTCGAGCTCCAGAACTATCCCTCCTAAGTAGTTCTGCCACAGAGTAGAATACTTGTAAAACAGTAATCCTACAATGCTACAGTATGTGCTTTCTCCAGACAACCTCTCAGGACACTCTCCTGGGCTGATCTGCTTTAACTGAGCATCCTGGCTGTTTTATACAAATCCCTTTAGCATCATCAGGTCAGCTGCTCCACCCATTTCTAACAAAAGTACATTCCTCCTCTAATACAACCATGTGGTGGATCAGCATGACTGCATATATTCACTTAAACATTTATAATACTGTTGGACTCCTTTTATTTCAAAAGAAACACCAAGCACAGTTATCCTTGACTATATACAAAATTGCCCTAAAATAAGGTGAGACTCCACCCCTATTCTGAAGATAGACAGATGGAGTTTCCATAAAGAACCTCTGTTTGGTGCTGCTGGCTCCTAAGAGCCCATTTCACCTGACAACAGCTCTCGGTATAACCTAATTTGTCTTTATGCTGTAAAGGGAATAACAACCCAAACATATAATTATACTGTAGGTACTTTGATTTCTACTTTATTTTATTTTACTTTATTATAAGCACCACGCTAAAAGCTCTAAATGCATTTGCTTTTTATACTCAAATGGCTGAAATTTCAAGCCATCAAGAACTTTCATAAATGCCTTATTTTTAACTAGTTCTCTTTAGCCCTCATTTCATTATGTACTTCTTATTCGGCTGCTTCAGCTAGGCTTAGTGAGTTCTTTCCCATATAACCCAGTTTATTTACTAACAACTAGTGATGCTACCTTTAGTCAGGGAAATGATAACTTTCACTTTTCTGACTCAGCCATGCTTTGCAGCACACCCAACTTCTAAACAGTCTTATTTCTATAATGCAAGTGGGTCCTAGCTTTTTGTACACTAAGCTGCTACGGAGAAGCAAGCAACTATGGGAGAAGCTTTTTTTACATATTTCTACAACTCTCTGGTAGCAGCAGGATGCTTTTAATCTCTGCATTTTGAACATAATACTACTGTGCCACAGGGCATTTCAGGGACTTATTTCATGACAGAAAACAGTGTATGCCACAATTTACTATATCAGTCCCAGCAATATTAAACAAGGAGCCAATTTATAATACTAGTGCTCCTTTCTCTGTATCTTATTACCTGCAAAATACATAACCTTGTTTGTAGATACAAACCAGTACAGGCACAAGGCAAGGGAGGAAAAGAAATGAAAAAGGGTCCAGAATAGAGAGTGAAGATACTGTAGTGGGTGGCCTGTCCACTACAGTAGAAAATGAAATACTGTATATAGAATATAGAAAAGGTAGAAAACTACTGCAGTAGATTTTTTAAAGAGGAACAAGATATACAGGTGCCTTCTTAGCTTGGTAAGGAGGGGCAAATCTACCTCAGAGATATTTTAACAGATATGCATTTTCCATATAAAATGTAACAATGTTCTAATGTTGTACCTTAATTATCCTTGTTGCTAAGTGAAAGAGTTTGATCTTCACCCAATGTCTGGAATTATACTTAGATTATATGAACTTCAGCAGCCAAGGGGCTTATGAGTATTTAACATTTGCAAGTGGCAACTAATACAAATGCTTTCTTCACTTTATTTAGCTATCTACAGATCTCTAATAACCATCAATAAATGTTTTAATAGGTGTGCTTTTGAATTTGAAAATGTAGTGCTGTACTAATGGTTCACTGTATCTTTACTACCCTATGCTGCAATGTAAGAGAGCACAATTTACTCCCAGTACTTCATATTTTTTTACCCAGGATATAAGAAATCTAGTTGACAGCTGGCCAGTGACTATTGAAAATTATGAGTAGCATCTAAAACAAATGCCTGTTTCACTTTACTCAGCCATGTATTAGGTGGTTAAATAAGTTAAATTAAGCCATTTTTATTTGGTGCCAGTGGACATGTTCTGTTACTTATTAGCCACTTGGCTACTAGATGTTTTCTAGACTGGATAAAAGTCCAAATAATTGGGTGCAAAACTAGTCTACCACATAGCAACAAATGATAGAAAAGGTACACCATTAGGGCATCACTAAGATTCTAAATGGCAAATACACATGTGTTAAAATATTTATTGATACTTATTAAAGATCAAATCATGATTTAATGTAGTGAAATAAGCATTTGTATTAATTGCCCTAGTAAATGTTTAGTTGCCGTTGGTCACCAGGCTACAGAGTTTCAAATACCTGAGCAAAAGCCCAAAACATTTGGTGAACATTCTGATTTCCCATATCACAAAAGGTGTAGTGAAGATACTGTGTACATACCATCAGGACATCATTGCATTTAAAAAGGCAGATGCATATCTACTAAAATATTTCTGGATTCCTTTAAACATTAATTGATTGTGCAATAATGCAAAAATGCCAACCTTAATATAGGTTTCTTTGAAGCATAATTAAGTATCAGTGACATCTATTTAAAAGCATGCTTGATGCTTATGAAGCCCTATTAACATCTTATTCAGTGATAATAGCTCATTTACTACACTATGCAAAATGTTTATTAACTACTGTTTGGGCCAGTTAATTTAAAGTGATACCCTTCAGACTTACTAAACATACTTTGATGGCAAGAACTTTAATAAAGTAATGAATTATCTTCCTGTTTGCAGCAGTAACAACTAATCAGTGCTTGATAACCTTCACCACCATGCACCAAGAAGCTTTCTATTATCAAGCAAAATCTGGGATGAATAATGAATTTGTGAGGAATTCTGGAGTGATCTCTGAAGTCTAATGTTGGAGGCCCCCAGCACCTTAAAAGACTTTCATGGAATCATCCGTCGATCCAGTTCAGTAGTTATCAGGTGTATAGTGATGAAACTCCCTTATGTATCCTCATTACTAATCTTTTATGTCCTTCGCATTCAGTAGCCCTGGTGAGAAGGAACTGGTCCTTAAGAGTGTCAGACAACTGACAATTGAAAAGCAAAACGTAAACAGTAAGCCTGAAAATGCATGAATGCAATGACTTATATTCATGAATTTTTTCTATTCAGGAAGCGGTTAATATTTGTATATTACTCCACTATTCATAAAGCATTTTTGTATTGCAATTTTTGCACTTTTTGGTCTTATTTTACTCTTGTTGTTTTACTCCTTTCTTAAAAGACAGCAATAAATGAGGTGGCATAAAACCACAATAAGACTGAAAAAAAACAGAAAAACTAAAAGAGATCATGCTTCATCAAATAGCAAGGAAAACTCAAACCCATAACACCATGAAAAACTGTTTCATGAATCCGACAACGTGTGATATGGATTTCACCTTCTCTCAGTTTATGATCATTGTACTGTATGATTCATATTGCATGATTATGCATCTCGGAAAATAATTCTGTGAAACAGTACTACCATTAATTCTTGAAATACATCATTCTAAATGTGTAGATAAAGGGTTTTTCATTTAGTCTGTTGCTGCATATTAACTAATTTCATCCACCTCATAACATACATTCCCGAATATATAGTATAAATTGACTGTAGGAACAGAAGTTATGGAAATATATGTATAGACTATGAATGCGTCATAACATTTTTTGTGAACTAAAGGATTTGTTTAGGAAAGAAGACACCATTGTATCTTTTCAACTCCAAGTAAAGTACTCTCAAGGTTAGTTGCATTCTTGATTAGTATTAATCTATAACTCATTTCACAATACATTCACAAAACTCTTCTGATCAAATGGGAGTGCATGTGGCTTGTGTCACTAAGACAGCTGAACAATGCAGACTTCACTTTGTGTTCTTTTCCACTGGGTGGCAGGACTCAAGTGAAAGAAGCTACTATTAGCAGCTGCCTCAGACACATGTATGGGACTAAAATAGTCACTGGTGTGTGTGTGTGTGTGGGGGTCATCAGGATACAGTCCCAACTCACTCCATCGCCCAATATCTGACTGAGCCTTGGTGGGTCTCTCTGCCTTGTGGGTGCATAACCTTCCTTTGTGTAGTGCCTCCATCCAGAGTTTACAAGTTACTGGGTTAACAGATGGTGGTGTATGACCCTCTGTGAACCTGTACCTACTGACCTCCCCTTTGAGTAGCCCTACAAATGGTCAGACAAAAATGATACCAGAGTAGCAGGAACAACTCAGTTTTCTTACAGCTCTGAGCGGTGCAAAGGAAAGGTTATTAAGCATGCACACTCTGTGGAACTGGCCACAATTTGCAGTATATACCACTGTATAGTCAGACCCCATGCAGGTTAGCAGCATAACTGGGTATCAGTAGTTGATTTTAACTAGGGCCAGCCAGGCAGAGCTCTGTGCATCACCAGACTTCAAAGTAAACTATGCCTATGAGGAACCTGTTATACTAAAGGCCTCTACTCCTCCGCCTGGTACCAGGATGTCACTATTAAATAAAATGTGAGTCCTCTACAACAGTCCCTGGGTACCCAGTGTTGAATGGTTGCAGGCACACAGATGTTGCTGCGGGTTGGCCAGCATTAAGGCACAAAGTTAAAACCGAACAACTGTAGTTATTTAGCCCCACAGGCCATGCCATGCTTAAATAGATGTCCCACCTACAAACAATTGGTATTTGTAATCTAAACATGTAACACAAAATTATAATACAAACAAGGAACAAACACAATACTGCAGGTTGCAGATCACTTTCCGATTTGTACTCACAGTTGGACAGGATGGCGCTACAAGATTGCATGTCCCCAGGCTCAACAGTGACCAAGCTCAGGCCCACAGTTTTTTATTAACCAGTAGAGACACATTGTTGAAAGCTTGTTTACAGGTGCGACCTGGAAGCACAAGGAAGTTAAATGACTTGCTCAAGGTCACTCAATATGCAAATGGGAGCTGTGGGATTCAAGCCCAGGTCTCCAGAATTAGAGCTCAGAGCCTTAAACCACTGTGCTATATTGCCTCCTTAACCAGTTCTTTTGCTGTTGCAGTGGAGAGGGTCTTACCAAAAGTTGCTGTCCCCCTCAGAACAATTTCTCAGCCTGTTTTTCCTCCACTGAGGGCTACGCACTGATCTTCAGTTGTCATCTCTCACAGGCCAGCACACATATGCCACACAAACATCGTCTCACCAAGACACAAGGCCTAGGGATGATGCATTTAGGGGTGACTCACAATTTGTCTGTTTGCATCAGGATCCCAAACAGATCAGACTTGCTTCACTCTGTTCCGTTTTACCCGGGCACTGAGCTCGGTCCCCACTGGTCATATCAGTTATCTGTCAGCCCAATTTACACCTGATAGGAACTCATTTGTCACACAACACAACATCCTGCATGGTCCAGCATTAGTGACAGTTCCCAGTCCCAGGGAAGTCAGAGACTGGCTGTCCTAAATGTTAAAGGCCACAGAATACCAGCCACTGCAGCAGTTCAAGATGCACAATCATGCAATCAATATGTTAATCCACAGACACCTCTGCACACCAGGAGTCCTGAAGGTTTAAAGTTCAGAAAGGTCTAAGAATGGAACAAAACAAGGGTTACATGTTTAAACCCATTAAGTCTGCATAAGATGTCCAGACTCAAAATAAAGAGAAATTCTGCATCATGCTTCCCATAAAAGCAAATCTGACATACATCTTAGGAGTTTTGTTGTGGAGCCGAGCCTATGAATTTGATTCTCTTTGAATTATGGGACAAAGACTTCTGAAATGACTTTCAGACTGGTGATAATAAAACCATGAAGAAAAACATTATTCTAAACATAAATTAGTTGGATTTTATGGGATTATAATTTGTGGTATATGATGTATGCTGGAGTAATTTTAGTTCTTCATGTGGTGCTCACACCTAGAAGCATACTGCAATAATTGCTTCCCAAATGTATAACAGATGAAACTCCCAAATTAGTGTTACTTTATCAAGTTCAGTGTGGTGTTGTGTGCTTTCCTTTACAGCTGGTGTCCCATTCTCAAATAATTGGTTTCTGTGCAAAATGGGTGGAAACTGTATGCCCCATTGTGCCACTTGTCATGGGGTGGAGGAGTCCTTCTTGTAACAGAGACACAATCAAAATAGCTGTTTCAGCAGGATTTACACCCTGACATGCTGGTTTGTGACTGTGACTGGAATGCAAAATGGATTGTGCAAGGCCTATGGTACAATGCATGCTGCATGCCCCTCTTGATCTGTGAACATATGTATCATCTGAATGTAAGCCCTCCTTAACTCCCTGTACCTCTTTAGCCCCAGTGGGTCAGAGGGTTCATCACTGTATGACACAATGTATAGACAAACGTATGCCGCCACCACAAACTTTACAGCAATGTCGTCGACAGTGGCAACAACATACGAACATACAAAGATGCCAGCAGATACAGGCCTTATGGTCTATCAAGTTTGCTCATGTGTGCAGCTCTCAGTGTTGATTGCTGATGCTGCCCCCATCCCCTCTTTCCTTCCTCTCTGCTTGCACCATGTGCTACCATCATCCTCTCCCTTCCCCTTCTGATTTGGCCCTTGACCCTGTCCCACGCCAACAGCACAACAGCGGCAACAATGACAGATTGCTGTAAAGTCTGGTCAGGACCCGGCATGGCTTCCCTGGTGTTGCACCCCCTTCCAAGTCAACTCTGACCTGGAGTTGAGAATAGTAAAGTGCAGGGGCAGAGCATTACTTTTCCAATGGCCCAATACCGATCACAAGTGTAATTGACATAGTGTTGTCCCTGTGATGGTGGTCGACAGATTTTCTGTTGAACCAGCATCATAGAACCTAGATGAACTGGTGGGCTTGTGGACTCTCCTCCTTGCTAAAGCAGCTCTTGTAGTCCAGTTGCTCCCTCCATGGACCCCACCCCTTCATCCACCATATTGCTTCATTGCCAGTGTTCTCCCAAAGACTATCAGCTATCCTGTCCTGTATGCCTGTTTGCAGCACTGCACCTGCCATTGCTGCCTTTTTCCCCAAACAAAGTAACTTGAGTAGGTGGGAATGCAGGATGCTGAGACCAGGCTTGTGGGGACCTTTCATGCCACTGGGTATGGCTCTACAGTGAATGTGCATGTTAGCTCCACCCCTTTTCCTGCATGATTGTAATGTAGTTTGCAAATGATTGGAAAGAGGTTTTACCCTCCCCCACTGAGGGTAGATTGATGGGGATACAGGGTCACTGGGTGATCAAAGTAGTCACACCAGTCACTCTTTGCAGTACATCATTGTGCAACTGAGAGGAAGACCCTAGGCATTTGTATGAGCTTCCCTCACCCAATTTTTAAGCCTGCACAGTATTTGCTATCTTGTTTTCATCATTTATTCCTAACTCCTGGTCCATGGCCTGCCCCCATCAGCTTCAGTCCTCCAGTCCTGTCACCCAACATCCCTGGGACTTACCTCCTCTGCCAAATCTCCAATGGATCACCCCTTGTGATGGGCCTTTAGGGCTGGCCAGGCATCCCAGAGCACAATTCTTAGTGTGGAGGGAGCATGGTCAGTGGTGCAGAAATGTAAAGATCAGCGCCATCCAACCCAGTTGGAATTCACCTCTGTTTTTACCCCTTAGGCTGTTGGTACTGCCATGATGCACTAATTGTGAGTGCACAGGTGCACAGTGCACACACACACACACACACACACACACACACACACACACACACACACACACACACACACACACACACACACACACACACACACACACATCTACTGCACTGCTCCTGACCTCTGCGAGGGAGACAGGCATACAGCTGAGTGATATGTCTCCTCCTCCCACCCTGAGGGAGAGAGCAGCCCATCGAAGCTCCATCCCTTCCCCCAGCTGGCCCTCTGTGACCCAATCTCACTCCTAAACCTGTGTTGCTGGACAGTGGTGGTAATGCTACTACTGTAGTATGGGGCCAGCCTAATAGTTTCCATTTTCTAATGTATTTACCCAAGGCAGCTCAACTGACAAGCAACATCTAATTTTAGCAGATCCCTTCTTTCACCCAATTTATAGCCAAGAGGACTGAATCACGTAAGATTTGCTGAAGATCACAATGTGGGCCAGTAGCTATCATGGGATTCTAACTTGGGATTTAATTAGAAATAAGAATTTGAAGCTGGCCATTTGCCACAGCTACTGCCTGCTACACCAGTGACCTAGGTTCAGGAATGAACACAGGTCGCTCTGAGGCTGGCCAGGGAGGGAGGATTGAGCATCCCTTGAGCAGTTCACCTTCCTTGGAGGGAGCATGCATCCCACTGAATGGCTGCCACCTGGAGGAATCTAGATGAGAAACAGCAGGAGTACAAGTACATGGGAAGGGACCCCACGCCTAGATGCTGGGGCCTCTCCACGGAGGTGGAGCATGCACATTGTGTCATTGCACGCATGTAGGCCCAGTATGAAAATGGAGGGAAAAATACCTGACCACACCTGGGAGATGGCATGGTCCACCACAGGCTGTGAATGACAGATGGGCCCCTCTGGAGCAGATCCTGTGGGCAGACACATCAGAACAAGGCACGCCTGAGGGAAGTTGGGTGACAGGGCTGGGGAAAATCGGTCCAGATGGGGCCAGTCAGAGATAACAGGTCACAAAATTCAGGACTAGAAAAAAAAAAGAAATAAAAGTATGGACTGGTACTGACTAGGCTAAATTATAGTGTGTACAAAATCACTCAAGAGTAGTAGCACGCAACACAGCAGACTGATTCCTCCCTGCATATGGTGGGGGGCTAATAGACCTAGAGTACCTTCCAACCTTACATTACTTATGTTGTTACTACTGTATGTAATTAGGATCCTCCAAACATTTTAAAGGAGCCTGGTTAATTTACAAAATATTATCTCGTTATACGGTGATGGTAAGGTATGATTTTTTTTTGCCAATGTGCTGAGAAAGACAATCAATACTGTGCTCAGAATTTATCTAAACATTGAAGAAACATCATAGATAAAACAGAGAATAATTTCTGCTTTAACTTTTGGAGCTCTGCTGTTAGGGTACCTCTGTCATAGGTAACCTTTCCTCTTATTTATCTGTCTCTCTCTCTTGCTGCTTCTCTAACAGGTGGCCCCAGTTCAAGCTGCTGCATGCTCTGGCTATCAATGCATTGTCACCCAGTGACAGAATTATGTGCTCACACTGGTTTCACATGTCAAAAGTAATTGCACTCATTGCTCATCATATTGGAGTTGTCAGGACTTCTTACGCCTGTAATTTGTATGAGTTGATCATACCTTAGCAAATCAACAGGTCATGCTCCATGACCTCAAGCCTCCAGTATAGTGGTGGCTGGCTGCGTATGACCTTCACATCTTCTGACAGCAGAAACAGTAGGGGCTATGAACAGTTCAATTGCTGTTGTCTACCAGCTGTCTTGTTGAAAAGCTAGCTAGTCTCAGTCCTGCTCGCCTTCTTGAAACTATTACACTATTGAATCAGTGGCTCCATTCATAGTTTTCAGTTTTGTGTTCAGATCTGACTTTTCACCATGATGCTTAGGCCAAAATATAAAGAAATTGATATAATTTGATAAACATATTCAATTTATTAGGAAAACAATCATGGAAGTTATTATTTTTCTACATGGCATATGGTTACAATTTTGCAGCCTTGTGATATAAAGCTTTGTTATGGTTGTCATAGCAGTTTATAATGTATTGTCATTGATGAGTCATAATATTTATTTATTATGTGTTTATGCATTTATTTCTTTGCATTCAAAATATTAAATAATATATAATACCACAGGCAGACTTGATGGACCTTCTGTCTCATTGTGCCATCAAATTGTATGTTTGTGTGAAATATATGGTAAAGAGTTACCCAACCAGTACAATATGTAAAGGCTTAGGAATTACATTGATTCTGTTTTTCGTAGTGGTTTGACCAAACTGTTTACATCAAGTGTTTCTCTTTACAGTACGTGAAATTTATTAAAAAAAAAAAAAAAAGGCCATACAAAGTACAGAGCTACCACAGGCCCACCATTCCTTGACAAAGCCTTTATGAGATAAGTAATTTAAGAGAACAGGGATGGACTTTGAAAAGTGATATCACAGGCACAGTTCCTGATTTGGGTCTGTGGCACTTGTGTTGGAGTCATCCAAAATACACCAAAAAATTAAAATTTTATTTTCAAACATTTTGATGCATTTAGGTCAGTTTACCTGCTTTACAGCATGAAAGTGATGTTTGAGTAAATTTCCATGCACAAATTTGCACAATTGATTTAAAAAGTTAGACCATGTCTTATTTGATCTAATTTGTCATCAAAAGTTGTACAGTTGCACAGTTGTAGTAAAAGATGCTACAAGTCCTAGATGCCACTTTGAAAATCCAACCCTAAAAACATTAGAGTCAACAACATACCTTCTGAGCAGCTAGAAGGGACTATATTTTATGAAGAGTAAGGTAATTTAGGTAATTTATTTGGAGCAATTTCATCAAAAGATTAAATGTTTCCTCCTCCTCCTTAGTTATCAGAGATATCTCAAAAAAGACCATAAATCTAAAAAATGAGTTACTGATCTATTTAAAACTACTGTACCATGCAGATCCACAATATACACACATTTATTCCTGGAAAGTGCTCACTGCTGTTATGATTTTATTTAGTTAAATAAAGTGCTGATTGTCTTTTAAACTTAAAAATAAGAATTATTTAGAAGGATCCTGCAGTAGATCCACAAATTTCCTATCGACCATAGTTGCCACTGTTCAGAATATGGTATTTTTAGAAACTATAAGGGCTTAGAAAGCTATTAGCAGGAAAATACGTTTATCTAACTACTTAACTGAGTTTTCTGTTGATGCTGTGTGTCATTTGATTGCCAAATATCAGCGTAATCTGAGGTATGTTCATGGTCAACCAGCAGAGCTGATTCTCCCATCCCCCAAACTGTGACAATAAAATGCAGTTTAGCATAAAACTGAAATTCAAGGATTTTTGGTGCAGGACACACTTCAGAGTTGTTATTTCATTGAGATATTAAGGAAATTATGGCATAAACCAATATATTAAACCAGCAAACCTGCATTACAATTATGCTTGCACCATGCCTCCTATTCTCAGATATTTGCTTGTTTTGATGCAAGTAAATCTTGAGCTATCAGTGATAATTCCTCAGAAAAGTAGTTATGGTAAAATATAGATGGATGATACTGTCTTCATTTCCAATTTTTTTTTTTACCTTCACAGACATAGCCTGCAGAATCAGCGAAGAGGAGGGACTGGCAGGAGGAGGATAAAATATGTGCAATGCCATTCAAAGGGGAACAGTAGAACTAAGAGCCCCACACAATATGTGGGGCTGGTAAGTCATATACTTGTGTGAAAACAATTTTTGTACTTACTTTTTATTGCAGTACAGTAGATCATTTCAGACTCATCCTGACATCAGAGGAGGACTGCAGCAGTGAAAGATTCAAGAGCCTGCAGTGTGTGTCGGCTTCTCCTAGTGGTTCCAACACCTGTAAGTGTGGTTTATTTATTTGTTTTTGATATCAGGTAATATACATAAGAGAAATAGCATGAAAAATATACAGCAAACAGAATACATAAATTGAAAGCAACATCATCAGATGGTTACAGTTAATAGATGTCATGAAAAACAGTAGTACAGACAAAAATAGAGTAATCAGTTGCAGTCGAAAAATGTGCTTGCTAAAAAGGAAAAACATGGTACAAGATGTGGGGAAAATGCAGTGATACCAAATTTGTGGGTGCAGGTACAAAAATACAGTGTGCAATAACATTAAGTATGAAAGGTAATACACATCTATTTATTTATTTAAAATTTTGGTAACTGGGAAAGGCACACTGAGTCGAGTCTCATTTCCAGGTGCAGTGGAGAGGGTAGTTGTATTTATAATATTGCTAGCATAGATGCAATCAGGGTTGAGCAGAGTAGAACAAAATATACAACTTGGTATACCATACAGGCCCAGATATTCAAAAAGGGTTGCGCATATGCAACCACTGATGCACCCCGTGCAATATTCAAAAGGAAATTGCATTGCACAAACCTGGCGCGCCAGAGCACATCAGTAATGTATGCAGGCACAGGTGGGGGGCATACCCATGCATAACCTGCACAGCCAGATATTCAGCCCAGGATGTACAGAGCCATGCATGCACAACCCCTACTTCGCCCAGCACAAAGTTACGCCAAAAAAAAGGAACACTGATGGCCACCCACAGGTGAGCTGCCGCATTGCAGGGTGCAACACGCAGCCGTCACCTGTGGGTGGCTAGCGCCCAGCTGCACCTTGCGGTAGCTCCCTATGCCTGATCACGGTATCGTGTAAAATAGATATGTTCTTATAGTCTTCAGTGACCGCTATGTGCCTTATCGCTGGCATCTGTGTAAAATAGAATACGCTCGAGTATCCCTGGTGGTCCAGTGACTACTATGTACCCGATCGCGAGCATCTGTGTAAAATAGAATTTTTGTTTGCCGCCCACCGCAGGGCAGCGGCAGCAGGCGGGTGGGTGCTGCCGGCTGACGGGGGAGCGGGCGGTGGGGCTCAGAGGGCGGGTGGGTGGGTACCACTTGACTACCAGGGATATTGGAATATTTTGTTTTACAAATGCCCATGATTGGCACATAGCGGTCCACTGACCACCAGGGATATAGGAACGCTTTCTGTTTTGACAGATGCCTCGCGATCAGGCACATAGCGGTCAACTGGACCACCAGGGATATAGGAACGCTTTTTTTGACAGATGCCCGCGATCGGGCACATAGCAGTCCACTGGACCACCAGGGATATAGGAACGCTTTTTTGACAGATGCCCACGATGGCACATAGCGTCCACTGACCACCAGGGATATAGGAACATTTTCACTTTTTGACAGATGCCCATGATCGGGCCCATAGCGGTCCACTGGACCACCAGGGATATAGGAACATATTCTATTTTTACACAGATGCCGCGATTGGGCTGCAGGGGCGTCGGTCCATGATGGCTGCTGCCTGGCAGCGTGCCAGGCGCCAGTTGTCGGGGATTAGGCGCACCTGCATGCAAATGGGCTGTAATGGCATGCAATGGTCCCATGTATGCCTTGCTACATTATGGCCCCATTTGCATGTTCAGTTTTGAATATGGCGTTGCTGTGCATGGCACAATGGTACTTAGCTTAGCACATCCCCATGCTCCACTCTGGCCACTTGTGCTGGTGCAGGCCACTGCGCTTACGCACACTGGGGGTGGCCAAGGTGCGAGATTTAAAGCTGCTGAGCCAGCGGTGCAGCTCCATTGAATATCACCCAGTCCACACCCCTGTGCAGCCAAGTTGCGCTTGTGCCCAAGCTTGTACCACAGCCTGGCGAGTTTGAATATCTGGGCCAAAGGTACATAATTGAGGTAGCATAGTTTTAAATGTGCATAGTGCATTTGGCAGTATAATATAGTGAACAACTATACAGTACCTGGGCAAAAATAAATATATTTACAAGCATGTCAGGTATACACTTGCACAGAGCATGGACTGACACAAAGGTAGGATTGAGAAGGAAAACAATTCGGATATGAGGGTAGAGAGATCTCAGAGAAGATGCAAGGGAGTAGGGATAAGGGTCGGGGGCTACTGTGCCAGGTGGGAGAGAAAGTAGGAGAAGGAACAGGAGTGGGGAGGAGCAGAGGAGGAAGTGGAGAAGTAAGGAGAGGGAGGAGCAGAGATGGAAGAGGAACATAGGGGGATGAGGAGATGGGAGAGGGAGAAGGGAGGGGGACGGGGGGCTAGAAGGGAGCATTAGTGGGGGAAGCTTTAATTGCTTTTCAGCATGGCTAGAGGGGCGTGAGGCAGATAGAATTGGGGAGATGATCCAAAGATCAGGGAGTCTGAAGGAAAAAGTGACCTTGCCTGACTGAGAGTGAGGATAAGTGAGAGTGAAAGTGTTTGAATCAAGGGTTCTGAGGCAGTAGCCTGATGTAGATAAGAGAAATAAGAGAGTGAGAAATAGGGAAGGGCATCGATCCAGAACTTGCTGATGAAAGTGGCACAATGGACAAGGTGATAGTTTGGCAGGAGGGAGGGATAGGGCAGAATATAGGAAGAACAGGATAGGTACGGAAAGGGAGGTTTGATACAAAATGACAAAAGGCATAATACAGGGGGTCTAATTTAGTGAGAGATGATTGGGGTCTCAGCTGTAGACTACATCAGCATAGTCTATCGAGGGAGGATTAGTTTGGAGATGAGCTCTTTACAGGTTGGGAGGAAGAGACAATCTTTGATTCTATACAAGGCTCCCAGTTTGGAACAATATTTGAGTGGACAGAGTCAATGTGCTGGAAGAAATCTAACTTTGGGTCCAACCAGACTCCAGGTATTTAAAAGACTGCACTGTTTCTATTGTGGAACCATCCAAGAAAAAGAAAGATGGAGGAGATGGGAGCTTGGTCAGCCTTTGGGCTGTGATGAAAGCCACGACAACAGTTTTTTGGCATTGCACTTGAGGTAGTTTGCCTCAAACCAGTTGAGGGAGTACTCAAAGCAGCCTATAGGGACAGCTGGACAGCAGGGATAGAAGGGCCTGAAGCATATATGGTAGTGTAATCGGTGTATATGTGCATGTGCATTAGTGAGCATGAAGAGGGAAGGTCATTTACAAAAACTGAAAAGAGTGGGACCCAGATTAGACCCCTGAGGGACACCTGCATGAATGGGGAGGAGTGGATTTGGAGTGACCTAGTTGCACGATGGTATCTGTCAGTGAAATATGATCTAAACCTGTCCATAGAGGAGGGGGAGCGATCTGTGGAAGTTAATTTGTTTAGAAGGAGACTGTGGGAGGCCAAGTCAAATGCTTTAGTGAGGTCAACAAAAGTCACCAAGGTGAGGTGACCCTTGTTCATGGTAGAAAGAATATGGTTTATGAGGCAGAGCAAGGAGGAGGAGGAAGTGAAGTGGATGCACCTGAAACTGGATTGGAAGGGGCTTAGAGTGTTAGAGGTGTCCAAGAAGGAGCTTAGCCTTTGGAGATGAGTGCCCAGGATTTTGGAGAGAGCAGGGAAAAGTGGGATCAGCCTGTAGATTCCTGACTGAGATGGATCACCACCTTGTGCAGTGGAATGATCTTAGCCAGTTTCCATGACTTAGGGACTGTATGCTGCAGCGATGAATAGGCTGAGAAGGTGGACAAGGGAGGGGTTGATTGCTGGAGCTGAGATTTTAAGTAATTCAGATCAAGGCCATCTGGGCTCTGTTTGGAGGGATTTATGTTTTTAGGGCCCAGAATACTTCAGTTATTGTAATATGGTAGAAGGAAAACCCATTGGTGGAGGGAGAAGGAGGAGGAGTGAGGGTAGGAGATGTTAGCGGGGGGAGGGGACCAAGGAGAAGAGCGAGGATGAAAAGAGATTGATAGAGGACTCCACAGAGGAAGGGTCTGAGTCATCTGAGCCGGAAAGCTGGAGTGGAAGGGAAGAGGAACCTAGGAGGTGTGAAGAGTCTTCCAGAAGTCTGCTGGAGAGGTCCTAGTGTCATTTAGTTTATTTTAAAAAATGAGCTTTTATGAGCACACTGGCTTAGTGCAGGCATTATGTAGTGCTCTGTATTTTGCAAGTCTGCAAGTTTGTCTTGAGATAGATTTGAAGGTGTGCCAAGCCTGGTGTCTGGATTTGAAAAGGGTGATTAAGCTTTGGGTAACCCAAGGAATATGTTTTGATATAGCCTCAGTCTTTGGGAGAGGCATGCAGATCCCAGATTATGAGAAAGGTGGTGGTGAAGAATGCAAGAGCGGAGTCCACGCCTGGAGCTGTGAAAACACCAGACCAGTCAGTCAGATATAGATCAGACAAGAGAGTGTGGATGTTTAGAGATTTGAGCAGGCATAACCACAGATACTTGGGGTTTGGGGGCAAGTTTTCCTACATCAGTACGTCATGCAGTGATTGCTGAAGGCATCGGGTAGAGTGCCTGCAGATGGGTATTTGTGAGGATGGAAACATTAAAATCCAGTCAATTAAGGAATGGTATGCAGAGTGGGGGGCATCTAGTTGGCTCAGATAGTAGCTGGACAAGGTTTAAGGCCTTGATTTCTTGGGTGATGGATTTGGATAGTGCAGCGAGCCAGTTTATATTGTAGTCACCCAGAAGTAGCAGTTCACCAGCCTGGGTGAGGGAGGTGAGGATGCTAGGGTGGAGACTATAACAGAGGGTTGGACTTTGGGGAGAAATAGCAAACCCTATGAAGACTGTTGCAGTGGATAGGTAGGACAGTTTAAGGAGCAGTAGCTCATGCGAAGATGGATGACGTGTTGGAGTACAGCGAAGAGGGAGAGATCTCTATGTAGGCCACTTCACATCACCTCCTCTTTCCCTCTATCCTGTCTATACAATGAGTATCCTGGGAGATCCACTGAGGAGTTAGAGATTCTGGATGATAGCCAAGTCTCGGATACACATAAGATGTCTCGGAGTTTAGACACCACTCAAACCCTTAAATGGTCCATTTGTTTATGTGATAACGGTGAAAGCCTAGAGGCGATCATCAAGAGTTGTGAAGTCAGAGTGCTGAAAATTTCTTTTGGCACTCTGACACCCCAGTGCACAGCAAATGGTGCTGGGGACATAGTTTTTAATGCTTTATGTGGGGCACCCCCTACTTAAGGATTCTCAACTACAGGAGAGTGCATATTGGGGGTGAAACATAAAAAAAAAGGTTCGGGCTGGGAACAACAAAAACGCATCAACGCTCGGACCAACCCAGTACCCTATCGACCAATGCCGCTTAACTTCACCCACCATGCCGCTGGGTCGGGCTCAGCAACCCACTGCGGCACCACCTTTACACTCTTTCCCACCCTCGCTGTGCTTGTTTACTCCCCGCGACATACGTGAGAGTGATATCCCATCGCAATATTCACCGACAACCTGTCCAGCCACCCTACTCTATGGTAGCCCTGGAGACATGTGCTGGAGAATAGGTTACCATTACATAGAAACATAGAAGTTGATGGCAGATAAGGACAGCAAGGCCCAACCAGTCTGCCCATGTCTTTTTCTACCTTATAAGTGTGCCATCGGCTTTGCTTTGTAATAACCTATCAATTCATACTCATCTGTATTGCTCCTTTATGCCTATCCCATGTCTGTTTGAAGCCCTGCACAGTTTTCTATATTCACAACTTCCTGAGGTAGGCTCGCTCCATGCATCCACCACCCTTCTGTGAAAAGAACTTTCTCACATTACCCCTTAATCGGTCTCCCTAATTCATGCTGTGTCCTCTTGTCCTGCTATTTTTCTTATATTGAAACATGTTAGACTCTTTCACCTTGTTAATGCCCTTAAGGTGTTTGAATGTTTGGACTATATCAACTCTTTCCTCCTTTGTTCTAGGTTATTCATGTTGAGCTCCATTAATCTGTCCTCATATGTTTTCTGATGCAGTCCCTGCACCATTTTGTTGCTCTTCTGGACTGTCTCAATTTGGTTAATGTCCTTGTGAAGGTGTGGCCTCAGTATTGCATGCAGTACTCAGATGGGGCCTAACAGTGTCTTTAAAGAGGATTATTACCTCCTCTTCCGACTTGTGGTACCTTCAATAATACACTCTAACATCCCCTAGCCTTACCTACTGCTTTAGTGGTCTGTTTGGATGATTTCAGGCCATCGGTGATGATGATGCCCAAGTCTCTTTCTTCCCTAGTGACTGCCAGCAACTCCCTCCTATTCTATAGGTGGCTTCAGGGTTTCTTCCCTATGTGCATGATTTTGCACTTCTTGCATTAAACCCCAGATGCCACTCTTCCGACCATTTTGCTAATTTATCTACATCTCTTCTCATTCTGCCCATCCCATCTGGATCATCTACTCTGTTGCAGATCTTGGTGTCATCTGCAAACAGACAAACCTACCCTCCAGTCCATCTGCAATGTCACTGATGAAGATATTTGAAGAGGACTTGAAGAGGACTGGTCCCAGGACTGATCCCTGAGGTACCCTACTTGTGACTTGCATCTCTTCTGACTGTATACCGTTTACCACCACTCTCTGTTTTCTGCCCGTCAACCAGTTTGCCACCCAGTTGACCAACTTCTCGACTCCACTCCGAGCCTACCCAGCTTATTAATCAATCTTCTATGTGGAATAGTATCGAAGCTTTGCTGAAGTCAAGGTAGGCGACATCAACTGCTCCCCTTGCTCCATCACTCTGGTTACCCAGTCAAAGAAATCTACGAGATTAGTTTGACAGGACCTTCTTTTGTAAACCCACGCTGTCTTGTTATTGTAGGTGCCCAGTTCCCAGCACTCTATATCTCATGCTATCATCCATTTTAAGCAGCAAGCTCCTGGCATTTACATGATAGATGCCACCTGATGGAGAGCCAGCAGGGGTGGTAGGACCAGGGTTGAGTTCAACATCCCCAGCCAGTAGGAGGAAGAGGAAACAGGGTAAGAGAAACCTAGAGTAACGCCTTTTATGAGGTTGTTGAAGAGCATGCTCTCAGTTTAGTAGTGAGGGCATGACCGCCACTAAGGGGAGAGAGCTCAGAAAGATAGGCAGAGGTGGTGGGAAGGACCAAGATATAGAGGATGTGGTGGGGGAGGCAGATGGGGAGATCTAAGTACCAAAGAGGGACAGAAGTGGGTTGGGGAGAGGAGCATGGATGTGAGTGCTTGGGAGGGGGGGAAGAGATAGAGGGGAGGTGGTAATTAGAGGATGAGAGAAACATTATGCGCAAGGGAATGAGCGACATGTTGCCAGTAGGTGAGCAGGAATAGGATGGGAGAGTGTTCTCCATGGTTTACTTGTGGCCTATTTAAAAACATTGGAAAGATTTTGAGCTGATTCACTGATGCACTGCAAGGATTGCATTGAGCAGTGGGGATGGGGCCATGGAATGGGCTAGTAAGTGTCCTGTGGGGTCTATAGGTGGTGGTATAGCTAGGAGCAGGGATGGATGCCATGGAGGGCTAGAAAATTCCCTGCCAAGACACTAGTTGGAGTATAACAGAGAGCAGGAGAGGGTGCTGTGGGAGATATTAGTTAGATCCCTGCCTGAACACTTGTTGGCAGGATAGCCTAATGATCAGAAGCACCAAGCTGTGATGGGCCAGGGAGCTGCAGACTAGGATTTGATTCCCAAAGCATCCGCTTGTAACCATGTGGAGGGTTAGGAGATATATCCCTAGGGGTAGTGAAGAATCAAATTAAATAAATTATGTATGTGGGGAGGAATCGAGGAAGGGTCCAAGATCACTTACAGGTAGAGGTGCAAAATGGGCTGATTGGTTCTGGCCATACCTTTAGTATGTACCACCCCTGGGTGGGAGGCTGGTTAGGGCGGGTTGGTGGGAAGAGACCAACAATGTGGTGTGAAGATACAGCATTGCACCAGAGAGAAGCTGAAGCCCATGGAGTTGAGACCAAGGGCAGTATACCTGAAATCACTTGTTCGTTGCTCAGGCAGGCTCCATTTCACCCGGACGACTGTTGTGGTATGTGTGTGGGTGAGGATACTGAGTCTGTCCCTCACCCTGCACAGTGGGTTGAAAGAGGCTGCATGTAGGGAAAGGTCAGTAGATGGGAACTAAAGGAGAGGTCAGGATCAAGGTCTATAGCATGCTCGATCAGCTGACACCATAATTGTCCAGCCACATCAGGTGAGCAGCATTTCAACTAATTCAGGGGCCTTCCTGTTTTAACTCATGGACCATCAGACCAACATAGATGGATTTTCAGATGGACACACACAGACTTCATGTGGAGCCCCATGCAAACACAAAAGGACCAACAGATAGACACATACAGTACATGGAACCCAGAACAAAAATACATGAACCCTCGACAGACACACACTACCTTTGGGACACACACACACACACACACACACACACACACACACACACACACACACACATACACCCTTGACAGGCATTCCTGGACCTCACACTACACACACAGACCTCAGACACACACATGAACCCTTGATCAGGCATACATGAACCAAAATGGTACCACACACAGGCCTTCAGATAAACACATACAAAACCAGAATGACACACACTGTTATCCTTAGATCAACATAATGACTCTCAGATGAGACATGCTGAGACTCAGACTGACATGTGGAGTTTCAGATTGACACAGTAAGCCTCAGACATACACTGGGACCCCAAGAACTTCACAGTGACACTATGGGCAGACAGCACAGATGCTGTGATTCTAATGACCTTCATATCCCACTGCTAGATTATAAAGTACTTTTGAGCATTACAGTAGGTCAGGTAAATGCAGTTGGCATAGTTGTTCTTATCACTACTTTTGGGGACAATCCCTTTATGGCTCAGCTTCACTTTTAGAAACCATGCAATATTTGAGTGACTATATACATAGTAGTGGTATCATGTAATAATAGTGACCCAAAATGAAAGACTACAAAAATAGCGACTTAGTTTGGGCACTATTATTCTGGGCTACCCTGCAGAATGGGAGGGTATGGGACAGCGACTATGGGGAAGGGTGAATGGAACGGGTAACAGTGAGGGAAAGGAGGGACACGAAGGGATTTTCATAGGAGTGGAGTACCTGCTGCTGCCAAGCCATGCTATGGCGTGGTGGTGTGGGTGGCTAGCCTGCACAGCAGGTACTGGGTTTGGGACTGGGAGGTACTTTTTTCCACAGCTGCAGCACTTAATGTTTTGCTGACATCCGGATTTTGCCCTCCCTGACATGCACCCCCTGAGTTGAGAACTTAATCAGTGGGTGCAGGAAAAGCCCCCTCCCCCACACCCAATTTATTATGACATGGAACCCACATACAGCCATGTCTGAACTTAAGGTAACATCACCAGTTTGTCATTTTGTTTGTTTTGCTTTTTAACAAGAAGAGAGGCCAACTAAAACCAATTACAAATTCAAAAACAGGGGTCCAGTTAATTGTGGTTCATAAAACAGTACCATAACAAACATTTCAAAGGGTCATCAGGCTATTATATGTATGGTTTAGGTTTGATTGACAGACTGAGTATGTAATGCTTGTGCAACTGTAATTTGGCACACCCTCTCTCTGTCCCTGCAATGGAGACTGCCACTTGTCAGAGTTCCATAAGGACACAGCAGCCTCAAGAAAGGGATGGAGTCCCCTGACTAAAGATACCTTAGGGAAGAAGGCCTGATCCTAAGTAGAGTGACGTGCACAGAAAGAGGAGTGAGGAAAGTGGCAGAAAGAGGTTTGAGTGTCCAAAGGATGCTTGGACGGCATGGTTATATACTGTTTAAGGGGTGGCATGGCATGTGTTCCCACTGCCTTCTGAACTACAGGTCAACCCTTTAAATTCAAAAGGTTATCAGGCTCTTATGAGTATTGTTTAGGACTGATTGACAGACAGAGTATGTAATGCTTGTGCAACTGTAATTTGGCTTAACCTCTCCCTCTGTTCTTGCTACAGGGACTACTACCCTGTCGGGTTCCATAAGGACACATGAACCATCAAGAAAGGATTCCAACCCCTTGAGGTGTCACAGGAATGATGTCCCTGGACTAAAGGCACCTAAGGGAGGATGGTCAAAAACACAATGTAGATAGGCCGACACATTCATCCTAAGGAGAGGAGGCATAGCTGGACTGAGACCTGAAGAAACCATCATCCATATCCATCTCCTACAGAAACTAACTAATTTTATGGACCATGAGCATGGAGGAGAGGAACATCACCCTTCTTATGAGGTAACCTCAGGGAATCCAAGGCCTAGGTCACTATCCCTATAGGCTATGGGAAGGACCAGTGGCAGCTCTACAGCAATTTAGTGACCCAATTTAGGGAATGTTTTGGAGAAAGCATCACTATATCTCTCTCTTTCTAATGGGGAACACCACAAAGGTGTTGTGGGCTGACATCTGCAGCAAAGGAGGCTCCCACGAAGGAGGTCCACCCCAATGTGGAAGGAGGACAGCAATGATTGCTGAAGGGCACTCACCTGGCTCCCAACTGAGGGGATGTCCACAGAAGCTAAGCCTTTGAGAGGCAAGGCAGGAAAGCTGAGCTGTTTGGGGCAGAGCTGAAAGAGTCATTGTTTAGACTATTACCCTTGAGGGGCAGAGGAAAGGAATTTGAGGAGACCATGTACACCAAGAGGCAGACATGGGGAGAATAGCTTTAAAGGTGCTGCTGGCATAGTCTACACAGCTAAAGGAGCCCCTGAGGACTTAGAGGCCACAACTCCAGTAGCTATATCTTAAATGTTACATCATGAGGTGCCACTAAGTCGATCTGCATGGCCAAAGTCTCCCTCAGAACATAAGAAATTCTCACACAAAGGCAGAAAGAGAAGGACCCTGCCTGAGAATGAGTGAACCACCCTTGAAATATGATGTCCAGGAAGCAGAGTGGGACCATGGATTTGCAGGGCAGGGGAGCCTATGAAGCCTTGGTACAGTCATGGCTGGCATGTGGCCAAACTGGAACTGATACGGGCATACTAAGAGTCCAACTGCAGAGCTTGACAGCTGTTAGAGTGTCTGGAGTGTCTGGTGCAGAACTTTACTAGGAAGTTGATGGTGAAGCCTAATGACTGTAGGAGTACAGCCTGGGTAGGACTGAAGAAAGGTCAGACAGAATGACTGACTGAAGTCAACAATGCTGACTGAGAGTGACTGGGAGGGATTGATATAATAGTAAATTAGGAGGATGCACGCTAACCACTCATATAAGTGGAATTGGTGGAAGCATGAAAACGTAGGGTTAGGGCAGCTGCTGATGTATTAGCTGAAAATAACAGATATAGTAGTGCAGATGTCAGAGGCTGTGCAACTGAAAGAAGGCCTGAAAAATAAGAGGGCACTGGGACCCTGTGGCAGCACTCTAAAAGACATGAAAGAGCAGCAGAATGCTCACTAGCTTTCACATAACTGAGTATCTTGCAGTTGATGTTAGTGCAAACTTCTAGTGCTACCCAAAGGCCTCAGTCTCTCATCTAGAAAACAAATTGTGGATGCACGCACTTGGGAACATGTTCTCACATGATACTTAGAACACAGTTCACTGTTTATCCACGAGACTGCCCATCACAGAGCAGAGCAGCAACAGTTCCCAGCACACAAAACAAGAAAGGAGCTAGACAGAAGTGGCAGGACACCACAGACAAAGAATGCAGGCAGAGCAGGGGAGACGCCCGGACGGGCCGCAAAGTGACAGAGGTATGGGAGGCAGGCTGAACAGACAAAGCTGCTGCACAGTGGTAGAAAGAAAAATCTGAACATCCAAGGGCACTTGGATATTCACGATTGTACACTGCTGAAGGGAGGTGTGGACGTGTGTCACTCGCTGCCTCTCTGAACTGCAGACCAAGCCACTCTGCCCTAGCTGGCCTTTTGAACAAGGTTAAACATAGAACATTTCAACACACATGTGAGTTCGGGCTGAGTGTAAAACTAAATCAAAGGAATCTGTCAGGACTATAAAACCTAATAATAGGTCCATATTGAAAACTTTGTCTAACTCCATAAATCTGTGGCTAGACATGTCTTCTAGTTTTTTTTATCACAGATAGACTTGCAAAAATGTTTCTTCTACAGTTTTTACGGTTTTTGTTCATTTCATTATTATTTAGACAAATAGTTGGAATGCATACCATACTCTGAGATGGCTATAAAATAAGATGTAAAAATACAACATACCTCGGTCATTCGCTTTAACATAAACATAACGGGTGTACCTGCTTTACATTCCTGGAGTGACTATTTACACATAGGACATATTTAGAAATTATAGGAATCTTAACAGAACATTAAGATATATTTACATATGATACTGTGAAACTGAAATGATAAATTAACTATGTGAAGTGTCTGAAACTTTAACTGGATGAATGAAATATTCTACCACCAAGACTCACATAGAAAGGTGTCTTGCCTAATGTACAATAGTTTATTCCTGGTCGTAATGTATAATATTTAAACCAATAAATAGTACCATAAAAGCTTCCTATTTGCAATAAATGATTTAAATTTATGCCTGAGCACTTTCTCATTTATTTATTTCAAAGTTTCACGAGGAAAACATACTGAGCTGAACAGCCTGCTTCTGATGCGCCCTGGGGAGAAGGGGAAAAGGGAGTAATGTACAGCAATCGTAAGCAAATTAAATAGCTGATAGGAATAAACATTGAGCTACAAGCAAAATAGGCAAGTTTATAAAATATTCCAATGTTTCCAAGGAGACAGCTAGGTACAAATAAAGAGCAGGTGCAATAAGATAGGAAGAAGCAGAGTAACTAGCCACAGGTTTCAAGAGGAAAGAAATCGAGGAGCAGGGTAGAGGGGGAGGAGATTGGGAGCAAAGAAGACTAGGTTGGTGAGGGGGGTGCAGGTATAGAGTAGAGGAACATGGGTAGCTGTCAGGTACAATTGCAGGTATGGGTAGAGAAGTCATGGAGCAGAAAGGAGAGAGGGCGCCAGAAGAGGCAGAGCAGTTGTTTAGGGGAGGGAATTCCAAAGTTTGGGGACGAGTAAGAGAAAGCAGCCTGTCCAGTTGAAGATTTTCTAGAGCGGAAAATGAGGGAGTAGAAGCCAGAACTACAAAGGGTGTAAGAGGAGAGTGGGGAGCAAAGAGTAGAGAGGTAAGGTTGGAGGGTGGAGTTGAGCCGTATTTAAAGATAAAGGAAGCACAGTGGAGGAAGTGTCTGGCTTCAAGGGAGGGAGGGGAGGGAGAGGAGGAATAGAGGAGCAAAATGAGTGCATGGTGGGCATTCCAAAGCAAAGTAGCAGAAGAAGTGAAAGAGGAGGGCTAGTCTGGCCAGGATAGTCTTAGGAGCAGCACTGTACACACAAGTCACTATTTCTGGACAATTATGCTGTGTGAGGAAGAGGGATGCATCCTCTGTTCCTGTATAAAGCACTGAGTTTAGGGTGCAGTTTTTGTGGATGATATCCATATGCCCAGAAAAGTCGTGTGACAGCCGAACCACAATCCTAGGTATTTGAACGAGGGAACATCATCTAGTGTGACCCCATCCCAGATGTGGAAGGAGGGGGAGGCAAGAAGCTTTGTGAGCTTCTGTCTGGTGCCAAAGGTCATGGATATAATTTTCTGGCATTGAGGGAGAATTGATTAGATTGGAACCACTGCTGTATATTGCAGAAGTCCAGCTGGAGCCTGGTCATCAGATCAGAGGGAAGAAGCCAGAGGTAAATAGTACCATGTCGCCTGCATACATGTGGATGGACTCCAGAGGAGCAGACAGCAGGGAAGTCGTTAAGAAGACAGAGAAGAGTATCAGGCCAAGGAACAGACCCTTGGAGGCCAGTTTTGATAGGGAGTGGGGGAGGGGACAGGGAATCTCCAATTCTAATAGATTGAGTCCTCACCCCAAGATGTAATGGAACCGTTAGCAGTGGAGTTGGAGAGCCCTGCAGCCTTAAACTTGCTGAGGTGAAGGGGTGGGCTATGGTGTTGAAGGCTTTGACCAAGTTGACAAGGAATGGTGGAGGTGATAAGACCTGATCCATGCCTAAGAGAACTGAATCAGCTGAGCCGAAGAAGGGAGGAGGTGGTAGAATGAAATTTACAAAGCCAGATTGGAAGGGGTGAAGAAAAGGTGGAGTCAAAGAAGGGGTGAGCTAAGCCAACACAAGGCACTTTTGTAGTTTGTCTAAGATGGGGAGCAGGGAGATAGGGCAGTAGTTGCCAGGATGGGTGGGTCCCCTCTTTGGAAGGGGGATGACAGTAGCATGTTTCCAGGTGTTGGGGACAAAGGCAAGGGAGAAAGTGAGGTCAAGAAAGGATGTGATAGGTAGGGCAAAGACAGAGACCAAGAGATGGAGGAGTTTGGGTTTGAATCCATTAAGGCTTTTACCCTTGAGAGGATTAAGGGCTAGAAGAGCCTTGAGGTGTCAGCAGTGGTGATAGGCAAGAAGAAGAAGGAAGGAGATGGAGTGGTATGAGAAGGGAGGGAGGGGTATAATGGGGAAGAAAGGAGAGAAGGAGGCAGCACAGGTTATGAAGAAGAGTTCAGCTCAGAGCAGAGAGGGTGGTCAGGGAAATTGGGGTGTTACCCACCTTGAGGATCAGGGGGAGGATTGGGATGGGGAGAGAAGAGGGCATGGATCACCTTCCAGAACTTGGAGGTGTGGTTTAGGGTGTTCTGGAAGGTGGAGGCAAAGTACTCAGCCTTGGCAAGCCTAGCAGCTCTGGTACAGGCATTGCAAAGGGCTGGGTACCTAAGTAAGTCGCCGGGAGCCAGAAGACTTTTGAGTCTTCCAGGCAAGATCCAGTGTGCATAGACAGGCCAGTAGCTCAGCAGAAAACCAAGGAAGGTGGGAACCACAGGCCCTGGCTGTCCTAAGGGGGCATGGCAATCCCAGATAGTGAGGAAATTGGTATTAAATTAGTGGAAGGCAGAGCTAATGGAGCTAGCAGAAGAGATGGGTTACCAGTCGGTAGCTACCAAGTCTCCATGAAGGGAAGACAAGTCCAGCAATCAGAGGACCAGATCTGGAGGAGTTTGGGAGGGGCTTTGGGATGGTGTATTTTGTACACACAGTACAGCATGTGGTGGTCACTAATGGCATCAGAGAGGATGCCAGCATCTATTACACAGTGGGGTGAGAGGTAAGAACACAGTCAAACAAGGAGTGATTGAGGACTTGTGATTATAACAGGTAAACTCAGAAATCAATTGAGTTAGGTTAACAGACTTAATATATTGTCATAATTTAGACGAGAGGGGAGAACCAACTGATATTAAAGTCACCAAGAATGAATTACTCCCCAGACAAGGCATGAGTGGCGACAGAGGTCAGGAGTCTGGAGACAGATAAGGTAGATAGGCCAGGACAGCAGTAGGCACCAGCTATAAAGATAGGGGCAGAGAAAAGGAGGGAGAGTTTGAGAAGGAGTTGTTCATATGTAGAGGGGAGGTGATAGAAAGTAAGGGAACAAACTGGCTAGAAGAGGAGGTAGATGGCAATACTACCACCTCTCAAAGCATGATCCTGCCAAGTGAGAGTGTACCCAGTGATGGCAACTGTAGAGTCAGGAATCTTGGGGATATCCAAGACTCAGAGACTATGAGAATATTTGGTTTGAAGTTAACCATGAGAGCCTGAAGCAGGTCAGTCTTGGAGAGGAGGCTACAGGCATTGATGTGGATCATTCTCAACTCTCTGGGGAAGTAAGTGGTGTGGGTGTACTGGGCGGGATTGGGCTCAACATCACCAGCTGCTAAGAGAAACAGCAAGATGTGGAGTTTGGCAGAGACAGAGATGCATCTGTGAGAAGATGAGGGAAGAGTGGAGGTGAGGGGCGGGGAGGGTCAGAGTGTGAGAAGATTTAAGAGCTTCAAGACAGAGCCAGGAAGTGGGGAGGAGGGAGCATACAGGAAGCCAGGGGAGTGAGAAAGAGAGGAAGGCTGGAGGAAGGTAGGGAAGAAGGAGGGGGAGGGAGAGGGAGGAGGTAGGAGAAGGACACCCACTGGGAGGGACGTAAGCCAGGGAAAACAGAAGGGGAGGAGAGAGAGGAAGATAAGCAGCATATTAGAGCCAGGAAGATTGGGGTACAGAACTTGGCAGTGGAGGAGTGAAGGAGGAAGCTGAAGTGAGACAGGGCAGGAGAGAATAATAATAATAATAATCTTTATTTATTATGTGCCTTTCAATTATTAAGGTGTATTACAAAAACTTAAAACAACAATATATAAATACACAGTAAAATCCAAGAATTAACCTTACTAATTATAGTATACCCTGCTCCATAAGTAGGTCTTCAGTGCCTGTTTAAACCCCTCGCCCACGGTCACTCACTCCTGAAGCCGGCGGGTAGAGAATTCCAAAGGGCAGGGGCCACGAACGTAAATGCAAGGGCCCTGAGGATTTTAAACTACCCTTGAATCTCTAGCAACCCTCGTCGGCCAAGTGGAACAATCGCTTGGGGTAGTAAGGAGACAGGAGCCTTTTCAGGTAGTCCAGGCTAAGTCCATGTAGGGCTTTATAAGTCAGTAATCCAACTTTGAAGGTGATCCACCAATGAACTGGCAGCCAGTGCAGTTCCCAGAGCACCGTGTGATATGGGAGGTCCAAGCAGTCCATGTCAGCAACCGGGATGCAGCGTTGCTGCACCAGCTGCAGGCAGCGGATATCAACCCCGGAGCCCAAAGTACAGGGAGTTGCAATAATCAAGGCACAGGTCACAAAGGCATAGATCAGTGTGGAAAGATCACCAGATGGAACAAGGTGCTTGATCTGCTGATGTTTCTTAGATGGTAAAGGATGACATAACGACCGGCCGATATCTGAGATCGCCATGTCGGCCGTCGTCAAGCATACCCCTAGGTCCCACACCAGTTCAGAAGGCTAGGAGTGGGAGAGCCCCCAGATAAAGCCCAGTGGGCTGACCAGCCCTGACCCCCATCCGCGACCTGGATCCACAACCATCACCTCAGTCTCTGAGTTCAACTTCAGCCAGCAGGAATCATCCAATCCTGGATTTCAGCAAAGCAGGTATTAAACACAGAGAGTGCTCCATCCTGGTCAGGTGTGAAAGACAAGTAGAGCTGGGGTCATCAGCATAGCAGTGAAACCTCAGCCCATACTGTCTTACAATGTCTCCGAGGAGCAACATATACACCGTGAACTACATGGGGGACAGCACAGAGCCCTGAGGAACCCCACATGAAGAGAGAGAGGGTCAGAGGAATAAATCCCCAACACCACCCTCTGAGTTCTGCCAGTGAGGAAGGATCTAAACCATCTGAGGACAGAACTAGTCAGACCACAGATGAACCTCAGGTGCTCAGCAGTACCCCATGGTCCACGGTGTCAAAGATTGATGAGAGATCAAGGAGCACCAAGATGGATCAGCTTTTCTGATTTCTCGCTATCAGAAGATCATTGAGCACCCGAACCAGTGCAGTCTCGGTATTGTACCTTTCTTCGAAAACTGGATTGGAGAGGTTCGAGATGTTATGGATGGTCAAATGGTTCTCCAGCTGTACAGCCACTACCTTCTCAATTACCTTCTCCACAAAGGGAGGTTAGAGATAGGTCTGTAGTCTGCCAGGCAGTCTGGGTCCAAAGAAGTTTCTTCAATAGGGGTTCACCACCGCCTCCTTCAGGGAGCTAGGAACCCACCCGACTCAAGGAACACCAGACTGTCTGGGCCAAGACTGGACCAATGATGTCACAACAACCCATAATCAGGAAGTTGGGCAGGATCTAAACTACAAGCACATAGGGTGCATACCTGGACAATCTGCATAACATCCACGATCTCCGACCGGTCGAAGGTACTCCAGGAGAAGTGAGGACAGTGACCAGGCACTGATCACCAACATCTCCCATAGTGTGTGTCGATCAGATCTCAGCCCTGATGTCGCCACCTTATCAGCAAAGTACCAATCAAGCCCTCACACTCCAATTGTGAAAAGGCTCTTTGAACCTGCAGGCAAGCTGGGTTGCACAGCTGACTACAGTTAAAAAGAGCTGAGCCAGTTGGTTCTGGAGCGCAGCAACGCTCCAGACAGGAACTCTGCCTTCTTATGGGAGATTGCTACTGGTAGAGCTGATGATGCTCTAGCAGTCTAAAATGGTCATCCTCCAGGGCAGATTTCCACCAACAATGCTCTAACCTTCATCCTAGTCACCACAACTCCTCAAGGTCCCATCAAACCACGGGACAGAGGGCAGAGGGAGAGAGGATGAACACGGACAGGAGCAACAGAATCCAGTGCTGTGGTAAGTGGGAAAGTGGGAGTATGACTGATAAGGTGGGAGGATGCAAAGTTAGAAGAGGTAAAAGGGAGGGGAGTAGAGTAGGCAGGAGGGAAAAGAAAGAGGGTGGATGGATCAGGTGAGTAGCACAGCAGTAATATAAGGGAACTCTGTCTTGGGAAATAGTGCAATTTCACAGAAAGGATGTAGAAATAGAGGATACAGAAATGCAAGATAAGGGGACCTTATGTACAGAGTTTATGCAACTGGTGGAAGAAAGGCAGAAATAGGTAGGATAGGTGTGGGGAGGCAGGTGGAGCAGATGAGCAGCAACAGAAATGGGAGGTAAAAGGGTCTCTATACAGAGAGTTTGAGCAATTGGTGGAAAGGAGACTAGAACTGGTAGGAGAGGGCTGCACAGAGAAACAGAGATAGAAGGACCTTATATAAGGAGTCTGTACAAGTGCAGGAAAGTGAGGGAAGGAGGAAGAGTGAAGACTGTAGGAAGGGGAATCAATTGGCCAGGCAGGAGCAGTGCTGAGGGGGAGATAGAGGAACCCAGAGTAAGGAGATTAGGGACGCTCAGTATGTGAGTGAGGTCGGAAGAGTGAAAGTTCACAAGGAATGCAGCACATGGGAAGGGGAGAGTAGGGGAAGCAGGGAAGGTTGCAGTAATACTTTAGAGCAGGCGATTTGGAAGTACTGTATGTGTAGTGAATGCAAACGTAACAGGCAACTAATAACAACCAGTTACGAGTAAATGCAATTTCAGCAGACAGTAAAGAAACAGTAGTGACACTTACCAAGAGATAATGTAAACATGATTTAAATTAAAATTAGACTGCACCAGTAAAACTGTTTGTGGTATGTCAACAGAATGCCATATGAACATCAGTGAGTAAGGAGAATTCAAGAGGCAGTACTGAGACAAATTAATTCAGACTACATTAGCAACCTCAATTGTAGGGTATGCAGATTCAGGCATTAGTGAAATAGTTTGCAGATAGGCTACAAACAATGAGTCCTTACATTGGTTGAACCAGGAGGGTGACTGGGAGAGTGTAGGGCATACTAACCAGCAGATTGGCTGCCTACTGGCTGATTCCGGTAGACTCAAGGCAGGCAATTATGTCGCTGTTAGCATTTGGTTCTTTGCACAGACAGGCCATACACTGATGGGCTGCTTGGGTAGGCTACAGTTTTAAACAAGAAGAAGCTCTCCAATTGGCTTGGGGAGGCGTGCAGAAGGATGGCGTGCAAGCAAAGTCCGTGCATCTAAGGTGATTGGTGGGGTGAGGGGGTTATGTTGAATGAAAAGCCCTCCCAACCTCTTGTAGAGCTGTCCAGATGAGTGGCATGGTCCCAGAGCACCTGGCTTTTTACTGTAGGTGTCCAAAGCCTGGGAAGATCAAGGGCTCAGAAGCTCTGCCTCTGATGCCCCATGATTGGCTGGGGAGATGTGCTGAAGGACGGTGTGCACAGTAAAGTCCTGGTGTGTCTGTGGTGATCAGTGGAGGGAGATGGTTATGTTGAATAAATGGACCAACCCTCACCACAGCTGCTGTTGAGATTTATTCTTGTACTGTATACGTTCTCTCACCAACATACAGGAAGTGGATCCATTTAACTGACTGGCATATAGCAAAGGGCAGATACAGTGGACTGTGTCCATGACTACTAAATCCAGGATCAGTTTACTATCAGCACTGATTTGCAATCAGTGTACTGTAAACTCTGATCCAGTGTCAGTGCTTGTGTCTGAGATGTGTCTACGATTTGACCCCATAACCACATAGAACAACAGCAAATAGTTTGAACATAGGACTGTGAACCGAGAAATCTGGGTTTCAACCATACCAGAAGTGTAAACAGTTTGAATATTGCACAACTTAGGTTGGGGATGGTCCACAGACAAAAGACAAAGGAGGCAAAGAGTTGGGGAGCTGGGAAGGAAATCAGGAGGGGACAATAAAAGGGATTTTGTGCTAGTGGGGACCTGAACCAGCCAGGCATAGACTGCACAAGAAGTCAGACACTGCTAGATACAGTGCCAGATTGCTTATTGATGCAACTAGCCAGGGATCCCATGAGCAGGATACCGCTTCCACTTGGTACTCACCAATTCACAAGTAGTGGGTGCTGGCCGGGAGTCTTTGGATCCAGTGACCTGTAGTGGTAAACAATGGTGCCCCAAAGACAGTGGTTCTGGTGCTCAAACAAGCAGATTGTACCAGATGTGGGAACTCATTAGAGAAAGAGATTGGTAGGTGAAGACCAGATCGAGGGCAGAAGAACAGTTGGTAGGATCAAGGGGCACTTCTGGAAGCAACTGAATCTTGTGTAAGGAAGGCCACTGAAAGAAACAAGCACAAAAGGACAATCTGGTTTTCAAAGGTGGTAAAGGAGAATATAAGAGGAACGAGGGGGTGGAAGAATGACAGGGTATCTGCTAGACTCAAAGAGTCAAGGGTGGCAGTCAGGAGGGCAAAGACAGACATGGAGCTATTGACTGCAGAGGGTATAAAAGGTGGAGAAATAATTGTTTTAGGTACTTTTGTTAAAAAGGAAAACAAGAGGGTTTAGCAGACTAGCTGAGAGAGAGGTAGTTGATGATGATGAGCAAAAGGCAACTGTACGAACAATTACTTCTACTCAGTATTTACATTAGAGAATGATGGACCTTCACCGACAGTGGCATCAAGGCCTCACATGGAGGGTTCAGAAAATGGACAGGGTAGACATAATGGCAGACAGGGTGAGAAAGGGACTAGAGGCCCTCAGGATAGGTAAGGCACTGGGCCAGGATGGCTTGCACCCATGGATACTTAAAGAGCAGCTGATGCCTTCAGGATAACTTTTACAAAACAATATTTAGACACTGTTTAACTTGTATTTCCCATTAGTTCTGTATTTCCCCTCACCATTATTTGTTACTGAGGTCATTTGCATGAAAACAGGATATTTGCTCCTGAAGAGTTCATCTATTCCTGTTGCTTTCTCCTACCTGAGGTCATAATGCACTTCTTGTGACATCACAGTTACTCCCATGACAACAGACTGTGATATCACAAGAAAAGGATTATGACTTGAAGTAGGGAGTAGCTTATAGAGGCAGATGAACTCTAAAGGATGTCTAGGATAAAGATTTTAAGGGCACATGCTCACGGTTATGTGGGGGAAGAGCTCCTCCCCACATCATATTTGAGCCAGCAAGCTATCCACCACTTGCTAGAAAGCTTAGTCATACTCGCTACATGTTGCTGCTGGTTCGTGGTTGCTTTCGTTTGTTTTCATCCATTCCCCACCCGCTTCATTCCTCATGTATTCCTCGTTTTGTTTTCTTTCATCCATTTGTCCCCTCCCTTCCTTCTCCCTGTTGCCCAGTGTTTGTTTTCTCGTTCCTTCTTTGGGGTGCTCTTTGCGAGCCAATCTTGGCTGCCACTACTTCTGTTTCTTGCTGGCATTCAGGTCGGTTGTCCTCATTTTGCTGTTGCTTTTCTGTCTCCTCTAGCAACCACTGTTCCATGCCACTGCTAAGTTTGTTTCTTTCCAGGAGCTGCTCGCCACGTGGACTACTGGGCTCTCCTTCCTAGAGCCTCCTCGATTGCTTCGCAGGCAACTCAAACGCCCTCTCCTGCTACAGACTACTGCTTGCTTCCACTCCAACCTTGATCACTCCGCTGCATTTGTCAGTGTTCTGTCCTACTCTGCATTGTCCGACTGCTGTTTCACTGCCTGTAGGTCCGTATTTTATGTACAAGAACTTGCACATTCATGCAGTGAACTGTTACCGTTTACCTGGGCTCCACTGAACCGTTGTAGGTATCATCTTGCATATTAACCCTCAGCTAAATGCATAGCCTAATATGTGGCAGTAACCAGCTTTCCAAATTGCATTTGGCTGTTCACTTCACCGAACATGGAGCTAAGGTCTAGTAGCCATATGGCGATCAACATTCCCAACTTGCCCGGATCAGCCTTGGAGGTATCTTGATTGTTTTCCTCATTGACATTCACTTTACATTCCTTCAAGAGAAACCAGCTAGGCATTTACATTTATTTAGCAAAGCTGATCTGGCCAAAATGTGTAACAACAACACATGAATTGGATCTCGGAAACTACTGTACGATTATGGAAATGCTAGTTATTTACATGAGGAGTTCTACTGTGGTATTGTTCCTCACACACTAGAAAACATTCATTTTGCCTTGCAGCTGGGCAGGCTACTGTGCTTCTATTACTTGTATTAAAGTGCAACACTCAGCGCATTTGCTTCTACTTGCTGCTTGCAATACCAACCTGATGAACTTCACTTAGCTCCAGCCCGGACTGTATCTAGCCAGGCAGCCCTCTGTACTTGACACTCTATCCTGCTACCTTATAGGATCTAGCTTGGTTTGTTTTCTTTCGTAGTCAGGCCATACACCACCCGACCACGGGGAGGCTCACTTGACATGCCTTCTGCTGCATGTTACCCTACATGAGGGTTTGGCTGCCTGCCAGTTTATCTACCAATTCTACTCCCTTATCTGCCGACCTCGTGGTCCGGTCGTGCATGCTAGCCTTTGAGGGCTAGCTGCCACTATACTTACCTACCAGCTGACTTCCATGGTCCTGCTACTTAAGCCAGCCTTCAATATTCTCTCTCTCTCCTTACCTATCAGCTGACCAATGTGGGTCCAGCTATGTATGCTAGCTTATGTGGGCCAGCTGCCAGTCTTTACTTACCTTACCAGCTGCCTCTGCGTGGTCAGCTGTGTGCTAGCCTTCTTGGTTTGGCTACTGCTTCTATTATTTACTGGCTGACCTCGCTGTCAATCGCTCCTCCTTCAGTCCACGGCTGCCTACATGTGGTCTGCCGCACTTCTTTTTCTCATTGGTATTAGCGCTTTGTTTCCATGGACGCATTCCTACAGAGCTGCTTCATTCATTCAAACATACCTCTCAAATCATGCTTCCTAAAGCTTCTTCCTTCATTGAATTATCTCTAGATTACACCAAGATATTTGCCTCATTTCTTGGATGATTCTCACCCTGCTACCTCAACTCCTTGGAATTACTACTACTGTCTCCACCAGAACTCCTTGCAGTGTATTCCACACTGCCTTCCTCAGTTTACCTTAAGCCTCAGCCATTGATTTAATGCAGTTCAGGATGTACCTCTGGTCGAGTTGTCAGTTCATCTGCCTAGGTCTATTCCATGGCAGTCTTATCATCTTCAATCTCCCAGATCGACAGTCTCAGCACCTTTCATCACTCTCCTAAGTCTGCCTTAGACTGGATTACTACTCTGCACCACACTGAATCAGGATATGGTACAATTAATATATAATTTACAATCTATTCCCTACCTTTGTGCTGCTTTCTGCACTACATGCAGTTCAACATTACTGTTACTTATCTACCTGCTCACAACCTACCTCACTAAGTAGGGCCAGAGGTTCACGCGATTGTACTTTGAAAGACCTTGCACCCCTATGGACCCAGAGGTCCTTGAACTTATGTTACTGCTCAGATTCGCCTGCTTCTATGACCTGCCTCACCCACCGAGCCTGGGAGTTTACCTACTTCACTCTACACCTGCCTTGCTCAGCTTGGGGCCTGGAGGTTCGCATTTTTACTTTGCGCCTCTTGCCACCATGTCTGCCAGCCTTCAGAGCTCCTTTTACCATGGACTCACATCTGGATTGTTTAGCCATTTGTCATCTATTTTTGGATGCTTCTGCCTTGCTGCTTCTGTCATATGAATTACTGCTACTACTACAATCCTGCTAAGACACTTAGTTGAGCTTATCCAGAGGACCACCAGTCTCATGAGTTTGCACTGGTAAGGCTTCTTGTACCCATTGTGGCACCGTGCTTCCTTGACTCAGCCTCTTCAGTTATCACCATTTATGACTCATAAGCTTCGACTATTCAGGCCTCAGACTATTCTCACCAAGTCAATTGTAGCTACTGTACCATTCTGCTTTTAAACGTGATACTTCCACCGCTATGTAGTTATTTGGCTCACCAGATGAAGCTCTTCGATTCCTGTGCTATTGCTATTCCTCATGTTCTTTGCTGTTTGCCGTACAATATATACCATACTACTCCTCTGCTACTTGTCTGCATCATGCAGATTTCATTGCTACTACTACTGACCTATGTATGTGTCTGCTGCTTCCGCTATTCGCTCATATTACCTGCTTTTGCCCTTGCAGAACCTAGGGTATCGAGTCAAACGCTTAGTCTACTACCTACTTGGCCTTGAAATCTGGAGGCATCTAACTTTATTTGCCTATTTGCCCTGAGCTATGTACCTACTTCGCTTACCTGCTTCCCACTCCAGATCAGAGATTCCTACTGCTCTGCCCTCCAGATCGTGCAGCATGCGCTAGCTCCTGTATTTCCTCACCAGATCCTTCATTTGCACAGCTTGCCATGTGGAACACAGACTATTGTCCTTCACCTTTGGACATGGACACTTCCCTTTGATTACTGGTTCTCCTCAAAGAAGACCTCCTCAACTGCTGGAGTGCTTCTTCAATGCTGTTTTGACTCTTCGACTTTTACTGACCATGGATTCCAATTCTATCATTCTGCCCTGGACATGGACTCTCAGACTAGGAGTATACATGCAGGATGCTGCTATGTTCACCAGACACTTTCCAATCAATGCTTTCTTCAGTTTTCATTTCACTGGATCAGGATCAATGCCTTTGGATTCAGATTAGCTGATTAATTTAAATTGTTTATTTAGGATTGCTCTCCTTTAGTATACAGAAGGACGGCAGGTCAGTAGCCATGGGTCCTCAGAGGTTTCCCAAGGGTTTTTCCTCTCCTGCATGCTACTGGTCACACTCTCCAGAGTTGGAGGAGGTAGACATTCTGCTATTTGTTCTTTGGGGGTCTCATCCTACTCGTACCAAACATCCTCCTCCAACTGTCAGTTACAGACTAATCGTATGATTTCATTATTTTTTGGGGGTCTCATACTACTGAACTAAGCATCCTTCCTATGGTGGGATACAGAGAAAGACCAAAACATTAAGTCATAACAAGTGACTTATCAGTTCAAGCATCTAAGCACCTTGCATACTTTCCAGCTCTTGTACCATAATCACTGACTTGCTCAAGTCTATGCTGAAGTACCTATGCACTAATCATTTCATACCAGTACCTGGCAAGCATTGTCCTACTTACTAGCCTGGCCTCTGTATCCAAGCACAATCTACATCATTCAGCTACAGTATGTAACATAAGCACTGAGCTTAGAACCACACATAATATATATTCATGCAGATTTCTTCAGTAATAAATAATGGGAGGAGAGACTAATATAGACTATAAAATGGAATGCAAGAATAACTGTACTTAATTATTATATTTTAAAGTTTTCTTTGTGGTATCAGTAGCTCTTTAATTGCTGGCCACAAAACTGGCAGTGCCTATAACCCAACTATTTAATGACTCACGAAGTCCACAGTGCAGCCAGCGGATTAGAGATCTTCTGACATAGTATAATTCCACAAAGGGTGGGACAGTGAGGATCCGGCAACTACAGGCCTATCACTCTTACCTTCATTTCAGGTAAGCTGATGGAAGCCATAGTCAAAGAAAGCTTGGTGGCCTACTTAGTGGGCAGAATGCTACAGGACAGCAAGCAGCATGGGTTTGTGTCAGGTAGGTCATGCCAGATCAATGTGATACTGTTTTTTGAGTAAGTCACTAAAGTGATAGAGGACCACATAGGAGGCTGCTGAAAAGTTAATTTATTTATTCAATTTTGATAAATGGGTAGGCCCGATAAGACCTGAAAGTCCCTTTTTCAGGAGCGACTTCGGATTTAGTTACAAAGTACAAACATTTCACATGTAGGGGAAATAGGTGTACTGACCATTTTAGGTTACAATCTGGTCAGCACGCTGCTGGGTTCAAGTCTTATTACTCTGGAGGATTTAGACATTCATACATTAGGAAGCAATATGACTTGTACAGGAGTGGAATTAGTGCACAAACACAATAGACAGTATACTTGATTCTGTTAGCACCCTTTGCAAACTGTGTGAGAGGCCTTTCGCACCATGCAATTCTGCTTAAAGTTGAACCAGCATAACATTCTGTGGTGATTTGCATATGTAGTCCATGATGCTTTGCATTGTGTGGGCATGTGTGATTTTGTATTTTCTTGAAACTTGGCTTCCCAGCCAAATGCCCTTTGGGGTAACCCTTGCCTCAGTGTTTATGATAGAGGTTCTTTGTCTTTAAATAGTTTTTATTTTAATGGGTTCACCAAATATAACCTAGACAGACCGTCTTAGGGTAGTTGGTTCATTCCACTGGGGTGTCAAACAGACGAGGCATACTGATGAGTCCTGGTAGGACGAAACACGTGTCTATGTCATCTGTTAACACCCTTTGCAAACTGTGTGAGAGGCCTTCGGCACCATGCACTTCTGTTTAAAGTTGAACCAGCATAACATTCTGAGGTGATTTGTATATGCAGTCCATGATGCTTTGCATTGTGTGGCATGTGTGATTTTGTATATACTTGATTCTGTTAAGTTGAGGTTTGTTCAGGACTAGACTGGGCCAGGATGGGCTGGGAACTAATCTTATGATTCAGAGCTCTTGCACATGAGCATGCACTTTTGTTAGGTGATGTGCCGGAGCCCATATTGGAAAGTTCCCAGGAGGTTGCATCCTGAAGTTGTGGTGGAAGCTTATTCCATAGCACCAGAGCTTCATGGGCAAAGGATTTGGTGCCCGCTGTGGTGCATACCCTAGGTTCTTCCGGGAGATTTCTTCCTGTGGTAATGGAGCAACCTGCTTGCTCTCTTTGGGACCAGCAGCCCAGTCAGGCTGTCAGGTGAGCTGTTGATAAGTTTATATGTATTGCATAGTACTGGTACTGCAGGGTGTTAGTAGCGATGGCCACTTAAGGGAGTCCAGTGCTTCACAGTGATGTCTCCTCTTGTGAGCCAAAGTAGTGAATTGGGCAACCTTGTTGTATAGTACTTGTATCCTGTTGTTCTCCTGTTTTGCCATACCCTGCATTACCGGATGGCATAGGTCATGGTTGGGACAAGGATGCTGTTTGCTATGGTGACCCTGGATCGGGGATCAACTGGGCATTCATGCGTAAAGTAGACCAAGGTTTGGTGCAGCATCTTGGTTATCTGATTGACATGAGATTTCAGTGTGAGGTCTTGATCCAGGATAAGGCCCAGGTATTTTAAGGATCATCACCTCTATTATGGTGCCTGATGAGGAGACTATAGGGAGTGGGAGTTTCTGTCCTGTCCAAGAGCTCTTGGACTGAATACCATAGCCTTTGTTTTTATGGCATTTAAGACTAGCCTGTTTGTGTGAGCCAGGATCCCAGTGTTTCAAACTCAGATTGCAGGTGGCTCCCAGGTTCATGTGTGCTACTCGAGAATCTGTAAATCACTGCATCATCTATGCATTGGACCAATGAGCAGCCTCCACCATGTTTATTCAGGTCATTGACAAATAGAGTGAACAGGAGGGTGCCCAGTTTGGATCCCTGGGGTACCCTGCCCTGAGGGTGAGTGGCTCAGATATTGCACCTCTCCACTCTGACCTGTTGGGAGTGTTTAGTCAGGCAACTATTGAACCAGGTTAGTGAGTGCTGGTCAAGACCAATGTTACCCTGTTTATTTATCAGGAGGTCATGGTCTACTAAATCAAAGGCCTTGGTCAGGTCTATAAAACTGCCGAGTGGGGGTGCCCTTGTCCATGGCCATAAGGACATCAGCTGTGAGTCTGATAAGGGCTGTGTCCATCCCATGTTTTCATCTAAATCAATGCTGCGTATGCACTAGTAGTTTGTTAGTCTCCAGGTAGTCTCTGAGTTGGCCGTAGACTAACCTTTCCTGGATTTTGGCTAGGGTGCATAGGAAAGAGACTGGCTTATAGTTGCCTATGGACTCTAGGACCCCCTTGTGGATAGGAACCATGTTTGCCTGCTTCCATCTATTAGGCACAGCCCCTTCAAGTAGGGACCTATTAATGAGCCATGTGACTGGTAACATTATGGCTGTGCAGCTGCCTGAGCAGCCTTGGATTGAGGCCATCCGGACCAGCTGAGCCTTTCTTTGACGGACTTTAGAAGGGGAGAACTTCCTTGCTCTTACGAACCTTAGGTAAAAGTGTGGTCTATCAGGGCTCTGCATTTTAATGCATTGATGACCCATGGTCCTTGGGGAGATTCGTTTTGTAGTCTTCTCAGTTAGTGAAGAGCTTGTTAAAGGCTGAGGCAATCTCCCGGCCGTCATTGAGTGTGTGGCCATTATGTTCTATTGGGTCTTGGGGTGGTCTACCACTGCCTTTATTAGAGCATTGTTGTGTGACCAGAAGGACTTTGGATCAACGAGACTGGTCTGCTGGAGACACTTGATACACTCCCATTTCACAGCCTTTGCTGTTTGTTTGCATTGGTTCCTTAGGGTCCTATAAGTCACCGGTCTTCTAGGAGTGCTGAGGTTTTGTATTTCCTCCAGGCCTTATCCCAGCTTATCATCATGGCTTTCAACTCAGTGGTGATCTTCTTATCACAGTGACCTTTCGTTCTCAGTCTCCTTAGTGAGTGAACAGGTTGTCTCCTGAGATGAAGGAGTTCTGGAAGTACTCCAGAGCTCATTTAGACTTGGGAGTAGTCGAATGGGCCCCAGTCGTGATTATTAAGGTACTATGAATGCAGCCGCAGAGAATTTGGAAAATCTCTAGCTGTGAGGAGCCTAGGGGGACCTTAGGTGCCCTGTTCTTCCATATGCAGAATATTGGTGAGTGGTCACCAGGGCATCTGCCAGAGTGCCAGCCACCTGGATGTTTAGGGATTAAATGCCAGCACCCAGTCTAGGGTGGTAAGGTTTCCAGTTTTGGCATTGTGCCTTGCTGTTTAGGTGATGACCTGTTCCAGGTTCACTTCCAGGAGTGAGGCTCTGAAGGTCTGCTCAATTTCAGAACTCCAGTTAAGGTTGAAGTCCCCAATATTAGCAGGTCAGAAGTGACTTTTTCTGCTAGAACCTTGGTTAGTGACTCAAAGGCTTGAAGGGCAGCCTTGGGAGGGTTGTATAGGCAACCTATGGTTAGGTGTTTATTAAGGCCAAGGGTAACCTAATAAATATGGACTCACTTCCACTGCAGTTAGTATAGGGAGGGAGGCAAGCACCGAGTCTAGTGAGTCTCTGACATATATAGTACCCTGCCCCTTTTTTGTCGACTCTGTCATTCCAGAAGGTATTGTATTCAGTGACTTCAGTCTCATGCATTAGGATGTGTGGCTTTAGCCAAGTCTCTGATACAGCCTGAATGACTGGTTTGTACAGCTCCAGCCAACCTTGGACTTTGTGTATTTTGGGGCGCAAGATGCAGATATTCATATGGGCTATTTTTAAGCCTTTGGTGGAGGTCCAGATCAGGTCTTGAGGGGACCAATATTAATGTTCACCACAGGGTCCAGGGTTGGGTTCAATATCTCCTGCTAGGAGCAGCAGGACTTTGATTAAGCTTAGCACTTTTGGTATTATGAGGAGTACTCCCTTAGTCCTGGCCCCTTGAGCTGTGGAACATTAGGTAACAGGCCCCTTCTCAGTTAACCCATGAGTCACAAGTAGGGAATCCACCCTGTGTAGTAGGATGGTACAGTGGGTGAGGTAAGTGGCATTTCTGCTGACCCCAGTCCGGTTCTTGGGCCATGAGCACCCATAAGGTTATCTACCCATAAAGTTATGCAGATATATGTAACTATCATGATGATACCCTATTTGGTGTGCCTTTAGGAATCATGTTTCTGTTTGAACAGGGATGGGCAGGGGCTCAGGGTACTCTCAGGTGTAGGGATGTTCATTTTTGAGTGTTGATTGCATTAGGCATGGACATGGTTTCAGTTGATGCTTTAAACATTCTTAACAGTGTTACAGCTGCTTTGATCATTTTAACAGACTACAAGAGCTGATTGCCCTGTTTTGGTATTGACTACTCTGCAATGGCTACTTATAGCAGTTGCAATTAATTCTACACACCCAGATACAGGCTATTACTGACTATTAATGATCCACAATTTCAGTTTCTTTGCAGCTGAATCTGCCATACTGTAATAATATAACTGGCTGACCAATGGTACAGTTGATACATATATCTCCACCTAATACTTTATGTCTGAGTGTCTTTCAAATGACAGGACTGGTCCAGAGTCAGAGGAGGAAAAACCTTCTGATTGGCAGAGTCTGTTAGGTGGGACTTGGATGAGCACTTAAGGTGGAGGAGGGATGGGGTGGGTGGGTGGTTTGGAAAAACAAACCCTCCAGCAGTCGGTTGTTCAGTCAGTTTGGGGAGGACCGCTGTGCTGTGATTCAGCACCGGCACACTCAGACCAGCAGCAAGAGGTCTTCCCTAGACACCCTGATGTTGTTCCATCTTTCCGCACCGACTGTATGCTGGAGCAGATCTCAGCCAGCTTTTATAGCAGAGCTGACTGGCTGAGAAATCACTCCCAAGTCCTGTACAAGTTTTGGCGCCAATCTCAGGAAGGTGCTTAGTGGGCTGGGCGGTACGTCTCCGTCGGTAAAACAAACTCCAGCAGTCAGTTGTTCAGTTAAATGGGGAGGACTGCCATGCTGCATTCTGCACCAGCATGCCTCAGACACCGTTGAAAGCTCCAGACAAAGGCGCTTAGTGAAGCTGCCGAGTGTGGGTCTCCGTTTGGTAAAACAAACCCTCCAGCAATAAGTTGTTCCAGTCAATTCGGGGAGGACCACCATTCTGCGATTCAACACCGGCATTCTCAGACCCCATCGAAAGCTCCAGTCATCGTCTGGTACAGGGGAGGGGACCAGCAGCAAGAGGTCTTCCCTTAACCCCCCGATGTTGTTCCATCCTTTCCCACTCAACTCTATGCCAGAGCAGATCTCAGCCAGCTTTTATAGCAGAGCTAACTGGCTGAGAAATCATTCACAAGTCCCATACAAGTTTTGTCACCAGTCTAGACAAAGGTGCTTACTGGGGCTGATGAGTACGGGTCTCCGTTCGTTAAAACAAACCCTCCAGCAGTCAGTTGTTCAGTCAAATCGGGGAGGACTGCCATGCTGCGATTCTGCACCGGCATGCCTCAGACCCCGTTAAGCTCCAGCCATCGCTCGGTGCAGGGGGAGGGACCAGCGGCAAGAGGTCTTCCCTCGACCCCTCAGTGTTGTTTCGTTCTTCTCTGCACCAACTGTATGTTGGAGGTAATAGAAGGGAGCATAGTTTAGTTAGGTAGGTAGGAAACTGGCTTGAGGAAGACAACAGAAGGTATTACTGAATGGGGCTAAGGTTGGGGGACAGGCAGGTCATAAGCGGAGTGTCACGTAGGATCAGTCCTGGGACTGGTCATTTTCAATATGTTCATCAGTGACATAGGGGAAGGTATCCGGGGCAAGCTGTATCTCTTTGCCTTTTTAAAATAATATACTTTATTGGGTTTTCAACAGGAAAACAAACAACAGAACATTAACATTAATGACATCTCAAGACTATTGTTTACATACAATTGTACCCTATGCATAATAAGCAAAACACAAAAAGTATAGCATTTCACCAACTTCTCCCCATCAACATTCAAGGGTAGAGGTGTATTTTTAGGTTGGATGCAACAAATAAGAGTATAGACATTGTGATCTAAGACCCTTGGGTCTTGTCTCTCAGGTCCAGGTACGTTTAGCTGTGTGTGTGTGTGGGGCAGTCAGTAATGGAGTCTGCAAAGATGTTGGGAAATGTTCAGATTAGTGGGTTCAATAACAATGTATGCAACATTCCCCATCTACTGTGATAGAGTTTCAGTCTATTTTATGGAGCAAACTATTCTTTCCATTCTGAGAGCTTCAAGAGTCGCATTATGCCACTCCTGAAAAGAAGGTAATGTATCATTTAACCAGTGTTTCAAGATGAGCTTTTAATCATGGCTGCAATGAGGGTAATGCAGGTACTTCCTTTAGCCAAAAACAGTCTCTATGTTCAGACCTATCAGGCATATTTGTGGGGTAATGCAGTTTCTAAGCCCAACAAAGGATCCAGCCTGTTTTTCATTTCTGTCCAAAGGGCTGTGATTTTGGGCAATCCCATAAGATGTGTTTTAATGTGCCCTTATATCATTTACATTTAGAACAGATGTCTGAATTCAGTTCCCCATTTTATGCAATTTCACAGGGTGCAGTATATAAGTTATGATTATTTTTGTATTACATCAATTTAAAGGGGACAATTGATTCGTATGTGCAGCTGTTTGAAATGTCTCTGTTTTTATAAATTATATTCATACCTTTAAAGTATTCCTATTTAACTGTGTCTGAAAAAAAGCTGAAGCTGTCAGTTGTGTTTGTATTGTTTCTTTATGTGGACAACCTTCCATACGGCCCCTTTCATGGGAACCAAGAATTTTGAGTTTGACTATGTCACTTCATGGTTTCAGAACCTTGGGCACTGTACTGATAAGTTCATGTTCACATCTGAACCATGAAGACAGTCAAACTCCAAATTCTTGGTTCCATGAAAGGAATAGCACAGAATGTTGTCCATACAAATAAACAATAAAAACACAACTGACAGTTTTAGCTTTATTCAAGACACAGTTAAATAGGGATCCTTCAGAGGTATTAATATAATTTATGAAAATAGAGACCTTTCAAACAGTTGCATTAAGTAATCAATTCTTGTCCCCTTAAGGCCATTGAACATTAGGGAGTCTGTGATTGCCCAAACCCCATGCAGACAGATTTTAGGTTGTTCTAATTCTGGAATTCTGTTTACCAGTACATACTGGTAGCACTGTTCACTGGGTTAGTAAATACCATGAGTTTTATACAGTAAGGAGGTGGCACAGGGTTAATCAACCAACACTACAAGCTCATCCCATTTGAGAACTTCTCCAGTCCCCATGGTTTGGGTCTCAATGGAGATGCCAGGGCATGCTGTAACTGTAAAAAGGGAAGACTGGTACTCTAAGTGGAGAAACCTTTTGTTGCAAGTCATGATGGGTTACTAAAGTAACTATTGAGTGTGCCCAGTAGTACTGTACCCAAATGATTCGTCAGGATTGATTTTTGTTGTATTTGAAAATTAGGGTCTCTTGTCAATGGTGGTATTGGGTCCAAAATAGGCCTAGTCAAAGTATTCTGTTAATTGCTCGCTCACTTGCACTAGGAGACCTATTAGTGAAAGGTTTCAATGTGGTATTTTTTTTATAGGGATGCACAACAATGTACTGGGTGAGACTTTGGCTGTGGTACACAAGTCTAGTTTCATATTTTCCATTGGGGTACATATTTCTCTGAGACGTTTATCTCAACTACATTTCTCAACCATAGAAGGTGGCAGACTCTTGTGGCAATAGTAAAGCCAGAAATCTGGGAGCTGTAGCCTCCTTGGTTTTTGAGTGCCAGACCATAAAAAGGTGGATAGGGAGGTTTTCAACTGGTTAAACCAGGCTTGTGGTAGTAAATATGTTAGCATTGAGATGGGATATAGCATTCTGGGAAGAATGTTAATTTTGACTTTGTTAATTCTTGCCCATAGGGTGAGGGAGGGGTTTGCCATTGCAGGTCCTGCCTGACTTTAGTTACAATACTGACCAAGTTGTGTTTACATGCCTGACATTAGTTACAAGACTGTCCAAGTTGTGTTTACATGCCTGACATTAGTTACAATACTGTTCAAGATGTGTTCATGCATCCAGGTCATACTCTGTGCAACAGTAATTCCTAGATATTTAATTAATATAGGGTTCCATGAGCCTCCCATTGCAGGACTTGTTCTTTGCAGATGTGACAGTTGAGGGCATTATGCAAGTTTTAGACAAATTGAGCTTGTAGCCCGACAGTCTGCCAAAGTGCTTTATCAGTTGAAATACTGCTTTGACCAACTGTTGTGGCTTTGATAAGTGCAACAGCACATCATCTGCATAAGTGGAAATTTTGTAGTGTTCCCTCCCCCACTTCCACACCCGAGAGGGCCTGGTCTACTGATATGCTCTGTGTGAGGGACTCAGATAAAGACTTGAAAAGAAAAGGAAAGAGTGGGCAGCCCTGTCTAGTCCCTGTTTCTAATTTGAGGGGTTGAGATGGAGCCATTACACCACGCTTCAGCCATTGGATGGGAATACAGTAACTAACGGGTTATGAAGGAGGGGAAAGCTATTATTTTTCAGGGTCTCAAACAGAAAAGGCCATGAGACCCTGTTGAAAGCCGGCATCTAATGAGAGCAACACTGCTGGGTCTTGTGAATCTCGAGATGTGGAGATGAGGTGGGCTATTTTACTAAGATGGTCTGTAGCTAATCTGCCTTACACATAAAGCCAACTTGCTGTGGGCCATTTAGTGGTTGCACAAACTGTTGATGCTTCGCTGACAGTATTTTGGACAGAATCTTGATTTCTCGTTTAGTAGGAATATTGGTCTGTAACTGCCCTGAGTGTGGGGTCTTTGTTTGGCTTTGGCATTAAGGTTTTTAAGGCTTCCTGGAGATTTTTGTGGAGGTGTTAGTCTGTTTAATCTCCTTAAACAAATTAGTTAGAGGGCCTGAGACTTCTGTACAAAACGTCTTATAGGCGTTCAATGAGAACCCATCAGGCCCAGGTGCTTTATCAAGGCTTAGAGATGCAATGGCCTGTTGTATTTCAGTTGTAGTGATATCTGCATCAAGCATTGTTTCCTGCTGAGGTGTAATTTGAGGTAAGTCGGCCTTCTTCCAGGAATTGCTGAATCTCAGATCTTCGGGGCACCAGGCTTTACTTTATAAAGGTCAATAAGAAAATCCCGGAAAGCATTTGTGATATCTCTAGAGATTGTAAGTAATTTCTGGATTTGTCCTCAACTGCCTCAATTAGTCTTTTAAATTCCTGCTGTTTCAGTCTGAGCGCCAGCAATTTTCCAGCCTCTCCCCTGATCAGTATATTTTTTTGGCCTTAAATAGCATATTCTGCTTTTTCTCTTAATAATTCACTGTATTTTTCTCATGCTATGTTTAGTTGGGTGCTTATATTTGTTTGATTTGTTCAATAATTCACTGTATTTTGCTCTCGCTATGTTTAGTTAGGTGTTTATGTTTGTATGATTGTTCAATAATTCACTGTATTTTGCTCTCGCTATGTTTAGTTGGGTGTTTTATGTTGTTTGATTTGTTCAATAATTCACTGTATTTTGCTCCCGCTCTGTTTAGTTGGGTGTTTATGTTGTTTGATTTGTTCAATAATTCACTGTATTTTACTCACGCTATGTTTAGTTGGGTGTTTATGTTGTTTGATTTGTTCAATAATTCACTGTATTTTCTCTCGCTCTGCTTAGTAGGGTGTTTATATTGTTTGATTTCCCCAAAGCCTTTTTTCTGGTTCCTGTATAGTTGAGAGAAGCTGTTTCCCTCATGCTCTCTTTTCTTCTTTCAAGTGGAGACCAGTCTTATTAGTTCCCCCATAAGTGTACTTTTAAAGCACCCCAGAGAGGTTTGGGTGGAGGCTGTGGAAGCATTTATTTCAAAGTATTGTGAAACAGCAGTTTTAATTTTCTCCAGGCTCTTGGGGTCCTTGAGCAAACAATTATTGAGCCTCAGAGTAGGTCTCTATCTGGAGTTTGGGTGGGTAGGAAGGAGAGGTTTGCGGTGCATGGTCAGATATAACTCTACTACACTTCACAATGCGTGGTAGCTCTGGAGTATATCTGCACTCATGAGGAAAAAATCTAGTCTAGAGCAGGAATTGTGGGCTGCAGACCAGTATGTATATTCCTTCTATGTGGGGTGTAATATTCTCACACAGCTACCAGACCTATAGAGTCCCGCACCTCCTTAGTACTCTCTGGGTTGATGACAGTCCAGTGGCTCTGGCCCTGGTTCTGTCCTGTGAATTATCCAATACTTGATTCCAGTCTCCCTGAGCAGGACTGGGCTCCCCTGCCATTGTAAAAAGTGATAGGAGGGTTCTGAAAAACTGGGGTTCTTTCTGTCTAGCCACACAGAGGCTGCACTATCAGAGTGGTACCCAAGTATCACTTTACAATGCTATATCTCCCATCTGGATCAGTTAGTTGTTCTAGCAATTGGAAAGGGAGGCTTCTATGAATTAGTATGGCCACTCCCTAATCCCAGTAGCAAAAGACCTGTCCAACCCACTCCGTTCTCCAGAGAAGGGCATTTTGTGTCTTTGTGTGGGTTTCCTGCAGAAAGGTAATCTGCCCACCTATGTATCTGATATGTTTAATAATCTGGTATCTCTTGTTTTGTTTGGGCCCTTTTTACATTCCATGTGACACATGTATAAGAGGTTCTAAACAATATTACAGTTAGTCATATATTTTCTTGTATTTAGTGAAGAATTACAGGGTACCATTAACCTCCTCAGTCTGCTGTACCTTGTATAGCATAGAGATTACTCCTTCCCCATCCTTGGTCATGATCAGTAAATCTATCATACCTGTATAATCATGTACAGTATTATTATCTGTCTAATTATTCTCTATTATTAGCTGAGTGTACATATATTTCATATGTGGGGTATTCTGAAGCAGTTAATACCCTGTTCAGTCTGTGAAGTGGTTAAATTAGAAGGTAAGAGAGCCAGCCTGAGGGCTGAGGTGCTGGACGCCACACCGCGCCATGCCGTGACCTAGGTTCAGGAACAGACTCAGGCCACTGGGGTCGGCTGTGGAGGGAGAGAATTGAGCATCTGGAGGACTGCTTTCCTCTCCAGGATGAGTAGAGGGCTTGTACCATTCACCAGTACCCCCAGTGGAGATTGTGGGGCACTGCAGTCGGTGGTGCCAAACACAGGGTTAGGATTGGTGGCAGGCATCAGCACGTACTGTACATGGATGCCATTGCATCCACACTCCAGGGAAAACACAAGGAAAGTCCTTTGGTGGCCAGCAGAGATGAAGGAGACCGGGGGACCTGCCCACATTCTGCCATTGGACCAGCCCGCGATTGGCACCTCCCTCATCTGTCCAATCATGGTAAGTCCTTCTAATTCCAGATGAGCCATCTGTGTGTGCGGGCCCCTCCTGGGGGGTGATCCGGGGATGGATGTGCTGTATGGTTGGGGAGACGGATGTGGGGTGTTTCAGACTGAGAGTAGAGCACGGAGTGAGTACTCTGAAGGATGCCCTGGACCTCCAAAGTGAAAAATAGAGTTAACCAAAAAAAAAATTAGAAGGGAAAATCGGGCTTATTTTAATTAAAACAGATAAATAAAAAGATCCTTGTGAATTATAGTTGTGATCCTCCGTGGACCCTGCGGTCCACTTCAGATAACCTAGAGGAGTCAGCCTCATTTTATCCCCCTTGGGATCGAGGAGATCAGGAGGTCATGCTCATGTAAGTTAGTAGTCTGGTAGTTCACAGTTATTTTGGAGGGATGAGCCAAATCTTCCTGTGTCAATGTTTCATTGTTCAAACATAAGTCGTTGCAATCGGAGATCCGATGTATTTCGGGGAATGTTTTGTGGCAGGTCTCAGCAGTGAGCGGCTGTTGAAAAGGTGAGCCATTTGGTATTGTGAAGGGGCCATTTCCAGCCTGGGATTACTTCTGTTGCCGATCATTTTATGTACATCTGCTGGCTTTGTCCACCTTCTGATTGGCTGTTTGTTCCATATTGATATTAACTAGACAGAGGCATGGCTCGAGAAGCAGTGACAGCGTGATATTGACAAGAGCTGTCAAAACCACTAGCAGTGTTGCAGTTGCATTCTCTGGACTTCAACTCCTAGCAGCGGGTATTAAGCACCAAGAAGCAGCCATCGAGAGGGTTGTAGGATAGTGTGAAAACAGCCAGCCAGACACCATTTTAATTGCCTCGTGAATCCACAAATTTTGATAACAAGCTTGTAATCTCTCTCTAGTAATCCCATCACCACTGATATAAAACAGACCCTTGCTTACTTAGTTTGGACCTTTTATTAGGTTTTAAGTATAGTTCATCTAGTCCTTTTCCCCATCAGCAAATATTACTTTAAGCTGCATGTATATTCATGTAAAATTATAATTCATTCATTTAGTACCTTACAGTTGTTAGATCCGGTTGTCTTTAGGTAGATCTTCAGAAACACATTTGGTGTTATCTTAATTTTCCCAGTCCTTCGGTATTTGTTTAGTCTCTTTTTCAAACTGCCAGGATGAATGCATGAGAGTTCTTTTGAGCTGTTTGTGCTTAGGGTACCTCAAACTGTCCCTTGTCTGTGGTAACGATGAGTCATGCTGGGAAAAGCATTTGAAATTTCACTTTGGCTTCATGTAAGAATTTTGGATATCTTATTTTATGTGATATGCATTTCTCTTACCAGGAGAGTAACATCACTAAAGATATATAGTGTGAGCTGTTCACAGAGGCTGCCCTTTCTTGCCTGCTGTTGGATGTACATCTTATCTTGGAAGTTGAGGCATTTAATGTTATTACCCTAGGTTTTCCTCCCGGTGGTGGCAGTGGTTTTAGGAATCGGTATGCTCGCTCGATCATGTACATTGTGCCATTCTGAGGGGCCCCACCACCTCCTGTAGGACTTTTGGTCGAAGACTGAACATTACCCCTTCGCTTTTTCTAGGGATCCCGATCAGTACCAAGTTACTTTCCTCCGTTTCTCCTCGATCTTGCTCTTCAATGCGATCCTCGAGCCTGCTGATTTTCTTTTTAAGGACTGTATTTCGTTCATATCTCTTTGCTGCTGGTCCTCAATTGAGCAAATTCTAGCATCAGCATCCCCAATTCTCTGTGTCAGAGCCTCCATTACAGGTGTGAGATCCGTATGTCACGGCTATTTCCATAATTGTAATTTTAATTAATGCCAGTTCCCTGAAGAACCTATCCATTTTCTCAGAGAGGCCCTCCTTTGCCTCGGGGATGAATCAGAGGTCAATTTGGGCTTCTGCTGCTTGGTGGGCATCGACCTCAGTGGAACTAGAGGGCGGCAGTTATTTCCATTGTTTGTGGTTCTGAAACTGACATGCGGGTACAAAGCAGATATCTCCTTGTTCTGTAGACTTTCCCTTTCCAGACGATGTAGGCACTTTGTTTTAAATGATATTTTTTCTTTATATTTGCCTCGTTCAGTTAGCTCGCAGTTGCAATGCGAGGAGCTATTCACCCAGAGCAATCACATGACTCCCGCATCTCTTTGCTGACAACACAAAGCTATAGTATGCGCAGGGTAGACCATGAGGAAGCAGTGCATGTGCTCCAGCTGGACCAAGAGAAGCAGGAGAGACTGCTTAAGATGTGGCACCTCGAGAAAGCCAAGAAGTGCATGGTAATGCACTTAGGGAGACATGAACCCAGACACAGAAAGTACTGGACGGAGGAGTTAGGCTGGCCACTACAACACAGGTGTGGGATCTAGGATCATAATCAGTGACTTTTTAAGTCAATGTATCAAAGCATATAGCATGTCATCAAGGATGCTGGGGTGTATAGGGGGGTTTGATAATAAACAAAGTGAAATGATACTGCCCCATACAGATCCTTAGTGAGACCCCATCTGGAGTACTGTACTGAGTTCTGGAGGCTTCACCTGATACATAATATGGACAGACTGGAGTAGTTGCATGGAGGTCACCAAGATGACCCAGGACCAGCAAGGCATATCATATAAGGAATGGCTGGTGGCCTTAAATATGTACCAGTGGAGGTCAGGTGCAAGATGGGGACATAATAAAAACATATGTTTCTAAGAGGTATAAACAGGGTGAATAGCGAGGACCTGTTTCTAACAAATAGAGACATAGTCACAAGAGGAGCATGATTGGTGGTTGGTGGGGGGCAAGTGCAGAGAGACATGAGGAAGTTTTTCTTTACAGAAAGGGTGGTGGAACCATGGAACAGAAAGCTGGTGGAACTGGTGTGGGCAGGTACCCTAAGGAGTTTAAACATGGCTGGGACAAGGCATGAGATTTATAGTCCCTGGGGCACCACAGGCCTGAGGGGAGGAGAGTGGTGGAAGCAGGCGACAACTCAAGAGAACAGTAGGTCAGTGGGGTGAGATAGTAAAGTAGGGCTAACTTGATGGACCTTGGGTCTTGTTCTGCCATCAGAATCGATGTTTCTATTACCTCAAATTTTGTGAGAGTGGTGAACCCCATGGGAGTTTGGTGTTGAAATGATAAATCTACAATTAAGGGAGGTAAGTGCTATAAAGGATTGCAATTGAAGCTGAAATTGCTGAGTCCCTCAGGGTTCTAGTCTTTGCCTGTTTTGTTCACAGTGTACATGCTTCTGCCAGTAAAGGTCATGAAGTGCTACAGCGTGGAGTTTCACTGCAATCTAGATGACATTCAGTTGTATGAGTCCTTTATGCCTGACATGACGTCATCCTTGTTGAAATTAAAACAATATTTGGAGGAAATCAGTATTTGGATGACTTCCAATTGACTGGCTCTAAGCCTCTTAACTGAACTGCTAGTGGTGGGAAAGGAGAAGCAGATACTGGCCATTTAAGGTGGTCTTAGCTACCAACTCTGTGTGGATATGACTTCAGGGGGCAGGGGTGCACAACTTGTGACTAGTTCTTGATAGTCAGTTGACATCTGTATCCAATGTGTCTTTAGTAGTCTGAAAGTGCTTTTATCATCTGAAGAATATTTCCAGGCTGCACTCCTGCTTGAGTCTGATGATCTTGTTACATTGGTAAATACCCTCTTTCTCTTGTCTAGACTGTTGTTGTGCACTCTATAAAGGCTTAACTGGCCATCAATGAGGTCATCTGCAGCTGCTTTAGAATGCAATAGTGAGATTTCTAATCTGTATTCGGAGGTCAGATCATGTCACCCCCTCCCTTCAGGCTCTAGGCTGGCTGCCTGTTAGATAGCACATTAATTTCCACATTCTTATAGTTACATACAAAGCCTTAGACAGGCTGGTCTCCAAATACCATAACAAACTCCTGACTCCTATCCCTTTCAGGGATTTGAGGTCCAGATGGTGGGGATTTTTTGTGTGTCCTCCTTCAAGATTAAAGTCCCCAGAGATCAGGCTTTCACAGTGGCTGCCCCTCCCTCTGGAAGCACTCCTGAGGGACTATACTGCTAGTACTGTAACAACCCTAAATTTTATTAAAGAACTTTTTTAGCTTCTGTTCTTTCCTGGCGGACTACATTCTGGCAGGCACTCCAGCCCCATCCCCCAACATCCTTCTGCACCAGCTTCCTTCCTCCAGGACTTGCCCCACCCCAGGCAGGGTCTGCAGGGGAACGCCACCCAAACCACTCATGGATCTGATTCTGCTGGTCTGACTGGCCAGGGCGGGCTTAGTGCCCACTGTCATCCAACTGCCATCAGTTTTCCCTACTGTTTTCTCCCTGCAGAGGGCGGTAAGCACTTGCAGTGGCGGCATGCTGTATGCTTCCATATGCAGTACAATTGGTAGGTGTCTGCCCTGCTCTGCCCCCTTCTGGCAGCATTGGTGTGCCAGCCTCAGTCACTGCCAAGGCCAGGCTAACTCTGACTGCTGTATCCCTCCTCCCCAGAGGAAGAGAGTTGTCCTGGAGATGTTCGATCCTCCCTCCTCCCCGGCTGGCCCCTGGTGACCCACTTGACTGACATGGAGTTGCGCCAGTGTGGCAGAAGGCCTCAGCCCTCCATGCCACTAGGCTGACATTAAAGAACTTTCTTCTCCTCCAGGCTTATGGATATGTACAGCTGGCTCTGAAGTCTGTGCTGATATATTTTTGAATGCCTAAGCTATTTTATTGATGTGGATTTTACGTATGAGTGTTTTTATTATGTAACTGTCTTGTCTGTTGGGGTTTGTGATAACTATATTGCTGAATGATGTGCAAGCGAGTCTTAGCCCTGGAAGGGCACCTTGTCTAAATAAATAAACCAAACCAAACGAAAACCAAGTAGACTATGCCTATGGTATACTGATCTCAGAAGAGTGCTGGTAGTAAACTTATCCCAGATCAGTGGTCGGGCAGAGTCTGCACCAGATGCAAGCAGACGGATGACCTGCTACGAAATAATCAAAGATGGGTCTGTGAAATTATTAACATTTTCAAATATTCTTCAAAAGCCCACATTTGCCCCACTGTGTACTTGTGCTACAGTACTGTATGTGGCATGTGCGTTCCAAAGGTTGGTTAGTTGCATAGGGCAAATTAATCCATGAGATTTTAAATCAGAGGCAGACATTCTCTGCCTTTAAAGAAAGATGGAATTTTTTTTATGTCATGATTTCTCCTCCTTGCTGTGGCAACTTACTGATGGGGCATCCAGCCACTGGCTCTGCCTGCCGGGAGAGCACCAGGCTCACTTGCATGATGGGGATCTGGCACAGTGATCGCCAGTCCACCACAGGGCCTCCCATACCCTGTTCAGCTGGACTGGCCCCGGCACCCCCAGCGCGATTCCATGAGAGTCCTCCCGGCGAGGCAGGGTGTGGCTATCAGGCTACACTGTCATGCTCAGCCATTTTTCCTCCATTAAGGTCCCCGATGGAGTGCGGATGTGCAATGATGTCCATGCACTGACGGTAGATGTCTACCACATTCCCCTCTGCTAACACCTGCATCTGCACTACCCCAGGCATCCCCAGGGCCGCCAAAGAGCGTGGTGTGCTTTCCCAGTCCACCCCAGGGACTAGGTGAGCTGTCACGGATGCTCAATCCTAGTCCTCCCTGCTGACTCCTGATGACCTGGGCTTGTTCCTGAACTCGGGTCACCAGCATGTGCGAGGTGTGGCATCCAGCGACTCAACCCTCAGCACCACTGGGCTGGCTCAAGATGGAATTTTTAATGGTAAGCTACACCAAATTTTACTACACATCTGGTGTCAACAAAATCAATCCTGATGAATCATTTGGGTATAGTAATACAGGGCACACTGAAATTAATAGGTCTGTGTCCTGTCAAAGTTGATGTTTCCGCATCCAACCTTCTATCCACCATACCCTCCCACTTACCACAATGGTTTTACTTTGTGATCCTCTGATGGAAAGTCCTATTAACTGAGATGTGCTATGATCAATGAGCATCTGTTTATTTGCACAGTTCAAGACCATGAAAGATTTAGTGTCTCGATAACATATTTTAAAGGGTAACATGATGATAGTAAGTAAAGCAATAGCAGGCCTGATCTTACAAATTAATATATTGGCATTATTGGAAAAGGAATAGCATCGTAACTCAAAGACAGAATTAAGTTAAATCCTTGTAGAATTGCAGCCAGCCCATAAATATCTTTGAATGAGAATTCCAGCCAGTAATGGAATGCTTGCTAAGGACGTTGTGAACAAATTTTAGAATACAAATGACTAAACTGCATCCTGTTTAGTACTGTATATGCATTACAAGATCTTGCATCATATGCCTCAACTTATGAAGCATTAACTGAGCTAAAGTTTAATTAGCTGTTGAAGACATGTTAAGAATGAATATATGACAGTAAATAGACTGAAATTGACCACTGATCTACAGCATTTAAATGGCTAAATCTGAAGTATGTTCCAGAGTTAAACGTTGAAATAAATCAGAGTTTGCAAATGTCATTTAAGCTTTCACCTGTCTCAAGACTGGAAATTATTGGCTTTGCAATGAAAAGCACATGTTGAGACCCTTGCCTAGGGAATAGTAATGAAGTGAGACAGACGCTCTCAGTTCCACGCTCATCTCCCCTCTTTATTTCCCATTGAGTGAAAAATAATTATTGAATACTGGAAGGAGCATTTCTCTCAGTTTGCCGATAACTGATGCCACATTGGCTCTTCATGAGCTGCTCTACTCCTTGTGGGACCGTGATTTGATTTATGAGAAAATAGCTAGCAAATTGCGTGTCCATCTTGATGGATGACATCATTTGGGCCATTTTGCTGATCATGTATGACTAACATTTTGTTGGTGTTGTTACAATTGATCAACTGCTACAGAAACTACAGCTCTGTAAAAAGTGACAATTGCTGCTCAGAGCTGGAGTGGAGTCTCTCCTTATAACAAATAGCTACATCATTTTGCCTGTAGCCTGAAATCAGAATATAAACATGTTGTTTTACAACTTCTGAAACAATATAGCCTTTTTAAATCAGAATGTAAAGAAGGCTCAAATAATGCATGATTTTAATGTTGTGGAAAATATCCTGGCTATAAACCTTTCCTGTAGCAGTTAGTGGGTACTGCATTTCAGATGACAGCTCTTAACAGATTTAAGGAGCACAGAAAGCTAATGTAAGCATATATTGTACATCCTGAAACCTCAAACACAAATTTTGATAACAGCAATATAAGGATAAATGTAATGACACACTCTGGCTCAGGTCTGGAGTCTAGTGTCCTAGAAGCTCATGGGATTTGTTTTGTCTTGGATCTTGCCAGTATGTTTCCACACAGACTTGATAATATGTGTCTTGTAGCATATTTACCATGGGATACTCTTCCTAAACAGCAATTTTTCATAATTTCCACTGTGTGGTTTGCCAAAGAGTTGATGCCAGTACTGTGTACTCTGAGGGCAGGGAAGAGTGCCTGTTTGTGACAAAAGTATTTCCATCTAAAGGGGCTGCTGTGCTTTTTTCTTTCTTTCCATTTCTCCTGCATTATTATATCTGCTTTAAAATACATGGCGACATTTAATTGACCAACAAGTAATGTCACGTGGAGTTATTCATGTTTACTTGTTCACTGTTTCTAAAACGTTTGTGGGCAGATTGTCACATTTACAGGAAAATGTGCTTGAGTTTGAGCAACAACTGAGGGCTAATTTATTTTATTTTTAATGTCAGACATATAAGAAGAGAAGCTCACAAATAAATAAATGGAAGGAATCATTTAATTTTATTTCTGTGTTTTGGCTTTTCAAAGGTGGCTATAGTTATTTTATAAAAAGGAATTTCGTGAGAGTGGCAGTTAATGGAACCATTAAGTATGTTTCCCTTCTGCAGTTGTTTTCCAGTGGCTGGAATTATATGAGTCCTCATGTAAAAACAGATATAGTGATCTTTCTGCCTTTCCAACAAGAGTGTAATAATTACAAAAAAGAAATCGCATATGAGACTGTTAAAAGTGGAAGTGCAGTGTACAGTATACTTATATGAGTAGTAACTTTTAAAATCAATCTTGCTTTTCCTTGAAAGTATTGCAGAGGCAAGAAGACTCAATGTTCTGCTGAATAAATTCCATCTTTGTAGGGCACTGAAACCACACCAGATGTTCCTTACAAATGAGTTTTCCCAGTGTCTTACAACAACTATGCATGCTATACTGAGGGTAAGGAATTTCAGTTTTATTTACTTCAATAGCCAGTTTTTTGTTTGTTTTGCTTTGCAAATTTTGTAAGTTAAGGTGCTATATTCAAATGAAATATTCTGATATTTAGTTTTGCAGCAAATCAGTAATGCATGACAGGATAATGTTATAATTTCATAGTGTCATGAATTGGGCATGAGGTGAAGCAGGTGCCTTTGAACACCTAATCTCCCAAGAATCCTGTAAAGGGTTGTTAGATTGTGGTTTGGTTGCCACTGGCACTCAGGGATTAATATTTATGAGCTCCTGTTGCTATAAGCTCTGGTGCATGTGCGTGTGTGTGTGTGTGTGAGTGTGTGTGTGTGTGTGTGTTGGGGTTGGGGTCTATGTATAGCTGCTGCTCTAGGTAGCAGCAGTCAGTTTTAGTTTCAGATCTTTGGGGAAAAGTTTATTTATTTATTTATTGATTAAATTTTGTTAACTGGTAAGTTCGCTTGGGTCTTCAAGATCCCTTTTCAGGGGCTACCGGGGAATTAGTGTACATAAGGATTGAATATACAGACAGGTATCACAGAGTCATCATGGATCATACAGAGTTGGTAAGACAGTATACAATATCCCAGATTTGTGCAAGAGGGCAATGAGGTACATTGTGTTGGTTAGTACGATCGAAATACATTGTAGTGTAATTGTTACCAGATATAGCAATTCAGGGCAGTACATGAACGGTCAGCTGATGCACAGAGAGTAGTACAAATAATACAGGGTAATGAATACACCATATAGTTTCTGGGGCATATAATAGGTTGAATACACCGCATAGTTTCTGTGGACGCTGGCAACAAATACATTGTAGTATGGAATACAGCAGTGATGTCAGGTGGGGAGGTGAATAAGTGCTTCTGTGTCTACAGGAAGTTCTGTACGGGGTAGTGAGTCAGCTCAAACCAACGTTGGTTGTTGCCCTTATAGGGAAGCAGTGTCTAGTTGGTATGGACTGATATTAGGTGTGATTGTCTTAGTTGTTGGGGCAGTTGCAGGGACTTGATTTGTTAATGTGAGCGCGTGAGCCCCTTTGGAAGATGGCTAGTGTTGGTGCCTCCTGAAGACGCCTGGGAGATTGTTCCATGACTCGGGCTAGGTAAGTAGATTTTCTCCTGCAACTGTAAAGGTCCGGGGAGTCTCCAGGAGTTTTTGTTCGAGGAGCGAAGCGATCGTCTGAGCGGCTTTATGGTGCAAGTAGTCCATTCAGGCCTGCGGTGGAAGGGCTTCCTGGAGCTTATAGGTCCAGTTTAGTAGGGAGTACTGGAGCCTATTGTCCAGGGATGGCCAGTTGAGGGCAGTGAGGACATCACAATGGTGGGTCCTCGAGTAGGATTTTGAAGCAAAGCAAGCTATTTTGTGATATAGGGTCATAAGTCTGCCCGTCCGCTTTAGTGGTGCCGAGTAAGATGGGAGCAGCATAGGTTAAGGTCGGGAGAAGGATAGTTTGTGAGATGGCTAGTCTAGTCTCTGGTATCATGTTGTGGCTAAGGTGATAGAGAAGGCCCAGTTTTTGATGTATGTTTTGGTTACAGCATCCACTTGGGGCTTGAGGGTGAGGCCCTGGTCTAATATGAGACCAAGGTATTTGACTGATTGTACCACCTCTATGTTGTAGCCGGCCAAGGTAGTGAGTGGCAGGAGATGGTCTCTGAGAGGCCCAGGATTTGGCCCAACCAGCACGCCTTGGTCTTAGTGGGGTTGAGAACAAGGTGATTCTCCTTCAGCCAAGTCTCAGCCTTGGTGAAGTCGCTTGGAGCCCAGGTCCTATATCAGATGGGTGATCCCCTGCTCTGTAGAGTACCACATCGCCTGCGTACTGTACTAGGGAGCTTCCACGCAGTGCTCATGGAGATCATTTGTGAATAGGGAGAACATAAGTGGACCTAAGATTGAACCCTGAGGGACTCCTCAGTTAGGGGTAGAGGTTGTGAGGTGGCCCCTTTCCACTTGACCTGTTGAGTGCGGCCCGCGAGGTAATTGCAGAACCAGTTGAGGGAGTGTTTGTCCATCCCTAGTTGGCTAAGCTTTGATAGCAAGAGTGAGTGATCCACCAGGTTGAAGGCCTTAGAGAGGGTCTACGAATACAGCCCCAGTTGGGTTGCCCTTTTCCCAGGCTCTTAGGACACCAGAGGTGAATTTGATGAGGGTGGTATCAGTCCCATGCTTTGGTCTAAAGCCGTGTTGTGTGGCTGCCAGTAATCTGTTGGCTTCCAGGTAATCTCTGAGTTGGCCGTAAACTAACCGCTCTTGGATTTTGGCCAAGTGACAGAGGATGGAGATGGGCCTGTAGTTTCCTATAGATTCCCTTGCTCGCCTCTTGTGTATAGGCACTACATGTGCCCTTTTCCATATTAAGGGGACTGCACCTTCCTGCAGGGATCTGTTTATTAACCGCCACGGGCAGTGCAATAGCCGGGCGGCAGCCCTGAGCAACCTTGGGTCCAGCCCATCAGGTCCCGGAGACCCATGGTGTTTTAAGCATTGAAGGAGGGTCAGCACGCTTTTGGTATGCACCAACCGTAGATGGAAGTTGGTGATCGTAGGGTCCTGCATTTCATTGACCGTTGGGCTCTGAGAGCAGCAGGAGGTGTTGGGTCTGAGCGCCCCAGGTCGGTAAAAAGCAATTGAAGGTTGTAGCGACCTCCTCCATCGTTGAGAGAAATTCCATTGTGTGTTATGTTACCCTGCTGAGGCGGTTTAGTGCCTTTTATCAGTGAGTTGATACTTGTCCAAAAGGACTTTGGGTCAGTTAGAGTTTGCCTCTGCAGAGATTTTAAGTAGTCCCTTTGGCAATCTTGGACTTTCTTTGGCACTGATTCCTCAGGGATCTATAGGCAGAGTGATCAGCAGGGGAGGTGGAGCTCTTGCTCTTTCCAGGCTTTGTCGCTGGCTGTCATCAGTGCCTTCAGTTCACGTGATATCCACTTGTGGCAATGGCCCTTGGCTCATCTGGTTCTAATTGGGGCATGCATATTAGCCACAGCAGAGAACGTGCTCTGGAAAAAGTGCGCTGCATCGTCTATGCTCCCTAGGTGCCTCACCGAGACCAATCTATGTTTCTTAGGGACTCTCTGGAGTGCTTCCCGAGAATCTAGAGAAGTCCCCACATATGAGTTTGGGCGGGACCCTGGAGGCCGGTTTTTCCATATGCAGAAGGTGGGTGAGTGGTCGCTAGGGCGCCCAACATCACACCAGCCACTTGTAGGTTGGTGGGTTTTGATGTGAGTATCCAGTCCAGGATAGAGTGATTCCCTGTTTTATGGTTATGCCTTGTGACCTCAGTGATGACCTGGGTAGATCCAGGAGTATTGCCTTATGTTTTGCTCAGTGGCAGGATCCCACCTTAGGTTGAAGTCCCCAAGGATCAACAGCTCTGTGGGTCGTGGCCCAGCTATTGGGCTGATGAGGCTTTGAGTGCGGCAGTACCTCCGGACGGAGGGTTGTAGATACATCCTATGGTCAGGTGTTTAGCATTGCCCAGGACAAGTTGGACTAATATGGATTCTAGTCCGGCTGTGTTTGAGTCTCCACAGGGGACAAGGAAGCCATCAGGGAGGAGATCACATAGACAAGAACCCCCTTTTCCTTCCTTCCTGTCCTTTCGGAAGGAGTTGTAATGGGCTAGTTCCACTTCATGAGGGAGTATGTAGGGCTTCAGCCAGGTTTCTGAGACTGCTAGCACATCTGGTTTGTAGATGTCTACCCAAGATTGTACCTCCGCATCTTCGGCCCAAGGCTACAGATGTTCATGTGAGCCAACCTTAGTCCCCTGGTGTGACACCATGTGGGATCCTGATGATCCGAGTACGGAGCTTGGGGGCAGGGGGCCCAGGATTAGGGTGGATGTCACCAGCCCTTAGTATTAGTACAAGTAGGATGAGACGGAGGACCCCCTTCTGTGTCGGGAGGATCGTTTTGGCTGGTCACCTGAGGTGTCATAGAAGATGAGATAACAGGCTCTCTTTAGGGCAAGTCCATGCTTGTAAACCAGTGCAAGTGAAATTGAGGAGAGTATCAGTGTGAGGGGTGCGGAAGGTGATGATCCTGTACTCCCTAGGCAGGTTAGGTCAGAACAGCCACTTATTTTGGCATCCACCCATCCTAACGTAGTTACATATAGGAGTAACACAGAAATTATTCCAATGTTAGCCAGTGGCAAATTCATCTTCGAGTACCAACACTGCTGTGGGTGCGGTTACTACTATGCTGAGCATCCCATTGCACCTCTGTTCCAATACCATACAGTAGTGCTAAGGGAGCAGGATTCCCCAGGTATCAGCGATTCAGACTTACACAGTGGGGAGAGCAGGAACTACCTGCAGGAAAGCAAGAGATCAACACTGAAGATCTGTGTTAATCCTTATTCTGACAACATCATTGCAGGAACAAATGCCAGACTCTAAGTATGAGCGCTGCACAGACAGAATTGGAGTTATGGAATCCCACTGGCAGCCTCTAGCGGCGCAGCTGAGAAGCTGCTAATGGTAAAGTGGGCTGATAGGCTCCTGCGCCCTCACGTGGTCTGCACTATATAGCTTAGGAGCCGACCAAGGGTGGTGGCGGGGCGGGGAGCTGACGCCAGCGCCAGCGGGCCTACTACCAATAGGAGCACTATGAGGTCAGAATGCCGGCGCTCTCTCGTTACTGCGCATGGTTGTGGCAAATGGCGTCCCTACCTTCCCTGGCTCCTGAGTTTCCCTCGTGATCAGACCTCCCTTCGGTTCTGTGGGGGCTGTGGTGTCCTCGGCAGCGAGGCAGGCTGTATTCTCGCTCACGACCTGACCTCCCTTCGGGTGGTGTGGGGCTGGGCTGTCTCGGCAGCACGGGCAGGCTGTGGAGCAGAAAACGACAGTACAAGTTTACATCAGGTGCGCTATTTATTTTTTTTTTTTTTTTTTTACAGTGGAGGGGTGACTACAACTGAGAGGGCAGCAAATGAGGGTACAAGCAATGGAGGGCATTTAATGCAGCAAGTAATTTACATTGTAGGCTGTATGGATTTTACACATGGATGACTCAGTCCCCAGATACAGTGCATTGGAGGTCGGGTGGATATAATCAGTTTTAAAGCAGAGAATCGGTTCAAAACATAGCTGTCTGCAGTAATTAAGGTGCACTACAGGTAGTCCCACAAAGTTCAATGCTTTCATTTAGCAAAACGACTTTCCTGGCTCCTGAGTTTCGCCCTCGCGATCAGACCTCCCTTCGTGGTGGGGGGCTAGTGTCTCGCAGCACGGCAGGCTTTCCTGGCTCCTGAGTTTCGCCTCGTGATCAGACCTCCCTTCAGTTCTGTGGGGCTGCGTGTCCTCGGCAGCGCGGCAGGCTGTATTTCGCCTCGCGACCTGACCTCCCTTCGGTGGTGTGGGAGGGGCTGCGGTGTCTCGGCAGCACAGCAGGCTTTCCCTGGCCCTGAGTTTTGCCTCGCATCAGACCTCCCTTCGGTTCTGTGGGGCTGCGGTGTCTCGGCAGCGCGGCAGGCTGTATTTCCCTCACGACCTGACCTCCCTCCTCGTGGTGTGGGGGGCTGCGTGTCCCGGCAGCACGGCAGGATTTCCCTGGCTCCTGAGTTTGCCTCGCGATCAGACCTCCCTTCGGTGGTGTGGGGGGCCAAGTGTGTCCCCGGCAGCACGGCAGGCTTCCTGGCTCCTGAGTTTCGCCTCAGATCAGACCCTCCCTTCAGTTCTGTGGGGCTGGGTGTCTCGCAGCGGGCAGGCTGTATTTCGCGACCTGGACCTCCCCTTCGTGGTGTGGGGGGGCGCGTGTGTCCTCGGCAGCATGCAGGCTTTCTTGGTTCCTGAGTTTGCCTCGCGATCAGACCTCCTTCGTTCTGTGGGGGGCTGCGTCCTCAGCGCGGAGGCTGTGGCTCCTGACCTGACCTCCTTCGGTGGTGTGGGGGCTGCGTGTCCTCGGCAGCACGGGCAGGCTTCTCCTGGCTCCTGAGTTTCGCCTTGGATCAGACCTCCTTCGGTTCCTGTGGGGGCTGTGTGTCTCGGAGCGAGGCAGGCTGTATTTCGCCTGTGACCTGTCCTCCCTCCGTGGTGTGGGGGCTGCGGTGTCCTCGGCAGCCTGGCAGGCTTTCCTGGCTCTGAGTTTCACCGGTGATCAGACCTCCTTCGGTTCTGTGGGGGCTGTGGTGTCCTCGGCAGCGCAGGCTGTATTTCGCCTCGTGACCTGACCTCCCTTCGTGTGTGGTGGGGCCGTGTGTCTCGCAGCACGGCAGGCTTTCCCTGGCTCCTGAGTTTCGCCCTCGCGTCAGACCTCCACCGGTTCTGTGGGGTGCGGTGTCCGGCAGCGGCAGGCTGTATTTCACCGCGACCTGACCTCCTTCGGTGGTGGGGGGCTGCGTGTCCTCGGCAGCACAGCAGGCTGTGGAGCAAAACTACAGGAGAGCCACCCATGCCAGAGCTTTGAGGGAGGTCCTGCCTCATTCCTCTCATAGATACATAGATACATAGACAGTGTCGGTAGATAAGGCCTATGGCCCACCCAGTCTGCCCATTTAAGTTTGTAAGTTCAGTTTATGCTTTCCAGGAAGTCTGTTGCCCCTTACCCCTGACCTCCAGAATTCCTTTATGTCTATCCCATGCATTCTTAAATCCCATGATTGTTTCAGCCCCCACACTTCCTCTGGCAGGTGTTCCACTTGTCCACCACCTGCTCTGTGAAGAGATTCTTCCTCACGCTTCTCTGAATCGCCCTCCTCCAACTTCATCCCATGCCTCTAGTCCTGGAACATCTTTTCGCTTAAAAATAGTGCATTCCTGCACCCTGTTCCTCCCTGTAAGATACTTGTATGTCTCTATCATATCCCTCCTCCCTCTCCTCCAGGAGTACTTAGTACATGTACCATGGTGCCCATGAACCATTCTGCACTTCAGTGAAGCTGTAGAGGCCATTGGGATTAACCAGCTATTACGCTCTAATCCTTGATGAGTCCAATAACAGCTATAGCTGTGATCATCTTGAACATTCACTATAAATACCACCAACAGCTTAACCTGGGGCTGGTAGTATAGCTTAGATCTTAAAATAACAAACTATGAATGAGTTTGGTACATCCAGCAGACCTAAGATTGATTCCTACAACCTCCACTTGCATACTGTGTGACTCTAAGCAAATCACTAAACGCCCCAGTGCTCCAAGGCTGCTCTGAAAACAGGCATTTGTGCCTAGTGGGCCTTACCCAGTTGCTAAAGGAAAACAAGCAAACAAAAAAAAACCTACCTGATTTAATATGTCAGCTACATCTGTGTCAAGCAGCCCCCCGACAATAGGCAGAGTTGCTTACCCTTTCCAATCAACAAAACTAAAGTAAATAAATAATATAAAACATTGTCTGTTGAGTCTGCCCAGATTGCTATTGCAACCATGTTGCCTTATAGTGTGAGACAAGACTGTTACTTTTTTTAATTCTGTTTCCTCCGATCACCAACCTTTGAACTCCCTCAGTCACTCTCAGCTCCTCCCTACCTGGAGACCTGCAGACCTTTGACCCACCTAGACACACCTGCAGGGCAACTCCCTGGCATTTGCCCCAAAGGCGGAGCAGCCTTCACTTCTCGGTGCTTCCTTACACACATCCCAGTACCAGCAAGTGAGTGAAGATCGGAGGCAATCAGAACCAATGAGGGCAGGATCCATTGGTAGACGTAATGTGGTATGACGCCATTCTATTCAGGTGTTGAGGTTTTTCCTTGCTCTGCATATGTTCTACTCCAACAGTGAGTGCTGACATGCAGTAACATCCAGGGATGTGCATACCCCTGTGCACGCTGCACTGATGTCTACCACATCCCACCACCTGCTTATGTTGAGGACTGTCACTGCAATATCCTGGCAACTGCCAAGAGGTATGCTGTTGCAGGAGCACTCATTCCTTCATCACTGGAGAAGGTGAGATGTTATGGGATGCTCAAACATTCTCCCCGGCCGACCTCCAGCACCTCAGGCTCACTCCTGAACCCGGTCGCTGGGTATGACATGAGGTGTGGCATCCAGCACCTCAACACTCAGCACCACTAATCCTGCTTGTGAGACTGTTACTTGCTATCTACTTCTGTCATTATCTATCACAAGAGAGGTAGAGTAATAACTTTACTGATGCTAATGTTCTTCCTAAATTTGCCACTGCAACAACAGGAGCAACTGCTGCCTTTTCTGCTTTGCAACAGTGTTCTTGAGAACAGGAAACAACTTCTACTTTTGATGGTGCTGCTATCAAACCACTGTCATGGCATCATCTTCTGCAAGACCTGCAATATATATGTTTCACTATTTACCTCCAACCCTAAACTGCTGTTTAGATGGATTGATGTGATGTGCTATGGGTCACCTCTGTGGTGCTCCTTAGCAGCAGCCAAGGATGGTAGGTGTCAGGAGGGTTGCCTCGCTGGCAGTAAGGTCTGATGCCCGCTGTCCAGTTGCAGTAGCAACCACAGGTCCAGTTCCTTATACCCAGGGATAGAGAATTTGGGTGCTAAATGGAGGTGCCCAGGTGGGCTGAACCATCCCTTGCACACTCCCTAACAAGGCAAAATTGCATGACTGCTATTCCTATTTATTTGCTACATGCAACTACCTCACTTACTAGCTGCGACTGTTGGTCTCTGCTCTATAACTTTCAGCTGCCTGAAGACACACGGTGATGCCATTTCATTCATTATCCTGCAGGATGTAGTGAGAGAGTCACACTGTTTGTTAGACTACTTTTCCACCATGTAGTATTTTCTCTTGAGACCATGACTGGCAGTACAGCTACATAGTTATCCATATCTTCTTCCAGTGGTGACTTACTGTAACTGTAATTGTTTGGGACTTTGTCATCTAAAGTTCCTCATTTGGATCCATGTATCCACCATGCTTTACACCTGCTGGTATCTGCTTGTGTGTGAATAAACTAATTATTGGACATGTGACTATTTCTTTGATTAATAGATAATTGAGTTCCAATGTCTTTATTTCAACATATTTTTGTCTCAAATAATCCCCAAAAGATATATATTCTAAAACCAATGTTTCATGGCATACTGTATATAGTAGCCTCTTCATTAGGGTAATTTGTAATGACTATAAATGAAGAAAACATTCATATTTAAAACCGTGAAACTTATAATAGTTATTATAACACCATGTGATGCCATAAATGTGCAGCATGTACTGCATATTTCACACGTGCAAAATATACTATTGCCTTGTCCTCTCTATTAATGACTCCTATCTTGTGGATGTCACTGTCTTTTGAAAAGAAACAAGCTATACTGTGGTTCTGTTGTGGTTCTTGATGTCATCTGTGTTTTACAAATTTTTTCTTTTTAAAACAAACATAAGAACTTACAAAATAAAACTGTAAACTGTATATGTTTACACTACCTCCTAAATGAGAATGATCTCCTGGTGAGAGGGCACTGAACTGAGCCATTATGTGAGAGAGAGTGGCATCTGCTCATGGATTGGAACTCAACAGAAGACTTCATCTTGTTCTCTTAAGGAAAAGCCAGCTGGTCTGTATAATAATGTTTGCATAATATTGTTGTGGATTGGCTTTTAGATTGAGAAAACCTCAAATGGGGCTTAACTGCTTTATAACCTGATGAGAAAGGATCAGGCGTGTCATCAAGTCCATCTTTGCTTTACATGAGCCCCATCTGAATGTGGTAGATGATTAGGTCACTGCTTTGGTTCATTATTTGATATTTTGAATCTCGCTGCTGATAGCTAACGAGGCTCATGCTGAAGAGACCTTTAGTCTGAAATTTTCAGACCGAGGTCCTTGAACCAGCAGACTGTCCATCCCTTGGTTCATCAAGAAGGGCTTGGAATTTCATTTTTACAGGCATTATGATCAGATTTAGTGGTAACAGTCAAGGCCTCTGCACCCACTTAGACCTGGAAAATAAGAAAATGTTTCTATATTTGTTTATTGTACTTGATTTTAAACTGGTGTGAGTGAGGACTGTATGTGTGGTTTATAATGTAATTATTGAGAGTGAGGGGTGAGTATGGGGAGTCTTGGGGTCATATGGTTGGAGCGATAGTCTTTGGATCTGATTGGGAGTGGTGATCATGATTTTTTCTAGTTCCTTTGCTTCCAGGTCACCATGTTCACATATCTACTCCCCAGTCTGCTCAATAATTCATCCCCCTTCCTGTTCCTAGCTCTTCTTGTGCCATTGTGCTATTGACCATCACATGTTACTGGGGATCCTGAGATGGCAGAAAAAGAGTGGAGGAAAGACCTGGGGGTAGATGTGTAGATCACACCCAGAGTCTGGCAAAGCAAATTAACTGGGTTGAAAAGTACATGGAAAGAGGTCCTCCCTGCCTCATCCCTATCACAAGGAGCACCCTGGTTATGAGGGGAAGATGGCCAATTGGCCATCTGACCCTGTGCCTCCTTTTCAGGGAATTTTCTGTAATACCAGATCCCAGAGGAATAAAACTGCAATTATATTTTATTTTCATCTCTGATTCCTCAAGAGATCTGATGCTCCTCACCAAGACCTGATTAGTTATGAGTCTGAGCTTGTCCTGGAAGATGCTATCCTGGCAGGGTCACAATAGTGCATGGCTCAAAGGTGGAGGGGATGCGAGCTACTAGAATCACTTGGTAACCACAGTGGCAGAGTGCTGTGTGACTGCATTTCACTGTGTTAAAGAAGGGCACAAGGAAGACAGTCTGTCCATTTTGCAACAGCACCATAAGCTGAGGGAAATCACTCTCTAACTTAACCACAACATCATTACAGAACCACTTGAAGCTTAGCACACTCAACTGTATTGAAGCTCATCTGGGTCTGATCTGGATCCTTGGTTTCACCAAGACAAAACCCTCTGGTGGACAGGCATGCACTGTTGGCAGTGGTGGTGATACCAACAGATCTGATTTCAAACAACCCAGTGCTCATGGCACTCCTTCCCCTCACCAACATAGAAACATACAGAAGTTGACAGCAGATAAGGACTGCAAGGCTCATCCAGTCTGCCCATTTTTCTATCTTATGAATGTGCTATAGGCCTTTACTCTGTAAATGGCCTATCTATTCTACTCATCTGTATTACTCCTTTATGCCTATCCCATGTCTGTTTGAAGTCCTGCACTGTATTCATATCCACCACTTCCTGAGGTAGGCTGTTCCATGCATCCACCACTCTTTCTGTGAAAAAGAACTCTTCACATTACCCTTATTCAGCATCCTTCTGATCTCATGCTGTGTCCTTTTGTCCTGCTATTTTTCTTATATTGAAACATGTTAGACTCTTTCACCTTGTTAATGCACTTAAGATGTTTGAATGTTTCGTCATATCACCTCTCTCCTCCTTTGCTCTTGGTATGCATACTGAGCTCTGCTAATCTGCCCCTATGTTTTCTGATGCAGTCCTGCACCATTTTGGTTGCCCTTCTCTGGACTGCCTCCATTTGGTTAATGTCCTCATGCAGGTGCGACTCCAGTACTGCACAGTACTCAGATGGGGCCTAACAGTGTCTTGTAAAGAGGGATTATTCCTCCCTCTACAACTTGTAATACCCCTACTAATACACCCCAGCATCCTTCTAGCCTTGCCTACTGCTTTTGTGGCCTGCTTGGATGATTTCAAGTCATCTGTGATGGTGATGCCCAAGTCTCTTTCTTCCTTTGTGATTGCCAGGAACTCCCTCCCAACCTATAGGTGACTTCAGAGTTTCTCTTCCCTGTGTGCATTATTTTGTACTTATTTGCATTAAACCCTAGTTGTCACTCTTCTGACCATTTTGCCAGTTTATCTGGATCTCTTCTCATTCTGCCCACCCCATCTGGATCATCTACTCTGTTGCAGATCTTGGTGTCATCTGCAAACAGACAAACCTTACCTTCCAGTCCATCTGCAATGTCACTGATGAAGATATTGAACAGGACTGGCCCCAGGACTGATCCTAAGGTACCCCACTTGTGACTTGCATCTCTTCTGACTGTATACCATTTACCACCACTTCTATTTTCTGCCCACCAACCAGTTTGCCACCCAGTTGACCAACTTCTGACCCACCCCAAACCTACACTGTTTATTAATCAACCATCTATGTGGAACAGTGTTGAAAGCTTTGCTGAAGTCAAGGTAGGCAACATCAACTGCACCCCTTGGTCCACCACCTCTGGTTACCCAGTCAAAGAAATCTATGAGATTAGTTTGACAGAACCTTCCTGTTGTAAACCCATGCTGTCTTGGATCCTGTGCTCCTATGGATTCCAGGTGTTGCACTGTCCTTTCCTTAAGGAGTGCCTCCATAATTGTACCCACTACTGAGGTAAGACTGACTGGTCTGTAGTTTCCTGCCTCCTCCTTGCTACCACTCTTGTGGGCGGATCACATGAGCCCTTCTCCAGTCTTCTGGAACCAATCCTGTGCTCAGAGACTCACTAAATAGTTCTGCTAATGGCCCTGCTAGTTCCACCCTTAGCTCCTCTAGTACCCTGGGATGTATGCCATCAGGGTCCCATTGCCTTGTCCACCTGAGCCGCAAGCTCTTGTAGGACCCTTTCTTTTGTGAAAGGACTGAGTGCATACCTCCCCTCACCCGTGTGTCCATAGTGCTGAGCTGTGGGCCCCTGCCCTACCTTCTCCTCAGTAGAATACTGAGCAGAAGTATCCGTAACCCCTAGGTGGCACTATCCCAAGGGCTACTACCCCGCCTGCTTGGCTGTAGCAGGTTAAGGAGCCTAGGTTCGTGATGGGTGCCTCCACCCAAAGGTCAGGGTTGGTATACAGGTCCAAACTAACCAGGTCACAGCCATCTGGTACACTGTGATTTGCCTATCCCTACTAATGGCCCAAACAATACACAATGTTTACCTTCACAATACCCTGATATGTTTTGGCACATACACATATATTTGACACTTACCCCAGGACTGATTTCTTCAGCTTGGCTCTGGGGACCCTGTAAAACAAGGTCCAGGTAAGACAAAAAGCAACAGTAATACCTAAGCAGAAACTGACACCACAGTCAATGTAAATTGCAGAAAAAGTAGATCTGATTTCTTCATGAGGTAGTAATATGGGAGGGCACAATCAGGGTAATTGGTTGTAATAATCTATCATTTACTCTACAATGTGGGCATTTAAGTCCCTGAAACAGTTACACTATCTGGGTACCCAGGGGATGGGTAGATGGGCTAGCTAGGACCGTTGCCCTGGATGAGCTAGGCGTTGCAGCTGGTTGGAGCCCTGTGAAGAAAAGAAATAACATGCACCACACCTAATTGTAATCCAAGAGCGGAGTTACTCAATTACCGTGCAAAAGAAAAGAAATAACAAGCAATTAGAAACACACTTTTGATTTAGCTATATGTTGCAGGGAACTAGTCGTTAAGTGGTTAACAGTCATAAAGTCGCATTCTACCATCTTAGGAACATAAGCCAGGGTGAAACACCTTGTTCCGTCCAGCGATTTACCATGCTGGTCCATGCTTTAGTGACATCTACGCCTTGACTATTGCAACTCCCTTTACTTGGGCTTCCTGGGTTGATATCCGCTGCTTGCAGCTAGGTGAAGCAGCTGCTGCAAGGTTAATGACAGGGGTGACTAGAAGGACACTTATTACCCCTGTGCTCTTGCCGATCTGCACTGGCTGCCTATACAGGTGGATCACCTTTAAGTGAGTCTTTTGACCTTCAAAGCCCTGCAGGACTGAGGCCTGACTACTTGAAAGCTTCTGATTCCTTACCACCCGTTCGACAGCTCTGTTCAGCTGACGAGGGTTGCTAGAGGTCTGAGGGTTATATTGAGAGTCTTCTGGGGCTCGGACCTTTGGGTTCATGGTCCCAACCCTCTGGAACTCTCTCTGCCTCGCCGGCTTAGAGAATGCACAACCGTGGAAGCCTTTAAGTGGGATTTTAAGACTTTTAGTGGAACAAGGCTTTTGTGGACTGATGCTGTTATGAACTATCGTTGTTATATGTATATTCTGATTTTATGATTCATTTGTACAGCGCCTTGGTACTTGAAAGGCGCTAAATAAATAAAGTTTTATTATTTATTTTTATTATAACTACCCTGATGATTACGCATGATACCCAAAAACTGGACACAGGATGGGCGATGGTAGAGACAGTAGATGATGATTCTGGATTGCCTGGAAAACAGGGTCCACACGAGGCATCGCAGCATCATTCCTGTTCAGGCATGGAGCAGGACTGATCCCTAGCAGGTCTCTTGCTGATGGTTCTTCACTGTGCAGCAGGGTAGGATGACAGAGCCCTCAAGTGAGGGCCCAGCTGCATTAAGTGGCACGGATTCAGTCTGATTCGAGCTAGGCACAGCTTCCAGTCCTCAGCACATTTATATTTAAAGAAAGATTACTTTACCAGGCAAACACCTCCTCGATCCCGATCATGAAGTCCTACCACAAAACCTGGGAGCTCTGGGGTAGCTGAAGTTGACAGGCGATGCATTTGCAAATCTTCAGTCTTCTACAGGTGCAGCCTGGCCTCTTCCCAGTTACTTGATGGATTCTCCAGAAGCGGATTCAGCCGCTGCGCCCTTTCCTCTCCTCTCCACCGGGCAAAATGCGGCTGCTATCTAGGCCCTCGCACAGTTCTGCCTTTCGATCTCGAGCACGCTTGCCTCGGCTTATCACAAAGCTTCTCTTCCCCATTCCCAACTCAATCTTGGCTTTTCTGTCTCTTCTTCTGCATTGTCGTGCCCATAACCCAGGGCACAACGAAAGAATTCAGAGACAGGGTCTGACATAAAGCTCTCCTTTTTCTCTCCCTGCAGAGAGTTGAATACAGGCAGGCCAGACTCAGCCTTCCCCGCCAAGTCCCCATGCTACTCCATAGGGGCAGCAGCTCCACGAGCTGCTCATTCTTACAGCTCCATCTCAGTTCTGACTTGTGCTGCTGGCAGCTGGGGAATTTCCTCTGATCCAAAAGGTTCAGTTGGCTGATTCAGCGGTCCGGTCACAACATGCTCCCCTATAGGTGCAAAAGGCGCACAGTCCAAAACTACAAATCCCAGAGTCTTGCTTCATATCCCCTCTGTTGCAGGCTCCATTTTAGAGTCCCCAGTACTGATTGGTCCATTCAGCAGTTCAGGACCAAAATGGTGGTGCCAGACAGAAACCCTCAGCTGCAAAAGGCAGGTTAGAACAAACCACATTATTATTACTACTCTAAACGATTACCAGCGGGACGGCTGGGATCTAAGTGGCCTGCTGGGAGCGGGGGTTGCAAGCTTGTCTCCATGGGAGGGGGTCTTAAACCACTTAAAAATGGCAATTTTAACCGACTGTATTTTGCTGTAAATATCCCTTTAAGAAGCGAGCTAGACCTCGGAAAATAGTTTGGCCTAATGGGCATGCAGTGTTGTTTACCTGGACATCCGTATTGATTTGCACATCCGTCAATGAGGACTGTGCAACCTAGGTGGCTCAGATAATGTTTAGGACTTAGAAGAAGGGCTTCAATTATGTCTATTGTGCAAATATTTGACTTCCAAAATACAGGAAGAAAGTCTCCCCCTAACTTCCACATGAGGTAAATTTTGTCCCATTTAGGAAGGTATGAAAGTGACAATAGTTGATTTTTATTTGTGTATAAAGGGCATTTTACTAGCACTAATTTGGAATACCTATACCCTGCACCTCAGAGGTAGTTTGATCAGACCCCAACAACTGAAGTAAATTGGACTTCTTGAGGTTTTACTTTACACCTCCACCCCAAAACTGAACCCCTGCATGAAATATTTTTGGCTAGCTTTTTCAGCAATATATTTTTATGTAAATGGCAGTGATGCAGTTTACTTGTGTTTTTATAGCTTATTATTATCCCCTCTCCGGTCGTGCCTGAAAATAGGCAGGATTTGTCTAGTGCACTTACCGGTCAACAAAAGCTAAATAAATAAATAAAATAAAATAAACATATTTTAGCTTGGCTCCATCTGGACAGTTAAGCGATGGCAGAAGCAGACGAAGTATTCAGCAGCCAGGTGGGACTCTGGCATGGAAACACGTCCCCCTTTTGATTAATTATGATAATAAACAGGCAGCCCTTAAAGGGACAGTACGGAGGCCACACAGGCACTCACGGGCAAACTTTTAAACGCTAAACGCAGGACACCAGCTTGGCAATGAGTATCTGGCAAGCTCATAGGAAGCCTTTTGGAACCCCCTATTGTAGGAGTTACACCTTTCCTTGTTTGGAAAAACTTGGCATCCGCATCAAGTCTGTACCATCACAATAATTTCAAATGCAAATTATATTACACATCTATACCATTAGCATGTTATGTAAATCACATCTTATGCATTAGTCAGCATACTTAACCTGTACTATACATTGAACATACAATCTAATACATCAGTTCTCATTTACTGTGTGAAATACTGTGAATCACAGAGAATATGCATAGCTTCTGATGCCTTAAACAATGCTATACCTGACAAAGATAATTGCTAATGCATCAGAACGCCACTTACAACATTACTATATTTATTCAGGATACTCTAGCTATTTTCTATAGTAACAGCAGTTATGTATTTTTCATACACTTAAATTACTACACTTATTTGCATTGTGCTTCTACAGTCTACATACAAATAGGGGCCCATCCTATGACCCGTGAGCAATGGTGTGAAACCCATTTGGTGTAAACTTTTCAGCAACGTCAGACATTAGTCCTCCTAGCAACTAGAGCATGCTAATTCCAGCGGTGCCTCCAAGATGTAACCCCTAGGTGGCTTTCCCAAGGGCTACTACCGATGTCTACTTGGCTAGTAGCAGGTTAAGGGCCTAGGTTGGGGTGACAGGTGCCTCCACCCAAAGGTCAGGGGTTGGTATGGGTCAAACTAGCCAGGCCACAGCCCTCTGGAACACTGTGACCCCCCTTGTCTCCTACTAATGGCCCACACAATACACAGTGTTTACCTTCACAATACCCCTGATATGTTTGGCACATACACATATATTTGGCACTTACCCCAGGACTGATTTCTTCAGCTTGGCTCTGGGGACCCCTTAAAACAAGGTCAGGTAAGACAAAAAGCAACAGTGCAATACCTTAGCAGAAACTGACACCACAGTCAATGTAAATTGCAGAAAAAGTAGATCTGATTTATTCACGGGGTAGTAACACGGAGGGCACAATCAGGGTAATTGGTTGTAATAATCCTCATTTACTCTACAGTGTGGGCATTTAAAGTCCACAAACAGTTACACTATCTGGGTACCCAGGGGATGGTAGATGGGCTAGCTAGGACTGTTGCCCGAGGTAGCTGGCGTTGCAGCTGGTTGGGGCTCTGTGAAGAAAAAAAAAACATGCACTACACCTAACTGTAATCTGGAGCTGGAGAGCTCAGTTCGTGCAAAAGAAAAGAAATAACAAGCAATCAGGTGACACACTTATGATTTAGCTATATGTTGCAGGAGCTACCCTGATGATTACTTATGATACCCAAAACTGGACACAGGATGGACAATGGTAGTGACAGTAGATGATGATTCTGGATTGCCAGGAAAAGCAGGGTCCACACAAGGCATCACAACATCGTTCCTGTTCGGGCATGAAGCCAGAGCTGATCCCTTGGCAGTCTCTTGCCAATGGTTCTTCACTGTGCAGCAGGGTAGGATAACAGAGCCCTTGTGGCAGGCCCAGCTGCATTAAGTGGCAGCGGATTCAGTCCGATTCGAGCTGGGCACAGCTTCCAGCCCTCAGCACATTTATATGTAAAGAAAAGATTACTTTACCAGGCAAGTGTCTCCTCGATCCCGTTCACAAAGTCACTGCTAAAACCAGGAGCTCTAAGGTAGCTGAAGTTCCTGACAGGCCGCACGATTTAGCAAAATCTTCAGTCTTCTACAGGTGCAGCCTGGCCTCTTCCCAGTTACTTGCTGGGTTTCTCCAGAAGCAGATTCAGTCCAAAGCGTGCCCTTTCCCTTTCACTCTCTCCACAATCCCGAGCTGAAATGCGGGCCGCTAACTGGGCCCTCGCACAGTTCTCCCACTCGGGTGTGACATACTTGCTTGGCTTATCACGAGCTGTCTCTCCCTCGATTCCCAACTTCAATCTGCTTCTTTCTGTCCTTCTCTGCTCTGTCTGCCCATAACTCAGGACACAATGAAAGAATTCAGAGACATGGTCCGACACAAAGCTCTCCTTTTTCTCCCTGCAGGAGAGCTGAATACAGGCAGGATAGACTCAGCCTTCCCACCAAGTCCCACTCTACCCCTTGGGGCAGCAGCTCCACGAACTGCTCACTCTTACAGCTACAGCTCAGTTCTGACTTGTGATGCTGGCAGCTGGGGAATTTCCTCTGACCCAAAGGTTCGGTTGGCTGATTCAGCGGTCAGTCACAACATGCTCCCCTATAGGTGAAAAGGCGCTAACAGTCCAAAACTACAAATCCCAGAGTCTTGCTTCATATCCCCTGTTGCAGGATCCATTTTAGAGTCCCCTAGTACTGATTGGTCCAATCCGCAGTTCAGGACCAAAATGGTGGTGCCAGACAGAAACCCCTCACTGCAAAAAGGCAGGTTAGGACAAGCCACATTATTATTACTACTCTAAGCGATTACCAGCAATTAGTCAAATCTTTTAGCAGGGCTCCTTCTACTGCACAGTGCGATGGCAGAAAGCGGGCAAGTATTCAACAACCGGGTGGGACTTGGGCATGGGAAACACAGTCCCCTTTTGATTAATTGTGACTACAAACAGGCAGCCCTTAAAGGGACAGTACACGGAGGCCACACAGGCACTCACAGGCAACCTTTTAAACGCTAAATGCAGGACACCAGCCTGGCAACGGGCATCTGGGCAAGCTCACGGAAGCCTTTTTGGGAACCCCCATTTGTGGGGTTACATATCTATTTAAGATAAATGTTTTTTCTTGGTCCTCCTCCATACACTCCCCTTATCCCCTTTGATCTTAGCAATGCACCCTCTGGACTTTCTCCTTTCACTAATATATCTATAGAAAGGCTTATCCCTTATTTTACTGTTTGTGCTAGTGTTTCCTTGGTTTTGGCCTTTGCCTGCCTTCCCTGCTTCCCTAAGGAAAGTTTGGTATGCCTCCTATCTTCATCCCTCTGTGTTCCCTTATATTTCCTGAAGACCAGCCTTTTGGCTCTGACCTTTCTGCTACTGTTTTTGAGAACCAAAGTAGTTTCCTCCTTGTTTTGCTTTTGCTTTTCTCCCTAGCACAGTGGGATGTTGCTTCAAGTATTGTATCCTTAGTGAATCCACAGAATCATAGGAGTCATAGCAAAATACAAGTCATAAGCTGTTCGCCATTAAGACTTGACAATTTGTTTGTCTCTTTCCCCATTTTCATTGGGATACCATAAAGCCCAATCCATTATGTTTCCTCATTGTGTATCTAGTGATCTTTAATCTGGTCCATGTTAGTACTCTGGACCACCTCATTTGGCAGTCCATTCACTCTTTAAGCACCCTCTGGTTAAACCACTGCCTCCTGTTGTTCTCCTTTAATCTTTCACCATACAGCTTCACATGATGCCCCTAAATGTCCTATCTGCTACTTTCCTTTTAAGTTAAGACATTCCCATAGGTCTAGGTTTTGAAAAGCTTTAAATACAAGGCAAAAGTATCCTCTCAGCCTCCTGTACTATAATGAGTACAAGTCAAATTCCCTCAACCTCATGTCATAGTCCATTTCTCTAGCTCCATACACCACTTTGGTCACCTCCTCTCATACCCTCCAACCTCTGTCTAGATCTTTTACTGTGTGGTGCCCAAAACTGCACAGTGATACTCTGTCTGTGGCCTAACCAGAGATTTGTAAAGTGGCAACAACACTTGTCCGACTCTGTTCCTAATATTTAGTTTTATGCAGCCCAGCATTTCTGTTTCTTTCACCCACTTTTACACAGTGAACATCAAATTTCAAATTGTTGCCTACTGTCACTCCTAAAACTCTTTGGTTTTCAGTCTTTAGAGTTCCAATCTATTTAAATAGTACTCAGCTTTTAGATTCCCCATGCCAAAATGCATGATTTTGCATTTTCTACATGAAAGAATAGACTGTTTGAGTTTGCCCTGGCTGATAGCCCATCTGCTGTATTTCTTGTTGAAATCTTGTTTCCTCAATTGCAGTGACTAGTGCACCCATCTTAATGTCCTCAGCAAATTTCCTGAGTCATGCATTTTCACTGCATCCAAAGTGCTACAGAAATGTTAAACAGTAGGGGCCCAAAACCCGAGCCTACGCTCCTCTTATTATCCTCATCCATTCAGAAGTATGCCCCTTAACCTTTACACATTGCATCCTTTCTTTTTTAACTTTATCTTTATTCTTACCCACAGCTCTCCCTTCTTGGAGACACCTACGACCTTATCAGCCTCACTCCCACCTACCCGCAATGACCGGTGCAGATCCATCCCCATGGAGCCGTGGCTATACCCCCAGGCAGGTATGGGGAGCCCTCACACCCCGATGCTCTATGTTTCATCAGCACGCTGTCTCCGGGCAGGTAGGGGCATTGAAGGTTGGGGCCTGGTGCTTCATCTACTGGGAGGCTACAAGGTTTTTCCTGATGTTCTCTCGACGTGCCAGGTCCCCGGATGCCAAGGCACTGAAGCTCCGAGTCTGGCATGTCACCCCTCTGTTGGAGCATCAGGCTTGCTGTACCTCGGTCTCCACCCGGGCCAGACAAGAGCCGAGATCTGGTACCCCTCCCACCGGAGAGGACAAGCAGTCCTTGAGCAGCTCAGTCCTCCCCTCCGGCCCGCCTCCAGCTCCCAGGCTCATTCCTGAACCAGGTCGCTGGCGTCATAGTGGAAATCCAACCTTTCTTGGCAGAGCAGGCCCACATTGCATACTTTCACTCAGCCGTTCAGCAATCCAGTCTAAAAGGTTTGGAGAAATTCCTACTTCTTTAGTGTTTCCAGTAGCTTAGTATGTGACACTGAATCAAAGGCTTTGAGAAGTCCATATACAGGACATCCACGGTATCCCCTGATCTACTGCCCTGCTTATTGGCTCTTGAAAGATCTGTAGGCATGACCTCCCTCTCTAAATCCATGCTGATGTATAGCCACCAGTCCTGTTACCTTTATAAATTCCTCCATGTTCTTTTTGATTATTGATTCCAATATTTCATTAATTATAGGGATTATACTGACAAGTCTATAATTTCCCATTTGTCCCCGATCTCATTTTGTATATTGGGGTTACCTGTACCAGTTTCCAGTCATCGACCACTTTCCCTTGATCAAGGGAACTCTGAAAGATGTCCATGGCTGGGGATGCAATTACCTCAGCTAGATTTTTAAGAAAAGCTGGATGGAGACCATCTGGGCCCTGAGATTTATTCTAGTTCAAATTCTTAATTCTTCTATGATATCCTGTAAGTTTAATTTGATTGTACCTCCATTGTTCTGTCTGCAGATCTTTGGTATTCTTCCTTCTTGGGTTGGCTTACACTTAGAAAATGTTTATTAAATTAATTTGCCATTTCACCATAATCAATAATCGTTAAGCCATTTACTACCAAGGGCCCTACCTGAATCCCTCTACTCTGAGGTCTTCTGACTCCAGTGATACTATAAAGGCAGAGACAGACAGTCCTCAGCACTTAGTAGACCACTGGTGAAGCTGTCCACATCGATGTCTCCCATGACAGTTCCAACAATGAATGCTCTTCATGCACAATAAAGTATCATGCCTCACATCCAACAGCACAGCAAATCACTCAGCTGATTGCAGAGATGATGGCATTGGATCTCCAGCCTACATACGCCAGTTGTGGAAGATATTGGCTTCAGACGGCTTCCCAACTATTTGCACCACATTATCAGATACCATCTCATACTACATTTTCACGGAGTGTATTGCCACAACTGTATGATGGTGTGCAATCTGCTGTTGCTGCTCTGCTTGCAGAGGCTGTTGGTGGTGTTTTCACTGCACATCAGATATCTGGACTACCAATAGTCCCTACATGCCTATCTCTCCTTAACTGCACACTGGTGTGTGCTACAGCCTGCTGCTGCTGTTTCCAACGCATCACCTTGTGGCTCTCCCTTGCCCCCCAACACAATCTGGTAGTCTCTTAGGTCAGATTTGCAGAACATTGGACTGATGGAGGAAGACCACAGAGCACATAATATTCTCACATTTCTGCAAGACATGTTGCGGTCTTGGACTAGTGGTAACACCAATTTAAAAGTTTTTTTGTTACCGACAATGGCACAGACATGGTGAAAGGTATCAATGATGGTCATTTTGTGAGCATTCATTGCTTTGCACACACTGAATTTAGTGATGACTCATGCACTGCATAACAGTACTAGAACCAACAACATATTATCCACAGCCTATTTCACCTGCAGCCTTTTCCATCACTATGTAAAAGCCACTAACAAATTATGAGAAGTTCAGGAACACCTTGGTCTACCCCAACATCCTATAATACAAGATGTTAGCACACGGTGGAATTCTTCATACCTGATGCTTTCAAGACTGCTGGAGCAAAAGCAGGCACTACACAAAATGTCTATGGAGGCAGACATTGGAGGGGTCCTAGGACATCAAGATTGGTTAGTTCTTGAGGGCATGGTGAAGGTTTGTGTGCCATTTGAGAGGAGTACATGTAACCTAAGTGCTAGCCATGAGTCTTACTTAGTCAAGTTATCCCAGTTGTGCGATTCTCAGAAGAGCGTTATAACGGTTTTTGGCTGACAATACATTCAGTACACAAGAGGTCAATGAGCTTGCTATTCATTTCAGTGCAGAACTTAATGCAAGGTTCACCACAGTCATGGATACTACCATCACATGTTTGCTACCATGTTACTCTAGGTTCAAATGTGAGATCCTTCATATAGCCATGGACATTCACAGTGTGACTCATTTTAGGCAACAGCGGAGTGAAGAGTTAAATAGTGCCATGCAGACAGTGAGACACTTAGAAGGGGAAAAGATGCTCCAGTTCAGGTTCCTAAGGAGAGAAACAGGCATGTGGTGGTTTGGAATTGGATGGTACTGGTGGAGATGGGGAAAGACAGCATAGTGGCAGTGCAGAGGAGTGACTGGGCATTACTCAGCACATCATTGCCTCGACAGCAACACAAATGCTCAGTCTCAGACTATCTCTTCAGAAAACATTTCATCATGGCTACTTTGCAGAATAAATTGAGCCATTTGTGGTTGATCCACTGCACTACTGGATTCAGAAAATGAACTCCCTGTCCTCACCTGGCACAACTTGCTTTAAAATACCTAAGCTGCCCTCCTACAAGTGTGCCATCCGAGGATGTTTAGCACTACTGGTGACGTTGTTGAGTCACACCGTTCAGGCTGGACCCTCAACATGTTGACCAGCTAGTGTTCATTAAGCTAAATTTACCGTAGCTGGCCACAAATATGATCGGCCTACATAAAGCTGGTGGTACAGTACAGCTCTCAATCTGCCTAATGTTATGACAGAGTAATACTAGTGGCTCACACTTTCTTTTTCTATCTCATTAAATATTTAATTTAAAGGTAACTCTCCATTTCTGGCATATAACTGCAGGACCACCATGATGCCCTCTTAATTTAGAAGCATTTAAACATTGTATCATGTTTTAGTGCACTTACTATTATTGTGGAAAGGCTTACTAGTTAATGCACGCAGCCTCGGTAATAAACAAGACAAACTCATTTTTGTTTTCGAGAGTCCAGTATTCATATCTGTGGTATAACAGAGACATGGTGGCAAGGAGGACACCTGGGATAGGCATATCCTGGCTATAATTTATACAGTAGGGAAAGGGTTAATATAAGGGAGGTGGTGTAACCCTTTACATTTCTGATAATATTCCCTTTGAAATCTGGATATATCTCAATGGGAATCTGCGGAGATCCTCTGGGTTAAAATTTCACCACCACATGACACCAATATTAACATAGTTGTCTACAGGCCACCGTCTAACTCTCATAGCAAGGACATACAACTCCTAGACTTCTTAAAGAAGTTTGATTCATCAGACAAAACTATTCTGTTGGGCGATTTTAATCTGCCCAGGATTAATTGGAGCATGCAAAAGTTAAAATTTCGGTAGAGCAGCTTTCCGGACTCATTTAACTTAGCGAGTTTTGACCAGTTTGTAATAGGGGTACTAGGGACAACAATATACTGGACCTAGTTTTGCACAATATGGTAAATAACGTCTGGGATTATCAGGTTTTAGCACCTCTAGGTTCTAGTGACCATTCTATGGTCAGCTTCCGTGCAAAGGGAACTTAGGCAAATCAGTTGATAAAACTTTAATTTATAACTATGGTGCTGCCAACTTTAACAGTATGAGAAATGAGTTATCATAATGGGAATGGGAGGATGATTTTACCAGTCAATCAGTCCATCAAATGTGGGATTTGTAACTAAACAAAATTACTAGTGTAACAAAAGATATGTACCTTCCAGTATGAAATACACTAAGACTAGAAAGAGTTTCCCACCCTGAATGTCATTTAGGAAAGGAAAGTTTTACAGAAAAAATAAATCCTTCAAGGAATGCTGGAAACCTTCAAAATGCCCTAAAGGAATCCAAGAAACTAATTAGTAATGCTAAAAAACATACAAATTATAGTTAGCCATCAGAATAAAAGATAATTACAAATCTTTTATTCTTATGTTAACAAAGAAAAGCATTTGTCAATGCAGAATGTTGTCTTGCTGGTTTTGGCATTGGTCTTGCAGGAGTTAGAGAGACACATAATAGAAGTAGCAGTGCAGTATAGAACCAACATCAACCCCACCCCACCATGCAGAGAGTGACAGGCATTGGGTTTATGCGTTTGGGTTGCTGGCCATAAACGCTCATGCTATTTCACCTCACCCTACCCTGCAGAGTCTGACAAGTGTTGCGTTGTGCCTTGGGGTCATCTGGCCATATGCTCACCCCATTTCATGGAAGTATATTGAGATAGGTGCAGCATGGGAGAATAGGTTGAACTTTGGGGCAGAAGAGTCTAAGGCACATCTTGATGCCTGTCAGTGCCTGCATGGTAGAAGTGAAGGACCAATGGCACAAGCAGTACAGCAGACAATCCAAAGACACACCCTGATGCCTGTTAGTCTGTATAGGGTGATATGTAATAGTGAGAAACCTTAATGCCCTGGGGTGTGTGTTGGTATTTGCACTCAAATTTTAACACATGGCCTTTTTGTGACCCCACCTCATGAAAGCATTTGGGACATCTGTTCATGAACAATGCCCTGTGACTTTGTTAATCTGTCTCAAATGTTGATTTCCCACAGCGACACAGCCATTCTGCACCACATGAAAATGTCAGCTGCACCATTGATAAGGAGGTGTGAAGAGATGGCAATGTGGGAAGTCTGGAGTGAAAATATTAACATTCTCGGTTACGAATGTATGTGAGAACTGCACATTGTACACTTTAACACAGTCATTTAGTGGAATTATTTCACCAAATTTTTAACAAAGCCCCTTGAGATCTCTGCTCATGAACAGTGTCACTATGATTATCTTAATCTACCCAAATGTTGATTTCCCACAGCGACCGTGTGTGATTGTGCGCCAGATGTGTGAAACTACATTTCAGGCAGGATGTGACAAATGACAGCTGAAGCATTCATAAGAAGGCATGCAAAATGACAATGTTGAAAAATCTGGAGTGAAAATATTAAAAATTTTCGAACTTACTACTGTGCATGGACACTGCGTAACGATGCTTGTACCATAGTTATTTTATTGAATTTTTCACCAAATTTTCAACATAGGTATTTTGGGACCTCTGTTCAAGAAAGTGTAAGTGTGCTTTTCTTACTGTGTTCTGAATATTGTTTTCTACAGCGAGTGCGCCACTGCATGCTGGATGTGTGAAAACACAGTTCAAGTAGGATGTGGGAAATGAAAGCTGTACTGTTCATAAGAAGGTGTGAAAAATGGCAATGGTGAAAATCTGGAGTACAAACATTAAAATTATCGAAGTTATGAGCATGTATTCAAACTGCACAATGCATGCTTGTAAAACAATCATTTTATGGATGTTTGTCACCTAATTTCAACATAGCCATTTTAGGACCTCTGCTCATGAACAGAGTCACTGTGATTTTCTTAATCGGTTCCAAACACTGATTTCCACAGTGGCCATGCTATTCTGCACGGAGGTCGCAACATTTGGACAGGATGTGAAAAATGACAAAGGTGCGTGAACACTCGCAATGCACACTCATAGCACAGTCATCTAATGGACTTTCATCACCAAGTTTTCAACATAGGCATTTTAGGACTTCTGCTCATGAACAGTATGACTGTGATTTTCTTACTCTGTCCCGAACACTGATTTCCCACAGTGGCCATGCTATTCTGCACCGGAAGTGCGAAAACACATTTGACCAGGATGTGAAAAATGTCAGCTGCACTGTTCATAAGGAGGTGTGGAAAAATGCCAATGTTGAAAATCTGGAGTGAAAATAATACAGATGCGTGAAGCTCTGGTCTGTGAGACTGAGCAACACACGCTCGTAAAGTCATTTTTTGTTTTTTTTTCACCAGATTTTCAACATAGATCTTTGAGAGCCCATCTCATGAACAATGGCATTGTTGTTCTCATATTTCAGTCCCGAAGGTGATTCTGCACAGTGACTGCAAAATCACCTTCAGGACCAATAACGAATGACAGTGACTGAATTCATGAGGAGGGGTCCCAAGAACTGCATGTTGAAAATGTAGTCTCAAAAGTTCCAAAATGCCTGAGATATGCACCAAAGTTGAAAAAAACTATTTATGCCATTATACAGCTTACCAGCATTTCTTCAGTTCACAGTCGGCTTTGAAGAGTGCAGACGTGTTCCCGGTCCACAGAAGATCATTAGGCAGTCTCCAGAGGTAAGTATGGAGTGAGGGTGTGGTGGGAGGTTAGGCATGCAGTGGGTGGGTGCGGGTTGGGGAAGGGTACTGCAGACTGCAACGATCTTTCTACTTTTACAGGAGAAAAAAGCATTGTGGGAAGGTTTATTTTTACAGGTACATTTGACACACTGGGGTGGGCTCCAAGCGTGTCACTTGTGTGTTTTTGAGGGGGACTGTAGTCGACAGGAATTGGGCAGTCAGTCGGCAAACAAAAGACTGTCTGGGGAGGATGATGGCCGACGGGGATTGGGCATCCTGTCGGGCATGGCAAATGAACTGGGAGGGTGGGTGTCACCTGCGGGGTTTTCTTCAGAGGGAGGACTGTAGCTGATGGGGATTGGACACCCTGTTGGCAAACAAAGAGTGTTTGGGGAATGATGCAGATGGGGATTGGACTCCCCATCGGCAGATGAATTAGGAGGGGATTGTAGCCTAAGTCGGCTTTTCTGGGAATGTCGAGGTGTATGACACAGCCGCCATGTCGCACAGAAACCTACACCACAGGAGGCATGACCTGCAATGAGGTGGTACTCCCTCATTGCAGTGGCTAAAACCTTTCAAGGTGGGACACACTTTGCACTCCTGTCATAGACAGCATGCAACTAGTCGTGCCACGACCCAGCCCCAAAAAACAGTGGCGCCACAGGCCAGAACAGGACCATGCCTCCAAAACTTACATTCTGAAGAGTCAAGAATACAAAGTTGCTTTTGCAGGCATGATGTCATAAAAAGGTAGCAAGTGAAATTAGGTCTCTTAAAAAAGTGACGGTCTTCATCTCGGATAATAAGGGCATGGTTGAGCACTATAACACTTATTTTTCTTTTGTTTTAATATACTAACAAAAAGCACTAATAAGCATTTAACTAGCTACGATGAGCGTAGAATACAGTTGAGGAATCAGACATAAGTGACAGATTGAAGAAATTAGATATCGAATAAATGACACATCCCAGACCGACTGCACCCTAGAGTTATAAAGGAGCTTGCGATAGACCTGGCACCCCTCTTAACTTTCTTATTCCAGGAATCCATTAACCAGGAGAGGTTGTAGAGGTTTGGAGAGAGGCTGAGGTAGTGCCAATTCACAAAAGGTTTCAAGATGAGATTGGTAACTAGAGGACTGTGAGTTTGACTACTGTACTGGGTAAAGTTTTAAAGGGTGTTATCAAAGATCATATTACCGAATTGTTACATAAATCAGGAATAATTGATCAGTTACAGCATGGGTTTACCATAGCTCATGCCAGACAAACCTTTTAGATTTCTATGCAGGGTCAGTAAGGCACTTGATGATAGGCACTCGTGGACGTTATCTTTCTGGACTTTGCCTAGGCATTTGATAAAGTCCCTCATGGATAATTAGTCGATGCATTAATTGATCAAGGTATTCAGGAACCTGCCATGCTGGATCAAGAATGGCTGATCAACAGGTCACAGAGAGTATGAATCAAAGGGGACTACTCTGATTGGGTGGAGGTACCTAGTGGAGTTCCACAGGGTTCCTTGTATGGCTCTGTTGTTTAATATATATATATATATATATATATATATATATCTTCCATGGGCACTAAAACAGGGCATGGCTCTAAATTTGCTGATGATACTAGACCAGGGCTGGTGATTAATACAAAACATGATGCACTAACCTTACAGACAGCACTTAGGGACCTTAAACACTGGGCTATAAATAAAAGGCTGACCTTTAATAATGACAAATGTACAGTGATGCATCTGGGTAAGAGAAACCATATGTTTAAGTATGTATTGGGAGGGGTTGATCTTAAATCAGTCTTGGATGAGAGAGATCTGGGTATCAGAGTAAGCAATGACTTTAACTTCAAACTTCATTGAAACCAGGTAATCAAAAAGCTAGTGGCATTTTGCATTGCATTAATAGACATATTTAGAGCAAGGCTAAGGAGGTATGGTTCCCATTGTATACATCACTGGTAAGACCCCATACTGAGTACTGTTCACAGTTTTGGCACTGGGGCTAAAGGGGCATAAATGCTCTTGAAAAGCTCCAAAGAAAGGCAACACATCAATGAAGTATAAGGCAAATCTTACCAAGAAAGATTACAGACATTGGAGTTGTATTCCTGGATAATCGTAGGCTCAGGGCAGATATGTGTCTCATTTTGGAGCACTGATAGATGCTCTGTTATGGTAACAATTAGGACTAAGACTAAGGGATGGTATACTGCACAAGGGCTCATCCTTTGCAATTATATGGAGGAAAATATAACACCAATAGAAGGAAGCACTGGTTCAGTGTTAGGGTGGTTAAGGTTTGGAATGAGCTGCCTGTTGAAGTAGTGGCAAGCAAGACCATGGCTGAATTTAAGACCAAATTAGATAACCACCTGATTACAAATAATATTACAGGGTATAATTAGAACTTTTGACAAGCTTTATTGGATCTACAGTATTAGTCTTGAAGAGCCAGTACACTTCTATGTTCATGTAATCTATGTACTTTAGGTTACTAATTATCTGTTAGAAAAGGACTGCTTGGCCCACACAGTCTGCCCAGATTGTCCATTCCTGCCTTATTGGTCTCTTCTGCAGACCCAACATTTATTTATTTATTTAGCAAAGTGTTTCACCAGGAAAGGCACACTGAGCAACAAGTTGCTTATCTCCAAAAGTCCCTGGGATGAGCATAAGGGAGATACAACATACAATAACATATCGAGTGCATATAACAGTTAGTACAAATTACAGTGAGGCATGTCAGATTTAGCAGTTCAAAAATATAACACGGAAAAACAATTCACATTGAAGTGCTGTAATACAATACAATTAAATGCATACATAAAGGAGCAGAGCAGAGAGCAGAGAAGTGCAACAGAATGAGGGCAGTTAGTTAATGGAAGATATCAATACAGTGAGCCAGCTGGAACAGGAGGAGCTTGGCTACAGGTACAAATTACCATGAAAGAGTTATAGGGCTAAGGAGATGGAGGGAACAGAGCATAGCCTCAGGTACAATTTATAGTGAGAAAGTTTTGTAGGCTTTAGGAGATGGAGTGGTAGGAGGAAGAGAGACAAATCTGTGGAGAAAGGGATTTTCCAAAGCTTAGGGAAGCGATGCAGAAAGCCATCTGTCCAATTATGGTAGACCGCCAAAGAAAACCAGTATGCAAGAGTCATATGACCTAAGGAATGATCCAGTGAGAAGTATAGATAGTGAGGAGGTAAGATATGGAAGGAGCAAGCAAACCAAAATTTAGATGTGAATTTGGTGCAGTGGAGGTGGTGATGATTTTCTAAGGAGGAGAAAGCCAAGGAGTGATAGAGGATACAGTGGTGGGTGAGAGAAGAGGCATCTAGAGCAAAACGACAGAAGGAGTTAAAAAGGAATCCAATTTGGTTAAGGAGGACTTGGCAGTGGCACCTGAACTACTTCACAGTAGTCAAAGGTAGGTAAAATCATCTTCTGGACTAGTTCACGCCTGGCCAGTAGCAGAATGCAGCTACAGTTCCTAAAGCAACCCTGCTGCCTCCCCTGCCTGTTTCCTTTGAAATACACCCTGTGCCTATCTCTCTGCATGCTTGAAGCCCCACAATGTTTTTGCCGCCATCACTTATGCTGGAAGTCTCTGATAAGCATCTACAGTACAATGCCTTCCGTGAATATATATTTCTTCACATCTGTCTTGAACTCCCCTAGCTTCATCACATGCCCCCATTGCCCCTGGTACTGTTGCTCGTTCTCATTTGAAAGAGACTCCCTTATGTGTCCTCTTCACCCCTGTGAGGTACTTGCATAGGTCTCTATCATGGCACCTCTCGCTTCTCTCTTCCAGGGTGCACATACATCCACTTACGCCAGTGCCATTTTAGGTGCCCTAGACAATACACAAAATGTCACCTCATCTACAGCCTTTGATCAATCTATGATGACCATCTGTCACCTGACCACTGACCAGTGCAGTAATTTGTTGCCTTTTGGGTGGTTGAAAGGCTGTTGGGAGTGTTCATGGCAGAATTAACTATTGTGTTTCAAAAGGAAGGAAGAGGTGGACTTTAACAGTGTTACAATGTCTTATTTAAAAACTTATTTGGGGCCAAATAATGAATATCTGGAGTCCTGAATATGAATATTCATCAAACTATTCAAATTAAGGTATTCTCAAACCCTTATTAATTAGAGGCGAGAACAGGCGGTTTTTCATGCAGAGTTCAAGGTGACAGGGAAGGAGGTGGCAAACAAAAAGTGGGCACCTTTGGTGGAAGTGCACTGGGGCCTTTGAAGGCAGATGGCCAGTTCAGTCAGAGGTAGTTTATGGGCTTAATGGGGAGCATTAGCTGGAAGCTGGCCTGCCACTGCAAAGCCTCCCCTGTGAGCATGGGATATATATGTATATTCTTTGCAAAAAACTTTGTTAATAGACCAGTTAGGGGTTCAGATTAAAGTGACAAGAGTAGGAAAATGTGGTCTTAGGGTTTTCAACCTTAACACCCCTCCCCTACCTGCAGGCAGCAAAGGAAAAATACTATTACAGTTTTCACATCTCTTGAGTCTCAGAATTCAGGCCTGGCATGTTCTTTGGTTGTCAGTCCTAACACTCACCCCATTTCAACAGTAAAGAAGCTGATATGTGCAGACTATATGAGAACTGGGTGAGCATTAGGTTGACAAATCCAAGGAACACACCAGGCCTGATTTGCAAAGACTCAGGAAAGGTGAAACCATAAAAGGTTTTCCTTTGCTGCCTGCAGGTGGGGTGTTAGGGTTGGAACCTAACACCACATTCTCCTACTTTTGTCACTTTAATCTGAACTCTAACTGGTGCACTAACAAAGTATTTTTACAAAATGTCCTTACTTTTAAGTAAGTATAATCATATCCTTGCATGAACATATCTATTTGCTTAAGGAAGCACAGTGCCTGGAGCTTCCATCCTCTAATAGATTCATACATCCATGTTGCTGAGGAGGCACCTGACCTGTGGGACTTATGCTTCCATTTTCCCAAAACTTTTGTATGGTTAATTGAACTTCCAATGTTATCTTAAGGAGTTCTGCTTTTTAATTTTATGTTTTTTATATGGCCTTTAAATTTTGGGGGCAGACCATTATGTGTTACCTGTGTAGCACTCATTAAGAAATTTGTTGTGATATATATAGATTGTCCCTTAACTTCAAATATTGAGGGAGTTATGACTTGTTGAAGTTGAAATGGAAAAAACTATGTCCAAATTATTTTTGTATGAACCAATCATTTTCATATGAATAAGACAACCTCATAAAATGGATCCTTCATATGAAAACAATTTTGAAAAATTAAGCACAAATTATTTTTTGTATGAAGCATCTTTTTTCATATGAATGAAAAACTCAAGAAAAAGGATTCCTTCATATGAAGAAAGAATCTAAAAAAAAAACTAAGTCCAAATTATTTTTCGTATGAAGGATCTTTTGTGAGTTTTTTCATTCATATGAAAATATAATTTGACAGTGTTTTTTATATTCTTTTTCTTATAAAGGATCCTTTTCATGACATTTTCATTTATACAAAAAGGATACCTTCATACAAAAAGAATTTGGACTTAGTTTTTATTTTCAGATTATTTTCTCATATTAGGGATCCTTTCTCATGAGGTTGTTTCATTTATATGAAAATATGAAAAAGAATTTCATACAAAAAGGATGCCTTCATACAAAAAAAAGAATCTAAAACAAATTAAGTCCAAGTTTTTTTTTGTAAGAAGGATCTTTTTCTATATGGTCCATTCCTGTTTTGCGGGGCCATACAAAAAAGAAAACGAGACTAGAAAAAAGATTTAAAATGTATGAAAACAAATTTCTGGTAGTTTTTCCAAAATGAAATACAGACCTCACCTACTGGGGTCATGATTAGCAAGATATATGTATTGGTGTCTCTGCAGAATCTCATTTTCTATTTATTTTATTTATTTATTTAAGTCTTTGTAACTGGATAAGTACACTGATCCAGGGACTATTTTCAGGCATGACCCAGGCCACACAGGTGGCAGTTACAGAGGTAGTGACAAGTTATACAATGAGTGCAAGCCATGTGGATATACAAACATCATTGGTCAACAAAGTGGATATACAGACATCTTTGGTGAACAAAGAAAGTAATATAGGAAAGTAAATTAATAAGAGGCTGAATAAAATCAGTGCATCATGATAAGCAACAATTATTATACAATTATTTACTAGGATAAGTGGCCAGTGCAAATTAATGCATGATGTAAAAAAAACATACAATACAATAGCCAAGTGGGAAAGCCAAGAAGCAGGTAGTAAGGGATGTAAACAGGAGTCCAAAGAAATGAGAGGCAGGAGGCCAAAGCAGCCCAAGATGGAAAAGACAGAAAGGGTGTGTGTGTGTGTGTGTGTGTGTGTGTGTGTGTGTGTGTGTGTGTGTGTGTGGTGTGTCCTAAGCTAGCAACGGCATGTGGCCTCACTCAAGCAGCCAGGATTTTAGATGTGTCTTGAAAGTGGCATGGGAGTCCGGAGTGGTTGGGCAAGGGGTTTCTGTTCCACAGAGTGGAGCAGCTACAGATAATGCTCTGCTGCCCATAACCAAGGGGACCTTCAGGATATCCAGTGGGGAGGGACTGAGGATCCACGCAGATACCTCGAGGGAGTTCTGGTCTTGAAAAGAGAGCGATAAGGAGGCTTCATCATGCCTGATGGCACTGTCCAGGAGGCAGCCAAGCCCGTGAATCAAATCTGCAGCATAGTGGGAGCCAGCCAAAATCTGGTAGAAGTGGCAGTGGTGAGTGGAATATAGTGCCAGTAGAGTGAAACAACATATGGTTTACGTGGAGCAGAGGCACGCACACAAGGCTGAGGATGTGTGAGTAAATAGGAGAGCTATAGTCAATCAGGGGTAGCAGGTTGCCTTGGGCAATGGCTAAACAGGCTTCCTTGGTCAGGAGTGACTTTATCCGATAAGCTGCACCAATTATCTGGTTAATATGGTGGATAACAGAGTAGATATGATCAAAAAGGAGAGGGATGGGTCCAGGATAACTCCAAGATATCTGAAAGTTAGTACATTTTCAAGTACAGTCTCATCCAGTGAGAATACTGAGAGGGTGGACACAGCCTTGGTAACCTTAGATAAGAAGGGTTTAGATTCAAATAGCATGGATTTAGTCTTTTAGCATTAACAATTAGGCAATGTGAGGGAACCAGGTGCACATTGCAGAGTAGTTATTGGATAAAGCCTCTGGATATATTTCTCAAGAGCCTTGTCACTAGTGAAAAGAACAAAATCATCTGCATAAAATAGGGCATCACAACTGAGACAGTCAGAGGAGACAGTTTATAAACAGGGAGAATAAGAGTGGCCCAGGATGGAGCCCTGGGGTACACCAGTAGTGACTGGGAGGGCAGGGAGGTGGAAGGTCCTACACATACTGACTGAGATCTATCTGAGTGGTAACTTTGGAACCACTGCATGGTCTCAGTAAAGCAGCCAGGGGTGTGGAGTGGGAGAAGAGCAACAGGGGTGTGGTTGACCACGTCAAAACTTTAGACAGGTTGACAAAGACGGCACCCGTTGCCCTTCAAGGTTCATGTTCTTAAGAATATGATTGGTAAACAGGGCAATGGCAGATGTGGTGGAGTGATTTTGTATAGTGGCAATACAAAAAGAATGTTTTCTCATGAAAACCAATTACCCCAATACAAAAAGATGTTTTTTCATATGGAGCAAATTCTTTTTTCATTCCAAGCAGCTATCAAAAAATCCGATTGAGCATGATCAGAACCAAAATTTAAAAGTCGATAACTTTGGAACAGATTAATATTTTTCTCAAACCAGAGAAAGGCATCACTGTGGGCCATGCCTTTGTACTCTGAAAATTTCAGAACAAAATTCAAAATGATCTGGGCACTAGGTGATGACAAAAAAACTTGCAAAAAATCCTGATCTTTTCACTTTTTCACTATCGGATTAGGGATGGCGGAACCAAAAAGGTCTTGACCCTTATTATAAGGATGAGGATCTAGGTCAGAATCTGATTAGTTCTGATTGGTTCTGATTCAAATCAGAACCTTCAGGAAATTGATGAAAATAACCACAACTACAGCAGCGAAACATTGAAAATAAAGTATTTTTCTTACCTGTGTATGATCTGTGTTTCTGACTCCATTTTATGCATTTGCCTGATGGCTATATAATTCACTTGTGCTTGTGTTTGTTTCCCTTACCCTTTTGGTAGAGGGGCATGGAGGGTAACTCTGATTAAACACATCCCAAGCCTCCCATCATGCCCCAGGAATTGTGCATATTCCCAGCCACCCTATTGGATAACACTCTCCCACCCCAGTATGCAGCACATTTCTGATCCCTCCTGTCTGGTAACACCCACACTGCCCTAGTACTGTATGTAGTTACACCCTGCCACAGCATGCATACCTCTACCACTTCACCTGCTGATGTTCTACCAGATGTCCACAGTTTGGTTTCAAATACTTTAAATGATTTCTTTATAGACCTTTTGGGTTTGGAGGTTCTGGCTAAATGGATACAACTGATGTCATTGAGCTGGATAGGAATCTTCGACACAGCATCTTCCCTTTAGGTTTAAGCAATTAATGCTATCCAAGTGAAAAGGAATTACTTAAGAACGCATCCACACAAATCCACAGGTCTAGATAATTTAGAGGGTTGATTTTAAAATAGCTGCTCCATCATTTACTCTAGCACGCCTTCTCTGGTCAGTCTCCCTCACCCCCCATTTCTCCCTATACCTTATCGCTTTCTTCCCCACCCTTCACCTCTACTGCAGTGCCTACTCTCTCTCATACCTCCTTTCTTCACCCCACTGCCAGATATCCTGTCCCTCTGAACTACTGGAGAAGGTACTTGTGGCTGCTTATTCTACCCCCTCATAAAGTGGTTGTTTTGTTACTTAACTTGTACCTACAGTACGCTTTGAGTTATTCTGTAAGTTCTGAATCCAGGCTGTATTGTTTATTGTAATGTACCTTTGCTTTCTCAAAGGTCTTTTTCTGAATCACTAAATAAATAAAATAAAATATATAGCCTCCCCAATCCTATCTATATTCAACTGAGTTTGCAATCAGGCCAGTTTCAACTTTTGAAGACCAGTAAAATAATGCCAGTCTATAAGGCAGGTGACAAAGCAGTTCCAAACAACTACTGCCCCATTACAATTTCCATCCTTTCCAAATGTTCAGAGAGATTGGTAAACAAGCAAATGTGGGATTATATGGACAAATATGGCTTATTTACATGTTATCAGTCAGGTTTCCAAAAGGGTTTTCAACCACATCGGCTTTGGTTGAATTCAGTGACCTGATTTGTACAGCACTAAATGAAGAAAAGGAGACTGCAGTGGTTTTAATAGAACCTTCAAGGTTTTTGACCTGGTGAACCACTCTATCTTATACAGGAGGTTGGCCAGCCTGGGTTTCTCTGGGGATACTCTGACTTGGTTTATGTCTTATTTAGCAGGACACTTTCAGAGGGCCCAAGTACAGCACCCTATCTCTGAACCTCGGGCTGTTCAGAGAGGTGTCCCTCAGGGGTCCATTTTAGGACCCCTACTGTGTTGATCTTCAATAATGATTTGCCATCAGTAGTTCAACATACATACATCAGGTTGTATGCTGACGACACAGCCCTAGTAGCATCCGGGTACAGTTTTGGGGCTCTGCAGGGAAACGCCAGTCTGACTTTACTAGGGTTCAAGAGTGGTTCACCAGGTCACAGTTAGTAATGAATGCAAATAAGACTAAAATTATACATTTTGTGCTAATAAGCACAAAACTTCCAAAATTGCAAAATGCACACTAAATCAAACCTTAATAGAACATGCAACCATGATTGTTACCTAGGGGTAATTTGTTGTCCTTTATTTATTTTTAATGAACATATTGAAATGATTATTAACAAGCTAAACAAGAAATTAGAGCTTTAAAAGGACAACTAGATGCTTAAAGTTACAGGGCAGAAAAAGATTGTGGAACAACTTTATTACCAGTACTTAAATATGGCAAATTTATCTATAGATCAGCTTAATAAACAACTAGTGAATAAATTAGATAAACTTTATTATAGAGCTGCTAGGTTTGTCCTCTGCTGTGATTTTAGAACCCACCACTGCACTCTTTTGCTAGACTGGGCTGGTTGCCCTTGAATTGGATTACAAGAAAAACTGGTTAACTTTTATCCATAAATATAAAGTAAATCATTCCGATCATAATATTTCAAATTGCTGTTTTCAGAGTGCTTCAGTCATTAGGAAGTGCTCAGCTAGAACTGTACATCAAGATCCATCAGGACAGAAGAACCAACAGATTTGGAGATGGGACTGTGAAATCCCAAGCAGCCTTATATTGAATACACTTCCACCTCCTGTATGGGCTGAATTAAATCACAAGAAATTTGTTAGGTATTAGCAACTGTTGTGTACACACATGTACATGTTTGAGATAATCCTTCTGATATTGTTATATTCTCACCCCTCCCATTATGGTCCACTTTCTGTCTGTTTTAATGCATTATTTGTTAATGTTTTTAGTCAATTTTGTAACATTTGTATATTTGTATTTATTTTATTTGTGAAACTTAGACATTGTACAGGACTGTCTTGTAAACTGGATTGACAAAATCCAAATTACATGTTTCTTTTCCTATATAAAATAACATGTTACTACTACTACTACATACCCACCCTTTCCCAATACAAATAAATACCATTGTCCCTTCTCACATCTGCTGTAACCACTCTGTCCCAGAATGACTACCCCTACCTCCTCCCATCTATTAATATCCACCCTGTCCCAATACAAATACCCCTACCCTCTCTCCCATGAGATTACACCCACACTGTTTCAATATTAACACCCTTCCCTTCCTATTGCTGATACCCCACCCCAATATTAATTCCCCTTATCTCCTCCTACCATCTTCCATTACCCACCCTCCTGTCCCAATACAAATACCCTTACCCCTCCTCTCCCGTCAGTCATCTCTGCCATCATAAATAGTATAGGTACTTTTTACATCAGGGGAATGTTCCTGTCGTCCTTTGATACCCGATGGAGTGAGGGAGATTACTTACTACAGAGGTTAGAGTAATGAGCTGTGAATGAGTTTGGTTTATCCAGCAGACCTGGGTTTGAGTTCCACAACCACTCTACTTGCATACTGTGTGACTCTGAGCAAGTCACGTAACCACCCCAGTGCTCCCGTGTTGCCCCTGTAAATGGACAATATGGCCCTGTGAGCTTTACCCAATTACCAAAGAATAAAAAAATAATAATTACACATAAATCATAATCAAAGACTCCTACAACCATGACCATTGACTGTAGTTGAAAAGAAGTCAGTTTAATGTTCGGGATTGTAAGCCACCACCTTATTTAGAGTCCATGATAACAAAACAGTTCAGTAAGATGCTTGTAGACAACGTACATGTGTCCGGGGTCTCCAGAACTCATTCAAACTGCATAAATTAAAAACTTTTTATAAGTTTTAAACTGTTACAGGCAGTATCCGGTATTTAAAAAACATCAATTTTATAAAACAGGAAGTATGTGTTCAAAGTACTGGATTTGCTTTGAGTTCAAATGAAGCAGTCACATCATCTGATAATATTTTGTAAACTGTATAAGACCACAGAACAAGAATAAGCAACTTGAAGTTAGCTCAACTGAACCAAGTCATGGGTGTATCAGGTCCATGCAGGTTATTTGAACTCTGTATATAGCACCATCAGGTCTTTCCAACCAGTGGTGGAATTATACTTTATGAGCTTTAGGAGCTAGGGGGCCAATAAGGAACCTATCTTTAAATTGATCCCTCTTCCCATTATAAGTCGATGGCAGTGATGTGTGAGCTACTGGGGCCGAGCCTGGCAAGCCCCTGTAATTCTAGCACTGCTCCCAACCCCATGGTCATGAACATCTTGCCACTCCCCTGTCTTCAACGATGGCAGCAATTTAACCAAAAGACCCACATACAATGGGAAACAACATCCACCTCTCACATTAATGCCCCACAAAAACATCAAAGACAAAATACTATAAATTTTAAACCGCTAATGGTGATAGAAATTGTAGTAAAAACATCTAACTGTAGCAACAACTTTAGAAGTACTGACCATTGTCAGGAAGGCAGATTGTATGAAATAAAGTATGACAAATGTTTCTATACCCTACAATAACTAAATGTGACAGTCTCTACCTGTTCTGTCGCTTCCCGAGTAGCCTGCACCACCACTGTCCAAGCTGGTCACTTTCAGGTAGCTTAGATAAATAAAATCCAGTGAACCAGAGAAGGCCCAGACAATATAAAATAAATACAGAATTGATGCTTGCACCCGATTGACCACCGTCTCATTAGACTGCCCGCCTTCGCGCTCTCTCTCCCACTCATGATACAGCATTGTTGCAAGCATGCACACTTCTTTAGCACCATGGTTGCATCAGAGGACACAGCGGCAGCTGGGAGAGCTGAAAGGGGGAGAATAACAAATTTTTCTTTGTTGGTTTCTTTTGTGGGCAGGGCTAGATTTGGTGGATGGGGGAGTTTTTCATCTAAGCCCATCTGAACAGGGGAAAAAGCATAGTGAGGTAGACCTGGTACACCTTCAGCACAAGTCCTGATTTACTGTACCCGAGTCCGGGCCAGACACTGAGAGATCCGGGGGTATTCTGATTCCATCAGACCCATCCCTAATCATGATCTCAAAATCCACCCATCTGACCAGAACAAAACTTGGTAAGTCAAGAGACCTTACTCCCAAGATCTTGCATGCAAAATGTAATGCAAATCCGCTTCAAAGGTTGCAAAGTAATTAAGTGCAAATTTTGGGGTTTAACATGAAACCCTTGCTCAACTCTAACTATAGTGGTGCTTCTATGACACTATAATATATATATATTAAAAATTAATCATGGGGGCTGGCCCACCAGTGCAGTAAAATGCTACCACTTGTGGCACCGATGATCTGGGTTCAGAAGTTAATTCAGGACAGGTTTGGGGATGTGGAACCCAGCATATGCCTGACCCCTAGTGGAGGATAGGAGAAGGCAGTCTGGGGCAGAGACAGAAGTGTATGGAGGTTGGGTGGCCATTGATGCACATCACTTGGGAGCATGCAATTTGCATCATGATGACATTGCAAGTCCGCACAACCTGGGAGAACTCAGGAAACTCATGGCCAGTAGGATGACACTGGTCACCACAGACCATACACCCAGCTGCCCAGGCCCTGCTCAATGAAAACTGGATCCTGTTTGACAGAGAGGTTGGGGAATCCAGCAATCCCACCAGGTGAGCAAACCCTGGGGCAGATGTGACAGGTAATCTCTGAAAGACGCTGGGTATCGGGGCTGGGTTGACTGGTAGAAGGGAATGATCATACAGTGAAGAAAGACATCAACAAAAAAAAATAATAGGATGCAATAAAGACAATTGGGGAAGGAGGCGGGAGACAAAGGGGCAAGTGAACAGGCATGATGATACCAGCATTATTGATGGATGCTTCTGTGCAAAATGCAGCCAATAAGAACAGAAGACCTAGTAAGATAGGGCCAGGTTGTGCTTTTTCTGTCTTTCTGCTCATGAGCAGTGCAAAATGGTGGAGAAGGTAAGGCGATGCAGAAGATGGGTATGGATGAATCTGAGAAGCTGTTGCAAGTGATGGTGCACTCTAGAGGCAAGGCCGTGTGAGGCCTGTTTTCTGACCCAGAGGGGGTGCCGAAACCCAGCAGGAGAAGAGCCTTCAGGATTTCCAACTCAGCTGACCCCCTCCTGTGGGAGAAGTGTAACCTATGGCAATATCCCAGTCAGTGGTAGCCAAGGCACTGGGAAGAACAAGACACTGGTGCCTCAGCAGCTTGCTGGGAAGAAGCAAGGTGGAGACTATGAAGACAGTGCAGAACAAGAAGTGGCAGAGGGTACCAAAGCACCAGTTGCCAGAGCAAGGAGGCTCAGTTTTGCAAATGGGACTCAGAACAAATGAGGAATTTGCTGGAAAGCATATTTGACAGTGATAACCTGAAGGAGGATCCGGCACTGAAGAGGCACATGAGACGGGGGCCAGCCCTCTGTTCGATCTGGCCCCAGGAAGGCAGCAAAGGAGACAGAGGTCAACTGGGATTGGCCTAGGCTTTGACTGCACCAGGGTGACTGGATCAGGCCCAGATCACAGCCCTGAACCAAGTAGTACAGTTGTAGAGATCAGGTGCCCTGTGAGACTGGGGCGGACCGTTGGATACGGCAGTGAACTCCTCTGTAGTTGGGGATCCCAGCAGTGCTGCTGGAATTACACATATTGGTGCCTATCACCCAGTCAGTGGGTGGGGTTGAGCCAGCAGAGAGCCAGCAGTCATTGGCATTGGGGTAGAGGCTTGACAGGCTTCTTCATACCTGAAGATTAATGCAAGGAGGGCCACAGTCACAGCTGGCAGGTCAGCGCCAGCCTCAGTTGAGGGTGGGGACCAGCATCAGAGGTGTTGGCCCCAGTAGTGACATTGCCTCCAGTGGTGGCGACACAGCCTTCAGTGGGCATGGCAGTGGCATTGCTTTCAGTAGCCACCTCTCCACTGTGGTCTTCATTAGTTTGGGAGCGTCAGTTGGGTCTTACTTCATGGAAGAGGTGTAATTGCAGATTTTGGGTACAGAATATGTGGACATGTTCTCACTCTTAAATAGGCCCAAGGAGCCAGAGGAAGAGAAGGTCAAGAAAGTAAAAGATGAAGGGGTGGAGACAAGGAGAAGGGTAAAAGGTCCTTCACAGCTGGGTGAACTGGTTGACAGCTTTTACAGTATTTGGGGATGATACAAAAGGTGGCCTCTAAGAAGGCACATGGCTTGTGGAACTACTACAGCAGGGTAATGGCAATGCTTGCCAGTGAGCTGGTTACTGGTGGCTCAAATACGATGAAGAGTTTCACAGTGGAAGCAAGGGACCCGGCAAGACATTGGGATGTTTTTAGACATGACACTGTTGTAGGCCATAGAACATGGGGAGGGTGCAGTACATGGACATTCACCCAGTGTAAACCAGGAGGTGCTGCCCTGACTATTTTGAAAGTGTCACAATAGGCCTCCCACCACAATATGAAAAGACCAAATTAGACCATGGCTTCTCCATTACTCCAATTAGATGGCTGCTCATTCACTGGTGAAAGGGTTCACAGTCGGGTTTTGGATGTTGCGAGGGCCCACAATGGTGTTACAAGGCTGAGAACTTAATATCCACTGGGGTGACCAAACCAGTCAGGGAAAAGACTGAAAGGAAGTGGAGGCAGGAGGATCAGTGGTCCATTTTATCCTCGCCATGACCATTGTTGCAGATATCCCCAACTGGGCAAGTGCCCAGAAAAGCACCAGGGGAGTTCAGGATGATAAATCTCCTCTCTTACCTGGAAGGGCTCTGTCAATGACTACACTGTCCCATACTTCAGGGCGGCTGCTTACACTTTACTGACAGGGCAGCAGAAGTTGTGAGGGTGGCAGGAAAAGGGGTTTTACTTACAAAGGTGGATACTGAGTCAGCCTTGATGTTATTGCCAGTGCATGAGGGGAATAGTGATTTACTTGGAATGAAATTTGAAGAGTGGTACTATGTAGACAGATGTATGCCTATGGGGTGTACAGTGCATGTGTATTCCAGTGCTACCACACTTTTTGCAGTGGGTGGTAATGAAGAGAGCAGAGAGGACAAAAGTTATTCATTAATTGAATGACTTTTTGATTTTGAGAAAGGCTGACACTGTGGTATATGAACACTTGCTGAAAGTTTTTCAGGAGTGTGCAGGCCTTTGGGGTGCCATTGTCAAGGCCAAGACCAAAGGTCCTTGTACAGTGCTATCCATTTTGGGTGTTGGGATCAGTACCCAAGCCACCATTTTTAGTTACCAGAGAATAAGGTACAGGCCTTGTGGGAATTATTAGTCAGGTGGCGGGGCAGACAAAATTACATTGAGGAGCTGAAACAATTGTTGGTGCACTCTAACTTTGCATTGAAAATAATTCCAATGGGGAGGACTTTTTGTGTAGAATGCAAGGTGGGGCCTGCTGCAAAAGCTGCATCATACACCCTGCTGACAGAGAGTATGAGGGAAGATTTAGCAGTATGGATGGGCTTTTGAATTAGTATAATGGCATTAATATTGCCAATGTTCCTCACCAGCCAGGAAATAAAGCTTTACGTAGATGCATCTGGGAGCTGTGGCTTCAAGGCATACTTCCAAGGAGCATGGTGTGCAGAACATTGACCAATTAGTTGGTGGGAAGCAGGGCTGACTGAAAATGTCACCTTGTTGGAATTTTTCCCAGTGGTAGTGGCCTTCTAGTTATGGGCAACAGGTTTTGGGATCAGAAAGTAATTTTTCACTGACAATTAATGGTCAACTGAGAGCAAAGGGCCAATGGGAGAGCTGATGGGGTGTCTGTGTTGAAATTCCTAATGTTAAACATTCATTTCAAGGTGTTGCATGTACCTGGGTTGATAATGAGATCGCTGAATCTCGTTTGCAGTGTCAGAGGTTCTGGGAGCTGTCGCCAAAGCAGAGAAACATCCCAGGGTAGTCCCAGCCTTTCTCTAGGACAAAGAACAAAAATGGCTGCTCAGAGTAAGCGGAGGTGCTGATGGTGACAAATAGCAGTCCAGAAACAAACAACTGCAGTCTCACTGCATGAAGAAGCTCTGAGGACACTTAAACTGCTGTATAAAGTGTGTTATTTCATCACATAAGTTAAAGCAGCAGCCAGTGTTGGAAAGCCAGGACTGTAATGCAACTCGATGAGTAGTGTGTTAATACACACACTTTCAAGAGACCTGATAGCACTTTTCAATAGTAGACTTAAATAGTAGTTCATTTTAAAGTTACAGACCACCAATAAAGTGCGTAAACAATTAGGGCAAATTGTGCGGTATTTATAAAAAGATAATTCAGTGAAATACTGTGCAATAAGGAACAGTTAATAAAACATTTTAAAACATACTCAAATTGTAGACAGTCAAATGTGGACAGTTTTGTCACATGTTGCTTTGTGTGCTGTGAAAGACGTTGCTTTCAGTCCAATCCAATACCAATACTGCCAACATAAACTTTGATCCGCAGAGACACTATAAAAACATATGATAAACACAATTATTTGCACCATTCAGTGCTTCTGTAAGATTTTGCAAATTGTCTGTAACTTATTTTAGCTTCTGATGCAAATTTGTGATTGTATATGCATATTGTTATATTTTACATAGATACATAGATACATAGACAGTGTCGGTAAGATAAGGGCCTATGGCCCACCTAGTCTGCCCATTTGAGCTTGTAAGTTCAGTTTGTTTTCCTAGAAGTCTATTTCCCTTACCCCTGACCTCTAGAATTCCTTTATGTCTATCCCATGCATTCTTAAATCCTGTGATTGTTTCAGCCCCACCACTTCCTCTGGCAGGGTGTTCCACTTGTCCACCACCTGCTCTGTGAAGAAATTCTTCTCATGTTTCCTCTGAATCGTCTCCCTCCAACTTCATCCCATGCCCTCTAGTCCTGAAACATCTTTTTCGCTTAAAAATAGTGTTTTCCTGCACCCTGTTCCTCCCTGTAAGATACTTGTATGTCTCTATCATATTCCCTCTCTCCCTCCTCTCCTCCAGGGAGTACATGTTCAGTTCCTTCAACCTGTCTTCATAGGACTTGTGATGCAACCCATGCACCATCTTTGTTGCCCTCCTCTGAACCTTCTCTACCCTGTCTATGTCCTTACGTAGGTATGGTCTCCAGAACTGTACACTGTACTCCAGGTGGGGCCTCACTAGTGTCTTGTATAGCGGAATTATGACCTCCCTTTCCTGCTGGTGATGCCCCTGCCTATACATCCCAGCATCCTATTTGCTTTACCTGATGCCTTGTCACACTGTTTCCTACCTTGAGGTCATCAGAGATGACAACCCCAAGATCCCTTTCCTGCTTGGTGCATGCTATATCCTCACCCCCAACTGATATATTGTGCCAGGGTTTTGTGCCCCATATGCATTATCTTGCACTTCTTTGCATTGAATTTCAACTGCCAAACCCTTGACCATTCTTCAAGTTTCTGCAGGTCCCTCTCATTCTGTCTACACCCTCTGGTGTGTCTACTCTGTTACAGAGCTTTGTGTCATCAGCGAACAGTGAAATTCTGCCTTCTATATCCTGTGCAATGTCACTGATGAAGATGTTGAATAGGACCGTCCCAGCACTGATCCCTGTGGTACCCCACTGGTCACTCTTCCTCTGTGGAGTGACAGCCATTTACCACCACCTCTGTGTCCTGTCACCCAGCCAGTTACCTACCCACCACACTACTGTCCTGCCCACACCCATATTCCCAGTTTGTGTAATAGTCTCTATGTGGCACAGTGTCAAAGGCCTTGCTGAAGTCCAGATAGGCCATGTCCACTGCCCTCCCTGATCCACCTCCTAGTCACCCAGTCAAAAATTCAATGAGGTTGGTCTGACATGACCTCCCTGGTGAAACCATGCTGCCTTGGGTCCTGTAGTCCATTGACAACCAGATGTTCCACCAATCTCTCCTTCAGTAGTGCTTCCATGATCTTTCCCACTACCGAGGTGAGGCTGACTGGTCTGTAGTTCCTGCTTCCTCTTTGTTCCCACTTTTGTATAAGGGACTACATCTGCTGTCCTCCAGTCTTTGGGTACTTCCCTGTTTCCAGTGATTGGCTGAACAGGATAGCCAGAGGTTCAGCCACCACCTCTCTTAGTTCTTTAAGGACCCTGGGTGCACCCCATCTGGCCCCATTGCTTTATCAGCTCTTATTACTTCCAGTTCCTTCAGGACCCTTTCGTAAAGGGACTTGTGTCCATTTCTGCACCATTCTCACCCCTTGTACTCCCTTCAGACCCATTACCCCTCTTCCTTAGTAAAGACTGAGCAGAAATACCTGTTCAATATGTCAGCTTTACTGTTGTCATCCTCCACGCTGCTCCCATCCTCCCCTTCAGTCTCGCTATCCCTCCCTTTGTCCTTTTTTTTCACTTATGTACCTGTAAAAGGTTTTGTCCCTTTAACCACTGATTTTGCAATGTGTTCTTCTGTCTGAGCTTTGGCTTCCTTACTGACTTCCCTGCCTCCTTTGTTTCTCCTGGTACTTCTCCCATCCCCTTCTGCCTGTGTCTTTTGTATTGCCTGAATGCAATCTTTTGGCTTTCACTTTTTTGCTACCTCTTTGGAAACCATAATGGTCTCCTCTTTCTTTCCTCTTGCTAACCTGCTTAATGCATAATTCTGTTGTTCTTATAATCCCCATTTTAAATACTGCCCACTGTTCCTCAATCTCTGATCTCTGTCCCATTCCCTTAATGCCTCTTTCAAGCATCTCCCCATTTTTCCAAAGTCTGCCCCCAAAATCCAGGATACGTGTTTTTGTGTGGTTTGGTTCTGCTCTTTCTGTGATTTCAAACCACAATGACTGGTGGTCACTGTTACCCAGGTGCTCCCCCACTGTTACCCTCATCACACTGTCCCTGTTTGTGAGCACAAGGTCCAGTATTGCCTTCGCCGAGTTGGTTCCATGACCAGTTGCTTGAGAAGGCACCCTGAAGGAGTCCAGGATAAATCTGCTCTAGTTGATGCTGCTGCTGGGATGCTCCAGTCCACGCCTGGTATATTGAAGTCTCCAACCAGTACTACCTCACCTTGTCTGCCATCCTTTGGATGGCTAGCATCAGCTCCATCTGTTTCTTCCTCCTGGGCTGGTGGTCTATAGACCACACCTGTGCGGGATGGCTGGCCCCATTTTCCTTTCCAGCTTAACCCACAGTATCTCTCCCCATTTTGTTCCTCCTGGATCTGTGTGGTCCTTATGTCATTTTTCACATACAGTGCCTCCTCCTCCCTTCCTGCCTGCTCTGTCTCTTCTGAATATGTTGTAGCCAGGTATGGCCATCTCCCAGTCATGGTTGTATCATTACACCAGGTTTCAGTGATGGCCACAATGTCCAGGTCTGACTGTACCATGACAGCCTCCAGATCTTCCATCTTGTTGCTAAGGCTCCTGGCATTTGCACACATGTTTTCCATGATTTGACCTCCTAGACTGCTTCACTGTTCTACTCCAGCCCCTTCCTTGGTTGTCATTTATCCTGGTCTCTTGCTGTCTGCCCTTCTGCTGAATTTTGCCCTTTCTGCTTATCCACCTTTTGACACTAATCTCCATCTTTTGCACGCTGCTTTGCAGAGATAGCCACTCCTCTGGTTCACTGGTTCCATTACTAGCTGTGGGGGTGAGCAAGTAGGTATCATCCTTGCTGGCCTGCCACCCCTTTGCTAGTTTAATTGCTTGTCAATGTAGCATTTAAACTTATCATTGAGTGCTTGATTCCTCCAGGATGGATGCAATGCTGGCTTGAACAAACCTCCATCCCTCCAGATGGGTCCCCAGTCACCAATGAATCCAAACCCTTCCTCACAGCACCAGTCTTCAACCATGAGTTAAAGTTCCGTGCATGCACTCCCATGTCTTCCTTGCTCACAGGTAGTACTTGAGAAAGTGACAGAAGTAGCTACTTGCTTGAGACCCTCCCCAGTTTCCTAAACTCTTCCTGAACTTCCTTTGGTTCCCATTTGCCAAGTCATTAGTACCTAGGTGGATAATGACATCCAGCTCACCCTCCTGTCTTGCCTTCCCAGTGATCCCCTGTATCTTCCTTCCATCCCTCCATGCCGTGGCACCTGGTAGGCACCTCACCTCCCTGTCTCTCCCTCCTGTGTTCCTAGCTGGATCCTCTTATGATGGAGTCCCCACCAGGATTCGCTTCCTCCTCCTCTGGGTCCACTGCTTTCCCACTGAGGTCACCTCCTTGCCTAACCTCCACATCCTTTCCTTCCACTTCCTGGGTACCTCTTATTTGTTGTCCTCATTTGCCAGTGTGGCATATGAGTTCTTGAGAGGAATAGGATCTGGGATGTGCCTCTGCCTGACTGCTCTACCCTCCCTGAGCCCACTGTCATCCAAGTGCCCTCGTCTCGCATCCTTTGAGGCAGCTGCATTGACTGGGTGGTTCCTGGACAGGGGTGATGGTACTCCTGACCCAGTTTACTTCCACTCTGAGTCTGGCTACCTCATCCCGGAGTCCCAAGAGATGCAGTGCAGATAGGGCAGCACCTCAGTGTCCAGAAGGTCTCTGAATATGGCTGCCCCACAGCCACTGCATTGCACCACTCCACATTATACTGCAATTCCACTACTTATCTGCTACTGAAGCTCTCTTAGTTCTCTTTTTATTTATTTACAGTACTAAAATCCTGTAACTGATCCTCAGATATATATTTTTTAAGGAAAAGAAACCAATAAATAAATAAATGAGTCAAAAATCTGTCGTGCTGAGGGTGGTCTTCTTCCCCTTATGCCCCTCCTACTTCACACCTCTTACTATACCCTGTGTTTAGCTCCTGTCAATCAGATTTATCAGGGCATATAATTAAGAGTTGGGGAAGGGGTGGAGGCAAAATTGCAGCAATTAAAGACAGCACAGAATTACACCACCACTATTTTTAAATTTTCAACAGCCCAAAAACAATTATAAGTAAAGACAACACAGAAGGAAAGTATAGTGTCACTACAAGCCTACAATCTAAGTTTAAAAAGAAAAATACCAGTTACCAGTTACTCTGAAGCACTGAATTGAATATGTTTCCTTCCTTCACCTTCTGGCTTCTTCTTTGTCTTTATAGTTTCCTGCCTGTTTGCTTCTACAGTATATTTTTGAGTTCTCTGAAATCTTCTGTCTGTGCTTACATAGAAACAGAATTTGACGCAGATAAGCACCGCTTGACCCACCCAGCCTGCCCATTCTCTACCTAATGGATAAGCTGCAGATCCTAGTTAACCAACAGCCTGCTTCCTCCTACCCCACCCCTAGAATTGCTTTATGTCTGTCCCATGAATTCTTGAATTCCCACTGTTTTTGACTCCATACTCTCCTCAGGAAGGCTGTTCCATGCATCCAGTACCCTCTCGGGAAAAATACTTCCTCACATTACCTCTGATCCATCCACCTTCTATCTTCAAATTGTACCCCTTGTTCTTGCACACCTCTTTTCTGAAAGATGCTTCCCTCTTGGACTTTGTTGATTCCTTGAGGTACTTGAAAGTTTCTGTCATGCCCCCAAGTCCCTCCTTTCCTCGAGGGTATACATATTAAGCTCCTTAATTCTCTCTTCATGTGCCTTCTGGTGCAGACCCTGCACCATTTAGTTGCCCTCCTCCTGACCGCCTCCATCCTGTCTGTGTCCTTGCAGAGATTAGATCTCAGAACTGCATGCAGTACTCCAGATGGGGTCTCACCAGCTGTCTGTACAGAGGAAATCAACTTCCTGTTTCCTACTGGTGATGCCTCTCCTATGCATCGCAGTATCCCCCATCCCTCTTTGCTGCCCTCTCATTGCTTGTCCACCTTTAGGTCATCTGATATGACTACCCCCAGGTCCCTTTCCATTTTTGTTGTTGTTAGTATCTCACCCTCATTGTGTGTACTCTTCCCTGGGTTTTGTTTCCCAGGTGCATTACTTTGCACTTCTGTGTATTGAATCTAAGCTGCCATGTTTGACCATGCCTCCAATCTTGCCAAATCCCTTCTCATCCTCTCCACCCCACCTTGTGTATCAACCCTGTTTGCAGATCTAAGTGTCATATGAAAGAGACATACTTTTCCTTCCAGTCCCTCTGCAATGTCACTTATAAAGACATTGAAGAGGACTGGTCCTAGAACTGAACCCTGCGGTACCCACTAGTAACCCCTTTCTTCAGGAGTGGACTCGTTTACTATTACCCTCTGTGTCCTGTTCTCCAGACAATTTTTACCCAGGCTACCATCTTGGGACCCACTCAAGGCTTGCTAACTTGTATATTAATCTTTTGTGGGACTATGTCAAATACCTTGCTAAAGTCTAGGTAGGCTATGTCCACAGTCCCTCCCTGATCTACATGCAGTCAAAGAAATCTATTAGATTAGTCTGACATGACCTTCCACTGTGAATCCATGCTGTCTTGGGTCCTGTCCCCCTCTGGCCTCTAGGTACTCAACAATTCTTTCCTTCAGAAGTAATGGCAGTTTTGATTATTCCCCATTGTTTTTCCACCCTCCTTCCTGCCCATTTGCTAGTGCATTCCTTAGGCACTCACCCATTTTGCAAAGTCAGCACTCCTAAAGTCCAGGACCTTTGCCTTTGTGTAGCTTGACTCTACTGCTGTGTTTATCGTGAACCATAGTCTTGATGGTCGCTAGTTCCCAGATGGCTACCCACTTTAAATCTGTGATCCTCTCTCATCTCCATTTGAGAGTACCAGGTCTAAGATTGCTCCCTCCCGAGTGGGTTCCAATACTAGTTGTCTGAGGCATGCTCCCGCTCTTGGATGTGGCTGCAGTAAATGCACTCCAGCTAATATCTGGCATATTCAGATACCCCATCAACAATATCTCCCCTTTTCTGCCATTCTAAGGATACCTTCTATCATTTCCTTGTCCATTTCCTCCCCTGAGATGGGAGTCGGTATACAACCCCTGTGCAGATTGTGGTGCCATTGCCTGTCTCCAAGTTGACCCACAGTGCTTTCTCTCTCCCCATTTACCCTTTGTTCTGTTGCTTTGATTCCTTCCCTTATGTGAAAGCTACTCCTCCACCTCTTTTACCCTCCCTGTCCCTCCTGTAGACAGTGTATCCTGGTATGTTTACATCCCAGTCATGGTTCTGTGTGTACCATGTTTCTGTGACTGCCACGATATCCAGATATTCCTCTTCCATCAAGGCCACTAGTTCAGGAAGCTTGTTACCCAGACTATGGGCATTGTTACTCATTACTCTCCATTTGTTGATGGCTTTACCTCTTGTAGCCCCATCTCTGCCCTTACTGACTTTGCTTTCTCCATTTACCTCAGTCCTGCTCCCTACTGACCTTTCTACCTTGGTCTTTACCTCATTTAGTACCCTGTTTTGTGGGGAGGCTGGGAATTCCTGCTGTATCAGTGCCTCTCCTTGGCTAGTTTAAAAGCTTGCAAATGAAGCATTTAAACAGATCACTCAGGAGACTGGTTTCCTTCGGACAGATGCAGACCATTGTGCCAGTATAAGTGGTATTCCTCCAGGTGGAACCCCAGGTCCCCAATGAAGCCAAAACCCTGTGCTCTATACCAGTTTTCAACCATTTATTGAATTGCATGGTGCAGAGTACCTCGCCTCACCCATGCCATAGACAGGCAGCACCTCCGAGAAGGATACTGCATGAGTTACTTGTCTAAGGCTCCTCCCCAACTCCACAAACTTGTCCTGCACTGCTCTAATCCTTGCATGGCCAAGTCATTTGTCCCTAGGTGGACAATGACATCCAGCACCATCTCTCGCAGCTGCTGTCATGATCCTCAGAATCCTTCACCTGTACCTCCAAGCCAGGTGCCAGGCAGGCACCTTACTTCACTTTCCTTGCCCCCCAGTTCTATCCTCCTGATAACTGGAGTCCTCCACCAGGAGCTGCTTCCTTCTCTGTGGTGCCCTTTGCCACGTTCCTGTGGGCCTCCTTGTGACAGTTGCCAGCAATCTCCTCAGTCTCCACCATGTGTGCCTCCATAGGAGAACTATGCTCCACCAGAATGGCATAAGGATTGTGGCATGGCTGTCTGAAGGATGCACCTCTGTTCCACCACTCTCACCCTCCTTCAGCCCACTGTGGTCCAACTTCTGCTCCTTCTGGCAACCTCTGAGGCAGAGGTGGTGGCCCTGGTGTTCCCTGCATTGGGGGGTTCCTGTACTCCTGTCCAGTTTGGCCTGGAGACAGGCAACCTCCTCCCTCAGAGCAGAGTTTCCTGCAAATAGGCAGCATCTCAGCCTCTAGAAGTCTTCCGGAAGACTGCTGCCCCACAGCCAGTTTATTGCACTACTCCCACATGTCTGTCTTCTTTCCAGCTGACCCTGTGTAAGTTTTTTTCAATTTAAAGTTTATTAATACATTTTCCACAATAAAGGCAGTTTAAGTGACAGTGACAATGACATCCGATACACTGTAAAGGAATAACTGCCTAACCCACCCTGCCCTCCCCTTACTGCAGTAACCCAACCTAGTACCCGTCCAATGCCAAGCTCCTTACTTAAAGTCTTACATGACCATATAGTCTGAGATACATTTAAACTTGAACCAGAGAAATTAAAGAGTGAAGGGATCCCAGATTTTAGTATATGCTACCATTCTATTATGGAGACTAGCAATCGCTTTTTCTGTGCCCAGATTGGACAAAATTTCTTTTACCCATTCCTGGACAGATGGGAGGATGTATCTTTCCAGTGATGAAGAATAAGCTTCTTAGCTGATAAGGCAATCATAGAAATGTGGAACTTTCTACCTTAACCTCGAATAGATGATAAGTCCCCTAACAGGCAGATCTCAGGAGTGAAGTATTCATGAAGCCCAGCAGGGGGTCAAGGAAAGTTCTAATTGAATCCCATAAGGGGAGATTTTAGGAGGACCAAAACATGTGGAGAAGTGTACCTCTTCTTGCAAACATTTATTGCATATATTGGAATTCAGGTAACCCCACTTCTGTAATTTAACGGGTGTAGTACAAGTTATGTAAGATATGATATTGCATGACATGAGCTATCTTGGGAAATGAATTTATGACATGATCTCCACAGAGTGCCAATCCAAATAATGTTGAGGAAAAAATTATTCCAGAACCTTGAAGGCCTGAATGGACCCCCATATTTTTGTAAAACAAAACCTGATATAATTTGGAGATTACACCTGAAGATCCAGAGAGTGGGAAACCTCAGGTATCATAGAAATGATGGTCTGGGAGGAGGGCATTACCAAAGGTAATTACAAGTAAATGCTTTAATTGTATATCCTTGAAATGGGAAGAAACCAGAATGAGAAATTTCTTAATAATATTTTCCACTGATAACCAATGCCCCTCTCCATCCGTAGAGAAAAAAGCTTCCCTCTCCCAATTGGGGCAACCATTGACGGAAATCTGGTTCTTATTAATAGTGAATGATGGGGAGTTCCAAATAGACTGGGCCAGGTCCTGATGAGGAATATTTAAAAATGAACACATTTGAAAATAAATCTTTAAAGAGGTCATTACTATGGGACACTCTTCGGTCATGCGTACCTGGGAAACTTAAGAAAAATAGTGTAAGAGGGTCCAAGTTCTTGGACTTAATAGCATCCAGTTCTATTCTAAGCCAAACCAGTTGCTCTTTTTCTGGGCAGGAGATACCCATCTCAAACATTTTGCAAGGAGACTAGCCCAGTGATATATGGCCAGATGAGGAATTTGCAAAGCCCCTCAATTTTAGGGCTGCCAGTTTATGATAAGTCAACCGAGGATATCTGTCAGCCCAGATAAATCTAGTGAATACACCACATGCCTTTTTAAACCAGAGTAAAGGAATAAAGGTATTAAGGAGAGATAATGGATAGAAGATTCTAGGAAATATGTTCATCTTAATTATTGTTGATCTGGCCCCATAGTGAAATAGGAAGTTTTGACCACCTCTCAAGGTCATGAGCAATCACCTGATAGGGAATCCAATTTCCTTAAACCACTTAGAGGGTTACAAGAAAGTTTAATACCCAAATACTTAAATGACTGAAGTCCAAAATAAACCAAAAGGGCTAATATCATTTTGAAAACTTTGTGGTTTAGTGGAAAAATAAGGTTTACTAGCATTCAGTTTATAATTGGACAGGTTGCTAAATCTTGCTATTTCCCTTAGCAAAGCCGGAACTAAAGATACAGGGTGAGATAAGTGTATCAACAGGTCATCCATATGCAGTGACTTTAATTTCATATGCCCCAACTCTCACACCCTGTATAGAAACATTATTGAGAATATTTTGAATGAGAGGTTCCAAATATAAATTAAATAACAAAGGAGATAAGGGCATCCTTGCCTAGTACCTGAATGAAGCGAAAGGGCTTAGAGAATGCCTCATTAGAAATTTTACAGTAGAGTTTTATAAAGTGTGGCAATCCAGGAAATAAACAGAGTGGAAAATGAAAAGCCTCCAGAGCTCGGAACAGAAAGTTCCAGTTCACTCAATCGAATGCCTTCGGCATCCAGGAAGCCAATCCTGCAGGAACTCGCATCCCTGGTAGACGAGAAGACATGCGATAAGCTACGTGGCGGTCGGAGGATGAATGCCCTTTCATAAAACCTACCTGGTTTATACCTATTAACTCAGGAAGAACTACCATTAATCTATTGGCTAATATTTTGGAGAGAATTTTAATATCCTGATTTAAAAGTGAGATAGGTCTATAACTTTGAACCAGCTCAAGATCTTTATCTGGTTTGGGAGCAGAACAATCAAAGCCTCAAAAGATGGGAATCGGTCTCTGCCCCAGCTAAAATATGCTGAAATAAATGGCAAAGTACTGGTAATAGAAGGTCCTGAAAGACTTTATAAAATAAGGAGAGAACCCATCAGGGCCTGGGACCTTGTCTGCTGGCAATTCACTAATAACCTTGGCAATTTCCTCCTGAGAAATAGGAACAACCAGAAAGTCCTTGTGTCGATCAGAGAGAGAGGGCAAATGAGAATCTTTCAAGTAACTCTCCATACTCCCAGGGCAAGGGGATGCTCCATGTCACTGTACAAGTTTGTATAATAACGAGCAAATTCTTGAACTATTTCAGTGGGAGATACTTTTAAAGATCCATCAGCCATTGCCCTGATAGGAGGGATAAATCTCATTGATTCTTGTTATGTCACGATGCCAATAGGCGCCCGCCTTTTCTCCTAATCGGTGTAACTAGCTCTTGTACGAATAATAGCTAATTCTGCTTTATCTGAAGTAACTCCAAGTATCTATCTTTTAGCACTAAAGTTTCCTCATATCCTCATCTTGAGGATTAATCGAGAAATTATTTTCTAGTGATCTCATTTGGATAATAAAGATTTTAATTCCTTCTCCTGTGCCCTTTTCCTACCAACCGCCATACTGATAAGGATCCCTCTCATGAAGGCCTTGAAAGCCCCCACAAAATATCCAGCTTTGCACTATCTAACAGGTTAGATGAAAAAATTCAATTTGTTCCCTTATAAGTTGACAGTATCTAGCATCCTTGAGAAGTTGTTCATTAAGTTTCCATCTGGTTTCCTGTTAGGTAAATTAAGCAGTACCAAATTACATAATACTAGTGAATGGTCAGAGATTGGGCCAGGTTGAATCGAGGAAGTCTTAACCCCAGGTAATAGGCACTGAGAAATAAGTATGTAATCAATGCAGGACTCAAAACCCAGTGGGTCATTGACCTGAAGGTAAACTCCCTAGAATCAGGATGTAAACCGCCAAACATCACAGAGCCCGCATTGGTCCAATAGATCTTTAAAACCTTCTGCCCCAGAGTGACCCCTCCCAGACCTCTACCTAGATCTGTCTAAATTAGGCTCAAGTACTTGGTTAAAATCCCCTAAAATAATCCTGATGGGAAGCATTTGGAGAATAACGGATATAAGTCTCATGAAAATCCTGGGTCATCTACTTGTAGGTCATAAATACTGCCCAATAATATTGGAACAGACCAGAGATACCTTTAACAAGTATAAACCTTCCTCGGATCTTTAATAACCTGTGTAGAAACCTAAGAGAATACCTTGTTAATCGTGAGCATGACCCCACAACTATTTGTAGATCCCTGCTGTAGATCAATCCCACCTGTTGTCTCCTTAACTGTAAAGCTTCCGCTTCTAATAAATGGGTTTCCTGTAAAAAGAAATCTGAGAGCTAAGTAAGCTTAAATGTTTGAGAGCCTGGTATTGTTTGTGCTTCTTTCGATCCCCTTAACATTCCAAGCTGTGAAAGTTATCTCATTAGCCATCCAGTAATAGTAGTTAGAATTAATATATTCAGCTCAGCACACGGGATACATAACCCCTGTAAACATACCCCATGGTTACTGCAGTAAAGCCCACCTCCTCCCTAACCTCCCCACAATTAAGTCCCTCCTGTCCCCCTACCCACCCCTACCCTCCAACAATACCCGTAACCCACCACCCCAACCTCTAAACTGTCACAAGCAACGCTCAGCACAGTACTGGTGTTTTTCCTTCATCTCCTGCCCCCAATAATGTCTCCCCATTAATAGAAACTTTTACATTCTATTATCTTCGTATTGAATACAACACAGTGCTGGTTATTCCCAAAAGAGAGAACGGTCCTGGCTTTCACTACAATCCCACCTAAGTATAAACCTATTGGGAGCCTATTAGAAAAGGGCAAAGTGAGATCCATGCACAACCCAGGTAACCATGGAAACCCAAACAAAACCGAGAGAGAAAGCAGAAATCATCCTTGCCTCATGAGGCAACCCTGGAGAGACCAAAACCAGATCAGGAACCCGTCAGGGGAGTGACCTCACCACAGATTGAGAGCGGGAATCGAGAAAAGATAGTAATCACACCGCAGGAGGGAAGGCAGAAAAAAATCGTCTTCCAGAGATAACCCACCTCAAGTGCACTGGCTCTCCGTGTGAGATTAACATTTCTGCACTCAGGTTTAGTTAGAAAATTCAGAAAAATCCTCGAATTGAGGGCTGTATCCTCGTGAATTACTAATAATTGGTACACCCTCTAGTGGCCAGTTCCAGGTCATGACAGAGTGATAACTAACTATAGAGAAAGCCCAAGACCACTCTAATTCCAATCCAGATGAAATAACTCCAAATCTAAATCTCAACAAAACCAACTCCTATATCTATTATGTTTATCACACTGAAAATACTAAAATTTAATATATTGTTCCCCGTAATCAGTGAGACCCTAAGTGTCCTTTGCTCTAACCAGCATGGGCCTGCCACAAATGGAACCAAGGAAACCAGCAGCACGTGCGCCCGCCGATCCCCAGTCCAAACAAAACAGGAAACTCCCCCCACCCTCGCACCAACCTGCCTCCTCAAAAAAGGAAAAAATGAGAGTTCCAGTTCCCCGCCCCACACAGCTCCCTGCTCCATGAGCACAACATCCCAGGGACCCCCAAACAGGTCCGCAACGCAGACCAAAGGCCCACCAGGGCGACCCGAGAATTGATGCAGCCAGACCAGGATCCATCCACCAGAACCCCAACCCGCCGGGCACCCCACCCTGAACTCTAAGTCGCCGCAACCATCCTGAAACAACAGGATGGAATGCCCCCCGCCCCACGAACTGAGCCAGGCAATCCTGTGACAGTCCCAGTCCCATGCCCCCCAGTGAACCTCCCAAAGCTCTCACCCCTGCAGAAAACGCTGCCCCTCCAAGCAGCCCAAAACGACAACCGGGGCGGGGGTCCCCGGAAGCCCAGGCCACAGAGATCCGCAAGTCCGCTCTCCACAACACAGCCAGGGCCAAAGGGAGACGGCTGGCCACCACTCCACCAACCCCGGACAAAGCGCCACAACACGGCCTCCCCTCCCTCCAGCAACCCGAACACCACAACGCCACCTTTACTGGGCTGCTGGCCTCTAGATCTTTGAGCTTGGATTCGAAACGAGATAGTTTCTGGCGATAGAGACCAGAACAGGATCGAGATTTCCCAACTTTTTCTCTATTGAGACTATTCGAGCTGTATTATCGGAGACAGATAGCGAGACTTCATCTAATTTTCTAGAAAGAGACTTCAGATCCATTGCCATTTCTTTCATTTCCTCACGAAAGGGCTTAAACTCTTCAAAGAACCTAGTAAGTGTTAAAGGTTCCTGCTCTCCAAATTGACTCGGAGGATCAGGCCTCTCAGGCCCCCGAAACCTTGGATTTTTAGAGGCCTTTTAGGGAGTAGCTGGGGGTGTGCTTCTGCGAGGCTTTCTTCATGTAAGCCTCCATCTGCAAAATTACACTCAAACCGGACTTCCAAAGTGTTTAGACAGCACTGAATCTCGAAAACAGAAGAAATTAAAGAATTCAAGCGTCCAAAAAGGCGATTTAGTGATCGGAGCAGGAGCTTCTTGAAGAGCTTCTACTCAGCACTCTGCATCACGTGATCTCCCCACTTTTGTTTTAAATAGTGTGTGCACCTTTACTGTCAATGCAGTCTGCTGTGCTGATAAGGATATGACAGTTGTATGCCTCTAGAGGAAATGATGTCAGAACCCCTGGTATAAAGGAAGTGACACCAAGGACAAGGGCCTAAACCTTGCCCTCCAGACACAGCCAAGTACAAGCTCTGACCCACCACTATGACGAAGTGCTGACCTTCCTTTCAGCAAGACAACCTGCACAATGAGTTAACAGAGAAAATACCCAGCAAAGGAAAAACAGAGAAAAATCAAGCAGTTCAGCCCCTACACAGGTAAGCCTCCTGACCCTATACAACCTGGTGTTGTGTGCTCTGAAAGCAATCAGGGAAGACAATCTCCCCACCTGTGGCTCTGTCTGGATTCAAATACACAAACTGCAGCCTTTGCTATGACAACTAATCAGCCACCACCACCACAGTAAATTATTTAAAAATTGTTTGATGCAAACTGTCACAAAATACTAGTAGACAGTCCAGTTACCCACAACAGAAAACCAATATGCAGTATTTCAATCCATCTGAAGTTACTCACAAGATAAGCAGTTTTCAAACCCCTTCTTGATTTAAAAACTAAAATAATTAAATACAAAGCGATACCAATGTAAGATGTAAGTAAGAACACCTCTCTCAGATATGAGCAAGAGTGAGATAAGCTGCAGTGTTCTAGTCCAATATAGTATCTCCCATTCAGCTCTCAGTTGTTTCAAAGCACACCCTGTTCCAACTTCAGGAAGATGGGTTTCTGTCTGAAACTGTAACACACAAGCAGTTTATAGTAATCTGATCAATTCTGGGAGATTCTACCCAGGACAATTTGCCATGATGCAAGCCTCCTTGACCCAGTGCAACACTTTGTGCAGACAATTTCCCCACCTGAGGCTCTGTCTGGATTCAAATACACAAACTGCAGCCTTTGCTATGACAATTAATCAGCCACCACCACCACAGTACATTATTTAAAATAGTTTCATGCATACTGTCACAGAATACTAGTAGACATTCCAGTTACCCACAAGGAAAACCAAATATGCAGTATTTCAGCCCTTCTGAAGTTACTCACAAGATAAGCAGTTTTCAAATCCTTCTTGATTTATAAGCTAAAATAATTAAACACAAAGCGATACCAATGTTTTTTATTTATTTTTTATTTTAGTTTTTGTTGACCGGTAAGTGCACTAGACAAAATCCTGCCTATTTTCAGGCACAGCCAGGGAGGGATACAGATGAATGCCAACTGACCTTGAACCAGATTAAGCTGTTGGTGGTATTTTTTAGTGAATGAGGGCAATTTGGCCAGGACACTGGGAAATTCCCTACTCTTCGATAAGTGTCATGGGATCTTTAACATCCACCTAAACTACCACCAGTCCAGGCAGATGGGACCTCAGTTTAGCTTCTCATCCGAAAGATGGCACCTCAGAAGTGCTGCACCCCTCTCATGCTGCATTACAGTGTCAGTACTGGATATTAACCAAGTGCCAGATGTGTGAACTGAACCCACAGCCCTCTGATCTCCGGCCTCAGAGGCGAGTGTGCTACCTACTGAGCCAATGTAAGATGTAAAGTAAGGTACACTTCCCTCAGATATGAGCAAGAGTGAGATAAGTTGCAGATTTCTTGTCCAATATAGTATCTCCCATGTAGTTCTCAGTTGTTTCAAAGCACCCTGTTCCAACTTCAAGAAGATGGGACGCTTGTCCCTAGGTTGCACCTGGAAAATGCCTCAGCTCATTGTGCCTTTCTTGGGTATCACAATTTTGAATAAAAATTAAATTCAATTTTGTAGCCTACAAACCTCTGTAGTGCTGTCTTGTATCATATATTTCTTATAAGAAAATACAAAATCACACATGCCCACACAATGCAAAGCATCATGGGCTGCATATGCAAATGCCACAGAATGTTATGCTGGTTCAACTTTAACCAAATTGCATGGTGTCGAAAGGCCTCTCACACAGTTTGCAAAGGGTGCTAACAGATGCTAACATAATACATTTCTTGTGCTCATTTTCAGTTCATTGATACAGTATGTGTCATAGCCCACTGATGTACTTAGACAAGACTTTAGTATGGCATAGAATCATTTAATATGTGCAATAAAAACACACCTATTAATGCCATATTCCTAAATTTGATGGTCTTGCATATTTATTAGTAGTGGTTTGTAAATGAGGGAAGGGGGAATAGTGGTGGAGGATGTTTGGGGCAGCTGGTTGGTAATATAAGAGTGGGCAAGGTTAGTAATGTAGGGCAAAAGGAAAAGGACAGAGGATTTGGAAATGGGCACTACACAAACAGGAACAAATTCACATGCAGGAGACCAAAATCAGGGTGTCGGCAGGCATACAGCACTGCTCTTGCCAGCAGGTACAGTAAAAGAAAATCTGGCAGGGGCAGCAAGTCAAGCAGGAGCAACAAAGAGGAAAGCATGGACATTGTGAGTCACATTGTGTCTGTCATGCTAAGCCCTTTTGCCCTTGTTGTTGTTTGTTTGTATGGGGCACTGATGCCACCAGCCAAATACACAAACAAGAACAACCTACCAGGCAGGCAGAAAAACAAAGGAAGGAGGATTCAGGAGAAAACTGATTACCTGCATTTGAACCCAGACATAGGGGGCAATGATGTGGCGTAGCAGCATATTTTGGTTTATATTTACATAACAGGGTGCAGGGGCAACAGTGCATCAGTTTTGAGTACAAGTTTAAAATTCTGGCTACACCCCTGACCAAAATAATGAGGAACACTTTCATCACAGAGAACCCTTCTGTTCCTGTGCCATCTACAGTTTATGCTGCTTATAGAAATAAAAATAAATAAAAGAAGGGTGAAATTTGAAATCAATCATTGAGGTGGGGGTGTAACTCTCATTTTATGAATCAAAACGATTCTCTGCAAGCCAGTAATGCTTCCACATCCCCAGTCCAACTGTTACTCTTCCACTCCACAAATGATCACTCATGGCTACCAATTGGTTGTACCGTTACCTGAATTATTTAGGTGGGCTGCTAATGCTGATTCAAGGTTATCATGTTGTAGTGACCTACGTGGTCCCCACTGTCTCTTTCAATTTCTGTTTGTGTAGCCATGTAAATAACCAGGGTTGTATCACAATTGATGAATCGCATATCGTTATGTGATTCACCAGTTCCCAGACTGATGAAGGTACTAGAGGGGAAATAAGTTAATAATATTTGCACTGCCCACAGCATTGTGTATCATTGCCTATTGGGTGTAACTAGGTGGTCAGTGTGGTGATGGTATGGGTCATAAGCTTCTGATGAAATAGTCACAGTGTCACATACTCTTCTGAAGATCATCCTTGGGGGTCCTGTAGAGTGTAGGATAACAGATGGACATAACACAGTTCTTATAAGGTAAACACACTTTGTGTAGTGTGATGTTTATTGCTTCATAAACATTTCTTCAAGGCAGATGCAAAAGAGAGGCTTCATAAAATAATAAACAGAAAATGAACACAGATGAAGTTCTTAGGATGTGGCAAATTTCTCTCAGCTTCCACTCAGCAGTAGTATGGGACTCCTTTCAATCTTCTACCTATACCAGCCAGCAGGAACTGACCCTATCTCTTTTAGTTTCAGTCTAAAGCTCATTCCAGAATGGAGTTAGAGTTTTTATAGGCTCTACAGAAGTTAGGAAATTCCACTCCCCTGTGATTGACATCAGAGATAACATAAAATTAGCTACTTGGGGAACTGTTGCTCCATAGAGAATAGTCAGTTGGCACCTGCAGGTTTGTTTACAAAACTGAAAAAAGTCAGACCTGAGGTCAGAAAATTTTGTACTCCCAAACTCTCCTGCAGGAACATGCTGTCTGCTGCAAAAATATCTTAGAAGGGGCAGCTAACATCTTAAAGAAACAGACACAAGCTTTTGTTATTCTTTTATCAAAACAGTCCAGTCCTCGTAGTTTTATTTTAGGTCAATATGCACAGAAAGTCACTGTATTAACCAGGACCCAATGGCTGCATCTCTCCTCAGCCAGGACTCAGTTTAATATCTCAGCAGTTTTATGGGGCATGAGGGAAACTAAAGGGATACATAAACATAAAAGAGGGCGGAGTGCTCCATTAACCAAACATCTGAGCCATTTGCTGTGAAAATAATAGTTTATACATTCCTGTCCAGAGTGTACTGTTGCTCAGGGCATTTCATTACTGGTACCAGTAATTTTCCTTATAATCCCCACATGGGCTCCTTTTTATCAAAAATGTTGCAGAGGTCATTTTCTTAACCTCCTAATTGCTGGACCTTTAAAGAGGAAAAGGGAAATAAAAGTGGGTAATAGCTAAGAGAAAGGGAGGGACGCCTAAAGGTGGCCAGCCTTATAGACTAGAAAATACAGAGACAGACTAAAAGGAGAAATGAGAGAACTGTTGCAACAGAAGTTTCAGTAAATGAGAAAAGATGGCCCATTACCATGACAGGGAGTTCCCCTGCCACATGTCCCTAACAAATTAGTAGAGTTTGAGCTTTGTCTGTAGGATCCCAAAATATTTTTCTGATTATTCCTTCTACTTCCCCAGCTTTGGTACTGAATGTGGTTGCTGAAATTCATTCCTTTAGGAACTAGAGGTCAGAAGCTTGAAATCTAATTAGCAGTGCTTTAGCTCCAAGCACAAAGGCAGGATACAAGAGAGGGAGGAGAGTTTCTTGAATGCAAGGAAACACAAGGGTGGAAGAATGTGTGGCCCATCGTGCTGGACCAGCTGTGCCAGTATGTGTTGTTGAAGAAGCAAGAGATTTCATGCCTGGAATGGTGGACCAACAGCTGGTGGGTATAACCTGCTTTTGAAAGTCACCAGGGTACAAAACAACACAAGAGCATTTGGTTTTGCAAGATGTTGGAAGGATGGCACAAGGAACACCTACAATAGGCAGATAGACTGCAAATGGCCAGTAAGTCCTTACCTGTTGGAACAGGTGTGGGGATAGTTGAAGCAGAAGTGGTCAACATAATTTAAGTAATATTATTCAGGAAGGCCTTTGTAGTGGCCTTCTGCAGAATACTAGGTGTCAGATTTGGTACAATCAAACAAGGTGGCTGAAACAGAGGTGACTTTGGCATTTGAAGAGGTGGCCTTGACATCAGAGGATGAGTTCTTGCATCTCCAGAGAAGCAAAATGGACTGCCTAGCCTTGGGCTGCTGGTAGAACCTGGAGAGCACCTGTGAGGATAACATGGGACATATCACCACAGATTCAAAAATACATAGCCACCACCTGGGGAGAACATTATTTCATCATCAAGACAGTAACCCTCTGTCTGTATACAGTTCTGATACATCTTGGGCTGGGCCATGAAGGGTTGAGTTTGAACTTGATCAAGTTCAATACCTATTCTTTTAACTGGGGCAGCAATGAATGCAGGTGGTAGGGTTGACAGACACCCAGATGAAGGCACTGGGGCTATGGAAGTCACAGGCCTTTGAAGGTATGTGAATCTGCATTTCTCATAACATTCTATTTATCAACAGGTAGCAAATCCCAGATGAAGCAGGTGATTTTTGTTCATCCATTGGATGGCCAGAAGGGCTAGAAGACACTGGGAGGTGAAACCTCTTCTTGGATCCATGTCAGCAGTGACTGTAGTTGATGGGGTACAGAGGAAGCAGGTGAAAGATGTTTTACCTTGGGTCATGATAGAAGTGAGGTGGCAAGGCCTTCCCAGAATGTTGCTGGTCCATTTGGAAATACTTGGGTCTGGTAAAATCATTGAGTATGATTTGTCAAATGAAAAATGACCTTCTCTTTTACAGCAATGTTGGCTGGAGACAGTGTTGATATGGCCACACATAGTGCAGCAGTAAACATGGCAGTATGCCAAGGATCTGGCAGCAATCAGGAAGGCTAGAAGGGTGGTCATTGTGTCAATGTGTAGCTTTATGGGCTCAATAGGGGCATGGTCCTGAGGCATGATGATATTGTGACTAAAGTTCCACAGTTGTTCACTAAGGTTAGGGGTACATTTGTCTCAGTGGAGTTGGATAGGTTCTTGGCAGATATACAGGGTGTTTTGGAGAACTGCTAGTGTGGCTTGCTGTTGGAGGATTGACTAAAGTCATCCTATATGTCTGATAGACTTGTAGGTAGAGATACAAAGGGGCAATGGGGAACCTGCTAGGTTCCTTTACAAAGGCAATGGGGAACCTGCCAGGTTCCTCTTGAGGTTAGCAGAAGGTGAGACCCCAATGATAAGGAGCCACATGGTTCAGTTGGTGGATAGCTGCCATGGGCTTTTAGCCTGAATGTGTTGCATCCTCTGATGGGAGGGAACACAGCACATGGCTCGAAGCTACACCTGATGCCTTGAAGACCAGACACCTTCCAGAGGCTGTGCCCCTTTTAAGAAATAGTGGTTCTACCCAGAATGTTCCTGTGGGTAGGTGGTTGGACCAGTGGAAAAGTGTAGACCACACAATATGAGGCTTGCTGACACTACCAAGCTGCGACGTCATGCTATTACTTGTTGTGGTTGTTTATGAATAAACACATTTATATGGCCATTTCTTCCAAAACACTGTATATACTGTATCTTTTCTGTTCAGGAGAAGAGGTAAGGGACTACCATTTTCATTTCATTTTCATTTTATTTTTTAAAGTCTGATGAGCAAATTGCCTATTTTCACAGATGACAAGCAATACATGAAACAAGAAACTATGACATCTACAATACAAAATACAATTCACATATAAACATTTAACAAGTGCATTCTTGAGTACATCTGTAGGTACTTTTCAACTTTGATTTAAAAGAAGAAACAGAATTACAGATTAATATGTCACATGGGAGTGAATTAAAATAACTTGGTCCCCTATATAACAATGAACGCTGTCCTGAGGTTCCCTTAAAGAATGGAACATTAAATGTAAACTTTGACTGAGTTCTAGTGCAATTAGGGTTAACATATTTAGAAAAAGAGAGCTCACAGAGTTAGGTAACATACCAGCTTTGATCTTGAATAGAAACAAACACATTTTAAACTGAATTATATTTATAAGAGAGAGACAGTTGGAAGACTTTAACAACAAACAATGGTGGGTTCGAGCAGGAATAGAAAGCATGAATCTCAATATGAAGTTATATGTTACTGTCAATTTTTCCAGAAGATTGGCACTCGAAGGACATATACCACCAATCAAAACAGAAAAAAAAGAGAACTATGTGCTAACAACCTCCTAGAGTCAGTTGTTAGATAGAAGCTTAATTCTATAAAGACATCCAAGTCTTTATGTACTTTTTAAAATAGAAAACACATGCTGTTCAAAGGTGAAAGTAACATCACAAATAATCTTTAAATATTTAAATGTGTTAACAAATTCAGTGGTGTTTCCTTTAATGTCACAGACAGGTGGAAGTTTGGACAAATACATTTTTATTTGAAAAAGCATAATTTTGTCTTTGCTGAGTTAAGCACAAAAGAATTGGCAATCAACCAAGTTTGGAATGCGTCAAAACTAACTTGAAGCTTATCTAAAGCCTTCTTAGGGTTAGGGCTTTCCACATAAATAACTGTGTCATCCACGTACATTATAATAGAACTAGATGGACACAAGGATGGGGCACCATTCATGAGAAGAGAAAAACAAGTGGGCCCAGGACGGAACCCTGGGGAACATCACATTTAATGGCCTTAGAAGAGGACAAATGACTTTCAATTGTTGTTACATGTGACCTGTCTGCAAGGTAATGGGAAAACCATTTAATCACATCATGGGAAAAGTGCATTTCTTCAATGTCTGAGGAAGCACATTGTGTTCCACCAAGTCAAAGGTCTTGGTGAGGTCCACAAAAGAGCAACAACCGAGTGCCCTTTATCTAGAGCTCTCTGGTGCCACTAGTGAACCTCACCAGGGCCTTTTCAGTATTATGCCCTATTTTGAAACCATGCTGACAGGAGATAATAAATCACTTTTCGTGAGATGATCCAAAATCTGGTCCAAAATAATTTTCTCAAGAATCTTTGACAAAGGTGGCAAGAGAGCTATTGGATGATAATTAGAAACTAATCTAGGGTTACCATCTTTGTGTATTGGTCTAATAATTGCATGTTTCCACTGCTTTGGGAACACACCGTGGTAATTGAAAAATTAAATATAGTGGTTAATGGAAAGAGAATGTATCAATGCCAATCTCAGAATAGGAATGTCTAAAGAATCAATTAACAGGAAAGGTTTAGGATCATTACTAAGTATGTATTCCCTATCTCAGGTGTCACTTCACTAAGTGCAAATTTAGGAACAATTCAACATCAGCTTTAATTTTAGTAACAGTTTTGGAAAGTATATTGAAACCAGGAACCTTTTTTTTTTTATTTAGTTGTTTAACCAGGTATAGCACACTAAGCTGAAAGCTTTTTACAGGAGCGACCTGGGAGCACAAGGAGGTTAAGTGACTTGCTCAGGGTCACAGTATTCTCAAGGTCTCCAAAATAATTTTTGAAACTTTCTGCCACCAAATTAGGACTAGAGATGTACAAATCATTGCTTTGAAGAGAAATCGATTGATCTTTTTCCCCTGCCTATCAAGTTATTTAATATCTGCCAAGTATGTCTTGGATTACTAAATGCTTTCTTCTGTTGTCCCAAAAGAAATTTACTTTTGATTTTCTAATTTCTGATTTACACCAATTTCTTAACACTTTATAGGCCAAAATAATCAACATCTTTATTGCATTTATATTGTTTCCAACTCTGATCTCTTAATTTCATAAATTTTAACAGCTCTTCAGTAATCCATTTATGCTTGGTAGAATGAATATGCATTTTTTCAAAGGTGCCAATTTATCTAACAAGGTTGAATACAAAGTAATAAAAGTGTCTAACATGATGTCAGTGTCATGAATAAACTTAAACTGACCAAGCTATATCTTTACTGGCTATGGCTATACCCTCTGGGGTCAGAGAGGAAATTCTCCTAAATTCAATAAACCTAGGGCTTGTTTAGCATATTTAACAGACCAGTCACACACCACTGGACAATGGTCACTAATACTATCAGACAAAACCATTGCTCTAGTAATCCTATCAGGCTTATTTACCAAAATCCAATCAAGGATTGAGCCCTAATTAGCTTTTTGGTTGTGTCTGGTAACATCGTGAATCATTTGATGAAGGCCTAAGTCAATCAATAGATCATGAGAGCCATCTATTTCATTAACTTTCCAATTATTGTTAAAGTCTCCCAACAATATCCACTCTCTGTTAAGGGGAGTGAGATTTCAAGCAAAAACAAATCAAGACCAAGTTTAAATTTCCCAGGCGGAATGTAAATGAACTAATAACTCATTTGTTCTGACCAAATAAATCTCTATCAAAACAAGGTCATAAACAGCATCATTTATATTATCAAGAATCCTTATTGCACTAAACTTAGAATTGATGTATATAAGTACCTCCTCCCCACGTTTACCTACCTATCCTGACGAAACAGAATAAAGTTAGGCAACAGAATTTCAGAGTCAGAAACATTGCTATTTAACCATGTCTCAGAGAGTAATCACATCAAAGTCCTTCAACTCTAGTCACACAAAAATGTATCCCACTTTGAGGTAGGTTATTAATGTTCAAATGAACAATTTTCAGGGTTAGGTGAAAATCTGAAGAAACAGTTTTTCTAGTTATGTCAGGACCAGGTTGCCTGGGCCAGATAATGTGGGCCTGGTGACGATGGACTGAGCGAGAAATGAGTAACAAAAGAGTCAGGAGTCGCCAAAAGTGATTTTCACCACCTTCCTTTCATCTCTAATGACTGAGTAATACATGTTAATTCCGTGCTAGAAAAATAATGGTAAATTGAGAACCTCAGAGTATTAAAAAAGACAGGATAAAAACCCATGTGTTATGTATATTAAAACCATCATAACTAGTATGACGATCATAAAAAATAATTCCTATTAATCTATCAAATTGAAGGTGAGAAGGAGAGGGAACACCATCTCTTTCGTCAAACCTACGATATATTAAAGTGCAGGCTAATACCACATAAATTATGCTTAAACAAAACATTTCAGCACTTTAAATGTTAACCAAACCTCACCCAGAAACAGACTATCTCCAGCACAGAATTAACAAGACAACAGAGCTGGTGAAGGGGCCCTTGAAACCTAAGAGCATTTGTCTGTGAGGCATTCCCCAACAGCTGGCAGATCATAGTTAGAGTAAGTAAAGTAAAGTAAGTAAAATTTTATTTATATATGGAGCCCAATCCCAGGGTCTGTGGGTGCCTTACAGGTAATAAAAGCAGAGTTAAGCAGACTACATACAAAATACATAAATACATAGTAAATGAATAAATAAATTAGTAGTATTAAAATCAGCTAACTACTTTCTAAAACTGCTTTTCTAAAAGGTAGCTCTTCAGGCCCTTTTAAATACCTCCACCAATGGGGCATTCCTCAAAGATTTGGGAAGAGAGTTCCAGAGGACCAGCAGGCCACCTCAAAGGAGCGATCTGAGGTTTTTAGCCTGGTCCTTGGAACCACTAGGAGGACCTTGGTAGAGAAGCAGAGGAACGTTCGGGTTGGCAGGTGTAAGGTGTCAGACAGGTAGCCCGAGTCTGAGCTGTATAGGACCTTATACGTGAGCAAGCTCACCTTGAAGACAATCCTTACCAGACTGACAGGCAGCCAGTGCAGATCTCACATGACCGAGTTTACATGACAGGACCTAGACAGGCCCTTCAGCAACCTGGCAGCTGTGTTCTGCAGCTGCAGTCAGCAGAGGCTCCATCCACTGACACCAAAGTATAGAGTGTTACAGTAGCCCAGCCTGGATGTCACAGAGGTATGTACCACTGAGGGCCAGTCTTCTGGCAGAATCAAGGTTTAATCTGGGTGACATTCCTTAAGTGGTAAACAGCACTCGGACCAAGATGACACTTGGCATCCAGTGTCAGTCTGTCTGGACCCATGCTATGACTCTGGCTCAACCCCTAGCCCCATCACCTTGTCCTCAGGGACACACCTGAAATCTCGTGTGTTCATCCGTGGCTTGCCTCTGTGACAGGGTTGGCAGTTCCCCTCAAACTGGCTGATGGAACAGATCTAGTGTCGCCTAAGAGAGTGCCCTGACACTGGTGCAGGGCTTGTGGGGTCCAGGTTGATCATGGTGCATTGCTCAGGGTTTTCCTTCCACTGTTAGGTGAGTCACTGACTTAGTGGCATCACAAGCTTGAGAATGCAAGTGTGCAGAGCATGATGCCACCAGACATCCCTTCCCCACTGCTGTGCAGTCCTGTGCTCACTACCACCTGTGGTCACTCAGGTGGAAGTATGGCACTGGAACCAGCCATCCCCTCACTGGAAGAGGGCATGTCCTCTGGGATGCTCGATCCTCCTCCTCCTCCTCCTGGGTGGTCCCCAAACATCCCAGGCTGTTTCTGAACCTGGTCACCAGGCAGCTAGTCCAACTATTATTGAACAGACCCATTCAGCTTTTCATTTTTTGTCTTCTATTAAAGCAGTGGTAAATCCCCTTTAAATTGCAAATTCAACCCCTCCCCCCAAGTGACAAGCACAATTGACCCGATGAAGTGCAGCAATAGTACAGTTTGGTCAATTGTCTGCATGCCATCCTCATCATTACTGGCCACTGTGTGAGTGTCCCAACTGTCCTGCCCAGCCCACTGCAACTGATTCCTGGGAGCCTGGTAACGAGCTCCCTTGGACCACAGGGCCGTGAATAAGCAGGCCTCACCTCTGTGGAAGTGTTATTCATATTTTGTTTAGATTACAATCACAAGCAAGCCATTGGGCAATTGCAATACAGTTTGTGGTTATAATTTGCAACTGCACAATAAAAAATCACTTAGAAGGAGTGGATTGTATTTAATCTCTGTTCATCAACAAAGATCCTGGACAGCACAGATACTGGGTGTACTATGATCCAGCACTGGCTATCCGGACGGCACAGAAGGAGGGAAAGTATCCACTTAATAATTTGGGAACACTGCTCAGAGGATGAGGGTGTTAGTGGAATGTCTGACAGTACAGACAGATTGACATTATTTTGCGGGTTGGGGAAACTCTATTATCATCCTTTAGGGACTCGGTGTCAATATACAACCTATGCCATTATCTGTATTGTCTGTGTCAAGACAGGTCGTTAGCTAGGTGTTTGGATTTGCAACTGTGAAAAAGTGGAAGTTGTATGTGTGCAGTTACGGAGAAGTGTGCTGTATCAGAGAAGTGGAGGGGGTACTACATCCTTGAGGGAGATACCTTACTCATTACCAAGTCCACTGTTTCTCTCTGTGTGGAGGCACTGCATTCTCAACAGTTTTACTTTCAGGATCTGAACCCCCTATCACCATGGAGTATAATGACCCTGGTCCTTTAACCTTGTCTGTGCTTGTGCGCTCAAGGCAGGGGGTGTCACCACATGATGTGTATGGCAACCTAGTGGCACCACTTATCTCTCATACCTATTTTACAATGGAGTAGAAGCAGACCCCACTGCTAGTGGAATGATGCAGCTCAGAGGTAGAATAACCCAGTGGTTAGAGTGTAAATCTGTGAACATGGAGACCCAAGTTTGAATCTGTTCCAAAGCCACTTGTTCACTGTTCAACTACAGTATAACAAGTCAAATTGCCCCACCTCCTGGGTCTGTGTGGGTGGCTGTTTGTGTTTGTCTGTGTCTGTAGCTTAGTTTTTTGGAATTTGCAAGATTTTCTGCTTGGAGTAACTACACCATTCTTGCTCACTACATCTGTGAAGGTCTCCTGGACTGGATTTCTGCAAAGCATCACCACCAGGTATTTGCATTTTCAGTTTAAAATCAACTTTTGGAAGCTATCCCAAGCAAAGCAGAAATCAAGCAACTAAGTCTGACAAATTCAGTGACTCTGGGTCCTGCTTGAATCCACATTTCCGTCTGACCTTCTCCTGAGGGATCTGTATGTGGGCTTTTAAACAACCTCTTTAAATAACAAAAGGAAGCATAAGGACAAAAGGATTTCACATCCTGCTCTTGTACTTGAGTAAGTGTGCCCCAGGCTATCAATGTAATGAGGCAGGGGAGTGCATGCCTGCAAACTTTAAAAGTATATGTGCTATACCTGGTTAAACAACTAAATCAAAAAAAAAAAAAAAAACTTGTGCATAGCCAAAGCCTCTTGTCAAATCCTTGCCTAGCTGTGACCCTGGTGACCTGTATCATGAATTGTACCAATAGCCCAGGACATCTAAAATTGTATCTCTGAATATCTGCAGCCTTCTCTCCAAACTGCCACAATTTCAGGCCTGGGTGGCTTGGATTGATCCTGACGTCATCTCCTAACAGAAGCGTGGCTATCACCAAGATCCCAGAACACAGCAATTGCCCTTCCTGGATATAACCTGTTCCGCAGGACCGCACCTCAAAAAGAGGGGAGGGGGTTGTCTGGTTTTACCTCAAGTGTGACATCAAAGGGCAATACTACAAATTAGCTTCCACACCAAGAAGCACAGGTTCTAACACTAAAACTTAATATTGGCCAACAAAACAAAGTGCTACTATTAACCACCGTATACCCTGCCTCCTGGGACACTACTACTCACTGGCTTTAGAGATGCAGTGAATTTAGAATTCGCTGGTGAAGTGGGCACTTCATGTTGCCACTCCGGGCAATGCAAAGTGCTCACTTCTGTGTGATTACCACTTTCGCGTTGCCGCCCATAATGAGAAGCAAGTAAGGCAAAGTCATTGTTTTTAATGGACTTCACGCTCCTCATTAAGATTCTAAGTGATCCACTTGGTGTTTCCAGACTTGGCAGCCCCCCTAGATCATATGGCTTAGGGTACTGTAAGTCACATGCTCTCTAGCCAGGCAGGAAGGAAGCGGTCACACAGACAGTTTCACTTTCTCCTGTGCAGACTGAGAGAGAGGAGTGTGTGTACTAGAGAGAGGAGGTTTATTTGATTGCAGAGAGAGTTAAAATTTGATACTTAACTTAACAGCTTTTTAAAAGCTACATTTTTGTCTTTTCTGTACTGTTTTTACTTAATTTGTTCTTTCTGTAAATTTTATTTTCTTAGCTACTTAGTTGTTTGTGTGTGTGTTGTGCTTGTGTCGTGAGATGGAGCAGGGTAAGGGAATGTCTGGGCGGGGGCAGCTCTGGGAGAACGTGGTAGTACACGTCGTCGTTGCAGTGCATGCGTGGGGGCATGGGCACCCATTTGTGTTGGACTGCTCTAAACTTATGAGTGTCCAACCCCAGAAGCAGGACCAGCACCGCCTCCTGACTCTGAGGCAGTTCAATCACCACCACCACCACCACCACCAAGTCCAGCACAAGGTCCTTTGGAGCAGGATGCCTGTTCCTCCAGGCTCAGGTGTGGATCCCACCATCAGAACTGTTGAGCAGTGTGAGCAGCCTACTGCCAGTTCATCTGGCCCTCTCCTGCTGTGCCTGGTCCTCCCGCACCTCCATTGTTTGGCAGTTTTTGACTGTGTCGGGGGACAGCAGTGTGGTTAGTGTCGCCTTTGTGTGGTGGAGTGCGCCGTGGCTCCGGGGAGTCTAGACCTGGGGCTAGCGCACCCATATGCTTAATCACCATCAGTTGAGTGGCAGGTTGCCACAGAACGGACCATGTCTGCATCTGCTGGCTCTCCATGCAGAGGTGCCACTGTGCATAGCGGGCATGGCATCCCTAAGAAGAGGAGGGCCACAGCAGCACCTGTTGCTCCACTAGCACCCCCACCACCACCAGCAGGTCAGCCTGTCGAAGGAGAGGATGCCAGAGAAGTGCGTGTGACACTGTCTGACTTGGCAGTTCTCTGGAGTGCTGTTGAGGAGAACAGCAGAGGATGAGTGCTGTGGAGCAGCGGCTGGATGACATAGAGGGACATTAGCTTCAAATTATGTCCGTGCTGGAACTGCTGCTGGATCACCATAGGATCCACATTAGTTTTGTTTCCTCACACCATGCCCCCCACCTTCCTTGCTGTGCCATAAAATGTATTCCTCCACCATCCCTGACCCTTGTATGTAATTATGCCCTTTTTGCTGTCATCAGTATGTGTTACACTTTGTATTCTGGGGCCCTTCCTTCTGTTAAGTGTCTGTGTGTTTTGTGTATGTCTGCTGTTTTGGTGCCTCTTCTCTCTGCATCCGCAAAGGCATCTGTCTTGTGTCCAGAAAACTGACAAGTGGTAACACAGTGAAATGAGACTGTTTCAGCACATACAAAGTCCCCAGAATTTATAGCGCACTCAGTCATGTGCACAACAGTGGCACAGAGTCCCCAGATTTTTCTGCAGTCCCAGAATGCATCCTCCAGGTGTCCAGAAAATTGACAAGTGGTAACACAGTGAAATGAGACTGTTTCAGCATACAAAGTCTCCCAGAATTTATGGCGCACTCAGTCATGCGCACAACAGTGGCACAGAGTCCCCAGATTTTTCTTCAGTCCCAGAATGCATTCTCCATGTGTCCAGAAAATTGACAAGTGGTAACACAGCGAAATGAGACTCCTCCATGTGTCCAGAAAATTGACAAGTGGTAACACAGTGAAATTAGACTATTTCAGTACATACAAGGTCCCCAGAATTTATAGTGCGCTCAGTCATGTGCACACAACAGTGGCACAGAGTCCCCAGATTTTTCTGCAGGCCCAGAATGCATCCTCCTTGAGTGCAGAGAAGTGAAAAGTGATCATCTCAACTGGATTGAAAGGTGCACTTTTGATGTACAGTAATAGTAGCCTTGGTGAGTAAATATATATATAGTTGTGTATTTTGCAGGTGAAGATGAGGGGTTGAACTTGACATGGACATGTATTCATGCTATTGTTCTGTATCATACACAGGTGACTCCGTCTCCGAACTGTTGCTGTGCACTGTCCAGTGCTCAATGAAATTTTGCACTTAAATGGAACTGGATAACTCTCAAGCACATGAAGGTAAGTATTTCTTTTTTTTGGAGGTCATATTTTCAGTTTTGTCTGTAATGGTTTGTTATTTTTATTTCTTCACAGATTTCATCAGCATTCTTCTGAGTCGGTTCTTAATGATGGTCATGGTCATGGAATGAAAGCACTTCTGCGTGTTGCATGTGTGCCCAAGCTCGGGTCTGGGAGGGTGTGCCTGATCATGTTGATGAACTTCTTTGGATAAGGCCACTTTGACAGAACAACAAAGTATTGCGAATTTTCTAAAAAAGAAATGAATGACTTCTTGAAAGTTACAACTTCATTGTTATGTGTCCTTCCCTGGTTCTCAAATCTCATCCCTATTGTCAACTAAGTTACATTTCGAGACACATCTGGTCAAGTACTAAGACAACCTGTTGTTTGCAATATTTGCAGCAGTCTTTACAAAGCAATGAAATGAATGAAATAAAATCTTCATACTTACCAGAATGGATTCCACATGGACATTACATCGCTTCCTCTCTGTCTGTACGGTATAGCTACAGCATCTTTCCAACGAGTAATATTACCGATTAGCCTGTTTTGTTCTCCTGTAAAAGAAACAAAATAAGTGTATTGTATGTGTTTTGCCACTGCGGCTCTGAAAGCTACAGAAAACAAAACAGACAACTTAAGGAAGTGAGGCAGCATAACAAACATGAGTGCACATACTCACTTTATGGTTTAAATATTAAGAAGCTGGTGGTGGTGGTGGTGCACTGGTAGACTGGTGGTCTGTGGTGGGCAGACAGACTCATGGTCTCAGCAGACTTGGATAACATCAGTCCCGGTGGTGGTGGTGGTCCAAGGGGGCAAACAGACTCATGGTGGCAGCAGACTTGGATAACATCAGTCCCGGTGGTGGTGGTGGTGGTCCATGGGGGCAGACAGACTCATGGTGGCAGCAGACTTGGATAACATCAGTCCCGGTGGTGGTGGTGGTCCATGGGGGCAGACAGACTCATGGTGGCAGCAGACTTGGATAACATCAGTCCCGTGGTGGTGGTCCGGGTGGGCAGACAGACTCATGGTGGCACCAGACTTGGATAACATAGAAACATATAAACATATAAACATAGAATATGACGGCAGATAAGGACCGCTTGGCCCACCCAGTCTGCCCATTTCCCTACCTAATGGATAAGCTGCAGATCCTAGTTAACCAGCAGCCTACTTCTTTCACCCCACTCCTAGAATTGCCTTATGGCTGTCCCATGCATGCTTGAATTAATCACTGTTTTGACTCCACAACCTCCTCTGGAAGGCCATTCCATGCATCCACAACCCTCTCTGTGAAAAATACTTCCTTACCTCTGAGCTGCCCCCATCCTCAGATTGTGCCCCTTGTTCTTGCACACCTCTTTCTTTGAAAGATGCTACCTCTTGGACTTTGTTGATTCTCTTGAGGTACTTGAACATTTCTATCATGTACCCCTCTCCTTCTTTCCTCGAGGCTATATATATTAAGCTCCTTTAGTTTCTCTTCATATGTCTTCCGGTGCAGACCCTGCACCATTTTAGTGCCCTCTTCTGGGCAGCTTCCATCTTGTCTATGTCCTTGCGGAGATTGGGTCTCCAGAACTGCACACAGTACTCAGATGGGGTCTCACCAGCTGTCTGTACAGAGGGATAACAACTTCTTTTTCTACTGGTGATGCCTCTCCCTATGCATCCCAGTATCCCCCCAGCCCTCCTTACTACCCTCTCACATTGCTTTCCCACCTTTAAGTCATCTGATATGACTACCCCAGGTCCCTTCCATTTTGTTGTTGTTAATATCTCACCCCCATTGTGTACTCTTCCCTGGGTTTTGTTTCCAGGTGCATTACCTTGCACGTCTTAGCATTAAATCTAAGCTGCCATACATTTGACCATTTCTCTAACCTTGCCAAGTCCCTTCTCATCCTTTCCACCCCACCTTGTGCATCAACTCTGTTGCAGATTTTGCGTCATCTGCAAGAGACATACTTTCCTTCCAGTCCTCTGCAATGTTGCTTACAGATACATTGGAGAGACCGATCCTAATACTGAACCCTCATACACCCCACTAGTAACCCCCTTTCTTCAGATGGACTCCATTTACTATTACCCTCTGTGTCCTATTCTCCAGCCAGTTCTTTACCCAGGCTTGGGACCCACTCCCAGGCTGGCTAACTTGTATATTAATCTTTTGTGTGGGACTGAGTCAAATGCCTTGCTAAAGTCTAGGTAGGCCATGTCAACAGCCCTCCTGATCTACTACTTTGGTCACCCAGTCAAAGAAATCTATTAGATTCGTCTGGCATGACCTTCCTGCTGTGAATCCATGCTGCCTTGGGTCCTGTGCCCTCTGGCCTCTAGGTACTCGACAATTCTTTCCTTCAAAGTGATTCCATCATTTTCCTATCACTGAGGTTAAACTAACTGGTCTGTAATTTCCGCTCTGCCCTGCTCACACTTTTGTGAAGGGAATCACATCGACCCTCCTCCAGTCCTCAGGTACCACCCCATCTTCCCATGATTTGTTAAAGAGGGTAGTCAGTGGTGTCACTAGTTCTACCCTTAGTTCTTTAGAATTCTGGGATGAATCCCATCAGGCCCCATTGCTTTGTCCACCTTTAGTTTTAGAGTTCTTTCAGAACCCTTTCTTCTGTAAATGGGCTGGTATCAGCTTCTGTATCCAGAGTGTTTCTATTGTTTGTTTTAGGTACCTCCCCTCTTTGTTTGTAAATACTGAGCAAAATATTAGTTTAGTATCTCTGCCTTTTCACAGTCACCCTCTGTCCACCCCTCCCTTTATTATGCCTCACTATCCCTCCTTAGTCTTCTTCACTCCCTGATGTACCTAAAAAGGTTTTAGCCCCTTCTTAACTGAGTTGGCTATCTTTCCTCAGTTCGGACCTTTGCTGTTCTGACTGCCTTCCCAGCTTCCTTTTGCTTTAACTGATATAATTCTCTGTCCTGCTCCTTCTGTGATTCCTTGTACTTCCTGAATGCTTTCTTTTTCTCTTGAACCTTCACTACCACCTCCTTTGAGAACCATAGTGGTTTCTTACATCATTTTATTTTGTTTATTTGCTTCACACAAAGGCTTGTTACCTGTGTGATGGCAGTTTTATTATTCCCCATTGTTCTTCCACTTCCTTCCTGCCCATTTGCTAGTGCATTCCTTAGGCACTCACCCATTTTGGCAAAGTCAGCCCTCCTGAAGTCCAGTACTTTTGCCTTTATATGGCTTGACTCTATTGCTGTGTTTACTGTGAACCATACTGTTCGATGGTCGCTAGTTCCCAGATGGCTACCCACTTACATCTGTGATCCTCTCTACATCTCCATTTGAGAGGACCAGGTCTAAGATTGCCCTCTTGAGTGGGTTCCAATACTAGTTGTCTAAGGCATGCCCCTGTAGGGCATCTAGAATAACCTCACTCTTAGAAGTGGCTGCTGCAACTGCACTCCAGTTAACATCTGGCATATTCAGATCACCCATCAGCAATACCTCCCTTTATCTGCCATTCTAAGTATACTTTCTATCATTTTCTTGTCCATTTCCTCCCTGAGAGGGGTTCTGTATACAATCCCTGTGCAGATTGTGGTGCCATTGCCTGCCTCAAATTGACCCACAGTGCTTCTTCTCCTCCTGTTTACCCTTTTGTTCTGTTGCTTGATTCCTTCTCTTATGTAGAGAGCTACTCCTCCTCCTCTTTCCCTCCCTGTCTCCTGTAGATAGTGTATCCTGGTATGTTTATGTCCCAGTCATGGTTCTGTGTGTACCATGTTTCTGTGACTGCTACGATATCAGATGTTCCTCCTCCATCAAGGCCACTAATTCAGGAAGCTTGTTACCCAGACTACGGGCATTGGTACTCATTGCCTCCATTTTTGATGGCTTTACCTCTGTAGCAGCAACTCCCACTGACCTTTCTGCCTTGGTCTTTTTCTCATTTAGTACCCTGTTTTCTAGGGAGGCTGGGATTTTTCCTGCTGCTTATCAGTGCCTCCCCTTGACTAGTTTAAAAGCTTGCCAATGAAGCATTTAAACTGATTGCCCGAAGACTTGTTCCCTTCCTGGACAGATGCAGACCATCCTGCCAGTATAGGCTGGTGTCCTCAGGTGGAACCCCAGTCCCCAATGAAGCCAAACCCTGTGCTCCACACCATTTTTCAACCATTAGTTAAACTGCATGGTGCAAAGTACCCTCGCCTCACCCATGCCACTGACAGGCAGCACCTCTGAGAAGGATCACTGTGCGTGCTACTTGTCTTAAGCCCTCCCCAACTCTACAAAGTCCTTCTGCACTGCTCTATCTCATGATGAGCCAAGTCATTTGTCCCTAGGTGGACAATGGCGTCCAGCCTCAGACTCCCGTGCAACTGTTCTTGTGATCCTAAGGATGTTCTTCCTGTCCCTCTCAGCCATGGCACCAGGCAGGCACCTTACTTCAGTTTTCCCTGATCCCCCAGTTCCTATCCCCTAATGACTGAGTCCCCACCAGGGCTGCTTCCTTTCCTGTGCCTCTGCCTCCTTCCTGAGGGCCTCCCTTGAACAGTTGTCTGCACCCTCCTTAGTCTCCTCTGTGGGTGCATCCATAGAGGAACCTGCTCCCCAGAATGGTGTATGGATTGTGGAGTGGAACAACTGACTGGGTGTGCCTCTGTTCCACCACCCTTACCCTCCCTGAGCCCACTGTGGTCCAACTGTTGTGCTTTCTTCACAACCTCTGAGGTAGTGGTGGTGGCTCTGGTGCTCCCTGGATGAGGGAGGTTCCCTGCTACTGTCCAGTGCGGCCTGAAGCAGGCAACTTCCTCCCTCAGGGCAGATAGTTGTCTGCAAACAGGGCAGCATCTCATCCTCCAGAAAGACTCCGAAGACTGCTGCCTCACAGCCATTACATTGTACTACTCCCCACATAACTGTCTACCTTGTTTGGTTGTTTTTGTGTGTGTGTGTCTGTGTGTGTGATTGGTGTGTTATATAGAAATATATGTATTTATATAATGTATGCTTATATTGTCAGTGCAGTGTGCTAGAGAGGATATGACAGTGATATGCACCTTGCCCTCTTGAGGAATGATGTCAGAACCCCAGGTGTAAATGAACTATTTCAGGGGTGGGTGGGGTGAGGGTGGGAAGGGTTTGGGCCTAAACTGTGCCCTCACAAAACAATCAGCTAAAAGCTCTGACCTACTGCTGAGATGAGTGCCTTCCTGTCAGCAAGATGCCATACACGACAATATGACAGAGAAAATACCCTGCTAATCAAACAGAGAAAATCCAAACATCCAAGTCAGACACAGGTAAACCTCCCCAGCCCCAAAACAGCCTGGTGACTTGTGCTCTGAAAACAGTCAGCCCCAAAACCGTCAGCTGTGCAGAAGGGCAGAAACACAGAAAACAGTAAAATCTTAACAATTGTAACAAAAGTAAAGTGAGCTCCACCTCCCTCTGTTGATTGAAAGACTGCCTTTTCTGATAATTCTAAGTTCCTTATTTCATCCTTCAGTTAGAAGTATCCTCCATCTGAAGAATATTAACTTTCCTAAGGAATCTGCTTCAAACCAAAGACAGTTGTAAATTGTAAGGTTCACCTCCTCTGTTGTGAGCACAACTCACTTTCTTGCAAATCTTAAGTCCGGTGTTGCAGCTTCCAGCCAGAGGTAGCTTCACCTGAAGACTATTAGGTTCCCAGGTATCCGTCCCAGTGGTGGTGGTGGTGGTCCATGGGGCAGACAGGCTCATGGTGGCAGCAGACTTGAATAGCATCAGTCCCAGTGGTGGTGGTGATCCATGGGGGCAGACAGACTCATGGTGGCAGCAGACTTGGATAACATCAGTCCCAGTGGTGGTGGTGGTTCATGGGGGCAGACAGACTCATGGTGGCAGCAGACTTGGATAACATCAGTCCGTGGTGGTGGTCCATGGGGGCAGACAGACTCATGGTGGCAGCAGACTTGGATAACATCAGTCCCGTGGTGGTGGTCCGGGTGGGCAGACAGACTTATGGTGGCAGCAGACTTGGATAACATCAGTCCCGGTGGTGGTGGTCCATGGGATGCAGACAGACTCATGGTGGCAGCAGACTTGGACAACATCAGTCCCAGTGGTGGTGGTGGTCCATGGGGGCAGACAGACTCATGGTGGCAGCAGACTTGGATAACATCAGTCCCAGTAGTGGTGGTCTGGGGTGGGTGGGCACATCGTCTTTTAAATACTGCAGTTAAAACCTACCAACATAAACCACATCATCATCCTCATAAAGAAAACTGCCCTCACAGTCATCGATGCCTGAAGTCTGACCACTGGGAAATTCTTTCTCCATTGTGTCATCATCTACATCAGTGATGGGCGTTTGGCAGCCACTGCCAGTGCCACCAAAATGCTCCATTTCCACATCAGCAAGACCACCATGACTAGGCGGGTATGAATACCGAGGCTGCAGTCTGTGCTGGTATGTGCCTCTCATTCATTTTAATGAATGCTAGCAAACTAACATTTGCAAGAGACAGGTTTGTCCGATGATCCCTGACTATTGCACCTGCTGAGCTGAATACCTCTCAACACTTACACTGGAGGGTGGGCATGAGGTGCTTCAGTGCCACTGCAGTCAGCTCTGGCCATTCACTGACCTTTCCACTCCAGTACAAAGAGGATCTTCATTTATTGTCAGATGCCTGTTTTCAGACAAATATGACTCAACCATTCTCTGTAGCCGCACTAAGTCCGATTGTTGATCCATCAGCCTGTTCCCGGAATCATTGATGTCACAAATACCCACTTGGGACAAAGCCTCCCAAAGCAGGTTGATGCCAACCACTTTGGATGACAGACCACCAGGAACTACAGTCCCCTTACCCTTGCATGATATGCTTGCTGGTCCTTCAGCTACACCTTCAGCTGGATTACGCTGCTGAGGTTTGCAAACCTTGGCACGTGACTTCTGTGCCCCACGAACCAAGCGAACCAGCTGACCACTGATATTTTTACCTGTTCAGGCCCTCCCTGCAGTACTGATGCAATCCACGTTTGTATCGTGGGTCCAGCATTGTTGCCATGGCAAAGTTGTCACTACGCTGAATGCTCACAATGTGACTATTCTTGTCGAATACTGTCAGCATGTGTTGCAGCAACATACTGCTACCACCGTCTCTGGCAACATCAAGGCTATGCTGTACATTCACCAATGTCTGCCTCAGCACCCGCAGCAGTGGAATTGATGGGCTAATGGAGCAGACTCGCCACTCATTGCCTGTGTGGCATGTTCAAAAGCCACAAAATTGATATTACAGAGTCCATGAGGTGCCACTGTTCAGTCGTAATAGACATGGAGGCCCCAGAACTATCACAGCTAGTGTGCATAACAAGATATTCTGTGATGGCTTTGTATTGTTCATACAACCTCTCTGCCATGTACAGCGTGGAGTTCCATCGGTGACAACTTCCAGCTTCAGCGGTGTTGAGGCAGGCTGTTTTGTATCTGCAACTGCCGCGAGTTGGTCACGGGCCTTCCAGATCTTGAAAAGTGAGGGTAGATATGTTGTGCAATGGTCAGCATTTCCTTATGTCAGGGTGCTGCAGAAACTCCTGAACCGCAAGATTTAAACAGAAGGCCATGCATGGAACACAAAAAAAACACTATTTGTGATGCATTTCACCACATTTGACCCATTGTTACTTGCTATCAAACCAGCTCTCAGGGACAGAGGGTTTAGACGTCTATCAATTTCAGTCAATATCATGTCCAACATTTTCTCACCAGTGTGTGAACAGGTCACACTCGCATAGCAATTATTGCATGCTGGCAAATTCAGAAAGATTGCTACGTGACAATCCACCTTCCTGCACTGATTATTCACACTACCAGCATCACAAACAACCCCGGCACCTGCACCCAGTGTGCAGTTATACACTGATATGAATTCCTGCTGTTTTGCCACTTGTCCACATATCCATACTTAAATGGATGAATGCAGAGGAGGAATGTTGAAGGGCATGTCTTACTGAGTCTGAGACAGTCTTGGAACAACTCAGGAACAGCATGGGTGAAAAGTATTTCCTGGATGGGACTTTCCATTTTGGACAGGCACAGGCAGCAAACCACCAGAACCCAGAATTCTCCACAAAGGAGAAGGGCAAAGATCGATGCCAGCAATTCTGCTACAGCAGCATTAAGTTCACGTGACACTGATGATTGGGGGTACTTCAGCTTATAAAAACACTCTGTAATGTGGGCTGACTTAAATGTTTTACAGGGTGTGTGTTGGTCATAAATGGTTGTACTCTGTGATGAATGGCATTGGCAGGGGTGGAGTGTGGACATTTGATGAAGACGGTTGCACAGGTGATGATGACAAACCCAGAAATGATGTTATTTTCTGGATTTGCCAACCGGGTTGATGTACTACTTGCACTAGACATACTGACAGACTGTGCAACCCAGTCTGTCGGCAGGTCCATCGAGTTTTTACGCAGAATGACTGCGGGAGATCACTCGATTCTTTGGAATAAGGTGGAAGATATTCGGAGGCAGTGTCCCTGACCACACTCCAAGGTTGTTGCAGTTGATTAGTGTGTTGTCAGAGCCTGGAGTTTCCTGGGTTCCTTTAATCTTCCAGACTTCAGTGAGACACTATGAGGATTGTCCGTGAGATCGTCCAACATGCTGTAGTTTGGATCCGGGTCCTACTTCCTTGATTATAGGATGTAGTGAACTTATCGGCCCAGTTCTTGCTCGGATTATTCGGTGTTCTTTGGAGCGGGGTTTTCCTAGCTCTCTGAAGGAAGGGGTGGTGACTCCACTTCTGAAAGCTTCCTTAAACCCAAACGACCTGGCTAACTACCGCCCTATTTCTAACCTCCCTTTTGTGGGAAGGTTATTAAAAAGTTGTGGCGGCTCAACTCGATAACCATTTGACCATCCATAGTTTATCGAGCCTCTCCAGTCTGGTTTTCAAGAGGCATAGCACCGAGACTGCTCTGGTTCGGTGCTCAATGATCTCCTGATGGCGAGAGATCGGAGACACCACTCTATTCTGGTTTTCCTTGATCTATCATCAGCTTTTGATACTGTGGATCATGGGGGTTTTGCTCGAACGCCTGAGGTCCATTTGTGGGCTTTCAGGTGTGGTCCTCAGATGGTTTCATCCTACCTCCAGGGAGAACACAGAGAGTGGTTTCGGTTTATGTTCATCTGGGGCTTTCTCTCTGCCTTGTGGGTACCTCAGGGTTGAGTGCTTCCCCATGTTATTCGCAGTATATGCTACCTCGGAGACATTGTAAGACGGCATGAGCTGAGGTTTCACTGCTATGCTGATGATACCCAGCTCTACCTGTCTTTTGCACCTGACCAGGTTAGTGCTATCTCGATGCTGAATAACTGCCTCACTGATATCCAAGACTGGATGAATACCAGTGGCTTGAAGTTGAACCTGGGAAAGACTGAGGTTATGGTGGTGGACCCGGTTGCAGGGTTGAGGGTTAGGGTGGGGTCCCCTCTGGATTAGTTCTTGGGGTAGACCAGATCCCTACCTCTGGCACGTGGGTAACCTGGGTGTGGAGCTTAACACTGGCCTGACCCTTCGTTATCAGGTGTCTGCAGTTGTCAAGACTTCATTTTTCATCTTAGAAACATCCATCAGGTGATTTGCGGTTTTGGTCCACGCCTTTGTGACATCTCATCTTGATTACTGTAACTCTGTGTACCTAGGGCTTGCTGGGGTTGATATCCGCTGCTTGCAGCTAGTGCAGAATGCAGCAGCATGTTTGTTGACTGGGGTGTCTAGAAGGTTCCATTACCCTAGTGCTGCGCACTCTGCACTGGCTGCCAATACAGTGGTGGATCACCTTTAAAGTGGGTCTATTGACCTACAAAGCCCTACATGGGTTAGGGTCTGACTACTTGAAAGGGCTTCTGGTGCCTTACACCCCTCTGAGACAGCTTTGCTCAGCTGACGAGGGTTGCTGGAGATACCGAGGGTGAATTTGAAGTCCTCTGGAGCCTGTGCCTTTGGTTTTGTGGCTCCCACCCTCTGGAATTCTCTGCCCGTCAGCTCCGAGAAAGTACAACAGTGGATAGTTTTAAAAGGCTCTAAAGTCATTTTATGGATTCGGCATTCCCTGCTGTATTGTAATCTGTTTATTTTAAATATTTTGTAATGGCTGTATTGTTTTATTGTATGTACTGATGTGTTGATGTCATGATGTGTTGTATAGCACCTTGAAATATTTGAAAGGCGCTTAACTAAATAAATTTATTATTATTATTATTATTACTGCATTCACCACCACCACCACCACCACAAAAACTACTTATCTCATCAGCACTGGACAACATTTCAAAGTCATTATCATCCTCCACCTCATCATCATGCCTGTAGTAATCCTCTGCTCTTATTGCTGCACTACTGCACAGTTTGATTTCCTACTGGGCTTAAAAGTCATGGAAGGGATAACATGCTGGCTATGGTTGCCGCCGGTGATACGGGTGAGCATAAGTCTGGTATTAGCTGCCAGCTTGTGCTGGGTCCACAGAACCATGTGCCTATTCTTAAGATGCGTATGCTGTCCTCCTGTCCCAAGATGGCTCCCCTTTTTACCTCAACTTACACGCAGATGGCAAACCTGGCAGATTGCAACTGAATCATCATTTCATCTTGAACAAAAAATCCCAAACAAGGGACTTTGATGCTCTGCTTTTAACATGTCCATGATGATGTGGCTTATTTAAGTCTGTTATTTTAAGCACTGAAGTGGGGGGCACGTGATGTTTCTGGCACTGCACACCTGGACTGCAACTGACCACCATGACTACCTATCATATTGAGTACTGGGTCGTCATCATCATCATCCACTAAAACCCGGTTACATCACAAGTTTTACAGGTGGGGATTCCTGCAAACAGATTCAGAAATTTCAGACACAGCCACTTTTAATTTCTTTTCTCCGGTTCCCAACTGGGTCAATTAAATCATCATCATATTTATTAACGTCACTGTCACACACATCCACATCTTCTGCTTGGATGCTAACATGTTGACTGCATGTTGCAACAACAGCAACATCATCAACATCATCACATTCATCATCAGCATCTACACCACCATCACCTAATATTTTTACCACACTGTGAATCACTGTTGCATGGAAAATGAGTGACGTTAAGTGCCACGGTGGATGGAATATCACATTGTATGCTATCGTTGACATAATCATCAGAATCAGGTTCAGTTAATGGGATGTTACTGGGAAGTATGACATCATCTACGCTGTCACTCACTTGCACTGCTTCACACTCAACATGTTTGGATACGGTACACTGGTTGGAATTAGAACTTGACAGAACAATGCTAATGCTACCTCCACCACCATTAACACCAGTAACACTAACACCACCAGCTGGGAAAACATCATCTCCTCCAACTATCAGTGAAGCTACTGATTGGGCTGTAAAAACATTGCAGGAGAAATACCTTTCATCACATCACCAATGCACTTCTCCGTCCGTGTACTACTACCACGCCCACAGACCCTCTTACTGCCAACATTGCCATGGCCTGCAGCAGCTTTACTTGCACGTCTCTTTGCAGGCATTTTGGGGATCAACCACAATATTATTACCAAATTCAGATTTTGATCGTTCACTTTCTGACTGGAGGTCGCTACTCGCTACTATCGCTAGCTGGATGTGAAGCAAAATAAACAACTGTGGCTTCAGCAACAGATAAGGGACTACTGTGTTGTGACACTGTCACGGAATTAAAACAACTTCAGTAACCAGTGGTGCTGATGGGGTCACAAAACAATCCAGTCTGGTACAGCATGGGTGGGGCACTGAATACAGACAGTGCTGATTTTATGGCACTACAAGCAACAACACTAAGAACAGAGAACACGATCGCAGTACAAAATCAAGTAGCTGCAGTGGATAGCAGGTTCACACTGCTGCGCTTAGTTGCACTTACACTGATCTGTGTCACAAATTTTAAAAGGTGTATTATATTTGATGCATGCAACACTGCACACAACACAGAACACTTTGTGTACAATGCTGAGCGAGAATGCGATGCAAATGCAAAGTTCAGTGTACTCAGTGCCACGTATTGTAAATTTGTAATTTAAACAACCTGACCTTATGAAATGCTGCACCACATTCACACAACAAGCAGCAAGAAAATTTGTACTATCATTGACAGTTTTACTATGTGTACAGTAACACAGTTATATAACAAAAATATTGCCAAAACACAAAGAAATCACTAGTTCTCCAACTTAAATCTACCTACACAGATCGCCCCTCCCCACACAGCACACTTCACTGTCTTTCACCACACACTCAGTGTTGTAAATTTACATTCAAGATCCACACACAAACAAAACGCCGATGATATGAGCACAGGACGGTTTCCTACAATTGATGAACTACAGTTGGATCCCCCAAAAAGCAAAAATGCTTTTGAACAGCTTTAAAAGATTCCTACAGACAGTTATCAGAGCACACTGTCTCCTACTCCTTCCTACTCATACTACCTCGAACTGAGGCTGTGCAGATCAATATAGAGCCCATGTGACCTGAACTCCCATGAATCACTACAAAATCTTCCTTGGAGCTCAAAACAAGACAAAGTGGACTGCCACCAATGTATTTCGCCTTAAAAATTGAAAGAGAAGTGACCAGTGGAGGCGGAGTAGCTAGTAGCTGTTTTCAATGCACTTTCGTTCCTCATTATAGCGAAGTACTCCACTTCGCATTGCGGGCACTCCTCGAATCCGCCTTTGCTCTGCCAAATCACTTCGTGGAGCGGATTGAGCCCACTACCACCACTAACTGGCTTCCCACAGCTCATAAGCCACCTCGAACAGAACAAACTAAACTGGGACGTATAATCCTAGGGGACTTCAAACATTAATTGGCAAGCACAGGATGCAGCGACAGCTAGAGACCAAATAGCCAGACTGTACCTGACCTAACTGGTCACACAACCCACCAGACAAAACTACCATACAGGAACCAGCACCCCATCGACTGGCTACTCTCTTCCTGTCCTGAACATATCACAGAAGTAACAGTCCTACCTGACACCATCAGTGACCACTCCCTGTACTACTTACCTGGACAAACAAGTTCACCAAGAGTAAGTCTCAGACCACCAGGAACAGATCACTAAGGCCTGGTCAACTAGACTCCTTCAGGCACTACCTAAAGGAATTGACTGGTCCCCACTTGATAGAGTCAAGGACGGAAACCAAGCACTGGATTACTTCTGCAGTATTTTACTAAAGCCTGTGACATCTTTACTCGTTACAAAACAAAGATAGCCAGAGGAATCCCAACCCCTGGCTGTCCAGCCCTCTAATTTGACGCATGCGACTTAGAGATCACCTGTGGCATAGGGTCAAAGCCACCGGGGAATCTAGCTGACTCCCAAGCGTATAAGGCAGCTAGAAATACTTGCACAAAACTCATACGTCTGGCAAAGGCAGCTTACTACAATGACCTCCTAGGAAGACCTGGGGTAGAGGAGGAGTTCTGGGACTCTGTAAAATCTCTCATGGGAGAGCCTCAAGGGCATCACTGGATCTTATAGTAACCACATCTGGTACATTGCAAGACCCAAAGGAAATCGCTGATGCTTTTAATGTTGCATTCCCGGACCTCAGCAATGTGTTGCCACCTGAATACCTGAATCACACCCTTGCAGGCCAGCAGCACAACCTCAACACTCCATCACCACAGGATAATGTTACCCCACCATTCTACTTCAGGCAAATCTCCACAGGTGAGACCATCAAATATGTCAAGCGGGTCCTTGGTAAGACCAGGATGGGAAGTGACATGATCGATATGAAGATGGTAGCACTCACATTAAACGAACTTGTGGCACCACTCACAAAGGTATTCAATGCCTCTCTAAGATCTGGCATCTTCCTGACAGGTGGAAAGAGGCTCTAGTCACACCTGTTTTAAATCAGGAGACAGAGCTAATTTAGCAAACTTCCGGCCCATCTCGATTTTACCCCCTCTCCAAAGCACTTGAAAGGGTGGTCTCAGAACAGCTAACTGAGTACCTAGAAAAGCATAGCCTTCTCTGCTTGCAACAACATGGATTCTGACAAAACTACTCCACTCTCATCGCACTAGTAGAGTACACCACTCAGCTTTATGGGACCCTGGATAAAGGGATGGCGGTGGGGTCTATCTTCATAGACCTCACCAAGGCCTTTGACACAGTCAGTCACCAACTGCTACTGAGATGTCTCCTCTCTACAGGATTGTCAATGGAATCCGTGGTCTGGTTCCGTAGTTACCTAACCCATAGATCTCAGTAAGTCAGGATTGGCAATATGATCTCTGAGCTCAGGAAGTAAACCTAGGGTCCTGCAAGGTTCTATCCTCGGTCCTCTCTTATTCAGCCTCTTCATAAATGACATGCCTTCTACCTGTCCTGCACACTCTGTACTCTATGCAGATGATGCTGTTATCTCCGTCCAAGGAAAGACCTGGGATCAATTAGCTCTGAACTTCAGCACAATTTTCGTGGCATTGGAACTTGGTTCACCAAATAAACTGCTACTCAACTACAAAAGACAAAGAGCATGCTCTTCAGCACCCACAGAGCAAGATTCGAGGGTCCTCACTGCATATTTATTTATTTATTTATTTGCTTTTGTTTACGGGTAAGTCACACTAGACAGCCAAGTGCCTATTTTCAGGTGCGACCGGAGAGTTACAGACTTTAATGTACAGGTACAGTGATAATACAACTTTTACATACAATGAGATATCAGGATACATAGAAGAATGACAACCAGTAAAAACACACAAGCCGGGGGGGTTACAGGCGACACGGGAGAGTTAAGAGCTAGAGCATACACAAACAGTGAGTGAGTCAAATTTACATACAATGGGAGAGCAGGCGTACCAGTTATGGTATTCCATTTAGTCATTGCTTGACCAGTTGTCAGGAGAGTAGTGCAGTGGGCCCTGAGGGCTAGAGACCCCCATGCACATGTAGTGTGGAGGGGCTACGAGGTGCATGAACAGGTGGAGGGCCCTTCAGGAAGTTCCAAAGGGAAGTTTTAAATCCTGGATGGGAGGGTGGACCGTGTAAGGGCTGGGAACTAATTCCATAATTTGAACATAGTTGGCGAAGGCCCGATCACCCGCAAGTGCTGCGTCCCTGGAACCAGGCGATTGAGTGCCGTTCTTGACCTAAGGTGGTAGGTAGTGGTGTCAGGGTTGAGGGAAGGGCAAGGGCAGCAGGGGTGGCTGATCTAATAACGTTGTCAATGAAGTTCCTACTACGAAGATGCGGTGCTTCTCTGGAAGTAGCGAAGGAGAAGTACTAGACCAAGTCAATACATTCAAGTACTTAGGATTCACCTTGATGACACTCTCACCTTCACTGCCCATGCTGAGCAACTGGTAAAGTCCACCAACATGAAGCTTGGCATCCTGTACAGACACCGACCTCAATGACACTGGCTGCCCTGAAACTTGTTATGTGCAGTTCAGTTCTATCATCTGTGGATTATGGTCTTGTCATATATAGGGCAAGCAAAGACACAGTGCTTAAAAGGTCAAAACCATCTTCAACAAGGCCTGCCGCCTGGTCCTGGGAGTACACAAAATGACTCACTCTTGTGACTTATACAAGGAAACTGGCTGGCTCCACTCCACCACAGACTCCAATACCAGGCCTGCCTCCTTGTGAAAAAGTCCCTGATGGGGTCCATGCCTAGGGCTACTTCAGCCCTCTTTAAGCCTGCACAACCATCTAAATGCACAAGGAGTGCCTCCAGGACTGTTCTAACTGTTCCTTCAAACGAATCACCCTTGGCCAAAATCCTCTCCTACTGTGGGCCTAAATGGTTCAATGATCTGCCTGCAGACCTTGCCAACTCCCTCAGACTTGGCTACTTTAAAAATGGGCTTGATCTCTTCTTGCCAGCAAATCTGACTGCCAGTGTTTCTGTTAATCCATGGCCTCTGACAGCGGTTCTCACACCCGTCAAACGCTACCCTCTCACTCCCATCCTCCTGTTCCACAACTGCCCTTCCCCTCCCACCTTCCACCACCTACTACCTCCCTTGACAAAGCCTCACCTTGGCTGCTAAAACATGCATTTCTGCAGACTGGGAGCATCCGTCTGAACTGTAACTTGATTGTTAAACACTGTACTGCACTTAATTAGTGCTGCATTAATATGTTTCTCTGGAAGTGCGGTCCTGTGTCTCCTTACTTCTTGTACCCTGCTTAATATTGTAACTGCAAACTAATACCACTTGTTTGTTGATGTCTTTCTGTTCTACAATGTTTCATCACCTGTACATGTCTTGTATTCCTTGTTGACTTGGAGCCTTTGTAAAGCAGCCCCGGCTCAAAGGTATTAATCCAATTTGAAATAAATAAATAAATACATTTAGCGTTCCTGTAGCTAACTTTCTCACTCTCTCTCCTTCTCACTCCTTGAGCTCCTTTACTTTCTTTTACCTAGCTCAACTTTATCTCCTGTGTATACTTCATAGCCTGTAAACGTGTTTATGACTTCAGAGAGTACTGCGATAGAAAAGTATTGTGCATGTAAAGCACTAAATAAAATCAAATTCCTTTATTTCAGTCCAGCTACCTTGAGCAAGCAAATTTGAATAGAACATGTTTATTGTATTTCTAAATTACTGTTTATATGCAATTGTAATACTTTTCATTGCATTGTCCATTTCTCTTGTTTTGTACTTCCATGACCTGGAGCCTTTGCAAAGGAGTCTCTGACTCAAAGGTTTGTAATTCCGATCTCTCAATAAATAAATAAATAAACAGAGCAGTGAACTGTCAAATATGTAAGACATGCAATATACAAACACACGTTAATGCAAATATTACTATGAATATGAAGTAGTATCTCATTATAAGGCAAAGATCAAAAAATAAGATTTTGGTTGTCTTGAAAAGAACAGAAAAACTTTGTTAGTTTCTAACAGGCCTAACCTTAAACAAACAAGCCAGTGCAACAAGGCCTATAGCAAGGTTAACAGGATGCTGGGATGTATTGGGAGGTATTCTTCCCTGTACAGATCCCTGGTGAGCTCACCTGGAGTACTGCATCCAGTTCTGGAGTCCTCACCTCAGAAAGGACAAAGAAAGACTGGAAACAGTGCAGTGCAGAGAAACAAAATGATTCAGGGACAGCAGGGCAGATCCTAAGAGGAGTGTCTCTAGGCTCTAAATATTTCCTCACTGGAAATCAGAAGGCAGAGGGGAGATATGATAGAAACTTTAAAGTTCCTTAAGGAATTAACAAGGTAAACTGTGAAATTATTTACCCTGAATACCAACTCGAGATCATGTCGCCATGAATGAAATTTAACAGGGAGGGAGTTTCAGGAGGGACTTGAGGAAGTGCTTCCTTAAGGAAAGGGTGAAGGAACCTTGGAACAGTCTGTCAGCTGATGTGGTGGGTGCAAACACAGTCAGCAGATTCAAACAGGAATGGGATAGGATGAAGGGAGTAGTGATCGGCTGGGCGACAAGACCAAGAAGGAGAATGGTGGTAGGATGAGGAGGGTTAATACCCTGGAGGAACAATAGGTTCCAGGGAAGGTTCCAGGGATTATAGGGAATATGGGCAGACTGGATGGACCTCTAGTATTTTTTGCTGTCATGGTCCATGTTTTTATGTTTAAGGAACTTGCTGCAAAGAGACACTGAGGAACTCAAGACGGTGCGATGCGGACCACCAAATGACCAAGGGTATGTGGACTAGACACAGAGCTATGAGAAGCGGCCAATGGCACTTAACATGTTCACCTTGGAGAAAGATACTGAAAAGGGCTTGATTCTATTCTTCTGCATACTCAAGGAATTTGACAAAATGAAACAGACAGAGATGCTTGATATGATGTACTCTAGCAGGATTGGGGACACACCCGAAACTCAAAGGTGCAAAATTTCAGGGGTAACATTAAGATGCTCTTCTCCCAGACAGTGATAAACCTATAGAATAGACCAACAACAGAGAAGCAAACAAGGAGGCAGTACAGGGCAGTAGTTCAAAGGAAAATGGACACATTTCTGCTTAACAAGAAAATTATACTTTACAGTTGCAGCCAGAGATCAGCAATGATATACAACATCTAGATGCATCACAGCGAAATCCATTTCTTACAGTAGTATTTCACAGTGATACTAGACTGTATATCAAGATATAGTGCTACTTTTCCTTGGCTACCACTGTCCCTGGTAGTAGAAGGAGCATACATGCTGGAAACAAGGAGGGAAAGGGAGACATGATTAAAACCTTTAAATATGTAAAGGAATCAATAAAGTAGGAGAGAGGGCCTACTAAAGAGGAAGGAGGGAGCCAGAACTAGAGGGCACAGCCTCAGACTGCAAGGTAATAGATACAGGGAAAATGTGAGAGGCGTTTCTTCACAGAGAGGGTGGTGGAGCCCTGAAACAGACTGCCAGACAGAGTGGTGGGGCTAAATCAGTGGAAGAATTTAAGAGGGTTTGTAACAGGCATATGAGGCTGAGTATCAGGAGGAGGCGGTGGCAGGCAGGGAGGGTGTGTGTGTGGAGGGGAACCTGGGGCAGACTAGATGGGCCAAAATGGTCCTTTTCTGCCATCAAGCTTCTATGATTCTATGAAATCCCTGTAAGCTAGTTCATGTTACAGAACATACTGATTCTTCCCTGTTTATGAAGCACAGGGTGGGGGCAGAGAACCCAGAAGACCAAATGGGCCTGGGATCCCTTCTTACCATAAATTATTATGTATGTTACTACGGTATGTTATAATAACATTGCAAGAGTTTTCCACAATTTAAAGAGGCATTTTCATGTGGCAGCCCCTGATTTGCACATTTTACTATATTTAAAAGATTTTTCCTTACTTTGTGTTTAGATCTTCTTTGTCTGGTTGATTCAGCCTGTCCTCCCACCAGGCATCCTGGGTATGCTGCAGCTTGGGTGGTCTTCCAGAATCCCCATGGTTGATGTGAATGGAGATGAGCAGCAGAAGATTCAATATGAGGGAACTTGCATCTTCTTACTTGCTCTGATTCACATCAGAGGTCTCACAGTAATTCTGAGGTGAAGTATAGGTCTATGGGTCTTTACTTAACCTTGGTATTATCACAAGATTGTAGACATATAAATCTGGAGCTTTTAAATGTTCTAGAAGGGCAGCTGCCATGCAGCAGGAAGAATAAATAAGATGGACCCTAAGCCCCTTCCATTATTCTAACACTATAGTACTGTGTGTCACTATGATACAATGAGTTGCTTCTGCATGTAGACAAGGTAAAATATTTTCATAATTCTTACAAGAGGTGAAGTCCATGAATCAAGCATACATGAAATAAAAGCATTCACAGCAGCTTCTTGGATGCTTTAATTAGACATTGCTACATAACTGAGAGTTTTTATACAATAATCCTGCAACCCCATTACTCTTGTATGTTTTCTGCTCTATATATCCTGAAATGCATATAGACAAACAATTTATTAAAAGATGCTATTCAAAATAAAGGCCGGATTGTGACACATAATTCAAAGGAGAGCTTATTCTCAAGATCTGTTTCAAGGTTTCCAACTGCTGGTTAAGGCAGCAAATCATTATAAGCTTAGAAGGTTAATATTTTCAGTTGATTTCATTTTTATTTTATTTTCGAACTTTACTTTTAACTTAACATATCCAGTGTACTTGTGCTCACTGGCAGCACAATGATCTCTGGGCCAGCAGTTTGTGAGTTCAATTTCAAGAAGGGGCGGGGTTGGTATATACTGAGCATTGATACTGCGCACTGCAGTACTGCATGAGCACTATTCTCTGAATGTGCTGTGGGACCCTTTAGAGGAGGAGGGTCAAGCTAGAGGTCTAATTTTCTTATAATGTAAAGTGGTTAATATTTCATAACTGTGCTATGTCTGCTGTTTGTTTGTATTTATTCATTTACCCGGTAAAGAAGCGACAATTCCCTTTTATAGCCATGACCCAGAATCATAGGTTGAATAACATACAATAACTGTATACCATTACCACAATTGAAAATATAAAATGTAGACCATAAAGTAACGACAGCATGAATTATAAATATCAGAATATGCAAACACATTTGCTTTGTTGCTTCAACTATAATGTAAAGGGTGCAGCACAGTCATTTGAATCCATATGCATCTTGAGATAAAGTATGAAATTATTCCAGGTTTTTGAAGCACTGTAGCTGGAAAACTGTTGACTGTTTGAAGTACATTGTAGTGGTAACATAGACATAAGCAAAGTTGAAGATCTAAGATTACTTTCATTACTACAATATACAAAATCTTTAAATTAACAAGGCATGAAGATAAGCCTGTCATCAGATTATTTCTAATGTAACCTGAAATTAACTTGTAGTCATGCTGACATGCTAGCTAGACCTATGCAGTGTAAAACGTTATAAAACATTTATAAGCGAGACTTAACTGTACAAACGTGCAGACGTGCAAACAGTACATCATCTATGAAAGTTTCTTAGACTTAAATTTGTATTTATTCAGTTTTTCAAGAAATAAATCAATAACACTCTGTCAGTATTTTTTAAAGCATGATACATGCTGTAGTACAGTATATGGCTTTTCCAAGCTAATCAAAACAAAGATGTTGAAAAGGAAGATGTAAGACTGCTGCTTCTTCTGTCTTGTCATATTGTATTTTTAAGAGTATCTTTTAAGGCTGTAAACAGAGGTCCAAGTCAGAGCAGAGGCCAGAGGAGAACTTAGTGAAATAACTTACATATACAGAACCTATTCCAAATGTTCTTATAACGTCTTAACCCTTTGAGTGCTGCATATGTAGGCCCCCTCCCCATCTAGGGGTATCAGGATGGTAAATGGTGAGAGGGGGCACTGTATAACCCAAGCAACACAGTCCCAAGAATTAGAAATAGAAATACAGTAGCTTGTTACGGTTCATTGATGGCAGTAACTTGGAGTCACAGTAACAGGAGAACAAAGTCTGCTGCTGGATGTTCCAAGAGGCTGCAGGGGAATATTGGTTGGCAGGCAAGCATGCACATTCACATTGATTAAGTTAATTGTCCCTCCAGAATCAAAAGTGCAAAACAATTTAATTAACTTTGAAACAGTAACAACCACTACATGGAGCGTGGGACTATTTAATTCGTGAGTTTCCATTACAGACATAGCTGGAAAATCTATTCCAACAGTCTTGAGCTAACAGACTGATTCATTTCATGCAGATCTCCCTTAAGCCATGAGGGCTAAATTCCTGGCAGCACTTTAGGGGCCAAATTAGGCCACCCATGAGGTAGTTCTGTACTAATCCACTCTATCATCTCATATCTTATTCCTTAACTTTATTTCCATAACAGTCACAATCACTCAGACAAGGCTCTCTTCTTGTAATTCCATTCCAGTAAATGCACATAAGGCTCATGACAGCACAAGACATTTTAATGTTCTAAACCCTTCATTCTCTTTCATTTCTTCCCAGCTGCCTGGTCACACCCTTCTCCACTGGGGCTGATAACATATGAAGCATACCCTTTTCTCTAAACAATTTTAATTCATTAATTTTATTAGATGTTTCTTTAGCAAGAACCGAACCACTAGAGACCCCTTCACTGATCCAATCACTGATGCCAATGCATGGCAGCAGGGCCCTATTCTGGTGGTTGTGGGTACACCCGCCTTTTCGCAGTAACTTCCATCATTTTCCGCTCATGCAGTGATTCCAACCTCTGAACTGACTTATCAGGGGACTTCTGCTAGTGCCACACTGAGCACCCAATGGACTGCCACCGGGGTCCCAAACATCACTCCTCAAATGGACTTTCACCACCTCCACAGGCTGCTCAAACTAGGAAGTCCCAATTCTGTAGCAGCCACCAGCCTGGGGATTTAGGGGTAGTGCTGCCACTACTACACCCTCAACTGCTCAGGCTGCCACTTGAGCTGTGCCCCAGGTGCCATTGCCATAGTGAGCCTTCTGACCCATGGCTGCACTTACCTATGGGCCCAATTTCTTTGGGCTACAAGCCCCATCAGTGTTTACCTACCAAGGTTCCAAAGTTCACTTGGTGGGCCTCCATTTATTTTCTTCTCCCTGGACTCTGGCTCCCATTTGTACTGACAAGCCCCACTCATTGCTCAATACTCCCCATGGTGTCACACCCAAATCATTGCCTTCCACCTCACGAGTCTTCAAAAGTGGAGGGCCAAGGTGGCAAGCAGCCCACCCGCCTCGCCACCACTCTATGGCCAAACTTGCAGGCCGAACCCCCGACTTCTTTCCTTAGGTCAGCCCTCCTGGGCCCTGAGTAGCATATAAAAGATTTACTCACAATGAAGCACGATGCCGAAACTGGTCAGACTTTGTTGTGGTAGGAGGCTGTTATCATCCTGCATGGCACAGTTGTTTTGACTCTTCATTGTGAGTAAATCTTTTATATGCTACCAAAGTGTTGGTGCTGTGCTTTTTCTGTTTTGTAGTCAATATTTGGCATATGTACAACAGGGGCTGGAGCTGCTTTTTCTGTTGCTTACCCTCTCCCAATGGTGCCAAAACCCTTTATTTATATCCCAATGGAGGGGCCCCTGCTGGCAGCACATAGGCCCTACCTCCTGGACTCACACGCATCACAGTTCCCAATTCCTTCCTAACTACATAGGTTTCAGAAATTTAACTAGTAAGTACCCATAAGGTGCTTACACTCTCCCACTGAAAACATTCTATCACCTTGTCAACGCAACCAGGGCACACCACTAATCTGGTCGGAGGAGAGATATGGCCACTCTTCCTTCCTGAACGAGCAGAGCACTTTGCCAGTTGCACCACTTTAGTGGTGGAATTCTAATAATACTTAGAATCCAAAACCTACACTCAGAACACTTTCTAAACCATAATAGAGTTACAGTTAGCAACCCACCACCGGTTTCCACAGTCTTCTGCCAGGTACTACCACTGTGGCATGCCCAGCCCCTTTAACTTCCACAAACTCTCTACTGTTTCTCTAATTCTAATACTAAGGTGCTGCTGCCAGGAATGGGAACAAATTTGTTAAATTTTCCCACAAATGGGCTTATGTAACTACTTACAATCAAATATCTGATGCCATTAGAAGCATGCAAAACATTATTAGTTTGATAATTTTGAAAACATGAGCAAGGCTAAACATTACCATGGCACTAATCAATTTTACTAACACACAAACCCATTCCCACATATGTACGGGTGTCCCACACTGTTAACATGCAACCTCCACACCCCTCACTCACACTGCTAAAGTTAGAGTAAAACAAACATTTTCTTTTTTTTTTGCTGTTTTTCCAAGAAACACATCAAGGTCCTTGTCAATCAAAAGCATTAAGAGCAGGGCAGTCAAGTAGGCCAACCTCACAAACATTTTAGAATAAAAACTGTAACTATGTGGGGTTGCTATCCACATAACCACTGTTGTATAGGGTTCTCATTGGACATATCTGATTTCTTTGGAAGGCACTGAAACTCCAGGGGACTTGTGGAAAGGTTTTGCACTTTAAGTAACGCTCCCCCAGATGCATGGTAATTTTGATTAATTTAAGTCTCAAGCAAAGTACAATTTAGAGTCCAGCTTGGTACATTATTCCCCTCAGAATCCTCACAGATGATATAATATTTGGTTCTCTACCCTCCACATACTGGACCATAGCAAAGGTCTTGAACAAAGTCACACCAGTCCATACCATCGACAGAAACATTTGCAGAGCTTTCTGATAGCTTCCTGCTCATGACCTCCCAGCTCCAAGGCACTTTCACAGCTTCTAGTCTTCACATTATCCAAGGCAGCCTGGAACACCCAACCCTCTCACTTCTCCTCGATCACATGCCAAATGCTCCACTCAAATAAGGGTAATTTGCTCCACAGTATTCTTTATGAATGTGGCAACAGACCGAGCGCTCTGCCTGTGACCAGTTGGGGTACTGTATACACTGGTCCTAGGGGCCATACCTTTCAACAGCCAATTCCCCATAATATAAGCTTAGACAGTGGGGTTTGGAAGGTCATCACAGAGCGACCATGTGTGTTCTCTTTAAAACACATTTGTCAGTCGGGAATGGTGTCAGGAATTTGTTACTGGGAAAGTGATAAGGCTTGGGAATGTCTCTTTCCCACAACTGGTCATCGAATGTAAAAGACTTGTATGGCATACTCAAAGGAGGCACAGGATACTCATTGTTCTCTCCAGAATCCAAAGTGCAAAATGATTTCATTAACTTTGAAACAGTAACAACCATTCCATGGAGCGTGGGACCATTTCATTCAATGAGTTTCCTTCACAGACATAGCTGGAAAATCGAATCGACAGTATCTTGAGCTAACACACTGATTCATTTCATGCAGACCTCCCTTAAGCCATGAGGGTTAAATTCCTGGCAGCACTTTAGGGGTAAATTAGGCCACCCCATGAGGCAGTTCTGTACTAATCCACTCTATCATCTCATATCTTATTCCTTAACTTTATTTCCCCAGCAGTAACAGTCACTCAGACAAGGTTCTCTTCTTGTAATTCAATTCCTATAAATGTACATAGGGGTCACAACAGCACGAGATGTTTCTGCAGTCCTAAACCCCTTCACTCACTCTCATTTCCTTCCCATCTGCCTGGTCACACACTTCTCCACCGGAGGGGTGCTGATAATATATGGAGCATACCCTTTTTCTCTAAATGGTCTTAATTCAGTAATTTTATTAGTTGTTCCTTTAGCAAGAACTGAACCACCAGAGACCCTTTCAGACATCCAATCGCTGATGCCAATGCACGGCAGCTGGGCCCTATTCTGGGTGGTTCTGGGTACCTGACCTTTTCCTAGTAACTCCCAGTATTTTCCACTCATGCAGTGATTCCAACCTCTGAGCTGACTCATCAAGGTGACTCCTGCTAGTGACACACGGAGCACCCAACGGACTGCCAGCCCGCCAGGGTCCCAAACATCACTCCCCAAATGGACTTTCCCAACTCAACAGACTACTCAAACTAGGAGTCCCAACTCTGTAGCGGCCACCAGCCTGGGGATTTAGGGTAGTGCTGCAGCCACTACACCCTCAACTGCTCAGGCTGTCACTTCCGAGCCGCTCTAGCCCCATTGCCATGCAAGCCCATTCACAGGATACATTCTGACACACTGCTGAACTCACACACAGGCACAATTTTTGGGCTACAGACCCCATTGGTGAGTACCTTACCAAGGTTCTGAAGTTCAATTCTGGGCCTCCATTCTTTTCTTCTTCCTGGGCTCCAGCTCCCATTTGCACTGGCAGGCTTCACTCATTGCTCCAATGGTCCCCATGGCATTACATCCAAACCCTCACTTTCCACCTTGCGGGTCTTCAAGGCAGAGGCCAGGGTGGCAAGCAGCCCACCCTGGATCCACCATGGCTCACGGCCAAACTTGTTGGTTGAACCCCGACTTCTCCCTTTGGGTCTTCCCCCTAGGCATTTCTCATGGTGCCAAACCCCTTTCTTTTATATCCCAATGGATGGGGCTCCTGCTGGCAGCATGCAGGCCCTACCTCCCAGACTCACAGGCACCACAGTTCCCAATTCCTTCCTAACTACATAGTTCTCAGAAATTAACTAGTAAGTACCCAGAGGGTGCTTACGCATACTGTATGTTTGGAACATATTTAGATTCTGTATGTATTGTATATGTACAGCACACCTGCTGCACTGTATGAGCTGTTGATACTTCACCATATATTCTATCAGTTAGGTATGGTATGTTTTATATACTTCTAATTTCCTCTGAGTTATTGATAGAAGCAGTGAATCTAATCGGGTGATGCACAACATACGACCCAGGGGCCACAAATGGCCCCCACAGCAGCTGTCTGTGGTCCCCGAGGACCAGCAGCTTCCTTGCAGCCTTTGTTTATTTGATTTTGCTTTTAGTTTTAGTAACATGGATAGATAGATAGCTAGATAGCTAGATAGACAGACAGACAGACAGACAGACAGACAGACAGATAGATAGATAGATAGACAGATAGATTAGATAGATAGATAGACAGATAGATAGATGTTTTTATTTATTTAATGTGCACATTTGATAGTCTCTTGCTGGACATTTGTCACCTTGGGCAATTTTACAGTGGCCCTTGGCTAGTGGCCCTTGGGCTCCAAAAGAAAGTTGTGCACCACTGATCTAATCTAATAGAGCACATTTTCTACAAGCAGATGATAGTTTCTGTAATGATAGCTGCCCATCTTTATTAATTTCTAATTTCTAATTTCTGAGCCACTATGGGAACATTAGTTCTTGTGCAATGTCTGACTTGATGTTTAGTTTCATATCTGTTTCATCAATAATCTACTAAGATCCTCCTCCTTGGCTCCCCTGTATCTCTCCCAATGTTCCTCACCAACCCTACTCATTTAGAGCCTCTTAGTTCCTGAATGCTCCTCTATGATGGGAAAACAGTCCTTCTCAACCTTTGTCCTGAGGTTATGAATCTCTCTTCCATTATGCCTTCACAGCCTACCCTCCCACAGGTTATTCAAAGGTGCAAAGAGGAAACACTTAATGGTCTTGACTGGTATCCTGTCAAAGGGCAGCTGAGATTGGTGACTCAAATAGAGTGACTCAGTCTTGGCACCTGTGTTGTGGGCTACCCTGAAAGGGTAGTGATGGGTGAAAAGGAAGCCGATGAGTGTGACCCGATCCACAACATGGGGATGGAAGAGGAGGGAAGGTGGGAGGCAGTGCAACAGAAGGCTGCTGAACTGGCCAGATAGCATGGTGGTGAGGGTGGCTGGCTACGGTTGGGAGGGTGCAGGGCTGGGAAGGCATGTTTTTTTTTTTTTACAAGTCCCACCCCCAACATGCACCTCCCTGGGTTGAGAATCTTTAGTTAGGTGGGTGCAGGGGCGAAGGCCCTCAAGGTGGGGAGTGCGGGGTGCAGCCCCATAAAATTAAGATCCATGTCAGCACCGTTGTTTTCGCTACAGTGTACATTCCATTTTTATCTTCAGTGATGTACATCGCCTCTAACGGCGATCGCCATTTGACAATCGCTGCTATGACATGGAACCATCTTGACCTCTTGCTCTTGTACCTGATCGCATTTAGCTACACTGCTCACACCTGTGCACCTTACTTGACCTTCCTGGTCTAATCCAGGTGGTGGTTGCATACTTGTACTTTTGTGCATTTTCTACATTTATGATCAGCCTCATAATCTCTCCTGTCCCTAAGATGAAAGCATTATTTTGTATAAAGTACTGTATTGTACTCTTTATTGTTTTGCTCTGTAGACTGAATTAAGTTTGTTTCTGTTTGTAATGTTACCTACTTGTACTGCTTGCCTGGTCCCATGCTCAAATTGTCACATGTCATTTGTTTCATGGCCATGTTCTGAAAGGAACTCAGGAAGTGACAGCTGCACCCTGATGGCCTTATTCAGCACCTCACTGGAAACAGGAAGGGATCCAGATGACTGGAGAAGAACAGATATGGTCACACTCCATAAGGGCAGCTGCAGGGTGGAGGCTAGCAACTACAGGCTAGTCAGTCTCGCATCAGTGGTGGGGAACTAATGGAAACTCTGTTAAAGGAAAGGTTGGTGGAGTATCTTAAACACATACATACAAACATACAGAAGCCAGCAAAAGAAGGCCATTTGGTCTATCAAGTCTGCTTTGTATTGCAGGGTCCACAGCTTGAGCTAATGTCCTTGCCCTCCTCCCACTCCTCCCATCCTCTCTACCCATGATCCTCATGTTCCCCTATGCCTATCCCAGCCCTCTTAAAGCTGCCCACTGTCTTCAACAAGATGACCTCTTCCAGCAATGCATTCTAAGTGTCCTCCACCCTCTCTCTGAAGAAGTGCTTCCTGACCTCCCTCCTAAACCTCCCACCCTCCCACTTAAGACTGTGCTCCCTCGTGTTATGGTTGCCACTCAGCTGAAAGAGACTCTCCTTATCAACCTTATTTATTCATTTCATACTTGAAGGTCCCAATCATGTCCCTCTCTCTTTCTCTCTCCTGTCTTCCAGGGTGTACATGTTCAGTGCCCTCAATCTCTTCTCATATGCCTTACCCTGCTGACCTGCTGTCATCTTTGTAGCCCTCCTCTGGACCTTCTCCAGCAGGTTAATGTCCTTTTGAGGTGTGAGCACCAGTACTGAACTCCATACTCTAGATGCGGCCTTACCAGTGACCTGTACAAGAGCAGTATAACCTCCTCTGTCGTACTACTGATTCCCCTAGATATGCATCCCAGCATACTGTTTGCCTTCGCTGCTGCTTTCTTGCAATCTTTTTCAATTTCAGTTTCTTGCAATCTGCTTTCTTGCAATTGGCATCTTGAATCCAATGTGGTGTAAGACCAGAGACAGCATAGGTCATGCCAGATGAATCTAATTGCTTGCTTCAACTCAGTGACCAGAGGAATAGATCTGGGGAGGACAGTGGACATGGCCTATCTAAACTTTAGCAAGGCCTTCAACACTGTGCTACACAGGAGACTGATAAAGAAATGGACTAGCCTGGGGTGGGATCCAAAGTGATGATCCAGATTAGGGACTGGTTAATGGATAAGTGACAAAGAGTGGTGGTTAATGGCACTCACTCTAATAAGGAGAGTGGACCAGTGGGGTGCTGCAGGGCTCAGTACTGAGACGGTCCTCTTCAATGTCTTCATAAATGTCTGGCCGGTGGCACTGAGGGTTGAGGCATCCGTCTTACCTCGCACCATGCCAGCGACCCAGGTTGGGGGAGCAAGCTCGGGGAGCTTGGGTCAGATGGGGAGGAGAAGGATTGCCACGTCCAAGGGACTGCTTCTTCTCCTGGGAGGAGGGGGACCTAGCTCCATGGTGCTAGTGACACCCAGTGGAGACTGTGTGCACTGCAGCCAGGAACTCAAGTACAGGGGATGATGTCGTGGTCGTCTTCTAGGCATGTGCGGAGTGCTGGACAACATTGCATGTCTGCATCAGGAGGAGGGAGCCAGAAATAATGAATAAGCCACAAGCACCGGGAAGGTGATGGCGGGCTCAGGGGTTGGCTCCCAAGCTCCACACAGGGTCTGCCTCGACTGGACCTCTGGATTCCCCCACACAGCGGCTGCCCTCTATATTCTAGATGGAGTGCCAGAAGAGTACTGTGATTCCACCCTGGGGGCTGTGGCAGGATGAGAATGTCAACATAAAATGAAAAAAAACAGTTATTATTTTCACTCTGTTCTATTCTCTTAAACTTTTCTGTCTATCCTTAATTTCTTGTCAGGGTGGCCAACCTGACAGTTCTGTTCTCCTATATGTGCTATACATTTAATCTGTTGTCATTCTAGCCATCAAAACTGCCACATGAAGTTAAAAGCAGATCCCTTTAAAGCCTCCTGCTATGTAAATTCTGTGGAAGATTTTGAATCCCCAAGCAAGAGTGTTTCCAACACCAGAGCAGATTGCCATATAACCCCATTCTAATGCGAGTCTCTGCAATACTGGAAGATGAGCAAGCAGGCTGTTGCAAGGAGAAAGTAAACTCTCCTGCAGCGCTCACTGCAGATCTTGCTCTGCTGCCTGAAAACAAAGAGATTAAATAAAAAGTTAAAATAAGTACTGCAGCATTAGTGCAGACTGTTCTTGTAGTATAAAACATGCTTTGGGGTGTTTGACTTGTTATTGTGTTGTTTAAAGCTACCAAGAAGTGAAGTACAGTATGGGGAGTGAAATAGTGCAATGTTTGCCGACTGCTGAAATGGCAGAGCTGTCGTGGGGGTGGGGTAGGGGTGGAGAATGTAAAACATAAAATATGTTTAAATACAGTTCTAGCACAGTAAATTAAGGATAATAATAATAATAGGCTCTTTTGGAATGTATGCAGAGAATATAAATGTGATCAAATGAAGTAAAGGTATAAGTAGAAAAACTAAGCTAAGTAACAAATTTAAGGGATAAATAAACAAGGTTGAATAGTGATAGAGATACTCTGGCTTCACAGAATAAATAGAGGGGGTGCCCCTATTCTGTTTTATCTCGTGGCTTAGAGTCCTCTATAAACAAGTTTGATTTTCTTGGTTTCTTTACCTGAAATGGTGGTAGGTAGCAAGAGATGGCTTCTACAGAGCTGGCAGCCCAGAAAATGGCTGCTAATATAGAAGTGGTGTGGTGCTGTCATTGAAAGGAGGGCTAAAAGGTCCTTGATGATGCTTTCACCACCAATTAAGGGTCCTCCAAGTTAAAATGAGTACCTATAGAGTATTACTAATATTATGTTGAAAAAGACATAACAAGCTTTAGATTTAGATAATTTGAAGCCTAATCTTAAATTCCAGAGTAGAGAAATAAGGTTTTGGTATAATTGATAGTCACATGTCAATGATGTCATGATTTTTGTGCTATCTTAACCTCCCACCAGGAGGCTAATTCAGGTGTGCTGGTCATTTTCTTCTGACCAAGCAAGGGAGAGGAAGTGTGAGTGCCTACACACCAGAGTGAAGAAAAATATTGAATATACAGAGAAGAGCAGGGAGTCTGAGGAAAGACTAGCCTGATTATTTTTTGTTTGTTGTTATTTTGGTGTGAAAGTTTAAACACCCATTTCTTTTCTGTAAATATTTTTGAACAGTTAATTTTTGTTATCATTTTGGAAAATAAAATGATAAATGCTACACCAGTGTTTTTATGCACTTGATTTGGGACTGGTGTCTGTTATTGAACCCACACGCTTACACTGGTGTCAGAAGTGGATTCAACCTGGTGCATCGAGGCTGCCTGGGAGGCATATCAGGAGTGTTGCAGCATAAACACCTTAGCAGATGCAAGAGAGTGAACAGTCAGATCAAAGTATACTGCATCTCACGAGGTCAATGAGAAGGAAGACTGGAGAGCCCTTGTTACCAGAATTGAACCCTGGGACACAACCTAAAATGAAGAAAGCTGAGGATGAAGAAGAAGAGGTACTGGCTGCAGCACCAAAGCCAGAAGCCAGACAGGTACCGCCAACACCTGATGACCCTAATGAACTGTTAAAGTGGCTATGTATGCAGCAGCTTGAGATGGAGAACCAGAGGAGGAAGACTGAAGACAGAGGGACGAGGACCGAAGACTGCAGGCAGAGGAAAGAAGAAGACAGGACCAGAAATGGAATGACACCTTGAAGGCCATCCAAGAGATGTTACAAGCACAGGAGGAATGAACTGTGCCTAGAGACATTACGCTAACCAAATTAACGGAAAGTGATGACATCAGGGTATCTCACTACCTTGAGAGGGTGTCTCAGACTTGCAACTGGCCCCAGGACCAGTGGGTAATAAGATTGTACCCTACTTGTCTGGGAGGGCACAGTTGGTATACAGCCAATTGAGTGTGACAGATGCTGCCACCTATGCCAAGGTGAAAGAAGAAATATTGCGGATATATAACATCAGCACAGAAACATATCATCAGCGGTTCCGTTCGCATAAGATGTTCAATTATGACACTCCCAGAGAAACCTATGCAAGATTAAGGGATTATTGTGCTAAATGGTTGCAACCAACTACCAAAACTGTTGACCAGATCATGGAACTCATCACCATTGAGCAGTTTATCCAGGTTTTGGCTTTGATGTTCAAGTCTGGGTGAAAGAGCACAAGCCCTAAATAGCGGAGGAGACCATAAAATTGGCTGAGGATTACCTAGCTGCCAGGACTTCCCACCCAGAGGACAGCAAGGTAACCAAGGAACTTCAGCAAAACCGGTAAGACCTTTTATTCTCAAAATATGCAGACCCAGAATCAGAGACAATATGCAAGAAGGGATAGAGGGGTAGAATCCTGTATTCAGAACTGATTGCCATGGCTGCCTTGGGAAAGGTCATATTGTGAAAACTGCCCCAATAAAAGACAGGAGCTGACACATCCGGCTCTAGCAACATTGGCTATGTCGAGGCAGTGGGTATAGGTGATCAACAGACCTTGGGATTACTAGACTCTGGGAACAGACAAACCCTGGTAGAGCTGACCTAGTCCCTGATTGTACAGTAAACCAGCAGGACACCACTGTTCGATATGTCCATGGTGATATCCACCAGTATCGCACTGCCCATATTGACTTAAAAATAAACAATGCTTGTTGTAAAGTGCTGATTGGTCTGGTACCTAGATTACCAGTCCCTGTCATCACTGGGCAAGATTTTCCACCTTTGCTACCTTGATGAGTAACCATCAGACATTTACAGAGCCAGTTAATGTGGTTGCAGAACCAAGCAAAAGCTCAACTGACTCTGTGTTTCCTTTGAAGATGACTATTTTGAGAATGTGGGCAAAGGAAAAAGTCTCGAAAGGAAAGAAGAAGGGAGAAAAGATGTGGAGAGAACAGCATACTGCTGGAATATTAAACAGGTTACCAGGATTATCTAGTAAAAACTTCTATGAGGAGCACTTAGCAGATGAGTCATTGCAACCTTTATTTTTACAGGTGTCTACAGGAAAACAAGGACAATCATATTTTATACAGAAAAATAAAATGTTGTATAGAATTGCTGTAGATGTAAAAAATGGTTCTGAGACTGAACAACTGATGGTGCCCACAAGTACAGAGAGCAGGTGATGTTCCTAGCTCATGACATTCCCATGAGTGGAGGGACAAGACTGTTCAAAGAATCCGTCTAGGTTTTGTTGGCCAGGTATCCACTAAGATGTAGCTGCTTACTGTAGAACTTGTGCACAATGTTAGCTGGTAGCACAAGGGGAAGAAAGACTTGGTACCTTTGCAGCCCATTCCATATGTTACGACATCTTTCGATCAAGTAGCAATGGATGTGGTAGGGCCTTTGCTTAAAAGTTCAAAGGGCAATCAGTATATCCTGGTTATCTGTGATTATGCTACCTGGTACCCCAAGGCTATCCCTATGAGGATGGTAACAGCTCCTCGAGTGGCCGAAGAACTGCCCAAGGTATTCAGCAGGATGGGGATTCCCAGGAGATATTGACAGATCGTGGCAGTAATTTTACCTCAGTCATGTTAACTGAATTATACAGATTGTTGGGGGTGACAGCACTCAGAACCTCACCTTACCATCCACAAACAGATGGATTAGTGGAGCACTTCAATAAAACTCTGAAGAAAATGCTCCAGAAGTATGTACATGAGGAGGGTAGAGTCTGGGACAAATTTCTCCCTTACCTTTGTTTGCATATAGGAGGAGCCCCAAGCCACCACAGGATTTTCACCATTCTCCTTGTTATATGGGTGCAATCCAAAAGGATCATTAGATGTGGTCAGGAACATTGGGAAGTTGGAAAACTGTTGGGCATACCAATGTTATTGATTTTGTGTTGTCACTCAGAAAAAGGTTAATAAATATATCTGGCCACGAGAATGTGGACCAGAAACAGCAGGCCAAAAAGTCAGGTATGATATCAGACTTAAAAATAAACAGTTTGTACCGGGGAGAAAGTACTATTGTTGTTGCCCACCACGAGAATAAGTTGTTGATGCAGTGGCAGGCCCTATGTCATTGTCCGACAAACAGGTGTAGTAAATTATGAGACAGAGATACCGGGACATAGACCACAAATGAATGTATCATGTTAATTTGTTAAGGAAATGGGAGAAATCAAAATGGATGTAATTTGCTATATACAGCCAGAACAAGAAAAACAGAGATGGATATAGCATATGAGTGTCTAGATCCATTGCATAAAGAGACACCCATTCAGATCAACCCAGACTTAACACCAGCACAGGCGCCAAAGATTGATGATCTCTTAACCTATACAAAAGTACATTTACTAAAGTCCCAGGAAGAGCGAAGGGGTGGTACATGAAATCAAACTGTCACAGACCAGGCCCATACACCAGAAACCATGTAGGCTCCTGAAAGGTCAGACAGGAGGTAGTAGAGAAGTAAAAAGATGGAGCAAGCCAAGGTTATTGTACCATCACGTAGTCCCTGGTCATCACCCCTGGTAGTAGTTAATAAGAAAGAAGGCGGAGGAGGTTATGCTTGGATTTTAGACACATAAATGCTGTTTCAGAGTTTGATGGGTACCCCATGCCATGGATAGATGATTTGTTGGACCAAATCAGATCTGCTCAGTACATCAGTACCCTTGATTTAACAAAATGGTACTGTCAGATCCCTTGGCACCTCAGGCACAAGAAATAACAGCTTTCTGCACACCACTTGGTTTATACCAATTTACAACGATGCCATTTGGATTGCATGGGGCTCCTGCCACCTTTCAAAGTACATGGATCATGTATTGAGGCCCCATAAACCATAGTGCAGCATATCTGGACGATGTGGTGATCTACAGTCCAGATTGGGAAACCCATTTGGTACACTTGAGTGCAGTCATCCAAAGCCTTACATATGCTGGTTTGACTATTAACCCAGCCAAGTGTGCCATTGCAAAACCGAAACCCATTATCTTGGTTTCATTATTGGAAATGGAACCATAAAACCTGAAATCACCAAGGTAGAAGCTGTGGCAAACAGTCCTGTGCCTAGTACAAAAAACATGTACGTTCATTCTTAGGCCTGGCCAGTTACTATCACCGGTTTATTCCGGTTCTCTACCATTGCCACCCCTTACAAACCTCACTAAGAATTCTTTTCCACCAAGGTTAAATGGACAGCTGACTGTGACAAGACTTTTAGACAAATAAAGGCTATTCTATGCTCTGCCCCAGTTCTTCACAGTCCAGATTTCTCCAGACCTTTATGTCTGTAGACAGATGCCTCTGACACAGGCATTGGAGTGGTTCTTACACAGCAGGACAAACATGGAGAGCATCCCATCCTTTTTCAAGTAGGAAGCTCCATGAAAGGGAAAGGAGGTACTCGATAGTAGAAAAGAGTGCCTGGCCATGAAATGGGCCATTGAGGCTTTAAAATACTATCTTTGGGGAATTAATTCATAATAGTGCCAGATCACAATCCACTGTGTTGGCTGAACCTCATGAAAGATAAAAACATGAGAATCATGAGGTGGTATCTGTCTGTACAGCCCTATACATTTACAGTGACACATAGGGCAGGGTCCCAACATAAAATGCAGATTTCTTGTTTGGTGCGGACAGCACTGTTTCAGGAAATGATTGATGTTCTGTATATAATGTACTTGTGATTGTTACAAACTGTAAAATGTATGCCTCAGTTTGTATTTGTACACACCTCAGGAATAATAGTTATTGGAACAATATTGTTTGGATATATAATTACCTAAATTACCTTTTGGTAATTGTTCCATTTGTTTAAGGGTCTTTGAGGGAATTTCTGGAGTGGGTGGGCAGAAGTTCTAACCCTTCCTAGGGTTATAGGACTGGGCATCATAATAATGTTGCCCTCTTGAATGGGGAGGAATGTGGCAGGATGAGAATGTCAACATAAAATGAAAAAAAAAACAGTTATATTTTTCACTCTGTTCTATTCTCTTAAACTTTTCTGTCTATCTTTAATTTCTTGTCAGGGTGGCCAACCTGACAATTCTGTTCTCCTATCTGTGCTATACCTTAAATCTGTTGTCATTCTGGCCATCAAAACTACCACAGGAAGTTAAAAGCAGATCCCTTTAAAGCCTCCTGCTATGTAAATTCTGTGGAAGATTTTGAATCCCCAAGAAACAAGAGTGTTTCAACACCAGAGCAGATTGCCATATCGCCTCATTCTATTACGAGTCTCTGCAATACTGGAAGATGAGCAAGCAGGCTGCTGCAAGTGAGAAAGTAAACTCTCCTGCAGCCACTCACTGTAGATCTCACTCTGCTGCCTGAAAAACAAAGAGATTAAATAAAAAGTTAAAATAAGTACTGCAGCGTTAGTGCAAACTGTTCCTGTGTGTAAAAACATGCTTTGGGGTGTTTGACTTGTTATTGTGTTGTTTAAAGCTACCAAGAAGTGAAGTACAGTTTGGGGAGTGAAATAGTGCAATGTTTGCTGACTGCTGAAATGGCAGAGCTGTCGTGGGGTGGGGTGGGGTGGAGAAATGTAAAACATAAAAATATGTTAAAATACAGTTGTAGCACAGTAAATTAAGGATAATAATAATACTAGGCTCTTTTTGGAATGTATGCAGAGAATAAAAATGTGTTCAAATGAAGTAAAGGTATAAGTAGAAAAACTAAGCCAAGTAACACATTTAGGGATAAATAAACAAGGTTGAATAGTGATAGAGATACTCTGGCTTCACAGAATAAATAGAGGGGAGCACCTTACTCTGTTTTTATCTGGGAAGGTTAGAGTCCTCTATAAACAAGTTTGATTTTCTTGGTTTCTTTACTTGAAATGGTGGCAGGTAGCAAGAGATGGCTTCTATACAGCTGGCAGCCCAGAAAATGGCTGCTAATATAGAAGTGGTGTGGTGATGTCATTGAAAGGAGGGGCTAAAGGTCCTTGATGATGCTTTCACCACCAATTAAGGGTCCTCCAAGTTAAAATGAGTGCCTATAGAATATTACTAATATTATGTTGGAAAAGACATAATAAGCTTTAGATTTAGATAATTTGAAGCCTAATCTTAAGTTTCAGAGTAGAGGAATAAGGTTTTTGGTATAATTGATAGTCACATGTCAATGATGTCATGACTTTTGTGCTATATTAACCTCCCCACCAGGAGGCTAATTCAGGTGTGCTGGTCAGTTTCTTCTGACCAAACAAGGGAGAGGAGGTATGAATGCCTACACACCAGAGTGGAGAAAAATATTGAATATACAGAAGAGCAGGAATCTGAGGAAAGACTAGCCTGATTATTTTTTGTTTGTTTGTTGTTATTTTGGTGTGAAAATTTAAACACCCATTTCCTGTAAATATTTTTGAACAGTTAATTTTATCATTTTGGAAAATAAAATGATAAATGCTACACCAAGCATTTTTATGCACTTGATTTAAGGACTGGTGTCTGTTATTGAACTCATCGCTTACAGGGGCTCAGAGCCGGTGGGTTGGGAAGTCAGATGTGTGGAGAGAGAAATCCCGAGATGGAGGCTGGGTCTGAGGAGACCTCAGGCAGAGGGAGAAAGCCAGTCCAAGTTGACCACACCAGAGAGAGTCCTCAGGAGCCAGTAAGAGGAGCAGGTAAAAGATTTAAAAAGATTTCTTCATAAATGACATTGCAAAAGAACTGGAAGGAAGGTATGCCTTTTGCAGATGACACCAAAATCTGTAATTGGGTGGACACTGGAAGTGGAGAGAATGTGGCAGGACCTTGGGAAACTCAAGGAGTGGTCAAGAGCATGGCAGTTGGGGTATAGTGCCAAAAGTGCAAAATCTTGCACCTAGTACATAGGAACCCAGGACCTGAGTATAGGATTGGGAGGTACTGACAGTCACCAAGCAAGGAAGGGACCTTGGGATTATAACATCTAATGATCAGAAAGCATTAGAACAGTGGGACAAAGCAGTGGGTAAGACCAGTGAGATGCCGGGCTGCATAGAAGAGGTATATCTAGCAGGAGGAGGGAGGAGATGTTGCCACAGTGTCACTCACTTGTGAGTCCCCACCTGGAGTTCTGTGTCCAGTTCTTGAATATACACCTCAGAAAGGACATAGACAGGGTGGAGGCAGTTCAGAGGAGGGCAACTAAAATGGTGCAGGGGTTGCATCAAAAGCCCTAGGAGGAGAGACTGAGGAATTTCAACACGTACATGCCAGAAGAGAAGAGAGTGAGAAGGGACATGATGCAGACTTAAAAGTACCTAATGGTGGTGAACTGGGTGCAGAAGAGGAGTCTCTTTCAAATGAGAATGAGCACCAGGACCAGAGGATGCATGCAGCTGGGACGGGTGGAGTTTGAGGATATGAGGAAGTACTACTTCACTGAAAGAGTTGTGGATATCTGGAACAGACTACTAGTGGAAGTGGTGGAGGCAAAAACAGTAGGGGCTTCAAGCATGTATGGGGTAGATATAGCAGGATATTAGTAAATAAGGCACTAGGACAAGACCGGAACACCAGAACAGCGCAGTCAAGAACCACAAAACCAAAATGGCGCTAGCAATTACAGCACCCTACCAAAAGAGAGATCTGCAAAACAAAGCCTGTGCTAATGGTCCACAGACACAATGACCGCTACCATTCCTAAACAGAAATACACTGTACATTAAAGTTTACCTGGCCCTTGCACACCCATTACAGGGGCTTTGCCCCCTGCAAACCTCTCTACTAAAAATAACTGCCTCTGGGGAGGGAGGCAACTTGGGGACACATATAAACCTTGGGGGATTGTTGAGCAGGAGAAGAAAAACTTAACACAGGAGAGGGGACACAAAAAACAAAAGAAGCAGATGTCCCAGGAATTGAACCCCAGTCCACTGACATACCATCATCCTCCCTGCATGTGGCTCTGTCCTCTGTGCCACAGCAGCTGCTTGGTGGAACCCTTCCCAGCACACACTTGATCCCTTCCTCCTCTTCTCTCTGACAGCAATGCAGTTACAGGGATAGCGCTAACCTTTTTTAATTCAATAAGTTTTATTAAACTTTTTCTATTCTTGTTAAGACAAAGTCTTTTCAGAAAGTTAGGTAACAATTGGGCAACCAAGAGGATCACCCCCAGTACAGTATGTACAATCTCATGAATCAAATATCAACAGTGTAGACACCAGGTATCACAAAGATGAAGTGAAATGTATTCTGGAGATACAACCCCAACCTCCTCAACCCCCAACCTCATAAACCCTCCCTAGCCCACCCTATTCTAAGTGTAATCTTATTCAGTCATCCTGCAATAATTACAAAGAATAGCTTTCAATTTGGTGAGTTAAGGTTTCCATACAGAGTAAAGCGTCTAGTGGTCCCCACTTAGACTGATAGGTGTGCAACCTGTTACTCATAGATGAAATATGTTTCTCCAGTTGAGTGCGATTAAAATTTCTTTATGCCATTCCAAAATGGGGAAGGGTTTGCTATCTTTCCAATGTCTCAAGATAACTAGCTTGGCGGTGGCAGAAATCAAAACCAGGTACAATTTTTCTAATTCTAGGGGTACCTTGTGGAAAGGCATATAGTAAGCAGGCTTCTGGAGTAAAGGGGTCAAGACCCAATGGTGGATCTATAGCTTGTTGAATGGACTGCCAGAAGATCTGAACTTTTGGGCAGGTCCACAACATATAGGTATAAAGTTCCAGGAGAGTGCTACAGCGTGAGCAGTCAGGGAGGGAGCACGACCCTATTTATATAGTTTAGCTGGGTGTGAGAGGCTAGGGTAACAAAGGATGCTTGACAGGAGGCGTTCTTCTTTAACAGACTTTAACTAACTTTTAGGAGACCCCTTTCACATATTCCTCCCCTTTTGATGGAGCCACAGCCCACCCTCTCCATGGCTCCACCCGGGTCCCTTAATATTATGAATACTAACAAGTAAGAGGAAGACAAGCGTCCTCTAAGTCATTATTCTTCATTACCCGGGTTAAGTGAACAACTCTCTCCAATCCCATATCTTGATAGAAATCTGCATTTCGTTTGTAATTCCCTCGGTGTTTTATAACAAAGCGATAGGGTTGCAGTGAAAGGTACCACCGCATAACTCAAGGATTCTTATCTTTCATATTATGCAACCAGCATAACGGTTATGATCCGTCCAGATTACAAATTCTGTACCCCATAAATAAAACCGTAGGGCTTCAACAGCCTATTTAATGGCCAAGCACTCCTTCTCAATGGTAGAATACTTAGTCTCGTTCATGTAATTTTGGCTAACATACATGATGGGATGTTCTTCTCCTTTAATATTTTGCGTTAAAACCGCTCCAATACCCCAGTTTGAGCGTCGGTTTGCAAAATAAAGAGGCATGTAAAATCGGGGTATGGAGAACTGGTGAAGAGCATAAAGAGATTTTATAGTACAAAAAGCTTCCTCACACTCAGGACTCCACACTATTTTATCTGGACTACGTTTTCATCTTAAATCGGACAAGGGTCCGGTTATAGTTGTAAAGGCAGGGATAAACTGTTTATGATAACCTGCTAATCCTAAAAAGGCTCGCACATCTTTCTTTGTTTTGGTCTGGGACATGTTGCCACGCATCAACTTTAGTGACCTCAGGCCTCACACAGCCTTTTCCAATCAGAAATCCAAGATACTTGGTTTCTTGCATACCCATAGTACACTTTTCCGGATTTATGGTAAGTCCAGCATTGGAAATAGCAGCTAAAACTTCTGATAAGTGGCATAAGTGCTCTTTCCATGTTGGGCTGAATACCACCACATCATCTAGATATGCTGCACTATAAGCAGTATGAGGTGCTAGAATTTTATCCATAATTCTTTGAAATGTGAGGGGCCCCATGTAGCGAAAGGCATTACCGTGAACTGGAATAATCCTAGTGGTGTACTGAATGCTGTTTTATCCCATGCTTCGGGTCCAAGGGTATTTGCTAATACCCTTTTGTTAAATCAAGAGTAGAAAAGTATTGGGCATTACCTAAGTGATCCAATATGTCATCTATTCGAGGCATGGGTAGCTATCAAATTTGGAAATGGCATTCAGGCGACGAAATCTAGGCATAAACGTATTCTCCTTCTTTCTTTTTACGACCACCAAAGGAAAACTCCAGTCACTATGAGAAGGTTCTATAATTCCATTTCTTTCATTTTCTTTAATTCATGGTTTACAGATTCCTAACCTTTTCAGGAAGACAGTAGGATTTCTGTCGGATGGGAGTAGTCTGAGAAACTATGATGTTATGTGTTTCCTCTTATTTTCCCTGGTGTCCCTTAAAAGTACTCTTATGTGACTGTAATACAGCCAATAAGTCCGTTGTTTGTTGAGGAGTTAATTCTGGATTTATACAGATTTCTTTAGGTCCCTTTACTTCCAGCCTACGTGTAGGCTACATGGAGTTCACTATTATTCATTTCTGGATAGACGTACCCACATACTTCAGGTCTTCTTTCATTCCAAGGTTTTAATAGATTCACATGATATATATGCTTCTTATTAAGTTTATCATGTACATTAATTTCATAGGTGACAGGTCCAACCTTACGGATTACTTTATAGGGACCTTGCCACTTCATTAATAACTTATTTTCAGATGAAGGTAGTAATAATAATACCTGGTCCCTCTGAAAATAATTTAGTCCCTGTTCCTTTGTCATATTGTTGTTTTTGAATTATTTGTTGTCTCTGATTAGTAGCATGAGCTAATTGAGTGTAGTTTTCTATTTGTTCCCTCAAATGGTGTAGGTATTCCGGGGCACTTACTTGTGGTTCCTTATTATCTTCCCACCATTCTTTTATTAAGTCCAGGGGCCCTCTTGGGTTTTTTCCATATAATAACTCAAAAGGGAAAACCTAGTTGAGGCTTGGGGCACCTCACGGTAGGCAAACATTAAATACGGAAGATAAATATCCCACTGCCTACCTTCATCCTGGATAAACTCTTGGATAATTTTTTCATGGTTTGGTTGAAGCGTTCTACCAGACCATCGGTTTGGGGTGATAAGGAGTAGTTCAATAGCCTCAATTCCTAAAGTCTGGTAAAGCTGCTTCAATACCTTGGAACAAAAGTTCAAACCTCTGTCTGTAAGTATCTCGAGGAATACCTACCCTACTGAAAATCTTTCCCAGTTCCTCGGCAATTCTAGTGGCAGTGATAGTTCGAGGGTACCGCCCCAGATATTTAGTGGCATAATCACATACCACTAGAATGTACTGGTTTCCTTTAGAACTTTTCTGCACTGGTCCCACAATATCCATTGCAACTCTGGAAGGAGTGGTGAATAAGGGCATAGTTTGCAGTGGTACTTTCTCTTTCTTCATAATCTTTGCCACTTTTTGGCACTCTGGACAACTTCTACAATAGTTAGCAACTTGCTCATGAATTCCAGGCCAGAAAAACCTGTGCAATAACCTACTCAGGTACGGTCTCTCCCTAAATGTCCAGCCATTGGAATATCATGAGCAAGTTTCAACAAAAGAGGATGATATTTTTCAGGAACTAACAGTTGTTCAACTCTTTCCTTTGTTCAAGGATTAACACATATCCTATACATCAAATCATTTTTCTGTTGAAATTCATTTGTATTCTCTTGACTCCTATCCTGAGAGGGAAACAACATTTTTAAAGCCTCATCCTCTTTCTGTAACTTTACAAAATTCTCCTTTTCACACTCTTTATATTCCATGGAATTTTATCTCCTGTCTGGGAGATCGCTTTTCAGTCCACTTATACTTTTCACTTCTTCTCTCTTTAGTCTTTTATTTTTCCCTGGTTCACTATAAATGTCCTCTTCAAAAGGAAAATAATGTCCTAATATATCAGCTTGTTGAGTGGAGGTCTTCAGATCGGGTCACCACTGCACATAAGTTTGTAGATATTAGAGTTTGAAAAGAGGGCAGTCATGTCCAATTATCACTGGTACTGAAGGTTGGGCACCACACCTACTAGTAGGGTTTGCGCCTGTCCTTGTATATTCAGTTCTGCTTCCTCTAAAGGATAGGAATGAGTGTCTCCGTGAATACATATCACCTTTGTAGTTGGACTATCCAAAGAAGGGGCGCACTTAATAATTGTGGTTGAACAAGAGTCTGTTTGCTTCCTGAGTCTAACAAACCTGTGACTCTCACGCTGCCCCACTTGTACCGGTACCGTAAACTGCCCCAGTTGGCTAGCGCTAAATGTGTTTGTTCCACCTTTTCTTAGGACAATACCTTGCAATGTGTCCTTTAGATTTACATTCATGACACACAATGTCTGGGTTATATCCTCTTCCTACTTTGCTAGTGCTCTGTACAGTAGAAATATGATTACTCCCCACCGTAGTAGGAGTTCTTACCAGCTGGTGTGGGTGGATCTGATGAAAAGTCCTCTGCCTTTGGGGACAGGCAGTAATATAGTCCTCAGCCAGACGAATAGCGATTTCCAAGGTCTCTGGGCGATGCTTTTTGACCCAAAGTTGAACATCGGCTGGAAGAACACGTAGAAACTGTTTTAGGACTATTGTCTCAATAATCTGTTCTGTCATTCAGGTATTAGGTTGTAGCCATTTGACGATAAATCCTTCAACTGTGTAAAGGTATCTTGAGGATTATCAACTGTGGTGTATTTAAATGAACGAAATCTCTGTCGGTAGGTCTCAGTATTTATATCATATCGCTTTAAAATAGCTTGTTTTACCCGGTCATAGTTATTCACATCTACCATGTCCACTCGGCTATTAGCAAGTTGAGCCTTCCTGTCAGATAAGGTGCTAGCCGATTACCCATTGGTCTCTGGGCCAGTTACAGGCTATTGCCACCCTCTCAAAAGTCAACAGATAAGCCTCTATATCATCAGTACCTGTTAATTTGGCCATTTGAATGTCCTTCTGGCTTCCTCCAGGGATAGCAGGGGCTCGTCCCATACCCAACGCTTGGAAAGCCCTTAAGGTGTTGTTCCATCTGGCCTCGTGCCTCTCCGGTCTCTCTCTCTGTCTCTTGATTTACAGCTGCCTGGTACAGAGCCATCTTAACAAGTCCTGTGGTTCCTCCGGGAGGTGCTCTTCCTCACCACCTCCACTAGCTTGCGCCAGTCCCTCATCCTTGGGTACCTCCATCTGATGTTTAACCGAACCTTCCTCTGGGTCACTGGTTCCAGACCTGGGAGCAAGGGTAGTTGATATTTAGCTGTCACCGATCTGGTATGCACTCCTGTGGTTCTGGTTGATCTGTCCGTTGAATGTCCTCTCAAACCTGTAACATCAGGTATCCACTGGGCCTTGGAACAGGTCCTTCCGTTGGTTACCTCAACCAGCCAATATCCCACTTCTAACACCAATGTGAGAGGCTAGGGTAACAAAAGGATACTTGACAGGAGAGGTGTTCTTCTTTAACAGATCTTTTATTCCTGGAACCATTAAATATGAAAATAACAAAATAAAATGAACTGCATGATAAAGAAAAAACAAATGCAGGTCATTTGAGGCCTTTACAGCTAAACAGGCAGGAATTCCATTATACAGGCATAAACTGAGGTAGTACATTCCATTGCTACCATCTCTAAGATGCTTCCAACACAGCACCCAAACTCCATCTGCTTACACAAAAAAAATCTGGTATATAAAGGGTGCAGTATAATATGATTGGTTCTCCAACATTCAATCAAACAACATTTTTTAAACATGCAAACCAACTTATTTATTTATGTAAATTATTGTACTTTAAGCATCCTAACTTATTCCATTTAGATTAACATCTTAAAATAACTAATTTCCCTTGAATAAATTCTAATTCTAAATCTAGTTTGGAAACGTCAACAGACTCTGCCCAATTCCTGCATAAAATAGAGAGAAAGAAGCCGGCGGCTCTTAGAGAGTAATAAAGCTGGGCGAGTCTTTTCGGCGTTTAATACGCCTCCTCAAGAAGGAATTTGAATGTTTAGGGTTAAACCCTATTTAATCCATTTTGAAAGGGGGGAATAAATCTTTAAAGTAGAAAGACCACGGCTTAAATGTCTGATTCCTTGCTATATCTCATGTTTTGAACTTAAGGACCCGAAACGTAAAAGCAGCTGCACGAATGTGCGCACAGATGAGAAGGAAATGGGAATTACCAGAACGTTAAAAACATACTGAAACAAATCCTAGGTAAGTGGCTCTTTGTAGTGCTTAACTAATACTAGGATTTCACAACAGAGAACATACACGGGCTGCTCTAATTGGGAATAAATTCACCTCAGTCACAAAAACAAGATGGAGCAAAAGGTTTTTCTTTCTTTTTGGAAAGGGCTGACGACAGGCAGAATACCGCACCCTCAGTAAGCCTGTCTAAATACATTTTATCTTCACTTACTAAGGAGAATTCTTCTGGGGTTGTGAGAGGCTATAAATGGAACTGCATTTCTTTATTACCTTTAGATTTACAGAAGCATACTTCATCTAATAAAGGGGGGACTTGCACTCCTTAACAACATTAACCCAATAGAAAGGTTACCTCAACGAACTTCCGATATTTGAAGAAAGTTACAGATTTATATGTAAATAGTTTGCAATAGATGGCCAGGCTATTACAAGCTATTTACCCAGTTACCCAATTTAAACGGACATGGACAAACAAAACAAAAGACAAAGACAGCATTCATTCCACAAGACAACAAATATAGAAAACGGAATGACAAGGGGTGGGGTTTAGGAGACCCCTTTCACACTGGGGTAAAGTAAAATGGTGCATAATATTAAATTGAATTAGACGTAATCTATCTTGCTTGATAAGCTGATACAGATTTTGCCACAATCTCCTCCAGAAGTCTACTTCATTACTCACTGATGACACCTAAGATCAATAATAACATACCCCTTGAGGCAAATTGAGATCAAGTGATTGCACTGTTTTGTAAACTTTAGAAACCCCGTGGTTCCCTAGCCAGCTGCAGGGTCATAGAAAGGTTATCCGTGGGTGGTGATGAGACCAAGCCACGCACCCAGATGAGCAGTAATAGCTTCCTTGAGTTGCCTGTATTTAAAGGAGAATTCAGCAGGCATGTTATACCGGGTTGAAATGTGGGGAAGGAAATCATTGTACCATCATCAAATAAGTCTGAGACTTTCTTATTGAATAAGAGGGCAGAAAGAAGTGAAATGAGCTTATGTCCAATTTTGAAATGAGGATTACCCAGGATTGGTTGTTCGAAGGAGGAGTGCCAATTGTAGGAAATGTGTTTTGTAGTTGATGTAGAGCCTTGACAGACCAACCAATTAGGGTATTCTGCAGTGGTTTGGGACGGCACTGGGGGTAGTATATACTAGAGCAGGAAGGGTACAGTGGTATTGAGCAGATATAAACCTCTCAATATCTAACCAGAGGGGAAATATAATTCTGCAGCCCATCCGCTTGTGCTCTGTTACCCAGTATGCCAGGTACGTGAGGTGTTTAGTGCAGTAATATGTAAAGAAAGAAGGAACTGAAAGACCACCCTGCAGTTTCGGTGCTAAGAGTTTGGCATAGGACCACCTGACTCCCTTACCTTGCCACATAAATACAGTGAGCATGGTTTGAAGCTTAGAGAACCATTTTTCAGGGAGAAAAAGCCAAGCATTCCCAAAGGATACAGCAACTGGGGTAAGACATTCATTTTGACAGTATTTATTCTGCTCACAGTGATAGATGAAGTCCACTCCATCTATTAAGATCAGTTTTAAGGGTGCTCAGGAGTCTGAAAGGTTAGTTTTCAACATAGTGGGTATATCTCTGGTAATTTTAATTCCAAGGTAGGTGAGAGAATTGGTTCCCAGGCAAGTAGAGAATGGGTGAGCACCATCCGGGAGGTTTTGTTATTTCACGGAAAACTTTAGTTTTAGAGAGGTTGAGTTTATAGTGGCATATCGCAGACAATTTATTAACTTCATCCAGGAGAGAAGGGATGCCATTCTGGGGATCTTCGAGGTGTAGGAGGAGATCATCTGCATATGAAAAAAGGTTTAGCGGAGATCTCCTATTTTAATCCCCTGGGGCCGAGGAGAAGTTACTAGTTTCCTAATCAACTGCTCCAGGTAGATATTGAATAGGAGGGGGACAAGGGCATCATTGCTGGGTTCTCGCTGGAGCAGAAAAGGGTTGAGAGTATTCCATTGCACCAAATTTGTGCAGAGGGGAAGAATATAGGAGTTTCATCCAGTTAATAAATTCAGAGGGAGGCCAAAATGGGCCATAGTAGCAAAATAAAAGTCCCAGGAGACCCTGTCAAATTTTTCGGCATCCAGGGACACAAGAACTGCAGGCAGGGATGAGTCCCTGGATGCCGATAAAAGTGAAGTAGTTTTCGATATGGTCCATTGATGATCTACCTACCAAGAAACCAATTTGCTCTCTGCTAGTGAGGGAAGTCAAAGGGGTCCCTCAGCCTGTTGACCAATATTTTAGCAAAATGTTTACATCGGTATTAATCTGCCTGGATTGGTGGTAGTTCAGGTGGATGTTAAAGATCCCATGGCACTTATCAAAAGAGTAGAATTTCCTGGTGTCCTGGCCAAATTTCCCTCATTCACTAAAATACCACCAACAGCTTAATCTGGTTCAAGGTCAGTTGACATTCATCTGTGTCCCCTCCACCGAGTCGTGCCTGAAAATAAGAAGGATTTGTCTAGTGCACTTACCTGATCAACAAAAACTAAATAAATAATTAAAAATAAATAAATCAGTGATATAGGCCAATAACTTTCGGGTATAAGGTGTCTTTACCCTGTTTAGGGATTAGGTAATTAGGGTATTAAGGAAGCTCGATTCCAAGAGTCCCTTAGCATACCAAAAGTTGTAGACCTCCAGTTAAAAGAGGGCCCAGGTTTGAAAGGCATGCTTTATGTAAGTTTTTAGACAGGCCATCAGGACCGGAGGATTTATCCAGAGGGAGCTGCTCAACAGTATTCTTTACTTCCTGAATATTGATAGGAATGCCGAGGGCTCAGCCAGAAGTGGGAGAGTTTAGGAGATCAATTGAGGAGTGATTTCAGAGATGATAGGTTGGTCAGGTCTGACTTGAATAGAGGTCCTTATAATAGGATCTTAAAATGGCTGCAGTATCTCTGGGGAAGTGACTACTGGACTGTCTCTGTCGGGCTAAATGCTGGAGATAAATCTAGAGATTTCGGCTTGCCTGAGGTGAATTGCTAGTAACTTGCTAGCTTTCTCTCCTGTGTCAAAATATTTAATTTTGGTGTGTTTCAGTGAGAGTTCAGCTTTCTGGAACATCAAGGTTGAGTATTGGGCTTGCAGCCCATGTAGGTTAGCCCAGTCAGCTTCTGGGGATTGACGGCTGAGAGAACACTCCATTTGATGGATGGCACTAAGCAAGGTATCTTGCTGTTGTTTAAATTGTCAGTATTTAGTAGCAGATAGCCAGAGGCATTCCCCCTTAGGGAGCATTTCATAGCAGCCCAGACCATATCTATTCTAGTCACAGAACCCCAGTAAGTCACTAGGAAATTGCCAACATAGTCTTTAATCTGCTGTAAAGAGTCCAGTTTTTGGAGCAGTTGGGTATTTAACCTCAAAAAGGGGTCCTTTTAATTCTGGGTCCAAGGGATATGTGAGGGATATAGGCAGTGGTCAGATTTGACCTTTGCGTGTATGTCAGCTTTTATTATACCCAGAAGGGTGAAAGAGCTCAATAACAATAAGTCAATTCTGGAGAATGACTTGTATGGGGATGAAAAAGTATATTGGCATTCGTCAGTAGTATTCTCCATGCATCGATAAGGTCAGCACTCCTCATTAGATCATGCAAGGCCCTTTGTGAAGGGATAACCCTAGTTTCTGGGAGTCAGACCTGTCTAAATGTGGATATGGGGCTACATTCCAGTCTCCACCTAAAATAGTGAGCGTGGGGGTTGGTGGCCACAAGGCTTATCAAATGGGTAAAAATTGAGGGAATCATGGTTTGGACCATATATAGCACCCAATATAATTTGTTGTGCCTCAAAGAGGCCATGGAGGAGACTGTATCGACCGTTGGGGTCCCATATTTCCCATTCCAGTTTGAAGGGATTTTTTCCTGAATAGTATTGCAACTCCCCACTGTTCGTGGATTTCCCAGCTCGAATGCCTGCCCCACCCAGGTTCTGCAACAGGGTCACATCTTCCCGTCAGAGATGTGTCTCTTGGAGACATGCAATCCCTGCCTTTAGATGAAAAAGGTGTCAAAGAATGACTTGTCTCTTGCATCTGTCTTGGGTACCTTGTACAGTCCGACTTATAATATTATAAGGACCACTCATGATCAATAGATCGGGGAAAATCGCTAAATTGCCTGGCTTATCAGGGTGATACAGGGCATAAAGAATTCTGGTCTGTTGAAAAATTATCTTCTTTAAGAACAGATTGTTCCAGTACATGGAATCCCTTCCACAACCCAATGTAATAAAATTGAGAAAATACTGACTGTTATGAAACTTATTCCCTATGTCTCCCTTAATTAGCAAAACCTAATAAAAAAAAATACCATGTCATAATCTACTAATCCTAACCCCAGTTCAATTCAACTGCACCACTAAATATGCCTGGTGCGTGATGTCTTTGTGCAGCTGAGAGTCACACCAGAAGAAGCCCCCGCTCCCACCCTTCCCCTGCTATTTGAATAGCGATTCAAAAGTCCAGGAACTGTAATCCAAATAACTGCTATGAATGAAGTAATCTTAAGAGGGAGTCAAAAGGAAAGATATAATCTTCTGTTAATGCCATGTAAAATATCTGGAACGATGCTTCGTTGTGTAAGAAAAAAGCACTGAGGGAGTCTGTCCCCAGGAGCAAAGAAAAGGCTTTCCTGGGAGTAGGCACTGTATTTTAAGTTAGAAAGTATTCCAGGAGCAATGAAAGTTCAAGGGACTGTGGCGACATCCCCAGCTCAAATTAGCATCCAGCCAAAAGCCGTGAGAGGTGAAAATAAAGTAAAGCATTGCCTTTCATCTTGGTCAGTGACATTCTGAAGGTCCGTAGGTGATTAAACACCCTCTAATAAACAGTAGATCAGGTAACAGTCAAATAAACCATCTAACATGTCAGTTCAGAGGTGCTTGGAAGTAACACAGGAGGCGCACACTACAAAATAGGGTAACTCCAACTTGAGCGCCATGGTAGGCCCCCATCATGAATGCCCCAACATAGGCTCCAATGCGACAATCAATCCGCTTGGCAATACATAACACAGATCCCAAATGAAAGTAACTGAAGAAGCTGCTGACCTAAACCAAGTCTGTCTCCTCGATCAGCAGATCACTACCTCAAGGAAGTCAACAGAGTTTCCGTGATTACCACATACTCAGGCCCCATAAGAAACGAGGTAATCACCTACCCCTGAGGATGTCATCACTTGAAGAGATCTGGCATTCGGTTTCTGAGTTCTCATACTGCTTGTCCGTGCGAGTCAAAGAAATCCACTGACCCTTGGATTTTATCTGAAGCACCACCAGGTATCGCATAAGGAATGGTGTGCCAGTGGCAATTAGCTTCGATACAATTGGGTGCATTTCATGCCTCTTCACCCTGACTGACTGAGGAAGATCTTGAGTAATACTGATTCTGTGCCCTTCACATAAAACCTCTTGAAATTCTCCGACTTCGCAAGTATGTGTTGTTTGTCAAGAAAGTTTAACACCTTAAAATGAGAGGTCGGGTGGGGAGCCAGGAGGTGGGAGAGGGTGAAGGGCCCCTGATGTTCGTTCAATAATATATGTAACACCATTTGGCGATGGTCCTACAATCTTCTCACACAGTTTCTGGAGAAATAAAATAGGCGCATTTCCTTCTTCTTTTCTGGAATTCCAATAACCAGGAGATTATTCCTCCTACTTCTACTCTCCAGATCTTCAAGCTTCTCTTCAAGTTTCTTGAGTCTTCGGCCAAATTGTACTGTTGCTTGTTCATTTTTGTCATGCTTTTTCGCTAGGGAGGTTAGTTTAGCTTCCGAGTTGCCCACACAAATTGTCAGGGACTGCACTGATGTTTTAATGTGCTGTAAGTCCTCAGAGATGTCAGTTATTTTCTCCTGTAGTGGCTGCATAATCTCAAAAACCTTTCTTCCGAGCTTGGCCGTTGCAGCGGGAGGTTTAGGCGAGCCTGCAGGTTGATGCTTAGAGCTTAGTGGCCTTGTCTTTCTCTGGAGTAGGTGAAGGGGAGGCGTGGAGGCATTTTTTCATGTACACCTCCATATTATTTAGTTTTGTTAAAGTCCAGAAGCGTTCGAAATCAGTTGAAGTGGTTTAGAAATCATTATTAGACATGGAAACAGCACCACAAAACTGAAATTGATAGCAGAGGTGCAGAGCTGTGGAAGGCTGCGACTGTTCCTCAAGCTGCCATCACATGACCCCCGCCGGGTTAGCTCTAACCTGACCTGCACTATACTATCCATGTAGACATATTAGCTTTCGCTATTTTGACAGCGCAGCTCTTACTGTGCTATTGTGGTTTCTCTCTTCTCACCTGCTATGAGTAAATAGGCAGGGAGGCGGAGAGTCACCAGAGACCAGTTAGGGCCTGTGGAGACAGACTAGACAGGGCCATCTGGGCAACCAGGGTGAGCCATGTGGTCCTTTCTATGTTTGTATGTTTGTACTCTCCCAGGTTGCACCTGCAAATAGGCATTCACTTGCCTAATGTACCTTAGCTGGTAAAAAAAAGAAAAAATATATTTTCTATTCCACCTTCTAAATGTGACCACAAACAGTGAATTTGTCACTGGACCAAAATCAGTGTTCTCATCAGTGTGGTATCTCTTCTCTGCACACTTACTACAGTATTTAATTATTCTGATATTATAACATATTTAACTGGTGTTATAAATTTCCTAAGTATGTCAAATGGTATTTTATAAATATAGGTGTCTCACAAGTGTGGTTCTCAATGTGTTTATTATTTGATAATCAGGTAAGGCCCACTAGCCACAACTGCCTGTTTTCAGGGGCAACTTGGGAGTACTGAGGAAGTGAAGTGACTTGTTCAGTCACACAGTGTGCACGTGAGGTTGTGGGAATCAAACCCAGGTTTGTTTAATGTACCAAGCTAATTCAAAGCTCATTACTCTAACCTCTAGGCCATACTGCCAGCCATTACAATTGCCTTAATCTCCAACTCAGTATTGCATTTATCACATAAAATCTGTTAAATTCCAGACACATGTTTGCACAAGTCAGAGATGGTTTTATCATCTTCTATTAATTTGTGTTAAATAAAAATATCACCATCTGTAATGTTACTTCCAGTCAGAATTCTTTTTAAGATGAAGGGCTAAATTTTCAGACCCTAAAATGTCACAAGCCTTTGATGCATGATTGTTTGGTGCATGGGTCTTGCAGCATTCTCCTGTCTGCCCATCAGGATTTTCATTCCCAGGAAAGAGTGCCACGTTAGACCAGGTTTTTCTTGGTCTAACTTGTGCCTTTGAGGACCCCTTTGCAGGGTGTGTACCAAATATTTGGCGAAACTGCCATAAGTTGAAAACTGTCATAACTCGCTCAATGTAACAAAATCGGGTGCAGTTGCATCACAGGAGTTTGGGGCAGCTGTGCCAAATAAGTAGCAATAAGACACGATGGGGTGTGCATTAGACAGATCTAATGCACGGCTAGGGGACGTAGTGAGGCACGAGGCCACAGGCCAAGTGCATCCAGTCCTAGCTGTGCATTAGAACTGTCTCAATGCACATCCCCAGAGTGTCTTATTGCGCTTATAAAATGGGCCTAATGTATGGCTAACAACCAATCAGATTGCTTGAAATCCTTGCTCATTTTATAATGGAGTTTAATAGTTTACTGTTCAAGTCTGTAGACATTAGCCTTTAATGACTTGCCACATACAGTATCAGTGGTATTGTGTAACCTTGTCTGCCCCTGTATAATTATCTAGTTCTTGTTTAAATTGATCCATTGTTTCACTTTATACCACTGTGGTAGTGCAATCCAGGCATTAACCACCCTTTAGCTGAGCCATTGACTCCTTCTGTTAATTCTTACTCTTTCACCCTTAATTGCATACCATGGGTCCTTGTAATTTTTCCTTTTATCATTTCTACATAGACCTGATGTTATCCATAGTTGTTCATTATGAAATGCTTGCACACATGAGAGGTCGCTTCAGAGATTCTATATTGAACTGAATATAGCCCTTGTGAATTTAATCTTTACTTATATGACATTTATTAAATTACGTATTTTCTTAGTCATTTTTCTCTGGACTCTTTCCATTAACTTCAAACTGCCAATATTATGTATTGATACAAAGGGAGCACAATATTCCAAGCGAGGTCAGACCAATGCTGTGTGTAAACAATAATACCCCCAACAGGGTGGGCTTTATTGTGAAATACTGGACTACCCAGGGGCACAATAAGGCCCAACACCCCTGGAAGGTCCGGTATTTCCCAATAAAGCCCACCCTGTTGGGTATTATTGTTACGAAAATGGGCAACTGCATTTTACATGGTTGGGAAAAAATATGTGTAAATGTTAAAACACTTTCTTGTGAGAGAGAGTTTTTGTCATAAAATAGTTCTGCCTGTATTTCAGTACATTTCATTTTTAAGGTAGCTTGTCAGACCCATTAGAGACGGTCTTCTCCCCACCCATACGCAGTGCTTCCTTGAGACAGGGATGAATTTATGATTTGTAAACAGTTACTTGTAGACTGGATTAAATTTGCTCTTCTAATTACAATTAACAGAACCATTAGTGATTATTACCTGCTTCAGCATCATGATCACATTAAATGCAATACTTTCAGTAAAGTCACTGTGTTGTCCTGACCATGATCTAGCCATCAATAAGAAGTCACCTACCATAAGTGGTACATGCTAAAAAAATAAAATAAAATTTTAGTGGTTTGGGGTCTGTTTGCCTTGTTTTGTTTTAAAATGCCATTAGAAGCGCACAGTTGGGCTGAGTGGCAGGAGACTCAGAGCATGGTCTGGAAACTGCTGCCATTTGTGATCAGAAGACAGATTGAGCTGGTAGAAGTGACATGGCTCTTGTCTACTCGGGATCATCGGGAGCAGGTACTGTGCTGTTTTTATTGTGTGCACATCAGATTAAGTGCATCAGGAGAAAGACATGCTGGCTTGGTGCTGAACGACACAGTAAGAGAGAGCACTATCTTCGGTAGTACTAATGTGCATGACAGGAATGGTACATTCTTCGTTTTTGTACCGCAGATGGATTGTTGCACTGTGTGATCAAGAAAGACACTCTTCCTCTCTGGCTGTGGTGGGAAGACCGTGAGTATGTTTTCAGCCTTTTATCCCCCTTTGTTTTATCAGTCTGGATTATTTTTATTTGTTTGTTTCTTATTAACATGCAGTTCCATGGGAGATTCAGCCATTATCTTGTACGTGATGACCTGACACTGAAGAGTACTAAATGGATGGAAGGGAAGAGAAAGTAGAATGCCAACTTATTTTTTAATTTTATTTTGAAATGAAATTGTGTTCGATTTGTCATTAATTGCTCATTGGGTTGTACATGCAAGCAGATGCTGACCGTATGAACCGAAGTATGTGGTGGGGACGTCTCATGTTATTCCACCCCACCATGCTGTCACTCAAAGGAAGCTATCAGTATTGTATTTAGTGTGACCAGGAGATGGTGTAACACTCAGAATAGGGTTGACAGCTGTACCACGGTAGCCGGGACCCAGGATCATCTAAAGAATACTTGTTAAGGCGTGGCAAAGGAGTCAGCGATCTGGCAGCTGGCTGTGCTAATCGTGGAGCTAGAGATGATAGGCTGTGTGCTGCCTCTGCCACTTATGATTAAAAAGTTTTCTGTGACTTTCTCTGAAGATACAACAAGAATGGGGGCTTGGCACGGGTGCTGTATCTCTTGCTAAGCGAGAAAATAATGGCGGCTACTGTAAATTGAAAATTCTAAGGGCACAATGATATGGAATGTAATCAGGCAGCCAGAGAAGGGACTCTTTATTTCCGGTCTATGTTGCCTGATACTGGACCAGCTAGTTGGTGGCATTAGCCAATCAAAGATGAGAATTCTTGCTACCCATTTTCTAAATTGGAATAAGAACCTCTTTCCTTCTACTGCTGACATTCCTCAGTATGCACCCTAGGATTCTATTACCCATTTTAACCATCTGCCTGGCATGATCATCAAAACTTAGATTGTTGGCTACATAGACAGCTACATCTTTTCCAATACTGTTGTTGCTAGTATTTTATTATTCAATATGTATTGGGCATTAATATTATTGCATCCTAAATGCATCACCTTATACTTTTCTATGTTAAAGTCTAGGCCATGATCTTTTGCCATATTCCCAGTTGTTCGAGATCAAGTTGCAATTCCTTTGCAGCCTCCTTGTTATTAATTATGGCCTCACTTTTAGGCCATCTGCATATTTACAAATCCAAGTCTTTTTGATGTCTGCATAGATGATATCAGGGCATTAAATAATACTGGTCCCAGCACGGATCCCTGTGGCACACCACTCGTGACAACTATCCAGTCTGAACTATGCCCTCTAATACATACTCGCTGGCATCTGTTATTTAACCAATACTGTACCCATGATATTATACAATGATGAAATCTCTGTCCTGCGTCGACCTTTGAAAATCCAGTCCAAAGTCTTTACGCTAGATATATCTATAAAAGTTTATTTACTGTAGCTATATTTCTTCTTCAGTTGTTGAAAAATTAGCATGTGATCAAAATTATTGTTGTCCAAGAGATTTCCTAGTATCTTGAGCCCTTGGAATACCATTGATTTTTAATGTATATTACATCTTCCTGGCCAAGAAGTAAAGCTAGCACAAATTGGTTCTCAAATCAGGTTCCTCCCTGAGATAAAGTGCCCCAAGGGTCTTGTAGTGTTCTTTATTATTGCTGCATTAAAATCACACTAAACATTAATTACTGAGAACATTAAAGGATTTTTACCATTAAGTAACATCATAATACTTTGGTTCTAAATTAAAAAATGGACAGGCTTAATTTCTTATGTGTTTTTCTAAAAGAAGCTTCAAGAACTTTAGTAGCCAATGACAGTTATTGATTTAATCCATCCATTTTGTAACATATTTATTTCTGTTTGGCTGCAGTATCATATACAGCTGCAGATCAGAAATTGCAAGATCCTTGTTACATTTGGGGAGCTGCATTATATTAATCTTTGTACAGGTCTATTTGCATCCTCATATGAGTTGTATCCACTTGTTATAGACTGAATTAATTATCGATTGCTGAACTATATTTGGAACTATTTATTGATGGTATAATATTTTGGGGTGAATATACATTTGCTATCTATCCTCTTAATAGGAAATTCATAAATTTACTGGTGCCCTATTTTTACCACCTTTTACCAATGGCACATTAGTACATATAGTACATAGTAGGATTAAGGCGAAGGAGTGGACTGCGTTCTCAGAATTAAGAGGAGGAGGAGGAACCTCTGAGAGAACCAGAGGAAATGGCTGAGATGTCTAATAAATATTTCAGAGTACTCACTCAGCTCAACACCCACCACACTGATTCAGAATCAAAGAGGCGGTTTCACTTGGTATCTTGAAAAAATATTTTTAACAAATAATGGTTAGCGTCAGCAGCAGCATCACCACCAGCACACACATTCAACATTTTATACTGTTAAGTGCTTTTTCAAGGAATTTGTACCACTTCTAGGTGAACCGCTACATACAGGTGTCTTAAAGATATATGCACATTTTAACAGATTAATAAATCAGGCATATAGACACATATGACGACCCCAGTAATTAGTGCAAAAGCAAAATGCAGTTGTGGTTTCAGCCTCAACTGAAGAGATTTAAAGTGCAGAAGTGTGACCAAGTAATTAAAAGGGCAGAAAGGCAGATAAACAATAGAATAAAAGGATAAAGGGAATGCTGCAGATGTAGTCCTGTTACAATGGATATTAAATAACTTTCTTACTTATGAATCCTTGTACCAGTGGAAATGATTTCACGCAAAGATCCTGTATATTAATTTTAGTATATTAACATTATTTAAAAATAGTGTAAAAACACTATATGATGTGCATACCTTAAATTTAACAGCAATTTCAGATTGGTGTTGTGATGTTTGAACATGTGAATTATCAGTTAGAACATTCAATGCCCAGCATTAACCAATCTGATACTAGTATCAACAAATCCAATATTTGAAAGATGACAAAGTCATTTTAACCCAGGAATGGGCCCAGGAATTAAAAGCTTTCATTCAGCCTGGGAAATTGTACAGTTTGCATTGCAAAATGGCCTCTCTTTTCAGGACATAGTCCAGATTTTTGCCTAGTGGACCCAGTTTCACCTTTTGATTCATAGAAACATAGAAACTGTCAGCAGATAAGGACTGCCAGGCTCATCCAGTCTGCCCATGAAGCCCTACACTTGTTTGTGGCCTCTGACCCTAACTGATCATTGGCTTTTCACCTTTTCTTCCCACTTCTAAGGTTCCCTTATACTTGTCCCAGGCATGTTTAAATCCCTCCAAAGTAATCACTCCACCACCTCCTGTGGCAGGCTGTTCCATGTGTTCACCACCCTTACCATGAAGAAAAGCTTCCTCACATTTCCCTCAACCTGCCACCTTCTAATCTCATATCATGCCCCTCATTTTGTACTCCTCCTATATTGGAAGATGTCCCCGTTATACCTTGTTTATGCCCTTAAGATACTTGAATGTTTTGTGTTGACACCCCAATCCTCCCTCCTCCAGCAAATACATATTGAGGTCCTTTCTTCTCTCCTCATATGTTTTCTGGTGCTAGCCCTGCAACCATCTTTGTCACCCTGCTCAGCCACCTCCACCCTGTCAATGTCCTTATGAAGGTTCAGCCTCCAGAAATGCACACAGTACTCTAGGTGAGGTCTTGCCAGTGTTTTATACAATGGCATCACTACCTCCACCTTCTGCTAGTGATATCTCTGCCTATGCAACCCAGAAGGAGGCAGTATAGCACAGTGGTTTGAGGCTGTGAGCTGCAAATCTGGAGACCTGGGTTTGAATCTCACAGCCCCACTTGCATACTGTGTGATCCTGAGCAAGTCACTTAACTTCCTGTGCTCCCAGGTTGCACCTGTAAAAAGCTTTAAGCTTAGTGTGCCACTCCTGGTTAAACAATTAAAAAAAAAGAATGCCACTGGCCCTCCCTGCAGCCTCTGTACTCTGCTTAGACACCTTTAGGTCATCTGAAATAATAACCTGCAGGTCTCTTTCTTCCTTGGTGATTGTCAGCATCTCCTCCCATCCTGTATCTCTCCTCAGGGTTCCTGCATCCCAGGTGCATTATTTTGCACTTCTTAGAATTGAATCTCAATTGCCACACCTCAGCCCATTTTTCAAGCTTCCCCAGGTCCCTCCTCATTCTCTCCACCCCATCTGGAGTATCCACCCTGTTGCAGATCTTGATGTCATCAGCAAACAGGCAGACCATTCCTTCAGCCCTTCTGCAATGTTACTAATGAAGACATTAAACAAAACTGGTCCCAGGACTGATCCTTGAGCTACCCTGCTGGTCACTCCCTCTCCACAGATTGGATCCCATTTACCACACCCTCTGCTTCCTGTCTGTTAACCAGTTCCTAACCCAGTTTATCACCTTGTGCCCCATGCCCAAATTACCCATCTTGATAACCTGCCTTTTATGTGAGATGGTGTTGAAGACCTTGTTGAAATCAAGAAGGAGTCACCTCCCCCACAATGTACTTCCTTCATCACCCAGTCAAAAACATGTATCAGATTCATCTGACATAACCTCCCTACTGTGAATCCATGTTGTCTCAGATTGTGGGCACTGCTGGATTCCAAGTGTGCCACAATTCTTTCTTTAAGCAGTGCCTCCATGATCTTACCCACTATTGAGGTGAGGCAGACCAGCCTAGAGTTCCCTGCCTCTTCTCTACTACCGCTTGTGTAGTTCCTTGGCATCTGAAAGAATGGGAATTATCATTAGCTGCTATGTGCATGGTAAGTGTATTCTCAGTGTCCCTTTTTCAATAGCCCATGGATGTTCTCCTATGTGTTTTAAATTATGCAGTCATTTGTGCACCTTATAAAACATGAGCACATACATTTGGCCAGATAGATCACTGTCTCAGTACTGCAGCTAATAAAACTCTTTATAGAGAACATAGTTTCTTTGGTGGGATTAAAAACTGTCACCCTTCACGACTACCTTATAGGATTTACACGAGCCACAAGGATGGCTAGCAGGGGTAGTTGGGGCATGATATTCAGCCTTGAGTTGGTTGGAGACTGTGCACAACAACAGGTCCTGAGGGAAGCTGTGGTTGACAAAACAAGCAGCCTTTGGTTTGGACAGAAAACTTTATGCACAAATGAAGAAATTTCATGCTTGAATCCTTGACAGGCTTGATTTAACTGATATTGAAAGACTCTGTAGAAATAGAGGCAGACATTAAGAAACAACTGACAAGGAAAAAGAAAAGCTGCAAGTCACTTTCTTAGAACAGCTGAGAATACCCACTTTAAAAAATTCTGGAAAACATATATCAGTATGATCAACAATGGATAAGATGGGGTAAGGAATGAAAGTTTGAAAGAAACAAGAATGACTACCAGAAAGGAAACATTTTGAGCAGTGCAGGAAAAATAGTACTTTTACATCATGGCCCATTTTGCAACAAAACAAAACAAACAAAAACAAACACACATTAAACACACTTGCACAAGTGATTTGGAATCTGAGAGATGCACAGGTTCTCTTTAGAGGGTGAAGATGGGTTACACCAGAAATCAGTAACCATAGCAACATCTCAGCAGCAAAGTCTGCATCCCAGCCCACATGTGACATGCAAATCAATCCATTACAGAAGACAATCAGATGAGGAAGATGATGACAGAGAGGATGGCAGATGTATAATTCATCTAAATGTAAGGTAATGCATGTTGGGCCTCATAACCCTTTGGCCACATACACCTTGAATGGATTTCCATTACAAATAACTGTTAATGAGAAAGACTTAGGCATACATATTTCAAATGAGTTAGGTTTTAATAAGCAATAAATGAGGCAATTAGCAAAACAAATAGGGTCATATGGTCAATTAAAAGAAACATCAAATCTAGAGATCAACGAATAATGTTACCCCTATATAGAGCTTTTGCTAGACCCCATTTGGAATACTCATCACAATTATGGAACCCTTATAAAAGAATGAGATCACTTCTCGAAAAATACAGAGAAAATTCACTAAAACATTAAAGGATTTTCCAAATGTCCATATGAATTACTAATGAAAAGTTAAATTTGATGCCTTTATTATTTAGGCGTCTTTTGTGATTTAATTTACATGTATGAAGTAATTAATGATCCATACCTATTTTCCCAAATGGGCTTTGAGTTCAAAAAAATAAATTCAACATAAGAGTCCACCCATTACAGATTAACAGGGCTAAGTTTTGTCATATTTCTAGAAAAACTATTTTATGCAAAGAATCATCAATCCCTGGAATAAATTACCATTAGAAATTGTCTCTAGTAAGGACAAAATAAGTTTCAAAAATGTCTGGATAAATACTTAATTGACAAACCAAATTTGGGATACTATAACTGAAAAGGTGCAGTAATGGGCCCCAATGAGCCATTAACAGCAGTGTCAGTGGCTCAGTAGGTAGCACAATCACCTCTGAGGCCGGGAGATCAGAGGGCTGTGGGTTCAGTTCCCACATCTGGCACTTGGGTTAATATCCAGTACTGACACTGTAGTGCAGCATGAGAGGGTGCTGCACTTCTGAGGTGCCGCTTTCGGATGAGATGTTAAACCGAGGTCCCATCTGCCTGGATTGGTGGTAGTTCAGGTGGATGTAAAAGATCCCATGGCACTTATCGAAAGAGTAGGGGATTTCCCGTGTCCTGGCCAAATTTCCCTCATTCATTAAAAATACCACCAACAGCTTAATCTGGTTCAAGGTCAGTTGGCATTCATCTGTATCCCCCTCCCCAGGTCTTGCCTGAAAATAGGCAGGATTTGTCTAGTGCACTTACCCAGTCAACAAAAGCTAAATAAAAATGAAATAAAAATTCCCTTTGCACCATGAAACCTTAGAAATGGGGGTTGGCAACATAAAAAGGAGAGAAAGCCTGGCAAGTACGAGACTGACAGAAACAGAGCAGGGATGAAAGAACAGATAATTGATAATGTGTATTGGGATTTACAAAAGTGGTTTGTGGAAAATAAACTTCTACTAAATGAAAAAAGATACTGACTATGGTGTTTGGATTGACACGTATAGTAGACTACAAGGAAACAGTATGAACATAGTAGGAAGAAATGGTATAAGTTTGGAAAGAGTAGAAGTGTTTAATTATTTGGGTGTGCTGTTAGACAGTACACTGTCCTTTAATAAACACATTACCAAAGTGACAAAAAGGTAAACAACAAACTGGGTTACTTGTATGAAAACAAAAACAGTCTGACTGTACAAGCTAAAAGACAATAGCAAGTCAAGTGTTATTACCAGCTTTGGAGTATAATTCAGTTCTTTTCAACAATGTACCGAAATATTATTACAAAGATGCACAGTAACATTTAATAATATTATGAGATTTGCAACTGGTTTTACTAATAAAATGAACATCATTGTAAATAATATCAACATTTTGGGAATTTACCACCTAAACCAAGAGTTATGAATCGGTGCCTGATTCCAGAAGGGATACGCTGGCATAAGGTGAGGTTATTAAATCTCATTGAATCTTGATGACATCTACAGATATTGATTGTGTACTGCACATATTGTATATATTGTGCATGTCTGTTTGAGTCAGAATTGTATTGTAATATATGAATAAGCCTCAATAATACTATACTAAGCTATACAAAAATTTCCCAGTAAGACATCACTACTCTCAATAATACTATCCTGAAAAGTGATAATACTATCATTTTGCTGATAATACTACAGTTCAAAGGTCATCTCCAACTGTGGAATTATCAATGGATCCATATATTACAAATAACAGATAGATAAGTGTTTTACAAGGCAGTAATACCATCTCGAGGTTTTGGGGACTTTAGGACCTCTCAAGCTTCGTTCTCGAGGTTCCATGTCCCCCAAAACTCTTGATGGTATTACTGCCTTGTAATACACACTTATCTATCTATTATTCTATTTAAGTGTTTTTATTGATTTGTTATATACTAGATATCTGTCTTGAGCTCCAGTTGTATTACCCTCCCCAGGCATGGCTAAAAAAGGTCATCAATCCAGTTCACCTTCCTGGTAAACCTAATACATGAAATTAAATAAATGTAATTAGTATATTAGGTTTCAAGCTCACTACAGTTGAGCAACAAGTTTTGTGTAAGGGCCTTTCATTTGTTCCCACCAACAACATCAATTAATTCAACACACTAGTGAATTTAAATAGATTCATGAGAAACCTCAGCATGAAATTATTTTCAATAAATTGGACATGGGGTGCTATAAGACCAGAAGTACTGAAGGTGGACACCTTAAGGACTATCCTGACCATGCCAGTGACTGAAGTACAACATGAGGTATAAACATTTAGAAGAAAATCCACTTTGATTTTTGCATTAATCATTCTAAATACATATTTGAAAAAGTATGTTAGCAGGACTTAAACCACATATTTAACTCACAATGAGAGCCCAGGAACTGTAATATTTTAATTTGGAAAGCAAGAATTGAAATCCTTGAATGATAATACAAGGATCATAGAAAAACCTGTTGACTGGGGATGTATTGTAATAATAGAACAACATATGAAAAAGAGGTATGAATGCAATTGTCTGAAGAGAACTTTTGCCAGGCTTTACCAGGTAACACCACAATGTATTTTAAGGGGATATCAATGTAATACTGTTTGATGCATGTAGTAATATAGTTATATCCAAATAAGTGATGGAATATCTGTTTACTATCATATTAAGGCTACCCTATATTGTCTTCCTAAAGTCCATAAGAACCTCAGCTTACCACCAGGATGGCTAAATTTATAGACACCCATAGTAAACATGTTGCTATGTCCCCACTTGTTATGTCCAAGTCACCACAGACATATTGAGAATATTGTCTGACCTCCATGCTGAAGAATATTGGTTATTGGTTACAATGATTATCACATCATTCTACACCAATATCCTCATGAGGGAGGGCTGCAAGCCCTAAGAGTGCCTCTGGTAAGATGTCTACATACATTTGTTCAATTCTTGTTGACACTTACTAAAAAGTTTTATACAATAATGGTTTTACATTCCTGGCTACCTGCTATGTACAGAAAAGAGAAACAGCTATGGGGCTGCATTTACCCATAATTATGGTAATGTTAACCTTGGTGCTTGGGAGACAAGAGATCATTTTGGATTCTAAAACAAAACATTTATGAATACACCAACCTGTACAAAGGTACATCTTTTATGGAAAAATAATATTTCTATTCAGAAAATACAAACAATAACATTATAAGCATACAATTGATTGGATACAGATGAACAGACAGTGATTTGTGAAGATACAAAGAAATTATATCATGCACAGTCTGCTGTATTACTGTACATAAGCTGTTCAGTAATACATACTAAGAAAGGTATTTAATCTATAGCACACTGTGTTTAAACAACATGTTAGTTCCACACTGGGAATGATTGTCACAAGAGGAAGATGTCCTGGTTATATGTTCATGGCCTTCTGAATGAGATTAAGGGGGGGCAGTCCCAGTTGGAACCAGCTCCCCTGTCGGCTACTCTGGAAGACCTCATTTTCAATCACTCTAATAAGCAGATCCCATATTTAAAAGAAGGAATCAGTTGCCCTGCTAGCAGTGATTGTGCTCTTTCGTTTGAGACAAGATTGCAAGTTGTGAGTCCGTTGCTGAATTGTGGGTGGGTTAGCTGATAGCAGATCTTGGTCTGTTGTTTTCTTGGCCATTATTAACACTAGAGACCACAATGGTGAGGCTTCTCCAATATGTTGTCTATTAAGGTTGACACTAAGTAGGAGTTCCAAGGGAGTTTTAAGGGAGTTTTTCCTAGAACCCCTATCATCATGTTGTGCTTTCTCATGCCAGAAGACACTGGTTTTGGGACAGGTGAGGGACATATGGAGGAAGTCAACTCCCTCACCAGCACATTTAGGGCAATCAGAAGGGCTGTCATGTTGCACAGTATTCAGTTTACCAGGTATAATGCATGCCCTTACAAAAGTTAAGCTGTATTTGTCTCAGTTTGTTATTTCAGGAGCAGGTGTTGAAGTGTTGCCAAAGTGCCAAACATTGGCATTGACTTTAGTTCCCAAGTCATATTCCCATTTGGAACAGATGCCAGATAGTGGAGGTTCCTACCCTCCCTGGAGCAGGTGGTGTAGTATTCTATATCTCTTGGTTGAAAAGAAAGACAAATGCCTTGGCTTTTATTCAACACTTTTATTCACTGTGCACTCCTCAGCTGCTTACATACAGAAGACAACATACATACTGTGTACTACCATAAGGTACTCGATGCATATGGAACTATCATGTGCTGCAAACTAAGTGCTGCAATATTAACCAAGTCCACTAGGTGGGTCCGTTGACTTGAAATGGTTACAGCACTGCAATCCTCCTTTACTTTTAGATAAAAAATTACATCTCCTTTCATAACTGATACTTTTCTAAAACCAAAACATTATTAATAATTCAGATATTGTTACCAATATCACATGTGGCTAAGTTTCATTTTGCTAATTCTAGCTTTGTCAAAAGAGTTCTTACTAATAGTGAGCCCTGTGCACTATGCCTATGCACTGTGGAAACCGGGCTCATAGGCATGGGTCTGCGTAAATGCCATGCAGAGGAGTCCTGCAGACCCCGCAGCATTCAAGAACTGTGCGCAAGGTGGTTAGGTGCCGATCCCGACCATGCAGTGAGCAACATGACGGGGCAGGTGGGGAACATGTTAGGGTGTGCCAGCACTATGCGCTATTCACTAAAGTGTGTAGTGCTGGCCACATGGATGCAGAGATGGGCACAGGTTATGATGGGGGGACTGCTAATAATAGCCTGCAACCCATAACTGAGGGTGCGTACCTGTTTTGACAGCACTATTTATATCCATTGCACTTCTGCTTAACTTTTCATGTATTCACATCAGGCCATAAAGTCCTGCAATAATAAATGTAAAGCCATGCTTTAGTATCCACCCAGCTAATGCATTGAGTACTTTTACCAAAATCCCATTATTTTAAAATCTTAGATAAACCAGTTGTTGTTACCATGCGTTGCATTTATTCAAACTTGTTGCTTTGAGCAAAAATAGCGACTGTTGCCTGCTGAACATCAAACTCCTCTTTGCCTTGAGCCCGTTGGCAGTTCCTGCAGTGTGACATCACCAGTCACATTCATGTCCTCATGAGCATTCAAGCACGGTTGCTAAGCACTGGGAAGCAACTGCAAAATTTGCTGTGAAAAACACACAGTCACGGCACTGACCTCAGCACTATGTTAAAACAGAATAGCCAAACAAAGGAGCTATCAAGCAAATTTCTGTTTATTCGTACGGCCAGCAATTGAGCGTAAGACCCTCATGGGTCAAGGAAGAGTAGCAATGCGCTCTGACATTTCACCTACAGGAGGCTTTATCAATCTTTGAAGCTTCCTGTAAGTGTAGTCTCCATATCTAGAAATCTGGATATTTCAGAATACAGTTTTAAAACAAAGGTTAGTCAGTTTCTTAGTTTTAGATGTGAGTGCAATAGATAAAGTGCAATAGGTACTTAAATATGTTGCTGAACTTATATTTGTAAATGTTTAGTGTAATTAATAGAACAAATTGATGTATGTATTTGTTAATTTATAAAATATGTATTAGTTAAGTATTTGTGATGTATCTGATTGGGGATATATATCCTACTGTGTGTAAACCTATTTTGGTTTGTTATGTGATGTACATCAATCCTATATGTTTCTGTACAGGTACACCTTGTAAATAGGGCATAAATAGTCCTAATGGTGCTATACTGTATAAATACATTTTATTACTACTTAGTATTACTACTATGTATTGATATGCATTCTGTTCAGCAACAGGATGGATAAGCAGATAGTATTCTTTTCATACATACATTAAAAGTAATTTTTAACTACTATTTGTCTCCATGTACAGTTTCAAGAGTTTTGGTTTAGCACAATAAAGTAAGATGTTGTTCCTAGTAATTCCCATCTTTATATTTGTTTACCGTAGCATCCCTTTCCTATTACTTTTCAGCCCCACATTTCTGTTTAAGCTTTCTTCACCTATAGAAACACAAAATAAACTATCTCTGAACATCCCACTTTACAGCCAAACCAATACATGTAGGCCAGACCATTATATCCCAACATACCAAATCATATTTCAAAATCTTTTATTGCATAAATGGTCCTCATAAATCACCATTGCAGCCTAGCCTACCACAGTACCTACCAGCAAGCCTGAAAATTAGTTTATATGTTCATACTAATTCTCAGATACAAAACCTTCATGCTAAAGATCATTTTATTTCTGTGTGACAGAGTTTTTGCATAGCTTCCACCTCTTTCTGGTGGAGGAACCACTTCCTACCCCCAGAATTGTAGTTATGTCCTTGTATGTCCTGCACTGTTAAAATGCTATGCGGCTGGTGATGATTCATCCCTTTTCTTATATCCCCTTGTGTTCTTGAATACATTCTGTGCTTTAAGTGCTGTACTGGTTCTTCCTACATATAACATGTCACATGGACACTGCAACACATAGATAACACCAGGTGTGCTGCAATCAATGTGATATTTTATTGTGAACTTTTGTACAGTATGCAGATATGTGTGTGGATTCTTTTTAGTCATGTGTCCAAACACCAAGCATCTACCACATGGCACCATGTCTGCTTGGAGGTCTAACAACAGTTGCCCATCCTTTACTTCTGGAAGTTTAAACTGTAATTTTATAACCCATCCTTTGTATTGTGTACCCTTTTGGCAGTGACAATGGGCTTTTGCTGTAGTGCAGGGGTGTTGGGATTATCCATAGAGACTAGGTGCCAATGTTTGATAAAAATGTTCTAATGTCAGTAAATCTGCAATTATATGTTGTGGCTATTACCATCCAGCCAGGAAAGTATCTGGTCCCTTTTGTGCTAGAGGATCTGTCCTACTTTTATTTTTTATTCTAAAATTAGCCTTTTTCAGATTCTTCTGGCCATAGACCCTTTGTTTGGACCTGGACATCAGTACCTCCCTGTTTTTATTTTCAAATTCCTGTGGCATACTACAATTCCAGTTAACTTGAACTAGCTCTGAATATGAGATACTGTTCTTAAGTCTTGGTTCATGATAACTTGAGTGTAGTTTCTATTCTGTCATTGTCTATAATAATCAGTAGATCCAAGTAAGGCATTTCTCTATTACTATATTGCATAACAAATTTCAAGTTAGTATCCCAAGTGTTTAACAGTGTATGGGATTGCCATAGCCTTTGTTCTGGTCCTTGCCACATAAAAATATATCATCAATATACAGAAACCAAGATGTAATATACTGATAAAACAGGTTATTTGCTGGGTTTAACACATAGGTCATCTCAAAGTTATACATGTAAGAGTTTGAGTGCGCTGGGTCAAAGTACTCCCCATTGCTCTGATGCGATTCTGTTGGTAAAAGTTTCCATACAATTTAAAGTATTTTTTCTTAGAATGATGTCTACCAATTCCTGTGGTACTCTAGTCCTGGAATTGCCCTCATTCCCTCTATCATTGAGTGTCAGTGGCTCAGCAGGTAGCAGACTTGCCTCTGCAGCCAGGTGATCAGAAGGCTGTGGGTTCTATCCCACACCAGGCACTTGGTTAAATCTCAATACTGACACTGTAGTGAAGCATGAGGGGTGCTGCACTCCTGAGGTGCCATCTTTGGATGAGACATTAAACCAAGGTCCCATCTGCCTGTTCAGGAGGATGTTAAAGATCCCATGGCACTTCTCGAAAAGAGTAGGGAATTTTATTTTGAAATTGGACTTCATTACATCCAAGACAGCAATAACTTTATATACAATCATTCATACATAGGTATAAGCAGAAGAAAATGAAGTATACATAAATCAATAAGTCCATGTATTGCAGTTTATCCTTAGATGCTTCATTTTCTCATATGAGCCTCTTTCAAAGTCAAATTTCATTAGTCTCTCAATAGCTTTACAAATATTGGAAAATAATTCAACGTATGTTTCTTCTTTCTGGTACAAAATCCACATATACCTAGATTGTAAAATATAAAAACATATTATGCAGAGGATCACATAAATTGTGTCACTGTTGTATTTAACAAAAGTGTTATCTAATGGCCCAAACATTAATGTGAGGTAGTCAATACCATAAACCCAGCTTTATTCCATGTATCAGCCATATAAGCCCCACATGGTTTGATATACCCACATTCTAAATACAGATATTTTGGGTTTCAGTAATTTGACCACATCAATTCTAGGGCAATATCTCTGACATCTGCTTGTGCTTATTGTTCCTTTCACTCCCAATCTTCCATCATTGCTCAACCACAAGCAATCCCGGGCATATGGGGTCTTTTATTTATTAGTTGCCCCAATACTCTTGACTTTCTATTTTCTGGGCATTCAGGAAATATCACTTCCACTTGATTTTTAACTGATAGAATATATTTATACACCCTCTTTCTAGCCAGGGTCTGTGAGGTGAGGAGTAATATCCCACTTGATAGCCTGTTTTATACAATCTGTCACATATGGAGGCAAATTAGGGATTGTAGCAAGCAACCTAGGTCTCTTTTCTTGCCAACCACTCATACATTGTTGCAGCCACTTTTCTATAAGAGGTCTCCATATAACTTCTCCTGGTTTTAACACCAACCCCAAATTATAGACTAAAAAATACTGAAAGAAAGCAATTGGATTGAGCATATTTACCCTCCTTCTGATATCGGCAGATAGGTCAACTCTCTCTTTATGGGTTCAACCTTGATTCCCAAAATGCCTGGAAGTATATACTAAGTTACTGAGTTCTGACATCTAAAGGAGGCGGGAAGATATAGCTTATGTACAGAAATATAGGGATAAGGATAGTTTTGATTAGCACACATGTTTTTTCTTTGAAAGCTGTTGTCCTTCTAGTTTCCTACCAGATGATTCCCCTACTGAGGGCTATTTTCCAATTTTTCCAGCCATGTCTCCAGGCCCAAACTGTACCCTAAAATGTTAATCGACTATCTTGAAACCTGAACTCCAGCTATCGTGTCAGAAGGTGGCACTGGTGTAGGCCCTATGACCACCCCTTACTTTTACTATAATTTACCTTGGAACCAGATATTCTGAAAATATTTCTATAGTATCCATTAATGCCTTAGCTGAAAACTGAGGGCATAAAATCAAAACTAAATCATCTGTGTAAGCAAGTACTTTTGTTGGGGAAGATTTGGAAATACCTCTATACCTTCTCAGTTATTATTTACTTATAACATTCTAATAAAATGTCTATTGTGAAGGAATATAGTAATGGGGCTGAGGCATCCTGATTTACCTCTTGCCCACAAAATTTTCTTCCCTTGCCATCCATTCATGTTTGGTATTATAACAGCCCCTGATACATTGAACCTAACCAACCCACAAATCTATCTGGAATCCCAAAAGCTTTAACACTGGAAATAAAAATGTTGCGAAACCCTATCAAAAGCTTTCTCCTGAAAATATTACAAATTTGCGAGTTACAAGGGTGCATGGAAACTGCTACAACATGCTTGTAACAGTCATTTTAGGATATTCGGCACCAAATTTTCAACATAGGCATTTTAGTACCTCTGCTCTTGAACAGTGTCACCGTTATTTTCTCAAACTGTCCTAAAATGGATTTTGCACAGTGACGCGCTATTCTCGCGGATGTGTGAAAACACATTTAGGCCAGGATATGTAAAATGACAGCTGTATTGTTCATAAGGAGGTGTGGAAAAACATCAGTTTTGAAAATCTGGAGTAAAATATTACAAATTCACCAAATTCGCATGTGCGTGGAAACAACGCTAATGCATACTCATAAAACAAACATTTTTTAGATTTTTTCACCAAATTTGCAACCCCCTCATGAACAGTGGTACTGTCATTTCGTTACTCAGTCCTGAAAGGTGATTCCACACAGTGACCACAAAATCACCTTTCAGGACTGAATCTTTCTCATAAGTGACAGAATTCATGAGGAGGGTCTAATAATCCTATGTTGAAAATTTGGTGCAAAAATTCCCAAAATGGCAGAGATATGCACCAAAGTTGAAAAAACCCTATTTATACCATTATACAGCTTACGGGCATTTCCTCAGTTTGCAGTTGGCTTTGAAGGTGCAGGCGTGTTCGATCCACCGATGGTAAAACTGTTCGTCCATTGAAACCCACCCCAGCATGCCAAATTGCCCTGAAAAGAAAAACCATCCTGCAATTTTTTATTTTAACCCTGTGAAAGAAGAAAATGGTCCTAGCAGTCTCTCTGCTGCCCTCCAAGCCGCCCACCCTCTATGTACCCTGCCTCCCAACACCCCTCTTACCCCATTCTTACCTTCAGAGTCTGGCGTAATGATCATCGGTGGATCGGGAACATGTCTGCACTCTTCAAAGCCAACTTCTGAACTGAGGAAATGCCGGTAAGCTGTATAATGGTATAGATAGGGTTTTTCAACTTTGGTGCATATCTCTGCCATTTTGGGAATTTTGCACCAAATTTTTAACATAGGGTTATTGGGACCCCTCCTCATTAATTCTGTCACTCTCATGGTGTTATTCAGTCCCGAAGAAAAGGTGATTTCGTGGTCACTGTGTGGAATCACCTTTCAGGACCGTAACAAAACGACAATACCACTGTTCATGAGGGGGCTGTCAAAAGCCTATGTTGAAAATTTGGTGAAAAATCCAAAAATGTTTGTTTTATGAGTATGGTTGCGCTGTTTCCATGCACACGTGTAACTTGGTGAATTTGTAATATTTTACTCCAGATTTTCAAAACTGGCATTTTTCCACACCTCCTTATGAACAATACAGCTGTCATTTACATATCCTGGCCAAAATGTGTTTTCACCGTCCAGCGCGAGAATAGTGTGGTCGCTGTGCAAAATCCATTTTGGGACAGTTTGAGAAAATAACGGTGACACTGTTCATGAGCAGAGGTACTAAAATGCCTATGTTGAAAATTTGGTGCGAACATCCTAAAATGACTGTTACAAGCATGTGTTGTGCAGTTTCCATGCACCCTTGTAACTTCTAAATTTGTAATATTTTCATGCCAGATTTCCAACACTGGCATTTTTCACACCTCTTTATCAACAGTACAGCTGTCATTTTCACAGCCTGCCCAAATGTGTTTCCGTAATTGTGGTGCACAATGGCATGGTTGCTGTAGAGAAATCAACTTTGGGACAGATTAACAAAATCACAGTGCCACTGTTCATGAGGGAGGTCCCAAAATGCCTATGTTGAAAATGTGGCTAAAAAAATCCCAAAATAATTGGAGTTACGGACATGTGTTGCGCAGTTTCTATGCATGCTCATGACTTCACCAGTTTTACATATTTTCACTCTAGATTTTCAACGTTGCCATTTATTTATGCCTCTTTATGAAGAATACAGCTGTAATGTTCCACATCCTGCCCAAATGTGTTTTCATCCCTGTGTGGCCAAATGGCATAGCCGCTCACATAAAATCACCTTTCAGCTAACACACTGATTGTGCTGCTTTTCATGAAGTGGGGTCACAAACAGCCTATGTTGAAAATTTGGAGTGAAAATACCAGCAGACACCTACAACATTAGGGTTTCTACTGTAACACCCCATCCTGTAGAGACTGCCAGGCATCAGGGATGTGACTTGGGATCATTGGCTGTAATGCTCACTCCATTCCACCACAACCCATCCTGCAGCCAGTGACAGGCATCAAGGTCTGCCTTGGACTGTTCGGTCCTAATGTTCTCCCATTTTCCTATTCTGCACCCACCTCAGTGTATTTCCTTATGGAATGGGGTAAGTATAATCCCCAAAGACCCCAAAGCACACCACAACACTTGTCAGTGTCTACAGGGTAGGGTGAGTACAATGGCATGCACATCATAGCTAGCGCCCCAAGGCACACCTCAATGCCTGTCGGTCTCTACAGGGTGGGGGTGAGGCTGGTGTCACTTCAGTACTTCACTGCTATTCCTATTATGCATCTCTAACCCCAGCACTACCAATGCCAATGCCAGTGAGACAACATTCGGCATTGTCAAATGCTTGTTTGTATAGTAATATCTAAATGGCTTCATTTATAGATGGAGCATATTTACCTGCTTGTAGTATGTGGTTCAACAAAATAACCAATACTGGGCATAATTCAGTTTTAAAGGTTTTATAAAACCCTGCTCCTAGGCCATCTGATCCTGGAGTTGACTGGGAAGATAAATTAATAATGGCTTCTTTGACTTCTTGTATAATAATTTCAGGTTCAAGAGCTACCATATCTCTATCTGAAAGTCTAGGTAAATCTAATTCATTCAGACACTGGTTTATTTCTATTTCTTCTGGGTAGCTTCTGCTTTCATTATGTTTGAAATATAATCCTCCACTACTTTCAGCAGCTGATATGGGGCACATACTTTTTGTCCATCAGCTGTAGATAGTGTTGAAATAAGCGGGAGACTACCCTTTCTTTTACTCTCTTATATGGATCTAAAGACTGCTTATTCATTTGTGTTCTAAATCTTAATTCTTGATCTAAAGACCTGCCCCTATCATATTGCATGCTAGCCATTTGTTTTGTTACAATTGCAATCAACTGGCCATAATCTTTTTGTGGTTTCTGTTAATGAAATCAGATGCTGTAATTGATGCCTAAGTTTAAGTAATCCAAATATTCCTTATTTGCTTTAAAGTGGGCCTTCTGCTGAAATAAATTTTGCCAACCTTTTTGTGTGTCTTCCCACCATTCTGTAATAGTATTGTAACATTCAGAGACCGAGAGTCTTGCTGCCCAATCCTTAACCACATTTTCTTAATATTGGGGTCTTCAACATTTTTTTTAAATTTATTTTGTACTCCCCAGCACATGGACTCCACTCCTTCAGGAGACACAATGTAGTATCCCCACACACAGCCTACCTCAACTGCGGTCAGTTCCCATGGAGCCTTAGCTGTACCCCCAGGCAGGTGCGGGGTGGGGTAGGACACCAACTACTTCTTCATTTTGTCTGACCTTCTGGGCAGTCAGGCAGGTATGGGCAATCAGGGTCTCTGCTGGGTGATCCATCATTCAGAGACTGTGCACTGATTTTCCCTGTTCGAGAGTGGCTCATACCCAATGTCATGGCCTCACCACTGGCGTAGCCACTCCCCATCCCCCTACAACTAGCTCTACACTTGCTGAGCCCCGGACCACCGCCAGAGGCCAGTCAAGTGCAGGCATAAACCACCCCCCTTCCGAGAGGCGAGGATGTCCATTGGATGCTCAATCTCTCCCTCCCTGCCAACCCCGATGTTTCTAACATTTTTTCATTTAGTCTCTATCTGTTCTTTTTACATTTTGGGGCTCCCTCCATGTAGTTAAAGCTTTAATGGTCACATGATCAGAGAATTCTATTGGCCTGGTTAAAATTTGTACTTTAATTACTTTGAACAAAAAAATAAAGTCTATCCTCATTTTGAGTGTTCCCTAAAATACGTAAATCCCCTGTAGGATGAAGTTCCTGTAGCGTCAATCAGATTGGCATTATAAACAATTTGTTGGAGGGCTTTGAATCACAAAATGTTTCTGGGATTGAAGGCCCTGTCTCTTAGCAAGGCCACAATTAAAGTCACCAAACCAGCAAGCGAAAGTATGGAGGAAAGGTTGGACTTCCTTAAACAAGGCTATTCTCTGTGCCTTCATCTGGGGGCATAAATAGAAATAATTCATAGCCTGTCAGAAAAGAGGAGGCATCTAAAATAATAACTCTCCCTGGGTGAACATCGACCAATTTGGAGGCTTTAAAGGTGGGGTTAGAAAACAGGATTCCTATCCCATCACAGGGTTCAGCCCCTATTGACCAGAAGGATGTCCCTAAAGACCAGCTTTTAGAAGCATGCTGAAGTTCTAAATGGGATTTTAACCGGGTATCTTGTATACAAATGATATCTGACTGAAAGTTTTTTAAGACAGAAAAAACCCATGCACTTTTCTCACTTTTTATCCTATTTATGTTGGTGGTAAAATAGCTAATGAATGCATGACTTAGAATGGAGAAAGCTTCAAACTCATAAAGGTCAGATAATCTTAAGGGTTTTAACTACTTATCTTCATCTGGTCCTTTTAGCAATAGAATCTTCATTCCTACTATCAGTGTCAGTAGTGGATATGACAGAAGAGGTATCTGTACCTTCATCTTCTGAGTCTCCCCGTATCCTCTTCCAGTGGAGTATATTTATTCCCTAGCTTCACTGTTCCCCAAGGAGGTTCTGGTTTGGGGACATTTTAGTTGGAGACATAGCTTTCCCTTGCCTATTCTGCTGTCTTGGGGAATTAACTTAAAAGGTGCCTCCATAGGGGAGGAGGAGGAGGAGATGGCATATTAGCTTCTGTACCTTCTTCAGGTATGTTCCTATTTAGGGTTTCCTGTTCTACTCTTATACCCTCATCCTGTGTTGTGGTGGCTGGTGTCTCTAGGCAGTCTTCCTGATATGGAACTTCAGAGGTATCTAAACTTTCTGTCGCATGATTTCCATTTTGTGCTGAAGCTAAAGTTGCAGCTCATGGCCAAGGCATGTTGGGCCTGATTTATTAGGTCTTCAAGTGAGGCGATCCTCATGAATGTGGGATGCCCATGGACAACGACCATAAGCATGCCCTGTTCATTCACATAGATTGCCTTAAACAAGTTGAGGGTATGCCAAGGCCAAGTGACCATACTCTAAACAGTGACTGTATCTAGCAGTGTCACAGGCTGAGCTGAGATGCAGCCAAGAGCCACACTTGAAACACAACCTGAGTTGTCCAATGTAGAAGACTTACCCTCTATCTCTTCCCAAAAGAAAGAACTTGGTAGGTGTACTGGGCCTGAATTTGTGGAAGGAGCTTCACCTTTACCATCTATCCCCATCCAGATTTGCTCACTGTCCATAGTAGGCGTAGGCCTCCCAAAATCTCACACCTTTGATGCAGCCAAAACAGAGTGTCTTCTACATTGACACTCTCATTTTTAAACATAATAATGAAGGTCTTGGTCAAGGGCTTAGTGAGAGGGATTGCCTGAAAGGTATCCAAGAGGTTGTTTTCTGCACCTGGTATTGGGCCCAGAATCTGTCTAAATATCATACATTTTTAAACTTAAATCAAAATTCCCATTACCCAGGTTAATTAAAGCAAAAATTCCAGTGAAAAGAACTTCATTGAAGATTTCAATAAGTTTCTGGCAATAAACAACCTATCTGGATGATATTCCAGCCCTCCCTTGTATAGCAACCTGACCGCATTCCTCCTTGGAGCAGGTTCCCCACTAGAGTGAAAGAGATCAGCCAATCTAAACAAGGGAGCCATGAGGGGCCCTCCTGATGTTCTCCCAAGGCCTCAGGACTAGGTCCTAAGTCTAACCTCTTTGGATTGTCCTTCCCCATTAATTTCTACATTTTCTGTAAAAGTTTCCTCATTATTTGCATTTTTATTGATATCTGAGTTATGAATTAAAATGTCATTACCCTGTGGTTCATTGGAGCCCTCCGTTGAACCAGCATTGGTGGCTACATCTGAAGGAGTTAACTCACACATTTTCTTATATGAGGGAGCCATAGGGTCAGGGTCCATTGTCCCAGTTGGTCCTTAATTGAGCCTGTGGCTTCTAAGGCTAATTCTGCTGACCATGAGTCTTTATTTGGCTGCTACACATTAGCAGGGTCTGTAGGCTGAAATCCATAACTAAATTGCTCCATTCTTTCTCCTTCTCTCGATAGCTAAAGGAGAAATTTTTTATGATTCTGTTACTTGCTGCTTAGTTTGCTGATTCCATCCATGGCCCGTTGGCCAGCTCGAGATGTAGTTTCCCTTTCTTTTTCTTTTGCAGTCTTTCCCTTTCTCTGGGGCACAGGTTGGCTTTTGGCATATGGCGCTAACACCGTTTGACTGCCAGCCTCACAGAAATCCTTGTGTACCATTTCTTCAGGCATTTGGTGTTGACAGGGTGCTTTCCCTTGTCTCTCTCCTGTGCCTGCTCCAGCCGTTCATATGACTCCTTGTCAGCTGTGGGAGAACCAGCTATCAAACCTAGTATTCCACTGCCAGTTTCTTACACTTTCTTTAACCATTCTGTTTTCTTTTTTTTTCAGAAGCACTTCACACTTCTGGGAGACTTTCCTCTGAATATTCTGTGAAGCCACAACATTTCTATTTGTTTTATCTTTGCTTTCTTCTGGTATATCATTAATGTCATTCACTACCTCCATATCTTCTGAATCCTGGTCATTATTTGAAAAGTCTGCAGTAGCAAAGGCGAGATTCACAGCCTCTGAGTAGAAAGGACAGGAGAAGAGGCCTGAACTCCTGTCCCAACAGCATTCTCCCTCTGTGCTTGCTCTGGAGTAGTGGCCATCTTGGATGGATGGTCAGCAGTTTTCCCTACTGGAGAGTAGGGAATTTCCCCAGTGCCTTGGCCAAATTTCCCCATTCACTAAAGAAATACCACCAACACCTTAATCTGGCTCAAGGTCAGTTGGCATTCATCTGTATCCTCCTCCCCTGGGTCGTGCTTGAAAAGGAAGAATTTGTCAATTGCACTTACCTGGTCAACACAAAATAAATATATAAATTGTTCAGCATTTTACCCATGCATTCAACTCCCTGTTGGTGAGGTATTGATGTGTAGAAATCAGCTACATCTAAAGTAACTTATAAAGTGTTTAATAGAGCATCATGGTCTGAGATAGCCTGCAATTTTAACAACATGTCACATGAGTCTCTAATGTAAGTACAAGTACTTTCCACAGTTGGTTGTAAATGAAAATAAATAAACTGTGAAACTGGTTTAAAAATGGAGCCTATGACAGACACTATTGACCTCCTTGTGGAGTGTGTACATTTTGTGTACTTTCAGAATACTGCAGAAAGTGGAATCCTGGGATAATCATTACTCAAAATGTCTACCTTCCATGGTAGGAGCCAGCCAATGTCCACATACTCATCTAGTGATTCCTTTGTCAGAGAGTGGATGTTGCCCGTGGGATCTGTTGGCAACAACTGATAGTTATTTGGTTCTTGCATGAGATTTTAACACATTAATTTGTATTGATCCCTATCCTGTATGACTGTACCACCCTTTTTCTGCTGGCTTGTTCACAATGCTGTCATCATTGCTAATCTCTCCAGTAACAATCTTTGCTGTCTGTTAAGATTCTGGTGCTTGGGTAACAGATTATCCCTGTTCCTAAACAGTTGCATTATTCCTTTCACTACAATGGTACAGAATGTTTTGATCCCTTTATTTCTCCCCATTGGTGGGTTATATTGTGATTTTGTTCTCATAGCCTGCCTAACTTGCTGTTCATAACCACTTTCTGGTTATTGATCCCCAAACATATTTTTTCATCTTAATATTCAAAATAACTTTGTAGGTCTACCTCCAGTTCAAATAGGTTGACCGGCTGTGTTGGTTCAAATGAGAGGCCTAGACTTAAAAAGCGTATTTCTATTTGTGTGAGTACTCTCTTGCTTATGTTGAAAATTGGTATTATTTCTGTGATTGGTGTGTCTCCCTCTTCCCCCAACTGCTGTCTTGCTTGCCTCCAACCTTGTCCACCTGCTACCCCCACCCTCACCCCCTGTGTTCCCTCCCTTCCTGTTGGTCTTTTGGGTCCTAAAGGGCATCTCAGGTTGTGTATGGCCTCCTGGTCTGTTTCTGTAGAAGGACCTGTTTTTGTGATTGCTGCTGTTGCTCTGAAAAAGATTCCTCATATGTTATTGGTTTTTGTGTTTCAGTATAGCTATTATCACTGTCCATACTGCTATCTGTGTTATATGTGGTAGTTTGCCCTGTTCTCTTTCTATTAAATTATTTTGTACATACAGTATATACTCTGTTGACACTAAAGTCATTGGTGTCTCTCTGAAATGTTTTTATTTTTAGTTGTTTTATTCTGTCCTCATATTCTGATAACTTTTGTTTAATGTCCTCCAAGTTTTTAATTCTGCCTCCTCGATTTTGAGTTTAAGAGATTCGTCAGCTGCATTAGTTTCTGCAGCTATTTTTTTCTTTCCTCAATAATGGCCTCTATCAGAGCATACACAAAATCACAACTAGCTCTATTTCTTATCCCATCCCATTTGTTCATAAGTTTTGACAAATGTATACCTAAATTTGGTTCAAAATTAATTTGTAATCCTCTAGGTATCCAGTAGTGTTCCAGATATTGTGTATCATCAAACCATGCCATTCAATCTACAATTCTTGAATTTTAAAGTTTATATCTTCTGAGCAATGTGCTTGGCTATATCACTCATTTGAGCCAACAAATCCCTTCCCCCCTCATAGTTTGGAATAGTTTTTTCTTTCTTCTTCTGTATAGATTGTGAAGTGTTCTGAACTTTCTCGCTTTGTCCTATGTTGTTAACGCCTCCATCCCTGGGTGCCACCTGGGGACAATGATCATCGTACAATGTGGTTTAATATAAAACAGGTAAGAATCAAACCACACTAAAACAAGGGTCCTGAACATCAGGAGAGTTGATTTCAAGAAATGGAGACTACCTCAGGGAATCCCTAGCAGGGATAAGGAAACTGGGTGGAGTAGAGGAACAGTGGGTAAGGAGGGCATTGAGAAGGCAACAAGCCTCTGTGTCAGGCAGATTAAAACAACAAGAAAAAAACAGACTGCTATGGTTCTCTAAGGAAGTAAATGGAGAAAGTAAAGGCAAAGAAGCTGACATTTAGGAGGTACAAGTCAACACAGAAGGAATATGATGAGCAGTGCTAACAGGAGAAACAAAGGAGGCAGGAATGCAGTTAGAGTGCCAAGGCATAAATGGAGGAGAATAGTCCCAAGTTAGTAAAAAGAGATGAAACATTCTTTAGATATAGAAGCAAAGAAGAAGAATAAGGAGGGATAGTAAAGTTAAAAGAAGAAGGAGGATTTTGTGTGAAGAGGGCCAGAAAAAAAGACATATTGAACAAGTACTTTTGTTCTAGTATTTAAAAAGGAAGGGGTAGCTGATGGGCCACAGACAGGGAAAAAGACCTCAAAGGAAGGGTTGTGGACACTAGTCCTTTTACGGAGGAGACAGTACTCAAGGAACTAGAAAACTAAAAGTGAACAAGGCAATGGGGCTGGACAGGGTACACCCTAGGATACTGAGGGAGCTTAAGGAGGGCTGACTGCACCTCTGACAGCCTGTTCAACCTATTGCTAGATATGGGGAAGTTCGGGGACTGGAGGAGGGCGGATGTGATCCCACTTCAAAAAGTGGGAATAGTGAGGAGGCAGGAAACTACAGACCTGTCAGCCTGACTTCAGTGGTGGGCAAAGTAATGGAAACACTACTGAAGTAAAGGATTGAAGAATACCTTGCGACCAGTGGATTACAGGATCTGAGGCAGCATGAGTTCACAGTGGGAGATGTTGCCAAACAAACCTGATTGAGTTCTTTGACTGGGTGAACCAGGGAAATAGGTCAGGGCAGGGCAATGGATGTGGCCTATCTGGATTTCAGTAAGGCCTTGACACTGTTCTACACAGAGACTGGCAAACAAGCTCAGCAGTCTGGGAGTGGGTCCAAAAGTAGTAAAATGGGTACGACGTTGGTTAAGAAACAGAAGTCGGAGGGTGGTGGTAAATGGAGCTCACTCTGAAGAAGACAGGTAACCAGGAGGTACCACAGGGATCAGTGCTGGGCCGGTCCTCTTCAATGTCTTAATTGGTGACATTGCAGGAGGGCTGGAAGGAAACAATGCCTGTTTGTGGATGACACAAAATCTGCAATAGAATGTACACAGGGGGTTGAAAGAAATGAAGATGATCTGCAAAAGCTGGGGACTGATTAAGGGTTTGGCACCTGGGCTTCAATGCCAAAAGTGCAAATTATGCACATGGGACACAGGAACCAAGGCCAATGTACCAGTTGGTTGTGGATGTATTGACAGCCACAAAACAGGAACAGGACCTGGGAGTTATCATATCTGATGATCTGAGGTAGCAAAGCAGTGTGATGAGGCAGTGGGAAAAGACTGCAGAATGCTCGAGTGCGTAGGGAGGGGTATCACCAGCAGAAGAGGAGGTAGTGTTACCCCTTATATAGAGTGATGGTGAAGCCCCACCTTGGAGGCCCCATCTCTGGAAAGACATAGATCGGGTGGAGGTGGTACAGAAGAGGGCAACCAAAATGGTGCATGGCCTGCATCAAAAGCCCTATGAGGAAAGATTCAAGGAATTAAATATGTACTGTCCAGAAGAAAGGAGGGAAAGAGGGGACATGATATAAACGTTCAAACACCTCAAAAGGTATTAATAAGATACAGGAGGGTAGCATTTTACATAGAAAGAGATGTTTGAGGACAAGCTGTCATAACATGAAGCTGGAGGAGGGGAGACTCAGAGGGATGTGAGGAAATACTTCTTCACAAAAATGGTGGTGGACCCCCGCCCAGTGGCACTGAGGGCTGAGGCATGGATGCCTTACCTCACACTATGCCAGTGACCGGGGTTCGGGAATGACCTTGGGTCACTGGGAAGCCTGCATGGGGGTCAGTGCATGATTGAGCTGTGGTGCAGCTCTCCTCCTGAGAATGGTTGTCTGTGTCCCTGTGGTTATGCTCCCACTGAGTGGAGGTCCAGTGGGAAGAGTAAGCAAGGGGTGGTGGCAAAAATGCCAGGGGTGGGGTGGAAGGGCTGAGCCAGTGACTGGCGTGCACATGTGCCCCCATGCATGTGCGCACGTATGTGTCTGCCAGGGTCCCAGGTCTGGGACAAAAATGGGAGAAAAGTCAAAATGCATATATAAAAAAAATGGTGGTAGATGACTGGAACAGCCTCCCAGCAGAGGTGGTGTACTAAAACAGTAGCAGGATTCAAGCATGCATGGGATTGACACAAGGGAACCATATTAATAGAGCTAGGAGGTCAGACCACCTGGCAGTATAGCCTAGAGGTTAGAGTAATGAGCTGTGAACAAGCTTGGTACATCCAGCATATCAGACCCAGGTTTGATTCTCACAACCTCCACTTGCATACTGTGTGACTCTGAGCAAGTCATTTAATTGCCCAGTGCTCCCGGTCACCCATGAAAACAGGCACTTGTGCCTAGTGGGCCTTACCCGGTTACCAAAGACTGAAATAAAATAAAAAAAGATTGAGTAGGGTCTGCGATAGCACAGTAGATATGGAAACTAGGGCAAAATAGGTAGGCCAAGATGTCCTTATCTGCCGACAACTTCAATGTTTCCATGTTTTTATGACTGAAGCAAGACTGCCAATGTCTCCAAACCATTTCATATTGGGATTCCTCGGCCCATAGAGATGGGTGATATGCAGTGTGAGTGGGTTCTGAATTTCAACAGGTGAGTACAGTACATGCACATTTTAACATATAGTATTTGTAATACATGTAACATGCATGTGAATAGGCAGTGCAGTGCACAGAATAAAATAGCAATGTTCAATTTTGTATCATTACAGAATGTAGAATGGTTGAACATTACTAAGAGGGAGGTCCTGATAGAAGGGAGGCCAGTCAAGGAGGACATCACTAACCAGTGCTGGCAGATGGCACACCAGTACAGACCCATGAAGGGAGCACCATGTGGACCCCTACGACAGGGAGTAGCAGGTTGCAGGGCACCAACTGAGTACTGACAATAGCAATAAATTATGAATATGATGAAATGAGACTGTCTATGCCCAGCAATAAAAGTGCATCTTCACTTTCTGTCTTTCAGATCAAACAATAATGGACACAAATTATGGATCCTAGAACCACATTGGGCTAGCCACTATACAACTTTAGAAATAAAAACAAATTACTGTTCAATAAATTAAAATACAATAAAGAAAATACAAAAAACAACTATACATTATATGTGTACAAAAAGATATATTGAACTGCACCACTAGTGTCTATGAATATTTATTCTGCACAGTATAGTCAGTAAAAGTGTTTTCAAGGGGTTTGCACCTGTATGGTTCCATGTTGTCAAGTGACAGGAAATTTGCCAACTGTCATTATAGTGATGGCACAATGCTGACAATTGCATTGTGCCATCACTATAACTAGTTTGGCTTTGCAGGGACTTGACCTGCACTCATCCCTGCAGCCCCCACACTATAGATTACCAACTCAAGTCAGAGTTGGTTCAGGGAGGAGACAAACTACCCAGCAACAGCAGAGTCAGGAAACCAGTGGACTATCACAGCGAATAGCCGGATTCTATCACTGTGATGGTTCCTTGCTGTTTCTCCGCCACTGCAGTGATGGTACACACCTGTATGATGTTTGTTAGGCAAAGTGCAGCCTGAATATTCTTTACAGCCCCTGCAGTTGCTTTCAAACATCAGACAGAAACAGTAATGACACTTACATTTCTTCAGGTATAACCAAGGAATTCCACATACATGTTCTCCAAGGTGTCTCCTGACAGCCCCTAAGTTCCCAGGGAGGTTTTACATGATGACTGCCAAGATCCAGGGACAGAGTTTTGCTCAGAGAGCCTTTTTGTTTTGTAAACATCTACAAAGTGGTTGATAACTTTGGCATTTCTGCTTAAATTAAGCTGAAATTCCACATACATGTTCCCCAATGGGTCCCCTTAATAACCTAAGAAGAATGTGTTACTAGACACAGGGAAAGGTGGTTTGCAGGGGTGGTTTTAAATGCTGATTGCCATGATTCAGGGACAGCTTTCTGCTCAGACAGCCTGTCTTTTCTTGGCAGATATCACATAAAATAGCTGATAACTTTGGCATTTTCTGCTTAGTGTCAGCTGAAATTCTGAATACATGTTCCCCAGGGTACTGCCTTAATACCCACATAATAAATATGTTGCTAGAAAAAGAGAATGTTTCTTTTTTTTTTTGGGGGAGGGGTTGACTGCCCTGATCCAGGGTGACTTTAATAGTGACAGACCCTTTGAAAATGTGAATGCATTGCTAGGGCTACCTACGGGTGGGAAATGAGACAGTATCTAAGTATCAGCACTCCACAGCAGAAAACTGTAGTTACATCATTGGTTGCTGCAAAATACTACAATAACATGTGATGCATGAAATCGCCACTGGGAACATAAGGATTATTCTGAAACATGAAATCCAAAAGCTCCTAACAATCTTCCAATTCTTTTTGACCTCCAATATTTAACTCCATAGTTCAAGTTTTTATATAGTAGATTCTGACTCCACGTGATTTTGAAGTACCAGAAGAGTTAAATAATTTTCTGACCAAATCCACTGGTGATTTTGATACTCTTTACTAGCCAAATGTGTTTCTTATAATAAAGGAATACTTAATATTTTCTTTTACTAATTATTTTTGTGCCACTTTATTGGATCCTTAATCTCACTTATATTGTAGATTGATATTTTGATATATATTTGATATATTTGATTGATATATGATATTTGTATTGTACCTATTGGGTAAAAAAAGAGAACATTGAAAAACTGCAGTGTGTGGGTGCCTCACTTCTCTGGCTCAAACAAGCAAACTGTGCATTAATAACGACCCAGTTTTCCTAAAAATAACATATGCATCATAGTACTTGACATATTGTATTATTTGAAATATATTTGACCAGTCATCAGTCCTTTTCCTTTATTCAGCTGTTGTCTAATTGTAATACCATTTAACCGTTGACTATCACATGAGGAAGTGCACTGTGAGGTCTGAAAGCCTGTGTACTGTGTTGTTTTTCTAATAAAATATATCAATGCACCTACTGAAGGTACCTCAGCAGTAACCAGAAGAAGGACCAGATCAGTTCATTACAGTAGCTTCTTCTTGCTGTTTTTACATTGTTTCTTGTGGATTTACTTGGTAGTGTGATTGCAAATTCTCTCACTGTAGTATTACCTGAGCAATCTCCCGTCGTCACGGGCAAAAACCACACCACTGGGTTTTGTCTTAACGTCACTTTATTTGATCAAATCTTTCACATGCATGCGGGAGTTCTGCAAAGGAGAAGCTCTCGAATACAATTTACAGCAGTTTTTATACATACTTGCGTGGCTTCACTTGATTTTTCTGCTTACAACAGATGCACAGAACTCTATTATCAGCATTTTCCTTATATGGAGTTGTTTTCTACCTTATTCAGTTCTTTCTTATCAGACAGCAACTGCCAGTTCTAACTAGTTTTATTGACTACAGCTGTATTTTCACCTAAAGTAACCCTGCTTCAAGCAAGCCTGGACATGCGCATTTATTTTAGCTACTTAGTTAAATCATGTGAGACTAAGCATTATTTCATATTCTTTTAAAAATAAAATCTCTCACACTACCCCTTTTGATACTCTGTATCAACTGGCTACCCACCTACACTATAGTTACGTTTGGCTCATTACAGAACGGGAAAACAAATGGTGACGGAATTGTATATTTATCACAAATAACTTTTGTTTGGGAGCCAGAAAGCATATGAGAGAAGTGACTAGCTTGCTACAAATGTCAAAGTAACCTTGTTCCAGCAACCAAATGAGGTATCTCATTATTTTTATCAGTTTTCTATTAAACATATTTTTTAACACGAGGAGAATTATATGATGAGAAACTTTTAACAGTCAAGGCTAAACACAGCTGTGTGCATATTTTGACCACAGCCTCACCTTATCTTGCAGCTATTTTTTATTGTATAGAATTTTACAATTAACCCTTTTAAAGTCTTACACACACATTTAAGTGACATGGTGGTATTTAGCCACTTGCAGCCTTTGCTACTAGATATACCAGTTTACATGTTGGCATCATTTAGTCATTTACTAACCATTTTACCTTTTACTAGCCCTTTAGCAATTTACACTAGCCATTTTACACCTTTCTATTTCCTCAACCTTTTGGTTAGCCAACTACATATTGTTGATAAAAGTTTGGTTACCTGATTACTAAAACCTTGGCCACTGGCCACTTTTAATAATTTTCACCTTGAAGATAGGAGGCCCTGAGGGACTCGAACATTCTACAAAATTGAATATAAATGTAAAGATATTAGTTATTAACTGAAGGTTAAAAAACTAAACATTTTACTTTTAGACTGTTAGACTAGGTGAATAGGTATATGATTTAAAACTGGTTGCCAGCATACAGATAGTCAAGGCATTTATAAAAAGCATCCTGTTTTGGAGTTGGTACAGGGGTGGTTACAGACGGAACACAAATTGTGAGTTTGTAAAACATAATACAGAATTGAGGGATGTCAACACCACAATTGAAATACGTGAAAAATGCTAACATGTGACACCACATATAACACAATATAACATAACAATTTTGTTGATGAAAAAGAGTTTATGGAATCCACTTTGAGAGTGAATAAGGTAGATGCTACCTTGTGTTGAGGTGTGGCACACTGGAGCTTGATTGAAGAATCTGTTGATAATGTCTCTTGACAGATAAGTCCTTATAAAACATAATAGTCTATGAAATTAACAGTTCATGAGTCTATATAAGTAACCACAGGTTGGTGTAGTTACAGTACAGGTGAAATGTCATTTGCAGAATGGTGGTAACCCCACAAGGCACATGGGGCAATGCAGACAGTAATTTAAAACAAAACACCAGCATAGTAGAAAAGTCAGTGTTCATGTTGCTGGCTGCTGGATGGCTGATTAGCAGACACACTGGCCAGGGTGCATTAGATTGTGCATTGAGTCGCTTAATGGAGTAGCCACACACACACACTGGCATGGCGTTTGTTGTTGTGGTAGTTGATTACACCCCAGCATAAAGATTAACAGTCCATAAAAAGTTTACAATAAACCAGAGTAATAGGTTTGTATAAAGTACCAGCCATGTTTGGAACTAGCAGCAATGAAGAAAATGGATGTCTTGCTTGAAGATCAATTGGAAAAAAATGTTCTTGCTGAAGTTAGGGGATTGCCCTACCCCAGACTTAACTTCATAGTAAGCAGAAACAATAAGCTTGATTGCAGAGTCTGAACTGACTGGACCTTCTTCAGTTGATTTAAAGTTCTACAAATAGGTGTAATTTTGCTGAAAACATTACACTTGCAGAGATAATAATAGCTGGATTCATGCAATAGTCCTTATAAGGGAACCAGTCAGGCACAAAGATGGTGATATCATCAAAACTGTGGCAATTGTTTTCTTTTTAAGGAAAAGATGAAGGTCTTGGCAACTTAGATGAAAGTATTACTGCTGTTGAACGTGGAGATCTTATGTAAAGCACACCGTGAAACCTGCAAACTGGTAAAGTGTGTTAGACACCGAGTTAAAAACACATAAATAATCTTTTAAACCATTGACTTTTGTTTTGTAAAGATGGTGTGACAGAGCCCAAATTCTGGCAATTGGAAAGAGAAAAATAAAAATGGGACATTAACCGACACCTGGGGGTGTAGGCCGAGGTTCAATTATACCATTTGACCATTTGTAAATCATGACAATGTTATGGTTACACCCTGCTTTCAAATCAACAGAAGCAGTTATGACAGTGATGAACATTATTTCCTGTCTGTTGCAAGCAGGCCTGACTGAGACCTGAGTTATAAAATCTTGTAATGTTACAATAACACGCTTTAAACATATAGTTCATAGCAATCAATAGTGGGACAAATACATATGTTGTTGGCCTATGCCAATTTAATAACTGTGCCTATTGCACCTGTGACAAGTGAAAGGGTCTACCTTCTTTACCCTGTATAGTTAAATACTCCAAAGTACTGAGTGGGGTAAGGCTTGAAGCATAGGTTTGGAGTACAATCTAAATTTGCATATTATAATTGTTAAAATTTAAAATGACAAACCTGCATAGAGTGCATTTATTTTTTAGGGGTACCTGTGAGTAATAAGACAAGCAGACATTAATTTGACTTTTGGTTTTGCTGGAACATATTGAGGGTGGGTCAGCAATGCTGGCCCCAGTATTAAGGTTTGGTTATGAGCATTAAAACGTTATACATGTGGAGCACTTTCTGAATACACACATGATACAGTGTAGCAAGATGTATATCAAAACATTATAACATAAACGTGAAACATTAGTGTTTGCAATAGAACAATTTTAGTATTGAGCATAATGCATAACATACATTTTAAACAACAAATATAGACTGTAAACTTAGCTTAGAGTCTAGAAATGTCAGAGTATTGTGAATTTACTGGTTGGATAAAATGCATTTATTCCTGTAAGGCTATGACAAAAGTTGTTTTACATTTGTTTTGACATGATAAGCTGAAAAGACAATCAAAAGAATGAATATGTGTGACATACATACACAACTTCACCCTCCAGCATAACTGATTACTTGCTGAGGGCAGAAGCCCTTGTACTAATAATAGGTGTGAGATTTAACTGTTTGCACTAGAAAAAGCAGAAGGGCTTGGGCTGGTTTATGCTGTTAAAATACCTTGGGTCTTTTTAAACCTGTAAATAAGAACAATTATTGGCAAATACACATTTTCTTTATTTACCCTTTGGGGACAGTGATGTACCTTGCAACCTTTGTGGGTATTATACTGGAAGGAGGAAGGGTAGCTTACCTCCCCCGAGCTCCTACTGGTGGAAGAGACAGCTCGAATACTGTAGCAATAAAAAGGTTAGCTGTGGATGGTGACATGAATATTAACCCAGAAATGGTCTGGCAATATTAGTAGCTAGTCAGCAAGAAGATACCTTAAAAAATGCACTGGATAAATGGTAATGGGTGGCCCCATTGCAGTCCCCACCTACTACACTTTAAATTATAACAAGATAATATTACAATTAGTTTAGTAAGTTTTATACCTTACTATAAAGATGGGGAACTTCTTTTCTCTAGAAGAAAGAGAAGAAACACAGACAAACAACAAAAAACAAACATACACAAGTTTAAAAATAAAACAAGATTATTTCCATAGGATAAAAGAAGCCAAGCATCCCTGGGTTCCTTATCCTAAGCATGACAAAATGTCATCTGAGTTTATAAAAATCCGGATTGATGGTAATACCCGTACGTACGTATCTCTTAGAATGCATTTTAAAAAGAAAAAATGATTACACCATGGTCACACATAAAAACAAAAGCCATTGTTTTTAACTGTAGATGGTAAACTCTCAAAACAGCTGCAAGTCAGAAGAAATGAGAAGAGAAAAAGTTTGTTCCTTTTACTTAGAATACTAGTTTTGCAATAAAATCAAATTACATGGTTCACTCTTGGTATGCTTTCATGAAAACATACATTTTGTGTGAAAAGTTGTGCTTTAGGTATGGAATACACATCAAGTTTGAACTGGTAGTAACATAGAATGTTGAAACACAAGAAGGTCAAATAACGGCAAAAGGTCACAGTGTGCATGCAAGGTCGTACACCCAGTTATTTTTGTAGTGTCCTTGAACACTACTGATATTAAAATATCTTTAAATAATAATAGAGCATACAATAAAACTGCTGGCCAAGACAGTACACATACACAAAAAGAAATACTTAACAGAAAATAAGACTGACATTATTTTACACCAATTTGTTGAGGTAATGCCTATAGTTTCATTAGAAAACTGTACGTGTTTTAGATATATGTGCTGCCTCCTGCCCATCTTGTAACACTGACAACCTGTTAAACCAACAAATTTATACATATCTCCATGCCAAATCTTTTCAGAACAAAACACTTTTTAAAACACCTTCCAACTCCTTTAAAATACAGCACACCATACCATCTGTAAGTGGACACATCTAGTATAACATGGTTACACCTTTTGGCACATACCCAAAATATGGCACTCTGCCATTTTGCAAAAAGTTTCTGGCTTTAACTAGAAGTATAATAAAGCCATTCATAGCTGTTAACACATTACCTTTCACCTAGCAGTGGCTTGGCACGTTGCCTGCAAACTACAAATCTTTCTGCACATTGCAATCTATGATGTCATAACTCTTCACCATCAACACTACCTGCTCCAACCAACAACTACATGCAAAAGTTCTTCTCTGACCCTATCTAGGCAGCACAAATGTTTCATTAAGAATAAAACCAATTAAAACAGTCAGATATGAGGCAAAGGCGCTTCTTCTCTTTTTTTTTACTGTAACATGTTCACCAAAGGCAGTCAATGCTATTTTGCAATTTGGACAACAGAACATAATTACAGAACACAGATATATGCTAGAAAATATAGCTAGAGAGACGGAGCATTACCTTGTTTAGTATATGTATCACAGAAATAAACAGACAAACATAAAACAACTTTAAATAAAAAATTCAGACTTACCGGTGCCAAGGTATTTTCCTTCTTCTTTTCTGATACACTGGTCTGGTGAGAAAACTGACTGCAGGACCTTCATGATCATTACCAAATACTGCAGCTATTAACCCTTTCAAAGGTTTCTTTTGGCCATTTTAGTAACCTACCAAACCAAGTATCTTCCCAGAGCTCTGGTTTGCAGTTTAAAACAAAACAACACACAAAAAAATCTGTAACAGTACTAGGTACTAGGTTGAGATCTATCTGGTGGAGGTCCCAGTAAATGGGTTTGGGATCAAATGTTTTAACCTCTATAAGAGGCAAGGGACTTAAAATTGATACAGAAAAACTTGAAACTACACAGATAGGCAACATGGGGAGGATTTTCAAATCATCCGTCTGTAATCACCTACTGTGCAGTACATCCAAAGTAGTTTATTTTCTTTCTCTAAATGTTGCTTATCTAACATTACTTAATTAGCTGCTGCTTTTCTCCTAAAGCAGCCTGAACTGTGAAAGCCATCATTGGCTCTAACAGTATATACTTAGAAGCAAGCACAAATTACAAGGGCAAGGGCAGTGCAAGTTGCCCTTGTAATTTTTTAATAAACTTGTCAAACATACATTTGGCCGGTCCAGATACTACTAATTCTGGACCCAGCTTATTTTTGTTCCTTGTTTCCCATATTATCTAGGCCTGTCCTTTATGGTGACACTCGCTCCAAGGTATTCTTGTACTTACAGTGATGATGAGTGTCGCCGCCTAAGCGTCCACGTCCTGATGGGGTTCCACAAAATATCCTTCTTTTGTCCAAGGAAAAACCGATCATGAGGTGACATGGACGAAGAACTCATCCTGCCGACTACGCCTAAAACTGTGATTGCAAATTCTCTCACTGTAAGTATTACTGAGCAACGCTCCCGTCGTCACGGGGCGGAGTTCTGCAAAGGAGAAAGCTCCCGATTACAATTTACAGCAGTTTTATACATACTTGGTGTGGCTTCACTTGATTTTTCTGCTTACAACAGATGCACAGAACTCTGTTATCAGCATTTTTCCTTATATGGAGTTGTTTTCTACCTTATTCAGTTCTTTCTTATCAGACAGCAACTGCCAGTTCTAACTAGTTTTATTCAGCTACACAGCTATATTTTTCACCTAAAGTAACCCTGCTTCAGCAAGCCTGGACATCGCATTTATTTTAGCTACTTAGTTAAATCATGTGAGACTAAGCATTATTTCATATTCTTTAAAAATAAAATCCCTCACAGTAGAAGGTTATTTCCTTTCTTCTTACTACTTCTAAGGGGCTGACCAGGGCCTCAGCTATCTGATTGTTTCTGGAAGGCTTGGGCTGGTCCCACCTCCCAACCCCTCACCCCAGGCCCATGGTTTCTTTATACCAGGGGTTCTGACATCACTTCCTCATATGGGTAAAGGATATGCACCTGTCATAGCAGAAACAGACATCCAGGAAAGGAACAGCAGCAAGTGAAGAAGTGACTGCTATCTCAGTGGAAGGGAAGTAACTGCAAATCAAGGAGCTTCATTGTTACTTTTTTGTTATATTTGCATTGTGGAAAGGAGGAGAAGGAGTTGAAGAAGATTGTGCAATGGTTACTTAAAGTCTCTTTTGGGTGTGGATAGGAAGGCTAGGAATGTAAAAGAGTTGCTCAATCTATCTAAACGTGTACAACAAAGGGGGTAAGGAAATTAAGAAAAGAAGAATATTTTGCACTGATGGAGGGGAGACTTAGGAGTGTTTGGTATCCTTCATCTGGAAGGGTGAGGTCGCTGGTGGGCAATGAGAGCAATGGGTAGGGTGGTAGGCTGCAACAACTGTGGTGCACCAGTCTTTCTAAAAATTCCATGGAGGGTGGGGGTATGTTTAGTGTGCAACCACATGGAAACTTAGAAAGGAGATCAAGGGTCTGCTGGAGGAACTAAGACAGGCAAGGCAGACTGGAGGCGGGTTTAGCCCAATACTGGAGGGAGGAAGGAGAGGAGATGAGGGAGGGTGATTTGAGCCAACAGTGGTGAGGAGAGGGTCAGAAGAAGGGAAGCAGAGACAAGGGCCCAGGCCAGGAAGAACGGTGCCGGGAAACCAGGCCAGGAGACAAAAGACAAACCGAAAGAGGAGACAGGGACATGAGGAGGGAGAATGGAAATGGTCATGGAGTGGAAATGAGGAACAGGTTACTATGAAGAGAGAGGCGGGCATTTGTGAGAGGTCTTAGAAAATAGTTTTGCACTGCTAGAGGGAAGAAGGAGGAGGGATGATACAAATTGGAGGAGTAATTGATAAATGCCTGGACCAAACCGGAGCGGAGGAAGTTCTGCTGGGAGAATGCAACAGGGACAAAGGGAAAATAATGTGCAGGAGGAAGAAGAGGGGCTGGAAATGAGAGATGGAGATGAATGAAGCAAGCAGGGAGTAAGAGAGGGTAGAATCTTAGTGCTGGGGACTCAATACTAAGAGGAGTCAGCTGGGGTAGCAAGGGGAGTGGCATGGTCGCATTTGGGTGGAGGCCATGCCAGGAATGACAGCAGAAAAGGTGGGACAATCTGTTCTGAAATATGCTAGATGGGGTAGGACAAGCCTCATTTAATTATACATCTTGGGATGAATGACCTGGCTGACAAGACAGTAGATACAGTATAGTCCAGAGCAGGTTTGATGAACTAGTACAATTATGTGAGGGGCAGGAAGATCAGTAACTTTTTCAGAGATACTTCCAGTGCCCAGAAGCAAACAAACACGAAAGCTGAGAATAGAGTAATTTAATGGATGGTTAAGTACCTGGCGTTATGCTAAAGGGTATGGACCGTTGGGGGGTGAGGTGACCTGAGAGGATAGTAGTCTCTATGCCAAGGACAGACTACACTTGAGTGAGGAGGAAAGAAAGTGTTGAAACAGAGGATGGAGGAGTACATAGAGGAAGTAGGGAATTTAAACTAGAGCGGGGTGGCAAGTGGGCAAGAGACATGCAGAGACCACAGACTGGAAAACCATATGAGCTTACCCCCATAACAGTGACAAAGGAAAAATGGCAAGCACTATTGGTGATGCTAGTAAAGGAGGGCAGGATGGGGAGGTGGAAGGTGGTTACCCTTAATGCTAGGAGCCTTGGGAGGAAAACTGCAGTTACCAGTGCTCATGGCAGAGGGAGAAGTGGGCATTGCAGCCATCACAGAAACATGGGCCACCAATACAAGACTGGGACCTGTTTGTGCAATGTACAGGTTATTTCATAGGGCCAAGGTGATTGGGAAAGGAGGGTGGCACTATATGTAAAGTGAGGACTGAAGTGTGTAAGGGAGGAAGGGATGAGGGTAGTACAGAGTCACTTTGGATGCAAATCCAGGATTCCAAGAATAGGATTCTTAGAATGGGAGTGGTGTACAGGCTGCAATCTCAGACGGAGAAGTTAGACAAGGAACTACGTGGGACAGAACAGGAGGACTGCGAGAAGGGTAGTGTGGTGGCTGTGGGGACTTCAACATGCCAGGAGTGGACTGGAGTACCCCAACAACCAGGAACAGAAGGAGCAGGTACTGCTGGATGCTTTCCAGGACAGCTTCCTGCTGCAAATGGTCAGTGAACCAACTAGATTAGGGAATACCCTTGACCTTGTGCTGGCAAATGGGACTTTGTGAGAGAACTTACTATGGAAGAACACGGCTGTCAGGGAGTGACCACCACTCAAAATGGCTCACACTGGATATGGGAAAGGAAGGTGGAATCTAGCACAAGAGTGCTGGACTTCAGGAGGGCTGACTTTGGGAGGATGGGGAAGTGGTAAAGGGTACCTGGCCAGGAATTCAACATAGTATGGACACTAACCAGAGGTGGGAGCTCATAAAGCTGGGGATAGTGGAGGCAACCAAAACCTGCTGCAAGGCCCAGAGAAAGGCTAGGGCTAAGAAACTGAGCTGGTTGAGCAAGGAGGTCATGGAAAAGTTAAGGAGGAAAAGAGCTGCCTTTAGGAGGTACAAGAAAACAGGAGGGAGGACAGGAGGAGTACCTGAAGAGAATCTAAGGAGGTGACATAGTCAGTAAGGGAGCCAAGGCATCTACAGAGCTCAGGCTGGCACAAGGCATTAAGAAAGGAGAAGGACTTCTTTAGGTACATCGGGAAGAAAGGAGCTGTAAGGACCACATAGTAAGGATTAGGAAGGAGGGGTTGGGTAGAAGCAGGGTGTGATAAGGCAGAAGCACTAAATGATTACTTCTGTTCAGTATTAACTAAGGAGAAGAGGGGTGATACCCAAGGGGACGAATGGCAGAAACAGGGGTGAGGGGGTGACAGATGAGAAAATCATGGAGAGCAGAGTTCGGGAGGGTTTGAAGGCACTGAGGGTCCTCAAGGTGCCAGGCCCAGATGGCATCCACCCCAGGGTAGTGAAGGAGCTGGCAGAGGTCCTTGAGGGAACTTTGGTAGAACCTACTTAATGCCTCACTACACTCAGGGTGTGCACCTCAGGACTGGAGGATGGCTCATGTGGTGCCCCTCTGCAAGAGTGGCCCCAAGGGATGAACCGGGGAACTACAGACCGGTGAGCCTCCATCCATCATGGGTAAGCTAATGGAGACTATCCTGAAGGAGGGCTGGTGGCCTCCTGGAGGCCAACGGACTACAGGACAGCACACAGCATGGCTTCATATGTGAGATCCTGCCAAATCAACCTGGTTGAGTTCTACCACTGGGTAACTAGACAACTGGACAGGGGCCATGCAGTGGATGTCCTGTATCTGGATTTCAGTAAGCCATTCAACTCGGTGCCACATGGGAGGCTTGGAAGTAAGTCAGAAGGCAATGGGGCAGGTGCAAAGCTGGTGAGATGGGTGGGAACTGGCTTCAAGGAAGGCAACAGAGGGTGGTAGTGGGTGGGAGCTCTCACACCTAAGGGCAGTGATGGCGGTGTTCCACAGGGCTCGGTGTTGGGACCAGTGTTGTTTGGGATATTCATTGCAGACATATCATTGGACATCAAGAACAAGATCAGTCTGTTTGCTGATGATACCAAGATGAGAGCAGTGGTGGATGACCTGGGGATGGCAGGGGTTGCAGGATGATCTGGCAAGCTTGAAACCTGCACAGACACCTGGTAACTGGGGTTTAATGCCAAAAGTGCAAGGTGCTGCATTTTGGGATGAAGAACCCAAGGAGGAGTTACCATGGGGGAGTGCAGCTAGCCCAGACAGAGGAGGAGAAGGTTCTGGGGTGCCTCATTACAGGGTCAATGAACAACTTAGCACAATGTAGGAAGGCAGCTGCAAAGGCCAACAAAATGCTGGGTTGCATTGCAAGGGGTATATCCTCAAGGAGGAGGAGGTGATTCTACCACTGTATAGGTCATTAGTTAGACCGCACCTGGAGTACCAGCGTGCAGTACTGGTGCCCGTATCTGAAGAGGGACATTAGGTTACTGGAGGAGGTGCAGTGCAGGGCAACAAAGATGATCAAGGGCTGGGGACTTTTCATATGAGAAGAGGCTGAGGGAGTTGAACATGTACTCGCTGGAGGAGAGGAGGGATGGGGACATGATTAAAACCTTTAAGTACATGAAAGGAATAAACATGACAGGTACAGAGGGCTGTTCAAAGTAAGGAGGAGGGACTCCAGGGGCCATGATATGAAACTGGAGGGTGGGAGGAAGGTTCAGGAAGGAGATGAGGAGACACTTTTTACAGAGGGGTGGTAGCTGGGTGGAATCGTTACCTGCAGAAGTAGCATCTAGTAGAAAGGTGGATTGTTTCAAAAGGGGATGGGACAGGACATGGGGAGGGTCAATGGAGGAAGGGTGGAAGGGAGGGGCACCTGCAGAATAAGGGGTGCTAGCTGCACATTCAGAGCAGACTTGATAGACCTCTAGGCCTTTATCTGCTGGCAAATTTCGTATGTTAAGTATGTTCCTACTGAGTCTATCTGAGTCTATCTGCTTATACCACATATAGCCGTCTTTTCTCAGTATTTTCCAAAATTATGTTTTAGTGATGGTCCAAGGAAAAAGGGCCAGCAAGGTCTGCTTTCATTCTCATCTCCCAACAAAGGAACAATTGAACTCTAACAACTACAATTAGCAATCATGGAGGTGATGGATTGCTTGTATATGTCACTAAAGGATACTAACTGGGAAGTGGGGAACCTGGTGAGACAATTGCTGTTTTCAGATTTTAAAAGACATGATTTACAGTATGTTATTGCAGCCTTTACAGTGAAAGTACTGGGAAGATTGCAATACAGTATTTAAAGAAGAAAAACATAAATGTAAATCTGGAGTATCTTCTGTTGTATTAGTGAATTGAATAATGTTGTATTTAAGATAATCTCAAATAAGGATGTATTTAATGACATTGACTGTACTGTATGTGTGACAATGATTGTCTTTTGTCATGAAACTGAACGTTTGTCTACAAATCGTATTTATGTATAAGTTTATATTCTGTTTTGATGATAATTTGGAACCAGTGCTTAATCCTTGTACCCATTTATTGTGTTTTTATCCTTAAGATTTTATGCAATTTTTTAAATAAACAAAACTTGAACTTGAAACTAAAATTAGCAGTCACACAAGATAGAACTGTTCCTCCCTGCCCACCCAACAACAACAGCAAAGTCCTAGGGCCTATTCTCAAAGCCCTCAAGAAAGATGCAAGATGCCTGCATTAGGAAAAGTGATGCAGGTGGCACCTTGCACCAAAAACACCACAGACTATTCTCAAAAGCAGCCTGCAACAAATGCAGGCTGCATGTGGCAAAGGGGCTGCACCCAGCCTTTGTGTCAAGAAATGGGTAGTGACATGGCACTTGGCGGTTTGCAGCAGACGCAGGAGTTGATTCTCCAAGGTTAGCTGCCACATCCCCTAATACTGTATTCTCAAAACACTGCCAGAGGACAACCGTCAAAGTACATTTAGTGTACTTCAGTGTCCTCGGCTGTTGTGACAATGTGCCACCAATAGTACATACAGCCCCCCGATCCCCAAAATTAATATATAATCCACCCTGATGGACTAGCGCCACCCATCCTTGAAATTTATATTCAATTAGCTCTAGTGGGCTAGTGGCACCCTCAAACCTGATCACCTATATTCATACAGTATGGGTAATAGCCCTGGTGGTCTAGTAGACCCTCAAACCCCAATCACCCTGTGTCACCAAATTAATTAATCATTGGTGGTCCAGTGTATCTCCTAAGCCTGATCCCCGTGAAACGAATACCCAACATACCTGGTGGTCTAGTGGACTCACCCCCCACTCGGCAGTGCCTTACCACCCCCAACCCATACCCAGCCAGTGACTGGCGCAGACCACTGCTCATCACTACAACCAGCCACTGATTGAGATCTGTATAAGCACATTACTGTATATAGTATGTGCTCATGCAAGAACTCAGTTGAGTAACTTGCCACAATGGTGAGTGGTGGGCTTGCCAGTCGCCAACTGAGAACTGGTTGGGGAAGCAGGTGGTGGCACTGATGGGTGGGGGTCCAGTAGACCACCAGGTATGTTGGGTATATGTTTCATGGGAGACTGGGCTCAGGGATCCACTGGACCGCCAATGATTAATTAATTTGGTGACATGTGGGGATTGGGGCTTGGGGTTGGGTGAAGCAGGGTGTGATAAGTTGATGACAGAGAAAGGAGAGGTGCTTCTTCTGTGAAATTAAGTATATAGAACAAAGACCATTGCTCAAAGAAAGCATTGCATCATTTACCAGCTGTGATATTATCATATCTCAGCCCAGTTATAGGAAGACTGTATTAGATGGACATGAGAGCAGTCCTCTATTGTCAACACTATTGTGATTAAGAGCAGTTTTAGACCTAGTGACCAATACAGACTGCTCTCCACTTCTCCATGGCAACTGTCATTTCTGCTTAGTCCCCTATAAATGTTTAAGTTTTCTTACATTTATCTTTATTAGTACTGTTGACTACTAAGCTTGGTATTGAGTTTCACAAGCCCACAATTCTTTGTGTATAAAAATCCTTTTGTCAGTTTTGAATTCAGACCCCTTAATCTGCGTTGTACACCCATTTAAGTCACGTGTTATCTGATATGATGTTAATCATTAATAGAAACTCAACCTGTATTCCTCTATCTTTTAGACTTTGCAAGTTAGGTATAATGAGTCTTTTCAATCGACTCTTCTCTGAAACACATATTGCTTTTGTGAACTTCGTTGAATTTTTCTAATCTGTCTATGTCAAATGTTTTGTAAGAGGACCGGAACTGAGACCCATAGTCTGGTTGTGTGTGTACTGTATATATATATGTATGTACGATAAACACCACCCATATCCTCTTATTCTTTGATTTTATTACTTGTTTAGTATTGTGTAGTAGGTAGTTTGATTTTACACTGCTATTGTAATTGTGACACATATTTAGCTTATCTAGTATTTATTTATTTATTTGAATTTTGGTAACGGTTTGGCTCGCTGAGGCGATGCAGTCCCTTTTCCAGGGGTGATCCGAGACAACGGTACAATGTAATAGAAACATGGCAAAAGTAAGCAAGAGTGACAGACATAATATATACATCAAATAAAACACCCAGGTACAAAGTATGCATGTAAAATATACACAGCACATACACATCAGTGCAAAAAGTACAGCATAACCATACGGAGTATCTTAGAGTATGGCATGACATAATCTCTGTAATTCAGTAGCTGGAGAACCAACACTTGAACGCAAACAAATCCAGAATCAATTGACTACAGATGGTACATGTTTTTAATTAAATATTCAGAGGTAGCAAGTAGCAGGAGAGAAAGACTACAGAGCCAGATTCTCTTGGTTCAACTGATTGCTATGAATATTAACCAAAGCAGGTAACAGGCTTAGGCTGCAATAGGTGCACAGAGAGGGAGCACTTGAACATTGAGAGAGAGAGGGAGAGTGTAGATAAGGAAGTGCATTCCAAGTGGTCAGTGCAGAGTAGGCAAATGATGGCTTGCCATTTGCCAGGTGGGGAAAAGGAATATTCAGCAGAGGGGCGAGAATGACCTAAGTAAATGTGGGGAGCATTTACGTGTCAGTAGGTCATTCAGGCGGGAGAGGAAAGTAAGTTTGTAGATAAAGCAGAAGGAGAACTGCAGTCTTTGGTCACAGTCAGGCCAGCCAAGTGATGCTAATACCTCAGTGGTGTCGCGTGAGTTGGCTCCAACAGCAAATCATCCCACCCTGTAGTATAGCATTCTCAGGCAGAGTATTGTTATCTTGGCAGACAGCAGTATAGGGGCACCATAGAAAACTATGGGGCTGGCCCGATGGTGCAGAGGGTTGAGGCACTGGATGCCAACCTCATTCCATGCCGCAACCTGGGTTTGGGAATGAGCTCAGGTCAGCAGGGGTCAGCGGAGGGAGTGGACATTGAGTAGCTGCTGGCTGGCAGCTCTCCTCCTTGGGAGGATGCGGAGGGCTTCTTGGTGATTGGCTGTCCACCAGTGGAGGCTGGATTGCAGTGCCACCTCTGAAAGCTTGGTGCTAGATCACGGGAGGGTGGATGGGGCTGGACTGGAGCTGTGGCATGCATGAGTGCCTCCACACATTCGTCACTGCTTCTGGGGTCCCAGGTAACTGGGGGAGGAAAACAGGTGGAAAGTCAGGGTCACTGCATGATGAAGCCTCCAGGCCAGCTCTGGAGTTCTGCCAGGACACGCATAGCACATGGAAGATCCAGAATGACCCCAAGTCAGGTAAGGGTGGTGGAGGACAGCAGTGGCCCACCACGGTAGATAAAAGTTTAAGAAAAAAAAGAGAAAGTATGGGGAAGAGGGAGGTGGCAATCATTTGGCAGGAGGCATGAGAGAGGAGAGGATGAAGGTGGTAGAGCAATTCTAGTTTCTGATTAAGTTTTTAGTAATCTGTGTTACGTGCTGCTCAAAAGTGAGGGAGGGTCTATCAAGAGCCCAAAGTATTTGAATGATTGCGTAGACTCAAGAGTTTCACTTGTAATAGACTGAATGTGAAGTGTCCTATGGGGGTCACTTTTGCGGGTGGTTAAAAATAGCATTGATTTGTTTTGGTTTTGATGTTAAGGACTAAGTAATTCTTAAGGAACCATTTCTCAAGTGTATGGAAGTCAGATTCCAAGTTATGTTTAAGCCATTGGTATCACAGGAAGACCGGTAAAAACAGCATGTCGTCAACATAAAGTTGCACCTGGGACCCGCTAAAGTTCAGGGTAAGTTGTTTATAAATAAAGAGAAAAAGAGGCTGAGACTGATCCCTGAGGTATGCCGTGGGTTATAGTACTCAATGAAGATAGAGTCCCTGACCATTTTACTCCTTGGGAGTGGCTGGATAGTTAATTCTGGAACCATGAGCATGATTGTTGGTTCATACCCAATGAGTGTAGTTCGTGTAACAGAAGATTCTGGTTTACCAAATCAAAGGCCTTATTTAGATCAACAAATATGACCCCAGTGTAAAGTTCTTTGTCAAGTAGCCAAGGATATCTGAGGTTACCTTGGTAAGGGCCGTGAAGGTGCTATAATTCTTTCTGAAACCATGCTGACAATTGGATTGGGCGGTGATTAAAGTAGGATTGAAATTGATTGAAAATAAGTCGTTCTTGTATCTTCGCTAATGGGCAGAGAGGATTGATACAGGTCTGAGGTTAAATGGTTTTCAACTGCATATGTGCCACCTTTGTGTAGCAGAATGACTAGTGCAACCTTCCATTTAGCTGGCATGCATCCAGTGGTAAGGGACTCATTTTTCAGGTCACAAATGGGAACAGCAAGGGCTGAAGTGCCTAGTTTTAGAAAATGAGGTTCTAAGGAGTTGAAACCTTGGGAACAATCTTCCTTTAACTTTAATAATAGCTGTAATACTTCTCTTGAATTAGCTAACATGAGGTGAAACTCTCGATGAGAAGGAGCTGCCTGTGAGGGAGGAGAGGGGTAAAAATTTGGAGAGGAAAAGTGCAAGGTATAGCTAGCGAGATCAGTGATGAAGCAGTTTAAACCATCCACAGTAGATAGGGGTCAGATAGGGTAGTACCCCAGCTACTAAAGTTCTAGGGAGACTGGGAGTTACCTTTAATTAAAGTGTTGACTTGCTTCTGGAATGCCTTAGGGTTACTGAGATGATCGGTCTGTAGAAAACTATAATATTTAAACAGCACTGCACAGCTTACTCTTACATGAATTATGGAGTTGCCTGAAGGTCTGACAATGATTGGGGTTGCCACTTTTAAGTAAAAGATTTTCCAGGCTGCGTCTCAATGGAATATGAGATGCCTCAGGTCCTTGTTGTCAAAAGTGCTTTCAAGCCTTTGGACCTCCCTTTGTGAGGAGTATGTTGATTAATTATAGCATTCAGTGTATTAATAAAGTAGTCTAAGGCCTGGTTGATATCTGGCAAAGCTTTAATTTGGCCCCAATTGGAAGTGGAGAGAGATGACAGGAAGGCAGATAAGTCAAAGGGTGACATATTTCTAGATTCTGTAATTTTGGGAGGTTCAGATGGTTGTTACTCCATAAGCAGAGAATTGGAGAGTGATTGCTGATACAATTAGAAAGTACATTAACAGACTGCACCCTATGAGGGCAATTGCAGATGACCCAGTCCAGTAAAAGTGATTACTTGACTTTGTATTCAATCTAGTAGGTTCAGAGATATGTTGGGTAATGTTGGAGTCAGCTAAGGTTGAGTGAGCTTTGTTTTGTTTTGGTTTAACCAGTCGATATTGAGATCTCCACAGAGTATGAGATCATGACCAGGGAGGTCAGAAAGGGATGCTTTAAAGGAGGGGACACTATTAGTGTCCTTAGGAAAATTAGATGCATCATATGATAAGTCTTCTGACATTACCCAGGGTTAAGATAAGGAAGATGCATTCTGCTAGGGGAGGGACAGTGGAGGATAAGCAACCTCAGAAGTTACAATGCTAGATCTAATATAAATAAGAATGCCACCCCTCTTTTACCTGACCTGTTCTGCCTAAAGCAGAAGTAGCCATCAAAGCTACTTCATGCAGTAGGATCTGAGTTTAAGCCATGTCTCAATAATACCTAGCAAGTCAGGATTGTGAAGTGTAACCAGGCTTCTACCTCAGCCATTTTTGGGTGCAGACTCTGGGAATTTATGTGGGCTATCTTCAGGCCCTTGTTGGAGGAACGGATGTGGACTAATGGGGTGAAGGGTAAACTGTTGAACAGTGGATCCAGGGTTCAGCTCAACATCACCAGCCAGAATTAGCAGCATGAATAAGGATAACAGTTTTGTGGCGTGCAGCTGGGAGTGAGCGAGAAGGTTCATAGGTTCATAGAGGTAGTTTCAAGTCCATAAGCTACCAAGAGCTATATAAGGACTTGCCATGCACATGGGTTTAAGCAATGAACTCACATTTTATCATCATATGCTGATCCAATAGTCATTTAAAGGCCAAAAATTTTCAGCATTTATTATCTCTTCAGGAAGCATGTTCCACAATCCCACTACTCTTTGATTGAACCATTTCCCTTTTTGATGTTTTATACTGTTCACCCTTTAGTTGAAAATGGTGGGACCTAGTGGCTCTGCCAGAACTTTCCTTTTGCACAGGCCTGCAGATTCCCAAAGGAACCAATCAGTTAGTGATTTAAAGACAAAACACAAGTCCCTCTGATTCTGCAATAAGTAACTGAATAAATTCCCAATTCCTGTAACCTAGCAAGATATGTTTTTTCCTTGTCTTATACACATGTAGTCATTCTCCTCTGAACTCTTTCAGACCATCAACAAATACTGGCACTTTCAGCAGAACAAATGGGGCACCATACTCTAGAATTGGTCTCACAATGGACTTGTTCAAGGGAATCGATACCTGTTCTTTTCTGCTGCTGATATTTCAAAGGATATGGCCTGTCATTTCTGTGCTTTTTAGCCACGTCTTTATTGTGTAACTCAAAATTCAGTGTGTCACTAATGATAATTCCCAAATCCTTTTCCCTGTCTACTTCATCTATGACCTTCATGTTTACCTTATATTGTGCTCTCGTATTATTATGTCCAAAATGCATAACTTTACATTTTTTCATTAAATTTAAGCTGATATTTAAAGGTCCATGTTTCAGGTTCTTCAACTGGGTTTGGAAATTACTAATAGAAGCACTATCATTAACTATCACTCCAATCTTTGTGTCATCAGCGTACTTACAAAGCCACGTCCCTCTAGTAACTTATAAAGATGACGCAAACAGATTGAACATACTGAGTCCTAAATTGAGCCCTGAGGCACACCACTAAATACAGTTCCCAAATCTGAAAATAGCCTCGGATCTGGACTCTTTACATTCTATTCTCCAGCCAGGATGCAATCCAGGCTATGAAAGTAGCGTGTATCTCCACCTCTTGCAAGGTCTTAACTAACAAATTATGGGATACAGAGTCAAATGCTCTAGAAAGTCCAGATGAATCATCCACAGGCAAACCTTGGTCAAGTGCCTGGCTGACTGGCTCAAAAAGTGCAAAGGTTACTGACACATGATTTCCCAGAAGAAATATTATGCTGGAAGACGTCAACCTGACTCAACTGTCTCAGGTTTTCATCCAAAAATTATTTAATGAATTGTTCCAGAACTTTACCCAACACTGAAGTAATATTAATGGGCCTGTAATTTTCCAGATTAGTTTTGTCATCTGCCTTATAAATTGCAGTAATGTATGCCTGTTTCCATACATCCAGCACTCCACCCTCCTTTAATGAGTGGTTGAAGAGCAGAGCAAGTGGTCCTGAAAGTTCGTCAGCAACACTCTTCATGAGCAAAGGTGCAGCCCATCAGGCCCTCCTGATTTATAGGGATCAAGCCTACTTAATTTTCCTTAACGAGCTGCTGTGATGTAAACTTCCTAAGTTGAACTATTAGAAGTTTCACACCCGCATCCCTCAGATCATGTGAGTTCTGAAACACACTCACAAAATGCCTGTTAAAGGCATCTGCCATTATTACTTCAGTATCCAAAATATGATCACCATCCTTCATCTTGACTATTTGCTTTTGCCCATTTCACAAACTGCTGATATAGTTATAAAATATTATTATTAGGTATTAGTTGCTAATCTTAGTTCGGCCCTTTTTATTGCCTTTTGTATTTACTTACTGATTGCTTATATCTGAGCAACCAATTCTGATTGCGATTGTCTTTATACTTTTTAAAATCACATGTTTTTTGTTAATTAGTCTACGTATGTTCTTGTTGAACCATACAGGGACTCTACCATTTTATTGCATTTAACAGTTACAGGGATAAATAAGTTTATACAATCCTGGAGTTTCTTATCAATACAGTTCCAAACTTCTTTCAGGGATATATTCTTGAATTCCTCCTGCCAGTTCCAATGCTTCAGGACTTGATTAATTCTGGCATAATCTTCCTGCCCATAATTCCATGTCTTGGTTCTACCCTATATTTCGTAATTTCTTCCTTAAATGAACAAACTACCATATAATGATCACTGTTACCTAGGGGTTGGAGTGTCCTCACATTTTGTACTGCCCCTTCTATATTACAGAAAATGAAGTCCAGAACACTATTTTCCCTTGTATGATACATAACATATTGTTCAAGTCGTTATTCAAGCAAATCTCAAAACACATCTTTCACATGATTACTACCTGGAATGTCTCCCAATTAATTTTGGAAAATTGAAGTCTCACATAATTATACAATTTTCAGATATGTTCATTTTATCAATCACACCTAAAAACAGAGATTTTCAGCTTCACTCAAGTTAGGAAGCCTTTAACAAACAGCAAGGGTAATATTCTTCTTACCAATATAAATACTGGCCCACTGCTGTTCTACTGGTGAAGCTCCATTAATGGGGGTTTCAACTCCACTGCTTTTAAGACTGTAGCCACAAGTAAACCTACTCCTCCCCAGTTCTTTCCCTCTGGATTTATGAAAGAAATCTGAGACGGTATGTCAGTAACCCAATCATCTTTTTTCAACCAAGTTTCGGTTATGCCACAAATATCAATTTTCTGAGTTCTCAATATATATTGCAATTCATGTATCTTATTTTAATACTTCTTGCATTAACCAATAACATTTTAAATCCTGATACCAGTAGACTGAGTGGCTTTCCTATTCCTTGCAAATCCAGAGCGAGATCAATGCAAACCATGTAGAGAGGAACCCTGAGTCCCCATCTCTTAGTTTAAAATACTATCAATAATGCTTTTGTGTAATTGTCCCAGTTTTCTGCTACCTTTCCAACTCAATTGTAAACCAGCATTACTGTGTAAGGACAAGTCTCCATCAAGCGTTTCCCATGTTTTAATATAGGTATAATGATTCATTAAACACCACCTCCTAAGCCAATTATTTACCTGAGCAATTTATGATTTCTGGTGGCATTCACTCTTGGATAGGCAAACTTCAGAGAAAATAATAATACCATTCACCTGCTTGACATAATTCTTGATGGTCATATAATCAAGCAGCATCTGGTCTACTCTAGTATATTTAGCATCATTTGCACCAGCATGTATCAGGACAATTGTTTGATCCTCCCTTTTCTTAACAATTTTAGCAGTAACTGTGATACATCAGAAACCTTTACCAGGTAAAAGGTACTAATTTCACTATCCTTGTGAGTTTTTGTCATGTAAGCATCAGCGTACTTATTGACTAGTCACCCACTATATGCACTCTGTCCTTATTAACTTGGGCCTGATCTAAATTTTCAGTATCCATTGCCACATTCTCCTGCTCACTTATTATTGGTACTAATGCATGTTTGTGATACCATTTATATGATTCTTTTACCTCTTGGTGACTGGCTAGTTCCGTAGCCTGGACCAGGTGTATCTGCTCTAATATTTTCTTCCACTGCACTTACTGTTAAATCCTCATTTTGCACTATCCCCATGTGTTCCTCTGCCTGAGTACTGACAGTATCAATCAAATTTGATAACGCTGAAACAATTACTAGTAGGAATATTAAAGGTCATTGCTCTCCTTCCTTTTTGCAGCCTTTGTTGTTACCTTACCCTCCCAATCACCCCTTCCTCCTCATTACTTTTCCTAGGACGCTTTAAGTTGGTATCAGAGCCTTTCTCTTCTAAATCACTATTCGTGGAATGGGCTCCTTTGCTCACTGCAAACATTTTAGTTCCAATTCTAATCCCACTACCTTAGTTTTTAATTCATTGATCTCTATGCACTGTTTACATATAAATTCTGTAATCCCTGTACTTGGTTCTAGACTAAATTTAACACATTCCTTACATCTGATGCACAGCTCCCACTCTTTAACACCACGAATAGGGTTCTCAATGTGCTTTTAACACTACCCAGCCAATAGAGGACTTAAAGCAGACTTACAGTACAGTGTGCTTTGGCCACTTAGCTTCTGCTACTCGCTAAACATGCTTAACACACTGGGGACATGTGTGTCTCTGCGGCATCTCTGTGCATGCCGTGCACACTACGCCTGATGTAATTTCAGTGCCGCAACCTGGAAGTAGCTCTGCGGATCACAAACAACACTGCACCACAAAGGCTTACTGGGCACTTAAAACTACACCTTGGGCTCCCCAAACAGCTAAAATGAGCTTAGGGTATGTCTTCAAGGCTCAGACCACAGTAAAATTAGCCCTCTGAAGCATTGTAGTTCATAGTAGTCTCTCAAAGAACTACAGGACCCAAGTAACTTCCTTTAGCACGGTCACACAGCAAGTCAGGTGTCAGAAATCACACAGAGCAAACACAAGCACTCAGCACTTCTGCCACTGCCCCCTGTCCCTCTGCTTTGGCAGACCCAAGGTTCAACAGCTGTAAAACACCAGTAGTCACTCACCCAATGTAATTTAAGTGCCTCACCCGAAGTAGCTCTGCAGGTCATGAATAACGCTCGCACCACAAAGACTTACTGGGCACTAAAACTACACCTTGGGCTCCCCAAACAGCTAAAATGAGCCTAGGATATGTCTTCAAGGCTCAGACCCCAGTAAAATTAGCCCTCTGAAACACTGTAGTTCGTAGTAGTCTCTCAAAGAACTGCAAGACCCAAGTAACTTCCTTTAGCATGGTCATACAGCGAGTCAGGTGTCAGAAATCACACAGAGCAAACACAAGCACTCAGCACTCTCTGCCACTGCCCTGTCCTCTGCTTTTGGCAGATGCACAGGTTCAACAGCTGCAAAGGTTGTGGGCATACCATGCCCCAGGGAAGCAGGTTTCTTTTTTCAAGAGGAAAGAATAGGCAGGAGGGTAGGCAGAGGTTTGGGAATTCCAAACTTGGAGGGAGTGCAGAACCAGTAGGTGTAGTGGTGGTTCCTAGTGCTACCAATTGATCAGAAAGAAGGAATGAGATAATATAGAGTAGGGCAGCGAGCTATCCAGTGTTCCCCATGATAGGAAGAGGTAGGGGGATTAGGATAGCAAGATAGAGATAGAAAATGAAATGATCTACTGTAGTGTGAAAGTTTCTAATTAAGGCAAACTGATATAATTGAAGTTATTAGTAGCTAGCCTGTAGACTGAGTGAAAAATGTCTTCAATATAAGTGACTGGCAGGTCTATAAGTTTGAAAAGAGATGCAGCAGAATAGGACTGTGAAAGACAGGGTAGACTCAGTAGAACTTTACAATAGTTCCAACAAACATAAAGAGCTATTTCAGGCCTGAAAATAAGGAGAGAGACTATGTTGGGTGAGACAAAAATATTGAGGTCAGGCAAAACCGTCAGGATTCTCAGAAAACTATCACCTGAATACTTATCTTTTCTATTCTATCCATGTTCAGTAGTTTAGCTTGAGGTCAGTTAGCTAGAATTGCAGAGCCACCTATCGGCTGCTTAGTATAAGGTGTCAATGGAAAATTAGAGATAGTAAACATCACACTTCCTTCGTACTCTCTGCCTATATAACAAAGGGCAGCCAAGTGTCGGGGCGGAAACAAAGATTTTGCTTGGAATGAAATAAGCAGCAAATTAAACTGACAACTAAAATTGACTTTATAAATTGAACAATAAGTAGAGATGCGTGAAACTGGAGAATTTCATTCTGCAAAATATTTTGTGAAATTAAGCACATTTCATGAAATATTTTGTGGGTGCAAAATGTGAAATTCTACCAGAGAAATTCAGGCTTTCACCACCCATGAATGAAATTCTGAATGTTGCTATTGAAATTCCACATTTTGCCGGTGAAATTCCACATTTTGCAGGCAGAATTCGCATTTCACACCCTCAAAATATTACGAATAAAGTGAATTTGTGAAATGTTTTGCAGGGCAAAATTCCTAATTTCGCTGGAATTTCAGTTGCAAAATTAAATTTCACTGCATCTCTACCAGTAAGTTAAGAAAATAGGGGCTATTTAAGTTAAATCAGTAACTGTGTGAAATAAAGAAGTAAGCAGCCTTTGTTAAGTTAAATCCGTAACTGAACTAATGAATTCTTAAGAGTCCAGCCAAGAGGTCCAGACAGCAAGAGTTATGGCATATCAGGACAGACAAAGAAAAGGTGCCAAGATTCAAATTCAATCTGGCGAGCAGCAGGGGTTTTATGCAGAGTGCGTATGGTGTACCTTGGTTATGCAGCTGGTTCCTGCGGCAAGAATGCTTGGGAGGGGAGTTGCTTAGTTAGCCTAGTCACAGACTTCAGGTTCAGCAGGAGCCTTCAGGAGAGGGAGAGATGGAAGGTTTTATTTTTTTTAATTCAATAAATTTTTATTGTCCTCTTGACAAAGCACAGATTTTACAGTGTTGCGCAGATATACATTCCAAGTTAAGTGTGCCACAAACATATAAGCTTTCTTGCTGGTCACGTGTTAATAATGTCTACAGAACTAACTAAGAATATAACAAGTTAGCCAGCCTAATACTTTCCTCCCTACCCCACCCACCCCCTACATTCCATAGCATCCACACACTAATTGAGATAACCCTAGAGATTCTCCATAGTAGGGAGTCAACAGGACAACAGTACATCAAGTAAAGGCAGCGTCTACTATTAGGTAATCTTGTCTTGCCAAGTTGATAAAACGCTCCCAACGGTCCCCATATGGAGTCATATAATTGAGCTCTGTTACTCATCTTGGCAATATGTAACTCCACTTGTAAGGCAAGCATCACTCTCTGTACCATTCTATAATTGGTGGAAGTCAAGTCCTTCCAGTGTCTTAGAAGGACAGCTTTGCTGCGGCTGATATAATGCCCATATATAATTTGTCTCGCTCGATCATGCCAGTGTGAAAACTATTCAGCAAACAGATTTCTGTGTAAAAGGTCCACTATGCCTGTAATTTGTGATAAAGAAGCACTAATTATTTTCCAGAAGGATTGAATCTACACACTCCCATAATACATGGTGTAAGTCTCCTTCCTTGGTTCCACATCTAATACACGAGGGTGACAACAATTTGCCCATTCTGTAAAGTTTAGCAGGAACGTAATACATACTATGCATGATATTAAATTGCTGCAGTTTATATCTATCTTGTCTAATGTTTTGTGGTTATTAGCCCATATCTGTTTCCCAAATTCCTGATTTTCCACCATCCCTAATCTTTGTGTCCAATAGTAACAGGCGCCAGAAGGAGATTTCCATCTATATTTTGCAATAAATTATAAACTCTTGAAATGGAATGGGGTTGGTCAGCTGCTTTGAGTAATAATGACAACTCGACCCTATTTTGTACCCATCTTTCCCTTTAAAGTGGGTCTTTACAGCATCGCTAACTTGTTGAAACTTAAAGTTATGTCCCTTTAATTCTGGAAATTTGGTACAGGCGTGCATATGACATTATCTTCCCTGGGGAGCCAAGTCCCCTAATTTTAGCTCTTCTAATGGACCCCAGAATCTAGGTGGGATCGGAGTCTGTTGTATTAAAAGTGTATATTCTGTGTCACAGTTTGTTCTGGTGAGTTGCGCCAATCAACTTTAAGGAGCTTCTGAACCTGCTGCAGAGCTTTGAGTGACCACCGATAGGGGTGTCCTTCAGTGGTGTAGGAAGAAGCTTAATAGTAGTGTAGGCAATTGAACTCAAAGAAATCGAGTATTTAAGAGCTAAGTCTCTCTCAATGTAGAGCCAAGAAGGCACATAGGAATTTGAGGTTGATGGAGTACTCAACCTGTGCCATTGTACTATTTTACTGATATGCGAGGTAATATAATATTTGAAAAAGGAAGGTAGCACAAGGCCTCCGACCTCTTTGGGCCTGTGAGTTTCAAGTATGAACGCCTGACCGCTTTCCCCTTCCATAAAAACATTAATTGCTTTTTGCAAGTTCTCAAACCATGCCTTAGGTAGGTAACATCCCAGCAAGTTTAAGAGGTAAAAATTCTAGGTAATATATTCATTTTGACCTGTTTCTATTCTGGCCCATAATGACAATGGCATTAGGTTCCATCTTACTAGGTCCTGTTTAATGACTTTAACAAGATTTTGGAGATTCTCCTAATCATTGAGCTTATTCCTCTGGTAATCTTGACACCAAGATATGTCAACATTTTTGGTTCCTAGGTCAAACCATGCTCCCTTGCTATGCCGGGTAACATCTAACATTTAGCGGGAAAAGCTTTGTTTTGGAAACACTCCTTTTATAATTGGAAACTCTAGAAAATTTTGTAATTTCCTTAATATTACTGGTATGCCATTTTCGGGTCTTCCAAATGTATTAGCACATCATCCACATAGGCTGAAATTAGGTATCGTTTATTACCCACTTTGATTCCCTTAAGCTCATGTGATGTTATTAGCTCATCGAATCAGGGGGTCAAGATATAAATTGAACAAGAGTGGGGATAGTGGGCATCCCTGTCTTGTACCACATGCCAATGTAAAGGGAGCTGACAATGTACCATTGCACCATATCCGTCTTGGATGGTGCACTATATAGGATCCAGACCCAGTTTAGGAATTCTTTAGGTAAACCAAAATTGACGAGTACTCGAATAAAAAATTCCCAGGACACTCGATCGAATGCTTTCTCGGCATCCAGTGCGAGTAACGCCGCAGGAAAGTGTAAGTCTTGAGCATGTGTAATTATATGGTGGAGTTTGCGCAGATGATCACTTGACATTCTGCCACCATAAATCCCACTTGCACGTCACTGACTAAGCTACTCATTAATGGGCCGAGTCGATTAGCTAAAATTTTTGCCAATATTTTGATATCAACATTCAAAGTGAAATAGGACGATAATTGCTGGGTAAAACAGGATCACGTCCTGGTTTAGGAATAAGAGTAATAAGAGCCTCTAAAAAGAAGGTTCCGAGGCCCCTCTTTGAACCAGTAATTGTATACCTTGGTTATAATTGGGCTGATTATATCCACGTATGCCTTATAAAAGTTAGTAGTTAGATCATCAGACCCAGGGACTTGTCCCCAGCAAGTTGGGAGATCACTAGTTTCACCTCAATCTCTTGTATTGGGGATCCCAACTTCTTTGCTTCAGGAACACACTCTTACTCATGGGTACCGGCCCAAAAATTCCTGAATTTCTGCAGTGGTTACTCCTTCTATTGACCCAGTAGAGTAAACCCGCTGGAAGTATTCTCTGAATGTGTCAGCAACTTCCTTTGGATCCATTACTACAGTATCTCCACTGTCCCTTTGTATTGCAGCTATGTGTCGGTTAGAGTCTAACTGCTTTAATCTAAGAGCGAGTAATTTACCTGCCCTTTCTCCAGATTCCAAGTATTTTATTTTGTTCTCTAAGGGCCAATTCTGCCTTCTGCATCATAATTGCCAAGTATTGAGCTTGAAGTTGTTGCAGTTTAACCCAGTCTGCCTCCATTTGAATGCAGCATAATATTATTTTCAATGGCCTTTATGGCATTCATAATCTCGCTTAACTGCATCCTGGCTTTCTTGGCCCTAGTAGAAGATATTCTAATGCACTCACCTCTAAGCACACATTTTAATGCTGCCCAAATAATGTCTATCTTAGGGACTGAATTAAGATTAGTATTGAGAAAATTAGATATAAAGTTCCTCAAGTGTCCTTGAGTGAAGGACTCCTGAAGCAACTGGTTATTGAACCTCACATAAAATCTCTTTTTATACTGTGACTTGGTTGAAACAGGATGGAGACTGGGAGTGGTCAGATATGACTCTGGAGTTAATACTGGCATCTAAAACCGAGGGAATCGCACTGATGCTAATTAAAAATAGTCAATTCTAGAGTAAGATTTGTGTGGGATAGAAAAAGGTATACTGCCAGCTTTCCCATTGGTCAGTCTCCAGACATCTCACAGTCCCAAACACTCCATCATCTCTTTTCAGGCCCCTCTGAGCGGGAGAGTCCTACTCGCTTATTATTAGTTCTGTCAAGGTACAAATGTATGCTATATTCCAGTCTCCTCCTATTAGCAATTTCAAGGATACATAGTTATTTAAGATGTCTAGTAATTGTAGAAAGAAATCAGGGAGTCTATGTTGGGACCATAAACTGATCCAATAACCACTTGTTCCAAGCTAAGGTGCCAACTATGAAGATGTACCGCCTTGCATATCCCAAATTTCCTTTTCAAGCAAGAAGGGACCTTTTTATGAAGTAAAATAGCTACTCCACCTTTATTTGAAGAAATGCTCTGCCCCAAATGCTTGACCCACCCAGTGTCTAGCAAATAACGGGCATCCTCTCTGTGTAGATGTGTTTCTTGTAAACATACTACATCACAGTTGAGGGTCGATAAATGTTTCAAAACAACTTGCCTTTTGCACCTATCCTGAGCTCCCTTGATATTCCAACTCATAAGATTGATACCCCTTCATCATCTTCCAACTATTGATGGTAACATCACTTTTACGCTTTTCTCCTAGTATTTACTTTCGGTTAGAATCATTATCCATGTCCTCCCCATATATAAGCGTGTGGATGCTGTGCCCCCCAAATCCTTTATCCCTTATAAACCCAACCCCCAGATTCCTCTAACACCCCAGTTCCTAACAACTGCATAATCACTTCACTGGCCGATGCGATGAAACTATCAGCCCAGGTGCATAACAGCCCATCCTCTAGCCCAGTTCCCAATCTTATTAACAATATTAATCCTATTATTCTAGACCTCACTAGTTCCGTTAAGTGAAAGACATTAAACGAGGTGCATAAGAGTCGCCACTAAATATATAGAAACAGTTACCTCTCATTACTATATCAATATCATCTCAAGCATACTAGTAAAATTCTATTAAGTGATAAACCAGCCTATTCCCAAGTCAATATTTCCCTCTAGTGGAGAAATGGGCAAACTACATATAACAAAATTCCACAGGAGAAAGAATCTTTAACATCAACGATCAAACTGCACAACAAGTGATCATCATGCTTCATGTATTGTAATCGGCTTATGCATTAGCAAAGTCACTACAACCTAATTTTTTCCCGCCATTAAGGATTTAAAACAAAAGATATACATGGATTATTTTCACTTTGTCACAGTTTTCTATCTTCTCTTAGTAGAAACTTGTCTGAGCAGTCCAGGGTGTCAGCGCTTTTCGAAGCAGGCCAGTCCTAGCGATCTCCGTGAGTAACAACAATTCCTGGAAGAACTGATATAGTCTTCCTAAATGTTAGAATTTGTCACTGTCCTCTCAGGGTGTTAGTAGCAGTTGTGAGCACCGCTGCTGCTCAACCTCCGGTGCACTGGTGATCAAGCTTGAACCAGGACAAGGGCATAGATACTCAGGGACCTGAAAGTGATGACCAAATTAAGATAGCTGTGCTAGCCATTAATTGCATTCTCTGCTCCTTGGTGGTGGTTGACAGCTTCAGGTAACATGATATCATCAGGCATCCTGGGGAGTCGGTTCCATATCATTAAGACTGCAGCCTAGAAATCATTTCTACAGAGAGCTGAGGCTAGTTTGGAAATCATCTCCGACAAAAGATCAACGTCGCTCTTGCCTTTGTTGTCTTTGATATCGTACATTTCTGCCAGACTACCAAGTACTTTAACATAACTTGGCTGTACAACCCACTCATTTTCTTAACCAATACTGGCAAGATCCCATAACAAATGTCAAGTTGAAAACATTGTTGCACTGTCTCCGGTCTGATTTCTCGTTGCTGACATAATTAGTCAACAATCAGAGGTAATCTCGTTCTCAAAAGCGAAATTACTGTGTCTTTAGAGTTTCAACTGTCTTTAGTGTTTCAGATTTATGGCTCAGTCCGGTCTCATAGAATGTAGGGAACATTAGTGAATGTATTACAGGGTACTGAATAAAGCTCTATTCAATACTAGAAAATCGAAATCTCCTTTAAGCATATCGATCATTGTAGAGGCTCACCTGTTAGACTGCAAGATGCCCTGAACGAGTTGACTGTGCACTAGTGTATACTTAAACAATTCTGGCAGTGCTCTTCTAAGTTCAGCTTGTGCAATCTCTGCTGATTCATACGAGTGCCATTGTTCCTTTATTTTAACTTGGAGTGAAGCTGGGTGCAGACCCTGAATTGAAAGCCAGCGGCTATTAGTTTAGAGATGAGGATGCAAGTCTTGCGTTTGAGCATACCAATTGAGGTAGATCATTAGCTATTCTGATCTTTTGCCTTCCCAAGAAATTTCTTGCAATACTTTGACTTTACTCATTATATGATACTTATCCAGATAGTTTAGAAGCTTGCAAATGGTCGGCCTCGGCAGAGCATACCCAGGAGGAGGGCTGAAGCGATCTATTTGCCCTTTCCACCATGTAACTACCATTTGGGGTGGACCCCGATCCTTTCAAAAGTTTCTGGACAACTTGTATAGCCGCTGTACCTTCCTCTTTTCAAGGATTCCGATTATAACTAAATTGTTTCTCCTGCTCCGCCCTCCAAGTCCTCAAGCTTGTCTTCTATTTTCTTAATTTGCTTATTAAGGAGGCCCAATCCAGATCTTGTTTGTCGACTCTTGTTTCCACAGATTTTATTTTAATCTCATTGTCTCCTACCCTTGTGTTCAGGGTTTCCAATGCCGATTTAAAACACTGTATCTCAGATGAAATCTCCTCTATGGATGATTGCAGTGAGCAAAAATCTCTAAAAATCTTTCCTCCATTAATGCTGAAGGCCCGAGGTTGATTTGCTGGATCCCGAGGCGCTTAGCGACCTGCTCTCTTTCTTGGGGAAGGAGGCGGTGTATGTTTTGCCGGTTGTTTTAATAAAGGCTTCCATTTCAGTAATGTTAACGCGGTAGATTACGAATTCAGTACTTACCAATAGCTACAGTTCAGAAAAGCACAATTTTGTTCGAGTTGAGGGCTATTAATCCGGGCTGAGAATGGAGCTGTTTAAATGAGCTGCTCTTCTAGGCTGCCATCACGTGGCTCCTCATGGAAGGGTTTTATAAGTGAGGAGTATAAAAGGTAGCCAGAGAAGAGGAGGGAGAATTGCAGTAGTGGGAGTGTGGGAGGGAGGAGTAAGATAACACACCTACTGAAATGTTGCGCAATGAAGATGCAGACAAAGAGTAGACAAAGAAATTGTGTGAATAAGAGCCAGAACAAGCTAAGGACTAGCAGAGGTGGGGTGGGTGGGGTGGGGTGCAGGAGCAGAATGAATTAAAGAGAAGAAAGAGAGAGAGAAAGAGAGGAGAGAGAGAAAGAGAGAGGAGAAAGTGCAGATAAGATGGTGGAGTAATGGAGGCCAGTGAGAAAGTGAGTTCCTATATCTTTATTCCATTCCTTGCTTGGAAATTCATCTTCCCCAAAGTAATAAGTCATTCTGGAATTGTTCTGACATATATGAATAACAGTACATTTTTGATTGAACCTCGTGCTACTTGTTGAGGAGTGGAGGGTCCTGGATGCTCTTGGCGGACAAAATGATTACCAAAAGGTATGGCAATGTGAAGGAGTCTTGCCTCAGAATGATACAAGGAAACAATATTGAATGCAAAGATTGAGGAAGACTCAAATTCTAAAGTAGTTCAAATAATGTGTTTATTTGAATAATTTAAAGCCATCTCTTGAAAGCAAATGACAGCATTTTGTTGCCTGGAGCTAGGGCTGGGTGAAATAAGCAAATTCTGATTTTGTTTATTTTCATGAAGTTCTTAAATTGGTCATAGCATGGTCAGTATTATAGCTAGAGAACTGGCAATTGGCATGCATATTGTTTGCAAGGGGGCCCCAAAAAATTCAAATTTGGGATGAGGGAATGGAAGTCATAGGGGTTGAAAGTCTGGTAATTTATTATTCATATGAACATTTCTGAAAATATTTTATGCTTACAACTTTGCCACTTTTGGAGCTAGATAACTGAAAACTGATATGCATACTTTCTTGAAAGAGATAGAAACAGCTAAATAGAGAGGTAATTGGTTGTGTAAATCGTAAGTTAGAGAGTTCAAAATTTCACCATTTCACAATTTATTTGTTAAATTGTGTGAAAATGTTCAAAACATTTTGATGTTTATAAGTCTGCTGCTATTGCAGATATACACTCAAGATTTATCATCAGCATCACAGAAACATAGAAGTTGATGGCAGATAAGGACCACAAGGCCCATCCAGTATGCACATTTTTTCTGCCTCATGAATGTGCCATAGGCCTGTACTCTGTCAATGACCTATCTATTCATACTCATCTGTATTGCCCCTTATACCTATCCTATGCCTGTTTGGAGCCCTGCACTGAATTCATATCCACCACTTCCTGAGGTAGGCGTTCCATGCATCCACCACCCTTTCTGTGAACAAAACCTCCTCACATTACCCTTAATCGGCCTCCTCTAATCGCATGCTGTGTCCTCTTGTTCTGCTATTTTTCTTATATTGAAACATGTAATACTCTTTCACTTTGTTAATGCCCTTAAGATGTTTGAATGTTTCGATCATATCACTTCTCCCTCCTTTGCTGTAGGGTATACATATTGAGCTCCGTTAATCTGTCCTTATATGTTTTCTGATGCAGTCCCTGCACCATTCTGGTTGCCCTTCTCTGGACTGCCAAAATTTTGTTAATGTCCTTGTGCAGGTGCTGACCTCCAGTACTGCATGCAGTACTCCAGATGAGGCCTAACCAATATCTTGTAAAAGGATTGTTACCTCCTCTTACGACTTGTGATACCCCTACTAATACACCTAATATCCCTCTAGCCTTATCTACTGCTTTAGTGGTCTGCTTGGATGATTTCAGGTCATCTGTGATGATGATGCCCAAGTCTCTTTCTTTCCTTGTGATTGCCAGCAACTCTCTCTCCCAACCTATAGGTGGCTTCAGGGTTTCTCTTCCCTATGTGCATGATCTTGCACTTCTTTGCATTAAACCCCATTTGCCACTCTTCTGACCATTTTGCCAGTTTATCCAGATCTCCTCTCATTCTGCCCACCACATCTGGATCATCTACTCTGTCGCAGATCTTGTTGCCATCTGCAAACAGACAAACCTTACCCTCCAGTCCACGTGCAATGTCACTGATGAAAATATTGAAGAGGACTGCCCCCAGGACTGATCCCTGAGGTACCCCACTTGTGACTTGCATCTCTTCTGACTGTATACAGTTTACCACCACTCTCTATTTTCTGCCCACCAAACAGTTTGCTACCCAGTTGACCAACTTCGACCCACCCTGGGCCTACCCAGCTTATTAATCAATCTTCTATGTGGAACAGTATCGAAAGCTTTGCTGAAGTCAAGGTAGGTGACATCAACTGCTCCCCTTTGGCCCACCACTCTGGTTACACAGTCAAAGAAATCCATGAGATTAGTTTGACAGGACCTTCCTTTGTAAAACCCATGCTGTCTTGGATCCTGTGCTCCTATGGATTCCAGGTTTTCACTCCTTTCCTTAAGGAGTGCCTCCATAATCTTGCCCTCTACTGAGGCAAGACTGACTGGTCTGTAGTTCCTGCCTCCTCCTTGCTACCACTCTTGTGGAGCAGGATCACATGAGCCCTTCTCCAGTCTTCTGGGACCTCTTCTATGCTCAGAGGCTCACTAAACAGTTCTGCTAATGGCTCTGCTAGTTCCACCCTTAGCTCCTTTAGTACCCTGGGATGTATGCCATCAGGGTCCCATTGCCTTATCCACCCTGAGCTTAACAAGTTCTTGTAGGACCCTTTCTTTGTAAAGGGACTAGTGCACACTTTCCTCCCCCTGTGTCCATGGTGCTGAGCTGTGGGCCATGCCCTATCTTCTCTTCAGTAAATACTAAGTAGAAGTATCTATTTAGGATAGATGTTTTCCTTGGTCCTCCTCCACACTGCCCTTATCCCTTTGATCTTGCAATACCGCTCCGGACATTCTCCTTTCACTAATGTATCTGTAGAAAGTCTTGTCCCTTATTTTACTGTTCATGCTAGTGTTTCCTCAGTTTGGGCCTTCTTGCCTTACTGTCTTCCTGCTTACCTTAGGGATGTTTGGTATTCCTCCCTATCATCATTCCGCTGCATTCCTTTATGTTTCCTGAAGGCCAGCCTTTTGGCTCTGACCTTTTCTGCTACTGTTTTGAGAACCAAAGTAGTATCCTCCTTCTTTTGCTCTTGCTTTCCTCTCTAACTCAATGCACTATTGCTTCAAGTATTGCCTTAATGCTTGCCCACTTTGCCTGTACCCCTCACCTGCATTTCTTCTTGCCAGGGCTAACTGAACTCTGTTGGCCATCTTATCAAAGTCAGCTCCTCTGAAGTCCCATATTTTGCCTTGGAATGGCAATGGGGATGATTTAGTTCTAGTGGCCAAATTGAACCATACCATGTGATGGTCACTGGCCCCAGGTGACCTTCTACCTGGAGATCTGTGATCCTTTCCCTGTTACTCAGTACTAGATCTAGGATAGCCCTGTCTCTTGTGGGTTGTTCTACCAGTTGTTTGAGGCCTCCCCTGCAGTGAATCTACTATGTGTATAGTTCTGGTGGATGTTCCTGCTGATATTGACAATCTGTATCTGGCATGTTGAATTCTTCCATTATCAGAACCTGCACTTTAGCTGTCATGTTTTGTACATCTTCTAACAGTAATATGTCTATGTCCTCCCCTTGGTCTGGAGGCCTGTAGACAACCGCAGTTCATATTGCTGTCCCATTTCCTGTTTCCAGGGTGACCCACACTTCTTCTGGCTCCTTATGTGTATTCTGAATTTCTGTAGCTTTGATATTTTCATTGACATAAGGCCACTCCCCTCTTTACCTCAGTCTCTTCTGAACAGTACATAGCCAGGTACTGAAGTCTCCCAAGTGTGGTTACTGGTGAACCGTGTTTCATTAATGGCTACTATGTCCAGTTTAGCCTCTGTCATTGTTACCTGTAGGTCTGAGATCTTGTTTCCCAGACTGTGAGCATTTGTGTACATGATTTCCATTGGCCAGATTTTGGTTTGTTAGTTGTTGGGCGAGGTCCAGCATTTCCCTGTGCATCGTGTGGGGGCTCGATCTTTTCCCTTACCTGGTGATACAAATGAACTACAAACATGCTGAACTCCTGTTTAATCACTAGCTGATGGGGAGGGTGTTCTTCCTGTTTGTGATGTATTGGGTGCTGCATCCCTCCCTATTTGCTAGTTTAAATATTCTGCAAAGCCGTCAAACTTCTGCCCCAATGCACTGACTCCTTCCTTAGTCAGATGCAGTACATCTAATTTAAAGAACTTTGCTCCAAAACTGTTGCCAGTTACCTACAAATGTGTGTCCTTTTCTTAGCACCAGCCCTTGAGACACATGTTTAGCTCCTAGTTCCCTTCTCTGATCTTTCTGTCCATCTGCCCCCTCTCCTGACTGGCATGATCTCAGAGAAGGAGATGCCAGATGAAATGGATGACAGTTTGTATCCCAGCCTGGTCAGGTGTTCCTTGGTCTCCACAACTGACCGGTTGGCAAAATCGTTAGTCCCTATGTGTACCAGGATGTCAATGTTTTCTCCTGCTTCCTGCATGATTTTAGTAATGCAGTCAGTGTCTCTCGACGCTGATGTACCTGAGAGACATCTGACCATTACCCCAGCTGGAGGAAGGTATCAGCTCCCCGAATCATGGAGTCTCCTATGATCAGAAGTGTTTTGGTTTCCTTTTTGCTTTTTTGTTTTGGTCCGTATTTTGGGTGAGTTTTGTTGCACTAACTCTGTGCTGCAGTGTCCTGCTTTATAGTGTCTACTGCCCTTTGTCTGATTTTGGAGACAGAGGCAGATACCTGTTTGTAGTTTTTATATGGTTTGTGGAGGTGATATGCTGGAGAGCACTGAGTGATGGGGCTAATTTGCCCTTCCTAACCACCTGTCATCCTCCTGACCAACTACCCACTGTGGTTGAGGTGCTTCTGTTGGATGCTGGGGAAATGGCGGCTCGTTCTTATAATATATTTCCTCCTGAATATGTAATTTGAGGCATGCAATCTCTGCCCATGCTGTCTGGAGCTGAGTCCTTAGATCTTCAACGATCCAGCATGTAGGACAGCATCTAAATCCTGTATAACTGCCCTTTTGAAAAGTGTTCCACAGTACCTACCATTCCAGATGAGTTGCTGGGTTTATAACCTGGTCCGAGTAATTAGAAGGAGAAAATGAAAGCAAAGTTTGAGTTTGTGTTTTGTCTGTTTTGTATAACTTGTTATAACAAGTTAAATTACTTGTGCGGTGAGGTCACTGTGTGGATACTCCTCTGATCCTCCCTTTCCTGCTTTGCTACAGAAAATGTCACAACTGTGCTACCCTATAAAGGAGTGTAGCATGCAGTGGTTGGGGATGGGGTGGGTGGTTGGGCCTCCTGCAAAAAAGAAGAACGAGGATGAAAGAAACAAGGAGGTAAGAGAAAAATAAACAACCAACAACAAATGCAGTAGCCCTGAAAGCTTAGCCTAATGATAGATGAAACTGTAAAGCCTGTAAATCACCACCTGTAATAATTTCACAGAAGATATACCCTGTAAAAACACTTTGCTACAGAGAAAATAAAGCAGTAACAGAAGATATACCTGGCAAAACAAAATTTGAATCAGAGAAGATTACAGCAGTAATCTGTAAGAACAAACCTGTAGGCACACCCTGTAATAATGTAGCAGAAAGTATACCTTGCAACAGCAGTTTGAATCAGAGAACAATAAAACAGTAAAACGTTAGCAACAAACACTAAAAACCCTGTGAGTACAAAGAAAATAACACAGTAAATCTGCCTAGCCAAAGAAGCCTTAATCTTTTCCTTGCTCTGATAATGTTCCTTGCTCTGTCCTTACAAGCAAACCTGGAAGAAAAGAGCTCAGGTAAAGTTAGGTGCCTTTGCCAGAAAACCTATTCGTTCACCCTAGTCTTCCATCAGGCCTCCTGCAATACCCTCCAACATTCCTGTGACACTGATGCCCAGCACTAAGCTCCATCATGACTAAAGATATTCAGATACGCCTGGCACAATGTCTTAAGTTTCAAGTGGCTGTAAGGCTTGAGGCTTAGCATCACTAGGTGCTACAGTTTTCAAATAGTAAAAACATATATTGTTGTCTATAGGGTTGTTAAAGAGTCAGCAGGTGGCCTTGCACAGAAACAATGCTGCACGTACATGTGCTTCCATAAGTCATTAAGTCAGTGAGCTCTAGTGGTTATTTAGCATATTGCAAGAATTCAGGCTAGTGTATTGTAATTTCCATGACTATTCTTTTTGGTCCGTTACTCAAGATAGGGACATGACACTTGGCAACACTATATTTTTATTATGGTGCCTTTTATGAATTCTACCTATTGTAACTACTCAGGCTTAACCTTCCTCTACAATGGCAACTCAAGTGTATAACTTAGCAAAATATAGGGACATGGCTTCAACAACAGCACTACAGCATTCCACAATTTCACAAAAGCTCATGAAATTCAACTTTAATTATTTATGTTATTTTGAAATATTTGGCTGCTTGTAATCTGGCAGCCTTTGAGCAAGAGATTAGAGAGTTGACACACACAGTCACTTTCTTTTCCATATTGGTTTTTCTTCTAGCTGGCAGCTCATCTCTCAGGGATAGACCCTATTCTCAGGGATATACCTAAACAGGCTGAACCCAGCAATCATTCAGTTGGCTACTGGGTTTTTCTCCACATTTTCCCTCCATCTCCCTTGTGCGGGCAGTGTCTCTGTCAGTCTCACACAACCCATATGTTTTCCAGTAGCAGGAGCACGCTCGGTGGCTCAGCTGCATGATTCACTGCGTTGGTGGAACCCACCGTCAACCCTCCCTACCAAGATGAGCTGTCAAGTGGTAGCTCTCTTGGCCATTGCTACCTCTCACATACAAACAGCCTGTCTCAATTCAAAGTAGGCCTCAAACAACACCTAATGTCTAACTCAAAATGCACCTGCTTCTCAGGCCCCACTTGATAGACAGGCCACCCCGAAGGTAACACCCAGCAGGGTTACCTAGAGAGCCCTGCCTCCATTCCAGTCTAGCCAAGGGCTTAAGTAAGCTACCAGTCCTCTTTAAATGCACTTGGTACTGCCCCTCCCAAACCTCCCACACACACACACACACACACACACACCCATACTCAACAAAGCCCTCTGGAGCTGCTCACTCCATCACAGCCCCCCATTTCACTATCCCCACCTCTTGCTCTCTGTGGTTGGTTTCAAACCCAACCTCTTGTTTCACTGTCACCCAGCCTCTCGCCATCTGGTTAGTGTTAAACCCTATGCAGTTACTCTGCCATAGTCTAGCAATGGATTTGCAGGTTTCAGGGTGTGCTATCCAGGGCAATCAATTAGAAATAGTTTAGAATTCAATTACAACTGCTCAGTTTTTCCTCCTATTTATCTAATTGTCATGTAATTGCTCTTTAATGCCTGATGATCAGGCCTCTGTAACCACTGAATATGTGTATTATCTTAATGTCCACCCTGACGTGGAACCTTTGTAAAGAGCTCACGCCAAAGGTCTTTCCGAAATACTAATTAAACAATTAAAGGATCATACTAAGGATTGATGAGGAGCCAGAAGGCAGATTGCCTTTGATGCTCCTATATCTCACTCAGCATAGTACTCTAATTTCACACCAGACAAAATATATTTGTCCAATTTGTTTTAAACTCCTCTTTTGTTTTACTGATTATAATGGAAGTAAGTAATTTGTTTCAAAGATTTATAATCTGAAGGGTATAAAGTATTGTTGTTGTTTTTCTGAAAGCATGACCTGTGATCTGTAACAGGTGACCTCTAGTTTCCCTAGTGTTGTTTTTAAATTCTATACCCATTCCCACCATTAGATAAGGGCCATTAATGATGTTGAACAGCAACAGTATACTAAGGTGTAAGGAGACAAGGAGGCTGTAGGCCCATAAGTGCTCCTGTCTCATTACCCATAATAAGTTAAGTTGTTTCCATTTAAAATATAATTGTCTAACTTTCTTTTGAATTCAATTTTACCTTTACTGATAATGACCTCAAGTGGCAGTCTGTTCCAGGGGTTCGCCACCTCTGTGTGTAAAGGCCTTCCCCTATCAGTACTGAACTTTTGTGCCTTAATGGTGATGGATGTCCCTGGTGCCCATGTTATCATTTTTTGAAGGTTAAAGCAATTCATTCAGCAGGTTGTTATCCTGCATTATGTTGTAACATATTAGTAGGTCACCTCTAATTCTACGTGTCTGAAGAAACATCAGTTTTAACTTAAGTAGTCTATCATTGTAATCTAGTCCTTTACAGGTATAAATAAGTTTAGTTGTCTGTCTGAATTTTTTAAATTCTATCTGAGGTTCCTTTCTTTATCAGTCCCCAGATAGGGCTTCCATAATCCAGCAATGGTCTAACATATGATCTATACAGTGGCATCACCACCCTTTCATCTCTGCTTTTAAAGTTACTTTTGATTGTCCAAAGTACCTTTTTGCTTTGTGCCACTTGGGCATTGCAATGCATATCATATATGAGTTTATTTGTTATTGTAATTCCTAAATCCTTTTCCTCATAAGATTTTTCTTTGTGTTTTTCCATTTGTGTAATAAACTCCTTCATTATTCTGGCACCCCAAATGCATCACACAGCACTTGTCACTATTAAAACTCATTCCCATAGAATTTGCCCATTTAACAAAACAATCCAAATCTGCTTGTAGTCTTATTCTGTCTTCTTCATTTTTAACAATACTTGCTATTTTAGTATCATCTGTGTATTAACTTAGCCGACTAGTTGTATTTTCCCATGTTTGATATTAATATCTGAAATAGCATGAGGCCCAAAACTGACCCCTGCAGGACCCCACTAGACACCGCCACCTCGGTGAGCAGTAACCATTAATACACATTCTCTGTGTCCTGTCACTCAGCCAACCTCTGACCCACCCCACAATTATATGGTCAATTTACACTCAATCAAACTTTGTATAATATCTTTATAAGGTACCTTATCAAATGCCTTGAAAAGTCCAAATATATACAGTCCACGGTTTCCCCTGTCCAGTGCAGCTCCTTTCTTTCATAAAACATAGCAAATTAGTTACACACCATCTACCTGACATAAAACCATGCTGGTCCATGTCCCTAATATCATGTCTTTCCATATGCCTCTGTATTGTGTCTTTGAGTAGGATTCCATTATTTTCCTGGTACCGATGTCAAACTTATGGGCCTATAATTTATGTGGTCAGCCTTGTTTCCTTCTTGCATATTGGAATTACCAGTGCCTCCAACCAATCAGGAGGCTCTTAGATTATCAGTGATTGATTTATTTTAGTTATTTATTTAGTTTTGTTAATTGGGTGATTGCACTAGCCATGAAATTACTATTTTCAGGCATGACCAGGAGAGTACAATGATCAAAGACAGGTACATAGCATGAGTACAGTGAAATTACAATAGTATTGGTCAAAACAGTCAGTAGTAATGAATCCATGCAGCCAAGACAATAACAATCAACAAAATTCACATAGAATTTTGGGCATAAAACTCACACACTCAAAGTTTAATGTAATCTAAGCGGGTTAGCTACAGTATATGGGGTGATAATAATTTTAACATATTTGATGAAATATTGTCTGGTCCTGCTGAGCGTGTATTTTTAGTCTTTTATTTTCTCAATAATAAGTTTAGTGCTAAATTCAAAGTCTGCATCCTCCCCTTTGGAATATTACCTACATATTCCGATTTTGCAGAAAATACAGATCCAAAGTAAGAGTTGAATGTATTTATGATTTCTTCTGGTGCTACCAGCAGTTTATCTGTTACAGTCAAGCTTAATCCTGAATTTAAGCTTCAAAGTGAGTTTACGTATCCATAAAAACTTTTAAGTTATCTTTATTAGCTTTGTAGGCTATGTTAAGTTCCATTGTTTATTTCTGCGAATAGTTTGTTTACATTTCCTCTGAATGTTTTTGCAGTTTAACCAGCTATCTTCAGTATTATTTTGCTTGTACTCCTTAGATTTTTTCATTTCTTTTTTACTCATTTTTTTAATGTTTTGTTAACTATTTAGGTTTAATGCATCTATTATTGTATTTTTTTACTTTTTGATGTTTCTGTCACATATCTCTAAATTTCCTTTTATTATTAACCACATTTCAGTAGCTGTTTTATTCTTGAGTTTTCTTCCCAGTTAATTTTGTTAAGATCTTCAAGGATCAGGCCATGTTTGCTGTATTAAATTTATAGATCTCTCTACAACCCTTTGCTATCAGGATACACTATTATGGTCACTGTTGCCTAGAGGTTCCTGAATTTTGTAACTTGTGACAGTATGTCATTTGTACTCAATACTAAGTCCAGTATTTTTCTCCTCTGGTTGGCTTATTAATGTGTTGTCTTATTGTCATGTCTTCAGTTGTTGTTATGAAAGCTTTACTTAGGTGGTTTGTAGCCTCCAGTGTATCCCAGGATATATCACCAACGTTTAGATCTCCCAGAAATAATACACTTCCCAACTAGCATGCTTTTTCTATTTCATCATGTATTTGTTTGACTATTTCTTGGTTTGAATTTTGTGGCCTGTAGCATGGTATTTTCTATGCTATTTTCTATGCTGTTTTCCCTTTTGTCTCAGTTTTGATCCAGTGTTTCAATATTGTTTCCTTCTTGTTTTAGTTTGTCATTTACACTAGTGGGATTTAATTTGCTTGATATATATGCCTACTCCTCCACCCTTTTATTTTTCTAGTCAAGGTAATATAGATTGTAACCTTGTATATTTCTACCCCAAATGTCCTTTTCATTCCACTATGTCTCAGTTATAAATCCCATATCAATATTATTATTTGTGTCCTGTAATATTGTTTCTAATTCCTCTTTTTCTTTTGCTGAATACTTCTAGCATTTGCTAAGTAGCAATTTATGTTTGGTATTTTATTAGTCCTTTAATTTTATTACTTCTTGGATGTTTTCTTTTGTTTTCTTTTGTTTTATTGTTAGTGGATTATGTTGATTATACTGACAGCTCCCTCCCCTTCTGCATCAATTTAAATGTTCCTTTGGTAATATATCAGTGATCATTGCTACTAGTATTTTTGTCCTAGATCCACTTAAGTGCAGGTCATCTTTAGGGTATAGATGTTTTGATTACAAAAGGCATCCATGTGTCAATAAAGTCAATTCCTTCACCCTTGCATTTATTCTGAAGTCTGGCATTTATTCACTAGATGGTGTTATTTTTTGTTGACACTTTATTATTGGTAATAGTCCTGAGATAACTGGTTTTGATTTTTGATTACTATGTTTTTGTTAAGTCCATTATGTCTTCCACAATGTCTTTTTCATGGTCCCTACCTACATTACTAATCCCTACATGTAACACTATCATTTGTTTAGTCAGTTGTTTTCCATAACGTTTGGTAGGATGCACTTCATATCATTAATTTTACCCTGGAAGGCAGTACACCTCCCTATTAGCTTTATCACCCCTGTGAGATTACTCTGTCCGTTCTACAGAGTATTGGTCTCCAATAACAAGTACAACTTCATTATTGTTTCTGTTTCAGCTAATGGAGCATATCTATTATGCAGTAGCAATTCTGGGTTCCCAAATGCTCTTCTGCCTTCTTTCTGGGCATCCTATCTACAATTGCCCAATCTGGCTCATCAGTATCTAGACTGTCCATATTATTAGAACTATCCTGGGCACTTTCCAGCTTGCAGTGTTCAGTTTGACATTCTCATTTTATTTTGTCTTTTGGCATTATGTTCATCGCTTGTAGCAAGTTTCCTTAGATTGTTGTTTCAGGTTTTAACCTCAGTTAACAGTTGCCCCAATTCAAGATGTTTTGGACAATATAGTTTGCTACATTTCCATTTGGGATGTTTGTAGTATACGTTAAACAACTGTTACATCTTTTTATAGTACCATCATTATTCAGTATTGTGAGAAAATTGTCTGATGGATTGTAGGCCACCATGTTATTTGTATACCAATATCACACCTTTTTAGTTGTATTATCTTACTCCTTGTCCTTCTTAATGTTTTGTTTGTAAGTACATAACCTTATGTATCTCTTACAGACCCTAATATAACTTTTCCTGTTGAATTACCTGGTTTTGTAGTTGTGCAGATTCCTGCCCTGCTGCCCCATGATGAATGTGTGCTCATCTGTCCAAGCTCGCTCTGCTTGCTCTACTGCCTTTTATACAGTCTGTGACCCAGAAGGTAGGCCCTGAGATCACGTGATTGCTTGATCACAGATTAGTGTAAAAACACCGAAGAAAACAGTAGAAATTATATATTTATTCCTCTGCATTTAGTTTTTGACTGTTGGTTTATTTACAAGTCAAAAAAAGCTGTGTTTAGAAACATCTTATAGTCTTTGCCTATGTGAAGAACTACAGCCCCCACACCCTTCCTGTTCACTGGTCCAGTTGTTATGCAGTGCCTGACTCCTTGCAGTACTCACTTCAGCAGTGATAGAAGATTAAATTAAAGTTTAAAATAAAGCTGGTTGTGCTCTAATGTTTTGTCCCACAGTATAGAAACTGTCTCACAGGTTTGTTAGTGCTAGCCATAGTGGGTCAACCCAGACTATTCTAGTCTTCAGAGTCATTAAATTCAAGTGTTCTAGATGATCTTTATATGTGTTGTCTCCCAGATGAATTAGACCCATGGTGAATCTACTTTGTATATTCTCTAAAGATTTTCCTTTCTCCTTCTTGAATGGACACCACAGCTGCGATGCATACTCTAAATGTGGGCAAACATAGGCCCTAAATGATGGCATTAAAACCATTCCGTCTTTGGAAATAATATCTTGTTTTTGATGGACCATATTATTTGTCTTGCTTTATTAGGAAGGAAACATGAGGAAGAATTTCTTCACAGAGACGGGTGGTAGACAAGTGGAACACCCTGCCAGAGGAAGTGGTGGGGGCTGAAACAATCACAGGATTTAAGAATGCATGGAATAGACATAAAGGAATTCTAGAGGTCAGGGGTAAGGGCAACAGACTTCTAGGAAAACATAAACTGAGCTTACAAGCTCAAATGGGCAGACTAGGTGGGCCATAGGCCCTTATCTGCCGACACTGTCTATGTATCTATATATCTATGTATTAATAGTTTGGTTAACAGTCCTAACATGACTTCCTGAGCTCACTTCCAAACCGGGTCATCAGCATGGCAGCGCAATGCTCTGCTGATAGTCCATGGGCTGGCCTCAGAGCCTAATAATTAGAGTCAATGATCCTACCAAAATTGGTGAAATTCTGTTCTCTAGCTTTAAAGTCATAATTGCTCAAAATTCTGCAGTTTACATTATTGTGAATGTAATTTTAAATTTCCCCAATGTTTGGAGTCTTATAATTCAGTTACCTTTAAAGACAGATATCTGAAACTTGGTATACTTCTGTATGGACCTTGGTAAAGCCACCATTACAAAGTTGATGCAATTTGGACAAGTACTTTTAGTTTACATAATTGTAAATGTAATTTTAAAATTTCCAAAAGTTTGGGGGCTTATAACTTAGTCACCTTTGAAGACAGAGATCCTTAACTTGGTACACTTTCAACATTTCATTGAAGTGAAATTGGCACTTCACCAGAATTTTGTTTGCGGAAGATACATTTTACCATTCCTACCTGTCCACTTCCTCAGGGACTGTGGTAGTCTCAAAGCTATCTGCTGTTTCACTTCCTAGCCTGCTTTGGCTGTTGCTTTTGCTTATCTGGTTTTCAAAATGGGCTCACTAAGATGTTTAAGTAGTCCCAAAATTATTCATGCATGTATAAATCTTAACACTAAATTAATTGCATTTCTGATGGCTCAGCTGTCTACTACCAAGGTAGAGTAGAAAGCTGGGCCATAAAGAAATGTAATTACTGCAGTGCTGTCAACAGGTCACTTTGCACAATTATCCAAATAAACTCATTATTTGAACTGCTTTAGGAGTTTGAGTCTCCTCATTATTTGCATTCAAATTGAACCTTATGGCCTGACGTTGGTCCATTCTAACAGTTTATCTAAATCTTTCTGTAATATGGCAGAATGTATTTGTCATGCTGTATTTCCTTGCTTGGTGTCATTGGCAGAACAAAGTACACCAGCTGTCTATTCCATCATTTGTGTTCATTGAATAGATCTGAAAAGCACTGGATCCAGAACTGACCACTGTGGTACTCCACTCTAGACCACTCTTTTTTCTGACAAATATCTGTTAATACATAATGCCTGGGTGTGCTCTGATAACCAGGATCCCATCAATTTATTAGAGCATGATCTGGACCTAAGGATGTTAGCTTACTAACGATGCCTCTATGTGATACAATATCAAAGGCCTTACTAAAATCTAACAGGATGACATCTGCAGGTATTCCATTTACCAAGTTTTACTTAGGTGCTCATAGAAACTTAAGAAGTTAGTGACACATAACCTCCTTTTTGAAACCCATGTTGACTTGTATGCTCAAACTGTCCATTATTCAGATGTAGTTCAATTTTGTCTTTTATTATAGATTCCATGATCTTGCTACATATTGATATCAGGCTTATTGCAATGGTCGATAATTTTCTACAGGTTCGTTGTTCCCTTTTTATATGGATGTGATTTTAGCATGTCTTCAGTCCAGGTACTTCTCCACAATTATTATTGCCTTATTGAATATTATTAGTAGATGTCATGATACTTTGTATGCTCCATTTTTAATATTTTCACTGATATTTGGTCCAGATCCATGGCTTTATTACTGTCTAGTTTTTGTATTTTACCCATGATGTCTTCCACTGTTACATTTATATTCGTTTCTTTAATGATATGATTATATGTTGTATTCAGATAATTTATATTTGTAATCCCATGATGTATAGAGGCAAAATAGTTATTGAATGTACTGGCTATGTTAAGTTTATCAGTTATTTTGTTTTTATTTGTTATTAGGGGTCCAGCTGTATTACTACACCATTTGGATGGGTTTACATAAGTAGAATTCCTTTGTGTTTCCCTTTCTGTTAGTTTTGTTTTAATTTCTGTTTTCCTTTCCTAATTGTGTTTCTTTACTGAACTTTTGTATTTTAACTTGTGTCCTGTTTTCTGCATCCTGATAAAGGCTTTATATGTTTTTCTTCCATACATATCAGCCTTGTAAACTTATAATTCACCATGATGGAATTTTTCCTTTTTTGTACCTTTTTCTTGTGTGGGACATATTTATCTCTTCGTTCAATTATCTTATTTAAAAAGTGACTCATGTGTGTTATTATGTTCAAGTTGAGCTCTTTACGTGAGTCCCTTAATTCTTGTTTCAGTCCTTCCCAGTTTGCTAGTTTGTAGTTATATTAGTATGGTGTTCCCATTGGGCATATTTTTGCCTACTATATGGAGAAAAGGAGTTGTGGTCAAGTACTTCCAAGTGGGTCTTTTACTGAGCAATTTAATATTTTACTCCTTTGAGGATAAAACCATGTCCAGTATATTTGTTCCTTCTAGTTTGTGTACATTCTGCATTATGTTATTTTGAATTATGCATCGTCATTTATGCGGTGCCATCAAAAGCAAAACAAGAGAAGCCAGCAAGGAAAGCCACTGACCACCTGCAAAACTTTCAGCAAAGGACCACAAGGAGAGTGAGCAAGTACCAAGCAAGCTTGATGGCAACTTCAAAATCCATGCAAATCCTGGTTGAACAATTGCTTCTAAAGTGACTGCTAGCCTAATTAACATCTCACGTGTACAAGTGAATAAAATATGTAGACTGAGGTTTACAGGGGTCTGAGGCTTAAAAACGTGTCCAAGGGTGCATGTAGTCATCTCTGCAAACTTTTAAAATCATTATGCAAGCTTATAAAATGGGGTTGAAGAAAGTGATGAAATCTAAAACGTCCATTAGTCAAAACACATCATGGAATCATTGTTTTATTTCCTAGAAATGTCATAGTTTAAACGAACCTGTCCTAATCTACTATGCGTAGCAGCGCTTTCTCAGTAAGGTATAATCCATGGTCAGGTGTGTGGTAGAACTGTAATAACTAAACAGCCTGGGTGGGTTGTGAGTGCCTTGGGCTTTCAAACACTGAGGAAGTGAGGTCATTACAGCACTGATGCACACCTGAGTGGACTATTATACTTCCAATATTCAAAAATGGTCAAAAGTTTTTAAAAGAAACCCTTTTCAATTAAAATCCAAAACATTTTAAATCCAGTAACACACAACAGTGGACAGTTTGTTTTTAAATAAATGCATTTCCCAGAAATCTATTCAGACTTTATTGTCAAACTCAAGTACAAGATATTCTACTGTATTTCAAAGGTTTTGTCTTTTTTGTTCTCATTCCAAGAACCCACACACAAGATATATGTGAGATCTCCAAACTGTGACAATGATGGGCTCTTCTGACTAAAAATAAATCAGGTTGCCAACCTAAATATGGGACACATTTGTGCTAGTGTAACATAAACTTGGTTATCCCCCTCACAGTGCTACCCTTCAAATAAGACATTAAATTGAGGTCCTGTATATCCAGTTATGGTGGTTGTCCAGTTGGATTATGTTATCATTTTAAAAGAGTAAAGATTTAACCAAGTACTGTTTTGGGTTAATATAGCCTCTTTCAGTAAACTGATTCTAAAGCCAAGTGCCCACAACTGTCTGGAGAATACTGCTACAGGCATAAAGACATAATTGTTTGTCTGCATAAGGACATAGTACTAATGGTATTACTTTGTGAATGATTTTTGAGATACAGTACTCCCTCACTGTAATGAATGAATTCAGAGCTATAGCAGCTGTTCGTTATAGCCTGCCATTCATTACAACAAGGAACACTAAATTTACTACTCAAACATACAAGCACTAATTAAATACAGCCAAGCATTAGTAAGTGTGCTGCAAGCAAACTTTATTTCATACTGTAAGCAGTACTTCAAACACTACAACTTTAATTAACTAATAACAAAATAAATTGTACAGTACTATAAAAATCATTTCATTTCATTTACAAAGTTCAGTGATTTTTTTGAACTAGTGCCGTCCTGACTGAGATCAGGGGATAAGATAACAACTGGCATAACTGCAGTACCTTCAAGGAATCTGCCTCCTCCTAACACTCCATCCAGGAGAAGCATGTTTCTAGTCCTTTGATCGCTTTGGTGCCACTCTGTTTTCTTCTTCTTCAGCTGCCCACTCTCTTTCTCTTTCTCTCTCTCTTCATCACTTCCACTCTCACTCTGCCCACTGTCATCCTGAGAGCAATTGAGACCATGGGCACAATTGCATCATCACTAAGCTGCTCTGTTGTTGCTAGCTTATCGTTGTTAAAACCAATCCTAAATCAGCTCTCCTGCTTCTTCAGGATGTTCAATGATGTTCAGATCAGTGGCTAGTTTTACTATTTTATTGGTGTCATCAAGGTCATCCTCATCACACTCTGTGGCAGTGTCAGGGTGGTTCAGTGCAGGAATGAGCGTCGCATCCCAGCAATGCTGAAAGGTGCCCTCAGAAACAGAAACCCAAGCTGCACCAGACAGGTGAATAACATCTTTTAGTGTAAGTGATTTCAGAAATGCAGTCACAGAATCACTTGAGCAGCAGATCCCAGAGCAGTCATTTTCTGTAATGTTTTTAAAAGTAACAATTATGCCTCCATCTAATGGCTAGATATGGGCAGTTGTATTTTTGGGTAGAAAACAGTTTTATTCTCCCATCCTGTGACTTCAGTGGTGCTAAAGGTGGTGGGCAGGACACTGCTCCATGAGAGTAGGGTTTCCTAGGGCAGATGAAGTGATCTGATGTGGGCTGTTACTGAAGGCACAAAGACTTGTCAAACCAGTTTTGAAACAGCTTGGATGTCATCCAAGCATTTCTCAAACTGCTGTATTCAACAGGAGGAAGTCATGTTCAGATGATGGAAGCATTGTGGAGACCTAAACTTGCCAATGCAGAGTGGTTTCATTTATGAGAGCCAGTGGCATTAGTGCACAACAATATGTGACCTTATCTTCTGACACTTTGAAACCCTTTGATGCATTATTTTCACTTTTAGCAGCTAATGTGACATCTGGAAAACACTGCCAAAACAGGCCAGTCTTGTCACACTTCTAGATCTGATCCCTGTATACTCTCCATACTCAATGATTTTCTTAAGTTTAGGTAAGAACTCAGCTGCTGCAGTATCATCACTGGATTGTTGCTCACCAGTGATACAAATACGGCAAATGATGTGTCAGTGCTGAAAATGCCAAAGCCAGCCAGTAGACAATTTGAATGTGTTCATGTCACCATACAGCTCAGTGGCAAACTGGTTAGCCTTTTCATGGACCAATGAGCCAGAAACATGGACTCCATTCAACCACTGTTAGCTAAACCATATCTGGGTCACCTTATCAATGCCAGCCTCATCTGCCTTTCGCAGCTTCTTTCAGGTGAGATGCACTGAGAGCACTTGAAAACAAACTCTAATCACCTCATGTATCTCACATGCTTGGTGGCAAAAAATCAATCTTGGGACTCACTCCGCCGTGTATCCAAGACCTACTCTGCCTGAATAATGGCACACATCCCACCAGAAGATCTGAACACCAACCTTTTCAGGTCCCCAGATGCTGGACTGCTCAGGGACAAAGATCTTTGCCTATTGTGCCCCTACCAGTACAGTGCCCTTAGCTTACCCATTCTATCCTCCACATCACTGAGCTTTCAAATCTATGTTTTACGCTCACCTCTCAGCCTCCAGCTCCTGTGACTGCTTTGACTAAAGGCTTTTCCCTCTGACTGCTCTTGCAGTTGTCCATCCCTCTCCATGACCCCTCACTTGACAAAGACACTGGAGTACCACTAACTGGTCCTGTCTGCTACTGAGTTTTCTCCTCTATCTCATCCTACTTTTCCTCCTTATCTTTCCTTAAATGCCTCTGAGTTTCTTTCTTCTTGTAAATTAATTATTCCTGATTATTGCAGCCTTTGTAAATTGCTGACCATTTTGTTATAACATGTCTTGTTGTTATGTACTTTTATGACGTGGAACCTTTGTAAAGAGCCTTGGCTCAAAGGTATTAATTTCTAGAGCAATAAACTAAACTAAACTCTCTGAGTGGGTCCTCTTGCTTTGTCAAGTGCATATAGTGGACTTGGAGTACCCAGTTTTGGCAGAAAGTTTTTTTGCTTTCTCCACTGTTGAGCCTGTCAAGGATCTCAAGCTTCCTCTTCACAGAATATCCCAGTCACTTCATTTTGGAAGTAAGATCAGGGCATAGTGTAGTTTAACAGTGCAAATAGTTTAATGATATTACCAGCATGTGCCTAATTAATTACAATTACTGTGCTATAAGACAATACTGCAGGTACTTGTCAGGGCAAAGCAGTTAAATGTTAACAGCTTGGCGTGGTACAGTACTTAGCAGTCAGCTGAAATCATGTTCTTTGACAGGGAGCCAAATGAAGCATTCGTTATAGTGAGGTTTGCTATAACGAGGGAGCACCTAATATTTACACTATGGTCCGGATATTCAAAGGTTGTGCCATGCGCAATAGGGTTGCGAGCGCGAAGTCCAAAAGTCGCCATTTGCGATATTCAGCAGGAGGCAGTTCGCCACCGAAAACATGCTGAGCAACAGCGCAATGCAAAGGAAGGCATAGCAACTGGCGTGAGTGGAGCCATGCATAAAGAAGCGTAATGCAGGGAATTGAAAGACTTGCGCATTGCGCAATAAGCGGAACTGCCGGAAATTCGCACTAGCGGAAATGAGCCAAAATAAAAGGCTCAAGGAAGCGCAAGAACGCTACAAGGATGCCAAGTGGGGTAGAGAGAGAGAGAGAGAGAGAGAAGACAGACAGACAGACAGTGACAGGCTAGGCAGGCAAGGCAAGCGTGGGCCATAGGCTGCAGAGGCCAGTGGGGGTGCCCGTGCAGTGGAAGTAGCAGTCAGGACAGCGGGGTAACACAGCAACACCAGCCGGGGGTCAGAAGCCAGGAGATGGACAGTGCCAGCTTCAACATGGAAGCTGTAATGAGGGGTGAGAATGCAAGCTGCAGGGGACAAGGCCGTGGAAGGGCCGTCAGCAAATACGCCCCCAACAGGCAATACCGTTGCCCGCATCAGCTATGAGCTGTACACAGATGTAGAGATCGTGGGCGGTACCGCCTGAACAGGGCAATACTGAGGCGGCTCTGTGAGCTGTGCAGTGATGTGATGCAGGCACCCTCACGATGGAGTCATGCTCTGTCAGTGGAGTCCAAGGTGACAGCCTGCATGTGCCTGCTCGCCACGGGCACCTTCCAGAGGCCGACAGGGGACACCACAGGCATCACACAGTCAGCTACATCACGCATACTCACCCAATTCCTCAGCGACTGCTGCCACATGCCGCGGAGCACATCCATTTCCCCCAGCACCGCGGCAGAGCATACAGCAAACATGCAGGAGTTCCACAGGGTAGCACGTATGCCTGGCATGCTAGAGGCCATAGACTGCACCCATGTGGCCATTCTGACGCCACCTGGCCCGATGGGGCTGCATATAGGAACAGAAAGGGCTTCTCAGTGTCAACTGCCAGGTGGTGTGTGATGCCACTGGGCGCATAAACAATGTCTGTGCCACACACCCTGGTGGAGCACGTGATGCCTTCATATGGTATCAGTCTGCACTGTGCCATCGATTCGAGAGTGGGGACATCCCCACAGGCCATCTAGTGGGTGAGTACGCATGTATGGAATGCAAACTCAGGGCAAGGGTGGAATGCCACAGGTGCCATGGTAGTGGCACACAGGATATGGGCAATATGGACCTGAACATGATACTGATCTCCACTATCTCCACACAGGTGACAGCAGATACCCCTCCGTCCTGGCTGCTCACGTGCAGTGCCCCGCCCACCATCGCAGCAACACTATAATGAGGCACATGCTTCCACACGCAACATCATAGGGTGTTTGGGATGCTCAAGGCACGCTTCGATGCCTAGACACCTCGGTGCCCTATAGTACAGCCTCAAAAGGCCTGTGGGATATTCCTGGCCTGTTGCATCCTGCACAACATGGCCAAAGACTGTGGGATAGCCCTACAGGTTGAAGAGGGGACAGCGATGGGAGCGCCAGTGGCGCCGGTGTTGATGGTGATGAGCAGCCCCCCTAGGATGGCGGGACCCCGACTGATCCGGCAGGCCCAGCTGCACCGGACACCATCACAGAGGAGCACTATGCACAACACAGGTAAGTCAAGGGGACATGTGCAACCAACACTGTCCATCGCCAAACCACAGGCACATAGGGTAACACACCAGGGTGCATGACGGCCAGGGGTGGAAGGGTCCAGGCATACAAACATACCATCAGGGAGGGTGAACACTCTATGGACACACACACACAGGCACAGAACAACATGGGCAGATGCACAGCACAGCAGAACCGACATTGCTAACACACAGAACCACCGACCACCCCCACCACCTGTACTGTCCAAATCGTGTGTGTCAGATGCTGGGCACCCTTGCACCTTGGTGTACAGTACAATGCAGGCATCATCATGCACAGCACCTGTGGACAACAGTTGGGAGGGTGTGCGGGTGGTCCGTGTGTCGGCGTGTTGAGCAGAGCACCCAGCAGTGCACTGCCCACCATGACACACATTGCACACAGGGCAGCACCAGATGGGGCCCGCACTGGGAGACAGGTCAGTCATGTAGCACTGTCCCACGGCCACCGTGGATGCATCAGGTGACCCGCCGTGACCCAACAGCCCTGGCAGGCTGAGCAGGGGCCACATAGGGTGGCACTGTTGGACCACCAGGGTCCCACTGCGAAACATGACCTTGCCCACACAGGGGTCTGCAGCATGCCGAACAAACCTGCACCAGGGTGCTCTGGATGCCCACAGCAGAACCGGCGTCGACAGGCCTGGTGTCGCTGCGGCGCGGGAGCGGGAGTGGAGAGTGAACTGTGTGGGTGTGCGGTGCAGGGCACCTGACTGTGTGCCCAATGCGCCCACACAGAGACCACTGCCTGGGTCAGCCTGTCAATGGCGGTGGTCACATCTGTCCCGCATATGAACCAGCTCTGCGGTCCAGAGCACACTCCCTGGTGTGCCGCTCCACAGCCACAGACAGTGCCTCCACGGACATTGCAACCCGCCTCTGCTGCTGTACTGATTCCTGCAGCAGGCGGGTGTGCTCATCAATGGGTACTGTGCCCCAACAGCATCCTGTCCCCAGGTGTGGCAGGTCCTGATGCACAACACCCCTTGAGGGTGGGCGCTGTTCGCCAGGACCAGGAATGGGTGGATCAAGGGCGGTGGACATGTGCCATCACTTGACACTGTACCCCCAGACCTGGTGGGTGACTGCTGCTGCTGCCCTCCAACCGCTGTGCCCAGGGTCCACTCATTCCACCGCTGTGGCCACAACAGTGCCAGACACCTGCACAGCCACGGTGCTGCCCCACGGTGCCGACAGGCACAGCCTGGGACTGTGCCAACATGCTGGTACAAAGTTGGAACCAGAAAGGCCCAGGGCATGTGCTGGCCTGCTGTGTGTCGTCATGGGACACACTCATATCACTGCCCATTGCAGTCCACTGCATCATCAATGGTGCAGGTCGTGCTACAGCCACAATCACAGCGTGCTGGCATGCTTGCATGCCAGACTGCTGAGACACGAGCCATGCACCCCCACACCCAATCACCGACACCAGAGTTGGTGGCCCAGTGCATGCTGCTGCAGTGCATGCTGGCTGGTGACAGAGGTGGATGGACCCTCCTCCATGTCCAGCAGGTCATCATCACTGCCTGGACCCACCACCACCGTCTCCTGAAGACGAACAGGATCTGTAACAGAAAGAGAGTACATGTGAGTGCATGTGAACAACCCCCCAACACCACCACCATGTCATACCGTGCAGTGATGGGCTTCCACCTGTCTGGAATCCACCTCCTGGTATGCCCTCAATAGCGCTCCACTGCATTGATGCAGCCAGTCTGTCCTCAGCCGGGTCAGCTCCAACACCGCTGTCTGGCCCGCCCAGTGCCAGCACATGCCGCCCTGAAGGCTGCCACCTTCTCCTTCACCCTCCTGCGGTCTGTCCCCATCTTCTTCTTGCATTCCTGCACGGAGGCTGGTGGCTTCCATGCAGGTTCACGGCCCGAGCTACCCCTCCCGTGCAGCCACACAGGACTGAGGGGTGCCCGCCGTTCACTCAGTAGTGGCTCCTCCTCCAGGTAGGCCTGGAAGAGGGCCTCTGTCTCTGCTGTGGTAAAGTTGGGCCTCCTCCTACGCCCACCATCCTCACCTCACCTTGTCTCTGCTCGGTCATGGCGATCTGTATGGGGGAAGTGGACACCTGTCACTGTGCAGTCTACAGCATTTTCCCATGACCATTGTCCAGAACATCACACAGCATGCAACTCACCTCTCACCTGCAGTAACCGAATCTGGCCAGTGCAGCACAATGTCGCCTATTTATAGAGCAATGCATGTAAATGAGGTGTTGCAACTTTAATGACATGCTAATCTTGCTACTGCGCCTTTGAATGGCTGATCAGATGATTTGCATGTGTCGTCTGAATATCGCGCCATTGCACTTGCGCAATTCGTTTGAGCCGGCTGAGCCAATAGCGCAGATCTGTGACTGTGCAGTACACTGCATTGCGCATGCCCAGGTAGCTCACTGGACATCTGCCGTGCTGCTGGCGTGCTGTGCGCAATCAGCAATTCAGGCCATGGCCACCATTTGCCAGTTGGCGCTACAGCACTGGGCACTATATGGCGCTGTGGCACTACTGCGCAATAGTACACTGTGGCACTGTCATGCGGGTGGTCGGTCGGCGCGGGTTGCGTAGATGTCAGATGGTGCTCTGCGTGGCCTTGCGTCATTGCCCCATGACCTGGTGCCTAACCTTTGCCCCCTTGCACTATTCGGCTGCCATGTGGCATGCCTATTGCGCTGTCTAGTGACAGGCGCTATGTGGTGACGGGCCTGTACGTAACAGGCTATTGCAACCTATGGTGTTCTATTGCGCAACAGTTCCATCTGAGGTTACTGCGCTGTGGGGCACCATATTGCCTGCTGTTAACCTGGAAGCATGGCACACAGGAGGGCAGTGCAATGGAGCCTGGTGGAGGTGGCCAACCTGGTGGCCTTGGTAGAAACCCACTATGGGGCACTGTATGGTGAGCCCCTCACCATAGCTAAAAGCTACAGGTCTGGCTGCAAGTGGCCAATGACCTGGTGGGGGTCACTGGGCAGCGCAGGTCAGCTGAGCAGTGCGGCGCAGTACAGTGACCTCTGAAGGAGGGATACTGGCTTCATGGCTACGGTCACGTGCCAGGAGGGCGTGGTGCCTAGGCCAGGTGGGTGTATCATCTATGCACCTGTATTCTCTGTAGGGTGTGAGTGTGTTTTGGTGGCTGTGCATAGGTGATGGCTCTGCCATGGTTGGCTGTGTCAGTGTGTGCAGGTGTGAGCTGCATGGGTCTGGCTGTGTGGGCAGGCACTCTCACTGGGGCAGGGGCAGTCTGCTTTGGAGTCACACTGGTTTTCTCAACATTTGTCTCCCACAGGAGGCGGAGAGGATGCAGGCGCGGGTGAGGAGGGCCGTGCCAGAGCCCTGGTGCCGGTCGGTGGTGCTGTGGGTGGTGCGCCCAGCAGCAGCAGCAGCAGACACAGCTGCTTGAGGGTGTGAGTATCATTACTTCATGGATGTTATTGCATGCTGGGGCATGACCACCAGCCATGCACAACACAACCATGCATGACACAGGTGACATTCATCACTGTCCAGTGTCACAGCACATCTGTGTATGCGTCACTGGTGGTCCATGCATGCACTGGGCACATGGCTGTGGGACTGGCATCGCACCACGTTGCCACGTCACTTGACAGCCTTGTTTGTGCTGTGATGTACGTGGCTAGTGTGTGTGTGCAGTGGTGCACATAGCTGGTGCCACCTGGTTGGGCTGGCCATGTGCATATCCACTGTGGGTGGGTGCATACCATCACAGGTGCGGGACATTGGGCATATGGCTTGCAGGTTGGGTGGTGTTCAGTGTTGTGGTCAGTCACAGCCATTGACTGTGTTCGTTTTCCTAGGCCTGACTGTGCTCGCGCATTGAGCGTGCCTTGCAGCGGATCCACCAGGTGTCATCAGACAACACGGCTATACTGGCAAGCATCCAGCGCCATGGCCTCAGGAGGCGGAGCCAACCATGGCGGCACCAGGCGGAGGAGGACCAGCCTGCTGGGCCTTAAGCCAGATTCCCTTCCCACTACCCATCCTCCGCCCTCCTTCCCTCTCCAAGTTGTTCATCCCTACCCCTTGCCCACCCCTACCTTGTACCCCACCTCCTGTAAATAGTTCTCTTGTTGGTTTTGTCATTTACATTTTTATAATACATTGATATTTTGATATGAATACTGTGTTGGTCTCTGATTTGCAGCTGGCTATGGTTGCTCAGTTGCAGTGGTGTGCATGCCATCTGGGGTGGTATGGTCCTGGGTGTGTGTGTGTGTGTGTGTGTGTGTGTGTGTGTGTGTGTGTGTGTGTGTGTGTGCATGGGAGGTGTCTCCAGTGTGGCAGTGTCTTTCTGTTGGTCTTGCCATCTGCTGCCGCCCACTGCTGGGTGCACAGGGTGGGTCTGGCTTGTATGCTTCTCTGCTACAGGGGTTGGCGTGTGCGGGCGGGATGCATGGTGTTTCCTGCAGTGCCAGTCACTGCACATGGCTGGTGTCTTGGGGTCATGGTGCAGGGTGTGCTGTGCGTACAGGGGCTGATGTGCACTGTGGTTGTCATCCCCTGTGTGTGGCAGTCTCAGCCTGCCAGTGGTTGTGCTAGGGGCATCATGGCCCTGCTGTGCTTTGTTGGCTTGTCCCCAGGGGCCAGTGGATCATCCATCCCACCCCAGTGATGCTGTGCTTGGGGTGTGCAGGTGTCTTGTTGGTTCTGCAGTGTGTTCCTGTGCCATATGTGGCATGGCTGTGGTGGGCCCCAGCCTGCCTCCCCTGGATGTGCAGTTCCATTGCTCTGCGGGAGGGCTCTGCTTGCGCTATGGCACCTCTGGACTGCTCAGCTGGGCTGCCCTGGTGCGCTATAAGCGCAACCTTTCTCTCAACTTCTCCTTCCCTGGTTGCGCTATGGCGCAACCTTTCTGCTCAACTTCCCCTTCCTGGTTGCGCTATGGCGCGGTTGTGAATATTCAGACATTGGCTGCTTGCGCACTTTGTTCTGCTCCATGTTTGAATATAGCATCTGTTGCACATATCATTGATTTGTGCTTGCTCCTGCTGTTGCGCACATTTTGGGCGCAGTTTGAATATCCGGGCCACTATGTACAAATGCTAAATAAATACAAACTCTATTTCATGCCATCCCAATTATGGTGTAACTAATATTTGTTAAGCATTTCTTAAAATTCATTTAAAACACCTGCTCTTTTGCTATTGCTGTGTGCCATAGCCTAAGCACTACAATACCCATTATCTCAATGAACTCCTGACCCCTATGTCCCAATCAGAGCATTGAGGTCTAAGGCCAGGGTCTTTTGAGGGTGCCATATTTACCATTGGAAGTTGGCCAGTGATTGGGCTTTTGTGGTGGCTGGCCGTGCTTTAAGGAACTCATTCAAAGTAACATTCAGTAGGAACAAAGAATGCTAAGGAGAAAAAAGGCCTGATGACCATCCAGGCCCATCCAGTTTGACCCTACATATTAATCCCCAAATACCAGCCCACTATTCCAGAGTAGAATTTCCTGAACCACCCAAAACCCCATTGAATTTATCCCACCCTGCCTGGAACCCTGGCACACTGCCAGCGTCACACCTTTACTAGGCATGCCATTCCAACTCTCCACCACCTCTCTGCAGAAAAGACATCCTAATATATTTTTTCAACTTACCCCTCTCAGCTTATAGTTGAGCCCCCTAGTGAGTGTGGTCCCTATCACTATAAACACCTGTGCTGTGTCCTACCTGTTAACACCACCATAAAGCTTTATGGTTCTATCATCTGTCTCCCTCTCTCTCCTGGTTACCAGTGCCTCTGGGATTGGGTGCCGTATAAATAAACATTGCCACGCCTTGTCTGAGAATATATATTCAAGATCTTTAACCTCTCCATATATTCCCTCTCAGAACACCACTTATAATCTTTGTTGCACTCCTCTGTACTGATTCCAGACTTTCACTGTCTTTCTTGAGATGAGGGACCAGAACTTGATGCAGTACTCCAAGTGTGGTCTCAACAGTGATCTATACAGAGGCAGGATCACCTCTCCGATCAGCTAGTAGAAGCAGTAGTAATTTTATTTATGTGGTGCCCATCTCTGCAGACTCTGGGCACCTTACAATATAACATATTCAGTAACATTAGGACAGAAAAGTAAAACAGATATACCAGTCACAAAAAAAAATACATATCACAATAATAAAATTTCAGGTGGTAACTCAGTAATAAAATAACTTCTTCACAGTTATGGGTAGGCCAGGCGAAGAGATGGAATTTCAGTCTTGTTTTTAAATGAGGCCAACGAATGGCTTCTCTGAGATCCAGCGGGATTGTGTTCCAGGGTTCAAGACTGCTAGTACAAAAGCCTGATCCACATGTTGTTTCAATCATGCTTTGTGACCTTGTGATTGCCATGGCAGCAGATTAGAAAGCAATTTGACCTGCAAGGACTCAGGATTTCTGACAGGTAACATGGGCCCATATCATACAGGGCTATATAGAAACAAGCTCACCTTTTTTCATATAGCTTTTTCCTGGCTGGTTGATGCAGGTGGGCTCTCAGTCCAGCCCCACCTCCTCTGAACCGCTAAGCCCAAGATCCCCATATATTGCCCCCATCAGGGCTGGGAATGGGAGGGCTGTCCTTCTCCCTCACACCGGTGATTCTCATCCAGATTGGACCGGGGTCCAGGTGATGGTGCTAGATGGAGATAAGCATGCAGGGCTTCATGTAGCCTGCACCAACAATTTTGTTTCTCCTTACTCCCCTGCCACTGCGACACATAAGCATGTGTGTGCATGGAGGTGCACACATGCTATAGAGCCACAGCCTCTCCCTTTGTGTCCCTCTAACTGCTTGCACTACCCCAAGACCTCCATCCTGGGGCAACCAAGGGCAAAGTCAGCAAATCCCCACCCTGGGAGAGGAGAGCTGTCCACTGGATGCTCAATCCTCTCTGCCCAAGCCGATTCCCAGTAACTCAAGCCTGTTCCCGAACTTGGGTTACTGGCACAATGAAGGTAAGGCACACAGAGCCTCAGCCCTCTACACCACTGGACTGGCATAGCACAAGCCCACCTTAAAGTTGATGCACCACTGAACAGGCAGCTAGTACAATTCACAGAGCATGGGCATGATATGGTAGTAGCGAACAGCTCTGACAAACAGTCTGCTGCATTTGCAACAGCTTCAAGCAGCACATCAAACCTGTTGATGGCCCAAGATATAAAGCATTGCAGTAATCTAGCCACAATGCCACAAAAGCATGAACTAGGGTCTTCAGATCATCAGTGCCAAATATGGCTTTATCTAGGCGATGTTTCTAGGACAGAAAAAGTTAATGTGAATCACCGTCACCATCTAGCACTCAGCGTCAGGCCACTGTCCACAATGAGCCTGATTTTTCATCTTGTTGGCAACCATAACCAGGGACCCTCAAGTAATAAGAGTAATAATAATCTTTATTGTTCGCTCTTAAATAAGTAACAATCATTACAATTGATACAAAGAACAGAACAATACATACAAGAGACAAAATTTAAATTGCAATTAGCATTAAAGGAGGATGTAAAATATCCTAGTAGAAGTCATGTGTTAAAACAGTAATCTAATAAACAGCATAGCATACAGAATTTAAGAGCCTCAGGTCCCAGTGAGGAAACCTTTCATAAACATCCTTTCCTAATTTTCTGTATTCTGACCATTTTGTTATTCTGGAAATTGTAAAGTCATCTTCAGCTATAAGTAATATTAGAAGAATCATATTATCATCAGCAGGCAGAAGGAAATCCAAGATTGGGGCAATCCATGTTTTCCTGGCCTTGTTGTACCAAGCACACTTCAATATAACATGTGAGATCATCGATTATCAGTTTGTCACAATTACAAAACATGTCTTCCTTGCTTGAAGAATTCACCAATATAAATATAAATACCCCTGCTCCTGAAATATAGGTGCCTTACTTACAGAGTCGAAATGTGAACATTTCAAAGATAATCCATTAGGAAAAACTGCATCACTCATAAAATTCTTGAAACAGGGTCCCACAGATTTCCCTGTTCTAAGTGCTGCTTGCTCTTCCCCCACTCATTAATGTTATGAAGAGATGCCAGTGAGAGCATGGGGGCATGCTCCATTATAATCAATGGACAGCAGCTTTTGCATCAATTTTATATATTATCATGACCACTTGGTGATGAAGCGTGGGCACTGGTCGACTAACAAGGGCGTTGTGATGGGCCGGTGCCGTTCGTACAATGGCCATGATAATATGAAATGATGCAACTGCTCTGCCGGTGAACACAATGGATGCTCCTCACTCCTCACTGACCTCATCATAACATTAAGGCACGAAGTGGGCGAGAACACGCAAGGCGAAATCTGTGGGACCCCTTTCAGGCTGATGATCAGTGTTTTCTATGGATGATCTTTGGAAATGTCTGACAATTCTCTTGAGGTGGGAAGGCACCTATATTCAGGTGAAGGAACTAACTGACTGTGAATCTCTTTAAGGATTTAAGAGAATCTGACAGACAGGACATGAAATTGATCCTTTTTATCTAGTATATGCCTTTCTATCAATTGGTTCCTTAAAAATCCAAATAGTATATGATTTAATGATTGCAATCATTTCTGCTTTACCACTTGGAGGATTTAGAGTCTGCAATTTCAAATAAGTCTGTATCATTATAAAAGGCTTATATTTTTGAATGTGATTTATATTTGTAACTTATCATTATATTATTTTTACCATAGTGTGCCAGAGCCTCTAAATGGTATAGTGAAAGAATCTTGTAGACATACAGGGCCAGCTTCCAGAAGGGGATGCAAGGCTTGCGTTAAAGCCCTTTGTGTGGCATGAGGGAATGAATGTGCCAAAACCCCTTGGACACAGAGCTGTCCGATTCTCAAAGAGGTGGTGCATTTGTAACATTTTCCCACTCTATAGCAGCTTGCTCTAAAGGTTTGGTGCAAATCCCATAAAAGAGTGTCCCCAGAATGGAAATGTAGATCAGGAAGAAGTTGGTCTAACTGGTTCCAGACTTGTGGTAGGGCTTTGTGGCAGCGCCTTTGGAATCGCTCTTGCCGCAACGTTTGACTCAAGTTGCATCAACCACCCTGCTGCAAGTCCTCTGTGGCAGTTGCACACCATTTCAGAATCGGGCCAACAGTATTTTAACCATTGTGATGATTTATAGTGTAGATCTTGCCACAGGTGTTTTTCCTTTGAGCATTTTCTAGCAAGTTTGTTGTTCGGGATACTGTTAAGTCTAACCCAGGAGTTAATTATTCTGGAATCAGCAAACACTTGAAGGTTAAGACGGTCCAACTCTACTCTGATAAAGCATGCAGGGGTGGAGCATTTGAGTCCAAGTGCAGAGCGCATTACTTGGAGAAGCGGTTTCTCTAAAGTTTCAATAGAAGATGAGGCCCATATTTCAAATCTGTACAAAATCTGTGTAATGTATTTAGCCTGGACTGCTTTAAGGATAGGTCTAACAGAGTATCCCCATATATATGATTACAATCTTTAATCCCAAGACTGCTGCTTTTCCTTTAGAAGTGGTCTTACAGTATCTGTATGAGTTTTCCAACTAACATTCCAAGCAAAGTTTATGCCTAAGTAACAGTATGAGTTTACTACTTTAATTAGGGACACGTCTATAGACAAATGGTATTTCCTTTTGTGTGTGCCAAACATGATGATAAGGCCCTCGATCCAGAAAAATGCCATCTGAAATATTTATGTGCAGTGTATCAGAGTGGGCAGTCTTTCTGACAACTTTTTTAACAAATGCATTTTAGAAGGGCAAACTTTAATTTTGTGGAAAGGCTCCAAAATAGTGCCAATTTTAAGAAAGACAATAGATTGAATCCCATGATGTACGGGCCTATTAGCCTGATTGATATAGATTCAAAAATATTTCCTAAAGTAATTCTGGGAAGTTAGAAGATGAACTCAAAGAGGTTGGAGACATATCCCTCTTCAAGCTGCTTTTAGATCTGACCATTGTACTTTAGATAATTGTTTTTTATACATATATTAGGAAAATATATGAAACTCAGGAATCAAAATGTTTTGTCACTTTTGTAGATTTCAGTATGGTATTTGAATAAATTACAAGAAATACACCATGGATCCTAATGAGTAAATTGGGTATCTCCCTTGATCTGATAAATGTTACATGGTCACTTTACACAGACGCATGATCCAAGTGTGAGTGGGCCCAAGGGGCCAACTGTCTGACCCTTTCCAACACATAAAAGGATCAGACAAGGTTCTGTCCTTAACCAACACTCTTTACAATTTGCATAAATACTATACTGATTGCTCTTGAGGAGAATCAGACAGATTCCTGAAAATCAATAATACTCAGTGCCCATCACTAGCGTATGTGGACAATTTGATATTGATTTCTTATGTTCAGGATTACAAAAAAGCTGATATACTAAACGAAAAGTCTCATGCTGTTGCTCTAAAAGTCAATTTGTCAAAGACCCTCAAGTATAACACTGATAACCCCTCTACCCATGTTACTAGCCCTGCAATGCCCTAAATCAACCACCAGCACTTCTGTCTTATCCAGGTTCAGTCTTAGCCAGCTAGAGATCATCCAGTCCTGAATCTATTATAAAGGAACACACAGTAGACTTCCTTGTTGAACACCTGTCTTACATACAGGAATCAGCATGGTTTCACAAGTGAAAGGTCATGCAAAAGAACTTGATTGACATCTTCAACTCAATAACATGGATAGTAGATAAGGGCCTGGTAGTTGACGTTCTGTATCTTGATTTCACTAAGGTCTTTAATGTAGTGCCTTACAAAATGCTTATTTAGATGATGAGGAGAAAAGGACTAGGAAGAAAGCTAACAGAGTGGATTAGCAGCTGGTTGTTAGACAAAACCTAGAATGGTCCTGAATGATAAATTCACTGATGCCAGGAAGGTGCAAGTGGAGTGTTTCAGGAGTTGGTCCTAAGACTGGTACTTTTCAAACAATAACACAAAGGGGCTTGCACGATAGCAAGCTTCAAAATAGATCAACACTCCAGCTTCAAAGATTAAGGCGTCACCAGTCAAAAGCTGTGCAAAATAATTTATTTAACATACCACATCAGTAGTCTCATAGAGTGTATAACAACCATTTCATACCACAGTATAGATCCAGAAGCAAATTGTTTGATACCTTTTATTGGCCAACATATATGTTACAAAGAGAAAACATTGTCTAAGCTTTCAGACAACTAATTCCTTCTTCAGAGACTTGTGCCAGTTGTTTAGAGAATCATATTGTGTTAACACCCAGATCATACATAAAAAACAGAAACAAATCTCATTGGTTTAAAATACCTATTTTAAAAAAATCACAGATTTAAATAAGTAACTGGATTCTACTAGTTTGCTACAGCCCCACTTGCATACTGGGTGACCCTAAGCTAGTCACTTAACTTCCTTGTGCTCCCAGGTCACACCTGAAACAAGCTTTGGCTTAGTGTGCCTCTCCTGGTTAAAACAATTTCCCTTTCTCCCCTTTCCCTACTGCTTAAGAAACCTTCCATGGTCAAATGTCAAAAGAAGAGATAAAGAGAACACTCCAAGCAGACAGTCCCACTAACTGTAATTATGAAGGAATGAATGTGTTAAGTGAATACATTCTTAATTAAAAGCAAGACCTTATGATTTAATACCCTTATAAGTGCATATTAAAATTTAATGGCATTGTCTGATAGAAAATTATACAACAGAAATGTTCCATATATGGAACTATGGGGGTATAAAGAAAATGTCCTAGCATGAACAACTGATTCATACATTCATATAGCATTAAACCTATCTGGAGACAGTTACTAAACTATACTCTCAACCAGTTAACAAACTCCATAAACATTAATACCTATAGTGCTGTAACAATATTTTTACAAGATAATATCAATTGTCAGTATTAGTGCTAAATAAAAAAAATCACAGGGACCCCTAGAAAATGAGTTCATCATTGACTTTCTGTCCATCTGCCCCTCTCCTGACTGGCATGATCTCAGAGAAGGAGATGCCAGATGAAATGGATGACAGTTTGTATCCCAGCCTGGTCAGGTGTTCCTTGGTCTCACAACTGACCGGTTGGCAAAATCGTTAGTCCCTATGTGTACCAGGATGTCAATGTTTTCTCCTGCTTCCTGCATGATTTTAGTAATGCAGTCAGTGTCTCTCGACGCTGATGTACCTGAGAGACATCTGACCATTACCCCCAGCTGGAGGAAGGTATCAGCTCCCCGAATCATGGAGTCTCCTATGATCAGAAGTGTTTTGGATTTCCTTTTTGCTTTTTTTGTTTTGGTCCGTATTTTGGGTGAGTTTTGTTGCACTAACTCCTGTGCTGCAGTGTCCTGCTTTATAGTGTCTACTGCCCCTTTGTCTGATTTTGGAGACAGAGGCAGATACCTGTTTGTAGTTTTTATATGGTTTGTGGAGGTGATATGCTGGAGAGCACTGAGTGATGGGGCCCCAATTTGCCCTTCCTAACCACCTGTCATCCTCCTGACCAACTACCCACTGTGGTTGAGGTGCTTCTGTTGGATGCTGGGGAAATGGCGGTCAGTTCTTATAATATATTTCCTCCTGAATATGTAATTTGAGGCATGCAATCTCTGCCCATGCTGTCTGGAGCTGAGTCCTTAGATCTTCAACGATCCAGCATGTAGGACAGCATCCTAAATCCTGTATAACTGCCCTTTTGAAAAGTGTTCCACAGTACCTACCATTCCAGATGAGTTGCTGGGTTTATAACCTGGTCCGAGTAATTAGAAGGAGGAAAATGAAAGCAAAAGTTTGAGTTTGTGTTTTGTCTGTTTTTGTATAACTTGTTATAACAAGTTAAATTACTTGTGCGGTGAGGTCACTGTGTGGATACTCCTCTGATCCTCCCTTTCCTGCTTTGCTACAGAAAATGTCACAACTGTGCTACCCTATAAAAGGAGTGTAGCATGCAGTGGTTGGGGATGGGGTGGGTGGTTGGGCCCTTCCCCTGCCAAAAAAGAAGAACCGCGGATGAAAGAAACAAGGAGGTAAGAGCAAAAATAAACAACCAACAACAAATGCAGTAGCCCTGAAAGCTTAGCCTAATGATAGATGAAACTGTAAAGCCTGTAAATCACCACCTGTAATAATTTCACAGAAGATATACCCTGTAAAAAACACTTTGCTACAGAGAAAAATAAAGCAGTAACAGAAGATATACCTGGCAAAAACAAAATTTGAATCAGAGAAGATTACAGCAGTAATCTGTAAGAACAAACCTGTAGGCACACCCTGTAATAATGTAGCAGAAAGTATACCTTGCAACAGCAGTTTGAATCAGAGAACAATAAAACAGTAAAACGTTAGCAACAAACACTAAAAAACCCTGTGAGTACAAAAGAAAATAACACAGTAAATCTGCCTAGCCAAAAGAAGCCTTAATCTTTTTCCTTGCTCTGATAATGTTCCTTGCTCTGTCCTTACAAGCAAACCTGGAAGAAAAGAGCTCAGGTAAAGTTAGGTGCCTTGCCAGAAAACCTATTCGCTCACCCTAGTCTTCCATCAGGCCTCCCTGCAATACCCCTCCAACATTCCTGTGACACTGATGCCCAGCACTAAGCTCCATCATGACTAAAGATATTCAGATACGTCTGGCACAATGTCTTAAGTTTCAAGTGGCTGTAAGGCTTGAGGCTTAGCATCACTAGGTGCCACAGTTTTCAAATAGTAAAAACATATATTGTTGTCTATAGGGTTGTTAAAGAGTCAGCAGGTGGCCTTGCACAGAAACAATGCTGCACGTACATGTGCTTCCATAAGTCATTAAGTCAGTGAGCTCTAGTGGTTATTTAGCATATTGCAAGAATTCAGGCTAGTGTATTGTAATTTCCATGACTATTCTTTTTGGTCCGTTACTCAAGATAGGACATGACACTTGGCAACACTATATTTTTATTATGGTGCTTTTATGAATTCTACCTTATTGTAACTACTCAGGCTTAACCTTCCTCTACAATGGCAACTCAAGTGTATAACTTAGCAAAATATAGGGACATGGCTTCAACAACAGCACTACAGCATTCCACAATTTCACAAAAGCTCATGAAATTCAACTTTAATTATTTATGTTATTTTGAAATATTTGGCTGCTTGTAATCTGGCCAGCCTTTGAGCAAGAGATTAGAGAGTTGAGACACACAGTCACTTTCTTTTTCCATATTGGTTTTTCTTCTAGCTGGCAGCTCATCTCTCAGGGATAGACCCTATTCTCAGGGATATACCCTAAACAGGCTGAACCCAGCAATCATTCAGTTGGCTACTGGGTTTTTCTCCCACATTTTTCCCTCCCATCTCCCCTTGTGCGGGCAGTGTCTCTGTCAGTCTCACACAACCCATATGTTTTCCAGTAGCAGGAGCACGCTCGGTGGCTCAGCTGCATGATTCACTGCGTTGGTGGAACCCACCGTCAACCCTCCCCTACCAAGATGAGCTGTCAAGTGGTAGCTCTCTTGGCCATTGCCTACCTCTCATACAAACAGCCTGTCTCAATTCAAAGTAGGCCTCAAACAACACCTAATGTCTAACTCAAAATGCACCTGCTTCTCAGGCCCCACTTGATAGACAGGCCTACCCCCAAGGTAACACCCAGCAGGGTTACCTAGAGAGCCCTGCCTCCATTCCAGTCTAGCCAAGGGCTTAAGTAAGCTACCAGTCCTCTTTAAATGCACTTGGTACTGCCCCTCCCAAACCTCCCACACACACACACACACACACACACACCATACTCAACAAAGCCCTCTGGAGCTGCTCACCCCCATCACAGCCCCCCCCATTTCACTATCCCCCACCTCTTGCTCTCTGTGGTTGGTTTCAAACCCAATCCCTCTTGTTTCACTGTCACCCAGCCTCTCGCCATCTGGGTTAGTGTTAAACCCTATGCAGTTACTCTGCCATAGTCTAGCAATGGATTTGCAGGTTTCCAAGGGTGTGCTATCTAGGGCAATCAATTAGAAATAGTTTAGAATTCAATTACAACTGCTCAGTTTTTTTTCCTCCTATTTATCTAATTGTCATGTAATTGCTCTTTAATGCCTGATGATCAGGCCTCTGTAACCACTGAATATGTGTATTATCTTAATGTCCACCCTGACGTGGAACCTTTTGTAAAGAGCTCACGCCAAAGGTCTTTCCGAAATACTAATTAAACAATTAAAGGATCATACTAAGGATTGATGAGGAGCCAGAAGGCAGATTGCCTTTGATGCTCCTATATCTCACTCAGCATAGTACTCTAATTTCACACCAGACAAAATATATTTGTCCAATTTGTTTTAAACTCCTCTTTGTTTTACTGATTATAATGGAATAAGTAATTTGTTTCAAAGATTTATAATCTGAAGGGTATAAAAGTATTGTTGTTGTTTTTTCTGAAAGCATGACCTGTGATCTGTAACAGGTGACCTCTAGTTTCCTAGTGTTGTTTTTAAATTCTATACCCATTCCCACCATTAGATAAGGGCCATTAATGATGTTGAACAGCAACAGTATACTAAGGTGTAGGAGACAAGGAGGCTGTAGGCCCATAAGTGCTCCTGTCTCATTACCCATAATAAGTTAAGTTGTTTCCATTTAAAATATAATTGTCTAACTTTCTTTTGAATTCAATTTTACCTTTACTGATAATGACCTCAAGTGGCAGTCTGTTCCAGGGGTTCGCCACCCTCTGTGTGTAGAAGGCCTTCCCCTATCAGTACTGAACTTTTTGTGCCTTAATGGTGATGGATGTCCCCTGGTGCCCATGTTATCATTTTTGAAGGTTAAAGCTAATTCATTCAGCAGGTTGTTATCCTGCATTATGTTGTAACATATTAGTAGGTCACCTCTAATTCTACGTGTCTGAAGAAACATCAGTTTTAACTTAAGTAGTCTATCATTGTAATCTAGTCCTTTACAGGTATAAATAAGTTTAGTTGTCTGTCTGAATTTTTTAAATTCTATCTGAGGTTCCTTTCTTTATCAGTCCCCAGATAGGGCTTCCATAATCCAGCAATGGTCTAACATATGATCTATACAGTGGCATCACCACCCTTTCATCTCTGCTTTTAAAGTTACTTTTGATTGTCCAAAGTACCTTTTTTGCTTTGGCCACTTGGGCATTGCAATGCATATCATATATGAGTTTATTTGTTATTGTAATTCCTAAATCCTTTTCCTCATAAGATTTTCTTTGTGTTTTTCCATTTGTGTAATAAACTCCTTCATTATTCTGGCACCCCAAATGCATCACACAGCACTTGTCACTATTAAAACTCATTCCCATAGAATTTGCCCATTTAACAAAACAATCCAAATCTGCTTGTAGTCTTATTCTGTCTTCTTCATTTTTAACAATACTTCATATTTTAGTATCATCTGTGTATTAACTTAGCCGACTAGTTGTATTTTTCCATGTTTGATATTAATATCTGAAATAGCATGGGGCCCAAAACTGACCCCCTGCAGGACCCCACTAGACACCGCCACCCGGTAGAGCAGTAACCATTAATACACATTCTCTGTGTCCTGTCACTCAGCCAACCTCTGACCCACCCCACAATTATATGGTCAATTTACACTCAATCAAACTTTGTATAATATCTTTATAAGGTACCTTATCAAATGCCTTGGAAAAGTCCAAATATATACAGTCCACCGGTTTTCCCCCTGTCCAGTGCAGCTCCTTTCTTTTCATAAAAACATAGCAAATTAGTTACACACCATCTACCTGACATAAAACCATGCTGGTCCATGTCCCTAATATCATGTCTTTCCATATGCCTCTGTATTGTGTCTTTGAGTAGGGATTCCATTATTTTCCCTGGTACCGATGTCAAACTTATGGGCCTATAATTTATGTGGTCAGCCTTGTTTCCCTTCTTGCATATTGGAATTACCAGTGCCTCCAACCAATCAGGAGGCTCTTCGTTATCAGTGATTGATTTATTTTAGTTATTTATTTAGTTTTTGTTAATTGGGTAGGTGCACTAGCCATGAAATTACTATTTTCAGGCATGACCCAGGAGAGTACAATGATCAAAGACAGGTACATAGCATGAGTACAGTGAAATTACAATAGTATTGGTCAAAACAGTCAGTAGTAATGAATCCATGCAGCCAAGACAATAACAATCAACAAAATTCACATAGAATTTTGGGCATAAAAACTCACACACTCAAGGATTTAATGTAATCTAAACGGGTTAGCTACAGTATATGGGGTGATAATAATTTTAACATATTTGATGAAATATTGTCTGGTCCTGCTGAGCGTGTATTTTTTAGTCTTTTTATTTTCTCAATAATAAGTTTAGTGCTAAATTCAAAGTCTGCATCCTCCCCCTTTGGAATATTACCTACATATTCCGATTTTGCAGAAAATACAGATCCAAGTAAGAGTTGAATGTATTTATGATTTCTTCTGGTGCTACCAGCAGTTTATCTGTTACAGCAAGCTTAATCCTGAATTTAAGCTTCAAATGAGTTTAGTATCCATAAAAACTTTTAAGTTATCTTTATTAGCTTTGTAGGCTATGTTAAGTTCCATTGTTTATTTCTGCAATAGTTTGTTTACATTTCCTCTGAATGTTTTTGCAGTTTAACCAGCTATCTTCAGTATTATTTTGCTTGTACTCCTTAGATTTTTTTCATTTCTTTTTTACTCATTTTTTTTAATGTTTTGTTAACTATTTAGGTTTAATGCATCTATTATTGTATTTTTTTTACTTTTTTGATGTTTCTGTCACATATCTCTAAAATTTCCTTTTTTATTATTAACCACATTTCAGTAGCTGTTTTATTCTTGAGTTTTTCTTCCCAGTTAATTTTGTTAAGATCTTCAAGGATCGGGGCCATGTTTGCTGTATTAAATTTATAGATCTCTCTACAACCCTTTGCTATCAGGATACACTATTATGGTCACTGTTGTCAGAGGTTCCTGAATTTTGTAACTTGTGACAGTATGTCATTTGTACTCAATACTAAGTCCAGTATTTTTTCTCTCTGGTTGGCTTATTAATGTGTTGTCTTATTGTCATGTCTTCAGTTGTTGTTATGAAAGCTTTACTTAGGTGGTTTGTAGCCTCCAGTGTATCCCAGGATATATCACTAACGTTTAGATCTCCCAGAAATAATACACTTCCCAACTAGCATGCTTTTTCTATTTCATCATGTATTTGTTTGACTATTTCTTGGTTTGAATTTTGTGGCCTGTAGCATGGTATTTTCTATGCTATTTTCTATGCTGTTTTCCTTTTGTCTCAGTTTTGATCCAGTGTTTCAATATTGTTCCTTCTTGTTTTAGTTTGTCATTTACACTAGTGGGATTTAATTTGCTTGATATATATGCTGCTACTCCACCCTTTTTATTTTCTAGTCAAGGTAATATAGATTGTAACCTTGTATATTTCTACCCCAAATGTCCTTTTCATTCCACTATGTCTCAGTTATAAATCCCATATCAATATTATTATTTGTGTCCTGTAATATTGTTTCTAATTCTCTTTTTCTTTGCTGAATACTTCTAGCATTTGCTAAGTAGCAATTTATGTTTGGTATTTTATTAGTCCTTAATTATTACTTGATGTTTTTTTGTTTTCTTTTTTTATTGTTAGTGGATTATGTTGATTATACTGACAGCTCCTCCCCTTCTGCATCAATTTAAATGTTCCTTTGGTAATATATCAGTGATCATTGCTACTAGTATTTTTGTCCTAGATCCACTTAAGTGCAGGTCATCTTTAGGGTATAGATGTTTTTGATTACAAAAAGGCATCCCATGTGTCAATAAAGTCAATTCCTTCACCCTTGCATTTATTCTGAAGTCTGGCATTTATTCACTAGATGGTGTTATTTTTTTGTTGACACTTTATTATTGGTAATAGTCCTGAGATAACTGGTTTTTGATTTTTGATTACTATGTTTTTTGTTAAGTCCATTATGTCTTCCACAATGTCTTTTTCATGGTCCTTACCTACATTACTAATCCCTACATGTAACACTATCATTTGTTTAGTCAGTTGTTTTTCCATAACGTTTGGTAGGATGCACTCATATCATTAATTTTACCCTGGAAGGCAGTACACCTCCCTATTAGCTTTATCACCCCTGAGATTACTCTGTCCGTTTCTACAGAGTATTGAGTCCAATAACAAGTACAACTTCATTATTGTTTCTGTTTCAGCTAATGGAGCATATCTATTATGCAGTAGCAATTTGGGTTCCCAAATGCTCTTCTGTTCTTCTTTCTGGGCATCCTATCTACAATTGCCCAATCTGGCTCATCAGTATCTAGACTGTCCATATTATTAGAACTATCCTGGGCACTTTCCAGCTTGCAGTGTTCAGTTTGACATTCTCATTTTATTTTGTCTTTTGGCATTATGTTCATCGCTTGTAGCAAGTTTCCCTTAGATTGTTGTTTCAGGGTTTTAACCTCAGTTAACAGTTGCCCCAATTCAAGATGTTTTTGGACAATATAGTTTGCTACATTTCCATTTGGGATGTTTGTAGTATACGTTAAACAACTGTTACATCTTTTTATAGTACCATCATTATTCAGTATTGTGAGAAAATTGTCTGATGGATTGTAGGCCACCATGTTATTTGTATACCAATATCACACCTTTTTTAGTTGTATTATCTTACTCCTTGTCCTTCTTAATGTTTTGTTTTGTAAGTACATAACCTTATGTATCTCTTACAGACCCTAATATAACTTTTCCTGTTGAATTACCTGGTTTTGTAGTTGTGCAGATTCCTGCCCTGCTGCCCCCATGATGAATGTGTGCTCATCTGTCCAAGCTCGCTCTGCTTGCTCTACTGCCTTTTTATACAGTCTGTGACCCAGAAGGTAGGCCCTGAGATCACGTGATTGCTTGATCACAGATTAGTGTAAAAACACCGAAGAAAACAGTAGAAATTATATATTTATTCCTCTGCATTTAGTTTTTGACTGTTGGTTTATTTACAAGTCAAAAAGCTGTGTTTAGAAACATCTTATAGTCTTTTGCCTATGTGAAGAACTACAGCCCCCACACCCTTCCTGTTCACTGGTCCAGTTGTTATGCAGTGCCTGACTCTTGCAGTACTCACTTCAGCAGTGATAGAAGATTAAATTAAAGTTTAAAATAAAGCTGGTTGTGCTCTAATGTTTTGTCCCACAGTATAGAAACTGTCTCACAGGTTTGTTAGTGCTAGCCATAGTGGGTCAACCCAGACTATTCTAGTCTTCAGAGTCATTAAATTCAAGTGTTCTAGATGATCTTTATATGTGTTGTCTCCCAGATGAATTAGACCCATGGTGAATCTACTTTGTATATTCTCTAAAGATTTTCCTTTCTCCTTCTTGAATGGACACCACAGCTGTGATGCATACTCTAAATGTGGGCAAACATAGTCCTAAATGATGGCATTAAAACCATTCCGTCTTTGGAAATAATATCTTGTTTTTTTGATGGACCATATTATTTGTCTTGCTTTATTAGGAAGGAAACATGAGGAAGAATTTCTTCACAGAACGGGTGGTAGACAAGTGTAACACCCTGCCAGAGGAAGTGGTGGGGGCTGAAACAATCACAGGATTTAAGAATGCATGGAATAGACATAAAGGAATTCTAGAGGTCAGGGGTAAGGGGCAACAGACTTCTAGGAAAACATAAACTGAGCTTACAAGCTCAAATGGGCAGACTAGGTGAGCCATAGGCCCTTATCTGCCGACACTGTCTATGTATCTATATATCTATGTATTAATAGTTTGGTTAACAGTCCTAACATGACTTCCTGAGCTCACTTCCAAACCCGGTCATCAGCATGGCAGCGCAATGCTCTGCTGATAGTCCATGGGGCTGGCCTCAGAGCCTAATAATTAGAGTCAATGATCCTACCAAAATTGGTGAAATTCTGTTCTCTAGCTTTAAAGTCATAATTGCTCAAAATTCTGCAGTTTACATTATTGTGAATGTAATTTTAAATTTCCCCAATGTTTGGAGTCTTATAATTCAGTTACCTTTAAAGACAGATATCTGAAACTTGGTATACTTCTGTATGGACCTTGGTAAAGCCACCATTACAAAGTTGATGCAATTTGGACAAGTACTTTTAGTTTACATAATTGTAAAATGTAATTTTAAAATTTCCAAAAGTTTGGGGGCTTATAACTTAGTCACCTTTGAAGACAGAGATCCTTAACTTGGTACACTTTCACAACATTTCATTGAAGTGAAATTGGCACTTCACCAGAATTTTGTTTGAGGAAGATACATTTTACCTATATCTACCTGTGGCCACCTCAGGGACTGTAGTCTCAAAGCTATCTGCTGTTTCACTTCCTAGCCTGCTTTGGCTGTTGCTTTTGCTTATCTGGTTTTCAAAATGGGCTCACTAAGATGTTTAAGTAGTCCCAAAATTATTCATGCATGTATAAATCTTAACACTAAATTAATTGTATTTCTGATGGCTCAGCTGTCTACTACCTGCAGTAGAAAGCAAGTCATAAAGAAATGTAATTACTGCAGTGCTGTCAACAGGTCACTTTGCACAATTATCCAAATAAACTCATTATTTGAACTGCTTTAGGAGTTTGAGTCTCCCTCATTATTTGCATTCAAAATTGAACCTTATGGCCCTGACGTTGGTCCATTCTAACAGTTTATCTAAATCTTTCTGTAATATGGCAGAATGTATTTGTCATGCTGTATTTCCTTGCTTGGTGTCATTGGCAGAACAAGTACACCAGCTGTCTATTCCATCATTTGTGTTCATTGAATAGATCTGAAAAAGCACTGGATCCAGAACTGACCACTGTGGTACTCCACTCTAGACCACTCTTTTTTTCTGACAAATATCTGTTAATACATAATGCCTGGGTGTGCTCTGATAACCAGGATCCCATCCAATTTATTAGAGCATGATCTGGACCTAAGGATGTTAGCTTACTAACGATGCCTCTATGTGATACAATATCAAAGGCCTTACTAAAATCTAACAGGATGACATCTGCAGGTATTCCATTTACCAAGTTTTTACTTAGGTGCTCATAGAAACTTAGAAGTTAGTGACACATAACCTCCTTTTTTGAAACCCATGTTGACTTGTATGCTCAAACTGTCCATTATTCAGATGTAGTTCAATTTTGTCTTTTATTATAGATTCCATGATCTTGCTACATATTGATATCAGGCTTATTGCAATGGTTATAATTTTCTACAGGTTCGTTGTTCTCTTTTATATGGATGTGATTTTAGCATGTCTTCAGTCCAGCGGTACTTCTCCACAATTATTATTGCCTTATTGAATATTATTAGTAGATGTCATGATACTTTGTATGCTCCATTTTTAATATTTTCACTGATATTTGGTCCAGATCCATGGCTTTATTACTGTCTAGTTTTTGTATTTACCATGATGTCTTCCACTGTTACATTTATATTCGTTTCTTAATGATATGATTATATGTTGTATTCAGATAATTTATATTTGTAATCCCATGATGTATAGAGGCAAAATAGTTATTGAATGTACTGGCTATGTTAAGTTTATCAGTTATTTTGTTTTTATTTGTTATTAGGGGTCCAGCTGTATTACTACACCATTTGGATGGGTTTACATAAGTAGAATTCTTTGTGTTTCCCTTTCTGTTAGTTTTGTTTTAATTTCTGTTTTCCTTTCCTAATTGTGTTTCTTTACTGAACTTTTGTATTTTAACTTGTGTCCTGTTTTCTGCATCCTGATAAAGGCTTTATATGTTTTTTCTTCCATACATATCAGCCTTGTAAACTTATAATTTCACCATGATGGAATTTTTCCCTTTTTTTTGTACCTTTTTCTTGTGTGGGACATATTTATCTCTTCGTTCAATTATCTTATTTAAAAAAGTGACTCATGTGTGTTATTATGTTCAAGTTGAGCTCTTTACGCCGAGTCCCTTAATTCTTGTTTCAGTCCTTCCCAGTTTGCTAGTTTGTAGTTATATTAGTATGGTGTTCCCATTGGGCATATTTTTGCCTACTATATGGAGAAAAAGGAGTTGTGGTCAGTACTTCCAAGTGGGTCTTTTACTGAGCAATTTAATATTTTACTCCCTTTGAGGATAAAACCATGTCCAGTATATTTGTTCCTTCTAGTTTGTGTACATTCTGCATTATGTTATTTTGAATTATGCATCGTCATTGTGCGGTGCCATCCAAAGCAAAACAAGAGAAGCCAGCAAGGAAAGCCACTGACCACCTGCAAAACTTTCAGCAAAGGACCACAAGGAGAGAGTGAGCAAGTACCAAGCAAGCTTGATGGCAACTTCAAAATCCATGCAAATCCTGGTTGAACAATTGCTTCTAAAGTGACTGCTAGCCTAATTAACATCTCACCGTGTACAAGTGAATAAAATATGTAGACTGAGGTTTACAGGGGGTCTGAGGCTTAAAAACGTGTCCAAGGGTGCATGTAGTCATCTCTGCAAACTTTTAAAATCATTATGCAAGCTTATAAAATGGGGTTGAAGAAAGTGATGAAATCTAAAAACGTCATTAGTCAAAACACATCATGGAATCATTGTTTTATTTCCTAGAAATGTCATAGTTTAAAACGAACCTGTCCTAATCTACTGTACGTAGCAACAGCCTTTCTCAGTAAGGTATAATCCATGGTCAGGTGTGTGGTAGAACTGTAATAACTAAACAGCCTGGGTGGGTTGTGAGTGCCTTGGGCTTTCAAACACTGAGGAAGTGAGGTCATTACAGCACTGATGCACACCTGGAGTGGACTATTATACTTCCAATATTCAAAAATGGTCAAAAGTTTTTAAAAGAAACCCTTTTTCAATTAAAATCCAAAACATTTAAATCCAGTAACACACAACAGTGGACAGTTTGTTTTTAAATAAATGCATTTCCCAGAAATCTATTCAGACTTTATTGTCAAACTCAAGTACAAGATATTCTACTGTATTTCAAAGGTTTTGTCTTTTTGTTCTCATTCCAAGAACCCACACACAAGATATATGTGAGATCTCCAAACTGTGACAATGATGGGCTCTTCTGACTAAAAAATAAATCAGGTTGCCAACCTAAATATGGGACACATTTGTGCTAGTGTAACATAAACTTGGTTATCCCCCTCACAGTGCTACCCTTCAAATAAGACATTAAATTGAGGTCCTGTATATCCAGTTATGGTGGTTGTCCAGTTGGATTATGTTATCATTTTAAAAGAGTAAAGATTTAACCAAGTACTGTTTTGGGTAATATAGCCTCTTTCAGTAAACTGATTCTAAAGCCAAGTGCCCACAACTGTCTGGAGAATACTGCTACAGGCATAAAGACATAATTGTTTGTCTGCATAAGGACATAGTACTAATGGTATTACTTTGTGAATGATTTTTGAGATACAGTACTCTCACTGTAATGAATGAATTCAGAGCTATAGCAGCTGTTCGTTATAGCCTGCCATTCATTACAGCAAGGAGCACTAAATTTACTACTCAAACATACAAGCACTAATTAAATACAGCCAAGCATTAGTAAGTGTGCTGCAAGCAAACTTTATTTCATACTGTAAGCAGTACTTCAAACACTACAACTTTAATTAACTAATAACAAATAAATTGTACAGTACTATAAAAAATCATTTCATTTCATTTACAAAGTTCAGTGATTTTTTTTTGAACTAGTGCCGTCTGACTGAGATCAGGGGGATAAGATAACAACTGGCATAACTGCAGTACCTTCAAGGAATCTGCCTCCTCCTAACACTCCATCCAGGAGAAGCATGTTTCTAGTCCTTTGATCGCTTTGGTGCCACTCTGTTTTTCTTCTTCTTCAGCTGCCCACTCTCTCTTTCTCTTTCTCTCTCTCTTCATCACTTCCACTCTCACTCTGCCCACTGTCATCCTGAGAGCAATTCGAGACCATGGGCACAATTGCATCATCACTAAGCTGCTCTGTTGTTGCTAGCTTATCGTTGCTTAAAAACCAATCCTAAATCAGCTCTCCTGCTTCTTCAGGATGTTCAATGATGTTCAGATCAGTGGCTAGTTTTACTATTTTATTGGTGTCATCAAGGTCATCCTCATCACACTCTGTGGCAGTGTCAGGGTGGTTCAGTGCAGGAATGAGCGTCGCATCCCAGCAATGCTGAAAGGTGCCCTCAGAAACAGAAACCCAAGCTGCACCAGACAGGTGAATAACATCTTTTAGTGTAAGTGATTTCAGAAATGCAGTCACAGAATCACCTTGAGCAGCAAGATCCCAGAGCAGTCATTTTCTGTAATGTTTTTTTAAAAGTAACAATTATGCCTCCATCTAATGGCTAGATATGGGCAGTTGTATTTTTTGGGTAGAAAACAGTTTTATTCTCCCATCCTGTGACTTCAGTGGTGCTAAAAGGTGGTGGGCAGGACACTGCTCCATGAGAAGTAGGGTTTCCTAGGGCAGATGAAGTGATCTGATGTGGGCTGTTACTGAAGGCACAAAAGACTTGTCAAACCAGTTTTGAAACAGCTTGGATGTCATCCAAGCATTTCTCAAACTGCTGTATTCAACAGGGAGGGAAGTCATGTTCAGATGATGGAAGCATTGTGGAGACCTAAACTTGCCAATGCAGAGTGGTTTCATTTTATGAGAGCCAGTGGCATTAGTGCACAACAATATGTGACCTTATCTTCTGACACTTTGAAACCCTTTGATGCATTATTTTCACTTTTAGCAGCTAATGTGACATCTGGAAAACACTGCCAAAACAGGCCAGTCTTGTCACACTTCTAGATCTGATCCCGTGTATACTCTCCATACTCAATGATTTTCTTAAGTTTAGGTAAGAACTCAGCTGCTGCAGTATCATCACTGGATTGTTGCTCACCAGTGATACAAACACGGCAAATGATGTGTCAGTGCTGAAAATGCCAAAGCCAGCCAGTAGACAATTTGAATGTGTTCATGTCACCATACAGCTCAGTGGCAAACTGGTTAGCCTTTTCATGGACCAATGAGCCAGAAACATGGACTCCATTCAACCACTGTTAGCTAAACCATATCTGGGTCACCTTATCAATGCCAGCCTCATCTGCCTTTCGCAGCTTCTTTCAGGTGAGATGCACTGAGAGCACTTGAAAACAAACTCTAATCACCTCATGTATCTCACATGCTTGGTGGCAAAAAATCAATCTTGGGACTCACTCCCGTGTATCCAAGACCTACTCTGCCTGAATAATGGCACACATCCCACCAGAAGATCTGAACACCAACCTTTTCAGGTCCCCAGATGCTGGACTGCTCAGGGACAAAGATCTTTTGCCTATTGTGCCCCTACCTGGTACAGTGCCCTTAGCTTACCCATTCTATCCTCCACATCACTGGGAGCTTTCAAATCTATGTTTTACGCTCACCTCTCAGCCTCCAGCTCCTGTGACTGCTTTGACTAAAGGCTTTTCCCTCTGACTGCTCTTGCAGTTGTCCATCCCTCTCCATGACCCCTCACTTGACAAAGACACTCGGAGTACCACTAACTGGTCCTGTCTGCTACTGAGTTTTTCTCCCTCTATCTCATCCTACTTTTCCCTCCTTATCTTTCCTTAAATGCCTCTGAGTTTCTTTCTTTCTTGTAAATTAATTATTCCTGATTATTGCAGCCTTTGTAAATTGCTGACCATTTTGTTATAACATGTCTTGTTGTTATGTACTTTTATGACGTGGAACCTTTGTAAAAGAGCCTTGGCTCAAAGGTATTAATTTCTAGAGCAATAAACTAAACTAAACTCTCTGAGTGGGTCCTCTTGCTTTGTCCAAGTGCATATAGTGGACTTGGAGTACCCAGTTTTGGCAGAAAGTTTTTTTTTGCTTTCTCCACTGTTGAGCCTGTCAAGGATCTCAAGCTTCCTCTTCACAGAATATCCCAGTCACTTCATTTTGGAAGTAAGATCAGGGCATAGTGTAGTTTAACAGTGCAAATAGTTTAATGATATTACCAGCATGTGCCTAATTAATTACAATTACTGTACAAGACAATACTGCAGGTACTTGTCAGGGCAAAGGCAGTTAAATGTTAACAGCTTGGCGTGGTACAGTACTTAGCAGTCAGCTGAAATCATGTTCTTTGACAGGGAGCCAAATGAAGCATTCGTTATAGTGAGGTTTGCTATAACGAGGGAGCACCTAATATTTACACTATGGTCCGGATATTCAAAAGGGTGCGCTTATGCGCATTAGGGTTGCGAGCGCGCAGTCCAAAAGTGCGTCATTTGCGATATTCAGCAGGAGGCAGTTGTTACCGAAAACATGCTGAGCAACAGCGCAATGCAAAGGAAGGCATAGCAACTGGCGTGAGTGGAGCCATGCATAAAGAGCGTAATCGCAAATTGAAAGACTTGCAGCATTGCGCAATAAGCGGAACTGCCGGAAATTGCGCAGACTAGCGGAAATGAGCCAAAATAAAAGGCTCAAGGAAGCGGGCGCAAGAACGCTCAAAGGATGCCAAGTGGGGTAGAGAGAGAGAGAGAGAGAGAGACAGATGACAGACAGTGACAGGCTAGGCAGGCAAGGCAAGCGTGGGCCATAGGCTGCAGAGGCCAGTGGGGGGTGCCCGTGCAGTGGAAGTAGCAGTCAGGACAGCTGGGTAACACAGCAACACCAGCCGGGGGTCAGAAGCCAGGAGATGGACAGTGCCAGCTTCAACATGGAAGCTGTAAGTGAGGGTGAGAATGCAAGCTGCAGAGGGGACAAGGCCGTGGAAGGGCCGTCAGCAAATACGCCCCCAGCAGGCAATACCGTGCCCGCATCAGCTATGAGCTGTACACAGATGTAGAGATCGTGGCCGGTACCGCCTGAACAGGGCAATATGAGGCGGCTCTGTGAGCTGTGCAGTGATGTGATGCAGGCACCCTCACGATGGAGCCATGCTCTGTCAGTGGAGTCCAAGGTGACAGCCTGCATGTGCCTGCTCGCCACGGGCACCTTCCAGAGGCCGACAGGGGACACCACAGGCATCACACAGTCAGCTACATCACGCATACTCACCCAATCCTCAGCGACTGCTGCCACATGCCGCGGAGCACATCCATTTCCCCAGCACCGCTGCAGAGCATACAGCAAACATGCAGGAGTTCCACAGGGTAGCACGTTGCCTGGCATGCTAGAGGCCATAGACTGCACCCATGTGGCCATTCGAGACGCCACCTGGCTCCGATGGGGCTGCATATAGAACAGAAAGGGCTTTCCAGTGTCAACTGCCAGGTGGTGTGTGATGCCACTGGGCGATAAACAATGTCTGTGCCACACACCCTGGTGGAGCACGTGATGCCTTCATATGGTATCAGTCTGCACTGTGCCATCGATTGAGTGGGGACATCCCCACAGGCCATCTAGTGGGTGAGTACGCATGTATGGAATGCAAACTCAGGGCAAGGGTGGAATGCCACAGGTGCCATGGTAGTGGCACACAGGATATGGGCAATATGGACCTGAACATGATACTGATCTCCACTATCTCCACACAGGTGACAGCAGATACCCACTCCGTCCCTGGCTGCTCACACTGCACGTGCCCCATGACCCCATCGCAGCAACACTATAATGAGGCACATGCTTCCACACGCAACATCAAAGAGTGGTGTTTGGGATGCTCAAGGCACGCCTCGATGCCTAGACACCCGGCGGTGCCCTATAGTACAGCCTCAAAAGGCCTGTGTGGATATTCCTGGCCTGTTGCATCCTGCACAACATGGCCAAAGACTGTGGGATAGCCCTACAGGTTGAAGAGGGGGACAGCGATGGGGACGCCAGTGGCGCCGGTGTTGATGGTGATGAGCAGCCCCCCCTAGGATGGCGGGACCCCCGACTGATCCGGCAGGCCCAGCTGCACCGGGACACCATCACAGAGGAGCACTATGCACAACACAGGTAAGTCAAGGGGACATGTGCAACCAACACTGTCCATGCGCAAACCACAGGCACATAGGGTAACACACCAGGGGTGCATGACGGCCAGGGGAGTGGAAGGGTCCAGGCATACAAACATACCATCAGGGAGGGGTGAACACTCATATGGACACACACACACCAGGCACAGAACATACATGGGCAGATGCACAGCACAGCAGAACCGACATTGCTAACACACAGAACCACCGACCACCCCCACCACCTGTACTGTCCAAGTACGTGTGTCAGATGCTGGGCACCCTTGCACCTTGGTGTACAGTACAATGCAGGCATCATCATGCACACGCACCTGTGGACAACAGTTGGGAGGGTGTGCAGGTGGTCCGTGTGTCGGCGTGTTGAGCAGAGCACCCAGCAGTGCACTGCCCACCATGACACACATTGCACACAGGGCAGCACCAGATAGGGCCCGCACTGGGAGACAGGTCAGTCATGTAGCACTGTCCCACGGCCACCGTGGATGCATGGGTGGCCCGCCGTGACCCAACAGCCCTGGCAGGCTGAGCAGGGGCCACATAGGGTGGCACTGTTGGACCACCAGGGGTCCCACTGCGCAAACATGACCTTGCCCACACAGGGGTCTGCAGCATGCCGAACAAACCTGCACCAGGGGTGCTCTGGATGCCCACAGCAGAACCCGGCGTCGACAGGCCTGGTGTCGCACGACGCCGGGAACGGGGAGTGGAGAGTGAACTGTGTGGGGTGTGCGGTACAGGGGCACCTGACTGTGTGCCCAATGCGTCCACGACAGAGACCACTGCCTGGGTCAGCCTGTCAATGGCGGTGGTCACATCTGTCCGCATATGAACCAGCTCTGCACGGTCCAGAGCACACTCCCTGGTGTGCCGCTCCACAGCCACAGACAGTGCCTCCACGGACATTGCAACCCGCCTCTGCTGCTGTACTGATTCCTGCAGCAGGCGGGTGTGCTCATCCAATGGGTACTGTGCCCCAACAGCATCCTGTCCCCCAGGGTGTGGCAGGTCCTGATGCACAACACCCTTGAGGGTGGGCGCTGTTCGCCGGACCAGGAATGGTGGATCAAAGGGCGTGACATGTGCCATCACTTGACACTGTACCCCCAGACCTGGTGGGTGACTGCTGCTGCCCTCCAACCGCTGTGCCCAGGGTCCCTCATTCCACCGCTGTGGCCACAACAGTGCCAGACACCTGCACAGCCACCGGTGCTGCCCCACCGGTGCCGACAGGCACAGCCTGGGACTGTGCCAACATGCTGGTACACAAGTTGGAACCAGAAAGGCCCAGGGGCACGTGCTGGCCTGCTGTGTGTCCGTCATGGGACACACTCATATCACTGCCCATTGCAGTCCTTGCATCATCAATGGTGCAGGTACGTGCTACAGCCACAATCACAGCGTGCTGGCATGCTTGCATGCCAGACTGCTGAGACACAGGCTGTGCACCCCCCACACCCGAATCACCGACACCAGAGTTGGTGGCCCAGCGTGCATGCTGCTGCAGTGCATGCTGGCTGGTGACAGAGGTGGATGGACCTCCTCCATGTCCAGCAGTGATCATCACTGCCTGGACCCACCACCACCGTCTCCTGAAGACGAACAGGATCTGTAACAGAAAGAGAGTACATGTGAGTGCATGTGAACAACCCCCCCAACACCACCACCATGTCATACCGTGCAGTGATGGGCTTCCACCTGTCTGGAATCCACCTCCTGGTATGCCTCAATAGCGCCTCCACTGCATTGATGCAGCCAGTCTGTCCTCAGCCGGGTCAGCTCAACACGCTGTCTGGCCCCCGCCAGTGCCAGCACATGCCGCCCTGAAGGCTGCCACCTTCTCCTTCACCCTCCTGCGGTCTGTCCCCATCTTCTTCTTGCATTCCTGCACGGAGGCTGGTGGCTTCCATGCAGGTTCACGGCCCGAGCTACCCTCCCGTGCAGCCACACAGGACTGAGGGGTGCCCGCCGTTCACTCAGTAGTGGCTCCTCCTCCAGGTAGGCCTGGAAGAGGCCTCTGTCTCTGCTGTGGTAAAGTTGGGCCTCTCCTACGCCCACCATCCTCACCCCACCTTGTCTCTGCTCGGTCATGGCGATCTGTATGGGGAAGTGGACACCTGTCACTGTGCAGTCTACAGCATTTTCCCATGACCATTGTCCAGAACATCACACAGCATGCAACTCACCTCTCACCTGCAGTAACCGAATCTGGCCAGTGCAGCACAATGTCGCCATTTATAGAGCAATGCATGTAAATGAGGTGTTGCGAACTTTAATGACATGCTAATCTTGCTACTGCGCCTTTGAATGGCTGATCAGATGATTTGCATGTGTCGCCTGAATATCGCGCCATTGCACTTTGCGCATCGTTTGAGCCGGCTGAGCCAATAGCGCAGATCTGTGACTGTGCAGTAACTGCTGACGCATGCCCAGGTAGCCACGTGGACATCTGGCCTGCTGACGTGCTGTGCGCAATCAGCACTTCAGGCCATGGCCACCATTGTGCCAGTTGCGCTACAGCACTGGGCACTATATGGGCCAGGCACCACGCCAATAGCACTGTGGCACTGTCATGCAGGTGTCGCGCGAGGTTGCGATGCCGATATGCTCGCGGCTCCTTGCCATGTCTCACGACCCGAAAGCCTAACCTTGCCCCTGCACCTATTCGGTCGCCATGTGTATGCCTTTCATTGCGCTGTCTAGTGACAGCTTATGTGGACTAACGGCGCTGTACCGCTAACAGGCTATTGCAACCTATGGTGTTCTATTGCTAGCCAGTTCCATCGGAGGTTACTGCCGCGTAGGGCACCATATTGCCTGCTGTTAACCTGGAAGCATGGCACACAGGAGGGCAGTGCAATGGAGCCTGGTGGAGGTGGCCAACCTGGTGGCTTGGTAGAGCCCTATGGGGCACTGTATGGTGAGGAGCCCCTCACCATAGCTAGAACACAGGTCTGGCTGCAAGTGGCCAATGACCTGGTGGGGGTCACTGGGCAGCGCAGGTCAGCTGAGCAGTGCCGGCACCGGTACAGTGACCTCTGAAGGAGGGATACTGAGCTTCATGAGCGGCTACGGTCACGTGCCAGGAGGGGCGTGGTGCCTAGGCCAGGTGGGTGTATCATCTATGCACCTGTATTCTCTGTAGGGGTGTGAGTGTGTTTTGGTGGCTGTGCATAGGTGATGGCTCTGCCATGGTTGGCTGTGTCAGTGTGTGCAGGTGTGAGCTGCATGGGTCTGGCTGTGGGCAGGCACTCTCACTGGGGCAGGGGCAGTCTGTTCTGAGTCACACTGATGTTTTTCTCAACATTTGTCTCCCACAGGACGGGCGGAGAGGATGCAGGCACGGGGTGAGGAGGGCCGTGCCAGGGCCCTGGTGCCGGTCGGTGGTGCTGTGGGTGGTGCGCCCCAGCAGCAGCAGCAGCAGCAGACACAGCTGCTTGAGGAGTGTGAGTATCATTACTTCATGGATGTTATTGCATGCTGGGGCATGACCACCAGCCATGCACAACACAACCATGCATGACACAGGTGACATTCATCACTGTCCAGTGTCACAGCACATCTGTGTATGCGCCACTGGTGGTCCATGCATGCACTGGGCACATGGCTGTGGACTGGCATCGCACGCTTGCCACGTCACTTGACAGCCTTGTTTGTGCTGTGATGTACGTGGCTAGTGTGTGTGTGCAGTGGTGCACATAGCTGGTGCCACCTGGTTGGGCTGGCTGTGCATATCCACTGTGGGTGGGTGCATACCATCACAGGTGCGGGACATTGGGCCATATGGCTTGCAGGTTGGGTGGTGTTCAGTGTTGTGGTCAGTCACAGCCATTGACTGTGTTCCCGTTTTCCTAGGCCTGACTGTGCTACGCCGCATTGAGCGTGCCTTGCAGCGGATCCACCAGGTGTCATCAGACAACACGGCTATACTGGCAAGCATCCAGCGCCATGGCCTCAGGAGGAGGCGGAGCCAACCATGGCGGCACCAGGCGGAGGAGGACCAGCCTGCTAGGCCTTAAGCCAGATTCCCCTTCCCACTTCACCCATCCCTCCCGCCCTCCCTTCCCTCTCCAAGTTGTTCATCCCTACCCCTTGCCCACCCTTACCTTGTACCCCTACCCCCCCTCCTGTAAATAGTTCTCTTGTTGGTTTTGTCATTTACATTTTTATAATACATTGATATTTTGATATGAATACTGTGTTGGTCTCTGATTTGCAGCTGGCTATGGTTGCTCAGTTGCAGTGGTGTGCATGCCATCTGGGGTGGTATGGTCCTGGTGTGTGTGTGTGTGTGTGTGTGTGTGTGTGTGTGTGTGTGTGTGTGCATGGGGAGGTGTCTCCAGTGTGGCAGTGTCTTTCTGTTGGTCTTGCCATCTGCTGCCGCCCACTGCTGGGTGCACAGGGTGGGTCTGGCTTGTATGCTTCTCTGCTACACGGGGTTGACGTGTGCCGGGCGGGATGCATGGTGTTTCCTGCAGTGCCAGTCACTGCACATGGCTGGTGTCTTGGGGTCATGGTGCAGGGTGTGCTGTGCGTACGGGGGGGCTGATGTGCACTGTGGTTGTCATCCCCCTGTGTGTGGCAGTCTCAGCCTGCCAGTGGTTGTGCTGGGGCATCATGGCCCTGCTGTGCTTTGTTGGCTTGTCCCCAGGGGCCAGTGGATCATCCGTCCCACCCCCAGTGATGCTGTGCTTGGGGTGTGCAGGTGTCTTGTTGGTTCTGCAGTGTGTTCCTGTGCCCATGTGTGGCATGGCTGTGGTGGGCCCCAGCCTGCCTCCCTGGATGTGCAGTTCCATTGCTCTGCGGGGGGGCTCTGCTTGCGCTATGGCACCTCTGGACTGCTCAGCTGGGCTGCCCTGGTTGCGCTATAGCGCAACCTTTCTGCTCAGCTTCTCCTTCCTGGTTGCGCTATGGCGCAACCTTTCTGCTCAGCTTCCCCTTCCTGGTTGCGCTATGGCGCAGTTTGTGCGATATTCAGACATTGGCTGCTTGCGCACTTTGTTCTGCTCCATGTTTGAATATCGCATCTGTTGCACATATGCGCAATTGATTTGTGCTTGCTCCTGCTGTTGCGCACATTTTGGGCGCAGTTTGAATATCCGGGCCACTATGTACAAATGCTAAATAAATACAAACTCTATTTCATGCCATCCCAATTATGGTGTAACTAATATTTGTTAAGCATTTCTTAAAATTCATTTAAAACACCTGCTCTTTTGCTATTGCTGTGTGCCATGCCTAAGCACTACAATACCCATTATCTCAATGAACTCCTGACCCCCTATGTCCCAATCAGAGCATTGAGGTCTAAGGGCCAGGGTCTTTTGAGGGTGCCATATTTACCATTGAAGTTGGCCAGTGATTGGGCTTTTGTGGTGGCTGGCCGTGCTTTAAGGAACTCATTCAAAGTAACATTCAGTAGGAACAAAGAATGCTAAGGAGAGAAAAAAGGCCTGATGACCATCCAGGCCCATCCAGTTTGACCCTACATATTAATCCCCAATACCAGCCCACTATTCCAGAGTAGAATTTCCTGAACCACCCAAAACCCCATTGAATTTATCCCACCTGCCTGGAACCCTGGCACACTGCCAGCGTCCACACCTTTACTAGGCATGCCATTCCAACTCTCCACCACCTCTCTCTGCAGAAAAGACATCCTAATATATTTTTTTCAACTTACCCCCTCTCAGCTTATAGTTGAGCCCCCTAGTGAGTGTGGTCCCTATCACTATAAACACCTGTGCTGTGTCCTACCTGTTAACACCACCATAAAGCTTTTATGGTTCTATCATGTCTCCCTCTCTCTCCTGGTTACCAGTGCCTCTGGGATTGGGTGTCATGATAACAAACATTGCCACGCCTTGTCTGAGAATATATATTCAAGATCTTTAACCTCCATATATTCCCTCTCAGAACACCACTTATAATCTTTGTTGCATCCTCTGTACTGATTCCAGACTTTCACTGTCTTTCTTGAGATGAGGGACCAGAACTTGATGCAGTACTCAAGTGTGGTCTCAACAGTGATCTATACAGAGGCAGGATCACCTCTCCGATCAGCTAGTAGAAGCAGTAGTAATTTTATTTATGTGGTGCCCATCTCTGCAGACTCTGGGCACCTTACAATATAACATATTCAGTAACATTAGGACAGAAAAAGTAAAAACAGATATACCAGTCACAGAAAAAAAAATACATATCACAATAATAAAATTTCAGGTGGTAACTCGGTAATAAAAATAACTTCTTCACAGTTATGGGTAGGCCAGACGAAAGAGATGGAATTTCAGTCTTGTTTTTAAATGAGGCCAACGAATGGGCTTCTCTGAGATCCAGCGGGATTGTGTTCCAAGGGTTCAAGACTGCTAGTACAAAAGCCTGATCCACATGTTGTTTCAATCATGCTTTTGTGACCTTGTGATTGCCCATGGCAGCAGATTAGAGAAAGCAATTTGACCTGCAAGGACTCAGGATTTCTGACAGGTAACATGGGCCCATATCATACAGGGCTATATAGAGAGCAAGCTCACCTTTTTTTCATATAGCTTTTTTCCTGGCTGGTTGATGCAGGTGGGCTCTCAGTCCAGCCCCACCTCCTCTGAACCGCTAAGCCCAAGATCCCCCATATATTGCCCCCCATCAGGGCTGGGAATGGGAGGGCTGTCCTTCTCCCTCACACCCGGTGATTCTCATCCAGATTGGACCGGGGTCCAGGTGATGGTGCTAGATGGAGATAAGCATGCAGGGCTTCATGTAGCCTGCACCAACAATTTTTTGTTTTCTCCCTTACTCCCCTGCCACTGTGACACATAAGCATGTGTGTGCATGGAGGTGCACATGCTGCTATAGAGCCACAGCCTCCCTTTGTGTCACTCTAACTGCTTGCACTACCCCAAGACCTCCATCCTGGGGCAACCAAGGGCAAAGTCAGCAAATCCCCACCCTGGGAGAGGAGGCTGTCCACTGGATGCTCAATCCTCTCTGCCCAGCCGATTCCCAGTAACTCAAGCCTGTTCCCGAACTTGGGTTACTGGCACAATGAGAGGTAAGGCACACAGAGCCTCAGCCCTCTACACCACTGGACTGGCATAGCACAAGCCCACCTTAAAGTTGATGCACCACTGAACAGGCAGCTAGTACAATTCACAGAGCATGGGCATGATATGGTAGTAGCGAACAGCTCTGACAAACAGTCTGCTGCATTTTGCAACAGCTTCAAGCAGCACATCAAACCTGTTGATGGCCCAAGATATAAAGCATTGCAGTAATCTAGCCACAATGCCACAAAAGCATGAACTAGGGTCTTCAGATCATCAGTGCCAAATATGGTTTTATCTAGGCGATGTTTCTAGGACAGAAAAAGTTAATGTGAATCACCGTCACCATCTAGCACTCAAGCGTCAGGCCACTGTCCACAATGAGCCCCAGATTTTTCATCTTGTTAGCAACTACAACTAGGGACCCTCAAGTAATAAGAGTAATAATAATTTTATTGTTCGCTCTTAAATAAGTAACAATCATTACAATTGATACAAAGAACAGAACAATACATACAAGAGACAAAATTTAAATTGCAATTAGCATTAAAGGAGGATGTAAAATATCCTAGTAGAAGTCATGTGTTTAAAACAGTAATCTAATAAACAGCATAGCATACAGAATTTAAGAGCCTCCAGGTCCCAGTGAGGGGAAACCTTTCATAAACATCCTTTCCCTAATTTTCTGTATTCTGACCATTTTGTTATTCTGGAAATTGTAAAGTCATCTTCAGCTATAAGTAATATTAGAAGAATCATATTATCATCAGCAGGCAGAAGGAAATCCAAGATTGGGGCAATCCATGTTTTCCTGGCCTTGTTGTACCAGGCACACTTCAATATAACATGTGTGAGATCATCGATTATCAGTTTGTCACAATTACAAAACATGTCTTCCTTGCTTGAAGAGATTCACCAATATAAATATAAATACCCCTGCTCCTGAAATATAGGTGCCTTACTCCCACAGGAGTCGAGAATTGTGAACATTTCCAAAGATAATCCATTAGGAAAAAACTGCATCACTCATAAAATTCTTGAAACAGGGTCCCACAGATTTCCCTGTTCTAAGTGCTGCCCTTGCTCTTCCCCCACACTCATTAATGTTATGAAGAGATGCCAGTGAGAGCATGGGGGCATGCTCCATTATAATCAATGGAAGCAGCTGTATCAATTTTATATATTATCATGACCACTTGGTGATGAACGGCAGACTGGCCCACTAACAAGGGCTTGTTAGTCGACCGGTGCCCACGTTTCATTACGAAGTGGCCATGATAATATATAAAATTGATGCAAAAGCTGCTGCCCATTGATTTTAATGGAGTGCTCCCCTGCACTCTCACTGACCTCTCATCATAACATTAGTGAGCGCGTGGGTGGAGCGAGGGCAGCACTTAGAACAGGGAAGTCTGTGGGACCCTGTTTCAAGAATTTTCGAGTGATCCAGTGTTTTTCCTAATGGATTATCTTTGGAAATGTTCACAATTCTCGACTCCTGAGGTGGTAAGGCACCTATATTTCAGGTGCAGGGGTACTGACTGGTGAATCTCTTTAAGGATTTAAGAGAATCTGACAGACAGGACATGAAATTGATCCTTTTTTTATCTAGTATATGCCTTTCTATCAATTGGTTCCTTAAAAAAATCCAAATAGTATATGATTTAATGATTGCAATCATTTCTGCTTTACCACTTGGAGGATTTAGAGTCTGCAATTTCAAATAAGTCTGTATCATTATAAAAGGCTATATTTTTTGAATGTGTGATTTATATTTGTAACTTATCATTATATTATTTTTACCATAGTGTGCCAGAGCCTCTAAATGGTATAGTGAAAGAATCTTGTAGACATACAGGGCCAGCTTCCAGAAGGGGGATGCAAGGCTTGCGTTAAGCCCTTTGTGTGACGCAAAGGGGGTCGCAGATGTGCCAAAGCCCCTTGGACACAGAGCTGTCCGATTCTCAAAGAGGTGGTGCATTTGTAACATTTTCCCCACTCTATAGCAGCTTGCTCTAAAGGTTTGGTGCAAATCCCATAAAAGAGTGTCCCCCACGAATGGAAATGTAGATCAGGAAGAAGTTGGTCTAACTCGTTCCAGACTTGTGGTAGGGCTTTTGTGGCAAGCGCCTTTTGGAATCGCTCTTGCCGCAACGTTTGACTCAAGTTGCATCAACCACCCTGCTGCAAGTCCTCTGTGGCAGTTGCACACCATTTCAGAATCGGGCCAACAGTATTTTAACCATTGTGATGATTTATAGTGTAGATCTTGCCACAGGTGTTTTTCCTTTGAGCATTTTCTAGCAAGTTTGTTGTTCGGGATACTGTTAAGTCTAACCCAGGAGTTAATTATTCTGGAATCAGCAAACACTTGAAGGTTAAGACGGTCCAACTCTACTCTGATAAAGCATGCAGGGGTGGAGCATTTGAGTCCAAGTGCAGAGCGCATTACTTGGAGAAGCGGTTTCTCTAAAGTTTCAATAGAAGATGAGGCCCATATTTCAAATCTGTACAAAAATCTGTGTAATGTATTTAGCCTGGACTGCTTTAAGGATAGGTCTAACAGAGTATCCCCATATATATGATTACAATCTTTAATCCCAAGACTGCTGCTTTTCCTTTAGAAGTGGTCTTACAGTATCTGTATGAGTTTTCCAACTAATATTCCAAGCAAAGTTTATGCCTAAGTAACAGTATGAGTTTACTACTTTAATTAGGGACACGTCTATAGACCAAATGGTATTTCCTTTTGTGTGTGCCAAACATGATGATAAGGCCCTCGATCCAGAAAAAATGCCATCTGAAATATTTATGTGCAGTGTATCAGAGTGGGCAGTCTTTCTGACAACTTTTTAACAAATGCATTTTAGAAGGGCAAACTTTAATTTTGTGGAAAGGCTCCAAAATAGTGCCAATTTTAAGAAAGACAATAGATTGAATCCATGATGTACGGGCCTATTAGCCTGATTGATATAGATTCAAAAATATTTCCAAAGTAATTTGGGAAGTTAGAAGATGAACTCAAAGAGGTTGGAGACATATCCTCTTCAAGCTGCTTTTAGATCTGACCATTGTACTTTAGATAATTGTTTTTTTATACCATATATTAGGAAAATATATGAAACTCAGGAATCAAAATGTTTTGTCACTTTTGTAGATTTCAGTATGGTATTTGAATAAATTACAAGAAATACACCATGGATCCTAATGAGTAAATTGGGTATCTCCTTGATCTGATAATGTTACATGGTCACTTTACACAGACGCATGATCCAGAGTGTGAGTGGGCCCATAGTAACTGTCTGACCCCTTTCCAACACATAAAAGGATCAGACAAGGTTCTGTCCTGGCACCAACACTCTTTACAATTTGCATAAATACTATACTGATTGCTCTTGAGGAGAATCAGACAGATTCCCTGAAAATCAATAATACTCAGTGCCCATCACTAGCGTATGTGGACAATTTGATATTGATTTCCTTATGTTCAGGATTACAAAAAAAGCTTGATATACTAAACGAAAAGTCTCATGCTGTTGCTCTAAAAGTCAATTTGTCAAAGACCCCTCAAGTATAACACTGATAACCCCTCTACCCATGTTACTAGCCCTGCAATGCCCTAAATCAACCACCAGCACTTCTGTCTTATCCAGGTTCAGTCTTAGCCAGCTAGAGATCATCCAGTCCTGAATCTATTATAAAGGAACACACAGTAGACTTCCTTGTTGAACACCTGTCTTACATACAGGAATCAGCATGGTTTCACAAGTGAAAGGTCATGCCGAAAGAACTTGATTGACATCTTCAACTCAATAACATGGATAGTAGATAAGGGCCTGGTAGTTGACGTTCTGTATCTTGATTTCACTAAGGTCTTTAATGTAGTGCCTTACAAAATGCTTATTTAGATGATGAGGAGAAAAAGGACTAGGAAGAAAGCTAACAGAGTGGATTAGCAGCTGGTTGTTAGACAAAACCTAGAATGGTCCTGAATGATAAATTCACTGATGCCAGGAAGGTCGCAAGTGGAGTGTTTCAGGAGTTGGTCCTAAGACTGGTACTTTTCAAACAATAACACAAAGGGGCTTGCACGATAGCAAGCTTCAAAATAGATCAGCACTCCAGCTTCAAAGATTAAGACGTCACCAGTCAAAAGCTGTGCAAAATAATTTATTTAACATACCACATCAGTAGTCTCATAGAGTGTATAACAACCATTTCATACCACAGTATAGATCCAGAAGCAAATTGTTTGATACCTTTTATTGGCCAACATATATGTTACAAAGAGAAAACATTGTCTAAGCTTTCAGACAACTAATTCCTTCTTCAGAGACTTGTGCCAGTTGTTTAGAGAATCATATTGTGTTAACACCCAGATCATACATAAAAAAACAGAAACAAATCTCATTGGTTTAAAATACCTATTTTAAAAAAAATCACAGATTTAAATGAAAGTAACTGGATTCTACTAGTTTGCTACAGCCCCCACTTGCATACTGGGTGACCCTAAGCTAGTCACTTAACTTCCTTGTGCTCCCAGGTCACACCTGGAAACAAGCTTTGGCTTAGTGTGCCTCTCCTGGTTAAAACAATTTCCCCTTTCTCCCCCTTTCCCTACTGCTTAAGAAACCTTCCATGGTCAAATGTCAAAAGAAGAGATAAGAGAACACTCCAAGCAGACAGTCCCACTAACTGTAATTATGAAGGAATGAATGTGTTAAGTGAATACATTCTTAATTAAAAGCAAGACCTTATGATTTAATACCCTTATAAGTGCATATTAAAATTTAATGGCATTGTCTGATAGAAAATTATACAGAAAATGTTCCATATATGGAACTATGGGGGTATAAAGAAAATGTCCCTAGCATGAACAACTGATTCATACATTCATATAGCATTAAACCTATCTGGAGACAGTTACTAAACTATACTCTCAACCAGTTAACAAACTCCATAAACATTAATACCTATAGTGCTGTAACAATATTTTTTACAAGATAATATCAATTGTCAGTATTAGTGCTAAATAAAAAAAAATCACAGGGACCCCCTAGAAAATGAGTTCATGCATTTTAAAATGTTCAAAGTTCAATAATGTGGCAGTATATAATCAAATTACTATATGTACAGTATCAGTCTTACAATTCTGGAAAAAACTCAATAGAATTAAACCCTACCCCCCCACACACACACACAGGGAAAAGATAACTAGTAGAAAGAAGAATATATTCACTACGTATGTGAGCCAAGAGTCCTAACGTACTGTAGCATAATTATGACATGTATCAGAAAAGAAACCTACCTCAATATAACCACATTCTCAATCCTCCCACTTTAATTCCCCCTTCCCCACATACACAACCCCTCCCCACAAAAAAACACACCATCCTTCTTCACCCAACAAACACACAGAGTACTCTGCCCCTACATACAGTCCCTCACACACAAAACAACCCAACATCCCCTGCTCCCCACCCACACACACACATATTTATTTGGTGAGAACCCAACATGTTGTTAACCTGTTAAAAACAACTCTATGAAGAAAAAAACCCCACCAAAGTCCTGTTAAATGTCCATCCTATGAAGTAAAAGTCTGTGAAAGTTTAAGTAGCATGAAACCCAAATCAGTGTTTATGCCATCTGCTACCATATTGAGAAATAAAATAAGCCTGATCTCAAAAGTCTGTCTCTGTTGTGTATTTTTGAAATGTCCTTTTAAGACCATTACTGACATATCTGAGATGGAGTGATCAAGCTCATTGAAGTGTTGTCCCACTGGTTTGTCAGCCATCTTCATATTAATAGTATGTATGTGCGAGTTTGTTCTAGTGCTGAGAGGTTGGCTTGTCTCTTCAACATACCCTGTTTGTGGACATCTCTTGCAATGAATGAAATAATACTGCAGTATAGGTCTTCAGAGGAGGGATAGACTCCAAATATGGCTGTCATTGACCCATCATAGTTTCAAATACTTCAATTATTTTTTTTTTTTTTTGCTAATGTGGACGAACATAGCATCCTGCAAAATTCTTAAAGAAGCATGAAAGATGAAGACATCATAGCTGATGTCAAAACATTAGGGTATAGTTTAGCATGTGCTCAGTCTGTTCATAGGTTCATAGGAGAATTACGAGATTGAGGGTCTACCCCATTATGATCTCACCACCTACCATAGGTGGTAATCATATTTTACTTCATCCATACAGGAATCTAGCTTTTGTTTAAATTGAATGAAATTAACACTATGGATGACCTCAAATGGAAGAGAGTTCCAAGCAGGGATAATTCTCTGAGTGAAAAAATTATTTCTCTTAGAGGTCTTATTAATATTAGCCCTTAATTTCAGATTATGAGATCTGGTTATACACGCAGAAGGGTGCCAATCCAAATAGAGTGACTCAAATAGAGTGACTCAAATAGCATTGTATCTTTTGTAGCTTTATATACTAAACATAGATCTCCTCTCAAAGAATGATATTCAAGTGAGTAGAGATTTAATTTTTTCAGTCTATCTTTGTACAGAAGAGAACTTATGTTCGTAATATGTTTAGTAAATCTTCTCTGTACCTTTTCTCTACATTGTTTATCTAATCTTCTCTGTACCTTTTCTCTACATTGTTTATCTAGCACTAAGGTTGGAGAACAGAAAGAAGAACAGTAATCAAAATCAGATCTCACTATACTGCGATATAAGGGAGTTAATACCTCTGGCTCTCTGCTTTTCATATTTTTCAATATACAATTAATTAAACGGTTGCATTTTTTAACTGTGCAAGTTGTATGTTCAGAAAATTTTAAATCTTTAGTGATAAAGGTTCCTAAATCCCTCTCTGAACTTACTTCACTTAATACATTATCATTAATGACATATTTAAAACAATTATTATTTTTCCCAAAATGCATAATTTTACATTTGGAGTAATTAAATGTTAATTCATACTCATTGGCCCATTCAGAAACTAAGTTCAAATTTGCCTATAATTTTTGAGCAGGTAGCATGTCTTTGACAAGTTCTCCCATCTTGGCATCATCAGCATATTTACTTAGCCATATTCCATACATGGTATTCATACTAGCTATTAAAATGTTAAATAGGATCGGGCCCAGAACAGAACCCTGTGGCACTCCACTAGTAATTTTGGTCCAGGGAAATTTATATCCTCCAAGGGTAACCTGTTGTCTTCTATCAGATAGCCACAAGGTTATCCAGGTTATTATATGCTTATATAATTCCATTTTGGTTAAACAATCAATTATTATTTTATGTGACACAGAATCAAAGGCCTTTTCAAAGTCCAAGAAAATGACATCTACAGGGAAACCTTGATCCAGTGCTTCACTAATCGGTTCAAAGAAGTTGATCATATTCATATGGCAAGATAGTCCTGGTTAAAAACCATGCTGTGCAATGTCAAACTCCCCCTTATTCAATATATGATTGCTAATTGTGTGGGAAATAAGTTTTTCCATAATTTTGTCCAAACATGATGTCAAACTAATAGGTTTATAGTGTTTGACTTCCTGCCTTGATCCATCCTTATGAATAGAAATCACTAGGGCTTCCTTCCATTCATTAAGGACTATCCCTTTTGCCAAGGGCTCATTATAAAGTAATGTAAATGGTCCAGCTAGTTCATATGATACTTTTTTTAACAAAACAAAGGAAATATGATCAGGTTCAGTAGAAGTTGAAGTTTTAAATGAATTAATCACTGAATAGGTCTCTGCTATAGTAAAGCTAATTAAAGGATCCATAAAGTCATAATTTAGGGTTGGTATAAAAACCTTTTTTTAAAAAATACTCGAAAAGTATAGGTTAAAACTATTAGCCATTAATTGCTTTTTGTCTATAATTTCCCCATTTATTTTTAAGGGGCCAACTTTGCTTTCAGTCGATTTAAGTGAACCAATATAGTTAAAGAATTTTTTTTATTGTCATTTTGTGTAATGGCTAAATTACTTTCCATAGTTTTTTTGCCTTTCTAATGGCATATTTTGTTTTCTTTGCTTTTTGTAGAAATTTATTCCAATTGTCATTTGATCTACTTTTTTTCATATTTGTTGAATGCTTTTTTTTGCCTTTACCAATTTGTAATAGCTGTAGTATACCATAATGGCAATCCTTTATTGTTTCTATATTTAATTCTTTCCAGCACCCAATTAAAAATACAGTAATCAATGTTATTTTTTATTTTGGCCCATATCTCAGTTACTGTTAACATACTTAATTCTTCTTGCCAATCCCAATTCTGTAAGTATTCTTTAATGGCGTCATAATGTGCTTTATAATAATTCCCCATTTTAGTAACACCTCTAAGATCCTTTTTATAGTATTTTATAGAAAATTAAATCATGTAATGATCACTGCCTCCTAGTGGCGCCATGATGTGCGGTGTTTCCATTATATCCACAATATTTGTTAAAATCAAATCTAGGATATTATTAAGTCTAGTAGGTTCATGTACCATTTGATCAAGGCCTAAATGGGCTATAGTATCTAAGAATTTAGTTTCTTGAGAATTTATCCCCTCTAAAGTAAACCAGTTAATACCAGGATAATTGAAGTCGCCCATCAAAACTATATTTTCTAGTTGGTTTATAGTTTGTAAGTAATTACAGAATATATCATTTTTATTCAAGTCCAAAGATGGTGGTCTATAACAGAGTCCTAGTGTAAAGGGATACAGATCTTGGTTTAATTGTACCCATAGGTTCTCGATGTTTGGTGGTGAGGGGGGTGTCTATGTTTACTTCTACACAATCAATTCCTTACTTGATATAGAGTGCCACACCTCCTCCTCTAGTGGTGATTCGATTTCTCCTAAAAAGTGTATACCCTAGTATTTCTTGTCTCCATTGTTCGTCAGAGAACCAAGTCTCTGTTACTCCACAGGTATCAATATTTTTGGAATGTATAATTATTTGGAGTTCATCAATTTTATTAACTAAGCTCCTTGCATTTAACTATAAAATATTGAGTTTCATCTCTTTTGTGTGTGAATTTTGTGTATGTCTATGAGCTACCAATTTTGGTTCTAGATTCATTTTATCATGAATTATACTGGATTCCAAGGTTAATTTAAGAGTTGGTCTCACCTCTCCCCTTTATCTAGTTTAAAAAAGCATCAATTTGAGTGATGAAACTGTTTCCCAAAACTTCAGAACCCGTTTTATTCAAATGTAGACCGTCTTTTGCATAATACTTCAGTTGGTGATCAAAGTATTCCCAATGTGTGAAGCATTTTATGTTTTGTTTTAAGCACCAGCCACATAGCCAATCATTTATATGTTTAATTTTATCCTTTATGTACTAGTCAGCTATTGGTACAGGTCAGATTTCAGATATGACAGTATTGACACCAATGTCAGCTAGTATATTAAACCAACATAGGCCTCTTTGATTTGTTGGGTGCTCTGATTCCATATATTATTAACACCAACATGAACAATTACCAAGGGGGTTCTCCTCACTATTTTTTTAGAATCTGATTACTCATTCTAGTTAGGTTTTGTATTTTTGCACCCCGAAAACAAGATAGTTTTCTTATAGCTTTATTTGGATCACATATTTGTCTGTTTAGATTTGAAATCATAGATTCACCTAGAACAAATATTTGCTGAGTACTGTCTTTTGTTATTGTATTACTCATATTGGGAGATTGTACCTGCTGTTCATTTATTGTTCCCAAAAAACTAAGTAGGTTAGGCTGCTTGTCAAACTCGCTCCTGTCATTTAATTGAGTTACTGTAGTGTTTGCTCTGTATTCCTGTTGTTTTGTAGTCATAGAAGATGTTATATTTGTCTGGTTACTTTTTGAAGAAGTCCTGTTTCCTGGAATGTCCTCCTCTAAATTAATTAATAAGAAATTGAATTTATTACAATGTGGTATTTGAAAGTCGTTTGCTTTCCGACCTCTTTTAGGGGCTTTGTTAGATTGCAAAGTATGCCATTCACCCTCAAAATCAGTATTCTCACCCTCTTGTCTAGGTCTTTTCTTAGATATCAGATCACTAGACATATGCATGTTAGATGACTACTGATATTGGTCTGCAATGTTGGAACACTGTAGTCTTTTATAAGTTTCCTGCTGACTTATTTTCAGAGCCCTAAGTCTGGAATCAAATAGATTAATTTCAGCTTCCAGATTCTGGATCTTAATACACTTTTTACAGATATAAGACACGGTGTTCATCTGTGCGACCTCAAAGTCATACATTTTACACCCATTACACATAATACCCATTCTCCCATCGGTTACAGAAATAGTGGTGGTCATTTTAGTCATCTGGGCTATAGCTAAGACACAAGTACTTGCCTTTTATAATGAAAGGTGTATCTCCAATTTGCTAAATCCTTTTGGTTAGCCTACACGCCTAACATGCATAACACATGCAGACACGTGTGTCTTTGTGCACGACGATGTATACACGCCCTGCTCAGGCTCACCTTGCTCACCACAGGGCCAGTAAATATAAAGCAGTTGCATAGAACAGTTTAATAAAACTGAGGGTGCTTGCCGCAGGGCCACTTAATATAGCCCCAGGAGACCCAGAAGTAGCTCTGGAGGTCACACAGGATCCTCAAGAATAAAATTTAAAAAAATCAGCATTGTATGCTCAAATAAGTTAAAATTACCACCTACAGAGGCTTAACCTAGTAACAGCTTACTTTTCCTGCTCAGTACAAATGTTTTAAAATAATTTGTCTCTGAGGTGTAGTTCAGGAGCAATGCTCTCAGAACTACCACTCCTCCACCTAGCTTAGTGTACTTGCTAGGGCTCCAATAATAACGTGTCAACATTTATACAAGTGGTTCTCCTATATCACTTTACATATAATGTTGCATTCAATTATGAGCTGCAGTTACTTCACATAAAGCAGTTGCATAGAACAGTTTAGTAAAACCTTGTTTATGATTAACTGTTGTTATGCTTCCTTAAGTAGTTCACAGGATGCTATGTTCAACTGCATTTAGATTGGTTTGTGTTTGAGCTGCTGTTTCTGTGTCTGCTACTGTTACTTTCCAATATGTATAACACATGACATTGGGGATAAAGTAGATTTTCACTGAATAAAGTAGGTCTGTTTGCAGATGGCACAAGCCTCTGCAGGAAGGCAGGCAATGATTAGGAGATCAACAGAGTAACAAGGGTTGTAGAAAAGCTGGAGCAATGACCCAGAACATGGCAGTAAAAATTCAGTGCAAAACATACAAATTGATGTGCACTGGCAGCAAAAATCTGCAGATGGAATATAGCCTCAAATGATTTATGGTAGAGTGTTCAGAAGTGGAAAGGGACCTAGGGGTATGAAAAACAACAATTTGAATTCCTATTCACAATGCGGGAGAGCATATGGGAAAGCTAGTAGGGTGCTGGGATGTATCTTCTGGGTTTCACTGGTTGAAACCATGAGGTGATATTGCTTCTGTACGGCTCATTGGTCAAGCTGCACCTGGATTACTGCATGCAGTTTTGAAACCTTCATCTGCAAAAGGATAAGAAAAGGATATTAACTTTTCAGTGGAGGGCAACAAAACCAATCCAGGGGCAACAAAGAAGGACCTAGCAGAACAAATGTGATGTCCTTAACATGTACAGTACTCATTAGAGGATAGGAGAAAGAGGGGGACATGAAACTTACAAATACATGCGAGGACACAACAGGAAGGACTTGTTGGATTTATTTAAATTAAGGAGTAGCACAGCCACCAGGGACCACAAACTCAAACTAACAGGAGGAAGCATCAAGAAGGAAATACTTCTTCACCAATACGGTGGTAGAAGGTAGAAGAATCTACTCAGCAATGTAATAATGCTAGAACTAGCTCACAGTACAAACCACAATGGGACATATACATGTAACCCACACCAGCCCCACTTGTTTAACTAGCAGGGCTGCTCCTCTCACCACATAATGTCTAGTGGCAAAAGAGAGGGGTGCAGGTTTACATAACAATGTACACACATTTCCTTCTAAGCCTACTATCACAGACAGGCAACCAAGAGTGGCAACTACCTGGCACACACCTGGTGGGACCATTTACCATGTCCAGCAACCCAGGTCCCTGGGAAAATGGCTGCTCACAATTATGCTAGGTTTGCTTCTGGTCAGGGGCACCCAAGTAAATCCAGACACAATGGAAGCAATAACAATACTGTCTAAACCAGGTTGGGATTCTAGAGTATGACTTTTATTCATGTACACAGAGTAGGAATAATACAAAGTGAAGATGGACCCCCACAGGGTTACTCATACTGGTAATGCAGATTACTGAGGAGCAGAAATTCATGAACTTCCCATTTAACATAGGCATACTGAACACACAGCAAACTCTCAGGTCTGAAATGGAGATTAGCACACACGACCAGTTACTGGTACATTTCCTCTTGACTAGGCACACACAGCCAGTACTAGGACACTTTCCTATTGACTAGGCACACATGACTAGTACTAGGACATGTTCCCATATTTCATGAGGAATACTAGTGGCACACACGACCACCAAAGAGTACATACAGGCTCACAAAGAATCCAGCCCATGTTTGGGTAACTATTTCCATCAGGCACTGGCCAAATGCACTGACTGAAAATTGAACTGGTGCCCAAACAACCTCGAGAGGTAAACTGGTTACTCCAGATGGGGGGGTTCTCCCACCTTTTGCTTCCAAGTTTATACTCAGCCATTCATCTGGTTAATAACACCCTCACAGAAACTTGTAGATGCTATCTTGAAATGTTTTTCACACTTAACATACTACATGACTAAAATATCTGTAGCAGGACAGTCTCTCACTCTATACTCCATAGTAGGCAGACACTTTTCAAAAACAGACAGTCTAGGTGACAGGGTCCCTTTGTCAGAGAAAATTCATCAAAAGGAATGCAGGTGCCCCTCCTGGGCTGACACAATTGTACTCACAGATTCTGAAGTTGTTACAGGCAGCTTCACTAGACAGACTGGGTGAAGGGATTGCCCCGAACCCTGAAGATTGCTCCCATCCCTCCTGGGATGGGGCAAAGGAAAACCCACTTGGCAAGGTCTCCACCACTTCAATCACTGTCTTCTATGTTCTTCTTCTAGGGTGAGAACAAACTACCCAAAACACAGTGGTAGCTTTCTGTCAGTGCTGTCTGAGGAGCTGTACAGCAAAGTGCAGCCTCCTCCTGGAAACTCCTACTCAGGACTGACTAAACATTCTAAAGCTTACATCCCTAGAGCTAGCACAAATGTGGCTTATGCCACTGCAAGACTTCTAAGATTACATCACCCTCCAGCACAGCTGAGACTGAAAGCAGAGAATGACAGTGTGAACCCCACTTAATTGGCATTTCACTAGCTGCCTTTCTCTGCCTGCCACTGGTTCTAACTGGGATTCTAGCAATCCCTGGGAACAAGGGGGTTGCATACAGTTGGCTAGATTAGAAACAAGAGGGAGGGCAGGGGCTCTGGGATCCCTCAAACGATTAAGGAATTTAAGGTAGGAACAACAGGGCAGTCCTATGTACTTTGAGTCTTTTTCTGTCCTATACCATCTACTGCATGTGTAACACAGCACCCCCACTGATGGTTGGTGGTGGGGGTTATTCACCTGGAGCCCTAACTTATACTGCACCTAGAATCCAGTCATTATCAGTAATAGCGTTAATTATAAACCAGGATTTCTGTACACATCCCAGACTTGCCAGCCATTGGTTCAAAACACATAGCAGCATCTATATTTAACACATATTTACTTGTTGCAATTAGTGACACACTTCATTGATCAGGGATTGTCAGTCAGTGATGACCCCTTACAGCCACAAGTGGGAAAGCGAGACCAGGAGAGTACCCAGCCCATTTAGTCACAGCTTCTACTCGGTGCTTATGCAGAGGGTGAACATGGGAGGGGTGTACCCTACTAAGGTAAATAAAGTGATTCAAAAGAGATTGGGCAACCAGCACCTTGTGATCACAGCAGCCAAGGCTGACCATGACTCACCACATTCTTCCCTTTGTCCTTAGGTTTAGATGACCAGTACATGCTTGAATGTTCTACAGACATTTGAATTCATATAACAAGCTGCCGGTACTAGTGGTCTTGATGGAATAGGGATACCTGGATATTGTGGCAGTCACTGAAACATGGTATACAGAGAACCATGATTAGGATGTCAACATACCAGGATACAAAATCTACAGGAGGGACAGGGAGGGTAAAAGAGGAGGAGGAGGAGTAGCTCTCTATTTAAGGAAAGGGATTAAAACACATAACTAAACAGTAAACATGAAGTAGATGAGTCACTATGGGTCACCCTGGTGACAGGAAATGACACCACAATCTGCATGGGAGTTGTGTACAGACCCCCATCTCAGGGGGAGAGAATGGACAAGGAAATGATAGAAGGCATCCTTAAAATGGCAGATAAAGGGGAGATATTGTTGACAGGGGATCTGAATATGCCAGTTGTTAACTGGAGCACCTTTGCTGCAGGCACATCCAGTAGCAGGGTAATTCTTGATGCCCTACAAGGGGCATGCCTCAGACAGCTAGCGTTGGAACCCACTCGGGAGGGAGCAATCTTAGACCTGGTACTCTCAAATGGGGATGGAGAAAGGATCTTGGATTTAGAAGTGGGTAGCTATCTGGGAACAAGTGACCACCAAACAATGTGGTTCACAATAAACACAGCCATAGAGTCAAACCATACAAAAGCAAGAGTATTGGACTTTAGGAGGGCTGACTCTGGGAAAATGAGAGAGTGCCTCCGAAAAGCACTAGCAAATGGTCAAGGGGGGGGTGGAGGAACAATGAGGAATAATCAAAACTGTCATCACAGAGGCAACAAGCCTTTATGTCTAGTGAATCAATAAAACAAAATGAAGGAAAAAAACACTATGGTTCTCAAAAGAGGTGGCAGGGAAGGTTAAGGAGAAAAGCATAGCATTCAGGAAATATAAGGAAACACAGAAGGAGCAGGACAGAGAACTTTATCAGTTAAAGCAGAAGGAGGCAGGGAAGGCAGTCAGAATAACAAAGGCCCAAACTGAGGCAAAGCTAGCCAGTTCTGGTATGAAGGGAGATAAAACCTTTTATAGGTACATTAGGGAGTGAAGAAAGACCAAGGAAGGTATATGGAGACTTAATAAAGGGGAGGGAATCTGGGCAGAGGGTAATAGTGAAAAAGCAGGGATACTGAACAAATATTTCTGCTCAGTATTCACAATGGAAGAGAAGGGGGAGGTACCTAAAACAAACAAGAGAAACACTCCGGATAAGAGGGTCAATATCAGTCCATTCACAGAAGAAAGGGCTTTGAAAGAACTCTTGAAACTGAGGGTGGATAAAGCAATGACCTGATGAGATTCACCCCAGAATTCTAAAAGAACTAAGGGTAGAACTAGTGACACCACTGATTACTCTCTTTAACAAATCATGGAAGGATGGGGTGGTACCTGAGGACTGGAGAAGGGTGGGTGTGATCCCACTTCACAAAAGTAGGAGCAGGGCAGAAGCAGGAAAGTACAGATCAGTTAGTTTGACCTCAGAGGTAGGGAAAATGATGGAATCACTTCAGAAGGAAAGAATTGTTGAGTACCTAGAGGCCAGTGGGGCACAGGACCCAAGGTAGCATGGACTCACAGAGGGAAGGTCGTGTCAGATGAATGTAATAGATTTCTTTGACTGGGTGACCAAAGTAGTAGACCAGGGAGGGGCTATGGATATGGCCTACCCAGATTGTAGCAAGGTGTTTGACACAGTCCCACACAAAAGATTAAAATACAAGTTGGCCAGCCTTGGAGTGGGTCCCAAGGTGGTAGCCTTGATAAAAAATTGGCTGGACAACAGGATGCAAAGGGTAATAGTAAACAGAGTTCACATTGAAGAAAGGAGGGTAACTAGTGGGGGACCACAGGGTTCAGTACTGGGATTGGTCCTCTTTAATGTCTTTATAAGTGACATTGGAGAGCACCTAGAAGGAAAAATATGTCTCTTTGCAGATGACACAAAGATCTGCAACAGGATTGATACACAAGGTGGGGTGGAAAGGATGAAAAGGGACTTAGCAAGGTTAGAGGAATGGTCAAATGTATGGCAGCTCAGATTCAATGCAAAGAAGTGCAAGGTAATGCACCTGGGAAACAAAAACCCAGGGGAAGAGTACACAATGGGGGGGCGAGATACTAACAACAACAAAAATATCAAAAGGGACCTGGGAGTAATGATATCAGATGACCTAAAGGTGGGCAAATAATGTGGGAAGGCAGTAAGAAGTGCTGGGGGGATCCTGGGATGCATAGGGATAGGTATCAAGTACAGAAAACAGGAAGTTGTTATCCCTCTGTACAGACAGTTGGTGAGACCCCATCTGGAGTACTGTGTGCAGCTTTGGAGACCCCATCTCTGCAAAGACATAGACAGAGTGGAGCCTGTTCAGAGGAGGGCAACCAAAATGGTGCAGGGTCTGCACCAGAAGACATATGAAGAGAGACTAAAGCAGCTTAATAGGTATACCCTCAAGGAAAGGAGGGAGAGGGGGGACATGATAGAAACTTCCAAGTACCTCAAGGGAATTAACAAAGTCCAAGAGGGTAGCATCTTTCAGAAAAAGAGATGTGGAAGAACAAGGGGGCACAATTTGAAGATAGAGGGGGGACGGCTCAGAGGTAATGTTAGAAAGTATTTTTTCACAGAGAGGGTTGTGGATGCATGGAACAGCCTTCCTGAGGAGGTTGTGGAGTCAAAAACAGTGGGAGAATTCAAGAATGTATGGGACAGACATAAGGCAATTCTAGTGTGGGGTAGGAGGAAGTAAGCTGTTGGTTAACTAGGATCGGCAGTTTATCCATCAGGTAGAGAAATGGACAGACAAGGTGGGCCAAGTGGTCCTTATCCGCTGTCAAATTCTATGTTTCTATGTTATGTTTCTATGTTTTACTAGTTGAACAGGTCTCAGTTCCTCCACTGGAACAGTTGTCTCATCAGCTGTTTTTGATGGAATACAGGATGGCATTGCAGAAACAATCAGGCAGCTCTCCTTGAGGGTGAGCCACCAACAGGTTCCCCACTGTACCCAATCCTGGACTCCAGGAGGGATCAATCTTCTGGAGACCCACACTGGAGAATGACAGTGCCCCTGAGACCCAGGACCCTGCCACTATCTGGACCCGCAGGCCCACTGTGATTGGTTGATCCAGAAAAGTGAGCCCTTAGGAGTCCAGAACCTAGAGAGCTCTGATACTGGAACTGGATCTGATACAGCACACTTTTTGTGATACAAGGGTCACTTTATATGCCCCAAACAGGCAGGTAAAACATCCAGGAAAGGTATCAGGCCAATGAGCACTAGCTGAGCATAGCACACAAGACATTCTGTCATTAGACAGAAAACACTGCTAACAGGAAACAGATCCTTGACATTCAGAAAACATGGGCTAGAGCATTAACCCCTTAGTTCCAAAACCCTCTGAGCACAGATAACTGCTAAGGTTAATTAGTAACTCCCAGTTATGATCGTCATATTGCACTTGTATAACTTAGATAGTATCTGACATTTTTAGTAGTCTTTTTATGTTTGTCATGTGTGCTTGCACACAGCAAGCAAACATCTTCCTATGATAGTGACTTTTGAGGGGCATGATACTGTCCGTCCAATGCAGAGCAGTGTTTAATGGGCAAGTCTGTAGCAGACCAATTATCAGCTAGCCTAATTATGACAGAGTTTTAGCTTGATAAGTGGAATGTGCATCTACTTCAAAACAAAAAAGCTGACCCAATCATGGCTTTGCAGTTGCTTTGATGTAGCTGCCCAGCATGTTGAACTCTCCTTATAAGACTGGCTTAGATATTTCAAGCTTCCACAGCCCTGTGATGTTCCAGCTGTTAGAAGTAACATGTGTATGTGTGCCTTTCTTTCTCTCTTTCTCTTTCATGCTCTCATTGTTGGCAAATGGTATTTATTCACCTGGTAAAGGTGATTAACCCTGCAATCTTTCTGTTTTTATATGCCTCAGTAACATCCATGTTATATATTTATATTTGTAACATCATTTATAAACTGAGTGTTTACGTTTCAAGCAGCCATCCTTGTGTTTGCAATGATCTCATACCTCTCTGTCCCAGCTCTGACTATTGCTGGAGTAAATTAGTGTTTGTTTGTTTTTTACAATGGATGCTTGAAGTGGGCTGTCCATATACATTTTTTTCATTTTAAAACACATCCTGCTGGTAGATTTTCTTCTGGGATAGTCAAAAATCTTTTTTAAGTAGCCATGAGGGCTTGTGCTAGAAAAGGTAATATTTCAGTAAGTACATCAGCTGGGCCAGCAGAAAGAGTTAATAGATTTTCCGTCATTAGCCCTGCTGGCTAGTGGTTGCAAAAAAGAGCTAATGGAGGCAATGCAGACAGACAGGAAAATGACACAAATTTTAAAAAGTAGTCAGTTGTACATTTTCATTTCAGAAGATTTTGCTTTTTTTCTTTTGCTCATTAGAAAGTCTTCTAAGTGATAATATTGTGCTGGATCTGTGGAACAGCTTTTAGCCTGTCAGCTGACTTACCTATCTGCATCACCCCCAACTACATTATCGGCATGGTGAACTCACTGAAAGTGACATCACAAGTGAATGACCTGGCAGTCATTGAATGGCTGTTCCTAAGCAACAGAGCTATCACAGTCAGTGAGGTAACAATACTGATGATGTAGTGGGGGGCAGTAGAGGTAGATATGTCAACTGCCAGGCTAAGAGCTGTTCTACATATCACACCTACTAACATCAGTTAAACAATCTTCTAATTAATCAAAGGGAAAAGAAAAAGTACCTCAGATACAAGAGGCAATGGCTGGTTGCTTTTGAAATCTAATATTAGTTTTAGGCAATACACTAGCTCTTTAATTCCAACCCCTGCATTGATCAGCCTGAGATGGGATTTCACTTTTTTCCTATTTATTTTCCTCTAGCTGGCAGTTCTCTGCCGCTTGGTCCCCAGAAACATCAGCCCTCCACACCACTTGATGGGAGACAGCTGTAACTTCTATAGTGGGCCCCCTTATGGGGATTATGACAGGTTGTAGAGTGTATACATATGCATACAGAGAACAGTGTACTCCAAATCACTGTCTTGTTGGATGTGCTGTCCATTTCTGAGCAATCATCTTGGCGACCACATGTCATGATGCAGGGATCAGCATGACAAGTTGACTATTTATTGTTACCCGTTGTCGACAGGGTGCAGCAGGTTTGTTGTTTTTTTTTGGTTCCTGTTAATTTTCTTAATTCTCCCTTATCAGACAGCCCCAACATACAATGGCATCTACATGCCAGTCACTGTTCACCAAGATTCCCTGCCTCCATCGGGGCAGTCACGTGATGTAGTTGGGGAGTAGGAACAGAAGAGCACGATACACCCTAGGTGAGGAGGAAATCAAAGTAACAGAACAGGAGAGGGATCTGGGGATCATAGTCTCCTCGAACCTTAACTCATTGTCTCCTAGCAGATGCCTGTAGTCGTCAGTAAAATACACTGTTGTGTCCAGAGGACACCTACAGAAGTCAGCTACTGACTTCCTGTGTGCCCTTGCAACATCTGGAGATGTCCCTTATATATTTTAATAATAATATAACAGAATATAATATAGATTTGATTGCATAGCACTGTTGGAAAGGTAATTTTGTGCTGAACAACTTTGCCACTGATATTTTGTGTATATCATGTATACTTTAGGAGTTATTCACATTTGTTTATGGTATGGTGTGTATGGCTTATGTTGCCTATTTTAGTGAAAAAAATATTTTTGTTTGCTGTTTCAACCAGCACAGAAAACAAATGAAACTACATATTATTATTTGCATACCACCACTGAAAAGGTACTTTTGTGCTGAACAACTTTTCCACTGATATTTTGTGTATATCATGTATACTTTATGAGTTATTCGCATTTGTTTATGATATGGTTTGTATGGCTTATGTTGCCTATTTTAGTGAAAAAAAAATGTTTTTGTTGTTTCAACCAGCACAGAAAAACAACAAAATTACATATTATTATATGCATACCACCATTGGAAAGGTAATTTTGTGCTGAATAAATTTGCCACTCATACTTTGTGTCTATCACTTATGGTTCTTGAGCTATTAGGATTTGTTTGTGGCATGCTGACTATAGCCTGATTTTGCTTAGAAAGGCTGAGGATTCACTGTTAACAGTATACAGGAGACAAGTGGTGCAACTTCAGAGAGCTCCTGTGGAGGCAATGAGTTAAGGTAGGAATCCAATGTAGCAGGGCAGCGGAAAAGGTCAATGGAATGTTGGCATGCATAGGTAGAGGCATTACTTGCAGAAGGAGGGAGGTAATGATGCCCCTTTACAAAGCCATGGTGAGGCCACACCTGGAGTATGGGGTTCAGTTCTGGAGGCCACATCTCTGTTAGGCTATAGATGCACTGGAGAGGGTTCAGAGAATGGCAAGAAAGAAGGTGCCAGGTATGCAAGGAAAGTCATACAAGCAGAGGTGAAAGGAGCTGGATCTGTACACACTGGAGACAAGGAGGGAAAGGGGAGAAATGATTGAAACTTTCAGATATGTAAAGGGGCTCAATAAAGTGGGAGAAGAAGGTTTACCTAAGAGGAAGGAGGGGGTCAGAACTAGAGGACACAACTTCACACTGCAAGGAAAAAGATACTGGGCAATGTGAGAGGGCGTTTCTTCACAGAGAGGGTGTTGGAGCCCTGGAACAGACTACCAGATGGAGTGGTGGGGGCTAAATTGGTGGAAGAATTCAAGAGGGCATGGGACAGGGGAGGGTGGGGGCTGGCAAGAAGGGGGACGTTTAGGGAAAAAAAAATGGCAGACTGGATGGGCTGAATGGTCCTTTTCTGTGATCAAGCTTCTATGATTCTACAATTCTATGATGTTTCCCCAACTCCCATCTGGTATGGCTAAAATAGAAGCTTGTGGAATTAGGGTGAGACTGTAATAAAAAAAATTGTGAAAACAGCAATTTCATAGGGACATGACAGATGCACATCACTTTTGTTGCATCACATGTTATATGCTCTTTGTGGGGGTTGGTTTTGCTTCTGTGTGTACTTTAAAAGCATGTTTACTTCTTTTCCATTACCTCTTTCTCATTTATATTGGGGCTCCTGCAAGTATTGTGCTATCTTGGACACAGCACTACAGTGTTTATGCTGCTATGAGGTAAATGCTATATTGGCTGAATTTACATACAAACATACAAAACTGCCAGCAGAAAAAGGCTGTAATACTCTATCGAGTCTGCTTGAGTGCGCAGCTCAGTTACTACCTTGGCGCTGCCCCCCTCCTCAACTCCACTCGGAGTTATCTTCCACCTTTCCATTCCCCTCTCCTAACCCCTTCCCAGTAGAGCCCCCTTCAGTCTTAATCCCCTTCATCACCCTATCCCACCTCCTCTTGAAACTGGCCACTGTCTTTGTTGCCATCACCTCCTCCCGCAGCTGATTCCACTGCTTCACCACCCTTTTAATGAAAAAGTGACTCCTCATTTCCTTCTTGAATCCACCCCCCACCAATTTAAGGTTATGTCCCCTTGTTTTACCCACCTTTCTTTTTTTTTTATAGAGCTGTTTGCTGTCCCGTTGCCCCTGCACCTTACTTGGCAACAGGGGAGACATACATTTTTTTTCTGGTTATCTCCTGTTAACTTGAGACTACAGAACACAGTCACATCTGCGTATGGAGGCATGCATGTGTGCTGCAGCTCCGGTGATGGCTCCTTCCTCACATCTGTACTATTGCCAGGTCTCCCTTGGGCTTGGCACTGCCACCTGGCCTCAACTGGGAGGCAGCCAAGAACCAGGGAGACCTCACTTCTATTCAGCTCCACACTCTCCTCCCTGGCCAGACCCAGGCAGCACAAGTCCATTCCTGAACTTGGGTCACCAGCATGGCATGAGGTGTTGCGTTCCAGTGTCTCATCCCTCAGCATCACCGGGCTGGCCCTTACCCTCCTTTCTTAAGATAAAGATGCCCTCTATACCAACCCTGTTTATACCCTTAATGAACTTGAAGGTTTCAATCATATCCACCCATTTCTTTATGTCCTCCAGGGTGCACATGTTCAGTTACCTCAGCCTCTCCTCTTATGTTTGTTTACGTACAAATCACCCTGGGTCAAGTAAAGACACTTACCATAGAATGCGTCTACCTCCCCCCCCAATCCCCCATCCATCTCTTTCCTGTCTCTTAATTCCTCTTGGTCTAGCCCCCCCCCGACTTAGTGTTATGTGGGGATTTCAATATCAATCAGTTGGGATCAGAAGCTAGTTCCACTCACACCTTTGTGTCTGAAGTCCACCTGTCTCTTAATAACTGAACCCACCAGGCTCAATATTAAATCTGGCATTCCCTTTTAGACTGGGTCCATACCAATAGCCAGCTATGGGAGAATAGACTAAATAAAAAAAATTCCCATCTCAGGCTGATCCATGCAGGAGTCAGATTAGGTTTTGTGGCTTCTAACCAGCAGGATAGTGACTTGCAAAAATCCACAAGCCCCACAGGCTTTTCTACTGGCCCAGTTGAACTACTTATTGAAACATTACCTTTTCCAGTACATGCCCTGCAGGCTACCTAAACAGGTTTTTGACTATCCCAAAAGAAAATCTAACAGCATTTGGCTAGTGGACTGGTGCCAGTTTTGACCCTGCCCATGAACATCCACATGTGGTCACACAGTTAACAGTACAGGAATGGACAGCCAACCTACCCTCCCAACACACACACACACACACACACACACACACACACACACACACACACCCCATGGCAAACATCTGGCATTAACAAATGCTTGTTCTTAAATTCTCCTTGATGGAATTTATGAATTGTTCATTATTTCATGCAGCGTTTGTTAAAATAACATATTGGATTCTGACTATCCACCTGTTTCATCACAAGGCATTCACTCATCCTGGCTAATTTTAATAAGGGTTGTCAAGTGTTACAAAAGACTGCACTAGGAAGGAAATTGTGTTAATGAGAAGGTTAAAGCAATTGTGCAATCTAGCAGACCTCAGCAATGACAGCTACATATGTGAGAAGTGGACTTTACTCATCTGTTGATAATTTAAATTCAAATATTCTGCATTGCATCCAGCATTAAGACTGCCAAGAGCTTCTCAGTTCAAGGTTAGGTTCAATTCAGCAAGCTGCATTAGCTTTCCTTTTTTACTTATTGCTGGTTTGGTACAGAACACACAGTTTTTCAAACATTGTTAATGTTTTCAGTAGATTAGGTGGTCCTCAGCTGGATGAAGCTCAAAAGTCAAAAGTCAGCTCTCAAAACCAAAACAAATGCTTAATATCATTATTAGCTAATACCATCAGCTGTACAGAGGTACTTAGTGAAACTGGAAAGTTCAAAATCCTTAGCTGTCAGTTTATCAATTATAAAAAGGCACTTAATACAAGCTATTAGCATAACCATGTTCGACTCAAAGAGGACGGGAAACTGTTTCCAATTAGCAGCTGTTTATAATGTTATTATCTTCAGATGTGATATTCATACCCCTAAATGATCCATATTTTAATTTACCGAATAAAAAATTATGTGAAACGTGATATATTGTATTGTTTCAATTTTATGGGCAGCATTCTGTTGTAGTTCTCTTCATGGAAACAGTGATCTAGAGTTTTAACTATGTTACTGTTCGTGTACAGGACTCTAAGCATGGTTCTGAACAGTGTATGCTTAGCTTTCTGTACACAAACTATGACATACAGTAGTAAAAACTCCAAATCCATGAAGAGAACTGTGCAGAATGTTGTCATAATAAGAAAGCAATTGAAAAGAGTTTTATACATCAGTGTTTATTTGGGTAAAATTAGACATGGATTATTTGGAGGCATGAATTTGATTTCTGTAAATAGGAACATTAATAACCACTGCCAATTAGCACACATTTCCTGTCCCCTTTAAATCATTGCCAAAAAGATTGCTAAAGGAAACTAGCGTTTGTGACATAAACCTGTATAGAAGAGACTCTAAGATTTCCAGAGGGACTCTCATAGTATAACAACTTTAAACAAATCATATTCCATAAATAACTCACTAAGCTCATATGCCCGCTTCTAAAATTGTGGGAAACTACCATCCCACCTAATGGGTTGACAGTGCTTTAGGAGCTGGAGCAATATAACATCTATAAGCCATTGCAATCCTAGTTTAAGATTTGGTCACAGAATAAAGACAGCACTAGCAGGGTTTCTAGTGTTCTGCTCATGGTGAGCGATGGAGGGAAGATAATACTGATACTGATACTGATTCTCCAGACCTGTCCTCCCTATTTGACACAGCAGATCATGGGGCATTACTGAATTACCTTAGGAATATTAGGGGATTGTCTGAAACAGCACTGACTTGGGTATAGTCCACCCTGTGTGACTTGAAGCAGAAGGTTATAAGTAAGTAATAACACACAACAGAGTAGATATTAGTCCTCCCTGTGAGACTTGAAGCAGAAGGTTGTAAATAAGTAATAATGCACAACAGAGTGTGCATTGAGCTACAGTATATTGCTGTATACGCTGGGGCCCAGATATTCAAAAGGGTTGCGCCCCGGCATGATATTCAAAAGGGAGAAGTGCGCGGCATAAATCCCAGAGCGCATCAGTAATGTATGCAGGTACAGGTGGGGGGGGGTGTGCCCATGCATACCCTGCAGAGCCCGATATTCAGCCCAGGATGTGCAGAGCCATGCATGCGCAACCCCTACCTGCGCCAGCACAAAGTTGATCCAAAAAAAAAAGGAACAACTGATGGCCACCCACAGGTGAGCTGCCGCATTGCAGGGTGCAACACGGCAGCTGCCACCTGTGGGTGGCCACCCGAGCTCCAGCTGCACCTGGCGGCACCCCCCCCATGCCCGATCGGGGGCATTTGTGAAAGAAAAAGAAGAAATCATTTCAATATCCCTGGTGGTCCAGTGGACTGCTGTCTGCCTGATCGTGGACATTTGTAATAAAAATGAATCCTGTTCAATATCCCTGGTGTTCCAGTGGACCGCTGCCTGCCCGATCGCGGGCTAAGTAAAGAAACAAAACCCATCAATATTCCTGGTGGTCCAGTGGACCTGCCCACCCAATCGCGGGCTCAATAAAGAAATAATGTTCCCAATATCCCTGGTGGTCCAGTGGACCTGACCGCCCGATCATGGGATCAGTAAAGAAATAATGTTCCCAATATCCCTGGTGGTCCAGTGGACCTGCCCGCCCAATCGCGGGCTCAGTAAAAAATTATATCTGCAATATCCTTGGTGGTCCAGTGGACCTTCCTGCCTGATCACGGACTACATAAAAAAATTATATCCCCAATATCCCTGGTGGTCCAGTGGACCCCCCACTCCACCTGCCCACTGAATCCCACCGCCCCGCTCCCCCCCGCAGTCAGTGGTGGGCAGCAGCACCCCACCCGCCTGCTGCCCGCTGCCCTCCGACTGACACCGTTGGTAGGGCTGTATGCCCATTGGTCCATAGCGTGAGCCAATGGGCATGCAACCCATACCATACTACACATTCCAGATATGTGAATGGGATCCCATTCACATATCTGGAATGTGTAGTACAGTGTGGGCAGCATGCCCATTGGCTCACGCTCACAAGCATTAAGTAAAGATTCGCATGCACAGGCACTACCTAGTAATTGTTTGTGTTTTACACAGTAACCACTAGTGACCTGATCCAGCACGTCTTTAGCAATCTTGCAAACATGCTTGTTCCAGCCCCAGCAATGTGTCTGCACCGCTGGCCCCAAGTGGTGACAGACAGGATGATAGACCCACAAATGTACAGCACATCCAGGCAATTACTGCTAATGTTGTTCCTGGGCTGCCAAACCCCCAAACAATCTATGTAGAACAAAGGAAGCACTCGGGGGGGGGGGCAGTAATAAAATGCAGTTAAGAGCAGTGGAGCATAAAGTTGCCAATACATTTGTTTGTGCTAAGGTTGGAGGATGACAGTAGAGCCTTGGTTCTTTGACCAGAACCTGGTCTTTGTCAGGGTGAACGTCAGGAAAATAAAAACACACTATGAATATACAACCCTTAAAGAAACATACACCATAAATAAGTGAAGTTAAAATGAATGCTACTGAGATGCCCTTGTAACCAAACAATCCACAACTAACTTACCCAAGGATGAAACACTGCATCAAGATTATAAAACAGTTCATACAGTGGTGCCAGACAGTACGCAATGCAGTATCTTGCAAATTTACTGCAAAATGCTACAGTATGCTGCAAGTAGCAGTATAATTTCATGGCAATTAAGCCCTCTAGTCATCCAATATTTTGTGGCATTTCATTTACTGCAAAGTACTGAATTGCATCTTGTCTTGCTCCACTGTATATTATTGATACATAATACAATTCCAGAAAAGGTGGTGAGATAGACTACATAGATAATGACATACAGGTGTCTCTCTCTATTCCACGGGCTCAAATATTGTTCTCCCCAAGCAAGCCTTTTAGTTCTTGAAGCATTGGTAATAGTACTACTGCTACTAATACCATTAACAGTACTACTACTACAAGTGTCACCACCTGTTCCATCTGTACGTTCACTGTCACATCCTGTTGTGCAATAGTGTGGGGGGGGTGCATTAGAGCATACATGCTTTGTGCAGGAAGTAGCAGACACCATCACTAGTAATCCCACTGCTACCACTATGGCTGCTACATCCATAGCCCAGTGTGCCTCCCACCACCACAGGTGCCATTCTCGCAGCAGCCACCCTTTCAGTTGTCACCACTACTGCATCCACTGCTACCACTGTTCCTATGCCCATGGCCAAAGCACCTTCTACCTGGTGTCTGTGGCCATGAACACCCTCTAGTGCTGACCCAATGCAATGCTTGACATCATTTTCAGAGTGCTATGTGTGTGGTGTGGTGGATCGAGTGTGCCGCATGAAGTTTGTGTTGCATTAGTGAGAGCTCTATGATGGTGGTTAAAGTGTCATTGAGGTGTATATGGTATACCAGGTTCAATGGGTGATTAATGGTGTTGCTGAAGTGCTTTTTTAAAGTTTCCTTAAATAAACACCTTTTCTGTCCAAATACCGAATACCGAATACTTGGGACTCGAATACCGAATATTCAGCTGAATATTCGTGAAAAGGTATTTGCACAGCCCTACTGGTTAGGTATTGTTGTGCCTTTTCATATGCATCCTTTGAGTGTGCAGCGCAATCTTAATCTGTCTGTGCGTTTGCATGGCACCATTAATTCTGGGAGACTGCATTTCTTGTTACACTCTCATTTCACTTTGTCAGCACTGGGGAATTTTCTGGACACAAGACAGTAGCATTTTGGGGATGCACATTAATTCTGGTGACTCATTGTGTAACCTGACCACTGTGGGCATGACTGACTGCACCATTAATTCTGGGAGACTTTGCATTTCTTGTTACACTCTCATTTCACTTCATCAACACTGGGGAGTTTTCTGAACACAAGACAGTAGCACTTTGGGGATGCACATTCATTCTGGTGACTGTGTGGGTGGGATGCTGCCAATATTGGTGTCACTCCACCTTACTTCACGTTTAGGGTGGAATGATAACGCAAAGTAATAATAACAAGGCGAAGTGAGCCTTTCTTATGGGGCACTCCGTGTAGCGAAGTGCCAATGCAAAGTGGCCATTTTGCGTTCACTTTGCCGGCAGATTTTAAATTCACTGCATCTCTAACTGCATTGTCAAATTGCTCAAAGAAATCAATAGTGTGATCTAGCACCTGCATTGCAGAATTCCTGTTTTTCTGTTTAATTTGCTTACCATATTAACCCTTTCCTCCCTGTTACACCACTGGTGTTTACTACCTGACCCTTACTATATAAAAAAACTACATAGTTTTCAAGAGAGTGCTGGTCCCTGCAAGATTGTTGGAGGTGACTTTGTTTGTTCATTTCAAATCTTGTTGTCCCTTCTGTCTGATATATCTATAAGTCAAAATTGTATTAAGTAAGTACTAACACATTACAGTACTTGCCTTCCCTAGACACCATTTATCTGGACCATAGATCATATTGTGACTGTGAGGTTTTCTGTGCAGTTGGTTGCCAGAAAAATCAAAGTTAGAAGTGGCTTCAAGTCTGTAACTCATTTTTATGTTTGCTTGCACGCATGTGCACATACCTCTCAACCTCCTGCCTCGTAAATCAGGGACAAGGCTTAAAAAAATCAGGGACAAAGGACAAAAATCAGGGACACATCTTCTAAATTAGAGCTATCCACCCAGAAAGCTAGTAGAATATGGGGCTTAGTGCTAAATGCATTTTCAAAAGAAGAACAAGTCTGTAACTTTAATGCTTGACATTGTTTTGTGCTTACAGTCCCCACTGTTTAGCCACAAAAACACAAATTTTAGGAGGGACAGAGTAACATTTTAAGGCAAAATCAGGGACATCCCTGAAAATCAGGGACACTTGAGAGGTATGCATGTGCAAGAAACATAGTGCCATCATCTGAGTTTTTCAGAGGTGTGTCAGCATCTTCCAATTCAGTCAGTGTGTTTGCAGGCGTGGTCACAGTTCTCCAATCACTGCTGAAGCTGTCTATGACAGCAGTTGAAAATGCAGTGGCATACAGTTGAAAGAGGGAGCTACGCTTCAGTGAGCAGCTCCTCCCCTCACACACACAGATCAACTGTGTCAGTTGCCTGATAGGATGGTGTAGTCTTGTCTAGCTTAGAGAGAGAAGCCACACATCATTACTTTAATAAACTGTTCCCTGCCAAAGCAGGACCACCAAAATGTGTGGGTGCCTAACAGTCCTTACACACGCCAGCTCTCCAAAGCACACCTTCATGGACACCATGGGTTCTAATCCTCCAGGAAAAAAATACCTCAGCATTTGATGTGAAAACTCAGACTTTTTTGTATGTGTAATTCCAAGCGTTTTCTCTTACTAGACTCTGTCAATGTGAACTCCCCGCTGCTAAAACCTATGCAAACGAACTTGAGCATACTGTACTACCTGCAGCTGAAGCAAAGAACTGCCAGAATGCACAAAGGAGAACATACTGCTATGCATTTCAGCAGCAGACAATGGGGAGGTTTTCATGACTGAAAGCACTTTAATGCTTGGTGCTGTCATATACACACCCTGTGTGGTAATTCACTAAACTGCACTTAGTCTGGTAATGCAGCTTCAAAATATTTTTTTTCTCTGAATTACCGTGAGCTGGCATTTAGATAGAATCACACAGCTCTTTCTCAAATCAGATGCTCAATGAAGTCACATCACCTTGTGACCCTAAACATCTTAGGGTTGGACATGTGCCCTACCAAATAGCGAAAACTAGGTATAGAAAAAGAAAACACAAATTCAACTGTAGCTCACAATCGAATCCACACTTTTTCCGTGAATCTGAAGTCGATAACAGCTCACCTTCTATGCTCATGCACCTCTACTGCACAACATATGGCCGACGGGGTGCTGTTGCATTTTATTTCATAATTTCCTGATCCCGTTGCTGGCACCATACTGATACAGTAATACTTTTTATGGCTCGAAAACTGCTTGACATTAGCTGAATTATAAATGGCATCCCTGTTTGACGCTGTGGTGCGGAATATGGTGGTGCTCAAATTTTAAGTCAAGTATTACATGCAGATATGTTGTTATTGACTCATGTCACTTACCATTTTATACATCTATTGATTTTTTCAATTAACTTTTGCTGACAAATGTTGATCGCAGGGATTCTGGTGTCACAATTCAGTTCAGCGACGTGTAACATCTTAGTGCAGATGCTAAGTAATTATTTTAAAATGCTGAAAAAGTTAACAGCGATGAAAGTGCATGAACTTCTTTCTTCCGTGTCTGGAGCTGTAGTGGTGTTATTGGCAAGTGCATGTCCCTTTGCTCCAGATCTATCAGTGAGATGTCTATTCTGTGCAATGGACAGTGGCTGAATGTTATCAGCTGACAGTTTTCATTTCATTAACAACAGATAAAAATTCAGGGCTTTGCAAATGCAACTTTGCTGGTAGCACAGTTTCATGCCCCCAAGTGTCTCATTAGTTAGTGGTTATATCTTAACCGATGATCACAAAAAGTATCAAAAAGATTTGCAGCTGAGTAATGTAAATGCCAATCCACCTATGCACCTTTAGGCTGCAAACATAATTTGAATGTATAGGGATTCTGGACTGGTGTATCACTCCATTGGCACAACAGCGGTTAATAGTTTAAGCACATTCTCAGGACATTGTTTGCCCCTCTCCCCACTACGATCCTGGTCACCTGAAATAAACCTGACATTTTAGTATCTGTTTTACATCTTGGCTCAGTTAGGCAATCAGTGCTGTAAGAACATAAATGGACATATAAATGGGGACTATAAGAACATGCCGTGGGTGCTTGTGCCTTAGTCCAGCTGTGCAACATCATCCTGAAGCTCAGGTAGGGCTTACTGTCTATCACTTTGTTCAGTCCCCCCCCATGTACCTGTACCATTTCACATCCTCCCTTGCCTTAGTCCAGCTGTGCTACATCAGCCTGAAGCTCTGGTAGGGCTTACTGTCTACCACTTTGTTCACCCCCCCATGTATCGCTGTGCTACATCAGCCTGAAGCTCTGGTAGGGCTTATTGTCTACCACTTTGTTCACCCCCCATGTACCTGCACCATTTCACATCCTCCCTTGATCTTCAGTGAGTGGATCCCTCATCCATACGTCACATATGCACGCACAAAAAAAAAAGGTCTTCAAAAATTAAGATACATTTATTATGTTTTTATGTTTGCTTGCACACATGTGCAAGAAACATAGTGCCATCATCCGAGATTTCGGAGGTGTGTCACCCGCTCTTCCAATTCAATCAGTGTGTTGGAGGCGCGGTCCCTGTAAACCAATGCATGATGGAGCTGTCTATGACAAGCTCCAAAATGCAGTGGCATACAGTTCAAAGGGAACTACGCTTCAGTGAGCAGCGATAAAATATATTGCTCATGCACAGCCCCCTCACACACGCAGCCATACGCATGCGCGCGCCCGCACGCACGCACACACTGTATAGCCAACGTGTGCCGCCCCCCGCCCCAAAGCTTAAATGCCACGCTGGGTGCCTACCCAGCGTGGCAACTCTATATATAACTGGGGGTGCCCAATCCCCGCCGGCTCCACTGTCCCCCAGAGTACTTGCGCACGCTGGGAGCCCACCCAGCATGGCAATCGATGCTTGGGCAATGGGGTGCCTAATCCCCTATTGGCTGAATGCCTCAACCATCCTTGTGCCACATGGGAGCCCTCCCCAGCGTGGCAAACGTCCCGCGTCATCATTGGAAACAAAAAGAACACCTGTAAAGAAAAAACGGTCCCACATAGTCTCCCTGGCCCCATCCCACAACCCGCACCCACCCACTGCGCACTCTGCCTCCCCACACCCCTCCCTCACCCCATACTTACCTCCGGACCTTGGCGCGATGATCTTTGGTGGACCGGGAACACGTCTGCACTCTTCAAAGCTGATTGCGAACTGAGGAAATGCCGGTAAGCTGTATAATGGGCTAGATAGGGGGTTTTCAACTTTGTTGCATATCTCAGGCATTTTTTGGAATTTTTGCACCAAATTTTCAACATGGAGTTTTTGGGACCCCTTCTCATGAATGATGTCACTGTCATGGTGTTATTCGGGCCCGAAGGGTGATTTCACAGTCACTGCGTGAAATCACCTCTTGGGACTGATTAACAAAATGACACTGCCAGTGTTCATAAGGTGGGCTCTCAAGAAGCCTATTTTGAAAATTTGGTGGAAAATTTCAAACAACGACTGTTTTACGTAGCGTATGCAGCAGTTCCTATGCATGCTCATAAGTTCACAAATTTTCAATATTTCACTCCAGATTTTCAACACTGCCATTTTACCACACCTTCTTATAAGCAGTACAGCTGTCATTTTCACATCTCACCCAAAACGTGTTTCCGCCCATGTAGCGCACAATGGCGCAGTCGGGGTGCTAAATCAATGTATGGGACAAATTAAGAAAATCACAGTGACACTGTTCATGAGCAGAGGTCTTACAATGGCTATGTTGAAAATTTGGTGAAAAAATTCCAAAAAATGACTGTTTTACAAGCATGTGTTGTGCAGTTCCTACGTATGCTCATAAGTTCGCGAATTTACAATATTTACACTCCAGATTTTCAACATTGCCATTTTACCACACCTCCTTATGAGCAGTACAGCTGTCATTTTTCACATCTTGCCCAAAATGTGTTTCCACCCATGTAGCTCACAATGGCGCAGTCGATGTGCGAAATCAATGTACGGACACATTAAGAAAATCACAGTGACACTGTTCATGAGCAGAGGTCTTAAAATGACTATGTTGAAAATTTGGTGAAAACATTCCTAAAAATGACTGTTTTACGAGCGTGCATTGCGCAGTTCCTATGCATGCTTATAAGTTTGCAAATTTAATATTTTCACTCCAGATTTTCAACATTGCCATTTTATTACACTTCCTTATGAACAGTACAGCTGCCATTTTTCATATGCCGCCCAAAATGTTTTCGCACATGTAGCACACAATGGTGCTGTTAGTGTGTGAACGCAATGTTTGGGACAGATTAAGAAAATCACAGTTACACTGTTCATGAGCAGAGGTCTTAAAATGGCTATGTTGAAAATGCAGGACAAAAGTCGTAATGACTGTGTTACGAGGAGCATTGGCGCAGTTTCCACGCACCGTAAGTTCATGACTTTGTAATATTTTAAGTCCAGATTTTCACCAGTGGCATTTTTCCACACTGCCTTATTTACAGTACAACTGTCATTTTTCACAACATGGCCGAAGTGTGTTTTCACACTTTCAGTGCAGAGATGCGTGGTCGCTGTGGGAAATCATTGTTTGGGACAGATGAAGAAAATCACAGTGATACTGTTCATGACTGGAGGCACCAAAATGCCTGAGTTGACAATCTGCTGTAAAAAAATCCCCAACCTAATTATATTACGGGTGTGCGTTGCACAGTTTCTATGTACGCTCATGACTTCACCATTTTTTTAAATATTTTTACTGCAGATTTACAACATTGCCATTTTTACACCTCCCCATGAAACAGTACTGTCATTTTACATCCTGTTCAGAATGTTTTTGCACCTGTGGTGCTAAATGTCAGTCGCTGTGCATAAGCAGCTTCGCTAAGAAACTGATATTCCCTGTTCATGAGGTGGGGTCACAAAAAAACCATGTTGAACATTTGGAGTGAAAATACCAACGAATGCCTGAGGTATTAGGGTTTCCAACCATAACGCCGAACCCTGTAGAGAATGACAGGCATTAGGGGTGTGACTTGGGATTCTTGCCTGTAATGCTCATACCATTCCACACCCTGCAGCCAGTGAGAAGCATTAAGGTATGCCTTGGACTCTTCGGCCCCAAAGTTCACCCCATTCTCCTATATCGCAACCATCCCACTGTATTTCCTAATGGAATGGGGTGCGCATAAGGACCAAAGACCCCAAGGAACACCGTGACACTTGCCAATGTCTGCAGGGTGGGGTGTACTGAAATGGCGTAGCCGTTATGCCTGATGACTCAAAGGCACACCCCAATGCCTGTCACTCTCTGCAGGGTGGTGGTGGGGTTGGCTTCAGTTCAATACTTCACTGCCATTCCTATTACGCAGCTCTGTAACTTCTACACTACCACTGCCAATGCCAGCAAGCAAACATTCGGCATTGACAAATGCTTGTTTACCTAATCTGTAGCTAGCATGCTTGTTGGGGATGATACTGGGAACGAGGGAGACACTCACACCAGTGGAGGCACAGAGGTCCAGGAGAAGGTGGAAAAGGTTGTCGGTGTGACTGCTGTTTCTGCTCAAGGTGGAGCTGATGGTGGTGAGGGTGATACTGTTCAGCTTTCTCCTTGAGAAGGAGATAAGGAAAGTCACCCCCTTCCCTCCACAGTGAGGAGATACCAGAGAAGGGAACAGTTTCTCTGGAAGTAGACAGTGATAGGGAGGAGGATATAATATGTTTTGGTGCAGATGATTATGAGGTGTTGGATCCCCTGTGGGAGCTAGAAGTGAAAAAGCTGAAGAGAGATGATGTAGCCCATTTAGATGCCAAGCCTGAGGTGCAGAAAACAGCAGATTCCCGTCCTGGTGGTGAATGTGAATCATCTAACAGCATGACTGACAACAGATTTTTGTCTCAATTTACTGTAACATTTTTTGGGAAATATTTCTGGACTTCTGGAGCATATTAGGCAGTGGCAGCACCAAAATTAGGCCTAGCAACTATTTTAAATGGTACAGAAAACAGTAGATTGTCATCCTGGTGGTGAATGTGAACCATCTAACAGCATGACTGACACCAGATTTCTGTTTGAATTTACTGTTACCTTTTTTTGGGAAACATTTCTGGAATTCTGTGGCATGTTCAGCAGTGGCAGCAACAAGATGAGGCCTGACATCCTTGGTAAACAGTAGTAGAAGCTTCAGTTTGAGGTCCAGGAGATGGAGGGGACACATCATCTAACAGCATGACTGACATCAGATTTCTGTTTGAATTTACTGTTACCTTTTTTTGGGAAATGTTTCTGGAATTCTGTGGCATGTTTGGCAGTGGCAGCAACAAGATGAGGCCTGAAATCCTTGGTAAACAGTGGCAGAAGCTTCAGTTTGAGGTCCAGGAGATGGGGGGGGAAGGTACACACCATATAACAGCATGACTGACACCAGATTTCTGTTTCAATTTACTGTAACATTTTTTGGGAAACATTTCAGGACTTCTGGGTCATGTTAAGCAGTGGCAGCACCAAGATTAGGCCTGAAAAATGTTATAAACTATACAGAAAACAACAGATTTAGGTCCTGGTGGTGGATGTGAACCATCTAACAGCATGACTGACACCAGATTTCTGTGTCAATTTACTGTAAAATTTTTTATGAAACATTTCTGCACTTCTAGGGCCTATTTGGCACTGGCAGCGATAAGATGAGGCCTAAAATCCTTGGTAAAGAGTGGGCCGAACAGCATGTTTTGGTCTGGCTGGATGGCGGGCGCTATTTAACATCATGACTGAGACCTGATTTCTGTCTCAATTTAATGTAACATTTTTGGGGAAACATTTCTGGAATTCTGGGACATGTTGACAGTGGCAGCACCAGAGGATGTTGCACACAACAATAAGTGATGTAACATGACATAGCATTGTGAAACAATTTTTTTAATAAGCACAATACTTGACATTTATGGATAGGAGAAGGAAACATGTTAAAGAGCAGGTGACGCCTTTAAAATAGCTTTCACAAAACATAACATTGACTAACAATTCAGTTGCATTTGCCATCTATGGAGTTTGCAAAGAAAAGGACAGCAACTGTTGAAGGCTGTCAGCCATCAGGGCCCTGTGCACAGAGTCTGTATTTTTTTTATTCAAATACCTCGTGTGAGTTGCTTCAACTCAAAGTAAGAAGTACTCACCACAGCACATATCCATAAAGTGCTCTTTCTTTATTCCAGTGTGGCAAGTAAACAATGTAAAGAATGCTCCCATATAACTAAGATAAAAATGCCCCCTCCCTCAAGACACCGTACTTCATGATACATCACAGGTTATGTCACACCTGACGCATTTCACACATGCATGCTTTCTCACACACAAAGTACGCATGTGAAAGATTGGTGCGTCAGGTGTGAGATAACCGGTAACATATAAGGAATGATGGTGTCTTAGGGGAGAGGGCATTTTTATCGTAGTTATATGGAAGCATTTTTTACATAGTTTACTTGCCACACTCGAGACTCGAATAAAGAACGAGCACTTTATGGACATGTGCTGTGGTGAGTACTTCTAACTTTGAGTTGAAGCAACTCACATGAGGTATTTGAATTCCAAAAAATACACACTTTGGCACAAGGCCCAGATGGCCGACAGCCTTCGGCAGGAGCTGGCCTCTCATTTGTAAACTTCATATATATGGAATGCAACTGCATTACACTTCATTATGTTGTTAAACGGTAATCTTGTAGGTGTAACCAGCTCTAAGAAGTAACACGCACCACAAATAATAAGGGAATAAGGTGTTTATTAGGGGAGGGGTACATGGACATGGTACAGACTAAGCATAACAAATGACAGGCAGGATCAGGAAGACAACGGTAATACAACAATGAGCGGGGAGAAGTAATAAAGAGAGAACAAGAAAAGGGACTGAATTATATAGGGAGCATAAGACAGTAACAAACACAACAGCAATGATCAAACAAATTATTTTACATACAAAATAAAAAAAACAAGAGGACTTAAGAATGTAGATTAAAGAGGACAGAACAGATTTCTTTGTTGTTTTTATCTTTTTTAAGGGGAACATACAAAAAAATAAATAGATAATAGAAAAATAAAAACAAAAAAGACAAATTAGTTTGTGCTGTCACATTAACTGCCAGTGGGGCCACCACTCAGTTCAAACAGAATGCCCATGATTTTGTTGACATCACACTGGAGTTTAGCAATCTCTTCAACGGGTATCACTAAATTCCTATCAGAAATCATTTAGCTCCTGTCGAAGATGGTGGACTTCTGACAGGACAGCTGATAAGTCCGCATGTGTCACTGGCACTGCTGGTGGGGCGGGGGCTGCCTGTGGTGCTGCTGCTGCTGGCTCTGGATGGGGGGGGCTCTGGCGGGGTCTTGATGCTACTGCAGACTGCTGCTGTTGTCTGGTCTGGCAAGCCCGGCGAGAACGCTTAACAGGTCCAGCCATGCCTCCTTCCTGCTCACCCCCTTCAGTGCTCATACCCACACTGCTCCCCACAGCTGCAGTTGATGCTGTTGCCACCTCCTGCAGTTTGAGGTCCCGTTGAAGAGAGTGATGGTGCAGCATGAGGCTACCCTGGCTGGTTGTCCAGAAGTGGGAATCACACTTTCTGTGACATACTTCCTGCCCACATAGATTGCAGGTGACCACTGGGTCATCTGCCGAACTTGCATAAAAAAAATCCCAGACAGGGGAACTTTGGGGATGACGGGGCTGTGGGGGGGGTGGTGGCAGATGATGTCCCAGGCACTGACTCCTCCTCCTGCTGCTCTAGAGTGGGCATGGTCTCCTGCTGCCAGTGTGGAGGAACAGTATCCTGGTGCTGGGAAGGGGGCACTGTCTTCTGCTGCTTCTGTGGTGGAGGGGCCATGGTCGGTTCATGCTGCTGGGGAGGGGGCACAGTTGTTTGCTGCTGGGTGCTGGTGCTGGGGCCAAAAGCCTCCTACTGCTGTGGCATTTCATTTTCATGGTCCTCTGAAATGCATGTACAGGTGCCCTACTGCCTCTACCCTTCTGCATTATGCCCACCAACACCACCAATTCAAACAAAACCAAAAAAAAAAAGAAAAAGAGATAGAGACTCTGAGAGAGAGGCGGGGGGTCATACACACACACACACACACACACAATCCACAGGTACTAAAATATGAAATAGGACAAAGACAAACAAGAAAAAGTTAGAAAAAAATAGCACAAATTAAGTAGTTTATGTATAAAAGTGCACTCTGCAGTCACAGGGAGAATAGATGCAGGGTCTGTACCAGAAGCCATACAAAGAGAGACTAAAGGAGCTTAATATGTATACCCTCAGGGAAAGCAGAGAGAGGGGGGACATGACAGAAATTTTCCAACAAATGCTGTATATGATTTTTAAAAGTGAAAATAGTGTAAAACCTTAAGGGAATCAACAAAGTCCAGGAGGAGGGTGTTTCAGAACAAGGGATGTGCAAGAACAAGGAGGCACAATTTGAAGATAGAGGGGGGATGGCTCAAGGGCAACGTGAGGAAATATTTTTTCACAGAGTGGTTGGTGGACACAAGGAGCGGCCTTCCTGAGGTGGTCATGGGGTCAAAAACAGTGAGGGAATTCATGAATGCATGGGACAGACATAAGGCAATTCTGGTGGGGGGGTAGGAAGAAGTAGGCTGTTGGTTAACTAAGATCTGCCACTTATCCAATAGATAGGGAAATGGGCAGACTGGGTGGGCCAAGCAGTCCTTATCTGCCATCAAAGTCTATGTTTCTATGCTGCCTGCTTCCTTGAGATATGTAGCTTATGAAATGAAGCACTCACTTTCTGCCTGTTTAGACTCAACCATGTGACCACCAGCAGAGAGAAAAGCCCAATTTCACCTAATTTCGCCTTAGAAAAGAGCAAGGTGAAATTGGGTGGCGAAATTTCACCAAAAGACCATAATTACATGAAATGTTTCACTAGGTGAAATTGGCAATTTTGCCATAATTTCACTGGCGAAATAACATGTTGCTCCATATCTAGACCTTACATTGACTTTATTGAATTTAAGAACAATATCCCATACGAGCTAAGAACAATGCTTATCATGAACCTCTTTTAAGGACTTACCAGATAACAGGTGCTCAGCAACCTGGAGAAATATAGCATCATCCCTATCATTGTGCTATTATCAAGGAGTCATCATGCACTTACCTTCTCCAACCACTATATGTTTCTTTAAACAAATTGTTTAAGAATTACCTAAACATTTTGATTACTGAGTGATACTTGGAGGTCACAGCTGATTAGGTTGGGGGGGCGGTCAGCCGAGTGCTATTAATGTCAACCTGATACTGTCCACACTAAAAACTAAAAATGCCCAGTGGCTAGTGACTGTACTTACTAAATGCTGAATGCTGTGAAGACTGCCTCAGGGGGTCTGAGAAGGTACGTATCTCACAAGCTCATGCAAAGTACCTTGACTGACTGTCCAGTCACTTCCAATTTTTATGACGACACACCAAGTTTGCCATACTGACTGTTTTTGCATTGTAAAGTAGGTTTTGTTTTTATTTCAAAACTCTTGCTTGCTTGTTTTACTAGCTGTACAGTACCCCACACATATCAGTCAATCAATCAATCAATCAGTCAGACAAGCGGTCAGTTTATTGGTAGGCAAAACTGAGAGGAAACCATTCTTTTACAATTGCATCCATGAAAAATATGTTGAACAGATATAAAAGAGATACAAACAGGGTTTCAGTTAGGAGAATTATTAACAAAGCTATACAATGTATTCATAACATTCACAGTGGCTATATAACAGCCAAGTTATTAGTTTTAAATCAGGTCACTGACAGCAAACAAGTTAATTTAAACATTTTTGGAGTTTTATCCAGGTTTGATGAATTGATCATTGTTGTTTTTCACATATAACACATTTGTCAAATATGATGGAATTGTACCAAGAAGAACCTTATAAATAAACACATTCCAATGAATTAACCTTCAAATTGCCAAGGAGACCCAGCCTATAGAAGAATACAAAGTGCAATGATGAATTCTCTATGGCAAGCTGTTTACAAACGTAGGTGAGCTGTGATGCAAAGGCTCTAACATATCTAGTAGAGCAGTGGAGGCATTTCAACAAATATAGTCTCCATAGTCCAATTGAGTAAGGAATAATGAAGTGACCTATTGTTTATGAATGGCTGGATTTAAATGTGCTTTTATTTTCTACAGGAAAAGGCATACCATTTTTTCAGTTTACTGAACAAATGCTGTATATGATTTTTAAAAGTGAAAATAGTGTAAAACAATTCACCTAAGTACTTATATGAATCTGTCAACACTAATGTAGTGACATCTTTGGCCTTTATTGTCAGATCAGGTAGAACAACATTATTCTTTCTACAAAATGTCATTGACTGAGACTTCTTAAAGATCAAATACAGATATTTAATAAAAGCTTAAATTCACTTGAATTCAAGTCCCTGTGTCATGATTAGAGTTTCCTGAAAATATCATGTTGTTTGGTTTTGTGGTTTTCTGTAAATCAACATATGTTAATGTGCTCTGCAGTAACTAAAACAGTGAAGATTTTTCTTTCCTTATCGGTGAGTGATGGCATCATTTTTAGCTAGCCTGCTGCATCAGCAGTTAAGTCCCTGATTGACTGAAGAAGCTGTTGCACTTCCCAGCCAGAGCAATCTGTAGAGCTAATTGTTTGCTCTTCCAGTGCGTTACTAACCCATCTGGTCTGTGTTTAGATATATTAGTTTACAATCTATCATTCTGTTTTCATAAAATGTTGATAATTTGAGTTTCAGTGCTGAAATGAAGTGGTATGAATGAATGTTTGTGAGAAATCCCCTTGTCTGTATCACAGCTGTCAGTTCTTTCTCATCAAAACTGTGCATTGTGTTCTGGCTATATAACACAGGCATGTTTACTGGATATAACATAAATCTAAATGTTGGTAATTCATAGAAGTAGCTTGTCTTTGATGTAGCCTCCATAAATAGGTTCATGTGAGAACAATATTGTTTTTATGTCAGATTGACAAATAGATATCTGCCACACTCTGCTGTTTCAGGAACATGTACTGTATGAACTCACAAAATCCAGTCTTTGAGAGTTTCTGTGTGAAAATACAAAATGCATAATGTAGGTGTATAACTAGAAACACTATATGGTATCCTGATGCCCCTGTTTCCTACTCCTAAGTTTAGCCTGCTTCTCTCTGTCCCCACCCCCCACAGTCAGGACTAATGCATGGTATCCCATGTACAAGGTGACTGCGATTGTGCACTTTCAAAACTTACGACTCAATCACAATGCCTGTACACAGAGTTACCTGGCAGGGTAGTGACCAAATATGGAGGGGGTAGGTGGAAAAAGTGACAGGATGTCGCTATGTATACATGCGCATGGGGGGACGGACCACGCCATAGGATGTACAGAAGGTGAGGGAGGGTTTGTGGCGTGTAGTGTGGTGGTGGGCTGCTGAGCTGCCATGTGGCATGGTGGGTTGGTGGCAGGCTGGGGTTGGGAGAGTGCTGGGCTTGGTTCTGGGCGTGACTGTGTTTTTGACATGGGTAATTTTTTTTTGTATAAGTTTTGCAGCCCCCCAACATGCACTCCCCTGGAGATGAGAATCCTTTAGTAGGGCAATGGGGGGGTGCAGGGGGCACAGACTCCCACATTAAATAAAAAAAAATAGATCTCGGGCACCCTGTTGCATTTTGCTGCAAGTGTACATCATCGAAATTCACTTTCACCAATGTACTCTCACCCAAACAGAGATTGCTATTCCACAATCGCTGTTATCACATGGAACCCAATGCACCCTGTTGCCTTCTGCTCCTGTCTCCACAGACAGGGAGGTTGTGCTCTACTAAGCTCTACAGTACCAGGGCCTCTGCCTCCATAGTTGAGGCTGCTGCACCATGCTTCCCTAAGCCACCAAAGGTGAGGCTTCAGCTGCACCTTGTTACCCACTTCCATTGCCCCAAATGAGCAGGGCCACTGCACCACATGCACTCTGTCTCACAGTCAGGGCTGCTGTACCCTGATGCCCTACTGTGCTCTGCCCCACAGTCAAGGCTTCTGCACCATGCTGTCCTCTGTCCCCTGCCTCCACTGTGCCCTGCTGCACCATAGAGCCTCTTGCCTCCACAGTTAGGGTTGTTGCACCATGCTGCTCCCTGCCATCAGAGTCAGATCCTTTGGTACACTGCCCAAACTGCTTGAATTAAAAAACCAAAAACACTTTCATCTTGTGTTATAAGATGGGGGACAAAGGTAGCAGGGTGCAGCAGCCCTAACTGTTTGGGCAGGAGACAGGGGAGGCATCAGGGTACAGCAGCTCAAACTGTGGGACAGGGTGCAGCAGACATGCCTGTTTGGGACAAGGGACATGGGCAGCAGTGTGTAGCAAAGGATCTGGGGGGAGGCACTGAAAAGGAGAAGGGAAATTCTAGCCCCCCCAACATCAGGGTAGTTAGTGAGGTAAACACCAATATAGAGCAGTCGATGGGGAGAAGGGCAGGGGTAAATGGAGAAAAAGACAAAGGCAGAAAGGACAGGGATGGGGCAAAAAGAAATAAAGGCAGAAAAAAATGGAGGGTAATGAGTACCATTGCCCGTAGTCTAGGTAAAAAGCTCCCTGAAATGGTGGCCTTGATGGAAGAGGGAAGCCTGGATATCATGGCAGTCATAGAAACATGGTACACAGAGAACCACCACTGGGATGTAACCATACCAGGGTACACAATCTACAGGAGGGGCAGGGAGGGAAGAAGAGGAGGAGCTCTCTATGTAAGGGAAGGGATCAAAGCAACAGAACTAAAGGGTAAACAGGGAGTAGAGAAGGCACTGTGGGTCACCCTGGAGATTGGAAATGGTACCACAATCTGCACAGGGCTTGTATACAGACCCCTGTCTCAGGGGGAGGAAATGGACAAGAAAATGATAGAAGGCATCTTTGGGATGGCAGAGAAAGGGACGATATTGCTGATGGGGGACCTGAATATGCCAGATGTTAACTGGAGCACCTTTGCTGCAGCCACATCCCAAGAGCAGGGCCATTGTCGATGCCCTACAGGGGGCATGCCTCAGACAGCTAGTTTTGGAACCCATGCAGGAGGGAACAATCTTAGACCTGGTACTCTCAAATGGGGATGGAGAGAGGATCTCCGATCTTGAAGTGGGCAGCCATCTGGGAACAAGCGACCACCAAACAGTGTGGTTCATGATAAACTTAGCTGTAGAGTCAAGTCATACAAAAGTGAAGGTACTGGACTTCAAGAGGGCTGATTTTGTCAAAATGGGAGAGCGCCTCAGAAAAGCACTAGCAAACAGCTAAGAAGGTGGGGTGGAGCAACAATGGGTAAACATCAAAACTGCCATCACAGAGGCAACAAGCCTTTGTGTGAAGCAAATAAATAAATCAAAATGAAAGAAAAAAACACTATGGTTCTCAAAAGAGGTGGTGGAGAAGGTAAGGGAGAAAAAAATAGCATTCAGGAAGTATAAGGAAACACAGAAAGAGCAGGACAGAGAATTGTACCTGTTAAAGCAGAAGAAAGTGGGGAAGGAAGTCAGACTAGCAAAGGCCCAGACCAAGGAAAAGATAGCCAACTCGGTTAAGAAGTGGGATAAAACCTTTTATAGGTACATTAGGGAGCAAAGAAAGACTAAGGCAGGCATACTGAGGCTGAATAAAGAGGAAAGTGATTGGGCAGAGAGCGACAGTGAAAAAGCAGGGATACTGAACGAATACTTCTGCTCTGTATTCACAATGGAAAAGCAGGCGGAGATACCTAATCCAGTCAATAGAAGCACTCTGGATAGGGGGGTTGATATTAGTCCTTTCACTGAAGAAAGGGTTCTGAAAGAACTCTTAAAACTGAAGGTGGATAAAGCAATGGGGCCTGATGGGATTCACCCCAGAATTCTAAAAGGACTAAGGGAAGAACTAGTAACACCACTGACTACCCTTTTTAATAAATCATGGGAGGATGGTGTGGTGCCTGAGGACTGGAGGAGGGGGGATGTGATTCCCCTTCACAAAAGTGGGAGCAAGACAGAGGCAGTAAACTACAGACCTGTCAGTTTGACCTCAATGGTAGGGAAAATGATGGAATCACTTCTGAAGGAAAGAATTGTTGAGTACCTAAAGGCCAGTGGGGCACAGGACCCAAGGCAGCATGGATTCACAGCAGGAAGGTCATGTCAGACAAATCTAATAGATTTCTTTGACTGGATGAACAAAGTAGTAGACCAGGTAGGGGCTGAGGACATGGCCTACCTATACTTCAGCAAGGCATTTGACACAGTCCCGCACAAAAGATTAATAAACAAATTAGCCAGCCTGGGAGTGGGTCCCAGGGTGGTAACCTGGGTAAAACTCTGGCTGGACAACAGGACACAGTGGGTAATAGTAAATGGAGTCCACAGTGAAGAAAGGGGGTTACTAGTGGGGTACCGCAGGGTTCAGAACTGGGACTGGTCCTGTTTAATGTCTTTATAAGTGACATTGCAGAGGGACTGGAAGGGAAAGTATGTCTCTTTACAGATGACACAAAGATCTGCAACAGGGTTGATATGCAAGGTGGGGTGGAAAGGATGAAAAGGGACTTGGCAAGGTTAGAGGAATGGTCAAATGTATGGCAGCTTAGATTCAACGCAAAGAAGTGCAAAGTAATGCTCCTTGGAAATAAAAATCCAGGGGAAGCGTACACAATGGGGGTGAGATACTGACAACAACAGAAATGGAAAGGGACCTGGGGGTAGTCATATCAGATGACCTAAAGGTGGGCCAGCAATGTGAGAAGGCAGTAAGGAGGGCTGGGGAGATACTGGGATGCATAGGGAGAAGTATCACCAGTAGAAAACAGGAAGTTGTTGTCCCTCTGTACAGACAGTTGGTAAGACCACATCTGGAGTACTGTGTACAGTTCTGGAGACCCCATCTCTGCAAAGACATAGACAGAGTGGAGGCTGTCCAGAGGAGGGCAACAAAATGGTGCAGGGTCTGCACCAGAAGACATATAGAAAGACTAAAGGAGCTTAAGATGTATAGCCTCGGAAAGGAGGGAGAGGGGATAAGAGGAAACTTCAAATGCCTCAAGGAAATCAACAAAGTCCAAGAGGGTAGCATCTTTCAGAAAAGAGATGCCAAGAACAAGGGGGCACACTTTGAAGATAGAGGGGGGACGGCTCAGAGGTAATGTGAGGAAGTATTTCTTCACAGAGAGGGTTGTAGATGCATGGAACGGCCTTCCTGAGGAGGTCATAGAGTCAAAAACAGTGGGGGGAATTCAAGAATGCATGGGACAGACATAAGGCAATTCTAGTGGGGGTAGGAGGAAGTAGGCTGTTGGTTAACTAGGTTCTGCAGCTTATCTGTTAGGTAGAGAAATGGGCAGACTAGGTGGGCCAAGCAGTCCTTATCTGCCATCAAATTCTATGTCTCTATGTTTCTATGACTCTGGTGGCAGGTGGCAACAGGGAGAAACTGCCCCAACTGTGGTGGCAGGGGACAGCATGCAGCACATTCTCTGCCATGTCTTATGGCATGTGGCAGCATGGAGCAGCAGCTCTAACTGTAGAGGCATAGGGCTCTAAGGCAGCACAGGCCATAGCAGCCTTGACTGTGTAGACAGGTGCAGGGTGCAGCAGCCTTGGATGTGGTGGCAGAGACAGAGGACAGCATGGTGCAGATGCCTAGACCGTGTGGCAGGACACAGGGGGGCATCAGGGTAGGGCAGCCCTGACTGTGGGACAGGGTGAATGTAGTGCAGCAGCCTTGCCCAGTTAGGGCAATGGAAGTAGGTAGCAGGTACAGCAAACCCTACCTCTGGTGGCTTGGGGTAGCATGGTGCAGCAGCACCAACTACTGTATGAAGGCAGGTACCTGGGACTCTAGGGCTTATCAGAGCACAGTAGCCCTGACTGTGGAGACAGGAATAGGGGGCAATAGTGTGCATTGGCCCTGACTCTGGGGGTGGGGGACAGAGGGAAGCAGGGAGCAACAGCCTCAACTGTTTGTGCAGGAGGCAGCAGGCTGCAGCAGCCCTGAATGTGTGGTGAAGACAGTGTGCAGCTGGGTGAAGCAGCCTGAAATGGGGGCAGGAGACAGAGGGCTTGTAGGGCAGGGGAAAGGGGGTGGCAGAGAAACCCTTAATGAACTGATTTTGTATTTATTTTTTTTTTATTTATAACTAGGATTACAAGTACCTTTGAACCAGAGGTTCTTTTACAAAGGTTCTCACGTCAGAAGAGGGTGCAAAACAAAACTGTCATAAAATACAATACAGGTTCAGGAGGTAAGCATAGTATGGAATTACAACACAAATCTGGGTGTTAAAATAGCAACACAGAGTCAGTGGCAGAATAACGATGAACAATTAATAATAAACAGGAGCATATAAAGTATAACACAATCATCAAATAAGCCATCCTAGGGTTGAGGAGAGGGGAGCAATGGGTGGGCAATAGTGAGTGGGAGTAGGCAGTCAAGGAATTGACATTATCGTAAGCACTAAGGAACAGATAGAAAACAGAAAAATAAGTGCTAGGTGGCCTGGGTGGGGGAGTGACAAGAGGCCGTGTGCTAAGGTGGGATAGAGGCCAGGGGGGTTGGGCAAGCAGTGAGGATACTAGATCGGGTGAGACAAGGTGGGGGGCAGGGAGGGGTTATAGAGAGGGGAAGAGGTAGGAGGGGAGAGGAGAGAAAATAAGATGAGTGAGGGTGGTAGGAGGGAGAATGCATGGGTGGGGCATTTTGTGAGTTCATAAAGTACATGTTCCTGAAATAGAAGAGTATGGCAGACACCTGTTTGTCAATCTGACATAAGAACAATATTGTTCCCACATGAACCTGTTTATGGAGGCTACATCAAAGACACACTACTTCTAGGAGTTAACATAATTTAAAATATATTGCATGTGCCAGATGAGCACAATTTTTCTTTCAAAAATCCTGCCCTCCAAGGGTACAACACTGCAGCCTTAGCTAAAGTCAAGGGTGAGGAGGACTGCAGCAGGCAGAACATGCAAACCAGAACTTCTGCATTTAGAAACGTTGAAATCTGAGGAGTCATGCTCAGAGGGAAAAAAGATTAACAGGCTTGTGTCACAATGCGATTTGAATGAAACATGGAATGAAACATTACAGATACATACGTATAGTATGTGTGTGGGGGGAATGAAACATTACAGATGCATGTGCATGTGTGGGGGGTAGAAACTATTGCATACAGATATATTAAATCTGTAATGTTGCATTCTATGTTTCATTCAACTCACACTGTGACACAGTCCTGCTATTTTTTTCCATTTGACAGTATGACTCCTCAGACTCCAATGTTTTTTAAAGTCAGAAGTCCATGTTTGCATATTTTGCCTGTGCAATCCCTCTCACTCTTGACTTTAGCTAAGGCTGCAGTGTTGTATCCCTGGAGGCATTATCAAACAAATGGCGCATCCTGGATCAGAGAGGCAGTGCAAATTTGACTGCTGACTAGCTAATAGAGATACACTCTGTTTGCACTTTTGCAGTTCAGAGAATAAAAAATCAGCCACATTTAAGTAAAGTTAAAAGTATTTATTTCAGAACAGATAAGATCCTGGCTAGTACTCTTTCCCAGCACTTACAACCACACAAGGGTGGGTTTAAAAAAAAGATTTTTTTTCATTTTGGGTTGATCAGCAAATTTTTTGTAGCACACCCATCTATCATTGAATTCAATCAGCATTTTAAGCGCCACTTAATGTATACAGATTGTCCATGCAATCGGGCTGTCAGGAGCCTGGATTTTTTTTTGTTAATTTCAAGTGGGTCTCCTCGTTCATCTGACAATTTGTTGCACACACTTGATGAATGAACATGAATTCTTTTAGGAAATAATCTAATGGTGTGCCTGTGAAAACTCCTCATAAATCCTGACTCTATGCAAACGTCTTAAACACTATACACCGATGACATGGGATTGAATCCTGGCTCCCCACTCTGCCCAGTCACGCTGTATATAGTCTAATGTACATAGTCTAATAAGTTATGTGACTGAGGGATGGGTGTGTGTTTTCAGTAAATTAAAAATAAAATACTCATTTCATTAATACATCATTTTAAAATGAATATGTGGGAGCCTATTCTCAGAAGGATATGACAAACGCAACCCACTTGTGTCCAGGGACAATGATGCAAATGGCAACTTGAGCCAAAAGGTGCAACATGTGCTATTCTCAAAAGTGACACGTGACACCGCATAACAGCACTACACCAAAGTGAACTTACGCCGCACTTGCATCAAAGCCTGAGATGCGCAATGGCATAATGTGACTGGCGCCATAAAAAAGTAGCAGTATCCCCTTTTTTGGGGATTCAGAAGCTTGGGAAGGCAAAGATGCACCATTGCAAAAAGGTGCAAGTTACACCAGGGGGGAGCAGGTGTAAGTGCACCAGAGTATATTAGAAGGCCCAGTGAGAGACACACATCAGAGTCACTTCGGAGCAAGCAGTGTGCATACACTTCTGCCAAGAGTGACAGCATAATGGCAGCACTGGCAGCCTTACTGGGCATAATGCTAGTGGCATGAGAGGTGGAGTAGGCACCGCAGGTGGTGTGATGCAAGAACCAGGGGAGTAGACAGCAACCATTGCAGCATATTCCAGCCAGGCACCATATGCTATATGTGTACCGAGATAGGAAGTCATACCAGGACCTCACAGAGGAGCAGTGCATAGCCTGCTACCACCTGACCATGGCCACCATAGCTGAGCTATGTGATGAGTTGCAGGATGAACTACAAAGTGCCACCTGTGGGAGGCATGCCATATCTGTGGAGGGGAAGATGAGTGCAGCATTGTGCTTTCTTGCCACTGGGACATTCCAAACCCCCACCGGTGGCATTGTGGGGATATCACAGCCATTGTCCCTTTGACAGTATGACTCCTCAGACTCCAATGTTTTTTAAAGTCTGAAGTACTGTAATGCCCTGTACCTAGGGCTTCTGGGGGTTTACATCTGCTGCTTGCAGCTGGTGCAGAATGCTGCAGCCAGGTTGTTGACAGGGCTTCCCTGATCTAGCCATATCACACCTGTGCTGTGCAGACTGTACTGGCTGCCTATTCAGTGGCAGATCACCTTCAAGGTCAGTTTACTGGCCTACAAAGTCCTACATGGACGGGACTGCAAGAAATCCTTCATTCCTACAAATTTCTCTGACCACTCCGCTCTGCCGAGGAGGGATTGCTAGAGATTCCCAGGGTTCGTTTAAAGACCTCTGGAGCCCGAGCATTTGCATTTGCTGCTCCCTCGCTGTGGAATCCTCTGCCTCATTGGATAAGGGGGTGCCAGACTGTGGAGAGCTTCAAAGCCACCCTTAAAACATTTTTGCTTTTGAGTGTCTATTCTGAACATTAGCTGTAGGAGTTTGACATTATGGTTGTTTTAAATCTTGGAATTTTACAGTTTTAGTTTAATTGTAAAAGCACTTTGATATGTGCTGAACTGCGCTTTCAACAAATAAAGTTTATTACTATTACTATTATTATTAAGTACAGGTATGCATATTTTGCCTGTGCACTCCTTCTCACTCTTGACTTTAGCTAAGGCTGCGGTGTTGTATCCTTGGAGGCATTATCAAACAAATGGCGCATCCTGGATCAGAGAGGCCGTGCAAACTCGACGGCTAATCAGCTAATAAAGATACACTCTGTTTGCACTTTTGCAATTCAGAAAAAAAAAATCAGCCACATGTAAGTAAAGTTAAATGTATTTATTCCAGAACAGATAAAATACTGGCTAGTACTTTTTCCCTAGCACTTAAATCCATACAAGGATGGGATTTAAAAAAAAAAATCTGTTCTCATTTTGGGTTCATCAGCAATTTTTTTGTAGCATGCCCATCTATCATTTAATTCAATTGACATTTTAAGTGCCACTTAATGTATACAGACTTCCCATTGGGGTGTGAGGAGCCTGGATTTTTTTTTGTGTATTTCAGGTGGGTCTCCTCGTTCATCTGACAATTTGTTGCACACACTTGATGAAAGGACATGAACTCTTTTAGGAAATAATCTTTTTTTTATAATGTATACTTTATTGAAGATTATTACATAATACAGACAGACAAAATAGTAGATACAATGCATAATACAAAGAATCGTAACAATGAAAACCAATAACTACAAGACAGTCGAGGTCTGTAGCTCGCACCCTGCTCCACACCTGTGGGGGTGGGATATAGCCACCTCGACCAGTTGAGATTGTGTTGTATTATATTATTTTATTCTGTACTGTTTGCTCCACTGTTTGCTCCACCTCACACCTTGGCTGTGATGCTCTGGCTGGATCCCGAACCCACCCTGCGCGTGCCCTGTATGTGTGGGTAGTCTTGATGGCCAGGTGGACAACCCCAAATGTTTGCCACTAACAGAGTTTTGAGAGTTCCCCATCTTTTAAGGTACAGAATTGGGGCGTGTCGGATATGATGGATCATTTTCTCCGTGCGTAGAGCTTCCAGTATGGTGCTGTGCCACTCCTGGCAGGAAGGAGCCACCTCGTCCATTCAGTGAATTTGAGAATTCGTTTTTTGAATGTGGCTGAGATTAAGGAGATGTGGTATTTTTCTAACCCCCACTGCAGCTTCCTGGTTTGGTCCCAGGAAACAGATTTGGGGGGTGAAGGCATCCTGCAATCCCAGCAGGGGGGTCCAGGCATATCCTAACTTCATCCCAAAGGGGTTTTGACTTGGGGCATTCCCAGAGGATGTGTTTAAGGGAGCCCATGTTCAACTTACATCTTGAACAGAGATCTGTATTGAGTTTGCCCATGTTAAGCAGTTTTGTGGGGGTGTAGTAAAGGTTGTGGTTGATTTTGAATTGCATGGGTTTGTGAGTATCAAATTTCAGCAGCTTGTGTGTTCTCTCCCAGAGGGCCTTGACAGCCTTCAGTGTCCGTAGTTCTGGGAATTCGCCTAGACAGTAGTCACAATGAGCGATGTTGGGGGAAGTGGTTAGGAAAAGGAGGCACTTACATAAGAGGGACACCGTGTGTCTCTGGTGGACCAGGGCACCAAGATCATCCGATTTGCTGAATGAGCTTGTTCCCCATGGTTTCGACCCAAAAGTGAAGTTAGCATATGTTGTAACTGGAAGAAGGGGAAGGCTTAGACCTACGTTGGGATGATCTTCTGCAGGTAATCCTGGTGCGAGATCAACATGCCATCCTCAATGAAGGAGCCGAGGGTGTGGGTGTTCAAGCCTTCAATGAAATGAGGAGGGATCAGCTTCTTTTGTATTCTGAAAGTGGGATTCCCGGTTATCGGTTGTGCTGGGTCGTGTTGAGGGCGAGTGCCAAGAAGGTGATGGAGTTGTTTGCCAATTTGTACCGAGGTTCCAATGAGGGAATGTTGTAATGGTTTGGGTGATGATTTATATGGAGTGCTGAGGAGAGCCTGTGATTTAATAGATGTCATGCTGCAGAGGCTTAATTCCATTACCTTATATTGTGGGGTATAGGCCGCACCCTCTGGCAGTCCTGTATGTGTCCTCCACCACAGAAACTGGGAGGTGTGGGCCATAAAATAGTACAGCCTGAAGTCCAGCAGTTGCAAGCTGCCCATCTCGATGGTGGCTGTGAGCTTAAGGTATGCTCTCCTGGGGGGATTTACTATCCCAGAGGTAGGTGGACAGTATGGTTTTAAGTTCCATAAACCATTTCAAGGGGAGAGAACATCCTGACATGCTGATTGGGTACAGTAACCTGGGTAGGATGTTCATTTTGATAATACTGACATGAGCCCATAGGGTCAGTGGGAGGGAAGACCAATGCACCAGATCCCATTTAATCCTGAATCAGGCGGCATCAAGGTTTTGTGTTAGATGGGCCTGGACACTCTGGGATAGCACCACTAGTAGATAGGAGATGGAGGCTGGGCACCATTGCCCCCCACCACAATCTGGCATGTGCCTGGAAGGTATGGTGGTTGAGTGGCATGATGTAGGTTTTAGCGTGGTTTAGTTTGTAACCTGATACCTGACCAGATTCTTGCAGGATTTGGAGGGTAGGTGGTATGGATTGGGTCAGGTCTTCTAGGTGCAGGAGCACATCATCAGCATGGGTAGACATCTTATATCTATGCTCCCCGACCTTGATGCCCAAAATGGTGATATCCTGTATGGTCCTCCTTGTCAGTAGCTCCATTTATAGGTTGAAAAGATAGGGCTAGAGGGGGCACCCTTGCTGGGTACCTGTTTGTAGTTGGAAAGGCATGGAGAGAATCCTGTTATAAAGTATCTGGGAGGTGGGGTGGGAGTAAAGGAGATTGAGCCAGTTGATGTAGGGGTTAGGGAACCCAAAGTCACACATGGCTTTGAAAAGGAAGGGCCAAAAGACCCTATCAAAGGCATTTTCGGTGTCCAAGGACAGAAGTAGAGCAGGAGCAGGTAGGTCCCAGGATGCCACAAGGATATGTCCCATCTTTCTTAAGTGGTCTGATGCCAATCTGCCCTTTATGAAACCCACTTGTTGGGGACCAGTTAGGTTGCCTAGTACCCTCTCCAGTCTGATGGCTAGCATTTTGGCTAAGATTTTAAGATCTGTGTTGAGGAGGTAAATTGGCCTGTAGCTGCCTATCTCTATCGGGTCTTTGTTAGGTTTAGGGAGCAGGATTATGTAAGCCTCTTGCAGGCCTGGGTCCAGTTTGGACTCCTTTCTAGCCTCATTAAACAGTTGCACCATGTGCTTTGTTAGCTCCTGCCTGGATGCCTTGTAGAAATTGGTGGTGAAGCCATCTGGGCCTGGTGCTTTGTCCAGTTTAAGGGATTTAATAGCTTTCCCAACCTCCAGGATTGAAACCAGGGTGCTCAATCTCTCCGATGCCTCAATGGGCACTTTGGGTAGGTAAACGTGTTGGAGAAAGTGTTGTATGTCCGTGATGTGGGTGGATTCCTTATTAGTGTGCACTTCAGCAAAGAAATCCCTAAAGGCTGCTGAGATATCTTTAGGGTGAGTGACCCTAAAGCTTGTTTTGGATCTGATTGAGGGGATCACACGGCGCCTCCTGTTGCTTGAGATGAAGTGCCAGGAGTCTCCTGGCCTTCTCTCTCTAGTCCATGTAGTTTGTTTTGGTCCTGAAAATGGCAAATTTGGCCTGTTCCCTAAGGAGCTCCCCATATCTGGCCCTAGCTGCATTAAGTTCCAGCCAGGAGGGGGAATTGGGAGAGCCCCCAGTTTTGTATTCCAGATCTTTTACGTGAAGCAGCAGTTGGGTGCATTGCGCCTCCCGCTTTTTCGTGCTAGTGGTTGCTAGACTGATTAGTTGTTTGTTTAGTTATTTTAAAGTTCCCTTAAAGATATTATATGATAAAGGCTTAAAAACCAGTTCAATTCCCCTAGATTGGAAGGACGCTTATGTTATACCTCTTTTCAAAAAAGGTGATAAGAAGTAACTTGACAATTATCGCCCTATTAGTTTGACGCCTATTCTGTGTAAAGTCTTGGAACATATAATGAAGGATGAATTATCCATGATTACATCCACCAATGATCATAATCAGCATGGGTTTATCAAAGGACATTCTGTAACTAGAAACCTGGTTACCTTTTATGACTATAGAAGCGATAGACTTGTTAATAAAGTTCCTTGTGGTGTAATCTTGTTAGACTTCAGAAAAGCCTTGGATTGTGTACCACACTGGGCTCTCATAAAGAAAATTCAGTCATTTAAAATTAATTCTCAAATCACTAACTGGATCATGTCTTGGTTAAAAAATAGAAGACAAAGTGTTGTAAGTGATGGTTTTTGTTCTTCCTGGAACCCTGTTCTAAGCAGAGTTTCACAAGGTTCAGTATTGCCACCTGTAATATTTCAGATATGTTTATCTGATTTATCACTGAATATTCAAAGTAATTTTGATAAATATGCAGATGATTGTAAAATTGTAAACATTGCAAGGTCAACTGATGACTGTGCTGTAATTCAAAATGATTTTAATATTTTGGAAGCCTGGTCCTTTTGGCGGAATCAAAAATTTAATATATCAGAGTGTACAGTTTTACATTTCAGAAAGCATAGCAGAAAACATCAATACTACTTATACAATACACTGATAGAAACAAAATTACTTGAAAGAGATCTCAGTATTGCAATAGATTCTGAATTAAATTTTGAGCAACATATAACAAACACTATATATAAGGCCAATAAAATCAGGTGGTCAATTAAACACAACATTATGTCAGGAAATCCTGAAGTATTGTTCCCTCTTTATCGCACCTATGTTCATCCACATTTGGATTTTGTATCCCAGTTATGGTCCCCATATATGTGTAAGGATATAAATAGGGTAGAGAGAGTACAAAGAAGGATTACAAAGTCCTTCTTTTCTGATAAAAATCTTAGCTATAAAAATAGACTACGTAAACTTAATTTAAAGTCCTTGGAACATGTGTCTTAGGGGTGATTTATTATTTACTTGGGACATTATCAATGACATTAATTTGCTGGTTGATTGTGGGTTTGAATTTAAACAATTGAACATTAATACAAGAGGTCATCCTCAACAATTACGTAGAAATAAATTTAGAACCCAAAAGAGGGCCTCTTATTTCACACAAAGAATAATTAGACCTAGGAGCAATTTACCTTTCGAGGTTTATTAGCTCAAACAAAAATACATTTAAAAATAGACTGGATAAATACATATTGTCTAGTTCTAATACTTTAAGCAGTATGTAAATTAGGGGCATTTTGGGTCTATAGGCCTTCTGCACCATTATTCATTCTTAGTATGACTCTTAGCTCACCTCAGAGGGTGCATTTAAACACCCCCCACAGTAGAGCCTGTGAGGGGACTGAGGAGCTGTTTATTTCATAGAAGTCTTTTATACTTTCCCTAATTTTCTGTATGCTGTTCTGGTCTTTAACGAGATTGTTGTTAAGTCTCCAAATTCTGTCTCTCACCACAGGCACGCCAAGTAGGAAGGTCAGCGTTACTGGCACATGGTCCGACACTACTCTGGTGCTTATCTCACATGAAGTGATTAGTTGCAGGATGGGCTGGTTGATTAAAGAGAAGTCAATCCTTGAGGAGTCATGGGGGGGCCGACCAGAAGGTATATTCCCTGACATCGGGATGCAGCACCCGCCAGGCGTCTATCAGTCCTGCAATTCCTTCAGTGCCCTTTGAGATGAGCTCAGCTCAATTTTTGAGGGCTAAGACCTGTCCAGGAAGTTGTCTAGGACAATGTTCCAGTCACATGGCAGACGTAGTGGATAGGAGTGTTGTGAAGAAGCCAGGCTCATCGATATTGGAACTGCATACTGCAACCAGCGTGACCACCTGGTGCTGAAGTTCCTCCCTCACTACCACGAACCTGACAGCCAGGTCATTGTGCTGCTCTATGGATTTTAAAGCGGACATTCTTGTGGAGGAGGATGGCCACCCCTGCCTTTTTGTTACTGTCCTCTGCTGCAAAGACCTGGCCCACCCAGTCCCTCCGGCATAAAAGCACCTGTTGTGTTGGTGTGTGTGTTTCCTGAAGGAAAACAATCTGTGTATGCAAGGATCTTAGGTATATTAGAACTTGGTGTCTCTTCTCTTTGAACTGAGCCCCTTTGACACTCCACGTGTTGCAGGTGTATGGGTTTGCTGCCATAGCGAAAGGGCTTAGATGTGGTGGCAGATTATGTCAAAAGGTCCTGCCATGGGGCAGGACAGGGTGGGGGTCCAGCCAGGCCATCTGGCCCGTGAGCTCCTTTGTCTGCACCCTGGGCTTTGATGTGAGCATTGGCTATGAGGAGGAGGTTGACAACCTGAGGTGTGGGTGGGAACATATCTTGTGTGGTTTTCTAGGCAGGCTGAGTATGCCTACTATCTACAACAACTACTAATATATACAAAAAAGTGAAACAAAATCCAACATAAACAATAACATGCAAGGCAGAGGGGAGGGCCCCCGGGCTCCCATTTCAGGGTCCGCAACAACCCTGAGTATTTCTGAGATCTGATAGGCCCTCCTAGAAATTGGTCCATGCATGGCTCCCATTGTTGTGGTAATTCTCTGCTCCAGGTCATTATAAAAGATTCAGTAGTCATGTGTAAAAAAACTATCTAAAAGGTAAAAGCTCCCCATGTCCTGGGGCAGAGCTTCTCTGATTGTCAAATCTGCACTTTTAAATCCCTGTGTGCAATTTATCCTAAGCAGTCACTTGATCAGCATATGCCCCCACCCCCCTCACCAAGGCACTGGTCCACAATGCATCCCCTCAGGCTTCCAGCCTCTAGCTTGCCAGTTTGCCAGTTCACCAGGTCACCAGTTTGCCAGTTCCAACCCTTCCCCCCTTCCCCCAAGGGGTGACCATTATGGACTTAGGTCCAAGGAGTATGGTGTTGCAGAGCCTGGCCTGCGGTGATGCCCCTCCCTCCCCGGACCCATCCCGAAGCATTTCGATATGGTAGTAGCTCGCACAGACCTCGAGCTGCTGTGTGTGTGCTCCAGGTCCCTGGTCGTCTGTGTTGTTGCATGTCAGAACAGCGCCCAGCACCCAGTACAGCTTGGTTATCCTATTCCTGTTTGGCTAGCAGGAGGGGGAGTGGAGCCATGAGGGGGGACCACATCACAATGCTAGATTACCAGGTGTACAGCCACCCACTGTGAGGCTATGGGGTTCTCCCCGACAGCACCCCCCCCCGCCAGCCATTCACTGCAGCCCACAGCCCCACATCAGCAGACCCAGTAGGCCATTCGCTGTTCGGTTAAGTGAGCTTCATTTTTACAGCCAAGTTTGTGGAGCATAACCATTCTGCTGTCTGTGGAGCATTATAAACTGCCTTCAGGAGCGAGAGTAAGCCCTGTGTTTGTAAAATCTCCTTGCAGTCCACCTCCCCTCCCAGGAGGGCATGGGGGTCAGGCTACGGGTCGTGTGCCTGGCACGCGCAGTCTTGGACCCCCTATGGCTGTGAGCGCCCCCCCACCCTGAGTTCCTCCAGCAGATGTGCCCTCGGTGGTTAGTTAGCTGCACTTTGCTTGATGCCCTTCGCCTGCAGTGGTGGAGGGAGTAGCAGTCCAGCATATGGTGGGCTGTATGCACAGCGCTAGGAAGGGGTGGCAGAATCTGGGGGCACCTCCTGCTACCCTGTCTGAGCCAGAGGCACATCCCCGCCAAGATCTCACCTCACTGAGGAGTTGTACAGACCACAGTGTGTCTGCCCGTGAGATCCTGTGTGGATACTGCATGTGGGGAGGGTGAGCTCTCTCTTGCACTGGTGTACCACCCCCCACTCTGTACTCTGCTTCATGGAAGGATCCCATGGTATGTATTCATATGGTCCACCCCCACCCCACCCCGGCCTCCATACAGTCCAACCCCCGTCGTCTCTGGCTCAGCAATACATAGGCAGAGAATGAGCATAGAAACAAACCCTAAAGCATTTGTACCTTCAGAATTCATAGCTTGTGCATTCTGGCCCAGCCCCCACTCTTCAAACCACACTAAGTGCATGCTCAGTTACCGGGGGGGGGGGGAATCGCCACACACTGATAATTGTGCAGTTCATCACTACAGTGATTAAGTCTGTTGCTTACAGTCTGTGCTGTTCAAGTCCATCAAGGTATTTGCTGCCTGCCAAGTGTCATGCTCCGATCATCCATTGGTCGCTGCCTAGATGGATTTGGGTGGGCTACAGTTATGTGTCAATACAGCATCCAATGTCTCTCAGCTCCTATGGGTCAGCCACTGAGGGTTCGAGGGTGGTGGTCTTCTAGATGTGCCTTTTGGTCTGCTGGAGGAGGTTCAGCCGCAGGGCACGCTCAACAGTCAGAGGTTTCCCTGCCTGCAGACATAGCTTCTGATTCCCAGGTAGGTAGGCAGGCACTTGGGGGGTGTGTCAGCCCTCATGTCCAGTCGGGCATTGACTTGCTTAGTGAGATGGTAAGATAGACAAAGGCAGTAAAAGCTAGGGCAGAAGAGGTCCTGCAAAGAAGGGGGGGGGTCTAGGGACAGTCAGAGGCTCGGAAGAGTGGCTAACCAGGACTGAAGAGCTGCCTTTTAGTGTCCATCCCAAAAGTTGCATAGCCCCTCATATGTCCTTGCTGCTGTCCCACTTGAGTTGAAAGAGGAAAGGGGTGACCTAGATCAGTCCCAAACATTTTTATCAGCAATGGCAGCTGTCAGCTGACAGTCCATGAGTGGGGCAGTGATGCCGTGGGTACAGTTAATTAGATTCTGTTCCCTCGAGTGGCAGGAGATGGGTCTGGGTGGCAACTGCAAGAGTGACTGAGTGAATTGCCATTAGTGCTTACCAGGCAAGTCCCCTGTAGATTTTTGAGTAGTTGGGAAGACCATTGGGAGGATTTTTGGAAGTTCTTTGGGGGCGACCTCAGAATTGTGGAATTCTTTGGTGCCCGAGGAGGTGGTTATGATTAGCCTGGCAGGGTGTAGTATGCGGGAAGTCTACTTGGGCTTTATGTAGTGCCTTCTTAATTTCTTGGTATGCCCTCTGCTTGTCTCAGACTACCAGTGTAACATCGGCATAGATAAAGAAGCGGCACTCATTCCATGACAGTGACCCCTTACTTCTGGCTTGCGATTGGATATATTGCTTATCCTGTAAGTTGGCAAGTCATATGATGATTGCTCTGGGTTTTTCCTCTGGTTTCGGTGGTACTTTGGTGGACCTGTAGGCATACTCCATTAAGAAGGAAGAGCGCGAGCTGGGGGGGGGGGGTGTCCTGCAATATCAAACAGTGAGGTTTGGATAAATTTCAGAAGATTGGATCCTTCTGCTTTTTTGGGTATTTCCACCAGGACTAAGTTGTTCCACAGGAGACGGCTCTCCTGGTCTTCTAGACTTGTTTCTAGTTTGCCCATTCTTTTCCGTAGCTCCATGATTTCCTTATCCCCTTTTTTCCTGCTTGTCCTCAATGGAGCTTATTCAGGTCTCTACATCTCCCACTTGTGTCGCCAGTGTATCCATGGTTGTCTCAACATTTTAACATCCATGGCCATGTCACAAAGGGTGAGTTTAATAGTCACCAGCTCATTAAAGAAGCAGTCTAGCTTGTCCGAAATCAGCTCCATAGGCGAGGCTTCGGGCAGCTGCTCCAGTGGCGAGTTGTGCTTCTGCCATTTGGATGGGTGGCTTGCAGTTGGAGGTGTTGGTGCAGAGGATGTTTCCATTAAATGTTGCTCTTCCAGGCCCATAATTTAATCCAGGAGCAGGAATTCATTGGACAGTGCATTTAACCAACGAAATTTTCCACTAGACGACTTTTTGAAAGTATTTAGACAGTTTAAAAGCCACACTTAAAGTTTAGACCACAGAGTTCAGAGGAAAGCTCCTGCTCAGGCTGAGCTCATCATGTGACTCCCCTTTAGGAAATAATCTAATGGTGTGCTTGTGAAAACTCCTCATAAATTCTGGCTCAATGCAAACATCTTTATTTATTTATTTATTTATTTTTGTTTACCGGGTAAGTACTCTAGACAACAATGTTGCCTATATTCAGGCACGACCTGGGAGAGTACAGGCAGGAGAGACCAGAGTCAACATTAAAGAGTATTTCATGACGCAGCATGACGTGAGAATAAACATTTGAACAGTATACAGCCAGGTACAGTCCTTATTAGTGACAACAAAGAGAAAACAAATAACATTACATAATTATTTTCGTCCGATGATACATCATTGACTAAATTGAAATGACAAACAGCAAACAAACTTAAAAAAAAGTAGCTTTATAACAATAGGATTTCTGCTGGATGTGGGAAACATGCAGATTATGGAGACCAGCAGGAAATCAGTAAGTGCCATAGGGAGGAGAAAATGCTAGGAGTAAGGCTCAAGTTACAGCACAAGAGCAGCAGTCGGATTCTGTTAGGTGTGTCCGAAGACCCAGTGTAAAGGCCTTGTGGGATTTGGAGAGCTTGATGTGGGAGGGAATGGAGTTCCAGGGATGGGGGGCAGATATGGCAAAAGATAGTTGTCCTTTTTTTGTGAGATATCTGGGAATTTCAAGTTGGGTTTGAGCAGATGCCCTGAGGAGGTATGCTTGGGAGGGCTGCATTAATAGTTCGGCAAGGTATTCAGGGGACCTCGTTCTGATAATATTATCAATTATACAGCCCACAGAATAGTGTCTGAGCGAGTCTGGGGACAGCCAATTCAGTTTTCGAGTAAAGATGGCAATGATGGGTAAGTCCGTGAGCGGAGAGAGCGAATCTGCATATACTGTTGTAGCAGGTGCTCCATTTCTGGAGCGCTCCTTTGCTAGCTTTAAGGTAAACCTGAGAGCAATATGTCAGAGAGGGGAGGAGAAATCCTTGTGCAATAGTAAGCTGGGCAGTATAATTGAGGGAGGACCTAATTTTAAAGGCAAGACCGAGTTTTGAGTAAACTGCCTTACATGTAGCCGCAATGTGGAGGTTAAAGTCAAGAGATGGGTCGAAAGTGACTCCTAGATACCTGAAGGAGGTGACGAATTCAAGAGGGGAGTCATCTAGAGAATGTATCAATAAATCTGGAGTAAGAGATCTGATTCTTGATGGGGGGGGGGGGCAAAAAGCATAGTTACAGTTTTCTTAGCATTCATTAGGAGCCTGTTCTGTAGTAACCACTCCTGCAAGCAGTTGAAGTCTGCTTGAAGATGTGCCCTTACTGATAAGGGATCTTTACCACTGGAGAGAAGCACCATGTCATCAGCATAAAGGATCAATGAGGAGGAGCAGGGAAGGGAGGGCAAGAAACACCATACACCGATTACATGGGATCGAATCCTGGCTCCCCACTCTGCCCAGTCAAGCTGTGTATAGTCTAATGAACATAGTCTAGTCAGTTACATGACTGAGGGATGGGTGCATGTTTTCAGTACATTAAAAATAAAATACTCATTTCATTAATGCATCATTTTAAAATGAACATGTGGGGCATGCCATACCTGTGGAAGTGAAGGTGAGTGCTGCATTGTGCTTCCTAGCCACCATGATATTCAAAACCCCCACCGGTGACATTGTGGGGATATCACAGCCAGCTATGTCCAGGTGCCTCAGGCAGGTCCTGGATGCACTACTGTGCCAGGTGCACAGGTACATCGTGTTCCCATGGGAGGCACCACAGAAGCAGGCAGTAAAGCAGACATTCTGCAATGTGGTACAGTTCCCCTGTATGCTAGGTACTATTGGCTGAACACATGTAGCCATCAGGGCACCACCAGATGAGGGGGAGGTGTATGTCAACCGAAAGGGCTTCCACTCCATGAATATGCAAGTGGTGTGTGACAGCCAATGCTGCATACTGGATGTGGTAGCCCAATATTCTGGTTCCTGCCATGACTCATACATCCTCTGCAACTGCAGCCTACATAAGGCATTTGAGAGGAGAGACATTACAGCTGGATGGCTCATAGGTAGATGTCACTGGCACACAAAGGTGCACCCCTGACCCTGCAGATGCAACAAGTTGTTGTGGGTCAGTGTGGTATGTACATTCATGATGTGTCATGTCCACCCCACACGTGATAGTGGATATCCACAGCTGCCATGGGTCATGACACCACCACAGCACCCACATAATGAGGCTGAGAAGATGTATAATGAGGCCCATGCATTCACCAGGGCTGTGAGAGAAAGAACATTTGGCATCCAGAAGTCACAATTCTGGTGTCTGGACCACTCTGGAGGAGCCCTTCAATACAGCCCTGAGATGGTCTGCAAGATCTTTGTGGCATGCTGCATGCTACATAATCTGACACTGAGACACCATGTGCCACTACCAGACCTGGATGAGGAAGAGGATGAGGGGGATGACAATGAAGACCAAATGGGTAGCACACGCAGGACAGCCACAGGGCCATGCCATGGTGTGCCAGGCAGGGCAACGTACCAGACAGGAGCTAATACAACACCACTTCACCTGAGGGATACCATCACCCAACCGGTGGCACTGGCAGCACTAGGCAATGTGCCTACAGATAATATCCCACGCTACAGACATGTTGCCTGATGCTACCCACCCAAAAAGGCAGCACTGTACACAGCAGACAGTGGCGCTGTCCAGTGGGTTGTACCTGATGGTCATAGCAACCAGCAGATGTGTGAACAACTGTGTTGGGGTGTCAACACGTTGAATGCTATGAGCTGGGTGTAATGCAAGGTGTAAACAGGTGCTGGACCAGGGAGAAATCATGCAGAGGTGTCACACAGGGACATATATGTATTGTGGCACATGACCTACAGACCCACAGGCCTATAACATGTGTAGCACAGGCTGCATCATGGTCTACAGAACACTGGGTGCCATAGGTCATGCAGCCCTAACCCCCCCAACACAGTACCACACATTACAATGCAATCAACATGTGCTGGCACATATTCATATTACAACTGAAACCACCCACATATACGATCTGCGTGTGCAATGCGATGCACATGTGTCTTGTGTCGGAATATTCCCTCATGTGCAGTTTACGGCATCGTGCATATGGCACATGCACAAAGACGTGCAGACGCAACCACACAATGCCACAGTTCCCCGATCCACAACCCATCAGAATGCTTGATTACTGTAGGGCCTGTGGCATAAATCCAGGTAGGAAAATAGCAAGTCTAAGTATATGGGCTGCCAATTTTACACCTGAGGAGACAGTCCAACTTGTCAATCTTGTGCAGCAGTGGAGGAGGACACTGTTGCCACCCGGGTGCAGGAGGCACACTCCCACAGTATGGGACTACCATCTGGAGTCAGATAGGGGCACACCTGGAGTGTATCTTTGGAGTAAGATGCTCACCCCTCCAACTGAAGAACTGGTGGCAGGATCTAACAAGGCGTGACTCCAGTATCCTGCACAGACTGCTAGACATGGCACCCACCTATAATGTAGCCATGAAGACTGACCAGCATCCCGCAGAACGTAGGTTGAACAACCATAGTGGTGTTATGGGACTGCACCTGGTAACTGCTGCATGTCTGTGTGACCGTGACACTGACACATGTGTACCCATCATGTCTTCACAGGATGGAATCGTGATGTGTCGGCAGTGCAAGCACATGGAGATGGGCTCCAGGAGGATGACGCAGTGCACCATGTGGAAACATGGGTCCGGGAGGGGCAAGGTAAATGCAATATGTGCAGTACCCTGCATGTTGTTGCATAGGGCCAGCAGGTACACATGGATGCCATACATCGGGGCGGGGGGGGTATCCATGGCCATTGGGTGATGAGTGGGGGGAGGGGGGCCTCACCCATATCCAGATGATGTGCAGGCCTTGCGACATGGTGGACGGGAAGGCCAGGTGTATGTTTGGCTACTAGATGGGAGCTGTTATCAGTATGGGGGGGCATTGTGCCCCTCTATGGGACATGTGCGGGGGCAAATCTCATGTCACACACAATAAGCTGGTGGACACACATGTGGTGGGGTGTGGCCATGGTGTGGGTGGGGCAGGAGGCATACAAATGTGGTGCCAGAGGTGATGGCCATGGCTTGTGGTGGGATACACTGGTGCCTACCTGTGTCACCTGGTGTCCCGACAGTAATAGGTGGACATAGTGTGTGGTGCACATATGACGTGTGTGCATATGTGGAGGATTGTGTCCAGGAAGGGCTGTTTGATGTACAGTGGGGCACTGCATGATGGTTTGGGGGGGAACAGCATGGGGGTGGCATGAGGCAGCACATCCATATTGGGAGGGACATTGTAGCCTGGAATAGCCAGCTAGTGGATGCGGGATGGTCCATACTGCTTGGCCCCCGTGCTACCCCTTGGCTCTGTTGTGTAGGTGAATGCCTGTACATGGCACTGATACATGTTTCATGTCCATGATACAGGTGCCACTGCATGTGGTGTGTCACAGAGGGACAACCCATGCCACAGGGCACTACTTTGGTGATGAGGCACCAGAAGAAGAGGGACATATGTGCGTACCAAGAGCGATCGAGAAACAATGCATGGGGGGCCTACCTGGTGGAGACGGACAGTAGAGATGGTGACAGCGGGCAACAGGGCCATGCCATATCTGAGGACACTGCGGACAGTGGGGACAAGAGCCAGCCACAATGAGATATTGATGAACAGGGGCCAGTGGACAACCAAGATGTTGCCGCACTGGACATTGTGGACACGGCAGACTTGGATGCAGGTGAGGGGGCTGCCATGGAGGAGGCAGGTCAGAGTCCAGGACACCAGCTGCAGGAGGGGGATGTAGGCCAGGATGAGGATGAGGAGTCAGCTGCAGTGGAGTTGGCTGAAATTCCTGTTGTGCAGCCATTGGATGAGGCAGATGTCCAGGAAGATGGTGTGGTGGCTGCCGGGAATGCAGACAATAGGCCTGAACAGCAGGTCCATGTGCAGGATGATAGGCAGTATGCCTCTGTCTGCTTGCTGTCCAGGGTGAGGGCCCAGGTGATGGCAGGCCTAGTGCAGGACATCCTACAGGACATGTGGCACCTGCAGGGGTCACTGCATGCATTTATGTCGGCACTGCAGGAGTGGCAGTGAGGGAGTGCAACAAGTGCCATCAGCTGCTGTTCTGTTGTGCTACATATACAGCCCTGTTGACTATATTTGTTGTGAGATATAGGGGGTGGGTTGTACACATCTTACTAGAACTGTTTTAACTGTTGTTGTTGGGGTTGGGGGTGGGTATCACATTTTTTTTAACTCTGTTTAACATGTTGTTGTTGTAGGGGGATTGATTTATACATCTTTCTAGAACTGTTTTGCCTGTTGTTGTGGGGGTGGGGTGGTATCCTACATCTCTGATACCTCTGTTTGAAATGTTGTTGTTGTGGGGGGGTGAGGGGGGTGTTTTATCTATCCTTTCCACATCTGTGTTAGCAGTTATTGTGCAGGGTAGTGGGTGGGTTTTATACATCTTTCTATATGTGTTTGAACTGTTGTTGCTGTGGGGGTGGGTAGTAGGTTTTATACATATGTTGCACCTGTTGATGTTGGTGGTGGGAGTTATATATCTGTTGTTATGTTGTTATGTTTGTCATTGTGGGCAGTGGGTATTGGTTACTGTAGATGTGTTTCACTGTGTGGTTCATAATGTTACTGTCTCATTGGTTTAGTTCCACCTAATAAATCTGTTGTTTGTTGTGCAACACCGTGTCAGTGTGTAGTCTAGGCATGGTGGTGTCAATCTCAACCACCAGGGGTCTGTTGCAGGGCACTTGTCCAGTATGACACAGTAGGTTGCACACACACACACACACACACACACACACACACACACACACAGTGGATCCTATGGTGCTGTGGTCAGTTTGGGTAAAGACAACGGGGGGGGGCATATACGCATCACAGTGGTTCCCTGTGGAATGTGTCAGGCAACTGGGCTACATCACATCCATGCACCACTGTACAAGTTCCCAGCCCCACCCCTAATAGCAACCATGCCACGTTACTAGAAACCCTGCAGACTGGTGTTGCCTGCCTGTGCTATTGATGGCTGCAGAAGAACAACACCGACAACAATATGTGACTTGGCATATTTTATTGTGTGATATGGTGCCAGCATTAGCATATTACTGTCAACACTCTGTGGCACATACTGTGGTGTGGTGTACCCATCTCACTCTACATGCATTTGCATATCCTTTCCCTGCCCACATTACACTGTACAGTACCCACTACAGTCCCCCAAACACTGTGCACACCACATATGTGGCTGCCCCATTTGTATCCTGTTGTGACAATACAGTCCACATCTGTCCATAGACCTCTATCCATGTTGCTTCCCACCATACTTCTCCATGTCACACTTGAAAGTATGTGTCACTGTGTGTTGGCAGGTCCATATGAAAGTATGTGTCATTGTGTGTTGGCAGGTCCATACACCACTGTGCTGGGCAAGTGGTGGCTCCTGTGGTTGCATTCCTGTGCCCGTGTACCTCATGTCTCCTGTCCCTGCCACCCCAGGGTCACTATCCTAAACACTTGTGTTTGTCTCCTCCATGGACATGTGACACTTCTTATGGCCCCTTTTCTTTGGTTGTGTGTCAGTGGCTGGTGCTGGTTGAACCTACCCTATGGCCCTGATAGCCTCGTCCTGTGGACTGTGCATTGGCCACTAGTCCAGTGTCCGTTGGCTGGTATAAACTTGACATGGGGTTCTGTGCCTGCACAGGGCATGTTCCTTGGGTGGGGTGGGGCGGGGTGGTGGTATGGGTGGGGTGCTGGTTGTGGTGATGCTTGCTGGTCCCCTGGGGGACATCACGTTGTGTGCCATGACAGGGACTTTGGTGGCATTGTCTGATACATGGGTGCCATGGCTGTGCAGGGACACCTCCTATGGGAGCGTGCTGTGGTCTGCATGTGCAGTTGGTGGTGCTGGGCGCTGTGGCTGGTGTGCGCAGGTTGCAAAGGTCTGCTGGTGTTGGGATGTCTGTCTGTGTGTGTGGGGGGCACCCCAGTGTTGCATGGTGGGGTGCTATTGCCTCACCCACAGTGCATACTCAATTGCCAGCAGGGCGATGGTCAGGGCTACTGTCTGCCTCTGCTGTTGTGCTACTGGGCATTCCATGACCATGGTGCAGCATTCCATGCCCTCCAGCTGCCCTTGGGCACAGTTCTGCAGACCATGAAGGGCCACCACTATGTCAGACAGGACTACAGTTGTGTTCTGTGTGCCTGTCTGTATGGCACTTGTGACGCCAGTCATCTGTCCCTCCAGTCTTTGATGGTGTTCTTCCATGCTACTCTGTAGGATGGCAACCTGCTGTGCCAGCTCCCCCTGCCCCACCACTACCGATTGGCAATAGTTGTCGATGTATGCTGGTGGTATGTCCTGCTCCTGGAGGTTTTTGGCAGCCTCATCCAGGCGAGCCTCAAGCTCATGATGCTTATTGGGCTCAGTTCATCCGCCACATTCCCATGTATGCTTGTGGACCACACTGTGTTCACTACTGTTTGCTGCTCCTCTGTCAGATCCTCTGTGGCTGCCATCTGGCTGTGGCCATCCTTGCTCATGTCTGCCTTGAAATGTGTGGTCTATTGATCCTCCTTCTCCTCCTCCTCCTCCTCCCCTTCTTCTGTGGCTCCACCTCATCATCATCATCCTCCTCCTCCCCCTCTCCATGTTTGTTAGATGTGTCAGTTGTGTTTGCTGTGCTGCTGTCCCCATCACTGTCCACAGCCTCATGGCTGGCCTGCTGGCTACCTCTGCCATCTGCACCACCAGGTCTTCTGTCCCCAGGCACTGCTGTGGTCTCTGTGTGTTAGAAAGGGTGCCATTTGTTGTTACTCACATTCCCCTTTCTATCCATACATATCTAACCACTGTACATTCTTATACTGCCTGGTGGGCTCCTGACTCAGGGGATCATAGCCACCCTGTTGGCTGAGCCATGGTGGACGCTGCTTCAGTGTCTACCATCTACCCATTGGTGTGGATGCCCACTGTGGGGCTACAACAATCCCAATCATTATTATCTGACATCTGCTATGTTCATCTATGGGTGCATGGTTGTTTGTTCCCTGTCTTTCACAGGGGGATTGCTGTACTGGGTGGTACATCCTTGTGACATGATTGTACATCCTTGTGACATGGTTATGGCAGTGCACACCTTCTGGCCTAACACATGTGGTGCTGACTGGGGGCTGGCCTACATTTCATCCTGCTGTACTATCTGGGCACATTTTGTTACAGCTCTCACCTGCCATGGCACCATTGTGGGTACTGTGCACCCCTTACACTCACTCCCCCCATGTGCCACAGTGATGAAACAGCCATTCCATAGTGGCATAATCACACATTGCACAAGCCTGAGTGCGACAGCCATGCAGGGTCATGGCCATAACTGTGTCTGGCTGTCTGCGTGTTCATTGTGTCAATGGTGACATTGCTTTGTAGCTCTTATGCTTGTGGATTGCTGTATCCTGCACAGATACACACACACACACCTGCATTTCACTTACCCTGTTACATACACACTCACACTGCCACTTACACACACACCTGTTTCCACACACAGACATGTTGGCAGTGTTGCCCCCCCCCCCATACATGTACCTGTGCTGCTCTGCAGCCTGAAAGTATCCAGGTCCATATCCCCAGTTATCGTATGGCTGCTGAGGTGTGCTGCTATCTTCCCCTCACTGCCGGTTATGTGCCAGCTTCTGTTTGCACCACCTATTCATATTGTTGTACTTTTTTGTAGGTCTCTTACAGTGCATTTCTAGGTGGCCACAGCACTGATTTTCTTGACTACCTCCTCCCATGCATTCTTACGCTCCTGGTGTTTGGACTTGTCACCACCCCCTGCTGAGCAGTAACACCATATGGGCATCTATTTCATTTATGAGGATATCTGTCTCCTCATAGCTGAAGTTCTTCTTCCTCCTCTGCCTTCCAGTTGCACCTTGCACCATTGTCTGTTTGTGCCACCAGCGACATTCACAGATTTTCGTGACTCAAGTCACATTTGTTCTAGAATATGGCACATGTCGCATGTCACAACTTCTTGGGCACATTTTGCACTTTGGTGTATTTTATGTCTGGTGTAACTGCTCCTTTGAGAGTAGGCCCTGTGATTTGTAATCAAACAATCTATCCAAAACCATTTCATCAATTGATTCAGCATCTTTTGCAGTTTGTGTGCTTGTGAGAAGACATGCAGGTGGGGGTAGAGGATTCCTGTGTGGAGGCATAAGAAAAAGTCTTCTAAAAAATTTTAAAAGATGCACAGATAAAGCTGGCAATATGGATACTGTAAGCAGTTATTTAAAATAGCCAGTACTGAAAAGTAATGAATGACAGCGTATTCATATATGATGAGACAGTAGTGAAGTAGAAAAAACAGGCTGTAAAAAGACCATTAGTCAGACCTCCTCATGATTTTTTGATTGCAACATTACTTAAATGTAAAGGTATTTGTAATATTTATTGCCCACACAAACATCGAGAAAGATGCCACCTATTGAAAGAAACCTTGTTAATATATAAGTGAATGAACTGACCAAAACTAAGCAAGAATGAAAAAAACTAGACCACACAGAAACAATATTAAAAATATTCCCTTTTCTTCAACAAATGCTTGCTTTGAGAAATTTCAGTAGTAATTAATGAAAGATCTTGTTACAGATTAGTAAACAATGAATAAGAACATAAAACTGTTCTTGTGACACTAGGAACAATACTGGGCCTGGTTCTCACCAACAGGTACAGTGTTGCAGAAGTCAAGGTGGTGGGCCACCTGGGGACCACTGATCACCATATACTGTGGTTTAGTATAAGGATGGCAGTAGAATAAAACCACACATGGGTGAGGGTCCTGGGCTTCAGAAGGGTAGATTTAAAAAAAATGGGTGAATACCTTAGGGAAGACCTGGTTGGGGGGGTGGGGACTTTGGGAGGTGAAAGAACAATGGGCCAAGCTAGAAGTTGGCATAGTGAAGGCAACTAACCTCTGTGTCAATCACATGAGCAAAAGCAAGAGAAAAAGAGGCTGCTATAGTTATCAAAAGAGGTGGCAGAAAAGGTAAAGGCTAAGAGTTGCATTCAGGAGTTACAAGGAGACACAGAGGGAGGAGGATAGGGAGGTGTATCAGGAACAACAGAGGGAAGCAGGGCAGCAATAAGGAGTACAAAGATGCAAACTGAAGATAGAACAGCCCAGGCAGTATCAAAAGGGGACAAGACATTCTTTAGATTAGTAAGCAAAAAGAGGAAGACCAAGGGAGGGATTGTTGGGTTAAAAGGGGAAGGAAGACTGTATGGAAAGGGACCAAGAAAAAGTGGGCATCTTGAAAAAAATCTTCTGCTCAGTTTTCAAAAAGGATGGGGAGAGATCATAAAAAACTAACATTAGCTTTGAAGAGGGGGTGGACACTAGTCCTTTTTCAGAGGAGAGAGTCCTGAAGGCACTCACTAATCTGAAAGTGGACAAAGCAATGGGGCCAGACGGGGTGTATCCAATAGTGCTGAAGGAACACAGGTAGGTTCTGGCTGCACCTCTGACAGTCATCTTCAACAAATCACTGGATTCCAGAGGACTGGATGAGGGCTGATGTAGTCCCACTTTGCAAATGTGGTAGCAGGAAGAGGCTAACCATTATTGGTCAGTCAGCTTGACATTGGTGGTAGGAAAGTTAATGGAAACACTGCTGAAGGAAAGGATTGTGGAATATGTTGGATCCAACAGGTTAGAAGACCAAGGTAGCAGGGGGGAGGTCATGTCAAACAAATCTAATAGATTTCTTTCACTGGATGAAAAAGGAATTGGACCAGGGAGGACCAGTCAATGTGGTCTACATGGACTTCAGCAAGGCTTTTGAGACCGTTACACACAAGAGACAAGTAAGCAAGCTGGGTAGCTTATGAGTGGGAAATATGGTGGTAAACTAGGTAAGAAATTTGTTAATGGATAGTTGACATGGGGTGATGTTAAACAGAGTTTTCTCCGAGGGAGGATGACTGGGTGGTACCTCAAGGATTAGTACTGGGACTAGTCCTCCTTAATGTCTTTATAAGTGACACTGCAGAGGAGCTGAAAGGGAAGGTCTGCCTCTTCGTGGATGACACTAACATCTGCAACAGCATGGACATTCCGTGGGGAGAGTGGAAAGGATGACTAGAGACTTTAAATAACTCATGGACTAGTCAAGGGTATGGCAGCTGGGTTTCAATGTGAAAAGTGCAAGATAATGCACTTGTGCCCTAGAAAAACAGAGACAGCATGCAAAATGGGTGGAGTGGTATTAATGACTATCAAGCAGGAGAGAGAATTGGGGGTAATAATATCAGATGACCTAAATGTAGCCAGGAAGTGCAACAAGGCAGAGGGGCGGGCCAGTGGGATGCGGGATGCATATGAAGGGGTATCGCCAGCAGAAAGAGGGAGGTGGTGTTACCCTTGTATAGATCACTGGTAAAACCCCACCTTGAGTATTGTGTCCAGTTCTGGAGACCACATCTCTAGTAAGATATAGACAGAGTGGAGGCAGTCCAGAGGAAGGCAACTAAGATGGTGCAGGGTTTGCACCTGAAGCCATACGAGGAGAGATTGAGGGACCTCAATATGTACACTCTGGAAGAGAGGAGGGAGAGGGGGGATATGATAGAGAACTTTAAATACCTCACAGTAGTAAATAAATTACAGGAGGTAAGTATTTTTCAGAAAAGAGGGTGCTCAAGAACAAGGGGACATGGAGGGATGTACTGTAGATTCAGAAGAGACACAAACTTTACTGAATGATGCAAAACGTCTTTACAATCTTAAAACATTAAAAACACTCACAATATGGAAAAAGCAAAAAGTTCTCCCAGCTCCCTAGCCCTTCTGGTAAGTGCACAATACGTGTTAAAATAGCACATCCAGAGCAATAGGTATCAAAAAACAGGTAACTTCCACTCCAAACACTTGTAACAACACCAGCACCAAATCCAGGAAAAAAAACTCTTTCAATAAATAGATTTATTCATCATTTTAATAAAAATATGTAGTTGTTTTCTCTCATAAAAAGTCAGAAATTCTGATCTTCATTTGAAACAGACACGTAGTTTTATTGCGAAAAACATGGAAACATAAAGTGCAGATATAATGCAGAAAATGCTACAAAAATGTCAATATTAGCAACCCTTGTGTGTAACCACCCTAGTATTCTGTTTGGAAACCAAGGACTTTCTTCTTTCTTCATTAATAAAAAAACACACATAAAAGAAGTGCAAAATAAATTGCAAAGAGAGAGAGACAAATTCTCCTGAAGTGGTGAGAAGCTGCTTTGCGAGAGGGAGAACTACTGTGTTTATCACTAACAAAATATCACTTAAAGTCCCATTCTGTGCTTTGGCAATGTGTGCCTTTATAGATCAAGGCAAAATTCACTTTGAAGTGGCAACAATGCAAAATTGATTTATCTTATTTATTTATTAGCTTTTGGTAACCTGGTAAGTGTGCTAGGCAACAATCCTGCCTATTTTCAGGCATGACCCAGGAAAGTACAGTGCAGAACAGTCAACAGTACAGATCAGAACAACTTAGGTTCAGGCATTACAGACTGAGTTGAGATACATCAGTGTATAGAGCAAGCAGACAGTAATACAGTAACCAATAAGGTATAACAATAAGTAACAAATCAGAAGTATAATTGGTATGAGGAGGAGCATGCTCAATCAGACATATTAGCCAAGTTTGGTAGAAAGGAAACACATAGGGGGATACAGCAAAGTAGTAATACGTTAATCATAAATGGCATGGCACCTTAAGTGGGGCTCTGATTTATGAGCAGTCGCAGTTTCCGAGGGCAAAGAGGTGAGAAAACAGAGAGCGTTTAAAAGAAAGGTGGGAGGTGAAGTTTTTAACCTGAGGTGGGAGCAAGTTCCATAACCTAGGGGCGAAATAAGAGAAATTAACAGTACTGTGCTTAAAGTTCCATATTTAGCCTGATCAGTCAGTAATAGCAAAGTGAGTATCGCTTGGAATAAGCAGAGATGCAAAATAGACAATATTTCACTTAGTTGTAGTGGGTTAGAGCTTATATTTCAGGTTGGGCAAGGTGGTATGCTATTTAAAGTCCCCTCTGCTGTAAGCTGTAAAGGGCCAATTTCGTATCATCACAGTATCTCAAATAATCAAACAGACAGCTCTCCCTTGACATAACATTGAAACACAACCTCATTTCGCTATAATAGCCAATGGGAATAAATAGGTAGCACAACTTGAAGCTGACTTTAATGAATAAGTAGCACAGCTTATATGTAACTTGAATATGGCCAATATTAGAACACCAAAAGGTGTACTTATCTGTCTGTACGTATGGTTGTTGAACAGTTAGGTCCTCTCGATCCTCACAGAACTGAATGAACCCACATAGTGCTCAGAGAAGATGATACACATCCAAAAACAGATACAATTTAGGTGGAAAAACCACATAAAGTGTAAGACAAATGCCACAGAGAGCTGTCGACTGATAGCTGCCACAGGACAGTGATGGTGACATTTCGGGAAGACCCCTTCACCAGACCAATGAACGAGCAGCAGAGTCTGATTTAAATTTAAGTTGGTGATCGTGTGCAAATGGGAAAAAGTGACTGATAGAATTCTGAAGTGACTAAGGCAGTGTGCATGCATAGTGAGTATAAAGTAACTGAGTGAATGCAGCAAAAAGCACGATTGGCACTGCATAACACTAATACACTTCAATTTCATTTGAAACACTTCCATCAATGCTCATTTTGCATTTAGTCTCCAAGTTATAAATTCTTAGGAACAAGGACCTGAAAATTATGCTCACTAGATAAATTTTATAGTATCTGCTAACGAAAGAAAAAACATTTTGCTGGCAAATGTTGACATCTCAAAAAATAATATCACTGCCTGTTACCTTTAAAACAGAAAAATTTTATAGGTAATTGAAAATAAAGTATATAGGCTAAGAAGCCAGGCAGCTGAACAGATCTAGATGTTAAACTAGAGAGGAAAGAAATGTTTACATATTAATAAATGCAAAGGAATATTATGTAAACCCCACCCACCTTGGTGGTCAGACCTACCAAAGGACCCCCCAAAAAAAAAAAAAGTGAAAGAACGGCATTGAATCTACTGGAGCCGAGTCCCACTGAATAATGGTTGGCTCAACCCACCAATTGCTAACACTTAAAAAAAAAATTATATATATTTTTGACATCAAAACAAATTAATTGCACTCATATTGATCACAGACCAGAGTAATATAATCAGTAGGTTAACAGAACTAGGAATAAAGATACAGAAAATAACTCCTCTTCTATTGCTCTATGTGTCCACAAATGGTCCCATGGGTAGTTCTTCATTGAACTCATGCAGTACCAATGTAGAAATGGTGAAAATCCAATAACTTTCATGTTGTCTCAACCTTGCTTGTATGTCACCACCTTTTGGTCCCAAATCAATTTTCTCCAAACCAAAGAAATGAACATCCTTTGCAGTTCTATTTCTTGTTTCCTGAAGATGTTTGGCTATAGCATAATTAGTGTTCAATGTCCTGCGCAGCCAGTATAGTGTTGTGCTTGTACAACTGTGTTAGTTTGGTTTTGGCCATTTGCACACTCTATTCCAGAGGAATTACCACCCTGTAGAGTTACTAAAGGCAAGGAACCCTCAGAGAGGGTGCCACTCCTAGAGGTGCCACGAAACGATTCCCATGGCTAAAGGTACCTTAGGAATCCCCCTAAGGAGAGAAGTGCTGCCACTGGAGGAGGAGGGGAGGATGGTAGGGCAAAGAAAAAGTGCTTCACAATGAGGCTGAGAGGAACTGCTTATATACTGTAGCTCAGAAAGTGGGAGTGGCTAGCTGTTTGGCCACGGAACTCCAGGCAAAGCCTTTCCAATTACCAGTCCTAGTTGCTGTCAGATGTTCACAAATCCTTTGTTTTAACATCCGCTTGGTCTGACCAATATAGCTGGCCCCACATGGATGTTTGAGCATGTACACTACAGCTGTTGTGGAGCAATTAATGAAACCTCTTATCCAATACTCCATTGTCTTGTTGGGGTGTTTAAGTTTCTTTATGTTGCTCCTTTGTTGACAATAGACACAGTGCCCCCACTTTTAAAGTTGCCATCTGGAAGTTTGGATAGCCAGTGGTTTTTTCTGGTATTGTCCTTGATTAGTGCATGAACCAATGTATTCTTGATATTTTTCCCCTTCCTATAGGTGATCCTCGGTGGATTAGCAAATTCCTTCCCAACTGGGGTGTCCGTTTGTAAGATGTACCAGTTCTGAGTAATTACATTACCCAGTTTAGGTGCCAGTGGATTGTATTGTGTAACAAATGTGTGAGTCCTTTGATTGTTCTCGTTAGTGTGTTCCTTTTCTTTCACTATGCCCATACATTTCATCCTCTTGACTGCTGCTCGGTGATTTGAAACTGTTTGTCTGGAGTAGCCCCTGCATTGAAAGTGATGTTCCATATAGTCTGCAAGTTTTTTAAATTCCTCCTGGTCAGTAAAATTCCTTTTAGCTCTTATTAGCCGGCTCTTGGGTATATTGTCGATATCGTGTTGGGGTGACAGCTTCTCCCATGTAGAATTGTGTTGCATTCCATCAGCTTGAGATACAGAGTAGTTTTGAGAGTTTGGCCCTCCTTATAGATATTCAGATCCAAAAACTGGACAGATGTTTTGCTGTATTCGCATGTAAACCTAAGGTTGCTGCACATTGAGTTAATATATCCCATAAATGTTGTCAATTCACTGTCTGTACTGTTCCAAATAATTAAAATGTCATCAAAGAAGCATTTATATAACTTAATGTGCCCCAAAAAACTGATTTTGATTCTCATCAAAGATGTGTTTTTGTTCCCAGGTGCCCATGTACAAATTAGTCAGATTTGGGTCAAATGTCATCCCCATTGCCATTCCCATTTTTGTGACAGCTCGCGCCAGCATATTCGTATGCTATGAATTTGGAGGCGCAGTCACTGTTGGGCGAATGCAGGGCATGCATCAGTAGGTGTGTCCCTATTCCCCAATAAGCTCAGATGCTGGCACCACATCATGCATACATATATGTGGCGAGCACATCTAAGGAAAGTCTGTTGCAATGCAAGCAAAGCTCATCATATGCAACGGATCTCCAGATGTGCTTTCCTGGTGACAAAAAAATTTAACATGGCAGCACACTGCCTGCCATGATGCAAACTTCGGGGTGCCTAACTCTAGCTCATGCCCTGCCTCAATGTATAAAGCAACAGGGGAGCCCACTCCCCATCGGGCATAATGCATCCCCACTGGTTACAGGCCGAGGGGGTGCCCAATCTCTCAGCTCTTGCCCCCGCTTTGTTGTGTGCCGGACAGCGTGCCCAATCCCACATAAGCTATAGCATCCCCCCAAAAAAACACTTAGGTGGCACACTTGTAGCCCACTTCAGCATGCCAAATCCCCTGACAAATAAAAACTGTCCCGTAATGTGTTTTTTTTTTTTTAACCCTGTGAAAGAAGAAAACGGTTCCTCACGGTCTCCCTGCCCCTCCCACAACCCACGCCCACCCAATGTGCACCCTGCCTTTCCACACCCCCCTCACCCCATACTTACCTCTAGAGTCTGGTGTGATGATCTTCGGAGGACCAGAAACGCGTCTGCACGTTTCAAAGTCGACCGCGAACTGAAGAAATGCCAGTAAGCTGTATAATGACATAAATAGGGTTTTTTCAACTTTGGTTCATATCTCAGGCATTTTTTGGGATTTTTGCACCAAATTTTCAACATGGGGTTATTGGGACCCCTCCTCATGAAGTCAGTCACTGTCATTGTGTTATTCGGTCCAGAAAGGTAATTTCGTGGTCACTGCGTGGAATCACCTTTTGGGACTGAATAACAAAATGACAGTGCCACTGTTCATGAGGAGGGCTCTCAAAAAGTTTATGTTGCAAATTTGGTGAAAAAAATCCCAAAAATGGCTGTTTTACAAGCGTGCATTGCACTGTTTCCACGCATGCTCGTAAATTTGTGAATTTGTAATATTTTCACTCTAGATTTTCAAAATTGACATTTTTCCACACCCCTGGTGAACAGAACAGCTGTCATTTTACATATCCTGGCTGAAATGTGTTTTCGCATGTCCGGAGCAGAATAGCGCGGTTGCTGTGCAAAATCAGTTTTCGGGACAGTTTGAGAAAATGACGGTGACACTGTTCATGAGCAGAGGTCCTAAAATGCTTATGTTGAAAATTTGGTGCCAAAAGTCCATAAAATGACTGTGTTGCAAGCATGCATTGCGCACTTTCCACGCACCCTTGTAACTTCACAAATTTTCAATATTTGCATGCCAGATTTTCAACACTGGCATTTTTTTACACCTCCTTATCAACAGTACAGCTGTAATTTTTCACAGCCTGCCCAAAACGTGTTTCCGCAGCTGTGGTGCACAATGTGGGAAATCAACTCTTAGGACAGATGAACAAAATCACAGCACCACTGTTCATGAGGGGAGGTCCCAAAATACCTATGTTGAAAATGTGGCTAAAAAACTCCCAAAAATAATTGTGTTACGGACATGTATTATGCAGTTTCTATGCATGCTCATGACCACCAATTTTTTTACATTTTCACTCCAGATTTTCAACTTTGCCATTTTTTATGCCTCCTCATGAATAATACAGTTGTCATTTTCCACATCCTGCCCAAAATGTATTTTCACCCCTGTGTCACCAAATGGCATAGCTGCTGTTCAAAACCACCTTTCAGCTAACAAACTGATTGTGCCGGTCTTCATGAGGTGGGGTCACAAAAAGCCCATGTTGAAAATTTGGAGTGAAAATACCAACACACACCTACGGTGTTAGGGTTTCCAACTGTAGCACCCCACCCTGTAGAGACTGACAGGCATCAGGGGTGTGACTTGGGATCATCAGCTGTAATGCTCATGCTATTCCATCCCCACTCCCACACCCACCCTGCAGCCAGTGGCAGGCATCATGGGGTGTGCCTTGCAGTGTTCGGCCACAGAGTTCACCTCATTCTCTTATACAGCACCCATCTCAGAGTATTTCCTTATGGAATGGGGTAAGTATAACACCCAAAGACCCCAAAGCACATCACAACACTTGTCAGTGTCTACAGGGTAGGGTAAGGTAAAATGGCATGAGTGTCATAACTGACGACCCAAAGGCACACCCCAATGCCTGTCAGTCTCTGCAGGGTGGGGATGGGGTTGGTGTCACTTCAATACTTCACTGCCATTACTATTATGCGTCTCTAACTCCTGCACTACCAATGCCAGCGAGACAACATTTGGCATTGACAAATGCTTGTTTGTATGTAGCAACCAGTTTCAAAGAAAGAATAATTGGTTTCCAACACAAATCTAGCAAAAGCAATAATGATGTTGTGCATGCAGTCCTTAGACATGCATTATCTACCTATAATTTTTGTTTTTTACATTAACAAAACCGTGTATTAAATACCGTAACACCTGAGTAGGTGTTATGGCATTCACGCGCCTGCTTCCAATCGAAAGTGCAGTGTGGCTGGAGACTTTCAAAAACACTCTGCCTCTCAAAAAGTACACTTAATCATAAACACTCACCTCATCAGCCACTGTAAAACTAGAGTACAGTTTCTTCTTTCAGCCGACTACCTAGCTTTCTCCCAAATCTTTCACATCTCCCCCTCCCTCTGCAGATTACAAGACTCCACTGCTAGGCAACACGTAGCAATGGCTGTAGCAACGTAAAAGAAAAAAACAGCCAGCTGGAAGATTCAAATTGATGTTTTTTCTTCTTCTTTCTCTTTGCAGTTAAAGCTAATGAAATTTCAGTTCTAACACTTTCTAACAGTTAAATTAATATTTCAACCAATTACAAAGTACTCTGCCTACCAAATAAAGAAAATCTATGACACAAGGTAAGACTGTCTATTTTATTCATCTTCAAATCTCTCAGTGAGAAGAAAAAACTAACCCCTTCAATTATATAAAACAAAATATGGGGTGCAGTGTGTTTAACTCAAATTTAACACACACCCTCATTGTTGGATGGCTATCATAAACCCTCAGGCTTCGGCCTTGGGGTTTATGTGCTATCCAACAACTCGGGTGTGTGATAAATTCTTGTAACACACTACACCCCATACTTTATCCTATATGTATTTTCACAGCCTGCCATGTGTTAAACCCCTTAATATTAATTTTTTGTTAAAAACTACATGGTGAGAAGTAGCCTATATTTTGTGTAGTAGACAGCTATTACGTTGGATATTTGCCATTTCTCTATGTAAAATTGTAGGTGATGTGAGCACTACGCTGACTTTGTTAGACACTGCGATGAGCTGCTACTATTCATGATGTATTTGAGTATAATGTTTTATGAAGTTTTAATAAACAGATTTATAAAAAAAAAACTACAAGCGTGTATAAGGGTCACTTTCAAATCTGTATTCTTCACAGACTCTCCATCTGTGATCAGTTTACACCTACTAATAAACTGTAGAGCCTCGATAAAGCTGGCTCTTAAAGGAAATTTCTGATATGAGGGAGCTACTCACATATTGTGGTAGCTGCCCTCAGTGACAGTCATTCTAGGCATGTTTTAATTATTAATTGTAGCTCATACCTTTTAAATATTGCTTGTAACTTTGTTCTTACAATGTGCTGCCTGATCACTTCAAAGCACTCCAGTACTGCCACTACACCCCTGTGCTCAAGCACATAATGATGTGTGACCAGGGAGAGTGTGGGGGCGAGCCCCATTGAAGTGAATGGGGCTTCTTTTTCCTGTTCTTCTTATGCCTCAGGATGGCCATTTGGACAATAAAGAAGGACACTGCTCAACAAACGAAGACCTTGTTTGTTGAGCGATGTCCTTCTTTACTGTCCAACTGGCCATCCTGAGGCATAAGAATGACAGGAAAAAGAAATCCCATTCACTTCAATGGGGTGCACCCCTGCAATCTCCCTGGTCACATGTCATTACTTGCTTGAGCGCAGGGGCATGGTGGTGGGACTGCAACACTCTGAAGTGATCGGGCAGCCCATTTTAAGAACAAAGTTACAAGCAACATTTAAAAGGTATGGGCTACAATTAATAATTAAAACATGCCTAGAATAACTGTCGCTGAGGGCAGCTACTGCAATATGGGAGTGGTAGCTGCTTTCATCTAGGTCAGAAATTTACTTTAAGTGCGAGTCACGTGATGCAGGCCACTGAGTAGCACTCTCCTGTGTGAGCTCCTGCCCCTCGTCAGTTTATACTTTGTTTTGGCAAGGTTTGAGAACTAGTTTTCTCGTATTCTACCTGCTGGAATTTTTCTGAGAAATCGGTGCCTACCTGACGCTGACTGGATGGAAACTGAGATGAAGAAAAACTCTTCTAAACATACACCTCCAACAATGCCTGAGAAGGCCCCCAAAAGGCCTAAAGCCTCTACAACTCTTCAGACATCATCTACGGGCACTGGAAGTACGGACACGGTGCCTCTTACACTCACTAAATTCCTAGAAGAATTTCAACCTTTTAAAAGTGAAATACAGAACATCGCCGGAGAAATCAAATCTATTTCCAATGCCTTAGAATCCCCTTCCCAAAGAACCACGGATAACGAAGCACGAATCTGCTCTCTGGAACGCAAACAAGAACAACTTAATCCTGACCTAGTTGCCCTGAGGCAGCGACTAAACAGAATGGAAAACAAAATAGAAGACCTTGAGGGCCAAAGTCGCCGCAATAATGCGGTAATAATAGGGTTACCTGAGCGTGAGGAAAGTGCTGACCCTATTAAATTTACGATGCATTTCATTTAAAAAATTGCTTGCCCTACCCCTTTCAGCTCTGATTATTCAATCAAAAGAGCCCATAGAGCTTTACGACCTACTCCCCCTCAAGGTGCTGCCCCTAGGTCATTTATTTTCCATTTTCTTAATTTCCAAGAAAAGCAACACTTTATGACCAAAGTTTGTGAAGCCAAGGAGCTTACCTGGGAAGGAGCTAAGCTGAGGATAGTACAGGATCTACCTGTTTCAGTACGTCAGAAACGAGCCGTATAGCATCCTCTGGCTTCTAAATTAATTGCGGCTGGTATTAAGTTCAAAATGGCATACATCCCAGGGTACTTAAGGAGCTAAAGGAGGAACTAGCAGAGCCATTAGCAGAATTGTTTAGTGAGTCTCTGAGCACAGGAGAGGTCCCAGAAGACTGGAGAAGGGCTCATGTGATCCCACTCCACAAGAGTGGTAGCAGGGAGGAGGCGGGGAACTACAGACCGGTCAGTCTTACCTCAGTAGTGGGCAAGATTATGGAAGCACTCCTTAAGGAAAGGATAGTGCAACACCTGGAATCCATAGCACAGGATCCAAGACAGCATGGGTTTACAAAGGAAGGTCCTGTCAAACTAATCTCATAGATTTCTTTGACTGGGTAACCAGAGTGGTGGACCAAGGGGAGCAGTTGATGTCGCCTACCTTGACTTCAGCAAAGCTTTTGACACTGTTCCACATAGAAGATTGATAAATAAGCTAGGTAGGCTCGGGTGGGTCAGAAGTTGGTCAACTGGGTGGCAAACTGGTTGACTGGCAGAAAACAGAGAGTGGTGGTAAATGGTATACAGTCAGAAGAGATGCAAGTCACAAGTGGGGTACCTCAGGGATCAGTCCTGGGGCCAGTCCTATTCAACATCTTCATTAGTGACCTAGCAGATGGACTAGAGGGTAAGGCTTGTCTGTTTGCAGATGACACCAAGATCTGCAACAGAGTAGATGATCCAGATGGGTGGGCAGAATGAGAAGAGATCTGGATAAACTAGCAGAATGGTCAGAAGAGTGGCAACTGGGATTTAATGCAAAGAAGTGCAAAATCATGCACATAGGGAAGAGAAACCCTGAAGCCACTTATAGGCTGGGAGGGAGTTGCTAGCAGTCACAAAGGAAGAAAGAGACTTGGGCATCATCATCACTGATGACCTGAAATCATTCAAGCAGACCTCTAAAGCAGTAGGTAAGGCTAGGGGTGTTAGGGTGTATTAGTAGGGGTATCACAAGTCGTAAGAGGAGGTAATAATCCCTCTGTACAAGATATTGGTTAGGCCCCATCTGGAGTACTGCGCAGTATTGGAGGCCACACCTTCACAAGGACATTAACCAAATTGAGGCAGTCCAGAGAAGGGCAACCAAAATGGTGCAGGGACTGCATCAGAAGACAATGAGGACAGATTAACGGAGCTCAATATGTATACCCTTGAGCAAAGGAGGAGAGAGGTGATATGATCGAGACATTTAAACACCTTAAGGGCATAAACAAGGTGAAAGAGTCTAACATGTTTAAATATAAGAAAAATAGCAGGACAAGAGGACACAGCATGAGATTAGAGGGAGGCCGATTAAGGGGGAATGGAGGAAATTCTTTTTCACAGAAAGGGTGGTAGATGCATGGAATGGCTTACCACAAGAAGTAGTGGCTATGAATACAGTGCAGGGCTTCAAACAGGCATGGGATAGGCATAAGGGAGCAATACAAATGACTATGAATAGATAGGTCACTGACATAGCAAAGGCCGATGGCACATTTATAAGGTAGAAAAAGAAATGGGCAGACTGGATGGGCCTTGCGGTCCTTATCTGCCGTCAACTTCTATGTTTCTATGTTTCTAAAATGGGCTACCCAGCCAGGTTTCAAGTTCTCATTTCTGGCTCCTGGCTCACCTACGAGAATGTGGATTCTGCAGCTGCAGGACTCAAAACAGCATTTCCCAACTTATTTCGTACCACCTGAATCTAGGATGCCTTCACCTCAGGTGTGAACCCTAATCCTACTGTGAAGCATATGACCTTGAATATCTAAAGATGCTCCCGAAAGAAGGAAGTTCATTCTGCCCCTCCTGGCTCTCGTACTTGTTTCTTTCTCTCAGTCCTTTTTCATCTTCTTGTCTCTTAAACATTGGGACTTATTTTGCAAGTTTCCTCCTAGATCATATGACTGTGTCTGTTTCTGCACCTGTGGGTTTCTCAATGTTTTTTTAAACTAAGGATCTGATTCCTCACACCACGGTACTCACTTACAGCTCCTAATTAAACTCCCAGTGTCTCCTTCTAGCGCATGGACTTGCTGGCTGTCTGTTTCTTCAGCACTTAAGTTTCGTGCTCATACCTGAGTTCGCGATGGCATTTAAAAGACACTTTGTATTCCTGATTTTTCCACAGATCCAGCAACTTTCTATATCCAGCTGGTAATTGTGTTTTGGCCACAACGTCGCTAGATGGCACCAGAGACCGCTATTTCTCTTACAGTATTTTCATTCTCCCTTATTATCTATCTCTTGGGAGCAACGATTGTACTGGCTATAAATTTTGATAGCTCTGGTTCTTCACAATTGGATCTACCACTGGAACCTTTTTTTTTTGTGCAGTTCAAAGTATCCACGTGGTCATCATAATAAGCTTCCCATGTCTTTACTTTCTGCAATTGCAATTTTCTTAGAATGGAAATGACTACAGTGTACCTTTTCTCGGGATTTTTTCCTTATTTTTCATTAGCTTGTTTAACGAAGATGTGGCTTATTACATTTTAGTGTTTGTGCATTTACGTTTACTGTGCACGTCTGACCTTAATTAATCTGTACCTATAGGTCGGTAGGCTAGTGTGCATATTACCGAACTAGTTGTTGTTACATAGTTACTTATTTGATGTTACTTGATGGGGGGCCAGGGTAATACGGAGATGACCAAGTGAGCTGTGTATCATGTACTGTGAGATTATGGGGTGGTGTGGAGGGGTGGGGTTTCAAAGTGGGTTTTTGGGGTGTTTTTGGGTATTGGTGTTACATTCTTGTTGTTTTATAGGTAAGGGGTGGGCCTCTGGCAGAATCTTTTACCATGGGCATTAAGGATAAATATCTATTTACACGGATTGGACCTCAAGCAGATACTTAGGGTTTTAAAGAGGAATGATTAATAATATTTTGTTTAGTTCATGGTATGTTAAAGGAGTCAGGCACAAAACCAAGCAATATAAGGTGTTAAAATACCTTAGTCACCTCAAAGCTCATATCATATTTTTACAAGAAACACATCTACTAAATCATGAAGCCGATAAACTGAGAAGGCAACAAATGAGACAGGTCTTTGCTGCTCAGGGCAATACTCAAAGCAGGGGCGTCATGGTACTTTTGCATAGATCAATTCCCTTCAGTTCTACCCAGATCATAACAGATCCCTCTGGGAGATTTCTTTTTGTGAAGGGTAAGCTGCACACCTTGGAAATTGTGCTGGGTTGTGTATATTGGTCTAACGTAGACACCCCAGACTTTTTCATGAAAATTCTGGAAGTCCTCAACCCCTTTCTGGGCATTCCTATGATGATAGGGGTGACTTTAATCTTGTATTCGACCCTTTGCTAGACAGGTCCAGTCAAATTGCTCATGGCCTTTCTCCCACCCAGAGAGCACTTAGGGACCTTCTCGACTCCGCAGGGCTTTGTGATGCATGGCGTATCCTTCACCCTAATGTCAGGGAGTACACGTACATCTCCCCAGTACACGGTACGTCCTCACGGATTGATTATATTCTCATTTCCCACACATTACTTTCTGGGGTTACTGATGCCAAAATTGTCTCAGGCCCGCTCTCGGACCATTCCTCGGTAGTATGCACAATATCCCTGTTCTCATCTCAGGAAAAAGGGTGAAGATAGAAATTGAATAATCAAATCCTTAAAGATTCTGTTAAGGCTGATTATATAGCATCCCAAATCCAACAGTTTATGATCCTAAATGCTAATACCACACAACGACCAGACATGGAATGGGGCACCTTGAAAGTGTTCCTTAGAGGCATTCTAATAGGACTAACCTCAAAGAGGAAAAAGGAATGGGAAAACAAGATTTCTACCCTCCTATCCCAAATTAGAGATATGGAACGTAGCCTTTCCCCTGATGCTTCCGAACCCTTTAAGCAAGAACTAATTAAATTAAAAGATGCTTACCTCGATCTGCTAAGAGAGCAAGCTGAATTTGCCATCCTAAAAACTGAGGCTGTTTACGCAGATCAGGGGGAAAAAGCTGGGCAGCTCCTAGCAATGCGTGTTAAGCAACTTGAATCAGCTTGATTTATTCCAGCTATTCGACTCTCTGAAGGGGGCTCCCTTAAAACCTCACTCCCTGAGATAGTAGATGTATTTACCACTTATTTCCGGGACCTTTACGGTTCCATGATTAACCCTCCTTCCGAAGATGATGCGCAAAGATATTTGACTGACTCACATCTGCCTTCCCTCTCTGAGTCCCAGCAAAATGCACTCATATCTCCTATTACAGAGGAGGAAATAATTGCAGTAATAAATTCCCTCCAGGCCGATAAAACTCCCGGTCCAGATGGTTTCTCTTCTAATTTTTATAAAGCATTTTCTAGGCAATTATCTCCCATCTTGTTGTCCCTTTTTCAATTCCTTCTCTCTGGTCAGGGGACTGACCCTTCCCTTTTCGAGGCCCTCATTGTTTTACTGCCAAAACCAGATAAACCGCAGGACCTAGTCTCAAGTTACAGACCCATATCTTTAATTAACCATGATATTAAAATTTTAGCCAAAATACTGGCGGATCGCATGAGCATGGTTCTCCCCTCAATAAATGGAGAGGAACAGGTGAGTTTCATGAGGGGAAGATCTTCCATTGACCATTTACGTACTCTTGCCCACGTCTTCTTGGCCTCTAAGGACACCAATATTCCAATGGTTCTGGTCTCATTAGATGCCGAGAAGGCTTTCGATAGGGTCTATTGGAATTACTTGTTTGCTACAATGAAGACATTTGGTTTTCCCAACGAATTCCTGAGGTGGGTGCGCTCACTCTGTATATCCCCTTCCACCAGAATTGCCTGTAATGGAATGATTTCAAGTCCGATAAAACTCCATGTGGGAACAAGGCAGGGGTGTCCACTGTCCCCGCTCCTTTTCAATTTATATTTGGAGCCTCTTATCTGGCGATTAATAAGAGCTCAAGATGTCCCAGGTATCCTTTTAGATGGACATTTAGTCAAGGTTGCAGCATATGCAGATGATTTACTCTTGCATATAGCCAACCCTGCCACATCTATCCCTGCTATTCTTAATATAATTAAAGAATTTAGCAGGGTCTCAAATTATAAGCTTAATATTGGGAAAACCCTAGTTTATCCTTTAAATCATAGGGTATATAAACAAGAAATTATCAATACTGGGCTTGCTAGGCAGCCCAAGTCTATTAAATACTTGGGAATTATCTTAACCCAGAGTAACACCCGCATCAAACAATTGAATCTGGATACATTGGTTCAGAAAATAGATCAAGACCGTCATAGATGGACACTTCTCCCTCTTTCCTTATGGGGTAGAATCAATTTGATTAAAATGAATGTTTTTCACCGTCTTTTCTACCCCCTTAACATGCTGAACATCAATATCCCAATATCCTGGTTTAAAAAAATCCATAGCATGTTCTCCTCCTTTATATGGGGGTACAAAAAATCAAGAATGGCATTTCGTAAATTGGCCACCCCCAAAGATAAAGGAGGGTTAAAGCTTCCACATATGGGGCTGTACTACTGGGCCAGTCAGGCCAACAAATATTTACAATGGTTGTCAGCAGAGCAGCGATCAGCATGCTCCCTCTATTTCCCGATCTGGCTTAGAGTAGAGCTGGATAGTATTAAAAAGCAAGGTTTTCTCCCAGCTGCATTATTATACACCAAATTAGGACTCCTCCCGTTCTCCCTGCGTAATTCTCCTATTGCAGTTTCGATAATGTCTCATTCTCAGCTCTGCGTGTTTTAAAAATACGACAATACCAAGGATCTACATCAGCCAGTAGTTGGTAATCCCAATATAAAGATGGATAATAAGCCTGTATCCCCCAATTGGCTTCCTCCAATAAACTGCTCTTTGTTAAAAGATTTCATTATACCAGATAGACAGTGGAGCCCTTCCCCTGAAATTCTACATAAGTTTATGATTCCTGTAATGAGTATTTTCAAGATATATCAGTTACGGCACTGTATGCTAAAGGTATTCGGGGCATCCCTTCCTTCTCTGGCTCAGCCTAATTTCCAGGCCTCTCTTCTCGAATACCCCGGCAAACCCCATGCTGTTTCAAAAATATATAGTACCTTATTTGCCTGGGCATATCCCAATAATTTTGCTCCTGTTTCGTATTGGTCTTCCCTTTTTCCAAACAAGGAATTTGATTGGTCACTTATCTGGAACACCTGCCACAAATTCTTATCCCAAGACAGACTCAGATTAATGCAATTTAAAATTTTGCATAATATATATTATACCCCATTAAAACTGGCCAAGGTAGGAGCAGTGAGTACTCCACTTTGTACTAGATGTGGGCTGTTGCCCGGGGACTCTGTCCATATCTTTTGGGAGTGCCCCAAGGTTGCCCCTCTCTGGGCTGCCATTAAACAAAAATCTGACCCGTCTTTAGGGCTCTCAGAATTATTCACACCTGAAATTTGTCTCTTGGGAGACTTTTCTACTATTACAGTTAGGAGTAGGAAATTTTACATTGCATTAATCTCCATGTCTGTCAAAAAGCTGGTCCTTAGGCATTGGAAAGACTCTGACAACTTGCCTTATCTTGAATGGCTTCAAGAGCTTCTCGCAAATCTCAGAACTGGGAGAACCATTGCAAGCCTTTCCAATAAGCTTAACAAATTTAACACAACTTGTGGTTCATTACAAGCCCTATACTCAATACAAGTATGAAACATTGCCTTGTGAAGTACATGGAGTTAATTGTATGTTAAACTGCTGCGTTAGATTTGGGGAGGGGAGGGTTGGGGGTGGGTCGAGAGGGTGCATCAGCTCAATGTGTTTGGTATTCATGTTTTATTTTATCACTTGTTCCTGGTGATTCACTCTCTGTATTGTAAAACTCAATAAAAAAATTTGAATAGCAAAAAAAAAAAAAGAAATTTACTTTAAGTGCTTATCTTGATGCAGGCTATGATCTTCTTGCCCAGACTGATGCAAGATTAGCAAATAGCCTCTGCAAGGTTTTTAGCTATTTGTTTTTTTTTCTGACATAAGTAGAATGTTTGGTTGTGACATGTCCTAAAATAAGAAGTCTTATCACCACTTAGAATTTCCCTGAAAACCATGTGCAATGCAAGTCAGTTCATGACGATCAAACCTAAACCATGCCAGTCTTTTTCAAAAGCTCTATGCTCATCTACTATTTTTCTGTTTGCTGGGTGCCATTTTATTTCAAAGTTTAAAATATCAAAATTAAAATTTTGGAATAAATATGTAAATGAGAACAAAAAAGTAAACAGAAATATGAAAAAGGGAAGGTGTCACTGACAATACAACCATAGCAAATACAATCACAATAAAGAGCTATAAAAATCAAGAGGCAATTAATGATTTTGAAAAAATGAATATGCACTATGTTGTGTCAAACAGTAAAGGAAATGTGACAAAATGAAGGTGATAGTGATCAAAAGAAATATTATAGACCAAAGTGAAATCTACTTTACAGGTGAACACAGCTGTCCTCACAGCTAGTGATGCCTTAAACTCATAGCATTCCGCTCAGCAATTGATGTAAGAACACTGAATGAGAAGTAAGGATATGCAATTAATACAGAACGCTGGTGACTAATGTGTCATTTATATATATAAATTAATGTGTAGTCTGTTATTCTGTAACAACAAAATAAATCTGTTGAACACAATCAGGCTACATTCAATATTACAGTTGCAGCCAGTGATAAGTAACACAACACAATATATCTAGACCTATAAAATCTGGGAATGATACTCTGACAGAGGGGATCTCTGGCTTTATAGAAACCACATTAAAACCACTTGCATGGAAAGGGACAGCTATATTCAGGACATTACACACTTCTTGTATGAACTTTCTGTTTTTAGGGACTTACCAACTAATATCATGTTAGCCACGATGGATGCAAACTCCCTCTACACTAATATTCCACATACTGTTGGCATTTTGGCCTGTCTTAAATACCAACAAGAGAAAGGACAGCACCACAACATCTACCCAAAATTCATTTAAAGACTTACTGAATTTATTCAGTTTTAATGGTAAACATTATGTTCAAACTATGGGAACAGGAATAGGCACCAGGATGGCTCAACAGTATGCTAGACATTTCATGGCAAATTTGGAGGAAGATTTCCTGAAACAATGTTCACACAAACCACTTGCTTATTTCTATTATATTGATGATTTCTTTATAATTTGGACAGAGGGTACCTGCACACTCAAAGAATTCCACCAGGAACTTAATAACCTCCACCCATCCATGAAACTTTACCTGGAGTATTCTGACACCAGTGTTAATTTCCTGGACACCACAGTTACAATCAAAGATAGAACCTTGCAAACATGTATTTACAGGAAACCAACAGACAGACAGAGATACTTACATGGAAACATCAATCACCCTATGCACATTAAAAAAATATGTTATGTACTGTTAAACACTTCAATACCACAACATCTGTATGAGTGAGGAGGACAGAGATAAACACCTGACTACACTGAAAAAGCCATTTATTGGGTAGGGGTATTCCTCTAGAGAAATTGACAGAGCAGTGGAATGTGCTACGCAGATATCAAGAGAACAACTACTACAGTATAAAGAAAAGACTACCACCAACTGGATACCTTTGGTTGTCACATACAACCCTGATCTGGAGTCTTTATGTGTAATTACTGAGGACCTTCAAATAATATTCTGTGAGGGTGACACCTTAAAATGTATTTTACAAGAACTACCGCTACTGTCTTTCAAACAACCACCTAATTTATCCAACCTGATTGTCACGAGTAAACTTATGTCTGACCAAAACAACAGAACACTAGATGGCACAAGACCCTGCAATCATTCTAGATGTAAGACATGTGAGCACATTTCCACTTCAAATTTTATCAACACCCCCCAAAACAAGCAATTCACTATATCTCAAAATGTTGTTTATTTCATCCAATGCAAGAAATGACCACAAACAGGTTATTTGGGGGAGACCGGACAACCTCTTCAAACCCAAATGATCTCACACAGACATGATATTAAAATGAAGAAGACTGAAAAACCAGTGTGGCAACATTTCTCTCAGTCTGATCACTCCATCTCTGTCTTGGCTCTCAAAGGACATTTCAAAAATACACAACAGAGATGAGCATTTGAGGTCAATCTTATTTTTCTTTGAAATATGTTAGATGATGGTATAAATGTAGACACTAGCTTCATGTCCCATTACAGTATTTAAAGTTCTCCTGCTTTTCTCTTGTCTCAGTTACAACACATGGACAGACACTTGTATTTACATGGCTCTAATATGGTTATATATAAGGTAACCCATGATATGAGCTACTCAAATTGAGCGACTTAATATAAGCGACTCAATTTGAGTGCCTGTGGAGACAGCGAATATGAATAAATAATGCTGGGAATTAGAGCGAATGTAATAGACGGCTACATACTGAATAGTGAGGCAGAGGTAACGCATGAAGGTTACAGTGTTTGTTTGGGAGGGTTGCTTCCAGCTGGCCATCTGGCATGGTGGGTTAGGTGACGGTCTGTGAAGCTGGTGGCTCGGGCTTCGGGACTGGAGTTGTGTTTCTGTTCTTTTTGGTTTTCGATGTTTCATAGTTTAATTTTTTGTTTGTTTTGTTTTCACAGATGTCGTCCCATTCCTCTGACTTTGCCCCCCCCCAGTGTTCTCCCATTGTACACAGGTAGCCCCTTATGGTATAGCCTCCCTTCCGTGATTTCCTCTGTCCCCCAGTATCACTCCCCTGGAGTTCATTATATTAGTAATGGGGGTGCAGGGGGAAACCCCCCTGCAAAGGAGGATGTGGGGGAGTAGCCCTCCACATAGAATGATATTCCAGTTGTTCTTTTTGTAGAAATTAAGTTCTGATCACTGACATTGTAGGGCACTGTGGTGTCCATTGCTGTTATTGCCATTGGCAATATGTAGTCACTGTTTACTTCAGCGCTCTTTTTGGTGGTGCTGTCATCACATGGTACCATATATAAAATGGTTCTATCTAATCTATCTATAGGGTTGTTTTTAACTGCCAGGCGGTGGTTTCCTGGGTTTTTGTTTCACTTATGCAGAACTGCTATTTAGTAGTACAAGATATTAGTTTTATATAGGCATACGCTGGTACATTGACACCACTTGGGCAACAGAGCCCTACTTACAAGGTGGTCCTGTTTCAGGCTACAGTTTAAATGTTCACAAATAGTACTGACAAATGAACACAAAGTTCCAGACAGAACATGTTTAAACAGTGCAAGCTTAAATATTCATAAATAATATTGACTAGTGAAGATATAGTTTCAGTCAGAAACATGTTTAAACAATGCCAGCATTGAAAATATGTGGTAAAACACATGTGAAGGATCATTTTATGCTAGTACAGCGTGTCTTTAATTCCATCAAGTGCTTAGCACCCTGACATATTTAACATTAGATAATTTATAGACCTTGCACATCTACATAACATTCCTTCTGTGACATTTGACCTACACAAAACTAGAGTTTCGCTGGATATTTTCTTATCTCTGGCTGCATTTCTCATTTAATTACTTCCCTAATCTACTATTTCTTTTTGATGAAGAACCGTGTAGGATTGAAAGCTTAAGTTTTTTTTTTGTAAATCTCTGTTGATCCAATAAAAGGTATCAAATCACCTATTTTGTGCATACGAACAAACTGTCAGCCACAACCATTTATGTCACTGTGTGCACATTGGGGGTCATTTATTCCCTATAGTGACACAGACAAATCCCCAAAAATGGCTTTCCTCCACATCACATATGTCCCACAAGATCACACAGATGTTGTGAAGTTAAACTTTGCCCATGAATTTTCGTGAAGTGCTGAAAATTTGCACTTCTCAGAATTTGCAGAGTTCTGGTTGGTCTGTTGAAATTCGCTTTGCGTGTTTTTTTAACATTTGCCACGAAATTTGATGAATTTAACTGCGAAGCATGAAATTCACGGATGAAGCATGAAATTCACTGATGAAATTTTGTGCTTCATGGTGAAATTCGCACAATCCACAGCCAGAAATTTCACGAAATCACTCCACAAATTTTGCAACCTCCGTGAATTAAATCGTGGAGCAAATTTCGCTGACTTCGCAGATCTCTACTTCCAACATCCTGGATGAGCTTAATAGAGACATACAGTACTGGCTTACCTCACAAGGACTAGCTGCAGGTTTTATTGTGGCTGACTATGGTTCAAACATAAAGAATGCACTGTCTGATTGAGCTTTGTGCACATTTGATGTTTTGCACACCATCTCAAATTAATTGTGCATGCCTTTCTGGAAGAGGACAGAGATACAAAAGTGCTCATATATATGGCACAAATAATATGCACACATTTCAACCACTCCTGCAAAGCATATCAGTGACTGCAGACCATACATGAAGAACATGGACTGTCTTAGAATAAGCTCATCCAGGATATTGGAACAAGCTGGAACTCTGCCGTTTACATGTTTCAATGATTTATTTATTTATTTTTATTTATTTGTTTCTGATCTCCGATTAACCATTTGAGCTCAGAGCTCTTTACATAGGTTCCACATTAGTACATTTAGAACAAGTAGGTGATTACACAGAGGATTGTGACAAACAAGGCAAGATGGCAATCGGTGTGGGTCTGCCTTGGATTTAATGCAGCAGCAGTAGTAGTAGTTTATTTTAAATCTATTTTAGAGTTATTTGTTTTTTGTTTGTTCATTTTGTCTGTTTGAGTTGCAGATTTTCCGATTTTGGATCTGGATATTCCCCCCCCCCCACTGCTATTGTGGGCTGTTGTTTAAGCCCCGTCTCTCTCCTCCAGAGCTGGTTATTGTTCGGCTTGAAGTACAAGCTGTGAAATATGGCTTCTATGTGCCTGTGATTAAAAACTGTGTGGCTGTGGATCTTTCAGGATTGGGTGAATTTTGGAGCATTTGGAGTTTTTCTGGGAGTTCTCGGGACGTGTTTTTCCTCCCCGGATGGTGATCGACTCAGAAAGAGGTGGTGAGCTGGCCTGGGACAGGTATTTGTTTTCCTTTACTTGCAGCTTGTCGGGAAGCTGGTGAACTGAGTGGACTGAGACTCATTGCTGCTGCAGGGAGGAACACTTTGTGACCGCTCCCAGTGGGTGAGGGGGTTGGTCAGAAGCGCACTGGAGGGTGAAGCTTTTGTCCACCTCAGAGGGCTTGCAGTTTTGGGATGGTCATTAGGCCACCTTAGGCCTGAGGCCCTGACCCTAGGGAGTGGTAGTTTTAGGTGGTTCCTAACTGGTGCAGGCTTCTGAGTTTCTGTTTGGCTTCAGCAGCTGATGTAGGGGAGACCTCATATTTTTCCAGGACTCTTGGTAAACATCACAAGAAGCAAGTTGCTGTTTCTGAAAGGGGACTGGTATGCTGGCTGAATGCCATCTAGGGATTTTGGACTGTTGCTTGGGCTGATCCCAGTTTTGGGATATTGCTGAATCTTGCTTGGTTAATGTGGTATGTTTCTTCAAGCCTTGGACTTTCTCTGACTATCTGGACTGGAGCAAAGAGATAAGTACTGATGATTTAATGAGGTCATGAGACGGCCTCTGTTTTGGATATTTTATTCATAAATCTTTATGCATTGTTGTGGATAATAGTGCTTGGACCTTAAATGGTGGTGTGGGGGAGGGAGAGATCCATTGTTAACATCTTTTTATATTGCTATTTATTGTATTTGTACTGTAATTGTATTTGGAAAGTGTTTTCTTTAATTTACTGTTAATAGTTTATTTAAAGTATTTGATTTATTTTGGTTGTTTGTTATGTGTTGGCAGGGGTCTCTCCCCATCAGGCGCTACTCTCCTGTTGAGCTTGATGGCCTCTGTCCTTTTGACTGTCCTCATTTGTCAGCTGATGTTTATACTTTATGCCGAGCATTGGGGATTGTTAGGAGAAGAGTCAGGGGTTGGGGCCGCAGACCTCTCGGGAGAGTGGAGCCAGGCAGTTGGATTGGAGTAATGGGGACTAGAAGACACCCTGGGGTGAAATGGGTCCCCAATAGGGGTTTGCCCTATCTGGTTCCCATACCCAAGGGCTCCACTATATGTGGGCAGATGACTCGGTCGACCCCAGGGTCTCATCCAACCCGGGTGGTGTTATGCAATGCCAGGTCTATTAAAAATAAGATGGCAGTGATGGCTGATCTTGTTGGATCATCAGACCTGGCTTGCATCACCGAGACTTGGCTGGACAAAAATTCTGGCCCTATCTTGGAGTCAACAATTCCGGCTGGGTTTTCAGTGATACATTGCCCGAGGTTGGATCACAGGGGCCGGGGAGTGGCCATTGGTTTTAGATCAGAATTGAACCTTGTGGAGGTGCCAGTAGGGGCGACTCGGTCTTTTGAATGTATCGTAGGCACAGGTGTGGGGTGCAGGATTCTTCTTGTCTACCATCCACACGGTTGCGAGAAGCAATTCCTGCAGGAAGTTGCGGACTTCATCATTGACATGGTGTTGGAGTCCCCCAGTTGGATGGTGCTGGGGGACTTCAATGCCTGGGTCAATGATGAACTCTTGCAGTTTGGTCAAGACTTCCGCCAGTTGACAGATTCGCTGGGCTTCTCACAGGTGATTACCTCTGCTACCTATAAACACGGTCACTCCTTAGACCTAGTCTTCCTTCTGGGTATAGAGACCTCTGATCTGGTGGTGTAGCCAGTCAGTTGGTCGGACCATCACACCATAAGGTTCAATTTTCAGGCCTCCCCGTATAGGCCTACCCCTACAGAGATGGTCCGGTACTGCCCTTTAAGGGGTTTATCCCCCTGAGGGCCTGTTGGTGGTGCTGGACCTATCAGGACTGCCGAGGAATAGTGGTGACCCAGATGCCTTAGTCCAGGGTTATAATGAATCTGTGACTGAGGCTCTGGATTTTCTTGCTCCTGTCCGAGCTCATCCCCTTACCCATTGCCCTCGGTCCCCTTGGTTTTATGGGACCTTGAGGGAGCTGAAGAAATTGGGACTAAGGCTAGAGCATCGCTGGTGAAAATTGGGCCTGTACGCTGACAGACTTAGATTGTTAACCCATTCTAAGGATTATCAATCGGCCATCTCCTGTAAGAAGGCAGAATTCCTGTCCAGGGAGATTGCTGCGGCAAAAAATCAACCAGCTGAGCTCTTCTGAACTGTAGACAGACTGTGCAATCCAGTCTGTCTGCAGTCTCGGAGAGCATTGTCGCAAGGGAAGTGTGATGAATTTGCACTCTTTTTTGCCAATAAGGTTGCTGACATCAAGTCTGAGATTCACATGGGATGCCGCAACGGGACGGACGGTGATCGGTTGGAGGTGGCAGCTCCTCAGGTGGCCTGGTCTGACTTCAGCTGGCAAGCAATTGGGGATGTTGTGAAGATCATCCAGTTTTTGTGGCCGACTTGCTGTGGTTTGGACCTGGGCCCAACACGCCTCCTTGCGGGGTGTGTTAAGACCGTCTGCCCGGTCCTTGCTGAGATAGTCTGGTGTTCATTAGAATCTGGGGTGTTTCCAGACTCCCTGAAGGAGGTGGCAGTGGTACCCCTTCTGCCCATCCTGGTGTTGTCCTGGTGGGTGTCCACGTGGAAGTAAAAGAATCCAGGGCACTCTTCACAAAGAGCAGGGAACATTCCCGGTGTCCTGGCCAACATTCCCCTTCCTATAAACCGGTTCATGCAATTATCCAGGCTGTGTGTGGGTGATGATGTGCGATATGGCCGTCACCACATATTCAGTCACTTCACTACCAGTCTAGCATTGCTTTTAAAGTGCTTTAGGATACTGTGTATGAAAAGTGCTATATAAATGCTGATTCTTCTTCTTCTTCTTCTAAGAAACCATCTCTCGACTCAGACTGTCCTGCTAACTACAGATCCATCTCTAACCTTCCCTTTATGGGTAAGGTTATTGAGAAGATTGTCACACTGCAGCTGGAGGATCATTTGACCATCCACGACATCTACGATCCTCTCCAGTCCAGTTTCAGGAAACCGCATAGTACAAAGACAGCTCTTGTTTGGGTTCTCAATGATCTCCTAGTGGCGAGAGATCAGAGGAGTTGCTCTGTCTTGGTTCTTCTTGATCTTTCAGTGACATTTGACACTGTGGACCATGGAGTGTTAATTAGGTGCCTGCAGTCAATCTGTGGACTGTCTGGTACAGTCCTCAGATGGTTCTACTCTTTCTTCACTGGCAGGTTTCAGAGAGTTGTCTGTGGGGTTTACTCCTCGGACAAGGTCTCCCTGCCATGGGGGGTTCCTCAGGGCTCTGCATTGTCCCCATGTTGTTCACAGTGTATATAATGCCACTAGGGGACATTGTAAGGTGGTATGGGCTGAGTTTTCACTGTTATGCAGATGATACTCCAGCTCTGCCATCCTTTATTATTAACGAGCAGGGGTAGCTGTCTCATGTTTTAATGACTACCTTTCTGAGATTGAGGATTGGATGAGTGCCAGCTGGCTGAGATTGAATCCGGATAAGACTCGGGTGCTGGTGGTGGACCTGGGTCATCGGGTAGAGGGGCCATCGGGGGGGTGAGCTTCAGGACTTTGGCTCGGTGATCACCAGCTGATGACCGCTGAACAGGTGCGGGATCTGGGTGTGATTCTTGATGATGGATTGACGCTTAAACATTAGGTGTCATCCACTGTCAAGACTGCCTTTTACCATCTAAGAAATGTAGCCCGGATCAAGCACCTAGTTCCGCCCGATGATTTACCAACTCTGGTTCATGCCTTTGTAACCTCTCGCCTTGATTACTGTAACACCCTGTACCTAGGGCTACCAGGGGTTGATATCCGCTGCTTGCAGCTGGTGCAGAATGAAGCAGCTAGGCTGTTGACTGGGCTACCTCGTACCTGTCATGTTACGCCAGTGCTGCACGATCTGCACTGGCTGTCTATTCAGTGGTGGATCACCTTTTAAGGTCGGGTTACTGACCTATAAGGCCCTACATGGACAGGGACTGAGTTATCTGCAAGATCTTCTTCATCCCTATTGCCCCTCCCATCTGTTTTGCTCCACTGACGAGGGATTGCTAGAGATTCCCAGGGTTTGTTTAAAGTCACCTGGGGCCCGTGCATTTGAATTTGTGGCCCCATCCCTGTGGATTTCTCTACCTCATCGGATTAGGCAGTGCCTGTCGGTGGAGAGCTTTAAATCTGCATTAAAAACTTATTTATTTTCTTTGGCGTTTTCTGATTTTATCCGATATGCTGCAGATGTTTATATGTGTAGTTGTTTTATATTTATTTTTTATGGTCATGTACTAGCACTATGGTTTTGGAACAGTGCTATTTTATAAATAAAATGATGATGATGATGATGATGATGATGATAACATTTAGGTACATTTGATCTTTAAACAAAGGAATGCAAAAAAATACAGCAAAAACTAAAACTGGAATAAGTAAACATAGTCAGATATATACAGGAACAGACTAAATAACTGTCTAACAGGGAGCCTGTTAGCTGTCAGCAACACGAGGGGGTTAGCGCATAGACGTGCTGGAGAGATGGGGTGGGGGGTTGAGCCCCACGTGCAGGGTGTCCAAGAGAGAGAGAGTGAGAGATTGTTTTGATGAAGCAAAAGAAGGCTGTAAGACAGCACACATGGGAAAACAGCACAGGAGATGCTGATGTATGCATCTATCATCAACAATGGGCTATTTTAGAACTTCTCATCAAGATCCTGCAACCCTTTGAAAAAACTACTAGGGAAGTGTGTTCTAACTGTGCCATGCTCTGCCAAATAATCCCATTGATCAAGATTCTTAGATTTCAGCTAAATGCAGTCAGGAATAACTTGGAAGTTACAGAAAGCTAGTTTCAGATAGAAGAATTTCATGCCACTGACAGGAACTTGCCACCCAGAATAAGAAAAAAAGACATAGTCCATCAAATGATTAAAAAAAGTCAGAGATGAGAAATTCTGTGAAATGCTCGAGGCAGAACATTATATTATAGCAACAGTGCTAGACACAAGGTACAAGATGAAGCAGTTTCCCCAGCATGACCCCAATGTGTTTCAAAACAGCAGAGAGCAAATCATTCAGGAAGTAGATTCAATTCTGAAAAAAAAAATAAACAGTGACGTCAGATGCAGCCTCCTCATCCATTCCTCCTGCACCTTCACAGTCCTTTCTTCTCTGTTAAGCTACAAAACAGTCAGCAGTTGCCATTCATTACATGCACACTACTCAACTTTGGGGTCTCTTGGATGCTGTTATTATGAAATAACAGACCTTCTTTCTTCATACTGTATAGCACTGCCTGTCTCCAGACTATGGTTGACTGCTATTTGGCAGAAAAAGGTGTTGAGTGGAATGAGGATCTCATAAAATACTGGCAAAGCAAGAGGCTTGTGCGGCCTGCACTTGTACAAGTGGCATTGAAATATATGACCTGCCCCAGCCAGCATATTTTCAGAGCAGCTCTTCAGTTCTGTGGGTAATGTGGCAATGGATACCTAATCTTGACTACTACCACAAAATGTGGAAAAATGTACTTCCTTAAAAATAAACTTTCTCCTGATTTGTTTCGCTTATGACCTAAAGGCAGCAAATACATTTGTCAGTGACCACACCATTGGTTATATGGAAGAGCTGAAAGAGTGAGATTTTTCAGAAAAAGAAAATAACTAATTCAGTAAGCTCTTCAGTGAGCAGGACAATTTTTGCAGCATGTCCTACTGAACTTAACAAATTTTGGACTTCATGCATTTGATGGCACAAATGTTTGCAGCATTTCGTAAAGTACTGAACCGTTTTTGGATTGTCTGAGCCCTGAACCTGAATGCACAATCTTTGCAGCATGTTCTAAGATCATTTTTTGATTGCCTGAACCCGGTGGCACAATCTTTGCAGCATGTCCCATTAAAATGAGTTAATTTTTGGATTTTCTGAACCTGATGGCACAGTTTTTGCAGCATGTCCTATTGGACTGTACTATTTTTTGGAAAGCCCGAACTGCATCTTTCAGTAAAAGCACTGCATGTCCTTATGACTTACGCTTAACATTTGCATTACGCGAATATTTCCTACATGAAAAATATTTTAATTCACAAGCATCACTTATAAACAATGGTAGATTTAGCCATCCTGTGGATCCTGCAGGAGCAGGACCCTTCTTGGCTGGCCACAGAAAAAATGTTAATGTGCACTGCTGCAGTAATTTAGCCCCTTATGCATAAGAAAGAGTGACTTTTCAAACTATGTTTGCATTGACTATATTTAATTCAGGTGTGATGGGGTTAAACTGGACAAAAAAGTGTAGCCTACTTGTACAATTAATCTAATCAGTTATGTGACTACAGTAAAGAAGGAGAGGAGGGAAAAGCAGACACAAATGGAGGACACAATAAAAGCATTAGAACAAAGAACAGTAAGAGGGGGGGAGAGGAAGTGGCATGAGAATTAGTGGTTGCCCAGGAAGCGTTGAACTTGTTGCTAACAGAGAAGCCAAAACAACAATGTTGTTTGCAAGGCAGAGATTTTATGAATGGGAGAATAGACTGGGACCGCTGTTAGCAAAACTTATAAAAGGTAGAAAGACGCCAGGCCACATCACTGCCATTAGAGATAACTATGGGAAAGTAGTACATGGGAGTCTGGCAATCAGACACAACTTTAAGGAATTCTACCAAAAACTATATAAGGCTGAGTGTGAGGGTAGGGGGGAGCAGACAATGGCCTTCTTAGATGGGACAGGCATACCAATCCTCATAGACCAGCAAAGGGACAACTTGGGGGCTGAAATAACAACAGAGGAGGCAATGCAAGTCATTGGAGGCCTGCAGAGGGGTAAAGCAGGAGGACCAAATGGCCTAGTAGCAGAATGTTACAAAGAACTGAGGCAGCTTCTAGCAGAGGCAATCAGAGCTGTAATGAAGGAAGCTAGGAGGGAGGGAGGGAGGCATTCCCAAAATATGTAACAGAGGAAACATATGCTTAATACCAAAATTGGTAAGGATACCCTAGATTGCTCCTTGTATAGGCTGATATCACTGTTAAACTATGATGTCAAAATAGTGGCAAAGGTCTTGGCAAAAAGACTGGAGTCACTGTTGCCGCAGGTGGTGCACATAGACCAGACAGGGTCTGTCATACCACAATAGGAGAACCCTGCTGAATGTGGTGCAATGGGTCTCTCAGTATCTGGGGCAAGTCTGTTTAATGTCTATGGACGCCGAGAAAGCCTTTGACAGAATCAAGTGGGAGTACCTGTTCTAGGTACTTAATAGATCTGGCTTTATGCAACTGGTAAGAATGTTGTACAGAGAACCTCCACAGCTGGGAGCCCCTGAGGTCAAGAGGGCACTGCTGTTGCAGCCCTCCCCCACCCCTGAATCACATCAAACTTCAGCTGGGAGCGCCCGAGGTCGAGAGGGCACTGGAACTGCAGCCCTTCCCCACCCCCGAATTGCATCAAACTTCAGCTGGGAGCTCCCGAGGTCAAGAGGGTACTGCCGTTGCAGCCCTCCCCCACCCCCAAATCACATCAAACTTCAGTCGGAGGCCCTGAGGTCGAGAGGGCACTGCCGCTGCAGTCCTCCCCACCCCTGAATAGCATCTAACTCAGCTGGAGCCCCTGAGGTTGAGAGGGCACTGCCGTTGCAGCCCTCCCCCACCCCCAAATCCCATCAAACTTCAAGTACGGAGACCACGCGTCCCAAAACAGATGTGGTGAAGCAATCTGTTGTTTATCTGAACTGTGGCACCATTTTTAAACTACTGGACTCAGTGCTAGTGCTCACAAGGACTCAAACAAATTTGAACTCGGCAAAAGCCAACTGATTGTTTTAATCTTGAAGTTCCTCCCAGAAAGTGCTATATTGCCAATATTTAGTGTACTTTAAATTAAAGCTTAAGTTAAAAACTGCTGCACCAGGATATTCTAGTTGCTAACTGTTGAATCTACCAGGATTCCTATTTCAGTGTTAAACTGTAGCACCTACACAGCACAGGGTATTTTTTTTTTTTTGCCAATTTAATGTGGTTACCTTAAGTGCTAAATCTGGTTAAAAGAACAGGAAATTTATTGCCTAAAGGTGTTCCCCGGGCACTCATGCTGATGCTAGGTTGCTTGTTATAATTAACCACAAAAGGCACCCTTTCTATAATTTGAATTCTGTAACTGTGGCCTGGCTACCCATAAATTGGCTCATCCCTGCAGCACAGTCCGGAACCTTTCAGCCAACCAAAACTTCCAAATTCAAAAAACCAAAGAAGCATCATAACTCACTGTGCTCCTCCCCCACTCCCCAAAGTACTTATTTGGCTCACCTTTGCTTTATTCATGTCTCTCCACAGCTGGGAGCCTCTGAGGTCGAGAGGGCACTGCTATTGCAGCCCTCCCCCACCCCTGAATTGCATCAAACTTCAGGTACGGAGACTGCACATCCTGAAACAGATGTGGTGAAGCAATCTGTTGTTGGCCCTGCTGGCGCTCCATACTGGCTACCCCACCGCCCCCACCACCACCCTTGGTGGACTGGCCACTACATAGCATGGGTCACGAGTTTCGTGTGAGCCAATCAGCCAACTTTCCTATCTGCAGCCTATATCCTCACATCACTAGAGGCCATTTCATCTCATACTTCTCTTTCTCCCTAGATAGTCACACCATGTATTATCTCTACCTCATTCTTCTTACCCCGCTGTTCCCACCATTGTCTCTTCCACCCTCAAACTTCCTCAAGGAGCAGGCACAACGTATTCCGGCCTATACCCTGCCAGCTTGGCAATCTCCCATTAGCACCCTCCACATCGGGTTGTACCCAGCTCCCACACTACTACTATGGCAGGTCAGCCCCTCTATACTGCCACCCTCTTCTTAAGCTGGCCTCATAGCCCTAAAGTACTCCTCCCCAAATCACTGCACAACTGTCACCCCCTCCATGGGGCACTACCTGTAAAACTCAAAACTCAATGCCTTATGACACTCTACTAGTGACCCTCCTGTTACTGCTTGCTGGAGATGTCAAGACAAATCCCGGGCCATCCACTCCATATATTCATGGACCCACTACTACTCCCCCCAGCCTACCTCGAGGCCTAAAGCTGATGCATCTGAATGTCTGCAGCCTGCTTAACAAAATAACCTTGCTGCAGCCTACCATCCTCTCTCTGAACCCTGATGTCCTAGTCATCTCCAAAACCTGGCTCAAGCCACACCACAAGCACTGCGAAATCACTACTCCAGGCTACTCCATTATCAGGCATGACTGACTGGGCAATAAAAGGGGAGGTGGTTTAGCTATCTGCATCTCTTCCTCCATACAGTTCACCCAAATCATGCTTCCAAGTCTCCTGCACCTGATAGATGCAGCAGTAATCAAACTCTTCCTCCCCCATACAAACCCAATATTTATAGGAGGGTCTTACTGTCCCCCTGATTCCTCTGCATCAGTAATCTTGGAACACCTTGTCACCTTGAAATCTCTTGCTAAGTGTGGTGAGCTCCATATCCTTGGGAGATTTCAATTTAAATTGGCTATCCAGCACCACCTCCAAGTTTCACAACCAAGTTGCTGGACTTAACCTGTCACCACTGATCACTGAACCCACTCATCTAAATAAGAAGTCGTCAAATCACTCCCTTCTGGACTGGGCCCTTTCCTCCCACCAGCATCGAGTAATTGCCTCTGGCACCCTACCTGATTCCCTAAGTGATCACCATATGGTTTTCATAATCCACAAAATTTTCAGTCCTAAATCATCCTCTCTCAGGATCATTTTCTCTAGGTCTTTCAAATCCCTGGACCTTCCCTTACTTATAAATGATCTTGCAGCCACTGATTGGTCTCTCCTCCACAATGCCTCCTCTTTGACAAAGCATGGAGCCATTTCAAACTCAAGTTCCTCGCAGCTTGGGATACACATACACCACTCAAACGGTCACGGGTGAGGGGCACACACTTGCCCTGGATCACTGTGGACATCATGCCCCTCATCAGAGAAAGAGACCAGGCATGGAAATCATTTAAGGTCTCCAGCTCCCCTACTGACCAGGCAAAATACAGATCCCTGCACAACACCTGCACTAGGTGAATCAGGCAGGCCAAGACAAGTTACTTCCAAGCTTCCTTCCAGGCTAACATAAGCAAATCAACTAAATTCTGGAAAGTGGTCAAATCCCTCTTCTCTCTGCCCTCTCAGCCCCCCTCTCCTATGCTAAAAGTGAGTGGAACCACAAAAATGGACCCACTAGCTGTTGCAACTGCTTTTAATTCTTACTTTACAAGCTGCACTTCTGCCCTGCTGTCCACCATCCCCCCTTTACAGCCAAAACCCAAAGCTGCAGCTGCCACTGCATAAGCTCATTCCTCTCCTGCCCCTACTTTCACCTTCTGTCAAATAACACCCTTGAAGTCTTTGAAGCCTTGATCTCCTTAAATACTAACAAAGGCAAATGCCCAAAAGGTCTGGATGCCAAGATGCTCCACTTAGCCACTCCTGCCATTGCTGCCCTTCTGGCTGATCTCTATAACCTCTCATTTGCCTTAGCCTCTGTTCCCTTGGAATGGAAACATGCTACTGTCATCCCGCTCCCTAAGTGTGGTGACACCTCAGTACCTGGTAACTACCGACCTATTTACCTCCTCCCCATCCTGGTGAAGATCCAGGAGGAATTAGTTCTCTCCCAACTCTCCACCTTCCTCAACTTTTCCACCTTTTTCTCACCCTACCAGTCTGTGTTCAGGAAGTCCCACTCTATAGCCACTTCTCTTCTATGGCTCACCGATGCTATCTTTGATGGCATGGACAAGGGACATTTCACCTCCGCAATTTTTGTCTATCTGGCAAAGGCCTTCGACACGGTCTCCCATCCTCTTCTGCTAGATAAGCTTTCCACTGCTGGGCTATCTGCCAAGGCCACCAGTTGGTTCCACTTCTACTTGGGGACCAATCCCAGTCTGTCAAAATTAGCGGATCCACCTCCCCCTCCCTCCCAGTTATCACCGATGTCCCCCAAGTATCTGTCCTCAGTCTGCTCCTATTCTCCATCTTTCTAAATGACCTGCCAACCACCTGTCCACACACCTCCATACACATGTATGCGGACGACATGGTCTTGTATGCTTCGGGCCCCTCAACCGCTGAAGTTGAAACCAGGTTGCAGTAGGACTTCAATCAAGTCCAGGTCTGGTTTCGAGCAAACCAGCTATTCCTAAATGCCAAGAAAACTGTCTCCATGACCTTTGGCATGAGACAGAGACTCTTTCGGCTCAAAACCCTCCCCTTCTTCCACACCCTGGATAGGACTACTCTAGCAGCTTGCTCTTCCTTTAGATATCTCGGAATGTGGCTGGACCAGCATCTCGACTTTTCTGTACACGTGGGTGCCATCCAAAAAAATCATCCTAAACTCTGTGCTCCATACTGCAATCATGGTGGCATCCCCTGCCAGCCTGCAGGGCACTAGTACAGAAAATGATTCTCCCATTTCAACTATGGTGATGTAGTCAATAGTGCCGCTCCCAAATCCATTCTAGCCAGACTGCACCCCCCCTTCCACTCTTTCTGTAGATTCACCCTGTACAGCCTGCCCTCTACTCACCACTGTGACCTCTATCGGTCCCTAAAGTTGCCCTCACTCCATGACCGGCAGCAGGCACACTGTGCCATGCTCATAGCAAAGTATTGTTCCCAGTCCCTCCCCCAATACCTCAATGCTGTGCTATCTCCTCTTCCCACCACCGCTTATTCCCTGAGGAAAGCAAACACCCTTCTCCTGTCAGTACCATGCATGTCCTCATCCGCTGGCCAAGCAGCCTTCAGACACCACATGCCCAAGTATGGAACTCCTTCTCTGCAAGCATTTGACTAATGCCCTCACCCACTCACATCAGACATCTCATAAATGAGCACTACATCTCCCCCTGTATGTGTGCATAGCTGTGCCCGGTACAGTATTCTGCCCCAGCCTCCCACCACCGTACTGCCTAGTCGTCTCAGATCTAATTGCAGGCCTTGCTTCTTTTCCAGATGTAATGATTGTCAGTAGCTTCAAGTCTCAATGAAAATGTCCAAATGTAAATATGTATGATCAAATGTATTTCCAAGCTATGTGTCTAACTAGTGATTTATTTGTGCTGTTACTGTACTTGCTTGTATGTTTCTGTCTCCTTATGTCCCCCTTCCCCCAGGACGCACCTGGAATCAAGCAGTACTCTGCTCAGTGTGCCTTTCTGGTTAAACTTTTAAATAAATAAATAAATGAATGGGACCCCTTCAAAGGAGTTTAGACTATAAAGGGGCACGAGATAAGGATGCCCCCTGCCCCTCTCGCTGTTTGCCTTAGCTATAGAGCCACTGGCAAGTAAAGTAAGAACACAGCTGACAATTTGAGGGATATGGGAGACTAGGTGTAGAGAACACAAAATCACCCTATATGCAGATGATCTGCCTATTTTCATTACTGAACCTAAGGAACAAATACCAGCCCTGTTGAGGGTGGTGGAATCTTTTGCAACCTTCTCAGGGTATAAGCTGAACCTAGATAAGTTGGAGCTGATGTGTACAGGGGGAATGGGAAGAGGAGGAAGAGAGGACACATGGGGGCTGCAGAGAGTGGAGGCATCACTTACATACTTATGGATTAAGGTGGGAAAGGAGTGAGGTAGCCTATATACTGTAGGTTAAATTATACCCCTTTGTTCGATAATATTATTAGAGACCTGGACAGATGGCAGGCTTTCCTGATCTCATGGATGGGATGAATCAGTTTGATAAAAATCAGTCTGCTGCCACTAATCCTGTACGTGATGCAGATGATACCAGTGAGTCCAACTACGGGGGATATTAAAAGGTTAGAAAAGGGGTTTATGAACTTCACATGGCAAGGGAAAAGGCCATGAATGAATCTGATCAGACTTAAGGAGGAAAAGGAAGGGGAGAGCTGGGATACCTGAATTTAAGAGGCTACTACATGGCAATACAACACAGATACATACAAGACTGGATCAATCGAAGTCCAACAGCAACATGGGTAGGGTTAGAAGAGGAAGACTGCCCGGGGGGGTATCAGTGTATCTGGCAATAGAGGGTAGGAAAGCATATGTCCTTTATAAATGTCTTTATAAGCAACATTGCAGAGGGACTGGAAGGAAAAGTATGTCTCTTTGCAGATGACACAAAGATCTGCAACAGAGTTGATGCACAAGGTGGGGTGGAAAGGATGAGAAGGGACTTGGCAAGGTTAGAGGAATGGTCAAATGTATGGCAGCTTAGATTCAATGCTAAGAAGTGCAAGGTAATGCACCTAGGAAACAAAAACCCAAGGGAAGAGTACACAATGGGGGTGAGATACTAACAACAACAAAAATGGAAAGGGACCTGGGGGTAGTCATATCAGATGACCTAAAGGTGGGCAAGCAATGTGAGAGGGCAGTAAAGAGGGCTGGGGGATACTGGGATGCATAGGGAGAGGCAACATCTGTAGAAAACAGGAAGTTGTTATCCCTCTGTACAGACAGCTGGTGAGACCCCATCAGGAGTACTGTGTGCAGTTCTGGAGACCCAATCTCCACAAGGGCATAGACAAGATGGAAGCTGTCCAGAGGAGGGCAACTAAAATGGTGCAGGGTCTGCACTGGAAGACATATGAAGAGAGACTAAAGGAGCTTAATATGTATAGCCTCGAGGAAAGGAGGGAGAGGGGACATGATAGAAACTTTCAAGTACCTCAAGGGAATCAACAAAGTCCAAGAGGGTAGCATCTTTCAAAAAAAGAGGTGTGCAAGAACAAGGGGGCACAATTTGAAGATGGGGGGCAGCTCAGAGGTAATGTAAGGAAGTATTTTTTCACAGAGAGGGTTGTGGATGCATGAAACAGCCTTCCAGAGGAGGTTGTGGAGTCCAAAACAGTGGTTGAATTCAAGCATGCATGGGACAGCCATAAGGCAATTCTAGGGGGTGGGGGTAGAAAGAAGTAGGCTGCTGGTTAACTAGGATCTGCAGCTTATCCATTAGATAGGGAAATGGGCAGACTGGGTGGGCCAAGCGGTCTTTATCTGCCGACAAATTCTATGTTTCTATATGGACAGTTGCAGAATCTGAATCCAATGGTGAAGGAAACGCTGGAGGTGTGGGAAACAATCAAAAGATGTAGAGGAGTGGAGAGGGAGCACACGCTTCTGGTACCAGTGGCAGGAAATCCGGGATTCCTCTCTGGTCTGAAAGACCCAGGATTTCGCTCTTGTGAGGAAAAGGGAATAAGATGCCTATGGGACTTATATAACAGAGAGGGATTTAACTCATTCATAGATATCGGGCAAATCCTAGAGATTCCACAGTCACACCAATTTTGGTATTTTCTGGTTAGGGCCTATGCAAGGGGTTTGCACAGGGAGCCAGGGGAAATAACGGCTATGGTGGGAGTAGAAAAAGAAATCTATAGAGCTAGGATAGATGAGAAAGGACTAATAGGTAGGGTGACAAAACAGGACAGACACTTCTTCCCTGATTTATCAGGAAAGGTTAAACAGCAGTGGGAGGCAGATCTGTGGCTACAAATAATGGAAGAAAATTGAAGTATACATATGGGGCTCCTGGTGTGCAACAAATACAAGGAATCACAATGCAGTAACTGTTTTTGCATTGGCTATATTAGCCCCCTAGTGTAGTCCACAAGTTTCACCCAGAGATTTAAACCATATGTGGGAGATGTGGAAGGGTGAGGGGCACCTGGAATGCAGTTCACTCAGAGGGTCCTGGAAAGCAGCGGCGCTGGACCTGACTGGGATATGGGAGAAACACACAAGGGACAGGCCACAATTATTATTATTTGGAATGGAAGACATGAGAGAAGAAGGTTGTGAGTAATACCCTAGACCAGTAAGAATAATGTTAGCCACAGCAAGACAGTGCATTCAGAACACCTGCAAATCAAGCAAATCTTTATTTCTTAAGCGCTGTTCCAGCGGATCATAGCGCTGTGCAAAATCAGAGAAATAAAATCAATAAATCAGCAAACATAAAAATGTAAAATATTAATCTGAAAGGAAGATAGCAGTATGCTAACTGACACTTAAATCAGGGAATGATTGTGAAAATAAATACTTTTTTAAGGCAGCTTTAAAAGGACCTGGGTGTTATGTGAAACCCTCATGATTACGCAGTGGAAGATTATCACCATACAAAACCCAGCGCTGGACTGCCTGATGTACATTCTAAAAGAAAAGGAAGACATTTTCTAGCAGGTCTGGGAAAAGTTCTTGGACTCCATGATGATGACAGAGGCCCAGATGCTTAGATAAGGGATCGCAAAAGGATAGGGGCATAAAAAAAGTACTAAAGGAAAAAAGAAAGGTACCAGGAGATAAGAGAGAAGATGAGTGAGAAGGGGGTGACAAGACCTAAAGGTGTATGGGCATAGATCTGTCATGTAAGGGAATACAATAAAATGAATTAGACATTGAAAGGAGGTAATAGGAGAAGGCTCTAATCATAGAATGAAATAATGTATAGAGATAGCTGTTAATTGTTTGATAATTTTTGTATCAGTATATGGTATGAGTGGTGATGACTGTATGAGAATAAGTAGATAAGTATATTTTTTGCTATGTATCTTGTGGAAAACTTAATAAAAATATTATATAAAAAAAAAGTTTATAACAATCACACAGGAGTACGGTGTGCATATTTATGGAAACATACAAAAAGAGGTGAGAAAGAAGTAAGTTCCACAGCTTGGACTTGAACCCAGCCCGCCCAGAATACTGGCAATGGCAACACAAATATTTACTTAGAACAATCCCACAGGACTATATGGTTGTGCATTTAAGAAAGAGTAATGTGCTCGAGGACAGCCTAGGTTCCAGTTGTCCCAGTGGCGCAGCTGGTCAGTGCTATCGGAATGGTATTCTGGGCAGCCTGAGTTCATGTCCCAGCTGAAGCACTTGCTTCTTTCTCACCTCTGTTTGTATGTGTTCCATAAATATGCACACTACACTCCTGTGTGATGGTTACAAGTAAATATTTGTGTTGCCATTGGGTTGTGCATTTGAGAAAGAGTAATGTGCTCGGGGACAGCTCAGGATCCAGTTGTCTCAGTGGCGAAGCCGGTTAGCACAATCGTAACGGTATTCTGGGCAACCTGGGTTCAAGTCCCAGCTGAGGCAGTTACTTCATTCTCCCTTCTGTTTGTATGTGTTCTGATATGGTTTTATAGAAGAAAACTGCAGGGGTTCTGAGAGGTTCTTAACTGATCCAAACTGGTTTCTCCATCTCTAAGTTCACCCTTCTCTTCAGCCATTCTTGTCCACTCTGTGTGTAATACATACATTTATTCATGTTACATGGTTATTCTTTATCCAAGTTATTTATAAAGACACTGACCAGGAGTGCTCCAATACCTTGCAGCTGCGGTACACCACAAGTGGCCACCCTTCATCCAGCTAGACTTCAGTATAGACCATTACTTGCTGTTTCCTACTTTTCAGTCATCTACCTTTCAATGCATTTAATCCCATGCTTTCTTTCATTGTATATCTTATTGTGAGGAACTGTATCAAAGTCATTTTTAAAGTCAAGAGGCCTAATTCTCAAAGCTCCAGTTTTGTCGCAAGATGCCTACGCCACACAGCAGTGGCGCAAGGGGCACCTTGTGTTAAAACTTGTGGACTTTGGGATTCTCAAAGATCCCCTTGTGCCATACCAGGTCGCAATGTGCCAGACTGGCCCTGCACTGGGTCTGTGCCATGCAGCTGGGTGCGTCAGGGTACTAGGGGGCTTGTGGCAGACACAAGCTGCCATATCTCCTAATTTGGGATTCTCAAAACCCTCCCAGAGGTCACACTTCTAAGTACCATTAAACCAGCCAGGGCTGATCTAATGGTACTTAGAAGTGTGCTCACTGGGAGGATTTAGACAACTTGTGCCACCACCAGAGCCCACATTGGGTGGTAGGGAACATGTGCCAAGGTCCCTCCTCCCTATCCCCTTCCCCCTTGCAATAAACATGTATTTGTCCCTGGTGGTCTAGTGGACCCTCCTCCCTATTCCCGGTCTTCCCATATAATATAAGATATAACTTTCTCTGGTGGCCTAGTGGACCCCCCACCCCAGTAGGCAGTGCCCCACCACCCTGATCCCACTGTGCCATCTCCGATATAGTGACTGGCACAGACCTCCACTCTCCACCATGGCCGGCCACTGACTGAGCTGTCCATGAGCACGTACTGTAACAGCTGAATGTACAGTACAATGATGGGGATTGGGGCTTGGGGGGTGCTAGCCATGAGTGCTGCCAGACCGCGCCCACAGTTTGTGGCAAACCTCTCTGGTATGACATCTCTTTGGCACAAGGAAACCTTTGCTGTAAGCTGCAGGACTTTGCCAGAGGGACCCTGCCTGATAGAGAATTGGGCACAGGGTCCCTGGCACAGTGGCAATCAGTGCAGCTGTCACTGGTGCAGCTTATGCCACTCTTAGAGAATCGAGCCCAAGGTATATAATACCCACTTCCTTCCTTTGCATGGCACCTTGGTTACCTCTTTGTGAACCCAGAATGAGTATCTCTTTTCAAAATTAATTTTTATGAATGTTGTACTGTCCTTTTCTTGGTTTCTTGATTTTCTTGAGTAAGTAATTTACCTACTGTACAACTGAGGTCAGGCTGTTTAGCCTTTAAGTTCCCAAGTCAAACAAGATTGAAGACTAGTTTCAATAGTTACTGTTCTTGAAGGAAAAATGCATTTTGAGGTTATTGCTGTTACAATAACAGGGAGGTGGCCTGGATTGGCTGCATGGTCCCAATTTGTCTCACTAAACAAATGTACCTATGCACCCCTACTTCCTTTCTTTCTTTTATATTCTTTTTATGCTCCTTGCCCTGCTCCTGAAACCCTTCTCTTTCATGCCTTTTTTAAGAGACACTACCACCTCCCACCAGGCATACAATCTACTACAGCAAGTTTAGAGATTCCCAATGCCTCTCAAGTGCAACCCCCTAGTTCCATCAGAGAGTAGCACCTAGGATCAGTCTTACAGTGCATTAGTTGCTATTTTCTCCTGTTTTGGTTGTTTCTGCCTGTTCCTTGTTCCATGAGAGCACACCCCTTGGAGGCTTAGGGGAGATGTCTGGTAGTGTATGATCATTGGTCACCCATGCTGCCAGGGAAATTTCCACCAAGCCATTCCTGGGAGCTGCTGTTGTGATGGTACCCAGCCCACCCTACTCAATAGTAGAGCATGCTTAGGGTGCTCTGAGCCCTCTCTGCTGCTTTTACTCCTAACATCCTGGGCTTGGGGTGTTAATCCAGGTTTCCAGGGTGCCAGAACATACCCCCAGTGTTCAGCACCATAAAGCTGTCCCTACAGCCTTTTCTAAATAAATGTATGATTGATGAGGTCACCTTTAGCACTGAGGCAGGGATGCCACTTGTCGCACAGGCCCATGCCCCGAGCCTTGAAGGTTGCAGAGGGCCCACCAAGAAAAGATAATCATTTTGCCAGGATGCTTCCTTCTTTGGAAAGTGGGGGGATGCCAACACTGCTCCTTGCTCAGGTCTTGTTGCCCTATAGGTAATATCAGATATGAACACATTGGTCAGCTATCAGCATGGCATCTGGGAGTAGCCCTTTGATGTTGCTAGGGGAGGAAGGAAGACTGGAAAAAAGAAGAAATGGCACAAGCCAGACAGATAATGTTAGAACTGCTCCAATACTCAGTGAGAGCTGTGTCATTGCCATGGCTGCCACTCCACAGATAGAAACTGATGCCCAATGAATCTTTTGTAATGTGTTCCATAATCCAGTGTGGAGGTTGGTTAGTGAATGCATAGCTATGGCCATTGGATGGTGAGATAGGCACCCTGAGCAGGAGGCGATTATGGCACAGATAGAATCAATCAATCAAACAAATAATCAATCAATCAAAATTTTGCTTACTAAAGGAATAACCAGGATGATGGCAAGTCAAATGAGCTAATAGCTCATTTCCAACTACTGTACATTCTTGATAGTTATGCTGCAGTTCCATTACATTATTACAGTACTATTTTAACAACATTTATTAAATACTAACATGCAGTGCTAATACACACAACACATATAAGATATAAAACTGTGGGTAATTAAACTGGCACACTAAGATAAAGAAGTAACCATTGACAATCATAGGCTTTTTTTCTCCCTTTAATAGGAGACCACAGTTCTTTCTGAAATGAAGTTAGGCAATTTTAAACTTAAACTCCAACAGCACCTACTAGCATTAAACAGCTGTGACTGTTCCTAGCACCCCCACCTTCTTCTCCACTTGACTGCACTTCCCTCTGAATTGTTCCCCCTGCCTGCCCCGCCTCCTCCTGCCTTCCTTATTCACTGCTCCACCAATCCACTCTCTTCTACCCTTGTCCTCCCCTTCTTTCTTTTCCCCTCCCTGTCTTCTGTGCATTATCTGTCCCCCCCCTTTAAATCAATACTTCCTTACCACTAGATTTGACAAAGTCCCCTGGACTGCCACTCCCCTGATACCTGTGCATCCATGGCCTACATCTCTCTTTTGTGATAATACTGTCTTAATCCGCATCTCAAAAGTTAATTTTAGTATTCTCATGTTTAATTTACTTCTTGTTCTCAGCATATTTGTATTATACTGTCATTATTCTATTTACATTTTGTTATATTATCTTCCCTTCCTTATAGGCACTTACTTCCTGCAAGCTGGTGTATACTGCACCTCCTTTGTCATGTTTAGTACTACTATGCTGTTTCATTTGTGCTATTTGTAATACTGTATTTTACTGCCACCTTTTTACTCCTGTTGTAATTGCATTGCTTGTTTGTTTCTTGTATTCTTAGCTTGTGTACTTTTGAGGTGGAGCCTTTGTAAACGAGTCCCTGACGCAAAGGTTTGTAATTCTGAGATTTCAATAAATAAAAAATAAAAATAAAATAAAACATGGGGAAGACAGTGTTACAAAATACTGCAAATAAGTCAATAACTAAAGGGATGACATTGGCCTTCCCTGAACTCCATGAAAAACTCCTGCATCTATTGTAATGATCTGGGGAAAATTCCTAACAGTATTTCTATTATGCTGTTCTGCAGCTCCTTGAGTATCTTGGGATGTAACTCAACTGCTTCCTGTGACTTGTCAACTTAATTATCCTTAACTACTCCATCAGCATCTTGGCAGAGATTCTAATATCACATTAGCTGTCATCTGCCGACCTGGTGCATACTTCTCTATTTGAGGCATGCATCTTCCCTAAACTCCTGAAACACCATCAGCAGCAATGCTATTCACTGTACCATATCCCCACCTTCCTCCATGTTCAGCAGTCTTTCACTGTTCTCTTATTTCTTATAGCTTGGCTCTTTCATGAATCACATGTCTTATAACTGTAGTACTGTTTTGCTAGTATGCCCATAGAGTACCACAAAAATAAGCCAGCTATTCAGCAGCTGTCACTCTGAAAATGTTATTAAACGCTTTAGTTACACATACTGTATTTGTTAAAGTTTAGCAACCTCCTTGGAACAGGATCCGCTGTTATTCTGAGTAAAACCTAAACATGTGTTTAAAATCATAAGCAAATGCCATTTCAATCTACTGTTGAACAGTTGGTTTCTTTGGACCACAGATTGACTGTCTATGTTTAAACTTACCTCCACTAAGCTTGTATATTATTTTATGCTAAGTCCTTTCTCTGGCTTCTCTGTGGGACTGTTTAGTTTCTGCTTTAGCCCTAATAAACTGCAGGTGCAGGGGACAAACTAAATAATAAGAACCTGATGGACTCAAGCAGTTAAGACATAATGTGGTAAATTCCACTGTTGTCCAAAGTTAATTTATTGTTGCTCCCCGTCATTACTTACATTTATAGGGCAAAAGGTTCTCCGGATTTATTAGGCACTATATTTGACAGTGTTAATACTTGTAACCAACTGTTAGGTGAATAGAAAACATATCCCCCACCCCCACATCCAGAAGGCTTGCCCTAAAAAGTGGGATAGCTTACTATTAAAACTATGCAGGCTGCGAATCAAGGGTTTTGCTTGCCCTTTTTCTGCATGGATAGGCACAGGTTCATGCCAGAGAGAATAAACGCACCCTGGAACCAACCAGTTCCAGTTGGCAGCTGGTACTGAAGGCCTCATTTTCAGAAAATGATTGTTTTTCTAAAAAACGAGAAATACACACTAAAATACCACATTTACTTACAGCTGCAGTGCAAAAAAATTAGGCATAACATTTCACCCTACCCTTTTTCACTATAAAAAATTCTAGGCATCTTCCATTTTTATTTGGTGATACAATTTTCTAAATCCATCAAAATTTTGTATTTTATAAATGTTTTATTTGATTTTTTTCTCAAGAAAGAAAGAAAAAGATGGCCACCACATTTTGCATAGAAATAGCACTGTAGATCTGGCAATGATTAGGACTGAGAAAAAAAAAAAGATTTGTGGTGCACCGTATAGAAGCTACCTAGACAATTACATTTGGCATGTATACTAATATTTTTCTTACCTGTAGCAGAAACTTGATTTTTTTGGAAAACATTTTTCATTGAACTGCTGCTTTAACACTGAAAGTGTTCTGGAATATTCCAGAGCAGTAGTTCACAAAAATCCTTTTTTTTTTCAAGGTGAGCCTCCTCTAACATATGGAAACATCTTAGGCCTTCACATGAAAAAAATAACAATGAAAACATTACATTATCTTTCATTAAAGAACCTGAATTCAGTACAAACACCTTTAAATACAGGAAATATTGAGTTTTATAAGTTACATTCACTCCATTGGCTGTCTGAAAGAATGATACAACTTCCTCCTGCAGTTTACAGAGAAGGCTCACTCAGCACTGTTCCCTGAATAGCCAATACATTTCCATGTGCAATATTAATTGTGTAAAATAACATTTGACCCATTTTTTTCATGAAAAACAGCAAACACATTATCAGTACCTGTTCATTAATAAGCTTCTTTATCCACCCATGAAACAGGTTTATTTATTGATTGATTTGAAAAGTGAAAACCAAGCAGGGCACACGGAGCCAATGCTCATTTCCAGATGCCACCCAGGGAAGAGGGGCTAGGAAATACAATAATAAAAACATACACAGTATTAATGATTGGTACAAAGTAAAGTGCAAACAGAATACAATTTAACGTGGTACAGATGCACATAAAAGTAAAGCAGAGCTAAGCAAATGTACAATGAATGACTTTGATGAGCAAATAAAGAAACCAATGTAAGTGGAATGAAAGGCAGGGCAGATGTAGAAAAGGAAGATGCCTGATACAGGCTGAGGTAGAACCCAGGAGGATGCCCCAAAACAGGGATTATAGGGGCTCCAACAGGGGAGGATCAGGGAGGGGGATGACAGGAGCATGTGGGGGCAGGAAGAAGTGGGGTCAGGAAGCAGGTGAGGGCAACTTTGAGATCCCCTCTGAGTATCCAGCTTTACAGCTTAGAGAACAATGCCCTAGAGCATCCTGCCATATTAATTACATTTTGCAGTACAACTGAAGAGAGCTCTGTCTTGGCAGGCCACATGCTTCAAATATTAGACTGCAATAGACATATCTTAAGCATTCTGCATCTTCAGAATTTGGAATAGCCACAATGCTGGACCCATGCTACAAAAGGGGCCTGTCATCCATATTTGAGAGTGGGCATGATCAGGGGCAACATCTCACTGATCAGCTCATACTGTAAGATGGGTTCAGGTGGCACAGATGTCATGGGCACAGTTCTGCAAGCCACAGCATGGTCATTTTATTTATTTATTTATTTATTGCTAGGATTAAAATATCTTTGAACCTAAGGTTCTTTTAAAGAGGTTCTGCGTCAGCTACATATACAGAATTAGTGCATGCAAAATTGGATTTTCAATATAAGGCAGGAAGGTAAACAAAATAGTAGGGTGACAACGGATGCATAAACAGTTACATAATTATACAGGAAAGCACATTAATTGTTGTACAAGGCACAGTGTATGGTATAGTAGGGAAACAGTACATATGGCAGTCATAGGATCAGCAAGATAAGAGATGAGTGAGTGGGTGGACGCAGTCAGCTAATTATGACTTTGTCTACCAAGGCTAAGAGAGAAAGGATAAGCAGTGGGGGCGGGATAAAGGGAGCAGGTAAGGTATCAAAAGAGTGAGAAACAGAAGAACAAAAGGGATGAAGCAGTCAGACAGGTGTCCTTGTCGAGTCAGAGGTAGGTGGGTGAAAGTTAAGGAGGGAAAGGGAGTGTGGTGTGGGCAGGGGCAAAGTGGGGTAGATAGACAGGTAGTGGCTAGGAGTAGGCCCATTCCAGTTTCCAGTAGATTCAACATTGCCTGGAGCCAGGGGTAAGCTTAGATAGAGGGGTTGAGGGATGGGAGGTGAGGCGATGAAGGAATGGGTAGCATAGTATCAGGCAATATATGTAAGCACAGGTGATCGGTACTGATGGGATAGAAGGGCATCTTACAGAAGTGGGAGTGGATCCAGTACCTTGTGCTATTTCTATAGATTCCACAAGCAGGACATGTGAGGGGGTGCTAGTGGCATTAGGGCAGTTATGGAGTACTTGGGATAAAAAAATGGTAAGTACTACCAGACAGTAAAGGGGCCCCATAGTAGCTTCACAACTCATGCTCAGCACAGCTTGTGGCAGCTTGAAGGGGCTCAAGTGGTAATTAAGTTGCCCTAGTCAGGGTAGGCAGAAATGCTGGGCTGGTTTGCTAGGCAGTTCAAGATTACAGTGTGAGTGTTAGGCTGGGTTAGATTAGTGGGAGTGCTGAGTGGCTGTTGGCATTAGGGGGAGTTGTCTCTTTAAGATAGTGATTGAGTCCAATTTCCCTTTAAGATGATGATTAAGCCTGATTGGAGAGAGGGCGATGTGCTGATTGGAGGAGGTATTTAATAGAAATGGCAGGGGGTTGGGTGGGAAAATTCTCCTAGTAAGCTAGCGCAAGGAGAAGCTGAAGCTAGCATAGAATCAAGCTGAAAAACTGAACTGCAGCTGAACTTGCAGCAGCCCAGAGGGGCTTGAGTGTTCGCGTCCAATCAGAAGAGCAGTGAGCGAGGGTGCCAGAACTTGAATTTTTACTTGTAGTAGAATGACCATACCTTTTGCTAGTGTCCTTGGGGGAGCAGGAAGCTGAAGTGGGCGGTGGCAGAGCAAGCAGCTGTGCAGCTGGAGTGTGCACCCGGTCAGGGGATTCAGGAGCTCTGGGAAGGAAAAAAGAGGGAATTAAATTTAACAAGAATTGGAATGGGGTGGATTTGCCAGAGGTGGAAGGGACAGGGATAAATAGATTAGGCCAAATTTTGGGGCAGGGTTGGCAGTAGTCTGGGAACAGCAGGGTACCAAAATTTGTGAATAGAGAGAAGACAATTAACTTAAATTGGGGTCATGTCAAACAGGGAGGTAGCAGGGGGGCAGGGCGGGTCAACGCCAAGGAGCCAGGAAGGAGGGAAGAGAAATGAGGAGAGGTTATGTAGCGGTAGATTTAGCAAGTAAAGGAAATTCAATTAAATTAATTCTAGGATTGCAACTAAGCAGCATTAAAAGTTAAATTAGAAGCAGGCTGTAAACAAGGGCTAGGCAAACTAGACTTATCAACTCTAACCGCAGTTCCAGCAGAAGTTAGTTTTAGGCACTAAACAGTTTAAATAAAGTTTACTGAACAGAGGGCTAACAGTTAAATAAACAGAATTCTCCCCTAGTAAGCTAGAGTGAGGAGAAGCCGAAGCTAGCACAGAATCAAGCTGAAAAACCACTGAACTGCAGCTGAGGTTGCAGCAGCCTGAAGGGACTGGAGTGTTAGTGTCCAGTCTGAAGAGCAGTGAGTGAGGGTGCCAGAACTTGAATTTTTTCTTGTAGCAGGATGATCGTACCTTTTGCTAGTGTCATTGGGGGAGCAGGCAGCTGAAGCGGGTGGTGGCAAAGCAAGGAGCAGCGCCACTGGGGTGTGCGCCTGGTCAGGGGATTCAGAAGCTTTTGCTAGTGTCCTTGGGGGAACAGGCAGCTGAAGCGGGTGGTGGCAGAGTGATGAGCTGCACCCCTGTGTTGTGTGCCCAGTCAGGGGCTTCAGGAGCTGTGGGAAGGAAAAGAGAGGGAATTAAATTTGGCAGTGATGGCAGACATGGTTATTCCACCAGTGAGCTGCAAAACAAGGGTTGGGCTCAGGAGGACAATTGCCCATAAATCCACTTTGGGATGCCTTGGCACAGGTTTGGATTTGTGATGTGGTGGAAAAGGGGGAGCAGGCAGATGAATCATCAGGATTGCAGGCAGCACAGTGCATGGTGGAGGCCTGTTTGGCAGAAAACAGGCACCTGAGCATATTGGAGATTCCTTTGGTGTACTGGGATGGTATGGTGAATGAATGAATGGCCAGCACTGACAACCATAGCATTGAAATACCTAAGCTGTCCACCCTCTAGTGTAAGCATGGAGAGGGTATTTAGTTCAGCAGTGGCCATTGTGAGGGACAGGCATACAACCTATTGTCGCGGGGTTTAATTCATGAAGACAGCAGGAATCATAAGATATGTAAAACACCCTGAGGTGCTGTTTTATTGCCAGGCTCCCCATACACCTCATCATCGAATGGAAATAGTTGTGCCCATTGTTGTTCCTGTTTAGTTTGGGCACGGGTTGTTAGGGCACACACACTTTCTTCGGGATGGATTAAGCAAGAAAAGTCTGGATAATCATGCCCAATAATGACAGGAACAGGTAAAAGGGGAACCAATCCAACAGCCATGTTATGACTTCTCCCTTGTACCTGTAAATCAAGGTCAGTCACAGGATAATGATGTATGTCCCCATGGATGCAAATTACTGCTGTACGGGACCCCTTTTCACCAGCTTGTTGAACCAAATCTGCTCTTACCAGGGTTTGTCTGCTTCCTGAGTCTATCTGCCCAGTAACCTCATGATTTCCAATCTTAACTGGTGTGACAAATTGTCCCCAATTATTAGGCTAACTGCGTGATCAGTAACTTTTCTCTCGAGGGCAAATCTAGCTTATGTGCCCCTTCTTCTGGTATTCCCTGCAGATTATGTTGGGGTTATAGGGTCTATTAGCTGGGACAGTTTTAATATCCCCTTCAGTCACAGATGAAGCAACAGAGGAAGAAACAGGCCTTACCGTGGGTGGGGTTGCACCAGATCCAGGATGTCCACGTTGACGATTAGGATGAGCCATAAGGTAATCCTCAGCTAGCGTGATGGCTTTTTCTGCAGCATCTGGCCGGTGTTCCCTCACCCATACCTGAACATCTGAGGGCAGGATATGAACAAACTGTTCCAGAATGATAATTTCCAGGATATGTTCTATGGTCTTCACCCCTGGTTGTAGCCATTTCTGACACAAGTCCTTTAACCGGGTATAGGCCTCTCGGGGAGTGTCCACATTATGAAATTTGAAAGTCCTAAAGCGCTGTCGATAGGTCTCAGGACTGATGTCGTACCTTTGTAGGATGGCTTGTTTAACAGCGTCGTAGTGCTCTGCCTGGGTACTGTCCATGTGGCTGTATGCCAGCTGGGCTTTCCCAGATTTGTAAGGCACCAAGCAGTGACCCATTGGGTTCGGGGCCACCCACAAGCCTGAGCTATTCGCTCAAATGTTGTCATGTATGCCTCGATGTCATCGGTTGCACCCAGTTTAGTCAACTTAATGTCTTTAGGGGTTTCTGCTGGTGGTGGATTATGTACCCCTATATCTCAGATGGCTCTCAGGGTATCATTCCACCGTGCCTCAGCCCTTTGTAGATCCATCTCTCTTTGCTTGTCCATAGCAATTTGTTTTACACATAGCCAACGCAACAGGCTGTGTATATCTTCTGGTGGTTCTTCAATGGTCTGTTCTGAGGTATCCTTGCCCTCCTCCTCCAGCTCTCCTTCCTTTTTGGCTGTTTTCTGTCGAACATCTGGTCACAGACCAGGCAAAGGGATCTCTCCAAACTTGGCAGCCATAGTCCGTGTGAAAACTCCACTAGGCTTACTGAGGGTCTCAGTGTCCATCATTGCACCCACACCCTTTGACATTGGTGTCAGAAGTGGGATTTGAACCCACGCCTCCATCTGGAGACCAGAAGGGACTGAGTGTTTAATGCCTAAAACTAATACTGACTTTCAAATGTGGAGTATGCTCCAAATGAATGATACCTGTGTACGTAGGTTATTTGCATTTGTAAACATGGTTGATGATGTGCCCATTAATGTTGAAAGGCTGGATAGTGCTAGACCCTTTTATTTGATAAAGAATGGGGTCCTGTATAGGTGTCACAAGAAATTTCGGGAGAAATGTACTGAAGATCAGTTGGTGGTGCCCAGGGTACTTCGACTGCAGGTTCTTCAGGCAGTACATTTTGATCCCAAGAAAGGACATTTGAGATGCCAAGGGATGTTAAATCGCATACTATCCTATTTCTACTGACCAGTGGTAATTAAACAAGTTGTGAAGTTCTGCAAGACCTGTAACACATGTCAGAGAGTGGTGGCAACCAATAGGGTGGCAGCCAGAATAGTTGCAAGGAATAAAACTGAATTTTCTGGTAGGAAGTGTCAGGATGGGTGGAGTCCTATATCCATTTGTCATTAAGACTGGGGAGAGATTCTTGGAGGTGGAAGTACCTCCTAGATATAGTTTTTCTGTCTAAGCATAAAAGGTAATATATGTTCTGAAGAAATGTTTAATCATATTATAATGCTGGGGAAAAAGTATTGAGTACTTCTAGAAAAAAAAACAAAGGAATGTGAGGGTATTAGACTCAAGAATAGGAAGATGTGGTTAAAGGAATTACCATGTTGTAGAAGTTCTCTATTAATAGTACAGTCAATTGGCTGAGTTGCCATACCTGAATATAAAGAAAGGTAATGATTCTATTAAGAGAAAGGGATAAAAATAAAATGGAAGTGGAAGAGGAGTCAGTACCAGGTTAGTTAAATCAATAAAACTTCTGAAGTCAGGCATGGAAACCAGTCCTCTGCAAGAACTGGTTCCCTTTTAAGCTGGGGGGGGGTAGAAGTCCTGATTTTACTCAGCCTTTTATGGTACAGGCTTGTTCCTCAGCCCAAAGTAAATCTAAATTGTAAGTTACCTGAGCTCCGCCGGCGAGGGATTGCTAGAGGTTCCCAGGGTTCGTTTAAAAACATCGGGAGCACGGGCATTTTCTTATGCTGCCCCTACCCTGTGGAATTCTCTAACTCGTCGGATACGAAGCTGCCTGACCGTTGAGAGCTTTAAGTTAGAATTAAAAACTTATTTATTTCAAAAGGCATATGGGGAGTGATTTATTGTATTTTATTGTAATTATACTGTTATTGTTGCTGTTTGTGTTATATGTATGTATTTAAATTGTTTTATTTGTACAGCACTTTGGCATTGAAAAGCGCTTAAAAAATAAATTTTACTTTACTTTTACTTTACTTTACTCTTATATAGAGCTCAGGTATCACATGATTTAATCAGTCATGTTCTATTAAACAATTAAAGGAATACTAAATTTATAATTCACACAACTGCATTATTTTTAAAGAAATATACAGGATACATATATAGGGGCAATTGTTACACAATGCTAAGCCCCTTACAAAAGCATAAACATAACATACAAACAAATATCCTTTTCAGAAATTTCATCCCTTTAAACTAATCACTTTCTGGCAGGACAAGACCCAAGCCTTCCCTATATACTAATGCAATTAAGGGCCAGCCCTTCCCTAAGAGAACATCTTTCTAAAATGGCTGCAGCTGCTGAAATAGCAGCAGCAACAGAAACACAGGCCTAAGAGCTTCTGAACTCCCAGCTTCCAGGTACAAACTACCTTTAAAAAGCATAGATTCTTCTTGAGATGAACTCAACCTTTAACTGTCATCCTGCATGCCACATTCTTTGGGGGGGGGATTACAGAACACAAACTAAATTGAAGACTACCCTGATAGTGGCCAGCCATCAAGGCTCAAAGATAAACAAAATATAAAGTACAACAAACTTACATAGAAGGAAAAAGGTAACTACAACTTTATTTTATTTCCAGGGACTACTACATGCTATACACATCCCTAATTTGGCATCATGGGGCAAACTTTGTTGAAGCTGAGCTGCTTTATCCATCACTACAGTTTTCCAACTGGGGTAGGGTCACCCACCCTATCACACCTATCAATTACAAATGTTGGCATGCTGACATTTATTAAAATGAATGAAGGGCACATTCCACCTAGGACAAGCACGTCTGTGTTTGTACCCCATGATGATGGCAGTGGTGAAGAGAGGGAAGCACACCATCATGGTGGTAGTGGCAAACTGCATTCCATTGAGGTGGATGAAGTGCTCATGGCAAAAAAAAAATTCTCAAGTGTGGACAACTCCAGCCTGGAAGACAGTGAGGGATGCTTATTCATTGATGAGGATGAAGACAGTAGCAGTGCATAAAGAAAACATTTTCATAATATCCCTGCTTTCCTCCTTATAACTTTAATAATGTGACATTTATTTATATATATTTATTTAAGAGATTAACTAGGCAAGCATACTGAGCGGGGGCTGCTCATTTCCAGATGCGACCTGGGGGTTACATAGAGAATACACACAAGAGCATACATTTCGATACAATTTTGCTAAACATGGTTAGGTCCTAGACCCCAGCATATACAGCTGGCTATTGCTTGGTTAAGACTTAAGTAACTCAGAGTGTAAACAGGTAGAGAACATGCAGGTTTTAGTAAGCTGCTGATAGTGTAGTAAGTGTCAGGGTACAGTTAGATGCCCCTTGGTAGCGGGTCCGGGTAGTTGGTGACAGTTGCATATGTCTAATAAATGGTCATGGAGGAGCGGTTTAAGAAGCCTTGGGGTGGGGGGGAGCCTGATATCCACAAGGAGGTCATTCCAGAGTATGGGCAAGTGATATCTGAACGCAGATTGGCCCTTTGAGGTGTGCTTGAAAGGGATCTGGAGTAGCCTGGAGTCGGAGCTCCTGAATGAGTAGATAGGGGAGAGTTGTGCTGTCAAGACAGCGCTGAGATGGGGGGAGGGAGTTAGTCCAGAATTTGGCTATGACGTTTGCACAGTTTATGTGATGGTGGGCCTCAAGTGAAGGGAGATGTAAGGCGCTGTAAAGGTCACAATGATGGGTGGTGGGGGGGCATTTGAGGATGAAGCAGCAAAAGGAGTGAAAGAGGGTGTCCAAGCTAGCCAAGGTTGAGGAAGGTGCTGAGCTGTAGACCACATCGCCGTAGTCAAATATAGGGAGGATCATTTTATGTACTAATTCCCTCCTGACCGTGGTGGGCAGACACGCTTTGTTCCAATGAAGAGCTCCCAATTTCGGGTGCATTTTTTTGTGGAGTGAGTCAATGTGGACAGAATAATCAAGATGTTGATCAAGCCAAACTCCCAGGTATCTAAAGGAGGTGCAGGCCTCCAATGTGGACCCATCCAGGGTGTGGAAGGTGGGGGGAGCAGCGAGGCGGGAGAGTCTAGGATGTGAGACGAAGGTTAGGGAGATGGTTTTATTTGAGTTAAGGACTAATTAATTTGCCCTAAACCATTTTTGAATGGCATCAAAATCCTGTTGGAGGACTGTAATCATGTCCCCAGAGGAGGGGCCGGAGGCATATAGAACGGTGTCGTCTGCATACATTTGTATGGCTGAGTTTCAGCAGGACAGTGGGAGTTCATTTAGGAATATGGAGAAGAGTAAGGGGCCCAGGACTGAGCTTTGGGGGACCCCCATGGTGACTGGGAGTGGAGGGGAAGGGATACCTGTGTTCCAATTTTTACTGACTGTTGTCGGCCTGTCAGGTATGCCTGGAATCAATTAGTGGCTAGGTAGGAGAGGCCTGCATCTTCTAGTATAGTGAGTAGCTTTGGGTGGGAGACAGTGTCGAATGCCTTGGCTAGGTCTATAAAAATGGCCAAGGTGATATGTCCCTTGTCCATTCCAGAGGAGATATCATTTGAGAGTCTTAGAAGCGCGGTGATGGTGGAGTGGGATTTGCGAAACCCCGATTGATATGGGGTGAAGAAGGAGGAGGTAGAGTTGAAGAATTGTGAAAGTTGGGTAAGGGCTAGGTGTTCCTGTAGTTTGGACAGAATTGGGAGAAGGGAGATGGGGTGGTAGTTGCCAGGGGCAGAAGGGTCTCCACCCTTTGATAGTGGGATGACGACCACCTGCTTCCAGGTGGTTGGGATTTGTGCAGTGGAGAAAGAGAGGTTTAGGAGGTCGGCTAGGGTGGTGGTGATGGCAGGGGCTGATAGGTGTAGGAGTTTGGCATCGAGTCCTAGAGGGCATTTGCCTTTGTTGGGGTCAGGAGAACGTACTGCATGAAGTACTTTTGTTGTTGTGACAGGACGGAATGAAAATTTGGGGTCGGGAGGATGGTGGGTTTGTGGGGAGTGGCTGGGTGTGGCTGAGGTGCATTGGTGGTTTGCGAGGAGCAAAGCTGCGCAGGTAGTGAAAAAGGTGAGGCAACTTCGCTAGGGTCTGAGACAGTGTTGCCAAGGATAGTTAGGGTTGGGGTGGGTGGCTGGACTGGGGGAGTGAGCAGGTTTTGATGGATTTCCAGAATTTAGAAGGGTGGTTGAAGTTAGAGGAGAGGGCCGTCCTGAAATAGTTCTTTTTCGCCCTCCTAATGGCTTTAGTGCAGAAGTTACGGAGGGTCCGATATCACTGCTTGACTACCGGGGAACACGTTTGCTTGTGTTTTTTCCAGGCCTGGTCCTTAGTTCGACAGCTACTGATGATGTCGGCTGTGACCCATGGGAGATGGGAGCCCTTGACCCTTGTGCATCTTAGTGGGGCGTGATAGTCCCATACCACTAGCACATTGTCTCTGAACATGTCAAAAGCGTTATCAATAGAGGTTGACCGCTGAATGAAAGACCAATCTACATGGGCGAGGTCATTTAGTAGGGACTATAAACAAAGGGAATTGTATGCTTGCGTGAGGAGTGTCCTGGGGGGGGGTGGTGATTTGCAGGTCTATGCACCTTTCTGACCATATAAACCATATGGTGATCACTCAGGGAGTCGGGGAGTAGTCCAGCTTTTATTATCCTGTGTGGGTGTGTTGTGAGGGCCCAGTCTAGGAGTGAGTGGTTTTGTGTTTTTAAGTTTTGGCGAGTGGGTTGACCAATTTGTTGGGAGAGGTTTAGGGAGTGGATCTTGCTCCGTATTTTAGCACAGTCTTTTCCTAGCCAGTTGTAGTTGAAGTCCCCAAGGATGTAGAGCTCTCCTGCAGTGACAGCGGACTTTAGAGTGGCTATGTGGTCAAGGACGATGGACGCAGGGGTAGCTGGGGTGCAGTATGTCCCTGTTAGGTATACCGAGGAGGAGTGAGGTAAAGAAAGCTTAATCAGCAAGGATTCTGTTTGGGGTGTGGGACCTGGGATCTGGACAGGGATGAACTGGAGCCTGGTGGATATGTAGATGGCAACTCCTCCCTCTTTCTTTTTGCCATGTCTGTCCTGCCTGATTACTGCGTAGTCAGGGAAGGCTATTTCAGAGTCAGTATGGTGTGGTTTCAGCCACGTCTCAGATATTATGCAGACGTCTGGGCGGAGGGTTTCGGTAGTGAGTTGCAGCTTGGGTACCTTGTTCAGGAGGCTGCAGATGTTGAGGTGAAGTAATCTAAGGCCCTTGGGAAGGGTAAGTGGTGTCAGTTGTGGTGTTGGCCCAGGGTTAGTTTCAATGTCCTTTGCCAGGAGGAGAAGGAGGGTGACGTAGTGTAGAGAGGTGTACCTTGCATTTCTGGATTTGAGTTTATGTTGGTTTGTTTGTGGGGAGTGGTGGGAGGCCCCTGTAGCTATGTTGTGTAGGGCCGGTAGACCAATAGAGAAAGAGGGAGGGAAGGAGAACAGAAGAGCTTAGGGCCCATGTTTGGGTGGGCATGTATGTCTGGAGCACAGAGTTGGAGGCTGATGGGGGGCACGATATAGGGGGCTGGCTGTAGTGAGGGTGTAGGTTAGGGTCTTGCAGGGGTTGGGATGTTGGGGGAGTGAGGTAAGACAGATCGCTAGGGAGAGGAGTGGTATGAGGTGCAGGAGCATGGTTGCTATGTGGAGGAAGCAGTGAGCAAACTTCTCAGTGTGGCGGCCACTAATGGTGAGATGTTATAATCTGCGAATGTGAAAGTGGGCTGATAGGCTCTTGGGCGTCACCTGACTCAGCCTATAAAAGGGAGTGACGACCAAGGGTGGGGGTGGGGTGAGGGGTCTACAACGAGCAAGCTGTTCTTGTACCAGCTGTGTTGCAGCTGGCTTGGCGCCAAATCAAACAAAAAGAATTGCAGCCCTGTATTATTACCTTTTTGCTCTTGTCGTCATTTCCCACAACTTTTAGTAACTCTCTACATTCAAATAAATGCATCTCAGCTGGCTGCTAGTCTGCTTATAGATAGAAAGAACTCCTGCCATTTCCATGCACCCCCCCCAGCCAGCCAGCCAGCCTGCTTGTACAGATCCTATCAATGCCAACTTTTCAGACGCTGTGTGCTTTCATTTCCTTTGAATTCACAGTGCCAAAATGTATGCTGCAATACACTTTTATTGAAGCAGGTGGTGCATCGCCACAGTGTCACCTGTAGTGAAAGTGCACAGTATCTGCAATTTTGCAGATCCTATGACATTTAAAAAATAAATGAAAGTAAGTAAGAACTCTTAGAAACTGCCTTTCTATTGTGGAAAGCATAATGGTGCTATGATACATTTGTGAGAGATGTGATTTAGATTACAGTTATGACTTTTTTCCTTTCATTTGGTTAAAGCAGCTGTGCAATAATCACAATACCATTAAATCACCTACCCTCCCCCAAAAGTCCTATCTTGTGACTGTCCTGCTGTTTTAATTTAATGAAAAGTCCAGATGAAGAATAAGGCCAGAAATGTGTCACAGGGTCCCAAGTGAGAGCAGTGCCTGGTGAAGCCAATTGCTGCTGCTGCTGCTGTTGTCCCACAGTTTTAATTTCATGAAAAGTCTGGATGAAGAATAAGGCCAGAACTGCATTGCAGTGTCCCAAGTGAGAGCACTGCCTGCATTGACACCTGCTGCGTCACTAAGACATGCTGCCCTTTGTGTGTGCCTTCATACCACAATGGTGAGTTATTGTTTGCCCCATTGTAATTTTTTTGCATAGACACAGACATTTAATTTATATTGAATCTTGTTCTGTGTTGTAAGCAGTCTGTCATGTTGTTCCTTTTCAGGGAATCATCACAATACATATGGAATGTTTCCACTTTACCCTGGTGGGCATGACGATCACATCCACATGCCAGACAAATGTTATGAGTTCGACACAAAATGTGGTACTGTAACATTAATTTTTTATTCAGGGGTGGAGGGTCACTACTGTGGTTGACTGAAATAGAATCATTTCTGATTATTTATTTTTTTCCTCGGGTTGTAGGCACACTCGTGTTCTGCACATTTTGGATGGTTGATGACTTTGGCTGTACTGTACAGAAACTGTCAAGCCATGTAAGATAAGTATATTTTTGGTGGGTGGGGGCATAATTTGAAAACAAGTTTCATTAATGTTTTTGTCTTCTTTCCAGGTCTTCAGCATATCCTAACTGCTGTCCCTCTTCAGATTGGAAGATATCACTGAAGGCAGTCCACAGCACCTCAAGGTTACTTAAAAACAGATGAAGAATAAATTATTAGTTCATTGCATGACCAGATTCAGTTCCCAGCATGGCTGTTCCTGTCTTCTGTTATATCCAGCTTAAAATACCAAGCTACTAGTAAACCCCTCATCCAGCTTAAAATACCAAGGTATTAGTAAATCCCTTAAAAAATTAACACGTTTAGTGAGTGACATGCACTGGCCCACTGTCTTAAGTTACATTACATCACATGTTTTTCAGGATCAAGATAACATGTATAACCCTGGCATACTGAATTACACCTGTCCCATCTGTGAAACAAAAATATATATTATCTGCCTGTATGTCACCACCATTGAATGCTTTACACCGGTGGAAAAAAATTAAAACAAAAATGAAAGCGGAAAGAAGAGTGATACTCACCTGTAGATGTTATCCTTTAGGTGGTAGGGGTACTGTAGTCCTTCAAAATTACACAGTCTGTAACCTATGAAAATAAAATGAAAATCAGTTACCTGTATTTGGAGACAGTGGCATCTTTAAAACGGTAAAGGAAGGATTCACACAACAGTTCAAATTAAAACTATAGTGAATGACATTAGTACACACTTACTGTAAATTGGTGTTAAGAAGCAGGGTGGCTGTAGCAGGCTGTGGGTTCATAGAGTGGGCACTGGTACAATGTAGCTCTCTCTCACTCTCAAGAAGCAGAGTGGCTGTGGGTTCATCATAGCTTTGGCACCTGTACAATGTCTCTCTCTCTCACTCTCAAGAAGCAGGTGACTGTGGCTGACTGTGGTTTCATAGCTTTGACACAGATACAATGTCCCTGTGTATCTCGCAAGAAGCAGGGTGGCTGGCTGGAGTGCGTTACTGTTTTTCAGTGTCAGGAGGATATCTGTCATTCAATCAGCAGGATTTAAGTGGCTACAAGTTGACATTTGTGTTTAGAGGACTGCGGATAATAATGACTGCACACATTCTCTGAACTGTACCCTCAAAATCAAGAAAGGGAAAATCAAAATATAATGATATGTCATTATTTGTCAATTGTCATAGGACAGTCAAGGCCACTGTTTTTTATTTAACGCAAAAAAAATGGTAACATTACGGAATTCGACAGCCTTCACTCTGGTAATTTTGCCATTATGCCCTGCACCAACATCCTCCTCCTCATCATCAAGAAGGAAGCAGCCCTTGCAGTCCTCAATGCCAGAGTTGTACCCACTTGGAAATTATTTTTCCATGACTGCATCATCAACCTCAACTGTACACCATTTGACACTGCCACCAGGGTGGTTTGCTTTGCCTGTATCATCAGCACAACCATCATTGTGCCTGGGTACAAACATAGATGTGGTTGTCCTACTTGGTATATGACCTTCATTCATTTTGATAAAAGTCAGCATGCTGACATCTGTAGGTGATATGTTAGTACGATGGTCACACACTATGGCTCCCATGGAGCTAAATACCCTCTCCACACTTACACTGGAGGGTGGGAAGGTCAGGTACTTCGGTGCTACTGATGTCAGTGCTGGCCATTCATTCTCCTTGCTACTCCAGTACACCAAAGGATCGTCCAATATGGTCAGATGCCTGTTTTCTGCCAAATAAGCCTCAACCATGGTCTGTGATGCATGCATTCCTGATGAATTATCCACCTGTTCACAGGATTCATCTAGGTCACAAATTCCTACTTGGGACAAGGCACCCCAAAATGGATTGATGGACAGCTGTGCAGTTGACACCACCCCTTGCCTCTCAGACACGTTACTGGATGTACTTGGTCCATAGTGACCTTCAGCCTTGCTATGCTGTGATTTTCAGACCTTTGCTCATGACTTATGTGCCCCATGAACCAATCAGACCAGCTGTCCAGTCAGATTTTGAACCTGATCATGCCTTCCCTCCAGTATGGATGCAATGCCACATTTGTAGCATGATCCAGCATTGTGGCTATTCCAAATTCTGGAGATTGCTGAATAGTGGTGATGTGTCGATTGTTGTCTAATATTGTAATCATGTGTTTTAGTAATGCATAGCTTGACCTATCTCCAGCTACACCAAGGCTAGGCTGCAGATTCAACAGTCTTCCTCAGCACCTGGAGAAGTGGAATGGCTTGACTAACAGATGCGGTGTCACCACTCACTGCCAGTGTGGCATGTTCAAACAGCCTCAAAAGTATTATTACAGAGTCCATGAGTTGTCATTGGTCAGTTGTTGTAGACACTGAGGCCCTGGAACTGTCACGGCTAGTGTGCATAACTAGGTACTTGGAGATTGCTTTGTACTGCTTGTACAATTGCTCTGCCACGTAAAGTGTTGAGTTCCATCTCGTGACAACTTCAAGCTCGAGGTGGTGCTGAGGGAGGTTGTTTTGAATCTGCAGCTGCCTAAATTGGTCACAGGCTGTTCCAGAGTGTGCAAAGGGGGCACAGATGTGGAGTGCAACAGTCAGCATTTGCTTGATTTCAGGGTACTGCAGAAACTCCTGTACCTCAAGATTTAAACAGTGGGCCATGCAGGGAACCCTCACAAAGCCACCATTGCTGATACATTTAACAACATTTGATCCATCTTCACTAGCTATAAAGCTAGCTTTTAGGGACAGGGGCTGCAGCCACTCACCAATTTCTGTCATTAGTGAGTCTAGCATGTTTTCACCAGTATGCGATCCTGCTACACCACACATTGCAAATGTGGCATGCTATCTAATGCCGTGAAGGTTGCTACTACCACAGTCTGACTTATTACACTGCTTTCCCATCCCACCATCACAGACAACCCCAGGTAGCTGTGCCCAATGTGCAGTAATACACAGATAGGAACTACCCACCATTTTTCCACTTGTCCACATAGCCATGCTTAAGTGCATGTAAGATGATGCGGAATGTTGAAGGGCATGTCTTACAGGCTCTGTTACTGTCTGATATAACTCAGGGACAGCACAGGTGGAAAAGATTGTCCTGGACAGGATCTTCCATTTAGGACATACACATGCCATGAAGAGCCGGAATCCTGCATTCTTCACAAAGGAGAACGGCAAAAGGTCAATTGCCAGAATTTCCACTATGACAGCATTCCGTTCACATGCAACCGCATGATTTGGTGGGCATTTACTGTTCTGCACAAAAAGGCTATGCAGCATGGGCTGCATTGATCAGTGTTTTGTATGTGGTGTGCCAAATGGCTCTCCTTTGCGAACTGACATGGATGGGATACCTTTGACATGTGATGGTGGGTGCACAGATGACAAGCTAATAAATACAGTTATTTTCCCTGTTTTAAGCACAGGGGTTGATGTAGTAGAATTACTACATGGACCACCACTGCTACTCTAACCACTACTTGAACATTCAAAATCATCATGCTCATCATGCGTCACTCTGTATAGAAAAGCTTGTAAGGTAAATTTAAATTGTTGTATTTAGTAATAGCTGGCATAGTTTGAGGGATCATTGTTATTCCCGTGGAACTTTGTTATTTTTGTACTGTTGTACTTTTATAGTGGCTTTTGATTGGGTTAGAACAATGTTCCCTGGATGTTTACTGCACATATTGCACTTTAAATGAGGAATAAATGTGTATTAGTGTAAAGACATAATTAATTTAGAATAAGTTTAATTCCGTTATTTAATTTTATCTTGTATTTATTTTAGTTTAGTGTTTTATTTTGTTTTTTTCTGTTATATTTAAAGAGTTATTATTCCTGCATTGGTAAAATGAGGTGGTTAGGCTTAGTACTGTTAATATGTGGAGTCTTTTGGCCCAGGGGAACAGTCATACTCACAGTTCCTGGGGTAATTAATGATTGTATTAATGGGTTCACTATGAATTATACCAGAAGGAGTATTACACCTAATCCCCCTAGTCTGTTTAATGAGAGTAATCCAGTCTTGGCTAATGAGCCAGGATGCTCATCATTTAGATTTTATCACAGTGATACTATGGCTCTGTGCCAATTGGGTATTCCTATTAGGTTTAAAAGCTTGAGAGGTAAACTTAAAGAATCAGATCGATTAAAACTGAAATCGATGCTTAGATGCATGATATTATTACTTCTCCTCCTATTAAGTTCAGTTCACCCTCACCCTGGTCCAAAACAAAATGTTAATCCAGATAATTTATTACAGTCTTCCCTTAAGATTGTACATCTTAATGTACAAAGTCTGACAGCTAAATGGATGTTATTTGAGGCATGGGTTGTACAACATGACTTTGATGTCATAACTCTTTCTGAAACCTGGCGGACTGATAGAATCCATAATAATGAAACTGTTCTTCCTGACTATAATTTATATAGACAGGATAGAGTAGGAAAGAAGGGTGCAGGTGGTTGCGGTTTATGTTAGGGTCGGATACAGGGCATTGGAGCTGGCTTCCTATCCATGTGGATCAGGATGTGATGTCATCTTGGTGGACCTGCTTTTAGGCCAGAATAAACATCTTACTGTTACATCTCTTTATATTCCACCATGTTGTATCAAGCGAGGACTTGAGGTTGTATCTGAAGTCAGGAAATCATTACCAACTAACAGGAAATGGATTCAAATGAGGGATTTTAACCATAAGTGGGGCATCAATCAAAATTCCCATATTGTAGATTGTTTTCAAGAACTGGGAGTACAGCAGTTAATTATGCAAACTACTAGATTAAATTATAGGACTGGTGGGGGTACCATATTAGATAGGATTGTGATTACACACCCATCCAAGATAATTGAATCAGGAGTTCTATCAGATGTGATCAGTGACCACAGTCCTATGTTTTGTAGGTGGTCATCCAAACAGTATCATAGTCTACCAATTTATGTTGAAACAAGAAATATTAATGGGGTTGCCTCTTTGGCCATGACTAATTCTTGTGGAAAAATTGATTGAACCTGTCTTGAAAATATTCAGGACATTAATCTAAAATTAGAAACCTTAAGTGAATTATTTAATCAGGTAGTCAATCAATTGGCTCCCCTTAAGAAGATGAGAATCAGAGGAAATAAAAAAGAATGGGTTACTAGAGATTTAAGGGTCTTAATGAGGCAAAGAGATAGAGCATGGAAACTTTTTAAAAAAGATAAAGATCCTAACCTATTGATTAATTACAAGATTCTTAGGAATAGATGTAAGGCTGCCATGAGAAAAGCAAAAGTAGACTTTTTAAAAAAATAAGCAATTACTATCCTTTGGTAATCCAAAACAAACCTGGCAAACACTTAATAATCTTTTGGGAAAGAATACTGGTGAAACTGCAATAACTCTTCAAGATGGAGATCAATTATGTAGTGATCCCACTTGTATAACTAAAATGTTCGATGAATACTTTGGGGATCTAGTAAAATTTCAAAATCAAACAATTCTTGCTAATACAAATCTGGTTGTGGATGGGGATATTATTCGTGATTATCCTCTCTTCTATTTTCATGTTTTGACCCCTGAAGTGGTCACTGACTATGTCCTTAAGAACAGCCCTAAACCAATAATTGAACAGGATGGGATTGATTACAGATTACTTAAAATGGGAATCAAAGTCTTGGCTACTCCTCTTGCCTCGATATTTAGTTATTCATTATGTCACTATGTTGTCCCCCAGATTTGGAAATTAGCACTCATCAAACCCATTCATAAATCTGGTAGTAAGAACACTGTTTCTAACTATAGACCTATTTCATTACTCTAACCCCTATCAAAGATTCTTGAAAGAATAGTTTTTGATCAAATTCAGGTTTTTCTGTCAGGTTATGATCTGCTGTCAAATTGTCAAATGGTTTCAGGAAGATTCATAATATTGAGACCGCCTTGGTGGGGTTCACGTGCAGCATACAGGGCTCCCTTGATTTGGGGCTCTCTGTTGCTGCAATTTTCATGGACCTCACCAAGGCTTTTGATTTAGTTGATCATGCTTTGTTGCTGAGGGCCCTGAATGAAGTCTATCTCTCTAAGGATGTAATTACATGTCTAGGAGGCTATCTTAAAGATAGGGAGCATAAAACAATTATCGGTCAGTCTAGTTCTGATTCTCACCAGATATCTTGTGGGGTACTACAAGGTTCAATATTGGGCCCTCTTTTGTCCTCCCTGTTTGTTAATGCTGCCCCTTCTACCATTGTAGGGTCGAGATTTATTATGTATGCAGATGATGCAATCATTTTTTCAAAAAGAATTACACCAGATCAAGCTTTACTTAAAGTTCAGAAGAATTTTGAAAATTTTCAAAAATGGTTGTCTTCTCGTCATCTTGTTTTGAACTCAAGGAAAACCAAATGTATGTTTTTTACTGGTCCTAGGAAAAATAGAGATATTAATGTTCATATTACTGATTTAGTGGAGAACCAAATTGAATTTGTAGATAGTTTTGATTACCTAGGGGCGACTTTAGATTCCCAACTCTCATTTGATCTACAGGTGGCTAAGACTATTAAAAAAATTCATCAGAGAATTGGGACGTCATTCAGGATTAAATCCTTTCTCATCCCTGAATCTCGGAGACTTCTTGGTCACAGTCTTTTGTTAAATGCATTTGACCATGGTCTTTTGATTTATTCTAGTACAAATGACAAAATGTTACAGAAACTACAGATAACCTATAATAGTATATTGCATTTTATGACAGGTCTTCCAATAAGAACACACCACTGTGTGTTGCTAAGAGAAGCTAATTCTCCTTCCTTATTAGACAAGATAAAGCTGAAACTTGGAGTCTTAGTGTATAAAAGAACCCAGGGCTTACTCCCCCAGGTGATTCAGAATCTTATTCCCCTTCAGCAAAGTTATTTTGAAACAAGATCCCAGTCCAAGGGCTTATTTAGAATTCCTCTTTACAAAAAAACTGTTGGTCAGATTTCAGTAATATATAGGTCAATAAAATGTTTTAATGGTATCCCAACCAAAATTATTAATGTTAGGACAGTCCGAATGTTTTAGAATAGGATTGTTAAATGGCTGAACAGTCTCAATGATTGTAATTTTTGTTTCTAACACAATATTGCACTTTATATTGTAAGACTTATGTTTTTGATATTGTTCTTTGTGTGTTTTTGTATTAATTGTTCTTTGTTTATTTATTGACTTGTCACATGTGAAAACGGGCAGTTTGCTCATCTTGCTAACAAGTATGAAAAATAAAAATGAAAATTAGAAATCATGCCTGTAATAATCCTCTGGTGTTATTTCACCACTATTACCAACATGGCTACTTACACTAAAGGAAGGGGAGACCATGCTCACTAAGGTGGATGAGGGTGAATGCCCCACTACAGCATTAGCTCCCCTCTGATACCAAGTCCACAGTGCCATGTGCCTGCTCTTGAGATGAGTATGCTGGCCCCCAGTGCCCAGATGGCTGCCCTTTTGACCACGCTTCAGATATGCTTGGTAAAGCTGGAAGATTGCCACTGTTTCATCGCTACCATCTTGTATGAAAAAAATCTCAAACTAGGGATCTTGATGCCCTACTCTTCAGTTGTCACTGCTGGTGCTACATATGGAACTGCAGTTTTGGTGGTGATGAAATGGGGGATGTTCTGCATAATTTCTGGTGTTGTGCATATGTGGACTTTGACTGAACATCACAGTCTATGACTATTTCTTCAGGGTCATCAACAGACACAGTTACATCAGAACTTTGAGGAGGGGAGATTGACTAACAGACTGTTTACAAACAGCCACCTTCACTTTTTTCGTTGTCCGGTTCCCAAATGGGGTCGCTAGCATCATCATCATAATCATCATCCACAAATTCACTTTGGATGCTGTCCTTCTGTGGAGATATTCCAACCACAGCCTCAATATTATCACCCACACTTTTTTTGTCAACATCTGAATGTTTGGATGGTCTAACCTCAAGATCAGTGGAAACATAAGACTGTGAGTCATCATCATGATCAGAATCATGTTCAACTACTGTGGGGAGTGGGACATCAACTACACTCAAGTCTGCAAGGTTCAACAACATTTTTCACAACTAATAACTTTGCCAGGGTTGAACTTGTAGCAATAGTCATGCTGTTATCAACCATGCCATCACTAACTTTACTACCAGCAGGGACAGTAGCATCTCCAACCAGTATTGAAGTGATGATTTCACTGTGAAAAACTGAGACTGAGAAATCCCTTTACTTGCAGCAACTACAGTACTACCTTTCCCTTCTGCTGCGTACTACCATGGCCATGACCACGGCCACTCTTTACACTGCTAGACTTGCTAACCCCTGATGAACCTGCCTCATCATCACAACAATTTCCACTGACAACAGTCTTCTTGGCAGAAGTGCCACAGCCAGAAAGAGCTTTGCATGACTGTCTCTTCATGGGCATTTTTTAAGATTACACAGAAAATTAACAGCAACTTTATATTGCTGCAGTTTTGGGGGGATGGGATGCAAAAAGCTAAAGAGATGCAGCTACACAGGCACAACACAAGACCTTAACCAGTCTTTAAAAATCCAAAAGTCCCAAAACAATACCTTGTTTTGTGAGGGGGGCAGCAGTAGCTAGTAGCTACATAGAAGCAGAGAAAAATACTACAGATGGGCTGAGAAATTCAGAGTACTGTTACTGCGGTGCCACAATAAAATGCGTATCGATTGACTGCGTGCACACAGATGAAAGGTCAGGTGCAGAAACTTTAACTGTTCAGTAGACTACAACACAGTTTTTAAAAATGACTGAAAAAAATGCCCAGCAAACAGAAAAAACGTACAAAAAATTAAGTGAAGTTAAACTGTGTGCACTTAAACACACAAATAATAAAACACTAGCCAACAACAGTTGGAAAAACTGCCTTTCTCACTAATCTCCCTTCTACACCACAGATCCCTCTTGCCCTGAATCAAACTTCTACAGTGTGTCAGTACAGAGAATGAATGTACTAAATTAACATTCAATATTCACACAAAATCAATAAATGCTCAATGATATAAACACACAAGGGTATACTACAATCAATGTATTAAATTTTGACACAACATTTTGTAGCAAAAATGCATTTTTAAAGGTTTTTTGATGGTTTGATTCTCAGAGCTCTGAGAGGAAACTGTCTCCAGCTTTCCACTACACACGCTACATTGAACTGAGGCTGTGCAAAACAATATAAAGCCCATGTGACCTTACATCCCATAAATCACTGCAAAATTTGCCTTAAAGGGAAATGTCCATCTAGGATAAAATTAATCAATATTGCTACCAATGGAAATCTGCTTTACATAAGCTACTGACTGAACCCGTAACACTTTTAGGGCCAGAATTATACCCATTCAGTTTCCCCTCACTTTATAACTGCAGGCATCCATTTTCTAAATCACAGGCACAGGAAATGACATCACATCATGACATCACATCAGGGGAAACACATACATAACCAGGAGAGGTGCAATAAGCTGAAGCCTGAGTACTGGTGTCACCTGAGAGCACAAGAAAATTAAATGACTAGCTCAGGATCATACATTAATGCAAGTGGAGACTGTGGGATTCAAACCCAAGTCTCCAGATTTGCAGCTTAGAGCCTTAAACCACTTCGCATACTGCCTCCTTGAAGGGCAGAGGAAATGAAACAAAAAATGCTTTTACCCAGTCCATGAGGATGTGAACTTGTTTCTAACCTTGAAGGGGTTGCTACAAACAAAAGTAGTGTACTTCCAGTGCCAATAATTTCTGAGCTCCTTTAGGGTTTATGTTGCTTTGTACAATGTTTTGTGACATTTCAGTTTAGTAAAATGTTTAGTACCAGTGTGATTTGCAGAATATTCTGCTTCTGTGGTAACACTGTAAACAATTTTTATTTCTGTAGCTATTTAGTTCCAGTATTTGTTAGCACTAAAGGAGTTGTGTGTAATTTTTTTTTTTTTTTGGCATCATGTTCTGTCATTTGTAGAAGTGTGATCTAGTGGCTAGAGCACATGCTTGGGGCCCAGGAGATGAGAGTTTCAAACCTCAGTAAAGTCAAATACTAACTGTGTGACCTTGAGTAAGTCACATAACCCCCCCAGTGCTCCGGTCCACCTAACAACAGAAATGAATAGCAGCAGGACCCCACTGGAAATGAGGTGACACATCTCAGCTGGACTATCCCAGGTAAATAAGCTGTAACAAAATAATTATTTTGTGCTGGTGTGTGATAGGATAGATGGATGTTAATACAGAACCCTTCTAAACATAGGAGCCAGAACTTACAGGTGCGTGTGGGGGGGTGGACATCCCCCACATTTGCACATGAGCATTCAAAGTGCCCCTAAATGCATGCAATGTCAGAAGGGAAGCAATCATGATCTCTTATTACTACTGTCCCCCCCCCCACACACACACATACACACTCACTTTTCCAATGTTCCAGCACTACTCCTTCTGAAGGTTGCAACATAAAAAAAATCTTTATTTGAACACCATCCAGAAATAGGTTTCCTTCCACCAAAGTAAAAAAAAAAACACAGCAGATTTGTTTTTTCATTTCATGATTTCAATTGTTTCACTCTGTCTTTCCAGCAGGAAATCTTCAGTAGCCCCCTTCTTTTTGAGATAAAACCTTTTCACTTCCCTGATGCTCCCAGGTACAATCACTTAACTATTAAGTGGCTTGTTGTGACAGCTCATTAAGAGGCCTAACTCTTCTTTTTCTCTTGCCTTGAAAGAGGCAGTATAGTGTTGTGATTTAAAGCTCTGAGCTGCAAACCTGGGTTTGAATCCCACGGTCCCCACTTGCATTCATGTATGATCCTGAGCAAGTCACTTAACTTTCTTGTGCTCTCAGGTCACACCTGGACACAAGCTTCAGCTTAGTGTGCCTCTCCTGGATAAAATATTTATCGACTATATGTGTTTCCCCTGATGTGATGTCATTTCCTGTGCCTATGATTTAGAAAATGGATGCCTGCAGCAATAAAGGGAGGGGCAACTGAATGGGTTATAATTCTGGCCCTAAAACATAGAAACATGGAATTTGGTGGCAGATAAGGACCGCTTGGCCCACCCAGTCTGCCCATTTCCCTACCTACTGCATAAGTTGCAGATCCTAGTTAATCAGCAGCCTACTTCTTCCTACCCCCAACCCCTAGAATGGCCTTATGACTGTCCCATGCATGCTTGAATTCCACCACTGGTTTTGACTCCACAACCTCCTCCGGAAGGCTGTTCCATGCATCCACAACCCTCTCTGTGAAAAAATACTTCCTTAAATTACCTCTGAGCCACCCCCATCTTCAAATTGTGGCCCCTTGTTCTTGCACACCTCTATTTTTGAAAGATGCTACCCTCTTGGACTTTGTTGATTCCCTTGAGGTACTTAAATGTTTCTATCACGTCCCCCCCTCCCTCCTTTCCTCAAGGCTATACATATTAAGCTCCTTTAGTCTCTCTTCATATGTCTTCCGGTACAGACCCTGCACCATTTTAGTTGCCCTCCTCTGGACAGCTTACATCCTGTCTATGTCTTTGCGGAGACTGGGTCTCCAGAACTGCACGAGTACTCAGATGGGGTCTGACCAACTGTCTGTACAGAGGGATAATAACTTCCTGTTTTCTACTGGTGATGCCTCTCCCTATGCATCCCAGTATCCCCCAGTCCTCCTTGCTGCCCTCTCACATTGCTTGCCCTCCTTTAGGTCATCTGATATGACTACCCCCAGGTCCCTTTCCATTTTTGTTGTTGTTAGTATCTCACCCCCAATTGTGTACTCTTCCCCTGGGTTTTTGTTTCCCAGGTGCATTACCTTGCACTTCTTAGCACTGAATCTAAGCTGCCGTTCATTTGACCATTCCTCTAACCTTGCCAGTCCCTTCTCATCCTTTCCACCCCACCTTGTGCATCAACTCCGTTACAGATCATTGTGTCATCTGCAAAGAGACATACTTTTCCTTCCAGTCCCTCTGCAATGTCACTTATAAAGACATTGAAGAGGACCGGTCCTAATACTGAACCCTGCGGTACCCCACCAGTAACCCCCCTTTCTTCTGAGTGGACTCCATTTACTATTACTCTCTGTGTCCTATTCTCCAGCCAATTCTTTACCCAGGCTGTCATCTTGGGACCCACTCCCAGACTGGCTAACTTGTATATTAATCTTTTGTGTGGGACTGTGTCAAATACCTTGCTAAAGTCTAGGTAGGCCATGTCCACAGCCCTCCCTGATCTACTACTTTGGTCACCCAGTCAAGAAATCTATCAGATTCATCTGGCATGACCTTCCTGCTGTGAATCCATGCTGCCTAGGGTCATGTGCCCTCTGGCCTCTAGATACTCGACAATTCTTTCCTTCAGAAGTGATTCCATCATTTTCCCTATCACTGAGGTTAAACTAACAGATCTGTAGTTTCCTGCTTCGGCCTTGCTCCCACTTTCGTGAAGGGGAATCACATCTGCCCTCCTCCAGTCCTCGGGTACCACCCCATCCTCCCATGACCTGTTAAAGAGGGTAGTCAGTGGTGTCACTAGTTCTACCCTTAGTTCTTTTAGAATTCTGGGATGAATCCCATCAGGCCCCATTGCTCATAACCCTTTCTTCTGTAAATGGGCTGGTATCAACTTCTGTATCCAGAGTGTTTCTACTGTTTGTTTTAGGTACCTCCCCCTCTTCATTTGTAAATACTGAGCAAAAATATTTGTTTAGTATCTCTGCCTTTTCACAGTCTTCCTCTGCCCACCCTCCCTCCCTTTATTAAGCCTCACTATCCCTCCCTTGGTCTTCCTTCTTAACTGAGTTGGCTATCTTTTCCTCGGTTTGGGCCTTTGCTGTTCTGACTGACTTCCCAGCTTCCTTTTACTTTAACTGATACAGTTCTCTGCCCTGCTCCTTCTGCAATTCCTTGTACTTCCTGAATGCTTTCTTTTTCTATTGAACCTTCACTGCCACTTCCTTTGAGAACCATAGTGGTTTCTTATATCGTTTTGTTTTGCTTATTTCCTTCACACAAAGGCTCGTTACCTCTGTGATGGCAGTTTTTATTATTCCCCATTGTTCTTCCACCCCTCCTTCCTGCCCATTTGCTAGTGCATTCCTTAGGCACTCACCCATTTTGGCAAAGTCAGCCCTCCTAAAGTACAGTACTTTTGCCTTTGTATGGCTTGACTCTATTGCTGTGTTTATTGTGACCCATACTGTTCAATGGTCGCTAGTTCCCAGATGGCTACCCACTTCTACATCTGTGATCCTCTCTCCATCTCCATTTGAGAGAACCAGGTCTAACATTGCTTCCTCTTGAGTGGGCTCCAATACTAGTTGTCTAAGGCATGCCCCCTGTAGGGCATCTAGAATAACCCCACTCTTCAAAGTGGCTGCTGCAGCTGCACTCCAGTTAACATCTGGCATATTCAGATCACCCATCAGCAACATTTCCCCTTTTTCTGCCATTCTAAGTATACTTTCTATCATTTTCTTGTCAATTTCCTCCCCCTGAGAAGGGGGTCTGTATACAACCCCTGTGTGGATTGTGGTGCCATTGCCTGTCTCCAAATTTACCCACAGTGCTTCTTCTCCTCCCTGTTTACCCTTTTGTTCTGTTGCTTTTATTCCTTCCTTATGTAAAGAGCTACTCCTCCTCCTCTTTTACCCTCCCTGTCCCTCCTGTAGATAGTGTATCCTGGTATATTTATGTCCCAGTCATGGTTTTGTGTTTACCATGTTTCTGTGACTGCCATGATATCCAGATGTTCCTCCTCCATCAAGGCCACTAATTCAGGAAGCTTGTTACCCAGACTACGGTCATTGGTACTTATTGCTCTCCATTTTTTGATGGCTTTACCTTCTGTTGCAGCATCCCCCACTGACCTTTCTATTTCGGTCTTTTTCTCATTTAGTACCCTGTTTTGTATGGAGAGGCTGGGATTTTCCTGCTGCTTATCAGTGCCTCCCCCTTTGACTAGTTTAAAAGCTTGACAATGAAGCATTTAAACTGATTGCTCAAAAGAATTGTTCCCTTCCTGGACAGATGCAAACCATCCTGCCAGTATAGGCTGGTGTCCCTCCAGGTGGAACCCCAGTCCCCAATGAAGCCAAACCCCTGTGCTCCACACCATTTTTTCAACCATTCATTAAACTGCATGGTGCAAATTACCTCACCTCCCCATGCCATTGACAGGCAGCACCACTGAGAAGGATACTGTGTGTGCTACTTGTCTTAGGCCCCTCCCAACTCTACAAAGTCCTCCTGCACTGCTCTAATTTCATGATGAGCCAAGTCATTTGTCCCTAGGTGGACAATGACATCCAGCTCAGACTCCCTGCAGCTGTTCTTGTGATCCTGAGGATGCACTTCCTGCCCCTCCAAGCCATGGCACCAGTCAGGCACCTTACTTCAGTTTCCCTGCTCCCCCCAGTTCTATCCCCCTAATAATTGAGTCCACCACCAGGAGCTGCTTCCTTTCCCTGTGGTGTCCTCTGCCTCCTTCATGTGGGCCTCCCTTGTGACAGTTGTCATCAGTCTTCTCTGCTGGTGCATCCATAGGGGAGCTTTGCTCCCCCAGAATGGTGTATGGATTGTGGAGTGGAACAACTGACTGGGTGTGCCTCTGTTCCACCAACCTCACCCTCTCTGAGCCCACTGTGGTCCAACTGCTGTGCTTTCTTCTCAACCTCTGAGGTAGTGGTGGTGGCTCTGGTGCTCCCTGGATGGGGGAGGTTCCCTTTCTACTGTCCAGTGTGGCCTGGGGAAGGTTCCCTTACTACTGTCCAGTGTGGCCTGAAGATGGGCAACTTTCTCCCTCAGGGCAGAGAGTTCTCTGCAAATAGGGCAGCATCTCAGCCTCCAGAAAGTCTCCCGAAAGACTGCTGTCCCACAGCCATTACATTGCACTACTCCCCACATGTTTATCTACTTTTTTGTTTGTTTGTTTGTGTGTGTGTGTGCGTGTGTGATTGGTTTGTTATATAGAAATATATATATATATATATATATATATTATACAACGCGTATGCTTATATTGTCAGTGCAGTGTCCTAGAGAGGATATGACAGTGATATGCACCTTGCACTCTTGAGGAAATGATGTCAGAACCCCAGGTATAAAGGAACTATTTCTAGGGGTGGGTGGGTGAGGGGTGGAAGGGGTTGGGCCTAAACTTTGCCCTCACAAAACAATCAGCTAAAAGCTCTGATCCACCGCTGCGATGAGTGCCTTCCTGTCAGCAAGATGCCCTACACAACAATTTGACAGAGAAAATACCCTGCTAATCAAAAAGAGAAAAATCCAGACATCCAAGTCAGACACAGGTAAACGTCTTCAGCCCCAAAACAGCCTGGTGGTTTGTTAGCCACAAAGGAAAATCAAATATGCAGTTATTTCAACCCTTCTGAAGATGCTCACAAGATAAGCAGTTTTGAAAAACCCCTTCCTGAATTAAAAACTAAAATAATTAAACACAAAGCAATACCAATGTAAAAGTAAGGAAAACTTCCCTCAGATGTAAGCAAGAGAGAGATTTGTTGCAGATATTTACTCCAATATAGTATTTCCCATGCAGCTTCTCAGTTGTTTCATAGCACACCCAGTTACACAACTTGGAAGAAGATGGACAGGTTTGGTCACTAGCTTATGTAAAGCAGATTTCCATTGGTAACAATATTGACTAATTTAATACTAGATGGACATTTCCCTTTAAAATGCAAAAAAAGCAAAGTAATGTGAAGTTTATGGAGAGCAATGGGAACTTTGCTTTACTTTGAAATGTAAAGTTATTTACTTTGCTTTGTGGAATATTATGCAAAATTTGGGTTCTATGTGAAGTACTATGTGTATGGAATTTTAGGCATTTCGCCCACCTCTACCCATATAGTAAAGTAGCATGATATTTAACATATGACAGAATAAAAACAAAAGACTAAATTTTTTCCATCTCACTCAGAAAAATTTCCAAATGTTTGCCTTTCTTTCTTTTTCTCTCCCCCTGCGGGTCTTGCTACAGCCTGACTGTCAAAGGCACCCACATAGCATCAGGCTGTAAACAGCCTGTCCAGACCACCAGCAGTAATGTATCGGTAAGTATCATTCTGATTTTCTGTTTATTTTCTTTGTATTTTCTTTCTCATTTTTGTTCTTTTTCACAGGTTCCCAGTATGCCACAGTGGCCAAACAGAGGCTACATAATTTCTCTTTTTTCTTCACAGGTGAGGTGACAGGTGTTGTTAGTAAGATGTGGAGTCTACAATGTCTATTCTGTGAGTCTACCACAGTGGCCGAGTGCAGCTAAATAATTTCTCTATTTTCTTCACAGGTGGTGACAGGTCTGATGTGGAGTTGGCAACGAATATACCATACAGGCAGCACCACAGTGGATACTTGAACATAGTCTAAATAATATTTTCTTGTCTTCACAGGTCTATTGTGCTGATTATTCATCAGGCTGCAGTAATCAAGCCATTGCCATCTTGCAGTCTCCACCCTGACAACACTGCAGATAAAGTAAACTGCTCAAAAGTACCTTAAAGTCGAGCAACAGGAAATGAAACAGACGCCATGACATATGCAAAATGTTTTAGAATTACCCCCACAAAAAAAAAATACTTACTTTCCATGGTTGGAAAACTTACTGAATTACCAACAAAGATACAGCTTGGACCTATGCAACAGCATGGTTTCATTACTCTTGTAATCAGACCTGAACATGGAAAAACAAAATCATTAGGAAAAAATAGTTACGAATGAATCCATCCCTCCACAAAAAAAATACTAACCTTCCCATACTATGCTGCAATCCAAAAGGAAAGCATGATGGCCAACACACCTCTCCAGCAGAAGCAGTGAATCTATGAGAAATACCTGCAAGTAAACAGCCACACAATATGTTTACAAACACAATGATTTAAAATTAGGGTTGGACGGGTACTAAATTACCTAACCACAAAGACAACCCTCGGGTTCTCCAAAAGTACCCAAGAAACCCCAGATGAAAACATGTAGTCAGGTCAGGTTGTCACTACCTGACCAGTTCTACTACTATACCTGATTATCTGACCCTGCCCATAACAAAAATCATGTAAAGTTTTTTTAGGACTAGTACACTGTCTGTTAGGTGCCCCAATCTGTTATACACATGAGGGCTATATTGAAGCAGGTACAAGAAGCACAGGCTCTCTTAGCAAGCCTGCTGCTGTTTCCAATAATTATACCCATGGCTGGCATTGATGAGGCAGGTACGAGAGGTGCAGATGCTGTGAGTGAGCCTGCTTCTGTTTTCAAAAATTATACCCACAGCGGGAATTGTTGAAGCAGATATGAGAGGCACAGCTGCTCTAAGTGAACCTGCTGCTGTTTCCAAAATTTATACACATGGTGTGCATTGCTGAGGTAAGTACGAGAGGTGCATCTGTTGTGAGCGAGCCTGCTGCTGTTTTCAAAAATTATACCCACAGTGGGTATTGCTGAAGCAGGTATGAAAGGTGAAGCTGCTATAAGTGAGTCTGCTTCAGTTTCAAAAAATGATACCCATAGTGAGCATTGCTGAGGTAGGTGCAAGAAATGCAGCTACTCTGAGTTAGCCTGCTACTGTTTCCAAAAATTATATCCATGGTGGGCATTGCTGAGGCAGGTACCAGAGGCACAGGCTCTCTTAGCAAGCCTGCTGTTGTGTCCAGAAATTATATCCATGATGGGCATTTCTGAAGTTTGTGCAAGAGGTGCAGCTGCTGTGATTGAGCCAGCTGCTCTTTTAAAAAAAATTATACCTATGGTGGGCATCGATCAAACTTACATAATATAAACTGATGACTGACAAAAGAAAACTAAGAGTAGTACTAGTGTGGCACATGTGGCTGGCTGGTGGCAGTGGTGCTGGCTCCATTTGTTTCATACACAACCTTGTCATCATATTCAGTATCACTGTTTGCACACTATAGTTCATTTTCAGCATCAGACTCACATAAATCGGTGTTTGTGACAATTGAAAAATTGTCAGCATTCATTCAAGAAATGAAAACCGTTCTACATTTGCAGGACTTGGCAGTGTTCTGTGGTCAGTAACTATTCCTCCAGCTGCACTAAATATGCATTGTGAATATATGCTTGAAGTTGGACAACTAAGGTACATTATTGCAAGATTTGCTAGATCTGGCCATATTGTTCTCTTTTGCTTCCAATACAGCAATGGATCTTACTTGTGACCAATCACAGTATGGTCTGCAAAGTACTCCAGGATCATTGTGCTGCTTGAGGCGGTTACCAGTCTAGTAGGTGAACCTGCTGCACTTTCTTTACAGGATACCAGCCCATGTTGTTGTAGGTGACTCAGAAGTGATTTGCCTTTCTGACTCTGAACATAAGATGCCCAAGAAGTAGCTGTACATGTCCTTATCCTCGCTAATGACACTGCTAACTGTGAAGAATTGATAGATGTGCTATTACCTGTGCCAGAGGTGCACTGTGATGGTTCAGCAGGGTTTGACTGCTGTACATCAGTTAATGGTGTTTGTAGGGCACTGTCACATTTGGTTAGCAGACCAGCTCTCCAATACTCAATGTGTTCCCCTGCAGGAAGGATGGCTTCAGTGTTCCCTTTGAAGTGGGGATCTAGCAGTGTAACCAACACATAGGTCTCATTCTTAAACATGGCATTTACAGTATTCTCTGTTCAATCAACAGTCTGAGTCCTAAATTATCTGACAGCATAACAGTAGTGTCTTCTTTTGACTGAAAGTCTTTCTTTATGCCATCTAGAAAAATGTGAAGAAATGTGATTTGAGGAAGAATTTGACTCAGAGTTGCACTGTCTGCACTGACATCACATGTGGCAGTCTCAAATGGCTCCAGTAAGGTGACCAAAGATTCCAGTAGAGTCCAGCTGCTGGAAATGAACATGATGTCAACTTTACCTATTTGATTCTGCATGGTGTGGTCATGTACAGTTTTTTTCAGTTCAAGAAGCCTTTCTGACATGTATTTATTTATTTATTTATTTGGATCTTGGATTACAAATACCTATGAGTTGGAGACTCTTTTACGTAGGTTCCACGGCAATAAGACAATAAGAGTATATATATATATATATATATATATATACACACACACACACACACACACACACACACAACACACATATATACTGTATCTATATAAAAAAGGGGGGAATCAAGACTGGAAGGCATAGACTAGGGGCTACTGTATTTTGTAACAGGGGTATGCACTAATGCCTCTGAGCTGCAATAGCCAAAGAAGAAACCAAGACTAACTTCTGATGTGAGGTCAGCACAATATACTGTGAAATAAAGGTATCTCTGAACACTATTTGTATTCACAAATAAATCACCTTTATTCAATTAAACTCCAAATGGCATATACATAAAGATAAAAAGCATCTCACCCATTAGTAGAAAAAAGTGCAAGGTTCAATATGCAAAGATTCCTGATAATTATGTTTTGTCCTGCTCAAAGCTGCATGCCCAGAAAACACACTGGAGTCATTTCCAAGCATCAACAGTGATGCAAAATAGTAACCCAACCAATGAAATGGACTGCCATTACCGTGGGCTAATCACACTTGGGGGGGGGTCAGGGGGAGATGCAAAAGGAAAAATAAAAGATAAAACCATGTGGCGCAGCAGAGGATTCATGCATACAGGAACTGACTGGCTTTCAGGTGCATTTATGTAGTGACCATGCATGCGGTCATCATCAGAGTGTGATCAAAAAGCCTACAGAGTGTCCTTATAAAGTGCTCAGAAAATTTAAAAGGACAGAGTGCCCAAGATTTAAAGTGAAAGTGCATCAAACAAGGAATGACAACAGTAAGTAAAGCAGGTTACATTAACCAATTGCAAAACATATAGCAAACATACCAACAGCTCATATATATTCCCATATATTACAAACACAATAGCATAGAAAAATAGAGCAATTTGAACAACTGCATAAACAGCACAGAATGATATAGGCACAGCCGGCAAGTCATACCTCTTATGTGATCAGAACATGGCAAGTCGTGATCACATGGTCACAGCAGTTGAAACAAATACATTAATGCTAAAGGCAGAGCCAGCAAGTCATACTTTTTTATGTGATCAGTGCACAAGTCATGATCACTTAACTCATTATCTCCCAGCAAACACCTGTAGTCAGCAGTAAAATGCACTGTTGTGTCCGAGGCCGACAACAGAAATCAGCTACTGACTTCTTGTGTGCCCTTGCAATGTCTGGACATGTCACATATATATTTTAATATACAATATAATATGATATATATTTGATTCCATAGCACTGTTGGAGAGATAATTTTGTGCTGAACAGGTCTGCCACTGATATTTTGCATGTATCATGTATACTTTAGGAGTTATTCACATTTGTTTATGATATGGTGTGTATGGCTGACATTTTGTCCATCAAGACACACCTAAGCACCTTGAATAAAACAAACTTTGTTGGTATCTCAGCCAGTATAAAACAAAAACTGAATTGATTACAATTGATTGCATAGCACCATTGGAAAGGTAATTTTGTGCTGAACAACTTTGCTGCTGCTATGTTGTGTGTATCATGTATACTTTAGGAGTTATATGCATGTGTTTATGGTATGGTGTGTATGGTTGAGATTTGTTTGTCATACCTCACCAAAGCACCTTGACTAAAATGGGGAAAAAAGATGTTTCATAGTACAAAGATAACGTTTTTTTTTCACAAACATAATATTAAAACTACATCTAATGTCTGGATGTTTAATTTGGCTTTGATATGTTACATATTTCCCAACAAAAAATGGCTTATGTTGCCTTTATTGGTGAAAAAATATTTTATTTGCTGTTTTGGCCAGCATAGAAAAAAAAATTAAATGACTTATTATTACTTGCATAGCACCATTGGAAAGGTAATTGTGTGTTGAACAACTTTGCAACTCATGCTTTGTGTCTAGCACTTACGGTTCTTGAGCAATTAGCATTTGTTTGCAGCATGCTGACTATGGCTTGATTTTGCTTAGAAAGGCCTAGGATTCACTGTTAACAGGTTTTAGGAGATAAGTGGTGGAACTTTAGAGAGCTCCTGTAGAGGCAATGAGCTAAGCATTTGTAAGACAAAATAGGATAAATCAAATAAATCTGACTTAGAAAGGGATGCCTGGGGCACAATATGTCCATGAAGACTTAAAGTCATTATAAAAAGTCCATCATTTTAAAGAGAGTACGGGGAGGGGCTGGTCCCCTGTACTGGTGCAAGGAGCTATGTAGTAGAATTTCTTTGATTAGTCCATGTGGGATCAGGCTATCAAGTTCAAATATCCAAAAAGCTTCTCTTTTTAGAAGTCTAGGCCTCAAATCACTGCCTGTAAAACCTACTTCCACTTTCTCCATGCCTACAAATTTTAAAGAGGCAGGAGACCCATGCCTGGCTTACAATAGTGTCAGACCATAGCATAATCTGTATTGGCATTCCATGCAGCTCCCTTGTGTTCACCAATCTGATATTTGAGAGCTCTCTTCATTTGTCCTATATAGGACATACCACACAGACGCATAAGTATTTAGATAAGCCCTGTAGAAATACAGTTAATAAAAAAAATAATGTCATATTTGTGTCCCAATCTTGGGTAATTTAAAAGTTTTAGTATCCACAATATTTGAACAGTGTACACAGTGCCTGCATCTGTAGTTCCCTTTTGGTGGAGGTGGAAGCCACATCTGTGGGTTTTCCTTTTGTATAGGAATGTATGAGTGTACTAGCATGTCTTTAAAGTCCCTGCCTCTTTTATACTGTAAGTGGTATATGTGGACTCTCCCCTATTTCCTGAAGTCTTAGATCAGACTGTATAACTGGCAAGTGTTTTTTATAATGTTACCAATCTTTGGCGCTATAGGGTTATACTCTGTGATACATAGGTGTGTTATTTTCCTCCTTTCTATGTCTTGGTTCCATTAAATCTTTTCTGTTCACATCTTCCACTTCAGTGAGGGAATCCAAAAGAAGTCCTGGTTCATATCCTCTCTCCAAAAAACAGGTGATGAGGTCCCTTTTAACATCCCTAAATGTCTCTTCTGTGGAACAAATACGTTTTGCTCTAATATATTGTATTTTCAGAATAGTAGCAGTCACTGATTTCAGGTAATAACTGTCTTTCTGTAGCAGAGTAATTCTGGAAAGTGGCTTCCTATACAGACTTGTCTCTGACCTTGTTCCCATCTTAGTAATCATGATGTCCAAAAATGGAACATTAGGCTGAGTGCTTTCATAAGTGAACTTAAGATGTGCATTGGCATGATTAATATATTCTATGAAGTGACTCAGTTGTTGTTCATTACCACACCAAATTATTAAACATTATACAATGGCAAGAAAGAATCCTGGTTTCTGATTGGTCAGTTGGCTATCACAGCAGGGATGTTATCCTGGCATAACATCCCTGCTGATTGTTTGGATGATTTCGATCCCCATCCCCATGATCATCTCCTCTTTCTCTTAAGAAACAAAAATATGTTTACACACTAACAAAAACATTCTTTAAAATTATTTTTTTATTATAAAACAACAAGCCATTGTATAATAGGAATAATGCCCTCAGGGTGGGAGTTATGCTGGGATAACATCCTTCTCGGTGTTGGGACGCCCTCGGCCGGTGGCCTCGGGCCCAACCACCCGAGGTGGGATGTTATCCCAGCATAACTCCCACCCTGTCAGGCATTATTCCTTTAATCATCAATATAGCGCTTCCACAACTTGATGTTGTGGAAGAATGGATTTAATTCTCTATTGTAAATGACTTTATTTCCCCATTCCCTCATGCAGATGTTAACCAGGTTGGGTGTGAAAGTCGTGCCAATCGCAGTCACCTTTTTTTGAACATAGAAGTGCCTGTTAAACCAGAAATAATCAGTTTTCAGTTCAAATCTGGCTAATTCTAGGATTTCTAGGAGGCAGTATAGCACAGTGGTTTAGGGCTTTGAGCTGCAAATCTGGAGACCAGGGTTTGAATCCCACATCCCCACTTAAATAATGTGTGACCCTAAGCAAGTCACTTAGATTCTTTGTGCTCCCACTTAGTATGCCTTTCCTGGTTAAACATTTTCCTCTTTCCCTTTTCCCCTTTCCTTATTAGTATATAATCTGTTGCGGTTTAGTTTTTGTCCCTCTGTTGCAGATTCTTTTGTAAAGCTGTGAGTCCTCCCTCATGGGGAATATTAGAAAAAAGACTTTCTACGTCTATGGTCACTAGCACATCCGTAGATGTCACAATCACATATTTAAGTACTTTTAAAGTCTCCTTAATGTCCTCCAAATACAATTTTAAGGATGGAACCAGTTTCTGAATAAAAAAATCAATACATTTGGTCATATTCTGTCTTACAGATCCTATAGCTGAGACAATTGGTCTGCCTGGGACTGGCCTGGTGGATTTATGTATTTTAGGCAGAAGATACAGCATTGGCTTTCTAGGAAAGGGAATTCTGAGAAATTCTACTTCTTTTTTTGTTATATAACCCATTGTTTCCCCACTATTGATCAGCGTGTCTGCCTTAGCTTTGATTTCTTTGGTGGGATCATTTCTTATTCTTTCATAAAACATCTGATTTTCTAGATAGCAATAGGCTTCAGTAATGTATGCTTCTAGACCCCACACCACCAAGGCACCCCTTTTATCTGCCTGTTTTATCACAATACCTTTTTGTTCCTGTAATTCTTGGATAGCTCTCTTTCTTTGTTGCTGATATTTTGTGTCTGCTGCATATATTTGTCTCTCTTTAAGAGAGTATGAACTTCATTAAAAACCAGGTTACAGGAGGGGGTGCTGTGGAGCAGCAACATGGCGGCAGCTCTTTGAGTAAGCTCCAACATCAAGTCCTAGAAAAGGATTAAAAACACTTTAAAAACATTACCTACTGGCTTACCCTCCATGAGACACTCAAACAATCCTGATTCCCAGTTCCTTCCCGTCCCCCTTCAGTCCCCAAGTTTCTTCCTAGCCTCTGTGTGCTTTTGTTTTGTTTTTTTAATTTAATATTGCTTTTTGCCATTTTATGGGGGAAGGGGCTCATGTTTAGCCATCAGCACCAAGCCGCTAACTGATAGCGCCTTCTCCCCCAAGCTGCAGCCATCTTCTGCAGTGTGCTCACACAGAAAGGGAGTTCAGACTCTAGCACTGACCAATTAGATTGGCAAGCTGATGTCATGTGCTTCTGTCTGGTGCGAGGGCACCACAGCCTGCCCTAATGCCTGATTGGAGTGGCACACGACTCCCAGGACCCCACAGGCTCTGTGGAAAATGCTTTTTTTTTAATTATTACCCGTTACCCACCCCGTTACCTGTGACCACAGTAGCTGATCCACAAAATGCCCCATTTTGTTAGGTAGGGTAATAAATTGCCCTAACTACACTATCCAACCCAAAAAAAAACAGATACTGGACCTACCCACTCCAGCTACCCAATGAGTAGCCCTAGACAATATTTAAGGAATAATCCACATTCAGATGTACAGCAGTATTGTGACAATTGAACACCCTTTGTGCATAGTGAGGTACAAGGCACAACTGATGGCCTTCAGTCACCCAGGATGCAGGGATTGTAGTGTTGATCCACACAAAATGTGTATTATTGCACTTATAACATTTGTAAAAAGGTCAAAAGTGTTAGAAGTCATGATATGATATGGCTAGTTGTATATTATTACAAAGATGCCTAACTAAAGACTTAATTATGAAATGAAACCAGATCAAGTACAGGTGTGCACAGTGGAGAAACTCCAGTGCTTTGCACAGGGTTGCTGACCCCCAAACAATCCACAGTACAATCAAGATAGTAAATCACTCTCTGGTACCTGCATCACAAGAAATCAGTCAAGGAGTTCGATTTAGAGTTTTGAAATTCTCCAGTTTTATTCAGAGGTAAATTTCAGACATGGTTTGAAACAGCATTGCAACAGAACACGCCTGTGCTTCAACCATAGTCTTCATGAGGGGCTTTCTGTAGAAATGCTGTATCAAACCACATCTGGAATTTACCTGTGAATAAAATTGAAGAATTTCAAAACTAAACTGAACTCCTAGACTGATTTCTTGTGACACAGGTACCAGAGAGTGCTTTATTATCTTGATTGTATTACTTATGTAAGACCCAGGCGCTTCTTGTGTCTAGGGGTATATCATGATACTTCTCTTCTAGAGGAACACCTGCCTTACACCATGAAACAATGTCTCTCTTTCTTTACCTTTGCAACCACAGGTTAGAGCAAATGGGGAACAGAGCAACCAGTACACATTTTGGGGTACTACAAACTATGAGACAACACAAAATAAATGTCCGTACTGGGGAGCAGGGATCAAGCAGGTACCAATGTCACATACTGCAGCTCTGAAGGACATTACCCTCACCTTCTTCCATTCTTGATCATCGTCAGTCATCATATTCTATTGCTGTACACTTCTGCTATACCTGGTACAGTATACTACACTATCATAACCACATTACCAGATCTTATTTCCTTTGATTTAAACAAAATTTGTACTGCTGCTATTCAAATAACTGTACTATGGGTCCCATTATCCATCAGCATATCTCACGCCCACCATACTGCACATTCCCATTCTATTTGCCAGAATTACTTCCTTTTGATTCTAAAAGGGGAACTATTGTCATTATTACACCCATTACTGCTTCTACAGTTCCTGTGGCCCATTTTAGCGTCTCTGGAGCCCTGGCCCTCCAAAAACTGCTGACGGCTGGCATCGTCCTAGGCAGGGTAAACAGTACCCTGGGGTAAACATGCCTGTGTGTGTGTCTTAGTGTGTCAGCAACTGACATCAATTCTAATACAGTGCAATATAACCTACTCCTAAATATAGTACATACAGTTGCTCCAGCCATGTGTCTCTTACTGACACCACACTGATAGCCCTAATGGCCCAAAGAAGCTGGCAGTATAGCCTATAGATTACAGTAACAAGCTGTGAATGAGCTTGGTACATCCAGCAGACTTGAGTTTGATTCCCACAACCTCCACACGCCTACTGTGTGACTCTGAGCAAGTCACAGGCACTTGTGCCTAGTGGGTCTTACCCAGTTACCAAAGAATAACAAAATAAAAAAGCATACTTCCATACCCAGCCCCATCCCTTTTATCAGGGCCCCCTCCACCTGATGACCTTCATTATGGGCACTACCCCACGGGATTAAATAACTATGTTTTTCTAGGTCTTTAATTTCCAAAGAACAATTTAGTGAAAGGTAACTTACATATCTGCCCTCTCCCTTCTTATAGATGATGGGAGTGGATCCTCACGGATCCCTGTTGCCTTCCTTGAGGGGTGGCCCTCCATTACTCTCATTATGCCAATGGATTGCTTTTGTCTTTGAATTAACAGAGGCAGGACTTCCATCAGGTCCCCCTCTTAACACCTGATGTCATTCGGGGGTATTCTGCTCTGGGTCCCCAACTAAGTCTCAAGCCTCTGGAGACCTCACTGGAGGGAACAAGTGCCACTCTGCACCCAGGGACCCTGCCACCATCCCTCAGCCCTCAGGCCCCCTCAGCTTGGTTGCAGCCAGGACAGTGGACTCACTGTTGCCCTTTTGTCCTTCCCCAAATCTCATGGACCCACAGCTTGCATTTCCTTCTTATTGGGTAAAGGGGGAAGGGCAGGGCAATAAATATTCTTGAGTTTCCTGCTTCTGGCTGAGTCAGGAAGATCTAGGCACAAACTCCAGACACCACGCGTCTCCAAGCTGGGACACACTGGAGGACATCTCTGAGGACCAAGTTTAACCCTTCAAGTGCTTTTTCAGTAAGCTGCCTTGAACTGGATGAAGAGAAAGGCTGATTAAACACGTGTGACTGGGAACATTATGTTTTTTTTTTTTAAATCAGTCTGAAGGACTATTTAGTAGTTTTTTTGAAAGTGTAGTGTGAGCAGCTATGGTGCTGCAAGGCTATATGGCATGGCAGTGCACTAAGCAACATGTATGAGCTTCCAAAAAACTGAAAGGGCTAAAACACTCACCCACCATACCTGTGACTCACAAACAATTGAGATGATTTCCAAGATACAGTGCAAAAAACTATCATTCATCATTATAGATAAATAGTCAGCATGTGTGAAAAGTGAGTGCTGAGCGCAAAGCAGTGCCTGATGCGATGTTTCACACCTGCATTTGCTGCTTTTCCAAAGGGATATGATAAGAGGACAAGAGGATATGATAAGGGGATAAGGTTTGCACTCCACAGGACTTTCTGCTGTGTGGGCTGTATCAGACAGCTCAAAGGGATATTGTTGATTCTATTATATCATATACTTTTAAGGTCATTGTTTGGAATATTGCAAGTATTAGATTAGGAAATTGTAGCTTTTAGAAATTATCTATTTTCATAGGTTGTAATTAGTTGTCTATGTTTTTAAATCTTTGCACAGAGCATGTTTCACTACTCACCATGGTCATGACATACTTAACTCTTATTGCACCTACTAGGCAGTTCTCACCAATGGGATATGGTCTTTGATACTGATTTTGGTATATAAGGAGGGAACATTTTTTAGTGGGTCTATCCCCTTGAAAAAGCACCACTTTGCACTCAGTACCTACTTTTTGCACATACTGACTACTGTTTATCTGTAATGATGAATAAAAGTTTTTTTGCACACTATCCCAGAAATCATCTCCACTTTTTGTGAGCCACAGTTATGAAGGATGAGTGCTTTAGCCGTTTGTGTTTCTGGATGCTTTATTGAAAGTGTGTTAAAACACAGTGGATGAAAAAGAAATCAAGTAGTTTGAATATAGAACTGTGCACTAGTAGGTTTCATGTTCACATGTAGTGCCGAGTGGAAAGATTTGAGACTTTCAGGAATTCTGACTTTTCTGAAATCCAAATCCTCTGAATATGTTTGGCAAATTTATATGCCATTCTGTGAAATTTTCTGATCGAACTGTGGAATGCTACACATGGACTGTAGAATGACAGTTCTGAGGAATTCCATTCTGCAGTTTAATATATCAATCCACAATAAATGCAATTTTTTCACAGTTCTGTGATCAGTTATGTGGACTGTCTTTCCACAGTTTAATGCATTATTCAGCAATTCATACATTCATTCCACTGTTCTAAGTTGGAATTTTGTAAATGTTGCTTGAGTGCATTCCAAAATTTTGGGGAAGCAAAATTCCAACTTTCACTTCAGTTCCACCAGTAGAATTTTGGTTTTTGCACAGCAATATTCAGATCTTACCATAAATACTGACTTCCTGTGTGACTGTGAGTAAATCTCCACATCTAGTAGTTCCAGATGTGAAACTGGGGAGAAGCAGGACCCCAGTGTAAATGTAATAATATGTCTCATTAGTCTATGTTAAGTAAACGAAAATGTTTAATAACTGCTAGCAATGGTGATTTTTTGATGAAAGATAACATTGCTACTTAAATAATGCATGTTATCTGCGTAGCAACCCGCATCATTTCTCTTGTCATGAGTAATAGACATCATTGTCTATCACTTATAGTGAGGTAGACTACAAGAACTTGTCCCAGTTGTTAACAACTGACATATTCCACCTTGATCTTTTCTTCTTGTGTCCACACTTTTCAGCATTTTCACTGATGAAAGCATACATTTCTGTTACAAACCTAGAGTTCAGGTCTTGCAACTGCAAATAGTAGGGAAATGCTCTTTCTAAGTGACTGCCAAAACCACAACACAGGCATTAAAAAGCCTGCCTGGAACAATACATACAGGAAGCAATGGCATTAATGTTTGTAACCTATTTTTCAGGGACACATAATATTATCAACTCCAAACAAATAAATAAATTGAAGTTATTCATTTTTGGGTCTGAACATAAAAACACAGGAAACACAACTGAAACAAGATTTTGTCACATTACACAACATCTTGGTAGAACTAGGATGCAATGTCTGTTTTCCTGAAATACTACCAGTGCCCAGAGCCACATAATATATTCAGAATATGATCAAAGTAAGAAATGAATGGTTCAGGAAATGGTGTCTCAGGCAAAACATCTCCTGCATTACACAATGGGAGGAATACCATGACAGACCATCCCTCTTTTGTTGGAATGGCTTGCATCTGAGCAGGAGAGGGAGTATGCTGCTAGGAAGAAAAATAACCACATATATTAATGGTAATTTAAACTATCATCTAGGGGGGAGACTGGGACCTTGCCCCAGTCTCTAAAAACACCAAACCATCAGTGGGACCAGAAACAATGTAATATTCTATCACTCAGCTCTAGGTCCCTAAATGTTACTAAAATGACCAAAGTGGAAATCAGGAGCCATTCTCTAAATCTCGGGATAACAGCCATAACTGAAACTTGGGGGAACTCAGATTCCCTATGGTCAATTGAATTACCAGGGTTCAAGTGTTACTCGAAAAATTGTTCGGATAACAGGAGGGGTGGTGGGGTCTGTCTTTACGTCAGAAATGACATCACATCCTTTGAAGTACAAGGTACCACTCAGACTCAAAATATATGGGTAACCGTCCAATTTAAGGGTCAACTACAAATCCTTCTGGCTACATGTTACAGGCCACCCACAGCAGATCTTGATTATACAAACCACCTAGTAAATGAAATTTCACCTATGGCAAACAAGGGTAACACGATCATTCTGGGCAACTTTAACTTTCCAACTATAGGTTGGGACACTTTAATAGGCACTACCCAACATGAAAACATTTTCCTACCCTCCCTGACAGACCTGGGCCTTGTCCAGCTCATAAGGGAACACACCAGGGGACAAAATACACTTGACCTAGTAATAACCAACATCAGTACTATTATTTCCAACTTCTCTATTCAAGAACCCTTGGGGAACAGTGATCATATTTCAGTTTTTCTGGTAATCCTATATGATTATTAACCCACCACAAATTGACAGCAATTCAAACACTATGGAAAAGCTAATTTTGAAGAAATCAATAAACACTTACAAAATATCCAGTGGAAAAACATACTTCGGCTGCTTCAGCTGGAAGAAGCATGGAACGTCTTAAAAACAACTATTCAGGAACTAGAAAATAAATACATTCCAACAATAAACAAATATAATGAAAAAGGGAAGATCCCCCTCTGGTTCAACAATGTGATAAAAAAAAAAATTAATGTAAGGAAAAACTATTTCTATTCTTAAAAAAAATGTTCCAAAGACCAAAAAGAAGAAGCATTATTAAAATATTGGGCAGCAGTAAAAAACTTAAAACAACAAAGCTTAGTAACTAAACAAAACCTCGAGTTTAAGACAGCACACACAAAAGATTCTCGCAAATCACTTTTCTCTTATCTAAATGAAAAAAAAGAAACAATTGGACAATAGGCCCAGTTACCATTAATGAATCCACAATAGCATCTGATAAAGAAACAGCAGATGTGTTTAACATCTACTTTTGCTCAGTATTCTCAAGGTGACAAACAGATTTCATTTACACACCAAACTAGTATAACTCCTGGTTATTCAATTTCAACAACTGACACTGACCTAGTACTAAAAACATTAAAAAAAACTACCAGCCCAGGCCCCGATAACTTAAACCCAAACTTTCTAATAGAAACATCTGATGCATTAAATGTTCTACTGACAATAATATTCAATAAATCCCTAGCTGAATCATGTTTTCCTTCTGACTGGCTTATTGCCACTGTCACACCCATCTTCAAATAAGGTAATCGCTCTAAAATAGAAAGTTATTGGCACATCAGTCTCACATCAATACCCTGCAAACTCATGTTAAAAATAGTTAAGGCTATTGTTGAAAAATAAATGCAACCCCTGAATATTCTTGACTTCTTCCAACATGGTTTAAAGCAGGGTCACTCTTGTACAACAAACTTCCTCACCTTTTACAACTCCATAAGTCAACACCTTGATTCCAAAATCCCAATGGATGCTATTCTCTTGGACTACAGCATGGCATTTGACAAGGTGTCACATGACATACTAGTTAAAAAACTCCAATTTCTTGGATTTTCTCCCAATATAGTTAGATGAGTGGACTCCTGGGTAAAGGGAAGAACCCAGAGGGTTAGAGTGAATGGAGTTTTGTCTGATGTTGGGGAAGTTTCTAGTGGTGTTCTGCAGAGCTCTGTCCTGGGGCCAACACTTTTCAACATCTTTGTTAGTGACATGGTAATCAGTACCACTAATATACTGGTCAAATTTGCAGATGATACCAAATTGGGAGGTAGGGTAGATTGTCCATCAAACAGGGGCACTCTAACATCAAACCTTGCAGCCATTGAAACATGGGCAAATGTTAACAAGATGCACTTTAACATAAAAAAATGCTCTGTTCTGCATCTGGGGAAGCACAATCCACTGCACACATATACTTTACACAAAACCATATTAAAAACCTCACTTTGTGAGAAAGACTTAGGTATCACTGTCAATGCTAAATTGTCCTCGACAGACCATTGTAACAAGGTAACCCACCTTGCCAATACACTTTTAAAGTGCACAAATCATACATTTACCTCTAAATCAGAGGAATGTATACTTTCATTATACAGATCACATATTAGACCTTGTACAGATTATGGTTCCCTTTTTGGAGCTCATATCTGGGAAACGACATAAACAGGATATAGCGGAGATCAAGTGATGCAGAGTGCTGAGTAGAAACTCCTCCACTAAGCTCCTGCCTCCCGAATATAAATTCACCTTTTTTAATCACTTAAACCTATCTAATTCCTCTGCTTACGAATTCTTCCATTGCTTAAGCATCCTGTGCTCCAGTTTTGGGCATCAGTGTGGTAGATGGAGGCTTATATGAAGAAAGCCCCGCAGAAACATACCCCCCCCGCCACTTCTGAAAAGGCCTCAAAGAAATCCCGAGCCTCGAGTGGCCCAGACAAGCCGGATCCTTCATGTCAAGCTGGGGAACAAGAGCCTTTAACACTCAATAGGTTCTTGGAAGAATTTAAACCATTTCGAGAAGAGATGAAAGATATGGCGACTGATTAGAAATCTCTCTCCAGAAAACTGGATGAAGTTTCTCTCACGGTCTCTGACAATACTGCTTGAATAGACCCGATGGAGAGGAAACTGGAAAGCCTAGATCCTGAATTGCTGTCAACAAGACAGAAATTATCTCATTTAGAAGCTAAACTTGAAGATTTGGAGGGCCGTAGCCACAGAAATAATGTCGTAATACTCAGGATCCCAGAAAGGGAAGAGGGCCAGCACGCTGTAGTTTTTGTACAGAAGCTGGTGGACCGGGTTGCTGGTCCCTCTCCCTTCGGTCCAGTGTACATGATAGAGCATGCTCATCAGTCCCTGCGACCAAAGCCCCCACTGGATGCTCCCCCCCATCCCATTATCTGCCGCTTTCTGAATTATTTGGAAAAGCAGCATTTTCTGCAGAAAGTCAAGGCCTTACAAGAGGTTCGTTGGGAGAAGGCTAAGTTGAGAATTGCACAAGACCTCCCTGGTTCAGTTCGTCTGATGCAGAAAGCGTTTCACCCTATTGTATCTAAGATCATTGCGGCAGGTTCAGAATTCAGGATGGGGTACCCAGCCAGGTTACAAGTCTCAGTAAATGGATCCTGGCTTAATTTTGAAGATCCTGAAGCTGCGTTGTCAAGCCTTAAATCTATGCTGCCAGATTTGTTCTGGATGACCTGAGAGTGCCTCTGGAGTATCAGGATTCATTGAGAACTGCTGTCGGAGTTGTTATTTGTTTTCTTTATGGAGAATGCATTTTCTACTAACTGAGAACAGACTTGTTTGTTTTCTCATCTGGAACTGGGCTACCCGTATATAGCCTAATTGTTATCATTTCCATGCCCTGGCTTCCTGGTGTTAAATTTGTTTCAGGGTGAAACCCTTTAGGGTTCTGGTGATGGCTCATTCAGGAGTGCAATTTGGAGATTATTATACATTCAGTTTGTTGGAGTTGCATATAGGGGGAAAGCTTTGGGTTGTTGGCTTTTTGACTAGTCCTTATGTATTAGTTTGTTAGGCCCTAGAGCTGATTCAGGCTTTCATTGCTTTTTGACATGCCTGTTGGACTGGGAGATAACCACAAGAGGGCGCGGCTTGCCTAGTTAATATATGCCTGGGTGGTCTCGAATTCGAGAAGGAGCTCTCTCAGTTTTTGTGCTACTCCAGCTTTTGCAGGGGGTATGTTGGAATTAGGGGCTGGCAACCCCTGGGTAGTCGCACTTCGTAATCTTCTCTTTTCAGGGTCTCATTTCAGTTGTCATCTCGTTTCTTGCTTTCAGCTCACGATTGGGGCTATCCCTCATTATTAGCTTTCCCTCTGGCTCTGGTCTTGGTGCAGTTTTCTACTGGGGACAGGCAACTTCTAATTCTCACTCTGGTGTTATGTGGCTACCTGTCATATTCACGTTTTTGAGAGTTTGTTTAATTTTCCCTAGCCCTATTGGATTCACTACCACGTGTCTATAGGCTCTGGAAGCTCGAGTCCGATCTTCGGATATTAAGGGCCTGTCAAATCTGTTTGTAATTTACATTTGTATTTAGAGATACAAGTGGGTTCTCATCAGCAGAGTATAATTTTGGGGGGCGGAAGAGGGAGGAAATGACCCAGTGTTGTGCTAAACGTTGCTTGTGACAGATTGGGGGGTTGGGAGGGGTGGGAGGTTTGGGGTTTTGTTGGGGCTGGGGGTGTACAGGGGGTTTAAAACTGGGCTATTGATGGGGGGTTAGGGTGGTGGGAGAGCCTTACAGCAGCAACTGGTAGGATCAGATCACACCTATTACATACCCTGAGTGCAGGGCAGAATCTATTAAACCTAGTAGTTTTTATCAGGCGGCCAAGGAGGTGACTTTCGCAACATGGAGCGTTAAGGGGATCAGGAAAAAATCTAAACAATATCAGGTCCTTAAACATTTAAGCCTATTACGCTCACAGATAACTTATTTACAGGAATCACATTTATTAGAAGTGGAAGCTTCACAGTTGAGGAGACAACAGGTGGGGATGGTGTACGAGGCTCAAGGCTCCACCAGTAGTTGCGGGGTCATGCTTAGTATTAACAGGGGCATTCCCTTTGTCTCTACACAAGTTATCAAGGATCCCGAGGGTAGGTTTGTTTTAGTTAAAAGTACTCTCTGGTCAGTTCCACTGCTACTTGGCAGTATATATGGTCCTAATGTGGATGATCCTGGGTACTTTATGAGACTTATAAACATAATCCTGCCTTTGCTCCCTGTAAGGATTATTTTGGGAGGTGACTTTAATCAAAGCTGTAGATTCTAATCTCGACAGGTCAGGTAGTGGATCGGGGGGGATTTCTCCAGGCCAGAGGGCTCTTAGAGACCTATTGGATCAATGCGGGCTCTGTGATGTCTAGCGTGTCTTATATCCGGACTACAAGGAGTTTACCTTCAGGTCATTGGCAAACGGCTCGCAGTCCCACATCGATTAAATTGTTATTTCTCAGGCTGTCTTGCCTGGGGTTAGGACTTCATCGATCCAACCTGGTCCTGTCTCCGACCATTCATTGGTGCTATGTAAACTGGCATTCCAGGATTTTTCAAATAGGGAAACAAGATGGAAACTTAATGATCAACTGCTTAAAGATTCCAAATACTGTAAGCTCATAAGGGAACAAGTCGAGACTTTTTTCTTGTCCAACCCTTTAGACAGTGCAAAACCAGATATCATATGGGGGCCTTTAAGGCCTACATGAGAGGGATTCTTATTAGTATGGCAGTGACTAGGAAAAAGGCTAGGGAGAAAGAACTATTATCATTACTATCCCAAATTCGAGTACTCGAAATTAACATTTCGGCTAACACTCCAGAAGAAGACAGGAGGAAGCTTTTATTGCTGAGAGATAGGTACCTAGAGTTGCTCCGGGAAAAGGCAGAATTAGCTATCATATGTACCAGAACTAGTTACACTGATCAGGGAGAGAAGGTGGGACACTTGTTGGCACTCCGTATCAAGCAACAAGAATCTGCAAGATTCATCCCTCCAATTAGGGCGTCAGCTGATGGGTCTCTGAAAATATCTCCTACCGAGATAGTTCAAGAATTTGCTTCATACTATAAAGCGCTGTACAGTGACATGGAGCACCCCCCCAGTCCTGAGAGTGTGGAGAAGTATCTGATGGACTCCCATTTTCCCTCCCTCTCAGCACATCACAAGGACTCTCTAGTCTCTCTTATATCACAGGAGGAAATTGCTCAGGTCATTAATGGATTACCTTCAGATAAAGCTCCCGGTCCTGATGGATTCTCTTCCCTTTTTTATAAGATGTTTCGAGATCTCTTACTACCAGTACTTAATCGATTATTCCAACACATTCTTTCTGGGGCAGAGGTTGATTCTCACCTCTTTGAGGCCTTGATTGTGCTTCTCCCCAAACCAGACAAAGACCCGGAGCTTGTCCAAAGTTATAGACCTATATCTCTCCTAAATCAGGAGATCAAAATTCTTTCAAAGATTTTAGCTAATAGGCTAACTGTTGTACTTCCTGATTTAATAGGCACGAATCAGGTGGGATTTATGAAAGGACGCTCATCAGCTGACCACCTGCGTACATTATCTCACGTCTTCTCGGCTACCAGAGACGCCGAGTTCCCTGCAAGCCTGGTCTCTCTGGATGCCGAGAAGGCACTTGATTGGGTAAACTGGAGCTTTTTGTTCAAGGTTTTGGGTGCCTTCAAATTCCCTCTTGTATTTATATCTTGGGTTGCTGCACTATATAAAACCCCTACAGCAAGAATTTCGGCAAACGGGGCTTTCTCTAATTCCTTCCCACTCCATTCAGGGACTAGGCAGGGCTGCCCCCTATTGCCTTTGTTATTCAATTTATATTTGGAACCCCTCATTCAAAATATTCTCAAAAGTATCTCCATACAAGGCATTTGGGTTGGGTGTCATGAAATTAAAGTCACCGCATATGCGGATGATTTGTTGATACATCTATCCCACCCGGTATCATCTGTACCGGCCCTACTAAATGAAATAGCTAGATTTAGTGAGCTATCCAATTACAAGTTGAATGCCAGTAAATCCTTATTTTTTCCATTAAACCACAAAGTATTCAAGAATGATATTAGTCCCTTAGGCTTATGTTGGACTCCCAGATCATTTAGGTATTTGGGTATTAAGCTATTCTGTACCCTCTTAACATGGTTTAAGGATAATCTCGCCTCCCTCTCACAGCTTATTATTCATGACCTTGACAGATGGTCTAAACTTCCCATATCATTATGGGGCAGGATTAATATAATCAAGATGAATGTTTTCCCTAGAATTTTTTAACCCTTATCTCTTCTCAATACTTTTATCCCTCTACGTTGGTTTACAAAATTACATGGTATATTCACTAGATTTATTTGGGCTGATAAATATCCCTGTTTGGCCTATTACAAACTAGCAGCTCCAAAATTTGAGTGGGGGCTGTGGATTCCCCACATGGCTATATACTACTGGGCCAGTCACTTAGTAAAATGTTTGAGATGGGTATCCCCGGGCCCTGAAAAGGAACAACCGGTATGGCTTAGGATCGAATTAGATGCAATTAAAGCTAAGAACCTAGACCCCTAACCCTAATTTACCTTAAAATATCACAGGTATGTATAGTTGATTGTCCCATAGTAGGTATCTCATTAAGAGTAAACGCACAGTTATGTTCATTTCTACATTATTCCCCCCAGACTGACTTAGCTCAGTCCATTTGGAACTCCCCATCCTTCACTATCAATAAGAAGCAGATTTCTAGTAAATGGTTGCCCCAATTGGGAGATGGAAAACTGTACTCTTTGGTGGATGATGAGGTGCATTGGTTGTCCCCAGGTGATATTACTAAAAAATTTCTCATCCCAGTTTCCTCTCACTTCAAAGTTATGCAGTTAAGACACTTACTCACAATAGCCTTTGGGAATATTTCCCCTTCTCAGAGGGTTTCAGCCCTGATACCTGAGATCTCCTCACTTACTGGATCTTCAGGCGCTGTATCTAAATTATACAGAGTGTTGTTTCATAAAAGATATGGGGACTCTTTTGGACTGACTAGATTCTGGAACTCACTCCTCCCTCAGTACAAGTTGGATTGGCAATCTCTATGGAGATCTTGCCATAAATATGTTTCCCAAGACAGACTGCGCCTTGTGCAATATCATATATTACATAATATGTACTGTACTCCTGTTAAATTAAAGATATGGGTTTTTTCGGATTCTAGTACTTGTATTAAATGTATGCGGGAAGAAGGAACACTTCATATGTTCTGGTCCTGTCCCAGTTTCCCTTTTATGGAATTCAATCAGGATGTCTCTGGATCCCCTACTGGGCCTTCAGGAGTATTTCATTCCTGATATATGTCTTTTAGGGGATATGTCCACTGTCAGGGTCAAAGTCAGGAAATTTCTTATTTCCATGATTGCTCTATCTGTTAAGAAACTCATCTTATGTCATTGAAAAGACAAGTCCACCCCATCTTTCCAAGAGTGGTTGCACGAAATTCTTGCTAATCTTCGAACAGGAAAGGCGATTGCAAGTCTTCATAACAGAGTTGCAGTTTATAACAAATATGGAATCCCCTCCACTCCCTAATTTTATTGTCTCACTTGTGATTATGCCATATCTCACATTTTCTCACAGGCCTTCTGAGGAATGAGCATTACACTTAGGGTTTATATAAAGTCGTTGCTGCTGTAAGGGGATGGGTGGGTGGGGTGGGTTGGGCAGTTTTATTCTCACAAGTGGTTGTGTCACATCTTGCTTCGCTGTAACTGCCCTTTATATGGGGAAATGAATTAATAAAGTTTAAATTGAAAAAAAAAAAAGAAAAGGCTGCCCCTCACATAATATGCAACAAAGTTATAATGCAATTTTCATGGAGGGCTGGATAGTCATGGTTTCAGTATCTATGGGAGACTGTGTTTGGACCAGGAGAAATGTGTTGCTGTATACGTATATGCATGATTGCAAGTTGTGTTGTGTTCTTTTTCTCTTGTATAAACATGCGTAAAATGCAAAAACACCAGGCAACTAAGATTGTCCCACATCTGGCAAAACTTGATTACAACAAAAGATTAGAAATGACAGGACTCCACACACTAGAACAAAGACAAACAAGAGATGATCTTCTGCCGCTGTTTAAGATCTTACAATCACCATCAGTAATGGAACAGTGTGGAATAACCTATTCAGGAAGGAAAATAATAGCTAGGCTCCACAATAAGCAACTTTGTGTTGGTAGAACTAGGACAAATAAAATGCTACATTTCTTTACTATTAGGGCACCAAGACTTTGGAATAAACTTCCACAAGAACTGGTGGATTGCACCAACATAAATACCTTTAAAATATACCTAGACAACTGACACTCATATAAACATATTGGGGATAAATGACCCACTAGCATGGGGACAATCCTGATGGGCCTAGACCTACTTTTGTTCTTCCTTACCAAGTTCCCAAGTTACCACAGGAATTCTTGGAAAGGAGAGCATGCCACATGCATGACTGTGTGGTGTGAATGGTGGTAAAGGACATGCTGGCAGAGGGTTAAAATAAGGCATCTTGTGCTAAAAAAAGTGTGTAAACTGCCTTTTTTAACTTAAGAAAACCGCGGACCACAGAAAGAGTAGAGCAAGTGAGTTCAGTTGCTGTAGTGTAGCACAACCAAGCAATGTTAATGGTAGTGAAGGACGTGCTGCCAGAGGTTTAAAATCAGTCATCTTCTGTTAAATAAGTATATAAACTCCTTTTTATGTTTGCTTGCACGCATGCGCAAGAGAAATTATGTGGCAGCTTAGGAGAGAAGTGGGTTGTGGAGGTGCGGCCCTGTGGCGGCCAATGCCGGCACTGCATTTGTGGGCTTGGCAGTGTTCGTCCAATGCAGGCCCAGTATCTTGATGTCACTGGTTCTGCAGAAGTGCCATCAAGTTGAAATGATTTCACCACTGCAATCACGAGCCACCTCATCATTGCAGTGTCAGCCATTCCACTGCAATGAGGGAGTGACCCGTCATTGTAGGGCGGTACCTTGCCAGGTGTAACATTCCTGTCAACATGGCGGTGACATAGCCGCCACCTCAGAGCCCCATGAAAGCCGAGGGGTTCCCAATCTCCCTGTTGGCATGCCTCAACCTGTTCATTTGCCCGATGGGGAGCTCACTCCCGATAAAACAATATCCCAATTTGTTGTGTGCAGAGGGTGCCTAATGCCCCTTGGCATCATGCCCGCCAAACAGTCTTTCTTTGCTGATGGGGGCCTAATCCCATCGGCTTCAGTCCCTTCCCCTAAAATGCAGGTGGCACGCTGGGAGCCCACCCTAGTGTGCAAAAACAAACCTGAAAAAAAAACTTCCCCTGGCGTCCTTAGTTTAATTTATGTCCCTGAAACAAGAAAATGGTCCCTCGCGGTCTCTCGTGCCTCCCAACTGGCGCCCCACCCTTTGTCTCCCCACCCGTCACCCCATACTTAACTCTGGAGCCTGGCGCAATGATCTTCGGTGGACCAGGAACACGTCTGCACTCTTCAAAGTCTACCACGAACTGAAGAAATGCCGGTAAGCTGTATAAATGGCATAAATAGGGTTTTTTCAACTTATGTGGATATCTCCGCCATTTCTTTGACCTTTGGAACCAAATTTTCAACATGAGTTTATTGGGATTCCTCCTCATGAATTCAGTCACTGTCATGGCGTTATTCAGTTCCAAAAGATAATTTCATGGTCACTGCGTGGAATCACCTTTGGGGACCAATTAATGAAACAACAGTGCCACTGTTCATGAGGTGGGCTCTCAAAAAGCCTATGTTGCAAATTTGGTGAAAAAAATCCAAAAAATGACTGTTATACGAGCATGCATTGCGCAATTTCCACGCACACTCATAACTTTGCGAATATGTACTGTTTTCACTCCATATTTTCAACATTGCCATTTTTCCACACCTCCTTATGAACAGTACAGTTGTCATTTTTCACATCCTGGCCAAAAATGCGTTTTTGCACTTCCGGTGCAAAATAGCGCAGTCGCTGTGGGAAATCAGTGTTTGGGACAGAGTAAGAAAATCACAATGACACTTCATGAGCAGAGGCCCTAAAATGCCTATGTTGCAAATTTGGCGATGAAAGTTCACAAAATGACTGTGTTACAAGTGTGCATTGCGCAGTTTCTATGCACCCTCGTAACTCCGCAAATGTGTAATATTTTCACTCCAGATTTTCAACAATGGCATTTTTTCACACCTCCTTACGAACAGTACAGCTGTCATTTTTCATATCCTGGCCAAAATGTGTTTTCGCACTTCCAGCGCAGAATAGCATAATCACAGAGGGAAATCAGTGTTTGGGACAGATTAAGAAAATCACAGTGACTCTGTTCATGAGCATAGGTCCTGAAATGCTTATGTTGAAAAGTTGGTGACAAACGTCCATAAAATTACTGTGTTATGAGCATGCGTTGTGCAGTTTCCACGCACCCTCGTAGCTTTGCAAATTTGTAGTATTTTCACCCAAATTTTCAACATAGGCATTTTTTTCATACCTCCTTATGAACAGTACAGCTGTCATTTTTCACATCCTGGCCGAAATGTGTTTTCGCACTTCCAGCACACAATAGCGCGGTCGCTGTGGGAAGTCAGTGCTCAGGACATATTAAGAAAATCACAGTGACACTGTTCATGAGCAGAGGTGCTAAAATGCCTATGTTGAAAATTTAGTGACAAGAGTCCATGAAATGATTGTGTTACAAGCATACGTTGTGCAGTTTCCACACACCCTCATAATTTCACGCATTTGTAATATTTTCATTCTAGGTTTTCAACATTGGCATTTTTTCACACCTCCTTATGAACAGAACAGAACAGCTGTCATTTTTCATATCCTGCCCGAAATATGTGTTTACACATCTGGCGCAGAATAGTGCGGTCACTGTGGGAAATCAATGTTCGGGACAGATTAAGAAAATCATAGTGACAGTGTTGATCAGCAGAGGTCACAAAATGCCTATGTTGAAAATTTGGTGAAATAATTCCACTTAATGACTGGGTTACATGCATGCATTGGGCAGTTTCCATGTACGCTCAGAACTTCGATCATTTTTAATATTTTCACTACAGATTTTTAACATAGCCATTTCTTCACACCTCCTTATGAATGATACAGCTGTCATTCTTCACATCCTGCCCGATTTGTGTTTTCGTACATCTGGTGCAGAATGGCAAGGTCGCTGTTGGAACTCAAAGTTTGGGACACATTAACAAAATCACACTGCCAGTGTTCATGAGAAGAGGTCCCAAATGCTTTCATGAGGTGTGGGTCACAAAAAGGCCATGTTGAAAATTTGTAGTGTAAATACAAACAAACGCTCAGGGTATTAGGGTTTCTAACCACAACATCCACCCTGTACAGACTGACAGGCATCAGGGGTGTGCCTTTGGATTACCGACTGTAATGCTCATGCCATTCCACCCCACCCTCCCACCCTGCAGCCAGTGACAGGCATCGAGGTGTGCCTTGGACTCTTTGGCACCAGAGTTCACCCCATTCTCCTATACTACACCCATTTCAGCGTATGTCCTTATGGAATGGGATGACTGTAAAGCCAAACACCCCAAGGCACACCTCAACACTTGTTGATGTTTGCAGGATAGGGTGAGGTGAAATGACATGAACGTTATAGGCAATAACCCAAACACATACCCCAATGCCTGTCCATCTCTGCAGGCTGGAGGTGGGGTTGGCATGAAGTTCAATACTTCAGTGTCATTCCTATTCTGTATCTGTCTAACTCCTGCATTCCCAATGCTAATACCAGCAAGCAAACATTCGGCATTGACAAATGCTTGTCTTAGATTGAGATTAGTTAGATATCTGTAACAGAAGCCGCTGACTGTAGACCAGCACATCTGTGGCCATGGATACACATGTACACTTGCATATCACCTGGGAAGTGCAGTAAAAAATTCCTATTGGATCACATTGTAAATTGTATGTAAGATACAACACATGATGGGGTGTGTAGCAATGCTAAATTACCATGCATCCCAGGTGGGTTTTGAGGCAGGAAGCACATCCAAGTGCCTTCAACCAGCTAGGAAGTGCAGTACGTGATTCCCACAGGATCACATTGTAAATTGTAATTAAGCATTAACACACAGCGGGGTGTATGGCAGTGCTAAATTCAAATACATGGTTACATAGGTTTATTCAGAGCTATATAGACTTTCATCCTTGGTGCTCACATATTACTTAAAAAGCAAACATTTCCATTCTGTGTAGAAATTGCTGCATGTCCCTGGTGGGTTGTAAGGCACAAGGCACACGTGAGTGCCTTCAACCACCTTGGAAGTGTGGTATATAATTTGCATAAGATTACATTATAAATTTTAAGTGATCAATACCACATGATAGGGGGCGTGTGGCAATGCAAAATTCCTGCATGCCCCAGGTGTGTTGTGACCGTCAACCACCTTGGATGTGTGATATAAAATTCCCATAGGATCACACTGCAGCAACAATAAGATGGGGGTAACCCGTGAGGTGGACGAATGAGGAAGGGCGCTGTCCATAACGGTGACTCCTTCCCGTCACAATCCCTCAGGGCAATGGGAGGGTAGGGCAACCGGAAGAGTCTGTGGGTGAACTGGGCGACAGGATGTCACTATGAGTACACACGGGGGGGTGGGAGTGAGCACGGCAAGCATGGGTTGGGAGGGGCAGAGAGGCTATAGGGGGTGGTGCTGTGGTAGCTGGCTGAGCTGCATCATGGTGTCAGGAGTTGGTTAGTGGTTAGGGTGGGTGAGGTACCAGGTTCGGGTCCTGGTGCTGTTGCGATTTTAGTGCCCCTGGCCCGAACCTTTATTTTCTTTACTGCTTTAACCTCCCCCACATGCACCCCCCTGGAGTTGAGAATCCTTAAGTAGGGGGGCAAAGTCCCCCATGAGGAGTGTGTGTGTGGGGGGGTGCAGCCCCCCCACAGAAAGCAGTAAAAAACTGTCCTGGTGTCATTGTCCTGATGCGCCTGGGTTGTCAGAGTGCCGAAAATGTTTTCGGCACTCTCGTTATCACATGACCCTACGATGGGGATGAGTAGACAAGACCCAGTCCAAGAGGGAGTGTTTGCAGGACTGGCTGTTGAATCTAGTGGGGTCGGTGAGTTACTGGTGAAGATTTAAAGCTTTGAATTTAGAGTAGAGAGCTGAGGATTTAGGACCAAGTCAGTTGCAATTTAGGTATCACAAGGTGATGTGTTCATGCCTTGGAATATCAATGTAAGCTAGATAGCTAGAAATGGGTTCCATGTCATAAGAGCAACTAGCAAAACAGTGAATGTATTTTGCTGAAAACCAAATGATGACATAGCACACAGCACTGAACACAAACTGAGTGCAAATGTAAATTAATGTTTAATGCAGGGGGCTATGCCCTCTGCACCTCCCTTTGTGGAGGGGGCCAAGCGCCCCACACCTTCCATACTAAAATAGCTATCTCTGAGGGGGGGCAGACACTGGGGAAAAAATAATTCAGCGGAGGGTGCCAACGACGGAAACACCATACAACAGAAAAAAAAAAACACCACACCTAGTAAAACCAAACAAAAGTATACCTACTAGCAGTCCTGAACCCAGGACTACCAGCACCATAGGTAGTGTCCTTACCCGCTATGCTAGGTGGGCAGCTTGGCAGCAGCAGCAGGCCCCACTGCCTCCCTTATCTTTCCTAGACCCTCCCTCATTCCTTCCCTTGTTCCCTCCCTCCTCCATCACTGTTCCCTTTTGTCACCCTTATCCCTTACCACCATCGCTATTTTCAACCCTGGCTAAATCCTACCCATCGCTGTACCTCCTTTCAACCAAACTAAGTCACTTATTTATGAGTTGCTTAATTTGGTTTGCTCTTTTGATGTGATACCCTAGAAATTATATCAGCATCAGAATTCTTGCCCTTCCCAGGGGAGCAACGTGTACCAGTAATGGACAGAGGAATGGCATGGGAAAGCTAATTTTGCCACAAATTATCTCATGGGACCTACAGTAGGAATTGGAGGTGAGAGGAAAATAAAGTTAGAGGATACACAGATGGAAACCCCCCCACCTCCTTTTTCTCTATCCTGATGGTGGATAGTGAAACCAGGGAGGGCAATGTCTGATGAGGGGTCTTGGAAGGCAGTCAGGTTTCAAAGAATACTAGAACATCGAGGGAGGTTTGAGTGACCCAGGTCCTCATAAGATCAGTCCTGGGAAGGAGGCTTTGAATAGTAATGTGATAAATGTAGAGACCTTTAGGAGGGGGGGAGAAGGAGGGGTGCAGGGTGAATATGGTTGGGAAGAGCCTGGATTCTGCTCAGTATCATCACACAAAAAAAGTGAAAAAACAGCAGTCTTTTAGACTTGTTGGTTACCAACCAGAAAGCTATCTCCTTGTAGGGGCCCATTTGAGGGGGAATAGGTGTAGGGGAGGAGGGAGTGATCTATAGACCTCCAGCACAAGGGGAGACGATCAGCAGGTTACTAGTGGAAGCCATCCACAAAATAACAGAAAAAGGTGAAATGCTGCTGGTGGGAGACTTCACTGTGCCTGATGTGGATTGGAGCACTCAGACTGCAGCCACGGCCAGGAGAAGAGGCATCCTGGATGCCCTGCAGGGGGCATGCCTCAAGCAACTTGTCATGGAACCCACCAGAGAAGGAGCATTATTGGACCTGGTACTCACCAAGGGGGGCAGAATCACCGATGTAATGGTGGGTGGCCACCTGGGGTCCAGTGATCATTGTATGGTGTGGTTCAATGTGAGGACAGTGGAGGAGTCAAACCACATGAAAGCAAGGGTCCTGGATTTCAGATGGGTTGACTTTTCAAAAATGTGGGAATGTCTCAAGGAAGCCTTGGTAGCAGGAAGAGAAGGAGGAGGAGGAGAAGGAGAAGGAGAAGAAGAAGAAGGGGGATGTACAGCATTCGGGATTGCTCATGGAGGAAGAAGGCGGGGTTGGCAGGGCTATTGTGGGGAATATGAATGGAGGGACAGATTGTGGTGGTGAGCTCTAGGAGGCACCCTGGGGAAAATGGGTCCAGGAAAGGGGACCTCCCTGTCTTGTGCTCACACCCAAGGGTTCTGCTTTTTGTGTGCATGTATCCAATGGACCAACGTCATTTGCCTATCCTTCTCAGGCAGTGTTATGCAATGCTAGATCTATTAAGGAAAAGATAGTGATTACTGCTGATCTTGTCTCAACGTTTGATCTGACTTGCATCACTGAGACCTGCCTGGATGAGAATGCTGTCCCAGTATTGGAATTGACGGTTCCTGCTGGGTTCTCAGTGGTTCATCACCTGAGAAAGATCATAGGGCTGGGGGTGTGGTGATTTGTTTTAAATAGGACTTGCACCTCACGGTTCTCCCAGTGGAAACAATTAGTCCTTTGAATGGGTGGCCGTTCAAGGGGTTGCAGGTGTAGGTTGCAGGATCATTCTCATTTACTGTCATCTGGGGAATGAGAAGGAATTCCTGCAGGAAGTCGCAGACTTCGTTGTTGAGCTAGTGTTGGAGTCACCCAGATGGATTATTCTTTTTGATGCTTAGGTTGATGACAAACTCTCACTGTTTGGACAAGATTTCCTCCAATTAATGCACTCATTGTGTCTGACACAGGTGGTTAACTCTGCAACCCAGGTACACACGGCCACTCTTTGGACCTTGTCTTCTCACTTGTATTGGCGATCACTGGTCTTACGGAGAAACCAGTTGTTTGGTCAGACCACTATACTGTGAGGCTGTCATTCGAAGCCTCCCTTAAGGAGATTGTCCAGTACTCTTTAAGGAGTTTGACCCTGCAAGGCCTTATGGCAGTTCTCAACCTATCAGACATGATACGTGCTTGCGATGAGCTGGGGGAGTTGGTACTGACCTGTAATAGGGTTCTTGCTGAGGCCCTTGACTATATTACACCAGTCCATGTTCAATCCCTTACTTCACCCTGGAGACCCCCTTTGGCTTGATGGGACTCTCAGGGAGCTGAAGATGAGGTGTCAAAGGTTGGCGTGTCCCTTGCAGAAGTCCCTGTCTGATGTGGATAAGCTTATTTTGATGTCTCATTATCAAGGCTATCAATCTGCAATCTCCTGTAAGAAGGTAGAGTTCCTGTACAAGGAGTTCACTGCAGCAATCAACAGACTGGTTCAGCTCTTCCAGACTGTCAAGAGGCTATGTAACCCTACATGTCTTCAGTCCGTAGGAGCCTTTTCACAATCTAGGTGTGATGAGTTTGCTCTATTTTTTGCTGATAAAATTACCTCCATCAGATCAGGGATCCAGTTGATGCCCTCTATTGGGGCATGCAGTAATGGACCGGGGTAGTGGGAATTCAGTTTGTTTGGTTTGACTTTGACCAGTTGCCGGTCGTGGATGTCATGAGGATCATCCAGGAGTTAAGGCCTACCTACTGTAGTTTGGATCCAGGTCCAGTGAGCCTTCTTGTATGGTGTGTTGATGTCATTGGTCTGGTCCTGGAAAGGATAGTCCAGAGTCCTCTAGTGAGAGGGGTCTTTCCTGGGCCACTGAAAGAGGCAGTGGTGAAACCACTTCTGAAGAAAGCTTTACTAGACCTGGACTGCCTAGCGAACTTCAGACCTGTCTCTAACCTTCCATTTGTGGGAAAGGCTATTAAGAAGGTAGTGGCCCCTTCAACTGGAGGCCCATTATCAATCCACAATACCTACGACCCTCTCCAGTTGGGTTTTAGGAAAAGAGACAGCACTGAGACTGCTCTGGTTTGGGTGCTTAATGATCTCATAGTGGTGAAGGACAGAGGAAAATGTTCTAGTCTTACAGTATTGGGCTCGTATGCAGTATATGGGTTCCACAAAATGACGGATGATATTTCAGCTACAGTGATGTCCTTACAAACTATTAGAAGTAGTTGTGGTACTAATAATATACTACTCATGGTGGGAGGGGGGCTTGGGGGGCTTTTCTTGCAAAACTAAAAGATCCAATGTATGTGGGAGGGGGTATGGGGGCACAGCCCCCTGATCATTTACGTTTCCTGTGGAAATCTTGTCTGCCATTTTGATGGGGCCCATAAACTGCAGCCCCTCCCAATATTTTCCCTGATCTTTTCAGCTACATTTGACACCGTGGACCATGGGGTGCTGTTGGAGCACCTGTGGGTCTATTGTGGACTGGCTGGTACAGTCCTCAACTGGTTCCATTCCTTCCTCACTGGCAGAATGCAGAGGGTGGTGTTAGGGACTTTTCCTCTGCACCAATGCCCCTGCCATGTGGGGTCCCACAGGGCTCCATTCTGACCCCTGTGTTGTTCGCGGTGTATATGCTAACACAAGGGGACATTATAAGTTGTTATTGGCTGAGTTTTCACTGCTATGCTGATGATACTCAGCTATACCTGTCTTTCACACCCAAACAGCAGGATACGGTCTTTGTGTTCAATCAGTGCCTTGCTGAGATTGAAGACTGGATAAAGGCCAATTGGTTGAGGTTAAATTCAGATAAGATAGAAGTACTGGTGGTGGAACCTGGTCACCCAAGGGTTGGTGAGCAATATGGTAGAGTCTCCAGGCTTGGGCTCAGGGACTCCCAGTTGCTCACCTCAGTCAGAGTGAGGAATCTTGGCATTGTACTAGACTGCAGATTAACACTTGAATTTAAGGTGTTGGCCATGGTCCAGAGTGCTTTTTACCATCTCAGAAACATCACCAGGATTAAACACCCGATACCCCTGGGTGATCTGTCATCACTAGTTCATACTAAGAGTCATACTAAGAGCAATCAGGAGCTAGGGAACTGTGAGGCCCATAATTGCTCTTATGAGTTAGTAATAACAAATAGAGACACAGATAGGATCAATTTGTCCAATCGGGACTTGAAAATTGTTTTGAAACTGCTGGTAATCACCTCTAATGGTAATGCATTCCATGGTTTAATGATACATAGGGTATAAAAAAATTTACGTGGCATTAAATTAAATCTTCTGTATTGTAACTGTAGTGGATGACCTCTAATGTTGTAGATGTTATCTTTGAACTCTAGACCTAGACTAGTCAGCAAGAAAGGATCCTGCATAATGTCATACATGAGAAGGAGGTACCCTCTTAGATGTCGAGTTGAAAGGGACATAGCAGTAGTAGCCACAGACATTGCCAGCTATTTCCCAAAATTTCTATGGTATTTCTAGAGAAATCTCCTGCTTTCTGCATTGCCACAGTAGGGGCAACAGAGAGAAACTCTTCAGAAATGTCACAAAATATCTGGAAATAGCTGGCAATGTCTGTGGCTACTACTGTAGGTTCAGGGAACTAAGTCTGGTTTCGTAAGTGACATTGTGCAGATCTCTCACAAGTTTAGTATATTTTCTTTGTACTTTTTCAAGCTGCATAATATCATGGTTCCTAAAAGGGCACCATAATTGAGAGGAGAAATCCAAATGTGGGCGAACATAGACTCTGTATAAGAGCATTAGTACTTTACTATCTCTTGATTTGATATTTAAGCAATAAGGCACGACAAGGTGTGTGTTATTGTGTAATAACATCACTCCTGGGGTGGGTTGAAGCACAAGGTGAAGCCTTATGCTTCCACCACCCCAGGAGTGACATTATTACACAATAACACACACCTTGGAGTGCCTTATTGCAATTATACAATGGCTCGATGTTATACAAAATAAACAAAACATTAAAAATGTTTTTAGCAGATTTTTTGTGTTTTTGAAGAGAAAAAAGTGACAATGTGCTCATGTAAATCCATACAGTGATGTTACTGTGTAATAACATCACTGTTTCAGGCACCCACTGACCAATCAGAATACAGGAAATTTCCTTGCCATGGTATAATTCTCTTTATTGACCAGATAATACTATTGGCCTTGGGAATGGCTCCATTAAACTGTGATTGGGGAAGGGAATCATCTGATACCAAAACCCCTAAACCTTTTTCTGTACTAGTGCTTGTCAACACCCTGTCATCTAATATATATGCATGATAGGGATTGTTATTACTTAGATGCATAACCCTGCACTTATTGTGATTTAATTTCATCCCCCATGTATTGATCCAGTTAGAAATAAGATCAAGATCATTCTGAATGAATGCAGTTAGACCTACAACAGAGGTCAGGTTCCCTACAATATAAGTCAGGTTCTTTACAACAGAGGTCAGGTTCCCTACAATAGAAGTTAGCTTTCAAACAACAGAGGTCAGGTTCCATACAATTAGGTCAGCTTCCCTACAAAAGAGGACACGTTTCCTACAACAGAGGTCAGCTTCCCTACAGGAGAGGTCAGGTTACTTACAATAGAGGTCAGGTTCCTTACAACATAGGTCAGGTTCCCTACAACAGAGGTCAAGTTCCCTACAACAGAAGTTAGCTTCACTACAACAAAGGTCAGGTTCCATACAATAGAGAACCGCTCGAAGTTGGAACATAGTCCACTAATGTTAATATTGTCTGCATATTTAATGGTGTTGGAAAAACAGCTATTAGTTATGTCAGCTATAAAAATCTGGAATAAACAGGGGCCCAAAATGGAGCCCTGTGGAACCCCACTAGTTACAGACCCCAATTCAGAAAGCTGTCCATTTATCATGCTTTTGTGATGACATGGCTTGGTAACTGCAATGCTCTATACCTGTGGCTATTGAGCATTGATCTTTGCCACCTGTAGCTGGTGCAGAATGCAGTGGCCAGGTTGTTGACTGGTCTTTTGAGATCATGTCATATTACACCTGTGCTGCGCTCTCTGCACTGGCTGCCTGATGGGTGGTGGATCATGTTCAAGTTCAGTTTGCTGACCTATAAAAACCTGCACAGAAGGGGCTGAGCTACCTGCAAGACCTAACACAGCTCTACCAGGCATCCTGTCCCCTCTGATCAGCCAACAAGGGTTTGCTGGTAATTCCCAGGGTCTGCCTAAAATCTTCAAGTTCCCATGTTTTTTTGTTCATGGCACTGCTCCTGTGGAATTCATTCCCTCACCCTTTGAGAGAAGCCCCAACAGTGAATGCCTTTAAAGGGGAGCTAAAGAGATTTTTATTCAGACAGGTGTTTCTTCCAGCTAAGTTAGTTGATTTAGGAATCAATCCAAACAGGACTGTATTTTATGTATTTTAATTATTTATATGTAACTGTTCACTTGGACAGCACCTTGAGTCAAAATAAAAAAGAGCGCTTCATTAAATAAAAATGATGATGCTGAAGAAATAATGGGCTAACCATAAGGGAGCCATAGCACAGGCAACAAGCCTTTGTGTTAGGCAACTAAGCGAAACAAAGAGAAAGAAAAAAAACATGTGGTTCTCAAAAGACGTGGCCAGGAAGGTAAGAGAGAAAAGCCTAGTTTTCAAGAGGTACAAGGAAACACAGAGGGGGGAACACAGGGAACTGTATCTGGAAAAGCGGAGGGAGGCAGGGAAAGCAGTAAGGAGATCAAAGGCACAAATGGAGTTAAAAATAGCCCAGGCAATGAAGAAAGGAGATTAGACCTTTCAGATGCATTATTGAAAGAAAGAAGACCGGGGTGGGATTGTAAGTTTAAAAAGAGAGAGAGGGATGTGTGTGGAGTGGGACCTAGAAAAAGCAACAGACCCGAAAAAATACTTTAGTTCAGTGATCACAGAAGAAAAGCAAGAAGAAGAACCATTACTGGATGATAGGGACACCAATGGGAGTGAGGTAGATACCAGCCTATTCATGAGGAAAGAGTCCTAAAGGAACTCAATAATTTGAAAGGTGACAAGGATATGGGGCTGGATGGGATATATCCCAGAATATTAAAAGAAATTAGAGAGGTAGTGGCAGAGCCACTAACAGCCCTATTCAACAAATCAATACAGACAGGGATGGTTACAGGGGACTGGAAGAGGGCAAATGTAGTCTCTCTCTCTCCACAAAAGTGGGAATAGGGAAGAGGCTGGCAAGTATAGACCAATCAGCCTGATCTCAGTGGTGAGGAAATTAATAGTCAGGTTTTCTACAATAGAAGCCTGCTTCCCCACAATAGAGGTCATTTTCTGTACAACAGAGGTCAGATTCCTTACAATACAGGTCAGGTTCCATATAACAAAGATCAGGTTCCTTACAATAGAGGTCAGGTTTCCTACAATAGAGTCCAGCTTCCCCAAAACAGAGGTCAGCTTCCCTACAACAGAGGTCAGGTTCCCTACAATAGAGGTCAGGTTCTTTACAACAGAGGTCAGGTTCCCTACAATAGAAGTTAGCTTTAAAACAACAGTGGTCAGGTATCCTACAACAGAGCTCAGCTTCCCTACAGTAGAGGTCAGGTTCCTTACGAAAGTGGTCAGGTTCCCTACAATAGAGGTCAGATTGCCTACAACACAGGTCAGGTTCCTTACAAAAGAGGTCAGAGTTCCTACAATTGAGGTCAGGTTCCTTACAAGAGAGCTCAGGTTCCCTACAATAGAGGTCAGTTTTCCAACAACACAGGTTAGGTTCCTTACAACAGAGGTCAGCTTCCCTACAACAGAGGTCAGGTACCCTTCAATAGCAGTCAGGTTCCTTACAACAGAGGTCAGGATCCCTACAATAGAGGTCAGCTTCCCTAAAACAGAGGTCAGATTCCCTACACCAGAGCTCAGCTTCTCTACAACAGAGGTCAGGGTCCTTACAAAAGAGGTCAGGTTCCTTACAACAGAGGTCAGGTACCCTTCAATAGCAGTCAGGTTCCTTACAACAGAAGTCAGGATCCCTACAATAGAGGTCAGCTTCCCTAAAACAGAGGTCGGATTCCCTACACCAGAGCTCAGCTTCTCTACAACAGAGGTCAGGTTGACTTACAATAGAGGTCAGGTTTCCTACAATAATGGTCAATTTCCACACAATACAGGTCAGGTTACCTGCAACACAGGGCAGATTCCCTACAACATGGGTCAGTTTCTCTATAAAAGAGATTAGGTTCCTTACAACAGAGATCATGTTCCCTACAATAGAGGTCAACTCCCCTACAATAGAGGTTAGCACCCCTAAACCACAGGCCATATTCTTATATTAGAGGTCAGGTTCCCTACAATGCAGGTCAGGTTCCTTTAAATAGAGGTCACATTCCTTACAACTGAGATCAGGCTCCCAACAATAGAGGTCAGGTTCCCTACAATAGAGGTCACCTTCCCTACAACAAAGGTCAGGTTTCCTACAAAAGAGGCTAGGTTCTGTACAATAGAGGACAGATTCCCTACAATAAAGATCAGCTTCCCCACCAAAGAGGTTAGGTTCCCTACAATAATGGTCAGCTTCCCTGCAATAGAGGTCAGGTTCCCAGCAACAGAGGTCAGCTTTCCCACAACAGAGGTCAGCTTCACTATAAAAGAGATTAGGTTCCCCTATAACAGAGTTCAGGTTCCCAACAAAAAAGGTCAAATTCCCTAGAATACAGGTCAGCTTCCCTACAAGAGAGGTCATGTTCCTTACATTAGATGTCAGGTTCCTTACAACAGAATTCTGATTCCCTACAATAGAAGTCATGTTTCCTACAACAGATGTCAGCTTCCCTACAACAGAAGTCATCTTCCCCACAATGGAGGTCAGGTTTCTTACAATGGAGGTCAGGATAACTACAATACAGGTCAGGTTCCTTACACTAGAGGTCAGGTTCCCTATAATAGAGGTCAGCTTGCTTACAACAGAGGTCAGGTTTTGTACAACAGAGGTCAGCTTCCATACAACAGAGGTCAGATTCCCTAAAATAGAGGTCCCATTCCTTACAATACTGGTCAGGTTCATTACAACAGAGTTCAGGTTCCATACAATAGAGGTCAGCTTCCCTGCAACAGTGGTCAGGTTACCTATGACAGAGGTCAGCTTCCTTACACTAGAGGTCAGGTTCCTTACAATTGAGGTAAGGTTCCCTACAATGGAGGTCAGGTTCCCTGCAACAGAGGTCAGCTGCCCTTCAACAATGGTCTGGTTCCCTTCAGCAAAGGCCAAGTTCCTTACAGTATTGGTCAGGTTTCCTACAATAGAGATCAGTTTCCCCACAATAAAGGACATTTTCCCTACAATAGAGGTCAGGCTCCTAATCATGGAGGTCAGGTTCCATACAATACAGGCCAGGTTCCTTACAATAGTTTTCAAATTGCCTACAACTGAGGTCATGATTCTTATAATAGAGGTAGGTTTCCCTACAATAGAGGTCAGCTTCCCTACAACAGAGGTCAGGTGCCCTACAACAGAGATCAGGTTCCCTACAACATAAGTCAGGTTCCATAAAACAGTGATCAAGTTCCCTACAATAGAGGTCAGCTTCCCTACAACAGAGGTCAGGTTTCCTTACAATAGAGGTCTGGTTTCCTACAAAAATGGTCAACTTCCCTACACTAGAGGTCAGGTTCCCTGCAACAGAGGTCAGTTTCCCTGCAACAGAGGTCAACTTCTGTATAAAAGATATTAGGTACTTATAACATATTTCAGATTCCCTGTAATAGAGGTCAACATCACTACAATAGAGGTCAGCTTCATTACAAAAGAAGTCAGGTTCCCTACAACAGAGGTCTGCTTCCCTACAACAGAAGTTAGCTTCACTACAACAAAGGTCAGGTTCCATACAATAGAGAACAGGATCCCTGTAACAGAGGCCAGGTTCCCTACAGTAGAGGTCAGGTTCCCTTACAATGGAGATCAGGTTCCCTACAATAGAGATCAGGTTCCCTGCAACACAGGCCAGCTTCCCTACAACAGAGGTCAACTTCTCTATAGAAGAGATTAGGTTTCTTACAAGAGAGGTCAGGTTCCCTACAACAGAGATCAACTTCCCTATAATAGAGGTCAGCATCCCAACAACAGAGGTCACATTCTTTATATTAGAGGTCAGCCTCCCTACAACAGAGGTCAGGTTCCCTACAACACAGGTCAGATTCCTTACAATAGAGGTCAGGTTCTTTAGAACAGAGGTCAGGTTCCCTACAAAAGAAGTCATGTTTCCTATGATAGATGTCAGGTTCCTTAAAATGGAGGTCAGGTTCCATTAAACACAGGTCAGGTTCTTTACAATAGTAGTCAGATTCCCTACAGCACAGATCAGGTTCCTTGCAATAGATGACAGATTCACTACAATTGAGTTCAGATTCCTTACAACAGAGGTCAGGTTCCATACAATAGAGGTCAGCTTCCCTACAAAAGAGGACAGGTTTCCTACAACAGAGGTCAGCTTCCCTACAACAGAGGTCAGGTTCCTTACAATATAAATCAAGTTCCTTACAACATAGGTCAGGTTCCCTACAACAGAGGTCAGGTTCCCTACAACAGAAGTTAGCTTCACTACAACAGAGGTCAGGTTCCATACAATAGAGAACAGAATCCCTGTAACAGAGGCCAGGTTCCCTACAGTAGAGGTCAGATTCCCTTACAATAGAGGTCAGGTTCCCTACAATAGAGATCAGGATCCCTGCAACACAGGCCAGCTTCCCTACAACAGAGATCAACTTCTCTATAGAAGAGATTAGGTTTTTAGATAGGTCAGGTTCCTTACACTAGAGGTCAGGTTCCTTACAACATAGGTCAGGTTCCCTACAACAGAGGTCAGGTTCCCAACAACAGAGGTCTCCTTCCCCACAACAAGGTCAGGTTCCCAAAAACAGAGGTCAGGTTCCCGACAACAGAGACCAAGTTCCCTACAACAGTGATCAGATTCCCTAAAACAAAGGTTAAGATCCCTACAATAGAGAACAGGTTCCCAGCAACAGAGGTAATCTTTCCTACAATAGAGGTCAGGTTTCTAACAATGGAGGTCAGGTTCCTTGCAACACAGGTCAGGTTACTTACAATAGAGGTCAGACTCTCTAGAATTGAGGTGAGGTTCCATACAATAGTGGTCTGGTTCTCTACAATAAAGGTCAGCTTCCCTACAGCAGAGGACAGGTTCCCTACAGCAGAGGACAGGTTCCCTACAACAAAGGTCAGCTTCCCTACAACAGAGATCAGGTTCTCCACAACTCAGTTCAGGTTCCTTACAATAGAGGTCAGATTCCCTACAATAGAGGTCAGGTTCCTTACAATACCGGTCAGGTTCATTAGGACAGAGGTCAGCTTCCCTTCAATAGTGGTCAGATTCCCTAAAATTGAGGTTAGGTGCCCTACAACAGAGGTCAGCCTCCCTGCAACAAATGTTTGGTTTCCTATAACAGAGGCCATGTTCCCTACATAGGAAGTCAGGTTTCCTACAATAAAGGTAGCTTCCCTTCAATATAGATCATTGCCCCTACACCAGAAGTCAGAATCCTTACAATGGAGTTCAGGTTCTGTACAACACATGTCAGGTTCCCTACAATAGTAGTCAGATTCCCTACAACTGAGGTTAGGATCCTTACATTACAGGTGAGGTTCCTTGCAACTGTTGTCCTGTTCCTTACAACAGAGGTCAGCTTCCCAACAATGGAGGTCAGGTTTCCTACAACAGGGGTGTGCTTCCCTGAAACAGAGGTCAGGCTCCCTACAACAGAGGTCAGCTTCCCTATAACAGAAGTCAGGTTCTCTACAACCCAGTTCAGGTTCCTTACAATAGAGGTCAGATTTCTTACAACAGAGGTCAAGTTCCCTACAGTAGAGGTAAGGATACCTAGAACAGAGGTCGGCTTCTCTACAAAAATGACCTGGTTCCCTATAATAGAGGTCAGGTTCCCTGCAACACAGGCCAGCTTCCCAACAACATAGGTCAGCTTCTCTATAGAAGAGATTAGGTTCTTTACAAAAGAGGTCAGGTTCCATACAATATAGGTCAACTTCCCTATAATAGCCATCAGTATCCCTACAACAGAGGTCACAATCCTTATATTAGAAGTCAGGTTCCCTACAACAGAGGTCAGGTTTCTTACAATAAAGCTTAGGTTCTTTACAACAGACTTTAAGTTCCCTACCAAAGAAGTCAGGTTTCCTACCATAGAGCTCAGCTTCCCTACAATAGAGGACAGGTGCCCTACAACAGAGGTCAGTTTCCCTACAACAGAGATCAGGTTCCCTACAGTAGTGGTCAGCTTCTTTAAAATAGAGGTCAGATTCCTTACAACAGAGGTCAGGATCCCTACAACAGCAGTGAGCTTCCCTACAACAGAGGTCAGGTTGTCTGCAATAGAGGTCATGTTACTTACAATTGAGGTCAGGTTCCTTACAATAGAGGTCAGGTTCCTCACAACAGAGGTCAGGTTCCCTACAATAAAAGGTCAGCTTCCTGCCAAAAGAGGTATGGTTCCCTACAACAGAGGCCAGGTTCCCTACAGTAGAACTCAGATTCCCTAAAATAAGAGGTCAGGTTCCCTATAACAGAGTTCATGTTCCCTGCAACAGAGTTCAGCTTCCCTACAACAGAGGTAAGTTTCCCTACAACAGACATCAGGTTCCTTACAATAGAGGTCAGGTTCCCTATAATATACAGTAGGTCAAGTTCCCCACAATAATGGTTGGCTTCCGTACAATAGAGGTGAGGATCCTTGCAACAGAGGTCAGCATCCCTACAACAGAGGTTAGCCTCTCCATAAAAACAATTAGGTTCCTTTCACAACAGGTCAAGATCCCTACAATTGTGGTCAGCTTGCCTTCAAGAGAGGTCTGTTCCTTGTAACAGGACAATTAACAAAAATAAATAAAGAACTTTGAGAAATTTTACAACAGCCCGAGTGGAGTATTTTTTGCCTCCCCCCCCCACATTTTTGAACATTAACACTGACTTAGTCCTATAAGGGGAACCATTCAATAAACTGTCTTAACAGTATCCCATTACCCATTGAGTGAAACATTATAGCTACACACCTCTCGCCTACTTACAATGGAGGTCAGGTTCCCATCAACAAATGTCAGGTTCCCCACAATAGAGGTCAGGTTCCCTACAATAATGGTTGGCTTCCTTACAATAGACGTGAGGATCCCTGAAACAGAGGTCAGGTTCCCTACAACAGAGGTCAGCGTCTCTATGAAAGAAACTAGGTTCCTTTCAACATAGGTCAGATTCTCTACAATAGAGGTCAAGATCCCTATAAATGAGGCCAGCTTCCCTTCAACAGAGGTCTGTTCCTTATTACAGAGGTCAGGTCCCCTACAACACTGGTCAGGTTCCTTTTAATAGAGGTCAGTTTCCTTACAATATAGGCAAGGTTCCTTACAACAGAATTCAGGTTCCCAAAAATAGAAGGCAGGTTTTCCACAATAGAGGTTAAGTCAAGTCAAATTTATTAAACATATGTATAATAAATATCACTTTGTTACATATAAAAAGGGAGTAACACATATCAACACATTAAAAGAGAAAGGAAAAAAGCATCTGTTAAAATTCATTTCAACAACTTCATTTGTTTTATAATTACTGCACAAATCTTAATCATATAACTCCTATCCTTATAATAACAACGTTTACCTTTGGCACTGCCTAATTATCCCCTCATATGGCCATTTCCACTAGCTGCATACTGTATAACAGATTGTGCAAATTTTGCAATGGCAAATATTACTGGTTCAGATGTTGACTTAAGTAATCTAAAAGTCTTGGCCCTTATATATTCTTCTTCTCGACATTCCTTTAGTGGCAAAATCCATTTTCTCCTAGTTTATCAAAAACAGGGCATTCAACGATTATGTGCAGTATTTCCCATTTACTATTTTCACTGCAGTAATATGATATAGGACTACTGCTCCACCTGGTATATAATTTGTCCCCCAAATTCACTTGCTGTATCCAAAATTTACATAAAGCTTTTCTATGATTTACATTATTGCAGAATCAGAAATATTTTTCTATTGCAAATAAATGTTTTATATTTTTATAAATCTTCCCTTCTCCACATTCATGCCGGGTCTCCAAATCTTGTGCAGCCATAACATCAGTCGATCTTTGAATGGCCTGACGTTTGAATAATGAGATACCTCTATGTGAATACGCAATATTATTTCTCTCTAAACCAAGTTTATTTAAGACATCATTGAGCTTAAAAGCCCATGTCTCTGTTCCCCTAAGATTTTCCTCAACTTCCTCCAAAAATGAAAGGCTACACAGATTAGGTACATTGGAAGTGGTTATTTGAAACCAGAACTTTATTGCTCTCTTTTAATCCTTGTTTTAATAGCATAAATGCCAGTCTCTGCCCTAATCATAGCACTGTGGGTATACATAGAGACCCCCAGAAGTTTTTTAAGGAACTGGTTTTGTATTGCCTCTAGGTCATTTGTTACGAGAGAATACCCCATATATCTGAGGCATATAAAAGCTGTGCATTAACTTTTGCCTTATAGCACCTTACATTTGGGCCACATACAAATTATGTGCATTTGTGTTGGCAAATCTGTCTATTGCCTACAAAGATCTGGTTGACTTTTCTTTTATCTTACAGAAATGTGTTTTCCAAGTCAATTATTTAGTAAACCATACTCCAAGGTAACAAAATAAATGTACCTCCTCAAAGTTTTAATTCATTAAATTACATTTTCTTGGTTTTGAATTACCAGTCTCAAAGACCAATATATTTGTCTTTTCTGTATTTAACTCAAGGTCAGTCCCCTCTAATGAATTTATAACTGATCCTAATGCTCTTTTCAAGCCTAACTAAGTTTGAGAAAGAATAATTGCATCGTCTGCATATAACATAATATTTATTGGTAGATTTTTTATTCTAGGTGAGAAAGTTTTGACTTCTTGCAATTTTTCTACTATGGTTTCAATATAAATATTAAAGAGTGTTGGTGCAAGCAAACAACCTTGTCTAACCCCAAGCTTGATATCCAAAGAGTCTGCACAGGCCCCATCTTTGGTGTATTTTATCACTATTGTAGTATTTTTATGGAGCAACTTAATCAAATTAAGCAATTTCTTTTCTGTCCCTTTGCTTTCCAGGCTTTCCCATAAGAGCGTTCTATTAACACTGTCAAATGCTGACTTCATATCTATAAATGCAACACATACTTTCCCCTTATTTTTTCTCACATATTTATTTACTAAGTGTACCAGAGTAAACATTGTATCTAATGTAGATCTCTGTTGCCTAAAACCAGACTGGAATATAGATATTATATTCGTTTCCTCAACCCATATCTCCAGTCCGGATAACAGAAGTCTCAAAAAGATTTTGGAGGTAATACTTAATAATGTAATGAGTCTATAATTACTTGGCTCATCAGTTCTATCTTTCTTGTGTATAGGCACAACCAGGCCCATATTCCAACTTGAAGACACTCTTTCTATCTTCACTAGATAATTAAATATTGGTGTCAATAATTCTACCCACCATCCTGGGTCTGAATGGTATATCTCTGCCTCTAGTTCATCCACGCTGGGGGCCTTATTATTTCTTTGTGCTTTTATTGCTATAACTACCTCCTCTACAGTAAAATCACACCATACTTCCTTCTCATTAACATTGCCCTCTGCATTTCCCTTAGTACCAGTTACCACTTGTACTATAGATTCTTGGTCAACTCTGAATATATTTTTAAAATGTGCTAGCCATACTTATGGGGAAGTATGTGCCTCTATATTCAATCTCAAATTCTCCATCTCATGTGCTACAAAATTCCAAATGTTTTTGCATCCTTTTCCACAATTGACTCCTGAAGGGCCTGCCAGAGGGCATCTGAGCATTTTTGTTTTTTTATTATTCATTAAAGCCCTATATTCTTGCCTTAAATAAATATAGGCAGTCTTATCTTGTAATTGTTTTGTTTTTTTGCATCTTCTGCCCTGCTTAGCCATCCTTGCTTTAGCTTTCTCACAGTCTTTGTCAAACCATTCTGCTATTCCTTTTATCTTGTTCATTTGTCTTATACTTCTATATGTATTTGGCTTCCTTAGTTCTGCTAGAACTATCCTCTCACACCCCTCAAAATACTCACTTTCATCTTTCACTTGTCCCACAAGTTCTTCACACCCTTTAATACCAGCATTAAAAAATCCGATACTTAATCTTTTTCTTTGCTAGATTACAGTATCCTGTATAAGATTTTGCACCCTTGCTTGTATTTCTAATGTCCATTTTATTCTCTTTTTATTGGTCACTAACATATTTTCATTTGCCATATAGAGGTCAGCTTCCCTACAATAGAGGTCAGCTTAACTACAACAGAGATCAGGATCCCAACAATAGAGGTCATGTTCCTTATAGAAGAGGTCATGTTCCCTTCAACAGAGGTCAGGTTCCCTACAACAGCGGTCAAGTTCCTTTCAATAGAGGTCAGGTTACCTACAACAGGGGTCTGGTTCCCTAAAACACTGGTCAGGTTCCCAACAACAGAGGTCAGCTTAACTACAACAGAGGTCAGGTTCCCTTACAATAGAGGTCAGGTTCCCTACAATAATGGTTAGATTCCCTAAAACAGAGGTCAGCTTCCCCACAATGGAGGTCTGGTTCCTACAACAGAGGTCATGTTCCTTACAATAGAGGTCAGGTTTATTACAACAGTGGTCAAGTTCCCTACTATAGAGGTCAGGATACCTAGAACAGAGGTCAGCTTCTCCAAAAATGCCAGGTTCCCTACAATAGAGGTCAGGTTCCTGCAACACAAGCCAGCTTCCCTACAACACAGGTCAGCTTCTCTATAAAAGAGATTAGGTTTCTTACAAAAGAGATCAGATTCTGTACAATAGAGGTCAACATCACTATAATAACAGTCAGTGACCCTACAATAGAGGTCACAATCTTCATATTGGAAGTCAGGTTTTCTACAATAGAGGTCAGGTTCCTTATAATAGAGGTTATGTTCTTTACAACAGAGATCAGGTTCCCTACAAAAGAAGTCTGGTTTCCTATAATAGAGCTCAGCTTCCCTACAATAGAGGTCAGGTTCCCTACAATAGTGGTGAAGTTTCTCACAACAGAGGTCAGGTTCCTTACATCAGAGGTCAGGATCCCTACAACAGTGATCAGCTTCCCTACAACAGAGGTCATGTTCCTTATAGCACAGTTCAGGTTCCTTATAATAGCGGTCAGGTTTCTTACAGCATATGTCTGGTTCTCTACAATAGAGGTCAGGTTCCCTACAACAGAAGTCAGCTTCACTACAACAAAGGTCAGGTTCTGTACAATACAGGCCAGGATCCCTGCAACGGAGACCAGGTTCCCTACAGTAGAGGTCAGATTCCCTAAAATAGAGGTCAGGTTCTCTACCACAGAGTTCAGCTTCACTACAACTGAGGTCAGCTGCTCTATAGAAGTGATAATGTTCCTTGCAACAGAGGTCAGGTTCCCTACATTAGAGGTCAACTTCCCTATAATAGACTTCACCGTCCCTACAACAGACATCACATTTCTTATATTACAGAACAGCTTTCCTACAGCAGTGGTCAGGTTCCCTACAACAGAAGTCTGGTTTCTTACAATAGAGGTCAGGTTCTTTAGAATAGAGGTCAGGTTCCCTACAAAAGAAGTCAGGTTCCCTGCAATAGAGGTCAACTTCACTACAAAAGAAGACAGGTTCCTTACAATAGAGGTAAACTTCTCTATAAAAGAGGACAGGTTCCCAACAACAGAGGTCAGCTTCCTACAAGAGAGGTCAGGTTCATTGTAATAGAGGTCAGGTTCCTTACAACATAGGTCAGGTTCCTACAATAGAGGTCAGGTTCCCTACAACACAGGTCAGGTTCCTTACAATAGAGGTCAGATTACCTACAGCAGAGGTCAGCTTCCTTATAATAGATGTCAGATTCCCTACAATTGAGGTTAGGTTCCTTACAATAGAGGTCAACTTCTCTACAAAACAAGACAGGTTCCTTACAATGAGGTAAATTTCTCTATAAAAGAGGACAAGTTCCCAACAACAGAGATCAGCTTCCTCACAAGAGGTCACATTCCTTACAACATAGGTCAGATTCCCTACAATAGAGGTTATGTTTACTACAACAGAGGTCACCTCCCTAGAACAAGGTGAGGTTCCCTAAAACAGAAGTCAGGTTCCCAACAACAGATGCCAGGTTAATTACAATACTGTAGATGTCAGATTCCTTACAGCAGAGACTAGGATCCTACAATAATGGTTAGCTTCCCTAAAATAGAGGTCAGGTTCCCAGCAACAGAGGACTGCTTCCAGCACAACAGAGGTCAGCTTTGCTATGAAAAGATTAGGTTACGTACAGTAGAGGTCAGGTTCCTACAATAGAGGTCAGGTTCCCAACAATACACGTCTGGTTCCCTACAATAGAGGTCAAGTTTCCTACAGTAGTGGTCACTTCCCAACAATTGATATCATGTTCCTTACATTAGAGGCCAGGTTCCCTACAACACAGGTCAGGTTCCATACAATAGATATCCGATTCCTTACAACAGAATTCAGGTTCCCTATAATTGGAGTCAGGTTTCCTACAATAGACATCAACTTTCCCACAACAGAGGTCATCCTCCCTCCAATAGAGGTTAGGTTCCCTAAACAGTGGTCAGGTTTCTTAGAATAGAGATCAGGTTACATACAACAGAGGTCAGGTTCCCTAAAACACTGGTTAGGTTCCTTACAATAGAGGTCAGCTTAACTACAACAGAGGTCAGTTTCCCTAAAATAGAGGTCAGGTTCCCTGCAACAGAGATCAGCTTCCCTGTAACAGAGGTCAGCATCTCTATAAAAAGGATTAGGTACTTACAACATAGGTCAGATTCCCTGCAATAGAGATCAACAACTCTACAATAGAGGTCAGCTACCCTACAACAGAAGTCAGGTTCGCTACAACACAGGTCAGGTTTCTTACAACATATGTCAGGTTCCCTGCAATAGAGGTCAGGTTCCCTTCAACAGAAGTCAGCTTCACTACAACAAAGTTCAGGTTACATGCAATAGAGGCCAGGATCCTTGCAACAGAGGCCGGTTCCCTACAGTAAAGGCCAGGTGCCCTACAACAGAGGTCAGATTCCTGAAACAGTGTTCAGCTGTACTAAAACAAAGGTCAGGTTCCTTACTATAGAGGTCAGGTTCCGACAATAGAGGTTAGGTTTTCGGCAACACAGGCCAGCTTCCCACAATAGAGGTCATTTGCTCTACAGAAGTGGTTTGGTTCTTTGCAACAGAGGTCAGGTTCCCACAATAGAGGACAACTTCCAAATAATAGAGGTTAGCATCCCTACAACTAAGATCACATTTCTTATAATAGAGGTCAGCTTCCTACAACAGAGATTAGGTTCCCACAACAGAGGTCTGGTTCCTTACAACAGAGGTCAGGTTCTTTAGAACAGAGGTCAGGTTCCCTACAAAAAAGTCAGGTTTCCTGTGATAGAGGTCAGGTTCCTTACAATGGAGGTTAGGTTCCCTACAACACAGGTAAGGTTCCTTTCAATAGAGATCAGATTCCCTACAGCAGAGGTCTGGTTCCTTACAATAGATGTCAGATTCCATACAATTGATGCCAGGTTCCTTACAACAGAGGTCAGATTCCCTACAATAGAGGCCAGCTTCCCTACAAGAGAGGTCAGGTGCTTAAAATAGTAGTCAGGTTCCTTACAACATAGGGCAGGTTCCCTACAACAGAGGTAAGCTTCCTACAACAAGGTCAGGTTTCCTAAAACAGTGTCAGGTTCCCGACAACAGAGGCCTGGTTCCTTATGTTAGAGGTCAGATTCCTTACAACAGAAACCAGGATCAATTCAATAATGGTCAGCTTCCCTAAAATAGAGGTCAGATTCTCAGCAACAGAGGACAGCTTCCCTACAACAGATGTAAGCTTTGCTATGAAAAAGTTTGGGTTCCTTACAGTAGAGGTCAGATTTCCTACAATACATGTCAACTTCCCAACAACAGAGGTTCACTTCCCTACAATTGATTTAATGTTCCTTACATTAGAGGTCAGGTTCCCAACAACACAGGTCAGGTTCCTATTAATAGACATCAAGTTCCTTACAACAGAATTCAGGTTCCCTATAATAGGAGTCAGGGTTTCTACAATAGACATCAACTTCCCCACTACAGAGGTCATCTTCCCTAAAATAGAGGTCAGGTTTCCTACAATGGAGCTCAGGTTCCCTGCAACACAGTTACGGTTCCTTACATTAGAGGTCATACTCCCTACAATTGAGGTCAGGTTCCTTACAATAGTGGTCTGGTTCCCTACAACAGAGGTCAGCTTCCCTCATCAAAGCTCTGGTTTCCTACAATAGAGGTCAGGTTCCTTACAATGGAGGTCAGGTTGGTACAACACATGTCAGGTTCCCTACAATAGTAGTTAGATTCTACAATTGAGGTCAGGATAGTAATAATAGAGGTGAGGTTCCTTACAACTGAGATCTTGTCCCTTACAACAGAGTTCAGCATCCCAACAACAGAGGTCAGGTTCCCTACAACAGAGGTGAACTTTCTTAAAACAGAGCTCAGGTTCCCTGCAACAGAGGTCAGCTTCTCTGCAACAGAAGTCAGGATCTCTACAACACAGTTCATGTTCCTTACAATCGAGGTCAGGTTTCTTATAACAGGTGTCAGGTTCCCAACAATAGATGTCAGGACACCTTGAACAGAGGTCAGCTTCTCTACAAAAAAGGCTAGGTTCCTTACAATAGGGGTCAGGTTCCCTGCAACACAGGCCAGCTTCCCTACAACATAGGTCAGCTTCTCTATAAAAGAGATTAGATTCATTACAATAGAGGTCAGGTTCCCATCAACAGAGGTCAGGTTCCCTACAACAGAGGTCAGGTTCCTTACAATAATGGTCAGCTTCCGTACATTATAGGTGAAGATCCATGCAGCAGAGGTCAGCTTCCCTACAACAGAGGTCAGCGTCTCTATGAAAGAAACTAGGTTCCTTTCAACATAGGTCAGATTCTCTACAATAGAGGTCAAGATCCCTATAATTGAGGCCAGCTTCCCTTCAACAGAGGTCTGTTCCTTATTACAGAGATCAGGTCCCCTACAACACTGGTCAGGTTCCTTTTAATAGAGGTCAGTTTCCTTACAATATAGGCAAGTTTCCTTACAACAGAATTCAGGTTCCCAAAAATAGAAGTCAGGTTTTCCACAATAGAGGTTAAGTCAAGTCAAATTTATTAAACATATGTATAATAAATATCACTTTGTTACATATAAAAAGGGAGTAACACATATCAACACATTAAAAGAGAAAGGAAAAAAGCATCTGTTAAAATTCATTTCAACAACTTCATTTGTTTTATAATTACTGAACAAATCTTAATCATATAACTCCTATCCTTATAATAACAACAATGTTTACCTTTGGCACTGCCTAATTATCCCCTCATATGGCCATTTCCACTAGCTGCATACTGTATAACAGATTGTGCAAATTTTGCAATGGCAAATATTACTGGTTCAGATGTTGACTTAAGTAATCTAAAGTCTTGGCCCTTATATATTCTTCTTCTCGACATTCCCTTAGTGGCAAAATCCATTTCTCCTAGTTTATCAAAAACAGGGCATTCAACGATTATGTGCAGTATTTCCCATTTACTATTTTCACTGCAGTAATATGATATAGGACTACTGCTCCACCTGGTATATAATTTGTCCCCAAATTCACTTGCTGTATCCAAAATTTACATAAAGCTTTTCTATGATTTACATTATTGCAGAATCAGAAATATTTTTCTACTGCAAATAAATGTTTTATATTTTATAAATCTTCCTTCTCCACATTCATGCCGGGTCTCCAAATCTTGTGCAGCCATAACATCAGCCGATCTTTGAATGGCCTGACTTTTGAATAATGAGATACCTCTATGTGAATACAAATATTATTTCTCTCTAAACCAAGTTTATTTAAGACATCATTGAGCTTAAAGCCCATGTCTCTGTTCCCTAAGATTTTCCTCAACTTCCTCCAAAAATGAAAGGCACAGATTAGGTACATTGGAAGTAGTTATTTGAAACCAGAACTTTATTGCTCTCTTTTAATCCTTGTTTTAATAGCATAAATGCCAGTCTCTGCCTAATCATAGCACTGTGGGTATACATAGAGACCCCCAAGTTTTTTAAGGAACTGGTTTTGTATTGCCTCTAGGTCATTTGTTACGCAGAGAATACCCCATATATCTGAGGCATATAAAAGCTGTGCATTAACTTTTGCCTTATAGTACCTTACTTGGGCCACATACAAATCATGTGCATTTGTGTTGGCAAATCTGTCTATTGCCTACAAAGATCTGGTTGACTTTTCTTTTATCTTACAGAAATGTGTTTTCCAAGTCAATTATTTAGTAAACCATACTCCAAGGTAACAAAATAAATTTACCTCCTCAAAGTTTTAATTCATTAAATTACATTTTCTTGGTTTTGAATTACCAGTCTCAAAGACCAATATATTTGTCTTTTCTGTATTTAACTCAAGGTCAGTCCCCTCTAATGAATTTATAACTGATCCTAATGCTCTTTTCAAGCCTAACTAAGTTTGAGAAAGAATAATTGCATCGTCCTGCATATAACATAATATTTATTGGTAGATTTTTATTCTAGGTGAGAAAGTTTTGACTTCTTGCAATTTTCTACTATGGTTTCAATATAAATATTAAGAGTGTTGGTGCAAGCAAACAACCTTGTCTAACCCCAAGCTTGATATCCAAAGAGTCTACACAGGCCCCATCTTTGGTGTATTTTATCACTATTGTAGTATTTTTATGGAGCAACTTAATCAAATTAAGCAATTTCTTTTCTGTCCCTTTGCTTCCAGGCTTTCCCATAAGAGACTTCTATTAACACTGTCAAATGCTGACTTCATATCTATAAATGCAACACATACTTTCCTCTTATTTTTTCTCACATATTTATTTACTAAGTGTACCAGAGTAAACATTGTATCTAATGTAGATCTCTGTTGCCTAAAACCAGACTGGAATATAGATATTATATTCGTTTCCTCAACCCATATCTCCAGTCCGGATAACAGAAGTCTCAAAAAGATTTTGGAGGTAATACTTAATAATGTAATGAGTCTATAATTACTTGGCTCATCAGTTCTATCTTTCTTGTGTATAGGCACAACCAGGCCCATATTCCAACTTGAAGACACTCTTTCTATCTTCATAGATAATTAAATATTGGTGTCAATAATTCTACCCACCATCCTGGGTCTGAATGGTATATCTCTGCCTCTAGTTCATCCACGCTGGGGGCCTTATTATTTCTTTGTGCTTTTATTGCTATAACTACCTCCTCTACAGTAAAATCACACCATACTTCCTTCTCATTAACATTGCCCTCTGCATTTCCCTTAGTACCAGTTACCACTTGTACTATAGATTCTTGGTCAACTCTGAATATATTTTAAAATGTGCTAGCCATACTTATGGGAAGTATGTGCCTCTATATTCAATCTCAAATTCTCCATCTCATGTGCTACAAAATTCCAAATGTTTTGCATCCTTTTCACAATTGACTCCTGAAGGGCCTGCCAGAGGGCATCTGAGCATTTTGTTTTTATTATTCATTAAAGCCCTATATTCTTGCCTTAAGTAAATATAGGCAGTCTTATCTTGTAATTGTTTTGTTTTTTGCATCTTCTGCCCTGCTTAGCCATCCTTGCTTTAGCTTTCTCACAGTCTTTGTCAAACCATTCTGCTATTCCTTTTATCTTGTTCATTTGTCTTATACTTCTATGTATTTGGCTTCCTTAGTTCTGCTAGAACTATCCTCTCACACCCTCAAAATACTCACTTTCATCTTTCACTTGTCCCACAAGTTCTTCACACCCTTTAATACCAGCATTAAAAATCCGATACTTAATCTTTTTCTTTGCTGGATTACAGTATCCTGTATAAGATTTTGCACCCTTGCTTGTATTTCTAATGTCCATTTTATTCTCTTTTTATTGGTCACTAACATATTTTCATTTGCCATATAGAGGTCAGCTTCCCTACAATAGAGGTCAGCTTAACTACAACAGAGATCAGGATCCCAACAATAGAGGTCATGTTCCTTATAGAAGAGGTCATGTTCCCTTCAACAGAGGTCAGGTTCCCTACAACAGTGGTCAAGTTCCTTTCAATAGAGGTCAGGTTACCTACAACAGGGGTCTGGTTCCCTAAAACACTGGTCAGGTTCCCAACAACAGAGGTCAGCTTAACTACAACAGAGGTCAGGTTCCCTTACAATAGAGGTCAGGTTCCCTACAATAATGGTTAGATTCCCTAAAACAGAGGTCAGCTTCCCCACAATGGAGGTCTGGTTCCCTACAACAGAGGTCATGTTCCTTACAATAGAGGTCAGGTTTATTACAACAGTGGTCAAGTTCCCTACTATAGAGGTCAGGATACCTAGAACAGAGGTCAGCTTCTCTGCAAAAAATGCCAGGTTCCCTACAATAGAGGTCAGGTTCCCTGCAACACAAGCCAGCTTCCCACAACACAGGTCAGCTTCTCTAAAAGAGATTAGGTTTCTTACAAAAGAGATCAGATTCTGTACAATAGAGGTCAACATCACTATAATAACAGTCAGTGACCCTACAATAGAGGTCACAATCTTCATATTGAAGTCAGGTTTTCTACAATAGAGGTCAGGTTCCTTATAATAGAGGTTATGTTCTTTACAACAGAGATCAGGTTCCCTACAAAAGAAGTCTGGTTTCCTATAATAGAGCTCAGCTTCCCTACAATAGAGGTCAGGTTCCCTACAATAGTGGTGAAGTTTCTCACAACAGAGGTCAGGTTCCTTACATCAGAGGTCAGGATCCCTACAACAGTGATCAGCTTCCCTACAACAGAGGTCATGTTCCTTATAGCACAGTTCAGGTTCCTTATAATAGCGGTCAGGTTTCTTACAGCATATGTCTGGTTCTCTACAATAGAGGTCAGGTTCCCTACAACAGAAGTCAGCTTCACTACAACAAAGGTCAGGTTCTGTACAATACAGGCCAGGATCCTGCTACGCGGAGACCAGGTTCCCTACAGTAGAGGTCAGATTCCTAAAATAGAGGTCAGGTTCTCTACCACAGAGTTCAGCTTCACTACAACTGAGGTCAGCTGCTCTATAGAAGTGATAATGTTCCTTGCAACAGAGGTCAGGTTCCCTACATTAGAGGTCAACTTCCCTATAATAGACTTCACCGTCCCTACAACAGACATCACATTTCTTATATTACAGAACAGCTTTCCTACAGCAGTGGTCAGGTTCCCTACAACAGAAGTCTGGTTTCTTACAATAGAGGTCAGGTTCTTTAGAATAGAGGTCAGGTTCCCTACAAAAGAAGTCAGGTTCCCTGCAATAGAGGTCAACTTCACTACAAAAGAAGACAGGTTCCTTACAATAGAGGTAAACTTCTCTATAAAAGAGGACAGGTTCCCAACAACAGAGGTCAGCTTCCCTACAAGAGAGGTCAGGTTCATTGTAATAGAGGTCAGGTTCCTTACAACATAGGTCAGGTTCCCTACAATAGAGGTCAGGTTCCCTACAACACAGGTCAGGTTCCTTACAATAGAGGTCAGATTACCTACAGCAGAGGTCAGCTTCCTTATAATAGATGTCAGATTCCCTACAATTGAGGTTAGGTTCCTTACAATAGAGGTCAACTTCTCTACAAAACAAGACAGGTTCCTTACAATAGAGGTAAATTTCTCTATAAAAGAGGACAAGTTCCCAACAACAGAGATCAGCTTCCCTACAAGAGAGGTCACATTCCTTACAACATAGGTCAGATTCCCTACAATAGAGGTTATGTTTACTACAACAGAGGTCACCTCCCCTAGAACAAGGTGAGGTTCCCTAAAACAGAAGTCAGGTTCCCAACAACAGATGCCAGGTTAATTACAATACTGTAGATGTCAGATTCCTTACAGCAGAGACTAGGATCCCTACAATAATGGTTAGCTTCCCTAAAATAGAGGTCAGGTTCCCAGCAACAGAGGACTGCTTCCACACAACAGAGGTCAGCTTTGCTATGAAAAAGATTAGGTTACGTACAGTAGAGGTCAGGTTCCCTACAATAGAGGTCAGGTTCCCAACAATACACGTCTGGTTCCCTACAATAGAGGTCAAGTTTCCTACAGTAGTGGTCACTTCCCAACAATTGATATCATGTTCCTTACATTAGAGGCCAGGTTCCCTACAACACAGGTCAGGTTCCATACAATAGATATCCGATTCCTTACAACAGAATTCAGGTTCCCTATAATTGGAGTCAGGTTTCCTACAATAGACATCAACTTTCCCACAACAGAGGTCATCCTCCCTCCAATAGAGGTTAGGTTCCTAAACAGTGGTCAGGTTTCTTAGAATAGAGATCAGGTTACATACAACAGAGGTCAGGTTCCCTAAAACACTGGTTAGGTTCCTTACAATAGAGGTCAGCTTAACTACAACAGAGGTCAGTTTCCCTAAAATAGAGGTCAGGTTCCCTGCAACAGAGATCAGCTTCCCTGTAACAGAGGTCAGCATCTCTATAAAAAGGATTAGGTACTTACAACATAGGTCAGATTCCCTGCAATAGAGATCAACAACTCTACAATAGAGGTCAGCTACCCTACAACAGAAGTCAGGTTCGCTACAACACAGGTCAGGTTTCTTACAACATATGTCAGGTTCCCTGCAATAGAGGTCAGGTTCCCTTCAACAGAAGTCAGCTTCACTACAACAAAGTTCAGGTTACATGCAATAGAGGCCAGGATCCTTGCAACAGAGGCCGGTTCCTACAGTAAAGGCCAGGTGCCCTACAACAGAGGTCAGATTCCCTGAAACAGTGTTCAGCTGTACTAAAACAAAGGTCAGGTTCCCTTACTATAGAGGTCAGGTTCCCGACAATAGAGGTTAGGTTTTCGGCAACACAGGCCAGCTTCCCCACAATAGAGGTCATTTGCTCTACAGAAGTGGTTTGGTTCTTTGCAACAGAGGTCAGGTTCCCTACAATAGAGGACAACTTCCAAATAATAGAGGTTAGCATCCCTACAACTAAGATCACATTTCTTATAATAGAGGTCAGCTTCCCTACAACAGAGATTAGGTTCCCTACAACAGAGGTCTGGTTCCTTACAACAGAGGTCAGGTTCTTTAGAACAGAGGTCAGGTTCCCTACAAAAAAGTCAGGTTTCCTGTGATAGAGGTCAGGTTCCTTACAATGGAGGTTAGGTTCCCTACAACACAGGTAAGGTTCCTTTCAATAGAGATCAGATTCCCTACAGCAGAGGTCTGGTTCCTTACAATAGATGTCAGATTCCATACAATTGATGCCAGGTTCCTTACAACAGAGGTCAGATTCCCTACAATAGAGGCCAGCTTCCCTACAAGAGAGGTCAGGTGCTTAAAATAGTAGTCAGGTTCCTTACAACATAGGGCAGGTTCCCTACAACAGAGGTAAGCTTCCCTACAACAAGGTCAGGTTTCCTAAAACAGTGTCAGGTTCCCGACAACAGAGGCCTGGTTCCTTATGTTAGAGGTCAGATTCCTTACAACAGAAACCAGGATCAATTCAATAATGGTCAGCTTCCCTAAAATAGAGGTCAGATTCTCAGCAACAGAGGACAGCTTCCCTACAACAGATGTAAGCTTTGCTATGAAAAAGTTTGGGTTCCTTACAGTAGAGGTCAGATTTCCTACAATACATGTCAACTTCCCAACAACAGAGGTTCACTTCCCTACAATTGATTTAATGTTCCTTACATTAGAGGTCAGGTTCCCAACAACACAGGTCAGGTTCCTATTAATAGACATCAAGTTCCTTACAACAGAATTCAGGTTCCCTATAATAGGAGTCAGGGTTTCTAATAGACATCAACTTCCCCACTACAGAGTCATCTTCCTAAAATAGAGGTCAGGTTTCCTACAATGGAGCTCAGGTTCCTGCAACACAGTTACGGTTCCTTACATTAGAGGTCATACTCCCTACAATTGAGGTCAGGTTCCTTACAATAGTCTGGTTCCCTACAACAGAGGTCAGCTTCCCTCATCAAAGCTCTGGTTTCCTACAATAGAGGTCAGGTTCCTTACAATGGAGGTCAGGTTCGGTACAACACATGTCAGGTTCCCTACAATAGTAGTTAGATTCCCTACAATTGAGGTCAGGATAGTAATAATAGAGGTGAGGTTCCTTACAACTGAGATCTTGTCCCTTACAACAGAGTTCAGCATCCCAACAACAGAGGTCAGGTTCCCTACAACAGAGGTGAACTTTCTTAAAACAGAGCTCAGGTTCCCTGCAACAGAGGTCAGCTTCTCTGCAACAGAAGTCAGGATCTCTACAACACAGTTCATGTTCCTTACAATCGAGGTCAGGTTTCTTATAACAGGTGTCAGGTTCCCAACAATAGATGTCAGGACACCTTGAACAGAGGTCAGCTTCTCTACAAAAGGCTAGGTTCCTTACAATGGGGTCAGGTTCCCTGCAACAGGGCCAGCTTCCCTACAACATAGGTCAGCTTCTCTATAAAGAGATTAGATTCATTACAATAGAGGTCAGGTTCCCATCAACAGAGGTCAGGTTCCCTACAACAGAGGTCAGGTTCCTTACAATAATGGTCAGCTTCCGTACATTATAGGTGAAGATCCATGCAGCAGAGGTCAGCTTCCTACAACAGAGGTCACGCTCTATGAAAGAAACTAGGTTCCTTTCAACATAGGTCAGATTCTCTACAATAGAGGTCAAGATCCCTATAATTGAGGCCAGCTTCCCTTCAACAGAGGTCTGTTCCTTATTACAGAGATCAGGTCCCCTACAACACTGGTCAGGTTCCTTTTAATAGAGGTCAGTTTCCTTACAATATAGGCAAGTTTCCTTACAACAGAATTCAGGTTCCCAAAAATAGAAGTCAGGTTTTCCACAATAGAGGTTAAGTCAAGTCAAATTTATTAAACATATGTATAATAAATATCACTTTGTTACATATAAAAGGGAGTACACATATCAACACATTAAAGAGAGAAAGAAAAAGCATCTGTTAAAATTCATTTCAACAACTTCATTTGTTTTATAATTACTGAACAAATCTTAATCATATAACTCCTATCCTTATAATAACAACAATGTTTACCTTTGGCACTGCCTAATTATCCCCTCATATGGCCATTTCCACTAGCTGCATACTGTATAACAGATTGTGCAAATTTTGCAATGGCAAATATTACTGGTTCAGATGTTGACTTAAGTAATCTAAAAGTCTTGGCCCTTATATATTCTTCTTCTCGACATTCCCTTAGTGGCAAAATCCATTTCTCCTAGTTTATCAAAAACAGGGCATTCAACGATTATGTGCAGTATTTCCCATTTACTATTTTCACTGCAGTAATATGATATAGGGACTACTGCTCCACCTGGTATATAATTTGTCCCCAAATTCACTTGCTGTATCCAAAATTTACATAAAGCTTTTCTATGATTTACATTATTGCAGAATCAGAAATATTTTTCTACTGCAAATAAATGTTTTATATTTTTATAAATCTTCCCTTCTCCACATTCATGCCGGGTCTCCAAATCTTGTGCAGCCATAACATCAGCCGATCTTTGAATGGCCTGACTTTTGAATAATGAGATACCTCTATGTGAATACACAATATTATTTCTCTCTAAACCAAGTTTATTTAAGACATCATTGAGCTTAAAAGCCCATGTCTCTGTTCCCCTAAGATTTTCCTCAACTTCCTCCAAAAATGAAAGGCTACACAGATTAGGTACATTGGAAGTAGTTATTTGAAACCAGAACTTTATTGCTCTCTTTTAATCCTTGTTTTAATAGCATAAATGCCAGTCTCTGCCCTAATCATAGCACTGTGGGTATACATAGAGACCCCCAGAAGTTTTTTAAGGAACTGGTTTTGTATTGCCTCTAGGTCATTTGTTACGCAGAGAATACCCCATATATCTGAGGCATATAAAAGCTGTGCATTAACTTTTGCCTTATAGTACCTTACTTGGGCCACATACAAATCATGTGCATTTGTGTTGGCAAATCTGTCTATTGCCTACAAAGATCTGGTTGACTTTTCTTTTATCTTACAGAAATGTTTTCCAAGTCAATTATTTAGTAAACCATACTCCAAGGTAACAAAATAAATTTACCTCCTCAAAGTTTTAATTCATTAAATTACATTTCTTGGTTTTGAATTACCAGTCTCAAAGACCAATATATTTGTCTTTTCTGTATTTAACTCAAGGTCAGTCCTCTAATGAATTTATAACTGATCCTAATGCTCTTTTCAAGCCTAACTAAGTTTGAGAAAGAATAATTGCATCGTCTGCATATAACATAATATTTATTGGTAGATTTTTATTCTAGGTGAGAAAGTTTTGACTTCTTGCAATTTTCTACTATGGTTTCAATATAAATATTAAAGAGTGTTGGTGCAAGCAAACAACCTTGTCTAACCCCAAGCTTGATATCCAAAGAGTCTACACAGGCCCCATCTTTGGTGTATTTTATCACTATTGTAGTATTTTTATGGAGCAACTTAATCAAATTAAGCAATTTCTTTTCTGTCCCTTTGCTTTCCAGGCTTTCCCATAAGAGACTTCTATTAACACTGTCAAATGCTGACTTCATATCTATAAATGCAACACATACTTTCCTCTTATTTTTTCTCACATATTTATTTACTAAGTGTACCAGAGTAAACATTGTATCTAATGTAGATCTCTGTTGCTAAAACCAGACTGGAATATAGATATTATATTCGTTTCCTCAACCCATATCTCCAGTCCGGATAACAGAAGTCTCAAAAAGATTTTGGAGGTAATACTTAATAATGTAATGAGTCTAATACTTGGCTCATCAGTTCTATCTTTCTTGTGTATAGGCACAACCAGGCCCATATTCAACTTGAAGACACTCTTTCTATCTTCACTAGATAATTAAATATTGGTGTCAATAATTCTACCCACCATCCTGGGTCTGAATGGTATATCTCTGCCTCTAGTTCATCCACGCTGGGGGCTTATTATTTCTTTGTGCTTTTATTGCTATAACTACTCCTCTACAGTAAAATCACACCATACTTCCTTCTCATTAACATTGCCCTCTGCATTTCCCTTAGTACCAGTTACCACTTGTACTATAGATTCTTGGTCAACTCTGAATATATTTTAAAATGTGCTAGCCATACTTATGGGAAGTATGTGCCTCTATATTCAATCTCAAATTCTCCATCTCATGTGCTACAAAATTCCAAATGTTTTGCATCCTTTTCCACAATTGACTCATGAAGGGCCTGCCAGAGGGCATCTGAGCATTTTGTTTTTATTATTCATTAAAGCCCTATATTCTTGCCTTAAGTAAATATAGGCAGTCTTATCTTGTAATTGTTTTGTTTTTTGCATCTTCTGCCCTGCTTAGCCATCCTTGCTTTAGCTTTCTCACAGTCTTTGTCAAACCATTCTGCTATTCCTTTTATCTTGTTCATTTGTCTTATACTTCTATATGTATTTGGCTTCCTTAGTTCTGCTAGAACTATCCTCTCACACCCTCAAAATACTCACTTTCATCTTTCACTTGTCCCACAGTTCTTCACACCCTTTAATACCAGCATTAAAAATCCGATGCTTAATCTTTTCTTTGCTGGATTACAGTATCCTGTATAAGATTTTGCACCCTTGCTTGTATTTCTAATGTCCATTTTATTCTCTTTTTATTGGTCACTAACATATTTTCATTTGCCATATAGAGGTCAGCTTCCTACAATAGAGGTCAAGCTTAACTACAACAGAGATCAGGATCCCAACAATAGAGGTCATGTTCCTTATAGAAGAGGTCATGTTCCCTTCAACAGAGGTCAGGTTCCCTACAACAGTGGTCAAGTTCCTTTCAATAGAGGTCAGGTTACCTACAACAGGGGTCTGGTTCCTAAAACACTGGTCAGGTTCCCAACAACAGAGGTCAGCTTAACTACAACAGAGGTCAGGTTCCTTACAATAGAGGTCAGGTTCCCTAGAATAATGGTTAGATTCCTAAAACAGAGGTCAGCTTCCCACAATGGAGGTCTGGTTCCTACAACAGAGGTCATGTTCCTTACAATAGAGGTCAGGTTTATTACAACAGTGGTCAAGTTCCCTACTATAGAGGTCAGGATACCTAGAACAGAGGTCAGCTTCTCTGCAAAAAATGCCAGGTTCCCTACAATAGAGGTCAGGTTCCTGCAACACAAGCCAGCTTCCCTACAACACAGGTCAGCTTCTCTATAAAGAGATTAGGTTTCTTACAAAGAGATCAGATTCTGTACAATAGAGGTCAACATCACTATAATAACAGTCAGTGACCCTACAATAGAGGTCACAATCTTCATATTGGAAGTCAGGTTTTCTACAATAGAGGTCAGGTTCCTTATAATAGAGGTTATGTTCTTTACAACAGAGATCAGGTTCCCTACAAAAGAAGTCTGGTTTCCTATAATAGAGCTCAGCTTCCCTACAATAGAGGTCAGGTTCCCTACAATAGTGGTGAAGTTTCTCACAACAGAGGTCAGGTTCCTTACATCAGAGGTCAGGATCCCTACAACAGTGATCAGCTTCCTACAACAGAGGTCATGTTCCTTATAGCACAGTTCAGGTTCCTTATAATAGCGGTCAGGTTTCTTACAGCATATGTCTGGTTCTCTACAATAGAGGTCAGGTTCCCTACAACAGAAGTCAGCTTCACTACAACAAGGTCAGGTTCTGTACAATACAGGCCAGGATCCTGCACGGAGACCAGGTTCCCTACAGTAGAGGTCAGATTCCCTAAAATAGAGGTCAGGTTCTCTACCACAGAGTTCAGCTTCACTACAACTGAGGTCAGCTGCTCTATAGAAGTGATAATGTTCCTTGCAACAGAGGTCAGGTTCCCTACATTAGAGGTCAACTTCCCTATAATAGACTTCACCGTCCCTACAACAGACATCACATTTCTTATATTACAGAACAGCTTTCCTACAGCAGTGGTCAGGTTCCTTACAACAGAAGTCTGGTTTCTTACAATAGAGGTCAGGTTCTTTAGAATAGAGGTCAGGTTCCCTACAAAAGAAGTCAGGTTTCCTATGGTAGAGGTCAGATTACCTACAGCAGAGGTCAGCTTCCTAATAATAGATGTCAGATTCCCTACAATTGAGGTCAGGTTCCTTACAACTGAAGTCAGGTTCCCTGCAATAGAGGTCAACTTCACTACAAAAGAAGACAGGTTCCTTACAATAGAGGTAAACTTCTCTATAAAAGAGGACAGGTTCCCAACAGAGGTCAGCTTCCCTACAAGAGAGGTCAGGTTCATTATAATAGAGGTCAGGTTCCTTACAACATAGGTCAGGTTCCCTCAATAGAGGTCAGGTTCCTCCACAGGTCAGGTTCCTTACAATAGAGGTCAGATTACCTACAGCAGAGGTCAGCTTCCTTATAATAGATGTCAGATTCCTACAATTGAGGTTAGGTTCCTTACAATAGAGGTCAACTTCTCTACAAAACAAGACAGGTTCCTTACAATAGAGGGAAATTTCTCTATAAAAGAGGACAGGTTCCCAACAACAGAGATCAGCTTCCCTACAAGAGAGGTCACATTCCTTACAACATAGGTCAGATTCCCTACAATAGAGGTTATGTTTACTACAACAGAGGTCACCTCCCCTAGAACAAGGTGAGGTTCCCTAAAACAGAAGTCAGGTTCCCAACAACAGATGCCAGGTTAATTACAATACTGTAGATGTCAGATTCCTTACAGCAGAGACTAGGATCCCTACAATAATGGTTAGCTTCCCTAAAATAGAGGTCAGGTTCCCAGCAACAGAGGACTGCTTCCGCACAACAGAGGTCAGCTTTGCTATGAAAAAGATTAGGTTACGTACAGTAGAGGTCAGGTTCCCTACAATAGAGGTCAGGTTCCCAACAATACACGTCTGGTTCCCTACAATAGAGGTCAAGTTTCCTACAATAGTGGTCACTTCCCAACAATTGATATCATGTTCCTTACATTAGAGGCCAGGTTCCCTGCAACACAGGTCAGGTTCCATACAATAGAGATCCGGTTCCTTACAACAGAATTCAGGTTCCCTATAATTGGAGTCAGGTTTCCTACAATAGACATCAACTTTCCCACAACAGAGGTCATCCTCCCTCCAATAGAGGTCAGGTTCCCTAAACAGTGGTCAGGTTTCTTAGAATAGAGATCAGGTTACATACAACAGAGGTCAGGTTCCTAAAACACTGGTTAGGTTCCTTACAATAGAGGTCAGCTTAACTACAACAGAGGTCAGTTTCCTAAAATAGAGGTCAGGTTCCTGCAACAGAGATCAGCTTCCTGTAACAGAGGTCAGCATCTCTATAAAAGGATTAGGTACTTACAACATAGGTCAGATTCCCTGCAATAGAGATCAACAACTCTACAATAGAGGTCAGCTACCCTACAACAGAAGTCAGGTTCGCTACAACACAGGTCAGGTTTCTTACAACATATGTCAGGTTCCCTGCAATAGAGGTCAGGTTCCCTTCAACAGAAGTCAGCTTCACTACAACAAAGTTCAGGTTACATGCAATAGAGGCCAGGATCCTTGCAACAGAGGCCGGTTCCCTACAGTAAAGGCCAGGTGCCCTACAACAGAGGTCAGATTCCCTGAAACAGTGTTCAGCTGTACTAAAACAAAGGTCAGGTTCCCTTACTATAGAGGTCAGGTTCCCGACAATAGAGGTTAGGTTTTCGGCAACACAGGCCAGCTTCCCCACAATAGAGGTCATTTGCTCTACAGAAGTGGTTTGGTTCTTTGCAACAGAGGTCAGGTTCCCTACAATAGAGGACAACTTCCAAATAATAGAGGTTAGCGTCCTACAACTAAGATCACATTTCTTATAATAGAGGTCAGCTTCCCTACAACAGAGATTAGGTTCCCTACAACAGAGGTCTGGTTCCTTACAACAGAGGTCAGGTTCTTTAGAACAGAGGTCAGGTTCCCTACAAAAAAGTCAGGTTTCCTGTGATAGAGGTCAGGTTCCTTACAATGGAGGTTAGGTTCCCTACAACACAGGTAAGGTTCCTTTCAATAGAGATCAGATTCCCTACAGCAGAGGTCTGGTTCCTTACAATAGATGTCAGATTCCATACAATTGATGCCAGGTTCCTTACAACAGAGGTCAGATTCCCTACAATAGAGGTCAGCTTCCCTACAAGAGAGGTCAGGTGCTTAAAATAGTGGTCAGGTTCCTTACAACATAGGGCAGGTTCCCTACAACAGAGGTAAGCTTCCCTACAACAAGGTCAGGTTTCCTAAAACAGTGTCAGGTTCCCGACAACAGAGGCCTGGTTCCTTATGTTAGAGGTCAGATTCCTTACAACAGAAACCAGGATCAATTCAATAATGGTCAGCTTCCCTAAAATAGAGGTCAGATTCTCAGCAACAGAGGACAGCTTCCTACAACAGATGTAAGCTTTGCTATGAAAAGTTTGGGTTCCTACAGTAGGTCAGATTTCTACAATACATGTCAACTTCCCAACAACAGAGGTTCACTTCCTACAATTGATTTAATGTTCCTTACATTAGAGGTCAGGTTCCCAACAACACAGGTCAGGTTCCTATTAATAGACATCAAGTTCCTTACAACAGAATTCAGGTTCCCTATAATAGGAGTCAGGGTTTCTACAATAGACATCAATTTCCCCACTACAGAGGTCATCTTCCCTAAAATAGAGGTCAGGTTTCCTACAATGGAGCTCAGGTTCCCTGCAACACAGTTACGGTTCCTTACATTAGAGGTCATACTCCCTACAATTGAGGTCAGGTTCCTTACAATAGTGGTCTGGTTCCCTACAACAGAGGTCAGCTTCCCTCATCAAAGCTCTGGTTTCCTACAATAGAGGTCAGGTTCCTTACAATGGAGGTCAGGTTCGGTACAACACATGTCAGGTTCCCTACAATAGTAGTTAGATTCCCTACAATTGAGGTCAGGATAGTAATAATAGAGGTGAGGTTCCTTACAACTGAGATCTTGTCCTTACAACAGAGTTCAGCATCCCAACAACAGAGGTCAGGTTCCTACAACAGAGGTGAACTTTCTTAAACAGAGCTCAGGTTCCCTGCAACAGAGGTCAGCTTCTCTGCAACAAGTCAGGATCTCTACAACACAGTTCATGTCCTTACAATCGAGGTCAGGTTTCTTATAACAGGTGTCAGGTTCCCAACAATAGATGTCAGGACACCTTGAACAGAGGTCAGCTTTCTACAAAAAGGCTAGGTTCCTTACAATAGGGGTCAGGTTCCCTGCACACAGGCCAGCTTCCCTACAACATAGGTCAGCTTCTATAAAAGAGATTAGATTCATTACAATAGAGGTCAGGTTCCCATCAACAGAGGTCAGGTTCCCTAACAGAGGTCAGGTTCCTTACAATAATGGTCAGCTTCCATTACATTGTGTGAAGATCCATGCAGCAGAGGTCAGCTTCCTACAACAGAGGTCAAGGTCTCTATGAAAGAAACTAGGTTCCTTTCAACATAGGTCAGATTCTCTACAATAGAGGTCAAGATCCCTATAATTGAGGCCAGCTTCCCTTCAACAGAGGTCTGTTCCTTATTACAGAGATCAGGTCCCCTACAACACTGGTCAGGTTCCTTTTAATAGAGGTCAGTTTCCTTACAATATAGGCAAGTTTCCTTACAACAGAATTCAGGTTCCCAAAAATAGAAGTCAGGTTTTCCACAATAGAGGTTAAGTCAAGTCAAATTTATTAAACATATGTATAATAAATATCACTTTGTTACATATAAAAAAGGGAGTAACACATATCAACACATTAAAAGAGAAAGGAAAAAAGCATCTGTTAAAATTCATTTCAACAACTTCATTTGTTTTATAATTACTGAACAAATCTTAATCATATAACTCCTATCCTTATAATAACAACAATGTTTACCTTTGGCACTGCCTAATTATCCCCTCATATGGCCATTTCCACTAGCTGCATACTGTATAACAGATTGTGCAAATTTTGCAATGGCAAATATTACTGGTTCAGATGTTGACTTAAGTAATCTAAAAGTCTTGGCCCTTATATATTCTTCTTCTCGACATTCCCTTAGTGGCAAAATCCATTTTCTCCCCTAGTTTATCAAAAACAGGGCATTCAACGATTATGTGCAGTATTTCCCATTTACTATTTTCACTGCAGTAATATGATATAGGGACTACTGCTCCACCTGGTATATAATTTGTCCCCCAAATTCACTTGCTGTATCCAAAATTTACATAAAGCTTTTCTATGATTTACATTATTGCAGAATCAGAAATATTTTTCTACTGCAAATAAATGTTTTATATTTTTATAAATCTTCCCTTCTCCACATTCATGCCGGGTCTCCAAATCTTGTGCAGCCATAACATCAGCCGATCTTTGAATGGCCTGACTTTTGAATAATGAGATACCTCTATGTGAATACGCAATATTATTTCTCTAAACCAAGTTTATTTAAGACATCATTGAGCTTAAAGCCCATGTCTCTGTTCCCCTAGATTTTCCTCAACTTCCTCCAAAAATGAAAGGCTACACAGATTAGGTACATTGGAAGTAGTTATTTGAAACCAGAACTTTATTGCTCTCTTTTAATCCTTGTTTTAATAGCATAAATGCCAGTCTCTGCCCTAATCATAGCACTGTGGGTATACATAGAGACCCCCAGAAGTTTTTTAAGGAACTGGTTTTGTATTGCCTCTAGGTCATTTGTTACGCAGAGAATACCCCATATATCTGAGGCATATAAAAGCTGTGCATTAACTTTTGCCTTATAGTACCTTACTTGGGCCACATACAAATTATGTGCATTTGTGTTGGCAAATCTGTCTATTGCCTACAAAGATCTGGTTGACTTTTCTTTTATCTTACAGAAATGTGTTTTCCAAGTCAATTATTTAGTAAACCATACTCCAAGGTAACAAAATAAATTTACCTCCTCAAAGTTTTAATTCATTAAATTACATCTTCTTGGTTTTGAATTACCAGTCTCAAAGACCAATATATTTGTCTTTTCTGTATTTAACTCAAGGTCAGTCCCCTCTAATGAATTTATAACTGATCCTAATGCTCTTTTCAAGCCTAACTAAGTTTGAGAAAGAATAATTGCATCGTCTGCATATAACATAATATTTATTGGTAGATTTTTATTCTAGGTGAGAAAGTTTTGACTTCTTGCAATTTTTCTACTATGGTTTCAATATAAATATTAAAGAGTGTTGGTGCAAGCAAACAACCTTGTCTAACCCATAGCTTGATATCCAAAGAGTCTGCACAGGCCCCATCTTTGGTGTATTTTATCACTATTGTAGTATTTTATGGAGCAACTTAATCAAATTAAGCAATTTCTTTTCTGTCCCTTTGCTTTCCAGGCTTTCCCATAAGAGACTTCTATTAACACTGTCAAATGCTGACTTCATATCTATAAATGCAACACATACTTTCCCTTATTTTTTCTCACATATTTATTTACTAAGTACCAGAGTAAACATTGTATCTAATGTAGATCTCTGTTGCTTAAAACCAGACTGGAATATAGATATTATATTCGTTTCTCAACCCATATCTCCAGTCCGGATAACAGAAGTCTCAAAAGATTTTGGAGGTAATACTTAATAATGTAATGAGTCTATAATTACTTGGCTCATCAGTTCTATCTTTCTTGTGTATAGGCACAACCAGGCCCATATTCCAACTTGAAGACACTCTTTCTATCTTCACTAGATAATTAAATATTGGTGTCAATAATTCTACCCACCATCCTGGGTCTGAATGGTATATCTCTGCCTCTAGTTCATCCACGCTGGGGGCCTTATTATTTCTTTGTGCTTTTATTGCTATAACTACCTCCTCTACAGTAAAATCACACCATACTTCCTTCTCATTAACATTGCCCTCTGCATTTCCCTTAGTACCAGTTACCACTTGTACTATAGATTCTTGGTCAACTCTGAATATATTTTTAAAATGTGCTAGCCATACTTATGGGGAAGTATGTGCCTCTATATTCAATCTCAAATTCTCCATCTCATGTGCTACTAAATTCCAAATGTTTTTGCATCCTTTTCCACAATTGACTCATGAAGGGCCTGCCAGAGGGCATCTGAGCATTTTTGTTTTTTATTATTCATTAAAGCCCTATATTCTTGCCTTAAGTAAATATAGGCAGTCTTATCTTGTAATTGTTTTGTTTTTTTGCATCTTCTGCCCTGCTTAGCCATCCTTGCTTTAGCTTTCTCACAGTCTTTGTCAAACCATTCTGCTATTCCTTTTATCTTGTTCATTTGTCTTATACTTCTATATGTATTTGGCTTCCTTAGTTCTGCTAGAACTATCCTCTCACACCCCTCAAAATACTCACTTTCATCTTTCACTTGTCCCACAAGTTCTTCACACCCTTTAATACCAGCATTAAAAAATCCGATACTTAATCTTTTTCTTTGCTGGATTACAGTATCCTGTATAAGATTTTGCACCCTTGCTTGTATTTCTAATGTCCATTTTATTCTCTTTTTATTGGTCACTAACACATTTTCATTTGCCATATAGAGGTCAGCTTCCCTACAATAGAGGTCAGCTTAACTACAACAGAGATCAGGATCCCAACAATAGAGGTCATGTTCCTTATAGAAGAGGTCATGTTCCCTTCAACAGAGGTCAGGTTCCCTACAACAGCGGTCAAGTTCCTTTCAATAGAGGTCAGGTTACCTACAACAGGGGTCTGGTTCCCTAAAACACTGGTCAGGTTCCCAACAACAGAGGTCAGCTTAACTACAACAGAGGTCAGGTTCCCTTACAATAGAGGTCAGGTTCCCTAGAATAATGGTTAGATTCCCTAAAACAGAGGTCAGCTTCCCCACAATGGAGGTCTGGTTCCCTACAACAGAGGTCATGTTCCTTACAATAGAGGTCAGGTTTATTACAACAGTGGTCAAGTTCCCTACTATAGAGGTCAGGATACCTAGAACAGAGGTCAGCTTCTCTGCAAAAAATGCCAGGTTCCCTACAATAGAGGTCAGGTTCCCTGCAACACAAGCCAGCTTCCCTACAACACAGGTCAGCTTCTCTATAAAAGAGATTAGGTTTCTTACAAAAGAGATCAGATTCTGTACAATAGAGGTCAACATCACTATAATAACAGTCAGTGACCCTACAATAGAGGTCACAATCTTCATATTGGAAGTCAGGTTTTCTACAATAGAGGTCAGGTTCCTTATAATAGAGGTTATGTTCTTTACAACAGAGATCAGGTTCCCCAAAAGAAGTCTGGTTTCCTATAATAGAGCTCAGCTTCCCTACAATAGAGGTCAGGTTCCCTACAATAGTGGTGAAGTTTCTCACAACAGAGGTCAGGTTCCTTACATCAGAGGTCAGGATCCCACAACAGTGATCAGCTTCCTACAACAGAGGTCATGTTCCTTATAGCACAGTTCAGGTTCCTTATAATAGCGGTCAGGTTTCTTACAACATATGTCTGGTTCTCTACAATAGAGGTCAGGTTCCTACAACAGAAGTCAGCTTCACTACAACAAAGGTCAGGTTCTGTACAATACAGGCCAGGATCCCTGCAACGGAGACCAGGTTTCCTACAGTAGAGGTCAGATTCCTAAAATAGAGGTCAGGTTCTCTACCACAGAGTTCAGCTTCACTACAACTGAGGTCAGCTGCTCTATAGAAGTGATAATGTTCCTTGCAACAGAGGTCAGGTTCCTACATTAGAGGTCAACTTCCTATAATAGACTTCACCGTCCCTACAACAGACATCACATTTCTTATATTACAGAACAGCTTTCCTACAGCAGTGGTCAGGTTCCTACAACAGAGTCTGGTTTCTTACAATAGAGGTCAGGTTCTTTAGAATAGAGGTCAGGTTCCCTACAAAGTCAGGTTTCCTATGGTAGAGGTCAGATTACCTACAGCAGAGGTCAGCTTCCTAATAATAGATGTCAGATTCCTACAATTGAGGTCAGGTTCCTTACAACTGAAGTCAGGTTCCCTGCAATAGAGTCAACTTCACTACAAAGAAGACAGGTTCCTTACAATAGAGGTAAACTTCTCTATAAAGAGGACAGGTTCCCAACAACAGAGGTCAGGTTCATTATAATAGAGGTCAGGTTCCTTACAACATAGGTCAGGTTCCCTACAATGGGGTCAGGTTCCCTACAACACAGGTCAGGTTCCTTACAATAGAGGTCAGATTACCTACAGCAGAGTCAGCTTCCTTATAATAGATGTCAGATTCCCTACAATTGAGGTTAGGTTCCTTACAATAGAGGTCAACTTCTCTACAAAACAAGACAGGTTCCTTACAATAGGGAAATTTCTCTATAAAGAGGACAGGTTCCCAACAACAGAGATCAGCTTCCCTACAAAGAGGTCACATTCCTTACAGCATAGGTCAGATTCCCTACAATAGAGGTTATGTTTACTACAACAGAGGTCACCTCCCCTAGAACAAGGTGAGGTTCCCTAAAACAGAAGTCAGGTTCCCAACAACAGATGCCAGGTTAATTACAATACTGTAGATGTCAGATTCCTTACAGCAGAGACTAGGATCCCTACAATAATGGTTAGCTTCCCTAAAATAGAGGTCAGGTTCCCAGCAACAGAGGACTGCTTCCACACAACAGAGGTCAGCTTTGCTATGAAAAGATTAGGTTACGACAGTAGAGAGTCAGGTTCCCTACAATAGAGGTCAGGTTCCTACAATACACGTCTGGTTCCCTACAATAGAGGTCAAGTTTCCTACAATAGTGGTCACTTCCCAACAATTGATATCATGTTCCTTACATTAGAGGCCAGGTTCCCTACAACACAGGTCAGGTTACATACAATAGAGATCCGGTTCCTTACAACAGAATTCAGGTTCCCTATAATTGGAGTCAGGTTTCCTACAATAGACATCAACTTTCCCACAACAGAGGTCATCCTCCCTCCAATAGAGGTCAGGTTCCCTAAACAGTGGTCAGGTTTCTTAGAATAGAGATCAGGTTACATACAACAGAGGTCAGGTTCCCTAAAACACTGGTTAGGTTCCTTACAATAGAGGTCAGCTTAACTACAACAAAGGTCAGTTTCCCTAAAATAGAGGTCAGGTTCCCTGCAACAGAGATCAGCTTCCCTGTAACAGAGGTCAGCATCTCATAAAAGGATTAGGTACTTACAACATAGGTCAGATTCCTGCAATAGAGATCAACAACTCTACTTAATAGAGGTCAGCTACCCTACAACAGAAGTCAGGTTCGCTACAACACAGGTCAGGTTTCTTACAACATATGTCAGGTTCCTGCAATAGAGTCAGGTTCCTTCAACAGAAGTCAGCTTCACTACAACAAAGTTCAGGTTACATGCAATAGAGGCCAGGATCCTTGCAACAGAGGCCGGTTCCCTACAGTAAAGGCCAGGTGCCTTACAACAGAGGTCAGATTCCTGAAACAGTGTTCAGCTGTACTAAAACAAAGGTCAGGTTCCTTACTATAGAGGTCAGGTTCCGACAATAGAGGTCTGGGTTTTCGGCAACACAGGCCAGCTTCCCCACAATAGAGGTCATTTGCTCTACAGAAGTGGTTTGGTTCTTTGCAACAGAGGTCAGGTTCCTACAATGAGGACAACTTCCAAATAATAGAGGTTAGCGTCCCTACAACTAGGATCACATTTCTTATAATAGAGGTCAACTTCCCTACAACAGAGATTAGGTTCCCTACAACAGAGGTCTGGTTCCTTACAACAGAGGTCAGGTTCTTTAGAACAGAGGTCAGGTTCCCTACAAAAAAGTCAGGTTTCCTGTGATAGAGGTCAGGTTCCTTACAATGGAGGTTAGGTTCCCTACAACACAGGTAAGGTTCCTTTCAATAGAGATCAGATTCCCTACAGCAGAGGTCTGGTTCCTTACAATAGATGTCAGATTCCATACAATTGATGCCAGGTTCCTTACAACAGAGGTCAGATTCCCTACAATAGAGGTCAGCTTCCCTACAAGAGAGGTCAGGTGCTTAAAATAGTGGTCAGGTTCCTTACAACATAGGGCAGGTTCCCTACAACAGAGGTAAGCTTCCCTACAACAAGGTCAGGTTTCCTAAAACAGTGTCAGGTTCCCGACAACAGAGGCCTGGTTCCTTATGTTAGAGGTCAGATTCCTTACAACAGAAACCAGGATCAATTCAATAATGGTCAGCTTCCCTAAAATAGAGGTCAGATTCTCAGCAACAGAGGACAGCTTCCCTACAACAGATGTAAGCTTTGCTATGAAAAAGTTTGGGTTCCTTACAGTAGAGGTCAGATTTCCTACAATACATGTCAACTTCCCAACAACAGAGGTTCACTTCCCTACAATTGATTTAATGTTCCTTACATTAGAGGTCAGGTTCCCAACAACAAAGGTCAGGTTCCTATTAATAGACATCAAGTTCCTTACAGCAAATTCAGGTTCCCTATAATAGGAGTCAGGGTTTCTACAATAGACATCAACTTCCCCACTACAGAGGTCATCTTCCCTAAAATAGAGGTCAGGTTTCCTACAATGGAGCTCAGGTTCCCTGCAACACAGTTACGGTTCCTTACATTAGAGGTCAGACTCCCTACAATTGAGGTCAGGTTCCTTACAATAGTAGTCTGGTTCCCTACAACAGAGGTCAGCTTCCCTCATCAAAGCTCTGGTTTCCTACAATAGAGGTCAGGTTCCTTACAATGGAGGTCAGGTTCGGTACAACACATGTCAGGTTCCCTACAATAGTAGTTAGATTCCCTACAATTGAGGTCAGGATAGTAATAATAGAGGTGAGGTTCCTTACAACTGAGATCTTGTCCCTTACAACAGAGTTCAGCATCCCAACAACAGAGGTCAGGTTCCTACAACAGAGGTGAACTTTCTTAAAACAGAGCTCAGGTTCCTGCAACAGAGGTCAGCTTCTCTGCAACAGAAGTCAGGATCTCTACAACACAGTTCATGTTCCTTACAATCGAGGTCAGGTTTCTTATAACAGATGTCAGGTTCCCAACAATAGATGTCAGGACACCTTGAACAGAGGTCAGCTTCTCTACAAAAAAGGCTAGGTTCCCTACAATAGGGGTCAGGTTCCCTGCAACACAGGCCAGCTTCCCTACAACATAGGTCAGCTTCTCTATAAAAGAGATTAGATTCATTACTATACAGGTCAGGTTCCCATCAACAGAGGTCAGGTTCCCTACAACAGAGGTCAGGTTCCTTACAATAATGGTCAGCTTCCGTACATTATAGGTGAAGATCCATGCAGCAGAGGTCAGCTTCCCTATGACAGAGATCAGCCTCTGTATGAAAGAAATTAGGTGCCTTTCAACATAGGTGAGCTTCTCTACAATAGAGGTCAAGATCCCTTCAATTGAGGCCAGCTTCTCTTCAAAAGAGGTCTCTTCCTTATTACAGAGGTCAGGTCCCCTACAACACAGGTCAAGTCCATTACAATAGAGGTCAGTTTCCTTACAATATAGGTCAGGTACCTTAGAATAGAATTCAGGTTCCCAAAAATAGAAGTCAGGTTTTCTGCAATAGAGATCAGCTTCCCTACAATAGAGGTCAGTTTACCTACAACAAAGGTCAGGATCCCTTCAATAGAGGTCATGTTCTTTACAGTAGAGGTCAGGTTCCCTTCAACAGAGGTCAGGTTCCCTACAACAGAGGTCAGCTTCCCCACAACAGAGGTCAGGTTCCCTACAATGGAGGTCAGGTACCTTACAATAGAGGTCAAGTTACCTAAAACAGTGGTTAGGTTCCCTAAAACAGTGATCAGGTTCTGCACAATAGAGATCTGCTTAACTACAACAGAGGTCAGGTTCCCTTACACTAGAGGTCAGGTTCCCTACAATAATGGTCAGCTTCCCTACAATAGAGGTCAAGTTCCCTGCAACAGAGGTCAGCTTCCCTGTAACAGAGGTCAGTGTCTCTAGAAAAGAGATTAGGTACTTATAACATAGGTCAGATTCCCTGCAATAGAGGTCAACATCCCTACGATAAAGGTCAGCTTCCCTACAACAGAGGTCAGATTCCCTACAACACAGTTCATGTTCCTTACAATAGAGGTCAGGTATCTTACAACATATGTCAGGTTCTGTACAAGAGAGGTCAGGTTCCCTTCAACAGAAGTCAGCTTCAGTACAACAAAGGTCAGGTTCCGTGCAATAAAGGCCAGGATCCCTGCAACAGAGGCCAGGTTCCCTACAGTAGAGGTCAGGTTCCCTACAATAGTGGTCAGATTCTCTACAACAGTGCTCAGCTACATTACAACAGAGGTCAAGTTCCATTACAATAGAGGTCAGTTTCCCTACAATAGAGGTCAGGTTCTCTGTAAAACAGGCCAGCTTCCCCACAACAGAGGTCAGCTGCTCTATACATGGGATTAGGTTCCTTGCAACAGAGGTCAGGTTCCCTTCAATAGAGGTCAACTTCCCTAAAACAGAGGTCAGTGTCCCTACAACAGAGGTCACATTTCAGATAATAGAGATATGCTTCCCAAAAACAGAGATCAGGTTCCCTACAACAGAGATTTGGTTCCTTACAATAGAGGTCAAGTTCTTTACAACAGAGGTCAGGTTCCCTGCAAAGGAAGTCAGGTTTCCTATGATAGAGGCCAGGTTCCTCACAATGGAAGTCAGGTTCCCTAAAACACAGGTCAGGTTCCTTTCAATAGAGATCAGATTCCCTATGGCAGAGGTCTGGTTCCTTACAATAGATATCAGATTCCCTACAATTTATGTCAGTTTCCTTACAACGGACGTCAGGTTCCATAAAATAGAGGTCAACTTCTCTACAAAAGATGACAGGTTCCCAGATACGGAGGTCTGCTTCCCTACAAGAGAGGTCAGGTTCCCTAAAATAGTGGTCAGGTTCCTTACAACATAGGGCAGGTTCCCTACAACAGAAGTCAGCTTCCCTACAACAAGGTCAGGTTTCCTAAAACAGATGTCAGATTCCCAACAACAGAGGCCTGGTTCCTTACACTAGAGGTCAGATTCCATACAATGCAGTACATGCCAACTTCCCAACAACAGAGGTTAGCTTCCCTACAATTTATATCATGTTCCTTACATTAGAGGTCAGGTTCCTTTTAATAGACATCAGGTTCCTTACAACAGAATTCAGGTTCCCTATAATAGGAGTCAGGGTTCCTACAATAGCCATCTACTTCCCCACAACAGAGGTAATCTTCCCTACTATAGAGGTCAGGTTTCTTACAATGGAGCTCAGGTTCCCTGCAACACAGTTACATTTCCTTACATTAGAGGTCAGACTCTCTACAATTGAGGTCAGGTTTACATTCCTCGATCAGCTCCAGCTGCATCTCTCCTGGACTTGGGAACACCCACAACACAGTCTAGCCACTCATGATGCAGTGGGAGTTTAGTAGGCTACTGCCTCATGAGTGACTGCACTGTTTGAGTGTGTTTCTAATGATCAGGATTAACAGATCCAGGACTGTAAACAAAACAAAGTTGTTTATAAATATACATTAGCGTGCATTTCAGTTCTACTACACAAGGAGACAGACAAAAGAAACAGCAACATCAAATGAATTTTAGAAAAGGTAAGCTATCATAAAATGTAGGTTTTAACTAGAAATAATATGATGCAAAACAGGTTGACAGTGTCCCTTTAATAAAGGCAGTATATTTTTCAATAGCATGTGTCTCTGGCCCTGTTTCACATGGCCCCTGTCTGGGCCGGCAGTGCTTGACTGTGGTTTGTGTGTGGCATGTGGTCTAGTTCAGGTGTGTGTGCATGCCACATCTGCACTCTGTGTTCTGCATGCCACCAGTTGTGCCATGCAGGCTTCGTTGCATGGTGCAGGTGTGCTGGCCATGGGCATCCACACATGTCTGCCTTGTATGCCATTCTTGGTCTGTTTGGGTACCATTCCATGGGGGGGATTGTCCATGCCAGACAACCTTAAATTTAGAGTGGGGCCTGTGGCATTTCATGATGCTGCCTGCCATCTGTTATGCACATGCTCTTGTAGTGCTCCTGGGCCTCCATGTGTGTGTGTTAGGGGTAAGAGTGGGGGTTCTGTGCCACTGCTGTTCCACTGTTGAGGGCTGTGTGTGTTGGTGTCCCTTTCCCATTTCGTGGTGGCAGTTGTGGACAGACTGCCTTGTCATCATTGCCATGCAATGGTCACGGACTGTGTTACTGTAGGGGGGGAGCTGTTATCCATGGATCAGCACCCCTGATTGGCCCCCTACCTCACAGACAGTAATACTTAGGGCACAGGCACTTATCGTATAAGCAGTGTCAGGATCTGAGCTATACTGTATTTTCTACCAAAGAATCATATTGCATCTGCTATTATAATTATACTATTTGGGAGACACCTCTGTATGCACCATTGTATAATCATTCATCAGACAATATTTCCATCTTTTAGGGAGGCAGTATAACGTAGTGGTTTAAGGCTCTGAGCTGCAAATCTGGTGACATCCAGCAGATCAGACCTGGGTTTGAATCCCACAGCTTCCACTTACATACTGTGTGACCCTGAACAAGTCACTTAACTTCCTTGTGCTCCCAGGTCACTCCTGTAAAAAAGCTTTCAGCTTAGTGTGCTAATCCTGGTTAAACACAACTAAAAAAAAAAATATTTAGTCCTAGTGCAGAACAGCAATTATTTACGTAATTATGTGTGTAACCACAAATGGCCTTCATGAATACAGGTTCTTTGTTTAGTTATCTTGTCTTTCTGCTAGCTCAGCATGCTTTCCCAGGCTAGTGAGAAGTTAGGTTATTTGCCATTATCCAATGATGAGACTTTTATGTATTTTTTTAGTAGTTACTGTAGTGATTATCAGGGGTATAAGACCCTTTGCATTGTACCTTTTTCTCTGAGAAGAAACGTATTGCTGCCTATAGGTAAGAAAGATTGGAGGTGTTCTCCCCCATGTTTATCACTGTGATTTGGTTGCAAGCCTGTTTTATATACCAGAAATAAATCACTTTGTGTGCCGGACACCACTTGTCTGTTGTTTCTTCACTTTTGTGCAGTTCCAACAAGAACCTGAGAAAGGTAATTTTATTACCCAGTTACATTTGGCAACCCTGTGCAGGTTGGAATGTACAAAGTGAGGATTCCATTTGAGTTCTTTGAACTGAATGTTGAGTAGTGTGGTGCATATTTGCCCACTTGGACCTACTCAAACTTACTGTGATTGTTCCTTTATGGACTTGTTCCATCTCAGTTTTTGGTGTGGGAAACTCACACCGAACTGCTGTTCACTCACTTTGTGAGTAGCAGTGTACCACCTTGGCACCACCATTTGCCCACGGGGGACTGGAAAGCCATTGGGTGACGGCTCCAAGGATTTTTATTCCAGTCTTTTGCCTGTTTTTTTTCTTTGTCTGTTTACCGCTTTGTTTATGCCTAAACTGTGCACAGAATTGAAACTCAAATGTCTCTAACTACCTTACCTCCCAGGGAGGATGGACTGGTTTCACACTAGACGTGAGATCAGCTGAAGACCACTTGCTTTTGATCTCTGAACAATATCTCTAGTCCAAGTAAAAAGCCAAGAAATACCACACCAAAGGACTCTTGGTAGCAGTTTTACATACAGCCATACAAAGTTTACTAGCATGAAGTGCCTCCCTTAAGCTGCAAAATGCTTCTCTAAAAAAAATATGGGCTTGCAGGCATTGGAGTTATTAAAAAGGGAACAGAAACTTGCAGAGGAGGCACAGTCACTCCGTGATCATAATAACAGGCTGTTGCATTGCACTGCTCAAGACTCTGAGCATGAATTGTGTATGTTAAGGGATGACAATGAGAGGTTAAAATGTGATAAGAAACAGCTATCTTATTTGAATGATATTTTAAGTGATACGAATGAAAGTTTGAGAGAGGATAATGTGGAATTGAAGGAAGAGAATGAAAGGTTGTTGAATGAGCTAGACAAAGAGCTTAGGGACAACATCGAATTGGGAGCCGCGTACAGATTATTGCAGCGTGAGGTTGAAAAAGGTATTGAGCAGGGCACTGCAAGAGTTTGCCATAGGAGATGTAAAGCAAAGATGGCGAAATTGTGCCATCAGTGAGAGGTTCTCACTGGCCATGTTAAAGCCATGAATGGTTTCCAGTACACACCCATTGACATTACATCATTGGGCGATGACAATTCGGATTATGAGGACAATGGATGCCTCATCACATCCAAACCCCCATCCCACAGGGCAGTGGTCTTTACCAGTAGCCACTCCCAAGATGGCGGCTACCATTCCCAAGATGGTGGCTACATCACCATGTCACCACGTGCATCACCTACTTACGTTGGCATGCCCTCTAAGTGCCACATAACAACAAACATGGTGGCCCCAATGATACGGGTGGCTGACCACCACCCTGCAATGCACCCCCACTGGCTTCCATTACCAAGGAAGATGGTGTGGTGGTGCGCAGCATCATGCAAGAGGTTATTACCAACCTAGCTACCTCTACCAAACCTGATGAACCATCGTCCCTGCATAACCAGATTGAACGCATCCATTTCCCACAACAACAAGGAGTATGACATTATGGCCTTATTTGTTTTCTGACCTGGCACCTTTGTTACAGAAACACATTGATGTGTTTGCTACCCACAAGCATGATTGTAGTAGAATGCACACTACCACTGAAATCACAGGACCCAATCCTGTGAGACAGAAGCAATACCCATTTCCTGCTGAAGCCCTCCCTTCATTAAGGGAAACCATCCAGTCACTGTTGCAATGGGGCATGATCAGGACTTATGTCTCTACTGTTAATTCACCCATTTGGCCTGTGAAAAAGCCAAATGGAGCTTGGAGACTTATAATAGACTACAGAAAGCCTAACCAAGTTACCCCCAGCTGTGCCCCAACTGTGACATCAGCTCCTGATGTGCTCAAGTTGCTGACACTTGATAAAAAGTGGTTCTCAGCTCTTGACATCTCTAATGGGTTTTGATCACTCCCATTAGCACAAGAAAGCAAATACAAATTTGCTTTTACCTTCGATGGGCACCAGTACACCTGGACCTGTTGGCCCCAGGGCTTCCACAACAGACTTTCTCTGTTCCATCTCCACATGATGGATGCACTGCAAGGGTTTTCCACACCCCAGTGTCTCCTGCAGTATGTGGATTATTTGCTCTTGGCAGCATTCACCAAAAAAAAACACCTTACCGTTTTGGATGAATTATTGACTCTCCTCAGGAGAGCAGGCCTCAAGTGTAACCCCTCTAAGGCACAGCTGTGTCAGAAGGAGGTTATGTTCCTTGACCTGTGCATCACAGACCAAGGCAGAAGCCCAGATGTCAAGAAGATCCAGAGCTTACAAGATCTACCACTACCTACAAGCATAGCAACACTCAGATGTTTCCTAGGAAGGGTAAATTACTCTAGGGATTTCATCCCTGATTTCATCTTGAAGGCTGCTCCCCGTATGAACTGCTGAAAAAGGATGTCCCATAGACATGGGACCCCACACACACTGAAGCTGTGGCCCAGATCAAATAGGCCTTGACCTCAGCTCCAGCACTGATCAACCCAAATCCAAAACTACCCTTCCATTTGGAAACTGCTACCTCTGATGTGGCCATGTCTGCAGTACTGGCACAGAAATGCAATGGGTATTACAGGCCCATTGCCTATGCATCTCAAATGCTATCCCCAGTTGAGAGGAAATACAGTCTCTGTGAAAGAACATTCTTGGCAGCCTTCTGGGCTGTCAAACATTTTCTCTGCATCATCGGGTATGCTCCATCATTTTGCATACCTGTCACACTCCCACTAACTTTTTGCTTTCAGACAAAGTGAAAGATGGATCAGTCTATAATACCAGACTTACCCATTGGTCTTTGCTTTTTCAGGAAAGAGACATCAAGGTACTGCCTGCCAAAATGCCATCGATCCTGGCCCATGGCCTCCTGTACACAGGTAAATCCCATGACTGTGCCCTCCAATCACCTGATCTACCTGATCCAGAACCCTTCCTTCCAGACAGATCTGAGGTCCTGGAAGACAACATGATGTTCCGCATCTTTACAGGCAGTTCTGTATCCTATATAGCTGGAGAACAGATAGAGGGGCTTGGAGTGCTCATTAGGGATCATGTGGGTGATTTCAGGTGCATTGCTAGAAAGTGCACTACTATCTCTTCACAGTATGCTGAACTGGCTGCAGTGGCCTGTGCATTGGAGATCATGCCACATGGTGAAAAGGAGGCCATCATCTTTGTGGACTCCAATTGGCTATGTTCATCCCTAACTGACTTCTTTCCATTCTGGGAAAAGAACAACTTTACCTCATCTGATGGTACCCCTGTCAAGTATAGGGAACTGTTTGTGTATATACACACCCTGACCCAAATGTTCACCCACAAGCTGTACATTCACAAGGTAAAGGCTCATTGCAAGTCTGACCCTTACCACAAATTCAATGAATGAGCGGACTTACTTGCAAAAGCAGCCGCTCGAAGGGGGAGACATGGGAAATGACTCACTCACAGTGCATAGCAGCAATTGTGCTATCTATAATTGCTGCCACCAAGAAAAAAGTACCAGAACCCCCACTGGATCTCTGTGCTGCACAGAATGCAGATACAGAGATCAGAGAGGTGTTCAAGTTCCTAGATAAGGGAACTGAACAACCACTGCCTGTTGGCAGTCCCTACAAAGGGCACTCAGACAATTTACATCTGCCTGGTGATCAGAAACTCATCTGGTATCACAAACAGGATACAAGTGACAAGTTGTGAGTAGCACCACATTCACTGTGAACTGAGTTTATATGCATGGTTCATGACACCTCCACTGGTGGACACCAGGGGACAGAAAACAATCTCCAGAGGCTCAAGACAGTTGTCTGGTGGACTGGCATGGCCAAAGATGTGGAACACTATGTGGACAACTGCATAGTGTGTGCTCAGAAGAATCCCATGTCAGTAAATAAAAATGCCAAAGTGTTGCCCCAAAGGCACTCTGGACCATGGAATGCGATTCAGATCGATTTCATTGGCCCTCTCACCAACTCCAGTAGGAACAACAAGTATGCCCTTGTTGTCACAGATTTTTTTCTCCAAGTGGGTAGAAGCATTTCCCACTAAGAACAACACGGCAAAGATAACTGCCAAGATCCTGGTGGATCAATTGTTCTCCAGGTGGGGCCTACCTTTAAATGTGGACTCAGACCAGGGAACCAGCTTTACAGCAGAACTGATGCAACAGACATTCCAACTCCCTGGAGTTGATCAGAAATTCCACATTCCTTACCATCCTCAATCATCAGGTCAGGCAGAAAGGACTACCAGATGCATAAAACAAATGTTATGCAAATTCATTGATGATAATCCCAAGGACTGGAACTCCCTCTTGCCACTACTACTGATGGCAATTAGGGGTGCACCTGTGGCTACCACTCAGTGTACACCTTATGAGGTCATGACTGGGAGAGCCATGAGACTACCTGAGCACCTGTTAATTGACCTACACACCCCTACTGCAGATAGAGTATCTGTAGTCAAGTATGTGGAAAAGCTCCATGGTGACATCATGAAGACACACCTGTTCTCTGCCAAGCAAATGGACAAGGCTCAACAACTCGCTAAAGCTCATTTTGACGAGCATGTCAAAGAAGTCAACTGGCAAGTTGGAGACCAAGTCATGCTTCTCCAGAACCAACAACCAACACATTCATTTGCCAGTAAATGGGAAGGCCCTTAACCCATTGTTAACAAGCTCAGCCCTGCTGTGTATCAGGTCAGAGTACAGTAGCAGAAAAAGATTGCTGACAAGTAGTTCCATGCTAACCAACTCAAACTATATAAAGGTGACTAAAAATGTACTTTTTCTAACCCCATAGGGAATAGTACTTACAGCTAACTAATCATTTTCTGTCTCTTTCAGATATCAGCAAGATGGCTATCTTGCACCCTCTTCTCCTACTGGTGGGACTACTGCCTCAAACCATCATAGCATGCCAACTTAAACCTCCACAGACTCACAAGAATTGATTGGATCACTTGCTTGGTAAATTGGACTGATCATCACCTCCCATGGGCATTCGCATAAACATTCCAAATGCCAATATTAAGGTTACTCAAGGCAAATATGCCTTTCTGGATGCTGTAGTTGTTACCCCAGATAGATCCTCCTTGTCTATTCAATGGAAAACTGATGTTATGGGCTACACAATCCCTGTAGCATGCCTGTCCAAGGGTACATTCCAGGACTGGCCTAACACTGACATATCCCAGAATGGTTCTCTTTCTATTAGACAAACTTCTCCATGACACACTGGTCAGTATAATCGTACTGCACTTATTGATCCTGCCTTTTGTGACAGACTTCCTTTCAGAGGAGGCCACTGATTTCTGTCTAAAAAATTACACTGCCTCCTCTTCTGTCTACCTTTTTGTAGTCCCACCCAGCCAGGAGGAACTACTTGCCTGTCCTCACAAATTTGAGGGTCCTCTTAGTGGTTTGACTGCCACATCACTCCCAGATGCCCTTGTCAACAATGTACAATTTATGCATGTCCCAGTTATTTTCAATTTATCACACTGGAATATGGCTGATTTCGGTTTGTGTCAACAAACTAATACTTCTAAGTTTCACAGTATGATGCTTACTGATCTTGTAGCTGCTTACCAAACATGCACAAATGATCCTATTGGTGGACCTCACACCACCGACCATATTGGTGTTTTTAGATTAGTCCATAAGTATGCAAAACCCAGACCAAAATGCACCAAGCAGGACTCAGTCTTAGACATTGCTGGTGCAGCTGGTTCTGTCTTTGGTATAACTGGAGTAGGCGGCACTGTTGCTGGTCTTTTTGACTCAGGAATGTCTATTTGGAATAGAGCAGACATTGCCTCCATTAAGGCACAGACACTGAAGTTTCAGAAAACACTTGGCAATGATGTTATGCCCCCTATCTTGCAAGGTGTAAATTCTCTTAGTGAGGAAGAACGTTATACTGTGTACAATATGAAGGAGATTGCTCAAGGGTTCAAAGATACCAGACAAAAACTTAATAATCTTATTTTTCAGAACAACCATGAGGTGGACAAGCAATATATTGAGCATGAAATTTTATGTTCTGCTTATGGTTCTTACGTTATCTCTATTGTTAAAGCTCTCTTCAGTGATTTGGAATCAGGCAACATTCCAGATATTATTCATGATCTCAGATTGGGTAAATGGTGTTGCCCACATTGCAGAACCACTGGTTGCATTTCCATGTGTTTAAAGAGTACTCTTAACATTTCTATGTCCACATTCAGAAATATTGGTTATGTCTCCAGGTTTCCTAACAGGGCCCTGTGTTATTTCACAAAGTCTTGCTCTGTTAGGGACAACATGTTTATAACCTTTACTGTCTCCTTTCCATGCTTTGATCCAGCTATATCTGTCTTTGAAAAACTGGCAAACATCCATTCCACTGGAAATTTGGAGAATGACATTTTTCATCAACGAACTGAACTTCCCTCTATGCTTGTTTTCCACCCTGTACCTGAAGCATGGGTGGCTCCTCTCACAAACTGTTTTGCCAAAAAAAGATATTACTTATTGTGCCGCTGTGACATATTTGACATTGTGAAACCAGTCTGTGGCTACTCGCCGGAACATCTTCATTGGGCCTTGACTTTGGGTGAAGATTTGCTGAGCAACCTTACTGATGTGGACCCAGATGATCTCCCTCCTGCTGCATCTTCAGTGCTTGATGCTGAAACAGCACCATCTAGAAGCTATCTTGAAGAGATACATTGCTTCACTACTCAGATCACCAACCAGACTTTTGCTTGCCCTGTACGTTTACACTGTCGGCAGGTCCCAACTGCCAGAGTCACTTATACTGCAGAAGGCCAGTTTTGTGTGGTAACGTGTTACCCTTCCTTTGTTTATGGTTCTCGTACTTGCAATATTACTAACCTTAATTTCTGTTTTACTCCACAGCAAAAGACTGTAATAGGTCACACCATGATCATGCCTGTTCCTCTCCCTGAACCAGATACTATTGATATTGATCCCCAATACTTGCTTGCTCTCTCTCTCTCTCTCTCTCTCTCTGTCTCTCAATATTTGCCCATTTGTAATATGCACATCGACCCCTTAACTCTCTCCTTACAATCTCTCTTAGCTAGAAAAGATGCTCATTTAATTTATATTAGCAGTAATATACCTGAAGCAAATAATATTCTTAATGATTTAATTCATGATGGTGATTTAAGTCTTGCAGTTGGCAATTACTGGGTAGAACTAAGCTTTAAGGTTTTTGTTATTATTCAAGCATTTTTGATTGTTTTCCTGATTTTCACTCTTTGCTGCCTGCGACGTACCCTCAAACAACATTGAGAACAACTCAAATTCCTTTACAAGGCTCATGCGTCAGGCCTGTAAATGACTTTTTAGCTCCATCCCTACCAACTTACTTGGGATTGTTGCCCCTTTCTCAGGCAGCAAGGAGGGGAATGTTATCCATGGATCAGCACCCCTGATTGGCCCCCTACCTCACAGCCAGTAATACTTAGGGCACAAGCACTTATCATATAAGCATAAGTGTCAGGATCTGAGTTCTACTGTATTTTCTACCAAAGTATCATATTGCATCTACTATTATAATTGTACCATTTGGGAGACATCTCTGTATACACTATTGTATAATCATTAGTTAGACAATATTGACATCTTTAGTTCTAGTGCAGAACAGCTTTTTATTTACGTAATTATGTGTGTAACCACAAATGATCTTCATGAATACAGGTTCTTTGTTTAGTTATCTTGTCTTTCTGCTAGCTCAGCATGCTTTCCCAGGAGAGTGAGAAGTTAGGTTATTTGCCATTATCAAATGATAAGACTTTTATGTATCTTTTTAGTAGTTACTGTAGTGATTATCAGGGTTATAAGACCCTTTGCATTGTACCTTTTTCTCTGAGAAGAAGAAACGTATTGCTGCCTATAGGTAAGAAAGATTGGAGGTGTTCTCCCCCATGTTTATCACTGTGATTTGGTTGTAAGCCTGTTTTATGTACCAGAAATAGATCACTTTATGTGCTGGACACCACTTGTCTGTCATTTCTTCACTTTTGTGCAGTTCCAACAAGAACCTGAGAAAGGTAATTTTATTACCCAGTTACAGAGCTGTGGCTTGTTTGTGCTGCTGGGCTACTGTCCTATGTGGTCCCTGGGCTGTGTCGCACATGTCATGCATGTGTCATGGCCCAACTGCCGGCCATCGTCCCAGTTGTCTGTGGTGTGACATCATGGCATCATGCCCCCTGCAGTACTCATGTCCGTTGTGTTAGTGGCTTTACACTGCTGGCCCCAGGGCTCTGTGAACAGCTGCTGACCTTTTGATGCCATGGTTAAATGCAGGTGTTATGCCTGCTCTGGCACTGCATAGGCAGGAATCAGCATCCCTCCACAGCGTTTCACCATATTTTTAGTTCGTAAGTGCATGTGTGGTGGGCCGTGCAGTTCTCCTGTGTGGCGACACCCCTTCACACATGCGGATGTCTCCCCCCATGCATATTCACCGTCCTGGTCTGCACATGACCTTGTGCACCATTGGTGCATGCTACATGCATGAGCCATATGTGCTTCACATGTGTATTGGGCTACATGCCATGCTATGCTATGCTACGTGCGTAGCAATATGCACTTTCATGAATAGGCTCCAACAACATTATTCTGTTTCAAATCAATCTATACTAACGTAAGCCATCTTAAGTTGTGAAGCCATCTTAAGGTCAGGTTCCTGGCCATGCCAACTTTTATGGGCACAGAAAATGGCAGCCCTCCCGTGTATAAAAGGCTTGGTGCTCCAGGTTTAGGACTTATTGCTAGTCCACCCCCTTCAAATGATGGCAAGGAGTACCAGTGTATGAATAAAGGAACGGAGTAAGAGGAAGGAGGTATTCACCTTCATTGAGAGGATGGTCATCACCTGACTGCAATTGACACTGTCACTGTAACTGCTAGGACTGCCCAGAACAGTCATGGATCTCTGGGGGGGGATTGGGGGTGCAGTTTCTTCAAGGGTGTTCAACTCATTTCACTCTCTGGCCCATCAGCCACTTTATGTCACGGTCATTGATGGCCATAACATTGATTCTCAGGCTCAGTCAGGCAGCACCTGCTAATCCCAGCAACAGTACCTACCATGTGGGGTAGAGAGCCAGCTGTCTTTATTTCTGGGACCGTGAAACCTAAGTGATGTACTATGCTATCAAATATACTTAATGAAATGCAGCCCTGCAGGATTTGTTCTGCCAACTTTAAGAACATGCAGGCCCTGAGTGAAAAGCATCACTTTTGTGTCTGTGAAAGGTCATCCCTGGAGGACCAGCACAGGGTGGGATACTGATGTTTTGTGTCATTGATCAGTCACAGTTACTGTCATAAAAGAGCCTAAACACTAAATGGATATGCTTTGCATAAATATGATAGCATTTAGTAGTAGTAATATGGTCCTTTGGAAAAGCCTTCTTCTGTGTTACTGGTGGAAGGTTTTGTTACACCCAAATCCCTTGAAGGCAATAGGGGCTTTGTGTGTGTTTTGTTTGTGTTTGTTGCAGGCTTGACCCTAGAAGTGCCTCTCAGGTTTCTCCAAGAAGGGCGCCGTGGACCATTTCTTAGAGTTGATACTCCGGGCATGCAAAGGTAAGCCAGATAATAGCCCCACGGTTGTACCCTGGATGCAAGGGACCTCCCACAGGTTAGATTGGGCAATGCATGATAATAGTTCATCACCAAAGGGATTTCAACTTTAAGTTATGGCTAAGCCTGCAACAAAAGGCTGTATCTCTCTGCTCTAATTTAAAGTTAATATTTTTTTTGTATGTGTGCTGTGTATAATCAACCCTGTTGGCACGCTTCTTCTGTATGTAATACATGGTCATGTTGGGTTTTGTACTGTGTATGATGTTCTTGAAAATAGAAATCTTTAACAATGAAAAAGCCCTCTTTACAGTGAAACATCAGGAATGTGTGGTCCTTGTTGCTGTGGCTACTTTGTGTACACATCTTGCACTTCTGGAAAAAGGAGGGAAGCTGGGCAGACTGTCACAAAAAAAGATGGCAACCATGCTGGGTCTGCCGTCATGTTAAGCTTTTGACTGACCCTAGTATTTTAATGTTTTAACATTTATGTTGCTGTTTTATTAATTTATTCTTATTCGTTTGATTACTAGAATCAGTTTGGCCATTCGAGATTTCCTTTACTGTATATTAGTCCATTGTAGTGATATCGGTGTTTTTCGCTGTGGACTTGCGGACCTATAGCTCCTGAAGCAGCTTCGATATTTTGCTGTTTTTAAACCTGCTATACCTGTGCTCTGGGATACCTGTCTGATGTTGGGACTTTCAATTCCGGATCTGGACAGCCTTGTATTTGTTCTGCAGTGGTCGCTGGCTCTTCGTGCTGACCCCATTGTGGACTGGGATCCCTGGAATAGTTGGCGGTTTTTTGGATGCTGAATTTTCTGAATTGCCGTGTTGGTATTGACTGGCTGGCTGCCACTTTGAGCCTCACTTGATATTTACCTGGAGGGAGTGTGCTGGAGCTGTGACCTTGGCTGCATGGATTTTGGATTTAATCAAACTGGTTGAGAATTGGCGGATCGTGAACTGGCCTGATAACGGAGATTGGGCACCCAGTTCTTGGGACTCCCTGTGGGGGTTGAGGCTACCAGTCGGAGGGCTGGTGGAAAAATCTTCCTCCTTTGCCCTCTATGGCCCCCTAGTTTTTATTGGGTAGTACCGGTGGGCTAAATGAGGTATCTCTTGTCCCCGGGCCCTTTTCTGGCCAGTAATATTAGCATTATACTCCCTCTGATTTGACCATCAGAGGCTTGCTATTCCGTTTTTTCACTTTTGTTCAGTTTTACATCTTCAACAGGTACTGTAATTATATTTTCTATATTGGAAGCAGTGAGAGAGCTTCGTCGCTAACAAAGATTCATGCACAATTTAATTTCAGTCATTGTGGCAGTGAGAGTGCCACATTTTTCAGTTTGGATTCATTATTCTGATAAGGGTTAGGTGAGAGCTACCCTTTGTTTCACAGATTTTTAAAGGACTCAGCCACTCTTGAAGACACTGGGCAGTGCACCTTATTGGATAATAACAAATGATCTAACTTGATGTTGCAGTTATAAAAACTGTTTCATATTGTTATTTTGGGGGTTATATTTTGGATTGGGTTTTTTATTACTTTTTCATTCCTGTAGTTTAGAGTATAGGAGATTGGTTATTAAGATTAGGGGTTTGTCATTAAGATTAGTTTTAAGTTTATTGTTTGGGGTGGATTATTAGTTTTTAATATTTTGTTTGTATTTTATCCAAAGCATTATGTATTGGGGAGGCTTAGTGGTGGTCAGGCAATACTCCCCCACCAGACTCAGGGAATTACATCTTTTTGACTGTCCTCCATTAACATCTGACACCTATTTTAGGTGCCTTGCTCTGGGGATAGTTAGAAGGCGTATAAGAAAGGGGAGAACTGGGCATGAAGGAGGAAGGGAAAGGGAAGGGCACATAGGAGTAGTGGGGTCCAAGAGGTGCCCTGGGGTGAAATGGATTCAGGACAGGGGTCCTCCCTGTCTTGTCCCCATACCCAAGGGTTCCAATGTTAGCGGGCAGGTGCCGAGGTCATCCCCAACAACTCATCCCACTTGAGCGGTATTGTGCAATGCCAGATCTATTAAGAACAAAACAGCTATTATAGCTGATCTTGTTGAAACCACCAATCTGGCTTGCATCACCAAAACCTGGTTGGATGATAATGCAGGCCCTGTTTTGGCTTCTGCCGCTCCGGCCGGGTTCTCGGTGATACACCACCCAAGGTTGGATCATAGGGTTGGGGGGTGGCCATTATATTTAAATCTGAGCTGGGCCTTGTGGATGTGCCATTGGGAAGTACCAGATCCTTCAAGTGTATCCTGGGTGAGGGTGTAGGCTGCAGGATACTCCTCATCTACCATCCACCAGGAGATGGTGGAGCATTCCTGCAGGAGACAGCAGTCTTCATCGTCGACATGGTGTTGAGGTCCCCCAGATGGATAGTTCTGGGGGAATTCAATGCCTGGGTCGATGATGAACTCTCACATTTTGGTCAAAATCTCCTCCAGTTTATGGTAATGCTGGGCTTTACACAGGTAGTTACCTTCTCAACCCATGTAGGGGGCCACTGGTTGGATCTGATCTTTCTCTTGGGTATGGAGATAGCTGAGTTGGGGGTGGAACCAGTCAGCTGGTCTGACCATCACACCATAAGGTTCAGCTTCAGGTTCCCCCCAATAGGTCTGCCCCTACGGAGATAGTCCAGTACCGCTCTTTGAGGGGAGTTACCCCTAATGACCTATCAGCAGCATTGGACCTATCGGGTTTGTCGGGTGAATGCATGAGTCTAGGTGATCTTGTATCAGCCTATAATAAGGCTGTGAGAGATGTCCTGGACAAGATTGCTCCTGTTCGTGTTCGACCCCTCACCCTTCACTTTAGGAGCCCTTGGTTTGATGGTTCCTTGAAGGAGTTGAGGCGAGTTGGTCGAAGGATGGCGAGAGCTTGGCGAAAGTCTGCTCTTGATGCTGACAGGCTTAAGCTGATGGCACATTATGATGGCTATCAGCTAGAAATCTCCCGGAAGTAGGCAGAGTTCCTGTCCAGGGAGATTTCTACCGCACAGAATTGACCAGCTCAGCTTTTCCGGACCATTGACAGATTGTGCAATGCAATCTGTCTTCAGCCCAGAGAAGCTTTTTCTCAGCTGAAATATGAGGAGCTTGCTCGATTCTTCGTGGATAAGGTTGCCAGCATCAGGTCTAGCATCAGCATAGCCTCTCCTATGAGGAGTTGTGGTGATCAGCAGGATGTGGTGTGCACTCGGTATCTCTGGTCAGAATTCTGCCAGCCAGAATTCATAGATATTGTGATGATTATCCAGTCAATGCACCCAACCAGTTGTAGTTTGGATCCAGGCCCGATACCCCTTTTATTGGGATGTGTTGATGTTATCTGCCTGATCCTTGCTGAAATTGTCTGGAGGTCCTTGGAGACAGGGGTCTTTCCAGAATCCCTAAAGGAGTCAGTCATTCGACTACTCCTTAAGAAATCCTCCTTGGACACGGACTGCCCAGCTAACTACCGACCTATCGCTAACCTGCCATTTGTTGGTAAGGTTATTGAAAAGGTGGTTGTATTGCAACTGGATGATAAGCTTACAACTCACAAGATCTATGATAATCTCCAATCCGGATTTAGGAAGAAGCATAGCACAGAGACTGCACTTGTCCGAGTATTGAATGACCTCCTGATGGCTAGAGATGGAAAGGCGCGTACCAACTTGGTCCTTCTTGATCTCTCTGCAGCATTTGATACTGTAGACCATGGTGTGCTGTTGGAGCGCCTGCTGCTGCTTTGTGGTCTGTCTGGTACAGTTCTCAAATGGTTCCATTCTTTCCTCGCAGACAGGCTTCAGAGAGCTACCATGGGAACTTACTTCTCTGGCACTTATTCCCTGTCTTGTGGGGTGCCACAGGGCTCCATTTTGGCCCCCATGTTGTTTGCAGTATATATGCTGCCATTGGGAGATATCATCAGTCGATACAGTTTGAGTTTTCACTGTTATGCAAATGATACTCAACTGTATATGTCCTTTCTGCCCGGACAGGATGTTGCACTCTCTGCGCTAAACAACTGCCTTACCGAGATCAGAACCTGGATGAGTACTAGTTGGCTGAGACTGAATCCGGATAAGACCGAAGTGCTGGTTGTGGACCCTGGTCATTCGGGGGCGGGTATAGGAGCTGGTCAGGCATCAGGTGTTCTGATTAATAGCATACAGCTCACTACCTCAGACCAAGTGCATAACCTCGGCATTATTTTTGATGATGGCCTGACACTAAGATCTCAGGTGTCGGCTGTTGTCAAATCCTCTTTCTCCCATCTGAGGAATATTGCCAGGGTGAAACACTTGGTTCCTCCATATGATCTTCCAACACTGGTCCACGCCTTCATCACTACCCGCCTTGATTACTGCAATCCTCTCTACCTAGGGCTGCCAGGGGTTGATATCCACTGCTTGCAGCTAGTGCAGAATGCGGCAGCCAGGCTTTTGACTGGGACTTCCAGGTCCAGTCATATTACCCCTGTGCTCCACGAACTGCACTGGCTGCCTATTCAGTGGCAGATCACCTTTAAGGTTGGTTTGCTATCCTTCAAAGCCCTACATGAACAGGGACCGGGTTACCTGCAAGATCTCTTGATACCCTACTGCCCCTTCCGTCCTCTCCAATCCACCAATGAGGGATTGCTAGAGATTCCCAGGGTACAATTAAAAACAGCAGGCGCACATGCTTTTGCTTTTTCTGCTCCTACCCTGTGGAATTCTCTACCTCGTCAGTTAAGAGAATGCCTGACTGTTAACAGATTTAAGATTGAGTTAAAAACATATTATTTAACTTGGCCTTCCCCAATGATTAATGTATTTTATCTTTCTGTTTTAATATTATATTTGTATTTGGTTTTATGTGCAGCACCTTGGTTTTTGAAAGGCGCTATAAAAATAAAGCTTGATTGATTGATTGATTAATTGATATTATTTTGTGTGGACCTTCTTTCATTACCTGATGGTGAGTGTTATGACTTTTGATTTATGAAATAGCTCTTAAAAGGGTTTTCCCCAAAATGTTTTAAATATGCTACCTGCACCTAATGGTATAATATCCCATCTTTTGCCTAAATATTCCAGTTAAGTGTGCCTCAGTTCCCACCCCCACCCCACATCTGAAAAGCAAAAATAAATCTAATGTTTTATTTGAACATTTGAAAAAAAACACTCCACACCTAACTGCTCAATATCCTACCCACCTGCTCCCCCGAATAAGCCAGGAAAGTTTTATTTTTGTTTTAATTACTTATAAACTGGTCCAACACCAAGTTCCAAATCCTCACTGTTGTATCCTGCAGAAAATTTCAGGCTGGCTGTAACCACGTCACAGTGAAGAGTTATCACTCTGTGTTGCACCTGTTTACACCCAATTAAGGCAAAAGCAAAACTAATCTTATCTGGCTTTGTCAGGGCAACAGGTGGGTATGACACTGAGTGACTACTGTAGATGAGGAGCTAGATATTCAAAACTTTGCACTGGGTGCAAACCATTTGCACAGGGTTAGCACGGGGTTTGCACGGGTCTACTATATTCAAAAGATCAAATAGCATGGGCAAACTGCATTTGCACCAGGCAAAAGTATAATGTATGCAAGGGCAAATCGAAGGGGCATGTACATGAATATAGGCCAATGCTATATTCAGCACATTAGTGCCACACAAAGTGTTTTTGTGTGTCTTAGAGCGACACTTTGCGCAGTGCAAATTACCACCCAGGAAAAGGTAGTCTTAACTCTGGGCAAACCAGCTTTGAGCGACTTTTGCGTGGCTCTGCACAACCCTAACCAGTAAATATTAAACAAAGAAAGAAATCAGAAATGGAAGAAACATGTTGCGTGTGGATGTCACTTCCTATGATGCTATCATCTGCCACCAGTCCCAGCCATGCCAGGCAGTAAGCGGTGACCTGGTGCCTAGTGTACACCATGGCAGTGTGCCCATACAGCACACACCTGCAGACCACCCTTCCGTGGACACCAACAGAAGCCAGCACACACATACAGCACTGGGGCCATGGAGGGTGTTGATGGGAGGATGGACAGGTGGCCAGTCTGCACCACATACTGGGTACTGTCACAAGGCTGGGACAAGCCACGCAGTGCAAATGGTCCAGTGTTGGGAATACACCAACATCAGTGTGCCTATCTGATGGTATGTGCCCCCCAGCCATGTACTGCACATCTGTACAGACACCACAGCACACAGAGCCAGTCATGTATATGTCACTGTGAGTATTCCATGCCAGTGGTGCAGCATCTGTGGGTCACACAACAGCATAACAGTAATCAGATTGGAGTTCGCACAAGGAACAATGGTACTAAAGACTAACCATAAAAGATACTTCCAAAAAGTCCTGCACACAACAACCTCTGAAAATAACAAAGGCATGGGTCTAAACAGCAAAGGTTTTTATTTTAAAGCATAAAAAGCCCTAATAACTTGACGTGTTTTGGATGAAGAAAGGAGAAAGAATGCTGTTTCATCTGAAATGCGTCAGGTTATTTAAGCTTTGTATGCCTTAAAATAAAATATTTTTCCTTTTAGACCTATGCCCTTGTTATTTTCAAAGGTTGGTTTGTGCAGGACTTTTTGGAAGTATACAGGCTACTTGCTAGACCTCCTTTGGCCCTACTGCCCACTCTGTCCACTCCTCTCCATTGATGAGGGATTGCTAGAGGTTGCCAGGGTCCATTTTCAGTCATCAAGTGCCAGGGCTTTTTCTTTTGAGGCCCTGACCCTGTGGAACTCTCTACCTCATCAGATTAGAGAGTGCTTGTCCACCAAGACCTTTAAAGCCTCACTGAAAACGTATTTATTTAACTTGGCTTTTGGAGAGAATGCTTAATTTTATTTCTGCTGCCTTTTTATCTTTTTATATATTTTATTGATTGAATTTTTGTCTATGTTTTTACAATGTACATGCACTTTGGTTTTTGGAAAGCGTGTTATAAATAAAAGCTGATTTGATTTGATAACAGTAATGTCCACTGTCAGTACACACCTGCAAGATGGGCCTGTCACTGTTTAAGGTGCAGTGGTCATTGATGCCCTACACGCCACAGGCATTGCTGTGTCCGTCACACTACTGGCCCCCTCATTACTGTAGTGTCTGCTGTGCACTGTAGTAAGAACTACAGTTTGACAATTGCATGCAGCACCACCACCTGTGCCTGTGTTGTGTAGTCTCCTGGAGCACAATATTCTATGCGGTTCTGTACAAATGTAGCCTGCAGCTACCACCATGCACTTCCAGACTGACCTACAGGTGGAGCTGTGGGCAGACCCAGTCAACCCCTCTACCTCCAGACTGACCTACAGGTGAAGCTGGGGACCCTGCAATAGCTCTGGGCAAACTGCATGCAAATCAGCACATAATGAGATGCTGCTCTGGATGTTTGCCCACAGACTGCCTAACAGGGCTCATTTGAATGTCACTTTTGAATATAGCAAATTTGTGCCCCAGGCAAATGTGATAGCGCCGGGCAAATGGCTTAGCTTCATGCAAAACCTACGCAAATATGTCTGTGCTGCGCAAACATTTTGGAAACCTGGTACATTCCTGCAGATTTTCACATGCACTGGTGTTTGCAGCTTTAATGAATCCACGCCTTTGCTAGCACACACATTGGCCACATGGTTCACCTTTACCTTCTTTCCTGTATGCCAAGACTCTGTTGCGCTCTCCCTATGCTGTGGGACACTGTCATAGTGTGAGACAGTACAGGAGAGTAGCAGAGTTTTGGCACTGAGCCTTTAACTATGTGTGGCGCATTTTTTAATTGTGTACTGCCTGCCTTGATACCTAGCTGAACCAGGCTCATAGCAGGAGTGTAGTTCTTGGTGGTTGCGCTGCGAATTACAGATATTGTCCTGCTGTAATATTTAGCCCATTTAATAGCTGGGGAGGTAGATATAGCAGCAAGGAGTGTGGATATACACCTCTAGGTGTTTATTTTATTTTAAACTTGTTTGTGCACAAAGGGAGTCATGAGCTGGTGATTTACTTCCAGGTCACGTGCTATATCTTGCTAGCACCTCTGCGAGTGGGGGTGAGTCCGCAGAGACACTCGTGGAGATGTGCGCAGAGACATGCATGTCTGTGCATGTTTAGAGTATCCAGAGGGTAGAGAGGGATAGAGAGGTCCTAGGCTCTGTTAGAGGGTAAGCCATCTATATTAAGTGTTCTACAAGAAAAGCACCAGTATTTGTGTTATTTGTTAATTGGGTATTTATCTTAAGAGTTTGTATTTGTATACCGAGGCCTAGATATTCAAAAGGGTTGCGCCATGTGCAAGCCACTGATGTGCTCCAGCATGATTTTCAAAAGAGAGAAGTGTGTGGCACAAATCCCGATGCGCCGGAGCGCATCAGTAATGTATGCAGGAGCAGGTGGGGGGGCATGCCCATGCACACCCAGCACAGCCCGATATTCAGCCCGTGGTGTGCAGAGCCATGCATGCACAACCCCTACCTTCACCAGCACAAAATTGATCCAAAAAAAAGGAACAACGGATGGCCACCCACAGGTGATCTGCCGCATTGCAGGATGCAACACGGCAGCTGCCACCTGTGGGTGGCCACCCGAGCTCCGACTGCACCTGGCGGTGCCCCCCATGCCTGATCATGGGCATTTGTAACATAAAAGAACCCCTATATCCCTGGTGGTCCAGTGGACCTGTCCGCCTGATCACGGGCTGAGTAAATTAAAAAAATCCCTATCATCCCTGGTGGTCCAGTGGACTGCTGTCTGCCTGATTGCAGGCATTTGTAAATAATAATAAGAATTCTGTCCAATATCCCTGGTGGTCCAGTGGACCGCTGTCTGGCCGATCATGGGCATTTGTAATAAAAAACAATAAATATGTCCAATATCCCTGGTGGTCTAGTGGTACCCCGCTCCCCACCTGCCCACTGAGCCCCACCACCCTGCTTCCCCCAGGTCAGCTGGAGGGCGGCAGCACCCCACCCGCCTGCTGCACTGCCGCCCACCGACTGACACCGTCAGTAGAGACGTCGCCCGATAGTCCTGGCGTGAGCCAATGGGTGTGCAGCCCATTCCATACTACACATTCCAGATATGTAAATGGAATCCATGCACACTGTGGGTGGCCAGGGTGCGATATTCAACGCTGCTGAGCCATGGCGCAGGTCTGTTGAATATCGCCCAGTCCACAGCCCTGCACAGCCAAGTTGTGCTGCGCCCAAGCTTGCACCACAGCCTGACACAGTTTGAATATCTGGGCCAGTGTGTTTATGTAATAAAGTGAAAGCAATATGGCTTCACCAGTATTCACTTATACAAACAATGTTACACTTACAACCACTTTAGGCCAACTGGGGTGACAATGTACATTGTGCAAAATGTTTACACTCATTACAGGGGATATTCCAAATCACCCATTTCAGTGTTGTAAATGTTTGGAGAACATGGAATTAAAGCAAGAATTTAGTTTATTTTCCTCACGCCTTAACCATTTAGAAATCAGTCAATTAAAAATGACAGAGATTTAGTACCTTGAATAACTTACACTCAACTAGTCATCCTGACATTACACATAATGACCAGTGTTCTATTTTGATTCCATACCTTTAGTAGACACAGTTAAAGATCAACAGATGGCTAGTAATTTATTATCTACTCAATCACCTTCTAATTTTCTGACCACTGTAACAATGACAATGTGTGGTAAGAAGTCTAAAGTACTAGGCGATATAAAAAAGGTAGAAAGGCAGAACATCATGGTATCTCATTATCAAATAGATTTGACTGTCTTAATCCCCTGCAATGTCAGCAATCTAACTTAATTAATACACCCCTTAGCTCTTCTGGAGACAATGTAGCAAGTGATACTCATGTTCCATCTGTTGATGTTACTTCATTACAGCAGAATTTAGCTGTTGATGACCAGCTATTGATTGATTTTTCTATGGATACAACTCACAACAATGTAGACACTCAAATCCATAATAGCAATGTCCCCCTTACTAATATTCCCTTTTAAGACAGACTCTGGTTATAGGAGATTCAATGATTAAGTATCTGGATAGGTCCATCTGTAATCCTAATAAAGTTAATAGAACTTGTGCTAGTTTCAGTGGTGCTAAATTAGCTGATATCTCTTACATGTTGGACAATATTATGAACAACTGTGGTTTTAACCCTATTGTTATTATACATGCTGGAGCTAACAATATCTATTATGATTCCATTCAAGATATTAAGTCTGCCTTTGTGGGGCTAACCAACAAGTTGGTAGAAAGTGGATGTAAAATATGTATTTCTGAAAACCTTCCCATCCCTCATTTCTCCCCGTTTCTAAATCAGAAGATTAAGATAATCAATAATTGGCTTCGCAAATGGTGTCTCCAACAAGACATCATTTGTGTTATCCACTGGAAAATCTTTGATGGCAGAAACAAATTGTTTAGTAGGGATGAGTTACATTTAAGTAGGCGGGGTAATGCTATCTTGAGTAATCAGTTCTTGTCACTTATTAATAACTATTTAAACTAAATAATGGGGGGAGTTGATGGTGCAGCCATCATCTCATGATACAGTTTGTGATACAATCTTATCAAATAAATGATTACAGGTTCTAAGTTTTAATGCAAGATGCCTCACTCATAAAATGGACGAACTTCAGTTGAAAGTTTTACATTGCAATATTGATATTGTTTCAAACTATGAAACATGGGGTGATGACAGAGCTTCATGGGAGTGCTGTTTAATGGATTATAGGTCATATAAATTAAATAGACATGATAGAAGGGGTGCAGGTGTTGCTCTATTTGTTAAAAATACACTGAATACTGTAGATCTAACTAATTGTATAAAAACTCACAATATATTTACTGAGACTATCTGGGTTAAACATTTTTTGACACAAGATGATTTCATTATAGTTGGAAGCTGTTATCATCCCCCTAATTCACCTGTTAGTGTATTTGAAGCCATTTTGTTTCAAATTGAGCAGGCCAGTGAACTTGGACATATAATCATTACTGGTGATTTTAATCTTGGTGACATTAATTGGCAATATTCTACTGCTATAAGAAGTAAAGGTAAAAATCTTATTTCCACTTGTTCTGAATTGAATCTCATACAACACGTTTCAGAATCAACTAGGGTAGATAAAATCCTAGACCTCGTTATTTGTAGTGATCCTATACCAATTATAGACTCAAGAATTATTGATCCAATCGCAGGTAGTGATCATAACACTATTTTGTTTACATCAATGAATTATATTCATCTGTTAGTAAACGCACTAATATTTATTTTTACAATAAAGCAGACTTGGTTTCTATTAAGAATGTTATGAAGCAGGTTGATTGGAAATCCATTCTTTCTAACTTAAGCTCAGAAAATAGTTGGACTACATTTAAAACAATTATTTCCAATATAAGAGACACATTTATTCCTTTCAAACCCAAAATTCACAGTAAAAAATGTTCACCAAAATAGATTAACCCATCTATCAAAAAATTGACAAGATTAAAGAAGAAGAAATGCAACAATTATATAAAGAATACATTTAGTGCTACATGGAAGGCCTATAGACTAATTCAGATTAAATGTAAATCCACTATTAAGAACACAAAATTAAGATGGGAACACAAGCTTGCCAACAGTGCAAATAAAAACAATAGTAAGGATTTTTACTCATATGTTAATTCATTAAAAAAAACTGTCTGCCAAGTTGGTCCAATTGTGCAGAAAAATGATATAGTGTATGATCCCAAATCCTTGGCAGATCTATTTAATAAGGACTTCTGTCCTTTTAGCTTTTGCACAGGCTGCTATTTAGTGCAGATGGTCCATCCACTGGAGACACTTTAACCAAAAATAACAAAAAGTCACTTTGTAGCCTCTGGCCAAACCTGAGGCCTCCTCTTTCCTGCATGGGGCACTCGGCCACTGCCTTTTAATTTTCCTTCCCCATAGGGCTGGCAGCTCACCTAGAGAGCCCACTGTGCTCCCCCTCCCTTTTTCTTACTAGGGCACTGGCCTTTTAAGTATTTTTTCTTGGGCACACTGCCCCCTTAATTTTTCCTTTTGTCCCCTCCCCACTCCCCAGTGCCCATGGCACGAATGTAATTAAAAACTGGGCACTCAGACTACTCACCGCCACAGCCCAGGATTTCAGTGCTGCTGGGGGCAGGCAAAAAACCCTGGCCTTGGAGCTGTGCGTCCACCTAGCTTTTCTCCAAGGCCACTGCAGCTGCTGGGTGGAACTAAAGATGCATGTTTTGATCACCAGGTTACTTTTGTACTTCGTAAACACTTGAAACCTTGTAGACAGGCCCAAACAGTTGAGTGGAGGAATTTTAAATATTTTAATTCTGTTGAATTTATGTTAGATATTGAGAAAATCGATTGGAACAGATTAAATTTGATACCTACAGCTTCAGAAGCATGGTTGTATTTTCAGAAAGAGTTTGTAAAAATTTGCAACTATCATGTCCCAATGCATAAAAGAAGAGTAAGGGCTAAAAATGAAAAATGGTATAATGCTACCTTACACAAATCTAAAAGAGAATGGGACAAAAGTGGCATAACGCAAAATCCTCAGGTACTGCTGGTGACTGGAACCAATATAGACAGGCAAGAGATTGATATATTAAACAAATCATGAAAACTAAGCAAACAGTCTTCAAAAAAGAACTAGACAGTAATATAAACCAAAATCCCAGACTCTTCTGGAAAACAATGGCTAAACTGATGGGAAATGCCAAAAAGGAGCAGGTAAAAAGGATTGAAACTGATGGTCAAATGGTCTCCCTAAGTAACACTGTAGTAAATGCTTTTAATGATTGTTTTGTAGATGTAAATACACAAATTTTGGAATCCAATATCTCTGGCAATATGGGTAAAATACAAGAGGAGGTGATATCTCAATATTTGAATGGGCCCAAATTATTTAAGTTTCAAAGCATTAAGGTACATGAAGTTAGGGACACACTCTTGAAACCTAACGTTAAAAAAGCCATAGGACTGGATAATATACACTCAAAGTTGTTGAAATACGCAGTCCCATGCATTGCATACCCAATAACATACTTATTTAATTTTTCTTTGTCCACTGGTAAGTTCCATAAAAGTTGAAAAACATCTAAAATAGTACCAATCTTTGAAGGAGGTGAGCAACATGATATAAATAACTATCATCCTATTTCCCTCTTACCAGTAGTGTCCAAGATCTTTGAGAAAATTGTAGCATCACAATTTAAAACATTTTTGCAATCAAATAAACTAATAAATGTTCATCAATCAGGATTTAGATCTGTCCATAGTACAAACACAGCATTGACGAAAGTAGTGGGGGAAGTACAGCGGAGTCTGGACAGGAGAATGTCCGTGGGTGCTTTATTCATAGATTTATCTAAGACATTCGATACCTTGCACCACGGTGTTCTCCTGTCCAGACTCCATGAAATGGGAGTGAGAGAAATGGAGCATGAATGGTTAGAACATTCTTAACAGATAGAGAACAAGTGGTAGAATTGGGTAATATAGGTGTAAATCAGTACAAATTAAAACAGGGGTACCACAAGGACCTATTTTCGGTCCTTTTTTTTTAAAATATACATCAATAACTTACATTTCTTAGATCCCATGATAAACTATCACATTTATGCATCTGACACTGTAATTTATGTAGAAGGGAAAAAGGTTACTGATATACAAAATAATCTTCAAGAGGCCTTTTATCACCTGCAGGCTTTTTTAGAGGATACAAACTTTGTTTAAATACAAAAAATAAACAGTCGGTGTTGTTTACCCATAATGAAAACAAGGTAGATATGTTAAAGATACAAGTCAGTAAGTATAAATACCTTGGAATTGCTGTAGATGAAAAATTGAATTGGAAACCACACTTGGGGGCCCTATTACTAAACGTAGGTAAAAAGTTGGGTGTGCTGTATAAATTAAAATATTTTATGTCCATTGACACGAGACGGAGGATAGTAAACACCATGGTGCTCCCTGTAATAGACTATGGAGATATGATTTATGCGGGGGCCTAGGGGGTGGAACTAACCAAACTGAATATTATGTATAACAGGCTGGCTCATTTCATCCTCGACGCCACCAGGAGAACTCACCACTGTGAATTGTATAAATCCCTGAACTGGATGAGACTTAGAGACAGAAGAGAGTGGCACCTTCTTATATTTATGACAAAGTTCAGAAAGGAAAAGTGCCATTATATATCCAGGAATATTTTAAAATTACAAGAACAAGAGAAAGCCTAGGGTCAGCTCACGGTTTGGAATGTATAATTCCAAAATGTAACTTGAATATAGGTAGGTCATCAGTTTGGTATAGGGGACCATTGTTATGGAACTCTATGCCTATCCCTCTGCACTATACAAATTGTATTATACATATGGTACCAATAAAAAGGTGGGTTCATGAAAAATCAGTGATGCCTTTACAGTGATGTGGAGAGTGATGGCATAGGGTTCCATAAAACATATTAGAATTTGCACACTATCCGAATTGCTAGAATTTGCACACTATGGATTACATTTATTGTATGTTTGCTTCTTTTTTTTAATTTAGTTGTTTAACCAGGAATAGCACATTAAGCTGAAAGCTTTTTTACAGGAGTGACCTGTGAGCATAAGGAAGTTAAGTGACTTGCTCAGGGTCACACAGTATGCAAGTGGAAGCTGTGGGATTCAAACCCAGGTCTGGTCTGCTGGATGTCACCAGATTTTCAGCTCAGAGCCTTAGACCACTGTGCTATACTGCCTCCCATATGTATTGTAATTATATAGCTTGTGATGCATGTTGTGCTAATTATATGTATTGTATGTACCGAAAATTGTATAGGTAACATTTATTTATGCTAAAACAGGACCTCCTAGGAAATGACCCACTGCTCAATGGAGTATTGTACCATCTATCCTTTTCATATATATTTTATGAATAAAAACTATTACTATTTACTATTACTACTAAAGGTCGGGGCGCATTTTCTGACCAGACTTATTTTCTTGCGGCGCAGGTTGGTCCACTGGTGCTTACTTCCCCCCCTTGCCAATTAGGGCTCTGCCCCTGGAGAACAGGTCATGTCAGGGAGACACACTCCACCTGACTGACCCTGCTTGCTGCTACCACCATGCCGGAAACCAAAGCTGGAGGGGAGTGATGCTGGAAGAGCCACTGACAACCTTAAGGTTGCGGCCATGCTCCCCGTGTCCTCTACCCTCCTCATTTGGCTATCAACTCCTCTTTAAAGCCACTCTCCAGCCCATTTATAGGGCAGGGGAGGTCTACTGGGCAGCCCCAGGGATTGGGTCTCTGTTACTCAGGAGGGAGGGTCTTCTGCCCATGGCCCCCCTCCTCGGTGCCAAACATCATGAAATTAGACAAAGAAACTGGGAGGGGTCTGTGTGATTGCAGGGAAGTGGAGGCATGGGCGAATGGAGCCCAAAAGAAAAATGTTAACTTTCCCAGCTTGGGAAACGGATCCCCCAGTATCTTGTTGTGGTGCCCCTTGACTCTGGGGCACTACATAACATTTGATAATCAGAAGCATAAGTAGGTGTCCCTCAGGGATCCATTCTTGGACAATTGCTATTTAGCTTGTTCCTAAACCATTTACCTTTTGTCTGTCAATCAACAAATATTATTTCATATGCAGTTGATACAGTTGCCTTCACAACTGATAAAAGTATAGATTTCTTGAGGCAGAATCTCCAACTTGACTTTAACGTAAAGAGACACCCAGTATAATGTTTTCGATACCTGTAAGTAGCTTCTCCCATACTGATTCAATATTAGCATCATGATCCTTAATAACATTTGATATTTCAACACAGTCATATGCTTCATTAATTAGTAAAGCCACACCATCTCCTATTCTGTTTACTCTATTCTTTTTATAAGTTTTAAATCCTGGAATAATACAATCCCAGGCTAAGTTATCAGATCCCCAGGTTTCAGTAATTGCAATGATGTCTATTTTGTCTTCCAGTACACGTAATTTAAGTTCATCAATTGTATTGTTTAAACCTCTGGCATTAAAGTAAAGAAATTGAGTGTGGTGTGAAAAACCATGGTCAGACTCTATGTGGCCTAATTTTGTGTTTAGAGAGGATGAAAGAATGAGCCTCTCCCCCGTGGAGTTAGTTTAAATGTAGGTTAATATGGTCTAAAAGAGTTTTCCACAGGAGAGATGTGCCACTTCTGCTAAGATGTAGTCCATCACTGCTATAAAATTGAAAATAACCATTAAATTCTTCCCAATGGGTTATACAAGATATGTGTTGAGATAAACACCACTTCCTAAGCCAATCATTAAATCTGTGTATTTTCAAATTCACAGATTGAGAGGCTTTAGGAATTGGGAGTATTTCTGATATAAGGATATCACATTTCATCTCAACTAAAATATTGGTTAAGGCAACTGTATGCTGCTTAACAGTAAGCAGGTCCTCTCTAACAATATTGTTAGCCCCAGCATGAACAACAACAACTGGCTTAACCCCTCTGTCCGAAAGGATATTAGGAAGCATACATGTAATATCTTGTATCTGAGCTCCCAAGATAGAAGAGCAGGTGCGATTGTGTTTATCGGGGTTACAAATAGCTCTATCCAGGTGTTTTATTACAGAATCACCAATAACGAAAGTTTGCCTTTTATACTTAATAGCTTCTTTTTGAACGCCAGAATTATTTTGGGTCAGCTCAATGTCCATTAAGTCAATAAGGTCCCCAGAATTGGAAGAAGGGCCTACAATAGATGGCAAAGGAATGTGATCAAACAAAACCAGGGGGGGCAGTGGTAGATAAGTTTGGATTTTCCTCTGTTAAATCGAATAATGGGTTATATCTATTTTCAGTATTTAAAATAAAGGTTTCAGCCCTTCTGCCTTTTTTCAATGGCCTCCTATTTTGAATCTCATACCATCTATCATCTGAAACAAGAATGGGATCTTCCTCTCTCATTCTTTTTTTATTGCCATTATCCAAAGTTAAAGGCTCAAACAATGATATCTCACTAGGTACAGAAGATAGCAGTATACTGGCAGATTTGAACAATATTGATGATTCATTCCCTGTGGTATTTGTACTAGGTTGGGGAAGTGAGTTACTGGGGTGTGTTAGGTTCATATGCAAGGCCATATTAATCTGACTTTTTTCTAACTCTGACATACGAACATTGAAGAAAGATATATCTTGTAGTAAATCTTTATTTTGTACACATTTGTTACAAGTAAAGTGATCAACAGCTTTATTTGCAGTCAGTAATTCGTACATGAAACATATATCACATTGTACACCTACTCTCCCATCCAAGGTACTGATAGTAGATGCCATAATGAATGTAACAGTATTTTAAACGTAATTATTTCAATAGAAAGTCTATAGACCTACTAATACAGTTACTCCAACAAAAACATGTACGGCTATAGACTATCTCTATAAACAGGGTAGCTTACCTTCACCGCCTGCACCACTGAACACGCCAAACACGTGCTGACCCCAGAGGCTCTTGACCTTGCCATTCAAAGCTCTCTTGTCTCGCTTATTGATTATGGCTTACCAATCTATAGATCAGCTACTGAAGCAACTCTTCACCACATCATAGTTGCACTCAACAAAGCATGCAGGCTCCTTACCGGTTCAGCCCATCTGTCCCATGTCTGCGACATGTATGCTCAGGCTAACTGGCTCCAATTCAAAGATAGACTCATGTACCAAACATGTTTACTGTCCAAAAAAGTAAGCTTAAGCAAAATGCCCCCAGGAGTGCAAAAGCAAAAGCTTATTACCCCCACTATCAACCGTCGTTGCACCAGAAGCTCTACTAGCCAGATTTTTAATATTGTATACCCCTGCTGTCGCACTTCTGTGGGACAAAGGTCCTTTACCTACCGTGCCCTGCTATGGAGGAACTCGCTGCACCATGACATCACTTCAGCATCCACCTTGGGCTCCTTCATGGTTAAACTTAAGCAACAGCTAGTTGCTGATGCCAGTTGTGACTGCTTCCAATAACCTTCCTTCTTGTGACCAGCACTTATTCTAACCTTATGCTATCCTGACCTTATGCATAAATGTTCTCAGCATGTAAATAGCTGTTCTAAGCTGCTAATCATTCTCCTTTCACATTTCTTCTTGATCCCTGCCACTCTTTCCCCTGACCCCTGTATGGCTTCCCCCACCCCCCTCCTGTTATATCTCCGGAGCTCCCTTGCTCACTTTAAAATGCTTTGTCCCATACCTTCTCACCTCTGATGAAGCCTCTGGGTTGATGCCATCCCTTACCTTGTTGATTATTAGATATTAGACTGTGTCTGTTCTCATTTTCCTGTAAAGGGTCATTTCATAAGACCCCACCCCCTCTAATATGACCCTTTGAATTCCCGACTTTAATCAAATATGCACCTTGGCATACATTGTACAATGCCATATGTATTGGAACTTCTCTAGTTATATACTGTTGTAATGTTTTGCATAATTCTGTGTTATGTTTGTTCTCCGTCTCATACTTTTCCAATATGTATTGTTCGTCTGACGTGTAACCTATGAAATGAGCTTGTTCTCAAAGGTGTTATCTGAAATTGCAATAAAATAAAAAAGAAAGAAAGCCACATCCCTGTGTGGCCACCATACCAGATTTTCAGTGCAGTCTGCTGTCAGAGCTTCGCTGTTGAAGCATTTTGTTTCCACCTTTTTTCCTTTTTTTTTTACAACTTAGACATAATAATAAACATAGGCCAATTATTTACTTTTTTTTAAAAGTTAACTTACCGCCAAGTGCCAGTCACAGTGAAGTGTGCAGGCATGTGGTGCTACAGAAAGGTTCCATGTTATGATAGTGATTGCAAAACAGCGATCACTATCATAGCGAAGGTATATCACTGAAAAGCATTTCGGCGATACACAAACACAAGCGACCCAACTTCCAGCTTTTTTCAAGTGTTTTTGTGGGGGGCTGCCCTCGTTCCCCTCCCTCACAGGGGACTTCTCCCCTGCACCACCCTGAATAGGGACTGTTAACTTCGGGGAGGTGCATGTCGAGGAGGGGGTGAAACACAGACTAAAAGAAAAAACAGAGCCGCAAGCAGTGGCAAACAATTGCCCCCAGCAAGTCTCAAACCCACTTCCTGCTTCACCATAGCCAGCTACCCTCACCACCATACCACAGGGCTGCCTCGGCTGCAGCAGGATCCCCTACCCATACAAACCCTCCCTCCTATCCCTCCCCTCCACCTCCCTATCCCTCCCCTTCCGGTCGCTCTGCTCACTATAGGATCAGTACCCTAGCAGGGTAGCTCTTCATGATAGCGCTATAACTAAGTTGCTGTTTCTACAGTCACTCATTTATTAAAGCTATTATCACCAGCTACCCTACAGAAAGACAGAGAGGGAGAGAAGAGCTATGGCTGGTGCGTGTGTTGACCAAGGGAAAGCCGGTGCATGTTCACTGTTTTAATCCACGGGTTATAATGCTAAAGTTATAACCCAGTTTCCCTTGGGGAAAAAAATGCTATCCAGTTATTATAAAGTGATAATAGTTAAGGTAAGAATAGAATCTGAAAAATGAAAAGTTGATGATAGGTATGAATAGGCAGAGTAGAAGTGAATGGGCTGAGGAGTCCTTAAGTGGGGACTAATTAACAGTACTTAGTGAGTAGGCTGAATGGTGAAAGCTACGTGTGCACACTCATTTTCATTTTCTACATATTAAAGAAATACTGAAACTGGAGGGGCCAGTGATTTACACCAGATCTGTGACAATTCGCAGAAGGACACCCAGTGCAAGGACACCTCACCTAATCCATTCAACCTAACAACATTTTCTGTAATGAGACAACTGGCAAAAACAACCCTGACTCCCAAAGGCAGTGAAACTATAACCATGTAGAAAGCAGTGGTGCGATAAATGAGGCTACCTTGTAGTCATAGTCACTGTGTTAGAGCAAAGATCTCATAGGACAAACCAGTATTAGGTCAACATTTCTAGGCTAAATATTACAAGGCTGCAGATCTTTGCTCCAGTTGTTGTGCCATGGGTTTACACCACCCCATACCTCTGGCAGCTCATAATACCTAGACACTACAACTACTCAAACCTGAATATCAGCACGGCTACAAAAAATGGCACCTCACAGCCATGAAATGTTGTCTAAACTTTTTATTGTGAAAAAAGTCAAAAAATGGTAGGCAACTTGCATTCAATGTGCAAGGTGAAGATGCTGGGTGCTCATGCAGTGCTTGTCAGAAGGTAGTGTTCTTTTTAGCCTGATGTTGTAATAAATCAAGCATGCAGTCAATTGAGTAGCCTTTGTTTACACTGTAACCTGAATATCAAAAGACACCTGCACAATCTCTGGATTTCTGTGATGTCATAAACCTCTTGAGCTTCATTCTTGAGGTTTATGAAGTCACAGGAACTCCTTGATGGATTACAGCAACCATAACAGATGGATACCCATCTGTTATTCTATTTATAATGTATGGTAGAACGCTGTTAACCTTAGGAAATCATCATTTGCTAAGGTTGTTAACCTATCGATGTGACATAGACATGTTGTTAACCTATCGATGCTACGTCCCATCGATAGGTTAACAACAGCGATTGGTCTGAGCATGTGTGTGCTTTTTTTTTCAGCGGGGAACCGACGGATGAACAGCAGCAGTTAGGCAGGACTGAACGGCCGCGGCGGTGACTAGTTAGCAAAAAGTAAGCAGCCTTTTTATGTGGGACCATACACTATAAAAAATAATGTATGGTCCCTCTTTCGGCAACAGGTCAATGTTAACCGTCTCGAGGTTGCCATGGCGACGTAAACCTCTCGAGCTTTGCTCTCGAGGTTTACACGGTCGCCCTGGCAACCTCTCGACAGTTAACTGACCGGTTACCGATAGAGGACCATACATTATCCTCTATATATTACAGTATCTAGTTACTTTTAGAGAAAAGTAATGCCATTGCAGTTACTTATTACTTTCTTTTAAAAGTAATCAATTACTAGTACTAGTTACCTAGAAAAGTAATCAGATTACAGTTAGTAGTTACACGTAACTAGTTACTACCCAGCACTGGCTGCACCTCACAGGGAATGGCAGACTGGAGTGACTGCCTCGTCTAGACACTGCCATTCGTACCACGGCAAGGAGATTCCCAGAAATGGAATAGGTGGATATCTAAATTTCTTTGGGGAAGGGACCACATACATATAGCCTATGATAAATTCCTGCTTCCTAAAATCAAGGGAGGGCTAGCCCTCCTGTATTTGATGTTACATGCTAAGGCAGCTATAATAAAGCACATCCTCTCATGGTTCTCACCTGAGGCAAACCCCTGCTGGGTAGCCATCAAAACAGAACATATAGCACAGGACCTCTAGAAGCTTGTATTGGATCCCAGAACCAAGTGGAAGAGTCTCCACAACTCCTTGGTTCCACACAAACAGTCCCTAGGGAATGGTATCAGTTGTTCACATGGAAAAAAATACATACATAGTACACAGTGGTTGTCCATCCCAGCCTACCAGTCTCAATTCCTGCAGATAGATTAGATCACATATTTCAGTATTGGGCTCATGAAGACTTAGCTCACACATTCAGCCTCTACTTAGACGGCCAGATGAAGTATTTTCAGCACCTCCAAGAAGAGTATAATTTAGATCAGCAAAATCATTATTGGAATTTTCAAACAAGACATTATCGGACTTCTGGTTCCGCCCCTGATGGTGATGGTAGCCTAAGACAACTGCTCCGTTACTCCTTCCTAGAAAATCCTCCCTCTTACATCCAGAATCCTCAAAATAATATGAATACAACATGCACAAGAGGGGGGAACAAAGGTCCTACATCTATAAAATTAAAGAAAATAGATGATGCCGTGGAAGATGATCCCAGATCGGAGTCCGAGATCTCAGAGTCTGAATCAGTTCAGCCGCAAAACGCACCATCGTCTGCTAGGGCTACCCCAGCTGGAGTATTGAAGACCAAAGAACAGAACAAAAAAGATTAAACTAGGTATGATATACCACGAACTATGTGCATTCAGGGCGGACATTAAACAGCTGTACTCAGAGATACGTAGAGATGTGCAGCAATGGGAACAGCGAGCAGACGATTCGGAGCGCCAAATTACTGCAACAGAGAATCGAGTAGATGACTTGGAAAATGCAATGCAACAAATACAAGAGCAACATGGCCTCTTAGAAGCATGCCAAGAAGATGCTGAGAATAGAGCACGCCGTAAAAATATTCGTCTTTATTGTATCCCAGAGGGAAGTGAGGGCCCTAAAATAAAAGAATACATATCTGGCCTACTCCACTCAGCTTTAGACCTTCCTGAGGACTATCAATTTGATTTTGAGAGAGTACATAGAGCTTTGGCTCCAAAACCCTCCTCAGTGACTGCTGCAGCCAGATCGATAATTGCCAGATTCAATAAATACGCAGTGAAAGAATATATATTGCTGACAGCTTGGCGCAAACAAAAGATCTTCTTTGGACAAACCAGATTCTATGTGGATCATGATTATGCACCTCAAACAATGAAACAATGAAGGGCCTACCTCCCATTGCTCCCTACGATGAAAAACCAGGGCATTAAGTTTCAAACCCCTTATCCGGCGAAGCTCGTTGTCTTCATGCCTGAGGGAAAGATGGAGTTCTCCAATGCTGAGGAGGCCCATGAGCTACTAAGGGCAAAGGGTCTGATGTTCCCGGAAAGGCCGCAGCCTGGTGTATCCCGCTCCACACAGCCATCGCTCTGGCAGACAGCACAACCAAAACCGACTGCCGTAGAAGAAAAGAGAAACCAGATAAATATAAGGGATCCTAGACAGCAGTTGGCAAAGTTTGTTCGGGACACCACTACTATCCCTGAGAAAGAAGCCTGAAATTTTTTAAAGGTACTTTCTGGTGACATCATTCACATTTGGTCGCAAGTAGGCGGGGGAGGGGGCTGAAGGTGAGACAAAAGCGGTGAGGGACTAATTCAGATACCTCCGAACTAGGCCCGGTGGCTGCCTTGACTCTAGCTCCTAGTGTTTAGCCCTCTAAAATCTGGGTGACACTTGGACACTTGTCAGGGATTTGAGATCGGCCTTATTCCCGTTGTAATGCTTTTCACTTAGCCCGCCCTTCCCCAACAGACCCTGGGAAGCTACATAATTGAGCCCCGAAGTGGACATTCCATGCTTCCTGATGAACTCTCTGCAAAAATTGATACCACTCAGATTCGAGAGGAGGCACAAATTAAGGTTACCACCTGGAACTGGCTGAATCCTGCCTCTCTCCCTAGGGGAAGCACATATGGCTGAATTATGCTCATATCTATGCTCACTTATCGGACATATCAACTAACTGTTCTGGGCAAAAGAATGCTTGAAAACAGACCAGGAGTACTGTTAAAGACTGAGACTAAAATATGAAGACCAAAAGTATATTGATTTTCTTTAGGGACAATCCATGCAGAAAGGGGATTGGTGTTGGAGAGTTGAACTTTATACAATATTCACATGGGACAACCATCCATCTACTTTTATAAAATGGGACATACTGTTTACCAGTTTTTTGATTTGTTATTACATATTTTGTTCCTTTTTTTATTTGTGGGCCTTAACAGCTCACGGAGGGCCCGAGACAAAATATGCCCCGATTTTAACCCTCCTGCTGGGTTTAAGTCCTATAGCACCAATGCACACCCAGTACTTAAAAGGAAATGGATAATAGTTCCCTTACCTTGGAAGCTTATACATTTTTTATTTTTATATTATTTGTAAGAAATATGGCAAAAGAGATAACTGCTTTTGATCAGTCTGTGAAAGCCCTAATAATATTGACCATACTAAAAGTTTTTTTTTTTTTAGGGTTAGTGAGGTTCTTAATGTTTAATCATGCCCTGTTGGCATGCGAGTTATGGCTTCAGATTCGACAATATGCAACACAGCTTATTAAGGTGTCAGGCAAGAGGTCTAATATTTCTACTCTGCTCAGAAAGAAATTGCTGGGGGCCAATCAAAGTGATAAAAAAACAGCTTCTGGGAGATTTAGATCTAGACCCTACACACATCAGAATAGTCAGGATTGAGGATCCCTGTTAGGGCTGGAGAGACAAAGAGGGGGAGTTCCTGTTCAGAAAAAGGTTACTTTCTTTTTAAGTAATTATGGCTAATTCTGCTCTTATTATGTCCTTTAATGTAAATGGCATTTATAATCTGGTAAAACGTAGAATATTAATATGTTATTTTATACAAAGTAAGCCGGATGTGATTATGCTTCAAGAGACTCATCTTTCTCAGTTGGAACATTCAAAATTGAGGGCGTAGGGGTTTGATAAAGTGGTAGCCTCAGTCCATACCTCTGGACGGAGGCGAGGTACTGCAATCTTAATTCCACATTGTACACAGTTTCAAATGCAAAAACAGATCTTAGACCCAGATGGAAATTATGTAATTGTTGTGGGTCAACTTTATTTGAGGCAGATCACGTTAGCCTCACTCTACCTTCCCCCGGGGAGTAAAGTGAAGGTGGCACGAAGATTCCTGGATACTTTATTGCCAGCCATTCAAGGCATGTGTGTTATTGGAGGGGACTTAAATATCACCCTGAATATTAATTTAGATTCATCTAATCCCACTAAACATCGACGATCAGCTATCCAGAAATATTTAAGACAAACCCTCCCTGAACTGGGACTCATAGATACTTGGGTCCACTTTTTCCCCCTCTGTAAGGGCTTTTACGCATTACTCGCCCAAAACTAATACCTCAGCAAGATTAGATTATTTTCTAACCTTGATTGAACACCTTGAGTATGTTAGAGATAAATATATAGGGACAGCCCTTTTATCAGACCACACTCCTGTTTTCTTAAAAATAGATGTGGAGAGACCTAAAAAACAAAACTTTTGGAGGTTTAATATAACCCACTTACAGGATCCAGAATTCATTCAACTGGTTAAGTCCTGCATACCGATTATCCAGGCAGATAACGCATCTCCTTATACAATAGCTACTATTAAATGGGACACTCTCAAAACAGTGTTCAGGGGTGATATTATCAAATACACTTCTTTGAAAAAAGAGGCAGAGAAAAAAGAGAATGGGAATTACAAGAGGCTTTGTCGAGGCTGCAAGCTAAGTTCTGTCAGGGTGATAACTCTGTCAAACCTGAGATGTTAATAATTAAGCAAAAACTTCAAAAAATTACTGACCAAAAATAGAGCAATAACTGCTATACTTGAAACTAAATTCAGTGGAAGGGGGGCCCAGGGGAGCCAGGAACTTGGCGAGATGTCTCCGAGAATCCAGAGGCAGGGCTGCGGTTGCCAAACTTCGGCATCCACAAACTAATCATTTATTGTCCCATCCCACTGCCATCAGACAAGCTATGGCTGATTTTTACAAACTTTTAAATACTGAAGATATTTCCCTGAGCCCACATCAACTAGCCACATACCTCTAGAGCACTAAATTATCATGTCTAAATGTTCACCAAGCCGAATCCCTGATACGCCCTATTACCGACCAAGAGATTATAGCTACCCTTAAATTGACCAAGACTCAAAAGGCACCGGGACCAGATGGATACCGGAATGAGTTTCTTAAACAATTTCAGAAATTACTTATACCCATTCTGTTACCGGCTTTCAGAGAAATACAGGAGGGAGCCCCCCCCCCCCCATCCTGGCGATATGCTGAAATTACACCTATTCCAAAACCTGGAAAAGACCCAACCCTGGCTGCTTCCTATCATCCCATATCTAAATTAAACTGTGACTATAAAGTTTTTATGTCTATTTTGGCTCACAGATTAGACAGATTTCTACCTCAGCTAATTGATAGAGAGCAAGTGGGATTTATTATGAAGCGCCAAGCCCATGACGCAGTACAAAGGGTTCTACTATTAGTTGAACATGCCACTGAAAGAAAAATTCCTTTAATTTTACTCGGGCCAGACGCTGAGAAAGCCTTTGATAGGGTGTCATGGTCCTTCTTATGGGCTACCCTTAAAGAATTTAACTTCCCTGAAAAGTTTATATCCCAAATCCAAGCCATGTACCACTCCCCAGTGGCCTATCTGAAACTGGACGGCTCGATTTCTTCACCATTTACTTTATACAGAGGTACACGACAAGGGTGCCCCCATTCCCACTTCTTTATGCACTTTATTTGGAACCCCTAGCTGCCAAATTAAGGGAAAATGGTAACGTGCAGGAGATCCCATTAGGAGGCAAAATGTTTAAATTATCCCTTTTTGCAGACGATATTTTGTTGACCCTGACTTCCCCAGAGACATCTGTCCCGGCAGTATGGGAACAACTTCAGCTTTTCAGCACCTTATCTGGCTATAAAATAAATTGTTCAAAAACCGAAGTACTTAATTTTTCCTTTTCTCCCTTCAGAAGAATGAAACTGGAATTTCCTTTCCGCTGGCACAGACTTGAGATGAGGTACCTAGGGATAAAAATTCCAGCCAAGCTAATACACCTCGAAATGGTGAATATGGAACCAATTACACAGCAAATTACTTCGGATATGTCTAGATAGACACAACTCCCCCTGGGTCTAATTAATCGAGTGGAAACAATTCAACAAAATATTTTCCCTTGTTTATTATTTTTCCTACAAACGTTTGTAACTGTTCCCTCGGACTTTTATTTTCGATCCTGGGATAAGCTCATCTCTAGGTTTATCTGGGGAGGAAAACCCCCAAGGGTAGAATACACCTTATTACAACTTCCTAAGACACAGGGAGGGCTAAATTTACCTAACCCGAAAGAATATTCCAGAGCAACTCAAACCTGCACAGCCCTATTACTCATTAATCCTTCTTACAAGGCACATTGGACAACAATAGAAATAACCTCAAATGGACTGGAAACTTTACCAATGTACCTGCTGGGAGACCTCACCAGGTGTTATCCTCTGACCCAGTTTCTGAAAATGACCGCAAAATTTTTAAAAAACTGGCTTTATGTGACTCGGTATAGGTTAACCTCTCAGGAGAAATACTTTTTAAATGCCCTAGCTCCTAATAAAGATCTTTTCCCTTCCTCGCTGGAGACAGATCTACTAAGATGGGAACATTATTCCATCAGATATGTATTCCAACTGGTAGGCCCTTGGGAATTCATCCATTCACATATTTACAATCCTCATATGGATTACCCCAGAGAGCTCCCAATTTATGGGTACTACATACTGCTTCACGGAGATGGTTGACTCTTTAACTGGAATAGCAAAAGCCCCGTCTAAAAAGGTACAATTGATTATCCTGGCCATGGAAGGTAGATCACAGGGACACATTATTAGTAATATATATCAGGCAATGCGCCCTATATCCACACAGGAACATGACCAAGTGAGAGCTAGAAGGGCAAGGGAACTTAAATTAGAACTAGACCCAGATAGATGGTTACAATCCACCTACTTTTATTCTAAGAATTCAGCAACATCTTATTGGAGGGAATTTGCCTGGAAGGCCAGGGTTAGATTCTTTAGAACTCCAGATATCCAGGTAAAATTGGGGGCTCCAGATGGAAATCTTTGCTGGAGAGGATGGGGATATTTTCCTGCAGGCCAAGAACACATATTATGGGCTTGACCCCTCCTATCTGATTATTGGAGGGATATCATAGCAGAACTTAACAATATTTTTGGCACCCCTGATCTATTCATCCCAGGATTTATCCTGACAGCAATGCCACCACAGGATATACAGATCAACGGGTCTCAAGATAAATTTGTCACACTTTTAATTTTAATAGCTAAAAAAGTTATTACCAGGCTATGGCTCACTAAAACGGCCCCTGATAAAGCCTCTTGGAGAAACCTCACCTATGAAGTATATATCTGGGAACACCTCTCATATAAGATAAACAACAGGATAAACACCTTTAATACTAGATGGGGACTATGGGTTGCATATCAATTAGAGACCTATCTGGATTTTGTACCATGAAACAAAAAGATGAATATCTTATGATTTTCAAGTTAATCATAGTTGAGATAGTATATTATCTTGGAGTCTTTGCTGATAAGGGGAGGAGACCCAGACTGAGAGGTACGTTGATCTGGAAAACATGGGAGGGGGAAGATAGGGAACAATATTTATTTAAGACTACAGTCTATGAGATCTTATTCTGGTCTATTAACCAAACAGAGAAAGATAGTAGGATGCTACTACAGGGATATGTTAAACAGTCCTATGTGTATCAATTAAATGCCTGTAAATTAATTGCCTGTATATGCTGTAACAAGGAACCTCAACAACTAATATGTTGCATAAAATGTGATTATGTATGTGATATTCTCTCTCAAAATAAAATAAAAAGCTATATTTAAAAAAAAATAAGACATTATCTAGTTGTACAGTTGGGCTTGGAGGTCAACAATGCCCAGATAACCACATTAGTCCATTTTCTTCTCCCTATACCAAATGGAACAAGGTCAGATCATTTTCTTTCTTCCTACTACCCCACCCTACAGCACCCCCAGATGTAGATGTGCTGTGAACACAAATAAATTGGGAGGCTGGACTATCTATTGGCCTGGAACCCTCAGATTTGGCATTAATCTGATTAAGACAATATAAAGTAACAAATTCATATAAATGGTGAGAATTCAGTTGGAAGATGGCAATCAGATACTTCCGAACACCCCCATTACTTCAAAATTCTCTACCACACATGATTTCTCCTGTTGGCAGGGATACAGATGTGATATGCATCCATATCTTTTCAGCTTGCCCTGCACTTGACCCCTTCTGGAAAGGAATAGAAAGGGAGATCCAATCTATTATAATCAGTTTTAGGAACCATACCCCATAGGCAGCCCTATTATTGTCTTATCCAGGCCCAATTAAGAATAGGATACATTTATATCTCCTAGGTATTTTCTTCCCTGCAGCTAAAAAAGTCATCACTCACTGCTGGCTTAAACCAGAACCACCTACAATAGTACAATATTATTTGGGACATTCATAGGATTGAAAAAATGACTTTGCATCTTCAAAAAACAGAAGATAAAATTCAGAATAGATGGACCCCATGGCTATTATACATTAATACAATAAGATCAGACATTATTCACTGACTGTGATAGATAATGGCTCTGCAGAAAGTGAGGGTGGGGTAGTTGCATGAGGTTGATTATTTGAGTAGAATATTAGAACCCCCCTGGGACATTAACAAATAAGTGGGATGGATATGTGAAGATGGATTGAATTATATGAATATATCAGTTTTAGGTATTTGAATATGTCCTCTTCTTACCCAATTATTAAAGGGATAGTGTCAACCCCTTTAGACCTCAGAATGTCCCTAGTTTAAAAAATATACTGTACTTTATGAATGTTTTCAATCTGTAGAATATGCCTATGTGGCTGGTAGTTTGATTCTCATTCCTTTTTCATTTTTAAAAGGGAAAAACAGACTGCCCACCATACTGGTGTTACCACACCAAAACATGTTTGTTTAGTAAGCATTAATGCACGACAGGGTGTGCTGTTAATGGGATTAAATGCACACGCATACCTTGGGTGTGTGACGAGGAATGAGGCTGCAGGCTGAGTGCCTCACAGCATCCAGGGTGCGTATTAATCCTCATAAACAGCACACACTGGAGTGCGTTAATGCACTTATTACATGGGGTGCAACATCTGCTTTAAAAAAACACAGGACACACCTTTTTATTTAATAGAAATAGTAGTTTTTTACTGGATATTCTTCCTCTGCACAAAATAATCCCACATTAACAGGATCCGTCAAGCCAGATGACAGAGTGAAATGCAACTTCGGCACACTGTGCCATGACTGCAGCTATCAGCAGTACTGCTGCGGGGACACGGGTGCACTTTGTAATGCCGCCTGTGACACTGTGCCTGTACTTCCATTTTTTGCAATCTCTGCACGCTGTTCTGAAGTACCATTGCACTGTGTCATCTGGTTTTACACACTGTGTTATCGGCCACTATTGCACTAATGTGTTCTGTGGATATGGAGCGTTATGTTTGCTTACCAGTTACTGCTATGTACTGGTCCCAGGACCGACTAAGCCATGCATGTTGTGATGTTCACTTTGCCACACCGGGTGTTACACTTTACCGGTGTGGCAACTACTGTCACTGTAGTTATCTGATGTCTGGTCCGCTCATTGTGGCACTGTAATGGCACGGGGACACTGTGCAGGGCTGGGGTCATTGCGGTTGTATCTTAGCATGGGAAAACTGTGCAGAGATCACTATGATCACTAGCAGTGTTTTGCCTGGGGGTTATGGGTAGCGGTCCTACTGTGATGGCTGCCACTTTTGGAGTACAGCCTGTGGGTTGCTGCTGGTCACTGGACACTCTCAACCATGCATGTTCTGAAACCAGCTTTCACAATGACACAGAGGCTCAGATATTCAGAAATGCGCCGAAGTCTGGTGCAAGTCCAGCACAGCACAAATCCAATGCACCATGGTGCAACTGGAGCCATATTCAGAGGTTGTGCAGGCCGAACTGCACTAGCACAATATGGCTGAATATGGCAGAGCTGCACCATGGTGCAAACAGAGATGTGTCATGGCGCAAACAGAGGTGTGCCATGGCACAAACAGAGGTGCGCCATGGCACACACAGAGATGCTCCAGAGCACCCATATCAGCAGGGTAGCAGAGCAATAGAGGGGGCAGGGCACAGAGAACAGACCCTGGGACAGGGCCATGGCAGCACAGTGACAGGCCACAGGAGGCCTCCACCAGCAGGGCACGGCAGGGCACACACAGGCACCCTGACACAGGACTCCAGAACACAACAGTGGCATGGATAGCAGGTAACAAGAGGTGCCAATGGCCAATGGAGGGCCTCCAAGGGAGCCCCCCCTGGCAGGCTGCTGGCCATGCCCCACCTCCCGAGACCATTGCAGGCCACACCCAGGACCATGCAGCCAAGCACACACATACCACACAGGCACACAGGGAGCCCACAAAGTGGGCACTGAACAGGCCGGGTGGCAGGCAGTGTGGCAGACCACATGAGACAGGCCACACAGTGCCAGGCAGAGGACCACAACACAGTGTGCGGACAGTACCTGACCAATGACCATGGCCGTGAACCACCACTATGCACACACCCACCACATACCCCTGACCACTACCCCATGGGCATCCCAATACACAGCCACTGACCCAGGGGATGGATATCACCACAGTGGGACAGACCACAGCACTCCTTGGGGAACCACGGAAGCACAACACGCACCCCCTCACATGCACACAACACGGACAGACACTGGGCCACTGCAGCATGGCACCTCATGCCACCTGCAAAGCAGACACAGACACTGGCGGGTATGCCAGACAACATATATGTATGGAACAACCATGTACAGAAACAGCAGGGGATGGGGAAGGGTAGGGACAGCGAGGGAAGGGGACAGAGAACAGGGACTGTTCAGTGGGAGGGGGGTCAGTAGGGAAAGGCCCAACGGGGGTAACAGGGGACACAGGGGCAACCCTAGCAACAGCCCTGACCGGCCACCCTGGTATGCCATCCTTCACTCCGCCCCGCCACCAGCATGCCCTGCAAGGCCACCACCACCCTAAGTATGCCCAAGACCACGAGAAAGGACTGCCGCAGGAGCCAGCTCAGAATCTGGTGTGGTGGTGTCCGCACTGGACTTTGGACACCTATAGCAAGGGACAAGACTGGTGCCCAGTGCAATGGCCCAAGGAACCATGCCCACCCACAGTGCGCATGTGAGTGATAGGGAACATGCCATCATGCGCAAAGTGCATGTTGCTGGCCCTGCACAGCTTGCACTGTGCCGATACATCTCGCTGTTTGTGCATCTTGTGCGATCGACACTATGGCAGTGCAGTGCACATGTGCACTGCAGACCCGAGCACCCCACATGCGTGGGCATTGTGCCACCACTTGCTCTGGTGCAGTACCAGTGCACATGGCGCAATATCCCGATATTCAGCCGCTGCGTGCAAATGAGCTCATCAGCCAATGTGTGGCACACTGAGGTGCATTAGCATATTATTACCATTGTGCACAACCTCATTTGCATACGTTGCACCACATAAGCGCCACCGAACAGCACAGGCCATGTACCAGTATTGCAACCTCGATAGGTGTGGTGGATGCCACAACAGCACACTGGGGGCAGACAGCACTGCAGGGTGGGATGGACCAGGGTGAGGCTGCCAGGGCCTCAGCGAGTATGCGCTGTCCCCTGTTTAGAGCATACCATGGGTAGCCTTCTGCCATGCTATGCTGTGCCCAGTGCCTGCCCCTAACACCCACACCACCTTGCACACCCTGCCCACCCCATCCCCAGAACTGCACTGCCCATCGCACCCTGCCCATGCCACACACACACCCACTGGGTGGCCTGTGGGGTCATCCCCACATTCTTATCCATGGCATGGCACAGGGCTGTGCTGGTTGCAGGCATCCTGTGCTCTCCCAGGGTGTGTGGCACAGGCATTGGTGTGCGCCCCATAGCATCGCACACCACCTGGCAGGTGATGATTGGGTGCCCCCTTCCTGTTGACATGCACCAGTCCCACAGGGCCAGGTCGCATGCAGATGCCCACATGGGTGCAGGCACAGGCCCCACACATGCCAGGCATGCATGCCACCCTGTGGCTGTCCTGCATCAGTGCTGTATGCTCTGCCTGTGTTCTGGGGTGATGGCTGCAGTCCACTGCTTGTGGCAGCACAGCCGTGGGGACCTATGTGGTGCAGTGGGCCATGGCCACCTGGGTGATGCCTGTGGTGTCCCCTGCTGGTCCTTGGCCGATGCCTGTGGTGAGCAGGCACATGCTGACAGTCACCATTGTCTCCACAGACATGGCATGGCTCCATCTGGTGGGTGCCTGCAGCTCCACACTACATAGCTTGCAGGACAGCCTCAGCATGGCCCTGTTCAGGTGGTGCCAACCCATGGTCTTGGTGTCACTCTAGTTCCCAATGGTGCTGTGGGCACAGTACCGCCTATATCCAGCATGCTGCCACCAGGCCATTCGTCGGCCATGTGGCTGTTCCTCCTGCTGCTTCACACTGCTCATTACCGCTCCCATCAGGATGGGTGCACTCTCCATGACTCCTGCTGTCCACTGTCCCACTGGGTGGTTGGCTGCTGGATGTGTGCCACCCTGGTACACAGGCTTTGTGTGTGTGTGTGTGTGTCTCTCTCTCTCTCTCTCTCCCCCTCTCTCCCTCTTCCATGCCACCTCTCTGTCCCTCTCCCACTGTGTCTAGTCGTGTACCTGTCTGTCTGTCTGTCTGTCTCTCTGTATCTCTCCCTCTCACTCCCACTCTTGGCACAACTGCTGTCAGTGTGTTTGCGCCCTGTTTTACTAGGAACATGTCTGCTCAGAACAACGTCAATTTGCTCAACACTTGCACCATGGTGTCACGGTTGAATATGCCACTGCCCTGGATATTCATGGGAACGCCCCCTGCACTTGCGCCTGCATACACTGTAGTTGCGCATTGGTGCAATTGATTTTGCACTGCGCAATGGCTCCCACTGCATGTGGCTCCTTGGCGCAATTCTGTATTTGTGCTGGTGCAACTAAGTTGCGCCATGCACAACTGCTCTGAATATCTGGGCCCGAGAGTAAAACTTGCCGGATATCTCCACTACCACTCCCATTTTCTAAGCATTACTGCATGTTGTGCTGACCATTGCCCCTCTCTCTCTCTGTCTCTCTCTCTCTCACTCTTACTGTCTCACAGCTTCAAACTACACAGCACAGTGGACCGCTCTAGCATGGTAGCTCACACATACTGTCAGAATGCCTCAATAATACACAGTAGGTCAACAGGCCAGACTACATGTACTTTTACAGTTACAGCACGTCACACAGGGTTTTAAACAGCGCACCCACACAGACAGAGATAGAATCACAGACCAACAACACAAGCAGCGGCACTTGCGCTCTCTCTCTCTCTCTCTCTCTCTCTCTCTCCCCCCTTCTGGCTGCCTCTGTCACTTGCTTCACTAGCCACAGAGAACAACAGCGCCTGATGGACATTACATTTACAACTTTACATGATTTTTGTGGGGGTAGGAGAGGAGAAACTCAGTTCTTTCTCCCATTCTCTGTCCACAGACCACGTAGCTGCACATTTCACACAGTACAACAAAGTCTGCTTTGATCACAGTACAGTTGGCAACCATGAACCGTGCTGTCCTTGCCCACAGCTGCTACACTACTGGGATGCTAGACAACTGTCATCTCCTCATGGTGACCTGGCTCCACATACTATTATTTATTTTTATTTATTGAGTTCTTGGATAATACCTGTGAGCGGATGCTCGTTGAAAGGTTCCACATCAGATACATTAGACAACAAGGCACAATACTGTGCACAAATATACAAATACTGAGAAAAATATTCACGGAGGTTACAAAAAACAAACATAAAACCCTAGCTATGCTGAGGCATTTTTTATTTTTTTTTATTTTAGTTTTTGTTGACCGGGTAAGTGCACTAGACAAATCCTGCCTATTTTCAGGCACGACCCGGGGGAGGGGGATACAGATGAATGCCAACTGACCTTGAACCAGATTAAGCTGTTGGTGGTATTTTTAGTGAATGAGGGAAATTTGGCCAGGACACCGGGAAAATTCCCCTACTGGCTGCCGGTGGTATGCTGCAGTCGGAGTCTGTGCCGGATGGTGAGAGTACAGGGAGCGGGCCTCCTCCCCTGTGCTTCTATTCTCAGGGGCCGTGGAGGAAGAGTGTGCTGTGGCAGAAGTCGCGTTGGTGACTATTATTGATTCAGAAGACAGAAAGGATGTTGGTTTGGCTGGCGAGCTGCCGGTGATCGATTGTTCCGGAGACAGTAGTTCTCACTCGGTGTGGTCGGCAAAGCGCTTAGCTTTGCTACGAGAACTTGCTGTGGTTGATGAAGAAATAGCTGCACTCCCTAAGGCAGTGCTTGGGCCATCTATGGTGCCTTTTCTTCGGTCTGGGAAGACCCAGACTGACGCAGTGCAGTCGGCGTCACTTGCAAGCAACGCGCTGAACCCGGAAGATGGAGCTGGGGCTGGCAGTTTTCCGAGTGCCTTCTCGGTGTGCCTTCAGCCCCAGCAGGATTTACCTGTTGGCAAAACTCCTCTACAAACATCAGCCGGAGATGAGGTTTTTTCCAACCCGAGTGTGCTGCCTGGTGTGCAGAAGTCTGCTCTCTTACAGAAGCCTAAAGGACTGGAGGTTTTCTTTTTTCCATCCTCTCAAGCTCCTGGCTGGAGTAAAACAGGTACTGTGACTCCTGTTGGAAAATGAGTTTCTAAGGCATCTCATGACACTTCATCTGCCTTTTTTTGACAAGGGACTTTGTGGTCTCCAGAGAAAGCTCTTAGAGGGGGCTGGGTGGGAACAGGGTGATGGTGGGGCTGGGTGGGAACAGGGTGATGGTGGGGCATGGACCCCGGATTCACAGGATCCCATCTATTTAAATATGCTGGACAAGGTTGGGAAATTTGTACAAAAGGTTACTCTGGCTGATCAGAACACTAATGACTTTCCAGGGGCTGTTTCTGTTTGTGTTAAACAAAAATCTGATAGTGATACCTCTTCTCCTTCTGTTATTGAACCTGCTTTGCATGTGTTACCTTCTAAAACATTACCGGATAATTCTGTAGTGTTTGATTCCCCTGTTGAAGCCCCATCTACGTTTCTAGAACCAGAGAGTCCAGTTCAGATAGAACCTGGCCCTCAGTTACTAGACTTACGAGATAAAGATCCTGATAGACCAGTAGGTTTTAAGCTGGCCGATTTGTTTTCCCCCAAAGGTGAACCTGCTCCCAGAAGGAACACAGTTCATCTCTTGTATAAAGGAGGGTTAGTAGATCCTCCGACTAGGCTCTATGTGGTTAAAACTTTACTTATAGGGTCTATGAAATTTCTCTCTTCAGATATATTTGCCCTCATTAGTCTGGGAAATCATAATTATGATGTTAGTTTTAAACAAGTTTCTAGTTTAGATAGGTTTTGGGCCCAATATGCAGCTTGTCAGGCTTCTCCTACATGGTCTCCCTTTCATGCAATTCCTTTGACAAAACCTGCTGTTAGAAATATAACTGTCATGTTTAAAAACGAAGGTGTTCATATTGAGGATATTTTATTCTGGTTAAGGCAGCGTTGTGAGGTGCTTAATAAACCTCCCCACATTAGATAGTGAACTCATTTGGGATGGGGATGGAGGATTCAGTAGAAATTGTATATTCTACTAATAATGGGCCCGTCACTTACCGAGTTTTTTTTTATTTGGGGAAAGATAAAGGTTTTATTTTTTATGTGGGACAACCGAAATCCTGCTTTAAGTGTGGTTCAAGAGCTCATTTTAGCTCCGCCTGTGACACTATAAAATGCAGTCATTGCTTTGATTTTGGACATGCTTCTTGTGCCTGTCTTAACCTTTTTAAGTGCAATTTGTGCGAACGAACTGACCATGCATATGGTCGCTGCCCTTGGGCTTCCCATAATAGGAAGAATTGCCCGTCACATGTGGTTCTGATTTCCTTGGCCCAGCAGGCACAGGATAAGAGTAGTACAGCTCGTGTTCAGGCTCAGAACACATCTACCTCTGGATCTGGGGAACCACTGGTTATGTCACGGGACATTTGTGTACAGGACCCTAGGGTCTCTCCTCCAGCTGTGGTGATAAATCAGACAGATGGTGTGCAGGACATTCCTGTTTCTGAGGTGCTTGTTTCAGAAACTACTGTAAGGGTTGACACCGCAATGCCCCCGGTTAACATGGAGTGTAGCAATGAGGCAGTTGGATTTGTTCAAATACCCCATAAAAGAACACGAAAAGTGCAGTGGTGTCAGGTTGGGGTAAGAATGTCTGTGGTACTATATGGAAAGTGGGAAATAAATTTGCTGTCTTAGCTCCTGATGTCTCCAATAAGGATTCTGGTGGGGAAGACATGGATAGCTCTTCTATTTGTTCTTGTACGGACACTTGGGGGGGGGGGATTCAGACCCCATCGCAAAACGGACCAGACAGAGTCAGAGGAGTAAGTCACCCCTAGGTATCTCATGGAGGAGACTTTATCTGTGTGTACATTAAATGTCAACAGTATTAAAGGACCCAGAAAGCTTGGGGGGTGTATTTAACCTTACCAGATTTCAACTGTGATATTATTTGTCTAGCGGATACCAGACTAAAGTCTAACTGTGATCTTCAACAAGCCTCTCGGGCATGGACTTCTGGTCCTTCTTTCTGGTCTTCCGGTACTGACAAATGTGATGGAATTGGAATTTTATTTTCCAACTCTGATTTTCGGGTATCACGGTTGGTTGACATTCAGCCCGGTTGTGCCTTATTGTTGGATTTTTCCTATTTTGGGGAGAGATTTTGGATTATCGGTGTCTATGCCCCTCAATCTAAAGCACAGAGGGTTTCGCTTTTTCAGTTAACTCGGCCTTACTTGCATTCTTCTAGGTTACTTTTGTGGGTGGGAGATTTTAATTGTGGGCTGCATCAGAAGGATAGAGGGTTACAGACCACAAAATTATTTTGTGATTCTGTCGCCTTGAAAGATGTTGTTACAACTGCTCAGTTGGTAGATGCATATAGGTCATGTCACGGTGGGGATTTACTTTTTAAGACCATTGGGACTATTATTGATTTAGGTTTTTATCTCGAGTGTTAGGATTCTATCTTGTGTTACTCTGGGTGTTGAATTTTCTGATCATTTAGCAATTAAGATGACTTGTTCTTGGAAGAACACTCCAAGATGTAAAAAAAATATGTGGCGGCTTAATGATTCTTTGTTAGAGGACCATCACCTACAAAAGCTCTGGAGAAAGGAATGGGCAGCCAGACTTTCGGTGGCAGATGTTTATGAAGACCCTTGTGAGTGGTGGGATGATTCGAAACTCAGATGGCAGCAACTTTTTCAGGGGCAAGCTGCAGCTAAACATACTGCAACTTATTTATCTAATCTAGCACTACGGCACCAACTGCAGCATCTGATTTCCTTATCAGATACGACAGATTTGGATTATATTGCTCAGATTGCGGTGCTTTGCTCACAAATGAGATCTCTGCAATATGATAGGGCGAGTTCCTTGGGGCAGGAGGCATGATTTGGGACACAGGTAACCAAAGGTGGGCTGAATATGTTCAAAGACTGCAAAGGACGGGTGGATTCTAAATTTATTCAGGAACTCAAGTCACCTAGTGGTGATCTGGTATCAGATCCAGAGGTAATGGTTCAGGTAGTGGAACAACATGTCCTTTCTATGTTGGGTACTTCTCCATGTTGCAAAGATGCTAATCCTTTCTTAGAATCCTTACATCTTCCACCACTTCCTTTAAAGGAGCAAGAACTGTTGCCTGGTGCTATTTTACCCTCAGAGGTGGCAGGTGCCATTGACAGTCTGAATGTTGCTTCTGCACCAGGGTCAGATGGCCTTACTGCTCGTTTTTCTCAAATATTTAAAGAGGATTTAGTTCCAGCTTTATCTCTCTTATTTAATGATATGCTGACCATGGGTACAGTTACTAAGTCCATGAAGGAAGCCATTTTAGTTCTCATCTTTAAAAAACAGGGAGATCGTTCTGATTTACAAAATTGGAGACCTTTAAGTTTATTAAATGTGGATTATAAAATCATGGCTAAAATTTTGTTGGCCAGGCTCATAAAAATTGCCTCACGTCTTAGTCCTGCCCAGACTTGTGGTATCCCAGGAAGGAGCCAAAATGATAATTTAATTCTGTTACGGGAATTGTTTGTGCTGGGTGAGCAAGGTAAGATTTCTGGATGGGTGCTGGGGTTAGATCAGGAGAAGGCTTTCGATATGGTTTCTCATGATTTTTTATTTGCCATGTTAGGTGCGTTTGGGATTCCTTGCCAGTTTCTTCTTTGGATTAAAGCTTTGTATAAGGAGGCTACAATCCTTCCAAACATGAATGGTTGGTTGGGTAATCCTGTCAGGCTGGGTAGAGGGGTCAGACAAGGCTGCCCACTAAGCCCCCTTTTATATAACTTTTGTATTGATACATTGATTCAGGCAATTTCTTTTGTCCCCAGATTTTGGGGTTGGGGTCCCTCCCCCCATCATCCCCAGTTAAAATCCTTGCATATGCAGATGATTTGGTTTTAACGGTGGATATTGGTATGGTTGAAGCTGACGTGTTACAAGTGCTAAATGCTTATTCTTCTGTTTCTGGTTCCCAAATTAATTTTGGCAAAAGTATTGGGGTTCCTATTGGACACTCTGTTCTTCCGCAATCAGGGAGGTATGCTGGGATTTCAATTGATATTCGCCCCTTTAAGTATTTAGGTATTTTTTGGGGGACTGACAACGTGTGTCATTATAATTGGCTATTAGCCTTGGGCAAGGCTGAGGGTTTGATTTCGGGATGGAAACAACATATAATGGGTAAGAAAAAATATGTTATGTTGCTTAAAACTTTGGTACTTCCCAATTTTTTATACCTTTGTTATGTATTTCCGCCACCCATGGATTGTTTTTCCAGATTATATCGGATTATTTTTCAAGTGTTGTGGGGGTCTAGATTGAACCCTGTGAAGAGGAGTATAACCTATAGACCATATAAGGAGGGAGGGGTTGGGATGATTAACCCTGTGGCTTTCTTTTACAGTATATTTTTTAACAGTAATTTTGGGAAAGCCTTAAAACCAGGGATGATGAGTTGGAAGCCCTTGTTGTTACATTGGTAAATGCCTTGCCTTTTCACTTGGGTTTTGGGGAAAAAAGGGTGGGTTTCTCAATTTTCTGATGTTCCCTTATATGGGAAAGAAGCTATTAAGGTGGCGTTATCTTGGGATTTCCGTCCTCAGAATTTTTGTATTCTATCTAGATTACTTCTTTATGACACCATTTGGAGGAAAGAAGCTCAGGATAGGGTGGTATTTCCTTTTTGCCCTGAATATCGGGTTGAATGGATTCTCCAACAACTATGTAATCCCCGTTTGCCTTCCTATGTGTGGGATGTAGTCTGGTTAGGTAATTATGGGCGTCTAAGTGTTAAAGGCAATCATAAGCACAAAGCATTAGATGCTCGATTTTGCCCCAGGGAGGGTTGTTCTGTAATTTTTGAAACCCAACAACACCTTTTTTTGGAGTGTCCCTTTGCTGTTTCCTTTTGGACTCAGTTAGCTGGTTTATGGTCAGAACCAATGTTGTTGCATTTGTCTTATGCTCACATTATGTTTTGTACGCAGGGTGCGTTATGTCAAAAATATCCTGAAGACACTTTATTTATTGTTTTTTCTTTAATCCATTATTATTTGTGGCAGGCCAGATGTATGCTGGTTTTGCATCAAAAATTAATTTCTGTATCTGAAGTTATTAAGAATATCGGAATTGCTATTCGTAGTGTTAAAGTACAGGACTTTGAGCATTTTGTAGGACCTCAGTTTTTTCGTTTATGGTCACATTGTGATCTTTTTACTGGGGTTTGAAGGGTGTTTCCCTCTTCTTTTGTAATTTCTGTATGTATATGTTTAGCTTGCTTTATTTTTGTCATATTGCAGTGTTTTTTTCTTCTGTTTCTGTTTGCTGTCTTGTTTGGTCTCTTTTTTCTGTAATGAAGTCTAACTTTCTCAATAAAATTCCCCTACTCTGTTGCTGCATTGTGGCCAGTAGGGGGACCGGCCATTGTGATGGCCACTTGGGGCTCCGACTCAGAGCAGGAGGACGTCCTGGAGATAGGGGAGTTGGTCTCCCTTCTTATCTCCGTTTCATGGGAGACCATTGGTACTGAGCCCGGTGGACTACTGGGAGAAGCTCCGCTGCAGCGAGATACTGAAAAAGAAATGCATGAAGTTCTTTCCCTTACCTCAGGAGCTACTGGGAACGATACCAGAGACAGGATTCAATAGGATTTGGAGTTTCAAATGGATGACAGGATTCAACAGGATTTGAAGTTTCAAATGGATTTGGCTGCTTCTTTTGCAAGCTCGCAGGCTGATGGACAAGTTCCCCCCCCGAAGGCTTTTGTATGGGCTTTACATGGCCTGGCCCCATTGAGTCCTGTCAGCCACGACGTGACGTGGTCTGACGGATGCTGCACTGCATTCTGGAGCCAGGCGAGAATGCGGAAGTGTTCGAGGCACCGCTTCACGGTGTTTCTCAGTCGTCGGGAGCAGGGGAGACTGGCAGTATTTTGCAGGCTTGCATGTGTCAGGAGTCTCCCCTTAGCTTCTCCACATCGGCAATGGGACCAGGATCTTTGCCTCCAGGTACGGAGGGCGACGGGATGGCGAGTGGTCTGCACTTCGGGGAAGGTGTTGTATCACCAGCTACTGATAAACTCTTGGGAGAGCCGTCTGTATTGCCAACAGGTACTGTACTACACAAGGGGATTGCAAATGGAGTTATGGGGTCCCAACAACATGTTATATCAGGTCTTGCTGTTCATAGCCCTCCTGGTTGTGGGTTTGACTCCCACCTGTCGGCCTCAGGGATAACTATTGCTGCAGCTCTTCGGGGTGCAGGGTGGGAGACGTCCCCTTTAGACGATTCTTGGACCTCCCCTGCACGACCCAGCCCCGTTCCTAAAGGTGACTTACTGGACCTTATGGACCCTCTTGAGGTCCCTTCGGGCTTTAGTCTTTCTCAGACCCCATCCTGGTAGGCTGGAGGGGTGCAGGGTTCTGAACAGGGGATACTGGAGCACAATGACTTGTCTAGTGTTGGAGATGTGCCTAAGACCCCCTTATTGACCACTATGGTTGTTCCTTTGTCTTTACCTCCCACGTCTCCTATTGACACAGTGGGGACTGGGGGAAGCTCTTCTCAGGTAGATGTGTCTGGTATGACCCCTAGGCCCTCATCCACAAATGCTTCAGACAGGAATATGAACTCTGACTTTGCCAATTCAGCACCTGGACCTTCTGTCGGACCTCAGCGGCCTAAGACTTTTGCTGGCTTATTTCATTCCCCTCCTGAGCAGGCTAAGTGGCGTAATGCTGACAGGCTTCGTTATAGGGGTGGGCTGGACATATTTCTGGATCGTCTCTATGTTGGAAAAACATTGATAAAATCTAGTTTGCAATTTTCTCCCTCTGAGATATATGCATTAATACATACGTCTGGTGACAATTATTTTGATGTCAGCTTTAAAACTGCCTCAGGGTTAGATACTTTTTGGCATCGTTATCAGGCTGTTTATCATACCCCATTGTGGTCCCCTTTTTAGCTATTCCCCTTACAAAACCAACTATTAAAAATGTTACGGTTTTGTTTAAAAATGAGGGGGTGGCAATAGAGGATATTGTACGGTGGTTATCTTCCAAATGTACTGTCTTAGGTTTACCTGATCCCATCATTGACTCCGAGTTTTTTTGGACAGGGGGGTGGAAATTGCAGGTTAAATTACCTATTGTTAATGGGACTATTCAGCACTTGCCAAGTTGTTTTTACTTAGGTAGGGATCGGGGTTTTGTATTCTACCCGAGGCAACCAAAATCTTGTTTTCGGTGTGGGGCCCAGACCCATCTCAGTAGTGCTTGTGACCAACTTAAATGTTCCTCATGTCTAGGCTCTGGTCATGTAAGTCTAAATTGCCCCCACCCAGCTTATTGCAATTTGTGTGAGGAAACCTCCCATTCTTTTAAAGATTGTCCATGGGCTTCCCATAATAATCCAGCGAGACCTACTGATTCACAGAATGAGACGGTGACTCAGGCCCAAAGATCTGCTCAGGCTAGGCCCCAGTTTCGGCCTTTTGCTTCTGCAGTGGTCCCCCCACCGCTGATCCTCCTTCTTCCCAGATGGATCCAGGGTTGGAACCGCCACCCCTGACAGTTCCCACATCTAGTCCTGGCTTAGTGTCTGGGGAATTGAGTTTACTACCTCCGGCCATGACCTCTTCCTCAGTGCTGGCTGAAGAACAGCCTCCGGACCCTAGCACATTGGCTCTACCCTGTTTTAAAGACAATATGCCACCTCCTGTGGATACAGATTGGGTCCCAGTGGGGAACAGGAGGGTGGCAAGGAGCTCTTTGATGAAAGGAGTGCCCCTACCTCCTGGATCTCCCCCTTCCCCGATGTGGTGGTTAAAAACTGGTTTGCCGTTTTATCTAAACGAAAGCAGGCTATGGATACTGAGGATGATTCGGATGCCTTCTCTGTTGCGTCTTCCCAGGTTGAGCTATTGACCGATTCTGAGCAGGTTTCCGGGGATGTCCAGCTTAATAAGAAAAAACGCTGTAAGTTAAAATTCCCAAGCAAGGGTCGAGGTAGGAAAAAATCTTGATTTACTCTCTGTCTGATATGGGGGATGTTGTCTCCTTTGGGAGCTTAAATGCTAATAGTCTCAAAAATGTTAAAAGAAGATGGGCTATTTTTTCCTTCCTTTTGTCTTTGTCTTTACATATTATTTTTTTACAGGACACTAGGCTCCACTCATTGAGAGAGATTGGGCAGGCCTCCAGGGATTAGAGGGATGGTCTGTCTTTTTGGTCCTTGGCTGAGGATGTGTGTTCTGGAGTAGGGATACTGGTAAAGGGGGTGGATATTCATGTTACCAGACTGATTGATTTGATTCAGGGTCGGGTACTTATCTTAGATGTTATTCTCCATCAACAAGAATGGCGGTTTATTAATATTTATAACCCTCAAGTTAAAACACAGAGGATTCAAATGTTAAAACTGATTCAGCCGTTTCTCCATTCATCCAAATCGGTGGTTTTTGGAGATTTTAACTGTATTCTGTCATTATCTGATAAAACTGGACTTACCCAAAAATTATATTCTGATTCCAACTTCCTTAACACTTTGTATGTTACTGCTGACTTACGGGATGGGACTTCTTTTGGTGTACTCCTGCCGGAACACACTTTTCACCGGGGTAGATTTTCCACAAGGATAGATTATTTTTTTCTTTCTCATTGGTTGGCTAATGTAAGATATTCGGTTCTCCCATGTGAGTTTTCGGATCATTGTGTGTTACTGTTGCACATCGGTTGTCCCAATAACAAACCTGTGATGCATACCTTATGGAAGATGAATATATCTGTTTTGGGGGAGGAAGGTGGGTGGCAGGACTTGTATGGGCTTCTCCAAGACAAGGTTTCAGTATTTGAATTATATGATAACCCAACCTTTTGGTGGCAGGATACTAAATCTGTTATTACACAATTTTGTAAATGAATTTCTAAACAAAAATCTTCGGAACGCTATTTTTGGTACCTTAAGTGCCGACGCCAATTACAAAGACTGCTGTCTTGGCAAACTGAATGGGTCCTAGATTATTCGGCACAAATCCGGCAGGTTAAAACTGAAATGCGTGCCTCTCAGTATGAGAGAACGACATCATTATTTCTTGAACAAAAGTATGGGAGAAAGGGATCTGCTAAAATAGTCAATCCCTATGATAGCAGCCACCAACAGGTTGCATCTAAATATATGTCCTCTTTGGTTTCCCATTCTGGTACCAGGATTATCGATAACCGGAGTATTTGGAGGAAGTTTCCTTCCATACTAAGTCGTTGTATGGACAGACTTATGAGTCAAATGCCTGGGACGGCTTTTGGGGTTCCTTAGAGGTTCCTACCCTGTCACCAGAGTGTATTAAGGTTTCAAGTCAGTCAGTTACCTGTGCTGAAGTGGACTCGGTTATTAGTCATTTGAAAACTACTGTCACCCCTGGTCCTGATGGTATTCCCAATGAATTTTATAAAAAAGCTAAATCCTTGTTGATACCATATTTAATGAAGGTCTATAATGTTATTTTGCAAGGCCTCTTGCCTATTTCTCTCGCATTTTCTGACAGCTACTTGATTTTTTTATATAAACAGAAAAATGATAAGGTTAAGTTGGACAACTGGCATCCTATTAGTTTATTAAATTCCAATCGGAAGATTTTGTGTAAAATAGTCTCCAATAGACTCTCACTGATGGCTGCCCAGGTGATTTACTCTACATAGACTTGTGCAATCCCAGGTCATTCCATGCTCTCCAATTTGAAAATTTTGTGGGAAGTATTTGATGGGAATTCCACTCAAGGCTATGTTCTTAGTTTGGACCAGACTAAGGCTTTTGACCGGGTTCCACATAGTTATTTATTTTCAGTGTTGGAAAAATATGGGGTTCCTGTGGATTTACTTGGCTGGATTAAAATCTTGTATCGGTCAGCCTGCACAATGCCGTTGGTTAACGGATTGCGAGGCCCCCATATTCCTATCAAGAGAAGGGTATGCCAGGGATGTCCTTTAAGTCCCCTGTTGTATGTCTTTTCCATTGATCCTCTACTCCGGAAATTGAATGGGGAGGGGACCATTAGACATATCTCCATCACACCAGATTTTATCTTTCCCTGTGCTCTTGCCTATGCAGATGATATTTGCATTTTAGTAGCAGATCCAGCTTCTGGGGAGAGGGCAATTGAGATCATCCATTCCTTTTCCCTAATTTCTGGATCTGAATTAAATAGCCAAAAAAGTGTGGGGTGTGTTGTCCATCTCCCATCACAAGCGATATCGCCGGCTAGTGGAGGAATTGATATTCATTCCCAGAAGATTTGTATTTTGGGGGTTATTTTTGGCCACCTGATGTGGCGGCATGTAATTGGATTTGAGCAATGGACATAGCTGAATCCAAAATTGTCCGATGGAAGCGGTTCCCTATGACCTGCAAAAAACGGATTTTTTTTACTTAAAACTTCTATTTTGCCTCTGTGTTTATTGATTAGTTATATTTTTCCTCTTCCTTTTTCACTTGAGGCTCGGCTTTATAATTTGTTTTTCCAGTTGCTTTGGGGTAGTAGATTGAACCCTGTGAAGAGATCCGTTACCTACTGGCCTATTAAACAGGGCGGTCTTCAGATGGTAAACCCAGTGCTATTTTAGTTTTCCATTTTTGTGAACACTAATATTCTTCCAAGTATTGTCAACCAGAAGGATTCTTGGGCCCTTAGCTTTTCTTCACGTTCCCAATATTTTCTGGATAAATGGCGAGCTCCTGTGTGGAAACCTTTTACCAAAATTCCACCAGGAATGTCTGGATACCTTATTGAAATATTTAAAAAAATTAAAATATGGAAAGTGTCTTATGATGTAGATTTATTACAGCATAGAAAGCGTTTATACTTCTCTATACTGCAAACCATGTTCTTGGTGTCACCCTGTTTTGCTGTACCCTGTGATTCCCACTGATTAACTAAACAATTGTTGGAAAACAGGATTCCAGAGAAGATGTGGGATATCCTGTGGTTGTGTTGTCACAACAAATTGAATGTTAAAGGAAACCAGATGCATAAACAACTATCAGAACGGTACTGTGTTCGGGACACGTGTGTATGTACGCTGGAATCCATGTCGCACCTATTTTTTGATTGCCCATATATTGCCCCACTATGGTCTCAGCTGAGTCAGTCATGGGGATTACCTATGTTCTCTGACTTAACATATTTTGAACTGGTTTATGGGGACTTTGGACCCGGTTGGAAGATTTTTTTCCCGGAACATTGAGGGTTCTGTTTGCAGTCTGCAAAAGGTGCATTTGGCACAACCGATGTATGTTTGTGTTGCAGCAAGAAAGGGTTGCCTTAACTGTTCTCAAGGAACATATCAGGAGTGAAATTTCTAGTATTTATTGTTCAGAAAAAAAAACTTTACCTGCACCTTTAGTGTCATTTTGGTGGAGAGCGTTAACTCTAATTTTGTTTGAAGGGGTTACTTGAAAATAGTGAAAAATAATATATCGCAAACTGTTTTCTGAAAAGGGTGTGTGGGAGGGTTTTGATTCCGTACTAAGTTTTTGTTGTGTTTTTTTTTATTATTTGTTTTCACCTGTATAGAAGATATGGTGATTTTTTTTCTGTTCAATCCCTATATGTATTATGATGTACGGATCTTGTGTTTTGTCTTCAGTTTTTGTTTTCTTATTTTGTTTTCCAATAAAAAATTCCCCTACTCTTTTTGATGAGTGCCATGGGATTTTTAACATCCACCTGAACTACCACCAATCCAGGCAGATGGGACCTCGGTTTAACGTCTCATCCGAAAGACGGCACTTCAGAAGTGCAGCACCCCCTCATGCTGCACTACAGTGTCAGTACTGGGATATTAACCCAAGTGCCAGATGTGGGAACTGAACCCACAGTCCTCTGATCTCCCGGCCTCAGAGATGAGTGTACTATCTACTGAGCCACTGACACTGCCTTGTACATGCATGTGTGCATCTGTGCATGCATTGTACAATGTATGCCTGTGTCAAGAAGATAAGCAGACAAGGATAGGGAAGGATACATGGGAGTGGGAGAGCTAGGTGAGCCGAGCACATAAGACAGGGAGGGAGGGAGGAGGGTAGGGAGAGGTCCTGGGGCAAGAGGCAGAGCCGGGGGGTAGGGAGGTGGGCAAAGTGCTATGGTTTGACTAACAGACAAAGGCTACTACGGTATGTGGCCATTATCTGTACACTGTGCAGACAGCTACAGTATCAAGTGGTCAGACTGTATCTGCCTTGATCGTGGTGTTACAATGCTGATCATCACTGCTGCACCTGCAAATCTGCTGGCTGCAACTATCTGAAATCGGCAGTGCTTGTGCAGGGTGCAGACCCATGAGGTGTACTTGTAGAGAGCCACAGAGATGTGCTGTTCACATGGTGGCTTATGGCTGCAGACTGCAGTGTCACAGAATAGTGCTGTGGCTCCAGATATACTGAACTTACGGTGACTCACAAAAAGTATACAGTGTTGACAGTGGGTCACTGCTCTGTCCTAAGTGCCATACAGGACCTGCTATATATCTGACCCACTGTCATTACTTTACTGTGCTTTGTAGCAGAAGTAGTCCTCTGAGGTTGTCACAGGAGTGCAGAACTTTGGGGGACAGGACCACATAGTGCTGTAGTGACTGCCCAGGGTGGCTGTAGTGTCCAGTCAGTGTATTGAGGTCCTCTGGGTGGGTGGGTGGGGAAAGAGACATCTGCACGGGAAGGTGGTTGTTGTCAGGAGCTGAGGTGCTGCCATGGGCTTGGGGGAGTGATCACCGACAGGAGATCTCTCATGGCAGCACAGTCAGCAGCTTTTGCTGTTAGAAATACCAAAGTGACAGAACAGGAGTAGCTGCCAGGCTCAGTACTGTATGGGGAGTCAGCAGGATACCGTGCCACAACAGATCTGGTACAGAGGCTATTCTGTGTCACTAACCTACTTTTGCAAATGGCTGCTTTTTTCTTTTGTAGTATGTCTTGAGAACCAAGGACCTTTCTTCCCCTTGATCCCTACTATGGCGTACCTTATCACCCTGACAGTGCTGATAATGTAGATTATCACACTGCCAGGTGATGCCCAACATCCAATGAGATTACTGCCTCAGGAGCAATCAACTCCTAATGCACCTTTCCTGGACTTAGGAACACTCCCGATGTAGTCTAGCCACTCAAGGTGCAGTGAGAGTAGAGGAGATTATTGCATCATAGGTGGCTGCACTGCTTGGGGGGTGTTCTTAATGTTCAGGAAGTGAACAATAAGAGAAGATCAATGATTTGAAACAAAACAAGGTTGGGTATAATTACACAGTTACCATACATTTCAGTTCTAACCACCAGCACCACCAATGAAGTTTAGAGAAGGTAAGTAATCATAGAATGTGGGTTTTTAACTTGAAACAGTATGATGCACAATGGGTTGACAGTGTCCGTTTAAGTGATATTATTGACTATGTCTGATAATTTGTAAGAACAAACAATTCTTTTCAATAAAATACAAGTATAAAAAGAACTGGAGTGGCCTACACATGGGAGCTCAATAGATGGTGTACCATAACAGTTCAGTTGCTGCCTCCAACTTCGCTTCCCCTTTTAGGATTTGATGCCTGAAATAAACCAATTGTTTGTTCTATTGACATCTTGTGTCCTTGTTGAGTTACAATATTAAGTGCATGCATTTGAGGACTGTGACTGAATTTGGGTGGTTCTTGGGTGGGGTGACCTAGTGGGTATGTGGGTAAGTACTATATCCCAGAGGGCAGTCATATACTATCACCAGACCCACTTTAACTTTGTCTGGATGAAGGCTCCACGATATTTTCTAGCTCAAATTAGATATGATCTCCCCTTCTTAAAAAGAGATACAAATGACCCAGTTCCTGTGGCCTTGTGGAGTGCGGAAGGCAGAGATAACCACTAAAAATATCTATGGTGAGTCACTGTATTGTCAGAGTATCCTCAGTCCTTTCAGCCAGTGATTTGATTTTATGCAGTGTGTGTATGTGTGTGTGTGTGTTGAAATGTTGTGGTGTTTCCTACTGTAATCCCCCGTTTCCCCATGCATGGCTGAAAAGAAGTCAATCGATCCAGTCCACTGTCCTATTAAAATACACAAAATAAAAAGTGGAACCCTGGGGTCTCCCCTTAGCATTAATGTTTCATTAATATTTTTTTGTCCTACTTGGTCATCATTATACAGAATATCCATGACTGACAGAAAGGCAGAAACTCAGAAAATAATACCACAGCAGGGCCTGCACAAGGGAGTGAGATTTGGGCCTCTTAAAAAGAAGCAGCCTAGAGCAGTTAGCAGTTCAGGAAGTATAAGAAAATCTTCAACAGCAAGATCAAGGGAACGAGTGGAAACTGAGCATTGTAAGTGTAGATGAGATGTGTGCAGTGGAACACATTCATTCTGCTCAGATCTGTGACCACTGAAGAGCCAAAAGAACAGAAAGCATATGAAAAAGGAAATAAAGAAAGTAAGAGACACAGAACTATTTTGAGCACATGATTGCCCTTTGTCAGACTAGCACCGTGGGAGATTATATCATAATTCAATTTAATGCAGTGCTTTCATAATCTTTTTTAATTGGATACAGACATTTCTGGAACTGATTTGAGTCTATTAAGAAGAAAATAACTACAGCTAGCAGTGCCAGCCCTAGCAGATCCATGGGCCCTATGAAAATCTTCTTACTGGGCCCCATAATGGGAGTGTGGAGCCCCTAAAGGCATTCTTTTTGCTTGGCACAATGGTATGGTACCAGTCTATTTCATGCCTTACCATATAATAGGCATCAATTCTTCATTGTATATTTTACAAACTGCAATTGTTTCCAAGTACCAACAGTAAGAATATAAATAGTTAAAAGATCCTTCGCACATTCTGGACTTTATGATTGTAATGACATACCTTGTGATCTAACATTGGTGCTGACAGTAATTAGTTTTAAGCCTGCTTTATTAAAGTACTTATTTGAAAATGATAATTGTATTTGTGCTATTGGATGCCCTATACATTTTATTATTCACACAGTAGTGTTGTTTGCATGAATAAATGTTGTACAGAAACTGAAAAACTGCTATTTCCATGGAACCTCCTTGCAAATGAGATGTTTCTTCTCAAGGAGTTGTCCTGGTAGGTAAAATTGCAATTAATAAATAAACATCCCTTGTCCCTACAGCCACTTCCTGGTGTCTCCCTATTAGTGCTGGGCCTATTCCCTGATAAAGGCAATTGACCAGCATTAGTTACATCAGTTATTTTAATCATCCTGAGATTTATTTATTGTTTTAAATATTTATTGATTTATATATGTTGTTTATAGTTTTGCATGTGTTGTGTTACTTGTTATGACCATACCTGTTTTTATGTAAGGCACCCAGACTGCAGGGATTGGGCGCTGTATAAATAAAATTGCCTTGCCTTGCCTCTCTTTTCCATAGGGAACAGTCCCAGTTTGCCAGTCAGTCCTCTTGGCTCACGTTTTTAATCAGGAAATTATCTTTGTTGTTCTCCTCTGTACTTTTTCCATCATGTCAATATCCTTCCTCAGATATGTGGACCAGAACAGCACACTGGATGAGTACACAGTCAATGCTGGTAGGTAGGTTTGACTGCTTGTGCAATATAGCTTTTAGTTGTTCACTCTGTCACTGCTACAGGGACTACCACTCTTTCAAGGTGAAGTACCATGAAAACACAGGAACCCCTAGAGGTGCCATACGTGTAAAGCCCCCATAGACTGAGCACAGGCATCTCTACAGAAATCAAAAGGGGGGGGGATCTATACATTTTTAATGGAGACCATAGATAAGAATTTGAATGAGCAATGGAAGACCAGCACCTTTGCAAAGACTGAGAACACTGTCTCAATATGTAGAGAAAACAAAAGAACTCACCAAATCATCAAATTCTGAAGCAGTTCTTCTCTTGTGCAAAATCCTTTATTTTAAAGTGCATATAACAAGACTAAAGAAAACCATGGTGAGGAGCATAGAACAAGCCTGAGGTAAGCCACTTCCTGGTTACCACCGTGGTTTTCTTTGCTTTTCTTTCTTTTGTTTTCTCTACATATTGAGACAGTGTTCTCAGTCTTTGCAAAGGTGCTGGTCTTCCATTGCTCGTTCAAAATCATTTTACTAGACCTAGAACGGCTTTATGCTGGTGCAGTAGCCCTTTCTACATTGACTCCATAGATAAAACCCCTCAATTTGAGGCTAATCTGAGGATTAAAAAGGGAAGTTCTAACCCCTGAACTGCTCCTCAAAATCTGCTACTGCTGAGGTGCCTTTAAGAAAAAGCTCAAAAAATGCATATCAATGGAACATTCAAAACACTTACTTCCCATGAGGAGCAAAGGAACATGGCCAATGATAAGATACAAAATAGAAAGCACCTGATGAGGACTGCACAAAACCACCATCCAGGCCCAACTGTGAGTGCATGGAAGCCTGAATGTATGGTTGTATGATGATAGGTGGCATAGCCCTGTATAAGTACTGTAGTATTGGTATTGAGAGGAGTGGAGAGGACGGAAGAGGAGAGGAGAGGACAGGAGAGGAGCAGGATTACTACGGTCAGTCTGGTTGTGCACATGTTAGAATGGTGAATCAATGATTCGAGGGCCTACATCAGGCAACATCAGCCACATCAGTGTCAGTGGCTCAGCAGGTTGCACACTCGCCTCTGAGGCAGAAAGATCAGAAGGCTATGGGTTCTATCCCTACACCAGGCACTTGAGTTAAATCCCAATACTGACACTGTGGTGCAGCATGAGGAGGGTGCTGCACTCCTCAGGAGCTGTCTTTAGGATGAGACATTTAACCGAGGACCCATGTGCCTGTTCTGGTGGTAGTTCAGATGGATGTTAAAGATCCCATGGCACTTCTCAAAAACAGTAGAGGAATTTTTTATTCATACTTGAAAGAAAATCAATAAACATATAATATAGAATGTAGAAGCCATTTTTTAGAAAAGGAAACAAAAAATACAAGATATTACGTCATACCTAAAGCCCCTATGTACTCACAAGAAAATAAAAACAAAACATGGAGAATATTTTTTTCTTCCTGAACTGAGAAACCAAAACTTAAACCATTAAATCTGTAAGAAGATTTAAAGGAAAGAAACAAATGAAATAAACTAAATAAAGAAAACCAAATAAATTAACATAGCATCCTCCAATAGCTGACTACCTATCATACCAAACAATGTCATCCCACAAAATTCCATAGAGATGGGGGTATATCTCATTTTTTCTTTACTCCGGATTTGCATAATTGAAGTGTTAATGATCTAGAACAATTGCTCCCCAGTAATCTCGGTCTGTTGTAGAGATAGCCTACATCTTGCATTCCAGATGTGGCATTTCAAACAATAAAATCAGCCACATTGTTTCTCGTCCATCTGAATTCCAGGAAGGGGATAATAAACCCCAATAAAAGACTTCAGAGCACAGACTACAAAAAGGACAACGGGGCCATTTTTGTTTAACTATGTCCCAGAAATGCACAATATAAGGGCACTCAAAAAATAACTTATCCATGGTCTCCAGCACTCCCGTACAGGACAGTCTAAGGCATTCTCTCTACTCCAGGCCCTTGTGCTTCAAATTATTCTTTACATTAAGTTTCCCATGTGTTGTCAACCATAAGACATCCCACATATGCTCTGGAACCCATGAGGAAGTTAACAATTGACCTATTATGGTTTTGTCTGAAGGAGAATGCGTACAAAAGGAGGGGGTGTCCCCCAAAAATTCTCATGACATATGTATACAAATCCTGTCTTTTTAAAGAGAAAACTTGATACCTCGTCACTAGCTACATTTTCAGTTTTCCAAAGCATGTCTGAAAATAATCAAGTAAGGACGATATGGACTGTTGCTTTGGGATAGGTGTGTTCAGAGGCCACAACTGCCATATGGTTGCCAAACTATCCTTAACCCAAGAGATCCAATGCAACATTTTATTTTCAAACTGCCGCCCCCACTGGACCAAGAAACCGGCAGCAGTAGCCTGCCTTCTCCCAGCACTCCACGAGATCTTCCTGCCGCCCTCCCTCCCTATGTGGGCATTTACTTATATAGACTTAAAAGTCACCTGACCTGGACAAATTTTTTCTAAGTGTCTGGATTCCAATTGGCAGATTATATGTGTCTACCGCTAGAGGGCCTCTTACATTATATGTTAGCCCTGCCCCATGCCTACTGGCAACACTGCTTTGCAAGCACTGTGGGATTTGTGCAATCTCAATGGTGTATCTTGATGCCAAAGCAATGGATTCACCCTGCCTTACTCTCCCAATACTGCTCCTAATCATGACTCTCAACACAAATACCTTTCAAGAACCACTCCAACTACATTGCCAGAGACACCTTACATCACTACATCCACTATGACCCAAGGTTTGCTACCAGTAATCTGTCTTTTACCTTCAAGGTAACTTTGACTCAGCCATAGCACATACAGTACCTTCAAGCCATCAGTAATCTAGGGCACTGCTTGCCACTGGCATTATCACCTAGCTTTACTGTGTCGCATATTAAGAAAAAGATAAACTTACGCCTATGCCAGTCCCATAGACTGAATTTTAAACAACTTAAAGGTCTCATGCTTAGGCTCATCCTAATGCTATTACTACTGTCTGGCGACGTGCGCTCCAACCCTGGCCTGGCAAAGTCTGCTTCTTCTACCAACATACTTAAGACTGGCTCAGTTGTATTGGCTTCCATCAACATCTGCAGTTTATTGTGCAAGATAGATCAACTCTAAGCCTGGGGTCCTGCAACATAATCCTGACATCCTAACCATAGTGGAAACTTGGCTCACTCCGAAGATCCCCGATTCAGTAGTTTCCATACCTGGCTACGCTATTTTTAGACAGGACCGACTTACCAAACAAGGAGATGGTTGTGTCGTATACATCAAAGAAACCCTCTCGGGTTTTGTGTTGCCAATGGCCTGCATAGAGAATTTCACCCAGATGTTAGCCGTCAATGTCATACTAGGGGCACACAACAAATTTCTAACAAATGTGTCCGTCTACATTCCACCTAAGGACCACGCCACAAGCTTCGATACTCTGATGGAGTACATTAGGAATCTGCCCCACAACTCTGAGACAATAATTATGGGTGAATTCAATGTCAACTGGCATGCCTCTGATGTGGGCCCTTTTAAGGACACAATTGCTGCTCTCAACCTTACTTAGCTCATCTCGTCACCTACCAGAATCAACTACAAGACGGGTTCTAGTACCCTTCTAGACTGGGTACTGTCTAACCACCTGGATCATATCTCTAGCATTAATGTGCTTCCAGATGCACTAAGTGACCACTCCCCATTACCTGTAACTGGTTGAATAAACTCACTAAACCTCCCCCAAAACTATTCACACCAGGGTACTGAAACAGGGTCACCTTGATCCCCTGAAACGACACCTCCGCAACATTAACTGGTCTTTACTTGATACCACTAGTGATATAAATATAGCTCTCGACCATTTCATCAATCACTTTAATGAAGCCTACGACATCCATGCCCTGATGAGAAAGAGGAAAATCCAAGGCTCCTTCAACCCCTGGATATCCACAGACCTCATTAACCAGATGAATCATAGAGACCTCCTCTGGCACTGTGCAAGATTCACTGGCAAGCACACAGATGTTCAAGAACACAAAACTGCCAGGAACAGATGCACCCAGGCTGTTCACACTGCAAAAAGCAAATATCACAGGGAACAGCCTGCTAATTCTTGGGGAGACAGTAAAACTTTTGAAGTAACGTTAAAGAGGTAACAGGTCAAGACCCCAAGACTGCTCCCACCATGCTCAATATTAATAGAACCCCTATGATTGATCCACTGGTTATAGACAACACTTTCAATAATGCATTCACAAACCTAGACAGTGTTCTCCCCCAAGACATTTTTGAAGACCGCAAGGACACTTTAGATGACTCTGAACAGCAGTCCAATGACTCAACCCCGCTACTCTTCCTTTCTACTTCAAAAAGGTCCCTTTGTATATGGTCAGATAATACCTTGCAAAAGTACTAGGTAAATCTGGGCATAGTGGTGACTCATTGGACCTTAAATTAATTGCCCTAACCACTGAAGAAATAATGGTCCCTATAGCAAAGATTCTGAACCTCTAGCTGAGACTGGCACAATTCCCACAAGTCTGGAAGTCAGCACTAGTTATCCCCATCTACAAAAGTGGAGATCATGCATTACACACCAACTATAGACCTATCTCAATTCTCCCACCTCTGTCAAAGGCACTCAAATGCATAGTTATGGATCAATTGGTGGAATACATGGATAAATACTCAATTCTGTGCACACAGCAACATGGTTTCAGAAAGGGACACAGCACCACCACCACCACCACCACAGCACTACTAGAGTTCACTAGTTTCATTCACAAAACTCTGGATCAAGGTAGCCTAGTGGGCGCGGCCTTCATAGACCTCACAAAGGCCTTGGATACAGTGAACCACACCCTTATCCTCAAGCAACTGTCCTCCATTGGCCTCTTTGCTAATATGGTATCCTGGTTCAAAAGCTATCTAGCAGAACGCTTCCAGCGGGTGAAGATAGCAGACTTTGCCTCGGATCATCAACCCGTTTACTCCAGAGTACAACAGGGCTCCATACTGAGACCACTGTTCTTCAGCATCTTTTTTAACAACCTCCCACATTCCTGTCACCTTCAGGCCCTTCTCTACACAGATGATGCGGTTATCTTCACAAGCAAATCTGACCCTAAACCTCTGGAACATCATTTTCAACTCAGCTTTAAGGAAGTGGAGGACTGGTTCGGGAAGCACAAGCTGATCCTAAACTACAAAAAAATGAAAACTATGATGTTCAGTGGTGTCCGAAGCAAACACAGATTGAGAGCCCTTACCACCAGGAACTCTTCTGGCATCCCACTAGAACACATTCAACATTTCAAGTACCTAGGAGTAACCGTGGATAGCTCCCTTTCTTACGCACAGCATATGGAGAATACTGCCTGGTCCATCAATATCAAAATAGGGTTACTCCACAGACATAAGCATAACCTAACTCCTGAACCCCTTAGACTTGCAATCTACAGCACCATCCTATCCATCGTAGACTATGGTCTGGTCATTTATGGCTCAGCTTCCACCACTGCTCTACGCAGAATTGCAGCGGCACTTAATAAAGCCTGCTGGCTTCTCACAGGAGCTCCACACCTCACCTACACATGTGAACTGTACTTGCAGACAGGTTGGCTTCAGCTATCTGGGAGGATCTACTATCAAACCTGCCTACTAACAAAAAAAGCACTTCTCGGGCTCCTGCCTCCTGATTCTGCAAGGCTACTCAACCCATTTAGTAGCTCACAGCATACACGTAGCTCAATCAACCAACTTTTATCTGTCCCAAGATGCCGAACCACACAGGGGCAATGCTCGTTTGCTTACAGAGCACCACTCTGGTTTAATGCACTGCCTAGTGATATTACAGCCATTCCAAAACTGGGCCCTTTTAAAAGCACTCTTCATCAGCATCTAACTGCAAACAGTTCCTGTGACTGCTTCCCCTGACAAAGAACTTCTGCCAAGGGACATCCTCGGCAGTATTGCCCCTCCCAGTGCCCATCCCTACGCCTTCACCACCCTGACCACTGTTACCTGAATCTCCCTTCCTGCCTCCGTTCACTTACTTCTCCCCATCCCCTCCTCTTTCCTCCTCACTGTATTCTCCTCACTTTCATGTACTCTTTTTCTATTTTATCTGTTCTTAATACGACAAAGCCATTGGGCTGCTTCCTCTTGTTTAGGTTAAATTTGTGAAACATCTTACCTAATTGTTGCGCTATTTTTTGTAGTCTCCTATGTTGTGCTTTATTAAAGTCATTTTAATTGTGCTGTGTATTGAAACTTTTGTAATACCATCTATGTATGTCTGTCACCCATCTCACTAACGTGGAACCTTTGTAAAAGAGCTGTTTGTGTGCAAAGGTATTGTAATCCGAGAATAAAATAAATAAATAAATACAAATCCACAAAGCCTACATGCAAATTAATAGAGGTTTAAGATTTTCTTAAAAAATATGCAAGCAAAAAACACCACCGGATTAACCATTTTGAGCCCCCCTTTGTTTTCCTCTAGATAAATAATCCCTCTTTTAATGGAGTTCAATCAACTACCCCAGATATAAGTGAAAAACAACTATAAAGAGCTGTTTCTAATTGCTTTGGTAAGAGAAATATAGAGCTAAGGTGTAAAAACATTGTGAGCAGGTATGTTTTAGCCATATAAACTCTCTTTAATTTGGACATTTTCCATGTGTTCCAATGTGCTACTTTGGTCCAAGCTTTGGTAATCATTTAGTATCCCAGTTATAATACATCATGTCTTGTCTCCTGTCCCCCCAAAAATCCCTAATATTTTAATGGGTTCCTTAGTAAGCGAAATCCCCATGATACTGGTATGTTCATGATACTCAGAACCAATGGTGCAACATTTGCTTTTGTTATAGTTAATGACTGAACCTGTGACTTCAGAGAATTGTTTTAAAACTTTTGTTGCCTTAGTGCAGGATGCTGTGTCAGACATTAATAAACAGACATCGTCCACATAAGCTATGGGCTTAATTTCAGGATCTGAGCTAGAGAAAGATAAATCTGGAATATTGAGATGTAGAGCAATTTTGCGTAATAAGGGATCTAAGGTTAGGATATATAAAAGGAGACACAAGGGGCATCTCTGCCTGACCCCTGCACTGATCGAGCACTCCTTTCCTACCAAACCATTTATATAGGGGGCAACAGTGGCATTTCTATAACATAGTTGGACCCATTTAATGAATGGTGAAGGGAACCCATATGCTGTCATGCATGCCCAAAGATAGGTATGAGATATCCGATCAAAGGCCTTAGCCTGATCAGGTTAACCAGATATCCAGATATCTCCCCCTCCTGACCCCTGGTGAGTATTTCTTGAAGTAGTGTCAAGATATCCAATATTTTCCTCCCCGGGTCTGCACAAGCCTGTGTGGGGGATATGATGTCTTCTAGTACTAGTACTAATGGTAACCTATTACTGAGTATTTTAGTAAAGATTTTAAAGTCTGAGTTAAGCAGGGTGATTGATCTCCAGTTACATAAAGAGTCCCTATTCCTGGATTTAAAAAGTAAAATCGGCAGTCCTTTTATCATGCTGTCAGAAAGATGCTCTGATTGCAGAAGGGAGTTAAATTCCACTAATTCATCCTATAATTTGCTGCTGATGTATTGGTACATTTCCTTAGCCAGACCATCCTTCCCTGGGGCACTATCAGATTTTAATCCCTGTATGATCCCCAGGAGTTCCTGTTTACTAATTGGGGTAATCAGAGTCAGTTGGAGATGCTGGGCTATATTTGGTAATCTGTAAGCTGATAACCAAGATGAAATCCTGTCAGGTGACAAGGGGTTTTCCTGGAACATATTTACTATGTACTCTTCCACACCTGCCAGGATCTCCTGTTTTGTTTTCAGAACCTGTCCACTGGCTAACACAATTTTTTCAATGGTTTTCTTTTGCTGTCTTTGTTTGCAGCTGTCTAAAGGATTAACATGAACCTGTTTCCATACCTCTCAACCTCCTGCCTCATAAATCAGGGACAAGGCTTAAAAAAATCAGGGACAAAGGACCAAAATCAGGGACACTTCTTCAAAATTGAAGATATTCACTCAGGAAACTGGTAGAATAAAGGGTTTAGTGTAAAATGCATTTTCTAAGGAAGAACAAGTTTGTAACTTTAATGTTTGACATTATTTTGTACTTATAACCCTGCTGTTCAGTCACAGAAACACACATTTCAGGAGGGACAGAGTAAAATTTTGAGGCAAAATCAGGGACGTCCCTGAAAATCAGGGACAGTTGAGAGGTATGCCTGTTTCCCCTGTGTCCCAAACCGTTGCTCCATTTCCAGAGACTTCATTCTGTCATATTGGAACTCAAACATTTTTGTTTTAATTTCTGACATTTGATCTGAGTAATCCTCTACATCAATTTATTGGAGAGAAAATAATTTTTGGAGTTGTTGCTGTAAGGAGGCATAGTTATCCATTTTCAGTTTTCTGTTTAGTTTTCCCATTTTTTTGAAATAATCTTGTATGTTGGTTTTTGTATCCTCCCACCAATCCAAGGGGGAGTCATGCAACAAAAATACTGAGTGTCTTGCTTCCAAGACAAAGTCAAAACCCTGTTTAATAATAGGATCTGACAACAGGCTGAGGTTCATTCTCCAGTACCCAAGGCCCCAAGACATTTCCTCAAAGTTAGCAAGATGAATGCAGAATAAACTATGTTCAGAGGAAGCCACTGGGATCACCACAGCTTCCATAATATTTAATGTTGGAGAGATAAACCAGAAGTCTATCCTGGTGGAAAGGAAACCTCTCAAAAAAGGGTTTTATGGGGATTATTACCTATATGTTTGAAGACATCAATTAGACTTTATTGTAACAAGAGATTGTTTAAAAATTGGATGTCACAGAATACTTTAGCTGTTTTTAGACCTTGGTCTGTCCTGAATCTGCTACAATTAAAATCCCCCCAAAAAAGAACATACATAGAAGTGCACAAAAAAGCTTGAATTGGTTGCAGTAAAGCTATTCATTCTGTTTTAGTTTGAGGAGCGTATATGTTAATTAATCTAAACTCCATATCTTTCAGCTGCACATCAAGCAACAAAGCCCTACCAGGTAAAATGTCCACCATATGAATTAGCTTGGTGGCAGGATTATTCACACAAATGCCCACCCCATCACAAATCTCTTCCCCCATAGACCAAAAGGTCCTACCCCAAATCCATGCTGAACTAGATTCCTTCATTTCAATCTCAGAATGCAGTCTGACATCTTGAAAAAATACAAAGTCAAAATACACACTTTCAAACTGAACAAAGGTCAGAAGCCTTTTATTGTCAGATTTAATGCTATTGACATTCAAGGATGCCAGGGATAGATTGTATAAAAGGGGCTCCCCATGGCTGAATTAAGATTAAGACATCAGGTAGGTAGTTTGCAATCTGAACGGGTACCCATTCATCTTCGCTGAACCTTTAGTACCATGGGCTTTGGTGTTGATCGAGCAGAGGGCTCCTTTCCAAGTCTTCATTTTTCTGGGATGAGGAAACAGAGGCTGAATCAAACTCCAGTTCCACATCAGAGTCTCCCTCATGTAAAGCAAGGTACTGATTTCTAATTGATAAAGTGCCTGGAGAGACCTCAAGGGCAGCTTTAGTTTTCCCTATCCCTTTTTTGTAGATAACTGGTTGAAAGGGATTCTCCTCCAGTATTGAGGGTGGGGGGTGGCATGACCTGTTTCTCCTGAGCAACCACAATCAATCAATCAATCAAATCTTTATTTATTCAGGTGATCATCATTGAGCAAGGCTCATTTACAAGATGGACCTGATTAGGTCAAGTTTCGAGTTGATGCACAGCAATTACATCACACACTTATAAGACAGTTATACATACAGAAAAAATGATGTTTATAACACATTGATATACAGTGGATTCACATGTTGAAACTTGGTTAAGAGAAGGTTAAACTAATATCTACAATATGTACAGTACATATATATCCCAATGAGGGTCAGGACAGTCACACACATAATGAGTACAAGGATGGTGAAGGAAATATTGGTGCCATAAACTGGGGGTGTCTGACTGGAAGGAATATGTCATATATGATTGGAATATAGGTTTGTGGGATGACTATTCTATCTCTAGCGGTAGCAACTGCATTTCTCTGTGAACAATAGGCACAGGTTGCTGGGAAACAGGTGTGGCAATTTTGGAAACAGAGGCTTCTGGCTCTGCCACTGCAGTCACCAACGCAGGGACTGTGTCAAAGTGGGGGCTGCCATCACAGATTGGGGTCTCTGTACCGGTGTGCAGTCTTTGCTGCAGAATTAATATAAAAATCTTTAATACCGTAATCGGTGTCATCGGTGTTATGTGCTGCCCATGGACATTCCTTAAGGGTATGTCCCCTCATCTTCACATAGATTACACCACAAAATGTTTCTGCAGTGAAAACAAGAGTGTCCAGTCTCTCCACATTGTGAACACTTCACTATTTCACAATTGCTGATAAGGTACCTTGCGGATTCACACTTATAACAATGCTGTGGCTGCCAGGATAGAAAATAAATCCCTTATCCTGTCCCAGGTAAAAACAGTTTGGTAAATGCTGTATAGCAGTCTCTGATTGATTCAGTTTAACTTTAATCCTCCACCCCCATTCCAGAAAGCTTCATTATCTAAAACTGGTTCTGGGCTACCCTGCACATTGCATTTCTTGCCCAGCTAATATAGGATGTCCTTAAATGTTCACCACCTCATTATGGAACAATACAGTTAGGGCTTTAAATGTTTGCTTCGTGAGCAGGATAGCCTGAAAGGGAGTCAATAGTGGATTGGTTTTGAGGGTGGCATACTTCAACCAAAATCTGTCTAAGATGTCAGGTATTCAGAAGCTGACATTGAATGATTGCTCGCCTGGAGCATGAATTAAGGCATAAACCTCTGCAGGTGAAAAGCCCAGAGATTGTTTCAGTAACACTTTCCCCATATAGAATCTGTTGGGGAATAGTTCTAGTCCCCCCATGCACCTAAGATGTATTGCATTCCACCATTTTGCCTGCTCAACAAGTTTCTGGAACAAACATGCATAGGTAGGGGTCATCTGCTGAGGCAAAGAGGTTGACAGTGCTGCATCTGTCTCTATGGAGGGTTTGGCAGCCTCTCAGTAGTGGCAATAGTCTGATTTACAGTTACCTCCGACAATGAGTGTTGCACTTCCAGCTCGGTTTGTGTATCAAAGAAAACATCAGTGGCAACATATTTGATAGCAGAAAAGAAAATGTCACCTGTTGCAGCCTCCGGTAGCCCTGAAGTAGATCTTCCTTCCCTGTCTGGTAAAAAAGGTCCATCTTGTGCAAGAGGCTTTTGTGTTTCTACAGTAGGGTTACCACCTGTCAGGTTTTTTACCCGGTGATCAGTTTTTCAGGGTCCCTATCAGGTAATCTGGTTTTGCTCTGTGCTGGTCAGGTTTTTGAGCAATTTTGAGTGCTGACATACTTTTGAAACAGATTTTGTCAAATCATTCATTGTTTCAGCTGCAAGTCCAGCTTACACACAAGTTCTGTTGTCAATAATTCCGCTATACAAGACACTAGTGAGGCCCCACCTGGAGTACAGTGTACAGTTCTGGAGACCATACCTACGTAAGGACATAGACAGGGTAGAGAAGGTTCAGAGGAGGGCAACAAAGATGGTGCATGGGTTGCATCACAAGTCCTATGAAGACAGGTTGAAGGAACTGAACATGTACTCCCTGGAGGAGAGGAGGGAGAGAGGGGATATGATAGAGACGTACAAGTATCTTACAGGGAGGAACAGGGTGCAGGAAAACACTATTTTTAAGCGAAAAAGATGTTTCAGGACTAGAGGGCATGGGATGAAGTTGGAGGGAGGACGATTCAGAGGAAACATGAGAAAAGAATTTCTTCACAGAGCGAGGTGGTGGACAAGTGGAACACCCTGCCAGAGGAAGTGGTGGGGGCTGAAACAATCACAGGATTTAAGAATGCATGGGATAGACATAAAGGAATTCTAGAGGTCAGGGGTAAGGGGAAATAGACTTCTAGGAAAACAAACTGAACTTACAAGCTCAAATGGGCAGACTAGGTGGGCCATAGGCCCTTATCTGCCGACACTGTCTATGTATCTATGTATCTATGTAATATAGCCCTTTGTTTGTGAAAGCAGTCAACCAGGGAGGTGTAAAGTATGGCCATTAACACAATTAACACTTATTTAACCTAATCTTTTCCACTGCCACACCTTTTGTAACAGTAACAGAGCTAGTTGTCTCCCACTTTCATTTGCTTGTAAACATGTTAATCTTTAACAGAACTTAGGCACGTTTAAATGTTTTAATTTTTTTTCCTCAAGAAAAAAGTATGGTCAGTTCTTTGGCTTTGAAATAGTACTGTGGACATGAAAAGGAAATGGAGCCAGAAAAAAGATATTAAATACAGATTATAGGAAACTGTTTCTTTATTATACCATGTATACTGTTGTATGCTATTTACAGTATTTCCCTTGTCTGCCCCGCAGATCATATCGGCAAATCAGATTTCTTTTATCTCTGTGTGTTTATCTGGTAAACCACGGTCAATAAATAAATAAATAAATACATACGTAAGTAAATAAATAACTAGGAGGAACCTAGGAAAGTAAATTTAACAGTTACAGTACAGTGTCATAACATTTTTGTTGAACTGCTGCTTTGTCGTCCTTTATTGATATAACAAATGACTTTCTAGGAGGAGCAATGCATGATGAGTTATGAAAAGGGGTGGGGCTGCGGCGAAGCTTAAGATCCGTTTTTTGCCTCATCCAAAGGTGGCAACCCCATTTTACAGTAGTAAACTGCTCCAGAATCCAGAACCCTCCCACTGTCTGACACCACCCGGCTCCTTCTAACACCCAAGCAGGCATCCGTGGTAACTGTTCAACTTCCGGGTGTTGGGGGATTTGCAAAGTTCCTGGGTTTACCTCTGGACCTTTGTTTGTAGCTGTGAACATGAAAACTTTGTAACCTTGTCTACTTCCATTCCTGGGAAACCCTCTGTAAAGTGTTTCCATTTCTTCTCCTCCTCCAGCCTGTGTTTTGTTTCCAGGTACTCTTTTTCAACTTGTTCAATTTGTAGTTGCAGAATGGACTTCTTCTGCTCTAATTCCTTCTGTAACAACATTTCAGCCACATCGCTGGCTTCCATCTGTTTTGGAGCCTCTTGTTCTGGTCTGGGTGTAGTTTCTGAAAGTGGAAATGAATTATCTGTAGTGTCTACAGCACCGTCAGTCATGGTCTCTGCTAGAGGTAGCAGACCTCCTCTTCCGTCATCGTCCAGGGGCACACTAGCCTCTGCCATTCTGGACCTGGAAACAGTGCCCCCTAACAAAGAGTAGGAGTGTTTTTTATTAATGAATACAATACCATATACAGTGTAACAAATGATAATACAAAAAAGAAAAATGAATTTAAATAAGCATTCCAAAAAATAAAGAACCAAAATAAGGAAAGAAAGAAGAAAACAGAAGGAGATTTTAAATCAACACAGCATCACATATATAATTACAATAATTTCTGAGAAAAAAGAACATATATGGAAAACAAAACTTCACCACTTACTTCAATGATGAATTAACAGTCTTATATACAAATGTCATGGCAAATCCAAGGGTATAGTTACTTAAACTTAATGAAGAAGGAGAGACCCTTCCATCGTAACTTTGTCATAGCAGTTCCATGTTATTCCACTTCTCAGTCCCAAATGGCTTGGAACGCATTTTCACAAATCACTTTAAAGACCATGAAAGGCATCTGTTGCTGACGTAGTACACACTGAACTCTTACATTCCATAAATAAAATTTTAACACTGCGAAAAATACAGACAAAGCCCCACAGTTATATTTAGTCAGTGTGCTGGCAAAATCCCCCAACACCAATGCTTCATATGTGATACAGTATTACGCAACCATGATAGTTTCCAGATCATGACTAAGAATGCCCAAAGGTTACGGGAAAAGACGCAATGTAAAGAAAAATGCTCTATTGTTTCCTCCGGGGCTCCACACCCTAGGAAAGGACGTGTGTGTTCTGCCAATGGCTTATGTTTATGATTGCCTCTGACATACACTCTCCCATAGGCACTAAACCAGACTGTCTCCCATATATGGTCTGGGATTTGGTGTTAATTTAAAAAGGCCAAAACTTTACCAATTTTATGGGATTGGCAATGTTTAAATTCTGGGGAAGGGGGCCCACATTGCCCAAAACATGGTGGTACAACTGTACTCTGGATGAACCAAAAAACAAAGATTTTGGAATGTGCCATTTAAAAAGCTTCTGTATGGAAGATTTTAATGAGTTTGGAATCAATAGAGGTGCCAAAAATGTCAAGGGCAGTTCGACCCATTTACCCATGAAGTGGGACCAATTATTACAAGACCATTTCTGAACCAAGGTACCAGGGGTTGCCCATGGATGCTTGATAGAATGCATCCAAAATAAAGAGTGGAAAAAAATGTCTGGGTCAATCATCCCCAAGCCTCCATTTTTCCTTGAAAAATATGTAAAACCCCTCATCACTGGGTTGAGGTGGCTTCCCCACAAATGTTGTAAAAATATACTGTAGAGCTTGGTTTCCAAGAATATCGGGATTGCAAAGATTGCGCTGACATGCGACAAGCTAGGGAGTAAAGATGTTTTTATAATAAAGATCCTTTTTAATTTGGGCACTTTCCAACCTTTCCACCTAGAGAATTTTGCAGCACAATTCTGCAGGCCCAACATCCAATTCTTATATACGAACATACAAAATTTGCCAGCAGATAAAGGCCTAGAGGTCTATCAAGTCTGCTCAAATGTGCAGCTAGCACCCCCTATTTTGCAGCTGCCCCTCCCTTCCACCCTTCCCCTCCATTGACCCTCCCCCTTGTCCTGTCTCATCCCCTTTTGAAGCAGTCCACTGTTCTACTGGATACCACTTCTGCAGATAATGCATTCCACCCAGCTACCACCCTCTGTGTAAAAAAGTGTCTTCTCACCTCCCTCCTGAACCTTCCTCCCTCCAGTCTCATATTATGGCCCCTGGCATCCCTCCCCTTCCTTATTTTGAACAGCCCCTCTGTTCCTGTCTTGTTTATTCTTTTCATGTACTTAAAGGTTTCAATCATGTCCCCCCGTCCCTCCTCTCCTCTAGCGAGTACATGTTCAACTCCCTCAGCCTCCTCTTGTATGATGAGTTCCCCACTTGATCATCTTTGTCACCCTGTGCTGCACCCCCTCCAGTAACTTAATGTTCCTTTTCAGATACAGGTGCCAGTACTGCATGCAGTACTCCAGGTGCGGTCTAACCAATGATCTATACAGTGGTAGAATCACCTCCTCCCTTCTTGAGGATATACCCCTTGCAATGCAACCCAGCATTTTGTTGGCCTTTGCAGCTGCCTTCCTACATTGTGCTGAGTTGTTCATTGACCCTGTAATGAGCACCCCCAGATCCTTCTCCTCCTCTGTCTGGGCTAGCCGCACTCTCCCCAGCTGGTAACTCCATCTTGGGTTCTTCACCCCAAAATGCAGCACCTTGCACTTTTTGGCAATCAACCCCAGTTGCCAGGTGTCTGACCAGGTTTCAAACTTTGCCAGATCATCCTGCAACCCCTGCCATCCCCCTAGGTCATCCACCACTGCTCCCATCTTGGTATCATCAGCAAACAGACTGATCTTGCTCTTGATGTCCAATGATATGTCTGCAATGAATATCCCAAACAACACTGGTCCCAACACTGAGCCCTGTGGAAACATCGCTCATCATTACCCTTGGATGTGAGAGCTCCCCACCCACCACCACACTCTGTTGCCTTCCCTGAAGCCAGTTCCCTACCCATCTCACCAGCTTTGCACCCACCCTGTGCCTTCTAACTTACTTACCAGCCTCCCATGCAGCACCGAGTCAAATGCCTTACTGAAGTCCAGATACAGGACACCTACTGCATGTCCCCTGTCCAGTTGCCTAGTTACCCAGTCATATGATGAAAAAATATCATATGATGAAAAAATTAATCCTAAAAGAGTAATCTGATCATGGGTCACTGGGAACTGTTCCACCATATCAGGGGGATTGGGCAGAGGGATAATTGGTATAGCCTTGCATTTGGACAAGTTCAAGTGGGCTCCAGAGGCCTTAGAATATTGTTTTATTTCATAACAAGCTTCCCTAATGCTATGTAAATCCTTTAAAAGAAGGCAGGTATCATCCGCATATGCTAATATCTTAACTTCATCTCCAGGGGTATCCCCAGTCAGACCCTGCACCTGCACATTCTCCATTATTTTTTGTAGAAAAAGGTTGAGTAAAAAAATGTAGAGTAAGGGGCTCAAGGGACACCCCTGGCACACCCCTCTTTGAAGAGCACATTCTGGCCCTATGACCCCTCTTACATATGGACTCCAACAAGCCTGATCATAAAGCATACAGATTTTGTCAGTAAAAGGGAAGGGAATACCATATGCCTTTAACACATTAAACAGAAATTAATGATCTACAGCATCAAATGCCTTCCATTGATCCAGGCAAATCATCCACCCTGGGAACTGATTACGGTGATGATAATTCCAAACTTCTCTCAAAATAATCAAAGGGTGAAAAATGGATCTATCCGGCAGGCTACAAAATTGTAAGAGGTGGATAATATGTACTGCCAGCTTTCTTAAGCTCTAATGTAATATTTGTGGCAATATTTTAAAATCTCCCTTCAATAAGCTGATTGACCTCCAATTCTGGAGCAAAGACTCCAGATTTGTATAAATAGACAGTCAAACTTTTAGAAAATTGAGGGGGAACTTTATTTTAAGAGAAAAGGAAATTAAAAACTATCTCCAAATATAATGTCAAGTCAGGGGCAAAAGTTTTATAAAACTCATATGGCAGACCATCTAATCCAGGGCCCGCTCTTGATTTCCTGGATTGAATGACAGCAAGAATTTTGTTAGAAGTAATTGCCATGGTAAGAGAGGCTGAATCCTGGGAGGAAATACCTTGTTTCTGTAAAGTAGAAAGGTAGTGGGTATAGGCTAGGGGCTCTGAGTGAATCGTGTTGTGAGCCTCCATAATCAATTCAAAAATATCAAGAACTGCAGTCATTTCAACACCCTGACTGGATTTCAGGCTGTTGATTGAAGCTGCATGTCTGCGTGATTTACAAGCAGCACATGGGTCAAAAGCTGGTGCTTTTTGGGTCCCATATGATAATTCAGCTCTTATAGAGCTAGCTTGATCATATTATAAAGTTTGCATTTCAGTTTTAAGAGAGTTAATTTGGGACACTATGTCACCACTTACCAAATGTGGAGATGACAGGAGAATTTGAAACTTAGTCCTTAGGGTGAGATATTTAAAATATTGTGACTGCTTACCATGTTTCCCATAGAATTGAAAACACTGGGAAAGATCATTATTTGTTTGGAGCCACCAGTCACCAAAATCATCATAAAGATTTAGTACTGAGGCTCGGGTAGCTAATATCCTTTTAACTGATGCCTGTATCATGGGCTCCTTAAGAATTTGAATATTCAGTTTCCAATGAGTCTTAAAAATGGGGGAACATGCGTCTAAATTAAAGATAGAAATAATCATTTGATGGTCAGAATACTCAATTGGACACAGTTTAGTGGTCATAATTTTAAGATGTTGAGAAACAAATACAGTACATAATCAATAATAGTAGTATAATGTGCCGTTTTATAAGTAAAATATTTAGCCTGTAGAATATGTGCATTGCAGTTTTGAGGGTCTGCTGAAGCAATACATTTTTGGAATGCCAATGAATCACAATATATTTTTGTACATACAGAGGGGATCTTAGGAGATGACAAACTACAATTGAAATCCCCTTCAAGGATAATGATTTTGGCTGTGTGGAGATAAGGATTAATTTGGGAAAACAGGTCTGTTCTGTCTGCTTTCAATTGTGGGGCATAGACAGTGATCAACCTGCATGGTTCACCATCTAGATAACCATCCAGAATGAGGATTCTTCCTGGAACAAGATCCAGGAGGCGGAAAAGGGTGAAATGATTGCCATTAAAAAGGATACCCACTCCGTCAGCTTTGTCACACCCGAACGACCAATAAGATGGTCCCCATGACCACTCCGATTTAAAGGCTTGAAGCTGAAAAATTGAGGCCATCCAGGTTTCCTGCAGAAAAATTATATTAACATCTAAATCATAAAGTAACTGAAATATAGCCAATCATCGTTTATGGTTAAGCAGACTGTGGCAATTAAGAGTTGCCACAGAAGTGGTAGCAATAGTCAGTTTAGAAGTCTAAATATCAAATTTTCCATCTCTTTTTTTCTTCTTTCCAGAATATAGTTTTTCTGTTGGTTGAGACTGCGTGATGCCTATCTCCATGGCATCCTTGGGATCTTCCTCAGAGTCTGACTCCCCCCAGTCTTTTGGTTCCAGTAGTGTAAAGGAGTTTGATGTTTCTATTGGAGGCCGCAGATCTTCCTCAATCATTCTTCTAGTAGACCTTCTTTGTTTAGATATTGGAGGACTAGGAGGGGGGTTCTATCGCCTTCTCCTCCATAGTACCACCAGGTGCTCCTGGATCATCATAGCAGAAGGGCTGCAGTAAAGACTATGATGCTGACATCTTTGAATGGTCTGAAATGATATCAGTCACAAATAGCTGTGTCTCAACATCAGGAACTTGAGAGGCCAGTACTGTGATGGGTACTCCACCTGTTTCCTGTGAACTATGCTGAAAAGATGATGTGGAATCTTCATTACTAGCTGCTTGTGCCTTATCGATCAAGACTTCATGATCCAGGGATTCCGTCTTGTTAACAGCTTCCCTTGGGTAATTTTTATAAAGATGTCCTTGTTCCTCACACAAATTACACCGGAAGTAATTTGTGCAGTTGGAATTGATATGGCTAACCTCATTACACAGACTGCAGCACAGTTTATCGCACACACTAGACAAGCGTATGCGAGCTCCGCATCGGTAACAGGCCTGGGACTGACTGGGATAACAGCACACTCCTCTGTCCCATCCAAGAAAAAGCAGTTCAGGATATGTGTAATGCCTTCATCCATCTGATGTAGTTTGACCTGAAATCTCCATTCCCCCCATTCAGAACCATTTATCATCAAGAATAGCCACTGGGGGTGCTAGTACCTGACATTTCTGCTGTAACCAATGGTATATATCACTAACTGGGACGTTTTTCACTATGGAACATAATGGTCACTGATTTTGTGAGGGATTTAGTCATTGGGATAGCCATGAAAGGGATCCACAGAGGGGAGGTTTTCACCTGATTATAATGGGTCCAGAAAAATTCTAACAGAGTAGCAGACTGAAAACTAATATCAAAGATGTCTTCTCCTGAGATGTGAATGAAGACAAACATGTCTGCAGGGTAAACGCATAATGAGCCCTTAATAAGCTTTTTCCCAACATATTGACGGTTCGGGTGGGTATCCAGACCCCCTTTATACTTTAGACGGACCACATGTCATCGTGGCAATGGCTGGGTAGAATTCAATTTAAATAGATCAGATAGCAATGGTCGCTGTTTTTTGTCTGAGGTAGTGTCATCTGTCGCTGAAAGTGAAGGTCCAGGAATATCTTCTGTATGTTCCAAAGCCTTTATTTTGGGACTTGATGGGGGAGGGGGTGAGATTCAGTTTGAGACTGTATTGGGTGCAATTTTTGGGCAATCAACATCACACTTGCTTGAGGTTTAAGGCTTACCTCTACCCAAGCTACTTCCAATACACGGCCACCAGGGCATGTCTGACTTACAGGGCAAGGTGGAGCTGCCTTATCAATAGAGTGATCGGATGATAAGGGAACTTCTTCCATTTTAGAAAGAACAGGAACTGCTTTCCGTATTTCAGGGTGCCATTCTGGTTCAATAGAGGAGTGGGAAAAGGAAGCTGAATCCCATACAGGATCAGGGACCCACTGTCCGGTCTTATTCATGATCCAATCTGCTCCTTTTAATGCTGACTCGGTCTATGGTTTGTCCCCACTTTCATTAGAATCAAGACCAAAGGCCTGTTTAATGGCTGAAACTGTGGAGGTGGGAGGAAAAAATTCAAAGACATTCTGTGGCTGTAATGCACCAAACCCATCATCCTGTACTATATTTCTGTTATGCAGTACTACATTCTCCCTTTTCTTCTCTAAATCTTCCATTTTCTGCTTCACCTCATATGAATCTCCCCCATCCATTTTGTAGAAACGTTCTTTATCCTGCAGGTCTGTACCAGCACCCTGATCACCCCATCCCCCTCCGTAAACTCCAAAGACAACATCATTAACCTGTAATGGATTTTTCACAGTACTTTCAGCATGATTCTGTACAGGATTAATATCACTAGAAACTGTATTCAGGTTCGGGGTGTACACGAAGTGTCCATATGTAATGTTCCCATAGCAACAGGGCTAATTGTAGAGAAAGGAGGCTTGGTTTGAAAAGAAATCAAATCTTCGGGATTTTGTCCCAGACAATCCCCCTGCACTGAACCCTCCTCCAATTTGTCCATAATCTGGCCCATTTTACCACTGCCCACTGCTTATGGCTTTATTGCAAATGATACTCCAGGCAAGTTAATGAAAGCGTGAGCAGTTTTGTCAACATTATCAGAGTCTCGTTTACTAGTGAAAGTGAACACAGTAGCACTATCCTGGGTATTTGCAGAAGTTTGATAAACAGTGAAAGATTTTACCTGAGTCAGGACAAGAACAGCCACAGCAAATGTGGATAAAGGAAGAACACCAATGTCACCTTCTCGCACGAGGTGTGGTGTCATAGTCCCAACCTTAGAATTTTCAATAGTCTTTTGCAATCGCAATCGTCTTTCTTTAAACATAATTTCATCATCCTGTAGCATCCTTTGCAAATCCTCAGTAGTTTTCTCCATTAAAGGTACACTCTTCATACGATTTTGTGTCTCCATATCCTCAACCATATCAATAGGATTCTGGGACTCCAAAGGGTCTGGTGCATCAAATTAAATTTCAGGCTCAGTTTCTTGAGACACTAGGGCCGGACATACACACCTTGCCTCCACAACATCCTGCTGCATCAACTCCCTGGCTGGACTGGCTCACAGCAAGTCAAGCCCCCTGCAGGCACAGTAGGGGAATTTCCCTGGTGTCCTGGCCAAATTTCCCCCATTCGCTAAAAATACCACTAACAGCTTAATATGGTTCAATGTCAGTTGACAATGGCATCCATCAGTATCCCTCTCCCAGGGATGAGGCTGCAAATAGGCAGAATTGTCTAGTCCCCCTTTCCCAGTCAACAAAATTAACTAACTAAATAAACATCCAGGATCAAAGGCTCAAGTGTAAAGTCCCCTAATAGTCTAGGGGATTTTCAAGCAGTGACACTTGGCTGTAAAGAAGAGGGACACACCACAAATACATTTGTATTTAGTTCAGATGGAATCTTGGGTCTGAAGAACAGGAATCAGCAGAGAACTGGGCACTATAGTTGCTATGACATAGAAACATAGAATGTGATGGCAGATAAGGGCTGCTGAGCCAATTCAGCTACCCATTTTTTTCTAACCTTCATTTATTTCTGCAGACACTACTTGGTCTACGGCGCAATTTCTCCCCCCTTCCTTACCCCTATGATTCCCTTATGACTGCCCCAGGCATTTTGGCATTCCACCACTCTTTTCACCCCCATTACCTCTGCTGGAAGGCTGTTCCAGGCATCCTCTACCCTTTCTGTGAAGAAGTACTTCCTCACATTCCCCCTGAAGTTACCCTCCTCCACTTACCCTCCTCCACTTTCATAGCATGCCCCCTTGTTCTAGAGAACTTTTTTCTCTGAAAAATACCCCTCCTGTACCTTACTGACCCCCATTAGGGTATTCAAAGGTCTCTATCATATCCCCCCTCTCCCTCTTCTCCTCCAGGGTGTACATATTTAGCTCCTTAAGCCTCTCTTCATTTTGGTAGCCCTCCTCTGGACTGTCTCCATTCTGTCTATGCCCTTCCTGAGATGTGGACTCCAGAACTGGACACAGTACTCAAGGTGGGGTTTTATGAGTGCTCTATATTGCAGCAGCACCACCGACCTCTTCCTGCTGGTGATACCCCTTCCTATGCACCCCAGCATCCCACTAGCCCTACTGACTGCACTGTCACATTGCCTGGCCACCTTTTGGTCATCCGATATGACGACCCCTAGGTTTCTTTCCAGATTGGTCTTTGTCAGTAACACTCCACCCATTTTGTACTCCACTCTTGTGTTTCTATGGCCTAACAGCATTATTTTGTACTTTGCATTAAAACCCAGTTGGCCCTTGCCAGATCCTTGACCATTCTTCCAGTCTTTTTAGATCCCTGCTCATCCTCTCCACCACCCCCACAGAGTGTCCACTCTGATGCAGATCTTGGTGTCATCTGCAAAGATGCAGACCTTCCCTTCCAGTTCCTCCACTATGTCACTTGTAAAGACATTGAAGAGGACCAGTCCTAGTACTGATCTCTGAGGTATCCCACTGGTCACCCTCTCTTCCTTGCAGAGAACTCCATTTACCACTACCATCTGTCTCCTATCCCCTAACCAGTTTCTTACCCAGATTACCAATTTATTAACCACCCCCAAATTACCCAACTTGCTTACCAGTCTCCTATGTGGATTGGTTTTGAAAGCCTTGCTGAAATCCAGGTAGACCACATCCACCACTCCTCCCTGATCCAACTCACTGGTCACCCAGTCAAAGAAATCTATCAGATTTGTTTGGCATGACCTTCCCCCTGTGAAACCATGCAGCCTTGGATGATATAATCTGTTGGATGCAAAATATTCCATAGTTCTTTTCTTTAGTGGTGTTTCCATTAACTTACCCACTACTGATGTCAGGCTGACAGGCCTATAATTGCCCACCTCTTCCTTGCTACCATGTTAGTGAAGTGGGACTACATCTGCCCTTCTCCAGCCTTCTGGGACCACACCGGTCTCCAGTTTTCTGTTAAATAGGTCTGTCAAAGGTGAAGCTAATACCTCCCTAAGCTCCCTCAACACCTTTGGATGTACTCCATCTGGCCCTATACCTTTGTCCACCTTCAGGTTAGTGAGTGCCTTCTGAACTCTCTCTTCAGAAAATGAACTAGTGTCCATTTCCCTCCCATCAAAGCTCCTGGCACCTTCTCATGGTCCCTCCTCTTCCTCTTGTACTGTGAATGCTGAGCTGAAGTATTTATTCAAGATGTTTGCTTTTTCTTGATCCCCTTAGTACAGTTACCTCCCACCCTTTTTTTTTTTTGTTGTTTAACCAGGAAGAGCACACTAAGCTGAAAGCTTTTTTACAAGTGCTACCTGGGAATACAGGGAAGTTAAATGATTTGCTCAGGGTCACACAGTATGCAAGTGGAAGCTGTGGGATTCAACCCCAGGTCTGGTCTGCTGGATGTCACCAGATTTGCAGCTCAGAGCCTTAAACCACTGCGCTATACTGCCTCCCTTAACTGTACAATCCCTCCCCTTGTCTTTCTTTTTTCCCTAACATACCTAAAAAATGTCTTGTCCCCTTTTGATACTCTGAATTATTCTTTCCTCATCTTGCGTCTTTGTGGTCCTTACTGCTTTGCCTGTATCCCTCTGTTTTCCCTGATACACTTCCCTATCCTCCTTTCTCTGAGTCTCCTTATACCTTCTGAATGCTACTCTTTTAGCCTTACCTTTTCTGTTACCTCTTTCAAGAACCATAGTGGTCTTTCTCTTTCTTTTACTTTTGCTTATGTGTTTGACACAGAGGTTTGTTGCCTTCACTATGCCTTGTTATAGTTTGGCCCACTTTACTCCACCCTCCCTGGTCATCTCCTCCTGCCAGGTCATTCCTGAGGCATTCACCCATCTTTGTAAAATCAGCCTTTCTGAAAAGAAGGACTTTCACCATTGTGTAATTGGATTCTGCAGCTGCTCTTTTGTTGAACCATACTGTACGAAGATCACTGGTCCCCAGATGGCTTTGCACCTTGATATCTGCAATACTGTCTCTGTTAGTAAGTACCAGGTCTAGTATTGCCCCATTATGAGTGGGTTCCATGACTAGTTGCCTGAGGAATGCCCTCTACAGGGAGTCCAGGATGTCCCTGCTTATAGCTGAAGCTGCAGCAGGGAGGCTCCAATCTACAGCTGGCAGACTGAAGTCCCCCATCAGTAAAGCTACCAACAGTCCCTATTTTCCCAGGAGAGTCCCTATTTTAGGCAACATGTCCCAGTGTCCCCACAAGTTTTGTAAAATGTAACTTTTGTCCCTTTTTTTGCTTACTTGTCCCAGTTTTGTCCCTTTTTTTTTTTTTGCTGACTGCTAATCCGTGAGTGACAGTTATTTCAGCACCACTGTGGCACTGCTCAGGCTGGACAGCAGTTTGCAACTTCAACCCCTGTGCCTGTGTTGCACTGCAAGCATGTCAGTGGCAGCACAGTAAAGCATGTTCCTCCCTGTTAGATTAGACTGGGTAGTAGTGCAAACAAGCACATGTGGATGTCTGTCTGTCAGTAGCTTAGAGGGACTCCAGACAGAGAAGAGACCGGCAGCAGGGAACTAAGGTCTAAACTTGATCAGTGGTGAGGAAGTGTGTGAAAACAATCTGGTATGGTGGTGGGAGTCACTGAATTTGTTCAGCAAATGAGGTGAGTGTGAGTGGGCTAGATGGGACTGTCAGGAGGAACAATACATGCAGCTTGAATGTTTGATCACAATTTAACGCAGGTTTGCTTCTAATGAACTTTCTGTACATCATGATTTGGAACTTGCTGTAGCAGAATGATGTATTGTTTTAATCTGAATGTTTGCTACTGGTGTTACCGTGGGGCGGCATGGCCAGAGCAAGCAGCAAAATGTAACTGATTGTGCGCAGCATTGTCTGCGGTGGTGCCCATGGGAGTGATACAGTGGTGGGGGGTGGGGTGTCATAGTCAGGATGGACTGTCCCAGTTTTAGGGGTTGGAAAGTTGGTAGCTTTACCCATCAGTAACACTTCCCCCTTTTCAGTCATTTTGCCAGTTGCTCTTAACATTTCCTTATCCAAGTTCTCCTTCTGTGTCAGAGGCCTGTAGATCATACCTGTCTGAATAGTGGCTCCGTTTCCTGACTCAAGGGTGACCTACAGCACCTCCCCCCCAGTTCCCTGTATTTCTGTTGCTTTTACGCTTGCCTTCACATAAAGCACAACTCCCCCTCACTTCCTTCCCACTCTGTGCCTTCTGAACATTGTGTAACTTGGTATGAACATATCCCAGTCCTAGTTGTCAGTGCATCATGACTCAATAGTGGCCACAATATCCAGGTCACCCAACACAATGATGGTCTCTAGGTCTGGGATTTTAATTCCCAGATGTATGACATTAGCACATATCACCTTCCAGATCCTGTTAGCTCTTTGCTTGTCATTTCATCCCTTTTGCTTTTGTACCCCTTCCTCCCTCTTCTCTTCAGCCTGCTTCTTTTCCCCATCCTTCTTTGCTGCCCACCACTACCTTGATTAACTTGCACCGTGTTGGGACTCTCACCCTTCGGGATCTCTCTACACCCTATCTCAGCCTGTGGGGATGGCTGTTTCTGCCTCCCCTTTTTCTTCCTCCACTACCCTTGGCTAGTTTAAATGTTCCTTGAAGTAATGTTTACACCTTCCTCCGAGAACTGTGGTTCCCCTCCTGGATGGATGCAGGCCACCACCTCTGTACAAGCTTTTATCCACCCAGGTGAACCCCCCAGTCCCCAGTCTAGCTGTACCCCTCCTCTCTGCGCCATTCCTTCAACCATGAGTTGAAGGCCTAGGTGTGGAGCTCCTGTTCCTTCCCCCATGGTAGCAAGGCACCAACTCAGCAAAATTTACACTGCAAGCTACCTGCCTAAGTCTTCTTCCCAGCTCCTTAAACTCCCCTTGCGCTGTTTCTGCCACATCCCTAGCCTGGTCATTTGCCTCCAGGTGAATCCTTAGGATATGCTTCCCATCCCTCCATGCTGTGGAGCCAACCAGGCACCTGACCTCCCTCTCTGCCCCCTTTCCTAGTCCCAGCCCTATTCCCCTGACAATTGAGTCCCACACTGGAGGTTGCTTCCTCCTTCTCCGGGGCCCTCTTCTATCCTCCTTGGGGTCTCCACTCCTTGGGGCCCCCACATCCTCCCTGGCCAATACCATGGGTTCAACCTCTTGGCAGTCCCGCTCCACCAGCGTCCCATAGGAATTTTGTAGTAGTACTGGCTGTGGTTGAAGAATGTGCCTGCAATCCCCCAACCTTCTGGATCCCAGCATACCCTCCCTCCTCAAACTCACCATAGTCCAGCTGCTCCTCCTATCTGGCATCCTTTGAGGTAACAGTGTTGGACTAGGTGGCTCCTGGGTAGGAGAAAAGGTTACCTGACTCCTAGCCAATGCAGCTCCAAATCTTGTGACCTCCTACTGACTCATAGCCTTGAGTCTAGAGACATTCTCCACTAATCCAGAGAGTCCTAGCAGCTAGCTCCCTCAACCACACTCCTACTGACAAAACCCCAAACAATAGAGGTACACCTGGTTCTGACAGGCAGGATTCCTGACTGTTGGCTGTCTTCTTGGCTAACTCCAGGCAGACTCCAGTCAATGTCCTTCATGCTCATCCTTAGTGTGAGGGCTGCAAGCAGGATGGCTGCCTGGCAGTAACAACTGATACAGGGATAGAAGACTCCCTAAGCTCTGCCCCTTGTTCTTTCTCTTCTGCACAATTGGCGGAGACTGTGTTTTCTTCTGTCCCCTAGCAATGACTAGGTGATCTGTGTCAAAAGGGAGAGGAGGGTCACTTCCAAGCCCTCTCACTCTCACAGCTTTGCTACCTTTCCGTCCCTCTGGGCTGCCAGAACAAGTGAAAGTCCCACTACAGGAGCCTGGTTTATGCAGTGGCAGGCTCCCTCAGCTCCACCCTCTGTTCTTTCCTTTCTGCCTAATTGGTGTAGACTATGTTTTCTTCCTTCTCTTAGCAACAGCTAGGGTGATCTGTGCTGGAGGGGAGAAAGATACTGTCACTTCCAAGCCCTCTCACCCTCACCCCTCCTCTCTGCACCATTCCTTCAACCATGAGTTGAAGGCCTAGGTGAGGAGCTCCCGCTCCTTCCCCCATGGTAGCAAGGCACCAACTCAGCAAAATTTACACTGCAAGCTACCTGTCTAAGTCTTCTTCCCAGCTCCTTAAACTCCCCTTGTGCTGTTTCTGCCACATCCCTTGCCTGGTCATGTGCCGCCAGGTGAATCCTTAGGATTATGCTTCCCATCCCTCCATGCCGTGGAGCTACACAGGCACCTGACCTCCCTCTCTGCCCCCTTTCCTAGTCCCAGCTCTATTCCCCTGACAATTGAGTCCCACACTGGAGGTTGCTTCCTCCTTCTCTGGGGCCCTTTTCTACCCTCCTTGGGACCTCCACTCCTTGGGGCCCCCAAATCCTCCCTGGCCAATACCATGGGTTCAACCTCTTGGCAGTCCCGCTCCACCAGAGTGCCAAAGGAATTTTGTAGTGGTACTGGCTGTGGTTGAAGAATGTGCCTGCAATCCCCCAACCTTCTGGATCCCAGCATACCCTCCCTCCTCAAACTCACCATAGTCCAGCTGCTCTTCCTATCTGGCATCCTTTGAGGTAACGGTGTTGGACCAGGTGGCCCCTGGGTAGGTGAAAAGATCACCTGACTCCTAGCCAATGCAGCTCCAAATCTTGTGACCTCCTACTGACTCATAGCCTTGAGTCTAGAGACATTCTCCACCAATCCAGAGAGTCCTAGCAGCTAGCTCCCTCAACCACATTCCTACTAACAAAACCCCAAACAATAGAGGTGCACCTGGTTCTGACAGGCAGGATTCCTGACTGTTGGCTGTCTTCTTGGCTAACTCCAGGCAGACTCCAATCAATGTCCTTCATGCTCATCCTTAGCATGAGGGCTGCAAGCAGGATGGCTGCTTGGCAGTAACAACTGATACAGGGATAGAAGACTCCCTAAGCTCTGCCCCTTGTTCTTTCTCTTCTGCACAATTGACGGAGACTGTGTTTTCTTCTATCCCCTAGCAATGACTAGGTGATCTGTGTCAAAGGGGAGAGGAGGGTCACTTCCCAAGCCCTCTCACTTTCATGGCTTTGCTGTCTCTCTGTCCCTCTGGGCTGCCAGAACAAGTGAAAGTCCCACTACAGGAGCCTGGTTTATGCAGTGGCAGGCTCTCTCAGCTCCACCCTCTGTTCTTTCCTTTCTGCCTAACTTGATGTAGACTGTGTTTTCTTCCTTCTCCTAGCAACAGCTAGGGTGATCTGTGTTGGAGGGGAGAAAGATACTGTCACTTCCAAGCCCTCTCACCCTCATGGCTCTGCTGTCTCTCTGGGCTGCCAGAACTGTATAGAAACTTTAATGTCCATACTACTTGCAGAGTCTACATGTTCTTTTATTACTACAGATACGTATAAGATAATGAAAATTAGAGTCAACACGTAATTCAAAATTATGAGATTCAGCTGCAAAGTCTCACACTTTTGGAGTTAAGTCATCACTCAGGAAAGCTTTCTGATGACTGACTCACTGGTATGAAAATCCTTATCTCTAAGGAAAAATACCATGGAAAGATAGGACATTATAACAACAATTCAGAACTCTAAATGTAAACCTGTAGGACACTGTTGACATAATGCGCACCATAGGCACTACATATTGTAGCTGCAGGGTCCAGTTCTTCAGTCATATCTAGTAACTGTGGTAGCTGTGTATACTGTAGTAGTCAATTAGGGATAGAGTTGTGTGACTTTGTAATGCCTACAAGCATATGAAAGGATAATGTGGGTCCACTGGCATCAACATTAAACACCTACATCCTCTCTCCGCCACTGGAGAACAGAACATGTTGACTCCTCTCCAACCAGAGAGCAAGCATCAGACACTGTAGGGCAACAAGAGAACCCTCCTGACATTATCATTGGCAGTGCCAAAGGTTCCTACAGGGATGACACTTACTACCTCACTACAACCTATCAAGTCAACAGTTTAGGCAGGAGGTAAAATAGCAAAACAGCTACCTCAGAGCTACCTTGATGAGGATAATGCAATGGCAAGTCTCAGCATCACAAAGAGAGGTCTCTCCTTCTCACCTGATGTTCAAGGGCCTTCTATGTTTTGGGGAGACTGGTCATGCCTGTGCAGTACAGTACCTGAATGAGAAGAAATTATGAGAAATTATCTCAGGAAAAAGAAGTGCAGAGCAGGCTAAAGAAAAGCTATGTAGATTAATGAGAAGAGACAAAGATGTTGCAGAAATTGGCATCTGCAACAGCTCCATTAATGTTACAGTTCACCCACACCAGTGCACCAACAACCTGCACTCTGTAGAAAAGAGTACAGGCAAAAGGACGCCAGCAAGATGGGTGACAGGCAATTGAGTAGGCCCCCCACAACTCAGATCACACACCTCAGGTTGCGATCACCCCTCCAGGTCTCACAGTAATTTCCCATGGGGGGCTCTGCCCAAAGCACTCCCCACTGGGGGGCCTCGCCCTACCACACTCCCCTCACATTTATATAAACACCCTCCGAGTCAGGCACAAATTGTTGGGGAGAACATGCCAACATGAGGACACTGCTATTAGTGGGTGGTCAAAAATACTGATTGTCCGCATGTCATACACCCTCATACCGATACTGACATTCTGCCACCCTAGTCATGGTGCCCCATCAATGAGATACCTAACGTTATATACAGTAGCATCCATATACTAGATATGATCTTCCGCAATGGTATTTTAGTACAACCCCCCTGCTCACCTATTCCCCAGTCAGATTTTTGTACTACTCTGCCTAGAGGCCATGAGGATGCTTATGAGTATTGGATTAGACTGGACAAAACTGTAGACACAGCTACGGAATGTTTAGAAACTTAAGGAAGGAAGCTAGGAGATCCTAGTCTTGAAGAAACCTGTGTGTTTATTAGGAACTGTCCTGATACAGAACTAGCATTTACATTTAAAAGCAAAACAATTGATAAGTGGAAAATACATGAGGTACAAGAATTCCTTAAAGAATATTTTATTTATTTTATTTAGTTTTTGTTAACCGGGTAGGTGCACTAGTCATAAAATGACTATTTTCAGGCATGACCCGGGAGAGTACAACAAAAGGAGAACAGTTGAACAACAGCAACATGGTTACAATAATACAAATACAGGAACAATACAGCAGTGCTACAAAAATACAATGGGTAGAAACAACAAAAAATAATGGCAAGCAGTATACAGATAATGGCAGTAAGATATATAATAAGTGCAGAAACCATGGACCCATCCTGTGGAGTGAAAGGGTAAATAAGATAGTAAGGTTATATAGAGAGAAATGTGAGGAATGTTCAAACATGACAAGAAAGACTGACAGAAGGAAGGTCAGGGGTGGTAATTGGCAAAACAACAGTGGATGGTCAGCAACAAGGTTCGAGAAGGAAGAGAGCTAGTAGTCAAGAAGTTATTTACAAAGAGAAGGAAAAAATGGTGGGGAAGAGGAGACAGTCTTGGAGCTGGATTAGAGCAGGGGTGACATTACTGGTAAGTCTCAGGACTTTCAGGTTGGGTCAAAGCATGTACAAACATCAGCTAAGGATAGATAATAACGATATTCACTTTTAAATCCAAAGTGAGACTGAGACAGCCGGAGGATGAGTGGAAGAGCATTCCATAGCCTGGGAGCAGAGAGTTGGAAGGCCCCTGTGCCTGTGCAGCATGTGCAGCATTTTGTGATATACTTCGGCACTACTACATTGCATCCTGGCTGGCGCTGCTGTAAGATTTTAGAATCTATTGCTGTCTCAGACGTTTCAGAATTTATTGCTGCCTCAGCCAGCAGCATAGTCATGGTTGAACCCACAGCATCCAAGTTTTTACCTAGAAACATATTAGTGGGAAGAATTAGCACTCCTCTTTGAGGGACAGATGGGTCCATATGAAGGTGGCCAATCCTATTTTCAAGCCCATTGTACTTTGAAGCAATGCTTCACTTGCTGTCACTCTGTATTGCTCTGGAAGATTTTGACCCACTCCGGGATACTAAAATGAAGCAAGACATAGCAAGAGTAGCCAGTGACCGGACCAACAAGAATATCACAACAAGTATTCAATGTATCCCGGATGCAAAATCCTATTTACAACTTGCAGACCAGAGACAAATGTTGCCAAAAGACTCGGCCAGTCAGATGTGGATTTAGAATCATGGGAGGTAACAGACTTCTAGAAAAAGAGGATCTTAAAATCAAAGTTGAGAAATATGAAACTATTTTTTTGTGCCACAAACCGTAGAAGAAGCACTGTGGGTAAATTTGGAGACCGGCAGTGGAACCACAATCTGCACAGGGGTTGTATACAGACCCCCTTCTTAGGGGGAGGAAATGGACAAGGAAATGATAGAAAGTATACTTAGAATGGCAGAAAAAGGGGAGATATTGCTGATGGGTGATCTGAATATGCCAGATGTTAACTGGAGTGCAGTTGCAGCAGCCACTTCGAAGTGGGGTTATTCTAGATACCCTACAGGGGCATGCCTTTGAACAACTAGTATTGGAGCCCACTCGAGAGGGCAATCTTAGACCTGGTTCTCTCAAATGGAGATGAAGAAAGGATCACAGATGTAGAAGTGGGTAGCCATCTGGGAACTAGCGACCATCGAACAGTATGGTTCACAATAAACACAGCAATAGAGTCAAGTCATACAAAGGCAAAAGTACTGGACTTTAGGAGGCTGACTTTGCCAAAATGGGTGAGTGCCTAAGGAATGCACTAGCAAATGGGCAGGAAAGAGGGTGGAAGAACAATGGGGAATAATAAAACTGCCATCACAGAGGTAACAAGCCTTTGTGTGAAAGCAAATAAACAAAATGAAACGATGTAAGAAACCACTATGGTTCTCAAAGGAAGTGGCAGTGAAGGTTCAAGAGAAAAAAAAGCATTCAGAAGTACAAGGAATCACAGAAGAAGCAGGACAGAGAACTGTATCAGTTAAAGCAAAGGAAGCTGGGAAGGCAGTCAGAACTGCAAAGGCCCAAACCGAGGAAAAGATAGCCAACTCAGTTAAGAAGGGGATAAAACCTTTTATAGGTACATCAGGAGCAAAGGAAGACCAAGGGAGGATAGTGAGGCTTAATAAAGGGAGGGGAGGAGGGTGGGCAGACGGTGACTATGAAAAGACAGAGATACTAAACAAATATTTTGCTCAGTTTTACAAAGGAAGAGGGGAGGTACCTAAAACAAACAGTAGAAACACTCTGGATACAGAAGTTGATACCAAGCCCATTTACAGAAGAAAGGGTTCTGAAAGAACTCTTAAAACTGAAGGTGGACAAAGCAATGGGGCCTGATGGGATTCATCCCAGAATTCTAAAAAGAACAAAGGTAGAACTAGTGACACCACTGACTACCCTCTTTAACAAATCATGGGAGGATGGGGTGGTACCCAAGGACTGGAGGAGGGCAGATGTGATTCCCTTCACAAAAGTGGGAGCAAGGCAGAAGCAGGAAACTACAGACCTGTTAGTTTAACCTCAGTGGTAGGGAAAATGATGGAATCACTTCTGAAGGAAAAAATTGTCGATTATATAGAGGCCAGAGGGGCACAGGACCCAAGGCAGCATGGATTCACAGCGGGAAGGTCATGCCAGATGAATCTGATAGATTTCTTTGACTGGGTGACCAAAGTAGTAGATTAGGGAGGGGCTGTGGACATGGTCTACCTAGACTTTAGCAAGGCATTTGACACAGTCCCACACAAAAGATTAATATACAAGTTAGCCAGCCTGGGAGTGGGTCCCAAGATGACAGCCTGGGAATTGGCCGGAGAATAGGACACAGAGAGTAATAGTAAATGAAGTCCACTCTGAAGAAAGGGGGTTACTAGTGGGTAACCGCAAGGTTCAGTATTAGACTAGTCCTCTTCAATGTCTTTATAAGCGACATTGCAGAGGGACTAGAAGGAAAGTATGTCTTTTGCAGATGACACAAAGATCTGCAACAGAGTTGATGCACAAGGTGGTGGAAAAGATGAGAAGGACTTGGCAAAGTTAGAGGAATGGTCAAATGTATGGCAGCTTAGATTCAATGCTAAGAAGTGCAAGGTAATGCACCTGGGAAACAAAAACCCAGGGGAAGAGTACACAATGGGGGGTGAGATACTAACAACAACAAAAATGGAAAGGGACCTGGGGGTAGTCATATCAGATGACCTAAAGGTGGCCAAGCAATGTGAGAGGGCAGCAAGGAGGGCTGGGGGGATACTGGGATGCATAGGGAGAGGCATGACCAGTAGAAAACAGGAAGTTATTATCCCTCTGTACAGACAGCTGGTCAGACCCCATCTGGAATATTGCATGCAGTTCTGGAGACCCAATCTCCGCAAAGACATAGACAGGATGGAAGCTGTCCAGAGGAGGGCAACTAAAATGGTGCAGGGTCTGCACCCGAAGACATATGAAGAGAGACTTAAGGAGCTTAATATGTATAGCCTCGAGGAAAGGAGGGAGAGGGGGGACATGATAGAAACTTTCGAGTACCTCAAGGGAATCAACAAAGTCCAAGAGGGTAGCATCTTTCAAAACAAGAGGTGCAAGAACAAGGGGCACAATTTGAAGATAGAGGGGTTCGGCTCAGAGTAATTTAAGGAAGTATTTTTCACAGAGAGGGTTGTGGATGCATGGAACGGCCTTCCGGAGGAGGTTGTGGAGTCAAAAACAATGGTGGAATTCAAGCATGCATGGGACAGCCATAAGGTAATTCTAGGGGGTGGGGGCAGAAAGAAGTAGGCTGCTGGTTAACTAGGATCTGCAGCTTATCCATTAGGTAGGGAAATGGGCAGACTGGGTGGGCCAAGCGGTCCTTATCTGCCGTCAAATTCTATGTTTCTATGTATTGTGGAGAGGTTCAAGGTTTTGTCCATAGAATAGACTTTATTGATGATCGGTTCAATTGCCCTGAAGGAGGTGCCACCAGTTCAGTGCTAGAAGCTGAATTGCTTTGGATGAGAAAGAAAAGAAGGACATTATTCAATTAACTTGCGGTGAATTTGCTTCACCACTAGTCCTGGTGTGGAAGAAGAATGGGGACCTTACCATCTGCATGGATTTCAGGTGGTTGAATGCAAGGACTGTCAAAGATGTTCACCCCTCACTTTGGCAGGCAGATACCCTTGCTGCACTAGGAGGAAACTATTTAGCACAATGGATCTAACCTCAAGTTTCTATAATGTTCCACTTCATGAAACTGACAAAAAAGTATATAACGCTCACTTCTCCTTTTGGTCTCCATGAATACAAAAGACTACCACGAGGGCTATGCAACAGCCCAGCCACATTTATGCAAATGATGATGTCCATCTTTGGGGAACAAAATTTCCCTAGCCTGCTTTGTTACCCTGATGACTTCAAATTGATGTTTTTGCTCGGCTACAGGAGGGAGCACCCTGCACAGTTGCAGCCTGCCCCAAAGCTTAGGCACAAAGCTGAAGCCTCAGCTACAGGAGGGAGCACTCTGCACAGCTGCAACCTGCCCCAAAGCTTAGGCACAAAGCTGAAGCGTCGGCTACAGGAGGGAGCACCCTGCACAGCTGCAACCTGCCCCGAAGCTTAGGCACAAAGCTGAAGCCTCAGCTACAGGAGGGAGCACTCTGCACAGCTGCAACCTGCCCCGAAGCTTAGGCACAAAGCTGAAGGTAATTAGCCTGCTTGCTCGAGAAATAGTCCATTGGTCTTTGCTGGTTTTCGAATGTTGGCGCCCTTTTCAAGGGACTGCAACCCGGGGTTATTATGGGCTAAAGCCTGCTACTCCTTGTTTAAGTCACCAGCCTTTAGCTCCCAGTACGTGCTCACCAGGTGGAACAGCAGGGAGCTGTTTTGCAATGGCTAATTATTCACTACTGAAGTGCTGCCTGCATCCAAATTGAATCCAGCGCCAATTTTAAAACCTGATTTCTCCCCAGTTAAGGAAATGCTGCCACATCGCGCTGGTGACTGCCTTTAAGCATTTTAAACCTGCCCAAATAAATCTGCAACATTAGCTGCAATTCTGTCGACATTTGTGGAAATCGGCAGTGAGGACTCTGCAGCCCAAGGAGCAGCTCCTGCCTGTAAGGTTCCCGCTTGCTTAGACTGACTGGGCTAAGCGCTCAGAGTTCCTATAGAGTCATAGCTTTGGAACTCAGACCGTATATTAACTGTAACTTAAGAAATGTGCATACAATAATTTTGTAGGTCTCCTTTCTTGTAGCTCACTGCCTAATACCTGACTAATGCATTTGAACTGTGAAATCTGTTAAGCCTATATTTATTGTTAAACTAGGAGTTTTCTCTCTGTGCAAACTTTCTCAGCCAAATTTCCAAAGTTCTGTAACCTATTTTCTTACACTCTCCACCCCCTCCCTTTGCTTAGCAAATCAATGCTTCTCTGATTCCCAGAATGTGTACTTTGCTAACCTGTTCACCTTTTCCTTTCTCCTTAGCCTCGGCTACAGGAGGGAGCACCCTGCACAGCTGCAACCTGCCCCAAAGTTTAGGCACAAAGCTGAAGGTAATTAGCCTGCTCACTCGAGAAACACTCCGTTGGCCTTTGTCTGCTGGTTTTCAAACTTTGGCACCCTTTTCAAGGGACCGCAACCCGGGGCTATTACGGGCTAAAGCCTGATACTCCTCATTTAAGTCACCAGCCTTTAGCTCCCAGTGCGTGCTCACCAGGCGGAACAGCAGGGAACTGTTTTGCAATGGCTAATTATTCACTACAGAAGTGCTGCCTGCATCTGAATTGAATCCAGGGCCAATTTTAAAACCTGATTTCTCCCCAGTTAAGGAACTGCTGCCACACTGCGCTGGCGACTGCCTTTAAGCATTTTAAACCTGCCCAAATAAATCTGCAACATTAGCTGCAATTCTGTCGGCATTTGTGGAAATCGGCAGCAGGGACACTGCAGCCCAAAGTGCAGCTCCTGCCCATAAGGTTCCCGCTTGCTGAGACTGGCTCGGCTAAGTGCTCAGAGCTGCTTCCCGCAGATGCTTTGCGTCTGCTCCCCCACCAGCCCCCCACCACTCCCACCTTTAACCGGCTTTTGTTATATAGTGTAAGCTTGCTAGGGAATGCCTAGTAGGCGTCACTGTCTTTAAACTATCTCCCCTTTTTCCCATCTGCAGCCTATAATTCTTCACCACTAGGGGAATCTATACACTCTTTCAGAAATCTGCTGCCTCCCCTCCCATAAGCTGTAAACTACACTGTGTTACAGCATCTCAGTTTAATCCTCTTGCTTCAGCCACAAGGCTTCCACCTAAGTGTAAGCTTATACCCCCCAGGCTCCAATATTGAATCTTGTAGTAATGGCTCCCACAGTCAAAAACCTACCTTCCATAAATTCGTGCATACTCCTCCTTCTTTGTTTCTTTCTTGCACCTCTCACTAGGATCCCTATGTCATGTTGCCCACCCCTTCAAAACTTCACAACACACATCCCAGGGATCCTTTTGCCTACAGCGTGGCTACACAATCTTATTTGCCCTTAGCCAGCACACCTCTCTTTATCCCTAAAAGGCTCTTTTACCATGTAGCTTTCACCCTCCATAAAGCACTATCCTGCAACCCCACTCTGCCAAACCCTTCGTCCACCATGAAACTGTGGTATCTTCTCCTACTAGCACTTATGTTAACTGGAGACATTGAATTAAATCCAGGGTCCGTAAGTAATTCACCCTATTATGATGCAGCCTCAGTTCACAGCAAGGGCCTCTATATTACTCACCTAAATATCAGGAGCCTGTCTCGCAACCTAATTGAACCTGAGGCTTGGGTTGCTCTGCATAACCCTGACATTCTCTGCCTGTCCGAAACCTGGCTGAAACCATCCACCTCTGATTCCCAGTGCATGTTACCTAACTATAAACTATTGAGGCAAGACAGGCCCATAGCCAAGCGTGGTGGTGGTGGTGGTGGTGTTGCCATCTTCTATAAATCTCATTTATCACTAACAAGGAATGTCTCCTCCCCCCCCTCAATCTCTGTGAATCAGTTCATGCAATCCTCCAACTTGGCTCTAAGAAGCTGCACATAGTGTGCACCTACAACCCACCTGGTGGTGGCATCACTGGTCTTAAGGAACTCCTCTCCCAGGTTGACACTATGATCAGACATAGTGACGTCCTCATACTAGGGGATTTCAACCTGAACTGGACCAGTAAAACTAACCAGCCCTTCCACACCATAGTACAGGGCCACAACCTTCACCAGATTATCACTGACTCAACAAGGGTCATGGCTGCCCCCCGGTCTAGCTAACTAATTGACTGGGTCCTTACAAACTGCCCTGACAGCATGGCTTCAACTGGTACCCTCGCAGATGCAATAAGTGGTCACTCCCCTATCTTCTGCATCTGGTGCACCCCTAGTCTGCCATCCCCCCCAAAACTTATTACCTTCCGCAATCTGGGTAATTTTAGTCAAACGCAGTTTATGTATGATCTCTTTATGACTGACTGGTCCCCAATTTTCACTTCCTCTAATGCTGTCAGCCCTTGATTTCTTCCTGGCAAGATTTGGATTTCTCCAGGATATCCACGCTCCCAGAGTCACCTTCCGCATATGCGGATCTCAAACAAAATGGCTAACCAAGGACCTTCTCTCCCAACTAAGAGCTAGAGACAAAAGTTGGAGGTGTTTCAAGGCCTCTGGACTTCAATCTGATCACGACTCTTATAGGTTGTTAAGAAATGCCTGCAAAAGATATATCCACTTAGCTAAAAGCATTTTTTGCACAGACTTATTAACAAAAGCTGCAGGTGATTCAAAAAAATTCTGGTCAATCATAAAAACCCTCCTGGGAACAGATCACAAGGCCAGCTCAAATGACATGCTGCTAAATGGCACTCATTGTAATAACCCAGTGACCATCGCCAATTCCTTTAACCATCACACTTCTCTGATCTATCAAATCATGTGGCCTCCTTCCCCCCCGGAATCACTATGTCCTCCCCCATAGACACAAAATCCATGCCCACTCACTCACCTTTTTGGTTCTAGGCTATCACAAGAACTGAAGTACTAAAGCTACTACTTGGTATCCCGGACAGCACCAGCTCTGGGTCTGATGGGCTTGAACCCCGGCTTCTGAAAGTAGCTGCCCCTATCATTGCCACAACCATAACCAAAGTCTTTAACTTGTCATTATGCCATGGCACCTTTCCTGATATCTGGAAAATTGCCAAAATAACACCAATTCCTAAAAAAGGTGATCCTAAAGAAATTGCCAATTATCGACCCATTGCCATTCTTTCAGTACTCAGCAAAATTATGGGAAAATTAGTGGCCATGCAAACCGTAGCTTATCTTCAGAAATTTAACCTCCTCTCTGGTGCCCAGCATGGCTTCCCTAAAGGCCACGGCACCTCCTCTGCCCTCTGAAAACTAACTAATGACATCTATGCTGCCATGGATGCTGGCCTCTTGACGGGCACAGTTTTCATTGACCTGACCGATGCTTTTGACCTGGTCAACCATAGCCATCTCCTATCAAAACTTCACTCCCTCGGTTTCTCTGCTGAAGTAGTGGCATGGTTTAAGAGCTACCTCTTAAACAGGAAACAAGCAGTAGTTTTCAATTCTGCCATGTTGGATCTCTCCTCTATTCAAGTTGGTGTTCCTCAGGGCTCGATACTGGGCCCACTGCTTTTTACGATCTTCATCAATGACCTCCCACTGCTTGCACCAACCAGCTAATCTCTTCCCTATGCGGACGACCTTGTCATCTACTATAGTGCCAAACATATCTCAGATATAAACCACTCTCTTGCCTCTGACTTCCTAAGTATACAGTCCTGGCTGACAGAGAACAAACTGTTGCTCAATGTCAGCAAAACTCACTCTATGCTCTTTGGTTTTTCTGTCAGACTTAAAGGACATCAAAACTCCCTCTCTGTCTCATGTGCAGATGGCCCCCCACTTGCAACTTCCAGATCCTTTAAATACCAGGGTATTCTCCTGGATGGATCCCTGGATTTTGATCAACATATTACCACCACCTGTAAATCTGTCAACTCAAAAATTGGAGGGGCCTACCGAACTAGCTATGCCCTCACCCCATCTGCCAGACTTGCTGTTGCACAAGGCCTTCTAGTCACGGCTCTGGCCTATGGCGCGGTCACCTACCTAGGTGCCACTAAGTCCTCCCTCCACAAATGGGACACCACCTATAACAACATCTGTCGCTACACCTCTGCATCACCTAGATTTAAACACCACTGCCAGCTCTATGCTGACTTAAACTGGCCCTCTCCCACTGCCCATCGATTTCAGTCCTATGGCTCCCTAATTGATGGAATAGTTAGATCAGGTCTCCCTCAATCCCTTGCGTCCATGCTTCACTCCCAGTCCCCCTCTTATGGGCTCCACTCTACAGATCTAGCCCCTTTCTATATCCTCAGATGCAAAACCTCTATGGGCACATAAGCTTTCTCTCACTCAGCTCCGAAGTTCTCGAACTCCATACCTCAAGCTATCTGCCTAGCTCCTACCCATGACAGTTTCAGGAAACTCTACCAAGATCATCTACGTGCTTCTAACCCCTGCACTTGCTTCCACCCACCATAGATCCCTCTTTTCTTCTCCTCACTACCCCGCATCTACTCCCCTTCAATCTACTTTATCACCTCTCTTTTGACCCTCCCCTTGCACACTCTCCACCACCCTCACCCCTTTCTCCCCCGCCTCTATCACATCCTACTCTCCCTTCTCTCTAAAGCTTAACTACCACAAAGGCACTTATTGCATATTGTATATATCTTGTCTTCTCATCCACTTTTTTCCTTTTTGTAGTCAGTATTTCAGTTGTTTTGCACTTGTTCATGCCATATTACCTTGTCTAATGTTATACTGCTTGTACCCTGACCTTGTTCTAAACTGTATTTTCACTCAACCTCTTATGTCGACTGTTCTCACCTCTTCCCACTGTATTATCTATTTCATGTGCTGCGTCACATGGTGTGCTTATGTATTGTCTACCTGTATTCTCCTGGGTCGTGCCTGAAAATAGGCATTCCATTGCCTAGTGCACCCACCCAGTTACCAAAAGCAAATAAATAAAATAAAAAGTCACTGATCATCTGGAGACTGCATTTGCCTGGCTCCAAGTCATAATCTAAAACTGTCACCCAAGAAGTGCTTTTTCCTGTGGAGGTCAGTTAAACAACTTGGGTGGGTGATGTGTAAGGAAGGAGTGGCCACAGGTCCTGGCAAGACAGGCAATCATTAATATCCAGATTGAAGACTATGGAGGGGTTGTGGGATAACAGATGGACCAGACACTGAACTTCAAGTTCAACACGCAATCTCTGTGTAATGTTTATTCAGAATGTAGGCAATAACCTTCAGAAATGGCATAGCCCTTCTTCAATACAGCAGTTTGTAGCAACAGACTATGCAAGTCTTTCCTCTACACTTAGCCAGCACCTACTGACTCACTGATCTCTGATCTACTTAGTAGTTGAGATCCAGCCTCCACCCCATGCGGGCCTTGTTTGCTTGGGTAGTGAGGGCTCAAATAAAAAAAAAAAAAAAAAGCTAAAAACAAAGAACCTCAATGTAGAAGCACTTAAACAAGAGTTACCCCAAAGGGCATTGACAATAAGCCAAATTTCAAAGAAACACATCACACATACTTCCCTAATGCAAAGCATCATGGGATGTATGTAAATCACCATGACATTTCAGACTTGTTCAATTTACAGAAATTCACACGCATTTTAAACAGCACAACTAACTTAATTTCTATAATATACAGTCACCTAGTACTTTTTACCTTTATCAAAAAACCTAGTGCCATTGTATTTTCAACATTTACAGGTTTCATAAACATAAGGTATGTACATCAAGGTATTTTATGACACAGTGCTATTACATACTAAATCCAACAACGATAAACACAACTTGTTTTACATATGCTTGGAGGTCACTATAATAACCTCCCTGTACTAGGACCTGAGAGGGAAAAGAAAAGTTAAAGAGGACACTATAGCATAGTCAAGGAAGGGAATGGGGTGCCCATAGGTGGCCAACCTTATGGACTAGAAATTGTAAGGGATAGATTAGGCCAAGAAACAGAAGAACTGTTGCAACAGATTTAAGAAAAGGTCGGTCCTCAAGAGCGGCAGGAGCTCCCTGTCAAAAAGGCTTGATGGAAACGAATGGTATTACCCCTTCCCCTCTATACTATTTATATTTTATTGAGGGTTTTTCAGGAAAAGTGAAAACACTTTTTCAGTTACTTGCAGAATCAAAATAATATCATCAGGTAAAGAGGAGTTCAGGCAATGGCAAGAAGCTAAAGCATAAGAAGCTACACCAAGAATGCTGGACCCTCAAGTGTCAAAATGCATTTGAAGAACTTAAGAATTCAGTTTTCCAGAGTGTCATTTTACCTCAGGCAAACTTTGAAAAGCCATTCATCCTGGCAGTAGATGCTTTATTTGATGGCCTTTGAGCAGTAATGTCCCATGTTGCGGATGGTGAAGAGAGAGCATGCCCTCTGGCCTTTGCCAGCATGACTTTGGTACTAACTCAACTAAGATACCCAGTGCATCAGATGGAATTTTAAGCTTTAAAATGGGCTGTTTTGTGAAAAATGTTGTCCTTGGTTAGATGGCTATCAATTTACAGCCTGGAATGACAATAAACCACTCATTTACATCCTCGTGAAACCCAAGTTGGATGCTTGTGAACAGAGAAAGGTTGCAAAGTAGGCTGCATAAAATTTTGATCTCAAGTACTGTACTGTATATCCCTGGATCACAGAATGTGGTAACAGATGCCTTAAGATGTGAGCCCTTTGTCAGGCTTTGTATTGGTCATCATCTTGTTACTGAGCCGTACACCAAACTACTGAATGAAGTTGATGGATTGACTGAAAATGGAATGCAACATGTGTTCAGACCCACAGATAATTACCGGTCAGTAACAACTGCGAATGACAACATTGTTCTGCATGCTCAAGTTCATCTTGAAGAGTTCAGACTGGCAGGATCCATGTCATCAGAAGAGGTGGCTGCAGCATTACAGTCATAGACCCAGTGGAAGTTTCTAAACAACATTTATGCCCTCCCTATTGGTCAGGCTACCCAGCAGTTACCCCAACCTTGGCAATGTCTTTTACTAGTATTCCTCCACAATGAATTGCAGAATGAACAGGATAGTATGGTGCTAAAGCCCTTTATTATGTCCAAATTTATTATTTACAGCAACAGAAGAGACCTTCAAGGCAGCATCAATTCCAAGAGTTGGCAAGTGTACTCAGTATTTTTAAGCACTGGAATAAACTGAAATGTCAGGATGGCATACTTTACAAGATAACCCAAACACTTACTTTTGGTAAGAAGTTGTTTTCATTTTTTTTGTGCCAGATATGCTCAAACAGGGTGTCTTAAATGCTGTAAATCACCTGGCAAGGCATCAGGGAAAATCACGTACACCTGCTCTTACTCATCAGAGAGTTTTCTGAGCTGGGATGAATCGACACATCAGAAAATATGTGAAAAACTGCCATCGCTATACTATTAGTAAAACACCTGAACCAGAGGCACAAGCTATTCTGGAGAATGTCAAAATCTCTGTTCTGATGGAACTAGTGTGTGTCAACTTCTGGACTGCAGAGCTGAGTGACAACTAATCTATTGATGTTCTTGTGGTAACAGACCAGTGTTAGTTCATGCATTCCCTTGCCAGGACCAGTCTGCAGGACAAGCGGCTCAATGCATGTGGGATAACTATTTGTGTGCGTATGGAGTTCCACAACATATACATTCTGACCAGAGGGCACATTTTGAAAGCAAACTGATAACTGATTTGTTGAACAGTGCTGGGGTTCAGGAATCCCATACAATACCATAACACTATAGAAAATGGGGCTATGGAGAGATTTCATTGGACTCTTGGTAATATGGTCAGATCCCTGCCACCAAAAGCTAAAGCCAAATGGCCTGGCACGTTACAGACCTTAGTATTTTCTTATAGAGTCCATAAGACAATCGGCTTTGTTCCATTTTACTTAATGTTTGGCAGAAACCCATGTCTCCCACTTAATGTAATGTATACAAATGTGATCCATGTTTACAAGATCAAAAACTGTGCAACTGGCCAGATCAAACACATGTACAGGAACCTCATCCTGCCAATCATTTTTGTGATGGAACAGGATAACAAACCTGAGGATGGCATTCCCCTCCACATCATGCTCCTGTCATTCAGAATCTTTGCATACCATAGTGACATCTGTAGCCTCTGCTTCCCAGGAGAAGGAAGTACAGACAAGCACAGCACATTGGCTCCTGCAGAATCCAGATTATGAACATTTTCATCCTGTGGAGCCCTTCATACCAAGTACTCCCCGTTTGCCACAGGACAAAAGCCAGCACCCAGTTTAACTGGTGATGCAGATTCTTCTTTTCATTCTTATACTGCTCCTACACCACAATCAGACTGCTGTTCATCTGATCATTCCACAATGACCAACACTTACTACCCTGTGCCAATCAATATTGATATTGGTGTTCAGCTAGCTCCTGCAACTACTGACTATATAATCCATACTCAGCCTTCTAGGTGTGATCAACAGGCCCCTGTTCAAATCACAGAAGGAAGAACTGTCTGACTAGTTCAACACCTAATTCATGAGATGTCCACTCAGAAAGTTCAAGATGCCCTACCTAGATCTTGTGTCCATACTCCTGCAGCTTGTTACAAGTATCTTTAGCACCTAAAATGTTAGTATTTCATTGTTCTCACCCCATGTAATATCAGTCTTATTGTTAACCTTTCTGTCCACTGATTCTTAGGTTCTGTGCACTCATTTACATTGCATTGAAGATGTACAGATAAAAGGAAGCAGAATTGTTGAGGGGCTTTATTTGGCCAGCATTGAATATCATAGAATCATGGAATTTTGCCAGCAGAAAAAGACCATTTGGCCCATCCATTCTGCCTGAAAGAGATACCCCCCGTCCTTTTTCTTTACCTCCCACCTCCCTCACCAAGTCCCCTATACATATCCCATGCTCTCTTGAATTTTTCCACCGTATCCACTTCCACAACCCTTTCTGGCAACCTGTTCCATGGACCCACCACCCTTTGTGAGAAGTAACTCCCCCTTATGTCCCCCTGAAATTTGCCCCCCTCCAGCTTGAGTGAATGACCCCTGGTGGCTCTGTTCTTACTTAGCTTCAAGATACTATCCTGCTTTACTTCACCTATTCCCTTCAAGTACTTGAATGTCTCAACCATGTTTCCCCTCTCCCTTCTCATCTCCAGTGAATACAGACCTAGCTCATCTAGCTTTTCCCCATATGGCCTTCCTTGCATCCCCTGAACCATTCTGGTTGCCCTTTGTTGGACTCATTCCAGCCTGTCCTTGTCACCTTGCAAGTGGGACCTCCAGAACTGAACCCTGTATTCCAGCTGTGGTCTGACCAGTGTTTTGTATAGCTGCATGGTCACCTTCCTCATCCTACTTGTAAAGTCCCTCCCAATGCATGCTAGCATTCTTGTCGCTTTACCAGCCGCTTGCTCACACTGGTATCTAACCTTGAGGTTGCTAGTGATCCAAATTCCCAGGTCTTTTTCATGCTCCATGGCCTGCAGCATCTCCTCCCAATGCAGTAATTAGCCCCAGGATTATTCCATCCTATGTGCATTATTGTGCACTTTTCTGCATTGAATCTCAGCTGCCACTTTTCTGCCCACTCCTCCAGCCAGGCTAGATCCTGTTTCATTTTCTCCACACACACCCAGAGTGTCCGCCTGTTGTAGACTTTCATGTCATCTGCAAACAGACATGCCTTTCCATTTAGACTCTGTGCCAGGTCCCCTATGTACACATTGAACAATATGGGACCCAACACTGATCCTTGTGGTACCCCACTTGTCACCCTTACCTCTCTGGAATGCCTCCCATTGACCACCACTCTCTGCATCTCCCTCCCATCCAATCCTCCACCCACCTCGTTAGTGCAGCTCCCACCCCTAAGTTACCCAACTTGTTTACCAATCTCCTATGGGGGATGGAATCAAATGCCATCCTGAAATCCAGGTAGGCCACATCCACTGCCCCCCCTCCTTGGTCATACACATCTGTTACCCCCTCAAAGAATTCAATCAGGTTGGCCTGACATGATCTACCTCTCGTGAATCCATGTTGGTTGTCATCCATTAGTCCTTCTTCCTCTTGGTGCCTTACCAGTTTCTCCTTTATGACAGCCTCCATTAGTTTGCCTACCACAGAGGTGAGACTGACTGGGTGGAAGCTGCTTGGTTCATCTTTCCTCCCTCCCTCCCTTGCATAGTGGTATCACCTCCGCTTGCTTTCAGTCACCTGGGACCCTCCCCGATTCTAGGGATAGGTTAAACAGTCTGGTGAGAGGTCCAGCCAGCTTCTCCCTTAATTCCCTGAGTACCCTTGGATGTACCTGATCCAGACCCATGGCCTTGTCAGTTTGTATTTTTCCCAGTTCCTCCAACACCCTTTCCTCCGTGAAGGGGCTTGTGTCCACCTCCCTGCCCATCCTCCCCTTTCTGGTTAATGCAGGCCCTCTTCCTTCCTTCCTTCTCAGCCATGAAGACTGATGCAAAGTATTCATTTAGCAGGGCTGCCTTTTCCATATCCCACTCTACCATACCCCACCCACTCCCTGAAGTCTTGGAATCCCCTGCCTGCTTTTCCTCCTGTCGCTTACATAACTAAACAATCTTTTGTCCCCCTTTTTCACCTCCCTAGCTATTCTTTCATCCTTACTTGCTTTGGCCTTTCTTATGGCGTTTCCCACTACCCTGAGCTTTTCCTTGTAGTCTGCCCTTTTCTCCAACCCTTGTGACCGTTTGTAAGCTTTGAATGCTTTTCTTTTCTCCTTGATGGCCTCCTTAACCCTCGCCTTGAACCACAGGGGTTTCCTCCCCTTTTGCTTTTGCTAATTTTGTGGATGCATTGTTCCGTGGACTTTAGGATTCCTCCTTTTATTGCCCCCTACAGCTGCTCTACTTCCCCCAAGATATAAGTCCCTTCTAGTTCCCTTCTTAAGATGTCCTTCATTCCCCCAAAATCTGCCCTCTTGAAGTCCAGTACCCTGGTGGTTGTCCTGCCTGATTCTGACACTGCTTAAATGGTGAACCTGACCATCTGGTGGTCACTGGCTGTCAAGCTTTCCCCCACCTCTGCCCCTCCCATGCTGGCCCTGTTTGTCAAGACAACATCCAGCATAGTCTCCCCCCTTGTGGGTTAATCCACCATTTAGTGCAGGAGTGTATCCTGCAATGATTCCAACAAGTCCCTGCTCTTGTCTGACGTGGCCGATGATATCTCCCAGTTCACGTTGGGTAGGTTCAGATCCCCCACCAGTAGGATCTCCCCTTTACCTGCCTTCTCCTGTATGTCCTTTCCATTGTCCTATCCACTTCCACACCCTGATGTAGTGGTCTGTAGACCACCCCTAGCCTAATTGTCACTCCTTGCCTCCTGCTCGAGGTGACCCATCGGATCTCCACAGATCCCTTTTCTACCCTACCCTCTACCGTTGTTATCCCCTGCTTCACATACAGGGCAAACCCCCCTCCTTTTTTCCCTGCCTGTCCCTCCTAAACAGACTGCACCCTTGTAACTCCACTTCCCAGCTATGGTAATCAGTCCACCATGGTTCTGTTATTGTGACTAGGTCAGGGTCTTCCACCCCCACCACTGCTTCCAGGTCTGCCATTTTATTCCCTAGGTTCCTGGTGTTGGCTAGTATATCCTTCTATCACCCTCTGCACTTTCATCCCCTTTCCTCCCAGTGACCCTTGGTGCTCCCAGTGGGAGAGTGCGGGTTATGTTTTCTCTGCTAGGCTGAGAATCTCCATTCCTCTTAGTGCAGCACTCTCTCCTACCTAGTTTAAATTTCAGTCAACCCCCATTCTTTCATCAATATACCCCTGCAATTTCACTCTCAGCATTCTAGCTCCTGCATCACTTATATGCAGCCTGTCCCTAGCAAACAGCTGTTCATCCACCCACACATCCTTCCAGTCTCCCAGACATGTGAAGCCCTCCACCTTGCATCACTGCCTTAGTCAGAGATTAAATTCCTTTACTCTGAGTTGTCTGGCAGTACTTGCACAATGCACTGGTAGAACCTCTGAGAAGGCAAGGGAGCTGACCACCCCATTACATCCCTCTACTAACTCCCAGAACCTCCGTTGAACCACCTCCACCTCCTCCTCAGCCAAATCATTTGTTCCTAAATGCAATACTAGGTGTGGCTTACCTCCCACTAGATTGATATAGTCCTGATTCCTAGCGAGCGCCCTTTTGGTCTCCATTCCAGGATCACAAAAGATTGATCTCCCCTTAAAAGCTACTTTCCTCCATTGCCAATTAATCCCCTTGATGATTGAATCTCCATACAATACACTACACTACACTACAACAGCCCTTGTGCTTAGTCTTGATACTTCATCTCACTTCTCGGCCTTACATACATTTTTGCACTGTTCTAGTCTATCTCTGGGGTGCATTTCTAATGCAGGCAACAACGGAAGATACAGCCACCTGAATGGTGATATTCTTGGCCTTTTACAGACAATGGTTCCCCTGTACCATTCATTTTTACTTCCTTTCCTCTGACAGTCAGAGCAGCAGACAGAATGGCTGGATCAAACAATGGGCCACATGCTGACCCCAACTCATCCTCCCTAGGCTACATCACACACTTGCTTGAAACTTTGGTAGCCGACACAGCAGAATTGAAAAGCTCCTCCTCAGTCTCTTCAGGGGAGTTGAAGGTTCTAGCCAACAGACTGCACATTGTGGAGCAGCAAACAGGAGACCTTGAGGACGTGCAGCACTGGATCTTTTAGTGTCTAGATGACCATGAGAGGAGGCTGGAGTGGCTCCAGGAGAGGGCCGAGGACCAAGAGAATCGGGGGGGGGGGTGCTGCAACAACATCAGGATTTTGAGGATCCCTGAGAGAGCAGAAGAATCCAACATGGAACAATGTTTGATGACCTTCCTACCACAGCTTCTGGGACTGAGATGGTAAGGTGTTATTGAGGTGGAAAGAACCCACTGCACATGGAGTCCCCCAACACCCGCAGGATCGAACCCCCTCGTCCGATCGTTGATTATCTGCTTTGATACTCAGTTAAAGAAAAGCTCCTTAGAGCTACCTGAGAGAAGAAGGATCTCTACTGGAAAGGAGCCAGGATTTCCATTTACCAAGATTATTCCCACAAACTGGTTCAGAAGAGGAAATCCTACAACTCTCTTAAGGTTGCCCTTCGGGACGCTGGCATCCGTTACAGATTTCGGGGGCTTTCCAATCTTTGTGTCAGGAGAAATGGGCAAGAATTTGAGGGTCACTCCCCTTGTGAGGTAGCCTCATGTTTTCAGAGACACTGGTCTGATGTTCAGATAGGAACTACAACTCCCAGGAGGTTGTGGGAGGACCCAGACCACTCATGCAGGGACAAGCAGAAAAATGTTGCCAGCAGAGGCAAGGAGGGGGAACATACACAGCCACACACCTCTGAGCTAAAGATGGAGGCATACATAGAACCTGCACTGGTGAAGGTGCAGCCCCTACTGGAAGACCCTAATACTGGATGGCAGAGGGGCCGTGGGGACCAGAAAATATAGGGTCAGTACTGGAATCGCCAAGGTTCGAGGAACCGGTCTCAGAGAGAGAACCATGAAACTCTACCAAAATCCTCTCTCCTCCTGCCAAAACTGCCTGTGACTCTTCCGGGGATGCCCGTGCCTCCCAAGACCTCTTTAAACTGCACACTAGTTATGCCACTTGCCAAACCACAACATGCTCATACTTCCTGGGCTGATGTTGGGGCTGAAAACCTGGACATGGATACATATGAGGCACCTGAAACAACCATGTACTGCAGATCTCGCTCTTTTGTGGAAGCGGTTGCTGCTTGCCCGACCTGATGTATAGCCCGAATGGCATGGTGTCATAATGTCGCAGAGGAAACCACACTGGCAAATAATGCTGCAGACTAAACCATGCAAGCTGAAATAATGTTGGTGAAAACACCAACAATACAAGGACCGTGCACACCCCATTGATCACAATGGGACTTTTTCTTTTTTGGGGGGGGGCTCTGCCTCCCGCACTCCCCCATGTGAAGGGCTTCGCTCCAAACACACATGGAATTAATATAACTAACTCCAAGGGGGTGTGGACTTCGGGGATGGGGTGAAACACTGCAGATAGAAAAATTATTTAAAAAAAACCAAAAAACAGCTGCAACACTATAGAACCTGGGGGGAATCGAACCGCAGCCCCAGGTCCCCTAAACTACTGGGTGCTGCTGTTCTAGCCGCTCCACCATGGGAGCAGCTTGACCAGGCACTGCACTGGCAGCCTCCTTGACACTCCTCCATTTGATAGTACAGCGACAGGGGTAGAGGTTATTCCTGATCACTGTAAAACCCCAGCTGCTGTACTACCTTTAGCGCTTTCTGCAGTGTGGTAATTCATGCGCTGTTTTGGCAGTGCTATATTCACCCGGTACCAGCCCAAACAATGCTGGCTATCCTACCATTTCACCATGCTGCAGGGGTATCTATCCCTTTTATACACCCATCTGGAAGTCACAGTAGTATGTTAATTTGACCGTGAGGACAGGGCTGTGAGGGAGGGAGCCAATTTCACTGCTGTTATTTATTTATTTAGAAATGTTTCACCAGGAGGGCACAGTGAGCCAAGGCTCATTTCCAGGTGTGACCTGGGGGAGGGGGAAAGGGAAAAATACAGCAATAAATATACATACATATATCTATGTAACCCCCTGCAAATGGGGGTTCCCAAAAAGTCTTCCAGGAGCTTGCGTGAATGTTCCAAGCCTGAATGGTGTTTGGCGTTTAAGCCGTTTATCTGTGAGTGCTTTTAGAGCCTCTGGTACTGTCTCTTTAAGAGCTGTCTGCTTGCAGACATAATTAGTTTCTATGGGGGGACTGTGTGTTTCCCTGCTTGAGTCCCACTCGAGCTGCTGCCAAATCGCTCCGTTTCTGCCATCACTAAGTCGGCAGAGTGAGCATTTTTCAAGGATGTAACTGTTTGCCAGAAATCATTTAGAGTAATAACGAAAATACAGTTTGTCTAACCTGCTTTTCTTTGCAGTCAGAACTATGTTTGCCTAGCCCTCCATTCTGGTTGAACTGCTGAACTGGACCAATCAGTGTGGGGGGACCTTTGAAATGGAGCCTGCTGCTGGCAAATCAGAACTTGGACTCTCATTGTGGAGCCAGCCACCTATGTACTATATGGCAGATGCTTCTGGGAATTGTAGTTTGGACTTCGGCGCCTTTTTGCACCAACAGGGGCAGTATGATTGTGAATCACAGCCAAACCAGCCAACTGAACTGGGAGGAACTCAAAGGAAATGCCCAGCTCTGTCTACTGGAAAGATCATATCAGTTTGGGCAGTGAAGAGACAAGGAGATGTGTGCTTCTTTGGTGTGTAGTTCTAGTGCGGGAAACGTATGTAAGGCCCTAAGTTTTGGTCTGCAGCTTGTGCAAACGCCCGTTCGGACTGAATCCGACCTGTGAGGAGAATCAAGGAGATCTGAGGAGTAGAAACCAGGCTCACCCTGTAGAAGACTGGAGAAATTGCTGAATCGCGCTCGGTCTGTCAGGAACTGAATCTGCTGTGTGTTCTCCCAGGTATTGTGCAGTAATTGCGATCAGGATAGAGAAGCAGCCTGCCTGGTATAGTACTTTCCTTTTACATATAAATGTGTGTAGTGCTTGTGGGGAATCGCGTTTCAAATCCCCTGTACAGTGAATTGAGTGCATGAGGCTGGAAGTAAACCCCAGCTTAAACCAGACTACATCCATTTGCTCTAAACTGCAGTGGGGTCCAGTCACAAGGACCTTGTCTACATGGTCTGCTCCTCCTGGCAATCCAGGACAATCTGTCTTCCATCCAGTTCCCAGCATTGAGTTTGTGAGTACAAAGCAGGGTAGCTCCCTGCCATCTGTTTATTGAATTACAAGTGTATCATCTAATTATTTTTTTTTTATTTCTTCACGAATTGAGCCAACCGGCTCCGGATTATAATTTGGGTATTGTGCCAGTGTTTTTCCATCACAGGGCCCCAACCAGCTGAACCGATCCTGGCTGGCCCCCTCCCCCCCCCCATCCTGGGTACCCAGTGAAAGTGACAATTTGGGACTCTGAATATGCGCATAGTACTGTGATTATTAATGTGTTTAACCTAATTAACCTGATTTCCCCCTTCCTTGTTACAGCTCCTTAAATAAATCAGATCTGTTTTTTTCAGCAAAGTTACACTGTCTGAGGTATTCGTTTATGTTAAAGTATTGTACTGTGGCTTTTGCATTGTATCATCTTGTTTTACAGGGGGGTCCCCAGCGTCAAGTCGACAAAGCCAGTCCTGGGGGTAAGTGTACATTGTGAAGATATTCCAGATGCATTGTGTGGGCCACTAGTGGGAAAAAAGGGGGTTACAGTGTCCCAGAGGGCTGTGACCAAGTTAGTTTAACTACTGTAAACCCTGACCTCTGGGTGGAGGCACTCGCCATTGGACCTAGGCCCCTCAACCTGTCAGTAGTCAGTCAGGCAGGGGTAGTAGCCCTTGGGATAGCGCCACCTGGGAGTTATATCTACATACAAGTAAAACATAATGATAGAGCAGCAATCAGGGGATGGGGGAAGTGGGAAATACAGCAATAAATATAATCTGAACAGGTAGTACAATTACAACATTACCTATCCAGCTGTAGTAGCGGAATAGTGATTGGTAGCAGTATACAGTGATATGAATTGGCATAAGTGTAAATATAAAAAGGGAGTACAATTACAACAGTATCACATCCAAAGCTGTGGATGTGAAATAGTGATTTGTGAACAGTATACTGTGATATGAATTGGTGCAAGCATGAATGGAGAGGAGGGTGTGATTAGCTGGGACAAGTAACTTAGAAGTGATGTTATTTATTTTTTTTTTTTTTTTGATCTTTGGTAACCGGGTTAGGCCCACTAGGCACAAGTGCCTGTTTTCAGGGTTGACCTGGGACCACTGGGGATGTTAAGTGACTTGCTCAGAGTCACACAGTATGCATGTGGAGGTTGTGGGAATCAGTCCCAGATCTGCTGGATGTACCAAGCTCATTACTCTAACCTCTAGGCTATGATGCCATCATTTTCTTAGCTGCTGATCTGCTACTGTAATATGATCTACTGTTGAACTGACTATCACTTGCTCCTTACGGAGCTTGAACATTCATTATACGGCTCAGTCATGTAATGCATAATAGGACTAATTTTCTGAGTCTGACATGAGTCTATCTTTTCAATATGTTGGGACTGGGACCAGGGTTAAGGGAGGCGTACTGTCCTTATTACTGCAAACTCTTTATGGTCCATATTTTACAAAATAAGGATGTAGACCTAGACCTGCTAAGGGCCACTCAAACAGATACCCCATGTCAGTTCTGCCCCCACTTCTTACCTACCACATGACCTACTGTTCCTTGATGTGTCAGTAGTTTACAGATTGGATAGAGCAGCAGCAGTCTGCCTCAAACCTTTATCCTCACATGCCCAGCACCTGGGAGGGGACACCTATTAGCTAGGCTAGGGCCCTTCCTTCAGCCTCCCCCTCCTTTGCCCAAATCCCCTCCATATAAAGACAACAATCTGTTCAACACCAGGGGACCTCCTGCTCTCTAAGACCAGGGTTTGTATCCCTGTTTTTTCCCCTCTTAACTCTTGTAACTCGCTCCCAAAGAGTCAGGGTAGGAGCAAGGCTTCTGAACATGTGGAACCCCAGTAATCATACCGTGGTGCAGCAGAACCTCTGTTTTTCCCCCTGGTTTTGCTGAGCCTACTGCTTGATCATGCTAATAGAGGTATTCTCTTTCGCATTTGCTGTTTGCCTATCTGTTACCTTTAGTGCAATCCCAGAGAGGACTTACATTAATGCTATCTACCAAGCTAAGGGGGGTGAGATGGGTCTCTGGTTGGCTGCTCGTCTCACTCTCCCACCTGGTACCATTGTGGCAAGGCTCCAAGGGCATAGTTTTCCCTCCTGCTCACTTATGCCCCAGGTATTTTCCCTATTGATCTTACGACAGTTGTTTTTTCTGTTACTGAATTGTTTGTTTAGACTTTTATTAATGTTGGTCGCTGTTTATTTCTCAGTATTTGGTGTTTTCCTATTGGATATATGATCTTGGCTTGTTGAACTGTTAACTAGTGTAACCCCTATGTGATGCTATTCTAAGGGCTACTACCTCTGCCTGTATTGCAATGCACAGGTTGAGGGGCCTGAGTTCTATGAACAGGTGCCTCCACCCAGAGGAATGGTACTGGGGTAGCTTAACTGCTTTGGTATAACCCTCCAGGACACTATAACCACCCACCAACCCTCCTAGTGGCCTAAACAGTAACACAGTGGTACATTCACATTCAAGAGATAGCAGTAATAATATGCTCACGCCCCTTTCACTTACCACCAGGGCTGGATCTGCTGCAACTGCCCTGGAGACCCCCTAGAAAATAAGATCAACAATGCAACAATGCAATACTACCACTGTAACCAACGAATAATATGCACACAAGCCAGGTTAAACGTGAAACAAGGCAACCCAGTTTATTTAGGAGACGTGAACAAGAGAGGGCATGAATCTAGAAGAATGATTAGCACTCTGATAAAATTCAGGTTGGTTAGACATGCACTGTAAGTCCCTTTCAAACAGTCCCACAACCCTGGATACCCAGTATGTCATGCAGGCTAGCCTGAAGCGTTACCCGGGGTGACTGGCATTGCAGCTGTTGTTGGGTCCCTTAGGAAAGGAAACAGCTAACACGCACGCAACCCAAATATTTGTAATCCTGAGCTGGGTGGCTCAGTCCCTAAACAATTAGATGGTACACAATGATTATTGCTGCTGTTGCAGGGAGCTACCCTGAATTGTACTCATACTACCAGAACCTGGATACAGGACAGGTGAGATGACGACCTCGTAGTGTTGATCTGGAAGGCCAGAGGAAGCAGGGCCGACATGACTCACCTCCTGGTGGTCACTACCTGTTCGATGGTATTGAGCAGGGGACCAAATCCCCCAAGTGGGTCTTTCGCCAAAATGGTCTCTGAATCAGGAGTAGCAGCCTAGGCCGAGATGGGAGGGCCCAGACAGGATGAACAGTCCTGCAACAGTTCTTGATTTTCTGCTGGTGAAGCCTCTAGCTGGCGTACAAGATTCTGCTGTGGGGAACCAAATCGTGACCCACGAAACACATTCAGCACTTTTATATCAATTTCTTCTCTAAGCCACAATTAGGATACAGTCCGGTTGCAAATTACAGCTTCACTGCGCAAACCTTTCAATCTGAGGCTATTTTTATCATCAGGCAGGCCGATCGCTTCTGGAGCAAGTTTTTGGTCCAAATCCCAAGTCACAATAACAAATCTCTCCCTTTTTCTGCTGCAGATCTAAGGCAGCAATCAGAAAGGTCCAACTTTTGCAATGGGCAGTTCAATGGCAGGAGAACATGGCAGACAGGCCAGCAGAGCCTTCCCGCCGATTCCCCTACAATTCTTCTGGGAGCAGCTGCTCGAAAGCTCGAGCTATTCACTCTTCAACCTCCAACTCTAACTGATCCCTGCTTCAGGCAGTTCTGACTTTTTCCTTTGTAATCCAAAAGGTTCGGTTGGCTGAAGAAACTGTCAGTCACAGTTTAGGCTGCCCCTCCAGGCCAATTTGGGCACCAACACTTAAAACTACAAAAACTACAGAATTTCCTTTCCACAAGACCCCTCAGAAAAGTCTCCATTTTAGGTCCCGAATGGTTTAATTGGTCCAAATACTGGAAGTCCAGAACCCAATATGGTGTCTCCCATCCAAATGTTCAAGCTGCAATGAACGCAGGTTAGACAGACTTCTCTATCTTTAATATAACAGCAATTAGACAGTAAATAATCACAGTTCCTAACAGAGCTCCCTCTGTGCAAATAGCGACTGCAGAATGGAGCAGAATAACAGACTGTCTGGCTCATCGCAAGCTTTAGTTACTCGGACTCAGCCCAGACTAATTTCTAAACACAGATTAGCTAGGCTCTTAATGAGACAGGTGTGGAGGCTCGCTAGGGCACTCACATACACAAGTAGAACTACTGAAGACAGGACACCAGCCTGACAGTGGGCATAAGGTAGCCAGGAAGACATTATAGTAAACCCCAGTTTGTAGGGGGGGGTTACACTAGTGATTGATATTCTGTCTTATTGCAAGGGCATTCCCACATTCTTAGGTACTGCTCATACCCTGCATTACCCACACACTCACACATACACACACACTCTCTGCAGGACTAAACAGCTTCTACCCTTGCCGTTCTTTCATCCAGGTTAGGGGACTGGGACAAGGTTAGCCTCTCCACCTCCACTGCTGGGGCTTAGCACCACCCCATCTTTCAGCACACTGAGAGGATACTTGTCCCCTTGGGATACCCTAAGTAGTTCCCTATCCCTGGATTCATGTAGAAGTCTCCCTAACATGAGCTCTTTGGGACAAGGGGACCTCAGGTTCTTTTCCTGGAATGTTAAAGGGCTCAACCATCCAGTCAAGCACACTAAGGTTTTACAGCACTTAAAATACCTTAGGGCTGAGGTCATCTTGATCCAGGAAACACATCTCACAGATAGTAACATTCATTGGCTTAGGAAAGCTTGGGTAGGGCAGGTATTCCATAGCTCAGCTTCATTGAAGCCAAAGGGTGTCATCATCTTACTTCACTGTGCTCTACCCTGGAAGTTAGAGGTGATCAAGATGGATTCACTAGGCAGATGGGTGGTTGCTTTATTCACCTTCCCTGGAGGGTGGATCATCATTGCTAACATACGTGCCCCTAACTGTGATGACACAGGATTTTTCCCTCAGGTTAGTCAAGCCCTTTCAGATATCAAGGGCGATGACACCTCCATTCCACTGCTAGTCAGTGGAGACTTTAACTCGGTCCCAGATATTTTCCTCTACAGGTCTCAGTTCACCCCCGATATGCACCCTAGGGCAAGAGCGGCTGTAGAAGCCCTAATGGCAGACTGGGGATCATTGGACGTGTGGCAGAGGGACCATCCTAACAGGAGGGATTACTCCTTTTATTCCTCTGTACACAGCTCCCACACCTGTATAGAAGAAGAAGAAGAAGAAGAAGAAGAAGAAGAAGAAGAAGAAGAAGAAGAAGAAGAAGAAGAAGAATCTGCATTTATATAGCGCTTTTCTTACATCCAAAGCGCTTTACAAGCAATGCTAGACTGGTAGTGAAGTGACTGAATGTGTGGTGGTGGCCATATCGCACATCATCACCCACACACAGCCTGGATAATTACATGAACCGGCTTATGGGAAGGGGAATGTTGGCCAGGACACCGGGAATGTTCCCTACTCTTTGCTAAGAGTGCCCTGGGTTCTTTTACTTCCACCTGGACACCCACCAGGACAACACCAGGATGGGTAGAAGGGACCTCGGTTTAACATTTCATCCGAAGGACGGCACACCCCAGCAGTACAGCACCCCCCAATACTGCACTCAGATGCCAGCGATTTTTTAGGTGCAAGTCCAATCCCGGTGTGGGGCAAGAACCCATGACCTTCTGGTCCAGAGGCGGATGTGCTACCAACTGAGCCACGCTGACACCTATATATAGATTTTTATCTGACAGATCGGGGCATCCCCCGGAGTACATGACCCCTTGATAGACTCAATCTTAATCTCTTACCACGCCCCAGTAGGGCTCTCTTCCCCCCCCCGGGGAACAACACAAATCACCCCACTGGAAGTGTGGCCCCCTTCTCTTCAGGGACCCCACATTTTTTTACTGGATTACTTCCGAATGGGCCTCATATTTCGAGGCCAATAGGATGGGAGAGTTGGCCCCAGGAGTGGTCTGGGAAGCCATCCAGGCTTTTCACAGAGACTGGATTGTCTCATATATAGCCGCATAGAACAAAGCAAGAGCCAACGAGCTCAGCCAGTTGCAGCAGACTCTTAAAACCAAAGAAATGCAGTTCAAACAATCTAGCCATCCCTTGCCAGAACTAGTATCTTCTATAATAGGGCTTAATTATAAAATTAACGTGTACTGCATCGCAAGGCAGAATGGCAAATACAATGCACCAAACATTATTACTGGGAATCTGGTGACAAAAGTGGTAAGTTACTCACCTATAAACTGTGAAAGCAGAAGGCAAGCTCGCAAATCCAAGTGTTACAGAACAGTGCTGGGATATTATCACAGCCCTGGAGGCATTAATGAGGTCATGCTGCAATACTATGCCCAGCTCTATTCCTCCTAGTCTCCTGGGTCCATGGACCCCTCACCAGTGAAATTTTCCTTGGGAACACCACCATCCCCCAGGAATCCCCAGATCTCTGCCATAAATTGGACTCCCTTCCTCACGGCTGATGAACTTAAGGCAGCAAAGAACCAGCTCTTTAAGGGCAAGGCCCCAGGAGCTGATGGCATAGCCGTGGAGCTTTATCAACTTATGCCCCACATTGTGATTCCCCCCTTTTAGAGGATCTCCAGGAAGCTTATTTCCATGGTACTTTTCCACCCACCATGAAAGAAGCCATGATTACTTTATTACTGAAAAAGTCCAATGATCCCTTAGACTGTGCCAACTACAGACTGATCTCTCTTCTTTCCATGGACACCAAGACTGTAGCCAAGGCCTTAGCTAACAGGGTGGAAAAAGTACTGTCATTGCTTATTCACCCTTCTCAAGCAGGGTTCCGGAAAGACAAAATGGGAGCAGACAACATTTGCACAGTGCTTCAACTTAAATGGCTCATGGGTCAGTCCACCATTCCAATGGCAGCATTAGCAGTGGACTTCTGCAAAGCTTTCAGCTTTGTTGAATGTTATTATATGCATTTGGCTCTCAAGGCATATGGTTTTGCCCTTATTTCTGCAGTTGGATCACTATGCTATATAGCATGCCTATTGCTACAATCCTCACACATCATACCATTTCCAAATCATTCAGGTCACACAGGGGCACGCAACAAGGATGTCCCCTGTCTCCTCTGCTCATCCTGATAGCCTTAGAACCCCCCTTCCCCACCGAAAACCGAAAACTCTTGTACTCACTCAAAGTGCAGGGCATCAAGGTCAAAGACAAATGCTATCTAGTCAGTACCCTGTACTGATAACCTACTTCTCACTGTCACTAACCCCATGCAGTCTTTGGGTTCCCTCATGGTCTTCCTGGATAGGTTTATCTTGCTTTTTGGTTCAACTGTTAACTGGAAAAAGACCAATATATCTCCTTTGAACTTGGTTTCTATCCCAGATTGTACCAAAGGGTGCCACATAATCTGGATGTTGGAGGGTTTTACTTACGTGGTGATTTTCATCACAACTAAATGGGAACACCTGGAAGCGGCCAATTTTAACCAACTCCTTAATTGCCCTTGATCCTGACATACGACAGTGGCTTAAACTCCACCTTACCCTCAAGGGGAAAATAGAGGCTATCTGGATGTTTATGCTCCCTAGACTGCCTTACATCTTTCCCAACCTCCCTTTAGCAGTAACTGATAACATTTTTCAGTGGATTGACAAACTCGTGGCCCTGTTTCTCTGGGAAGGGAAGGCATCCAGACTCAGCAAAACTAAACTTAGAGTGCACCGGAGTTGAGTGGGGCTAGGTCTGCCTTGGTTTCAGGGCTACTGCTAGGCCTACAGACTGGCACAGGCCACCAAGTGGTTTCTCCCTCATGGAGACAACACCCCTTTGTGAGTCTTTTTAGAGCAGGATCTGGCTAACACTACCTGGCTGGGTCTGCTATTGGGGTCCAAGAGTGCAACAAGACCTCCCAAGAATCCCACACTCCTCAAGACCCAGAATGTCTGGCTTAGATGCCTGAAGGCTACCCATTGCCCCAAATCTACCTATGGGGTCATCCTAACATCAAGGTGGGTGGGGTAACACACTGAGTTGGAGGGATTGGGAAAAGGCATGGATTCGGATGATAGCTGATCTCTCTGCACCCAATTCAGACACTTTACTCTCTTTTCAACAAGTTCAGGACAAATATGGGATACCCAGGGGTGAGGTTTGAAAATATTTACAAATCTGTAGTGCTATTAATGCATTCAAAATGTCCAACCAAGTACAAAAGAGTGGGCCTGGCTACAACACCTGCACAAGCTATGCAACTCCAGAGGGGTAACTGGGAAAATCTATTGTTTGTTTAGAGATCCTCTCCCATGGGTCACAGACAAATGTAAAACAGTGTTGGGACAAGAATTACAGGTGAATCTCTCACCCAAAATTTGGGAGTGCTGCCTTGAGAATACGCATAGGACTTACCAAGATACCAGAGGGCAGCTTATACAGACTAAACTCACCCATAGGTGGTTATCGAACCGCTGACTACCTTTTTTGCAAAGGCTTACTACCCCACTCCAAATGTTGGAGGTGTCATGCCCCCACTGCCAACCTATTACATATATTCTGGCAATTCCCCACTTTGAAACATTACTAGACAGGAGTCCTGGGAGACTGCGCCAAAGTGCTTGGCTCTCAGATCCCACACTAGCCTGCTCTGATTCTTTTGGGGGATACTACACAGCTTCCAAGAAGCCTGCAGCATGAGGCTGACTGGTTGTGAGCTGTATCATGGAAGCAAAGTGGGCCATTCTCATGAAGTGGAAACAGTCCACTCCTTCTCTTCTCACTTTGCATGCCGCAGTGGCCAGACTAGTTATATTTGAGAAGCTGCCTTATGTGTTACACAATAGCACCTGACTTATTTTTAAATATGGGGCACATACCTGTCTTCACACTTGTGCTCCATACTCCTTTGCCCCCAAGAATCGACCACTACAAGTCCAAACTACCTAACTCCCATCCCTGCCAGCCACACAAGGTAATCCTGATAGATGCACCTGCTTACTTATCTCTGACCATTGTTTAGTTATACTTAATAGACTGTCAACAGCTGTATTGCACTCAATGCCCTCATGTTTTCTGTCTGTTTGCTGCCTGTATTTATGGCATGCCTAATTGTTTTGTATGATAGTTTTTTTGGCTGTTCTCTTAATGTTTAAAAATTATTAAAATCTTTCATGTTAAAAAAAGAAGCAGAATTATTGTATTTAACGTGAGATGTACATTACATTTCATGTCTCTGTAGTAAGTTTGGGGAGTAGCACCAATCCATTCTTACACACTTCTAAATGAAGACTTGATAGCAGCTAAATTAGATTGGGCATTATGCTACTTGTAGCTGAATGTATATTGTTAACTATCATTTTTATATTTACTGGTTAGTGGCTACAAACCACTGTCAGTGAGTGCACAACAGCTCCATAAACCACATAGTGGTTTATGGAGCTCCATAAATCACATATGTGGTTTATGGAGCTCCGTGAATCACAGGCAGAACAGTACCGCAGCATCACTAGAAAAAACACCGAACAAACTGTCCCCGCGCTGGATGTTCACAAGTGCTACACAATCGGTCACTCAGCATGAGACAAGCTTGTCGTCGGCGGTAACAGTTATCCTTGCAAAGTGACAAAAAAGACAATTTAAACCAAAAAAAAACACCAAAACCCAGTAAATATAAACAAATAAAACATGAAGAAGTGTGGTTCTATGGGGATTTTATTCACCCCCTCAGTGTGTGATGCCCATATAAACTCCTCGGGCTTCGCCCTCTGGGTTTATGGGGCATAACACACCTCAGGGTGCATAAAATCCCCAAACACCGCGCTTCTCCATGCATTATTCTATACATGGAACTTAGGTGGAGAGTATAATGGGTTTACTAATGTAGTTTATTCAGTTGTTAATTTCCACTAAAATTATAGTCCTTTGTATATGGCTGTTTTGTTAAAGGAGTAGTCCACCCAGAATTTGCAAAAACATATGTTGTGCAGAGTGTTTTGATTTGTGTGTGAAGTTCTAGTGTGCCCTTCCCTCTGTATGCTATTGGTAGTTTTTCCTAAATTAACCTGCTGCTTTAAAAATAATGATACTGGGGCATAAGGAGGCACCCACACATGCAGAGGAACAACAGAGGATGTAAGATGGACAGGCCTCCAGATGAGAAGAAACAGATGCAGTTGAGCTAGTCAGAGAGGCTGTGCATCAAAAAGACATGCAGATGGACATGGAAAGACCTCAAAGTGATACTGGAAGTAGTAGTGGCTGTGGTGGTGGCAGTGGTGGTGGTGAACATACCCTCCCCATCAGCAGCAGTGCAACAAAATATGTGAAATCTATAGTGTGGGAGTTTTTCACACAAGATAAATCATCTTGCAGACATGTGGTTTTCAAATTACAAAAAACAAAATTAAATTACGTTAAAGTGGGTACTTGGATGGCAACATCAACACTGATAAGACATATGAACAAGTCTCACATTTATCAAAAAAAGCACAAAAGGAGCACACGCAAGTTGTTGCACTGCTGCACTCAGCTGAGGAGGATGAGGATATGGATATTAACCAAGGTGATGAAGTAATTGATAGCCTAATAGGAGTCATATACCATCCATGACCACGACACCCACCCCTCATGGCAGTAAAGGTCAAGGGAAGCATCCAGAAAATTTAAGTGATATCAGCAGGTGTAGCGGCCATCACATTTCTTTGAAAGACTGTTTTGAATGGTCACAGAAATATAAGCACAACAGGCCTGAGGCAAGGTGATTAAGAAAGGCAGTTGGGGAGGTGATAGCCACCGACTTGCTCCCATTTTTTTTTGTGGCAAACCCATGTTTTAGGGCACTAATGAGAATCACAGAGTCAAAGTACCACATCCCCAGGACCTATTTCTCCACTGTTGCCATCCCAGACTTGTATGACACTGTTCGGGAAAGCGTGTCTGATGCTCTGAAAGGTTCACTGGGCAAAAAGGTTCAGATCATGACAGATATGTGGTCTAGTAGAAAGATGACTGATTTTTCCTCCCTCCTCCTCCTCCTCCTCCTCCTCCCACTCCTCCTCACCATCATTATCATGTACACTAGTGGCACTGGCAGCAGCAATAGCAGCAGCTAGATGCAAGGGACTTTCACTGTTCAAAGGCAGGCAGCATTATGTACTTATGGTTTTGAAAATGACCACAAAGCGGAACATTTTCTAGAGGGCCTTCATGAAAAGTTTCCTGAGTGGCTGCCTCCAAACTCCTTGCAAACCTGGGTTTATAGTGTTTGACATTTCGAATGTCATGAAAGCAGTAAGGCTTGGTCACTTTACACATATACCATGCTTTGCACACTCTATAGACTTGGTGGTAAAAGACTTCATCAATGAAAATAGAAATGTTCAGAACTTGATTGCAGCTGCCTGCACTGTGTGCGCCTACTTTAGCCATTCTGTTGAAGTCCGAAAGTCGTTGCGGCAGATTCAGATTGAAAATAGCCTCCCTCTCCACCAGATGATACAGGAAGTTCCAACCTGGTGGGATTCCACTTACTATATGATGCAGAGAATGCTTGAACAACAGAAGGCCATCCATCAATATGCAGTCCAACATGGCATTGGAAAAGGAGATGTGAATTTCAGCCCCAGTCAGTGGCATCTGATGGAGAACCTTTTATTGTGAATTTAAACCCTTTGAGGAGGCAACCTGAGTGGGAAGCTTTGATGGTGCTGGGCTAAGCCAGATACTGCCCTTAATTTCACTCATCAGGCTGAGACTGGAGCATCTCTTGTTGCAGTTTCTAGACAATTATGATGTCAATGCAGCACCACTTGTGGGAAAAATGTTAAAAACCTTCCTGGGTGACGAGCACATTATAAATGTGCAAAGCTGAATATTATATTTTGGCCACATTTTTGGATCCTCGGTTTAAGGACACAATTGAAAAATTCTTCAAGCCACATGACTTTAAGGACCCATATATTATCATGAACTATTAATTGAGAAAGTGTCAACACGTATAGCTGAGAAAAGTAGTACATCATTAGTGCCCTTTTGAATACATTCAGAAGGAGGGAGCATAATATGCCGTTGCTGTTGGTACCAGCACTACTGATGTTTTTGGCCATCAAACACTAACCAGAACTGCTGCTACTTCTGGGGTGACTGCTGTTACTCCACAAGAAGACAAACCACTGTGGGACATGCTGTCAGATTTTGGTCTGATAAAGACAGCTGGAAAGGCTCAGTCAGCTATTGTAGCACCAGAATTGCCTGCAGTAAAAATGGTGAAATATTACATGAAGGAGACTGTGCATCTCACCACAGGCGACCAACCATTGCTGTATTGGCAACAGAAGAAATCAATGTGGCCTTCTTTAACCAACATCGTAATTGAATACCTCAGTTACCCACCCAACAGCAAATTTTTAGAGAGAATTTTCAGTGCTGCTAGAGCAACAGTGACTGACAAAAGAAAATGTCTTTCCACAAAAAATGTAGAGAAGCTCATTTTTCTAAAAATGAACCTGCCAAAATTCAAAAACATATACTGTCCAAAATGCATGCAGGCTGACAGCACCCAGATGGCATGTCACAGATGATGACAGTGATGGTGAAGGATTCTGTTTCCACTAGTCTCTAGCCATTCTACCTGGCTTTCCTCCACTGGTGGGCCCTCCTGTTTCCTCTTCCTTAAGTTCCATTAATTTCTCAGTCTACTGCTGGTTCCCACATGCCACTGAGAGCCAGCCTAGCACCAGCAGTTGAAGGGCCACTACAAACTGTTCAGCTAAAACAACCACAAATGACTACACATTAGTGTCACGCAATTCTCCAGTCTGTTGGCTTTATTGCCATTTCTTTTAACTACAGATTCAATATTTATTAGGCTGTTAAAAAACATAAATAAAAGAAGTAAATTATAAATAAATGGTCTTTCTTCAGGTCCAAATAGGTTAATGTTTTTTTTCTTTTTTTTTGCTGCAATGTCCACTTTCCCTTCTTTATTTCAGTGCTGCACTCAAAGACACATCCAGGGCATTGATCCGAAATGAGCCATCCTCCAGATACAAACTGTTTTCATCTTAACCTGGAAACTGAAAATAAAAGACTAGAATTTAAAAAAATGGTATTCCCACATACTGATTGACCATCGTGAGAATAAAAATAATAAATCCCTGATCTTACGCTAACTTCCCAACTCCAACTCCAGACCCCCTGGGCCACTACCTCTTACAAATACAATCCACCCTCCATTTTTACATCATCAACCCCACACCTGGCATCATAATGAAAAACTGCTGACGGTAGACTGTTATGTTTTTTTTTTTAATCCAAGTACAGATGATGAATATATCCAAGATCCCCCTTTTCGCATTTCCTTCAATTGCACTCTGACTGTACAGACTCCTATCCTCCTTCAACCCATATACTGTCTCTACAGCAACAACTTTACTGTGATGTGGTTGATGCCGACAATATCGGCACATCTCTGTAAAGTCCACTCGGGACCCGGCACCCTTTCCCAAGGTGACCCCATCCCAAATCAGCTCAGTCTCGGAGTTGATAAGAGTGAGCTGGGGGATGCAGGGGCAAGACTCTTGCATGGGGGTGGGTGGGGGCATGGCCCCTACAAAAAAACAGCTTTGTCTCCACGGCACCATGCTGACCACAATTGTGGTCGACACAGTGGTGTCGGGGAAATGTCATGGCAAGAATTGTCAATGCGGTGTCATGGATCCCCTTCAACCAGATGCCAAAGTATGCCAATACCTCCCCCTATACCCAGTCTTTACACACATCCCTCTCACACCCCTCTCCTTAACAATATCACATAGACAATGTTCCACAAACACTACGCTACAACCCTTCTTCACTATTCAATGAATGCTACCAAAAAAGTGAAAAATCAATTAGATCCCTTTTTCCTCCTCCATCCATTGAATTCCTCCTTCCACTTTACAGGACATTGTTCTGCCTTTCTTGGTTGCACTTGCACCTGACCAGTCTGTCAGAAACTGCTTCTTCTCTCTCTCAAATACGTAAGTAGTACTTGCTGGTTGTCGGTGTCACTACTACCATATATGATATAAGATGAGAAACTCTCTTGTTAGACAGAGAGGTGGGGAAGGGGTGTTAGGGAGGGTGGGACGAATGGGGTAATATTGACATAGTTACCTTATGGAGGGCATGGGGAGCAGGGCAGGAGAGTGTACTAGAGGGACAGGAGAGACGGGGGGTATTTTGACAATTACTCAGAATAACAGAAAACCCAAAACTGATACCAGATGCCAGCCACCCATGCAATTCTTTATGGCCCATATGGCCACAGCCATGGGGTTCTATCTGTACCTGGGTCCAACAATGGGGAAAGAATTTAAATTATTGTAATGGAATAGCTCAGGGGGTTAACCCTTTGGGCTGCAACCAGATTTAGAAAACGAAAGATGTCAGGAATGATATACGAGTTATAAATCATCCCTGACCTCTATTGCTTTCTAAATTTGTTTCAACACTATTTTACAGCATCTACTGGGTATAACCAGGTTTAACAATATATAACCAAGTCCTACCTGGTACTACTTGAGAAAAAGATCAGCATATTTTACATGTTTGGGAAGTACATGTAGTACTAAGATTTTAAGAATGGTTAGTTTTGCAAAGTTTTGGTGCACTGAGACAGAATCACATGCACCAAAACTTTGCAATACATACCATTCTTAGTACTACATGTGCTTTTCAAAACATGCAAAAAAACTTCTGTTGATTTCTTAATTAAGTAGAAACAGGTAAAACTTGGTTGTGTATTGTAGAACCTGGTTATACCCAGTATAATTGAAAGGTTATAGCCTGTAGTTCAAGGGAGCGGTGCAACAGGCCACACCCCCCTTTTGACCTATTTAAGGGCTGCTCTCCTCACTCCACACAAAAGCATTTTTTCCCTTGCCATCCGTAGGCTGTGTCCATCTGTCTTCTCCCTTGGGACCTGCTGGGGCTTGCAACCCCCCTTCCCCAATCTTGCTGTGTTTTGGCAACCTGCTATGCTCTGTTTTTGCTGGACTTCTGTTTTGTGTTCTTTTGCTTTGGTTAGTATTGCTTGCCTCTGGCTGCTGTGCTTCTTTGTGTTGCTTGTTCCTGTCCTGTGTTTGTGTTTGTGTTTTTATTTGCTTTTTCTTTTGGATGCTTTTCGCTTTCTAGCCTCCTGTAGCCTTTATATTGTGCTACTTCTGAGCTTGCGTTATTTTGGCTCCCATTTACTCACCCGATTTCAGCAAAACCTCAAGTGCAACTTCAGTTGTTATGTGTGTTTCAGCTCAGAACCTACTCCCCTGCTTCTGCTCTCCTATGCTATCTACCCTTCATTGATTATGCCTGGTTCATAGCTTTGCTGCCTAGCTAACAACTGCTCCTTTACTGCTTCACAATAACCTAAGCAACCTAGTCCACTGAACTCGATACTGCTTCCTGAATTTATACCAACCGAACATTGCTGTTGTTTTCAGTGCATTGCCTCTCCCTACAGTTTCTATGTTCATTCAGATTGCTGCCCCTACAAGCTGTAGTTAATTGCTACTGGATCTGCTCAATTACTTTTGCACCCTGCTTAATTATACTCTGGAGGTCAGCCTGGCTGCTGCTGTTGCTGTAAACTAGTTTTAAAATCTGCATGTGGGTCACAGTCCTTCCCCTTTGCATCCTAGTTTTTCCCACAGCAGAGGACTGGGTTTTTTGTTGAAGAGCAGTGGCCCCATGTGGCCCAATTACCTTGCTGGCTACTGTCTCTGGCACTAAACTCCTCCAAATCTTTGTCACCTTTATTTGGCACTCATTGATGGACTGGTGGCTAGACTCACACCGCTAAAGGCCCAGGTTCCCTTGCACTGAACCTTGCTTTAAAACATGGCTAACCTAAGTATGGTCTCCAGCAATCAGCGCTTCCATTGTTTTACATGTTTACCATGCTATTTATTGCTGCCTGTATCATACCTACTGTGTTTCTCTGCTGCTTAGTACCTGATATTCTCTCCAGTACTTTGTGTGGCCTGCTCCATTGCTACATGAGATTAACCGACCATGCCCATCAGTTTGGCTCGAGCTCGCTCGCCACCAACAGTCTCGCACGGCACCCTAGTCTGCATCCTGAGCATGTGATGCCTGGTGTGGGGTCCTTCCTTCCTGACCCATAGTGGGAATGTCCTCACTCCAGGTGGTGCTTTAGCCATTAGGTCTGAAGGTCAATGCACAGCTGTGCCTTTTGATGCTGAATTTTGACTAAGCTGTGAGGGGGGGATATATTGCTATCCTTTAGCTGCTGCAGCTGTCTAAGGCACCTTCTACACTATTCTCCCCATGATTGCCTTTGGTTCACTTGGTTTGTTTTTAGATCGGTAAGCCAGCTGAGTGCCTCAGCAGTCGTTGCTCTCCTCTTCCCACCTTGGAGGAGCTGTGCTGCAAAGTTCACTCACAACCCTTCTCGGCATTCCCATTAGAGGGATAGTGTGAAAGCCTCCTTCCAAACTGGAATATTTTCCCCCTCCCTTTGATTGGGTTTTCAAATTGCAGCAGCAGCAGAGCTGTCACTAATCAAAAACATCCTAAGCCTGGAGGGAAGGCGACCTAGGTCTTGTATCCCCAGAGATTTTCTCCTCAAAGGGTTTTTTTTCTCTCCTTCGTGCCACAGGTCATAATATTTAGTTAACCTTAGGCAATAATCCCTTGGTCACTTAGGTAGGTTTCCACTGTTGGATGAGGCTGGTGGCCGTCTCATGAGTGTCCCATCTCCCTCTTTGATTGTTGTCTGTCTCCTTAGGAAGCCAGGCCTCCATGCCTTACTGTCAGACCTCTAAGTCGGTCACTATTCATCTGTGATTTCCTGCCTACTCTACTCAAACAATACTACCAACTGACCCATGCTACCAACTAAACCCATACTACCAACCAAACTATATATAGGTCCTCAAACCCGATACATTTTCACTACCTTGTATGATTTGCTTGATATTCTTTTTGGGTGTCTTCCTAAAGTACCTTTAGCCAAGGGAATCACTCTCACGGCACCTCAAGGGGTGGAACCCTTCCCTAGGGTTCCTTGCCTTCATACTCCTACAGGTTGGTATATCCCATGGATAGAGAAGTGAACAGCTAAAGTTTGTCTACATTACACATGCACGAAACCAGTTGCACAGGCACATTGAACCTGGTTTAACTTGATAAAACTTGGTCATAGCTGGTAGAACCTGATTATTGCTGTAGAGCCCAGTTCTACATAGTAGAACTTGGTTCCATGTCATAACAGCGATTGTGGAATAGCGATCACCATTATGGTGAGTGTACATCGCTGAAAATGAATTTCAGTGATGCACACTCGTAGCACAGACAAAAGCAGCACCTGAGACCTACGGGTCTTATTTTTAATGTGGGGGGCTGTGCCCCCCACACCCACCTACTTATGGATTCTCAGCTCCTGGGGGATGCATGTCGGAGGGGGGCCAAAAACATATATAAATTTAAAGCCACCTACTGGCAAAAAAAAAAAAACCTTGCCACACCAGACCCAAACCCTGTGCCTCCCAGCCGACCACCCTCCCCACCACACTAGTGGACCAGCTTGGCAGCTGCCCACCACACCCCCTTCCCACATACCATCCCTCCCCCGCCTCCCCCCCCCGCATACGTATACCCACTACTTCCCATTGTGGTATATCGTCCACCTCAGTATTCAATTGCCATGCTGCTAGGTAGCCGTGAACAAATGCACCGTAATTGAATCGCCATTTTTGTAGGTCTCCAATTTCAGTTGCCTTGTTCACTGGATATCATTGAACTTGGTTCTGCTGAGCTATACCTGGCAAAATCTGGTAGAACTTTTTGTGGTTCTACTCAGAAACTTTACAAGGTAGAATTTTTGGAGATTCACACAGCTGTAATCCTCTATGTTGTTAAATCCTCTGTGCCTTGCTGAAGTTGATAGGGATGTGAGATGCTCAAGTGAAGGGAAAGAAAAGCCAGTGACAGTCCATGACAACAGCATGCAGCATCTTCATGCTGCAACTGCACCACTGCATGCTTGCTTACCTCCTTGAAGGGAAAAAATGGGAGGATACAACCTTGACTGGCAGGATGAGCAGATTCTATGTCATAATAGTGAAGGGAACATGGCAACTACTTTCGCAGTGAATGCACATCGCTGAAATCCTAAAAAATCATTGTGCACTCCACCGACTGCAAACACAGCAACAAAAATGTAGAATAATACTTACTTTCAATGCAGGTGCTGTGCCCCCACCCCACCCCACCCCATATTAATATAACAAATTCCAGGGGGGTACATGTCAGGGAGTGGGAGAAACTCAAAGGGGGACACAACTGAGGGAGGGAGAACATTGGAGGGCAACTTGGAGGTTAACAATGTCGGGGGAATGGAATGGCAAACATGACCAATAAAAATGACACCCCCAAACGTAGTACAAAAGTGTATGACACCCACACCCAGACCTGAGCTCAGGTCCACTGGCATTGCAGACCATGACCCTACCCTCTGCACCATAGGAGCAGTTCAGTACTTCCTCCTCCAACAAATCCTCATATCCTAATCTCCCTAATGCTGACTCACTACCTGCTCACTATTCTTTTGCTATTTCACTATAACCTCATTACAGTGGAATCTGCTCAAATGCACACCCGTTTTGCAGCAAGAAAATGTGAATTTAAGTGGAATGTGCATTTATCAGAATTCTTATGTTTATAATGCAACATAAAGAAAATAACTGAGACCTGACACTGTAATGACATTCCACATTTATTTATCATAGCAATATACTAAAATATTAAAAATGTTTAAATGTGCTACTGTGCAGCACTGACAAATAACTTAGTGAAGCACAATGCTATAAAAAAAAAAATATCAAAACCGGTCATCTGTCCGCATTATTTGTATTGCTTGTGGACCTGAAAGAGGAAATGGCCTAGAAACATAGAAACATAGACTTTAACGGTAGATAAGGACCGCTTGGCCCACCTAGTCTGCCCATTTCCCTATCTATTGGATGAGCTGCAGATCCTAGTTTTACCAACAGCTTACTACCTCTTAACTTCCACTAGAATTTCCTTATGTCTGTCTCATGCATTCTTAAATTGCTCCACTGTTTTTGACCCCACAATCTCCTCAGGAAGGCCATTCCATGCATCCTCTACCCTCTCTGTGAAAAAATACTTCCTCACATTGCCCCCGAGTTGTCCCCCTTCTATCTTCAAAGTGTGCCTCCTTGTTCTTATTTATTTATTTATTTCACATTAGGATTAATACCTTTGATTTACAGACTTGTTTACAGAGGTTACAAGTCGATACAGATACATAAAACAAATAAACTACACGTAGATTACTTAGGTTACACAGGTTCCTTAGAAAGTTTACACTGCAGGTTATAAAGGGTAAATGATAAATTAGTTGCAGAGGAAAAGTAACCCTGGTTACCCAGTGCACAACAGCTAGCTATAATTAAATGTGAGATCGGGAAATTGTTTCTAGTACAAATGTTCAGAGTAAGTGCAGAGTACAGCAAAAGGACTAAGGAATTCATTCAGTGCTCTTGTTAGAGGCAACCAGAGAATGATTTGTCAGCGTGTGGCATAGAATGAGGAAAGAGGAGAGGAGGATAGTCATGGTAGAATAAGCAGAGGGGAAGGGGAGCAGGAGGGTTGGGAGGCAGGGAAGTTGTCAGGTGTGGACCTCAGAGGTGGGGAGAGGGGTGGCATGGGTGTAAACAGCAGGAAGGAGGAGAGGGGTGGCATGGGGTAGGTCAGGGGGAAGGGGTAGAGGCAGAGTGGGGGACAGTGGAAGGCACTGTGTCAGGGCAGGGGGGTGGGCATTGTATCAAATTAGACTAGTGACCAAAGAGGTGGAGAGAAAATCTCTTTTTCTGAAAGATGTTACCCTCTTGTACTTTGTTGATTTCCTTGAGGTACTTGAAAGTTTGTATCATGTCCCCCCTCTCCCTCTTTTCCTCAAGGGTATACTGTACATATTAAGCTCCTTTAGTCTCTCCTTGTATGGCTTCTCTTGCAGACCCTGCACAATTTTAGTTGCCGTCCTCTGAACTGCCTCCATCCTGCCTATGTCCTTGCGGAGATGGGGTCTCCAGAACTGCACACTGTACGGGGGATGGATGGGGGAGAATGTGACCGGTATGGGATGTATCTCTTATGTTTATGCATTGTAATTCATGAGTTGGTTTCATTCTCTGTAATGTAAAACCTTAATAAAGTTTGAATGGAAAAAAAAAGAACTGCACGCTGTACTCCAGATGGGGTCTCACCAACTGTCTGTACAGAGGGCTAACAACTTCCTGTTTTCCACTGCTGATGCCTCTCCCTATGCATCCCAGTATCCCCCCAGCTCTCTTTAATGCCTTCTCACATTGCTTGCCTACCTTTCGGTCATCTGATATGACAACCCCCAGTCCTCTTTCCATTTTTGTTGTCATTAACATCTCCCCCCATTGTGTACTCTTCCCTTGGGTTTTTGTTTCCCAGGTGCATTACTTTGCACTTCTTTGCATTGAATCTAAGCTGCCATACTTTTGACCATTCCTCCAACCTTGCCAAGACCCTTCTTATCCTTTCTACCTCACCTTGTGTATCAATCCAGTAGCAGATATTTGTGTCATCTGTAAAGAGGCATACTTTTCCTTCCAGTCCCTCCGCAATGTCACCTATACAGACATTAAAGAGGACTGGTCCCAGTACTGAACCTTGCGGTACCCCGCTAGTAACCCCCTTTCTTCGGAGTGGACTCCGCTTACTATTACCCTCTGCATCCTGTTGTCCAGCCAATTCTTTGCCCAGGTTACCACCCTGGGACCCACTCCCAGGCTGGCTAACCTGTTTATTAATCTTTTGTGTGGGACAGTGTCAAATACCTTGCTAAAGTCTAGGTAGGCCACTTCCACAGCCCCTTCCTGGTCTACTACTTTGGTCACCCAGTCAAAGATTTGTGTGAAATGACCTTCCCACTGTGAATCCATGCTGCCTTGGGTCCTGTGCCCCACTGGCCTCTAGGTACTCAACAATTCTTTCTTTCAGAAGTGATTTCATCATTTTCCCAACCACTGAGGTCAAACTAACAGGTCTGGAGTTTTTTAGTCTTAGTCTGTTTGCAACTTTTCAGTACCAACTGAATGATATCCTCATGTTCCCCTACCCCGCCAGGTCACACTGGGAGACGAGCAACTTGTTGCTTAGCATGCCTTCCTGGTGAAACATTTCAATAAATAAACAAAAAAAAAACATAGGGTGTTAAATGCTGCTTCACAACTGCTTAGAATTAACTGTGCACTTAAGAGGTGCTAACTACCTAGGGAGAGACGTAGTGGTGAACTGTAAAACTGTGCATTTGGTCAAAATGTGCACATATCCAGTGTGCATTTTTGTACTATGTGAATGGTAAAAAAATCAGATAACAGGAAAATTGTGCACTCATCAGGAATGTGCACTTATCTGATGTGCACTTAAGTGGAATCCACTGTATTCCCTACACTCGCTATCCTCTAACATTCGCTATGCTTACAGGTGCTCAAATTGAGTCACTCAATTTGAGTTGCCCAAATCACAGGATACTGGATGAGCATGGGGAAACTGCAGGCTGTATACCACTGTCTATGATACCTACTCACCTATGGTGGTTCAGAAGAAGATGAGGTAAGTCTCAGGTGCAGTGGGTGATGAGGATGGGGCTTACTGTTGGAAGAGGGCCAGTGGGGAGGACTGGCAAACAAATACAGGATAAAATGAAAAAAATGAATAAAATGCATACTGTTATAGGAACTGAAGTCATACAATTAAAATGAAAGTAACCAAAAGCTGAATAACAGAATAGTAAGGTCCCATTCTACCTGTTGCCCCAGAGAACGTAAGCTATTTTAATCCACAGCCATCAGTTTTGCATAAAATTAGTATCTGCAAAATAGCATTCCATGGCACCTAATCACTCTGTACATCCTCCCAGGCCACTGACTCTCTCATTTCCTGGGTGGCTAAGTCCTGACCATGGTCTTTACCATGGCAGCTTACTGGACAGGCAAGCCTGTAGGCTGGACTCGGCTCTTAATTTCTCAGTTCCCTGAAACAACCTTGGCTGGCTCATTTAAATCCAGAAACCAGACACCTGCACTAGGAGAGGGCACTTATATCAGAATCTCTGCCTGATAGATGTTGCCACTGACCTTCCATGTCTTTAAATCAGGAGCAGTATGCAAAATGGAAACCATTCAGATGAACCCTTTGAGGGGGAACATCCAGTAGGCTTCTATCCATTTCTCTGCTGTCATCCTTCTTGTGCAGGTTGGCCACTCAGGGATTGGGTTAAATAAGAGACTTGTACCAGATTCAGACTCAAAACCCATTGTGCCAAACCCAGAGCCTGGCAAGCCCCCACAGCCAGACACAGCCAGAACCCTGGGGAGAATTTAACCCCAAAGGGCTGTATGATGAAGCGTCTACTCCTGTTTCCAGAACGCAGATCTCCTACTTTTCCAAGTGTTCCACTACAGTATTCACACTTCCACTGGCCAACGCAACCCTGACTGCATCCAAGCAACCCATTTCATATTGAGGGCCCCTTGTTCACTTCATGAGAAGAGACTTGTATGTGCAGAACTTTTTTAACACCCGCTTACCTGGAGGGAGTTGCATAAACGTTTTATACTGTATACAGTAGTAGATATCCTAAACTGCCCTCTTAAGTCAGAACTCATGATGCTGCATTAAGGTACTGCAAAACAGTATTCCCATGGCATTACCACTCCTATTCCAGACAGCTATAGTAAGGTAATGCTTAAGCCAGTTATGTACTGCAGTAAGAGGGAAGTTGAAGATAGACATCACTGTAGTTCATTAGGTTTCCTGCCATTTGCCACTTACTGTTACTTAATGATTTGTTTGTATCGTTCTAATCTCTGTATATTTTTCCAGGCAATGCAGAGACCCTCAACCCCAAGATATAAGGGTGCTGGGGAGTGAGTTGGTCGTTTTGCATTGTCGGTCGGTCTGCTTTTAAATACGGAACTTGTAAATAAGCATATGACATTCTCCCATCCATTGCTTAATGGACAGGAAAATGGCATATTCAATCAAAGACAGTTTACCAAACTTAAAATTCTCAACTTGTTTCTAATAACAATTCAGAGTTTAAAAAGTACTATCACCCATCTGTATCTCCTCTCTTTTGTTTTCCCCCTTTCAAAATACACAGTATTTCAGAAATATATTACAAAGGAGTTAAAGCAGCAGTAAACGTTTCTGTAAACCCCCTCTCAACCTGGGGCTTACCTTAGTGGGCAACAGCACAATGTGTCCTACTGGGATCTCATTTCTGCTTCTGGTCCCCTGGACTGTATAGCGGGACCAAAGGGCTTCTGTAGTACCCGTGCTGCGGCCGCCGAACTTTTCTGCTCCTGTGCCACATTGGGAGAGAGGGCCAAGGTCCGTGGGCAAATATAGGGAGATTGCCTACCTGATTCACATAGTAGCTGTTTATAAAGGAACTGGTGTTTTATTCCCTGTGTGAGAATTAAACCTGCACTCTGCTGTATAGTGTGCATGCTTGACACGTATAGAGACTGTTTGAACTGTTTGGACTTTGGAAGAAAAGTTATTTGTGCTGGGGCTTGTCAGTTGAAGATTACAAAGGCCCCAGGGGTGAAGCCAAGGAAAGGCCTGCCAGGTGAATGGTTCACTTGCTGCACACCCCATAGCCAGCGGATGTGGTGCACCACCAGACTGTTTGCAGAGACCAGAATGGTACCGTTTATCTGTATTTTGCAACACCCCCCTGAAGCCTTCAAACTATACCTCTGGGCTGCAGCTCTAAGGAATCTTCCTCATTTTAGTTAGATAGTTAGTTCGGGGGGGGGGTGAAGTCCTGGGCAGGACTTGGCAATCTACAGGATAAGCCCAGGTAGAAGAGCGGAAAAGAGATTGTTGCGGTTGTGTGAATTATTATTGGGGTCCCGGGCCCCTTATTTTCAAGACTGTTGTTTTCATTGAATCCCCAAGTCCTCAGTGCACCAATCCTGCATCAACTGGTTGGCAACCAAAAACTTGGAGAGGTGCCCTCTGCAACAGACTGCTAACAGCGGTAGGGTCATTTTGGAAAAAGCCGGGTGCACCTGTAGGATGCTATTGGGACTGTGTGGGGTATAACTGTTGCACAAAATTGTTGGTTTACGTAGTTTATTCCCCTTTACCCTTCCCCTATAATAAATCTGAGGTTAATTTACTTTATAATACTGATTCACGGGTTACTGCTTGGTGTGTATGATTACTGTGTGGGGAATAGTCACTATGTGGAAAGGAATTAATATTTTTTCCTGGGAGGTGATAACCTGGTGTTTTATCCACCAGGTACCGCATACCACTGCCCCAGGTGGAGGCATGGCACCATTAAAATCCAGTGTAGCCTACCCATTAGTGAACTCAGGCTGGCCCTCTCAGGAGGTGAGTGCAGTGTGGACCTTGAGGGCCCTGGAACAGCCAGGTGATAAGTGAGAGTCCGTTACATTTCCAATGAAAAATAAATAAAACACCCAAAATTATTTTAAATTTGTAAATATCCTAAAGCTCTTAACAATACTTCAAGTAGCATTTCAGGGGAGGCAGTACAGCATAGTGACTAAGGGCACTGAGCTGCAAACCTGGAGAACAGGGTTTGAATCCCACAGTCACCACTTGCATACTGTGAGACCATGAGCAAGTGACATACTGTAACCTTGGCCAAAGGTGTCTTTCCTGGCCACAAATTTAACAAATTCTGGTCAGATCCACCACAGCTGCATAATGAAGTTAGTGAAGTTGTGTGGAATTGTTAAGATGGTATGGAGAAACGACAAAATGATTTGTAAGTAGTAAGATTTGTTTTAGTTTCTGTTCTAAGGAAGGCATACACATTATTAGGAAAATATATGGAGGTGTACATTTTAATGGAAGGAATAGGAAGCTTACAAAAGAACCCCTGAGCAAATGCCACTGATGTATGTGTTATCTCAGATGATATTGGCCAGACAGCCACATTTTAAAGAAAACACAACTGCACATATCCCAATAATGCAAAGCATCAAGGGAAACATGCAAATCCCCATGACGGTACAGAATGTGGCAGTACATGAAAAAGTAATGGCTGGCATATGTTCAGCCTTGGGATTATTTACACAGCTTTTTTTAATTTTTTTCAGAGAAACAGGGTTTTTGTCCATGAGGTGATATAAGTTATATTTAAGCAACGTGTTGATGTCAGGAAGTCTGGAGTAATGATGATGGACTGTTAGAGAAAATGTGATATTAACTTTCAGAGGGGGTCGCTTTTGATAAGGGCAAGTGATAATGGAAATATTAAGAAAGTATGAGGTCTATGCAGAAGTGGAGTACAAATATGCACAGTTTCATAAGTATGTGCTCAGAGTGCAGGGAAATGTGATATGCAGGTTTGTTTTAGAAATAAGTAAAAATAGCGATACATGCAATTAATAGAAAGATAGATAATTACATAGACATATAGGTAGAGAAAGAGAGATACACAGACAGACAGGCAGAATAGGAATGGCAGTGAAGTATTGAGGTGATGCCAACCCCACCCCCACCCCGCAGACATGGACAGGCATTGGGGTGTGCCTTTGCATTATTGCCCCTAATGCTCATGCAATTTCACCTCAACCTACCCTGCAGACACAGACAAGAGTTGAGGTGGGCCTTGGAGTTTTCAGACTTTACACTCACCCCATTCCATAAGGAAATACACTGAAATGTGTACAGTATAAGAGAATGAAGTGAACTTTGGGGCTGAAGAGTCAAAGGCACACCTCAATACCTGTCACTGGCTGCAGGGTGGTGATGGGGGTGGAATGACATGAGCATTCCTGTTGACAATTCCAAGTCACACCCCTGATGCCTGTCAGTCCCTACAGTGCAGGGTGTTATGGTCAGAAACCCTAATGCCCTGGGTGTTTTTTGGTATTTTCACTCCAAGTTTTCAGCATGGGCTTTTTGGGATCCCACCACATGAACAGTGATACTATCAGTTCATTAGCTGAAAGGGGATTTTGCACAGTGACTGTGCCATTTAGCACCACAGGTGCAAAAACACATTTTGAACAGGATGTAAAAAATGACAGCTGTACATTTCTTGCTTCGGTAACTGCTCAGCACATCTGTTGCATGACCTGCTTATTGACATTTTATATCTGCTTTGCAATGTACTGCTGCTATGGCTGAGAGGGATCTGGGGGTGGTGGTGGATGTCAAGATGAACAACTCGTAGACTTGTAGAAGGGCAGCGGCCAAGGTCAACACAATGCTGGGGTACATCGCTAGGGGGATCACTCCAGAAGGAGGGAAGTAATACTCCCTCTGTATAACTGCTTGGTGAGGCTGCACCTTGAGTACTGCATGCAGTTTTGTAGGCCACACTTAAAGAGGGACATTGAACTCCTGGAGAGGGTCCAGAGGAAGGCAGCTAAAATGATCTGGGGCTTGGGGGGAAGGACCTATGGGTAGAGGCTCGAAGAGCTAAATATGTACACATTGGATGAGAGAGAAGGGACAGGGGGACATGAAAGAGGTCTTCAAGTACATGAAGTGGGTAAATAGGGGAGGTGCAGTCATGGTGCTCCGAAGGAGGAGGACAACTAGAGGTCATAGGCGGAAGCTGGAGGGGGGAGACTCAGGGGAGAAAGGAGGAGGTGCTACTTCACTGAGAGGGTGATAGAACCATGGAATGTGCTGCCTGGGGGGCTAGTGGAGGCAGATACTGTGAAGGGGTTCAAGAGGGAGTGGGACAGGCACAGGGGAAGGGTTATGGAAGCAAAGTCCAATGAAGTGGGAATACCCTGGACTGGGAAGTAAGAAGCCCGAGAGGGCAGGGGGGCAGCAAGGTCAGCTCCCAGGGTTGGGGCTGACCAAATGAACAGACACAAAAGCCCACTAGGCCTATTCTGCTGGCATTTTTGCATGTTAGTATGTTGCAATGCTTACTACACCAACATCAAGAACCATAAAACAGATGACTACCATAACTAGGGAGGCAGTGTAGCACAGTGGTTTAAGGCTCTTAACCACAAATCTGGAGATCTGGGTTTGAATCCCACAGCCCCCACTTGCATACTGGGTGGCCCTGAGCAAGTCACTTAACTTCCATGTGCTCCCAGGTTGCCCCTGTAAACAAGATTTCAGTTTAGTGTGCCACTCCTGGTTAAACAATTGAAAGAAAAAAAACACAATATATTATTTTCCTTGCTTTATTTTGCTACTACAAGCTTTGACTAATACATCCATCCTTATTTATAGCTTATGTGTCTGTGACCTAGGCAAAACTACACTTAAAATCTCACACATAAATAAATAAAATATCAGAATAGCATTTATTTTAGTAGTATCTCCTTCCTTTTCGGGTGCCCATGACACTATGTATATATATATATTTATATCTTTTAACTTCAAAGCACTAAACCTATTCAAATGCAAAAAAACACAAGACTGTATTCTCTTCACACAATAGTGTTAAACTTTAGATCCCAGAATGGCCAAGAAACAATTTAGACTTCACTCTTGCATGCCACTGTCATGCCCACTTCTCACACAAACAACAATCAATTACAGAAACCCTTTCTCTTCTATGCTATGCACTCTTACATCAGAGAGACATTAATCTTATAGAACTGGTAAACAAATTTATCAAGACTGGATTTCTGAATTAAAACCTGTCTTTTGCAGTACCTATTTAAATAATAGTTTACTGGCTACAAATGATGCTACAGACATGATATTAACAAAATTTCTGTTTTACATGGAAAACATCCATATAATGAACTTGTCATACAGGATTTGTGACCTTCTGTCTGCATGTATCTGACAAAGGAAAAGGCATCTGCTTGATCCTTTTTTTTCTATTTTATTTTTATGCCCAAATTGCCCATACCGTAAAAGCCAAATACTGACATGCTTAGAGTTAAAAAAAATCATAATGTCTATGTGTGTGCATGCTTGGGGGGGTATGCCTAGATGCAGTTTCAGGCACTCCTTAATTACTTCCCTCGGTAGCTCTGATAGTCACTTGTTCCAACATGATAGATCCACTTCATGCCCCTCCTACATGAATAAAAAAAAAAGGTGGGGTGGATCATTAGGAGCTTATGTGTGTGGGTTTGGGGGGCCGGGGATATGCCTAGATGCAGTTTTAGGCACTCCTTAATTATGTCCCAAGGCAGCTCTGATAGTCAGTTGTTCCAACATGATAGAGCCACCTCATGCCCCTCCCATTAAAATGAAAGCATAGTGCATGCAACAGACCTTAGAACATCACATTTTTTAATGTCAGCTCTGATCTGTTCAGTCTTACTTTTTTCCTTGCTCAGTTTATAATATCAGTGAGAAGAAAGTAGGAAAAAAAAACACCCAGCCTTTTGCTTCTACAAGTAGTTGTTAGTTGCAGCTGGTATATTTTAACATGTGCAAGGCAACTCCAACCACAACTTCCCTAACACAGACAAATGACATCAGTGCTCACTGATGTGTTAACATCCTGGGTGGGATATTCAAAATGTACCAGGAAGAGGCAGAAGCCTGGGCGCAGCATAACTGGGATGCGCCAGGGCATGGTCTGGGCGATATTCAACAGTGCTGCACCATGGCTGAGCACCATTGAGTATGGCACTGTGGCCACCCGCACTGCACAGGGCACAGTGGCACTGCACCAGTGCAAATGGCAAGTGAGGAACAGGGGGATGTGCCAGCGCAAGTGCGGGTGTGCTAGATGCAAGAACCATGATATTCAATGCTGGGTATGCAAATGGGGCCGTTATGCATGCCAGGTGCAAATGGGGCCATTTGCATGTGATTATGGTAGGGATCGATAAATTTCAAATTTATGTGATAGTCCAGGACAACTGACCTATCCAAAAATGATAGTCCCACTGTCACACGTAGTAGTCCGATGGTCAGATCACCATATTTTGAGGAAAACATATAAACAATTACGTAGCAGCAAAGTAAATGGCTGTGTCATTCTGTTATTAATGCTACATAGATATAGGCTATAGAAAACAGTAAAAATAAATATGCAACTATCTTTAAATGTTTCTTAATACAGATTGAGTGATTTGAAGTCTGAGTCAAGTGGTGCCAGAGACTCCATCCAGTCTCACACAAGCCAGAATGAAGCAGAGAATAATTAGGGCAAACATAATCAGAATTCCTCAGATTCAGAATTGTCACCAACATCAAGTGTACTAGTGGTAGTGGTGCTAGGACAGGATGATGATGGCGCAGCAGCAGCAGTGCTACCAGCATGAAATATAGAAGCATCAGATACAGTTGAACCAGCAGTAGTAGCATGCCCATAAACATGTCGAGTGCCTGGACCAGACAGCAGCCAGGGGTTTATTGCTGGATCTGGATTGAAGTCACATAGTTCAGGACCCTCTACTGCTATTTGAAGAAGTGGCTGTAGTGTGTCATCTGCCAGACGTGTCCTTATTTTTGTCTTTATCAGGTTTTGAATGGAGAACACTCATTCGCACTTCGCAGTTGACACACTCATTGCCAGTAGTATTTCCACTAACTCTAGCATGTGAGCAATCTGGGACGTTTTTTCTTCCAGCAGTCTTGTATACACCTGCAGATAGGGTTTGTCAACTGCAGATGTCAGCAGAGCCTTAGATGCAGCATATTCCGATCTAATATTTTCCTGCTGCTCTTTTGTAAAAAAATTGAAGTATGCTGCTAAATTAGCCACTTCATTGGTCCCAAACTCCGCAAGTTGTTCTCTTGGTAGATCAAATTTACTTGAAATCCAGGCAGCTGAAATATTTCAGAGGCACCTCTGAGAAATTATGAAATCTTACATCGATGTAAGATATTGCTGCATCTACTAAAGTATACAGTTGTGTATCTGTCCTAAAATTTATTTCAGGGCAGTTGTCTCTAAATGTGAAGGGAACAGTCTTCTCAACTCACTTCTTTGAAATTACAAAGTCCATGCATCTGTCCTGGGGTTTGTAATTAGCTAGGAAAGCTGTCATGTATTTCCCTGGCTTTGATTTCAGTTCCATCAGCTGGAGGAGGCAGTTCTCAATGAGATGTGATACTTCAAGAATTATTAAGTCATCTCTTTGAAACTGCAGTGACAGATTTTTAAGAATGGGCAAAAAATCTTGCAGGATATAGAGACTTGACAACGTGCACAGACTGTACCTCTCTTAACAGCACCTTTGCTTTTGACCCATCAGCACCAGCTGCACTTTGTTCCAAGTGCTGAGCAACCATAGGTAGGTTCACCTGAACTGCATGTACTGAACGAGATCTGCTGGCAAGCCATCTCATCTGTTTAATTGCATTAAAGTGTGCCAGATCACTATCTATCATTTGTGAAATTTCTTGAAGCTCCCTCATTTTTGGGGGACTATAGTGGTAGTATTTAAATATGCCCTTTAGAGTATTTTCAAGCTTTGATATGAAAGGGTTTGCTTTCATTATATCAAGAACTGCCAGCTCCAGCTTATGGGCAACACAGTGCATGGCAATGATGTGGGGACAGTGTTCCCATAACTTTGCGATGGTTCCACCCCTTTCACCCAGCATTACACTTGCCCCATCAAAATTGGCAGAAATCAGAAGTGGTCCCAGATTACTCACATTCAATAGGTCAGTGATAGGAAGATGTAATGAATCTAATGCAGTTCTTATTGCATTAAAGACACCTTCAGCATTTGAGGCTTCCAAAGATACGGCCTGGATCAGATATGTACATACAGTATATCTTTTGTGTTAGGATTTACAAAACGGAGGAAGATATTTTCCCATTCAATTATAGCCATATCAGTGCTGTCGTCAGCAAGAACTGTAACATATTTTGCATTTTTAATAGTCTGCATCTGTGTGTTGCATAGAACAGCAGATATAGCTCTGCAAAAGTCCCTGGCTCGCTTATCATTGGTATAATTTGTACCAAGCTTAATTCCATTTTTCTCTTGCAATTCACATACCCAATCCATGTCGGAAAAAGGGCGCAGATTTTTTGCAATGGAGTACTCTGTGTTAAACAGGCATCTCATCTTCACCTTTGTGGCCTCTTCCAACTGTGCAAATGCTTGATAGAGTGATGACTCACTGATATCACAATGAACTGCATGCTGGCCACTTTCCAGAATATGTTGGTTCTGGCATAGCACATGTGGACTGGACCTTTTGTGTGCATGTATTGATTCATTTCTAAAATTGTTAAAGCCTGTGGCAAACACGTTTGTTTTTTTTAAAAAGGCTGGTGTTGCAATAGTGGGATACTTTTCACATGCTGGGCAATACATCAATCCCTTTTTTTTTAATGTATCTCAACCATTTATAAGTTGTCAGCCAATGAGGCTGAAACAGCCTGGCCCTTTTTTCTTGGTCATATTTCTTGTCTTTACTTCGCTTCTCTTGCAACTTATCATCAACAGGTACAAAACTGCGTTTCTTTGGAAGTGATACAGGGGCTTCAGCTAAGGCTTCACTAGGCAGCTCACTGCTTAAATCAAATGCCTGATCACCTGTTCTATCTAGTGCCACAGATGCTGCAGACTCCTTATTACTTTCATCTGCGAAAGTAGTAGTTGGTGTATTTTTATTAGAACTTGAGGATGCCATTTCTGCTGCTGATCAGAGGGATAAGATACTTTGCTGATTACTATGCTTAGTACTCTCAGTCTTCTGAATTTTTGAATGCCTCAACATCTGGCTCTCTGCTTACAGTGCTTACTTTGTTTTGTGATGCTAATAAAATTTATTCCGTTAAAGTCACTGTGTGTGGTGCGTGTGTTATTTCCACTGGTGTTTATTTTAGACTAGAATGGGGATGGGGAGGAAGGTGGAGCTGGCAGCCAACAGCAGACAGTCACTAGTATACTATATATTTCTTAACCTTTACAGGCTAAGGCTGCATAAACTACAGAATCAAGGCAGTCGGGCAGTGGAAGTCAAGAATCAGAAGAAATAACAACAGCAGTACTAAGGGGAGGAATGGGATAATGTTATTGCTGTTGCTTGCTTTGATGCTTACTTTTTTGTTTCTATTTTTTTTACCTTTTTCACACTGCACACACTTTCTCCTGTGTCAAGCAGCCAAATAGAAACACACACACATGATGTCCCAGTCGCAGTGACTGTCCCTGCACTCATCCAACACACAGCACAGATAATTCATTATTTTTATGTCCTCCGTCCTCTCAGGCAGGTCAGTTAGTTTTGTTTTTTTCATTCACTTCACTTTCCCTTTACTTTTCTCAGGGCAATAACAGAAAGCCCAGCAAGCAAACCCTTCCTCCTTTAGACAGACTTTACTGCCCTCCCTACCTAGTGCCCTTGCCCTTTACTTTCTGTTCTGGCTGGCCAGTGGATGCAACATAAACACACAAAGCACAACCCAGTCCCCTTAGCTTTCTGTGCAAAAACACTTGCTCTCTCCTCTCTTCCTCCTTAAGTTTTAAATGGGAAGGGATGATCTCTCACTTGGTTCAGGTTCAATCAGTGTCTTTTTTGATATTTTTAATGTCTACTACACTAGCAGACTCAGTCCATGTCCAGCCTGTTTTTGGCCAACTAAGTTTAATCACTTCTTCTGGTGCTAAATTCCTGTCCAACCAAACCAGTCCCTCTTGATAGAGCCTAGATTTGTACTAGTATGCTGTACCTCTAAGCTGTACTGCAAACTAAGTGCAACACAGTTTTTTCCCCTTTTCTTAGGGCAAGGAAGTGAAGCAAAACAGTCACACAACAAAGTCCTGCTCTGTTTGGTCTCTCTTGACTGACTTCTCCTCCTAGGGTGTTTTAATCGTGTTTTAGGGTGTTTGAATTGTTCACTCTCTGCTCAGCTGTCTCCTCCCTTGTAAGAAGAAGAGAAGTTACTTGCTACTGTAGTAGAACAAAGCCCAAACCCCTTCTTCTAACAGATCTGTTCTGGTGGTAATAAATTCACCTATGCTTTTAGTCTTCTCCCCCTTACTGCAGCAGTTAGTTTTTTCTCTCCTTCTGGCTATTACAGGTCTGTCTCTGTCTCTCTCTTTCTCTCTCTCTCTCTCACAACCCTTAGTAGTAGTAAATCATCCTCAGAAAGGAAAGAAGAAATCCCTTCTGATTTATTTAGTCCCATTCCTCACACAGCAGCAGCAGCACCAACTTGACTTGTGGTCATCGGTCTTGCTTTCTGCGCTTCCCCTCCCCTGGCTGACCAACTCCCATCCAATCAGTACCTATGTGTAAACTCCCTCCGATCTGATCCTGTATTTTTGCAACAGTCAGGCACTACAGCAATAGCAATGGGAAGCAGAGTCCTGAGTCCAACTCCTCACCGCACAACAAATTACAGAACTCAGTAGCTAAGCACACACTATGCCACACACACACATGCCCTTTCCTTTTCAAATGAGCTGAGAAAAGTGAGCGTGAGTGCGTGGGGCATGACTATGATACCAGCACCAAGTCATTGACCAATAGATGATGTTCTTACCACAGTAGCCAGATCTGTCAATGCCTGAATGGATGGCACACCTGCCAGTCTGATGAGTGGCTCCTCCTCAGTCCCCCTGCAGCCGTGGCTCACTCCTGACACTCAGCACTTGCTCCTGGCACTGAAGATCATGTGGCTGAACTCCCCATTGGTCACATGATGGCTGAATGAGTGCCATTGCCAGCAAGCTCCCTAGTGGAGGAACATGGCAGTGCAGCAAAAAAAAGTCAGTTTTGTTTTTTAAAGCACTACTTGTCCATGGACAAGTACCCTTGTGCCATCTGCTAGTCCCTGACTGTGATCTGCTAGCCCAGGATGTCAGGCTATTGGATTTGTTGAACCCTGCATTATGGCCCCATGTGCATGCAGGTGTGCCGATCCCTGACAACATGCTCCTGGTGCCCTGCCAGGCTGCAGACATCGGGGACCGATGCCCCCTACCCCTTGGCAGCAACATGCCCCACTGCCCGATCACGGGCCTTGTATAAGTAAAACTTCCCTGGTGGTCCAGTGGACCTGCTCCCCAGCCCAATCACAGGCTGTGTGAAGATAAACACTCCCTGGTGGTCCAGCGATACCCCCTCCCCACCCGCTCAGACCCCCCTGCTCCCCCACATTCGGTGGTGGGTGGCAGCTCCCACCCACAAGCTGCCTGGCCACCGCCAACTGACAGCATACAGTATGGCTGTACAGTTATTACTGTGGGTTGGGCATGCAGATCGTGTTGTATTATTATTGTCCCAAATGTGAATGAAACCAATCACATTTCGGGACTGTGTAGTACAGTACGTTCTGCATGCCCATTGGCCCACGCAGTGGACCAATGGGTGTACAGCTTTACTGCACACTGTCAGTTGGCTGGTGGCTGGGCGGCTTGTGGGAGTGGAGCTGCCACCTGCCGCTGACCAGGGGGAGCAGGATGGCAGGTCTGAGTGGGCAGGTGGGGAGGGGGGTACTGCTGGACCACCAGGGATTGTTTATTTTTACACAGCTCATGATTGGGCCTGGGAGCAGGTCCACTGCACCACCAGGGAGTGTTTATTTTTATACAGCCTGCAATCGGGCTTGGGTGCAGGTCCACTGGACTACCACAGAGTGTTTTTACTTATTAAGCCTGTGGTTGGGCTGGGAGCAGGTCCACTGGCCCACAAGGGAGTGTTTCCATCTACATAAGCCCATGATTGAGCAGTGTGGTAGAGTCCAGTGGACCACCAGGGATATGATCATATTATGCCTGTGATCAGGCAATGGGGTAGGATCCACTGGACCCCCAGGGATAATATATGTATCCACCCATGATCGGGCAAGGGGAGGGCATGATTCCCGGCCCATGTCTGGGGTGGTCGGGTGGTCACTCACAGCAGGCGGCTGCCATGTTGTGCCCAGCAATATGGCTGCCGGTCTGTGGGTGTCCCCTGATTGTTCCTTTTTCAGGTACATCTTTGTGCCCCCCTGTGTGGTGCAAGGTGGGTTTGTGCCTCCATATGCGCTACACATCCCAGGCTGAATATCGGAATGTGCCACATATGCATGGGAATGCCCCCCACACTTGCGCCGCATACATTACTGGTGCACTCCAGCGCATTGGGATTTGTGCAGCTTGAGATCCCCCTTTGAATTATGCGCTGAGGCGCATCAGTGGGTTGCACATGGCACAACAGTGTTGCACCATGCACAACCCCTTTGAATATCCCTGCACCTGTTTCTAGTGTTCCTGATAAAATAAAATAAAAAATACAGTTGAGATTTGTTTTAAATGTCAGCTCTGATCAGAATAGCTTTTAAAATCACCAATTGTTTTCTTGTTCAATGTTTTCTTCTCTTCTTTTACTGATAGCACAAAATGAGCCATAGCTATGTCTTCCAACAAAACATGAAAGAAACCCATTGATATATATCACTGTTTTGTAAAATGTATCCCTTACAATTTTTTCTCATTTGCAAGAGAGCATATATTTTTATCCTAACAAATCTGTCCTACTGCCACATTCAAAACACTATCCCCCACCTACTTGCCACATATACTTGCCACATATACACTCAATTATATATGAAAAAAATTCTAGGCACTTAGCCATTATTCATTCTCCAGTCCCATTTACAACACTGCTAAACTTACATATAATACATACTTCTCAAACTTAAAAGAAAAAAATACATTTTATCAACAAAGGATTGTGTTTACCAAGTACTGTGCCCATGATTAAAATGATTTGAACCCCCTTCCCCAACAAATGTGCTCTCACATGTTACTGCATGTATAACTGTAAAGACAATTAAAAAATGAATTTCTAAATGCATTACTAACACCAATGCTTTCATAGTTTTGAAACTACTAAAAAGACGAACTATATATATACATATATATATATATATATATATATATACACTTATAAAATGGATAAAAATCTTTATCTAGTGGTTGGTTGAAACACATCACATGACCATGTGTATATCAGAGCATGACTGCACACCTGCACTTTTAGCCCCCTCCAAAATAATTTTGACATTTTATAAGTTAGATAAACCACTCTGAGGTGTGCGGTCATGCTCTGATATACACACACCTTGGGTGGTTGATGTATTTGGCCTGTGGCCTCGTGCATAACAATGCACACCAAGGTGTGCATGTATCAGATCATGATGGCACACCTCAGAATGGTTTATCTATTACATATATATATATATACACCCACTCTAGGGTCTGTGGTCGCTCTCTGATATATGCATGCCTTGGTGTACGTCAACCACCCAAGGTGTGCATATATCAGATCGTGACCACACTTCCTAGAGTGGATTATCTGTCTTATAAAATGGCAAAATTGTTTTGAAGGGGGTTAAAGGCAGGTGTGCGGTCGCACTCTGATATACGCACAATCACCTGATGGTCTTTGTCCAATGCCATTGATTCCTTTATCTAGCCCATTTTATAAATATACAGTATATATATGTAGAATATGGTAAACAAATATTGTTAATCCCAAAAGCTGAATTTTATGTTTTTAGTATATAAATGTTTAAGAAAAACCTGTGGCTTTTTCAACTTGAATCAGAATGCTGTGTCTGTTGTTTTCCTTGGGAGCTGTAGTTTCAGGCACTCCTTAATTACTCTTTCCTTCTGAGGCCCCAGGTGGCTCTGATAATCATTTGTTCCAAGGGTTTTGAAGTCAGTTTGAAGGCATTAAGTATCTTCTGTTCTTCTAGTCCTTAATAAAATGCAGGGGCTCCACAACTCGATCATTCCACAGACTTGTTCTGTTGCTTGGTCCAGGTCCCAAACTCATGTGTTTTGTTCCAACATGATAGATCCACCTCATGCCCCTCCCACATGAATCAAAAAAAGGGGGGGTTGGATCTTTAAGAGCTTATGTGTGTGTGTGTTTGGGGGGGTATGCCTAGATGCAGTTTCAGGCACTCCTTAATTACTTCCCCAGGCAGCTCTGATAGTCAGTTGTCCCAACATGATAGGTCCACCTCATGCCCCTCCCACATGAATCAAAAAAAAGGTGGGGTGGATCTTTAGGAGCTTCTCAGGTGAGGTGGGGGTGGATCTTACTCCCCAAAAAAACTAATGCTACCTCCCACTACTCAAGTTACAGTTCTTGTACCTCCCATGCAAGAAAGAAAATAGTACCCTGCAACCATTGACTAACATGAAAGTGTATTTATTTAAGGGCAGAAAACATTTCTTGGAGGAGGGTAAGGTGGAGGAGACTATTTACACCTTCAGTCAGTCCCACGGACAGAAAACATGACATCACTCCTTTTGTACATGCAAAACATCTGCAGGCTCCACCTACTGCAGCTGTACAAAAGGAGGGGGATTAGGTTAAAGGTGGCCATGGTCCCCAGGAGTTCCACAGAGCAAGACAAAACCAAATAAATCTCTCTGGTTTGGGAATTGTTTTGTGTATCCAAAAGAATCTGATAAAAATGAAGTTTGTATTTTGTGCAAAGAGAACTTCAGTCATGGAAAGGAAGGCACTGAACTGGGGACATCAACCATGGCAAGGCATGCATCATAATACATGGGATATAGAATGGTCTGACTCCTAATATGCAGTTGATCTTCAAGTGTGAGCAGGCAGGAGCATTGCCATTTGTGAGATAAGAAAATGTTGCCCTCTCATGTGATGATAAATTGCATATTTTGAGTCTGACCATTGCATATTCAATTTATACAACATCAATTTACCAGTTATTGCTTTTAAAACCTCTGTTTAAATAGCTGTTTTATCTTTGTTTTTAACTGCTGGCTTTGGTGCTGTACAGTGCCATTGTGATGCTATCAGCATTGTGAAAGCCACTATCTGATTGGTTCTTTAGTGGCCAGCCCACCATCACAGCAGTTGGATTCCCACTTGGGATGCCGGCGACCCAGGTTCAGGAATGGACCCAGTGAGTCAGAGGGCCGGCCGGGGGAGAAGAATTGAGCATCCCATGAACTGCTCTCCTTATCCAGAGGGAGTGAGGGGTAGAGTATCCAGCACCCAAGAGACCACCAGTGGAGGCTGGGGGAACCACAGGTGACCAGTGCCAACACACAAGAGGGATGGGGAAGACGCTGGATGTCATTGCACATCCCCATCCCTATGACAGCCTAGAAAATAGCTGCTGGCCACCCTTGATGAAGCCTGCCCTCAGCTTCAATTAGGTCTCTCCGGCCAGCTCCCTGACCTATCCAGTCGGATGCGGCACTTTGGGCCAGTGCCACAACCTCACCCTGGGGGCAAGCCAGGGGGTATCAGGGAGTCGCGGCCAGTATGAGAGAGTGGAAGTCGAAGGGTCCGTGACCAGGCTGATGTACCAGGTGGCTGGGGGCAGAAAAAGTGCAGTAAATAAAAAAATAATAATAAAAAGATTGCTTCTTTAACCTATTGCAATGCACCATACCTTCAAGATATCAATTATGACAACACAAACAATAAGATACAACAAGATATCATAATATGTTGAGGTTAGATCTAAGGAATGTACTCATTATCTTCTCATTTTATTCTCCACTGGTGTTACATAAATTGAAGTATCACTATCATCTGCTATTTATTGGAGTATTGAAAACACAATGCAGTAAAGCAGAGGCATACTATTTTATCAAGATGATGATGCTACAGTACTGATCCTCTGGAGGAACTCTGAAGATGGTCAGAGTGAGGAAAGTCTCACTTCCTCTGGCTGAACAACACTGCCACCATCATTTGTCCATTAAAAATGTAGTGTAGAAGGTTGAGGCACTGGGTGCCATATTTTATGCCATGCCAGTCACTGGGTTCAGGAATGGACCAGAGTAGCTCAAGGGCCAGCTGGGGGAAAAAGGATAGAGCATTCATTGCTGACTCTGTTCCTCTGGGGTGGGGAGACAGCACGTGCCACTGCTTATCTGCCACCCAGCAGAAGCTGGGTGACATGGCAGGTGGCTGCCTCTTTAAGGGCTGGCTGCCGGATTTGGGTACATGTGGTGTCTTCATGTTGAAGCCCACACCACTGCATGTTTTCTGACCTTGGGGCATGGAACAGAAAAAGGGAAAGCAGGGGCTGTGCAGTGGGGAAGCCTCTCTCACCTGCTTCAACTCACATCATTGCCACAGATCCTGTCGACTAGATCCAGACTCTAGGGGTTGGGAAGATGGACCTCCCTCCCCAGCCCCACCATGGGGGGCAAGGCATGGTGGAAAAGGGCAGGTAAGTCATGGGGTGAGATGGAGACCAATGGAGGGGCAGTAGGGGCTGAAAAGCCAGTTAGCACCCCTGAGCACAAAAAAGCTCTATAGAAAAAAATAAGTTGAAAAACTTACCTTTCAACTAATTCTTTTGCTATAAAATAACATCAACTTGGTTTTGATAGCATGAAGCACCAACTTGTTTAGCAGAAGTCAATTTTGCATATTAGCAAAGTCAAATTACAGAATAGAATTTAGTTCCGTAACACTTGAGGCAGATGAGAAAATGATTGCCATCAGCATATAGCAGAATGTAGTTCTGCTTTATGCTGATGAACAGAGTACTGAAAAATAAACAAATGGGGGTGCCAAACTAGACCCTTGGGAAACACCAGAAGAAATTGCGACCAGTGGTGAAAAAAAAAATTATCAGTTTTTGTGCATCAGGTTCTTCAAACAAATAATCTCAAATGCATAAAATAACATCCTCAGAGACACCTTGTGAAAACATGTCAGCCATTAAACATTCTTAGTTTACAAGATCGAAGGCCATGGCAATGTCCACAAAGATGGCCACAGTATAAAGACCCTTATGAAGGACCTCCTGGTCCACTTGTGTGAACCCCACCAAGGCAGTCAAAGTGCTGTGGCCTGAATGAAAGCAATGTTATGCTGCAGTTAATGCATTGTGTTCAACCAGGTGACCTAGTAGCTGGTCAAAAATGATATATTCGAGTACCTTACGAAGGGGTGCTAAAAAATATATAGGGTTGCAATTTTGCACTTTAGACCTACCTCCTGACTTTAGTATAGGGACTACCATTGTTCTCTTCCACACCACTTGAATTTGATTTTGACACAAAGGGAGATGAAACATTTTAGTCAGGGGATACACCACAATGTCAGCTGCCAATTTAATTAGATGCTAATCTATTTCATATGGTCCCACCAAGGGCTTTGGGGTCAAATTAAACAAATAGCTTTACCTTCATCAACAGAAAGCATTCTAATGTAATATTTTGCTCCTTCAAAACAAGACTCAGTTGACGTCTTTGAAAAATGTGCTTAATTAAAGGGGAAATAAGGGGATAAATCTGAGAAAAAATGATTAATGTTACAAGCAATGTCAGTAGAATTAATGTACCATTGCCAGCAGAACGAAAGGCTATACCTACAGTATCTTCTGTATTAAGCATCTCATTAGTAATGTTCCATGTGACAGATGCATTTTTTTCTGAAGTTCTTATTTAGAAATTAAGAACTAACATTTGCATCATATAATTATAGTCTTTCAATGATTGTGTAGTTTGTAACCTTGCAAAGATGTTGAATCCCTAGTTTTACAGCACTCTTTCTTGTCCCTTAGTCTCATAAACTTAAGCAACTCTGGGGACTCTCATTCTTGCCTGTTGACCCTAACCATAATATACCTGACTGGAACAAATGAATTGCATATCTTGTTAAATTCAAAACCAAAAAAAAAAAAAGTAAAATGTCTTGTTAATGTTAATTAAACTATCCAAACAATCCCAATTAACCAAGCCTTCCTAAATCCTAAAATGTCAATGTTTTCTTGTTGAAACATAAATTGGAGAACTTTTTTCTCTTTGAGTTCCAAAACCTCAAAATAACCACTCAGATAATTTGTGAGCACACCTGAAAAGACCAGTTTCTGGGGGGTCTGATACCAAAATCCAAACTACTAAGTGGATGACTGTATTTTATTGGTCCTACTGGGACAATCAATTTTTTGGTTAAGTAGAGGACCAGCAATCTTTTCACAAAAAACAGCAGAATATTTGCAACACAATTCAAACTAAAATCACCTAAACTCACTCTCTATTTGTGGAAACTGAATTGTTAAACTGTCTCCAAAGTTGGAGACCATCATCTTGACTCCCAGGAGAAGCATAAATCATACCTTTCAAACACTAAAACTTATCCAGCCTACTGGCACAGCAGTAGAATTACCGCTTGCAGTGCTGGTGGCCCAGGTTCAGGAATGGACTCAGATTGCCAGAGGGCCATCAGAGGGGTGGTGGACTGAGCAGCTATAGCATGCTGTCCACCTCCGGGGGAAGGTGGGGTGTGCGTCCCCAGTTTGAGGCACCTAGGTGACCACAGGTCACCCCATTACTGGAGATGCCATACAGGTACTGGGGTGCATGTTGAATGCTTGACATATTCATGCCGCTCCATCATTGCACACTATGCCCCCATAGCTCAGTGACAAAAATCTTGCCAGATGAGCTGAGTGATGCTGCTGCTGTGCTACCACCCCCACATAGCTGATCCCGGGGCCCTATGCCTGGACACCGAGCATGGCATTGGAAGGGGTAAGGGGAAGCCCTGGAATCCCTGCCCTGGAGAGGTAAGCCAGGGAGGAACACCGGTAGGTGGCTGGCCCTGGTGTCATAGTGGCAGTGGCCATGAGCACTATGGGAGGCAGAAGGGGAGCTGCCCTGCTGCTATAAAGCATACTATAAAAACAAAACTAAAGCTGCCAAGATTCCTTTTTCATATTGAGAAGATGAGAATGCTACAGTCATGCCATTGGGCAAAAATTATGATAGTGATGATGATGGTAAAGATTCCTGTTGCCATGAGTTGTCCAATGCTTTAGAACTATGCACTTCACTATGGAATGCAGTGCCCCCTTCCTTGCTCCTGCTTATCACTCTCACCAAACTTATTTGCCTATGTCCACCTCCCTTCTTGCACCCAGTGATAGCCAACCCTTATGTAACAATCCCGCCAGCAAATACTGTATAAATACTGTATATACTGCAACCTTCCACACTGGCAGAATGTTTGGAACCATTGGTTACTTACCCTATGTGTTGATATATCAGCTGCCAACCTCATGCAAGCAGCAGAAATATGCTATAACATCATGTCACACAGACATAATTTTTGAAATCATGGTGGCCTACTTTGTGGGTTGCTGTACCTGCTGCAGTGTGCTGGCCTTGGGAATGACCCATAACACCAGGCATCAGTATGCTGCAAAACTAGTAGTGTACCCTACCAAAAGAAGGAAGAACAGTGACTGATTTAATATTTTGTGCATTGTTTCTGAAATAGACTGGGGAAGCTACAGTATCAGTTTACCTTGTCCAGCCAGCAATATGCTGCAAAATGCCAGGGACATTTTTGGAACCATAGCCAAGTGCATTGCCTTTGGTAATAGAAGCATTTCACTGCTTCTGAAACAGTTCTGGTTAGCTATACTACCTAGTATGCCACAGTCAAGACCCGGTAACCTGATGTGCAAAACACTTACTATGGAACTCTGGATCATGGAGTAATGGGGAGGGGAGTTCTTGAAGCAAACAGTGAAAAAGGAAAAGGAAAATTGTTTAACCAGGAAAGACACACTAAACTGAAGCTTGTTTCCAAGTGCAACCAGGGAGCACAAGGAAGATAAGTGACTTGCTCAGGGTCACATAGTATGCAAGTGGGGACTGGGGGATTCAAACCCAGATCTCCAGGTTTGAAGCTCAGTGCCCTTAACCACTACACTACACTGTTTCCTTAAAAATACAAATTGAATACTATTGCACAGTGAATTAACAGTTTGTTGATCTTTAGGGGGATCAAACATACTCCAGTAAAACAAACCTTACAGAACAATTCAGGGTTCAAGGCTCAAATTTTGAAAAAAAAAATCAACCATTAAGAGGTTTGCTGTTCTGCTTTAAAAAAGACATAAAGTGATTTCTTGTAAGAAAAAAACAGACACTAGAGTGTAAAACAGCAAATCAGTTTTGTATGAAAACAGGAAGTACAGTAACTGGTAACTGTTTTAACAACACAGCAGATTACTTGTGGTGGGGATAATATCTGGACTTCTGTATGTTAATAGAAAGCTTCAATACTGCCTCCTAGGATGATGCAGATGCATACATGGATAGAGGTTTCAGGTTACTGGCAGCCCTGAGTCCCTGCAGCTACCAGCAGTTCACCTGTCAAAACTGCCTTTTCAATGAAATGTATTCATCTGAGATTTTAATAATGGACTAAAAGAGCTCTTCCAGGAAAAACTGTTTATATTTAAAGACATACATGCATCGGTGTCAGTGGAATGAAATGTGTAGGGATCAACTCACTTACATTACAGCCCATGTACTCCACTGCCAAATATGCTAAGGCGGAGCAGCAAGCCAGCATCCATGTGCTGATCTCGTCACCTTTGCTTTTTCTGTGCAGATTACATACGCCTGGTGTGAGGCTCCCATATGGCTGCTGGCAGTCTGTAGGTTACAGAACCAGCTGCTCTCAATGTAACACACAATGCAGCAGTAGTGTTTTTTTCTTTTTTTTTTTTTTAAGAAACATGATATATGTTTATAATCTTGCTTTTATAAGCACTACACTGCTTTTCATTCTGCTGCTCTCATTTTTTCACATTATAAACTCATGATAAATAGGTTAGGGCTTTGTGGTTGGGGATAGACTGAGTAAGTTCACTTTTTTTCCAAGGAGTTAAAATATAGCAGTTATATTTAATCCAAATAGTGCTTTCATACTGCTTTGAGCACAACAAACATTCTACTGGCTACACTAAGCAGACATTTTAAAATCATTCTGAATCTGGAATGTAGGCAAGGATATTCAGTAAGGAAGGGTGCCAAGCATCACCTATTACCTATTAACCTATAAACAGGCCCATTCTTTGAGGAAAAAAAAATTATAAACATTCACACACTTCACTGCAGTAGTATGAGTGTGCCTTTTATTAACAAGTTTAATTGAGCAAGAAAGAATGCCACATTGTCCTGAATATCTCTGAGTAAACCTGGGTTTTGTAAGTGCAGTCCAGGCTACTGAGCCTCAACTGGTAATCTGCCCAGTCACTGCACTGGACACTGGTGTTACCCTAACTCAAGCTCCTGCATTCAGTTAGTTATCCCCAGTCACATGCCCACTTCATCAACTGCAGCCTGCAAATCCCCACCCTGAGACTGATTTGTCTCATGGGGTCCAGCTCTATCTCCTTCTGATTTATTTTTTTTCACTTTTTCTTCAAAATATTTAAAAAAGCAGGCTGCTAACCTTTTGAACACAAAATATAATTTTCACACTTTTGTTTTTCCATTTTACTTGTTGTGCCCTTGAGTCCTTCCTTACTGTTGCCCACAACTACACACAGTGCTGGCAGCGGGCTCCTACACCGTTCATTTCTTTATGGCCATGCTGGTTCTGAACACTATTCTATTGATCTGTCTGCAGCTCCAAAGTGAAAAATCACTTAAAAAAAGAACCCTTACTCCAGATGTATGTCTTTTCCCATCCCCTACATTTGGGAAATGACTTCAAAAAGCAACCCCATGGCATGGCACATCATGAAATGAAAATGGTAGTAGGTTAGGTGAAGCTAGTATGGAATCCTATTAACCTGACCAGGAGAGCTGCTTTGCCTTCATAGTTTGAGCATTTAGCTCTCCAGGGGTGTTCTAAACTTTCAGCCCTCTATTATCAAAACGTGGTGGTACAACAGCAAGTTGTATCAATTTTGTGTTGCAAATCACAACAGTGTCTACATCAGAAGGGTGTATACCACGAATTCTGTGGTATCTTTATATAGCAGCATGTTTGATAAACACAGAGGGGTTTGCTCACTGCATTCTGCGTCCCTCTGGTGAGAGGGTTGGCTACAAGCCGAATAGTTTGACAAACACAGTGGTGTTTTGCTCGACATATTCTGTGTCCCTCTGATGAGAGGGGACTTCATATTTGTGCTTGTGACATAGTGCTTAGTGGTACAGGAGCAAGGGTGCAGCTCTTCGAATTAGAAGACCACCACATGAGGTGGCAGTAATTTTATTGTTTTTTAAACGTCACAGTACAGTGTGGAGTTACGTTGCACAAAGGAGCCAGGAAGTGACTTACACAGACTTCTTGCTCCTCTCCTATATAACTGACGCTCCTAGCGAGTGGGGCAATGAATTCTGTGGTATCTTTATATAGCAGCATGTTTGATAAACACAGAGGTGTTTGCTTGCTGCATTCTGCATCCCTCTGGTGAGAGGGTTGGCTACGAGTTGACAAGTTTGACAAACACAGTGGTGTTTTGCTCACCGTATTCTGCATCCCTCTGGTGAAAGGGGGCTTCATATTTGTGCTTGTGACATAGTGCTTAGTGGTACAGGAGAAAGGTTGCAGCTCCTCAAATTAGAAGACCACCACATGAGGTGGCAGTAATTTTATTGTTTTTTAAACATCACAGTACAGTGCGGAGTTACGTTGCACAAAGGAGTCAGGAAGTGATTTACACAGACATCCTGCTCCTCTCCCATATAACTGATGCTCCTAGCGAGTGGGGCGAGCTTGAGCGGGGCACCGTGGCGCGGCGCATGGAGATGCACGCAGAGACATGCACGTCCAGCACATGTCAGTTGTGTCCACTGAGGAGGCTGGGGAGCTGGGCCTAACATACGTAAACCACTGAATATATTTGAGTAAGTATTTTTGAGCTTATATTCATAATGATGGATGGTAACTACACTAAATGCATAGAATGCTGTATATATTGTGAGGGTATGTTAGGGGATAGATTTACCTGTGATAAATGTTTGCTTCTTAAAACCCTCTAAGAGGAAATAGCAAGGTTACTAAATGGAACACAGATGTCAGAAGACATTGAGAAATTAGAAGACTTTATAGAACAAATGGCTGAGCAACTTGATATTACTTAGCACATCCCCTTCCCTTGTGATGTCATCTCCCCTCTTACTAATCAGGATTACAAATTACCCATCACCAACAATGATGATTGGGCCTTTGTATCCAAATATCCCAAGAAAAAAAGAGGTGGGAAGGTCTTCAATAGTGCACCCATCTCACTCTTTAGTAGATAAAAGCATTTGTCTGATTTAGAAATTCAATCAGAGTCCACTATTGTCACTAGCCCTATACTAGGAAAACAAAAACTATGTACATCTAGCCATGTTCCATCTTTTAACAAATCTTTAAACAGTCCTATTCAGTCATCATCTATAACTATAAATCAGAAAGATATTATGCAAGCCCAAATTAAGGTTGTACCAAAAGATCCTATTTTGCAAGATCTCAATGCCCACTATCAGCCTTCAGATTTATCTGGTCATGCATTAACCTGCCCTTCATCTACTAATATTTCCCCAAAACAGGTATTAGTATTAGGGGATTCTATAATTAAACATATAAACAGAGCTATATGCAACCCGGATAAATTAAATCGTACATGTTCTAGTTTCAGAGGTGCAAAGGTAGCGGACATTATTAAAATGGTACCAGATATTCTTGAACAAGCAGGAACAAATCCTTTTGTTGTAATTCATGCTGGTACAAATTATATAAACTGTTCTGACTTAATACATCTACAGCAGGACTTTGTAGCACTACACAATTTACTAGTTGAAGCTGGATGAACAGTATGGTTTTCAGAAATATTACCAGTATCCACAGCCACACCTGCTATTACACAAAAAATCAAATCTATAAACAAGTGCCTTAGGAAATGATGCTTTTCACAAAACATTCCGAGCATTACACACTGGGAGAATTTTCATGATAGAAACTCCCTTTTTTGCTGGGATGGTCTGCATCTTAGTCGAAGGGGTAGCTCTTTGCTGGGTAAGAGTATTACAACCAATATAAATCAGAATTTAAACAAAAAAAAGATGGGGGAGAATGGGACATTGTCCAAGTTTCTAAAGCACAATTTAGCAACCTCACCTGACAACATCTGTAAATTTCTTAGTTTAAATGCAAGGTCACTTAATCTACTTAAATTGGGGGAACTTGAAGCTAAATGTAACATAATGAATTTGGGTGTCATTGCAGTGACTGAAACCTGTTGGGACTCTGCATCCATAATCTCTAGAAATATTCCTAACTATAAACTTTATTACAAAAAAACACCTTGATAAGCATGGTGGTGGAGTATGTATTTACGTTAGGAATGACATCCCTTCTTATGAACATCTTCCTTCTTCCGCTGAGAATCTCTGGGTTAACATTCAATTAAAAAATCAGTCACATATTACCATAGGAAATTGTTATAGACCTACATTAGCAAATATGGAATATACCTCTAATCTCCTTGAAGAAATTCCCAGATTGGCAGATAAGGGAGATGTTATCATACTGGGAGATTTCAATATGCCATCAATTGATTGGAGTACTCTTGTTGGACATACTAATATTGAAAAGTATTTAATAAATATCATAATGGAAGCAGGGCTTGAGCAACTTGTTGAGGAACCTAAAAGGGGTCAAATATTTTAGATCTTGTTACTAATACTGAACAAAAAATTACTAATCTTCAAATTAGGGACCCTCTTGGAAATAGCGATAATTTTTCCATTCTGTTTGAAATTCTCTATGAATTTGTGCCCCCAGAGGGCGTCCATTTATGAAAGATTATAACAGAGCTAATTTCCAAGCTATTAATAAAGAAATTGCAAATATCAATTGGGAAACCTTGCTCTCTAAATTACCAACTGAGGAGGTTTGGAATTCATTTAAATACATAATAAGTAAATTAGAAAATCAGTATATACCAATTAAAAGAATTTATAATAATAAAAGGAAGATCCCAATATGGTTCAATAAAGCCATTAAATCCCAGATTAGATTTAAAACTAAATTGTTTAGTAAACTGAAAACCAGTTTACAACCTCATAAAAACATATTATTAACTAAATATAGAACAGCAATTAAAACATTGAAAAAAATGATAAAAACAGCTAAAGTTAATTTGGAATTTAAATTAGCCCATACAAAGGACTGTCATAAGTCACTTTATTCTTATCTAAATAATAAAAAAGGAAACTCCAGGGAAATAGGCCCAATATTTAATATGGGAACTAAATGTGAGTCAGATGTTGATACTGTGAATCTTTTTAATACATAATTTTGTTCAGTTTTCTCTCCATCTGATAAAAATGTTTATAGAGCATCTCATTCTCTACATTATTCAATCACTCAAGTAATTAATATGTCTGACATTTTGCAAGCACGTGGTAAATTGAAATCAACAACAAGCCCAGGCCCTGATAACATTCATCCAAAATTTCTTAAGGCAACTTCCCAATTTATTTCCCTTCCATTGTTAATCATCTTTAATAAATCACTACAAGAAAGTCTAATATCTGATGATTGGCGTACAGCAATTGTTACAACAATATTTAAGAAGGGAAATCGAGGAAATGTTGAAAATTACCATCCCATTAGTTTAACCTCTGTTCTAGGGAAACTTATGGAGGGGATTATTAAAACAAAGTTAGAGGATGAGGTTAAAACCTGAGGTATGGCAGATTTAACTCAACATGGCTTTATGCCAGGTCATTCGTGTACTACTAATTTAATTGCTGTTTATAATATCATTAGTACACACCTTGATAATGGGATTTCTACAGATGTAATACAACTTGACTTCAGTAAAGCATTTGATAAGGTACCACATATTAAACTCCTACAGAAATTAAAAATATTTGGCATCTCAATGTACCTTGTTGACTCGATAGCTTATTGGCTTACATGTAGAACCCAAAAAGTCAAATTTAATAACATTTTATCTGACTGGGGCTTGGTTTTGAGTGGGGTTCCTCTGGGCTCAGTGTTGGGACCCACACTTTTCAATTTATTCATTGGTGATATGCAAGCTGGACCAAATAATTATCTTTCAAAATTTGCTGATGGCACCAAATTGGGGGGGTAGGGCTAATGACCCCAAAAATTTAGAAACACTTGTTACTGACTTAGGGAAAATAGAACACTGGGCAATTGAGAATGAAATGTTTTTCAATCATGATAAGTGTGTGGTTCTTCATTTTGGAAGAAATAACCCAATGCATGATTATTATCTTAATAATATTAAACTTAAAACATCGGTTGTGAAAAAGATTTGGGGATATTGATATCTAACAAACTTACATCTGGGGAACACTTGTTTAAAAACAGCCAAAATGATCAATCGTCTCTTAAAGCAAATTAAACATACTTTCATTACCCGTACTGAACAATGTATTATTCCCCTGTATAGGACCTTTATAAGACCTGATGCTGATTATGGCTCCCAATTCTGGAACCCCTATCTTAAGGGAGCTATATCTTGCCTGGAACAGATACAGAGAAGGGCAGCTAAAATGGTTCCAAGACTTACACATCTTGATTATACCATAAGATTGAAACTTACTGGTCTATATTCATTAGAAACTAGGAGAAAAAGAGGTGAGTTATTACTAATCTATAAATTATGTCAATCACCCACTCTTATGAGCCAATGTGGACTTGTTTATTCAACCAGAAGGATAGTCCCTAGATTACACAGTAAGCAGTTAGAAATACAATCCTTTAAAACTAAGAAAAGGGGAAATTTTTTAACCATAAGAGCACCAAGGCTATGGAACACTCTGCCCCAAGAATTAATCGCTATATGTAGCTTTGATGCATTCAAAAATAATTTGGATGTATGGATAAGGGAGAACTTATGTTAAGTTCGAAAATGACCCACAAATTGTGGGGGACAATCTTGATGCTCTACGGCCTTCTTTTGTCCCTAATACCAAGTAATACCATCAGAAGAATGTTGACACGACAATCTGCTGCAACCACACTTGTGTTCAGGTTAGTGATGCAAGAGTGACACAGTTATGACAAATATACTGCAACAATGCCACAATTATGATGCAAGTAAGTGTCAGTTTAGATGCAACTATGAAAAGACAGCATTATATGTTCCATGAGCATGATGCAGATTTGTGTGTCTTAACACAACTGTGTTTTATCTGAGCACTTTTGAAGATATCAACTTTTAATTCTTTATGCCTTGCATGCTCCCGGTTCAAAACCAGCAAAAGGTATGTTCATAATTAAATTACATGTAGTGTTTGGTCCGTTGATGGCAGTAAAGGTGTATTATATAATGTACTTTACAGTGGTGACAAGCTGTGTGTTAACACCTGTATCTGACCCAATGAGCTTTCTGGTGGTTGGGAAGTGGACCTGGCAACATTTGCACAGCATCTGGTATCCAACATAGTTTTTGGTACTTCTCTGATCACTTTTGTATTCACCCACACTAAGCAGTAGCTGTATACTTTAGTCATACCTAATGACACCTTTTCTGATGCCAGACATTCTCACTGACTTCTGTTACAATATCACCCACAGATGAGCCAGAACCATTGTGAATGGGATCTTGGTGATACCCCTAGGAGCTGGTGCTTCGGGTCAAGTTTAAGGCCTACATTTTTTTTGTAATGCACAATTACTAATGTTTCATTGTGGCTTTGTATCTCCCATAAAGGCAAGTCTCTAATTTCTTTTTGGTAACCTCATGTTATGTTGTCTTTATGAGTATGATATGCAAGCCTGTTGTAAACTCTGCTAAAAAATATGTATTTCTATAAAATGCTTGTTAGGCTAAGCCTAACCTTGTACCTTATGTCATATGTTTTGGAAAACAAAAAGATAGATAAGTGATTAACTAGACAACAAGATAGGCAGGTCTATGCATAATCAATGTTCACTACCAACATGTACTGTACATTCTTTGATGTGAGTGCCATCTAACATGTTAACAAGGAACACTGTTGAAGCTGGGAAATTATACTGTTTAATTTATAGCTTTTGATTAGTGTTATATTAATAACACACTTTAATAGCAAAAGGTAAGTTCCCTGGTTGCCTATACCTTAATTAAGAGGAAAAAAAATGTATGTATGTTCATACAGTATGTTCAAAGATCGAAGGGGTCTTCCAAGCAGTAACAAAACTGGACAAAGTAGGTTAATCTCGCGCGTCAAAAGAATACCTGTTTATAGGTGAGCCCCTATTGTGACAAACCTGGGGATCTAGAATTTTCTGAAAATGTTGTACCCCTGTATGTGAATTGTTATTATTCAAACTGAATGCAAACTGGGTTCTTTCATTTCAAGTGGGTCAGAGGTTAGTCAAATGTCTGCCTGTTCTACTAAGCACATGCCTATCAGATGGCATTGATGGAATAAAAAATAATAATTCAGCCTAGACATCTTTCAGTCTGCTGACATAGGGAGGTGAGAAGATTAATGTACCAAGTTAAGTATATATAAGAAAGCCAATCTTTCAAAGTAAGCATGACGAGCACCTAATAATATCTCAGATTTGTAACACCAGATGATTGCTGGCTGAAGTCCACGCCATAGGAGTTTTATCTCACAAATGGTGTGAAGAGTTTGGTAAGTTTTTCCTGGACAGGATGCCCTTGATCAGAGCAGGGATGTCTCCCAGTGGTTTGTCATGGAGTGTCAGTTCTAGAGTTGAAGGGCACATGGGTGTGCCAATAGCCTGGAGTGAGTTTAAGCCAGTTACTCAGGAGGAGGTGCTCAAGGTGGCTCCTGGGCTGTACCTCACCTGCTCTGAATTGGACCCGGGACTGACACAGCTCTTGATGGACTGTAGTGAGGCTCTGTGCCCATTTTCTTTCAGCATTGTCTAGTGGTCCCTTGAAGAAAGGTGTTTGCCTGCAGACCTTAAAAAGTCTGTGGTGAAGCTCTGACTCAAAAAAGTCACCTTTGAACCTGAATGTGCTGGCTAATCATGAACTTGAAAATCAAATTTGAAAAGTTCACTGAGAGACAATCACAGCAACCATTCAATTTTCAAATGCCATTTTTATTTAATCGTTCGGCCTCTAAGCCTGCTTATGCAATCTTTACTTGTTTTTTTTCACCACATATACTACATATATAAATGCTCCTAACATTTCACTTCAATACCATGAAGCTTTGCAGGCAGCTTTTTTCTGGTGGAGCCTGGATTTTTATTCCCTTGTATTAATGACACTGCAATAAGGAATCATGCACCAGCAATTTAGCTATTTTAGTGAGTTTTTTTCTGGTGTTAAGTGCTACAAACCTCTCCAGACTGGTCACTGTGGGTGTGAAACCATGTCATGTGATGCAGTTTCCTACTGGCAGTCCCAGGAAGGACACCACACCTTCTGATCCCCAACACATGAGTATTGTATTCACAACATGAAAAACACCGCTGTTAGACTAAAATGGGGTGATCACATATTGTGAAAAGGCAAGGCAATTTTATTTATAAGGTGCCCAATCCCGGAGGCTCTGGGAGCCAAACATAAATGAGGACATACAGCAGTAGATTAAACATAATAAAACCTCATTAAAACCATAACAAGATTAAAATACAATAAAATAGAGGTTTCCAGAAGTCAAACTTCATAGGACTGGCCAAAACTTAAGAAGATGTCTGCAGTCAAAGGCCAGATTGAAGAGGTGGGCCTTTAGCCTCCCCTTAAAGTACCTCAATCGAGGGAGCCTCCTGGACTGCAGGTGGAAGCAAATTCCACAGGGTCAGCCCAGAGACACTAAAAGCACAATCTCCCAAGGTCTTGAGCTGAACCCTGGGAACGTTCAGGAGGCTCCTCAAGGAGGAGTGGAGGGAGCAAGCAGAGGACACCGCTGTCAGGAGCTCAGACAGGTAACCGGGACCCAGCCTGTATAAGGCCTTAAAGGTGAGAAGACCCACCTTGAAAAGGACCCTCCACCTGACTGGCAGCCAGTGCAGAGCACACAAGACCAGAGTCACATGACTGGACCTTGAAAGGCCCATCAACAATTGGGCCGCTACATTCTACACTAGCTGCAGCCTGTGGAGGGTCTCTCCCATGACCCTGAAGTACAGAACATTGCAGTAATCAAGCCTCAAAGTCATGAAGGCATGTACTAGTGTTGGCAGGTCCTCAGGCAGAATGAGGGGCTTAATTTGGGCAATGTTCTGGAAGTGGTAAAAACCACTGCTGACTACAGCTGACACCTGATCTTTAAAGGTCAATCGGCAATCAAGGATCATGCCCAGATTTCTTACCCTTGGAGAAACTACCAATGAAACAGACCCCAGTGGCAACCTATCGTGCCCATGACCAGGCTCGATCACCAGCACCTCAGTCTTAGCCAGGTTGAGTCTCAGCCAGCTGGAAGCCATCCAGTCATTGATTTTAAACAGACAGCTGTTAAGCATGTCGACCACTCCCGATGTTCCGGGTGCAAAAGACAAATACAGTTGGGTATCATCTGCATAGCAGTGAAACTCCACACTATGCTGTCAAATGATCTCACCCAGGGGCAGCACATACACTATGAACAACATCGGTGACAAGATTGAGCCCTGAGGTACTCCGCAAGGCAGAGGTATTGGGGAGGAGGAGAAATTCCCCATCACCACCCACTGCACTTTGTCCAAACCATTTGATGATGGTGCCAGTGAGTCCACAAAACTCACAGAGCTGATCAAGAAGCATGATGTGATCCACAGTATCAAAAGCTGAGGAGAGATCGAGGAGCACAAGAACTGACCTGTCTCCTCTATCTCTAGCCCTGAGCAGATCATTATACACTCTCGCTAGAGCAGTTTCAGTGCTTTGTCTGACCTGAAAACCTGACTGCAAAGGCTCACAGATATCTGAGGACACCAGGCAATCCTCAAACTGATGTGCCACCAATTTCTCAACAACTTTACTCAAAGACGGCAGGTTGGAAATCGGATGGTAATTTGCCAGGATGTTTGGGTCGAGGGAAGATTTCTTTAGGAGGGACTTCACCAGTGCTTCTTTCAAAGTGACTAGGAAGACACCCTCCGCCATCGAGCACCTTGCAATCCTGGTGAATACCGGGCCAACAGCATCGACACATCCCATTAAGAAGTGCATCAGTACCGAGTCTAGTTCGCAAAAGGTGTGTTTCAGCTCCAAAAACATCAGTATTGAAAATAAATGTCAGTTGCTACATACTGACACATGTCCCCCCCCCAAGAAAACTTAATACTAACTTTGCGACAACTTAAAACAAACTGCAGAAGAACTTATTTATTAAATAAATTGGGAAAAAAGGGGTGAGGATAAAAAAATCAGGCTTCCTATATTAATCAAAAGCATAGAACCATAGTCTAATTGCAGAATAGTATGTTTCTGCTGTGTACAAAATTACATAATCCAATCTGGAGGTGGAGTGTTCCATCTGGGACCTGCCAATAGGAAACCACATCACATGACACAGTTTCATACCCACAGTGAGGCAGAATGCACTTCTTGCCCGATGAAGGTGACGTGGAACCTTGAAATGGAGTGAGATAGGCTAGTATACAGCTTGCTCACATCCATGTGCTGTAGAATGGAATTTAGCTCAATATTCTTGGAAAAACGTAGCCACTTCTAACTTGGTGCGCTCCGGAACTTATTATTGAACTGAAATGTGAATTTTGCTTTTAGTAAAGCAATGTACAACTGACTCTCTTAGTCAGATTTTAAAATGAAGTATGTTTAAAGTTGCTTTGCTTTCACTGGCAGAAATGTTTAGAACCTCTGTATCAACAAAAAAATTGTACATGCGTAAACCTTCAGGACTACATCCCTTGGCAAAGCTTCAAGTTACTAAAGCAAAATATTAGGACTATTTATACATGTGGTGAAGAAAACAAGTAAATATGGCAAAGCAGGCCTGGAGGGTGAATGATTAAACAAAAATGGCATTTGAGAAATTGAATAGTTTCTGTGGTTGTCTCTCGCTGAAATTTCCAGATTTGATTTTCCTCATCCACTCAGTGTATAACTCTGGGGACTGGGATGGAGATGTATAGGTGCCGCTCTAAAAAGATTAATCTCAAACCTGCCCTTTTTGGACAAAGCTATAGAGAAGGTGGTGGCAGTGCAACTGGAAGCTGACCTCAGAAATGTAAACACCTATGAGCCCTTCCCGTCAACCTAATGGCCCCGCCACAGTATAGACATTGCACCTGTCAAGTTCTTAAATGACCTTCTCCTTGTGAGAGATAGAGGGAAGTTCTCCATTGTCAGTCCCTTGATCACTCCATGGTATTTGACACCATGGGTCATGGGGTTTTGCTGGACTATGGGGGACTTATCAGGGCAGCCTTGAAATGGCTTAAGTCAAGCCTGTCTAACAGAGCACAGTGGGTTGTGATGGGACATTTCTCAGTTAGTTTTGGGGTTTCTCAGGGTTCAGGTCTGTCCCCATGTTGTTTGTGGGGTACATGTTGCCTTTGGGGAAGGTCATTAGATGGTGAAATGTGAGTGTTTACTGCTATGTAGTGAAACTCACCAGTACCTTTCTTTTACACCTGATGGGCAAGGTGCAGTGCCTGTGCTGGAGTGATGTTGAAGAAATCACTGATTGGATGGCCTCTAGCTGGCTGATAATCAACCCTGCCAAAATAGAGTTCTTGCCGGTAGAAGCCAGTTCTATGGGGTCAGCACAACATGTCTCCACCTTAGGGTTTTCCTCCTTAAATGGTGTAGCATTGTCTTTGTGGATAGGGTGTGTAATCTTGTGGTTATTGCAGACTCTCGATTGACATTCAAACATTATCATAGGGATCATAGTCTGATATGAGCCAAAGCAGGCATAAGCCATTATACAGCTCACTCTTTCCTCAAATGGTGTAGCCTCCTATAGCAAGTGACTGACAATATGTATCAAGTCGTTTCTTAAATGTGTCCATTGTATTACTGCCAATGACCTCCACTGGCAATCTGTTGCATACATCTGCAACCCTTTGGCTGAAAAAAACTGCTTTTTTCCTTGTCGTACAGCCATGTCCCCTAAGTTGAAGATCACAGAATCTTGTAGAGTAGTGATTGTGATTATATTCCAATCCTAGGCTCTCCCAGAGATCGTCACTAGTGAATGCTCTGTATTCAAGACATAAATCCCCCCTGAGCCATCTACATTCTAACGTATAGAGATTAACCTCTCATAAAATCTGCCCTTGTAATCAAGAGACTTTATTGACCTAATAATTTTTATTGCCCTTCTCTGGACAGGTTGTGTAATCTTGTGGTTATTGCAGACTCTCAATTGACATTCAAACATTAACATAGGGATCATAGTCTGATATGAGCCAAAGCAGGCATAAGCCATTATACAGCTCACTCTTTCCTCAAATGGTGTAGCCTCCTATAGCAAGTGACTGACAATATGTATTAAGTCGTTTCTTAAATGTGTCCATTGTATTACTGCCAATGACCTCCACTGGCAATCTGTTGCATACATCTGCAACCCTTTGGCTGAAAAAAACTGCTTTTTTCCTTGTCGTACAGCCATGTCCCCTAAGTTGAAGATCACAGGATCTTGTAGAGTAGTGATTGTGATTATATTCCAATCCTAGGCTCTCCCAGAGATTGTCACTAGTGAATGCTCTGTACTCAAGACATAAATCCCCCCTGAGCCATCTACATTCTAACGTATAGAGATTAACCTCTCATAAAATATGCCCTTGTAATCAAGAGACTTTATTGACCTAATAATTTTTATTGCCCTTCTCTGGACACTCTCCATCAATCAGATATCAGTTCTGTATGCTGAGGATGTAAATTGTGGAGAGTACTCTAAATGTGGTCTGACCACAGATGCATTAAACAGGCAGACTGGATGGGCCTAGAGGCTCTTAACTTCCAACATTATCTATGTATCTTTGTATGTATCTATGCATACAAAGGTAGAAGAACCCTATGATCCCTGTTGGTTACATGTCTTGCTATGCATCCCAATACTCCCTTGGCCTGGTTAACCGTAGCCTGACAATTTTCCTTGTTTTTAATGTCATTCGTTATAGTCACTCCCAGGTCCTTTTCCTCTGTTGTTTCACTAATGGGTCTTTCCCCCCAGATAATATCTTGCCATAGTGTTCATGCTGCCCAGGTGCATTACTGCACACTTGTCCAGGCTGAATGACAGTCTATGCTTGTTTGCCCAGATGTCTAGTTGCAACAACTCCTGCTGCAGATTATGCGTACCTGAACTAATCTGGACTGCGTACCGTAATTTGGTATCATCCGCAAGTTTAACTTGCCAGACTCTGTCCCCACATTTCATTGCTGTAATGTAAACATTAAACAAGATTGGTCCCAAAATGGACTCCTGTGGGACCCCACTAGTCACTTGTTCCCACTCAGAAGTGTGTCCTCTAAGAATTACCACTGTTTCCTTCCCATAAGCCATGATCTGATCCATTTCGAAATGTTACCATTGAGAGTAATGTTTGCTAGTTCTGCAATAATTTATTTGTGGGGGACCTTATCAAAATCCTTGCTGAATTCCCAAAATATTACATCCACTGGCAGTCCCCTGCCCAAATCTCTACTCACTTTCTCATAAAACTGCAGCAGATTAGTTTGGCAGGACCTTCCTGCAGGGAACCCATGTTGGGTGCTGTCCTGTCCATCTGTTGCCTTGATATGTTCTTCAGTCTGTTCCTTAATAATTCTCTCAAGTATCTTTCCCCAGAGTTGAGGTCAGGCTCACAGGCCTAGAGTTGTTACATAGCTCCCTCTTGCCTTTTTTAGATATTGAGACAACTTATTGCTTCCCTCCATGTGCTCACCACCTCCCTAGTTTTTAGTGATTCTTGGAAAATACTAGTTATCAGCCATGACAATTCATCTACCATTTACTACAGTACCCTTGGGTGAATTCCATCAGGGCCAGGTGATTTATTTCTTTGTAGTTTTCTTAATTTATTTCTTATTTTCTCCACCATAATTTTCCTACAAGGCCCACCACAATCTGTTTCCACCACTTCAGCTGCTGACGAGCTGTCATTAATAAATGATACAAAGTAATTATTTAATAGTTCAGCTATTTGCCCATCATCAGAAATTGACTGGTCTTCACTGTTAGTTACTGGACCCACTCTTAAACTACCACCTCTCTTATCACTAATATAGGAGTTGAAAGATTTGTAATTGTCTTTTACCTTGTGGATGAGACCCAACTCATACTTTCTTCTTTCATTCGTTATATATTTTTCACATTCTGTAACTAATTTTTGGTAAGCTACCCACTGTTGTTCAGAATTGACCTTCCTCACCCTCTTATAACGCCTCTTTTTTTATTCATAAGATTAATGATTCTTTTGTAAAACCAGGGAGGAATTCTGCCCTTGCTGTTGTATTTCTCCTTAACAGGAATATAGCTGTCAATGACTTTGCTCTTTTTTATCTGTTAATGTCTCCAACATTCCTTCCAATGATCTGTTATTAAATGTGGCATCCCAATTCCAGGTACTCGGGTCCTTCCACACAGAGATAAAGTCAGCTTCTCTGAAACATTTTATTTTGGTATTACCTTTTATTAATGCCCTGGTGTCTTTAATAGTAAATTTAATCATATCAAGATCGGTATTTCCCAGAGGGACTACAGTCTGACAGTTGGTAATTCATTCACTGAAATTGCTAATGACGGGGGGCGCTGTGGAGTACACCTGCCGACAAGAAGCACTCTAAGAGAGCTCTGCATATTTCAAGCATTTATCTCAGGAAAAGACTTTATATAGATACATTAGTGAAAGGAGAAAGTCCAGAGAGGGTATTGCTAAGATCAAAGGGGATAAGGGTGCATGTGAGGAGGAGGACCATGTAAAAGCATCTATCCTAAATAGATAGTTCTGCTCAGTATTTACTGAAGAGAAGGCAGGGCCCACAGCTCAGCACCATGGACACAGGGGGGAGGGAGGTGTGCACTAGTCCCTTCACAAAAGAAAGGGTCCTACAAGAGCTCAATAAGCTCAAGGTGGGCAAGGCAATGGGACCTGATGGTATACATCCCAGGGTACTAAAAGACCTAAGGGTGGAACTAGCAGAGCCATTATCAGAACTGTTTAGTGAGTCTCTGAGCACAGTAGAGATCCCAGAAGACTGGAGAAGGGCTCATGTGATCCCGCTCCACATGAGTGGTAGCAGGGAGGAGGCAGGGAACTACAGACCAGTCAGTCTTACCTCAGTACTGGGCGAGATTATGGAGGCACTCCTTAAGGAAAGGATAGTGCAACATCTGGAATCCATAGGAGCACAGGATCCAAGACAACATGGGTTTACAAAAGGAAGGACCTGTCAAACTAATCTCATAGATTTATTTTACTGGGTAACCAGAGTGGTGGACCAAGGGGGAGCAGTGATATCACCTACCTTGACTTCAGCAAAGCTTTTGATACTGTTCCACATAGAAGATTGATTAATAAGCTGGGTAGGCTTGGGGTGGGTCAGAAGTTGGTCAACTGGGTGGCAAACTGGTTGATGGGCAGAAAACCGAGAGTGTTGGTAAATGGTATACAGTCAGAAGAGATGCAAGTCACATGTGGGGTACCTCAGGGATCAGTCCTGGGGCCAGTCCTCTTCAATATCTTCATCAGTGATTGCAGATGGACAGGAGGGTATGGTATGTCTGTTTGCAGATGACACCAAGATCTGCAACAGAGTAGATGATCCAGATGGGGTGGGCAGAATGAGAAGAGATCTGAATAAACTAGCAAAATGGTCAAAAGAGTGGCAACTGGAGTTTAATGCAAAGAAGTGCAAGATCATACACATAGGGAAGAGAAACACTGAAGCCACCTATAGACTGGGAGGGGAGTTGCTGGCAGTTACAAGGGAAAAAAGAGACTTGAAATCATTCAAGCAGACCACTAAAGCAGTAGGTAAGGCTAGGGGGATATTGAGGTATATTGGTAGGGGTATCTCAAGTCAGAAGAGGGAGGTAATAATCCCTCTTTACAAGACACTGGTTAGGCCCCGTCTGAGGACTGCATGCAGTATTGGAGGCCACACCTTCACAAGGACATTAATCAAATTGAGGCAGTCCAGAGAAGGGCAACCAAAATGGTGCAGGGACTGTATCAGAAAATGTATGAGGACACATTAATGGAACTCAATATGTATACCCTAGAACAAAGGAGGGAGTTAGGTGATATGATTGAAATATTTAAACACCTTAAGGGCATTAACAAAGTGAAAGAGTCTAACATGTTTCAATATAAGAAAAATAGCAGGACAAGAGGACATAGCATGAGATTAGAGGGAGGCCGATTAAGGGGAAATGTGAGGAAGTTCTTTTTCACAGAAAGGGTGGTGGATGCATGGAACGGCCTACCTCAGGAAGTGGTGGATATGAATACAGTGCAGGGCTTCAAATGTCAGATTAGTGGGCTTACCGGAGAACTGTGAAGGTGTAAATCTGTTAACTTTCCTCTAAGATTGGCTCCTGGGAGCTTTGAAGCTAAATTCTGTAGACTTACCAGATAGTCTCATCAAAGCCTGTCAAGTCTCACCGAGGGCCTCTGGGATCAATGATGGTAGGCCTTGTACTGTTTTCCTGGTAACTGCAAGTTCTCTGGTTCGGGATAAGATTCTTCAGGTTGCATGGGAATCAGAAGTGCTAAACTTTCAAGGCACTATGATTCATATTTTTCCGGACTTATCATACGCTACATGTGCAAGGAGAAAGAAGTTAGATGAAGAGCAAGCAAAATTGAGAAGCCTTGGGGTGGCCCACTCATTGCTTATGCCTGCCCATTTGCGGATCCAATACGAGGGGCATACTTTTCAATATACTGATCCGGAGGAGGCAGGGAGAAAAGCAGAAGCCATAGCCAGAGAGTTCGAGGTGGCTTGCATCCAGGACTCATCAGATGAGGAGGAGAAAACCTGAAGAGAAAGCAGAGGGGAAAGTACTCTTTAACTCTGGCAGGGCTCCCAGGGGACTTTGAAAACGCATGGTCCACTAAAATATGAATCTACCGATTTACCGAACAGAACAAGTTGCTCACTGGGGAAATTATTTCAGTTATTGGTAATATGGTGGACTTTGAACTTTACTTTAATCTACTATATTTTATGATATACAAAGCTCAGTGCTAATCTTCTCTTCTATTACCCAGAGCCATATGGTGACAGGCTGCTTGGCTATATCTCATGGGGAGTAGTTCTTTAAATCTCACTCAATGTTGTTGTCTGATATTTTACATTTTAATGTTAGCGCTAAATATTTGTGTTAGAAATCACTTGATCTTAAAGCAGAGTCTGTCTTAGCAATGATACAAATGCTATGGGTTTCATGAAGGAAGGGGATCATATCAACTCCAGTGTTAAATCTACTATGTTTGGTATAACTTTGTTTTTTTCATCTAGGTGACCACCCAAAGTCCTGCAGGGTGCAGCTATCCTTAGACTGTTATAAATGAACTTTGGTATTGTGTTTGGAATATCCCCCTATCAGTAAAAAAGATTGTATAGACTAACATAATTCTGATACATTGACTGTCTTATTATACACTGTGATCTCTTACATGAGTGTATCTTATGCTGTTGTTTTTTATGAAAAACAATAAAATATAAGTACAAAGGGAAAAAGAAATTGCTAATGACCAGGTCCAGTATATTATTCCCTCTCATTGGTAGCTTAACTAATTGCTCCAAGCCCATATCCATTAGGGTATTGATGAATTCTTTTTCTGTTGGAGTGCTGCCTGTTCATTGAACCAATCGATTGTTGGGAAATTGAAATCCTTCAAAAGCAAAAGCCTTTTATCCAAATCTAACTTGTTAATTTGCTCTATTATTATTGTATCCAAATTGTGGGTTTGTGTAGGTGGCCTATATATTATGAGTCAATTGTGGTCTGCAAAGGATTTTTCCATCCTGGAATATCTCACAGATTAAGACCAATCTGGTGCTAGAAGGTTTGACAACTGTAGGCAATGCTTTTATGATCTATAGACTTGATAACCGCAATGCTCTGTATTTAGAGTTATCTGGAGGATTCTTGCATTGCCTATATTTATTGTAAAACATTGTGGCTATCCTGATGATCCAGACACCTTTTCAGAGCATATAATTCCTGTGCTTGTCACACTGCGCCATGCCAGTGACCCAGGTTTGGGAAAGTGCCTGGGCCATCGGGGTCAGCAGGGAAGGAGAGGATTGAATGTCCAGAGGACAGCTCTCCTCTCCTGGGAGGGGGTTCATGCTCGGCACTTGACTGGCCTCTGGTGGAGGCCTGAGGTACAGCAAGTACTCTGCCATACAAAGAGGTGAAAAATGCATGGCGGACATCGGTGGTTACACCTTGATGTCGGGGGGTGTTTGCCATGCACAGAACAGTGGAAAAATTGCTCTCTAAGCTCCTGAAAGATGGAGCACCTCAGCACAGACCTAGTAAGCCCACTTGCCTGTCTGGTGTCCTGATGAATGGAAGTAGCTCAGGGGTGTAAGGGCCCCCACCTCTGTCCCCACCTGGGGGGCAATCCAAGGCTACATGGAGGGACTACCGCGGGCTCCAGGTAAGGTGAGGCAGGGCAAATGCAATTGGTGACTCCCATGGAGGTGGAGCTTAGGGGCTGGGGGGGAGTATAAACAGAGAGTTAAATCATTCCTGTGCTTGAGTTGTGCTGCACACTAGCAGACTATATAGACCACATGGCCTTCTTCTGCTGGCAACTTTGTATGTACAGTATGCTTGTATGCTGCAGATATTGCACTGTCTCTCAGTTAGGTGGTGTACAACCTTTAAGATCTTGTTGGTAACATACACAGCCATGCATAGTTTGGATTCCAGCTATTTAAAATATCTTTTGGCAAGCTATGCTCCTGGTCATTCACTTCACTCTGTTGAGGAGTTGCCGATGATTGCCCTGAGATCCTGGTTAAGGCAGTCAAAGGATGGAACTTTCGTGGTTGTGGCTACAGCTATTTGGAACTCACTTCAGTGGAGGCATTTCAGAAGTTGCAACAATATAATTTGTTTGTCCAGGTTTTGGCACTGCCTAGTTTTGTTTATTTATCTGCTGTATTTATGTTCAATATCTGAATTTTTTATTTATTTATTAGTATTTATTCTGTTCTAATTCCCTTGCTTTGTGTATGTAGTGTGCAGTGCCCTGAGCTGTTGGGATAGGGGGCTTTAAAAATAAAATTGCCTTGCCTTGCCTTAAAGAAAAAGAATAACATCAATGACCATATATTTATAAGGGTGGACACAGGTGCAGTTGAGTCTGCATCTACCTGATTGCATCTGAGCAGCCCTACGTCTTTTTAAAGATGCTTCCATTTGCCACAGAGTTGTGATTTGTGGTAAAATTTCAATGCAAATGCGATCTGCCTGATTTTTGACACAATTGCATCTTGATTTTGATGCATAATTTGTATGCAATTAGACAATATAATAGATGGTCTAACAGTGTGGACTCATTTCTTCTTTGAAGTGAAGAAGAAGAATGAGCGTCGCATTTCAGTCCCAGTTGCCTGCCTACAGGTAAGTTCCACCAAATGAAAGAGTGCCCACCAAGTCTAAAGATGCCTTACATGTCCACACAAACCCTGGTACAAACAATTGTTTCTTACATGAATGCAGTTCTTGTTAATTAATTAACAGCATGTTTGGAAAGGAGATTTTAAGTGAGAGATAATTTATCTGGGGAGGGGACTGTAAGTGATAAATGGCTACAGAACTGTAATATCATCATATATGGCTACAGCATATACATGTTCTTCCAGCCTACATCTGCTACCAAGGTCAGATAACAACTGTATGCTACATCATACCATCCATAAACTGAGGTTGTGATTGTCAGGACTAAGATTACAACTTTTTTACCAGATGCTAAGAGACAATTCAAAGAATCCAGCTACCCCTCCCAGAAAAAAAAAGATTGTCAACAACATAACTGACTGCCAAAGTGGATGTGCTGATACCAAAAATATTATCCAAATGACTTGCTAATATCTCTATAAAAATCTATTCCGACACATTCACCTAAATAAATGTCAACTGAACCAATGAAATGTTCTTCCATTGTGTGGCTACTAAAAACACGTATAGAATTAAGAGATCAGTCATCCCATCAGGTAATAGGAGGTTGAAATTCCTCCTAATAAATGCAAGGAATTTTATATAACAAATTTTGGTAAACTTAAATCAATAATACACCTTGAAGGGGTCGATATTGTTAATATAACAAAAACATGGTGAATGGCAGATTACTTAATCTGGAGTAAATCTGTTGATGGCTATAAACATTCAGGCAGAAGAGGACTGGTCACAACGGAGGTGGTGTTGTACCATAGAGTGTATGAAAATGATCTCTTGTGTGTAAGAAAATCAAATGGATAGACAATGTTAATCAGAAAGCCATGTAGGTGAAAATGGGTACAGGAAATCTAAAAAAAAAAAACTATTTTGGGGTATCTGTTGTAGGCCACCAACCCAATCACTCTACACTGACAACTTATGAATGTAGGATATTTCAGTGAGAAGGGTGATATAATTCTCTTGAGAGACCAAAACCTCCCAGCTGTAGACTGGAGAGCTGGAAGCGGTGATTATATTCAAGAGAGAGAGAAATCGTCCATCATTCAGTATTGTTGACTGTAACTTGGATCAATTACTGTAGTAAGCTAGGCAACCGTGGGAATAACCACATGAAAACAGCAATAACTGCATGAAAGAATTTTCTGTGATAAGAGAATTTATAAGGGATAGAGGTATTTTTTTCTATATTCTGTTTTTCCTCCTCCTTCGGGCAAAGGTCCCGGTCCCTCTGCCCTGCCTGCCACCTAAGTCTGTCCAGAACTCCCCCCGGTACCCCCAAGCCCCAGTATCCGCCACAGATTTCCCCCAGGGTGAGGCCAGAAAGGGGAGGGCTTTCTTCCTCCAACCCAGTACAACAAGTCCAGATTGGGGCTAATTCTGGCAATCCAGTAGTGGAGCAGGATGCTGGTTGCCTGGTAGGGTTTCACTGCACCTGTGGTCGCCCTTCTTTAGTTTTCTGTCCCCCCCCCGAGGCCGTGAACATGCGTGCATAGAGGCATGCTCATGTCATGTAGCCATGCTCTGACTGCCTGACTCTAATGCTGCCACCCATCCTCCACCACGGGGCAACCAGTGAGTGGGATAACATACCCTCCCTCCCTCCTAGGGAGAGGAGAGCTGTCATAAGATGCTTGATCCTCTACCTGCCCTGCTGACCCTGGCAACCTGAACTCACTTCTGACCCTGGGTCGCCAGCATGGCGTGAGGTGTAACGTCCTGTGCCTCAACCCTCAGTACCACCAGGACGGCCCAGATAGAAGAATTTTTGGTTCTGCTTTTAGAAGCAACACATTAGGGAGAGGAAAAGGAGAAAGTGGCTACAGCTCCCCTTCCCCTTTCACTTGGCAGCTCACTGAGATATTTAAATGAGAGGTGCCTGTGACTTGTTAAAGCAGATATATTTTAAGCCCCTCTCTCTCTTTGTCTCTCTCTCTACTAGCAGCCCTCCATGCTAAGGACCACAGTGCAAAGGACAATGAAGAAATGGAGTCAGCCTGAAGTCAGCTGTGAGGCAGCTAGCAGCCAGTAATCCTGCCTGTCACACCCTAGGTACACCAGTATTTTTTGTGAGAGAGGGGTTTGGTGAACTTGCTGCTAGTCTGATATCTATTTAAGTAGGTATTTTTGGGTTATCATACAATCTGCTTAACTTGGCTTATATTGAGGGCAGCTAGATTCTTTGTTTATCATACTACTACTGCTTAATTTGGCATAATTACTGCTGACCATAAATTTCAACCGGATTACTGTTTTGTTAAAAATACATATCAACCAGATTTTGGGTTATTATGCTCCAAAGGCAGTAATAACCCGAACTCCAGTTGATGTGACACTTCATAATAACCCAAAATCCAGTTGATATGACATTCCACAAAGAAAAGACTTTAAAACTGTTGTATTCCATTGTTTCACAAAAGGTATTTCAACTGCAGTATTTTCAACTGTGTTTTATTCATGTACAGTTCAATTTCTTCAAAAATAAAACTGCACTATAGCTAAAACATGTCTTTTTCTTTCAAGCTGCTAGAAATACGGTCTAAACCTCCACACCAGCAATGATAAAAAATAAAGGATATGTAACTTTGATATTATGGATTTTGATGTTATGGATTTTTTGCACACACCCTCGGTGTGTGATGACCACATAAACCTCTCGAGCTTCGCTCTCAAGGTTTATGGGCCATCACACACTTTATTTTACCTCTCCTCTATACTAATTTTTCTTTTTCTCTTTTAGATATTTTCTGAAGAAGACCTATGATCGAAACGTCGATTTTTAACTCTGTTTTCTATTTTCAGCATGCTTTTAATATAACCATTTTGTTTTGTTATCACACACCTTGGGTGTGTGAAAAAAACAGAATAATAGATAGGTTCTGGTGTATTACAAGGCAGTAATTCCATCGAGAGGTTTCTAGTGTCCCCAGAACCTCGAGATGGAATTTCTGCCTTGAAACATCAGAACCTATTTGTTATTTTTTGTAATATATGGATGCAAGGAATTTTTAATTTCTTACTTGTGCCTGCTGTACGGCGTTGTGGTCTGCAGAGTTAGTAAGACTCCCGAGTGTTGTTCCTCGCTCCTCGCACGCACCACCCCACTCCTGCTCCCGCTCCCAGTCCCATTCCGCATCTTTGTCTCACAAAAAAAAGAAACAAAACACAGTTCACACAGTAGTCACATCGGTAATCCCAACTATACTATTATGAGGACCGGAAGTATAGTATTATTGGACCGGAAGTATACTATTACAAGGACCGGAAGTATACTATTACGGGACTAACTACTATATTACAAGGAATTTTTTGTATGCATTTTGGGGGTATTATTTTCACTATCCATATATTACAAATCCATAACACACACTTACCTATCCATTATTCTCTGTTTAGCATTCATATGCAGTAGTAGTCTGATTGTGCTGAGCATACTTGCTTGTTGTTTAAGATAGAATGGAGATTGTCAGTTGTAACAGCTGTGGGGCATTAATCTCCAGGAGACTGCTCTGGAGAAGGGGGCATTGCCCCATTTACAGGACCATAACCAAGCTCAAGGCTCAGCTGGAGGTAGCAAGGGTAGAGATATCCAAGCTGTGTCTCCAGCTCAACTGGAGCTCACCCCCACTCCCATTTTCAAAGAGGCCCACTGGCCCAGGGAGATGGAGAATGATGGGGAGGGGCTGGGCACAGGGAGGTAGGGCTAGCCACAAGAGGGTTGTTCTGATCAACTCCATCCTGATAGCAAACCACTTTTCACCCATAGAGGAGGTACAGGAACCTGACTCCATGGGGGGGGCTATAAGTCAATTGGGAGATCAAAGCAGGACAACACAGTGGCTCACAGAAGTAAGAAAGCTAGAAAAGTCTTGTTGGTAGGGGACTCTATGATCAAGGGAGTGGAAAAGGTGGCTGGTGAGAAATCACTGGAGAAGGGATTGTTAGGTGCTTCCAGGTGCCTCAGCAATCTGGGATCTAGACTGAATATGGAGGATTGTGGTGAGGAAATGGGGAGATCTGAGGGTGCTGGTACATCTGCGTACCAATGATTTTGCAAACCAGTCAGTGGTTTCAGTTAAGCAAAATTACCAAAGACAGGGGGACAGAATGGCAGTGCCCTCAGCCTCCCTGGCCTTCTCTGAGGTCCTTCCTGTATGGGGCTAGAGGGGAAGATAGAATAGGGAAATCAGAGATAGGCAAGTTTAACAGGTGGCTTAAGGAATGGTGTCAGGGGATGGGTACTATTTTATAGGTGACTGGGAGGGCTTCTGGGATAGGAGACTTTTTAAAGGGGTTGGACTCTGACAGAGAAAGAGACCAGTGCACTGGAGCAGAGGTTTGGCATCTATACTGTTTTTCACTGGAAAATGCTGTAATTTGGACTAGGTTTTTTTTTTCTATTAAAATAGTGAAAACTATTATTGCAGAGAAGAGCTTGGTAATTTGGAAAATACATGCTGCTGGTACCAGCATAAATAAGACTCATGCATCTCTCAAGACTGGTGGGATCATTGTAACAGACAGAGGCATCTGCACTCACCTGAACAGAGCCAGCCTGACTTAGCCATTTGTGCATTCTACTGTGTATACCAGGTACAGTACTGTATGCTCTTACTCCTGACACTCTGTGCTACAGTGTTAGTTTTAACTCAGTAGTCTAATTTTGTTGCAAGTGCCTTAATATTCCCATTCTATGTTCACAGTGAGAACATGTGTCTTGGACATCAGATCTTAAATGATGATGATGGGGGTACTGCTTGAGAAGTCTAAGGGTTGCTGAGCATATGGCATGGGACAACAACATCCACATCTTTAGTGTTTGGATGTGCCAGCAGATGGGATGAACATGCAGGAAAGCACCGTATAGTCACTAGTGTTTTAACATTATAATCTACTGCATTATTTGTTGCCGTAAAACTGTAATTACTGTCCACATGTTATTAACTGATATTGCTCACTTACATGTGACAAACTAGGTGAAGTGCGTGGAGCAGGCCAGGCAGTGAATAAATGAAGAGATTTTTCAGGACATTATTTTGATAGATAAAACAGGTATTTTTCTAGAACACTTTTGCATCAAAAGCTTTTTTGAAGAAAGGACATTAATGCATGAAGTCAAAACACCCTCTGAAGATCCATGTCTAGGAACAAGTTTAAAATGGGGTCATGATACAGCCTGTATTTTTTGACAGTGATTTTACTATAGTACTATAGTTGTGATGTTAATAGACTGTAATGTGACCTGGTGCTTAAATGTGGGATCTGGTCAAAAGTACTAAATTGCAGAATTAGAGTCTGCATAGCCCCAGTAAGCTTCATACCAAAAATGAGATCAGTCAGTTACTTTGTTTAAAACTTACAAGCCATTTTGTAATCTGACTTTCACTAATTGTTCAAAACAATTTCAGTAAAGGAGTACTGAGGAAGCCAGCTCCTGACCACAAAGCCTTTTCCCCCTGTCAGCAACCTTATAGGACTAGTTGAGTTCTCCAAAGTTTCAACAACAGTAGTTGTAGTACTCATTTAAATAAAACTGTGACTGGAATGGGTGCAGTTCATGCATTTCCAGAATGTTCAGATGCATGGTACTGCACTTTAGAATGTGGCGGGGTGGTGGCTTTGACATGCAGTGGTATACATAACTTTGAAAGGTTAAAATTTGTGTGCAATTTCAGAATACTGCAGTGATGGGATTTCAGCATTTGACATGACCAACATTTAGAAGTGCAATAGGGACACAACTTCAGAGTGCAGCATGGATATACATGTTTGGAATGTGGCAGGCACAGTTTCAGAGTGTGGGTAACACAGTTTCAGAATGGGAGAAATGCACTCTTGGAATATGGCAGGAAAATTCCATCTCAAAATGTGGGGACATGCAATCTCAGAATGGGGGGATATAATTCCCTTGGAAAAGAAGGACATGCAGTCTCAGAATGTGACGAATACATGCAATTGTGGAAAGCAGCAGGAATGCACAATTTCAGAATGTGTTGGGTACATGCAGTTTCAGAACAGGCAGGGATTCACATGTACAGTAGGAATTTGGTGGAGATGGAACACTCCAAATGTAGTAAGAATTGGCAGTCTTGAAATTTGGCAGGCAAGAAACATCTCAGAACACACACAATTTAGGAAATATAGGGTATGTACACCATAAGAATGTGGAAGGCCGCACAACTGCAACCAAATCTGGCAAAATGGTTTCAGCTGGATTGCTCTGACATACTGGAACAAACTTCAGTCCTCCCTCAAATTGAATTCAATTGTGAGCCTTCACACTTTAAAACTATTGCTCGACACCTATTGCACTGATAGATGTACCTACTCCTAGGCCCTCTATTGCTATTCGTTGTAAACTGACTGCTGTTATAAAAGCTGTCTCGATTGCAACAACCTTGCTATCATCTTATTTTAAGTTTTATGTTATATTCTATTTTTGTTGCTGTATACCTTTATTTGATTTACCAGACTGTATAATGCTTGTAAATTTTGTTCTGTTCCTTATAATGCATCCTTGTAAGCACTATGCTGTATCTGTACTGTACTGCCTTTGCCAGGACCTCCTTGCAAGTGAGCTTTATTCACTTGAGCTTTTACTGGTAAAACAAATAAAATGAAAGTGAATGAATGGAAATGGATTTTATTTTAAAATTGCAAGTCGCTGCCATATTCCAACAAGCACTTGTCAATGCCAAATGTTGTCTCTCTGGCATTGGCATTGGTAGTGCCGGAGTTAGAGACACATAATAAGAATGGCAGCAAAGTATTAAAGTGACACCAACCCCACCTCCACCCTGTAGAGACCGACAGGCATGGGGGTGTGCCTTTGGGTCATCAGCTACAACGCTCATGCCATTTTACCTCACCCTACCCTGTTGACACTGACAAGTGTTGTGGTGTGCTTTGGGGTCTTTGGGCGTTATACTTACCCCATTCCATAAGGAAATACACTGAGGTGTGTGCAGTATAGGAGAATTGGGTGAACTCTGTGGCCAAACACTGCAAGGTACACCACGATGCCTGTCACTAGCTGCAGTGTGGGGGTTGGGGTGGAATGGCATGAGCATTACAGCCGATGATCCCAAGTCACACCCCTGATGCCTGTCAGTCTCTACAGGGTGGGGTGCTATAGTTGGAAACCCTAACACCATAGGCATGTGTTGGTATTTTCACTCCAAATTTTCAACATGGGCTTTTTGTGAGCCCACCTCATGAAAGCAGTGCTATCAGTTTGTTAACCGAAAGGTGATTTTGCACAGCGGCTATTCCATTTGGTGGCACAGGGATGAAAACACATTTTGGGCAGTATGTGGAAAATTACAACTGTATTGTTCATGAGGAGATGTAAAAAAATGGCAACGTTGAAAATCTGGAGTGAAAATATGAAACATTGGTGAAGTCATGAGCATGCATAGAAATTGTGCAACACACGTCCGTAACCCAATTATTTTTGGGATTTTTTTAACCACATTTTTAACATAGGCATTTTGGGACCTCCCCTCATTAACAGTGGCACTGTGATTTTATTAATTTGTCCAAAACATTGATTTCACACAGTGACCACACCATTGTGTGCCACAGCTGCAAAAACACATTTAGGGTAGGGTGTGAAAAATGACTGCTGTATTGTTCATAAGGAGGTGTGAAAAAATGCCAGTGTTGAAAATCTGGCAAGAAAATATTGCAAATTTGCGAAGTTACAAGGGTGCGTGGAAACTGTGCAACGCACACTTGTAACACATTTCATGGAATTTCATCACCAAATTTTTAACATAGGCATTTTAGGACTTCTGCTCTTGAACAGTGTCACCGTCATTTCTTCAAACTGTCCCAAAAACTGATTTTGCACAGAGACTGCGCTATTCTGCCCCGGATGTGCGAAAACACATTTCAGCCAGGATATGTAAAATGACAGCTGTACTGTTCATAAGGAGGTGTGGAAAAATTCCAGTTTTGAAAATCTGGAATGAAAATATTACAAATTCACAAAGATACAAGCGTGCATGGAAACTGCGTAATGTACGCTCATAAAACAGCCATTTTTTTTTAATTTTTCCACTAAATATGCAACATAGGCTTTTTGAGAGCCCCCTTCATGAACAGTGGCACTGTCATTTCATTAATTGGTCCGGAAAGGTGATTCCGTGCAGAGACTGCAAAATCACCTTTCGGGACCGAATAACCCCATGACAGTGCCTGAATTCATGAGGAGGGGTACCAAAAACCCCATGTTGAAAATTTGGTGCCACAATTCCCAAAAATGGCTGAGATATTCACCAAAGTTGAAAAAAAAACCTATTTATGCATTTCTTCAGTTCACGGTCAGCTTTGTAGAGTACAGACGTGTTCCTGGTCCGCCGAAGATCATCGTGCCAGACTCTGCAGGTAAGTATGGGGTGAGGGGTGTGGAGAGCAGGGTGCACAGGGGTTGGTGCGGGTTGGGGGAGGAGGCAAAGAGACCGTGAGGGACTGTTTTCTTTTTTACAGGTTTAAAAAAAAACATTGCAGGACGTTTTTTCTTTTTCAGGAGATTTAGCAAGCTGGAGTGGGCTCCCAACATGCCATCTACGTGTTTTTTTGGGGAGGGATGTTATAGCTGACAGATGATTGGGCACCCCATCGGCACACAACAGAAGTGGGGGGGTGACATTATGCCGACAGGGAGTGTGCTCCCCAGTTGGCAAAATAAACGGGGAAGGGGGATTAAAGCCGATGGGGATTGGGTTCCCCATTGGCAAAGAAAGACTGTTGGGTGTGCGTGATGCTGAGGGGGATTGGGCACCCCTCGGCATACCTTTTAAATGGGAGGGGGTCATTATGCTGACGGGGAGTGGGCTCACCCATCGTCATTGTGACAGGCGGTGGCGGCAGTCACTGCAGCCATGTTGCGTGCATGTCGGGAGGCGTGTTGTGGTCCTGCTGCATGAGAGCTTCACCCTCATTGCAGTGGACCTTTTCTTAGATCTGGTGGCCACATTAGGGATACATGATGTCAGCACCTGATGCTGGCTTATTGGGAAATGAGGGACGCACCTACTGATGCATGCCCTGCATTTGCCTAACAGTGATAGTGCCTCCAAATCTGCTACTACCGCAAGATGGTGGCTGGCGTGCAAGCGCGAGCCAACATAAAAATGTACTCACCCACTAAATTCCAAAACTGTGCATCAGTGCCATATACTGTCATTGCTCACCCTCACCACAGTCTGACATTGCAAGTCCCTGCTTCATTTTGACCTTGCACATCCCACCAGATTCTGACAATGTGCTTCCCAGTCCAATTCCAAAATTGTGCATCCCTGCTGCTTTCCACTACTGTCACCACCAAATTTCAAAATTGCATGTCCCCATCACATTCTAAAATTGCTCATCCCTGCCACATTCTGACATTGTGCACCCTGCCACATTCTGACACTCTGCATCTGTGTCACCTTTCAAAATTGTACATCCCCACCATGTTCCAAAATTGCACATCTCTGCTACATTCTGAAATTTTGTTCCAGCATGTTCCAATATTGTGCATCCCCACCACATTCCAAAATTGTGTGTCACTGCTAGAAGCATTGCAAATTTAAAATTTGTATGCTAATTATAGTGAATTCTTCCACTACACACTATGTATAGCATTTGAAAAGTGCGAACAATGAAATTCACCACAGCTATGTGAAGTTTTACTATGTGAATTGTCACAGTTCACACTTTGCACTGAATTTCTTATGTGAATCATGTCAATTCCCACAGTAAAATTCAGCTCAAGGTGCATAGTGCATGCATAGTGTTGCAGTTTGCACAGTAAAATGTGCACAATTGCAGACATTTTACTATGCGAATTTCCACACCATGCTATGCAAAGTACTGAGTTTTTCACTTCACCTGCAGCTAGTCACTGCCACATTCCAAAGTTTGTGCCCATGTCACATTCCAAAGATGCACATCCCTGCCATTTTTGAAAATTGCATTTCATCGTGACATTCCAAAATGATGCGTCCCCACATCATTCTGAAGTTGCATGTCATCACCACATTCCAAAACATGTATTAACTATATTCTAAATAGGCACATCACCAACACATTCCAAAATTGTGCATCCTTACCACATTTCAAAATTGTGGGTCCCTGCCACATTCCAAAATTTTATGCTCCAGTCGCATTCTAATACTGGGCATCCTGACACATTCTGAAATTGTCCCAGTCACATTCCAAAAGTGTGCACCCCCAACACATTGCAAAATTGTGTGCCCTAGCCACGCTGCTAAATTATATGTCACTGCCAAATTCCAAAATAGCACATCTCAGTCTCATTCTGAAAATGCACATCCTTGTCAAGTTTCAAAATTATGCATCCCTGCCACATTCTAAACTGATGTGTCTGCTAAATTCTAAAATTGCACATCACTAACTGCATAGTCTCAGTACATTCTAACACTTCATGCCCACATCACATTGTAAAATTTCATGTTACCGATGTATTATGAAGTTGAACATCACCATCACATGCCACAATTGTGCATCCCTGATACATTATAAAATAATGTATATCTGCAACATTCCACAACTGTGTCCTCACATTTGGTGCTTATCTCTACCACATCCACATTCTAAAAATCTGACACTGACACATTCCAAATTTCAGTGTCCCAGACACATTCCAAAATTGTGCATCCCAGCTACTTTCTGACATTGTGTCCTGGCTGCAGTACTAAAGGTGCCCTTCTGAAATCTTATCCCTACAGTATTCTGAAATGGTACACAACCTTGGCATTCCAAAATCATGTTTGCTGCTGTATTTCAAAACCACCTCCCTTGCCACATTCTTGTGCACCTTGTACCTGCATATTCTGGAAATGCATGCCCTATGCCCACACCCACCCAGTCTCAGCTTTCCTTTTTCATAACAACAGTTTTATTTAATAAGCCATATAAGGTTGTTGACAGGGAGGACTAGTCTGTGAGTTCTGGAGCTGACATCATCAGTAACTCTTCACTGAAACTGACTTTTTTGAATGGCAGTAAAATCAAGTTACAAACAGTTTGTGACTTTTAAACAAAGTAACTCAAAGATCTAATTTTTGATATCAAGCTTATTGGGGGTATACTAGTCTTAATTCTGCATTTATTAATATTTGACATTTTGTCCAGAAACCCTCTTTAATAATATTTATGTCTTCTACTATAGGAACCATAAATGGGAACGGAGTCACGTGATGTGATGGACCAATTAGACGCTCTCCGACTAAGCTCTGCTCGCCCAACCACTGAAACATCAAATTTCGATTAAAATAAGGGCTACTAAAACAACACATGAGCAATTTCTACAAGGGGAACCTCTCTACAACAGATTGACTCACTTGAAAAATGAAATGGAAGCAGAAATGCGGCTGGCTGGCCCATGACATACTCCTCTGGTGATGCCCGAGAAAGCACCAAAAAAGCCACGAGCACAACCTCCAGTTCCAGGCCGGGCTACAGCTTCTACAGCATTGCATCTTATCACTACCACTGCTGAATTGACACCCCTAACTTTAGAGAGATTCCTGATGGAATTTCAACCATTCAAAGAAGAGGTACGATCTCTGGTATCAGATGTGAAAGCTCTATCAGATACAGTAGAGGACGTTGTAAGGAAGGCATCAGACACAGAGGCCCGGGTCATCTCGGCAGAGAAACGCTTAGATAAAGCGGACTCCTTGATTATGATCAACAGGCAAAATTTAAAGTGTTTGGAAGCCAAGATAGAAGATCTTGAGAGCAGAAGTAGGCGAAATAATATAGTAGTAATAGGCTTGCCTAAAAAGGAAGACGGGGCAGATACTATCTTATTTGTCCAGTGGCTCTTAATAAAAATAGTAGGGCCTAGCCCCTACGGTGCTTCTTACACTATTGAAAGGGCCCATCTGGCACTCTGCCCTGTTCCACTGTCAACTGCCCAGGCAAGACCTCTCATTTTTCCTTTTTTGAATTTCCAAGAAAAACAACACATATTAACCAAGTTAAGGGAAATTCAAGATGTGCTCTGGGAAGGGAGGAAAATACATATTACTCAAGATCTCCCAGCCATGGTGCGTACTCGTAGGGCTGCCTTTCATCCCATAGTATCGAAGTGTATTGTCTCAGGAATAAGTTTTAGGATATCCTATCCAGCCAAACTACAAATATTACTGGATGGTACTTGGCCCTCTTTCGAAGAGATGGAATCGGCTTTGGACTATTGCAAACAGAAGCATCCAGCTTTGTTTTCAGATCGCTGAATACCAGTCAGGTAGAGGAAGAAGAAATCAGGGCCAATTAAATATAAATGATGTGTGGACTTGGAACTTGTTTTGAAGAGTGTAATTAAACTGCAGGTGACAGCTTCAACATGTAAAGCAGAAGCTTAAGTAAAGAATTATACCCCACCTGCCAGACTTAATAAAATAAAAGGACTGCAACTGAATGCCATTGTAGTGAAAATTAGGCATGTTTTTGGATGATGAGAAATGTGGTTAAAGATAGTGGAAGGCCTGATCTAATTGAACACTCCGTCTTGACTATCACAATCGTAAGATGGGGAGAAGAAACATTCTGACATCTCCAGCTTGGTGATGTACATATAAATGGCACCAGGACATTATAATTCATTTGAGTTTGTGTGTTGTGGGGGGCATGTGTTTTATAGGTTTCCTAGATTTTATAGGATTCACTATTATAATCACTGTAAGGGGCTATCCTACTGATGTACAACAAGGGAATGTTAAGTAGGGAAAGTTATTGGGAGCAACCGGCTATGAAGCCCCTGTTCTTCTTTTTTTAAGTTAAATAAAGTGGTCGGGTGAGGGGGGGACGGAGGTCCATCGGGAAGTTGATCACCATGGGCCAGCTGTTGGGGGGGTAGTCTTCGTGGTTATAGACTTAGGACTCTTGATTACAATTTCACATACAAGATTAAAGAGGTAGGTACAGCTAGTTTAGACAAAGTAAAACAGAGGTGGGAGGGTTTAGGGATCATTATTAGGGGAGTTAAAAGGGGGTAAGGCTGTAAAATGGGTTAGTTTATCAGGGGGATTGTTTTACTGGGGGTGCCTAATGTACAGTATCTGGAAGTAGGATGGATGAGTAAAAGTGTGGCTCTTAATGTTGTTTTGTCTCCCATTGTCTCAAATCTACTCATATACAATGGTTCAATTGTTAAAATGTTGCTTTTGGAATGTCAAAGGGGTAAGACATCCCTTGAAGTGGATGAAGATTTTAAAACATTTAGGTTATTTGCAGTATGATGCAGTGATGTTACAAGAAATGCATCTGTTAGAAATAGAAGGGAACTTGCTCAGGCGACAACATGTGGGCCAGGTTCATTCTGCAGGCGACATGAGAAATAAGAGAGGGGTGTGGATACTCTTCTCCAGAAAGTTTCCTTTTGTATGTGAAAAATGCACTGTAGATAAACTAGGCAGATACGTTTTTGTCATGGGCTAGGTACAGTCTTTTGAGATTTTATTCAGCTTCATATATGGACCGAACTTGGACTCCCCCACTTTTTTCATCGAGATCCTCTCCTCTCCTTGTTGATTCCCTATCTTAATACCCCTATTATTTTGGGAGGAGACTGGAATTTATCATATGACCCTCTATTGGATAAATCTGGGAACAACCAACCGAGGGGCCTTTCACCAGCCCAGAGAGCTATCGGAGATCTGGTTGATCATTTGAATCTATGTGATCCCTGGAGATTATTACATCCCCAGGATAAGGAATTTACTTTTGTTTCCCCCATTCATGGAACGGCTTCCAGAATAGATTATTTCTGGATCAGCAAATCCCTGGTTAGTGGTTTACTAGATAGTTCAATAGATTCCAAAGTGGTTGCAGATCACTCATCAATATCCTGCTGAATCTCACTGTCCCTTAATTGGGGTACTGACAGAACATGGAACTTGAATACTCAATTATTGAAAGATAAAAAGATCACAGATAGCATTTCCACTTCCATAGACCACTTCAAGCAGGAAAATTGGGGCTCCATGCAGTCTCTGTCGATAGAATGGAGTGCGCTTAAATGTTTTATCAGGGGGAAAGTTATAAAATTGGCATCATATAAAAAAAAGAAAGAGGAGAAAGAGTTAAAAATGCTTCAGAATCAGATTAGAAAAAAAGAGAAGTATATGTCTAGTCAACTACCAGAAAGGGATAATACCATACTAATACAATTTAAAAATAAATATGCTGAGTTATTGCGGGAGAAAGCGGAGTGGACAATTTTGAAAACCAAAGCTAAATATATGGAACATGGGGAGAAGGCTGGCAGGCTGCTGGCTGTCAGACTTTAAAAAGGGGAAGCATCAAAATGCATGGCAGCCCTACAAACCTGACCCTCGTGGTCCTGTAATTACGCACTCCAAAGAGATCATGACAAAATTTGAGCAATATTACAAAAAGCTGTACACTCAAATGCAAGAAAGGCCTACTCAAACTGTTGTAGATCATTATCTAGAGAATATTCCCCTCCCCACAGTGTCCGCAGAGTGTGCAGCATTGTTGCTCACCCCAATCACACAAGAGGAGATATTAGGAGTCATAAGGGATCTTCCCTTAGATAAAGCTCTGGGCCCAGTTGGCTATCCAGCCAACTTTTACAAAGTTTTCGCCAAGCAACTTGGTCCACGGCTCACAAAAATATACGCTTCCATGCTTGATGGGGAACACTTCGATCATAGATTACTGGAGGCAACCATAGTTGTCCTTCCCAAACCAGACAAGGACCCAACTAAGGTAGCGAGTTATTGCCCGATATCCCTCCTTAATTGCAACATAAAGGTCCTTGTCAAAATATTAGCCTGCAGATTGAACAAAGCTCTTCCCCCCCTCCTCTGATTAGCAGCGATCAAGTGGGCTTCATGAAGGGCAGATCATCGTTAGATCATCTCCGTAGATTATCTCACGTATTTGCTGCCTCCGGGGACTCAAAACACGATATGGCTTTGATTTCTTTCGACGTGGAAAAGGCGTTTGATCGAGTCGACTGGCAGTTTTTATTCAGAACACTTGCTAGGGTTAGCTTCCATTCTAAATTTATATCATGGATACAAATTATATTCCAACCCTACAGCCCGAATATTCTGTAATGGGAACCTATCTTCTAGCTTTGCCCTGAAGGCAAGTTTGCCCCCTGTCACCGGTGCTATTTAACTTATATCTGGAACCATTAATAAGATCTATCCAAATTTCTCCAAGGATAAGAGGTATCCGATTGGATCCAAAGAGGAAAAAAATTGCCGTTCACGTGAATGACATCTTACTTCACATTACTAACACAATGGAGTCTGTCCAGGAACTAACAAATCTGATACAGGAGTTCAGTGCACTCTCGAATTATAATCTCAGTACAGATAAAACTGTTGTTTTTCCCTTAAATAACAAAGTAAAGAAGCAGGATATTGTAGATTTAGGCCTAACTTGGTCCCCCAAGACACTAACATACTTAGGTCTACAGCTTTCTACGAGTATCCCTCGGACACAAAAATTAAACTTGGACACCTTATGTACTCATGTTCAGCAGGATTTAAAAAGATGGTCTGACCTTCCCTTAACCTTGTGGGGCAGAGTGAACATAATTAAAATGAATGTCCTCCCACGTCTTTTCTACCTCTTTAATTTGCTAAACGTATGGCTACCCAAGAGTTGGTTTAAAAACATACACTTGCATCTCTCCAATTTCATATGGAAGGGGAAAAACACCAAGGAGAGCTTTCAATAAGTTAGCTGCCCCTAAAAGAACAGGAGGATTGCGTCTCCCACATTTTGGACTATATTATTGGGCTAGCCGCCTTAGTAAATATTTGAAATGGCAATTTCCAGTTGGCTCAACAGAATGGAGAGATTACACATCGACATGGGTTCGAATAAAACAATAAATGATCCTTTCTGTGGGGGTGAACCCCCTTTCCATATATTTTCTCAAATCTAACAAGCTCCCTTCTTTGTTACGTCACACCCCTCTAGCCTAGTCTCTCCACACTCACTCACAACTATGTAACACCTTAAATTATAACAACACACAAGACCTAAATCAACCAATCTTTCAAAATCTAAATTTATTAATAGGGGGACAAATGATTCCCTGTAATTGGATCTCACTGAATCAAGAAAGTTCTGGTAAACAACTATATTCACTTAATACAGGCTGGTTGACAACACAAGAAATCCTGGTCAGATGTGATTTACCCCTTAAATGTGCTTTCAAGGCCTATCAACTAAGACACATGTTGATGTCATACTTTAGTACTAATTGTAGTACCATAGACTAGGAAGACTGGATGGTTACCTGCAGAAATCTAGCTCTGGCTCCACATGTTGTCTCACTATTATATGCGCTGTTTTACACTCTGGTTTTCCCACAAGTTATGGGTATACTTATTTATTTATTTAGTTTTTGTTAACCGGGTAAGTGCACTAGACAAATCCTGCCTATTTTCAGGCATGAACTGGGGGAAGGGGATACAGATGAATTCCAACTGACCTTGAACCAGATTAAGCTGTTGGTGGTATTTTTAGTGAATGAGGGAAATGTGGCCAGGACACCGGGGAAATTCCTCTACTCTTTTCAATAAGTGCCATGGGATCTTTAACATCCACCTGAACTACCACCAATCCAAGCAGATGGGACCTCGGTTTAACGTCTCATCCAAAAGACGGCACCTCAGAAGTGCAGCATCCCTCTCATGCTGCACTACAGTGTCAGTACTGGGATATTAACCCAAGTGCCAGATGTGGGAACTGAACCCACAGCCCTCTGATCTCCCGGCCTCAGAGGCGAGTGTGTTACCTACTGAGTCACTGACACTGACAATTGTGCATTGTGATGTTGTGCAATATCCAAATATTGGACTGACAAGTTTCCTAGCTCTGAGGATAAGTGGCAGCAAATCTGGGAAAATTGCCACAAAAATATATCTCAGGATAGATTGTGTTTAATGCAGTTACAAATTTTACACACTATGTATCTAACACCGCAAAAACTATTCAAAATAGGCAGAGCACCAACACCAATATGTAATAGGTGTATGCAGACTGAGGGTAGTTTATATCATTTATTTTGGGAACGTTCCAAGATTGCACTGTTGGGGGACCAAATAAGAACAAAGGTTGACCCGCTATTGGGACTCCAAGACTATTTCACTTCTGAGGTATGTATGTTGGGCGATTTTCCTGGCTACCCTAGAATGGAACGTCTATATCACATCACAATGATTGCAGCGTCAGTAAAGAAAATTGTCCTGAAACATTGGAAAGATTCATTGCTGCCTTCCTGTTCAGAATGGTTGAATGAGTTACTCTATAACCTAAGGGTAGAGAAAACTATGTCTAGTGTTTCCAATCATATGAAAACTTTTAAGAAAAGGTGGGAGAAACTTCAAGTTTTTTATACTATAAACTAATTAAGGAACACACAAATGTATAAATTGTAATTCACCTGTTTCATTTATTTGTTTATCTGATTGTATAGTGCAAGGCACAGGGGGGAGGGATAAAGGGGGACATAGCGGGATATAGGTTTAAAAGGGCAAGGGGGGAGAAATAGTGGATAGGAAGAAGGGGGGTAGGGGGGTAGGGTGGAAGGTTACTCTCTGATTTCCTGTCAAGTAACATTGTATTTGTATTTGTACCTTTTACTGTAATACTGAAAACTCAATAAACTTTGAATTAAAAAAAAAAGGAACCATGAATGGACTCTTCTTTTGGGAGGAGATTATAAACAAGGCAACTGTTAAGCTTATCAAGGAGAAATGTTATGATGGCCATTGTCTTCAATGGGACAATGACTCTAAACATATTTCACCCACACAGTTTTTTTTGCCAAGCACAGGAGTAGCTGGGTCAAAACACCACCAGAGTAATGCACCATTTAAAATACTGTGGGCCAGATATTCAAAACTTTGCTCTGGGGCAAAATTAGCACTGCCCGGTGGGCAAAGTTAGCCCGGAGCACAAAGCAAGCTGTATTCAAAAGGAATAGCCCAGGACAAACAGCCTCTGAATATAGCATGGGAATAAGATTGGGCAAACTGGGCTGGGAGTGCAAGGCAAACGTAGCACCTGGAATAAGACAGCTCTGAATATATCAACCAGGAAGTGCAGACCACAACAGCAACACAGTGCACAGTGACGTGAAGGTAGGTAGAGGCGACCTATGTGGCCAATGTGTGTTCCAGCAAATGCGTGGACCCAGTACAGCTGCAGAGAGCAGCCTATGGGAAAGTACATTGTGCAAAACAGTATAATATTCCCCGGACCGTCTGCGTGGAGCTAACGCATTTGCACGGGATTAGCGTGGAGCTAAGCTGTTTGTCCGGTGCAAACACATTTGCCCAGTGCTAAACTTTACCATATTCAAAAGTGACATGCAAATGAGCCTACTTAGGTAGTCTCAGGACAAACAGCCACATTAGCATCCCATTATGCCCTGATTTGCAAGCAGTTTGCCCAGCATTACTGCAGGGTCCCACAGCTCCACCTTTAGGTCAGTCTGAAAGCACAGGGGCTGGCCAGGTCTGACTGCAGCTCCACCTGTAGGTCAGTCAGGCAGTGCATGATGATAGCTGCAGGCTACATGTGAACAGTACAGCATAGCATAGCATAGCATATTGTACCCCAGGGGACAACACAGCATAGGCACAGGTGATGGTGGTGCTGCATGCAACCGCCACACTGTAGGTCATGCTACAGTGCACAGCAGACACTACAGTAGCAAAGGGGCCGGTAGTGTGAAGGACACAGCAATGCCTATGGTATGTAGGGCAGTGATGACCACTGCACTGTACACAGCGACAGACCCAGCTTGCAGGTGATTACTGACAGTGGACAGTACTGTTACACTGTTGTGTGATCCACAGATGCTGCACCTGTGGCATTTGATGCCCACAGTGACATATACATGGCTGGCTGTATGTGCTGTGGCATCTGTACAATTGTGCGGTATGTGGCTGGGGGGGGCACGTAAGATCCAACAGGCACACAGGTGGTGTGGTATTTCTACTACTGGTCTATGTGCGCTCCGTGATGTGTCCCAGCCTTGTGGCCACACCTGGGCTGTGGTGAGGTCTCGCCACCCATACACCCTCCCCTCAACGGCCACCATGCCCACAGTGCTGCATGTGTGTGCTGGTATCTGTTGGTTACCACAGACATATGGTCTGCAGGTGTGTGCTGTATGGCCACACTACCATGATGTACCCTGTGGGCCAGATCACCCCTTACTGCATGTGCTTGGCAGGGACTGGTGGCAGCTGTTGGCATCAAGGTGGTGCCATCAGTGAGCAGCATGTGTCCTCCATGTTTGGCATTTTTTAAGTGTCATAATCATATGTTAGGGTCGCGCAAGCCACACAGAAGCCATGCAAACACCGCACAAAGCAACAAAGTCATGCAAAGCTGTTTGCCCAGGGTTAAGACCAGCTTTTCCTGGGCTGTGATTTGTACCACGCTATGGGTCATACTTAGTCACGCTAAACACCTTAGTGCAGCACTAGTCGCTGAATATCTCATAGCACCTGTATTCATGTTCAGTTTGCCCCTTGCATAAAATTATGTTTTGTCTGCTGCTAATGCAGTTTGGGCATGTTATTTGGCCTTTTGAATATGGCAGACCCACACTAATCCCACACTAAACCCTCTCAAATGGTTTGCGCACCGCGCAAAGCTTTGAATATCTGGGCATGTGTATCATATTATTCATAAGATTCATAAGATAGATTTCAGGTACATATAGCATTAGCCTTATTAAGACCTGCACCATTCTAGTACTATTTGGCATTTATTTAGTGAGCAATGGTTATCTAGTGCATGCTTAAACTGCTTCCTTGAATTGCAGGACACCACACATTCTGGCAATGCATTCTGCTGTGTAATCACTCTCTGTGAAAACTAGTTTCCCCTTGGATTCCTGTTGTAAATATCACCTTTGAGCTGGTACTGGTGACCTCTGTTAGTTCTTTGGCCAAACCTTTTGTTTAAACCTACTCATTCCCAAAGATCAACCTCTCTAAAGGCCCTATGAACCAGGCACATATCGCCTCTAAATCTTATTATTGATGTACTGTACTATAAGCTTATACTTTGTAACACAATAAATTTCAAACAGTAATATTTTTTTCTCCTTCTGCTATAGAGTTCAAGACCTGAATTGATAGAGATGGTTTGGCATGCAGTGAAAACACACTTCTGTCAAAAAAACAAGCCTAGAACAAGAAGAACTGAAGGAAGGCATATTACAGTTTTGGAGAAAAGTAACACTAGCATAGTGCAGGCAAAATACTTAATATTTATAAAAGGTGTTGTCAGTCATAGTTGCCAGGACATGGTATGCAACTGGAGTGTAATAGCATTATGTAAAAGTGGTCTGCATATAAATGTGCTACATATTAATTTACTGAATACTGTATATCAAATGTATAATCAATATAGTACTGTGGTGTATGAAGTTTGAACCTCATATTACTAAAGTTACCCCTCCCAAGTGCTCCTCCAGCTCCTCAGTACTTCCTCCCCACATGTAGGCTGATTAGCAACTAGAAAATATAATTCCTGCTGAATGCAAAACTACTGTAGGAGCCACCTCACTTAAGTCATATAAGCAGCATGCAATGCTGTATGAAAAACCGTACACCTGAGAGAAACAGGAAAATGCAGGTAGTGCAGGCCCAAATTGGGTGCTGCCTCCAGCACGGATCCCATCTCCGCTGCCTCCTGAAGCCTTGCCTGATATGGTCGGCTCTAACTAAGCCTCCACCTGCGCTGCTCAGTTGGTCTACCTGAAAGGATGCTCCTCTACCCTGCAAAGTGCAGGCCCAAATTGAGTGCTGCCTCCAGCATGAATACTATCTCTGCTACCTCTGGAAGCCTTGCCCAGTGTGGTCAGCTCTGACTAAGCCTCCACCTGCACTGCTCAGTTGGTCTGCCTGAAAGGAAGCTCCTCTACCCTGCAAAGGTACGACAGGACTCAGCCATCAGGTTCAATTTTTGGTGCATTCCACAGCCACATCCTGATTGGACACTGCCCTCTGTTGCTGCATCGCGAGTGGCTTTTGCCCTGGCTAATTCCTCCTGATGCCACAATTGCTCCTTATACTTAAAATTACTGATTTTTATTTGTCTGTTTTTTAAATCAAAAAGGTTTTATTGATTTTACAGACATAATACAACTAAAAAACATTTGTGGTGAATAAGCCATAATACAAAACCCCAGAGAAATCAAAAGCCCCAAACCTTCCCCTCCCATCCCCCACCCCAACACCTTCCACCCCCGGCGAGGCATAAAATATGATTGAAACATGTGATTAAAACATATGTACCCAGCTATGAAGTCAGAATACAATCTGTACCTTAAGCATTTGTAAACTGTCGGGGAGCTCATTGTGACTAACAGGAAACAATCAAGACATATACAACGTATACAGTTTCCCCCATTTTTTATTAAATTATGGAATACGGTGTCTAACACTGGCAATTAACTGTTCTGCTCTGAGAGCAAAGGATATTTCATGCAACCATTCTGAATAAGTGATAGTTGTCTGGTCCATCCAATGCTGAAGGACAAGCTTCTTAACCGCCAAAGAAATGAGTTCCATGTGATACCCTCTTTCTCTAACCTGTATCTGCGAGTAGTCCCCGATAATACAACTAGCTTGGGAAAATAATCCTTGAAGACCCAAAAGTGGGTCAAGCTGGTGTTCAATTTACATCCACAGGGGAAATACCTTCTCACAGGATTAAAAAATATGTGTTAGGGAACCCTCTTCCTTATTACATCTAGAGCATGATGATGAGGAAAGATGACCCATTTTAGCTAACTTTACCGGAGTATAATACATGTTGTTTAAGATCCAATACTGGGTCAATCTGAACCTGTCTTGTGAGATGTAAGTATAAAGGTCTTTCCAAAGTTGGGGCAAATTAAGTTCTATATCAGGTAAGAGAGTGTCCCATATCTTTGAACCTACCAGGGAAGGGGTTGTGGACTGATAAGCAAAACCTTATATATTACAGAGATTCCATGAGGTTAACAGGCTGAACTGGAAATCTGTTGCAAGAACTCCCCAAACACAGAGGGTTGTGACAATTGCCCAAACAGTTTTTAATAAATGCCTGAGTTGATATACCTTGAAAGAGGAAGCTGACCTTAGACCAAATTTACACAATATCTCCTGTGAGAATGGTAGTACTGGAGTAGAAGTCTGAGACTTTAGAATCCTGGGGAATTCTTAGCCAAGATGTAGAAAGAGAATGGCCCCCTATCTTAATATCCGGATTAGAAAAAAAAGGTTGAGAGAAGTCCTTGGCTGAGAATAACTTGATATGTCCACCGAGCTGAGATAAAACTCTAAGGGAAATATCAATTGGGGAAGGATACAAGACTTTTGGTAGGACTTTTGCTGAGGAGTAAACAATCCCAGTGGGGTTCAATTTGGGAGTAAAGAATAGATTGGATTCAATTAGGAGCCAGATGGGGACATAATCTGCTTGTTGCTGGATTTGGGTTATAGACAACCATTTCCCATATTTATAAAGATGACTCGCCCAATAGTATAACATGAAATTAGGGAGACAAAGCCCTCCATATTCCTTGGGCAAACTTAACTATGGTATGACCTCCTGGAAGTTTTATCAAGCCAGATAAAAGAAGTGACATCAGCATGTATACATTTAAAGAAAGATAAGGACAACCAAACATTGAGCATACTGAGAGGGTAAAATAATCTCAGGAAAACATTCATTTTAATAATGTTGATCCTGTACCACAATGAGAGTGGGAGATTTCTCCAGTGTAGAAGATCCTGTTGGACAACGTTCCAGAGATCTAAAAAGTTAAGTTTCTGCATTAGAGATGGATCTGAAGTGAGGCAAACATTCAAGTATTTAATATACCAGGGAGACCATTTCATACCAAATTGAGCAAAGGGTTGTCTGGGTGTAATATGATTAAGGGGGTAAATTTCTGTCTTGCTCAAATTCAGTCTGTAATTCGAGTATTTTTCAAATGTATCAATTAGTTTCAGGACCTACGTTAGAGAGGAAACAGGGTTTGACAGGTGTAACAGGATGTCATCGGCATAAACCGATAACTGTAGGGTCTGGTTCCCAATAGGGATTCCGACAATAGAAGAAGAAGATTTTAATTACCTGATTAATGGCTCAAGATAGAGGTTGAAGAGGAAAGGGGAGAATGGGCAACCTTGATGTGTACCAGTGTATAGAGGAAAAGAAGAAGAATATACCCCACTACAGTGGATTTTAGCTGACAGAGAGGAATATAGAGTTCGAATCCATTGGATAAACTGGGAAGGAAAGCCCATTCTTTGCAGGGTTGCCCACAGAAAAGCCCAGTCCACCCTGTCAAAAGCTTTCTCTGCATCTAGAGAGATTAGTGCCATCGGAAGGGAGTTGGATTCCGCTGTCTGAAAAATATATGCAAGTTTACGAATATGGTCCGACGATGATCTGCCTGACATGAAGCCCACTTGCTCCAGACTAAGAAGACAGGTCCAGACCTTTTCTATTCTGTTGGCCAGGATTTTTGCTAAAATCTTTATGTCATAGTTTAGTAGGGATATAGGCTGGTAACTGGCTGGGCATGAAGGGGGATTTATCCGGCTTAAGAAGGAGAATAATAGTGGCTTCTAATAATGAAGAGTCCAAGACATCACCAGAGAGCATATAACGATAGAGGCAGAGAAGAATGGGGATCAGTTCCTTGGCAAAGGTCTTGTAAAAGTTGGAAGGGAGGCCATCAGGACCTGGGACTTTATCTAGAGAGATAGTGTTGATAGCCGATTCTATTTCCTGTTGGGAGAGTTCAGTGTACAAAAATTCCTGGTGCAAGGTTAATAAAGAGGGTAAGGCGGCAGAAGTAATGTATGCTGCAATATCTTCTTTGGGACGGGGAGGATACCCATGGGCCATAGACAGAAGAATAAAACTGTTCAAAGATGGTGACTATATCCCTTGGGTGGGTTTTAACTGTGCCATCAGGGGCCTTAATCGCAGGTATGTTTCTGGAAGCCTCTAGTTTCTGGAGGCATAAGGATAACAGATGGCCAGCCTTTTCTCCATGTTCTATGTACTTTGCCTGAGTTCTTAAAATAGCAAATTCCACTTTTTCTTGTAAGATAGAAGAGTATTTATTTCGTAGAGATAACAGGGTTGTTAACGAGGGGGGAGAATTAGTGGAAAGGGATTGCTCCAGCATGTGGATCTGAGCTAGGAGGGAAAGAGCCTGCGCTTCCCTCCATCACTTACGAGTGGATGCTAATCTTGTAAATTCTGCCCGAAGGAAACATTTTAGGGCACACCTTTCATGCTCTACTTTCCGGACTGAGTTGTAATTGTTCTCTATTAAGGACTGAATGAGGGTGGAGATTCTTGAGACTATATACTCGTCTTTAAGTAGCTGAGTATTTAGTCTCCATGACTAGTCTCTTTGATAATTGGCATCTAAAATTAGGGAAATTCATGCTGCTGCTTGGTCAGAGAGAACGATGGATTCTATCCCTGCATTATATAGACCATGAAGGGGAGAGCGGCTGATTACTATATAATCCAATCATGATGAAGAGTGATGAACTGTAGAGTAAAAGGAAAAGGTACGGGATAATAGATTCAATATTCTCCATGGATTGCATAAGCCTAAGAAATCCAGAAATTCATGTAGGGCTCGTTGTGCTGCTGATATTGGCCTTAGGGGGCCACTGGAATGATCTAAGTCCTGAGTGGGAGGGAGATTCCAATCTCCTCCTAAGATCATTGGTAAAAACAAAAAGGGAGACAATTTGTCCATGAGATCTGTAAAAATACTGGGATTCCCCCCCACTTGACTATAAACTGCCTAATATTAATTTCGCACATCCCAGCGTGCCTTTTACTAGAATGTATCTCCCCTGTGGTGTCGCAATGGACAGATCTGCTTGAAAGCGTATAGACTGACTAATCAATATGGCAGCCCCTCTACTGGCAGTCGAGCTTCCAGAGGCAAAAATTTGACCTATGTTTTGCCTACAGAGAGCAGCGGCCTCAGATGGGAGCAGGTGGGTTTCTTGAATAAAGGAAATACTGGATTGCAACGGTGGAAGATGTTTAAAAATTTGATACCTCTTGATACACTCACGAGCACCCCTGACATTCCATGTCAAAAGTTTTGTTATATTACTAGCCATAGCCATCATATAAAGTAATAAACGACCGGTAAACTGGATTCAGAATAATTGCCTCACCTCCCCCTACCCCACTTCCCCCCTACATAAAGTATTCTGTGTGCCTTCTATAACGAAACCATGTAATGATAGCCATGTAACCAGGTATACTACAAATGGGAAACAACTAGGGAAAAATGCATTTAAAAGGAAAAAATTAGATGTTTTGAAATAATTATAAGAATTGCATGTTATTAGAATAAACCCACCCTCCCTCCCACCTGTGAAAACCTCTTAGTAACTAACTTACCCCCCTTACTAAACAACTCCCTCCCCTCCTCTTCAATAACCTATAACTATATACACTGGTCACCCCTTGATCCAAATGAAAAAAGCTGGATGGAACTAACACAAACATGGGAGACCAACCCTCTGCGGTCTCTATAAACACTCTCCCCAGGTCTAAAAACACACCATATGGATAATAGGCTAATCTTAAACTAAAGTAATAATTGCAAACTCCACTATTCCAGTATATTAGAAGTAAATGAAGTGTTATGAGACTGAACCCCCCAAAAATGAGTACGCTGTGCAGCTCTCCCTGAGCCTGCACTGTCCAGAGCACCCCGCTCCCCCCTCCCCACCACTTGCTTTTAAAAGATACCGAATCCCTTGTCCTAAATGTTGAAAGAATAGGTACTCCACAAGGGAGTAGGTACCAAACTCTTAGAAGCAGGAGAATAATAAGAAAAATAACCTTGAAAGACCTGAGGTACTCCCCAAGGTAGTGACCCAAGCCTTAACCCTACGAGAAATTATTACCCCTCAAGAAAATAAACTTGTTGTCCCTCCCAGACCGTTCGCATTGAAAGTCAGTGCTGGACTTGCAGACAGCAAGCATTCTAATTGTGGTAACAGGACCCTCAAAAATAAGTAACAGTTAGTTACAAAAAGGAAAAAAAACACCTACTTTATATGGTGTGGGGTGTACTTGCCAACAGGTATTGCTCGGTGAATCGAATAGGGGAAATGCCCAGGGGAAAGTTATCAGGTTGGATCCAAGGGCAGTCCTGATCAAAATCTGTCCCCTAGTAAATTGCACCCAAACAAAGGTTCCAGCCAGATGTCTCGAGCCCTAAGTGTGGACTACTCCCCCTAGTACTGACAGCAAGAAAATGGTCGGACAAAAAACCTGAGAATCACCGCACCCTTCAAGAAGCCCCAGAACCCTTATAAGAGCACATTTCTAATGCAAAAAGAATTATCAGCAAAACAGCAATTCTGATAAGTCAATGAGAAAATAAGTCCCACAGCAGGTAGACACCAGAAGGTTTTAAATGAAGTGATCAGCCTGGTTTAAACAGTTCGGGTAGCTTGGTAATGAGGTCAGTCAAAGCTTGTTGTGGTGATTCGTAGGAGATCCAACTGCCCGAAATGGAGACCTGTAGTTTGGCTGGGCATAACATCTTGAAAGGAATGCTGACAGCCACTAACTTGGTGACTGTGGGGTGGGAGATGGCCCGTTTCTGATGAACTTCATATGGTAGATCTTGTGAAATTCGAAGCATGACTGTTTTTCTATATAGCTCAGGAGAAGATGAAAATGATAGGTCGAGGTGGGTCTCCCGGCTGGGGTCTGGGTCTGAACGAGCGGTGGTAGCGTTCAATCTGGTAGCTGGTGTGGAGTGGTGAGGGGCCTACCACTTTCTCCAGGAACCTTTGAAGGAATAAAACAATGTTGGAGCCTTCTTCTTTCTCCGGGAGGCCCATAATTAATATATTATTCCTCCTGCTTCTCCCCTCAAGATCTTCAGTCTTCATTTTCAACTTTTGGATTTGTTGGCGCAACAATACTAACTCAGGATCTTTTTTGTCTCTCCAGTTCTCCACCGATTTGATTCGGGCCTCCGAATCCCCAACTCACTGGGTAAGATCAGTCATGTCACTTCTTAGGGATTTTAATTCAGTGGCAATATCATGCAGAGTTTCCTTGAAGGGTTTGACTACTTTTAGGAACCGTTCTTCCATAAGTGGAATTGGCTGAGTTGGCAATGTTCCGCATTTCCCCCCCATGCTTTGGGTTTTTTTAAGGGGTATCTTCTCAGACAAGGGAGGTGGCATATGTTTTAATTGGGCCTGCTTCATTTCAACATCCATCATAGGGTGAACGTCCTGATAGCAATGCAGAAGAATGCCCAAATCTGTTGTTGAAAGCAGGAGCCCTAATGTAAAGCAACTATTTCAGAAGAAAAGCATTCAAAAATTAATGGAAATAGTAGTGGAAAGAATGGAGGAGCGGGAGCTCCAAACCACTGCTGCTTCTAGGTCGCTTGCATCACGTGACCTCCTGTTTTTTTTTTTGAAAGGGCTGTGAAGTTCTTGATCTTAGTGATGTTACTATATTCAAGCTAATCCTGATAAATTACTGATTAATTCATTTGTTTCTTAAAGGTTTTAAAAATATTTTACATTTCATATAGTATAACTTTAAAGCTGTTAAATAGGGTTAGCATCAAATTCAATATAGCCTTACAGCTCCCTCCCAGACTCAGTGGCAACAAGACCATCTTTTCAACTGCAAATTCATTTTCATTCCTTATTCCTTGGCCATTTTTACCCCTTTGTTAAGTTAATCTATAAACCCATACATCTTATACCGCCTGCTGTTCTTCTGTCTCTGCTGTTGTGTCCTACCGCTACCCAGAGTTCCCTAGCTACTATTTAATTTCTTGCTTGTCTCTTTTCCCCTCAGTGCAGGCCCAAATTGGGTGCTGCCTCCAACATGGATCCCATCTTTGCAGCCTCCTGAAGCCTTGCCTGGTGTGGTTGGCTCTAACTAAGCCTCCACCTGCACTGCTCAGCTGGTCTGCCTGGAAAGAAGTTCCTCTACCCTGCAAAGGTATGACAGGACTCAGCTATCAGGTTTGATTTTTGGCATGTTCCACAGCCACATCCTGTTTGGACACTGCCCTCTGTTGCTGCATCTCGAGTGGTTTTTCCCATGGCTAATTCCTCCTGATGCCACAATTGCTCCTTGTACTTAAAATTACTGTAGTTTTTTTTTGAAAAAGCTGTTAAGTTCCTGATCTTAGTGATGTTACTATATTCAAGCTAATGCTGCTAAATTAATGATTAATTCATTTGTTTTCTTAAAGGTTTTAAAAATATTTAACGTTTCATATTGTATAATTTTAAAACTGTTAAATAGGGTTAGCTAGTGGCTAGTTTTCCATTAGCAGGTTATACAGATCTGCCATTAGAGGGATCTTGTTCTTACATTTAAGAAAATCTACCCTCGTATTTGCGATGCCATGGCATGCTTCTTATACTCAAGCCTTTTCTTATTCCTAACCACCTTATCCATAGTGGCTTACCACAACAAAGAACAAGGATCAGGTCCACCTCTGGAAATTTCCAATCCTGTAACCAGAACCTTATTCCACTGCACCTACTCTTATCTAATATGTCCACCTCCCTTTATCCTTGGCCCATATCCTTCACCCTTACACTTTCTGCTCCCCTCATATATGTTGATCAGAGCACTCTCCTTAGCTTCCCTTCACTGCCGTCCTAGCATTACGTCGTACGCATCATCACCTTAAGGAAGGACGCAAAGGAAAAAAACACTCCTATCCTGCAAAAACTGGATCAAGAAACTGCTTCTCTTGCTCCTTCTCTGTTCAGGTAACGTGGAGCTAAACCCTGGACTCCCATTACCACTTACATCTCCCGCAAAATTTGCATCTGCACCCAGACTTAAGTTAATGTTAGTCAATATATTGAGCCTCGCAAAAAAGTTTGATCAGCTCCCAGTATGGATTGCCCATACTGAGCCGGACCTCATTATTATAACCGAATCTTGCCTCAAAAAGTCAAACAGTGATCAACAAGTCTCCCTTTCTGGCTACAATCTGCAAAGGGCAGATAGGGAAGCCAGAGGGGGCGGTGTGGCCATCTACACTAAATCTAAGTTTACAGTCAGTGATATTCACTGTAAATCTAAACCTAAGGGGTACAAAATCGTATCTCTCAAATTACACCTTCCATCCACTGAATGTCTCACTATTATTGGTGGTTATCGCCCCCCCATCTGGTGGCACTGACATCCTCATCATACTTAGAAACATAGAAACATAGAAACATAGACTTTGACGGCAGATAAGGACCTCTAGGCCCATCTAGTCTGCTCATTTCCCTACCTACAGGATAGGCCGCAGATCCTAGTTAACCAACAGCCTATTTCTTCCTACCCCCCACAAGAATTGCCTTATGTCTGTCCCATGCATTCTTGAATTCTCCAACAGTTTTGGACCCCACAACCTCCTCAGGAAGGCTGTTCCATGCATCCACTACCCTCTCTGTGAAACAATACTTCCTCACATTGCCCCTGAACCACCCTCCTTCTATCTTTAAATTGTGTCCCCTTGTTCTTGCAAGTCTCTTTTTCTGAAAGATGCTACCCTCTTGGACTTTGTTGAGTCCACTGAGGTACTTAAAAGTTTCTATCATGTCCCCCCTCTCCCTTCTTTCCTCAAGAGTATACATATTAAGCTCCTTTAGTCTCTCCTCATATGGCTTCTCTTGCAGACCCTGCACCATTTTAGTTGCCCTCCTCTGGACTACCTCTATCCTGTCTATGTCCTTGCGGAGATGGGGTCTCCAGAACTGGACACAGTACTCAAATGGGGTCTCACCAACTGTCTGTACAGAGGGATAACAACTTCCTGTTTTCTGCTGATGATGCCTCTCCTATACATCCCAGTATACCCCGGCCCTCCCTACTGCCTTCTCACATTGCTTGCTAACCTTAAGGTCATCTGATATGATTACCCCCAGGTCCCTTTCCTGTTTTGTTGTTGTTACTACCTCCCCACCCATTGTGTATTCTTCCCCGGGTTCTTGTTTACCAGGTGCATTATTTTGCACTTTTTTGCATTGAATCCTAGCTGCCACACTTCTGACCATTCCTCCAACCTTGCCAAGTCCCTTTTCATCCTTTCCATGCCTCCTTGTGTATCAACCCTGTTGCAGATCTTTGTGTCATCTGCAAAAAGGCATACTTTTCCTTCCAGTCCCTCTGAAATGTCACTGATGAAGACATTAAAAAGGACTGGACCCAATACTGAACCCTGCGGTACCCCACTAGTAACCCCCTTTCTTCAGAGTGGACTCCATTTACAATTACCTTCTGTGTCCTGTTGTCCAGCCAGTGTTTTACCCAGGCTACCACCCTGGGACCCACTCCAAGGCTGGTTAATTTAACTATTAATCTTTTGTGTGGGACTGTGTCAAATGCCTTGCTAAGGTCTAGGTAGGCCATGTCCACAGCCCTTCCCTGGTCTACTATTTTGGTCACCCAGTCAAAGAAATCTATTAAATTCGTCTGACATGACCTTCCCGCTGTGAACCCATGCTGCCTTGGGTCCTGTGCTCCACTGGCCTCTAGGTACTCAACTATTCTTTACTTCAGAAGTGACTCCATCACTTTCCCTACCACAGAGGTCAGACTGACTGGTCTGTAGTTTCCTGCCTCTGTCTTGGTCCCACTTTTGTGAAGGGGAATCACATCCGCCTTTCTCCAGTCCTCGGGTACCACACCATCCTCCCATGATTTATTAAAAGAGTAGCCAGTGGTTTCACTAGTTCCTCCCTTAATTCTTTTAGAATTCTGCGGTGAATTCCATCAGGACCCATTGCTTTGTCCACCTTCAGTTTTAGGAGTTCTTGCAGAACCCTTTCTTCTGTGAAAGGACTGGGATCGACCCCCCTATCCAGAGTGCTTCTGTTAATTGGATTAGGCACTTCCCTTCCTCTTTTGTGAATACTGAGCAGAAATATTCATTCAGTATTCCTGCTTTTTCACTGTCCCCCTCTGCTCACCCACCGTTCATTCTATTCAGCCTCACTATCCCTCCCTTTGTCTTTCTACGCTCGCTGATGTACCTATAAAAGGTTTTATCCCCCTTCTTAACTGAGTTGGCTATCTTTTCCTCAGTTTGGGCCTTTGCTATTCTGACTTCCCTCCGTGCTTCCTTCTGCCTTAACTGGTACAGCTCTCTGTCCTGCTCCTTCTGTGTTTCCTTATACTTCCGGAATGCTATCTTTTTCTTCCTGACTTTCACAGCCACCTCTTTTGAGAACCATAGTGGCTTTTTCTTTCATTTTGATTTGTTTATTTGCTTCACACAAAGGCTTGTTGCCTCTGTGATGGCAGTTTTGATAATTCCCCATTGTTGCTCCACACCTCCTTCTAGCCTGTTTGCTAGTGCTTTTCTGAGGCACTCTCCCATCTTGCCAAAGTCAGCCCTCCTAAAGTCCAGTACCCTCACTTTTGTATGGCTTGACTCTGTAGCTGAGTTTAACGTGAACCACACTGTTTGATGGTCACTTGTCCCCAGATGGCAACCCATCTTAAATCCTTAATCACCTCCACCAACACTGAAACTTTAATACTTGGGGATTTCAATATGGACTAGCTTACCCCCAAGTCGCACAGTCTACAATCCTACTGTGATGAAGTCAGCTTAGCCCAGTTATTCGGTGAACCCACTAGAACCAATACATCCAATCCCGACAACAGTTCTCTCCTTGATGTCATACTTTCTATGCATCCCCACAAAATGCTTCACTCTGCAGTCTTCCACAATGATATGAGTGATCATGGGGTGGCTGTTTGTACAAGATCACAAATTATAGCCTGACAGCAACCAACACTCATAACCAAGCAGTCCTTTCACAAGTTTAATGCATTAGACTACTTATCCGACTTGAACAAAATTAGATGGCAAGACATCTACCTTGCCAAAACAATCGATGAGGCAGTCACTGTTCTTAATGAGAACCTCACCACGCTGGTCAACAAGCATGCGCCTTTGAACAAAGTCAGAGTGCGTAAAACATCCAACCCATGGTTTACATCAGATCTCAAGGCTACACTCTTACGCTGTGATAAACTCTGGGCTAAGGCTGGAACATCCAAAATCCCAGCTGACTGGCATACATTCAGAGCAGCTAGAAACACCTGTGTTAAACAAATCCACGCAAGCAAAGCCAATTATTATGTCTCCACCCTTGAACAGGCAAAAGGGAGTTCCCAAAAAATCTGGAAGACACTCAAGTCCATCGAAGGTCAGCCTGTAGCCCCCTCTAACCCACTGAAGATCCTCAGCAACAGTAGGGCTGTGGAAAACAGATGCCAAATCCTCGAGGAAATCAACAATCATTTTGTAACTGCAGGCCTAGCTTTCGACTCTTCGACTTATGCAGCCTGTGGTAGCAAACAAGACTGTAATAATAGTTACTCACAAACTTCGACTGGCCCACTCCAGTTGTTCCCACTTAGCTATAAAGAAGTCGAAGATTCACTTCTTAACATAGACATTTGAAAAAGTGCAGGGGACAATGGTCTAGAACCTTTTTTTCTTAAACTAGGCTATCTCAACCTCACTGCCCCTATCCTCCACATATTCAGTCTTTCCATTTCCACTGCCACTGTTTCCTCTTTCTGGAAATCTGCCCACGTCCTCCCATTATTCAAGTCAGGGGACCCATGCAACCTAAACAACTATAGGCCCATCTCAATCTTACCTGCCCTCTCCAAAGTCCTTGAAAAGCTAGTTTACTCCCAAATGAAACTCTATTTCAAGTCATCTTCAATCCTGAACCCTGTGCAATCCAGCTTCTGGCCCAACCATAGTACAGTCATTGTTCTAGCCAAAGTTACCAATGAATGGATCACAGCCATGGACTCCAAGAAAGTTACTGGAGCAGTATTTCTAGATCTCAGCGAAGTGTTCGACACTGTCGACCACAATCTATTAGTCTCAAGCCTAATAAAAGTAGGTGCCACCCGCCTTGCTGCCCAGTGGTTTACCAGCTACCTATCTGGAAGGACCCAGAAAGTAAAAGCTGGTGGCCTCTTTTCTGCATTCCTTCCAGTTGTTAGGGGAGTCCCACAAGGCTCCATATTAGGTCCCATCCTCTTCTCCCTGTACATCAATAACCTTGACACATGTATATCCCAGTCCCATCTGCATTTCTTTGCTGATGATACTGTACTGTATACATCAGGCCCTACACTGGCTGAAGTGAGGGATGTACTCCAAGCTGACTTTGCACAACTAGAAATCAACCTAATCAATGCCAAACTACTCATCAATGCCAAGAAAACTAAGGCCATGATCTTTTCCCCAAACACCACCTCCACTTCCCTTACAAACACGCACAAAGAATTCATCACTACCTCCCTAGGTGAGCCCCTTGAAATAACCTCCAAATTCAAATATCTTGGTATGTGGCTAGACAACAAGCTTTTCTTTCATGACCACCTCGACGATCTGGCAAAGAGGCTAAAAATTAGGCTAGGTTTCTTCTTCCGTAACAAGTCCCTCTTTCCATTGGATACCAGAACTAGGCTGGTCCAGGCCACTTTCTTGCCACTACTCAACTATGGAGATCTAATCTATTCCTCTGCAGCAGCCTCAGGGCTCAGCAAACTAGACGTCCTCTACCACCGCACCATAAGGTTCATGACAAACCTACCCTACTGAACCCACCATTGCGATTTGTACCTAGCCACTGGCTGGACATCACTCTCAACTAGACGTATGCTTCATGCTGTTATCTGGACTCTTAAGCTACTCCTGAACAAGCTCCTGAACTAACTCACAACCCTTTTCCTTATTTCCCATAGCACCTACTCTCTTAGGAAAAATGACCTCCTCCTCCTCAATGTATCGAGAACTCACACCTCACTTGGCAAGCGGGCCATATCGAGCGTACTCCCAACTATCTAGAACCAGCTCCAAGGTGTACTGTAGCTTCCCGGTACTGTCCCTGTCAGCCTATTTAAAAGGTTGGTTGCAGCAAAAGTAAAAGATACATGCAGCTGCTTCTAAATCCTAGCTCACTGTTCTAACCCTAGCCCACTGCTTCCTCTTACTTACCTAGAAATTAGCTGTCTTGTTACTCCGAAACAAGCACTTAGTACCTTTTTTCTATACTTGTATTTTTCTCTGTCATTGTCATTTTTATGCAACATGTTGATGCTTGCCCATAATTCTGTACTTGAATTTGTACTGTTTTTTCGATTATGCAATCTGTAACTACCTATCTGTGTCAAAGAACCTCCGTGTGAATGAGCTTGCTCAATGGAGTTTTCCTACAATAAACTTGAAAACTTGAAAAAACTTGAGCTTGAAATCCACAGCCTCATTTTCCCAGAGATTTCTGCTACAGGTGTTTTTTTCTCTCTGTGCTTGCATATGAACATTAAATGAGTACTGCAGTTAGAATTTGTGAAAATGTGTTGTACAGAGTGTTTTGATTTGTGTTTGTAGTCCTAGTGTGTCCTTTCCTTTGTCTGCTATTAGGAAGTCTTTTCTAAATTAGCCTGCTAGTTTTACGGTAGTTTTATGGCCCCTGGGAATCTCCATCATTGCATAGTTTATTGCACTTCTTGTTCCAACAACGCCTCCTGTCATGTGTGAGAGTGATATATCTGGGACCATGGATTCAGCAAGCACTGGTTTAGAGTCAAATGTATAACAGCAGTGCTGTGATATTAAGTAACTTTGCTTATCCAATGAGCTCGAATGGCTACATTTAAAGTTTAGGAAATACTTGAAGGCTTATTTAGTATGTTATTCTGTAAGAAAACAGCTAGAGTCTCTACTAATTTTAGCATTGATGATCTGGATTGATTTGTGTGCTTTTTATGGCTCTGGATAGTTTGATAAAATGAAAAGTTTTAAAAACAAAACATCTACTCCTGCTGGCTAGACCCAACACACACATAGAAAACAAAAATATTGAATTAGAGCTATTTAGTGGAGGGCAGAACATCAGGCTCCTACCTCTACAAGTACTTGCTGAAATGGTGGTCTCAGACGTATCACTGTGACATGGAGCAGGAAGAATTGTAGGGAAAGAAGTGCAATAATCTTTGCTAAGATGGAGATCCCAGGGGCCATAAAACAACTATATAACAAGCAGGCTAACTTAGAATGAACTCTTAATCACAAACAAAGGGAAGAACACACTCGGGCTACACACACTAATCAAAATACTCTGCACAACATACGATTTTGCAAATTTTGACTGTAGTACTCCTTTAAGTACTGTTTGTAAGGTCCAAAAACACAAACAACACACCAAAAATGATAGCTGTGAAAGGTTTTGTTAACTGTGGTTATGATTAACAGGATTGTAGATGGTTCCTTTAGAATGCAGAAGCTCTACAGTTATTTCAATAATAACTGTTGTAGTTCAATTTTGAGCTACCATTGCTGGTGTGTTGCATAACACACAATATGTTAGCTATCATCCTAACAAAAGACAACACAAAAGAAAATATGCATACCAATACAGTGTAGCATATGTTCCATATCTCACAGGCATGTGTGGGTCAGGGAAGCATTGTAAACAGTGTGGCCAAAAAAAAGGAAACTCCTAGCCATAGTAGGTTCCCCCTCACTCCTCCACCAGTCCAAAGGCAACACAGAATCTGCGGCACTTCTACTGTAGCATCAACTTTGGTCACCTCTTTCCCTTCTCTAACCAAATTAGGGCACATAAACACCTGTAGTACAATACTTGGTGACCCCAGCAAGCAGAACTCAGGCCACTGTTCTCTAAATAAACCTGGACTGGCCCGTGAAAAGGCAGCAAACATAGATTATATTATACAAATTTAAAAGAAATTATTATAAATATTATAAAAGATAAGCAATTAGTGAATAAATGAAGTATTCTATCCCACCAGGACAACTAGGCTTGTTTTTAGATCCCCCACCAGGAGGGCGCTAGGATTAAAGTGATAAGCTATTGCAGCAATGTAGCCAACAAGGCAAGTAAAATTTGATTCCCATAGGAGAACAGCACTGAGCCCGTTAGCAAGGCCTCAGAAATTAAATGATTCCACAGCCAGAGAATTTTCCACAGACCCTTGTATCATTCCGTGGAATATATTTACTGCCACAGAATCTAGTGTTCATGGTGATCTTCTGTTTAAATGTATAGCTTTTCATAGTGCCTGACATTTCTCCTTGTTTATCCTGAAGCCCCTAGACTTACACAGGAGCCTGTAAGCCCTGCTCTAGAAACCAGGACTAAAGTGCTGTGAGTCGCAGAGGCGTAGGTCAGGAAGTATAGGTAGACAGGGAGAAGTCATAAAATTCTCAAGTAGCAGTAGCGTTTTATTATTATAAATAACAACAAAATAAAACCCAGGGTCGTTCTTCATACAGGCAGTATAAACAAAGTTCAACATCTGAGTGTCTCTCTCAGTTTAAATCTCAGTCTTTATGACTCTTCCAAAACAAAACATTGCTTTCTTTTTATAAGATGACTTTTCTGGAAGTTTAAAGGCTGCAACCTGATTGTTATAAGTTGCAACTCCTGTTTCTCACAAAATGTACTAGAACTATGTCAGTTTCTTTCCTAAGGTCAACTTGAAGAGCACATCTAGGGCTGAATTCTCAAAACACTCTGAAAGTGCAAAACCATCTGCAAGTCCACAAAAGTTCTACAGTTGTGGAAACAAAGGGGAAATTGCGCTGAGTGGTATACACAAAACTTCTGCAGCTGCAGAAAAAATACACTGTGGAAAGAAGTGCAGCTACGGAAGTTCCTGAGGGAAAAAAAAGGCATTGAAAAGTATGGCATATCCCTTTAAAGGCTATTCTCAGCCAGCGTTTTTTCGCAGTTCTGGAAAAAATGTTGCACACACGCTGCACCACAGAGAGTGAGGCGTAACTCTTCCTGAGCAAAATGCAGTGTACCAACAATTGAGATACAATTATAGTGGAAGTTTAGGCACCAAGCAACAACAAATCAGTGGGTGTATAGTAGTGTCAGTTGTTACAACAAAAATAGCACACATTTGCATTGAAAGGCAACAAACCACAACCACTAGACTCAGTGTAGCTCATGAAGGAGCCCCACAGGCAGTGCAGGAAGAGCTGGTAACAGCCTGCAGTGAGTGCTACTGAAGCAGGCAACATAAACACTCCAGGGAGAGACACAACCATCAGTTCCACCATGCATTACAGACAGCCACTGTGGTGCATGGTCCTGCTGGTATCAGTGGTGTTGCAGTGGTCCCAGTTGTGAAACTGGCTGCTGGTCTCTCAGTAAGTACTTTCTGCTGCATCTATGGCAAGACTGTCAAAGTCTGCTGCTCCAGTTAAAATGGATCACCTATTGCTGTGCCTGCTGAGCCTTTTCCTCAGCTGCAGATCCATGCTTGTGAATTTTCAGCAGCTGCGGAAAAAATGTTGCTGATTTTCAACACTTGCAGATTTTTTCAACTTGCCTGTTTTGCGATTTTCCTCAACTGCTGAAATCTTCCTTGTGATTATGCCGCAACTAAATATCCGCTGTGCTGCAAGACATTTTTCTGCAACTAGAGAATTGTTTGCTCTCTTTGAGAATCCAGCCCCTAGTCTTTGACAGGTGCAACAAAATAGAACATTCTGTCCCAGAGCTGGTCTCCTGTTGACAATTCTGTAAATGCGCTTGTAGAGGTCAAAATACATATTAAGGTTAAATCCCTGTGTTCCAGATTGACATCTCCTCTAATACACCCAGATAGCTTACTGCAATCATTTCAAACAACATAAATGTGTACGTTTACAAACCAAGGAATCCGGAGGCCCAATTCCAAATGGGCTAAGAATGTCGCAAGTGACATACATCCGGGACAAATGATGCAAAATGCAGGTGGCGCCTGTGACTTGTGACGTGATATTCCAGAAGGAAGGCTGCACCCATGGATGCAAGGACTGTGCCAAACAGGACTTACAATCACCTTGCATCCTAGAATCCATGTGCCAATGCATAATTTGACATGTGCATATGAGAGCTATACCACAGATGGTATTCTAGAACAGAAGGAGCAAGCACCTACATCAAAACAAGGTGGTACAAGTTAGACCTGGCTGGAGGTGGTCTAAGCAGGAAGCAGCATATAAAAGCCCGCCCCCAACAACAGAAGCTAATGTTGTGACAGTAGTGTGTTGAGAGACTCACAGCAATAAACAATGTCAGCACCACTAGCCGTACTGGGCATTATGATGGCAGAACGCCACCAGTGAAGGCATGCCAGGCAGCATGGCAGGATCCTGGGGAATGGTGCACCACAGCCACAGGTGACAGTGCCAAAGAGACCTGTGCCATGTGTGACACATACACAAAAGTCCTTTGAGGAGCTCACAGAAGAGCAATGTATTGCGCGCTACCGCCTGAATAAGAATACCGTAAGGGAGCTGTGCCAAGAGCTGTGGGAGGACCTACACCGTGCTACCAACAGGGGACATCCACTACATGTGGCGATGCAGGTCAGTGCAGCACTATGTTTCCTGGCCACTGGTACCTTCCAGATCCCCACAGTGACACAGTGGGCATATCCCAGCCTGCTGTGTCAAAGTCCTTTAGGAGATTCCTCACAGCCCTGATATGATGCACTGCAAGGTACATCAGCTTACCACAGGATGCACAACAACAGTGCTATGTGAAGCAGGCATTGTATACAGTGGCACAGTTCCCCCGTGTGTTTGGGGCACTTGGCTGCACACATGTGGCCATCAGGGCACCAACAGCAGACGGTGAGGTGTACATCAACAGAAAAGGGTAACACTCCATGAACATTCAGTTGTATGTGACAGTGACTGTCGCATACTGGATGTGGTGGATAAGTACCCTAGATCCTGCCATAATTCACACATATTCTGCAACAGTGGCCTACACGAGGCATTCAAGAGAGGGGACATTACAGGTGGATGGCTGATAGGTAGGCACCGGTGCTATTAATACTAGCAGTAGAGCGAATGAGTGAAAGGGTGTGGGACATGCAGACATAATGTGGACAGGGGTGTACGCATAGGGAAGCATGACATGGGAACAGGATGCACAGTCAACGCAAATTACAGATGTGACAGCCGAACAGACATGTGGCACAGCACACAAGGGATTCATGCATGGCCATGGACTACACACAGTATACAACCCACAGGCATGTGTGAGTCACACATGACCACATGACAGCCATGATGTGCATGTACATGGGCCTGTGTGTGTGTGTGTGTGTGTGTGTGTCACACAGTAGGGATCAGATGTGTGCAGTGCAGCACATCAGAATGGGCAACTAACCTGTAATGGTCTCCAACCTCAGTAGGAGACAGTGGATACCCCCAGCTGCCATGGCTGATCACACCAGTGAGAACTCCGCAGACTGCAGCAGAGGTGCATTACAATGAGACTGTATCCAGCACAAGATACGCAATTTAGCGCACATTTGGGTTCCTAAAGACCAGATTCAGATTCCTCGACCGATCGGCTGGTGCGTTGCAGTACAGCCCTGAGATGGCCTGCAGGATTGTGCTTGCTTGCTGCATCCTGCATAACATAGCACTGTCACATCGTGTGCCACTGCCTGACACAAACCAGGAAGATGATGTTGCAGCGGAAGGAGATGGTGAGCCTGACAGCATGGCAAGTGAAGCAACACATGGGGGAGCGTCGGCAGGACACCATGCAAGGTGGCATTCATGTCATACTACATCAGTGATCCACCACCACACACCATGGGTACAGCTCTGCAACACCCATGTCCACCACAGTGACCCCACAACACCCTACAGATGCGCCTAAGGGTAGTCACGGACCACCGGATACACACACTCTGAGACTGGCCCTTACACCACACCTGGCATTCCGTACACAACCACAGCACAATACCCTAGACAGGCAACTCCACAAGGTGTACAACACAGCACTGACAGGTGCAAACACAGACCAACAGTGCATGTGATGTTAGAGACATTGTTGGTGCAGGAACACTTGTCAACAGTCAGCACACAGGACAGTGGCACAATGTGTAGCTGTTGCCACCAGGGACCAGACACCTGCCATGGTCACTGGTGCATGGTAACAGTGATGCCATGACAGGTACACAGCACTGAGCAGCACATTCCTGTTGTTAGATGGTGGGAAGACCCACCATGTTGAGGTGCAACTGGTGCCACCCGCAGGGCCCTGTGTGCCATCAGGTGGAATGGTACCATACAGGCCCATTGATACCACAGTGATATGACAGACATAGTGAGGTGGTATGTGTACAGTGCCCACCACAGAGGGCTGACACCAGTGCAGTACACCATGATGTCATGCACACTGTGTTGTGACCGCAGCTGTGGGGTGAACAGCTGTCACACATGGTCCATGTGCTGGATGTGGACACATATACAACAGGGCATATCTGCTACATGTATGTGACCACATGTGCATATTGGCAGGCACACATAAACACACGTACACACGCACGGCACACAGTCAGTAACATGCAGACAGCACCCAGGGAAACTGATAAGGTGTGAAAAGTACAACATTTATTCAGCATAGTGTAATGATAACAACAACCACCACCCTTCCGGTAACAACAACACAAACAATGGGTAAGTAAAAATGAACATTAACAAATAGCTACGCTAAACATTGTAACTCCCCCAAAAACAACACTAACAATGGCTATGTACATATACAACATCCATAAAAAGATAAGGTAGAAACTGTAAACCCCCCCCCCCAGTTAACAAGAACACATTCAATGGAATTCTAAAATATAGAAACATAACGGCCCTGCGAGCAATGGAATGCAATAACCCCCTTCCCCAACACAGCACAGCACAGACACAGTGCACTAAAACTACAACAGGTACTACCCTGGAACATATGTTTATGTATCCCTTTCCCTATCAGTCCCACAGGGTGGTTAGCAGGGCCCCAAAGGAACCGTAGAGGTGGACAACATCGCCCATTATGGTGGCAACAAGTTGGGCGAGGACATGATCCCTGTTGATGGGCTGGACCTGTTGGACAAGGTCCTGTGGTATATGCTCAGCCACAGCCTACTGGTTATGTTCTGCTGCAGGTGCCTCGATGTCCACCTCCAGGGCCACCTGGTGCTGGTCGTCCATGGCATCATCTCCACTGTGCCCTGCTGCTATGTCCTCCACCAGCACAACCTCCTCCCCTGCACCTGGCTTGATGCAGGTGACATATCCCCCTCCTGCATGTCCTGCCCCTCATGCACATCAGTGGCTGTGCCTCCCTGCTGGCTGTCCTCATTATGACAGGCACTGTCCATGTTCCCCTCAGTTATGTAATGCACAACATCCCCAGAGTACTGAGGAGAGCATGCCACGTTGTCATCCACTTCCGGTGCCACACGGTCCATGTTGTCATCCACCTGCTCAGCCACCTGGCCCTGCATGGTGCCCTGGTCCACGACATCCATACCAGAAGGTTCCAGCCTCTCTTGTTCTGTGTTGTTCTCCTCATCCTCATCCACATCCTCATCCTCTGTCTCCGGTGGCAGTGAGCGGGCCCTGCGGTGACTTCGCCATGTCCAGAGTGCATTTGCCCTGGCATCACTCATCTTCTGTTCTGCCATGGCACGTAGCAATGTCCTGTGGTGAGGTGGAACATGGGTACATTCATCTGCAATGTTGGAATGACACATGTCAATGGCTGTCATGGCACCCCCTTTGTTGCCCTGACACCAGCGCATGTGTGTGACCTTGTGCTGCCCATGTGTTCCACAAGACACATCGCAGTCAACATGCTGTACCTGAGTGCCACACCCTGCCCCCACACTACGCCTGCCCAACCCACTGCATCCCGCACTGTAGAATGTGTCACAATGCAGTGTCTCCATGCACATCTAGGACCCATGTTGACCCAACACACCCACATGGCCAGATGATCCAGCAATGATCCCGCCTGCCAGGGGATGCCCCATATGCACACTGTACCCCATAGTCATATTCCATACACTGTCACCCCAACCATAACCCATACTGGACATTGTAGGCACCTACCATGCCTCCTGTGTCTCTGCACATCCTCATGTGGTCCTCCATGCCGTCCATCCCCTGCATGCCTCCCATGTGGACCCTGAATTGCACCGCTTCGACTTCTGTAGACAGATAACACATTGATAGCTGTGTATTTCACATGGGCATGTTGTCTGTGACATAGATGTGTGTATGTGTGCCTACCTGGTGCCATACCCACCTTCAACAGGTTGCTGGCCAATCCGTATCTCCACATCCCTCCATTCAGCCATGGACATGGGGCACCTCAGTATGGCATGGTCATGCCTTGTCAGGTCCTGTCACTTGTACTTGAGCTGCCATAGGGTATGCCTCACACCACTGATTTCATACAGGAGATCCCCAATGGCCCTCCACACCCCATTCCTAGCAGTGGTTAGGTGGTTCCTGCACCCAGGTGGCAGCAGTGTTGTGTGCCACTGCTGAACAAGATTAATCAGCTGGGCTGTTTCAGCAGGTGTGTAATTTGGGGCCCTTTGACTAAAGGAGCACATCTTGCTGCAGTTAGCAGTCCAACTGTAGCTCTGGGCTTGTCCCAGCAATGTAGACCCTGCCTCTGCTTTGTGCGGTGACTGTGGCATCATTCCAGTGTGAATACACATGTTCACACATGAGACACGTGCAGGCCTCACATGCGGCCTACCCTGCTTCAAACCACATATGCGCTGTGTAGTCAGGCAAATATGAGGCCGCAAATGCGATTCATTTCTGCCACAACTGCCATCACTATTGTCACATATGCGAGCATTACCATCTCATATGAAATCACTAGTGCTGCCATCATGCAGATCGCAGACGCTATAACAGCAACACACATCGCATATGCGGCATGTGTGTATGGAATGCAGACGCATGTTTTGTGTGACACATGTGCCTGCCTGCACACCTGGACATAGCACAGCATTGACACAGCCCCACAAATCATAGGCTACAGTGACACATGTCAACACCCATCACTGCCACCAGTAGCATATCCACCCACCACCACATGACACATGCCACCCCACCTGTACACACCCCTAATGACCACACAACAGCCCAGTGCAACTGCAAACAACATTGTCACCCCCCCCCAATTGTGGTTTTACAGCTGGCTTGCACCCACACCCACATCCAGAATTGTAGCTCTGCAGGTTGTACTGGCACAGTCAGTGGGGGGTCAGCAGGTGTCTACACAGGACCGTCCACAGTGGACACCCTGTCCCCCATCCCTTATACACACACATCATGCTCTGTCACTCCCCACACATGGACCACCCCAACCGTGCACTGTCATGTCTTGTTCAGTCGGTTGCATACTGTCGCAGTGCTGATGCCAGCAATAACCATGCACACACCAGTGTAATGCCCCCTTGACAGCACATGTCTGCTGTCATTATGGTCTACTGAACGTGACTGCTATTGTATGCAGCCAGTATACTGTGTGTACTTCAGCCAACACCACACGGCATCCAGAGTAGCAATTGCCCTGTGTCCTGTGTCCCACACACCCATGATGTAGTCATGCTGTACACTGTGCATGACAGTGTGTGGTGTACAGGTGTGTGCCATGGACACAGTGGAAACATTCTTCCATGCCATGGCTGTACAGCCACAACAGGTGCCCATAAGGGTATGTGTCACATGCTGTCCATCACCACTGTTGCCTTGTCATGTGCAGGACCACACTGTTGTGTTGTAGCCACTGTCACATGTTGTCAGCCATTACATGTTGGGCTGCAGTCCTGCACATGTCGTGCAGCCCACATTGTGGGACAGTTCCCTATCCGTGACCCTCACAGCAGACTGTGTACCCTGTATAAGTAGACTGCAATACACACATTGCTATTACACATTATTTATTCCAGATATGTGCTGATATGTATGTACACAGTGTTGTCTCAGCCTGTGGGTACACACACCCTACCCATACACTAATGCTGTGGATGCACACTTCTCACATATACATACTCCCCCCACAGGCACACACCATGTGACATCACACATTCATCATAGTCAGCCAAACACTAGTCCCAACACTACAACAGTCCACAATGTACAGTGACCCATCCCCCACTGTGCAGGCCATAGTGAATGACAGTGTCACTTTCCCATGCTTCAACAGTGTCATTTGGCACTTTGGGGCCTGGAACTCCTGTGTCTCCCCAGCCTGCTGCCTTGTCCATGTTACAGCACCTTTGGATGTGCCACCCATGCCTAACGTCATCGCCGGTGTGCTCTGACCAGTCAGTGTTGTGTCCTGCACTGCTGTTGCCTTTGCCCTTCAGCCCTGCTTCCTTGACCCCAGTGGTGGTGCACACACTGCAGGTGGGTCTAATGTGTTTGGTGTGTCATTTGTCGCTTGTCCTGTGGTAGGCACATCTGATTGCTCATCATGCTGGACACCGGAACAGCTTGGCACAGTCATTTTCTGATTAGGTCCCTGTTGTCCGACACTGCTGCTGTCGGTGGCACTGTGTGCCTGTCCCCCTGCCAGGCTCCATCCTCTACATACACCCACACTGGTTCCTAGTATGTCCTGGTCTGGCTTCTGTGGCTGTACCCCTTGGCTCTGACCATGCAACGCAGGTGCCTGCATCTGTGGTGCAGCTGTTGGTGTGTTGCACTGCTGTCACTGTATGTCCTGCTGGTGTGGTTGGCTGCAGCTCCACAGCGGTGGCCTGTACATCCGCAGCAGTGTGTCCCATGAGTGGTGCATGTGTCTGTTGCAGCAAACTGTCCTGTGCCTGTGTCACTACATCACGCACATGCTGCACACCTTGAGGCCCCACATGGTATGTTGTCATTATGGTCTGCAGCGCCATGGCAATTATGTCTGTCTGTCTCCGCTGTTGTTCCACTGACTGTTCAATTGTCATCGCCAGCCTATTGATGGCCTGTGAGCGGTCCTGCAGACAGGCCTCTGAGGTCTGCAGGACCTCCACCAGTGTGTTGAGTAATGCCTAGTTCCAGTGTGTGCCTATCTGTATGGCGGACACTATGCTTCCCATATGGTCATCCACTGTCCTGTGATGCTCCTCAAGGCACAGCCATATGCAGCCAAGCATCTCTGTTTGCTCCTCCTACTTTCCTACAACTGTCTGGCAGTACCCATCATAGTCAGTGGGGGATTTATCTGGCTGCTCCGGCAGTGAGAGGGCGGCCTCATCAAGATGTGCCTCTAGCTCCTTAATGGTGGTAGGGCTGATGTGCTGTGCAATGTTTGCCGCAATGCTGTCACAACTGGAGACATCACATGCCTTCACTGTGTCCTCAGCTTGTGTCCCACTCATCCTATTCAACAGTTTCTCCAAGTCCGCTGCTTCAATGTCCACCACTTCAGTATCCTCTGCGCTCTGCACCTGGGATGTGTCTGTTGTGGTGGCTTAGGTTGCTATGATGCTTGCTTCTTCTGTACCACTGCCATCAGCACTGCTTTGGTCCTCCTCTGCTTGTTCCCCTGCTGTGCCTGTGGGGTTGCAAAACTGTCAGTCAGTCAGTCACTCCCATGACAGCTTTATTACACGTACAGGCTACTGTAGTGGCAATGGTTTCATGGTGTGTCCAGCCCTCTGGTGTACTACACTGTACTGCACACAGGTCTCATATCCCAGAGTCTGCAATGTGTGTACCATGTGCACCACCTATGCCTGCCCATGCTTTCGCACTTGCTCATGGTGCCCTGTGTGTGTTGGACACCACCACCCGGGGTGAACGCATGTGTTGCTTCTGTGTTACATGATTGTGCACCACCACGGGCTACAGCATTGCCACCATATGCACCATATCCATCAGCAGCACACCCACACACCCAGCAGCAACCCCAACCATCCTGCATCACTGTCTCACCACACAGCCATACACTCTGTATGTCTGTGACCCACCTCCACACCAACAACAGCCCACCCCCCCCCAGCCACCACTATCAGCTCCCTACCGCATTCATGTCACATTACTGGTACTGTGGGTATGGTGGGCCTACCTGTGCCTCTCTGCAGTCTCTTCATGTCCAGGTCTGTGCCCCCATGCACACTGTGCATGCTGAGGAATGCCAGCACACATTGTTCATGGGCACTGAGGGTGTTTTCTTCAATTGGACCACCACCTTTTGCCAATGCACCGCGCTTGTTTTGCACCCTCTTTTCCTTGGCAGGCCGCTTGAGCTCATATATGTTTCTGCAGGTCCCTCAAGGTGCACCTGGCATTGGCTACCACATTTACCTTCCTGGCTACTGCATTCCAGGCATCCTTGCGCTCCTTGGGCAATTCCCTCTCCCCACCCCTGCCCAGCAGCAGTTTTGCATTGGGCTTCACCTCATAGAGGAAGACATCTGTCTCCTCATTTGTGAAGTTATTTCTTAATTTTCTCTCTCCTAAGCCTGCGATGCCACCCCACTAGTGTTTTGGGCCATTGCCACCCACCTATGTCTTCCTTCCGTGTTTGCATCAACACTGCTTTTTGAGGCCTTTGTATTGGTGTTTCTTTTTAATATGAATAACTGTTTCCGTCTGCTCTGCGATTTGCGCCATTGTTTTATGGCGTATCTTGCAACATGCATAATTACAGCGTTTTCTGGCATATGTTGTCCACATTCTGGAATATGGAACAAGTCGCATGTTACAGTGTTTCAGGTGAAATTGTACACCAAGGCGTACTTTGCGACATGCGCTTTGGGATCTTTTGGAATCAGGCCCCAAGTCTCATATAAAGGTTTACATATATTTTTAACCACAGAGAACCGATGGGAGAAATAGAGAATAGAAACAGCAAGTGAAAGAAGGGAGATAACTGGAGGAAACTGTGAGACCATTGGAGTGCCCATTTCCTAGGTGCCACAAGAAATATTTGATTGTACAATCAGACAGGCAAGAGACAGAAAAAGAGAGGACAAAATAGATCCTTGCTTTTAACTCTCTCCGCATAACAGATGGGACAAGGTCTTACCCAGCAATGTCACACTGTCTAGGACCTGGGGACCTGTCATGTTTTCTGGTAAAAGCTGTTTCTTAAATGTTGGTTTCATTTCTGTTATTGTTCCATGTTTACGGTCATCTTAGTTAGCTCAATAGATGTCTATAATGTATACACTGGTAGTAAGGATAATTCTAGAACTGTATGATATAGTTTATAGAAACATAGAGAAAATGTTGGCATATAGCCAGTTGGTCTGTTCAGCTACCCTTTGAACTACCTGACCACTAAGACTGAGCTCCCTAATGGGAACTTGTCCCCCTGAATACCCCTTCCTTTCTTTCTTCCATGAGACCAACACTAAACCATATGTCTTCCCCATCCCTGCTTGAATCCAACTATTGTATTTGCACTGACTACTGTATTGGGCAGTCTGTTCCACTTTTCCACTACTTTCTCAATGAAAAAGTATTTTCTCACATCCTTTTTGGACCTAACACTTCTAGTTTCTTTGTGTTACCCCTAGTACTTGTATTTACACTGGAGGAAAACCAAGCCCCAATGTCAACCTTAATAATCCCCTGTAGGAACTTGAAAGTCTCTGTCATGTCTACCCGATCCCTTCTGGTCTCCAAGTACATGTTGAAATCTTTAACCTTCATTATTAAGAATTTTCTTTCTGCCCCAGAATAATTTTTATTTTAGTTTACAGTTTTGGGCCAGGAAAGACACACTAAGTGGATGCTTGTTTGCAGATGTGTTCTGGGAGCACAAGAAGTTAAGTGACTTGTTCATGGTCACACAGTATGCAAGTGGTGGGTATGGGATTTAAACCTAGTTCTCCAGGTTTGTAGACCAGTGCTCTTAACCAGTACACTATACTGCCTCCCATCACTTTAGTAGCCTTTTTCTGTACTGTTCCACCATCATTATCCTTTTTTGAGTGTAATCTATGTAAGGGAAGTGATAAAAGCAATGGAAAAAAAGAGTAAACAGGGAGGAGAGGAGGCACTGTGGGTCACCTTAGAGACTGGAAATGGCACCACAATCTGCATGGGGGTTGTATACAGACCCCCATGTCAGGGGGAGGGAATTGACAAGGATATGATAGAAGGCATCCTTAGGATGGCAGAGAAAGGGAAGATACTGTTGATGGGGGACCTGAATATGCCAGATGTTAACTGGAGCACCTATGCTGCAGCCACATCCAAGAGCAGGGCCATTCTCAGTGCCCTACAGGTGGCATGCCTCAGACAGCTAGTTTTGGAACCCACTCATGAAGGAGCAATCTTAGACCCCGTACTCTCAAATGGGGACAGTGAGAGGATCTCTGGTCTAGAAGTGGGAAGCCACCTGGGAACAAGTGACCACCAAACAGTGTGGTTCACAATAAACTCAGCTACAGAGTCAAGCCATACAAAAGTGAGGGTACTGGACTTCAGGAGGGCTGACTTTGGCAAGATGGGAGAGTGCCGTAGAAAAGCACTAGCAAATAGGCTAGAAGGAGGGGTGGAGCAACAATGGGGAAACATCAAAACTGTCATCACAGAGGCAACACGCCTTTGTGTGAAGCAAATAAACAAATCAAAATGAAAGAAAAAGCCACTATGGTTCTCAAAAGAGGTGGCGGGGAAGGTTAGGGAGAAAAAGATAGCATTTAGGAAGTATAAGGAAACACATAAGGAGCAGGACAGAGAACTGTACCAGTTAAGGTGAAGAAAGCAGGGAGGGAAGTCAGAATAGCAAAGGCCCAAACTGAGGAAAAGATAGCCAACTCAGTTAAGAAGGGGGATAAAACCATTTATCGCTACATAAGGGAACGTAGAAAGACAAAGCAAGGGATAGTGAGACTGAAAAGAATGGACAGTGGATGGGCAGAGAGGGACAGTGAAAAAGCAGGGATACTGAATGAATACTTCTGCTCAGTATTCACAAAAGAGGAAAAGGGAGAGGTGCCTCATCCAATTAACAGAAGCACTCTGGATAGGGGGTCGATTCCAGTCCTTTCACAGAAGAAAGGGTTCTGAAAGAACTCCTAAAACTGAAGGTGAACAAAGTAATGGGGCCTGATGGAATTCACCCCAGAATTCTAAAAGAATTAAGGGGAGAACTAGTGATTCCACTGACTACCCTGTTTAACAATTCATGGGAGGATGGTGTGGTACCTGAGGATTGGAGGAAGGCAGATGTGATTCCCCTTCACAAAAGTGGGAGCAAGACAGAGGCAGGAAACTACAGACCTGTCAGTTTGACCTCTGTGGTAGGGAAAGTGATGGAATCACTTCTGAAGGAAAGAATTGTTAAGTACCTAGAGGTTAGTGGGGCACAGGACCCAAGGCAGCATGGGTTCACAGTGGAAGGTCATGTCAGATGAATCTAATTGATTTCTTTGACTGGGTGACCAAAGTAGTAGACCAAGGAGGGGCTGTGGACATGGCCTACCTAGACTTTAGCAAGGTATTTGACACAGTCCCACACAAAAGATTAATAATCAAATTAACCAGCCTGGGAGTGGGTCCCAGGGTGGTAGCCTGGGTAAAACATTGGCTGGACAACAGGACACAGAAGGTAATTGTAAATGGAGTCCACTCTGAAGAAAGAGGGGTTACTAGTGGGGTACCGCAGGGTTCAATACTGGGTCCAGTCCTTTTTAATGTCTTTATAAGTGACTTTGCAGAGGGACTGGAAGGAAAAGTATGCCTCTTTGCAGATGACACAAAGATCTGCAACAGGGTTGATACACAAGGAGGTGTAGAAAGGATGAGAAGGGACTTAGCAAGGTTGGAGGAATGGTCAGAAGTATGGCAGCTTGGATTCAATGCAAAGAAGTGTAAAATAATGCACCTGGGAAACAAAAAAACAGGGAATGATTACACAATGCGGGGGTGGCAATAACACCAAAAATGGAAAGGAACCTGAGGATAATCATATCAGATGACCTTAAGGTTAGCAAGCAATGTGAGAAGGCAGTAGGGAGGGCTAGGGGGATACTGGGATATATAGGAAGAGGCAACACCAGCAGAAAACAAGACGTTGTTATCCCCCTGTACAGACAGTTGGTGAGACCCCATCTGGAATACTGTGTCCAGTTCTGGAGACCTCATCTCCTCAAGGACATAGACAGGATGGAGGCACTCCAGAGGAGGGCAACTAAAATGGTGCAGGGTCTGCAACAGAAGCCATACAAGGAGAGACTAATGGAACTTAATATGTATACCTTTGAGGAAAGGAGGGAGAGGAGGAACATGATAGAAACTTTTAAGTACCTTAGTGGAGTCAACAAAGTCCAAGCGGGTAGCATCTTTCAGAAAAAGAGATGTGCAAGAACAAGGGGACACAATCTGAAGATAGAGGGGGATGGCTCAGGGGCAGTGTGAGGAAGTATTTTTTCACAGAGAGGGTGGTGGACGCATGAAACAGCCTTCCTGAGGAGATTGTAGAGTCTAAAACCGTGGTAGAATTCAAGAATGCATGGGACAGACATAAGGCAATTCTTGTGGGGGGGGTAGGAAGAAATAGGCTGTTGGTAAACTAGGATCTGCAGCTTATCCTGTAGGTAGGGAAATTAGCAGACTAGGTGGGCCAAGCGGTCTTTATCTGCTGTCAAAGTCTATGTTTCTATGCTTCTCTGTTAGAGTCCAGCACTCTAGGTGCAGTCTTACTAATGATCTGTATAGGCGCAAGGGATGGGACAAATAGTACTTTTCTGTATTTGACCAAATAATGAATAGTTGATAATGGTATTTGTCGAATAACAAGCACAAATATGCATAGGGAATGAAGTCACACAGCTTCTAGTCTTTAATATTGTCATTTTTTATTTTTATTTCATTTTCCACGTTTTTTTAAATTTAAGGCACGTTAAGCCATAAGTTAAAATCAAAGTGAGATAGTGACAGTGAAATAGTAACAGTCATGCAAAAATGCATTTGGCATTTCATGTTTTTTGCTCCAACTTGTGCAGAATTAGCAATTAGCAGCTTTGTGAGGGTACGGGCATATTAAGGACCTCCTTACATCTACTGTTGATTCATCTGCCAGTGCATCCCAATATTTTATTGAACTGACCCACTGCCTTATTTCACTGTGCCTGTTGTTTCAGATGATGAGATATAATTATTGTCAAGCATACCTTTCCTCCCGAGTCTTTTCCACCCTCACCCTAACCATCTTACATTTAGTTCTTCAGTTCAATTTTAGTTTATTTGTTCAACTTAAAAGCCTTTACAAAAGTGCGGAGCAGATAACAATTTAGAATACAAGAAAAAAACATATATATATATGATAGTGGCGTGGTCGCGCCACTATAGTTAGGGACAGCGGTCACTTACATACTAAAGTCAAATGTTTGGGTGTTAATAACTTTGGACCCATTCAATGGATTTGCCTGAAATTTGGAATGTGCAGTGGGGCATGGCATATCTCTTTATTTGCCAAATTGCATTTTGGTCGGACTTATGGTCTTTGAGTACAAAAACACTGAAAAATGCAAAATTATCTTTTTGGACGCAGCTTTTGGGATTTTGGACGTGGCACTGCATGGTCGTTGTGTGGCTTGCCACTCTGTGAGATGGCTCGTTTGAAAGAGCTTTGGTGGCCGAACATGACGCTTTTGGTTTGGTGAAGAAATATGAAGGCATTCAAAAGTTATGCCACTTTTAAGTTCCCATTATAAGTCTATGGGAAAATTTATATGTATGTTTTGTGAACAAAGAATGGGGTTCTGGCCATCTGGCCCAGACTGGCGATTAAAGAATTTGCAGCCTCGTGGTTCAAGAATCTTTCTCCCCGAGGATTTTTAAAATTCTTTGATCGTGAGGTCAGCCATCTTGTTTTCGATTTTCCAATCGGAAAAACACAAATATCTCGGCTCAGGGGTTACTTCTGAAGTAAAACTTGGATGAGTTTTACTCGGGGGAACCCAATCTATCGAGCCATGCCTTTGGTTTGATCGAAATTGTCAAAAAATAGAGTTCTGCACTTTTAAAATCTTAGTTTGCAGCTTGCTAAAGATCTTTGATTGCGAGCCTGCAAATTCTTTGAGCGCGAGATTCTTTTATCATGATCATGCATCGCTAGCAAGAGACAAGATGGCCAGATTTTAAAATAGTTTTTCTCAGCCCAGGGGTGCCCTAGAAACTTAAATGAGGTTTTGCTCAGGGGGCTTCGTTCTGCCCCATCTGAATATAAATAATCATGTTTTACATATCCCTGGCAGTCTAGCAGCCCCCCCATCATGATAACGATGTCTAGTGCCCCCCAATGTTCATAAATATTGTGTTTCTTATATACCTGGTAGTCTAGTGGTCCCCCCGATGTGTATAAAATAATAATTTATTATTCATATCCCTGGTAGTCTAGCGCCCCCCATCATAATAAAATATATAACTATCTGCAATTTCCTGGTAGTCTAGTCGCCCCCCCATGTGTATTTTATACAATATTGCTTTTTAGATCCCTGGTAGTCTAGTGGCCCCCGATAGGTATTACATTATAATAATTTTTCATATCCCTGGTAGTCTAGCGGCCCCTTCCATCGTAGTAAAATCACAAGGATTTCCAATTTCCTGGTAGTCTAGTGGCCCCCACCCAGCCATGCCAGCCCCCCCAGCACCCCCACCCTTCCCCAGTCGGCAACTGGCACAGCCCACCTCTCACCTCCACGTCCAGGCCGACTGTGTGCATTATGATCGCTGATGCAAAGAGGCGCGTAGACATAATTTCAGAGTGCCTCTTTGCATTAGCGCTCATAACTCATAGACTACCAGGGATATGTAAAACATGATTGAAATTGATAGGGTGCCTAGCCTTAGTGTCATGGATGTAGTTTTCAGTTGTTGTGTTTGTTAAATGTCAACAGGCGTGGAACTGTGCCACTCTGACTAATGAATATTTCAAATTTTGACATGTTATATCTCGGACACGGCTTGGTCTTTTTACTTGAAATTTGGAGGGTGTTGACGACATGTCCTGTAGATGTCGACAGTGGTGTTTATGTGTTGGACAATATATTTTTTGCAGAGATATTGTGTGGCACAGTTTACATTTTCTGAACAGCATTTTCTATTCATCTACTAGATTAACATTTGTTCGGTGGCTGGCCTTGCAGTTATCAATGTACTTTTTAGTCATTGGCTGTGTAACGACACTTACAAGTTGGTGGGAGTGCGGGACCCTTCCCACCAACTTGCACAACTTTCTACTTTTCTATTCTTTCTTAAAAAGTAAGGAAATTCTATGCAAAAAACTTCATTAATGCATCAGTTAAGGTTCCTCTACAGCGAAAAAAGCGAAGAAATTCAATTTTAGGGTTCCTACCCCTTGCACCCCACCCCTAGCCTGCCCCGTTCTCCTACACTGCACCACCTCAGCTTGTTTACACATGGGATGGGGTGAGAGTTAAGGCCAATGACCCCAACACACACCGCGATGCTTGTTGGTGGGGGTGGGCTGGGGATGGGGTGCAAGGGGTTGGAACCCTAAAATTGAATTTCCTCACTTTTTTTGCTGTAGAAGAACCCTAACTGATGCATTAACAAAGTTTTTTTGCATAGAATATATATGTATATAACCAAATAATTACATACATTAAAAAAGTAAGTGTCTAATACATGGAGTCTAACTTGATTAAGCATTCATATAATCAATATATTGTGCATCTAGTTATTTATACAATGATCAGAAAAAATACGCAAAAGCAGATATTTAAAAGTATTTTGTAATATTCATGTTTCAACTATTCAGTCCTTAAGAATTTTTGCTCTGAGGTGAATAACTTTACACTTCTTTGCTTTGAACTAGCTGCCGTATGCTGGACCCCCTCTCTAATCACTCCTGATCCTATTTCATTGTCTTAATATCTTTTTTGGAGTCGCCCCACCCTCATAGTTTTGAATCATCTTCTAAGAGCCTTTTCATGCCTTCAGTATTCTTCACCAAAACCTAAAGCTACCAACTTTCTAAGGACTAAAACTGGGATGGTCCATCCTGACCATGACCCGCCCCCCACCGTGTCACTCCCACGGGCATCGCCACAGACAATGCCTCACACACTCAATTAAATTTTGTTGCTTGCTCTAGCCATGCCGCACCACAGTAACATCAGTAGCAAACATCCAGATTAAAACAATACACTGTACATCATTCTCCTGCAGCAATTTCCAAATCATGATGTACAGAAAGTTCATTAGAAGCAAACCTGCTTTAAATTGTGATCAGACATTCGAGCTGCATGTATTGCTCCTCTTGACAGTCCCATCCAACCTGCTTACACTCACCTCATTTGCTGAGCAAACTTCACTTCAGTGACTCCCACCACTACACCAGATTGTTTTCATACACTTCCCTACAGCTGATCAGGTTCGGGTACCTTAGTTCACTGCTGCCGGTCTTCTCTGTCTGGAGTCCCTCTCAGCTACTGGCAGGCAGACGTCCAAATGTGCTTGTTTGCACTACTACCCAGTCTAATCTAACAGGAAGGAACATGCTTTACTGTGCTCCCACTGAAGTGCTTACGGTACAAAACAAGCGCAAGGGTTGAAGTTGCAAACTGCTGTCCAGCCCGAGTAGTGTCACAGTGGTGCTGAAATAACTGTCACTCATGGATTAGCAGCTAGCAAAAAAAAAGGGAGAAAATTGGGACACGTAAGCAAAAACCAGGACAAAAGTGACATTTTATAAAACTTGTGGGGACACTGGGACATGCTGCCTAAAATAGGGGCTGTCCTGGGAAAATAGGGACAGTTGGCAGCTTTACCAAAACCACATATAAAGATGTTAAAAAGTACTGGTCCCAGGACTGAATCCTGTGGTACCCCACTAGTGACCCCCCTCACTCACGAGAATTCACTGTTTAGCACCACCCTTTTAGTTCTCACCATAACACGTTTCTAACCCAGGTGATTAATTTCTCTCAAGTCAAATGCCTTACTAAAGTCTGGCTACAGTATGTCTACAACTTGTTGTGACAGGGTAGAATAGGACCCTGTTAGTAGGTCTAAACCTCACTTTCGGATTCTTGATGATATTGGGAATGCAAGTAATCACAGACACGTTGCATTAGAGTAATAAACAAGTTTATTACTGCCAAAAGGATAAATCACAGTTGCCCTAAGCAGTTCTTACCAATATGAACTGGGAGCCAGTGCTAAGCGTTCCCTACACCTCAAGGTTTCTCTGTGTCTCTTGGGGTTTCTCAGGTCTCCGAGGTATAAGGCTTGTGCATTACATTATATACCTATGATAATTACTATGGTTACCAAAAGATAGAAACATTTCTAGTTACAGAGATGAGCCCTATTGGCTAAATTAGAGGTGGCTCCACAGTCCAAGAAAACATTATACAATTCTGTAAAGTCATCAGTCTGAGAACAAGAGTTCTTATACAGAGTCTTACATAACTCAGTGTAGTGGTACAAATCACCAAACGGTGGCAATGCCGTCTTACATATTATAATTACTCCAAGGACACAGATGTCCTGGCATCTTACAAGTTAGAAATACACAGAAAATACATATCAAGACCTGAGAGACCCCAAGAGACACAGAGAAACCTTGAGGTGTAGGGAACGCTTAGCACTGGCTCCCGGTTTGTATTGGTAAGAACTGCTTAGGGCAACTGTGATTTATCCCTTTGGTAGTAATAAACTTGTTTATTACTCTAATGTAACGTGTCTGTGATTACTTGCATTCCCAATATCGTCAAAAATCCGAAAATGAGGTTTAGACCTCCTAATAAATTGGCGACCGTGTGCAGGCGATATTTGGTGTTTGTAAGTTTTCACTTGTTGCTTAAACTCTTCCCTTTCCCACGGGGACAGTAGGTGTACATTCCCATATCACCTCTCCCGTTTTAAAACCAGTTTGTAGTAACTTGCAAAGTCTGGCTGTCTTTTTTGGGTGTGGTCGATGCCGTCTCAACCCACTCCATAGCAGCTTTGAATTGCAAGCCTACAACTAATACAGTAGCCTGGCTGTGTATAAAGTGCTCGTGCTGTGGATCAATACGCAGCATGGTGCCTTTTTCACAGTTTGAATTTTCGTTCCCTCCCACACAATGGCCACTGTATCAAATATCTGCGCAGAACTGAGACTCGATGTCTCGAACTTCCTTGCCTCCCATGGAGGATGGGCTGACTTCGCGCGGGACGCAAGTCAAGCCGAAAACCCTAAAACATATACTTAAGTGCTAGCTGTCTATGGTGTACCTCTGAGAGTACCAATTAGGGTGCAGGGACCTCATGTAACAACCCTTTCCCATTTGTTTTGGAGAAAGTGTTTAAATGCAAGGATCTGTATTCTTTCATTTTCTGTCTCTTCTGTCTGGTTGTGCAATCAAAGTTTCCTGTGAGATTTCGTCTTGATCAACCCAAACAATCTCGCAATCTCCTTTGCCTCTCACTGTCTCTCTGTTTTCTCTTGCTTTCTGTTTTTCCTCCCTTGCATATCTAGATCTGGTGATATAAAATATATGAGAATCAGTGTATGGAAATGTAGCTGATAATGGGATCACTTTTATTTAGAAAATTGTGTTACTGTTGAAATGCATATATTTATAATTTGAGATAACTGTAAAAAGCTAGAGATCATTTGAGTGCAAAGGCTGTGGAGACCTCAGTAAGTTCTCAATGTTCTAGCAGCTCCTGAAATTGACAAAGAACAGGATGCTTACAAAGGATGGGGGATGAATAAGTCTTATAAAAAACAGCTAAGCTGAGCTGTAAAAGAGATTTTTTTTACAAGAGATTTTATTTTGCTACTGTACATAGTTATTCTGAATAGTTGTATTTTATGTTCCTATAACTACTGTACAAATAAACAATTTTGTGGTATTTTACAACTGCTCCTGGGTTTTCTCTATGCTTCCTGACTGACCTGTGCCTCAATGACACTTGTACTCGATGGCCTTGGTCATCCAATCAAAAAAAAATCAATCAAGTTTAACTGGCTAGATCCCACCCTCATAAATCCATGCTGACTGGAGAAGCCAAGTCACATACTCCTTTTGCCTTCAGATGAGCATCTTAGCCCTCTGAAATCTGTTCTTGTTTGCTTTTTTTTTACTGCATTCAAAAAGATTCAGTTCCTAGTCTGCCAACTCCTAGAAGACTCCATGTAAACTTCTACTCTGCTCCAGCCACTCTGCAATAGTCCACTAGTGGGGATCCGTACTACTACCTGACACCTAACTGCCCAACAACAAACATCCCTAAACCCATTTCCCAACTGTGTATGGTCCCGATATTTAAACATACTGAAATATATTATCCCGACCGCTTCCAGTGACAACGTGCAGTATTTCAGCCTAGCCAGCGACAGAAATTACAAAGAACGGCAGCTAGCAACAGAATTACATTAGTATGGCAAAGGCATTATTTAAAATCATAATACATTTTGGCATTTTGGACCTGCAGCAAAAAAGCCAGCAACAGAAATTAAACAGAGCTTAATAAAAGTTTCACATACTTGATTATTTTTATGCTCCTTCACATACATGTACCCTCCATATGCAATCTTTGCATTCCCTCTCTGTGAAGGGACAACCTCGCAAACTATTACCTCAGCCATTTGTGCTCAGCAGTCTCAGCAAAAACTCTGAACTAGCACCCAAGACTGTGCACTTATAACACCGAGCAGCTGAGCAGACTGGGTAGATTGATGTTAAATACAGTAATTGATTGACAGTAATCAATTAACTGTAGTTGACAGCATGCACACATCAGCATTGCTCGATGACAGTGATGACAGTGATTGCTGACTCCAGAAGAGGAGTGTAAATAGATGGACTCTCTGTGGAACTGCTAAATCTACAGGCGTTTGCAGCACTTGAGGTTTTTGTTCGTTGTTCATTGTGCTGCTTTTAGAAGCTGGTGTAATGAACCACGGTAAGCAGAGCAAGTAGCATTAGTAGAATAAGTGGGATCCATACTTCTTCTTTACTGACAAACAAGGTAAAACATACTGGTGGGCGGGTGATGATGGGTGGTAGGCACAGTCGGGAAGATACATGTCGGTGAATAATTGTCAGTCAGTTGAAAGTCAGGCAGTTAATGTTCGGGAAGTCATACGAGACCCCCACTAGTGCATAGTAGTTTTTAACCATGTGAGCTACAGTGGTAGCAGTCAATTCAGTAAGTTATCTCCTGAGATTCTCTGGGGATACTTGGAGGAAAAATCACTGGGACTGCCTTTACTGCAGATGATCTCCAGAGCTTTTGGAAGGTAACTTGACAAATCAGTTGCTGCTACTGTAGTCATTGCCCCTGAAGTTAGCCTGATTGGCTGCTGTGGTTTGTTGTGCACTTGAAGGTGTGAAAGTCAAAGTCAAAATCCAACTGCCATCTTGCAGTGGAGGAGTGCTCTAGCCGGACTTTCCCCTCAGAACCCCTCAGATGCTGTTGATATCTCCTTCTGCAAGAAAGATACTGCCCAACTGGCCCCGGCATCTCCTGTCTCACTGACTGTGGGAGCTAGTCCACAGGGTGTTCTTTGCCAATGCTATCAGCCAATTGGTGTGTATACAGGAGAAGATTTATCCTGGACTCCCTTCAGGGTGCCTTCCTCAAGCAACTGGTCATGGAACCAACTCGGCAGAAGGCAATACTGGACCTTGTGCTCACAAACAGGGACAGTGTGATGGGAGTAACAGTGTGGGAGCACCTGGGGAACAGTGACCACCAGTCATTGTGGTTTGAAATCACAGAAGGAGCAGAACCAAACCACACAAAAACATGTATCCTGGATTTTAGGGGGGCAGACTTTGGGAAAATGGGGAGATACTTGAAAGAGGCATTAAGGGGAATGGGGCAGGAATGAGGGGTTGAGGAACAGTGGGCAGTATTTAAAACAGGGATTACAAGAGCAACAGAATTATGCATTAAGCAGGTTAGCAAGAGGAAAAGGAAGAGGAGGCCATTATGGTTTTCCAAAGAAGTAGCAAAGAAAGTGGAAGCCAAAAAGATTGCATTCATGCAATACAAAAAGACACAGGCAGAAGGGGATAGGCAGAAGTACCAGGAGAGGCAAAGGGAGGCAGGGAGGTCAGTAAAGGAAGCCAAAGCTCAGACAGAAGAGCACATTGCAAAATCAGTGGGTAGAGGGGACAAAACCTTTTACAGGTACATAAGTGAAAAAAGAAAGGCAAAGAGAGAGATAGTGAGACTGAAGGGGGAGGATGGGGGCCACATGGAAGATGACAAAAGTAAAGTTGACATACTGAACAGGTATTTTTGCTCAGTCTTTACTGAGGAAGAGGAGGGTAATGGGTCTGAAGGGAGTACAAGGGGTGAGAATGGTGCAGAAATGGACACAAGTCCCTTTACATGAGAAAGGGTCCTGAAGGAACTGGAAGTAATAAAAGTTGATAAAGCAATAGGGCCAGATGGGGTGCACCCAGGATCCTATAAGAACTCAGAGAGGTGGTGGCTGAACCTCTGGCTATCCTGTTTAGCCGATCACTGGAAACAGGGGAAGGACCCAAAGACTGGAGGACAGCAGATGTAGCCCCCTTATACAAAAGTGGGAACAAAGAGGAAGTGGGGAACTACAGACAGTCAGCCTCACCTCGGTAGTGGGGAAGATCATGGAAGCACTACTGAAGGAGAGATTGGTGGAACATCTGGTTGTCAATGGACTGCAGGATCCCAGGCAGCACAGTTTCACCAGGGGGAGGTCATGTCAGACCAACCTTGTTGAATTTTTTGACTGGGTGACCAGGGAGGTGAATCAGGGGAAGGCAGTGGACATGGCCTATCTGGACTTCAGCAAGGCCTTTTGACACTGTGCCACATAGAAGACTATTACACAAACTAGGGAATATGGGTGTGGGCAGGACAGTAGTGTGGTGGGTAGGTAACTGGCTGGGTGGCAGGACACAGAGGGTGGTAGTAAATGGCTGTCACTCCACAGAGGGAAGAGTGACCAGTGGGGTACCACAGGGATCAGTGCTGGGACCGGTTCTATTCAACATCTTCATCAGTGACATTGCGCAGGACCTAGAAGGCAGAATTTCACTGTTCGCTGATGACACAAAGCTCTGTAACAGAGTAGACACACCAGAGGGTGTAGACAGAATGAGAAGGGACCTGCAGAAACTTGAAGAATGGTCAGGGGTTTGGCAGTTGAAATTCAATGCAAAGAAGTGCAAGATAATGCATATGGGGCACAAAAACCCTGGCACAATATATCAGTTGGGGGGTGAGGATATAGCATGCACCAAGCAGGAAAGATATCTTGGGGTTATCATCTCCAGTGACCTCAAGGTAGGGAAACAGTGTGACAAGGCAGCAGGTAAAGCAAATAGGATGCTGGGATGCATAGGCAGGGGCATCACCAGCAGGAAAAGGGAGGTTATGATTCCACTATACAAGACACTAGAGAGGCCCCACCTGGAGTACAGTGCACAGTTCTGGAGACCTTACTTACGTAAGGACATAGACAGGGTAGAGAAGGTTCAGAGGAGGGCAGCAAAGATGGTACATGGATTGCATCACAAGTCCTATGAGGACAGGTTGTTGAAGAAATTGAATATGTACTCCCTGGAGGAGAGGAGGGAGAGAGGGGACATGATAGAGACATACAAGTATCTTACAGGGAGGAACAGGGTGCAAGAATACACTATTTGTAAGCGAAAAACATGTTCCAGGACTAGAGGTCATGGGATGAAGTTGGAGGAAGGACGATTCAGAGGAAATGTGAGGAAGAATTTCTTCACAGAACAGGTGGTGGATAAGTGGAACACCCTGCCTGAGGAAGTTGTGGGGGCTGAAACAATCACGATATTTAAGAATGCATGGGATAGACATAAAGGAATTCTGGAGGTCAGGGGTAAGGGGCAACAGAGTTCTAGGAAAACATAAACTGAAGTTACAAACTCAAATGGGCAGACTAGGTGGGCCACAGGCCCTTATCTGCCGACACTGTCTATGTATCTGTGTATACAAATGGTACAAAATTCAAAACCCATGACAGACTTGCAGGGAGAAGGGGTGCCTCCTGCCTGGAGTCTGGGTGTTATCATGGACAGCAGGCTGACATTATAACATTAGGTTTCTCCAGTGATCCATGGTGACTCTTTCCACCTTAGGAACATTGCCTGGATTAAACCCTGAGTTCCAAGGATCCAAAAAACACTAGTACATGACTTTGTTGTGTCAAAATTGAACACATGTAGTGCCCTGTCTCTAGGGTTATTGGGAGGGTTGACAAGTTGCTTACAGCTGGTCCAGAGCACCACAGCCAGGTTGATTGCCAGGGTTTCTCACTCCATGCATGTCTCCACTGAGGTGGCATGTCACCTTCAGGATAGGCTTGTTAACATTCAAGACCCTGCACGATTTGGGTACAGGCTATTTGAAAGAGATCCTTTGTCCATATGCTACTGGCCACTTTCTTTGCTCTTCTATGGTGCACCTCCTGTTAATTCCCCATAGAGATGGGCGAAGTTGGATAAATTCTCTCTGCAAATTAATTTGCAGATTTAGCACAATTCAAGAAGTGTGGATCGATCTGCAAAGTGCAGAACTTTGCATGTGAATGGCAGAAGTTCACTGTTTGAGGGCAAAATTCTGCAATTTGCGGTTAGGTGAATTTTTAAGCTAATAGCACAAATTTATGAATTGCTCCATGGAGGCAAATGTGGAGACTTCACTAGAACTTTGCTGGGTGAATTAACTATCTCTAATTCCCAGTTCCAAATTGAAGCAATATGGGGCATGGTATATGCAGTCGCAGTGCTTATGGTTTGGAATGCACTGACTTTTCATCTGAGAGAGGCCTCTTCACTGAAGAGCATTAAGTGAGAGCTAAAGTGCCATCTTTTCACCCTGGCATACCTCGATTAAGCTCATCTACCACTGCCGAGAGGCCAGATTTATTGATCATATGGATTAATCTACAGTGATTCCTCGATTAGCCACCACTATATTATTTGCTGCCGTTGATTATCCACAAAATTTTGTTTACACAGTATGTTTGCTATTCTACTGCCCCTTATTATCCACCCCCTCAGTTTTCTGCCACCCTTGACTATTCAAAAGTGAGCATATAATCTTCAGGCATCAAAAGAAAAAAGCTGCAACAGGGAAATGGGTGTTTGCAGTTATTATTATTAGGTTTTATTGATTTATGAAGTGTGGTTTAATCCGTGAAGTGCAGAATTTTGCCCACGAATGGCAGAAGTACACTAGACACAATTGTACCTATTTTTAGGTACAACCCGGGAAGTTACAAGACAAGCAGTACAATATAGACAAGAAAATACAAATACAGTAATACAAGATCATGGGAACAGGAATTAGAACACAATATAAAATACAGAAGTACAGAGTTGGTGGTAAACATGCCAATCATAAAAAAGAAACAAAAACTGAAAATGGCAGTCACGAGTATAGACTTAAACACAATTAACAAGAATAAGACACTTATTTTAAAACTGCACTGAGAGCAAACAAAACATAGCCGGGCACGCAACACCAAGAAATCACAGCAAGCATACTATGTTACTGTGTACAAAGGCTTTATTTAGGTGCCAGAGTACCTATGAATAATAGTCTTTGAAGGTTTTGGAAAAGCCCTGCTGTGTGAAACACGTTAGGCGTCGTACTTTTGGGGGCCTTTTAATTATTCACATTAAGTTGCTCTGTTCACTGTATTTTATCTATGTGAGAATTAGGGCTAGAATTGACATCAGGTTGAATAATAGTTTGTGTTACGTATCTGCTGATTGGCTACTATGTACTTACATTTTTAAAGAGAACCTGTAAAGAACCAGAGCAGCCCGTTCCTGTCCCACATACCTTCTATTACTGCTGCAGGAGTCTGGGGCTGCAATCATCTTTATTTTTAATTTCATGGTTACATTTTACTAAAAAGCCGAAAGTTACAGCTGAACACTGAAGCACAGAGCGGGTCCCGATTGAGCAGGTGCAAGTGCTTATGGGTATTACACCCATTTAATGACATGTCAAACACTACTGCTCTTATTGTAGCAGCAGTGGTAGTAGTTTATTATTCTTAGTTTATTGCTTCCACGGGGGTCTTGATACCTGAAATATTACTTACAGCAACACCTGGACAAGTTACAATATTTACTTGCTTTACTGTTGTGCTTATGTGGCAGCAATCCTGCGTTTAAATAAAAAAAAAACAGAGTTTTTCAATTAATCTTTAACACCAAAAAACGTGATTGTAGATAGAACAGTACATGCCCACTGCCTATATTCAAAATACCCCTAAACAGTGCAGCCACTCATGATGCAACAGTCTTCTCTACTCCCAATGCATAAATAGTGGCTAGAATGTGCTGGGGTGTTTCCAAGTCCTGGAAAGATGCAGTAGAAGTTAATCAACAAATGTGAACACACATGTTTTTGTGTAGTAACACCAGTTTAGTGGACAATCTGTTTTTCATATTTTAAAAGAAAAAAATAATTACAGCAATGTGGTCGATATTTGGCATCCCTGTCCCCTCTGGAACAGGTGGTGATTCATTTGGGCTAGGGGGTATGGTTTAATGTGAAATGGGTCCAGTCTCTCATGCTCTCATCTCCCTTGGCATAGTCACTATCACTCTGACCCTTATCTCCTCTTTTTTTCTCTTGGGCATCTGTAGGTTTGTTGGACAAGCCAGCAAGGGAGCTGTAATTGGTATTAAGGTACAGACTGTGTGTTGTTCCTGTTTCGGCTGAGTGTGTGACGGGTATTAGACCTCTTAGGATGGAGCCAGAGAGCTCCGAAACAGCAGGCATGCTCACAAGCTGACAAATGTTTCACCAGGATGGATCAGAAAGTAGCAGCAGGAGCTGTAACACACCCAGGATTTGGAATTTAGAGCAGCCTTTCACTGCGCACTTGGTAGGAATGTACCCTGCAAGCAGTGGTTGGCTGCATTTGCTTGCATCTGGAGAATGCAAAAAGAGCCTGTTTTTTAAGGAACAGGCAGTTGAGCCACGAATAAGCAACATGGACCAATGAAGGGCTAAAAGTTCTGGTAAAGTGACTTTAAAACCAATACAGAGAAGTAGTTTGTATATATGTAAATGAAAAGATTTCTCAGAATAAATGGTGAAAAAGAAAATGTTGTATAGAGGTGATTAAAGGTAACACAAATCTAAAGATTTACAAAAAAGAGGCTGATGAAGTTTTTCTACGTAACCACTAAGATGGTGCTGATAAAACGGGAGCATGACAATTCGCTCCCAACAGTCGCTCCCAACAAGTTCACTCCCAGCAATTCACTACAACGAAAATTCACTCCTACAACATTCCGCATCACGTCATTTCGCTCCCCTGCATTCTTTGATAAACTCCCAATACACGTTTACTTGCTTGCTTGCACTTAATTTTAATTGACAGGCATAACATAAACATAACAAGAATTTTTAAAGTGCCTTACCATAGCAGTATGAAGCAGTTTGACGGTGTAGCGAGCAGGAAGTGAGGTATTCAGGAAGTGAAGTAGTCTGGTACTGTAGTTGTCCTCAGATGGTTGATGGTTGTCCTTAGTTACCAGGAGTTATTGGATCACAATAAGTTAAAAGCCAAAATCCTTTATTAGAAAAGTTTAAAAGCAAGTCTGTTTAGCATTAAGAAGTTAAAAACAAGGGCTCTGTGGCACTAATATTCTAAGTTATGTGCCACTCCTCTTAGAAACCCTTCAGTAGTACGCGCCTCACTTTTAGCAAGAATGCAGGCAAGCTTTTCAGCATTGTCACGGTACACCTTCTGTGACACCGTTAGGACATTTCCAGTCATTTTCACAGCATGCAGTAACAACCAGGGCCATGGCCACAGTGCTGCCAGCTTTGGACTGCGTGCTGTACATTCCGGTTGGACGACTGCCTGATTCCAATCAATGACCATTAACAACTGGTGTGTGTTCTTTGTCCAGTACTGTCACTCTATGCTGCTGTGCTACTGCAAATGTAGTATTTCTTATTTTGTAATAATAGTGCTTGCGGGTGCTTGTGGGAGCATATTATCAGGAGCAGAATAACCAAGGAGCAAGTTTTCGTCGGAGTGAACTGTCGGGAGTGAATACCATGGGAGCGAATTGTTGGGAGAGTATTGACATGTACCCCAATAAAACTGTTCACTAAGTGAGTATTAGATCTTATTAGATTGTAGAAACTAGATGTTCGATGTTTGTTGTCTGTTAGTCTGGTTAATTTTCTTTTTTTCTTCTCTCAGTGCTAGAATGTACTTTTGTTTCTATGAATGGCCTTTTTATTATGCACTGATGTATTGTATTTCTATGTTTATGTGTGACGGCTCAGCAGGTAGCACACTCGCCTCTGAGGCTGGGACATCAGAATCTGAGGGTTCTATCCCACACCAGGCATTTTGGGTTGAATCCCAGTACTGACACTGTAGTGCAGCATGAGGGGGGGGTGCTGCACTCCTGAGGTGCTGTCTTTTGGATGAGACGTTAAACCGAGGTCCCATCTGCCTGTTCTGGTGGTAGTTCAGGTGAATGTTAAAGATCCCATGGCACTTCTCGAAAAGAGTAGTGGAGTTTTTATTCAATAACCACAACAAACATAATACAAAAATACAACACCATAAATACATTCAGTATCTTCACCAAATACCCTTACCCCTTTTCCATCCATCAAACATAATTCGTCCCCCATGACAATGTTCCGTTTTACAGTATCTTCTCCCAGGTAAGGGAGTTTTCCTCGAAAATACCACCTCCAACATATCTGCTGGGTTTCTTTACATCTTCATTTTACTGCTTAGTACTTCCCTTTACCTATTTTCCTTTCCCAAGCCCCAGGTCCTTACCGTCCCTTGTTACCTCTGAAATTGCTTGTCTATACTCTCTTTATTATTCCGACATTCTCATCCTTTTAACTTTTTCATTGTTTCCTATCCACGCTATGCATATTTTGTGAAAAAAAAAACGAAACCTTTCCACTACAGTGTTACCTTGTTCTTTGGGTGCTTTTTTACAGTCCTTTCTATATACCTCTAACAATGCTTGTTCACATAATTTACTGAATCCTTCATAGGACATCTCTTGTTGTTGTAACAACGACAACTGGCATTGGCTCTGCCACAAGTAACATTACAGGCATCCAAAAAAAATCTGCAAAGTACAGCTGTGAAATTGGTTCAGTAGTTCTGGGAAGATTCTCAAAGCCAGATTTCTATAGTTTATTTTCCACAACCAAGACATTTTCCACTTGTCTGACAGAAACTCTCATAGCCCTTCTGTATATTTGCACTGTAACAAAAAATATTCCTGAGTTCCACATCCACACCACAACCGGGATACAAACAGTTTCTTTCATCCAGAGCTTTGTGCTTGTGGTTTCCTCTAACTCCTGTTCTCCCATGCACCATCAGCCACTGCACATCCAACATTCTAGCCAGAATTTTGGGGTTGTTTAACATTTCATATACATATTTATTGTCTGTTGCGGTTCTCCCCCTGAACTCCAGATCCCTTATTCCTGTTTCTCTCCATATTTTATAATACATCATTTTCCTCATACCTTGTTCCACTTGGGACTGAGAAATCTTCCATATTTGTAATTTACTAATTGCCTCCCTATAATATCCTGGAATATCCTTTCTCCTACCTCCTTTCGGAATTTCATCTACCCATTTGTGTATAAGTGTGCCCAGCACATTCTTTACCCACCTTCCCACCATTCCCCTCTGCTGTTCCAATACCTTAATCAGATTTTTATACCAAAATAATGCATGAAAAAATATTACGGGATTAATCATCCCCAAATCACCTTTTTTACGGTCTAAATACATCACCTCCCTTTTAATGGTGTTCAACCTGCTCCCCCACCCCAGTTGGAAAAACAGGCTCAGGATCCTTGTCTTCAGCCCTGTTGGCAGAGGAAGTACCACTGCTATGTAAAGGAAACAAGGAAGAAGAAACTGCTTAACCACGAATACCCTTTTTAGTTTAGACATTTTCCACGATTTCCACCTTGCTGCCTTTCTTTCCCCCTCTGTTAATGCCTTTTCCCAGTTTACTTTGCTCATGTTCCCTTTCCCAAACTGGACCCCCAAAATCTTTATATCTTCCTCAGAAATTTTTATCTTTTGACTACCCTCCCCACTTTCCTCTGATTGCCCCAGCCTGAAACCTTTACTCTTATTCACATTTAATACTTCTCCAGATGCCTTAGAAAATCTTCCCATTATTTCCTCTAAACATGTCATCTCCTCCTCAGACCCCTGGAAAATACACAAATCATCTGCACAGGCCGATACCTTTATTGTGTCCCCCTTCTGACTCCCTTTGATCCCCTGGATCCCTTCTGACAGACTAATTGTCTGGATTAGTATATCAATAGCCAACACGTAAAAAAGTGGGCTCAAACGGCACCCCTGCCTTATCCCTGATTTGAGAAAAATTAGGTTCCCTTCTCCTCCCCCAATTCCATTATTTGAGCAGTATTTTTATATAATAACTCGATCCACATGCAAAACTCAAGCAACATTCCATAATATTTCGAGACTTTAAACAGATATGCATGGTTCACTTGATCAAAGACTTTGCTCTGATCCAGGAAAATCAGACAACCTGTCTTGTTCTCCCTACTTATATACTCAGTGACATCTCTGACTATAGCCAAGTTCTCTTGAATATTTCTCCCAGGTATAGTGCAGGACTGAGCCAGGTGTATTAGTTCAGTGGCTACCCTTCTTAGACACTTTTGTAATAACCTGTGTCAAAATTTTAAAATCAGAGTTGAGTATATCGATTGGTCTCCAATTCCCAAATTCAAGTTTATGCCCTGATTTAAACAGGAAAATGAGTAACCCTTTTGAAAATTCCACAGGATTGTGTTGTCCTTTAAACATAGAGTTAAACATCCAAGCTAAACATGGTGCAACTGATCCTACGAGTGCTTTATAAAATTCATTACGTATTCCGTCCACTCCTGGAACTATCCCATCTTTCAGCTCCTTAAAAACCTCTTCGACTTCCTGTACCGAAATTTCTCTCCTTAAGTCCTGACATTTATGCTCCTCTAGCTTAGGGATACTAAAATTGTCAAGAAACTCATTTATATCTTTTTCTCTGGCTTCCTCCCCTCCATAACATCCCTTGCCTGTGCCTCAACAATTTCCCTGATTCCTTCTGTGGTACTAATAATTTCTGCTTTGCCATTTCTAATTCTAAGACTCATAATCCTAGACCTATTCTTTTTCTCTTTACATGCTTCACAGGGGTCTGTAAATGTTTTTTTTTGTGTTACTATGCTTAATTCAGAAACCAGTGTAGCTGCTCTGTCATATTGGACCTTTTTCAAGTCCTCCTTAATTCTCTCTATTTGATCCGACAAACCTTCCTTACCTGAATATGAGGCTTCCAAGAATCTGAACAGCTGGTTTCTGAGCCCTAGATATTGTTTAAAATTATTCTTAGCCCTCCTTTTTCCTTTTCAATTTTAGTCTTTTTTGCCTCTGCTGCCAGCTGCCGATCATCCGCCGGTCACGCCGCATCTCGACTTCCACCTCTCCTGTTCCGTGCTCTTCCCCAAGACCCCTGACTTGCCCCTCCGAGAGTAGGGTCATGGCACTGTCCCTGATGCCATGAAACTAGTGACTGACTGGGGGAGCCGGCAGAAGAGGCTAATTGAAGCCAGATGCTGGCTTCACGGAGGCGGCCAACAGTGGGATTTTTTTTCTTCCCCATTTTTGCGTGAGGGCGGGGATGTACAATGACATCCTGCATCCTCCCCACTCCCTGAGAACTGTAACACACCAGTAGCTGCAGTACCCTCGGCCTCCGCCAGGGGTCCGTCAAGCACCGGACAGGGTCCCAAACCTCCCCCAGAGAAGGAGAGCAGTCCTTGGTATGCTCTATCCTTCTCCTCCCAGCCGGCCCTCCAGCGACCCTAGTCCATTCCTGAACCCGGGTCGCCGATGTTGCAAGTGGAAATCCAACCACTGCACTGATGGGCAGCCCTCCTTTTTCCATACTCCTGCATCCATTTACCTACAAGTCTCTTTGTATTGATCCACCACTCATACAACACATCATATAAACCTAGAACTGAAGCTCTGTCCACAACCAAAGATGCCAACCCTATTTTAACTGTGCTTTCCTGCAAACTAGTTGTATTCATTTTCCACCTTGTTCTTGGCTGCTCAGTACTGGTTTCTGTGCTTACTGTGATCTTGATTATCGAATGGTCAGTTAAGGCTGAAGGTACCACTGATGTTTTAATAATATCTATTCTCTTAGATAAAAACACATAATCAATTTTTGAGTATAGCCTTCCTTTAACAAATGTGAATTTCACTGGGGGGACGGCTTAAGCTAAAACATCCGCTAGTTCAGCTGTCTCAACACATTTGTTTAAGGCAAAAGTGTCAGAATACACTTTTTTCCCCCGCAATCTTTCTTTTCTGTATGTCCAATGTGCAGTTAAAATCCCCACCCAAAATAAACATTTCTTGCAGTACATAAATGCAGTTGAATTAATTCAAAGAACTGTATCCTCTCAGCTTTAATTTGTGAACTGCAAACAACAACAAATCTACTTGGTTGACTGTACCATAGCCCATCCACCATGAGTGCCCTCCCAGGCAGATATCCACCAGGTTTTGTAATTTAAACCCCGTGTTTGAGAATAAGATGCCTACCCCGTCAGCTCTGTCTGGACCATACGACCAATTCGATGCCACCAGACCCACCCTCTTTGCGCGTGTGCCACCACCTGTACTGAATTAAACCAAGTTTCTTGCACAAACATCACTTCAAAGGCTAGGGTTCTAAATTCTGCCAAAACTGCCTCCCTTTTTCTTCCATTCAAGATACTGCAGATATTTGCAGATGCAAATGAAAACAAAACCATGGATCACAAGTACCCTCGTCCTGCCATTTACTGCACCCAACAAATTCACCACAGCAAGAACTGTCATGTCTCTTTTCTTCTCTTCTTCTTCTTCTTCTTCTTTTCCCCCCTCCACCTGTGTAACCCTCATTGAGCTCCATGATTTGTTGCACCACATTTGGGGATGATGTGTCAGAATCTAGGTCACCTGTATTCAAACCCCCCTCTTTTTGAGATCTTAAGATTTCAAAGGGATTTGCTGACAGTATGTCTGATGTGAGCACTTTCTTGCTCCTCAAGCTCATTCTTCTCTCAAGCCCTGAATTAGATTCTTGACTCTCTGTGGGGGGGGGGATGGCTGTTTCCACCTCTTGCTCATTTCCCTTTGGCTCTTCCATCTCAACCTCTTTCCCCCATTCTGGATCTACTCTACTTGTTTCTGCCTCAACCATTATCCCAGTCGAGGGCTCCTCTTTTACTTCCATCTCCCTCTGCTCCTGATCTTGAGCTACCTCTAGCTCCTGTCTAGGAGACTCCTGTGCTGTGGGTACACCAAACCTCGACTTCTCTCTTTCCTCAGTCGGAGCAGTTGGCTCTTTAGTTGTTCCTGTCTGTTGAGCTTTTTTAATCAGATCATCCGAGTTAACACTTCTTGCATTGTTTCTTGCTGCCCATGGGCAGTTCTGATACATATGCCCATACTCTTCACACAGATTGCATTGTGCATGGTTCATGCACTGTGAGTTGCTGTGCCCAATTTCCCCACATATTCCACATCTTATTGTGTCACATACGTCAGACAGGTGGGATCAAGACCCACACCTGTAACAGGCCTTGAGCCTCCCAGGGTAACTTCCCCCCCATCCCTACCTAGAAAAAAACTGTTTGGAATATGGGCTACTCCTTCTTCTGATTGGTGCAATCTCACTTTAAAGCGCCACCCTCCAGTCCATAAGAACTCTATATCTACTATAGCTTCTGGAAGACCCAGTACCATGCACTTCTGGTTTAGCCATTGTTCAATATCTCCAACATGTATTCCTTAATTTTGAAACTTAACAGTTATTACTTTAATAGTGGGTTTGGTCAAAGGGACTGCTATTAAGGGGGCCCAGGTGGGAGAAAACTTCAACTGGTTGTATTTTTGACAGAACCTTTCCAAACCCTTCATTGATCTAAAGCTTATATCAAATGCATCTTCCCCAAAAATATGTATGAAGGCATAGATTTCAGATACTATAAACCTCATTGAATTCTTTAGCAGTGTCTGCCCACATATATCCTGCCTGGAAATACCTTGTGCCCACCTTTGTACCTTAGCCTCACTGCAAATCTTCTGGGGGACAGGTCATTGTAGTTATTTGAGTTAGACAACCTTTTTCTTCCTCTCGGTGCGGGGAGTACACTTGACCCTGCTGTTTCCTGATCCTTCCCCCTATGGCTCTGTTTTTTTAAAGCCTCTGAGTATGATTGTCCTCTGGCCGGGATATTCTGTCCTGGCTCTTGGTTAATGGAACCATTATCCTAGTCCCAGAACTGCCTGCTTCAGTCTGGCCATTTTGCCCTTTGCTTGGTACCATATCCTTGTCATTATTAGGTACACCAGACTTCCCTCCACCCTTCTCTCTTGTCCCCACCTCCACTATACCTTCTTTATTGCCATTTGCGGCATTATTCTGTACCAGACCCTTTTGCTTCAGGGACCCTCCCTTGCTTTATCCTGCACTCTTTTCCTGCCCTCTTCCAATCCCCATCGTTTGTTTCAGAGCATGTCTTACCACTCTGTGTCAAATCAATCCACTCAGATTTCAACTGCCATCTCCCATTGGGTCTCTGCTTCCAACCCACACCCTGCAGCGCTATTCCAGGCATCCATTCTCCTGAGAGAAACTCCTCCCTGGTTAATCCAAATGCATGTATCACTTACTGGCTGACCAACCCTCCCGGTGCCTCAGTGCTCGGGGCTGACTCACTTCCTTCCTGCTTCTGTGTTACTTTCCCCCATGCACCATCTCTACTTCCACCAGGTTCTGGGTTGTCTCTCCTATTCAGTTTCTTCCATCTCTCCTTCATCCTTCTCTCTTCATCCTCCTCAAGTATCCATTGCAAGGTAATCCTTTTTTCCTCAATGATCTATTCCAGTTGCGCCGCTGCCGTATCTTTATCATGGTCGGAGGTAGTATTCTCCTCTTCTCCAACAGGCCCTCCTAGAAAGATATCTTCCATTTCAGAGTCTTCATTCTCTGATACCCCTGACATGGGAGCTGACTTGTACAGCTCTTCTTCCTCCGACAAACCACCCTCAGGTAACTCCATCTCCATTGCCTTCTCTGCAAGTCCAGCCACGTCCTTCTCTGGTGGCTCCATTCCTCCACTGACTCTCACTCACTGGGACAATGATTCCCCCTACAGGAAAGTAGGGGAATTTCCCCAGTGTCCTGGACAAATTTCCCCCCATTCACTAAAAATACCAACAGCTTAATCTGGTTCAAGGTCAGTTGGCATTCATCTATAACCCACTCCCCTGGGTCGTGCCTGAAAATAGGCAAAATTTGTCTAGTGCACTTACCCAGTCAACAAAAACTAAAATAAAAATAAATAAAACATTATTTTTTTTAAGTTCAATAAAAATAATTTTCAAAGAATGAAACTACCAGCTGCACTGGCTGTCTCTACAGACTGTGAACAATCATTACATGTGTTTTTATGGCTGTGGGCAGAGCCTACAGCCATCTTGCTATCTGTAGCTGGAAAATGGAGTATCATGGAACACGTTTTGGACTTTTCAATGTATCCTTCCATGCCAACTGAAACAAAATAGTCCCTTCTTTCTGTTAAGAATGTTGGAGACGTAACTCCAAGCTGCTTATCAGATGCCATTAGAAAACAGAAACAGCTTGTTAAATATTGGTTGTCTATTAAACTGGAAATTTGTTTACCCCCTTCAGAATGCAACAAACTGCACATTTAAATTCTTAGCATTTAAACAGCTTCTTGATACTAGTTTCACTTGGGAATGTATTGTCTTTCAAGAAAGATTCATACCTCATAAATGTCACCCTTTCCCAGCAAATCTATGTTTACACTGTTTTTGTAACCTCTACAGACATTATCTGGTAAGCACTGTCTCAGACATATGCCAGGTCTTCAGTGAATTGCTTAAACTAAATGTGTAGCAATCCAAAGCCATTTTCTACTATGCCTTTTGGGAAAAAAAATATTGAGCTACAACAAACACACTCACACTCTGTACACACCATCCTCATGGCCACAACATTCAAAATAAATATTGCATTCTAATATGTTATAAAGAAACTGTTTATGTCAGTGAACACAGTGAAGTTCAGTTTAGAGTAGATTTCCTTTAAATATTTCTTATCCTATATTTTGCATCCTGGTTAGCGCAGGGGAGATGCTACATCTCATTGTCATAGGGATCTTCACTTACACATTTTTGCACTGTATTTACTCAGGCTGTCCCAGTTTAGATGCAATACCTTGTTTTCAGTGGGGTCATGATTTTCCCATTTTGATAAAGTATTTCTTCAGGGTAGACTAGTCCAGGGCCCCTATATTGAAAGGAGATGTGCAACACATCCTGGCGGAAAAGGGAGATGTGCTGCACAACTCCAAGAATGTGCCACAGTGTGATATTCAGATGTGCCTGCCGCAAGGGAATGGGCCAGGGTGCACACAAATAGTATGCCATGCAAGTCAAGGGTGCGTTCCCATGCATATGCCACACTGCAGCATACTCAGTGGGAAATTCACCCCTTGCAGCCCAGAGTAGTGTGGCTCACACCTAGGCCATGGATAGCTGGATTAACCCAGCCAGCCACCCATAGGTAGGCTGCGGAAGTGCAACCAAGTGCACATCAGCCTGGCAGCTCTGGTGGACTAGAGGTACCCCCTCCCATCCCCGATCGATTCAACTCCATCCACAAAGAGCTCCATAGTGTAGGGCCCCCTGGACCCAATTGCACTAGTGGAAACCACGGTCCATATCCATAGCATAGAGGACCACCCACCCACCACCTTGGTACATAGACAACCCCCACTCCCCCCATATCTGACCTGTTGTGGAGGCTGGCATTGCCCTTCACACCCTTTCACAACCAGCTGCTGACTGCATTGGACCCAGGCTGGGGACCTGCACTCTAGAATAACCCAAGTGGCTATACCATACATTGGGGTACTACACAAGTTGTGAACCCACCAGTGTATGTCCCTAGAAAACTGTAAGAGGGAATTGACATACCTCCAATGCATGCCTTGTTGATGCTGTATCTTCCTGCTGTCATGCATTCTCCCCATTCCTCTATGTAACATGCCATCCTCCGGACTGCTGAGGTATCCTGGGTGCCGGGGGTGTGGTATCCTGCAATGCCATTTGTAGTGTATACTCCAAGCTATGGATAGTGCGTTCACGGTTCCCTGATTGTACAAACAAATGGGAGGTTGACTGTAACATGCCTGTTCTGGGACCCATGTGAGTGAGTACAGCATCGGCTTTCACCCACACTGAGCAGTGCAATGGCACCAGGATGATGGATCCACATGCGAGTGCCTGAGGTGTATTGCCACTTGGCATTAGTGCCTGCACACTGCTCATACCTATGTATGACACATTCCAGCATCCTACTGCTAGTGCTCTGCCACCTGAAAATAAGATGCTATTTCATCTGTGAATTATACAGGCTAAATATATTGGAATCAGCAAGCATATTCCAGGAAAAAAAATTTGTAAAACTGTGTAAAAAGACCACATTGAAACTAGAGATGCAGCAAATTTTTTTTTCGCCAGCGAAATTGTGGTGAATTTACCAATTTCGCCTAGTGAAACATTTTGTATAATTCTGCCCTTTAGGTGAAATTTCGCCTTTGATTTCGCCTATGCTTGGGAAGCAAAATTAGGTGAAATTGGTCTTTTCGCCATGCTGGTGGTCACATGGTTGAGTCTAAACAGACAGGAATTGAGTGGTTCATTTCCTGTGCTATATATCTCGAGAAAGCAGGCAGCATTTATACTCCCTTTGACTGCAGAGCGTACTTTCACAGATTAATTGCTTCATTCATGCTAATTTGTCTAACTTTTTCTTGTTTGTCTTTGTTCTAGTTCATATTTTAGTACCTGGTGATTGGTTTGTTTGTGTGTGTGTTTGTGATTGTGTGCGTGTGTGTGTGTGTGTGTGTATGTGTGTGTCTGTGTGATCTCCCCCCCCCCACATGGGCCCCAGCTCTCTATTTCTATTTGTTTTTTGTTTGTCTGTTTGAGTTGGTTGTTTTTGTGGACACAGTGGAGAGGGGCGATGACAGTGCGGCACCGGTATGTGCATTTCTGTTAATCATCACAACTGAAATGCTACAGCAGGAGATTTCTGGTTCCAGCACCAGTACCCAGTAGCCAACTGTGCCCCCTCCCCACAAGCAGGAGGCAACCGTGGCCCCTTCACCACCACAGCAGCAGCAGCAGCAGAGAGTGCCTCCTCCCCAGCACCTGGAGGATACTGTTCCTCCACCCAGGCAGCAGGAGACTGTGCCCCCTCCCAAGCAGTCGGTGGAGTTAGTGCCTGGGGCATTATCTGTGGCCCTGCCCCCGTGGCACCATCAACTCCAAAGTTCTCCTGTCTGGGATTTTTTTTATGAAGTATCAGTAGGTGACCCAGTGGTCACCTGCAATCTATGTGGGCAGGATGTGCATCGGAGAAAGGGTGGATCCCACTTTGGAACAACTGACCAGCATACCCACATGGAGCACCACCACCCACTCCAATGGGTCCTCAAATTGCAGGAGGTGGTGGCATCAAGTGCAGCTGTAGGGAGCAGTACTGGTGCAAGCACTGAAGTGGTTGAGCTACATGTTGGTGTGGCTGGACACAGAGAAGGGGAAGGGGGCCAGGAGGAGCAAGATGGCCCTTCTCAGTCTGAGGTGAGTCATCGTCCATGCAGGAGGTGCAGTAGTGAGACACAGCAGCAGCAGGAGGCAGCAGGACCAGCAGCAGAATTACCCCCCAGATGGTGGCGCCGCAAGCATCAGGATGTTGAGCCCACACTGGCTGCAGCTAGTGGTCAGGTGGTCACCAGTGAAGACCTCACAGCTGTGCGGACTGAAGTGCAAGCAATACGGCATGACTATGAACAGTTGAGACAGGAGTTTAGTGAGGCCAGGGGGGATATCAAGAAAATAATGGAGGGCCAGCAACAATTTTTCAACCTCCCGGCAGACTTGCGTCATGGTGGTGAAGGTGGCACTTCTGGGCCTGTTTAAATTACTTATATTCAGTCATCAGCAAGTTAATTGTTTTTTCTTATTGAATCCTATCCTCCTGTGTCCTGTTACTGTGTTTTGATAGTCTTCTCTTCTCTCCATTCTATCTCCACCCTCCAAAAATATGAAAAAAAGAAAACAAATTTAAAAAGATAAAAGAATTTACAAAAAAATTATTTTCTGTCCTCTAATCTTCCTCTGTGTCCTCCTATTTGTTTGTTTAGTGTTATAAATATATGTCTTTGTCCAGTGGTTCTGTGTGGTGTGTTACTTATGTGTAATGTTATGCTCTCCATAGTATTACATTATTTTCCATGTTCCCTAATTTCTGTATCACCCTCTCATATTATACTACCCATGACCTGGCCTGACCCCCTTCCCCTGTCGTACTTGTGTGTCATAGTCAGTAGTGTTGTACCCATAAACTCCTTACTTTTGTTTTTCTTTTGTTTGACTCATTCATATATTTTCTCCTCCTATCCATAAATGTCAAGTATTGTTCCTGTGAACAAAAATGTTTTTAGAAAAATATGCCATGTTGCAGCAGTCGTGGGTGTGTGCAGCAACACGACAAAGATGCACACAACAATCACAGAAACATTAGCAATTTTATTACAAAGTTAAACATAAATATGGTTTCAGTGGTTAACAAATGTGTCCTGCACACGCCACAAATGTTAAGTTGGTTCCCTTCCCTCCAGTCCACACTGTTCTGTGCAGAGCACTGTTAATATAGGTACAGAAACAGGCATATTAAATTCACACTGAAATCAGGTGTCAGTCATGCTGTTAAATGTTGCACGCCTTCCACAAGGACCAAAACATGTTTTGCCAACTGTTTACAAATGGTTTCATGTCTGATCTTGGTGTAGCCACTGAGTAACATGGCTTAGAAGTCCAGAAAAGTTTCCCAAAAAATGTTATAATAACTTCATGCTGAAATCAGGTCTCTGTCATGATGGCACCCAACCCCCCACCCAGACCAAACGATGGTCTTTGGTCCACTGTTTACAATTGATTTTATGCCACAACTTGTTTCTGAGAGTGCAGAACAGGCAGTGCATGTCCATAAATGTTTACAAAAACATTGCACAGTACATTCAGACAGAAATCAGGTGTCAGACATGCAGTAACATGGTTCACACCCACCATGAGGACCCAAATGTGTTGTTTCCTGCACCATTTAAATGCTTTTCGGGCCTAACTGTGGTGCTGCCACTGCCTAACAATCTCACACACAGAACAAATGTATCAGCTACACCTCTACCACAACCACAAAGCCCAACTCTAGGGCACGTTAAAAAATAAATTTTATTCAATTCATGCATAGCACCCCCCCCCCCCGATGCTTTTTCAAGACATTGGCACCACCAAGTGTTGGCATTTAAATAGTACATTACCATAAATACTAGATTAGAGGAATAAACATATTATACTTAAAAAATTCCTTATGTGATACAGAACAAATTAAAACAAATCACCATAACGGACACCCATATAAATACACATATTATAAATACCGTAACTATAAATATTAAACTACAAATCTATTGGTATATCTGACAGGACAACACAAAAACAAAAACAACAACAACAACAAGGGAAATGACATACATATGCCTAGGAATTATGCAACAAATCACAAAGGCCCAAACTGACATGGTGCCAGCAGCATAGAAAAAATATATTATATTATTATATATGTTGCTACACTTCAAAAAATATATATACAAATATCAGAAAAACTAGTGGTGACACTAAACATGTGTAACTGGGCAATGCAAAAACCTAATGTTCATGAATACAATACAAACCCCCTAAATGTTGGTATAAAGTCTTATTTCTTCTTCTTAAGCAGGGGAGCTAACTGAAAATGTTCATTCAGTCCTGGATAAACACAAGCTCTTAATGTATATTGCCAGAATGTCTCCCTATACAAAATAAGGTTGTCCAGATCTCCACCTCTGGGGCCAATAGAAACCTGTTCTAGGCCCATAAATCGAAATTTATGATCTTTTCCTTGGTTTTATGTTGATTGCACACATGCGCAAGAGACATATTGTGGCAGCTTGCCAGAAGCAGGTTGTGGAGGCGCAGCACTGTTGTGGCCAGTGCCCCCACAGCCTTTATAGGCTTGGCCCGCTTTCTCCAATGCCATGGCACACTGCTGCTGACACTAGTTCAGCCAGCGTGCCACCACCTTGAAACGTTTCAGTTGTTGCAATCAGGGGCTGCCTCATCATTGCAGTGTCAGCATTCTGCTGCAATGAGGGAGACCCGTCATTGCTGGGCGGAATGTTGCCAAGTGTAATATTGTTTGTGAACATTGGTGGCTTGCCGCCATGTTCTGAACAATGATTACCTCCACTGCAGGATGCCTAAGCCCCCTTGGCATCGCCCGAGCAGTTTTGTTTGCCGATGGGGCCCCAATCCCGTCGACTTCGGTGGCCGTATGTTCATGTTGTCGATGGGGGAGCCCACTCCCCATTGGCATTATGTCCCTCCTCCCAGTTTCATTTGCCGATGGAAGTGCCCACTCCCACGTTGGTGTAATTCCCCCCAAAGAGCAGTACAGTTGTGCCAAGGGGTGCCAAATCCTTAGCTCTTTTCCCTTTTGTGCCACGGGGTGCCCAATCCCCATTGGCTAGAGCTGCCCCTCCTGAAAAAAACACTCTGTTGACATGCTGGGAGCCCACCCCAGCATGCCAAGTGGCCCTGTAAAAAAAAAAAAATCCCGCAATGTTTTTTTTTTTGATTAACCTGTAAAAAAAGAAAACGATCCCTCACCATCTCCCTGCCCCCCCACACAACCCCTCACCCCATACTTACCTGCAGAGTCTGGCGCAATGATCTTCGGTGGACCTGGAACACGTCTGTACTCTTCAAAGCCAACTGCGAACTGAGGAAATGCCGGTAAGCTGTATAATGGCATAAATAGGGTTTTTTCAACTTTTTTGCATATCTCAGGCACTTTTTGGAATTTTGTCACCAAATTTTCAACATGGGGTTATTGGTCCCCCTCCTCATGAATTCAGGCACTGTCATGGCATTCATTGGCCCCGAAAGGTGATTTCACTGTCAGTGCACGGAATCACCTTTCAGGACTGATTACTGAAACGACAGTGCCAGTGTTCATGAGGTGGGCTCTCAAAAAGTCTATGTTGCAAATTTGGTGGGAAAAATAAAAAAATGACTGTTTTATGAGCGTGTGTTGCGCAGTTCCTACACATGCTCATAACTTCGCCAATGTGCAATATTTTCACTCCAGATTTTCAACACTGCCATTTTTACCCACCTCCTTATGAACAGTACAGCTGACATTTTTATGTTTGCTTGTACACATGCACAAGAAACATGATGTGACAGCTTAGGCGAGAAGCGGGTTGTGGAGGCACAGCACTGTTACAGACAAGGGAGGCACTGCTTTTGGGGGCTTGACAATGGTGGACCAGTGGAGACACAATGTGCTGATGACACTGGTCTCCAAAAGTGCACCAAGTAGAAACATTTTCACTGCTGCAATCAGGAGCCACCTCATCATTGCAGCATCAGTCATTGTGCTGCAATGAGGGAGTGACCCGTCATTGCAGGGCGGAATGTTAGCTAGCATAATACTGTTTGTGAACATGGTGGGCGGCTTTCCGCCATGTTCACAAACAATATTATGCTGCCCCCCATGCCAAGGGGTGCCCAATCCCCCTAGGCAGCAAGTGACTCCCCAGATGGTCTTTGTTTGCCGACAGGGGCCCCAATCCCTGCTGGCTTCAGTGTGCCAATCTCCTCCCACTGTTCTTGTCTGCCGATGGGGGAGCCCACTCTCTGTCGGCATGATATAACCCCTCCCCACCTGCTTTTATTGTCTGCTGATGAGGATCCCCTCCCCGTCGGCATGATGAAACCCCCTCCATTTTCTTGTGTGCCGACGGGGGTGCCCAATCCCCATCGGCATGATTCCCCCCGTTCTTGTTGTGCTGACGGGGGTGCCCAGTCCCTGTCGGCATGATGGCCCCCCCTTTTCTTGTGTGCCAACGGGAGTGCCCAATCCCCCATCAACTACAGTTTCCCCCATAAAAACACTCCATTGGCATGCTGGGAGCCCACCCCAGCTTGCCAAATGCTCCTGTGAAGTAGAAAAAAGTCCCACGTTGTCTGTTTTTTTTCCTGCAAAAGAAAACGGTCCCTCGTGGTCTCCAAGCCCCTCCGCAACCCGGCCATCCACTGCGATCCCTCCCCTCACCCCATACTTACCTCTCTCGAGTCCGGGCGCGATGATCTTAGGTGGACCGGGAACACGTCTGCACTCTTCAAAGCCAACCACGAACTGAGGAAATGCCGGTAATCTGTATAATGGAATAAATAGGGTTTTTTTCAACTTTGATGGATATCTCAGGCATTTTTTGGAATTTTGGCACCAAATTTTCAACCTGGGGTTTTTGAGACCCCTCCTCATGAATTCTGTTACTGTCATTGCGTTAATCAGGCCTGAAGGGTGATTTCGCAGTCATTGCGTGAAATCAGCCTTCAGGACCGATTAACGAAACAACAGTGCCAGCGTTCATAAGGTGGGCTTTTAAAAAGCCTATGTTGCAAATTTGGTGAAAAAATTCCTACAAATGACTGTTTTACAAGCGTGCATTGCACAGTTCCTACGCACACTTGTAACTTCACGAATTTTTAACATTTCCACTCCAGATTTTCAACATTGCGCAGACTAGCACGGTCATTGTGGGAAATTCATGTTCGGGACAAATTAGGAAAATCACACTGACACTGTTCATTAGCAGAGGTCCTAAAATGCCTATGTTGAACATTTGGTGAGAAAAGTCCATAAAATGACTGTGTTACAAGTGTGCATTGCACTGTCCCTACGCACGCTCGTAAGTTCACACATTTTTAATGTTTGCACTCCAGATTTTCAACAATACCATTTTACAACACCTCCTTATGAGCAGTACAGCTGTCATTTTTCATATCTCGCCCACAATGTGTTTCCGCTCATGTAGCGCACAATGGCACAGTCGGTGTGCGAAATCAATGTTTGGAACACAGTAAGAAAATCACAGTGACACTGTTCATTAGCAGAGGTCCTAAAATGCTTATGTTGAAAATTTGGTGAGAGAACCCATAAAATGATCAGGCAGGAGCGCAGCTGCGTAGTCATGAACGCCGTATCGTCGACATTTGCAATATTTTCACCCAGATTGTCAGCACTGCCATTTGTCCGCACCTCCCTATGAACAATGCAGCTGTCATTTTTCACATCCCAGACGAAATGTGTTTTTGCACTTCCGGTGCAGAATACCGCTGTCACTGTGGGAAATCCATGTTTGGGACACATTAGGAGAATGACACTGACACTGTTCAGTAGCAGAGGTCCTAAAATGCCTATGTTGAAAATTTGGTGAGAAAAGTCCACGAAATGACTGTGTTACGAGCGTGCATTGTGCAGATTCCATGCACACTCGTGCCTTCGCATATTTGCAATATTTACACTCCAAATTGTCAACACTGGCATTTGTCCGCACCTCCTTATGAACAGTACAGCTGTTATTTTTCACATCGCAGGCCAAATGTGTTTTTGCACTTCGGGCGCAGAATAGCACGGTCGTTGTGGGAAATCCATGTTCAGGACAGATTAGGAAACTCATATTAACAGTGTTCATTAGCAGAGGTCCTAAAATGGATATGTTGACAATTTGGTGACAAAAGTCCATAAAATGACTGTGTTACAAGCGTGCGTTGCGCAGTTTCCATGCACATTAGTAACTTCGCACATTTGCAATATTTTCACGCCATATTTTCAACATTGCCATTTTTCCACACCTCCTTATGAACAGTGCAGCTGTCATTTTTCACATCCTGGCCAAAATGTGTTTTCGCACTTCCAAGGCACAATAGCACAGTCACTGTGGGAAATCACTGTTCGGGACACATTACAAAAATGACAGTGGCACTGTTCATTAGCAGAGGTGCTAAAATGCCTATGTTGAAAATTTGGTGATGAAAGTTCATAAAATGACTGTGTTATGAGCGTGCGTTGCACAGTTTTCACACATGCTTATCACTTTGCACATCTGTAATATTTTCACTCCACATTTTCAACATTGTCATTTTTCCACATCTCCTTATGAACAGTACAGCTGTCATTTTTCACATCCTGGTCAAAATGTGTTTTTGCCATTCCAGCACAGAATACCACGGTTGCTGTGGGAAATCAGTGTTCAGAACACATTAACAAAATCACAGTGACACTCTTCATGAGCACAGGTCGTACAATGCCTATGTTGAAAATCTGGTGATGAACCTTCATAAAATGACTGTGTTATGTGCATGCATTGCACGGTTTCCACATATGCTCAGAACTGCGAGCATTTTTAATATTCCCACTACACATTTTCAACATTGCCATCTCTTCACACCTCCCTATGGATGGTACAGCTGTCATTCTTCACATACTGCTCGATCTGTGTTTTCGTACATGTGGCGCAGAATGGCACTGTCGCTGTTGGAAGTCAGTTTTTGGGACACATTGACAAAATCACACTGCCACTGTTCATGACAAGAGGTCCCAAATGCTTTCATGAGGTGGGGTCACAAAAAGGCCATGTTCAAAATTTGTACTGTAAATACCAACAAATGCCCAAGGCATTACGGTTTCTAACCATAACATCCAACCCTGTACAGACACACAGGCATCGGGGTGTGCCTTTGGATTGCTGCCTGTACTGCTCATGCCATCCCACCCCCACCCACTGACAGGCATCGAGGTGTACCTTGGACTCTTCAGCCCAAGACTTCACCCCATTCTCCTATGCTGCACCCATTTCACCATATGTCCTTATGGAATGGGATAACTGTAAAGCCAAACACCCTAACGCACAGCTCAATACGTGTTAATGTCTGCAGAATAGGATGAGGTGACATGGCTTGACCATCGTGGGTGATGCCCCAAAAACTTACCCCACATCCCGTCCGTCTGTACAGCATGGAGGTGCAGTTCATGCAAAGTTCAGTACTTCACTGCCATTCCTATTCTGCATCTATCTAACTCCTGCATTTCTAATGCTAATACCAGCAAGCAAACATTTGGCATTGACAAATGCTTGTTCACTTCCTGGCCAAAATGTGTTTTCACAGTTCCGGCGCAGAATAGTGCAGTCGCTGTGGGAAATCAGTGTTCAGGACACATCAAGAAAATGACAGTGACACTGTTCATGAGCAGAGGTCCTAAAATGCCTATGCTGAAAATTTTGTGACGAAAGTCCATAAAATGAGTGTGTTACGAGCATGCATTGCGCAGGTTCCACGCACGCTCGTAACTTTGCAATATTTTCACTCCAGATTTTCAACATTGCCATTTTTCCGCACCTCCTTATGAACAGTGCAGCTGTCATTTTTCCACAGCCTGGCTGAAATGTGTTTCGCACTTCCGGTGCAGAATAGTGAAGGCACTGTGGGAAATCTGTGTTCGGGATGCATTAAGAAAATCACAGTGGCACAGGAGCAGAGGTCCTAAAATGTCTATGTTGAAAATTTTGTGATGAAACTCCATAAAATGACTGTGTTATGAGCGTGCATTGTGCAGTTTCCATGTACCATTGTAACTTAGTAATATTTTTACACCAGATTTTCAACACTGGCATTTTTTCACACCTCCTCATGAACAGTACAGCTGTCATTTTTCACATCCTGGCCAAAATGTGTTTCCGCACTTCCTGGCGCAGAATGCCACAGTCGCTGTCGGAAATCAGTGTTTGGAACAGATTAGGATCGAGTGAGTGAGAGAGTGGGAGTGACCGAGCTCAACTGAGCTCTGTTTGGACTGCTGCGGATTTCTTTGTGGGCAGGAAAAGGCATCAATGCAGGCAGGAGCCCAGTACAAAAGGGCAGCCTGCAGTGCCAGGAGACACAGAACGAGTGAGTGAGGGAGGGGAAGTAAGTGAACTCAACAGAGCTTTGTTGGGACTGCTTTGGATTTCTTTGTGGGCAGAAAAAGGCAGCAATGCATGCAGAGGCCCAGTACAAAAGGACAGCCTGCAGCACCGGGAGAAACAGAATGAGCAAATGAGAGAGGGGGAGTGAGTGAGCTCAACAGAGCTCTATCATGACTGCTGCGGATTTCTTTGTGGGCAGAAAAGGGCGGCAATGCAGGCAGGAGCCCAGTACAAAAGGGCAGCCTGTAGCACCAGCAGAAACGGAATGAGAGAGTGAGAGAGACAGAGTGACCGAGGTCAACGGAACTCTGTTGGGACTGCTGCAGATTTCTTTGTGGGCAGAAAAAGGTGCCAACAGAGGCAGGAGCCCAGTACAAAAGGGCAGCCTACAGCGCCAGGAGAAACAGAATGAGTGAGTGAGATGGGGGAGTCAGCGACTTCAATGGAGCTCTGTCAGGACAGCTGTGAATTTCTTTGTGGGCATAAAAAGGTGTCAATGCAGGCAGAAGCCCAGTACAAAAGGGCAGCCTTCAGCACTGGGAGAAACAGAATGAGCAAGTGAGAGAGGGGGAGTGAGCGAGCTCAACGGAGCTCTATGATGACTGCTGCAGATTTCTTTGTGGGCAGAAAAAGGCAGCATCGCACGCAGGATCCCAGTACAAAAGGACAGCCTGCAGCACCAGGAGAAACAGAATGAGCGAGTGAGAGAGGGAGAGTGAGCCACCTCAACAGAGCTCTGTCGGGACAGCTGTGAATTTCTTTGTGGGCAGAAAAAGGTGCCAACTCAGGCAGGTGCCCAGTACAAAAGAGCAGCCTGCAGTGCCGGGAAAAACAGAATGAGCGAGTGACAGAGGGGCAGTGAGCGAGCTCAACGGACCAATGCAATCAACATTCAGCATTGACAAATGCTTGTTTCACATGTAATGCAAGAGCATTATCTATTGCACCAATCTGAATACGTCTCACATGTTCAAAATGCGATTTCTTAGTTCTCTCTTAGTTTTTCCGACATAAAAACATGAACATGTACATTGTGCAACATAGATGATGGCTTCTGATCCACATGAAATAAAATCTCTAATGTTAAAGTCTTTCTGCTTAGTAGAAAACATACTTCCAACCTGAATATGAGAGCAAGAAGTACAGTTACCACATTTCCAGCAACCGGGGGAGGACTCAGTTTTTTCTCTTTTCTTAGATCAGAAAGGCTGTGTACAACTCAGTCTCGAAGATTTTTTCTCCTTCTGTATGTAACTTGTAGATCTGCAGCTGTTATATCCCTTAAAGTTAGCTCAACATATATAAATTCCTCTTAATGATATTCACAATATCATGGCTCTGGGGAGTGAAAGCAGTAATAAAATTAAGACCATGTTTCTTCACATTATTCCCATAAACATCATTTACTACATTTCTATTGCATGTTCTACTTTTAGGTATCAAGAGGGCATCCCTATCTATCCGATCCACTTCTCTCCTAGCTGTCTCTAGGCACGTAGAGGAGTATTCTCTTCTTTCAAACCTTTCAAGCATGAGTTTTGAACTTGCCACATAGGTCTCACTAGTACTACAATTGTGTTTTACTCTCATTAGCTGGCTTTTGGGGATATTCCTCACCACATGCCTAGGATGGCAGCTGTCATAATATAATACTGCATTACAATCTGTAGCCTTTCTGTGCAAAGATGTTATGACCTCTCCCTGGTTCCCCCTTTTTATACATAAATCCAGAAACACAACACTGGTCTCACTTGCTGTAACCAAAAATTTAAAATTCTGGTTAATATCGTCTAAATACTTAACAAAACTGCACTCACCCCAGTAAAAAGGACAGAAACGAACATTTAGTCCATAATGACTTTTATTCACCCATCTTGTACAAAGCGCCAGAGAAGCTGGAACTTCCAGCTTCTCTGGAGCTTTGTACAAGATGAGTGAATAAAATCATTATGGACTAAATGTTCGTTTCTGTCCTTTTTGCTGGGGTGAGTGTAACAATGAAGATTTTCTAAAAACTGTGTTAAATGTATGCTTTAGCACCACCATCCTAATGCAGACCATTATTTGTGTGACTTAAAACTGTCCAACTCATTCTCACTGTTCCTCCATATGATAAAGGTACCATCAATATATCTTTTATAGATATCCAGACTTTCATAAAATGGATTTACATCTGGGTGAAATATCACTCGATTCTCCCATTCAGCTAGATAGAAATTTACATAATTAGGAGCCATAGCAGCACCCATTGCTGTTCCCTTAACTTAGTGAATGATATCTGTACCATATAGAGAAACATTCTTTGTTAGAACATGTTCTGTTAGTTCCAAAACAAATGCAATTAATTCCCCTGAATACATCCTTTCTCTGTACAAAGCATCCCCCAAGTATGATAAACCATCTCCATAAGGAATATTAGTATACAGGGATGATATGTCCATAGTTACAAATAACCATCCTGGTTCAATCTCCACTTCTTTTAAAATTTCCAGAATGTGCACTGAATCTCGTGTGTAAGCCCTATGTCTCTGAGCCAGACCCTTAATATGATCATCAATAAACTGTGCTATTGGTTCTGTCAAGGCTCCATTACTAGAGACAGTCGGCCTCATAGGTGGATCCATAAGATTTTTATGAATTTTTGGTAACCCATACAACACAGCTCTACAGGGGTGTTGAACAGTTAAAAAGTCACCAGTCTCAATGCTAATGACTCCATTTACCATGACATTATGAATACATATATCAATTTGTATTTTTATAAGCCATGGTGGGATCTAGATTCAATTTACGATGGAAAGCAGTGTCAGAGAGAAGCAAATGAATATCTTTTTCATACTTATCTTTGCCCGTCACCACTATTGCCCCACCCTTATCTGTGGGCTTAATGGTGATGGTAGTATTTTTCTCCAGCTGTTTCAGGGCTTCATATTTTTCCTTCCTAATGTTCTGTCTCTCTTGTCTCCTTCGATTATTCAAAACATTACATATTTCTTTTTCACAGACTTTAAGAAAAACTCCCACTGTTGGATTCATCTGTGGTATAAACGAAGATCTCTTTTTCCACCTTGTACATAATTCATTATTCTCATCTGCACCATCATTTTGTCTGTCCTGTGTCTGGATATCAGAAGGAACGGTATCTGGCAACTTGCCGTATAAAATGTTTAAATTAAGCTTGCGGGCATATGTATGTAAGTCCACCACTGTGTCAAACTCATTTATAACGTTAGTGGGTATAAAAGATTATCCCCTATTCAATATACTTCATTCCCCATTGTTCAGATTATGCTCAGATATGTTGACAATCAAATCATCACTTTGATGTATTATCTCCGGTAATTGCCCCTTCTCCTGAAACTTCTCTTGCACTGTGTTTGCCATCTCCCCCTGTGAGTCTCCTGATGTTGATATCCCATATTGTCTGTTCCTCTGGGCCCTACCCCTTCCCTTGCCTCTGGTGCTCCTCCTAGTGTTTTGTCTGCAAATCAAGTAAGCCTGGGGCTTCTGCGTAACAACCGGCTGGGAGGTATCGGTTGTTCGACCATATTCTGTATCATTTGGGAAGCCATCTCCCACTATGCTGTTTCTGACATTACTGGGACACACAAATTCAGGGGACATTATGTAACATTCAGGCGAGGGTGTATACCTGTCATTTGTGGTATATTCAACATTGATATCATGGATGCTTGATCCTGATGAGTTCTGGGATCTAAAGCTGGGGTCATGCATGATCCTAAAAAAGGCTTACTTTGAATAACAATGCCCAGAAGTCCAGAAATGTTTCCAAATAAATTGCATAGTACATTCAGACAGAAATCAGGTGTGAGACATGCAGTTACACGGCTTACACCCATCATGAAGACCCAAATGTGCTGTTTCCTGCACCGTTTAAATGCTTTTTGGGCTTAACTGTTGTGCTGCCACTGCCTAACATGGCCCAGAAGTCCAAAAATGTTTCCAAAAAAATTGCACAGTAACTTCAGACTGAAATCAGGTTCCAGCCATGATGTGTTATGACACCCAAGCCCCCACCTGGACCAAACAATGGTCTTTGGTCTACTGTTTACAATTGATTTTAGCCCACATCTTCTTTCTGTGAGTGCAGCACAGTCAGTACATGTCCAGAAATGTTTCCTAAAAAAGGGTACATTAAATTCAGACCGAAATGTGGTGTCAGACATGCAGCTACATGGTTCACATGCACAAAGGACCCTAATCTGCTGTTCTCTGCACCATTTAATATGGTTTTCAGACCTAACCGTGGTACCACCACCGCCTGACATGCAACATAAGCCAGTTTACCATGATGAGAAAAATAAATCCTCCTGCAAAATGGTCCTGCAACTTAAACTTGTACTTACTTATTTCTGCTGCTGCTGCTTTCTCAGTTGATTGAGAACTGTGGAATTATCATTTCACAATGATGATGCTCTGGTTAGCTCTGTTGTCTCTGTGGTTTTAAGTCAGTGTGGATTGAATGACATTTTGACTGCTGCTGCTGTTGCCTGTAGCTGCTGCCTGCTGCTCTGACTAGTTGACATGAGAAGTATTGCGTTGTCTGCTTCATGGGGATCCTCTTCACATAGTCGATCGATGCTACTACTGCTGCTGCTGCACACGTAAGTATCTGTATTTATTTTTTCAGGTGCAAGAGAAGGTGGATGGTGGGTTGGTATTGGGATGTCATGAGTTCTTATATGTTTGTGCTTATTTTATATTTATCTAGTGTGCTGAGGAGTACATCATCATGACAATATGCATGCCAGCCCAGGATTTGGATACGGGATGTTGGAATGCACCATATTTCACATTGCACAAGGACAAGGTAAGTATTACCTTTTTCATTACTGGGAAGGATAGGTGATTGCAGCTCAGATATCTGAGTCGGATTGTAATTGAATTATTTTTTTTCTTTTCTCAACACGTGCAGAAAATCAAGAGCTGTTAACTCCAGGTGCAGTGGTGGTGCTGCTGCTGCTGTTCAATATGTGTGCAGTTCATGAATTGGTGGTAAGTATTTTTTAATTTGTGATGGTCTTTGGTGGGTGGGTGGTGGAGGAGGTGGTTGAGGCTGGGTTGGTGTGGGGTTGGTGAATATGGTTAAGTATCAAGTTTGTGGTTACTACAGGGCAGAGATGTCAAACTCTGACAGTAACTATCTTCTATATGGGTCTGTCAATATTCAGAATTTCCACTGCTGGGGTGTGTCTGTTACCTCCCTTCCAATCTGGCTGCTGGCTGTGCTCATCAGACATAGTCTGTTCATGTCAAGTGTTCCAATTTAACAGCCATTCCCTGATGCAAGTATAGCTTCGTGTAATGGTGGTGGGGGAAGGGGGCACCCAGTTGTAACAATGCTCAAAATGTCTTCTTCTTTTTTCTTATTGCCAGCCAGGTACAAAGTACTTCAATTGGAATGGTGGCTTAGTTTTCTGGTGGACATGTGCTGATGCATCCCATCTCTATACGGCATTGGTGACTAAATAGAAGTCTTCCATCCTGGTGTGTGGACACTGGATCGAGGTGCTGCACCTGCGAGATGTGGGCCACTGCTGACAATTAAAAACATACAGTTCTTTTTGGTGGAAGACTGCTGGAGGAGGAGGAGGAGGAATTTAGCTGAACTCAGAGGCAGCATTAATGTACTGATCTGAGACTACTGTTTCTGCTGGAGCATGCATCTGTCAGCTTCACAGATTTTCAGGGGTCGCCGGTACTTCTTGGCAGCATGACAGTGATGGCCCACACTGTTGAAGTCTGTGTTATACAAATTAGGATGGATGACAAGGAGGTGGATTACATGATGGTTAATTGTATACATAGAGATGGAGTATGCATGCATTTCTGAGTAACACAGTACTGGCTGTGCACTGTCTGACTACGTTGTCATTGTCATATATACAGTGGTGGCACACTCACTAGACATTCATTCATGGTGTCATGGAGGAGGTATATGTGGAAATGGGGAAGATGTTCAGTATTTGTCCCTTGATGGAGCCATTGTGTACTGCTGAGATGATGACATATTCATTCCAGTTAGCATAGCATGGGCGAATAAATTTTCAAAAATGAAATGAAGTAAACATTTTGACTAGGTTGGGAAATCAAATGAAATGGTTTAACTGGATGTGTAACACAGAACAACTATCAAAATAAAATGTAAAATGTATAACAATAACATGAAACAGCATAGTCAGTGGAAATGGGGTAGGGGTGCTGGTGGTGGCTGGGGGAGGGGGCAGAACACCTTTAGCCTTCTTCCAGTAAAACATCATCCATGAAGCAGCCCTCACAGTCTTCAAGACTGGAGTCATCACCAGGTGGAAATTTAATCATCACTGCTGCTTCATCTACCTCTCTACTAGTAGAGACCTTACCACTGTGGACGTTATCATTGTCATCATCGTCCCCGAGACACAGTTCTTGGGGCAACATCATTGAAATAATTGTGTTATGTGGAATGTGAGCCTCATTAATTTTTATAAATGTTAGGATGGAAACATTCTTTGGTAACAGATTTGTCCTACAGTCATGCACAATGGCCCCAGCAGAACTAAACACCCTTTCCACACTGACACTGGATGGTGGGCAGGTGAGGTATTTAAAAGCAACAGATGCCAGTGCAGGCCAGTCACTCACTTTGCTGCTCCAGTACACCAATGGCTCATCAGTGATGCCAAGATGCTTGGTGTGTCCCATGTAGGCATCCACCATACATTGTGCTGCCCTGAGTCCTGCTTCCTCATCATACTCCTCCTCCTCCTTCTCTTCAATTTCTTCAATGCCCACCTGGTACAGAGCATCCCAAATGGGATTACCTGCCATGCTGTGCTGCGACTTTGACATTTTGTCTGATTTGGTGGCCTCTGATGATTTACTGGTGGTGGTGGTAGTAGCAACACCTGATATACTGTATCTATATGTGCCCTTTGTGTTTCTGCATTTTTCATCTGTGCCCCATGTACCTGTCTGACAAGGTAATTGGTCCACTCTCACACGACCCCCTTCACTCATGGCAGGCAAGCCACATTTGTACCGTGGATCCAGCATGGTAGCAATAGCAAACTCATTAGACTACATAATGCCACAGATATGTGTATTACTGTCCAGTATATGAAGCATGTGACCGATTACAGGAACAGAACTGTGATCATCACTTGCCTCCATCTGGTGACGGACATTTACCAGTGTCTGCCTCAGCACACATATAAGGGGTATTGACTGACTTATACAGGCAGTGTCCCCATTCACAGCCTGTGTTGCATGCTCAAATGGACACAGAATGGTTATTACACCATCCATTTGTCACCACTGCTCTGTTGTTAGGGCGATGGACACTCCAGCACTGTCCTGGGTGGTGTGCAGCAGTAAGTAATCTGAAACCACCCTATACTGCTCATAAAGCTGGTTCAGCATGTACAGTGTGGAGTTCCACCTGGTAAAAACATCAGGCTTCATATGGTGTTGAGTCAGATGGTCAGTAAGCTGCAGCCAACTCTGAATAAACCACCGTGAGTAATGCACTTAACCACATTGGAGCCATTGTCACTGGCAATAAACCCCGCTGTGAGTGAGTATACATTGAGCCACTCATCAGTCTGATTTAGCAGCCCATTCAGCATTTTCTCACCAGTGTGAGACCCTGAAACACTTTGCATAGTTATGGTTGCATTCTGACGAATACCAGGTGTGTTGTTACCACCACAATTTTGCTTTGCGCAGCTTTTTCCGGGGCCCAAATCAACAGCTACCTCAGGTACCTGTGCCCAGTGTACTGTTATGCATAGATATGAGCTGCCCACTGTTTGCCCACTTGTCCACTTATCCATGCTAAGGTGGATATATTTTGAGGCAGAATGCTTCATGGCATGTATCACAGACTGTGAAACTCTGCTATAGAATTCGGGCATGGCATGTTTGGAGAAATACGTTCGCAATGGCACCTGCCATTTGGGACAGGCACGGGCCGTCAACAGATTGATGGTGAGCATTTCAGCTGTGGCTGTGTTCAGCTGACATGCAGCAACATGATTGGGGGGGTACTTTGAGTGCTGCTCAAACACACTCTTCAATGTGGGTTGCATCTTGGGAGCAGGTCAACAAAAATGCTTTACTTGTGCCACCAGTGTTGTTCTTGCTGGGGTACCAGGTGACTGTTGGGGCCTGGGATGTGCAGCATGTATGAAACTGGTTATTTTGGTGGATTTTTTGCCTGGTGGTGTACTTGTATAACTAAAAGGAGTGGCAGCTCCACTGCTACTGTGCCCACTGCATGAGACAGAAAATGATTCCTCACACTCCTCCTCCGCCAACCTACTCAGCCCTCCTTCCTCCTGCTCTAATGCGCTGCTGTCACTAACATTAAGCTTGACAAGGAAAGTCCCGCCAACAGCTCTGGTATCTTTCTGGTGTTGGTGCCAGTGCAATGGGTGCCTGTTTTTAAGTGGGCGTGCTGGCCACCGGTGCTTATGTGGCTGCCCTTTTTTCCATGACTTACATGTGCTTAACACAGCTGACATATTGCCATGGTGTCATCAGCTGCATCAAGTAGGAAAAAATTCCAAACTAGGGACTTTGCACCTCTAGATCTGACATGGGACTGAGACTTGGACAGCGTAGCCAAAGGTGTGGAAGTTTTTGCTTTTTGTGCCACTTGCATGATATCCACCATGCTATGTTTGGGAGGTGGGGTGACTGGACAGCTTGTTGTAGGCTTGCTGATATCCTCACCATCAGTCTTGTCATCTAAATGGGCTACATCATCACCCTTCATCCTTTTCACTTCTGGCTCCCACAGGGGATCCAACACCTCATCATCATCTGTACCAAAACATATTATGTCCTCCTCCTCATCCTTATCACTGTCTACTGCCAGGCAAACTTTTCCCTTCTCTGGCATCTCCTCAGTGTGGGGATCTGACTTTCCTTATCTCCTTCTCCAGGAGAAACAGACTGAAGCTGGACACTATCACCCACCATTAGCTCCTCCTTGAGCAGGAACAACAGCAACACTGACAACGTTTTCGACCTCCTCCTGGACCTCTGTGCCTCCACTGCTGCGAGTGTCTCCCTTATTCCCAGTATCATCCCCAACAAGCATACTAGCTACAGATTGGGCAGCATAAAAATGAGTCACAGACTTGAAGCTACTTCTAACTTCGATTTTGCTGCTACTGGCTGCCATAGCAGCAGCAGAGGCCACAGAGGGCACTGATTTAGATATTGATTTGCTTTTTCCAACAGACTTCTTTGAGCCACCTCCCGCCCTAACACCTTTACCTGGAGTTGAATGTCTATTGGCAGGCATATTTATATGTTTGTTTCATTTGGCTTCCTCAGTCTGGAACTATATTATTATGTATTTCTATTAAATAAGTGTGATTTAACACCGCCGTCCTATCTACAAAGGGCAAACAGAAATCATAACAGGTAGCTGCACTGTAGCGTATATAACTACTTACAACTGCTACTGTAGCCTATTCGAGTGTGAAAGCACTATTTTATTTTTTCAATTACAAAATCACAAGTTAAGTAACATGGGGTAACAGGAGAACAGAAGTAAGAGACTTTCAATACAAAATTGAAAGAGAACACCACCACAACAAGATTGTGCAGTAAATCTGAAAAGAATACTTAAGTAGTTCTTAATCAAATGTCAGTTTTTAAATGGAATGATTATTACACAAATTGATAATAACCAGGTAGGTGCTGGTAAGTTCACAAAAACTAAACTAAACCAACCGCACAGAACACCTCTCAGTCAAAATGTGAACTAGAGTCCGGATAAGTGGTGTCTGGCTAAGGCGAGTACTACAATGTGTTAGTACTTACTAAATACAGTTTTGGCTTACAGATATATCAGATGCAAGGGACAGCAAAATTTAAAATGAACAAAGTCACCTCCAAAACTCATGCAGGGAACACCACAACTAGTTGAAAACTATGTCGTTTTTTATATAGTAGCCTAGGTCAGGCAGTAAACAACAGTGGTGTAACAGGGTGGAAAGGGTTACTATGGTAAGCAAATTCAATAGAAAAACAGGAATGCTGCAATGCAGAGACCAGATCACAATTTTAATTTCTGTGAGCAATTCAACAATGCAGCGTACCTGGATATGGACAAGTCAAGTGGTCAATGTATACGAATACTTTCAATAAAAAAAAAAAATCACAAAAGTGACTATGCAAAGGGAAACAGGAACAGAACTACTCAGTCAGAATGTAATAACTGTTCAGATAACGTTACCCAAAAAAGGGTCAATATGTAAGAAAAATATAACAAATAAGTAGCACACAAACAAAAATATTAAGACTTAAAAGAAATTACAGAAACTCACTTAAAACTTGTGAGAAATCTGTCAAATATTAAGAAGTAGCCTGCTCTACTTTCACATATACAAACACACACCACACAGTCGACCCTCCTCCACTCAGCTCCCTCACAGACACAGAGAAAACTGAAAACACTAAGTTTAACTAAGTATTCTCCAAAGATACAAAGACAAAAAGATGTTCACTAGTAGCACTAGGAACTAAACTTGAGATTTTGGGAGCAATTAACTCTTAAATATCACCAATAAAGAGGTCTTTGAAGGGTTTCTTGGCTGTGATGCACCACACTGAACTGCTCTCCGGCTCAACAGACAATATACTGTGCAGGAAATAGCCTGCACATGATATTTCAGCTAACTACCCACAATGCACTGCAATTTCACTGGCAAAATTGAAAAACATTGGTGAAATTCAGGATAATGGTAAAATTTCACCTTACGTGAAAGCGAAATTGGTGAAACTGGGTGAAATTTCACATTACGCAAAAGCAGAATTGGAGGTGAAATTATATTTTGCCTAGGCGAAAAATTTTGTGTAATGCAGGAATTATGCAAAATATTTTGCTAGGCAAAATTTTCCAGTTTCTTATATCTCTAATTGAAACTGCCTATCAGCAGATCTGAATTGTGCAAATTCATTAGAAATAATGGGTAAAAACATCCCAAAAGCTCTCCACAGCCATACCTGCTCTGACCAGAGTTTGTTTAAACTAGGGACTCTTTAAGGCCTAAGGGATGGACAGTGTCTGTTTAAACTAGTTTGTACATCTGATCCAGTATAGACTGAGAATGACAAACTACAGACAAATGTTTAGCACAGCTGGGATTCCTTAGTGTAGTGCAGTCATTGTTTCAGCCAGGTACCAAGTCAGAACCCAAAAACTTCAGGAATTTGGGTTCTGAGTCATACAATTCAACCTTTGATATAGATATGCAGTCCCACGCTTCAGCCTGCCCAGCAGAGTATCTCATTTGCCCAGATGGAAGTGGTCATAGCCCAGAGTGACTTCCCTGTCTAGGGGTATATAGCAGTTATGGGTTGACAGCAGTCCTCTTGCAAACACTGAAAGCATGCATAGCCTTCATCCATTTACTTCACAGTCATGATGATACACAAATACGTACACTTAACTCAAGATTAATAGTCCAAGTGTCGTCCCTTTACTAAGGGGATTTTGCTTCAGTGGAAACTCATATTGTGCACCTTACAATTTATGTCTTAGTACAATTGGGGTCAGCACCCCTTATTTCAATTCATGAATGTTTGGGCCTTATTTCATTCAGCAGGTTTTAGTCACCTCCACCACATATATTTTTTTAATAATATTTATTTTGGTATTCTTAAAAGATTTTGTTTACATACTGTACATCATTCTAAGAAGGCAAATTTCATATTTATGCCCATGATATCAAAGAAAACATTGTCAATTAATTATATAGGTACTGATATGTTAAATATGAAAAAAAAACATAAGAATGAATTCTAGTTTAACTCTTCATTGGAGGGCTTCTGATTTTGTCACATTTTACATTTAGTGGAACTATTGGCAGCATAAATCAATATATCACTCAAATGACCCCCTTCACTGCTATACTGAGACATTAATAAGAAAGAAAGCAAATAACAAAACACGGCAGACATATTTTAGTATCCCATCCTTAATAATGACAGTCCAGAAAATTAAGTGTCCATCTTCTTTGGGGCTGCCAAAAAATGTCATTATCTGAATCTGCAGGTGTACAAGAAATATCCTGATCTGATGTATTTGAGGCTGTTGAATAAGATGTTCTCAAGTATTCAGCAAGTTGGTCCACCTCGAAAAAGATATTTACCTTCATGTCTTTGACAAATTTTCCTTTAGCTGGTGGTAGCAGTAAAAATTCTGTTCCCATTTCAAGAACCTCTCGCCAATCATTGAAGAGCTTTCTCCTCTGCTGAGTTTGATAGGACTAGCCAGGGAAAAAAAAGAAATGGTTATCCCTTGTTCTCAAGATTACCATAGAAACATAGAAACATAGACTTTGACGGCAGATAAGGACCACTTGGCCCATCTAGTCTGCCCATTTCCCTACCTACAGGATAGGCCGCAGATCCTAGTTAACCAACAGCTTATTTCTTCCTTCCCCCCACAAGAATTGCCTTATGTTTCTCCCACAGTTTTAGACCCCACAACCTCCTCAGGAGGGCTGTTCCATGCATCCACTACCCTCTCTGTGAAAAAATACTTCCTCACATTGCCCCTGAACCGCCCCCCTCTATCTTTAAATTGTGTCCCCTTGTTCTTGCACATCTTTTTCTGAAAGATGCTACCCTCTTGGACTTTGTTGATTCCACTGAGGTACTTAAAAGTTTCTATCATGTCCCCCCTCTCCCTTCTTTCCTCAAGGGTTTAAATATTAAGCTCCTTAAGTCTCTCCTCGTACGGCTTCTCTTGCAGACCCTGCACCATTTTAGTTGCCCTCCTCTGGACTGCCTCTATTCTGTCTATGTCCTTGCAGAGATGGGGTCTCCAGAACTGGACGTAGTACTCCAGATGGGGTCTCACCAACTGTCTGTACAGCGGAGTAACAACTTCCTGTTTTCTGCTGGTGATGCCTCTCCCTGTGCATCCCAGTATACCCCCAGCCCTTCCTACTGCCTTCTCACATTGCTTGCTAACCTTAAGGTCATCTGATATGATTACCCGCAGGTCCCTTTCCTTTTTTGTTGTTATTACTACCTCCCCAGCCCATTGTGTATTCTTCCCCTGGGTTCTTGTTTCCCATGTGCATTATTTTGCACTTCTTTGCATTGAATCCTAGCTGCCATACTTCTGACCATTCCTCCAACCTTGCCAAGTCCCTTCTCATCCTTCCCATGCCTCCTTGTGTATCAGCCCTGTTGCAGATGTTTGAGTCATCTGCAAGGAGGCATACTTTTGCTTCCAGTCTCTCTGCAATGTCACTTATAAAGACATTAAAAAGGACTGGACCCAGCACTGAACCCTGCGGTACCCCACTAGTAACCCCTCTTTCTTCAGAGTGGACTCCATTTACAATTACCTTCTGTGTCCTGTTGTCCAGTCAATGTTTTACAGGTTACCACCCTGGGACCACTCCCAGGCTGGTTAATTTGACTACTAATCTTTGTGGGGACTGTGCCAAATGCCTTGCTAAAGTTTAGGTGAGCCATGTCCACAGCCCTCCCTGGTCTACTACTTTGGTCACCCAGTCAAAGAAATCTATTAGATTCGTCTGACATGACCTTCCGCTGTGAACCCATGCTGCCTTGGGTCCTGTGCCCCACTGGCCTCTAGGTACTCAACAATTCTTTCCTTGAGAAGTGACTCATTACTTTCCTACCACAGAGGTCAAACTGACAGGTCTGTAGTTTCCTGCTCTGTCTTGCTCACTTTGTGAAGAGATCACATCCGCCTTCCTCCAGTCCTTGGGTGCCACACCATCCTTCCATGATTTATTAAAAGAGTAGCCAGTGGTTTCACTAGTTCCCCCCCTTAATTCTTTTAGAATTCTGGGGTGAATTCCATCAGGACCCATTGCTTTGTCCACCTTCAGTTTTAGGAGTTCTTGCAGAACCCTTTCTTCTGTGAAAGGACTGAGATCGACCTCCCTATCAAAAGTGCTTCTGTTAATTGGATTAGGCACTTCCCCCTACTCTTTTGTGAATACTGAGCAGCAATATTTGTTCACTATCCCTGCTTTTTCACTGTCCTCCTCTATCTACCCGCCGTTCATTCTATTCAGCCTCACTATCCCTCCTTTTGTCTTTCTACGCTCGCTGATGTACCTATAAAAGGTTTTATCCCCCTTCTTAACCGAGTTGGCTATCTTTTCCTCAGTTTGGGCCTTTGCTATTCTGACTTCCCTCCCTGCTTCCTTCTGTCTTAACTGGTACAGCTCTCTGTCCTGCTCCTTCTGTGTTTCCTTATACTTCCGGAATGCTATATTTTTCTCCATGACTTTCCCAGCAACCTCTTTTGAGAACCATAGTGGCTTTTTCTTTCTTTCTTTTTGATTTATTTGCTTCACACAAAGGCTTGTTGCCTCTGTGATGGCAGTTTTGATGATTCCCTGTTGTTACTCCACCCCTCCTTCTAGCCTGTTTGCTAGTGCTTTTCTGAGGCACTCTCCCATCTTGCTAAAGTCAGCCTTCCTGAAGTCCAGTACCCTCACTTTTGTATGACTTGACTCTGTAGCTGAGTTTAATGTGAACCATACTGTTTGATGGTCACTTGTTTCCAGATGGCAACCCACTTCTAGATCTGAGATCCTCTCACTGCCCCCATTTGAGAGTACGAGGTCTAAGATTGCTCCCTCACGAGTGGGTTCCGAAACTAGCTGTCTGAGGCCTGCCACCTGTAGGGCATCGAGAATGGCCCTGCTCTTGGATGTGGCTGCAGCAAATGTGCTCCAGTTAACATCTGGCATATTCAGGTCCCCATCAACAGTCACTCCCTTTTCTCTGCCACCCTAAGAATGCCTTCTATCATATCCTTGTCAATTCCCTCCCCTGACATGGGGGTCTGTACACAACCCCTGTGCGGATTGTGCTGCCCTTTCCAGTCTCCAAGGTGACCCACAGTGCCTCCTCTCCTCCCTGTTTACTCTTTTGTTCTGTTGCTTTTATCCCTTCCTTTACATAAAGAGCTACTCCTCCCCCTCTTCTCCCCTGCATGTCTCTCCTGTAGGTTATGTACCCTGGTATGTTAACATCCCAGTCATGGTTCTCTGTGTACCATGTTTCTGTGACTGCTATGATATTCAGGCATCCCTCTTCCATCAAGGCCACCAGCTCAGGGAGCTTGTTGCCCAGACTACTGGCATTGGTACACATTACCCTCCATTTCCTGATGGCCTTACTCCTTTTTGCCCCATACCTGTACTTCTTGCCTTTGTCACTTTCCCCATTTACCCCTGCCCTTCTCCCTATTGACACCTCTATGTTGGTGTTTACCACACTTACTACCCCCCTTGGCTAGTTTAAATGCTTGCCAATGAAGCATTTAAACCTATCACCTAGGATCCTGGTTCCCCTCCTGGACAGATGCAGCCCATCATGCCAGTATAGGCTTGCATCACTCCAGGTGGACCCCCAGTCTCCAATGAAGCCAAATCCCTGAGCTCCGCACCAGTTTTTCAACCACTGATTGAATCCCATGGTGCGGAACACCCTAGCTTCTCCTACACCATAGATGGGCAGCACATCTGAGAAGGTTACCGTGTGTGCTACTTGTCTAAGGCCCCTCCCCAATTCCACAAACTCTTCCTGCACTTCTCTAATCCCTTTCTTATCCTGGTCATTTGTCCCTAGGTGGACTTTTGACTTTTGCTAATTTAAAACAAAAGTCACGATCAGACTCAAAAGGCAGTGTTGCCATTACAGTTGATTTCACAGCTGAGATCAAGTCCTGAATGTGTTTTATAAATTTGGAACAGTTTAGCAGGTAGTGGAGGAAGGTCAAAAGTAGAGATAAAAACATCATTACCTAAATCTTGAACAGTAAACAACTCCTTATCAAAAGTATCTGGTAGCAAAACCATACAAGTATTCCAAGATCTCAACTGGTTGTCTGTATTTTCCAACGTCCATGAAATATTAATGTTTTCTTTTGCAAACCATGCATTTTGGCTTCTATAGCCTGAATTTTAGATTCACGTATTACCAGCTTTCGATATCTTTGACTTTCTTATCTATTTCAACCCCTTTTTCCATGGTTACCTTTCATTCCTGCTGGATGAAACAATTTTTTTTGTGAAAGCGCTTCATATTTTCTATCAAAGCACTCAGTCCATTCAAGCACTTTATCCAGTGACCTGCTCAAAGTCGCCATGGTGTGCTCCTTATTCATATCTTTTTCTGACCACTTAGGAGAAGCTTTGTCTGACATAAATTGAGGCTGCTGGAATTGTATAGTATCCGCAGAATTGGACATCTTGGATCTAGCACCAGAGGTCTGATGTGCCATGGCCTGCAGGGTGGTGAACACCTCTGGGCCCTCCGCCCTAAAGCCACTCACTAGGCTAGAAATGACAGGGTGATGCCATTGATTTAACAACAAAGAGTAGGGAGAAACAAATGGCTCCACCAGACTCCTGGAGTTAATTTGTTCCAATGCCATCAGTACAGTGCTGTCTAGTCATGAACTGCTCTTCGAAAAAACCACAACTCTGAAATCTTGTCTGCAGCTCAAGTAACTCACATTGCTACCAGTCTGCCATCTTGCTTCTCCCCCCACCTCATCCACATATACATTTCTTTATATGAGACTTTCCTGTCCCTTACAGCTCCTTTTCGGCACCCCTGTGCACTTCTACTACTGCTATGGAAAGTAATGTCACCCCATAGGATACCTGCCCGGGTACCATACCTAGCTCTACGTCTGGTGCTCATTCAGAAACAGTGTCATCCCCCATTAAGCCTTAGCTCATTTTTAGAAAACAGGATGCATTTGCCTTACCTTAGTCTAGTGGCTACCTCGGGCAGATGCTTTCAGTGTTACCCCCTCTAAATCATCATCAATGTTGGTCTGCTTGCCTTAGTCCCTGTTAGTGGCACCAGTCTCCTACTCCACGTAGGCATCTTCAGGGAAACCTCTAGGCCCAAAAGCCATCGATGCACATCCCTTAAGGGTATGCCCACATGGGAAACCACTATTGCTGAGACCACCCATTTCCCAGCTGCCTGTACCCTTCTACTCCCAGCCACCCACCTGTGCTGTCTACCTGGAACCCTCTGCACCCAGTATGAAGTACCAAAAAGCCCTGGCAGATGATCAGAGATTGAGGCTTGAACACAGATGCCAAGCGAAGGTGCAGCCATACCCCTGAACCACAGTCATCCACCCCACTTCCAAAGAGCTTCTGACCTGATATGGCCTTGCAAATGCGTGACTACCAGATCTCCCCTGAGTTCTCAAAAGAACCCTGACATTAAGGAAACTTTCAAGTACATCAAGGGAATCAACAAAGTCCAAGAGGGTAGCATCTTTCAGAAAAAGAAATGTGCAAGAACAAGGGGGCAAATTTGAAGATAGAGGGGGGGATGGCTCAGAGGTAATGTGAGGAGGTATTTTTTCATGGAGAGGGTTGTGGATGCATGCAACAGGCTGCCTGAGGAGGTCGTGGAGTCAGAAACAGTGGGGGAATTCAAGAATGCATGGCACAGACAAGGCAATTCTAGTGGGTGGTAAGAGGAAGTAGGTTGTTGGTTAACTAGGATCTGTAGCTTATCCATTAGGTAGGGAAATGGTCAGACTAGGTGGGCCAAGCAGCCCTTATCTGCCATCAAATTTTATGTTTCTATGTTTCTATCACTGAGCCCTGAATCCTTCCACTCCCCGCTGTTATGAGCAGAAAGAGTCTGAGAAAGTGTTCCATGCCAGCCTGCCCTGGCACTCTGTCCCTGAGTCAAGGCTGGCATATCCCTTCCAACTCCCAGTAATCCCCAGGATTCCAAAAGAGATCCCATCCCACCCACACCCTGGCACCCTGCCACTGAGCTAAGGCTGGTATGATCCCTATGTGCACACCTCACCTGACCCTGTGCAGTGGCCCTGGTAAGGATGCTGCCTACTCTCCAGCCATATCTCTAATCTCTTAACTGCTGTTGATCTCCAGCATCCAACATACCACTACCACTCTCCTCTTCTCCTGCCAAAGCTTCCTATTTATCCCTCTGCCCCTAGACTACGCCCCTCCCCTAAAGGGCAAAGGTATTGGTGCACTGGCATACTAGTAACAACCCTGATCATTAATGGGAAAAGTTTGCTACAGAGACATAGACCAGAAAAAGTCTTTGAATCCCTTGAACCTGCTCTGATGCCCTACGTGATTTACTCTCCCCCCGAATTCCTCCTTACCCCCTGCCTCTCGTGTGTTACTAATAAGTCCTTTAAAACTGTCCTGCTATGTTTTGAACCATAATATTGTCCCAGTATTGATCATATCACAAGGTAGACTGTTCCACCTGTCTACTACCCACTCTGAGAAAAAAAAAATATTTCCTGATGTCCCTTTAGAATGTCTCCCCTTCCAGCTTGAGGTTGTGCCCCTGGTAGTAGTACTGTTTGGCAGCTTGAACAACTCTGTGGTGTCCCCCCATTATATCCTCCATATGTATTTATGTGTTTCTATTATGTCACTCTTTCTGTCCTGTCCTCCAGAGAGTACATATTTAGACTGTCCAGTCCCTTCCTGTATGACCTACCCTGATGCCCCTGAATCATTTTTATAGCCCTCTGCTGGAAATTAAAGGAAACTAAGAAGTATTTACTAAATGAACTTGGATATAACCAGTCTAGCTCTTCCTAGACTTTCGGATAGTTTTCTTCTTTCAGCTACACAGTAATTACATTATCAGACTTATTCGTGTAAATGCAAGACAAAGCAACCAAACTGAGAATTAAATAAATCCTCCCGTTATATTTCATGTCTGTTATTAGTGTATCTGTTAAGACACTATCAATTAGATGCATTTTGTTTAGCTTTTAAGAGCACCTGTTCTTGAATTCATTTCACCTGTATGAAGAAATTCCAGTCTCACAGTCACAGTGCTGTCCCATAATGTGTTTTTTCATTTATCTAAGTGCATCTTAAGTATTAGCTAAACAGTAGTGCTCAGGTAAATACTACACTTGACCCAGTAGCGACCTCCTAAGTACTGTGCTTTTCCGATGTATAGCTGCAGAAAGAAAAGGCTGAATGAAATTTGGATATGTAGCTGTAGAATGGGACAGCAAAAGGAAAAAGGCTGAACACTTAAAAGATGCATTGAAGCTCAGAGCCTTGCCTTTTCATTATGATGGTCCACCATTAAGCACAACAGTAGTTAAGAGTTTAATAACATCCACCATAGTCTAAACCTCCTGTTATGGCTCTAAATGTATATCATGAAAGAAACTGTAGTCCCATTAGTTAACGAGCATGCGATGAATCATACACTTGAGTTAGTTTCTCAACAGTACAAATACGTCAAGCAAATGCAGTGTTAGGGTTTTGTTGTATGCACTAGGGATTACAAACTTGCAAAATTTCAAGAGAATTATACATCAAGAGTATCCATTTTCTAGGAACGAAGGATACAGAATGTAATAGAGGAAGTCACAATGATTTTTTCATTCAGTGCACAAAATGAAAGTTTACAAGATTAAAAAATAAAGTTCTTTAAGACAGATATTGCAAGGCTATGCCTTGTATTTAATGGGGCAGTAGGCGACTCTCTCCACATCCCCCTTTGAGAGCTACTGTACTTAAGAACACATGCCACAAGCATCCACTGGACACTTGTTTCTTAGCCTCCAGTTATGAGAGTGGTAGTTTGCAACAGTTCTCCCTTCTGCACTTCTACCTCATCTGCCATGCAGTTGCAGCTTGGGGTGTCATGTGCTGGTGATTGCTCACAGGCAGCCTGTCTCACCGCCACTGTTGCTTTGCTCATTGCCCCCCCCCCACTTGTTTCTGCACCCCGATGTGCAGGTGAAGGGTCATTGTCCAGCACCTCCCAGCTCTCGTTTGTTCCTCCTACGCTTCCCTATCTTCCTGTGATGTTCTACTCCTCCCAGTCCTGTACTCAGCTGTTTGGTTCTAGCATTCTACTGCCAACCCATTGGTCTGCTTGGTGTTGCCTTTTGCCTTTGCTTCTTCACTCCTGCTGTCCCCCACCTCCATTTGCTCAGGGAAGTCCTTTCCCTGCTGCTGTCTTCTGTGTTCTGCCTGGGCTGGGTCTCCTCACTGTCAGGCTGTCACATCTGCCCTTCCTTCCTTCCTCTCCACTCTGCTCTTCTGGCCCTGCCTGTCCCAGCTCACCTGTCTGCTCCCTTCCCACCTGCCTGCCTCCGGGATTCTACTGGCTGTAACTCTGGCCATGCTCCACTCCTTGCATTTTTGGGCCTTTATTGCACTGTTCCCCTTTTGCCATTCAGGTATACATCTTGCAGATAGAAACATAGATCCTGTCGACAGATAAGGACCATACAGCCCACCTAGTCTGCCCATTTCCCTATTTGATTTGGTTTGGCAACCCCTGCTCTTATCTGGACTGCATTTCTCCTGCTGTGCTGTACACCACGGTGCCTTTATGCTTATCCCATGCACTTTTGAATCCCCATACTGTTTTTGCTTCCACCACCTCCACTGGTAGGTTGTTCCATGGATCTACTACCCTCTCTGTGAAAAAAATACTTCTTAGCATTCCCCCTAAGCCTCCCTCCCTCCAGCCTCATGTTATGTCCCCTTCTTCTTGTGCACTTTCTCTGAAATATGTTCCCCTCCTGGGCCCTGTTTATTCCTCTAAGGTATTTGAAAGTCTGTATCATAAACCCTCTCTCCCTTCTCTCTTCCAGTGAATAGATGTTAAGTTCCTTGAGTCTTTCCTCATAAGGCTTGTGGTGCAGTGCATGTATCATTTTTGTTGCTCTTCTCTGGACTGCTTCCATTCTGCCTATGTCCTTCCTGAGATACGGTCTCCAGAATTGGACACAGTATTCCAGATGAGGCCTCACCAGTGATCTATACAGTGGCATCACCACTTCGCTCCTCCTACTGGTTATGCCCCTTCCTATGCACCCCATCATTCTGTTTGCTTTCCCCCCTGCTTTTTCACATTGTTTAGATGACTTCAGGCCATCGGGTATGATAACCCCCAGGTCTCTCTTCTGATTTGTGGTAGCTAGAACCTGCCCCCCCCCCACCCCATCATGTATTCCTCTCTTGGGTTTCAGTGTCCCAGGTGCATTATCTTGCACTTCTTAGTGTTGAAACCCAACTGTCAAACCTTGACCATTTCTCAAGTAGTCTTAGGTCATTTCTCATTTTATCTAGCCCCTCCTGTGTGTCGACTCTGTTGCAGATCTTGGTGTCATCTGCGAACAGGCATACTTTCCCCTCCAGCCCTTCTGCAATGCCACTTATGAAAACATTGAATAGGACTAAACCCAGCACCAATCACTGTGGCACCCCACTGGTCACCTCCCCCTCTTTGGATTTTATGCCATTTACTACCACCCTCTGGGTCCTGCCTTTTAGCCAGTTTCCAACCCATTTTACCACTTTAGAGCCCATACCCAGATTCCCCAATTTGTTAAGCAACCGTCTTTGCGGAATGGAATGGAGATGTCCCTCAGTATGTTTTCTCCTCCAGTTTTGTACTGCTCTGCACTGCAAGAGTTGCTCCCAGGGCTGTACTTCACTCTAGATGTTCCACTGGGCCTGCATGCCACTGTTCCTGAGCTCCAACCAGTCTGCCCAGGTGTTTGTCCGCACCTCTCCTCAGGGCTCAACATTTTCCTTTTAAATCTGTTTCCATACCTACCATTCCTACTGTACTTACTACTTTCAAGCAAATGCCTCACCAGCCAACAAGGGGCACACACCCCAATGACATTTAGGCACACACACACCAACAGTAACCAAGCATGCACCCAATTTCTGCTCCTCAAGGGCTCAGTATGTTTTCAACCTCTATGGCTTTGCACTGCATACATACAAGCCCCTCAAGGGATCAACTTCTTATAGCCACAGGTCTTGTTATTAGACAAGAGTATTAGGGCTACCAAGGCTGAAGCCACTGTTTACTATCTTCTTTTCCTGTGGTGTTTCAGAATCATAATGTTCCTTGACATAACATCAGCTGTGCACTCTGAGGGCAAGGCTTTAGCACCTCTGTGAATGGAAGTCCTTCAGATCAGAAGGAGACGCTCACTCCCAACAGTGTGTCGAAGGTCCAACTTCGCACTTGACTCGTTATAGTGTCGTGTTGCCCCTGGAGAGATAGTGACCTAAAGCTTTGGCTCCCCAGAGGTTTTCTCCACAACATTTTTTTCCCTCTCCTCCGTGCTGATGGTAATAAAAGTAATTTCGTTTATTTCGTGTTAGTTAGTTTTATTCTGCCAGATGGGTTGGGACTTGCATGGTGGCTTCTCCTTCCTCACTGGTAGTTCAACATCTTGGCCTTCCTTCACTACTTTGCAGAAGACAATGTCCTGTTTTTTTTTTGTATTTGCACCTTTGGCTTCATCTTTCTGGGCTTCTTCCAAAATGTAACTTTAGCCAAAGGGCTTGAGAACGTGTGGTACCTCTAGGTCTGGAGCTCTCCACCAAAAGGGTGATAGTTCCTTTGGGAATAGAACAGCATGAAAGGCCATATGGACTCTACAAATCCAACCACCTTACTAACAATACCAAACTAACTACATTACTCAGTCATACACCAAAAAAGCAGGCCCTGTTGAGCAATGGGGGTGCTATGGTACAATTATGCATAAGTAGCAGAAAAAACATGTACTTACCTCTCCATCGTTTGCATATGTTGCTGGAAAGAGACACAGGAGTCAGGTCGGAGCATAATACTGTACAAAATGTCCTTTATTCAATATACCAAACTCACAATTGCAGTCATACATGGGATAGTAGGCACACTACTGTCTGTCTGACTGCTGTTGTGGATTAATTTTTTATCTTGAGTAAAGGACATTTAATATTTAATGAATGCAGCTCTCTTGGCATGACCCAGTATCTCTCCCTCAGTCAATAGCCTACTCTGTTTCAGCAGTCTTGACTTACTGTGCTATGTGCTTGACACTGTTAATACCAAATCTGTTTTTTTTTTTACCAGAAGGAAGTAAGTCTGTTTCTTTGCGTACTTAAAAACATTTTTAACCTACCCTTTCCTGAAACAAAATATGACAACGGCATTTTTTTTTCAGATTATGTTACCTAAACACCAAGAACCTAGAAGCATAAAAACAGTCCCAGCAATGATATAAAACAGCATATAGGTAGGTGTGCAAACCTTGAATTTTATACACACCTTCAGTGAATGATGTTATTATAAACCCCTAAACCTTTGCATTCAGGGTTTATGAAGCATCCCACACCTTGGCTGTAAATAAAATTATCATTAAGCACACCTGCTCATGCATTATTCTATATATAATATAACTGGCAAACAATGTTTAAGCATTTTTAAGTACTGGATCTGGAAACGAAATCTGCAACATTTGTTGACAGTCACTAAACAAGTGCAAGAAGTACTGTATTTATGGTTAACCTAATTTTTTGGTGGTTTCAAAAACTCACGCAGTACTGAGTTTTTTAGAATGCTTAGTACATTTACTATGATTATGACAGGTGTATACGGCATGATACACTCACCCACCAGCACTTTAAAATCAGAGTTTCAACATTTTACAACACTGTACACCAGCTTACTCTCACTACCCACTTGCCATTGTTTGGCCTAGGCCAATGGCAGGGTTCTTTGCATCCTGGAGGGGTCCAGAACCTAGACAAACACCTTCCTCACCTCCTACTCCCACCCCATTCTTTCCTGAAAGGGCTGTGTCTCGGCCCCTCTTCTCTCCCACCTCCCTCTCTCATAGTTTTCTGAAGCCTACTCCCTATTGCTGCCTACTTCCCGCCTGTCATGCTCTACCTCTGCTGCTTACAACCTGCTTTCCTCCTGTTGTGCTCTACCTCTGCCTTGTGCATGCAGTGTCCACAGCATACTGGAAGGGCTAGGTCTCGGCAGACCCTTCTCTTCCCCCTCTCTTCCTTCCTGATGTTCTCTAACTCCCACTGCCTACAACCTGCTTCCCTCCTGTTCATGCTTGACCTCCACCTGGTGCAGGCAGGGTCCCCAGCATTCTGGAGCGTCAGACCCTGGCAGACCCTTTTTCTCCACCCCTTGCCTTCCCTCCTCCAAATCCCCTTTCCAACCCCTGCTCTCTGCCTATGGCCCCCACCCACCCACCCCGCCTCCTCCTCCTAGTCGTAGTTATTGGCTATCCCCTAATCTCTAATGCATTTATAGTCAACTTGCACTTTTGTTACATCTTGCAAATTTTGTTCTGTCTGTGTCTCTCCTCACAATCTTGCCCTAGTTCAACCTCCTGGTATTCTATCCAGCCATTTTCTAACTACAAAGCTATGTCCCACCAAGTGTTTGCCAAAGATATTTGTGTTATGGTATCTATCTAGTTCAAGACTGTTACATTGTATCCATCTAGTTCATACCTGTTAGTATTCCTCCTTTTCAGTACTTCTGCTTAGTCTGCTCACTTTATTGAATGTAATCAAATTGTATATCTATATTGTGTACCAAATCTCTATATACTATCCTCATGTTCCCCTACCCCCCAGGTCGCACCGGGAGACATGCAACTTGTTGCTCAGCGTGCCTTCCTGGTGAAACATTTCAATAAATAAAAAATAAATAAATAATTGGTGGCAGTATTAACACAATACTCTTTGGGCTGGAAATTTAAACTGTGCCAGGCAGGGGCGCAAGCCCAGGCGCAGCGCAACTGGGTTGCGTCAGGGCATGAGCCAGTCGATATTCAAAGGTGCTGCACCATGGCACAGCACCATTGAATATTGCACTGATGGAGCATGCACTGTGTACAGTGCAGTGGCAGAACGTGAGCAGGCGGATGCGCCAGCGCAAGTGCAGTTGCGCTAGGAGCATCAACCGCGATATTCAGCATTGGGCATACAAATGAGGCCATTATGCATGCAAGGTACAAATGGGACCATTTGCATGTCATTATGGCCCCATTTGCATGTCATTATGGCCCCATTTGCATGTGGTGCACTGATCCCCGGTGAAGTGTGCCTGGCGCCCTGCCAGTTTGCAGCCATCGGGGACCAATGCCCTGCGGTCCCATGGCAGTTCCCCTGCTCCCATACACCCGATCGTGGGCAGAAATATTGATAAAGCCCTGGTGGTCCAGTGGATACCCCCCATTGCCAGATTGCGGGCATAAGAATTGAAGAATCCCTGGTGGTCCAGTGGATACAACCCCCCCATCACCCGATTGTGGGCATAAGAATTGAAGAATCCCTGGTGGTCCAGTAGATACACCCACCCCCCCATCGCCTGATCGCGGGCATAAAAATGAAAGAATCCCTGATGGTTCAGTGGAACCCCCCTCCGATCGCCTGATCATGGGCATCAGAATTGAAAACTCCTTGGTGGACCGGTGGACACCCCCCTTCACCGATCATGGGCGGTAAGGATTGAAAACTCCCTAGTGGTCAGTGGAACCCCCACTGCCTGATGTGGGCATATGTAATAATAAATCACCTGGTGGTCAATGGTGTCCCCTCCCCTCCCGCCCACTGAGGTTCACCACCGCAGCACCCTCCCTGTCACTGGAGGCGGTAGCACCACCCCCATCCGCCCGAGATGATGGCGTACAGTACGGTCTGTACACCCTGTTGGACCACTGTGTGGACCAATGGGCGTGCAGACCAGACTGTACTACACAGGTCCGATATGTGAATGAAAGCATTCATTCACATATCGGGCCTGTGTAGTACAGTCTGGTCTGCATAGCCATTGGTCCACACAGTGGTCCAATAGGCGTACAGACCGTACTGTGCACTGTCATTCGGCAGGCAGCCAGGCTGAATGCTGGTGGGGTGCTGCCGCCTACCGATGACAGGGGGGTGCTGAGTGGTGGGGAACCTCAGTGGGCAGGTGGGGAAGGGGGTACCACTGGACCACCAGGTGATTTATTATTACATATGCCCGCGATCAGGCAGTGGGGGGGGTTCCACTGGACCACCAGGGAGTTTTCAATCCTACTGCCCACGATCGGGCGATTGGTAGGGGTATCTGCTGGACCACCAGGGATTCTTCAGTTCTTATGCCCGTGATCGGGCGATGGTGGGGGGTCCACCAGGGAATATGATGTTACAGGTGCCCACGATCGGGTGATGGGGCAGAGGGCACAATGCTCCCAGGGCAGGGGGTTTGTGGTAAGAGTTCTGGTTGGCGGTGGCCACCCACGGTTGGCGGCCGCCGTATTGCGCCCTGCAATATGGCAGTTCACCTGTGGGTGGCCTGGACTTGTTCTTGGTTTTCCTGGAACATCTTTGTCTGGCCTCCTGGGTGGGTGGTGAAGTTGTGCTAAAGATATGTGCCGCACATCCCAGGCTGAATATTGGGATGTGCTGCATATGCATGGGCACGCCCCCAGCACTTGTGCCGCATTCATTACCAGCGCATTGGGAGTTGCATATTGCAACTTGCCCCATTGAATATCGCACCAGGGTGCATTGGTGGGTTGCACATGGTGCATCCCTGTCGCGCCAAGCGCAACCTGTTTAAATATCCAGGTCACAGTGTATGTGAGAAAACCCAAAACAGATCAGAAATTAACACTAAAAAGCCCTTATTCTATCTGCTGTAGGCATAAACACACATCTCTTGTACCATTACAGGGCACAAATGGAATGATAGTCACACTCACAGAGGTACCATCAGATGGAGTTTTCTCAAAGGACTTGGGTCCAAAACACATCAGGCATGAGGCGAGGCTGGTGTTTTTATTTTTGTATTATTTTATGTCATCCAGTTACTGTAATAAATATGTTTATATACTTTCCTTTGAGCTCCAGTGGTTTGTATTATGGTGAGTGAGTGCCTGAGTTTTCAAGTTTTTGATGCTACAGTTTATATTCATGAGCACCATGTCTTCCAGTGCATACTGTCTGTGTCCCCTAACATTAAAAATACCTGACACGCTTCAGATTATTACGTGCTTTCTCAAAGCCTTTGAGAAAGGATGTAGTAATCCAAAATGCATCAGTTTTTTTTAATGTTAGCAATGCTCTGCACCTCGAATAAAGGCACAGTTTTTGCACCAAATAACCTTTTGAAGCAACATCTTGTTTTATATATAGTAGCTGGTGAGTGCCCAACTTTTTGCTTTCAGTTGTAGTCACCTAGTCAGAGGCACCCTGCTTCAAGTGCGGTCTCCTCTGTTGCTTTATTTTTTTTTATGGCAGATAAAGTTTTATCATAACTAAGGATTGAATGGGAGAACCACGAAAGGTTTTTGAAAAGGTTTGGGTAAGACATAAAAGTTTCAGATAGTTATCAGAGCTTTTAGAAATTTTTAGTTAAAAGTTGTTTAATAATACTGTAATTGTTGGCCAATTAGGCTTGCCACTAAATGGCAGGCCAGACTGTTCTGGGCCCCAGCCAGGAATGTTTGCAGAGGGGAGGGGGGTTAGAGAAGAGGAGGGGACTACAAAGGAAAGGGGCGGGGCTATGACCTCACGGATGATGTCAGCCGGCCAGGCCCGGAGCTCGCTGGCTATTGGCCAGGGGGAGGGGCCAGAGAGGTCCTGAACAGGAGTCCTGGGGGCTACTTAAGGGTAGGTAATCCTCAGTAAGCCCTCTTTCTTGCTGTAAAATTCTCAACCTTACAACACATCGCTGGCAAACAAGGTAAGGCCCAAAGGCCTGGGGGCCTTCCTGCAGGGAGGCATCTGGGCTGGAGGTGCAGGGGGTTGTTTGGCATGCTGGGGGGCTGATGTAAAAAGTTATACAGCTTGCATAGAGTTTTTCATACTGCTAAAATCTGGAACTCGGAGAGGGTAGTTCAGATCGTGGCCCAGGTCATAGGGGTCCCCTGTTTTGTGCGAGGTGTGGCATTCAAGCGAGATGGTGGTTTATATTTGCTTGATGGTTCTTTGTGGGCTTGTTTAATCGAGATGGTGGCTTGTATTCCTCTAATGGTTAATTTTTGGTTGGTTTAAAAGTGTCCAATGTATAAAGAGACGGTTGTACCGGCAGGCAGTAAGGGCTGGCACCAGGGAGTGTGGAGAAGACTGCTTGGCTGCTGGCCCCAGGCCTGTGGGGTTTTTTAGATGAAGGTCAGTGATGCAGTCGATGGGATTTGGCTGTGGCAGGCATAAAGGTTTCTCGTCTAAGATGATCCGTGGAAAGGAAGGATTGCATTGGCCTCGGCTTACGGTTTGTGGGATTTAAAAAAACAGAAAAAAAAAACAGGAGGAATCAGAAAGGAAAAGGGTGTAGATCATTTGCCCAGTGAGCAGAAGGTTGGAAGAGACACTAGGAGTGGGTGCTGTTTGAAGCACTCTGTGGAGATGGCAGTGCCACTCAGAGGCAGGGGAGAAAATGCAGTGGCTGTCTGGCAGTGTAATTGGGTGCTCGGCACCAAGGGGCAGCTGGTATGCTGATGCAGTTGCAAGAGAACAGACAGCAAATGGCCACACTGAGTGGGGCATGGAGAGGACAGCACGGGGGGTTCGGGGATGAGGGCGGCAGGCCCCGAAGCATGGTGTGAGCGCTCCGAGCTCTGTTGGGAAGTAGTGAGCGGCCCAAGTTTGGAGGACGTGCCCGACCGCATGGGCAACTGCCATTTTGGGGGTGGTGGGATGGCAATGCCTCGACAGGCCATCTAGCGACCGGAGCGCCAGGGCACGAGTAGTGGGGCTGTGTAGGCCCAACCATGTGGGCAGATGCCATTTTGGCTAGGGGAGCTGCACAGGAGCAGACCGATATCAGCCAGGAGACACAGCTAAACATAGAACAAAGGATGGCTTGCTATACATTTCATCTGCTTATATTTTAAGCTAGTACATTGTCCAAATTGAAGCAACTATGCCCGCCTCAAGGGGTGCGATTTGTCATTTCATGATTATGTGCTGGGATATCCCTCCTTAACCTAGGGCTAAGTTGCAAGCAGGCGGTGCATATGCAGCAAATTTTTTTGTCATCTTTTCAGGATGCATGTATGTTACTCATAGGAGATATATCTACAGGGTCCTATGCAGTAATGTGCCAGGGAGGGGAGACCTGGCTGGTGGACAAGGGGACCGTGGAGGCCCGACCACGAGGGCGGTCACCATTTTGGGAGGGGGCAAGATGCAAGAATGGGGGAAGAGGGGAATCCGGAGGCAGGAAAATTAGGCAAGCAGCAACAGCTGTTTTTTTGGGCAATGCCAAGCAGCATGGCCAGCAGAAAGGACTAGGAAGCCCCACAGTTGGCAGGGCACTACTCTGCAGGCTGTGCAAGGGATATGGCACAGCAGCTTGATTTTTAGGCCTCAGCAGGCCATGCCAAGCCGGTTATGTGGAAACATGTGGCACCTGTCATGGCCAGGGCACACGCTAGTGGCGCAGAGAGGAGGAGAGATGTTGCTGTACATTACGGCTTTGGGGCCAGGACCTGGCAGACCAGGGGGTCATTCTGCTAGTGGCCCAGCTGTGCATGGGCTGCAGGAGCCTGGGCCATGGCTGTGGGGCCACCATAGAGGAGTGGTCATATGGGAAAGGAAGGCCGTGGAGCAGCCACACGAAGGGGGCAGCCCCATACAGTTGGCTGGTTCTTTTGGGGAGGGGCTGTGGGGGCCTATCCCAGTGGCATTACATTGCAAGAGGAGAGGTGCATGTGGCTGAAATGATCTGGGAGTCGTCGAGAGCCAGCTAGAAGGCCAAGGCATGGTAATGGTGGGGTGGGGAGTGGGCAGCAGGCAGTAGTATGGCGTATGATCATATGATGTTTTGTTATACAGCCCAGGCACACGGCAGAAGAGATGGCTCCTAAGAAAACCCCAGTGTCAAGTGCTACTATGCTGGTGAAAGTGGCAAAGCTGATGACACAAATGACAGAGTTGGTGGAGGCTGCTAAAAGGATAGAGGCAGAAGAAGTGGAAGAGGCAAGACGAGGGGGCTGGCACCAGGAAGAGAAACAAGAGGCCAAAGAGGGTGAAAAAGAGGGCAGGGCCCAGCCCACCGGCAGCACCCAGAGCGGGGGTACAGCCCATTCCAGTCCCAGCAGGGCCACAGCTGGATGGTGGTAAGGATGATGTGGATATGACCAATGAGACAGATTTAAAGGAATATATTAAGTGTTTGTTGGGGGACATGGGGGAAGATGGTGTTTCAAAGATGGAGCGGGCCTTGCAAGCCATCAAAGAAGGGAGCAAGGTGGGGGCAGGCGCCACTTGGGGGGTGCATCAACTGTACGATGGACCACCTGGTTTCACGCTGGGCGACCATGTGCCGGCCTTGACAAAGGAAAAATTATGGAAAGGGGAGTACATTGACATTTTTGGATTGGTGAACAAGGAGACAGCTAAGAAGTAAGAGCAAAGGGAGTCCATTGGCAAATCGGAGATGGTGGTAGCATTGGCGGCAGTGGGGCATAAAGTGGAGGAGGCCAGGTACAAGGGAAAGAGCATCGACACATGGCAGGCAAGGTTCTTGATTTACAGTGCTTTGGTTTTGGAGAAGCAGCCTGATTTGGCAGTCCCGCTACTGACTTATATGGTGATCATCAGGGACGTGTATAAGGTGAAGCTGGGTTTCGGATGGCTCAGATATGATGAAGCATTCCAGAGGAGAATGGCGGTCAAGGGTTATCTGAGATAGGATATCACCAAGGCCACTGTTTTTCGGTTTTTACCGGAAAATCCAGTAAAATTCTGGAATTAGGGCTGCCTGAAAACCGGTTAAAACGAAGATTTCATGGAATCTGGCATTTTCTATCAGATCAGTAAATCTACAAAAAAGTCTGTTTTTCTCTTAATTCCTTCCTGTACTGTTTTCAGTTTGCTTTATTTAATGCTCTGTATATTAAGCCTTCTTTAATTCTGATTATTTATGTACATACTAAAAGAATGATAACAGAATCCCGGTAAAATCCGGAAATTAGAGTAACAATCACTGGTGAAATTCCGGAATCTTAAATCTTGAAAACGGAATTTAGTTGTTTTAATCACCGTAAATCAGTGGCCTTGGATATCACCCATGCTGAATTATGGGTATGGGTCCTGTCAGGCCCAGCGGGAGGGCAGGTGGCAGAACAGGGGAAGAGGATAGCGCCAGCCATAGGTGCCAAGGCCTGCTGGGCTTTCAACAGGGCATCGTGCACGTGGCCTAGCTGCAAGTTTATGCACATCTGCGCGTGGTGTGGGGGGTCACACCCAGCAATGACATGCAGGCAAGGGGTAACAAATAACTAAGCCAATGGGCATGTCCAGGAACAGCCTGTTCGGGGCAGATGGGGGGAGCTGGGAGGGGCCGGGGGGGCCTGGAAGAGGGGGATACAACCCCAACTATGGGTGGAACTAGGATGGACATGGAGGAGGGGCGGTGGGGCTATGCCCTGGCCTGCAACCTCATAAAAAGGGAGATGGTGGAAGCCTGGATGGAAAACTACCCTGACAGGAGGCAGGCTGACCTGCTGAGGTTGGGTTTCCAGAGGGGGGTTTCCATTATGTTTTGATAGGGTACAGGTAGGTATGCGGGCAAAGAACTCGAGCCCGCCTGCGGGGAGTTCTGGGTGTTGCCCCTTGGGGTGGTACCTAAGTAACAGGTGGGGGAGTTCTGGCTCATACACCATCTGTCTTACCCGGACAGTGGGTCAGTGAACAAAGGCATCCTAGAGTCACTGAGCATGGTCTCGTATAACTCCCTGGACCAAGCGGTGGAATTGATATGGGCGACAGGGGCGGCTTGGCTAGCAAAAACGGACATTGAGTCTGCATTCCGGTTGTTACCGGTCCACCCGGCAGACTGGCACTTGCTTGGGTTCCAATTCGAAGGTGGGCTGTACTTCAACAAGTCCATGCCCATGGGCTGCTCGGTGGCATGTTCCACATTCAAGGCTTTCAGTTCCTGGGTACAGTAGGTGTTTGGGCACCGGTACGGACACAGGAGGGTAGTCCATTACCTGGACAATTTTCTGTTGATAGGAGACAGCTGGGCAGAGACCCAGGGGATGTTGACAGACTTTAGGGACATGTGCAGCATCATAGGGACCCCCCTGGCAGCGGGGAAGATGGAGGGCCCGGCCCATAGGCTGGAGTTCCTGGGGATCAAAGTGGACACTGAACAGGAGTGTTTTCAGCTGCTGGGGGACAAGGTGGCCTGGTTAAAGGGGTTGCTAGCACTCATGGGGGGGGTGCTGCTGGTACAGGTACAGCAGCTGCTTGGGCACCTTAATTTTGCCTGCAAGGCCATAAGCCCGGGCAGGGCATCACGAGAAGACTGAGGAGGGCCACAGGCAGGGTGAAGCAGCCCTATCACTGGGTGGATATCAGCAAAGGTGTGAGGTAGGACCTGCAGGTCTGGGAGATTTTTCTGAATTCATACAATGGGGTGACATTCTGGCAGGATGAGTGGGCCTGCAATACGGACATGGAACTGTACAAGGGTGAGACTGAGGGGCTGGGGATGGGGGCCTACTTCGAGGAGAGTGGGTTTAGGAGGCATGGCCGGCCCACTGGCATGAATGGGGATGGACCAAGGATATCATGTTCCTGGAAATATTCCCAATATGGGTGGCTCTGGAAATCTGGGATGACCGGATGGCAGGGTAGCACATCTTATTCTGGTGCGACAACAAGGGTGTGGTAGAGGTGATCAACAGGCAGAGTGGCCACATGGAGTCAGTGGGGGAAGGTGCTGAGGTGCATGGTGTTGTTGGGTCTGTGTTTCAACCTGTCCTTTAGGGCACAGCACATTGAAGGGACACAGAATGAGGTCGCTGACTGTCTTTCTTGTTTTCAGATGGTGCGGTTCTGGGAGTTGGCACCACATGCCACACCTGCCCAGACCAGAGTCCCCGACTGGCTATGGGAGATTGGAGGGGGAAAAGCCAGGGCTTTGTACAGAGGGTCATGGTCGGCCAACAACCTGAAGGCATACAAGGGTGTGTGAGAAGGCTTCCAGGTTTTCCAGTCTGGGATGGGGTGGGGGGGGACAGAGGAGCCAGTCCAGGAGGATCAAGTCATACAAAACGAGGTAAAAAAGTGGGAGGAGGGGGTGGCTCATGCCACCATGGGGGTCCCGCTAGCAGGTACCAGTTGGACATGCAGGGATCGGGGGTGGTTGGACATGGTGGGCAGACAGACCATTAAACGGATGGTCATGCGTTGGCAGAGGGGTAAGGGAAAGAGGCAGAAAGGGAGAAGACCCATAATGGGGCCCCTGCTCATGAAGGTGGTATGGGTGTTGGACCACATTTGCCATTCAACGAATGAAGCCTGCCTGTTTAGGGCCATATTTGCAGTCATGGCTAGGGGGGGCTTTCCGGGTGGATGAAGTGGTGGTGCCCAGGAAAGGGGCAGCCACCGCAGGCTTGCAGGAGGAGCATGTGAGGGTGGAGACAGACAGGGTGGTCATCTGGCTTCCGAGGTCCAAAACGGACCAGCAGGGGAAGGGCACTAGAGTGGAACTGGGCAGACAGGCAGGAGTGGGGGTCTCTGCAGTCCAGGCCATGAAGGAGTATTGTATGGTGCGAGGCCACACAGCAGGGGCCTGGTTCATGCACAGGGATGGGGCCCTGGTGACAGGTTTCCAGGTGGGGGCAGTGATGAAAAAGGCAATGACTTTCGTGGGGGAGAGCCCAGCAGTTTCACCCCACACTCCTTCAGGATTGGGGCAGCTTCAGAGGCAACTGCAGTGGATGCAGGGGAGAGTGAGGTCAACTGGGTGGGGAGATGGACTTCAAACTGTTACAAGAGATATGTGAGGTGTTAACAGTGACTAATTGGTTTCCCTTTTTTCTTCCCGTAGCAGACTCCAAGAGACAGGTGTGGATCATGGGGCACTCATTCATCTACTGGGCAGAGAGGTTCACAGCTGCCATAAGGCTAGGAACACAATTGCTCCCGGGAGCGGATCACACCAAGGTGCGGTGGAGGGCCTGAGAGGCATGAGATGGCTGCAGCTGCTTCCCCTGCTGGAGGAGCTTTGGGTCTGCTGGGTCAGCCTGCACTGTATCATTATTCATCTAGGAGGCAATGACTTAGGGTCACTGCCTTAGGAGTCCCTGTTGAGGGACATTATTGCAGATCTGGAGTGAGTAAAAAGCTGGTGGCCAACGGTAGTGAACGGGTGGTCAGAGGTCACCTACTGGAGGATATGGAAGGGAGCAAAAGGGCCTAAGGCAATATAGGTGGCATGGAAGCACCAGAATAGGAAGGTGGCTAGGGCAGTGATCGAAATGGGGGGTCCACATCCAGCATAGGGACATTTCATGTGAGCAGGAGGTGGTGTACTGGGCAGACGGTGTGCACCTAACGGAGTTTGGTATTTGGCTGTTCCTATGGCCCTTTGGGGAGTTAGTATGGGAAATCAAGAAAGGCCTGAGGGGTTAACCTGCAAGGGGGGAGCCCTATCTTCCATTACAAGCTGGAGATGGGTCAGTGGAAGGGTGGGAGCAAGGGGAAAGGGGGCAGGTGAGAGGGAGGGGTAGGTACCATGGGCTGGGGACAACAGAACCCAGGCATGGGAGTAATGGGGGAGGGATATAGAACTGGGGGGTGTATCACGTGTCCACACCTGGTGGGGGGGAGTGGTCTGGGTAAGGTGGTACCTGGTGTTATGGTGACGAAAATGGGGGGGGGCCGATAACAGTGTCCGGAGCCCGAGAAGGAATGGTGAAGAAGGAAGAGGTAGAGTAGAAGAACCATGAGAAGGAAGACAGGACTGTTATGTCTGAGAAGTGATGTAAGACTGTTCTGTCCAAATCGCCAAACTGTAAATACTGATTGCTAGTCATGAAATTGGGATGTAATTTTTGAATATTAGATGTGCCTTTAATAATTATTTGCCAGTGAGCATCCAAAGTGACAAAGCAGTAGCCTGAGTAATTTCTGGGCGGGGATCCAGGGACAATTAGGCTTGCCACTAAAATGCAGGCCAGGTTGTCCTGGGCCCCAGCCAGGAATGTTTTCAGAGGGGAGTGGGAGGGAGGAAGTAGGGAAGAGAAGGGGACTACAAAGGAAAGGGGAGGGACTATGACCTCATGGATGATGTCAGCCGGCCAGACCCAGAGCTCGCTGGCTATTGGCCAGGGGGAAGAGCCAGAGGGGTCCTGAGCAGGGGTCGTAGGGGGCTACTTAAGGGCAGGTAACCCTCAGTAAACCCTCTTTCTTGCTGTAAAATTCCCCACCCCCTACCTTCCCTGCAAGAAAGAGGAAGGGTCCAGGAATAGGCACACAGTGTGGTGAGGCACAGGATGTAAGTGACCTCAGATGGGACCCGGCATGGGCCAGGTGGGGCCGCAGAAGAGTGCTCAGGGTCTGGGGGACTAGGTGGAGTCCCGCTGGAGAGTAGGTTGAACAAGCAAGGGAGCAGAGGGGGGAGGGGGAAAGGGTGGGAGCAAGGGAAAAAAGGGGGGCAGGTAGAGGGGGGAAGGGGTAGGTACCACAGGCTGGGGACATGAGAACCCAGGCATGGGAGTAACGTGGGAGGGGGAGGGATATAGAACTAGGGGATGGATCACCGTGTCCACACCTGGTGGGGGGGAGTGGTCCAGGTAAGGTGGTACCCGGTGTCATGGTGACAAAAAGGGGGGCCTGGATCATGGTGTCCGGCCCCCTGAGAAGCAATGGTGATGGAGGAAGAGGTTGGTGGAAGAACCATGAGAAGGAAGACAGGACTGTTATGTCTGAGAAGTGATGTGGGACTGTTATGTCCAAATTACCAAATTGTAAATACTGATTGTTAGTCATGAAATTGGGACGTAATTTTTGAATATTAGATGTGCCTTTAATAAATATTTGCCAGTGAGTTTCCAAAGTGGCAAAGCAGTGGCTTGAGTTATTTCTGGGTGGGGATCCAGGGACAATGTTTTATTAGCCCAAGGATATTATTAGTTTTAAATCACACGCCTGGATTTTCATTTTAGTGGCATCACCCCCGCCACCAAAACGGCAGAGGGAAACACGGTAAAAAACAATGACATGTTATTATTACACATGTTATTAATATGCTCTTGCTCCCAATACAGCACAATAGACTCCACCTAACCATAGGTGTAGTTTGCCTTTGACATTTGGGGGGCACGGGGCAGGGCTTGGGGTGGACTGGGCGAGGCTGAAAAGGCTGCACATGACTGTTTACTCTCTCACTGGGGGGTTAACAGATACGTCTACATTGTCTTAATACAGAAATACTTGGGCTTGAGTTATTTTTATTTATTCTGATTAGTAAGCACTACAGACTCGGACACTAAGCACAACCAGTAGTACTAAAATAGTATTTTATTTATATTTTTATTCAAGAGGTGGTTTGGGAGTTTGGTACATTAGGTTTCTATGGCACTGTAACACTTCACTGTTTGCACAAAGTTCATGTCTAGTTTCTTCTGATTTATTTAATTGAACTAAAAAGAACAACCTGTTGAACCTCAAAAAAATATCACTCAGCCCCTTCCCTTCCCCGAAGGGCTTGATTTGTTTTTATTTATTCTGATTAGTAAACACTACAGTCACTAAGTGTATAACCAGGAGTAAAATAGTGTTTTATTGTTTTTTTTTACTCAAGATGTGGTTTGGTACGTTAGGTTTCTGTGGCACTTAACAGTTCTCATTCACTTTACTGTCTGTCTTCACAAAGTTCACTTCTACTTTCTTCTGATTTATTCTAAATTGAACAAGAAGAACAACTCGTTAAACCTCAAAATCACTCTCAACAAAATGCAAAAAGACAGCTGCAATAATAAAGATGCAACTCCAGCAGCAAGCTGTGTGTGTGTGTGAGGCTCATGATGAATTCTGTTCCCTTCCCTTCCAAGTTCCCCTCTTCCCTCCTCACAAATCAGTAGGCTGTTTGTTTTATTCTGCTAGTCAGTTTTACTTTTTTTTCGTTCAAGGTGGTTTTTGGTTTGTTAGGTTTTTAGGTTAAGGGCAGGCAGTAGCAGTTTGATAATCTGACTCACAGACACCTCTGCTTCTTTTTTACTTTAATTTGAACAACAAACTTGAACCTTACTAAAAAAGTCACTTAGAGTCAGAGAATGACAACAACTTAGGCTCCCACCCAGACAATGTCTGCAAAGGCTGGGCTTCAATTTATTGTACTGTAGTGGATTGAAACATAGAAACATAGAAGTTGATGGCAGATAAGGACCGCAAGGCCCATCCAGTCTGCCCATTTCTTTTTCTACCTTATAAATGTGCCATCAGCCTTTGCTCTGTCAGTGGCCTATCTATTCATAGTCATTTGTATTGCTCCCTTATGCCTATCCCATGCCTGTTTGAAGCCCTGCACTGTATTCATAGCCACCACTTCTTGTGGTAAGCCATTCCATGCATCCACCACCCTTTCTGTGAAAAAGAATTTCCTCACATTCCCCCTTAATTGGCCTCCCTCTAATCTCATGCTGTGTCCTCTTGTCCTGCTATTTTTCTTATAATTAAACATGTTCGACTCTTTCATCTTGTTTATGCCCTTAAGGTGTTTGAATGCCTCGATCATATCACCTCTCTCCCTCCTTTGCTCAAGGGTATACATATTGAGCTCCATTAATCTGTCCTCATATGTCTTCTGATGCAGTCCCTGCACCATTTTGGTTGCACTTCTCTGGACTGCCTCAATTTGGTTAATGTCCTTGAAGGTGTGGCCTCCAATACTGCACGAGTACTCCAGATGGGGCCTAACCAGTGTCTTGTACAGAGGGATTATTACCTCCCTCTTACGACTTGTGATACCCCTACTAATACACCTAACACCCCCTAGCCTTACCTACTGCTTTAGAGGTCTGCTTGGATGATTTTAGGTCATCAGTGATGATGCCCAAGTCTCTTTCTTCCTTTCGACTGCTAGCAACTCCCCTCCCAGCCTATAGGTGGCTTCAGGGTTTCTCTTCCCTATGTGCATGATTTTGCACTTCTTTACATTAAATCCCAGTTGCCACTCTTCTGACCATTCTGCTAGTTTATCCAGATCTCTTCTCATTCTGCCCACCCCATCTGGATCATCTACTCTGTTGCAGATCTTGGTGTCATCTGCAAACAGACAAGCCTTACCCTCTAGTCCATCTGCAAGGTCACTAATGAAGATGTTGAAGAGGACTGGCCCCAGGACTGATCCCTGAGGTACCCCACTTGTGACTTGCATCTCTTCTGACTGTATACTATTTACCACCACTCTCTGTTTTCTGCCCGTCAACCAGTTTGCCACCCAGTTGACCAACTTCTGACTCACCCCGAGCCTACCCAGCTTATTTATCAATCTTCTATGTGGAACAGTGTCAAAAGCTTTGCTTGAAGTCAAGGTAGGCGACTTCAACTGCTCCCCCTTGGTCCACCACTCTGGTTACCCAGTCAAAGAAATCTATGAGATTAGTTTGACAGGACCTTCCTTTTGTAAACCCATGCTGTCTTGGATCCTGTGCTCCGATAGATTCCAGGTGTTGCACTATCCTTTCCTTAAGGAGTGCCTCCATAATCTTGCCCACTACTGAGGTAAGACTGACCGGTCTGTAGTTCCCTCGCCTCCTCCCTGCTACCACTCTTGTGGAGCGGGATCACATGAGCCCTTCTCCAGTCTTCTGGGACCTCTCCTGTGCTAAGAGACTCACTAAACAATTCTGCTAATGGCTCTGCTAGTTCCTCCTTTAGCTCCTTAAGTACTCTGGGATGTATGCTATCAGGTCCCATTGCCTTATCCACCCTGAGCTTAGCAAGCTCTTGTAGGACCCTTTCTTTTGTGAAGGGAGTAGTGCTCACCTCCCTCCCCTGTGTCCATGATGCTGAGCTGTGGGCCTGCCTACCTTCTCTTCAGTAAATACTGAGCAAAAGTATCTATTTAGGATAGATGCCTTTACAGGGTCCTCCTCCTCACATGCTCCCTTTTCTCCATTAACAATACCCCTCTGGACTTTCTCCTTTCACTAATGTATCTATAGAAAGTCTTGTCACCTTCTTTTACTGTTAGTGCTAGTGTTTCCTCTGTTTGGGACTTTGCCTGCCTTACTGCCTTACCTGCTTCCCTTAGGGCAGTTTGGTATGCCTCCCTATCTTCATCCCACTGTGTTCCCTTATATTTCCTGAAGGCCAGCCTTTTGGCTCTGACCTTTTCTGCTACTGTATTTGAGAACCAAAGTGGTTTCCTTCTTCTTTGCACTTCCTTTTCTGTCTAACACAATGGGATGTTGCTCAAGTATTGCATCCTTAATGCTTTCCCACTTTGCCTGTACCCCTCACCTGTGTTTCTTTTTGCCAGGGCTAGCTTAACTCTGTTGGCCATCTTATCAAAGTCAGCTCCTCTGAAGTCCCATATTTTTGCCTTGGAATGGGATGATTTAGATGTAGTAGCCAAATTGAACCATACCATGTGATGGTCACTGGCCCCAGGTGACCTTCTACCTGGAGATCTGTGATCCCTTCTTTGTTAGTCAGTACTAGATCTAGGATAGCCCTGTCTCTTGTGGGTTGCTGTACCAGTTGTTTGAGACCTCCCCTGCAGGAATCCACTATGAGTCTAGTTCTGGCAGATGTTCCTGCTGGTATTGACCAATCTGTATCCGGCATGTTGAAGTCTCCCATTATCAGAACCTCCCTTTAGCTGTCATGTTTTGTATATCTTCTAACAGTAATGTGTCTATGTCCTCCCTCTGGTCTGGGGGCCTGTAGACAACCCCAGTTCTTATGGCTGTCCCATTTCCTGTTTCAGGGTGACCCACAGTTCTTCTGGCTCCTTATGTGTATTCTGAATTTCTGTAGCTTTGATATTTTCATTAACATACAGGGCCCTCCTCCCCCTTTTGCCTCGGTCTCTTCTGAACAATACATAGCCAGGTACTGAAGTCTCCCAAGTGTGGTTACTGGTAAACCACGTCTCACTAATTGCTACTATGTCCAGTTTAGCCTCTGACATTATTGCCTGCAGGTCTGGGATCTTATTTCCCAGGCTGTGAGCATTGTGTACATGATTTTCCATTGGCAGATTTTGGTGTGTTAGTTGTTGGGTGAAGTTTGGCATTACCCTGTAGCGTCGTATGGGAGACAAACCTTTTTCTTACCTGGTGATGCAAATGAGCAGCGAACATGCTGGAATTCCTGTTTGACCACTAGCTGAGGGGGGGGGGGTGTTCTTCCCATTTGACGTTTGGGGTGCTGCACCCCTCTCCCCATTTGCTAGTTTAAATATTCTGCAAAGACGTCAAACTTCTGCCCCAATGCACTGACTCCCTCTTTAGTCAGATGCAGTCCATCAAATTTAAAGAACTTTCGCTCCCAGAACTGTTGCCAGTTCCCTACAAATCTGTGTCCTTTTTCCTGGCACCAGCCCTTGAGCCACGTGTTTAGCTCCCCCTATCTCCCCTTCTCTGACCTTCCGCCCTTGGTCTCCACAACTGACCGGCTGGCGAGATCATTAGTCCCTATGTGTACTAGGACATCAATGTTTTCTCCTGCTTTGTGAACAATTTTAGCAATGCGGTCAGTGTCTCTCCATGCTGATGTACCTGGGAGACATCTGACCATCACCCCTGGCTGGAGATGGGTATCAACTCCCCGAATCATGGAGTCTCCTACGATCAGAAGTTTTTTGGATTTCCTTTGTGCTTGTTTTGTTTTGGTTCTGATTTGGGTGAGTTTTGTTGTGCTAGCTCCTGTGCGCAGTGTCCTGCTCTGCAGTGTCTTCTGCCTCTTTATTTGATTTCAGAGATAGAGGCAGATACCTGTTTAGTAGTGTTTATATGGTTTTTGGAGGTAATGTGTTGGAGAGCAGAGAGTGATGGGGCACCTGATTTGCTCCTCCTAACCACCTGCCAACCTCCTGGACCAACTACCCTCTGCGGTCGAGGTGTTTCTGTTGGATGCTGGGGAAATGGCGGGTGGTTCTTATAATGTATTTCCTCTTCAATATGAAATTTGAGGCGTGATTGATGTGATGGATGTCTGAGATTTATTTAATAATATATATTTTCTGAGTAGGCTACTAACTGCAAAAGTCAAAACAAAAGCAGCACAACCAGCAGCAAGCTCAGCTGCCGAGTTTTTAATCGCTAATAGAGTCCAGATCTGCCCCCCCGCATCCTGAACCTCCACCCCCACACAAGTTATCATGGCCTGGCTGAAGGCCACACCATCTGATGTCTCCCCACACCATCACCGAGTCAGAGCTGGTCTTTTTTTATTTAATATAAAAAAAATGTGTGACAACACACACACACACACAGAAGGACATCTCCCCCCTACCTGAGTCCCACTCCACACAAAGTAGAAGCCGCTGAGCCACCCCGGTCAGGCACCACTACAGAGAACACAACCTCCATAATGCCAGCCCAGGACACAACTGAAGCAACATGAGACAACTGTGGTGGCAGTGGTGCCAAGTACAGAAGTGGGACAGTACTTACAGGGGCGATGCTTGATTGGATTGACTGTCCCATTCTGTAGAATCTGCCCATCAGTTGTGCCCTGGCATCCTTGTCTCTCTCTCTCTCTCTCTCTCTCTCTCTCGGAATCATGCCACCATCAAAGGAGGAGGAACGGGCGGTTATGGGAAATGTAGTGGCTGCGTAGGCGAGCCCGAGGAGAATGCGACCCATCCTGACTTCTGACTGCCATGCCTGTGACCATACCTGCCATGTGATGTGTGTGGGAGCAATGAACTGATCATGTGATTTACAACTGGGCTCCCACTTATCGACGCGGTGGCGCGGGCATGTAAGACTACCACTGGCACAAGTTTTCAGTCAGTGGGTGTAGTCAGTGTGTCTGCCATGTGTGCACAGAGCCACTCAGGCGCTCGGGGTCAGGACTTAAAGGCGCAGCAGGGACAAACAAACTAAAGAAAAAATACAGCAAAACAAAACAGAAAAAATAATTCATTTGTTGGGGGCAACGCCCCCCCCCACACACCCCCCGACTCTCCGCCCATGCACCTAACAGTACAAAATGAGTAAGTGCACGCCCTTGCTACAACACATGCCTGATGCTGCAGTAGTGGTCCATGTGTGCACAGGAGAATTTGTTCAAAACATCATCTCCTGGAAGTAAAGTGAAATAAGGCAACAATCAGATAATGAATTAAAATAATTAAATGAAAAAAACACCACCATCAAAATATACTGTCATGGCAGGACTCATACTGTATTCTGTTCTGACCGGCGAGGCAGGAACACAGCACCATGGTACATCTTGACCCCCAGCAGTCACATCAGTGTCACGGTAATGTGACTGCCAGGGGTCAGGATGTCTCATGGTGCTGTGGTCCCATCATGCCGGATCAGAACAGAATACAGTATGACTCTGGCCATGATGGTATATTTTGGACTTTACAAGATATTTGAGTCAGTGCCACATAGAAGTTTGGTGAAAAAATATAGGGACCTGGCTTGGGGATGGGTCTGAACAGTTGAATTGAGAATTGGTTGGGGGAAGGAACCGGAGAGTAGTGGTAACAGGCCAGCACTCTGGGGAAAAGGAAATGACCAGTGGAGCACCCCAAGGACCAGTTCTACTTAACTTGGTCATCTGTGACATAGGAGAAGGCATACAGGGCAAGAGCAGCCTGTCTGTGGATGATACTAAGTTGCATGGGAAGAGGGTAGACAGTGAGGAAGGTGTCAGAGACTTGAAGAGGGATCTAGGTAGGCTGGAACAGTGGTCAGGGGTCTGGAAGATTAGCTTCAATGTTAAAAAATGCTAGTCATGCATACTGGTAGCAATACTCCTGAAACAAATTATTGGCTTGAATGAGTCAGAGTAACCAAGATATAAAAGAAAAGAGACCTGGAAGTAATCATATCAGCTAACTTAGAGGTCATGGCTCAGTGCAAAAGCTTAAATGAAACCATGCTAACAGTAGCATGGACCCAGTGGGTTTCTGGCATACAGCCTGATTCGACCACAAATTCCAGATTTAGAAACACGATCACCTGGTCCCAGCAAACAAAAAGGCTGAGTGGATACTCTCAAAGTCAGAGTGCCTGCAGCAGTACCGGAAACAAATGCATTCCCTAATTTTTCACATGTGTGGCACACAGAATGTGCAGTACAATGTCCCAAGTGCAAACAGCAATTGTGCTGTAAGATATATATATTTCCTTCACAACTGATAGCTAGAACCAGAAAATGTTAACCAGACATTCAAGCCCCAGCACTTTCCTTCAGAGAGTTCCCCAGGAGGCAACAAGAGTTCTGTTGGAGTTACAATATAGAAAAAGGAGATGCACCAAAGGAACAGTGGTGTCTGGCCAAAAAACATTCAGACTAAGCAAGAATAAGCAGCACTCACCAAACTGTAGTTCATATCCATTTATAATTTCAAAATTGCACTGACAAACTTTGTTAGCCTCCAACTTAATTTATTGTAGCACAGAGTCATGTCACAAGCAAGAAAAGTGATGAAAACTCCTGGTACATCCTAGAAGACCAGAGGTGGGTGAAAGTGCAGATTTCTGCCATCACAGAAGTTCCGCAAAATTTTTAAATTTTTGCAGAATTTTCTGCTCTTCCACCTATGGTGGAATTCTGAACTTTCGCCAAATTATCACGGATTTCCACCTAGTATTGCAGTATTTCATTACAAACTATGGACCTTTTGTTATTAAGTGTGGAAAAAAGTGTCTTGTAATGTATTTTGCCATTTCAGTCAATTTTCTGTGTTTTTCTATGTAATTCTGCATTTTCCCCCCAGCAATGTATGATTATATTTGTTTTTCTAGAGGTGCTATTGTCAATTTGAAGTACACACAGTGAATGTAACCATCCAAGCTGTCTAGCACCTTAAGTATGGGGTCAGCAATGAACCTTGTTTTTTTTGGTTTTTAATTGCTTCTCTTCCCTTTTTTTTTTTTTTTTTTGTGATATTTGTTGATCTCCCCTGCACCCGCATCTGCCACTCCTTCAGGCTAATTGCCAAGGACAATCTCCCCCACGGCTCCGACGCTGATCCCTGACTCCTCATCGCAGCCACCTCAGGGTACCCCAATGTAACCCTTTGTCAGGTGGGTCCTCCTTTTCTGAGGAGGAAGGGCCTGGCGGCCAACGGCATTGGCCCTGGGTGCTGCTGATGTTGGGTCTGCTTCTCGGAGTTCCGAGGAGGCACTGGTCCAGACAGCTGTCATCCGGCAGTTTGGAGGTGCCATTTTCTCTGTTTCCTCCTCAGATTCCCTGTGCATCGCATCTGTATTGTCTCTGGTCTCCACTGGGGCCGCTACAGAGCGATGCCTCTCCCTAACCCACCCCGGGAGAGAAGAGCAGTCCTTTGGACGCTCGATCCTTCTTCTTCCCCTGCTGACCCTCCAGTGCCCAAGTCTGTTCCCGAACTCAGGTCACCGGTGTGGTTTGAGGTAAGGTGCTAGTGCCTCAACCCTCTGTACCACTGGGCTGGCCTTTCTCTTTTGTTATTCTGCATTTCTTTCTTTTGAATTCTGCAGAACCAAGAATTGAGTATTTTTAAATTCTGCGGTATACAAAAAATTCTGTTTCACCACAGAAATTCCTCAGAAAGGTCAATACACACCACATGTAGCTCTGATCACATGCTTTGCAGCTTTGCAGTCACATGGGGTGCAGAGGGAGGCATCAGATGGTAGCATACATTTCTCACTGCATAGCTCTTCACTTCTGAAGAGATTACTGAAGAGGGAAGAGTTCTGTTTGTTCTGCTCCACAGAACAGGCTTTGTGACAATCTGGCAGTTTATTTTTGCTCAGGAGAAGACATTTACTGCTGGTATCTGTACTTGGAGTGCTGGGGCAAAGATATTTCAGCACTTTTGTTGATCTTTGTGATTATATCGTATGTAACTTTTACTCTGTGTGTGTTGTTCTGCATTCCCAATTTAACTTCATTGTTTTTATGTTGGCTCGTGCGTGCAGGCCAGCCAACATATTGCAGTAGTAGCAGATTTGGAGGTGCGGTCACTGTGGGGGAATGCAGGGCATGCATCAGTAGGTGCATCCCTCATTCCCCAATAATCCAGCAGCAGGCGCTGACACCATGCATATTTAATGTGACCACCAGATCTAAGAAAAGGTCCGCTGCAATGAGAGCAAAGCTCTCATGCAGTTGGGACAAGGCTGCAGCTTCCCGACATGCAAGCAACATGGTGGCAGTGACTGCCACCGCCTGTCTAATGCCGGCCAGAGGCCCACTCCCTGTTGGCATAATGTCCCCCTCCCATTTCCACTGTGTGCCAGGGGTACCAAATCCCCCTGCATCATGCGCCCCAAAGTCTTTTCTGCCGATAGGGGCCAACCCCATCAGCTTAAGTCCCCTTCCGAGTTCAGTCTGCCGACAGGGGGAGCCCTCCCGTCCTGCATAATGTTTTTGTGTGCCGAGGGGTGCCCAATCCCTCTCAGCTCTCCCACCACCACTGGTATTTGCTGACAGGAGTGCCCAATCCCCTGTCGGCTACAGCGCCCCTCCAAAAACCTCAGGTGGCACACTGGGAGCCCACCCCAGCGTGTCAAATTACCCTGTAAAAAACTGTCCCACAATGTTTTTTTTTTATTTGTTTTGTTTTACCTGTAAAGAAAAACAGTCCTCATGGTCTCCATGCCCTCCCAGCCCGCACTCCACCCTCTTTACACCCTGCCTCCCACACCCTCACCCCACACTTACCTCTGGAGGCTGGCATGATGATCTTCGGTGGACCAGGAACAGTCTGCACTTTTCAAAGCCGACCGCAAACTGAAGAAATGCCAGTAAGCCGTATAATGGCATAAATAGGGTTTTTTTCAACTTTGGTGCATATCTCAGCCATTTTTGGGAATTTTGACACCAAAATTTCAACATGGGGTTACTGAGACCCCTCCTCATGAATTCAGGCACTGTCATGGGGTTATTCAGTTCTGAAAGGTGATTTCGTGGTCACTGCGTGGAATTACCTTTCAGGACCGATTAAGGAAACAACAGTGCCACTGTTCATGGAGGGGCTCTCAAAGCCTATATTTACAAATTTAGTTGGGAAAAAATCCAAAAATGACTGTTTTACGGTGCGTTGGCAGTTCCACACCCTCGTAATCTCGTGAATTTGTAATATTTTCACTCCAGATTTTCAAAATTGGCATTTCTCCATACCTCCTTATGAACAGTACAGCTGTTATTTTACATATCCTGGCCAAAATGTGTTTTCGCATGTCCGGTGCAGAATAGCACGGTCGCTGAGCGAAATCAGTTTTCGGGACAGTTTGAGGAAATGACGGTGACACAGTTCATGAGCAGAGATCCTAAAATGCCTATGTTGAAAATTTGATGATGAAATTCCATAAAATGACTGTGTTACAAGCATGCGTTGTGCATTTTCCATGCACCCTTGTAACTTCGCAAATTTGCAATATTTTCATGTCAGGTTTTCAACTCTGTCATTTTTTCACACCTCCTTATGAACAGTACAAATGTTATTTTTCACATCCTGCCCAAAATGTGTTTTCACAACTGTGGTGCACAGTGGCGTGGTCGCTGTGGGAAATCAATGTTTGGGACAAATTAACAAAATCACAGTGCCATTGTTTATGAGGGGAGGTCCTAAAATGCCTATGTTGAAAATGTAGTTAAAAAAATCCCAAAAATAATTGGGTTACGGACATGTGTTGCACATTTTCTATGCATACTCATGACTTCACCAATGTTTCATATTTTCACTCCAGATTTTCAACGTTGACATTTTTTTACATCTCCTCATGAACAATACAGTTGCATTTTCCACATACTGCCCAAAATGTGTTTTCGTCCCTGTGTCGCCAAATGGCATAGCCACCTTTCAGCTAACAAACTGATAGTGCCACTTTTCATGAGGTGGGGTCACAAAAAGCCTATGTTGAAAATTTGGACTGAAAATACCAACACACACCTACGGTGTTAGGGTTTCCAACTGTAGCACCCCACCCTGTAGAGACTGATAGGTGTCAGGGGTGTGACTTGGGATCATCGGCTGTAATGCTCATGCCATTCCACCCCCACCCTGCAGCCAGTGACAGGCATCGTGGTGTACCTTGGAGTGTTTGGCCACAAAGTTCACCCCATTCTCCTATACTGCACCTACCTCAACATATTTCCTTATGGAATGGGGTAAGTATAATGCCCAAAGACCCCAAAGTACACCACAACACTTGTCAATGTCTACAGGGTAGAGTGAGGTAAAATGACATGAGCGTTATAGCTGATGACCCAAAGGCACACCCCAATGCCTGTCAGTCTCTGCAGGGTGGAGGTGGGGTTGGCGTCACTTCAATACGTCACTGCCATTCCTGTTATACATCTCTAACTCCTGCACTACCAGTGCCAATGCCAGCGAGACAACATTCGGCATTGACAAATGCTTGTTTAATATTTGGTGGTGTTTAAGGCTTTAGTGAAGCACAGAAAAGTACATGTCAGGCAAAGGCAAGGGGAAGTGTGGAAGACATCGGAAATGTTCTAGTGGTGGTACTCGATCACTCACAAGGGGGTCACGAGGAGGTGTATAGGGTGCTGGGGAAGGTGTTAGTAGGAGCAGCACTTTTTCTGGAACTGCAAGTTCTGGTGGTAGTGCAATGCCAGGTGCCATGCCACATACTGTGCCCGTGTCAGCCACAGTTGGAATCAAAGCTTCCAGCTTCTTTAGGATGCACTACAGTGCTACTACTTCAGGCACAGCTGTTGCACAACTTACAAAAGAGGATAAAAAGACTGCCATGGATGATGCTGCAATACTACTGTGCAAGTCCCTAGGGTCTCAGGAGGAGCAGGAACATATTGAACAGTCCCAGTCACAGTACACCCAGGAGTTAAGTCAGGAGCTGCTCGGGACTGAGAGTGAAGAGAGTTTGATTCCAGTGGCATGTATTATCAGTCATGATGACCGCAAGGGTGGTGCCAGACTGCTTACTGTGGGTGGACTAGAGACTGAAAAGGAGAAACAGCACAAGATCTTCAAATGTTCTGAGAGGACAAAGAAACCTGTCACAGTGAACATCTTGTTAGTGCTACTGTTCATGTAGCAGAGAAGGCCAGTGAGGAAAAGGAGGTAGGGTACAGTCAGCCCATACTGTCACAGCCTGACATTTCAGTAAGTAGTGAGGCTACTTCTGATGAGGGTGTTGAGGGTGAGGCTGGTGATGGCCCAGCATTGGACCCTATTTGGCAGCCACCCCTTCCACAATCGGCAACCACAACTGTCAGTGGTGAAGTGCCAGCACCCCTTTAACGTTGTCAGTCCACAACCAGCAACCTGTCAGGGGAAAGGGTCAGCAATTGACAAAAACTGGACATGGGGATCAGCAGCAGATGCAGGAGCACCCTTAGTAAAGAATTTTACCCACCCCTGCACCCCTGTCCCCATCTGACTCACCCATGAAAATGCATTGTGTCGGTGGACATTCACATGTATGGGATTTCTTAGTCATCGATGAGTCTGATGACAGTGTAGCTGTATACATCTGGTGTTCCAAAATTAGCAGGGGTAAGCCACATTCACACCATGGTATGACTGGTATTCACAGTCATATGAAAAGTAAGCACCCCATTAAATGGACACAGCATAAGCGGTTGGCATCCTGGCCCAGTTCTGATAGTTTTGCACAGTCTGAAAAAGAGGGTCCACATGATGAGAATGTGGAAACATTTGACCCCTTGCTGTGTTTCACCCCCACACATGTAGAAACAAGTGGTTGTAGTCAAGGTGATCCACCCACCGGTGCAGGGATAGAGAGTTTTTTCAAGCATGTCCCTGTTGGTGGACAAGACAGCCAAAGCCACAAGAGCATACCTGGCAAGGCCAAAACACACCCCAAAGCACAGCACACTATAAGGTTTGAGCAACCAGATATTAAATCAGCATTAACTAAGCACACCAAGTATCATCTCAAACATCCAGTGACTAAAAAGCTAAACATGGCTGTTGCCAAGATTCTGGCAAAAGACCCTCTGCCATTCTCATTTGTTGAGAATCCAAATTTCATTGAACTTATGGAGAAGGCTGCACCTAAATATAAAGTTCCTAGTCAAACTTATTTCAGCACTAAGGCTCTTCCAGGAATGTATAATGACCTAGCCTGCATGGTGTCTCATACTCTGTTGCACTGTGCTGTAGCAAGCATTCACCCCACCACCGACTTTGGGATGTGTGCCCCATCATCGGATGTTAGTTATATGTGCATAACTGCACACCGGGCCTATTTCCCTCGGGTATATGCCTTGCATCCCTGCCCCTCATCTACCTGTCCCCTAACTACTGGCAGCAGCAGTCTTACTGTTGGTTGACAGCATGCCACGTTGAGCATGCAGAGTATGCATGGGTCACACACGTGACAGAATTCTTGCACGCATTAATGAGGCCATTAGACACTGGCTAAAACCACATGGTTTCAAAGCTGCTTATATTGCCAGTGACAATGTCCAGAATGACATCAAAGCAATCTCTGATGGCTACTTTTATTATGTTCCCTGCTTTGCTCATGTGTTGAATCTCATTGTGAAGTCCTTCTGGATCACAAAGTAGTGAATGCCATGTTGGCCACCAGCCACAAAATCTGGAGCCATTTTAGTTGCTCTGCACAGGCTAAAGCAGAGCTCAGGGTTCTACAGAAGGCTAATAATGTAGCATAGCACCGCTTGAGGCTTGATATGCCAACCCAATGGGATTCAACACTCTATATGCTTGAGAGGCTGTATGACCAGTACAAGCCACTGAATGAGTACATAATGCACATGTATGATCGTGAAGCACAGGAAGCCATGTCACTGAGTCCATCCCAGTGGTTTTTGATGGACAGTGTTGTCCAAGTACTCTGTCCTCTTGAACAGGTGACACAGGTTGTGAGTGCTGAAAATGCATGTTTGAGCCAGGTGATACCATTGCTGCGGGTACTACGCCAGGCACTGGTCAATGTAAGAGGGCAATTTGAAGTGGCTGCAGACTCTGTTGGAGTGGAGCTGGATGACCGCATCATGCAGCTGTGTGATGATGATCCTAGGGTCATCCACATTAATAACACTGAGGCATACATCCTGGCAACCCTGCTTGACCCCAGGTACAAGCATGGCATGATGGCACTTCTTCCAGGTGGGAAGGCTGATTTTGATCACTGTGTGGCCATCCTGCTGGGCAAGGTCCAAAACTAAATGGCACACTCAGAGGTATGTGTGGAAACATCTGCTACAGTACAGAAAGCACAAGCAAAAATTACCCCTTGTCCCGTATCCTTATCCACCACCAGTTTAGTGTCTGCATCATCACCTTCATCATCACGTGGTAGCACTGGTGGCACAAACACCCTGTGGTCCATACTGAAGGACACTGGTGTGTCTACCTGCCACCCTCTGGAGGGAGACACAGAATTCCAGCTGTCTGCACACCATATGGTGCAGTCATATATGGATGACCCACAGCAGGTAACAATTGATGATAAACCGCTATGCTATTGGTGCAGAAAATTGGAAATCTGGCCTGCCCTGACAGCTATTGCCATGGAGTACCTCGCCTGCCCCTGTGCCAGCGTAAGCTAGGAAAGGGTGTTCAGTACTGCAGGTGCCATTGCAACTAACCACTGAAGCCGCCTGTCTGATTGGAATGTTGAATACCTAACATTTACCAAAATGAACTCCCATTTCTTCCCCAAGCAGTACGTTGTGTCAATAATAGCAACATTACAGGATCCTGCTGAAGAAGGCTCTGAGCAGCAGGACTCTTCAGAGGATGAGGAGATATGGCAGTGCCATCTGATAAAGACACAGCGGAGGGGTTTCTGTTCTCCTGAGTAGGAGACAGAGTCTCATAACATGTTGCTGTGTGCACAAATTGTGTTGCAAGGTATCCTAACACCTTGTGTTTTTAGTTACATAACCTGAATAGTAAAGAGTCTTGCACCCGTATTTAGTGAGCAATGTCATAATCCGAACCTGCTGTGTTGCCAGAAAAGTTGGTGATGTTGAAGCAAAGGATTACTACATCCAGATTTATGCTGATAATTCACAGTGACAGCAGCAGTTTTCTGCTTATGAAACTGCATTACTCTCATGTTTCCCAGTTTGCCGCTGTTCTGGCACCCCCCACCTCACACATAAAATAATGAAAACCAAAAAAATTTAAAGTAGACATTGTTCTTGTCCTCAAATGTTGTTACGTGTTACCAGTTTGCCGCTGTTCTGGCATCAACCTGCCCCCATAAAACAAGTTATACCAGAAAATTTAGGTGTACATTGTTCTTGTTCTTAAATGTTAAGTGTTTACCAGTTTGTTAGCCCCCCCGCCCACACTCACACTCCCCAAAGAAGTAATTGAACCTTGAAACACAATTGACAAGGAAGTGTGGTTTCAACAACAAACTATTTATATAGCAAATGAAGAATTTGAAAACCAACCATCAAACACAGAACTTGTAGAACAAATATGAATATCCAAACTATACAAACCAGTCAAACATGCAGAACCCCTCTCCCTCCTGCAAAAAAAAGAACAAATCAGTCAGTCATTCTAAATGTTAGAAAAATGTAACTTAAATCAACTTTTTACAAAATGTTCAATCCAGTATGGATGACAAAAATAGTGGCTGGCTGGCAGTGGCTGTACACCACGCTGCCCCTCAGCTAGCGCTGGCTTTTTCTCAGGGCAGATGCCTCATGCCTCCTGACCTGGCTGTGTCTCCCTCCTCCTGATTGGCTTAAGCTGGCGCAATATTTTTTTTGTCCATCTTCACCAACCTTTCCAATCTGTCCTCCACCCTTTTCAGTCTGGCTTCAACCCTTTTCAGGCCATTACGAAGAGCAGCTTGGCATTTCCCACTCAGGGTGGTCCTCCTTTCCATTTTGCCCTCCGGTACCATCTGTGGCTGGGTGGGTGTTAATGCCATGGAGGTTGTCCGTGGCTTGGTCTGCTGCTGCTGTTGAGCTGGCCTGTCCCGTGGCACACTGCTGCTCCCTGCTGACTCTGAGGGCAGATTGTCCTTGTCTGCCAATTTGGCAAGAGCCTTCATAATTCTTTGCACACCGTTTTCTGTGCACTTGCTCGTTGGCTTTGCCTGTTTGGTGGCTGACTCGGCCCCCATCTGTCCCTCTGCTGGTTGGACTGCTGCCAATGTTTCAGTGTTGTCTGCAGTACTGAAAGAAATATGCAGCTTCAACATAATGTGCCCTACAACTATCTGCCCTTATATAGTGAGTGCAGTGTGTGTGAGGTGAACTGGTGTGTGTGTGTGTGTGTGTGTGTGTGTGTGTGTGTGTGTGTGTGTGAGAGAGATGAAGTCTGACAGACATCAGTACAACTTATTTATTGCATGATGTCTGTGTGCTCCACCACCCAAGTGAGTCAGCACCTGATCAAATCTTCCTACCTGTGCTCTGTCCTGTAAATTGACAAGCTTGTGTTGTAAACTGACAAGCTGTGGATCCTGGGCAGGGCATTCCTTCCTTGCATATAACCATGGAAACATAGACATTGTCTGCAGACTCAACACATAAGGACAGCCCCACCCATACAGTCTGCCCATGAGCCTTGTACTTCATTATGACTTCTGACCCTCCATCTACGTAACCTCTATGGTCCCCCTATGCCTGTTCAATGCATGTTTAAATCCAAGCACAGTCCTCACTCCAGTCCCACCACCTCATGAGGCAGACCATTCTATACATTTGCCACCCTCTCTGTAAATAAAACCTTCCACACATTCCCTCTTAACCTGCCACCTTCCAATTTCATGTCAGGCTCCCTCCTGCACCTTGTTTATACACTTAAGATCCTTGAATGTTTCTATCCTGTCCCCCGGCCCTGATCCCTCCTCTCCTCCAGCGATTGCAGCGAGGACATATTGTGGCATCTGACTCTTCTTATTTGTTTAAGGTTGCAATACATGCAACATCTGAGTCGCTGTCTTCTGGATAACCCAAGCAACTTCATTTAACACACTGTACAATAAAGAAAATTAATATTTATTACCAAACTTTAGTCCAGTCCACTCCTGTGATAATTTGCAGATATTTTATCAAAGCAACATAACACACACCTCTACTATCCAACACCTTCGATTGTACGCAAAAAATATAGAAACATAGAAACATGGACTTTGATGGCAGATAAGGATCGCTTGGCCCACTGCCACCCAATCTGAGTCTGCCTATTTCCTTTCCTATTGGATAAGCTGCAGATCAAAGTTAAGTTAACCAACAGCCTTCTTCCTTCTACCCCCATTAGGATTGCTTTATGTCTGTCCTATGCATTGTGGAATTTCCCCCCTGCTTCTTACCCCACAACAGCCTCAGGAAGGCCATTCCATGTGTCCACCACCTTCTCCATCAAAAAATGCTTCCTCACATTGCCCCTGAGCCATCCCCCCTCTATCTTGAAATTGTGCCCCCTTGTTCTTGCACATCTTTTTTTCTGAAAGATGCTACCCTCTTGGACTTTGTTGATTCCCTTGAGGTACTTGAAAGTCTGTATCATGTCTTCCTCTCCTTCCTTTCATCAAGGGTATATTATACAGATAAAGCTCCTTTAGTCACTCTTCATATGGCTTCTGGTGCAGACCCTACACCATTTTAGTTGCCCTAATTGGTGCACCAATGTTGGTGAATAATAGAGGGTGCACTGAAAACTCAAAATGGTTAAAAAATGTAAGTAGCTTACTGGAACCAGACACAGCTGCATCATCAGCAGCAGTACTGCTGCTCAGTCCAGCAGCAATGGTGCTGGTGGAATCACCACCATCGGTCCCGCTTCTTCCAGCAACACTTGTCCAAAATGAAAAGGAATATTTAAAATCAGTGTTACATGTTGGAAAACCTAAGACCAAAGCAGAAGTACAGTAATATTACACATTCAGTCGGTCCTGTGGGGTGGGCCAGGTGTTATAAATTATACTTGAATGCAGGACACTGCAGATATTCCCGAATGACGGTCAGGAGGATACACAACAAGGGGCCCACATCCATGATTCCACAACATAAAAGTGCGCATCTAATATTCAGATAAAGGGCGCTTTTGGAGTCAACCATGGACTAACAATAGTGACTGATCAGGTTGGTTGATGATTGGGAGGACGCACATATTCACTGGATGACAGCATTGCTCCCGTTACCTGCTACAGGAGCTTCCATGAAAGTGGATATACAGCACAGTAGTCAATCCTCATGAGCACTGGCCACTCCCACTGTAACATCTGTATTAGGATGGATCAATCATGCAGATGGCACCAGGCATGACACACAGGACAGTTTCTCTATAGTCACTAATAGCAATTGGCTAACACTATTACTTACAGACAAAATACGCCCTTGCTGTGAATCCACATTACAGTGACATGGGGCTGGGGACAGGGGACGATTCTCATCGAGTCACGTGGGTGCCATCCATTGTGCATGCCATCACAGGCAGCTAAGGTCGGTAACAAAACACACAACTACAGTACTTACATGATGTGTTTGAGGTAAAAGTTAATTTCTTTTAATTATTAATGACAATTGCTGCTGGAATCATGGGGACAGGGTTGGGGGTGGGGATTGACAGTGCTTGGTACCATTGAACTGTGCAGCAAGCTTGAGCTGGGCAAGCACATGCATCAGATTCACACAGGCATTCACTATTCACCAGGCCACAGTATAACTGGGAAGCAGTCTTACATAGAAACATAGAAATTGTCGGCAGATCAGGAACACCAGGCCCATGCAGTCTGCCCGAAGCCCTACACTTTTTGGTTCACCTATTATAAGTTAACATCTTCTACACCGACATCCCAGACAGTGACTAACGCAGTGCCAATTGTCGGCATTATACTGTCGGGGATATTGGCGTGTTTTCTTCAGGGGGCTGGGCCCCCCCAACCCCCCCATGTGGGGGGCTCTGCCCCCACTCTCCTCGGTCTTTAGATATACAACTCTGAGTCAGAGTTGTCTCAGGGAGGGGGCTACACACCGGAAGATGCACTGCCGGTGTCTGCTGGGACCATCATAGCGACCCAATGCTTTTCGTCAAATTCTGTCACTATAATGGTCTTTACTGTGGCATTGTCGACGTGCGGTCAGAATACCATTTGTTTCCACTGACCCCACCTAGTCAATGGCTTTTCCCCCTCCTTCCCACCAACAATGTACCCTTATGCCTGTCCCATGCATGTTTATAACCATCCACTGTGTTTGCCCCCACCACCTCCTGTGGCATCTTATTTCAGGCATCCACCACTGTCTCTGTGAAGAAAAAACTTCCTTACATTTCCCCTCAGCCTGCCACCTTCCAATTTCATGTCATGCCCCCTTGTTCTTATACATCTCTTACATTGGAAGATGTCTCCCCCCAGCACCTTGTTTATGCCCTTAAGATACTAGAATGTTTCTATCATGTCCTCCCGATCCCTCCTCGCCTTCAGTGAGTACATATTGAGGTCCTTCAGTCTCTCTCATGTTGTTTGTTGCAATTCTTGTACCATCTTTGTTGCCCTTCTGAACCCCTCCACTCAGCCTGTCAATGTCCTTGTGAAGGTGTGGCCTCCAGAACTGCACACAGTACTCTAGGTGAGGCCTCACAAGCGTTTTGTATAATGGCATATCCACCTCCCACCTTCGGCTTGTGATACCTCTACCTATGCACCCTAGCATGCCACCGGCCCTCCCTTCAGCCTTTGTACTCTGCTTAGACACCTTTGGATCATCAGCTATGATAAACCCCAGGTCACTTTCTTCCTTTATAATAGTCAGCAACTCTCCCCCATCTTGTAGCACTCTCCGGGGTTCCCTCTTCCCACGTGCATTATTTTGCACTTCTTGGAACTGAATCTTAGTTGCCACACCTCAGACCATTTTTCGAGCTTCTCCAGGTCCATCCTCATTCTTTCTGCTCCATCTGGAGTATCCACTACCCTGTTGCAGATCTTGGTGTCATCTGCAAACAGGCAGACCTTTCCCTCCAGTCCTCCTACTGCAGTGTCACTAATGAAGACATTAAACAGGACTAGATCAAGGACTGATCCCTGAGGTACCCCACTGGTCACCTCCCTCTTCCCTGATTGGATCCCATTTACCACCACCCTCTACTTCCTGTCTGTAAAACAGTTCTTAACCCAGTTTACCACCATGTGCCCCATGCCCAGACTACTTGTCTCATCTCAATACGACTTCTGCATACATTTATGGGCATTGCAGGGTGTGGCTCACAGTGAGGGAAAAAAAGTGATCTGCAACACTGACTGGTGTAAAAAAGGTTCAAGAACCAAGTCAGTATACTCACTTTCAATGCCGCCTTCCACACAGGGTCTTTTTGGTGGCAGTGCAGAAGATCCAACCAGCTCATCCACTTGCTGAACCCACTTCTTCTTTGGTGTCCCATCTCTGGTGGTGGTGATGGCTGTGCCCAGTGCCTCCAGGCCTTCAGGGTCGCTCCTCTGCAGATCGTCCCACTTGTGCTTAATTTGTTTTATGCTGCAGGACACAACTCCCCCTCCCTTCCTCCTCCTCTAAACTGGCATTGACAGCAGCTCACAGTGTCTCCCTCTCCTAAAGTGGCACTTTATTGGGGCCACATATTTTGTCAGCATACCTGGCGACCTCCTTGACAAGAACTGCCACCTCATTGTGGCTGAAGGGGGGTGCCATCTTTCTCCTCATGTTGGTGGAGCTAGAGGTCTCATGACTGGTGGTGGCATCAGCACTAGTTCTAGAGGATGTTGTGGCCATAGCCTCCTCTGGTTGAACCACTGTCTGCTTTTGCTGCCCCTCCTGTTCTGCATTCCCACCATCACCCTGCTGCTGTCCATGATCACCTGCCTCCACATGGCTACTGCTGCCCAAGTCTGGCATTGGTGTACTTTCTGCCATTTTTCAAAATTAAATTGTAACCACCACCACCTGAAAAAAAAATAATAAAAAAAAAGTCTTCAATCTCAAACAAGTCTTCAAAGTAAAGTAAAGAAAAACTAAGAATAATTAAACAAGCAGATTGCTTTCACTAATGTTTTATCTCTTCTTGTTGTTTGTCTCTCAAAATCCCTATTCTCAATCACAAGTCTCCACTCTCACTGACTATTTACATCGGGCCTTATGCACTAAGGGGTGGATAATAAGCACCTGAGGTGCGTACCCCACCTGCGTACCTACACGGCTCCGGACAGGAACAGGGTGCATGATATGCATGACCACTAGCACCCACGGGGCACCTGTCTGTGGCCATGCTCCCTCAGCATGCAGGGTTGCATGAGATATCAGGGGTGAAGTCGCAGACCCAAGCAGGCATCCAATTGGATACCCATACTGGGTCCCAAAGTGGATCCCTTGCGCCCATGCGGCTGGCATAGAGTAGTGGCCAGACCCATAATGAGGCAGCAAATTTACATCCACCAGACACTCGTCCGTGCCACTGCCCTAGCCCTCCCCTGCAGTCCAGTGGGCTGTGGCATCAGTGATGTCCTATTCCCGGTGCCGCCATGTCTGGTGGCCGGGGAACACAGGGGCACGTATCAGGTTACGCCTGATCTCAGATGGCATACCTGGTATCCCCCTGTGCTGAGCACTATGTGGCTTAGTGAATGCTGCGTTGTGTAGGCACGCCCCCGACATGCCTCCAGCTCAGAGTTGCCCATGGGGCTAGGGCATCATGTGCATAAGTGTCTTGTGCACCCTTAAGTGAATGCCACCGGGGGTCCACGGGACCCCTGCTGTGCGGCATTCCAACACATGGTTGCCTACGTGCCTCAGATACGCGGTGTGTAGGCACCTGTCTTTGTCATGCATAGGGCCCATTATGAGCTGATAAACAGGAAGAAAATAGTAATGCGATTTCTACCTTCCGAAATGTGGATTCTTTGTTCTGCCCGATAATAAAGTTCCGAGTTTTACATAGGGGTACTGTTTATTACATGTGGAATTCTTTTTCTGCAGACCACCAGAAATGCATAATCAGAAGCAGGAAACTTGCGGGGGGAAAAAATCATTGTGAGTCCAGATTCCTTACAGTAAATGCGTAACATTCTGTTACATGCAGAATAAATTATTCCATATTTTAGGAGAAAAAGGAATCAGGTCTGTGGAACATTTTTACCGCAACTTAATGTAAAATTATGCATTTACCAAAAATAAAAAACATAGTTTATGGCAGAATTTCCGCAGAAGTCTGGAAAATTATTTCTGAACTTTCATAGAGGTGAAATTCTGACTTCCGTGGATTTCGCCAGCATAAGAATCTTTTCACACATGCCTATATGAGACGGAAATCTCCGGCAGGGTAGTGGTAACCATCTCAAACCATAGAAACATAAAAGTTGTCAGCAAAATAGGATCTCTTGGATCACCTAGTCTGCCCTTAAGTTCCCTACCTACTGTGTTACTGCAGACCCTGCTCGATCTCTGGCCTCACCCCCCCAGCCCTGTTACTAAGGTCTGCTTATGCCTTTCCCATACATGCTTGTATCCTGCTACTTTCTGGTGCACACCACCTCAGCTGGTCATGTTCCAGATGTCCACCACTCTTTCCATGAAGAAGTACTTCCTCGCATCCCCTCTGAGCCTCTCCCCTTTAAGCTTAATTAGAAAATGGCTAAATAAATGTTGACGTTCTGATTGGCTGGGAGGGTAACTTCAGCGGGCGTGTATTTCTCGATTGAGACCGCTAAAAAACAAGTACCAATTCAGGGTGCCCCATTACTTGGGGTATTATTGGATACCCCGAATTGTCGAACTGACCACCCACCATTTTGTTGTATGCAGCTTACCGGACAAACTGGCAGCTAGCCAACACCCCCCCATTGGGCTTTGTAAAAGCCCTAACATACCAAATAAAAAACAGTTCACCTCATATCTTCTCGCCATTGGCTTCACGCTGTAAGTCTACATCAACCACATTGACCCCTGTAAATCCATATTGACCTGTCACCTACCAATACGATCCACCACAAAAAATGGAAACAGTAATGCAGTAACAGCACATATTTTATGCTGCAAATTAAAAAATTGCTCCTCTCTGTAACTGAAAAGTAAAAACCAAAACCGCTCTCTTTCCAAATCATCGCTCCCACAGTGCACTTCCTGTTTTTAACCAGGGTCACGCAGGGTCACACGTATAGTAACACCCCCTTACTCCCAAGTCAGAAAGTCCAGTAAGAACACCAGAAAACAAAAGTTTTTCCCCCCTAAAACAACCGTAGTAAGAAACTGGTGGGGTAGGAAAACTATAGAAAAATCCAAATCTTATGCCTGAGCTGCTGTTCGCGGTGGTGGAGGGGGAGAACATTCAACGGAATGGCTCTCTGATAGGGGGCAGCAGGAGATGCAACAGCAGAAATAAAGGGACTACTTTGCAACAAAGAGACATAAAACTCATTGTTACTGTATATTTTCAAATTTTTATTTTTATTTTTTTTTAAATCCCATTTAAAAGTCACAGTTTGCCATTTTCTAAGCGTAATAATACCCTCCAGGGTGGGTGGTATTGGGCAATACTGGACCTTCTAGGGGTTATAAGGCCCTCCGCCTGCAGCGTCGGGCCTCATTACACCCCTGGGCTGTCTGGTATTGCCCAATACCGCCCACCCCATCAGGTATTATTTCTTACTTTCATGCTTCCTTGTCCTTGAGCATCTCTTTCTATGTAAACTGCCACCCTTCTGTATCTTATTAGTACCTTTTAGGTATCTGAATGTTTCTATCATGTTTCCCCTTTCTCTCCTATCCACTAGAGAGTACATGTTTAATTCATTGAGTCTTTCCTTGTAGGGCTTCTGATGCATGCCATACACCATCTTGGTTGCCCTCCTCTGTACTGCCTCCACCCTAACTATTTCCTTCAGGAGATAGGGCCTCCAGAACTGGACACCATACTCCAGGTGGGGCCTCACCATTGATCTATGCAGGGGTAACACTGTCTCCTTCTTTCTGCTGGTGATACCCCTCCCTATACACCTTAGCATTCTACTAGCCTTTCCTACTGCCTCATCACACTGCTTTGCCACCTTTAGGTAATCAAATATGATGATCTTGTTTTGTAGTTCCCCCCAATTGGTACGTTGCTCTTGGGTTCCTGTGCTCCATGTGCATAATTTTGCACTATTTGGCATTGAAGGCCAGTTGTCATACCCTTGACAGTCTTCCAGATTTTCAGGTCCTCCTGCATTTTCATCACTCCCAAGGTGTATCCACTCCGTTGCAGATTTTTGTGTCATCCATGAACAGGCATACTGTCCCTACCAGCCCCTCTGCGATGTTGCTAATATTTATTTATTTAGCTTTTGTTGACCAGGTAGGTACACTAGACAAGTTATATGCCTATTTTCAGGTACGACCCAGGAGAGTACAATGAAAAATACAGGTTCAGACAGGGTACATAACAACAAGAGGGGCAATGTACAGAGTAACAGAAGAGCAAGGTGAACATAGTCTACAGTAAGTAGTAATAGGTAAAAAAAAATATATATATATATATACATACATACATACAGAATAAAATAGGCTAAGTCATTCAATAGCAATAGCAGTAATTACAGTGTGTGAGTGACCCTTTTTTAGAGCCACAGAAACAAATAATTCCTGAGCAGATAAACACACAAATCACATGCTTCCCAGAGTTAAAGGACAGTAGGAAGCATAATAGTTCCCGCAAGGAGTATCCCAGAGTTGAGTGAGACCAATTGAGAGACCTGGTTAATAAAGACATTGAAGAGGACCGGCCCCAGACTAACCCCTGTGGCACCCCACTTCTTACCTTACTTTCTTCTAAATGAACCCCATTTACCATCACCCTCTGACTCCTGTTACTTAGCCAACTTTGTACCCATCTTAGTATCTTTGGACTGACTCCCAGGCTGCCCAGCTTGTTTACCAGCTCCCTGTGTGGAACTGTGTCCAAGGTCTTACTGATATCCAAGTAGGTCACATACACCACTCCTCCCTGATCCACTTCCCTGGTCACCCAGTTAAGGAACTTGATCAGTTTTGTTTAGTAAGATCTCTCCCCTGTGAACCCATTCTGCCTTGGATCCTGCATGCCACTGGTCACAAGGTATTCCACCATCCTTTACTTTAGTAGTGTTTCCATAACCTTGCCCAACACTGAAGTCAGGCTTACAGGTCTATAATTTCCCACCTCCTCCCTATACCTACTTTTGTGAAGCGGGACACATCTGCCCTTCTCCAGTCCTCCGGAACATTCCCTGTATCTAGTGATAGATTGAACACTGTCATCAGAGGTGCAGTCAGCTCCTTCCTAAGTTCCCTCAGTGTCTTGGGGTGAACCCCATCCAGCCCCATTGCCTTATCCACGTTTAGTTGTGCTAGTTCCTTGAGGACTCTCTCCTTCATAAAATGGCTAGTGTCCACCTCCTTATCACACTCTTTTCCCCTATCTTTGGCCTGTCACCTATCCCTTCCTTTGTAACTATTGAACAAAAGTTCTTGTTCAATATGTCTGCTTTCTTCTGGTCATGTTCCACACATTCCCCTCCTTTCACTTTTAGTTTTACTATCCGTGCCGTGTTCTTCCTCTTTTCATTTATATATATCTGAAGAAGTAGTAAGAGCACCCACAAAAATCAGAGAGCACAGGACCTTGATGAAAAAAATGAAGTCCTTTTATTTAAATACAAAACTGCATGTTACATATGCAGCAAGTCCCAAAAATAAGCGGCAAAAGCTTTTACTGCTTATTTTTGGGACTTGGTGCATATGTAACATGCAGTTTTGCAGTTAAATAAAATGACTTCATTTTTTCATCAAAGTCTTGTGTTCTCTGATTTTTGTGGGTGCTCTTACTACTTCTTCTGTTACTTTCGGTCAAAATGAGCACCACAGTAAATTGCCTGGTGCTCCACTTCACTGTTTTTCTGCTCATTTATATATCTAAATAATGTTACATCTACCTTTTTTACTGGCTTGGCAATATTCTCTTCCATTTGTGCCTTGGTGCAACTAACTGCTTTCGCTGCCTCCCTTTGTTTCCCCGATATCCCTCTCTGTCCTCTTCCTTCTGTGTTGCCTTGCACCTTTGAAATGTTAGCTTCTTTGACGTTACTTTCTCAGCTTTTCCTTGGAGAACCATAGCAGTCTCTTTATTCTCTTGCTCTTTGAAACCTGCCTGACACAGAGATTTGTTGCCTTCTCAATGGCCTTTCTTATTTTTTCTCACTGCTCCTCTATCCCTCCCCCTCCATTTTCCCTATCCCTGCTAGGGCATGCCTGAGGCACTCTCCCATTTTCTTGAAATCAACCCTCCTGAAGTCTAGGATCCTTGTTTTAGTGTGGTTTGTTTCCAGCCCATTTCTTATATTGAACCACCTTGTATGATGATTATTAGTCCCCAGGTGGCTCCCCGCTGTGACTTCCACAACACTGTACCCATTCGACAGTACCAAGTCCAGTATCATCCTCCCCCATGAGTGGGTTCTCTAAATAGTTGCCTGAGGAATGCCCCCTGCGGAGATTCTAAGATTTTCCTACTTCTACCAGTTGCTGCAGCTAGGAGGCTCCAGTCCACTTCTGTTATACTGAAGTCCCCTACCAGCAATACCTCCCCCTTGTTAGCCATCCCTTGTGTGTGTTCCATCATATCCTTATTTACCTCTTCCTCCTGTGCTGGAGGTCTGTAGATCACCACGGTTTGAATGCTGTCCCCTCTTCCTTGTCTCCAGGGTGATGCACAGTATCTCCACTTCTCCCTGATGCCCTTGCATTTCTGTGGCTTTTATGTTTTCCCTCACATAAAGAGCCACTCCTCCTCCTCCCCTTTTTCCTACCCTGTCTTGTCTGAACAGACCATACCCTGGTATGGCAACATCCTAGTCCTGGTTATCACTGCACCAGCCTACTGGAACTTCATCATAGGTGGGAAGAGCAAAACATTAGATGGGTGTTTGAGACAGTTATCACAATCCAGCCAGAGATTTTTCTCTCATAGGGTGTGTCACAAACCCACTCAGCAGGTCAGCCCTCTACTCCCAAAGTGCCAACCTCCGAGCGCAGTCTTGTGAACAGTTAACAGAACAAGGTAACCCTTTTGTCTGTTTTTGTGGATTTGAATCTACCTTTGGTCTCAAGTCTTGGAAGGATTTAATCTGTGAACCTCTTGTTAGTGTACATAATGTACAGGCTCAGATAATTCTGTCTTTGGGGGGCCAGATATCTCTGCCTATGGGTACCTAACCAGGTGTACAGAAATGAACCCTTAAAAACTGTAATAAAAGACCTCAGATTTAAAACGCTTACCTTTTTCCAGTTTGGTATCACCATTCAAGCTTATATATAGTGTCTGCTTTAACCATATATACTCTGCTTATAAAGGAAAGAAATCAAAGGCAGACCAAGTAAGCTCTAAAAATAGAGTTTTACTACAATAGATAACAAGCATTTGTCAATGCCGAATGTTTGCTTGCTGGTATTAGCATTGGAAATGCAGGAGTTAGACAGATGCAGAATAGGAATGGCAGTGAAGTATTGAACTTCACGTGAACCCCACCTCCATCCTGTAGAGATGGACAGGATTTGGGGTAAGTGTTTGGGTCGTCGCCCATGATGGTCAAGCCATGTCACCTCACCCTATTCTACAGACATTGACACATGTTGAGGTGTGCCTTAGGGTATTTGGCTTTACAGTCACCCCATTCCATAAGGACATATGGTGAAATGGGTGCAGCATAGGAGAGTGGGGTAAAGTCTTGGGCCGAAGAGTCCAAGGTACACCTCAATGCCTGTCAGTGGCTGGGGAGTGGTGGTGGGATGGCATGAGTAGTATAGTCAGCAATCCAGAGGCACACCCCGATGCCTGTCTGTCTGTACAGGGTAGGACGTTATGGTTAGAAACCCTAATGCCTCGAGTGTTTGTTGGTATTTACAGTACAAATTTTCAACATGGCCTTTTTGTGACCCCACCTCATGAAAGCATTTGGGACCTCTTCTCATGAAGAGTGGCAGTGTGATTTTGTCAATGTGTCCCGAAAACTTACTTCCAACAGCAACAGTGCCATTCTGCACCACATGTACGAAAACACAGATTGGGCAGGATGTGAAGAATGACAGCTGTACCATCCATAGGGAGGTATGAAGAGATGGCAATGTTGAAAATCTGTAGTAGGAATATTAAAAATGCTTGCACTTCCGAGCATACATGGAAACTGCGCAACGTATGCGCTTAACACAGTCACTTTATGGAGTTTTGTCACCAGATTTTCAACATAGGCATTTTACGACCTGTGCTCATGAACAGTGTCACTGGGATTTTCTTAATGTGTCCTGAACAGTGATTTCCCACAGCAACCATGGTATTCTGCACTGGAACTGCAAAAACACAATTCAGCCAGGATGTGAAAAATGACATCTGTACTGTTCATAAGGAGGTGCAGAAAAATGGCAATGTTTAAAATCTGGAGTTAAAATATTACAAATGTGCAAAGTTATGAGCGTGCGTGGAAACTGCGCAACACACACTCGTAACACAGTCATTTTATGGACTTTCATCACCAAATTTTAACATAGGCATTTTAGGACCTCTGCTAATGAACAGTGTCACTGTGATTTTTGTTATGTGTCCCGAACAGTGATTTCCCACAGCAACTGCATTATTCTGTGCCGGCAGTGTGAAAACACATTTCAGCCAGGATGTGAAAAATGACAGCTGTACTGTCCATAAGGAGGTGCAGAAAAATGGCAATGTTGAAAATATGGAGTGAAAATATTGCAAATGTGCGAAGTAACGAGCGTGCATAAAAACTGCGCAACACACACTCGTAACACATTCATTTTATGGACTTTTGCCACCAAATTTTCAACATAGGCATTTTAAGACCTCTGCTAATGAACAGCATCAGTGTGATTTTCCTAATGTGTCCCAAACATGGATTTCCCACAGCGAGCGTGCTGTTCTGCACCGGAAGTGCAAAAACACATTTCAGCTGGGATGTGATAAATAGCAGCTGTACTGTTCATAGGGAAGTGCGGACAAATGGCAGTGTTGACAATCTGGAGTGAAAATATTACAAATGTGCGAAGTTATGAGCGTGTGTGGAAACTGCACAATGCACGCTCATAACACAGTAATTTTATGGACTTTTCTCACCAAATTTTCAACATATGCATTTTAGGACCTCTGCTAATGAACAGTGTCACTGTGATTTTTGTAATGTGTCCCAAACATGGATTTCCCACAGTGACCGTGATATTCTGCACCGGAACTGTGAAAACACATTTCGGCCAGGTTGTGAAAAATGACAGTTGCTCTGTTCATGAGGAGATGCATAAAAATACCAATGTTTAAAATCTGGAGTGAAAATATTGAAATTCGCGAAGTTACGAGCGCGCGTAGCAACTGGGCAATGCATGCTCGTAAAACAGTCAGTTTTTGGATTTGTCCCACCAAATTTGCAATATAGACTTTTTGAGAGCCCACCTCATGAACACTGGCACTGTCTTTTCATTAATCTATCCCGAAAGGTGATTCCGCGCAGTGACTGTGAAATCACCTTTTGGGGCCGATTAATGCCATGACAGTGACAGAATTCATGAGAGTGAGCTCCCAGCGTGCCAACCTAGTGTTTTGATGGGGGGATGACTGTAGCCAATGGGGAATTGGGCACCCCTGTTGTCATATAGGCGCAATAGCCGAGGGGATTGGGCACCTCGGCGGCACAAACATACGTTTGTGTGTGTGTGTGGGGGAAATTATGCCGACGGGGAGTGGGCTTCCTCATTGGCACATTAATTTTGGATGGGAACATTATGCCAACGGGGAGTGGGCTCCCCATCAGCACAGGAAAAAACTCGGATGGACTAAAGCCGGTGGGTATTTGGGCCCCCGTCGGCAAACAAAGACTGTTTGGGGGGCACATGCTGCCGAGGGGGATTGGGCACCCTCTCGGCATGGGGGCTGCATAATACTGTTTGTGAACGTGGCAGCAAGCCGTCTGCCACGTTCACAAAAAGTATTAGGCTAGCTAATGTTCCGGCCTGCAATGTTGGGTCGCTCCCTCATTGCAGCAGACTGACTGATGCTGCAATGACAAGGCAGCCCCTGATTGCTGTGGTGAAAACATTTGCACTTGTTGCACTTTTGGAGACCAGTGTCATTGGCATACTGTGCCTCCATTGGTCCACCAGTGCAAAGCCCCTAAATATAGTGCCTCCCTTGGCTGTAACAGTGCTGTGCCTCCACAATCCACTTCTCTCCTAAGCTATCACATAATGTTTCTTGCGCATGCACGCAAGCAAACATAAAAAATATGTAACACATAAAATACAGAACTATTATATCACAAGACATACAAATCTCTTAAACAAAACAGGTTTTAACAGTACAATTCCTACTACAGTACTTAGATTTGTCTCTCTCTCTCTCTCTAAATACCTGCTTAAAGTGCTCACAGATGTTTCTTTGTCAGACTCTAGATAGAAGTGTCACTGAAGGAAAACAGAATAATGTTTAAAAGCTGGTTTTCCCCACCTCCTTGCATAAGGTCACCTAGCTCCTCCCTGTCAGAATATATAAGAAAAAATTTCTATAAAAACAGGATGTCTTTCCCAAGTATTAAATTCTGCACCCTCAGCATATTTCATGTTCTTCAAATGACTCTCTTTGATCTTTAGCTGCATCCTCTCTCATATAGGCATCAAAGGAACATTTACAGCTTCGCACCTATGTGTAATAACCTGGGGTTTCCCTCCAAACATCATAAAATGGATATGATCTATCTTGGCATCTGGCGAGCTACAATTAGCCACCTAAACAGGATATCCTTAACTCAAGCCTCTTCCAACCTGTAATTATCTCATGGCTTTCATCTTTCAGCTGAGACCTGAGGCGGGTGAGCAAGGTCACTCCAAGAGCACCAGATTTCTCAGCATCTCTCATGACAGACAGTCCATAACACATTTTTATATTACAAAAATTATACAGTGATCAGAACCAGCTGTCCAAGTGTCACAATTCCTCCCCACCTAGACTGAATTTGGGGGGCTCTATCCCCTGCATGAGATAAGCTTCCCAAATCAGTTCACTTCTAATAGACCCTAGACAGCCCATCTGAGTTCTGATTTTTTTGGCTCCAGCCCTATGTAATATTTTCATATCATACCCTTGCAAAGCAAGACTCCATCTTAGCAATCTACCATTGTTCTTTCCCATCTGCGTCAGCCAAACCAGGGGGTTGTGGTCAGTCTGAACCACAAAATTCTGCCCATATAAGTAGGGCTCTAATTTCTTTAGGGCCCACACTATGGCAAGACACTCCTTTTCCACTGTGAAATATGCTTGCTCCCTGGGAAGTAACTTCCTACTCAGGTATACTACTGGGTGATCTGTTCCTTGGCTGGATGTCTGACTCAGTACTGCCCCAATACCCAAATCTGAGGCGTCAGTCTGAACTATAAAGGTTTTGCTATAGTCAGGCTTGTCAAGACAGGAGCACTGCACAGTGCTTCCTTTAGTTTGGAAAATGCTTCCTCACAGGCTGGGCCCCAGGTAATTTTCTTGGGCATCCTTTTCTTTGTCAGATCAGATAGGGGAGCAGCCAAGGCACTGTAATTGTGTACAAATTCTCTGTAGTACCCTGCTGTCCCTAGAAAACTCCCAACCTGCTTCTGTGTTTCTGGTCTTCACCATGCCTGGATTACCTCTATCTTTATGTGGTTAGGACGGAGCTGTCCCCAGTCTACCACATGCCTGAGGTATGCCACTTCTCCCATGGCCACCTGGCACTTCTCGGCTTTGACAGTGAGCCCGGCCCTCTATATCCTGCCCAGCACTTCCCTAAGGTGGGATAGGTGTTCCTCCCAGCTGGTACTAAAGATGGCAATGTCATCCAGGTACTCCTCAGCACCATTTAACACCTGGTTCACCAACCTTTGGAAAGTGGCCGGGGTGTTCTTCATTCTGAAAGGCATTACTTTAAACTCAAATAAGCCTATCGGAGTGTTTCACCCCAGTCTAAGAGAACACTAGCGAGGGCCAATGATTTCACCTCACCAGTAAAATCCTGTAGAGTGACGTATTTATTGGGTATAAGCTGACCAGGCTGTACCAGATCCCCCTTTACCAAGGTCAAGGATGCCTCTGTGTCCCTTAACCCTTGTGTCTATACACCATTCACCATGACTGGGTGCATGTGTTCCCTCATGTTCACTGGCATGCTTCCAGGGACACACAAATAACCCACTTCTTTTCTAGCACCCGGTTGTGTATTATTGCTCACCTTTTTGGGACACTGTCTGGCAATATGCCCAGTTTCTTTACATAACCAACATTCACTTCTCTTTTCAGAAAAATCTTTTCTCTGAAACCTGGGCTAACTGCTTTCGGTGGAGGCAGTGAGGGTTTTAGTTGCCCTGAAGGCGCGCTTTTTCCTTTCTGCACTGCCACGCCCACCCCATTTGCTTTCAGAGCAGGTCTGCTTTTGGCATAGCAGTCCGACAGTTCAGAAGCCTCTTGCACTGTTTTGGGATCTCGGTCCTCCAGCCAGGTTTTTAGCTCGGCTGGGCATGCCTAATAAAACTGTTCTAATAAAATCACATTTTCAATTTTATCAACAGATTTTGCCTCAATTCCTTCCCACCAATGTTTTAAAAACTGACGTTGTTTCATGGCTAGCTCCTTGTGGCTCATGTCAGGGCTTCTCCTGAGCTTAGGGAATTTAGTTCTGAATGATTCAGCAGTTAAGTCAAACTTTTTTAACAGTGCAGCTTTAAGTTTGCTGTAATCATCACTATCCTCATTGTCCATTTGACCCAATGCATCCCGAGCTTTCCCGGTAACTAGCGGGGATAGCTGGAAGCTCCAGGACTCTCTAGGAATTTTAGCCTGAATACAAACTTTTTCAAAAGAATTTAAAAAGGCATCCATATCCTCCCCTCTTTAAACTTGGCTATTAATTTGGAATTCAATTTGTAACCCAGTCCTGCAGTCCCAGTTAAACCCAAGCCACTTACCTGCTCTGGTGCCGCTGGTCGGAGTCAGAGTTTCTCCAGTTCGTGTTGCCTCTGGCGCTCCTCTCTCTTCTCTTCTCTTCTGCAGCTCGCTGGTGCTCACACTCCTCAAGGTCTGCCTCCCTCTGTTTTCGCTCTGCCTCTCGGCATTCTCACTCTGCGTCAAGGCATTCTCGCTCTGCCTCCCAGCATTCTCGCTCTGCATCACAGTCCACCTCTCACTTCCTCTTCTCCTGGAACTCCAGCTCCATCCTGCGCAACTCAATTTGCAGCCTGAGTACTTCTGGATCCAGGATACTGGTGACCTTCCCCTGCTGCTGTGGCCCTTCACTGACAGTGGCCCTGCTGTCATCCTCACCAGATCTGGATACAGCACTGGCCACTAGCCCTGCCACACTTGAAGTTTGATTCTTTTCAGTCATGGTCCATGACTTACTACTATGGGTATCTGCTACCATCAGGGCATCTATGAGGTTCTGCTTGCTGGCTTTCACCACAACCGGGACTCCTCTGTCCCCGCACAACTGCTTTAAGGAGTCTACAGTGTGCCTGCTGTTGTCAGAAGCCATCTTCTTCCCTCACTACTGCTACTCTGACTTGTACTTTAGAACAAAAAATAAAATGGGTAGGAACTTGACTGTACGCCAAGTGATATAGTTCTGTTTCCTTTTTAAAAATAAATTACTGCCTTTTTCTTTCTTTGCAAGTGAGCTTACGGTCTCAAGCTGACACGCTGAACAATGAAGGCTTGTGATACCAAAATTATCCGCACCGCTGCCAATCAATCTGTCACAAACCCACTCAGCAGGTCAGCCCTTTACTCCCAAAGTGCCAACCTCCGAGCGCAGTCTTGTGAACAGTTAACAGAACAAGGTAAACCTCTTGTCTGTTTTTGTGGATTCAAATCTACCTTTGGTCTCAAGTCTTGGAGGGATTCAAACTGTGAACCTCTTGTTAGCATACCCAGTGTACAGGCTCAGATAATTCTGTCTTCAGGGGGCCAGATATCTTTGCCTATGGGCACCTAACCAGGTGTACAGAAATGAACCCTTAAAAACTGTAATAAAAGACCTCAGATTTAAAACGCTTACCTTTTTCCAGTTTGGTATCACCATTCAAGCTTATGTATAGTGTCTGCTTTAACCATATATGCTCTACTTGTAAAAGGAAAGAAATCAAAGACAGACCAAGTAAGCTCTAAAAATAGAGTTTTACTACAATAGATAAAAAATATGCAACACATAAAATACAGAACTATTATGTCACGAGACATACAAATCACTGAAGGAAAACAGAATAATGTTTAAAAGCTGGTCTTCCCCACCTCCTTGCATGAGGTCACCTAGCTCCTCCCTGTCAGAATATATAAAAAAATATATCTATATAAAAACAGGATGTCTTTTCCAAGTATTAAATTCTGCAACCTCAGCATAACTCATGTTCTTCAAATGACTCTCTTTGATCTTTAGCTGCATTCTGTCTCATACAAGCATCAAAGGAACATTTACAACTTCGCACCCGTGTGTAATAACCTGGGTTTTCCCTCCAAACTTCATAAAATGGATATGATCTGTCTTGGAATCTGGCAAGCTACAATTAGCCACCTAAACAGGATATCCTCAACACAAGCCTCTTCCAACCTGTAATTATCTCATGGCTATCATCTTTCAGCTGAGACCTGAGACGGGTGAGCAAGGTCACTCGAAGAGCACCAGATTTCTTAGCATCTCTCATGACAGACAGTCCATAACACATTTTTATATTAAACAAAATGATACAATGATCAGAACCAGCTGTCCAAGTGTCACAGGGTGTACCAGAAGTTTTCAAGGACTGCTCATTTATTGCTTGTGATGTGACTCTGCACTACAAATAAATGAAGTTGAAGGCTAACAATGTTTGTCAGTGAAATTTTGAAATCATAAACAGATATGGATTGCAGTTTGGTGAGTGCTGCCTATTCTTCTTGAGTTATGTAGGAGTTTATTTGGTTTTAGTAAAGAACCTACTAGAACTGCCTTTGTCTGATAATTTTCCACAATTGTCTAGTCCTATGAGGTTCCATACTTACATTATTGATCAAACACATGTGCTCCACATGGACTGTACAAGAACTGAGAGGGTGTGAAATATGTCTGGCATGATGAATCAATACAGTCTATGTGTATTTTATAAATGTGTTTCTCTGCTTGAAATATTAGACCTCATTTGTGTGTCCTAATATTTTTCAAGGGAGTTTGTGACTGTGTACAGTTTGCTGTATTCTTGGAAGGCATCACCCTTGTACCCAGAATACAAGAAGGACGTATCTGAGTTAAGGCTCCATGAGCTGGGAGGTAGAGAATCAGAGGACAGCAGTGGATCAGGGCCCAGTCCTAAAATGGCCAAAAGGTAAAGCCACACTATTTTGCTTAAGCTGTACCCCACCTTGTAGGTTCAGGGTTACATCTGCAATCTGCACACCCAAGGACTAGTGATCAAACAGTGCAAATGCCTCACAGTAGCTCCCTACCACTACTATCTTCCTGTCTCCCTGCATTGCTGCCCTCTCCAGAGTTCTTTGCACTCTCACAGCCACATGCACTCAGGCCCACAGCAATAGCTCACCCACTGAAGTCATGCTCCATATTTCCAGCCAATGGCTTGTACTGGTTCTGGATGGCCACTAGTGGCACCTAGTACCTTATCTCCAGATACCTGCTGGGCATTGACATTGCACACAGGCCTCCACCTGTGGGCAGACTGGGACTGGCATGGCACACATCCCCAACCCAAAAAAGGAGAGCTGTCAGTCAGCTGCTCAATCCTCTGTCAACCCTCTTCACCCCCCCCGGCTGGCCTCTGGTGGATGAACCCACTCTGCCAACATGGCACTACGTAAGGCACTAACATTGCCTCAGCCCTCAGTGCCACTGGCCGGCTGAGGATCCCATCCCTGTCCCACCCTTTCTATCCTAACTCAGACCTTATTTCTAACATGTAGACCTATCTTTCTGGTACTAGGGCAATGCAGAATCAGCACATTTCAAGTTTTGGGGATTTTCAGTGAAATTCCAAATAATTCCATGAAATGTCATGGAATTTCACTTTTTGGGTCATAACGTAGCTGTCTGTTGATATAGATCCCTAAAAATAGCATGCTCACTTTCTGTAAGATGTCCTAAAGACATGCCAAACATCATGACATTTGGATGAGTTGTTCTGAATTCATAGGAACTGCGAGTCCGACATTTTATTGTTTTGTTAAATTTTGTAGAAATTGTTCTCTGCTTAGAACCTAGCCACCTGTATAGCTAGATACCTGCAAAGTAGCATGCATAACTTGGAAGGGTCACAGTAACCGGTAAATATGGAAGGATTTGTAATTTTTAAGTTACAGGAGCTAATAATTTCGCACTTTAATTATCTATGACATTTTACTAAGTTGTAATGATAAACTGCTGAAAACAACACTATTTAAAACATATACCAGGAAACAGTTTTATAGACAGAGGGTGGTGGATCTATGGAATAACCTACTGCAGGACCTAGTGAATAGCACAAATAACAATGTATATAACAGGTGTGAATATAAATGTATGAAGATAGCTAGTGATACCTTTGAGCTATGTTTCAAGATATCATCTGTAAGGTACCAAAATATATTGAGATTGTTGTTACATTTTGATGGTAAAGTAAGATAGTAATGTATATATTTCTGAATTTTATAGTTATGTATAACTGGAGGCTAGGAGAAGCTGGGCTGGGAGGATGTGGGGGAATAGGTATATGTATGGGAAGCAGGAGAGTGATAAACTGCAATAGCTGTGGGGCAGCAGTCTTTTTGGGGGTGATGTGGAGTAAAGGGGGCTGTCCTATGTGTAAAAGCCTGGAGCAGCTAAGGGCTGAAATAAGGCTACTCAGATGGGAGCTGGGGAAGATGGTATGGGAAGTCAGAGGAGCAGAGCAGTGGATGGAAAGGCAAAGGGGTGATGTCCAGGGGAGTGATGTGATCAGACAGGGGATGGGAGTGGGGAAGAGTACCCAGTATACAGAAGTATCTCTTCCTCAGAGGACTAGGGAGCCCAGGGTGGAGGAAAGGCAAATGGTAAGGGGAAGGGGTGGGAATGTGAGAGTAGCATCAGGGGTGGGAAATTCTAAAGGGTGCCTTTATTAAATAGATTTGCACCACTGACTGGAAGGAAGGAGGGGCATCAGGAGGTGAGGTAGGGGGTTGAGCCAGGGTTGACACCAGGAGACAGGGAGGGGGAGGGAACCAATCAGGGTGGGCAGGGAAGAAGATGCAGGCAAAATAGAGTGGAGGATTGGGGGAAGGAGAGAATAGGAATGGAAGGGGGTAACTGAAAGCAGATACAGATAGTCAGAAGAGGAGGTGCAGATTGGAAGATGGAAGAATATTTATGGGGATAAACTGTGGATGTGTAGATAAGTTCACCAAGGTGCAGAGGGAGCAGTAAGGTAGGGAAGCAGCTAGTACTGAAGATAAGAAAGGAAGGATGGGGAGCATGGATGCAGGGATGGAAGAGTGGCAATCATAAGGGACTCCATAATTAGGGGTATTCACTAGGGAAGGAAAGGAGACTCAGATGCAAGCAGGAGGGTGGTTTGTATGCCAGTGATGACAGCAGGGAAGGTGGGACCAAGAATAAGAGAACTAGTAAGGGAGGTTGGAGGAAAACCTAATTTAGTTATACATTTGGGAACCAACGATCTAGATAGGGAGGAGGTTGATATAGTGCAAAATAGGTTCAGGGAGTTAGGGAATATCTGCAGGGAGGAAGGAAGTTCACTGGCCTTCTCAGAGGTGATACAAGTACCAAGGGCCAGTACAGCTAGGAAAAGAAGAGTAGAGGATTTTAATGACTGGCTGAGGAAATGGTGCAGGAAGAAGAGGTTCATCTGTATTGGGGACTGGGAGGAGACCAGGTCAAACAAAGCACTCTTTTCACCAGACAGGCTACCCCTCAGTAGGGAGGGTTTGAGGGTACTCTGGGACAAACTGGGGGAATACATAACCACTACATTTAATTTAAACTACTGGCGGGTGGCAGTGGGTGTGCAGGCCCACAGACTCTGAGAGGATGTGGTCAGTGACCCCCCCCCCCACCACCAACAGTGATGGAAGAGGTCTGGAGGGAGGAGGTGGAAGGGGCAAAAATACAGTTAGCAAAGGGTGGAGGGGGTGAGGAACACATAACAAGGGTATGTGGAGGAGTGCACACAGAAGGGATAAATGTGAATAGAAGAAAAGAGGGAAGAGAAGGGTCAGACTCTAGGTGGAAGGTAGTGTTTCTGAATGTGCAGAGTCTTGAAAACAAGATGGATGACCTACAGGCAGTATTAGCAGACAGGAGGGTGGACATAGCTGCAGTAACTGAGACTTGGGTAACATCACACCATGACTGGGACCTTGCAATCCCTGGATATAAACTATACAGGAGGGACAGGGTAGTCGGGAAGAGGGAAGGGGTGGCAGTTTATATCAGGGAGGGAATAACTTGCATGAGGGAGGAGTCAGAGGAAGGGGAGATGGCGGCATTATGGGTTCAGTTAAGGTCCAAAAGAGGGAGAAAGGTGAGTCTGGGGGTGGTTTACAGACCACCCAGTCAAGATGACGAGAAGGACATGGAACTGATCTTACAAATGTTGGAAGCTGTGGGGAAAGGAGAGGTGGTAATTGTGGGGGACTTCAACCTGCCCAAGGTGGTCTGGAGCATGCTATCCACAACATGTGCTAAGAGTCAGGTGATCCTGGAAGGACTGCAAAGTGGGTTCCTGACTCAGGGCATTACTGAACCAACAAGAGCTGAGGCAATTCTTGATCTGGTGCTCACAAATGGGGAGCATATACAGTACAGGAAATAATGGTCAGGGAGCCACTGGGTGGAAATGACCATTGCACAGTGTGGTTCCAGTTGGATATGGGCAGGGAAAGCATCTCGACTAAGACCAAAATCTTGGATTTCAGGAGGACAGACTTCAGGAAAATGGGCGAAGTGCTAAGGAGCCATCTGGTGGGCATCAGAACAGATATGAGGGTGGATCAAAGGTGGTCCATCATTAAGGAAGGAATACTTGTTGCCACAGATGAGTGCGTTAGGCTCGGGGGAAGAACACAAGGGCCAAAGCACCCAGCTGGTTCAGTTCTGGGGTTGCAAAGGCAGTAGGGGAAAAGAGGTTGGTCTTTAGAAAATTCAGGAAGACCAAGAGAGAGGTGGATAGTGAAAATTACCTAAGATTGGCTAGTGAGGGAAGTAAGGAATTCAGGTGAGCAAAGGCACAGAAGGAGCTGCAGATAGCTGAAGGAATTAAGTAGGGGGAGAAGGCTTTCTTTCACTATATAAGTGAGAAAAGGGACAAGAAGGAAAGGGTTATTAGGCTTAAGAAAGGGGTGGAGTGGGTGGAGAATAATGGGGGAAAAGCAGATATACTAAATGAATACTTCTGTTCCATCTTCACCAGGAAAAAGGATGGACCAGTGCCTTCAGGAGGGAAAAGAAGAGTGGGAGGGAGGGGAACACAGATGTAGTGATAGAGGAGGATAGAGTGAGGGAGGGGCTGCTTGCATTGAAGGTGGACAAATCACCAGGCCCAGACAGAGTACATCCAAGGGTACTAAAGGAACTGACTGTGAGCTGGCAGGGCCACTGGCAGACCTATTTAATAGTTCACTAGAGTCAGGCATGGTACTGTAGGACTGGAGAACAGCACATGTAGTGCCCCTCCGCAAAAGTGGTCCCAAGTATGACCCAGGGAATTACAGACCAGTCAGTCTGACCTCCATTGTGGGCAAGATCATGGAGACCATACTAAAGGAAAAGTTGGTGGAATATCTAGAGGAACCTGGTCTCCAGGATGAGAGGCAGCATGGGTTCATGGGGGGGAGAGAGATCGTGTCAAACAAATCTGATTGACTTCTTTGACTGTGTCACTAAGACAGTAGACAGGGGCCAAATAGTAGACATCCTCTGTCTTGATTTCAGCAAGGCCTTTGACTCTGTACCCCACAAAAGGTTGATCAGGAAGTTAATGTATTTTGGTGTAAGGGAAAAGATGGACAGATGGGTGGAAAACTAGCTGAGGGACAGGACCCAGAGGGTGGTTTTGGGGGAGAGTTATCTGGCACCAGAGAGGTAACCAGTGGGGTCCCACAGGGCTCAGTGCTGGGGCTGATGTTTTTCAATGTCTTCATCAGTGACATTGGGATAGCATTAAGGGCAAAATGTTCTTATTCACTGATGACACCAAGCTCTGTGGGAGAGTGGACACATCTGAAGGGATACAGGACCTACAGGAAGATCTAGAGAAGCTGGGGAGGTGGTCCAGGATCTGGCAGCTTGGCTTCAATGCCAAGAACTACAAAGTTATGCATATTGGAGCCAAGAATCCCAGGACAGTGTACTACCTAGGTGGAGTCCGAGTATATGCATCAGAAGAGGAGAAGGACCTGGGAGTGATGACCACTAGTGACCTGAAGCACTCCATGCAGTGCAAGAAAGCAGCAGCAAAGGCAAACAAGATGCTGAGATGCAGATCTAGGGGGATCAGTAATAGGAGAGAGGAGGTTATACTGCCCTTGTACAGGTCAGTGGTAAGGCTGCATCTAGAGTATGGAGTTCAGTACTGGTGCCCACACCTCAAAAACGACATTAACCTGCTGGAGAAGGTCCAGAGAAGGGCTACACAGATGATAGCCAGACAGCAGGGTAAGGCATATGAGAGGAGGCTGAGGGCACTGAACATGTACTCCCTGGAAGACAGGAGAGAGAGAGGGGACATGATTGAGACCTTTAAGTTCTTGAAAGGGATAAATAAGGTTGATAAGGAGAGTCTCTTTAAGTTTAATGGCAACCATAAGACGAGGGGGAACAGCCTTAAGATGGAAGGTGGATGATTTATGAGGGAGGTCAGGAAGCACTTCTTCACAGAGAGGGTGGTGAACACTTGGAATGTGCTGCTGGAAGAGGTCATCTCATTGAAGACAGTGGACAGCTTTAAGAGAGGCTGGGCTAGGCATAGGGGAAAGGTAAGGATCAAGGGTAGGAGGGTGGGAAGAGTGGGGAGGGAGGGCAAAGATATTAGCTCTAGCTGTGGACCCTGCAATACGAGCAGACTTGATAGACCAAATGGCCTTCTTCTACTGGCTTCTTTATATGTTCGTATGTAAGGTATCACCACTTAAATGCATTACAACTGACCTATTGATAACCTATCAATAGCAACATGACATACCACCTTACCTCATAATGATGCTACCTTGGCAACCAGTACTTCACACATTCTTCAGAGACATGCCATTCATAGTAACAAGCATAAAAACAGTGAATGAAAAAGAAAATCACTTGTTTACAGCTTTATTTATGAAACTTTCAGGTCCTGTTGCATACATCAAATATGAGATGAGCTAATGTAGATAGATGGATAGATAGATAGATAGATAGATAGATAGATAGATAGATAGATAGATAGATAGATAGATAGATAGATAGATAGACAGATAAAACATATATTTTTATATAGGATAAGTACGTGTCATAAGGAAGTATACCATGTTTACAAGACAGTCCTGTTAAGATGTTCAGCAATACAAAACCAATATTGCATATATTGCATATAAAAATATAAACATGCATCACAAACTATACAAATACAAATATGATTACAAAAACACATAGAGACCCAGATATTCAGACTGTGGCACAAGCCTGGGCACAGTGCAACTGGGCTGCGCAGGGGCATTGACAGGGTGATATTCAAAGGAGCTGCATCATGGCACAGCATAGTTGAATATCACACCCTGGCCACCTGCAGTGCATGTGGCACAGTGGCACTGTGCCAGTGCAAGTGACCAGAGTGGAGCAGGGAGATGCACTAGCACTAGTTCCATTGTGCTAGGCACAACAACCTCGATATTCAAACGTGCACATGCAAATGGGGCCATAATGCATGCAAGGCACAAATTGGGACATTTGCATGTTATTATGGCCCCATTTTATGTCAGTGTCAGTGGCTTAGTAGGTAGCAGACTCGCCTCTGAGGACGGGAGATCAGAGGGCTGTGGGTTCAGTTCCCACATCTGGCACTTGGGTTAATATCCCAGTACTGACACTGTAGTGCAGCATGAGAGGGGTGCTGCACTTCTGAGGTGCCGTCTTTCCGATGAGACGTTAAACCGAGGTCCCATCTGCCTGGATTGGTGGTAGTTCAGGTGGATGTTAAAGATCCCATGTCACTTATTGAAAAGAGTAAGGGAATTTTTTATTAAATCAAAAACAAATCAAACCAGATAATACATAAATCAGTATTACCAAATACAAAAGCATACAAAAGAAAAATAAAACCAAAATTAACTATTGACTCATACAATCTTAAAACTTAAGAAAACCAGTTGAACCCATCCCTCTCCCATTTATAAGAATACAAAAATCTTCCATTAAACTTAAAGGCAAAACTAATATATACTGTATGAACTCATAACAAATGCAAAATAAAAATAAAATTAAATGATTAAGATCCTATTTATCGAAAAAAAATAACATCTGTAACACATAATAGAATCCCTCCCCCGTACCACAAGAAAAGCAACTAGAATCTCTTAATCCCTCAAATAAAATCAAAATGTTCCTAATGTTGATTCCAAATCTTAGGTACTAATTGAAGTTTCTCGGCCCGCTGCAGTCCCTTTAGAACTTTCTGTAGTATAAAGATTTCCAAAGCTGAAATTGATTGTTGCTGCAAAGTAAATCTACATCTACTTATCCATAACGAGTACAGAAAATGTACCATTGTTACTCTAAGGGTACTATGAGACATATGCATCAGCGCAGAAGGAATCACTCCATAATACAATAAAGCAGGAGTAGGTGGTAGAAAGGATGCCACTTTTCAATGATTTTTCACTACATCCCAAAACTGCACAGCATATGGGCAGTGAAAATACAAATGATCCATTGTTTCAGGTACAGACATACAAGTAAGTCTAGAACAAATTCTTTCCTGAAAGGATTTATGTTTTTGGTTCCCTTTAACATTGATCCGTCCATGAATTCCCAACCAAACTGTATACCACATGTGATCTGGTATCCATTTATCTAACACATATGCAGAAATCTGCTTTTGACAAGGAACTGAGAACTCTGCAAAAGATTGTGCTGAAAAACAAGACTGTAATACCTCTAAATAAAAGGCTTTGCGAGAAAGTTGAAGCACTGACTCATATCTAATATTCCAGATTTTAATTTTATCAAAAACCCCTTCCCACTGACTCCCTAACCTAGGGACATGTTTATTTTTATGTACAAGAGCGTTTTTCTCCCATTCACCCAGTATACATTTCAACTGCATACAGCCCCAAGTCCCCCACAATTGTGAGCATCCTGTCATCAATGGCAAACTGTTTTTATATAAAAATACTGAAAAGAAAAATAAAATAGGATTCAACATTCCAATTCCCCCATCCCGAATTCTCATATGTAAAACATTCCTTTTGATAGGATTAAGCCTACTTCCCCAAAAACAGCTAAAGAAACATCCTAATAATTTAACCTCTAAACATTTAGGTAGCGGAAAAATCATTCTAAGAAATAAAAAAACAGGAACCAAAAAGGTTTTAATATAATATACCCATTTTTTCCTTGGAAACTTTCCATTTATTCCATTGAGTCACTTTAAATATACCCACTTGTATAGCCTTTTCCCAATTATAACCAGCCATATCATCACCTCCAAAATAAATACCTAAAATTTTACACTGTATCTTAGTTACCTGAAAACCTCCATAAGTCTCAGGTACTAAAGGAAACCCACTTAAACGTAAACATTTGGTTTTCCCAGGATTGAGACTTGCACCCGTAACTTTACCTAATTCCTCTATTAATTTGAAGGCTAAAATTAGTGATTTCTCATCCTTTAAAAACTAAACATAAATCATTTGCATATGCTATAACTTTATACAGCCGGTAATCATAATTATTTAAACCAGAAATATTTGGAGATTTTTGCAATATGCATAACACTGGATCTAGGGAAAAGACATACAAGAGAGGACTCAATGGACAGCCCTGTCTAACCCCTTTAACTATCCCAATTTTCTTACCCAAACGTCCATTCTTGTATGGCCTGACATAAGCCAGGTCATAACATAATTGGAGCCATTGAACAAATTGGGAAGGAATCCTATAAAACCTAAGACAATCCCACAAATAAGAATGAGAAACCCCATCAAAAGCTTTTGCCTGATCCAAACTAATGATATAACCAGGACATGTCAAATCCCCTTTTGCCACCATGTCTCCATCTATCAATTCTCTCAACAAAATCAATGCATCAGTAACACCTCTACCAGGTACCGAACAAAAGTGAGTATGAATCATTAAATCTGGCATTACCAAAGCTAAGCGATTTCCTAAAAGTTTCACAAATATTTTAAAATCAACATTCACCAATGTGATTGGTCTCCAATTATCAATATTATTCCGTACACCCAATTTAAAAAGGAAAAATAACAATCCCTCATACATTTGAATAGGCAAAAAATGCTCAATTAGAAAAAAATTAAATAACTTCAACAAAATCCGTGGCATTACTGACCATAGGACCCGATAAAATTCTCCTGGCAAACCATCTGATCCTGGGGAAGTATTCAGTTTTAAACTATTTATCACCCTTTCCAATTCCTGTATGTAAATGGTTCTATCATCTGATCCACAAAAACAGAATCCAATTTAGGAGGATTTGCAGCAGTCAATATTAATGAGGAAAAGTTCTCGTTCTCTGTCAAATACCCAAATTTCCATTCTACATGGTCTTCAATCACTTCCATAATACCAATATTATCCCACACATCTCTACCACTTGCGGAAATCAAAGAGGGGATAACTTTCTTTTCCCTCCTCTCCTGACTGGTTAAATATGGATTGACTTGAACTGCAGTACCATGGACACCAAATGACTGCTCTTTCATCAGAGAACTTAATCGATTGTATTGAAAGCAAATCATCTGATCTCTTACTGCTTCAATTTCAGATATCAAATCTTCCTCACCCTCATATTGTCTAGAAAGTAAATCCTCAAATTCTGACCTATATCCCAAATATTCCTTATATTTAGACTATACCCCTGTACTACCCATAACTTAAAAACAAAAAACATCATACAACACTTAAAATCTTCCCACCATTGTCCAATATTATCATATAAATCAAATGTAGTAACTTTATCCCAAATTACTACTTTTAACTGCTGGATAACCTCTTCTTCCAATAATATGGAAGTATTCAGTCTCCAACAACCTCTACCTGTCTCCCTCTGAATAGGTACGGAGACATGAAAACCTATTAACCAGTGATCTGAAGTTTCTATTGGGATTGTCACCGCTCCGACTAAGGGTAAAGTTTGTTTAACAAAAAAAAAATCTATACGAGAAAATAGCAAAAAGTAGGTTTTGCCCCTCCTAATTGCCCCAAGTGAACATCCTGTAAACCTGCACATCGAACAATAGTTTTTAACAGTGTTTTATCACAAAATTGCTTTCTCTTAACTATTCATTCTTGGAAATTGATATTAAAATCTCCTCCCCAAATTACCTGCCGACTTGTTTGTAGGAAAGGTTGTATTTTTTTGCAACAACTTAACCTGCAGAGCCTTGGTTTGAGGTCCATACACATTAATCAGTCTACATGAAACAGAATTCAGTACCACATCCAAAATCAAGACTCGGCCTGGTTCCAGATCCACCATCCTCAAAATTTTAACATTAGAGGTAGTAAAACAAAACCCTACTCCACAACAAGCCTCTATCCCTCTAGACCACATGGAACTACCCCATTTCCAATCACCAGAAACTCGTTCTACTTCAGTTCTAGTATGCAGTCTGGTATCCTGTAAGAAATAAACATCATAATCCAAATGCTGTAACACACCAAAAGTAGCTCTACGTCTTACACCAGACTTGATACTATTAACATTTAAATTGGCTACCATTAATTTAAATGGCTTGGGGAGGAGGTTTCAGAGTTTTCACGCTAGATCTTGTTACTCGCTTTTGTAATTTCTGAGATTTTAGAACTTCAGGTTGAAAACCAGTTTCAGAAGGTTCAGCTTCAGTAAGTGAAATATCCACTGAATCAGTTGTCTCTGTCTCCACTGGGTGTTCAATATCTACCTGATCTCCCCATGTGGAGAAGGCTGAAAATCTATTACTGAGAGGTAAGGGGGATAAGGGAATTTCATCATTCCTAACCAAGGAACTACCATCTTGCAAAGGTATCCCTAGTACTGCTGTAGTCTGTGCAGTAGTGGGATCTCCATCCAAAGTCTCACTTCGTTTCCCCTTAGTCAAAACTAAATGTGTATCTCTTCGGGATATGGAACTCTGAGGTATGATCTCTAGTACTGCTGTAGTCTGCACAGGAATGGGATCTCCACCCACAGTTTCCTGAAGCTTCTTCTCACTTTGTTTCCCCTTAGACAATACTAAATGAGGACCCCTACAGGATGGGGAACTCTGAGGGGTTACAAATGGGGTTTCCTTATCCCCCGTCTCAGGCTGAGGAACATCTAAAGTCACCTCCAGGAGGTTAATAGGGGCCACAAACAAAGAGTCCTGCTGTCTAGATGATAAATTTTGAACCCTTCCTTCTAATCCACCACACCTCCCCACCCTACCTCCCCTACCTCTCCCTCTTTGCCTACCAGTGTGAAATGCTTCTGAAGACACAAAGGGTTTCCTAGCTTGGGATAAAAAATACTCATGATCTGAAACCTCATCCGAGTTGTGTTCAGCCCAAGGACATTCTGTAAAAGAATGGTCAGCATCTCCACACAAATGACATATTGGAGTAGCCTGACAGCTTGCAGCTGAATGGCCCAACACCCCACAATGAAAACATTTAACTTGATCACAATCATTACTTAAATGCAGTAATGAACCATGCTTATAACAACTCTTAGGTTGTCCCGCATAAAACAAAATCCCTCTATCCCTCCCCAAAAAGAAAGAACTAGGTAAATGTTGTATCCCTTGTTCATTTTGGGTTAACTGCACTCTAACAGTCCAACCCTCAGTCCAAAACCCGTTATCGTCCATAATGGGCTTGGGGTGGTCAAAAACTGTACATCTCTTTTCCAACCAGAATAGAATATTACTAATGTTCACACCTTCATTACGAAAAAGAAGAGTAACAGTTTTAATAGTAGGCCTTGTGATCAGAATCGCTAGAAAATCCTTCCAAATATCCGTATCTTTGAGTTCATAATACAAATGCCAAAATTTATCCAATGCCAGCATAGTACAAAAGCTCACATCATACATCTTATCTCCCGGGGCATGTATAAAATCATATACTTCGGCAGGTGAGAAACCCAGCGAATCAATTATTAAAGATTTGCCTACCCACAATCTATCAGGGACCACAGAAACAAGACCTTTGTAATGCAGACGTACCAAATACCTTCTCTTAGCAGCTTCAGCTGGCTTCCGAAACAGGCCAGCATAAGTTTGTTTGTGCACTGTCTCTCCCAACACTCCATCATCTCCGTGATGTCTCTGACCAGCATCAGTTGGAACAAAATCTTCTGGGTGTTTCTCCAAAGCCGGCCCAAATTCTGTCCTCAAATTCCCCACAGAAGATTCATGAATTATTTCTATCTCTGGAGAATTCATTGGCAGCCCTCATCTTCTGGGACTGTGGTCCAAAGGAACCATAGCACTGGCATCTGGCATAGTTCCTAGAACCTCCGCCTCTCTTGCATGACACACAGAATCAGTAACGAATTCAGGGACTTAACCTGTACTGGAGACTTCTCAATATTCATACCAGGAGTCTCAGAACACTTCTCTTCTATAACTTTTCCATCCATTCCTTCGGTTCCTGTAACTGGAATGTTTGGGTCAGGAGCCCAAATATCATTCTGAAGAATTCAACCCGCCTCACAAAGAGCCCTTCCCGGGGTCCATTCAGTGGAGAAGCCACTAAAAGTCATATCCCCTTCAGCAAACTGCCCAGAATCAACTATTTCCCCTGGCATTGTAAAAGTTCCCAGTGCTGCTTCAGAATTTAAAGCTAAAGGTAAACGTTTGTTCCCTTCTTGAATCGGACTGACTGTAGATCTTTTCCTTTTGGTACGTTCTTCTACCAATCGTAATTTCTGAATCTGAAATTCATTTTCAGCAGCTTGTAACATCTCTAACAAATGTTTTTTCTTATACTCCAACTGTTCCTGCAATAAACATTCCTCTTCTAATCCAGTATTCACCTGATGCTGTTGAGCTGTAGCTCCCTGATCCATATCCATGTCCTGAGCCAACATTGGGTCCAGAGCCACTGCCCCACATCCTTTCTCCACCTCAACCAAACCAGTACTGGAGTCCTCCATCCTTGCTGCAGTGCACCAGCGCCGTCTGCAGACAGTACGGGAATTTCCCCAGTGTCCTGGCCAAATTTCCCTCATTCACTAAAAATACCACCAACAACTTAATCTGGTTCAAGGTCAGTTGGCATTCATCTGTATCCCACTTCCCCTGGGTCATGCCTGAAAATAGGAAGGATTTGTCTAGTGCACTTACCCAGTCAACAAAAATGAAATAAATAAAATAAATTTGCATGCAGGTGTGCCGATCCCCAGTGACTTGCGCCTGGCGCCCTTCCAGGCTGCAACCATCAGGAACCGATGCCCCCTGCACATCGCGGCAAAGTGCCCCAATGCCTGATCACGGGCATGTGTATGAGAAGCACACATCCTATATCCCTGGTGGTCCAGTGGACCACCTGCAGCCTTATCATGGGCATAGGTAAATGTTAATTCAGTGTACTGTATCCCTGGTGGTCCAGTGGACCGCTCACAGCCAGTCAGCGGGCATATGTAATAAAAGAGTGAGGTCCAATATCCTTGGTGGTCCAGCGGTGCCCCCCCCACCCGCCCACTGGGCCCCACTGCCTCCCCCGGTCAAGCGGCAGGAGGACGCACCACCACCAACTGACACCATATGGTAGGGCTGTCGCCCATTGGTCCACTGGCGTGAGCTAATGGGCATGCAGCCCGTACCGTAATACACAGTTGAGATATGTGGATGGACCACCAGGGATGTTGGACCTCACTCTTTTGTGCATATGCCGTGATCGGGCTGTGAGCAGTCCACTGGACCACCAGGGATATTGGACCTCACTCTTTTATTGCATATGCCCGTGATCGGGCTGCGAGCAGTCCACTGGACCACCAGGGATATAGAAGGATCTTTTTCTATGTATGCCCGTGATCGGGCATGGGGGGTGCCACCACGAAGGTGCAGCCGGAGCTCGGGTAGCCACCCACAGGTGGCAGCTGCCGTGTTGCGCCCTGCAATATGGCAGCTCAACTGTGGGTGGTCAGCTGTTGCTCCTTTTTTTTTGGCTCACTTGTGTGCAGAGCAGGTAGGGGTTGCACATGCATGGGCTCAGCACATCCAGGGCTGAATATCGGGATGTGCAGAGTATGCATGGGCACGCCCCCATACCTGTGCCGCATATATTACTGATGCACTCCGGCACATTGGGATTTGTGCCAGGCTCAATCCCTGTTTGAATATCGCAACGGGGTGCATCAGTGGGTTGCGCATGGTGCAACTGTGTTGCACCATGCACAACACTTCTGAATATCTGGGCCCAAGTATATTAACAATTGCATGCTATAGAAAAGTAGATTTCAGCATAGAGTTGAACACACCATTTGATGTAGTAGTGCACATGGAATGGGGCAACCCATTCCATAGAACAGAAGCCTGATGTCTTAGTATTTTGGCTCCATTCTTAGTCTTGCACAGGGTAGTAGATATCTTGTTTTCATGTACTGTTCTAGTTAATACTCAAGTTGATGTTTCATTCCTATCCAGATCTCTAACTGAGATATAATGTAAGGATATTTTTACAGAAAACGTATGAAGTAGCTTTAACCAAGCCATACTATTTCTTATGTCTAGGGTATACCAACCCAACTCTTAGCGTGTCACAGTGATGTATATGGAAGCTATATCCTAAGATAAATCTAGTTAGTCTATACTGGACCTTATCTAACTTTAATAACATCCATTTATTTGGTACCCTATATATATTACTACATTATTCCATTGCAGGTAAAACCATTTGTTTAACCAAGATCTTTCTAGTTCTTAAGTCTAGATACTCAGAAGTATGTCTAAGCACTCCTAACATCCTAGTATTATTATTAAGTATATTAGTGATGTCTTGGATAAAATGTAACATTGTATATTATTCCTAAGTAACGATATTCTGTCACTTGTTTTAACTTTGTTTTATTTAAAGTAAGTATGGTCAGCTCAGAATTATTCCTTGCTCCAAAATGGAGCACCTTAGTCTTTCTGATATTCATAAGAAGTCTCAACCTGGTGAACCACTCTCCAGTGCTGTCAAAATGCCTCTGCAGCTTATCCTGAAGTTCAGATTGACCTACCCCTGTAGTAATCAGTGCTGTATCATCAGCATAAAGTCTTATTTTAGAATGCTGTACTTCCAGCGGGAGGTTGTTTATGAACATCAGAAACAGCAGTGACCCCAGAATAGATCCCTGTGGGACTCCTTGATTTACCCCTTTACTTGAGGACAGGACTTGGGACATGGATACCCTCTGGGATCGACCAGCCAGATAAGACTTGATGCAATTCCAGGGGCCATCCGTTATACCCAATGTCCCTATCTTCTTTAGCAACAGGGGGTGATTCACCAGGTCGAATGCCTTCGGCAAGTCTACAAATAGAACAGCAGTCTCTAACCCTGAATCCAAGGAGGTAGACACCAAGTCATTATACTCAATTAAAGCTGAGATAGTCGAATGACCTCTCCTAAAACCCGACTGAAAGGGTCTCAGTAAATTATACCTTTCCAGATAACCTATAAGCTGTAAATGTACGTGATTCTCTAAGCACTTAGATAAAATTGGCAACAATGTGATTGGGTGGCAATTGCCTGGATCATTTTGTCCTCCCCCTTTATGAATAGGAATAATCTTGCTTTGCTTCCACATTGTAGGGAAAGAGTCTGAGCATAAACTCCAATTAAGTGTGTAAGCTATAGTAGGTGCAATATAATCCAATGCCAATTGCAAGAACCTTCCCTCTAACTCATCAAGTCCAGGTGATTTATGTATTTTAATATTCTTTAGACCCTTCTTAACTTTGGATACACTCAGCTTTCTAAACCAAAAAGGTGGTAAAAATCCATCATATGGAACTTCTTCCTATTGCTCAGTATCTACTATGTCGTTAACCTACAATCCCAGGAGGTCAACAAAATAGTTGTTCAGAGTATTAGAAATAACATAAGGCTCCTCCACCTGTTTTCCTTTATAGATCATCTGCTCAATCTGTTGCTGATCTTTTTCCCCGGATTAAACTGTTCACAGTTTGCCAAAAATGTTTGAGATCTTTAATTCCCTCAACTTTGTTTTTGAAGTAGCTAGATTTTGCTTTTTTAATCAAGTTCTTACAAGCATTTCTCTTCAACATTTCCCAATCTGTATTCAGTTTTGTTTTTTTAGCTAATTTCCACAACCTGTTTTTAATCCTGATTGCTTTAAATAGTTTCTCAGTTACCTGAAGTGTTTTGGCACCTCGATTCTGTGCTTTGTAAATTGCTGCATGTTTGTTATAGATTATTTGAAAAGTATTTGTAAAATATTTAACTATTAAGTCTAGATCAGGGCTCAGACAGCATCTTTCCCAATGTTCCTTTTGCATATCCAATTTAAAAATACCGACCGAAAAGTTTCTCAAATTTCTAGCCCACCCTACTTTAAGGTTAAGCTGTCCCTGTTGTTCACAAATTACATTTGCCCAGATTAAATTATGGTCCCCAAAATATGGTGGCATAATTCTGACTCTTTTTACCTGAATCTGGGGAGAAACAAATAATAAATCTAACATTGCCCCTTCAGACATTGGGCTAGAAAAATGAGTAGGCTTTTTAATATATTGTTTAACCCCCAAGGGTACTACCAATTCTTTTAATTTTCCCCTCTTGATTTGTGCCAATCGCAATTAAGAGCCCCTATCAAAATTACAGGCTTATCCCCCAAACTGTCATAAATATTGTTTAGAAGTTGCTCGATCCTGTCTATCTGCATACTAGGTGGAGGATAAATAATAACTATGGCCATCTTTGTGTTATGCAGGTAAACCGCTAAATAATATATACTATATAAACTTCCCTTACATAGAATGTCTACTGGTACCAATGGATGCTTTAAATAAAGAGCACCCCCTCCCACCTTACTGTCCCTATCTGGCCAAACTAATTGAAATCCTGGTACTAGTAGCTCACTATCCTGCACCCTGTTAGGTAACCAAGTTTCAGAAAACCCCATTATATCAGGCCTCTGCTCTTGCACCATTGACATTAATAAATCCATTTTTGGAGCCAAGCTCCTAGTATTGTTATGAACAAGTTTTAAACTGCAGTTCATTGCATCTGCAGGTCCCAGGTTCAGCTCTACATCCCCATCCAAAAGCAATAGCACTACACAGAATACACTGTATAATCACCCTGTTGTTTGTTAGGTAACCAGTGTGTGCTCAGTACTCTTGTATGCCTGGTTCTGCAAAACTTATACAATTATTGGAAAAAAACATTTCTTCTTGATAAGCTACACCCCACGGAAAATTCCTGAGGGGTAGCCATATTGTCAGTGGGCCAAAAAAATCTAATTAATTTGAGGGCTCCAGAATCAGTGATGCAGAGCCAGCCAGACCACAGAGTACCGCAAACACCACAAATTTCAGCAAATATATTTTATCCAAATGGTTTGCAATTGAAAATAAAATTATAAACTACAAAAAATTAAAAACATAAAAATACCAAATGTAAAAAGCCTATGATAGCTCATGCAATTCAAGGGTCTTATAAACACAAGTACTAAGTCACCTAGATAAAACTAATTTAAATTGCTTCACTGTAATTTGTATTACCCCAGCTTAATGACCACTTAGCCACTATACAAATCAATTGTTCCTATTATCTAACAGTACATTAAAAACTATTTATGCTTCCCACATAAATATTCTTTATTGATTATAGCAGGTGTTATTAATAAGATGTTCTACTGTTCCTATTTATTGCACCAGTCCCATAACAATCTAATCATAGGAGATAAAAAAAGCAGGGCGATAATGAGATTAGCTTCCTCACACCACCTCAAGTACTAAGGAGCAAGACACAATCTATTCCCCAAATACCCTAGGACTGGGTGAGAGAGAAATCCCTCCAGCTTAAAACTTAGCACCACTATTAAACCCAGAACACAGAGAAATCAACAGTTACCTCACTGTGTAACAAATAATCCAGAGCACTAAGTGTTTTTTCAAGGAGGAGTGGCAGTTGCGCCACTCACTAATGCTCGCGCTAGTGAGTAGCGTGCAGTTTTAAACAGCTCAACCCCGCCCCTTGAATGACCTCAGCAGCCAACTCCCCCAAGTCCCCTGCCCACTGAGTACAACGTAACTGCAAAAGTCCGTTTGTAGCTGATGAAAAGTACCTGACACAGTCTCTCACACTGGCCTTTTACTCTTCTCCCTGGTGCAGCTCTTGATTCTTCTGGGTGACAGCAGCAGTGGAACTAGCACTGGGGGGGAGTAGAGTGACGTGGTGAAGTGGCATTTTTGGGAGATAGCGAGCAGCATGGGGTTTTAAACAGTTCAGCCATAACCCTTGATTGACCTCAAAAGCTGGCTCCTCCAAACCCCCTGTCCACTGAGTATAATGCAACTGCAAAAGTCCATTTGTGAAGATGAAAAATACCTAAGTGCTATATCAGAAATATCTTCTTTCATTGTAGATGACTTCTTGAGACCTCACTCATAGCTTTGCCACTTATGAGGTCAGAGGTCAAGTACAACTCAAGAAGATAACCAAGACCAAGAAGTTAAGAAAGAAAATAAAATGAAAAAATAGAGCCTATATTAAGGCAAGGTAAAGCAATGCTCACAGGGACTGGGAGAAATACAAGATCCTACTTAAACAATTCAAAAAGATTACCGGACAGTCAAAACAAGGATATGAACTGAGCTTGGCCATTAAAGTTAAGGATAACTACAAGTAATTTTATAATCACATAAATTATTAAAAAGGTGGTAGGATTCATGCTGGCCCTCTGGAGAATAATAATGGGGAACTTATTTCTAATGATGAACTTATGGCTCATATATTAAATGAATATTTCAGTTCAGTTTTTAATGACAGTTGGATAGTATTAATTTGGATCAGATAGATAACCTAGGGAGCCCATTTACAGTGGGGATGACTCGTCAGAGAAAGATTACTCAGTGTTAATCCTTATAAAGCCCCAGGACAGGATGGTATTCACCCAAGAGTGGTCAGATAACTGGCCAATGGTTTGATTCTTTTTTTTAACTCTGCCACTTGTAAAGCCATTTCATAGTAGGGCACGGTGGTGGATTGTTGGAGATGGGCCGCAGTGGTCCCCATCTTTAACAAACTCTAGCCAGAGCTGACATGACTGTGGTGAGCTTGGGAGCTCCAGAGAGTGAGTGCCACCAGGTGCCATCTCCAAGATGGTGGCAGTGATGCAACTGCGCAAGCATGGCAGTCATGCACATGCAGTTACAGTAAATGCCATTTTGCCATTTGCGAGATAGTGACAGCAGCAGAACTGTGCATGCACGTGAGGCACACATGCACAGTTCTTGCTCCAAAATGCAGAAGTAACAGCCAAAATAGTGTGGCTGTTACTCCGTAGTGGCCGATCATGGTAGAGTGTTACATGCTCCATTGGACTTTCAGGAAGATACTTCCAAAAGTTCAACGGAAGGTGCCACGACCAGCTGTTTTCAGGCCAGAGAAAGCAAAATGACTGATAGCAAGGAGAAGGTTTTATAGAGTACACTGAATTGAATTCTTAATTTTGGGGCCTGTGCAAGTAAGTAGAAATCAGTGTTTTGGTTCTCTGTTTTTGGGGTTGACTTTTCTTAGTGTAACTTTTATTTGCTAGCTAGGAAATCTAGCTAGGAGAATATTTGTAGTCATTTGTGGCCATACCTGTTACTTAAGCTCTGTGAAATAGGTGTCTGATAAGGGGAGGAGCTGAAAGGGGCCTGAGTAACTGTGGATTTGAAACAGGAGTTGCTTGTGGACTCTATCTGCTGTAGCTGAGACAGAGAACAGCCACCAGCTTCCTTATAGCAAGGAGGTGATTTAATAGAGTACACTGAATTAAATTCTTAATTTTGGGGCCTGTGTAAGTAAGTAGAAGTCAATGTTTTGGTTCTCTGTTTTTGGGTTTGACTTTTCTTAGTGTAACTTTTATTTGCCAGCTAAGAAATCTAGCTGGGAGAATATTTGCAGTCATTTGTGACTAGACCTGTAACTTAAACTCTGTGAAATAGGTGTCTGAAAGGAAAGCACTTACCGGGGTGGTGGGTCAGAGTTGTAGTTGATTGTTTCTGGAGGGCACGGGCATAGTTCCACCCACCCTTCCCCTCACCCCACCCACTCCAAGTGCATAATTTCCTTTATATTAGGGGTTTCTGACATAATTTCCCCAAAAGTACAAAGGACATACACCTGTTCATATCCTTAAAGCCACAGCACACTGAATAGGGGGTAAACACACTCACATGCTTGCACACACTAAAACAAGAAAAAAAGGAAAAAGAAAACATCTTAAACAGGAAGGGAGACAGACATGTGGGGAGTGGTGCAATGCACTGGCTGTGGAGTGGCAGTCTTCTGGGAGACATTCTAGAGGCTACATTGCTGCCCTATTTGCAGGAACCTCTCTGGTCTGAGGGAGGAGGTAGCCCATCTCTATGTTGACCTGGCAAGGATTCGGGAAACCTCCTCCCCCATTCAGGGACCACGCAGGCCACCACCACTGCCTCAGAGGTTGCCAAGAAAGAGGAGTGGTTGGACCATGGTGGGCTCAGGGAGGTTGAAGGTGGTGGAACAGAGGTGTATCCCTCCAGTTGTGCCTCTTCACAATTCATTCACCATTCTGGTGGTGCGTGGTTCTTATATGGAGGCACCCACAGTGGAGACCAAGGAGGATGCTGGGAACCTCCACAAAGGAGACCCACAGGAGGGTGGCATGGGACCCCATAGGGGAAAGAAACAGCTCCTGGTGGGGGACTCAGTTGTTAGGGGGTAGAAATGGGGGAGGTAATGCACCTGCATTGCACCATGGCTTGGAGGGAGAGGAAGAGAATCCTCAGGATTGTGGGAGCAGCTGCACATGGGAAGGAGCTGGATGTCATTGTCCACCTAGGGACAAATGATTTGGCTGGGAATTAAATTAGAGCAGTGCAGCAGGAGTTTGTGGAGTTGGGGAGGGGCTTAGACAAGTAACATGCACGGTAACCTTCTCAGAAGTGCTACCTGTCTATGGCATGGGTGAGGCTAGGGTACTCTGCACCATGGGATTCATTGATTGGTTCAAAAGCTGGTGCAGAGCTCATGGATTTTGCTTCATTGGGGACTGAGGGTCCACCTGGTGGGATACAGGTCTGTACTGGTATGATGGTCTGCATCTGTCTGGGAGGGGAACTGGGATCCTTGGTGATAGGTTTAAATGCTTCATTGGCAAGCATTTAAACTAGCCAGTGGCTGAGGCACTGAAGAGAAGCAGGAAAATCCCAGATCCCTCAACAAAACAGTGTAGTTAGTGAAGTAGACACTAAGGTAGAGAAGTCAATAGGGAGCAGGACAGGTGTAAATCCAGAAAAAAGCAAAGGCGGTAAGGACAGGGATGGACCTAAAAGGCACAAGGCCATCAAAAAATGAAGGGTGATGAGTACCAATGCCCATAGTCTGGGTAACAAGCTCCCTGAACTAGTGGCTTTAATGGAAGAGGGATGCCTGGATATAGTGGCAGTCACAGAAACATGGTACACAGAGACCCATGACTGGGATGTCAACATACCAGGGTACACAATCTACAGGAGGGACAGGGAGGGTAAGAGGAGGAGGAGGAGGAGTGGATCTCTACATAAGGGAAGGAATCAAAGCAACAGAACTCAAGAGTAAACAGGAGAGGAGGAACTGTGAGTCATCATGGAGACAGGAAATGACACCACAATCTGCACAGGGGTTGTTTACAGACCCATCTTAGGGGGGGAGGCAATGGACAAGAAAATGATAGAAGGAGTCATTAGAATGGCAGAAAAAGGAGAGACATTGTTGATGGGGGACCTGAATATGCCAGATGTTAACTGATGCACCTTTACTGCAGCCACATCCAAAAGCAGGGTCAATCTCCATGCCCTACAGGGAGCATGCCTCAGACAGCTAGTGTTGGAACCCACTCATGAGGCAGCAATCTTAGACCTGATACTCTCAAATGGGGATGGAGAGAGGATCTCAGATTTAGAAGTGGGTAGCCATCTGTGAACAAGAGACCACCAGTGTGGTTCACAATAAACACAGCTGTAGAGTCAAACAATACAAAAGCAAGGGTGTTGGACTTTAAGAGGGCTGACTGGCAAAATGGGAGAGTGCCTCAGAAAAGCAATAGCAAACAGGCAAGAAGCATGGGTGGAAGAACAATGGGGAAAATCGAAACTGCCATCACAGCGGCAACAAGCCTTTGTGTAAAGCATATCAACAAAACCAAAAAAGGAAAAAGCCACTATGGTTCACAAAAGAGGTGGTAGAGAAGGTTAAGGAGAAAAGGATAGCATTCAGGAAATATAAGGAAACACAGAAGGAGCAGGACAGAGAACTATATCACTTAAAGCAGAACGAGGCAGGGAAGGCAGTCAGAATAGCAAAGGCCCAAACTGAGGAAAAGATAGCCAGCTCTGTTAAGAAGGGGGATAAAACCTTTTATAGGTACATTAGGGAGTGAAGAAGGACCAATGGAGGGATACTGAGGCTTAATAAAGGGGAAGGGATGTGGGCAGAGAGTGACTGTGAAAATGCAGGGATACTGTATGAATACTTCTGCTCAGTATTCACAAAAGACAAGGAGGCAGAGGTACCTAAATCAAACAATAGAAATACTCTGGATGGGGGGTCAATACCAGTCCTTCACAGAAGAAAAGGGTTCTGAAAGAACTCTTAAAACTGAAGGTGGACAAAGCAATGGGGCCTGATGGGATTCACCCAAGAATTCTAAAAGAACTAAGGGTAGAACTAGTGACATCACTCTTTAACAAATCATGGGAGGATGGGGTGGTACCTGAGGACTGGAGGAGGGTGGATGTGATTCCACTTCACAAAAGTGAGAGCAAGGCAGAGGCAGAAAACTACAGACCTGTTAGTTTGACCTCAGTGGTAGGGAAAATGATGGAATCACTTCTGAAGGAAAGAATTGTTGAGTACCTAGAGGCCAGCGGGGCACATGACCCAGAGCAGCATGGACTCACAGCGGGGAAAGTCGTGTCAGATGAATCTAATAGATTTCTTTAACTGGGTGACCAAAGTAGTAGACCAGGGAGGGGCTGTGGACATGGTCTACCTAGACTTTAGCAAGGCATTTGACACAGTCCCACACAAAAGATTAATATACAAGTTAGCCAGCCTTGGAGTGGGTCCCAAGATGGTAGCCTGGGTAAAACATTGGCTGGACAACAGGACACAGAGTGTAATAGTAAACGGAGTCCAATCTGAAGAAAGTGGGGTTACTAGTGGGGTACCGCAGGGTTCAGTACAGGGACCAGTCCTCTTTAAAGGGACACTGTGAACCTTTTTTGCATCATATTATTTTTAGGTAAAACCCCACATTTTATGATTGCTTACCTTCTCTAAAATTCATTGATGTTGCTGGTTGTTTCACCTGCCTCCTTGCTTATTTGAACCAAAATGCATGGTAATGTATAGTGATGCCCAACTTTGTTTTGATTCAGATCATCGAACTACCTTTAGAGAAAACTTCCTGAACATTAGAAACACCCTCAAACAGTGCAACCACTCATGACACAATAGTCTCCTCTACTCCCACTGCATAATGAGTGACTAGATTGTGTTGGGGGTGTTCCTGAGTTCAGGAAAGATGCAGTGGGAGCTGGTCAGGAAATGTAAACTAACGTTTTGATGTGGTAACACGAGTATTGTGGGCAATCTGTTTTTCACTTTATAAAAGAAAAAAGGGTCTGAATCAAACTACCAGCTACATCAATAGCCTCTATGGAATGTGAACAATCATAAAATGTGTTTTTTGAACTAGGGACAATTTGAGGTCCAAGGGGGTTAACAGTGTCCCTTTAATGTCTTTATAAGTGGCATTGCAGAGGGACTGGAAGGAAAAGTATGTCTCTTTGCAGACGACACAAAGATCTGCAACAGGATCAATACACAAGGTGGGGTGGAAAGGATGAGAAGGGATTTGGCAAGGTTGGAGGAATGGTAATTGTATAGCAGCTTAGATTCAACAAACAGAAGTGCAAAGTAATGCACCTGGGAAACAAAAACCCAGGGGAAGAGTACACAATGGGGGGGGATGCTAACAACAACAAAAATGAAAAGTGACCTGGGGTAGTCATATCAGAAGACCTAAAGGTGGGCAAGCAATGTGAGAAGGCAGTAAGCAGGGCTGGGGGGGATACTGAGATTAATAGGGAGAGGCATCACCAGTAGAAAACAGGGAGTTGTTGTACCTCTGTAAAGACAGTTAGTAAGACCCCATCTAGAGCACTGCATGAAGTTCTGGAGACCCCCATCTCCACAAGGGCATAGACAGGATGGAGGTTGTCCAGAGGAGGGCAACTAAAATGGTGCAGGGTCTGCACAAAAAGACATATAAAGAGAGACTAAAGGAGCTTAATATGTATACCCTCAAGGAAAGGAGGGAGAGGGAGGACATGACTTTCAAGCACCTCAAAGGAATCAACAAAGTCCAAGAGGGTAGCATCTTTCAGAAAAAGAGATGTGCAAGAACAAGGGGGCACAATTCGAAGATAGAGGAAGGACAGCTTAGAGGTAATGTGAGGAAGTATTTTTTCACAGAGAGGGTTGTGGATACATGCAGGGGTGTAGTCAGGAATTTTAAACTTGTACTCAAAACTGATGCACTGTTGCCCCTACCCCCCCATCATGTAAACATAAACCAAAATATGTGCTGCTACACTACACCATTGCCCCTCCCCCTCTGTTTGCCATGTCTGGGTTCAAGTACAGTAATCAGTTTCCTCCTGTAATCCTCCTTCCTGTGTTTTTCTGCCTGTCTGGTAAGTTGTTCTTGTTTGTGTATTTGGCTGGTGGCATCAGTACTCCATAGCAAACAACAAAGGCAAAAGGGCTCAGCGTGACACAGACACAGTGTTACTCACAATGTCCTTGCTTTCCTCTTTTTGTTGCCCCTGCTTGATTTGCTGCCCCTACCAGATTGCTTTTACTGTACTCTGCTGCGTACAGTGCATATGCCTGCCGACACCCCTGGATACATGGAATGGCCTTCCTGAGGAGGTTGTGGAGTCAAAAATAGTGGGGAAATTCAAGAATGTATGGGACAGACATAAAGCAATTCTAGTGGGGGGTTAGGAGAAAGTAGGCTGTTGGTTAACTAGGATCTGCAGCTTATCTATTAGGTAGGGAAATGGGTAGGCTAGGTAGGCCAAGCAGGCCTTATCTGCCATCAAATTCTGTCTCTATGTTTCTGTAGGCTCCACCCACAGCTGTAAAAATGACATCAAAGAGGTAGTTGACCACACAAAGTACTGGACTGCCTGATCTCAGGAGAATAGTTATTGCTATAGGTATATGTCTACCCTTATAGTATTACAACAAAATATCTAAATAGTATTTGTGTGCTTTGCTGTTCTTAACACTTGATAATGAACAACGTCATTTATTTTAATGGAGAACTGTGCTGAGCTTGCATGCCCTTTTTCCAAATAGAAGCTTTTTTTTTCTTAAAGACTGCTTTCAGTTGTGTTATTGTTCTATCCTTACTGGCCTTTTAATAAATTCAGTAATTATCTGTGATACACACACTAACTGTAAGGATCATTTCAGAACTCTGTGATGACGTTTATGTCCTTGCCAAGCTCTTGCTCAGTTCTCAGCAAAAACATGGTTTAATACAGAATTGTGTGGATAAGAGGAAAATAAACTACATCCCAGAGCTCCAAAATGGTACTTTTTGTGAGTATGTAAATCAGAACTCCCCACTACAGTCATAGGTGTCAGAGCCAGGGGGTCAGGGGCATCAGGAGACCCCTCATTTTTGTGGCTGAAGGGTCTGACAATGAATTTTGATCACTCACATTTCAATCAGTGGAGCAGAATTAAAAGATGCATTTGTCAATGCCGAACAGTTGATGCATTAGAAGATGTCCGCCCCTGCACCTTGTTTATGCCCTTGAAGTCCTTTAATCTTTCCTGATATGTTGTGTTGCAAGCCATGTACCATCTTCATTGCCTTTCTGTGGACTGACTCCACCCTGTCAATGTCCTTGTGCATTTGCAGCCTCAAGAATTGCACACAGTACCGTAGGCGAGGACTCACTAATGCATTATACAATGGCATCACCACCTCACGCCTTCTGCTAGTGATACCTCTGCCTATGTATCCTAGCAAGCCACTGGCATTCCTTGCAACATTTGTGCTCTGTTTTGACACCTTTAGGTCATCCGAACTAATAACTCCTAGGTCCCTTTCTTCCTTGGTAATCGTCAGCACCTCCCCACCATCCTGTAACTCTCCCCAGGTTTCCCTCTTCCCATTTGCATTATTTGCACTTCTTTGCAGTGAACATCATTTGCCACTCCTCAGACCGTTTTTCAAGCCTCTCCATGTCCCTGCTCATTTTCTCCACCCCTTCCAAAGTACCCACTCTGTTACAGATGTTGGTGTTATCTGCAAACAGGCAGACAGACCTTTCCTTCTAGCCCTTCCTCAATGTCTGTAATGAAGACATTGAACAGGACTGGTCCCAGGACTGATCCCTGAGGTACCTCGTTGGTAACCACCCTCTCCCCAGAATGGATCAGATTACCACCAGCCTTTGCCTCCTGTGCGTCAGCCAGTTTCTAACCCAGTTTATCAGCTTGTGCCCTGTGGCCAGACTACCCATCTTGTTGATCAGCCTTCAATGTTGGTCAATGTCGAAAGCTTTCCTAAATCAAGGTAGATGGCATCAACCGCCCCTTTCTGATTTACTTCCTTACTGAGGTGTTAGGGTTTCCAACCCTAATGCCACCCCCCACCCTGCAGAGACTGACAGTTGTTGTGGATGTGCCTTTGGTTTATTGATCATAACGCTCACGCCATTCCACCTCACCCCACCCTGCAAACATTGACAGGTGTCGCGGTGTGCCTTGGGGAATTCCGGCCCTTACACTCACCCCATTCCATAAGGAAATAAGCTGAGATGGGTGCAGTGTAGGAGAATGGGATGACCATTAGAGCTGAAGACCCTAATACATACCTCGATGCCTGTCAGTGGCTGCATGGCGGGGATGGGGGTGGAATGGCATAAACATTATGGCCGACGACCCCAAGTCACCCCCCCAGATGCCTGTCAGTCTCTACAGGGTGGGGGAGACGTTATGGTTGGAAACCCTAAAGCCCCGGGCATTTGTTGGTATTTTTACTACAAATATTCAACATGGACTTTTTGGGGTGCCGTCTCATGAACTGTGGCACTATCATTTTATTACTCAATCCCGAAAGGTGATTTCATGCAGCGGCTGCGCCATTTGGTGCCACAGGTGCGAAAACACATTTCAGGCAGGATGTGAAAAAAGACAGTTATACTGTTTATCAGGTGGTGTGAAAAACTGGCAATGTTGAATATTTGGAGTGAAAATACAAAAATTTGCCAAAGTTATGCACATGAATAGTGAAATTTCAACAACCGCACGTAACTCTGGCATTTTGGGGTATTTTTGTACCAAATTTTCAACATGGCCTTTTTTGGGACCCCACCTCATGAACAGTGACACTGTGATTTCATTATTCCATCCTGAAAGTTGATTTCACGCAGTGACCAAGCCATTCTGCGACACAGGTGTGAAAACATGTTTTGGGCCAGATGTGAAAAATGACAGCTATAATGTTCATAAGGAGGTGTGAATTAATGGCAATGTTGAAAATCTGGAGTGAAAATATTAAAAATTGATGACGTTACAAACATGTGTAGAAACTGCGCAACACACACTTGTAATGCAGTCATTTTTTGGATTTTTTTCACCAAATTTGTAACATGGGCTTTTTGGGACTCCATCTCATGAACAGTGGCATTGTTGTTTCATGAATCAGTCCCAAATAGTGATCCCATGCAGCAACTGCAAAATCACCTTTCGGGAATGAGTAACGAAATGACAGTGACAGTGTTCACGAGGTGGGGTCCCAAGAACCCCATGTTGAAAATTTGGGGCTAAAATTCCTAAAACTGGCTGAGATATCAGCATAAATTGAACCCCCATTGACTGTCATTATGGAGCACTTGCATTTGATTCTTCAGTTACCCAGTCAACTTTCAAGAGTGCAGATGTGACCTGTTCAGGAGAAGATGACAGCGCCGACCTCTGGAGGCAAGTGTGGGGTTGGGGGTAAGGGAGGTGGGTACTCAGTGGAAGGGTGGGGATGGGGAAGGGGAATGGGGAGACAACGAGAGACCATTTTCTTTTCTGCAGGTTAAAAATAAATACGTTGGGGGACGGTTTTCTTTATTTACAGGTAAAAAAATAAATACTTTTGGGCACACTGGGGTGAGCTCCTAGTGTGCCACATGAGTTAGGGAGAGGTGATACATGCTGCTGATGGGGGGATTGTGCACCCCCGTCGGCAAAGTAAGTGGGCTTGGAGCATGGGGGGCATCCGACACTGGGAGTAGGCATCCCACTGTCAGAAAGCTAAGTAAATATAAAAATAAATTTTCTGGGAACACTGGGGTGGGCTCCCAGTGTGCCGCAATGTAGTGGAGAATGCATGCCAACTCGAGGATTGGGCACCCCGATGTTGGCATAAAGACTTAGGGGGAGCAAACCAGTTCAATGCAGGATCCTGCAATGAACATTTTGATTTAGGATTCTGCATCAAAGAAAAGACGTAGAGGGACAATTTTTTTTTCACAGGTTTATTTTTTAATACCACATTTTGGCACTCTGGGGTGGGCTCCCAGTGTGCCACATTATTGGGGGAGGATACATGCCAACATGGGGATTGGGCACCCTGATGTCGACTTTAACAGAAAGCTGCACCACAGCTAATATTGAGGCAGGGGGTGCAGAGAACTGAGCACTGGGAGACAAAGCCACACCATGGGTAATGTTTAAGCTTTAGGGGTGGGGATCAGAGGGAGCAAAGATGGGCCTTAACTGCGGCCATGTGCATTAGTGTGCACTCTAATGTGCATGGCCAGAGTTTGTGATTTCTTGTCCTGAAACGTGGAAGTAACAGGTGAAATAGTGTGGCTGTTACTCCGTAGTGGCTAATCGTGATGGAGTGTTACAAGCTCCGTTGGACTTTCGGAAGAATGCTTCCAAAAGTCCAAAGGAAAGTGCCACGATTGGCTATTTTCAGACCAGAGAAAGCAAAATGACTGTAAGCTCTGCCCACAGCCGTAAAAAGGGGATCAGAAAGGACTGTAACAACTACAGACCAGTGAGTCTGACTTCTATAATGGAAAAGATTCTTGAGCAACTCATAAAAGATTATATAGAAAGGTTTATCAAAGTAACCAACATAGGTGATGAGACACAGCACGGCTTCACTAGGGGCTGCTCTAGCCAGACTAACCTGCTTGAATTCTACGGCAAAGTTAGAGAGGCCTTAGATCACAACTGTCTGGTGGATGTGATCTTTTTGAATATTACAAAAGCATTTGACGAAGTATCACACTGTGAACTAATTGAGTACTTAAGAAACATGGGGATGATTGGAAATATAATTCATTGGATTGACTCCTGGTTGACAGATAGGAAACAGCAAACAGCACGTTAGCCTCAGGGGCATCACTTCGGACTGGACAAGACTGACTAGCAGTGTCCCTCAGGGTTGTTTTTGGGTCCATGTCTATTTAATCTTTATGTATCATCTATGAAATGTAGCATATGGACTTTCAAGTTTGCAGCTAATACTAGAATAGGCATGCCAGTACATAATCCAGTGGATACTGGCAGTTTGCAGAGGGCCTTGGTTGAATTAGAGCAGTGGGCAAGAATTTAATACAAATAAATACTTAGTTATGCATTTCAGCAAGAACAGCATCAAGCTGTCATATTTTTTAAGGGACATATTGTTACGGAGGTGATCCAGGAGAGAGAGATTTAGGCATCATAACAACTAATGACCTAAAATTTAGAAACACTATCACACCATTAAACAGAGGGTCAATGGAGTTTTGAACAACATCATCAGACACATTGCTAGTAGAGATAGGGATGTGGTAGTTCCTCTGTATGTGTCCTTGGTCAGGCCGCATCTTGAGTACTGCACTCAGTTATGGGCACCAAGCACAAAACTATGACCAGAGCACTTGAGGGGGTCCAGTGCAGAGCAACGAGGATGGCTAGAGACATCAAGGGACTTACATAAGAGCAAAGCTTGCACAAGTTGGGGATGTACTCTTTGGAATACTGCAGAATGAGGGGAGATGTGTATGGTTTTTGGAGCACTTACCAGTAATGACCTGTGGGACTGCCTGGGACTTAAGTTCAAAGAACAGCCACACAATATAGCATCCCATAAATTACAACTTAAGGGGGACTTTTATCATTCAAATAAGAGAGCCTACTGGTATAATCAGAGTTGTACAACTGTGGAACTCTGTCTTGCTAAAGGAAGTAGGCAGCACAAATATGACTGACTTTAAGGCTAAGTTGGATGATTTTCCCCAGTCATTTTCTTCCCCCACTAGGCCCCTCTGAGTGCCTCAGTGTTCTGGACTTCCAGATACATCAGGCTCTCAGGTTAGTCAGTTTTGCTGGGTATTATTCTTATATGACCTGTTCTCAAGCCAGAATTGTTATCCCTTTATGGTTCCTTGCACCAGCTGGGGTTCTGAGCAGATGATTGTATGAGCTAATAGATGAATTCGTTTAATAAAATAAAATATGGTCATTTTTATTGGAACCTAATTTTTATGTTATCAAAAATAGAGAGCACAAGCAAGCCTTGCTAAGACTGAGACGTAATCTCTTTAAATCTGACACTCCCTGTTTTGTTAATGATAAAAGTAAAGAGAAGAAGAAAAGTATATATATCCATAATAAGCACACTGAATGAACTATTATGCACTATGGCCCTGATATTCTAAACTGGACATTAGCGCTGCACAGCCTGTATTGCTGGCTGGCTCTGTGCAACATTCAGACAGTTAGCGTGCTCTGACAGAGTGTGCCAACTGTCTGAATATGCAGCCATGCTGTCACAGTGTATAATGACTATGCGCTGCACTGGCACAGACCAGGGTTGACTATGGCTCACAGTGATGCCGGAGGAGATATTGTGGCCCAAAATAGATAGCCCTAGGGCTCCTGGGGGCCATATTTTGCCCTAGCATACTAATGAGGCCATTGGGCATGCAAGGTACTAAGGAGCCATTTGCATGCCCATTATGGGCTCATCAGGATGTCATGCAGCCCTTTGGTGCCCATGCTGGCCATATGAAAATGTATGCAAGGTATTCCCTGGTGTCTAGTGGTCCCCCACCCCAATCACCAATGCAGTTCTGTTTCTTTACATTTCCTTGTGTCTAGTGGCTCCCCACCCCCTCAATCATGCATGATATTCAATTTCTTTATATTCCCTTGTGTAAAGTGGTCCCTTCACCCCCAATCATCCATGCTGGTAATAGTCATTTGTTTCCCTGTTGTCTAGCCGTCCCCCTCCCAAACAGTAGCCATCCTCTCCACTGACTGGCCTGCTCCATACTCACTGCACTGCACCACCCTCACCAAAGACACCGGGCCATAGACATGGACAGTGATGGCAACCAGAACAGCCCTCTGCTCATCTCCTCACTGGCTGCTGTTTGACTGTCAGTAAATAGTCACAAGTGTTTCATACTCATGATCACTCACTGACAAATGGTTACTGGCCAAGGGAGTGAGTGGAGGGCTGTGCCAGCCACCGTCACTGTTCATCTCTATGGATTGGTGTACTGGGTGAGGAGGGCATGGAGCACTGGGAAAAGAGTGGCCAGGTTGGGAAGGTGAACAGCTGACTGTTTGAGGAGGTGGGGGAATCAGTAGACACCAGGGAATGTAAAGAAACAGAATGGCATGGGTGATCAGGAGGTTGGGGGACCACTAGACACCAGGGAATCTAAAGAAACATAACAGCTTGGACAATCAGGGAGTGGGCGGAACACCAGGCACCAAGGAATTTAAAAAAACAGAACAGCATGGATGATTGGAACAGCATGGAGAATCAGAGGATGGGAGGAACACCACACAGCAGGGAATGTAAAAAAACAGAATGGCATGGATGATCAGGGGATGGGGGACCACTAGACACCACAGAATGTAAGGAAAAAGAATGGCATGGTTGATTGGGATGGGAGACCACATGATGCCAGGGACACTGCAGATGTATAATAGCATAGGCATTTGGGGAGGCACAACCATTATGCCCAGTTAAGGGTAGAGTTTCGGCAGTGTTAATCAGTACTGCAATGGCAGCTTTTTAGCACTGCCAAAACTGTTAAATATACCACTGTGCCCTCCTGTATCTACATGACAGTACCCATATTTGCATAGGCACAGCAGTATATTCTGCATGGTCACACTATTACAATAATGCAGTACACTGGGGGCCTCTGAATATGACCCTCACACCAACTGCCAGCACTAAGCGTAGTCAGCACAGTGCTAATCTGGTTAGTGCCATGCTAACCATTTGAATGTGAGGGCCTGTGTGTGTCACTGCAAGAAACATTTAGTATCGGGGAAAACGTGATTGGTACCAGTTCTTCTAACAAAAAACAGTTTATCAGATACTTAGAAAGTTAAGTGGCTATTTTCATGTAAAAAATGTGGTTATCTATGCCTTGGCAAATATTGCTTTTTTGTTCCAGAAAATAATATTTATAGGTGTGAAATAAAGAAAGTTTAGTGCACTTCCTGACTGATATCTGTTGATGTGAAATGATGTGGGTTGATATGCTCCCCATTTTATGGTCTGTGTATTTTATATGTTTTTACCGTTTTAATACTGTGAAGATTTTAAGAATCATGTACAATGAAAGTGAACTAAACTGAAATGGGCATCTACTATACTTGTGCAGCGCTACCCATTTCGGCTGTCGTTCCCTTGTGAACACATGTATCCAATGCCTGCCATTGGTGACCCCTACATAAGCTGCATCCCCAATATCTATTCTGTAGTTTAAATCTCCCTGACTGCTCTGTCCCTTGATATGACAAGTACCCACTCCTTCTTGGCACAGCTGCAGCCTGTCTAGAGCATACAGTCACTCCCTGCCCTAGAATGTCTTCTAGCTAGCCTAAAAAAGAAGTCTTTCCCACTTTTAACAGAATCTTATCAAAAGTTTGCTTGCATAGTTTCTGTTTCTGTCATTCCTCACAAGCTGCATGTCCAAGAGAACTTTGAAGAAGATCCCTCTGGATATCTTTCCCTTTAGGAACATTACTAATTCAGTTCAACTAATGATATCATATCTTCAGAACTTGTACTCACTATTGCAACATGGAAGTAGGCAACAGGAAGTAGACTGTTGGTTAACTAGGATCTGCAGCTTATCCATTAGGTAGGGAACTGGGCAGACTAGGTGGGCCAAGTGGTCCTTATCTGCCATCACATTCTATGTTTCTATGTTTCTATGGACAACAGTCAGCTTATCCCTCTAGCTGCAGTGCTTGTCCATGGACCACACTCATTTGATCTATATGGCAGGCAGGCAGGCAAATAAATAAATAACCATAAAACAAAACAAGAAAGCAGCACACAAGTAAAAACTGCTCAGTGCTGTTGTGGGAGGCTAACCCACTCATGACAAAAAACACAAGACAACAAACTTGCAAGCCCCCCAAAAAAATCTATTTTCTGGACGTCTGTCTTAATAGCTTTCCATAACACACAGACATCAGCACCAGCTACTGCATTTATGGCAGCAAATTCATTGTTGTGGCCTGATAATGCTCATCCTCATCAAGTAAGCAACTTGATTCCATATAGTCAGATAGTGAGGACAGAAAAGATATGCACTGATGAATCAGACTTTGAGAGACAAGCAAATGAACTCCTGACAAGTTTTGAGAGAGGAGTTCTGATGAGAAAGTGTAACAACACACCATGGAAAGGGTTAGAAAAGCTGATTATAGAAAACTATTAGCCCCTTAAGCTCGTGACACTGAATTAAACCCATCAATAACATCTGCCACTTGCCGTCCCGGTGGTTCTAAGGGTTGAGGCGCTGGACGCCACACTTCATGCCACGCTGGTGACCCAGGTTCGGACGTGAGCCCAGGCCACCACGGGTTTGCAGGGGAGGGATAGGGATGAGCATCTGGAGGTTTGCTGTCGTATCCCAGGGAGAGACCCAGGGAGCCACTGCTCTGTAGTGGCCCCTGGTGACAACTGGGGGCACTACTAGAGCAGTGCCATAAGGGGGCGGAGTGCGGCAGACGGCACAATGTGCCCAGACGTCATTGCATGCCAGCACTCCACAGGAGAGGAAAATGGAAAAAGTGGCTATGGTCGGGCAGCATGAGCTTTTGACCCCCACAGCCTGACCAGAATTGTACCTCCTCATCCGGATCCTGCTCATGTGAGTTGAGCTAGGAAGGGGAGCTCCTCACCACTCTGCCATGGGGGTAATCCATGGGGGAAACGAGGAGGTAGGCCTGATGTCGGGTGTCTGGGCTGGGGGGTTGATTGGGATGTCCAAGCTGACTGGAGCCGGGAGAAAATATGTATAAAAAAATAAATAAATAACATTTATTAATGAATTCAATCTGCTTGCAGGACAGGTGGGGAGCATTGTCCATAAACCTTGACCTTTTTTGAAGGACATTGTGAGAGGTACACCCTGTATAACATTCAGTAAATGCAAAAAACATTTTAGATATTGTGATATCTAATTACTTTGTGCACCAAGGGATCTACCTACTAGTCATAACTGGCTTCTTGCTCATCCAGCAGGATTTCACAGATGCAGCATTTGCAATATTTGCAGTTTTGCACAACCAAGCAAGTTTATTCGACACAAAGTGAATGGAAAAGCTTTGGAAATAAGACAATCTATTGCCTATGTTACCTCCTTTGTTGTGTGTATTGTCTGGTGTCTCTGCCATAATATATAGAATAATACATGGGGCGCTGTGTTTAACATTGAGAATAAAGTATGGGGTAGTGTGTGTAACTTGAAGTTTACGCACACCCAAGGGGTTCGATGCTCATAAGCCCGAGCAAAGCTCCGAGGGTTTATGTTATCTAACTCAAGGGTGTGTGTAAACTCAAGTTTAAACACTATTTCATACTTTATTTTATATAATTAGTTTCTTTTTGCCACAAGCAATTATACAAATAAGGACCTTCCAGTGCAGCCGTGTTTGGATTAGAGTTACTCTGGTGCGAAATGGGAATCGGTATTTTTAAAATGGCTTTTTTTTTTTTAACAGGTTTCCGAAGTTCTTACTATATATTGGGGGAAAATTAAAAGAATAAACTTACAGTCGAGTTCTTCTGACAGAGTTGGGTTTGGCAAGACGGAAGCGGTGAGCAGTCGGGAACAGTCACGCTGCTCCGTGGGCATGCGCACAGTGAGGGAAACCGTGTTTGCCGCTATAAACACTCCTTTATAATGGCAAATTATGACACGGTTTCCCTATGGGAAAAAGGGGAAGCCAGTTATTATAAGAATTTTACACACACCCGAGGTGTTGGATGCTACATAAACCCTGACAGCAAAGTGTGAGAGGTTTATTTAAGCATCCGACACTGAGCTTATATGTAACATTTGAGTTTTATACACCACCCCATGTTTTATATTATATAATTACTGGAGTTGAGTTTTTGGCATAGCAATTATATAAAAAGTAGCTTTTGGTGCCTGTCAGAAGGCAGTGTAACATGAGGCACACTGTGGCTCGCGGTTTTCTCATATGAAGAGTAACTTGTGTTTGCTGTTATAACCAGCTGGTTATAACAAATGGACAGACTGGGTGGGCCAAGTGGTCCTTATCTGCCGTCAAAGTCTATGTTTCTATAACAGCGAATTACAACCAGCTTTTCCTATGGGAAAAAATGTGAGCCAGTTACTATTATTATGTTGGTCATGCTGTCTGGTCTCTGCAAGTATTCATCCAGAAGCATAGTTCAAGCAATAGTGACTAAAGCTTGTCTAATACCCTGTGTGTACACTTTCAGGAGGCCCATGGTTCTGACCCATCCTGTATAGCCTTTACAGGTCTAGAGCATGTGCAAGCCTTAAACTTGGAGGCAGTATAGCACAGTGGGTTAAGGCTCTAAACTGCAGATTTGGAGACCTGGGTTTGAATCCCACAACCACATAGGTGCATACTGTGTGATCTTGAGCAAGTCATTTAACTTCCTTGTGCCCCCAGATCACATCTTGAAACAAGCTTTGACTTAGTGTGCTACTTCTGGTTAAATAATATTCCCTTTCCCTAAACAGAGGAGTAAACAGGACTAATCTCCAGTTTAAAGAAAAAAAACAATTGGATGATCACTTTTTTTTTTAAGTGGCTAGTTTTCCATTAGCAGGTTATACAGATCTGCCACTAGAGGGATTCTTGGTCTTCTACATAAATCACTGTATTCTTTCGTGGGCAATATGGCCTGCATTATCATTCTACTTCTTTCCCGGTTCTGCTACAAGGGGACTTGAGTCTGAAGGGTGGATGGCCACCAACTAAGCTGCTCCTGATCTCCTTGTTCCCTTTCTGCTGTATTTTCTCATCTAGGTTTTAAATGGGTACCTAGGTGGGCAAATTTCTTGCCTAGAAAATATTGCACTAATACAAATCACGAGACCACTCAATCTGGGACCATGGCTCTCCTTATTGTGTTTTATTGCTCCTAAGGTGCAGAGTTTTCAACAATACAGTGCAATTCGAAGTACCTCAATGCAATTCAGTTCTCCAATGTACCTTATCAATACCTAATGTTATAACGGTCTACCGTGCAGACACTATGTCATTCTCCTCTCCCCTTTTAGCCTATTCCCCCAGTTAGCCTACACCCTTTGCTACTGTCCTCACCTATGTCTACCCTAACACCTACATTGATCACAATCAACTGTCATTACAGTGGGCGCCTCTTGCGCCAGCCGCGATATGGGTTACGCTAAAGAAATAAAAAAGCAGTCTCCATTCTTATAAGCTTCTTAAAAGAAAGTTATACTTCTGCTTCTTCTCTGCTCAGGAAATGTGGAGCTCAACCCCCCCCCTACAACACCTCGCCTGCTCCGATTTTGCTGAGGCCACAGGTCTCAAAATGATCATGAGTCAACATTTTAAGCCTGCCTAAAAACTTGTACAGCTGCAAGCCTGGGCTGCTACGTTAACCCGACCTTATCATAATTACTGAGTCGTGGTTAAAAAGACGAACACTGATCAACAAATATCACTGCAGGGCTACAACTTATTTAGAGCAGATAGAGAGTCTAGAGGCGGGGGTGTGGTTATCTATGCCAAATCTAAGTACTTGGTCACCAATATTAGTTGCAAATCTCTAGCCAAGGAATTTGAGTTAGTTTCACTGAGCCTTCATCTCCCCTCCTCGGAATGTATCACTATCCTAGGTGGCTATAGACCCCCGTCTGGTGGTGATGAAGTCCTTAATCTTTTGAAATCCATGTTCGTAGATGCAAAAACTGAAACAATATTTCTAGGAGATCTAAATATGGACTGGCTGTCACCTAAATCACATGGCCTCAAATCCCTTTGTGATGAGCTAGGTCTTGGGCAATTAGTCAGAGAACCTACTAGGAACAACACTCTAAATACTGCCACAGTTCCATTCTAGATGTGGTACTAACCACCCATCCACACAAAATATCTCATTTGGCAGTGTTTCTAACGACATGGCGATCATGGAATTGTTGCTTGCATAAGATCTCAAATTAAGGCCCGGCCGCAACCCATCTTTATAACAAAAAGATCCTTTCGCAAATTCAGTGCAGTAAACTTCCTATCTGACCTGGCATGATCAGATGGCAAGATCTTTACCTAGCCAAAAGATGTCAACAAGGCAGCTTGCATCCTTAATGACAAACTCACTACAATAATAAATAAGCATGCCCTTTCATCAAAGTAAGGGTATGGAACAATTCCAATCCCTGGTTCACCTCGGATCTCAAGGCAGCCCTTATAGCTCAAGATAAGCTCTGGGCTAAAGCTAGACATTCCAAAGAATCTTCGGATTGGCAGGCCTTTAGAACAGCAAGGAATAACTGTGTGAAAAAACTTCGCTCTGCTAAAGCTAACTATTATATTTCTACTCTCGAACAAGCTAAAGGTAACCCTCATAAAATATGGAAGACTATCAAAGCTATAGAAGGACGGCCCATGGCCCCCTCTGTCCCAACAAAGATAGTCGCAAGTGGCAAGATTGTGGAAACAAGTCCCTAATCCTGGAGGAACTTAACTCCCACTTTGCCACAGCTAGATTAGCTTTTGACTTGTCACCTTATGCTGGTGCTGCGGTGAGCCAGCATACCCCTCCCGCCACATCTAGTCCTGCACCCAGTCCCTTCCAACTGCGCGAGATAACTTATAAAGAAGTAGAAGATTCTCTTCTTAACTTAGACACCAAAAAAAGCACAGGGGACGATGGCTTGGAACCCTTTTTCCTAAGGTCAGGCTATGCCCATCTCACTGCCCCAATTCTCCACATCTTCAATCTTTCCATTACATCTGCTGCTGTGCCGTCCTGCTGGAAATCAGCACATATCCTCCCTCTATTTAAATCTGGTGACCCATGCGATGTAAACAACTATAGGCCTATCTCCATATTGCCTATCCTTTCTAAAGTTCTCGAAAAACTGATCCATATTCAGTTAAAATCTCACTTGGAAACCTTCTCTCTCATTAACCTAGCTCAATCTGGCTTCGGGCTAATCATAGCACAATCACTGCACTAGCAAAAGTAACCAATGATTGATCTCTGCTATAGATGCTAAGAAGGTAACTGGTGCAGTCTTTTGGACCTCAGCAAAGCTTTTGATACTGTTGATCACAAACTATTAGTCAATTGCCTTGCAAAGTTGGGTGCCACATACCATACCACCCAGTGGTTCTCTAGCTACCTAACTGGGAGATTCCAAAAAGTAAAGGTGGAAGGCTTTTTTTCTGCTGCCTTGCCAGTTGCAAGAGGAGTCCCCCAAGGATCCATTTTAGGCCCTATCTTGTTTCCTCTGTACATCAATGACTTAGATGCTAACATATCTACGTCCAATCTGCACTTTTTTGCAGATGATACTGTGTTGTATACTTCTGGCTCATTGTTATCTGAAGTCAAGGAGTGCTTCAAGCAGACTGCACAACTTGAGCATAATTTAATAAAAGCAAGCTGCTCAATGTGAAGAAGACTAAAGCGATGATATTCTCCCGCAGTGCTGTCTCAAGCCCCCAATACTCTTGCCCAAGACTTCATTGTCCTGCCTTCAAGCAGAGTCTCTGGAAGTTGTAACCAAATTTAAATATCTAGGTATCTGGATCGACAATAAATTATCTTTCAGTGACCACATCGAAGATGTTTCTAGAAGGTTAAAAGCAAGGTTAGGTTTCTTCTACAGAAATAGGCCCCTTTTCCCCCTTGAAACTCAAAACAAGCTTGTACAGGCCACTTTTCTCCCCCTACTCGACTATGGCGATGTAATCTATTCCTCCACCACTCTTGCAAATCTAAGTAAACTGGACATCCTTTATCACCGTGCATTACGGTTCATTACCAACTCCCCTTACCGTTCGCACCACTGTGACTTATATGCAGCTGTTGGTTGGACATCCCTTACTACTAGACGCCTGCTCCATGCTGGGCTATGGACTCTTAAACTGCTCCTGCAGAAATTGCCAAGCTATCTCTCTTCCCATATTAGTATCTCACATAGTGCATACTCGTTAAGAAAATCTGACTTTATTATGCTTGACATACCAAGGACGCGGACTTCCTTTGGTAAACGTGCTATTGCATATGCCCTTCCCTCCATTTGGAACCAATTCAAACCGTGCTGAAACTAACTAGCACAGTTTCAATAAACTTCTACAAATCGCTAAGTTCAGCCAAAATAAAGACAGCTGTAACTGTCATTAAGTCTCTTCCTTCACCATGTGTGCCATATTTATCCACTGGTAAGGTATAATTGATTTGTCATATTAACTGCTTTCCCTTCCCCTTCTACTCCTGGCTTTATCTTTGCTTACGCTCCACTGCTACTCTATCAAATCTCTCCTCCCTCCCATATCAGTTGTAGACTGTTGTTTGTTCTAGCTGCCAAAATACTGTATATTTGATTTGATTTGATTAAATCAAATCCACCAGTCATCATGTTTCATTTATCAGTATGCAACCTGTAAGTCGCTTCCCTGTCTCATATCAATGTTTACCACCTGCGGTCACCCTATGTGGTACCCTTGTATGTATATCCAGCCTGTATCATGTAACGTGTATTTCATGTATATACTGTTATTACCTATCTGTGTTTGTACTTTAAGTGTTTATGTCACAGGACCTCCTTGTGAATGAGCTTGCTCAATGGAGTTTTCCTGCAATAAACTTGAACTTGAACTTGAACTTGAATACTGTTCCACCCTGTATGTTAAACAAGTATTTGTCAATGCCGACTGTTTGCTTGCTGGCATTAGCAGTGGAAGTGCAGAAGTTAGACAGATGCAGTATAGGAATGGCAGTGATGTATTGAACTGACACCAACTCCACCCTCACCCTGTAGAGATGGATAGGCATTGGGGTGTGCCTTTGGGGCATCACCCATGACGGTCATAACATTTCACCTCACCCTACCCTGCAGACACTGACAAGTGTCGAGGTGTGTCTTGGGGTGTTTGGGCTTTACACTCACCTCATTCCATAAGGAAATACACTGTAATGGGTGCAGTATAGGAGAATGGTATGAACTCTGAGGCCAAACAGTCCAAGGTGCACCTCAATGCCTGTCACTGGCTGCAGGGGGTTGGGGTGAGGGTGGAATGGCATGAGCATTGCTGACAACAATCCCAAGTTACAGCCCTGATGCCTGTCAGTCCCTACAGAGTCACGGCAGATGCCTGTCAGACCCTACAGGGTAGGGCATTATGGTCAGAAACCCTAAGGCCCTGGGCATGTCTTGGTATTTTACTCAAGTTTTCAACATGGGCTTTTGTGACCCCCACTGCATGAACAGTGACACTTTCAGTTTTTTAGCCTACAGGAGATTTTGCACAGTGACTGCGCCATTAACGCCACAGGTGCAAAAAAACATTTCCAACATGATGTGAAAAATTACAGCTGTAATGTTCATGAGGAGGTGTAAAAAAATGGTAATGTTGAAAATCTGGAGCAAAAATATAAAACAACTGGTGAAGTCACGAGCTTGCATAGAAACTGCGTAACGCACTCCTGTAATGCAATTATTTGGGGGAATTTTTTCACCAGATTTTCAATATAGGCATTTTGGGACCTTCACTCATGAACAGTGTTACTGTGATTTTCTTAATCTGTCCTGAACACTGATTTTCCACAGCAACTGCATTATTCTGTGCTGGAAGTGCGAAAACATATTTCAGCCAGGATGTGAAAAATGGCAGCTGTACTGTTCATAAGAATGTGTGGGAAAATGCCAGTGTTGAAAATCTGGAGTGAAAATATCACAAATTTGTAAAGTTACAAGGGTGCATAGAAACTGCGCAATGCACGCTTGTAACACAGTCATTTTATGGGCTTTTGCAGCAAAGTTTTCAACATAGGCATTTCAGGACCTCTGCTCATGAACAGTGTCATTGTAATTTTCTTACTGTGTCCGAAACACTGATTTCCCACAGTGACTGCGCTATTCTGCGCTGGAAGTGCGAAAACACATTTCGGCCAGGATGTGAAAAATGACAGCCGTACGGTTCATAAGGAGGTGTGAAAAAATGGCAATGTTGAAAATCCGGAGTGAAAATATTACAAATTCATGAATTTGCGAGTATGCATGGAAACTGCACAATGCATGCTCATAACACAGTCATTTTGGGGAATTTGTTCACCAAATTTGCAACATAGGCTTTTTGAGAGCCCACCTCATGAACAGTAACACTGACGTTTCATTAAACAGTCCCAAAAGGTGATTCCATGCAGTGACTGCAAAATCACCTTTCGGGACTGAATAACTAAATGACAGTCACTGAATTCATGAGATGGTGTCCCAAGAACCCCATGTTGAACATCTGGTGCAAAAATTCGAAAAAATGACCCAGATATGCACCAAAGTTGAAAAATATTATTTATGCCATTATACAGCTTACCGGCATTTCTTCCGTTTGCCGTTGGCTTTGAAGGGTGCAGACATGTTCCCACTCCACCAAAAATCGTCACGCCGACCTCTGGAGGTAAGTATGGGAGAGAGGGGTGTGGGAGGTGAGATTACACAGAGGGTTGGTGCAGGTTGCGGGGGGCAAGAGAGTCAATGGGGGACTGTTTTCTTTTGTTACAGTTTTTAAATTTTTTTATTTTACATGGACGACGGAATTTTGCCACGCTGTGGTGGGCTCCCAGCGTAGCACCAGGAAGTTTTTGGGGGGCAATGGAGCCAGTGGGGGATTGGGCACCCCCATTGGCCATACAGTGTGGGAGGGGGACACATGAGTACTCTGGACTTCTGCCACACTGGGGTGGGCACCCAACGTGGCAGATGAAAGTTTTTTGGGGGGATGGGGGGCACTGGAGCCGGCGAGTTGGACACCTGTGTTGGACATACAGTGTGCTGGGGAGGGAATGTGCATGATCCGAAGAGGATTGGGCACCCTCTTGGCACACAACAATGGGGGGGGGGCACGTGCATACAACCACCGCTACAATCAGTGGTGGTGGCGTGGAACCAATTTGCATACTGCTGACAGCAAGGCAGTATGCAAATTGCCTACATGTTACCACTGCTGATTTTAGCGGTTGTTATTTTATTTTACATGGATGACAGACTTTCAACTGTATGACACTACAATCTGAACTGCTGTCATAGACAGCTGGGCATTCATCGCTGCGGTGTGGCTGCACCTGCAAAAATGCTGAGGGCATTGGAAGCGGGGGTGCCACACCAACGAAAACTCGTATGGTGGCACTATGTTTCTTGCACATGAGTGGAAGCAAACATAATGAAGCAGTATACTTTGTTCCATTGTTATAATGTTCTCTGTGTTACAAGTAATGAAACAATTTGCAGTTCATTTTACCAAGCTAATTGGTAATATACTTTGGATTTAAATAGAATGTTATTTTTTATGTTGCATATGTATTTTGTGATAATAATATTATAATGTATTGGGGGCCCTTATTACCGCTAAAATGCGGTAAGATTATTTCTGATAATCCCATCCCTATGATGTCAGGAGTTACAAACCCCTCTTGCATACATCCTAGAGATACAGTCTGCACATGTATGTATGAATGTAGCATTCACCATGGTATCTAGCATCTTCCCTGTGTTAGCTTAGTAAAATGAATTTCCCCAATCTCTTTTGGCTAAAAAAATGTTTTTCTGTTACCTTTGCTGAGCTCCAGTTCTCATAGTCAGCACTCTCCTTCTTGCAATAGGGCCGCCTACTATTCTTGAAGGCTATGTGGTGATGTTAACCATGATGCAGCTCTTCAAGTCACCATGCGACCAGCGTAACCAACCGGATTGTTGTGCCTGTTTCTTCTTAAAATCCTTATTTTTTCTGTTGTTGCCGAATAACAAATAGTAGCTGGTAGTTTTTAGCAATTAGCTTTTATAGTGACTAGAGCCCATACACCAGAAAAGCTAATGACTGAGGTTTGATTAATAACCACGTTGAAATCAATTCTTGAGGTTGCCATGACAATGGTAAACCTCTTGAGCTTCGCTCTTGAGGTTTACTGTGTCATGCCAATGTCTCAAAGTGATTACAACATGGTTATTAATCGAACCCCAGCCATGATCCTCTATGTGCCTATTTATATCTTCCAGATTTCCTTATCAGTGTTCAAAAGGTTATTTTACAGGTTACAAATCAGTCAACACAGTGTGATGGTTGTGTCAGGAAAAGTAGTATATGATTAATTTATTATTTTTGGCTTTCGAGATCCCATTCCTTTCCTTCAGCATTTTCATGATTTTATATTTTGTTTTGTAATTAACTGTTTAAATTAATATTGAGGTCTTTCTGTCTTTTAAATATTGTGAAGAGCCCTGAGGGACTACAGTATATAAATAAAAATGCCTTGCCTTGCCATCAGTTGGTTTATCCTCAGACAGTATGTCTGACAGGTGTATTTGTAAGCAATAACCCACTCCAGGGTGTGTAGTTAGTGAGGATTAACGCACACCCTGATGCATTGTGAGGCATGAGGGCCGCAGGCCGAGTGTCCTCACAGCATCCAGGTGTGCGTTAATCCACAATAACACACACCCTGGAGTGGGTTATTGTGCTTATAACATGGGCTCTTTGAAAAAGCCAAAAAATTAAGAGAAAGTCTTTAAACACTTTCGGAAATACAAAAAATTGCTCTGTATCTTTCCGACCTGTCAAATAGTCCCCAACAACTCCTGCAGATTTCATTTCTGTGAGCACACAAATGCCAGGCATTTACTATTTCAATGATTTCTGGCATTTGTTGTTCACAATAATGACTGTCAGGAGTGTAATAATCTCAGCCACTGACAGGAGCCATGAAACGATTGCTGTCCCCCCTTCTCTCTGTGGGATGTGTCCCACGGTCAAACTGCAGCACAGAGACTGAAGCTGTCATTGGGAAGCATGGATGGGAGAGGTGGCAGACAACCAGACCACACATGAAAGACAAAGGGTGAGACAGAGACACAGATAGAGAGAGACAAAGACAAAAGGAGTTGTGCAGTTACAGACCGCTACTTCAGCATTCAGCTGTGTCTCTTCTCTCTCTCTGTTTCTTCCCCAATATGGTGGTGACATGATTCAGTGGTCACTGAGGACCGCAGTATTTGCTTTCTCTCGCTATCGGCACTCTGAGTAATATTCCCTGGCTGTCTTCTGCTATCAATGACCCGCGGCATCATGCATGCAGAATAGCATGCAGCTTCTCAGCTCCACATCCCTCAAAGCGGGAGGCAGCTGTCTCCCACTCTCTCTCTCTCCCTGTCTCTCTCTCTCCATGCCACACACACTTCAGCTACACCAGATCTCTCTCTCTCCTGATCCTCACTCCTTAACTTCTGTGCACCAGCGAGGGGGGAGACCAGAAAAACAATTCTGTGCACCCCGTGTAGCGGACGAGAGACAGATGCTGAAACTCACAATTGACAAGTATTGTCTCTCTCCTGATTCTCTCTTGACTGGATGTTACGGGTGGGGTGGGGATATACCGTCTCTGTGAGAGAAATGGAGATCCACAGCCAAGTGGTTAAGGAGCTGTGACTACTGTGCAGGGAGCATGGCTGTCTGTGGGACAGTGGGACAGTGGGTGGATAGTCCAATAGTGCTGTGGGGGCCACAAGATGTTTAACAACCCACTGCTACCACCTGTGCTGTTACTGGGGGAATTTATCGTGGTGAAAAATAAAAGATCCTCCATAGTAACCTATGCTGACTGGTCCCAGGGATTCTTTCACTGCGTCACCAGTAAAAACATGTGACAGGAGTCTACAGGGGATATCCTTGCTAGAGCTCACTCACCCACTGCTGCACACTTGACAACCTGCAATTCTACTCCAACATCATAAGGACAGCATGTTTGCGGCAAGTAACTCAGCCACAGGCTGACACAGGGGATAGATGCACACAAGACACTGCAGCAATTGCTTGAGGTGGCAGGCTGAGGAGAGTAACAGTACAAGATCCCCTAGACAGGTGTATGGGAACTCATATAGTGGTGTGGGGACACTTCTGTTATAACATGGGGGTAGCACAATAGCATAGTGTCACTCTCCATACTCGCAGGTAGTGGGGGAATTAAATGACTGCCTCAGAGGTTTTCCTCTGCCTACACAGGGAACAAGTTTGGCTTCTGAAGAGGGATCCTGTGGCCAGGACTGTTAACACCAACTGTGTGTTAACATCCATTAATGAACGGTCATCTGTTCTGCTTCAGCCAATCATCATCTTCATTTACACAGCCCATGTTATAAACAGAAATAACCTCCCAGGACTTTATCAAATGGATTTGAATTCTATACATATTCCCCACAGCACGTATCTGGTGTAATGGTTGTCTGTCAGACCCCTTTCCTCTCCAATGTGGCACCTGGCAAGGATGCCCTCTTTCGTCCTTATTATTTAACATTTACTTGGAACCCCTAATTCGTAAGGTGCTCACTTCTCCAGCTTTAACAGGTATCTGCATAGAAGGGAAACAATATTCCCTTTCAGCATATGTGGATGATTTGTTACTACACTTGGAAAATCCCCCCCTCTCTATCCCAGCTGTTTTAGCTGAAATAAACAACTTCTCAGAGGTCTCGTACTACAAATTAAACCTCTCGAAGTCCAAAATTTTCCCCCTTAATGTCCACGTGGCTCAAGCTGAACTTGAGGACTTAGGCTTATCTTGGGAGCCCATTCTATTAATATACTTGGGTATCAAAATATCCAGAAGTATACCTAGTATGGTTAAGGAGAACTTCACTAAGTTTCTCCACTCTTTGAGCTTGGACTTGGATAGGTGGGGTGCTCTTCCCTTACCATTATGGGGAAGGGTTAGCATAGTCAAAATGAATGTACTCCCCTATGTATTATACCCCCTGAGCATGTTGGGATTCTACTTTCCAAAACATTGGTTTACTCCTCTCCAACGAACCCTCAATGCTTTTATTTGGAGGGGAAAGGGAGTTCGCAGGGCCTATGCCAAAATGTCTGCTTCTAAAGTGAAAGGTGGCCTTGCCCTTCCTTCCTTCTGTAAATACTACGGGTCCCATCACATCAGTAAAATTGTACTCTGGGTTACTAGATCAACCTTATCCTGGCCCCAGAGGTATTTACCCCTTTGACTAGAAATAGAGCGCTCCCTAGTGAGTAAAGACAACTATTCCCTTAATGTTTTGGCATATGCGCCCTATGCTCAGTTCCCCAAATCCCTAAAGAACTCTCCAGCTGGATGGTCAAGTAAAGCTTTCATCAAGTCCAGACATCCTTCTCACTGGATTGGCAATGGTCCCATGAACAACCTATCTTGAATAACCTCCATTTCCGGATAAATAACCATCCAATTTCAGCCTCTTTTTGGCCTCCCCTCAACAAATGTACCCACTCTACATTTTTGACTAATGGCTCCTTAGTCTCATTCTCTTTACTCCAATCTCAGTTGCAACTCCCTGGTTTAGATCTCTTCAAATTCTAGCAAACTAGAGCTGCCATCCTCTCTTTTTTGGGGCCCCAAACTCTGGCCCCTACCCCCAAAAGATACCCTGACTTCATTTCTCGAAAAGGTGGATCAACCGCGCGCAATTTTGAGAACATATCAATCCCTTCTTGACTTGGACCCACACTCCCCCCAAGGTACATGCTATAACTGGGTGCAGGAGTTATCTCTTTCTACAGAAGCAACATTTTGGCAGAAGATACGGTTCTCGGTATATAGATTTATTAAACAGGATTGGCTTCGGCTCATTCAGTTCAATATCTTACAAAATTTGTACTATACCCCAGCCAAACTGCATAAAATGGGTAGAATCCCCTTCCCTTCTTGCCCTAAATGTGATGAGGCCTCGCAAACATTGTACCATGTTTTATGGAGTTGTTCCCAAATTCAGGAGCTCTGGACCTCAGTCAAGCAAATGCTTGATCCACTACTGGGACTAGATTCCTTATTTACCCCAGATAGCTGTCTTATAAATATCTTCCCCCAAGGTACATCCAAAATTCATAAGGCCCACTTAGCCTTAATTGCAGCCACTGCAAAATTAACCATGTTGCGACACAAGAAGGAAACTTCCCTTCCTGTGGTGGCGGAATGGTACCAGGAAATCTTACTGGCGCTGCAATTGGAAAAGCATATCGGCCGCATGAATAATAGATCTCAGGTCTATCAAAGGGTGTGGGAACCCTTACACACTCTTTTATCCCTATGGAGGCCATAAACTGTTGCCCCCTTTTCCTTTTTTTACCTTTATAACATTCCAAGCCTGTATTAGCCCAGTGGGTACTGGCACAGGGGATTAGAGTGTGGGGGGGGGAGAGGATTTGTCTTTAATGTTTTGTTTGGTTTATATATGTATGTATTTCGAAACCACACTACATTTCTATGACTGCATTCTAATTTGTCATGTCTGTTGTGTTTTTTGTAGAAAATACTAATAAAATATATTGAATAAAAAAAATAGGAATAACCTATGGTGTTTTGATTAATGATTTGCATCTTCAGCTTTGTTATCATTCATAATTTTATAACTACCCTTGTTATGCACTGTGATACATGTTTCATTAACTGGTATGCACATTGTTACTTCAAATGAAGATGTGCATAGGCAGACATAGGCTTAAAGGTTACCCCACGTGTTGGTGATAAGCAAAAGCCAGTCGAAGCACTGTGGCATAGTTTGGTGTCCTCCTTTGTGGTTTGCACTGTGGGACAGAGTGTAATCAATTTATTACTGTTATTGCTTTGTATGTTGTAATTTTGGATGCTCGGTTTTGTGCTCTTGGTTGTGTTATTTTGTGTTCTATGCAAATACACTTACATGCACTAGTATTATGGTTCTGCAATGACCCTCCGACTCTCCTTTTACTTTTACAATGGTGTCTCCTATGATTCCAACCATATTATCACTCTATCAAACCTTGCCCTTTTTCCTCCATGGCAGATTAGTTGTACGGCTGGGAAAAATTCATGGATATTGCTTCCACAAAATTATCACAAAATTCCACAATTAAAAAAAAACTGATGAAGTTCTGCATTAAGAACTGATGTTATTTTGTAATATTTGACTGCTTATAACATGGATGGAAAATCTTTAAGCAAGGTTAAAAAGTGACACACACTTAACCTTCTTTTACAGTAGGGTCTTTGAACCTGCAAAACTTGGTGACATTGCATTCTTTAGCTTTAAAGTTACAAAAGCTTATCAATTTGCAGCTTTTTTTTTGAATAATCTCTTTATTAGGTTTTCAGTTAATACAAACAACAGATATCAGACATACCATGATAAACAATAAACAGACAGATGCAATCAGATGTGCAAAATCAATCCATACAAAAAAAACAGTTTTAGTCATGTCAGTACATTTAAACCATTTATATAGGGCCATGGAGAGTTTTCCTCCTGTACCTAATGCCAGCAAGTACAGTACCTTATTTCAAGTCAAAAACATGCTATTATAATATATACATCCTATCTACTAATTCACGCACCCAGTCCCGTCCTCAGCATCATGTCCTCTGCCACACTCAAAGAGGAAAGGAAGGGGGCCCAACCCTGCAGGAAGGCCTCCTCCCTATTCCAGACAACTTGTGTTAATCTTTTCAAGGCTAGAGTATGCACGATTAGCTGACGCCAGAGTAAGACTGTGGGTTTGATGGTGGACACCCAAGTATTTTGGATGCAATGGCGTGCCAATACAAACAATGTTCTCATCCACCTAGGAAGTGGGGTCCACTCCTCCTCTTTCACCACCTCCACACCAAAAAGGCAAGTCAGAGGATCCCTCTCCAGTGGGTGACCAGCCATCTGAGCCACCTCTGCTACTACGCAATCCCAGAACTGCACTAGGAGTGAGCAAGTCCAGAAGTAGTGGATGTAGGTACCCTTCTCCCTCCCACACCTACCACACATAGGAGATAATGAGGGATGTGCTTTATGAACAGTGGCAGGGGGGTAATATAAACTGTGCAAAAACTTAAAAAAGGCCTCCTTGAACTTGTTACAGACCATTATCCCTTTTGGCATATGGAGAACCACCCTCCAATTCTCTTTGGAGATATTTTGTTCCAAGTCCCTTTCCCACAAAGCCCTTGTGTTCCTGGTAAGGTCTGGCAGTCTTTGCTTACCCTGCTTAGCTGCTTTCCCCAATAAACCTTTAGGGTCCTTTTTAGCATAGTACACTGACTGTTCCACTGGGTCAGGCTTAAGACCATCCCGATCACCTCTATCTAACCTTCCCACAAAGGCCCAAACCTGCTTGTATCTATACAGATGGGGTTCCTCCAACTGTAGGTTCTGTTTCATCTTGTCAAAAGTGCACAGTTCCCCCTTTACTATCAAATTAGCCACACTATTGATTCCTTGCTTCTCCCACTCACTAAAACCCTTATCCTCTAGGCCTGATAAAAAGAAGGGATTCTTAGCCACTGGTAGCAACAAGGTTTCTCCCTGTCCAATCACCTTCTGTCTTTTAAGCTGTCCCAAAGCCTCCAGCACTGCTTGTACCAGCGGATTGTCACCTCCCAATGTTCTATAAGCCCATGGTCCCCTACTATGTAGGTATGCAGTGAGTCTCCCTGGAGTCCCCAGTTGTTCCAATTCCACTCAGCTGGTTACCAGAGGTCGGTGCACCCAGTCTGCAATACACCTCTGTTGTACAGCTAGGTAGTAATTACCCAGATCCGGGAAATTAAGCCCTCCCTTGTTCCTTTCAGCTTTAAGCCTTTGTAGGCTGATTCTTGGCCTTTTCCCACACCATATGAACTCCAAGAACACTTTCTCTTCCCACGTAATATCTCCCCTTGTTAATCCCAGGTGCAACGTTTGCATTGGATACAAGATCCAGGGAAGGATATTCATTTTAATCAAATTAATCCTCCCTAGCCAGGAGATAGGAAGTTGTGTCCATCTCCTAAGATCTGCTACAATAGTTTTAATCAGGGGAGGGTAGTTCAGGCTGTATAAGGCTCCCAGTCCTCGTTCCACCCGCACCCCCAAATACTTAAAGCCAGACTGCACTATTTTAAGCCTCAACCATTCTAGTTCTCTATCGCCCTCTGGAAAGCACATAATTTCTGATTTCTCAAGGTTAGTCTTATAGCCAGAGAAACTGGTGAATTCCTTAATCAGTGACAACAGTGGAACCATGGACCGCTGTGGATTTCAGACAAATAGGAGCATATCGTCTGCATACACAGCGACTTTATGTGAAATGCCCTGGGCTCCTCCAATCCCCTCCACCTGTGCATGCTCGAGCACTGCCACTGCCAGGAGCTAGATCGCCAGGGCAAACAAAAGAGGGGACAAGAGGCACCCCTGTCTTGTACCCCTCTCTAAACCAAACTGCTCGGAGAGACCCCCATTCACCAAGACTCGTGCTCTAGGTTTCTCATACATTGCCCTTACCCACCCCACATAGGAGTCACCCAGACCAAACTGGGCCATCACTGCAAACACATAGTCCCATTCCATCCTGTCAAACATCTTTTCAGCATCCATTGACCCTATGCCCACCTTCTCTTGCTCTTGACCGGCCCACCAGACAATATTAAGTAACCTGCGCATGTTATGATATGACTGGCAGCCTTTAATGATCCCAGTTTTGTCTGGGTGAATCAAGTCCGGCAATATATTTTCCAATCTGGTAACATAACCTTTGCTAGAATTTTTAAATCACTGTTAAGCAGCAAGATGGGTCTATATGCTGCACATTCCATCCCATCCTTGCCTGGCTTAAGTATCAAGCAGATTGTGGCATCATAATAGGTGTCAGGCAGAATGGGAGTCTGCACTCTCTCCTCCTTTTCAAAGAGCTCACAGAGTGCCCCCGCCAATTGGCCTCTAGTATCTTTTAATACTCAGTTGGGAAGCCATCTGGGCCACTAGCTTTCCCCTGTTGCAATCTTTGAATAGACTCCAGAATTTCAGCCCTTGCAATAGGTTGACCAAGCTGTTTCCTCTGAGTTTCTGAAGCTTCATGCAGATGCAAGCCATCTAGGAATCACTGTATTTGAACTTCCTTTTCCTTATGTTCTGCCTTGTACAGGCATTCATAAAAGGTTCAAAAGCAACCTCTAATGTCCCTGGATTCCTTACAGGGCCTTCCTTTCCCATCCTTAATCCCCAGTATGTGGGTTGGGCACCTGCCACCTTTCATTAATCTCACCAATAGAGGGCCTGGTTTGTTTCCCCTTTCAAAAACCTGCCACTGGCAATAGAACCAAGTCCTGCCAGCTTTCTCCCTCAGCAGGGCATTTAGTGCTTCTCTCGCTGTTGCCAGTAGTTTAGTCGCTTCTCCCTGTTCCCCATTCACCACCCATTTCTCCAGACTCTTTAGCTGCTGCTCCAATTCCACCCGCTTTTCTTTTTTCTGTTTCTTCACCCTTTCCATATAAGCTATTATAGCCCCCCTCATGAAAGCTTTTCCGGCCTCCCAAAAAGTGGTTTTAAGTATGTCTGGGGAAATGTTGGTCTCCACATAAAATTGCCACTGTTCCACCAAGTACTCCCTGAAGGCCTGATTTTTAGCCATATACATGGGAAACTTTCACTGTGGAGGTACCTCCCTGTTTTCCCTACTAGACAACTGCAGAACCACCATGGCATGGTCAGAGATATGAATATGACTATGGGAAATATCTTGGACACTTCCATACCAGCTTCTTGGCAAATAGATATAGTCAATTCAGGACCAAGTTTTATGTGGGTTAGAATAGAATGTATACTCTCTCACTCCTGGATTGGCTGTCGCCAGCCATCCACCAAGTCTAAGTCTGCCATTCCAATTTTCCATTGACCCATAGATTCTGATGTCCTCCCCTTACCCTCTGAGTGGTCCATGTGAGCATCCATGGTCCAATTATGATAGATTAACACATACATGTGAGCTCTACATTCGAGCTGACTGGTTGACCTTTGAAGGTAGACTAATGTACCACACCTGCCTCCAAGCAAAAAAGATCCTGATGAAACTTGCACCTTTGGGTTTTCACCCACTCATCCATCCAACCCCTCATAGGAGCACCCCTAGGCACCCGGCTAACACCACACTCCTGATCCCCCACAGTAGGACCTCACTAGGGCAAAGGTCTTTCAGGTATTGTGCTCCACTCTGGCTAAATCAACTTCCTTCCTCCATCTCCCAGGCCCCCAGCCTTAGCCTATTTAAAAAAGGCATCAAGCAATTTCTCCTAGACTTAGAGATCTGTGGCTGCTTCTACCTGCCCTCCCATACTAGGTTGGAGACAGAGCACCTGCTTCCCCCCCACAGCTCCAAACAAAATCAATATAGTGCCTGGTACCTAAAACTCTATCTCACGCCTAGCTTGCTACCTTCTGAATTTGGTAACCAACCCCGATTCACCGCAACAGCCCAGGGTCTCCATATAACCCTAAGAGAAACCTAGAGAAACTAACCCAGCAAGTGAAATATACTGTACGGAGTAACCTTCTAATATTTGTCTTAATGTAATGTCTGACTAGAAAGCTATGTACTATTTGTTCCCAAGTGATTTTCTGTTTGTACTGACGTGGAGCCTTTGCAAAGGAGTCCTTGACTCAAAGGTTTGTAATTCCGAAATTTCAATAAATAAATAAAACAATAAATAAAATTACCCCCAAAAATCAACACGGGAATTGCTCCCTGATTAGCAAGTCCAGCAGAAAGATATAGAACTGTGGTTCATAAACCTCTGGGGCATAAATACATCCAAATGTGACTGATTCTCCCTTTAGGACTTCAGAAATAAAGATGTACCTACCCCCCCCCGGTCTCTAACTACCCACTTGACTTGAAGGAAGGTTTCTATGTAAAAGTATGGCAACTCTGTGCTTATGGGAGGAGAAGGAGGCAGCATAACATTTCCCCACCCAATTTCATGCCAACTTAGCATGCTCCACATCTGTCAGGTGGGTTTCTTGTAATAAAGCCACCTGCGCTCCTGCCCTTTTCAGGGCAGTCAAAAGTGATGTTCTGGACTTGCTATCCTCTTAACATTCCATGAGATAACATTTACATACTAACATACTAATTGCCAGCAGATTCGGTCTTACGGTCTATCGAGTCTGCTTGAACCTCAGATCCCTAGTTGGGTGCCGAGGCCCTCCCCCCCTTGTGTTCCAGAAACCCCTATCATCCATCCCCACCCCCCTGGGCCAGGCCATCATCTGATACATCCGCTTTCTGTGTCTGTCCCACCCTCTCTTGAAGCCCTCCACTGTGGATCTCTGAACCAGCTCACCAGGCAGCGCATTCCAAGGGCCATTTACATGTTGTATATTAGCCATGCTCTTAATGGTAGATTTCCCTGCACCACCCTCCCTCTAGTAGTCAGGCACCTCATCCCAGCACATAGGGGTGTTCATCCTGGTCCACCAGACCCCAGTAATACTGTACATCTACAGTATTATTCACAACATCAATTGCATCTAAAAACAGAGAAACAATAACAACTTGAACAATAACTTAAACTAATCCCCTCTTCTTCCCTCCTCCACCCCCATCAGCAACTCCCACCAGCCCCCCTCCTTTCTCTTCAACTGTCGTTTCTTAGTCGTTAACCCTATGTAGAGTAAAACTTTACCTGCTCCCTCTTTACTGCATAAAGCCTCTGAGATTCCTTCTGGAAAATAATTGTGAATACCCCTGAAAGTCTCAGACCCACCACATATCCTCCTCCACCTTCTCTTTCCCCCCACCAGCTCCTTATCTGCTATTATCAAGTATTTCCACCCTCTCCCCACAACATTAAAAATTCTCACCAACCAGCCCCATGGCTACTGCCACCATTTCCATCTCTCTTCCCCCAATGACACTAATTGCTAAAATAGCACAAGTGTCCAGAAACCCTTTCAACTGACATTTGTGTCCCGTTGCCTCCACCCAAACAGCCAAGCCACCCCATAGGGTATTGCTCCTAATGGTCATTTCAATCCTATATATTTATCCCATTCCAGCCTTGGATATGTCTCCCCCCCCAATGGGTCGCAGCCTCCACCTCCATGCCAGAGATCAGAGCTTTCTCCTCGAGGCATGTTAACCCCCAATGTATCCCCTGGAGCTCTCAGTTAACCACCCAGCATTATTCCTGCTCTCATTTTGTTTCCCACCTCCCCTCCTTAACCCCTACTTTCAAAATACACAATTCCAAAAATCTGCCAACATATACAGAAAGGAAAAACCTGGATTTAACTCAGTTTAGCAGATATAACCAAATGTTTGGGAAAAGAGATCCTTGTGTGAGGCCTCCCTGCAGTAGCAAGAGGGGGAAAGTACAAACCATGCCTTCAATCATATGCGCTGAGCCCGCCCTCCCACCACCACCCACCGAGAGGCAAGAGCGACCACATAGCCTGAAATTCAGCTGTGCCATAGCAGATGAGGTCTCCGTAAAGAAGAGCATAGTCCAACCACAAAAGTTCCCTTCAAATTCGCTGCTTTCATAGTCTCACCCTCATGCCCATCTATGTTTGATCTGCAATTTTCCAGTCCCAAATGATCGTGGCAGTTTTCAAAGAAACATCATTAAGCTAGCCTGTCCCAGGCTCATTCACACAGTAACTGTCCCTCTTTGTCAGGAAACTTTTAAATCAAGTGGCAGGCAGAGAACATACCAGCCTTCCAAACCCTGAACAGTAAGGCAACAAAAATGACTCACCATAAGTCGCAGCAACAGAACAGCAGAGCTATTGCCACCACCTGCACCTCAGCCAACTTTCTTCCACAGGGTCTTCACAATTTTCTCAGCCTTCTCCACCTCCCAAAAGGAGAAGGTCGCCCATTCATGCCGGATCTTCAATGTGGCGGGGTACACCAGGAAATTCTCCACGTTCATCCCTCTCAGCTGTGCCATAGTTGCATTAAACATCTTTCTTTTTTTGAGCAATCTCGCCAAATAGTCCTGTGAAAGGAACAGGCGATTCCACTCGAAGCTTAGTGTGCCATTTCTAGGTAGGCCTTCAGGATCACCTCCCAGTCCTGGAAGTGGTGAAATATCATAATTATCTGCCACTGCAGCTGATCCGCTGGTGGTCATGGCATCACAGCTCGATGAGCTCGCTCAGGCTTCACCCTGCCATGCTTGGGCTGTATCCCTAGCATCTCTGGCAGCACTCAATCACAGAAATCTAGGGCTCCCTCTCTTTCTTGACCTTCTTGCAGGCCTCGTAGGTACAGATTTAAGTGCCGATAGAAATGTTCCTGATAATCGTATGCCTCCTTTAATTTTTCCAATTCTTTTTGCAGTACAAGGACTTGCCCAGGGACCAGCATTAACTCATCCTCCATTCTGGATATACGTTCTTCAGCCTCCGCCAGCTGATTGCCTTCCTTGGTTTGCTGTTCCAGAACCTCCTGCAACTGGGAGTCTAACTTATCCTCCAATTTTATTAATCGTGGCTCCAGCGCCGCTATCATCTGGCCAGTGAGCTCTCGGCCAAGAGCAGCAACCTCCACAGCAGACAGTGACACCAAGCCCAAATTATCTCCCGAGGTGCTCGCCGCAGACTTCTTGCTATTTTTACCCACAAGCTGTTGACATTTGTCTCATCCATAGTGCCTTCCAACATTGCTGCTATCAGTAGACTGTTTGCAGGTATTTATGCTTAATATTACTTTTAATTTTCGGCCGTTGGATTGGAGCAACGAGAAAACACATCTGTCTGGTTAACTGCTCATCAGCGCCCCCCAATTTGCAGTTTAAAGAGCTAGTTCATTGTCGAAAACTAATATTAGTTTTTAAAAACAGTATACAATTATCTTTTATAGCCAAAGTATTTTTATTTTCTCTTTGGTTAATTAGAAGATTGTTTACCTGATGTTAGTAGTGGTGCTATGTGGAACAGCACTCTGCCTGGCAGCTGACATATCTAGCTGTGTTCCACTCATTACATCATCAGCATGGTGACCTCACTGATTGTGACATCACTGCTGCCTAGAAACAGCCACTCAGTAGCTGCCAGGTCGGTCACCTGTGATGTCACTCTCAATGAGATCACAATGCTAATGATGTAGTACAGGGACTAGAGCGAGAGAGAGAGAGAGAGATGTCAGCTGTCAGGCTGAGAGCTATTCCATACATCCAGCACAATATTATCACACAGAAAACTTTCTAATGAACAAAAGGAAAAAGAAAAATACTTCAGAAATAAAAAGTTACAACTGACTACTTCTTAAAATTTGTATACTTTTCCTGTCTGTCTGTTTTGGTTCCACTTGTTCTTTAATATAAGCACGGTACTTGCAAAATTTAATTTAAACATTTCTACTGTATGTGTTTGGCTGTTATAGGTCTGCCTGTTATAATCTGAAATTTAGTGCCGCACACTCATATATGTGGTATGGAAGTGCAAACAAGCCAAATTTGGGGAACTGTAGATGAGTAGTTTTAAAATTAGACAGAAATAACAGGTTTTGGCAAGATTTTGTAATGTTTTCTTGGAACTTCTGCAACATTGCAAGGAAGCAGAATTACAATTTTACATAAATTGCACTGGCAGAAGTCTCAGTTTCACAAAGCCCTACCTGGTACCTCTCTCCTGGGACCTACAGTACAGTGTCACCCTCTCACCACTGCACGCAAACTACTACAGTAGCTGCCCCCTGAGCATGTTAACTCTGGACTCAAGTGTTGTAGCTTGCTGCAGTAGTAACAGAATAACCTGTCTATAGCAATAACAGTGAATGCATACTTTACATTCTGCAATCCATGCAAAGCAACAGGTGAAATGCCATGGCCCCAGACTTCACAATTACAACTGTACCTTGTTTAAGAAAGTCTTTTGTCCCCTCCCTCACTTCCTTTAACTCATCTCCCACTCAATCAGTTTCCATTTACCTCATGCCCATTTGCCTCTGGGAGCACTTTACCACGTCTGGATCACTAAATGTCTGGCTTATATGAGCAGTGTTTACCTCTGCTCTGTGAATAAAGTAACTAGTTTCAGCTGTTTGCTTCACCCCTGACTAGTTTGAAGACAAGTTTCCTTTGCCCTTAGAGTTAACTTAATGTTCTTAGACCCTTAAATTTAAAATGAATCCCAAAGATTAAATTAGACATTTTCTTGCCTCTAATTTAAATGCCTCAGCTTGGCTCCTGAAGTGCATTATCCCTTCCTCTCACCCATTAATGGCTGTTTCAAACATCACTTGTCCACAGTTCACACATACTCACTAGAGGGCTGCCCTAGCCACCTGGTGCTTTTCCATTCTCACCCTCTCCAGTGGTGCCAACTGGTACTACTCCCTTTTATGTTAACCCTCCTATCCCTATATCCCCAACCTTCCCCTACTCCCCATCTCTGGAGAGCACCCTTCCTCGTCCAGGAGCAACTGCTCACCTATCTATTGGTCCATGTTTCCTTTTAGGAATATTGCTTGTTATTGTTACCATTTACTGTAAATCTGAATTTATTGTATTTTGCAACCTTGTATCTTATATAATATAGTATTTTTGTTTTGTCCTGTTGTTTCTTGCCTGCTGCTCATTGTACTGTACTTATAGACTACTTCTGTGCCATGGTATGTGGCTCGGGTTGTGCCTGAAAACAGTCCCTGGGTCAGTGCACTTACCCGGTTACCAAAGTCATAAATAAATAAAATAATTCCAAATATCAGATGTATCGGATATGAAATTTTTTGTCCAGATTTCTGGATTGTTCGATTTTGTACTTTCTGGTCCATAATTTGATCAAGGTTAGATCTCAGATCAGATTGTACAAACGCTGATGATCTGATCTGATTTTCCTTTATTCATTGAAAAATAAGACTCACCCCATCCCATTCTAAGAGAGCACTTGTGTCTAGAACCACCCTTTTCCTCACTCCATCCCATTCAGAGTGCTGGCATCCAGTGGCATCCCCTTCCCTCACCCTCTCCCATTTAGAGTCCCTAGTGTCCTATGGCACTCCCTCCCTAAACCCATCCCATTCAAATAGAGTCACTGCCAAGCAATGGTTCCACATTTCCTTCAAATAAAATGTCTGGATCCAGTAGTACCCCTCCCTCCCTCCCCATTCAATTCAAAGAGAGACCCTGGAATCTAGTGACACCCTCTTCCTCACGTCATCCCATTCGAACAGAGTCCCTGGCATCCAGTGGGACCCCTCCCTCACTGCATCCCATTACAAAAGAGTCCCTGGTTTCCAGCCCTTTGCCCTCCCCCACCCCAACTGCATTCAGTACAACCCTCTTCAATCAGCCACAATCTGGCTCATTATCGCAAGGTGCAATACACAAAACACAGGTCCATTCAGTATCACTGCATGTATTTCATAAACTAGTTTTGTGGGACAATTCATGAAATATAGGATCTTTGCCCTTAGAGTTTGTCTATTACTTTTTTTATATCATTCTTTTATTACGAATTTTTCCAGTATAGTACAAACAGCATGCAATGTGAACCAACTGCACAGTTCATAAATCAGCTCTTTAGCAAAGCAAATTCATTATCCATCTACAACAAATTGCTTTTCTTTGCTAAGTAAAATGTTTTAAATCTATTAGTTCTCAACTTAATATATTCTAGGATTGGATGCATTATAAACATTTGAGTGCTGCATGAACCTACAATATCAATCAATTTCTCAACTAAAGAAAATAGCAAACAGTTACCAGTGGTGTTCACTTTATCAATTCATTATTGGCATAAAGAAGTGGTAGAACCAACCATTCATTTGGTACTGTACTTTGTATTGTTGAGGGTTAGAGTTAGGGAAGATGGGTTACATTTTTGTATCCCTAGCACCAAGCAATATGGAAGATCCAGAAAGGGCTCCCAGATGCTTTGGAACTTATCCAGCCTGTCTGCAGCAACGTATGCCAGCCGTTCTTTCATTGCCATTCTGCCTAGCTTCCTGTGGGGACGGAAGTTCTGGCTTCCTCCAGCTTGGTAAGATCATTCTTTTAGCTCCCACCCATACTGCTTGGAGACACAATTTCTGACCACCCTTTATTTGTCTCACCTCTTTCATAGTGCCTAGGAAACAGTTCACTGGACAGTGGGGTAGTGGGAATTCCATCGTCTCTTCACATAGCTTAAGAATCTGAGACCAGAAGAGCTACATCTTATTGCAGCTCCATAATATATGTAGGCTTGTCTCTTGAACTGCACACCTCTGGCATTTGTCATAGAAACATAGATTTTGGCAGCAGATAAGGACCACTTGGCCCACCCAGTCTGCCCATTTTCCCTGCCTATAGTATCACTGCAAATCCTGCTTGATCTCCAGACCATTCACCCACCTCCCTTCCCTTTCCCTAAGATTCCCTTATGTCTATCCAATGCATTCTTGAACCCCTCAACTGTTTTCACTGTTTTCAGCCCCACCACCTCTGCTGGAAGGCCGTTCCAGGAATCCACCACTCTTTCTGTGAAGAAGTACATCCTCACATCTCTCTTGAATTTACCCTTCTCCAGCTTCATAACATGTTCCCTTGTTTGTGAGCACCTTTTCTTCTGAAAAATCCTACCTTCCTGTACCTTATTCACCCCCGTGAGGTATTTAAAGGTCTCTATCATATCTCTCCTCTCCCTCCTCTGTTCCAGAGTGTACATATTGAGGTCCTTTAGTCTCTCCTCATAGGGCTTGTGATGCAGACCCTGCACCATTTTAATTGCCCTCCTCTGAACTACCTCCACTCTGTCTATGCCCTTCTGGAGATGTGGTCTCCAGAACTGGACATTGTATTCTGTCAGTTATTTATTTATTTATTTATTTTATTTGAACATTGGTGATCGGGAGAGGCATATTGAACCAGAGCACATTTCCAGGTGTGGCCTGGCAAGAGATTCATTTGTTGTAGTTTGACTTGGGTCATGTAATATCCCCGGAAGACCTTATTCTATACTACGTTACTCTGTACATCTTTTAATGCTCTATAGAACATAAGAACATAAGAATTTGCTGGCAGCAGGAGACTGTGCAGTACATCTAGTCTGCCCGAAATGTCTTCCACCCCACCTACTGAGGTGACTCCATTGACTGTCCCATGCCTGTTTGAATCCTCTGACAGTCTTAGCCACCACCACCTCAGGTGGCAGGCTGTTCCAAGGGTCCACAACCCTCTCTGTGAAAAAGTACTTCCTAACATCGGTTCTGAATTTACCACCAGCTAGGTGTAACTTGTGCCCTCTGGTACATGCAGTCCTATTTTTCTGAAACAGGTTTATCCCTTTAACAAATTTAAATGTTTTTATCATGTCTCCATTGTTCCTTCTCTGCTCTATGGAGAATAGATTTAACTGGCTGAGCCTATTTTCATCAGGTTTGTGGTGTAGCTCCTGCACCATCTTGGTGGCTCTCCTCTGCACAGATTCCAGATGGTCTGTTCTTTTTTAGGTGTGGCATCTAGAACTGCATACAGTACTCCAACTGAGGCTTCACCAAGGACCTATAGAGTGGGATGATTACCTCATGCTTCCTGCTAGTAATACCCCTACCTATGCATCCAAGGATGCCACTTGCCCTTAGTGCTGCTGTTTCGCATTGCTTTCCTACCTTTAAGTTGTCTGATATCATAACTCCTAGATACCATTCCATCTTTGTCTTTTCTAATTGCTGCCCTTCCAGGGCATAGTTATTTCCTGGATTCCTCTTACTCAAGTGCATTACCTTTCACTTTTTGGCATTGAATCTCAACTGCCAGTTCTTGGACCATTCCTCCAGCTTTCTTAGATCTGCCACCATTCTTTGGACCCTCTTCCTGTGTCTCCACCCTGTTGCAGAGCTTTGTATTGTCTGCAAACAGGCAGATTTTCCCTTTCAGTCTCTCAGCGATGTCACTGATGAATACTGTATGTTGAAAAGGATTGGGCCAAGCACTTATCTCTGTGGAACCCCAATGGTTACTCTCCCCTTCTGCTACAAGGTGCCATTTACCATAACTCTCTGAGCCCTGTCCTGTAGCCAGCTTTTTATCCAGTTGACCACTTTCTGACCTACACCTGTTTGCTCCAATTTATTTGCTAGCCTTCTGTGTAGAACCATATCAAAGATTTTACTAAAATCCAGATATACTATATCCACAGCCACACCTTGGTCCACTGCTCTTGTAACCCAGTCAAATAATTCTATCATATTTGTTTGGCATGAGTATTCTGCCATGAAGCTCTGCTGCTTTGGGTCAAGATTCCCATGTTCTTTTAGATACTTCACTACCCTTTCTTTAAGCAATGTCTCCATTACTTTGCCCACCACTGAGGTCAGGCTGGCTAGGTGTTAATTTCCTGCTACCTCCCTGCTACCACTCTTGTGCAATGGCACAACTGTGGCCCTTCTCCAGTCCTGTGGCACTATGCCATCTTCCAGTGACTTGTTAAATAGTTCAGATAGTGGGCTGCAAGTTCCTCCCACAGTTCCTTCAGAACTCTTGGGTGTATTCCATCTGGTCCCATTGCCTTGTCTACCTTTAATTTAGTCAGCTCCTCAAAGACCCTTTATTTTGTAAAGGGGCTTGTGTCTACTCCCCTGCTGTGGAGATGTGCCTTTGTTAGTGCTGGACCATTACCTTTGTCTTCATGGGTGAAGACTGAGCAGAAGAATTAATTGAGCTCTTCTGCCTTGTCTTTGTCATTCTCTACCAGCTGTCCCATTTTAGTTGCTAACCTGGCTATTCCTCCCTTACTCTTTCTTTTTCCCACTTATAATGAAAGAATGTTTTGTCCCCCCTCTTCACTCCCTGCACTATTCTTTCCTATGTCTGGGCCTTGAGTACCCTAATTGCTTTTTCTGCTTCCTTGAGTTTAATCCTGTATTCTCTATCCTTCTCGGAATTGGTCTCCTTGTACTTTCTCTAAGCATTTTTCTTATCTAAAATTATAATCCACTCCTCTCTGGAAAACTATAGTGGGTTCTTTGATTTTCTGGATTTGTTTATTTGTTATGTGCATTGTGTCATGACTGTAGTTACAGCGTTTTTCAGTTTTAACCAGTTGTCTTCCACATTCCCTGTGGCATTGGTTACCAACAGTTCTTTAATACTTTCCCCTCATTCTTGGGAAATTTCCTTTTCTGAAATCAAGCACTCTGAGTTTGGTGTGACAAGGATTCTCTGTGTTTTCAATCGAGAGCCAGACTGACCTGTGGTCACTGGTGCACAGGTTGATCCCCACTTGCATGTCTGGCACTCTGGCACTGTTTGTGAGTACCAGGTCCAGAATAGCAGATTTCCTAGTGGGTAGCTCTACCAATTGATTAATTCCCAATCCCAGTAGTGTGATGAGAAATTATCTATGCCTCTCTGAGGAGGCAGTGAAGGTGGACCAGTCTACATCTGGTAAATTGAAGTCTCCAACCAGTAGTAACTCACCTTTGTAGGCCATCCTCAGTGTGTTTTCCAGGAGGTCTTTATCCTTCTCCTGGGTAGGGGGCCTGTAGATAATGCTTATCTGGCTAGCGTCCATGTTACCAGCCCCAAAAGTGATCCATGGGGCCTCTGCATTGCTGTGTAGTCCCTAGATTTCAGTTACATTGATCCCATCTTTGATGTACACAGCCAATCCCCACACACACTTTTCTTTCCCTTGTGGTCTCTCCTGAAGAGAGTGTTTCGAGGGATAACAACATACCAGGTGTGGTTTTCCAAGAACCAAGTCTCCGTGATAATGATCCAATCAAGGTGGGCCTCGGCCATCATGGCAGTGAGCTCTGGTGTTTTGTTTGGAAGGCTATGAGCATCAATGCACATTGCCTTCTATCCCTGGTTAGTTCTGCTTGCTGCACAATTACTCTGTTTACATTTTGTGTCCTTAGTGCACTTTCTATTTCTAGTGCATTTGGAACATCTTTGTGGAATTCCCCAGCATTTGTCACATGTGGTGGTTGTGATGTAGCATCCTGGTGCTGTCAACGTGTTTCATCATGGGGAAGGGGCATCAGCTGGTCCATAAAACATGATGACTGTTGGTGCCCCTTCCCCTCCTACTAGTTTAAATGACTGACAGAGATGCCAAATGTTTGATTGAGAGTGCATGTCCCCTTCTTTGCAAGGTGCAGGCCATTGAACGTAAAGCACTCCCTTTCCCAGAAGTTCTGCCAGTTCCCGATGTAGCCATGCCTCTTATCTTGATACCAGTTTTTAAGCCAGGTATTAAGCTCACAGATGTCCCCTTCTCTGATCTTCTGCCTGCTGGTGCCCCAATCACACACAGACAGAATCTCTGAGAAGGAGATGCTGGATGAAAGAAAAGTTAGTTTTTCACGGAGTTTTGTTAGATTTTGCTTAGTCTCCTCCACAGACCATCTAGCTAGGTCATTTGTGCCAATATGGATCAGAATATGTGTGTCCAGCTTGGTGCTGCACACAATGCCCTCGATGCGGTCTGTGTCCCTCCAATGTTAATGTTCCTGGGAGGCATCTTACTGCAGTCTCTGATCGGCTGCTTTGGTGGATGTGAGACTCTACTCCATGTATCATAGAGTCTCTTATTATTGGTACATGCTTTTTTTGTCTTTGGTGACCTTTGATTTGGTTAGCTTCTTCATTTGATGTTTGTGGTCCTTTTCCATTTGATTGCCTGCCTTGGCAGTAGGTATGGATACCAGTGGGGAGAACCTATTTGACCTGTAAATTGGTTTTGGAGTCACCCTGCACTGCCCTTTGGCTTAGCTTTGCTGTTTCTAACTAACTGCCATCTCCCTGGTCTGCTAGTTCTCTATGGGAAAGACGTTGGTGGTAGGCAGGCAAAGCTAGATAATGGTGAAGTGTTGTGATTTGTTGAGTGGTTGAGTTATGCCCTGAGGTAGGTTATCTTGGCCCATGCTGCATGGATCTGAGATCGTAACTCCTTGAGGGCAGAGCATGTAAGACAATGCCCAACACTTATTGCAAATACTCTGGTGACTAGGGTCCCACAAAAGCTGTGGTTCACAATGTCCATTTTTCTGCAGGCATGGAGCCAGATGGAAAGGATCTGGCCTGTTCTTCGGATGGAAAGAGAAAGGAAATTCCCAAGAGTGGAGTTGGAAGGCCCCTGCACAACACTTGCTCTATTCCTGATCTGATAACTGCTGGGCCACTTCCCTCCTTCTGTTAATGCCCTCTTCTGCCTGGTCTACAGCCAATACTGTACAACAAGTATGGCCAGGCAGGCCTTTACTGTTCACATTTGCAAAACCTACTTGGGTAGATGCTCTTTTGCCTATCCTGCCACCCAATGGCTAAATGAACTCCCAGATTCTATTGCAGGACTTCCCAAAATTGCACTCTTTAAGAAAGCTCTTAAGAAAGAGCATACTCTCAGCTCTGTCTGCCAATGCTTCAGCTAACCCTGTGCCCCCTATCTCTTTCTGTCCTCCCTCTGATGCCTGTATCTCCCTACCACTTCTACTGTAGACCAACACTGTTCACTGTAATAATGATTAGCTGTAATAATCTGTGCATTAACTGTAATAATCTATGTATTCTTGCCACCTTGGTGATTGTATATAACTAGCCTCCCATAGGAGCTGCTTCGTCATTTAACTTGACGTGGAACTTTTGCAAACTAGCACATTTGCTCAAAGGTGCTTTTCTGAAATTCTAATAAATAAATAAAATATTTAATTTATTTATTTCAAGACATTTCACCAGGAAAGACATACTGAGCTGGTAACAGCTCGTTTCAAGATGCATTCTGGAGGGAAGATGTAGAGCAGGGTCATGAATAACAATTAGAATATATATATATATATATATATTTTTTTTTACATAGCAGGTAATAACATCACACAAACAGGAAAACTCAGCACTCAAGAAGCAGAAGCACACATTCAGGTATTAAATGCTAGTAGCAAACATGTCTTGTGGCAATGATTGCCCAGGACAGCACCCTACATCCTCTAGAGCTTCAACCCAACACAGAGTCTTTTGATAAGGGGCGGGTTTAAGAAGTAACAGACATCACCATGTTTAAAATAGTTGTCTACAGACTCACTCACTCTAAATGACAATCAACCACATGGTAACAAAAAAAGTTCAAATAAGAAATAGCATACAATTTTAAAGCTGTTAAGGTTGTCAGCAATATTGGCTAAGCATAACCATTAGATACTTAAATCTGTATTATACTTTAAAGTAGTTTCCTTAGCGGCATCTATACAAAAATACACAAATATTTAGCACATTCCACAATTCATCATTTTCCATTGGAGAATGAGTGAGAAAAGAAGTAAATAACTTTGATGGGGGGGTTAAAATTATTAAATGATGATATGGAGTATGATCAAGCCATACAATCACAGGGTAATGGGCAAAGTGATAGCAATTTAACCAAAAAGAAAAAGGCACATCTTAGCTAAAGATGTAGTGGGAGGACAGGGAGACCATGAAAAGGTCAAATCCATAATTAATCAAAATCCTTAGATTTGGGGGGGGGTATTTGTGAAAAGACATGTATCCAATGACTAAATGGTTTGACCAGACATAGCCAGACCTGAAGGCATGCAGGAGTAATCAAATACTGGATTAACTAAACCCATAGTCTATTATCATGGTACTAGATCTGTGCTTAGCGGGCATGCAGGTTATGTGATACTCGCTTTTGCACTTGTTCAGATCAAGTGGATCCCAGTCTATCCTTTACTTGGAAGATAACCACCATACAGAGCTGTAAAAAGGAAAGAGGAGAACATGTAAGTAGTCCTTTACAGGTAAGGGGTGAAATCAGTATCTTCATTTAAACCCAAGGGTACTGCTGTTTTAAGTGCCAGGATCCACTTTGTTTCTTTTTGCGAGAGGATAGGACCTCGGTTCCCCCTCTAGGATTTCTTTTCACCTGTTCCAATACAGTAAATCTTACGCAGTCTGATTTACTGTTGTGTGACAGTGCAAAGTGTGCCCCAGTTGCATTCAGTATGTTACCATTGACAATGGCCCTTACTTGTTCCTGTATACGTACTTTAACTTGCCTTGTTGTCTTACCTACATAGTAACATTTACAGGGGCATCAACATATGTACACAACAGTAGTTGTTGTGCATGTTGAAAATTCTTTGGTCTCAAATTTTTTACCATCTTTTTCAAAGGTATTTCCTGTATGTGTATAGTGGCACATGTTGCACCTCTCACATTTGTGTAACCCTTTTGGATTAATGCCTAGCCATCTGTTACCTGCTTGTGAAGTTGATGATAATATAAAGTGGCTACTGACCATTCTGTCTCTGATACTTTTACCTTTGCTAAAAGTGACTCTGGGTGTTTGGTGTAGCTGATCTTTTAAAATGGAATCACTCAGCAGAATAGGCCAAGTTTTGTGGGCTAAGCCTCCAACTTTACCTGCCATCGGATTAAATTCAGTCACAAAAGCGACTGTGTCCTTTGTTTCTATGTTCTGACCCTCTTCATTTTTTTGGGGCTTAAAAGGTCATCTCGATTCAAAACCAACACTTTGTTAAAGGTCTCATCTAATGTTTGCTCTGAATAACCTCTTTGATGTAGTCTGGCTTTTAATAAATCTGCCTGTGCTATCATTCTCTTCCGAACAGTTTCTTTTGAGTCTTATCATTTCTCCATAAGGTATGGAGCATATCTAATGGGGATGTAGGGTGCTGTCCTGGGCAATCCTTGCCATAATAAATGTTTGCTTCTAGCATTTAATACCTGAAGTTGTGTTTCTGCTTTTAAAGTGCTGAGCTTTCCTGTTTGATTTATGTATAGACTGGCCACCCCTCTCAGCACCACTGAGCCATTCCTGATTGCACCATTAACTCTTTCTCCCTCCGGTAACGTAACACATCGGGTAACAACATAAGTAAGTATCATATAACAAACACAGTGAAAGGTATTTAAACAAAATATGTACACTCACTGGCATGGATGTAACAGGTGTATCACGAGGGTAACGAGGGGCTGCAAATAAAAGTGCAGAATTCAGATAATGATGACTGGTGGTAACAAATCTAACCTGTAGATATTCAAGAATATAGTGGTCCCTAATTCTCATTCCCAATCTGTTTTGGCTTCATTGGGATAGGTCATACAGATATCTCTAAGCATTGCATATACACTATCTGCTACTCCCATCCCCCCTCCCCTGCCACTGCTTGCAAGAAGTGTGGCCAGTTGGCATCTGCTTTATATTTGTTTCCACAGGTAATTCTCTGTTTCAGAGTGCTGCTCAATTGTAAATATCTCTAGACATTTTTCTGAGGAATATTATATCTTGCCATAACTTGTTGGAAGGACAGCAGTGCCTTAGTGTTAGCAACTACTATATCTCCAATCTGTTCTGTTCCTGCAGCCTGCCAATTATTGCCTTGTAGCATTCCCCCCAACTCTAATTAATGGACTTTTACATAGTGGTTCTTGTGCCAGTGGCAAAGAGCCCCATTTACTTAGTTTTTTTAGTGTCCTCCCATGCTTTGATTGTTCCCACTATAGAAACATAGAAACATAGACTTTGACAGCAGATAAGGACCACTTGGCCCACCCAGTCTGCCCATTTCCCTACCTACTGGATAAGCTGCAGATTCTAGTTAACCAACAGCCTACTTCCTGCAACCCCCACTACAATTGCCTTGTGTCTGTGCCATGCATGTTTGAATTCCCCCACTGTTTTAGCCCCAACAACCTCCCCAAGGAGGCAATTCCACGCATCCACCACTCTCTCTGTGAAAAAAGATTTCCTCACATTACCCCTGAGCCGTCCCCCCTCTATCTTTAAATCATGTCCACTTGTTCTTACACATCTCTTTTTCTGAAAGATGCTACCCTCCTGGACTTTGTTGATTCCCTTAAGGTACTTGAACATTTCTATCATGTCCCCCATCCCTCCTTTCATCAAGGGTATACATATAAAGCTCTCTCAGTCTCTCTTCATATGATTTCTGATGCAGACCCTGCACCATTTTAGTTGCCCTCCTCTGGACTGCTTCCATCCTGTCTATGTCCTTGCGTAGATGAGGTCTCCAAAACTGCACACAGTACTCCAGATGGGGTCTCACCAACTGTCTGTACAGAGGGATAACCACTTCCCTTTTTCTACTTGTGATGCCCCTTCCTATGCATCCCAGTATCCCCTTTGCTCTCCTTACTGGCTTCTCACATTGCTTACCAACCTTTATCCTCTGATATGACTACCCCCAAGTCCCGTTCCTTTTTTTTTTGTTAGTACCTCCCCTGCTATTGTGTACTCTTCTCCTGGGTTTTTATTTCCCAGGTGCATTACTTTGCACTTTGCATTGAATTTAAGTTGCCATATGTCTGACCATTCCTCCAACCTTGCCAAGTCCCTTCTCATCCTTTCTACCCCCCTTTGTGTATCAACTCTGTTATAGATCTTTGTATCATCTGCAAAGAGGCATACCTTTCCCTTCAGACCCTCCCAATGTCACCTATAAAGATGTTAAAGAGGACTGGACCCAGTACTGAGCACTGAGGTACTCCACTAGTGACTCCCATTTCTTTGGAATGTGTTCCACTCACTATTACCTTCTGTGTCCTGTTGTGCAGCCAGTTTGCAACCCAGGCTACCACCCTGGGACCCACTCCTAGGCTGGCTAACTTGATTATTAATCTTTTGTGCATGACTGTGTCAAATGCCTTGTTAAAGTCTAGGTAGGCCATATCCACAGCCCCTCCCTGGTCTATTACTTTGGTCACCCAGTCAAAGAAATCTATTAGATTCGTCTGACATTACCTTCCTGCTGTAAATCCATGCTGCTTTGGGTCCTGTGCCCTGCTGGCCTCTAGGTACTCAACAATTCTTTCTTTCAGAAGTGATTCCATCATTTTCCCTACCACTGAGGTCAAACTTATAGGTCTGTAGTTTCCTGCTTCTGCCTTGCTCCCACTTTTTTGAAGGGGAATCACATCTGCCCTCCTCCAGTCCTCAGGTACCATCCCATCCTCCCATGATTTGTTAAAAAGTGTGGTTGTGCATGGATGGGAATCAAGGCCCATTGACACCATTACATGCAGTAACGTTGGCAGTCTATCTGACTTCAGGGGGACTTCAGTTTTGCGCCATGCCGGGGACTCTGCCTGTCACCCCCATCTAAACCAGTGTTTTGTCTGATGCAAGGTAAAAGCCATGAACTATACTCTGAGCCATCCCCATACCTGCCATTGACTTGTGTGCTTGTAGTTTGTTATAGGAGAGACTGGAGACTCCTACCCCTTTGTGAAGTTTCTAAGCACCTTGTCAATGGAGCCAAAGTCTTTGTCTGAGATTACTTGTGGCAGATTACTGAATATACAAAAGAAATGAGGAGCAGCGATTAACTTAAAAATATTTACTTTCCCACAAGTGGCTACATTCATCTGATCCCAGTGCTGAAGCTCTGCCTCCAACTGTTTGATGTTGTGAGCTAGATTTAGGGAGACTATTTTGGACAGGCCTCAGGGTAATCTTATTCTCAAGTAGCCAAGTAGGTGAGACAATTATGCATGCACTGCAATCCCCTCTGTTGGAACTGATCAGCCTTCCAATGTTGGTTCAAGGGGTGGATCTTCGACTTTGCCCAATTTATCTTTAAGCCAGAGACCCTTACAAACTCTGTTAATATGGACATGAGGCATAGCATGGAATGATGTAGGATAGTACCTACTAGTAGTATGTCATCTACTTAAAGCATTATTTTGTGTTCCACACCCAGAACTGTGATGCCCTGTATTGGGTCTTCCCTGATCAGCTGCGCTAGGAGTTCCATGACCAGCACAAATGCTACTGGGGACAAAGGGCACCCTTGCCTGGTGCCCATTTGTAGTATCAATCTTTCCAATAGCATCCCATTAGTTAAAACTTGTGCTTTGGGTTCTGAATGCAGGATATGCACCCATGTTCTGAATCTTACCCCCAAACCCAGCTTCAGAAGTACCAGCAGCAGATAGTCCCAATCAGTGGATTCGAAGATGAGCTCCACATCTAATGAGAAAGCTGCCCTTGACTCCTTACTGCGTTTACTGATCAACTTTAGGGTCAGTAAGGGAAAGGAAAAGGTGAAATTGTTAAACCAGGAAAGGCACACTAAAATAATAATAATAATGATAATAAACTTTATTTATAATGCGCCTTTCAAAATCAAGGCACAGTACATAGTTAAAATAATTTCACAATACAACATCATTATAAAACAACCAGACTATTACAATCAATACTCTTCAACACCAACCCCATATGCCTTATTCCATAAGTATGTTTTCAGTGTTTGTTTAAAAAACCCCCACTGTCATGCACTCCCTAGTCCAACGAGGTAGAGAATTCCAGAGGGTTGGTGCCATGAACATGAAAGCCCAGGCCCCAGAAGATTTTAAAAACACCCTTGGAATCTCCAACAACCCCTCGTTGGCTGAGCAGAGTGGTTGCTCCAGGAGGTAAGGAACCAGGAGCTCTTTCAGGTAGTCAGGGCCTAGTCTGTGTAGGGCTTTATAGGTCAGTAATCTGACTTTAAAGGTGATCCACCACTGAACAGGCAGCCAGTGCAGCTCCCACAGCACTGGGGTAATGTGGGAAGAACAAAGAGTCCCCATCAACAACTGGGCTGCGGAATTCTGCACCAGCTGCAATCGGCAGATATCAACCCCTGGAAGCCCAAAGTAAAGGGAGTTGCAGTAATCCAAACGCGAGGTCACAAAGGCATGGATCAATGTAGGCAGGTCCCTGGATGGAACAAGGTGCTTGATCCTAGAGAAGTTCCTCAGATGGTAAAAGGATAACTTAATGACAGCCGACACCTGTAAATGTAATGTCAGCCTGTCGTCAAGAATCACCCCTAGGTCATGCATCTGTTCAGAGATAGGGAGCTCAACGTCCCCAAGGATTAAACCTATGGATTGATTTGCTCCCACCCCCCTATCCAGTGACCTGGATCCACAACCATCACTCTGTCTTCCCAGGATTCAACTTCAGCCAGCTGGACCTCATCCAACCTTGGATCTCACTAAGGCAGTTATTAAACACCGAGAGTGCTCCATCCTGGTTTGGTGCAAAAGACAGGTAGAGCTGGGTATCATCGGCATAACAATGAAACTTCAGCCCATACCATCTTACAATGTCTCAGAGGGAAAGCATATACACCGCAAACAACATGGGAGGCAGCACTGAGTCCTGAGGCACCCCACAAGACAGAGAGATAGAGTCGGAGGAAAAGACCCCCGACACCACCCTCTGAGTTCTACCAGTGAGGAAAGAGATAAATCATCTGTGGACCAAACCAGAAAGCCCACAGATGCATCTCAGGTGCTCAAGCAGAACCCCATGGTCAACGGTATCGAATGCTGATGACAGATCAAACAGAACCAAAATGGACCGTTTTTTCTGGTCTCTCACCATCAGGAGAGCATTGAGCACCCGAACCAGTGCAGTCTCAGTGCTGTGCCTCTTTCGAAAACCTGATTGGAGAGGTTCGTAGATGCTATGGATGGTCAGATGGTTGTCCAACTGAGCAGCCACTACTTTCTCAATCACCTTACCGACAAAGGGAAGGTTAGAGATTGGCCTGTAGTTAGCGAGAAAGTCTGGGTCCAAAGAAGCCTTCTTCAACAATGGTGTCACCGCTGCCTCCATCAAGGAGCAGGGGTACTCACCAGAATCAAGGGAGCACCAGACTATCTGAACCAGAACCGGGGTGATAACATCCTCACAGCCATTATCAGGGCTGTAGGACCCAGGTCTAAACTACAGCATGTAGTGTGCATACCCTGGACAATCCTCATAACATCCACGATTTCCGGCCGTTCAAAGGAACTCCAGGAAAAAAGAGGGATAGTGACCAAGTGCCGGTCCACAGCAACTCCCATAGAGAGCACTGCATGGGTCTCCGCCCAGATGTTAGCCACCTTATCTGCAAAGAACCGAGCAAGTTCATCACATTGCGATTGTGAAAAAGCTCTACAAACCTGTAGACAGGCTGGGTTGCACAGCCTGTCCACAGTTCGAAAGAGCTGAGCCGGTCGGTTCTGAGCGGCAGCAATTTCCCTGGACAGGAATACTGCCTTCTTACAGGAAATTGCTGACTGATAGAGTCGATAATGCTCTAGCAGTCTAAGATGGTTGACTTCTAAGCCGGATTTCCACCAGCGCCGCTCTAACCTGCGTCCTAATTGCCGCATCTCCCTCAAGTCCCTGTCAAACCACGGCGACTGAGGGTGAAGGGAGAGAGGACGCACACTGACTGGAGCAATGGAATCCAGTGCAGAGGTAATGGCCTTATTATATGCCAGAACCAAAACCTCCAGATCCAAGCTCACCACTGGAAATTCTGATAGATCAAGCACTGCAGTTAGACCATCGGGAGTCACATCCCATGAAGGGTGGTACTTGACCATCTCCACAGGGGCTGGCCTACGAAGAGGGGTGCAAAAATTGAGTCGCACAGTGTAATGGTCCGACCATCTGACAGGTTCCACCCCCACGTCGGAGGCCTCCATCCCCAGGAGGAAGACCAGGTCAAGGGAATGGCCATATTTATGAGTGGCAGAGGTAACCACCTGTGAGAGGCCCAATGAGTTCATCAACTGGAGGAAGTACTGTCCAAATTGCGAGAGTTCATCATCGATCCAGGCATTGAAGTCACCCAGGACCATCATCCTGGGTGACTCAAACACCAGGTTGACCACGAAGTCTGCCACTTCCTTAAGGAATAGCTTCTTGTCTCCGGGTGGACGATACACGAGAGCCAACCTATAGCCCCCACCTGCCACAATGACACATTCGAATGATCTGGTCTCCTCAACTGGGACACTTGTGAGATACAATTCGGTCTTGAAACAGACCACAACCCCCCTCCCCTGCGGTCCAATCTCAGTCGGTGTATCACCAAATACCCAGCCGGAACTGCCGCCTCAAGTAGAGGGCCAGCATTACCATCCAGCCAGGTTTCGGTGATGCAAGCCAGATCCGCTGTACCCACCAAGTCTGCAACAATAGCAGTCTTGTTCACAACAGATCTGGCATTGCATAACACCACCCGAGTTGGACAGAACTCCAGGGTTGCCCCAGCCACCTGCCCACCATTTATGGTGGTGCCTGTGGGTATGGAGACCAAACAAGGAGGCCCACGTTCTAGACTCCATTTCGCCCTAGGGAGTCTTCTGGGCTTAACCACCCCGATGCGAACACCCCTCTCTTCCACCCTCTGCTGTTCACACCCTCCACCCCATCCCACCCTCCTGTGGGCAATACCCAAAGCCCGACAGCGTTGATAGATAGAAAAAAGCAACGGTGAGGGAAAAAAGAGGCAGAGGGCATGAAGAGCAGGGGATGAATAACACATGACCTGGGGGGTGGGACAGTGATTGCATATCCCAGACCACAAACTTGGCTCAAGAAGAGTCAATACACTTCTACTCTAGCTTGTGGTCACCGATTTATAAAAACCAAATCCAAATCCCCCAAAAAATAATATAATAACTAAAGCTAAAAAAAATAAACAAAAAATAAATTAAATCAAATCAAATTAAATCAAATTAAGTCACCATTAGAACTTGCTATCAGGGAAAAAGAAAAAACAAAATTACATCCACATAAATAAATAGATATCCCTCCTCTCACAAGGTATTCCCATTCATATAACATAAAATAAAATAAAAATTACAATTTAAAATAAAACATATAAAAACAAATAAATAACAATAAAAAACATCCAACATAAACTGACCAAACAATATAAATTAGCTAGGCACACAGCTCCTCACACTACCTGAATGCCCAACCCAACGAGCACTCTCACTGCTCGGAAAATAGAAAATAAACACTTCCAACGTAAACTAAAAAACAATACAAATTGATGAGCAACCAGGTCCTCTCACTCCCAGAATGCCCTCAAAACTGGGCACTCGCACTGCTCGGAGTACAAAAAACAACAGTTTTGTTCCAGAAAACAGCTTCCAATGGTGAAAAACGACCAAAATGAAGCTTGTTTCCAGGTGCGACCTGGGAGCACAAAGAAGTAACTTTCTCAGGGACACACGGTATGCAAGTGGGGGCTGTGGGATTCAAATCCAGGTCTACAGGTTTGCAGCTCAGAGTCCTAAATCACAATGCTTTAATATGGTAAGTGCCTCTGGTTATTAGAGCCATGCTGCCTGCCACAAACCCCACTTTATCATTATTTACTAAGGAGCCAAGTGCCCTATTAATCCTTTTAGCCAGAACTTTGGTGAATATTTTAAAGTCCACATTGAGCAGGAAGATAGATGTGTACCTCCCGCACTTGTTATTAGGTTTTCCTGTCTCATACTGTATATCAGTGTTATTGTGGCCTTTGTCATTGTGGGGGCAGATACCTGTTTTAAGTTACTTCAGCATATACTGCAGCAAATTTTCCTTTGAGTTCTTTTAGGAGGATACAGTACTCTTCAAGCAGGCTGCTCACCCCCATGCCTTCAATGTGGGCATTTCTTTAATGACCTCTACAATTTTTGACACTGTCACTGGGCTCTCTAAAGATTGGCTGGCTTCCTCAGCTAGCTTGGGGAGTTGTATTGTCTATAAGCTGTCCTGTTTCTGCTGTTTTGTTTCCCCCTCTGGCTTTGTAAAACTGTTGATAGTATGCCTGAAAGGCTTTGCTTTTGTCTGACATATTAGCCATTAGCTGCCCATTCCCTTGCCTAATAGCATGCATGTGGCCCACTAACTGCCGCAGTCATGCCCAATAGGTGAGCCGCCTGCTCGCCCACTCTCTATTCTTCCAGTAATTTTGCCTTGGTGCTATAGAACATATTCTGCTTTGTAGCACAGGAGCTGCTTGCTCTCGTATTTTGGTATAGTGAGCTTCCATATTTACTTTCTGCTCAGGTTTTTAGTTTCTGGTACTCTTTTTCCTTCACTTTCAGTACCTCCATCTTGCTTTCTGATTCTTTCAAAGTTTTTTTGCAAGCTTTCATATAGGCGATTGTGTGTCCTGGACTGCTTGTAGGCCCTCCAGATTGTGACTTTGCTTAAATCAGGGGTGATTTGTCCTGCAAAGAACCTCTCTGTCTCACTATGGACCCTTGTCTGGAATTCCTTCTCCTGTAGCACACCAGGTATCAGTCTCCATCGGGGCTGCTGTACCACTTCTGGGCCACATTCTGCAGATATCTTTACTGGAGCATGGTCTAAAACATGACTATTATCTACCGTAGTAGCCCTTACCCAGTCACACCAGCCCTGTGAGACTAACATAGATCAATGCAGTGGTAGCTGTTGTGTGCCACTGTGTGGTACGTGTACCCACGTCTGTCCGGGTTTACAACCTACCACATGTCCAAGAGGCTATGTTCATGCTGTATAACACGCATTACTTGTCTGGCTTTAAGATCCCTTCATTGTCTATTGGGGTCTGACATGTCTAGTAAGTCATCCAGGGTTATGCTAAAGACCCTTGCTAAAATGATGTTAGGGGAGTCCAGCTCCACCAGCTTCTGTGAGAGCTCCGAAGGGAACTTGGGGTCATCGTCATTTGAGGCATAAACTGATCCCAGGACTACTCTTTGCCCATATAGGTCTTTCCTGACCAGTATCATTTTCCTTGTTTTTCTTTTAGGATCTTCTCCTCTTTGAGTGTAGCCCCTCTCTGGCACAGTGTAGCCACCCCTCATCTCTTTCCAATTGAAGTCACTATGTAATTTTCTCATGCAACTTCAGCACATTTTTCACTGGTGTGTCTGTATGGTGCTTCATCTGAGAGTTAACCCCTTGCTTTTCCAATATACTAGTCATCATATAGCTGTATTCTGTGGTGTTTCTATTCCTGGGTTATGAATTCTATGTGTGTAGCCTACTCTTTTCACCATTGTTTGTATTATTCAAAGTGAACTGGATCAAACCTGCAGAACAAAATTGAAACATATATTGAACTAGTTCTCTCCTTCCACCTCCAGATCACTTACCCTCTTGCACCTCAGGTGTGCGCTGTGCTGCCACAGACCACCCAGCACAAGGGTGCAGTTATTGGTTGGGGATCTCATCCCTACCTCCCCCTTCTCTTGATAAAAAAAACTATTGTAAACCACTAGCATAACATTTCATTTTTAAGCTTTAGAGAGGGTTTAACACCTGGCCATCCAATAACAGTGCAGTTAATAAGTTGTTTGTTTAGAGCCCCAGCATTGCAGATGCCAAGCCGCTGCCACCCAGGTGTGGAGGTGGGCTGTACGGATGCACAGTGTCAGGGGAATGAAGTGGCATTGTGTCCATTGGAGGCCTGCTTCAAGATTCTGCACCTTTTGAAGGTCAAGGTCAGGACAGCTCCACCTCTGGAGTGAGAGTAGGGTGGCGGCTCTTCCTCCCTTCTATAGGCATTTAGCCCGCAAGGCCTCTGCTGCATTCTACCAAGCCCATATTTCAGCATCCACCCTGTAACACAAACAGAGCTCCAACATTAAATGCAGCAAAGGTAGGGAAATTATTTGTCACACTCTACTCAGGCTACTGGAGTACACAGAAGTGCACCAAAGCATCTTTACCATATAGTGTTTAAGTCAGTCATTTGTAGCTTGCCTTCAACTGTTCAGAAGTGAGGCAGATCCTACAGTTTCCAGTCGAGTTGGATAAGGCTTCTCAACCAAGAGGGATGCTACCTGCTGAGGCCGCTCATCTGATGTTGCAGAGTTTGTTGTGAGGGTCTCGCCACACCATTTAGAACCACTCGTTCTCTCTCTCTCACCCCACCACACAAAATTTACTGTTAAATGAAAGTTGCCTGTCCCTCTGGCAGGTGGGAGGGAGAAATGGGTGGCACCTCAGCCTGGAGAAATCCATGTTGGTCTTCAAGCTGAAAATGGGGCACTCGGCCTCAGCAAGCCCAAATTCCAGGAAAAAGGAGGAAAAGCACACCAAAGAAAAAATGCAAATGTACTCAGTCTGTTACCTTCTGGGTTTCTGGGCGGCCTCCAGCCTCACCATTGCCCCAGCTACACATCCATCACAGTAAGCTTTCAATAGCTGGCTTCCTTCATCCATTGAGACAACCCAGCAGCTCTGCTATCTGTGTGTACTCTGCAAAACTCCAGCATCTCCGATGCAGACTTAAAGTTATGCTGGCCTCCATTATGTCACACCAAGAGGATGGCCATTTATAGCATGCTGTGCTGTACACCCACCTTTTTCAACCTCCTTGACAGAGTCAGATTGCTTGTGGGTGCCCATTATTTCATGCTGGAAGTCATGGAGAATGGAGATAGTTGTCCTATCCCATCTCAGGTCCTTTTTCTCTCTGGCCTGTTTCATGAGGGTGTCTTTGTCTTGGAACCTGAATAGATATGGTTTTGGGTCTCCCCACAGGAGTCGGAGGCACCTGCAAGGTCTGATGTGCCTGCTCAAACTCAGTGGGGGCTTTGCAGTCTAGTTCAAGTATTTGAGGTCAGGTAACACACTCCAGAAGACTTTGATTGGATTATTGCCTTCGACCTTTTTGGCAAACCCAGTGATCCATACATTATTTCTCTAACTGTGCACGTCAAGGTATAATATCTTTTTTTTGCAGTCTTGTCATTTCCCACATATTGTCAAAACTTCTGGACTTGATTTCTTCCACTTTATCTTCCAACTCCCAGATACACTCCTCTTCCTCCTCAAATCTCTTATCCATTTTGATTATTGCAGCTTTTATGATATGAATCATGCCTTTTATTTCAGAAAATTCTCTGGTTATTTTTGCATGCTTCTCGGCAGGCCACGCAGATAAACCATAACTGGGGCCTGCACTTGCTCGCCATCTCTGGGGAGCTTAAAGTGAAACTGTCACTGATCTGTCCTCATTTAAATGGCGACTCAGCTTGGTTTCAGTGCACCAGCATGTTCTTGGCGCTGTTACCTTTACCTTCCATCAGTTCAAATGCAATAAAGCTTGGTTATGTCAGGATTTTGATGAGTTTTTGTAGATCAGGAAAACAGAGCTCTGGACCTATGTGGCCATATTGATCACTACTCAACAGTGCCCCCCAGAGTTCACCTATTCCTGTTGCTAATTCCCCATTTAAATCATAGTCATGATTGTGACAGCACCATCTCTAGATGTGGAAATTACTATGGTGTCACAAGCAGGGGATTAATTGTTGCACCACAATTTACTGCCAGAACCTTTGCTGCAAAACCACAACCTATGCTAGCCTGAAAGGGGGTTACATACCCCTCCAACACTAGGGCAACTCCAAGTGCACTTGTACCTGGAAGGGGCAGTTCATCATGCTAATGGCATGCAGTGCTATTCATAAAGCATAGTCCCCTCCATCACAGGGAAAGTGGTGGTAAACACTTGGTGTTCAAAAACAGCTGAGAATAATGATGAAAATGTGGGGGATAGCCACTTCAAATGTAAAAAAAAAAGATGCCAAAGAAAATTCAAGGGGGTGTGGGAAGTGATATCTTAAAAGACAGCTGAACAAAGGCACTCCAAAACAGTATAAGAAGTTATAGGTCATTGGCATGATGGCATGGTGGTAGTGCTACTGTCTGCCAGCCCAGTGACCCAGGTTCGGGAATGAGTTAGAACTGCTAGGAGTCAGGGGGAGAGGACTGAGCAGCCAGAGGACTGCTTTCTACTCCCCAGGAGGGTGGGTTGTGCTTCCTGCAGTGGGCCTGACACCCAGAGGAGGCTGGGCGCCAGGGCAGCTGGGAAGTCCAGTAGGGCACGGAGATGTTGGCTACACTACATGTCATTGCATGCTGACAGGAAGGGAGTAAATGGGTGGAAAAGAATATCCTGCCTTGTATGATGAAGTCATCCCTCTCACAGGCCTGGCACCATTGACAAGGCATCCACACTGCATCCTGCTTCGGGGGGGACAAGGGCAAGTCCCGGCCCATTTCCGCAATGAAGGCTAAGTCATGGGGACATTAGTGTAAGACTGATGGGGTGGGTGACTGGATTGGGAAGGCCACCAAGATAGGGGCCAGCAGGATAGGAGACAAATCAAAGTGAAGAACATATTATTGTTATATTTTTTCATGTTGTTTTTCTTGACCATGAAAGGAGGGCTAGACAATTCTACCTATTTTCAGCCTGGTGCTTGGGGAGGGGGGGATACAAATGGAGACCAACTGAAATTGGTGGTATTTCTTTAATGAGTGGGGACATTTGGCAAGGACACCAGGGAAATTCCCCTATTCTTTTCAAGAAATGCCATGGAATCTTTAATGTCCACCTGAACCACCAGAACAGGCAGATGGAGCCTTCGTTTAATGTCTCATTCAAAAGACAGCACCTCAGGAGTGCAGCACCCCCCTAATGCTGCACTACAGTGTGAGAACTGGTTTTCACCCCAAGTTCCTGGTATGGGGCTAGAACCTACAACCTTCTTATCTTCTGGCCTCAGAGGTGAGTGTGCAACATGCTGAGCCTTTGAGACTACTGCTGAGCCAATGACACTATTTCTGAAAAAAAGGTATAGGTCAATATTTTTCACCGGAACATGCACTGCTGCTTTAAATGTAAACTTTTAGAAGTTGTAGAATGCTGATATTCTATAAATTATCTGCTGTATGATTCTGGTTGATTAAGATGCCCCAACACAACAGCAGACCACTTCCACACACAGCAGGTGATTGGCAGCTATAAACCATGCATGACAGCACTTGGGTCATTGAAATCCATTGTATAAAATGTAACATCATACACTGTTAATCACAAATGAGATTGGAGAATCCATTAACATGACTGGCCAAAATGTGTCACCTGATCACAAATCAAAATGGCTTTGGGTCTTGTTTACATAGTGGAAAAACAAGACATTTTATTAGCATAATAACATAATCCAGGGTGTGTAATAAAGTTTTGTTTCGGTATTTATGCTCCCCAGCGGGCCACAGCTGCTCATCAGCCAGCATACCAGACTCTGGGGATGTTCAGGAGCTTGTAATGCCTTGCGCGTCCTCGCGGACCCCCAGAGCCTTCATCCTGATGTAGCCTCCATCAGTTTCCTGGTTTTCTCCCTGTTACCCCAGACCCCAGAAGCCGGATGCACATGGAGGCACGTATGCACCCCATGGCTCTGGTGACGGCCCCATCCACCCTCCCCCGGCTTAATGCCAGGTTCTCCCCGTGGCATGGCACTGCCACCTATCCTCCACCAGGTTGCAGTCAAGCACCAGGAAACCCCACATCCCTCCCCAGAGAGAAGAGCTGCCTGTCAGCTGTTCAATCTGTCTCTCGTCCCCTCCCCCCCGCGGCTGACCCCTGGCAGCCTGAGCTCGCTCTTGAACCAGGGTCACCGGCGTGGCCTGAGGCGTGGGTCCAGCACCTCAACCCTCTGTGCCACCGGGCCGACTAGAATAAAGTATTCTGATGCATGTTCCAGGGTGTAAAGCACTCAGCCATACTATGTCCCTCACAACACCCAGGGGCCTGCACTGAAATACTTTAATACGTGCCCTGGAGTGTGCTATTTTTTTATGTATTTCTAAGCTCTTGGAGGAAAGCTTAGTTTATAAAAATGTTTTATTTAGCAGATTGTAAAAAAGTTCAATTCTTTTTATGAGTGTGTATCTGAAAGTGGATACTTTTTAATTTATTGACTACTGCACATTTCCATGTGATGTTAAGCATGTGTCTTTAGTTTTGCTGCTATATATTGTGCTGACTGACTTTCATACATTTACACAAATGTTTTCTTATGAAACGTGGCAGGCAGCCTAAAATAACCCAAATGTTATGCCTAGGGTGTCTTACTTAAAATAAAATTGCTCAGAAAGAGGAAATGATGAATCTCTATGCACAGTAATTAGGGGAGAAACGTATCAACACATGACAGTAATCCCTCATCCATATATAGCAAAGTAAACGCAAATGAATACTTGAAATGTGCTTGGAGTATTTTAACAAAAAGAAATGTAACGTACAATTTTATAAAGGGTGATTGATGATTTATTGCTTAAAATATACATAGATTCTCTGGTTTGTGAAACCTTTGATTGTAAAATTGAAATAATTTAGAAGCCCACTTATCAAAACAAAACCTGTCAAATGCGTTTATTGTCCCCCATTGCCTGTCGGGATAAACTATCTGGGGATTATGTTTCCTTAGAGTTTTTTTGCAGAGATAATGAGAACAATTATACTGCCCCATCTGCAATCCATTAAACATGATTATGATTACTGACTTTCCTATCATTATTACTATTTGGAATAACTAACCCGTGGCACTGATTGGACTCCCAAAGCTCAGCTACAAGTATGTTTATATGATTTCCTGTCATCTTACCATGGTTCCTTCCCTTTCTTTCTCTGCCATTGTGAAACATACCAGCCCTCTGCCTAGTCTTCATTAATTATAGCAGCTCTGTAGGTTTGATTCCCAGTTGACCTGCATTTGCAGGTGCTTATAAAAAGAGCAGTCTGACCTGTTGTATAATAAATGTTACATCTTCTCAATTACAGGGAGATGGCATTCAGCCTGTAGCATGCAGGTGCGATGAATGAATCTTCAAAAGCCCTTTTCAATGCAATCCTTATGCAGACACAAAATTCATACCTTGGCATTTAAAAAAAACCAAAATTGTTGGGGGACAGTATTGAAAGTTTAACTTTTTCTTCAGTCTGGTTAATGCATTAAGCAATGTACAATTTATTTTATGCATTGTGAAATGGTAACCATACACATTCAGTATCTTTATGAGTACTTTAGGTTCTGATGAGTATGCCACATACTGAATATGCCAAATTCGTACGATGGCTATAAAGTGCATATAGGGCCCTATTCACAATGGTGCGGGTTGTATGCATGAAATAAGCATATAATGCCCATGTAGCTACATGGCCCCAGACAGGTGCAATGTTTGTGGTATTCATAACCACGAGCACCCTCCAGAGCACCTGTCCATGGCTCCCCCAGTGTGCAGCTGCATGGGGGTGGATCGCAGCTGTGCAGGGGGGTGGAAGATGGGGCACAGGTGGGCATCCAATGGGATGCCTGGCCTGGGTCCCATAGCAGATCCCCTGCTTCATGCAAGCAGGGGATTCTGGGCAGGTGTGGGTGTTGGGAAAAACATATGTATTGGCGAGTGCCCAAATGGTTATCCCCCGCCCTACCATGCAGCTACGTGGGCTGGGGCAGCACAGTGGGGGGAATCCATGCCCATCAGGCACTCATGGGTGTCATTGGTGGGGGTGCATAACAGTTACAGCAGGGTCTCCCCCTGCATAACCTACACCCCCCCTTGCATGGCATTTTTGTAGCAACTCCACTCCTTAGTGAATGGTGCATAGTGCAGGCACACACCCCCTGGCATGCCCCTGGACTGCATGTGGTGCATAATGTCATGGGTGGGCATGGATTCAGTGTGCAAGGCAACTAGCGCACCCATACTGAATGCTGCCAGGGGTCTGCTGGACCCTACTGCATGGCATTCAGTCATAGGCATGCCTACATGCTGCACATATGTGGTGCATAGGCTTTTGTGAATAGACCCCAGTGCAAGTATGCAGTATGATACCATATGCTGAATAGGTGTATGTCACATATGAGTGGTAGGATTTTTTTGGGGGAGGGGGGCCAGGAAAGGCACACTGAGCCAAAACTAATTTAAAGTACAACCAGAGAGCACAGGGCAGTTAAGTGAGTTGCTCAGGGTTATATAGTATGCAAGTGGCAGTTGTTGGTTTCAAACCATGGCCTCCTGGGTCTCAGTTTAGGTACCTTGACTCCGGCTGGTGCAGAACACTTCAGCCAGGTTGTTATCTGATACAAACATCTTTGATGATCTCACACCAGTGCTGTGCAAACTGCACTGCCTGCCAATTAGATAGTATAGTTTTGAATTACAGTTAGATAGTTTAGAAAAGACAGGACGAAGGATGAGGGGAAGGGGCATTGTCTTATGTTAGAAATGCTTTGACTGTAGAACCTCTGAATAATTCTAATCCTGCACACTGTCATTGCGAACATCTCAATATACAGTACAGGTCAAATTAGGTGTATCTAAAAAACTGACAATTTATTGCATTTACAGTCCCCCGAAATATAACACTCAAGGGGCCAGATTTTTGAAACACCAAGACTGCCACAAACCCCTGGCGTTTTGAAAATGTGGCACACAGTGCTTGTGGCAATCTCTGGCTGTCAAACAGGATTTTCAATCCCTTGCACCACACACTACACCTTAGACCACATTTTTGTGGTCTAGCATGTGTGCTACTCCTGGGGGCCTTTGTTACAGAGCTTGCACCAGATATCTGGCACAAGCTGCCATAAATCTTGGAAACTGTCACAACTGCGCCTGAGATTGGAAAATCGGGCACAGTTGCGGCAAAGGGGGTTGGTGCACCACCAAAACCCAAGTCCCGTGGTGCACGGCTTGACGCAAACCCTGCGCCACCTTTTGAAAATCTGGCCCAAGGATTTTATGAATTTGTTGATTTGGTGTCTAACCATGGTAAACAGAAATTAATTGTTGCAGGGGATTTCAATATTAACTGGAAGAGAATGAACTCTAGTAAATATAAAAATGCTTTGTTTGTTTCTGGATTACAATGACTGATCACTACCCCTACTCGTCTTAATTAAATATCTAGCATACATACACTACTTGACTGGTTCCTTACAAATAGAAAATATCACGTTATAGCTGGTGGTTGGTCTCAGATTGCATAAGTGATCATCACCCTATTTTTGAAACCTGGAAAAATGGGGATAGGAATAAGCCCCCCACCCAAAAAAAAAAGATTTTGGAATTTAGGAATTATTCTAAATTAGATACCCCTGATTTTTTATAGATTATCTGATGTGGACTGGTCCTATCTAAAACTAATACCAGATATAGATTGTGAGTGTGACTTTTTCATGAAAACCTTTATGGAAGTAATAAACTCCTGTGTCTCAGTAACTAGGAGAAGAGTGAGTGGAAGGCATCTAAATGGTTAAGTTACAATCTTTTTAAATTGACGAAGGCTAGGGACGCTGCCTGGTTTACTTAAAAAGAGAGTAAATCGATTCATTATCTAAATGAATATAGGAAAAAAAAGAAGCATCTGTAAAAGGGAACTAAAATTAGCAAAAGTTAATTACTTCAAACAACAGGTGGAGAATGTGTCTAATCCCCCCAAAATTTGGAATTCTATTACAGATCTTCTTTCCCTTACTATTGTTAATTGTTCAAGTATGTCTAAAACGGGTGAGTTACTTACCTGTCTGGCAACAACTGCTGATGAATTTAACTTACAATTTACAAATCTGAATCATTATCTGGAAGTTTAAATGGAGAAGTGTGTGCTAATCATGAGGTTACACTAGAGATGTCTAGTTTCTATTTAAAGACAGTGAGCAGAGTAAAGGTTTTACATCTACTTAAAAAGACAAAACCTGATAAATCTCCTGGTTGTGACAAATTGCCTCTGAAACTTTTGACTCTTGCAGCATCTGAGATAGCCTACCCAACTAGTATTTTATTTAATTTGTCTTTCCAACTTGTACAGGTACTGAAATTGTGGAAAAAATTGTATGTCATTCCAGTTCATAAATCTGAAAATTTGACTTCTGTAATTATCAACCTATTACCATACTTTCAGCCTTGCCTAGGTGCAAGTGAAAATAGTTTAGAAACAATTTAACAATTACATTAAGATGCATGATATCATCTCCACTAATCAACATGGATTGGGGGGGGGTGTCAAGCACCAAGACTGCCTTGGTTAGGTTCACAGATGCAATTCACAGGACTTCTGAGGCAGGTTGTCTCACTGGGGCTGTGTTCATGGACCTAACCAAGGTATTCAGCTTGACTGACCATTCCTTTCTGATTAATCTTATTTAACATTAAGGGTCGAAGGTTAAAGAGATGTTGGAAGGGATCTGCCCTGATGGAGAACAAATTGTCCCTGAGGTCTCATTATAATGATTATCAGGGGGCAATCTCCTGAAAGAAGGCAGACTTTTTGTCTAGGGAGATTTCTGTGGCAAGGAATAGATCAGCTCAGCTCTTCTGCACAGTAGATGGGCTATTACATTCAGCCTGTCTCCACGTGGGAGGAGTAGGTTTGAGCACACTGTGCAAAGAGTTTGCTCTGCTCTTTGCTGACAAAGTGTGCTCTATCAGAGCAGAGATGTCCTCTGGCATCACTCATAGGGATTGCTGGGTTCATCCTGAGACTTGTCGGAGCACTCCTCTTGTGTGGGCTGAGTTTGATCCAGTTGGAGTGGAGGAGGTGGTGAAGATTGTCTTGAGGCTATGACCAATACAGTGTGATCTGGACCCAGGCCCAAACCAACTTTTAGTCAGATATTTGGACCTGATTGGATCTTTAGTGGCTGAGATCATTCGAAGTTCTCTGAGGAGTGGGGTCTTTCCATCAGCCTTAAAAGAGGTCCTGGTTAGGCCCCTACTGAAGAAACCCTCATTGGACCCAGATTGCCTCAGCAACTACAGACTACTACTCTAACCTCCCATTTTTAAGGAAGACTGTAGAAAAAGTGGTGCCATCTAGCTCGAGAAGTGTCTCACCTCCTCCTCCTCCTCCATTTATGAGTCTTTCCAGTCTGGGTTTAGAGCTGGGCACAGTATGGAGACTGCTTTGGTGAAGGTGCTCAATGATCATCTGATGCCGAGAGACAGGAGAGAGTGTACTATCTTGGTCCTCCTAGATCTCTTGGCAGTGTTCGACACTGTGGACCATGAAGTGCTGCTTGACCGACTGCGGTACTGGTGTGGCCTGTCTGGAAATGTCATCAAATGGTTCAGGTCTTACTTGACAGACAGAGTGCAGATGGTGACAATGGGGTTATCTTCATCTAACCTGAAGCCTCTGCTCTGTGGAGTCCCACAAGGATCGGTCTTGTCGCCCTTGTTGTTCACGGTGTATATGCTGCTGTTTGGAGACGTTATCAGGTGGTATGGGCTGGGTTTTCATTGCTATGCTGATGATACACAGCTATACCTGTCCTGTGCACTGAGTAACCAGATGGCAGTGTCCGTATTTAATAACTGCCTGGACCAGATCGGGACTTGGATGACTCACAACTGGGTATGACTCAACTCTGACAAGACTGAAGTGTTGGTGGTGGACTCAAGTTGTGGTGGTGGTGGAGGAGAAATTTGGGAGACCCCCCTAGTCTTGTACTGGGAGAGATCCCATAGACCTCCTCCACACGGATGAAGGATCTGGGTGTGATCCTCGATGATGGCTTGACATTGGATACTCCAGTGTCAGCAGTCGTAAAAAGTGGATTTTACCATCTGAGGAATATCACCCGGATCCGGGACCTTATACCATCTAAGAACCTGACCACACTGGTACATGCTTTTGTCACATCCAGGCTAGATTACTGCAGTGCCCTGTACCTAGGGCTATCTGGAGGCAATCTCCACTGGCTGCAGCTGGTGCAGAACGCAGCAGAGAGGTTATTGTTGGGTTTATGAAGGTTTGATCATATTACACCTGTCCTGAACTGCACAGGTTGCCAGTTAGGTGGAGGATTGTCTTCAAGGTCGCATTACTGACCTAGAAGGCCCTACACAAAGAAGGACCAGTCTACCGGCAAGATCTCCTCGTGCCCCATCATCCATCCCAGGCTCTCCATCCCGGCAAGGGTTGCCTCCTTAGGATTCCCTGAGTTAGGCTGTGGAACACGGGTGACCATGCATTTTCAGTTTCTGTGTCTACCCTGTGGAACTCACTGCCTAACCATCTTTGGGAGGCACTCTCGATGGAAACTTTTAAAAAGGGTTTAAAGACCTTCTTATTTAACCAGGCTTTTAATTTATACATATACATGTTTTAATGATTTATTTTAAAGTATAGTGATAGACAGATTTCAAGCCTTTTGCTGCTAGCTCCATTGTATTAGTGTATGGTTTTTTGATTATTGTTGTATGTTTATACTGTGTTTTTAAATTGGTGGCTTGGTTCAGGGATTACCTTTCTGACAGATCACAATGTGTAAAATTTCGGGGAACAGTATCATCTTACAGGAGAGTTCAGTATGGAGTCCATCTTCCAGTAGTGCCATTTGGCACCCAAATCATCTGTTGGTTAACATGACCCAACATAGCCACCCATGATGGAATGAGTTAAATTCTAGTACTTGTCATCCAAGACATATGGTGAAAAATGTGCCATACAAGCCAGTTTCTGAAAGTAAGATGCATATGTACAGAAGAAGAGCTTAATAATTACACATACTTTAAGTGACAGGTGCTATTTACTGGAAAGAGGCTACAGTGAATTTCTTTGGGATTTTACTATTAAAGAGGTCAGGGAGGTTAGTAGGTCAGATGCACTGAAAAGAAAATCTTGCATCACTGTAAATAATGCACCCTCCAAATGTATCACCACTTTCAATGTCTGTGTACTGTATTCAAAGTGAAAGAGGTACTTTTTAAACATATGAATATTTTACAATCAGAAATATTGCCCAAAGGAAATGTGTGGGGATCATTCTAGGATGGTTTATGTTGGATTACATAATCTTGGGGATGATCTCACATACAGTATAAAACCACTGCCAAATGATTGTTTTAGGTGTGGATCTTGCAGACACCTTAAGGAAATTAGATTGTCAAAAGATTTTTTTAATTCAGCATCAGGTAGGATTGAAACTTGAGACACTTTATGAATTGTAATGCTAGTGGTATCATCTAGGCAGTATGCCGTGTACAAGGCGACCATGATTGAGTGCTTTCAAAAAGGGTGACTCAATCATGGTGCCAGTATACTGAAACTACCTGGCAGGGTAGCGACCAAATACGGGGGTAGCGAGTACAGCTACGAGATGTCACTGTGTGTATATATATATATGCATGGGGGGGACCACATCTTGCGACAGGCAGAAGGGGAGGGAGAGTATGTTGGGTGTAGTGTGGCAGTCAACTGCCAAGCTGGCCATGTGGCATGGTGAGTAGGTGGTGAGCTGGGGTTGGAAGGGTGCCGGATTTGATTCTGGGCACGGTAGTTTTTTTGCATTGGGTCAGGGTTTTTTAATTTTTATTAAGTTTTACACATACCCCCGACACACCTTCTGAAGTTAAGAATCTTTAAGTAGGGGTTTGCGTAGGATGCAGCCCTCCACATAACACAGAAAACCAGTCACCGGATTTCTAGTCACTGCGAGTGTACATCGCTGTAATTCATTTTTGGTGATGTACATACACCCAAATGGCGATCGCTATTCCACAGTCACTGTTATGACATAAAACCCATCTAGGCTGTGATATGCTCCTGTGGCTTTTATTATATACGGGCTTTTATTATACACATGACCTAAAGGTCCATTTGCAGGCATGACCTGGATACACTCGACCATAGTTGAAATAACAAGGTAAACATAGATTAACATAGAACTGGTAGAAATTAGCAATTCGTGAAATTCGTCAAATTTTGCAAATTGTTGTGGAATGTCACAGATTTTTTTAAATTATTTAATTGGTCACAACATAACCATTCTTATAACTAGAGACCTGGGGCAGGATTCACAAAGAAAGCCGAAATTCCCGCAGCTACAGGAAAAACGCTTGCTGCAGTGTAGAAACGCAGCTGCGCTGTATTCTCAAAGAAAACCAGTGCAGCTGCAGATTTCCATAAAAAGTGCTGCAGGTGTGGCAATTTAGCTGCTGCAGGATTTGCACAAGTGCTGCGAATCCGCAGCGGTGGAGGCTGTGAAGGCACAACAATAGGGAACCACAGTAGCTGAAGCAGCAGACTGTAACAGTGCTGCTATAATATGAAGCTGACAGCACACACAGAGACCAGCAACTAGTCCCCAACTGGGACCACAGCAGCACCACAGGTACCTGTGATACCTTGGCACCACAGTGGCTGACTGTCCTTGCTGGTCGTTCCTCCCTGGGGTGTTCCTGTAGCCAGCGGGGGGGGGTAGCACTCACTGTTGGCTGGTCAGGCTCTACTGCTTGTGGGGCTCTGTCATGGGCTACACTGTGTCTAGTGGATGATGCCTGTTGCCACAGCATGGCAATGTATGCTTTCAGTGCTGTAACATCAGCCACTGCTATACTGTCTGAAATGCTGTTACCTGTGGTACACCTCCACCTTAATTGATTCCAATTGCTGGGGCACTACGGCAGTGTGCTGAGGGAGAGTTACACCTCATTCCACTGTGTGTAACATTCTTTCCTCAGCTGCGGGAAAAACCTCGATGTGAATAGCCTTTCAGGGCTGTGCCTTACTTATCCTCACACCTTTTTGTCCTGAGGGACTTTGGCAGCTGCACTTTTTTCCACAGTAGATAGTGGTTTTTCCTGCAGCTGTGGGGGTTTTTGTGAATAGCACTTGGAGCAAACTCCCCTTTTTTTCCATAGCTGAGGGAGTTTTGGGGACTTAGAGAAGGTTTTGCACCTTCTGAGAGCTTTGAGAATCCTGCCCCTGACCTTTGGCATGTTAATGTATGTAGTGAGTCCTAAGGGAATGCCAAGTGTCTTGACATTTGTATAAATGGTTTGGGACTTATAGGGCTCAAAGTCTGGAAATGTAGTATTTTTTTGAGAAATTTCTAAAAATATTTCTCTGCTTACAACTGAGCCACAAATCTGAAGCTAGATAATTGAACATTTATATGCATATGTTCTTGGAATGGTATTAGAAAATGCTGAATGCGGAGGTAGTTGGCTAAGTAAATTGTAAGTTATGTTGGTTCATAATTTCACAATTTAATTATCTGTTAACTTTTGTGATAATTTTTTAAATATTTGAATGCTTGTAGCTCTACTGCTATTGCAGGTATACACCCAAAGTTAGGAGTGCATACGCTGTGTCAGTGGGTCCTAGAATTGAACAAAAGTGGATAAATGTGGATCAGCAGGTTAAAATTTATACTGCAAATATCAGAAACTATTGATTGACAAAATTTGCTCAAAAATTCATGGACATGTAACAAGTAATGCTACTGGAATCCCACTTGAGGAATTGAACTTTCACAATGCACTTATCACCACTGAATCCATTTAGCTGTGCTGAGCATCTTGCAGTCCTGTAATTCCTTTCCGGGTGACTATTTTGTCCCCCCACCCTGCTTGTTTCTATGACCTTGACCATCTTGACTTGCCTAACTTCTGTGCTTTAATTCTGTCCCTGGTTATATATTCAGATTTTTTTTTGAGTAAATTATTGAAAAAAAATGTATAATAATGAGTTATAATTTAGTGTATTTATTATCATGTTTATTACATTGCTGGTTTTGTTGATTTGAATGTGTACGGTGCCCAGAGCCTCAGGGATGGGCATCTTTTTAAATAAAATTTGCCTTGCCTTGCCTTGCCTGCCTTGGACTTAGTGGACCTGCTTGTCACCCTGATTTCTCCTTAGTTTTCACAAACATGGTCCCTTCAAAAAAGAGCCATCTGCTCCCTTTCTAGTAGGACCAAAACCTTTGGAATTGCCAGCATTTCTCCTTGTTTCCCCAGTCACGTTTTTGTCCCATCTGTGTGAGTTCCTCTGTGTTCTGGACTTCCAAATGCATTAGGTTTTCACACCAGTCAATTCTGTGGAGTGTAATTCTCATACAACCTGGTCGCAAATCAAGATTGGCCCAGTATATTTCCTTGCACTAGCTGGTGGTTTTCTTTTCTTTTGCTACTCAATCTGATTGCCCTTCCCTTGGTGAACCCATGCATCTAACTCCTACCACTGGTGACTGCTGCACTAGCCACTTCCCCTATCCTACAATTAAAATCACCCGAACGTCCCTATTTATTGACATGACCATATCCCCGCCCTCTTCACAGAACTACAGTCTACCTTGGCTTGGTTACCGATCACATTCATTTGCCTTGTAGTACAGGCTGGCAAATCACCTTGTCTGCACTAATATCATGGCCCTGCAATGTCCCTCCAACACTACTGTGATAGTGATGCCAGCATCAAGCTCAAGCATCACTAAAGATATATGTAGGCTTGACAGGATTCGATATATATCAGTAACAGTCGATAAGCATTGCTGATGAGCGAATTCCTAAAACTGACGAAAAAAATTTTCCATCTCTATTAAACTATTTTTGTAAACTGTTCTTCTGATATTTCTGCTGGTGCTGTTTTATAGTATAATACATTTTTTTATCTTTCCCACCCACCCAACTCGGATCACTCAGCATTCCTAATCATGATCCCTCCACTACAGCTTACAGGACTGTTTACTGATTCTAATTGCCGTTCTCCCAGAGATACTCCCCAGAGGATACCACAGCTGTGACGTGCGGTGAGGGCAAGGATGTGAAGCAGCCCTCTTCAATCTGTGTTGCCCAGGTACTACTCCACTTATGCTCCGGTGTTCAAGGTGCTGGTCTCTGGAGGTCAAGGAGCTAGCACTAGCAGCCTTCTCTGCCTCCCCCCATGTGATACTTCAATAACAAGTCATGTATGGATTTATTTTAACATTGAAATAAATTGTAAGATTTTACAGAGAATGTAGAATTTCAAGCATCTGTGACTGTTATTGTCAAAATAATCAGGAGGAAGGCTATAAAAGAAATGTCGATTTTATTGGTTGAAATTTAAAAAAAATTAAAATCAAATCCTGGGAAGCATAGATATATGGCATATGCCATGGGCTGACTAAAAATATCACATAGAAACATAGAAATTTCTGGCAGAAAAGGACCCTTTGGCCCATCTAGTCTGCCCAATACCCCCTCCCTGTCTGGTTTATCTTACCCACTTCATTCCATTCCATTTTTAGTTTTATTTAACCCCATGTAGTTGTCCTAAGCCCTCTTGAATTGGCTCACTGAATCTACCCCCACCAACCATTCTGGCAGCCTAACCCAAGGACCCACAACTCTCTCAGTGAAGAACTTCCCCCTCCTAGTTCCCCTAAATCTGCCTCCCTCCAGTTTGAATACGTGTTCCCTAGTGGATTTGTTTTCACTCATACTGAATATGCTTCCTTCCTTCACCTTGTTTATTCCCTTCAGATATTTGAAGATTTCTACCATATCCCTCCTTTCCCTCCTCATCTCCAGTAGGTATAAGTTTAGCTCCTCTAGTCATTCCTCGTATGACCTCTGTAGTCCCTGAACCATCTTGGTTGCCCTTCTCTGGACCCTCTCCACTCTGTCTCTGTCACCCTGTAAGTGTGTCTTCCAGAACTGAACCCTGTATTCCAGATGTGGTCTGACCATAGTTTTGTATAGTGGCATGATCACCTCCTTCCTCCTACTTGTAATGCCCCTCCCTATGCACGCAACATTCTGCTTGCCTTCCTCACCACCTTGTTGCATTGGTTCCCAACCTTCAGGTTATCTGAAATGATGATCCCCAAGTCCCTTTCCTGCTTTGTTGTCTCAAGTTCCTCCCCTTCCAGCCAGTATTTTACCCTTGGGTTCCTACACCCTATGTGCATAATTTTGCATTTTTTTGCATTGAATTGAGTTACCACTTCCCTGACCACTCCTCCAGTCTGGACAGATCCTCCCTCATTTTTCCACCCCTCCCGGTGTGTCCAGCCCATTGCATATCTTCGTGTCATCTGAAAATAGACACAACTTCCCATTCAGGCTATCTGAAATGTCCCCGATGTATATGTTAAGCAGTATGAGGCCCAACACGGATCTATGGGGAACCCCACTCATCACCCCCCCTTCCTTGGAGTACACTCCATTTACCACCACCGTCTGAGTTCTATGTACCAGCCAATTCTCCACCCAGTTTGTTAGTTTGCTCCCTACCCCTAAGCTGCCTAACTTGCTTATTAGTCTCCTGTGAGGGATGGTGTCAAAGACCTTCCTGAAGTCCAGATAGGCCACGTCACCAAACTGTGATTGAGGACATGCTTGTGGGGAGCACTGGATATCACCTAACAGACAAAGCCTACTTTCAGCCTGAACAAAGTAGACTTTACTCTGGCACAAGGGGGAAGGTAGAAAAATGATAAGTTGCCATCAGATGGGAGGGGAAGGGTGCTACTATTTATCTTCAATACAAATAATTTCACGGATTGAATGTACAGTATTTATGCCTAGTTTTATCTCTGGTACTTTGATAGCAAGGATAAGGGGTATAAGGGGGATAGCCTAAGCCAGGGGGATTTTGATTAACTCCAGGGGAGACCACAGAGTGATACAGACAGGTGGGAAGCAGAACTTACTTTGTGAAGTAGGAGATGGGGGTTGCTGTATAACAGTGAATTAAGTAATTAGAGGTGGGGGGTGTATATGGGGAAAAGCTGAGGATGATTATACACAGAGGGAGACATTACAAATTATCCTTGTTTGCAGTCTCAGAGGGGGACTGAGCTAAGACATGAAAGGCAAATGAGGCTGCAAGCTCCCTACCCTTCACTGGCTGTAGAAGACTACCTCACACCCCCCCCCACTCATACAGCTACACTCTGGAAAGGTGGGGATATGAGGATACTTGGAAACTGTCATTTCTATGAGAAGCTCCCCACCCCCTCCATATCACTCCCACACTTTCAGTGCATATAACATTTGGAAGGGAGAAGTACATGTGTACTCTGGAGGCCACTGCTGCAAGTACCCTTAAGAGCTGGACCACACTTTCCAACCTGGACCTCAGGTTCCCCAATGCATCCTCCTAATGTATGTGCCGAACCTTGGATAGCATCATAAGGCTGAAATGACCCATGATGTTGGTTGGCGAGTTCTTTTTTCTTCGCTGATTGGTTGCCTGTAGTAGTGTGCAGACCTCCACCAAGTTACGGGTTGATAGTGCTGCAGTGGGAGGACAGCAGAAGTTGGGCGGTAGATTTCTTGCCCGTTCTATAATGAGCAATCTCCCACTAGCAAAAGAGGGCCACACCACATCTACAGTGTTATAACCTACTATCCTTCCTCCTCCAGGTCTCCTGCTTACCTTCTGCCTTCGGTGAATCTCCCCACCTCCTATCACCGGTCCTTACTCTGATGTTCCCCTCTTCCCTGATGCCACCCCCTTCCCTGATACTCCCCCTCCTGTGCCATACTAGTCCTTCACTCATGCTCCATATTTGTGCCATCCTCACCCAGTAAGATACAATGCAATAACTGTATAGAACTTCTGCTACTGCAATAAAATAATGCAATAACCAAATGAACCAATGCAGTACTGTTGGGTCCCTACACTAAGCAATACAATTACTAGACTGTCAATGCTGTTAGGGCAGTAAGATGCCTTCCCTCAACAGTGCATTAAGGGTAAAACTGCAGATACCATGTTTCACAATGTAGAAATTGTATAGAACCATTAATACTGGTAGGTCCCTTGAATACTTTTTGATTTAGGAGACCAACTAGTGAAACCTGTTGCCCAAAAGCAGCTTTCTCATTTAAGTCTCTCAACCCTGAGTTCCCTTAGAGTCAAAAGCAGTGATCCTGCAGGCAAAAAGCAGTTTGTCCCTGAAGCCACTTGGCGCTTGAACTTTTGAACCCCTCTTACCCCCTTTTTACCCTTAGAGCCAAGATACTGTGCTTGATCTTATAGACAATAAGCTGCTTGCCCCTTTAAGTTCTCATGAGATTAGTCAGCTCTTCTGATGGTTGCCCCTTTAAGTTCTTAGGGGTTAGCTACTGTATCTGAAGGTCCTGGAATTGCATTGCTGCTTCCAATTTTTGTCCTCCTTGATTGGTTACTTCCCCTGTGCTACACCCTTACCTGCTCTGCCCAATCTGCAGCTTAATGTTCAAGCACATAATAGGATGCAGGTGGGAGGGTGGGACAAAATTTTAAGCTGGGAACTTGAAGGTAAAAACTCTAGATAGGAAAGCCACTGCTGTTGCTGCTGCTGTAGCTGTCTTGTGGCTCAGGATGGGAGGCGCCGCTGATTGCACTGCTGTTTCTGCCGGTGGAGCTGCCTTGTGGCTTGGGATGGGTGCTGCCACTCTTGATGGGAGCCATCTTAGGTTATCCTCCTGGGCTGGGGAGCATCATCTGGAAAGTCCTCATTTGTGTCGGGGCTGGGAGAGGGAGTCCCAAGCAAAGGGACCTAGTCCACCTCTCGTAACATTCACTGTTTTGTTTTTAATTGTAACAGAGGCCATTGTGATGTCATCAAGCATTGTGCAAACTGTTCTACCATTAGTTAAGAACTCCTTTGTGACCAGCCTTAAGTGGAAATGAATGCTGATGTTTGACCTAATATTTAAATAAATTATTTATTTCCCCTTTTGTCTGTCATACATAAAAGAAAATGCAATGTGCTCCTGGGAATGAGTTCTCACTCAGTGTGCCTATCCTGGTCACCAAATTTTAAATAAATAGATAAATAACTAGATAAAAATGTTATTCTCATAGTCATTATATAAATCCAAATGCTTCTGTCACAATGGCCTTAGTCACAACTAGTTGTAATGCTTGGTGTCACTTGGTGCCACTGTTTTCAAATGCTGTAACTATACATTGTTATCTACAGGGTTGTTAAAGTGTCAGCAGGTTGCACTGTACAGAAACAATGCTTCGCTTGCATGTGTCTCCATAAGTCATTTATTCAGTAAGCTTTAGTGGTTAGCTGGCATATTGTAAGAAGACAGGCTAGTGCATAATGGCAGCCTTCACAGTTTTTGATGGCTCTTCACACGAGAGAGTGACTGGAGGGGGCACTGTAGAGCCATCGACTAAGATGGCTACCTGATCCATAAGCTGCATACAACCATCGAATTTAAACGTGTTTGATATATGAATTTCAGCTGTTAAATTTTTATTGGAACCTTAGGGCCGGTAAATTATAAAGTGAAGAACCTGTTGGTGTGGTTGGAGTGGTTACTAACAAAGGATTTAAACAAATGTACCTCAGAGAGTGGCAGTCAGCCTTTGAGCAGACATAACACAATCCACCAGTCTGTATCAGTGGTAGAGCAGAGGGTGGAAGTAACAGAAATACTGACTGCAGAGACCAAATTCTTCTCGATGCAAGTTGAATCTGCAGCCATTTGGCAGGAGGACCATATAGCAACCCTAGAGAGACAAATGGCTCAGTTGTGGGACAAGGTCAACAACCTCGAAACAGAGATCATTGCAACAACCTCTGTTTTGTGGGCATACCGGATGGCTCAGAAGGGCTATGTATTAGTGAATTCTTATAGACTATGATCCCTAAGCTGTTGGATTTCTACTGGGGCATGCCATTAGAAGTGGAGGCCACTGCTGCATGTACCCATATGAGCAGGACCACACTTTCCAACCTGGGCCTCAGGTTCCTCAATGCACCCTCCTAACATGTGCCGAACCTCGGATAGCACCATATGGCTGAAGTGATCCACAATGATGGTTGAGGAGTTCTTTTTTCTTCTCTGATTGGTTGCAGGTAGTAGTGTGCAGACTTCCACCAAGTTGAGGGTTGATAGTGCTACAGTGGGAGGACAGCAGAAGTTGAGCGGCATTTTTCTTGCCCCTTCTATAATGAGCAATCTCCCACTAGCAAAAGAGTTCTGTTCATACTGAACAATGTTCTTTGTGTTAATGTTTCTTGTTACAGTTGGTCAAAAAGATTTCCTTCCTGATGATATCCAATTTGAACCTATATTGCTCACCAGATGCCTAACTGTTTCTGATCACTTAATTCTCTATAATCTGTCTCATAGCTTATCATCCCACTCAGCTTTCTATTTTTGCTTCCTAGCATTGGTTTTATGGTGGGACATTCTCAGGGGGAGGCACCACATGGTGCTGCTAAGATGGAGACAGTCTGGGGACCAAACATGAGCTGGTAAGATCTACAATTTTTTTTTGATTATGCATGTGGACAGGCAGGTAAAACTGGTTCTCAGATGGCAGAGCTAAAGTTGGTTTCCTGGAACGTACAAAGGGTAAATCACCTTATCAAAAGGAAGAAGATTTTCTCCTACCTAAATTCCATTAAATGTGACATAGCTGTGCTACAGGAGGCCCACCTTCTGAGGCCAGAGGTGAGGAAGTTAGAATGGGGGTGGGTGGGAAAATAATTTTCTAGTGTATATACCACAAAGAAGAGGGGTATCTCTATTTTGATCAGAAAGGGTATCGCTTTACAAATAGACAGGGAGGTTACAGATGAGGAGTAAAGGTGGATAGCACTGATGGGTAAAATTCAGGAGAAACCAATACTTATAGCTAATCTATATGGTCCTGATGTAGATGATGGCCCCTTCGTTTTGTCTTTGGCACAGATTTTGCAAGATATGGGCTCATTGAACACAAAGGTGGTCATAGGAAGGGGTTTTAACCGGGGATTAGACCCCATCTTAGATAGTACTTTTGTATACTCGGGGATGCCCTCAGACAAAATGGCCAGGAGGGCCCTAATGACAACATGTCAGGAGCATGGCTTGGCAGATATGTGGTGACTTAGGCACCCCACTGACAGGGGTTACACCTTCCGGTCCTCCCGACACCTAACATGTAGCCAATTGGATTACTTTTTAGTGAGCTCCAAAAATACACATGAAGTAATAGATGCAATATTACAACCTATTTCCATGTAAGACCAGTCTCCAGTGACACTCACCCTGGTACTGGCTGACAGGGCACTGGGTCAGAACAGCGCTAGTCACAATAGCATGGTCAAGAACTGCATGGTAAACATGCCGCTACTTTATGTTTGGCAGGGGACTATGCCCCCTGCACCTCCCTATGTGGGGGCTCTGCCCCCCGTTCCCCCAGACTAATACATCCTAACTCTGGGGGGAGTGGATCACGGGGCAAGAAGAAAATTGTGGGGCCATGGAATTCTGTTTCTATGTCCCCTTGTAAAAATAACTTAGGTCCCAATAGGCAGAATCTAGAGAGACCAGGATTAGAATCCTGGTCTCCACTGCCACCTGGCCCAGCGGCTGCATGCCTCAGCCCTCCACACTACAGGAGCAGCTTGACCAGCCTCTAGAATTCTGCTGCCCTTGTCCTGTGGTAGCACCATGGACAGCGACCAGGGGAGCGCTTACTGCAAGCACTGTCAATCCCCTTTTGCTGTTCATGGCAGCACTATCCAAACTAGCACTCTCTTTCCTTGCACTGTTCTGGTAGCACTAATCTAACTGGGTACCAGCTGACAGTACAACTAAGTTACCAAAATGGAGGCTTAACCCTCTCTTGCTCTAGAAACTGGATTTTGTGAACTGGTTGACCAAGAAAATACAGGGTTTCTTTGAAATCAACGCTTCTCCAGAACTGGAAGAGGGGGTGATGTGGGGTGCTTTCAAAGCATACATTCAAGGCTGCATCATGAGCTTCGCATCACATGAAAACCATAAATGGAGGCAGGAAATAGATCTGTTAACATCAGAACTGAGGAAGGCTGAGAAAAAAATACAATGTTCAGGCTGCCAAGTTAGAGATAGAATTTAGATTTTTTTTTTGTACCCTCTTTTTTCTGGGCAGGTCCTCCATCAAGCTCTGCCCTGGCCATTGCTCCCAGGCTCCCACAATCCGTCAATCCCCTCATACTCCCGGTCACCCCGGAATTTCGAAATTTGGCCCTACTTAAATATAAGCTCAACACTTGCATACCCAAAAAGCTGAGAGGGCATTGTTCTACCTGCATCAGCAATATTGGAAACAAGAAGAGAAAGCCAGTAAATGCATGGCATACTATCTGAAGAAAAAGCAGGGAGAATCTCTGATCCCTATACTTGCATACCTGATGGAACCCCTTCCTCAAACTCTTCCCATATTATGGGAAGGGTTTGTTGCTAAGTTCTGGTTTGGAACTCTCCCCACCTACCTCTCCTGCCATCTTTCCCAAGCAACCACTTCAGACTACACCCTTCACCACAGAGACCCACGTACTTTCTCCATCACTCGCCCCCACTCTGCCGCTAGCCAATCCACCTTCTCCTATCCTCTCCCACTATTATAGAATATACTCCCCTCTGATCTTCACTTATCCTCCTCATTATCCTCCCTCAAAAGACTCCTAAGACTTCTCTCCGCCTCAGTGCACACAGTGCTTGCAATCCCCCTCTCCGCCTACCCAAACAGCCTCCCCCCTTAGAAGCCTGTACTTTGTAGTTCACTTTCACCACACTCCCTATGCTTCCAGTGTAGAGCTGTGTCCTCTGCCTCTGCTTTCACTAGTCAACATGCTTTAAAGCATTTTTACTTGTTTGTCCTATGCCTGAATTAAATTTTGAAGTTGCATTCTGTACTGTGACCATTTTTATTACTGTATTTGTGTTATCTTTATTAAGTATGGCTCTTGTAACCGTGACCCTTTTTAATTGTTTTATACACAGTTTATCTCCTATGTAACCCTGTTCCCTGGTTGCACCTGGAAATGAGCCTTGGCTCAGTGTGCCTTTCCTGATTATCGAAGTTTAAATAACTAAATAAATAAATATCAATTCCACATTTACAAAGTTCTACCAAGAACTGTATACCTCTCAAGGGGCCCTCACGCGGATTCATTAAACCAGTTTTTAGGAACAGTCCACCTTTCCCAAGTCTTGCTAGAGATGTTCGCCTACTTGGGCAGTCCTTTGATGAAACAGGAGATAGGAGTGGCCATTAAGGTCTTGACCAAAGGCAAAGCCCTGGAGCCAGATGGTTTGCCAGCTGATTTTTATCAGGCCTTCTCTGATTCCTTGGTTTCACCCTTACACTCTCTGTTCTAAAAGGCAATGCAAAAGGGGGCACTTTCTTCTACTGTGCAGCAGGCAGTAATTATGGTAATTCCCAAACCCAATAAGGATTAAGTGTTCTGTACCAATTACTGCCCAATATCCCTCCTGAATGCTGATGTAAAGATACTAGCAAAGGTGATGGCATCCAGGCTGGAGCAGGCTCTACCTACCATCATACATAAATCCCAGGCTGGATTCATGAATGGTAGGCATGGAGCTGACAACACGAGATTCCTAATCAATGTACTGGCTCAGCCCAAACAGAATCAGGGTCCTCCACCTTGACAGCTATTGATGAAGAAAAGGCCTTCGATTCTGTGGAATGGAGCCATCTGTTTAAAGTCATGGGGAAGATGGAATCAGGCCAAAACTTTATATCTTTGGTCAGAACACTTTATGCCTCCCTGGAAGCAATGATCCTTACAAACTGGTTACTATCCTCCCCTTTTACATTATTTATTTATTTATTGAAATTGTTTCACCAGGAAAAGCATGCTGAGCAACAAACTGCTTGTCTCCAGGTGTGACCTGGGGGGAAGGGGTACAGTGGAGAGGATATCACGCAGGTTATCGTACATACATTTGACAGAATACAGAAGCAAGGTTAACATTAGTACACGAACAGACATGGTAATGATAAACAATGTGGATACAGTTTGGACTTGATACAAGAATATATAACACTGAGGGATATAAGTACAAGGGCTGGCTATCAATGGGACTTACGCATGAAAATTGAGACACTGAGGGATGAGGCAGGGTTGCTCCCTTTCCCCACTCCTCTTTCTCATTGCAGTGGAGCCCCTAGCAGCCCTCATATGGCAGTCAGTGAAGGTACAGGGGATGCAATTAGAAAACATGGTCTCCAAAATCTTATTATATGCCTATGATTTACTCATCACCCTCTTTGGAGTATCAGCATCCCTTCCGGTGGTGCTGGATATTCTATTAGAATTCTGAAATACTTCAAGGAAAATACAGAGTTCCTTCCCATCAAAGGCTGTACCCCAGATATGTCTCAGGTGGGAGGAAAGAGCCTGTAGTAGGCCCCACAGGGAATTAAATACCTAGGGATGATGATTATATCCAGGTGTCAGGACCTAGTGAGTTCTAACTTCGCCCTGCTGGTGACTGAACCCTTTCAAAACACAAATAGGTGGAAAAAGCTGCTTTTAAAATGATGGTTCTACCTATGCTGCTCTACTGCCTAAGTAGTCTCTTGCTTTTGATCCTACATTTAACCTTTGAAAGAATTGAGAACCTCATATCTTCTTTTATATGGGAGGGTAAGAATCCAAGGTTCAGCAAAAAAAATTCTGACAGCACCCCTGAGTAAAGGAGGGTGGAATCTCCCCTGGATATGAGCTCATCATATGGTATTGAAATCATTCACATATCTGGACTGCCTTGTATGGTATGGGCTGCACGCCCATTGGCTCTTGCTCTGCACCAATGGGCGTGCCAGGCCCTACCGGGCAGTCAGTCGGGCGGGAAGCGGGCGGCAGGCAGGTGGGATGCTGCCGCTTCCGGGGGAGCGGGTGGTGGGGCTTTGTGGGAGGTGGGGTGTGGGACACTAGATCACCATCGATATGGTCTTGGGGAGGTTCAAACACTTTGGTGCCGCGATCGGGCTTAGTGGTCCACTGAACCACCAGGGATATGGTCTTGGGGGTGTTGGAACACTTTGCAGCCAGCGATCAGGCTGGTGGGGGGTTGTACTGTTACACATTTGCCTGATCGGGCTGGTGGGGGTACTTTACACTTTAGCCCACGATCAGGCTTCACGGTCCACTGGACCACCAGGGATATGGTCTTGGGGGTTGGACACTTTGGTGCCTGGATCGGGCTGATGGGGGTGGGTTTATTTCACTTTGCCCGCGATCGGGCCAGTCGGGGTGGGGGCTGTTTTACACATATGCCCATCGATCGGGCCAGTCAGGGGAGGGGTGTTTAAACATATGCCTGCGTCGGGCCAGTCGGGGGAGGGGTGTGTTTAAACATATGCCCACGATCGGGCCAGTCGGGGAGGGGGGATACTATATGCCCATGATTGGGCTGCAGGGGCATAGGAGGTTGAGGGGGCCACCCACAGGTGGCAGCTGATGTGTTGTGCCCTGCAATGTGGCAGCTCACCTGTGGGTGGCCCTCGACTTACTCCTTTTTTGGGGGGCTCAAAGTTATGTAGGCACAGGTTGGGGGTTGTGCCTGCACAACTCTGCACAGCCCACTGAATATCCGGCTGTGCAGTTTATGCATGGTTCCTCCCCCTTCGGTTCAGCATGCATTCATTTGCATTGCGCTGTTGCTCAGCTTGACTTGGTGGGCACAACTGCCTCCTACTAAATATGGCAGAATGGCGCAATTTCAGACTTGCGCAGGCGCAACCCTACTGCGCATGGCGCAACCCTTTTGAATATCCAGCCCCAAGTTATTTATTTAGTTCATTTTAGTTGATTGGTTACAGTTTCAGTGTGCACATCATACATAAGGCATGAGTCAGTTGTGACCCCTAATATTTAAAGTTACTCACATTTTCCAGAGATGGCTTGACATTCGTTAAGACCTTGAATCCATCCAAATTATTTAAGCCATTGATGGGTACAAAAAAAGCATGCCCTATGTCTCCTTCCTGTTCAGCACAAGTCTGTTTTCTTCAAGCTGTGATTGTTATTTAGAAACTCTTTTGTCAATATAATGTTTAAAGAGGCAACATTTACAGATGAAGAATAAACCGCTATGTCATCAGCATAAAGTAACATTTTTGATCACATAGATTTGGCATTTCATTCAAAAACATAGAGAACAATGGGGCTTACTATTACTATTGTAATTCAATCTTTATTCACCATATAAATAGCATTTCTTTGACACTTTTAGCAATATTTCCTGGTTAGGATAGTCCTTTGGATGGCATTCCGATATTTACAAGATCTATATGATATTTGAATTTTGTCTATCACAGTGAATTTTGACATATAGTGCCTACCAATAATAACAGCCATTAATGTTTTATTATCAGATATTGATGTATCTTACTGAATTTCTGTAATCTGGTGATCTATTTATTTGGCATTTAATATTTATATTTGATCCCTCTCCTTTATTTATTACCCATACATCCCCTTACCCCGCCACCTTTTTACCCACTCATACCCCTCATTTCAAGTTGCTATGCACTCTAGTTATCTAATTTCATCATGAAATACTAGACATTTAATTTGTAATAGTTCTTGCTTAATGTTGCATTAATTCATTGCAGGGAAAGAATTGTTCTGTCTGAGAACTGAAATGAATAAACTTCATTGCAGACTGTATATATTAAAACCTGCTTTCAGATTGTTGTTAATACCTTTGTAATATATGGATATTTTAAATAATACTACCAAATTCCATACAAAAACAAAAGTGACAGTATCAATCAGTTCCTGTAATACCAACATTCAGTTATCATAATATCATCATTCAGAGCTTGTAATACTATCATTCTGAGCTCTGAAAAATAGTATTACAGGAATGACCCTTGACTACAGTCTGCTTAAATCCTTGTGCTCAGTGCAGTGCTCAGTTTCTACTGTAGCTGCTGTGTACAGAAAAAGCCAGCTTGCTACTGATGAGAAATCCATGGAAATAGTTCTCTCCCAAGGAAAGTGATACCAATCAACACAGACAGACTGATGGCAATGACATTGAGAGACCTACATTCTTTCACCTGCCCTCTCCTCCCCCACCCAGTTCAATAGTTCTTCTTTTTTTTTATTTGAACAGCAATTAGGCAAATGCTCTGGGTATGAAATGTTGTGCAACTGTCCAGGCTGACAAGGTAAGCATGCGACTCAAGTGCTGGTGGTAACGATAACAATACAATGTTGTGGGACTGGTGGTAGTGGTAACATTACAGTGCTGTGGGACTGAGAGCGGTAATGTTACAATGTTGTGGAACTAAAGAAAGAACTGAAAAAGAAAGATTGGTTTATGTGGCAATAGGTGCAGGATTTTAGGGGAAAAAATGCAATTTGTGGCAGTTTACTAGTAAGACTGCAGTTGGGAGGGTGCTTATAATGTAAAAAAAAAAATGTCTTTGATCCACATATTACAAAAAAATAACAGATAGGGACTCATGTGCCATACTCTGCTAAAATTACCATCTCAAGGTTCTAGTGACATGCTGGAACCTCTTGAGCTTTGCTTTCAAGGTTCACATGTCACCAGAACCTCTCGATGGTATTATAGCCCCATAATACACATTCATGATCTAGTATTCATCCAACCCCACCAGCCCACTCCATACCCACCCTACACAGACCAACCAGAGTTGGTGTCTTTGGGGTCATTAGCTTAACTCTCACTCCATTCCATGTGTAAGAAATTTGACATGGTACAGTATAGGAGAATGGGGTGAGAGTTAGGCCTGATGACCCCAAGGCACACCCCGACACTTGCTAGTCTGTGGAGGGTCGGTGTGGGGTGGGCTAGTGGGGTTGGATGGGGGGTGTTAGGGGCTCAGCCCTCATTTCTGTACCTTTGTTGCTTCAACCCTAACTGATGCATTAGTGAAGTTTTTTGCAATTTATTTCCTCACTTTTTGAGCTAGTATAATAGTATCTTTATTTTAATGTGGGAGCACATTGTCCCTGCACTCCTATCCCTCCAACGATGCACATATGTATCTAGCAATGGAAACACAGTGGTTTCTGGCGACTGCACTTCCACACATTAAGTTACGAGCATGCGTAGGCAAGATGCAACAAACAGTCATAACTGTGCCATCTTAAATCATTATCACCCCAAATGTTCAGCATAACCCTCTTATCACTTTGCCACATGTATCCTGTACAGAAAACTTTCAAATCCCTATCAAAATGTAATTCTGCACAATTGTAATGCCATTTTGCGTCACAGGTGAGAAAAAACATTTTTGGCAGGATTTGAAATATTACAGCTATACTGTTCATGAGGTGGTGTGAAAAAATGGTAATGTTGAAAATCTGAAGTGAAATATATTAAAAATTGGTGAAGTTACGAGCGTGCGTAGAAACTGTGCAATGCATGCTCGTAACATAGTCATTTTGGGGAATTTTTTCACCAGATTTGAAATATGGGCTTTTTGAAACTCCACCTCATGAACAGTGGAACTGTTGTTTCATTAATCGGTCCCAAAAAGTGATGCCATGCAGTGACTGCGAAAACACTTTTTGGGACAGAGTAATAAAATGACAGTGCCAGTGTTCACAAGGTGGGGTTCCAAAAACCCCATGTTAAAAATGTGATGCCAAAATTCCTAAAAATGGCTGAGATATCAACATAAATTGAAAACCCCATTGACTGACATTATATGGTGCTTACCATGATTCTTCAGTTTGAGGTTGGGCTTTGAAGAGTGCAGAAGTGTCCCAGCCCTCAGAAGATGACAGTGCCCAACCTGCAGAGGTAAGTATAGGGTAAGGGGTGGTAAGGGGAGGTAGGTGCACAGCACGAGGGTCGGGATGTGGGAGGGTAGTGGCAGGGATGATGAGGAACCATTTTCTTTTTTTCAGGTAAAAAAAGACTTTGGGGGACAGTTTTCTTTAACAGTTTTTTTTTTTAAAAAGCACATTTGGGCATACAGGAGTGGTCTCTCAGTGTGCCACATTAGTGTGTGAGGGGATACATGCCGACATGGGGATTGGGCACCCTGATATTGATGGTCCGTAGAGGAGCAGTTACATTTTGATGCAGGATTCTGCATCAAAAAAAGACATTGGGGGACTGTTTTCTTTTTTTCAGTTACAAAAAAAGGAAAAAGAAAATGGGAGGCATCGCAACATTTTGTTTTCTTCCCTCGCTAAGCAAGAAAACAAAATGGTGGCTGACGAAGATGGATGTTTCTTGCGAAGAGGGATATTGTAAGATTTCTGAATCCCTCTTCACAATTCCTCTTCACCAGCTATTCACAACCAGGAATCGTCGATCGAAACTGTGCTTCTATCCCAAAGACTGAACTGAGCATGCTCAGAACCCAAACTTTCAAAACTGAATAACCTTGGAACAGATTAATATTTTTTCACCAAACTAACATTGGATTGTTCCTTTGTTTAACGTCTTTCTACACTGAAAATTTCATGCCACAATTCCAAACAGTGTGGGTGCAGTGTGATGAGGACACAATAGGGAAAAATTGGAACAATTAGCGAAAAACTCGTGTTTTGATGATTCGCTGCACGAAATCCACAAATCCAATCAAAAATAAACTTGGTAAATCAAGACATCTACCACCTGACACTGTCTATGCCTAATGTCATGCAAATCTGTTGAATGGTTGCAAAGGTATTAACGTGCACAATTTGCGGTTTAACATTAAAGTGCCAGCTAAACCCTAACTATAGGGGGTGCAATCGTGCCCCTATAATATATATATATATATATATATATATATATATAGAGAGAGAGAGAGAGAGTAGATATATATGTATATAAATATATCTATCTTCATTTGGTATTCCACTTTCTACGCGTTCACAGGGTGGCACTTTGGTAGTAACTAGACCCCTTATGGTACCATTTTATGTCTGTTTCTTTAAATATGGTACTATAAAAAGAAATTCTGACTTTTGGTGGGGCTTCCAAAGTAACATTGGGTTGAGGATGCAAAACATTGGGTTCTAAGTGGGAGCTGTCAGTTCTTTTGCTCACTGCTGCACTTAAAGGGGGATAGACAGCACAAAGGGTCCCATACTCAAGTGTGCTAGTAGTCCCACTGTGCACTTTGTGTTCAAAAACATTCAGGTTTATTTACTGACTTTTTTCTTTAGTATAATACATTGTATCAGAATAATTTTGCTTACTTCTAGGGTGACATCTTCTATAATTACAATCCCAGAATCCCCTGCAGCTGACATCAGAGCACTACTACAGCAGTTGGAAATTTAATAGCCTGCAGTGCATGTTAGAGATTTTATTTATTTAGCTTTTGTTAACCAGGTAAGTACACTAGACAAAACATATGCCTATTTTCAGGTACAACCCAGGAGAGTACAGGAATTATGAGTTCAATACAGAGTACAACATGACATAAGTAAGGCAGTTACACAGAAGTCAGGAGAGGCATAACATACACAGTAAGTTAACATGGTTACACAAATGGCACAGTCAAATATGAAATAAATACAGAGTCATCAAGGCTACGTGCTAAGCATTATATGCAAATATATATACAGTTCAGGACCCCAGTAGTATTACAGTCTAGGCAAATGCCTGAACAAGAGAGTGGAAACATTTTACACATTTTACACAAGGCCACACCTAATCTCTGATCAGAAGTTTTCTAGTTCTGCTTTTCTCTAGGGGCTAAGTACAGTCCTCTGTGACTGTACTTAGCCCCAGGAGGACAATGTCATCAGTAAACAAAAAATCAGATCCTATATAAACTTAACATGTACTGCAGGCTATTGAATCTCCTATGGTTGCAGTACTTCTCTGATGTTATTTGCAGGGGATTTTGGGATTTGTAGTTACAGAAGATGTGAGCCTCGAAGTAAGAAAAATTAGTCTGATAAAATCTACTATACTGTATTACATTAAACAGTAAGTAAACCAAAATGTTTTTGCCCATGAAGTGCACATTGGGACCAGCCCCACACTTGAGTGTGGGGCCCTTGGTGCTGACTGTTCTGCTTTAATAAAGTAAGCACTTTTTCAACATATTTATTGGCAAGCATTATTTTATTGTGGCTCTGTGTATTGACTTCCCTGCTGCTAAGAATTTTTTCTTCAGTTTGGCAGTTTTGTTCTGAAGCATTGTAGTTTTCTTGGAAGTGGTCCTGTTTTGATACACATATACTTTTACAACTGTCTGCCTGAACAAGTCAAGATAGCAGCGCTGGCAGACAAGGTGATGTGCTTTTCAAAAAACATAACAACTTTCACGTAGAGGGCATACTTTAAGGTAAACTATAACTCCAAGGAGTAGAGCTGTATGACGGAACCTGGCTGCCTCTCCCATGTTACAACAGTATGGTGAGACGATCACATGCTTAGCACATTTACCTTTCCAATTCAATTGGAGAAACATTACACGGATGCCTGCCAATCACATCTGAGTTGCACATTTTTCTAAGTAGTGGGTAAGAATGTTTGCCAACTCAAGGGGGTGAATGAAAAGAACGGAAAGGACAGTGACAGAATAGACAAACAGGGTAAGGGGGCTCCATAAGTTTAGGAGCCTGGTTTGGTGGGGGGTGGCAGAAAGAAACAGAAGAAGAAAAACTGAAGCCATGTCTAGTAAGTGACGATCTCACAGCCATAGAAAGTTGGCAAGACAGAATGCTGTTGCAAAAGGCTTTAGAGGGGATAGAAAGTATAAACATAGAGGGTAGGATTTTCAGAGGTGGTAACACAGGCACAGCTCTTGATTTTGAGCTGTGTATGCATCCTCCCAGGTGTAACAAAATGCCCTCATACTATTTTCATACAGCCATACAGATTCAAGACAGTTGTTACAATTTGCAGCAGCATGCATCAGAAAAGTATTTGCATCACTTCAGCACTACTTTTCCTCCTAATTCCTCTGGCTAAGCCCTCCTTCTGCCTCTGACAGCACCCCCTTTTGTCCCATGAAGTATCTCTTAACTGGATTCTTGTGGATTCCTCACGTCAACTGCAACACACCACTGTGTTGCCCCATTGGATTAAGCCCCCTCAGGTAGGGCCTGCCTTCCACTCCTTCAGTGGTTTTACCCCCATATCCAGGCACCTGTGGTGAAGATGAAGCCTGTGAGCATACCCAGGAGCAAGGAGATGTTTGCAAGATGCTGAACATGAGGGGTGGACAGGGCTATATCTGCCTGGCCAGTGGCTGATGTTTCCCTCCTTTCTTCCTCCCTTGGGATGCAGCCATGGAATAGCACAAGTCATTTTCCAGTGCATGAATGGATTGTGCCAGCATCAGCAACATCCCAACTTTCCCTGAATTTGTCAACCCAGTTGCTTTGGCACCCAGCCTTCATTAGCTGGCAGTCAGATACCAGATCATGTGAGCATCCCACCCCAGGAGAGCAGTCCATCAGAGGCTCCTCCTTCCCTTGGCCAGTCGCCAATGACTTGAGTTCACTCCAAAACTTGGGTCACCAGCATTGTGAATGTTAGTACTACCGCTTAGCCAACAGTCTTGCCATGCATTACTTTTTGATGCAAACAGTATACAAAGTGCCACAAATCCCAAGAGTTGCACATTAATGTCAGACCACCTAATATTCTGTTGCAATTGACTGTTGCACCAAAAAAGTAGGATAAGTTGGCAAAATACATGGTTTTAAAAATCCTGCCCAGTCTATTTGATGGTGTTCTGTTGTGCATCTAGTTCAGTACCAAGGGGGAGGCCTTCTCATAGCAATGGAGCTCTATACCAACTTCCCTCCCAACCTGCACACAATTTCAGATAAGGTAATCTTTTTTTTTTCAGTTGTTTAGTCAGGAGTGGCACACTAAGCTGAAACTTGTTTACAGGAGCGACCTGGGAACACAGAGAAGTTAAGTGACTTGCTCAGGGTCACACAGTATGCAAGTGGAGGCTGTGGGATTCAAACCCAGGTCTCCAAATTTGTGGCTCAGAGCCTTAAACCACTGCGCTATAGTACCTCCCTCTGACCTTGTCACATGCACATCATTTATGTCTTATATTTAAATATCTTCATTAAGTGAATAACAACCTTGGGCAACTTACACACAGACTAGACAAATGACACAAAGGACAACCTGCATACAGCAAAAGACTAACACAGTGCTCCCCCTTTATAAAGAACACCTATGCAGCCAGCAATCACAGGTGTTCACTATAAAAGAAATTCATTATAGAGGGGTACACTATAGTATGGGAACACCGTAAGTGCAGTTAGGCAATGTCCCGGGGTCAGCCTTAGCTACTTTTGATGTCCTGTACCACAGAGCCCTACGTTTCATTTCTGGCGCAGCCTACACCACACATCGTTGTGCTCTATTCCTTAGTGGGATGGCCATCCCTTACGTTCAGGAAGCAAAGGAATGCTGCTCTATGGACCTGCAGAGCAATTATTAAGATGCTTCCCCAGTATATATTTGATTGCTTGCCCCTTTGTGCCTTGGGTAACTATGCCCTGAGAAGTTATTCCTATATCTTTCTATTTGTACCTGAGGTTAAATCCCAATTTAGTAGATCCTCTAACAGTTTCATGCTACCCCAGTTATGGAACAAGTTCCAAAAAACCCTAAAACTGGCTAGTCCAGTTAAGCTGGCCAAATTCAAAACACTACACAAGATCCTTCACTGAGCGCTGTAAATGCTTTACTTGATGCACTCCATGTTGCCCAGACCCACTTCACATCACATGGTTGTACCATGGTGCTCCTCCTCTCTGTCTATCCTTCTTCCCTTCCTCCCTTCCCTTTTTCTATGCTTCCCCATACTATCCATCTATCTATCTTAGTAGGGGCAGTTGCAAAGTAGGGGAGTTATCTAGGTGTTTGTCACAGGTGGCTGAAGGGAATTGTTATCTGTGAAATTAAGTAAGTGTAGAAAGATTTGCAAAGTAGGGGGAAAAGGCTTAGCTAGAAGGAGCAAGGTTAAAACCAGATTTAAACACTTCCCTAGATAGCTTCTGCCAGAGAACAGGCAGAGCACCAGGAGGAAGGAGTTGTTGGTATAACTAAACTTCTCTACTGGGACTATATTGCCCTCCTTCCCTCTCCACCAGCTCCCCACTCAAAGGCAGTTCTACTTTTATGGGCACAGGATTTTACTGACAACAGGAACTTCCTGTCTGGGAGCAGGAAGTGAATGGTCACAGATCCACCAAAGACTCACCATCCTAGAAGGATAAGAGTAGCTCTCCATCCCCCCCAGCTGCTGGAGGTCTGACTCTGAGCAAGTAAGGAGACTACAGAGAAATATAGGAACTTCTTGTCTCAGAACAGGAAGATCAGGAGCTAAAAGGGCACAGAGGCCGTAAGTAAGTAGGGAGAGAAAAAAAAGAAATAAATAAACAGAGGAAAGAGTAAGTATTCCAAACAACAGTTAGAGGGCCAGAAATAAGACATGATGGGAGTGGTGCAGTGCAGTGGCTGTGGAGCAGCAGTCTTCCGGGAGATGTTCTGGAGGATGCAGTGTTGTCCCATCTTCAGGCACTTCTCTGGGCTGAGGGAGGAGGTTGCTCATCTCCAGGCTGAGTTGGCCAGGATTTGTGGGACCTTCTCTCCCACCCAGAGGCCAGCAGCACCACTGCCATTGCCTCAGAGGTTGCCAAGAAAGAGGAGTGGTTGGAACACAGTGGGCTCAGGGAGGGTGAGGATGATGGAACAGAGGCACATCCCTCCAGTTGTACCTCTCCACAATTTCTATGCCATTCTGGAAAAGTGTGGTTCCTCTATGGAGGCACCCACAGTGGAGACCAAGGAGGATGCTGGGAACCTCCACAAAGGAGACCCACATGAGGGTGACATGGAACCCCACAGGGGAAGGAAACAACTCCTGATGGGGGACTCCATTGTTAGGAAGGTAGAACTGGGGGAGGAAGGGGAGAGGGAGGCAAGGTGCCTGCCTGGCGCCATGGCGTGGAGGGACAGGGAGCAAATCCTCTGGATCGCAGGAGCAGCTGCACAGGGGAGGGAGCTGGATGTCATCGTCCACCTAGGGACAAATGACCTGACTAAGAAAGGGATCAGAGCAGTGCAAGAAGCATATGTGGAGATGGGGAGGGGCCTTAGACAAATAGCACACATGGTAACCTTCTCAGAGGTGCTGCCTGTCTATGGCATGGGTGAGGCTAGGGTGCTCCACACCATGGGATTTAATCAGTGGTTGAAAAACTGGTGCAGAGCTCAGGGATTTGGCTTCATTGGGAACTGGGGGGTCCACCTGGAGGGATGCAGGCCTATACCGGCGTGATGGTCTGCATCTGTCCAGGAGGGGAACCAGGATCCTAAGTGATAGGTTTAAATGCTTCATTGGCAAGCATTTAAACTAGCCAAGGGTGGAGGCACTGGAGAGAAGCAAGGAAATCCTAGCCCCCCCAAAAAAATCAGGGTACTAAGTGAGGTAGACACGAACATAGAGATGTTGATAGGGAGAAGCGCAAGGGTAAATGGAGAAAGTGATAAACACAATAAGGACAGGGATGGGGCAAAAAGGGGTAAGGCCATCAAGAAATGGAGGGTAATAAGTACCAATGCCCATAGTCTGGGCAACAAGCTCCCTGAACTGGTGGCCTTGATGGAAGAGGGATGCCTGGATATCATAGCAGTCATAGAAACATGGTACACAGAGAACCATGACTGGGATGTTAACATACCAGAATACACAACCTACAGGAGAGTCAGGGAGGGGAGAAGAGGGGGTGGACTACCTCTCAATGTAAGGGAAGGGATAAAAACAACTGAACAAAAGAGTAAACAGGGAGGAGAGGCGGCACTGTGGGTCACCTTAGAGACTGGAAATGGCACCACACTCTGCACAGGGGTTGTATACAGACCCCCATTTCGGGGGAAGGAATGGACAAGGATATGATAGAAGGCATACTTAGGAAGGCAGCGAAAGGTGAGATACTATTGATGGGGACCTTAATATGCCAGATGTTAACTGGAGCATCTTTGCTGCAGCCACATCCAAAAGCAGGGCCATTCTCGATGCCCTTCAGGTGGCATGCCTCAGACAGCTAGTTTTGGAACCTACTCATGAGGGAGCAATCTTAGACCTCATACTCTCAAATGGGGACAGTGAGAGGATCTCAGATCTAGAAGTGGGTAGCCATTTGGGAACAAGTGACCACCAAACAGTGTAGTTCACGATAAACTCAGCTACGGAGTCAAGCCATACAAAAGTGAGGGTTCTGGAATTCAGGAGGGCTGACTTTGGCAAGATGGGAGAGTGCCTTAGAAAAGTACTAGCAAACAGCCTAGAAGGAGGGGCGAAGCAACAATGGGGAAACACCAAAACTGCCATCACAGAGGCAACAGTCCTTTGTGTGAAGCAAATAAATCAAAACAAAAGAAAAAAACACTATGGTTCTCAAAAGAGGTGGTGGTGAAGGTTAGGGAGAAAAATATAGCATTTAGGAAGTATAAGGAAACACAGAAAGAGCAGGACAGAGAACTGTACCAGTTAAGGCAGAAGGAAGCAGGGAGGGTAGTCAGAATAGCAAAGGCCCAAACTGAGGAAAAGATAGCCAACTCGGTTAAGAAGTGGGATAAAACTCTTTATGGGTATATCAGGGAGCATTGAAAGACAAAGGGAGGGATAGTGAGGCTGAATAGAATGGACGGTGGGTGGGCAGAGAGGGACAGTGAAAAAGCAGGGATACTGAACGAATACTTCTGTTCAGTATTCACAAAAGCGGAGGTGGGGGAGGTGCCTAATCCAATTAACAGAAGCACTCTTGATAGGGGGTCAGTCCCAGTCCTTTCACAGAAGAAAGGGTTCTGAAAGAACTCCTAAAACTGAAGGTGGACAAAGCAATGCGGCCAGATGGAATTCACCCCAGAATCCTAAAAGAATTAAGCAGACAACTAGTGACACCACTGACTGCCCTTTTTAACAAATCATGGGAGGATGGTGTGGTACCTGAGGACTGGAGGAAGGCAGATGTGATTCCCCTTCACAAAAGTGGGAGCAAGACAGAGGCAGGAAACTACAGACCTGTCAGTTTGACCTCTGTGGTAGGGAAAGTGATGCAATCACTTCTGAAGGAAAGAATTGTTGAGTACCTAGTGGCCAGTGGGGCACAGGACCCAAGACAGCATGTGTTCAGAGCAGAACGGTCATGTCAGATGAATCTAATTGATTTCTTTGACTGGGTGACCAAAGTAGTAGACCAGGGAGGGGCTGTGGACATGGCCTACCTAGACTTTAGCAAGGCATTTAACACAGTCACACACAAAAGATTAATAGTCAAATTAACCAGCATGGGAGTGGGTCCCATGGTGGTAGCCTGGGTAAAACATTGGCTGGACAACAAGACACAGAAGGTAATTGTAAATGGAGTCCACTCTGAAGAAAGAGGGGTTACTAGCGGGGTACCACAGGGTTCAGTACTGGGTCCAGTCCTTTTTAATGTCTTTATAAGTGACATTGCAGAGGGACTGGAAGGAAAAGTATGCCTCTTTGCAGATGGCACAAAGATCTGCAACAGGGTTGATACACAAGGAAGCGTGGAAAGGAAGAGAAGGGACTTGGCAAGGTTAGAGGAATGGTCAGAAGTATGGCAGCTTGGATTCAATGCAAAGAAGTGCAAAATAATGTACCTGGGAAACAAAAACTCAGGGGAAGATTACACAATGAGGGGGAGGTAGTAACAACAGCAAAAATGGAAAGGGACTTGGGGGTAATCATATCAGATGACCTTAAGGTTGGCAAGCAATGTGAGAAGGCAGTAGGGAGGGCTGGGGGGATACTGGGATGTATAGGGAGAGGCATCACCAGCAGAAAACAGAAAGTTGTTATCCCCCTGTACAGACAGTTGGTGAGACCCCATCTGGAGTCCTGCATCCAGTTCTGAAGACCCCATCTCCGCAAGGACATAGACACGATGGAGGCAGTTCAGAGGAGGGCAACTAAAATGGTGCAGAGTCTGCAAGAGAAGCCATACGAGGAGAGACTAAAGGAGCTTAATATGTATACCCTTGAGGAATGGAGGGAGAGGGGGGACATGATAGAAACATTTAAGTACCTCAGTGGAATCAACAAAGTCCAAGAGGGTAGCATCTTTCAGAAAAAGTGATGTGCAAGAACAAGGGGACACAATTTGAAGATAGAGGGGGGACGGCTCAGGGGCAATGTGAGGAAGCATTTTTTCACAGAGAGGGTGGTGGACACATGGAACTGCCTTTCTGAGGAGGTTGTGAAGTCTAAAACTGTGGGAGAATTCAAGAATGCATGGGACAGACATAAGGCAATTTTTGTGGGGTGTAGGAAGAAATTGGCTGTTGGTTAAATAAGATCTGCAGCTTATCCTCTAGGTAGGGGAAATGGGCAGACTAGGTGGGCCAAGCGGTCCTTATCTGCCATCAAAGTCTATGTTTCTATGTCTCTCTCTCTCTCTTAATATCTGCTGCCATTGCACAAATGCTGTAAAGTGTTGACATTATGAGTGAGTTTATTTTATATTGTACAATGGCAATAAAGAATCCTGGATTCTGATTGGTGAGTGTGTGCCTGAGACAGTGATGATATCTCAGTATAACATCACTGTATTGATTTGCTTCATTCTTTGCTACTACTCTTAAGAAACAGAGATATACTGCCAAACTAAAAATCTACTAAAAATATTTCTTAATTTTTTTTTTATTTTGTATAACAACGAGCCATTGTATAATAGCAGTAATGCCCTCCAGGGGTGTGCCATACTGGGATAATGTCACACCTCAGGTACTGGATGCACTCGGCCTGTGGTCTCATGCCCAATCACCTGAGGTGTGACATTATCCCAGCATGACACACACCTTGTTGGGCATTATTGCTTAATTGTACAATTGCTGTAAACTGTTGTCATTACATGAGAGGTTATTGTATATTTCTACATAATTGTATTCTGTGTTGTTGTTCACCCCATTGTGTTTCTCTATACCTATGTTGTTCTTTGTTACTGCTGTACCAACAAGTGTTCCTGTTATACTATTGCACCGATTTTGTATATTCACCCAAACCCACCTTGAAAATGAGCTTGCTCAAGGGTGTTCCACCTGGTAAAATAAAGATTGAGTGATTGATTGATTACTTTCCAGCATATACTATGCTAGTTATTAAAAAAAAAAATCCTTCCAGGAATAACTACAAAATTCTAAAGAAGGCTAGGGATCAACATTAACATTTCTTAAAAACTAAAAAAAAAAAAACACCTTTCTATAAAATCCAATGGGATAACATGCTCAAGATCCTCCACCAGAATGACACTTGATCCTTCTGGCAACTAGTAGCAGAGGGCATGGCTAAGTGGTCCAACTCTATAGGTACTTACATCTCAGCAGTTAGCTGGATTAAGCATTTCTCTAACTTATTTTATGACAAGCAGTTCTGTGATGTCCAAGTGTTCCTGATTTACCGTTCAATGAAGTAATTTTGGGCACCTGAGGCCAGGAGCTTTCTGCGCCCCGAGCGGCCCCCACGAAGCCCGGTGGCACCAGCGCCGCAATCACCGACTTCTACCGATGCTTCCCTCCCGCCCTCTTGGTCCTGCCTCCTGGATCCACTCAAGGAGCTTTCCGCGCCCCGAGCAGTGCCCACGAAGCCCGGCGGCACCAGCGCCACCATCACCGACCTCTACTGATGCTTCCCTCCCGCGCCTCCTGGTCCTGCCTCCTGGATCCACTCAAGGAGCTTTCCGGTGCTGGCGGCACCCATGTATCCTGGCGGCACCAGTGCCGCATCACCTGCTCTCTGAAGCCTTCCTCCTGCCCTCCTGATCCTGCCTCTTGGATCTGCTCAAGGAGCTTTCTGTGCCCCGAGCGGCACCCACGAAGCCTGGTGGCACAAGCGCCGCCATCACTGACCTCTACCGATGCTTCCCTCCTGACCTCCTGGTCCTGCCTCCTGGATCCGCTCAAGGAGTTTTCCATGCCCCGAGCAGCGGCCATGAAGCCCAGCGGCACCAGCGCCACCATCACCGACCTCTACTGACGCTTCCCTCCTGCCCTCCTGGTCCTGCCTCCTGGATCCACTCAAGGAGCTTTCCGCATCCCGAGTGGTGCCCACGAAGCCCGGTGGCACCAGTGCCGCCATCACCGACCTCTACCGATGCTTCCCTCCCGCCCTCCTGATCCTGCCTCCTGGATCTGCTCAAGGAGCTTTCTGCACCCCGAGCGGCATCCACGAAGCCCGGCGGCACCAGCGCTGCCATCACCGACCTCTACCGATGCTTCCCTCCCACCCTCCTGGTCCTGCTCCTGGATCCGCTCAAGGAGCTTTCCATGCCCCGAGCAACGCCCACGAAACCCAGTGGCACCAGAGCCACCATCACCGACCTCTACTGATGCTTCCCTCACTGCCCTCCTGGTCCTGCCTCCTGGATCCACTCAAGGAGAGCTTTCCGTGACGGCACCCAGGCCAGCGGCACCAAGCGCCACCATCACCGACCTCTACCGACACTTCCCGGTGGGTGCCTGGCTTCCCGGCGGCACCAGCTACCATCACCAACCTCTGCCAATGCTTCCTCCTGCCCTCCTGGTCCTGCCTCCTGGATCTACTCAAGAAGCTTTCGATGCCCCGAGCGGCATCCATGAAGCCCAGCGGCACCAGCACCATCACCGACCTCTAGCGATGCTTCCCTCACCGCCCTCCTGGTCCTGCCTCCTGGATCCGCTCAAGGAGCTTTCCATGCCCCGAGCAGCGCCCATGAAGCCCAGCAGCACCAGCGCCACCATCACCGACCTCTACCGATGCTTCCCTCACCGCCCTCCTGGTCCTGCCTCCTGGATCCACTCAAGGAGCTTTCCGTACCCCGAGCGGCACCCACGAAGCCCGGCGGCACCAGCACCACCATCACCGACCTCTACCGATGCTTCCCTCCCACCCTCCTGGTCCTGCCTCCTGGATCCACTCAAGGAGCTTTCTGCACCTTGAGCAGCGCCCACGAAGCCCGGTGGCACCAACGCTGCCATCACCGACCTCTACCGATGCTTCCCTCCCGCCCTCTTGGTACTGCCTCCTGGATCCACTCATGGTAGTCACCGCCAAACTCCCTCAACTGCCCAGCTTCTAGTGCCTCCTCCTTATGGTGCGCCTTCTGTGCTGACGGCCCCTGATTGGACTGGAGATCAGTCCTCTCCTTCCGATTGGAGTGCCTGCTTCAGCTGAGCCAGTCAAGCTGCTGTCCGACCCGAGGAGCCCTGTAGCCAGACTGCTGGAGCGGCCGCTAGCCTGGGGATATGCTCTTCATCTCCTGGGCTATTTTTGGACTGTATAATAATTATTAAGTAGCACAAAAGGCCTGTAATTGTATATTGTTCGTGTTATATCCTAATATGGGCTCTGTTACCTTACTGCATAAATTGAAGTGTTACAGCCTTTGTTGGTGTATACTTTTCAGCCAGTGCATGCCACAGCTTAATTTGAAGTGATACAGCCTTTTTGTGTTTACTTTAGCCAGTGCATCCCACGCCTCTGTACACTAGAAAATTAGCTATTTACTTACTCCTGCCTTCCCTGTGTTGATTTCTACTCCTGCTGTGCACTCTCCTCTCCGCTCCTCACAAGACTACCTTTTTCCGTCTGCCTAATCTACAACCCCTGTTTCCACGCTCCTTGGTGCCATTTCTTCCCTGCCTTTTTTTACCTCCCTTACTCCGGCACTAGCTCCATTTTAGTAGTCTGCCCCCCCAGCCCATCTAACTTCTGCCTCCCTAAGCTCTCCCTCCAGAATTGCTAATTCCTGTCCTTTTGTCCCTTGGTCGCACCCCCGCCCCCTCTCTTAATTTCAACCTGTCTCCTACCTTCCTTTTTTTCCCCTAAACTACATATTCATCAACTTCTATCTGTCTCCCCCAGGAGCTTTCCTCGCCCCGAGCAGTGCCAGCGAAGCCACCAGCGCCGCCATCACCGACCTCTACCGACACTTCCCTTCCGCCCTCCTGGTCCTGCCTCCTGGATCCGCTCTAGGTAATCACCGCCAAACTCCCTCAACCGCCCAGCTTCTAGCACCTCCTCCAATTGGTGCACCCTCTGCACTGACGGCCCCTGACTGGACTGAGGATCAGCCCTCTCCTTCCGATTGGATTGCACCTGTTTCAGCCGAGCCAGCCAGGCTGCTACCCAACCCGCGGAGCCCTGTAGCTGGACTGCTGGAGTGGCCGCTAGCCTGGGGATACGCTCTTCATCTCCTGGGCTATTTTTTGTCCCACCCCCACCACCCCCTCCCAGGCCACCTATTAAATACACTACTTACCCCACCCCTTTCTACCTACTCCAATCCCTCTCCTAAAAGCTCTACTCCTTCCCTCTTCCCCCACCCAGGTACTCTACCTAACGCTTCTCGCGCCTCTCTGACTTCTCCCTCTATCTTCATTACCCCACACTAGCCTGGACCTCTCCTCACTCCATATCACTGACTCCTGTCCCTGGTAAAATGTGTCAATCAATAGTGCTTCTACTTCTGATCTTCTCCATTCTACTCTCCCTTCCCATTCTAACTCCCCCTCTAAGCTGCTACCCTGCACCCCCCCACCTGCTGTTCTGACTCATCCTACAAATGCCCCCTATAAGTCCATGGCATCCCTCCCAGCTTTCTCCTGGTCCCATTTCTCTACGTGTCCCCCCCTCCTCGGTCTATTCCTTTGGCTACCTTCTGGCCTCTGTCTCCCATTCCAGTACCCACTCCCTCCGCACTGCCCGCCCTACTGCCGCCTCCAACCGGCACATGGCAAAATCCCGGTCCCTCTGCTTTCTACGCTACCACCTAACCATTGCCCTATTACTACTGGCTGCAGGGGATATACACCCCAATCCCGGCCCAACTCCAACTTCTGGCCCCAGCCACCCCATGCCTAACCCCTCAGCCAAGGCCACCACCGACACTAGTTCTGGCTCCCTTCCCCGAGGTTTATGCCTCCTCCATCTAAATATTCATAGCCTAGCCCCTAAGCTCGATCAGCTCCAAGTTCTAGCCACCCACCATGCCCCAGACATAATCATCCCATCTGAGACCTGGCTAAACCCCAACCTCCCAGATAATACCATCGCTATTCCAGGGTTCACCATCACTCGGCAAGACCGGCCCTCCAGAGGTGGAGGGGTAGCTATCTACATCAGATCAGTCCTACACTTATCTGTCTCTCTTACAAAAGCTGAACCCAAAGCTTATGAGCTTCTTATGGTGAAACTGTTCTCTCCCTCCTCATTACCCATCTTTGTGGCTGGTATTTATTGCTGCCCAGGCACGCTAACCACAACAGTCACCAACCTTCTGTGCCAGCTCTCATCTCTTGCCCAGTCGGGTGAACTATATGTTATGGGTGACTTTAACCACAACTGGCTAGCACCCACTTTTAACAAAACCCGAACTGAGATAACAGCTCTCAACCTTAGCCAAACTATAGCGTAACCCACACGCTCAAACCATAAGTCTGGAAACCACTCCCTCCTCGACTGGGTGCTTACATCCCACTCACACCGCATCGTCAGTTCGGGCCTCCTCCCTGATTCCATTAGTGACCACCACCTAATCTACTTGGTCCGCAAAATCCACAGACTTAAATCCCCTCCCAAATTTATATTCCAACAGTCATATAAATCCCTAAACCTCTCCCCCCTCCTGGAAGATCTCTCTCACTCCAACTGGGACCCGAGCTCAAGCTGCCCTAACATGGACTCTGCCCTTATGCAGAAAGGAACACCTTCCTTACCACCTGGGACAAACATGCCCCCCTGCGACAGGTTAGAGTCCGAGGGTCTCACCTACCCTGGACATCCTCTGAGCTGATAGCTTGACAACAAGCCCATGACAAGGCCTGGTGCAATTACAAATCCACGCTCCTCCCAGGCGACAATATCACCTGCTGCATGCTCCGCAACAAGTGCACAAATGCCATCCGCTTAGCTAAGGGTGAATATTTTAACAACACACTAAATTCAAATCTTGGGAGACCTTCTAAATTCTGGAAAGTCATTAACTCCCTTTTCTACCCCCAAACAGCAAATCCCCCACCTCTCCTCCTCACCCAAGGGACTCTACTCTCCAACTCCCTGAAGGTAGCCTCCGAGTTTAATCCCTATTTCACTACTTGTGCCATGGCCCTCCTAGATTCCCTACCTCCTGTAACCACACCCACTCTCCAGACAGCTATCCCCCTACCTGGTCAGAACCCCTTTTCCTTCAGACACATCTCCCCCATCGAAACCCTAGATGCACTTTGCTCCCTGAACCCCTCCAAAGGCAAATCCCCCGATGGTCTCGATAACAAACTCCTCTTCCTATCTGCCCCCACCATTGCTATTCCCCTCACGGCCCTACTAAATCTTTCATTCATCACCGAGTCACTCCTCTCTGAATGGAAGCATGCCACCATCCTACCTCCACAACTAACTACCATCCCATCTCCCCTTCTCCCCACCCTCGCCAAACTCCAGGAACACCTAATACTAGCCCAACTCTCCCACTTTCTCTCAGAAACTAACTTCTTCACTCCATTTCAGTCTGGTTTCAGAAAAAAAACACTCTACTACCACCTGCCTACTAAGACTCATGGACTCCATCCTCACTGGGATGGACAAAGGGCTAATTACTGCCACTATTTTCATTGACCTAGCAAAAGATTTCGACACGGTATCCCACTCTCTCCTACTATCCTGCCTATCAGGGGCAGGGTTAGCAACATCCACCACAAACTGGTTCAGTGCCTACCTACAAAATAGATCCCAATCCACTAAAATAGCTGACTACACCTCCCCCCCATCACCACCGGCGTTCCCCAGGGCTCAGTCCTTGGCCCCATCCTCTTCTCCATCTTTCTAAATGATCTGCCTAACTCTTGCTCCACTACCGCAATCCACATGTATGCTGACGACACGGTCCTCTTTACCTCCGATCCATACCTACGAAGAAGCCACCTCTAAACTTCAGACCGATTTCAACAAAATACAACACTGGTTCAACTCCAACCAACTCTCCCTAAATGTCAAGAAAACTGTAGCTATGTCTTTCGGCACTAGACAGCATCTATCCAGACTCACATCCCCTCTGATCTTCCGTACCCTAAATAACACCATCCTTGATGAAGTGCCCTCCTTCAGGTATCTAGGAGTTTGGCTTGATCGCCACCTCTCCTTTTCCACACACATGGATGCCATCATATTAAAACTGCACCCTAAACTTGGTGCCCTCTATAGAAACCGCGCTAGTCTCCCGCTACCTGTCAGATGCAAATTAGTCCAGAAAATGATTCTACCCTCCTTTGACTACTGTGATGTGGTTTACAGTTCCGCCTGTAAGTCCACCTTAGCCAGACTGGGCCCCCTCTTTAATGCTTTCTGCCGTTTTGCCCTTGATGCGCTCCCCGCTCCCATCACTGCGAGCTCTACCATTCCCTGGCCCTGCCATCCCTGAGTAACCGGCGCCTACTTCACTGTGCTAAATTTGCTTCCAACTTCTGGCTCAGTTCCTTCCCTCCCTCCCTACCTCGTATCCTCCCTATCTTCCCCTTCTACCCCCACCCTCGCCCTCAGGTCTACTGACTCTAGGCTATTAGTCATCCCTCACCGAAGGACCACCGCAGGCCAATCGGCTTTCTCTTACCTCTTCCCTAAACTCTGGAATGGCCTGCTGGCCCAGATCCGCCATTCTTCATCCAAACACTCTCTATCCTCTGCCCTCATTAACTTCCTTGCACCAAATTGTAACTGCCCCTGACCTCCCTCCCACTGATGGATTCCCTTCCCCCGTCCCCCCTTTTGCACCTGACCAGCGGCTCGGCCTTCGCCTAATTGTCTGGCTTATACATTGCCCTAATGAACCCTATGCACTTACACTCTTATTCACTTCTATACCTCACTTCGCATCCTTCACATCTACCTCCCCAAATAACCTACGATCTTCAGTCTTACTCACTGCTACTATCTCCTTTCTCCTTCCCCCACCATCTCGCCTAAAGCACCCCCCCATACACCTAGTGTTTACCAGTCCACCTCTCCTTTATCCCCTATCTTCACTTTCCAGTTCCCACTGCCTACTTGTTGCATCTCGCTTCAGTTCAAGTCCTGTTACTGGCACTTTTGTATTCATGTATTGCCCTAGATGTGTACTCATGTTATGTATACCACTGTCCTTGATGATCATGTTTTGTACTGTTCTACTTATGTAACAAGTTCAAATGTAATCACACTCAAGTATGTTCATTATCTGTATTGCTCTACTCCTAATTTCTACTGTAGTATGTATACCTTCCTCCATTGTAACTCCCCCCCACAAGGTTGCACCGTGAGATAAGCATCTTTTTGCTCAGTGTGCCTTTGCTGGTGAAACATTTTCAATAAATAAATAAATAAATTTCAGCAGTTTCTGCCCTGAAAAGGGGGAAGCCTCTGGATCTGACCAAATCGCAACAGATGTCTTCTAATCATCTATTCTTTTCTGATCAGACTTTCTGTTATTATTTTTTTTTAACTGTTACATAAGAGAGGACATTTTTCCCAAATTCTTGGAAGGGGGTGCAAATGGTACCTCTTTTTGGAAACCCTCTACTAACTCCCACCCCACCCCATTATTTGGGTATTCACTTATCCATTGCTCCATTATTTCGGCCCTGATCAGGGTTTTTGCTAGCCGGAAATGACCTTTTCTACCTTCCTTTCGGTATTTTCCTTTTGATGCCAATTTGTCGTGATAAAGATGTGTGAAAAAAGGCCACTTCTCCTCCACGCTGCCCTACAGTGGCATTCAAGCTGCCAAAACAAAGGAGCGACTACAATATAGGTGATGTCATATTGTGGTGAGTACCATTTTTGGCAAATTTGTGCACCACTGACATTGCAAAATGGGCTATTTACACATAAAATGTGAAATTATATGCTAGCCCTCACAAATATCACTTCAAACGATGGGATTTGACACATTGCCAGTATATCTTCTCCAGCCACTCCTTATCCTGGTGATAAAGGAACCATCCATACAGCAGAGACACTTTCCCCTCTGGGACACCAGGTACTCCACAGCCATTATCAAACATAGTTACTTGATAATGATAGACCCCTTTTGTAGATGTGGGGGGTTCTGCCCCCACACCCCCATACTCCCTGCTATTTCTATATAACAAACACAGAGGCACTATTTGATAGTGGGGTAGGCTACAACTCAGGGTCGCCATACTAGTAGTCCCCGTATTAGTGCTGTTGCCATTAGTACTGCCCTCCTTTTATTATCAGTCACCATTTCAGTAGTTGCCTTTATTTGCCATTATTGAGTTGCCTTAATTTATTCACTGTTACCACGTGCTACCCTTGTTGGCTTGGGGTGGGGAAACACTATACAAGACAAGGAGTACTCTGAACCCTAACAAAAAAAAAAAAGAAGTGACCAAAAATCAGGGTTTTACATAGAAGGTACAAGTGCCCCAAATTATAGTGATCTTGCAGTTGACTGGTTCTGCTCCTACCTCTTTGATCATTACGTCAGTCCAGTTCAGTAACATCCTCTCCAAACCCCTTCCCATCTACTCTGGACTTCTACTGGGCTTTGTTTTAGGTCCATTCCTCTTCTCCATCTTTTTAAATGACCTCCCCACTTTGTGTCTCATTGCACATTCATATGTACAGTATGCAGATGACACAGTACTTTTTGCTTGAGGTGTCTCAGTCCCTGAGCTGGGATCATCTCTGCATCAAAACTAGGACAATGATAAACACTGCTTCTACTCAGAGCAGATCTCTCTGTTCTCCATGACCACTGGCACCAAGCAGAGGCTCACTACTTTACCCTCTACTCTAGTATTCACAACTTGCAAAAGTGCCCCTCTTGCAGAAGTCCCCCACGACTAGTACCTTGGTGCTTGGCTAGACTAAAATCTTGGTTTCTCCTCCCGCATTGATGCCATGCATAGGAAGCTCCACCCCAAGCTTGCTGTACTGTACTATAAGTCCTCTCTTCCACTCCTGGCTTGCTGGAAGGTTACCCTGATGATCTGATTGTCAAACATTGACTATGTGAATGTGGTCCACAGCATTAACCCCAAATATACCATTGTCAGCCTGGACACCATCCACTCCTTCTGTCATTTCATCCTCAACTGCCCTCCTTTCACCCACAACAATTCCCTCTAACAGAATCCTTTTCCTTTCTCTTGAGAATTGGCACCATTCTCACTGTACCACCTTTCTTGCAAACATTGGTTCACTTCCTTTCACTGCTCTGTCACACCCCTCACTTCTATCCCCCTTCCTTCCCTCTTCTTATCCATTACATTCATCTGACACACATTCCTTCTCCATCCCTTGCAGCAAAGCATCTGCTGGACAATCTGCCTTCTTTTCTCACCTCCTTCACCTCTGTAACAGCTTTCCTCTCCTCATTCAATTTTCTTCATTTCACTCAAAATCCTCCTCAGTACTGGCCCATTGGTGCAGCAGTAGGACTACTGCATGCAATGTTGGCAACCACAGTTCAGGAATGAGCTCAGGTCACCAGAGGGCCAGCTGGGGGAAAGAAGGAAGGTTGAGTCTCCCAGCAGATGCTTTCTTGCAGAGGACAGGGAGGATGGCATATCCTGCTGCCACATTGCCCCCTGGGTGACTATGGGGGAGGTACAGCTGGGACCATGAGATGGGAAGGACACTGCTGCCATCAGCATGTGTGCTTGCATGCCATGCATAAGCATGTTTAGATGTCCTTGAGCTGTGGTGCCCTCAGGGAAGATGGAAGAAAACAAAGTAGATAAACCTTATGGTATTATAGGCACTGAATTACCTGTAGGCCCTGCACCCACAAACCCAGGTAAGATTCTCCCATCAGCTAGTAGATAAAATATCCAAAGGGGCTTGGGCAATTCCTACGGTTGCTCTGCCATTGGAAGAAATAATGGGTGGCTAGCTGGAGAGGACAGTAAGCACTGGGAGATGACAGGATAATGGGGCTGGGGTGTGGGTTGTGTGGTCCTCAGTGAGGAATGGGCACCCAGGGTCCAAGAGAGAGTCAGAGCATAAACAGATTAAATAAAAAAAACTCCTCAGAGATCTTGTTACCCACTCCTGTGCTTGCAACTACTGTAGCCATATGGTCTCATTCCCTTTTACTTTATTTTAACTCAAGGGTTTTGTTTTAAATTTTACTTCCATTGTGTAGACCCTGGATCCCCCACAGGTTCCTATATACTGTATATGTATTGTAAGAGGCTGCTGTCTGACTTAGTAGAAGTCAATCCAAAGTGGTCCACTAAAGTAGCTTTTAGGTGTCAGGGGGTTAAAGTTTTAATCAGTAGGTTCCCTCTGGACACATTGTTCTGCAACATGGGCAACAGGACCAGGGGCTGGAGCCACACTGACTGTTTTTATGCAAAGAGTGGGTTTTGAGTCAGTTATAAACTTATCTGCGAGTCAAGGGGTCAAATGTGTGATACAGTAATGAAACAGAGGAGTTAAGTTTTCTTCATTAAGCACTGCCCAGTTCTTATCCAGTTGTGCTGATGTGGCAGTGGCTGTTTCTTCTGAAGTTCCCCTCAGCAAGGGTTTCAGGTTGCACTGTTAGCCCGAAGGATTTCTCATATAAACTCAGATCCAGAAGCAAATGATTTGATACCTTTTAATGGACCAACATAGATGTAACAATAAGAACAAAGTGCTCTAGCTTTCGGACCAACCGGTCCTTCTTCAGAAGCCTAATGGCAATTGTTTACAAAAAAACAATACTTTTAACAGCTAGATCATGCAGAAAAAACAGAAAAAAATCCCCATTGGTTTAAAATACTCATTTAAAAAATACAGATGATGATGTCAGAGAAGTTTAACAGTACCATATTACCTTCAGCCAGGAGGGTCCCAGGGTCAAAGGTGCTTGGTGTAAAACACATACAAAGAATCCTACTGCATATACATTCAATTGACATAACACTGCTGGAGCAGATGACTATTAACCCTTTCTGTGCCGCGGACAGATATATCAGTCCAGAATTCCTATACGTTCTAATTCTGTTGGCAGCCCAAGGCTATGAGTGTCACAGTGTGTATAAGGATGTGATTACTGAAAAGCAACCCCCACCCAGATTAAAGACTTACCAAGATTGTCTTAGGACTCCAAGAAGTTTCAATGCATGCATGTGACACTCATAGTTTGATTTAAGAGTCATCTGCTCCAACAGTGTTATGTCAATTGAATTTATATGCAGTAGGATTCATTGTATGTGTTTTGCACCAAGCACCTTTGGCCCTGGGACCCTTCTGGCCGAAGGTAATATGGTACTGTTAAACTTCTCTGACATCATCATCTGTATTTTGTAAATGAGTATTTTAAACCAATGGGGATTTTTTTCTGTTTTTTCTGCATGATCTAGCTGTTTAAAGTATTGTTTTTTCTAAACAATTGCCATTAGGCTTCTGAAGAAGGACTGGTTGGTCTGAAAGCTAGAGCACTTTGTTTTTGTTGTTACATCTATGTTGGTCCATTAGAAGGTATCAAATCATTTGCTTCTGGATCTGTTCTTGCAAGGACCAATACAGCAAATACTAAATCTAGATTTCATATAAATTCATAAATCAAGGTACCAGAATGACTGTAGGATTCAATTAAATTTTTCAATTAAATTTTTATTTTACCAGGAAAAACGCACCATTGAGCAGGCTCATTTACAAGGTGGTCCTGGGAGGACACAAATAGAGAATACTGTAATACAATACAGGGTTATGAATACAAGATAAGAGCAGAACACATTACAACAAATGGCAGTATAAGTTATACATTGTGTATAGCTAACAAAATGCTTCTAGGAACATATAATAATAGTAGGTACACTATGATAGGTCAATACATTTTTAAAGGGTTAAATATTGATATTTAGTGAGGAGGTTGATGAATAGGGAGCGGGGACAGATGTCTCTCAGGGAGGAAGGGGGGAGTGAGGGTGAGAGGTGAGAGGAAGAGTACATAAGGAGTACATACAGTGAAGCCCACCATAGGATGGTGGCCTATACTCCTCACAAAGGCAGTGCCTGTGCAGAAAGTCAGTGGGATTCCAAATTGTTCCAGTGCCCAGTGTTTACTGTCATGCAGAACTGGCCTGCAATTGATATTTAAGTGCCCGGCATTATACTGTAGTACCCACATTTGATTGTCTTTGATTATAGGCACCTAGCTCAAACTATTGTGCCTAATTATTGAAAATGCCATGCTTTGCTGTAGTGCCATCTGTGCCTAAAGCGCCAAGCAGTGTATTGTAGCACCTGTGTAATTGTAAAGTATTATTTACTGCACAGAGCTGTCGCCACCGATGAAGAAGGTGTGGGTGAAAGAAAAGTAGGTGTATGTGATTTGTAATATCTTTACAGTCTCTGATAGAGCTGCATACCTCACTAATATATTTCTAGGAGCATGAAGTCTGATACCTGAATACTTCTGCTTGCTACCAGAGGTGGTGTTAGGCACTAGCCAACCAAGCAACTGCTTAGGGTGCCAGCACAGAAGGGGCACACCAAATCAAAAAGTATAACCAGAGACCAATTTGAAATACAAAAACTGTTGATATAAAAACCAAAATTGTTGTTGTCACTCATAAAGTTGAAGAATTTGCACCACTTTTTTTTATTTGCTGCACTTTTTATCTTCCACCAACGGACTGGCCCTTATCGGCCCTACCCCATGCCCAGCCCCATCATTCACTGACCCTGGGACTTACCCTACCTGGTTAACAGCCCTGACTGGTTCCACATTGCCACAGTGACAGAAAATTTGCCGACAGCCACCAAACTGACATGATCCCACCGACATCGCTGCCACCAACATGTCCCAACAATGACCCACAGCATGCTGATACCGACCGCCACACTCAGTCACATCAATGAATGGGGGCTGCATCCCCCCGCACCCCTCTACTTAAGATATCTAACTCCACGTCACACAGACAGTGGAGTTAGGTGTATGCCCCCCCCCATCAACACAAAGTCCAGTCGCAGTGAAATCCCCATCAACACAAAGTCCATCGTCATCAGGGTGTCACTGTGGGGGTATCACTGTGGTTGTGTCACTGGTCTGACAGTATACGGCCCTGGCTTGTACCCCAGCGCTGGGCTTCTGGGAGGGGGCCCTTCCTCCTGTCGGTCATTGGGATGCACTTCTGGGAGGTGCCATGGATCAGTGGTGTGGGACCTGTGGTACGAGGTGGGTGGTATCCTGCTCAACCCAAGTTTTTCTGTTTTCAGTCCCTGGGAGGTGGAACCTGCAATGATGTCAGTGTCACACAGGCTGATGTCTGCCCTGCCTCCCCATAGATACTAGAGCTGGCTATTGGACCCTGATCTCCACTAGGGGTTGGATGAGCACCAGGAGCTTCTCCCACCCTCCCCCTCTGGCAGAGGAGAGCAGTTCATGGGATGCTTTATTCTCCCCCCCCCCGGCTGGCCCTCTGACACCCAGGGTCGCTTCCGAACCTAGGTCGTCGGCATCACAAGCAGTAGCGCTACTGTTGTGCTGGTGGGCCGGTGGAATTTGCACCACTTTTTCAATGTAGTTTGTTGTAGAAGAGATGAGAGGGGGTAGCTGTAGTGATGAAGGGGGTGCTACAAGTATTTTTGCTTGGGGCCCCAATAGATTGAAAACTAGCCGTGCTTGCTATGTGAGTCTATTCTTGTGTGGACATGAACTTTATTGAGTCAGTGTATTATGGGTGTCTTTGGACCGCTTGCTCATTGTCCCACTTTGTCTACCTTAATGGAGCCTGGCCACTCCCTCCCATTGTGGAGGGCATCATATTACCTGCTAGGGGACAGTTACATTAATATTGTATTCATTTTTCCTTTGTACAGTACTTTCTTTTATTTTATTTTATTTTATTTGTGTCTGGTAAGCCTGACACCACTGTTGTTCTGATTTGCTGCTGTAATGTTTGTTTTTGTCTGCTCTTCTACAATATCTAATTGCACAGCTTTAACTTTGCACCTTTACTGATGACTTCTTTTATCCTGTAAGCCCCCCCCAAACTCCCTCTGAATCACATCTGAAAAAAAATGTCACCTGATTTGTGTCTATCCCAGATAACAAATTTTAAATAAATGAATAGTGGAGCTATTGCTTTTTTATATAAAAACAACTTTATTAAAACCAAGCAAAAGATAAAGAAGATAAACATCAAGGACAAGATTCACAAAGGATTTGCTATCTGCACATCTCAGACACCCCTGCACAAATGAGAAGCGTTGAGCGCCAACTGTGGTATTCACAGAAGACATGCCCAGGAATGTCCCCAGCACATCCCCACTGTGAATACCACAGTTGCACCCAGCTCTGGATGCGCTGGCACAACCTTCTGGTCGGGTTGGGAACACAATGGAGAAGCACAAATCATGATATGCTGCACCCAAATGTGCCATTCAGAGCCAACAACATGCAAATGGAGCCACTAGGCATGCAAGCCCAATGGGGCCATTTACATGTCATTATGGCCCCATTTGCATGCGCTGTGCAGAGCTGCACCCAGCAGAATGTGCCAGATGCCCTGCATGTGCAGCAGTACAGTCACATACACAGCACCCCTGTCAGGTCATTTCCACCACCACCCCCACTTGAGTCACCATGGGATTGCCGCACACTGCGGCAGTAGAGAAACTGCCTGAGAACCCCCCCGCTTGAAACCCCGTAAACATGCCACACATTGCAGTGGTAGAGAATGTCCCTGAGAACCTCCGTCCCTGCCCAAAACCCCATAAACATGATGCACACTGTGGCAGAACAGAGGGAAGAGCCGAACACCCATAGTGGCCCACTTGCAAGGTCGCCAGAATCCCCCAAGTTGCTCTGGTGGTCCAGTGGACCCCCCACCCACTCAAGCACCTTCACCCCACCACGTTCCTCTGTCCCTGCATGTCCCGATGTGCAGCGGTCAGCATAACCCACCCGCAAACCACCATAGCTGCCCACTGACAGAGCTGTCTGTGAATGACAGCTACAGTACTACTGTGAGCCCATTGGCAGACCCTGTCGACCAATGGGCTTGCAATGGGAGAACAGCAAGATGAAGGAGCTGCTGTTAGAACTTTACTACTCTACTGGACTAAAGAACTAGAACTCTTTTACAGTCAGCACCACTTATATCGCCCTCGTTTAATGCGGGCAGTCTGATATAACGGGCAGAGATTCAAAACCATTTGCCACTTCCTATACTGCACGTAGAAATGCTGCCGCTTATTGCGATCTAAGGTAGCCGCCTATTACGGGCAAAATCTGTTGGCCAAGTAGCCGATAATCACCCTTTAACTGCTCCTCTAATTGCTGTCTTGCGTCTACTTGCTCAAGTGAATTATTTAATTACCTAATTGAACACAGCTGCATGTAGTCTTTATTACTTACACTCAGTCAGTTAGTTTGATTCGAACTGTGTGGAATAAGTACGTTGACATTACGGTATGGCTCCAAAGCGGAAAGCGTTAACTCTTGCTGAGAAAGTAGAAATGCTTAAATGCATGGATGATCTACCAAAACTCAGCCAGAGAGAGTTAGCAGTGCAGCTGAACATGCCAAAATCCTCTGTTGCTGACCTGCAGCATCAGCAAGATTCAATTCTGACACAGTGGCATGAAAACATTAATCCTGAGTGGAAAAGAAAGCGGGAAGGGAAAGATTCGGAGGTTGAGGATGCTCTCCTCCATTGGTTCCATAATGCCCGTGGTCATGATGCCCTGATCAGTGGACCATTGCTCGCTGAAAAAGCTAAGAAAATAGCCGAGGCACTTGGTCGACCCGATTTTAATCCATCCGAGGGATGGCTCCAGCGACGGAAGTGGAGACACACCTTTGGATGTGAAAGCAGCACTAATGACATTACACTGGGTCATGGAGCAGCATCCTACCATAGCGTCTAACTGGTCAGCGTTATCGGTGGCTAAAAAGATGTGGGAGCCTTATGCTAGGAAATCAGTCGTGCAAACAAAAATCACTGTCTACTTCACGTAATTTACTTTGTTTCTTTTTGCCAATGCCGTTGCTGCTGATGTAGGCACTCATACTTATTTGCCAATTGCAATTGCACTCACATGAATGTAATGTGTTTACAATACTGTACTTAATTGATGCACATTAAATAGCATATTCACTGCAACAATGCCTGACCGTCTTTTTTTTTTTTCCTTCAATTCGATAAACCAACCATTGCATATAACGGGCATAACAGCGTTTACCAAATGTACCCGTTATAAGCAGTGCCGACTATACTGGGAACTTCAATTTAGGGTAAAACAAAACAAAAAAAGAGTTGGTGAGTTTGAATTGGGAGAAGAAATTGTTATCTGTGCAGTTAGCTAGGTGAAGAAAGAAACTGTGAATTAGGGGAAGTAGCTTAGGCAAAAAGGAAGCCAGGTGTTTGCATTTAGAAACTGACCTAGATAGCTTTTGGCAGAGAAACAGCAAGAGGAAGGAGCTGCTGTTAGAACTGTACTGGGACTATATTGCCTCCATCCGCCTCCTCCCCCAGCCTTAGCCGGTTCTACTTTATAGGCACAGAATTTGACTGACAACAGGAACTTACTATTTGGGAGCAGGAAGGGAGTGATCACAGAGGCACAAAAGACTCACCATCCTAGAAGGAAAAGAGTAGCTCTCCATCCCCCCCCAGCTGCTGGAGGTCTGACTCTGAACAAGTAAGAAATAGATTACTGAGGAATATAGGAACTTCCTGTCCCAGATGAGGAAAATCAGGAGTTTTAAGGGCACAAAGGCATTCAGAAAGCAGGGAGAGAAAAAAAAAATTATATAAAAAAAAATAAACAGAGAGGAAAGAGTAATTATACAAAACAACAGTTAAGGGGCCACAAATAAGACATGATGGGAGTGGTGCAGTGCATTAGCTGTGGAGCAGAAGCCTTCCAGGAGATGTTCTGGAGGATGCGGTGTTGCCCCATCTGCAGGCACCTGTCTAGGCTGAGGGAGGAGGTTGCTCATCTCCAGGCTGAGTTGGCCAGGATTCGGGGGACCTTCTTCCCCCCCCCCAGGAACCACTAGGGCTACTGCCTCAGAGGTTGTCAAGAAACAGGAGCAGTTGGACCACAGTGGGCTCAGGGAGGGTGAGAGTGATAGAACAGAGGTGCATTCCTGCAGCTATACTGCTCCACAATTCATATGCCATTCTGGCAGAGTGTGGTTCCTCTATGGAGGCACATGCAGTGGAGACCAAGGAGGATGCTTGGATTCTCCACAAAGGAGACCCACAGGAGGGTGGCATGGGAACCCACGGGGGAAGGTAACAACTCCTGGTGGGGGAATCCATTGTTAGGAGGGTAGAACTGGGGGGGAGGGGAGAGGGAGGTAAGGTGCCCGCCTGGTGCCATGGCTTGGAGGGACAGGGAGCGTATCTTCAGGATCGCAGGAGCAGCTGTACAGGTGAGGGAGCTGGATGTCATTGTCTACCTAGGGACAAATGACCTAGTTGGGAAAGGGATCAGAGCAGTGCAGGAGGAGTTTGTGGAGTTGGGGAGGGGGCCTTAGACAAGTAGCATGCACGCTAACCTTCTCGGAGTTGCTGCCCATCTATGGCATGGGTGAGGCTAGGGTGCTCTACCTCATGGGATTCAATCAGTGGTTGAAAAACTGGTGCAGAGCTCAAGGTTTTGGTTTCATTGGGAATTGGGGGTCCACCTGGAGGGATGCAGGCCTATACTGGTGCGATGGTCTGCATCTGTCCAGGAGGGGAACTAGGATCCTAGGTGATAGGTTTAAATGCTTCATTGGCAAGCATTTAGACTAGCCAAGGGTGGGAGGCACTGAAAAGAAGAAGGGAAATCCTAGCCCCCCCCAAAAAAATCAGGGTATTTAGTGAAGTAAACACCAAGCACCCTTGATAGGGGGGTCAATCCCAGTCCTTCACAGAAGAAAGGGTTCTGAAAGAACTCCTAAAACTGAAGGTGGACAAAGCAAAATGGCCAGATGGAATTTACCCCTGAATTCTAAAAGAATTAAACAGAGAACTAGTAACACCACTGACTACCCTATTTAACAAATTATGGGAGGATGGTGTGGTACCTGAGGACTGGAGGAGGGCGGATGTGATTCCCCTTCACAAAAGTGGGAGCAAGACAGAGGCAGGAAACTACAGACCTGTCAGTTTGACCTCTGTGGTAGGGAAAGTGATGGAATCACTTCTGAAGGAAAGAATTGTTGAGTATCTAGAGGCCAGTGGGGTACAGGACCCAAGGCAGCATGTGTTCACAGCGGGACAGTCATGTCAGATGAATCTAATTGATTTCTTTGACTGGGTGACCAAAGTAGTAGACCAGGGAGGGGCTGTGGACATGGCCTACCTAGACTTTAGCAAGGCATTTGACACAGTCCCACACAAAAGATTAATAAACAAATTAGCCAGCCTGGGAGTGGGTCCCAGGGTGGTACCTTGGGTAAAACACTGACTGGACAACAGGATACAGAGGGTAATAGTAAACGGAGTCCACTCTGAAGAAAGGGGGAATTTAGTGGGGTACCGCAGGGTTCAGTACTGGGTCTGGTCCTTTTTAATGTCTTTATAAGTGACATTGCAGGGGGACTGAAAGGAAAAGTATGTCTCTTTGCAAATGACACAAAGATGTGCAACAGAGTTGATACACACAAGGTGGGGTGGAAAGGATGAGAAGGGACATGGCAAGGTTGGAGGAATGGTCAAATGTATGGCAGCTTAGATTCAATGCAAAGAAGTGCAAAGTAATACACCTGGGAAAGAAAAACCCAGAGGAAGAATACACAATGGGGGGTGAGATACTGACAACAACAAAAATGGGAAGAGACCTGGGGGTAGTTATATCAGATGACCTAAAGGTGGGCAAGCAATGTGAGAAGGCAGTAAGGAGAGCTGGTGGGATACTGGGATGCATAGGGAGAGGCATCACCAGTAGAAAACAGGAAGTTGTTATCCCTCTGTACAGACAGTTAGTGAGACCCCATCTGGAGTACTGTGTGCAATTCTGGAGACCCCATCTCCACAAAGACATAGACAGGGTAGAGGCTGTCCAGAGGAGGACAACCAAAATGGTGCAGGGTCTGCACCAGAAGACATACGAAGAGAGACTAAAGGGGCTTAATATATATACCCTCAAGGAAAGGAGGGAGAGGGGGGGGACATGATAGAAACTTTCAAGTACCTTAAGTGAATCAACAAAGTCAGGGTAACATATTTCAGAAAAGGAGATGTGCAAGAACAAGGGGACACAATTTGAAGGTAGAAGGGAGATGACTCAGAAGTAATGTGAGGAAGTATTTTTTAAGGAGAGGGTTGTGTATGCATGGAACATCCTTCCTGAGGAAGTCATGGAGTCAAAAACAGTGGGGGAATTCAATAATCCATGAGATAGACATAAGGCAATTCTAGTAGGTGGTAGGAGGAAGTAAGCTGTTGGTTATATAGGATCTGCAGCTTATCCATAAGGTAAGAAAATTGGCAGACTAGGTGGGCCAAGCTTTTCTTATCTGCCATCAAATTCTATGTTTCTATGTTTCATTGAGTACTGTATTCTGTCATTCACAGTTTGTGAATGACAGGGTACGGTATCCACTGCAAGCCCATTGGTAGATGGGGTCCACCAATGGGCTTACAGCAGTACTGTAGCTGTCATGCACAGACAGCTTTGTTGGTGGGCAGCTGTGGCGGTGTGCAGGTGGGTTATGCTGCCCACCGCACATCAGGATCTGCTTGGATGGGGTAGAGTGGGGTGGGGAGAGGGTGCTGGAGTGGGTGAGGGGTGGGGGAGTCCACTAGACCACTAGGGCAACTTGGGGGATTCCGGCAACCTTGTGAGCATGCCACTATGGGTGTACAGCTCTTCCCTCTGTTCCGCCACAGTGTGCGGCATGTTTATGGGGTTTTGGGCATGGAGGAGATTCCTAGGCACATTCTCTCCTGCTGCAGTGTGCAGCATGTTTACGGGGTTTCCCATTCTCTACCACCACAGTGTGCAGTATATATTCAGGGTTTCTGGCAGGGAAGGGGGTTCTGCTGTGACTATGGGATGTCCACCGCAGTGTGCAGCATGGAACCGGGGACTCGAGCAGGGGGGACACATTGGACTGGCAGGGTGGGCAGGCTGCAGTGCTGCTGTCTGCAGTACAGCAGCCTGCCTGTGGGTGGCAAGCAACTTAAGTCTACTTATTGTAGACTTATCTCTTTGAGGTGCATCTCTGGACTTGCCCCGGAGAAGTGCCTCCTGGTCAGGTTGTGAATGTTGCTGCACACCATATACATGGGCAAGCCCCCTTCACAGCCCCTTCAGATGCACTGTGTATCATTATGGGTGATATGCAGCACATCTGCGAAGCGTTGGCACATCGGGGATGTACCACACATTGGCCCCCTGCTAGAATCATGCCAGTGCTCAATTCAGGGAAGTGCCAGCACATCTTGGATGCACTGGGTGCATCCCCTTTGTGAATTCCACCCCAGTTTACAGATATAATGTCATAATAATCAGTACCACACTATGTACAGAATAGTACAGCATCCTTAAATAAAAAGAGTCAGGACAAAGAACACATTCATAAAACAGAGTATCAATTAGCAAACAAATGGTGGTGCTATTGCATTGCTTTCTAATTCATGTAACTTCAAATACTCAGGTAAGGAAGCTGCAGTAGGGGAGGGTGGAAGCAATGTGGATTCAGTTACTGTCTAACAGAGGGAGGAAGGTGAGGTTGGAGGTAGCTTACAAACCACCCAACCAGGAGGAGGAAAGAGACAGGAAAGTGAACTTGCAAATATTGACTGCTGCAAGGAAGGGAGAAGTGATAATATTGGGAGACTTCAACATGACCAAGGAGGACTGGAGAGTACCCACCATGACTTGCACCAGGAGTCAGACAGTCGTAGATGTGTTGCAAAGTGGGTTCCTGACTCAGAGCATCACAGAACCCACCATAGAGGGGGCAATCCTTGATCTGGTACTGACAAATGGAGAACATATTCCGGATATAACAGCTGAAGAGCCCCTGGGTGGAAGTGACCATCACACAGTGTGTTTCCAGTTAGACATGGGAAGGGAAAGGACCCCCACTAGGACTAAAAACCTGGATTTTAGGAAGGTAGGCATTATAAAGATGGACAAGTTGCTAAGAAGTCACCTAGCAAACATCCAAGGGGACATGGGGTGGAGAAAAGGTGGTCCATCTTCAAGGAGAGAATAACAGTTGCTACAGAGGAGTGTCTTAGGCTTAAGGGGAAGAACTCAAGAGGAAAAGCACCCAGCTGGTTTAGTACTGAGGTTGACAGGCAGTAAAAGACAAGAGGTTAGCCTATGAGAAAATCAGGTGGACCAAGAGAGAGGAAGACAGGGAGGATAACATGAAGATGGCTAGCATAGCACATAAGGTAGCCTGGCAAGCTAAGGCTCAGAAGGAACTGCACCTAGCTGATGGAATTAACAAGGGGGTAAAGGTCTTTTTTTCACTACATTTGCAAGATAAGGGACAAGAAAGATGGGATTGTTAGGCTTAGGAAAGGGGACAGGTGGGTGTAAGAGAATGGAGGCATAGCAGAGGTAGTGAACAAGTACTTCTGTTCGATCTTCACCAGGGAGAAGGATGATCTGGTGTCACTAGGGTGAAGAAGGGGAGCAGGGGGGACAGTGAGCACAGGTTTAGTGGCAGAGGTGGACAGGGTGAGGACAGAGCTGTTAGCATTGAGATGGACAAATCCCCAGGCCCGGACAGCATACACCAAAGGATGCTGAGGGAACTGTCAGAGGAGCTTGCAGATCCATTGGCTGGTCTATTTAATAGTTCACTGGAGGCAGGCGTGGTACTGCAGGACTGGAGAATGGCACATTTAGTGTCTCTCCATAAGAGCAGTCCCAAGGATGACCCAAGGAATTATAGACTGGTAAGTCTGACCTCAGTCATGTGCAAACTCAGGGAGATCATACTTAAGGAAAGGTTGGTGGAGTATCTAGATGGACATGGTCTCCAGAACTTGACGCAGCATGGGTGTATGGGAGAGAGATCATGCTAAATGAATCTGATTGACGTCTTTGACTGGGTCACTAAAACAATGGATGGGAACCAAGTGGTGGACATCCTTTACCTGGAATTCAGCATGGCCTTTGACTCTGTACCCCACAAGAGGTTGATCAGAAAGTTGACAGATCTTGAGGTTGGATAAAAGTTGATCAGATGGGTGGAAAACTGACTGAAAGGCAGGTCACAGTGGTGGTGGAGGGTGAGCTATCTAGCACCAGGGAGGTCAACAGTTTGGTCCCGCAGGGCTCGGTGCTAGGACAGGGGTTGTTCTATGTCTTCATAAATGATGGCATTAAGGGCAATATGTCTCTTCACGGATGACACCAAGCTCTGTGGGAGGGTGGATACAGCAGAAGAGATACAAGACCAAAAGGAAGATTTGGACAAATGAAGGAGGTGCCCAGGGTTTAGCAGTTTGGCTTCAATATAAAGAAATGCAAAGTTATGCACATTGGAACCAAGAATCCCAGGGCTGAGTACAACCTGGGAGGGGGACAAGTATCTGCATCAGAGAAGGAGAAAGATCTGAGAGTAATGATCACTAGTGACCTGAATCACTCCATGCAGTGTAGGAAAGCAGCAGCAAAGGCAAATAAAATGTTGGGCTGCACTACCAGAGGGACGAGCAGCAGGTGAGAGAAGGTAATATTGCCCTTATACAGGTCATTGGTGAGGCTGCATCTGGAGTACAGTGTACAGTACTAGTGCCCATACCTTGAAAAGAAAATTAATCTGCAGGAGATGGTCCAAAAGAGGGCACTGAAGATGACCATGGGCCAGCAGAGTAGAACATATGAAGAAAGGTTAGAGGCTCTGAACATGTACTCCCTGGAGGAGGGGAAGAGAGAGAGGGGGGACATGACTGAGACCTTTGAGTGTCTGAAAGGAATAAATAGAGTGGATAAGGAGGGTCTCTTAGGTTTAGTGGAAATCAAAACACATGAGAGCATAGTCTCAAACTGGAGGGGGAGGTTAGGGGATAGGCTAGGAGGCACTTCTTCACAGAGAAGGTGATGACAAGTTGGAATGTGCTTCCAGAAGAGGTGGTTTTGTCAAACACAGTGGGCAGCTTCAGCAGAGGCTTGGATAGAGTTACAGGGAAAATAAGGGTGATGGGAGTGGAGGATTGAGGGAAAGGGTGGATTGGAGGGTGGGGCACCAGGGTCAGTAGCTTAAGATGAGGACCTTGCAATATGAGTAGACTATAAAGACTAAATGGCCTTTTTCTGCTGGCCTCTTTGTATGTTCATACATATGTTTGCAAAAAAAGTCAATTTCTTTAGATCTGCTAGTTTAGAACCTTAACGTTTTGCTTCCAGCTGAAACCTGTAACAATATAGCAACACACATAGTATTGCAATGGTTGTAATGCCAGTATTTATTTGTTAATTGATGTGTTTCTGGTTTAACATTATTTTAGCTACCTCAAAGTGCAGGAAGTACTGTAGATGCAACAAAAAAAGATCACAACTGTATGGGCTTACCTACAGTAAAGTGATTAAGTATGTTTTTTCCTAGCCTTTGATTCCACTTGTTTTGAAGTATTGTAAGCCCCTTAAATGGGCTTACCTAACTGAGCTGTGTCTCCTGCTCCCTCTGATGCATCTTGCATCGTTGTCTCTGGTGGGACTCATGCCTTGTGGTCCTGGTTTGCTGCTTCTGGCTCCAGCCACATTGTTGTCCAGGTGTCTCAGTCTTTGGCGGGCGGGCCGAGTGTTGGGTCTGTGTTTCCGTGCGTCTTGGTGCATTGAGGTCCTGGGTCCAGTTATCTGGGTCGGTCAGGCTCAGACCAGGAGGAAAGGAAAAAAAAAATAATGTAAATAGCTGTGGTGGCCCACGCTCTGTGCATATGTGGCTGCCAAGTGGAGAAAATTTTAAGGAGCAGCTGCTCCACGGCGGGGGGGTGTAGTTTTGGTGCTGGCTGGTGCCACTGGGGAGCAATATAAATAGTTATTTTGGGACAACTGGTCCTGTAGGCCTTTAGGGCACTTGGGCGTTCTGGCGCCTATGAGATCGGTCCAGACTGGGCCTTTTTTTTTGGCAGGTTTGATTTGGTGCCCTTTGGGGAACAGATAAAAGGGGAAGCACCACAGGAAATCAGCGAGAGATCAGAGGAGAGAGAGAAATCAGAGGAGAGAGACAGAGGTTGGAGCGGGGGTGATTACCTGCTCAGCCATACAGGCCGTGGTTTGCTTTTTCTTTGGTTGCAGTGCAGTATTCATGCAGAGGACATGGTGGCAGCCATTCTATTCTTGAGCCCTCTCTTTGGGGCTGAATCTAAAAGCTGCATGTGTTGAAAAGCAGAGAGAAGATGGTGGAGAGCCTGCAAGGAGCCTGCATCATGGGGTGGGCTGTGGCTGTCAGCCCAGTGGACCACTGCTAATTGGGAGCCCCCTAAAAGAACTTGATGCTCGGGGAATAGCAGTAGGAGAAACGGTTTTGCCACTACACACAAGAGGAGGAGATGAAATGGAAAAGTGAATGGAACTTGAGAGAAGAGGAGATTCATGGATCTCCCAGAGGTTGTCTGGTGGTAGCACCAATTTTGAAAAGACTGATAATGTGGGTCTTAGTGGGTTGGAGGGGGGGGGTTGGGGGCAGTCCCTTTGGTTCCTCATACCCCAGTTAGAGACTTTCACTTTCTGTGATAAGGAGGAGCTGATGCTGTTTGATGTTTGAAGGCCTGAATTGGCCACAAATTATGCCACTTGTGTTGGACTGTGGCTGCCTAACCTAGGGGTAGCTGCCTGGACTTGAGCTTCTGACATGACCTTCGTGGTCCAGAACACCTACTGAGTTTCCATGTCACCTCTTGGTCCAGAGCAACCTGTTGTCTTTTTTCTGCTCCATGGAGTGACTGTTCTTGTTTTATTACCTGTTCATTAAATGAGATCCCTTGTTACTGCGGTTTGGAGTGTTGCCTCATTTGTTCATGAGAATGGACTGTTTTGCTGTTAACAAGATGATGTCTCCACAGCCCCAGCCTCTAGTGTGTGACCAGGGTGTGCAATGGAAGAACCACAGGACTCCTGAGGAAGATGACGAGAGGCTTGCCTGGTGAAGACTGTCTACAAAAGCCTCTGAGGTGAAGATGGCAAGGCCAGGCAGGTGAAGACCAGAGTTCTCCATCTCCTCTGGTCCAGCATCTTGAAGAATGAGGCACCCCGTTTTCATAAGGTTTGGTAAGCCAGGCCATCCAGGTATGAGGACTCTTTCTGCTGTAAAGTGCTCCCCTCGCCAAGACTTTTACCACCATATCTCTAGACATGTGGGGGGAAGGGGCTCACAGAATAAATCAGGTTTCATACACAGTACTCCAAAAGGAGTCATTGGTAGCTATTTTATGCCTAGATCATAAACAGTTACTCTTGGAGCTTGAGTTAGAAGCTAATTAGGGAACATGAATTTTTCCATTGATATGACACCACGGGGCGCTGTTGAGCTATTAGAAGGATACATGGGTTTGTGTGGTGCTCCGCAAATCTGTACTGAAAAACCACTTTAAAACACGTAAAATAATTTGCGTGTTTATTTCTGAAGTAAATGAATTTTGGATTCTGCTTTGAGTGTTATTTTTCAGTTAAATGGATAAGTTTGTTTCCCCTAAACTTTCTGGGAGAGGTGCTCTGGTCCGAGGGCCTACGGGTCAGTTCAGCGTGGAAGGGGCAGGGAGCTCTCCTTTATTAGTGGTTTGCCCAGAAATGGGCACCAAATTCAAAGCAGTTAAACCAACTCTTGCTTCAATTCAGACCCTGCTATCAGATTTTCAATCCAAAATCAGACAGTCTAACTCACATATTGAAACAAGTCTAAGTGAAATCTCATCTCGATGTGTAGTTATCAAGAAAAGATTAGAACGCACAGAAAAGGCAATACAAATGAATGAGAAGGAAATAAACGCTGTAGCTGCAAGAACTATTACTCTGGAAGGTGCAGTCAATGCTGCATTACATGAACAATTGGCCCAGGCAGCTAGGTTGGAACGCTTAGAAAATAAAATTTTGAGACGTAACCTGAGGCTCATTGGCTTCCCTGGTAATGTGCCAAATCCTGAATTGAAGGAGGCAGTGCAAGTCGCACTCAGAGTAGTTTTTTCTTTGGAAGATTCATTCTCCTTGGAGTCAATATTTTGTCCTTCACTCGACCTGAAAGCAATAGAGGAGAGAGAATCTAGAGCGAGGTATATTATTATTACATTTCTAACTCTCTCGGGCAGAAACAAGATTCTTCAAATGGCCAGGCAGAAGAAGTCTATTTTTTTAAGAGGGTACATGGATTCATCTCTATCCAGATTTTTGCTTGCAGATGCAGCGAACACGGAAAAGATTTCTACCTTTTTTATCCGAATTTAAGGAGGGTGGACTGCCCGCTTCACTATTAGCGCCAGCTCATTTGAGAGTACAATTCCAGGGGAAAGTCTTTTTTTTTTTGAGGATCAGGATGCTGCAAGATCGTTTTTTGAAAACAATATTAAGTTGCTGGAAGATCTTGGTTCGGATTTCGAACAAGAAAAGACGGAAATCATGTAATATCATCCAGTTTGAAAAGTTTGAAATTTATTTTTGACTCAGTTGAGCTCTGAAGCGTTGGGACTTGAAAAATACCCTTTAATGCTATGGATTTATTTTTTCTTTGTTTCTGAGATTATCGTTGGGATGTAAATGCTTGGAGCACACATTAATTTTTTGTTTTTCTTTTTATATTATACATGCTCTAGATTAATATTATATCATAGATTCTTATTACTCCCCCTATAAAAATGGATGCTTTATTTAAGCTATAATTCTAAAGGCTCATCCTGTTTCTAAATGTTTTTCTTTTGTTTTTTTCTTTTTGTGAAAATGAATCTGTCTTTAAGAAAAGAATAAAAAATAAAGTATAAAAAAAAAAGATATGACACCACAGAAGATGTGGGTCCCAGCATTATCATAGCTCTGTAACATATCTATTTAATTGGAGGCTGACATAGAATTAAGTTACATTTGTCCATACTTGGTTGTAAAATATAAAGGGGATTGCTTGTGAAACTGTTGCAGACATTCATATCTGGCGTCCTAGCTTTGTTTATTTGTTTTGTTTCCTAAAAAGAAAGTATATTGTGTGCAGATATTTTTGTCACCACTGCAGTAAAACAATTTTTCAAAGACACAAAGGGAGCTTACCAAGCTACAGTGGTAATCTACAGGAACTCGTGAATAGCCAAGTTTTTGTTTTTACAGGATGAATGTAAAGTGTTAGCAAATGTTAGTCCCCAAAAGGACTAATCAATTACTGCAAAAAGCAAGAATTCTGGTAGTGCGTGACTGGTATCTTTGGGGGCAGCAAAATTTGGGGACATTGAAATCCTGCAGAACTGATCTGCAAAGTAAAATAATGTAAACTGCTTAAACAAAGGTTTGGCTAAAACAGAAGCTTAATATAGGTGCATTGTTTTCTTTTTCTTTTTTTTTTTTACATAGACTCAAAGTGAGCAGAAACTCTTATAAGTGAGGATAAACTACATATCTCATTACCGTCTATTCTGTGTTGCTTCATGCAGTACCATAGCTAAATATTTATGAGTGATTGAATCATTTATGAAGAGAAATGGAGCTTGCTTCTACCAAGACAAGTCACAAACAGAAAAGAAAACTATGGACTGCTCCTTTCAAACTACACTAGAAGCTGATGTCTTAAGAACACTCCACATAGCCAACTCTGTCAGAAACTTTGTCACTAAGTTTTTGTGAGCTGAATTGCAAATTCTAAAAGTCTAAAATCCTTCACAATTGCTTACTGCCTTCAGGACAAATGCAGTTAGTCTAATGCCTTGTGGGCTTGCCCAGAGCTGCAATCTTTATTGAAGTTGTTGTGTTATTGCTTTCAAAAGTGCTAAAACTCCATGACACTTAGATTCTTAGCATTTATATTGATAGGAAACACTTCAAAGAGTGCATGCTTCCCTCTCCGCATCCAAGTTATTTTTGCAGTCAGATTCACATTTGCTTCTCCTTAAATATATCAGCTGGTCAACATTCAGAACAATCAATGTAAACAAATTCTTTGATCAACTAAATAATTTAAATAAATTGCATGAAAACGTACATGAGTTCAGCTGGGCAGACACATCATTTTTTTATCATTTGGATAAAATTAAAAGGCATTTATCTGATAAAGGTTAAGGTTTAGTTGCAATGAGATATGGTGAAATCATAGATCAATAAAATACTAAATATACCATGATAACAAGAATATTTTTTATGCCTACAGTATGTGAGAATTCAACATTGATGGGAGATTTCATGAACTGGGGATTTTAACATAAAAGCATAGAATTTGATAGCAGATAGGAACTACTTGCCCACCCAGTCTGCCCATTTTTTTTATTCCTGCCTGTATTGTGACAATAGACACTACACAGTCTCTGGCTCACCCCCCCCCCAAAAAAAAAATGTTTTCACTAAGATTCCCTTGTGCCTGTCCCATGAATGCTTGAAGCCCACCACTGTTTTCCCACCCACTCCCTCCTCTGGAAGACTGTTACAGGCATGCACAGGTCTTTTAGCGAAAATGGACTTTCTCACATCTCTCTTGAATTTACCCCCTTCCAGCTTCATTACGTGTCGCCTTGTTCTCACGCATCTTTTTCTCTGAAAAATGTTTCCCTCCTGTACTGTATTTCTGTCTCTGTCATAGTCTCCTCTCCCTTCTCTCTTTCAGGGTGTACTTATAGAGGTTTTTCAGTCTCTCCTCATAGGACTTATGATGCAGACCCTTCACCATTTTAGTTGTTCTCCTCTGGACTGCCTTCACTCTGTTTATGTCCTTCCTGAGATGTAACCTCCAGAACTGTGCACAGTACACCAGGTGTGGTCTCACTAGCAATCTACTGTATATAGTGGCAACACCAGCTCCCTCCTTCTGCTGGTGATACCGCTCACTATACATCCCAACATCCCACTGGCTTTACCCACTGCCTTGTACTGCTTAGTCACTTTGAGGTAATCAGATATGATTACTCCCAGGTCCCTTTCCTGTTTGGTAACCATCAATACTTCTTCCATTTTGTATTACTCCTCTGGGTTTTTGTGCCCCAGGTGCATGACTTTACATTTTTATTGCATTGAAACAGGACTGCCAAGCCCTTGACCACTCTTCAAGTTTTCTCAGGTCTCTGCACATTCTTTCCACCACATCTGGACTGTTCACCCTGTTGCAAATTATGGTATAATCTGCAAAAAGGCAGACCTTTCCTTCCAGATCTCCTTCAATGTCACTTTTAAAGAAATTAAAGAGAACTGATCCCAATACTGAGCCCTGTGGCACCCCAATGGTCATTCTCCCTTCCCTGGAGTGAACTCTGTTTACAACCACTCTTTGTCACCTATTTCTTAACCAATTTGTTACCCAGTTTACCACCTTTTGGCACACCCCTAAGCTGCCCAGTTTCTTTATGAGTCTCCTATGTGGAACAGTGTTAAAAGCTGTACTGAAATCCAAGCTGGCCATGTCCACCATTCCACTCTGATTTATTTTCCTGGTCACCCAGTCAAAAAAATCTATGAGATTTGTCTGACATGTCCACGAAATGTCCCCGTGAAACCGTGTTGTCTCAGGTCTTGTAACCCACTGGCTTTAAGATATTCCACAATTCCTTCTCTTAGCAGTGACTCCATTTCCTTCCTCACCACTTATGTCAGCCTAATGGCCTACAGTTGCCAGCCTCCTCCTTGCTACCACTTTTGTAAAGTAGAACTACATGCCCTCTACCAGTCCTGTGTTACCACCCTTGTTTCTAGTGAGTTGTTAAAAAGAACTGTCAGAGGTGAAGCCAGTACCCCCTCAGCTCCCTTGGTACCCTTGGGTGTACCCCAGCAGACCCCATAGCTTTTTCCACTTTCAGATTTGCTAGTCCTTTCCAGACTCTTTCCACTGTAAAGGGACTTGTGTCTACCCCCCATGTCCCCAAATGCTTTTATGTGGCCCATCCCCTCTCCCTTCCTTCCTCTGAGAGAAAACTGAACAAAAGTCTTTGTTCAGGATATCGGCTTTTTCCTGATCCTTCTCTGCACAGTCCCCGCCTGCTCTTCTTAACCTTACAACTCTTCTCCTAGTCTTCCCCTTTTCACTTATGTACTTAAAAATGGTCTTACTAACATACTAACATACTAATTCCCAGCAGATTAGGCCTTATGGTCTATCGAGTCTGCTCAAACCTCAGATCCCTAGTTGGGTGCCGAGGCCCTCCCCCCTTGTGTTCTAGAAACCCCTATCATCCATTCCCCACCCCCCTGAGCCAGGCCATCATCTGATACATCCACTTTCTGTGTCTGTCCCACAACCTCTTGAAGCCCTTCACTGTGGATCTCTGAACCAGCTCACCAGGCAGTGCATTCCAAGGGTCCACCACCCTCTCAGTGAAAAACCTCCTCCTCTTCGCCCCCTCACCCTTCCACCTTCCAACTTCAAATCATGCCCTCTGGTGATATCTCCCTGCTTTAGTCTAAAGATCCTCCATGTTTACTCCTATTTATTCCTTGAGGTACTTGAAGACCTCAATCATGTTCCCTGTCTCTCCTCTCTCCAATGAAAACAGGCAGAGCTCCTCAAGTCTGTCCTCATATGTCAAATCCCCTAGTCCTCGTATCATCTTAGTTGCCCTCCTCTGTACCCTCTTCAGGAGCTGTATGTCCCTCTTCAAGTGTGGTCTCCAATATTGTACACAGTACTCAAGGTGTGGTCTAACCAGTCCATTGTACAGCGGCAGAGTCACTTCCCTGCTCCTAGAGGTGATCCCCCTTATGATGCATCCCAACATCCTGTTTGCCTTGCTAGCCGCTCTCCTGCACTGCTCAGAGTGATTCATACATGCATCCACCATGACCCCTAAGTCTTTTTCCCTATTGAGGCCTCAGGCCTCCTCCCAGGGTGTACCTGTGTTTAGGGTTTCCCCGACCAAGATGTAACACCTTGCACTTGGTGATATTGAAATTTAATTTCCATGTGTGAGCCCAGCTTTCCAGGGTGTCCAGGTCCCATTGCAGGGCCAACCTCCCCTCTTCCCCCTCAACTACTGCTCCCATCTTGGAGTCATCAGCAAAGAGACTCATTTCACACCATATACCTTCCTTGATGTCCAATATGTATGCATTAAATAGGATCGGACCCAGGACTGAGCCCTGCAGTACCCCACTACCAATCTTTCTAGGGTTCGAGAGCTCCCCACCGACCACTACTCTCTGGGTGCATCCAGCTAGCCAGTTTTCAATCCATCTGACCATCAAAGGGCCTACTCCCAACCCCATCAGTTTCTCCACCACACCATTGTGGGGGACAGAGTCAAATGCCTTACTGAAGTCCAAAAATAATACATCCACAGGCTTTCCCCTGTCTAGTTCTAATGTTACCCATTCGTAGAACTCCACAAGATTGGTTTGACATGATCTACCTGGCACAAACCCATGTTGCCAACTATCCAGACCTCCCACCTCCTCCAAGTACACCCCCAATCGTTCCTTTAGTATACTCTCCATTAATTTTCCCACCACCAAGGTCAAACTGATGGGTCTATAGTTACCTGGTACTTCTCTCAACCCCCCTTTATGGATTTGCACCACATGTACCTCTCGCCAATCCCTAGGTACCCTCCCTGTCTCAAGCGACCTGTTGAAGAGCTCCGCCAGGGTGCAGCCAGTATGTCCACCAATTCCCATAGTACTCTCAGATGAATGCCATCCAGCCCAGGAGATTTGTCTTTCTTTAGAGCCTTGAGGGCTAACTCACACCCTTCTCGTGGAGACAGCATCATCCGTCCTCTCCACCTTACTGGCCTTTTTATCCTATCCTGATGTGACACCCTGGGGTACCTCTCCTCCTCTTGCTCCATTTCTGTTGCTCCTGATCCCACTCACTGCCGCTTCTATCCCCATCATGCCTTGCTTTGTAGATATCCCATCCCCCTCCCTAGTGAACACAGAGGTGAAGTACTCGGTTAATACCTCTGCCTGGTCCCTTGCCTCTTCCACCCACTCTCCTTCTGATCTCATTCTGCTGAGATGGCCCTTAGTTTTTCTCTACTCCCCAATGTACCAGAAGAACCCCTTTCACCCTCCATGTATCCCCTGTGTCAGCCGTTGCTCTTTACTGGACTTTGCCCCCTCACCATCCAGGTGACTTTTCTAGATGCAAGATGGTACATTTCCTTATCCCTATCCCCTCTTGTTGTTTTATATTTTTTGTAGGCCACCTTCTTTTCTCTGACCGCTACCTGAACCTCACTGGACCACCAGCATGGTTTATGTGACCTTGCTCCCTTTACATTTCACCTTATCGCAGGTCCTGACTGCCTCATGAAGTCCCCGTTTTATGACCTCCCATCTCTTTTCCACATTTGTCATTGATATAATCCCCTTCAAGTGATCCTTGAGAATATTTCCCATGCCCACAAAGTCTGACCCCCCTGAAGTCCATTGCCAGTGTCCTAGATCTCCCCCCCCATGCTTATTTGAAACCAGACAGTATTGTGGTCGCTCCCAGTCAGGGATCCTACAACCAGGTCCCTTACCAGATCCTCATCTGCCAGAACCACGCCCAGGACATGCCCCTCCTTGTGGGCTCCATCACATGCTGTGTTAAGAACACATCCTGGAAGCCATCCAGCAGCCTCTGCTCCTTGGCACCTTGTAGAACATGGTTCCCCAGTTTGTACCTGGCATTAAGGTCCCCATCAACACCACCTTCCCCTTTTGGTCCACACTGGGCAATGATGTCGTCCAGCAAACCATCCTCCAGAACATCACCATCTCATGGGCCTATATACTACACCCAGCTTGGACTCACCTCCTGCTGGGTGTGAAGGTGACCCATAAGGCCTCCACGCTTCCTCTCTGCCTCTTCTACCTAGCAATTTCTATGTCATCTCTAATGAACATAGCCACTCCACCCCTCTGCCCTCCTTCCTATCCTTCCTAAGCATAGTGTACCCCTGCATGTTTAGGTCCCAGTCATGGTTTTTGTTGGCCCGTGTTTCCATGACCGCTGCCACATCCACCCCCCCCACCAAACAGCATGGCCTGGAACTCTGGCAACTTGTTTCCCAAGCTCCTGGCATTTACTAACACCACCCCCCATCCCTGATCCCCTTTGTTGAACCTCACCCAGGTCCTTGTACTTCCATCCTCCCTCTGCTCCTCCTGAAACCTCCACCCCCAGTATGTTTCCTCCCCTTGGGTTTGAAGGCTACTCCTCATCCGAGTGGAGAGGGCTTCTGTTCAGCCCCTCCTCATCCCTTCCCCCCTCACAAGTTTAAACCCCACCTTTCTTGAATGTAGTCAGCCATCCCCTGTTTAAGGACTTCCTTCCCTAACGGGGCCAGATGAAGTCTGTCCTTGGCATACAGTCCCTTATCCTCCCAAACTCCTTTCCAGTTCCCTAAAACCCCTAACCAACTCTCTTCACCCCACTTCCTGAGCCAGTCATTAACCTCTGTGATCTTCATTTTTTTCTCCATTGAGGCCTTTGGTACTGGCAATACCTCCAAAAAGGAAATGTTGCATCCATTATCCTGACAGACTCTGGCAAATTCTTGGAACCTTGCTTGGATTTCCAAAACGCTATTTCCCTCTAGATCGTTAGTTCCCAAATGCACCAGGAAATCCGGTTTCCCTCCACAATCCCTAACCAGTTCGTACACCGTGACTAGCCCTTTAGTTACCCCTTGGGCTAGTCTTTCCTCAGTTTGCACATTTGTGAACCTCACCACTTTCCCTGCCTTCCTTTGTTTCTCTTGATACACCTCACTGTTTTCTTCCCTCTGTGTCTGTTTATATCACCTGATGGCCACCCTTTTAGCTTTAACTTTTTCAGCCACTTCCTTGGAGAACCATAGTGGTCCCTTTCTCCTCTTGTTTTTACTCACTTCCTTTGCACAGATATTTGTTGCCTTCACTGTGCCTTCCCTTAGCTTAGCCCACTGTTCTTTCACCCCACCCAGGTGAGATACAGGACTCTTGTGCTTGTGTGATTCACTTCCACCATCCTTTTGTTGAACCACACTGTACGGTGGTCAGTGGTCACCAGGTGGCCTCTCACTTTAATGTCTGCCACACTGTCCTTGTTGGTGAGCACCATGTCCAGTACTGCCCCATCATGAGTGGGCTCACTGAGTAGCTTCCTGAAGAACACCCCCTTGATGGGGTCCAGGATGTCCCTGCTTCTAGCTGAAACTGTGGCTGGGAGGCTCCAATCTACATCAGGAAGATTAAAGTCCCCCACCAACAGCACATTCCCTTTTCCTGCTAGTATGACAATGGTGTCTACCAGTGCCTTATCTAACCCCCATGTGTTGGAGATCTGTAGATCATGTCAGTATGAATAGTGGCTTCATTTTCTTTCTCCAGGGTGACCTGCAGTGCATCCAACCCCTTCATCCCCCATGGATTCCTTGTGTCTCTTATATACAGCACCGCCCCATCTCCTTTACTTCCCACCCTATCTTTCCTGAACAGAATAAATCCTAGTATGATCATGTCCTAGTCATGGTTTCCTGTGTGCCATGACTCAAGCAATGACCATGATATCCAGGTCTGCCTCAGCTATGATGGCCTCTAGGTCCAGAATTTTATTTGCTAGACGTCTTGCATTTGCCCATGTGGACTTCCATAATTTATTACATCTCTGCTTGCTCCCCCCTCTGTCCCCTTGTTTCCCTTCCTGCTTTTCCACTTTCTTTTTTCAGCTTGTTTTTTCATCCCCTTTCATTTCAACCAGTCTGCTTTTTTCTTTATTTTGTACTGCGGGGGATTTTGCTTCCTCTCAAATCTTCCCTTTTGTCTGCTACTGCCTGGGGGGTTCAGTTTATGCCTTCCTAATTTCTTCCACCACCCTCTCAACTAATTTAAATGTTCTTGAAAATAACATTTAAACTATTCACTGTGTACTGAGATCCCCTAATGAGATGGATACATGCCATCACCCCTGAATAGGCCGTTATCCTTCCAGTGTTCCTTAACATCAATTGACTCTCCCCATCTGGCCAAGTAATTCAGAAACTTGAATAAATATAAATTATATTGTTTATATTTGTTAATATAATTGTAAAGTTGGGCATGTGTGAAGTCTGTTTATTACCCCAGTGTATTGTTTTGTGTGTTTGTCGTGAATGAGTCCTAATTTTTGTTATTTAGGGTTCCTTGCTAAAGCTGCATTTTACCCACCCAATATTCATTTTAATTATAATTACTTAGCAGTTCCAGAACCCAGTGGCCTCAGTTGAGTAGAAGGCCAGCATGGAAAACTTCATTGAAGGCTTCAGGTCAACTGATGTCACCGAGTTCCAAAACTGATTAATAATTAAAAGATGAAAATTGGATCAGACAAAAAAGGCAGCATTAACAAGGGACACTTACTGAGGAGAATATAGAACTTTTTTTTTAAAAAACAACACACTAAACTATATGTTGTAGTTATTAAACAGACTTTACATATGCCCTAATTAACAATTACTGTTTATTAAAAATATGGACAATGAGGTTGATGTTCCCTTTAATATCTCCTAACTCGTCACTGAGCTTATGCACCCTAACCCCCACCTCTCATTTACAGACAGAATTCTCTCCACCCATCCCCACCACATAACTGCTGCTGGTGCCCTACTTGATACATTTGGTGACCACAGCATGGTCTATTATGTCTGCAAAATCTGCCATCACTCACTCCCACCTAAATAGATTTGGTCAAGATCATTTAGGTATTTTTTTAACGTGAATTTACTCCTTGATGTCCTCTATAACAATAAGTGGTCCCCTCTATCAAGTCAGTCTTCACTAACATTGAAGAGGCTCTCTCCTCTTTTTACTCAAAATTTTCATCTCTTCCTGGGATAGATGTGCCCCCTTAGGTGACCCCATGTCCGAAGGTCCCACCTTCCCTGTGTCTCTGTAGAACTCACTGATTTTGTGAATCCAGTAACTCTGCCTGATACATCTACAAAGCATTGGGATCCCCTGATGACTTGCTAACTGTACAAGCAACTTAGAAATACTTGCAGAAAAACCACTAGGGAAGCCAAGTCAAACTACTTTGAAGGAAACCTCCCAAAAAACCTTAATGCCTCTGAAAAATTCAGGAATGTGACTCATTCCCATTTTGACCCCTCTGCCAGTCAACTATGCCTTCCCTTATTGATAGAAGCACCCTCATTACTAACCCCTCACAAGTCGCCTGCTTTTTCAACAAATTCTTCAACACCTGTGCGTTTTTGCTTCTCCCAACCACCCCCACTTATCTCTCTCTTAAACCCCCATGGCTTTCTACCCTCTTTCCTTCCACCCTTCTCTCTTTCTCACTCATAACCCCCATGATTTTGCTGCACTTCTCTTCTTAAATCCCTACAGAGACCATAGAACTGATGGACTGAACCTTAAACACCTGCACTTCTCCGCTCCTAATATACATGCCCTTTTTCTGCTTTTCTCTACTTTTGTTTGATCTCACAGCCATCCTTCAAGTGTGGAAACAGACACGAGTTCCCCCTGTCCACAAAAGTGGTGACTCTTCAACCATTTTGAGCTACCACAATATTTCTGTGCTTCCTGTCCTGGTTAAGCTTCAAGAAAAATTGGTTTTCACTCAGTTCTTGGCTTTCTTGGACACCTCTAACTTTTTCTTCCCTCTTCAGTCTGATTTATGGAAACCATCTCCTCCCTCATCTGAGTCACTAACTCCGTCCTTAAGGGGATGGACCAGGGTCACATTATTTTAGCAGACATTTTCATTGATCAGGCAAAGGCCTTTAGAAAGAGAAAATGCCAAAGCTCAGGGCCCATCCTGTCTGTTGTAAACCTACCTTTTGACCCTACCAACTCCATATGGCTTCTCCAAACTGGGTTTCTCTAAACCACCCAAGACCTCTTTAAATTTATCCCACCCCACCTTGAGCCTGCTACACTTCCAGCCTTCACCACCATCTCTGTGAAGAAAAACGTCAGCACATCTTTTCTGAACTTTTACTTACCAACTTGTAGTTGCACGACCTAGGAACTATTGTCTTTCACTGTAAATAGCTCTGCCATGTCTACCCTGTTACCCACATATAGAAACTTGTATGTTTTTATCAGACTGCCCCCTCCCTCCCACCTGGTTTCCAGAGAATACATGTTCAAGATCTTAACCTAGCCTCATATGCACTATCCTGAAGACTGCTGATCCTCTTTGTTGCCTTCCTCTGGACTGATTCTAACCTATCCATAACATTTTAAGATGAGGGGACCAGGGCGCAGCACACTACTCCAGGTGTGATCTTACTAGTGATCTAGATAGACACAGGATCACTTCTCTCCTTCACTTAGTGTTGCCTTTCTCTTTGGTCCTCCCAGATGCTTTACTGCACTGTGCATTTGATTTTAGGCTATTACTTAGGATAACCCCCCCCAAGTCTCACTTCTCTGTTGTCTGAGTCCCCTTTACCCCTGTCTGCTGAGTACTGTTTCCAGGATTCTTCTTCACAGTGTGCATGGCCTTATATTTTTTGGCATTATACCTGAATTGCTATATGTCCAACCAACTTTGTAGCCTCTCTATATGTTCCTGACTGTATACCTTACTTCCTACTGTATGTACAGTCCATCCTCCCACAGCGATTAGAGTAATTGCAAACAGACACACCTTGCCTTTGACCTTCCCCCTGTGTCTGAAATGTACGTATTGAATAGCGTACGTCCCAGGATAGAGTTCTGTGGAACCCTGTTAGTGACCTTCTTGACTGCTGAGCATTTGCCATTTAGGACCACTCTCAGGATTCTCCCATCTAGAAAGCTCTCTATCCACCCTGCCAGTTACTTTCCTTATCCCCAGATCACTCACCTTTTTGACCAGTCTCCACTGTGGCATGCAGTCAAAGGCCTCACTGAAGTCCAGATACAGGAATTCTAACACCTGCCCCCATCCACTACCTGTGTCACCCAAAGAGGATTTCTGCCCACCCCACTTATTTTGTGCCTTGTTTATCATGTAGCTAACAGTACCATTGTTGATTAGCTTTTATAAAATAGGCAGGAAAAATATTGTGCCCTGACTGATTGCTGCCTATGTCTTAGATGCGTTTAATGCACAGGTAAAAAAAAGTGCTGGCAATAAGGACACACAGTGCTAACATTCTCAATTCATTTTCCAAAGATTCACGATTGCCATTATAAACATGGCCACCAACTTTTACTTACTAAAAAAAAAATCATGTTTTGTTTTTGCCTATATGATGCATTCTTCCACATACCCTCCCCCTGAGTTGTATCCAGAAACCTGCCTTTGCTTAAACTGCCTTTCACAGCTACCGATTTCTACATAAATAACTAAATAATAAAAAAAAAATTTTTCTTTATTTTTATGGCACCCATCTAAGCACCTTGTAATCAAAGTCAACATAAAACAAGCATTGGCTGGCGCTACCAATAGCTGGTCCTGTGGTATAAGTTAATATGTATGTAATGATTTACGGCCATGCATGGGGGGGGTGAACATATAGAAAGAGGCACAGTGATGCACTAATTAATGCACAACAATATGTGCACATACTAACTAAAGCACATACACAGACATGCACAGAGCTGCACTAATGCACACACTGACACAAACAAACACACTAATATGCACAAAGTGAAATACATACACAGATGAAAATTACACACACTCTGACAGGAACACACTGATGTGCACACACTGACATGTACACAGATACACTAAAGCATATACACAGACATGTACACACAGATGCCCTATTGCATGCAAACACACATGGACGTACTAAATGAATGTGCACAGACACACTAATGTGCTTACACTGGCATGTGCACACATGGATGTTAATGCATAAAAACACTGACATGATCTTATAGACAGACACAGTAATACACACACTGACACACACACACACACACACACACACACACACACTAATGCACACAACAGGTACACACAAATAAAATGTGTCCACACAGTGACGCACAAACAGATACATAAATGCACACATACATCGACAAGTGCATACAGAAACAATAATACAGAAACACCAACATGTGCACACACAGACACACTAATGCACACAGAGTGACATGCATACACGGAAGCTTAAGATTTATGAGGGTGCAAAGAAATTATATACTGTAGTAGTAGGCCTGACTACAGTACCTTGATTTTGCAAGAAATTTCTTGTGATATTGCAGAACTAATTTAGATTGATCCTACAGTACTATAGCTATCGAAAGAACTTTCAGTTAGCCGGTTTAAAAATATGACAGGGAGAAAAGCTGCTGCTGACAGAAATAAAGCCTCTGACAAAACTACAATTATTGTTACCTTTTATTAATTTATTAGATATTGTGTTTGAGATGCAGCTAATTAAACAAAGGCACTAGTGTTAAAAAATTAAAAAGCTTCACATCTCTCCTAACCTTTCCAGAATGACTAAGGGGTGTAGGAAATACTTAACTGTACTAAAATCAGGATTCTTGGGAAGTGGGACCTCAATTTAATTAATGCAATCAGCAAACTATGTGTGATAATGGAAGGGAGACAGTACGTCTCCGCTGACTGTGATGCTGCACAAGCCATGCTTAGTTCAACAAACTCTGGTCAGAACCGATATGGCTGTGGAGAATCTTTACCAATTATTTCTAATGAATTGGCACAATGCAGATCTGCTGAGAGGCAGTTTCAATTTGGTCTTCCTTTTACACATTTTTACAATGTGTTTTCCTAGAATATGCCAGCTGATTGCTATATATTTAGCCTGGATAGTTCACAGAAGACATTGCATCTCATTTTCAGTAAGGCTCTATATCTACACAATATTATGCTGCATTGTGCAAAATTAGAACACACTGAAAACAGTATTTTACATCTGGACTAGGCTACCCTGAATAAATACATTATAAAAATGTTAAAATCATGATGCCACTGAAAACAAATTATTGCATCTATCTGGGAGATCCTGACTAAACACTGTGCAAATATTTGTAAAATGAAGATTCTTATGACAATGAGATGTAGCATCCCCCTGCGCTATCCAGGATACAAAATATAGGATAAGAAATATTTATAGGAAATGTACTGTAAACTGAACTTCACTGTGTTCACTGACATAAGCAAACAAATTATTTATTGTTTTACAGCATATTAGATTTGGGTATTTATTTTGAATGTTGTAGCCATGAAGATGGTGTGTGTGAGTGTGTGTGTGTGTGTGTGTGTGTGTGTGTGTGTGTGTGTTTGCTGTAGTTCAATATATTTTTTCCCCAAAAAGCACAGGAAAAAATGCCTGATTGCCATATATTTTGCCTGGATAGTTCACAGAAGATCTGGCATATGTCTGAGACAGTTCTTATCATATAGTGTCTTAAGAGGTTAAAAAAATGGTGTAAATCTTCCGTTGCTTGGAAAGGGTGACATTTATGAGGTATGAATCTTTCTTGAAAGACATTACCTACCCAACTGAAGCTAGTAGCAAGAAAATGTTTCAGTGCTAAGTATTTAAATGTGCTCGTTGTTGCATTTCAAAGGGGGTAAACACATTTTCAGTTTAATAGGTAACCAGTATTTAACAAGCTGTTTCAGTTTCCTAATGGCCATCTGACAAGCAGCTTGAAGTTCTGTCTCCATTATTCTAAACAGAAAGAAGGGAGTATTATATTTCAAGTGGCATAGTGATTTGTATGTGTGGAAGTATACATTGAAAACTCAAAAAATGTGTTCCACAGTATTCCATTTTTCCAGCTACAGACAGCAAGATGGCTGCAGGCTCTGCCCACAGCCATAAAAATTGCTGGTGACCATTTGGATTCCTTGGGATCTAAACTGGGTACAGAGGCAAGCATTCCTGGGGTAAATGTGGACACTGATTTGCAAGAAGCAGCTTTGTTTGACCAATCTGGAGACTCTAACATTGCCCCATATATGCAAACTAATTTGTTTTTTCTGCATCTGTCCAAACCAAAACCATACTCTCAAGCCTCATTCCCAGAGGAAGGCATCATGGGTATGAAAGTCCTTGTGCAAGTAAAGTTGACAAAGCCTTGCTAGAACAGAAACCGCCTTTTACACAGGCATGCACGTTTTATCTAGTATACTGTACAGTACGCTACAAATGACAAAGTACAGACAATGTTTCTCTTTGTTCCCCCTCAGTTTACAGTACTGTACTGTAATCATGAGGCCTCATAGACCATAATCACTATGAATGACAGTCTTCTTGACTTGCTTTCCTCTTTTATTTGAGATTTAGCCAATGGAATCCCTGTGCTTCACTATTTGCCTGATTTTTAGGGCTGTGGGCGGAGCCTACAACTGTTTTGCAAGAGCTCTGTAGCTCTGACAATGGTCGATCTCATAACGGCTTCCATTGGACTTTTGGAAGTATCCTTCCAAAAGCCCAATGGAGCTTAAACCCCTCTGCTATGATCATCATATGGAATAACAGCCACACTATTTTGGCTGTTACTTCCGCATTACAATGCGTGAACTGCGCATGCACATGACTTGTGTGCATAAGCAGTTTTGTGGGTTCCTCCATGTTGCGAATGGCAAAATGCCATTCACTGTATTACAACCCCAACCTAATTCATGTCGCACACTGGGAGCCCACCCCAGTGTGGAAAATGTTGTTTCTTATGTTTCTGAAAAGTAGAAAACAGTCCATCATTGTCCCATTTTATGTTCTCTGCTGCACCCCTTCCCTTGTCATGTCCAACATCAGGGTGCCCAATCCCCATGTCGGCATCCTGTGCAACCCCCTTCTCCATTCATGTGGCACACTGGGAGCCCACCCCAGTGTGCCAAAATGTGTTGTTGTATGATTTTTCCTGTAAATTAGAAAATGGTCCCTCGTTGCATTTTTCCCCCTATAAAACTGAAAATTGTCCCTCATTGTTGCTGCAGTCCCCTTCCTCTTCCCACCCTCCCACTGAGCACCCACCTCCCCACATCCCCCTTACCCCATACTTACCTCCGGAGGTCGGCGCTGTCATCTCCTCTGGATCAGGACATGTCTGCATTCTTCAAAGCCCAACCATGAACTGAAGAATTAAAGATAAGCATGCTATACAGCCATTCAATGGGGGTTTCAACTTATGCTGATATCTCAGCCATTGTTCATGAAAACTGTCACTGTCAATTTGTTACTTGGTCCGAAAGGTGATTTTGAGGCCACTGCATGGAATCACCTTTCGCGACTGAATCATGAAATGACAGTGCCACTGTTCATGAGGTGTGGTTCCAAAAAGCCCATGTTGCAAATCTGGTGAAAAAATTCCCAATTATCATGCTATGAGCGTGCATTGCGCAGTTTCTATGCACACTCCTAACGTCGCCAATTTTTAATATTTTCACTTCATATTTTTAACATTGCCATTTTCGTACACCTCCTTCACAACAGTACAGCTGTCATTTTCCACAACCTGCCCAAAATGTGTTTTTGCACCTGTGGCACAGAATAGCATGTTTGGTCTGCACTATTGCCTTCTGGGATAATTGAACAAAATGACACTGGCTCTGTTCATGAGGAGGGGTCCAAAAAAAGGCCATGTTGAAAATCTGGTGCAACACCTCCAACATATGGTCAAGTTACACCTGGATGTTGAATAATTTCTACGCACATGTGTAACTTTCATCACTTGGTAGCGCTTCACAGCCCTATCGGCTCTGGCCAGAAGTTGTCATATTTGATATCACATTAATGAATTGCCTTTCTTTTCTTTAATTTTCTAATTTTACTGCAACATTCTTTGAATTGAAAGAGGGGACAATAAGCAAATAATGTCTAAGTTGAAGGCTCAGAATCTGAAGAAACTGAGGTATTGTTTGAATATGGCATTATAATGAATATGCCATATGTCTAATGTTTATGTATATCTATATTATTAACTTCACCCCAACTTCATGATCACAAACATTTTGACAGATACAATTCATTAAAAAAGTATTCAATTACATCTATAATTTTGATGGTTTAATGTATATTTCATGGTTCTTCTTTTTCTATTCACGTGTTTTATTTATTGTATTATTTTAATTAATTAGCAATAAAAAAATTTAAATTCAACAGAAAACAGTAAAACAATATCAGTAATAAACCGACATAGTTTTGCGGAGTTGGAGCATAATCCATATTATTATTAGAAACATGACTTGATCAAGTATACATGCCAGCATATAATTAAAATATGATATATATATATATATATATATATTCCATAGATAGATAGACATGATACATACCAAGGTCAGTTTAGCGAGCAATTTACAGTACAGTGGTAGCCAGAGAAAAATCCCAGTATACAGCAAATAATCCCAAACATTGCCTGAGACTTATAGCAGACTTCACAGAAGCAGCAGCATTGTCACACAAATTGACCCATACCTATAGCAGACTTGACAAATTTACCAACCAGCTGAATGGTCAAAAACATTGTATCAGACCTTTAAATGTACTTCATGGGCTCGGTGGTGCTGAGGGCTGAGGTGCTGGACACCACACCTTGCGCCACGCCGGCGACCCATGTTCGGGAATGAGCACAGGCCACTGGGGGTTGTTGGGGTTGAGGAAGGATTGAGCATCCTAAGGATTGCTCTCCTTCCTCGGGGAGGGGGGTTAGTTCTCACCAGTGCAATAGCAGCCCCTGGTGGCTACTGGAGGATTGCATTGCCCAGCTGGCAGATGCAGGGGATTGGAGCAGCGGTGGATGGCTTTTGAGTGCACATGGGAGTGTGTGCATGTCGAGCAGGGTGTCATTGTATGTCCGAGCACAGGGAACTACAAGTACAAATACCTCTCCCTACAGCAGCATGATAGCCACCGAAGGACGACCTACTCTAGTGGGCCAAACAAAGCCTGACAGCTGGAGATGAGGGCTCAGGGTGATGTGGTCTTCTCTCCCAGTTCCTGCCACCAGGGGTGACCCCACTGTAGGGGGCAAGCTGCGGTCCTCCTCACTTCGGCTGTTGGGGAGGAGGCTGGCTCCACCAAGGATTAGTTAAGTGTCTGCGTACAAGGCTGGATGGGGGGGGGTAAATACTCCCCGCTGCAGTGAGTAAATAAATAAAGTTTAAAAAGAAATGTACTTTGTGAGTGGCCCTGTGGGACACTCATGAAGTAGCAGTAATGTCATGCTTATTGCATCACATTTGTAGTGGTGTTCACAAGCCACTTGCAAAGCAGCAGCAATCACACATGCTGCCCCAGCATGTATCCTCCGGCCTTGTGCCTCACAGCATATCAGTGTAACAGAGTTCCTCATGATATGTTTCTTATTTATGATAACATATGTTTAAAACCAGAATTGTGCTTTGACATTCAGTTTGGTGGGGTTTATGAGGAGTGGTGGACAGGATAGGCAAAGTAAGGGTTCAAAAAAACCTAACGTAGCATTCCCATACTTTCTTAATTATAATAATAAACCTTTACAGGTGCATTAATATTTTGTTTCACAAAAATTTCTTCCTTTTTGAAATAAGTATCCCTAGTAGTAGCACACTTTGTGTATGGCCAGGTGATATCTGAATCAAATGCCTTGTCACTCACGTTGTGCCAGATCTGTAGAGGACTTCGCAAATATTTGATGCATTTTATTTTTAACAAAAACACAAACAGAGTTAACCTTACACCCTACACTATTGACCACACAAGTTTTTATTTATTTAAAGTATTTAGTCATTTGGATAACACATTTGAGCACAAGTGCTCATTTGCAAAGGTTCCACGTCTGAGACAAGAAGAGTGTACACAAGACTATAAATTATAATCACTGCAAAAAAACAATACAGTAACAGCAGCCTCCAGTGAAATGTACTCATCAGACAATAATAGGAGAATTTGAGTAAAAACAGTTACTAGTAAATGACAGCTCCAGGGCAACATAGTCAGCAGTAAGCATTGGTAGTCTTAGGTACAAGCTTGAGCAGTAAATATTGCATAAGCAATTGAGGATGTATAGTGCAACCAAGGTGACCAAATTAAATGTAACAGGAGCATTTGAAACTTGTAGTGAGTTATTTTCTCAGTGCTTTCTAGAATTAGGCAATTATAGGGAAACCTATGGGGTATCCTTACTTTCGTAACTATAATAATAAACCTTAACAGGTGCATTAATATTTTTATCCAAAGCACCCAGAGTACAGATGTAATTTTCAACACATTTTCTTGTGTTTGATACACAAAGCTTTCTCTTGGTTTTAGTACATTCATGGCCACTAAGGCTCATGAAACCAAAAACGTTCACTAACAAAAAGGGATTTAGAGTCAAGAAAATGATGCATGTCATTTTTGCAGCACTACTGTTATGAAACATTTGTGAAAATGTGAACTCCAGATAGAGATTGTGACGTTGCCAAAACTCATGAATGTCAGCAAATTTATTTTGATAAATACTGCAGTTTGTGTATTTATTCATACAGCAAATTGAAAATTTGCATGGAGAAGCTGTGTGAATTACCAATTCAAGAATTGAGACTGGTTTTAAATGTGGGAAAGACAAAAATTATGACTTTTGGTCCTGTCCCTCAACTGCAAGGAATTTCATATTAGAATTGCCTTAAAATTTCCTCTTTTGTTAAAGGTGATCTGGAAAATGTTTTGACCTATAAATATTTATGGTTTTAGCCAGATCCAGCCTTTCTAGTGCAATATATATTAAAAAAAAAAATAACTTAGACATAAGGTAGGTTTTCTCTATAAAAATATCACATATTTTATGTCAGAGTGTCGACTGAAATTGATTTAAACTACATGGGGGGGTGGGCAGACTTGATGGGCCAAGAGGGTCCTTATCTGTCGTCACATTTCTATGAATCTACAATTTTGCTAGTCATTGATTATGTAGATTTCTGCTACAACCATATCACCAAGAGTTCTCTGGCCCATGTAAATACTTTATATAATAGACTAGCCAGATTAGCTCTTAATTTCCCTTGTGATATTCAGCATGGTGTAAGGTAGAAGAAGTTTAATTGGAATTCATTGAAAGACAGGCAAAAGATGCATTTAGCCCAGTTTACCATCAATTATTTGAAGAGTTATGTCCCAGAATATTGTGATGATTATTTAAAGTGGGTCAGTGACATCACCAAGATTCCATTCTCATTGGTACTGCCCTAAGCCACAGGTAGCAGCCTAAAGTTGGCTGAGATGACAATGTAGGGCTGTTCAGCCTGATCACTGACTGCCCAAATGTGATGTGGGGCCAGCCCAGTGGTGCAGAGGGTTGAAGCACTGGTGCCTTACCTGGGTCCATGCCGGTGACCCGGGTTTGGGAACTGACTCGGGATGTCAGGGGCTGGCAGGGGCGGGAGAGGATCGAGCATCCGTAGGACTGCTCTCTTCTTCTGGGGTGAGTAGCAGGTTGTCGTTGCACTTCAGCTGCCTCTGATGGAGACCAGGAGCACTTCCAGATGCACGCAGGATGGGTCAACACAAAAAAAAAAGCAGAAATACCGCTTCACGGCAACCAGATGACAGCTGCCCGGCTCTGTGAGGCCATCTAGGTCCTGCCAAGCTCTCCACTTCAGCAGCACCCTTGGGACCAACTGTTGCACTGGTTGGCACTGCCCTGGCTGGTGCTTTCCCCCTCGGAGGAGGGGGACCCATTCAGCATAGGCTTATGCCGGGTTACCCTGGGGGCTGGCTGCGATTTGAGCGGAGGCTCGGGAAGATGGATGGGTCGGAGGTTAGCCTTGGTAAGACTGAAGGAGTGGCTGCCGTGGAGCACACAAGGGGTAAAAGAAATAATACAAATGTGATGTGGAGTCAGCCACTGGTGGAAATGAAAAGTGCCTTAATTATAATGGGAGGCACTGTTCTCCCCAAAAATGGTTCTATCGCCACAACTCTTAGAAACAGACAAAGTGGCACCAAGACTTACTGAGAAACCTCGCATACACAGAATTCTTAAGAATAAGACTATAAATAAATAATAAATAATTTAATAAACAGATGTTGTAAACAGTAAGTAATTGGCAAATGGAACTCTGCAAATAGCAATTGAACTATGTAATGGAAATGCTTAACCCTTATCACTCTAAAACTTGCAATAATGATTATCATTCCAAAACTTAATATAACAAATATGGCTGGGATTTTCAAAAGTGGGGATGCAGCACTCACTTTCATATTTCAGACACATGCTGCATTCCTGCAAATGAGTTAGGATGCTTGCAATCACTTTTCATAGACCCCGATGCATTTGCAATAGTTTACCTGGTTTCTGGCAAAAAAATTTTGCATGCATCACAATTCTGATGCATGCATTATTTTCGGGTGGCAAGTTATGGCAATTGCATCCAGAAGTTAGACCATAGTTTAGGTGGTCTAACTATCTGAATGGTTGTCACATGGCAGTGGCCACCCTTGATTATTAGCTGGCCTATCAACCGATCCTGCCAGATGCCCACCTTTAGTAGGCTGACAACTCCACTGCTGGCTGATATACCAGCCAAACCTGATTGATTCTCACCTCAGGACCAACCCACTTGGGCTTTACTCTCTTACCACTAGCCAGTTTGCTAGCTGAGTCCACTTGACTCATTCTCTCTCACTGCAGGGCCACCCCAATTGGGCTCTGCCCTTTCACTAGGGACTGTCTTGCTAGCTGAATTCACCTAGGGCCTGCCTTTGCTAGGCCTGCACCCCAGTCTTCACCCTCTGGGACCACTGTCCCCAAACTGCTGGCCAAATTACCAGCCAAGTCAGCATTTGCCTGGGGGTACCTGGTTGACCCACAGCCATCTTTTTTGAGCCACCCAAAATGGACTCTGCCTCTCCTTTGTCCTTCCTTTTCCCCACTAATTGATCTGCCAGCCAATCCTATAGGGAGTTTGTGGGGTGAACTGCTTGCTGGTGCAGCCCCCTCTGCTGGCCATTGGTGTTCACTGCCTTACCTTGTCTAGCAACACAGTAAAAAAGGTAGTGAGCAGAGGGGTTGTGCTGGTGTCATCACTGCATTGGTACTGTATGCTAGAGGGATTGGCATATGCATGGTGAGTTGGGTGTGGACATGGGATGTGGGTGGGACATGGAGTGGGTACGGGGGTTGTAATTGTTACTATAGGTGCCTGAACAGAGAGGGAGGGCTGCTAGAGTACCAGGGGCAATACTAACTATTGTACTCAACATTGGCGAAGCAGAAGGACACTTAGATTAGAAGAGAAGAACAAAAATAATTGTACCAGCACTGTCCACAGACAATTAGTACTAGAGAGACAAAGTTTGCTGTTTACAAAATTGCATTAATACATAGCAAAACACTGGTACATACGTGGTCGCGCTTCAAGGAGACACTGGCTAGAAGACACAGAACTTCAGAGTTCTTGTGTTACAGTTGGTGTCTCTGGGCCCGATTCCAGAATGGTTACGCATGTCACAAAGTGACTTGTGTCAAACAAAATAGCACAGTAGCACTTTGCGCCATGCGTAACAGCATTTGGTATTCCAAAAGGCAGCCTGCAACATGTCGCATGCTGCCTGCACCAAAGGTGTCCTACACCACTAGGTATGCCATAAACCCCTGTGACATGGCGCAAAGGGGTTTATGGCAGCAGTTATGCTCTATTCTGAGAGGGTGGCTGTCAGAACAGCACATGTGCTATTCCAAGACAACCCCTGGAGGACATTGGTCTAAGTACAGCTAGACTAGCTATTTGTTGGTCTAAGTGTACCTGATGTCCATCAGGGTGCACCACTGTGCCATGTGCACCCAACAGCCACCCCCCCATGTTCCCACATAAGCCCCCCATCTGTCCCCCATCAGATCCTGCCCAGTAAAGCCCCCCCTCTGTGGGCTGCTGGCACCTCCACTGCATGATCCCCAAGACATGCCTCGCAGGACAGATCATGTCCCCACTGTCCCCAAGCCCTGATCTAGATCACCAGCTCACCACATATTCCAAACATGCCCCGTGCCACCTATTTCCATGGTAGTCCAGTTGCCCCCACCCAGCAGTGCCTGCCCACCACTCCATTCCCAGTCGGTAACTGGCACAACCTATTTTCGTCTACGACCAGCAGTCAACCGAGCTCACTCTGATCGCATACTGCTGTGTACAGTATGCACTTACAACTGATTATGTGTATTGTATACAGGTAGGATGTGCACTGAGGGAGCTCAGTCAGCGTGGCGGCCATGGAGGTGAGAGGAGGGTTGTGCCAGTCGCTGACTGGGAATGGGTGTGTGTTGGGGGGTTGGGGTAGACTGGCACTGCTGGGTGAGGGGGCCACTGGACTACAAGGGATCGCGGTACGTGTCACCAGGTGGCTGGCATGGGGGCTGTGGGGGGGGGTGCCTGTATAGGCCTGCAAGGTAGGGCAATTGTTCCAGGGAGCAGACCTTTGGGGGGCTGTGCATTTGGGGCTATGGGAAGGGGACCTGTGCCCTGTCACAGACATTGCTATGGCTTGCGGCACCCTGTTGAGGTGCACCCTCCCTTTGGTGCACTGCCTGTGGTGCCGCAAGTCACAGGACATAGCTGCCGGGGACCCTACCTGTTCTGGAATCTGGTGCAGGGTCCCCAGCATATTGGTATGCTGCAACCCGCAAGTACCAGTGAGTTGCACCATATGTCTTGGAATCATGGAGATATGCTATGGCACCAACTAGTGCAGAACATAGCAGCCTGGATGCAGACTGGCCTCCGTAGGATATCCCACATCTCCATGATGCTTTGTGATCTGCATTGGCTGACAGTAAAGTGGTGTATCAACTTTAAAGTTGGTTTGCTGACTTATAAGACCCTACATGAGTTGGGACCTGGCTACACTCTCTACCAAGGGCCTTCAGAGAGACCCCTTGGTGGAGACCTTTAAAAGGGGGTGTGAAGATGCATCTTTTAAAGCAGGTGTTTGATGAATGCTGAAACTAAATATGATCTCAGCTTATTTTATGGATATTTATCTGTATATTTATTTTAGTTATTATATATCTGTTTTACTAATGTTTATTTATTCTTGTACTGTATTATAAAGTGCCCTGAACCTTAGGGGAAGGGAGGCAATATAGATAAAATCTTACATAGAAACATAGAAACATAGACTTTGATGGCAGAGAAGAACCACTTGGCCCACCCAGTCTGCCCATTTCCCTACCTACTGGATAAGGTGCAGATTCTAGTTAACCAACAGCCTACTTCCTGCCACACCCCACTACAATTGCCTTGTGCCTGTCCCATGCATGTTTGAATTCCCCCACTGTTTTAGCCCCAACAACCTCCCCAGGAAGGCAGTTCCACGCATCCACCAATCTCTCCGTGAAAAAAGATTTCCTCACATTACCCCTGAGCCGTCCCCCCTCTATCTTTAAATTGTGTCCCCTTGTTCTTACACATCTCTTTTTCTGAAAGATGTTACACCTCCTAGACTTTGTTGATTCCTTTGAGGTACTTGAATGTTTCTATCATGTCCCCCCTGTCCCTCCTTTCATCAAGGGTATACATATTAAGCTCTCTCAGTCTCTCTTCATATGATTTCTGATGTAGACCCTGCACCATTTTAGTTGCCCTCCTCTGGACTGCTTCCATCCTGTCTATGTCCTTGCGTAGATGAGGTCTCCAAAACTGCACACAGTACTCCAGATGGGGTCTCACTAACTGTCTGTACAGAAGGATAATCACTTCCATTTTTCTACTTGTGATGCCCCTTCCTATGCATCCCAGTATCCCCCAGCTCTCCTTACTGACTTGTCACATTGCTTACCCACCTTTAGATCATCTGATATGACTGTCCCCAAGTCCCGTTCATTTTTGTTGTTGTTAGTACCTCCCCTGCTATTGTGTACTCTTCTCCTGGGTTTTTGTTTCCCAGGTGCATTACTTTGCACTTCTTTGCATTGAATCTAAGTTGCCATATGTCTGACCATTCCTCCACCTTGCCAAGTCCCTTCTCATCCATTCTAGGCCCCTTGTGTATCAACTCTGTTACAGATCTTTGTATCATCTGCAAAGAGGCATACTTTTCCCTCCAGACCCTCTGCAATGTCATCTATAAGGATGTTAAAGAGGACTGGACCCAGTACTGAGCCCTGAGGTACTCCACTAGTGACCCTCCTTTCTTCGGAATGTGTTCCACTCACTATTACCTTCTGTTTCCTGTTGTGCAGCCAGTTTGCAACCCAGGCTACCACCCTGGGACCCACTCCCAAGGCTGGCTAACTTGATTATTAATCTTTTGTGCGGGACTGTGTCAAATGCCTTGCTAAAGTCTAGGTAGGCCCTATTCACAGCCCCTCCCTGGCCTATTACTTTGGTCACCCAGTCAAAGAAATCTATTAGATTCGTCTGACATGACCGTCCTGCTGTAAATCCATATTGCTTTGGGTCATGTGCCCCACTGGCCTCTAGTTACTCAACAATTCTTTCTTTCAGAAGTGATTCCATAATTTTTCCTACCACTGAGGTCCAACTTACAGGTCTGTAGTTTCCTGCTTCTGCCTTGCTCCCACTTTTGTGAAGGGGAATCACATCTGCCCTCCTCCAGTCCTCAGGTACCACCCCATCCCCCCATGATTTGTTAAAAAGTGTGGTCACTGGTGTTACTAGGTCCTCCCTTAGTTCTTTTAGGATTCTGGGGTGAATCCCATCAGGCCCCATTGCTTTGTCCACCTTGAGTTATAGAAGTTCTTTCAGGACTCTTTCTTCTGTAAATGGACTGGTGTCAACCCCCGTACCCAGAGTGCTTCTACTGTCTGGTTTAGGTAACTCCTCCTCATTTTCTTTTGTGAATACTGAGCAAAAGTATTCATTCAGTATCTCTGCCTTTTCACTGTCTCCCTCTGCCCACCTCCCCCCTCCCTTATTAATCTTCACTAGTCCTCCCTTAACCTTTCTATGCTCCCTAATGTACCTATAAAAGGTTTTATCCCCCTTCTTAACTGACTTGGCTATTTTTTCCTCATTTGGGGCTTTTGCTATTCTGACTGCCTTCCCAACTTCTTTCTGCTTTAATTGATACAGTTCCCTGTCATGCTCCTTCTGTGATGCCTTATACTTTTTGAATGCAGTCTTTTTGTCTTTAACCTTCCCTGCCACCTCTTTTGAGAACCATAGTGGTTTTTTATTCCACTTTGTTTTCTTTATCTGTTTCACACAAAGGCTTGTTGCCTCTATGATGGCAGTTTTGATTTTTCTCCATTGTTCTTCCACCCCTCCTTTTTGGCCATTTGCTAGTGTATTCCTCAGGTATTCACCCATTTTGCCAAAGTCAGCCCTTCTAAAGTCCAGTATGCTTGTTTTTGTATGGCTTGTCTCCATGGTTGTGCTTATTGTGAAGCACACTGTGCAGTGGTCACTTGTTCCCAGATGTCTACTGATCTTCTACTACAACTATGGTAAAAAACTTAGCCATGTAATATCTATACCGATAACCTACTGGGTTGTAGTGGAGTAATACATTTATCTCCACTAGTGAGTGGTAAAACCCATAGCTCATTAGTGGCAAAGTCACGAGCTACTGTAGTTGTTTTTACCACTCATGTTCTAAGTGTGTTATTCTACTGCAGCCCATCATGAAGTTAACATATGCCACACTATTTGTAATGTTTTCATTAGTCTTTTACCTTGTTTTGCTTAAAAGTGCTGCAGATTCTGTTGTAAACTTCCTATCTGGCCTATTGTTCTCTGTGTTTAATTTTCAGTAGTGGGAAGAACATGCTCTAAGTGAAGTAACATGAATTCTATGTGAAAATAAATATTTATCCCCAAATAACACAATTTCTTTACCCAATTTATTCATCAGTAGTGATATATCTATATAAGAAATATTTCATAGGCCATGCTGGAAAATGCTTTCATTGTGGAATGTTACCAAAAGCACTGCCTAGCAATGAGTGGTGGAACAAAGCAAAGCTACATGTGTCATGGCAGCCATGTTGACAAGATGTCAGAGTGAAGAAAAAAGTGAATTCCCAGATAATTTACAGAATGCCTTATTTAATACATGGCCATGACTCAAACTGACATAGTGGGAGAACCAAAAGATACAGGGAAAACAACACTGGCTACAGAGAGGATAACATGTTACTCATCTAGTAGACTAATAAAGGGGATGAATTACACTTTTTATTCAACTCCAGTATTCATTGCTCCTGTGGTATAAATAGGGGATATTCCTTAAGGGCATGTAGAAATAAACTTTTTATTCACTCTTTAAATGTTGCCAACAATGCTGCCTAGTAACTTGTGGTGGAGCACAGAGGCGCTACAAGTGCTATAAAGTAGTTAGTGACCAATGGCGGCTACAAGATGGCAGAATAAGACCCACCTTGCAGGCTGAATGAGAGTAGATGGCAGGCTAACTGTGCACCTGTCTTGTCTGGCACAAATAGAAACTTCTGGTTCATGATTTAAAAGAAGAAGCCGATGGGACCTGGTGGGCATTGAGGTACAAATTATGCCACTCTCACAGAGGGCCTAAGATATAATAAGTTCAGTGAAATGTAAATTGAACATAAAAAAAGCACTGTAACATGGTAATATAGTACAATATATATAAAGTTAAAAGAGCTTTGTAATAACAAATGTGTTGATCAAATAAATTAATGTATCAGAAAGTTAAGTAAATGATCTATATGCACCCATGTACTGTGCAAAATAGTACCAGTGGGTATGTTGTAGCAAATGTGTATAACTAGCTGAAGCAATTCTGTTCTACATATTGAGCCCATAATGTTCAGGAAAACGACTGAGGAAACAGACGGGACCTGTTTGACATTGGGAAACTGTACTATCTTTGAGATGGAGAACCGAAGATCAGCCAAGACCCTACATATTCAAACCTTGTTATGACTCTCCAGACTGCACTTTAAACCACATGTTAAATATAGGGAACATGTATGTAGTTTGTGAAAACTGGCATAATTGAAAATATTGTGTTCAACTGAACCTTGATTGAAGTTGATTAAATAGTACAGTGGACCTATTGTATGCACTGCTGGTAAAACTGCTTGCATGACTAAAATTAGGTTGGGGTAGGCCCACTGGTGCAGAGGTAGGGCTAGAGCCCTCAACTCCAATGACCCAGGTTCAGAAGCAACAGACAACACTCTCCTCCACCAGGGTGGAAAGGTGGAGTGGTCCAGTGCATAACTGCCACGTGGATGACCACAGCTGACAGTACACTCCAGAGTGGTTAAGTCAGTGATGCCATTAATCTTTTTAATGGGAAGCCCGTTTTACAAGTGCAAAAAGGTATTCCAGGTTGGTGGTTGTCATGAGAGAAACACCCTTCTAGGTGCTGAAGGTCCTTTACCGTCATGAATTTCTTCATGCATACTACAAACCAGGGGCTCAATTTTCAAAGCGTGGCACAGGGCCTGCATCCAGCCCATCACCATGACACTTCTTAGGTTCTGTCAGTCACTCAGAAATTCTGGCACTCACCAGCCTTGTAATATTCACTCCAACACTTACATTCAATTTAAAACATTTTATTGAAAAAATAATAAAATACTAACCACCATGGTACAGTACATGCTTGATGCATTTTGGATTTTTGATAAAGGATCTACAGATCCAAAACACATCAAGTGTGTACTGTACCATGGTGGTCAGTCTTTTATTATTTTTTGAATAAAGATGTTTTAAACAGAATTTACCTTTAGGCTGCCAACTGAATTAGAATGTATAGTAATTCTGGACTGATATATCAGTCCGCGGCACAGCAAGAGTTACGATATGGAGTGAATAGTACAAGGCTGGTGAGTGCCCGAACTTCTGAATAACTATCTGAATTAATTTTCGAGAGCACCACCATCTCAGTGCACACCTACTGTCATTGTTTTCTGAAACTTAGGTTCTGGCAGTGTGCCAAACCCCTTTGCCGCAACCACACACAATATTTCAAACTCGGGCGCAGTTGCGACAGTTTCCACACTTTAGGGCAGCTTGTGACAAATATCTGGCACAAGCTCTGTAAAAATGGCCCCTGGTATTGCCACAAACTAGACCAGAAAAAAGTTAATCTAACTTGCGGCACCAGGCACATGGGATCAAAATCCCAATCACCAACTGGGTGATTGCCACAAGTCCCATGCACCATATCTTTGGTGCACTCAGGGGGCTCCATGTGATAATGGCTGTGTTTTAATGGCAAATGTTTAAACAGTAACACCTACATGGTGACTCCAAAAATGGTGCATATAATAACAGCGAAGAAACTGAAAGGTCGAATTCCCTCCAAATCACTGTGCACAATACCAAAATATGCATGAAACCTATACCTGTAGTTGAATATTCCTGCACCACAGCCACAAGCCACTCATTTATGTCCCAGTTTTGCCAGTATCCTGGAGCAGAAGCAACGCCGGAGACCAGCTTCATGATCCTCACCTCAGAAAACCTCTGCTCCTCACACAGGCATTCGATTTTATATAGGTGGATGCACCCCCCACACCCCCTGCTAGCACTATCTCTAGGATTCTTACTCTGAGGTGTTCATTGACACTGAGGTATGTTAGCACCTCAGAGTCGCCATTAATGTCATGTTGCCGTATTTTAGTGGTCACCGTTATTGCATTCATGCATATGCCTTCGTCGTCATTGACTCGCCCATATTGAATCGCCCTCTTGACATGCTATGCACCTGGGGCTTGCAGCAAATGGGGGCTTTGAAAATTGAGCTCATGGTATAGAAAAAAACTCACACATTGTCTTTTTAATATTTGCAAATACTAAAAAGCATTGAGCACAGTAGGAGAACACTCAGATTTACAGTATTATCAAACTAGATTTATACACAAAAATATATAGAGTATTAAAACATGAAAATTACTTTACAGTAACTTTTAATAGTTTTGTAGTCATAACAAAAAGGTTTAAACATAGCTTTGATTATTTTTTTTTTAAATACAGAATTACAGTTAACATTTTAATTGTTAAAAAAATCTTTGTGATTTCCATCATGATTATTAAAACTGTTGAAAGGTGCATTGTTATAAGCCATGCATGAATCAAGCTACATATCTAGCACTGTGTTCTTTGGGTCTGCTGTTTCATGTAGGACCTACATCGCCCTGCACAGAGAAAGCTAAAGGTATAAGTTTTTCTAAAGCTTTCTTAAAATGTAATGGAATAGGAGCTGGCCCAGTGGCACAGAGGGTTAAGGCACAAAATGCCAAACCTGCTGACACACCTGCGACCCAGGTTCAAACCTCAACTTGGGTCATTGGGGCCTGGCCAGGAGGAGGAGTAGGACTGAACAGCCCAGAGGATGCTCTCCTCCTCTGGGGGGGGAGAGAGAGGGCGGTCCTGTTGCAGGACAATACTGCCGTCTAGGTGACCCCAGGTGCCAGTGCATTTGAAGAGATGTACTGGGTGGGATATTTTGATTCACAGTTTTGTGCAAGCTTGTGTACCACCCCAAAGCTGGCATCCCCGGGAAGAAGACCAGGTGGAAAAATCCTGGATGGAGCAATGATGAGAGATTTGACCCCTCACAGGCCCTGCAGCAGCAACAGGGCCCTCCTTTCATGAACAGAATCTGTTTTCCAGCAGGTAAGAGGGGGTCTGCCAGCACTGCATTGAGGAGATGCTGTGGGGGAAGAACATAGGTCGGGCTATGCCCTTGGGATGCTGGGTAATAATGCTAGGGTGGTCAGACCATGATAAATGTGCCTGTACCAGAGGTGTATAAACTAATTAACAAAAAGTAAAGTAATAAACTGCAAGAAAAATATGTTTATGAACCTGTTAGGATAAAAAACAGATGCATGAAAAGTATGGTACTACAAAGTTAGGGGAAAAAGTCCCTGGAGCCTTGTTGAATCAGTGGTGTGCTGTTCCACAAGGTCTCAATGATCACGCAATGCAGCATTGATAGTACCCTAACTTTGACACTGTCTTGTCACACAAAATAAAATACTGACACAGTTGATAGAATGTGTTACAGGTAGGGAAATGTCAGTACTGCGTCACATGATCATTCAAACTCTGAGAAATAGCACACTACACTAAGTTCCAAAAACCTGCCCCCTAACTTCGTGTTTTCCTATGTTTTCTGTTTCATGCTTCAACCAAACCAGATGCATGAAGATAGTTTGTTTTGGTTTTTTTTTTTGTTTGTTTGTTTTTGGTAAAATACTGTATATATATATAAGGAAAGAGAATAAATGATGGCAAAGTGTGGTATGCAAGAAAATAATACCATTGAGGGGTTCAACAAGCTAAAAAGTCACAAGCCCAAAGGGTGGCTGTTACATGTGTCATTAAGGGGGTTGTTGTATGTGCTAAGGAGCTTTTTACTTGCATTATTAAGGAGCTGTTAGATATATTATTGGGGTGGTTTGTTGTGTGTTGGGCAGTAATGTGTTATTAAGGTGTTAATAACACATTAATATAGTAGTAGTAGTAGATATATATATATATATATAGATAGATAGATAGATAGTATGTATACATAAAGTAAATATTTATAAAATGGCAAGAAAATAATCTAGTTTCATTGATTGAGAGGCATCAGCTGACCATATATTAAATCTCTATAAATACATGGTCAGCTGCCAAATCTCATTTCCTCCCAAAACAAACCTACCTACTCAACAATATCATTAAACCTCAAAATAGAAAATAAAAAAAATCCAGTAGCCACCATATTGAACATCCTAGCCTTTATTATTACATTTGTCAAACTAAATTCTTGCAAACTAAACTCCATGTTTTTATAAACAAGGCACACTGCCAGCATTTTAGTACCTTAAAAATATTTCCCTACTATTTAAAACAAGTGTTTTTACTATGACCTCTGCCTAAAACAAACACTGTTTACTCTGAATCTCATACTAACACTCTACTCCAGCACCATAGGTAATCCCTAACTGACTTTGTACAAACAATCATTTTTCCACAATTTAAAATGAAACTGCCATCCATGTATAACAATCTTTCACTCACTGACTACACAACATGTTCTGTTTTCATGCAGAGCTGGTCAGAGCAAAGCAGGCAGAGAACAGTAGCAAGACAATTTCTATTGCCGAGCCACCATGTAAACAACTAATGAGTGGATTGATGCTGTTCTAAACTGGAGGGTGGGTGGGAGAGCGCAGCAATCAGACAATTGATGCAGCTCCGGCTGCAAGTGAAGCTGCTACTCCTGAGATCCCTGGTCCCATTTCTTGCATTTGTGTGTCTGGGAGAGTGTCTGCCTAGTACTACTGCACATTAGAGCAGCAGAGAATTACAGTAAAGATGCTGCTCCTGCCACAATCTACAATGACTATTCCTCTCCTTCTTGCCCCATTCAAACAGCATTTTTACTGTTATTCACTGTCATGAACAAAATTCTGGCTGGTGATAATACTTCAAGAACTGTAACAAGGATTCTGCTGGGGGGGAGGTTTTTCAATATCTCTAACAAGACTCCTGCTGTGGGAGGGAGTCTTCATGATCAAAGTACCTCATTCAGAGAACAAATCAGGCTGACAGCACCATAGCACCATCTGATGACTTAATAAAATAAAGATATATTATAGATAGTACAAAACAGGGACTATTTGTTTAAGCTTACATTTTTTTCTTTGCAAAAAACATTTAAAACACATTTTTTGTACTTGAAAAAATAATTTTAAATTTTTAAAGCTCATTATTGACAAAATCAAGCCATTTTATAAGTGTGATAAGCCATTCCAGGGTGTGCATTATAGAATTTGAATGCACTTCCAAGGGGCATAAGGAAACTCGATCTTCAGCCTTGTGCCTTATAGTTCCCCTAGGATATGTATTAAATATACAATAATGCATCAGGTGTTGTGTTTAACGAGATTTTACACACACCCGGAGGTGTTGGATGCTACATAAACCCAGAGAGCAAAGCTCGAGGGTTTTATTCAAGCATCCAACAATGAGGGGTGTGTGTAAAATTTGGGGTTAGACACACCACCCCTTATTTTATTTTATATAATTACTGGGCAGCATTTTCTCACCACAGCAAGTATGTAAAATAAAATAGCCATGGTCCAGTCGAGATATGATGTGCTGTCCAAGGTCTGCACACTTGAGCAGCTGCTGAATCCTTTATTTTATTTTTAAAGGTTTCTCTGAGGATTATATGTTTACCTCATGGAAGAAAACTCAGCTACTGAGAAGGAAGTTTTGTTTTAATTCACTTACCCAGCATGTGACAGTTGTAGCCAGGTGTCTGTGCTTGTGTGTGGCGAGAGCAGCAGCATGCACATGTGTGGAGCGAGGCAAACCTGGTGCGTATTCACTGTTATAACACATGGGTTATAACAGTGAATTAAAACTGGGTTTCCCTATGGGAGAAAACTCTCCCCAGTTATTATAAGCATATAATATACATCCTATTCTACTGTGGCTTACTATTTACATAATCCTGGATGAGACATGATTTTTGCACTTTGGGTGCAAAATTATATTTTGGCCAGTATACTATAATTGGTACATGTCATGTTTATAATGGAGTAAAAAAAAAAACTATCTTGAAAACTTGGGATCAAAATAAAGAAAAATTGCAATTATTAACAAACTTTGTCTGTAGTGCCAGTCTTGAAACCAGTGGGGATTATTTTGTGATCTCACGCCAGTTAGCCGAGTTTGGGAGCGAGCTCAGTAAGCCAGCTGGATGGGGTGAGCGTGGAGGGATGGCAGTATTATGCAACACCCCCCCCAGCCAGAGAATGAGAGAGGCAGGGTTGCCAGCATGGGCCCAGGTACCTCATAGTGAAGGCAACTCTTCTCTTGACATTGGGCCCTGCACTTCTGCACCTGTGGGTGGCAGAGGGCTCTGTGCATTGGCTGACAGAGAGGACCCTGTGCATTGGCTGAGAGATGGACTCTTTGCTGTCTGTGTCAGTATCTGCTGTCACATGAATTAAGGTATCACATTTAGAATATTTGGGGTCCTGGGCCCAGAGGGCCCTTGGCTTCCACAGCCCACCAGACAGCCCCATGAATTCTTGACATCCATCACTGCACTTCCATAGGTGGATGGAGTCTTCCTTTGGCACAGGTCCCAGAGAGCCCTGCACATCTGCATCTGTTAATAATAATAATAAATAATAAATGTTATTTCTAAAGCACCTTTCAAATTTTCAAAGTGCTGTACAAAACAAGTATACAAGTCAAACATCATAATTCAATATAAAACACAGATAAAACAACAATCTCATCAACAGCTTAAACACAGTCAATACTCCAAGAAGGCAATTTGATAAAAATGAGTTTTTAAACCCCTCTTAAATTCCTCCATTGAGGTGCACTGCCATAACCGTGTTCATGCAGAGACCCATGAGACCAGTGTGAATGAGGATATAGAAACAGAAACATAGAACTTGTCAGCAGATAAGGACCTCTTGGCCCACCTAGTCTGCACAGTTTTTCCTGCCTACCATCTCACCGCAGATCATACTCTTATCTCCGGTTGTCTCCTCCCCTTGCCTTACTACCAAGGTCCCCTTATATCTGTCCCATGCATGCTTGAATCCCATCACCATTTTGGCACCCACCACCTCTTCTGGAAGGCTGTTCCAGACATCCACCACCCTCTCTGTGAAGAAGTATTTCCTTACATTTCCTCTGAGCCTCCCCTCCCCTCAAACTTCATAGTGTGACCCCTTGTTATCAAGCTTCTTTTTCTATAGGAAATGTTACCGCCTTGTGCCTTATTAATATTTGTTAGTATTTGAATATTTCTATCCTAACCCCCCCTTTCTCTCCTCTTCTCCAGAGTACATATTCAGTTCCTCGAGTCTCTCCTCATACAGCTTTTGATGCAGGCCCTGCACCATTTTGGTAGTTCTCTTTTGTACCACTTCACCTTATCAATGTCCTTCTAGAGGTGGCTATAATTTCAACAATATTTGCCTAATCTGGACCCAAGATTGCTCAAAATGATTGAAATATATCCAAAAATGTATTGAAATGATTAGTGAGTTCATCATGAAGCTTATACATGATACACGGTGGAAAATGTGTTTAAAATGCACAACAATCCTTGCATTTTATCTTTGAATTATGCATGAAATTGTTTATAGAGCCCAGAAGTCTTGCCTGTCTAGTGCGTATTATACTCCAAAATTTCCCTCATTGATCATGCAAACAGATAATGTGCAATAAACAGCCATATCTCTACTTTAGCAAAATTGGTGGGGCAAAACATTACTCCACCCACCCCATCCCCTAATTTATCTATCCTCAGCAATGCTCACAGTTCATTATAGCTATAAATATGTTCCATTTTAACTCCATGCTAAGTATTTGGATGATAAATGCATGATATTTTAAATTAATGTCTTCCTAAATATTCATAGTAACGTGTTTTCATGGCTAACAACATATTTTCCTTAGTGGTAGCATTATAAAAACAATAGCACATTAAGTCTTTACACAACCATTTTACAGGGAGGTTTTGATGTCTCAAATTATGCTAAATTTAATTTCAAACAAAAAGAAGACAGGGTACAAACACAATAAAAGGTTCTTGTCCTTAGTAACCCCCACATTTTCCTAGCAACAACACTTAAAGATCATAAGCAAAGAGGTTTAGAGTAATAGATTAATGTTAGTTTGCTTAATAAAGGCTTACAAAACTTGTTCTGTGTCTTTTCTTGTTATTTCTGCTAAATAAAATGCATTTTGAACCCTAATTGTTTCATGGTCATTTCACAGCAATTTCTGGATTCTGTTTAGATGGCGCTCATGTCCGAAGCTGTTCAATGTTGTGCATAATGACATCATAGGGTGTGTGCTTGTCTGACAACCCTTACTCATGTCTGTCAGTTTCCCGTGGTTCAGTACAGCTTTGCCAGCTTATTGAAATATTTTTTGTGTACCTATTATTGTTAAGGAATCGATTCCTAAACTGATGTACTAGCAGAACAGACTTTAGATAGTTTGTTTAGTTTCTATCAAAATTTGTACGTTTCTTTCTTTTTCCCTTCTGTCACGGCACTATTGGCATACCGTGGTGTACTTATGCTGGATCCGACTGATGGTCATTTTCTCAATATGAATCCAATGCATTGTCTTATCAGCTAACTTTCTTTTAATTTATATGTATTTTGATGTGTCCCTGTTAATACTCTTACATTCTGATTATTTTCTGTTATTCCTGGACAACAACGTGCACCTGTGTGGCTTTCTCACATTGTTGCCTTGGTGCATAGCTATCGTTCCTACGTCCACATTTCAGTAAGCAGTGCACAACAATTTAAATCCCAAATTAGAGAAATTTTGATTATTATTACAAATTCTTATGTCTTTGTTAGCCATCTGTGTACGTAGTGAGCAAGTAATGGAAGTATGTAATGTTGCTCTATATTTCGATCATGTCTCAAAATTGATTTTTTACATTGTTTATTTTATTGAATGCATGTTAGAATTTTTGTCATTTTTCTGCAAACTAATCTCGATGACAGGCTTCCATTTCTAGCACACTCTGTGCAATAAAGAGATCATACCCCCACATGACTGCAGTACTAGATTGCCAATCAAAGCTGTACAGATGTTTCCCACCAAAGATCCTTTGACTGCAGCAATGTTCACCCTAATATGTGGCTGCACAGATACAACAAAGATGGATCAGCTGTAAGGATAACATTCACAGTCTTCCTCCTACTAACTGGAGACCATTTCCCTTGCTTCAAGGCTCTGCTGCTCTCCTATGGAGACCTCATGACTACTGGTTTGAATCTCTCACTGCAGTGACAACAGGAGAGTAAACATAGCTGATTTAACAGATCCATTCTTCAATAAAAAATCATTAATTCTATGAGGCTTTTCCTTACATAGTTGCAACTTAATATTTTTTTTCACATGCAGAACTGTGAAGTTTATGTGGCAATCTTATTGTGATGGCCCCCCCTCACCAAAACCAGGTTTTTGTGGTAATTTGTTATATCTCTCACCAACTAAATTGTGTTCCATGTGTAAGTTGCACTGTCCCTGAGACACACTGCTGCCATGCTCATTCTGTAATGAATGGCACAAAATTATAAGCAGCTTTCAAGATTTGTTATTGATGTTTTGTTATTCACTTTCAAATTTGTATTGTGGCAGGTGTACTATTATAATAGACTTGCATGTCAAAATTATGTAACTGTTGGTGACAGCTACACACCACAGGTACACATGAATGGCAGAAGATAACAGCATTGCAGTTTGACTTAACAGGCAGTACCTGATGCTACTGGTGTCAATGCTGCCTTATCAGTAGAAAAACAGGGATGTTATTTTGTGCCATTTGTGTTGATATTCGGTGTGTAGCTGCCATCAACAGTAACATTAATTGTACTGACACCAGTAGCATTAGGTATTGCCTGCTCATTCAAACTGCAGTGCTGCTATTTTCTGCCATTCTTGTGTACCTACGCTGTGTAGCTGCCATCGACAGTAACATAATTTTGACATGGACTGACCACAACAGTTATTTGATTACCAAATCACTTTTTTGAATGCATGTTGTAATTTCTGTAATTTTTTTTTTCACGAATTAATCGAAATGACAGGCTTCCATTTGTTGCTCACTCTGTGTGATAATGATATTGTACCCACATAACTGCAGTACCAGATCGTAGATCAAAGCAGCTCGTCGATCAAAGCTGTACAGATGTCCTATTTTGTAGTGCTGCTCACTTCTTTCTGAATGTGTCCTTATTATTCATACTTCACAGACTGTGTTTTATGCCATCAGTGCTGACATGCATTTTGGTGATGTCAGGACTATCAACTGCACTTGAAGTTTATGCAGCAGTCTTATTTTGAAGGCCACCCCATCAAAATCAAAACCCGGTTTATGATTGTGCTAAATTGTTATATATTTTCCCCCAAGTAAATGGTGTTCTATACATGAGTTGCACTGTCTGTGAGACACAGTACTGTCACACCTATTCTGTAATGCCTGGCACAAAATTATAAGCAGCTTCCAAGTTTTGTTATTGATGTTTTGTTATTCACTTTCAAATTTGTATTGTGGTGGGTGCACCATTATAATAGACTTGCATGTCAAAATTATGTTACTGTTGATGACAGCTACACACCGCAGGTACACATGAATGGCTGAAAATAACAGCATCGCAGTTTGACTTAGCAGGCAGTACCTAATGCTACTGGTGTTTATACTGTCTTATCAGTAGAAAAACAGAGATGTTATTTTGTGCCATTTGTGTTGACATTCTGTGTGTAGCTGCCATCAACAGTAACATAAGTTTGACATGGAATGTTATGTTGATAGTACACACATCTACCACGACAGTTATTTGATTACCAAATCACTACAAACAATTTAAAGTTTCATCAAACTGCATGAGATGTTATTTTTCATATATCGCATTTGTTATAATTTTTCCTGTGTGTTATCAGTTTGCACTGCAGCTTACCTTGCACATTCCCTGATGTAAAGAACTTGAAGCCCTAAGTTGCTATGGATGTTGCCATATCACAGTGTGTACTAATGCTGTCAGAATGGTATATAGTTGTTATGCTGTTTTCCACGTTTGGTATTCATTTTTTGGCATCACCCTCTTCTCACATCTTTAAATGTCTATTCCCCTATGAGTCTATATTTGAATAATGAATGTGTGTTTTGGTAACATCTTCACGTAGTGCACTAGTAAAAAAATTTTGCATCTCTTAATATGCAGCATTTGTACACACCAGTATAACTTATTAATCTTTTTTTATCTTTTTTATCTGTTTACTATTTTACTATTTCCTTTATGTTTTTTGTATGTATGCTATTAACTAATTTTAGTGTAAAGTACAGTGTTGTTCTGTATAGAATTACATGCCTTTCAAAATGCTGTTCTTCCATAGTTCCAAAGGTCATGGAATGTGATTCTACCCTACTGTGGTACAGCAGCATTATAGAACCTCAAGAAAATGCATGACTAATTTTCATTGTGAGAGCAGAAAAGAAATCATGCGCACACATTTCACACAGTACTTATACACTATCAAAAATACAGTATGAGCAACTCTATGCACAACCACTGTGTTCTGCCACCTTGAGGTCCTGATTCCCATGGATCACTCAAACTTCGCTCAAGAGATCACAGGGAATCAGAACACCGATGTGGCAAAACACACTGGTTGTGCATAGTTGCCCATCCAGTATTCTTTATATTCTTTCACAGTAACCTTCTGTATGAAATGCCATGCCCTTGCCTAAATCTGTATTTTATGTTGCATGCTAATGAAGGCAATTGCAAAATTCATTTAATGTATTACTGATCTCTGCGAGCCTTCTATTGAGCCATGCAACATCTTGTCACATATATGGGTGTTTGATTCCTTTACGTGTCAAATTTTTGTTGGTGGTTTTCACACATTTCATAGAAAGTCAGCTGTTCTTGTGCAGATCACAGTAATTAGTGTTGTAGGTGGGTGTGGTATCCTTGATTATACCGTGGACTGCAGACAAAACACTAAATCTAGTATTTTCATTGGCTGGCTGGCACCTTTCAGCCGTGGTAAATTCCATGATAACCCACGCAAAAGGTGGCAGCTAGCTGCATGTAAAAAAAAAACAATCCAACCCCAAAACTACAGAATTAAAGCCGCCATGTTGAATGTCAGCTTAACTGGCGACTCCCACAACTGACCACAGAATTTAAACAGTTAATTTCTAATATTTCAGCGTGCTCCACAAAATAGCAACATTTTATTAGTCACCCATTGAAACTCTCTCTAAATTATTTTGCTTGCCTGTAACCACTTCCACTCTGCTCACCTCATAATAACTAATTTGCTTTGTATTCTGTTCCATTGCCACTTCCTCGAATGGACCTCCATATGTGAATCCTCACTTTCTGCCAGACGAGAAAAAAAAGCAAAAAACAAACCCCCATGTACATGTGCACAAGGCAAACTGCATATCCTGTACATTTCCGCTCTCTCTCCTTTACAGTCCTCCTCTCTGTCTGTGAATCCCTACTGTCGGGCAGAAAAACAAACGTAGCGACAGTCTGCTGCATGTTGCTCTTGTAACAGAGCTCTGTCTCTCTCTTTCTCTCTCTCACTCTCTCTCCACACTCCAAACCCCCAAAACATAGCTATTCTACTACCGGAGTTCTCTCTCTCCACACTGCAGCAGTGACCGGTGTCAAACCCCTGTAGTCTACCTCCAACTTTGCAGCCATAGCAACACCCTAGCAACAGCCCTGGCAACCAATAACACCCCTAACACACAAGAACTATGTTTTTGTGGCGCAGTAATAAATACAATAAAAATAAAACACAAAAAAGCACTTTTTATTTTATTTTTTGTATCTCAAAAAAAGGAGACCATAGAGATCAGACATTGGTTCACCTGAGGGTGGGTTATGGGGGATTTATTACAGCTGGTGAGGATTTGACCACTGGGCCTGTGGCCTCATGGACAAAGCATGCCAGCCATGGTAAATTTCCCTATAACCCACACCCTCAAGTGGGTTATTGCTTAAACAGACACCAGGTGGGACAGTGGGCAATTCATGCACTGATCATAGCGTGTAGTGTAGGTTGGTGTATTTTTGTTTGTTTGACCTTATAAGTGCAATATACCAATTCTGCCTATTTTTTCGACCAACCTAGTGTAGGGTGATAAATATGAATTCAAACTCACACTTTTCCAGAGTAAGATGTTGGTGGTATTTGTACTGAATGGGGTGAAAGTTGGATATGGCACCGAGGACAGGGTGCTGGAAGGAGTAAGAGTGCTGAGGGTGGACAAGGCACCAAGGTCATATGACATCCACCCTAGGGTACTTAGGAAACTAGCATATATACTGATGGGACCACTTGCAGACCTGTTCAGTACATCATTGGTCAGTCATCAACATGGTTTTATCTTGGGTAGATCCTGCCAGACGAACTGAGTTTTGTAGCATGACTGGGTTACCAGGGATCCGGATAGGGGCCATGCAGTGGACGTCCTGTATTTGGACTTCAGCAATGCATTTCACTTGGTGCTGCATGGGAGGCTGGGGTCAAAAGTGAAACACATAGGTGTGGGACCAGAAATGGTCAATTGGATCACCAACTGGCTTATGGGTAGCTAGCAAAGTGCAGTGCTGGTGAGGGGGATGGGGGAAGTCTCATCACCAGTGGACATTATAATCGTGGTGTCCCTGGAAATGGCACTGGTCTGGTGTTGTTCTGGATATTAATAGGTGATATCTCATACAGAGCACATAGTATGATAAGTCTGTTTGCTGATGATACAAAGATCAGAGCTTTGGTAGATGACTTAGATGGATGGAGGGGGCTGCATGAAGACCTGGGCAAAGTACAGGATTGGTTGTAGACCTTACAATTTGCATTCAATGCAAATTATAGAAGGGTCTCAGAAATCATGTAATGTGATTGGCTGTTAGGATTCCAACAGTCTTACATTAATCCATGTTACACTGACGTATACAGCCTGATCACCATGGCACATGCATTCTTCCTGTCAGCATTACATCTTCTAGCACTGCTGGATAACTGGAATGATGCATTCTGATTTTGAACTAGCATTCTTAAACTGTTGGTGGAAGAATTATTTTTTTTTAAATCTCTCTTTAAATAAGGAAAACGTTCTAAAACTATAATTTTAACACTTTTCTTATGGAATATCTTTTTTTATAATAGCAATAAGGCACTCTCAGGAGTTAGATTAACATTCAGTTAATCACCCCCAAGGGATATATGGCACTCGGCTGCACCTCATGCCACATTACACCCATAAGTGGTGATCAGCAGATTGTTAATCTAACAGCTGGTCATGCCTCATTGCTTACTACCATGTCAGAGGAAGTTGTAGTATGTAGAATGATGTGAGGATTTAAGAGGGAGTGTGACAGAGTGAGGGGGTTGTTATGAGGAAGGGGAGTGGATGTTGGGGCATCACAACTTAGCAGACTCAAGAGTCCGTTAGGCTTGTTTCTGCTAGTATTTCATATTTTCATATGTAGTACTAATATGTGCTACTAATAACATTACATTGTTTGCTAAAACATATTTGTATGACGCTGTTTTTTGTCTGTTACCTATGTATCTTTCTGAAATTAGTGTTAAAATGAAGCATTGCTGCACTGTGAGATGTAACAATGGCAACGGTTACCTACACAGTTTCTATAGATTTCTAAAGGATGTAAAATGGCGTAGGCAGTGGGCTAGCGCAGTAAAGTGAGCAGGATGGCAGCCAAATAACCACACCATTATATGTGTTGACCACTTTTCTGAGGAACAGCTCGCCATATCTCAGACCCTTCTTGATATTATGGGTTTCAAACCAGGCCAGTGTCACTTGAAACCTGATGCTTGCCCAACTCTGTTTACCTATGACTCTGTTAAAGAGAAAAGGAGTTCCATTGCTGTAGAAAAACGTTGCTGTACTGAGGTAAATATACTTATATAGTACACATATTTTCTGTTATTTTGTGGAGTACACTTCTGAAGGATTTTACAAATGCAGGTCTCACTTTTAAATCACATTAGGTATTAAGTCAACTGGGACCGCTCAATCCTACCACATCACAGATGAATGTCAGTTGATCGAGAGCAAGCACCACTACTGAAGTGCAAACAGAAAAAATTACAATTGAAGAGATATCAGTGTCCGAAACAGAAAATGTTCCAATAGATACAACTGCAATCTGTGACTATGTGGAAGAAGTTGTACCACTTAACAATGCATGTGACATGGGATGCCAGACTGATGTACCGGTAAGTGTCATTGAAGTAAAATGTATGTGGCAAATCATTCAATGCATTATTTATTTTTTTTGATAGCTAGTATTTTTCACCTGTAGTGTGATTTCCCTATCTGGAGGGTGCACCGCCCACCGGCATCCACCAGCCAGTGCTGGCACTTACCCTCAGGGCTTGCCCCCCTGTCATGGACGGTGGTGTTCCCCAACCCCTGCCGGAGATTGGACACAGTGTGGCCTGCACCTTAACTAGATGGGCGCGGGGCCTGTGAGGCATCCTCATCTGCCATACTACTCCTTTTTCCTTGTTTTCCTGCCCCCTTGCATCAAGTGTGTACGGTGCTCCTGCACCCCACATTGGTGCAGCTCCATGTTGCTGAGTCCCAGCATCTGCTAAGGCTGAGGTGTGCACCAGCCACAGGCCCACCCCTCCCCTGAGGTGGAGAGCAGTCCATCTCCTTCCCTGCCGACCCACGGGTAGCCTGTGCCGTGCAAGGTGTGGCATCCAGCGCCTCAACCCTCAGTGCAACTGGACAGCATATTATGTTTTTATAGAGGTTGCATATGGAATTCACTGTGGATTGATGAATGATCTGTCTGCAGTGCTGGTGGTGCCCCTGGCACACCAGTTCAATGTCCACTGTGACTCTTGTACTATAAGCCATGGACTGCAGTTTTGGGCATGTGGTATCCCTACATAAGAGTGGTCCAAAAGATGAGCCATGTAATTACAGCCCAGTAATTTTCACATCAGATGGTGATGGTACAGGGTAAAGTGGAGGTTACCATGTGAGAAGGTAGGGCAAGAGTCATTATAGTGGACAATCAATGCACATTGTACTACATTAGATTGTACATAATTCCTTGATCTGCTAGCAAGGTAGGCAGTGAATGTCTATTCAAAATCTGGGTGGGGATGGTCACAAGATGCTATGATATGACTCTTGATGATGGAATCTTCCTGGTAGAAGTGTTAATACACTTTCAGTCAGAGGTGGTGTGGCAGAGTGGAACATAATACCAGTGGTGCTGGTAGACTGCAGAACAATGGTCTTCTTCAAGAAGAGCTGTAACAGAGATAGTACAGAATATTGATCTGAAATGCAAACTGTTGGACCATTGATAGTCATATAGTCCTTTTTATTCTTGCAGTGTTCATATGTTCATATTCACAACATCGACGTTTATTCAACAGGCTTCTGTAAGCAAGGGAACACAAACGCTGAAATACAATCCATAATGGACCAGAAGAACTAAATTCTCAAAAGGCACACAGACTGCTTTTACAGGGGTCAATTGAGGGGTGCAAGTTTGTCTGAAATCCTGTCCCATGGTATCCATTGGCACACAATATGAATACCAACATGAAGCAACCCAGTCAGATGTGAATGACTATGCAACAAATGCTGACAAACAGCAAGATGCTGAATCTGAAGTTTCAGAATGGGAAGATGATATAGAAAACAATCCTGATTGGGATGTGTCACACTTCATGGATTCAGAATCAGACTCTAGATATGAACATGAAGATGATGATGCAGATAATAGGTAAACAATAAATTGATTATAAACCGTTACCAATCATCATTTGTTATGTATTTAAACTCAAACATTAAAATAATCCAGAAACTCATTTGTTATTTAACAGTTTAGTGGTAGCAATGTATTGCCGAATACTTGTGAATAGTTTTTAATTTTTTAATTTGGTGCTTATCGGCAGGAAGTAAAAATGTTTACAGCACATAGCCGATGATACAAGGGAATAGACAGGAGGGCAGTATTCAAGGAGTGGTAGAATGTTTCCTTGTGCAGTTGGTAGGTGCGCCTCATAAGAAAGGAAATTGACTTAGGCAGTAGTTGGCACCTAGCTTCTGATTAACTCTGCACATCTAATTATTAATATTGTCGGTAAATGTAAGGGAGGGGTAAAGAGTGAAACCTACTGTAATTTTTTAAAACTTAGGGACATCTTCAAGAGGGGGGGCAGCAGGTATTGGAACAAGGATGGAGGAGTTTGTCCTGGAGATCTTTGTGAGTAATTGTTTGGATCCAAATAGCATTACTTTTCTTTTATTATACAGTTTCTATTGATTGTACATTATTTGTGTCTACTATGATGTGATTAGACACATTCTTAGAAACATGCTTTACTGTTTTGTTTAATAGATCAACTGAACTGAACTCAGAGGGACCACACCACTGTGAAAGAACCTTCATTGTTTTTGAAAGTGCCATCATAATGCTGCTTCAAATATTTTTCACATGCTATATGATAAGCAACGTTTTTCTCCTTTGTACATTCAATGGTCTAGCGGTATTTGAACAAGTGTGTCCACATGGTCACAGATATCAGTGGGACAGTCAACCAATACTTGGCAAGCTTCCTGTTGGTAACTTGTTAACCACATGTGGAATATTTTATAGTGGCAGTAGTTCTGCTCACATCCTGAATTTTCTATGACACCTAAACATGCCAAGAATTTCTCTAAGAACATATAATCTTATGCAGTCAACTTATCTCATCCCATTTGCGACCCACATCTGGAAACATCATCAGGAAAAGTTGTTAAGTTCCATAAAGGGCAAACCAGCTAAATTGGGTGGTGACACAAGATGCTGTTCTCCAGGACATACTGCAAAGTTTGGATCCTATTCCCTCATTGACTTAGTGCAATCAAAGATCATTGATCAACAACTAATTCAGGTAAGGTATGTGACTTCCTATAACCAAGGGTGTTTGCCGTGATGGTGTTGGTTACGTGAATCATGTTAGTCAATCAATTTACTTGCACTATGGAGTGTGTGTCAATCATGTCATTCATATATGAGCAAGCAAAATGACTTAGTGAATTAGAGCAAGTGCCATGCTGACTCCCAATTTTTTACATGTGCTCACACACACTATCATGCATAATGCAAACACATTTGGGACAAATTTCTACCATGCATTTGACTCACAGTAAATGACTCGTGATATCTTAGAGCAATGAAGTTGCCAACTCAAATGCAATGGAGCTTGAAGGGCTTAAGCGTTGCTTTTGTAAGGTAAAGTTAGCCAGTGTGAGCATCGCAAGTCTTATGACGGACTGTCACTTGGGCATGAAGAAGTACATAAGGGAACAGACGAAGAGCATAACACATTGGTTTGATGTGCAACATATTGCCAAAGGTAGTTATTTACACTTTGCTAAACCAAAGTTACGTTATAGGAAATGTGACTTAAAACAAAAAAATTCCAGAAACAAGGATTGCCTTTCTTCTTCTTCTTAACCCAAAATAGGTATTAGGAAAAAAATTGATGAAAAGATGAAAAGAAAAGTATGTGGCATCCTATCACATCGGGCTAAAGGAGTAAGTAACCACCTATACTGGTGCGCCAACTCAAGCAAGGGACGTGGTGAATTTGTAGTTGAAAAGTGGTGTTCAATTTTGAACCGTGTTTGTGATATTCACATTGGTCACAGCGACATCTTCCCAAAATGTGATCACAAACCACTTGAAAGGAGGTGGATTGAGAGATGAATTTTAAAGTAGGAGTCACAGATTTATTCACAATTAAACACTAGATAGTAACCCCTTACTATCTATATTTTTACTCATTTTCTAGGAAGTAGGCCACTCAAAGAACTGGAATTAATATTCACAAACAAGTTACTACTTAGTGATATTGAGAAGTTATTACCAGCTGAACAGACATCATCACTGGAAGCCTTTCACGAAGTTGTAATATTCTCTGCCCCGAAACTGACACACTTCTTTTTCCCAAGCATAGCGGTGCAGTAAGTGACATTTCAAACAAAGAATTGTTTCTTCACCAAACATCTGTTTAATGATGTGACACAATAGGTTATGTATCCCTCAATGATGCTGTAACTGATATTGATGATAATGTGAGCATTCTTATGTTAGTTTGCAAATTTTTTTTTATTTTGTGAATGTTGTGTTATATGAGTAGAAGACTGCAATTTATACTAGTTACAGTGGTTCACAGGAATATATATAAACAAGCATTTGTCAATGCCGAATGTTTGCTTGCTGGCATTGGCATTGGTGGGGTGTGCCTTTGGGTCATCGGGCATAACAGCCATGCCATTTCACCACACCCTACCCTGCAGACACCGACAAGTGTTACGGTGTGCCTTGGAGTCTTTGGCCCTTATGCTCACCCCATTCCATCAGGAAATATGGTGAGATGGGTGCAGTATAGGAGAATGGGGTGAACTTTGGGGCAAAGAGTCCAAGGCACACCTCAATGCCTCTCACTGGCTGCAGGGTGTGGGTGAGCGTGGAATGGTATGAGCATTACAGGTGACAATCCCAAGTCACACCCATGATGCCTGTCAGTCTCTACAGGGTGGGGCGTTATGGTTTGAAACCCTAACATCTCAGGCGTTTGTTGGTATTTTCACTCCAAATTTTCAACATGGGTTCTTTGTGACTCCCACCTTATGAACAGTTGTAATATCAGTTTGTCAGCCAAAAGCTGATTTTGCACAGTGACTATGGCATTTGGCACAGCAGGTGCAAAAACACATTTCGAACAGGATGTGAAAAATGACAGCTGTACTGTTCATGGGGAGGTGTAAAAAATGGCAATGTTGAAAATCTGCAGTGAAAATAGTAAAACAACTGGTGAAGTCACGAGCATCCATAGAAACTGCGTAACACACACCCTTAATGTAATTACTTTGGGGATTTTTTACAGCAGATTGTCAACACAGGCATTTTGGGGCCTCCGCTCATGAACAGTGTCACTGCCATTTTCTTAATCTGTTCTGGACACTGATTTCCCACAGCGACCACGCATTTCTGCACAGAAAGTGTGAAAACACATTTTGTCCATGTTATGAAAAATTACAGCTGTACTGTTCATAAAGAAGTGAGGAAAAATGCCAGTGGTGAAAATCTGGGCTGAAAATATTACAAATTCATGAACTTACGAGGGTGCGTGGAAACTGCGCAATGGTCACTCATAACACAGTCATTTTATGGACTTTTGTCACCAAATTTTCAACATAGCCATTTCAAGACCTCTGCTCATGAACAGTGTCACTGTGATTTTCTTAATCTGTCCCAAACATTAATTTTGCACACCGACTGTGCCATTATGCGTAGAAACACATGTTGGGGAGATGTGAAAAATTACATCTGTACTGCTCATAAGGAGGTGTGGTAAAATGGCAATGTTGAAAATCTGGAGTGCAAATATTAAAAATTGTCAGACTTATGGGCGTGCATAGGAACTGCACAACACATGCTCGTAAAACAGTCATTTTTAGGTATTTTTTTGCCAAATTTTCAACATAGCCATTTTAAGACCTCTGCTCATGAACAGTCTCACTGTGATTTTCTTAATCTTTCCCAAATATTGATTTCGCACACTGACTGTGCCATTGTGTGCTACATGTGCAGAAACACATTTTGGGCAAGATGTGAAAAATGACAGCTGTACTGCTCATAAGGAGGTGTTGTCAAATGGCAATATTGAAAATCTGGAGTGCAAATATTAAAAATTTGCGAACTTATGAGCGTGTGTAGGAACTGCGCAATGCACGCTCGTAAAACGGCATAGCCATTTTAAGACCTCTGCTCATGAACAGTGTCACTGTGATTTTCTTAATCTGTCCCAAACATTGATTACGCACTCTGACTGCGCCATTGTGTGCTACATGCTCGGAAACACATTTTGGGTGAGATGTGAAAAATGACAGCTGTTCTGCTCATAAGGAGGTGTGGCAAAATGTTGAAAATCTGGAGTGCAAATATTAAAAATTTGCGAACTTATGAGCATGCGTAGGAACTGCGCAATGCACACTCGTAAAACAGTCATGTTTGGGAATTTTGTCCCCAAATTTTCAACATAGGGTTTTGGGGGGAATTCCTCATGAACTGTGACACTGTCATTTCGAACATCAGTCCTGAAAGGTGGTTTCACACAGTGACCACAAAATCACCTTTCGGGACCAAATAACAAAATGACAGTGCAAGAACTCATGAGGTGGGGCCCCAAAAACCCCATGTTGAAAATTTGGTGAATAAGATCCCAAAAATGCCTGAGATATGCATCAAAGTTGAAAAAACCCTATTTATCCCATTATACAGCTTACCAGCATTTCCTCAGTTCACGGTCGGTTTTGAAGAGTGCAGATGTGTTCCCGGTCCACCGAAGATAACCGTGCCAGACTTCAGAGGTAAGTATGGGGTGGGGGGTGTGAGGAGGCAGGGTGCATGTGGGTGGGGGTCAAGACAGTCAGTGAAGGACCGTTTTTTCTTTCTAGGTCTTTTCCTTTTAGAAAGACGATGCGGGACGTTTGGCATGCTGGGATGAGCTCCCAGCATGGCACTTCAAAGGCTGTTTGAGGGGGCCAGTGGAGCTGATGGGGGATTGGGCACCCCCATCGGCCTTACAGATTGTTGCCACACTGAGGTGGGCTCCCAGCGGCACCTATAACCTGTTGGGGGGAACATAGCGCAGCCAAGTGGGATTGGGCACCTCCATTGGCCATATGGTGGGGGTGGGGAGCACATGAGCATGCTGAGGTGGGCTCCTACCGTGTTACTTGTTTGTGGGAGAGGAGCTGTCTATGACAGCTCTTGCACTGCAGTGCTGACGTAGGCACTTTGCATACTGCTGACTTCAGTATGCAAATTGCCTACATGCTGCAGTGCCTTTCTTTCAACTGTACACTGCTGCATTTGCAAATGCTGTCATAGACAGCTCTTGCATTCATTGGTGCGGTGGTGCTGCACCTGCAAAAGTCAGTAGGGCATTGGAAGTAGGGAGGCACACCTACAAATTCTCGTACGATGGCACTATGTTTCTTGCACATGCGTGCAAGCAAACATAAAAATGGCATTCAACATGTGGATCCAGATGTATAGTACTGTGTAACAGTGATTAATGAAGTACTGTTAGACTTAGATAATCCAATCTTACAGCTGACAGTAAGATAGCATTGAATGTAACATTAAACATTTTTTAATGTTTAAAATCTTTCTGCTGTTACCATTGTGCTTAGCCTATTCATCGCCACTCTTCACTTTAATGAAAATTCTGCAAGGGCACAGAGAGTGAAAAGAGATGGCCAGCCAATGTGTGGTGTATGATTTCCCAATGCAATGGCCGGTGGAGGTATAGTGAAGGAAGTTAAAGTACCAATCACATATGGTGAGTATAGCACTTAGTAATGCACATGGGAGAACAACATGGTATCAGGACAGGCCAGACTGATGAAAGTGTGTGTTGCTGGTTTGGAGTTTGGAGCCACAGACGCAGATATTAGGATTAAATTCAAAGAGATACAGTTGTGCTGGTTGTCCGACAGTTAATTGTGTTGGTAGTCACGTGTGTATTATATGTGAGCAATGTTTCTCTCCTAACACTCTGTATACACAGACAACAAAGGCATTTGTTACAACCAGAGCCTCACTTATCTCACTATCAGAGTGAGAAAAAGAGAGTTCCCTGATGAGCAGGTAACGATAGAAGGGGGATTTTTCACTGTCAGCAAATAAACAGTTGTAGTGAAAACTATAAGCAATACTTATTGTTTCTAATTTGTTTATGTATATAAGGGGAGTTTGATCATCAGGGAAACAACATTTAATTAGTTTGTTTTATTTTTTATTTAAGGTAGTTTTATTTGTAGGGCCCCGTTGAAGTTTTTTTACAGTGTAAAGGCAGCAGCCATGTTTGTGGTGGAAGATCAGTTCTGGCTGCAGGGGGCTAAATGAAATGCCTGTGTTCCAAATGACCATTGATCTTGGTTCCAGATTCTTTACTGCTGAGCAGTCCTTTGTTTTAACCATTTGTAAACTATATTTTACACCTAAATAACTATGGCCACATGCTTACAGACAAAAAGCAGAATTTTGATAAATCACTTCATGATTTGGTAGTACTGCTGATTTAACTCTGTTGGCCATCTTATCAAAGTCAGCACTTCTGAAGTCCCATATTTTTGCCTTGGAATGGGATGATTTAGTTGTAGTGTCCAAACTGAACCATGCCATGTAATGGTCACATGCCCCCATAGAAGGAGATGCCAGACAAAATGGATGACAGTTTGTCTTCCTGCCTGCTCAGGTGTTCCTTGGTCTCAACAACTGACCAGCTGGCGAGATCATTATGCCCTATGTCTACCTGGATGTCAATGTTTTCTCCTGTTTCCTGTACGATTTTAGCAATGTGGTCAGTGACTCTCCAAGCTGATTTACCTGGGAGACATCTAACCATTACCCTCGGCTGGATGTAGGTATCAACCCCCCGAATCATGTAGTCTCCTAAGATCAGAAGTGTTATGGATTTCCTTTTTTTTTTTTTTTTTTTTGGGCCCTACATACATAATTGAATGCCTATTTGTAGTATTGTTTATTGCTGCTTATTCCATTGTAATGTATAAAATGTTCCTTTTTCCAAGAATATATTTTATCCAACTGTACAAAGAAATAAGTGAATTCAAGTAATGTAAAATCAGTACCAATCAGTGTAACATCTTAAATAGGAATTCCAGTACATGTCATTAGTATTGGAATGTATGATAAAAATCAATGTACTCATTTTTTTAGAGTATGTTGATGAACTGAAGGACAAAGTCTTCAAAATGAGAGATGAATTCCCCAGTTACAGGCTAGCAAAGGATCATGCAGAACTGCGTTTAGTTCCACCTCCTGTTGCCTCTAAATTTAACAAGCCACCGAAGATGCAACTTGTGTCAGAGCACCATTCAAGATTCAACAAAACAATCTAACAAAAAGTGATATAATAATTTTCCTGTTTGAGAAATATATCAAATAGTTTAACTGTGTCATTCAATAACTGTCTTTTTCAGTATAAAATTTTAAGACTGTTTTAATTTGGTCGTCCATTGCAAACATCTGAAGCCTTCTGTTCTGTGCTACTGTGCGTAACCTTTGTGCCAGTAGACTGGATCAGAGGTTTGAATTCTTGCATTCTATCTGTGGTTGGCTACTGGAACACCTCAGGTCTGACATTAGGCATCAATGAGTGCCTTCCATCACCTTAACTTTCTTCTTCTTTATAATATCCCCTTCCTTTTCTCTGTCTTGTTTTATTTCTGTCTTGTCAACATTCAAGAGATGGAATGTTTACTCCTGACAGAATGCAAAAATCCAAACCTCAGCTTGGTTCTGCTGGCAGATTGTTACTTCCACTAACACACAACAGAAGGCCTCAGATGGCAGTAGGCAGGCAAAGTACTGCACTAGTTAACCCGTTGGAAATATGTGCAATTTTATGTATTACTAGGGACTACTTTTTCAGTTTCAATAAGTAACAAAAACAAATTCAGGCCAGTTCTCCACAAAAGCAAACATATTATCCAACTTGTGCTGATGTGTGTGTGTTGGGGGGGGGATGGGTAACTACAACAATGACCTCAGCACTGCTACAGAGGCTCAACTGTGATAATAGTCCTACTTTTATGCAACAACTAGTAAATATAAAAAATAAAACATGGGGAAGTGTGTCAAATTCGGATTTTATGCACACCCTTGGTATGCAATGCCCTGATAAACCCCTCATGCTTTGCCCTCGAGGTTTATGGGTATCACACACCTCGGGAGTGCATAAAATCCTCATAATACACACTTTCCCATGCATTATTCTATATGCAATGCACTTCCCAGGGGCATAAGGACACTAGATCTTTGGCCTCATGCATTAAAATCCTTTAAGGTACACCTTGTCAGGGCTTATTACTTACTAACCAGTAAATATAGAAGTTTTATCCACATCCGTTATACTGTAACAGCTCTATAATTCTTTCAAATGTCCATTACTTTGCATTCTCTATCTGTATCCCCATGAAACAAAAGAACATAAGTATGTAATGTACAAATTTTGACTTATTTGAAGCTTTCGTCTCCCAAAGAAACATTATGACATCATTGGTTTTCTCTGTGCACAGGTATCAGCGGAGTGTGGCTGAATAAAGTATACAAAGCAGTGGTCATCTGAACATTTGAAATGCATCCAAGTCACTTCTTTGGAAATTGGACATGAATGGAAGGAATTAATACAATTTACATTGCGTTATAGTATTATGTTATATGACCACTACTTAGTCATGTCAATGTCTGCCATTTGATATATGAAAATGTTATATGTACTGTAGTATTAATTACTGTTCTATTCCTTTTGTTGTTTGTTAAGCGGAGTGTGATTTCATGGTATTGTAGGTCATAGACCTCATGGTGCAGCAATATACTTGGAAGAACAGTTTGAACCAGGTGTGTTGTACTGGTTGGCAGACATAATTGTGTGTGATAGGCTACAGGGTGCAGCATGGTACCGGGAACGTGACGCTGAATGTCAAAACTATATAATTGGGAAGCAGATGGGTAAGGTTAGGTGATTTAAATAATGGAGCATCAAGGTATCCTGTGTTAACATGTGCATGCAGGTATGATAATGTAAGAGGCCTCATAGAGTTAGGTTACTTGAAATCGGGACATTATTGAAATGGGGAGCAGAGGTGCACTGTTGGTTTATGGCCACTTATGTTCAGACAAGGAGTGGCACACTGGTTGGGGTGATTAAAAAGAAGGGGATTAAAGGTGAGATATGAATGTACTTGGAAGTAGGTTGGGAGGATGTGGTGGGCAATAGGGAACAGATAGCATGTTTCAACTGTTAACTTTGAATTTTATGTCAGTGCACCAACCTTTGTAACATGAAATCTATTTCTTATGAACCATTTTAAAGACACTTATGAATGCGCAACTAAGCCACCTACAAATGATTTGTGTTTATAATGTCTTTAGGATAAACTAATAATACACTTTTGTGTTTGATTTAAATTAATTTGTGAGTACATTACTGATATAATAGTTAATGACGAAACATGCCACCAGAAATGACAGGTAAGCAAAAGGATCTACAGATGGATTAGCAGAGCTAAGTTGATATGATACAGTGACACAAATCCATTACCAAACCTGAACTGCAGGCAGATCAAGTGATAGCAGTAATACTGAGCCGTTAATACAGCCTAAACTTTGATATTTGATTATAAAACTGTACATTTACATATGTAAATTCAACATATAAAAATTTGTATTTAGATCGAGGGCAACATAAATAGAGATCACCAAACTGATGACAAAATATGTTAGGGTTGAAATACATTTATTAAAATAACAGCAAAAGCATGTTTAGATTAACAGTACAGTTTACTGGTACAGAATACCACATGCTGCACAATTACAACAGTGTTGATAACAGTACTTAAAATGTAAACACCATGACAGCAACTTTTAATTTTGCTTTGAGATGCTACTGTCAGTGGAAATATTTCATGGGTATAGGAAACCCTTATATGTATCTGAAGGATATTTTCTCCTGATTGCTGTGACGGCACATGCTGGAAGCACCTTTCTGTTACCTCTTCCAAGACGCTGCCAAATCCAATACGCAAACTGCCTGTAAGACATGTAAAGGTATAACCTATGACACAATGTAAATTATAAAATGGGCAAAGGATTTCAAGCAATCTAGAACCCCCATTTAGAATACACAGGCCCATTTTATAAGTGCAATAAGCCACTCTGGGGATGTGCATTAGACAGTTCTAATGCACGGCTAGGGGACTGGACGCACTCGGCCTGTGGCCTCGTGCCTCACTATGCCCCCCAGCTGTGCATTAGAACTGTCTAATGCACACCCCATTGTGTCTTGTCTACTTACATGATAAATGTCAGTAAAGTAATTGTCACTTCAACTTACCTATAACAAGTCTAAAAAATGAATAGTGTTTTATATTTTAAATGAAGTGATAAAAACAGACCCCCACCACCCACACCGCTCATACCTCTATCACAATGCAGCTCCCCCGGCAATAAAATGATAATAACAGACACCACCCTGACCCACACCTTTGTTACAATGCCTCTTACTGCAATGATAAAGTGAAATGAACTGAACCCTCTCCCCACATTGACCTTAACACACCAGCGCCGGCAGTCCAAATGCCCCCTCCCCACCCAGAGTTCAGCAGACCACCCACCACCCACATCCACTAAGGCACCCCCTACCCAACATGCTCACATCGTCCCTGCATATTCACACAGTCAACGGGCAGCTTGACAGACCCTCTGAATGCCACAGCTGTGCACCAATAGATCTGTATGTGAATGACAGCTACTGTACATCCTGTAGCCCATTGGTGGACCCTGTCGAACAATGGGGCTTGCAGTATGTACTGTACACTGTCACTCACAACCTGGGAGCATCTCCTTTATGAATCATGCCTATCATGTTTGGATGACACTTGTTTGCAGCCATGGCAGTACCATACTGCTGCCAATGGCTATAACATGTGCCTGTAAAACTATGGGTAATGAAAAATGCAGACTCCACTTATTTCCGAAGTTCCATCATAAACTTTGCATCATCATTTATTCACATAGGCAAGATACAAATTTAACTAGTACCAATAAGTAAGAGACCATTACATTACATTCAGGTCATGTATGATCAGGAAACTGCCTTATACAGGTACAGAAATTTTAGAAAAACAAGTATTAATCACAGTTTCATTTGCTGGTATTTCATTAATGACAAGGAAGCATCCACCTCCTAGCCTACAACTGTGTTCGCAAACTATGATGCAAGAAACCATTGACATTCATCATCATCATCATCATTAGGAAACTGTGTTGTTGATATACAAGACAGTGTACCAGGATATAAAAACTGAACTATAGTATATGGTTAGGGTTTATTGAGGATGGAAAATGATGGCTTTCAAAATCTTGTTGTAGTACAGTTCAAAGGTCAAAAAAGTTGTACTATCGTTCTGATGTCACATCGACAGTACAACAACTTTTTTGACTTGCCCTACCACCTGATTGGCTAATTCCCAGCAGGGATTAAAAAAAACAGAAGAAAATGGCGTCGTCATTTAGCGATCAGCCAGGCAAGCAGTTTATAACTACAGTTTGGACACGGACTGTGTGATCAGCTCGGTGTGTCCAAACTGTTTTCAGTGTTTCTTTTTTTTTAATTTACTGCTGCAGTTTATGGTTGTTAGTGTGGCATGGGATGGTAGCAAGGAGCTGGGCGAACCGGTACCTTCTGGGGCAGGACTGCATCAAGCACTGGAATCCTCAGGTACGTGAGTGCAGAAAGAGAAAGGAAAAAAAATGGAAATGTGAATGCAAGGTATGAACCTTGCAAAATTGTGGGCAACCATATACTATATAGAAATAGTGGATGGTTGACCATCCATAACAAAAGTTTTGTTTCCATCTCGGGAGTCGATGGCATCACAGAAACCTCTCAAGATTTGCTCTCGAGGTTTCAATGATGCCATCGACTCCCTCGATGGAAACATAGCCTTGTTGTGGATGGTCAACCATCCACTACTCTATATACAGTGTATAGTGGAGTGTTGTTCTGCACAGAATTCCATCCATTTCAAAATGCTGTTGTACCACAGTTCAAAGGTCATGGAATGTCATTATACCCTACTGTGGCAGAACAGCATTCTAGAGCCTGTACAAACTGCATGAGTCAGTTTCATTGTGAAAGCAAAATAACTCATGCACACATTTTTCACACAGTACTATACAGTATAAAAATACAGGATAAGTACAGTAACTCTGTGCCTAACCATTGTGTTTTGCCACCTCGGAGTTCTAATTCCCATGGACCTCTCAAGCTTTGTTCTAGAGGTCAGAGGGAATCAGAACCACTCTGTGGCAGAGCACATTGATACTGGATAGTTGCCCATACAGTATTCTGTATATATTGCATTACATACAGGATGGGCAACTATGCACAACTAGTGTGTTGTGCCACTGAGGGGTACCGATTCCCTGTGACCTTGAGAGCGAAGCTTGTGAGGTCCATGGGAGTCAGTTCCCCGAGGTGGCACAACACACTGGTTGTGCATAGAGTTGCACATTATTCTATATAGTGTATGGGCATCAATTCCTATTTCAGACACTGCCCTTTGCTTCAGTGAACTGGAGGTTGGGGGGGCACATGAGGGTTGGTGGTAGGCTCAAATTACTGACAGTGTGCTGCAGATGTTTCTGCAAGTTCAAGTTTGAAAATCAACAACTCCCAGCTTAATTGGATAGGGGAAATCAAGTATGTGGCAGCATTCCAAGTTGTTCTGCTGCAATAGTGACATCAGTACTGCAGCAGAACAACATAATGATGTCACTACTGCAGCAGAACAACATAATGATGTCACTACTGCAGCAGAACAAGCTTATTCCAGGAATGGAATTCCATGCATAACAGCATTCCACCATACACCATATACATATTGAAACAGATAATGTTGCCATGGCGTACATGATTTAAAACAGGTTCAGAATTCACACCATCCCACACATGTGTGGGTGTGTCAGTGAAAAGACTGAACAGTTTGACATTCCTGTACGAAATGTTAACATTATCTATATATGTGTGTGTGTGTGTGTGTGTGTGTGTGTGAGACGAGGGTAGGCATGGTTGAGAAGACCAATATAAAACAACAATGAAGAAGATCTATGAACTGTTTTATTTAATGATAAACAATAACAAATGTATTGAGTTAAAACAAACACAGAACTCTTTACAGTCATGACCGGAGGCTTTTGTAATTTTCTTTCATTATCTTTTTTTGGAAAACATTGCATTTAATTTTTTTAGGCATGTTATGCGTGCAGGTTGACATTACGGAAATGATCATTCGACTGAATTTACTTAAACAATATACCACAAGAGAGTGTGGGTGATGCCAGGATTTACTCACGCCTGGTGTGTTGTTTGGTCACGAGGCACAGCCGAGTTAAAAACAACACACCAAGCCAGCCCAGTGGTATTGAAGGTTGAGGCGCTGAATGCCACACCTCATGCCACGATGAGTAGTAAGTGGTGACTGGAGGTAACAGTGTTCTGTAGGTGGCCAGGAGCAACTGGAAATGCGGGGAGATTTGTGTGTCAGGTAAACAATTGTTTGGAAGTCCCGTAGTTTGGTAGTTTATCATTTCTGGGTGTCGCGTGTTGGAGTGATTCGCAGGGGGGGTCTTGTTGTGGCTGGCTGGCGATTGGTACTACTTCCTGTGGGGTACTATCAGGATTTACACATTGTAAATCCTGATAGGTAGCCAATCAGAAACCAGGATTTAACTTGCAATCATATAATAAATAATTAACTGAAGAATATTAAGAGAAACTAATCGTGCTGAAGAGCAATATAGTGTGTGGAATGCACTCAGTGACATCACACAAAGCTTCTGTACTGCACATAGTAATGGTAAGAATCTGTTTAGCTTTGTGAAGTACCAAAAAATATATTGTGGTACTTAGTCACTGTGAGGCTCATTGTCCCCCACGGAACCATAGATCTCGATGAATTCATTGAGGGAAGACAGGGCAGCATATTCATCAAGACATGGCGATTTGAAGCCCTGGTGATCAGTAATGCAGTTACTCTATCATACGCATACAATTTTGATGTTCTTGCACTGTAGTACCAACAGCAGTGATTCTCCAGTTGTGTTGGCACACCAACACAGTTTCTACAGTGACACCTGTGTAATACAGTGTAAAGCAAACATGCATGAGATGAAATGTGACAATAACACAATTTTAACTCACATCACAACTTAGGAGGCACTAATATGTTCCTGTTGCCTTATTGACATCACTCCATATGGGCTAGCAGGTCACATACATAGCTGTGGAAGGTGGAGGGGGGAAAGACATAGTTCACAGCAGTATAACTGTTCTCTGGCTGTCTAGATGTCCGGCTGCTAAGTACCATATCCAAATCCCACCCTAACCCCCAACAGATGTGATAACACACATGCTGGTGCTGCGGCCATTTACCCCAGCCTATGTATCCCATGACTGCAGCACATGTTGGTGCTGACACATGGTGCAATGACTTTCTCATGCATCATAAAACAAACATGCTGTGCTTCAGACATGGGATCAATATGTCAAGAGCAGAGTCCATGCACTGAGGACAAACACCACCTATCTTCCTGTTCCCTTATTGACACCACTCCATATGGTCTAGCAGGCCACATACATGGCTGTGGAGGGTGGAGGGGGGAAATACATAGTTTACAGCAGCATAAGAACTGTTCTCTGGCTGTCTAGATGTCTGGCTGCTGAGTACCATGTCCAAATCCCAGCCCCCCCACAACAGAAGCTAAAATGGAAACCCAAAGGCTTACTTGTGTGGTGGCATGCAGACATGAATGACGTGAGGTAAAGATAATGAAATTAGCCACATGAAACTGTGGTGCTTTGACTGTAGTCTTCGTCAAGGGATCCCTGTTGAAGACTAAAGTCTAACAACATGGGCATCTTGAGGCTCACGTTGCCTGGTGCCCTTCATCTCTGCATGCCACCACACAAACCTTTGTGGTTGCATTTCAACAGATAGCCAGTCCATCCAGTGCAGTGATTGAGATGTGAGGGATGGGGGTGGGAGTTGCTGGACAGGATACATTAGCAAGGAAGACTGGGGAGAAGCCCCTTATCATCATATTCTCCAGCTCCGCAGATGTCACTCAAAATGTGGAGCATTAAGTGTCCAAAATGGATGAGTTTCATCACTGTCTCTCCTGATCCCTACTGCCAGTATCAGGTGACAACATTTAGCTAATGACAAGGTAGCAAACATCATCCATCAATATTGGAGTAAGCTTGTTAAAAAAAAAACGGTGGTGGGGCATAAATGGAGACTGGGAAGAGGCAGAATATGTGGACATATGATTTATGAAACATGGCATAATGGCTAAATACGAGTGTGAAACTGACAAAACAACATTTTATTCCACACATTGAGCTGTCACTGTAGGACATTACCATTCAGACACTTCCATGGTGTCTCCCTCACTGCTACTATCGGTTTCTGTAATTTTGTCTGGTTCGGGATTGGGAGTACTGCCAGGAATTGCAAGGGGCTCAAAACTATATGGCACAATGGTTCATGAAGATGTGCCAGAAGATGTGAATAATTGCCTGTATTGTTATCTTCATTATCTTGTCTACTTCTTGTAACCCTGTATCACCTGACTGTATATATTGTATTGCTTCTGGATCACCTGATTGTATGTATTGTATTGCTTCTGTTCCCCGGGTTGCTCCTGAAAAAGGGACTTTCGTGGGCCCAGTGGGCCAACCCGGTCATCAAAATTCATTAAATAAATAAATAAACATCTCAAGCATTGAAACAGGAGAAAATATATAGTGTTCTGTCATTACAAATGCAGTGCTATTTATAAAACATAAATGAAGCCATACATAAATAATGAACATCACTGCAGATGTACAGAACTGAAATAAATGCAGACTCATGCTGATGGCTTTATCAGAGAAACAGAAAACACACAGATACAAACATCAAAAAGAAAATTTGATTCCACACATTGAGCTGTCACTGTAGGACATTACCATTCAGACACTTCCATGGTGTCTCTCTCACTGCTACTATTGGTTTCTGCAATTTTGTCCAGTTCGGGATTGGGAGTACTGCCGGGAATTGCAAGGGGCTCAAAACTATATGGCACAATGGTTTGTGAAGATGTGCCAGAAGTGCAGGACAGAACTACAATCTCTGACTCCTCGTCCGATGACATGCTTCTAAGAGATCGCTCCTGTTCCCGCTATGAGACAGCATCACACCATATTACATTATTGCACTTGACGTCCGTGGCCATTTGAAGCACTCAGAGAATGAAAGAGCAGGAGAGTCAATCACAGTAACTAGCACAGTTTAAAACTTGATTTTAGAAAATATTATGCACAACACCTGAGAATTTACTGCATAATACTGAGACATGTAAGGTAGATAGCAAAATAAACTCAATGTAAATATATAAATCATGTCATTTTGCATTCGATCTTTAATATTTATGGGATATTGCAAGCACAGCAATGACATTGTCAACCATGTAGATTTTCAGGAAGTGACAATAATTCGGCCTCTGTAAGATGAGCTTTTTTCATGACTTCAGTGTTGTCTCTTAAACCTTTTTTTTTTTTACTTTTCAGCATTCAGTGTGCAAGCATTGGAAAGTTAACCCAGTACTGAGCCAGTCACTTGCAGCACTTAAAGAAGGACAGTAGTAAAGCTTGCAGGCTTTGGATTTGACCAGTCAACATGCATATTCATGCAGAACCAATATGGCCACGCTCAAGGATGGTGACAAAGACCAGGAAAGCCCTTGTCAATCTTCTAAGATTCAAAAGAATATCCAGTTTTAGAACTGGTTTGCAATGTTATATGCATCTAGACTCAATCAAGAAGGAGTACACTCAACCATTTACATGTGTCAGGTGGGATAAGTTCCATGAATGTGCTCAAACATGGTTGGATTTGCATGGCAATGATCGATACATTGCTGAATTATTTCAAAAGCACCTGTCAAAAGAAGTGATGAGATCCCCAGTAATGCAGTGTGTCACCTCACCTGCAATAGGCATTTTATAGACAAACAGTGCATAGAAAGTGCAAGAAAACACTGTGCTCAGCGTTCAATATTACAGGGGAAACAGGATGGTGGACAGTCTACCTCTTCTACCACCAGTTCCACACCTTTGCTCAGTCTCAGAAAGAAACTTCAGTCAAGATCTGGCCTCCCTGTCCATGCATCTGGACCTGCCCTTCCTGCCATCTGCATCATATACAAGAAAAGGGACCAATACATCACTGTGGCCCATAAACACCAGAAGGATCAACTAGTTCAGGCAGAAACCATAGATGTAGGGAAGTTAAAAAGTGCTGTAGAGTTGAAAGAGGATCAGAGCATTGTTATTCATTTACAAGGACAGGATTGTGTGTCAGTGGAAGTCCAGTACCATAAAACATGTTATAGATACTACTCAAGATTTTTGACAAAGTCATCACATAAGGATAAGTCTCCTTGTACTGAACAGATGTACAGTAAAGCCTACAAGATTTTCTGTGCCACTGTCATCCACCAGAGGCTCATTGTGGACCAGGACGTGTTGCTGATGACAAGACGTACCCAGATTTTCACTGAGCTTGTAAAAAAGCATAAAGATCTTGATGCTTCAAATTACAGGTAAGTAAGTGATACACTGTATAAGCAGACATTTTCATAATCATTTAGACACAATCATGGTAGACACAATTGAAAATGTAAACATCACAGCATTTTTCTAACCTTTAAGTTTGTAGTAAGTCTTGAATACAAAAGTAAAATCTAAACTTAAAACACAAGTAGCAAGACTCATGCCTTACAACTACAATTAATGTCCCTGTGGACAACCTTGTTTTTAGAAATTATACATGTTTTTGTGTTACAGAGTTGACTGACTGAAATATCGCCTGAAACTTGACATCCCTCAGCTCACCTTTCATTCATCACACCGCAGAAATATTAGTGAGATGGTGTTAGTTGACACACTGTCAACAAGAACACTTATTGACAGACTTCCTTACCAATCAGAGGCAGGAACTGAAACAGATACTACAGAGACAACTCAGAGTGAAGAGGAGCGAATTCATCCTCAACCACAAGCTGATCTGCCATCTCATAGATCATCAACAGCAAGTACACCAGCTCCTGATGTGCATTTAATTAGGACTTTGTACAATGCCACATTAATCATCAAGTCATTGAATGACAGTCCTGGAATGAGTTGTCCCTGGCCACCAACACAATTGATTTGACTGTTGATGCTGCAAAATTTGTCGTGCCAGTCGAACTTTATAATTTGATGGCTTGGATTATTGGAGCATCAGAGGCACCAACACTGGCTGGCTACGTTGATCTTTCAGATGATGTGGACCTTAAACTGATATCACTTTGCCAAGACGTTGTTTACCTTACATCCAAGGGTCAAAAACAGACACCTAAATCCCTTTGCCTTGGATTGACAATTTGACACTTGACAGGATCATCTCAAGTGGTCTCCATACTAAACAAACTGGGACATTCTGCATCTTGGAATACAGTGATTAGCCATGACACATGCTTTGCTCAGCTACAGCTTGTTAAAGGTTCTGATAAGGTCCCACCAGGCTTTGTAAAGAAGACTCCAACAGTTCTAGTCTAGGACAATATTGATTTTGGAGAAGAAATCCTATCTTGGTGTGGCACCACCCACCATACACTTGGAATAATGCTGCGGCGACACATCACTGAATCTATCCCAACACCAGGCGGAGTGCCACTGCCAAAAGGAGTCTATTCTCTTAAAGCACCCCCTTGTTTTGCAATAGAGCAGTACCATCAGTGCAAGAGGCAAGATCCTCAAAACTTGAGTCATGATGCACATGCCCCATTAGAGGCTGACAGGTACAGATCAAACCTGGCACCAGTGCTTAGAACTGAATTGGCATGCATTTTTATGAAGGCTCTCAATGCAGACTCATGTACACTTCCTGGCTGGACAAGTTTTCATATTGCTATTCAACGTGATTGTACTCTCAAGAAGTCAGCTATCCATTACCTTCCAGTCATTGAGGCATCACCAACAGAGATGTCTACTGTCAACACTATTCTGAAATGAAGTATTGATATAGCTGATCAGCTTGAACTTGAGCATGTAATCTTGGATTTTGACCAAGCAATATATGCTAAAGCATAAGAAATCTGCTGGAAAGATGATGACTATACAAGAAGTTTGATAGTGTGGCTCAATGAATTCTATACCTGCATGTCATTTCTAGGTGTCCTTGGTATAAGATTTGGGGATTCAGGACTTCATGATACCTTGATAGAGCTAGAAGTTGTTGCCCAAGGATCAATCAATGGCGTTCTGAATGGTCACCATTATAACCGGAGTATGACAGCACACAAACTTCTGTATGAAATCATGCAGCATCTGAGATTCCAGACTTTCCTTAAATCATTACCACTGGACAAAGCAGATGAGTGCCTAGAGGTCATCAAAAAAATCAAGCTAGCATTCCCCATTGACTCGTTAAATGTTCTGTGTACAGCTGATGAATTCACCAGTGTGGTCATGAAATATGAAAACTATGTCAAGAGGAAGAGCCAAGGGAGCTCAACATTTACCTTCGGGAGCTCTTACATTGACATACAGTGGTAATCATACACAAGTTGCTCAGTACTGAGGTATACCTGGGTATACTGAGACTTATTTGCATTGACTGTAATGTGATTCTGCCTCAGTATACCCAGGTATACCTCAGTACTGAGCAACTTTTGTATGATCTCCACTGTAGTGCAAATCTTGTTCCATTTTGTAACAGCAATCCATGAGTCCGACTGGGAGTTGCACCTTTCAGCTATCCACTTCATGATTCCCTGGTTCTTCTCTTATGATTGGTTGAACTGTGCCAGGCATCTTCCATCATATTGTCTGGAAGTGGTGAACCTACCCATCACACACCCAGAATGTTACACAGAACTTAGCGCTCGTGGACAGTGAACAGTCCAACATCAAAGTGGATATGGATTCTCTTCAATCACATATGACCAGGCAATTGAACAAACCTGCAATAAAGATTCAAAAACCAAAGGTGGCTTGATTGGATTGTCACAAAACCATGCAGCAGTTTATCGCTGGATCTTACCACAACGTGAAAGTCAAACCAAAAACAAAAGCAAAAGTAGCTGGCAAAGACGTGATTCTTCATAGTGACAAGAAACTCTTTGCAAGACTTCTTGTATTAGGTCAAAGTAGAAAACTTGATCTCAGGGAAATCTTGTCCTGCTCTTTGGGAGCAGTTTCCTACCCACTTACTAGTGCTGACGGTACTCTAGCAAAAACCAGCTAATCAGCTCTGCTCGATCTTGTGCAAGCCAAAAGTGGAGACTGCCTTGTTGGCCATGTTCCAGAGAATACTGTAATAATCTTTGATGGAATGGCTGTTATCCAAGCATTACGTGATTTTCCTTTAACATTTGGTGAGCTTGCAGACACCATTTTAGTGTAGATGGTTAAGTTTGCGACAAAGTACAAGTGTACTCATTTGGACTTTGTCACAGATCAGTATCTAGATGTGAGCATAACAAAAATGTGCAATGGTTCCGCCGAGCAGCTGGTGGTTCACAAACCATACAAATCCATGGAAAGGAGTAGAAAACCCTCAGTTAGTGGAAGAAGTTTCTTTCTTATGGCAACAATAAGGAAACACTTCAGAACTTCTTATACACCATGTGGAGGGATGCAGATTTGCAAGCTGTAGGCAAGAACATCACACTCTATATAGCCAATGGAGAGGAGTGTCACTGCCTGCCTGAGCAGGAGTGTTCAGTGACAGTCAGTGCTGTTGATAAATTAAGATGTGACCATGAAGAATGTGACACATGTATATTTCTTCATGTGAACATGTTGCCAAGGACTACCAGAATGTGATATTTAGGAGCCCAGATACAGATGTTGCAGTCATAGGCATCAGTCTGACATCACAACTACCAGTCAATTTGTATTTCTTCACTGGTGTTGGGAATCAAAGCTGCATTATTGATCTGGAGAAAGTCACTTCAGCTCTAGGCCTGAAGGTATGTATCTCTCTCTTATTGGACTCCGCACATTCACAGGATGTGATTCTATAAGTGCCTTCTATGGGAAGGGAAAGAGAAAAGCATTTTCTGTGGCCTCTGAGAGTGAAGAGTTCCTTGATACTTTCACAGACCTTGGGAAAGACTTCACAATGCAAGACTCAGCATTCCTTGTGCTTGAGAAATTTGTGCGCCATCTGCATGGCCAAGCTTCATCACAGGATGCCAATGATGCCTGATACAAGGTGTTTTGCCTGGCATCATCTTCATTGCCTGAGCAGAGCAGAGTGTGCCACCAACATGTAATGCTCTACACCAACATGTAATGCTCTACACCAGTGCAGCAAGCAGGCAAATTACCAGGCTGCTATAATGAGGCCCAGGCAGGCTGCCAGCTCAATCACCCAGACAGCCCCCCCTTGAGCATACCTCGCCCTTTCTGGCCTCCAAGCCCTGGACAGAACACCAGCTCCCGCTACCAAGCCCAGCCTGGCTGCCAGCTTGATCACTCAGGCAGCCCCCCTCGGGCATACCTCACCCTTGCTGGCCTCTGAGCCCTGGACAGAACACCGGCTCCCACTACCAAGCCCAGCTGGGCCGCCAGCTCGATCACCCAGGCAGCCCCCCTTGGGCATACCTCGCCCTTGCTAACCTCTGAGCCCCGGAGAGAACATCAGCTCCCACTACCAAGCCCAGCCCAGCCGCCAGCTCGATCACCGAGGTGAGACACCGACTTACACTGAGCTACTGCTTAGTGCCCTGATTGGACCTTTGGCCGGCCCCACTGGCCCCTGATTGGATGCTGCTGGTTCCTTCGTCTTGCTGATTGGCTAATTCTGTTAACTGAAAGACTGACTACAATTGTACCAGGAACATCTCTAACCCAGTTTTTGCCTAAATTACTGCTTTAACTAACTGCTGTGGGGGATTGTTAGGGTTACGAATTTACTGTTGTAACAGCATTGATTTTTGGACTGTTCCCCGGGTCTGTTATTTAAACTGTGTGTTTGGGCATACTGAGCGTTCAGCTCCACATAGTGAATGGGCTGTGCGGTGGAAGTTAACTTTTCTCTGCCTAAGCCCTAAAACTCCCCGTGGCTAATTTTAAGCTGGAAGCTACTGGCAGGAGATTATCCTTCACCTCAAGTCTGCTAAACCCCTCACCCCAAATTCAATACTTGGATCCAACAGTGCACCACCTCCTTGGCGTGCTTTTTGTCTGTCCCAGTGTCCCAAGTTTGTTCACCGTGGTAAGGAACCATGTGACTGGCGTTCACTTAGCGACCCCCCCCAACGGCCAGTCTCCTGTAACCCAAGCCCTCAGTCTAGCCTAAATCTCTTCTTTTGTTTAACTCTCCTCCCCCCCAATTAATTCTTTGAAGCCTTTTGATTGGACTTTACTTAACCTTTTGCCCTCCTTCCTTCCCTCAGGCAGCCCCCCTCGGGCATACCTCACCCTTGCTGGCCTCCAAGCCCTGGACAGAACACCGGCTACCACTACCAAGCCCAGCCTGGCTGCATAGCTCGATCACCCAGGTGAGACACCGACGTACACTGAGCTACTGCTCAGTGCCTTGATTGGACCTTTGACTGGCCCCGCAGCCCCTGATTGGACGCTGCTGGTTCCTTCACCTTGCAGATTGGCTAATTCTGTTAGCTGAAAAACTGACTACAGTTGTACCGGAAACATCTCTAACCCAGTTTTTCACCTGCCCCCCCCCCACGCATTTTTAAATACACTACTTCCCTGCCCCAAACACACTTCCCCCCAGCTATTGGCCATCGCTGCTCCCCTGCTATTGGATAACCATCCTGAGTCCTGCTCCATAAGTTGCTGCCAAAGAGATCCTAGCTATTACTCCCTAGTTTCTGCTTGCTGCTACATCACTACTCACAGTGTTACAAGCTAGCCATCATCACCCCCTCCTTGTGGCCTGTCAGAAATGGCTCTATCTTATAATAAAATCCTCCTTCTCACCTTTGTTATCTACCTCTCCTCCCTAATCTACCACACAAAATTAACCCCTGAGACCCTCTCCTTCCATGCGCCTAAACTATCCAACCCCCCTGCATTCCCCCCAACAATAACCCTCGTCATATCAAATTTAACCTGGTCCCACTACCCCTTCCACCCCAGTTCCTCCCTTTTCTCCTATCCACACTTTTGGTCGATTCTCCACTTATTTACCTTTTGATCAACTTCACTTGCTCATACCAAAATGCCTCCTAGGCAGTGCTCTTTCACCACGTGGTGTAAGCAAATACTCACACGCTCCCTAATTTTCACACTCCTGCTCCTTGCAGTGGGAGCTATACACCTCCAACCCAGGACCTACATTTGCCACCTCCCCAACAGGCTCTGTGGCCATACCCTCAAATGTGGCCACCTCTACTCATCGTGGTTCCCTCCCCCCGTGGGCTACGAGTACTTCACCTAAACATAAGAAGCCTAGCCCCCAAACTCGACCTGCTCCAGGTGTTAGCCATACAATATGTCCCCGACATCGTCATCCTGTCTGAAACATGGCTAAAACCTAACATGAAGGACCTATCCATGCCATCCCAGGTTTTACTGTCACCCGGATTGACCGCCCCACTAGAGGCGGAGGAGTTGCTATCTACATCACCACTGACATACACTTCTCGGTAACCCTAGCTAAAGCGGAGCCCCAAGCCTATGAGCTGCTAATGCTACAGTTGTCCCTCCCCTTCTCACTCCCTATCTATATTGCTGGGGCTTACTGCTGTCCTGGTACCCCTTCTGTTATCGCCTCTGACCTTATAAGTCACATAGTCTCCCTCGCCACCACTGGCGAACTGTATATCATGGGAGATTTTAACCACAACTGGCCTTCTCCCTCCCTCAACAAAGCTCAGACAGATATTACTGCCCTAAATCTTTCCCAGCTCATCAATGAGTCAACCTGTACAAACCTCAAGACTGGCAATCACTCCCTTATCAACTGGGTACTCACCTCACACCCCCACTGTATTTTCCAAGCTGGCCTACTACCTGACTCCATAAGCGGCCATCACATTACCTACTTAGTTCGCAAAATCCATTGCCCCAAAGCACCTCCTAGTACCTGCTGCAACGCTCATACAAGTCTCTGAACCTTACTCCCCTGCTGGATGACCTAGCTCACGCCTACTGGGGACCCATTTCCACTAATATTACTATCAAGGACTCCCTTGTGCATTTTCGCAACACATTCCTTAATGTCTGCGATAAGCATATCCCACAGAGAAGCATCAGGGTTAGGGGGAACCACTTATCTTGGATTACTCCTGAACTGATAGCTTGCCAAAATGCCCGGGACAAGTCCTGGAAAACCTACAAATTCTCACTCCTCCCATGTGATAATAACATCTACCGTATGCTATAAAAAAAATGCACTAAGGCCACCAGGCTAGCTAAAGCTGAGTACTTTAGCTCCACCTTTCAGGCCAACATGAATCGACCTTCAAAATTCTGGAAAGTTATTCACTCCCTCTCCCCCCCCCACCAGCTGCACCTCCTTATTGGAGACTAATGGCTCACTCTTCCATGACCCCCACGTAGTCTCCACTGAGTTCAATACCTACTTCACCTCATGTGCTGCTACTCTCCTCGCCTCCCTACCCATGGTTGCTCCTCTTGGCCCCCCTGCGGGGGCAAAGAAATCTCTTGGGCCTAATTCCTTCTCATTCACAAACATCTCTCCTACTGAGGCTCTAAATACCTTACTTACTCTTAACCCATCTAAAGGCAAATCCCCTAATGGGCTGGACACCAAACTTCTCTACCATTCAGTGCCTGCTATTGCTGCTCCACTTGCTGACCTCCTGAACCTGTCCTTTGCCACTGCAGATGTTCCTACGGAGTGGAAACATGCCATTGTATTACCCTTGCCCAAACAATGTGACCTCTCTTCCCCTGCAAACTACCGCCCTATCTCTCTCCTCCCTGCCCTCACAAAACTCCAAGAACACCTCGTGCTCTCCCAGCTCTCTAATTTCCTCTCTGACTCCAACTTCTTCACGCCCTATCAGTCTGGATTTAGGAAGAATCACTCCACTGCCACTTCCCTGCTAAGACTCTTTGATACCATCCTATCTGGGATGGACAAAGGTCTAATCACCTCGGCCATCTTTGTCGACTTAGCTAAAGCTTTCGACACTGTCTCCCATCCGCTTCTACTAACCTGCCTCTCTGCAGCCAGACTAGCAGAGTCTGGCACAAACTGGTTCAATACCTACCTGATAGGCAGAACCCAATCAGTCAGAATTGCTGATTCCACCTCCCCCCCTCTCCCTATAGGGATTGGTACTCAGCCCAATCCTTTTTTCTGTCTTTCTCAATGACCTACCACTAATCTGTTCATCTTCCTCCATACACATGTAAGCAGATGATACAGTTCTATTCTCCACTGACCACACCCCAGAGGAGGTCACTATCAGTCTTCAGGCTGACTTTCATAAAGTTCAGCTCTGGTTTAGTTCTCACCAACTCTCTCTCAACACCAAAAAACAGTCTCCATGACCTTTGGCACCAGGCAGAGACTATCCAGGCTCACTGTACTCCCTAACTTCCACACCCTCAACGGGATGATCCTTGAGGACACTACTACCTTTAGGTACCTGGGGGTTTGGCTTGATCAACACCTCTCATTCTCTGCACACATTGATGCTATCCTGAAAAAACTGTGCCCCAAGCTCTGTGCCCTGTACAGGAACCGCAGTAGCCTCCCGTTACCTGCGAGATGCAAAATTGCGCAGAAGATGATTTTGCCTACCTTTGACTACTGTGATGAAGTCTACAGTGCTGCTCCCAAGTCTACCTTATCCAGGCTGGATCCCTTCTTCAACGCTTTCTGTCGCTTTGCTCTTGATGCCCCCCCCCGCTCACATCACTGCGAGCTGTACCATTCGCTGTCATTACCCTCCCTTGATAACCGACGTCTTCTCCACAGTGCTAAATTTGTGTTGAAATTTTGGCTTGGCACATTCCCACTCTACCTTACCCCCTCCCTATCCTCCCCACCTATCCCCTACCATGCCCTCAGATCAACCAACTCCCGGCTACTGTCAATCCCTCACCGATAGTCCTCAGCGGGTCAAGCCGCTTTCTCCTACTGCCTCCCTAAACTCTGGAACAACCTCCTGCACCAAATTCGTCACTCCTCCTCCATGTATTCTCTATCCACTGCCCTATCTAACTACTATGCGGTAAACTGCACCTGTGCCTGATACCATCTCCTTCCTCCCCCTAAGTATCCCCTTCCTTACTCTCTTCCCTGCCCCACTCATCCTCAGTCTCCCTTCCCTCCTTAGGACTACTCTGAGCCCCCACCACCTTCCCCCCACCCCTCTAGGGTCTGACCAGTGGCCTAGTTGCTGGTGTATATCTTCAACAACTGCTCTTCTGCCTTTCTTACTGCACTTAATTTCCAGTGCATTACCTATGTTCTCGTTGCCAAATGCCTGTCTCTAGTTGCATAGTATGTTAGTGCATCCATTCTCAATTAACCCAATATAAGCTGTACTACCATGAACAATTTAACCAAAAGGTATGTAACCTAGCTGTCATATTATATGTTGTGTTAAAGCCTGTACAACGTTAAGCTTGATTTCCTTACTACCCATCTGTAATTGTACTCCAGCTGTAACCCTCCCCCCAGGTCGCACTGTGAGACAAGCATCTTGTTGCTCAGTGTGCCTTTCCTGGTGAAACATTTCAATAAATAAATAAATAAAATAGGATGAATGCTCATTCCCCTGTTGGCCATGGATGGCATTTAGAAAATAAGGTGCTTGCCATCACCTGGATGACAAGAAGTCCAGCACCAGATAATATTTTGCAGGCAGTACATTGTGCCTACAAGCATGTGAAATGTCAAACTGGGAGGTGTTCCTGTCTTGCTGCTGGGCTACCCTGCACAGACTTGTGTAAATGTCAGACATGTGAGAACATTGACAAAAAAGCTGCTGAACCTGTCATTCACAATGATGATGATGTGTTCAACGAGAGTGACTTTGCTGAGTAGGATGCCATGATTTTCAGACTGGGAAATAAAAATGTATTTTCCTCAGGGAATAAGCACTGCAATGCCAACAGCAAAACACATGATTCAAAATGAGCACAGGATTTGAATAAGAAAATAAAATCTTGATTTATATCAATAATTATGTCAACTCATCAATCCAGATAAGCTGTCACTTATAATTATTGGGAAAATAAATCTCATATGCAAGGGGATTCCAGTTAAAAGGTTTGTGTTTTACTTTTTTCAGTGCTGTTGCTGAGGAAAATATGCTGGTTGTCAAGGAAAATAGTAATATTTTAGGTATTTACATAGAAAAATGCATCCGATTTATTACATTTATCATTTCATGTAGTTAGGCTGGTGTACAAACATGTCTCTTGAAGATAAATGGTAAAATACTTCAGCCTATAGTGAAAGGCGAGTATAGCCGAGAAAAACAAATTGTGAGTATGGAGTAATACCTTAACTTATAGTTACTACGAAAAGATAGATATGGTAATTTATTGCACATTATCTGTTACACTGGTGATGTAGAAAATTATGATGCATAAAACACCCTACTAGGGCAAGAATGTTTAGTTCTTTAGCACATTTTATTGACAATTAATACTTAAAATAAAATAAATTTCACTCAGATTTGTAATAATTTGCAATATTTTTTCTTGTGTATGACTTCTAAGTTCCCCAATCCATCCAGTCTTGCCTTTAATATACTTCCATATACATTTCAATCATTTTTTAGTTGATTTGGGCCTTTACAAGGCAAATATTAATGGAGTTATGGACAAGAACCCTTCATCGGTATGGTGTCAAAATTGGTTGACCGCTAGGTAACTTTGGATGTGCAGTGACAGAAAATGTCAGGGTTTCTTGTGGAGAACTTTTAACACAAGGTCTGTCAGGTTATTGGCTATATAAATCTGCAGAGAGTAAATAGTGCCCCTGTTGCTGGAACAAAACTCATTTTCTAGGCACATATCTCAGTTCAGCATATGGCCTATACCTTCAGGTCATCAGAAATGATTACTCCCAGGTCTCTTTCTTGTTTGGTGATTGCTAGTACTTCCCCTCCCAACTGGTATGTAGACTCCAGGTTTTTGTGCCCCAAGTGCATGATTTAGCACTTTTTTCCATTGAAACCCAACTGCTAAACTCTTGAACATTTCTTTTAACTTTCTCAAATCATGCCTCACCCCGTGTGTCTACTCTGTTGCAGATTTTTGTGTACTCCATGAACAGGCATACTTTCCTTTCCAGCCCTTCTGCATTGTTGCTAATAAAGACATTGAAGAGGGCCAGGCCTTGTACTGAGCCCTGAGGCACCCCACTGGTCACCTTGCCTTCTCCAGAGTGGGCACCATTTAACACCACCCTCTGACTCCTGTTGCTTAGCCAACTTATTACCCAGTTTATAACTTTTGATCCACTCCCAGACAGGCCAGATTGTTCACCAGTCTTCTATGTGGAATGATGTTGAAGGCCTTACTGAAATTCAGGTAGGCCACATCTACCGCTCCTCCCTGATCCACTACCCTAGTCACCCAATAGAAGAACTCAATCAGGTTTGTCTGACAAGACCTCCCCCCGTGAAACTATGTTGCCTTGGATCCTGTATTTCACTGGTTATAAGGTATTCCACCATCTTTTTCTTCAGTAGTGTTTCCATTACTTTACCCACTACCAAAATCAGGCTGACAGGTCTGTCATTTCCTGCCTCCTTCCTGTCCCAACTTTTGTGATGTGGGACAATATCTGCCCTAATCCAGTCCCTCAGAATCTCCCCTGTTTCTAATGATAAGTTGAACAGCGTTGTCAGAGGTGCAGCCAGAAACTTTTTGAGCTCCCTCAGCATCCTGGGGTGCACCCCATTAGGTCCCATTGCCTTGTCTACTTTTAATTGTGTGAGTACAGTACCTTGAAGACTTTCTCCTCTGTAAAAGGACTGGTGCCCACCTCAATACCATTTATGCCCTTGTCCCTTAACTTTGGCCCATCACCTACCTCTTTTTCTGTAAATACAGAAGAAAAGTATTTGTTCAGTATGTCTGCCTTCTTTTGGTCCTCCTCCTTGCAACCCCCTTCTTCCTCTTTTATCATTACTACTCCCCCTTTGGTCTTCCTCTTCTCACTTCTATATCTAAAGAATGCTTTATCCCCTTCTTTTACTGATTGGACAATATTCTCCACTGTTTGTCCCTTTGTGCATCTAACTGCCTTCCCTGCCTCCCTTTGTTTCTCCTGGTAGTTTTTCCTATCAGCCTCCTTCTGTGTCTTTTTCTACTTTCTAAATGCTAATTTGTTTGTTGTTAATTTTTCTGCTACGTCATTAGAAAACCACAGTGGTCTCTTTTCTTTTGCCCTTGTTAACCCGCCTGACACAGAGATTTCTTGCTTTTTCAATGTCCCCCTTTTTGCCCATAGTTGTTTGATTCCCCCAAGATCCTCTATCCCCACCAGGGCATCCCTGAGGCATACTCCCATTTTCCTGAAATCTGCCTTCCTGAAGTCCAAGACCCTCATCTTAGTGCAGCTACGTTCTGGCCCAGTCCTTGTATTGAACCACACTGTATGGTGATCACTGTATCCCAGGTTGTCACCCACCATGACATCAGCAACACTGTCCTTGTTTGTCATTATCAGATCTAGTATTGCCCACCTCCCCCATGAATGGGCTTCTTAACTAGTTGCCTGAGGAACACCCCTTGCAGGGAGTCCAGGATGTCCCTGCTTCTGACTTTTTCTGCAGCTGGTGGGCTTCCAATCCATGTCTAGTAGATTGCAGTCCCCCACCAGCAATAGCTCCCCTTGCATGCCATCCTTTGGATGGCTTCCATCATATCCTTATCCACCTCTCCCCACTGTGCTGGAGGACTGTAGATCACTCCCATGTGAACAGTGGCCCCCTTACATGTTTCAGGGCAACCCACAGTACCTCAGCTCCTCCCTGTTCTTCCTGTATTTCCGTTGCTTTTATTTTTTCCCTAACATAAAGAGCCACTCCTCCCCCTTTTTTACCTACCCTGTCTTTTCTGAACAGAGTATACCCCAGTATGGCCACATCCCAATCCTGGTTTTCATTGCATCAGGACTCGGTAATTGCAACCAAATCCAGGTCTGCTTCTGCCATGATGGTCTCTAGGTCTGCAATCTTGTTGCATAGACTTTGGGCATTTGCACACATGGCTCTCCAGATTGTGCTGCTGCCCCCTCCATTTGTTTCCCATTTGCCCCACCTTGTTTCCTCCATTATCTCTCTCATTATCACTCTTGCCTTCTATTCCCTGGATTCCTTTGTTATATCATTCTTTTGAGGGTTTCTCCCCCTAAGGATTCCCCTTGGTGACCTCATTTGGCTGTGGGAGGGGGTTATGTCTCCCTTCGTCTTTCTGCATCCCCTTTGGCTAGTTTAAATGCTGGCCAATGAGGCATTTAAACCATTCACTAAGGACCATGGTTCCCTTCTGGATGGATGTAGGCCATTGCTTCTGTTTAAGCCCTTATCCCTCCAGGTGGGTCCCCAGTCCCCAACTAAGCTGAAACCCTCCTCACTGCACCATTCCTTCAACCATGCATTGAAGTTCCTGGTGCGGAGAATCCTACCATCTCCCCTGTCATAGATAGGTAGCACTTCTGAGAAGGTCACAGATCATGCCACCTGCATAAGACCCCTCCCCAATTCCCTGAAGTCCTCCTGAACTGTTGCTGTTTCATCCCTAGCCAGGTTATTAGTCCCTAGATGAACAATGATGTCTAGTTATCTGTCACTTCCTACTGCCCCAGTGATCTCTTGGATCTTTCCAGCCCTGAGAGCTGTGGTGCTGGGATAGCACCGAACCTCCCTCTCCTCATTCTTACCTGTCCCCAACTCTATCCTCCTAACTATGGAGTCCCCCACCAGGATTCACTTCCTCCTTCTTTGGGGTCCTCTGCCACCTCCATGAGCTCTCCACAATGGAGGACCCCCACATTTACCCCAGTCACTACTTCAGGTGCCTCTGTGGGACATTCCCACTCTGCCAGTGTGGCAGAGGAGTTTTGCAGTGGGACCAGGTGTGGGATGTGCCTACCCTCCACCACCCTAACTCTCTCCAAGCCCACTGTTGTCTGACTGCTCCTCCTTCAGGGCAATCTCTAAGGCAGCAGTGGTGGACTAGGTGGTCCCTGAGTGGGATAGAAGGTCCTCTGAACCCAAGTCAACTCAGCCTTGAGTCTGACAACCTCCTCTCTCAGCCCAGAGAGGTGCACACAGATAGGGCAGCCATGCAACCTCCATAAATTCTTCCTGAAGACTGCTGCCCCACAGCCACTGCACTACACCACTCCCATAATCCTATCCTACCTGCTTTCTCTGTTATTTTATCCCTTTAAATTTTCTTTATCACCCTACCCTGTACAGTGAATTTCAATGGCCCTTAGGTGTTTGTAAGTTTTGAACCTCTAGTGTAGCTTAGCCCTGTATAGGGTGCTACACCTTTTTTCCTACCTAATGCCTTCTGACTGTAGACACCTGCTTACCCCTTTCACCTACTCATGGTTTGTGGGGCAGAGTGTATGGCTGCTGGCTGCCTCCCCCTGGCTGACTCCCTCCTGGCAGACTCCCTGTGTTGTCCTTCACATGGAAGTCTGCTTGATGGATATTTCCTATATGTTAGGCAATGGCTGATTGGCTCACTTGATGAGAACCCTGACTGACTGTTGTGAGAGAGTCTTTATATAGCAATCCAAAACCAGCATGCGATCAGAAATGTGACCCACTCAGCCCCTCCTCCAATTATCACCTAGCTGAGGCTCCAGACCAAACAATTCTCACCCAGCCCCCAACCTACAGTACAGGGCAACACACAGCTCTTTATTATGGTCCTTAAATGTGGGCTATTGTGGCTGATCTCAATTTACCCTACAGCCAATAATGAAGACACTATTTCAACAAGTGTCCCCACAACTTAGCCCACTTATGTTGTCTCAAAAAGCCTCTTCAATTTCTGTCTGTGAGCAAAACACACACTTTGCTTTAAGCAGATTCCTCTGTCTCAAAAGAGAGGAAAGTATTTGTAAAAAACTGCATTAATGCACCAGTTAGGGTTCAAGTTAATGCCACAAAAGTAGGGAAATGTTGTGTTATGGTTTCTAACACTAACTCCCCAAGCAGCAAAAGCAAAGAACATTATCATTTTGGATCTCCTGAACATTGATGAATCAGTGGTGGGGTCTTCCTTGGGATTGTCAACCCTAATGCTACCCCATTCCCTAAGCAAATAAAGTCAGATGTCATCTTCTTTCTTTATACAGGGCCTGCAGGGCTCTGCTTGAAGAAAGCTACAACAGGTTGTATTGGCAACATGTGGTGAAACATACAGTACTTCTCTACCTTTGAAGAGTGTATTGCTATGAGGCAGTGGCTTGAAGCCATACATTGTGCTTTGGACAGAAGGCTATGGACTGGGAGGAAGGATGAGCATTAGGGTTAACAACCCCAAGGAAGACCCCACCACTGATTCATCAAGACTCTGGAGACCCAAAACCCTAATACTTTTTTCCTGTTGCTGCTTGGGAGTTGGGGAGTTAGGGTTGGAAACCCTAATGCCACATTCCCCTACTTTTGTGGCATTAATCAGAACCCTATCTGGAACAGTACATTAATGCATATATACCAACAAACACAAACCCACAGTGTACACAGGTAAGATTAATGCAAAAGGCAGCAGATTTAACTGGCAATCAAAAAAATGTTACAGAGCACAGAGAATTACTCCAGTGCTTCACATACAAACACTCATCAGGAGGACAAGACACCATTCACAGAATTCACCATTTAAACCACAGATGTTAAGTGGCATATACACACAAAATATATATATTTTTTAACATTATGCAACAGTTCAATCAAATATGAAATCTGATTAGCTGTGGCCAGCCTACTTACAGCTGTGAAGATATCCCAGCACATATCCACAGTCAGTAAATAATTTACTGTCCTTAGAGCCATGCACTGTTCTTGGTCCTGATGCCTAGCTGCAGATGCTACATCAGTGCTACCTACTGACAGAAAGGTAGAAACTATGGGCAGGATTCACGAAGGGTGGCACAAGGCTTGCATCAAGCCTTGCATCAAACCTACTGGTTGGCACAGCTGCACCAAAAACGTTGCCACAAACTGTGCCTGATTCATGAAGATTGGGCATATTTATGACAATATTCCCAATGTATGGCAGCTTGTACCAAATATTTGGCACAAGTCCTGTAAAAAGGGTACTGAGATTACCATAAGCTATACCAGCAAAAGCTAGTCTTACTTGTGACAATCAGCACAGAGACTGGAGAATCCCAATCACTGGCTGAGTGAATGCTTGCAAGCCCCATGTGCTATATGTTTAGTGCACCAGGGACCTGCAACATTCTTGGGTTTTGTGAATCTGGCCCTATGTTTTAAAATGTACCTATGCTTCCTGATATTTCATGGGATTGGACGCTTATCTGGCGAAACTGCCATAAATGGATCCAACAAGATCATCTCAGATTAGTACAATTTAAAATACTACATAATATTTATTATACACCTCAGAAGTTACAGGACTTAAAGTTAGCACAGGATTCTCTGTGTTACAGATGTGGCAGGGAAGGGGGTGACCTTCTCCATATTTTTTGGTTATGCCCTAACTTAACCCCTCTATGGAACGAAATCAAAAATAAAACGGATCCTTTACTGGGTTTAGAAGAATTGTTTACTCCAGAAGTATGTTTACTAGGTGATATGTTGGGTTGTAGGGTTAAACAGAGGAAATTTCATATATCCATGATTGCCTGTGTAGTTAAAAAACTAGTGTTGAGATATTGGAAGAATCCTCGCCTTATTTCATATTCTGAATGGTTGATGGAGCTCCTTTCTTCTCTTAAAACTGAGAGGATGATTGCCATACTGCATAATGAGCTGCCCCGCTATGAGAAAATCTGGTCTCCTCCAGTAACCGCTTATTTATAAGGAATTCATGTTACAGATACCCCTTTCTCTTTTCTTTTTTTTTCTTTTTTCTTTCTCTTATGTATTTACCAATTGCAGTGCCTTATAAGAGTGGGAGGATGGGTGGGAGGACGGGAGGATTAGGGAAATATTTGGTTTGCTTTTCTGTTACAAAGTACTCTGACAGTCGACTATATAATTCTATTTTTGTCTTACTGTTTATCTTGATATTGTTCCTGCATTTGTCTGCTTGAAATGCTTAATAAAATGTTAATTGCAAAAAAAAATGTACCTATGCACCTTTAAAATCATTATCAAAATATTATAAAAATTGTTTTATTATTAGAGATGTGCAAAATTGGCAAATTTCATTACGTGAAATATTTTGCAAAAGTCACCCATTTCATGAAATTTTTCGAGGAAGCGAAATTCTGAATTTCGCCTGCGTAATGTGAAAATTCGCCTGCAGAAGGTAAAATTTTGCCTGTGGAATGCAAAATGTCACCTGTGGAAGGCAAAATTTCACCTGTGGAATGTGAAATTTTGCCTTCTGTAGGTGAAATTTTGCATTACGCAAGTGAAAGTCCGAATTTCACACCTGGCAAAATATTTCCTGTAATGGGTGAATTTCACAAAATATTTCACATGGCAAAATTGCCTATTTTGATGGAATTTCACCGGCAAAATATAATTTCGCAACATCTCTATTAATTACACAAAAGGTATGTACTGCATAATAGCAATAATACATTCAAGAGTGTGGTATGTTGTGGGGTATTACCACTTCTTGGGTACATGGGGCATTCAGCTCACCTCATGCTTCATAATGCAACTGAGACATGGTGATATCCTCTGAAATACCATACCCAGTTATGTATTATGCATCAAAAGCATGGTGATATCCCATGAAATACCACACCTAGTTGTGTATTATGCACCTGAGGCATGGTAATATCCCGTGAAATGTCACACCCAGCTGTGTATTGTGCACCTGAAGCATGGTGATATCCCATGAAATACCACACCCAGCTGTGTATTATGCACCTAAGGCATGGTAATATCCCATGAAATACCATACCCAGCTGTGTATTATGCACTGTGGTGGAGTTAGGCTATACCCTCGGCTGTGACTGATGGACCACTTTTCTATCTCCTTAGTTCCTAGCAACAGTTAATGCTTTTCTCTTTGCTTTTATTCTTTTCCCCCCTACCCTAGGTTGGTCACCTAACATAGCTCTTTACTATCCCTACTAAACTTCTTACTAGTTCTCTCTTTTCATTCTTTTTTCATTTCCATCCATCCAGTACTGGAATGATGCCAAACACCCAGAGAGGTGTTGTGTAAAGTGCATAAATGCATTATGTGTACAAAAAAAACATGAAGGCTATTTTAAATAGGAATAAATACAATTAGTAAAGCCTTTTTAAAGAAAAAGGAGTCAGAAGTCATTTAAAACAATAATAATGTCATGATTAGGGCAGTTATAAGAAATCCTTAAGGTATTTTCATAAATTCACATTATAAACTTGTTACTGTATAAGGTTCTATGTATAAAAGAGCTTAGTCACTGTGGATCAGAGATATAGAAAGTCAGTATCTGTGGATATATACACTGTACCTTTAACTGAACCAGGAAGTCCCCTGAAATAACCCTTCCCCTTGGTTTAGAAACAACATGTTCAGACATGAAACACTATGTCCAGACTTGTAACTAGAAGAGGGCTCAGCCAGGTGATCCCACCAAAAAGATATAAATACCTCTTCAGTGAGTTCAGTTCAGTTCAGCACAGTGGGGCTCAGCCCTGAAAGTGTAAAGGAGAAAGGTTCTACTGCTACTGTAAACAAGCTGTTGAATGCAGATGAGAAGGGTCTTAGGAGCTCTAAGATCCAGGACTGTATTATGAGAGAAACTACTGATGTTAAGTAGTGACTTCTTTGCAATTTTTTTGTTTTCATTTATTATTTTTCAAACTTTTGAAAAATAAATATCACACCACAGTGTGTTTGAAACCTGTAAATTTGCCTCATCTGAAGTTTATTCCCACATGCTGTGACATGCACCTGAAGCATGGTGATATCCTATGAAATACTCCACCCAGTTGGGTATCATTGCTCAATTAGATTGTCAGATAACTGCCCTGAAAATTTAGTATTATTCATATGAGCATGAGTTTGGACAGAGGAAAGATTAAAACTGTAAAATATGTAAAACTGAAAGTACAGACTTCAAAATAGAATCAAACCAAAGTGAGCAAGTGAAAACTAGTATAACCTGAAAATACAGAAAGTGACTGTAGCAACTGGAGAAAAAAACATAAAATTAAAGAATTAAAAATTGTAGAAACTCATGAAAGGCCTCAACAAGTCATCCAAGGTCCATTAGTTAAGGAATAAAAAAAATTCCACAAATACTATATAACTACTGCATTAACGCTCTTAACGCTGCTTCCCTCATGTCAAATGTTCCCCAAGTGCTAACAGTTTTGTGGACACAGAACTGATCACTAAACCACGGTGCCATCTCTGAGCACTTTGGTTAATAATGCCACTGCCAATTGTTGACATCTACATTATTGCCATTCAGAGAGTCAGCAATCAACAAGAGCTCTTTCAGTGTGAGCCTTTCTGGAACGCTCAGCTCAAGACTTTGTAGCCATTTTGAATGAATAAAAGTGGACTGATCAAACCCTCAGTCTTCATTAAAGTACAACTGTAACATCCTTTACCTTAATTAAAGATCAACTGGAAATCTGAAACTTGAATTAAAGATCAAATGCATGTATATTTTAATAACTAATCCCTTTTTCCTAATACAGGGACAACCAGGCCTTATGTACTAAAAATAAACTGCAGGAATTGCAATTTCTTATGTATAAATGCCGTCTTATTGCCTCTCTTATTTGATGGCGTCACAAAAAGGCCCTCAGACTTTTTCAAACCAACTAGCTGAATCTTGGGTGGGTAGTGATGTCATTTAAGCAAGAATGACATCATTTCCTCAAGGTCCTGGCAGCTCAACATAAACACAGTACATCAGATTATGAAATGGCAAAAGTCAGTTAACACTTCAAGCACTATTAAATATACTCTAAGATGTTAAATATCTAGTACTTTTCACAGGTTAATCAGTAAAACTGTGGAGACAGCTTTGGGGACAGTATTAAGCAAGAATAGGGGTGCTCAAACTTCATCAGGTCATTTTTTTTTTCATTTTTCCCAGCTAAACTAATGCAGTTCTATTGTTCATTCACCCCATTTGCTGAGGTTCTACTACACTCTCAATATTTATGCATTTTCTCTGCAGTGGGTTCTCCTCCCTCCATAATTTGTGCCACTGCCCTTGTAACCTTTCCAAAATATTTACTTACATCCTGCACCACTTCCTAATTTGTAATTCTACCCTGTGGTCTGCTAATGTTAGACCTTTTATCATCTTTCCCAAAATGTGCATCTCTTTTATTAAACCCTCACAATATTTTTACCTTTACTCCTATTCCCTCAAAATTTGCCCTTTTACTCCAGCACCCATTCTAATGTGAACCCATCTTCTGCACCCCCTCTCAAAATTAGTACTTTAGCCCACACCACAATATATGTGTGAATTTACTCTTGCACTCCTCTCAAATGTATTCCACTTGCACCCCTTTTCAAATTTGTAATTATACCCTTCCCAGAATTTACACTTGACCACTACAGCACTTTTGAAATTTGAACTTGCAACACCCAAGAGCTGCACTTGTGCCTCTGCACCTGTCCTGAAATTTGTACTTACACCACTGCATCCTTCCCCAAAACTGTACTTGTGCACCTGTACCCCTCCCAAAATTTGTACTTGCACTACTCCCAAAAATTGTACTTGCACCCCTGCACCCCTTACAAAATGTGTGCTTGTACCATGCACACCTCCTGACCTATGCACCCCTCCCAAAATTTCTACTTATATCCCTACATCCCTCTTTAAATTTGTACTTGCACTCCTGCACCCCTCCGAATATTTTTACATGTACCCCTGCTCCTCTCCTGAAATTTGTACTTGCACCCCTGCATCCCTCCCAAAATTTGTAATTGTACACCATCCAAAATTTGTACTTACACTTCTGCACCCCTCCTGAAATTTGTACTCACACTCCTGCACCCTCCCACAATTTGTAGTTGTACTCCAGAACTCCTCCCAACATTTGTACTTGCATCTATCCAAAATTTGTACTTGTCCTCCTGCCCCTCCCAAAATGTGTACTAGTACCCCTGCACCCCTCCAAAATTTGTACTTGTATACCTGCACTCACCTGAAATTTGTATTTGCACCCCTGTGCCCCTCCCAAAATTTATACTTATGCCCTGCACCCCTCCCAAAATTTATACTTGCACCCCTGTACTCCTCCTTAAATTCATACTTGTACCCCTCCTGAAATTTGTACTTATACCCCTTCACCCTTCCTGAAGTTTGTACTTGCACTCCTGTATCCCTCACAAAATTTGTAGTTGTACCCCTGTACCCTTCCCCTCCCACAATTTGCACTTGTACCCTACACCCCTCCTGAAATATGTACTAGTACTCCTGCACCCCTCCCATGATTTATATGTGTACCCTTATGGCCCTCCCAAAATTTGTACTTGCACTCCTGCACCCTTGTCAAAAATTTGTACTTGGAGCCTGCACTCCTCCTGAAATTTGTACTTACACCCCTGCACCCCTCTCAAAATTTGTACTTGTACCCCTTAATCCCTCCCAAAATGTGTATATGTACACCTGCACCCCTCCCAAAAAATTATATTTTTGGGAAGGGAGTAGGGTAGGTGGTACAGATTTTGTGTTGGGTGACAGGGACAAATTTGTGAAAGGATGAAGGTTTAGGGAAGATGTGCAGGGGAGGTACAAGTTTCAGGAGTCATGGGGTGGGAGGGTACACATGTTTGGAGAAGTATGCATGGTATAAATGTGGCAGATGCACAGATGGGCATACATCTTGGGTCAGTGGGGATGGGGTAGATATGTTGTTAGGTAGGGTGGGAATACAAATTCTGTGAGGAGGTGAGGGGTAAGTATGCAAATATTGGGATGGATGCAGGGTAGGAGCACAAAAACTAAGCATGAGGGACAGATTTAGGGAGGCATGCAGCATTTTTTGAGAGGTGCAGAAATACACATTTTAGAATGGTTCTTGTGGTATGTATACATTTCAGGAGATGTGTGGGAGAACTGGTATAGGTTATGAGAGTGGGGCAATATGGAGTTAGAAACTTAAGCTGGGAGAGATGTGTGGGCACGTTTTGGAGTAATTACAAGGGATGGGCAGGGTACAGGTGCACATTTTTGTGGAATTATATATATGGGGAGAGGTAGTAGTACACTTTTTGTGAGTGATGTGAAACCTCAGCAAAGGAAGTGAATCTGAAAAGAATACATAAGGAGAGAGTTATGGTGGCTGCGTTCAGAGCTGGAAAGGGAGCACAAGAAACCAAAATTTACATTTTAAGAGTATGAGAGGTTGTTTTTTGTTTGGGGGTAAATATACTGCTGAAAATGTTGATGATCAAGCTAGGGAACTCACCAGATATTTACAATTTTGTTCTACTGGTACAAGTCAATTAAAATCTTCCATCAGAAAACTGGTAGCAAAGACCAATTTTTTTTTGCCATTTCACAATCTGATGTACTATGTCTAATAAGCTGACCGGATCTGGTGGAAAATGACATTACTGTTGTTAAATGACATCAGCACCCATCCAAGGTTCCTCTGGCTGGTGTGAAAAAGTCTGAAGGACTTTCTGTAAAACCATCAAATAAGAGAGACAAACATATAGCATGTATACATGAATAACTGCAATTTTGGAACTTTATTTGCAACAAATGAGGCTTAGTTGTCCTCATGTTGGGAAGACAGTACTTTTGTAAAGCAATGTATTTGATCTTTAAGTGCTGTTATCTCATCTTTCTACTACAGTGTTTACACAGTTTTGTTTGTATCTTGTTCCCCTTTGGTTCCTTCTCTTTTTATCTCACTACCTCATCTCCTCTATTCACTCACATCTGAGGGATAAACTGTATCCCACCCTGGGTCCCCAGTGTGTGTCTCTTATTTTAAACAACTGTTGGTTTCTTTTTTCTCTTAAAGATCTGGAGCCAGATGTTCAAAGCTTTGCCCAGTGAGCAAAGTGATTGTGTCCTGTTTGCTCGGGGTTTGCGCCCGAGCACAATATTCAAAGGGGGCAGTGGTGTGGTAATAGGGTTAGTGTGCATGCAAAAAAATAATGTATGCAGTGGGCAAAGGGAGGGTCAGGGACATGAATCCTGGCAAAGCGCAATATTCAACATGGTAGCATTGCACAAGGGGAATAGTACAGACCACCTTGCACTGTGCAATTACTGCCAGAAAGAAGCCAGACTTAGTCCAGGCAACCCTAGAGGCTGGCGGAGCCACTTGAGTCAATAACCAAATTGGCAATTGGAGGAGCACACCTGCTCCTTGGTGCCCAATAGTCTCCCATCCTCCAATCCCTGTCCCTGTTACAATAGAAATGTGTTTCTTTACAATAGAAATGTCCCTGGCAGTCTGTAGCCTCTCCCATCCACTGTACCCTGGTGGTATGTGGTCCCCCATCCTCCAGTCCCCAGTCCATTGACAGAAAAGTAGTCCATGGTGTCCAGCAATCCCCCTCACCCTCCAATCCCTGGCCTCATTGATGTAAAAGTAGTTCCTAGTGTCCAGGGGTCCCCTCCACCATCTGATCCCTGGGCCCATTGATATAAAATTAGTCCCTGGTGTCCAGTGCCCCCCCACCCTCTGATCCCTGGCTATGTTTAGTATACATTATGCCTGGCATGTAGTGGTCCCCACTGCTCTCTGATCCACGGCCTCAGTAGACAGCAACCTTTGCCTGATGTCTAGTGGTCCCCCCACCCTCTTATCACCAGCCCCATTGATATGGAAACAGTCCCTTGTGTTCAGTGGCCCCCCACCCTCTGATCCCTGGCCCCATTCAATATACAGTATGCCCTGGCATCTAGTGGTCCCCTGCATCTTCTGATCCCAAGCCCTGGGGAAATTGAAAAATATTCCCTTGTGTCTAGTGGCCCCTCCACCCTCCAATCCCCATCTCCAATGAAACTGAAATATTCCCCCACCCTCTGATCCCCGGCACCAGTAACTTGAAATATTCATTGGTGTCTAGTGGTCCCTCCCCCCCTGTTCCCCAGCCCTGGTAAGACAGAAAGAGTTTCTGGTGCCTAGTGGTCCTTCCCACCCTCCAATCCCCAGTCCTGGTAAAATGCAAGCCTTCCCTGGTGTCCAGTGGCCCACCGCCTAATCATCTGCCACAGTAACATACATGAAAACCCTGGACTCTAGTGGCTCCCCATACCACCCGCACTGGAGACACCACCCTGCCACCCCCCTTACCTTAATCCCTGGTGCTGCAGGACTCTATACTGTGACTGGCATAGTCCTCCTCTCACCACCTTGGCCAGCCTCTATATATGATGAAAGGAAGTGTGCGTCCTCTGTACTGTAAAGGGAGTGCACATACTTCTACAGTAGACAGTATGCACAGTCCCTTTACAGCACAGAGGATGTGCACTCCCTGTCATCACATATAGTGGCTGGCCGAGGTGGTGAGAGGAGGGCTGTGCCAACCACTGTATGGGCTCCCATGGCACTGGGGATTAAGGTGAGAAAGGGGTGGCAGGGTGGAGTCCCTGGTGCAGAGAAGCACTAGACACCAATGTCTTCTTGTACATCATTGTGGTGAGTGATCAGGGAGTGAGGGGTGCCACTAAACACCAGGGAAGGTTTGCATTGTATCATGGCTGGGGATCAGAGGGTGGGAAGGACAACTAGACACCAGGGGTTCTTTTCATTTTACTGGACTGAGGATCAGAGGGTGGGATGGACCACTAGGTGCCAGGAACTCTTTTATTTTACTGGGGCCAGGGACTGGAGGGTGGTAGGGACCACTAGACACCAGGGATTATTTCAAGTTACTGGAACTGGGGATTGGAGGGTCGGGGGACCACTAGCCAGAAGGGAATATTTCAATTTCACCGTGAATGGGGATTGGAGGGCAGGGGGACCACTAGGCACCAGGGAATATTTCAAGTTATTGGGGATGAGGATCATAGGGTGGAGAGGACCACTAGGCACCAGAGGAATATTTCAATTTCACTGAGGACAGGGATCAGATGGTGGGGGGGCAATTGACCACCAGGGAATACTTATTTTATTATGGGGATAGGAGGATGGAGGGACCATTGACCACTAAGATATACTTTATTTTATTACGGGGATGGGGTCTGGCACTTCAAGGATCCATGTCAGGGCAGCACTACTCAACTTAGTGCTGCACTGGCATGCCCCTATATTCAGTCAGATAGCCCTGGTGTGCAGTCCAACAGAATATAGCATCCTTAGGGTCCTGGGCAATGGGCAAGCACGGCGCAAACCATTGCTCTGTGCTTTGCCCCATTTTTTATATCTGGCCCCAAGAGTTTACTTCTGATAAATTGACAGCTATTTCCTTTATTGTATTTTTGATGTTTTAGTAATTACTTTCTACCTTTTATAATAAAATATTTGTTAGTGCAGTGAAACAAGTGGGTTTTCACCTTTGCTTTTCACACTGCCAATAACTAGAATTCAGTAGAATACTGGTATCATGATATCAGAAACTGCCAGCTATTATGAGCCCAATGTATTTCAGTGAGAAACTAAATATATTGTTTATATTTTTCAAAAGAAATAACTATTTCTTTCAATATCAAACTTGCCTTTCATGTGTTTGCACTATTGTAGTACATCTGTATGAATTTACAATTTGTAGAACAGTAATTGGCTTCTCTTTTTCTTCTTTCCAAGTAAAACTGAATTATGAAGGAAAGGTCAGCTGCTAAATTTTAACGAAAGAGCACAGGTTATCAAAAATCACATATTTCTATTAAATATATATAAATTGGTGGTAGAAAGTGTTACTTATAAAAAATCTGAAAACAGATTTGCAGTTTCCCATTGAAGTACACTGCCAGCCTTGTCAGTAAAACTTTTCTGGCATCATAATACAATAAATCCATTGGATTCTTTTTTGCTAGTAGTTGTCAAAATACAAATAAAGTTATGAAAATGTAATTAAAGAAACAAATAAAAAGCAAACAAAATTATTTCAGAGGACTCTAAAGGCTCCAAACCTTCACTTTTTAAGATACACATCCTTACTAAGTATTTGCTCTTTTCTTTTATTTCAATATACTTTATTAATATTTCATACACTTCAACATCTATATAGGAAACAATTAAACAGACAGTAATAATCCCCCCTCAAAGAAAACTGTGAGAAAAGAACAATAGTCCAGTTACATTTACCCATATATCCACCCCCGAAAACCTCACCCACCCTCCACCCCTACCCCTCCCCACCAGGCGTGATCGTGCTCAGTTATCAGTCTATAACAAAACAAAAATTTATCCCTCCAAGAGCTATCATGGTTTCCATTAAGTAAGTATAGCATCCAAGGACCCATCTGCTCTGGTAGATCTTCAATCTATTATTCATGGCTAAAATGTGCTTCTCTAACCGAAGGGCAAACAGCATTTCATTGTGCCATTCAATAACTGAAAGGGCTGATTTCTCGGTCCAGTGCCTCAGGATAATTAATTTAGCTATTGCTGAGATCAAAGCCAAATGCGCTTTCCTAACACTGGGAATGCCCAGCGGAAATAAATTTAGTAAACAAATCTCAGAGTTAATATACGAATCCAAACCCAGCAAGGGATCGAGCTTACTCCTAATAGCCGACCAAAATCTCTGGACCGTGGAACAAGCCCATATCATGTGATACAATGTCCCAGTATGAGCAACACATCTGGGGCAATCAGGGGTAGAACCTATTCCCCAATTTGTATAGCTTGTATGGCTAAAATATAAATTATGCATAAGATTGAATTGCATCAGCCGCAATCTGTCTTGCTTGAGAAATCTGTATAAGTTCTGCCAGATTGCAGTCCAGAAATGTGGTCATCCCTAAGGGAAAATGTCTGCAGCTAATAATAACACACTCCTGTGGCAACCTCAAATCCAATCTCTGGATTGCTTTGTAAACTACTGACACAGCATGGGGGTTCCTTGATGCTCTCAGAAGAATATTAAAAGCTTCTGTTGACCCTTGACTTGCTGTCCCTGATCCCGAATAAGTAAGGACAGCCCTCCTAAGTTGTTCATACTTGAAAAAAGCTGTGACAGGCACCTTAAACCTAGTTCTAAAGAGATCAAATAAAATTACTCGGCCTTCCTCATATATATCTTTAAGCTTAGCAGTATAGGGCAAAGGTAAAAAACCCGGGGGAATGGGCTTCCAACCAATTAGAAAATGGGGATTCCTCATAATTGGCTGTTCCAATGAAGCATGCCCGATATGAGATAAGTGAGTCTGCAGTTGATGCCAGGCCTTAATGGACCACCCAAGTGGTATATTCTGAAGAGGCTTTGGGATTGCTTTCGGGATAGTGCAGGGAGTGAGCAGCCACACTGGGCTGCTAGGCATTGTTCGATGTCTACCCATAAAGGTACATACTCTTGCGTCTCATCTCCCAATACCTCTCTAGTCCAATATGACATTCTCGCCAAATGTTGAACATCATAATACGAGAAAAAAGAAGGGACCGCTAAACCCCCCCGCTCCTTGAGTGCCGAAAGTTTAAGATAGGATCATCTAACACTCTTACCTCTCCAAAGGAAAGCAGTAAGTATTTGATTTAATTTACCAAACCACTTTTTAGGGATAAACAGACCCAACATTCCTAAGGGATATAATATTCGGGGCAAAACATTCATCCTTATAATATTTATTCTTCCCCATAGAGAAAGAGAAAGATCTCCCCATCTGTCTAGATCTAATTTAATTACATGCAGCAAGTCTGTGAAATTAAGCCTAAACATAATAGGGATCTCCTGAAATCTTAATCCAAGGTACATAAGGAATTTAGGTTCCCATACCAAATTAGTATTACCAAGCACAGAGCGATGATTGTTATTTAGGGAAAAACTTTGGTCTTGGATTCATTACGTTTATAGTGGGAGACTGAGGAAAATCAGCTCAGTCTCGCCAGGAGCACTGGTATGCCCACTTCCGGGTATTGAAGATGTAAAGAAGGTCGTCTGCATATGCCGAAAGGAATATCTTTGTGTTCCTATTGCCACACCCTCAAGTTTGGGCGAGGTTAGCAACCTCTAATCAAAGGGCTTTAGATAAAGATTAAATAATAATGGGGAGAGGGGCAACCTTGCCTGGTCCCTCTCTGAAGTTGAAAAGGAGTTACATTATCCCATTAGCCCAAATTTGTGCTGATGGGGTTGTATATAACAATTTAATCCACCTAAGAAAATTAGAGGGAAAACCCATATAGGCGAGGGTTTCAAAAAGAAAATCCCAAGAGACTCTGTCAAATGCCTTCTCGGCATCCAAGGATATCAAAACAGAGGGGAATCTTTGAATCCTTGGATGCCGAGAGGATATACATTAATTTACGCATATGATCTACAAAGGACCTACCCTTCATAAAACCTATCTGCTGTCTACTAACGAGCGCGAGAAGCAGCACACCTAGTCTCATGGCCAAAATCTTGGCTAAAATTTTTATGTCCATATTAATTAAAGAAATAGGCCTATAACTTTCAGGATATGTGGGATCCTTCCCAGGTTTATGTATAAGGGTGATTATCGCATTAAGGAAATTGGATTCAGACATCCCCTTGTCAAACCAATAATTATAAACTTCAACTAAAAGGGGAGCAAGCTCTTGTGAGCAGCTTTTATATAGATTATTAGAAAGGCCATCAGGGCCAGGGGATTTATCTGGTACAAGCTGATCAATTGTTCCTGTCACTTCCTGCAGTGTGATTGGATTCCCAAGGAGTTCCCCTTCAGGGGCCCTTAACTTAGGAAGGTCCGTGGCTTCCAAGTACTCAAATATATCCCGGAGTGCAGGTCTAGCTGCCTGGATTTCAGAATACAGCCCTTGATAATAAGAGCGCAGCGCCTCGGACACCTCCTGGGGTGAAGTCACTAAATTGTTAGTGGGGTCAGACCTAAGGCAGGGAATGGCTCGCGATGCTGCAGCTTGCCTAAGCCGGATGGCCAGTAGTCTACCGGCCCTTTCACCAGCCTCTAGGTACTTCATTCTAGTACATCTCAAGGCGAGCTCTGTTTTTTGGTATATCAGATCAGAGTACTGACTCCGCAACTGGTGCAAGGCAACCCAGTCCTTATCTGGAGAATGCCGAGATAGGATAAATTCCATAGTCCGGATCCTTGAAAGCAAGCTAGCCATCTTATCCTTAAATTGTCGACATCTCGTTGCCGACAACCTAATGCATTCACCCCTCAGGGAACATTTTAACGCTGCCCAGATCATGTCGGTCCTAGCTATAGACCGTTTATTATCCAAAAGAAAGTTAACCAAAAACTTTTAATATATTGAAGAGATTCTGGCCTTTGATGCAGCTGATTATTTAATTTCCAAAGAAGTCCTTAGGTACTCGAACCAAGAAACATGTAAGGAAATGGGAGAGTGGTCAGAAATGACCCTCGCATGTATATCCACACCCTTTACTCCAGGCAGAGCAAAGGCGCTCATCAAGAAAAAATCAATACGGGAAAAAAATTTATGGGGAAGTGAGAAGTAAGTATATTGACGTTCTCCATAATGGAGAACCCTCCATACATCCAGAAGATCGGCCCCCGACATGAGGTCACGCAGTGCCCTCTGCGAGGGTGACAGTCCTCGTTTCCGGGAGTCAGACCTATCCATGTCCGTGGAGGGTGCCACATTCCATTCTCCACCAATTATACTCAAAGTAGGTGGATCAGTGACCAAAAGATCTAAAAGCTTGGTATAAAAGTAGGGAGACTCAGCGTTAGGCCCATACACAGAGCCTAGGATAATCTGTCACCCTTCCAGGGACCCTCTTATTATTATATATCTGCCCTCTGGATCACATAATTCCTTATCCAACTTAAATGGGATTCTTTTCCTTATTGGTATCACAACTCCCCCACTAGCCGTGGATTTCCCGGCTCCATAAACCTGTCCCACCCACTCTTTGAGAAATAAATTGACATCTTGCTTTCGGAGGTGTGTCTCCTGGAGACAGGCAATCTCAGCTTGTAGATGGTGAAGATGCTTAAGAACCACCTGCCTCTTGCACTTGTCATGCACCCCCTTGACATTCCAGCGTACAACCTTATAGTAATTTGCCATATATGAACTTCTTTAAACAAACTGAAAATACTGCTGGTCATTTTGGAAATTGCGATCTCATCCATTTTGACTGAGAACCAACGAAAATAGACAGTTGAGATCCTAGAATAACACGCCTGGTTACCCCTCCCCAATCCCCCAGTCACTACTACCAAAGGAAACTTAACTATCTTAACCCCCCATCGCACTTTCCCCCCATCATACCCACCAATCCCTAACAACATTCTACTCTATACCACCCCCAGTTCTAATAACTGCTCCACAATTCACTCTCAGGTGAGTGATGTCCCAACGCAGCAACTGAATTGCAGCAGCTACCCTCCTATCTCTCCTCCTCCATCACCTCCCTGCCCCCGCCACACACCCGACCGTAATATACACTATGTAAGATTCCAACTGTACTAATCATTTCGTCATTACCCATGTAGAACCCATTAACTAATCGAGACCAAACTGTAAGTGTTGTAATTTGACATACGAACGACAAAAGGAATTCGGACATCCGGTTAAGCATCCCCTAGCCCTTCCCTCCATTCCAGAGAACAAAGAAAGGAAAAAAAAGAAAAAGAAAAATAAGGTGCGTTTAATCGAACCTTTGCACTCAAACACCAGAGTGTAATTAACTTGGAGAGCTACACAGTCTCAGTCCAGGGAAAAAAAAAAAAAAAGAAAAAAAGAGAAAAAAAAAAAGACCGGTCTGACCCACTGTTCTACTGGTATCAGACATGTCCAGCATGCAGCTACGGGTGCCCTTCAAATGCCACCCTAAGCAGAGAATCACTGTAACTGTCCCATCTCTGCAGTCTATGCATGGAAGGAAAAGCAATTTACGAAAAGACGAAGTTAACTCTCCATGAGCTCTCCACATGAGGCTCTACAAACCCAGTCTCTGGTCACAAAGTTGCTGTCCTTGTACAACTCCGGACTGCCTTTCAAATCGATGTTCTCTCACTTGAAGTTCTCTCACTTGAAAAGATCCGGGAAGAAATTTTCAGCTCCTGCTGTGCTTGATCTTGATTTCAAAGGCCACCCATTTTTCTCCAACCTTCACCTGGAGAACTGCCAGATATTTCATTCGAAATGGGGTACCTGCTGTGATAAGCTTCACAACAATGGGAAGCATTCCCTGCCGCTTTATCCGGACCGATTGTGGTAAATCTTGCATAATCCGAATTTTATGCCTCCCCACTGTATTTCTTTTTAGCTCTGACCTTCGCCAAGACATGTTGTTTGTCTAAATAGTTGAGCATTTTACAGATAAGTGGCCTAGAGAGGGCACCAGGCTGTGGAGGAGGTCGAAGGGCCCGATGTGCCCTCTCTATAATATAAGCAGCTCCATTCGAGGGAGGGACCCGACAATTCGCACACACAGTTTTTGAAGAAATAGAATAGGGGCATCTCCCTCTTCCTTTTCAGGAATACCAATTATTAACAGATTGTTTCGCCTACTTCTGCCCTCCAGGTCCTCGATTTTCTCCTCGAGTTTTTTAATCTTCTTTCCATGAAGAGACATAGTCAACTCGCTCCTGTCATGCTTCTTCTCTAACGAGACTAACTTTACTTCTGAGTCCGATACTCGAATTGTCAGAGACTGCACAGAGGTCTTGACATGCTGGAGATCCTCGTATATCCCGGCGATCTTCTCCTGCAGAGGGTGCATTACCTCTAGGAACCGCTCCTCCGTAAGAGCACCCTGAATGGTACCTGCTTTACTCGAGCCCGCTGTCTGTTGCTTCAGATGCTTTGCGGCCTTATCTTTCTCTGGCGAAGGTGGGGGTGAGTGCCTCAGAGGCGCTTTTTTCATATATACCTCCATTTCTCGATCGTTCGCAGTTGCCTCAGTTTTTGCTCAAAGTTATATCACAGGATTATGTCGAAATCTAATTAAGGAATCGACCCAAGAGGTTGTAATATGTAGCGGACTCACGGAGCTGTAGAGGGCTGCTGCCGCTTCTCAGGCTGCCATCACGTGACCCTAAAACTCAGCATTTGCTCTTTAAGCTTACCCATTTAAACTTGGTATCCTGCTTATCCCCTTACCTGAAGAAGGCATGTCCTTTTTAGCTTGAAACATACTGTATTTCATGCAATCATGTTTATTATCTTCTGAAGCTTTCTCAGGTGAAGCCTGCAAAAGTGAGGAAGGATAGGTACTGCTAGAGGGAAGACTGAAATGTTTGCAACATGAATAAGGGCATACGATAAATGAAAATTGAGATGTAAATCATATAGTTTGTAATTAAATAATGCATTGTATTACCAAAATTCAGTAAAAGCAAAAAATATTTTTTATAAAGATTTTGTTTTAAAACCGAGGTGTAATTTATAGTATTGACACATACTAACAGTACTGACAGGGCTAACTCTTAATGGCTGGACTTCAAGCTTCCACTTAAAAAAATGATGTTTCTAGTCTCAATGATTCCAAAGTTACAGCTTTCACAATAGGCTAAATTTTCAAAGGGACAGGAATGACGCAAGGTGCTTTTTTCCAAAAGACATGATGCAAGGGGTACACTGTGCCACACCTTGCATCACTCACAATTTTTGAATGGTGCTTGAGGCTGTGTTGGGACCCATTACAGCAGCCAACCTTATTCCTGGCTTGCAGCCAGCCACAGGCAGCATCACAGTGCTGAGGGGTGTTGTGCTACTACATGGCTGCAATATCCCTGTCTGCAAGATTTTAAACCCTCTTGCACTGACCACTAACATCACCCACAGTTAGACCACCCAGAGGTGGTCTAACAGCCCCTGTGTCACATCTGTCAACAAGAGCTACCTGAGGTAGGGTGGCCAGGTGTGATCAGCGGGCACAGAAACCAATAGCCAGAGACAGTGTTGAAGAGAGTGACTGCCATAATGGCACAGACATGAACAGTCTATCTCTTGTGGACATGTGGAGGTATGTATGTGGTGTTGCTGTGTGCATGCCATGGGAATACTGGCAGCATAAGCAGTGTACTTGGCACCACATGCTACATGTTCCGTGATGGTCTGTGTCTAGTGTGTTGCATAGCATCACACAGCCATGCAGACATCAAATGAGGAGGATGCATCTGGTTACCGTGATGACTGGGCACAGCACTGCATCATTGGGGACCCTGTGTCACTCCCACCACCACCAACTCACTGCATGCACTTGTGTTGCCCACAGAGTCCCCCCTCCCCAGGCAGTCATAGTGCTGCCTGACCCTCGCAGACTGTCCTTTCTCATCATCACTTTCTGTTTCTGTCCTGTCCTGGGCTGTGCTACCCACCACCTCCCAACCCGACCCTCCCTGTCCATCATACCTGCTGTTAACAACCTGGGAACATAGCCAACAGGTCTCTGTCACTGTTGGCACTGCTGCACAACCATTACAGAGCTTGCAGCAATCCTCTCCCATGTGCCATTTGTTTGATGCCTGGGTGCAGTTGTGGCAGATGTGGTGTGTTTGGCACCGGGACCTCTCCTGTGTCAAAATCAGATGCAGAGTCCCTGGTACACCAGACTTTGACACAGACTGCCATTTGCTGCAGCTTGTGTTGATATTTGAGCCCTTTTAAAAATTGAGCCTAATGCCCTTAAAATTATATAACTTTGGAACCAAAAGGGCTATAAACTAGAAACTTATTTTTTTAAAACAAAAATTTTGAGTCATCTAAGTTGATAATAATAACAATAAATTTTATTTGATATAGCGCCTTTCATGCTTCAAGGCGCTGTACAGTAAGATAAAAACAACAATCAATAAATACAGATAAAAATCAAAGCAATTCAGGGTACACTTTTCCCCACAAATAGGTCTTCAGTGCCTGCTTAAAGCACCCCACTGTCCTGCACTCCCATAGCTGATGGGGCAGAGAATTCCAGAGGGCAGGTGCCACAAACCTGAAGGCACGCACACTAGATGACTTTAAACTTACCCTCAGAATCTCCAGCAACCCCTCGTCAGCTGATTGGAGCTGTTGCAGAGGGGTGTAAGGAACCAGGAGCTCTTTCAAGTAATCAGGACCAAGTCTGTGTAGGGCTTTGTAGGTCAATAGACCTAACTTAAAGGTGATCCGCCACTGGATGGACAGCCAGTGCAGAATGCACAGCACAGGGGTAATATGAGTTCTTCTCAAAGCCCCAGTCAACAAACATGCTGCAGCATTCTGCACTAGCTGCAAGCAGTGGATATCAACCCCAAGAAACCTTAGGTAAAGGGAGTTGCAATAGTCATGGCGCGATGTCACAAATGCATGGACCAAGACAGGCAGGTCGTGGGACAGAACAAGGTGTTTGATCCTAGCAATGTTCTTAAGATGGTAGAAGGCCAGTTTGATGACTGCTGACACTGGATGATAAAGGATCAGGCTATCGTCAAGCACCACTCCTAGGTCACGTACCCGTTCAGAGGTGAGAATCTGTGCACCCCCCAGGACTAAACCAGAGGGGAGCTCATTCCTTAACCCCTCTGTCCTACAACTCGGGTCTACTACCAAAACCTCAGTCTTTCCTGGGTTCAACTTTAAACCACTGGCACTCATCCAATCTTGGATTTCTATGAGGCAGCTGTTAAATACCAAGAGAGCACTAACCTCGTCGGGGGAAAAGACAGATAGAGCTGGGTATCATTGGCATAGTAATGCATGGGGGACAGCACCGAGCCCTGAGGTACCCCACAAGGCAGAGAGAAAGCCTCGGAAGAAAAAATACCTGAGACAACTTTCTGCATTCTACCAGTGAGGAAAGACGTAAACCACCTGAGAACTGATCCAGACAGCCCACAGATGGACCTCAAATGCTCGAGCAGAACCCCATGATCTACACTGTCAAAGGCTGATGATAAATCAAGGAGAACCAAGATGGAATGGTGTCTCTGATCTCTCGCCATCAGGAGATCATTGAGCACCTGAACCAGAGTAGTCTCAGTACTATGTCTCTTATGAAAACCTGATTGGAGAGGTTCATATAGATTATGGATGGTTAAATGGTTCTCCAGTTGAGCCGCCACAACTTTATCAATAACCTTCCCTACAAAAGGAAGGTTAGAGATAGGCCTATAGTTTGCTAGGTTCTCTGGGTCTAAAGAAGCTTTCCTCAGGAGGAGTACAGTATCACCACCCCCTCCTTCCGGGAGCTAGGAAACTCACCTGAGTCCAAAGAACACCAGACAATCCGAGCTAAGACCGGGCCTATGATGTCACTACAACCCAAAATCAGGGAAGTAGGGCCCAGATCTAACCTACAGCAAGTGGGATGCATCCCCTGGATAATCCTCATAATATCCACAAACTCCAACAGATCAAAGGTACTCCAGGAAATTCTGGGCTCTGTGACACAACACCTACCAACAGCATCCCCCATAGAGTGAAGTTGGCTGCACTCCTGCCTTATGTCAGCCTCCTTATCACAAAGAAATGAACGATCTCATCACACTCCCTTTGTGAAAAGACTCGATGGAACTGCTGACAGACTGGATTGCATAGTCTGTCAACCGTTCTGAAGAGTTGAGCTGATCAGTTCCATGTGACAGAAATTTCCCTGGGCAGGAACTCTGCCTTCTTACGGGAAATTTCTGTTGGATAGAATTTATAATGTTCTAACAAAATAAGGTGGTCAGCATCTAAGGTTGTCTTCCGCCAATGATGCTCTAACCTACGCCCCTGTCTCTGCAATTCCCTAAGAGTCCCATCAAACCATGGGGCCCCAGAGCGAAGCGGGAGGGGGCGAACTCAGACAGGAGCAATCAGATCGAGAGCTGAAGAGACGGTCCTATTATAGGCTGCAATTAACTGCTCAGGATCTGTGCTGGTCTCATCAAACAGCAAGAGGTCCATCACCGCCATCAAGTCTTTGGGCAACACATCCTGTAAAGGGCAATAACTGACCATCTCCATAGGGGTTGACCTACCCAGGGGGGCCAAAAAATTAAACCCAACGGTGAAATGATCAGACCAACCGACCAGTTCCACCACCAAGTCAGAGGCCTCGATCTCCAGAAGGAAGACCAGATCAAGGGAGTGACCACCATTGTGGGTAGCTGAGGAAACAGCCTGTGTGAAGCCCAGAGATGTCATCACTTGGAGGAAGTGTTGTCCAAAAAGTGAGGATTTGTCATCGACCCAGGCGTTGAAGTCACCCAGAGCCATCAGTCTGGGTGACTCCAATGCCATGACGGTGGAAAAGTCTGCTACTTCCTGCAAGAACAGCTTCTCATCCCCTGGTGGATTGTAAATGAGAGCTATCCTGCACCCCACACCAGCTACCACAGTACACTCAAATGACCTGGCCTCCTCAACTGGAACACCAGTTAGGCCCAATTCGGTCTTGAAACAGACCGCGAGCCCCCCCCCCACGGTCCAATCTCGGGCAATGTATAACCGAGTAGCTGGTAGGGATACCTACCTCCAAAATAGGGGCAGCATTCCCATCTAACCAGGTCTCAGTAATGCAAATCAGATCTGCTGTACCCACAAAATCTACAATAACAGCAGTCTTGTTGCAGACAGATCTGGCATTGCATAACAGTGCCGAGTTGGATGAGGTTGGTGAGCCTGTCCCAACTACCTGCCCTCCCAAAATGGAGGTGCCCTTGGGTATGGAAACCAGAAGAGGATCCCCACGTTCCAGACACCATTTCGCCCCAGGGCATCTTCTGGTCCTAATCACCCTAATGGGAGAGCACCACTCTTTCGGGCTCTGCTGTCCACAACCCCACACCCACCCCTGACACCCACCACTGCGAGCAATCCCCAGTGCTCAACAGTGCTGAAAGATGAAAGCAGGAGGGGGAGAGAAGAGAACAGATGGAGGGTGCGGAGAGCAGAGGCTGAATAGCACAGGACAGGGAGGGCAAGCAGGCACATTTCACCAATAATTATAACCAAACAATAGAGAAAGCACACAAAAATCCAAATTCCTAAAGCAGAACCAAGAACAATTAGAATCCTAAAACCTCCACAACAATATAAACTTAAACATAATCCCAACCCAAAAAAGCATATAAAACTGCCCTCCTCCCACAACTGGATAAAATTCGAACCCAGAAAACAAAATAAAATCCCCTCTCACAGGATATAAAATAGACACACATATATAAATTCATCCCCTCCCACAGCCCTCTCACAGCCAAGGGAAAAGGGAAAAATTCTAGGCACTCCCACTGCCCAGAAAACACAAAAAAATCAAAAAACTAAAATAAACATAAACATCAGAAATAAAATAACAAATGAATATGGACCCCCTGATCCTCACCTCACCACCAGGAGACCAAAGAAAAATTAAAAGTCTGGCAAAGAAGGCATCCAATAGTAGGAGAAATCATAAAAGAAATCCACTCGATAAAAATCCAAATGGAAGCTTCAAGTAATTCACCATCGATCAGGCCCCTCACAGCAAAATCCAGGTCCACTCACACTTCAGGAATCCAAACTCCCAGTATGTCTTATAAGGCAAACTTCCTGGTATCAGTAGTTTGGCCCTTACAGTTCTTACTTTCGAGGTTATCCAGAAAAATGAACATAGCAAAGGTAAAAACAGTCCCGGTTCAAAGGATGCCAGAACCCAACCAACCCAGGGCAGGTCACGTTGTGTGCAACCAAATACCCACTCTTGGAATGCCCAGCCTCTGCTAGTCATCTAAGTTGATATAGCAATACAAGACAGTGCTTCAGCTACCATATATCAATGTATAGAAACATAAAATGGTTCACTAAATTTAAGTCCTGTCATTTATAGCAATATGTTATAGTGACATGTATAGATGTAAAAATACAGAAAAACTGCATCATTCGGATCTATTCTTCTTCATCAAATTCCAAGCTTTTATTTGAAAAGTCTTATGTTTCTATGTTTAACTGTTTAAATGTTACAGCTGTTGAGATATACAGTAGTTTCAAGCATTATAAAATGTCATAAAAGATTATTTTTGGAAAATGGTCAGAAGATATTAGTGTTTGTTCTGTCAAAGAATAAACACACTATTTTCTAATTTTCTTTCGTAATGCTGCTTTGACATCTTGAAGAATACAATTTAATAAACCAGGCAGTAGTAGAAAATCTACTTATTTAGTCATTACAATATTAAAAGAGTACAATAATTATACCCACATACCAAATAACAAAAACAGTTAAAAAAAATAGCCATAAGGTAAAACATAGCTTTATCCTTCTAAAAAATGTATTGTGTACAATATATCATATAATGAAATTATTGAATTTGTTAGTGAAGCAACCTTTTCCTTAATGCAAGTCTGAAGAAGGTTTTCAGCCTTACTTGTTCATGCTTATGTTTCAGAGTAAAGAGGTGGATACTAAGGTCAGTTGAAAGGAAATACAGGTTTGCGAGGAGGGGTCAGAGACAAATGTTGCTAATGTCAGCATGCCATTAAAACATTTTTGCATACATTGAGTCCTCAATATCACCACTCCAACAGTCATTTTCTATTGGGATAATACTGCTGACATTACAGAATGTTTTTTTGTAGTAGTGTAGTGCAAAATATTTGGAATCTAAATAAGGTTAGAACTTTCCAGTCATGATGGTTTGTGATTAAATCAAAGTTTACTTTATACCCATTTGTCTTTTTCCAAAACCTGAACCATGGGCTATAATGGGAGGAGTTGAGTTTAGCCACGTTGTTTTGTTTTGCTAAATCAAATAAATCTGTTTTTATCATTTGTTTACATGCCATGTGAATCACAATATTATGAACATATGAATATTACTTGCAAAAAAAAGGTTAATTGGTCAATCAAGTCTACTTATGTTGTTGAGTCCTCAGAAGCAACTAATGGCTTCATCCCCATCCCCGACTGCTACCTTTTCCTTCTTGCCTACCCCCATAACCGTGACCTTCCCCATTACCATCCCACCCTCTTTTGAAGCTGTACACTGTTTCCAGGAAGACCACCTCCTCAAGAAGTTTGTTCCACCTAGCACCCACTCTCTCCGTAAAGAAATGCCTCCTGATCTCAGTTAAAAGCCTTCTCCCCACCAGCGTAAGGCAGTGCCCCCTCATGGTGTTGCTTCCAGTTAGACTGAAAAGGCTCACATTGTCTACCTTGTTAATACCCTTCCAGCACCTGAAGGTCTCTATCATGTCCCCTTTTACTTTCACTCCTCTAGGGAGTACATGTTAAGGTCCTCTAGCTTCTCCTTGTATGTCCTGTCTTGCTGACCCTTAACTATTTTTATCACTTTCCTCTGGGATTCCTTTAGCAGGTTAATGTCCTTTATCAGTTAGATTCTCCAGTACTGTATGCTATAATCAAGGCATGGTTGCACCAGTGATCTGTATAATGGCAGACTGATCTCCTCCTGCCTGCTAATGATCCCCTAGGTGGTACAGCCATGCATTTTATTGGCTGTCACCATCACCTTTCTGCAGTAGGAGGAGTGCTTCAAGTCACTAGTGATCATCACCCCAAGTCTTTTTTATCCTCAGATTTGGTTACCAGGACCCCCCCCCACACACACACACACACACACACACACACACACACCACACTCCATTTTGGGGTTCTTAGCACCTGTGTGCATGAGCTTGCAAGTCTTTGCATTCAGACCGAGTTGCCATATTCTCAACCACCTCTCAAGAATGGTTAGGGCTTCCTTAAGGTCCTGTATCCCTTCAGCTGTATTCACCCTGCCACAGAGCTTGGTGTCATCCACAAACAGGCATATAGTATCCTGCACTTTATACCATCTTCAATGTCATTAATGAATACATAAACATCACTGGCCAAGCACTGAGCCCTGTTGGACCCCTCTGACAATGTCCCTATTGCCTAAGAGTTCCCCAACCGCCACCCTCTTGGTAATATCCTTCAGCCAGTTCACCACCCATCCAGTGAGTTTCTCTCCTCTCCCAGATCCTCCTATTTCCTGATCAACTTCCTATGGGGCACTAAATCAAAGGACTTGCTAGTCCAAGTAATGGATGTTAAAGCAACAGTACAATGAAACTGAACAGAACATTTGACCCTACCATTTTTTGCCATAAAATATTCCAGGAATCTTTCATTTTTTTTGGTGTGACATTTTCAGGTTTCACCATAATTTGAATATTTCATAAATGTTTTCATTTAGTTTTTTCTCAAGAAAAAAAAGTTGGCTGCCACATTTGTCATAGAAATAGCATTGTAGACTTGGCAAGGGTTAGGATCGAGAAACTAAAAAAAACCTCATGGTGCACAGTATTGGAGCTACCTAGAAAGGTAGATTTGATGTGTATGCTAATATTTTATTAACTGCATCTGAAACTAGCTTCTGTAAAAATATTTTTCATTGCACAGCTTGTTTTTTAAAGCTAAAATAATTCTGCAAAGTATAGATCTCATGTGGCAAGAAATGATTAAACTGAATTTAACCATTGAGTCTGACAACACACAGACAAAAGTCTGATTTTCTTCAGCTAGAGTGCAGGAATTCTGTCAGTACATATTTTCTTTACTTTAAACCAGTATCGGAGTATGTTCAATGTGTTAAATATTGTGGCTTGATAAGCCCTAGTTTGGCTCTAATCAAGAAGGGGGGGTGCTTCTTTATATAATCTCACTGTAACTGCTTCCAAATGATCAGCAGATGATCATCTTACTGTACACGTTACTCCACTTTTCAAAATCTGCAAAAAGTTAAACAAGATATTAATAATCTTTAACTAGTCCAAAGAGTTTATTATCTATGGTATTCACCAACTGAATTGGATTGTTTTAGAGACACAAATAATGATGTTATTTTTTGAGATACAGTATTAGTTTCCAACTTGGGTGCATTACATAATTTTGATAAACAATGCAATGAATTTTCCTCTGAAGACCAATTGGCGTGAGAGAAGGAATGGTGATTTCATCTGCATAGGCTAATTATTGGTAATTTATATTGAGAATGTTTGGAGAATTACATTTTTCACCATCTACATTTTAAAAAATATAATTTATATAAATGTTAAACAGCATTGAGCCCAGTTTACAGCTGTATTAACTCCACTGTTTGTCCTAAATCAGGACATATTTCTCTAGAAGATGCAAAACTGTAAAAACAGTGGTCTGTGCTAGAGAAGCTACTGCATGTCTAAAACTTGCCATAAAAGGTGAAAGTAGGTTTTTCTCCTGTACAAATTCCTCTAAACAAGTTAGTAGCACTTATATAAATTGTTTGTGCTGTCATTTATTTAATTAATTGGTCTATACATAAGGGGATCTCCAGTATTGCTCTTTTTTTATTAATGGGAACCATAATACTTCTATTTCAGCCATTGGGGATGTATTTTTGAAAAATACACAGGTTAAAAATCTTGTAAGAAGAGGGTATTTAGTTCTAACTTGGCTTTTGGTTTGTGGTAGCAGAATGGACTGATCAAATGTCATGGCACAACTGCTAAACATTAGCAAATGGGGTCATAACTTCCCTGCCATTTGCTAGAAGGTGTATTACTAATGTTTAAGAAATGCTCAGGCATACTATGTACAAGTAGGAGATGTTTAGAGCTGCAATGATTTGGCTACTGCCTCAGTCAGTCCTTTTCTGAAACCCTAATGCATGTGGAGTTGGGGGTGAGACATCTGTGATTCAAAATGGAAACTTTGTTCAATAAGATATATCTGCATATTGCCCTTAAGTGCATTAAGTTAGGGGTGCATGCTTAAAATCAAACCAACAGCAGTCAAGTACTGGAGGAGCAGTTATGTGCAGTATAAAATAAAACAAACTACACAGAAAAGGATGGAAGGGTAATGGGCAAGTTTAATTTCATTGCTTAAAAATTGTCACAGTCACTGTATCTTCATTAGCGCTAGAATACTGTGCCAGTACTGTGGTAAAGAGTATAACTGACTTCATAAGAGAAAGTGACTGGAGGGAGACAAATCTGTCTTATTAGGAACCATAGTGCTAACCTTTCAGTATTAGGCTACTATATGAGCACTGCCACAGCTTGTACAACTCAAATGTGTAGAGTGCCCACACTGCAATATTTAAATATGTTCCCCTGAATGGTGGTGGAGTCTGCATGGCCCATGTGAACAGGTAAATGAACCTATCCAGCTATGTTCCTACAACGCCATTTCCCCATGCCCCAGATTTACATCATCATGGATGTGAGGCTAATTCTGCTGGCACATGCATTGTACTTGTGTTGTCTTGAAGATGCACTGGGTACAGACCATCATATTATGTGATATTATAAATATTTGAATTTGTTTGTGAAGCAACCTTTTCCTTAATGCAAGTTTTCTGAAATTTACTAACCTCATAATGTCATTCTGATCTCCTAGAGTGAAGAGGTGAATAATCAGGTCAATCAAAGGCAGGTACTGGTCAGCACGGAGGGGACAGAGTCAAATTTTGCTAATGCCTGCATACTAAACCATTAAAAAGTATTCTATATATTATGTGCTGTACTGATTACCAAGCTCCTCCCCCTTGATGAAGCATGGTCTCAGTCTACACTATTAGATCAGTCATGATTAGAGAGGAGTGAAGTCAGTTAAATTCGCTCTTCAAATTATCCGTGAAGTTAACGCAATTCACGGAGTGCTGATAGATCCAGGAAATGCAGAATTTTACCATGAACAGCAGATGAAAGTCCACCCACTAACAGTGGACTTTCATGGAATTTCACTGTGAATGGCAGAATTCATCTGAGAATTCTGCAATTTGCAGATAATTTTCACACTTCAGCATTGAAAACTTTGCAATTTTGGGCATAGTCGAAGTTGCTGAGGGCAGGGAAATCTTGCAAATCTCAACAGATGTGAATTTTGGCCACTTCGTGGAAACTTCACCGGTGGAGTAAAACTTCCCTACAACTCTAGTCATGATTAGGTAACATGCAGAGTCCTCAAATATAAACTTTGATGATCAAAATCTGCTACTGGAAAAATGACAAGAATCCCCCTAAATTCTGTAGTGGTGTCAAGAGACCAGATGGTACTAGAAATATCCTCCCACAAAATACCTGTTCCATGAAGGCAATGTAATCCAAGCCCCCTGACCAAATCCCAGGAGTATTTTATTCCCTTGTCACACACAGTGCAAACAACTGCATAACAGATTTAAATGTGGTTCAGAACCCATCCATGCCTAACATATTCCATCATTCCACCACACCTCAGCATATTTCAATTTAGTAATCTTGATACTGATTCAATACTATTCTCAAATTATAGAAAGATATTGGCCTAAACAAGAAAGGTAATCTTGACTGTCTTGATTTTTTTCTTCCTAAAAAATATACTCTGTTCACTGTACCTTACTTGCCCACATCTTCAACCTTTCCTTCAAGCCAGCTATATGTAACCCCCCTACAAATGGGGGTTCCCAAAAAGCCTCCATGGAGCTTGCCTAAGTGCTTCCCTGCCTGCTGGTGTTTGGCATTTAAGCTGTTAGAATGGTGCTGTGAGTGCTGGTAGAGCCTCCACATACTGTCTCTTTAAGAGCTGTCTGCTTGTAGACATGATTATTGCTTTTCTAGAGGGGGTGGTGTTTCCCTGCTTGAATCCTGCCTGAACTGTGGTGTAATTGTGTCATTTTGCAGTCACTGGAGGCGCAAAGGGAGCCCATCTGAATGATATGCTTGTTTCCCTGTAAACAGTTAAAGCATTTATAATATTGTAGTTTGTCTAACTTGCTTTTGTTACAGCTGGGACTCTGTGTGTGTTGCCCCTCCATTTTGAACCTAAACTGCTGTTCTGGGGCCAATGGGATTAGGGGAGCTGTGAAATAGAGACTCTTTGGACCAACCAGAATTCGGACTCTCCTGGGAACTGGTTTACAATGAGGAGGTATAGCTAGTAATTCTGGGAAGTGAAGTTCTGGACCTTGGCGCCTATTTGCACCAACTGAGAGTTACTGAGTGACTGACAGCTGAGTCCACCAACTGGACCGGGTGGCACCTAAAGAGAATGCTCTGCCCTTCGACTCGGAGATCAGATCAGTTGTGACTGTGAGGAGAGAAGGAGCTCTGTGCTTCTGCATTGTATAGTTTCGCGCGGGAAGTGTGTGAGAGGTCTGAAGTCAGCCTGTTGCCATTGCAAACTGGAATCGGACTGAATCTGAGGGTGCTGAAAGGAGGGAAGGCTGAAAAGTGGAAACCAGGCTCACCCTGTAGAAGACTGGAGAAACTGCTGAATCGTGCTCTGTCTGTCAGGAACTGAAGCTGCTTTGTGAACTCCCTTGTATTTGCAGTAAGTGCAATCAGGACCTAAACGCAGCTGCCTGGTGTAGTAATTTCCTTTACATGTAAATGTGTTGAATGCCTGTGAGAAAGAGCTATTTCAGTTCTCTTGTCACTGTGCGGTGTAAGCTGAAACTAGAACTGAATGTATTCGGACTAAATCCGTCTGCTAATCAAAGCAGTTGAGCCTGGCCCATAGAACCTCATCTCCATGCCTTGTGTGTCTGTCAATCCAGAACAACCAACTGCGCCAGGTTTCCAGCGTCGGGTAGTGTGAGTACAGATCAGACCATTCCCCTGCGACCTGTTAACAATCACCAGTGTTTCATCTGATTTTCTTTATTTAATTTCCTCAAGGACTGAGCCATCCAGCTCCAGATTACAATTGGGTGTTGTGCATATCTTTTTCCTATAGGGCCCTTTCCATCCGCACCTGCTGGCCAACCCCGAGCAATGGACCTGGCTAGCCCCCCCCCAACCTGGGTACCCAGAGTGTGACTTTTAAGACCTTGTATGAGTGCACAGTACTGTGATTTAATTCTGTCAATCAGCTTCATCTCCTTATCCCCGTGTTTCACTCCCCTTAATTAAACCAGATTTGATGTTATTGACTTTAAATTGTCTGAAGTGTCAGTACCTATGTAACGGGCATTGCATTGTTTTGTGTAAGTTGATCAACCTTATTTCACAGAGGGGCCTCCAAGACGAACATCAGAATTGGTCTTGAGGGTAAGTTGTACCTTATGATTGAATCAAGTGTACATGTGGGGTATTGGTACTGTAATTCTTGTGTATTGTGTGGATCGCTAGAGGGATTAAAAAGGGGTCTCAGTGTCCCAGAGGGCTGTGACCAGACTCGACCAACCATTACAGACCCTGACCTCTGGGTGGAGGCACCTGCCATAGATCCTAGGCCCCTCAACCTGTTGGTAGCCCAACAGGCAGGGGTAGTAGCCCTTGGGATAGCGCCACCTGGGGGTTACATATAGTAACTGGAGATTGGAAATAAATCAGTTGTTACAGCACTACTTATTAAGAAATGGTGATCTAAGTGATCTAGAAACACAGAAAATGTCAACAGGAAAAGATCATCGGTCTACCCATTCTGCTCTGTTTTACCCTATCCTACCCCAAGACCTAATGTCTAGTCAGAGTTATTGCCCTCACCTATCCCACCTCTTTGCCCCTGCCCTACTGCTTCCCTTTGTGTAATTATTAAACCTTTTACTAAGTCTCAGCTGCCTTTGAAACAATTAATGGTTCTTGCATCCACCACCTCTGCTGCTAGGCTGTTTCACAGCTCAACCACTGTCTCTGTGAAATAAAACTTTCTCACATCCCTCCTGAATCTCTCCCCTGCTAGCTTCCACCCACATCCCCATGTTCGTGATTTTCCCGTCTTGCTGACTATTTCCTTGCAATCTACCTTGTTCATTCATTTCAGGAACTGTAAGTAGCTATAATATCATCCCTCTCCCTTCCAGTCTCCAGCGAGTCAATGTTCAGTGCCTTAAGCTAATTCTCATGAAATCTGCCTGCCTATGTTGCACCAACTCTAGCCTGTCTTTATCTTTTCTTACAAACTGGGCACAGTACTCCAGATGCAGACTCACCTGTGATCTACAGAGTGTTAATACTGCCTCCTGTCTCCTGCTATAGAACCCCCTCCCTATACACCCTAACATCTCAGTTGCCTTACTGTAGGCCTTATTACAAAGACTAGATTTTTTAAGGGAATCACTTATAATGACTCCAAGGATCCTTTGCTCAGTGGTGACCAAGTTAACCCCCATCCAATATTCTGTTCTGGGGTTCTGTTCCCTATGTATGTGCCTCACTTGTACTTCCTGAAGTTGAACTTCAGCTACCTCACTTCACACCACCTCTTTAGTCTTTGTAAGTCTCTCTACCACTGCTTAACCCCTGCCTCACTGCCTACCCTGCTACAGAGTTTAGTGTCATCTGTGAAGAGACATATCTTGCCCTCTATTCCTTCTCCTATGTCACTGATGAACATTTTGAAAAGGATTGGCCACCAGACTGAACCCTGTGGTACTCCACTCATTACCTCTCTCTAGGCTTGACTCCATTTATCACCACACCCTGATGTCTCCTCCCAGCCAGCTTCCCACCCCTCTAACTAGATCCTTCACTGTTCCCAGATTCACTAACTTTGGTGAAGTCAAAGTAGAACAAATCCACTGCTTGTCCTCAGCCATTGCTCTAGTTACCCAGTCAAAGAACACCATCTAAGACATCCCTACTGTGAACTCATGTTGCTTAGAATCCTGGAGTTCATTTTTCTCCAAGTAGTCTACTAGGTCCTCTTTGACTAGTGTCTCAATTAGTTTACCTGCTGTAGTTCCCTCATTGATCTTTGTCTTCTCCCTTGTGGAGTGGAACTACTTCTACTACCCTACTGTCCAGTCTTTTGCAACCACCTCTGACTGTATGGAGTTTTGAATAGACCTACCAGGGGTTCAGTCAATTCTGATTTCAGTTCCCTGAGCACCCTCAGGTGCATCTTATCTGGCCATGGAGCCTCTTCTATTTTCAGGGCTGTTAACCCTTTTCTGACCCTTTCTCCCATAATTACCACCTGCCCCATGTATGGGGTACCTCTTGCAGCAGCCTTTATGCTACTCTCGGGCAAGGGCCCACTATTCTCCACTGTGAGCACTGAGCAAAAGTTGTGATTTAGAATGGTTGCCTTCTGTTCATCCTCCTATATTACCTTGCCCCCCCCATCAACTTAATAACTCCCCCTCTCATCTTCCTTTTTTCCCTAATGTATCTCAACGATTACATACCTATATCAATTCTACCAACTATGGTAAAATTACAAGAATAACTGGTACATAACCTGGACATAGAGTCCATTCCAATGTTAAACAGCAACTCTCTATTACAAAAAAAACTTAAAAGCACTAGATTTATACCAGTTATGTTATAACTTTATTGTTTTATAGTTCTTTATAATTTTTTTAAACTTTCCTGCTGTTGGTTTTCTAGCAAGCAAGCAATTAAATCTTTATTTTTATAGCCTTTCAAAATCAAGGCACCATACATGGTATAAAATGCAGTATAAAACAGACAATATAACAATTATTTAAAATCAATCCAATTTAATCAGGGAAGGCCAAAGAGAATAAATACATTTTAGCATAGATTTAAAACTGTTGATGTTCAGGCATTCTCTTAACTGATGAGGTAGAGAATTCCACAGGGTCAGTGCTGCAAATGAAAAAGCACGAGCTCCAGATGTTTTAAGACGAACCCTGGGAATCTCTAGCAATCCCACGTCGGCGGATCGGAGAGGGTGATCAGGGGAGTAGGGAGTCAGGAGATCTTTGAGGTAGTCAGGTCCCTGTTCATGTAGGGCTTTAAAGGTAAGCAAACCTACCTTATAGGTGATCTGCCACTGAACTTGTAGCCACAGCACTTAGCAGTACTTGCATAATGCGACAGGTCCTAGTCAAAAGCTGCTGAGAGATTGAGAAGGACCAAGATGGTACGAGCCTTTCAATCTCTCACCATTAGGAGCTTATTTAAGACCCAAACAAGGGTGTTCTCCATGCTATGTCTCTTCTTGAACGCAGACTGGAGGGCTTCATAGACATTGTGCATTATCAGGTGATTGTCCAGTTGCAGCGTAACCACCATCTCAATAACCTTCCCCACAAAGGGAAGGTTAGAGACAGGTCGGTATTTAGCTGGATTGATGGGATCCAAGGAGGGTATTTTAAGGAGTGGTCAAATGACTGCCTCCTTTAAGGGATCCTGAAAGACTCCCTTCTCCAAGGATCTCCATACAATTTCAGCTAGGATCAGGCAGATAACATCTACACATCATACCAAAAGGGAGGTAGGCCCGGATCCAAACTACAGCAGGTTGGGTGCAAGGTCTGGAAATCTTCACAATGTCCATGAATTCTGGTCAGCTGAAATCCGTCCAGACAAACCGGGTGCTCACTACCTCCCATAGACCTCCACAACCCTCATGGAGAGCCAGGCTGATTCGGACCTGATGCTGGCAACTTTATCTCTAAAAACTGAGCTAGCTCATCACACTTAATTTGTGAAAAGCTCTTCCAGGCTGGAGACAAATTGGATTTCACAATCTGTCAACAGTTTGAAAGAGTTTAGCCAGTTGGTTCTGCACAGCAGAAATCTCCCTGGACAGGAACTCTGCCTTCTTACAGGTGATTTCTGATTGATAGCCATATAATGTTCCATCAATCTAAGACTGTTAGCATCCAGGCCAGACTTCTGCCATGCTCTCTCCAGCCTTCCGACCAACCCACCTCAACTCCTTCAAGGACCCATCATACCAGGGGGACCTTGGGTTAAGAGTGAGTGGTCTAACATGAACAGGAGCAAGCAAGTCCTGGGCATCTCCCATTGCATTATTATAGGCTAGTACAAGGTCCCCTGGACTTGTGCTTTCACCCAGCAATCCTGATAGGTCCAGTACTGCCGATAGACCATCTGGGGTAACTCCCCTCGAGGGGCAGTACCGGACCATCTCCAAAGGGGTAGGTCCATTTGGGGTGGGCCCAAAACTGAACCCTATGCTGTGATGGTCAGACCAACTGACTGGTTCCACCCCCAAGTCAGTGATCTCCATCCCCAGGAGGAACAGCAGATCCAATGAGCGTCCTCCTATATGGGTAAAGGAGGTAACTACCTGTGTAAGGCCCATCATTGTCATTAGCTGGAGGAGATTTTGACCAAACTGTGATAGTTCATCATCGACCCAGGCATTGAAATTCCCCAGAAATATCCATCTGGAGGACTCCAACACCATGTCAACGATGAAGTCAGTAATCTCCTGCAGGAATAAACCCCCATCACCTGGTGGACAGTAGATAAGGAGTACCCTACAGCCTACACCCTCACCCATGACACACCTAAAGGATCTAGTGATCCCCACTGGAGCATCCACAAGGCCCAGTTCTGTCATAAAAAAGATGGCTACACCCCCACCCCTACGATCCAACCTCAGGCGGTGAATCACTGAGAACCAGCTGGAACTGCAGAAAAACTGGGCCTGCAATATCATCCAGCCATGTCTTGGTGATACATTCCAGGTCCACTATTTCAATAAGATGAGCTATAATGGCTGTCTTGTTTTTGATGGACCTAACATTACACAACACAGCCTGGGCTGATGAGATGCTGGGGAAGACCTCGACTCCTGTCCAGCATCAATTTCTGGGCCCTTGGGTATGGAAACAAGACAGGGATTACCCCTGTCCTAGCACCATTTTGTCCCAGGGTGTTGCCTGGTCCCTACCACCCTATACATCCCCCCCTTTCCATTCCCCCACCAGGCCCAGCCCTGCCCCCTTCTTATGCCTCCTAGCAATCCCAAGGAATTGACAACATTTATATGTCTCTGTTGGCAAAAAGGGGCAATCAAAGGGGTGCAACTCTCTTAGCCTGGTGGGGAATACTGCCTAACCATCTTTGGACCCTCACTACACATTCTTAAAACACAAAACTATCTGCACACAGCCTAAAGCAATAAAATCACAAATACCATAAATAAAAAATAATAATAATAATAATACGTAACCCTGCCAGACTGTCTCAAAGACTGGAGGCAACTAAACATAATAATACCCACACTTTAACTAATAAATATCAATATTGCCCTCTGACCCACAAAATACCAACCCCAAATCAACAAAAATCAAATTAATACTCAAATAACAAAATAAAATAACAAAAAAAATTTAAAAACCAATCACATGAAACCAGATAGTCACAGTTTAATATAAATGTAGTAGCTACTGTATCAGTGTTAGGTCTTTAATAATCAGGAGCATGCCACAACTCCACAAAAAGTTTGGGATAGACAGGGAGAGCTCTCACCAATCCCTTATAAGAAATTTTTGACCAGTCAATGTAGCCCTCTCACTGCCACATAATCGGAGCTTAATTTGTAACTTTAAACCAAAAAGGAGGCCCTCTCACTGCCTCCTAAGTTAATCATAAAATTGAACCAATCCAAATATATCAAAAGCAGCCATATTGTATAATACTTGCAGCATCGAACAAACAAGCTCACATCCAGTTTTAGTTCCTTTTGGTGAGATAGAGGAGGATTGTCAAAACACGCTGTTTTCCCTAGAAAATCAGACAGTAAATCCAAGTTAGACTGACTCCGCCCGACCCTTAAGCAGCCCCAGAGTCCAAAAGATCCCCCTCCTGGTCCATCAGGAACCTGCCCAACACCAATCAAATAAACCCTGACAGCTCCAGGAGACCTGTATAGATGCCCACCTTCCAGTCGGCACTACCAGATCACCCCAGGGAAGGAAAGAGCTAGACCCGGGATCCACCTTGGGCACAATGGCTTGGCTCATCCAGTCCGCCATGGCAAACAACACATATAATACAGTACTTATTTCACTGAGTCTTTCAAAATGTATCTGACGTTCCTCTGCTAACCACTCAATTGCTGTTTGTGACATCACAGTCTGTTGTCATTGTGACCACTATGATGTCATAAATAAAGGCACAGTGAGGTTAACAGGGGAGAGGCAAATGCTTTCAGATGTTTTCTATGCATATTTTTTAGATAGACTAGCAAGATGTGCTGTTATGAATCATGGAAAGGAACTTTGAAAGTGGAAAGGAATGTATTCTCCAGTAAATTGTAACAGATGAAAGTGCAGAGTTGTTCTTCAAATTGATATGTTGCTCTCTGTTCTGAGAGAGGAGGTTGCCCATCTTCAGGCCACACTGGACAGTAGTAGGGGAACGTCGCCCACCCAGGGAGCACCAGAGCCACCACCACTGCCTCAGAGGTTGCCAAGAAAGTGCAGTGGTTGGATCATAGTGGGCTCAGGGAGGGTGAGGGTGATGGCAAAGAGGCACATCCATTCAGTTGTATCACTCCACAATCCATACACCATTCTGGAAGAGCATAGTTACCTTATGGATGCACCTGTAGAGACTAAGGAGGTTGTGAACAACTGCCACAAGGGAGGTCCACAGGAAGGAGGCAGAGGACACCACAGGGAAAGGAAGCAGATCCTGGTGGGGGACTCAATTATTAGGGGAATAGAACTGGGGGGAGCAGGGAAAAGTGAAGTAATCTGCCTGCCTGGTGCCATGGCTTGGAAGGACAGGAATCACATCCTCAGGCTCACGAGAACAGCTGCATGGGAGATGGAGCTGGACGGCATTGTCCACCTAGGGACAAATGACTTGGCTCAACATGAGATTAGAGCAGTGCAGGAGGAGTTTGTGGAGTTGGGAAGGGGCCTTAGGCAAGTAGCACACACAGTATCCTTCTCAGAGGTGCTGCCTGTCTCTGGCATGGGTGAGGTGAGGGTACTCTGCACCATGCGATTCAATGAATGGTTGAAAAACTGGTGCAGAGCACAGGGGTTTGGCTTCATTGGGCACTGAGGTTCCACCTGGAGGGATACCAGCCTATACTGGCAGGATGGTCTGCATCTGTCCAGGAAGGGAACACGTCTTCTGGGTGATCAGTTTAAATGCTTCATTGGCAAGCTTTTAAACTAGTCAAGGGGGAGGCACTGATAAGCAGCAGGAAATTCCCAGCTTCCACCAACAAAACAGGTTTTAAATGAGGTAAAGACCAAGGTAGAAAGGTCAGTAGGGAGCAGGACTAAATGGAGAAAGCAAAGTCAATGAGGACAGGGATGGTGCTAGCAAGAGGTAAAGCCATCAACAAATGAAGAGTAATGAGTACCAATGCCCATAGTCTGGGTAACAAGCTTCTGAACTAGTGGTCTTGATGAAGAGAAACATCTGGATATCGTGGTAGTCACAGAAACATGGTACATAGAACCATGGCTGGGATGTAAACATACCAGGGTACACTATCTACAGGAGGGACAGGGAAGGTAAAGAGGAGGAGGAGGATCTCTCTACATAAGGGAAGGAATCAAAGCAACAGAACAAAAGGGTAAACGGGGAGGAGAGGAAGCACTGTGGATCAACTTGGAGACAGGCAATGGCACCACAATCCACACAGGGGTTGTATACAGACCCCATCTCAGGGGGAGGAAATGGACAAGGAAATGATAGAAGGTATCCTTAGAATGGCAGAAAAAGGGGAGATATTGTTGATGGGGGCTCTAAATATTCCAGATGTTAACTGGAGTGCATTTGCAGCAGCCACATCCAAGAGTGGGGTCATTCTAGATGCCCTACAGGGGGCATGCCTTAGACAACTAGTATTGGAACCCACTCGGGAGGGAGCAATCTTAGATCTGGTACTCTCAAATGGAGATGGAAAGAGGATCACAGATTTAGAAGTGGGTAGCCATCTGGGAACTAGCGACCATCGAACAGTATGGTTTATGATAAACACAGCAGTAATAATATAATAATAATAATAATAATAGTCTTTATTTTTAATGTGCCTTTCAAAAATCAAGGTGCAGAACAGGTTATAAAATCACACCATAATAAAACATTACATTACAAATCAGTAAAATACATCACATCCAACAGCAAAATGAAATAGTAAAATCAGACCAGATCAACCTCTTCCCCATAAGCCTTAGTCCATAAAAGGATTTTAATGCTTGTTTAAAACCCCCCACTGTCGCACACTCTCTAATCCAACACGGTAGAGAATTCCAGAGGGTCAGAGCCACAAACGCAAAAGCCCAGGCACCTGATGATTTTAAAATAACCCTCAGAATCTCTAGCAACCCCTTGCTGGCCGAGCGGAGCGGTCACTTTGGGAGATAGGGAACCAGAAGCTCTTTCAGGTAGTCAGGGACCAAACCGTGCAGGGCTTTGTAGGTCAGCAGACCAACTTCAAAGTTGATCCACCACTGAACCAGCAGCCAGTGCAGTCTCCGCAGCACCGGTGTAACATGGGAAGAACAAAAGGTCCCAGTTAACAACCAGGCTGCAGAGTTCTGCACCAGCTGCAAGCGGTGGATATCAACACCAAGAAGCCCAAAGTAGAGAGAATTGCAGTAGTCCAAACATGAGGTCACAAAGGCGTGGATCAGCGTAGGTAGGTCCCTGGACGGAACAAGGTGCTTGATCCTAGCGATGTTCCTAAGATGGTAAAAGGAAACTTTAACAACGGCCGACACTTGAGCACGTAGTGTCAGCTGATCATCAAGAATCACCCCTAGATTCCACACCTGTTCAGAATTGGGGAGCCCAACATCCCCCAGGAATAAACCTGAGGGATGGTTTGTCCCCCATCCCCCTATCCGGTGACCAGGATCCACAACCATCACCTCCGTCTTCCCGGAATTCAACTTCAGCCAGCTGGACCTCATCCAACCTTGGATTTCGCCAAGGCAGTTATTGAACACCGAGAGTGCTCCATTCTGGTCAGGTGCAAAAGACAGGTAGAGCTGAGTATCATCGGCATAACAGTGAAACTCAGCCCATACCATCTTACAATGTCTCTGAGGGCAAGTGCACTGCAAACAACATGGGGGACAGCACTGACCCCTGAGGCACCCGACAAGACAGAGAGACAGGATCAGAGGAAAACACCTCCGATACCACCCTCTGAGTTCTACCAGTGAGGAAAGAAGTAAACCATCTGAGGAAAAGACCTGAAAGCCCACAGATGATTCTCAGGTGCTCAAGCAGAACCTCATGGTCTACAGTGTCAAATGCTGATGGCAGATCCAAAAGGACCAAAATGGACCATTTTTTCTGGTTTCTCGCCATCAACAGATCATTGAGCACCCGAACCAGTGCAGTCTTGGTGCTGTGCCTCTTTCGAAAACCCGATTGAAGGGGATCATAGATGCTATCGATGGTCATGTGGTTGTCTAACTGAGTAGCTACTACTTTCTCAATTACCTTCCCAACAAAGGGAAGGTTTGAGATAGGCCAGCAGTTACTGAGGAAATTGGGGTCCAAAGAAGCCTTCTTCAACACTGGTGTCACCACTGCCTCCTTCAGGGAGCAAGGATATTCACCAGAGTCTAAGGAGCACCAGACTATCCTCACCAGAACCAGGATGATAATCTCCCCACAGCCCATAATCAAGGCTGTGGGGCCCGTATCTAAACTACAGCATTTAGCGTGCATACCCTGGACAATCCTCATAACATCTTCGATTTCTGGCCTTTTGAAGAGACTCCAGGAAAAAATAGGGAGTGCGACCGGGGCCTGGTCCATGGCCGTTCCCATACAGAGTGTCGCACAGGTCTCCGCCCTGATGTCTTCCACCTTATCTGCAAAGAACCGAGCGAGCTCCTCGCACTGAGATTGCGAAAAGGCTCTATGAACCTGCAGACATGCTGGGCTGCACAGTCTGTCTATGTTTCGAAAGAGCTGGGTCGGTCGGTTCCGAGCAGCAGCAATTTCCGGACAGGAATACTGCCTTCTTACAGGCGCATTGCTGACTGGTAGAGTTGATAATGCTCTAGCAGTCTAAGATGGTCGGCATCTAAGCTGGATTTCTGCCAACACCTCTCTAAACTGCGTCCTAACCGATGCATCTCCCTCAAGTCCCCATCGAACCATGGGGACCGCGGGCGAAGGGAGAGAGGACGCACACGGATGGGTGCAACAGAATCCAGGGCATTGGTAATGGCCTTATTATAGGCCAGAACCAAGGCCTCTGGATCCGAGCTCATCACAGGAAATTCTGACAGGTCAAGTACCGCAGTTAGACCATTGTGAGTCACATCCCATAAAGGGTGGTACTTGACCATCTCCACAGGGGTAGGTCTACACAAGGGGGTGCTAAAATTGAATCTCACAGTGTGATGATCAGACCATCTGACAGGTTCCACCCCCATGCCAGAGGCTTCCATCCCCAGGAGGAAAACCAGATCAAGGGAATGACCACATTTATGAGTGGCAGAGGTAACAACCTGTGAGAGGCCCAATGAATTCATCAATTGGAGGAAGTGCTGTCCAAATTGCGAGAGTTCATCGTCGATCCAGACATTGAAGTCACCCAGCACCATCAACCTGGGAGACTCCAATACCAGGTCAACGATGAAGTCCACCACTTCCTTAAGGAATGGCTTCTCATCCCCGGGTGGACTGTAGACGAGAGCCAGTCTATAGCCCCCACCTGCCACTACAACACATTTGAATGATCTGGTCTCCTCAACTGGAACACTAGTGAGACCCAATTCAGTCTTAAAACAGACCGCAACCCCCCACCCCTGCGATCCAATCTCGGGTGGTGTATCACTGAATACCCAGCCAGAATGTCCGCCTCAAGAAAGGGGCCGGCATTTTCATCCAGCCAGGTTTCGGTGATGCAAGCCAGATCCGCCATACCCACCAAGTCCACCACCATGGCAGTCTTGTTTACAATGGATCTGGCATTGCATAAAACCGCCCGAGTTGGACAGAATTCGGGATCCCAACCACCTGCCCACCATTATTAGTGGTGGCGGTGCCCTTGGGTATGGGGATCAGACAAGGAAACCCACGTTCTGACATCCATTTCGCCCCAGGGTGTCTTCTGGGCCAAACAATCCCGATTTGAGCACTCCACTCATCCATCCTCCACTGTTCAGACTCCCCACCCCGTCCCCTCCTCCTTTGGGAAATTCCCAAAGCCCTACAATGTTGATAGATAGAAAACAATAAAGGAGGGGGAGAAAAAGGGTGGAGGGCCCGAAGAGTGGAGGATGAGTAGCACCAATGGGGGGTGGGATAATAATACATATCTACATCCTTCAACATGGAAAAGACAATAAAGTCCTACTCTCACAAATCACACAAAAAACAAACCCCCCAAAAATTGAAAACCAAATTTGCCAAACAAAGTTAAAACAACATAAACCAAAAATAAAAAATTAAACCCAATTAATCCATATTTCTCAGAATCTAAATCTACTTTCCGGAACCCAAAAAATAAACAGAAAATAATTAAAAAATAAAATAAATAATAAATACAGACGGGTATCCCTCCTCTCACAAGGAAATCCTGTCATAAAATCAGGTAAACAAAGGAAAAAAGAAAAAGCATACAGAAAAAATTAAAAACCCAAAATAAAATAATATAAATTGGCCAAGAAAACATGTACTCCCACTACAAGCTTACTTAGCATCCAGGCACTCTCACTACCTGAAAATAAAACAGCATACAATACCCCAAAATAATAAAATAAAAATTTGTGAGTAGGCAGGGACTCACATTCCCCACGGACTCACAATGGCCGAGCACTCTCACTGCACGGACAAAATATTTTGGTCCAGAGGGAAGGTTCCAGTCAGAGAAAACATCAAAAGAAACTATAAAATAATCCAACACCAAGGATCCATCCACAGTCTCCTCGATGAGTAAATTAAATATACCAAGCAAACAAGTCATGGATGGACTAGATAGCAGATTGAAAACCTCTTCATGGGTAATCAGGATACCAGTCACTCCCCACTCACCACTGGAAAATATTGCTCAGTTCAGGCCAATAAAGTTAATAACATTAAAACTTAACAGTACCCCGAGACTGCAGTCACTCAGGTCAGAATTAACCCCACAGACTGCACTGGACAGGAGGCACCCCACAACCCTTATCCCGAGGATCAGGGCCCCAGAGACAGGGTGGTATCACGACCACCCCAGCACCACAAGCTCCCCAGGGCAGACAGAGGCCCAACCCTCTGACTGGTCGCCAACTAGCCCCCTCACCCTCTGGTAGCAAGGACCGGGGCCCCCCACCACAGCCATCCCAGGTCTTGACCCAGCTCAAAATCTTCACTTCAGCAGAATCAGGCAAAGCCAGCACCCGATAAAGAGTCAATCCAAATGCCAGAGTTCCCCAGGCAGCCAGGCTCCAACCAAAAGAAGGGAAGCAACATCCAAATGACTGGTTCCCGAAATGCCTGAACAGACCAGGCAGATTTCCTCCCACAAACCTCAAATGGGATAGCACAGCAATCTCCACAGAATGCTGCAGTGGTTCCCATCTGATCCACGGTCTGGTGAGTCCCAATCCAATAGGTTAACAGTCACACAGAAATGATTAGGAAAGCCCCGAAACGTCAAAGCGACCACAAATGTTCAGTGAGCGCACAAAAACAGTCTGATAAATCCTCGCACACAAAGCAAGCAAAACCAGCTTTGTTCTGCTTGGCCCAACTCCAAAGTTGCGTCGAAAATGCCTTTAGACACAACCGGTCGCACTCACTGCAAAGTGTATCTCTACAAACAAACAGAAGGGAGACTTCTGAAACAGTTCCGAAAGTCCAAATCCCAAAACCAAATACTCGATAAAACGAAACAGTAGTGCAGGACATAAATAAAATAAAAACAGACTAAAAACAAATAAAACAAGTAACAGTTAAATGAGAGTGAGACTCGGTAAGACTCAGAGAGAGTGTGATTCAATACGGGCCACATTCGCCATCTTGCCTAGAGGTTAGTCCCACATGGGTCAAAGTCCAAGCCATACAAGACAAAGGTCCTGGACTTTAGGAGGCTGACTTTGCCAAAATAGATGAGTGCCTAAGCAATGCACTAGCAAATGGGCAGGAAGAAGGGGTGGAAGAACAATGGGGAATAATCAAAACTGCCATCACAGAGGCAACAAGCCTTTGTGTGAAGCAAATAAACACAACAAAATGATGTAAAAAAACACTATGGTTCTCAAAGGAGGTGACAGGGAGGGTTAGGGAGAAAAAGATAGCATTCAGGAAGTACAAGGAATCACAGAAGGAGCAGGACAAAGAACTGTATCAGTTAAAGCAAAAGGAAGCAGGGAAGGCAGTCAGAACAGAAAAGGCCCACACCAATGAAAAGATAGCCAACTCAGTTAAGAAGGGGGATAAAATCTTTTATAGGTACATCAGGGAGTGAAAGAAGACCAAGGGAGGGATAGTGAGGCTTAATAAAGGGGAGGGGGTGGTCAGAGGGTAACTGTGAAAAGGTAGAGATCCTAAACAATTATTTTTGCTCAGTATTCACAAATGAAGAGGTGGAGGTACCTAAACCAAACAATAGAAACACTCTGGATATGGGGGTTGATACCAGCTCATTCATAGAAGAAAGAGTTCTGAAAGAACTCTTCAAACTGAAGGTGGACAAAGCAATCTGGCCTGATGGGTTTCATCCCAGAATTCTAAAAATTCTAAAAAAAAACTAAGGGTAGAACTACTGACACCACTGACTACCCTCTTTAACAAATCATGGGAGGATGGGGTGGTACCTGAGGACAGGAGGAGGGCAGATGTTATTCCACTTCGCAAAAGTGGGAGCAGGGCAGAAGCAGGAAACTACAGATCTGTTAGTTTAACCTCAGTGATAGGAAAATGATGGAATCACTTCTGAAGGAAAGAATTGCTGAGTACCTACAGGCCAGAGGGGCACATGACCCAAGGCAGCATGGATTCACAGTGGGAAGGTCATGTCAGATGAATCTAATAGATTTCTTTGACTGGGTGACCAAAGTAGTAGATCAGGGAAGGGCTGTGGACATGGCCTACCTAGACTTTAGCAAGGCATTTGACACAGTGCCACACAAAAGATATATATACAAATTAGCCAGCCTTGGAGTGGGTCCCAAGATTATAGCCTGGGTAAAGAATTGGCTGGAGAACAGGACACAGAGGGAAATAGTTAACAGGGTCCACTCTGAAGAAAGGGGGGTTACTAGGGGGTACCACAGGGTTCAGTACTAGGACCAGTCCTCTTCAATGTTTTTACTAGTGACATTGCAGAGGGACTGGAAGGAAAAGTATGTCTCTTTGCAGATGACACAAAGATCTGCAACAGGGTTGATACACAAGGTGTTGTGGAAAGGATAAGAAGGGACTTGGCATGGTTGCAGGAATAGTCAAATGTATGGCGGCTAGATTCAATGCTAAGAAGTGCAAGTAATGCACCTGGGAAACAAAAGCCCAGGGAAGAGTACACAATGGGGGTGAGATACTAACAACAAAAATGGAAAGAGACCTGGGGTAGTCATATCAGATGATGACCTAAAGGTGGGCAAGCAATGTGAGAGGGCAGTAAGGAGGGTTGGGGGGATACTGGGATGCATAGGGAGCGGCATCACCAATAGAAAACAAGAAGTTGTTATCCCTCTGTACAGACAGCTGGTGAGACCCAATCTGGAATACTGCATGCAGTTCTGGAGACCCAATCTCCGTAAAGACATAGACAGGATGGAGGTAGTCCAGAGAAGGGCAACTAAAATGGTGCAGGGTCTGCACCAGAAGACATAGGAAGAGAGACTTAAGGAGCTTAATATGTATACCCTCGAGGAAAGGAGGGAGAGGGGGGACATGACAGAAACTTTCAAGTACCTCAAGGGAATCAACAAAGTCCAAGAGGGTAGAATCTTTCAGAAGAGTGTGCAAGAACAAGGGGCACAATTTGAAGATAGAGGGGACGGCTCACAGGTAATGTGAGAAGTATTTTTCACAGAGAGGTTGTGGATGCATGGAATGGCCTTCCTGATGAAGTTGTAGAGTCAAAAACAGTGGTGGAATCTCAAGAATACATGGACAAACCATAAGGCAATTCTAGGGGTGGGGGTAGGAGGAAGTAGGCTGTTGGTTAACTAGGATCTGCAGCTTATCCATTAGGTAGGAAATGGGCAGACTGGTGGGCCCATGTCCTTATCTGCCATCAAATGCTATGTTTCTATGTTATTATGAATGTAGTTTTACAATAAAACGTTTCATTAGATAAACCAAAATATTGTTCTACACACAACCTTTAGGTACCAACACAAGACCCTTCTTCAGGTGTAGTGGTAACTAACTAGTTTCTGAGAGCCCTAAGCATTCTAATAGTCAGAAATAAAACAACTGGACATGATTTATTAGGCATGAGGAATGTTTGGCAATCAACTTCACCTCAAAGACAGGCCTGCCTCTGAGGCAGCACTCAGTTGTTATGCTTTATTCTTTCTCATAACTAAGTCCATTTTCTATTTACTATTCTAACTCCATACCACCATGGATCACCCTCAGGTAAATTCCAGCTGAATTTTGTACATGCGTTAGGATCAAAACTCTGTTTATTACTAAAGATATAAAAATGAGGGCTGCTGCCTGGAATCGAACCAATGGTCTCCTAAGCATCAAACTGTTTACATTTCCTCTGGGATACAAAGCTGCCACCACAGCGAATGACAGCTCTTGTCATCTACTAGTTAATTTATGTTAGTGCAGAAAAATAATGAATGTGACAATGTGCTGTCCTGGAGGTAGCCCTGCCTCTAGGGTAACACTGGTTGCATAAACAATATACAGCAGATGAGACTGTCCTGAGAAACCTACCTAAATTTGCCTTTGAGTATAGGTATAACACTTAACTGGTGGACAAGGGTTATTAAGGTAATTAAATGGTTTGGAGTACTCATTTATGCTAATATATAACCAAATTGTAGCTACTTATCTGAGTCCAATCTTTTGTCACTGGAACCACACCCAGGAACCACCACCTTCAATCAAGGTAACAAAATTACATTTTCATAGCACTGGGCATGGGCCACCATATTGGTGCAGTTGTCTTTGACCTAACTAATGCTTTTGACTGTGTCAAACACTGTTTACCCCTGAACAAGCTGAAGAATGTTAGTTTCTTCAATGCTGCCCTGGACTGAACAAGATCCTACTTACTTGGCTGATAAACATAATTTAATGCTAGTGGTATGCACTGTGAGCCCAAGGTTTGTCAACTCCAGTGTACCCAGGTGCCAATCATTAGCCCCCTCTTTTCACAATCATCATGAATGACCACCTAAGACCAGCTTCTGTTCTACACCTCTATGCTGATGACACAGTAATATGTTAGGGAAAAGCATCATGCAGGCAATCAGTTGCATTCCCTTAGCTGACTTCAGCACAGTTTAAATGTGGTTCACTTCCAAATAACCTTTAAACAAAAAGAAAATACATGGCAGTGAGTTAATGAAAAATTAGAGAACACAATCCGCACACAACTCACAATCAAAAGAATCCATGGCAGAATATCAACAACAATGTTGTCGACATCCTGCATAGTGACAGGAACAATGCCGATGTCGGCATTGTTCCCATCGGGACAAAGTGTGTTTCTGCAGAGGGCTTCATCCCTGCACCCCCCATGTGGGGAGCTGTGCCTTCCACACATCTCCATCTCTAAATAACCAACTCTGAATCAGAGTTGGTTCAGGGTGGAGGGCGAAACACTGAGAATCGCAGCAAAAAGACACAAAGCACATTTTCTGGAGCTGGAAGGACACTACTTTCTTCAACTGCGAGCTGTGTGAGAAATTCTATATTGCACTTGATATCTGCAACAAACGTGCACTTTTGCTTTAATTCTGTGGGAGGTGAAACTAACCACCCATGGTAATTGCTTTTTATTCACATTTATTTAGTGTTTAACCAAGAAGGGGCTTGTAAACTCTGTTTATCTTGTTAGTAACTTCAGAAGGATTTAAATACTGCATTTGGGTAGGTCCTTGAGGTAGCTAGATTGTCTACTAGGATTTGCTGACAGTTAAACTATTTTTAAATGAATTACAGTTGGCTGAGGAGTTGAAAAGAAACTTGCAAACTCTGCTTATCTTGGAAGTAACCTCATAAGTGTTTGAATACTGCATTCTGGTTGTCCTTGGGGTAACTGGATTGACTACTAGGATTTTGGGATAGAAACTATTTTAAATAATTTACTGGTGCGTAGGAGTTTGTGATAGTTAAATTCTTTTTAACAGAGTTACTGGAGCTAAGGAGCGGTCACAGAAAAACCTGCAGTGTGAAACAGGAAAAGACAGTCTTTCAAGCAACAGAGGGTGGTGGATCTAGGTTTACGTTTGTTTGTTACAATTCTTAAGATTTTCAGTGCAGGAAGAGTTTAAAGCACAGCTGACTTATTTTGGGCTGACAGCTCGGAGCACAAACCACCAGGCCTGTTTTGAGGCTGGGAAGGTTTACCTGAGTCTGACTTGATGTGTGGATTTTCTCTGTTGATTAGCAGGGTATTTCTCTATCAAATTGTTGTGTAGAGCATCTTGCTTGACAGGAAGGCACTCATTGCAGCAGTGGGTCAGAGCTTTTAGCTGATTGTTTTGCGAGGGCACAGTTTAGGCCCAACCCCTTCCCACCCTCACCCACCCACCCCTGGAAATAGTTCCTTTATACCTGGGGTTCTGACATCATTTCCTCAAGAGTGCAAGGTGCATGTCACTGTCATATCCTCTTAGCACACTGCACTGACAATATAAGCATACACATTGTATATTATAAATATATATTTCTATATTACAAACCAATCACACACAAAAAAAAAATGTGGGGAGTAGAATGTAATGGCTGTGGGCAGCAGTCTTCTGGGAGTCTTTCTGGAGGCTGAGATGCTGCCCCATTTGCAGACAACTCTGCCCTGAGGGAGGAAGTTGCCCGTCTTCAGGCCACACTGGACAGTAGTACGGGGACCTTCCCCCAAGCCACACTGGACAGTAGGAAGGGAACCTCCCCCATCTAGGGAGCACCACAGCCACCACCACTACCTCAGAGGTTGCGAAGAAAACACAGCAGTTGGACGACAGTGGGCTCAGGAAGGATGAGGATGGTGGAAAGGAGGCACACCCAGTCAGTTGTTCCACTCCACAATCCATACACCATTCTGGGGGAGCATAGCTCCCCTATGGATGCACCCATAGAGGAGACTAAGGAGGCTGAGGACAGTTGTCACAAGGGAGTCCCACAGGAAGAGGCAGAGGACACCACAAGGAAAAGAAGCAGTTCCTGGTGGGGACTCAATTACTAGGGGATAGAACTGGAGGAGCTGGGAAAACTGAAGAAGGTGCCTGCCTGGTGCCATGGCTTGAGGGACAGGAAGCGCATCCTCAGGATCATGACAACAGCTGCAAGGGATTCTGAGTTGGACGTAATTGTCCACCTAGGGACAAATGACTTGCTCATCATGAGGTTAGAGCAGTGCAGGAGGACATTGCAGAGTTGGGGAGGGGTCTAAGACAAGTAGCACACACAGTATCCTTCTCAGAGGTGCTGCCTGTCAAAGGCATGGGTGAGGGGCGAGGTAATTGGCATCATGCAGTTTAATGAATGGTTGAAAAATGGTGCGGAGCACAGGGTTTGGCTTCATTGGGGACTGGGGTTCCACCTGAGGGACACCAGCCTATACTGGCAGGATGGTCTGCATCTGTCCAGGAAGGGAACAAGTCTTTTGAGCAATTGGTTTAAATGCTTCATTGGCAAGCTTTTAAACTAGTCAAAGGGGGAGGCACTGACAAGCAGCAGAAAAATCCCAGCCTCTCCCTACAAAACAGGGTACTAAAGGAGAAAAAGACCAAGGTAGAACGGTCAGTGGGGGATGCTGCAACAGAAGGTAGAGCCATCAAAAAATGGAGAGCAATGAGTACCAATGCCCGTAGTCTAGGTAACAAGCTTCCTGAATTAGTGGTCTTGATGGAGGAGGAACATCTGGATATCGTGGCAGTCACAGAAACATGGTACACAAAACCACATGACTGGGACGAAACATACCAGGACACACTTATCCACAGGAGGGACAGGGAGGGTAAAGAGGAGGAGGAGTAGTTCTTTACATAAGGGAAGGAATAAAAGCAACAGAACAAAAGGGTAAACAGGGAGGAGAAGAAGCACTGTGGGTAAATTTGGAGACTGGCAATGGCACCACAATCCACACAGGGGTTAGAGCAGACCCCTTCTCAGGGGAGGAAATGGACAAGGAAATGATAGAAAGTATACTTAGAATGGCAGAAAAAGGGAGATATTGCTGATGGGTGATCTGAATATGCCAGATGTTAACTGAGTGCAGTGCAGCTGCCACTTTGAAGAGTGCAGTTATTCTAGATGCCCTCACAGGGGCATGCCTTAGACAACTAGTACTGGAGCCCACTTGAGAGGGAGCAATATTAGACTTGATACTCTCAAATGGAGATGGAGAGAGGATCACAGATGTAGAAGTGGTAGCCATCTGGGAACTAGCGACCATCGAACAGTATGGTTCACAATAAACACAGCAATAAAGTCAAGCCATACAAAGACAAAAGTATTGGACTTTAGGAGGGCTGACTTTGCTAAAATGGGTGAGTGCCTAAGGAACGACTAGCAAATGGGCAGGAAGGAGGGGTGGAAGAACAATGGGAATAATAAAACTGCCATCACAGAGGTAACGAGCCTTTGTGTGAAGCAAATAAACAAAACAAGACAATGTAAGAAACCACTATGGTTCTCAAAGGAAGTGGCAGTGAAGGTTCAAGAGAAAAAGAAAGCATTCAGGAAGTACAAGGAATCGCAGAAGGAGCAGGACAGAGAACTGTATCAGTTAAAGCAAAAGGAGGCTGGGAAGGCAGTCAGAACAGCAAAGGCCCAAACCGAGGAAAAGATAGCCAACTCAGTTAAGAAGGGGATAAAACCTTTTATAGGTACATCAGGGAGCAAAGGAAGACCAAGGGAGGGATAGGAGGCTTAATAAAGGGAGGGAGGGTGGGCAGAGGGAGACTGTGAAAAGGCAGAGATACTAAACAAATATTTTTGCTCAGTATTTACAAAGGAAGAGGGGAAGTACATAAAACAAACAGTAGTAACACTCTGGATACAGAAGTTGATACCGCCCATTTACAGAAGAAAGGGTTCTGAAAGAACTCTTAAAACTCAAGGTGGACAAAGCAATGGGGCCTGATGGGATTCATCCCAGAATTCTAAAAGAACTAAGGGTAGAACTAGTGACACCACTGACTACCCTTTTTAACAAATCATGGGAGGATGGGGTGGTGCCCGAGGACTGGAGGAGGGCAGATGTGATTCCCCTTCACTAAAGTGGGAGCAAGGCAGAAGCAGGAAACTATAGACCTGTTAGTTTAACCTCAGTGATAGGGAAAATGATGGAATCACTTCTAAAGGAAAGAATTGTCGATTATCTAGAGGACAGAGGGGCACAGGACCCTAGGCAGTATGGATTCACAGCGGTCAAAGTAGAACAAATCCACTGCTTGTCCTCAGCCATTGCTCTAGTTACCCAGTCAAAGAACACCATCTAAGACATCCCTACTGTGAACTCATGTTGCTTAGAATCCTGGAGTTCATTTTTCTCCAAGTAGTCTACTAGGTCCTCTTTGACTAGTGTCTCAATTAGTTTACCTGCTGTAGTTCCCTCATTGATCTTTGTCTTCTCCCTTGTGGAGTGGAACTACTTCTACTACCCTACTGTCCAGTCTTTTGCAACCACCTCTGACTGTATGGAGTTTTTGAATAGACCTACCAGGGGTTCAGTCAATTCTGATTTCAGTTCCCTGAGCACCCTCAGGTGCATCTTATCTGGCCATGGAGCCTCTTCTATTTTCAGGGCTGTTAACCCTTTTCTGACCCTTTCTCCCATAATTACCACCTGCCCCATGTATGGGGTACCTCTTGCAGCAGCCTTTATGCTACTCCGGGCAAGGCCCACTATTCTCCACTGTGAGCACTGAGCAAAGTTGTGATTTAGAATGGTTGCCTTCTGTTCATCCTCCTATATTACCTTGCCCCCATCAACTTAATAACTCCCCTCTCATCTTCCTTTTTCCCTAATGTATCTCAACGATTACATACCTATATCAATTCTACCAACTATGGTAAAATTACAAGAATAACTGGTACATAACCTGGACATAGAGTCCATTCCAATGTTAAACAGCAACTCTCTATTACAAAAAAAACTTAAAAGCACTAGATTTATACCAGTTATGTTATAACTTTATTGTTTTATAGTTCTTTATAATTTTTTTAAACTTTCCCTGCTGTTGGTTTTCTAGCAAGCAAGCAATTAAATCTTTATTTTTATAGCGCCTTTCAAAATCAAGGCACCATACATGGTATAAAATGCAGTATAAAAACAGACAATATAACAATTATTTAAAATCAATCCGTTACTTAATCAGGGAAGGCCAAAGAGAATAAATACATTTTTAGCATAGATTTAAAACTGTTGATGTTCAGGCATTCTCTTAACTGATGAGGTAGAGAATTCCACAGGGTCAGTGCTGCAAATGAAAAAGCACGAGCTCCAGATGTTTTAAGACGAACCCTGGGAATCTCTAGCAATCCCACGTCGGCGGATCGGAGAGGGTGATCAGGGGAGTAGGGAGTCAGGAGATCTTTGAGGTAGTCAGGTCCCTGTTCATGTAGGGCTTTAAAGGTAAGCAAACCTACCTTATAGGTGATCTGCCACTGAACTTGTAGCCAGTGCACTTTGCGCAGCACAGGCATAATGCGACAGGTCCTAGTCAAAAGCTGCTGAGAGATTGAGAAGGACCAAGATGGTACGAGCCTTTCAATCTCTCACCATTAGGAGCTTATTTAAGACCCAAACAAGGGTGTTCTCCATGCTATGTCTCTTCTTGAACACAGACTGGAGGGCTTCATAGACATTGTGCATTATCAGGTGATTGTCCAGTTGCAGCGCAACCACCATCTCAATAACCTTCCCCACAAGGGAAAGGTTAGAGACAAGTCGATGTTAGCTGGATTGATGGGATCCAAGGAGGGTATTTTAAGGAGTGGTCAAATGACTGCCTCCTTTAAGGGATCCTGAAAGACTCCCTTCTCCAAGGATCTCCATACAATTTCAGCTAGGATCAGGCAGATAACATCTACACATCATACCAAAAGGGAGGTAGGGCCCGGATCCAAACTACAGCAGGTTGGGTGCAAGGTCTGGAAATCTTCACAATGTCCATGAATTCTGGTCAGCTGAAATCCGTCCAGACAAACCGGGTGCTCACTACCTCCCATAGACCTCCACAACCCCTCATGGAGAGAGCCAGGCTGATTCCGGACCTGATGCTGGCAACTTTATCTCTAAAAAACTGAGCTAGCTCATCACACTTAATTTGTGAAAAAGCTCTTCCAGGCTGGAGACAAATTGGATTTCACAATCTGTCAACAGTTTGAAAGAGTTTAGCCGGTTGGTTCTGCACAGCAGAAATCTCCCTGGACAGGAACTCTGCCTTCTTACAGGTGATTTCTGATTGATAGCCCTTATAATGTTCCATCAATCTAAGACTGTTAGCATCCAGGCCAGACTTCTGCCATGCTCTCTCCAGCCTTCGACCAACCCACCTCAACTCCTTCAAGGACCCATCATACCAGGGGGACCTTGGGTGAAGAGTGAGTGGTCGAACATGAACAGGAGCAAGCAAGTCCTGGGCATCTCCCATTGCATTATTATAGGCTAGTACAAGGTCCCCTGGACTTGTGCTTTCACCCAGCAATCCTGATAGGTCCAGTACTGCCGATAGACCATCTGGGGTAACTCCCCTCGAGGGGCAGTACCGGACCATCTCCAAAGGGGTAGGTCCATTTGGGGTGGGCCCAAAACTGAACCCTATGCTGTGATGGTCAGACCAACTGACTGGTTCCACCCCCAAGTCAGTGATCTCCATCCCCAGGAGGAACAGCAGATCCAATGAGCGTCCTCCTATATGGGTAAAGGAGGTAACTACCTGTGTAAGGCCCATCATTGTCATTAGCTGGAGGAGATTTTGACCAAACTGTGATAGTTCATCATCGACCTAGGCATTGAAATTCCCCAGAAATATCCATCTGGAGGACTCCAACACCATGTCAACGATGAAGTCAGTAATCTCCTGCAGGAATAAACCCCCATCACCTGGTGGACAGTAGATAAGGGACCCTACAGCCTACACCCTCACCCATGACACACCTAAAGGATCTAGTGATCCCCACTGGAGCATCCACAAGGCCCAGTTCTGTCATAAAAAAGATGGCTACACCCCCACCCCTACGATCCAACCTCAGGCGGTGAATCACTGAGAACCAGCTGGAACTGCAGAAAAACTGGGCCTGCAATATCATCCAGCCATGTCTTGGTGATACATTCCAGGTCCACTATTTCAATAAGATGAGCTATAATGGCTGTCTTGTTTTTGATGGACCTAACATTACACAACACAGCCTGGGCTGATGAGATGCTGGGAAGACCTCGACTCTGTCCAGCATCAATTTCTGAGCCCTTGGGTATGGAAACAAGACAGGGATTACCCCTGTCCTAGCACCATTTCGTCCCAGGGTGTTGCCTGGTCCCTACCACTCTATACATCCCCCCTTTCCATTCCCCACCAGGCCCAGCCTCGCCCCTTCTTATGCCTCCTAGCAATCCCAAGGAATTGACAACATTTATATGTCTCTGTTAAAAGGCAATCAAAGGGGTGCAACTCTCTTAGCCTGGTGGGGAATACTGCCTAACCATCTTTGGACCCTCACTACACATTCTTAAAACACAAAACTATCTGCACACAGCCTAAAGCAATAAAATCACAAATACCAATTAAATAAAAAAAATAATAATAATAATAATACGTAACCCTGCCAGACTGTCTCAAAGACTGGAGGGCAACTTAAACATAATAATACCCACACTTTAACTAATAAATATCAATATTGCCCTCTGACCCACAAAATACCAACCCCAAATCAACAAAAATCAAATTAATACTCAAATAACAAAATAAAATAACAAAAAAAATTTAAAAACCAATCACATGAAACCAGATAGTCACAGTTTAATATAAATGTAGTAGCTACTGTATCAGTGTTAGGTCTTTAATAATCAGGAGCATGCCACAACTCCACAAAAGTTTGGGATAGACAGGAGAGCTCTCACCAATCCCTTATAAGAAATTTTGACCAGTCAATGTAGCCCTCTCACTGCCACATAATCGGAGCTTAATTTGTAACTTTAAACCAAAAAGGAGGCCCTCTCACTGCCTCCTAAGTTAATCATAAAATTGAACCAATCCAAATATATCAAAAGCAGCCATATTGTATAATACTTGCAGCATCGAACAAACAAGCTCACATCCAGTTTTAGTTCCTTTTGGTGAGATAGAGGAGGATTGTCAAAACACGCTGTTTTCCCTAGAAAATCAGACAGTAAATCCAAGTTAGACTGACTCCGCCCGACCCTTAAGCAGCCCCAGAGTCCAAAAGATCCCCCTCCTGGTCCATCAGGAACCTGCCCAACACCAATCAAATAAACCCTGACAGCTCCAGGAGACCTGTATAGATGCCCACCTTCCAGTCGGCACTACCAGATCACCCCAGGGAAGGAAAGAGCTAGACCCGGGATCCACCTTGGGCACAATGGCTTGGCTCATCCAGTCCGCCATGGCAAACAACACATATAATACAGTACTTATTTCACTGAGTCTTTCAAAATGTATCTGACGTTCCTCTGCTAACCACTCAATTGCTGTTTGTGACATCACAGTCTGTTGTCATTGTGACCACTATGATGTCATAAATAAAGGCACAGTGAGGTTAACAGGGGAGAGGCAAATGCTTTCAGATGTTTTCTATGCATATTTTTTAGATAGACTAGCAAGATGTGCTGTTATGAATCATGGAAAGGAACTTTGAAAGTGGAAAGGAATGTATTCTCCAGTAAATTGTAACAGATGAAAGTGCAGAGTTGTTCTTCAAATTGATATGTTGCTCTCTGTTCTGAGAGAGGAGGTTGCCCATCTTCAGGCCACACTGGACAGTAGTAGGGGAACGTCGCCCACCCAGGGAGCACCAGAGCCACCACCACTGCCTCAGAGGTTGCCAAGAAAGTGCAGTGGTTGGATCATAGTGGGCTCAGGGAGGGTGAGGGTGATGGCAAAGAGGCACATCCATTCAGTTGTATCACTCCACAATCCATACACCATTCTGGAAGAGCATAGTTACCTTATGGATGCACCTGAGAGACTAAGGAGGTTGTGAACAACTGCCACAGGGAGGTCCACAGGAAGGAGGCAGAGGACACCACAGGAAAGGAAGCAGATCCTGGTGGGGGACTCAATTATTAGGGGAATAGAACTGGGGGGAGCAGGGAAAAGTGAAGTAATCTGCCTGCCTGGTGCCATGGCTTGGAAGGACAGGAATCACATCCTCAGGCTCACGAGAACAGCTGCATGGGAGATGGAGCTGGACGGCATTGTCCACCTAGGGACAAATGACTTGGCTCAACATGAGATTAGAGCAGTGCAGGAGGAGTTTGTGGAGTTGGGAAGGGGCCTTAGGCAAGTAGCACACACAGTATCCTTCTCAGAGGTGCTGCCTGTCTCTGGCATGGGTGAGGTGAGGGTACTCTGCACCATGCGATTCAATGAATGGTTGAAAAACTGGTGCAGAGCACAGGGGTTTGGCTTCATTGGGCACTGAGGTTCCACCTGGAGGGATACCAGCCTATACTGGCAGGATGGTCTGCATCTGTCCAGGAAGGGAACACGTCTTCTGGGTGATCAGTTTAAATGCTTCATTGGCAAGCTTTTAAACTAGTCAAGGGGGAGGCACTGATAAGCAGCAGGAAATTCCCAGCTTCCACCAACAAAACAGGTTTTAAATGAGGTAAAGACCAAGGTAGAAAGGTCAGTAGGGAGCAGGACTAAATGGAGAAAGCAAAGTCAATGAGGACAGGGATGGTGCTACAAGAGGTAAAGCCATCAACAAATGAAGAGTAATGAGTACCAATGCCCATAGTCTGGGTAACAAGCTTCCTGAACTAGTGGTCTTGATGGAAGAGAAACATCTGGATATCGTGGCAGTCACAGAAACATGGTACACATAGAACCATGGCTGGGATGTAAACATACCAGGGTACACTATCTACAGGAGGGACAGGGAAGGTAAAAGAGGAGGAGGAGGAGCTCTCTACATAAGGGAAGGAATCAAAGCAACAGAACAAAAGGGTAACCGGGGAGGAGAGGAAGCACTGTGGATCAACTTGGAGACAGGCAATGGCACCACAATCCACACAGGGGTTGTATACAGACCCCATCTCAGGGAGGAAATGGACAAGGAAATGATAGAAGGTATCCTTAGAATGGCAGAAAAAGGGAGATATTGTTGATGGGGGCTCTAAATATTCCAGATGTTAACTGGAGTGCATTTGCAGCAACCATCCAAGAGTGGGGTCATTCTAGATGCCCTACAGGGGGCATGCCTAGACAACTAGTATTGGAACCCACTCGGGAGGAGCATCTTAGATCTGGTACTCTCAAATGGAGATGGAAAGGATCACAGATTTAGAAGTGGGTAGCCATCTGGGAACTAGCGACCATCGAACAGTATGGTTTATGATAAACACAGCAGTAATAATATAATAATAATAATAATAATAGTCTTTATTTTTAATGTGCCTTTCAAAAATCAAGGTGCAGAACAGGTTATAAAATCACACCATAATAAAACATTACATTACAAATCAGTAAAATACATCACATCCAACAGCAAAATGAAATAGTAAAATCAGACCAGATCAACCTCTTCCCCATAAGCCTTAGTCCATAAAAAGGATTTTAATGCTTGTTTAAAACCCCCCACTGTCGCACACTCTCTAATCCAACACGGTAGAGAATTCCAGAGGGTCAGAGCCACAAACGCAAAAGCCCAGGCACCTGATGATTTTAAAATAACCCTCAGAATCTCTAGCAACCCCTTGCTGGCCGAGCGGAGCGGTCACTTTGGGAGATAGGGAACCAGAAGCTCTTCAGGTAGTCAGGGACTCAAAACTCGCAGGGCTCTTTGTAGGTCAGCAGACCAACTCAAAGTTGATCCACCACTGAACTAGCAGAAGCTAGTGTAGTCTCCGCAGCACCGGTGTAACATGGGAAGAACAAAAGGTCCCAGTTAACAACCAGGCTGCAGAGTTCTGCACCAGCTGCAAGCGGCGGATATCAACACCAAGAAGCCCAAAGTAGAGAGAATTGCAGTAGTCCAAACATGAGGTCACAAAGGCGTGGATCAGCGTAGGTAGGTCCCTGGACGGAACAAGGTGCTTGATCCTAGCGATGTTCCTAAGATGGTAAAAGGAAACTTTAACAACGGCCGACACTTGAGCACGTAGTGTCAGCTGATCATCAAGAATCACCCCTAGATTCCACACCTGTTCAGAATTGGGGAGCCCAACATCCCCCAGGAATAAACCTGAGGGATGGTTTGTCCCCCATCCCCCTATCCGGTGACCAGGATCCACAACCATCACCTCCGTCTTCCCGGAATTCAACTTCAGCCAGCTGGACCTCATCCAACCTTGGATTTCGCCAAGGCAGTTATTGAACACCGAGAGTGCTCCATTCTGGTCAGGTGCAAAAGACAGGTAGAGCTGAGTATCATCGGCATAACAGTGAAACTCCAGCCCATACCATCTTACAATGTCTCTGAGGGCAAGCAAGTACACTGCAAACAACATGGGGGACAGCACTGACCCCTGAGGCACCCGACAAGACAGAGAGACAGGATCAGAGGAAAACACCTCCGATACCACCCTCTGAGTTCTACCAGTGAGGAAAGAAGTAAACCATCTGAGGAAAAGACCTGAAAGCCACATGATGATTCTCAGGTGATCAGCAGAACCTCATGGTCTACAGTGTCAAATGCTGATGGCAGATCCAAAAGGACCAAAATGGACCATTTTTCTGGTTTCGCCATCAAACAGATCATTGAGCACCGAACCAGCAGTCTTGGTGCTGTGCCTCTTCGAAAACCCGATTGAAGGACTCATAGATGCTATCGATGGTCAAGGTGGTTGTCTAACTGACTAACTTTTCTCAATTACCTTCCCAACAAAGGGAAGGTTTGAGATAGGCCAGCAGTTACTGAGGAAATTGGGGTCCAAAGAAGCCTCTTCAACACTGGTGTCACCACTGCCTCCTTCAGGAGCAAGGATATTCACCAGAGTCTAAGAGGAGCACCAGACTATCTCGCCAGAACCAGGATGATAATCCCACAGCCCATAATCAAGGCTGTGGGGCCGTATCTAAACTACAGCATTTAGTGCATACCCTGGACAATCCTCATAACATCTTCGATTTCTGGCCTTTTGAAGAGACTCCAGGAAAAAATAGGGAGTGCGACCGGGGCCTGGTCCATGGCCGTTCCCATACAGAGTGTCGCACAGGTCTCCGCCCTGATGTCTTCCACCTTATCTGCAAAGAACCGAGCGAGCTCCTCGCACTGAGATTGCGAAAAGGCTCTATGAACCTGCAGACATGCTGGGTTGCACAGTCTGTCTATGTTTCGAAAGAGCTGGGTCGGTCGGTTCTGAGCAGCAGCAATTTCCCCGGACAGGAATACTGCCTTCTTACAGGCGATTGCTGACTGGTAGAGTTGATAATGCTCTAGCAGTCTAAGATGGTCGGCATCTAAGCTGGATTTCTGCCAACACCTCTCTAAACTGCGTCCTAACCGATGCATCTCCCTCAAGTCCCCATCGAACCATGGGGACCGCGGGCGAAGGGAGAGAGGACGCACACGGATGGGTGCAACAGAATCCAGGGCATTGGTAATGGCCTTATTATAGGCCAGAACCAAGGCCTCTGGATCCGAGCTCATCACAGGAAATTCTGACAGGTCAAGTAATCGCCAGTTAGACCATTGTGAGTCACATCCCATAAAGGGTGGTACCTGACCATCTCCACAGGGGTCAGGTCTACACAGAGGGTGCTAAAATTGAATCTCACAGTGTGATGATCAGACCATCTGACAGGTTCCACCCCATGCCAGAGGCTTCCATCCCAGGAGGAAAACCAGATCAAGGGAATGACCACATTTATGAGTGGCCAGAGGTAACAACCTGTGAGAGGCCCAATGAATTCATCAATTGGAGGAAGTGCTGTCCAATTATGTAGAGTTCATCATCGATCCAGACTGAAGTCACCCAGCACCATCAACCTGGGAGACTCCAATACCAGGTCAACGATGAAGTCCACCACTTCCTTAAGGAATGGCTTCTCATCCCCGGGTGGACTGTAGACGAGAGCCAGTCTATAGCCCCCACCTGCCACTACAACACATTTGAATGATCTGGTCTCCTCAACTGGAACACTAGTGAGACCCAATTCAGTCTTAAAACAGACCGCAACCCCCCCACCCCTGCGATCCAATCTCGGTCGGTGTATCACTGAATACCCAGCCAGAATGTCCGCCTCAAGAAAGGGGCCGGCATTTTCATCCAGCCAGGTTTCGGTGATGCAAGCCAGATCCGCCATACCCACCAAGTCCACCACCATGGCAGTCTTGTTTACAATGGATCTGGCATTGCATAAAACCGCCCGAGTTGGACAGAATTCCGGGGATCCCCCAACCACCTGCCCACCATTATTAGTGGCGGTGCCCTTGGGTATGGGGATCAGACAAGGAAACCCACGTTCTGACATCCATTTCGCCCCAGGGTGTCTTCTGGGCCAAACAACCCGATTTGAGCACTCCTTCATCCATCCTCCACTGTTCAGACTCCACCCCGTCCCCTCCTCCTTGGGAAATTCCCAAAGCCCTACAATGTTGATAGATAGAAAACAATAAAGGAGGGGAGAAAAGGTGGAGGGCCCAAGAGTGGAGGATGAGAAGCAGCACTAATGGGAGGTGGGATAATAATATATCTACATCCTTCAACATGGAAAAGACAATAAAGTCCTACTCTCACAAATCACACAAAAACAAACCCCCAAAAGTTGAAAACCAAATTTGCCAAACAAAGTTAAAACAACATAAACCAAAAATAAAAAATTAAACCTAATTAATCCATATTTCTCAGAATCTAAATTCTACTTTCGAACCAAAAAATAAACAGAAAATAATTAAAATAAATATAAATAATAAATACAGACGGGTATCCCTCCTCTCACAAGAAATCCTGTCATAAAATCAGGTAAACAAAGGAAAAAGAAAGCATACAGAAAAATAAAAAACCCAAAATAAAATAATATAAATTGGCCAAGAAACATGTACTCCCACTCATAAGCTTACTTTAGCATCCAGGCACTCACTACCTGAAAATAAAACAGCATACAATACCCCAAAATAATAAAATAAAATTTGTGAGTAGGTAGGACTCACACCCCACGGACTCACAATGGCTAAGCACTCCACTGCACGGACAAAATATTTTGGTCCAGAGGAAGGTTCCAGTCAGAGAAAACATCAAAAGAAACTATAAAATAATCAACACAAGGATCCATCCACAGTCTCCTCGATGAGTAAATTAAATATACCAAGCAAACAAGTCATGGATGGACTAGATAGCAGATTGAAAACCTCTTCATGGGTAATCAGGATACCAGTCACTCCCCACTCACCACTGGAAAATATTGCTCAGTTCAGGCCAATAAAGTTAATAACATTGACTTCACAATACCCTGAGACTGCAGTCACTCAGGTCAGAATTAACCCCACAGACTGCACTGGACAGGAGGCACCCCACAACCCTTATCCCGAGGATCAGGGCCCCAGAGACAGGGTGGTATCACGACCACCCCAGCACCACAAGCTCCCCAGGGCAGACAGAGGCCCAACCCTCTGACTGGTCGCCAACTAGCCCCCTCACCCTCTGGTAGCAAGGACCGGGGGCCCCCCCACCACAGCCATCCCAGGTCTTGACCCAGCTCAAAATCTTTCACTTCAGCAGAATCAGGCAAAGCCAGCACCCGATAAAGAGTCAATCCAAATGCCAGAGTTCCCCAGGCAGCCAGGCTCCAACCAAAAGAAGGGAAGCAACATCCAAATGACTGGTTCCCGAAATGCCTGAACAGACCAGGCAGATTTCCTCCCACAAACCTCAAATGGGATAGCACAGCAATCTCCACAGAATGCTGCAGTGGTTCCCATCTGATCCACTGTCTGGTGAGTCCCAATCCAATAGGTTAACAGTCACACAGAAATGATTAGGAAACGCCAAGCGTCAAAGCGACCACAAATGTTCAGTGGCGCACAAAACAGTCTGATAAATCCCTACACACAAAGCATAGCAAAACCAGCTTTGTTCTGCTTGCCTAACTCCAAAGTTGCGTCGAAATGCCTTTAGACACAACCGGTCGCACTCACTGCAAAGTGTATCTCTACAAACAAACAGAAGGGAGACTTCTGAAACAGTTCCGAAAGTCCAAATCCCAAAACCAAATACTCGATAAAACGAAACAGTAGTGCAGGACATAAATAAAATAAAAACAGACTAAAAAACAAATAAAACAAGTAACAGTTAAATGAGAGTGAGACTCGACGTAAGACTCAGAGAGAGTGTGATTCAATGCAGACCCACATCGGTCGCCATCTTGCCTGGGGTTAGTCCCACATGGGTCGAGTCAAGCCATACAAAGACAAAGGTCCTGGACTTTAGGAGGGCTGACTTTGCCAAAATAGATGAGTGCCTAAGCAATGCACTAGCAAATGGGCAGGAAGAAGGGGTGGAAGAACAATGGGGAATAATCAAAACTGCCATCACAGAGGCAACAAGCCTTTGTGTGAAGCAAATAAACACAACAAAATGATGTAAAAAAACACTATGGTTCTCAAAGGAGGTGACAGGGAGGGTTAGGGAGAAAAAGATAGCATTCAGGAAGTACAAGGAATCACAGAAGGAGCAGGACAAAGAACTGTATCAGTTAAAGCAAAAGGAAGCAGGAAGGCAGTCAGAACAGAAAAGGCCCACACCAATGAAAAGATAGCCAACTCAGTTAAGAAGGGGATAAAATCTTTTATAGGTACATCAGGGAGTGAAAGAAGACCAAGGGAGGATAGTGAGGCTTAATAAAGGGAGGGGGTATTGAGGGTAACTGTGAAAGGTAGAGATCCTAAACAATTATTTTTGCTCAGTATTCACAAATGAAGAGGTGGAGGTACCTAAACCAAACAATAGAAACACTCTGGATATGGGGTTGATACCAGCTCATTCACAGAAAGAAAGAGTTCTGAAAGAACTCTTCAAACTGAAGGTGGACAAAGCAATCTGGCCTGATGGGTTTCATCCCAGAATTCTAAAAATTCTAAAAAACTAAGGGGTAGAACTACTGACACCACTGACTACCCTCTTTAACAAATCATGGGAGGATGGGGTGGTACCTGGAAGGACAGGAGGAGGGCAGATGTTATTCCACTGCAAAGTGGGGAGCAGGGCAGAAGCAGGAAACTACAGATCTGTTAGTTTAACCTCAGTGATAGGAAAATGATGGAATCCTCTGAAGGAAAAGAATTGCTGAGTACCTACAGGCCAGAGGGCACATGACCCAAGGCAGCATGGATTCACAGTGGGAAGGTCATGTCAGATGAATCTAATAGATTTCTTTGACTGGGTGACCAAAGTAGTAGATCAGGAAGGGGCTGTGGACATGGCCTACCTAGACTTTAGCAAGGCATTTGACACAGTGCCACACAAAAGATATATATACAAATTAGCCAGCCTTGGAGTGGGTCCCAAGATTATAGCCTGGGTAAAGAATTGGCTGGAGAACAGGACACAGAGGGAAATAGTTAACAGGGTCCACTCTGAAGAAAGGGGGGTTACTAGTGGGGTACCACAGGGTTCAGTACTAGGACCAGTCCTCTTCAATGTTTTTATAAGTGACATTGCAGAGGGACTGGAAGGAAAAGTATGTCTCTTTGCAGATGACACAAAGATCTGCAACAGGGTTGATACACAAGGTGTTGTGGAAAGGATAAGAAGGGACTTGGCATGGTTGCAGGAATAGTCAAATGTATGGCGGCTTAGATTCAATGCTAAGAAGTGCAAAGTAATGCACCTGGGAAACAAAAGCCCAGGGGAAGAGTACACAATGGGGGGTGAGATACTAACAACAACAAAAATGGAAAGAGACCTGGGGTAGTCATATCAGATGACCTAAAGGTGGGCAAGCAATGTGAGAGGGCAGTAAGGAGGGTTGGGGGGATACTGGGATGCATAGGGAGCGGCATCACCAATAGAAAACAAGAAGTTGTTATCCCTCTGTACAGACAGCTGGTGAGACCCAATCTGGAATACTGCATGCAGTTCTGGAGACCCAATCTCCGTAAAGACATAGACAGGATGGAGGTAGTCCAGAGAAGGGCAACTAAAATGGTGCAGGGTCTGCACCAGAAGACATAGGAAGAGAGACTTAAGGAGCTTAATATGTATACCCTCGAGGAAAGGAGGGAGAGGGGGGACATGACAGAAACTTTCAAGTACCTCAAGGGAATCAACAAAGTCCAAGAGGGTAGAATCTTTCAGAAAAAGAGGTGTGCAAGAACAAGGGGGCACAATTTGAAGATAGAGGGGGGACGGCTCACAGGTAATGTGAGGAAGTATTTTTTCACAGAGAGGGTTGTGGATGCATGGAATGGCCTTCCTGATGAAGTTGTAGAGTCAAAAACAGTGGTGGAATTCAAGAATACATGGGACAACCATAAGGCAATTCTAGGGGGTGGGGGTAGGAGGAAGTAGGCTGTTGGTTAACTAGGATCTGCAGCTTATCCATTAGGTAGGGAAATGGGCAGACTGGGTGGGCCAAGCGGTCCTTATCTGCCATCAAATGCTATGTTTCTATGTTATTATGAATGTAGTTTTACAATAAAACGTTTCATTAGATAAACCAAAATATTGTTCTACACACAACCTTTAGGTACCAACACAAGACCCTTCTTCAGGTGTAGTGGTAACTAACTAGTTTCTGAGAGCCCTAAGCATTCTAATAGTCAGAAATAAAACAACTGGACATGATTTATTAGGCATGAGGAATGTTTGGGCAATCAACTTCACCTCAAAGACAGGCCTGCCTCTGAGGCAGCACTCAGTTGTTGCGCTTATTCTTTCTCATAACTAAGTCCATTTTTCTATTTACTATTCTAACTCCATACCACCATGGATCACCCCTCAGGTAAATTCCAGCTGAATTTTGTACATGCGTTAGGATCAAAACTCTGTTTATTACTAAAGATATAAAAATGAGGGCTGCTGCCTGGAATCGAACCAATGGTCTCCTAAGCATCAAACTGTTTACATTTCCTCTGGGATACAAAGCTGCCACCACAGCGAATGACAGCTCTTGTCATCTACTAGTTAATTTATGTTAGTGCAGAAAATAATGAATGTGACAATGTGCTTGTCCTGGAAGTAGCCTGCCTCTAAGGTAACACTGGTTGCATAAACAATATACAGCAGATGAGACTGTCCTGAGAAACCTACCTAAATTTGCCTTTGAGTATAGGTATAACACTTAACTGGTGGACAAGGGTTATTAAGGTAATTAAATGGTTTGGAGTACTCATTTATGCTAATATATAACCAAAATTGTAGCTACTTATCTGAGTCCAATCTTTTGTCACTGGAACCACACCCAGGAACCACCACCTTCAATCAAGGTAACAAAATTACATTTTCATAGCACTGGGCATGGGCCACCATATTGGTGCAGTTGTCTTTGACCTAACTAATGCTTTTGACTGTGTCAAACACTGTTTACCCTGAACAAGCTGAAGAATGTTAGTTTCTTCAATGCTGCCCTGGACTGAACAAGATCCTACTTACTTATTGATAAACATAATTTAATGCTAGTGGTATGCACTGTGAGCCAAGTGTTGTCAACTCCAGTGTACCCAGGTGCCAATCATTAGCCCCCTTTTCACAATCATCATGAATGACCACCTAAGACCAGCTTCTGTTCTACACCTCTATGCTGATGACACAGTAATATGTTAGGGAAAAGCATCATGCAGGCAATCAGTTGCATTCCCTTAGCTGACTTCAGCACAGTTTAAATGTGGTTCACTTCCAAATAACCTTTAAACAAAAAGAAAATACATGGCAGTGAGTTAATGAAAAATTAGAGAACACAATCCCGGCACACAACTCACAATCAAAAAGGTTCCATGGCAGAATATCAACAACAATGTTGTCGACATCCTGCACAGTGACAGGAACAATGCCGATAGTCGGCATTGTTCCCATCGGGACAAAGTGTGTTTCTGCAGAGGGCTTCATCCCTGCACCCCCCATGTGGGGAGCTGTGCCTTCCACACATCTCCATCTCTAAATAACCAACTCTGAATCAGAGTTGGTTCAGGGTGAAGGGCGAAACACTGAGAATCGCAGCAAAAAGACACAAAGCACATTTTCTGGAGCTGGAAGGACACTACTTTCTTCAACTGCGAGCTGTGTGAGAAATTCTATATTGCACTTGATATCTGCAACAAACGTGCACTTTTGCTTTTAATTCTGTGGGAGGTGAAACTAACCACCCATGGTAATTGCTTTTATTCACATTTATTTAGTGTTTAACCAAGAAGGGCTTGTAAACTCTGTTTATCTTGTTAGTAACTTCAGAAGGATTTAAATACTGCATTTGGGTAGGTCCTTGAGGTAGCTAGATTGTCTACTAGGATTTGCTGACAGTTAAACTATTTTTAAATGAATTACAGTTGGCTGAGGAGTTGAAAAGAAACTTGCAAACTCTGCTTATCTTGGAAGTAACCTCATAAGTGTTTGAATACTGCATTCTGGTTGTCCTTGGGGGTAACTGGATTGACTACTAGGATTTTGGGATAGAAACTATTTTAAATAATTTACTGATGCGTAGGGTTTGTGATAGTTAAATTCTTTTAACAGAGTTACTGGAGCTAAGGAGCGGTCACAGAAAACCTGCAGTGTGAAACAGGAAAAGACAGTCTTTCAAGCAACAGAGGGTGGTGGATCTAGGTTTACGTTTGTTTGTTACAATTCTTAAGATTTTCAGTGCAGGAAGAGTTTAAAGCACAGCTGACTTATTTTGGGCTGACAGCTCTCGGAGCACAAACCACCAGGCCTGTTTTGAGGCTGGGAAGGTTTACCTGAGTCTGACTTGGATGTGTGGATTTTTCTCTGTTGATTAGCAGGGTATTTCTCTATCAAATTGTTGTGTAGAGCATCTTGCTGACAGGAAGGCACTCATTGCAGCAGTGGGTCAGAGCTTTTAGCTGATTGTTTTGCGAGGGCACAGTTTAGGCCCAACCCCTTCCCACCCTCACCCACCCACCCCTGGAAATAGTTCCTTTATACCTGGGGTTCTGACATCATTTCCTCAAGAGTGCAAGGTGCATGTCACTGTCATATCCTCTCTAGCACACTGCACTGACAATATAAGCATACACATTGTATATTATAAATATATATTTCTATATTACAAACCAATCACACACAAAAAAAAAATGGGGAGTAGTAATGTAATGGCTGTGGGCAGCAGTCTTCTGGGAGTCTTTCTGGAGGCTGAGATGCTGCCCTATTTGCAGACAACTTCTGCCCTGAGGGAGGAAGTTGCCCGCCTTCAGGCCACACTGGACAGTAGCACGGGACCTTCCCCAAGCCACACTGGACAGTAGGAAGGAACCTCCCCATCTAGGGAGCACCACAGCCACCACCACTACCTCAGAGGTTGCAAGAAAACACAGCAGTTGGACGACAGTGGGCTCAGGAAGGATGAGGATGGTGGAAAGGAGGCACACCCAGTCAGTTGTTCCACTCCACAATCCATACACCATTCTGGGGGAGCATAGCTCCCCTATGGATGCACCCATAGAGGAGACTAAGGAGGCTGAGGACAGTTGTCACAAGGGAGTCCCACAGGAAGGAGGCAGAGGACACCACAAGGAAAAGAAGCAGTTCCTGGTGGGGGACTCAATTACTAGGGGGATAGAACTGGGAGGAGCTGGGAAAACTGAAGTAAGGTGCCTGCCTGGTGCCATGGCTTGGAGGGACAGGAAGCGCATCCTCAGGATCATGACAACAGCTGCAAGGGATTCTGAGCTGGACGTAATTGTCCACCTAGGGACAAATGACTTGCTCATCATGAGGTTAGAGCAGTGCAGGAGGACATTGCAGAGTTGGGGAGGGGTCTAAGACAAGTAGCACACACAGTATCCTTCTCAGAGGTGCTGCCTGTCAAAGGCATGGGTGAGGCGAGGGTAATTGGCATCATGCAGTTTAATGAATGGTTGAAAAAATGGTGCGGAGCACAGGGGTTTGGCTTCATTGGGGACTGGGGTTCCACCTGGAGGGACACCAGCCTATACTGGCAGGATGGTCTGCATCTGTCCAGGAAGGAACAAGTCTTTGAGCAATTGGTTTAAATGCTTCATTGGCAAGCTTTTAAACTAGTCAAAGGGGAGGCACTGACAAGCAGCAGAAAATCCCAGCCTCCCTACAAAACAGGGTACTAAAGGAGAAAAGACCAAGGTAGAACGGTCAGTGGGGATGCTGCAACAGAAGGTAGAGCCATCAAAATGGAGAGCAATGAGTACCAATGCCCGTAGTCTAGGTAACAAGCTTCCTGAATTAGTGGTCTTGATGGAGGAGGAACATCTGATATCGTGGCAGTCACAGAAACATGGTACACAAAACCACATGACTGGGACGAAACATACCAGGACACACTTACCACAGGAGGGACAGGGAGGGTAAAGAGGAGGAGGAGTAGTTCTTTACATAAGGGAAGGAATAAAGCAACAGAACAAAAGGGTAAACAGGGAGGAGAAGAAGCACTGTGGGTAAATTTGGAGACTGGCAATGGCACCACAATCCACACAGGGGTTAGACAGACTCTTCTCAGAGGGAGGAAATGGACAAGGAAATGATAGAAAGTATACTTAGAATGGCAGAAAAAGGGAGATATTGCTGATGGGTGATCTGAATATGCCAGATGTTATTGAGTGCAGTGCAGCAGCTGCCACTTTGAAGAGTGCAAGAATTTAGATGCCCTTCAGGGGCATGCCTTAGACAACTAGTACTGGAGCCCACTTGAGAGGGAGCAATATTAGACTTGATACTCTCAAATGGAGATGAGAGAGGATCACAGATGTAGAAGTGGGTAGCCATCTGGGAACTAGCGACCATCGAACAGTATGGTTCACAATAAACACAGCAATAAAGTCAAGCCATACAAAGACAAAAGTATTGGACTTTGGAGGGCTGACTTTGCCTAAAATGGGTGAGTGCCTAAGGAACGCACTAGCAAATGGGCAGGAAGGAGGGGTGGAAGAACAATGGGAATAATAAAACTGCCATCACAGAGGTAACGAGCCTTTGTGTGAAGCAAATAAAAAACAAGACAATGTAAGAAACCACTATGGTTCTCAAAGGAAGTGGCAGTGAAGGTTCAAGAGAAAAGAAAGCATTCAGGAAGTACAAGGAATCGCAGAAGGAGCAGGACAGAGAACTGTATCAGTTAAAGCAAAAGGAGGCTGGAAGGCAGTCAGAACAGCAAAGGCCCAAACCGAGGAAAAGATAGCCAACTCAGTTAAGAAGGGGATAAAACCTTTTATAGGTACATCAGGGAGCAAAGGAAGACCAAGGGAGGGATAGTGAGGCTTAATAAAGGGAGGAGGGTGGGCAGGGAGACTGTGAAAGGCAGAGATACTAAACAAATATTTTTGCTCAGTATTTACAAAGGAAGAGGGGAAGTACATAAAACAAACAGTAGTAACACTCTGGATACAGAAGTTGATACCGGCCCATTTACAGAAGAAAGGGTTCTGAAAGAACCTTAAAACTCAAGGTGGACAAAGCAATGGGGCCTGATGGGATTCATCCCAGAATTCTAAAAGAACTAAGGGTAGAACTAGTGACACCACTGACTACCCTTTTAACAAATCATGGAGGATGGGGTGGTGCCTGAGGACTGGAGGAGGGCAGATGTGATTCCCTTCACTAAAGTGGGAGCAAGGCAGAAGCAGGAAACTATAGACCTGTTAGTTTAACCTCAGTGATAGGGAAAATGATGGAATCACTTCTAAAGGAAAGAATTGTCGATTATCTAGAGGACAGAGGGGCACAGGACCCTAGGCAGTATGGATTCACAGCGGGAATGTCATGCCAGACGAATCTGATAGATTTCTTTGACTGGGTGACCAAAGTAGTAGATCAGGGAGGGGCTGTGGACATGGCCTACCTAGACTTTAGCAAGGCATTTGACACAGTCCCACACAAAAGATTAATATACAAGTTAGCCAGCCTGGGAGTGGGTCCCAAGATGACAGCCTGGGTAAAGATTTGGCTGGAGAATAGGACACAGAGAGTAATAGTAAATGGAGTCCACTCAGAAGAAAGAAGGGTTACTAGTGGGGTACTGCAGGGTTCAGTATTAGGACCGGTCCTCTTCAATATCTTTATAAGTGACATTGCAGAAGGACTGGAAGGAAAAGTATGTCTCTTTGCAGATGACACTAAGATCTGCAACAGAGTTGATGCACAGGGTGGGATGGAAAGGATGAGAAGGGACTTGGCAAGGTTAGAGGAATGGTCAAATGTATGGCAGCTTAGATTCAATGCTAAGAAGTGCAAGGTAATGCACCTGGGAAACAAAAACCAGGGAAGAGTACACAATGGGGGTGAGATACTAACAACAACAAAATGGAAAGGGACCTGGGGTAGTCATATCAGATGACCTAAAGATGGGCAAGCAATGTGAGAGGGCAGCAAGGAGGGCTGGGGGATACTGGGATGCATAGGGAGAGGCATCACCAGTATAAAACAGGAAGTTATTATCCCTCTGTACAGACAGCTGGTGAGACCCCATCTGGAGTACTGTGTGCAGTTTTGGAGACCCAATCTCCGCAAAGACATAGACAGGATGGAAGCTGTCCAGAGGAGGGCAACTAAAATGGTGCAGGGTCTGCACCGGAAGACATATGAAGAGAGACTTAAGGAGCTTAATATGTATAGCCTTGAGGAAAGGAGGGAGAGGGGGGACATGATAGAAACTTTCAAGTACCTCAAGGGAATCAACAAAGTCCAAGAGGGTAGCATCTTTCAAAAAAAAGAGTGTGCAAGAACAAGATGGCACAATTTGAAGATAGAAAGGGGCGGCTCAGAGGTAATTTAAGGAAGTATTTTTTCACAGAGAGGGTTGTGGATGCATGGAACGGCCTTCCAGAGGAGGTTGTGGAGTCAAAATCAGTGGTGGAATTCAAGCATGCATGGGATAGTCATAAGGCAATTCTGGGGGGTGGGGGTAGGAAGAATTAGGCTGCTGGTTAACTAGGATCTGCAGCTTATCCAGTAGGTAGGGAAATGGGCAGACTGGGTGGGCCAAGCAGTCCTTATCTGCCATCAAATTCTATGTTTCTATGTTTCTATCGGCGAACAGCGGACCACCACAGTGACCTGGAGAGATTTGTCGCTGTGGTGGACTTCACTGTAAAAATTTCACTGTGCCAACATGATACCCTCTCCTTTAAACAATACATTGACTGTCACCAAAAAAGCATACCAGAGACTGAAGCCTGTACGATTCCAGGTACAGATTTAGTTTATCAGTAAGAACCATAATTGGCAGACTAATTCCTCCAGTCATTGAAATTACAGGACTATCTGTCTTTCTGCTGGGAAAACTGTACTGGACTTTCTGCATAACCTGCAGTATATATATAGCACCTTGAAGTATGTTTCACCTAAGCTTAGCATGCTCTAATGAACAAAGCACGTATCCCACTTCCCATCCATAGAGAGATTGTCATGAGGATCATCCTGTCCGTTTTTGATTACAGGGATGTTGAATATACTGTGGCACCCAAATCCACTCTCGCAAGGCTGCACCCACTCTTTATACTTCTGTTGCTTCAGTATTAACTGTCCCCCCCACCACACTCATTATTACTCCCTCTGCACCTTCCTCTCATTATCCTTTCTTGCAGGTAAGCACCTTATCCACTGTACTAAATTTATCTTAAAAATTCTGGTAGACACCCTCCTCCATCTCATCTGCCTACTTTCCTGCCTTTCTATCCCGACTTACTCCCTCAGCAACTCTGAAACATAGAAACATAGACAATGGTGGCAGAAAAAGAACAAGGGTCCGTCTAGTCAGCTCATAGTTCCCTATTTTCTCAGGACCTGTTATCCATATAGGGTTCTATCCCTCCCTATCCACCCTCTGCTCCCCTCCCTACTGTTACTGACCTCAATAACCACCAAACCCTTCACTTGTCCCAGGCATGCTTGAAACAATTTAAGGACTTTGTCCCCACCACATCCACTGCCAGACTGTTCCATTGCTGTACCACCCTTTCCATAAAATAGAACTTCCTCACATCCCTCTTAAACCTCCCCACCACACACACATACACTCATGGCCTTGGGTTCTTGATTCTTAACTCCTGATAAATAGTTTTGTGTAGTTCACTTGTTTTATCAGGAACCTAAAAGTATTTCTCTTATTCCCCTCTTTCAACTGGTTTCCATTGAATACCAGTGCATGCTCTGTGCCTTGAGATGATTCTCTTAAGATCTGCCCTGTTAGCCCCAAATCATCTTGGTCACCTGTGTTGCATTGTCTCCAGCCTGTACCTGTCCTTCCTTAGGTGAGGACTTCAGAACTGAGCACAGTATTCCAGGTGCTGCCTTTACCAGTGACCTATGTAGATGCAGTACTACCTACTTTTGCCTGCTGTCAATACCCCTTTCAATTCACTCCAGCATCCTATCAGCCTTACTACAGGCCTTGTAACACTGGCTTGATTGTTTCAGGAGTCACTAATGATGACTTTTAGGTTCCTTTCTTCTGTGGTAGTGCTGAGTTTTACCCTTTCCATCCAGTGCTCTTTCATGGTGTTTTTGTTCCCAGTGTGCATAACTTTGCACTTTTTTGTGTGGCATTTCAGCTGCCTATCCTTAGACCATCTTTCTTTCTTTTTTTTTTTTTCTTATCTGTTTCTTCCACAGGTCCCTGGTCAGAAACCATCCTCAGCCACCCTTCCAGTCCCGCACCCTGACATCAGGCAGCAACCTCTTTTCCCCCACTGATTACTCCCCCATGGTGAGGTGGTGAGGAGCCCCCATAGCTCAACTCACCTTGACCAGGATCCAGTTTCAGGAGCGCCATTCGTGGTCAGGGCCTGTGGCGGGTGGCTGCTTCATCCTGCATGACCAGGACCATTTGCATGTTTTCTCCCCTTTGCATGAGTGGGGCATGCAATGACGCCAGCAGAGGGAGCATGCACACATCCACATATGTTCCTTCAGGTGTCTGCCCCATCTCAGACCCTTTTTCTGCAGCATCAGCACACTGCCCCTCCACCTCCACTAGGGGACAGTTGCACGCTGACCATTGGAGTCCCCCCTCCCCAGAGAGGGAGAGCAGTCCCTTGGATGCTCAATCCCTCTCCTCCCCTGCTGACCCCCAGTGGCCTACGCCCATTCCTGAACACAAGTTGCCTTCATAGTGTGAGGTAAGGTGTCCAGTGCCTCAGCCCTTAGCCCCACCAGACCGACTAGACCATCTTTCTAGCTTTTGTAGATCCCTTTGCATCTCCCTGATTCCTTTGACACTATCTACCCCACCACAGAACTTCCTGTCATCTGCAAACAGACACAACTTGCCCGGGATACCCTCTCCAATGTTGCTGATGAAGGTATTCAAGAGGACAGGACCCAGGACAGATCCCTGCAGCAACCCACTTGTTACCTCCCTCTCTTCTGATTTGACCCCATTTACCACCAGTCTCTGCTATGTTTCCTTCAACCAGTTTCTCACCTATCTAACTATGTTCCTAGCCTTGCCCAGGTCCTCCAGCTGCCTCAATAATCTTCTGCATGGCACCAAGTCAAAAGTCTTGAAGAAACTTGAGTAGAGTAAACCACAAGGTAGACCTTTTCTTCCACCTTTATTACCCAAATAAAACTATCAAGTTAGTCTGACAAAACCTCCCTGCTACAGCCTATGCTGTTTACTGTTCTGTAGACCATTGCTGTCTAGGTGGTCCACAATATCCTCTTTGACCAGTGACTCCAACAGTTTGCCCGCTACAGATTTGAGGCTGACAGGTCTCTATTTCCGTGGTTGCTCCTAGTCCCCAACCCCCTTGTGTAGTGGGACTATGTCTGTTACCCTTCAGTCTTTCAGAACTACTGCTGTCTGAATTGAGCTATTGAATAGCCCTGTGGCTAACACGTGTGGGATTCACAACTTTCTGCACAACACTAAAACTAAACAGTTTACCCAAATCCCATCCCCTGAGAAAAGGCTGAAACTACTCTGCCAAAAAAGGGACCCAAGCCTTTTCTGCAGTAAGCAACCAATTCTTTAAATTAAAATAAAAAAAAACTGTAAAAAATGCCACCGGGTTAACCATACCAACACCACCTCTGATAAGTAGCAAATAAGTAGTCCCTATCTTAATGGGCTTAAGCCGACTACCACACAAAAAGGGAAAAAGAGACCTTAAAGTTTTGTTTCCATGGCTACTGGACGGAGAAAACATAGCTTACATAAAGAAATTGTGGTACTAGCAATCACTTTATAAGAAAAATCCTTTTTCCTTTTTGATAGCCCACAATTTTTCCATTTCCACACAAAACCTGCTGCCTTAGTCATTTAAGGCTCCCAGTTGTGACGGGCCCTATTCATGTGACCAAAAGTAATACTAAGCAGTTCAGTCTGTGAGCCTGCCATTCAAACTATTCCAAACAGGTGTTGTCGTCCTGTAATACTCCAACACCAACCCCTTTACATTTGTTGACATTGATTTTGGATCCCGATATCCAGGAAAAGATACCCAAAATATCCACTAAGGCAGGCCCCCCCTTCTGATCACTAAGAAACAAAGCTCACATCATTTATGTAGGCCAGAACCTTAATTGGGGAACCCCCCCCCCATACAACTAGTCCCTTCAGTGCTTCTGTTTTCTGCAACTTCCATAACAGGGGGTCTATCCCAAAAATGTACAGCAGGGGCTAAGAGAACAACCCTACCTAACCACTCTAGAAACCTTAAAGAGACTTGTTAGAGTCATGGAGAATAAGAGTAGGGGAGCATCTCTAATATCCTGGCCAAATACCCCCATTCACTAAAAATATCACCAACAGCTTGATCTGTTTTAATTTCAGCTGGTCTCCATCTGTGTCTCTTCCTGGGACATGACTGAACATAAACAGAACTGCCTATCCCTCCTTTCCCAGTCAACAACAACTAAATATAATAAATAAATGTGTGCTGGAAGCCCTCCAAACAACTGAGCCACGTGGATCTTGCTCTTCTTGGGCTCGGCAAGGAAATCACTCATAAAGACACTGTACATAGTAATTAACATGCAAAAAATAATGGAGAGTTCATTAAAACAACATGGTCCTGGGAGAAAACTGTCTTCATAGTCTTACAGCTTTTAATAAATTCATCAGATATACTTGCACTCTACTTGGTGCCTGTAAATAAAGCCATATACATAATATTCCCAAATTAAACTCCCTATCAGTCACAAAATGATACAGCACTCTAGCACCATAGCAACTTAATCTTCAGCCCTTTCTCCTTGAGCAGTACTTCTGAACAATGCTGCCACCTCCATTGAATTAGTTTTCAGTCTTTTTATTTCAGTTGTACAGCAAACACCAGGTGCAAACTAGTCAAACAGGACTACAAACACCCCAGCTGGTTTCAGACTCGTGTCCTTCCTCTGGGGGACAATGCACATAATTTTCCAACTCATTTTACACAAAATGAACCTCATTAGCATTGATGACATTCCACATGTGAATATTAGTTAACATTAATTAAAGCAATGTATTTTTGAGACTCAAGAAGTACTCCAACATTGCAAATAATAAATTTAAAATATTGCAAATAATATAAATACTATTTGTATAATTAGTGTTATGATTATATTCATATTTTCATATATTATTGTCATTATTAATTCTCAGTGTTGTACAGTTCTTATTCATTTGCATTCAGTGGCAGCAGTCTTTTTTATCTTTTAACTTGGTCTTCATAGCTTTATAGGATTTTTTGACATGCGTTCTTTGTAAGGGTCTATCTGTACTGATTTCCATATTTTCAGTGCAAGAAGGCAATAGTTCATTTACAGTAACTACTAAATGTAAAAAATAAATATGTGCATTAATTCATTATACTTGACTTGCATCATAAATACTATATGCAAAAACTTTCTTTTAATAATATGCAGCACTATCAAATCCAGTTTCAGACCATATAATGTACAGTACATTTAAATGTATAATAGTGCATAGCCCCACAAACCTCCCTTTTTTTACATCACTACTCTTATTTAAACAAGCAACTTCGCATAAAGGACACATCCCAAGAGGCATTAACTTTTCAAAGATGAAAAATTTTAACTAATTTCAATACCATTTTTTTAAATTTTACACTAGTAAAAGTTATTTATACTGGCAAGAGCCTAAGGCCCAATTTTTATTAAAAAAGAGCTATAACCAGACCACATGCTACTCATTGCTCAAATTAGCATATTTGCTTTACAATTCTGTAGGTTGTTTCTCTGACCAAGAGAACTACAACACTAATGTCATTAGTTCTCCTCTCTTCCAATATTACTATCATTTTTAAAAACTTTTTTTGCATACTCTCAGCTCCTGCTAGACCTGAGGGAGAATGCATAGCCAATTGCTCAATATCTTTTTATGGCACAGGTAGACCTTGTTGAAGCCACTTTGATGGATACATCCTCCTATTATGTATAATAAACAACTTTCCTATGATTGCTCCTTACATGTACCTATAGGTATGATAGGTATAGCATAAAGATATTTTTGTGAAGTGATTCTCATCCTTTTAATAACAGTTCCAAAATTATCCCTTTTCAATAAAATCAAAATCAAATTAATTGTCTTTCAAAAAAAACTTTTCTTAAAAGAAAGCTAGGAGGAAGTCATGTTGATGTGGATGAGCCTTTCAATAGTTTCCATAAGTCAATACATCTTGATATATCGTGGGGGATAATCTCTGAGGCACTTCACATTCAAGATATCATGGGTTGTGTACACCTGATAAGTTGCTTGATGCACATATGACTTTGAAAAGAAGTCTGTCCCTCTTCTCTGGGGATCTACTCTCTCTGGATAAGTTTTCTATGTGCATCTACAAAGGTTGCAGCACACCCTTCAACTCCAGAGCTTTCTACATATATAAGCAACAGACATAACAGAATAACATAAGACCTTTCAGTCTCAGCACTATTTTAACTACAGCTACTGCAGTGCAGCCTATGCAGAGATGTGCAATAATTAATTAGCAGTAGAACTGGAAATCGCGTTTACTTAGCGACGGAAAGACTGAAATGTTTTGAGTGAGTGTATGCAGAGAGGAATCAGACTTTGGTACGAGGTGCACTTTCTTCCAAAAAATAGATACCCGGAAACCCCTGCTAGTGGTCCCAGGAGCTAGACATAATCTGAACAACCAGCTTCTAGCTACCTGGGAACCCCTGCTAGCGGTCCCAGGAGCTAGATAGAATTGTCACAACCACATTGACTCTGAATCACTGTTTAAGCAGTCTTGTTAAATTTACTGCTAGTTCTACACAGATTTAAGCCCAATGACCTGATACTCCTGCTAGCAGTATCAGAGTCAAAGCACTGTGCACTGGGATACAAGCTAACTGATGAAACTGCAGGAACCCTGCCAGTGTCCCAGAAGTTCTCTCAAGTCACTCAAAAATCTGACTGACTATGTAAAATAAGCCCCTTCTGCATGTTATCTAGCAGGAAAGTCTTCATACAGAGTGAGGCAGAATGATAAGCGCCTGCCTACCTTAACCAGTAGTCCCAATGAGGCAATATGGCATTCACTGCATGTTATTTTATGACCTCTCTTTTAAATTTTGCCGCTCGTCCCTCTCATGCTTTCAGACTCCATGTCTGCCCTGTAACACTGCGAGACTTCAATTCATGCAATAACGACTCCTCCTATCTCAGGCAGCAGCTAGATCTCGCGTGTCTTGCCACCCATGCTGCTCTCAGCAGAGCTATTCTCACGCTACTTGTGGCTGCCATCTTATGAACGGAAAGTAGGGAGCAACCATTTAGAAATGCTTCCTACTCCCCAGTAATCATGAGATTGTTCTTTATGTGAAAATGTCTCACTGCAATATAAAATAAACACAGTACAAAATGCTACAGTTAGCGAAAAGATCCATGCTTAAGTATGACAACGGGACCCAATTCGCATTCCAAACCGAGTACCTCCGAAAATATGTTAGCAGGGGAAAGCACCCTCAGATACAGATTTCTAAAGAGACAGTCACATAAAACTTCTCTGTTGTCCCCCATCTTAAAGCTATACCACCACTACCATGCAAGGGTGGGGGGGGGCATAAAGTATAGACAGCAACCAAGAAAAATATTTTGATAATATATAAATAACTTTATCATAGAAAAATATTGTTTTATAATATATACAACATAATAAAACAGTACATAATACAATTAATACATTCAAGCCCCTAACAAATTCATATTATGTCCCATCTATCAACAGATTGCAATGGCTAAAACTAAGAGCTGCAGACACTGCAACGTCCCCCTTTCACCAAAGCAGCTGGGCAAAATATGTACATCTTGTGCAGAAGATGCACCTACCCCATCAGATTTAGAGGACCCTGGGAAAGGCACCAGTGGGAACTCACACAAAACAATAGACACAGCACCCCCCCAAAAAAAACAACACCAAGTCCGGCCAAGATTTGGATGCTACTGTAATTTTACTGCAAAACAATCAACTCATGCAGGCACAACAAAAGACGCTGCCATGCTTCAAAAACTCAATGAGTTGGCGGCACCAAAACCTCTCACCCCAATACCTACCAAAAAAGGGGTTATGTCTCCAGGAGTGGACACACAATCCACCCCAATGGGCAACAACAATATTTCAGAGGATGAAGGGGAAGTAGAGCAAGTGGGGGAAGCAGAGGTTGACCCACAATCACTTACAGCAAAATGGTGCTTTCCGGATCAAATACCAACTCTGGTCCGCAACATTATGGTGACAGTGGGCTTCGATACACCCATGCCAGCCCCATCATTAAAACTGGTCCCATCATTGCAACCATCAGCAAAGCAAGCTGATGTGTTCCCAGTGTGCAAATCCATAGATGAGGTGGTTGTCAAAGAATGGGAATCTACAGAACCTGCTCACATCCCAGAGCGCAGGTCATGGAACAAGATGTACTCCCTTCAGGCAGACAAACTGGCCCTGTGGTGCACACCACCGACAATAGGCCCCCAAATAGCCTCCTTAAATAAAAAAGATAGTACTACCTATTGAGTCAGCATCGGGCCTCAAGGACCCTATAGACTGTAAACTAGAGGACATCCTAAAGAAAAACACAGAACTTGCGAGATTAGGTGCCAGAGCTGCCACTATGGCCATATACACAACAAGAGCCAAGTTGACATGGCTACAAGAAGTAATAAAAAAATTACCACCCTAAATCCATGGAGGCACAACTCCTTGACAATGCCATACTCTCCACAAAGTACCTAGCGGACATGACAGTCAATTCTCTCAAGATTAACGCACGCTCTGCAGTGCTAATCAATCGAGCCCATCGGCCCCTATGGATGAAATTATGGAATGCTGATAATGAGTCTAAAGCAACACTCCATAAGTTACCCTTCAAGGGCACTCTATTGTTCAGTAGGAGATGGAAAAATACCTGAAAGGCAAAGAGGAAGGAAAAACCCTAACCAAGGATCAGGCCAATAGATTTACCTATCTCCCTGCCAGCCAAAGATATTGATCCCATTCCTTTTGAGACAAGAGAGGGGGGACTTATAACCACAAGGGCAACAACTACAGACAACCATACCTTCCCTCCAGCCACTACATCAGATTACGGGGAAGTGGAGAATCACACAGAGGCAGGGGAAACTACACCTGCAGATCACAATCCAAACAATGACTATCCACACTGCTGCGGATACCAAAACACTCCCATGGGTGCATGACTCTTGGAATTCGCCCACGCATGAGAAAGAACAACAGAGGACAGATGGGTACCAGAGATAATAAGGAAGGGATATGCAATAAAACTAATACAATGTCTGAGCCTAGGGAGACTCATCATATCCCCAGTGCCCAGACCCAAGGTCACTCCAACCCAAGTTCAGAAGCTGATAAAAGACCTTATGCACAACAACGCCATAGCAGAGGTATCCAAAACTGAAGAAGGGAAAGGAATATATTCCATCTTCTTCAAGGTCCCAAAAAAAAACGGGCAGACTAAGACCAGTACTAGACCTCAAATATTTAAACAAATCAGTACAGTACAAACCCTTCAAGATGGAAACAATTAGATCGACCCTGAGAGTTCAGACCAGGCAACTACCTAACCTCAATAGATTTGAAGGATGCCTACCTGCACATCCCAATACAGCCATCCCACTACAAATCTCTACAATTCCACATACTGTGAAAATATTACCAGTACCATGTCCTACCATTCAGGCTAGCATCAGCACCGAGAGTATTCACAAAAGTAATGGTAGTGCTGGCAGCAAAACTGAGAGAAAAAGGTATTCACGTAGTACCATACTTAGATGACTGGCTCATCAGAACCAGATCAGAAAAACAATCCTTAAGAGAAACAAACAAAGTGGTAAAATGTCTACAAGATCACGGCTAGGTAATAAACTATTCAAAGTGCTGCCTCTCACCCAGCCAGTCTATAGAACATCTTGGCACATTGATAGACACCACACTGGGCCTAGTATAGCCTTCAGAACACAGAGTGAGAAATATCATCAGAGTAACCACACTGCTAAAAAACACAAAAGAACCATCACTACTACTCACATCACAAGTCCTGGGGCTAATGTTATCACCCATATACAGTCCCTTGGGCCAGATGGAACATGAGACACCTCATGTCATTCCTAATAAAACAGGGTCCCACTTATGAAATCGACCTGACACAAAAGTCAGACTCCCAGAGGCCATACAAAAAAGCGTATCATGGTAGACAAACAGACTCAAACTCACACAGGGAATGCCCCTAGACATTCAGCTAGAGGTCATTATAGAAACAGATGCAAGCCTCACAGGCTGGGTAGCTGTCCTGGGCTTTCAGTCGGCTCAAAGAAGATGGTCATTACAAGAGTCAAAACTCTCAATAAACATACTGGAAATGAGAGCAGTGTTCCTTGCCCTCCTACATTTCAACAAACAGGTTCAGAACAAGCACATACTAATAAGATCAGACAACCAGGTGACAGTGTCGTACATAAACAATCAAGTGAGAACCAGGAGTAGAGCGATGCTCAGAGAGACATCAAAGCTCATGCCTTGGGCACAGAAAAACCCTCAAATCCATATCAGAAATTCGCCTCACAGGAAAATTATACACAAGGGCAGACTGGCTCAGCTGCCAACAGATTCACCAAGGGGAATGGTAATTACACCCACAGGTCTTTGCCCAAATCAACAGGAGATGGGGTCTGGTAGAACTGGACTTGATGCATCCAGCAGAAACAATCAGTGCCCCAAGTTCTGGTCCAGATACAAGGACCAGCATGCCCTAGGAGTGGATAAGCTGACAGGGCATTGGACATTCAACATCGCATACATCTTCCCACCGTTACCTTTAATACCCCAAGTTCTGAAGAAAATACGCATTGCCAGAGCCAGAGTAATACTTATAACACCACATTGGCCTTGCAGGTCCTGGTTCAAGATGATAGTATCAATGTCGCTGAACCAACCCTGCAGACTACCCAACAGGCATGATCTCCTGAGACAAGGGCCAATATTTAGCACAAACCCGCTACACCTGCAGTTGATCCTGGCTCCTGAAAGGGAGAGACTGTTAGAAGCACCCGACGGTAATTACTACCATGACAGTGTCTACGTGTGCATCCACCACAAGCACCTATCAGCGACACTGGAGCGAGTTCACAAAATGGTGCATCCACCATAAAATAGAACCCAAACTCTGCTCTATAGTGGACATACTGCTATTCCTCCAGAAAGGACTGAATCTGGGCCTGTCACCTGCATTGCTTAGAGTCCAGGTGGCCACCGTAGGAGCAGCAAGACGACAGATACAGGTAACAACACCAGGCTCACACCAAGATATTGTTCACTTCATAAAAGCTGCCAAAAATATACGCCCAGAAATAAAAAACATACTAGCACCATGGGACCTAAACTTGGTCCTAAGAGCCATGACAGACATGCGTTTTGAATCACTAGAATTGATAGATGTCAAATGGTTAAATCTAAAAACAATATTCCTTATGGCAATCTGTTCACCCCGAAGAGTGGGAGAACTGCAAGCCCTGTCATGTAGATACCCTTTGATGATATTTTACAGCGATAGGATAACTTTCAGACCCATCCTATCTTTCATTCCTAAAGTGGCCTTATCCTTCCGCCTCAATCAGACAATTGAGATACCAGACGAACTTCCACCTGTGGAATTACAAAAGGAATCCCAGTTACAAACACTGGGAATGAAAAAACTACTGAAAATGTACATCACACACAGAGAATAAGTGCACAAATCTGACAAACTCTTCATCACTGTGCAGGGCAAAATAAGAGGTTTACCAGCCTCAGAGTCTTACGTCACCAATCACCTTAAAATAGCAATTTCAGAATAATACAGGGCCACTAGTACTGTGGTACCCATGGGCCTAAAAGCCCACTCTACCAGAGCAGTCGCAACTTCATGGGCAGAAAAGAATATGGCCACCGCAGAAGAAATATGTGCAGCAGCAACATGGTCCTCATTATACACCTTCACTCAACATTACTGAGTGGATGTATCACAGGACACTAAAACGAACTTTGGCCGCTCAGTTCTCATGGTGGCAAGCTCCAATAACATAATAAAAGACACATCTGCCCCACCCGGGGATATGGGTGCTGCTTTTTAGGAACCCATGATGTCATGAATGTGGAGTGCCTCAGAGATTATTCCCCACAATGGCAGTTTACTCACCTGGTAAAGGTGATTGTTGGGGGACTGTATCTCTGAGGCATTCCACATCCCACTCTACAGACGTGTAATCCAAATATAAGTATGATATTATGTTCTGGCATGCCTTAGGAGCCTGTGCTTCTTTATTAGAATGTATTAATAGGAAATAAACTGTTCTTGCTATTAAGCTCCATTGGGTAGACAATCTATGATTCATAACCACAAAACAGCATTACTAGAATTTCTTTGCAGATACAGCTTTGGAATTACATCAAACTGATCCAGAGAGATCAGATCCCTAGAGAAGAGGGATGGACTTCTTTTTGAAGTCACATGTGCATCAAGCAACCTATCAGGTGTACACAACCCATGATGTCATGAATGTGGAGTGCCTCAGAGATATATTCCTCAACAATCACCTTTACCAGGTGAGTAAACTACCATTGTTTTGAACATTTCTAAACTAATATGAATATATTATGTTGCTATATCACCTATATATCAAGATATCATTATGCAGTTTTATCTCTAGATATACATGCTATCCAATGGGAACAAGCACTTTGTGTGATATTGCACAGTTTACTGGGTGACAAATTTGGGCAATCGCCATTGGATTACACTGAGTTTATGCAGTATTCTGCAAGATATCACAGCAAAAACTGTGGAAGAAAATATTATAACAAAACAAGTAGAAGTAACCAACTTGGAAGGGTTTGAGCACATTTTGATTAAAATTACCCAAGCATTCAGTGCCAAAAATCATCATTGGGGTATTATATAGACCATTCTCACTTACCAAGCAGGAGGATAAAGCACTCTATGAATATATAGAAACCTTGATTGCACCAGAAAATATTATCTTATTAGGGAATTTTAATTTACCTGGTATCAACTGGATAAACCATAAAGCAAAATCCCTGGTAGAAATATGATATATGGAAGCCTTTAATTTAGCTGGATTGGAGCAGTATGTACTAGATATGACAAGGGGGGGGGAAATATACTGGACCTTGTACTGAGCAACATGGGTGACAAAATACAGTGGTGTAGTGTTACCACCCCTCTCGGCACTAGTGATCATGCCATGATAAGATTCAACGTGGTGGGGCAAGTGGTCAGAGCTACAGGAAACATGGAAATCAGAAATTATGACAAAGCTGATTTCAATAAAATAAGGATTGATATCATGGGATGGAATTGGAATGATGACTTTTTAAAATAGATCATTACAAGAAATGTGGGAGATATTGCAAGGAAAAACTAACTACCTGGTCAATAAATATATACCCATGAAAAAGAAATACAACAGGTCAGGGAAAATCCCAACATGGATGACGTACAGAGGCAAGTGTCTGATTAAAAAAAAAGGAAGGCATATGTGAGGGCTAGAAGTAACATACACTCAAAAAACTGGGATAAATACAGACAGGTGTTAAAAGAAACAAGAAAAGCAATAAATAGTGCCAGGAAGAGTTATGAGTTGAAATTGGCTAGTAAGGAAAAGGCTAATTATAAATCCTTTTATAATTACAACCGCATTAGAAAATGGGCGAGTAAAACCTAGCATCCTGATTGGCTAGGATGCTGAACTAAGCTGGTGGGTATTTCTCGATAGAGCCCTCTAAAAAGTAAGTGCCAATTCGGGGTGCCCCATTACTTAAAATATTATTGGGCACGGCGAACTTTCAGACTCCCTAACCACCATGTTTATCATCTCGCTTAGCGAGATTCATGTGAGCAAGTCGGCAGCCCGGCTCTGTATCCCCACTCCCACACAAACGTAAACAGTTTTCAGCCACAAGAAGTATTTTTTTTTTTCAGTTTATTTTAAAATCAATAGTGCTGGCATGTCATATGCTCGGTGCTAGTGGAATAGCTTCTCCCAGATCACCTTGCCTCTAACTCCACTTAACCCCCCAAAAAAAAAACAAAACATACAAATATGGGTTTTTTGGGGTTTTTTTTACTCTATGCAACCCGGTACCTTAATTTGTTTTTTTTCCCCAGTCATCACCTTCTGAAATGCTTCGCCATGTGCACAAAAGTTCAGAGCTGCGCCATACATTTCCTAATGAAAGGGTGGGGGGGGGTGTCAGCTTGCTGATATAAATCCAGTATAGAAAAACCTGGGGAAAAACCACCCTCATCACAAAATATATAAAACAAATGGAGTTCTAGGGTTATGCTCTTGTTACCTCTGACTTAAAGTCCCCATGGCAACATATAGAAATGCAGGGGCTAAAACACAGAGAGTACTGCTTTTAAAACAATAGCTACAGTGCCCTCTAGTGTCAGTACTAGCAATATACATACATCATTAAAGAAAATTCTAAGGTGGAGGAACTATTTTATAACAAAAGTTACTTTAAAAAAATTTTTTCTTAACTTTTTTTTATTAAACTTATGTTTTTTCACAGTGATCATTTTCTAAGCGCAATAATACCCTCCAGGGTGGGCGGTATTGGGGAATACCAGACCTTCCAGGGGCTATAAGGCCCTCCACCTGCGGCGTCGGGCATCATTATGCCCTTGGGTGGTCCAGTATTCCCCAATACCGCCCACCCTGTCGGGTATTATTGCTTACATAGAAAAGGAGGAATAAAAACTGTAGGCCCACTAAAAGACCTAGATAGGAACCTAGCAAATAATAACACCCAGATGGCCAACAGGTTTAATATCTACTTTACATTAATCTACAATAAAAAAAAATCAAGGTACTAAGGAACATTTAGATAATGCCACTGATAAGAAGATCATACTAGAGGTCAAGGGCATTAAAAAAAGACTGCTTAAATTAGATCAGAGCAAACCTTAGGGCCCGGATGGGTTGCACCCAAGAGTGATCAGGGAGTTGGCAGAGGTACTAGCTGGACCACTGACAGCACTGTTCCAGGTATCTCTGGACAGGTGTGAGGTTATTGATGTTTTGAGGGAGGCAAATGTCATGCCTGTTTACAAAAAGTGGTCCAGGCAGGATCTAGGGAACTATAGGCCAGCTAGTCTGACCACGGTCCCTGGTAAGGTCCTGGAAGGGATAATTAAGGAGCATATAGAGGATTTTATGTATCAGGAGTGGGATAGTGATCACACCCAACATGGTTTCAAAAAAGGCTGCTCATGCCAGACAAATCTCTTGGAGTTCTATGGCAATGTAAGCAAGGCACTGGATGGAGGCAACTCAGTGAATATTATTTTTCTGGACGTCTCTAAGGCATTTGACAAGGTACTACATGGGGAATTGGTGGATGCACTAATAGAGCATAATATCCAGGGAAATTTAACTCACTGGATAGCCTCTTGGTTGAGTAACAGGAAACAGAGGGTGTGTATCAGAGGGTCCTATTTGGACTGGGCAGAGGTAAAGAGTGGAGTGCCACAGGGGTCTGTGTTGGGGCCTTGTCTTTTTAACATCTATATACACTCTAGTGGTGGGGGGGAGGTCTAGGAATCAAAATTTGCTGATGACACTCAGGTACCACTGTAAATAACAATATAGATGCACACAACCTTCAGACAGCTCTATACAAGACAGAGGAGTAAGTACATGATTCCAAACATTCCTTTAATACCAACAAGTGCGCAGTAATGCATTTTGGGTGTAATAACAGCAAAGCTGAGCACAAACTAGATGGACAGACACTAAGAGAGGTTATGGATGAAAGGGACTTGGGCATAACGATTTCAAACAATCTGCAGTTCAAACAACACTGTAGCCAAGTGGTCAGCACAGCAAGTGGTATACTAAATAGCATCAACAGGCACATTAAGAGTAGAAGGAGAGAGGTTCTACTTCCGCTGTATGGGTCATTGGTGAGGTCGCATATGGAATATTGTGCCCAGTTTTGGTCACCAGGGTACAAAGCAGAGATTAAATCACTCGAGAGGGTTCAGAGAAAGGCAACTCGCATGATCAGAGAGGTACAGGATAAGGAATATCAGGAGAGATTATCAGGAGATGTATATATTGGAACTCCATAAATTAAGAGGTGACACGTGCATGGTCTTTAAAGCACTATCAGATGAAGGGTTATGGGAAAGTTTGGGACTTGTACTTAGACAGCAGATATATCTTACTAGAGCCCATCCCACACAGCCAGCCGGGGAAAGGTATAGAACAAATAAGAGGAAACATTGGTTTAACTTAAGGGTGGTGCCTATTTGGAATGGCTAACCTCTACTTTATTCTGCTTTAATATTAATAAATACCAAATGAATGTTTAAGTACCTTTAACATCTTTTAACCTTAAAGAGGAGTTATATAGGTCTATCACTGATCCACCTTTGCAGTACTGTAATTATCTTTTAGTAGTGTTAAATTCAGACTTTTTCTCATCCCCCCGTTTTTTCTTTTACTACATATATATATATATATATATATATATATATATATATATATATATTATAGTGGCATGGTAGTGCCACTATAGTTAGGGTTGAGTACCCCATTTAAGGTTAAAGTGTGAAATTTTGCAGCTTAGTGACTTTGCCACTATATGATGGATTTGCCTGAAATTTGGCATGCATGGAGAGGTACCATAGATCTCTGGATTTACCAAGTTTTGTAATGGTCAGATATACAGTTGTGGAGCTATAAAACACAATAAAAAGTCTTAGTTACACTTTTTTGTGCACTCTTTGCTCACGCCTACAGGTCGCACGGTTTGCACGACCGGTTCAAAAACCTCAGCGAGTATGTGGCCGGGGTCTCTGATATGACTTTTGAAGATTTTGTGAAAAAAATATTAAATGGTTCAAAAGTTATTCAAAATACAAGTTTTCCATTATAGTCAATGGGAAAAGTTAAGGAAAAGTTTTACAGTGTCGCAAATGCAGTTTTTAGTGTCGCAAATGACCCCTGTAGTGTCGTGAGTCAGCCATTTTATTTTCAGTTACTGGTCACAGAAATGCTTGGCATTTAAATTTGGGACCCTCTAGGGACACAATTCTTTTTGTGTTCACCTAGTCGAGCCCTGAGGATGCTAGCCATGTCTTTTTTTGGGGGTTAAACACCCCAGAAATATGTTTTTCAAATTTTTGTAAACTGTAGTGTCGCAAAGCAGTGTTGCACTTGCGACACTATTGTGACTTTTTTTGCGAAAGTGTCATGATTTGCGACACTACTTTGCGACACTATGCCCAAAACAGTAGGGAATCTTTGCCACCCTGCTGCAAAAGAACGGTTTGGTCTTTTGGGTTGAAATTTGGAGGGAAGAAAGTCAACATCCCACAGATGTGCCTTTTGGTGGTTTGATGACAAATTATTACAGGGATACAAAGTTACAGCACTCCGAAGTTGACTTTTTTCCCCATAGACTAACATTATGGCTTCTGCTGCGCCTTTCAGGGCCCGTATCTTGGAAACGCTTCGAGATACAGACTTTTCGATGGAAAAATACTTAGCCCCCCAGTAGGGGGACTAAGTACAAAACTAGCCAGGAAAGTCATAAATTATATGAAACTTATTTTTTTTCTACGTTATACGGTTCCTGAGATATAAGCAATTTAGTATTACAGGTGTTCATTTTCTGCTCTGAGGCCCATTATTATGCATACATTCTTTGTATTCACTGTGTTTCTCTATGCAGCTTTTGGGGACAAAAAGGCTCTGCATTTTCGTTACTGTTACAGTTAGCATTTCAATTTGTGTTTCCGTTACTGTTTACGTTAGTGCTCCCATCTATGCCACCATGAGTTTACCCTTTGTGTTTTCGTTTGCACTTGCTTTTGCATTACTGTTAACATTTGCATTTCCATTACTGTTTTTGTTTGCATTTCCATTTGTATCACCATGTGCATTTTCATCTGCATTTGCGTACGTGCTTCCATTTGCATTTGTGTTTCAGTTTGTGTTTCCTTTGGTGTCATCGTTGCTGTTACCATAAGTGTCTGCGTTTCCAATTGCGTTACCATGACTGTGCACGTTACGGTTTGCATTTCCATGCGTGCTTGCATTTCTGTTTTCATTAACGTTTGTGCTTGCATTTCTATTACAGTTTGTGTTATCGTTTACATTTGCATCACCATGTGCATTAGCATTTGCGCTTGCGTTGCCATTACTTCACTATTTATAGTGCACAGTCTCAAAAACAAGGACAATTCATGGCAAAAAACTCAGTTTAATGTATCAGTTAGGGTTGTTCCACAGTGACAAAAGTGAGGAAATTCAATGTTAGGGTTCCCATGCCCACCCCGCCCCCACCAACAGGCATCGGGGTGTGCGTTGGGGTCGTCGGTCCTAACTCTCACCCCATTCTCCTATACTGCACCACCTCAGTTTGTTTACACATGGGATGGGGTGAGGTTAGGATCAATGACTCAACACACCCGATGCCTGTTGGTGGGGTGGGTTGGGTGGGGTGCAAGGACGGTGAGAACCCTAACATCGAATTTCCTCACTTTTGTCGCTATGGAACAACCCTAACTGATGCATTAAATGGATTTTTTTGCCATGAATATATACATATATATAGATACAAACCAGCTATCCTATCATAATATAAATTCTACTGCGCCCAAAACAAAAATTCTGGGCAAATTTCAATATATCCTCCCTCTTTTGTACTACAGTATTTGCCTCTCATAAATTCACTTCTCATAAACACCTTAATAGACATTATTGATCTTTGGATGTTGAGTTTTTTTATATTTCGGATGTGTCCACTTTGCCAGCTGACACTGGCACTGATCTGTCAGCTTGCTTTGGGTCCATATGGGAAGAACATACAGAAATGGATGCAGTAGAAACAGATGATGCACTGGGAGAGCTAAAAGAACTGGAGGGCTCCCCCTCATTGTTAGACTGAAAAGGGCCATCGCTGTCTGAAATTCCAATAATTTTAAGCCAGTCATCAGTTATAAACTGAGGCAATGGACAAGGAAATGATAGGAGGAATCCTTAGAATGGCACAAAAAGGAGAGATGTTGTTGATGGGGGACCTGAATATGCCAGATGTTAACTGGAGCACCTTTACTGCAGCCATATCCAAGAGCAGGGACATTCTCGATGCTCTACAGGGGGCATGCCTCAAACAGTTAGTGTTAGAACCCACTCGAGGGAGAGCAGTCTTAGACCTGGTACTCTCAAACGGGGATGGAGAGAGGATCTCAGATTTAGAAGTGGGTTGCCATCTGGGAACAAGTGACCACCAAACAGTGTGGTTCACAATAAACACAGCTGTAAAGTCAAGTCATACAAAAGTGAGGGTGCTGGACTTTAGGAGGACTGACTTTGGCAAAATGGGAGAGTGCCTCAGAAAAGCACTAGCAAACAGGCAAGAAGGTGGTGGCCAGTGATAGTATGAAAGAATTTAAAACCAGACTAGATAAATGTCTATTAGCGAACAAAATACTGTACAAGGGTATAACTAGGCCAGATACGGCAAGCAGTAATGGACTACTGTATATGTCTTTCGTGCTCTGTTTTAAAGGGACACTGTCAAACTGTTTTTCATCATATTATTTCTAGTTAAAAAAAATATATTTTATGATTGTTTACCTTCTCTAAAATTCATTGATGTTGCTGTTTGTTTTGCCTGTCTCCTTGTTTAGTAGAACTGAAATGCATGCTAATGTATATTTATATACAACCTTGTTTTGTTTACAATCCTGGATCTGTTTTTACTGCATACTTCCTGAGCATCAGAAACACACTCAAACAGTGTAGTCACTCTTGAGGCAGTAGCCTCCTAACCTCCCACTGCATCATGAGGGGCTAGACTGTGTTGGAGGTGTTCCCAAGTCCAGGAAAGATGCAGTTGAAGCTGATAAAGGAATGCAAACAGGCCTGTTTTGGTGTGGTAACACCAGTATGGTGAGGCAGTCTGTTTTTCACTTTTTTAAAGAAAACAAGAGTCAGAATCAAACTGCCAGCTACATCAGCAATCTTTACAGAATGTATGCAATCAAAAAATGTGTTTTTTAAACTAGGGACACTTTGAGACCTAAGGGGGTTGTCAGTGTCCCTTTAACCTATGTAACCTATGATAAGAGCACTTGATTCTGACAGGCAGCACTGCAGGCTGTCATTTCATCTTTCGTAGTTCAATATTGTAATAGGCCCTGTAGACAGCTGCATGCCCAGCTGTACACTGTAGTGCTGCCACCACCTTCCCATTAAACACTGAAGACTAATACAACTGGTTATAACCGTGAGTGCTGGAGTAACTTCAAGTCACAGAGCCACAAGTGTCTCGACCCTTGTTGGGCTTGGCAAGGAAATCACTCATAAAGACACTGTACATAGTAATTAACAAGCAAAAACATGTTGATTCATTGAGTGAACTGAAACAGACTATGGGGAGGAAATTCATCACAAATGCTGTAAGAGAATAAGCAGCACCATCAAATTCAGTTTCAGCCCATATATATTAAAAACAGTTTGTCTATCAGCACATACCCCATAAACCTCTCCTGTTTTCTATTAGTGCTCTCAATATAAAAATAAACTTTACATAGAAGGCATGAACTTTTCCCAGATTAACATTTTAACTAATTTCAGTGCCATTTTTGTATTTTACATTAACAAAAGTTATTTATACTGGCAAGCACCTAAGACCCAATCTTATTAAAGAGCTATGTTCAGTCTGTATTGTACCCTTTGCCTAAATTAGCATATTCACTCTACCATCTGCAGGTTGTTTCTCTGACCAGTAGAGCTGCTACACCAATGTCACTAGTTTCCCTCTCTTGTAGTCTTAATATCTTTTTTTAAACATTTACATATTCTCATCTACCTCTGGTACTGAGGGTGAGCACATCATCAATTGCTCTTTTTATCTATGGTATTTCTGGAGGGGTCGCTGAACTGGATGAAGGTGGAGTCTCTGTAAGTCGGACACCTAGTTTTGGTCTTTTGGACTACTTTGTGGTAATCCATTGGATTTGGGGGCTTTGGAGCTTAAATTTCCAGCTATTTATTTCCCTATTTGGTGAATTCCGGCTCCCCAGGCTGTAACAGTGCAGGGGTTGGGCTCCCACCACTGGGGAGCCAGTGGGTGGCAGTCTTTTCCTCTAGGGAACCCCCAGGAACCTTTTCAGTTGGGTTCTGCTGGGATCCTGTAGCAACTGTTGTAGGCCGGTGGTAGGCTAGGGTTTAACCAGTTCCTAAGATGCTTTGGTGATTCTTCCAGTGGACAGACTGTTCTATGATATAAAACCTCTACCTGAACAGTGAGAGTGTCTTTGGGGATTTTATCCACCTGGGTTATGTGCCGAGTTTTTGGTTTATCTGTGTTTTTATTATCAATTTACATCTCTCACCGAGAATCCCTGTGCCTTTATGAAGTTCTGGCAGTGAGAGTGCCCAGGCTTGGGGATCTTCTGATGTTTTTCAGTGACATTTTCATAAGAACTCTGCGTTAAACTTTTGGATATTTTAGGTTCTGTTATCATTTATTTTATTTTATTTCATCATAACCACTTATGGTAGTGACAATACCATTCAGTTCCTCCGGGCTACAATAGTGAGAGTATTATGTAGCCCAGGGTTTTTATTTGGTTCATTAGGCTTATTTTATTTAATAATATTTAGATAAGGGTAGAAATGTTTTGGATTTATTAATTTCTCTGTTGTTTTTTTTATTTTGGCAGTGAGAGTGTCAGAATAATTTTTTGGGGCACCAGTTAGTGAGCGTTCCTGGTGCCTGTGGATTTTATTTTATTTTTTATTGTTTTGTTTACTGTTTTGTTTTATTTTATTTTTATTTTATTCTTCATTTTTGTTGTGTTTTTGGGATTTGGGGGCATTGTGGTTCATTTTGTATTTTGTTTTTTGTTTTAAGCTTTTTAGGAGCATCTTTATTTTATGTTTAGACTGCAACTATATCTACAATTGTTTTGAGGAAATTAGGATTCTTTGTGTTGTCTTTGCCACAGTTTGGTGGCATTTTGTGGAATGTGCCTGCTTGCTCCCCCGGTCCTGTGCTATTCATCCTCTTCTTTCCGGGCCCTTTGCCCGTTCTCTCCCCACCACCCACCTCCATCTATCAGCGCTGTCGGACACTGGGGATTGCCCGCTGGGGCGGTGGCAGGGGGCAATGACATTGAGTTTCAATGAGCGGTTCTTTCCCATAGAGGTTGTTAGGACCAGAAGATGCCCTGGGGCAAAATGGTGTCTGCAACGTGGTGATCCATGTCCAGTCCCCATATCCAAGGGCACCACCTTTTTGGGTGGGGAAGTAGCCGGGATGGCTCAAGAACATCGTTCGACTCAGGCGTTGTTATGCAATACCAGATCCATTAAGAACAAAACTGCACTTATTGCAGATTTTGTTGGAACAGCGGATCTGGTTTGCATCACCGAGACCTGGATGGATGGAAACACTGCCCCAATTTTGAAGGCAGCCATTCCTCCCGGGTACTCGGTGATACATCGCCCAAGATTGGATTGCGGGGGGTAGAGGTCTGTTTCAAGACCAAATTGGGCCTCACTGGTGTACCAGTTGAAGAAGCTGAATCATTTGAGTGCACTATGGTAACTGGTGTGGGGTGCAGGATAGCTCTCATCTACTGTCCGCCAGGGGATGAAAAGTTGTTCCTGCAGGAAGTAGCAGACTTAACTGCTGACATGGCATTGGAGTCGCCCAGACTGATGGTCCTGAGCGACTTCAATGCCTGGGTAGATGAGAAATCCTCACTTTTTGGACAACACTTCCTCCAGTTGATGATATCACTGAGCTTCACACAGGTTGTTTCCTCAGCTACCCATAATGGTGGTCACTCTCTTGATTTGGTCTTCCTCCTGGGGATTGAGGCCTCCAATTTGGGGGTGGAACCTGTCAGTTGGTCCAATCACTACACTGTGAGGTTAAATTTTTCTGCCCCCCGGTGTAGGTCTGCCCCTGTGGAGATGGTCAGTTTCCACCCTTTGTGGGATGTGGTCCATGAAGACCTGGCAGCAGTGATTGACCTCTCGGAGTTCGGTGAGACCAGCGCAGGTCCAGAGCCGTTAGTTGTGGCCTATAATAAGGCTATCTCTTCAGCTCTTAACCTGATTGCTCCTGTCCGTGTTTGCCCCCTTCCGCTTCACCATCAGGCCCATTGGTTTGATGGGTCTCTGAGGGAGTTGCAGAGGTTGGGACGTAGGTTAGAACATCGATGGTGTAAATCCACCTTGGATGCCGACTGTCTTATTTTGTTAGAGCATTATCAACTTTACCAATCAGCAATTTCCCATAAGAAGGCAGAATTCCTGTCCAGGGAAATCATTGTTGCTCAGAATCAACTGGCTCAACTCTTCCGAACTGTGGGCAGGCTGTGCAGCCCAGCCTGTCTGCAGCTCCGTCGAGTTTTTTCACAAATGGAGTGTGATGAGATCACTCAATTTTTTGCGAATAAGGTGGCTGACAGGCAGGAGATCCATCAGACTCGTTCTATGGGGGATGTTGTTGGATGGTGCTCGGTCACCATGCCCCGTGTTTCCTGGAGTACCTTCGACCTGCCAGAGTTCTTTGATAATATGAGGATTGTCCAGGGGATGTGCCCCACATGTTGTAGTTTAGACCCAGGCCCTACTTCCCTGATTTTGGGTTGTAGTGACATCATTGTCCCGGTCTTAGCTCAGATTGTCCGGTGCTCCTTGGAATTGGGTGAGTTTCCAAGCTCCCTGAAGGAGGTGGTGGTGACACCTCTTCTGAAGTAAGCTTCTTTGGACCCGGATACTCTAGTGAACTACAGACCTATCTTGAGCCTTCCTTTTGTGGGACAGGTTATCGAGAAAGTTGTGGCAGCTCAACTGGAGAACCATTTAACCATCCATAATATATATGAACCTCTGTAATCATGCTTTCGTAAGAGGCACAGTACTAAGACTGCTCTGGTTCGGGTGCTCAATGATCTCCTGATGGCGAGAGATCAGAGAAACCATTCCATCTTGGTACTCCTTGATCTCTCTTAAGCCTTTGACACTGTGGACCATGGGGTCCTGCTCGAGTGCCTGGGGTCCATCTGTGGGCTGACTGGTACAGTGTTCAGATGGTTTTCATCTCTTCTCACCGGTAGAACTCAGAGAGTTGTCTCAGGAACTTTTTTTTCGGAGTCTTTCTCTCAGCCTTGTGGGGTACCCCAGGGCCCGGTGCTGTCCCCCATGTTATTTGCAGTGTATATGCTGCCCCTCAGAGACATTGTAAGATGGTATGGGCTGAGATTTCACTGCTATGCTGATGATACCCAGCTCTAGCTGTCTTTTGCCCCCAACCAGGTTAGTGCTTTCTCAGTATTTAACAGCTGCCTCATTGAAATTCAAGATTGGATGAATTCCAGCGGGTTAAAGTTGAACGCAGGAAAAATTGAGGTTTTGGTGGTGGATCCAGGTCACAGGACAGAGAGGTTGAGGACTGATTTGCCCTCTGGTTTATTTTTGGGGGGGCACTCAGATCATTTCCTCTGAATGGGTGCATGACCTGGGAGTGATACTTGTTGATGGACTGACCCTTCAGCATCAGGTGTCGGCAGTCATCAAGTTAGCCTTTTACCATCTTAGAAACATTGCCAGGATCAAGCACCTTGTTCCGTCCAGTGATTTGCCCATTTTGGTCCACGCCTTTGTAACCTCGTGCCTTGACTACTGCAATTCCCTTTACTTAGGGCCTCCTGGGGTTGATATTCACTGCTTGCAGATAGTGCAGAATGTTGCTGCACATTTATTGACTGGGGAATCTAGGAGATCTCATATTACCCCAGTGCTGTGCAATCTGCACTGGCTGCCAGTTCAGTGGTGGAGCACTTTGAAGGTAGGCTTGTTAACCTACAAAGCCCTACACAGACTTGGTCCTGACTACTTGAAAGAGCTTCTGACTCCTTACACCCCTATGCGACAGCTCCGCTCGGCTGACATGGGGTTGCTGGAGATTCCGAGGGTTAGTTTAAATTCATCTGGGGCTTGCACTTTTATATTTGCTGCCCCAAGCCTCTGCCCCATCAGCTGCGGGAGTGCAGGACAGTGGGGAGCTTTAAGCAGGCGTCGAAGACATTTTTATGGAGCTAAGCATTTCCTGATTTTCAATGATTTTATCTATATTTATTGAATTTTGTATGCACCTGTGAAGCGCCTTGATATTGTGAAAGGCACTCAATCAAATAAAGTTATTATTATTATTATTTATCGTTCAGACTTGGTTGGGGCCATTTTATTTATTTATTTATTTATTAGCTTTTGTTTGCCGGGTAAGTGCATTAGGCATGAGAGCTTGCCTATTTTCAGACACGACCCGGGAGAGTACAGGATACAGAGATTGCAAACAGGTGCAAGAAACATACAATTCATACAGCAACATCAGGTATCACTAAGGGAGAAATAGTACAAAGCCAGTAACAATCCAAGCAGGGATGTATGAAAAAAAGACAAAATTACTCACATTGATGCAGGAGTGCTTCAACATGACAGGTGAGAAATAATGACTTAAACATCCTCTTTTTACAGTATGTATTATAAACAATGTTCCCATGAATGCTCCTTAAATGTGCCTATAGATATAGCATAAAGTTATTCTCATACAGTAGTTCTCATCTTTTTATGTTTGCTTGTGTGCATGTGCAAGAAACATTATGTGGCAGCTTAGGAGAGAAGCGGGTTGTGGAGGTGCGGCACTGTGGTAGCCCAGCGCGGCACTGCATTTGGGGGCTTGGCACTGGTGTACCAATGCAGACCCGGTGTCCTGATGACACTGATTCTACAGAAGTGCCACCAAGTTGAAACATTTTCACCGCTGCAATCAGAGGCTGCCTCGTCATTGCAGTGTCAGCCACTTCGCTGCAATGAGGGAGTGACCCATCACTGCAGGGCGGTACCTTGCCATCCGCATGCCCATGACCCAGTACATTTGCCGATGGGGAGCCTACTCCCCGTCAGCATACTGTAACCCCTTCCCCCATTTGTTGTGTGCCAAAGGGGTGCCCAATCCCCCTCTGCATCATGCGCCCCCCCAACAGTCTTTCTGTGCCGGTGTGGGGCTCCCCATCAGCTTCAGTCGCCCATCCCAGTTCAATTTGCTGAAGGAGGAGCTAACTCCTCATCGGCATAATGTTCCCCCCCAATTTGTTTTGTGCTGAGAGGGGTGCCCAATCCCCCTCGGCTATCCCCACTCGGTATGTGCTGACTGGGGTGCCCAATCCCTTGTCGGCTACAGCACCCCATAAAAACATTCAGGTGGCACACTGGGAGGCCACCCCAGCATGCCAAATGTCCCTTTAAAAAACAAATTGTCCCACAATTTTTTTTTTCTTTATTTAAAACCTGTAAAGCAGAAAACGATTCCTCGTTGAGTTCGGTGGCCCTTCCCACAACCCGCACCCACCCTCTGCACACCCACCTCCCACACCTCTACCATACTACCTCCGGCCCAGCACGGTGATCTTCGTGGATGGAACATGTCTACATCTTCAAAACCGACCGCAAATCAGAAGAAATGCTGGTAAGCTGTATAATGCATAAATTGGGTTTTTCAACTTTGGTGCATATCTTGGGCATTTCTTTGGAATTCTGGCAACAAATTTTAAACATGGGGTTACTGGGACCCCTTCTCATGAATTCAGTCACTGTCATGGAGTTATTCGGTCCCGGAAGGTGATTTTGCGGTCACTGCGCTGAATCACCTTTTGGGATCAATTAAAAAAATGACAGTGCCACTGTTCATGAGGTGGACTCTCAAAAAGCCTATGTTGCAAATTTGGTGAAAAAAATCCAAAAAATTACCTTTTTTACGAGCATGCATTGCGTAGTTTCCATGCACTCTAGTTACTTCATGAATTTGTAATATTTTCACTCCAGATTTTCAACATTGGCATTTTTCCACACCTCCTTATAAACAGTATGGCTGTCATTTTACTCATCCTGGTCAAAATGTGTTTTTGCACTTCCGGTGCAGAATAGCACAGTCACTGTGGGAAATCAGTTTTCGGGAAAGACTGAGAAAATGACAGTGACACTGTTCATGAGCAGAGGTCCTAAAATGCCTATGTTGAAAATTTGGTGATGAAAGTCCATAAAATGACTGTGTTACAACTGTGCATTGCGCAGTTTCCCCACCCCCTTTTAACTTCGCAAATTTGTAATAATTTCTTGCCAGATTTTCAACACTGGCATTTTTCACACTTCCTCCTGAACAGCACAGCTGTCCTTTTTCACATACTGGCTGAAATGTGTTTTTGCACTTCTGGTGCAGAAAAGCACGGTCGCTGTGGGAAATCAGTGTTTGGGACAGATTAAGATTGAGCGAGTGAGATAGGAGGAGTGAATGAGCTCAGCTGTGCTCTGTCAGGACTGCTGCAGATTTCTTTGTGGGTAGAAAAAGGTGCCAATGTAGGCAGCAGCCCAGTACTAAAGGGCAGCCTGCAGCACTGGGAGAAATAGAACGAGCAAGTGAGAGAGGGGGAGTGAGCGAGCTCAACGGAGCTCTGTCGGGACTACTGTGGATTTCTTTGTGGGCAGAAAAAGGTGTCAGCACAGGCAGGGGCCCTGTACAGAAGGGCAGCCTGCAGTGCCAGGAGAGAAAGAATGAGCGAGTGAGTGAGGGGGAGTGAGCAAGCTCAACAGAGCTCTGTTGGGACTGCTGAGGATTTCTTTGTGGGCAGAGAAAGGCACCAATGCAGGCAGCAGCCCAGTACAAAAGGGAAGCCTGCAGCATTGGGAGAAATGAAACAAGTGAGTGAGAGAGCAGGAGTGATCGAGCTCAGCGGAGCTCTGTCAGGACTGTTGCAGATTTCTTTGTGGGCAGAAAAAGGCGCCAATGCAAGCAGGAGCCCAGTCCAAAAGGGCAGCCTTCAGTGCCGGGAGAAACAGAACGAACGAGTGAGAGAGGGGGAGTGAGCAAGCTCAACTGAGCTCTGTTGGGACTGCTGCGTATTTCTTTGTGGGCAGAAAGAGGCAGGAACCCAGTACAAAAGTGCAGCCTGCAGCGCGGGAGAAACAGAAGGAATGAGTGAGAGAGGGGGAGTGAGCGAGCTCATTGAAGCTCTGTTGGGACAGCTGTGAACTTCTTTGTGGGCAGAAAAAGGCACCAACGCAGACAGGAGCCCAGTACAAAAGGGCAGCCTGCAGCACCGGGAGAAACAGAATGAGCGAGTGAGAGAGGGGGAGTAAGCGAGCTCAACGGAGCTGTGTCGGAACTGCTGCGGATTTCTTTGTGGGCAGGAAAAACGTGCCAATGCAGGCAGGAGCCCAGTACAAAAGGGCAGCCTGCAGCACCAGTAGAACCAGAATGAGCGAGTGAGAGAGGGGGAGTGAGCGAGCTCAGCGGAGCTCTGCCGGGACTTTAGAGTTGCACACCTTCCCGCCTAGGGTCCTCTGTAGTCCTATATTACAGCAGGTTCTCTGGGGTGGAGAGAAAGCAATGATTGGATACTTTGAGGATTGCTGTAATAATACAGATTTAGTTGTTCTGTTTATTTCTCTAACTGAGCTAAGTACTCAGCTATACTGTTATGATTGCTGTAATAATACAAATTTATTTGTTCTGTTTATTTCTCTAACAAAGCTGAGCAATACTTGGAGTGCAATAGGACTTCTAATTGGGCTAAGTAAAACTATATGAGAGCTGAGAACAAAAAGTATGGTAGCTGGGGGGTGAAAAACGGACAAGGAGGCTTTAGGATTGCTACAGTAATACAGTATCTAACGGATGAGATTTGAGGATGAATTACTCCGGTCGGCAAGGGGCCAGTAGGGGGATTAGTGTGTGGGGGGGAACAGGAATTTGAGTAAATAGGGGCCTAACAGTTGTAGTAGGGTACAGAACCTGGGAGTAAGAGCCCGTAACATAAGATGCGTGCCAAAATGGGGCAGGTGCCACATGTCAATAGGGCGGGCATCTTTGGAAGGGTGGTAGGACTCACAGGGTGTGGGGACGCCATGATCCTGGATTGGGCTTGTAGGATGGCGGGTGTATCATCTGTAGACAACTGGCTAGTTTGAGGGAGGAATTGTGGAGGTTAGGGAGGAGTCTAAGTGGCAGGGTAGATGAGTATGGTAGGCAACCTGGCTGGAGGGAGGTAATAGGAGATGGTAAGGGGGGACAGAAAAAGAACAACTAGGGACTGAAACCTACCCCAGTATCAGAGGCACTAGCAGAAAAGAGAGGAAAAGGGAGGGGGTGCCCTAGGTGAGGGGGGGCCTCGATGGGGGGGAGGAAGAGACCACGAGGAATACCAGGAGAGAGCAGGCAGGCTGCGGGTAGGGAGGGACCAGGGGTGGGACCAGGTGGTTATGGAGGGGAACAAGTAGGAGGAGGAACCAATAGGGGAAGAGGTGGGTAGGTATTTATTGACGAATAGATTGAGCTTCTGCTATGGGAGAGAGGAGCAGGAACATATTGAAAGGGGAGGACAAGCAGGGCATGAGAGGGATGGCAACAGCTAGGAATGAGATAGCAAGGACAAAAGGGTAGAAGGGCTAGTAAGGAAGGAGAGGGTGGTGACTGGAGGAGAAGGTTATGGGAAGGGAAGGATGGGAGGCATCACTATCAGGTAGACGGAATGGGGGCTCTAAATCAACAACAGCGGGGATAGGAGAGGGGTTGGAAATCAGCAGGGGAGAAGGGGAGGTCGACATGGGAAGCCCAGTAGGAAGTAGTCAGGCTGGGAAGAGGTTCAAGGGGGATGGGAGGAATAAGGCGGAGTAAAAGGGTGAGGCAGAAGTAGGGATACAGATACAGAAGTCTACAGAGGTGCAGCTGGCGGGGGTAAGGGGCAGGAAGATTGAATACTGGGTAGTGGGAAGGGCATTAGAAGGAAAGGGGCTAAGGGATGGGGGGGTACTCATCCCTAGGGGATCTTATACTGAAAGGGGTGGAAGGTGTGGAAAGGCACAGCTGTATTTGGGTTGAAGCTATCCCTAGGTTGACTGCAGGAGGGGAAGGGCAGGCACTGCTCAAGTGTGCAGCGAGGAAGGGGAAGAAACTCATTTACTGTTACATGTGGGTACAAATGACTTGGCAGGGGAGACTGTGGAATTAGTGAGGGGGAGGTTTGAGTAGTTGGGCAGGCAGTGTAAGGGGTTGGGGGAGTCGGTGGAATTCTCGGAGGTACTCCCGGTACCATGTGCAAGCATGGGGAAGAAGGGTAGGATTGAGGAGTTCAATGAGTGGCTGAGGGATTGGTGCCACACCAAAAATTATGGGTTAGTGACTCAACTAGGGAGAGTCTGGGAAATAGTGACTTGTACATGGGGGACAGGGTACACTTGAGCAGGAAGGGGAAGGGAGTATTAAAGGCAGGATTAGAGGGGTATATCTCTACTAAGGTGGATTTAAACTAGTGGGGGAGGGGTGGTCAAAAGACTGAGGTTAGTAGAAAGGTCCGGACAGGGGAGCCTAATGAGCTCACCCCCCTAGATACAGGCAAAGGCGGAGGTGTAGTAACCCTGGGAGGGAGCGGGCAGAGTGGTCTGAATGTAATACAGAAGGCACCACCACCCAGTAAGAATAAGGAGGAGAAAGGATGCGGACTACCGGGAGGAGGGACACAGGCCAAGGAGGAGAAGGAGGGGTACAGGTGGAAGGTAGTCTCTCTCTCAATGCAAGAAGCCTGGGGAACAAAATTGCAGAGCATCAGGCACTCCTTTCAGAGGGAAAGGTGGACATAGCTGAAGTGACAGAGAATTGGGCCACAGAGTACCATGATTGGGGCTTGGCAATCCTGGAATACAGGATATACAGCAGAGACTGGGGGGTTGGAAGGGGGGGTTGCACTCTATGTGAGGGAAGGGATTAAATGCATGAGGGACGAGGGAGAAGAAGAGAGGACAGAGGCGCTTTGGGTGCAACTCCTGGACTCCAAGTGCAGAAAGCTGAGGCTGGGAGTGGTGTACAGACCACAAGCCCAATCCAGGGAACTGGATGGGGAGCTGGTAGAGCAGATAAGGAGGGTGTGTAGAAGGGAGAGTGTGGTGATAGTGGGGGATTTTAACCTAACACGGGTTGACTGGAGAACCCCAGCCACTAGCAGTACCAGAGAGCAGGTGCTCCTTGATTCATTCCAGGACAGCCTTCTGACGCAATTTGTAAGTGGGCCTATAAGGCTTGGTAGCTCTCTGGATCTAGTAATGGCAAATGGGGAGGTGGTGAGGGAGGTAAGGGTGGAGGACCCACTAGCAAGTAGCGGCCACCAAACAGTGTGGCTTGTTATCGCGCTGGGTAGGGAGACAGGAGGCACGGGCACTAAGGTGGTGGACTTTATTAGGGTGGACTTTGGGGGGATGGGAGCAATATTGCAAGGGAGACTCCAGGATATAAGGCTGGGGATGGATGCAGAACAAAAGTGGGGAGTCATAAAGACTGGGCTAACAGAGACCACAGTAGCCTGCACCAGGGCCAGGAGTAAGAAAAGCAGAGGCAAGAGGCCATGCTGGCTGAACAAGGAAGTACTGCAGTGGGTGAGGGCATAGATGGCTGCATACCGGAAGTACAGGAGAACAGGAAAGGGAGAGGATAAGGAGGCTTTCAGGAGTTAGTCAAGGGAGGTTGCCAGGAGGGTGAAAAAAGCTAAGGCCTCCAGGCAGTTAAGTTCCGCACAGGGCATAAAGGGAGGAGAAAAGGACTTTTTTAGGTATGTCAGGGAAAAGAGGAATTGCAAGGAACATATTGTGAGAATAAAGCGGGAAGGGGATTGGGTGGAAAAGGGGGAGGAGCAAGTGGAAATTCTAAATGAGTACTTCTGCTCTGTGTTCACTAAGGAGAGGGATGGTCCACTACCAGAATGGGCTGGGGGGTGGGGAAAGGGGGGAGGAGGTGACGGACAAAGTGATCACAGGAAGTAGGGTGCTAGAGGGGCTGAGGGCAGTAAGAATGGACAAGTCACCAAGTCCCAATGCCATCCACCCCAGGGTGCTGACGTAGATGGCGGAACTGTTGGCTGAGTCATTGGCAGATCTGTTCAACACCTCCCTGGAAATCGGGTGCATGCCCAAGAACTGGAGGATGGCCCATGTGGTGCCCATACACAAGAGTGGGCCTAGGGAGGAGCCAGGAAATTATCAGAAGGTAAGTCTCATGTCCATAGTGGATAAGCTTATGGAGGCGATACAGAAGGAGAGGCTGGTGGCATTCCTAGACAGTAATGGCCTCCAAGATGGACTGCAACATGGGTTCCTCTCAGAGAAGTCTTGTCAAACCAATCTAATAGAGTATTGTGACTGGGTGACAAGGGAGTTGGACAGGGGCCATGCGATACATGTCCTGTACTTGGACTTCAGTAAGACCCTTGATACCGTGCCTCATGGGAGACTGGGGGGGAAGCTGATGGCAGTGGGGGTGGGAAAAAAGCTGACTAAATGGATAGAGAACAGGTTACAGGGGAGGGTGCAGAGTGTGGTGGTGGTGGGGGAGCTCTTGAAACTCAGAGCAGTGACAAGCATGGTGCCGAAGGGGTCAGTGCTGGGCACGATGCTGTTTGGGCTCTTTATCTCCAATATAGCACATGGAGTGGGGAGCAGGGTTAGTCTATTCGCACATTATACCAAATTTGGGGTGGTGGTGGATGAAGAGGACAGATGGGAAAAACTGCAGGGGAACCTAACCAAACTAGAGGCATGGTCAGTGGAGTGGCAGCTAGGATTCAATGCAAAGAAGTGTAAAGTGATGCACTTCAGGGCTAAGAACCAGAAGAGGAACTATTGGTTGGGGATTAGAAAGGAGGAGAAGGACCTAGGGTTGTTGGTAACTGGGAGCATGAACAACTCAGCCCACCTCACGAGAGCAGCAGTGAAGGCAAACAGGATGCTGGGGTGCATCGCAAGGGGGTTTTCATCCAGACACAGGGATGTGATCCTACCTCTCTACAGAACATTGGTCAGACCACACCTACAGTAATATATGCAATACTGGAGGCCATATCTGAGAAGAGAGATAAAGTTACTGAAGGGGGTGCAAAGGAGGGCAACAAAAATGTTAAAGAGGATGGGAGGAAAGGAATATGAAGTTAGGCTGAAGGAGCTGAACATGTACACACTGAAGGAGAGGAGGGATGGGGGGGGATATGATTGAAGCATTTAAATACCTGAGGGGGTAAATAAACCTAGCACCGAGGGGGTGTTTAAACTGAGGCGTGGAAGAGAGAGAGAGAGAGAGACGAGGGGGGCACAGACTTAAAGTTGAAAGGGTGACATTTCAAGATGGGAGTGAGGCACTACTTCTCTGAGATGGTGGTGTCTAGTTTGGAATGTCCAGCCAGAGGGGTGGTAACATGTCAATAGCTTTAAGGAGGAGTGGGATAAAGCAAAAGGAAGAGTTGGGGGGGCAGGGGCTGGGACAAGTGGGGGAGGAACTGAGGGGGAGGAGGCTGGGGCAGCTGCAATCTAGGGTGCAAGCTGCACACTCAGGCAGACTTACATAAACCGATTGGTGTGTTTTGCTGGCAGCTTCGTATGTTCATATGTTCGTATGTAAAATCACAGTGGCTGTTCATGAGCAGAGGTCCTAAAATGCCTGTGTTGACAATTTGGTGACAAATGTGCATAAAATGACTGTGTTACAAGCATGCATGATGCAGTTTCCACACACCCATGTAACTTCGCAAATTTTCAGTCCAGATTTACAACATTGGCATTTTTTCAAATCTCCTTATGAACAGTACAGCTGTCATTTTTCACATCCTGCCTGAAATATGCATTTACACATCTGGCGCAGAATACCACAGTTGCTGTGGGAAATCAAAGTTTTGGACAGATTAAGAAAATCATAGTGACAGTGTTCATGAGCAGAGGTCACAAAATGCCTATGTTGAATATTTGGTGAAATAATTCCACTAAATGACTGTGTTACGTGCATGTGTTGTGCAGTTTCCACGTATGCTCAGAAGTTTGAGCATTTTTAATATTTTCATTACAGATTTTCAACATTGCCATCTCTTCACTCCTACCTATGAATGGTATAGCTGTCATTCTTCACATCCTGCCCGATCTGTGTTTTTGTACATCTGGCGCACAATGGCACGGTCGCTGTTGAAACTCAAATTTTGGGACACATTGATAAAATCACATTGCCACTGTTCATGAGAAGAGGTCCCAAATGCTTTCATGAGGTGGGAGTCACAAAATGGCCATGTTGAAAATTTTGTACTGCAAATACCAACACATGCCCGGGGTGTTACGGTTTCTAACCATAATGCCCCACCCTGTACAGACTGACAGGCATCAGGGGTGTGCCTTTGAATTGCCAACTGTAATGCTCATGCCATTCCAACCCAACCCTCCACCCTACAGCCACTGACAGGCATCAAGCTATGCCTTGGACTCTCCGGCCCCGGAGTTCACCCCATTCTATATTGCACCCATTTCAGTGTATGTCCTTATGGAGTGGGGTGACTGTAAAATCGAACACCCCAAGGCACACCTCGACATTTGTCAGTGTCTGCAGGATAGGGTGAGGAGAAACGGCATGAACGTTATGGGTAACAACCCAAATGCATGCCCCAATACCTGTCCATCTCTGCAGGGTAGCGGTGGGGTTGGCAAGAAGTTCAATACTTCGCTCCCATTCCTACTCTGCATCTGTCTAACTCCTGCATTTCCAATGCTAATACCAGCAAGCAAACATTCGGCATTGACAAATACTTGTTAATAATAGTTCCAAAATTAGCTGTTTTCTAAGAAATTGACTTCAAAGAGGACTATTTAAAGAAAAGCTAGGAGGGAACTCCGTTAATGTGGGTGAGTTCTTTCAATACAGTTTTCATAGGTCAATACAGCTGATATATTATTTTTTAATCTTTTTATTGAGACATCAATATCAAATACAGTTCACACATAACTAAGAAGATAAGAGACTCTAGCATTCAATAACTGGTCTAATTTCAGGCTATTAACTACATACATAAAGACGTAAACGATAATCACTTAGTTATATAATATTGCAATCCACTAGCATTTGGAGTGGTTCCCATATTAAATTATATAGTTTATTATGTTTATTGACATTATAAAATGTATTTTCTAATAGATTTTAGCAACAAGCCTTTCCACACAGAGTAAGTTGGATGTATTGGGTTCTTCTATTCCCTAGTAATGTACCTTTTGGCAATCAAAAGTGCAACATTAAACATATTTTTTCTTTGGCCATTGGGTAATATTTGAGTTGATAAAGTGCCAACAATTCTTAACTCAGGCTCTACTTTCATTTTTGAATGGAGCATTAAGTTAACTGTGTCAAAGATTTGTCACCAGAATGCTGAGAGACATTAACACATAACCATTACACGAATTATATTGCCTACTTCCTCCATACATCCATTACATAAGGGTGATAATGAAGAACTGAATTTACTGATTAAGTATAAGAAGTAATATGCTGTATTCTGTGCATTGTGTAGTACTGGATTTCATTTAATCTGTTATTTTTGACTATGCACCATGATGTGCAGATTTCTGCTCATTTCTCCTCAAATAACGGAATGTCTAGCTTTTTCTGCCAATCTGATTTTAACTTATCTAAATCAACATTCAAAATATTTATTCAGATTTTATATGTTTTATATTAATTTGCTTCTTTTTGTCCCATTTATGGTGTTACACATTTCAGGGCTATCCTCCAACCTTAGAGGGTTGCCCAATAACTCATTCAAAACTGATCTTATCTGAAAATATTGAAATAACTGTGTTTGTTTCTAAATTATTTCATTTCTAAATTACAGTTGTCTTAAAGTTAAGAGAAGGACATTAACTGTGAGTTCCCAATCAATTGACCAATATTATGTATTCCTTTATTGTACCAATATTTTAACATATATCCTTTAAAAATGGTAAAAACCATTCCCCATCAGAGGGGACTGAGCAGAAATGTAAGTCTGGTACTTGATAATTTTGTGAATCTGTGTCCAGATTTTAAAAGCCATGGTTGCAATGATATTACTTGCACATACTGTGCTACCTTCTTTTACATTTATGGTTATAATCTGGTTCCTATGTATCTGTTTTACGTTTAACTCACAGTGTACTCAGAATGGTGGGCACTCTGAGAATCCCTCATGCATTTGTTCCACAATGGTAGAGAAAACAATATCACTGAAATGCAATATTTCCAAGCAGGCTTTAATATGCCATGCCTTTACCTTTTTAGGGTTAAGCTGTGGTCTTTTATTTTACCATAGGAATTGAGATATCATTTTTCCAGCTTAATAAACAAATGTAGGTCAGTATCTAAGGGAGTGGCTTGGAGTATGTATAATAATCTTGGCAACGTGCTCATTTTAATGACTTGCACACTTTCTAATAATGTGGCTGCCCCTTCTGTCCGGTCCCCCCAGCCCTGTCATCCAGCTTCTCTAGGATTTACCTTTCCAGTGGCATCCTCTGCTTTCAGGATTGTGATGGGGCACCTGGTCACTGATGTGGGTTGTGAAAGACGAGACTTCATCCTGTGGTCAGAGGGTTTTTCCTCCTATTTTCTCCCCAGATCCACACATGTGCTATGGGTACATCATGCAAGTTGTGACTCAGCAGCGATCCCCCGAACATCCTGTGCATGGTCTTTGCCTTCTACTTGCATGCGCAGACTGTGCTGCCACCTGAACACCTGCAGGTGGCAGACAAGCAGCATGTTGCACTCACCCCCCCCCCCCCGAGGGAGGAAAGCAGACCTATGGATGCTAAATCCTCCCTCCCTGGCTGGCTCCCCCAGCAACCTGCATCCATTCCTGAACCTGGGTTGCCAGCATGGCTGGAGATAATGAACTAGCCCCTCAGCCCTCAATGACACTAGGCTAGCTCAGAAGATCTTTTTTAATGTATATTATTGGATCAAGATTAATTTTTATTAAAATTATTGAACTCAGCAGTGAGATATATTCACAAGAATTTAACTTTTATCAGATATTTTAAATGGGAGTTCTATGTCTAAGATATTAAAACCTGCTTAGTTCATTGCTAATGCTTCTGTTTTTGACCAATATATCTTCAGTCCTGACAGTGCTCCATAATTTAAAATCATATTTAGAAGAAAAGGAATTTCTGATGAAAGGTTAATAACATAAAAGAGCATGCCATCAGTATACATTGAGAGTTATACAGTATATTCTATGTTATATTCTATGAGCCAATTGTGTACCATTTTTCCTGATCAATGTTATGGACTTGATTAACTAAGCATTCTAATGTCAGGGCAAATAACAAAGGGGACAAAGGGCAACCTTGCATGGTACCTCTGCTTAATCTTAAATTTGGAGAGGTGACGTTATTAGTAATAATGTATGGGAAAGGTGTTGAATAAATTTACTTTACTCATTTTCTAAAGATGTCTCCAAATCCTTCCCCTTACAATACCTTTTCCAGATATAACCATTCCAATTTATCAGAGGCTTTTTCAGCATCTAGGGACACGACACAAGTGTTATTTTCCTTACAACACTGAATTAAACTATGCACATTTCTGACATTATTATATCCACACCCTCAATTGATGAAGCTCACCTGGTATTCATGAATTAGATATGGTAAGCAATTTTCTAATCCATATGCTAAACTTTTAGTGAATACTTTTTAAACAACATTAAATAATGAAATTGTCTGTAAGATGAACATTTGAATGCCTCTATGTATACCCCTATTGTACTAGCTCATATGTTATGCTATGTAGTGTGTAGACTGGATGCTTGTGAAAACGAACAGTTATGCTCACATGCTCTCCAGTATAAACAATAAAAATGAAATGAAAATGAAATGAAATGAATGGTGGTTTATCTGTTTATGTAGTACCAGAATAAGGGCTTAATCAAAGGAAGGGGGGACATTCTGAAAATCACAGAATTAATTAAGAAATGAAACCAAAAAGGGTGGCAAGATATTAATAAATACTTTATATTACTCTCTTGAAAGACCATCTGGTCCTGGGGCCTGGCCCCCTTAAATTATTTTGTTGCTAGAAGTACCTCATCCAAGATTTATCCAAAGAATAGAGACATCGATTTCTGCTTCTTTTAGCTTAGAGGCTTTGTCCTTTGTGTACTCAGATTTATAAAGTTTCTACTAGTAATTGTAAAGAGCATTACAGAAACAGTTTGATCTGAAGAGGGTTGAGATCCAGATGTTTCCAGTTCTATAGCTTCTATTTCCCTGTTTTTCCTTTTGTAATACACAGGCTAGCATTTTACCAGATTTGTCTGAATACAAATTATATTTTACTTTAATTAGCAATACCAATCTGGATTTCTTTGTATTTCTGAGTTAGATTCTCCACTTACTTGTGATGTATGTATAAGCCTACAGTATATGTATAAGAGAGTTCTTGCAACTTTTTTGTCTATTTGGAAACAGGCACTCCTATAGATTTTGAGTTAAATGTTGAGTGAAATCCTTTACCACTCCAAAATTCTGTTAATTTTTCAGCTTCAGATAGATTAATATGTATTTCCTGTAGAAAAAATCGGCCTGCCGGTGCAGAGGCAGGGCGTCCAACTGTGATGCAGATGACCTGAGTTCAGGAGCGGATTCGGGACATCGGATGGCCAACCAGGGGAGAAGGATCGAGCATCCTAGGCACTGCTCTCTTTCTCCGGGGAGTGGGGATTGTGTGTCCATCATGCTATGGACCCCTGTTGGAGGCCAGGAGAACTGTAGTGCCAGCACCATATCAGTGAGGGGCGGGGCAGATGCTGACCATCATGGCACATCCCCGCCCCAATACAGCTTACAAAATGCCGGCACCCAAAGAGTGAAGCTCTGTTCCGCTGCCTCCTCTGCCTACCGTGCCCATCAAGTGGTGCCCGTTCCTGATACCCCACCCTGCGGGATGCCAAAACAATTACCACTGACAATGGGAGGGGGTGCCTGCCTGTGGCCCACCCAGGGGTAAGCCTGGGCACAAGGGATGGTGTGGGTGGGAGCTGAGACGCTATGGGCGGGGGGGGAGTCAGGGAAGCCGACACACACGGAAAAAAAAAAAGACACTGAATATTTTTTTTAATTTGTCATACCTGATTATTTTTCTTCTTTTTTATCACACTATGCAAGCCATTAGTGATCCAGGATAAAATATTCAATTTATTTGTCTCTATCATTCTGAATCATTATTAAAAAAAAATCCCTGGCCACTATCTATTCTGTAACAAAAATAACGTATGTATTAGCCTCAAGTTACAATGAAACAATATATTTTATATTAATGTCTAGGCGTTTTTTTGTTTCCCCCATCCTTCCTCTTGTACCCCGTCTCCCTCCCAAGCTTCCGTTAGAGTCCAAACAGCTGGCTCTAACATCCTATGCATTTTATTCCAAGACAGTATTGCTCATATCAGAAAATACCAGGGATCTCTACCTCATGTCTTATTAACTGGACAGGAAGATTTTCAAGAAGAGGGTTATTTTTGGTGGTCTTGATATTCTGGTTATTCGCCATTTTATCAGCTCCAGTGTGCACTGCCTTGTCCTTTCTTGTGAATTCCAGTGCAGCAGCGTCTCGATCTATGGCTGACCATGAAATGAGCTCTGCAAGGCCTGGATTTCCAAAACTGTTTAGGAGTGCAGGGGGTTCTCCAAGGATTACAGATGTGCTTGTTGTTTGTGTGCCTCCAGTCTCACCCTGCTGTTTAGCATTGAGCTGTGACTTGCCTAAATCAGGATTTGGGATTGCAATGGAGATTGTGACTGAGCTGGTTTTACCTTGGATGGCTACAATCACCGGTATTGAATTTGGGTCCCACATGGCAGAAGAACTGTCATGAAAGATATTGTCCTCCTCATCAGCAGCAGCTAGAACTACAGGAAGCTCACACTGCTTAGTAGACCAGTTACCAGTATTTTGATCCAGAACAGATTTCTTTTCAGGTATTGTTTTATTTCTTTTTTGTTTAGGTGGCTTGCTTGTTAAAGCTTGGTCAGCTTCTGAGTTTTCCATTGTAAGGGTTGTCTTCCTGGTGGATGCTCTAGGAAAGAATGCTCTGAATACTGGCACAGATTTACTTTTTGGTGGCATGCATGAAAGAAAGTACCTTTTATTATCAAAAGCTAGCAGGAAAGCCAAGATTTAAGGTTTAAAACAGTGTTCTGACACAGAGAGAGAGTGTAGGTCAGGATTACTCACTCACAGCCCCTACTCCCTGTATGCTGCTGTCTTGCTCCCCTTTCCATTCATATATCATTTTGAATATTTCTGAACTAACATGACTATACCAAGCCAGCCCACCGGCACACCAGTAGCACCACTGCTTGTGACACTGGTGACCTGGGTTTGTGAATGAGCCCGGTACACCAGAGGGCAGGACGGGGGGAAGTTGGATGACCATCCCAGGGACAGCTCCTCACCTCCGTGGGGAGGGTTGGTGGCACCCGGTGCTTGGGTGACACCTAGTGGAGGCCAGGAGTACACCAGCTGGGACCATACAGAAGAAAGGGAGGCAGTGGTGGACATTTATGGGGCACGCGCAGAAGCGTGCATGGCCACGTGCTGACATCATTGCACATCCACACCTTCAGGGGAACATTAAGAAGGAAACCCTGCACTCCTGAAGCAGGCTGAAGTCCTCTGACCCTGTATCGAATGATGACGCAGCCAGCCCCAGGACCAAACTTGCTAATCTCGGTCTCCCCTTTGAGACCCTCGTCGCGGGGGAAAACTGCAAGCTTAGGTTCCAGGTAACTGGGGGTATGAAGGCACAGAGTTGTGGAATAGCTCCACCAGGAGCATAGAGACAAAAAAGAATTGAAAGAATATGAATATATCATACATTGCTGTATCACTTGTATCAATACACAATTTCATCTATAGATATATAGTGCCATCCACCTGGATCAACACTCTGTGTGATATTGCACAGTGTACTGCATGGAAAATTGGATCGATTTCCATTAGATTACATTGAGTTTATGCAGTATTCTGCAAGCTATCCCAGTAAACACTGTGATACTAGCACTTGATCCTGGCAGACAGCATTTTATCTTGTCATTATAGCTTTCATAATTCAATATTGTGACAGTCCCTGTGGATAGCAGCATGCCAGTTTCTCACTGTGGTGTTGTTGCCACCATCCTATTAAACATACAGGCCAGCCGGCTCAGTGGCACTGAGGGTTGAGGCGCTGGATGCCACACCCTCACGCTATGCTGGTTACCCAGGTTCAGGAGCAAGTTCAGGCACCGGGGAGTTGGCGGGGGGGGGAGAGGATTGAACACCCACAGGCTGCGCTGCTCTCCTCTCTCTGGGGGAGGACCTGAAGATGTCTGGTACTACAGTGACTCCTGGTGGAGGCTGAGAGTGCTGTAATAGTGCTAGATAGCATGTTCACTGCATGGCTGATGCTGGCAGGGTTGCCATGTGCCACATGCACCAAGATGTGCACCACACATGAGGAGAGGGCAGGGATACACAAGGAAAAATCTTCCCCACCCAGGATAGGCGACTGTGCTTCCAGTGCCTCTGCCACATGCCCAATGTCGGATGCATGCCACTTCCCCTTTGGTCTCCCGGGCTGTAAGGGCCCCAGGCCTGGGGAGATTCTGTAATGATTTTAAAGATGGCAGGTATCGCAGTGGGTGGTAGAGCGAGAAGGTAAGCAAAGAGTCCCGAGAGAGTTCCAGGAATGGGAGCGATAGAAATAGAGTTGAAAAATAAAATACAGGTCCAGTATAACTGGTTATGAGTGTGAGTGCTGGAGGCACTGCAAACCATTTGAGCCACAAGGGTCTTGAGTCTTGATGGGTTCAGTAAGGAAGTCATTCATAAAGATACTGTACACAGTAATTAACATGCAAAAAAATATAGGTTCTTTGAGGGGACCGGAACAGACTCTGGGGAGAAAAGGGTTAAAATTAGGCAAATAGCAGTAGCGCAAGAACAAAACAATTCAATAGAAAATGATACCCTGTGCAAAAGTCTCAACCAAATCCCACAGGCAGTACAGTCGCCATTACACAGGTCCCAAGTCCCTGTCCAGTCTGCTACCAGATTACTTGGTAAAACAAGAGGTACTCCATATCTAGGGTAGTGTACCAAATACATTTCAGACAAGCAAAGAGAGAGGCAGGAATTCAATGGTCATACAACAGAGGTAGTAAGGAAAAGGGACGTTTCATCAAGCACTAAGGTAAATGAAGGAAGGAGCTTGGGAGTGGTGCAGTGTGTGACAGGGAGCTCCTGCCATTCTTGAGGACTGACCTTTTCTTAAATCTGTGCAACAGTTCTTTTGTTTCTTAGCCTAATTTATTCTTTACAATTTCTAGTCTATAAGGTTGGCCACCTATGGGAACCCCCCCCCCCTTCTTGACTATGCTATAGTGTCCTCTTTAAATTTTCCTTTTCCCTGTCAGGTCCTCATACAGGGAGGTTATTGTGGTGACCTCTGAGCTGATGTAAAACAACAGGCTGTGTTCCTTGTTGTTGGATTTAGTATGCAATGGCACTATGTCATAAAATACATTGATGTATATACCTTATGTGTATGAAGCCTGTAAATGTTGAAAATACCATGGCACCAGGTGTTTTTGATAAAGGTAAAAAGTTACTAGGGGACTGTATTATAAAAATTAAGTTAGTTGTGCTAGTTAAAATGCATGTAAATTGCTGTAAGTTGAACAAGTCTGAAATGTCATGGTGATTTGCATATATATATATATATTTTTTTTATTTAGTTTTGTTGACCGGTAAGTGCACTAGGCAGATTCTGCCTATTTTCAGGCACGACCCGGGAGGGGGATACAGATGAATGCCAACTGACCTTGAACCAGATTAAGCTGTTGGTATTTTTAGTGAATGAGGGAAATTTGGCCAGGACACCAGGGAAACTTCCCCTACTCTTTTCGAGAAGTGCCATGGGATCTTTAACATCCACCTGATCTACCACCAGAACAGGCAGATGGGATCTCGGTTTAACGTCTCATCCGAAAGACGGCACCTCAGGAGTGCAGCACCCCCCCTCATACCACACTACAGTGTCAGTATTGGGATATTAACCCAAATTCCTGGTGTGGGGATAGAACCCACAGCCTTCTGATCTCCCAGCCTCAGAGGCAATCGAATGAAGTATGTGTGATGTGTTTCTTTAAAACTTTGCTTATTGTCAATGCCCTTTGGGGTAACCCTTGTTTCAGTGCTTCTGCACTGAGATTCTTTGTCTTTAGCTTATTTTTGTTTTTATTTGGGCCCCCACCACCCAAGCAAATCAGGCCCACATAGGGGAGGCTGACTCTCAACTGATACGTTAGAGCAGAGATCAGTGAGTCAGAAGGTGATGGCTAAGTGCAGAGGAAAGACTTGCATAGTCTGTTGCTACAAACTGATGTACTGAAAAAGGGATATGCCATTGCTGAAGGTTATCTCATGCATTTTGAATAAACATCACATAGAGACTATGTGTTGAATTTGAAGTTCGGTGTCTGGGTCCATCTGTTATCCCACAACCCCTCCACAGACTTTGTGTCAGAAGTGGGATAACTGTTGGAAGCATCTGGACTGGCCAAAGAGGGACGTTTTCTGGTGGCTATCGCCCAGATATCCAGGTGGACCAATGCACCAGGAGTTGCCAGAGGAGAACCCGGAGAAGAAAGGCCATGGAGTTCTGACAAGAACCATGGCTAACAGACTGGGAGAGAAGCTTCTGCCTGGACTGGACCTGTGAGCTTGGAGGATGGTCTAGCCTGAAGATGATGAAAAGATGCAAAGGGACAAGGAACTACTGTGGGATTGAGACAGACCAGAGGTGCAAGACAACACCCAGGAGGTGGAGACCCTGTTGAGGATGATCCACTGGATGAGTGGGCAATGGCTGGAGGCAGACTGACTACACATAGAGGTAAAACACTGGTGCCAGGTGCTCATGAGGTCCCTGCTGGAGAGTTTGGAATAAGAATAGGAGAAGGATTTTTCATGGGTTCAGCTGGAGGAGGACCCCCCTGACTAAGCAGGATTTTCTTTTCTTGACTTTAATCCCAGGAAGTCACCTGTTGGAGGTCGGAGATGCAAGTATACAACTTGAATGTGAGACCCCAGGTAAGACTGTGCCTAGTGATATTGTGCTAAAGTTGAAGACTCCAAGCAAGCAAGAAGAAGCCTATTAGGTTGAAGGGACGTTTTCTTTTATTGATAAAGCTAAATGTATTAATAGTACTGACTGGGGTATACTGCAGGCTAAAGATGCTAACGTCGCCAAACTGTTACATTATGTTAAGGTTAAGGAGGGAGGGTATGCAGATTAATGGTGATGTGGGGTCACAACAATGCTGGTGGTATGAACTGAAGAAAGGTGTTCTGTACCACAGGAGGCCCAAACCCCGTACAAAAAGTATGGATGCCCAGGTAGTGGTGTCTGAGGCCTACAGACAACAAGTGATGGAGGCTGCTCACTTTAGTCCCTGTGGGCATCTGAGCCACGGTGGAGTATTAGCTCGATGAACCCCGTATTATTACAGGCCAGGAATGTATAGACAGCCTATCTTAAGACCTGTCTTATGTGCAACCAGACAGAGGTACCTGCTGGGGTCAGCAGAGGAACTAGTACCTGGGGTGTGGAAAAAGTGTCCTAAAGGGTAGAGGTCATTAAAGGGAAAAAAAAAGGCACCCTTGGAAAAAAGGAAAACTCTCACACTGGTCACAAGGTACTAGATGGTAACAGATGGCTGAAAATAGCACAAGGATTAAAAGGATGTTTATTAAGACACCCCAGATTTAAAAGATTTAGGAATCTGCTATTTAACATTGCAGGGTATTCAGCATGGGAAGTTCCTTGGTTTCCTGTAGGTTTCTGTAGAGACCTGCCTGGGGATAGGATGACCAAAGATTTGGCATCATAGGTTATCATAGGTTGAAATAGGAGAATAGAAGCTACTGTTGCTCCTTCCATATTCCCTCAGACACTTTGTGTAAGACAAGGGGTCAAGGTAGTTGCAGACAAGGCTTGATGTGACTCTGCAATGTTTCCTTTCTATAGGCCAAAGTGTAGTGTGTTTGGTCAGGGGGCAGGCCTGTTGTCAAAGAAAGAAGTACCCAAGGGCAGACAAGGAGTCTGAGGTGGTATGTGTATTTTATTCTTTTCTGAGGGAAAACTACCAAGGAAGAGGTGGGTGGAAAATGGATTGGAACCTGTGCTGGGGTAACACCTAGAGTGTCTACCCTCAGGTGTCTGTATCAGTAGCAAGTGAAATGAATGAATCAAGAGACATAGTGGGTTTATGTAGATGGGTTGAAGCTAGGACTGGGCCCCTGCTTAAAACCGACATGTCTGGTGGGGTTGGAGCAGGTAATTACTCATCCCAGAGAAAGTCTTTCTCTGGTACTGGACTTTACAGCCATCAAGATTTTCGGTCAATAAAATATGACTGACTTTTCCTAAATGGAGATGGGAAGGTAGCATTAGTCTGTGTTGAGAAATGTGTTAATGCCCCCGAATAAAGAATGATGATATCCACTATGTTTATGATGGAATGTTTATTGTTAATAGGGACCCTGAGACTGAACTTCTGAAGATGGATAAGTGGAAGCTCCATCCCGTCCTGGGACAGGAAGGAGGTAAACAGTCTGCAATAACTGCTTCTCACTTAAGGTGGGGGATATGTAACAGAGAGCTCCTGCCACTCTTGAGCACTGACCTTTTCTTAAATCTGTTACAACAGTTCTTCTGTTTGTTAGCCTAATCTATCCCTTACAATTTCTAGTCAATAAGGTTGGCCACCTATGGGAACCCCCTCCCCTTTCTTGACTATGCTATAGTGTCCTCTTTAAATTTTCCTTTTCCTTCTCAGGTCCTCATACAGATGGGTTATGTGGTGACCTCTGAGCTGATGTAAAACAACAGGCTGTGTTCCTTGTTGTTGGATTTAGTATGCAATGGCACCATGTCATAAAATACATTGATGTATATACCTTGGGTGGGATATTCAAAAGGGTTGCACATAGAACAACAGAGTTGCACCATGCATAACCCACCAATGCGACCCAGCACGAAATTCAAAGGGGCAAGTTGCACTGTGCAACTCCTGATGCGCCGGGGCAACATCGGTAATGTATGCAGTGCAAGTGCAGGGAGTGTGCCCATGTATATACGGCACATCCTGATATTCAGCCCTGGATGTGCGGCATAGAAGCTGGCACAACTCCACCTTGTGCCACTCAGGGGGGCACAGAGTTGTGCCTGGTAAAACCAGGAACAAGTCCTCGCCACCCACAGGTGAGCTGCCGTATTGCAGGGTGCAACACGGCAGCCGCCAACTGTGGGTGGCCACCCGCCCACCCAGAACACAGTCCACATGCTCCCTACCCAGGGAGCATTGTGCCCCCCTCACCCACTTACGGGCATAGGTATAGTACATCCCTGATGGTCCAGTGGACCACTTTCCAATGCTTGATCATGGGCTTAGGTGAAATATATCCCTGGTGGTCCAGTGGAAACCCTCCCAGTGCCCAATCGTGGGCAGAATCACTGAAAGACACCTTGGTGGTCCAGTGGTACCCCCCTCCCCACCTGACCACTGAGGCCCCTGCCACCAGCCCCCCCCAGTCAGTGGTGGCTGGAAGCAGCCACCTGCATGCCACCCGGCCACCTGCCCATTGAGTGGTGTGCAGTAGGGTCTGTGCGCTGTTGGTCCACTGTTGCAGACGAGCACTACACAGGCCCCGATACGTGAATAACGCTGCTCATTCACATATCGGGCCTGTGTGTAATGGTCTGCGATGCCCATTGGCCCACACAGTGACCAACAGGCATACAGACCCTACTGTACACTGTCAGTTGGCGGGCAGCTGGGCAGCATATGGGCTGCCGTGCCTGCCACTGACTGGGGGTGCTGGATGGGGGCCTCAGTGGGCAGGTGGGGAGGGGGGTTCCACTGGACCACTAGGGATATATTTCACCTAGCCCATGATTGGGCATTGGAAAGTGGTTCACTGGACCACCAGGGATGTAATACACATATGCCCATGATCGGGCAATGGGGAGCGGTCCACTGGACCACCAGGAATATTTTAAACATATGCCCACAATCGAGCGTATGAGAGCGGGTTCTGCCAAGAGACTGCAGGGCGTCAGTCCCTGATGGCTGCAGCCTGGCAGGGCGCCAGGCACAGGTCATTGGGGATCGGCACACTGCATGCAAGTGGGCCACAATGACATAAAAATGGCCTCATTTGCACCTTGCATGCATAATGGCCTCATTTACATGCCCAGTGCTGAATATCACAGTTGATGTGCCTAGCGTAACCACATTTGCAATGGCGCATCCCCCTGCTCCCCTTCTAGCACTTGCACTTGTGCAGTGCCACTGTGCCATGCACAGTGTGTGTGTCATCAGTGCCATATTTAATGGTGCTGAGCCATGGTGCAGCACTGTTGAATATTGCCTGGTCCATGCCCTGGGGCAGTCCAGTTGTGCTGCACCCAGGTTTGCGCCCCTGTCTGGCGTAGTCTGAATATCCCACCCCTTATGTGTATGAAACCTGTAAATGTTGAAAATACCATGGCACTAGGTGTTTTTGATAAAGGTAAAAAGTTACTATGGGACTGTATTATGAAAATTAAGTTAGTTGTGCTAGTTAAAATGCATGTAAATTGCTGTAAGTTGAACAAGTCTGAAATGTCATGGTGATTTGAATATATCCTATGATGCTTTGCATTATGAAAGTATGTGTGATGTTGTGTTTCTTTAAAACTTGGCTCATTGTGAGATTCTCTGTATTTAGCTTGCTTGTTTTTTTTATTTGAGCCCCCACCAACGAAGCAAACAAGGCCTGCATAGGGAAGGCTGAATCTCAACCTGATAAGTTAGCTCAGAGATCAGTGAGTCAGTAGGTGCCGACTAAGTGTAGAGGAAAGACTTGCACAGTCTGTCGCTACAAACTGATGTACTGAAGAAGGGATATGCCATTGCTGAAGGTTATCTCCTGCGTTTTGAATAAACATCACACAGAGATTGTGTGTTGAACTTGAAGTTCGGTGTCTGGTCCATCTGTTATCCCACACCTCCTCCAGACAATGCAATGGGTGCATCGCTGCAGTCTTTTGGGACACATTCTGGAGACTGCGGGGCTGCCACATTTGTATTCACCTCTCTAGGTAGAGGACAGAGGTTGCTGGACTCTGGGTCAAACTGACAAGAGTGCAGAGAACCTTCTGCCCCACCCAGGGGCCTCCAAGTCTGCCAGCACTTCACCAGTTAGTGCTTAGACAGAGGCAGGGCAGTTGAACTTTGGTGGGCTCTGGGAGGGCAGGGGTGATGAGAAGGATGAATGGTCCTCAGCCTCTACCACAGCAGAATTCCTTTGCCATCCTGGCAAAATGGGGCAGACAGGAGGAGAAGGAGGCACCCATAACAATAGGAAGGGAGGAATTGGGGGTCCTCAGAAGTGCAGGCCCCAAGGAGGGAGGAACAGGCCCCCACCAAGGAGTAAGCAGCTGCTGCTGGGAACTCTATTGTTAGGGGAATAGACTTGGGGAAAATGGGGAGAAAAGGAGAGGAAGGAATGAAAACATAATAATACCTATATTTAAAAAAGGAGACAAAAACCACCATAAACACTATAGACCTATTAGCTTATTAGATACTTCACAAAAAATATTTACAAAGATTTTGCATAAGAGAATTATGGAATGGATAACTGTGAACAATATTATAGATGAGGCACAGGCAGGCTTCATGCTGGGTCACTCCACCTAAGATTAGTGATTTATTTTAGCTCACTTAATTCATAAGTACACCAAGATAAAGCAACAAAAACTATATTGCGTTTTCATAGATCTACGTGCGGCTTTTGATAGGATAAGTAGGGGCAAACTGTGGGGTGTTCTAGAAGAATATGGCATTGATCCTCCATATTAAACATAATAGTTGCACTTTATACAAATAATAAAACCTCTATAAGGTACAACAAGGAAGGAGACACTACTGCAAAATTCACAATGAACATAGTATTAAGACAAGGTTGTGTTTTGTCTCCAATTCTTTTCAATCTCTTCTTGAACAAAATATTAAGGAAATTATGTAAGGAGGACATCCACATGCTTAGGGTGGGATACAGGGGTTGCCCTTGCCTGGCCTGTGCCGGCAATGTGGTTTTAATATCTACCAGTTATATAGGTATCCAAAGGAGTTTACAAAAATTTCAAGAGGAATGCGAGGAAAATGTATTGGAAATTAATTATGATAAAACCAGATATGTGATTTGCAATAAATACATGGTAAGACATGGTAAGGATCTCAAATTGTTCTGTAACAGACAAAAAATAGAGAGGGTTAACAATTCATGTTACCTAGGAATAATTGTCTCCTATAATCTGAAATGGAATGAACATAAAAAATTGTTAAGACAAAAAAAAACTAGATTTTATTTATGTTTTTTATTTATTTAGTTTTTGTTGACCGAGTAAGTGCACTAGACAAATCCTGCCTATTTTTAGGCACGACCCGGGGGAGGGGGATACAGATGAATGCCAGCTGACCTTGAACCAGATTTACCCCAGTGGTTGATGGATTCTCATATAAATATGGTGGCAGCTCCATTACTGGATGTGTTAGGGCTCTGAGTGCAAAAATTAGAAGCCAGATATTATATGGGGTAGAGATCTGGGGTATTGAGGGTTTAGAGGCCCTAGAATCGGTTATGAATATATTTTATAAAAAATGATTGGGTCTCCCTTGGGGGACTTCCTTAAATATGTTTAGATTAGAATTAGGGCAATTACCAGTGAAATGAAATGCAGAAAAAAGACAAGTCCTATAGTATATTGGATAAAACATACACAATGAATGGGACTAGATTGCTAAGGGAATGCTTAGATGAAGCTATTGAATACATCAGTAAAGAGATCTCCTTCCCTTGTATTACGATAATCAATAAAATAATAAATCCTTATGGGCTACTAAATTGTTTAACAGAAAGCCTAATAAGGTCTTCAGAGTTAGTAGAAACTTATGTTAAAAGCAGAATCAAAGAAACATCAATACAAAAATAATTAGATTCAGGCAAAAACAGTAAAATAAACAATTGTTTCTCAAAAAATAAATAAAACTTTAATCTGGCACCTTACCTGATTAAATTAATGAACAAGTCTAAGAGGAGAACACTAACAAGGTTCAGATTTGGATATTATGAGAGTCAAAGACTCAGAAGGATTCTACAATAAAAATATCTCGCAAATCTGCATACGTCAACAAAGGAAGGATGACCAATTATATTTGTTATGTTTGCTTGCACGCATGTGCAAGAAACATAGTGCCATCATACAAGTTTTCTAGAGGTGTGTCAGCCTCTTCAAATTCAGTCAGTGTGTTTGCAAGCGTGGTCGCAGTGCGCCAATCACTGCTGCAACTGTCTATGACAGCAGAAAAATGCAGTGGCATACAGTTAAAAGGGAGAGCTCCGCTTCAGTGAGCAGAGTCCCCCCCTTCAACACACATGCACGCATATTGTGTGCAGACATTCTCCCCCCCACCACGCACATAGTGTTTAGCCAACGGGGTGCCCAATACCCGCTGGCTCCCGCCCCTCAAACAGCTTCCCAGGCTGCCATAATGCTGGAGCCCACCCCAGTGTGGCACGCCCATGGCTGGACAGGGGCCCACCCCGCCGGCTCCAACCCCCAAAACAGCCTTACAGCTGCCACACTGGGAGCCCACCCCAGCGCAAACGTCCCGCATCGCCTTAATACTAAAAAACCAAACTGTAAATTAAAACGGTCCTCGCAGTTTCCTGCCCCACCCACACCCACCCACTGCGTACTCTGCCTCCCCCACACCCCATCATCCCATACTTACCTCTGGAGTTCGCGCGACGACTTCGTGGACCGGAACACATCTGCACTCTTCAAAGCCGACCACCAACTGAGGAAATGCCGTAAGCTGTATAATGTAATAGATAGGGTTTTTTCAACTTTGCTGCATATCTCGGCATTTTTGGATTTTGCACCAAATTTTCAACATGGGGTTTTGGGACCCCTTCATGAATGCTGTCACTGTCATGGCATTACTCAGCCAAGGGTGATTTCGCACCACCGCGCAAAATCACCTTCTGGAATGAATAATGAAATGACACTGCCAGTGTTTATAAGGTGGGCTCTCAAAAGCCTATTTTGAAAATTTGGTGAAAAAATTCATAAAATGACTGTTTTACTAGCGCATGCATGCGAGTTCCACCACGCCATAAGTTCGGTGAATTTCAATATTTTCACTCCAGATTTTCAACATTGCCATTTACCACACCTTCTTATGAGCGGTACAGCTGTCATTTTTCACATCTCACCCGAAACGTGTTTCCGCCCACGTAGCGCACAATGGCGCAGTCGGTGTGCAAAATCAATGTAGGGACACATTAAGAAAATCACAGTAACACTGTTCATGAGTAGAGGTCTTAAAATGGCTATGTTGAAAATTTGGTGAAAAAATTCCTAAAAATGACTGTTTTACGAGTGTGTGTTGTGCAGTTCATATGCACACTGGCAGGTTTGCAAATTTGTAATATTTGCACACCAGATTTTCAACAGTGCCATTTAACCACACTTCCTTATGAGCAGTACAGCTACCATTTTTCACATCTCGCCCAAAATGTGTTTCCGCACATGTAGCGCACAATGGTACAGTCGGTGTGCGAAAACAATGTTTGGGACAGATAAAGAAAATCACAGTGACACTAGTCATGAGCAGAGGTCTTAAAATGGCTATGTTGAAAATTTGGTGACAAAACTCAATAAAATGACTGTGTTACGAGTGAGCATTGCGCAGTTTCCACGCACTCTCGTAAGTTCATGAATTTGTAATATTTTCAGTCCAGATTTTCACCAGTGGCATTTTTCCACACCTCCTTAGTAACAGTAAAGCTGTCATTTTCCACAACATGGCCGAAATGTGTTTTCACACTTTCAACACAGAAATGCATGGTCGCTGTGGGAAATCATTGTTCTGAACAGATAAAGAAAATCACACTGACACTGTTCATGATTGGAGGTCCCAAAATGCCTGTGTTAACAATCTGCTGTAAAAAAAATCCCCAAATTAGTTACATTACGGGTGTGTGTTGCACAGTTTCTCTACGTTATCGTATCATGGACTTCACCAGTTTTTTAAGATTTTCACAGCAGATTTTCAACATTGACATTTTTACACTCGCCATGAACAGTACGCTGTCATTTTTCACATCCTGTTCGGAATGTGTTTTTGCACCTGTGGTGCCAAATGCCATAGTCGCTGTGCAAAAGCAGTTTTCGGCTAACAAACTGATATTGCCACTGTTCATGAGGTGGGGGTCACAAAAAAACATGTTGAAAATTTGGAGTGAAAATACCAACGAATGCCTGAGGCATTAGGGTTTCCGACCATAACGCCCCACCCTGTAAAGAATGACAGGCATCAGGGGTGTGACTTGGGATTCTTGCCTGTAATGCTCATACCATTCAACCCCACCCACACCCTGCAGCCAGTGAGAGGCATCAAGGGTGCTCCGACTCATCGGCCCAAACTTCATCCCATTCTCCCATACCGCACCCATCTCACCGTATTTCCTGATGGAATGGGTGCGATAAGGGCCAAAGACCCCAAGGCACAGTGACACTTGTCGGTGTCTGCAGGGTAGGGTGTGGTGAAATGGTGTGGTCGTTATGCCTGATGACTCAAAGGCACACCCCAATGCCTGTCACTCTCTGCAGGGTGGTGGTGGGGTTGGCTTCAGTTCAATACTTTGCTGCCATTCCTATTATGCAGCTCTGTAACTTCTACGCTACCAATGCCAATGCCAGCAAGCAAACATTCGGTATTGACAAATGCTTGTTAATACTATATTTGCTGTATATCCAAGAAAGAAATGTTATTTGAGAAACAGTTTATGCTCTTTAGATATGGATCCAAAATATCAATTAAATACCCTTCTAAGCTAAGATAATCCTGAAGTTATGGAAAAAGTCATACAATTTTGTTAAAAATAGAACAGAAGAAGTTACATTTGACTTAAACAGATTGGATTTATGAGAAGTATAGCAGGGGACTGTGAAAATAAAATCAGATATAGGTAATAGAGAATTGTGCAATAATAAAACTATATGTGATAACTAACAATTAATTGTTGTTCTGAACAGATACATTGTTATATTAATACTGTATTGTAAAGTTTGTTACAATGTGATTTTATATACGTAAAGTATGCTTTCATGATGTATTTATGATGCTGTTATTACATTTGTAATGACAATTTTAACTTGTCCATTAATAAATAAACTGAACTGAGAGGAAGGTGAAGTGCCTGAGAGTGGTATTGGCTTGGAGGGATGGAGAGAGGATCCAGAGGATTCATAGGGCATCATGAGATGGGAGGGAGCTACACTGTATTTGTCATTGTCTACTTGGAGAAAATTGACCTGGCAAGGGACAGGGTAGGGGTAGTGCAGGTAAATTTCAAGGAACTGGGGCAGGGCATCAATCCGGTGGCATGCATGGTGCCTTTTCTTAAAGTGTTACATGTATACTATCGGGGAGAGGACAGGACACTCTGCACCAAACTTTAAACAACTGATTGAAGGCATGGTGCTCGGAGGAGGATTTTGGCTCCATTGGGGACTGGGGGCCATCCTGGGAGGATATGGTCTACTATGGGAGAGATGGCCTGCCTATTTTCAGAAGAGGGATCATAGTCCTTAGTGGGAGGTTTAAATGCTACATAGATGAGCATTTCCTCTTGGCGAGGGGGGGCTGTAAAATCAACGGAGGCAATAATTCCTCACACAGATGATGAAGCAGCAGGGAGGGAGAGCCAGAAGGGAGTAAACACCTCAGGGCAGGAGTGTAAGATGACAGGGATGGGGATAAGGCAGAAGATAAGGGTGATATAAACCAGGAAAGAAAGAAGAATGGAGTAAAGAAGACAGGTTATGGAGAAGGTAACAAAGGATGAGGGGGTCAGGGGAAGCTTTAGGGAACAGCATAAGCAGGAGGAGGGGGAAGCAGGAAGGAAGGGAGGGAGCAAGGTACTCTATGGAGAGCCATGTGCACCAAAACAAGGAGTCTGGGAAATAAAATCTGGTCATGGAGGTCAAAACTGTGGAGGCAAGCCTTGATTTTGTGGCCATAGTGGAGTCATGGTACACTGACAGCCACAGCTGGGACATGGCCATACAAGGTTATTCTCTGTTCAGGAGAGACAGGAAAGGGAGGAGGGGAGGTGGGGGTTGTACTATACACGAGGGAGGGAATCAATGCAATGGAAGCACAGGGGCACCCTGAGGAAAAAAAAAGGCTGCAGGTGCTGTGGGTCATCCTGGAGACAGGTACCGGGGCTGCTGTCTGTACGGGGGGGGGTGTACAGACCTCTAGCACAGGAAGAGCAGTTGGATAAGGCACTTGTGGAAGCCATAATTATGCTGACAATTAAGGGAGAGGGGCTGCTAGTTGGGGACTTCAATCTTCCTAATATGGATTGCAACCTTCCAACTGCAGCTCTGGCAAGGAGCAGGTCCATCCTTAACTCCCAACAAGGAGATTTTCTCAGGCAGCTAGTCAAGGAACCCACTAGTGATGAGACAGTGTTGGACCTGGTGCTTACAAACTGGTACGGAATTGCAGACTTCATCGTGCACAGTCCCCTAAACACCAGTGATCACTGTACAGTGTGGTTTGACATTAAAACAGAAACAGAGACAAATCACACAAGGGTGAGGGTCCTGGACTTTCAGAGGTTAAATTTTAAAGAAAGGGGAGACTGCCTCAGAAACTGCCTGGTAAGGAGGGGGATTGCCAGGGAGAGGTAGAGGCACAATAGGGAAAAATAATGGATGGAATAATTAAGGTAGCCAATCTCTGCATGAAGAAAATGAGTAAAAATAGAAGAAAAAGGAGACTGTTATGATTCTTTAGGGAAATGGCCAAGGTGCTGAGGGAAAAAGGGAAGCATTCAGGAGGTATAAGGAAATGCAGAGGGAGGAAGACAGGGAGGTATACCAAGTAAAACAGAGAGATAGGGAAGGCAGTGGGGGAAGCAAAGGCCCAGACAGAGGAAAGGATAGCCAAAGGGGTAGCTAGTAAATGAGATAAGACTTTCTTCAGGTACATAAGTGAGAAGAGAAAGGCAAGAGGGATAGTAAGGATAAGGAGGGCACCAGGGGAGACTGTAGAAAAGGAACAAGAAGAACAAGAAAAAGCAGACACCCTAAACAGGTTCTTTTGCTCAGTCTTCACAGGGGAGGTAGGGGGGATAAAGCACCAGGGAGCAGCAGGAACAAAGGAGAGGAGGTGGATATAGTCCATTTCCAGAGGAAAGAGTCCTGAAAGGACTTGCAGCTCTGAACTTAAACATGGCTATGAGACTAGACAGGATACACCCAAGGGTACTAAAGGAACTCAGGGATATGCTAGCTGCTCCACTGATGGCCTTTTTCAACAGCTGACTGGAAACAGGCTTGGTTCTGATGGACTGGAGGAGAGCAGACGTGGTCCTGCTCCGTAAGAGCAGCAGTCGGGAGGAGACTAACAACTATAGGTCAGTTAGCCTCACATCAGTGAGGAGATAATTAATGTAAACTGTTAAAGGAAATTTGGCAGAGTGTCTTGAATCCAGTCGGCTACAAGACCAAAGGCAGCATGGATTCACAGTGGAGGAGGTCATCCCAGACTGCCATGTCCCACTACAGACCTTCCTTTGCTTTTCCTTAGTGTAGCAAACAGCATCCCACAACCAGCATGCACCTCCCAGCCCTCTGTGTCATGGGGGGGGGTCCATGGTTCATGGCTGCAGGGCACCATGCGGCTATCTGGACCCCGGTTGGGGGGTAGACGTTGCTCATTATGGAGGCTCTATGGCTGACATAATGGAATGTCCTTGACACTGGCCCAGCGGAGCGTACCAGGCATTGTGCATGCCGTGCTCTGCCAGCCCTCCAAGGGCATGTCCACTCCCCACCCCCTGCTTGGATCAGCTATGAGCTGTGTGAGATCTGGTGCTGACAGCCCCCTGCAGTGGTGTGGAGCAGGCCCCCGTGGTTAGTGCATCCACGGGTATCTGTCAGACACTCAGGATATGCATATACCAGCCTGTGTATCAGGATGTGTATAACCAGGATATCTTTGTGCACAGAGCCCTAAGTTACTATATAGTACAAGTCTGTTTTGAGAAATCCATGAGGAAATGACACATCATGAGAAGTAATGTTAAATGATAAATAAAGTTTTAAGTCTGTTGACTTTAGTTCAGGGAGGAGGCTATTCTATATGAACATGAGAACATGCAAGCTTCATGGACAAATGAGAGCTATGTGGCTTCTCTGGTTTATCCCCCTTCCTGCCCAGTAAGTGCACCAAGAGTTTTGTATTAAATCATGAGCTACTCCAGGCCAGTCATAAATATCAGTAGTGACCCAGCCTGTACCATAGACTCTAGTATGCTGCTCGACAGACTTTCCATTGAGAAAACTAAAATCCTCCTTGGTCCCTTTTGAACTTAGCAAACCAAAATGTTTGAGTGTGTTCTGGTGTGCTTATACTGAAAAAAGTGTGCACAAATACCTTTACAACTTTAATTATGCTAGTCATGATTTTAGAAACTGCTATTATATATCCATAGACAATAAGTGCAGAAAAAAACAAAATGGTCCATCCAGTCTGCCCATAGTTCCTATCAAACCCAAAGATCTATTGTCCATTCAGAGTACTAGCCCTCACTAAACTCCATTGTTCCCCTCTACCACAACCACCCTGTGTAACTACCAGGCCCGGATTAATATGTACAGTATGCACATGAAGCCATGGCGTAGGGCCCGAGGGTTCAGGATGGGGCTCCCGGCCAGCAGACATGCATGGTGCACCAGTGCTTAACAATTTTTTTCCCACGTCCCTAATAATAATTTTTTTCCTTCCTCCACAGAGAACCACCACCTCCTGAAAGTGCAGTCTCATACTGTGTGTGTTTTTTTTAAAAAGGTATGAAGGCTAAAGCAAGCAAGCAGTCACCACCGTGTGTTTTGAGGCAGTATTCCCCCATCCCCCGCTCAGCAAGCGAGCCTCTCTCATTCGGCTCCACCTCTGCAAGTCTTTGGTTGTTGTCACTGACTGAGTGACTGACGGTCTTGAATGGACACACACCATCCAATCACCAACTTCAAAATTGTGGGGAAGGATGTGTGGCTACTGAGGAGCCCTAGCGGGAATTATGAGCAGACTCATGGCACTGGCAGTGTGTGCATTTGCGTTTCATCCGGTGAGTAAGTCAGACTTGTTGGTGAGACTGAGACAGAACAGGCGGTGACAGTCAGTCAGGGCTGGGGTGAGGGCTGTGTGGCTGCTGGCCATCTGTGGCTGCGTGCGCTCTAATTGTTTTTGACAAGGAGCCAGGGCAGGAATGGACCCACTTTGCCCTATCCACCAGCAGCGATTGATCGTGATCATCGATGCAATGGGAACAGAACAGTGAGGTGACCGTGATTGAGCTCAGTGGATGATTGACTGTCCAATCATTGTCGGTAAGACTGAGAGCTGCAGCTGCAATGTTTTTGGGTCAGTCACCCAGTCATTCCTTTTCCTGGGACCCCTACATGCCACACAGTGTGGAGTCAAGCCAGGCCTCTCTTCATTAGGCCTGCTGGGGTGAGGGACAGCCAAGTCTCAGTCTAGCCTGTGACTGAAAAAGAGACAGAGCCAGAGGAGGAGGTTGACGACAAGGTATGTAAAAAGAATTACATTTAAAATAACTAGACTGTCTGGGCATCTGGGCTGGGCTGGCACAAATAATTCTGGTAGCCAGGAATGGATGATCATTCACTCGATGGCTAGTATAGGCCTAGTGTTCCACCACACCCAGTTGTCTGCCATGGTGTCTAACATTAACTGTGGGAGAGAGTGTTTTTGAGAGAGTGTGTCCATCCATGACAATGTTAATCCACCCTAATGTTAATGCTGTTCCCAAATCTGCCCCTTATGCATTAATTATTCCTTTCCTATTTGTGTCTCACCCATCCTCTGCGAGCTTGCTGATCACCACGCTTTCTGTAAAAAAAAAAAAAAGGCAGGATGGCTGTATTGCAGTTCCCCACTCCTGCCATTACAGTTTAATAGAGTTATCCCTGGTGTCTAGTGTCACCCACCCACCCAGTCACCCATTATAATAAAATATCCTCCTTGGTGTCTATTGGTATCCCCACCCAATGCAAAAATGAATGGAAGGACGTCACTGTAGTTTAGCAGTACTTTCCCCTCCACCCAACATTTGCACCCGATCTATGATGTAAAGACATCCTTGGTGTTCAGTGGTTCCCCTCCCAATCACCCATTTACAAAAGGAAAATGAATCAGTAGTGGTCCAATGACCCTCCTCGCCCATCCTAGGTGCTCACATACTACCACCCCACACCCACCCTCTTAACTGGGTGTCCACTGATCAGGGAACCCCGCTACTATAGTGACTGGCATAGCCCTCTTCTCACTTCCTTGGCTGACCACCATACAAGCTGTAAGTGAGAGCATGTGTATAAATACTGTGTGCATTCTTTTCTGTCAGCTCATATGGCAGCTGGCTGAGGAGATGAGTTGAAGAGACTAACTGGTCACTGTACCAGGCGTCCCTGATTGACGGAAATCTGGGTAAGTGGAGGGGGTGCAAGGTGGTGGTAAGTGAGTGGGTGGGCCAGGTGGGGGAATCTAGACCACTACTGATTCCTTTTACTTTTGTGTCCAAGCAATCGGGTGGAAGGGACAGCTTTACATGCATAGAGATTGAGCCCTCCGGGGGGTGGCGGCTGGTACTGCCAGACATCATGGATATCTTTCTGTTCATGAATCGGGTGATCAGTGGGTGGGGGAATCCACTAGACATCAAGGATAGTTCAAGGAAATACAAAACGGGTGATTGTGGCATGAGGGTGCCACTAGACACCATGGATAGCTTCAAGGAATTTGTAGAACACACTGTAGGAGAGGTGCTAAGCTAATGGACTGCATTGGAGTACAGCACCTCACTTCTGAAATGCACTTAGCTCCTCGCTGGTCCCATTGTGACATTTCATGGGTTGCACACCAAATCTTATATCTGTATCACAAAACCAGCCTATAATAAAACATTTTAATTAAAATCAGTGGGGAGGGAACTTTGATGTCAGTTGGCCCAGCGATGTGTGTAGTATGTTAAGTGTGAAAAACGTTTAATACAAGATATACAGTTTTCTGTAGTTTTAAGGTGTTTGCTACCAGATGAATGTCTCAGTATAAGCTTGGAAACAAAAGGTGGAACCACCCCCATCTGGAGTAACCAGTTTGCCTCTATGGGTTCAGAAGAGCACCCAGCACCTATTTCATTTTCATTCAGTTCAATTGACCAATGCCTGAGAAAGGTGTTTACCCCATATGTTGGTTATTTTTGTTCCAGGTGTGTGTACCACAGTTAATCCTGTGAAATATAGGAAATGCCCAGTACCTGGCCAGATGTGCCAATTTTCCAGTTGGAACCAGTGTGTTCTCCAGTGTGTGTGTGTGTGTGTGTGTGTGTGTTTTTTTATTATATGCTAAATGGGAAATCAGGAATGTCTGTACAGACTGTACCTTAGTAATCCGCATTACCAGTATGTGTAGCCCCATGGGGGTCCATCTTTGCTTTGTGGTTATTCCTACTCTGTTACATGAATAAAAGCCACACTCTAGAATCCCAGCCCTTGTGGTTTGGACAGTAATGTTATTGCTTCTTTGTGTCTGGAGTTAATTGGGTGCCCTGTCCAGGACTGCAAGCCTAGCATAGGCCTGAGCAAACATTTTCTCCCAGGGACATGGGTTGTTGGCCATTGTAATTGGTCCCCACCAGGTGTGTGCCATGCAGCTGCTGCACTTGGTTGTCTGTTTATTTATAACAGTCTTCTCCACCTGGCATATCCCACCTTGCCTATGGTAGCAATAAATTATGTAACCCTCACCCGTCGGCCATCACCCCTTTTTTTCCCCTAGACGTTTGGTGAGAGGTGTGCCTTCTGGTTAATTTATGGGCCAGTAGGTGGTTGCACAAACATTGATTTTCAAACAAAGGTTAAGCTGTGTTTGTTGTTTAGAGGGCTTTAAGGTTTTTCTGCCTTTCATTTTGTTTGTGTTGTGTCATGTTTTAGTTCTTCTTGCTAGACATCCTGCTGCTGCATAGTGATGAATACTGTCTGTAAACAGTAACCAAAATGTAGTTTGAGAATTGTATTGTTCATAATGGCATGTGACCTGTCAAGTCATGTGGCATAACACATAGCATTAGTGTAAATGACATCCTGCTTGAGTACCTTGGTTGTTGTATCCTTGCCGGCACGGTGCCGAGGAAAAGTGTGATGTTCGAATTTAGGGGCCCCCAAGCCACAAAATATAACTTGGAGTAGGGCCCCCACATCCATTAATCTGGGCCTGGTAACTACTATACCTTTCACTCCGGACCAGCAGCGCTTGGAACCATTTATGGTTTTGGCACCCACCACCTCATCTGGCAAACTGTTCCACAGTTTCACCACCCTTTCCGTAAAATAAAACGTTCTTATATAGAAACATAGAAGTTGTAGGCAGAGAAGGACCACTTGTCCCACCTAGGCTAACAGATCAACAGTATCCCACTTGCTCTTTGTTCCCCCCCTCCCCACTGAGTGAAAATATGTCCACTACCTTCCAACTCCTGTGCACTACCCCTATCTGTAATGAGCTATTGAACAGCCCTACCGGGGTTCATCCAGTTCAGTTGCCAGTTCCTTGAGTACCCTCAGAGACAGCGGATCAGGCTCAAGGGCGTTATCTATCTTTAAGACTACTAGAAACACAGAAACATAGAAAATAAGATGGCAGGAGACCAAGGGTCCATCTAGTATGCCCATGTGTTCCTTGGACATTCTTAGATTTCAGGATCTGCCCCCCCCCCCGCGCCTAATGCCTCCTACTGCTCCTGTTGCTTTTGATCATGCTTTAGGCTTGTCCCACCTTGTCCCACCCCAGCTTGAATGATGTCACATAATTTGTCACATAATTTGCTTCTACTACCTCAGCTGGCTGTTTATTCCATGGCTCCATGACTCTTTCAGTAAATATTGTTTCCTAATCTCCCTCTTGAAGCTCTCCCTCAACTTCCACTCATGCCCTCTAGTGTTAGAGAGATATCTTTATTTATAAAGCTCCCAATTCCCGAGACTCCCAGGTGCTAAACAGTAAAATCACAATTCAATAGTATTTAAAATCATCAAACATACATAATAAAATCAATATAAGTACAAAATGTCATGCTATCTATCGTCAAACTCACATTATAAAAGCCAGTTCAAATAAGTACATTTTCAGTCCCCTTTTAAAGGCTTCCACCGATGGGGCCCCCCTTAGATAGTCAGGCAAGAAGTTCCACAGGGTTGGTGCGGCCACTGCAAATGCTCTATCTCCTGATTGCCACAACCCAACCCTGGGAACCCCCAGGAGGCCCCCCTCAGAGGAACGGAGCATCCAGGCCAGATGGTAAGGGTCAAGGAGATTTTGCAGATAGGCAGAACCCCCATCATGCAGGGTGTTATAGGTAAGGAGTCATATCTTGAAGATAATCCTCCACCCGACTGGCAACCAGTGCAGTCTGTGGAGGATCAGGGTAATATGCTCACACCTCTTTACCCAGTCAATAGTCTTGCCACCACGTTCTACACCAGCTCAGTCTGTGGAGGTTGCCTCCAGATGACCCAAGGCACAGGGCATTACAGTAATCCAGCCTGGAAGTTACAAAAGCACGCAGCAGTGTGGGCAGGTCCTCAAGATGGATCAGGGCTCAGATTTGGGCAATGCACCTGAGATGATAAAACCCACTTTTGAACACGTACGACACTTGATCATCAAGTGTCAGGCCATCATCCAGGATCACACCCAAATCCTTCTCCTGTCTAGAAGGGACAAGGGGAATGCCCCCAATACTAGATTAGGGGACAACCCCCCATTCCCCCTCCTCCACGACAACCTGGCTCCACCACCAGTACCTCGGTCTTGTCTGCGTTGAGTCTAAGCCAGTTTTGAGTCATCCACGACTGGATTTCCTCGTGCCAGCTGTTTAATACAGAGTCCAACACCTGGCATCAGGTGCACAGGACAAGTACAGTTGGGTATGATCTGCATAGCAGTGAAAACCCAACCCTACCACCTGATAATATCCCCCAATGGCAGCATGTACACTGTGAGCAATAAGGGCAACAAGACCAACCGCTGTGGCACTCCACAGCTCAGAGGCTTCTGGCTAGATGAGACAAGTCCCATTTTCACCCTCTGCACTTTGTCCATTGAGTATGACCTGAACCAGCTGATGACATTACCAGACAGGCCACACCAAAACCATAGGCAGTCAAGCAGCACCTCATGATCCATGGTGTCAAACACTGCAGATAGGTCCAGGAGAACCAAGATGGTACCAGCTCTCCTGTCTCTCACCATCAGCAGATCATTAAGCACCCTTACCAGGGTGGTCTCTGTACTATGCCCCACCTGAAACACAGACTGGAAAGGCTCATAGGTAGATGAAGATGTGAGGTGTCTCTCAAGCTGAATGGCCACCACTTTCTTTTTAACCTTCCCTAAGAATGGGAAGTTTGAGACTGGCCTATAGTTGCTGAGGCAGTCCAGATCCAAAGAGGGCTTCTTTAAAAGGGGCCTAACAAGCACACTGGGAAGATCCCACTCCTCAATGAACTCAAGACTTACCTCAGCAAACACAGGTCCTATCAGGTCCAAACATCCAACCACAAGGCGGGTCGGACCTGGGTCCAGATCACAATGTGTAGGCTGCAGCTTTGAGATTATCCTCATCATCTTTTCTACCCCAACTAGTTCAAACTCATCCCATACAGGAGGAGTGTTTTTGCACAACTCAGGCCGCACACTGCCTCCCTTTTGAGAGATACTCGAGGAGACCTCAGCCCTGATAAAGGACACCTTGTTGGAGAAGAACAGAGCCAACTCCTTGCACCTAGTGCTAGAAACTGCTCCTCCCACATGGGGACAGACAGGATGTAAAAGTCTGTCTACCATACGGAAGAGCTGAGCTGGTCTGTTGCCCACTGCACTAATCTCCCTAGACAGAAACTCCACCTTCTTTTGGGAGATTGCCCCCTGATAGTCAACATAAGAGGGCCTCAGGACCAGTTTGTCCTCCATCCAGCCAGATCTCCTCCAGCATCTCTCTAACCTCTGCCCCTTAGCCTTTAAACTTCAGAGTTCCTCATCATACCAAGGGGATCCCTGGTGAGTAGGCAAGGAGTGGACACAAAAAGGTGCAACTGAGTCGAAGGCTGCAGTCACCGCCCCATTGTAGGCCACCACTGCTTCCTCTGGCCCCATCGCACAGGCTGCCTCCACTCTTGATAGGTCCAGCATCACTGACAGTCCTATAGAGGAAACTCCTCTTAACGGGCAGTACCGGACCATCCCTACAGGGGCCGGACCATCGGGGGGGCTCTAAACATGAATCCCACAGTGCTGTGATTGACCAAATCACTGGATCAACATGAAGGCCAATAATGTTGAAACCCATTGAAAAAACTAAGTCCAGTGTGTGGCCACCCGAGTGTGTTACCGATCTTACATGTTGTGATCTTACACGCATTAAAGTCCCCCAGGATCAACCACCTGGATGACTCCAGCGCCAAGCCAGTGATGAGCTCCTCGACCTCCCTCACTGAGACTCTGTTGAACAGGTCCGAGGACGGCACCTTATTTACTCCTCTCAGGAACTTACATGTTTCAATCATATAGAAACATAGAAACATAGATTTTGACAGCAGATAAAGATCGCTACCTCTCCCTCCTTGTCTCCAGTGGGAACATATTTAATGCTTCCAGATGCTCCTTGTATGAGTGCCCTTTAAGGCCCTGGATCATTTTGGTCACTCTTCTCTGAACAGCCTCTAACCTGTTTATATCCCTTTTCAGATGTGGACTCCAAAACTGGACACAGTACTCCAGATGGGTCATTACCAGGGACCTGTAGAGTGGCAATATTACTGCCTTCTTCCTGCTCTCAAATCCCCTCCCTATGCACCCTAGCATTTCGTTGGCCTTGCTATAAGTTTTGTTGCACTGGCTTGTCTGTTTAAGGGTGCTGCTTATGATGACACCTGGGTGCCATTCTTCCTGCATGGCACTGAGCTGAACTCCATTCAGGTGGTACTCTTTCCTTGGGTTCCTTTGGGTGCTAGCCCTTTCTGGACCCTTTTACTGGTAAATACTGGCTGCCTCATCTCCAAGATCCCCTTTCTGACTACCTTGATGCTTCTCTCTAACAGGGACCCAGTGTCTTTTCTTGCATAGGCACAGCAGAAGTAATTATTAAGGATGGTTGCCTTTTGCGTGTCCTCCTCCATTATACTGCCTCCTTCAGATAGCCTAACACCTCGCCCTCCTTTCTTTCTTTTTTCCTAATATACCTGAAGAACTCCTTTTCCCCACTCCTGACCTCCTCCACAATACGTAGCTCAGTGTCTTTTTTTGCCTCCCTGACTGTCCTCTTTGCTACCTTAGTTCTCAATTGGTATTCTCCTCATTCTTCCTCCCCTTGCATTTCCTTGTACCTGTTGGAGGCCTTTTTGTTGGCCCTCACTGCTTGCCTGGCCCTTTCTGAGAACTGTGTTGATCTCAACTTTCTCATTTCAAGTATGACATGCTTAACTTACTTATCCTATCCTCATAGCTCATTCAGTCATTCACTGTGCTACACAGAGTAGACAAGATTGTTAATTGGCAAGAATGATAGGAATGGAGGGGGAAGCAAGGGAAGTAGAGAAAAAGTAGAGGTAGGGTGGGGGAGGCCATGGATGATTTTGTACAGGTTGGGAAATAGATTATGAAGAGTTTAAATATGTGTTAGTGAAAAGGGGAGACAGTGATGGCCTCCTTAAAGGAGTAGTACACTCAAAATTTGCAAAAACATACATTGTGCAGTGTTTTGATTTGTGTGTGTAGTCCTGGTGTCTCCATCCCTTTGTTTGCTATTGAAGAGTTTTTTCAAAATTAGCCTGCTGGTTAGATGGTATATTTATGGCCCCTGGGGATCTCCATCTTAGCAAGGTTTATTGCTCTTTTTCCTGCAGTGCCTCCTGTCCCATGTGACAATGTTATGCATCTGGGATCACTGAAAAAGTACTAGAGATGTTCTGGTCTCCACTAAATATCGCTAATTCAATATTTGTGTTTTCTATGTGTGTGCCAGGTCTAGCCAGCATGAGTAAATGTTTTACTTTTAAAACTTCATTTCATCAAACTACACACAGCCATAAAAAGCACACAAATCACCCCACATCAGCAATGCTATAATTAGTAAAGACTCTAGGTGTTTTCTTACAGAATGACCCACTCAGCCCTTAAATATTTGTAAATACTGTAAATTGTAAATGTAGGAATTAGTGCACCCTGGACAAGAAAATGTATTTACTATCACAGATTTGTTGTTGTAAACTGACTTGCTTGCTGAATTCATGGTTCTGGCTACATCACTGTCACATGGGACAGGAGGCATTGTAGGAACAAGAAGAGCAATAAAGCATGCTATGATGGAGATCCACAGGGGCCATAAAAGTACTGTAAAACTAGCAGGCTAATTTAGAAAAAACTTCTAATAGCAGACAAAAGGAAGGACACACTAGGACTACACACACAAAGCAAAACACTGGACAACATATGTTTTTGCAAATTTTGACTGTACTACTTTAATTTTAGAGTGATACGGTGTCTAACTTTGTAGGGTGGAAAGACTGGCTGCAGTTGTGAGCCTTCTGAACTGTATTCAGCAAGGAATAATGTAAATACAATAATTAATTGGTTGCAGTAACCAAGGTGGATTGATATCCAGTTGTACTAGTATAAAGTTGTACTGTGGATGAGGATTTCAGCACAGGATATGTCAAGTTAAGGATAGATGGCAGCAATATTGAGCAGATGAATTTAAGCAGTTTATTTGATAAGGTTCTTCAGGTCATTTCGGGTTGCTTTGGATGCAAGGAAATGCTGCAGCACCTTTAGGAGGAGGGAGGGAGGAAAGGGAGTAAAAACTGGAGAAAAATTCAACAATGATCATCAGTATGGTGGCCACCAGTACCCTTGGGCTATGTGCCACCAGTAGAGAGTTATGTCATGGTTGTGAGGGCTGGTAGGTTGCTGGCAATAGCTGTGATGGGAGATGACCATGACGAGTATAACATTCTGTACAATGGACTGGTTAGACCACACCTTGAGTACTGTGTACAGTACTGGAGACCACACTTGAAGAGGGACATACAGCTCCTGGAGAGGGTACAGAGGAGGGCAACTAAGATGATATGAGGGCTAGGGGATTTGACGTATGAGGACAGACTTGAGGAGTTCTGCCTGTTTTCATTGGAGGAGAGGAGAGGAGAGACAGGGGGCACATGATTGAGGTCTTCAAGCACCTCAAGGGAATAAATAGGGTAAACATGGAGGGGATCTTTAGACTAAAGCAGGGAGGTATCACCAGAGGGCATGGTCTGAAGTTGGAAGGTGGAAGGGTGAGGGGGAAAAGAGGAGGAGGTTTTTCACTGAGAGGGTGGTGGACGCTTGGAATGCACTGCCTGGTGAGCTGGTTCAGAGATTCACAGTGGAGGGCTTCAAGAGAGGTTGGGACAGACACAGAAAGTGGATGTATCAGATGATGGCCTGTCCCAGGGGAGTGGGGATGGATGATAGGGGTTTCTGGAACACAGTGGGGAGGAGGGCCTCGGCACCCAACTAGGGATCTGAGGTTTGGGCAGACTCGATAGACTGTAAGGCCTAATCTGCTGGCAAATAGTATGTTAGTATTCTGGATAAAAAAGTGATCTGGTATTGAAAAAGCTTCCAGAGTCTCTCATATACTTTACAAGTTAGCTTCTGGTGTGTATAAGATCAGTGTGTGAGATAAAATGTATTATACCTAATAACACTTCAGATCCATGTTTTTCTTCTTTTTATCCAGCTTTTTGCCTGCAGACCACTGCGCTGCTCCTTCCTTTTGGTGCCTGTGACCTCCCAACCACATAAGCCACCCCCCCCCACCACTGTTGGACCATCAGCAATCAATGCAGGGCATGGTGCCCAGCCTCCTGGCCAGCTCTCAGCTCCACTCTCAAATCTGGGTCACCAGTGTGGGAAAACAAAGTACTCTAACTGGGCCATTGAGTGCCCAGGGTACATGTTTTTTTCATTGGAAATACTATACAAAAATGTCATGGGCCAACATCAGGAACTATTGCAAATTTTGAGGAGGTAAAACAATTCTAAATCTCTTATTGTTAAATGAAAATTGAAGTAAAATAATTCTACAGGATTAATGTGTTTTTAGTTTATTTTGCCTTACAATACTCCCAAAATCTGTTGACTAAAGATCTGTTCACACCTCAAAATGTTAGCATCATATGATCTGTAAGGCAACTATGTAAATTTTGCATTGGCATTTCAGAGTGTTAACTATCAAGCTGTGTGTTCCTTCTATGATTTCTTTTGTATTGTTCTCTGGACTTGCAGACATTTTAGGCCCAATTTTAAATGGGCAAACTTTGGCACAAGTTTGCAGCAATCCCGATTTTCAAACACAGGCTGTGTCAAAATTGGGATGCCTTGCACCCAAGTTGACTTGCGCCACCCTTGCAGCAAAAGTGTCCTTGTGCCAGGTCACAAGGAGGCTTGCACCATGGTGGGGTTGCACCATCCAATTTTTGGGAATTTTGCAAGCCTCGCTCTGGACACAACAGAGGGCTGTGTTCAGACCAGCCAGAAGGTGGTCTAAGGGCCTTGCACCACTGGCAGACACTGTGGTGATTGGGGCAGGGCACCTGCCAGGAGGGGGCTGGGGCAAAAAGGAACATGGGCATGCTTTAGGGAGCATCAGGACTATGGCCAAAATGAATGAGTGGTGAGATTCACTGGCAATGGTAGACAGCTGATTGACATTTTAGTGGGGGGTTGGCACAGATGGACCATGATGTAGCCCCAAGTGGTCACAGCCCTGGCACCTGCCCCATAGGTGCTAAAATCCTACACAATGTAGCTGAGAAGCAGTGGCTGCAGGTTATGAGCTACCAGTGGTGGAGGGAAACATTTTCAGGCACCACAACAATTCCCTGCTATCTAGTCCCCCTGCATTGTGGCAGGCTGCCTCCCACCTACTGTACATTATGTGGTATTATGGCACTTATTGGGCAGGTACTAGGGTTGTGCCCAGCTGGGTCTATGTCATGGTCCATCTGTGCTGTCCATGCCAACCCCCCACTAAGTGGTCTGATCAGCTATCTGCCATTGCCAATGTCACCTCTGCGGGGTGCCACCTCACCACCCTGTCAGTGCCACCATTTTCCTGATGCCCCCTGAGGCCCTGGCCCCCTCCTGGCAGGCATATTCATCATGCCCCCCACCCTTGCAGCCCTTCTCCAGTTGCAGCGGGCGGGGGTCAGATCATCGCATCCAACCTTGCAGGTGCTCCACATGTTTGGCATAAGCCTGTGGCTGTGGAAACTCTGAGTCTTTGGCACAGGGACCCCCACCTTTCTAGAATTGGGCACAGGGTCCCTGACACACACACAGTTTGTCACAGCCCTGGAGTGATGCAACTTGCATTGCTCAATGGGCTGTTTTAAAATTGGGCCCTTTGATTTGGTCTGATATGTTAATCTCCAGCAGCTGATACAGTACATGATAACTCATCTCTAATATATTGATCAGCTCTGATACAGTAAATCAACTCCCAGATTCCTTGCACCGCCAGTCCACTTCTCACTGGTAGATTCTGATGATGTGGGTTTCTCTTAAATGTGCAAGCTCTTATCAGATATCCCAGTTTTCCAGAGCTTTGATGCTGCAGTTGCTTGGAACAGCAGGACTCCCATGTATTGAAGTTCATATTGAAGTGGGTAGGAGCAAAGAAGGCAATTAGCCCATATGTAACTTATCAATCACCCATAATAAGAAAGATAATTTCCTTATAGAATGTATTTGTCAAGTTTTGCTTTAAACTCCATTTTCTTTTTGCTGACAACTGTATCTATTGGCAATCTGTTCCAGGGGTTTTCCATATGTTGAATATAGTAAGCTTTCCTTTTATTATAGTGAAACTGCTTAGGGTTTTAGCTGCAAAGGATGGCCCCTGGTACCTAAGCTGCTACTTTTAAATTATAAGCCAAGTTCATTAAAGATATATATATATATATATATATATATATATATATATATATATATATATATATATATATACTGCATGATATCATGGCATAGAAGTTGGCATCGCCTCTGCCTCCTTTTCTCTAATATCACCAGGTTAAGATGTATGAGGTGATCTTGACAGCTCAAGTCTTTGATATTATATATCAATTTGGTGGCCCTATGTTGAATTTTCTCTATATTAACAATTTCTATCTTAGCAGATTCCAGAACTGGCTACCATAGTCTAAAATTGGTCACACATATGCTCGGTATAATGGCATAATTACTTCTTTGCTTCTACTTCTAAAATTTCCTTTAATAGACCATAACATGTGATTTGCTTTAGATATTACTAAGGAACAGTGATCCGCAATTGAAAAGTTATTATTGATAATAACACCCAAGACCCTTTCCTGCTGGACTTCCTTGATTTACATCACACCTAATTTGTACGTATGCTTAAACTGCTGTTTTCCCATATGTATTATCCAACATTTATCATAGTTAAATTCTGTACCCCACTTGTTTGCCCAATTACATATTAAGATAGCTCTGTACTGATACTTTGCCAAGTGGCATGCTGTATGATTCAAACCTTTGGAAAGAAAAAGTTATGCTTTCACCCTGTTAGTGAATGACATTCCACAGCAACATACAGTACATAACAAAGTAACCTAATTGTTTGAGGTTGGAAGAGACCCTGGGTTCATCAGTTCTGCACTCATACCCCACCCCAGCTTCATAAGCAGGAAATAAGTGTGTAGTATCTGTTGTCAAACTTTCCTTGCCAAGCTGCTGTATGCTTTCTTGATGTTTTAAATATTGCAACCATCAAAAAACTATTTAAAAAACTATATTGCTTTAATTGAGTTGTATTTATTAGATCATCCATATTATTCTCATTACAACCCCCCCCCACACACACACACATGAGCTATCAGTGCATTTCTAAAAGATCTACCCAGTTTTACCCTTAATCAAACAGTTCTTGAAACTGACTAAATACTGTGCAGTGTTGTCACTCTTTTATTGGTTCAAAGTGCACTTGACAGATATATGTGTGTGCGATGTTAACTTTGGTATTGCTCTCTGTGAGATTTCCACCCTTGGTAGAGGTATCAAGAGAAAGACTTCTGAGGGCTAAAGGAAATATGTGTTGCTGAAAAGTCATTGAAAAAAGAGCACCAGAGGTGGGGAGGGGAGGAAGGTGGCATGAAGCAACTAAAGCAGGAATTGCTGGGATTGGCAGACTTTAGTGGAAAGTGGAGGAGCTTGTCAACTGCCTACTGAATTGCAGGCAGTGCCTCTTAATTAATGTGCAGCTGACAGATGTGTGCTTTTGCAAAGTAACTTTGACCTTGCTCTCTGGAAGATTTCCACCCTCAGTAGAAGTGCCAAGAGAAGGGGTTCTCTATGCTAAGTAAACTGCGGCACCTGAAATGCCAAAAGATCAGATGTGAGGGACTGAACTCTGCCTCCTTCAAAAGATGGATGTCACACACAACATGTGGAGGAGGGGAAAAATCCCCAATGGATGAAACTTCTAGGGATCCAAGGTTTTGAGTTAGCCCTCCTGTAGGTCATACATTATGTAGGAGGCTAACTGTAAGTAAGCTTGCTGGAATTCTGAATTTGCTTCTCTGACAGAAGATTCAAAACATGAAGTGGTCCAGCAGCCCATAACATTACTCACATGTGAACAGGAACATTTTTCCTGAAAGCTGTAGTAACCACTCATATTATAAATAAATGGCCAGAGTAATTCTGAATGATGAGACCCAGCTGGGACAGGAGAACTCTAACAAGGGAGATGAACCAGGATAAAGTTATAATAGAGTCATTCTCTGTAATCAGGAGAGGGGATGGATTGCCAAAGGGAATGCAAGTGGACTTGAATTAATCAAGTACACAAATGGTGCAACACCTGACATTCTTAGGGTAGTAGGATATGCAAACTCCTTCATTGGTGCAACCTGTTTTGAATCTTGAAAGACTGAGATCAAACTGATGAGGAAAGACCTGGATCAGCTTGTTGTCGACAGAAAGATATCCAGGGAGAAAGTTGAGACATTAGTTCCCCATGTCTGAGGACTCTGAAGAATTTAAATGCCATTGTGGCTTGTGAGTTGGCATCTGGTTTGAAACCAAAACCCTCAGTGATAAGTAAATCCATAAGTTGGCAATATAATTCATAATCAATGGGTTGTTTATTGGAAGGCACTTTAATGGAAGTAGTTTTTAACTATTGAGGAATGTTTTTACAGATGGGCTGTACAGAAAGAAGCCTGGGCAACTTGGGAAGCAGGAAGTCAGAAAAAAAAAGTATTCCGTATAATGTATTATGCATATTAGAGGTGTTTGTCCAGACACTGGGTTTTGTCTATAGTCTATATTTTGGCATTAAAACTTGCCCTTAAGCACCTTCATTTGGTTTTGTGCTGTGAGTTTTTGTGTAAATGTTATAGGTTTCTAGTGAGTGCACATTGCTTTGATATTTTCTGATAGGCTGAGGGTAATGGAAAAAAATAAAGCAAAGGATAGACAATGTTGAATTGAGTGAAAATGTGGATCAAGTATCTGGAAGAAGCACAATGAAGTATATTTCCTCCTGGCTGTATTGTAAACCAGTTTAGTAGGGGTAGCATGGGCCTTCCATTTGACGGCACTGGCAGATTAAATATAAAAGTTTTACATCCTTTGAAGATCCTGGAAGGAAGGAGGCTGGTTTGTGCATTTTTCAGCTTAAGTAACAGACATCCAGTACAGCTGAAAGTTTTAGGATAGGCAATCCACTTGTACAGTATATCAACCCAAAGCTGGAATGTAAACACAGTTCATTCTAAAGTCGTGAGAAAGGGAAGCCCAAGTCCTTCTCCTAAGGATCTTCATTATTGAAGGGAAGGGCAAATGGCCTCTGTTAATAATGACGAATGCAGCATGGTTAGTGGCTCACTTTCTATTGGCTTCTATTTAGTTCAGGGGAGAAGGTAATTCAGTGTGGATCTTGCACTGCCTTCACATCAGCTTCATACAAAAGAGATCACTAGTTGTAAACCACAGGAGACTACTACACATCTTGCTTCTAAACCTCCATCTGGTCAAGAAGCCTATATTTTTCAGAGGTATGTTCAGGAAAAATTATTAGACAAATAATACTCTGAAAGATTTGAAAGAAATGAGCTAGGAATAATTTAACATGAAGAGGGATTGATTGCAACATTAAGAGAAAATGAGGGCCCAGATGGTGGGCACGTGTTCATCCTTTTTGCTGAGACTGAAAAAGCAAAACAGATATGGAGGAACTATGATACAAACAAGGTTATGTCAGTGCACTACAAAGATCTACCAGTTGAAAGACTTATCCAGAATGAAAGGGTAAACAAAACCAGTAATTTAAATAAAACATTAATAACTGCCCCCAAAGGTGGATTCTATACCAACACAGTCTCAGTAAGACCCAAAGAAAAACCCTTAATTTCCTATTTAAAAACATCTCTGCCCTACTTAAAAATCCCCTCGGTATTCAATTAGGAAAAAGGGAATAAAATAGATTTTGAAACTTGGAGTTATGAATAAAGGTGGTAAAAATATTAGTGAGACACAGAAAACTAGAGTAAGAAAAAATGGCCAATATTTTCAGATTGGACCCCTTAGGTCTGCTTATTGTTGATGTGTAATCTAGTGGAGAATGGTTCAAAGCCTTCAATACAGGAAACGGTTTACAATACATCAAACTCTGAAATAAATATTTCCCACAACAAATCCCAAACAGCTCTTAGCAACTGATTTGAGATATTAAAAGAATCATTGCCCCTTGACTAAGCTATATGGCAGTCAGGGAAAAATTACTATACCAAAGATTGCCCAGCAAACAAGCTAACAACAGCAAGTCAACAGGGATGAGGAATTTATACATATTAGTTTGGAATATTACAGGAATTTGTTCATGGTAATGATATGGATTGGAACTTGTTAATTAAAGGAATAATGCATGACAGGGCGTGTGTCGTACTGGGATAACATCATGCCTCGGGTGGTTGGGCACAAGTTCGTAGGCCGAGTGCATCAAACACCTGAGAAGTGATGTTATCCCAGTACGACACACACCCTTTAGTGCATTATTCCAATTATACAATGGTTAATTTGCAAATACAAGGAAAAAAACCTAAAAGAAGTATTTTTAAAACTGTTTTTTGGTTGATTTTTGTGTGTGGAAGAATATTTATATATATATATAGAAAAGTCCCATTGTGTTTATCCTCTAGGTGGAGCTGTCTGGACAGGAGGTGAATTTTTCTTTTGTTTCCCATCTGGTTGTCTGTCCCACATGAGGTTTTGTTTTTTCACTGTAGCACCCTCCCCCGCCACTGGTTCTGCATCTCAGGGTAAAGTTTGCTGATGTGTTTGTTATGGAGAGGTTATAGTAGGATGCTGTTTAGAGTGAGTGATGAATGTTTGTAACCCCTGTCTGATCACCATTGCTGCCAGCCACCTGCTCGCTGCTACTGCTCTCTGGATGTGCTGCAAAGAAGAGGAAAGGAGGTAAAGGGAGTTAGGGAGAATGATTTTTCACAGTTTATGTGCTATTATTTGAAGAAAAGGAAGACAGTTTGCTGAACAGCGAGTGAGCATTATGAGAACAGTTATGTATTGACTGTTCAAGGATGCACTTTCCCGCTGTCTCACTTGGTCCGGGTTGTGGTGTACTTTACCATTTTTTCTTTGGTGGGTTTTGCAAGCAAAGGGCATTTTTGAAAATGGCCACAGTGTTTGGCTTTTCAGTAAAGTGGATAGCCATGGACATGTGGAGACCATTGTTACAGAGCACTCATGTACAGCGAGTGACTGCTTGATCGGCTTTGGGAGGTTGGAGCTAATGAAACTAAAAAATAGAAAGCTGTAAAAAAACCCAGAAAATAACAACAAAACAGGCTTATGTGTTTGGGGGAACAGTGCATGACATGGTGGTTGGGAGGCTTGAAAAAAACACAGGCACTCACTGTAGCTGGCTTTATGTTTCAAGCAAAATAATGAAGTGCTGGCAAACCGCATACCAGGCATGCCAAGTGTGGGCAAGTTGATCATGCCATGTGCAGTGATTCATTTAACATGAGATGCAGTCTTGTAGGTGCCTGGACTAGACCCGTGATGTTGTGCTAGGATAACATCAAGGGTCCAGTCCCAAGCTGATCAATCAGCACTCACCATTCTTTCTTGCCATTGTATAATGTCCCATATGACATTCTTTGCTTCTAGGAGACATGGATTATTATAGAAAATGAATTTAATGTCAGGGATTTTACTCAAGAACATGTAAAAATTACCTCACTGGGAGACCAGCAGGAGGACTACCAATTTATATATATACATCAGTAAAGTTTTCTTCTGTTAACACTTTAAAACAAACCAAATATCTTATAACAACTCTCATTGTTCTTTAAGAAAGTATAGTTTTACCTATGAAATATACAGAATACATTGCCTGAGCCATACCATGTATTAGTAAGATCTTTGCAAGCAATTGAGTAATGGTCAATATTCTGGTAATGCAAAATAACTATTCATGCATGCACTTTTTCATTATTGGTGACTTCAACTCATGAATTGGGAACTTTGATAGCTTAATTGATAACTTATTGATTGATATGCTGTAAATCGATAGTACTAATGGCTGTAGATTGATGGATTTAATGGGAAAAATCAACTTACTCCCTTGAATGGTAGAATATTATCATGGACCCTGAAGGTACTCCCATTTTTTCTCATTGACTATTACTGACCTTGCAATGTGCCCATTTCTTGACATAAATTGTTATCTCTTACTAATGCTAAAGTAAAAACCAAAGAGTGATTATTTCCCTGTGATTGTAGAGAGAATCTTGACCAGTAAGGTAGAAGAAGAAGACAATATTTTAAATGTAACAGAGTCAACATTGCCCTGCCGGCCAGCCTGGTGGTGCTGAGGGTTGAGGCGTTGTATGCCACACCTCATGCTATGCCAATGACCTGAGTTCAGGAGCGAGCTTGGGTGCCAGGGGTTGGCAGGGGGTGGGTGAAGACTGAGAACCTGCTGGGCTGCTCTCCTCCCCAGGAAGGAAGATCAGGGGAGTCCCAGTATGCCAGCAGCTCCTGGTGGAGACTGGGAGTGCTGCAGCACACTGGGCAGCACACAAGTAGTGTGGCCTGCCACAAGGTAGGGTTGCCGTGCACCGCTGCATCGGGGACATGCCCACGCAAGAGGGGACATGAGCACCAGAACAAGGAAAAGCCTGGTCAGCAGGGGTAGGTGACGGCACCTGCCCCCATGTCCGCAGCCAGGTCCGGCCTGCCTGACTTCGCAGGTTCCTCCACCTGGGTCCTCACCCACACTGGAGACTAACTAAGAAGAGTGCCCAAGGGGGGGGGTGGCCCCACCCCAGAGGAGTTAAGCTGGGGGTGCCAAGTGTGGTGTTGAGGAGGAGAGAGAAGGTACAGGCAAGGAGGACTTCAGGCTGGGAAAGAACCAGCAGGATGCCTGAGAGAGGCCCCTGCTGACTGTGACCGGAGGGAAAAATAAGTGTAAAAAAAAAACCATTGCCCTGCCAACAAAATTTACAATAATAAAATAATTCAGTGGGATGGAAGTGTTACAAACCAGCTCATCAGAATTATTGAGTGTGATTCAATTACAGAAACATATGACAACATTATGTAGGAAACTTAGTCTGAATATATTTCTAAGCTTATGCTAAATAGGTTTGCAAAAATTATACCTTGGAAAACCAAAAACACTGATTACTGATAAAGCTTGGTTTGACAAACACTGTTTAATTAAAAGGAAAGGCCTGGCAAAATGGATACAATTTACAAAAAAAAGAACTCAACAAGAGACAGTTTCAATTGGCTCAAGAAATCCAGGAAACGGGCAGTTTTTTTTTTTTTACTAAAAAACAAGTAATCTATAGAAATTATTCATGGCACCAAAATTTACAAACCATTAATTTAAATAATGCAAAACCTTTTTGGCAACTTGTGAGAAAGGGCACTGGTAATTATTGAAAAAAATAGATTAACACATATTATCACATTCATCAGGAAACATAGTTACAACATTATTCCAATCTATGGTTTAACCTCAAAGAACTTTAGTCTTTCTCTGAAGGTGATGACAGAGCAAATAATCTGTCCTTAATGTTGAAAATAATTTGTGGAGAGGTTTGTAATATTATCAGTTCATTCAGGAAAAACAAATTCCTAGGAAAGGGAAAACAATGACTCTTGGTGTTTACAAAGCCTGGGGTAAATTGTGGATCCCAGTGCTTGTTAAATTTTATATCCAATGTCTTTTGCAAACATTTCTTGCTACAGGGTAGAAAGGAAACTATATTGTTCCTTTCCACGACAAAGGGGATACTAGAAATCCTTTCATATGCAGTATATGCCAATCAACCTAATTAACAAAATGTCAAATATTTTTACAGACGTTTTATTAACTCATCCTAGGACAAGTTGCCTGAAAGAAATGTAATCTCCCCATTTCAAGCAGGTTATAGGGAGGGTTTCTCCACTACTGATCAGTCCTTTAATCATTCACATTTAGTTAAGAAATATGGTATATCCACCAACAAAATGCATACATTTCATTTGTAAACTGAAGATCAGCATTTTATTCAATATCTCAGTCCTTTGGGAAAATGAACAGATTAGGAATTGAAATTAATTTACTGGCATAATTAAGTGACCATATGATGTAGCCTGGTCACAGTTACTATATGGGATGAATAGACAGTTTATAGAAACATTCAAAAATAATTGAAGAGCAAAGCATGGCTTGCTCTGGCACCTAAGCTGTTCAACATTTACGTAAATGAGATATTGAAAAACATAGATGAAAATGAATACGGAATCCCCAAGAATTACGCATCACACAACTTGCTGTGGAATTCTGCAGAACAAGAGGCACTACATACCACAGAAACTCCATTGTTTTCAATGGAAAGTTAATCCATGTATCTTAAAGGCATGTTGAAAACAGAGAGAAAATGTTTTATGTCCAGCACTCCAGGTGGTATGAATGTTTCTCATGGTGTCACCGATCATGTGATGCAGGGTTGGTGTTACCTTAATACTGACAACCATCGCTGCATTGTTTACTTTGTGTGACAAGACAGTGCCAATATTAAGGTGACCCCATCCCTATATCACATGATTATTAAATCCCCAGGAACACCCTATCACAGATTATTTTTATAGTTAAAGATTGTTATTGGTTTCTGATTTGTTACATCATAAACAGATACACATACTACCAAACCTGTAATAATACAGCAGGGTTGCCACAAGTAAACAGACTTAACAAAGTGTAGTCACCCCATCAAGTAAGTGCAGGTGTAAAGAAGGCAACCCAACAGAACCATTAATCTGTAGCTTACAACATGTGCCAGTAAAACTTGGTTCTGAGAGGTGTCTTACCTAGTGTGCAATGTCATCGAAAGGGATTGATAAAGGGGGCCTACCTGATGCAATGCCAGAGGACATCTTCTAGGAGATGTCTTGAACGGTGGTCCAATAGATGGCATCCTGTGGCACTGAGGTCTGACATTTAAGGGGCAGACCTGCAACACTATCAAACAGAACACACACAAAGCATCTACAAACTGGAGAGAGCTGCTTAAACCATAATTATCAATACTGCTACCTATTGACTGGCACCTGGAGTGCCAGGTATCCTGGATCCTACTCCCATGTCTGACTCCTGATATCATCACTAGGGGGATTAAGCTAAGCTGAGGTGTGGTAGTATCAATTGATATCCTCTTTGGGCTTTAGAAAAGTTATGAAAGGTTGCCACAGGATCACATAGAGGGGGAGAGAGTTGGCCACCACATGAGTCATTCAGGACATATTAGCTATCTGTGTAAGGACATTGAGCACTTTGTTCAGGGATGGGGCCTCCTGAATTCTCCATTTGCACAACAGTAATTTTTTGACCTGCTTACTTATGATGGCTATCCACTTCTGGTCTAGAGGGTTAAGATGGGGATATGAGGTGTGGAGTCCCAGTAGCGGAACTTCAGGCACCAGGGGCACTGTTTTCTGAGGGGTTTCGGACCCCAGGGTGCAGACTTTCTGCCACAGGGGTTGGATTTTCCAACACTGCCAGAGAATGTGAATTAAATCCCTTTTCTCAGCCTTGCACCTCCAGCAAAGGTCATCCTGGATCAACTTAGCCATACATAGGATGGCAGGCATTCTATACCATGAGTTGATGATTTTATTCTGAATTAAAATGCTCCAAGTGTTGCGGTAGGCCATATGGGCTGGCTTCAGAAAGGATTTCCACTCCAGATTCGAGATCTGCATCTTTAAAGCCAGTTCCCACTTGGTTTTGGACTCCCGGGTTTGGGAAGGCAGGCGTGCCCTCAGGAAGGAATAGATACAACTGGTTTGGCTCTTCTGTACGGATATCCACTGCACTACAGGGGGTGCAGGCGAGTCAGTAGGGTGGCTATGGGTATATGCTAAGGTGGCACTATGAACACCAGAAGTCCTTGGAGGGGATGTCATGTCTTTCTTTCAGTCTTTGAAAGGAATCCAGAGAGGTAGAGCCTGGGATATAGAGATCCCGGAGAAAGTACAAGCCTGCGGTTGCCCATGAAGACCAGGAGAGAGAAAGCTTCTCCACCATGATTTCAGTGTTGCCTCACAATGGGATAAGGCAATGTGGGGTTGTGTTAGAAGACAGTTTCTTGTGGAGCAAGCTCCAGTACTCCAAGGTGGGACCAATTGTAGGATGGGATCGAATACCTTTGGGTGAGCGATTGTATACCAATAGGGAGAGCTGTGTCACTTTGCTGTATGCCTGCTCCATATTTAGCCATTGTGGGCTCCTTTGGCCCCAATCTATGAACTACATGAGTGTCTGAGTGGCCCGGAAGGCCCACTTGTACCCCTCAAACCATGGAAGACCCCATCCTCCCTTTGACTAGTGGGATCTCAACTTAATACTAATATACCGTGACCTTTTCCCCTCACAAATAAAAGCCCCCAACATGGAGTCCATCTTGTGATACCATAGAGAGGGGAGTTTCAGAGGGATATGGGACAGCATATATATTATCTTGGGGGCTGTGACCATCTCGATAGCTGAGATTTTGTCAGCTAAGATAAGTTGGAGAACCTTCCATCTGTCTAATTCAGTGCAGATGGTGGTGAGTAGGGATTTTAAATTTACCCCCATCACAAATTTGCAAGGATTCCAGAGACTTCCACCCATAATTTTCATTTCCTTGCATTGAATTCTTTGTGTTTCAACCCTAATAGATGCATAATGTCGTTTTTTTTTCCAGTTAATTTTCTTACTTTTTGAAAATGATATCTCAAAGCATTGTCATCGTGATGCTCACTGCATCAGACCTTTAGCTTGCTTTGCAAGTGGACGTCAGGTCATTCACAAAGCAACTGCATAGTGACATGCAGTGCACCAACCCTGTAACTTGCTTTGTGAGTAGCTCTCCAGGCCACTCATAAAGCAGCTGCATAGTGACGTATACTGTGCCAGACCTGTAGCTTGTTTTGCAGGCCACTGCCAAAGTAACTGCATATGTAGCAGACTTCAGCTGCATGTTGCCAGGCATGACCCTGCAAAGCTATCTAGATTCTGACTGCTTGAAGACTGCATGTCACAGAAGTGAGGTTCTACAGTATCTCCCAGACTGGTTTTGCCAGTCATGGATATATGCTCACAACTGACAAAAACAAGGTCTGTTTTCAAGACATGCTTCAGCATAAATTCATTAATATTTTAAAAACTATTCTTTAACAAAATCTGGGCTAACTAGTAAGGACCAATGTACCAGAGATAGGTGATTCATATACAACATTTTATTGATAGATACTTGTTATTGGTTATTATTAAGTACACTGGCTAATAACAGCTATAATATCCATTACAACTGGTAGCTGTCTTGTATTCTGCTTTTACTCCATTACTAGCATTTTTTGCAACATTGCTTTTGTATGTATTGCATGTACATATTAAAGGGACTCTGTCAACCTGTTTTTCATCATATTATTTCTAGTTAAAACCCCACATTTTACGATTGCTTACCCTATCTAAAATTCACTGAAGTTGCTGTTTGTTGTGGCTGTCTCCTTGCTTAGCAGAACTGAAATGCATGGCAATGAATATTTATAAACAACCTGTTTTTGTTTACAATCCTGGTTTTGTTCTTGCTGCATACTTCGTGAGCATTAGAAACACACCCAAACAGTGAAATCACTCATGAGAAAGTGGCCTTCTAAATTTTCACTACATCATGAGGGGTTAGACTGTTTTGTGGGTGTTCCCAGGTCCAGGAAAGATGCTTCTGGAGTTGATCAAGGAATGTAAACAAACCTGTTCTGGTGTGATAACACCAGTATGTTGGGCAGTCTTTTTTCACTTTTTTATAGAAAATATGAGTCAGAATCAAACTACCAACTGCATCAATAATCTTTACAGAATGCTGGCAATCATAAAACGTGTTTTTTAAACCAGGGACACTTTGAGACCTAAGGGAGTTGACAGTATCCCTTCAACTGAGTTTGTTTTGAGTTTGATGCCTTACCCCCCATTACTCTCTTCCTTCATCCATCACCTTTCCTCCCCCCTGCCCCCCACCCACACGATCCCTTTTCTGTCTGTGAAGTGAGCACCAGGACAAGTTGTAAGTGACTTCATAGTAGTCACCACTAAGAATGTATTGGCTCCAATCTAATAACAGCCACAGTTCTGTATTACAAATGTTCCATAATCTGCTTTTTATTAGAATGTCTTTAATGTTATCTTATTTTGCAATTTTATTTCATATATTTATTCCTGTTATTGCTAGAGTTTCTTCACCTCTCTGCCTCCTGTGCCATCTCCCCTCACCCCCGCCCCCCACACACACACACTGTTTTTTCCCATCCATTGTCTGGTTCTGTTTTCCTTAGTATTTTTTTTTTGTTATCTGTGAAGCAACCATTCATGCATTGGCTTTGGTATCAGAAAGATTTCAGTATTATGCACTTCTTGTATTTTTGTATTGAGATATAAAGAGTCCTCAGCTATTGCTGCCTTACTTGTAGCTATCTACTTCTACTCTTTTTGTTTTGTCCTGAGCTAGCATTGTTGGCAGCTTGTAATATATTTATACAGCAATAGTGTGCTTTGTCTTTAAGTGTTAGTCACTTTGTCTTTACTTAGTGTCCATTGTTTGTAAATGCACACGCACCTTGTTAGTATGCACTTCTCTAATACATGCTTGTCACTTAAAATACTATAGGCTAGATTCTCAGATGGCCCTGAATACCACAAGCCCTGGGTGCACCGAACATATGGAGCATGGAACTTACAGTATTCTCCCAGCTCGCAATCAGGATCTTCTATCCTGTGCACCAATTTCCACATGTTAGACCAACTTTTTCCAGACTAGCTTGTGGCAATTCTGGGTACCCTTTTTGTGGGGCTTGCACCAAATATTTGCTGTAAACAACTGTAAATCAAGTAAAGTGTTGCAACTGCACCCGACCTACCAAAATTGGGCACAGCTGCGACAAAGGGGTTTGGAGCAGCCACACCAAGAAAAGAGTTTGATGCAGGGTTTGTCAGAAGCCCTGTGTCACATTTTGAAATTCAGACCCTGTGTATAAATTGGAGGCACTAGTAAATGATATCAGCTTTGATAAAGCGCATGTCTTAAGCATGAAACATTAGTGTAGTGTGAAGATCTGCTACTGTTGCAATATGTATCAATATTTTTTTAGATCTATCACCTGTCTTGGGTGGTTTGGTCCTTATTAGTGATCTTGGCTTTTTCTTTTATTTTGGTCAGTCCTGTACCACTTGTCCTAGCACTGCCTTCCTGAGCTACCTCATGGTGTTGATCTGTCTTAAAAAAAAAAAACTGAAGAATCAGCCTTATACCCTATAACCCACTAACGTTGCATAGCTTCCAACAGATTTTCATGTTTTTGATACAGAACATTTTTGTGTTCTTTTATGCACTGTTTTGACCACTAAGTCTTACAAATGTGGGTGAGTAAGGATATAAGTTGACTACTCCAGAAAGAAGCACCTCATTTCATGACTCACAAAAGCCTAAATGTATTAATATTTTTCAAAACCATTCCTTTCTGTTAATAAACACTTTAAAAATCAACATTATACCCTATAATACTAATCACATCACTTTGAGAATAAACTTCCCATTCATTTGTTGTTTTTGATGTGCAAAGGTTTATTTTCTGTTCCTCAGTGTCATGACCATGAAGACTTATGAAAATGGAAGTCTTGTCTCATGAAAATGAAGTTTGGGTCACAAAAGTGAAGCACTGTACACCAGTTTTGAAAAAAACTATTATCTTTAGAACACCCAAAAAATCTGTGCATGCACAAAAACGGCACTTTATTTTCTAAATAATTTAAAATCAACACATTTTCCAGTAAAACTGCCTGTCAAAGAAATATCACTGAGACAAATTCTAAATGAACCTGAATGTTACATGTTTTAACACAGAGCTATGTTTGTGCTATTAGTGGGCAAAAAAGGTATTAAGTTACATGTTTTTCTAGGGATTTGCTACTTCTGAACTTTTATACTACTGAGTCAATCATTACCAAATTAAAAGGATCCAGACATCCCGGCACTGACGCCATGCATGCCACATTTCAGGCTATTCCATTCAGGGACAGCCACATTATTAAGGTGCAGAAATCAAGGTTTGATATTAAATTGGCGAATCAACCCTAAAAGACAGGCACTACTACACCCGCATAATTAATTTTTTAGACTGTTTCTTTTATCATTGTAATGACTGAATAATTCAGTCTATAAGCATTCATACAACTATAGTCAGCAGTTAAGTTCATAGTTATAATAATTTACTCTTAGCATTTCTTTCTTACTTTAATGCTGGCAGATCAGATTGTATTTATATAGAACTAAATGATAGTAGCATGCAGAGTTTTACTGGTATAAATCTGAAGGCAAGAATAAAATAGTCCCTTCTCAGTTTCATGTCAGCTGCATGATTGATTTACAGTATATTGACCAGCTTGGTTAACAAAAACAGGTCAATAATAAATACTGTCAGCTCATGCTTTCTTTAAGAGCACTTTGCTTTTTTTCTTTGTAACCTATTACGTTTCTAATGGACTTGTTGCACTGCTCTCAATATGTTTTGTTAAATAACACATTGGGCAAACAGAATAAAGCTAGTCAATACATTGTGCCTGATAAACTAGCTATCAGTACTCAATGAGTTAATATATTTCCAATATGAAATAAAATATGGCATTCAAAACAGCATGCAGAATAAGAAAAAAGGCCCCCAGTTTAGTTTCAGTGTGACATTTGCCTGAGGGGAGAAAAGTAGAATGTACATTGACAGTCTTGCTCCTGAAACTGTGGCCATCTCAACAGAAGCTTTCTGTTTTCATTTCAGTTATCTTGTACTGTTTTGAAGTTTCAGACAATAGCCAATGGTCACTTACTGTATGTGATTTTAGATTAACTTTCTGATTTTCAGGCCTTTTTTTAACATGCCCCTTTATTAACTCAGCGTGATTATCTTGTGTAAGCTTAATTTATTAGAAATGCTTCTGACATTTTTTTTCAAATTAGAATTATTGACGTCTTTTTGCATTACCACTAGAGTATTTTCCAAAACCGACAGCAGGTATCCTTCAAGTTGTTGTTTGCATTATACAATATAATGAGCCAAAAGGCCAGCAATGCCTGGTGTCCTCAGTTTAAAGCATTATTAATAACATGTGACAAGAATTAACAGGAAGAGCACAGCAGGTCAATAAATGGGAAGCTGGTACTGCCGCAACTATGTGTGCAAAGTGCATTTAAATATTTAGAATAACTTCTGGACATCCTCTACTTTTATCATTTTTACTGTATTAATCTCAATAGGGCTTTATCCAGTGCAGAATCACTCTCTCTCTCTTTCTCTTTTGCTCTCTCTTTTCTCCTGTCAGAAATTTCTTCAGCAATTGTATTTATTCCAGTCAAACCCTTGTCAACTGTCATACTTTACATCTACACTGCCAGTAAATATGTCTTTCCGATCATTAGACATTCCTTCCAGTCACCATGAGATTTCTACCTTGTCTTTCTTTCTCCAAAAACACTTTTTATATAGAAGTATTAGATTCCCACAGAGCAGTGTCAGCTTGGGGCCATTACTGCAGGAAGTGACAGAAAACACTGAACTGTCACTCATTAGTATCCAGTTTTTCCTGAACTGATGTTAGTCCGACGCTGCCCTAAAACAAATCATGATTTATTTAATATATTTGCTCCTACACGTGTCAGTTCATCAACTTAAAGTGTTTTTCCTTTAACTCTATTGAGGCCTATACTGAAAGGTTTCTTTGAAACTGCTTTTTTTTGCTCTGAGGCCTAATAATTAAAACAGAAAGGTCCATAGAGTGGTTTGTGGGCATGCTATAGTTATTTTGGTTTTGTAAGTATACCAAGCATATCTATCTATCTATTGAGAAATAGTTAATTTTATATATATATATATATATATATATATGGAATAATGTATGGACACCCATACAAACACGGAATCTGATGGCAGATAAGGTCCACTTGGCCCACCCAATCTACACATTTTTTTTTACCTTCTTTTTGCTGTAGACCCTACTTGATCTACAGCACGTCCTCACATGTACACACTTCCACACACAAGCTTGTGTTTCCATCGAGGGGTTGAGATAACAATGTATGGACCTTGAGGGCAAAGCTCAAGAGGTCCATGCTGTTATCTCAACCCAAAGATGGAAACACAATGTGAGTTATGTATCATCACCCATGTTTTATTTGTTATAGTATATGGTTTTAGTAAAAATAGTACTGTAGTAATTTTCTTTTGCTACATGTGGCACTTTAGTAAAGCGGGTCATATTCTTTTACAATAGTAATCTGCTGGGCACAAATACGCCTTTAGTATGTTATTTTATTTCTGCCTGTGTTTTGCTGCATAAGTTAGAGTTGTTCTTGACAGTCCCAATGAGAATGAGTGAGAGGTAAAGAGAAAGAGATTAGGCACTTGCTAGTAGGAGCGCTGTGTGCTGTTATGGTTACCACACAAAACAGCACAAATTACAGTGAGTAGAACTAGACATGAGCACAAGGTGCTAGTTCCAGGTTTGGGAAGGAGCAAAGCTTGAAATTTAAAATTTGGGGTCATTACATTGCTATTCATCTACTAGGACCTCATGCTTATGAACAGATGATGTAAGAGGGAAAGCCTGGTGAATTGCTGTAATGTTAGTGACTGAAGTGCCTAAAACAAAATGAAAGTGGGCAGGTAGCAGTAAGTGTGAGCAGCACTTAGGTCCTCAGATTATAAATTGTGCAGAATAGCTTTTATAATATGCACAACAATGTTTTGAGAGCCACTGATTTCTATATGCAACAAGCCCTAACCATGAACTATGCAAGCAATAATACCTGACAGGGTGGGCGGTATTGGCCAATACCGGACTGCCCAGGGGCATAATGAGGCCTGATGCCACAGGCAGAGGGACTTATAGCCCCTGGAAGGTCTGGTATTGCCCATACCACCCACCCTGGAGGGTATTATCACACTTACAAAATGGGCTACATGTATAATTCTTTTAAAGGATTACAAAAAAATAAAGTAATGATATAAAAAATAATTTTAAATGCATTTGTAGTCCTTTTTTGGGTAAAGTAATCCCTGTACTGTTGTATAGCCTGTAGAGGGTGCTGTAGCCTTTGAAGGATGTTTCATGAGCTGTAGAAGTGAATGACATCTCCTCTCCCTCCCTTGATCAGTTTAGTTGGGGGGAGAGGGGCTGAGTTGCAACTTCCCGAGTTGAGTGTTTGTAGGATGAAATGGGAAGTAACTGCACTTTTCCAGTCACAGAGCAGAAATAGTCAAGGTAATTGAGCAGACTGTAATGGACGTGGCGGGCAGAGATGGAGCAGAATCAGTTAAGGGCAGGTGACTTCATTTTAAAAAGAAAAATCATGGATTTTTTTTTTGTGTTCTAGTTAAGGAGGAGTGCAGTAGGCAGATGCTAGCTGGGCTCTTTCTGAGTGGCGCTGAGCACACAGCGTTCTAGCGCTACTAGCTTCAGTTGTGTTGGAAACAATGACCAATGAATTAGTAGTGGGGGCAGGGCTAAGTGTCCAGTTACTGCTCCCTAAATTGGGACAAACATGAAAAGATGGGTTGCTCTGGTCCGAACGGAGTGAAGAGATGCTACTTCAGCTTTTGTTTCAATCACTGTAAGGCAGTGAAATAAAAGAACTGTCTGAAGTTATAAATGACTGGTGGGGGGCGGCAGAGCAGAGTGGCTCCAAGTATCTAGAGAGTGATCACCAGTGAGATCTGTTTCAAATTGGAGTACAGGGCCAGCACCAGGATTTTGTGGGCCCTAGGCAATGCACCTCCAGTGGGCCCCCCTTAGTTCCATCCATGTACTGAACAAAACAAAAAAGCAAACTGCAATCAAACCAGCCCCAGTGCTGGCTTGGCAGAAAGATGCAGCCAGCCTGCCCCCTTCAATCAACCCCAAGCTGTCAGCACTGTCATGCTTGGATTGCAGCTTAGGCCATAGGCTCCCTCCGGAACAATTCAGCTCAACATGTGGGACACACAGTTTTACAAGGGTTCAATGTCCCACCAATTTATAGGTGCTCAATCTGCTCATCATCAATGCACATGAGGATGTCACTGCCCCCCCCCAACAGCTGTGATGGCTTGTTGCCCAGCCAGCCAAGAAGGTTCCCCTGCTGCCAAGAATTTTTCTGTTATACACTCTGTTTTGTGATTAATATATGAACCAGGCATCAATCATGACCCCGTCACCTTTCTTGCCTTATGCAATAAAAATTAACACAAGTTGGAAGTTTGTTCAAATACAATGCTGAGTCTGTCCTGCTGCCACAACTCCACATGGCGATGCTCCACTCCAGTCTTCTTTGACCATCCCACTCCTCACTGAAAAACTGAGCCTGTGCCTGCTGCCTGCCTGCCTCTGAGTTGGCAATGTCGAACTGAGTTCCACCTGGACCACCGGGATCATCATTATCACACCAGGTCGGTCTGGAGCTGCATCCAAGGTCTGCTGTGTTGCTCTCAGTGCCGATCTACGACCTGTCCCGACTGACCCTTCACCATTTCAGAGCTCCCCCAAGTCCCCCCACAACAGATTCACTGAGTGACTCCTCTGAGTCTGACAACAATGGCTCACTTGCTCTTTGGCCCGGTCCCATACCAGAAAGTGCACTCCACCATGCCGCCAACCCAACTTCCTGCCACAGAACAGCTTACCGGCCAGATGGATCAGACCCACCCCTCCACCACATTCTCCCCAGTCATTGGCCACCATTGCACATTCACACCCTGCCCGATGGCCACAAAATGTTCCCTAGTTGGATTGGAGCCCTGCTAGTCAAGCAGGGCTGGCAGTCTCCATTTTTTAAAGGGGTAGGGACCGGGGCCTAGGGGAATCTTATGATTGGGATGGGATGTAGTTTCAACCGGCTGCCGGCCCGGCACTCAGCATCAGCACTTCAGTAGGCTCAGACTCAGTTCTGAGTTGTACCAGTTGCAAACGTGGAAGCCAGGAGGTGTAGCACACTAGAGCCCAAGCCAAGAAAGCAGGCAGAAAAAATGAGCCGCTGATGGTTCGGGGGGGCCCCCTCTGGTGACAGGGCTTCAGGCAGTTGCCCAGGTGGCCTGGGTGCTGACGCCGGCTCTGATGGAGTGAGATGGTAGTCACATAAGGTGATTTGTGTTTTTTTCTAACCAAAAAATTATGAAGTTTCTTGTGTTTGGCTCCAGCAGGTGGGTGACTGTGAGCGGGGGGTTGTTCCATCAGCGCAACCTCTAGGAAGCAGACAAATATGGAGCAGGTGACTGCAGATGATCTTCACTTTCTCTTCTTTTTTTTTTAAATTACCTTTTAGTGTTCCGATTTTTTTGGTCACTCACTGTAGGAGAATTATGAGGCAGGATGTGCAAACTGAAGCAGACAGGTGACATGAGAGGGCTCAGTCTTTCGCAGAACAGAAAGGACATTAGAAAATTGCCATGTTTGCTATTGGGGGCCCAGTAATACTCACTAAGAAAGGGAAAAATGGTGGCAATTTAAAATTTTGTAAGGACGTTTTGGCCAATGAGCAAACAGAATGAGCAAAAGTATACCTTAGGTGGTGATGGGGGTCAGGTGACTGGCACTTTTTATTTGCTGGGCATCTATTGAAAGTTAATGTACCCCCTTGGCAGGGGTACTAGCCAATCAGAATCCAGAAAATAAAAAGCACATTTTCTAAATATTCATTGCAAAAAACTACATTAATACAGACATTAGGGTTGAAGAATGCAAACTCACAAAGCAGGGAAATGAAAAAATATTGGGGTTTTATATCTCTGAAGTTTTGGCCAATCAGTGGTGAGGTGTTCCTTGGAGGTGTTAACCCTAATTCCTACCCCCCCCAGCCCATAGTCTCCTGTACAAAGCAGAAGGTACAGCTCAAAGCTGGTGCCTCATAGTGATACACTTTAGAGGTAGAGAAGTATGGCACATCACATGTTGCCAGCAGAATTGGTCATAGCTTTCTTCATGCAGGGCCCTGTGGGCCATGCAGTTTGGAAAATACATGATGTCTGCCTTTGCTTAAGGGAGGGGGTGGGCATTAGGGATAACAACCCAAGGAACACCCCAACACTGATTCACCAAAACTCCAGAGACCCAAAACCCTAAGGTTTTTTAGTACCAGGTCAAAACAGCACACCAGAAAGAGCACTGCAGGAACTGCTCTGTGTGAAGCATGACAGGATTTAGAGTGACAGAGTAGAATAGCGGTAGAGAATTACTGCTACCCCGTCACTCTGCAATTCAACTCAAAGGGCTCAAGTTGCCATGTGCTGGGGTGCTTGGCTGAGCCACTCCTTGGAGGAGTAGCTAGGGTACCAGCACACGGTGAAGCAGGAGACCTGGGATTGCGGTTTGGTTCTGGCTAGGTCTCCTCCTGCTGAAAGCATTTTTGTAAAAAAACAAGAACCCCCCCACCCGACTCTCACCCCATCCCCGAAGTCCATGACCCCATGGAGTTGATTATTTTAAGTCCCATTGTTTTCTATGGGGCTGCACTTTTTCTGTCGGGTCACTGTTATACCCAACGTTGTTTGGGAGGCCACTGTTTTCCTTGCGGCATTTATTGCAGCGTGGTTTTTGTTTGTGGCAACATGATCCCATGCCATTTTTTCATTTTCCCAATTTGTGCACTTTGCGTTCTTCAACTCTAATGTCTGCATTAATGTAATTTTCTACAATGAATTTCTTTTTATGATAGTGGAAGCATATCAGTGTCAGTGGCTCAGCAGGTAGCACACTTGCATCTGAGGCTGGGAAATCTGAAGGCTGTGGGTTCTAGCCCCACTCCAGGCACTTGGATTACATCCCAGTACTGACACTGTAGTGCAGCATGAGGTGGGTGCTGCACTCCTGAGGTGCTGTCTTTCAGATGAGACATTAAACCGAGGTCCCAGCTACCTGTCCTGGTGGTAGGTCAGGTAGATGTTAAAGATACCATAGCACATCTTGAAAAGAGATGGGGAATTTTGTTTTTATTAAATATTGTAAACCATCACAACATAAAGCACAAGCAAAAACAAGGTGAAACAAAAGTCACATAGATACATAGATAGTGTTGGCAGATAAGGGCCTATGGCCCACCCAGTCTGCCCATTTGAGCTTGTAAGTTCAGTTTATGTTTTCCTAGAAGTCTGTTGCCCCTTACCCCTGACCTCCAGAATTCCTTTATGTCTATCCCATGCATTCTTAAATCCCGTGATTGTTTCAGCCCCCACCACTTCCTCTGGCAGGGTGTTCCACTTGTCCACCACCCGTTCTGTGAAGAAATTCTTCCTCATGTGTCCTCTGAATCATCCTCCTTCCAACTTCATCCCATGCCCTCTAGTCCTGGAACATCTTTTTCACTTAAAATAGTGTATTCCTGCACCCTGTTCCTCCCTGTGAGATACTTGTATGTCTCTATCATATCCCCTCTCTCCCTCCTCTCCTCCAGAGAGTACATGTTCAGTTTCTTCAACCTGTCTTCATAGGACTTGTGATGCAATCCATGCACCATCTTTGTTGCCCTCCTCTGAACCTTCTCTACCCTGTCTATGTCCTTACGTGGGTATGGTTTCCAGAACTGTACACTGTACTCCAGGTGGGGCCTCACTAGTGTCTTGTATGGTGGAATTATGACCTCCCTTTTCCTGCTGGTGATGCCCCTGCCTATACATCCCAGCATCCTATTTGCTTTACCTGCTGCCTTGTCACACTGTTTCCCTACCTTGAGGTCATCAAAGATGATAACCCCAAGATCCCTTTCCTGCTTGGTGCATGCTGTATCCTCACCCCCCAACTGATATATTGTGCCAGGGTTTTTATGCCCCATATGCATTATCTTGCACTTCTTTGCATTGAATTTCAACTGCCAAACCCCTGACCATTCTTCAAGTTTCTGCAGGTCCCATCTCATTCTGTCTACACCCTCTGGTGTGTCTACTGTGTTACAGAGCTTTGTGTCATCAGCGAACAGTGAAATTCTGCCTTCTAGGTCCTGTGCAATGTCACTGATGAAGATGTTGAATAGGACTGGTCCCAGCACTGATCCCTGTGGTACCCCACTGGTCACTCTTCCTCTGTGGAGTGACAGCCATTTACCACCACCCTCTGTGTCCTGCCACCCAGCCAGTTACCTACCCACCACACTACTGTCCTGCCCACACCCATATTCCCAGTTTGTGTAATAGTCTTCTATGTGGCACAGTGTCAAAGGCCTTGCTGAAGTCCAGATAGGCCATGTCCACTGCCCTCCCCTGATCCACCTCCCTAGTCACCCAGTCAAAAAATTCAATGAGGGTGGTCTGACATGACCTCCCCCTGGTGAAACCATGGTGCCTTGGGTCCTGTAGTTCATTGACAACCAGATGTTCCACCAATCTCTCCTTCAGTAGTGTTTCCATGATCTTCCCCACATCTTCAAGTAATAGGAATATCTGAATCAGTAATCCAAGGAAGATTCTTCCATACATTTTGACTATACATAGCAGTCTGATAAGCTTTTTCCTTATGATACAGACAGCGCATTTCTTTACAAACATTCCCAACAATATTGTCATATCTCATTAACTTTTGTTGTAAGGTGAATAAACAACAGGTGTGCCAAATATACCATTTGATGATAGAAAATAACACAGATAATGTACTGGAGTCCCAAGGAGACCATTCCCTGCCATAGGTACCATAAATCAATGTCTCATAAGAGACCGTACTAAAGGGTAACATATTCCAGCAAACAGCCACATAAGACCAAAAGGAGTGAATAAAAGAACATGTAAAAAATAAATGATACATAGTCTCAGATTGTGCCAAACACTGAGGCCTGCTACAAAATCTCTTGTCTAAAGCTTTATGTTTTTGATTAGTTTTAATATTTAATTTTTCATGGCAACAAAGCCACAAGACATCCCAGAATTTGCAAGGCGCTCTTTTGTTACGAAACAATCGCATAAGATCAGGTGTTGAAGAAGGGGGGCACAAAGGCAAGGTAATGAACTCCTCAAAATGCTTGTCCTGCACCACAGAGTATAGCAATTTCTTTGAATAATGCAATATAAGGTGGGATGTGATACCCCAGCTTTTGAGGCGCACAAAAATTAGTCTATAGTAAGCAGGAGAAAATGGAACAGATTTAAAAACTTTCAAGGTATTTGAAACCCAGCCACCATACCAGGCCTGAATTTTACTTTTAAACAAAGGTGACCAACCAGTGAACTGCTCACCACAAATGGGACGAAGATTAGTAAACAGAAATTGGATAAACAGGAACAAAGTCAGATTAACCATATTAAGACCGCCATCTGATACCTTTAAGTACAATACGTTCCGTTTAATAGGGTTTAATCTACTACGACAAATTGCTTGGAAAAATAAACCAGAAAGAGTAGCTTCTTGCTCCTTAGGAGGAGGAAAAATCACGCTCACATATAAAAAAGGCAACAAATAAGTCCTGATCAAGTATACCCTTTTAAGTTTCCCCATATGGCACTTATTCCAACCTTCAACCAAAGTCTTCCCCAGTGCAATCTTCAAATCCCAATTAAAGAGATCCTGTCTACCAGTATCGAAGGCAATCCCTAAAATAGAGATAGGACCCATCGTCACTGGTATACCGGCCAAATGGGTGGCAGAAAAGGCCGACCCCAAACATCTGAGGACGCATTTGTCTTTATTTAGACGTATACCAGAAGCAGTACCATAAAGAGTACAAAACTCGAGCGCTCTGTCCAAATCAACCACAGATTTCAAAAGCAAACAAATGTCATCCACATAAGCGGCTGCGGTCCATGGGGCATGATGGCCAGAAATCAGAACCGGAGTAAAAAACCGAATGTCATTTAATAACCGGAGTAGAGGGTCAATACAAAAAACAAATAAAAAAGGACTTAAGGGACACCCCTGACATACACCCCTTTTTACCGGAACCAGAGGCCCCAAAAACCCATTCACCAGCGGCTTAATAAAAATAAAATGATAAATAGCCTGCAACCAAACAATAAAGGAATCCAGAATACCATAACAGCATAATGTTGCCCATAAAAAAACATAATCCACAGAATCAAAAGCCTTCTTCTGATCCAAAGAAACCACCAAGCCAGTGGTAGAAGCCAATGACCTTGAGTCAAAAACTTCTCTCAGCACTATAAGCTGCTCCGTTATCACCTTGCCAGGGATAGCACAGCATTGGGTACAGGAGATAACACAAGTCACAGCCACAGATAAGTGATGGGCCAATATTTTCATAAGAATTTTAAAATCAACATTCAACAAGCAGATCGGCCTCCAATTATCTAAATTTTCCCAAACTCCTTTCTTATACAATAAGATTACCACTCCCATAGTTGTGTGAATGGCAAAATATTCCTCATGTAACATAAAATTATAAACCTGAGCCAATTCTTGGGAAATATAAGGAACAATCAACTCATATAAGTCTGACGGAAGGCCATCCAGGCCAGGTACCTTCCATTTGGGTAATGCAGCAACTGCCTCTAAGATCTCTGTTGGAGAGATAGCTGAGGTCAGGGCAGTGACCATAGACTCAGAGAGAGCAGGAATATCTAAGAAAGGAAACCAGTGGGAAAAGGCAGCAGCATCAGTAGGCTGTTGATCAAACTGCTGCCCCAAATATTTAGACACTACTGACTTAATATCCGATTGTTTGGTAACAGTTGATATATCAGAATCCCATACAGCTGACATTGTTTTATGCTTAATTCGTGAGGAGCAACTAAGAAAAGGGAAAACCTCAGCCAAAGACCCCTGTGTACCAAAACACTGTTGCATGGTTAAAGATGCCATTTGCTTCTCATGAAATTCCTGCATCTGCTGCTGAATAATCCAAATCTGACCCCCATAATCATGTTTGGTTGTATATGCTAAACTCATCAATTGCTGCAGCTGTTGCCTGAGCTTCTGATATCTCAATTTCTCTGAATCCGAGACATGTTTGCTCTCAAGCAATAAAAAGGTCCTTAAATCAGATGTAAGACTATCCCACCATAGAAAGGGAGTATCAAATAACTAAAAATAGTTTTCTTCCCACATATCAAATATAATAGTTGCTGGCGGATCAATCCCTCAGAGGGCAGTAATGTATTAAATTTCCAAAGGCCCGGGCCTTGGGGGGGGTCCCATGCACCGACTACCATGGAAAGAGTCTTGTGATCAGAATAAGCTACAGAGTCTACCTGGGCCACTTGTGCAGGAATCCTTCTACTGAGAAAAAAGAAGTCTATACGGGTAGCATGTGTACCCCTCTGGAATGTAGGTATCCCCCAGAATGAAGTGATTTGTACACATCCTTTAACTGAGCCAATTGAATCATAGAGTGTAAAGCTGACATATCACAAAAAATCTTTTTGGTAGAGGTGCCACTGCCACGATCTTGAAGCATGAGATCACAATTAAAGTCGCAACCCCAAAGCACAGCTTGTGCAAAAAAAAGGAAAGGTCGAAGCTGAAGAAAAATGTCCACTCTTTCAGCCTTTAATTGTGGTGCTTAAATATTAATCAATCAAAAATAAGTGTTATGCACCTTAATATCCAATAGAAGAACCCTCCCCAGAACTAAATCTACCAATTTTAAGATCTGAAAATGTAAACTAAATAGAATCCCCACCCCAGTGCATACACCCAAACTAATAGACCAGTATGAGGGACCCCTGTACCAGTCATGTTTGGCATGGCTAACCTCAAGGACCGTGTGCAGTCTAGTGTCTTGCAGAAAAATAACATCAGCATTAGTGGACATCAAATGGGAAAAGACTCCACCACATTTCTTTGGGTTTTTAATACTATTGACATTAATAGTCAAAAATGTCAGCTGGTCAGAAAGGCTCATTAAAGGATTCAAGGGGGTTTAAGTGACTTAGTTTTGCCAGTACCAGAGGCCCGTTTATTCCTCCATTTAGTAGTAGGCTTCCCTTTCAGGGGACCCGCAGCCTTCTCATGTACATCACCCAATTCACTGGATTCTGAATCAGAGCACAGATCAGCACAGTGGGAACCCTCTGAAGAGACTTCAGAGCTTTTATCCATGAAATCAGATTCCAAAAGCAGTGGTTGATAGTGGTTGGAAGTTTGAGTTTCTGAGATTTTATGAACTTTGGGGGCTGGTTGCCGCCAACTCTGGCGGTGGGTTACCCGTTGTTCAGGGTCAATAACCAGGTCTTTTGGAGGGGGTGGTGGCGGCATGTCAGGAGAAGAAGGGACAAGCAAAATCCTCAACTCTTGCAAAGGAAGGGCCATAGCAGTAGGAGAGGACACAGCCATCTCCACAGATACAGTGGCCACCTGAGTCACCTGAACTATGGGGGGGTCATAATGAAATTCAGGAGGAGGGGGTAACATTGAGAGATCAGAAGAAGGTCGAGGACCTGATGGCAAGGGGATGTCCCCAGACCATACATGTGCTTTCTAAGCAAGTGCTACCATCAATCTCTGTTCTTCCAAATCCCCAGAACCAGATTTGGAAGAATCAGCTTGTTCACATTCCCCATAAGAATGACCAGAAAGGCCACACAAATTACAACAGACAGTCTCTGAACAATGCATGGACATATGACCCAGTTTACCACACAGGGAGCAACGTATTTTATCACAGACACTACTAAGGTGTCCCAGGGCACCACATTTATAACAAGATTTGGGCTGTCCCGAATAAAACAAAATGCCATGGTCACCTCCCAAGAAAAAATAATTCGATAAATGTTGTAAAGAACCATTCAATTCCTGCAGAATAACCCAAATCCTCCAACCCCCATCCAAATATTTTCAACATCAAAAATGGCATCAGGAGTCCCCAAAACAGTACACCGTCGCTTGAGCCAAAAAAGTAAGTCGGTCACACTCACACGCACATCTTCTTGACCTGGAAGGACACTACTTCTTTGTTCAGCTGTGAGCTGTGTGAGAAATTCTATATTGCACTTGATATCTGCAACAACATGCACTTTTGCTCAATTCCGTGGGAGGTGAAACTAACTACCCTTGGTAATTGCTTTTTATTTACATATTTATTTAGTGTTTAACCAAGAAAGGGCTTGCAAACTCTGTTCATCTTCTGAATAACTTCAGAAGGATTTAAATACTGCATTTGGGTAGACCCTTGGAGGCAGCTAGACTGTCTACTAGGATTTTCTGACAGTTAAACTATTTTTAAATTTACAGGTGGCTGAGGAGTTGAAAAAGGAGCTTGCAAACTCTGCTTATCTTGGAAGTAACTTCACAAGTGTTTGAATACTGCATTTTGGTTGTCCCTTGGAGGTAGCTGGATTGACTACTAGGATTTTGGGACAGAAACTATTTTTAAATAATTTACCGGTGCGTAGGAGTTTGTGATAGTTAAACTATTTTTAAATAAGTTACTGTGGTTAAGGAGTTGTCATAGCAAAACCTGCAGTGTGAATTGAAACACAGACAGCCTCAGGGCAGGAAATTGTTTGCCTCATTGTTTTCAGACCACAAAATGTTGGATTGGAACAGGAAAGGTTACATCACAACCATTGTCAACAAATTGCCCTGGCTGTAGATATCCAGACTAGATCAGATTACTGTAAGTTACTGGTGGCTGCAACATTTAGAGACACAAAGCACATCTTCTTGACCTGGAAGAACACTACTTCTTTATTCAGCTGTGAGCTGTGTGAGAAATTCTATATTGCACTTGCAAATTCTATATTGCACTTTGTGCTCACAACAGAGGAAGGGGAACCTTACAATTGTCTTTGGTTTGTAGCAGATATTCTGCAGGTGGAGGCTACTTCTAACTGAAAGGTGAAATAAGGAACTTAGAATTGTCAGGAAAAGACAGTCTTTCAAGCAACAGAGGGAGGTGGATCTAGCTTTAAGTTTGTTACAATTCTTAAGATTTTCAGTGCAGGAAGAGTTTAAAGCACAGCTGACTTATTTTGGGGCTGACTGCTTTCAGAGCAAACCACCACGCTGTTTTGGGGCTGGGGAGGTTTACCTGTGTCTGACTTGGATGTCTGGATTTTTCTCTGTTTGATTAGCAGGGTATTTTCTCTGTCAAATCGTTGTGTAGGGCATCTTGCTGACAGGAAGGCACTCATCACAGCAGTGGGTCAGAGCTTTAAGCTGATTGTTTTGTGAGGGCACAGTTTAGGCCCAAGCCCTTCCCACCCTCACACCCCACCCACCCCTGAAATAGTTCCTTTATACCTGGGGTTCTGACATCATTTCCTCAAGAGTGCAAGGTGCATATCACTGTCATATCCCTTCTAGCACACTGCACTGACAATATAAACATACACATTGTATAATATATATATATTTCTACATAACAAACCAATCACACACACACACACACACACACACACACACACACAAAGTAGATAAACATGTGTGGAATAGTGCAATGTAATGGCTGTGGGGCAGCAGTCTTCCAGGAGTCTTTCTGGAGGCTGAGATGCTGCCCTATTTGCAGACAACTCTCTGCCCTGAGGAAGGAAGTTGCCCGTCTTCAGGCCACACTAGACAGTAGTAAGGGAACCTTCCCCAAGGCCACACTGGATGGTAGGAAGGGAACCTCCCCATCCAGGGAGCACCAGAGCCACCACCACTATCTCAGAGGCTGTGAAGAAAGCACAGCAGTTGGACCACAGTGGGCTCAGGGAGGGTGAGGATGGTGGAACAGAGGCACACCCAGTCAGTTGTTCCACTCCACAATCCATACACCATTTTGGGGGAGCATAGCTCCCCTATGGATGCACCCACAGAGGAGACTAAGGAGGCTGAGGACAACTGTCACAAGGGAGGCCCACAGAAAAGAGGCAGAGGACACCACAAGGAAAGGAAGCAGCTCCTGGTGGGGGACTCAGTTATTAGGGAGATAGAACTGGGGGGGAGCAGGGAAAACTGAAGTAGGGTGCCTGCCTAGTGCTATGGCTTGGAGGGACAGGAAGCGATTCCTCAGGATCATGAGAACAGCTGCACGAGAGTCTGAGCTGGACATCATTGTCCACCTAGGGACAAATGACTTGGCTCATCATGAGATTAGAGCAGTGCAGAAGGACTTTGTAGAATTGGGGAGGGGCCTAAGACAAGTAGCACACACAGTATCCTTCTCTGAGGTGCTGTCTGTCAATGACATGAGTGAGGCGAGGGTACTTTGTACCACGCAGTTTAATGAATGGTTGAAAAAATTGTGTGGAGCACAGGGGTTAGGCTTAATGGGGACTGGGGTTCCACCTGGAGGGACACCAGCCTAGGCTGGTAGGATGGTCTGCATCTGTCCAGGAAAGGAACAAGTCTTTTGAGCAATCAGTTTAAATGCTTCATTGGCAAGCTTTTAAACTAGTCAAGGGGGGAGGCACTGATAAGCTGCAGGAAAATCCCAGCCTCTCCCTACAAAACAGGGTACTAAATGAGAAAAAGAACAAGGTAGAAAGGTCAGTGGGGGGTGCTGCAAAAGAAGGTAAAGCCATAAAAGAAAATGGAGAGCAATGAGTACCAATGCCCATAGTCTGAGTAACAAGCTTCCTGAATTAGTGGCCTTGATGGAGGAGGAACATCTGGATATCATGGCAGTCACAGAAACATGGTACACACAAAACCATGACTGGGACATAAACATACCAGGATACACTATCTACAGGAGGGACAGGGAGGGTAAAAGAGGAGGAGGAGTAGCTCTTTACATAAGGGAAGGAATCAAAGCAACAGAACAAAAGGGAAAACAGGGAGGAGAAGAAGCACTGTGGGTAAATTTGGAGACCGGCCTTGGCACCACAATCCGCACAAGGGTTGTAAACAGACCTCCTTCTCAAGCGGAGGAAATGGACAAGGAAATGATAGAAAGTATATTTAGAATGGCAGAAAAAGGGGAGATATTGCTGATGGGTGATCTGACTATGCCAGATGTTAACTGGAGTGCAGTTGCAGCAGCCACTTCGAAGAGTGGGGTTATTCTAGATGCCCTACAGGGGGCATGCCTTAGACAACTAGTATTGGAGCCCACTTGAGAGGGAGCAATCTTAGACCTGGTTCTCTCAAATGGAGATGAAGAGAGGATCACAGATGTAGAAGTGGGTAGCCATCTGGGAACTAGCAACCATCGAACAGTATGGTTCACAATAAACACAGCAATAGAGTCAAGCTATACAAAGGCAAAAGTACTGGACTTTAGGAGGGCTGACTTTGCCAAATGGGTGAGTGCCTAAGGAATGCACTAGCAAATGGGCAGGAAGGAGGGGTGGAAGAACAATGGGGAATAATAAAAACTGCCATCACAGAGGTAACAAGCCTTTGTGTGAAGCAAATAAACAAAACGAAACGATGTAGTAAACTACTATGGTTCTCAAAGGAAGTGGCAGTGAAGGTTCAAGAGAAAAAGAAAGCATTCAGGAAGTACAAGGAATCACAGAAGGAGCAGGACAGAGAACTGTATCAGTTAAAGCAAAAGGAAGCTGGGAAGGCAGTCAGAACAGCAAAGGCCCAAACCGAGGAAAAGATAGCCAACTCAGTTAAGAAGGGGGATAAAACCTTTTATAGGTACATCAGAGAGCAAAGGAAGACCAAGGGAGGGATAGTGAGGCTTAATAAAGGTGAGGGAGGGTGGGCAGAGGGTGACTGTGAAAAGGCAGAGATACTAAACAAATATTTTTGCTCAGTATTTACAAAGGAAGAGGGGAGGTACCTAAAACAAACAGTAGAAACACTCTGGATATAGAAGTTGATACCAGCCCATTTACAGAAAAAAGAATTCTGAAAGAACTCTTAAAACTGAAGGTGGACAAAGCAATGGGGCCTGATGGGATTCATCCCAGAATTCTAAAAGAACTAAGGGTAGAACTAGTGACACCACTGACTACCCTCTTTAGCAAATCATGGGAGGATGGGGTGGTACCCGAGGACTGGAGGAGGGCAGATGTGATTTCCCCTTCACAAAAGTGGGAGCAAGGCAGAAGCAGGAAACTACCGACCTGTTAGTTTAACTTCAGTGGTAGGGAAAATGATGGAATCACTTCTGAAGGAAAGAATTGTCAAGTATCTAGAGGCCAGAGGGGCACAGGACCCAAGGCAGCATGGATTCACAGTGGGAAGGTCATGCCAGACAAATATGATAGATTTCTTTGACTGGGTGACCAAAGTAGTAGATCAGGGAGGGGCTGTGGACATGGCCTACCTAGACTTTAGCAAGGCATTTGACACAGTCCCACACAAAAGATTAATATACAAGTTAGCCAGCCTTGGAGTAGGTCCCAAGATGACAGCCTGGTAAAGAATTGGCTGGAGAATAGGACACAGAGAGTAATAGTAAATGAGTCCACTTGAAGAAGGGGCGTTACTAGTGGGCACCGCAGGGTTCAGTATTAGACATTCCTCTTCAATGTCTTTATAAGTGACATTGCAGAGGGACTGGAAGGAAAAGTATGTCTCTTTGCAGATGTCACAAAGATCTGCAACAGAGTTGATGCACAAGGTGGGGTGGAAAGGATGAGAAGGGACTTGGCAAGGTTAGAGGAATGGTCAAATGTATGGCAGCTTAGATTCAATGCTAAGAAGTGCAAGGTAATGCATCTGGGAAACAAATACCCAGGGGAAGAGTACAGAATGGGGGGTGAGATACTAACAACAACAAAAATGGAAAGGGACCTGGGGTAGTCATATCAGTTGACCTAAAGGTGGGCAAGCAATGTGAGAGGGCAGCAAGGAGGGCTGGGGGATATTGGGATGCGAGGGGAGAGGCATCACCAGCAGAAAACAGGAAGTTATTATCCCTCTGTACAGACAGCTGGTGAGACCCCATCTGGAGTACTGTGTGCAGTTCTGGAGACCCAGTCTCCGCAAAGACATAGACAGGATGGAAACTGTCCAGAGGAGGGCAACTAAAATGGTGCAGGGTCTACACTGGAAGACATATGAAGAGAGACTTAAGGAGCTTAATATGTATAGCCTCGAGGAAAGGAGGGAGAGGAGCAACATGATAGAAACTTTCAAGTACCTCAAGGGAATCAACAAAGTCCAAGAGAGTAGCATCTTTCAAAAAAAGAGGTGTGCAAGAACTAGGGGGCACAATTTGAAGATAGAGGGGGGTCGGCTCAGAGGTAATTTAAGTAAGTTTTTTTTCACAGAGAGGGTTGTGGATGCATGGAATGGTCTTCTGGAGGAGATTGTGGAGTCAAAAACAGTGGTGGAATTCAAGCATGCATGGGACAGTCATAAGGCAATTCTAGGGGGTGGGGGTAGGAAGAAGTAGGCTGCTGGTTAACTAGGATCTGCAGCTTATCCACTAGGTAAGGAAATGGGCAGACTGGGTGGGCCAAGCGGTCCTTATCTGCTGTCAGATTCGATGTTTCTATGCTCATTACGAAACAGAACTGTGACAGATTTCTGGGCAGGTCTGGTAAGAGGGACAACCTCAAATGGGGCCCACAAGGGTGTATTCGTCACTGTCACATACCTGCTCCAAAAGGCCTCTAAACCAGCCTGTAGTTTGAAGCTTACATCAAAGGAATGCTCTCCAGAGATATGTATCAGTGCATACAATTCATTAGCTAAAAATTGTAAACTTTGCTTAAGTAACGTTTTCCCCACATATTCCCTATCAGGAAAAACATCAAGGACACCCTTATAAACAATACAAACAGCATTATGATGTTTTGCACCTTTTTCTTAAAAAAGGAAGCATAAGAAGAGCTAGTGTTATCACCCCCAGAAGAGATAGTGTTATCACCCCCAGAAGACTGAGCGGAGAAGGTAGCAGGAGGTAAAGGGGGGACCCCATAGGGCAACCAACAGGGATATTAGTGGACATAGAAGCACCACACTTAGACTCCTGGGGATGCAATGCAGCCATCAACAGAAAATGAAGTTTAGGATCAGGGGTTAATTCTAAGTCAGTGTCTAAATGCAAGTCCAATACATCACCCGGGGATCCCTGTACAGTCTGAGGAGTCACAGAAGCAGGCATCGAGGATTTCGCGGTGATATGAACACCTGGGATACATATCGGAGCGAATCCCAAAGTCCACTGTTGGGAGACAGGTGAACGCACCCATCCCACCGCCTTGAGGGAGTGATCCACCGACCACTGCTCCATTTCTTCCGGAACCGAGTCTGCCCATCCCTGCTGTGGGACTGCCGGCTCGAAAGTACATGGTTGTGCAGCAAAAGAGAACGTTGAAACACCGTCCTGTTTAAGGTGTTCATTCTGGAATATCACTGGCGTTTGCGAGAATGCAGCACCTGGGTGCTCCACTGACACACCCGGGGTGTGAGTATTCTGGGCTGTCACCATAACCTGACAACTCCCACCAGATTCTGAAAGACTACTCGGTGCACTCGGGAGTGCCGTAGAAATAATGTCCACCACTAAGGGTTTCACTTTAGAACTAGGAGCATGAGTAGGTGCAGAAGATAAAGCAATACTTGCAGTGTCCATCATAGGAAAGAAATTAGGTCCCGAGTCCAACTCCTCCGTTGCCGTAATGGCAATCCGATTCTGAACAGGCTCAGAAGTCACAACGCCATCCTCTAAAATAGTAGCAGTAACAGGAATAGGCTCCACAGTATCAACATCAGGCACAACTGGTGCAGCAAGCGGACCACACTCCTCCACGTCCTTCTCCATGACAGACCTAGCAGAGATTGACTCTGCAGCAGACAGCAAAGCCCCCTACTGACAGAGTAGGGGAATTTCCCCATTGCCCTGGTCAAATTTTCCCCCATTCACTACAAAAATAACACCAACAGCTTAATCTGGTTCAAGGTCAGTTGGCATTCATCTGTATCCCCCTCCCCTGGGTCATGCCTGAAAATAAGAAACTATTTGTCTAGTGCACTTACCTGCTCAACAAAAACTAAAACAAAACAATATATATATATATATCCTTATTATGTAGGTCCCAAAGGTACCTGCACAAAATGTAATAAACAAAAGAGTGGATATACGAGCATACGAAAGTTGCCAGCAGCAAAAGGCCATCCTAGTTTATCTAGGCTGCTCGAGATTGTTCAGCATCTGCCCCACCTCCCCTTATGTATTTTTAGCCCTCCTTCACCAACCAACATGTGAGACTGTCTTAATACTTGTAGTTTCACCTTTACACTGTATCATCCTAACTTAGATACAGAACTAATACTAAAGATTTCTTACTTGGGTCCTGGGGATTGTGGGGCAGGGCCTGGTCAGCTCGAGGAAACATCCAGTTGTACCAGTAAAATAAGAATTTCAATGGAGTAACAAAGGATCTGCAGCTTTTTAGCAACTAACTGGGACAAACAAGGTACTCTAAACATAAAACAATGCTTATCTAATTCATGTGGCCAGTGTGCAACACCTGGACTGGCGTTTTGTTGTGCTATCTTCTTTATTCCACTGGACCTATAGACATAAAGTGGAAAATGGGTTAGTATGATTAATAAAAATACCAATTAGTTGCTTCAGGTGGAAAAGGATTGTATTTTGGGAGGGTTTAAAGTAGGTCAGTCTTAGAACATGACAGCAGACAAGAACTGCTTGGCACACCCAGTCTGCCCTTCTTTCCCTACCTACATTGTTACCACACACCGTACTTGATCAACCACTCTTTCTGCTTCCCCCCTTCCTTTCCACTATGATTCCCCTGTGCCTGTCCCATGCATGTTTGAACCCCGCCATAGTCTTCACTACCACCACCACCTCCACCTCCGCTGGAAGATTATTCCAGGAATACACCACTCTGTCTGTGAAGAAATACTTCCTAACTTCTCTCCTGAATCTCCGCCCCCCTCCAGCTTCATAACATGTCTCCTTGTTCTTGAGCACCTTTTCTTCTGAACAAGATCTCCCTCCTGTACCTTATTTACTCCTGTGAGGTATTTAATGGTCTCTATCATATCCCCCACACTCCTCTCTTCCAGGTTGTACATGTTGAGGTCCTTTAGTCTTTCCTTGTAAGGCTTTTGATGCAGACCCTGCACCATTTTAGTTGCCCTCCTTTGGACAGTCTCCACTCTGTCTATGTCCTTTTGGAGATGTGGTATCCAGAACTGCACACAGTGCTCTTGGTGAAGTCTTAGCAGAGATTTATACAGAGGTAACACCACCTCCTTCTTTCTGGTGGTGAAACCCCTTCCTATGCACCCCAGCATCCTGCTAGCTCTCCCAACGGCCTTGTCATACTGCCTGGCCACCTTTAGGTCATCTGATATGATTACCCCCAGACCTCTTTCCTGCTTGGTGGTTGTTAATACCACTCCCCCCATTTTGTGCTCTGCCTCTGGGTTTCCGTGCCCTAAGTGCATTATTTTGCACTTTTTCACATTGAAACCCAGCTACCATACCCTTGACCACTCCTCTAGTTTTCTCAGGTCTGCTCATCCTTTCCACTCCCCCTGGAATGTCCACCCTATTGTAGATTTTGGTGTCATCTGCAAAGAGGCAGACCATCCCTTCCAGCTGTCTGCAATGTCACTTATAAAAATATTTAAGAGAACCGGTCCCAGCACTGATCACTGGGGTACCCCACTGGTCACTCTCCCTTTCTTGAAGTGAACTCCATTTACCCCTTTATCACCTATCCCCTAACCAATTTTCTTGTCCAGTTTACCATCTTTGGACCCATTCCTAAGCTACCCAGCTTGCTTACTAGTCTCTTATGTGAAATGGTGTCGAAAGATTTATTGAAATCTAAGTAGGTCATGTCCACTTCTCCACCCTGATCCTTTGTCGCACAATCAAAGACATCTATCAGATTCTTTTGACATGACACCCCTCCTCATGAAACCATGCTGCCTTGGATCTTGTAACTCACTGGATTCAAGATGGTCCACAATCCTTTCCTTAAGCAGTGTTTCCATTAATTTTCTTACCATTAATGTCAAATTGAATGGCCTGTAATTGCAGGCTTCCTCCTGCTTTCAATTTTGTATCATGAGACTACATTTGCCCTCCTCCAGTCCTCCGGAACCACTCCCGTTTCCAATGAGCTGTTAAACAGGGCTGTCAGAGGTACAGCTAGTATTTCCCTGAGCTCCCTCAATACCCTTAGATGCACCCATCTGGTCTCATTGCTTTGGCAACCTTCAGATAGGTGAGTCCCTTCAGGACTCTCTCCTCCAAAAAAGGACTACTGTCCACCTCCCTTCCTACAAAGCTTTTGTTACTTTTTTGTGGTCCCTCCTCTTCTCCTTCCTCTGTGAACACTGAACAAAAGTATTTGTTCAGGATGTCTGCCTTTTCCTGTTCCCCCTCTGCACAATCACCTCCTTCCCTTTTCAACCTTACAATTCCACCACTAGTCTTCCTCTTTTCACTTATATACCTAAAAAAATGTCTTGTCCCCTTTCATTACCTCCTGGGCTATTCTCTCTTCAGTTTGCACCTTTGTGATCCTTACTGCTTTTCCTGCTTCACTCTCTGTTTTCCTAGATGCTTTTCCCTCTCCTCCTCTCTCTGTGTTTCCTTATACCTTCTGAATGCTACCCTTTTTGCCTTTACCTTTTCAGCCACCTCTTTTGAAAACTATTGCAGTCTCTTTTTCCTCTTGCTTTTGCTCACTTGTTTGACACACAGATTTGTTGTCTTTGCTATGCTCCCTTTTTGCTTTACACACTGTTCCTCTACCCCTCCCAGGCCTGGCATCCCTGCCAGGTCATCCCTGAGACATTCACCCATCTTTATGAAATTTGCCCTCCTGAAGTCCAGGACCCTCATCCTTGTGTGGCTCAATTCCGCAGCCATCCTTATATTGAACCACACCGTATGGTGATCACTGGTCCCCAGGTGACCTCCCACCTTAATGTCCATAATACTGTCCCTGTTAGTGAGTACCAGGTCCAGCATTGCCCCCTCATGAGTGGGTTTACTGACTAGCTGCCTGAGGAATGCCCCCTGCAGAGATTCCAGGATGTCCCTGCTTCTAGCTGAAGCCACTGCTTGGAGGCTCCAATCTATAACTGGCAGGTTGAAGTCCCTCACCAGCAGCACCTTCCCCTTTTCTGCCAGCTTGCCAATGACTTCTACCAGTGCCTTATCTAATTCCTCCCACTGTGCTGAAAGTCTGTAGATCACTCCAGTGTGAACAGCAGCTCCATTCACCCATCTCAAGGGTGACCCACAGTACCTCTTCCTCCCCCTGTATTTCTTGTATCTCTGCTGCTTTTATGCTTTCTCTCACATAAAGCACCACCCCCCCCTTTCCTTCCCACCTAGTCCTTCCTGAAAAGACTGTAGCGTAGTATGGCCATGTCCCAGTCATGGTTTTCAGTGCACCATGACTCAGTAATGACCACAATATTCAGGGCAGCCTCTGCCATAATGATCTATAGATCTGAAATCTTATTTCCTAGCCTTATAGCTTTCACACACATGGCCTTGCAAATTTTCTATCCACTCTGCTTGTTGCCCCCCTTTTTTCCGTTTTGCCCTCCTCCCTACCCCCTCTCTTTTTAATGCTGCCATTTCCACCCCCCTCTACCTCTACCACCCTACTTCCTTTATTAATTTGCACCTTGGGGGATTCCACTCCCATTGGGTTCTTCTTACTCTGTACTTCAGCCTTTGTGGGGGTTCTGCCTCTCTGACTCCTTCTGCCACCCCCCTTGACTAGTTTAAATATGCATTGAAGTAACATTTAAACCATCCACTGAGGACTGCAGTTCCCCTCCCAGACAGATGCAGGAGGGTAGATACCAGTACCACACGCCCTGAAAGGCTAATTGATGTCAAGGTACTCCAAGATGCCCTGAGCGACTGCTCACCCATCCACTGTGAGTGGTCGGCAAAACAGACTAACCTCTCCCCCCAAGATTGTTGAGGAACAGAGTTATCAAAAACAGCTCTACGGATGATTTCAGGAATCACCTTACAGGCACTGACTGGAGTTCCTTGACTCATGCCCCTCTGTCGATACAGTGCTCCAGCTCTTCCTTACTCACTTGAACTCTGCAGTGAACAAGTTTGCCCCCTATTGAAAGAAGATGGTAAAAGGAAGAAGTATGGACTGGGTTACCCCCAACTCTTTAGAATGATGAGGCAAAGGAATCACCTCTGGGACTGGGCCAAAGCAACAGGCTTACCTGTGGACATCTAGAACTATAAAGCGGCCCGAAATAGGTGCACCTGGGAAATCCAACAGGCCAAAGCTGTGTACCATAAGAACTGACAGTCTCAATGTTAGGGTGATGGGAAGAAATTCTGGTTCTCAATCAAGAACTTCCTTGGGGTCGGTGACAGGACCCCACCAACCATGCTCCACCACAGTGATAAAGTCATATCTGAGGATGCATTAATGGCCAACATCTTTAACAGGACATTCACTGACTACAGCACAGTCCCCTCCCCCAGACCGGCATCATACCCTGACGGTGCACCTGCTCCAGATCATTCACCCTCCTACCCAACGATAGACCCTGTCCAAATTTTTACTTCAGATGGGTGACCATCAAGGAAACAGGAAAGAACCTGGCAAGAGTACTGGACAAAACAAGGATGGGAGGTGATGGTGTAGACATGAAACTGGTCTCCATCGCTCTATCAGAGGTCGTTGTACCCATCTCAAAGCTTGTTAACTTGTCACTCCTCCTGTTTGCTTTTCCCTCTACTTGGAAAACTGTCCTGGTTACCCCAGTGCTAAAAGGAGGTGACCAGTCGCTACTATCCAACTATAGACCCTTCTCTATCCTGTCCCAGCTCTCTAAAGCACTGGAAAGAATCATAGCAGACCAACTTGCAGACCAGCTGCATAAATATAACCTCCTCTGCTTGCAACAACATGGCTTCCGCAAGATGCACAGTACAAACACTGCTCTAATTGACTTAATGGGTTACATACATGAGGCACTTGACCAGAGCCATCTGGTTGGGGCAATCTACATAGACCTGTCCAAGGCATTTGACCTTGTGGACCACCAGCTGTTGCTCCACAGGTTAAGTTGTCTAGGGCTGTCTCCCAACACCATTAAGTGGTTCTCTAGCTGCCTGTCCAGGCGCTCTCAGCAAATGACAGTCAATGGAACCATCTTTGAATCCAGTGCAGTCACCGTAGGGGTCCGCCAGGGGTCTATTCTGGACCTGCTCTTCTTCAGCCTCTTTGTGAACAGCCTACCTAATGCTTGCCTCACCTCCAAAGTCCTACTCTATGCTGATGACATGGTAGTATTATCCCAAGATTCCTGCCAGGAAGCACTCATTAGGAGTCTATTGTACAACTTTAACCTCCTACAGGACTAGTTCAAGGATAGCCTGCTAGTGCTCAACAACAAAAAAACTAAAACTATGCTCTTTGCAGGATGATAAAAGAGGAGATCTACTACACCCTTCTCAATAACCTACGACTCAGACTCCACTCTTGAACAGGTGTACTCGTTCCGGAACTTAGTGATCACAATTGACGAGCCCCTTTCCTTTGATGGACACATGTAATATTACAACTGCCACCAATAGGAAACTAGGGGCCCCCTATAGGCTCTGGTTATGCCTCACTCCTGAGGCTAGGCTACTAGCGGTCAGAGGCACAATACTACCTATCCTGGACTACAGAAATGTGGTATACGGTGCAGCCTCTGATACCAGCCTACATAGAATCCAAACTACCCTCAACAAAGCCTATAGGTTTGTGTTGGATGCCGACTGCCTCACGAATAATTGCAATTTATATATTAGGACAAAATGGATTCCTGTCCTGGATCAAATCAAGCACCAATCCTGCCTGCTAGGGAAGAGGGCCCTCCTGGGACTTGCACCTCCCTCCCTTCAAGCTTTGTTCTGTCCTGCCCCAGCTAAGCATGCAACAAGAAGTGTGGCAAAACAAGCCCTTGCTGTGCCTTTCAGAAAAACTGCTCAGGGAGAGACAAGCCTTCTCAGTAAGGGCACCCTCCTGGCTAAATGAGCTCCCCTACACTACCACAAGCCTTACTCGCCTCAGACAATTCAAAACCGAACTTTAGAAATCCACCCCCCCAATGCTGAAACTGCCTGTCCTAATCCTGGGTGAAACTGGCTCTCCTCCTTCCCCTGGGTCACGTTCTGACTCCTCAGTACCTTCCAGTTTGTTCCTGAGCTGCTGAGATGCTCTCACTGCTTCCCTCTATCTCGTACCGACCCATGTCTCTCTCCTACCCACCTACTGACCCTTGTACCCCCTCTCCCAACCTGAGTCACCTCTCCACAAGTGTACTTCTCTGTTCCTAACTGTAGCTGATAGCCACCTGCACCCCCTTAGCCTATGGCAAACCTCCACCCCAACATTTGCACTGATAATGAAGGATGTATCTGCACTTTAAATGCCTTTGGAGCATGACAATGCCATATAGCTGCTACCTTGTTGCACACTCTGAACTTGTACATATAAACCCTTTTCCTGAATTCTCTCTTCCTCTTTAATGATCTTTTCCCACTCTGGGGACTGCTTCCCCTCTGTGTTTGTACTACCTGCACTTAGGATAAAGCAATATTATTGTTTGTTCTTACTTATATGACCTATGCCCATTACATGATGTTCTACAGACAAGGCCTTTAGCTGCTACTGTTTCCCACTGACACATGTATTTTGATGTTCCCCCTTTGATATTGACGAAGATCGTTTGTAAATGAGCTCTTAGCTCAAAGGTTGTAATTCTGATTCTTACAATTATTAAAAATAATAAAACATGGCAGTGACCCAGCTTTGGAACACTGCCGGCACTCAGGGCGCCGGCATTAGGGCACCTAGCCATCAGGTCACCAAATCTGGGATTTGACACCACCTCCCTGAGGTCTGCCCCCCCTCCAGAGCTGGAATCTACAGTTGGGGAGGTGGGGGGGCACAGCCACCTGCAAAAACAGTGGTTGGCGACATTGCCGACTGGCATCCTAATGGCTTGGCGCCGTAATACTGGTGTGTTCAGAGGGTAGAACCCTTTGGAAACAGACCTGGGTCAGTCATGGAGGCTAGCATGGTGGATACGGTCAGGATTCAGCATCTCTTGTCCCACTTTCCTCTCCATAGGGGCAAGTTGCTCTGCTCATTGACTGCCACCAAGGCAGAATGAAGCCACCACCTTTCGCTTGCCCTGCAACATTGACAGTGTGACGGACTGGCAAAGTGGCTGACACTCAAGGGGGTGGACTTTCCTTGTGTGCATGAAGTCTTTCTGTCAGAATTTCATTCTTTAATACTGCTGAACAGAAACATAGAAACATAGAATTTGTTGGCAGAAAAGGACCAGCTGGCTGATCTAGTCTATGCTGACACCTGTAGGCCTTATTTAGACTTTGGCATCCCTCTCACCTCCCTTGCTTCTACCTACTATACCTTTGTGTGCCTATCCTATGCATGCTTGAAGCTCCCACTGTTTTCACCCACACCACTTTTTCTGGCAGGCTGTTTCAGATACCTAACCCACCACCCTTTTGGTGAAGAAGTGTTTCCTCATATACCTCTTAAATGGTGGGAGGGAGGGGCAGCTGCAGAATAAGGAGTGCTAGCTGCACATTCGAGCAGACTTGATAGACCCCTAGGCCTTTATCTGCTGGCAAATTTCATATGTTCATATGTAAACGTCCCCCCCAAACTTCTTTTCATGGCCTCCTTTTCTGATTCTTTTCTGCCTCTGAAACAGACTCCCCACCTGCACCATGTTCACCCCTGTGAGCTAATTAAAGGCCTCAATCCTTTCCCTTCGCACTCTCCTGTCTGCCAGGGAGTTCCTGTGGCCTCTCTTCATATAGCTTCTCATGCAACCCCCAAACTATTCTTGTAGAGTTGTAGCCTCCAGAACTGGACACAGTACTCTGGGTGGGATCTTACTAGTGAGCAATACAGTGACGATACCACCTTTCTCCTCCTGCTAGAAATCCCCCTCGCTATGCACCCCAGCATCCCAGTACCCTTGTCCAGTGCCCTGCTACCCTGAGATCATCAGATATAATTACTCCACAGTCCCTTTCTTGCTTTGTGACTGTTAGTAACCCCCCCCCCATCTTATACACAGCTCCAAGGTTTCCCCACTCTAGGTGCATGACTTCAATTTTTGGCATTGAAACCCAGCCGCCGCTCCCTAGACCACTCTTTTAGTTTGCCCAGATTCCTTTGCATTCTCTCCATCCCTTCTTGAGTATCCACACTGTTGCAGATTTTTGTGTCACCCACAAAGAAACACACCTTCCCCTCCAGTTCCTGCGCCATGTCACTTATGAAGACATTGAAGAGGGCAAGTCCCAGTACTGATCCCTGTGGCACCCTGCTAGTCACTCTCCCATCTCCCAAGTGGCTACCATTTGCCACCGCCCTCTGCCTTTCTTTAGATATATATTTTTATCTGGCGGCAGCCGCGCTGGGCTAGCCATCTGTCCGTCGACCTGTCTGTTCACTTTTTTAGTTTTTAGCTTTATCTCATGTTATTTCCCCACTTTGTTATTTGTTATGTTGCTTAGTTTTGCAATGTTTTGTTATTTTAATCGTTTTATAATTGTTTTCGTTATTTATATTGTTTTGGGGTTCCGAATCACCAGCGTGGGTCTGGGCGAGCTTAACAGACGGTAATTTGTGTAGCAGTCCGTATTGGTGGTGAAGCCCGGTTATAATGGGCAAAGTGGCTTAAGGGAGGCTGTGCTTGGATCCCTGCATACTTATTTCTGCGGTTGTTTGTTGGCAGTTATCTGACTGTACCCCGCTTGCTCTTTTGACTGCCTTTGGAATTCTGTTCTTAGGAGCTGGGGGGTGAATGCCTCCTGTCTTTACTGGACGATTTAAGAGTATTTGTGGGGTGCTATCTGTTTGTACTTTTTCCTGCTCCCTGGATCTTTATTTGATGGATTACCTGCCTGACTCATCTGCTCTGCAATGGAGGATTGGACTAGGATTTTTAATAGTGATCTGGGATTCTCTGGCATTGAAGATTTCTCCCCGGTCTAATTTTGGAGTTTGGTAGTGAGACTTTCCTGTCTTTGGAGTTTTTATGCTTTTTGGCAGAGGAATCAACTGATCTGATTGACTGGTTTGTGAGGGGCCTCGGGGAGCCTGTGTCCTCCGCATGGGTGAGGAGTGGGACCGGTTGGAGGACCTGGCCTGTTACTCCCCCTTCTAGGCTACCTAGCAAACCCACCGGAGGTAGGACCTGTCCCGGAGCCATAGTGGCGAATCTCTGGCCTAACGGGTTTTCCTTTACTACTGCTGAAAGAATTCCTATGGCCCAGTAAGGGTCTTAACATCATGAAGAACTGAAGATCCCTGCCTGTTGTCTGGATGTCGGTGGGCCTGGTACAGTGAACCCCTATATTTACTTAATTTTTAGACTGTGGGAGTTGGAGTACAGCCAACTTGATCTTCCCTACAAGTATTTTTTTCTTTGACTTTATGTACTTTATGGAAGTTATTTGAGCAGTGAGGGGGCTCAGTTTCTATCTGCGAATTTTCCCCTCTGTAAGAGATTTGTGAGAGACTTCTCTGTGGGGAATCTGTTGATTAACTTCAAAAACTGAGTGTTGGCACTGGGGAGTGAGAGTCCTCAGTGCTATAGTGCTATAGTGTTATAGTTTTGTTAGGTGACCAAGGTTGTGAGAGGACTTGTGGGCCAGCTTAACTTAATTTATTAAAATTTTTGTTTTTATTTTATTATTTTATTTTATTTATTTATTTTTATGTGAGAGGAAGGTTAGGTTTGATTATTAGTTATGTATTTTAGTTATTAGTTTTGCTTTGAAGTTTTTTGGTTAGTTAATTGGGACGGAGGGTAGAGAAAAGGTTTGGCTGTGACTTGGGGGTTTTATTTATTATTTAATTGTTATAATTAGTTAGCTTGATTGGTATCAGCTAGTTATTTGGGGGTTGTGTGATAAATGTCAGTCTGGGTTCCCCCCAGTCGTGCGCTATCCAGCCTCTGCCCTCCATGCCCTCCACCCCCCCGTTGGCCTTTTCTACCTACCAACATTGTCGGGCTCTAGGTATTGCCCGTGGGGGGGGCGGGGTGAGGGGGGTGAACAGCGGAGGCTGGAGGAGCTGGGTGCTAAGTTCAGAAGACGCCTTGGGGCGAAATGGAGTCTAGAGCGTGGGCCTCCATGTCTAGTCCCCATATCCAAGGGCACCATCGTTGCCGATGGGCCAGTGGTCGGGGCATCCCAGGAGTCCAGTCTGACTTGGGTGGTGTTGTGCAATGCTAGATCTGTCAGGAACAAGACTGCAGTGATTGCAGATCTTGTCGGTTTGGCAGACCTGGCTTACATCACTGACACCTGGCTGGATGATAATACAGGCCTCATATTGGAGGCCGCTGTTCCGGCCGGGTATACGGTGATACACCTCCCAAGATCAGACCACGGGGGTTGCAGTCTGTTTTAAAACCGAATTGAAGCTCACCAGTGTTCCAGTTGAGGTGACCAGCTCATTTGAATGTGTTGTGGTAGCAGGTGCAGGCTATAGAATAGTTCTCATCTATCATCCACCCGATGATGGGAGGCTATTCCTTAAGGAAGCGGTGGACTTCAATTGTTGATATGGCATTTGAGTCACCCAGGCTGATGGTCCTGGGTGACTTTAATGGTGTATCGACGATGAACTCTCACAATTTGGACAACACTTCCTCCAGTTGATGAATTCACTGGGCCTGTTACAGGTGGTTACCACTGCTACTCATAAAGGTGGAAATTCTCTTGACCTGGTTTTCCTTCTGGGGATCGAGGCCTCAGACATGGGGGTGAAACCAGTTGGTTGGTCTGATCACATCACGGTGAGGTTCAATGTTGGCATCCCCCCCTTGTAGGCCATCCCCTGTGGAGATGGTCAAGTTCTGACCTTTACGGAATGTTACTTCTGATGGTCTAGCTGTGGTCCTTGACCTATCTGAACTTCCTGTGGATTGCAGTGATCCTAGAGCCTAGGTTTTGGCTTATAATACTGCTATTACCTCAACTTTGGATATTATTGCACCCATCCGTGTGCGACCTCTCTCTCTTCACCCCCGGGCTCCATGGTTTGATGCAGCCTTTATGGAGTTGCGACATTTAGGTCGCAGGTTAGAACGTTGTTAGCAGAAATCCAGCCTGCATGTCGACCACCTTAGACTCTTAGAACATTATCAGCTCTATCAGTCAGAAATTTCCCATAAGAAGGCAGAGTTCCTGTCCAGGGAAATTTCTGCAGCTCAGAACCGACCAGCTCAGCTCTTCAGAACTGTGGACAGGCTGTGCAACCCAGCCTGTATGCAGCTCTGGAGAGCCTTTTCACAATTGCAATGTGATGAGCTTGCGTGGCTCTTTCCTGATAAGGTGGCTGATATTAGGTCGGAGATCCTTTCAACACATTCTATGCGAGTTGTGGAGGATCAGGGCCTGGTCACTGTCCCTCCATTCTCCTGGAGTTCCTTTGACCGTCTGTAAGTCATGTATGTTATCCGGATTGTCCAAGGGATGTGCCCTACATGCTGTAGTTTAGACCCGGATCCGACTTCCCTAATTAAGGGTTGTGGTGATCTTAATGGCTCAGTCCTGGCACAGATAGTCTGGTGCTCTCTTGACTCTGGTGTCTGTCCCTGTTCCTTGAAAGAGGCAGTAGTGACATCATTGTTAAAGAAAGCTTCTCTGGACCCAGACACTCTTGAAACTACAGGCCGATCTCAAACCTCCCCTTTTTGGGGAAAGTGATTGAGAAAGTAGTGGCTGCACAACTGGAGAACCATTTCACCATCCATAACATCTACAAACCTCTCCAATCTGGTTTCTGGAAGAGGCATAGTACCGAGACTGCGCAGGTTCGGGTGCTTAATGATCTCCTGATGGTGAGAGACCAGAGAAAATGGTCCATTTTGGTACTTTTAGATCTTTCATTAGTGTTTGATACCATTGACCATGGGGTTCTACTTGAGCACCTGAGATCATCTGTGGACTCTCTGGATTGGTCTACAGATGGTTTACATCGTTCATCACTGGAAGATCTCAGAGGGTAGTGTCGGGTTTTTTTTTCCTCTGATTCGATCCCTCTGTCATGTGGGGTTCTTCAGGGCTCAGTGCTGCCCCCAGTGTTATTTGTGGTGTATATACTTCCCCTCGGAGACATTGTAAGATGGTATGGGCTGAGGTTTCATTGCTATGCCGATGATACCCAGCTGTATCTGTCTTTTGCTCTCAACCAGGAAGGAGCTGTTTTGGTATTTAATAACTGTCTCAAAGAAATCCAAGTGTGGATGAGGTCCAGTTGGTTGAGGATGAACCCCGCGAAGACGGAGGTGATAGTTTTGGATCCAGATCGTCGGATGGGGGGGCTGGGGGCAGGCTGTCCCCTGGGATTATTCCTAGGGTATGCTGAGCTCCAGGCCTCTGAACAGGTGCAGTGAGACCTGGGGGTGTTGTTAAACTCAGGGCTAACACTTCGTGCTCAGGTGTCAGTGATCGTAAAGTCTTCTTTTTACCATCTTAGAAACATTGCCAGGATTAAGCACCTTGTTCCGTCCATAGACCTGCCTACATTGATCCATGTCTTAGTGACCTCGCACCTAGATTACTGCAATTCGCTTTACTTTGGACTACTGGGGGTTGATATCCTTCGCTTGCAGCTGGTGCAGAACTCAGCAGCCCGGTTGTTGATGGGGATTTCGAGATCTTCCCATATTTCGCCAGTGCTGCGGGATCTGCACTGGCTGCCAGTTCAGTGGTGGATTTCCTTCAAAGTCGGGTTACTGACATATAAAGCCCTACATGGACTGGGTCCTGACTACCTGAAAGAGCTTCTGATTCCTTATCTCCCTGAGTGACCACTCTGCTTGGCTGACGAGGGGTTGCTAGAGATTCCGAGGGTGATTATAAAATCTGCAGGAGCCCGGGCATTTATGTTCATGGCCCCGACCCTTTGGAATTCTCTACCCCATCGGATTAGGGAGTGCACGACTGTGGTGGGGTTCAAGCAGGCTTTAAAAATGTTTTTGTGGGATAAGGCTTTTAATGATGATGTTGGCTGACAAGTATGTATTTTTAACTGTGCTGATATTTTGTTTTGTTTCGTTTTATGTTTTAAATTGGTTTTATTGTTATGCGCCTTGGTTATGAAAGGCACATTATAAATAAATAATTATTATTATTATATTATTATTATTACTAGCCTCCTATGTGGCACAGTGTTGAAGGTCTTGCTGAAGTCCAGATAGGCCACATCCACTGCCCTCCCCTGATCTGCTTCTCTAGTCACCAAGTCAAAAAAAATCTGTGAGATTTGTTTGACATGACTTCTCCCCTGTGAAACCGTGCTGCCAGTGGTTCTGTAGCCCACACACCTGCAGATACACCATCAGTCTCCTTTGACAGGGTCTCCATTAATTTCCCCACCACTTATTTGAGAATGACTGGCCTATAGTTGCTAGCCTCCTCCCTACAGCCACTATTTTGCAGAAGAACCACATCAGCACTCCTTCAGTCCTCTGGAACTACCCTCATCTCCAATGAGCAGCTGAATAATGTTTCCAGAGGGGCAGCTAGCACCGTGTGCTCAGTTCTATTAGAATCCTTGGTGAATCCCATCCAACCTCTTCAGCATGTTCTCCTTGAGGACTTCCAATCCCTTCCAGACTCTGTCCTCCAAAAATGGACTTGTGTCCACTCCCGCTGGTGCCTGCTGATATTTGTTGGTCCAACACCCCCCCATTCTACTGTGAAGACTGAGCAGAAATAGTCATTCAAAAATTTAGCTTTCTCCAGAATTTTTTCTGTACAGTCCCCCTAATTCTCATTATTTCATGTCGTCTTCATCTTTTGACTTATGTACCTGAAGAGTCTCATCCCCATTTTGACCTCCATGGTGATTCTTTCTTCTGTTTGTGTCTTTGCTGCTCTTATCCTTCTTCCTGCCGCCACCTGCTTTTCCAGATATACCTTCATGTCCAACATCTCCATCCCGGCCTCCTTGTGCTTTCTAAATGCTGTAAATTTTTCTCCTTCACCACCTTAGCCACTTCCTTTGGGAACCATGGTGGCCTCTTCCTCTTCCTGCCCTCACTTGCTTCCTTCAAACAGCATGCTGTTGTCTTAGCTCTTCCCTCCTTAATCTTTTTCTGATGAGTCTCCACTCCCCAGGCAACCCCAACCCCCTGAGGTATTTACTGAAGCAGTCACCCATTTCTTTAAAATCTGCCCTCCTGAAGTCCAGGACCCTATTCTTAGTACACTGTTTTTTCTTGTCCGATTTGTGTGCCAAACCACAAAGTAAGGTGACAATTTGTGCCCAGGGGACTACCCACTGTGAAGTCTGCAATGATGTCCCTGTTTGTAAATACCAGGTCCAGTACTGCCCCACCCGTATGTGGGTTCTGTAACCAGCTGCTTGAAAAATGCCCCCGTAGGGAGTCAAAGACGGCTCTGCTTCTTTTTGAAGCTGTGGCTATAATGCTCCAGTTTAAATCTACCGGATAAGGAGGAACTTGGGGAATTGTTTAACCAGGAAAGGCACACTAAGCCAGAGCTTGTTTCCAGGTATGACCTGGGAGCACAAGGAAGTTAAGTGACTTGCTCAGGGTCACACAGTATGCAAGTGGGGGCTGATGGGATTCAAACCCAGTTCTCCAGGTGTGCAGCTCAGTGCCCTTAACCACTACACTATGCTGTTTCCTCTTAAAATTAAATTAAAGTCCCCCACAATCAGTACTTCCCCCTTGCTTCCCATGCTGCCAGTGGTCTCCCCAAAAACATTGTCTAACTCCTCTCCCTGTACTGGAGATCTGTATAGCAACCCCATGTGGATAAACACCCTGGACCCTGTGTCTAAGCTGACCCACAGTACCTGCAGTCATTCCTTACCCCATTCCCTACCCTTGGTGTCCCTGTATCCATGTGGCCTTTATACCTACCCTCAAATACAAAATAATCCCCCCCCCCATCATTCTTCTCTGTTCTGTTTTGAATGACTGAAATGTTATATTCTGATTCTAAACCAGCATTTAAACAGTTGGTAGATGATGAAACATCTTACTAGAAATCCCCCTCTCAATCTGGAAAACATTCAAAAGGTACACTTCTAACACTTTTCTTCTGTTATGTTGTTTTGATAATAGCAATGAGGCACTCCCAGGAGTTGGATTAACAGTCAATCACCTCAGGGCAATATGGTACTCAACTGCACCTCGTGCCGCATTACACCCCTAGGGGTTCATTAATAGATTGTTAATCTAACCCATGGCCATGCCTTATTGCTAAATAACAGTCAGGCCTTGCTGCTCAATGGTATCCCATCATAATGACAACTGCAATTGAGCGACTCACATAACTGCGACTCAGTTACAATGCTTGTTATGTGGACTACCATTCACAGTCAGCAATCAAGGTGACAGGCAGAAGGGGAGGGCAACAGGAAGGATGTGAGAGAGGGTGAAAGAGGAGGGAGGGTATGTAGGGGATTGTGCAGCAGGAGGCTGCTGAGCTGGCACCGTGGGCAAGTGGTGAGAGTGGCAGGCTGTAGTGGGAAGGGCACAGGGGCTGGGGAGTGTTGCTATTTTTATGTTTGCTTGCACACATGTGCAAGAAACATAGTGCCATGAATGGAGATTTCAGAGGTGTGTCACCTCCTCCTCCAATTCAGGCACTGGGCTGGCAGGCGCGGCCCCTGTAAGCCAATGCATTTTGGAGCTGTCTTGTGCGCGCTCAAAATGCAGTAACCTCGATTGAAAGGAGCTATGCTTGAGTGAGCAGCGATAAGAAGCTGCTCGCAGCACTCCCAGCCATGAGCTGTCGCGCACCCGGCACGCGCGGCGTAGCCGGCGGGTGCCCAATCCCCGTCGGCCAAACTATTTGTCTCCCTCCCTCCCAATAGTTGCTGCCATGCTGGGAGCCCACCCCAGCGTGGCAATCCGTTATGTTGCCAACAGGGTGCCCAATCCCCGTCGGCTGAACCGCCCCTCCTAAGTCACTGTGCCACGCTGGGGCCCACCCCAGCGTGGCAAGCTAAATCCTCTTGGTTTTGTTGTTTGTTTTGCAGTGAGGGTGCCCAATCCCCGTCAGCTGAACGCCCCAAAGTCCTTATGCCACGCTGGGAGCCCACCCCAGCGTGGCAAGCAGTCCCAGACATCTTTTTTTTTTTTTTACCCTGTAAAACAAAAACTGTCCCCGGCGCGTCTCGAACCCCTCCCACAACCCGCACCCACCCACTGCACACCCAGCCTCCCCACACCCCTCACCCCATACTTGCCTCCAGACTCCGGCGACGATCTTGGTGGACCGGGAACACGTCTGCACTCTTCAAAGCCGACCATGAACTGAGGAAATGCCGGTAGCTGTATAATGGGCTAGATAGGAGGGGTTCAACTTTGTGCATATCTCGGGCATTTTTGGAATTTTTGCACCAAATTTTCAACATGGGGTTTTTGGGACCCCTTCTCATGAATGATGTCACTGTCATGGCCTTATTCAGGCTCGAAGGGTGATTGCGCGCAGTGACTGCGAAATCACCCTTCAGGACTGAATACCGCCATGACAGTGACATCATTCATGAAGGGGCCCAAACCCATGTTGAAAATTTGGTGCCAAAATTCCAAAATGACTGTTTAATGAGCGTATGCGCGCAGTTCATGACGCGAGGCTCGTAAGTTCGCGAAATTTCAATATTTCCACTCCAGATTTTCAACATTGCCATTTCACCACACTGTCTTATGAGCAGTACAGCTGTCATTTTCACATCTCACCCAAAATGTGTTTCCACCCTTGTGCAGAATGGGCGCGGTCGGTTATCTTGAAATCAGTATGCGGGACAAATTAAGAAAATTGCAGTGACACTGTTCATGAGCAGAAGGTCTTGAAATGGCTATGTTGAAAATTTGGTGAAAAAATTCCTAAAAATGACTGTTCTACGAGCGTGCGTTGCGCAGTTCCTACGCACGCTCATAGGTTTGCGAATTTTCAATATTTCCACTCCAGATTTTCAACATTGCCATTTTTCCACACCTTCTTATGAGTAGTACAGCTGTCATTTTTCACATCTCACCCAAAACGTGTTTCCGCCCATGTAGCGCACAATGGCGCAGTCGTTGTGCGAACTCAGTGTGTGGGACATATTAAGAAAATCACAGTGTCACTGTTCATGAGCAGAGATCTTAAAATGGCAATGTTGAAAATTTGGTGACAGAATTCCTAAAAATGACTGCTTTACGAGTGTGCGTTGCACAGTTCCCACGCACGCTCGTAGGTTTAAATTTTCAACATTGCCTCCAGATTTTCAACATTGCCATTTTCCACACCTCCTTATGAGCAGTACAGCTGTCATTTTCATCCTGCCCAAAGCGATGTTTCAGCCCATGTAGCGCACAATGGCGCAGATCGGTGTGCAACCTCAATGTATGGGACACATTAACAAAACCACAGTGACACTGTTCATGAGCAGAGGTCTTAAATGGCTATGTTGAAAACTTGGTGAAAAAATGCCTAAAATGACTTTTACGAGCGTATGCTATTCAGTTCCTATGCATGCTCGTTAGTTTGCAAATTTAATATTTTCACTCTAGATTTTCAACATGTCCATTTTATTAAACTTCCTTATGAACATTACAGCTGCAATTTTTCATATGTCACCCAAAATGTGTTATTGCACATGTGGCGCACAATGGTGCTGTTGGTGTGCGAAAGCAATGTTTAGGACAGATTAAGAAAATCACAGTTACACTGTTCATGAGCAGAGGTCTTAAAATATCTATGTTGAAAATTTGGTGACAAAAGTCCATAAAATGACTGTGTTACGAGTGAGCATTGTGCAGTTTCCACGCATCCTCGTTAGTTCATGACTTTGTAATATTTCCAGTCCAGATTTTCACTAGTGGCATTTTTCAACACTTCCCTATGAACAGTACAGCTGCCATTTTTCACAACATGGCCAAAGTGTGTTTTCACACTCTCAGTGCAGAGATGCGTGGTCGTTATGGGAAATCATTGTTCAGCACAGATAAAGAAAATCACAGTGACACTGTTCATGATCGGAGGCACCAAAATGCCTGAGTTGACAATCTGCTATAAAATATCCCCAACCTGCTTATATAACGGGTGTGCGTTGCACAGTTCCTATGTACGCTTGTGACTTCACCATTTTTTAAATATTTTTACTACATTTGCAACATAGCATTTTACCTCACCATGAAAAGTACAGCTGCCATTTTTACAGCCTGTTGAATATGTTTGCATCTGTGGTGCTAAATCCCGTAGTCACTGTGCATAAGCAGCTTTCGGCTACCACATTGATATTCCCCCTGTTTGTGAGGTGGGGTCACAAAACAAACATGTTGAAGATTTGGAGTTAAAATACCAATGAATGCCTGAGGTATTAGACTTTTCAACTAAATCGCCCAACCCTATATAGAATGACAGGAATCAGGGATGTGACTTGGGATTCTTGCCTGTGATGCTCATACCATTCCACACCCTGCAGTCACTGAGAGGGATCAAGGTATGCCTTGGACTCTTCGTCCCCAAACTTCACCCCATTCTCCTATATCACACCCATCTCACCATATTTCCTAATGAAATGGGGTGCGCATAAGAGCCAAAGACCCCAAGGAACACGTGACACTTGTCAGTCTCTGCAGAGTGGGCTGTGGTGAAATGGCATGGCCGTTATGCCTGACGACCCAAATGCACACCCCAATGCCTGTCACTCTCTGCAGGGTGGTGGTGGGGTTGGCTTCAGTTCAATACTTCACTGCCATTCCTATTACACAGCTCTGTAACTTCTACACTACCACGGCCAATGCCAGTAAGCAAACATTCGGCATTGACAAATGCTTGTTTTTATTGCCATGAATGCTCTGTAAAGCACTTTTTCTTCCCCAAGGTTTTTCCCCCTCCCCGACGTGCACCCCCCCAGGAGTTAGTAATCTTTAAGTAGGGGGGTGTGGGGGCATAGCCCCTGCAGAAAAACCTGTTTACTTTCACCAGTGTTTTGTCGCTAAAGTGCACTTCACCTTTTTTTTCTCGGAGATGAGCACTCGCCAAAACGGCGATCACTGTTCCATGATCGTTGTTATGACTTAGAACCTAGCTCAACAGTAGTATTTTAGCCACACATTTTACTTTGAAAACACAGTGAAAAACCCAAACCATTCATTTGTCCACAATCCAGATGCATACGTGGACAATTAAGAATGGAAGGTTTAGAAAGAAATATTATTTCACAGAAAAAGTGGTGGATTTGAAACTCATGTCTAACGGGCCGGTCCATCAGTGCAGTGGTTGGATTTCCGCTCACGATGTCAGCGACCTGGGTTCGGGAACAGACCCAGGTTGTCGGAGGGCCTGCCAGGGAGAGAAGGACTGCTGTCTTTTTCTGGGGGGAGGGTGGGCGTGAGTGTTCACTGTCGAGTGACACCCAGTGGAGGCTGGGTTGCTGCACATGCACTAACGCCGGTATCCTTCAGGAGTGGGGTGAATGCTGATCATCATTGCATGTCCCCGCCCCTGCCTACAGGGACAAAAATTCAGGGGTCTGGCTCATCTCGATGATGCCCTGCCCCTGACCTGTCATAGTCTTCGATGCCAGCTCCCCCCCTCGACTATACACTAGATTTGCGACATTAGGGCCGGCGCCGCATCCCCACTCTCTGGGGGGGGTAAGCCAGGGATGACTGTGGGGAGCGCTGGCTATGATCATTGGCGGAGGTCCGAAGGTCCGTCACCAGGGCGGATAGTACCAATGGCCAAGGCACTGCCAAAAAGTATAATAAATAAAAAAATTAAAAAAACCTTTCATGTCTAGATACAGTAAGTACCTGTAGAAAAAGGGAATAAATGGTCAAACAGTACAGGTTATATTTGTTATGGCCATTGAGTTGGTAAGGAAAAGAACTCGATGCCCCAAATGCCTTTTCTCTTTCCTATTTTGTATGTGCATAATGTGGATTTTGCTATGACTCTAAAAGATCTAGAGCTGCAGCCCCACAAGACACAACTTCAGGAATTTGACAATCCATCACAAGGAAAGAAACTAGGATAGAATGGGATGGGATGGGATGGGATGGGATGGGATGGGATGGGATGGGACAGGGTGGGATGGGACAGGACTGGATGGGATGGGACAAGATGGGATAGGATGGGATGGGACAGGATGGGATGGGTAGCAGCAGTGTCAGCCTTGCCTATGAAAATGTAACTTCCAAAGCAAGAAACAATAATGTGTAGTTTAAAATAATATGATTGAAAATGAAAAGATGTTTTTTTAAACATGATGAAACCCTGTGAGATTAGGTGGCATAAAGCTCGAAGCCGTGTTTTAAACTGAATTGAAGACACTTGAAATGTTCCAAAGCATTAAAGGTTCCTAAGGTACACTGTCAAACAAAGTCTGGGAATATGCCTGTGGCAGGAGGGCCAGTGTGAGTAGACTTAAGCAGTCTAGGGAACACTCATCTCCTCCAAGTAGGGAGGATGTCTGACCCCAATCACCACCTGGGTGACCTCAGGTGGTAATGTAGGTGAAGCTGCATGGGAAGCGGGATATCAGCTGGTTCTGTGCATGCATACTTGTTTACGAGGGCTCTGAAACTCTCAACATTGAATTCCAGTGGGAGGAGATGAAATATGGGAAATACATATGCCCACTGATAAAATAACCGACCTCTCAGGCCCAGTGCCATCAACTGTTCCAGAGTAATGCTGAATTCAGACCATGGAAGGATCCAGCAAGCACCTGTGACCCACCACTGTGGGTAAGCTGTGGGGGTAAGCACTGTGGGACAGGGACAGTAATTGGGCTGGGAGGTTACAGAAATTGATGGGGAGGCCTCGAGAGAGGAAAATAATGAGTGTTTAAAAAAGGAAGCTCATGGCCTTACTTCAATTATTTGATTCTTAAAAAAACAAACAAAAAAAAAACAAACAACTGAGGTTCATACAGTGTGCTGCTCTTACGTAATCTGAGCTACCAGTGATCTTATTCCTTATATTTTGTAATGATAATGCATAAAATGAGATCAGCTTTTACTAAGGAGTGGTAGGGGTGTGGAACAAGATGTGGATAAGAAGATTCTGTAGGCCAGGTGGTCTGCTGTATGAGAGAATAGGTGTTTGTGCACCTTTGTGTATGTGCATAACTGTGTCTCTGTGTGTATATATCTGCAGTGTAAGGGAATAGATGGCTCTGAACCCAAAAATGTGGTATAATGAGCAACCCTCTGAGGCAGAGAAGTTTCTAGTTTATTGAAGTAAGTCCACTGCATCAAATATCTGATGCAATGGGGGCTTGTGTCAAAAATGATATTTTTAAAACCCCAGCCCATGTTATCTAATTTTCTGTAGGGGTCCTTTGGTACAAGTTATAGACAAGAATAAGAAAATTACAGGATATTGTACAGTGACACTGTTATTATGGCGATAATATAGTATTGTTTACACAGGCCATTTTGGATGCATGTCTATTTACATACAATATATGTCTGTTTTGCAAAGGTCAGGGCCATCTATTCCCTTACACTGTGGATACATACACACAGAGAGGGAGGTGGATCTAGCTTTACGTTTGTTACAATTCTTAAGATTTTCAGTGCAGGAAGAGTTTAAAGCACAGCTGACTTATTTTGGGGCTGACTTCTTTCAGAGCACAAACCACCAGGCTGTTTTTGGGCTGGGGAGGTTTACCTGTGTCTGACTTGGATGTCTGGATTTTTCTCTGCTTGATTAGCAGGGTATTTTCTCTGTCAAATTATTGTGTAGGGCATCTTGCTGACAGGAAGGCACTCATCGCAGTGGTGGGTCAGAGCTCTTAGCTGATTGTTTTGTGAGGGCACAGTTTAGGCCCAACCCCTTCCCACCCTCACCCCACCCACCCCTGGAAATACTTCCTTTATACCTGGGGTTCTGACATCATTTCCTCAAGAGTGCAAGGTGCATATCACTGTCATATCCTCTCTAGCACACTGCACTGACAATATAAGCATACACATTGTATAGTATATATATTTCTATATAACAAACCAATCTCACACACACACACACACACACACACACACACACACACAAAAAGTAGATAAACATGTGGGGAGTAGTGCAATGTAATGGCTGTGGGGCAGCAGTCTTCCAGGAGTCTTTCTGGAGGCTGAGATGCTGCCCTATTTGCAGACAACTCTCTGCTCTGAGGGAGGAAGTTGCCCGTCTTCAGGCCACACTGGACAGTAATAAGGGAACCTTCCCCCAGGCCACACTGGACGGTAGGAAGGGAACCTCCCCCATCCAGGGAGCACCAGAGCCACCACCACTACCTCAGAGGTTGCGAAGAAAGCACAGCAGTTGGACCACAGTGGGCTCAGGGAGGGTGAGGATGGTGGAACAGAGGCACACCCAGTCAGCTATTCCACTCCGCAATCCATACACCATTCTGGGGGAGCATAGCTCCCCTATGGATGCACCCGCAGAGGAGGCTAAGGAGGCTGAGGACAACTGTCGCAAGGGAGGCCCACAGGAAGGAGGCAGAGAACACCACAAGGAAAGGAAGCAGCTCCTGGTGGGGGACTCAATTAGGGGGATAGAACTGGGGGGGCAGGGAAAACTGAAGTAAAGTGCCTGCCTGGTGCCATGGCTTGGAGGAACAGGAAGCGCATCCTCAGGATCACAGCGGCTGCGCAGGGAGTCTGAGCTGGACATCATTGTCCACCTAGGGACAAATGACTTGGCTCAACATGAGATTAGAGCAGTGCAGAAGGACTTTGTAGAATTGGGGAGGGCCTAAGACAAGTAGTACACACAGTATCCTTCTCAGAGGTGCTGTCTGTCAATGGCATGAGTGAGGCAAGGGTACTTTGCACCATGCAGTTTAATGAATGGTTGAAAAAATGGTGTGGAGCACAGGGGTTTGGCTTCATTGGGGACTGGGGTTCCACGTGGAAGGACACCAGCCTATACTGGCAGGATGGTCTGCATCTGTCCAGGAAGGGAACAAGTCTTTTGAGCAATCGGTTTAAATGCTTCATTGGCAACCTTTTAAACTAGTCAAGGGGGAAGGCACTGATAAGCAGCAGGAAAATCCCAGCCTTTCCCTACAAAACAGGGTACCAAATGAGAAAAAGAACCAGGTTGAAAGGTCAGTGGGGGATGCTGCAACAGAAGGTAAAGCCATCAAAAAATGGAGAGCAATGAGTACCAATGCCCATAGTCTAAGTAACAAGCTTCCTGAATTAGTGGCCTTGATGGAGGAGGAACATCTGGATATCGTGGCAGTCACATAAACATGGTACACACAAAACCATGACTGGGACGTAACCATACCAGGATACACTATGTACAGGAGGGACAGGGAGGGTAAAAGAGGAGGAGGAGTAGCTCTTTACATAAGGGAAGGAATCAAAGCAACAGAACAAAAGGTAAAACAGGGAGGAGAAGAAGCACTGTGGGTAAATTTGGAGACTGGCAATGGCACCACAATCTGCACAGGGGTTGTATACAGACCCCCTTCTCAGGGAGAAATGGACAAGAAAATGATAGAAAGTATACTTAGAATGGCAGAAAAAGGAGATATTGCTGATGGGTGATCTGAATATGCCAGATGTTAACTGGAGTGCAGTTGCAGCAGCCACTTCAAAAGTGGGGTTATTCTTGATGCCCTACAGGGGCATGCTTAGACAACTAGCATTGGAGCCCACTCGAGAGGAGCAATCTTAGACCTGGTTCTCTCAAATGGAGATGAAGAGGATCACAGATGTAGAAGTGGGTAGCCATCTGGGAACTAGCGACCATCCGAACAGTATGGTTCACAATAAACACAGCAATAGAGGTCAAGCTATACAAAGGCAAAAGTACTGGACTTTAGGAGGGCTGACTTTGCCAAAATGGGTGAATGCCTAAGGAATGCAGTAGCAAATGGGCAGGAAGAAGGGGTGGAAGAACAATGGGGAATAATAAAAACTGCCATCACAGAAGCAAATAAACAAAACGAAACGATGTAAGAAATCACTATGGTTCTCAAGAGAAGTGGCAGTGAAGGTTCAAGAGAAAAAGAAAGCATTCAGGAAGTACAAGGAATCACAGAAGGAGCAGGACAGAGAACTGCATCAGTTAAAGCAAAAGGAAGCTGGGAAGGCAGTCAGAACAGCAAAGGCCCAAACCGAGGAAAAGATAGCCAACTCAGTTAAGAAGGGGGATAAAACCTTTTATAGGTACATCGGGGAGCAAAGGAAGACCAAGGGAGGGATAGTGAGGCTTAATAAAGGGGAGGGACGGTGGGCAGAGGGTGACTGTGAAAAGGCAGAGATACTAAACAAATATTTTTGCTCAGTATTTACAGAGGAAGATGGGGAGACACCTAAAACAAACAGTAAAAACACTCTGGATACAGAAGTTGATACCAGCCCATTTACAGAAGAAAGGGTTCTGAACGAACTCTTAAAACTGAAGGTGGACAAAGCAATGGGGCCTGATGGGATTCATCCCAGAATTCTAAAGAACTAAGGGTAGAACTAGTGACACCACTGACTACCCTCTTTAACAAATCATGGGAGGATGGGGTGGTACCCGAGGGACTGGAGGAGGGCAGATGTGATTCCCCTTCACAAAAGTGGGAGCAAGGCAGAACCAGAAACTACAGACCTGTTAGTTTAACCTCAGTGGTAGGGAAAATGATGGAATCACTTCTGAAGGAAAGAATTGTTGAGTATCTAGAGGCCAGAGGGCACAGGACCCAAGGCAGCATGGATTCACAGCAGGAAGGTCATGCCAGACAAATCTGATAGATTTCTTTGACTGAGTGACCAAAGTAGTAGATCAGGGAGGGCTGTGGACATGGCCTACCTAGACTTTAGTAAGGCATTTGACACAGTCCCACACAAAAGATTAATATACAAGTTAGCCAGCCTGAGAGTGGGTCCCAAGATGACAGCCTGGGTAAAGAATTGGCTGGAGAATAGAACACAGAGAGTAATAGTAAATGGAGTCCACTCTGAAGAAAGGGGGGTTACTAGTGGGGTACAGCAGGATTCAGTATTAGGACCGGTCCTCTTCAATGTCTTTATAAGCGACATTGCAGAGGGACTGGAAGGAAAAGTATGTCTCTTTGCAGATGACACAAAGATCTGCAACAGAGTTGTTGCACAAGATGAGAAGACAAGACAAGAAAAGATGAGAAGGGACTTGGCAAGGTTAGAGGAATGGTCAAATGTATGGCAGCTTAGATTCAATGCTAAGAAGTGCAAGGTAATGCACCTGGGAAACAAAAACCCCAGGGGAAGAGTACACAATGGGGGGGTGAGATACTAACAACAACAAAAATGGAAAGGGACCTGGGGGTAGTCATATCAGATGACCTAAGGTGGGCAAGCAATGTGAGAGGGCAGCAAGGAGGGCTGGGGGGATACTGGGATGCATAGGAGAGGCATCACCAGTTGAAAACAGGAAGTTATTATCCCTCTGTACAGACAGCTGGTGAGACCCCATCTGGAGTACTGCGTGCAGTTCTGGAGATCAATCTCTGCAAAGACATAGACAGGATGGAAACTGTCAGAGGAGGGCAACTAAAATGGTGCAGGGTCTGCACCGGAATACATATGAAGAGAGACTTAAGGAGCTTAATATGTATAGCCTTGAGGAAAAGGAGGAGGGGGACATGATAGAAACTTTCAAGTACCTCAAGGGAATCAACAAAGTCCAAGAGGTAGCATCTTTCAAAAAAAGGTGTGCAAGAACAAGGGGCACAATTTGAAGATAGAGGGACGGCTCAGAGGTAATTTAAGGAAGTATTTTTTCACAGAGAGGGTTATGGATGCATGGAACGGCCTTCCGGAGGAGGTTGTGGAGTCAAAAACAGTGGTAGAATTCAAGCATGCATGGGACAGTCATAAGGCAATTCTAGGGGGTGGGGGTAGAAAGAAGTAGGCTGCTGGTTAACTAGGATCTGCAGCTTATCCATTAGGTAGGGAACTGGGCAGACGGGGTGGGCCAAGCGGTCCTTATCTACCATCAAAGTCAATGTTTCTATATATGCATGAAGCACAGTTTATCTCATGACATAACCTGCTTAGTAGTCAGAAGAAAAATATTAGTATGGATTAGAAAGGTGACTTTGAAGCCTGAACCTAAGGGGCACACAGGTAAGTCACTTTGTGAGTGCTCAGTAGCTTGTTCCAGCTATCTGATCTGAGTAGGTAAAAAGTTTGTCTGCTAAGCTGACCCACCAGTGCAGTGCTAGCACTACCGCTTGTGATGCTGATGACCAGGATTCAAGAGCAGATCGACGGTTGTTGGAGGCCGGCCACAAGGACAAGGCTAAATGTCCATTGGACTTCTGTCCCTCTCTGGATTCTTTTTAAAGAAAGCTAAATTAGACTACCCTATGAATTTGACTATTAATGCCAGGGATGGTTCAGTTATGGATGTAATGGATTCATTTAAGCATTTGGTCGTCTTCTTAGACAATGCTCTCTCATTTACCAGTCATATTGCTTATTTATCTGGTAAATTCAAATTAATTTTGGCTTTCTTTTACTGTAATAAAGCACTTTTTAGACCTTTTCATTAGAAAATAACTAGTACGTTTTCTCTTCGTGTCTCAGTTAGACTATGGAGGTATTCTCTATCATAATGCATCTACTACTGTTTTAAAATCACTTGTTACATTGCATCATAGTACATTGCATTTTGTAACAGGGCTTCCTTTGTAAGCACACCACTGTGTGCTGAATGACTCTGTTGCTTAGCTCTTCTTGACTTCTAGAAGGCAACTACATTGGTACATCTTTGTGTGTCTGAGTTCCTACTTACTTGCCGGATTTGTCAATGGCAAGAAGTACTGACCATAAGCTGAGGACCAATGATTTATTTTAATTCACCCTTGCTAAAACAAAAATGAAGGCATGTACTTGGTCCTTATCATATTCTGCTTCTTACACATGGTTTCAGATACTGAATGTTTTAAAATTCAAGATTTTACCAACAATTTCTCATTACCAGTCTATGTCTTGTCTGCTGTCATACAGCTGCTGTGAGTGCTATAAATTAAATTGTATTTATTATGGGCATATGTTTCTACATTTACTCATTAACTTTTTATTGAAATTTCAAAAGCAATAACAACATTTTTAATAGTATATACAAGCAAAGAATGAATAATAAATAACGGTAAATAATTACGGTGTAATATAGATCAGAATTAATCAAAGATATACATACACTACAAGTAATTGTGGTAATGGTGTGTTAAGACTTTATAGTATAAAAATTTCATTATGAGTATAAAATAAAATTACGTAAAGTTAAATCAGGAAGCTTACAAAATTGTGAGTATAGAAAAGGACTCCATATTTCATAGAATGTATCCAGTCTAGAATGAGACAAGCTGGCCATTCATTCATAGCTAACTCTTCTGGATATCTCTTTAAGCCATTCTACAAATATTGGGGAATCAGAATGTCTCCAATGTCTTAAGATTAGATTTTTTAGAAGAAATCAAAGCAATATGTAGCCATAATCTTTTATGTACAGTAAGTACATGTGAGAAAGATCAGAGTCTATACCAAGCATTAAAAACTGGAGTAAGTATGGACTATTACAGTCTAGGCTAGTTTGGCAAGCTAACCAGATTTCCTCCCAAAAAGGAGTGAGTTTATCACAAAGTCAAAGAATATGGGCAATAGTAACCTTTTCTGTATTACATCTCCAGCAATTAAACTCTGTTGACATTAATCGATTATACAATTTCACTGGGATATAATGCCACCTATGAGCTATTTTATACTGAATCAATCTGCCCTTTGGCTCATTACATGCTCTACGTGTAAAGTCCCAGCTATTATGTTATTCATCAGTTGAGATATTAGTTTGAAGTTCCTTTCCCCAGTTCTAATGAAGGATGTCAATAGTATTATCAGATGCAGCTATTAGCAGAGCATATATTTTTTATACCCAGTGGAGTTAGAGAAGATATTGTCTAAGATGTTTGTACAGGGAAAATCGGATCAGGGTTACTGTTATCCCTAAGTATTTTTTTTTTTATTTGTTATTCAGAAAAATAACCTTTGAGCCAAGACTCTTTTAGAGAGGTTCCACGTCATGTGAGCAGAGTATAGACATTCAATCAAGAAGGTTACAGAGTTTTAGGAAATTTGAGACACTGAACAGCACAACAACTAAGAAAAGGTTACAGAGTTTCTTAGTCATTTAAAACACTATACAGCATATGGACATCAACTTTAGTTGATTACAAATGCAAGTAAGGTGCAGAGGCACTAGAAGTTAGGTTAGGTTGGGCAGAGAGTCAGTAAGGACAGGATTTTGGTAGGGGAGGAGGAGAGCCTCTATTAAAAGTGCTCAAGGAGGCAGGGCTGAGTCCAGGGAGGCATAGACCCATCCTAGCATGGAGACTGGGAAGGGGTATACAGGAGCAGCCCCTTAGAGTGATTCAGAGGCATTGTCAAGGAGCTTGTGGGAGGGTGGTTTCTGTCTTGTGCTGAGAATAGTTGCTGTTAGCAGAGCCAGGCCTTGTCATCCAGAGTCTATCAGCTGTTGGAGAAGCAGGTGCATACAGAGCTGGACGTCAGGTACTGCTTAAGGTCTGATTTGAAGCCAGACAGGCTAGAGGAGTTCTGAATGGACTTGGGTACCTCGTTAAGTCGAAGAGGGGCTCTGTAGGAGAAGGTGCGCTGCCTGAGAGCTGTGCATTGGAATGGCACCATGAGGGCCCCCTGCATTCTGTTTCTGGTTATATATTCTGAGCCTGGGAGGGAGAAGATGCCTGCTATGCATGGGGGTTGGGGGGGCTTTCTTCAGTAATGCTTTTTTGCCTAGGAGGCATGTGAGGAATTTAGTCCTGTACCCAACAGATAGCAGGTGTGTCTGTTCATAGAGGGAACAGGTGTGGGTCATTCGATCACCATTCAGGATAAGCCTGCAGGCCTTGTTGAGAGCTACATGCACCATCTTGAGCACAGAGTCTGCTGCTGCACTGTAGACATCCAGGCCATAGTCAATGGTAGAGAGGATGGAGCTTGTGACTAAAAGGCAGATGGCTGCTGTGGTAAGGTGTTTTCTGTGCCTGTAAAGCACACGAAGCTTGGTGTTGACTGTCTTGACCACCAGGTTGATATGTTGAGCATAGGATAAGGTGTTGGCCAGAGTGACTCCAGGGTATTTGAAGGAGTGTACCTGTTCTAATGGGGCGAGTACATTGTTGGTGATGTTTATGGTGAGGAACCTTTTCTTGAGCTGGGGGTTGGATAGGAGCATGGTCTTGGTTTTTTGTAATTGAGCAGACGTTTGTGCTCACAGAACCAGTCTTCTATTTTACTGAAGGAGTGCTGAAGTGCTGCTTGGAGTGGCTCAATTCGAGAGCTGCTGTTGAGGATGATAGCATCGTCTGCATGTAGGATTATCTTGGCATCACAGGCTTGAGGGAGATTATTTAGCAACAGGCTGAAGAGCAGTGGTCCCAAGATGGATCCCTGGGAGACCCCCAGTGTGGCTTCCCTGGGGTCAGACACTGTTTATCATATTTTTACCCATTGTGACCTGACGGACAGGTAGTCTCAGAACCAGAGTGTTGCACTGGCAGACACCCCCAGGCTTTGAAGCTGGGCCAGTAAGAGGGTGTGGCTAATGGTGTTGAAGGCTTTTGTTAAGTCTATGAACACCGCCCCTACTAGTTTACCTTCATCCAAAGCTTTGTGAGCATAGTTGATGAACTCAACAAGGGCAGTCGTGATACTATGCCCCTGCCTGAACCCGTGCTGGTTGGGGCATTACAGTTGGCATGTGCTGGTGTGGTCTGTTAGTTGGCCCACCACAATCTTCCCAAGGGCCTTGGATAGGGGTAGAGGATTGAGATCGGCCTGTAATTGGACACACTGGTCCTGTACCCCCTTTTGTGGACAGGAGTGACCAGCGCTTTCTTCCAGGTGGCTGGGAATTGTGCCAGGGTGAGGGATTTGTTGAATAGTTATGTAATAGGCTTGATGAGCATGTCAAGAGTTTGAGACACCAGCTTCATGTCTGCTCCATCGCTACCTGTTCTGGTCTTCCCAAGCACTTTTTTTTATGTAGAATGCTGCCTCCTTTATAGTAACACTCTTGAGGTAGAAGGTAGGGTGAGAGGTACTGGGTGCTTTGTCATCTGAAGGAGCCTTGTTGGGGTGTAGGTAGTCAGGAGACAGTATTGTGCTTAGATCTGTAAAGGCAGAGCTGAAGGACTCTGCAATGAAGCATGAGTTCATGGTAGCAGAGCCATTAATGTGGAGCAGCTGTGGGTTTCTCTTTTCTTCTTCCCCCAAGAGATTATGTATGTTTCCCCAGAACCTTTTGCTGTCACCCCAGCTTTTATCGAGCAGTTTCTTGTGGTGATCTGCTTTAGCCCTCAATATTACATGCATGCAGTGGTTTCTAGCTGCCTGGTACAGCTGGTGGCCATGGTCTTTACCCAAGGTCCTGGCTTTTAACTAGAGGTTGTCCCTGTCCTTTACCATGGCTAGGAGCGTGCCTGTGATCCAACCATTAGTGGTCGCCTGCACTTTCCTCCTTTTTAACAGCATGTATCAGTTGTAAATATTGTTGACTCCATCTGCGAAGTACTTTAGGGCCTGGTCTAGGTCTGGCAGTATGTCAATGGTTGACCAGTCATGGTGGGATAGAGCATTTTTAAGCAATCCTAACTGACCTCTTTTCAGAATCCTGCTCTGTATAGTGATGGGGGGGCTGTTTTTGAACTTATTTGACCATATGAGGGTCACAGGGGTGTGGTCACTCAGTGTATCTGGTAGCACCTTGACATCAGATATCCATAATGGGGAGTTTGTGAGGATCCAGTCAATGAGCGAGCTCTTGCCTGTCTTGTGGTTCCTTCTGGTTGGTTCTGTGACTAGTTGTGTGAGGTATGCGCTTGCCACAGTATACTTGAGTGGGGTGGAGTTGTCACTTTCCCAGTTTATATTGAAATCCCCCTGTGATAATTAAATTACTGTCCTTGGGTAGGGAGGCCAATGCATCCAGGACCTTGGGCACACCATCCCGTGATTTGTTGGGGGGCAGGTAGGCTGATGCAATGGTTAGTGTCTTACCCAGCTGTCCAACTTGTATTTTCATGACAAGGAACTCGTGGTCTGCGACCATCCTGGACATAGGGAGGATGGAGCCATGGAGGGAGTCTTTTGTGCAGATAAGACAGCCCCCACCCTTCTTGCTACGCCTGTCGCTCCTGAATACCTGGTATCCAGGTAGCACTATTTCACTGTTTTTTATATTGCCTGTCAGCCAAGTCTATGTGGGGCATGCTATGTCCGGTTTGTGTTGGGCGGTCCAAGCCTGTAATTGTGTAAACTTTGCTGTTAGGCTGCAAATATTCTTTTGCAGCTATTGTCAGGCCCTTTGTCTTGATACCCATAGATCCGGGTGGCAGTGGAGGGCCAGAATTTGGGTGCACATTCCCAAATAATAGGAGGAGCATTAGGATAAGTTTCCTCACTGTGATGCAGAGGGTTATAGAGATCTGTGACTTGCGTTTCCTTATTTTACCTTGAAGAGGCTTCTCCACTTTCTGAGGGGTGTGAGTGAGAGGTGATAGCCTGGTGGAGCCATGGTCTGTGTCAGATGCATCCTCCCCTGTTGTGGTCCCATTGTAGTGGACTGCTGGTATGCTGCCTCTGTGGAGGTTGCTCCTGGCACTGTTAGCCAGTGGCCGGTTCCAAGGCAGTGTTCTGGATAGACTGAAGAGGAGCAGGTGACCTGAAGGGTGCCTGGGCCCACTGACTCAATTGTGATAGCAATGAGTAGGAAAGTAGTGCAGCTCATGTGGTTTGTTGTTGTCAAGGGTTAGGTTTGGAATTAGGCAGATTGAAAGACTAATAAGTATGGCAGAAATACCGCCCAAATACTATGATGAGAACTTCGTTCAGGGGCAGGGGATGCAACACAGTAAATGAGACTTAAAGAGATAAGATTAACACTGACAAGTGTTGGGGCTTATAACTGCATTCTGCATCTTTATGACGAGTTGCAATATTAGTGAGAGGGGAGGATGAAGATTTCCTAGGGGCAGTGCCGCAGGGGGTGGGAGAGTATTTAATAAAGGCTGGAGGGGAGGAAGGGGGGTGGGCAAAAATAATTTAAGCAGGAAGGAGAGAAAGTGAAACAAAAATGGGGTTATTTGCAGGGCATAGCTACAACTGTGTCACAAATGAAACCTGGTCTACACAAAAAAGTATTCAGAAAATGCTGTATCACTTTAAGCTTAGTTTCTGATCCAGGGTACAGTACCGCTGGACCTTAAAACAAAGAGAGCTATATTACTTTAAAACCTGAAAAAGCCTGCACTCTAAAGGATCGTGCACTGCAAACAACCCTCGAGTGCAAAATTGCTGTAAATAGGCTTAGATTCACATTTAAGTTAGCATTCACAGGGCAGTTTAAAGAGGTATATCTCTAAGTAGTAGGTATCTATGGAATAGATAGGTCATATTTGCTTTCAAGATAAGTAAAGGTTGAAACTGAGGCAAGGGAGGGATCAATAAGATCTCCAAGTGTAAGAGTGCCTTTTGACTTACAAGAGACCCAATTCAGAGGTCCATTGTCAGTTTGTATTAAGTAGTTCTTCCATAGTGGACAATGTGAGGAGGTAAAGGGACTCCATTTTAGGAGTTTGGAAACTTTAATCCAGAGGTTATATGTAATATCCAGCATGGAATGTGTCTTTAAATTAAAAGGAATTCCACCAAATAAAATTGTTTTAGGATGTACTCCTTTTAATAAGTACTTTTCAATGTAAAACCAACGTGGCAGATTGTCTGAGCTGTCAAACCACATTGTCCATATAAAATTTCTTGTCATAAATGCCACATGGTGTAATTGAAAAATCGGTAGGGAGAAGCCTCCTTTATGTTTAGGCTGTTGTAGTTTGTTAATGGAGATTCTTGAGGGTTTTTGTTCCCACAGAAAGCACCAAATGATATTATAATTCTTTTTTATAAATTTATAGTGGAATTTTTAGTGGGAGATGTTGAACTATATAATAAATTTTTGGAGTGACCATCATATTGATGGCTTGAATCCTGATACAAAGAAATAGATATATTTATTTATTTAGATTTTGGTAACCAGGTAAGCCCACTGAGACCAGAGGTCCCTTTTTCAGGGGCGACCCGGGATTAGTTACAGCAGAAGTTACATACATTGGAAGCTATATACAGTATTTTACAGTAGAAGCATACATTGGAATGGGCATTGAGCACAATACAGAGTAAAAGAGCAAGCTCACAAAATGTTAGACAGGTGCACAGTACATTAGACAATATTACATGAGAGTTTTGTGGGAGACATAGTGAAGGCAATAGAACTGTGGGCAGGATGATCACACCTCCAAACCCAGACAGGGGGCTAGCGATTATAGCCACAGAGACTAAGTTCCAGCAAGTACACTTTGAGACCTTACTTAAACCATGGTGAGTGGGCCTGCCAACCAGACTTGCTGGAAGAGTGTTCCATAAGTGCGGAGCAGCATGCCGAAAAAATCGCTGGCCTTGGTTGGTACGTACTCGCGGGATGTCGAGGGGACGGCCTACCGAAGATCTCGTGTCTCGGCACCATATTTTAGGATTAAGCAGACAAGGAGGAGGGCCTGTAGTAGTGAATATAAAGGTCATGCAAATAGAGGAGTAGGCCAGCTTGTATGGTAAAGTGGGCCAATGCAGGTCGCAAGGACTTAACAGTGGTGCCTACTAGGGTGGAAGTTAGTAGCAAAGCTTGCCACTCTATGGTAGAGCACAGTATATTTTCTTAGTTCCCCTTCCCTGAGGAATTGTAGCGGGGGGCCCCATAGAGGAGGTTGGGGAGTAGGGTGCAGTTGGCTATGGCTCACTGAGCCTCATCAGAAAGAGAGTTGCCCAGCTGGTAGAGGAGTCTAATCTTCTGGTGGATGGACTTTGTTAAGGAATTAATATGAGGTTTGTAGGATAGGTCCTGGTTAAGGAGGTTCCCAAGGTACTTAATCCTGCCAATGACCTCAACTCTCTTTCTTTGGGCTGTGTGGAGCTGGAGCAGGTCACGCCCGTCTGCACCAAGCAAACCCAAACAGGACAGCCTTCATCTTCTCTTTGCTCAGCACGAGTGAGTTGATGGAGAACCAGGCTTCAAGTGCAGTGAGACAGGTCTGCAGTCTGGCAGAGATAATGCTGGGCAGCGGGTTGCTGCAGTAGATGACGGTGTCATCTGAATAAAGGATGAGGTTGCTCAGGCCCCTCAATGTCATTGACAAAGAGGGTGAATAGCAGAGGTGCCCAGGATCAAGCCCTGGGGTATCCCAGAGACCACAGGTCTGGTGCTGGATTGGGTTCCTCTCCATTGGACTTTTTGGGTTTGATTGAGCAGGTAGCTCTCAAACCAGGAAAGTGAAAGCCCATCCAGTGCTAGTAGGTAAGGTTTGGAAAGAAGTAGTTCATGGCTGACCAAGCCAAATGCCTTGGACAGGTCGATGAATAGAGCTGCCATTGGTCCATGGCATCGAGGACATCAGATGTGAGCCGAATAAGGGGCATGTCAGTACCATGGCCTTTCCTAAAGCCATATATATGAATATCAGCTAGGAGAAGGTGCTACTCAAGGTAATCCTGCAGTTGGTTGTAGACCAATCTCTCCTGCACCTTTCCAAGAGGGCTGAGAATGGAGATTGTAGTTCTCCACTTTGTCCCTGGGCCCTTTTTTATGGACAGGGACTATAGTTGCTACCTTCCATTTACTTTGGACTGTTCTTTCAAGGAGGGACCTGTTGATGAGCATAGTTACTGGACTGGTGATAGCAGGGGCAGTGGCCGTGGCCCTCAGCAGCCTCGGTTCAACCAGATCATGTCTCAGGAGGAGTCGGGGTTTATTTTAAGTAGACAGGGAAGTACATCTGAAGGACTGATCAGTTTAAGGTGAAACTGAGACCGAGCTTGTTCCCATTCAGCATTGCTATTATGGAGAACACCAGAGAGGGCAGGGGTTGTGAGTCCACCGAGATTGGAAAAGGAAGCATTGAATGCCTCTGCTACTGCTGAGTGGTCATTGGTCAGCGTGTTCCCATCCAGAAGTGCTCCATCCAGGGAATTAGGGGCACCCTTGAGAAGCAGATTTATTTGGCCCCAGAATTTCTTAGGATCCGTAGGTGACTAGTCTGGAGATCACACAGGTATTTGGCCTTCGCATGTTTGGAAGCTTTCTTACATTGATTTCTCAGCTCCCGGTACTTCTCCCAATCAGGTCTATGGCCTGAGGATTTGTATAGTCCCCAGGCCCTATCTTGGAGCAGCATACTTTGTTTAAGTCCAGGGCTAAGCCATTTATGGCACTTCTCCTGGACCCTTAGTTTCTTTCATGGGGCATGTGAATTGGCCATGGACAGAAACAAGTTGGTAAAATAAACCAGCGCCTCGTCCAGGGTGAGGAGGGAGACTATAGGATCCCAATCTACAGCTTGCAGGTCAGAGCAGAAATCAGCTGGTATGAATCTGCTAAAGTTCTTGGATTTTATTACCCTGGCAGTCAGTTTAGGGAGCTTATTAGACCATGTGCAGAAGATTGGTGAGTGATCACTCAGTGAGTCTGCCATGAACCCAGCAGTCAATATACGGTCCGGGCACAAGACTAGGGCCCAGTTGAGTAAGGAATAATTGCCAGACTTGGCATTATATCTTGTAGGAAAAACAATGACTTGGGTCAGGTTGGTGTCAAGAATAGTGTTCTTACTAACGTAAGTCCCCAGGGCAATCCAGTTCTGATTAAAGTCCCCAAGGAGAATCATCTCCCCAAGGGGGTGCTCTGCCAAGGCATGAGTTAGAGATTTAAGGGAGGAGGCAGCCGATTGGGGCGGGAGGTAGGCACACCCTATGTACAGTGGTTTGGTGTCTCCAAGGAGCACTTTAGTAAATATGATCTCATTTACTGAGTCACAAAGGGAAGGGTGATCAAGCTGCATAGCATTTAGATTTGTGCTAGTGTAGATGAGAACCCTACTACCTTTCTTCCCTACTCGATCCTTTCTAAAAACATTATAGCCGACCATGTTGACTTTATGTGGAAGGATTTGCAGCTTGAGCCAGGTCTCAGTCATCGCTAGTGCATCGGGTTTTTACAGTGCTATCCAGGCTTCAAGATCTTGGACTTTATGCCTTAGGCTACTGATGTTCATGTGAACCAGCTTGAGACCCCTGGCATTGGCACAGAGAGGGTTAGTAGGGTCACTGAGAGTGAGATTGGGGGAGTGGGGAGCAGGGTTTGGTTCAACATCCCCCCCCAAGTGCAAGCTTAAGCCTGGCAAGGTACCCAATGATTTTGAAAGGAGTGAAGTGGAGCCTCCATCTGCCACTCGAGTTGAGGTAGTAGAACAGGTTACAGCAATTTCCATTTCGGGTATCTCCATACATGGATAGGAGTAGCACATTAGTCCCCTCCCCCAGAGGTTCAAGGGGTCTGGGGGTGACCAGAGTTCCTACCCAGGTCCGGGGGATAATGACCCCAGGAGTAGGGTTGGTCATTCCCCAGTATCAGAGCTATGTAGGCAAACGCTGCCATGAGTTCCGAGTACTGCATATTCCCAGCTCAGGGAGGGGACACATGGCTTAAGGTAGGACAGGGTCAGATACGTAGATCTCAGCAGGAGTTCAAGTCTGTTGAGAGCGGGATGGACTACGTCCCCTCCTGCATTCTGGCTTAAGGTAAGGGGGGTACCGTGAATCTCATTATATGAGGTAGGAATGTGTCCCACTCAAATGGTCGAGAGGCCGGTTGGGACTAGAAACTACAACAACTGAGATACCTAAAAATTACAGCAAATGAGATACAGCAAGTAACTACAAGAATTTGGGTACAACAGTAGAAGTAGTAGGGTTATAGATTAATCAGCATGATATCACAGTATTACAGGTTAGCTAGTTTATAAACCCCTGGAAATGGTAGAGTCAGCTTTATGGCAAGAGAATATCAGCAGTAGATCTAGCACATTTGGGATTAGTATCCTCAAAGATAGAAAGTTAGATTATATTGTAGTAAATTTTCCAGGCTAAGAAATCATTCTTACAAGTCAGCTGTTGTAAAGACCCCTAAAATTAATCAAACCAGGTATACAAGAGGATATATGCAGCAGTGTTGGCGCAGTTAGGACTGGTAACTCTAGAGACTGGGAGATTGGAAGCAAAAGTTAATGCTGTTTAAGGCAAAGCACATCAGTCTCAGTGATTGTCCCAGTGTGACAGGTCCTCTAGGGATTAGTGGGAGGGCTTAGGTGCATTTAAGGAAAGGAGGAGCGTGGTGGGTGGGTGGGTAGGAAAAGTGTGTCTCAGTAGTTGCAGGCATCAGAGGAGGTCTACCAATGCCAGCACCTCAACCCTGAGGAGAAATCCTTGTGATGCAGTCCCTTTGGAGGTCCATAGCAGGGGAAGGGGATCCACGGCAGTGGGCCACCCTCTCAAACCCTTGAAAAGTCTCGACCGCTTCTGAGGCCAGCAGGGCTCGGAGTCAGTTTTTGATTCCAGCCATCCAAGCATCACTGGCTGTTGGGCCAATGGGCTCTGAGTGCCCTTTTTAAATTTGACGCTAAGGGATGGCGAGGATTGCTCCGGACATTTAGAGTGGCTCCAATGGGTTCTGGTAGTTGGGGCTGGCTAGTTCAGTTGAAGATGCTCAGGAAAGAGACCCTCTGACCCAATAAGTTGCTCTGGTAGTCAGGATAGGTCTGGAACAGTGCCAAAAGCAGGTAGGTTTGTCCCAGTAGCTGCAGGCAGGTTGCTGCGAAAGAATAGGTCAGTTTCAGTAGTTGCAGGCTTTGGGGGAGGTCCGCGAGCGCCTCAACCCCGAGGAGAAATCCTTGTGATGCAGTCCCTTTGGAGGTCCGTAGCAGGGGAAGGGGGCCCGCAGCAGTGAACCAGCCTCTCAAACCCCTGAAAAGTCTCAATCAGTCTCATTTTAGAAGCCACCTGCATCAGATGTGACTTGCGGCAGAAAAGGGGGCTGCATCCGATGCAGGTGCGGCAAAAGCAAAAGTCGGTATTCCAGAAAGTTTGCCTCTTGCAGCAGACCTTCTAGAATAGCCACAACATGCAGCCCTGTGCAAGGAAGAGGGGCATAGTGGGTGGCTGTGGCACAAGGCTAGACCCATCCCTGGACAAGTGGGTAGGGGCCAGCTGAGATGCCCCAAAGAGCACCAAACCCAGAACCCAGGGACAAAAGGGTCAGGCCCCACAAGGTCGTGGTATGGGGTGTTTACCCACCATAAGGCACTGGCCTTGTAAAATCTGTGTGCTCCTGTGCCACCACAGTGTTGTCACTGCCTTGTCAGACCATTCTACACCCCGACAGTCCATGATATGGGCATAGTCTTGTGGTGGTATAGTGCCCTCCATTCCTGACCTACTGACAAAAAAAATTCATAACTCTTGGTGGTCTATTAGCACCCCTACCTCCACACCCTGACAGGCAGTGGTCAAACACCCCACTCCTCCTGTCCCTGACCTGCTTCTGAAACTGGCACTTCCCTCCACACACCATAATGGCCAGCCACAGAATGCGATTGTATAGACCACATAAGTGTACTGTTCACTTATGCAGTTCATGCAATTGCATTCTGCAGCTGGCTGTGGTGGTGTGCAGAAGGCAGTGCCAGTCACAGAAGTGGGTCAGGATGGGGGGAGGTGGGGTGCTTGACCACTGCCTGTCAGTGTGGGAAGGGGAGGGCCACTAGACCACTAGGAGGTATGAATGGGATTTCCCTTTTTTTGTTTTGCCTGGAGATCAGGGGATCCTGTACCACAGGAACAACTGTACACTATTCTTTGGGAGCAATCAGGGATTGTGTGGGGGGGTACTACACCACCGTACTTCTTAATATGTATGGGGGGCTACACTAGCAGGGAATACAGTACTGGCAAGCTTTACAGGGTGATGGACGGCTGTTTCCTGACATCCCCCATGGCCCCTCCCATGCCTGTACAGTACCCACTGTCCACTGTGCTCTTAAGTCCCAGTGGTGCAACCACCTAGACCCCCTTCTGGCTGGTCTAAGCAGTGCCCCCTGCTGTGTCTGTGGCAGGGCTTTGAAAATATGACAAAAGGGGATGTGGCAGCCCTGCCATCACACAAACCCACTTGCAACCTGCCACACTGGGTTGTTGGATGCAACCCTGTCGCAAGTGGATTTTGATGCATCTGTATCTGGAACAGACACAGGCTGCATTGTAAAATCACATTTGACACAAGTTGTGATGCAAATTATAACTTGTATCAAACACCTTTGTTGCAAGTCCCTTGTTCTGGACTGAAAATCGGGCCTATTGTTTTCCATCTCTGGAAATCAGAATACATTTTTTCTATGAGTGGCAGCAAATTTGTCCTAACCACAAAACTGAGATCCTTACATAGAATGACTCGTAAGTATTTCATCCCTGTATTGCAGATGTTTATGTCATATTTGTTATACGGTAATAATCTGCAGTACCTGCTTTTCAGATGTGCTCTAATTAATCTGAAACCCAGAGAATTCTGAAAAATCTTTTATTATGGAAAAGAGGTGTGGGAGAAAGAGAGTGTCAGATTACTAAGAGATAAAAGGATATCATCTGCATAGGCTGTTAATTTAAATTCCTTTCTGATTCTGATGCCTAAAATAGAAGTAGAGGATCTAATTTTAATCAACAAAGGTTCAAGAGCCAAAATAAATAACAGGGGGGCAATGGGCAACCTTGTCTTGTACCCCTGTATAGCGGAAATGTTTGCAATAAAATCCTATTACTCTAACATTGGCAGTAGCACTTGCATATAAAATTCTAACAAGACTGCCTATATAGGGGCCAATATTATCCAAAATAAAATGTAGGGCTGGCCCAGTTGCTCTGAGGATTGACACGCTGGATGCCACACCTTGCGCCATACTGGCAACCCATGTTGAGAAATTACACGCAGACCAGCGGAGTCAGCAGGGAGGGAGGGAGGAGAAGGCTCAAGCATCTGCTGACAGCACACCTTCTGCAGAGGGAGGGATGCAGGACTCATCACTCAGGTGCCTTCCAGTGGCTAATGGGGGGGTACAGTGCTGTAGCCTGCATGCAAGAGGGAAGGTGGTGCATGGCAGATATCGACAAGAACGCACTTGGGAGCAAGTCCATCTCCTCCACCAGGTGTCATTGCACAATTGTGCATGCCTAAGGGGAGGGAGTGAAACCACCAGAACAAAGGAAAACACACCAGAGTGCTGGTAGGCAACCGCATGCCCCAGCCCCATGCCCACCACCAGACTCCATCCACCTGGGTCCTGATCCTCTGCATGTCACCAATGCCTGGATGATGCTATATGTCTAGGGTACCTGTAGGAGTGGCGGCCCCACCCTGGGAGTAAGCTAGGGGGGTCTCTCAACAAGTAGAGGTAAGGCACTTGCAGAGTTCTGAGAAAGGACCCAGGAGTGGGGGAAGGGGGGGTTCAGATTGTGTGGGAGACAACCAGGATGTCACCTGAGAGAGGTCACCACTCCAGAGACCGGAGGAAAAAAGAAGTGTAAAAAATAAATAAATAAAATATAGATAAGACCATCATATGCAACTAAAGGCCTTGTCCATGCTGAGTGACCAAAGCATAGTAGATGGATTTAATTTAGAGGCTGTTTGGATAACGTGAAGAACCCTTCTAAGATGATCCATGCAATGATGACCTTGTATAAAACCCACTTGGTCTGAATGGATAATCTTTTTCATAATAAGATTGAGTCTATTTGCAATTATATAGCAAACATTTTGCAATCTACATTGATTAATGAGTTTTTGAGGATCATTTTCACAGTGGGTATTATCTCTACCTTTTTTGGGGAATTACTGAGATATAGACATTCTTCATAGAATCAGGAAGAGAGCTCAACTGTTGAGCAAACAAAAACGTGTTTAATAATCTTGGAACAATGTTAGAGAGTCTGGCTTTATAAAATTCCACAGTAAAGCCATCAGTATCAGGTGCTTTTCCCAAGGTCATAGAATGGACCACTTTTATCAGTTCTTCCTTAGTGATAGGCCTCCCTAGGGTTTGTTTGTCCACATCACTAATTTTAGGTAATGTTGCCCAACCAATGAATTCCTGCAAAGCATTTTCGGAAAATGATTTCTTGGACTGATACAATGTGCCATAGAAGTCTTTAAAGGCAGGTGCTAGAAGAGTTCCTAATAGTGGCTACATTTGACATTTCATTTAATTTTTTAATTTATGAACAAGCATTCTACTATGGCTCTCTCACACTTCCCAATAGGTTTGCTTGAATCGAAAGTGAGCTTATTCAGCTTTCAGGTTGTAAATTTTATTTATCTCAAATTTCAACCCAACTATTTCACTATGCAGAGTAAGATTTTTGCATTCAGAATCAATAAGTGTTTTTCCTTTTCTTTGAGAATTTGTTTCATTGTCTTTGAATTCTCTAAGTTAGTTAGGGACTTTAACCTTTTTTCCTTTTTGAAACTACAAAATAATATAATTCTACCTCTTAAAAAAGTCTTTAAGGCATCCCATAGGATGTTAGGGGTGAAACTATTATTATTATTAGAGTCAAAGTAATACTTTATTTCTTTTTCCAGCCATTTTAAAAAATCAGGGTCCTTTCATAAACTGCCATTAAATCTCCATAGTCTATCTTCTGCAAGGCATCTCAAATCATTACCCCTGCAGATACAGCTGAGTGGTCATATATGACTATGTTACCAATACTGCAAAAAGCCAAATTATGTAATAGAGAATTGGATATCAGTATAAATTCGAATCTACTATAGGTATTGTGTCTGTTGGATTGTAAAGTGTGATCTCTGCTAGATTAACTATCCTCCAGGTGTCATTAAGGCTAGATTGCCTACATAGTTTCTTTAGAGAAGTTGAAGATTTTAAATAATTTGTTGGCGTCAATGTACTCCTATCCAACAGTTCATCAGAAACTGTGTTCATATCACAGCCCATAATAATGTTAGAAATATCTTGAGCTGCAATAAGGCTTGCAATGTTAGAAAACAAAATGCTGGGCAATACACATCTGGGGCATAGATACTGACTAAAAGAAAATCTTGGCCCTCTAACTGTCCAGCAACCAAAGAAAACTTACTCTGTGGGTTAGAAATAAAATTGTTTATAGCCATAGACATGTTCTCGAGGATTAATATGCAAACACCTCTACTCTTGGTGTTATAAGAGCTACTGAATACTTCCCCTACCCACCTTCTTTTTAGTTTTTGTGCCTCATCATCTGAAAAGTGGCTTTCTTGCAGGGATGCAATATCAATTTTGGGGGGATTTAAGATACTCTAGTATTTTTGTGCATTTTACTGAGCTGTGACATCACTTAAAGAGCAGGTACCTACTGTCAGGCACTCAGCTTCCCTCGAACATATATAATAGTAGATCTGCTCTACTGTTGTGGGGCATTAAACATTCTATGCGCTTCCCTCTGGTTAAAAAGTTATAGCACCCCAAATGTGCACCCCCATAAAAACAAAGCCTTGTCTGGTACGCCTTCTTTTGTGATGTCAGAAAAGGAAGGCTGCTTGTGTGTGCTCCATAGATCTATATTGGTGCCATTTGTCAATGACGTTCAGTACTATTTTGAGTTGTCACTTGGAACAATGAAAGTGACTGCTGCAGTAAACAGGGATAGTTATTCCAGTGGCTGCTTTGATTTGTCTACATGGCACCTCTAAATAGTACTAAATGCCATAGACATATCGCATACATACAGGTTAACGACGTGCACCCTCAATATTCATTTTCTGACATCACAAAAGGAGGCATGTCAGATAAGGCTTTGTTTATATGGGGGTTCAAATTTGGTGTGCTGTAACTTTTTAACCAGAGGGACGCGCATATAATTTTTAATGCTCTTCAACAGTAGAGCAGATCTACTATTATATATGTTTGAGGGGAGCTGGGTGCCTGACAGTATGTACCTACTCTTTAATATTCCAGGAGACAAATTTATATATCTTTGGAGTATTTGGTCCTACCATAATAATTAAAAAATCCACACTATATCTGTAAGGGTTTGAGTAAAAGATAACTTATCAAATAGTAAACCTCTATAGGGAAATTAGTTAGTACACTTCAGTAAGATACAACAATATTGCAATCAGAGATAAACTAACCAACTTCAAGTAAAAATGCTCCCAAGAATGCATTTAAACTCAGCTATAAACAGTAAAGCTAAAAGTAATATTATAAAAATACCCCATCCCCTAGCTACTGTAAGTAGTTCAAAAACTATATACATGCATACATTTACTAATATCTGAATGATTAAAACCAGTGAAAGCTGAAGTCAACATTAATAAAATAAATATAAACAATGTCAAATCATTGTGTTTAAAAGTGTTAACTCATTGCCTCCTAGAAACGCCTGTAGGCGTCAGCAAATCTACTGCAGTGTGTCCCAGAATGACTACAAAAGTCACTTAGAGACTTCTTGTGTGTCCTAGTAACATCTGGAGACGTCACTCACATATTTTAATATTACTTGCCAGCGAGAATTGATTAGAATTGACTGCATAGTACCATTAGAAAGGTAATGTTGTGCTGAACAACTTTGCCACTGACACTTTGTGTGTATCATGTTCACTTTAGTAGTTATTCACATTTGTTTATGACATTTTGTTCATCTAGAACCACCTAAGCACTTTGAAGAAAACACACATACTGGGTATCTCAGCCAGTATAAAAAAAAACTGAATTGAGCACAGTTGATTGCATAGCACTGTTGGAAAAGCAATTTTGTGTGGAACAACTTTGCCACTGATACGTTGTGTACAATTGTACACTTTAGGAGTTATATGCATGTGTTTATGGTATGGTGTGTATGGTTCAGATTTGTCCCTCAAACCTCACCAATACACCTTGACTCAAATGGGGAAAAATTATGTTTAATACTACAGAAATAGTTGTTTTTTTTGCAAACAAAATATTAAAACTACATATAATGTCTGGATGCTTAATTTGTTGTTGATATGTTACATATTTCCCAACAAAAAAGGGCTTATGGTGCATTTTTTAGTGAAAAAAATATTTTGTTTTGCTGTTTCGACCAGCACAGAAATATAACTAAATTACCTATTATTCCTTGCATACCACCATTGGAAAGGTAATTTTATGCTGAACAATTTTGTCACTCATACTTTGTGTCTGGCACTTACGTTTTTTGTGCTATTAGCATTTGTTTGTGGCATGCCAATTATGGCTTGATTTTGCTTAGAAAGGCCCATGATTCACTGTTAACAGTATACAGGAGACAAGTGCTGCCACTTTAGAGAGTTCCCATGGAGGCAATGAGTTAAACAGGAAAAGACCAAATTCCTCAGAGAAAATATCCCTGTTCATTAAATATGTTGGCATAAACAGAATGGATATTGAGGTACCTAAAGCACCTCTAGATGTAACTATCTATGACAAGCAACACTGTCAAAGAATTACACCACAGAAGGTGTTGCTTAGCTTATGAGTCATAGGTTAGTTCCGAGATGCCATGCTAGAGTCAACGAAAGCATATAATCAAGTAATTCCAGAGAAGAGTAGTCAAGGGGAAGGGACAAACAATGGAAGAAAAAATATTCAGTGGTCAAGCACATCCTTATCTGCTACCCTGATATCTTGTGATTTTATCATTTATTGGAATCCAGGATTATGTAGTGTGGCTATTTATCCCCTTAGGGAATGTGTAATAGTTCCATCTATACGCAGTAATAGGAGGGACATTAAAACTATTCATTTTTCTATAGATCCTGAGCGTTCCTTCTGTACAGACCTTGTGGCTAAAAAATCCATTTAGTTTGGTCTGGATTAGCTAAATTAACGTCTTCACCTCCTGATCCAGGGCAATTGCTTTATATAAATCTAATTATGATGACTTCTTCAATATACACTGTAGGTCAATCCATGCAATTGTGAGATAAAAGCTGCAGACTACATCCTACAGATTGCAAGGTGTGCTACATTAAGTTTGTAAAAAAAGTAGGAGTAATAGCACAGAGATAGTAGAGAGGTATTGGGGGGGATACAGGGTTTAAGGAGAAAATAGTGAAGGCAGGATTTTGTAATGTGAAAACAAATCCTGTGCAATGATTGAGTGCTCTGGAGTAGCTTTATGTAATTGTGGCTGCTTTGTTTTGTTCGAAAATATAAGAGGCAAGAAGGACAAAAATCCTATCAGACTTTGCATGTTAAACAACACTTCTTACTCTCTTCATTTTTGCAAAAGAATGGCAGTGTAGAATTTCCTATGAGAGCATCAATAACCATGAGGACATCTGCATATTTATGAGCTCAGATTACAAACTGGGCAGTGGCCGATTGCAACAGAGAACTGTGACATTGGGACTGTTTCCAGGTCACAGTGTGTGAGAAAGAGAGTGAGTTTGCCTTATGGGAGCCATTTCAAGAAATGTTCAGATATTAAAAATGCTGGAAATAAAGGAAGTGAGTCCAAAGCTGTCCAAAAACAAGTATCTGCCGGGTTTATAATGGTAAGAAAGTGCTGTTTTGAAAACGAAGGGTGCAATCTATTTGTGGAAAAAATATGGAGAAAATGTAGCCTTTATCCATAAACAATTTCTTGTGATGTCATTTTGTCACACATTGGAGCCAGTGGAAGAGATTTCCCTAATAGTACGTCAGCAGAAATTCCCCTATCTTGGGAGCTACAGTCAGAATCTTGTGAGAGCTTACTGCTAGTACTTCTGCTTCTTTTACAAGCATTTACTTGCAGTATGAAAAGAGGGAGTAGAAAAATATTTGTTGCCTTGGGAGTATGAATTGCTCTTTCTCAGAACTGTGTTCCATTTCTGTGGCAAGGAACTCTTTGTTTGCAAGGTTTTTTTGTTTATTTTCGGAGTTAGTAGGCTGTTTCTTTGGAGTGAGTGAGTCTTTGCAGGAGATTTGGGATGTGCATGTTGCTTCAGAGAGGCATGAGCAGGGGTGTTTAGAAAATCCCCCTTGGAAACAGTGGAGTGTTGTTCCCTGTTTGAATCATGCCTGACACTGTTATTGTGTAACACATGCCAATATTTCTCAACGAAGTCCAAGTCTTCCTCTACTGTATCAAACTTATGAAATTTATCATTTTTACTAATCTGCAATATTGCACGGTATTTTACTTGATAAATTGCATTGTGTGTTTGTAGATAATGTCTGACTTCAGTGAAGGCTTTGCACTTTGAAACAATGTCCGCATAGTAATCTTGAAAAATAGATATTCTGTGACCTTCCCGCATCAGGACCCTTTTTTTCTCTAGCAAGTTTCAATATTTCCTCTTTAATAGAACAATGGAGGAAATATGCAACAATAGGATGTTGTTTGGTTCCAGGCTTAGGTTTAGGTGATAGGGAATGGTACTCTCTGTCAACCCCCAAAAGCCATGGCCACTGATAGCCCAAAAGTGCTGGTATGAAAGCTTGCAAATAAATCATGTTGTGCCCCTCAGCGCCTTCTGAGACCCTCACCAGATGGATAATACTTCTCCATCTCCTGTTTTCCAGGTCATCAATTTTTCTAATCAAATTGTCTATTTGCACTGAGTGTGCCAGTAACGTTCCATCCATAGAACAGTTTGATCCCTCTAAAACCATGATGCAGTTTTTAGCCTCCACCACCTGATCAGTAATACAGCTGATTTTGTTATTTATGTCCTCCACAGTAATTTTTAAAGCTACAGTGTCAGTGCTTATGTTTGTTAGCATATTTTTAATTGACATGAACTCAGCTTTACTGTTATTGGATGCCACTCCTCCCCCGTTAATACTGGTACCTCCTCCTCCTAGCGACTGCTGTTTGTGAGTTGTAGTGGACTTCATGCTGACATCTTGAAACAGCACAGCTTTATTTTAAAATTTACAGCTACAATAGAAAAAAAACCGAAACACCTGATTTGCATTGGACAAACTGTTAATGACTGGAGAACTAGGACTGTTGAATACACTTAAAATTAACAACAGACACAACAAACTAGCAATCAGGACCTGAATGGTTCTGGTGAAGCGAAGCAGCATAACGGATTCAAGCTGCCATCTTGCTGGCTGCCAGAGCGCAATCCATTTCTACATTCACTGAATGTTTGTAATGCTTTAGTTGCAACTGTAAAAGAGGGGACTCCCCTCAATTTGCTTACCAAATTGAAAATTGAAAGTATAATTGCAATTCTAACATGAGTAGAAGGCTAAATTGGAAGATAAGTGATGTTGACATCTGATAAGCAAACTCATTTCCCTTAGTAAATAAGTTAGTTAGTTGTGGTAGTTAGTCAGTGTAATAAAAATGTTTATACAGGAACAGGATTACTGGGAACTATTTTCATGACTGTCCAATGTAGGACACAGTTACAGTAAAGACATTACAACAATTGATGCATACTTCAGACAAAATACTATAAATGTTCATACTTTTGGGCTATATTGCCCTATAATGTTTAACTACTCCTTCCCCAAAATAATTACAAATTTGCCGATACAGTCTTAAAGCCATCTAATAGTATTCAAATTCAATATGGGTCTCATATCAAGTAATGTGTAAATCAGAGCTCTACCTACTATGCAATCGCTGTCAATTCCTCAACAGATTTTTAATTCATGTACTAATTCTGAACTTCAAATTCTCTCAGAGGTGTTATGTATGAACATGCATGAACATGACCCTGCTTTGTGTTGTCTCCCAGCTCCAGCAGTTCTTCCTTTTATTTAGTCTGCCAGGCCCTTTTCTATTCCTGTAGAGGTTCTTACTTTATTAGAAACAGAAATCCCATTGAAAGAGATTGATTCGGTATAGAGTGATCCTCTCCTAGTTGTTTGCTGGTCTCCACCTTCCTTCCATCCCAGGAGCATGTATCTAGAAAATTATGGATCCCAAAATCGGATACAGCAAAGTCCTGTTGTTAACAGTTAAATAACTTATTCACGAAAAAATGCAATACTTCACTCCATATCTTTAATCAAACTAATCACCATACTGAGCAGCACCAGGGTATAAATGTATAATTATTGCATAGTAAAAGGCACATATACATGCAGACAATGTACACACAAATGCTGCACAATACAGACACATGCATACATTCAAGCACACAAATTACACCTCACAAAATAAACAAGCATACCCAGCACTATACATAAACTCTGAACTTTTAACCTGATTGGTTCCTGCACTAGGGCCTCTATAATCAGCTTGATATCTTCTAACAAAAAAAGTTGCATGAACTTTCATTAATGCACATCCACTACTCTTTTTTGTCACCGATTAATCTCAATGTGGTTAGACAGTTACATTTTCCATGTTCTTCATTCCAGGGTCACTGCAGTTCCATGGTCTGAAAAACTTCTTCAAGCCCTCTCTTGATATCAGCAAAGACATCTAATAGTTTATCTCACACAGTAAAAGCATGCTAACAACATAGATTGTAGTGAAAAAGAATAAATGTTCACAACTGAGAATCAAACCCAGACTCCCTCCCAGTTACTGTTGTGGTGCTCTCCCACTGTGATATTATTCCATATGGTGAAACAAAAGGTTTTAGAGACAGATGCATGATAAAAACATAAATTGAAGTAAGAAAGAAAAGGTATTCCAGACTGGAAATCAAACTCGGGCCATCTCCCAACCACTGTCCTAGTGCTCTACCACTGCCCTATCATTCCACCAGTGAGACAGAAGGTTTCTAGAGAGAGATGCATGCTAACAACATAAATTGTAGTGAGAAAGAAAAATATTCACAAATGGGAATGAAGTCCAGGCCCCTACCAACTACTTTCGTGGCACTTTGCCACTGTATTATCACTCTACATGGTGAGATAGAAGGTTTCTACAGAGAAATGCATTCTAACAACATAAATATTAGTAAGAAAGAAAAAAATACTCACAACTGAGAATCAAACCCATGCCCCCTCCCAATTACTGTTATGGTGCTCTACCACTATGGTATCATTCCACAATGTGAGACAGAAGGTTTCTAGAGTGATGCATGCTAACAACAAAAATTGTAGAGAGAAAGAAAGAAGGTTGGGAGTCAAATGCAGGTCCTCTCCCAATTACTGTCCTGGTGCTCTGCCTGTATGCTATCATTCCACATGGTAAGACAGAATGCTTCTGGAGAGAGATGCATGCTAACACATAAATTGTAGTGGAAAGGAAAAATGTTCTAGACTGTGAATTAAACCTATGCCCCTTCAACTACTGTCTGGTTACTATGCCACTGTGCTATCATTCCACATGGTGAGACAGAAGGATTCTGGAGAGCTGCATCATGAATTGTGAAAAAGAAAAAATGTTCCAGAATGCGAGTCAAATCCAGGCCATTCCCCAACTACTGTCCTGGTGCTCTTTCCCAGTGATATTATTCCACATAGTGAGACAAAAGGTTTCTAAATAGAGATGAATACTAATGACATAAATTGTAGTGATAAAAAAAAAATGTTCACAGCTGGGAACTGAACACAGACCCCTTCCTAATAACTCTTCTATTGTTCAGCCACCATGGTATCATTTCACATTTTGAGCCTGAACATTTCTAGAGACTGATGCATTCTAAAAAATAAATTGTAGTGAGGAAGAAAAATATTTCCAGACAAGGAATAAAACCCAGACCACCTCCAAGCTATTGTCCTGGTGCTATACCACTGTGCAATCTTTCAACATTGTGAGATAGAAGATTTCCAGACAAGTGATGCATTCTGGACCCTCTACTTTTTTCTATTTTTGTCAATTTTCTCCCCTCAGACAGCCCAAACTGTAATTCCCTCCTGTATGTGGATGATCTTGTCATCTTTCAAAGCGACAAGTCCCTCTCTCGTATTTCCTCTGTACTCACTGGGAACTACGACTGTGCCCACAGCTGGTTCGCATCTAACGTGCTTTTGGTTAATGAAGAAAAAAAACAAGACCATCCTATCTGAGTCTAAACCCTACCTTGCCAAAACTCATAATTCATGCTCTTCCCTCCAAATATACTAACCTGATGGTTCAGTCCTAGAGAACGCCGCCACCTTTAAATACCTGGTGGTAACGCTCGACCCCTCTGTCTCCTTATCTGACCACATCAACCTGGTAGCTCATGGGGTAAATCAAAATTTAGGAGCTGCCTATCATCTACATCACTTCCTGACACCAGAGGCTCACCTAGCAATTGTTCAAGGCAATCTGCTCCCTGTCATAGATTACTGTTCCACCATCTACTCACACGTGTCCTCTGCTCTCTGAGCCAGGCTCACATCAGTCTATAAGAGTGCTTGTCACTTTGTTCTCTTGGCTCCATTCTCTACCCACCACTGTGACCTCTATTGGTTGCTCAGTTGGCTTCCTCTCCAAGGCAGCTTTGATTTTTCCCTCTGCTGCATGGTGGATAACACCATTAGGTATGGGAATGTGTCCCCTTTTTCATCCCTCCTCAAAATCAGAACCATACCCAGGAGCCTTCACTTATCAGCTGTCCCTCGCCTTGAGGTCTTGAGAGTCACTACCAACATGGGAGAGAACGTCCTATCAGTTGTGGCTCCCATTCTGTAGAGTGATGTTCCTGCACCCCTCCATTCATCAAACACACATCTTGTATTCAAATCCCACTTCAAAGCCTGGCTTTTGGTGGCGACTAGTGTCCACTGCCCACCTGGGTAGCCCCCCCCAGACTTATGTGACCTTCTTTACCCAACTACCAGCCACTTTTACCGATGTTCTTAAGGGGGAGTTTGGGGTAACACCCAAGACTCTAGCAAATAATCCCCCCATATCCAAAGTATGCAAAGTATTATCACTTAATGCAAGGTCCTTCAATTTGTTAAAAATCACTGAGCCTGAAACCAAAATTCACTGACTGGATATTGACATCATTTCAGTAACTGGAACATGGTGGGATCCAGATTCAACTTGGATGAAAGATATACCAGGCTTTAAATTATATCCAAAAGGTAGACTTCATAAAAAAGGGGAAGTGTATGTCTTTATATTAAAGATACAATTCATTCGCATGAATACCCATACGCTTCATCAGCAGAAAACATATGGGTTGCCATTCAGTTCCCGGGTCAACCACAACTAGTCTTGGGCACATGCTATAGCCCGCCTTCTTCTGATTCAGAATATATTGACACATTAATACAGGATATCAGCCACATGACAAACAAAGGTGACATCCTGATCCTGGGAGACTTTAACATGCTGTCTATAAATTGGTTTATTACTACCGATATAACAGCTGCGGAAAAAACATTTATTTCAACAATAAATGAAGTAGGGCTTCAACAAATTATCCAAGAACCCACTAGAGGGTGCAATATATTGGACCTTGTGATTACCAATATTGAGGACAAGGTCATGAATCTCTCAATATCAGACTTGCTAGGGAATAGTGATCACCATACCGTTGGTTTTGATCTAGAGTATGAATTTAGCAAAATAGTTAAGAATGCTCAGGTGTATAACTATCACAAAGCTAACTTCAAGGCAATAAAGAACAGCCTAAGAAATACCCCATGGGATACAATCTTATCACTTTTAACCCTGTAAGACTCTTGGGTACTTGTTAAAAATAAGATACTAGATCTAGAAAAAGCTTATATTCCAACACGGACAAAATATAACAATAAAGGTAAAATTCCTTCCTGGTTAAATAATGATATTCGTAGGAAAAGTAAACATAAGAAAAATTATTCACTCGTTTAAAAAAATGTACAATAGCTACAAAAGAACTCATACTGGGACAATATAGAACTGCAGTTAAAGAACTGAAAAGGACTATCAGGAAGGCAAAACGCAAGCTCGAGTTCCATATAGCCCACTCTAAAGATAATCACAAATCTCAATTTTCCTATCTCAATAGCAAAAAAGGCAGTAACAAACAAATAGGATCACTGACCAATGGCGTAAATACCATCACATCTGATAGACAGCTGACACATTTAACACCTATTTTGCATCAGTATTTTCAAATCATAAAGTCACAACTAATATAAACACTATCACATCAGGCTCTACTGAATATAACTACACCATAACTATTTCTGATGTAGTTTCTTTGTTAACAAATTTAAAATCAAATACTAGCTATGGGCCAGACCTCATTAATTCTAGATTTTTAATTGAAATAGCTGAAAACTTTGCCCTACCATTTTCCATTATTTTTAATAAATTATTAGGAGAAAGATCAGTTCCATCCGATAGGATAACTGCCACAGCTATGCTTATACTTAAAAAGGGTAACCGTTCCATAGTGAGCAGTTACCGCCTCATCAGCCTTACTTCAATCCCATGCAAAGTAATAGGAAAAATTATCAAAGGCATATTAGAGGAAGACATGAAAAATCTAGGCATTGTTGACCACTCACAATATAGGTTCAAGCAAGGCTATTCTTGCACTACCAACTTAATAGCCTTTTATAATGTTGTCAGTAAAGAACTAGATAATAAGATTCCCATGGATGTCATTCTCCTGGACTACAGCAAGGCTTTTGACAAGGTTACTCATAGTATTCTCCTAGCTAAGTTATCAGATCTGGGTTTTTCTTACAACATAATAAAATGGATTAATTGCTGGTTAACCAACAGGACCCAGCATGTTGGGATCAATGGTAGATATTCCAGTAAGGTGGGGGATGACTAGTGGAGTGTCGCAGGATCAGTTCTGGGCTGTGTGCTGTTCAGTATCTTCATTTCAGATATGCAGATTAGCTCCAGAAACATTCTTTTGAAATTTGCTGATGATACAAAATTAGGTGGTAGGGTGGACTCTAACTATGACATGGACTTATTAGTAAATGGCCTTTCAGTACTGGAGCATTGGGCACAGAAAAACAATATGACATTTAACACTGATGAATAATCGGTTCTCCACTTAGGTTACAACAATCCCTAACAAACATATAAACAATGCAATATTATGATTAAATCTTCAACATGTGAAAGAGACTTGGGCATCCTGATTAATGACAAATTATCCTCCTCTAATCACTGTAATCACGTAGCTACAACTGCCAACTCTCTACTTAGATGCATTAACCGTACATTTATATCCAAGACAGAAGAATGTATCATCCCACTGTTCAAAGCATACATCAGACCATATACAGATTATGGGTCACCAGCGTGGTGTCCATAAATTGTCAGGGAAATTCAAATGGTCAAAAGAATTCAGAGAAAAGCAACAAAAATGGTTCCCCATTTAGCAACATTACCATACCCATAGAGGCTTCAGAAAACAGGCCTGCACCCACTGGAGTTTAGGTGCACTAGAGGTGATCTTCTGTTCTTATATAAAGTTATCAAATCACCCTCTCTGATGGAAAAATGTGGAATTGTCAGAACACCAAGAAAAATAGTACCTAGGCTTCACAATCAACAATTAATGGTAAATAAAGCAAAAACAAACAAGAGGCTTTGTTTCTTTTCAGTAAGAACACTAAGGCTCTGGAACCAGCTACCACAAGAGCTAGTAGATTGCATTACTTTTGAATCCTTTAAAAAGGTTGTAGATCATTGGCTGTCCAAAAATTACAAAGTATAATTTGCCACAAATGTGGGAGACAATCAAGATAGGCTTCAAAGCTTCCTTTTGTCCTTACTCACCTAGTAAACCTGTTCTGTTTGTGAACCATGCTGGTATGCTGGAGGATGGGGGGGCCTGTTAAGGCATTATATACAGTATCTAATAGGTGACCTGTATCTGTTCCGTTGTATGCCTGCAATTTCCTTATGCAACTGTTTGATTTTCCATTGTACTGTTTCACTGTTACTGCTGTTTCTCTTGCTTGTATTGTATGCTGTCAGTGCCATCTATTATTGCCCGGGTTGTGCCTGAAAACAGTCCCTCAGATCAGTGCATTTACCCAGTAAACAAAGGCATAAATAAATAAATGAATGAATGAATGAATGAATGAATGAATGAATGTATGTTAGAGGAAAACTCTTGAAATCTTGGTATGAAATATAGTGTTACTCACCACTTGCCTGTCAACATAGTGAGCTCCTGATGTTGTTCTTGTAAATTATTTTTTAAATCCCCCAATGTTCCCTCCCACTGTGTGGGTTGCCATCTCATGTAAATTCAGGGCTACAGCCACAACTAATATGCAAATTAGCTCTGTGTGCTCAATCAGGGCGCGCACTCTCGGGACATTTGCAGGCACGTTGAGGGCATGTGGCATGTTTGTGCTCCCGGAAACAGAATGCAAAAACTGGTTGTGGACCTATTTCATGGTAGCACAGAAGGAAATACTGCTGCTTGATATTGTAAAAGCGACTGCTTATTGCAGCCTGTACGCACTACTGGTTTAGAGAAATGGTGGATCATCCTCAATAGTATGTAGTATTCGCCTTGTATTTGAAGATGTGGAAGTCATGTTGTCCTTGCCTTGAATCACTGTGTCACTTGATGACAACCTTGGACTACCTCTGCATCTGTTTGAGGGTACAGTGTGCTAAATGGCCTACACATATTCATTTTTTGTCATAGTGCCATTATATTTTGGAATTGCATTATGTGATTCCTTGTGATAAGTGAAGTGTCCTGGTGTTTGATCACATTGCACCGCTCGATCACTTGAACTGTTTCCAGGTGCAGCGGTGTATCACTATACTATTCTAGTTGCCTGCTGTTACATGCCACTCTTTTGTGACTGTTCCTTGCCGCATAAATGATATAAATTAAAACAATGTATGGTATGTCACTAATATGGATGCAGTAATCTTCAGTAAATGTCAAATCCCAGCATGTGATATACCTTTTTACAATCATGGGAACATGTCACAGTTCAGATAACAAGTTTCTCAATTAGCAGCTCATGTCACAGTGCCATCCATGTGTGTATTTTCAGTGTGCTGCAGTGAACTTACTCGTGCATGTTGTTCCATGATTTTATTATGGTGACACATTGTGTGCTGGGCAGCATGGCTACCTGTGGGTGTATCTCTGTTTGTATTCATGATGGGAAATTGTTACAGGTGTGCTGTTTTATCAGTATGGTTATTACATTGATGAACACAATTCTTGACCATGTAGGCAGTAAAACATATGAAGAAGGATTACAGGAAGAAACTAATTCCTTCAGCCCAGACATGGGAAATGGGGGGGGGGGTATTGCTGATGTGGCATGGCAGCACATATTTTGGCTGATGTATACATGGGGGGGCAACAGTGCATCACTTTAAAGTACATGTCTAATATTCATGGCTACACCACTGGTGGATAAGGCACATTGAATGTGGCGTGGCACATTATAAAATTTTCATAAATGATATTGAAAAATAAACGGCTGGGGTCACTGAGAATGACTGAAACAATTGTCATGGGGTGGACAATAATGGAGGTGCGAAAAACATAATGAGACATGGAGGTAATGTGGAACATTAGTCCGTGGTGTGGTACCTGTCATACAATGTGAAAAAGACTAAATCATCGCAAAAAGAATCAATGGGTGTGTTATATGATGTTGGTGTGGGTGAGACAGTGATACTCCTGAAACATGAATTGAATTTTGTGGTAATCAAATTCTAATACCTGCATTTAGGCAAACAAATATTCAGCTTGTCATACAATTTTTGAACTTGAATTTTCTCCTGCTACTCACCCCACACCACTGCCTTTTTAAACAGCCTTTATGGGCTGGTAAGTGGAAGGGTTCTCTAGAGGTGGACAAATCAGGGCTTGTATTTTTACTTCAATAAAACTGTGTTATCCTTGGTCGAGTAAGGAAAATAATGTGAATGCATGTGGGGCTGTGATATTATAGGCAGCTGAGGGGTGCAACAGAGTTAAGATATACTATATGATTGCTACAGAATAATATTATACTAACTGAGGGGAAAAACAGCGCTAAGTTTACTTTATGAATGCTGTTGTAAACTGTTAGAACTATTACAACTGTTTAGTTCCTAAATGCTGTAGTGAGCTGTTAGAACCTCTTAGAACTGTTTAGTTGCTAAATTCTTTACCTGGATTAGGAACTGGTTATGAGGGCTGTGTTTTAGCTGTTAGAACTGTGAGGGGCTGTAAGTATTGATCTTATACCACCTAGTATGGCTGCTTGGAGAAGGGTGAGGGGTAGTACCTGAGGGGGAGGACACCAGGCCAAGGGGGGAAATGTCCCAATTTTTTATGGGGAAGGACAATTTGTGTGGCCTCCAGCGAACAAGGCAGGCATATTTGGAAGAAGTGTAGGCTGCACGGGCTGTGGGATGGCTATAATACTAAACTGGGCCTGATAGGAGGGAGGTTGCCCACTCTGCAGGCAGCTTTTGCAGATCAGGGGAAAGGTGAACTGGTTACGGATGCAACTGGGGGTACTGGGGCAGGCAATGAAAGAAAATGGGAGAGGCAATGAGAGACAAGTGGGAAGTGTTGGTGCAAGACCGGGACAAGTTTCATCCTACAAGAGGGGAGAAACTCTGGAAGGTGGACTTTTCCATAGGAAATAGACTGGGGGTGTCCAGAGGGAACCAAGAGGGGTGGTAGGGAAGGAGGGGGCATTGGGGTTGGGCTAAGGCTCACAAATCATTTTAGCCTGCTACATCCATTGGTAGAAGAGGGGAGCGGGGGGGAGGATGTAAATGATGATGAGATATCATCAATGGTAAGACAGGGAACTGTTAGAGCTGTGCAGGTACAAACCAGGCAGGATGAAGTGACACAGGAGATGGGGACTTCTAGGAGGTCAGGAGGCATTGAGACAAATATGGGTCAGGAGGGGTGGAACATAGTAGGTTCAGGAAAAAGAAGGCAGAAGCCAAACATCACATCTATTCTCTAGCGCAGGAGTGTGGTGATACCACTGACATATTAATACACCTAGGTACAAATGATATACATGGGAACAGCGAGCTAGAGATACAAGCTAGGTTTAGGGAGCTGGCCAGAGTGTGTCAGGACATGGGGTGCTCGGTCTCCTTCTCTGGGATTTTACCAGCGTGCAAAACCAGTGAAAACAAGCAGAAAATACAGGATATAAATGCATGGCTCTGCAGATGGTGCTAGACCAGGGGGTATGGGTGGGTAGGGGACTGGAGAGCAACCTGGGAGGACAAGGATCTTTTCTGTAAGGACAGTCTCCACCTTAGCAATGAGGGACAAGAGGTTCTGCAGCTGAGACTGGCGAGTTCATCCATTCCAGGTGGGGTTTAAACTTGTGGGGGAGAGGGAAAAGGGAAGGCCCTGACCTTCTCCCACAGGTGATGGGGATGGGACACAGGGTAGGAGCAACAGATAGTGCATGTGTTGGTCCAGGTAGGCAGATGACAAGGTAGCACTAGGGCATGGGAGAGGAAGGCAGGGGGGAAGGTTTGAGGGTGGTCCTGATAAAAGCCAGGAGCATGGGTAATAAGATGCCAGAGCTGCAGGCGCTGATGGTGGAGGGTGGTGGATGTGGTGGCAGTCACAGAGATGTGAGTCTCATCCAGACACAACTGGGACCTAAACATACTTGGGTACACCACATGCAGAAGGGATAGGTGGGAGAGAAGGGGAGGAGGGTAGCTTTTATCATCAGAGATAGCATAGGGATAAGCAAGGTGGAGGAAGTAGGGGACCAGGTAGAGGCTCTTTGTGTCACCCTGCAGTCTCCAGGTGGAAAACGGGTGAAGATGGGGGTGGTTTATAGACCCCCTTGGCAGGAGGAAGAACAAGAGGAAGGCCTGGTGTCTAATATTAAGGACCACTGCAGTGGAGGTAAGGAAATCACTGTGGTGATGGGAGACCTGAATATGCCAGGAGCAGATTGAGGAACCATGGTACCCACATCGAGCAAGGAGCAGTACCTGTTGGACATCTTCTGGGATGCGTTCCTTGCCCTGCTGGTGACAGAGCCAACAAGGGAGGGACGCATCCTGGATGTGGCCCTGTCAGATGGGGAGCTCATCAGGGACCTAGTTGTTGTGGACCCACTGGCGGGTAGCAACCATGCCACAGTTTGCTTCTCCCTAGAACTAGGAGACAGGGTAGAACACACAAGGGATTTCAGAGGGGTGGACTTTGGGGGGATGAAAGTGGATCCTGAAGGGCTATCTAGATGGGATCAGGCCAAGCATGGGCATGGAGGCTCGATGGGAAATGATAAAAAAGGGGCTCCTGGAAGCTACCAAGGCCTGCACGAGGGAAAGACATAAGGAGGGAGCAAAGCTAGGAAGCTGAGTTGGTGGGCAAAGGAGGTCCAGGATGCAGTGAGGGGAAGAAAAGGCTGCTTATAGCCATTATTAATGCTCTTGGGTGTTATATCCAAGGAGGAGTATGATATGGCAGCCAGGAGGGTCACCAGGGTGGTGAGATCGGCTAAGATGGGGGCAGAGCTGAGATTGGCACAGGGGATTAGAAGGGGGGAAAAGGGTTCTTTAGGTATATCAGGGAAAGAAGAAAGGGGAAGGGGCTGATCAGTCGGCTCAGGATCAGTGGTGTGTGGGTGGAGGAGGCGAGAGAAAAGGCGGAGGTGCTAAATTATTGTTTGCCTCTGTCTTTACCGTCGGGGGAGGTAGCACTGGTAGGAGTGGGGGTGGGGGATACGGTGGTTGAAGAGGGGGAAAAGGATGAGAAAATTCCCAGAGGCAGGGTGTTGGATGCACTCAAGGCCCTAAGAGGGGACAAGGCACCGGGTCCTAATGGGATCCACCCCAGGGTGCTCAGGGAGCTGGCGGATACCTTGGCCACCCCCCTAGCAGATCATTTTGTAACTCCTCTATGCAGTCTGGGTGGGTACCTCAGGACTGGAGACACCAGAATCCAGACCTCGATAAACAAGGCCTGCAGGGTCCTGACCGGCGCATCCCTCCACACCCATACTTGCCTGCTCTATTCCACTGCAACCTGCTCACCTTGGAGGAGCGCCTGAGCTACCAAACCTGCTTACTTGCCAAAAAATCCCTGCTAGGACTCTCCCCCCGGGTCACCATGTCCCTGTGACTTACATCCCCATATGTTGCCACCTGTAGCTCAGTTAAGACCACCTCTCTGGTGCCCCATACCAAGACCTCCCTAGCCCAAAGGTCCTTCCACTACCGCGCCCCCACATAGTTCAACTCCCTCCCACCCTCTGTCACTAAGTCTACCAAAATTGGTCCCTTTAAAGTCGCTGTCCGTAACCACCTCTTTGGTGCCTGAAACTGTAGTTGCCCTTAATCAACCTAATGTTGGGGTCCCTCCCCATTTGTGGCTCATAGCCTTGACAATGTCCATTGGACTGCTTTCCCCACCCTTTTTTTTTCTTTTCCTCACCCCTGTTTCCCCCATCACCCTTCCACATGGATATTTCCCTGGTATAACCAGGGTTGTGATTTCTACTATTGTTATACTTTATACGATTGCTATTTACTGCATGTAACTTTATTCCGTAAACCAATGTTATATTGTGTTCTTTAGTTATCTGTATTGCACCTGTATGTTACCACTATTGTATCTCACACTGTAACCATGTCTACCCTCCCTGAGATGAGGTGCCTTTGTAAATGAGTCCCTGACTCAAAGGTTTTAAATCTGACTTTCAAAAATAAATAAAATAAATAAATAAATAAATGGCCCATATTGTGACTATCCACAAGGAAGGCTTGCAAGAGGAGCTGGGTAACTATAGGCTGGTTAGCATGACCTCGGTAGTGGGCAAAGCGATGGAGAGCATCTTGAAGGAAAGGATAGAGGGGTGCTGCAGGCATGGGGTCACATAGACATTCACCAGCATGGCTTTGTTAATGGCAGATTGTGCCAGACAAATCTAGTGGAGTTCTATGAAGGGGTGACAAGGGTGCTGGATCAGGGCAGGCCAGTGTATGTCCTCTTTCTGGACTTCAGCAGGGCTTTTGACTCCATGCCACATCATGGACTACTGGAGAAGCTGGAGAGTATTGGTTGGGGGAGGATGGGCAGGTGGATAGGAAACTGGGTGGTGGGGTGGGTACAGAGGGTGAGGGTTGGTGGGGGGGTCTCATCCTCAAGGTTAGTCACAAGTGGAGTACCACAGGGGTCGGTGCTGAGTCCACTCCTATTTAATGCCTATGTCGTGGACATCAGAAGTGGTATCAGAAGTGGGATAAGCCTCTTTGCAGATGGCTCTAAGCTGTGGGCTGTGGTGGATGGTGAGGAGGCAAAGTTGGATGTCCAGGAGGACCTGGAGACTCTAGGGAGGTGGTCACAAATCTGGAAACTAAAGTTTAATGCTGCGGAATGCAGGGTTCTGCACCTGGGAGCCAAAAACTTGACTCATAAATACACCTTGGGGGGAACACTGCAGGTTTCGAGGTGGGGGAGAAGGACCTTGGGATGGTGGTGGATGCCAAAATGAACAACTCAGAGCAATGTAGAAGGGTGGCGGCACAAGCAAATAAAATGCTGGGGTGCATAGCCAGAGGGATAACCTCAAGGAGTAGTGAGGTACTCCTTCTGCTGTACAATAGCCTGGTTAGACCACACCTTGAATACTGCATGCAGTTTTGGCATCCCTACTTAAAGAAGGACATTGCATTACAGAAGAAGGTACAGAGGACAGCTACCAAGATGGTACTAGGGCTAGGGGAAAGGCCCTATGAGGAGTGACTGGGGGAGCTCAACCTATACTCACTGGGGAGAGAAAAGACGGGGGATATGATAGAGGTTTTTAAGTATCTCAGTGGGGGTTAAGTCTTGAGGGGATCCTTCAGCTTAGTGAACCGGGGGCCACCAGGGGACACACCATGAAGCTGGATGGGGGGAGGCTGAGGGAGAAAACAAGGAGGTGCCACTTCACTGAGAGAGTGGTGGAGCCCTGGAATGTGCTGCCCAGAGAATTGGTGGCTGCTACTACTGTGGAGGAGTTCAAGGAGGGCTGGGATAGATGCAGGGGGAAGGTACATCCAGGATCCCCACTGGGAAATCACTAAAAATACCACCAACAGCTTAATCTGCTTCAAGATCAGTTGGCATTCATCTGTATCCCCTTCCCCCAGGTCATGCCTGAAAATAGGCAGAAAGTGTCTAGTGCACTTACCTGGTTAACAAAAAACTAAACAAAAAATAGGAATCCTTGTTGGAGGGAGGGAGGGAGGGCTAAAATCGGTGCCCTGTGTAGGCACTGACCATCGAGCAGTCTCGATAGACCATAGGGTCTATTCTGGTGGCTTTATAGTATGTTAGCATGTAAGGTTGTGGGTACCGGCAGTGAGGTGATGGTGTGCAGAGATATATGTCTTACCAGCACTATGAATGTATTGGTGATGCCACTGTACAGATCAATATTGAGCCCTCAGGTTGAATACAGTGTCCGTTTCTGTAGCCCATAAATCCATAACGACATACACAGGGTGCATGTGGTTCAAAGAAGTACAGCAAAGTTGTTGCATTCAGTCACCAAACCTCAAATGAGGACACACTGGTACACGTTAACATGCATATTCTGGAGGAGAGGAGAGACAGGGAACATAGGATAGCACGGTAATAATATATACAACCAACAAACAGTATATCGATGATTGGAATTGTTCAGCAAAGGGCATGTCCCATAGTGACTGGTCATTACATGAACTTGGAATTGGGTACAGTACAGGGTGTAATGAGAACCATTTCTGCATAGAAAGAGTTGTTGGTGCATGGAATACCAGCTTTGCACAGCTGTTTGTGGAAAACACACTTGGGCATTCTGTGTTCCCTTTATGTCCTTGGGTGTGTCCCATCTCGCTGTATTGCGTTGTTCTGTCTAACCTTTGTGATGTCCTCCAGTACTCATTCCTCCATGAATGAAACAGTCTTTATCTCCCTCCTACCTTCATGTCTGTTCCCCAGCTATGGTCCCTGCCCCCACTCATATGCCCTGAATACTGAACATGAGCAGTTGTTCAATATTTGTGCCTTTTCATGATCCCCCTCCTTACACATCTCTGTATGCCCTCTGATCCGCACAAACCACCACCATGTTTTCATTATTTCACTGAAGTACCTATACACACTGTTGTCCAGTTTCATTGATATCTACGCAAATTTTTCCTCTGTATGTGCATTTGAGATCCTTACAGCCTTTCCAGCCAACTTTACATTCTTTATGTGCCCCTCCCCATCTTTTCCCTTTCAGTCTCTGTATATTTCTTGAAAGTCTTACTTTTGTCCCTTATTTGGTCTGCCACCTTCTTAGCAGAACAGTAGTGGACTCTGACTATTCTTGCCTTTGCTTACCATCTGACTGCAGTGGTTGGTCACCTCCTCCATGATTCCCTTCGGTGTATTCCACTGTTCCTCGAACACTCCACTCTATCTCCTTAGTTGCTATTGGTTCTTTCATATCCCTCCCCATTTTCTCACAATCAACAAGTCTAGAATCAAAAACCCTTTCATTGCAGTGACTTTACTGCATCCGATTATATATCTATTTGTCCCTAGTAGGTTTTTACATGCATGGTCCCTGGTGGTGTCACTCACCATCTGTCTGATACCTGCACCCTCCAGGGAGTCCACGATTTACCTTCACCAGGATGATGCAGCTGCTGGAGTGTTCCAAGCAACGTCTGGTCATGCACATCAGTACTGTAATTAGGGTATCTACCATGAAATATTGCACTGACTACGTATTTCAAAAAGAAAATTAAATTTTTAGAGAATGTCTGTATTGCTAAGAGGTTGCCAACAATCTTGCTGACAAGTTGGATGGTATAACTTGCATCACGGAGCATGAACAATTTCGTATTGGTACCTGGATCCTTTTGTTGTTAGACTTGCACTTACCACCATATGTGTATGCTATCACCATCCACATCCACCTGATCCAGCCCACAATAGGTACACATCTTTACTACATCTATATATATCATTGTGACATTATCTCCTCAAGACATGTTGTGAACACACATCAGTTGCCTATACTCACCTTACGTGAAACACACTTTGAGCGAACAACCTTATCATCCATGAAAGACACATCACCCCACGACCTGACAACCATCATGTTGCGACATTGCCCTTTCCACCCATCAACAGGCTAAACATACCTGTATTCTGCCTCCACCCCATCCAGTTACAATGCCTTCCTACCCATCCCATGATCGCTTTCCAATGGCCCCCTCCCCATTCTGTGGCTATTGGTCCATGGACCACCCTCCTTATCCCTGGAACATGATTTGCAACCCCACAAAACACATCCACGGAGCACATATACCAAGGCCCACTCCCCATCCTGGGACCACTGGTCCACAGTCAACCATCCCTATCCTTACAACATGATCCATAAGCACCCAACATGCATCCCCTTATCACATGTACCATGCTCCCTCCCCATCCTGGACCTCCGTCTCAGGGACCACCATCCCCATCCCAGGAACATGATTCCCAAGCACACAGTACACATGCCTGTATCACATGTAGCATGGCCCCCTCACAATCCTCTGAGTGCTGTTCCATGGACTACTCACCCCATCCATGAAACATGATTCCCAACACCACAGAACACATCCCTCGAGCACATATACCAAGGCCCACTCCACATCCTACGAACATATGAATGTACCAGCATAAACTGATCACCAAATCTATCTAAGTCTGCTTGACTGTGCAGCTAGCACCCCTGGTTTGCAACTACAACACCCCCCTCCCCTTTGTTATCCCACTGCCACCCCCACCCTCACCCTCCCCTGTGTCCTGTCCCATGCTTTTTACAGCTGTTCACAGATTTACATGATACCACCCATTCTGGTACTGTGTTCCATTTTGCTACCACCCTCTCCATGAAATAGTGTCTCCTCATTTCCCTCCTATATCTTCACCCCTCTATTCTTCTGCCATGCCCCCTGGAGTCCCTCCCACTCCTTACATTGAAGACCCCATCTGCACCATCAATATTGAGTCCACTCAGATTCTTGAATGTCTCTATCATGTTCCCCTTGTCTTTTCTATCCCCCACTGTGTGCATATTCAGGTCTCTCAGCCTGCTCTCATAGTCTCTCCTCAACATTCCGCATATCATCTTTGTTTCCCTCCTCCACACCCCCTCCAGTAGCCTGATAATTATGCTTCAGGTATGGCTTCCAAAACTGCACACAATACTGCAAGTGCGGCCTTACCAGTGACCTGTAGAGGGTCAAATTGACCTCTCCTTGCCCAGACAAAAACAACCTCGCTATGCTCCTCCTAATTTTTTCACTTTTGCAGCCTCTCTCCTGCACTGGGCATTGTTGTTCATGTTCCCTGTTACCATTACTCCTATATCCTTCTCCTCCTCAATGATCCCAAGCTGAACCCCCCCTCAGCCATTGTCTCTCCTTCTGTTCTTCGCTCCAAAAGTTCATAACCTTTCACTTCTTTGCATCGACTCACAGCTGCCACCACTATGACCACTCCTCTAGCTTGCTTAGGTCCCCCTGCAGGTGCTTCCATCTCTCCACTCCATCCACCGCTGCTACCATTTTGTTGTCATCTGTGAACAGACTTACCTTTCTCAACATGCCATGTGCAATATCTTTTAGGAATATACCAAATAATACTGGACGCAGCACAGAGCCCTGTGGTACACCGCTCGTCACTGGCCTTTCAATTGCGATATCCCCTCCCACCACCACATGTTGCAGCCTCCCACTCCACCCGATTGTAATCCAGTTCATCATTTTTGCCCCAACCCTTACACCACATAGCTTCCACCAAAGCCGCCCATGCATAAAAGCCAAGGCATTGCTGAAGTCCAAGTGAAGAACTTGCACTGCATGACCCTTATCCAGCTCAACTGTCACACACTCATAATATTGTATCATATTGGTTTGCCAAGACTTCCCCGAAACAAAACCATGCTGCCTCTCATCCTGGAGGACATTGTCATGCAGGAACAACATCAGGCTTTCCTTTAGTATTGTTTCCATGACTTTGCACAGTATGGAGGTGAGAATTCATGGACGATAATGACCCCATTCCTCCCTTGGTCCACTGTTGTGTAATGGCACTACATGTGACATCCTCCAGTCCAGTGGCACACATGTTGATTCCAGTGATGTGCTGTTCATAAATACAGCAGCTCCCACCAACACCGCTGTCATATCATAGCACCCTGTTGGGAACACAGTCTGGCCCTGGTGCCTTGTCCACCCTCAGTCGCTCTAGGAGTCTACTTCCCTCAATTCTTCCATCTGTTACCTCCTCTCCCACTGTCCCTACCCTCCCAGTAAATGGTGGTAGCGGTCCCCCCTTTTCTTACTTGAAAACTGAGCAAAAGTATTCATTCAGTGCTTCTGCCTGTTAATCCACCATTTCCGTCCACTCCCCACTCTTTTTTATCCTCACTATTTTCTCCTTGCAGTTCCTTTTCTCAATGATGTATCTGTAAAAGTCTCCCCTCCTTCCCCTTAATTCCCTTTTCTCATCTCTGCTCCCTCTGGTCATTGTCTTCTCTCACTTTTCTGGTCACCTCCCTGGACCATCTTTCATACTCCTCCCTGTCCCCTTTCCTCCCCGTCCTCCTATACCTGTGGTGCAGCTCTCATTTTTCCCTCACCACCACCACTACCTCGCCACCAATGTTCAACAGTCAACTATCCCAGTCCGTGAAACATGATTCACAAGCACACAGTACACAACCACTGATCACAGGTATAACACCAAAATCCAGCTACTGTGTTCCTTACAGTTTTGTTAAATGCAACTCTGCTTGAAGTGTCTTCATATGTGAGACCAAAGTGATCTTTTTTTTTCCACGCAGGTCCATGCGTCTCTCCTCATACATCCAGTATATGTACTGGGTGCATGGAATCTTAGGGAAAAAGGTTTGTCGCGTGATCCCAGCCTGTGTCAACACATTCATCTAGAACAAGTGGCCTGAAGAAGAAAATGGGCAATATAAAGGTTTCTGCGATGCAGATGAAAATGACGAGGATGCCTTGACTCAATAATTTCTGAATGAGTTGTTTTAGCTGCCACTGCATTGCTCCTATCCAATATGCATTGCACCCATTCTTGGCACTGTAACATTTCAAAATTTTTTATAATGTTTTGATGGTGTTGTAAGTTTGTGATGTCCGTAACTTGCTGTACTTGGTTTTGGTTCCTGGTGGTCAGGGCGCTGGCAGTAGGGCTCCAGGATTCAGAGCACCGACAGGAGGGTGCAAGCAACGAGAGAGCCCCCGCTAGCAGGGTGCCTGTGCAACAGGGCTCATGGTGCTCTGGAGTAATCCGTGTATCCTGCGGGTAGAGTGCCATGCTGTTGGGTGACATTGAAGGGAATGTAAAATACATCTAGGGTGCTAGTTGCACACTCGGGCACACTGTGATAGACCGGTTGGTCTGTTTCTGCTGGCAGAATTGTCAGTTCATATGTTCGTATGGAACTGGAAGAGTGCTATAAACTCTCAGGGATGGCATGCAGATATTATTGAGCAACATATCCAGCTCCATTTATAAGTTTGTGCCACAGTATGAAACTGACTCGGCATTTGAACCAGGCTAGCTGCGTTTGCACCCACCTAGCAGTACATTTGTGTATTGGTATGCGTTTACAGTACCTTTTGAATTTCAATATAGCAACGGCTTACTGCAGTGGTGTTTGATGTGCGGTGTGTGTCACTGCCTTGCTGCACCTTGTTGGTTGCCACCCCCCAGTCCCACACGGCTGTGTGGACCAGCACAGTGCTTGACGGCAACCTCCCTCTGGTGCTCTCATTGCCGGCACCCTGACCACTCGGAACCCTTTGTTTTCATAGGTAGCATAGGCGTTACTTACAGGTAATGTAAGGTTTTTCTACTACATTGTGTGTTGTTTAACATAACTTTTGCTTTGTATTAGCCGTTGTTGTGTGTTAATTAAAAATGAAAGTAATGGATGTAATGCCTTACAGTTGTAAGTTACCATGAGACGTACCACTTTGAACTTCATGTTTCAATATAATCAACATGGACATAACTTACAAGGAATTGAAGGTTCTTTTCTCAGCTGTGTTGTTTTCAGCAAATCTTTAATTCTGTATGCATTTCTTAAAACATTACTTACAAAGTTAACAATGTAGACAAAATAAGTCTTCCTGTGTTCATTTACAGAAACATAGCAAAATTACCTTCATAGCATTTATACTAGAAATTTATGACCCAATGTTGGTGGACCGTGACTCCTTCAGTTACATATTTGTTCTTAGAATGTGACACACACATTTGGCAACATTAAAGTACTTGTCACGGATATCAAACTGTGCACGTGTTTTTGTACTTACATTTTCATCACAAACAAAATCTACTTTCACTGGTTGTAATAAAAGTACTCATGAAACATAACAAGAAAGTGCACGAGGTAACACATTACGCTGTTATTTCAAATCAAAGTAATGAAACATGATATTGGCCTCCATGTTTTTGGGACTGCACACTGGCACAAATTAATACTTTCATTTCCTATAGCACTGTGTAGAACATAGTAACGTACACAGAGTTTCTATTGTCATTTAAATGGATCATTACTGCACCACTGACCTTTGTTCTTGCAGGCACTAAAAGTAAACACAAGGTTCTGACCGCTGTTGACTGGCAGAACCAACACTAGTGGTGTGGCACACAGTGGATGGTGACAGAGAATTCTAGAGGATGATGAAGCTTCTCCAACTGTGGGACTCAATTGCTCAGATGAATTGAGGTACAAACCATATGGAGGGAACAAAAACCTACTGCTTTTCTGGACATGTATTGAATGGAAATGACCACAGTTTGGTGATCAAGATCCATGACTTGGTGGTTAAAATGATGGACGTTGATCATGACATGTTGTCAATAACAAAAACATGGTACACCAACAACCACAATTCTGACAAAACAGTACTGGTTTATGGTAACATCAGACAAGATAGTTAGTGGGAAAGTGTAGGTTTAGGGGGTGGGGTGTCTCGGTGTTGACCAACACGTCAAACACTACAGAAAGCTGAGTACAAATCACAACAGGCATGAGCATAGCTATGAAGTTTAGGTCACCATTGAGCCAAACAGTGGTGCATCCGTTATACAGGATTTGTTTACAGACCCCCGGCTGCAGCTGGACCATTTCAGGAGCATCTGCATGAAAGCATGCATGCATGCAGTGTCATCAAGGGGATGATGGACCAATACTGGGAGACTACTCCATCCAAGCAGGTGCCTCATGTATGAAACTGAACTTCGCAGACTATCTTGAGGCTGCAGGACCTAGGCATATGCTTCTTGAACTTATGATTCCCCAGGCAATCCTGTTGTGATGAACAATGGGTGCAGGGTAGCATGCCTCATTGTGGAATGTCAATTATGGGCCACCAACCACAAGATGGTGTGTTGAATACTGCACACAGGAATCCACTTCACCCATATAAAGGCAAGAGTTTCACACTTCTGAAGGTGGAACTTCAGCATTATGGGAGTACAAGTGAGGTACACAATGCAAAACCTGATGATTGTCGAGGAGATTGATGAGAACTGGTCATACACCGAGAAGTGTATGGTGTGGGTAAGATAACGTGGTAGATCAGCAGACTATAAGGAAAAGCAGAACAATCTGTGTTAAGTTCTGGGTGGGAGGAGGGATGGAAAACCAATTTCCAGTGAGCGAACATTCATGAAGTATACCTGGAGCCATTCCTGGTGGACAGAATACTGGGACATCGTGAAGCAACTGTTCTTGTGTGTTCCTCCTGTCAAAGCAGTCTGATACATTTGTGATAAATTCAAGACATTTCTTTTGCATTCAACTGAGGGATGGGTAGGTGCAGCATGCACCGCCCTGCCTCAAGTCAGTACTTGGCATAACAGTAGGCAGTGGCATACAGGGGGAACGTAAACAGTAATGTACTGCATGTCAGTCTAACAACAAGTGAATGGCTGTGGCATTACAGCTCGACAAGTCTACCAACATCCAACTCCAAGGAGGAATGTATAGCCAGAATTTGTGGGAGCATTCTGCATGACTCCTTTGAAGACCAAGGTACTTATGCTGGCATACATCCTACCTTTACCTCCCTACCTACCTACCTACATCCAGAAACTGGATGAGGATTGTCACTCCACCACCCCCCCCCCACAGGCAACATTAGGCTTCAGGATCTTTATCATGTGGTACAAGTAGGTGGGCCACCTCACAGAACATGTTGCTGGCATCATAGTCTAGAGGTTAGATTAATAAGCTATGGAGGGACTTGGTACATACAGCAGACCATGGTTTTATTCTCACAACCTCCACGTGCATTCTTCATGAGTCCATGCAAGTCACGAAACCCCCCCCCACTGATCCCAGGTCGCACATGTAAACAGGCATTTATGCCTATTGTGCCTGACCCAGTCACCAAACTGTACAGAAAAAAAGATAATTAAAAAAATATATTTATGTATCCACTCATGAGCTGCTAATTCAGCACTCCATGCTGTCAAAAGGTGACAATAATAACATGGTCACAGTTGAGAAAAGGCACTGCAACAGTGATCACTGTGCAAGTTGCTTATTGCATAACGGTGAGGGTCGTAGATTTAACATAGTACAATTGAACACTATCTTCTGTTACAGTGTACAGGCATGGGTTTGGCTTGAAACTGTCCAAGGACCATGGACACACTATACTATGACGCACAGAAATGTTTTACTTTACTGTCATTACGTTCACTTTACTGGAGTCCATGTTTTTTGTCAGGAGACAACCGGTAACAGGTTTGAGCAATTGACAATGATATCTGCGTATTTTAATTTCTTCACAAAATGAGAGTAATGTCTCTGCGGTAACTCTTGCTTTTCAGGCATCGGTACTGGTGTGATGTTTTTGGAAAGAACAGGCCTGACGATGTCAGGAACATTGGTAAGGTTGCCATTTTTCATCTGGACAACATCGTCCATGAGGTTGTCAAGAAATTTATAACTCTTTTTTTGCATAAACCGGTTTCGAGATCCATTGTTTGGTTTGCTTTGAGAACATGAAGTGATGCTTGTCTTGACCTCTGTTGGGACCTGCACTGATGATGGCTTGTGGTCAATTATTATTTTCTAAGTAATCAACTGTTGCAAGTTGCGTTCTTGCCTGCATTCCCATGTAATGAAAACTGCTGACGTTTAGGACAATATTTTTTCAGCAATGAGTTTAAGACCTCCAGCTTGCTTGTATAGCAAAATTCAGTCACCTCTGCAAGGTCTTTCGGAAGTTTGTTCTCCATCACCACAGACCTTAAGGCATCATGTGCTACACTTCCCTTTTCAAGCCAGCATGTTTCCCTTTCATCTACTTCATCAATTGAAAGGTGCTCGCAGGCATGGAAAACAGATCTAATGACCCAACTGTGACAGTTTGCTGTGTGCTCTAACACAGACACCCATTTCTCTCTTAGAAGAGCTGCATTTCCACGACATGTTGATGCATCCACCAAAAGTGATTGATGATGGAATGGGACTATGGCAATAGGACTTCTCAGTGCCTCTGTTTTCCTTTGTCAACAATTTTTTTAATTATTGATTTTGCCAGATGCCACACATCGAGTTGACGTGTTATTCTGGATATTGAGCCCTTGTGCATCATCGCAGAAATCTATGGATGTCTGTCCGTAGCAATTGTTCAAATTTCAACACCATTGTCCAGAAGCTTTCAAATTGCTCTAAGAAAACCCTCTTTTTCCATACAGTTTGAGTTTGGGACCTCTGTGACCTGCACAAGTTCTGACTGTAGTATGTTGTTGGTGGTCATTTCCATTACTGTGTATGTGCAGTACTTGGTGCTGTGACCAGAGGAGTCACAGCGACCATCTCCAATTACTGTGATGTGCTCTTTCAGTAGCAACTCAAGATTTTTCCTCTGCTGCTTAGTCCAGTGAGGATTAACTAATGGGAAGAAATATTGACTCTGGGTGGACTTCCGGTGTAATGGCTGCCCTGTGAGGAGCTCTCTTAGATCGCTCTCCTACCCTCCTTCTAAAATCAAGTGTATTTTGACAAACATGAACCTGAATTGAGCACTAACGAGTGTGAAAGAGTTGCAGAGCATCTCTAGAAATTGACCCTCTGCTTACCGGAGCGCAGTTTGGAAATGGAAGTCGAGATGAAAGCGTCGGCTCTTAGGCACACTCCCCCGCCAACTCCAGCTAAAGATAAGAACCCAAAACGACCCAAAGTGGGTGGGTCAGAAGCTAATACATCCCCCAAACAACAGGGCATATTAACATAAGAGAGGTTTCTAGAGGAAATGGGCCCTATGAGAGAAACACTGCTCGCCTTAGCTTCTGATTTAAGGGGCATGAAGTTATCACAAGAACAGCTGAGCACACGTACGAAAGACAATGAGACCAGGATTTCATCGTTGGATGATTGGAGGGCAAGAATAGATCCAGACATAGTCACCCTAAGGCACAGAGTTAAAAAAGCGGAAGATCGCCTTGAAGATCTTGAGGGTCACTCAAGAAAAAATAATCTAGCGGTATTGGGCCTCCTGGAGGGCGAAGGAGGCATCAGACAGTTTTATTTGCCCCAAAACTATGCGAAAAGCTGGCAGGGCCTTCTCCCAATGGGCCTACATTTGTAATTGAAAGAGCCCATAGATCGCTACGGCCAATGCCCCCAGCGGAATCGCCCCCTCGCCCCTTCCTCTTTAGGCTTCTAAATTTTTCTGGATAAACAGTTTATTTTGTCAAAATTAAAAGAAGCAGCTGAGCTACAATGGGAAGGAAAACGTATTCGTGTGGTTCAGGATCTTCCCTATTCAGCGTGCCAGAAGCGCTCAGCCTTTCATCCTCTAGTGTCTAAATTAATATCAGCTGGCATCCATTTCAGGGTGCACTATCCAGCTACTCTGCAGGTTAATAGAGAAGGCAAATGGCATTCCTTTGATTCCTTGGAGCCAGCCTTTGAATCATGCAAGAAGTGGTATCCGGATTTAATTAAATTACTGTGTCTCAATTTTGATGTGGGAAGCCTGCCATCTTGTGGTTACTTAGGCAAAGTGTGAGTGTCCTGTTCTTTTCTTTGTACAAGTTATGGTTAACCAAATTCATCGGTCGAGCTTCTGTTTTTGTCGAAAGGATGTTGGACTCTAGTATAGTAATTTAGCAGCGGACTGATTTTCTCTTCCCTTGTACTAATGTTATAATAAGGAGGGGATTAGATAGCAAATTGATGTGCTACAAAACAGGCTGGAAAGGATAAGCGCTCCAAAGATTTTAATTAAATGGTTAGCTATTTGGGTTTGATACTACTAAGTAATAGGTAGTTACTTCTGTGTCCAAGAAGTGAAGATGGTCGCTGACTACCACAGAGGACAGTGGACTTATGATTTATATTTAGACTTCGTAAGAATTATTTGACCAGCCTGCTGTTTAAGGCGGTGGGGTATGTTAAGAATATAGAAGTAGTTATACCGTTTGACCCACCTTCCATTTTTCTTCTTGTTTTTATACTGGTATTTCTTGTAGTCGGGATTTCTGCTTGTTTTGGAAAGGGTACTTTTGAATTTTAGATAATAGAAAAGGTGTTGGAAACATATATTTATAGTGCATTGTGATATAAGGATAGACTTGGGAAGGGGTGGGAGGGATGGGAAGGGTAATCCAGGGTAGCATGAGGAGCATTGCACCGAATATTTGGTTGGTGGTGCAGTCTTCGGGACTGGGGGTAGTTGATTTCACATTTACCTATGAGGGCATGTTGTATAACTTAAGGATTATGCCCGGGGGGGTAGTCTTTGGGAATAAGTATCAGCATCTTGTATTGTTTTGTGTAGTGGGGTTTTTTGGGGTTTGTATGTGGGGGAGGGCCCATAGCCAGTCTCTACTGATATTATTTTAACCCACGATTAATCCTGCAGGCCATGTCTCAGGATTTGTGTCTTGAATGGTCCCCTTTCTATATTGATAAGTTGGCATGAGAATTGCATCATGGAATGTTAAGGGGGCAAGAACTAGACTAAAACGCCATCAAATTCTTAAACATTTGGCTTTAATGCAGTTAGACATGGCTCTTTTACAGGAGACACATTTGTTAGCTGGGGAAAGTAATTTGTTCCATAGAGAACATATTGGACATGTTTTTGCAGTGGGCAACTCCACTTCTCAAAGAGGAGTTGCAATTTTGGTCACTAAAGGGATACAGTTTCAACCCTTACAAGAAATTGGGGATCCACAAGGGCGTTTTTTGGTAATCAGAGGGTTGTTGAATCACGGAGACATTATTCTAGGGACAATTTATGGACCTAATAATTCCTCTCCAGAATTCTTTTCTCAAATAACCCTTAAACTAGCCCCCTTTAAACATCTCCCAATAATTCTAGCAGGGGATTGGGACCTTACCTATGAGAATAAGTTAGATAGAACTACCCGGAGTGGTCAGACCTTATCCCCAGCACAGAAATATTTGCACAAAATGATGGAGAGCTTGGGCCTTTCAGACCCGTGGCGCCTCCTTTACCCACATAAGAAGGAGTACACATTTTACTCGGCTAGCCATAAACCTATTCTCATCTGGATTTTTTCCTACTTAATCGAGCCATCCTGATGGGTCCAGTGGCTTTGGGAATTTCCCCTAGGGTGTTGTCAGACCATTCCTTGATTTGGCTTGAAGGGATGCTGCCCCAAGCCATTCCTAAGCATACTCAATGGAAGCTTAATGCTCAATTGCTAGCACAAGAGAATATAGTAGATAAGATACGTACACTAATTAACCAGTATTTAGAACACAACAGGGGCTCCATAGTAGCATATGATCAGCTATGGTGTTCTCTGACATGTCACTTAAGAGGTGAATTTATCAGATTGGCGGCTATCCGTAAAAGGATAAGGGAGAAGGTTGCTAAGTCATTGCTGGATTCCATTCAGAATCTGGAAACTAGGATTAACTCTTCTCCCACTGAAGAGGATATACTTCAGCTTACGGTGCTTAAAGAACAATATGCGGACACATTAAGGGAAAGGGCTGAATATGCACTCTTTAAAACCCACATTAGATACTTGGATCAGGGAGACAAAGCTGGACACCTTCTGGCTTTTAAATTGAGACAGCAAGAGGAATCTATATTGGTCACCTGTTTAACCACGGTAGAAGGGGGGAATATAGTAACCACGCCTAAAGCTATAGTGGACGAATTTGAAAACTTCTATAAAAAGCTATATGGTCACCCAGATAATTATCCTACCCATACGGAGATTCAACAATATCTGACTTCTTCTTCCTACCCTTAACCAGGATCAAAAGGTCCAACTAACTTCTCCTATATCGGCGGCTGAAATAACAATGGCTATTCAATCCCTGTTACCTAACAAGGCTCCAGGACCAGATGGATTCCCACCAAATTTTTATTGAACATTTGAAAAGGAGCTCACTCCTATCCTCCAGGAATTATGCAGATACATTTGTGCCCATGGCATCGTTGACTCTATGCTATTAGAAGCTACTATTATTGTTTTACCCAAGCCGGGGAAATCTAAAGTATCTAACTATAGGCCTATTTCCCTGATGAACTATGATGTTAAGATCTTAGCTAAGATCTTGGCATCTAGAATTACAAAAGTTTGGGATAGCTTAATTAGTCCTGAACAAATAGGATTTATCTGTGGTAGAAACCCCTTAGATAATTTTCGTAAACTAGCCATTTTCTCAGTATCCAGGGAGGCACAATATCCGATGGCTCTTGTCTCCCTGGATGCAGAGAAAGCCTCCGATAGGGTTAGTTGGAATTTTTTATTTAGTACCATGAAGCAATTCAGTTTCCCAGTTGAATTTATTGGGTGGATAAAACATTTATATTCTAATCCTAAGGCCAGAATCTATTGCAATGGGGTTTTCTCCAACAGTTTTCCATTACTTTCAGGAACGTGACAAGGGTGCCTACTCTCACTATTGTTGTTTAACCTGTATCTAGAACCCTTGATTCGTAGCTTGAAATTGTCTCCAGCTATAATTGAAATCCCAGTTGGTCCATTTGAGTTGAAATTATTGGCCTATGTGGATGATCTTTTTCTCCACGTATCACTTCCAATTAAGGTCATCCCTAAAATGTTAGATATAGTAGAGGAATTTAGTAAGTTCTCAAATTATAAGTTGAATATTAGCAAGACTGAAATTATGCCACTCAATATATACGTTCAAAAAGGGGATATAGGTGGGTTTCGGATGGCCTGGACCAATAGGCTTAAATACTTGGGTATTACCCTGGCGACTTCAGTTTCTCTTCTGAAGAAGTATAATTTGAATAATCTTCTTCTAACTATTCAGCAGAACTTAATTAGATGGTCTCCTCTATATATATCCCTTCAAGGGAGAGTTAATGTCATCAAATGAATGTGTTACCCAGAGTTTTTTATCCTCTGAACGTGTTGAATATATATCTTACCTCTTCATGGTTTCAGAAGCTTCAAAGCATGATTACCAAATTTTTATGGCAAAATAAACCCCCATGGAGATCCTATAAATATCTGAGTGCCCCAAAAGAACTGGGAGGCCTGAAGCTCCCGAATTTTTATTACTATTATCTGGTGAGCCATATGGCTAAATATATGAGGTGGACAATTACTCCCTTAAATATTAATCCAGAATATAATCCCATATGGTTGCAAATAGAGATAAATCTGATTAAAAACTCTAAAGTGACACCTGAGAGTCTATGGTATACAATTCCCAAGGCAGTATCTAAACTGATTGGGTCCACGATTATTTTCACATCGATCAAGGTTCACAACCAAATGTGTAGGTCTTTGGGGATTAAACATACTAGAGATGTCTCACAACCGTTGTTTGGTAACCCTAATTTTAAGGTTGGTGCGGAACTCCTTTCACCATATAGGTGGGGATTGCCTCCAAACACGAAGGTTAGTGACCTAATTGAGTCAGGGAATTTAAAGTCACTACAAGAAATACTAGACAGTTTCCACCTCTCATCCAAATGGGCTTTTTATATTTACCAAATTAGACATCTGCTTATCGCTAGGTTTGGACCCAATCGGTGGGACATCAATGATGGGGAGATTTTTCTGGTATTCCAATCTCTTGCCTGGTGACCACATGCAGTTTCTGGTCTTGTGGCCACTCTGCAGGAGAGATTGCATCAAAACAAAGCTGTATATTCTCAATATTGGATTGACACGTTCCCTAACAACCATTTTATCTGGGAGCACATATGAAAAGGAATTTACTTATATAGTGCTAATGACAAATTTAGGTTGATACAATTTTATATTCTCCATACCATGCACCTGACGCCTGTAAAGTTATGTAAAATGGGGAAACAGCCAAAAGATGACTGCTTCAGATGTGGGCAGGTGCAAGGCTCCCCATTTCACATATTTTGGGAGTGCCCTTTGGTGGCTCCCTTATGGTCAGAGATTCAGACTAAAGCTGATCCTTTGTTAGGGTTACAAGATCTATTTACTCTGCAGATTTGTCTACTGGGAGATTACACAATAGTTGCAGTGAAAGAAAGGAGATACTATATTAACTTAATTTCACTCACGGTTAAAGCTTTAGTACTAAAGCACTGGAAAGATCAGACTTCTATCACTTATCAGGAATGGCTTGCTGGGCTATTATATAATCTAAGGATAGAGAAAACTATTGCTAGTTATGGAAATGTTTTGTCTAAATTTAATGCTAAATGGGAGAAGGTTCATGACTTATGGACAACTGCCTTGTTACATTAATAGGGGAGGCAGGCCGGTACACACCCCTCTTCCTTAAGTAGGGCAATGGAGTAGTTTACCACAGATGGGGCTCAAGCAATGTCCCCCTGGCAATTTTTTCACCTTTTTTTCTTTCTTTCCTTTATCACTGGGTTAGGTATCCCCCTTCTTGTTGTTTCCCCTTGTGGGGTCAGAGACTTGGCCTGCAGGACTATGATCAGTGGACTGGCTTTGGGAAGGGTGGATTGGGAGGGGGATGGGGAACCAGGGGAGGGACAGGGAGGGTGAAAGGGGTAGTGGAGGGTGTAAAAAAGGGATAATCACCGGTCAGTTAACTAATGCAATGTACATGTACTTGGACCAGTGTTACAACTGTTGTATTGCTTAATGCTATGTTGGTATTTTGAAAACTGAATAAAGCATATTAAATTAAAAAAAAAGAAATATTGACTCTGTAGGTCATGAAAGTAGCTCTCTGAAAGAAAGGGAACATGAAGACACTTGAAAAATGTAGCAATATGATTGTACATGTTGCCTCTGAACAGTACAGCAGCACTGAGCACCAAGTTACCAACTGCCATTTTACCAGTCATTGGTTGTGATCTCCAACAGAATACATGTGACCGAGTGCAATAAAATTCATCAGCAAACATGGTACCTCTAACCGTTGACTTTGTTATCATCAATGGAAGCTTACAAACATGGCAAACAATCATTTGAAACAACAGAAAAAGTTGTGACCGAAATTCAACAAATTTTTGTTCTGTGGTGGTGGTACCATTACTGGGTCAAATTTCATCATGCTCATCATCTGCAGTAGAGTTGGACTCGTCACTGTCACCTGTCTCAAGTGTGAACATTGATACGTCTTTGTCTGTGTCATCAACTGGATCAGAGGATAATATGGGGAGCGGATGACATTCTGATGAGTCCAGAGGTGTATGACACTTCTGTGTGGTGGATGTATGAGCCTCTCGTGAGCCATCATGGTTTCATCACTGATCAGTGGCCCGCTTACACTTGGATGCTGATGTCTTGGTGCACTGTCTGATTGACAACATGAATATGCATGGTCCTTAAAAATAGTCTGGGGGGACTCAGGCCATTGATGCAAAGTCCTGTGTCAGAGGTGTGCATTGAGTGGCAATTGATGCTTGTCCCACCATTGTTGACATTCCAGACATGGGACCAGTTACATCATTGTACCTCATGGCACCAGGAACAAGATCGGATGACAAGCAATATTCAATGGTAGAATTAGAAGAGCCTGTAGTCACCTGGCATGCTTCTGTTATAATCTCCTCAGTACTTCCATCCTCATGTGGAAACTGAAAGAAATGGAGAAAAACTGTTTCAGTACAGTACACTCAATGCATGTTTTGTTACTGATTTTTTTGATTGAATGGCCTCTGATGCACACTTTATGCATCAAGCGCCAGATGATTATGGAAATATAATTTGTGGCACCAACGATGGCTGTGACGTGGAAGTCATGCATTCTGTAATACTGCCTTGATCCACTCTAGTGGTGAGGTGTGGCGCCATGACCATATGCATTCACACCACTGTTGCTCAGTCTCTCCACTGTGCCATGATCAGGCCATGGAAGGCAATGTGTGATGTGTATGATGGTTGCCACAGATGATGATGTCCATTGTCCACATGAGAACTTGGACATGTACATGACTGAAGCAGCCCCTTGTACACATGCATCACCGTTGTTATTTTTATCACAGCATAGAAGACACTGATCCATAGTCTTATGTACTGGAGTACACATGTGTTGACGTTTTGGTTGCCAGTGGTCGTGTAAGTCAGATAGAGCGCTCTACTCACATGGCACCACATTATGCCAATCATTGTTCCATTTCACATTTGGGTTGTCTCTTTCCTGTGTGAAAGTATCATTGTAAGAGGCTATTCTTGTTAGACAAGAAGATCATTGGAACTGAACATAGACAGATGGTTAACTTCAGAAAACATGACAGGAAACAAGGAGCATGAAAAGGATGAGTACAGAAAGGAAAAGGGATAGGGAAGAAGAATGATAAGCGTGACCAAGACATCAATGTAGCTTATGGTCACACAAATGATCGTAGAAGTGTAACTACATTTGTTGCAGTGTGTGTTGGAGACAATACCATGTAAGGATAATGGTGTGAGGATAAAAGAATAATGGAGGCTGACGGAAACAGCTAGTGGAGAAGGCAGTGGTACAAAATTACTCGACTGATTATGTGTCTGCTACGGGGATAATGGGGATAGTACATCAGCATAGGTGCGGAGTGTGAGCATGGCTTTTGTGGTCCTCCTTAATGTAGGTGCACATCCCTGTGATTAGTGTGCTGCAAGAACTTATAGCTGTGACAATGTGTATAGAACCAAAACTGACAACACAGAGTGAACAAGCCTTTGTGTGAATCAAATAACAAAACAAAAGGAAGTTAAAAACCACTATGGTTCTCAAAGGAGATGGCAGTGAAGGCTATGGAGAAAAAGATAGGACTCCAGAAGTACAAGAAATCACAGCAGAAGGAAGCAGGGAAAGCAGACAGAATACAGAATGGTCAAATAGAAGTCAGGATAGCCAAGTTGGTTACCAAGGGGGATAAAACCTTTGATGGGTACATCAGGGAGCGAAGGAAGAACAAAGGAGGGATAGTGAGGCTTAATAAAGGTGAGTCATGGTGGGCAGAGGGCGACTGTGAAACAGCATAGATAATGAACCAATACTTTAACTCAATATTCCAGAAGAATAAGGGAAATAGTAAGGGAGGTTGGAGGAAAAACAAATGTAGTTATACATTTAGGAACCAATGACATAGCTGAGGAGAAGGAGTAGGTAGTGCAAACTAGTTTCTGGTAGTTAGGGAACATCTGCAGGGAGGAAGTTCACTGGTCTTGTCAGAGGTGATAGCAGTACCAAGAGCCTGCACAGCCAGGAAAAGAGGAAAAGAGGATTTTAATGACTGGCTGATGAAATGGTACAGGAAGGAGATGTTCATCTGTATTGTGGAGTGGTAGGAGACCGTGTGAAACAAAGGACTGTTTTCAACAGACAGGCTACATCTCAGTAGGGAGGGTGTCAGCATACTCTCAGACAACCTGCGGGGAAATACATAACTAGTACAGTTATTTTAAACTACTGAGGTGGTGACAGTGGGCATGCAGGCCCACAGAGTATGAGAGGATGAGCTCAGTGAACCTTGCCCAGATAGTGAGGGAAGAGGTCGGGAGAGATTAAGTGGAAGGGGCAACAACACAGCAAAGGGTGGACGAGGTGAGGAACACATAAGAAGGGGACATGGATGGGTACACACAGAGGGGATAACTGTGAATACAAGAATAGAGGGAAGAGAAGGAAGATCATATTGTAGGACTGCAGAGTGTGTTCTTCAGTCAGGGCATCACTCAGTCAAAAACATCTGTGGCAATTCTTGATCTGGCACTCACAAACAGGGAGCATGTACAGGAAGTAATAGTCAGGGAGCCACTGGGTGGAAGTGACCATTGCACACTGTGGTTCCACTTGAATATGGGAATGGAAAGCATACCAACTAAGACCAAAATCTTTGATTTCAGGAGGGTGGACTTCAGGAAAATTGGAGAAGTGCTAAGGAGCCATCTGGTGGGCATCACAGCAGATATATGGGTGGAACAACGGTGATCCATCATTAAGTAATGAAATGTGGTTGCCACAGATGACTGCGTTAGCCTCAGGAGGAAGAACACAAGGGCCAAAACGCCCAGCTGTTTAAGTTCAGGGGTTGCACAGGCAGTAATGTAAAATAGGCTGGCTATAGAAAATTCATGAACAACAAGAGAGAGGTGCATTGGGAAAATTAGGTAAAGTTGGCTATTGAGGCAAGTAAGAAAGTAAGGAGTGCAAAGGTACAGAAGGAGCTGCAGGTAGATGAAGGAATTAAATAAGGGGGAGGTTTCCATTTGATATATAGGTGACAAAAGGAACAAGAAGGAACAGATTGTTAAGCTTAGGAAAAGGTACAGTGGGTGGAGAATAATGTTGGAAAACCAGAGATACTAAATGAATACTTCTGCTATGTCTTCAGCAGGGAGAAGGTCCAACCACTGCATTCAGGAGGGAGAACAGTAGGCGGGTGGGGAACGCAAATGTAGTGGTAGAGGATGATACAATAAGGCAGGGGCTGCTGGCATTGAAGGCTGAGAAATCAAAAGGGCAAGATGGAGTACCTCCAAGGGTAATAAACTAAGTGGCTGAGGAGGTGGCAGGGACAATGGCACACCTATGTAATAGTCACTAGACTCAGGCATGGTACCTCAAGAGTGAACAGCACATGTACTGCTGGTCCACAAAAGTGGACCCAAGCATGACACAGGGAATTACAGACCAATCAGTCTTACCTCAATTTTTGCAAAGCTCATGGAGACCATACTAAAGGAGAGGTTCATGGAATATGTAGAGGAGATTGGTATCAAGGATGCAAGGCAGCATGGGTTCATGTGGGGTGGATCATGTCGAACAAATGTGATTGACTTCTTTGATGGTGTCACTAACACAGTAGACAGGGGCCAAGCAGTAGACATCCTGTATCGTGATTTCAGAAAGGCCTTTCAGTTTGGGTCACAATGAAGGTTAACCAGGAAAATGATGGATCTCGGGGCTGTGGAAAAGATAGCCAGATTTGTGGCAGCACCAGACAGGTAACCAGTGTGGTCCTGTAGTGCTCGGTGCTGCAGCTGGTGTTGTTCATTGTCTTCATCACTGACATTGGAGATGTCATTAAGTGCCAAATGTGCCTATTCCTGGATGACACAAAACTCTGTGTAACAGTGGACACAACTGAAAGGATACAGGACCTACAAGAAGATGTGGTAAAGCTAGGGAGGTGGTCCAGGTTATGGCAGCTTGTCTTCAATGCCAAGAAATGCAAAGTTGTGCATATTGTAGCCAAGATTCCTAGAACAGAGTACTACCGTGATGGAATACGACTATATGCGTCAGAGAAGAAGAAGGACCTGGGACTGATGATCACTACTCATATGAAGCACTACATGCAGTGCAAGACAGCAGCAGCAAAGGAAAATAAAATGTGATGCATATGTAGGGGTAACATTAGCAGGAGAGAGGAGGTTATAGTGATCTTGTACAGGTCAGTGATAAGGCTGCATCTAGAGTATGTAGTTCATTGCAGGTGCCCACACCTTAAAAAGGACATTGACCGGCTTGAGAAGGTCCAGAGGAGGGATACAAACATGACAGCCGTTCAGCAGGGTGACGCATATGAGGAGAGGTTGTGGTCACTGAACAGATACTTCCTGGAAGACAGGAGAGAGTGGATATGATTGGCACCTTCAACTACTTGAAATGGATAAATAAGATTGATAAGGAGGATCTCTTTGCGCTGAGTGGCAACCATAACACGAGGGGCCACAGTCTTAAGCGGGAGTGTGGGAGGTTTAGGAGGGAGATCAGGAAGCACTTCTTCACACAGTGGGTGGTGAACAATAGGGATGTGCTTGCAGAAGAGGTTATCTCATGGAAGACAGTGGGCTGAATTAAGAGAGACTGGGACAGGCATAGATGGACGGTTAGGGTCATGAGTATGGAGGATGGGAGTAATGAGGAGGTAAGGCAGGGGCATTAGATCCACCCATGGACCCTGAAATAGGAGCATACTTGATAGACAAAATGGCATTCATAATGCTTCATCGTATGTTCATATGTAAGAAGAAGCATGGTAGGTACCTAAAGCCAACAATAAAAGCACTCTGTAAAGGGTGGTCAATGCCAGGCCATTCACAGAAGACACAAAATCATAAAACGTACAGTGGACAAAGCAATGGGGAGTGATGGAATTCATCTCAGAATTGTTATAGAAGTAAGGAGAGACCTACTGACACCACTGAGTACCATTTTTAACAAATCATGGGAGGATAGTGTGGTACCTGAGGACTGTAGGAGGGCGGATGTGATTCATCTTCACAAATGTGGTAGCAAGGCAGAGGCAGAAAAGTAAAGACCTGTAAGCATGACCTCAGTGTTAGGGAAGATCATTGAATCACTTCTGCAAGAAAGAGCTATTAAGTACCTAGATGCCAGCAGGGCATAGGACCAAAGGCAGCATTGGTGTCATAGGATGAACGTCATGTCACATAAATGCAACAGATTTGTTTGACTGGGTAACCAAAGTAGTAGACCAGGTAGGGACTGTGGATATGGCCTACTTAGAATTTACCAAGGCATTTCACACAATCCCACACAAAAGACTAATAAACAAGTTGGCCAGCCTGAGAGTATGTCCCAGGGTGGTAGCCTGGGTAAAACATTGGGTGGACAATAGGACACAGAGGGTAATAGTGGATGGAGTGCACTCTAAATAGAGGGGGGTTGCCCCATGGGGTGCCACAGCATTGATTAATGGAACTGGTCTGTTTTAATGTCTTTCTAGGAGACATCGCAGAGTGGCTGGAAGGAAAAGTATGCCTGTTTGCAGACGACAGAAAGATGCTCAGAAGGGCTGATACACAATGGTGGGTGCAGAGGATGAGATGGGACTTTGCAAGATTGGAGGAATGGTGAACAATATGGCAGCTTAGATTCAATGCAAAACAGTGCAAAGTAATACACATAGGACACAAAAACCAAGGGGAAGAGTACAGGGAGTGATAGTAACTAACAACAACAGAAATGTAAAGTGACATGGTGACAGTTAGATCAGATGACCTTAAGGTAGGTAGGCATTGTGAGAATGCAGTTCAGAGGGCTGGGTGGATACTAGAATGTATAGGGAGAGGCATCACCAGTAGAAAACAGGAAGTTGTTATCACTCTGTACAGACAGTTCATGAGACCCCATGTGAAGTACTGCGTACAGCTCTGCAGACCACATCTCCGCAGGGACATAAACAGGATGGAGCCAGTCCAGAGGAGGACAATTAAAATGGTGCAGGGTCTGGAACAAAGCCATATGAAGAGAGATAAAAGTGCTTAATAAGTATACCATGGAGGAAATGGGGGACATAGCAAAACTTTCAAGTACCTCATGGAATCATCAAATTCCAAGACAGTAGCATCTTTCAGAAAAAGAGATGTACAAGAAAAAGCGGTAACAATTTGGACAGAGGAGAATGGCCCAATGGCAACATGAGGAATTATTTTTTCATGTAGAGGTTGTTGGAAGCATGGAACGGATTTCATGACATGGTTGTGGTGTCAAAAACAGTGGGAGAATTCATGAATGCATGGGACAGACATAAGGCAATTATACAGAGGGGTGGAATAAACTCGGTTGTATGGTAACTGGAGTCTTAAGCTTATCCAATAGGTAGGGAAATGGTCAGAGTAGGTGGGCAAAGCGGTCCTTATCTTCTGTCAATTTCTATGTTTCTATGTTTTGAAGATGTCACTGTACAGCACCTGGCTTATAGGCTTGAGTGAATTCAATGTATCTGTCATGTCCCCCCTCTACATCCATAGAAACATAGAAACATAGAAGTTGATGGCAGATAAGGACTTCAAGGCCCATCCAGTCTGCACATTTCTTTTTCTACCTTATGAATGTGCCATAGGCCTTTGCTCTGTCAAGGGCCTATTTATTCATACTCATCTGTATTGCTCCCTTATGCCTATCCCATGCCTGTTTGAAGCCCTGCACTGTATTCATATCCACCACTTCCTGGGGTAGGCCATTCCATGCATCCACCACCCTTTCTGTGAAGAAGAACTTCCTCACATTACCCCTTAATCAGCCTCCCTCTAATCTCATGTTGTGCCCTCTTGTCCTGCTATTCTTCTTATATTGAAACATTATTAGACTCTTTCACCTTGTTAATGCACTTAAGGTGTTTGAATGTTTCAATCATATCACCTCTCTCCCTCCTTTGCTCTAGGGTATACATATTGAGTTCAGTTAATCTGTTCTCATATGTTTTCTGATGCAGTCCCTGCACCATTTTGGTTGCCCTTCTCTGCACTGCCTCAATTTGGTTAATGTCCTTGTGAAGGTGTGACCTCCCGTACTGCACACAGTACTCCCAATGGGGCCTAACCAGTGTCTTGTAAAGAGGGATTATTACCTCCCTCTTCCGACTAGTGATACCCCTACTAATACACCCCAACATCCCTCTAGCCTTACCTACTGCTTTAGAGGTCTGCTTGGATGATTTCAGGTCATCGGTGATGATGATGCCCAAGTCGCTTTCTGCCCTTGAGACTGCCAGCAACTCCCCTCCCAGCCTATAGGTGGCTTCAGGGTTTCTCTTCCCTATGTGCATGATCTTGCACTTCTTTGCGTTAAACCCCAGTTGTCACCCCTCCGACCATTTTGCTAGTTTATCCTGTCCTGGAACGAATACATATTAAGGTCCTTTAGTGTGTCCTCATATGTTTTTGTGTAGCAAACCTTTACCATTTTGGTAGTCCTCCTCTGGACAGTTTACAGCCTGTTAATATCCTTATGAAGATGCAGCCTCCAGAAATGCACACAGTACTCTGTGTGAGGCCTGACCATGGTTTTATATAATGGCATCATTCCCACCACCCTTCAGTTGGTGACACCCCTGCCTATGCACCACTGCATGCCAGTGACCCTCAAAGCTGACTTAGTACTAGGCTTTGGCATTTTCAGGACATATTAAATGATAACCACCATGTCCCTTTCCTCCTGTTTGACTGTCATCAACTCCCACACCCCATGTTGTAGCATTCTCCAGTGTTTCTGTGTCCAAGGTGCATAATTTTGATATTTTTTGAATTTAGCATCAGTTGACAGTTCTCAGTCCATTCTTCTATCAGTGTTGCCCATGGTCCTAGGCTATGATGGCTACTACATGCCCCACTATCCTTTAGTTAAGCTATGTCTACATAATCTTCACCACTACTGAGGGGAGGCTGACCGGGCTATCATTCCCTCTTCCTCCCTGATGCTGGATTTCTGGAGGAGAAGGACCACATGTGGCCTTCTGCAATGCTCTGGTACCACCCCTGTGTTGGGCTGCAAGAGGTTCTGCTGTCTCCCTTCATAGTTATCTTCATATCCTTGGTTGTATGGCATCGGGTACCATTGCTTTTGTCACATTCAATTTAGTGTGTTCCTACAGGACTCTCCATTGTGAACACAGTAGTGTCCAACTTTTCACTCCATTGAGAAGTGTTGTACTGCCGTGGCCCCTGCCCCTCCACATATTCTGTGAACACTATGCTAAACTTTACTCAGTCCTTGATCTTGCTCTGCATACTGTTTTTTCCACTTTCCTTAGAGAATCTAGGCGGAATAGGCAGGATATAGGAGACATGATGTTAACCTTCCATCACATGACTGAAAAAATGTGGTCACTATATAGAAAGTATACAATTTAAATGCAGTGAGAGAGACACAAAGAGGCGCAGTCAGAGAGTACAGGGAAGAAAGTTAATACTAGTGAGAAGGCATTATTTCAGGGAACAGGTGGTGCTTGTGTGGATTGCATTATCACAATACTTAGAATCCATACATTGGATAGTCAGTTCAAGAAAAATGTATTTAGTTATTTATTTATTTAACATATCATAGCAATTACAACCCTTTGAGTCATGGACTCATTTACAAAGGCTCTGTGTGAACATAATCATACACACAGTGAGACAGCACAGTAGTATAACAAACACAGTTTAGACAGAAAAGATGTTGAGTATCTTACATACAGTAACTAAAGTAGCTGTTGACCTATAGAAGTAGTAGCTAGGGCATTGAACGGAGACACAAATGGTACAGTTACAGAGCAAGTGCAGCCTCAGGGGCATTGTCAAATGGCAGTATACAGTGACCAGAATCGAAGCTGTCCTATACAGTTGGTGGCTATGAGTAGTGGTACCATGCACTGACACAGTTCAGCAGTACTAGCAATTGGGAGTAGTAAACATTGGTATAGATAGCATAGCCCAATGCTGGCACTTATGCCTGCTTGAGAAAAGTCAGTGGCCGGTAGGCTGGGGATTTGAGCTAGTGGGTGTTGTCTAGAAGAAGACTTTGTCAAGGACCAGCCTAGGGCCCAACCACATTGTGGTGATGTTCACATATATGGTGATGTATTTGCGTGGTGTTGGTGTGGGTTACGGCTGCAGCATCACACACTGACAGCTTCAGACTCAAGTAGACTTGATGGTCTGTATGGCCTGTATTAGCTTTTATTTACTTATACTGTGATTTATTTTCTGACTGCTGGAATGACCGTGTGGAACACATGGTATTTTTTAGCTACATGCAGGGTATGAAAATGTTACAACCACATGTTCAGTAACACATAGGGATGACAAACCGATCAATACCTTCAAATGTTTTTTGCTACTTTCAGATGTACTGTCACTGGCATGTCGCTTGAAGATGGATGGAATGGCATCTGGTTTCAGGCGTTTCAACTCCTTGGTACGACATATGAAGTTACATGAAGAGTGACGATAAGTCACCATAGGGTAAACGTTTCAGCATCATACATCCAGCAATAAAGGATATGTGGAGTAGCACACCGTGTGAGGACTGATGTGAATAAAGACTTCTGTATCATCACAGACATCTAATAATGACTGCAGACAGTCATCTGTGCTCAAATTTGACATCATGACTTCATCATGATAAACAGTGGTGCACCACATAACCAATGTCCAGATATTATTGGATTGGTGTAGTTAAAAAGTCTGTGGTGCTGTTCCATGCCTTTACTGCCTAACTAATCCTGTCTGATGTCTTCATAATACTGCAAATGGAAATGTGCCATCACATTTCCATGTGGTGAATGAAAGGTAAATGTTCTGTCTGGTGTACTGATGACACCAAGCATCACTGCAGTCTTATAGTGTTAGTAATAACATGTAGGGACTGATAACACAAGTCATGCTTTAGGTTTTAGTGAGCATGGCAACTTTGGCATAGTAAAACATGAAGATTGGTCTTCTACTTTTTCTGCACGTGCTACACACTGCTGTACACACTTTGATGATTTTAATTAATGGTGGGTCTTGCATTATTCTTCATGTGATGGGGCTATGATGAAGCCAAGTACAGTATACAGGATATGAACATTGTCAGTAGTGCAGTGTGGGGTAGGAGGTTCAGTAGTTACCTGACAACTGTGCACAGCGGATATAGAATGGGTGACCGAAGGTTATGGGGTTTGTTATGGGACCATTGCCCCCTGTGTAACCTGGTGGTGGGGATCAGATGACATTAGGACCCATGCTAAGAAGGGTATGAGCAGGGGGAAATGCCTAATCCAGTCAATAGAAGCACTCTGGATAGTGGGGTTGATATTAATCCTTTCACAGGAGAAAGGGTTCTGAAAGAACTTTTAAAACTGAAGGTGGATAAAGCAATGGGGCCTGATAGGATTCACCCCATAATTCTAAAAGAACTAAGGGAAGAAGTAGTAACACCACTGACTACCCTTTTTAATAAATCATGGGAGGATAGGGTGGTACCTGAGGACTGGAGTAGTGTGGATGTGATTCCCTTTCACAAAACTGGGAGCAAGACAGAGGTAGGAAACCACAGACCTGTCAGTTTGACCTCAGTGGTAGGGGAAATGATGGAATCACTTCTGAAGGAAAGAATTGCTGAGTACCTAGAGGCCAGTGGGGCACAGGACCCAAGGCAGCATGGATTCACAGTGGGACGGTCATGTCAGACAAATCTAATTGATTTCTTTGACTGGGTGACCAAAGCAGTAGACCAGGGAGGGGCTGTGGACATGGCCTACCTAGACTTTGCAAGGCATTTGACACAGTCCTGCACAAAAGCAATAAACAAATTAGCCAACCTGGGAGTGGGTCCCAGGGTGGTAGCCTAGTATACACTGGTTGGACAACAGGACACAGCAGGTAATAGTAAATGGAGTCCACAGTGAAGAGGAGGGTTACTAGTGGGGTATCATGGGGTTCAGTACTGGGGCCAGTCCTTTTAATGTCTTTATAAGTGACATTGCAGAGGGACTGGAGGAAAGTATGTCTCTTTGCAGATGACACAAAGATCTACAACAGGGTTGATACACAGGGTGGGGTGGAAAGGATGAAAAGGGACTTGGCAAGGTTGGAGGAATGGTCAAATGTATGGCAGCTTAAATTCAATGCAAAGAAGTGCAAAGTAATGCACCTGGAAAACAAAAACCCAGGGGAAGAGTACACAATGGGGGGTGAGATACTGACAACAACAAAAATGGAAAGGGACCTGGGGGTAGTCATATCAGACGGCCTAAGGTGGGCCAGCAATGTGAGAAGGCAGTAAGAAGGGCTGGGGGATACTGGGATGCATAGGAGAGGCATCACCAGTAGAGAACAGAAATTGTTGGCCCTCTGTACCAGACAGTTGGTAAGACCACATCTGGAGTACTGTGTACAGTTCTGGAGACCCCATTTCCAAAAGACATAGACAGGGTGGAGGCTGTCCAGAGGAGGGCAACAAAATGATGCAGGGTCTGCATCAGAAGACATATGAAGAAAGACTAAAGGAACTAAAGAGGTATAACCTCCAAGAAAAGGAGGAGAGGGGGACATGATAGAAACTTTCCAAGTACCTCAAGGGAATCAACAAAGTTCAAGAGGGTAGCATCTTTCAGAAAAAGAGATGTGCAAAAACAAGGGGGCACAATTTGAAGATAGAGGGGGGACAGCTCAGAGGTAATGTGAGGAAGTATTTCTTCATAGACAGGGTTGTGGATACATGGAACAGCCTTCCTGAGGAGGTTGTAGAGTCAAAAACAGTGGGGAATTCAAGAATGTATGGGACAGACATAAAGCAATTCTAGTGGGGGGTAGGAGGAAGTAGGCTGTTGGTTAACCAGGATCTGCAGCATATCCGTTAGGTAGGTAGGGAAATGAGCAGATTAGGTGGGCCAAGCGTTCCTTATCTGCCGTCAAATTCTATCTTTCTATGTTTCTATGACTTTTATGCCCTTAATTTAGGGTATGGACATGTGACTTGTGTTCGTGACATCCATACAGTGCCTGGGGAGGGGAGAGGATACAATGATGGGATCAGTGTTACCAGGATGGGTTGGGGTGACAGAGGACCAGTGTCAACAGTGTGACATTGGAGTACAGTGAAGCAGATGACCTGTGTGCCAAGGATGGGAATAGGCCCAAAGGAGGGGTGATGCAAGGATAAGTGTGAGAAGGATGTGAGTGTGGCAGAGGATCAGTCTCCACAGTGCGACATGGAAGTGGAGTGTAGCAGATGAACTTCTTTCCAATGGTGGGGATAGGGCCAAAGGAGGGGTGATTGAAAGATAGGATCAGTGTTACAAGGATGGGGTCTGTGGCAGAGGACCAGTGTCCACAGTGTGACCTAGTTGTGGAGTGGGAAGGATAGGTAGAGAGGTATAGTAGGGGTGTTTTTAGGGAAAGGACTATATTACTAGGTTGGGGAGTCATTGGTTGAGGACAGCAGTGAACAGCGGATCCAGGATGGGGAGTGTGATATGACCACTGTCATGGGTGTAACTGAGGAGTGATGCATGTCGGGTGACATGTGTTCCCAGGATGGGAAGAGGGACACAGGATGGCTATTGCAAGGATGGGGTGAGTCTTATGAGGATGGGGAGGGTAGCACAGGAACTGTGACCCCACTTTTACCTGGGACTGGGGTGTTGTGGTTGACTTGTTCACAGTATGGGCTGGGTGGATACAGACCAATATTGTAGGTGTACCCATGATGGGGATGGTCTGGAGGTGAGTTACATAATGTGCATAGTGAGGTAGTTGGTTGTGTGTTGCGACGATAAGGATAGGGTTACAGGGATGGGGAGGGGTGGGCAGTGTACCCAGGATGGGGTAGGGGGACATGACATGCGTTGCCGGTCTGGGAAGAACAGTGGACATGCGCAGTCAATGTTGATTACAGGGACAACACAGCAATATATTGATAGCAACAGGCAGCAACAGAAGAACAGAACACTGGCAGACATGCTGGCAGCACTGTGAGTATTTTGAGGAAGTAGGTCATGGAAACAGCCTGCTGCAACTAACTTCCATGCGCCTGGCAATAGTGAGTAACACTGTTGTGGGGATGCATGGCATCAAAGTGCAATCACAATACTGAGAAGCACAGCTTCAGTGTTCCAACACTGTAGAGGTCCACAATGGCAATCAATAACAATACCAGCCATGTAAATTGTGAGCATGCATGCCATAAATGCAATGGGATGTAAATAAAAGCGCTAATGATACAAAGGATATCACAATACCTTTCATGACTGAAAGGAGCATGTCAGGACTATTAAGAAATTGCAAAATAACATAAGATAGCTACCTTTAAAGAAGTAATCTTCCTCTCTGAAATTATCAGAGCAAATTACATTATGCTTTTTTGGCTCAAATTGATCCACATCAATATCTGCCCGATGTAAAGGCAACAGCCATTTCTTTTTCATTTCAGGTTCTGTTGGTACCCGAAGAAAGCTGACAGGGTGGCCACATTTGGTCTTGCCAGATGTGTTGGCACACCCAATAGCCATACAAGTTGGCATTCCCAAAACTATGTCCTGGACAACTTCAAGGTAAAAGCAGAAATGGAGCTCAGATTCTGACAACAAGCCCAAATGGAGCTGGTGAAAAAAGACAGGCAATACAGTCAAGTGCCACAATCTCCAGATAAACTCTGGCTGTACACCATGGGCTGGATATTCAAACTGCGCCCAAAAAGTGCACAATAGCAGGTGGCTTTAAGTCCACTAACCATGCAATAGGCGCCGATATTCAAAAAGGAGCAAGCCAAATTGCGCCAACAGCTAACGTCTGAATATCGCACAACCATAGCGCAACTAGGAAGGGGAAGCTGAGCAGATAGGATGCGCTATGGCACAACAAAGGCTGCCCAGCTGAGCAGCCCAGAGGCACCATAGCACAAGCAGGGAGCCCCCCAGCAGCAGAGCAATGTAACTGCACAACCAGGGAGGTAGGTAGGGGCCCACCACCCATGCTACAGATGGGCACAGGAACACACAGCAGAACTGACAATGCGCCCCCACACCCTAAGCACAGCACAACTGGGGAAGGGCTGGAATATCCACCGGCCCATGGGGACAAGCAAACAAAGCACAGCTGGGCCATGGTGCCCCAGCACACCCACCGCAAGCTGAGACTGCCACACAGGAGGGCGGACCACCCCATGCCACACCAGCCCCCAGTGCACAGCACACCCTGCACCGTGACCCCAAGACACCCCATGAGCAGTGACCACCACTGCAGGAAACCCCATGCACCACCACCCCACTGTCACACTGCAACCTCGTGTACCACAGAACCATACAAGCCAGACCCATCATGAGCACCCAGCAGTGGGTGGCAGCACAGCAATGCAACAACAGCAGACACAGTGCCAACATGCACAATCCCCTGAGGCACAGCTGAGAGACTGACCATGTGTCGGCACAAGAGGTACTCCACACGGGAAAGGGCATGCCCCTGACACCACCACCATTGAGACAGCACCCTGCACAGTAGACAAGTGTCACATCCCGACCCACCACGAGCCACAGCAGCCAGCACAGACACCCACAGTGGAGCGTGGAAGCATGCAGCACACCGGATGCAACACAGTGCAGGGGCAAACACACACCCATACCCATGGGGACACTAACACAGGGATGCAGAAGTGTGGCAACCAAGCCCCTAGTGTGGGCCCATGAAAACTGTGCACACACAGCCTGCAGTCCTCCATGGCACAGGTGTGACACCCACCCTGTGCATGAACTGTGGTCCTGTACGCCACCAGCATATGCCTGGAGCACAAGTCACAGACAGTGGTGCACAGGCCCTGCAACACACACATGCCACAGCATGGAGGTGGGACAGCAACTGTGGAGGCCACAGTGTCACCCGAGGCAAACATGCACCACACCAGTAACAGGAGGCAACCCAGCATTGTGACGGTCACAGTGGATGACCTGCAGGGACAGCCACCACTGACAAGGCAGCAGACCTCGCAGGCTACAGACATGCAAGGGTGTCAGCTGCACAGGCCAAGGATGGGTTGACAGGGGCACAATGGACACAGAGCATGCACCATGGACCACTGCACACAGTAATGCAATGCACAGGGAACAACACACACACCACAGACACTGACTGATAGCCACTCCCACACCAGAGACACTTCCCCACGCACACATACACATACCCATGACTGAACCACCTCAGATGCCATGCACACCACTGCAGCTGAGCACCTATAGCCAGCTGCAAATCAGAGACCACCACAGTATTCATATCAAAATATTTGTATTCAAAAACATATCAAAAATAACTATATACAACTATGTACAAATGTGGGGGGAGGGACAGGAACAAGGTGGGGGTGGGTGAGGCGAGGGTGAGCTATATGGGAGAGGTGGGTGGGGTGTGAGGGTTGATCAAAGGGGGGTAGTTGTAGGCAGGTTGTGCAGATGTCAGTGTCCAGCCTGGTCCTCCTCTGCCTGGGGCTGTTGCCTGGGCCGCCTCCTCCTCCTGACCCCATGTTGCTGTAAGTCCCTCAATATGGACAGGGACTCTTGTGCCACCTGCAACAGCTCCTGGACAGCCTGCTGGATCCGCAGGTGTATCTGCACACCTAGGACGAGGGATCAGAGTCAATAGGTGTGACTGTCCATCCCTCTGCAGCCCACCCATTATGCATGGCATACAGCCATGTGCCATGCTCCTGTGATGGTGTGCGCCCACCCACAGTGACCATGTCCACAAGACATGCCCAACCAGGCAGCAACAGCCATGTGTACCACTGCACACCCACAGCCCATGTCCAGCACAGCACAGCCAGGCCGTACAGTAGCGTGGCTGTCGGTGCAGGCAGTGCCACAAGCCATGTGCCCAGTCGCCATGGACCACCGATGACGCACCCCAGACATGCAGTGCCACTGGACAGTGCCTGACTGTCACATGTCGCGTGCATGGCAGTGGTGTCCATGGATGGTGGCCATGCCCTGCTTCCCACCCTGTCACACAGCATGCAATAGCAATCATGGTGTCATGGCACTCACCCTCATCGGGACGTTATTGGCATTGGAGTTGGTCTGACAACCCCAGTGCAGCGTCCTCCTCCCTCTGCAGCTCCACCATCCGCCTCCGCTCGGCCACACCTGTAGGAGACAAAAGAGAGAAACACATCAGTACAAACCAAAGCAAAGTCCCCCTGCCCCAATGTGTGCCACCACCAGCTAGACCCACCCACCCCATACCCTGTAAACACCACCACAGCCAACCCTAGACTATCCCTCCCCTATGTGCTGGACACATAAGACAGTGTTACCCATATGGATGAAACAAGTGTGTAGACGTATCACCCACCTGGACGAGGCACCATGCCCCTCCTGGCACTCGACCGCTGACGGTCCGGCTCCCTCCTTCTAAGGTCCCTGTACCGGTGCCTGCACTGTTCTGCTGTTCTCCTGTGGCCAGTGGCCACCTCCAGGTTAGTGGCCACCTCTTGCCAAACCTGGGTCCTGGCCCTGTCCAGTTCCTCCTCGCCAAAGAGTGGGCCATAATGTGGCTCCACAATGGCCACAAGGTTGACCAGCTCAAGGGCACTCCATTCAAAATCAAAAACTCAAATCAAAATTTATTTATAAAGCGCTTTTCAAGAAATCAAAGCGCTAATACAAAACAGAGATAAAACATCAACACTAATAAATAAAAACATAAAAACAGTAAAATAACCATAAAATAAACTAACCAAATGCCAGCAAAAATAGATAACTTTTCAGGGATCTCTTAAATACTTCCACGGACAGGCACTCTCTAATCTGATGAGGTAGAGAATTCCACAGGGTTGGGGCCATAAAGGAAAAAGCCCTTGCCCCAGATGATTTATAACAGACCCTAGGAATCTCTAGCAATCCTAGCCAGTGGAGCGGAGTGGGCGGAGAGGACGATAGGGACAAAGGAGATCTTGCAGGTAGCCTGGTCCCTGGCTGTGAGGGTCTTATAGGTCAGCAATGCGACCTTGAAGGTGATTCTCCATGGCTGGCAGCCAGTGCAGTTGCGCACAGGTGTGACATGACAAGTTCTTGGTAGCCCTGTCAGCAACTAGCTGCCGTGTTCTGCACCAGCTGCAGGCGGCGGAGATCTACCCCGCAACCCTAGATATAAAGCATTACAGTAATCAAGGCGGAAGAAACAAAGCGTGAACCAGCACAGGAAGGTCATCATGTGGAACAAGGTGTTTTATCCGGGCGATATTCCTCAGATGGTAAAAGGAAGATTTGACAGTGGCCGACACCTGCATCTTTAGTGTCAGTGCACTGTCAAAAATAACGCCCAGATTTCGCACCTGTTCAGAAGGTCTTAACTGGGTATCCCCTAATAAAAGATCAGAGGGGACCCCAGGAGTCAACTTCTTTATGTAATGACCCAGGTCAATGACTAAAACCTCAGTCTTATCCGGATTTAACCTCAACCAGTTCGCACTCATCCAATCCTGAATCTCAGCGAGGCAGTTGTTAAAAACCGAGACAGCATCATTTTGTTCGGGTACAAAGGACATATAGAGCTGAGTGTCATCTGCATAGCAGTGAAAACTCAGCCCATAATGCCTTATAATGTCTCCCCAACGGTAGCATGTACACCATGAACAACATGGGAGAAAACACAAGAGCCCTCGGCACCCACAAGACAGAGCAAAGGGGCAGAAGAAAAAATCCCTGAAACTACCCTTTGACTTCTGCCTGTGAGGAAAGAATGGAACCATCTGAGGACTGTCCTGACAGTCCACAAAGTAACGCAGGCGATCCAGCAGCATCTCATGGTCCCGGTGTCATGCAGAGATCAAGAAGAACCAAGATCGAACGGCTCTTCTGATCTCTTGCTATTAGGAGATCATTAAATACCGAACTAATGCAGTCTCGGTACTATGCCTCTTCCTGAAACCGGACCGGAGAGAATCATAGACTTCATGGGTGGTAAGAAAGTCATCAAGCTGTAACGCGACTACTTTCTCAATAACCTTGCCCAAAAAGGGCAGGTTAGAGATCGGTCTGTAGTTAGCAAGGCAGTCGGGGTCAAGGGAAGGTTTCTTCAAAAGGGGTGTCACAACAGCCCCTTTCAGGGACTCTGGAAACACCCCTTGACCCAAAGAACTCCAGACTATCCTCGCAAGGATTGGTCCAATCGCATCCATGCATCCCACAAGGAGGCGCGTAGGACCAGGATCCAAACTACAGCAAGTCGGTCGCAGACCTTGGACAATCTTCATGATATCCATGATCGCTGGCTGGCCGAAGTCCATCCAGACAGGCCGAGGACGTGTAACCCCATGTTGGTCACTGCAATACTCGTTTGAACGCATGCTGCGGATCTCCAGTCTGATTGACGACACCTTATCATCAAAGAACCGAGCAAACTCATCACACTGTATTTGTGAAAAAGCTCTCCGATTCCGCAAACAGGCTGGATTGCACAGTCTGTCGACGGTCCGGAAGAGCTGAGCAGGTCGGTTTCTTGATGCGAGTTATCTCCTGGACAGAATTCTGCCTTCTTATGGAGATTACTGATTGATAGTCCACGTAATGGGCCATCAATCTAAGTCTGTCATCTTCCAGGCCGGATTTCTGCCAACAGCGCCCAATCTTCGCCCCTTCCTCCTCAACTCCTCAAAGTCCCATCAAACCAAAGGGATCGAGGAGGAGGAGAGGAGCAACACGGACAAGCCAATGGAATCCAGTGCCCTCAACACCATATTATTATAGTGCACTACTAAGGCATCTGGTTCCCTGCACTCCATCGGCCAACTCGATAAGGTCCAGCACCGCCATCAGACCCTCTGGGGTAACTCCCCTCAAAGGCGGTACTGGACCATCTCCAAGGAGGGTCTCATAGGGGTCAAGGATTGAACCTTACAGAGTGATGGTCAGACCACCCAATTGGTTCCACCACCAGTCCCGAGATCTCCATACCCAAGGTGAACACTAAATCCAGAGAATGACCATGAATATGGGTAGCAGCGGTAACCACCTGTGTGAAGCCCAACAAACTCATTAGTTGGAGAAAGTCTTGACCAAACTGCGAGAGTTCATCGTCGACCCAGGCATTAAAGTCCCCAATACCAGATCGACAATGAAGTCTGCGACTTCTAGCAGAAAAACTTTCTCGCCACCGGGTGGACGGTAAACGAGCAGAATTCTGCAGCCCACACCTGCTCCCATGATACATTCAAAGGATCCAGAGGACACCATTGGAACCTCTACAAGGCCCAATTCCAATTTAAAACAAATAGCGACCTCCCCCACCCCTACGATCCAACCTCGACAATGTATTATCAGTACCAGCTGGAACAGCTGACTCCAAGATAGAGCCAGCATTTCATCCAGCTAGGTCTCGGTAATGCATGTCAGGTCAGATGATTCAACAAAATCAGCAATTATTGCCGTCTTGTTTTTTATTGACCTGGCATTGCATAATAATGCCCGGGTTGGATGAGAGGCCCTGGAGGAGCAGGCTATGTGCCCACTATTCGTGGAACCCTTGGGTATGGGAACCAGGCAACACACTCCCATATCCTGGACCCATTGCGCCCCAGGCGCCTCCTCGACCTCACCGTCTCAACTGCCCACCGCTACCCCCATAGCCAGGGACCCCGCCCCTCTCCGCCTCCGCACAATCCCCAAGGCACGGCAACGCCTATAAACTTCGGGCTGTAACAGGGGGCAATCAAAAGGGCGCAGGTCCCTCAGCCTAGAGGGAGAGTAGTGCCTGTCCATGGATATTCGATCCCAACACATAACTATATAGATCTTCAAGAAGCTCTTAAAACCACTTTAATATAAACGTTGTCAATACCAGCAACAAATCCAAAATAATAAAAACAATAATACACTTTTTCATTTAACCAACTCCAAAAATAAAACAAATCTGGACAAATTTTTCACAAATTCCACTGAAAAAGAAGTCTATAGCAGTTCAAAGCAAAATCACAGTGCTTCTAATCCATGCTTTTACTAGAACAGTAAAAGATCCCACAGAGCTCTCACCCCTGGGGAAACTGTCCCATGGCCTATCTCTCACATAGGCCAAACGGAAATGTTTTATAGTTCTACCATATACTCCTAGAGTAGAAGTCAATCTGCAAAAAATTAGTCCGGCTATTTCGGGGGATATAATCTATCAGTCAGTAGAAGGAAAACTGTCCCTATGGTCGTCCCCCAATATATCCTCCCGGGAGACCAGCCTATAATTGGACTTGTATGAGCAGGTTCTCCAATCTACTCCAACAATAATCCATAGACCACAGGTGCCCCAGGCCCATCCTCCGATAGCGCTCCACGAGCTCCTATGGCAGCTGTTCACCCTGGAAAACCACACCGGGTTCAAACCAATGTTTTAATAAACAGAGGGAGTCCCCCTGATCGTCCCCCAAGGTGCCGCTGGAGAGATTGATTAATATCTGAAATTCACACTAGCAGGCTCTCCAGCCTGCCAGCTATGAAACAGACAGCACAGATACCCTGGGGCCGTCCTCCGACAGCACCCCCTAATCTGCCCAACCACCCCAACGGACTACCCTGGGTTAAGATCAAAAAAAAAAAAAGACTGACAGACTCACCCACTTCCCAATGGTGAAAAAATCCCTAGATCACAGATGCAGAAACAAAGCCAGATTTTCTTATTCCAAAAAGGTAAGCCCAGTCTCTAGTTTCAGGCACACCAAGGCATAAGCAGATCCAGGGAGATAATAAATAGCAGGATCAAGTTAGCTCCAAAGTAAATTCCTCACTGAAATGCCTCCGGGCGAGGAAATTCATGCATTACAAAAGTCAATATTTCTCGGCAAATCCCCGAGAAAGAGTGAGTTCTAAACTGTCTCCCTTTCCAGCTTGCAGGCCCAGGTCTCTCATATCCCATAAAACGACGGGACACCAAAAAGATACAAAAACCCAAGAATCTGGGTCAGAAGGCAGTCCCGGGCCACAAACAGCCGTCCACCAACACCAACACAAACCCGAAAAACAGCAAAAGGTGCAGGCTCCTCGACAAAGGCACTCGCAGTCCAGAAGAGAATCCAACGAGTTCAGAGCTCAGAAACAGATCCTCGGACAGTCCCTCCCTTAGTCCGAATCAGAGTCTGAGCTTATCACTAAGGGACATCTTCTTTTACCGTTATCAAAACGGTCCCTTGCAGAGACTACATACGGGAGCTTCAGGAAAAGCGACAGTCACAGACTAAACATCCCCGAGGTCACTCTCCAGCAGGCGATCTATCGACATCCACAATACTCCCGTAGGATCCCAAACCGGAGAGCCACACAGACCAAAACACTGAACACGATGCAAACAGCAGCCCGAATCCAACAAAACGCAAATAAACAAAATAAAATATAAACGGACCAAAACAAAATGAACTAGAAAACAGACCAAAAATAAAACAAATTGAGGGGCTCTCCTGCGTGCCATCTCTACCGCTATAGTAGGCAATATGGCGCTCTGCAGCGCGGCACCCCACGTGGAAGTGCTGCGCGGTACAGCGCCGCCATCCCCTATCGCGCTGTCACTGAACAGCACGATAGAGGTGCAGCCATGCATCGGACGATAGCGCCAAGGGGGCAAAGGTCAGGCACAAGGTCATGGGTCTCACGCAAGGCCACGCACAGTGCCATTGGGCGTCCTTCGTCTAGCATGATTGGTTGCCTGTGTGCCATTGCCACAGCGAACTATTGTGCAGTTGTGCCACAGTGCCATGTAGTGACCCTCGCCATAGCGCCACTGGCACAATGGTGGCTGTGCCCTGAATTGCCTACCACACACAGCACATCATCAGCACAGCAGACGTCTGCATAAGCTACCTGAGCATGTGCAGTGCGGTGTACTACACATGCCACAAACTGCGCCATTGGCTCAGCATGTTCAACACAATTGCGCAAAGTGCAAAAGCATGATATTCAGCTGTCATATGCAAATCCTCCGATCAGCCATGCAATGGCGCAGCAGCTCGATTTGCATCTCATTAAAGTTGCTCCTCACCTAATTTGCATGGATTGTGCTATAAAACTGTGACACTGTTCTTCAGTGGCCATATTCGGTTACTGCAGTTTATTGGTGAGTTGCATGCTGTGTGGTGTTCTGGATTGTGGAATCAGGGACTTGCTTTGTACTGCACAGTCACAGGTAACCACTGTCATCCATACAGGCTGAATAATGACCAAGCGAGGACTGGGTGAGGAGGACAACGATGGTGGGCGGAAGAGGAGGCCCAATTTCACCAAGGCCGAGACGGAGGCACTCTTTGAGCCCTACATCGATCAGGAGCCACTGCTCAGTGGACGGCGGGGCACCCCTCAGGTCCGTGCTGCTGCATGGGAGGGGGTGGCACGTGCCGTCAACCTGCATGGCAGCCACCATCACTCTGTGCAGGAGTGTAAGAAGAAGATGGGTACCGACAGGAGGAGGGTGAAGGAGAAGGTGGCTGCCATCAGGGCGGCACGTGCTGCAACAGGCGGGGACCAGCCAGAGGTGGTACAGCTGACACCGGCAGAGGACAGGCTCACTGCAAGCATGCAGCGCAGTGCCATTGAGGGCATTCCAGGAGGTGGCTTCCAGACAGGTGGTAGCCCATCACTGCATGGTACGTCATGGTCTGTCGGGGGGGAGGGTAGATCACATGCACTAATGTGACCTTACTTTTTGTTACAGATCCTGCACATCTGCAGGGGTCAGTGGTGGAGGGCCTGTCCACTGCGGACAGTCATCTGGAGTTGGAGGAGGGACCATCCACCTCCGCAGGTAGCCGATGAGCATTGCAACAGTGGGTCCGCCTGGCTGTCAACACTGACGTCGTTGAGACAGGTGTGGGGGAGGCCCTTCCTGTGTCTCAGTGTTCTGGCATCCAAGGATGCCAGCGCTGTGGCTGTGGCTGTGGCTGTGGCTGTGGCACAGACCTCCACCAATGATGATGACACGACCGTTATGGGCAGTGACATGTGTGTGTCATGGAATGGACACACAGCAGGCCAGCTCATGCCCATGGACCTGGCTGGTTCCAACGTGTGTGCCAGCGTGTCAGCACAGTCCCAGGCTGTGCCTGTCAGCACCAGTGGGGCAGCACCGGTGGCTGGTCAGGACAGTGGCACTGTTGCGGCCACAGCGGCGGAACAACCGATCCCTTGGGCACAGCAGGCAGAGGGGCAGCAGCAGCAGTCTCTCACTGGGACTGTGGGTTCAGGGTTCAGCGGTGGCATCTGTGCACCGCCTGTGGACTTGCCCATACCTGGTCCTGGTGAGCAGCACCCACCCTCAAGGGGTGCTGAACATCAGGCCCTTCCATACCCTGAGGGACAGGATGCTGAGGTGGCAGACGACCTCTTTGATGAGTGCACCCACCTACTGCAGGCATCAGTACAGCAGCAGATGCAGCTTGCAACATCCATGGAGGCACTATGTGTGGCTCTGGAGCGGGTCAAGGAGCAACACAGCAGGGACACCAATAGGATCCTGTCACAGATTGTCCAGTTGCGGGAGGATGTGACCACTGCCATTGACAGGCAAACACAGGCGTTGGTCGCTGTCATGGCCACAATGGGCACACAGTCAGGTGCCCATGTGTCGCTCACACAGCACAGTTTGCTATCCACTCCGCATTCCCAGAGTCGTGCGACACCCACCCTGTCGACGCCGGATTCAGCTGTGGGCATCCCAAGCACTCCTGGTGCAGGTATGTTCGGTGTGCTGCAGACCCCTGTGCGGGCACGGTCGCATTCATGCAGTGGAACCCCTGGTGGACCATCGGTGCCACCCCATGAGGCCCGTGGTCAGCCTGCCAGTACTGCTGGGTCTCAGCGGGGCCGCCAAATGCATCCGAGGTGGATGTGACACTGTGCCGCAAGACTGACCTGTCTCCCAGCGCAGGCACTGTCTGGTGCTGCCCTGTGTGCATTGTGTGTTTCAGTGGGCAGTGCACCAGTGGGTGCCCGGCCCTGCACGCAGACACATGGTCCACCTGCACACCCTCCCAACTGCTGTCCACCGGTATGTGTGCATGATGATGCCTGCATTGCGCTGTACACCAAAGTGCGATGGTGCCCAGCATCTGACAAATGCACATAGACAGTCAGTGGATGTGGTGACCTGTGGACATCTGTGTTGCTAGTGTTTGTGTTCCGGCTCTGTTTTGCACCTGATCCCTGTGCACTTTGTGCCTATTGTGTGTGCGTGCGTGTGTGTGTGTGTGTGTGTGTCCATCCATGTGGCGTGTTACTGTTCACCCCTCCCTGGTTGTATGTGTGTGCTTCTGTGCCCTGCCACATCCCTTGCCAGCATGCACCCCTGGTGTGTTTCCATGTGTGTATGTGGGTTGTGCCCTAGCCACTGGTGGTTGCACATGGCCCCATGACTTACCTGTGTTGGCTGAAGTGCTCCTCTGTGATGGTGTCCCGGTGCAGCTGTGCCAGCCGGATCTGTCGGGGGTCCCATCGGCCAAGGGGGGGCTGCCCATCCCCATCATCACTGGCGTCACCGTCGTCCCCATCGCTGTCCCCCTCTTCCACCTGTACGGCTATCCCACAGTCTTTGACTATGTTGTGCAGGGTACAACAGGCCAGGAATATCCCACAGGCCTTTGAGTGGCTACACTGTAGGGCACCGCCAGAGGTGTCCAGGCAATGGAAATGCGTCTTCAGTATCCCAAACACCCGCTCAATGACGTTGCATGTGGTGGCATGTGCCTCATTGAAGCGTTGCTGCGATGGGGTCATGGGCCGCCAGTAGGGTGTGAGCAGCCAGGGATGGAGTGGGTATCCACTGTCACCTGTGTCGAGACAGTGGAGGTTAGTGTCTTGTTCAGGCTCAGACTGCCCCAAACCCTGTGGGCCACACCCATGGCACCTCTGGCTAACCCCCCCTTGCCCATGATTTGTCAGTTCTACATACATACTCACCCACTAGATGACCTGTGGGGATGTTCCCACTCTCAAATCAATGGCACAGTGCCGATTGGTGCCAGATGAAGGAATCATGTGCTCCCCCAGGGTGCGTGGCACAGACATTGATGATGCGCCCACTGGCATCACACACCACTTGGCAGTTGACACTGGCATATCCCTTCCAATTCATGTAGGCGGCCCCATCGGGGCCAGGTGATGTGTAGATGGCCACATGGGTGCAGTCTATCACCCCTAGCATGCCAGGCATACGTGCTACCCTGTGGAACTCCTGTATGTTTGCTGTGCACTCCGCCGCGCTGCTGGGGAAATAGATGTACTCCGCAGCATGTGGCAGCAGTGCACTGAGGAATTGGGTGAGGATGCGTGATGTGGCCGACTGTGTTATGCCTGTGGTATCCCCTGTTGGTCTCTGGAAGGTACCCGTGGCGAGCAAGCACATGCAGGCTGTTACCTTTGTCTCCACTGACAGAGCATGACTCCATCGTGTGGGTGCCTGCATCACATCACTGCACAGCTCACAGAGCCGTCTCAGTATTGCCCTGTTCAGGCGGTACTGGCCCACAATCTCAACATCTGTGTACAGCTCAAAGTTGGTGCGGGCTCGGTACTGCCTGTTGGGGGCATGCCGCTGACGGGCCCGTCTATGACCACGTCCCCCTGCAGCATGCCTTCTCACCCCCTCATTATGGCATCCATGTGGAAGGTGGCACTGTCCATGTCCCTGGCTTGTGTTTCCTCCCCAGCTGATGTTTCTTTGTTCCCCCCGCTGTCCTGACTGCTACCTCCCCTGCACCGGGTACACCTATTGGCCTCTGCACTCTGTGGCCCCACACACCTTCCCTTGCCCCTCTTCTGTGGTGTGGTTTCCCTAGCCTTCCCTCTTTCTCCCTGTTTCTCTGTGCCTGTCTCTGACTCATGTGGCTTTCCTGTAGCGTTCTTGCGCCTCTTCCTTGCTTCTTTTTATTTTGGCTCATTTCTACTATGGCGCAACTTCCGCCTGCTCCACTGTTGCGCATTGCGCAAGTCTTTGAACATCGCTCTGCGCCCTTTATGCATGGTTCCACCCCCTTCGGTTGCGCATGCCTTCATTATCATTGCGCTGTTGCTCAGTATGCTTTCAGTGGCGCAACTGCCTCCTGCTGAATATCGCAGAATGGCGCATTTTCTGACTTGCGCTGGCACAACCCTATTGCGCATTGTGCAACCCTTTTGAATATCCAGCCCCATATGTAGAACTGCAATGCGCAAATACATTTGGTGAGACTACAGGGTTATCACATGGGCACTGATGCATCTAGCCACCTCACAACTTACAGCTCAATGAGAAAATCAGAATTCTCAGTGGCATGACAGAACCATGGTAACACAATGGGAATGCATGGCACTGTTGTAATATATAGTGTTGTGTACCACAAATTTCTAAATGTTACCGAGCAGAAATGACCAGAGACCATTCACAACATGTCAATACACGTATGACCTTTGACCCAAACGATCACTGTACCCAGCATGAGCAGTGACTAAATGATGGTCCAGTGGCAGCAATGTGAAGGGTAAAATAGTGCCTTGACATCAAAAAAGGCATAGTGAGTAAAGTGACAGCACTTTTAGTTTTCACAGGGTGTCCACTTTATGCATTATTAGTAAAACCGAGGTACCAGCAATACATGCTGTGTACAAAGCTGTACTGCCTGAGGATATTTTCTGGGTTTTTTTAGGGTGGGGGGCTGCAGGTAAGTGCTGTGTGCAAATACTAATTTGGAACACCATACTGCCAGAGGATGTGTTATGGTTGGGGAGGAGGAGGCTGTTGTGAAGTACTTTGTTGAAAAAAAAACTTTACAAGACCATACTGGCTGAAGATGTTTTATGGTTTGAGGATGGGGGGGGGGAGTTGGAGGCTACAGTGAAGTACTGTATAGAAATTGTTAAGAACCCGATCAATTATGTAGCAATGACGTGAACTTTGAGGAGGTGGTATATATGGTTCCCTAAAAAGGACTTCATGATGACCGGGAGTGCGTGCAGCTTGTCATACTCGTGCACTACAACAGCGACATGTGAGGTGACTGCATGAGCGTGGGAGGAAGAAAACACATGAACTTGCTCCAGACATTCTTTCGTTGTGGCCGCAAATGCAAGATGGGACCTCACAACACTGCACAGGATGGTACAGATCACATACAAACCTGCAGAAAGAAAATAAAAACAAGGTTAGTTTATGTGCTTTTCACCAGACACACCAACACATTTGGCAATTTCTGACCCTTCAGTGCTTGAATAGAAGGATTTCAAGAGTTTCCCTTCAAAAACATAAAATGTGGTGAGAAACAAAAAATGTTCAAAACTAGAACCCAGGCCCCCTTCCAAACTACTGTCCTTGAATTCTGCAGCTTGTTATTGTTCTGTATGGTGAAATGGAAGGGTTCTAGAGAGTGACACATGCTAACCACATAAATTGTAGTGAGAAAGAAATTTTCCAGACTGGGAATCAAACTGAGGCCACCTCCCAACTGCTATCCTGGTGCTTTGCTACTATGCTATCATTCCAAATGGTAAAATAGAAGTTTCTAGATGAGAGATGCATGCTAACAACATAAATTGTAGTGAGAAAGAAAAAATGTTCACAACTGGAATTGAACTCAGGACTCCCTCTCAACCACTGTCTTGGTGCTGTGCTACTGTGCTATCATTCTGCATGAGATGGAACATTTCTAGAGAGAGATACATGTGAACAGTAGAAACTATAGCGAGAAAGAAAACTGTTCACAAGTAGGAATTGAACTCAGATCACCTCCTAACTACTATACTGGCGATACTGGTGATCTGCTACTGTGGTATTGTTCCACATGGTTTGATAGAAGGTTTCTAGAGAGAGATGCATGCTAACAACAGAAATTGTAGTGAAAAGGAAAAATATTCACAATTGGGAATTAAATCCAGGCCCAAATCCAAGTACTGTCCTAGTGCTTTGACACTGTGGTATTGTTCCATATGGTGAGACAGAAGGTTTCTAGAGAGTAATGTATGCTAACAGCATAAATAGTAGAGAGAGAAAGAAAATGGGTTCTAGACTGGAAATCAAACTCAAGCCCTCTCCTAGCTAACGTCTTACTTTTCTGCCATCATGTAATCATTCCACATAGTAAGACAGAAGGTTTCTAGAGAGGGATGTATGCTAACATCATAAATGATAGTGAGAAAGAAAAAGTGTTCAAGATTAGGAATTGAACCTAGGACCCCTTCAACAAATGTCCTAATGCTCTGTCACTGTTCTGTCATTCCACAAGATAAGACAGAAGCGGTCTAGAGAGAAAGGCATGCTTACAAAATAAATTGTAGTGAGCAATAAAACACATTCACAACTGATACTTGAACCCAGGCCCAAGCCCAGCTACTGTACTGGTGCTCTGCCAAAGTGCTATCTTTTCACATGTTGAAAAAGCACATCCTGCATTGATTCCATGCCCCCCTCCCCATACACAGCTGCAGCAGAGTTTAATAATAAACTCCTTACCAACTTGAAGAAATGCTTCCCACCAAATTGCATTAAAACCTAAAGAAACCTCAAAGTCACAGTTGGAACTAATTAAGTTGACTGCAGCAAAGCAGTAACAGTTCCATGTTATGAAAGCCTGCTTCTAACCTTACTGAAACCCTATTACTGACATCAGCAATGACATCTAACAATTTTCATAAATTCCAAGACTCCCTTCAATTACTGTCTTGGTGCTCTGCCACTGTATTATCACATCTCATGGTGAAACAGAAGTGTTCTAGACAAGAAGCCTGTGCTGTGGGAAAGTACATCCTGCACTGAGTGCTGATCCCCCATACACAGCTGCAGCAGAGTTAAGTAATGAACTTTTTGTCACTTCAAATAATGCTTCCCACCAAGTTGCAACTAAATAACAGTTCAGTGTTCTGAAGGTCTACATAAACCCTTACTGAACCTCAGTCACTGATATCAGCACTTACATCTAACAATTTCTCTCATACTACATAACGTGAAGTGAGAAAGATGGGCATCAAACCTAGTGCTTCAACCTAGTACCTTCTTCAACTATAGTCTTGTGCTCTGCCATTGTGCTGTCTTTACACATGGTAAAACAGATGTTTTCTGGACAAAAGACCCATGGTATGAGAAAGCACACCCTACATTGAGTGGAGACCCAGCAGTGCAGTTTAGTAATTAACTGTTTTACCAACTTGAAGTAATGCTTCCCATCAAGTTGTGTTCAAACCTAGACAAGCCTCAGTCTCAGCCAAAACTAATAATGTGGACTACACAAAGTAACCTAGAAACATAGAATTTGATGACAGATAAGGACCCCTTGGCCCATCCAGTCTGCCCATTTCTCCCTACCAACATTGTTATCACAGACTGTGCCCAATCTATAGCTTTTTCTCCCTCCCCCTTCCTTTCCACTATGATCCCCTTGTGCTTATCCCATGCATTCTTGAACCCCAACACTGTTTTTGTCCCCACCACCTCCACTGGAAGGCTGTTCCAGGAATCCTCCACTCTTTCTGTGATAAAGTACTTCCTTCCTCACATCTCTCCTGAGTCTACCCCCCTTCAGCTTCTTAGCATGTCTCTTTGTTCTTGAGCACCTTTTCTTCTGAAAAATAATCCACTCCTGTACCTTATTTACCTCTATGAGGTATTTAAAGGTCACTATCATATCCCCTGCAACTGTTCCAGGATTTACATATAGAGGTCCTTTAGTCTTTCATCATAGAGCTTTTGGTGTAGATCCTGCACCATTTTAGTTGCCCTCCTCTGGACTGCCTCCACTCTGACTATGTCCTTCAGAAGATGTGGTCTCCAGAGCTGGACACAGTACTTTAGGTGGGGTCTTACCAGTGATCTATACAGAGGCAACACCACCTCTCTCTCTTTCTGCTGGTGATACCCCTTCCTAACAGTAACAATTCAGTTATCTGAAAGTCTGCTTCAAACCTTGCTGAAATGTTATCACTGCCTTCAGCAATAACATTTAGCAGTTTCTCTCATACTACATTAATGGTTTTATATGATAAGAGCAACTCAAAAAGAGCACCGACCACAAGAGCAACCACAATATCACTGAAAGGAAAAACTGCAATCTAAATTACATTGACCACTGCAAATAGCGATGGATGTTTATTCTTTACTTGGGGGGGCAATACAGATTAAATTGTTATGCAGGGGCTTCATCTCCCACACCCCCAAACTAATTATAATCAACTCTGAGTAGGGGTGAACACATGGGGAAGGGGAAAACTCAAGAGGGAGCTACTCGGGGGGGATTCTGCGGGTGGGAGGGAACTGGGAAACAGGACTTAGAAAAAAATATGTATTTTACTAGGAAAATGAAATTAACTCCCAACCCAGACCCGAACCTGGGTCCACCAGCTTCACGGGCCATGACCTAACCCACTACACCAGACAGCCAGCTGGGAACTACATGGCCAAACACAGCCCAATAACATTATACAGCAAGTGTACCTCACTGCTACACTCGCTACATACTAATCCTCACTATTCTTCAACACTCACTATTCCTACTGGTGGTCAAATTGAGTCGCTCAAATTGTGTCGCTCAGTTTGACTCACCCATATTATGATACCTACATAAATTATTGTGAGAAAGAAAAACTGTTCCACACTGGGGATCAAACCCTTGACCCCTTCAGCTATTGTCTTGGTGCTCTTCTATTGGGCTATTATTCCACATGATGCAACAGAAGGTTTCCAGACAAGAGACCCATGCTAAAAGAAAGTACATCCTACACCGAGTACAGATGCCCCTCCCCCCATATACAGTTGCAGTGGAGTTTAGTAATGAACATTTTGCTAACCTGAAGTAATGCTTCCCATCAAGCTGCATTCAAACCTAGACACACCTTAAGTTGTCAGCTGGAGCTAATTAGGCTGACTGCAAAAAAGTAATAATTCAATGTTCTGAAAGTCTGCTTAAAGCACTCATGAAACTCTATCACTGACATCTGCAATGATATCTAACAATTTTTTCTATTATTACATAAATTGTACTGAGAAAGAAAGAATGTTAAGCACTGGGGATTGAACACAGACTCGTGTAGGTCTGAAACACCATGCCAAGACTCAAAACTCCTATCACTGACATCCTCAGTGACATCATACTGTTGAATCAGTCAGATTAAATGTAACTTTAAACATCACTAAATACAGAAAAGAACATGCATGAACCCAAGAGGCACTTACAAGATTACGTTTGTTGGCATCTAAAAAGAAAAAGCACACCAGTATACATTGTCACCAAAAATTAAGTAATACAAAAAAATGTAACTAGCTCAATAGAACAGCAGCTGGGAGATGTTTACCTTGCCAGTGATCCAGGAACACATTCCAAGCAAAGGAAATTATGTCAGATTAGTGGGAGGATACTTACATTGTTCAAAGAGACACACTCTTCCTCCATAAGGGGTGGTGATGGTCCCCAACTGCAGCACTTTCAATCTGATGACCAATGAAGATGATGGCAATAGTGCTGCCCACTTTAACTGCACTACAGAGATAAACAAGGGAAAGACTGGGAGAAAAGGGTGCTCATGGATGGCATTCCTTTGGTCTACCTCCCCAGCTGATCTGCCCAGAGTCCAAGGATCCCTTCCTCTCCTCCTATCTCCTAAGCAGACAAGCTCCAAGGGATTCAACTGTACAGAGTTGAGCTTTGGCTGGTATTCTAGCCAGAAACTGACCCACCAATGGGGAGAATTAGGGACTTGTGCACAGCTGAAGAGTCATTGGAGCATAAATAGAATCCAAAAAAGTGCACAGATGCAATTAATATGCTATAAAATAACTGATTATTAGATAGCTATTCCATCAATCTGCCTGACCTCTCTAGAGGTCCATGATCTCCAGAACAAGTCCTTGGAATATTGAAATATTCAAATGTACCCCTCCCCAATGGTGGAGCTTACCTGTAGGCCATCAGAGGCTCAGGGTGGATTCACCATTGCTGCCTGCATTCTCCAACTTCAACTGGTATTGGGAAACAGGTGGTGAGAGGAGAGTGGAGTAGAAAATTGTCCTGCTGCTCCATGCAATTAACAAAAGGAGTGCCCTTGCACTCAAAGAGGAGGACTTCCTGGACGTTTGACCAGACAACTGCTGATGTTAACAATGCACTGGACATCTGTTTAAGCAAGGATAACGCTGGACCTCTGTTTAAGCAAGGATAACCACCATAACCAGATTACCAGCATTTTGAGTCAGAAAGTGTTTGAAATTAATAACTCTACAAGTCAATACTTGCAACAGCATGGACGTCACTAGACTGATGCATTTGACTCCAGTTCCAGACAACTAGAGTCTGGGGGTCACACAAGAAATTCTGGAAGTACTCTGGGAGTCAAAAGGGCAGTGTTCTTGGTGCCTTTTTTGCACCAATTCTAAAGCAAGAACTGCTGGTGTGAGTGACTGACTGACAGCTGCAACAGCCAATGCAGAGTCAGAATCCTTGAAACCTGTACTGTAACCTTGCCACATGCTAAGGTGGGTCTCAGGCAGTCCTGCTCAGGTATCTGGAGACAGATGTGCTGAGAAGGGAGAGCTGAAGTCCTAAATAGACTCAGAGTGTAAGGTTGCTGATGTGCTGCTAAAACCTGTTGAATTTCTCTACCAACAGAACTGCTGCTGTTTGTTGCTGAGAGAGCTGTTGCAGAGATTATCAAGGAACTGCTGCTGGGGCTTAGAGGTAGGAGATCAGCCTCTTTCTACCTCTGCTGGTGTGACTGACAGAAGGGTGAGGTCAGCAACTTAGGCTCTTGGTACCGTGGTACCCCAATAGTGAGTGCACCCTAGAGAGAGAGAAGGGAGCTTCCCAGCCTAAGCCTTAATTTGACCTTGTCTCACTGCAGTGCTGCTGCAGCTGCTGAGCTAAGGGAACTGCTAGAGAGTGAAAGCAACAAGACGCTTAGCCAAGAGACCTACCTGCTTTGCCCATTGATGTCAGCCTGCACCTTAAACCACCTATTGGAGAGTTGTTCCTGTGCCAGCATTAAAGGCATAGGTCATCAGACACATGGGTACTGGCCTAGCTAGCCAGAAACTCAGGCCTAGGTCAGACACGAGTACTGGCATAGCTAGCCAGAAACTCAAAAGACACTGCAAGTGTTAAGTTTTCCTCTTGTACAGCAATTTGTGCATTTGGATACAATTTCCCATTTGCATTGCTATTGCCTCATTTCTTAAATTGCTAGCAAAAGTCAGTCGGGTGGGTTCAATTCTTCCAAGCTTGCAGTAGATTCTGTAGTGCACCAAAGCAAGATCCCAGGCATTGCATCATCAGACCTCCAATTGCTAGTTATCCTGGGGTACACAGTAACTGTTTAGCCTGCAATAATTCAAATATTCTTGAAAGTAAAGTTGTTGCTGAGATTTGAGCAATACTGTGGGGTTGCCAGTACTGTAGGTGGGGGAACTAAAATTGGCTGAGGGATGCCATGTGAAGTGTTGGGGAGGGCCTGTTCCCAACTGTGGGGCCTGTATTGCTAAACAACTGTCAATACTGCTAATTGCTTAAACACCTTTTTCCTTTCACAAGGCCTATTGTAGTTAATAAAGTTCTGCTGGTAATTTTGCAATTTTGTGTGTGAATACAATTTATTTATTTGAAAAGGTAACATGAGCAGTAAACAGCTAATTTCCAGAAGCATCCTAGGGGAAGGGCGTACAGAAATGGGGGGATCGAGCAAGTCAAAACGATAAAAGTACATACAGTGCAGAACAAATACATACAGTGTTGTGCAATTACAATGGAAAACAATTACCAAACAATCAACAACATAAGTGCAAATCAGATACATGCAGTGTTGTGCTAATGCAATGCAGTAATAATCAGTATGAGGCACAGAAGTTCATGTAAACAGGGAGTGGTATATACATAGTGAAGCCAAGATATAGGGGGAGAGAGAGGAAGATATAGTCATCGGGGGGGAGGGTGGCAATGGACACTAGGCAGATAGCACTGGTACCATTAGGCAGTCATAATCGTAGCGTAGATAACACAGGTAACTTTATGCAGTCATAGTTAAAATGTAGATACAGGAAAGGTATGGGGCCAAGGGAGGGGTGAGGAGGGTAGGAGAGTATGGTGGGTCGGGCTGACAGAGAATTGCTAGGGAGAGATGACTATATAAGGTACCAATCCAAGCATTAAGGATTTAGATGTAAGGATGGTATGTGAGGAGCAGGACTCAGGGAGGTGTTAGGTGTAGATATCGAGTAGTGTGAATGGTAGCAGCAATGTGGTGGCGAGTAAGTGCAGGTCAAGGTCAGAAAAGCCAGTATTTAAGAGTAAGAGTAGCAAAGTGCTCAATGAATTTTCGGAGTGGGGGAAACGTACAGAAGGTAGGGGAGGAGGGCTGGATGGGAGAGAGGAGTTACTGCATGAGAGGTGGGGAGGGGGAAGCAAGAATGACCACCCTATGATGCTGAAAGCACTATGAGAGGGGGGAGGGGGCTAGGAGGGAGAGAGTGTGGGCAGGTCAGGAACTAAACCCCAGGAACTGAGCCCCTTTCAGGATGCTGAGAACCCTGCAAGGGGGCATGGCCCTGGAGAGGGTAGTGGGGAGAAGCGAGGAGGGGGGCAGGAGGGGGGTGGATAAGGGTAAGGGAGCATTAGTTAGAGGTAGCAGGGGAGGCAGTGGGAAAGAGTGGGTGGAGGGGCAGAAGGGGTAAGGTGGGCATAGTAGATGGGGTATTATGGGAGAGAGGAGTTAGGTGCAGATACAGGGATGGACAGAGTGCTTACGGAGGAGGTAGGAGAGAGAGAGGGCCGGGACTGGGCAGAGTGGATTTCTAGGGGAAGGGAGTTCCAGATTACAGTGATACTGTAGGAGAAGGCGGTGAGGCCAGATGATATGCACTGATGAGGGAGGGCGAGAGTCCTATGGGTGGAGGCATGAATGGAATATTAGTGATCATATTATTGTAAGTGTACCAAATTGTGTTTTTGCCATGTCTAAGTATTGACATTGGTTATTCTAAGGGTAGTGTTCATAAACTGGGAAAGTGGGTTGATACTGCACCTCAGCAAGCAGTATTGCACATTTAACCCAAATGACTTATCTTTTTAGGCCATTTTGGGATCACTCAGTAGCTCTAAAAACAGTCAACCTTCCCTTGGACTTTTGGAAGTATCCTTCTGAAAGCCCAATGGAGCTTGAAACCTTCCACCATGATCGGCCACTGTGGAATAACAGCTGCACTATTTCAGCTGTTACTTCTGCATTCCAGGGCATGAACTACACATGCACGACTCGCACGCATGTAATTTGCTGGCTGTGTCATGTTCGACATCCGACCTTGTAGACCATCATCTCCTTCTCTCCACGCTTCAATATTTTGGCTGTGCCCCTGGACCCACAGCCTGGTTCCATAGCTACCTCACTAACAGGGCCCAATCCATGCTCATAGGCAAAGTTGCCTCAGCTTCCCTTCCTACAAGCACCGGAGTTCCCCAGGGATCAATTCTCAGCCCCCTTCTCTTCTCCATGTTTATCAATGCACTACCAGCCAAGAGACTAAACTGCAATGTGCTCCTTTCCGTGGATGACCTAGTCCTGTACCACTGCGATAAGTCCCTGGAATCCATCTCCTCCACACTCACTGACAGCTATGGGGTGGCTGAAAGCTGGTTCACATCCAGAAAACTCCTAGTCAATGAGAAAAAGAAGAAGACCATGCTCTTTGAATCCAAGCCTTTCTTAAACAAGGCCGCCAGATCTAACGCCACCCTCACCATATGTACGACCGCAGGCCCCCCACTCGATCGAGCAGGTCACCTCTTTCAAATACCTTGGTGTTACCCTCGACTCCTCCCTCATATTTAATGATCACACAACTCTGACCATAAGAAAGATTAATCAGAAACTAGGTGCGGCATACTGCGCAATTCACCTACTTTCACCTGAAGCTTGCCTCGCCATTGCGCAAGGCAACCTTCTCCTCTCCTGGACTACTGCACCCCCATCTGCTCACTCATGTCCATAAAGCAACACTCCCACCTAAACATGGCATATAATGCTATCTGTTGCTTTGTTCTCAAAGCCCCCTCATTAACCCACCACTGCACACTCTACCAGTCCCTAGGTTGGCTCCCTCTCCGGGACTATGCTGCTGGCTGCCTCGTGGACAGTGCTCACAGAATTAACCAGCTATCCCCCTATGCTCCCCTACTCATAATAAGAGCAGCCACTAGACCCCTTAGGGCTTCCTCCATTCCAACCCTTGAAGTTACTCGTGTCTCTACAGCAATGGGCAGCAAGACTTTCTCTGTAGCTGCCCCCACCCTCTGGAACAGTCTTCCCACTTCCATTCGTACATATCCATCCCATGCATCTTTCAAATCTAACCTTAAGGCTTGACTACTGGAAGAGTCCACCTGCAAATGCTTGCTGGGCTGCGCGGAAACCCATAAGCCACCATAAATCTACCATAACTGTAGCTATTACGCCCTTCCCCCTTCTTTTCCCCTGCCCATTGCCCCCTACTCTCCTGAGGACTACCAACAATCATGACTCTCATGATGACTCGCACAACCTACCTGACAGGCTCCCTGTACTCGGCCTGCTCCGGCAATCTGCCAGGACAGGAGTGTCTACCTAGACTAGATTGAAAGCAGTCTGCCAGTTTCAAACTGTTCCTTTATCTAGTTTGTGCAAATATTTAACTAGTCTGTGCATATGCTTAACTACTTCTCCTCTGTATCTCTGCCTGTATTATCTGCCTAATGCTACCTCCATGTCTGTATACATTATGTAAATAATGACTGTTTTCACTGTCCATAAGTGTTGTATTGACTGTATACTATAATGTAAATTGTGTCCACTGCTGTTTTTTCCTGTATTGCCACCTTGTGGCCCAGGTCATGACTGAAAATGGTCCACTGGATCAGTGTACTGACCTGGTTACCAAAAACATAAATAAATAAATAAATAAATGTAGTGAATGGCAAAATGCCATTCACTGCAACTGCATATGTGCGAGTGCCACGTATGTACAGTTGCGTTGCCGCCGCCAGCACCAGCAACAAGGAAAACCATCTCGCACCCTCCCACTGCTGCTGTCCTCCCTGATCCCTCTGTTCCCATCTCCGCGCTGACATCGGGGTCTCCACTACCTGTGTCGGCATTATGTAGCCCCCCCACTCATGTGGCACACTGGGAGCCCACCCCAGTGTGCCCAAATGTATTTTTTTCCCTGCCAACATTGTGGTCCCCAATCCCCGTGACAGCATTATGTAGCCCTCCCCACACTCATCTGGCACACTGGGGGCTCACCCCAGTGTGCCCAAATGTATTTTTGTCCTCTGCCCCCTGCCGAGATCGGGATGCCCAATCCCGTGTCGGCATCATGAACTCCCACACGTAGACACTGGGAGCCCACCCCAGTGTGCCCAAATATATTTTTCCCTGCCAACATTGTGGTCCCCAATCCCGTGACAGCATTATGAGCCCCCACACTCATCTGGCACCTGGGGACCCACCCTAGTGTGCCCAAATGTATTTTTCTCCCCTGCCCCTGCCGAGATCGGGATGCCCACATACCCGTATCGGCATCATGTACCCCCCCACACACATGTAGCACACTGGGAACCCACCCCAGTGTGCCCAAATGTCTGTTTTTTTTTGTTTCCTGTAAATAAAGAAAACAGTCCCCAATGTGTTTTCTTTATCTGTAAAAAGAAAATGGTCCCTCATCATCGCTTCCAGTACACTCCCCATCCCCACCCTCCCACTGACACCACCTTCTGCACCCCTTACCCCATACTTACCTCAGAGGTCGGCACCATCTTCTCTGGACTGGGACACGTCTGCACTCTTCAAAGCCAAACCGCAAATTGAAGAATCAAGAATCAAAGGTAAGTGTGCTATAATGCCATTCAATGGGGGTTTCAACTTATGTTGAGAAATCAGCCATTTTTTGGAAATTTGGCCCAAAATTTTCGGCATGGGGTTCTTGTGACCCCACCTAGTGAAAACTGTCACTGTCTTTTCATTACTCAGTCCTGAAAAGGTGATTTTGTGGCCGTGGTGCAGAATCACCTTTTGGGACCGATTCATGAAATGACAGTGGCACTGTTCATGAGGTGGGGTCCCAAAAGGCCCATGCTGCAAATTTGGTGAAAAAATTCCAAAAAATGACTGCGTCTCGAGCATGCGTTGCACAGTTTCTACACACACTCCCAACTTTGCCAATTTTTAACATTTTCACTCCACTTTTTCAACATTGCCATTTTTGCACACCTCCTTTTTAACAGTACAGCTGTCATTTATCAAATCCTGCCTGAAACATGTTTTCACACCTGTGGCACAGAATAGCGCAGTCGTTCTGTGAAATCACCTTTTGGGACAAGTGAACAATATGACACTGGCACTCTTCATGAGATGGGTTCCCAAAAAGGCCATGTTGAAGATTTGGTACAACACCTCCTAAAAATGGTCAAGTTTCACCCGGGCATTCAATAATTTCTACGGACACGTGTAACTTTGCTCACTTGGCAGCTCGTCACAGCCCTATCGGCTCTCCTATCAGTATCCTGTGATAATCGTGACTGTATAATAGTGACTTAAAAAACCACGGCTACAAAATAACAAGCACAGAAGGGCCACTAGAAACAACAGTGAATTACCCATAATAGTGAATAAAACTGCCATTCAGATTACAATTATCACGACTGCCAAATTAGTGAGCAGAACTGCCGAAGTGCGCCAGTCATAGCACCTCCAACTTGAAATCCCTCCCAATCCTGAGATGCAACAGATCCCCAAAGAGAAGAAATTTTGAATATAAATTAAGCAAGCGCAGAATTAACTGCACAGTTCAGGAGCAGCCCCCAAAAAGGTCATATTTTACTCACAAACCTCTGAGTAATCTCTCTCTCTCTCTCTCTCTCTCTCTCTCTCTCTCTCTCTCGCAACAGTGGAAGGTACACATAAGGCTCAGCTGTTTCATTTTATTACAGCCGCATGAAGAATGCTGCCACACTCTACTCCATTTTACTTACCGGAGCACCCGACATACGTTCTGCTGCCAAAGGTGGATTTCTTTACTTTATTACAAAAATGAAAGGGGTTGCTGCTCCAGTAAAAAACAGCTCAGAAGCATGTATACTTTAAACATTTATTATATGTTTTATATTTTACATGCAACAACAGGAGAGTCAAAGAGATATAAAAGGGGCAAAGGACTGGTTGCTCTCTCTCTCTCTCTCTCTCTCTGCCAGTAGTCAATAGAGCAATATGAATCGGTTGGTGCTATTTTCACGCTTCAGCGATATATGCTGCACTATAATGCTGGGTCACTAACTTGCTAGTCACCGTTTTGTATTCGCCGTTGTTTCAGGCGCTATTATACAGTTGCAATTTTAAAAAGAACCATCGGCTCTGGCCAGAGCTTGTTCTAAGTGGAGGCACATCACTATTTTCTACTCATTTCTGGAAACAAACTCCCCAGTCTGAGGAGCCTAATGGGCCCAGACCCTTCAACCTGGTTTATAGCCCCCATGGATCCAAGGTAGTCGTAGTAACCATGAGTAACATCCATCATCTGCCAGGTGACCTGATTACACAATCAATAGAAATCATTAAAAATGCTAGATATTCACCAGCAGGAAGAGTCCAAAGTAGAGATTTTCTATCATTTCAATGCCTTGTGATTATTTACCAGCTGGGCTCATGGTCCTTGGTCCCCAACCCCCACCACCACCATCATCATCTCTTTCAGACTATCATGAATTGTTAGGAATGCTGTTTTTTGATTCTCCGTGCTTAACTGTAAAAACCTTAAAAGCTATTCAACATGATAGTTGCCCTAAATATGAAAAGGCAAGGGGCTAACTACTGTGAAGTCTGTTTTTAATATGTAATTAAATCCTGAACAATGGAACACTGACCTGTTTGCTCTCTTGTTTTCTAGGCCTATAGTATCCTGAGGTTCTGTAGCTGTTCAAAAGCTGAAAACAGCTTGACTATAGAGGGACCTCCCAATGTCTCTATCAATCAATCAACTAAGGCAAACAACTCAAGCTTATAGAAACACCCACCAACTCAGAGCTAATTCACTACAGCATACAAACATAAAGAAAATACAGCATATAAGAATGCAGTTTTAGTCTGAAATCAAAATGAGTAAATATTTGCAAGATGACAGCATCAGCATAATTATACAGGCTATAACCAACAAAAGAAATAATAGCTGTTGAAGGTAGAATGGAAAGAAAAATGAAGACAGCATCAAGGTTAAATGAGCAATGGGATGGGGCACAAAAAGATATAAACAAGGGAAATCTTTTAGCACAATTCAGAAGGTACTAGCACACTGAATCATATAATGCAGGTGTACAGAAAGCACTTTGCTGTATTATTCTCTCTCATGTGCTTCTCCCATTTCCCCTTGTTGAGTGGTCTTTGATTAGAAGCTTGATTGTTTTCCAAAGAAAGGATGAAATGCTGTGTAAATGGCTTGAGTGATAGAGCACAATGTCTTGGAGGCAGAGAAAAAAGCAAAGCTAATGGATTTATGCACTGAATGTTATAGGCCAATCACTGGTCGCTGGGTGGTGATATGAGAATGTTTAAGATGCGAATACAAAAAAAATCTAAAGGTGCTACATCTAATGATGGGTAGGAATATGGTGACAAATGTCAAAATTAATCTCTTCCAAGCAGGCATTTATACTATGGTGCTGCACTACCTCCATTCCGTTGTTTAGCTGTTCCCAAAACCGGGGTTGTCCCTGTGGTGCAACTAAGGGTGTTCCTGATTGTCTGTTAAAGTGAGGCAGGACAGAAATTCTCAGATGCTCTCAGTAACTACTGTTTTATGGGGCTGCCATGTTTTAGTATCCGGGACATAACACCACCAGTACAGTTGTCTAAAGTTGTATACTATAGCCTGTGTACACTTTATAATTATATGCCTTGAACTGTATTTATTGCCAGCCGTGGCTGGAATCCCACAACCTGATAAAACACAAAAAGGTACAGTAACATTCTATTCCCAAGTAGGTCATAGTTCACAACAATAATTAAGGTGCTCTACTACGATAACTATGGTGAATGACCCAGAATGGCTTACAGGATGCTATTTAGGGAATATAAAGATGTTGCACCTCCCTCTGATAATAGTTTCACCCCTTGGAGCATGCTGTTTCTGTATAAATTATTTTGGCATAGCCAAATCTATTTGCTAAGCACTCAGGAAATTTAATTTTTTTCTCTTTCCTAGGATAGTCATGTTGTCTACTGGCTCAACAAACTCAAGTCTGCCCAGATGGTTTCAGAAAAATGGAAGATATGGCAAAAAATATATGTTGGCGGTGTCTCTCATTGTATTAACAAAAAACCCTTACTGAAAAATAGACAGGGTTTCAAAAGTGAAACGTTTCATTTTCTCAATTGATTGACTAAACACAGTAGTTTATCGTTTATTGATATATCTCTCTCTCTACTGTATATATATATATATATACACACATATATATATATATATATATATATATATATATATATATATACACACATATATATATATATATATATATATATATATATATATATAGGTAGAGTAGCTTTTTTAAGATTAAAGGGTCAAATTTTGCACCTTAATAACTTTGCCACTGCTCAATGGATTTGGTATGCATGATTGGGCATGGTAGCTCTTGGGATCTGTCAAGTTTTGTACTGGTCGGATATACGGCTGCGGAGTTATTAAGCGACAACGAATTACACAATTATGCTTTTTTGCGATTATTTTGCTCTCACCTACAGGTTGCATGGTTTGTGCGACTGGTCCAAAAACTTCAGGGAACATGCAGCCAGGGTCCCCGATGTGCCTTTTGAAGATTTTGTGAAACAATATTAAACGGTTCAAAAGTTTTTCAAAAAACAAGTTCCCATTATAAGTCAATGGGAAAAGTTAAAAAGTTCAACACTTTCGCAAATGCACTTCTTAGTGTCGCAAATGGCACTAATAGTGTCATAAATCCGCCATTTTGTTTTCGGTTGGTGATCAGAAAAATGCTTGCCATTTAAAATTGGGACCCTCTAGGAACACAATTCTTTTTGTGTTCACCTAGTCGGACCCTCAGGATGCTAGCTATGTCTTTATTTTGGGGTTAAACACCCTGAAATATGTTTTTCAAGTTTCTGGAAAAAGAAGTAGTGTCACAAAGTAGTGTCGACTTGCAACACTTGCAAAATTTGCAAAAGCTTTAGCAAATTGCGATACTACTTTTTCAGACTTGGCCAAAATGACAGGAATTCTTTGCCACCCTGCTGCGAAAGAACGGTTTGGTCTTTTGAGCTGAAATTTGGAGGGAATGCAGCCAACATCTCGCAGATGTACCTTTTTGTGGTTTGGTAAAAAAATATTGCACAGCTCCTAAGTTACGGTACTCCAAAATTAATGTTTTTTCCCATAGGCTAACATGGTGGAGTCCGCCACGCCTTTCGGGGCTCGTATCTCGAAAATGGTGCCAGATACGGAATTTTTGTTGTGAGTTGCATAGTAATAGCAAAAACCTACCCAGAAAATTCATGATTTTTGTGAAAATGTAATTTATTTTCTGCATCGCGCGGTTGCTGAGATATTAGCAATTAAGTACTTCCAATGCTCGTTTTAAGCTTCAAGCCCCACTATGATGCATACATTCTTTGTACACACTGTGTTTCTCTTTGCAGCTGTTTTGCAAAACTATGGTATGTGCTTCCGTCACTGTTACAGTTACTGGTTTCACTTGCGTTTATGTCTCCATTTGCGTCACTGTTCCCGTGTATGCCACCATGTGCGTTACCCTTTGCGTTCTCATTTGCGCTTGCGTTTTCGTTACTGTTACCATTTGGATTTCCGCTATTGTTTCTCTTTGCATTTTTGTTTGTGTCACTGTGTGAGTTGCCATTTGTGTTTCCAGCTGCCCTTTCATTTGTGTTTCTGTTTCTCTTTCGTTTTGCGTCTTCCTTGCTGTTACTGTTACCATTTGCATTTGCAATTGCGTTACTGTACTCGTGCGCATTACGGTTTCATTTCCATATGCACTTGCATTTCCTTTTGCACTTCTATTTCCTTTGCTGTTATTGTTGCTCTTACCGTTACCATTTCTGTTTACAATTGTGGTACTGTGCCAGTGCATGTTTCGTTTGCATTTCCCTGCGCGCTTCTGTTCCCGGTTCTGTTTCTGTTCCCTTTCACGTTATTTTTGCTGTGACACTTAACATTTCCATTTAAAATACTGTTGCCATCACTGTTTGCATTACCAGTTGCATTTTCGCATGTGCTTCAATGTCCATTAGCATCACTGTTCGCTTTGGCATCACTTTGCTCTTGCGTTTCTATTAACATTTCCTTTACCATTTACGTTACCATGTGCACCACTGTTTGTGCTTCTGTTTGTGTTCCTGTTCCTGTTATTATGTCACAAGACATCACGTGGTGGGAGCACGGGGCCCTCTTGCTGCTGCATTACATTCACTATTTCTTAGCATCATTCTCAAGAAGGAATTAGAGAAAAAATATCCATTCAATGCATTAGTTAGGGTTGTTCCACAGCGACAAAAGTGAGGAAATTTGGTGTTAGGTTGAACCCCTTGGACCCCCCAGCCCACCCCTCCAACCCGGCATCGGGTGTGTGTTGGGGGTCGTCGGTCTAACTCTAACCCCATTATCCTATACCTCTGCTTCTTCACACATATGATGGGGTGAGAGTTAGGGCAGTGACCCCAATGCACACCCAATACCCAGTTGAGGGTGGCTGGTGAGTCAAGGGGCTTTCAACTCTAACACAAATTTCTCACCTCTTGTCACTGTGGAACAACCCTAACAATGCATTAAATGGAGTTTTTTGCCTCTATATATGTATATATGTATATATATATATATAAAATGTTGGCCAGGAAAAGTACTGTATGCTGGGGCTCATTTCCAGTGCAACTGGAGGGAAAGAACATGAGATATTCAGTAAGTAAAGCAATATACAGGTGCAGTCACAGAAGAATATAGAGGTAAAGATTTGTATTATGATAAAGTTCCCTAGGCATTATAAGGTAGTAGGTGCAACTATAGTTTTTATTCTTTGGTAACTGGGTAATGCCTACTAGGCACAAGTGCCTGTTTTCATGGGCTGCCCGAGAGCACTGGGGTGGTTAAGTGACTTGCTCAGAGTCCCATAGTATGCAAGTGGAGATTGTGGGAATCAAACCCAGGTCAGCTGGATGTATTGTACCAAGCTTATTCATAGCTTGTTATTCTAACCACTAGGTTATACTGCCAGCTAGTTATTATACAATGGAACAATGCAGTAAGTCATTGATTTCGACAATTAAGACACTTGGACAGGTGTCTTAATGTGATCAAAGTTTTAAAGGTTTGAAGGCACTTAAAGCATACCTAAACAACATTTTGACAACAAACTATTCACAAATCTGACTATGTAGGTGACTAAAGGAAAGGCTGCTGTATTCATTAATGCTAAAACTACATTTATATAATTTAGCTAAATGTGGTTCCAGAGCATTTGAAAATTGTAAAATCAGCCTTCTAATTTCAAAAAAAAACTGCCTTACCTGCTTCTTAAAATGGCCTCCAAATGTGTTATGTGATGACATCATCGGAGCCAAAGTCAGAGAGATATATGACTCTATAGTGCTAAGTAGTTCTTTTTTCCTTTTGTATAGAATTGTTTTACCCAAATGGTTACAACCATGTGCATTAGTTTGTATAATACACATGTTAGGCTATGGTTGTGTTTATTTTGTTTACTTTAACATGCTGAAATTGTGTTTTAATCCAACCAAGATTCTCAGTGGCAAACCACAGTGTAGTACAAATCTTGGATTACCTGCTGGTCTAGTGGTTATAGCAGATCCAGGATGCTCCAATGGGGTGCTAGGGTGGTGTGTATGCTTAATATGCACTTTTTAACATTTTTATTAAACCTTTATATTTTCTGCTATTATTCTTTTGTAGTATGTTTTTGACAGAACCTACAAATGTAATCTATAGTTTGAATGTAAACATTTGTACAATCAATATATCAGACTTCTTCAACAAAGTGAAATGCAGCAGAAGCAGCAGCAAGCAAATACGTTACTATGTGTATGTGGGGGTTGCAGCCACACCCTTCACCACCTCCTAGATCCATCACTTCTTTGTAGCAAAGTACTTGTGAAGTCCAATGTTAGAGTTCATACCTTCTCGAAAATCAAAAATATGCTTGTCTTGTCTTCTTTTTTATGGGAAGTAATAATAATAACAAGAATCGGCATTTATATAGTGCGTTTCATACACATTGTATCCCAAAGTGCTTTACATGCAGTACTATATTGGTAGTGAAGTGACTGAACGTGTATTGGTAGCCATTTCATACATTAATATCCACACACTGCTTTGGACAATTGCATGAACTGGTTTTATGGGAAGGGGAATATTGGCCAGGACAATGGGGCCAGGTAGTGATCAAGGTGCTGGCAGCCCCACATCTTATTTCTCACAGTAATTTGCTCATATTATTCTCCTTCTGCCCCTCCCTTCCCTGATTATAGCAGTACCTTGTAAGAATGGCCTTCTCAGTCCCCCTCTGGTATTCATTCTTCACTATTCCTCCTCACACTGAAAACTGGTGAGCTCATCACCCTTCTGCATCATGAATGCAAGGAGTACAGTCCCTGTTTTATTTTGACATATCAAATATAAACATATCTTGCCAGTAAGTCAGGTTGATAGCAACAGGGAACAAGGGGAATGATGGGCTTTCCTATCCTTAAAAGATCTATGCTACCTTTGACTAGGCACAATTAAATGATGGGTGTGCACATCATTACATACGTCATTAAATAGTGCCTAATCATAGGTGGCTTAGATCTTATATGGGTAGGAAAGCCTATTGCTTCACTTGTGCCATGCTGCTATCAGCCTTGCTAACCAGAAGACCATGTTTATTATTAATATGTAATGATAGCATGGGAGACTGTACTAACCACATTCATGATGCGGCAGGGTAGTGAACTCACCAGTTTTTGGTGTGGGGAGCAGCTGAGAAGAATGAATGCCAGAGAGGGACTGAAGAGGCCATTCTAGCAGGATACAGCTATATTCAGGTTAGTTGAAGGCATGAAGGAGGATACTGAGCAGATCACTGTGAGATCTGAAATGTGGGTCTGCCAGCATCGCTCCATACCTGACTGTGGATGAGGTAGACAGCAATGACAAATACTCAAAGTTGAAGGGCTGCACCTAAACTGTTACTTTAATTCTGTGTGGGGAGATTACCATTGGGTTGGGGGGAATGTTGAAGTTTGTTAGGACAGTATTGAGGGAGTTGTGTATAGCTCATTCAAGATTTGGAAGGGTAGTAGCCAGCCAAATCACATTGTACAGTACAGCACAGAAGAGTACCGGAAAAGAATTGCTAAGAACTGTCCTGCGGGGTTCTGCAGTTCACAGGTAAAGGAGTAGAGTGACACTGGAAGCTGTATGGATTCGCTCATGATATTAGTATGCCTCTCCTGCTAATAATATTGTTATCCATTGTAAGTGCAGCCCTTATGAGGGCATGAACAGCAGTTTTTCTGGGGGGGTCATGATGCTTATTGCTTGGCCATCCAGGAAGACCTAGTTGTTGGTTAATGAGGCGGGGAAAACAACAACAGGGGAACTGTACATACTACCTTCACTGTGCAGAAGGGTGGTGATCCACTCAATGTTTACTGTAGGAGCAGAAGTCAAACATTGACAATGTGGACTGGAGAGTGATTTGTGAGGCATTTTTTAACAGTGCCAGCTGATGCTGCATATCGGTATAGGTGTGCACAACTCTCTGAGGAATAAGATTAAAATCTGAGCTGTGATAATTCTCTTTATGAGACTGTAAGCACATATACAGCTCCATGCAGTACTACAGACAGGGTATGGATGGTGGGGTGTTCAACAGAAATCAGGCTAGGTGCAGGGGGTTCACGTGGAAAAAGAAAGCCTTATTTGTGGATTAACAAGAGAGCATGAGCTTTGGAACTGAACCAGACTGGTACTTTGCTGTGACCCTGAGCAAGTCACTGAACTTCCTTGTGCTCCCAGGCCACACCTGTAAACAATCTTTCAGCTTAGCGCATCGCTCCTGGTTGACAAAAAACAAAATTCAGTGCATCACATAACCACTAGATCATCAGGTATTTGAAGTGTTGTACTGTACTGCAGTTTGCCAAAGAAAAAGTCAGCTGGATTGCAAAACATTTTCAGTATGTTAAAGTAAACAAAATGAACAAAATCATAGCCTAATATGTTTACTGATCAGAATAATCCATGAATTAATACATGGTGTTGATCATTCTGGTACAACAATTCAAAACAAAGAGGGAAAGAAGAACTAGTTAGCACTATATAGGAATATATGTGGTTCTCTGTCTCTGACTCCGATGATGTCATCATCACTCTTCACTTAACACACTTGGCAGACATCTTAGGGAAAAACCAAGGTTGCTTTTTGAAAGTGAATGGCTGATGTTTACATTTTCCAAAAGCTATGAAACTCCATTTATGTTATTTACATAAATGCAGTTTTAGCATAAATGTAAACAGCAGCCTTTACTTCACCTCACTGTGATGCCAGATTTTGGAATTTGCAGTTTTAAAAAATGGAAAAATGGCTTGTTTAGGTATCCTTTAAAAAACATAATAGCCTGGATAGCTCAGCTGAGATGCAACACTATATTTTTAATTAGGTCTTACTTTTTCCCAAATGACAGCTGGGAAGACTGAAACAAAGAGTGGTTAAGGTACTTCCTCAAGGTCACACAGTGAGCCACTAGCTTGCTGGAATTTAAACTCTGTCTTCTTTGCAGTATTTCTTATTTCTTCTTAGTAATATCAGTGGCTTAGTAGGTTGCATACCTGCCACTGAGGCCAGAAGATCAGGAAATCATTAGTTCTAGTGCTACACCCCGAACTTGGTCTAATACCCAATACTGACACTGTAGTGAATCACTAAGGGTTTCTGTACTGTTGATGTGATGTCTTTCAGTTGAGAGATTAAACCAAGGTTCATTCTTCCTTGGCGGAAGTTAAAAATACCATAGCACCTATCATAAGAGTGAAAGATTGTTAGCCGTGTCCTGTCCAATATCCCCCCATCAATAATTAAGCAATAATGCTCAACAGGGTGTGGTATTTCATGGGATATCATCACACCTCAGGTGGTTGGGCACGAAGCTGTAGGTTGAGTGTGTCCAACGCCCGAGAAGTGATAATATCCCATGATGTGCTGCACCTTGGAGTGCATTTTTGCTATTATGAACTGAAGTCATGTTGCTATTAGTAACAAAAAATGCCAAAAAAAAAAAAGGTTTCAAAATGTTTTTTTAAAATGTTTCAGTATTCAATTGTTAATGTGGAGGAATACCCATAAAAATATAGTTCTTTTACTTATGAGCAGAAGGTGGCGCTGTTGTATAGTAGTGGATATGTAATCTGATCGGACATCAAGCAGGGTGTTCCTGCTTTCAGTATGTTTTTAACAAATCTTTGTAGTAGCACCATTCAGGGACACGAAGATCTCAGCAGAGAGAAAGGGAATTTTTTATAATTTGTGTCTTACTCTGCTGTTTCCTGCTGTGGCAGGACCAACTGCTGGTGTGTAGCATAGCAGCTGGATTTCTTTAAGACGTCCCACCTACTATGCCGTTTGAAGTGTTTGCAGTAAGTGTAGTCATGGCAGACTGAGAGCAGTTGAAGTTTCCCTGTCACATGGGCTGTTTTTTTTCTGTGAGTTTGAGCGGGGTAAAGGGGAGTAGTTACTGTAGTTGGACTGAGCTACAGGGATTTGCATCCTCGCGAGCAGACAGACCATTGCTGATGCAGTCTGTTAGACAACTGGGCGAGCCAGTGTGAGGTTTACAGTGGTGGTCAGCAGGGATTGTGGTGAGGATTTAGTGTGCTTTATTTTTTTTTTTTTCTTAAAACCGTCCGTCTAGTCAGGCCACAGGAGGCGCTTTGGTGGGGTTCTGTGCAGCACAGTGAGGGACGTGGGAACAAGTGAAAATATTGCACTTAGAGGAGTTTGCTGAGAGTGAGGAGGCTGGTGGCTGGAGGCATTTTTAAACTGTGAGTATGTAGTGGGATATACTCACAACTTCAAATACCTCTCAGCCAATCAGCTTCCTCCAATTTTTTGATCCAGTTCATAGCAAGCATTTGTCAACATTAAATGTTTGCTTGCTGGCATTGGCATTGGTAGTGCAGGAGTTAGAGAGATGCTTAATAGGAATGGAAGTGAAGTATTAAACTATCGACAACCCCCACCCCCACCCTGCAGAGATTGACAGGCATTTGGGGGTGTGCATTTGGGTCATCGGCCATAACGTTCATGCCATTCCACCTCACTCCACGCTGCAGACACCAACAGGTGTTGCTGTGTGCCTTGGGATCTTCGGCCATTACACTCACCCCATTCCATAAGGATATAAGCTGAGGTGGGTGCAGTAGAGAAGAATGGGATGAACATTAGAGCCGAAGACCCCAAGGCACACCTCAATGCCTGTCACTGGCTGTAGAGTGGGGGTGGGGGTAGAATGGCATGAGCATTACGGCCAACAACTCCAAGTCACACCCCCGACGCCTGTCAGTCTTCACAGGGTGGGCCGTTATGGTTGGAAACCCTAATGCCCCTGGCATTTGTTGGTATTTTCACTTCAAATTCTCAACATGGGCTTTTTGGGACCCCACCTCATGAACAGTGGCACTATCATTTCATTACTCAATCCTGAAAGGTGATTTCGCACAGCGACTGTGCCATTAGGTGCCACAAGTGCACAAACACATTTTGGGCATGGTGTGGGAAATGACAGCTATACTGTTCATGAGGAGGTATGAAAAAATGGCAATGTTGAAAATCTGGAGTGAAAATATGAAAAATTGGTGAAATTATGAGCATGCGTAGAAACTGTGCAACGCACGCCCGTAACACAATCATTATTTGGAATTTTTTCACAAAATTTTCAACACGGGCATTTTGGGACATCCCCTCATGAACAGTGCCACTGTGGTTTTGTTAATCTGTCCCAAAAGTTTATTTCCCACAGCGACCATGCCATTCTGTGTCACAGGTGTGAAAACATGTTTTGGACAGGATGTGAAAAATGGCAGCTATACTGCTCATAAGGAGGTGTGAAAAAATGGCAATGTTGAAAATCTGGAGTGAAAATATAAAACATTGGTGAAGTTATGAGCGTGCATAGAAACTGTGCAATGCACGCTCGCAATGCAGTCATTTTCTGGAATTTTTTCACCATATTAGCAACATGGTTTTTTTGGGACTGCACCTCATCAACAGTGGCACTGTCATTTCATTAACCAGTCCCAAAAGGTGATTCCATGAAACAACTGTGAAATCACCTTTTGGAACCGAATAATCCAATGACAGTGACAGTGTTCACAAGGTGGGGTCCCAAGAACCCCATATTGAAAATCTGGGGCCAAAATTCCTAAAAATGGCTGAGATATTAACCAAAGTTGAAAGCCCCCACTGAATCCTATTATACAGCTAACCATCATTTGTTTAGTTTGACGGTCAGCTTTGAAGAGTGCAGATGTGTCCCGGTCCATAGAAGATCACTGCTCCTAACCTCTGGATGTAAGTATGGGGTAAGGGGTGGTGCCAGGGGGTGGGTCCACAAAGAAAGGATGGGAACTTGGGAGGGCAGAATGGGAAGAGGATGAGGGACCGTTTTCTTTTTTACAGGAGGAAAAAAGACTTTGGGGATGGTTTTCTTTATTTTACAGATTACAAGAATTAAATACATTTAGGCACACTGGGGTGGGCTCCCAGTGTGCCACAATAGTGTGTGTGTGTGTGTGTGTGTGTGTGTGTGTGTGTGCGGGGGGGGCATGCCAACATGGGGATTGGGCACCCGATGTCTGCACTTGAAATATTGAGGCGGGTGGGGGTTCATCTGACACTGGGAGTGGATATCCTGGTGTCAAAAAACATAAATTAATGAAATTATTTTGGCACACTGGGTGGGCTCCCAGTGTGCCACAGTTAAATGGAAGGAGGAATACATGCCAACATGGGGATTGGGCAAACCTGATGTCAGCAAATAATATAGATGGGTTTGGGGGGGAGAGAGCACATCCTACACTGGGAGTGGGCATCCCAGTGTCACAAAACTGGGTTGGGCTCCCAGTGTGCCACATTAGTGGGGAGAGGGGGGGATACATGCTGACATGGGGATTTGGCACCCCAATGTCAGCTTTCCGGGGAGCGCGTGGTGGGTGGCAGGAGCCGCCAATGTGGAAAGCCGCACCGTGGCGCATTTATTTATTTATTTATTTATTGCAATGGTTCACCAGGAAAGGCACACTGAACAAACAAGTTGCTTGTAGAGCAAGGGGGACAAAGTGCTCAGCGGCAGGAGCCCACAAGAACCATAACTCTGGCCATGAGCATTACTGTGCACTGTAATGCACATAGCTGGAGTCTTGTCAGCTGCTGCCAACAGACACAAAGTATGTCTGTATGCCTGGTTGCAAGGGAGGGGGGAGGTCCTGCTGCAATGACAAAACTGTCCCTTATTGCAGCAGCAGATTTCTTTCAAGTGCGGCTCTCTCTCTGAAATTGCTGTCATCGGCAGCTTCCCCATTGATTGGTGACTGAGGGACATGCCCAATAAATATCTGCTGCATTGGCCACAACACTGACACACCTCTGAAATGGTACTATCCCAATATGTTTCTTGTGCACTGCATGCTCAAGCAAACATAAAAAGGCCCATGTAACCTGAACTAAGAGTGCTTTTGCAGGTGAGCTGTCATAGCTTATTGTGCCTTTCCTGATCAAACATTACAAAGAGGCAGGCACATCAGCACAGTGGCAGGGCTGCCACTCACAATGCCAGTGGCCTGGGTTTTGAAATGATCCTGGGTCGGTGGGGCCCAGGCAGGGGAGGGGGATTGAGTATCTCACAAGATGCTCTCCGAGGAGGTAGGGAAGTGTCTTTCACTGTAATACTGCCACCTTGGTGACAACAGGTGGTGGTGCAAGTTGCAGCTGCTCAGAGTGGGTGGATGCCTCCTGATGGCGGTATGAGTATGCCCTTTGAGCATCCACCATGGCTGTCTGTGTCCACAAGGCATCCATAGGGAACAGGGACAGAAAAAGTGGAAACAACACTCTGGCACAGCAGGATGATGTAAGCACCCTCAGCAGTCTCCACACCACCCACCGGATATCCTTTTACAGTTGAGCAAGCCATCATCTGGGGACATGGGGAACCCTGACAGCACCACAGTAGGGGGTGAGCTGTGGAGTAATGGAGGTCAAAGAAAGTAAGCCCTACAGATTGCAGGTGTTGAGGTTGGGGTAGCCTGCAGAATGGGGAGGCCAGAGTAGAGAAAGGGCCAAAAACAAATTACAAATACTGTGTCCTGTTCCATTATTGTACCTGTATACTTCTGTAACTAATTCCGGCTAGCCCCTGAAAAAGGGACCTTCGGGGCTCAGTGGGCCTACCCGGTTACCAAAAATTGAATAAATAAATAAATAAAAAAATAAAAAAATATATATTGAAAACAAGGGTCAGATTTTTCTCATCAATATATTATATGTCACAGAACCCCTAAAGCCACTCTGCGTAGATTGGATTACTTGTATGACAGACTCTGCTACGTCATAGAATCATAGTATCCTGCTGGCAGAAAAGGATCAATCAGCCCATCCAGTCTGTTCGAAAGAGATAGCCCACCCCTCCCTCCCTTTCATCTCCCACCCTCTGCCTCACTCTCCTCCCTGCCTAGTCCCATGCAGTTATCCCATGCTCTTTCAAATTTCTCCACCATATCCTCCTCCACTACCCATTCTGGCAACCTGTTCCATGGACCTACAACCCTTTCTGAGAAGTAACACCCGCTTTTGTCCCCCCCAAAACCTGCCTCCTTCCAGCTTGAGTGCATGGCCTCTGGTGGTTTTGTTTTTGCTCAGTTTTAAGATGCTACCCCCTTTACTTTATTTAATACCTTCATTATTTGAAGGTTTCCATCATGTCTCCCCTTTTCATTCTCATCTCCAGCATGTACAGACCAAGCTACTCATGCCTCCCCCCATATGGCCTCCCTTGCATCCCCTGGATCATCTTGGTCACCCTTCTCTGGATCCTCTCCAGCCTATCCTTCTCACCCTGCAAATGGGGCCTCCAGAATTGAACTTCATACTCCAGCTATGGTCTGACCAGTGTTTTGTATAGTGGTATGATCACCTCCATTCTCCTACTTAAGAAGCCCTTCCCAATGCACACCAACATTCTTGTTACTTTACCAGCCACTCATTTGCATTGGTTCCTAACCATTAAAGTGTCAGTGATCCAAATTCCCAGGTCCTTTTCTTGTTCCATGACCTGCAGTGTCTTCCCTCCAAAGCAGTATTTAGCCCTTGGGTTATTTTGTTCTATGTGCATTATTTTGCACTTTTTTGTATTGAATTGCTGTTGCTTCTTTTCTGCACACTCCTCCATCTTGGCTAGATCCTGCCTCATTTTCTCCACCCCACCTGGAGTGTCTACTCTGATATAGATTTTTATGTCATTCACGAACAGACACGCCTTTCCATTTAGACCCTCTGTTAAATCCCTCACGTACACATTGAACAATATGGGACACAACACCGATCCCTGTGGTACCCCACTCATCACCCCTAGTTCCCTGTAGTGCTTCCCATTGACCACCACCCTCTGAGTCCTCCCTCCCAACCCTCAACCCAATTTATAAGCTCAGCTTCTACACCTAAACTGCTTAACTTGCTTGCCAACCTTCTATAGGGGACAGAGTCAAATGCCTTTCTGAAATCCAGGTAGGCCACATCCACCGCTTCCCCCTGATCATACACCTCCATTACACCCTCGAAGAATTCAGTCAGGTTGGTCTGACAAGACCTACCACCTGTGAACTCATGTTAGTTGTCATCAATTAGTCCTTCCTCCTCTAGGTGTCATACCAGCCTCTTCTTTATAAGAGCTTCCATTAGCTTGCCTACCATAGAGATGAGACTGACTGGGCGGTAGTTACCAGGCTCATTCTTTCTCTCCCCCCATTGTATAGCAGTACCACTTCCACCTGCTTCCAGTTTCTCAGGAACCTTCCCGATTCGAGGGATGGATTAAACAGCTTGGCAAGAGGCCCCACCAGTTCCTCCCTTAACTCCCTAAGTACCCTTGGATGCACTTGATCTGGTCCCATAGCCCTGTCAGTTTTCAGTTTCCCAGCTCCTCCAACACCCTCACCACTGTGCAGTGGGTTATGTCCACCTCTTTGCCCACCCTCCCCCTTCTGCTTAATGCAGGCCTTCTTCCTTCCTTCTCAGCAAAGAATACTGATGCGAAGTATTCATAGAGTAGGGTTGCTTTTTCCTCATCCCCTTCCACTATTACACTCCCCCCTCCCCATTAAGTCTTGGAATCCCTTGCCTGCTTTTCCTCCTGTCACTCACATACCTAAAGAATGTATTGTCCCCCTTTCATCTCCCTAGCTATTTTCTCCTCCGTACATGCTTTTGTCTTTCTAATTGTTTTTCCTGCTTCCCTCAGCTTTTCCTTGTAGACTACCCTTTCCTTTAACCCCTGTGACATTTTGTAGGCTTTGAACACCTTTTTTTTCCTACCTGATGGCCTCCCTAACTGCCGCTGTGAACCACAGGGATTTCCTTCCCCTTTTGCATTTGCTAATTTTTTGGAGAAACTTAATGGCCCATCACAACCTGATATACAGACAACTTGACAGACTCAGCTCCATCTCTAGCAAGAACCTCCACTTCTTCATATTTTCATCCACACCCTGGTCTCCAACTGCCTCAAACCCCCATCTGTCCAGCTCCTATGCCTTACTCTTTGAGATCTACAGGTGCCCCTTGCCGGGTACTGCCTAAATTCAAGAAGGATGATAACAAATAGTCTCCTCAAGTCCAGTTGACTGAACAAACTGCCAACACTGCCTAACCCTGGACAGTTCAAGAACCCCACTAGCTACCCTGGTAATAACTTTAACTATTTTACTATACCCCCCCCCCCCGAGTTCTCACCTTCTCTAGACTGATGTAATTAATAATAAAGTATGGAAACAATATTTTCAGGACAAGTATTTTATTACTTCAGTGGTATCTAGCATGAATTATGCTCTCCATACCTAAATGGAAACTTGATATTTGATATTAAAGAAGTTCAAGTTGCTATTACAATATTGAAGAGAAATAAGGGCTCCTGGTCCAGACAGAATATCTGCAGAAATATTCCTGGCTCATCCTGTTTGGTGGGCAAATATACTGACTGTACTGTTTAATTACATTAATAGCCAGTTAACACTCCCAAAAAAGTGGAATACAAGTTTAATAATTCAACTCCACAAAAAAGGGAATGTATTTGACTCTAACAATTATAGACAAATCACCTTGCTATGTAGTGATTTAAAAATTTATACTTGGGTAGTCTTGAATCATACAGAATCCTGCACTACAGATCAAAACCTGATATCCAGATTTCAAATGGGCTTTAGATGCAGATATGGTACAATGAAAGCCCTTTTATGCTTAATCACTTAATAAATAAATACGTAGTGGCAAAGAAAAGTACATTATATGTAGTTTGCCTAGACCTTAGACCAGCTTCTGATAATATAAACAGGGAGACATTATGGCAACTTTTAGTTAAGAAAGGTATAAACCATGGCTTTCTTAATATACTAAGGGTGCTACATATGGACAATTTTAGCATGGTTAGATCTAATAATGAGATCTACATTCCTATTAATAAAGATGTCAACCAAGGGTGCTTATTTGCTCCCATATTATTCAACATTTACATAGATTTAGTTACAGCCTTCTGGGCAGTGGATACCTTTCCTCCAAAGGTACATGATACAGAAATTCAGACATTATAACAGTAAAAGAAGGTGACAAGACTTTCTATAGATACAATGAACAGTAAAAGAAGGTGACAAGACTTTCTATAGATACATCAGTGAAAGGAGAAAGTCCAGAGGGGGTATTGCTAAGCTCAATGGAGAAAAGGGAGCATGTGAGGATGAGGATCCTGTAAAGGCATCTATCCTAAATAGATACTTTTGCTCAGTATTTACTGAAGAGAAGGTAGGGCAGGGACCACAGCTTAGCATCATGGACACAGGGGAGGAGGTGAGCACTACTCCCTTCACAAAAGAAAGGGTCCTACAAGAGCTTGCTAAGCTCAAAGGTGGATAAGGCAATTGGACCTGATGGCATACATCCCAGGGTACTTAAGGAGCTAAAGGTGGAACTAGCAGAGCCATTAGAAGAACTGTTTAGTGAGTCTCTGAGCACAGGAGAGGTCCCAGAAGACTGGAGAAGGGCTCATGTGATCCCGCTCCACAACAGTGGTAGCAGGGAGGAGGTAGGAAACTACAGACCAGTCAGTCTTACCTCAGTAGTGGGCAAGATTATGGAGGCACTCCTTAAGGAAAGGATAGTGCAACACCTGGAATCCATAGGGGCACAGGATCCAAGACAGCATGGGTTTGCAAAAGGAAGGTCCTGCCAAACTAATCTCATAGATTTCTTTGACTGGGTAACCAGAGTGGTGGACCAAGGGGGAGCAGTTGATGTCGCCTACCTTGACTTCAGCAAAGCTTTTGACACTGTTCACATAGAAGATTGATAAATAAGCTGGGTAGGCTTGGGGTGGGTCAGAAGTTAGTCAACTGGGTGGCAAACTGATTGACGGGCAGAAAACAGAGAGTGGTGGTAAATGGTATACCGTCAGAAGAGATGAAGTCACAAGTGGGGTACCTCGGGATCAGTCCTGGGGCCAGTCCTCTTCAACATCTTCATTAGTGACCTTGCAGATGGACTAGAGGTAAGACTTGTCTGTTTGCAGATGACACCAAGATCCTGCAACAAGTAGATGATCCAGATGGGGTGGGCAGAATGAGAGAGATCTGGATAAACTAGCAAAATGGTCAGAAGAGTGGCAACTGGGATTTAATGCAAAGTGCAAAATCATGCACATAGGGAAGAGAAACCTGAAGCCACCTATAGGCTGGGAGGAGTTGCTAGCAGTCACAAAGAAGAAGAGACTTGGACATCATCATCACTGATGACCTGAAATCATCAAACAGACCTCTAAAGCAGTAGGTAAGGCTAGGAGGGTGTTAGGGTGTATTAGTAGGGGTATCTGCAGTCGTAAGAGGAGAGTAATAATCCTCTTTACAAGACACTAGTTGAGGCCCCATCTGGAGTACTGCATGCAGTATTGGAGGCCACACCTTCACAAGGACATTAACCAAATTGAGGCAGTCCAGAGAAGGGCAGCAAAATGGTGCAAGGACTGCATCAGAAGACATATGAGGACAGATTAACAGAGCTCAATATGTATACCCTTGAGCAAAGGAGGAGAGAGGTGATATGATCGAGGCATTCAAACACCTTAAGGGCATTAACAAAGGTGAAAGAGTCTAACATGTTTAAATATAAGAAAAATAGCAGGACAAGAGGACACAGCATGAGATTAGAGGGGGGCCGATTAAGGGGAAATGTGAGGAAATTCTTTTTCACAGAAAGGGTGGTGGATGCATGGAATGGCTTACCACAAGAAGCGGTTGCTATGAATACAGTGCAGGGCTTCAAACAGGCATGGGATAGGCATAAGGGAGCAATACAAATAACTATGAATAGATAGACCACTGACAGAACAAAGGCCGATGGCACATTTATAAGGTAGAAAAACAAAAGGGCAGACTAGATGGGCCTTGCGGTCCTTATCTGCCGTCAACTTCTATGTTTCTATTTTTCTATTATTATATGCAGCTGATATTTTGTTATGTGCTCTCTCCCCCCCCCCCCATCTTAGAAAAGTAATCAGGCCTACTCAACAGCACCTCTATAACTTGGATCTTGAAGTAGATACTGAAAAATCCAAAATCCTGATATTTTGGGCAAAAAAGAATCATGATATGAGGACCTTTGCAGATTTAGATGTAGAAGTTTGGTCATGCTGTAAATATTTAGCGATGTACTTTGATGTGTATCACCCAACAATAGAGCTGATAAACAAGGTGGTGACATCTGTATCTATGATAGAGATGATATACCTTCTTATGAACTACATTGATCATCTACTACAGAAAGTATTTGGGTCAATATCCAACTTAAAGGTCAACCACAAATTACTATTGGAAACTTCTATAGACCTCTGTCATCAGACCTGGAACATACCATCAAACTACAAGCAGATATCCCAAAGTTATCTGACAGAGGGAATGTAATCATCTTAGGGGACTTCAATATGCCAAAAATCAACTGGAGTATTCTTTCAGATAGTAGCAAAAAGGAAAAACTTTTAGTTGCAACAGTCACCGACGCTGGTCTCGATCAATTAATCTCTCAACCAATCAGGGGTCAAAACATTTTGGACCTACTAATAACAAACATTGAAAATAAAATTACTAATTTGCAAATTTGGGACCTACTATGTAATAGTGACCACGCCTCCATTCTTTTCGAACTAGCTTACAACTCCACTATTCAAAGCAACTATTCCATTTTTAAGAACTATAATGGAGCTAACTTTAAGGAAATAACTACTGCCATTACCAATATTGGTTGGGAAAATCTTTTGTCCAATTTATCTACCGAGGATGCCTGGAACATCTTTAAACAAACTATTCATAACTTAGAAAACTCCTTTGTTCCCACAAAAAAAAATATATATAAAAAAGACAAGATCCCTACATGGCTTAATAAATCCATTAGATCTCAAATTAAGTTAAAAGAAAAATTGTTTAAAAAATTTAAAACTAGTACTCCGCTAGATAGGGATACCATTTCTATTAAATACAGACTGGCCTTAAGCACCTTAAAACACATGATCAAACACTCCAAAGGCAAAATTGAATTTAGACTTGTACACACAAAAGATTGTCACAAGTCTTTATGCTCTTACCCAAACAATAAGAAAAGGTAACTCAAGAATAATCGGACCATTAATTAATAATGGAGTCAGATTGCAATCTGACTCGGATACGGCCAACCTTTTTAATAAATTTTTTTGCTCAGTATTTTCTAAAAAAGATACCCACTTTTTGACACATACTAGTGACAGTTCTAAACTAACCAACCTTGTTATTACTATTCCCAACATTCTGCAAGCTCTTAAAAGGATCAAGAAAACCACCAGTCCAGGACCAGACACTATTTCCCTGAGGTTCTTGATTGAAACTGCAGATTCTATTGCCCTACCCTTATCAATGATTTTGAACAAATCTTTAAAGGAAAGTTAAATTCTAAATGATTGGCATACTTCAATAGTTACTCTTATATTTAAGAAAGGAAATAGGGGTAGTGTTCATGACTATCGCCGTATTAGTCTAACCTCTATTGCTGGTAAGCTCATGAAAAGAATTGTTAAATCTCATTTAGAAAAAGAAATGGCTGAGCTAAACATCCAGGATTCAACCCAGCATGGCTTTAGACCTGGCTATGCATGCACAACAAACTTAATTGCATTCTACAACCATATTAGTAGAGAATTAGACAATGGTGTCCCAATGGACGTGATACAGTTGGACTATAGCCATGTCTTTGACAAGGTTCCCTATGGTAAATTAATTGAGAAGTTAGGATATATGGGTATCTCTCACTGTCTAGTTAGATGGGTCAATGATTGGCTCTCATGTAGGCTTCAAAAAGTCAAAATCAATAACACAGTCTCGGATTGGGGTAACATTTCGAGTGGGGTCCCCCAGGGTTCTGTTCTGGGCCCTACTCTATTTAACATCTTTATAAGCAATATGCAAGCAGGACCCAATAACTACCTTTCTAAATTCACTGATGATACCAAACTGGGGGGAAGAGTTGGCTGCCCCAACAGTATGGCCACTCTAGTTGCTGATATGGAATCAATAGAACAATGGGTTAAACTTAACGGCATGTCATTTAATCAAGACAAATGTGTTGTCCTACACTTTGGCAAAATCAATCCCAGAAATGTTTACCACCTTAATAAAACCCCACTTAAATCATCTAACTGTGAGAGAGACCTTGGTATTCTCATCAATAATAAACTCTCGCCTAGTGATCACTGCACCAAAACTGCCAAAATGACAAATGAGCAACTAAAACAAGTTAAACGCTCCTCTGTAACTCAAACTGAGCAGTGTCTTATTCCATTATATAGGGCTTATATCAGGCCATATATTGACTATGGGTCCCCCTTTTAGAACCCTTATCTAAAAGGAGATATAGCCCACCTATAACAGGACCAGAGGAAAGCCACCAAAATGGTTCCAAGATTAGCCCACTTAGACTATACAACTAGACTACAGTTAACTAGTCTCCATTCTTTGCAAACCAGAAGACACAGAGGGTACTTACTCTTTATTTACAAATTACTGTAATTCCCCAACATTATGAAACAGTGTGGCCTCTCATACTCACATAGATGTATTGTCCCCAGACTACACAACAAACAGCTCGAGGTACAAGCAGCTAAAACCACCAAAAAGGGAGTTTTTTTTTCATATGTTTACCTAGATTAGGGAACACTTTATCTCAGGAATTAGTGGATTCAAGCAATTTTAACTTATTTAAAAGAAACTAGACATCTAGCTTATAAGTAATTAACCAAGGGTCTGAAGGCCTACAGTATGTGGGGGACAATCTCGATTGGCCCCGGCCTTCTTTTGTCCTATTAAACCAAGTAAATAAAACTCATGATTGACTCAACTGAAAACCTTAAAAAAACAAGCAGCAATCACATTTAAAACTATTGTATGGTTTGGGAACAATTTTGCAGATGACTCATTTCGAGCTATCAGGAAGACATTTAATGCTAAAGTTATTGGCAGTATTGTGTATGGGAGCGGACGTTGGGATTTTAATAATAAAGGCAAACAGTTAGAACCTATTCAGAATATGTTCTACAAGCAAATATTTGATTTACAAAGAGACTTTCCAACTGCTATGCTTCATACAGAAATAAATGTAAATACTTTTTTATCACCAGCAGATATAAAGGAAATTAAATGGTGGGGAAAAAGTGTCTCTCTTAATAAAGGTAGACTATTGCATAAATGCTGACTAGAGAGCTGCAACAATAAAAGTATTACCCATTGGCTTTGCAGACTTTAATGATATGCTTAAAAAGATCAGGTTGATGAAAATATGGGACCCCTCAGTACCAGCTAATATTAATAGATATGTAAATACAGCCATACAGAGGGTGACAGACTGCTACTTTCAAACCATGTAGATGTTACTATATCAAAAACATTTCACAAACTTAAAAATCCAAGACATAAGGAAAATACTTGAAGTTCTGTGAAAATAAGGCTAATAGAAATACATTATTTAAAATCAGATTTAGTATACTACATAATAAAAGGTGATTTAACATAGATGTATCTAATACATATCATCTAAAAATCTGTAAATGCGACCCTAATGCCTTGTACATACAAAATGTAATGCACCTTACATTTGATTGAAAGCTGACTGATAGCCTAAGATCTAAATTGCTTCTCCCATATGGAAGAACACTAATATTGTAAGTGATATGGAGCCCGATTCCAAGACCGGGTACACTGGCGTAAGCTGAATCGCCAAACCCTTGGCATATCTCATGCCTATGCCAACAATCTGGGATTCAAGAGGCACATGTCATGTCAGCTGCGTTATGACAACCATGGGTTATGCCACCCACTATGCTGCAGCCGCACCGACATGGCACAAGGGGTGGGTAAAGGCATCAACTGCGCCCTATTCCAGGAGGGCAGCTGCCTAGCCCACTAGCATGATTCTGAGGGCCGCACTGGTGGCGCTAAGTTAGAGAAGCCTGGAGCTGCTCTAAGGGGCATCTGATGGTGCTATCCATCAGCTGCCCACCCCTTAGTGCCACGACAATGGCACCGAAGTGTCCAGCATGCCCCCACAGGCATACCCCTGCCTCCACCCCCGAATGTCAGGGACCCCCAGGGATATGATTTCCTGTGCACCCCCAGACACCTGTGCCACCTCTCCTTCCCCCCATGCCCTCTTGTGTGTGCCATGGTGTTCCAGGTAGGGGGCTTTGGGGGGCCACCAGCAGCGTGCCGTGACTTGCAACATGCGGAGCATCTATGCCAAGCCTGAGGAATAAGCCTCCACATGGCATATCCTGTATGTCACAAGTGCCGGAACCCTGCTGCTCTTGGAAAGCAGTGCAGGGTCCCTGGCATAGTGGTGAAAGTCGCAACTTGCATACGTTAGCGAGCTGCGACATTCAACTTGGAATCGGGCCCCTAGAGACCAAATGGTGCATTATGAAATGCATTTCTTTTTGTGATATAGAATGTCATATTTATTCAGCTGATGATTTTGTGCACAATATTTTAAAAATAATGTGAAGTATGTGAATTAAAAAATTTTCTTTTTTGTATCTTATAACTGAAGTTTTTATACATTTTGTGTAATAAAAAAAACTTTGAACATGGAAACTTTGAACCTCCTCTATGGACGTTTCTACCTTTACTCCAATTACACCATAGGCCCACTAAATTACAGAGCACATCCATGAAACAATGATCACCCTTTCCCTTCCCTCATAACAATAACTAAAGTATGCCTTGATGTACCTGTTATCAAGACAATTTTGAACCTCCTCTGTACAGCCTATATGCATGTGTGCTCACTGTTCTGGTTAATAACAATCTACCTCACCATATTGCACTGCAGTGCAAGCACTTTTTATCATAATTGTCACAATGGGACCCCACATGTCAGGGGGACATTCTGCTATCCGTATGATGTGAATTTCAACTAAATTCATAACTAATTATGGCAGCATAGGTAGTATGCTATCAATAGTGTTGTCCCACCTTTAATTTAAATGTCTACATTTGTTTTACAATGCATGCACAATCAATTTGGAGGTTAATGTATAGATAGACAAGATAGATAGATAGAAAGATAGATAGATAGATAGATAGATAGATAGATAGATAGATAGATAGATAGATAGATAGATAGATAGATAGACAGACAGACAGACAGACAGACAGACAGACGGACAGACAGATAGTCAGACAGGCAGGTAGACAGACAGGCAGATAGATATGCAGACAGAGGTAGGCAGACAGATGGACAGACATTAGATCGATACAAATGTAGAAAGCAGACAAAGTGATGAAATGAAAGATAAGGGTTCACAGTTTCATGAGTCTTGGCAAACTGTGGTGCAGTGTTCCTATGTTTTTTCAACCCTGATGGCCACCTCCCTCCCCCAACCCCTAGCCTCATGACCTAAAGTCAAGCTACAAGTCCTCAGCTGTGCCCACAGGTCTGCTGCTTCAAGTTACAGGCCAGGAGCCATGCCCCACAACTCTGCTGCTCCACATTGGACCTGCAGAATCAGACCTACCTTTTTTCTTGCAGGAGGTTATTCGTAACTTTTTCACACATGTCCCTGAGGACTCTGCATGAAGCAGAAAATTGATTATAAGTTTATTCATACAGGGCACTGCATGAAGCAGGCAATCATTCAGGACATTCTTTGCAGAGGATCCTGTGAGCCCTGTGTGAAGCAGGAGATCATTCAGAACTTTCCTCTCACAAGGTTCTGCGGGCCCAGTGTGATGAAGGGGTCACTCAAAATTTTCTCTGGGTTCTGCACAAAGCAGGAGATCAGTTAATGGCTCCAGACTTGTAGCTTGACCTTGAGTCAAGAAACAAGGCAACAAAGAGGAGGGTGAACATTAGTGTTGAAAAGCCAGAAGAACAACACACATCACTGATTTATCAAGACTCATGAGGCTCTGACCCTAATTTTTCATTTCCTTACGTTGTCTACTTTACATCTTTTAACCCTAATAGATGCATTAATGTAGTTTCTTGCTATGAATGTCCTTACTTTCAGGAAAAGCAGCCGTGAACAGGAGCTGAGTCCTAACCTCGTTGAAGGGCCCTGCATAAAGCAGGACATAAAAAACAAGAACTAATTTTCACAGTAACTAGCTTCTTGCAGGGCACTTCAGACCTTGAGGCCCTGTAGAAACACAGCATGCATCCTAACTTGTTGGGTCCTGCATGAACTTTGTATAAGAACCAACTTTCTTCAGGACTTAGTACATTTTTTGCAACTGGTTTGCCATTTAAACATTTTGTATGTGTTGGACATAGGACATTTTTCTTGACAATTTTTTATTTCATGTGTACAATTCTATGTCCTGAAATGTGCGTACTGCTTACTGAGCATTGGCATAGACTTAGTTTTTTGAAGTTATTCATCTTTTGCTCATAGTGTGTTCAATTTTGCCTATTTTGAGCCACAATTTGCAGGGAGATCAGGTCACAACACCACCTCACGACCACAGAAGTGCACCTAGTCAATGCACCCTAAAATGTGTTTTTGTGTGTTAACATCCAATAATGTATTTCATGTCAAATGTATTAGGTGGCCTTTATATGTTTATGAGGGGGGTGGTATTTTTGCACTCTGAAAATTTAGGGTAAAGATTACCAAAAATGTTTAAGATATGACAAAAAGATAAAAAAGGAAAAAAAAAACTGACTCCCCATGTGCATGTGTAGTAGGCATATTTTGAGACCTAGGTTTTTTTTTTGCATTCTTTTTATTCCAGGTTGAGGAGCGCATGCAGGGACATTAAGGCATTATGCCAACGGACATTGAGGATCTACAAAGATGGACCAAAATTAGGGTATCAAAGGAGGGAAGATGGTAGCATTGGCACCTGAAGGTGGGTAAAGGGGGTAGTTTTAATGGGTCATACAGGAGGGGAAATACCAGCAGTGGGGCTAGTCACCCATCACTTTTAGTTCACTTAGTAGCTGGGTACAAGTAGGAAGATGGCATGGGTGCTATAGTGTGACCGAGGGTGTGGTAGTTCAATAAGTTAAACAGGAAAGGAGATACTGGCAGCTGGATTGGCTACCTGCCACAGGTACTGTAATTGTCTTTTGGCTGGATTGTGGGTGGGGGCTCAGCTGCAGGATTGACACCTGCTGCTGGTAAATTAATAAACAGCTATCTTGGTCGGGCGGGGAACACCAACTGTAGGATTGGGCACCCACCGCTGATAATTCTTCTACCAGGAGGGTTGGGGGGACACTTACGGTGGGTTTCAGCACCCACCACCTGTAATTCAAAAAACAGCCAGGTTAGGAGGGACTGGCAGCAGGATTGGATACCCACCACTGGTAGTTCATACTGACAGCAGGATCTGGTGGGCAGCAGGGAGGTAGGCACCATCATGGCCTCTGTTTTTGCTGGTTACATCACAAATAAGAGTCACGTAACAAGGCACGTTAACCTGAGTTGCAAGTCTCTAAATAAGTCCCTGGTTTCATGACTCACACCTTTTATAAAATTTTATAAAAAAAGACAATTGTTTTTTTAAAACAAACAAGGATGGAAGAATCATCCTGGCTCCTTACACAGTCCATCCCAACAGTTTCAGACTTAACTGGGCACACATTTTGTTGTTTTAGATTCACAGTGTGTTTCTTTTTTCAGATTTTGTGATTGCTAACCCTCATGGCAATAATTTTCCACTGATGAAACTGATGTGCCTCAGTTCTGTAAAAATTCACTTATCTTTAGAATGTTTCATATTTGAAATGAGATTGAACAAAATGGGACAATTTTTCATTATTAAACAAATGACACATTATTGTCAAAAAACACCTAACAAAGAATCATCCTTGGGCCAAAATGAACCAAATGGTTCATGTTTCAAGTCCCAGCTGTTTTTGTGATGTTCTGTACAGTAGGTGTTTTCCTCCTTGTAGAACGTTTAAAGGGCTGAATCAAATATTACCAAAATTATAAAATCCCAATATCTTGGCACCGACTTCACACACATACAAATTACCAGCTACCTGTCCCAAGGATGGCTGCATTATTAATGTGCAGCAAACAGGGTTTAACATTTGTAACCCCTTTGTTACCCGGGGTTACTAGAATCCCAGTAAGACCTAGTGGTAGGCAGGGAAGGCAGCTTGTGAAACTCCAGTTAAATGGGTTTCACACTGTCTCACTCTGTCCTCAGTCACAGCTGAGACTGGAGAGATGACATCATTATAGAATTGTTACAGCTGCAGATAGGATTGTTGTTATGGTTCAGGACATGGAAGGGAAGTTTTATACTACACCTAGGGAGATCACTGATTGTTTTAAGAAGTTCTACCAAACCCTGTATTCATCCCCCTTACAACCCTATTGACGTTCTGCACTAGATCTTTTTCTCCAAGATATTGATCTCCCATACTTGTCCGGTAATCAGATAACTCTTTTACAGTCTCCCTTGACTGTGGAGATATATGAAGCTATGAGATGCGCTTCCTATAGATAAAGCGCCGGGACCAGGCAGTTACTAGTCTAATTTCTATAAAGCTTTAAACTTCAATTGGGGACACGGTTATTAGATATGTACAATTATATCTATAAACAGGGCCTATCTGATCTCACCTTAGAGGCAATTGTGGTGGTCCTACTCTAAGCTGGTAAGGAAGCGATATTGCTGTCGAATTACCGTCCAATATCAAGTAATTAATGCGGACTGCAAATCCTGGCTAAAACTTGCTTGTAGGTTGGCCAAAGTCTGGCATACATTATTCAGCCCTGAGCAAGTGGGTTTGTTGCGGGCATCTCTCATCAGATCACCTGCGGAAGAATTTTCATCTCATTTCTACGTCGGGAACTCCCAGATCCTCACTAGCTCTGGTGTCCCTGGATGCAAAAAGGCCTTTGACCGGGTTTCTTGGGAGTACTTATTTGATTTGCTCCAGATATCGATTCCCAAACAATTTATCCAATGGATCCAGACACTTTACTCATACCCATCTGCGAGGGTACTGTGCAATGGAGTCCTGTCTCATCCTTCCTCCTCCAACAGGGCACGACAGGGTTGTCCTCTTTCCTTATCTGTTTAACCTGTTTCTGGAACCATTAATCAGGAAAATTAATCACTCTGTAGTGATCTCTGGCATTTCAATTAACCATATTCAATATTAACTATTAGTATATACCGATGACATTATCTCCATATCACTACACATCTACATCCATACCTGCCATTTTTAATATTATACGGGAATTTGGGGATTTCTCCAATTATAAGTTAAACGTGGCCAAATCAGAAGTAATGCCCTTAAATTGTTACACTCTAAAGGCTGACATTGTACCATTTGGGCTCACTTGGATAAGAGATAAGATCAAATATCTAGGTATTTTCTTGTCACAGTCAAAGGTTAAAATGAAGCAATATAACCTGGAATGTTTAATTGCTAATATTAAATCAGATCTTAATCGCTGGGTGCTTGCTCAATTTCTCTTTGGGCGCATCAATATTATAAAATGAATGTTTTACCTCGGTTGTTATATCACCTCAAATGTTAAATCTTAGCCTTCCACAGTCTTGGTTTCTTCAAGTGCATAGTATGATTTCTAGATTCATTTGGAAAAATAAATCCTCGAGGAGCGATAACTAAGCTTCAAAGAACTAAAGAACATGGTGGATTACAAGTCCCCAATATTTATCACTATTACCTGGCTATTAGTTAAGCTGTAGTCAAATGGCTAAAACCCTCAGATCCTCCATTGTGGTTACAAATTGATAAGTCAATTTGCGATGCTGCTGGAGTTGACATTAGATGCCTCCCGTACCTGACTATTAAAAAAATCCCCAAACAATGCATAGATATGCCTATTATGGTTTCCATTCGAGCATGCACGCAGATGAATCAAACCCTTGGGCTTTCATTTACAAAAGACATATCCCAGCCTCTTATTAGGAATCCCAATTTTAGAATAGGGAATACTAATATCACTGCAGCTTTGGCCTACTGGTTGTGGGGAAACAGTGGCTGACTTAACAGAAAATCAAACACTACTAGACTTTTCAGGTATCAGAGCCAAATACAACCTACCTTCCTCTCATTATTTTAAATATCTCCCAATTTCCATGTTCTAATTCAACATTTGATGTAGTGGTCCCTGGGACCAATACATATTAGACCACACTCAGCTCCTTGTCCATAAGACCTTCGTCCCATCTCCTGGCCTTCTACTACAAGGAAATTCAGAAGCGAATCAGTGAACTTAGGGTACTCCTCATTCGTGTGGGATAGTTTCTTCCCCCACCTCATCACTCCTGTCAATGGCACCAAATATGGAATAGGCTATATAAAGATATCAGATGGGATCAGTACAGATTGCTTCAATTTCATGTATTGCATGACTTATACTATACACCTGTAGGCGTAACAAGATGGATCAGCCTTCTTCAGATTTGTGCACCAGGTGTGGTTCTCAGAGGGACACGTCGCTCCATGTTTTCTGGGAGTGTGCTAAAGTTACCCCATTCTGGGAGTCCATTCGTTTAAAAATTGACCCTACATTGGCCTGCAAGATGCCTTCTCACCAGAAATCTGCATCTTGGGGATGTAGGCAGCAGCTGACAGGTACTGGAGAAAGCACATGTCCCTAATATCCCTTTGTGCTAAGAAAATTATATTACGTCATTGGGTGGATCAACAAATCCCCACATACACAGAATGGCATAAGGAAATTTTGTTTGCTTTGCAGGCGGAATACTTCATAGCAAATATATCTAAAAATACTAGTAAATACCAGAAGATTTGGGCACCTCTGCATACATTACTAATTATATGATACGGGCTTGGATACCTCCTGGCTTTATGACAGTGGGCCTCCGCAACGAATATGTACCGTGTTTAGTCCTTGTTTCTCCATTTTGATTGCTCCCTTTAATTGACCAGATTGTTTTCCTTCTTTCTTTTTCTACTTCCTCGCTAATTGGAATCCTCCCAACTATCACAGTGTAGTGGCATGGGGTGGGGGAGGGTTGGAGGAAGGGATAAGGGCGGTTATAATTATTTAGGTGGGTTGTTGGTTGCTAATGCTAGTTAGCCTGGTGACTGGGCCTATGTTATTTCAGTAGAAATTATCTTGTTTTTTTGCCTAGTATCAGGCTCATGTTCGCATCTCAGTGTGTTAAGGGGAGGTGTTTGCTTGTATCCCCCCCTTTTTGGCTTTGCAAGATTCTGTATGTGCGAGATGTGCTGTGTACTAACTCTTGAATATATCTGTGCTGTCAAAAAGCAAATAAAGTATATTCAATATGAAAAAAAAAAGAATTGTTACAGCTGCATGAGCCACATTTGGAATCTTCAGCTCAGAGTAGTTCTAGAACCTTGGGAATTTGAAAAGTCAGTCTTCCGCTTGTCCTTGAGCAAGAAGGAAGCATCAGTCTGTAGTTTGAGTTTGCCTCCACACAGAAGGAAGTTTTCTGTGTTTCACCATTCTTCAAGTGGTGGAGACCGTCCCCTCAGTCTCAGTGTCCCCTCCCTCCGGGGGGGGGTAGGAAAAGGTCTCTGTGGGTTCCAGGGACAATCCCCTTTTTCCACCAAGGAAAGAAGCTGCCTGAAATTACTTTGTCTGTTTGGGTATACAGAAAAGATTAAAGGACTTCGCCTGTGGGGCCCTGCAATGATTGGGTGAGTGTTTGGCTCCAGTGTAAGGGGCAAACAACTGTTTTTCAGTCAGGAAATGTTATTGGGGACTGCTGTTTGGGAGCACTATATACACTAGGACGAACAAATGGAGCAGTCAGTTTAAGTTTAAATGGATTTAGAGTTCACAGTAGAGAGGGTGCATCAGTTCATCCACCATGCAATCTACAGTTTTATAGTCCTGAAGTTTCTGTGTGTTCAGATTAATGGCCAGGTATGGGCTGTGGGAGCTGGAGGTGGATAGATCCCCATCTTTAGTAACCAGGTCCACCTCTACGGATTTCTTCTGTCTTTGCTACTCGCCTCATGCGCTTGGCCAGTGATGGGGTGGGTACCCAGACATGGGTCGCAACTTGAAAATCTCTCTAGGAGTCGCAGACTTCAAGTGGTGTGGGGAGCCACAGGATGGGAACATTACTCCTTGTAGGCTGGGAGTCTCCCTGTTTGATGGGAGTTTTGAATTGGAAGTACGAAAACAAAATCTCTCTATGAGTCGCAGACTTCAAGTGGTGCAGGGAGCCACAGTTTGGGAGCCTCCTTGTTTGATGGGATGTCTTTCCAAGTAGAGTTTGGGTTCATTCAAGATGGACCATCAGTGAGTGCCAGCAGGGCAGGGCCAGTCGGGCTGTGTATCCAATGCATCACGATGTCCAGGCTGAGTGCCTGGTGGGTCCAAAGCCAGACAACTGTTGTAAAGTGTTCATTCCTCAAATGGACTGCTGTGTTTAACCTCTAATCTGCATTACAGTTATGTAGCCCTGTGGGACCATACAGAGCTTTGTTTATGTTCAGTGAGTTAATAAATAAAGCCACACTGAAAATCCCAATTCTGGTTCTGGACATTACAGTTGTTGCTTCCTGTGGTTGGATTTACTTGGGTGCCCTGTGCAGAGTAGCCAAACCTGAGCCTCTTGTCCAAGTAGCCTCATCCTTTCCCGAACCCGTGAATGCACTCCCACCAGGTATTGCTGCCAAATGCCAACAGCATGCCACCTGTCATTGTTTTGGTAAAGGACAGGGTGGGAGGGTTACAAAATGGAGGCACCGCTTTGGATTTGTTTGGGAAGGAAGGTGCTTGGGCAAGTAGGCTAGCTTTGGTTATCTTGGCAGTCTGTAGCCCAAAAAGTTGGAAGCAATTTCCTAGTGTGTGCTGTGTTGTGAATCTTGTGCTGCTGTTTAAAAATGCCAACTGTTTACCAAGGAGCTGTAAAGCAAAGTGTGTGTTCTTGTCCTGCATCAACATAGTTTACAATGTTTGAAATGCTTTTAAAATAAAGTTCTGTGAAGAAAGTGTGGAAAACTAGGGGTAGCAACAGAAATTATGCCCTGGACATTGATAACTTTCTGTGCAATACTAGAGACTGCAGAGTTAATGGCAATGTTACATGGTTGAAATGGGCTCCCACCGTGGAGTCAGTTGAAAAAAAAAAAAAGTGCATCTTTTCAGTTTGAATTTGCCTGCTCGACAATCGCCATGAGGAAAGGAGCCCTCGTGAGGAAGAAGAGGCTCATTTGCATGGCGTCGTGTGGTTGGTCAGTTTGCCATTAGTCCCGCCCCTCAGCCAGCTCTTATGTGTCTGCTTCAGCATTCGAGAGGGAGACAGAGAGTAATGAGTGTACTGGCAGTGGAGGAGTGTTCGCGAAGTGTTCAAAGCGCTGTAAACAGTGAAAAGTGACTTTTCTAGTTCAAAATCGGGCTCAACCCGCTTATCGGTCGTGGGATCAGTGAATGTGTGATTAATACTACGATACGGAGACTGCCCGCCATTTGAAATCCGAGGCCTTCAAAATCTGCTGCAGGTCGCTTTCCCCATCGCAGCAATCTGCTACCATAACAGTGGGTAAACGATTTAAAACTGCTCAAATCAGTAATTTTCAGTAATGCCATATAAAATGTGAGTGCAGCTGTATAGTCGCTTTGCAAGTAGCGATTGTGTGATATCCTGCTAGCAAGTGCAAGTCTGCAAAGCCATTAAATGTGAGCATAGCAATGAAAGTAGCCTCAGTTTAAAGTTTGCAGCCAGAGAGAGACTGTGGGTTGTAAAATAAGTGCAACGCTAGTAGAAGCAGGCAATCCTGTGCTGAAACATGAAGTTAAAGGGACTGTGATTAAATAAATGTTGCCAGCATGTGAAAAAGTCCAAGGAAAATCCTGTAAATGTGAGAACAGTGAGAAAAGAGCAAGTTGTGCAGTTTGAAATAAAAGTTAATAGTAGCTGATGTAAATCGGGTGCGCAGTGGCTTGACCCAGAGTCTGAATGTTGATGCACAGGAGTGCTGCCTCCGCCATTACAGGGTGAGGTAGTAAAGTAAACACAGCAGCAGAGGAGCCATTTTAAAGCTACAGAGTGTGTTCATTTAAAGTGGTACTTTAATTACAGTGAACTTTTGTTTGTTTCTGCAGTTATGGCCTCAGGACCAGCTCGTTACGGATCATGCCGGGTTGCAGTAACAGCAACAGTAAATAGATTGAGAGACATTGAAAATTGGTGCTATAGAGAGCAACTCCCTCCTGATGTGGCAATTCCTAATTATCCAGTCCGTGTATGCCAGATGTGCTTGAGTGCTGGAAGGGATGTCTTCATGATTCCTCACTGTGCTGGTTGTCTACAAAATATAGTTGTATAAAGCGCCTCAAATTCGTTTGGCTCCCACATGGACACAACTTCAAGAATCTGCAGTTGGCAGCACACAGCATCAGGCAGAGCCTGTGGAGGAAGGTCCCTCGGGGGAGTGTGGCACAAAGTTAGAGAGTGCAGAATTAGAGACTGAATCTGAAGTTGAAGTTTTAGATGCTGGATCTCAGAAAGCAAGTTCAGATAAAGCATCAATAGACCCCTGAGTGGGGGGGGCCTAGCCCAAGTCTCGAAGGTGAAGATGAGATGCGGGAGGCTGTTGAATGGGAGGTGTCAACCTCCGCTCCTAGTGATAAATGGATAGTCTTGGGGGTGAGAACTACTGCTCACTTCTGGGCTCAGATCCTCAGTGAAGAGGAAGATGAGGAGGAACCTAAGTGGCATTGTGAGATAGGAACGGGTACACAGCCTCAAGATCTTGCCTCGGAGGAATGTGTTCAAAAAGGTGGTGATGCCACTGCCCTGGCTTCACCAGAAGAAGAAGAAGTCAAGGATCCGTTTTTAATTTCATTGAGAATGCGGAGCTGGCAGAACCAGGACTGGCCACCCCCAAGCCAGGCCAGTGGTCTCAGATTGATCAAAGCAAATAAGAGAGACTGGATCAGTAGAAGGCCAATGAAATCTTTGGTATGACCTTTCCTACCTTTCCTCGGAGAGTCTGGGAGGAGATTGAGAACTGCAGGAAATCCTGGATCTGGGATGAAGCAATGAAACATGTGCATCCTGGGGCTCCAGCATGTAAAGAATAGACTGTTCCATGAAAAGTATACACAGTGGAAGAGAGGCAGGACACTGTTTATGGACAGAGTGAGAATTGTGGACGAGAGGGATGAAGTCCCACTGTGTGAATTATGTGCATCCAGATGGAGTAATAATTCAAGCCCCTGACCCCCTCTACTATTGGCCTCAGTGCAAGGACCTCCCAGTAATTAAGCCTGTGCCTACAAAATGGAGAGCCGAGCAGTGGTAATCAATACTGCCACATCTGAACTGTGAAGTACCTTTATTGAACTGCCAAAATGAATAAACAAAAATTCGGGGCCCAACATTCTTCAGTCTACAGTAAACTGTCTGCAATCACCAACCACCTACTGGTACGACCAGATGACTTCAGATCCAGAGAGGACACCAGCCCAGCTGTTTCCTGTTCATCGCCTGGTAATCGGATGACGCCGGACCAGCTGTTTCTCTTTTTTGTTCCTGTTCTAAGGTTCCTTCTCCAGTTATGACATCAGCCCAGCTGTTTCCAGATGTGCAGTCCTGTGGGTTCCTGGAAGATGTCCGCCCAGCTGTATCAGAAGAAATGCTGCCAGGGAGAGTCTTCGGCAGGGACCAGGTTGGTGATGTTCGAATACTTCAAGAGGCTGGTGAGTCAAAATCTCTTTTCATTCTATCTTTATGACATTGCAATACACACCTTACACTACAGACTTCAAGCAGTGTGTGAACTGTCTGCAAAGACTCTCCCCTTCAGGATTATGGCCTTAAAATACTATATTCACGGGGCTCCAGCCCAGGAGAGACTCTTTAATGGACTGGCCTTCGGGCCTTGTAGTCACTAGTGGGACATTTAGGGCATTCCACCCCCAAAAAAGTGTATTGTTATCAATGTCATTTCTGTACTTAATGCAAATACTGTCTTTTCTACTTTTCTAAAAAAAAAAAAAAAAAAAAAATTTTTTTTCTTTTTGAGATTGTTTAGTGTTTTGTTTATCCTGTATGGTAAGGGTTGTGGTTGTTGTTGTTGTAGTCATCGTTATTTAGGTAGATCGTAAATGCAGATTAGAGTGTTTTGTTTTTGTTGTTTTTTTGTCTTTTCTACAGGTGTTCCTGGAAGAAAGAAGAGAAGACAAGAAGAGGAGGAGGGCTCATCGAGTTCCTCATTTCAGTGCTTATGTTTAGAAATTAAAGTACTGTTTGTGTTTCTAATGTTGTAGTTGCAGGCTGCCAAAGGTCGGGAGGTCCCGGTTTTGTTTTATTTGGGATGTTATGTAGAGGCAGATAGGTTTCCTAGAGGGTTAGGGGATAGACAGGCTGTGGCCCTGAGCGGCCGTGGGGATTGCAGTGCTGATCTATCAGGGCTATGCTCTGGACGGTTCTACCAGAGCCACTAGGTGTCCGTAAATAAGAGTGGATAGAGTAAGGGGCTGAAATGTCAGCTATAGGCCTCTAGGCCTTAGTGTTGCCTACCTGTGCTCGCACCACGGTGGGAGAGAGCCTGATCACCCCCTCCGCAGGTAGCACATAGGGTGGATGGCCTAAGGCCAGGTGCATAATGACTGGGGACAGTCATTTTCCTGGTCAGGGTGAGTGTAACCCTTTGTTACCGGGGTTACTAGAATCCCAGTAAGACCTAGTGGTAGGCAGGAAGGCAGCTAGAAACTCCAGTTAAATGGGTTTCACACTGTCTCACTCTGTCCTCAAGTCACAGCTGAGACTGGAGAGATGACATCATTATAGAATTGTTACAGCTGCATGAGCCACATTTGGAATCTTCAGCTCAGAGTAGTTCTAGAACCTTGGGAATTTGAAAAGCCAGTCTTCCGTTTGTCCTTGAGCAAGAAGGAAGCATCAGTCTGTAGTTTGAGTTTTGCCTCCACACAGAAGGAAGTTTTTCTGTGTTTCACCATTCTTCAAGTGGTGGAGACCGTCCCCTCGGTCTCAGTGCCCCCTCCCTCTGGGGGGTAGGAAAAAGTCTCTTGGGTTCAAGGCAATCCCCTTTTCCCACCAAGGAAAGAAGCTGCCTGAAATTACTTTGTCTGTTTGGGTATACAGAAAGGTTAAAGGACTTCGCCTGTGGGGCCCTGCAATGGTTGGGTGAGTGTTTGGCTCCAGTGTAAGGGGCAAACAACTGTTTTTCAGTCAGGAAATGTTATTGGGGACTGCTGTTTGGGAGGACTATATACACTAGGATGAACAAATGAAGCAGTCAATTCAGTTTCAAGTTTCAAATGGTTTTATTGGGGATTGCTGTTTGGGAGCACTATATACACTAGGACGAACAAATGGAGCAGTCAGTTTAAAGTTTAAATGGATTTAGAGTTCACAGTAGAGAGGGTGCATCAGTTCATCCACCATGCAATCTACAGTTTTACAGTCCTGAAGTTTCTGTGTGTTCAGAGAAATGGCCAGGTATGGGCTGTGGGAGCTGGAGGTGGATAGATCCCCATCTTTAGCAACCAGGTCCACCTCTGGTTTCTTCTGTTTTGCTACTCGCCTCATGCGCTTGGCCAGTGATGGGGTGGGTACCCAGACGTGGTTCGCAACTTGAAAATCTCTCTAGGAGTCGCAGACTTCAAGTGGTGTGGGGAGCCACAGGATGGGAACATTACTCCTTGTAGGATGGGAGTCTCCCTGTTTGATGGGAGTTTTGAATTGGAAGTACGAAAACAAAATCTCTCTAGGAGTCACAGACTTCAAGTGGTGCGGGGATCCACAGTTTGGGAGCCTCCTTGTTTGATGGAATGTCTTTCCAAGTAGAGTTTGGGTTCATTCGCCAAGTGGACCGTCAGTAGAGTGGCCAGCAGGGGAGCCGGGCCAGTCAGGCTGTGTATCCAATGCTCAAGCGAAGTCCGGGCTGAGTGCCTGGTGGGTCCAAAGCCAGACAACTGTTGTAAAGTGTTCATTCCTCAAATGCACTGCTGTGTTTAACCTCTAATCTGCATTACAGTTACGTAGCCCTGTGGGGGACCATACAGAGCTTTGTTTATAGTGTATGGTGGAACGCTGTTCCGCATGGAAATCCATGCCTGGAACAGCGTTGTTGTCCTTCACTCGGTGCGTCATGATCTTGTTGTGCTGCACCAGTGCGTCACGGTGCAGCACAACAAGATCACATTCGCCATGGATGCTATTAGAGCGATGCGCTGGCGCGGCAACACGGAAGGCAGCACTTTACGGCAGACACAGAAGTAAGCTTCCCGAGTGTTCACAGTGGTATTTATGGTTGCCCATACACTATAAAGATTGTGTATGAGCAACCATGCACAACAAAGGCAGTTTGCGATCTTGAGGTTTCCGTGGTAACGGACACTCTCGAAACTACGCCTCGAGGTCTCAGGTTACCACGAAACCTCTCGATCAAGAATCAGTTTTGTTGTGTGTATGCTTGCGCATACACAACTTCTCTATATGTTCAGTGAGTTAATAAATAAAGCCACACTGAAAATCCCAATTCTGGTTCTGGACATTACAGTTATTGCTTCCTGTAGTTGGATTTACTTGGGTGCTCCTGTGCAGAGTAGCCAAACCTAGGTCTCTTGTGCCAAGTAGCCTCTTCCTTCCCCGAACCCGTAGATATACACTCCCCACCAGGTATTGCTGCCAAATGCCAACAGCATGCCACCTGTCATTGTTTTGGTAAAAGGACAGGGGTGGGGAGGGTTACACATTAAACTTCATATTCAACCCTAATATACTGGCACTAAGTCCACAGCATCAATCATAATGTTCATTCTGCAGGGCCCTGTTGGCTATGCAGGCTGTGAGTGAAGCAAGAGAGTACTATAACTTTCTTTATGTGAGAACCTGCAGGCCCTGTGAAAAGCATGAGGTCAGTCATACATTTCTTCACACAGGGCCCTGTTTGCCCTGCACAAAGACAGAGATCTCTCATCACTTTCTATGCACAGCACCCTGTTGGTGCTGTCAGAAGCAGATCAGTGATAACTTTATTTGCACAGGGCCCCTAACTTGTAGCTTGATACAGCAGTCCCAAGGGGCACAGGCCCAGTCTTGAAGCTGGGCCTTGGGTTGTGTGACGAGGGGCAGGGGGAGGTGATGGCATTAGAGTTGAAAAGTTAATAATGTCACATTTATCTCCCTTTGTGGCTTTGGAACAATAACAATGCACTAACATACTGGAAGTGCTGAACTGCTGAAGAGAGGAGAGTAAGCACCCAACTTTAACCTAGAGGAAATACAGATATATATATATATATATATATATATATATATATATATATATATATATATATATATAGAGCAAAAATTCCATTTAATGCATCAGTTAGGGTTGTTCCACAGCAATAAAAGTGAGAAATTCGATGTTAGGGTTGGAAACCCTTGCACCCTCCAGCCCACCCCCAACCAGCATCGGGGTGGGCATTGGGTCGTCGCCTAACTCTCACCCCATCACATGGAAAAAATAGAGGAATAGGAGAATGGGGTGAGAGTTAGGACAAGACCAAACTGGCACCCGATGCCAGTTGGGAGTGGGCTGAGAGGCAAGGGTTTCAACCTAATATCAATTTCCTCACTTTTGTCGCTGTGGAACAACCCTAACTGATGCATTAAACAGGGTTTTGCCTCTAATTTTCCTCTTTTGAGAATGATAACGAGAAATAGTGACTGTAATGCAGCTGTGGTACCGCGGATGTCTTGTCAGTGAGTAACACGGTGCCCGCAAAGCAAAATGGTAATGCGCATGGTGACGCAAAGCAAAACAGAAGAGAAACAGTACTGTAGACACAAATGGTAAAAATAATGCAAACGCAAGCACAAATGAAAGCATAACAGTAATGCACATGGTGGCGTGACGAGGAGCAGTGAAATAAAGCAGGTGCAGGAACCGCAAGCAGAAGCGGTAAGGGTAACAGTAATTTAAGTGCACAGGCTGGTTTTCCCCAAAAGCTGCATAGAGAAAGACAGTGAGTACAAAGAATGTGTGCATAATAATGGGTCTCGGAGCAGAAAATGAGGAGTTGGAATACTAAATTGCTTATCTTTCAGGAACCATACGAAGTAGAAAAAAAATCTAAAAGTCATATGATTTATGACTTTCCCGGCTAGTTCTGTGCTCAGCCCCCATTAGGGGGCTGAGCATTTTTCTGATGAAAAGTCTGTATCTCACACCGTTTCCGAAATACGGGCCCTGAAAGGCGCGGCAAATGGCGTAATGTTATCCTATGGGAAAAAAAGAGACATTCGGAGTGCTATAACTTTGCCGCCCTGTAATATTTTTCACCAAACCACCAAAAGGCACATCTGTGGGATGTTGGCTTTCTTCCTTCCACATCTCAGTGCAAAAGACCAAACTGTTATTTTGCAGCAGGGTGGCAAAGAATTTCTGTCATGCAGCGGATGCCGCAATGTCATCCTATGGGAAAAAGGGTCAACTTTGGAGTGCCATAACTTTGCTGCCCTGCAATATTTTTTCACCGAAATATTGAAAGGCACATCTGTGAGATGTTGGCTGTGTTCCTTCCAAATTTCGGCCCAAAAGACTAAACCTTTCTTTTGCAGCAAGGTGGCAAAGTATTGCTGTCATTTGCCATAGCCTGGAAAAATAGTGTTAATCTATAAAGCTTTGCAAAATTTATGTAATACTTTCGTGAGTGCGATATTACTTTGTGAAAGTACTTTTCCAGAAACTTTAAAAACATATTTCTAGGGTGTTTAACCTCAAAATAAAGACATGCCTAGCATCCTCAGGGTCCGACTAGGTAAACACAAAAATAATTGTGTTGCTAGAGGGTCCCAAATTTAAATGCCAAGCATTTTTCTGATCACCAACTGAAAACAAAATGGCAGATTTGTGACACTACTAGGGCCATTTTCAACACTAAAAAGTGCATTTGTGACACTGTAGAACTTTTTGTTAACTTTTCCCATTGACTTATAATGGGAAATTGTTTTTTGAATAACTTTTGAACCGTTTAATATTTTTTCACGAAATCTTCAAAAGTCACATCGGGGATGCTGGTTACACGTTTCCTGACATTTTCAGACTGGTCACACAAACCGTGCGACCTGTAGGGATGACTAAAGAATTCAAAAAACGTAAACGTGTGCACAGATCACACTTAGTAACTCCGCAGCCTTATATCTGAACAGTACAAAAGTTGGCAGATCCCAAGATGTATGGTTCTTAATTGTGTATTCCAAATTTCAGACATATCCGTTGAATGGTTGTAAAGTTATTAAGGTGCAAAACTTTAGGTTTAACATGTAAATGGCTCCTCAACCCTAACTATGGTAGCACTACCGCGTTACTATATATATATATATATATATATATATATATATATATATATATATATATATATATATATATTCTTTGCAAAAAAGCTCCATTAATGCATCAGTTAGGTGAATACCACAGTGACAAAACAGGGAAATGAAAGCGTTAGGGTTTCCAACTTAATACCCCACCCCCTGGGATCCCACCCTACCACCCTACCACCCTACCCCACACTCCCACCAACAGGTGTTAGGGTGTGCCATGGTTGTCAGGCCTAACTCTCATCCCATTACATGCGTAAACAACCTTACACACTACAGTATAGGTCAATGGGGGGAGAGTTAGGCCTGATGACCCAATGGCACATCCCAACGCCTGTTGGTGTGTGGAGGGTGAGAGTATGGGGGTAGGGTGGTAGGGGTGGGAAACTTGGGGTGAAGCATTAGGGTTGTAAACCTAACACCTCTTTTCCCTGCTTTTGTCGCTGTGGTATTCACCCTAATCGATGCATTAACAGAGTTTTTAGCAAAGAATTTTCCTTCTTTTTCAGATAGTATAATTGTATCCTCATTTTACTGTGGGAGGCTCTCATCCCTCCACAGCTGCACATATATATGTAGCTGTGGAAACACAGGGGTCTCTGGCCCCTGCGCTTCCACACATTAAGTTACCGGCAGGCATAGAGAGATAGCAACAAATAGTCATAACTGTGCCATCTGAAATGATTTTCTCCCCAAATGTTCATCCTAACCTTCTTAGCACCTCACCACATGTACCCAGTACAGCAAACTTTCAAATCTCCAACAGAATGTAATTCTGTACAACTGTAACACTGTTTTTGCACCACAGTTGTGGGAAAACATTTTCAGTAGGATATGAAAACTAACAGCTGTACTGTTCATGAGGTGCTGTGAAAAAATTGCAATGTTAAAAATCTGGAGTTAAAATAGGAAAAATTGATGAAGTTACGAGCATGTGTAGAAACTGCACAATGCACGCTCATAATGCGGTCATTTTCTGGAATTTTTTTGGCAAATTTTCAACATCAGCATTTTGGGACCTCCTCTCATGAGCAGTGCAACTGTGATTCTGTTAATCCATCCCAAAAGTTGATTTCACACAGTGATCACGACATTCCGCATCACAGGTGTGAAAACATGTTCTGGGCAGGATGTGCAAAATGACAGCTGTACTGCTCATAAGGAAGTGTGAAAAAATGGAAATGCTGAAAATTTGAAGTGAAAATATAAAAAATTGAAAAATTACAATCATGTGTAGAAACTGCACAAGACACGCTTGTAACAAAGTCATTTTGGGAATTTTTTCACCAAATTTGCAACATGGGCTTTTTGGGACCCCACCTCATGAGCAGTGGCACTGTCATTTTGTTAATCGGTCCCAAAAGATGATTCCATGCAACGATCGTGAAATCACCTTTCGGGACTGAGAAATGAAATGACAGTGCCAGTGTTTACGAGGTGGGGTTCCAAGAACAGCATGTTGAACATTTGGTGCAAAGGTTCCTAAAATCAGCCAAGATATCAGCATAAGTTGAAAGCCCCACATTGACTCACATTATATGACTTACCTTGATTCCTCAGATCGCAGTTCGGCTTTGAAGAGTGCAGACAGTCCCTGGTCCAGAGAAGATCACCGATCCTGACCTCCGGAGGGTAGGTATAGGTGGGGGGGTATGGGGAGGTGGGTGCACAGAGGGAAGGTGGGGATGGGGAGGGGAAGTAGGGAGATGACGAGGGACCTCTTTCTTTTTTACAGTGTTTAAAATAAAAAAAATATTTCAGGGACAGTTTTCTCCATTTATAGGTTTAACTGTAAAAAAATAAATACATTTGGGTACACTGGGGTGGGCTCCCAGTGTGCCACATGAGTTTGGGGGGCCATACATGGTGCCGATAGGGGGATTGGGTAATGAGTTGGCAATTAAAGTGGGTTGGGGGGAGGCATCCGACAACGGGAATGGGCATCCCAGTATCAGAAAGATTAAAAAAAAAACATTAATCTGGGCACATTGGGGTGGGCTCCCAGTGTGCCGCATGAGTTTGGAATGGGGGCATACATGATGCCAACAGGGGAATTGGGCACCCCCGTCAGCAATGAAACTAGGTTGGGGGGGCATCCAACATTGGGAGTTGGCATCCCGGTGTCGGCAAGGTTAAAATCATTTTCATTTATCTGGGCACATTGTGGTGGGCTCCCAGTGTGCCAGATGAGTTGGGAGGGAGAAACGTGATGCCAACAGGGGGAATGGACACACCGATATAGGTGCCAAAAATAGGAATTGGGGGGGCAGGATCCTGCATCAAAATTATGTAAATTTCAATGCAGGATTCTGCATTTAAAAAAAGACACTTGTGAAAGTCAGATTTTTTCACCAGGACACTTGTGAAAGTCTCATTTTTGCACCTTGACCATGAAAAAGCCAGATTTTCACATTTTGCCCTAATTTGTGCAAATCTTACTTTCATGCTAAACACTTAACTTTTCCCATAGGAAGTAATGGGAAATTAAACATTTTTAATAACTTTTAAATAGATTAATATTTTTTCACCAGACCTTCAAAAGTCACATCTGTGACCCAAGGGCTTTCTACCCTGAATATTTCAGCCCACAACATAAAGCTGTTTCTGAGATCCACCTCTAGAAGGAAAATGTAAAAAACAAAAACAGATTTTTCTGTTTTTTCAACACTTTATATCTCAGAAACCGCTTGACAGATTGCCATATTTGGCAAGTCATGAGACCAATCCCTAGAGATTATGCATGCCAACTTTCATGCAAATCCGTTGAACAGCTCCAAAGTTATTAACCTTCAAAGTTTGGACTTTAACATAGACGTGCAGTTTCACCATAAGTATACTGGTGCGACTGCACCAGTATAATATATATATATTATACCTGCATGGCAGTGAAGGTATAGTTAGGGTTGGTGGACCAATTTAATGTCAAACCCCAAACTTTGCACTTTAATAACTTTGCAACTCTTTGTCCACTTTTTCTGAAATTTTGCATGCATGGCATCCAATTATATATTCCTGGATCTGGAAAGTTTTGTTCCGATTGGATTTACAGTTGCGGAACCGTGAGGTGTCCAAAACATGAAAACTGGTCAACTTTTGCACATTTTTCAGTAGGGCATAATGGACTGAAGAATGCATTTGAGTTGATTCAAATCTGTATGTCTATATGTGGCCTGGGTTGAATTGGTGCCTTTTGAAGATTTGTGAAAAAATATCAATTTGTTCAGAAGTTATTCAAGTTTTTCATGTCCCATTATAGCCTATGGGAAAATTTATATGTGCACTGCGAAAACTTTCATGCACACATTTTTTTTGTTATGCTCCCTCAAGGGCGTAGCTACTGATATTCCAAGTAAGCCATGGCATACCAAGTTTGGTAACGGGGTAGCAAACAAACTGGCCAGCATTCATTTGCTCTGCCTTCTCTAGTCCATTGCATTTAAATCCCTTTGTTTGGCATTATAGGCTTTTTCTTTTCTGTTTCAGCTTTGTTTTGGGGGGGGGTGGCAGAGTGGACCACAGACTTTGAAGCTGAAGGTCTGAATTAGGTCCACATGGTCTGCCTGCATACTGATTGGCTGTGGCATCTGGTAGGGGATGTGTCAAGTCTGGGGAGGCGAGTTTAAATGCCCCAGCAAAGTTAGAAGCCATACTATTAGTTCAGTTGTACTGGGAGCTAGAGAGAGGCAGTAAAGGAACTGAGGAACAGCAGATGAAAAAACAGACTCGGAGCCAGCTAAAAGAATGAAGACTTCATGTGGAGTGGCCAGTGGAGTGAATCTGCTTACCTGCAGGGGAGAGAGAAGTTGTTTCTGCCATGGTCTTGGACTCATGGTGCAATCTGTGTCGTCTACCAGTGGGCAGCAAGCAGCACACTAGCAGTGCAGACAAACAGCAGGTCTAGTGTGGGAATCATCTGATTGGAGCCAGGAACCTTGGACTCGAGTCATGGGGGGCAGGCATGAACAACAGTGGGGGAGGGGTAGCAGTGTGGCAGGTTGATGTACAAATCTGAAATGCCTGGCTACACCCCTGTGCTCCCTGAATTTGTTTTTGTGCTACTGCCATCTTGTTTTCGGTTAGTGAGAGACAAAAAACATTGTAACTCAAAAAATAATGTTGTTTGGTAAACACCAAGAGTTGTTTTTACCTACTCGAACCCTGAGAAACATGGCCCTGGCATTAGTTTTTCAGCAGGAGGTCTAGAAATATGGTTTTCAAACTTGATTCACCATTTTGCCATTTTGTTGCCACAACAAAATTTTTTGTGTGCGTAGTGATGACCTAGCACAGAAAACAGGTAGCACAGTGACATATTTGTGAGCTTGAAAGCATTCCCATTGTAGAGATAGGAGTACCTCGAACACATAAGAGTGATTGCAATAACACTGCTCGACAACATTTCCCCATGTGTTATTTTCTTTGTCACTTCATTGTGCCAAGGTGGATTGTACTTTTGAGCTGAATTTGTAGGGTGGCAAGCCCTGGTCCTACAGATGTGCCTTTTGGTGGTTTGGTCCCAAAACATTCAACAGGCCCATAGTTACAGTGTTGTGAAGTTGAGAAATTTCACATAGGATAGCATTGCAGCCCCCACAGTGCCTTTCGGCACCAATATCTCAAAAACGAAGCGAGATACAAATGTTTTGCTACCCATAGCTTAGTTCACCTCCCCACACCTCCCTCCCTCCTAACACTCCATACCCCCACCCTACACACACCCCCTCTCTCCTACCACACCTTTAGGTGAACTAAGCCCATGAGGAAGTTTAAAAGTCATAGATTACACCTGCACTGGAATTTTTTTCCTAGTTGCTAAGGTTGCTGAGATATTGGCAAATGAGTATTACAAGGGTTCCTTTGCAAGCCTATGGGGCTATTGTATGGCTCTGTTGTTATGTGTAAGTGGGAGTAGATGGCTCGGAGGGCCTGCTCTCCCAGAGACACATACCATTACACACGAAAAGAAATGCATAACATGAAGGGAGAGCAGGGCCCGCGCTTCCACAAACACATTCCAGTGATCAGTTACATTATAATTTCTGGAAGGAAAAAAGGAAATTGATTGCAACATAATCTGTCAATGCATCAGTTAGAGATGATAGCATAGCTACAGAAGTTTGGGAATGTACTGTTAGGGTTACCTTAACCCTTCCCCTCCCCCCTCCCCCACTACCATTTCTTCCTCTCGTCCTCCCTCTCTCCTACTACTCCATAACCTGCCTCCCTCCATCCCAGACATCAGTAATTTTACGTCCACCCCCCATGCCCTACACACCACTACCATCGCCCACACACACACGCTGCTCCTGCCACTACCATTTACCCCTTCCCTTCCCCTTTCCTCCCTCTCTCCTGCCATTGTATTCACCTCATCCCCACACCCTTATGCCACACACCAGTACCATTTCCTCTCCACCCCCACCCCACCCATGTCCTATACGGCACTACCATCCCCCCTCTGCCACCCACCCCACACGAATACCATTACCTCATCCCCTACACACCTCTAGCATCCCCTTCCCCCACCTTACACCCACTATCATCCCCCAACACACACACACACACACACACCACCTCATGGGCCTATGACACTAACATTACCTTCCAACCTCCTTCTATACTGCCATTCTATCCCCCTCCTTTCCCCAACTCCACACACCAGTAACATTGCCTCACCCCCCACAACACCCACAACACCCTACACACCACTACTAGCCCCCTCCACCCTCCCAGGCACACAGTCCTCCTGGGCTCATCCCACTACCATTTACTCACCCCTCTCCCCCTCCTCTCTCCTACCACTCCATATGCCCCCATTTCCCACCTCCACACACCACCAGGACACACACCAGTACCATTACCTCCCTCCCCCAGACAAACACAGTCCTCCTGGGCCTATGCCACTACTACTCACCCTCCCCCCGCTCTGTCTGCTAACACTCCATGCCCTCACCTTCAGACCCCCACCCCATGCACACTACCCGCCCACCCCACACATTAGTAACATTACTTGTCCCCCAGTCTACATACTACTAACATACCCTCCCACACACACACACCCTCCTGGGCCCATGCCTCTACCATTTTCTCCCCCCTCCACCCTCCCTCTGTCCTAACATTCCATACCCCTTCCCCATCCCATACACAACACTACACCCCAGGGGTGTAGCCAGAAATTTCCAGTTTGTACACAATCTCCAACAGTTACACCCCCCCATTAAAAAATGTACACATCCTTTCCAAATGGCACCCCTTCCAAACAAGTCAGGATTGTTGTCAGATGATTTCTCTAATCTCTAAAGAAGTTATACATGTATCTGTCTCCTAAACAACAGAAGTTTAAATAGAGACACTCCTCAGCGGCCTACACTAACCCAAATACTACAGACTAGAATGAAAATGTTAACAGAAAGGCATATGGTTTGTGACAGGCATTCAACAAAACTGTACTCAGATGTGTACAGTGTGCATGCCTATCTACACCCTTGCTACCCCCCACCGACACCCTACCACTCCACACACTAGTACCATTATGTCTCCCCCCTGCTATACACACCACTAATATCCCTCCATTACACACACACACACACACACACACACACACCTTCCTGGGCCCGTGCACTAACATTCTCTCCACCACCTCTCCAGTCCTCCCTCTCTCCTAATACTCCATACCTCCTCCCTGCACACCCCCAGCCCACACACCAGTACCATTGTCTCGCCCCACCCCACCCTCACTCTCAGGTTCATGTTCTTGTCAGCCAGTAAACTTTACATAGTGGTAGGCACAATTAGAAGCATAGGATCTGTAGGGTCCTTGTTCGCAATTGTACATATTGCTAAGTATTAGTCTGGTGGCTGATGATAGTGCAGGGTGTTGATATCATGTGTACCCCTAGAACAATTAAATGTAATGCAGTAATATGCAGAACTCATAATACTAGACTTATGGGAGAATGTTACAAGGGTTCCTTTGTAGGTCTAGGGGGCTAATGTATGGCTCCATTGTTATGTGTAAGTTGGAGCACAGTTCCTGGAGTGCCCAAGCTCCTACATACACATAGCATTACAGAAATCAATGGCTATATGAAGGGAGTACAGGGACTGGAAGGCCCACGCTTCTACAAATACATACCACTAATCACTTGTATTACAGTTTCTCCCAGAAAAAAAAGGAAAATTGATTGAAACAAAGTACATTAATGCATCAGTTTGAGATGACAGCACAGCAACTAAAGTTTGCTAATATGATCTTAGGGAGGGTTAGCCCTCTCCTTCACCTCTCTCCCCCCCCAACCCCCTACTGACTACTAACATCCCCCCACACCACACACAGACACACTCCTCCTGGGCCATGTTCCTGTTAGCCTGTTAATAGGATGTGTATTCATGAAACATCATAAATGAGTAACAAGACACTGTATTGGATGGTTTCAAGGATTGTTTGCTGTTTTTATGGAAAAGTAAAATGCAAATACATGCAGTAAACATTCTAAAAGAAAAAGAAATTTTAATTGAAAAAAACTTGCTGGTACATAACATATAAAGTTACTTATTCCTATTCATACTTTTTCATACATCTGTTTTAGCATTTAATCTTTATAATATACATTTTTACCCATTGTGAAAAAATATAACATCTTTTACATGGAAAAATAAATTAAAAAAATAAATAAATATTTATTTAAACCATGACCCACCCAGTTTTGTAAAGCTTAACAGAAAATAAAGATGTCTTCACCTATACAAAATATGTTGTGAATTACAAAGAAAAAAATTGTATTTTAATAAATGAAAAAATTCTGGTGGAGAGAGAGTGGGGCATCACAGCTGCCTCTGCTGCTGGAGATTGTGAGGAGACCTGAAAGGGGGTGGCCAGGTAGGAGGGTGCAGGAGAAAGTGGAAGCCGGTACCTCAATTGGGGAAGGTGCACAAGACAGGCAGAGGAGGGGACAGGAGATGTGGTTACTGGAGACCAGGACCTTGCTGTTCTACTGCAGCATCTGCTACCGGACCCTTTTCTTCACCCGTCATCTTTCTTATGCTCTTTGTGAGTGCCTGGACAGTCTGATTTTGATATATGATTTGTAACATGTTTGCCTGGATTGTTTTCTCAATTTAACCTAATTTGATGAATGTGTTGTCTTGGTTTTTGTTCTGGGTTTTTATTAATTGTATTAGTGTTTTGATGTTTTCATTGCTTTCTTTTTGGACCGGAATCAGACTGTCCAGGTGCTCACAAATTGCTTGGGTGTGGGTACTTTGTGGGTCTGTGAAAACAAAGAAAAAGTAGAGAAATACATGGTAAGTGTTGGCATATTCTGCACTGGTTTATTGTTGTTATAACTGTTGCTTTATGTCAACACTTTTCATGTTACTTAACTATGTTTCTATCCAAGTGTTCCTTATGGCAATTAACAGAACAAATAACTGACAGAACTAATGATGAGATATCCTAGTTTTTTCTATACAAAATGCAACACTAAGATTTTCTTGTAACACTCTTATACTGTGTGTTATTAGCCACTGAGTATTGTATTCCTCTAGGTTAGTTTATGCAGCCTGCTGATATGTGAATGCTCATCTCCCCCCTCCCTTCTGCACAGTAACTTTGTTTGTAGAGTAGCATTATTAAGACAGCAATACATTTTGAACAAATGAACAACATAGGAAGATTATACTATGACTGGCTAAAGAATTGACAACCAAAATGCTATTGCCATTGATGAGAAACACAATATTATAAGTCACTTGGAAAACAAATTTGGTTATACTGTCTGTGGCATTCAGTTAACTTAACAAACATGTTAATCTTTAATAACATTGGTAGATGCTATATTCAGTGTACATACGATGAGATGGTCCAGGCTCCATGTCTTCCTGTTTTATCACAGGCAAGGTCCTGGTCTCCAGTGGCTCTGTGATAACAAAAACAAAACATAAGAAAAGATTGAATGCAATGACATGAAACAATCATCACCTCTGATTGGTTTGCTGTTAATCACTACAGGGATGTTACATTCTTTTTTTTTTTTCGGCACATGGGAACACCTACCAGTGTGTAATTAGCTGTATGAGAAAATAATAGGCCCAGAAAACTCTGACTGTCCTTGGATAAACACTTAGTATGTTGAATTACTATCTCCAGAATGCAGTAACTGTAACAATTTTTCATACAAATAGTTGATAGTATGTGATACCAAGTTGGGAAACGTATATAACAGGCAAAGCAGTATTACTGTGGCAGTACGCTTACGTCTTACACTTTTTTTCTTACTGTGGTCTTCTCCTGTATAATATTGTTTCAACTGTGTAGTTAACTATATGACTTGTATAAAATTTCACTGTTATAGCTGTGACAAATGTGATACATGTTTCATCATAATGATGAGAGTGCACACAAAAACTTAAAACTAATAAGAGCTTTTTGTTGCAGGAGGTGGGTTGACATAAAAAAAACTTATGAAACCTAGATGTGTGTCAGATCATTGATGAAATATGTTACTGTTACACTGCCCAGATGCGCATGCATGTGCACATACACTGCTATGTATGTGGATACATGTTGGAATCATGTAACAGCAATGGTTTCAGCTATGATTTAAAATGTTCATCTTTTTTTCTATTACCTTTTATTTTATTGTCGCAATAATGGGACATCATAGTAGAAGCACAATGTACTAGTTAATATGTGTATCTTGTGTTCTAAGTGTGTATTTGTTGCTACTTATAGTCTGTGGTGATGATGATTATGTCATCATCATCAAACGCTTCTGTCCCCTACTCTGCAGGAAGTGGGCCTTGGGCAGTTGGTGCTTCCTCAGCCGTGGCTCCAGGAGCTGTTATGAAAAAAAAATGACATGATGAACAATATGTGTCTTTTTGTGTGCTATGTTGCTTTGTTAAAAGTCTATGGGTTATTTTTCTACAAAGCACTATAGTTAATAAAGGTTGATATAATATCATCTTTTGATGATGATGATGATAAAACTTTTATTTTTAATTTTTATACAGGAACATATAGACTAGGACCAAAGGCCATCTTTTCAACTAAAGTCCTGTGTTCTTTAAATACAAATAAATATAATAAAAACAACAAATACCATACAAACATCTTTGATGCAAACTATAACATACAATATACACACAACAAATCTCTTTTAAGGTGATATCACTGATAACATTTCTTAAGTTTGTCTAATTTCATGTTGGTATATTGCATTTCATGCATAATAAAAATATTGGTAACATTGGTTGGGAACAGGGATACACATCCTACTAAATTAAGGATATTAATTAGAGCCACATTAGTGCAATGTGGAATGATGTCATGCATGGAATATTCTTGCTCTGCTGCTGTAGTGACATTGTTATGTTATTCTGCTGTAGTACTTATGTCGCTACTGAGGCAGAACAACTTGGAATGCTGCCACAGTTTCTTCTCTTTATGCAATTTGTTGGTTTGAGTAACATCACAGCATATATTGACAATTCACAAGTCAGTCTCATTGTGAAAGAAAACAACAAAATACACATATTTTCAGAACATACTATACCTATGGAAAATACAGGCTGAGCACCTTTATGCACAAGTAGTCTGTTCTGGCACCTTCGGGCTCTGATTGCCATGGATGTTTTGAGCTGTGGTCTCAAAGTCAGAGGGAATCAGACCCCCTGTGTGTTTCTACACAGTGCTTGTATATGGTTGTCCATGTATTGTTCTATACTACATTGTGGTTAAATCACTCAGCTGTGCCTTGTGACACACCACACAAGGTGTGGGTTAATACCCAATAACCCACACCCTGTTGTACCTCATTGCTTAAATAATAGTCTTAGAGACATTAATTTCTGAGTGATTGAGAAGTAGTTGGATGGGGTGGGCTTTGGTTGTACCTTGGGACAATAGTGTGCTTGTCCTCCTCCTACCCCTCCTTGTTTGTTTCTTGCTCCTGGCAAGCCAATGAGTGCCTCTGAGGTTGTTATTGGTTAATTGGAACATAATGGTGTTTCATGTGAATATCAAATTTTACTTACAGTTAAGTATTCTCTCTCCAAATCTAGGCTTTCCTGCTTGGAGCCACAGCTGGCATGCCTGGTTGTACCAGTCCTGTTCCTTCTCTGGCACCTTCTCCAACTCCTACATCTTATAAAACTTTTGCCAGACCAGCTTCCACATTCCCCTGCACTTCCTTCACTTCTTAAGTGCCAACCCCTTTTCATGTCTGAGGTACTTGGCCACCCCCTTCCAGGTCCCCTCTAGCAGTATGTTGGTGGACCACATGACTATTTTGAGATCCGCTATTTTTGTGACAGCCTCCAGCAGCAGTGGCAGCTGCTCAGTAGTCCAATATCTGCTCATTTCTGTAAGAAAAGAAACATAAGAAAAATATTTAAATATACAAATATATGTATACAGTATCTAGGTGTGTATTACATACACAACAGGAACAACTTCTTGCATGTGGCATAATAGTGCGATATCTGTTTAAGTAAATCATGCAGTTGACTACACAAAAGACCTCCATGAAAAAAATGTAAAAAATTTGAGGAGGTGGCTGGATTTGGGCATTGTTAAATTAAGCAAACAGTGTATGGTGTGTGATTGTATGTCATTGCATGGATATTACAATGTGAGATTCTCCCCATCTCACACACACACACACACACACACACACACATATGCAGGCACACGCGCGCGTGTGCACACACACACACACACAGCACCTTGCCTAGTTGTAGTTTAAAAATTTTGGGGGAGTGTTGGAAGTATGTACCTCTGTGTTGTTAATAATATGTGTACTAAGCACATTATGTGTATGCCTTGATTCTTTAATAGCATGCTTGTCTTCACTGTGTGTATTTTTTTCTTTATTTTTTGACCAGAACAGGTTGGCTCTTAAAAGAACCTTTTTTCTCTGAACACTTTGCCAAGACACACTGTTCTTCAAATTATGGAGAGAATACCATGTCGGAGGTTTCCCAAAAAGAAGCAATTGCCAGCATCTGAGAAGTGCACACCGTCTCTTAGATACAGCCAGTCTTTAAAATTCTTGATTTGAGGGTGACAAATTGCGTGCATGCCCAGATCACATAAAAATGCAGAGATGTGTATGTTTATTTTTTCCTTGCCCTGTCGAGCAGATACATGAGTTGATCTGCACACCAGATCACATGCTCTGTAATGTCAGAATAGACAATCTTACAGGTGGGTACATCTCTGCAAGTGAAGCTAGGTCCAATTTAGCTTCAGCAACTAAATCTATTCACCTTTTGTCACCTAAATCATTCCCTCTGAGATGGATCAGCAGTACATCTGCTGCAAAGTGGTTGCTCAAAAGGTATAGTATGGTTGGCATGAACTGTTCCTATCTCATACCTCCCTTGCCAAACCAGTAAACCTTGCAATTAAGAAGGTTCAATTCAGTGCCAAATTGACTTCTATGAGCGTATTCACCACCTCGACAAATTAAACTGCTGCCTACCATCCACACTGTGTTTCTGGAGTATCCTGCCACGCTGACTGTTCCTTTTAAAATAGAGTGACAGAGAGCTCAAAATATCAGTCTGTGTCTCTTGATGGCTTGTGAGCTCTAATGAGCAGATTTAGCAACTTTTCTTATGATACTGTATTCTTGCACAGGCAGGTAGAAACAAAGGGTTTTAAACATATTTATTGGCTGATAGCACTAAGTGTGGACAAAAAAAAATCACACTTCACAGATGCCAGTAAAGAAGTTTTAATTGGGAGAGCCACAGACTAAACATATTATGTTTTGGTGGGAATTTGAGTGCCTGATTGGAGCATTTGAAAAAACACAGTGCAATAATTCTGATCTGCTGTTAGCTTCCAATATATACACGTGCCTGCTGTGGTCTCCCTCCCTTTCAAGCTGGCATTTGTGGTGATGAGTACTGTTTTGAGCTCTGTGTAAAATTGGTAAAATTTGCTAATAAGTAAATAATTCTATATGGTTAGTCTTATACCAAGCTATGTAGAAAAAAAAATTTAAACAAATCTATTTAAGCAGGAAAGAACAGCTAAAAGTAGTTTTAAAACTTATTTTAATGTGATGTACTTACTGTTACTGCACTGTCTCTTTCATTGGCTCAAAATGGAGCTATTTCCTTCTTTATGAGTGTTGCTCTTTTGTTATTGGCTGGATTAAAGAATTTCCTGTGATGCATGAAAATAACTTTAAAAATATTAAAATTGCATAAATTAGTGGTGTGATGTGATTTGATATTGTGAACTGCCAATCTTGTTTCTCTGCTCATTGATTGGCTAGATGTGGTATGTGGGTGTTTTTTGCAGAAACAAAAACATGGCTGCTCTTAGTGGACTTAATTAATAATTTAGTCACATTATCAGTCATTGCTTAATGAGTATGTTTATTCTGTGTGTTTTTGACAGTATAATCAAAGTATGTAACTGTTATTTATGACCTGTACATTGTTTTGTGGTTGCAAGCATTTATAGGAGTTGATTTGACCCACTTCCTGGTTGCAAAGCATTATGGGAGGTAACGGTTCAAATAAGCTCAGTAACAAAAATCATGGCATGGCAACATTTTTGTGATCATGCATGAATACCTATGTAATGTATATGGTGAGTGCAGGCATCTTTTGTTGTGAGGTAACAAAAAAATCACACTGCGAAAACAACATTGCTTTCAATGGGGCACGTTCACGCATCTCGAAAACTTTTGTGATAACTTTTTTCATCCTTGACAACATAGTGTATTTCAATGTAGCTCATTCAGGTACCTTGAAAACATTTGTGGTTACTTTTTTTAACCTTGACAACATCATTGACTTTAATGGGAGCATTCACGTAGCTTGAAAACTTTCGCAGCAACATTTTCTTTTCACGCAAACAACATTCATTTTAGTACATTTTTATTGGGCTTTTTATTGAAACAAGCTGTTTTTAGCAATTTATAAAGTTATGAGTTTATAAGGAGAAGCTTTACTTGTTGGATCTGATTTTATTTAATATAGACATTACGAAAAATGCACTGTTTATTGCTCTGTTTAATTTGTATGGAAATTGGATGTGCATAGTGATACTTTATTTTACTGCTGTCTGTTTTAAATTTTCATAGCAAATGATTAGTTTTAGGAAACTGACTATTGTTTTGTTTTTCTTTTATAGGCATGTGATCTTGTATCATTACATTATCTGAAACCTGTGTTTGTTACCAGCAAGAATGCCTACAAGATATAGACAACAGAATAAATGTAGAACGGATAAGTATTGCGACAATGTTAAGTTGATGAAGAGTAATGTAGGTAGTAAAAATGCCACAAGGAAAACTAAGCACACTGGAAGGTCTCTGTGCAGGAAAAGGTTGCATGTCGCTTAAAAGATGCCTGCCTCAGTTAGTTGTTCAGGAACAGCTGCAAAGTGCCCAGCTCCTGAACATGCTGTTAGTAGTGTGGAGCAGAGGAGAGTTGTTCGGGTTGCAGGCATTGCTACTGTAACCCATAAACAGAAACACACTTCTGTGATTACTGGCCACCTTAGCAGGTTGGCATTTTTCTGAAAATTAGCTTTAAAAGCTAAAGTTGATTGGATAATTTCTGCCATGATGAGACATCAAGTCAAACGACTCAAGAGTAAACTTGCCTTGATGAAACTACATCTTAGGGTTCGTAGTTTTGTGAACATGGCACTTGCTGTCCTTGGATGTTTGTGAGCGCAAATGATGAAGGAGATTGAGTGGTTCAGTGGTGTACTGAGCTCTGTTCAGACTAGGCTATACAATGTTGGTACTCTGAGCAGAGGCATTTTTTGTGAAGTCTTTAAAGGAACATGGCTACATAAACAGCACTTGGAGGCCTTTTTCTGGCAGGAGTCTTATCGTGCAGTTTCTAAGGATTTCACTGTTTCTGTCGATGAGGGTGGTAAAGCTTGTAATGTGTTGAGCATCACACACACACTGATGAAGTATGTGTTGCAGATGATGACACAGACTCAACCACTGAGATGCAGAGGAAAAGTTATGCATCATGGAGATGTGATGAGACCTGTAATCTCAGGCAAACATCCTTTGTTGCTGGTGCACAGTTCATGAATCACTTTCTTGCCACAAAGAAGAAACAGAGATACAACTTATTATATAAGATTCATCTCTGTGAAATTCGTAAGCATAAAGGATTGCCTGGGCATTCCTTGGCTTGTTTAGATAGTGGTGTGTGCAATAGTGTCTTTCATCATAGCATGGTTGCTGTACACAATCCTGCGATGCTCAGCTTTGTGCACAAAATATACCAGTTGAGAAAAGCTGTATCAGTATACAAACAGCTTGATAAGTCATTGAAAGCAGGAGCTCTGCATCTGCAAAAATTGTGATCGAGGATGTGCAACTTAATAATAAACATTATGATGCATCTTGTGATGACACGTCCACCACTGCACCATGTGCTCTCACTCTTCGGGAATCTGAGATACTGAAAACATTTGGGAAACCCATTGCCAAGTCTGAACTGACAAAGAGAGAGAAGTTTGACTCTGTCTGTCATGTCACAGACTACTTTACAGGCACCTGACTGTAACTGTTGATCTGGAAAAGATTATCTCTTTTATTGACATGTGGGCATGACTATTGACTTACCTACTAGTCAAGCATGGCTTTGGTCTGGACCCTGTGGTCACAATGTGTCAGTACCATTTCACAAAGGTGAAGAATGGCACCCTGCCACAGAGGTCTGTGTTGAACAACATAGAGGCAGAAGTTACAGCTACTGAGATTGCTGCACTGAATATGTTTGAACGGATCCTCATACAAATGATGAAACTGTTTCAGACTATTCTGTGCTTGAATACAAAGACACATGAAGTACCCCAGAAGGAGCTTGTGAAGTCACTGAAAGGATCTATCATGTATTTGCCACTGCCTCTGAAAGAGAATGTGGAGACAATCTCAAATGAAAACAGCGTTGTCATACTAATGAATAGTGTCCCAACAAAGTCAAAGATCATTTGGCAAGATGTTGTCAGTGTGCAGAAAGTGAAACGTGCCCTAAACTACCTAAAGAGCAATAATCCTTTCCATGCTGGTTTTGACATTGATGAACTTTCCAATATGAGTATGCAGTTCAGAGTGGCAGACACTAGGAAGCCAATGATTGTGAAGGTCCATGTTGCAACACATGAGGATGTGTATGAACAGTACACAGTTCACCCTCTACATTTTAGGGATCCAGTCAGTGTTAATACTAACCTGTACCAGATGAAACAGGTTGAAGGTAGTCCTGTTAACATATGGGAGAAAACACTGGAAGCATGTTGCTTTCTAGATTTATTCCCTCAAGGTACAGGAGGCTGTCACAGGTACAGTAGGATGCACATGAGGTGCGTGTTCAAGGTGCTGAATATTGTACATCGAGAGTCTTAAACAAAAATGGAAAATTCCACAAGAACATACAATATTTGTTCCACCTGCTGTGGGAGAGTGAGCTTAGTATCCTCTCTGCATCCATTGCACATACACTGCTGTTGATGACTCCACTAGATGGAATCACAGCAGTTGAGTTTCTCCAGAAAATGAAAGAAAAAGGATGAAACACTGCAGGTGAATCTGATGTCTGTACTCTCAAGTTTGCGTGGCACAAAAGAATACTGGTATTGCAGACACTCAGAGGTCATGACTATGCTCTGCAAGTATGGTGTAGCTACTTGGTTCATTACTCTGAGCTGTGCAGAGTACAGCTGGGATGAGTTAGTTGAACTGTTGAGGAGTGCCAATGCTGATGTTGATGGTATTTCATCAATGACACTTGGTGAGATGTGCTCACTTGATCCACTTTCTGTGTCCCGACATTTTCACCATCATTTCCATGAGATTTTGACATTCATATTGTCAAAGAACAACCCTCCTCTTGGATTAGTCGAACACTACTTTTGGAGGACAGAATACCAGGCATGAGCGCACCACGCATACATATGTTATTGTGGATTGAAGATGCTCCTCATATTGGTGAGAATGAAGCAGCTGAAGTGCTGAACTTCATTCAGCGTTATGTCACTTGTCACATCCCTGATATAGAAACATAGAAACATAGAATTTGACAGCAGATAAGGACTGCTTGGCCCACCCAGTCTGCCCATTTCCCTACCTAATGAATAAGCTGCAGATTCTAGTTAACTAACAGCCTACTTCTTCAGTGATCAGCTGGAAGTCGCAATATCTTTCCAAAGCTTAAGCAATCTGGTCTGCTCATGTTTTGTGATGTACGAAGTGACGTACTAAACAAGACAAGTATGACAGTCCAACACTGTGGAAACTGGTGCAAAAGTTTCAGTGGCATTTTTGTGGGAAGTACTGCTGCTGACCAGTCAAGAGTCATAATGAGTGGTAAACCAGGTGTTGATTTAGTTTCCCTAGACGTGTCTGCCATCAAGGACATATGAATGACTTGTTCTCAGCCATGCACCACCATCTCAAGGCAAAGTCCACTAAAAGGGTCTATGAGTTACCCAGACAGGAGAATAAGGTGTTCATCAATGACTACAACCCTAATCGTCTTCTTCTGATGTGGCAGGCAAGCATTGATATGCAGTTTGTGGCTGATAATTCCCTGTCTCTTGTTTGGTACATCACATCGTACTTCACAAAACATGAGCAGACCAGTTTGCTTGAGCTTTGGGAAGATATTGTGACTTTCAGCTAATCACTGATCTCATAGCTCTGGTCACTGGGATTAAAAACATTGTCTCACAGGAAGTGCAGAGCATATGAGGCCAGTGATTGTTTGATTGGGACATACTTGTATGGCAAGTCTGATGCTGTATGATTTCTCAGTGTTAACTACAAAGAGAAACAAAGGCATGTTTTAAAGTCTCATGATGAGCTTGAAGAACTGACTGCACACTGCCCTTCATCCAAGAACATTTTGAAGAACAACCTGATTGACACATACTACTCACAACAGGCTAGTATGATGGATGACATGTGCCTGTACCCATGTTGTGAAGTGATACAACTATAAGACTGACACAGCACCTGATGAAACACAGGAGATTTACAAGGTCAGAGACTTTGATGGGTGCCTTACTGAATGGAACAAACCCTGGCTGATTGACCACTGTAAACTGAGTCTGTCTACAACTGACAGTAAGGAACATAACTATTTTGCTCTAATGTTCCTCTTTAAGCCATGGAGGTATGAGACCACACTTCAAGGAGATTGTGAAACATATGAAGAACAGTTCTACCTTTCATATGAGACCTTCAAAACTGAACAGTCTGAAACACAGATTTGTAAACTGGAATAGAGAAGGAGCAGATGCAGAAAGCTAAGAAACAGCCCCAGGGAATTCTCAGGAGAACATAGATCCTGAGGGAGAGGGCACTCTTAGAGCTCTTCTCCCAATGAATGACCCTGTGGTTCTGAAGAGTGACGTCAAGAGTGCCATAGAACATGGTTCTCATGTGTCAAAGGATCCTAGTCTACTGGTAGACCAACTAAATACACAGCACTTTGCTGCTTATGATGCTGTCACAGAAGCAGAGAGACAAGGCATCCTTCATGAGAAGAAACAATGTACATGTGGAAACTATGAACCATCGCTAATGTTTGTTAGTGGTTCCACTGGCACAGGGAAGAGTTTTGTTATCGAAGTTATCACAGCAGAGATAAGGAAACACACAGTAGAAGTGATGTATATAGCTATAACTGCTCTACAGGCTTGGCTGCATACAACATTGGCGGCGTGACTCTACACCAGTTGTTTATGCTCCCTGTAGAACATGGGAGACAGGAGAGTACCAAAAACTTTCCTGTGAGGTGGCATCTAAGCTGTGACCAATGTTTTGCAAGATGAAACTTCTGTTCATTGATGAGATCAGCATGGTCTCAAATGTCATGCTTGCATGTATCCATCTACGTCTCCAGGAGATACTTGGAACTGACCATGGTGATCCATTCGGGGAAAGAGCGTTGTTGTGTTTGGGGACCTTCTGCAACTTGCACCTGTGAATGGAGAGCATGTGTTTACAGCACTGTCTGTAAAGCAAGCTAAGAGTACACTAGGATGCATTGGACGAATCAGTCTTTGTTGACTGATCCTTTACATTGAACTTTATGAAAACATGCAGCAGAGCCCTGATCTTGCCTCCAAGGTCCTGTCACACGCCATTTCAGTAATGAGTGCACTTCTGTAACTGCAGCATGTGATGTCTTCAGTAATGTGTACTCAGGCTCTGCTTTGATTGTGTGTTTCTTGACTCTACCCAAGCAGTGTGTTGAATTTAACAGCATCATGTTGCAGAGACAGGGTCAGGAAATCATTACTCTGCATGCAGTTGACACTGTTGATGGTATGGTCTTGAGTCGGAATCTGGTAGCAAAGCTGACTGAATGACTGTCTGAACCAGAGTCTGGTGTGTCTTGCACAGCTGGATTAGAAGCAGTTCTAACTGTGTACATGAATGCATGCATCATGCTATGCCACAGCCTAGATGTAGAGTGTGGTATGGTGAATGGTGCAGTGGGACACATAATTGATTTCCAGTACAATGTGCAGAAGACATTCAAAGAGACACTAGTTGTCAAGTTTGACAACATTGAACAGTCATTACCTATTTCCAGGATGACTGTTAAGTTCCAGATTGTGAAAGACATATGTGACTAGGAAACAATTTCCTGTGTGTGTTGCATATGTTATATCCACAAGTTGCAAGGCTTAAGTTTGAACTCAGCAATGGTCGACATAGGCACTGGCATTTTTAAAGATGGCATGAGCTATGTTGCACTTCCACTTGTACGGACTGTGTCTTGCTTGTATATCATCTGCATAGCATTACATAAAATCCATGCTGACAGACAATGCATCATAGAGTACAAGAGACTACATACTCTGTACCAGCTGACATTGCCTCTTATACCACTACCCATGCATGTAACAGACTGCATGCTACAGTCATTATTCTTGGCATGAAAAAGAGGTACCGGATGGATAGAGCAGCATTGAATTCAAATAGCACAAAGAAAGGATCCTCAACACAAAAACAGACAACCGCTCCTCCACGAAAGAAGGTGCTTGATATGACTGTTGTCCCAGCATTTGACACCAGCACTGGAGTAAACTGCTATGCAAAATCAGCAATACAAGTGTTTCTCCACATGCCTCACTTTGTTGCCACTATTAAATCTTCACATGACATAGCACTGCCTAAGTCATTAAATAAAGTTGTGAATGATAGTGACAAGCATGACAATAGCATACAGACTCTGACACCCTTATGACTTGTGTTGGGTGAATATGATGGCCATCAAACATTTGCCAATAACATCCAACAAGATGTGACTGAGTTTATGATGGCTATCATTAACAGCTTGTAATTAGATCATATTTCAATGCAACAGTACTTTACTGTCACCTATGTGACAAAGTACACTTGCCTGTCTTGTCGACATTCACACAAAGAAGTAACAGAAAACATGCTGTGGATTTCATTGCATGTTCCACAGGCACATTCTGTAAAGTTCAGGCTAGTGCTCAGGAATGCAGTGTGGCTGGAGGTGTACCCAGTGTGGAGGAGACTGTCTTCAATCCATACAATGTAAGACCTCTTCTCAGTATCTTCTTCTAGTCTTGCAGAGATTTGGTGCAAATGGACTATGAGTTGACACACCAATCACTGATTTTGTAGCTGGAAGAGTACAATTCATGGGAGCATACTTTGATACTCAGGCTGTGATATTCCACCATGGAACATCTGTGCATTCAGAATATTATGTGACATGGCTGAGGTGCAGCAATAGCTGGATAGAATGCAATGACTACATGAGCACTTTTAAACAGAGATTGCCTCAGAACCTAAAAGATGCTTATGTCCTGGTTCTCAAAAATTATAATGACCTTCACCGGTCAGAAAAGTAGTGGATAGAAATGTGGTTTCACTCTGTTTGACACAATGAAGTAGTCAAGACAGTGTGCTGCACAACCTTGCATGTACATGTGCAGCTCTTTTCATATCAGTTTATGAATAGTAGCAGAAACAAATTAGGCACATGCAGATACTTATGATGCCAGCAGTTACTGTAGGTGTTGCTGTGAGTTTTGCTAAAATACAGCCTAAGTGGGCCTCAATTGGTGTGGGCTGTGTGCATAGTCACATGACATACAACACTTGCTTTGGCTGTGGAGCAATCATATAAGCTGTATATTGACATTTCATGCCTATGCAGTTCTGTTGTACTAATGTGTTCATTTCTGCATTGCTGCACTATGTGACAGAATGTGGTCTGACTGCTGTCACACTATCATATGCCAATGCACTGTACATTAAATATATTGAGAAACATAACTATGTTTGTTGGTTAGCAATGTTTGTTGTTCATTGTGTACACTATGTACATGTTTCACATCTGTCTGTTGATGAACGAGGGCAGATTGTGCTAGAATGCTGCCACTGCAGCTTTACATGTTTTTGCACACATATTGTTGTGCAACATTTTTTCAATAACAGTAAAGACATACCTGATATTTTAGATATATGGGTTGTCTCTTATTAAGACCTGTCTAGTGTTCACTTGAAGTGGCATTTTTGCTGTAAACTTTACTTAGTTGTGAGAACAGTACATTGCTACAGGGTATGGAGGCCTATTACTTAGAAGATTTGTAATAAACAGTAACTGTTAATATTGTATATGTGTAAAACAATACAACCTTTGCTAGAACTATGTACACCTCTGTAAACTCTCTGTACTGTTAAGTGTAAACATAATATTTAACATTATTCAATTGTGGCAGTTATATAGTATTTATGTAACTTTTCTTTTGTGCTGCAGATAGTTTCAGCATTAGAGCTTGTTAAGTTTCATACCTACAGTGATTATATGGTATAGGTTTTGATGCATTATAGAAGGATGTATATTTAGTTTATTTACTAATCATTTAGTATTTTTAGAAACATTTTTAAATGGTACTATTAATAATTGATATTTTCTTATCAATAATTCTTAGGAAACATTTTAAATTGTCTCATTGCTACTTGCAAATATTTAACTGAATAACAATATTGTTTGTTTTGTTACTGCTTTAATTTATATACAAGATTTGTTATATACAATAATATATTAATTACCTATTTGCTAAAGAGCATTGTGAATCACACACTCTGCTCAATCTCAACTCACGATATGTTCCTGATTTTATTTGGATTGCCTTTATTAAGGGTTCGGGTGACGAATTTTTCTGAATGCACTTAACATTAAAATATTATAACATAGTAATGCACTATGGCACAATCTTGGGATATACTGCTATTGTGTACGTGGCTTGTTAATTGTTTACTGCATTTGGTTTTTGCCCACTCCAGGAACATTGACTTACTCAGTCTCATATCATTTTTTTAAATGTTATGTATACTTCTGTGATGAATTACACAGTGATGTTATGAGATTGAGTGAGTTGTGCAGTTTGGCCTTTTTTAAAATAGAATTGGCATTTAATGATTAATATATTCTGTAAATGTATTTTCTGTGTCTGTTGTGCTTCTTGCTTACTGTATATGATTCATACATTGTTCAGATTTCCAATGAAGCAGAAATTGTCTTTGCAAAAAACTATGTTAATGCAACAGTTAGGGTTGCTTCCACAGTGACAAAAGTGAAGAAATTCGACATTAGGGGTTTCAAACCTAACTCCGAATTCCACACACACACACACACACACACGTGCGCACACACACACACAACACAAATACAAGTAGGGGATGGTAAAAGACAACACACCTATCAGAAACAGACATCATAAGATAACAGAAAGAACATACAGCTCTGTAAACATACCACAAGAGGCATCCATCATCATGTTTCAGCAACTGTATCACTTCTGCTGGCATTCCAGCATCTTGGGGAAGCACACCCACATGCTGTGCAAACATGTAGTGAGGTGTTAAGAATGCTATGTAGAACATTTTACATGAATGTTGTTTAATATGGGATGGTTATGACTATTTCATACTATTTTGTTGCATCTGCTCATAACTTAATGAACTGAAGTATAGGGGCCACACTCTACTGTATTTACACCAATAGATATATATGCCCATCTGTGGAGGGATAGCAATTCAGGGTCTAAAACAGCCTACAGTGTGACCGTGGCATATACACACTGTTCTTCTGTGTGGATGGAGGTAAGTAAGTACAGGATGTGAAACATCATGTTGTTCTGCTGTTAGGTATGTACACTGTGCTACTATCTGCATGTAAGGATGTGACTGAATGGTGAATAACTCCAGACTCCATACCTCAGCTATGCAGACTGTTGTAGTATCTAGATGGAGGAATGGTGTTCCCAACATTACATATCAACACTGTTCTATTATGCCAATGTGGGGCTGGGAGTGCAGTCTTTTGGACCATGCAGTCTCTTCCACACATTGACATAGTATGTCAGAATGCATAGAACACACTATTCATATGTCACTGTGGGACCCTGCCCTCCCAGTCCTACATGAAGATAGTGCAACATTACCCATATGTCACACTGTCCATATGTCACAGTGAAAATACAGGGTCCTTTGGACCATGCGCTAAACATACCTCTAATGAAATAGTACAACACAATCCATGTGTCACACTATCCATGTGTGACTTATGTATTGTATTGTAGTATGTTGTTGGAGGAATGGGAATGCAGGATACAAAGCACCCTGTACTCTCATTGTGACATATGGATAGTGTGACATATGGATTGTGTTATACGTATATCTTGATGGAGGGATGGGAGTGCAGTATCTGAGCAACCATGAGGTCACATTGTGACATATGGACAGAGTGACACATAGATAGTGTTGTACTATGCTGATGCAGGGATGGGAGGTCAGGGTACATAGGATCCTGCTGTCCCACTGTGACATATGTACAGTGTTGTTCTAGCTCAATTGAGGGATGGAAGAACAGGGTCCACCTCACCATGCAGTCCTACATTGACTTTTTGGTACTCTTGTACTATCTGCATTGAGGTATACAGTTCATGCAGTGGCCATTTTACATGGTTGCACTGCATGTAGGTGTACCCCCCCAAGACACCAGGATGGCAGCAGAAGTGATACAGTTGTTGAAACATGGTGATGGATGCCTCTTGTAGTATGTTTATAGAGTTGTATGTTCTTTCTGTTACCTTATGGTGTCTGTTTCTGATTGGTTGTGTTGCCTTGTACCATCCTCTGCTTGTATGTGTGTTGTGTATGTGTGTGTTGGGGGGGATTCAGAGTTAGGGTTGAAAACCCTAACATTGAATTTACTCACTTTTGTCACTGTGGAAGCAATCCTAACTGTTGCATTAGTGGAATTTTTTGCAAATTATATATATATATATATATATATATATATATATATATATAGTCACAGAGTGCCTCTGTGAAGGGTTGGGGGACTCTGGAATTATGTATGTATTTCCTTTATTTGGAATTTTGAAAGCAATACAGGGTATCTGTAGGAGTAAGAGAGTTAGCTAGCTTAAAATTGGTAGATGCCTGTGGTTGGGATTTTTCTTGCTTTGAGCGATACCGGATTGCTTCAGACAACGCTCCTGCTGGCTGGGTACAAAAAGGGTGCTATGATTCTGCTTATTGCCGCAGGGTCAGGCTGTATATTCAGCTGTGCTCATTTTTAGTTGCTGCATTTTGAGTGCTCTGGTTAGTTTAGTTTAAAAGGTAGCCGCTATCTAGGGGCAATGCTTGAATTAAAAATAAAACAGGGCATATTGCCTCTTTCAGGATATCTGGTTGGTGTACAATTAAATATTTTAAGGTCCGTAGATAATGGTCCCTCAAATATCAGAACAAGGGAGGTTACCAGCTGAGCCTTAAGCTTGTTTAAACCTGGCAGACTAGCATATAAAAAAATTAAATAAATGGGTGAAGGATTTATTGTTAAAAACAGTTAATCAACTAAAAATGCTTCTGTGTCTTTATCTGTTGCTCTGGAAATGTTCAAATAAGCATTGGATTGTGTTGTAAAGAAACAGCATTTCTTGTTGATTTGCCGCTTCTTAGAACCCCCCCCCCCCTTTTTGGATTAAAAAGTAAAAGTTAGCGCTTGTCATTTTTGAAAGGAAAGAAACAAGTGCTTTTTCTATTGTTGCATTTCAGAAGTAGTTTAAAATGGAAAGTGGTAAATGGTCTGGGAGGGGAATAACTAAAATGCTAAGAGGCTACAAATGAAATTTATTCTGATGGGCTGAAATATCAGCCATCAGGAAATGGGCTTGCTTAGGTATTGCAAGTTTTGCAGTAATGATCAGAACCTCCCCTGTCCTGTCCTCTTTGTTTGGGGTGCTTGGAGCTTGAGTTATGCTCTCTTTACTAAAAAGTATATGTTCTTCCTATTAGAAGAGTGTATAGAGCTGTTTCCAGCTTCGCAGGCTTCCCCCTCTGTTAGATGTCTGCTTGTATGTTTATTTGTGAGGGTTTTTGTGAGACAACAGCCCTCTGTGAAATCCGTTGCAGGGCGCTGTTAAACATTCAGTTTAAGCCCTGTTTTTAATCCTGCTGAACCTCCGAGGGCTTGTTTGTGCCTTGTACAGTTTAAAGATCTTAGAGGACCTCCTGATTCTCTCTCCTGTCCCCCATTCTGCCCTCCTGACAAGAGCTCTTAGAGAATGCAGCTTTCCCTGTATAAAATTGCTGCTGAGCTCCTGTGCAACTGTGAGTATACAAGCGGCTGTTCCTGCTTGAATGTGTGCACAGTTGTGAAGGCATTTAGCCTTCTAGTGCTGTATAAATGCAACATTGTCTGTTGAACCATAGTGAGGATAGCTCTACATACCCTCCGGAGATGACTTTCTCTAGTTTGGTACTGTTTCTGGGCCTGTCACGAAACAAGGGGTTTTCTGTGTCTCTGGGCATTTCAGAAGCCTGGAGTTCCTTCACTTTCAGCTGCAGCTTGATCTTAAGAGCCAGCCGGCCGTTTACTCAATCGATTTATACTGTGTAAGAAGGGGTGGTGCTTCCTGGGGCTAGAGAGCATATTAAAACCCCATTGAAAGAGTGTAATTTACTTTTGTGCATATAATTAGGCTGTTATGTTAATTATAAGATGTTTAGATATGCTATATAAAATAAACATGTTGTAGATAAAGATGTACTGTTTAAAATAAAGTACAGGGGTGGGGTTATGAAGTCACCTGACTCCTTCATAGTATATAAGTTGAACACTTAGCCCAGGTATTCAGATTGATTTTGGGTCTGGAAGTAAACTCCAGGGAGCTGTGATAAAGTGCTCTAAGGAGTGAAATAGTGTTTATTTTCTGTGTGAAAATTAAGAATAAGGTGTCGAACTAATTCATTGTAATACATTTGTCCTGCTGCAAACAACTATAGAAGTAACTGAAATAAAAATGGAACTTTAAAAGAACTGTTGAAGTATCATGCTACCTGATTTGCCCATGTGCACCTGCACCCTACCACATATATATATTTGCAAAAAATCTGTTAATGCATCAGTTAAGGTTCATATCTCTACCACCTCATCCACACCAACAGGTGTCGGGGTGTGCCTTGGGGCCATTGGCCCTAATGCTCACCCCATTCCATGTATAAGGAAGGTAAGATGGTACAGAATAGAAGAATGTGGTGAGCAGTAGGGTCGATGACCCCAAGGCACACCCTAACACCTGTTGGTGTGTGGACTGTGGGGGTGGGATTGGGTGGTTGGGTTGTGTGGGGTGTTGAGGTGGGGTGTTAGAGTTGGGAACCCTAACACCACATTCCGTACTTTTGTCACTGTAATATGAACCCTAACTGATGCATTAATGGAGTTTTTTGCAATGAATTTCCTTACTTTTTGTGAAAGTATCACCATAGCCGTAGTTGTTTATAGGAGTGCAGGGCACTCTGAGCCCTGCAGTCCCATCTATCTGTAAGTGTAGAGACATTGTAATTAATCTCCATCTCCCTGTTGGAGCACAGGGCCTGGAAGGCCCTGTACTCCCATGCTCCATGATTTTCCTTTTTTTACTGTGGGAGTGCAGGGTCCTTTGGACCCTGCACACCCAAACCCCACTGATGAAGACCCAGGATTTGGGGTCGCTATGTAGAGGTTGTCAGCACTGTCTTCTGACATGCTCTGCCTTGTGAATATTTAGATAAAAAAATTCAGTTTTTTTTTTCTGAAACTCAGCTTTGGTGTGTGCCCAGTTCTTTCTGTTTTTTGATCATTTACCTTGTATGACTGGAGCACCTTTGGGACAATTGATGTGTGGGGTTTTCATTGCTTTTTCATGTAGTCAAAGACTGGCATAATCATCTTTGTCAGAAGTTCACAATGTACAGGGAGGGGGAGAGAGTCTCTGTTTCAGTAGAGGATTTGGAGTTTTAGGCAAAGTTTGGTTGTTATGTAGTCAATATGAAGAGAGAAGTTTAATTGTGGGTCAAGCCAGACTCCAAGGTATTTCTAGGAAGGGACCACTTTTTGCAGAGTGCCATCAAGAGAGGTGACAGGTGTGGTGTTGACTGCTTGGGCTAATCTTTGGGAGGTTCTGAAGGTCCTAGAGGCAGAGGCAGTTTTGAAAGTGTTTAGTTTGAGTAGTTTTGAATTGAACCAAGCTTGAACCAAGTGGAAGTTTTGTTACAATGCAGAGTGGATTGTGGCTGGGTCAGGGAGGGATAATAACAAAATGGTATCATCTGCATACATATGGATGAGGGAGGAGGAACATGCAAATGGGTGGTTATTTATGAATACAGAAAATAGGGTAGGGTCGAGTATGGATCCTTGAGGGATGCCAGCCAGGATAGGGAAGGAAGGAGAGGAAGAGTTGATGATTTTACCTGAGTGATGCCTATCATTTAGATATGAGCTGAACCACTGAATGGCAGGAGGGGTGAGCCCCACATCCACAATTGAGTTCAGAAGATGATTCAGGGTTGAGTAGCCATTTTAATGTTAAAATGCCAAATTTTGCACTTTAATAACTTTGCAACCATTCAACGGACTTGCACAAAATTTTGCATGCACGGTCTTATGGGGTAGAGCTCTAGATTTGCCAGTTTTGTTCCAGTCAGATGTGCAGATTCTGAGATCAGGATAGTGCAAAAAGTAAATTTGTGGATGAAGTTTGTTGTTTATTTAACAGACATAGCACCCAGGCAGTTTGGAATTTTGGTCTGACATTATCAGGGTACTAAGGGAAAGGGAACATAGTTTAACCAGGAGTAGCACTCTAAGCCAAAGTTTGTTTCCAGATGTGACCTGGGAGTACAAGGAAGTTAAGTGACTTGCTCAGTATCACAAAGTATGCACCTAGGTGGCTGTGAGATTCAAACCCAGGTCTCCAGATCTGCAGCTCAAGTTCTTAACCCACTGCACTATACTGCCTCCAGTATAAAGGGGCTGGCCCACAGGTGTATCTTTTGCTGGTTTGGTGAAAATATATTAATCTGTTCCAAGATTATTAAAGTTTTAAATTTTAGGGTCTAAGCATGCTCAGTAAGCACTTCAAAATAGCTGTAAGAAATGAAAAAAGAACCCTTTCTCATGAGGGGAAAAAGCCTTTTTCATTTGCCACCATCTTGTATTCTGTTTAAAAAAAATCAAAACCCTAAAAAATAACAGCCTGCACAGAAACTAATATATGTATTTTGTTCATCGGGACCCCATTAGGTGGAGTCTGCACTTTACTATTGTTAAAATGCCCCCCAAATGTTTGTTTTTTTTCTATCCTTTTTCATTACTGCTTTCTCTCTCTCTCTCTCTCTCTCTCTTTCGTTATTTACCTTTCTACCACTGTGTTGACATATCTAGAGTATCTTGCTCTCTGTTAGTAATCTACTGTATCTCAACCATCATATAGTATCAGACTTGATGTAATTTATCCATATGTACCCCATAAAATAAGAAGCAAATGAAAAATCAATGGCTTTATTTCCATTTTCATCATTTTTCTAGGTCCAGTCAAGTCTCTCTTCATAGTTGTAGACAAACAATACACAATAGTGCCCACTAATGTCACTGGCTACTGCAATTTGATCAGAATCATTGTTATCAACTCAATAAAACCTCCTCCTTTTTCCAGAATCAGCAATGATTTTTGTTACTGTTTCTTGTAAAACAATATAAAAACCAAAACAGAGAATTGCTCAATTGTTGCATGCGTGCATGCTATGCGTATGATAAGAAGGTGATGAGATTGCGTTTGTATTTCAGCTCATCTCACAGTATGCATAGCAAGCATTTCACACATGCGCCAGTTAAACACAGAAACATAGATAAATGGCATAAAAAGATAATTGTTCCATCCAGTTTACGGTTTGTTAAATATGTATGGAGAGTGCATTGCACATGTTAAAAACCTCAAGGCAAACTTTGTTTTAACCAAACAGCTTTGTGCCACATTACTCTATACACAGTTGCTGATTTAGGTGATTAGTTGCAAGTGAAAAGTATGCAGACTCAATCATCATGCATCCCCTTTAAATAGACGTCAATGATAGCTTTGGTATGAAAGATTAATACAGCACTGTAACCCTCCATTCACACAGTGTACTACCTGCTAGTAACGTTCTGCGTATCAGAATGGTTTTCTGTGTTTATTAGACTTAATGACCTATGACTTAAGTAAAACCTTTTTTTTATATAGTTGTTCCACAGAGCATGTATGGGACTATTGCCCAAGCTTCTTTAATGTTGTTCCTTTTATCACAACTGTGGGGTCCATTATTGAACTGACCCAGTTTGGTAGAGGCATGAAAGAACCTGAAGAGTCCACAGTGCTGATTTGTAAAGTGTCAGGGTTGGACTTCAGTAACAGCTATTTCAACTGGGTCAGGTAGGTCCCAGTAACGTGACTGGACTGGGTGGCACATATTCAGCCAGCTGGAGAAATATTTTACTCTTCATATCTTAAGGGGCATGTTGCTACCAGAGACAATCCCAATATACTGCTGTATTTGCAGTTAAATAACCCTCCAACTACTGTACTAGGCATGTACCTTACACAGGGACACCCAGCAAATCAATCTAGTACAAACATATTCTTGGAAGCAGGATGATAGCACGAATACCATTTGTACTTCTACATTCATGTGAGTAGAAAGTAGAAAAGTGAATGATGATGTCTGGTCAAACATTGCAGGATGAAAAATGCATCAAGGATATAAATACATAAAATTATGCCACTGAAGATTAATGGCACTTTAGTACCAAAGATATTTTAAAAAGTGTTCAGTTTCAAGTACTGTTGATATTTATATCAGCAGCTACTGAACAGAACACCATAGTTCATTTTCAATAGACTATCACTCTTTCTTAATTATCTTTTTTCCACTTTACAATCACTCTAATCCATACTGTAAGGGCACACCTCCGATGCCCTCCAAGCAACTGCTGATTTCTGTTCAAACACTCTGCCCCAAATATAGCTTCTCTGTCTTGTCGTTGATCTAAGCCTGCCAAAGGCATTTCCAAGAGAAATCTGTCTAAACAAAACAAAAAAACTCATTGGTTTCCACACCATTTCTCTTGCTTCATATGCCATTTGCAGCATCAGTTATTCATTTTCCTCTTGCATATCCCCTCTCTGAACTGCCAGCCTTTCTTCATTAATCCTAACTACTTCTCTATAACTAACAATTAGCCCATTTACAGTTTTCAACTGTCCTGTAATGTGCCAACTGTAATGTAATGTGCTGGAGGAAAAAGCCTTTCCCAAGACTCTTACAGTACCAGTACTCTAATACTAATATTCTGTCCTGTTAACAATCCAGCTACTGCCCAGGACACCACAAATAAGCTGTTATATAGTCAAAGTCATTCTTATTTGTATAAAGCACTTTTCAAATTACCAAAGCGCTTGTACAGCAGAATAAAACAACTAAAACAATAATAAGAACAGTAAACAGATAAAATCCACAGCAATCAAGTTAAAAATCATCTAAAAAGCCTGATTCAAATAAATATGTTTTCATATGTTATTTATTTAATTTTTTTTGTTAGGGACATATGATAGGTGCACTCACCAGTCCCATTATTTTACAAGCACCATGTGCTACAATTAAGCAATAAGGCACAACAGGGTGTGGTATATCATGGGATATCATCACGCCTTGGGTGGTTGGGCATGAGGCTGCAGGCCGAGTGCATCCAACCATCCGAGAAGTGGCGATATCCCGTGATATACCACACCCTGGAGTGCCTTATTGCTATTATGAACTGGGTTTAAAGGTTTAAAAATAAAAAAAGTAAAATAAACAGGTTTTAAAATGAGTTTTTGGGTGGTGTAGGGTCACATTTTGATAAAGTAGTTCTTGACAGTAGGTGGCGCTGTTATACTGGTAGTTGATAGAGGTGGGGCTGTTGTGTCCCTGTGAACTCATCTCTCACTCTACATCGCATCCGGATGTGAATTGTGGCTTTTTTAAAGAGGTTTCTGTTCCTTTGTGGTAGCGAGCGGCATGTAAGGGATTTGTGGAGCTTGCTGTTTATTTTTTAAAAGAAGAGTAAAAAGCCGCACACTGAAATGGGGTGCCAATGCCACGAGTCAGCGCAGCAAAGAGAGTTGTGGCTGGGGTGAGACAACAGACAGTACATTGGTAAGGAGCCATTTACTGTTCAAACTTTACTGTTCTAGTTAGTCCAGATTCCGCCATCTTGTTTTCAATTAGTGAGGTGGAAAAAGTTAAATATTTTCAAAAATACTGCCCTTGGTAAACACAAACAGTTATATTTAACTAATCAGGGCCCAAGGAACACATTTCTGGCATTAGTTTTTCTGTACCATATCCCTAAATGTGTTTTTTTTTTTCATCTGGTAGTGTCTGCCACAAATTGAGGCAGTATCCTGAAACACCCACTGTTGCACATGACAGTATGGGTTAGATTTGCGAAAGTAATCCCTAAAATAGCCCCTGCTCATTTGGGGGGCAAACAGACCCCAAAATGATATTCCTCGGCCCACATTTAGGTAAATACCCATTGGTGTTTGCTTAATGAAAGCCTGTTTTTTTCCCCTTTTACTGCTTCTAAGGGGAAGGAGGCTGAAGAATATTAATATTAAATATTTAAAGCTCTGCCGACATCAGGGTGCCCAATCCCAACGTTGGCAGTATAACACCCCCCTCCAGTGTGGAACACTGGAGAGCCCATTCACAGTGTCCCCAGTATGTTTTCCCTCCCCCAGCAGTGTGGGATACTGGATAGCCCACTCCCAGTGTCCTGAATTAAGTCCCTCCTGGTTAAACAATTTCCCTCTTCCCCTTCCCTTATACTTTGCTGACAGAGAGGTGCCAAATCCCCGTGTTGGTACTAGCCACCCCATCAGTGTGGGACACTGGGAGCCCACTCCCAGTGTCCCCAGTTATGTCCTACCCCTTAACAGTATTGTTGGACACTGGAGAGCCCACCCCCAGTGTCCCATTGCTTGTAGTACAGTACCTGTAAAAAAAGGAAACAGACCCCGACATCTTTTTTTCTTGTAAAAAAAGAAAATGGTCCCTCATTATCTCCTCTGCCTCTTCCCCATCCCTACCCTCCCACTGAGCACCCACCACCCCACTCCTCTTGCCCTATACTTACCACCAGAGCTTGTCGGGTGTCATCTTCTGTGGATCAGGACACATCTGCACTCTTCAAAGCTGAACCATGAACAGAAGAATCAAGATAAATGCTGTATAATGGCTGTCAATGGTGTTTTGAACCTATGTTGCTATCTCAGCCATGTTTTGGAATTTTTAAACCAAATTTTCAACTTGGGCTTTTTGGGACCCCACCTAGTAAACAGTGTCACTGTTGTCTCATTAACCAGGCCTGGTAAGTGATTTTGTGTCACTGCACAAAATCACCTTTCAGGACTGATTAACAAAATGACAGTGTCAGTGATCATGAGGTCGGGTCCCAAAAAGCGCATGTTGAAAATTTGGTGAAAAAATTAATAAAAATGGCTGAGTTACACATCATCATTGAAATTTTTCTATGCTGTCACGTAACTCTGGTTGAGTTTAATATTTTAACTCCAAATTTTCAACATAGCCGTGTTTTCACACCACCTTATGAACAGTACACCTGTCATTTTTCAAATCCTACCTCAAGCATGTTTTCACACCTGTGGTGCAGAATAATGCAGAATGGTGTTCTGGCACAAATGTGAACATTTTTACCTATGGAATTTATAAGGTGGGGTGATAAGAAGACTATGTTCAAAATTTGGTGTCAAAATATGAAACAGTGCCAAAGTTATAACATTTCATTGCAATTTCCCTATGCCCATTTGTAACTTCTGAAATGTTAACTATTTTTGCCCAAAATTTTCAGCATAGCCTTCTTTTTACCCCACCTCATATATGTCATAACTATCATATTTTAAATACTGCCCAAAATGTGTTTTGCACCTGTGGTGTGGAATGGCATTGCAGTTATGCAGAATTATGTTTTGGCAGAGATTTGAAAATGTTCTTTAATGTGTACATGACATGGGGTAATAAGAAGGCTATGCTGACAATTTGGTCACTGTTGTCCTATAAATGGCTTGGAGGGCCATTATGCACTTCCACAGTTACATGTATATATATATATATATATATATATATATATATATATATAGAGAGAGAGATATATATATATATATATATATATATATATATATGTTATAAGTGCAATCTCACCCCTATATTTAGGGTTATGAAGACACTTCTGTTAAACTCAAAATTTTGCACGTTAATAACTTTGGACCCCATTCAATGGATTTGCATGAAATTTGGAATGCATAGTGGGGTATGGTAGATCTCTTGATTTGCCTTATTTTGTTTCAGTCGGACATACAGTTTTGCACATCAAAATGCTGAAAAATGCACTTTTCGCCAGTTTTGTGGGCAGTTTTTTACCTTTTGTCTGTGGTGCTGTGCGGCTGTTGTGTGGTGTGCCACTCTGCAACATGGCACGTTGAAAGAGCTTGGGTCAAGAAACATGCCACTTTTTGTTTGGTGAAAAAATATTAATCCATTCAAAAGTTATTGATGTTTTAAGTTCCCATTATAAGTCTATAGGAAAATTTATATGGTTATTTTGCGAAAGAAGAATGGGGTTTTGGCCATCTGGTCCCGCCTCACGATCAAAGAATTTGCAGGCTCACAAGCAAAGAATCTTTGATGGGGAGGAGTTCTTTGATAACGACGGACGCCATCTTGTTTTCATTTTACAGTAAAAAAAAACAAATATCTCAGCTCAGGGGTGACTTCTGAAGTAAAACTATGATGGGTTTTGCTCAGGGGTCTTCCCTCTATTGAGCCATGCCCGTGGTTTCTTCTAATTCTGTCAAAAAATAGAGTTTCAAAGTTTTAAATTCTTTGATTGCAGCTTGCTAATGATCTTTGATCATGAGCCTGCAAATTCTTTGATCACGAGATTCCTTGACCACAATCTTTGATCGCATGGATGCGACCAGATGGCCAGATTAAAAAATCAAATATCTCAGCCCAGGGGTGACTTATCAAGTGAAACTAGGATGGGTTTTGCTCAGGGGGCTTCATTCTATTGAGTTATGCCTGTGGTTTAATGTATTTCTCTGAAAAGATTTAGTTTTAACATTTTTTAATTCTCTGATCATGAGCCTGCAAATTCTTTGGTCGTGAACCTGGAAATTCTTTGATCGTGAGAATCTTTGATCACGATCTTTGTTCACGAGGGAGGGACTAGATGGCCAGATTTGGAGGGACAAGATAGCCTAATTTTCACAACTTTTAAAATTAAATATCTCATGGCTGGTCGGGTGATGATGAGGGCTGAGGCATTGCACACAACACCTTGCTCCATGCTGGTGACCCGGGTTCAGGAACAGACTAGGGCCACCGGGGGCTGGCCGGGGGGAGAAGGATCAAGCACCAAACAGCTTGCTCTCCTTCTCTGGGGAGGGATGGGGAGTTAGCCTCGCTGTTCTACCGCCACCACCTGGGGATCTCAGGGGGTGCTGGCACGGTCGAGGACAACAAAGGGGTTGATGCTAGCAGAGGACAGGAACGGACACATGTATCAGTGTGCATCGGCTTGTTGGTCCTCATTGCAAGCCGGCATCAAGGGAATCAGAAAGAAGGAAAAATCCCCCAGACAGTCCTGGTGATGATCCTCCACTCTGTTCCCATGATGCTAGAGGGGTAGACTCTGCTGTGTGCGCATGCTTCCTTGATGTCTGAGGAAGGTAGGTAGGCCTTTCTTGCCCCGCCTGGGGGGGGTTAACTGGGGGCTTGAAAGTAGAATTGAGGTGGTGTGCACTCTGAGGCCGACTCCTCAGTGGGTTGGAAAGTGGATGCCTGGATACCTGAGAGATAGGAGGGTCTGGGGGCTGTAGGAGGATAAAAAACACAGAGTAAAAAGAAAATTTAATATCTCAGAAATGGTTTGGTCTTTTAAGTTGAAATTTGGAGGGTGTTGAGGGGATGTCCTGTAGATGAGAATTATGGTGTTTAGGTGTTGGAAAATAAATTTGTTGTGGAGATATTGCATGGTGCAGTTTACATTTTTCGGAGAGCATTTTGCATTGTGGTACTGGCTTGAAATTTACAGGATAGCTAGTGTTATTGCCATGGATGTATTTTTCAGTGGTTAGGTGTGTAAAATGTAAACAGGTGTGGAATTATGCCACTCCGATGAATGAAAATCTCAAACTTTAAAATGTAATATCTCGGAAACAGTTTGGTATTTTAACTTGAAATTTGGAGGGTGTTGAGGGGATGTCCTGTAGATGTGAATTATGGTATATAGGTGTTGGAAAATTAATTTGCTGTGGAGATATTGTGTGACACGCTTTACATTTTGCATATAGCGTTTTGCATTGTGATAGTGGCTTGACATTTATAGGGTAGCTAGCCTTACTGCCATGGAGGTAATTTTTAGTGGTTAGGTGTCTGACATGTAAACAGGTATGGAATTATGCCACTCCGATGAATGAAACTTTGTTTTGTTTCAAGCTGGTGGGAGCGTGGTGACCAAAGGGCCCCATGCTGCCACCAATATGTGCTTCTACCATTAGATATGATATTCAGTACTTGTACTGTTATGTTAGGCAGACATTTGCAAGTTGGTGGGAACACGGGCTCCTTGCATGAGTTTATACTTTTCTATGATTTCTCAAGAAGTAAGGAAATTCTATGCAAAAAACTGTGTTAATGCATCATTTAGGGTTAAAGCACAAAAAGTCAGGAAATGAGACCTTAAGGGATGCCCCCTCCCTCCCATGTAGCCTCCCATCCTCCTGAGATTGACAGATGCCGGGGTGTGTCATTGGGGTTGTGAGGCCTAAATGTCACCCCATTCTTCTTTACTGTGGCTTGTGAGTATGATTACACATGGAATGGGGTGACATTTGAGCCTCACAACCCAAGACACACCCGGCATCCTCAATCTTGGGATGGGGGTGACAAGAGGGAGGGGCAACCCTAAGGGTCTCATTTCCTGATTTTTTTTAACCCTAAACTATGCATTAATGCAGTTATTTGCATAGAATATATATATATATACACACACACACACACACACACACACACACACACACACACACACACATACAGAGGGATGGGAGTGCAGTGTTCAGATAACCCTGCACTCCCACAGTAAAATAAAGATATTATTGTACTATCTCAAAAAGTAAGGAAATAAATTGCAAAAAACTGTGTTAATGCTCTAATTAGGGTTAAAGCCACAAAAGTAGGGAAATGTGGTGTTACGGTTTTCAAAGCTAATACCCCACACTAACCCTGCACATACCGACAGGCTTCAGGGATGCCTTGGGGTCGTCAATCCTAATGCTCACCCCATTCTCCTATACTGTATCCATATCAGCTTATCTACTGATGGAATAGGGTGAGCATTTGGGCCGATGATCTCAAGGCACCCAATCTGATGCCTGTTGATGTGTTGCATGGAGTGTGGGTTGCAACGAAAACCCTAACCTACATTTCCCTATTAACTAACTGGAACATTAACAATTTTGCAATTATATATATTATAGGGGCATAGCCATGCCTCTATAGTCAGGGTTCAATGGTCACTTCTATGTTAAACTCAACATTGTGCACTTTAATAACTTTGATACTGTTTGACCAATTTGCATGACATTTTGCATGTGTCATCAGAGACCAAAGATCTCTTGATATGGCAAGTTTCATCCTGGTTGGATATGGAGGTGTGGAGAAGCAGAGTGCAAAAAAAATTGAACAGCTTAGGTGTTTGGTCTGAAATGTTTAGGGTATATAAGGCTTGGGTCTCAGATGTGCCTTTTGAAGGTTTGGTGAAAAAAATATTAATCCATTCAAAAGATATTAAATGTGAAAGTTTCCCATCATTTCCTGTGGGAAAAGTTAGATGTCCCGTGCGAAAGTATGTTTCTCTTTTGCTAAAGTGTCATTCTCTTTCTCAAAGTGGGTAAGTTCTTTTGTGCTGCCACCATCTTGTTTTCAATTAGTGAGGTAAACAAACTTAAATATTTAAAAAAACAACAGTTGTGTTTACCTATTCAGGGCCCAAGGAATTGGATTCTGGGGTCATTTTTTTCTCAACAGTGCCCAGAAATGTGTGTAATTTATGCGAGGCATTGTTCTACCCCAAATTGCAGCACTGTCTTTTGCTCAAGAACCTTCTTTTTTTGCAAATTGCGAAGGACTGTTCAGTACTTGCATGGAAACTCTGTGTTGTGCCACAATTTGTGACTGTACAGTGCATCATTGAGCAACCCTCCAGCCCCAATCCCCCATCCTGTATGTAAAGCCCACCACCACCACATCTCTGATGTAATTTACTTTGTATTCAGTATATTTTATATATATTTTTGTTTTATATAGGTTTTTCTGGAGGTCTAGTGGCCCTCCCTCCCCAGTGCCAATTTTTCATTTTCATTGGTGGCTAGTGGCATCCTCCCACCCTCCCATGTTTGTTGCAAGCTGAAAATAAGAAAAATGTCCCTAAATGTCTTTATTTTTTTAACCTGTAAAAAAAATAACTCCATTGCCAATCACACTTTCACCCCACCTGACCTCCCACTGTGCACCCACCTCCCCACACACCCCAGTACACCCCCACACACACCCACTCACCTGAAGAGGTCCCAGATTCGAAATCCACACTCCTGATCAAAGACATATCTTGCCACTGGAACCAACAACTGCGATATGAGAAACTAAGATAAGTAAGGTTTAATGCGTTTCAATGGGGATTTCAACTCTTATTCATAGCTCAGCCATTTTTTTTACATTTTGACCCCAAATTTTCACCACAGTCTTTTGGGATCCACTGCATGAACAATATGACTGTCATTATGCTGCTCCCACCAGAAAGGTGATTTCATGGTCACTTGGTGAATTCACCTTTCAGACATGAGTTCGGTAATTACAGTCATATTGTCTCCAAAAGAACATGTTGAAAATTTGGGGTCAAAATGTCATAAAAATACCTGATTCATGAGCACTAGTTGCAGTTTTGCTACTGATGCTTCTACCTTTGTAAATGTAAAATATTTTGACACCAACTGTTCAACATAGACTACTTATTACAGCATAAAATGTATGTCACAGCTGTCATTTTTTTAACTTCTAGTCAAAATGTATTTTCACACCTGTGGTGTGGCATGGTGTTGCTGTTGTGCAAAATTATGTTTTGGCAGGGATTTGAAAATTTGCTGTACAGTGTACATCATGTGGGGTAATAACATGGCTATGCTGACAGTTTCATCACTCTTGCTTTACACAGCTACATACATATACGCATGTATGGAGGGATGGGTGCATAGGGTCCAGAGCGTCCTGCTCTTCCACAAACAAATAAAACTATAATTAACCCTTGTTGTGCCGCAGACTGATATATCAGTCCAGAATTCCAATACGTTCTAATTCTGTTGGCAGCCTAAGGGTTAAACTTTCTCAAAAAAGTAAGGAAATTCTTTGCAAAAAACTTTGTTACTGCATCAGTTAGGGTTCCAGCATCAAAGATTTGGAAATGTGGGGTTAAGGTTTCCAACCCTAACACCACACTTCACCCCACTCCCATGCTCCTTGTACCAACAGGTGCCGGGGGTGTGCCTTGGGTTTGTCAGCCCTAACACTCAGATAAATGAGTTATCACATAGTCACTCCCTGCATATTCCATTTATGCAACAGGGAAAGAACTTGTGTTTGTATTTATTTTTCTATTTGTTTTCCGTGTGTGTTTTTTTTTTAATTTTATTTCATTGCTGGGTTTATTTTCTGTAAAAGGCCTAATGCACCTTAGTGAGCCTGTGTTGCTAGGGTCATCACTATGGATGCGGCACCTGTGAGCTGACTCTGATGGTTCAGCATCAGTTTTAATTGGTGGAAATGCTGAGAAATACAGAAAAACATGGCAGACAGTTTTAGTGAAAGCAGAGTTATTTCAGCCAGCTTTTGAGGGAGTTTTGAGCTAGGCAACCAAATTGCCATTTCAGTTAAATTTGAGAATTTTGCTTTTGATAGTTGCTCAACTCTGTAGCTAATGGTATTACAGCATCCCCAATAAATATGGAGGGTGTGAGTTAGCAGGAGCATGATGGAGCAGAGGAGAGCCGGTGTCAGCTTGAGCTTGATTTCCAGGTGTGATTCCGTTTTTTGTTTTAATTTAGAAAGAAAAATGGGCTAAACAAAATGTAACTGGTTATTTGAAGGGGAAGCAGGAAAGAGGTACTGGTGTGTGTTGTACTTTACTTGTAGGAGTCAGATGATTGGTGACCAAGTTTGTATAAGGCAGTCTACATTAAATAAGTGCTGGCTGCAGCACAGCTGGGTTGCATAGTGATGTAGTAACTATGTGTATAAATGGAGTGTGATGTAGTTACTGTGTGTATAAATAAATTCATACACACAGTGACTCAGATAAATGGATTTATCACACTCTTTTTATATTGACACCTGTTGCATAAATATATATTGTGTGTGTGTGTGTGTGTGTGTGTGTGTATGTATATATATACATATGTATGTATATAAATATTAGAGGCAAAAAACTCCATTTAATGCATCAGTTAGGGTTGTTCCACAGCTACAAAAGAGTGGAAATTTGGTGTTAGGGTTGAAAACCCCCATGGCCCCCAGCCCACCAACCAGCTTCAGGGTGCGGCGTTGGGGTCATCGATCAAACTCTCACCTGTTCTCCTATACCTCTGCTTCTTTACATGTGATGGGGTGAGAGTTAGGGCCGACAACCCCAATGCGCACTCCCAAAGCCGGTCGGTGGGTGGGCTGGGAGGGCCAAGGATTTTTTTGTGAAATATCTGGAAATAGCTGGCAATGTCTGTGGCTACCACTGTACAACATTTTGTTTGGGTGAAAAACTGAAAACAAAATGGTGACGCGCGAATAAGGAATTTTTCCTCCCAAACAGGGATTATATAAATCCCCAATCATGAGGTGACAAAATCCTTGATCGCAAACCCAATCCCCTTTCACAAAACATACATATAAATCTTGGAGTGAACGAAACATGTTCAGAACCTGGAAATTCAATATTAAATAACTTTGGAATGGATTAATATTGTTTCACCAAACCAATGCTGGATTGTTCTTTGACCAAACCTATTTCTACCCTGAAGATTTCAGACCAAAATACTAAATGGTTTGGCCACAGCACAATGGTCAAAAATCAGCAAAAAAGTGCCAAAAAAGAAAGCAAAAAAAAAAACTTGTTTTTCAGCGCTTTGCTGTATGAAAAAAACAAGACCAACCAAAACGCTACTTGGCAGATCAAGAAATCTACCACACAAGACCATGCATTCCAAATTTCTTGCAAATCCGTTGAACGGTTGCAAAGTTATTATGGTGCAACATTTGAGGTTTAACATTAAACTGCTTACTGAACTCTAACTCAACTGGCACGACCACACCAGTATAATATATATATATATATATCTATATATATAGATATATATATATATTTAGAGGCAAAAACTCTGTTTAATGCATCAGTTAGGGTTGTTCCACAGTGACAAAAGTGAGGAAATTCGATGTTAGGGTTGAAACCCCTTTGCACCCCTCAGCCCACCCCCAAATGAAATCAGGGTGTGCATTGGGGTCATCGGCCTAAGTGTCACCCCATCACATGTGGAAAGAAGCTGAGAGAATAGGAGGAAATGGGGTGACAGTTGGACCCGATGACTAATGCACACCTCGAGTTGTTCCATTGGGGGGTGGGCTGGAGGGGTGCAAGGGGTTTCAGCCTACATCAATTTCCTCGCTGCAACTAACTAACTAATCATTAAATGGAGTTTTGCCTCTAAAATATATATATATATATATATATATATATATATATATATATTATACTTTTTTTTGCCTCTAATTTCCCTTCTTTTTGAGAATGATAATGAGAAATAGTGAATGTAATGTGGCGGCGGGAGCGCGGGGCCCGCTCCCACCACATGATGTCTTGTCACATAGTAACATTCTGCCCGCAAATGCAAATCGTAATGCGCATGGTGACGCAAAGTGAAACAGAAAGAGAAACAGTACTGTAGACAGAAATGTTAAAAACAACGCAAATGCAACCGCAAATGAAAACACAAAAGGTAACGCACATGATGGCATAAAAGAGAACAGTAAGTGAAACGGGTACGGAACCGCAAGCAGAAACGGTAATGGTAACAGTAATGTAAGCACACAGGCTGGTTTTACCCAAGAGCTGTATAGAGAAGGACAGTCAGTACAAAGAATGTATACAAAATAATGACTCTTGGAACACAAAAATGAGGACTTGGAATAGTAAATTGCTTATATCTCAGTAACCGTATGACACAGAAAAAAAATTTATAAGTCATATGAATTATCACTTTCCTGGCTAGTTTTATACTTAGCCCCCAGTAGGGAGCTAAGAAATTTTTAGACAAAAATTCCGTTATCTCTCACCGTTTTCGAGATACAGGCCCTGAAAGGCACGGCGAACGCTGTAATGTTATCATATGGGAAAAAAACAGAAGTTCGGACTGCCATAACTTTGCCTCCCTGTAATATTTTTTCACCAAACCACTGAAAGGCACATCTTTGGAATGTTGCCTGTGTTCCCTGCAAATTTCAGCCCAAAAGACCAAACTGTTATTTTGCAGCAGGGCGCCAAACGATTGCTGCAATGCATCGTACGCCGTAATGTTATCCTATGGGAAAAAGTGTCAACTTTGCAGTACCGTAACGTTGCCGCCATGTAATATTTTTTCAACAAAAAACTGAAAGGCACATCTGTGAGATGTCATTTGCGTTCCTCAAATTTCAGCCCAAAACTCCAAACCATTCTTTTGCAATGAGTGTCAAAGAATTGCTGTGTTCCACAGACTAGAAAAGTACTATCGCAATTTAAAAGCTTCAAAAATTTGCGACACTTGTGAGTAAACAAAGTACTTTGTGAAAGTACTTTTTCCAGAAATTTGAAAACATATTTCTGGGTGTTTTACCCCAAAATAAAGACATGGCTAGCATCCTCAGGGTCCGACTAGGTGAATACAAAAAGAATTAGGTTGCTAGAGGGTCCCAAATTTAAATGCCAAGCATTTTTCTGATCACTAACTGAAAACAAGATGGCAGATTTGTGAAAGTAAGAGGGCCATTTGCGAAAGTAAAAATGCATTTGCGACACTGTCGAACTTTTTAACTTTTCCCTTTGACTTATAATGAGAAATTGTTTTTTGAATAACTTTTGAACCGTTTAATATTTCTTCATGAAATCTTCGAAAGACACATCGGGGACCCAGGCCGCATGTTCCCTGAAGATTTTGGGCCGGTCGCACAAACCGTGCGACCTGTAGGCGCGACCGTAGAATTCCAGAAAAAGCGTAAACGCATGCACAGATCACGCTTAATAACTCAGCAGCCGTGTATCTGACTAGTACGAAACTTGGTAGATCCCAAGGCATATGGGTCTTGATCATGTATTCCAAATTTCAGGCAAATCTGTCAAACAGTTGCAAAGTTATTAAGGTGCAAAATTTTGGGTTTAACATGTAAATGGCTCCTCAACCCTAACTATGGTAGCACTACCGTGCTACCACAATATCTACATATATATATATATATATATATAATCAATTGGAAAAAACTTTGGTAATGCTCAAGTTAGGGTCAACATGACAAAAGCTGGGAAATTAGGCTTTATTTATTTATTTTGTCCAGGCTGCGTGTGGGTGTGCGATATGGCCACCACTACACATTCAGTCACTCACTACCAGTCTAGCATTGCTTCTAAGTGCTTTAGGATACACTGTGTATGAATAGCACTGTATAAATGATGATTCTTCTTCTTCTTCTTCTTCTGGTAACTGGGACCTCTCCCCTTACTGCCCTAGCCTCCACCTAACTTTCCTCCCTGCTACCTTCCTTGACTACCACACCAATGGTAGTGTCAACCTCCATCCATTTAAATCACAACATATGCTTCTTCTGTACCTGCACCTTGATCATATTTCTGACTCCAGTTGCCATTTCCCCACCCCCCCGCTGTACTGCAACTCTCTACCTAACCCTACCTCCTGCAACCTACCCTATTCTACAAAGCTCTGCAACCCCTATCCCTATGCTATCCAGATGAGTCCCTACCAGGGCTGCTGTTGCTATTTCTTCTCATTCTCTCTTGGTGGTAATTCACTCTTGTTGCTTCAGGAATTCTTAATGTTTCTTAGCCTTGTAATTAATCTGTTTACTTGTATAACATTTAAGCCTGTAACCTAAATTATTGTTTTGAAATTTGTACCCATGATGTGGAACCTTTGTAAATGAGTTCACACTCAAAGGTTGATTTCCAAATAAATAAATAAAATAAATAAAGTGTACTGATCCACAGGACCATTTTCAGGCATGACCTGGGCCACAAGAATGGCACAGAAAGAGCACAATACAAATTACATAAGATATGCAATACAGATTATGAATACAATGAAAAGGTATACAATACAGGTTAGCAACTATGATAACTGAAAAAAACAACACCAGATCATTTGAATTGAATGCCGGGGCACCATGTGCTGGAAACAATAATATAAAGATAAAAGAAAACAAAAAAAAAATCTCTATAAACTCAGACAAACTGCACTGTTACTTAATGAATGCCAGGAGCCTAAGAAATAAACAGGAAGAACTATAAGGTCTATCAAAACAAAATGGAATGGCCGACATGGCTTTCATCACAGGAACATGGTGGACAGCTGAAGATGGGTGGGGAAAAGACATTCCTGGATACTGTCTATACCATTTTGATAGAGTAGACAAAAGAGGGTGTGTGTAGCAGCATATATACTGAATCAAATAAAATTATTATTGTTGATAATCAGAGAAGTTGGTAATAAGTTAAATGAACTAACTATTCTTTGAGAAAAGAAATAGGCTCTTTTTTAGATTTAACCTTAGTCCTTAATAACTGCAGAGGGTGGCCTCTTGTATTAATTATAACTTGTTTAAATTACAGGCCACAAAATGTTGTAAGTGATTCATCATTAATGATGTCCCATACAAAGAGGATGTCTCCTCTCAACCTATGTAGCTCCAAAGACATCAAGTTATATTTTAAAAGATGTGCCTCATAGGACAAGGATTCATCTGGACAGATGGATTTTGTAACTTTTCTTTGAAATCTTTCAATCTTATTAATATCACTATGAGAATAAGAACACCACAACTATGAACTGTAATCAAAATGTGGCCTTACATAAGCTTTATATAGTAGTAAGAGAATATCTGGATCTTTTGATTTTATATTATGCTTAATTGACCACCATATTTTATTAACTTTACTGAGAGTGTTAGAGATATGTAATTTGAAATGTAGATCTTGACCTATTATAATACCTAAATATTTTTCATTGGATTTGCTGGTAAGAGCTTCATTATATCGAGAGTATTGATTTCTACTGTTATTCTTTCCAAAATGAAGAACACAACATTTAGAGATGTTGAAGACTAAACCCCACTTATTTGACCAAGCCTCTAGAGAGTTAAGATCTTCCTGTAATAGTTTAACATCTTCAATCGTACTGCATGGATTGCTAATTTTGCAGTCATCAGTGTATTTAATTATAGAGCAATTTAAGTTATGGGAAAGATCTGAGATACAAATTTTAAATATTACAGGGACCAATATAGAGCCTTGTGGAACCCCACTATTAAAAGGAAGCCATGAGGATTCATGGCCATCAATAATTACTCTTTGATATCTGTTACATAACCAGTTTGAGATCCACTATATGATCAGTGAGTTGATCCCATGTGACAATAGCTTTGGAATCAAGGCCCAATGGGGCACGAAGTCAAAAGCTTTCCTAAAATCAAGGAAACTGCATCACTTGGGATACCATTATTTAGGTACTAACTTACATTATAGTAGAAACACACCAAGTTAGTAATACAGGAACATCCATTAACAAAACCATGTTGAGATGGATCAAGATTTTTAATTACTGGGAAAGTCATATCCTTGATAAGTCTTTCTAGGATTTTACAGAAAATAGGGGTTAGACAGATTGGACAATAGTTATCAGGATTGCCTTTGTCACCTTTTTTAAAAGGGGGTAATATTTGCCCATTTCCACTTGATGGGAACAGAACCAGAGTTCAAACTATGTTCAAAAATAGTTTTTAAGGGAATTGAAAGATTAGAGTAATATCTCCTGAGATCCTGTCCAGGCCTGGGGATGCACCTTGTTTAATGTTGTTTAGATTGGTCTTGATATCATCAATGGATAAGGTAGCATTATCTTTAGGTTTTTCCATATTTGGTACAGCATTACCTGATGTATTATTAAATACTTTCCCAAAGTGAGAGTTTAATTGTTCAGCCATTTCCTTCAGGGATGCAACTATCACATTAATACAAAGGGGACCCACTTTACATGTCCTGTTTTTTTAGTGAAGTTATATAACTAAAAATAATCTTTTCATTTCCCTTTTGGGCTTGGGTTGCAATATATATTTTGGTATCCAATTTTGTTTTTTAACACCATTTTTACATTTCTTCTGGATTCTTTTGAAGTCTGACCAAGTTTTTTCATTTTTGTTAGTCAAATACTTTTTAAATAATTTCTGTTTCTTTCTAATTAGTTTAATTAGTTTGCTTGATAACCATCTTGGATTCAGGTGTGATTGTCTTTTACTTTTTTTTTTGAATAAATGTATGTGCTTCATCTAGGATAATATTTTTAAATGAGGTCCAGATACTATCAATTTCTGGACCTACCAGAATGGCATTCCAATCAATATCTGAAAGATATTCATTAAGAGCTGACTTATTTGTTTTATGATAAGAAAAAAACTTTGGTCAGCTTGACTGAATCCAGCCAGAATGAAAAAAGCACAAATTTAACTCCATAATGATCACTATTCCCTATCGGTACAGTGATTTTGCAATCGCTGATAGTTAAGGAATCACTGCTTAATACAATATCAAAAGTATTACCTCTTGTTGGGAATTGAACTTGCTGAATTAAATTTAATTCATCACATAGTGCCATGAAATTCTTTGACAGAGAACTAGAGGCTGTTTTCTCTGACCAATCAATATCATTAAAATTTAGGTCAACCATAAACAATATATTTCCAAGTTTAGATGCAGATTCCATTTCCTGAAAACTTTCATATGTTACTTGTGATGGACTGTCTGATGACCTATAGCATAACCCTATTATTAAATTACTGTTATGCAGTCTGTTTATGGAAACGCATAAGGATTCAACTATGGTGGGGGATGATTTAATCTTAAAGGAAACCTCAGCGGGATTCAAAAAAGACTATTGGCAATACCACCTCCTTTTCTATTTTGTCTGCTTAAGAAAAAATAATTTTAAACTGGTATAGATACATTCCAGGGGTTATCCACCTGCCAGCAAGTCTTTGTAATGCTTACAATGTCAGGCTGATCAGTTTTAATTTTAATTAGTAGTTCTTCCCATTTGTTATGTAAACTACATGCATTAAAACAAATAAAGTTTAATTTTCTTTTTTGTTTGTTATGCAGTTCCGGCTGCTCAATAAAGGATTCCCAGGAAGACTACTGGTTTCCCCCTTATCTAAAAGTCTAAAGAAATGAAAGGCACAAATTTACAAAATTGCATGCTAAGTTCTTTGGCTCCAACTCTATTTAGGTGAAGACCATCTCTTGCAAATAATTTGTTGTGTAGAGTAAAGACTGATGAATGATCTATAAAGGTAATATTTTCCCTACAATGCCAGTTTTGCAATCTAGCATTAATGCAGGAGATGGTCTGAGTAGAGGCATAAAATCAAAATTACTTACTAAAGGTATAAAAACAGGAATAAAAAATGTAAGCTGTTTTATAAATGTAACAGAAATCAAACAGAAGAAAGCTGGGGAATCTATCTAAAAGCACAAAAAAATGTAAAAATAAGATAAAAAGAAAACAGAAAATGGAAGAAGAGCTAGCACAGAATGCTTGTAAAGATAACATGAAAATGTTCTGTGGCTATATAAACTCATTACAGAAGCAAAATGGAGATGTATGCACCATAATATCAAATAATCAACAGATTGAAGATCCAAAACAAATAGATGATACCTTCAACATGTACTTCGGAACTGTATTCACACCAAACAGCCCATACTGTATGTGGGAGAAATTGCAGAAAATGCAATCTCAGGGACAGAACTAAGCGAAGAATGTATAAATATAAAATTTAAAGCTCTAAAAAATACTAATTCTGCAGAACCAGACAACATCTCATCAAATAAGCTAAAATTATTAGCACCAAAAATAGCGACTCTGCTAAAATTACTATATTTAAGAGCACTATCATACAATGAAATCCCCACAGATTGGCTGACAGCCATAGTGGTCCCTATTTATAAAAATGGAAATAAAGCAAATTATACACATTATAGACCAATAAGTCTGAACTCAGTAACTGGAAAGATCATGGAGTCCATTCTAAAGGATATGATCAATCAGCATATAGAAAAACATAACCTCAAAGATAAAGAGCAGCATGGACTCATGGCAGGAAGGTCATGTGTAACTAACCTGTTGTGTTTTTATGAAAAAATCTTACAGTCCCATGACACAGGTAAATCAGTGGATTGTATATTCTTAGACCTGGCTAAAGCATTTGAAAAAGTCCCACATAGAGCCATTATATAGAAGTTATTAGATATCAAGTTGAACAATAGAATTACAAACTGGATTTGGAGCTGGCTGAGGGATAGCAGTCAGAGTCACCATTAATGGCTTTCTATCTGATAAAGTACCAGTTACAAGTGGAGTCCCCCAGGGGCTGGTCATAGGACAAGTGTTGTTTCAATTATTTATGACAGATATAGGGAATCATACTACTAATTGGCTAAGTAAATATGCAGATGACACAAAAATACACTAGCAAGTGGAGTAAAAACCCAAGAGGACAAAGACACACTTCAAGAAGACTTAGCTAGGATATCAGACTAGATTAATACATAAGAAAGAGCTTCAATACTGACAAATGTTGTGTTATGCATCTGGGACGACACAATAAGGAAGTAACCTACTATCTTAATCGTTCACCATTAAGAGTAACAAATGAAGAAAGAGATTTAGGAATAACAATAACAGACTAACTTATGACACATTATAACACACAAATAGGAAAGGCAAAGAAAATATTATGGACAATAAAAATAAATTTTAGAAGTGGAGATGAAAACATTTTGATCCAATTGTACAGGTCTTATTTTAGAACTCTACTTAATTATGGAAGACAAGTATGGGGAATTGCAACTAAGGGTACCTTAGAAAAGATAGACAAAATCCAGAGACAAGCAACTAAAATGATCCATAATATCAGGGCCTTAACCTATAATAAAAAATTACAAAAACTCAACCTAATGTCATTGGACATGAGAAAGGGCCAATGGGATCTATTATTATGTTATGATATCAAGCAAGATAATTATTTATTGAATGAATTACACCTTGAATGTAAAAATGATAGCTTAAGCATTAGGGGACACCCACTACAGCTCAATCAATCAATCAATCAAACTTTATTTAACCAGGCGTAAGCACCGTTGAGCAAGCTCATTTTCAAGGTGATCCTGGACATTAATACAGGTCACAAGCAACAAATGATTGACAAGGGAGAGACATAGTACAAATGGAGGAATATTCAGGCCTATACGTATACCTAGAAGTACATAGTTAACATAGGTATTACAGTTGTTGGATCATAAATAATAGGCCTATGTATACATGGCTAACATAGAAAGGCAGTTACCAGGACAAAACTAGTAGACTCGATAGGTAGAGAGTTAAAACTTAGGTGGTCAACAAGATAAGATGATTGTTATCTTATATGAAGGGTTATGTAGGGAAAAAGAGGAGGATGTATATGAAGTGGGGGGGGCAGAGGGAAGGGAAGGGGGAAGGGGAGGGAGACTAATAAGTGCTAGGTGCTCCCTGACAGGGATGAGAGACTGAATGGGTTGCAGTAATTTCAGCTACGTTGGTGAAACTAAGGGCTACGGTTACAAGGTCACTTAAAGCAGCTACAGGTTTCCTTAAGGTATTCAGCTATTAGTGCTTTGAAAGTGAACGGACCTGGAAGGGATATGAGTTTAAGTGAGTTTTGCATAGCGTTCCATAAGATCGGGAAGGAAAAGTGGATTGCAGCCATGCCATAGGTTGTTTTTACTCTGGGTATCTTGAAACAGAGTAGAGAGAAACATCTCAACCCATAAGAACCCTTGGCATGTTCAAAGAAGCTTAAGATGTAAGCAGGGAGTTTGCCAGACAAGGATCTGAAGAACCAAAGAAGAGCGTTCCTTTTCCTCCTTGTTGAGAGAGAGGACCATCCCATCTCTTGGTACAGTATGCAATGGTGGGTGCGAGAGGGCAGGTTTAGGATGAGCCTTATTGCCTGGTGGTAGAGCGTGTCAAGTTTGCCGAGCACAGTTGAGGGGCAATGGTTATAGAGAAAGTCTGCATAGTCCAGTAAATGTAGGAAGGTAGATTGCACAAGCCTCTTTCTAGCTTCTTTGGTAAGTAGGTGCTTAATGCGGTAGAACACGCCCAAACACTGGCTTAGTTTTTTCGAGACCTCATTTAGGTGGCACAGGAAGTTGAGCTTGTTGTCCAGCCAGAACCCTAGATATTTGAAGGTATCTACTATTTCAAGGGGTTCACCCATTAGGGGCTGCCTTAGAGGATTATGTTTTTTTTTTTTTGTTGAGTAGGAGCCTATATTTGATAAGGTTATGTTGGAGGGAGATGAAATCTTGTTGTAGGTCCTCAAGGGCTGAGTCCAAGGATGAGTTTGAGGTGTAGAGGACAGTATCATCTGCTAATAGGTGCACATTAGCTGTATGTAGTTGAGCATCAAGGTAGTTGATATAAATTGCAAATAAGATAGAACCCAATATGGAGCCTTGGGGGACACCTTGTGGGAGTGATTTTAATGGGGATAAATCACCTGAAGCTTTAACTTGTTGTAACCTGTTGGTAATATAGCAAGTGAACCATTTAATGGCAGTCTTATCAAGGCCGATAGTGCACAGTGCATTAAGCATAGTATCGAACGCCTTACTAAGGTCAAGGAAAAGGGTACACACATATTTTTTGGAATCCAAGGCAATTTACCAGTCAGTGGTTACTTTTGTCAGGGCAGATACTGTGCTATGTTTGGCTCTAAAGCCAGACTGTGCAAGATTTAGCAGATTCTGTGACTCCAGGCACTCTCTAAATTGGGTGTTGATGATTTTTTCCAGTAATTTTGATAGGGTAGATAGTATGGAAATAGGCATGTAATTGTTCAGGTCACTCTGATCCCCAGATTTGAACAAGGGAATGATATGTGCAGTTTTCCAAAGCGTAGGTAGCTTGCCCAGCTTCAGGGAGGAGTTGAATAAGTAGGTGATGGGGGCTGTTAGGTAGCAATGGGCCAGTTTTAGGAAGTATGGTTCAATATTGTTGGCACCGGCACTCTTTTTAGTATCCAATGACAATAGGAGGTCTTCTACTTGTTTAAACATGACTGTATGGAAGCTGAAGGAGGGGGGGATAAGATTGGTTGAGATTGAAGTTAGCATTAGAAACAGCAGAGGAGTCCCATGGCGGGCTGATTTTGTTGATAGGTGAGGCATCAAAGGCCAACCCAGCTGTTGCAAAGTGGTCGTTCACTCGGACTAATATGGCAGACCTGTCTGTGATAGTAGACCCACTGGACACAATTTTGTGTGGTAGGGAGGTGTAAGTAGTATGTCCTTCGACTTCTTTGAGAATGCTGCAAAATTTGGCGGCATCGTTTTTGTTGTCTTTCAGTGCAGCTTGGAAGTATTTGGATTTTTCAGATCTAATTAATGTAATGCAGATGTTCCTAGAGGTACGGAATGCTATCCAGTCCACCTCCAGTCAGAATTTCTTTGCCCTTTTCCACCAATAGTGTCTATCCTTAAGAGCTTACTTCAGGGTAGGAGAGAACCAGCCAGGAGGTTGTTTTTTAGTCTTGACCATCCTTAGGGGGGCATGTTTGTCTATTAGGTCCTTTAAAAGGCTGTGGAAAATATTAAATGCCTCAGTGAATGAGGGGGCCAGATAGAAGTCCTGCCAATTGATCTTACCCAGGTTTTTCAGGAAGGCATTATGGCAGAACTTTTCCAGACATTTTTTTAGATTGAATTTGGTGGCAGACTTCAGTTGGGGTGAATGTCTGATGCAGGCTGTGGCACAGTGATCACTTAGATCATTACAGAAGACTCCAGTGTGCGAGAAGTTATGGGATTTGTTGATTAACATGAGGTCTAATAGAGAGCTTGCTCAGGGCTTTTTCTATTAGGTCTGGTGGCTTCAGGTGTTATTTGTGTCAGGCCATTTGTGTCACAGAAGTCCTTGAGTTTCTTAGAGCTCTCGTCATTCCAGTTTTGGTTGAGATCCCCCATTATGATACACTCGGTGTTGGATGAGTCGGTTAGGCTATGGAGATGCGGTAGGAGGGCAAAGCCACCAGATGGAGGGCGGTAGCATGCAGCAACAAGGATAGCCTTTTCATTGGAGAGGGCTAACTTTAGTGCCAGGCATTCAAATTATTTTGCCTTAGAGGTGCAGTCAACAATTGTGACAGAGAATTTACTCTTGACATATATTATGACCCCACCCCCCCGGTAGGTCTGTCGCATCGGTAGGTGCTATAAGCCAATAGATTGATAACCTTGTCAGGGGTTGATGACGTAAGCCAAGATTCCAATATTATAAAGAAATCAGGAGATGCATGTAGAGCCCAGGTCTGAATCAGGTCCAACTTCTTGAGAAGACTACAAACATTCATATGGAGGAAGCTGATACCTTTGTATTGTGGGAGATCTGCAGGAGTGCTTAGGGAAGCAGGTGGGCCTGGGTTAAGTTCTACATTTCCAGAGCAGAGTAAGAGAAGCAGTCATAGCTTCATGAGATAGTGTCTTGGTCTGCTGAGTAGCTGCTTTTTTCTTCGCCTGGTCTGGGTACGCTTGGTGGAGGGTGCATAATGGTCAACAGCGTACTTGATTAGGGATACTGCGTAGATAATAGTTCTAGCCGGCAGTATCAGGGGCACTCTCACGTAGTCTCTGGTCAGTGCCTGATGTGAGGATAGGTGAAGCCATAAGGAAGCCGTCCCCTCTGCGGATTGCCATCGTTTATTAGAAGTGGGCAGAGCTTTGTGATGATCAGGGGATGCACTTTGGCCAGGGAACAAGTTTGCAACCGGGATTCTGACTGGTGCATAGGTTAGGAGGAGGAGGCAGCTCAGCAGAATAGTTCCCATGCGTGGCTTTAATATTAATGAATTATCAGCTGGTAGAGGTAGCATTGTGCCAGGGCGGGTAGGACCAGAGGGATGGTGACTGCTTTAAGGGGCAGAGTTAGCAGGTGATGGAGGCTAGAAGACGGGTGTGGTTATCAGTATTCTGTGCAATAGGGATAGGAGGGGTTGGTCTAGCTCTCAGGGGAAGAGTATTTAATAGAGGCCGGGGTCATGGTGGTTGGTGTGGGAAGAAAATTCAGAGACAGCACAGTGGGGGACAGATTAAAGCAGACAAAGGGATCTGTTAGTTTGGGCACCAAGTCTGGTTCCTGAGACAGAAAAGTTTCACAAGAGGCTGTAATCACTTCAAAAGTAGGCAAATATAACAATTTTAACAAGGATTACACTGTTTTTATGTCATTTGTACAAAAAGTCTTAAAATTAGAAGCCAAAGACAGCAGTTTTATTGGAAAGCAAGAAGGAGGAGGTTTTGACCAATCGGAGCATGCCAGAAAACAGCGCTCATGTTCCGATTGGCTGTTGGCAGGAGCCGTACCTTGCTGAATTTTGATTCAGCCTGGAGGTCTCGGGTGGCGGCCTGAGGAGTGCCATCCATCTGGGGGTGCTGCAGGGGAGCTGGGGGAGCCCTGTGGAAGGGGTTCCAGCTGCTTGCTGGATTTTGATCTGGCCTGGAGGTCTCAGGCAGTGGCCTGAGGAGTGTCGGCCATCTGGGGGTGCCACAGCGGAGCTGGGGGAGCCCTGTGGAGGGGAGTCCCAGCTGCTTGCTGGATTATGATCTGGCCTGGAGGTCTCAGGCGGCAGCCTGAAGAGTGCCGACTGTCCAGAGGTGCCACAGCGGAGCTGGGGGAGCCCTGCAGAGGGGGGTCCTGGCTGCTTGCTGGGTTTTGATCTGGCCTGGAGGTCTCGGGCAGCAGCCTGAGGAGTGCCAGCCAGCCGGGAGTGCCGCAGCTGAGACCAAAAAGGTTTATGACCAAAAGTAGAAAGGCATTCTTCACCCAGAGAGTGGTGAATCCATGGAACAAATTATCAATTGAAATAATAATCAGTAAAGACAAAGAACAATTTAAAAAAAGACTAGACACCTACATTTCAAATGGAAACAACTTGAGTTATTACAAGTAATGTGGCAGGAGCGCACATGGGCACATCGCCTCCTCTGCTCATTTCACCTTAGTATGAACCTTAGTAGGTTACAAAATACAATGAATAGCATTGAGGTCAAACACTCTGAAGGGAAGGGGTAAAATAAAATAGAGGGGAGCACAGCTTTAAATGCAAATGCAGGTCAGGTGTCAGCAAACGGATTGAGCAAAATGACACAAAAATGCATAAAGGTAATTACGTTGCCAGCAGGTAGGTCACTGAAGATTAAAAAGAGAATCATATCAGGGGCAGACACAAAAAAGGGCTCTTTCCCTAACACCCCACCCTCCCAAATCAGGCAGCAGAGCAGGTGTGGGGTGTGTCTTGCACTTCTCAAGCCTAACACTCACCCCATTCCTTCTATAAAAAAGGTCAGGTGTGTGGTCTGTATGAGATAGGGGTGAATATTAGGCTGGAGAAGTTCAAGGCACACCCACACTGCTCTCCTGCCTGGTTTGAGAGGGCAGGGTGTTAGGGAAACCCTAATGCCTCATTTCCCAACTTTTGTCTCTTTGACCCTATCTGGAACATTGACAAAGTTTTTTGCAACTTATTTCCTTACTATTTGAGATAGTATAATTGTATCCTTATTTTATTGTGGGAATGCAGGGTCCTCTGGACCCTGCTCTCCCATCCCTCCGTAGATGCTTATATCTATGTAGTTGTGGAAGCACAGAGCTTTCCGGGCCCTGTGCTTCCATTTATAGGACTTAATCTTGGATGAATTTATCTGATTTATTGGATTTGGATTTTGAATGCTCCTTATTTGGTTGTGTTTTGTTGACTTAAAACCTGTGGACAATCGTGATTCTGTGCCTGGCAACCTGAAGACTTGTATTTATTTGGACAATTGAGGTGGTGAGAGGACCTTGTGTCCATTAATTTAAGTTGAATTTTACCATTATCCCCAGGTCATGAGAGGACTGGGGGTAAAGGGTCACATTATTTGTTTTGTTTGAAGTGTTTTTTTGTTGTGTGTGTGTTTTCCTCTCCTCTAGCTGTGAGAGAGCTGGGGTTGGGAGTAAATAACTTTGCCTTATTTATTTCTTTTGTTAAGTTGGGGTCGTGAGAGTACCCTTATATTTACATTTGTTTATTTTATTTATATTTATTTTATTTTTGAGTCCTTTTGCCTAGTCCAGACTCGACTTTCTGTGGGGTGGGGTGCGGTGGGGTCATTTTATTTTATTTTGTTTATTTATGTTGGTTAAATTGAGATTATTTGGTTAACTTTACATTATTATTTTGTTAAGTTCAATTATTTTGTTGAGTTGGTGGGTTTGTTGTTTTGTTTTAACTTGCTTAGTAGTGACATGTGTCGGCCTTCAGTCCCCACAGTGGTGCGCTATTCATCCTCCTCTCTTCATGCCATCCACCCTTTTTATTCTCCTCCTCTCTAATTTGATACATATCAATGCTGTAGAGCATTGGGAATTGTTCTTAGAAGGGTGAGGAGGGTGGGGGTGTACGACCGGTGGAAGTTGAACTATGATGGGGGCCACCGTATTGGGGTCATTAGGTCCAGAAGGTGCCCTGGGGTGAAATGGAATCCAGATCATGGTTTACCATGTCTGGTGCCTATACCCAAGGGCACTACTGAATTCAATAGGCAGATAGGCCTGACAGCCTCCGAGGTTCGTCCAGCTCGGGCGGTGTTATGCAATGCCAGGTCCATCAGGAATAAGACCGGCATTATTGCCAATCTTGTTGACTCGGTGGACTTGGTTTGCATTATCGAGACCTGGCTGGATGAAAATTCAGCCCCCATATTGGAGGCCATGACTCCAGCTGGGTACTCGGTAATACACCGCCCAAGATTGGACCGCAGAGGTGGGGGGGGTTGCAGTCGGTTTTAAGACTGAACTGGGCCTCACGAGTGTGGTAGTGGGAGACACCGAGTCCTTTAAGTGCACAGTAGTAGCGGGTGTAATTGTTCGAATCGTACTCATCTACTGTCCACCCAGAGATGGGAAACGTTTCTTACAGAAAGTAGCAGACTTTATCGTTGACATGTCGTTTGAGTCGCCCAGATTGATGGTTCTGGGTGACTTCAATGCCTGGGTCGACGATGAACTTTCGCAATTTGGTAATCACTTCCTCCAATTAATGTCCTCTTTGGGCCTCACACAGGTAGTTTCCACTGCTACTCATAAATCTGGGCACTCTCTTGACTTTTGTCCTGGGGATTGATGCATCCAACTTGGGGGTGGAACCAGTCGCCTGGTCAGACCACTACACCATGAGGTTCAATTTTTCCACTCCCCCCCCGAGAAGGCCTTCCCCTGTGGAGATGATCAGGTACCGCCAAGGCCTTGCGACGGTCCTAGACCTCTTGTCCCTTGCGTTGTCGAGCAGTAATCCAGAGACTTTGGTGTCAGCCTGTGATACGGCTGTTACAACGGCTCTGGATCTTATTACTTCTGTTCGTGTGTGCTCCCTATCCCTTCACCCCAAGTCCCCTTAGTTTGATGGGACATTTAGGGAGATGCAGAGACAGGGGCGAAGGTTAGAGCGGTGCTGGTGCAAGTCCGCACTTGAAGCCGACCACCTTAGATTGATGGAACATTATTCTATCAATCTGCAATCACCGGTAAGAAGGCAGAATTCCTGTCCAGGGAGATCGCAGTTGCTCAGAATTGACCAGCTCAGCTGTTTTGAACTGTAGACAGACTATACAACCCAGCCTGTCTGCAAATTCAAAAAGCCTTTTCGCAATTAGAGTGCGAAGAGCTCACTCGTTACTTTGCAACTAAGGTGGCCGACATCAGGGCGGATTTGCATCTGGCAATCTCTAAGGGTGATGCTGTTGAACAGTGTGAGTTCACAGTACCTCAGTTCTCTCAGAGTTCCTTCGGTCGACCTGATTTCATGAATGTTATGAGGATCACCCATAGCGTGTGTCCCACAAGCTGTAGTTTGGATCCTGGACTGACTCCCCTAATTTTGGGCTGTAGTGATATCATCGGTCCAAACCTGGTGCAAATAGTCTGGGGCTCCCTGGATTCAGGTGAGTTTCCTAGATCCCTGAAAGAGGCAGTGGTGACACCTCCCTTGAAGAAAGCTACCTTGGACCCAGACTGTTTCATGAACTACAGACCTATCTCTAACCTTCTCTTTATTGGGAAGGTTATTGAGAAGATAGTGGTTGCCCAACTGGAAGACCATCTAACCATCCATAACATCTACAAATCCTTCCAATCCAGTTTTCACAAAAGACATAGCACCGAAACTGCATTGGTTCAGGTGCTTAATGATCTTCTGAGGGCGAGAGATCAGAAGAGGCGTTCCATTCTGGTTCTTCTTGATCTCTCGTCAGCTTTTGACACTGGGGATCACTTGGTGTTGATAGCATGCCTGAGGCAGATTTGTGGAATTTTGACAATCGTTCTACAATGGTTCACCTCATTCCTCACTGGGAGATCGCAAAGAGCTGTGTCGGGGTTTTTTTCCTCTGGCCCAACTCCTTTGTTTTGTGGGTGCCTTAGGGTTCTGTGCTATCTCCCATGTTATTCGCAGTGTATATGCTGTCCCTCGGAGACTTTATAAGACAGTATGGGCTGAGGTTTCACTGCTATGCAGATGATACCCAGCTATACCCGTCTTTTGCACCTGACCAGGATGAAGCTCTTTTGGTGTTTAATAACTGTCTGAAAGAAATCCAGGATTGGATGGATTCTAGTTGGTTGAAGTTGAACTCAGAGAACAGAGGTTTTGGTTGTGGACCCGGGTTGTCAGATAGAGAGGTCACGTGTTGGCACGCCCTCTGGAATTTTCCTTGGTGGCGTTTCACTTCCGACCTCTGAGCGGGTGCATAACCTAGGGGTTGTCTTAGATGACAGACTGACACTACAGTCTCAAGTGTCAGCCATTGTCAAGACTTCCTTCTACTTTCTCAGGAATATCGCCAGGGTTAAGCACCTTGTTCCGTCTGACACCCTTCCAACATTGGTCCACGCCTTTGTGTCCTTGCGCTTGGACTACTGCAACTCCCTGTACTTTGGGCTGTCTGGGGTTGAAATCTGTTGCCTGCAGCTGGTGCAGAATGCAGCAGTCTGGGTTTTGACTGGAAAAGTAGGTCCTGCCATATTACCACGGTGCTGCGCGAACTGCACTGGCTCCCTGTACGGTGGCAGATTGCCTTTAAAGTCAGTTTACTGACTTCCAAAGCCCTTCACAATCAGGGTCTGGCCTACCTGAAAGAAATTCTGGTACCTTATTGCCCCGGCCGATCACTCTGCTCAGCTGATGAGGGGTTGCTAGAGATTCCAAGAGTGAATCTTAAATCCTCCGGCTGCAGAGCATTCTCTTATGCTGCACCCACTCTTTGGAACTCTCTACCACACCGGTTATGGGAGTGCACCTCTGTGGAGGAGTTTAAGAATAATTTGAAAACTTATCTTTGGCGAATGGCCTTCTTGGATGGCTAATTATATTGTAATTTGTTGATTGTGCTGTGATTTTATCTTTATTTATCGTGATTTTAAAGCCTGATGTCATAGTGTTTTGATCTTATTTATGTTTATTATTGAATCCTATATTTCATCTTAATGTTTTAAATGTGTTCAGCACCTTGGAAAAATGAAAGGCGCTTTACAAATAAATTTATTATTATTATTATTATTAATATTAATTTGTCAGCTAAGCCATCTTATTATCCCCACCTCACGTACCCAGTACAGAAAAGTTTTGAATCCCTGCCAAAACATAATTCTGTATGACTGAATTGCCATTCCACACCACAGGTGCAAAAACACATTTTGGGCAAGATTTGAAAAATGACAGCTGCGACATACATGAGGTTGGGTAATAAGAAGGCTATGTTGAAAATCCGGGTCAGAATATTAAAACTTTCCAAAGTTATAAATGGGCATTGTGAAATTGCTACGAATGGTCATAACTTTGGCATTTTTTCACATTTTGACCCCAAATTTTAAACATAACCTTCTGATGACCCCACCTCATAAACACTGTAGGTGAAAATTTTCAAATCCATTCCAAAATGCCATTCCACACCACAGGTGTGAAAACACATTTTGGACAGGATGTGAAAAATGACAGCAGTACTGTTCATGAGGTGGTGTGAAAAAATGGCTATATTAAAAATTTTGGAGTCAAAATATTGAAAGTTACCAAAGTTATGCATGCATGCATGTAGAAATATTTCAACTAATGCTCATAACTCAACTATTTTTAGGAATTTTGTAACCAAATTTTTAACATGGCATTTTTGGGACCCCCACCTCATGAACACTGGTGGTGAAATTTCATTATTCTGTCCCAAAAGATGATTTTGGACAGCGACCTTGAATTCACCTTCTGGGGCCCGATTAACAAAATTACAGTGCAAGTTTTCATGAGTGGGGTCCCAAAATGGCCATGTTGAAAATTTGATGAAAACATTCCTAAAAATGTATGTATGTATGCATGTATTTATTTATTTATTTGAATTTTGGCAACCAGGTAAGCCCACTGAGATGAACTGCCTTTTCTCAGGGGTGACCAGGGGGAGGGTACAATGGGATGTGCAACATAAAATAACAGTAGTAATATAAAGGCACATAATCAGTGGTTACAATTATGTACATAAAAATAAATATAAATCATAAAAGTTATGAATCGCTCACAAAATAACCTAAGATAAAATCAATAGTGATGGACTTTATACAAGGTACAAAAGCAGTAGTTACAAATGTACAGTGAAATAAACACAATATAGTATAAATTACAGTTCACTCAGAAATAACTTAGGGGAGAAAATTTAGTAGTGTAGAGATAAATATAGGTATGTGACTTAAGAGTAGGGGTACAAGACATAGTAAAGGAATGTCGATAAGAGGGAAGCAAAGAGAAAAGTAGGTCAATGTAAGGTGCAAGAGTGCAAAATGAAACATTAAGGAAGGCGGGAGGTGGAATGGATAATCACATATAAGAGAGAGGGAGAGGGGCCGGGGTGGGCAAATGGGCTATAGGTGGGGGACCTTAAATACAGGTGCAGTACTGGGAGGAGACTAGGTTGGATTTAAGAGAGTGCTTCAACTGATATAAAGAGGTACAGGATAGGACCGTATGTGGCAGGGAGTTCCAGAGAGTTGGTCCCAAAAAGGAGAAGGCTCTCTGACCAAATGTGGAGTTGAAGGGCTGCTAGCAGTGGGAGGCCAGTCGACCTTAGGGACCTTGTCACCATTTTGCATTGGATAAGGGGTTTAAGACAGGGAGCAGTCGACATGTGGACCAGTTTAAAGATCAGACTGCAGGTGGAGTATTGCAGTCCAGCTTTGAATGAAAACCAACCAAGAGAGGCAAGGACAGAGCAGTGGTACTCCCTGGAGTTTGTACCAAGAGTGAAGTGTCCAGTCCTATGGTATGCTTGTTTTAGTGATGCAAGGGTGGAGACCTGGGCAGAATGGAGAATAGGAGCTCCATAAGAGATAAAAGGAAGAAAAGAGGAAGAAGCTATGGCCAGGCAAGATATGGGAGTTAGGAATGGAGGTGATAAAGAAGGCCTAGTTTCTGATGAAGGGTCCTGACAATATTGGTAACATGAATGTCAAAGTTGAGGCTGGACTCTAAGGTGATACATAGGCATTTAAAAATGGCAAACTTATGAACATAAGTTCAAAATGCCTTTGAAATGCATTATACGGCACTAACCTTTATTCCTCAGTTCACGGTCTGGCTTCGAAGAGTGCAGATGTGTCTTGGTCCACAGAAGATGACATAATTCGGCATTGACTGGTTTAGTATAGGGTAAGGGGGGCTGTGGGGAGGTGGGTGCTCAGTGGGAGGGTCGGGATGGGGGAGGGGGTCAGCGGTGATGACAATGGGCTGCTTTCTTTGCTTCAGGTTAAAAAAAGATGTTGGTGGACAGTTTTCATATTAAACAAATAACAAATATTAAACAAACCTAATTGATTTTTATGGTAAGGGGAGTAACACATTTTGTCAGGGGAAACCAGTGGACATAATATTTTTGGATTTCACCAAGGCTTTTGACAGGGTCCCTAATCAGGTCCTAATTAAAATACTATAGAACATGGGAATTCATAATAACATCATCAACTGGATAGCAGCATGGCTAACTAATAGAAAACAAAGGGTTAACATACAAGGAACCCTGTCAGACTGATCAAAGGTGGGACTTGGACTTCTGCAGGGATTGGCCTGGAGCCATGCCTCTTTAATCTGTACATTACCTCACTGAAGTGCAATAACAATATCTGACTAACAAAGTTTGCAGATGACTCTAGAATTGGAAATGTAGTTGAATTCCAAGAAGACACTGCAAGGCTACAAGAAGCTTTAACTGAGATAGAGGAATGGGCCCACAGTCATAAATTGCAATTTAACACTGAAAAGTGTACAGTCATGCATATGGGCAAAAATAACAAAAATGCTTCTTACATATTAAATGGTTGCATATTGGGAGAGGTATTGCAAAAAAGGGATCTGGGGGTATTAATTTTAAAGGACTTGAAATTCAAAAAAGAAATTCAGGGGTAAGGGGCAACAGAGTTCTAGAAAAACATAAACTGAAGTTACAAACTCAAATGGGCACACTAGGTGAGCCATAGGCCCTTATCTGCTGACACTGTCTATGTATCTATTTCTGGAGGTCAGGGGTAAGGGGCAACAGAGTTCTAGGAAAACATAAACTGAAGTTACAAACTCAAATGGGCAGACTAGGTGGGCCATATGCTCTTATCTGCCAACACTGTCTATGTAGCTATGTAAAAGCCATTGTAACAATGTAGCCAAAAAAACAAATGGGATTTTGAACAGCATAATCAGGCACATTAGTTGCATAGGGAGACAGGTGATTGTGCCCCTGTATGTTTCACTGGTGTGGCCACATTTGGAAAACTGTGCCCAAGTTTGGTCTCCAAACCATTTAATAGAATCCAAAGCCCTTTAAAGAGTGCAGAAAAGGGCTACTAAAATCATTAGTGACCTATGAACATATGACTATGATATCAGACTGGATCACCTAGGTATGTATATATTTGAGTATAGCAGGTTAAGGGGAGACATGTGCCTCTTATTTAGAGTGATGATAGGTGATGACCTGTGGGATTGCATGAGTTTGGAATTAAGGATTACTACCCACCATACAAGAGTTGACATGCTCCAACTAAAAGGGGAGTTATGCCAGTCAAATGCATAGAGGAACTGGTATAGCCAGAGAGTCATCTCGCTATGGAATAGGCTACCAGAAGAAGTTGTAGGAATTACAAATATGCAGGAATTTAAACATAGGTTGGACACCATCTGCATTACCAATAAAACTGGGGGCTATAGATCTTAAATACTGGTGAGCCTTATGGACCGGTGGTCTAACTGGCTCTGAAAATACCTATGGCCTATGTTACCTATGATATTGCAGGCACCAAAAACATAAATAAACCACCTCAGGACAATGGGGGTGGGCTCCTCAGTGTCCCACACTGCTGGGAGGGGCTCTAAATGCTGACATTGGGATCGAACCCCCCGATGTTGGCTAGTTAATAAAACAATGGGCTGTAGGGGGGCATCCAACACCGGGAGTGGGCTACCAGTGTTGGATTATATAAACAACAAAAAACAGGGACTAGGGAATGATGATCAGAGGGTGGAGGATGCCACTAGATACCAGGGAGTATATATGTTATTAAGGGCACAGTGATCAGGAACCGAGGGGTACCACTACACACCAGGCCAAGGGGGCTCACAACTCACACTGCAGCTAGAAGCAGGAGTTCAGCTGTGACTGCAGAACTAAAGAAAATCCACTGTTCTCATACACAGAACATGGCAGAAGGCTCCCCTCACTAAGTTGGGTACCCGGGATTTTGGATGCCCAGAAAAAGTATTTCTGGTCCTAATTCTGTAAAACAAATACCATAATCTAACTAAATGTGGCCCATTTATAGTAGCTAGGTTCTGGTGTTTGATTTGTAAAGTGACATTTTTATGTATTTTCCACACATTTTAGTTCATGGAAAAATAAAAGATGTTGGCTCGCAAATAAGGATTTTTCTCTCATGAAATAGGATTTTATTCTCTTGAAAATGGAATGGGTCTTGCAAGAAAGAATCTTTTTTCATGAGATTAATCCTTTGTTGAATTTTCTCCCTCTATCCTGGAAAGTGCTCTTCCCATTGAAAACAATGGGAACATATAAATTGAATAACTTTGCAACAGATTAATATTTTTTCACCAAAAAAATGCATGGCAGTTCTAGTACCCAAGCTGTATCTACCATAAAAAATCACACCAAAATTCCACACTGTCTGAATGCAAGGTGATGAGGAAAAAATGCAAAAAACATTGACTTTTAAGGTTTTTGCAGCATCTGGATCTCAGAATCCATAAATCCGACCTAAAAAATTTGCCACATCAAGAGCTACTCCATAGGACAGTGCATGCCAAAGTTTGTGCAAATCCACTGATTGGTTGCAAAGTTATTAAAGTGCAACATCTGAGGTTTAACATTAAACAGGCTACTTAACCCTAACTATAGGGGCATGACTGTGCCCCTATAATATATCTGGAATGCAGGTTAAAAGGGAAGGATGGATGATTAAAATTTGTAGATGATGCAAAGAGTGGTCATGTTGTGGACATCCTGGAGAAAATATGGTCCCCTCAAGAGGAATAAGAGCATGTGTATAGTTGGTCAATAAGCAGTAAAATGAAGTTTGATCTGGAACAATGTGTAATAATTCATTTTGGACATACAACATCACAGCATGATACAAATTGGGGGAAGGGGGTTAAAACTAATGGACTCAAACTGTAAGAGGGACTTGGGCATTTTGGTAGATTAATTGCCTAAACGTACAAAGCAATGTGATGAGGTGGTCAAAAACTGTCTGAAAATCCTAGCTTGCATATGGAAAACTATAACTATCAGAGAGAGGGATGTGATCTTGCCAATATACAGGGTGATGATACAGCTGCATCTTGAATATTGTGGACAATTCTGGGCATGCCCTAACAAGGGTTATATTGCAAAACTGGAAAGAATCCAGAGAAGAGCAACTAAAATGGTAAATGGGAAGGACAGTTTCTGTTACAAAGAAAGGTTTAATAATTTAGGGTTCTATAAGTTATAAAGGAGAAGAATTAGAGGGGATATAATAACAGTGTACAAGGCCATCAAAAATAATGACCTCAGATGTTATCTGCAGCTAAACTGCAATACTAAGGATAAAAATAACTAGGGGACATAAATATCAACTATGTAATTGGAAGCTATTTTTGAGCAGAAAGAAGAAGAATGGGGTTTTCACAAAGAGTGGTATCTATATGGAACAGTCTGCCCCTCAATAGTGGTAGATAGTGAAAAAATAAATATTTGTAAGAGAAGGTTAGACAAATATCTATTAGAAGGTGAATCGCATGATTATCTCCATTAATTGTAACAGCAGGCAGGCAAGATAGACACCACCTCCTCTTGTCCATAACATCCTATGTTTCTATGTTCAGGTGCTAAGTCATAACTTGCTTCATATATGGTCCTAATATGCTTCACTCAGGATACTTCAGGCCCTGCATGAAGTGGAACACACAGGGCCCAAACTGCCCTTCGCATAGCAGGACACACAGGGCCCTTCAGGCCTGCATGAAGTGCGCACGCAGCTATCTTACTATTTGATTGCGTATCACTTTAATTGTAGTACAGCATGCACGTGATTCTTTTTTCTGTTGTGTCCAGGACTGTTTTTCCTGTTTTTCACCTTTAAACATTTTGTTCCCATTAAACTTGCAGCAGAACATTTTTCGCCACCATTTTACTGCATTAAGCATTTTATTTCTGTTTAGTTTAGACAATTTTTCTTGCTGATATTCATGTTATTTGTTTCATCCTTAAAAACTAAAGTCCTAAATTTCACATACTGCATATGCACATGGACTTCCCATTTTTATGCTTCCTTTTTTTTGTCATAACGTAGCCATTTTTTTCCCATGTAGGTCCCAAGTTTTTAGTGTGGCCAAGTCACCACCCCACCTCATGTCCACATAAATGTCACCTTGACAATGTGACCCAAAGTGTGTTTTGGGTGGATGACCCCCAGAAACCCATTTTGGGTTGAATTTCCAAGGTCTTACTTATGTGGTGCCAGGAGGGGCGGGGATTTGGCCACACTGAGAATTTGTGCTCAGAATGGCCAAAACTGGCCAAGTCATGAGTAAAGGCAAAAAACTGAAACAAATGTCTAAGTCTATACATATGCACAGTATCTACATTTCTGGACTTAGCCATTTTTTCCAGCTGTTTTTTTTTTCTTTTAGTCATAACTTGGCCATTGTCTGCCAGATTGGGATGAAATATTCAGGGCGGCCAAGTCATTCCCCACCTCACAACCACATAAATGTCACCTTGTCAGCCCCCCAAAGACACGTTCAAGTTAGATATATTGTACAAGGTCCCATTTATGTCAGACCATGTCTAGAACATCTTTTGGTAAATACTGTAGATTGGATCAATGTTCAAGGCTGCATTGCTCATACTTTGGTAGTAGAGTAACTAAGGAGTTAAGCTTTGGAGTAAAGGTTGAGAGTTCATTTCTTACAATTGGGAGAACATTCATTAAATATGATATTTCTAAAATATATATTTCTCACCTTGTAATGCAGATCCCTATGTTCAAGCAGTACATTTGATGAACTTAAACAAGAGTTGATTTGAGTCAACAATGCCTGTGTTGGTGCATTCATTGTGGACTCTTATATGTACATTAAGTTCATGCTGCCCCTCTTACAACTCTTAATTTACATCTGCCTAAAGTCTAAAGACTCTCTCAGGGGCTCCTTTGATGGTAAACCAGCAACACCAATACATTCTAGTTTACATGAACCTTCTTTAGTAAATGGAGGCTTAAAAAGATTTTTAACAACTATTTCTTGTTAGTTTCAATACACTCCTATTGGCAGGGCCAGTGATTTGGAGTGAATAATCAAATACCATTTTAAAGATTTTAAATTCCACAATTACACTTGCTGTTGCTTATCTAATTTCTGGATTTTACTATGATTTTGCTGTCCAGCTTTTGTTGTGTGTATAAATATACAGAATGAAAAGAAAGCATAATATACAGCAACTTAAAGTAAAATTAAGATAGTACAGGAAATAAATTACAACATGATACATGTTATATAGATTCACTATTCTGGTATAAAATGCCAAATTCTGTGATTTTTTTTTAACTTTTACTGGTGTACAGAAAGTCAAATTCCAGGATTAGGATTTTACTACTTTGTCCATGAAAACTGTGGAACTCTGATTAAATGCCCTTGATTGGGATGCCTCTTGGTTTTTATAATCACACAATATTTAAAGCTGCTTTGATAAACCTGCTGTAGCATACTGGGTAATGAACTGGACTTTGAAATGAAGGCTGACAGTTCAATTCCCACAACAGGTAGAACTTTCATTAAAGATTTACAGTGTTCTTAAAATGCTTCACCATGAGATCCTGGCTGAGACGGAAAATCTCATTTACAATTGTGTCCTGGGGAGGAGCAGCCAGTAGCAATTAAGCAATACTGCATGACAGGGTGTGGTATAAAGCGGGATATCATCATGCCTTGGGTGGTTGGGCATGAGGCTGGAGGCTGAGTGTGTCCAACACCCGAGGTGTGACAATACCCCACAATATGCCACACCCTGGAGTGCATTATTGCTATTATGAACTGGTTTAAACATTTTTTAAGTAAAAAAAAATAGAATAAGAAATTTTAAAATGTTTTCAAAATGTGTTTTTGGGGTGTTGCAGGAATATCGTTAAGTAAAATAGTTCCTGGAAGGCACTGGGCAGCAGGTGGCACTGTTGGCCATGATAGAGGAAGAGAAACTCTTGTGACTGGGTGACCCTCTTCTCCCCATTGTAGTTTTTTACATTGTTCTCCATGCACACTGCACTTTATTTTTAATTTTTTTGTACCAGGAGAAACTACTCTGAATTGGATGCTGAGAATGGCACTGGGGAGGACTGGTAAGCTGAGAAAGAAATTGAGGAGTCGATGATGTGGGCATGTGCCTTTTGTGGAGAAGCCACATGAAAAAAAAGTAGAGTGTTGGTGTGATTTGTTTTGGACTGTTACTGTTAGGGCTACTACTAGAACTGTTACCAACCTCTGGGACAAGACTGTCAGTTTCTCCACGTGGTCAGTGCATGGCTTTCTTTTAGTGGGGGTGAGGGGATGCAGTTTGAGCTGCAGTTTGTGTGTGAATGATAGAAATGTAATGAAGTTTTTTTTTTGCAGTTGGCGGCAGTTTCATTCCTGAACGCACGTAAGCCGTCACTGGCTCTCATGAACCCAGCCAGTGCCCTGTGTAATTTTAAGTGAAACAGGCTGAGTTCTTGTTTTGGACGAGTGTCTCTGGTTTGTCTTTTGTTTTTTTACTGAAAAAAAAAAGTCATCCATTGCTGCCACTTGCACGCTGTTGCCATGGGGCACTGCTTTTGAACGTGTTGGTGACAGCCAGTGAGGGCTGCCCTACCGAGCGCAACTTCAATGCGACTTTATTTGTTGTTGGTAAGGAGGCTGGTAGCCGGAGGCTTTTTGAAGCTGTGATTATATAGCTGGATATAAAACCTCTCAGCCAATCAGATTTCTAGAATTATTTGATCCAGTTCATAATACACATTATGGTTACGTTAAACACATTACCTTCCCTTCCCTTCTTTTCTCTCTTCTATTTCCTGTTCTGCTCTCCTTTCTTACCCTCCTTACCTGTCCCCTGTCAGTGTCATCCCACAGTACATCTTTTATTATTTAAGTGTCTTTCCCCTTTCCTGTTATATGGTGGGAGTCCTTTGTATCTGTGGGTAGAGATTAGTCCCCCTTGCCCCGAGGTCTGTGATATTGCCCTTGTCATCTGTCACCCTCACCCTCTAAATCCTTCATTCCCCTTCTCCTTACCTGTATTCTCCCTCCCTCCCTCTACCTGCTCTATGGTCCTTCCAGTATCCACTTTTCTGTCCTTAATACCCCTGTTTTCCTGGCTTTCACCAGGCTTTGTATGTATTTATATTGTCTACCAGCCATTGAAATCAATTAACCATGCACCTATGTTATTTCCAAACTGTTTTGTTGTATACACGCTGCCATCATCGTAAGAAATGCTACAACATGCTGTAAATTTATCTGTGTCACTGTTCTTAGTTACTGTACCTTGAAACCTGTAATTATTGAAAAACTTTTGTCAATTGTATTTAAATGTATTGTACTCTGACCTTGTTCTAACTAGGTCCATCTTGAAAATGAGCTTTGCTCAATGGTGTTCGCCTGGATAAATAACGATTTTTATTGATTTTTGATTGATTGACATTTAGGCTTAATCCTTAAAAACCTCTATAACATGAGCAAGATACATTTACAGTAAATGTGCAAGCAGCTGATGCTGACTACTTTACTTGTTTGCACTTGCTGAATGTGCGGTTACCTGTGCTCCAGTAATTCATTTTATATAGTAGCAAAACGTGTTACTTGTTTCTTTGTTTAAGCAAGTACCATTTTTGTTGGTTGCTAACCTGTGTGACTAGTGATCACCACCTCCCCTGTTGGCTAGCTACCATAATTTGCACCTTCCACCAGACTTCACCAATGTTTACTGAATATGCTTCCTTCCTTCCTTTCCCCTTTTTTATTTCATTTTGCCCCTTCTGTGCCTCCTATTCCTCATTTCCCTCCCCCCTTACCAATATCTCTATCTTATTCCCAATTCCCCTCCTTTATCTCCCTTCCTGCCTCTTCTCACCTGTCATCCTTCCTCCTGTCTCTTATTCACACTGGTCTCCTCTCCTCACCCTACATTAGTCTTGATGCTCTGCAGCATTCTCTCCCTCCTACTCTGTCTTCCTCCTACCACCTCCCTTCTTCCAGAGTACCATTTTGTAGGTGTAGGCATCACACATTACTGCTCCTCATAACCTTTCTGCTACTGCTGGTGGGTGACATGGACATAAACCCTTGCCAACCCTATCCTTCTCATCTATCAAACTTTCAAAAGGACTGAGTGTTTTTCATATAAATATCAGGAGTCTACTCCCATGCTTAACCAGTTAAGACTGTGTGCCATACACACTACAGTCCTGATTTGCTGATTGTTACTGAAACCTGACTCTATGCCCAAATCAATTACACAGTTTATAGACAGGACCATGGGAAGTATGGTGGTGTAGATCTTCCATACATATGTCACAGCCTTAACTGTGACATTGTGTATCATTCTGTCATCCCCTCTTCCCATGAACTCCTTCTGTGCAGCCTCTCTTTCCCCTACTAACTTCCTATTTTCATTGGTTGCATTTACTCCTCCCCTAAACCAAAGCTTGACACTTGTCTTGCCACCCTCACATCTGTTTCCTCCCTATCAGTTTCAGATTAGCTCTTAGTCTTTGGGAGTCTAAATATAAATTGACTGTCTCCCCTCAGTGGCTAACAATACCATCTACCAAACTGAGTCCCTCAATCTCACTCAGCTCATTACTAAGCAGACCCATCTCATGCCAGCTCCTCAGATCATTCACTTATTGATCTGGTCCTGTCCTCACACCCTCACCACATTATTTCTGCTGGAACCCTACCAGATACTTTCAGTGACCATCACATGGTTTATTATATCCTTAAAATCCACCACATCAAAGCACCTCCAAAATTTACCTTGTCTAGGTTGCTCAAGGCTCTTGATCACCCATCCTTGCTAGACAATCTTTGGGCCACTGACTAGACAGCATTTGACTTTATTCACTGATACAGATGTTGCTCTAACCACTTTCATGTCCAAATACATGGTAACATGGGACAAAAATGCTCCTTTCAGAAGGTCTTGTGTCCATGGGTTCAAATTTCCCTGGATTTCTGCAGAGGTCATTAACCTGCTCAAAGCTTGTGATTCTGCTTGGCATCTCCACAAAGAATCAGGCTCCCCAGAGAACATTTTGAGATGTAACCAGTTACGTAACACATGTACTAAGGCTGCAGGAAAGCCAAATTAATTTTCTTTGCCTACAACCTGCAGAACAACCTTACATCCCACATAGGTTCTGGAAGGTTATTCACTCCCTGCTTGACCCCATTCTCTGCTGTAACAGAGGTTGCTAGCATCTTTAACAGTTTCTTCACTAGCTCTGCCCTCACTCTTCATTTTCCTCCCTCCCTTCTCCTACTCCTGCCTCCCATAGCTTTCCCCAAATGCCATTTATCTCCTTACCCAACTCGTGCATCTTTGTCCTTCTTCCCAGTCTCCATTGAGACCATTCTCACTGTTTTAATCTGTCTTAATTCCACTAAAGGGCATAGCCCTGATGGCCTGGATACTAATCTTATCCTTCATTCTATGCCAGCCATCACTGCCATTCTTGCCTCCTTTTTCAATGTTTCGTTTCAACTTGGATCCATCCCCCAGTCCTGGAAGTAGGCTTAAGCACTTCCTCTATTCAAAGGGGGTGACTCTTCTTCCTCAGGTAACTACCGACCCATATCACTCCGCCCTACCCTTGACTAAGGTGCATTTCTCTTCCAGCTATTCACCTACCTTGACTCCTCCTCTTTCCGCTCCCCTTTTCAGTCTGGTTTCCACAAGAACCACTCCACCATCTCCTCCCTCCTCAGGTTCACAGGCTTTGTGCTCAAAGGCATGGACCAGGGCCTGTTCACTACAACCATTTCACAGACCTTATAAAAGCCTTTGATACAGTGGACCACCCTTTCTCTTGCATTAGTTAGGTGTGGCAGGTCTATCAGACCTGGCATTCAGATAGTCCCCTTCCTACATTTCATATCAGTACCAATTAGTTGAGGTTGATGCCCTATTCTTCCTGTGCCCATCAAATCCAGTTTCCTCCAGGGCTCCATCCATGGCCCAGTCCTTTTCTCCATCTTATTAAATTATCTTCCTCCTCCTGCATCTTTTCCCACATACTTGTGTATGTAGATTAAACTGTTCTATTTGCTTCAGAAGCCTCAGTCCCTGAGCTAGGGCCATCACTCCACCATGACTTTGAAGATGTGTAACATTCAAACCAGCTTTCACTAATGTCAAAAAAATGGTCTCGCTTACATTTGGAACTAGACAAGGATTAGCAGGGCTCCAATATATACTTGTCCTTTCAACTCTAGGTAGCAGCCTGCATGAACAGGTACCCCATTTCAAGCATTTAGGGGAGTGACTGGATCAGAATCTTAGCTTTTCCACCCACATTAATGCCATGCACTTGAAATTTTGCTTTACGCTTGATGTGCTGTACTGAAATAAATCATGCCTTCCTTTCCCAGTTCACAATGAGATCACCCTTAAGATTGTATTGCCTGTGTTTGACTAGGCAGATATAGTCTACAGTGCTGCCCCCAAAGTCTACACTTGCCAGGCTTGCCTCCCTTTTTCTTTCCTTCTGCCACTTTGCCCTTAGTGCTCCATCTTGCACCCATCACTGTTCTCTGTATGAAAATCTTTCTTTCCCCTTTCTAGAGGCCCAGTGCCTCTCACAGTGTTCTTCCTTCATGGCCAAATACTGGATTGCCTCTCTTCCCACTTACCTCTCTTCTCTCCTTAATCCTGCCATCCCTTCGTCCTCCTCCCTCCATTCATCTGCTGCTCATTCCTTTCATATCCTTCACAATAAACCTGTAGCAAACTAGTCCACTTTCTCTATCCAACTTCCTACACTTTGGAACAGCCTCCTTCTCCCTGTCCATCTATTTTCCTCCATGCACTCTATCAAAAAACATTTACTGATACATTAAACAAAAGAATGCACCTACATCTAAGCTTCTTCCTCTTCTCTCCACACTACCACCACCCATGTCTTTTCCATACCCCTTTGCTACTTTACCTGTTTTACCCATGTATGCCTACTCCATTGTATAACCTGCAACTCAATGCACTCTGTAACCTGAATGTTAAACCTCATTGATTCTGTATGAATGTCTTGCCCTTCATTGGCAATATGTTCCCATAGCTCTCAGTTAGGCTACCCCATAGCCAACATACAGTACATGTACACGTTGTACATTGTTTTTGTCTTTCTCTGAAATGTGTTACTTCTACTGTGATTTTATTGTGCATGTCCATACATACATTGTTGTAATTTTGTTATTGCTGTTTCTCTCCCTGCTGTATCTCCTCACTGGGGTCGAACCTGATAACAAGCCTTGGCTCACTGTGATTATCCCAGTCAACAAATTTCAAATAACTTTCAATGTACTTATGCAGCTGGTATGATGTATGCTTGTGTGCCTTATATACATTGTGGCTGTTCACTTCTCTATCCATGGGATATATCACCCTGTAGGGGTAAGACAATGAGGAACCCTAGTGAAGAGTTCCACCCCTATAGGTGCCATGGGAATGAGTCCCTTAGCTAAAGGTAGCTTAGGAAGAAGCCCATGGAAAAGAGTAAAGTGATGCTGGAGGAGGAGAGGAAGATGTCAAGCATCGAAGAGGTGAGAAGTCAGAAGATATCAAGACTGGAAATGAAGGTGATAGACGTAGATGGGAAGGACAGGAGAAGAACTAGATATAATGAGTGAGATAAAAGCTGACAAGATGTAGAAAGAGTGAAACTTCTGAAGGAGAGAGGGAACAGCTGGGGCCACCATCCCACTCTATTCAACAACTGAACCTAACTAGGGAATCTATGAAAGCACTAACCCTATCTGAATATTATGATTATCGGCATGGAGGAGAGGAAAAACCCCTTTGAGGAGGAAACCTCGGGGGATCCAAGGCCTAGGTCACCTTCCCTCCAGGCTGAAGGATGTTTTGGTTAGTGATGGCTCAGCTACTGCAATTTAGAATCAAGATCGAGGGAAGAGGAAAAGATTCCAACTTGGAAGAAGCTCTCACTCTGTCCTTCTAACAGGAATGCTGCTGAGGGTTGTGAGTGACTCTCTGCATCTAGATGCCCAAAAGCAAAGGAGGACAGAGATTACTGCTGAGACACTCAGCTGGCCTACACGAACCTATGAAACAGACCAGGTAAATCAGAGATGGTCAGATGGAGAATAGCATAGAGGGTGCCTCCGAATCCTCTTGGGCAGCTAAAGGGGCCTCGATGAAGACAGCAACACCCCTCGCAGCTAGAAGCCATAAATTCTGCATCCAGAGAAGTCGCTGAAATGATGGATGACTGAAGGTCCACCCGGAGTGAGGACATTCCCACTATGATCCAGGGAGAAGGACCCTGCTCCGAGCTTCGCATACTCCAAATGTGGACTTTGGGGGTGCAGAGTGAGACCATCAGCTACAGGCTAGCCCCCAGTCATGGAGCAATGGACATGGAAGGAACGTCTCGGGGTGAAGAGCAGGTTGAATCAAGGTAGCAGGAGACCCACATGAGGGGCATGCTCGGATAGTCAATGTGAATGAGCAAACCTACAGAGAGGTCAGATTGAGTAAAGGATACCCCAACATGGTTTCGGAGGAGGCAGATCACAGTAACGACCACAGGAGTGCATGCCAGCTGGGTCCACTGAGAAGCCAAATCAGGAGGGGAGCGAACTTCATGAGGTAGGAAAGAGAACTGCTAGGCAAAGCCGGCAGCCATTGCGGGAGGTACTATGTACCAGGAGTAGCGAGGTTGGAGCTATGAAATCAGAATGGACGAGTAGAGGTGTGAGGTGCATATACAATGTAAGCTAATAGAGGGAAGCCTGAAGGCTGGCAAGGACTACAGAATGGGAATGAATGATATGAAGGAGTATAGACTAAGACAGCTGGGCAAAGCCTGTAGCCTACGATGTATTGAGAAATCGATGTGGGAGGAAAGGATGGTCGATAACGAATGAATGATGCATGAAGGTAGATTGAAAGTTATGAGGGCCAGAATGGTAAGGTGAAGATGAAATGGACAATGTACAATAATGAAAAGAAGACTGGAAGGCCTGAAAGTTAAAGGTGAGATATGAAATGGACAATGTATGGTAATGGAGTGAAACCTTGAAGGCCGGTACGGATAAGGTGAGGTATGAAGGGGATGCTGTACGATGGTAGAGTGGAGGCCTTGAAGGCCGGTATGGTGGAGGGTAGGTAAGGTGGCAAACAGGGTATAGGAAGGATGAGGTTCAGAGTAAGGCAAACAATGTGTAAGGCAGGAACCCCCAAAAGAGAGCCAAAGAGCAGACCAGGGGTAGAATCAGCATAAATGGGGAATAAGCATATGAAAGGCTAGAGGGATGAGTGGAAAGTGACGAGATCGAGATGTGCCAGCAAGCGAAAGAATAACCTCGTTTGAGAGACTGGCCCCAGAGAACAACTTCAAATGCAGCAGGTGAGGCAGCTAGATGTTGGGTACCACCTGCCCCGATTTAGGCAGGAGAATCCCAGAGTGGAGGACGGTGGCTGGGCAAAAATAGAAAAATACAAAGGTCTCTACAGAAAAAGGGAAACACGTTCTAATAGTCCTCAAAAGGGGAACAGAACAGCAAAACCTTGAAGAAAATACCGCAAATTAATGGAAATAATGGAAAGCAATAAAAACAACAAAATGGCAATACTGAGAGAAAGAAGTCTGGCGCGGTGAACAGGGTCACAGGCAGGCCCACTAGAAAATGAGACTGAGTAGAATGGCACAGCAGGATACCCATGATGTAGAGGAATGAGGTGAAAACAAAAGAGGACAGAGGATGACCAACTGGTACCAAGAGCCAAACAATGGAGACTGCGCTCCAGATGAATTAGTGAGGTGCATCTCAGGGTGGTTACCCAAATGAGTACAATGAAATCAGAAAGGCTGCATTCTAGGAGGAGTGTACACAGTGTACAAATGCACTGCAAAGAATGGTCCAGGTTCAAGTGAAACGGGTAGCAAGGAGAGGTAGGAAGCTGCAGGGTAGGTTAAGGGCTAGAGGACGATTGTAGATCTTGGAAGCTCTGAGGTAGAAATGAAGTGGGGGAGCAAGAGAGAAGCCCAAAAGGGGGATGAGGTGAGGAGAAAGAAGGAATGAGGTACGGAGAAAAAGCACCAGAACTGAAGCACCACCGGACAGGTGTGAGGCACACTGCACAGCACAGTGGATGACAAGCACCCACTCAGTGCACTGGGTAAGTCCATGTCCTACCCCTACCAGCCGCCAGTAAGAATGACTGATGTGGTCATACAGAAAAAGAGAAAGAGCAACTGCTGAAGAGGGAACAAGGAGGCAGGAAGGTACATAGAAACATAGAAACATAGATTTTGATGGCAGATAAGGACCGCTTGGCCCACCCAGTCTGCCCATTTCCCTACCTAATGGATAAGCTGCAGATCCTAGTTAACCAGCAGCCTACTTCTTCCTACCCCAACCCCCTAGAATTGCTTTATGACTGTCCCATGCATGCTTGAATTCCACCACTGTTTTTGACTCCACAACCTCCTCCGGAAGGCCGTTCCATGCATCCACAACCCTCTCTGTGAAAAAATACTTCCTTAAATTACCTCTGAGCCACCCCCCTTCTATCTTTAAATTGTGCCTCCTTGTTCTTGCACACCTCTTTTTTTGAAAGATGCTACCCTCTTGGACTTTGTTGATTCCCTTGAGGTACTTGAAAGTTTCTATCATGTCCCCTCTCTCCCTCCTTTCCTCTAGGCTATACATATTCAGCTCCTTAAGTCTCTCTTCATATGTCTTCCGGTGCAGACCCTGCACCATTTTAGTTGCCCTCCTCTGGACAGCCTCCATCCTGTCTATGTCTTTGCGGAGATTGGGTCTCCAGAACTGCATGCAGTACTCCAGATGGGGTCTCACCAACTGTCTGTACAGAGGGATAATAACTTCCTGTTTTCTACTGGTGATGCCTCTCCCTATGCATCCCAGTATCCCCCAACCCTCCTTGCTGCCCTCTCACATTGCTTGCCCACCTTTAGGTCATCTGATATGACTACCCCCAGGTCCCTTTCCATTTTTGTTGTTGTTAGTATCTCACCCCCCATTGTGTACTCTTCCCCTGGGTTTTTGTTTCCCAGGTGCATTACCTTGCACTTCTTAGCATTGAATCTAAGCTGCCATACATTTGACCATTCCGCTAACCTTGCCAAGTCCCTTCTCATCCTTTCCACCCCACCTTGTGTATCAACTCTGTTGCAGATCTTTGTGTCATCTGCAAAGAGACATACTTTCCTTCAGTCCCTCTGCAATGTAACATATAAAGACATTGAAGAGGACGAGTCTAATACTGAACCCTGCGGTACCCACTAGTAACCCCTCTTTCTTCAGAGTGGACTCCATTTACTATTACTCTCTGTATCCTATTCTCCAGCCAATTCTTTACCCAGACTGTCATCTTGGGACCCACTCCCAGGCTGGCTAACTTGTATATTAATCTTTTGTGTGGACTGTGTCAAATGCCTTGCTAAAGTCTAGGTAGGCCATGTCCACAGCCCCTCCCGATCTACTACTTTGGTCACCCAGTCAAAGAAATCTATCAGATTTGTCTGGCATGATCTTCCTGCTGTGAATCCATGCTGCTTGGGCTCTGAGCCCCTCCGGCCTCTAGATACTCAACAATTCTTTCCTTCAGAAGTGATTCCATCATTTTCCCTACCACTGAGGTTAAACTAACAGGTCTGTAGTTTCCTGCTTCTGCCTTGCTCCCACTTTTGTGAAGGGGAATCACATCTGCCCTTCTCCAGTCCTCAGGTACCTCCCCATCCTCCCATGATTTGTTAAGGGGGAGCAAAGGGGGAACACAATGGTGGGAAAGAGTGAAGGAGCTACCAAGAAAGGAGCAGGGAATGGCTGAGTGGTGCAACGAGCCTGTGGGTGACGGCAGCCAGAACTGTCTGCAGGAGGAGCTCAGGAAACAACAGATGGGGGGTGGACAAAATCCTGGAAGATTGAGGGCAGAGAAAAGGGACTCACGACTGCGGGTGGAGGAGCACTGTAGAGCCAATGGCTACAGGAGAAATGAGCCGCCAGATGAGCAACAGGAGAAACTGAGCTAGCTGGTGGCTGAAGGTGCTGCAAAGTACATGGTAAGGGGAGAGGTAAGAGAAACAGAGACAGGAGGAGTGGTGCCTCCAGCCACAACAAAAGAAATGAATCCTGGACTAGCCAGGAGGAGTGACCTTTAAAGGCCTGATGGGGGAGTGGTTTGTTGTTGCTCCACCCACTGAACTACAGGCATAGCCTTGCAAAAATAAGCAGCAATTTCTGAGAGGCTAGTCACATTCTTAATCTCAAGCAGCAGAATAATCCAATCCTGGGATGCATGATATTCAAACACACAATTACTATAATTAAATTTTTACCTTACTTGAGGGACTTGTATTCAGCTTATTCATCAATAATGTTTATTTCTCATTTTGTAAAACAGACTCTTTTTTATCAATATGATGTTGTGAGCAAAAAAAACAAGGCTTTGTGGAGGCACACACACACACACACACACACACACACACACACTCACACGTATACCTAAATAAGAAAAGGAGACGAAAGGGGGTGGACATTTGCAACAACAAGAAAAAACGTCCTTTTTCCAGGGATGCACTGGGGACATGGGGAAGGGAAATCAGTGTGCCTCAATACCCTATGGTACTCTATCTTGGGGAAGGGGGATTTTTGAAAAGGTGGGAGGAGGTCAGGATTTTAAGAAAGGGAAGCGGGAGACTCTTTCAATGTGGCTTTTAGTACAATAAAGCAAATGATCAGGGAGAGCTTTCTTTTGATGGAGTATGCATATACTAATTCTTAGTTGAATTTTAATGTGAATCAGTCTCAAAACAATGAGACATCAGATTTAAGTTTAGTAAGGTCATCTGTGTAGTATATAGGCTTATGAAAAGTGGTACCATCAGCACAAAGTGTGCTCCCACAATTAAGTGAGAGGCTTATGAAGTTAATGTCATTAATACAAGGAAAGAACAACAAAGAACCAAGGACAGAACCCAGAGAAACATCAGAATTCACAGGGGCTTTGCATAATAAAACACTGCTGACAGTAACACTTTCAGATCTCAAATACAGAGAGACAGAAAACTAATTCAGCAAAGATACTATTTTTCTTTTTCAATGTATTTTCCAGGATAGCCCAACTGAGATACAGCATATTTTAAATTTACTAATCTAGGGTATCCTAGCTGTTTGTCTCGTTTTCAGTGGGGTCCTGCTTTCATCTGTTTCCACTGTCAGGTGGACCAGAGCATTGGGAGGTTAAGGGACCTGATTGGGATCACACAGTGAGTAAGTAGCTCTAACAGGGTTTGAACCTGTGACCTCTTGGTTCCATAAATGGTGCTGTAACCATCAGACTCCACTGCTCCTCATCGTATTCTTAAGTGGAATCTGCTTCTTCTCAGTTTTACAGCTGGGAGAACTGAAGCACAGAGTCATCAGATAACTTGCTCAGAGTCACACAATGAGTCAGAGACTGTGGGTGGATTTGAATCTGGGTCTCTTGGTCCCCTGTCCTATTTTGTAACAGTCAGACCCCATTCCCCTGTGTTGTAAGAATCAAACCCCACTGCCTCCATGTTACTTTTTTATGTTGTCTTGCGCATGTACAAGCTACATCTTGTGGTAGCTTGGAATAGCAGGTTTTGGAGGTGCCGTCATGTTGTGACAAGTGGGGCTACTGCTTTTTTGGGCTGGGCTGTGTGGCACGAATTAGAGTGCACACTGTCCATGACAGCAGTGCAAAAGCCTCCCACCAAATTGAAACGATTTCACCGAAGCAATGATGGAGCCCCCCCTTGTTGCATGGCGTGCCTTCCCTGGTGTAACATTTCAGTGAAACATGGTGGCAGCTGTCGCCATCTGCCTCTCACACTCCCCAACAAGCCAATGTCAGGGGTGCCTAATTCCCCTGTTGTCATGCCCCCTCCCCAGTTCAATTTGCCAATGTGGGAGCCCAATCCCTGTCAGCATAATGGCCTCCTAAAATTTAATATGTGTGCCGAGGGGGTGTCCAGTCCCCCTCTGGATCATGCATCCCCCCAACAGAGACATGCATGTGTGCCAGCGGGGGGCCCAATCCCCATCAGCTTCAGTCCCCTTCCCCAAAAATACAGGTGGCACACTGGGAGCCCACCCCAGTGTGCCAAAACACACCTGCAAAACAAGAAAACTGACCAGCATTGTCTTTGTTTTTGTTTTTTTATCCCACGAAAAACAAGAAAACAGTCCCTCAACATTTCCAGTGCCCCTCCCCAACCCGCACCCACCTCTCTGCATTCCCACCTCCCCATACACCCCTCACCCCATACTTACCTCCAGAGCCTTGGCATGATGATCTTTGGTGGACCGAACCGTCTGCACTCTTCAAAGCTGACCACAAACTGAAGAAATGCCAGTAAGCTGTATAATGGCATAAATGTTGTTGTTTTTTTCAACTTTGGTGCATACCTCGGCCATTTTTGCGAATGTTGGTGTAACCCCCACCCAGGTATGCTGTTTCTATTTGACAGCTCCATCTGGTCAGCTGGGTTCAGGGAGGAATCTGTCACTGGGCACATTGACTACGTTTGGCTACTCTGCACAGGGGCACCAAAGTAACTCCAGACAAAGGAAGCAATAACTGTAATATCCAATACCAGAAGTGGGATTCTAAAGTGTGGCTTTTATTCACATCCAACAGAATAAACAAAGCATAGATGGCCCCCCACGGGACTACACTCCTGGTAATGCAGATTTAAGGAGACCTGAACACATCCTCATCACTTTAGCCCTCAGGCTCTGAAACACACTGGGCACACAGCCCAAACTTGTACACTGCTCTGGGTTTTCCCTGGCTCAGCGCCTTTGCCAGCCACTTGGACACTTTCCATATAGCATGGAAACATTGACTGGTGGCTCCCTAAACCACCTCTGAGCACTTCTGCTCCATAAGGGAATCTTCCTCATCAATCCCATGTCTGGGTACTTTCCTCAGGCACTGGTCAAGTACCTGAGAGAAAGCAACAGGTGCCCCAGAGCAAATCCATAGAGGTGAATTTGGTTACTACTGATGGGGCGTCTCCCACCTCTCGCTCCCATAATTCATACCAGGCCATTTCTCTGGACTGTAGCACCTCATCGTTTAAAACCTTTGCTGTGTAGATTCTTTTTAAATGTATGCCACATTCAATCTACTGTCTTTACATCCCATTTGTGCTGGACTTGAACATACTTAATAAGTGGCTTTGTCCATTACTCTAGACCTCCCCACAGAGTTAAGCAGTCCAATCCCCACATCTTCCAAACTGTACTTTGCTGCGTTTTCCTGACCCCCACAGTAACAGTCCCTTTAGTTTCATCTTGATGCAGGTGAAAACACATGGTCCTTTAGTAGAGTGAACTCACCCCTTGGTTGCAGGTGCCCCACAGGCATTTCCTCCTCAAGGAACTCTTTTCCAGAGCTTCTGGTGCCTCAGCACGAACTTAAACCAGGCAGCTTCTTTTCCCTAGCTGGACCAAGAGGTTTGCCACTGGAAACAGGCTGATTCCTTCCCCCCATCCCCGCAGGGATGGGGCTCTGAACCACTGAAAGCGGTCTCCACCACTTCAAATGTGCTCTTCCTGTGTTCCTCTTCAAGTGAGAACACACACCTATACAACAACAGTAGCTCTTTGACAGAGCTTAGAGCTCTGAGGGCATGCTTACAGCAGAGCACCTCTTTCAGACTGCACACACTCTACTGAACTCTACAGACTGACTTCAAAATCCCCAGTGTTCTACTCTAACCTCCAACTGCAACATTCCAGTGTGGCTTATGCAGCTGCGACAGTTCTAAATGATGTCATCCCTCAGTCTCAGCTGAGACTGAGAACAGAGTGAGATAGTGTGAAATCCATTTAACTGGAGTTTCACAAGCTGCCTTCCCTGCCTACCACTAGGTCTTACTGGGATTCTAGTAACCCCGGGTAACAGGGGGGTTACATTGGCACCAAATTTTCAATATGGGGTTCTTGGGACCCCACCTCAAGAATTCAGTGACTGTCATCTTGTAATTCGGTCCAAAAGGTGGTTTCGCGGTCACTGTGTGGATTCAACTTTCAGGACTGATTAATGAAACAACCGTGTCACTGCTCATGAGGTGGGCTCCCAAAAAGCCTGCATTGCAAGTTTGGTGAAACAATTAAAAAAATGACTGTTGAACGAGCGTGCATTGTGTAGTTTCCATGCACGCTCATGACTTTGAGAATTTTCAATATTTTTACTCCAGATTTTCAACACTGCCATTTTTGCACACCTCCTTATGAACAGTATAGCTGTCATTTTCCACATCCTGCCAAAATGTGTTTTCACCATCTGGAGCACAATGGCGCAGTCACTGTAGGAAAACAATGTTTGGGACAGAGTAAGAAAATCACAGTAACACTGTTTATGAGCAGAGGTCCCAAAATGCCTATGTTGAAAATTTGGTGACAAAATTCCACAAAATGACTATTTTATGAGCATTCATTGTGCAGTTTCGAGTATTTTTAATGTTTTCACTCCAGATTTTCAACATTGCCATCCCTTCACACCTCCTTGTGAATGGTGCAGCCATCATTTTTCACATCCTGCCCAAACTGTGTTTTCACACATGTAGTGCGGTCACCTTGGGAAATCAACGTTCAGGACAGATTAACAAAATCACAGCACCACCACAGCACGGAGTCACAAAAAGGCCATGTTGAAAATTTGGAGTTCAAATATAAACAAATGCCTGGGGCATTAGGGTTTCTAACCATAGCGTCCCACCCTGAACAGACAGGCATCATGGGTGTGCCTTTGGATTGTCAGCTGTAGTGCTCACACCATTGCACCCCCACCCTGTAGCCACTGACAGGCATCAAGATGTGACTTGCACACTTCAGCCCCAAAGTTCACCCCATTCTCCTATACTGCATCCATCTCAACATACTTCCTTATGGAATGGGGTGAGCGTAAGGCCTGACAACTCCAAGGCACAACACGACACTTGTCAGAGTCTGCAGGGTAAGGCGAGGTGAAATGTCATGAGTGTTATGGCCAATGACCCAAATGCACACCTCAATGCCTGTCAGTCTCTGCAGGGTGGGGTGGGGTTGACGTTGGTTCCATACTTCACTGCCATTCCTATTATGCATCTCTCTAACTCCTGTACTACCAATGCCAATGCCAGCAAGACATCATTTAGCATTGAAAAATGCTTGTTTGCTTTTTTTTTATTGTGTCTCTAATAGTAGTCTGAGCTATTGAGGCACTTTTAAATAGTCTAATAATAGTGAAACAAATTCATTGTTCACACAAATCTTCCAGACAAGCAGTATGGGTTTATTTACTTGACTACTTCCTGTTATAGGGCAGACCAACAAAACCACTGTGGATGTCTTCCAGTTACAGGACCTAGGAGGGGGGTATCAGTTAAAGTATGCACACTTCATACTTGTTCACCTACTCCCTACTGAAAGGCAACATAAGTACACCTTTTGCATTTCTTACATCTCCCATTTTACTGTATATAATAGGAAGCTGGTATGTATCACAGTACTGATACTAATCCTTATATTCTACCCAGTCCCATCTTCCCAAAAAGACAAACTTTCTTGGGAGTTTCTGGGCAACAAGAATAGCCTACATCAGTGGAGCTTGGCACACATGTGTGACCATTTGTTAGCATGCTTTTATGCCAGACATGAGAGGATTTCTCCTTATGTTCCCTCCAGTTAAGTAAAAGACACAGACAGAATGGGGATATGGAGAAGTACCAGGAGAAGCAAAGGGAGGCAGGGAGGTCAGTAATTGAAGCCAAAGCTCAGACAGAAGAACACATTACAAAATCAGTGGGTAGAGGGGACAAAACCTTTTACAGGTACATAAGTGAAAAAAGAAAGGCAAAGGGAGGGATAGTGAGACTGAAGGGGGAGGATGGGGGCTGCGTGAAGGATGACAACAGTAAAGCTGACATATTGAACAGGTATTTCTGCTCAGTCTTTACTGAGGAAGAGGAGGGTAATGGGTCTGAAGGGAGTACAAGGGGTGAGAATGGTTCAGAAATAGACACAAGTCCCTTTACATGAGAAAGGGTCCTGAAGGAACTGGAAGTAATAAGAGTTGATAAAGCAATGAGGCCAGATGGGGTGCACCCCAGGGTCCTTAAAGAACTAAGAGAGGTGGTGGCTGAACCTCTGGCTATCCTGTTTAGCCGATCACTGGAAACAGGGGAAGTACCCAGAGACTGGAGGACAGCAGATGTAGTCCCCTTATACAAAAGTGGAAACAAAGAAGAAGCGGGGAACTACAGACCAGTCAGCCTCACCTTGGTAGTGGGGAAGATCATGGAAGCACTGCTGAAGGAGAGATTGGTGGAACATCTGGTTGTCAATGGACTACAGGACCCAAGGCAGCATGGTTTCACCAGGGGGAGGTCTTGTCAGACCAACCTCGTTGAATTTTTTGACTGGGTGACTAGGGAGATGGATCAGGGGAGGGCAGTGGACACAGCCTATCTGGACTTCAGCAAGGCCTTTGACACTGTACCACATGGAAGACTATTACACAAACTGGGGAATATGGGTGTGGGCAGGACAGTAGTGTGGTGGGTAGGTAACTGGCTGGGCGGCAGGACACAGAGGGTGGTTGTAAATGGCTGTCACTCCACAGAGGGAAGAGTGACCAGTGGGGTACCACAGGGATCAGTACTGGGACTGGTCCTATTCAACATCTTCATCAGTGACACTTCGCAGGACCGAGAAGGCAGAATTTCACTGTTCGCTGATGACACAAAGCTCTGTAACAGAACAGACACACCAGAGGGTGTAGACAGAATGAGAAGGGACCTGCAGAAACTTGAAGAATGGTCAGGGGTTTGGCAGTTAAAATTCAATGCAAAGAAGTGCAAGATAATGCATATGGGGCACAAAAACTCTGGCATAATATATCAGTTGGGGGTGAGGATATAGCATACACCAAGCAGGAAAGAGATCTTGGGGTTATCATCTCTGATGACCTCAAGGTAGGGAAACAGTGTGACAAGGCAGCAGGTAAAGAAAATAGGATGCTAGGATGCATAGGCAGGGGCATCACCAGCAGGAAAAGGGAGGTCATAATTCCACTATACAAGACACTAGTGAGGCTCCACCTGGAGTACAGTGTACAGTTCTGGAGACCCTACCTACGTAAAGACATAGACAGGGTAGAGAAGGTTCAGAGGAGGGCAACAAAGATGGTACATGGATTGCATCACAAGTCCTGTGAGGACAGGTTGAAGGAACTGAATATGTACTCCCTGGAGGAGAGGAGGGAGAGAGGGGATATGATAGAGACATACAAGTATCTTACAGGGAGGAACAGGGTGCAGGAATACACTATTTTTAAGCGAAAAAGATGTTCCAGGACTAGAGGGCATGGGATGAAGTTGGAGGTAGGACGATTCAGAGGAAATGTGAGGAATTTCTTCACAGAACAGGAGGTGGACAAGTGGAACACCCTGCCAGATGAAGTGGTGGGAGCTGAAACAATCACGGGATTTAAGAATGCATGGGATAGACACAAAGGAATTCTGGAGGTCAGAGGTAAGGGGCAACAGACGTCTAGGAAAACATAAACTGAACTTACAAGCTCAAATGGGCAGACTGGGTGGGCCATAGGCCCTTAACTGCCAACACTGTCTATGTATCTATGTATCTGATGAGCTGCTCTCTGGATCAGGAGTAGACCTGTGCAGGTCTCTGGTAGCTCATCTGCATTCTACAATTTTGGGGATACTCCAGAGGAGGTTTCTGAACAGCCAATTCCTAGTTAATTTCCAGTATTTCTAGATCTGTGCCAAACTTTGATCTTGAGAACATGGCCAGTCAATTCAGGGAAAGTTTGTTAACGTCTGCTTACTTTAAACTAGCTTGCCCTGGTTCAACTATAGAAAGCCACTTTTTTTGTAGTTAACATGTACTGGGAGAATATGTCCTTTCTGCCAGGGAACAGTAAGCACACAAAACAGCAGAATGCTACAGCAGCCAACATTGAAGGCTACTGGTTTCAAAAATATGAATATGCCAGCAGATAGAGGCCATACAGTCTGTCTAGTCTGCTTGTTTCATATGTTCATTCATCATCAACAAACCTGATGTGCTGCAACACAACAAAGTGTTGGAAACAAAGCAGTCGGTCATCCAACTTTGCCACCAAGCTTCTTTTAAAGGCTTATGTAACACAGTAGGCAGTAAGCACAGTGGTATAGTGTAGTGGTTTAAGACTCTGAGCTGCAAACCTGGAGATCAGAGTTTGAATCCCACAGCCCCCACTTGTATACTGTGTGACCCTGAACAAGTCACTTACCTTCTTTGTGCTCCCAGGTCGCACCTGTAAGCAAGCTTTCAGCTTAGTATGTTTCTCCTGGATATAACAAAAATAATAAAAAAAAATACAAAAAGGCCCAGAACCTGAAGAGATAATGATACAGTGATCCACAGTGTATGAAGGCTACTGGTCTAAAACCTTATGGCTATTCAGGCACTGCTGAATGTGTATAAGGCTTAATATAATGCCAAGAGTAAGTATTGGACTCAAAGTGCTTGGACAAGTAATTAAATGTTTGTATAAGATTCCATATGTCAGCTCAAAAATCTGAATATAACAGTACAGCAGGCCACAATATGTAATGGCTACTGGTTCTAAAAATTATGTCCATTCCAACACTACCAAACATGAACAAAGCTTTAAGCTATGCTAAGGATAAGTGTTGCACACAGAGTACTTGATCAACCAAACCCTCAAAATTAAATGTTTGTAAAAGGACTATGTAAGGCCAAATATCTGAAGACAATGCTGCAGTAGTCCACAGAGTGTGATGGCTACTGGTTTCAAAACCACTGACAAAAGTGGACAAGGCTTCATGCTATGCCAAGGATAACTGCTGAGCACAGAATACTTGGCCAACTATGCCAAACAATTTAAATGTTTGAAATTATTCATAAGGCTGGTGATGATAAGGGAGAAACAAGCAGCTTACATGTGACAACCCACTGACCAGCAAATATCCTTATCAAATGTTCCCCCCAGTACAAAACTGGAATAAGTTAACTTGCCTGTGGTATAAAGGACCAGCCAACATGGGTTAGTCCCACTGTCAAAATCATTGTCCCACTCTCCAAAAGTTAAACTTGGAGTTATAGAACCTGCACAGTCAAGTCAGAATGCACCATAAAAAAGCCAGGTGTGTCTCAGGCGATCAGTTCAGACAGAAACGTGAGTGAGACACTAAGGAGTGGATGGATAATTTTAGTGAGCAGTGAGTAGCAAGAGGAAAGCAGACACCCAGCCAGGCATGGCATCCAATTAAAAAACTGATGTTGATGACTAAGGCATAGCAGACTGCACTACAGGAAGAGAAGAGAAGGAGAGAGGAGAGGAGAGAAGAGGAGAGAGAGGGGAGGGAGGGGAGGGGAGAGGAGGGGAGAGGAGAGGAGAGGAGAGGAGAGAGAGAGGAGAGGGGAGGGAGGAGGGAGAGGAGGAGGAGAGGAGGGAGGAGGGAGGAGGAGGGAGGGAGGGAGAGGAGGGAGGAGGAGGAGAGGAGGAGAGAAGAGGTGGAGAGGGAGGGAGGGAGGAGAGGAGGAGAGGAGGGAGGGAGGGAGAGGAGGGGAGGGAGAGGAGAGGAGGAGGAGAGAGGGAGGGAGGAGGGAGGAGGAGAGGAGGGAGAGAGGAGGGAGGGAGGGGAGAGGGAGGAGAAGAGAGGAGAAGAGAAGAGAAGAGAAGAGAAGAGAAGAGAAGAGAAGAGAAGAGAAGAGAAGAGAAGAGAAGAGAAGAGATAATGCTGGAGCAGCAAGAAGATAGACTTGCATGGTGTTAGTAGTACAATATAGCTATTGGACAAGGAAGCCCTCATTATCTACAGTACCTCACCATCTTCTTGTCAAAGGTATAGGAGATTCATAATCCATAATTTTTGGCATGGAGTAGGTCTTTTTGAATTTATTTCAAAGGTTTAGCAGGAAATACATACTGCGCTGGTAACAGCTCATTTCTAGATGCATCCTCGGAGCTTGGGGAATGGAAAGAACAGCAAACGTCCAAAAGGTGCAATAGGTTAAGTGAAAAAAATGTTCAAAAGGCAAATACAAAATTCAGAGTGTCACAGTACAATAAGGTTCAACAGGATAAATAAAATGAATAATTGTGCAACTGGCAACTGAAAAATCAAAGTAAGAACAATAGCTGCAGTTGGAGAAGATGAGATGTGGGACTGTAGAAGTGTGAGTCCAGAAACATAGGGTGAACTGTGACTGGAGACTGTAGGATCAACAGCTCATGAGAAAGGATCAAGACTCAATATAAGCAGGAGGCTGGTAAGGACAGAGGTTTGGGTTTATATTCTGTTTTAACTGAAATATTTGAATAGTTTTGTATGTGAAATTAGTTCTGTGTTTTAAAAATTACTACTTTGAGTTAGAACTGTTACTTGGGCTGTGATATTGTAACTTTTGGGGCTTGGGAACACTTGTTTGGCAGTGATAATTAGACTGAAATTTAAATGTGATGTTTGCCTGGTGTTGGTAAGAGATGTTTTGTAGGCTTTCTTAAATACTGAAAAGCCACTTGGGGTTGGAATTGAAGGGCTGTGTATTTCTGTTTGTGACTGAAATTTGAAGCAACAGGAACTGGTGGGCCTGTGACATCATATGGTACCTGATATCTGCATACACACACTGTTAGTGGGACTGGACACACACTGGACTACATGTGATTGTGAGACTTGGGAACTTTATTGGTGGGGTTGAAATTGGGTTTGTAAATAACTGCAGTCAGTATAGAGAGAAACTGTATTCAAGGGGGAAGGGACTGAGAAAAAGGGTGTGTGCCATTATAAACAGAGGGGGACAAACAGGGTTGCCATATTCCACCTTGGCAGGCATCTTCGGAAGGGTTGTAGGCTGCACAGGCTGTGGGATGGCAATAATTCTCAATTGGGCCTGCAGAGAGGGAGGCTACCCATTCTGTAGATAGCTATCTTGTATCAGGAGTGAAGTATATTGGTTAAGGAGTAAGCTGGGGGAGTTGGGGGGGTGTCCAAGGATAAGGGGTGTGGATATGGGCAGCAGAAGGGTGGGGCTGAGGGGAGGCTGGGGCAGCTCTGAAATACAGGACATTATGTTACAGCAAGCAGGAGGGGATATTAAGGACGAGGACCCTTAGATAGGGATGTTGAGCGTCAACGTGAAAGCACGGGTGAACATTCGAATTCAAAGAGAGGAGGGGAAGAGTCAGGAGGGGCTGTTGTGGGGAAGCCTAAAACAGCAGACTGTGGGAAGGGAGCTCCTAAGGAGAACAGAGCAAGAGGGGAGGAAGAGGGGCAGTTTAGAGGTGCAGTCAGAGGAAACTCGGGTTACTTGATGGAGGCTGGCATAGAGTGTCACAATAAATTTGAGCTACTAAGCAACCTAGAGGGGGAGGAAGGGGTTGGTGGAAATGAGGAAACTGATACAGAGGCCAGGGGGAGGGAGTCGGATACCCATAGGGCATCACAGACCGGCAAGGGAAAGGATAGAAATAGTCCCAGAGGGGAAAGGGGAAACATAAATGTTAAGCAGATGAGAGAGATGCAACATATTGCAGACATGAGGGAGGAGAGCATGACTGGAGAGAAACTGGGAGACAAGGAGGGGGGGAGGGGCCCCCCTTCAGCAGGGGGGTCTGTACCAAGGATGGGGCCCTAGGTAAAGGGGACCCACAGAGAGCCTCTGGAGGTAGGGGTACTATTACAAGGGGGGAGGATGGCGGTGTGGGGGAAGGGGAAACCATCAGGGCCAGGATAAATGGTTTGGATAAGAGAGGGTTAAAGGGGATGCCTATTCAGAGGAGGTCTGAGTTAAGTGGGCAAAATAACGAGGGAGGCAGAAAGGGGAGGGTGACAAGGAAGTCTCTAATAAGGCAGGAAGACTCCCATGGAATTGAGATCACGAATAAAGGGGGGATGGGGGGCTGAGAGTGCATAGTGGAGGTAACCATAAGGATGATGGTGGTGTTAAGGTCCTGTTATTGGGAGACCCGATGATTAGGGGTATCCAGTGGGAGGGCCGGGGGGGTGGATGCCATAGCCAGGTGAAGGTAGTGAATATCTCTGGGCTGACAGTGCACAGAGCAAAGTTCATGGTGTATGAACTTGTTAGGGATTCTGGAGGGAAACCGGATTTCCTGGTGCATTTGGGAACTAATGATCTAGAGGGAAATAGCATTTTGGAACTCCAAGCAAGGTTCCAAGAACTTGCCAGTCTGTCGGGATAATGGATGCAACATTTCCTTTTCGGAGATATTGCCAATACCAAAGGCCTCAGTGGAGAAAAAAATGAAGATCACAGAGGTTAATGACTGGCTCAGTAAGTGGGGTGAAAAGAGTGGGTTGGGGGTGTTAGGGAACAGGAAAGGAATTTGGGAGGATAAGGGACTGTATGCCAAGGACAGGCTTCATCTTGCCCCATTAGGGAAGGAAGTCCCTAAACAGAGGATGGCTGACTACATTCAAGAAAGGTGGGGTTTAAACTTGTGAGGGGGGGGAAGGGATAAGGGAGGGTCTGACCAGAAGCCCTCTCCTCCAGATAAGGGGAGTAGCCTTCAAACCCAAAGGGGGGAGGTGGGAAACAGACTGGGGATGGAGGTTTCAGGAGGAGCAGAGGGAGGACGGAAGTATAAGGAACCTGGGTGGGGTTCGACAAAGGGGATCAGAGATAAGGGGTGGGGGTTGGTGTTAGTAAATGCCAGGAGCTTGGGAAACAAGTTGCCAGGTGGATGTGGCGGCGGTCACAGAGACGTGGGCCAACAAAAACCATGACTGGGACCTAAACATGCGGGGGTACACTATGCTAAGGAAGGATAGAAAAGAGGGCAGAGGGAGTGGAGTGGCTATGTTCATTAGAGATGACATAGAAATTGCTATGGTAGAAGATGCAGAGGGAAATGTGGAGGCCTTATGGGTTACCTTACGATCCCCAGCAGGAGATAAGGTCAAGCTGGGTGTAGTATATAGGTCCCCCTGGATGGGTGATGTTCTGGAGAATGGTTTGCTGGACAATATCAATGCCCAGTGTGGACCAAAAGGGGAAGGAGTGGTGTTGATGGGGTCACCTTAATATGCCAGGTACAAACTGGGAACCATGTCCTCTAAGGTGGCCAAGGAGCAGAGCAGAGGCTGCTGGACGGCTTCCAGGATGTGTTCTTAACACAGCATATGATGGAGCCCACAAGGGAGGGGCATGTCCTGGACGTGGTTCTGGCAGATGGGGATCTCATAAGGGACCTGGTTGTAGAGGATCCCCTGACTGGGAGCGACCACAATACTGTCTGGTTTCAAATAAGCATGGTGGAGGGGAGCTCTAGGACACTGGCAGTGGACTTCGGGGGGCAGCCTTTGTGGGCATGGGAAATATTCTCAAGGATCACTTAAAGGGGATTACATCAATGACAAATGTGGAAAGGAGATTGGAGGTCATAAAACGGGGACTTCATGAGGCAGTCAGGACCTGCTGCTAAGGTGAAACGTAAGGGAGCAAGGTCACATAAACCATGCTGGTGGTCCAGTGAGGTTCAGGTAGCGGTCAGAGAAAAGAAGGTGGCCTACAAAAATATAAAACAACAAGAGGGGATAGGGATAAGGAAATGTACCATCTTGCATCTAGAAAAGTCACCCGTATGGTGAGGGGGGCAAAGTCCAGTAAAGAGCAGCGGCTGGCACAGGAAATATATGGAGGGGAAAAGGGGTTCTTCCGGTACATTGGGGAGTGGAGAAAAACTAGGGGCCATCTCAGCAGATTGAGATCAGAAGGAGGATGGGTGGAAGAGGTGAGGGACCAGGCAGAGGTATTTAACAAGTACTTTGCCTCTGTGTTCACTAGGGAGGGGGATGGGATGTCTACAAAGCAAGGCACAATGGGGCTAGAAGCAGCAGTGAGTGGGATCAGGGGAGCAACAGAAATGGAGCAAGAGGGAGGGAGAGGTACCCCAGGGGTGTCACATCAGGATAAGGATAAAAAGGCCAGTAAGGTGGAGGGGACGGATGATGCTATCTCCGCCAAAAGGGTGTGGTTAGCCCTCAAGCCCTAAAGAAAGACAAATCTCCTGGGCCGGATGGCATTCATCCAAGAGTACTATGGGAATTGGCGGACGTACTGGCTGCAACCCTGGTGGAGCTCTTCAACAGGTCACTTGAGACAGGGAGGGTACCTAGGGATTGGCGAGAGGCACATGTGGTGCCAATCCATAAAGGGGGGTCGAGGGACATACCAGGTAACTATAGACCCATCAGTTTGACCTTGGTGCTGGGAAAATTAATGGAGAGTATACTAAAGGAACGATTGGGGGTGTACTTGGAGGAGGTGGGAGGTCTGGTTAGTCGGCAACATGGGTTTGTGCCAGGTAGATCATGTCAAACCAATCTTGTGGCATTCTACGACTGGGTAACATCAGAACTGGACAGGGAAAAGCCTGTGGATGTATTATTCTTGGACTTCAGCAAGGCATTTGACTCTGTCCCCCACAATGGTCTGGTGGAGAAACTGATTGGGTTGGGAGTAGGCCCTTTGATGGTCAGATGGATTGAAAACTTTCTAGCTGGATGCACCCATAGAGTAGTGGTCGGTGGGGAGCTCTTGAACCCTAGAGAGGTTGGTAGTGGGGTACGGCAGGGCTCGGTCCTCGGTCCGATCCTGTTTAATGCACACATATCGGACATCAGGGAGGGTATAGGGTGTGAAATGAGTTTCTTCACTGATGACTCCAAGATGGGAGCAGTAGTTGAGGGAGAAGAGGGGAGGTTGGCCCTGCAAGGGGACCTGGACACCCTGGAAAACTGGGCTCACACATGGAAATTAAATTTCAATATCACCAAGTGCAAGGTGTTACATCTTGGGCAGAGAAACCCAAAACACAGGTACAGCCTGGGAGGGGAGGAGCTGGAGGCCTCAATAGGGGAAAAAGACCTAGGGGTCATGGTGGATGCATGTATGAATAACTCTGAGCAGTGCAGGAGAGCGGCTAGCAAGGCAAACAGGATGTTGGGATGCATCGTAAGGGGGATCACCTCTAGGAGCAAAGAAGTGATTCTCAACTGTACAATGGACTGGTTAGACCACACCTTGAGTACTGAGTACAGTACTGGAGACCACACTTGAAGAGGGACATACAGCTCCTGGAGAGGGTACAGAGAAGGGCAACTAAGATGATATGAGGACTAAGGGATTTGACGTATGAGAACAGACTTGAGGAGCGCTGCCTGTTTTTATTGGAGGAGAGGAGAGACGGTTTGACATGATTGAGGTCTTCAAGTACCTCAAGGGAATAAATAGGGTAAACATGGAGGGGATCTTTAGACTAAAGCAGGGAGGTATCACCAGAGGGCATGGTTTGAAGTTGGAAGGTGGAAGGGTGAGGGGGGAAAAGAGGAGGAGGTTTTTCACTGAGAGGGTGGTGGACCCTTGGAATGCACTGCCTGGTGAGCTGGTTCAGAGAGCCACAGTGGAGGGCTTCAAGAGAGGGTGGGACAGACACAGAAAGTGGATGTATCAGATGATGGCCTGTCCCGGGGGTTGGGTGGGGATGGATGATAGGGGTTTCTGGAACACAAGAGGTGGGGTAGAGGGCCTCGGCACCCAACTAGGGATCTGAGGTTCGAGCAGACTCGATAGACCGTAAGGCCTAATCTGCTGGCAAATAGTATCTTAGTATGTTAGTATGTAATATGCACAGGTCTATGTTTTAAAATGTCAGTATCTCTACATTTATTTGTGGAAAGGCATGTTCTCTTGTTGCTGACTTTATTGTCTGCAGCACTGAACATTCTCTCAGAGTATTTTCTTGCAGATGGACAGCTGAGGTACTCTACAGCTTCCTCTGTCAAAGAGGTCCCAATGGTTTCTTTCTGGTTTCAGCATAATAAAAGTGGTATCTCTTGTACCACTAGGAAGACACTGACTTGCTGGTCTTTTTACTCAAGCATAATCAAGCTACAGGTAGACAGCTGTTCCTATAGTGACCTGTGATCGACAGATGTCTTTTGTTTAGTTTTTTAGCATCAACAGTTCTCAGTTGACTCAAGAACAAGGACTAGCAGACTCCATCTTGTTTATCAGCAGCAGCAACATTTTAGGATACACAGGCTTCCTCATTTGCCTGACATGTCATGGGGCATTCAAGTGATAACTGTTCCTCCTCATGTGATTGTACCTCTAGTCTTACTTCAGGCCATACATGCAAAAAACAGATGGATATACCAGTCTTAATAGGACTACACATCCTTACTGCCTTCATCCACATTATGTTTTTTATAGGGAAGGCAGCAGGCGTGATTCTTGGAGTGTAGTCTGTCTTAATGCCAGAAGCCTTAGCAATAAAATGTGGGATCTTCAGCCATGGCAACAGTTGGCAGCACAGCTATAATGGCTATGATAAAACTGTGGGAATGCAAGAGGTAATAGAACAACTCACGATTCCCCAAAAACGCTGTATAGAATTAATGTACCCTAGCCAATGGCATTGCTTTGGCATGTCAACTGGGCAGAGAGCATACATTGTGTAGATTTCTCTGGCAGTTCTTTGGAGCTAGAATACACCAGCAGGTAGACAAATACAGACTGCCAAACGGCTTCCCATATCACCAAGAGGGATAAAGTACCCCTACTTCCCATTCCTGCGGTAAGCAATTCATTTGCAAAGGTAGCAATGAACATAATCAGGCCATTGGATAAGAGTGCTATGAGCAATTGTTTTATTGTGTTAGTATACAAGTACACTTGCTATCCAAAGGTGATACCGCAATAGTTGGCAACACATTCAGTAGGGTTGATATATCCCAGGATATACTGACCAATTAAGGAAATAACTTCAGTGCCACTATCCTTAAGGAATTATATAATTTACCAGGAGTCATGGATGTGCGTACTCCTCTCTACCATCCCCTGACAGATGGTCAGGTTGAGAGGAAAACTAAATCCTCAAGAAAATGTTATTTTATTTAACAATTAGATTAGTAAGCGTCCCTTGTTTTCCCTTCATCGTAGACATATTTTTTTAACATTGTGTCCATGATGAGGGGAAAACAAGGTATGTTACCTTCTATATGCACTGTCTGTGTATCAAGAGGTGCGAGAAATCTACAGGGTTTTCCCCCTTTGAGCTTCTATATGGGAGACATCCCCAGAGACCTATTGACATTATAGTGACGTGATGGGAATAGCAGCCTGGGGTAGTACAGGTGGTTACTGAGTACATTCTGGCCCTGAGGAAAAGGTTCAGTAACTACATACTGAGTTTAAGCAAACAGATACTTTATTAGAAGTAGAAGGGGCCTTATTTAGGGTTTAAAAAAAAGAAAGAAAAGAAAGAAAGTCAGTGTGTGTTCTGTGCTGGGAAGGGTTTTGTATCAGTTTACTTTGCTAAACCAGTAGGAGGAGAGAGAGCTTAATTGGGGGTGTGGCTTAGACACTATAAAAGCAGGTGACTCAAATTACAACTTCCTGTTGCTAGCCTTTTTTCTTACTAATTGCCCTCCATCCACCCACCCAAAGCCAATTCTACTTTTATAGCCACTGGATTTGATTGTCAACAGGAACTTCCTGTTTAGCAGTAGGAAGGGAAGGATCATAGAGAAACATTGGTTTTGTCAACCCTAAAGGAAAAAAAAGTAGCTCACTCTCCCTCCCTAGCTGCTGGTGGTCTGACACTGAGCAAGGAAGAAGGAGGCTACTGAAGAATATAGGAAGTTACTGTCCCAGGAACAGGAAGGGTAAGAGTTGTAAGGAGAGGAGAGAGTAAGCATACAGAGAAACAGGAGAGGGGACACAAAATAAGACATAATAGGAGTGGTGCAGTGCAATGGCTGTGGGGCGGCAGTGTTCCAGGAGACATTCTGGAGGCTGCGATGCTGCCCTATTTGCAGGCACCTCTCTGGTCTGAGGAAGGAGGTTGCCCGTCTCCAGGCTGACCTGGCTAGGCTTCGTGAAACCTCCTCCCCCACCCAGGGACCACCAGGCCAATGCCACTACCTCAGAGGTTGCCAAGAAAGAGGAGAGGCTGGACCAGGTGGGCTCAGGGAGGAGAGGATGGTGGAACAGAGTTGCACCCTCCAGCTGTACTCTCCACACCATTCACTCTTCTGGTGGATAGTGGTTCCTCCACGGAGGCACCTGCAGTTGAGACCAAGGAGGATGCTGGGAACCTTCACAAAGGAGACCCACAGGAGGGTGGGCATGAGGCCTCACAGGAAAGGAAACAACTCCTGCTGGGGGACTCAATCATTAGGGGGGGTAGAAATGGGGGAGGAAGGGGAGAGGGAGGGAGGTAAGGTGCCTGCCTGGTACCACAGCTTGGAGGGACAGGAAGCAAATCCTCAGAATCGTAGGAGCAGCTGCATGAAGGAGGGAGCTGGATGTTATTGTCCACCGAGGGACAAATGACCTGGCTAGGAATGGGATTAGAGCACTGCAAGAGGATTTTTTGAGTTGGGGAGGGGCCTTAGACAAGTAGCGCATACAGTTACCTTCTCAGAGATACTGCCTGTCTATGACAAGGGTGATGCTAGGGTACTCCTCACCAGGGAATTCAATGAATGGTTGAAAAACTGGTGTGGAGCTCAGGGTTTTGGCTTCATTGGGGACTGGGAAGCCACCTGGAGGGATGCAGACCTACACTGGTGCGATGGTCTGCATCTGTCCGGGGGGAGGGAACCAAGATCCCAGGTGAGAGGTTTAAATGCTTCATTGGCAATCATTTAAACTAGCCAAGGAAGGGAGGCACTGAAAAGGAGCAGGGAAATACCAGCCTCCCCCCACAAACAACAGTAATTAGTGAGGTAAACACCAAGGTAGAGAAGTCATTAGGGAGCAGGCCAGAAGTAAATGTCAAAAAAGGCAAAGGCAGTAAGGACAGGAATGGGGCTAAAAGGGGTAAGGTCATCAAAAAGTGGAGGGTGATGAGTACCAATGCCCGTAGTCTGTGTAACAAGCTCCCTGAATTAGTGGCCATGATGGAAGAGTGTTGCCTGGATATTGTGGCAGTCACAGAAATATGGTACACAGAGAACCATGACTGGGATGTCAACATACCAGGATACACAATCTACAGGAGGGACAGGGAGGGTAAAAGAAGAGGAGGAGTAGCTCTTTACATAAAGGAAGGGATCAAAGCAACAGAACTAAAGAGTAAACAGGGAGCAGATGAGACACTCTGGGTCACCCTGGAGACAGGAAATAACACCACAATCCGCATGGGGGTTGTATACAGACCCCCATCTCGGGGGAGGGAATGGACAAGGAAATGATAGAAGGCTTCTTAGAATGGCAGAAAAAGGGGAGATATTGTTGATGGGGGACCTGAATATGCCAGATGTTAACTGGAGCACCTTTGCTGCAGGCACATCCAAGAGCAGGGTCATTCTTGATGCCCTACAGGGGGCATGCCTCAGACAGCTAGTACTGGAACCCACTCTGAAGGGAGCAATCTTAGACCTGATACTCTCAAATGGGGATGGAGAAAGAATCTCAGATTTAGAAGTGGGTAGCCATCTGGGAACAAGCGACTACTAAACAGTGTGGTTCACGATAAACACAGCCATAAAATCAAGCCATACAAAAGCAAGAGTATTGGACTTTAGGAGGGCTGACTTTGGGAAAATGAGAGAGTGCCTCAGAAAAGCACTAGCAAACAGGCAAGAAGGAGAGGTGGAGGAACAATGGAGAGTAACCAAAACAGCCATCACAGAGGCAACAAGCCTTTGTGTAAAGCAAATCAACAAAACACAACGAAGGAAAAAAACGCTATGGTTCTCAAAAGAGGTGGCAGGGAAGGTTAAGGAGAAAAGGATAGCATTCAGGAAACATAAGGAAACACAGAAGGAGAAGGACAGAGAACTTTATCAGTTAAAGCAGAAAGAGGCTGGGAAGGCAGTCAGAATAGCAAAGGCCCGAACCGAGGAAAGGATAGCCAACTCTGTTAAGAAGGGGGATAAGACCTTTTATAGGTACATTAGGGAGCAAAGAAAGACCAAAGGAGGGATACTGAGGCTTAATAAAGAGGAGGGAATGTGGGTAGAGGGTGACAATGAAAAAGCAGGGATACTGAACGAATATTTCTGCTCAGAATTCACAAAGGAAGAGGAGGGAGAGGTACCTAAACCAAACAAGAGAAACACTCGGAAGACGAGGGTCGATACCAGTCCATTTACAGAAGAAAGGGTTCTGACAGACATAAAATTGAAGGTGGACAAAACAATGGGACCTGATGGGATTCACCCAAGAATTCTAAAAGAACTAAGGGTAGAACTAATGACACCACTGACTACTCTCTTTAACAAATCATGGGAGGATGGGGTGGTACCTAAGGACTGGAGGAGGGCGGATGTGATTCCTCGTCACAAAAGTGGGAGCAGGACAGAGGCAGGAAACTACAGACCAGTTAGTTTGACCTCAGTGGTAGGTAAAATGATGGAATCACTTCTGAAGGAAAGAATTGTTGAGTACCTAGAGGCCAGTGGGGCACAGGACCCAGGGCAGCATGGATTCACGATGGGAAGGTCGTGTCAGATGAATCTAATAGATTTCTTTGATGGGTGACCAAAGTAGTAGACCAGGGAGGGGCTGTGGACATGGTCTACCTAGATTTTAGCAAGGCATTTGATACAGTCTCACACAAAAGATTAATACACAAGTTAGCCAGCCTTGGAGTGGGTCCCAAGGTGGAAGCCTGGATAAAAAATTGCCTAGACAACAGGACATAAAGGGTAGTATTAAATGGAGTCCACAGTGAAGAAAGAAGGGCCACTAGCGGTGTACTGCAGGGTTCAGTACTGGGACCAGTCCTTTTTAATGTCTTTATAAGTGACATTGCAGAGGAACTGGAAGGAAAAGTATGTCTCTTTGCAGATGACACAAAGATCTGCAACAGGGTTGATACACCAGATGGAGTGGAAAGGATGAGAAGGGACTTGGCAAGGTTGGAGGAATGGTCAAATGTATGGCAGCTCAGATTCAATGCAAAGAAGTGCAAGGTAATGCAACTGGGAAACAAAAACCCAGGGCAAGAGTACACAATGGGGGGTGAGATACTGACAACAGTAAAAATGGCAAGGGACCTGGGAGTAATTATATCAGATGACCTAAAGGTGGGCAAGCAATGTGAGAAGGCAGTAAGGAAGGCTGGGGATATTGGGATGCATAGGAGAGGCATCAATAGTAGAAAACAGGAAGTTGTTATCTCTCTGTACAGACAGTTGGTGAGACCCCATCTGGAGTACTATGTGCAGTTCTGGAGACCCCATCTCCGCAAAGACATAGACAGAGTGGAGGCTGTCCAGAGGAGGGCAACCAAAATGGTGCAGGGTCTGCACCAGAAGACATACGAAGAAAGACTAAAGGAGCTTAATATGTATACCCTTGAGGAAAGAAGGGAGAGAGAGGAGACATGATAGAAACTTTCAAGTACCTCAAGGGAATCAACAAAGTCCAAGAGGGTGGCATCTTTCAGAAAAAGAGATGTGCAAGAACAAGGGGGCACAATTTGAAGATAGAGGGGGGACGGCTCAGAGGTAATGTGAGGAAGTATTTTTTCACTGAGAGGGTTGTGGATGCATGGAACAGCCTCCCTGAGGAGGTCGTGGAGTCAAGAACAGTGGGGGAATTCAAGAATGCATGGGACAGACATAAGGCAGTCCTAGTGGAGGGTAGGAGGAAGTAAGCTGTTGGTTAATTAGGATCTGCAGCTTATCTGTTAGGTAGGAAAATGAACAGACCAGGTGGGCCAAGCGGTCCTTATCTGCCGTCAAATTCTATGTTTCTATGTTTCTAAAGTTGATTCGGTATAATTGTACACAAGCCCAGGAAAAACAGAAATTGGTTTATGACAGAGGTAAGACACCAAAAGAGTTATGGGTGACCAGGTGCCTCTCTTGCTACATTCAGTAAGTCTGAAAACAAGTTGTTAGCAAAATGGTAGTGGCCATGCACACTACTCAAATGCACTGCTTAGGTGATGCATGAGTTATAAACCCCTAAAAAGAAACATGATGCGATGGCTTAACATGTCAATTTATTAAAGAAATACTGCTGTTACAGCCAATCCATCATTCACCATTCTCACAAAGCCAGCGAATTTTGAAGTGGATGTGGTGTATCAGAGGTTGGAGGTTTCTAATGCAGCTCAGTTTAAGGTGAATCTTGCTTTGACCCCTGGGGAAAAAAAAACATAACATTTCAGAGTTATTTCACTATGATGCCACTATTACATGGCACTTTGGAGTGCCCAAGGAATTGAGCGTCACTGGAGACTGGCAGTCATGCCCCAATATGACAGAAACCATGTTGTCTGGTAGAAAGAATTAAACTGGGATGGGCTCCCAGTGTGGCACCTGGAAGTTTGTTTGGGGGGCATTGGAGCCTATGGGGGATTGGGCACCCCCTTGGGCCATACAGACTTTTGCCATGCTGGGGTGGGCTCCCAGCGTGGCACCTGGAAGTTTGTTTGTGGGGGCAGTGGAGCCGATGGGGTTTTGGGCACCCCATGGGCCATACAGACTTTTGCCATGCTGGGGTGGGCTCCTGGAAGTTAGTTTGGGGGAGCAGTGGAGTCAATGGGGATTGGGCACCTTCATTGGTCATACGGACTTTTGCCACACTGCGGTGGGCTCCCAGCGTGGCACCTGGAAGTTTGTTTGGGGTGGCAGTAGAGCCGACGGGGGACTGAGCACCCCTGTTGGCCATACAGTGTGTGGGGGCAAAGGGGAGTGCATGAACACGCTGGTGTGGGCTCCCAGCCTGCTACCTGGTTGTTTGGTGGGTGGCCACTGGAGCCGACAGGGACCGGGCTGTTCCATTGGAAAAAAACTAGCTGTCTATGACAGCAGTTCAGATGCAATGCTGATGTGTATGCAAATTGCCTGCATGTTACCACCACTGACTGTAGTGGTAATTTTCTCTAAACTGTATGCCACTGCATCTGAACAGCTGTCATAGACAGCTTGGACATTCATTGGTGGGGTACGGCCGTGCCTGCAAAAAGGAGCAGGGCATTGGAAGCGGGGTGGCACATCTACAAAAACTCATATGGTGGCACTATGATTCTTGCACATGCTTGGAAGCAAACATAAAAACTGATGGAGTCAGTACACAGAACAACTAAATCAATTCCCCACCTAAAACATCTACCCTATAAAACTTGACTACAAGGGACAGTCCCAGTTAGTATTAAATAATAGTCACCTAGCATGCCAATCTCAGAAGCCACAATAAGCACATATGTATACAAAAGGCCAAAACCTGCAAAAGAGACAACTTTTTTAGAATTGGGGCTGCAAAAATCTGGAATTTGCTTCCGCAGGAGGTGATCTATTCAGAAAATTTGCAGACTTTAAAATAAAATTAGACAGACATCTTCAGTGGGCTGCGACAAACATTGACTGATATACCCACTAGGAGTGGGAGACACACACTGTGGGTTAATACCTTCTAGTGTCTTAACACACTGAGTAAATTGGGTAATCAAGGAGGTACAGAACAAGATCCATCTGGGGAAGCACAGAGCCCTTAAAAAGTGAATGGAGTTTCCCCCACAGTCCCTGTTGCTAAACTGTAGGGTGGTATCAGATTCTGCTTTGACCTCAGGAAGATTAATCGCATCTCACTTCAATGGGTTAACCTATGCCTAAGATGAATGATTTGACTGGCCAGTTGGGAGGCACCCAGTATATGATGAAAGGGTGCTGTCAGATCCCTCTGTTGCCATCATCTGGGGTAGAAACCCCAGAGAGGTCTACATACACCAGCTGCAAGGGTCACCAGATGGTACTTGTTTCTGCAGCCATACAGTTTTAAGGTGGTCCACAAATCCAGAGCACAACTTGATAATGCCAACTATTTGTTTAAGTATGGACTGGACAAAACCAATTCACAAAATGAATTGAAATGGTGATACTAAAATTTTCTGTAAACTGAACTCTGTAATGAACTGTTTATGACATTCCACAGAATATAAAAAAGATGTCGATGTCTGATTCTGGAGGAAAGCTCTTACAGAATCATTTGAGATGGAGGTGTTACATGAAATAGTTTCATGTTGTTTAATGACTTTTTGTTTTTATTTTAGAGTCTCAGAAGAGGGAGGTTGGGCCTCCTTCACTCCATAACACATCAGGAATATGTTCTCTTTAAGGGAAGATTTTGGGAACTAAATAACTTCAGGAGAAGTTTCCCTCCGGGGGTGGGGGATGAGGTTGTGATACTACTCCAATAAGACCTTTTTTTTAAAGGAGAATGTTTCTTAAAAGTGGTGTCACCCCAGCAAGACCTTCTTCCTTTGACACCAAAACTGCCTCAATTGAGGTGAATTGGGATCCCTGTTAAAATGATTGAAAGCCTACATATCTGTTTACCTTAATTTGTCTTCTGTCTATCTGTTCTGTTGCTCCATTTGGTGCCTGTAATGGCCACTCAGGTATAATGTCCCCTATTCAGGGCACTTCATTCTGCTAATCCCCATTTTTCCTTTTTTTCTGGCTCCTTTGCCTTTCCTTTCCTTTCCTTTCCCCTTTCCCTTTTTAGGTTCAAAAAGTTGCTTGCATAAAGTCTGAGGGCCCTAAGTCAAAATGCCCTGTAGCCAGACATAATGTAGCCTCTGTTGGTTAGTGCAGATGCTGACTGGAAGAAATGTTGTAGCTCCTGAATTTTTCACTCTGCACCAGTGTCCCCAGGTACAGCCATTCCTCCTTTGCTCAGCCTGTATATCATTCTCATGTAAACAACCGCTTCCCCTGTCCACGGTAAACTGCACCCACAGTGATTACACCATGGTGCACCCACTGTCTCCTTATCCCTCCTCACTCTGCTACCTTCCCTAACATACAGCACAACCCCCTCCTGTTCCCTGTCCCTCCTGATGAATGTGTAACCTGGGCCTTTGAGGTCCCAGTCATTGTTGGGTGATGGTACTAGTAATACAACCCTAATAAAACTTTTTTAAAGGGGTGGATGTTGGATAGGAAGCATTGTTTCCCCAGCAAGGTCTGCTCCCCCCTTTGATATGAAAACTGCCTCAATTGGGGCGAACTGGAGTGAAGTGCAGATTCAGTGGTATACAGACTCCCTAGTTAGTCAGAGGAGATGGACAGGGCACTAGCTGATGAGACCAAGAATGTAGCAGCTAGAGAGGAAGCCATCCTTCATTAGGAGACTTCAACACACCAGGCACAGACTGAAGCATTCCAGTGGCATGAAACACCAGGAATCAGGCACTGGTGAACACCTTCCAGGATTGCTTCCGAAATCAATATATAGAGTAACAGACTAGAAATGGGACCATACATCATCAAGGTTAACAGTAGAGGAGCTGCTTGGGTCTGGCAACCACATACAGGGATATTCAATATAGCTCTGGAAGCACAAAAACAGATGTCCCAGACTCTGGTCCTGGACTACAGGAGACCAGAACTTAGGAGGATGGAGGAAGAGCTAAGGAAGAGACTAGTGGAGTATCAGCAACTGCATGGGGCAAAGAACAAGTTGGAATACCATATTTCACCTTTTTAAAGCAGTGGTTTTAATTAGAAAATTTAGTTTCCATGTGTGGTTTTAAATTGAGGGCAGTTATGAAATGGGAGTGGCTTTAAATGCAATCAGCTGTTTTTGGCAACCAGCTGATCACTGAGACAGAGATACAGAGGGACTCAGAATGCTCAAGTGAAAGTCTTACAACCTGAATTTCGAACTACAGGTAGCAAAAAGAACTGAGATAGAAGGCAATAGAGCCATAGCACTTCCTCTCAAAATAGACGAGAAGCAAGTATGTGAGTGGTGGAAAAGCATAGGCAGATTGGAGGAGAAGCTCTGAGAAGATGGGTGCTCAGAGAACAATAGAAAGTGCTAATGTTGGGATGGTGCTGGTCAGCATGCAGCTTTCCCTACTGAGGAGGCAAATCCAGCAAACTGGATCGCACAGCTGAGGGAGCAGCACCTGCAAGTAGCAAGTAAGAGCATGGCCCTAAAAGCAGCATCTGATGGCTTCATGGCGCCAAGTGATGGGGCATTGGTCTGACATGCTGGAAACCCAGGTTCATGCCCCGAGCCTGGACGTCAGGAGCAGAGACCGTCAGGGAGGGAGTTAGAGCATCCTTCGGATGCTTCTCTCCTGGGAAGGGGGCGTACTGGAGCACTCGAGAGGTGGCCCCTGGAGGTGGCTTGTGGAGGCATTCTAGGTGGCATGGGCCTCCACATGCTGCTGAACATCTCCGCCCCTGGACACCACTGTGGCCATATGATTGTGGGAGGTGAGAGGGGCCCTGGAAAAGTGGAAAACTGACCACCCATCTGACTGGATGGTGACTGCCATGTTCCCCTTGTGCTATGCAGCCTTTCACAGAACCCCGAATCCCCTTAGTCCCCCACATTCCCAATCAAGACAGTAGTGCCCTTTAATGCTCGCTACAGGAAATGCTATGATGAGTGGCTGGCCAGTGATGAATGAGAACTGACCCACGCCAGAAGAACTCGAGAACTGTCCAGGCCAAGAATAGTGGAGTGGGTAAAGCAAGCTTGGGGTGCTGTATAAAGGGAAAGCATAATCAAGTTCTTCGAAGTATACATGATAAAATCTGTAGATCCAGATGTCAATTGTTTCAAGCAGGTTGGGGTGGCTAGCAATGTCTGGAATGCCAGGAGTAGCTTCCACCAGTGTGTTTTTTTTCTTTGCAAGTTTTTTTAATCTCTGGGTTGATATGGTAATGAAAAGTGTCCCAGACCTTCCCAATGCACCCCAGCGTGGAAACAGAAACATAGAATTTTACAGTGAATAAGGACTGCTTGGCCCACCTAGTCTGCCCATTTTTCCCTGCCTATCTTGTCCTGTCTTCGCAAATCTTATTTGATCTCTGGCTCCTTCCCCCCTTGCTTCCCAGCTATCATTCCCTTGTGCCTATCCCTTGCATGCCTGAAGCCCACCACAGTTTTTTTCCCCACCACCTCAGCTGTAGGACTGTTCCAGACATCCACCACTTTTTGCAAACATCCTGTTCACCTTGTTGCAATGTGCTATGTATTTCAGATCCAAGACTATAATCCCTAAATTCTTCTGATCAGCAGAACTTTCAAGTACCCCCCATGTATTGCATTCTCAGGTTCCTTTTCCTCATGTGCTTTACTTTATATTTCTTTTTAGCAGTGAAGTTTAGTTGCCAGATCTTGGATCACTTCACTAGTCTTTCTATGACCTTCTTAAAGGTTACAGGAAATTATTTTTACATAGCTAACTACTCTCCCAGTTTCCTTTCTATACCAGTTACACATTCTGATATGCTTTGACCAATTTTCAAAAATAACTTAGCTATAGGGATGCCCCCAGACCTACCCAGAGTCCCACTCTCCTCAGCAGCAACTGCACATTCTTTTTATAATTCTACAACATTCCATGACATCAGTTACAGCATTCCATGTTATTCATCTGAATGGTCTGGAGTGATGTCACAGAACAAAAACTGGTCAAAAACCATGCTCTACGCAACAGCCCAAAACAAACTGAAAAACTACCCCTTGGCAATACGGAATGACAGTGGCAGCACCCTGGAACTCGTCCCATACTTCAGATACCTGAGGATTACAATCAACTCCTCCATGTCCTTCACACAGCATGTTGACAACACTACTAAAGCCATCAACACCAGAATTGACATCCTCTACCGACACAGGCACTGTCTCACCCATGAAGCACTGAATCTAGCAATTAACAGCTCGATTGTATCCCTTATAAATTATGGACTGGTAATATACAGATCTGCAACTGACATGGCACTCCATCGCATTGCTTTTGCCCTACATAAAGCCTGCTGCGTGCTTACAAATGCACCTAAACTAACTCATACCTCCGAACTCTATACCTGTGCTGGCTAGCTCCAACTTAATGACAGAATAAGATAGAAAACTTGCCTTCTCGCCTAAAAGACTACACTAAACCAGCTTCCTCCTGGAGTTCAGAACCTACTGTCCCTACCACTAAACACCAGACAAACCAGGAGCTCCTCCACACAAACCTTCCATGTGCCCAGATGCCGCACATCCATGGCATAACGTGCTTTCTCCTGCCGGGCATCCCTCTGGCCAAATGGGTTTCTGCCTGATATCTCTGGCACTACTACTCTTGGATCCTTCAAACTCAGACTGCACCAACACCTTATTGACAGAAGTTACTGCAGGCGCCACCACTGAGACACCCCACGCACCGACTGACTACCACAAGCACTTCCCAGTCCCTATCCCTTGGGATAGGCAAATCCCAGCACTTAACAATCCCCCCAACCTCTTGTACCCCTATCCTGTCCTGGTCAAAGTCCTACCTCTTCCCACACTGCCCTGCTTACCCTGCCCCTCTTTCCCCCTTCCTTCTCCTGCTCCTTCTACTGACGCAGGCATACTTTGTACAATGCGGCAGCTTACCTGTTCCTAGCTGGATTTTATGTAGCCGTTATGATTAATACTCTCATTATCTGTTTGCTGAACTCTCGTATTATCTGTAAATTGTCCTCAGTCTATTTTTGCCTTGTTGTTTAATGTAATTAACGTGGAACCTCTCAAGGAGCATCCACTCACAGGTGTATCCAAGATTTCAATAAATAAATAAAACTTAATAAATAAATGTTACTAATGTCACAGAATGTTCAGGTAGAATGAAAAGAGAGAGCAATGATGCTGAAGAGAAAGGGATTCAGAATTCTTATCAAGGGGAACAAATAGAAAAAACTATTTGAATATTGGATGAATGCTAACAGGAAAATAGGAAGTCATCTAGAGGTGTAAAAAAACTGCTTCCTATTATCTTTAAGTGCCCTAATCCCCTCCTCAGTGTCCACCCTTGTGCAAATCTTCATGACATCTGCAGAGAGGCACATCTTATCCTGTATGTCCACCCCTATGTTGCAAATTAATATGTTGAACAGGACTGGTCCCAGGACAGAGCCTTGTGGTACTCCACTTGTAACCTCTTCCACATCCAATAACTTATCATTTACCACTACCCTTTGGGTCCAACCCCTCAGTCAGCTTTCCCCATGACTGCCCATTTTTCGACCCTAGGACCCTCAGCTTTTTGACTAGCCTCCTGTGGGGGAACAGAGTCAAAGGCCTTCCTGATGTCCAGGTACAGTGAGTCGACTGCCTGTCCCTTGCCAACTACCCTAGTCATCCAGTTGAAAAACTCTATTTGGTTCATCTGGCATGACCTCCCCATGGTGAACCATGCTGCCTGTCATCCTCTAATCTTTTATTTAGATAACATCCAGTAGTCTTTCCCTCAATATGGCCTCAAGTGACTTCTTCATTATAGGCATCAGACTGACTGGTCTATAGTTGGTAGGCTCATCCTTCCTTCTGCATTTCTGCAGAAAGACCACATCAGCTGTCCTTGAGTCCCTAGGAACCAGTTCAGTGTATGCATGTACAGGAGTCCCAGTTTCACTTTCAAACAAGCATTACTATGGGAAATAGTCCCCAGTTTTAAAAAAACAAGTATATAGTGGACATAAGCACACTTAGCACTATTCAACAATATGTTTTGTTTACATGCCTCCAAAATCGCCAGACTCTTTCATACACAAGTTTGGCATCCTGCAGTGCCATTCCATGTGTCATGGATGTGCAGGAAGGAGCAGGCTGTGCATTTCAGTCAGAACGACTTGTAAGTATTTTTAGTAAAAAAAAAATACATTTAATAAGGCACTTATGCTGTACAAACTGAATCAGAGCCATTACTGACTACAGCTCTGTTAACAGGCACCAACATTACAAGGGCACTAAAAATGGGTGAAAAAGCTGATAGTGTCCCTTTAACCCCTTTAGCCTCTTCACCACCACTCTGTCTTCCATGACTTTTTCCTGACTGTTACAGCTCCCTTCCTCCCTCCTGTTAATCCCCACCCCCACAATCTGGTAAAGGTCCCTCCCCTTCCCTGGTAAATATCGAACAAAAGTTTTGGTTCCTTATCTCTGCTTTGCCCTCATCCCCTTCCTCCCAGCCATCCCCTTTCTCCAAGACCATGATTTACCTCCCTGACTTTGCATTTTACCAGGTATACTGACATAACTCCTTTTTCCCCAGTTTCACTTTTCTTCCTATTTTGAGCTCTGTCTCAATCTTAGAATTTCTGATCTTTCTAGTGGACTCCCTAGTTGCCCCTATAAATTAAGCAAGCAAAGCAATGATGAAAGCCATGTCTGAGGTGGCACTTAAGACTGTAGAAAAGTGTGGGGGAAATGATAAGGCCTTCTTTGGTAATTCATGGAATGAAGAAAGAACAAAGGAGAAAAGAGAGGTTAGAAAAGAGGGAATACAGAGGGTAAAAACAAGGGTGAGAAATGGGTGGAGGATGATGGGTTGAAAGTTGTTATTCTGAATGAATACTTCTTCTGGGTCATCACAGTTATGGAAGAGTGCCACAGTCAACAGGCAGCTTCTAGGTTGCTTGGAAAACAAATATGGCAATTGGTAGTATTACAGAGGAAATGGTGATGAAAGGACTGAAAGAGCTGAATGTGGGTATGTCCCTGAAGTCAAATGGGCAGCACCAACAGATGTATGGGGAGTTGTGGTAGGCTCTGGCAGCTCCCCCTACAGACCTATTCAACTGCTTGACTAAGACAGGTGCAGTCCTCAAGGACTCAAGATTAGCAGACGTTCTTCTGCACAGGAGTAGTGACAGTGGAGGCCAGGAGAATTATAGACTAGATAGCCTGACTTCCATTTTAAGGAAGCTCCTAGAAACTATAACTAAGGAGAAGGTGGTTGGCTTCATGGAGTCCCATGAACTCCAGGACCACAAGCAGCATGACTTTGTGAAAGGGAGGTCCTGTCAGAGGAACTGTATTGATTTCTTCAGTGCTGTGTCACAAGTGTTGGATATGGATTAAGCATCACATTCTTTACCTGGAATTAAGCATGGTCTTTGACTTTTTGCCCACTGAAGGCTAGTATTGAAATTGGGGAACTTGGGTATTATGGAGAAAGTCACTAAATGGATGGGAAATTGGCTAGAAGGGAGAACCAAAAGGGTAGTATTAAATGGTACATATTCTGAGGCAGGGGAGTAATGAGTGGGGTGCCATAATGGTCAGTCCTGGACCTGGTACTCTTTAATCTGTTAATCTGTGACATTGGAGAAGGGATCTAGGTCAAGAAGAGTCTATTTGAGGAATAGGGTGGATAGTGAGGAGAGAGGAGGGCATAAGGGAGTTGAAAAAAGACCTGAGAAAATTGGAAAGGTGATCCAAAGTCTGGCAACTAAAATTTAGTGCCAAAAAGTGCAAGGTTATGCACTTGGGGAAGGAGAATCCCAGGACTGAGTATTAGATGGGGAAAGTACAACAGGAGCAGACCATGGAGGAGAAAGATTCAGGGGTTATAATTAGTGATCGCCTCAAGATGTCTCGCCAGTATAACAGTCATAAGGGAAAAGTGCCACTGTATCACTCCGTGTCATTCCCCCACCTACAGTACTGTGTCCAGTTTTGGAGACCACACCTCGGAAGGAATATAGACAGGGTGAAGGCAATCAAGAGGAAGGCAACTCTGATGATACAGGGTTTGCATGGGAAGCCCTATGAGGAAAGACTGAGAGATCTCAACATGTACACACTGGAAGAGAAGCAAGAGAGAAGAGACATGATTGAGATCCACAAGTACCTCACAGGGGAGAAAAGGGTGCAGGTTGGGAGCCTCTTTCAAATGAAGACCAGCACCAGGACCAGGGGGCATGCAATGAAGCTGGAGCGAGGGAAGTTCAGGAGAGATGTGAGGAAACATTTCTTCACTTAAAGGGTGGTAGACACCTGGAATAAACTGCCAGCTGAGGTGGTGGAGACTAGAATGGTTGGGAATGGGTGGGTTTCAAGCATGTATGGGATAAACAAGGGTATATCAAAACAGAAGCAGGGAGTGAATGTGATCACTGGAGACTAAGCTAGGGTCTGCAGATTTAGAATAGGCAGGGAACATTTGATCAGACTGGGTGGGCCAAGCAGTCCTCTTCTACCAACAAATTCTATGTTTCTATGTTCCTAAGCTAGCAGGATGCTAAGATGCTTTGGCAGAGCCTTCTCAAGCAGGAAGAAGGAAGTGATCTTACCCCGTACTAGCCATTACAGAGGCTACACCTAGAATACTATGCACCATTCCGGAACCCTTCACAATAAAAGAACAAGGACAACAAGGAGAAGCTCATTAGGAAATACAGTTTGGGTTTTCATTGCTATGCTGATGATGCCCAACTGTATCTTTCCTTGGCCCCTGGAACATCCAATGTGGCAGAAATGCTAAACAACTGCCTTGCTGAGATCACTAATTGGATGGCCTCCAGCTGGTTGCGACTGAACCCCAATAAGATGGAAGTACTGATGGTGGAGTCAAACAGAAGGCATAATAGGATGGCCTTTGGCACAGCCAAGGGATTTTCCTGGGGACTGTGCCATTCAAGGCCTCCTCTAGGGTGTGTGATCTTAGTATGACCTTTGACAGCAGACGGACCTTTGAATCTCAGGTGTCATCCATTGTCCAGACCAGCTTTTACCATCTCAGGAATATCGCCAGGATCAGACCCCTTATTCCACCCCTGGACCTCCCCACCTTAGTGCATGTCTTCATGACATCAAGGCTTGACTGCTGTTATGCACTCTACCTCAAGGTCTCAGGAGGTACCCTCCACAGGCTGCAGCTAGTGCAGAATGCAGCCACCAGGTTGTTGATGGGGCAGTCGAAATACTGCCACATCACCCCGGTGCTGTGTGAATTGCAGTGGCTGCTGGTCAGGTGGAGGATCCTCTTCAAGGTGGGCTTGCTCACCTTTAAGGCCCTACATGGGCTGGGCCCTGGATATTTGGCTGACTTTCTTGCACCTGCTACCTTGGCTCGCTCCCTCCTTTCCTCCTCTAGGGCCTCCTCATGGTTCCCAGGACGAGGTTAAAAACTGACAGTGACAGAGCCTTTAGTGTCGCCGGCCCTGTCCTGTGGAACTTCCTGCCACCATCTGTAAGGGAGGCCCCTTAAGTTGAAGTATTTAAGGCCTGCCTCAAGACCCTCCTGTTCAGTCAGGCCTTTCCGGACACTGTCTGTTGTTTTTAATCCTGGGATTGTCCCTAGTGACTGTTCTTAGTTTGAGCTTTATTTATTTTACTCTTTAGGCTTTGTTGCAATTTATTTATTTATTTATCTGTTGCGTAATTTATTATTAGTTTGAATTTATATACGGCGCCCAGAGCATCTGGGATTGGGTGCCTTGAAAAATAAAATTTGCCTTGCCTAATGTTAGGCCAAAAGAGGGAAACAAAAATGATCCACTGCCTGCAGGGGAGAACTTATGGGGAAAAGACTGGATGATGTCAATATAAACTCATTAGAATATGTACCTGATAGAAGTAGCAGCAGCTATTTTGGGGAGGAGGAGGACAGAACAGGTGAGATTGTAAAAAAAAAAGACAGTCTGTAGTTCTTAAAACAAAATTAAGAGGCCAGAAAAGCATGGTAAAATACAATCCCTTAAAAACAGCTGAGAAGGAGAAGACAAGAAGTACTTCAGTAGAGACAGATAAGTTGAAGGTATTGGTCCAAGAGCCATTTGAGGCACCTTAACTGCTGCTGATGAAGGTACATATAGAAAAACAAGATAATGGTAGTCACCCCAATTACTGAACCAAAGAGTGCCATTTAACAAGTCCAAGCCAGTGGTGTCGGACTTCCTTATAGCTGACAAAGAATAGCAGACACATGTGGTGTGCCTATTGTGTAAGGACAAGCTTAGTTGAGCTAAGGACAGCACACAGATGGAAGCATCTACCATCAAAAGGTATTTACATAAGTTTCATAGATCTCAGTATGAGAAGTGATGCTAACTTATGACATTAGCACCACATAGAAACATAAACATTTTTGGAAAGAAGACTTGGTGGTCTGTCTACTCTGCCAGTTCCTACCTAAGTCCTTGCCAGCCTAGCATTGGCCTGGTATTAAGTAAATTAATCATTCCTCATGTCCGCTCAGGCAAATCCCCACCCTGTCAATCCCACCCCCTTTCGTCTTCACTAATCCCATGTGTCTATCCCATGCTTTTTTGAAACCTGCATTTGTTTTGACACTGACCAGCTCCTCAGGTAGATGGTTTCACTTTTCCAGCACCCTCTACATTAAGAAATATTTCCTCACATCCCTCCTAAATTCTCACCCTGTCAGCTTATATAACTAACCTTAAATAGTTACTTGCAGTCCACCCCATTTATATCTTTCAGATACTTGGATGTTTCAAAAATGGGCCATCTCTCTCCTGGTCTACTCATAATCACTGTCTCTGACCCCCCCCCGACACCCCCAGTTCCTCCTTCTCCTCCCTACTCCACTTCCTGTGCTTGCTGCCCTTGTTTGCCTTTTTAAACTATTATTACTCGATCCCCATTTCATAATGCCATCATGTGTGGGACCTACATTGTATGATACTTTAGGGGCTGTTTGTTCAGTATCCACACTATCCATTAAGGGGCTCTGGATAACATAGCTCTGCTTTGGGTTTTCTTTTTTGCTTCTTGGTGGTTCAATGCACCATCTCCTTTTCCTTCCTGGTGCTCCTTTGCTGCTTCACTACAGCAATGTTCCCAGCCAGCAACCACTTGCTGCCCTCTGCCCAGGCTTCCAGGTCAGGCACAACTAAGCCTGATGCACACTAATGCTATACTTTTTGTGAGATTGAAGAAACGTTTCTAGCTGTGTCACAGTGGATGCGACAGTTACTTCCCCTCCCCTGTTGACTTAAACAAGGTTGAGGAGCCTGGGTTGATGACTGAGTGGGTTGTACTGATGTCTTCAATAAATTGCATGGTGCCCCACCCAGATAAATGTTTAAGGGGGCCTGGTGTCAGTATGGTGCAACCCCCTGGAATGCCGTACTTTCTTACCTCCCCATGGTAGCACCCCATCTGTAAACCAATGCAGTGCAATAGCAGTTCCTCAACAATCAGGCTACTTTCTGTGTCCATATGCAATATATTACATTTTTAGCTTTTGTAATAAGTGATAATGTTTGTAGTAACTTGATGAATGTATGAAAGAGTATCACGTGGTAATGGTTGTAGAAACTTGATGAATGTATAAAAAAAGTATTACTTACATTGTTTGATGTAATATAATTGTGCAGGACAACTTTGAAAATAGGGACTTGCAGGTCCTAGGAGTTTGTTGAAAAATAAAGCTTGTACTGCTACTACTACTACTTATACTCTATACCAAAATAATGCCCAGATGGTTCCACCACTTTACATCGTCAGCAATGCTGCCAACATCTCCCACAGTGACAGGAACAATGCCAACTGTTGGTGGCATTGCTCCAGTCAGGAGAAAGTCTTTTTCTGCAAGGGGCTTTGCCCCCCGCACCCTCCCATCTCTAAATATACAACTCCAAGTCAGAGTTGTTTCAGGAATGGGGGCAGAACACCAGGAGTTGCAGTGCCATTGTACAGCACACCACCACAGCGACTTGGTGAGATTCGATACTGCGGTGGTGTTCGCTGTGAAATTGTTGCTGTTGTGGGGTGATACCTGCCCAGTTAAGGCTTTACACAACAAAATAACAACAAACTTTATTTGGGAACTGTGAGGCCCTAAATGTGAGAAAAAGGGGAATGGTTAGACACAAGGTAATGTTGCAATCTGGCTTGCTCTTCAATGCCCTGCTAGGCCCAGCCTACGTATGAAGGACCTGCTTTTCCACATTTACTGACGCTTCCTCGACAACCTTACCATGACCAACACTACAGTGACAACAGCGCCAGGTCCCTGTAGTGTTGGTGTGGGACCCCTGCACTGCTTTCTGGGGATACTGCACCCCCTCCCTGAAACAACTCCAACTCAGAGTTGATTATTTAAGTAGTAGGGGGGTGCAGGGGGTGAAGCCCCCCAAAGAAAACACAGATAGATATGACTCCCTTTATGCCTACTGCAAATGCAGTCGACATAAAGGAGTCACTTTAACATTGGTTGACAATGAAATTGTTGACCAACTGTCATAGATCCCTTTTCCATAGTTTCCTAGGTGCAGCAAACTAATATTGGTTATTAATAATAATAGCTTTATTTATATAAAGCACAATTCAAAGAGTATCAAAACGCTTTTACAAAAAACGAAAAATATAAAGCCAATTAAAACATCCTAATCTATGACCTAGTAATCAGAGTAAGCCAGAGAAAATAAATAAGTTTTGAGAGCCGATTTAAAGCTCTTCACAGTCAGGCACCCCCTTATCCAGCGAGGTAGAGAATTCCACAGGGTAGGAGCCATGAAGCAAATGCACAAGCTCCAGAGTTCTTCAAATGAACCCTGGGAATCTCTAGCAATCCCTCCTCGACGGAGCAGAGTGATCAGAGGGGGCAGTAGAGACAAAAGAGATCTTGCAGGTAACTCAGTTCCTGTCCGTGTAGGGTCTTGTAGGTTAGTAAGCCAACCTTGAAGGTGATCCACCACTGAGCCAGCAGCCAGTGCAGATCGTGCAGACCAGGTGTGATATGGTAAGATCTTGAAAGCCCAATCAACAACCTGGCTGCAGCATTCTGCACCAGCAGTAAGTGGCGGATATCAAGCCCCGGAAGCCCTAGGTAAAGGGCATTACAATAATCAAGGTGGGAGGTCACAAAGGCGTGGACCAAAGTTGAAAGATCACCGGGCAGAACTAGGTGCTTAATCCGGGTGATATTCCTCAGATGAAAGAATGAAGTCATGATGATGGATGACAACTGAGACTTCAGGGTCAACCCCTCATCAAAAATAACATCCAGACTCCGCACCTGAGTATGTCAGCTGACAGCCCCCAAGCATGAGCCCAGAGGCCCACTCTGCCGATGACCTCTCTACCCATCAACCTGGGTCCACCACCAAAACCTCAGTCTTGTCCGGATTCAGCCTCAGCCAGTTGGCACTCATCCAGCCCTGGATCTTGGCGAGGCAGTTGTTAAACACCAAGACCACATCATCTTGGTCAGGCACAAAGGACATGTATAGTTGAGTATCATCTGCATAGCAGTGAAAACTCAAACTATACCACCTCACAATGTCTCCTAACAGCAGCATGTACACCGCAAATAACAGGCGAAAGCACAGAGACCTGGGGAGCCCCACATGGTAGTGAGAATGCATCAGAGGAATAAATTCCCAATGTAACTCTCTGAGATCTCCCCATGAGGAATGAATGGAACCACCTGAGGACTGTACCCAACTGTCCACAGATCACCTGCAGGTGCTCCAGCAAAACACCATGATCCACGGTGTCAAACGCTGCAGAGAGATCAAGAAGGACTAAGATGGTACGAGTCCATTGATCTCTCACTATCAGGAGATCATTGAGCACCTGAACCAGGGCGGTCTCAGTGCTATGCCTCTTCCTAAATCCTGACTGGAGAGGATCGTAGATGTCATGGATGGTAAGATGATCGTCCAGCTGCAGCGTGACCACCTTCTCAATAACCTTGCCCACAAAAGGCAGGTTAAAGACTGGTCTGTAGTTGGCAAGGCTGTCAGGGTCAAGAAAAGATTTCTTAAGGACAGGTGTAACCACCACCTCCTTCACGGAGTCAGGAAACTCACCCATCTCAAGCGACCTCCGGACTATCTCAGCCAGGACCTGGCTGATGACCTTAACACACCCCACAAGGAGGCACATTGGGCCCGGGTCCAAACAGAAGGTTGGCCACATACTCTGGATGATACCTATGACATCCACAATTGCCTGCTGGATGTAAGCCGACCAACAAAACCGTGGTTCTGCAGCTTCTAACCAATCACTGCCCCGCCCATTGGAGCTAGCTGAGTGGATTTTTGACCTGATGTCAGCAACCTTATCCTCAAAGAAGCAGGCAAACTCATTACACTTATCCTGTGACAATGCTCTCCAAACTTGTAGACAGGCTGTATTGCACAGTCTGTCTACCATTCAGAAGAGCTGAGCAGGTCAATTCTCTGCAGCGGTGATCTCCCCGGACAGGAATACTGCCTACTTACATGAGATCGCTGATTGATAGTCCAAATAATGGGCCATCAATCTATGCCTGCTGGCATCCAGGCCAGATTTCCGCTAGCGACGCTCCATCCTTTGCCCCTCTCTCCTCATCTCCCTCAAATTCCCATCAAATCAGGGGGATGGAGGGTGGAGGGAGAGGGGGCGAACATGAACAGGAGCAATGGAATCCAGAGCCACAACCACCACCATGTTATAAGCTTGTAGTTACCAATGACTATTCCTTAAATGCTATTTCAGACTCAGCCCTCCAAACAGTACCTTCCACTACACCGCACACTGCACAGTACTGTAGATTTCTCCTGCCAGCCTCTACTGGGCAGTGCCACCCTCTTCTCCACTGGTGCCAGTGGATAACTCTTTGAATCTATTACGACGATTCTAGTGCTTCGCAGGCTACCCAGCCATGGAAACAAAGTAGGTCCAATGATGTTGCACAAAGTTGGCTGGCAGTAGTGTACATAAACATTCATACAATATTTGCAAATTAAAACCTGGCTCAAGGGCCTTAAATATCTAAACAAATTATTTAAAGCCAATAAAGGCTTTCCAAGTATTTTACAAAAGGATGCAGGAGGCTGCAGAGCAAGACCTGAATTTACTCATAGTTTCACAGACCAGGGTATCTTTCCCAATGTGCAGGGGTGATGGTGCAATTCTCAGCAAGTCCCTCTCTGGCTGCTTTCACTCCACTTCTGCTATCTCACTGTAGTCTGTGGTGGTGTTCTGTGTCGCAGGGCTTTGGCTACCCTATCAATGTTTTTCAAGGGCTCTCCTGGCTTCAGCAGGTGGTCATCAACCTTTTCTTTTGTCATGCAACTTAATCTATGAACCCAGGGACTACATGTCCAACACACCATATCCTGGCATTGAGTCCCTAATATGTGATAATAACCTATGCCTTGCTGTAGCACTAGCCAGCCAGCTTCCCAGACTGACTGCTGAGTCTTCATGCCAACTTTATCAGAGCTGAAACACAGAAGATTCGCTCATTCCAACTGCAACTCTTAGCTCCTGCTCTCATGCTGCTGTAGTATTCAGTTACTTCCTTTATGTAGAAAGAGTTATGTTCCTCACTTTTTGCTCTGCCTCTTCAGTCAGACAAGCAGTCTGCTCCTGCATTCACCTGTCTGCATCTCCTTGCAGTCACTTGCAGAATAACCAGGCTTGGAAATAGCCCCTGTTGTTCAGTCAGGGCTCTCAGTTCACCAGTGATCCTAGCTGTCAGTCCATCTGTGGCCAGGCTGGAGGTCCAACACTCAAAAGTGAATTGGTCCAGAAAGTCATACCCAAATTTCTCCCATCCTCCAGTGTCGTAGGGGTTCCTTGTGGATCCTCTTTAGGCTTTGCAGCCTGACTGGTTAGTGGTGCAACCCCTGACCCCTGTTGCTGTGGATAAGGGGTCAGGGTGCACAAAGATGGTAGTGCCCTGTGTTGGCTGTGGGGCACTGGCCTCATATTTCTGTATTTTAAATGGGCTACTGCCCTAAAATACTATTCTCTGCTCCTGATGTTCTGCTTATAGTTTAATGTAGCATCAAGTTCAATCATGCTGTCTGCTGTGGGATCTCCCAGTTGATGCAAGTGTCAGTCACTGTCAGCTGCAGATGGTGGTGCCTTTGGTGTGTAGTGAGAGGTGCTGGCATGCTGGCACAGAACCACTAGAGAAACCAGTGCTCCACTCTATTCTGCCGCACTACTCTGGCACTCTGCTACAAGGTCAAAGTCACCGGGGGGCAGCAGGAGAGAGCAAGTAAAAACTGCAACAGTTTGCTGAGACTCTGCAGAACCAGATAATCCCCACATTTAGGGAGGACTAAACCTTTATTTGTGAATTAATTTTTTATTATTGTGTCCTTAAAAGGAAAAAGAGCCAACTAGTAGCAGGCACTCACTGGCTGCCAACTGACACCAATGTGTTGGATTCCACCTGCTGCTCAGGTTTCCAGTCTCTCCCTATATTCTAAAGGGCAGACACCTGCGACTATGGATTTGACACACTAATGCTCTACTTCTAGTAAACGTGAAAAAAAATATTTGCAAAAATATATAGTGAAATATGTTTCAGCAAAAAAAGTGCTAACTAGTTGTAGGTACTGGAAAGCTGTCAATTGACACTAACATACTGGCTGCTGCTCACTGCTCAGGCTTCCAGTTTCTCATTCACTCTACATGGCAAGTGTAACTGAGCCTGATACTTGCAAATGCTGTACTCCGAGTGAACTTGAAGAAAATTTTTGTCAAATAAAATTACCTTTTTATGTTGATTGCGTGCAGCGCAAGAAACATATTGGCACAGCTTGCTGAGAAGCAGGCTGTGGAGGCACGGCACTGTTGTGGCCAATGCCCCCACAGCCTGCAAAGGCTTGTCCCGCTTCCCCAATGCTGTGGCATGCTGCTGATGACACAAGTTTGGAACGTTTGCACCAACTTGTGACAAATCAGTCGCTGCAATCCTCGTCATTGCTGCGTCAGCTATCCGCTGCAATGAGGGAGCGACCCGTCATTGCAGGATGGATCTAGCAAGCCTGATATTGTTTGTGAACAGGGCGGTGGGATGCCGCCACATTCACAAACAATATAACCCCCTCCCCCACCATGTTTATGTGCCAACGGGGGCCCCAATCCCCATCAGCTTTGGTGCCCGCTTGTTCATTTTGACGATGGGGGAGTTTACTCCCCGTCGGCATTCTGTAACCCGAGCTTTCATTTTCTGCCGGCAGGGTGCCCAATCCTGTCAGCATAATGTGAGCCCCCTTTGTTGTGTGCCGACGGGGTGCCCAATCCCATCTGCTACTGCTGCCTCCCCAAAACAATAGTCAGGTGGCACACTAGGTGCCCACCCCAGCGTGCCTAATGCCCCTGTAAAGAGAAAACCATCCCCAAAAGTTTTTATTTGTTTTAAACCTGTAAGAAAGAAACTGTCCTTCCCCTCCCACATCCCACACCCACCAACTGCACACCCTGCATCCCCACCCCATACTTACCTCCAGACTCAGTGACAATGATTCGCTGGGCGTGGAACACGTCTGCACTCTTCAAAAGCCGACTGCGAACTAAGGAAATGCCGGTAAGCTGTATAATGTAATGAATAGGGTGTTTTCAACTTTAGTGCATAACTCGGGCATTTTTGGGTATTTTTTTCACCAAATTTTCAACAATGGGTTTTTGGGACCCCTCCTCATGAATGCTTGAACTCTCATGGCGTTAATCGGCCCCGAAAGGTGATTTTGCGGTCAGTGCATGGAATCACCTTTGGGGGCTGATTAACTAAATGACAGTGCCAGTGTTCATGAGGTGGGCTCTCAGAAAGCCTATGTTGCAAGTTTGGTGGAAAAAATCCAAAAAATGACTGTTTTACGAGAGTGCACTGCGCAGTTGCTACACACGCTCGTAACTTCGTGAATTTGCAATATTTTCATGCCAGATTTTCAACATTGGCATTTTCTCACACCTCCTTGTGAACAGTATAGCTGTCATTGTTCATATCCTGGTGGAAATGTGTTTTCGCACTTCCGGCGCAGAATAGCACGGTCGCTGTGGGAAATCAGTGTTCGGGACAGATTAAGAAAATGACAGTGACACTGTTCATGAGTAGAGGTCCTGAAATGGCTATGTTGAAAATTTGGTGATGATAACCCATCAAATGACTGTGTTACAAGTGTGTGTTGCACACTTTCCACACACCCTTGTAACTTTGCAGATTTGTATTATTGTCATGCCAGATTTTCAACAGTGGCATTTTTTCACACCTCCTTATGAGCAGTACAGCTGTCATTTTTCACATCCTGACTGATATGTGGTTTCACACTTGCGGCACAGAATAACGCTGTCGCTGTGGGAAATCAGTGTTTGGGACAGAGTAAGAAAATGACAGCAGCACTGTTCATGAGCAGAGGTCCTAAAATCCCTATGTTGAAAATTTGGTGACAAAAGTCCATAACATGACTGTGTTACAAGCGTGCGTTCAACTGTTTCCACGCACCCTTGTAACTTCGCAAATGTGTAATATTTTCACTCCACATTTTCAACAGTGGCATTCTTTCACACCTCCTTATGAACAGTACAGCTGTTGTTTTCCACATCAAGGCTAAAATGTGTTTTTGCACTCCTGACGGAGAATAGCATGGTCACTGTGGGACATCAGAGTTTGGGACAGATTAAGATCAAACGAGTGAGGGGGGAGTGACCGTGCTCAACTGAGCTCTGTCGGGACTGCTCTGGATTTGTTTATGGGCAGAAAAAGGCCCCAAAGCAAGAGGCCAGTACAAAAGGGCAGCCTGCAGTACTTGGAGAAACAGAACGAGAGAGCGAGTGAGGGAGGGGGAGTGAGCGAACTCACCAGAGCACTGTCAGGACTGCTGCGGATTTCTTTGTGGGCAGAAAAAGGCGTCAATGCAGGCAGGGGCCCAGTAGAAAAGGCCAGCCTGCAGTGGTGGGAGAAACAGTATGAGTGAGTGGGACAGGGGGATTGAGTGAGCTCAACGGAACTGTAAAGCGTGCGTTCAACTCTTTCCACGTACCCATGTAACTTCAGAAATGTGTAATATTTTCACGCCACATTTTCAACAGTGGCATTCTTTCACACCTCCTTATGAACAGTACAGCTATCATTTTCCACATCAAGGCTAAAATATGTTTTTGCACTCCTGACGGAGAATAGCATGGTCGCTGCGGGACATCAGTGTTTGGGACAGATTAAGATCGAACGAGTGAGGGGGGGAGTGACCGTGCTCAACTGAGCTCTGTCGGGACTGCTCTGGATTTGTTTATGGGCAGAAAAAGGCCCCAATGCAAGAGGACAGTACAAAAGGGCAGCCTGCAGCACTGGGAGAAACAGAACGAGGGAGCGAATGAGGGAGGGGGAGTGAGCGAACAAACTGGAGCGCTGTCAGGACTGCTGCAGATTTCTTTGTGGGCAGAAAAAGGTGTCAATGCAGGCAGGGGCCCCTTGGAAAAGGCCAGCCTGCAGCAGTGGGAGAAACTGTACAAGTGAGTGAAACAGGGGGACTGAGTGAGCTCAATGGAGCTCTATCAGGACTGCTGCAGATTTCTTTGTGGGCAGAAAAAGGCGCCAGTGCAGGCAGGAGCCCTGTACAAAAGGGCCGCTTGCAGCGCCAAGACAAACAGAATGAGCACATGACAGAGGGAGACTGAGCAACCTCAATGGAGCTTTGTCGGTACAGCTGTGGATTTCTTTGTGGACAAAGGTGCAAATACAGCCAGGAGCCCCACACACAAGTGCAGCCTGCATTGCCAAGACAAACAGAATGAGTGAGTGACAGAGTGGTAGTGAGCAAGCTCAACGGAGCTTAATTGTGACTGTTGCAGATTTCTTTGTGGCCATAAAATGCGGCAACACAGGCAGAAGCCCAGTACAAAAGGCCAGCTTGTAATGCGGGCAGAAACAGAGTGAGTGAGTGAGAGAGGGTGAGTGAGCGAGCTCAATGGAGCTGTGTCAGGATTGCTTCAGATTTCTTTCTGCCCAGAACAAGCCACCAATGCAGGCAGGAGCCCAATTACAAAAGGGCAGCCTGCAGCGGCAGGAGACATAGGATGAGCGAGTGAGGGAGGGGGAGTGAGTGAGCTCAGCGGAGCTCTATTGGGACTGCTGCAGATCTGTTTTTGGGCAGAAAAAGGCAGCAATGCACGCAGGGGCCCAATACAAAATGGCAACCTGCAATGGTGGGAAAACCAGAATGAGCAACTGAGAGAGGGGGAATGAGCGAGCTCAACGGAGCTGTATTGTAACTGCTGCAAATTTCTTTGGGAGCAGCAGAAGGCGGCAACACAGGCAGGAGCCCAATAGAAAAGGGTAGCGTGCAACGCCGGCAGACATGGAATGAGTGAGTGAGAGAAGCGGAGTGAGCAAGCTCAACAGAGCTTTGTCAGGACTGCTGCAGATTTCTTTGTGGGCAGAAAAAGGCACCAACACAGGCAGGAGCCCAGTACAAAAGGGCAGACTGCAGCACCAGGAGAAACAGAATGAGTGACACAGAGAGAGTGAGCGACCTCAATGGAGCTCTGTCGGGACAGCTCTGGATTTCCTTGTGGGCAGAAAAAGGTGCCAACACAGGCAGGAGCCCAGTGCAAAAGGGCAGCCTGCAGCACCAGGAGAAACACAATGAGCAAGTGAGAGAGGGGGAGTGACCGAGCTCAATGGAGCTCTATCATGACTGCTGCGGATATCTTTGTCAGCAAAAAAAGGTGGCAATGCAGGCAGAAGCCCAGTGCAAAAGGCCAGCCTGCAACGCCAGCAGAAATGGAATGAGTCAGTGAGAGAGGGGGACTCAGCAGGCACAAAAGACCTGTGTTGGGACTGCAGCAGATTTCTTTGTGGGCAGAAAAAGCCACCAACAGAGGCAGGAGCCCAGTACAAAAGGGCAGCCTGCAGCGCCTGGAGAAACAGAATGAGCAAGTGAGAGAGGGGGAGTAAGCCACCTCAACGCAGCTCTGTTGGGACAGCTGTGGATTTCATAGTGGGCAGAACAAGGTGCCAATGCAGGCAGGAGCCCAGTGCAAAAAAACAGCCTGCAGCACTGGGAGAAACAGACTGAGCGAGTGACAGAGGGGCAATGAGCGAGCTCAACACACCAACATAATCAACATTCGGCATTGACAAATGCTTGTTTTTATTTAGTTTCTGCAAATTGAAAGTGCCAATTAATAGCAGGTACTGGCTTACTTGCTACCCACTTCCCTGGCTCCCAGTCTTTCCCTTTGCTCTACCCAAAGCCTCTGGGAGTCTTTGCCCAGCAGACTCCCCTCCCCTCCTCCCAAGTCCCATCCATGCTCTACCACCTGGCCTCAGGAGGCTGCTATACAGTCTGGGGCAACCGCACTCAAGTGTTAACCAGGGGGTGCAGCTAAAGAGGTCATTAACCCCTGAATCCTCACTGTCAAAAACCAAAAATAACTGCACTGCAATACAAAGGCTTTTCAAGGGGACCTTTCTGGAGAAACGCTGGGGCATTTGCTTCCATTGGTGACTGGCCTTGCTCAGCATTTGTAATTTTTATATCAAGTTACTGTTGTAAAGCTAAATATGTTAGGATATTCCCCTGAGCCTTTTTTCTGATACTTTCCTTAGAGTGCAGCTATTTTTGTTTTTTGATTGCTACACTGCTTGGCCTAACACACACCAAGTAAAACATTGTTTTTCGTTGCTTTTATGTTGGATTTTCCTGAAGAAAAAATTTTTCATCTGTTGTTTCTTTATAAGACAAGAGTTTCATCAAATGTCATTTTTAAGCCAAAAACTTAGCTACACTACAGAAGGTACTACAATCAGAAGTCCTAGTCTACAGTACCTATCTATCAGCCTGATGCCTGACTCGCAAGGCAACTCCCTCCCTGCAGCTGAATGCCAAGCTGACACCTAACTGAGGCTGTGTACCATTTGATTGCCTCTCTCATTATCTCAATAATGCCCAAACTGCAGTTTATTCACCTGTTTACCCATTTGACTAGTCTTGTCCGTACAATTCGAACAAGTCAAGCTAAGCATTTGCTTTGTGGCCCAAACATTTATAAGAGTCAATGAAAATCAAAACCACAAAGTCTGACCTCTCCATTTCACCTGAACATGCAACTCCAGATGTTTCCAATGCTGCATTTCTTTTCTTATTATGTTTGCTTGCACGCATGTGCAAGAAACATAGTGCGACGATCCAAAATGCAGTGCCGTACAGTTGAAAGGGAGAGCACCGCTGAGTGAGCAGCACTCCCTCCCAATACACACAGACACAGGCGCGCACGCATATGCATGCTCATGCGCCCTACCTCCCCACACGCACACACTGTATGGCTGATGGGTGCCCAATCCCCTGTCACCCCACTGTCCCCCACAGTCTGTATGGCTGACAGGTGCCCAACTCTGGCCGGGCTCTACTGTTCCCCCCCAGACTATCGAGTGCCACGCTGGGAGCCCATCCCAATGTGGCAACAGATCCTATGGCTGACGGGGGTGCCCAATCCCCCATCGGCTCCACTGCCCCCCCAACAACCTTCCAGCTGCCATGCTGAGAGCCCACTAGCGTGGCAAATGTCCCGTGAGTCAAATCAAAAAAAAAACTGAAAGAAAAAACCTTCTCTCGCTGCTGTTCCTCACCCCCCTCCCACCCACTGAGCACCCTGCCTCCACACCCCACCTCGCCATACTTACCTCCGAGCTCGAAAGGATGATCTTCGTGGACCAGGAATATGTCTGCACTCTTCAAAGCCGACTCACTAACTGAGGAAATGCCGTAAGCTGTATAATGTAATGAATAGGGTTTTTTCAACTTTGCTGCATATCTCAGGCATTTTTTGGAATTTTGGCACCAAATTTCCAACATGGGGTTTTTGGGACCCCTCCTGATGAATTCTGTCACTGTCATGGCGTTAATCTGGCCCAAAGGGTGATTTCGCGACCACTGCATGAAATCACCTTTTGGGACCGATTAATGAAATGACAGTGCCAGTGTTCATAAGGTGGGCTCTCAAAAAGCCTATGTTGAAAATTTTGTAAAAAAATTCCTAAAAATGACTGTTTTACGAGCGTGCGTTGCGCTGTTCCTATGCACGCTCATAGGTTCACAAATTTTCAATGTTTTCTCTCCAGATTTTCAACATTGCCATTTGACCATACTTCCTTATGAAAAGTATGCTGTCATTTTTCACATCTCACCCAAAATGTGTTTCCGTGCATGTAGCGCACAATGGCGCAGTCAGTGTGTGAAATCAATGTTCGGGACACATTAAGAAAATCACAGTGACACTGTTCATGAGCAGAGGTGTTAAAATGGCTATGTTAAAAATTTGGTGAAAAAATTCCCAAAAATGACTATTTTATGAGCATGCGTTGCACTGTTCCTACGCACGCCCGTAAGTTTGTGAATTTTCAATATTTTCTCTCCAGATTTTCAACATTGCCATTTTACCATACCTCCTTATGAGCAGTACAGCTGCCATTTCTCACTTCTCACCCAAAATGTGTTTCCTTGCATGTAGCGCACAATGGCGCAGTCGGTGTGCGAACTCAATGTATGGGAAACAGTAAGAAAATTACAGTCACACTGTTTGTGAGCAGAAGTGATAAAATGGCTATGTTAATAATTTTGTGAACAGATTCCTAAAAATGACAGTTTTACGAGCGTTTGTTGCGCTGATCCCACGCACGCTTATAAGCTATTTTGAAAATTTGGTGAAAAAATTCCTAAAAATGACTGAGTTACGAGTGAGCATTGTGCAGTTTCCATGCACCCTCGTAAGTTCATGAATTTGTAATATTTTCAGTCCAGATTTTCACCAGTGGCATTTTTCCACACTTCCTTATGAACAGTACAGCTGTCATTTTTCACAACATGGCCAAAATGTCTTTTCACACTTTCAGCAAGAAATGCATGGTCGCTGTGGGAAATCATTGTTCAGGACAGATAAAGAAAATCACAGTGACACTGTTCATGACCAGAGGTCCCAAAATGCCTGTGTTGACAATCTGCTGTAAACAATTCCCAAACTAATTACATTACGGGTGCATGTTGCACAGTTTCTACACATGCTCACGACTTCACCAGTTTTTTTTAATATTTTCATTGCAGATTTTCAACATTGCCATTTTTTACACCTCCCCATGAGCAGTACAGCTGTCATTTTTCACATCCTGTTCAGAATGTGTTTTTGCACCTGTGGTGACAAATGCCGTAATCACTCTGCAAAAGCAGCTTTCGGCTAACAAACTGATATTCCCACTGTTCATGAGGTGGGGGTCACAAAAAACCCATGTTGAAAATTTGGAGTGAAAATACCAACGAATGCCTGAGGCATTAGGGTTTCTAACCATAACACCCCACCCTGTAGAGAATGACAGGTATCAGGGCTGTGACTTGGGATTGTCACCTGCAATGCTCATACCATTCCACCCCCACCCACACCCACACCCTGCAGCCACTGAGAGGTATTGAGGTGTGCCTTGGACTCTTCAGCCCCAAATTTCACCCCATTCTCCTATAGCACCCATCTCACAATATTTCCTAATGGAATGGGGTGTGCATAAGGGCCAAAGACCTCAAGGCACACTGTGACACTTGTCGGTGTCTGCACGGTAGGGTGTGGTGAAATGGCATGGCCGCTATGCCTGATGACCCAAAGGCACAACCCAATGCCTGTCACTATCTGCAGGGTGGTGATGGGGTTAGCTTCAGTTCAATACTTCACTGCCATTCCTATTATGCAGCTCTGCAACTCCTACACTACCAATGCCAATGCCAGCAAGCAAACATTCAGCATTGACAAATGCTTGTTTTTCCAGAGGTCTCACAGTATTGCTACTTCAGCACTGGATGCAATCTGTCAATTTCTGTCATTTCTTTGTCAGGATTTCCCTAACTAGGTGATCCATCACTCATGACCCCACAAGGTTTTTTGTTTTCAGATCACTACCATGTCACTCCAAAACTGTATGAGCTGCAGCCTAGGAAAATAAAGTAGGCCCTTGATCACCAGAGGGCTACTGTACAGGCTGGACATGCCTGCACCCAGAGACCAACAGCTCCTCCTTTATGGAGTTCTATGATTCTGGAACTCTCTAGCACTTGCTGTGTCGCTTTTTACCTAGGTTTACCACCTGTTCTGATTTTATCAGGACAGTCCTTGTTTGGGGGGCTGTTTTCCTGACAAAACAAGAACGCAAAATGTTATTTTAAACTAGGGGAACTATGTTGTTAATTTCTTCTCAAAATTGCAAAAACAATGACTAAAAATTGTAGTTCCTTATTTTTCATTTGTTTGTCTTTGCTTTGTCAACTAGTAAGAATTCAACAAAGTTGCAGCACTGTAGCATTAGACCAGGGTCAGTTTACGAGCTTCAGAATCCAATCCTAAAGCCAGCATGGGGTCATGTTTGTCATACAAGTCAGGCACTCAGCTACCAGTAGGCTAAGCTACAAGCTGCCTGTCACTCACCTATATACACACACATAAACATGCACACATGCACACACAAACACACACACACACACGGGAGGTACCCAAAGACTGGAGGACAGCAGATGTAGTCCCCTTATACAAAAGTGGGAACAAAGAGGAAGCAGGGAACTACAGACCAGTCAGCCTCACCTCGGTAGTGGGAAAGATCATGGAAGCACTACTGAAGGAGAGATTGGTGGAACATCTGGTTGTCAATGGACTACAGGACCCAAGGCAGCATGGTTTCACCAGGGGAGGTCATGTCAGACCAACCTCATTGAATTTTTGACTGGGTGACTAGGGAGGTGGATCAGGGGAGGGCAGTGGACATGGCCTATCTGGACTTCAGCAAGGCCTTTGACACTGTGCCATAGAAGACTATTACACAAACTGGGGAATATGGGTGTGGGCAGGACAGTAGTGTGGTGGGTAGGTAACTGGCTGGGTGGCAGGACACACAGAGGGTGGTAAATGGCTGTCACTCCACAGAGGAAGAGTGACCAGTGGGGTACCACAGGATCAGTGCTGGGACCGGTCCTATTCAACATCTTCATCAGTGACATTGCACAGGATATAGAAGGCAGAATTTCACTGTTCGCTGATGACACAAAGCTCTGTAACAGAGTAGACACACCAGAGGGTGACAGAATGAGAAGGGACCTGCAGAAACTTGAAGAATGGTCAAGGGTTTGGCAGTTGAAATTCAATGCAAAAAGTGCAAGATAATGCATATGGGGCACAAAACCTGGCACAATATATCAGTTGGGGGGTGAGGATATAGCATGCACCAAGCAGGAAAGGGATCTTAGGGGTTGTCATCTCTGATGACCTCAAGGTAAAGGAAACAGTGTGACAAGGCATCAGGTAAAGCAAATAGGATGCTGGGATGTATAGGCAGGCATCACCAGCAGGAAAAGGGAGGTGGCATATTCCGCCATCAACACTAGTGAGGCCCCCACCTGGAGTACAGTGTACAGTTCTGGAAACCATACCTATGTAAGGACATAGACAGGGTAGAGAAGGTTCAGAGGAGGGCAACAAAGATGGTGCATGGGTTGCATCACAAATCCTATGAAGACAGGTTGAAGGAACTGAACATGTACTCCCTGGAGAGAGGGGAGGAAAGAGGGATATGATAGAGACATACAAGTATCTTACAGGAGGAACAGGGTGCAGGAAAACACTATTTTAAGTGAAAAAGATGTTTCAGGACTAGAGGGCATGGGATGAAGTTGGAGGAGGACGATTCAGAGGAAACATGAGAAAGAATTTCTTCACAGAACGGGTGGTGGACAAGTGGAACACCCTGCCAGAGGAAGTGGTGGGGGCTGAAACAATCACGGGATTTAAGAATGCATGGGATAGACATAAAGGAATTCTAGAGGTCAGGGGTAAGGGGAAATTGACTTCTAGGAAAACAAACTGAACTTACAAGCTCAAATGGGCAGACTAGGTGGGCCATAGGCCCTTATCTGCCGACACTGTCTATGTATCTATGTATCTATGTACTTGTTGATTGAGTGGCACATGCATTGACTGTAAAAGCAAGAGCTTTCACACCCCTCTAGGCAGAGGAATGGTGCAGCTGTGGGGACCCCACTATCAGGGTGGAGTACAGTAAGTAAAAGTGACACAAAATGGAAGAAGAAGAAGAAGAAGAAAAGAAAGAAAGAAAGAAAGAAAGAAAGAAAGAAAGAAAGAAAGAAATGAATGAATGAAAACAGTTGCAAAGGCTGACAATATATTTCAATGAAAAATTGCCATGCAAGACACCTGGGTTCAGGAGGGACCTGTATTTGTTAAAGCTTTTCTGGGACTTCCACTTTGGTCTACTTCCTGTATGGCAGCTTAGCTTTGGGGCTCCACTACAACCTGACCGAAATCCATTATAATCTGCAAATAAGAAAATCCATCCTGTCGACTAAACGCAGAATTACAGATTACCTGATGCTGACTAAACATAAAATGAAAGAAAATCACTCCAGAGGGTCGGGTAAGCAACAGAAAACACTGACAGACCCAGGCCCACGAGCAATGGCCCAACCAGCAATGGAAGCGTGGAACAGTGATTCCAAAACGGCAGGCCAAGAAGAGGAGGATTGCATTATAACATCTAAACAATTAAGCAATACATTAAAGCAAATGAATGAAACCTTGCTGCGCTTAGACAAAAATGTCTCCAGTCAAAAACAAGATATTGCTGATCTGGCACAGAGAGCGACAAGCTTAGAGACTACAATGTCAGACTATACACATACCACAGATACCCACAACACTGCACTTTTGGATCTCCATCAATGGGCAAACAAATTTGAACAAAAGTTGGAGGAGCTCGGAAAACAGAAACCGTCATAATAACATCCGCATTCACGGTTTACCAGAAGGTACAGAGTCCAGAAACATGGTTGCATTTTTGGACTCTTTTTCAAATTAGATCCTGAACCTCCCTGATGACAAAGTATTGAATATTATACGGGCTCACAGATCATTAATTCCCTGCCCTAGAGACCCGAAGGCAAGACCGTGCTCAATAGTACTAGCCTTCTTAGATTATAGGATAAAAGAAGAAATCCTAATGTTAGCTTGGGGAAAAAAGCAATCCATTTCAGCGATGTTCACCTTTATTTTGATCAGGATTACTCACCCCAACTCTTGCACAAAAGGAAACAGATTCTGGTGGTGGTGAAGATGCTACAGTAAAAAAAACACAAAGCGTTCATGGAGTATCCTGCCCAACTGAAAATATTAACAGAAAAGGGTCCCATTCGCTTTAATGAGCTGGAAGCTGCAGAAGAGTTTTTACATGCACTGGGTATCAGTATAACCCCACTATCCACAGAACAAAATCGGAAGCAGCTACAAAAAAAGAATTGGGCAATAGTAGGTCCCAAAAGTCATGGGGCGAGGGAGAATGGGGGCACTTCCACTCTGTGGAACTCAGTGGGAGCTAAGCAACATATGGACAGAAGCGTAGAACCCTCGGAGGTTCAAGGAGAACAGCACATCTCGGTTTCACCATCGTAGGACGTGCTAGAGACTGCAGGGGACACCTGAAAAGTTTTTAAATTTTCCGGTTTCAACAACACAACTAAACAGTTGGCTGGGACTATTAACAACATAACGGCAAGTCAATGAAAGGATGAGGAAACTTTATTAATGACTTTAATTTTCCTATATACGATGCATGGGATGGGTTTATTTAAATTTAAGAAAGATGTTCAAAAAACGGATGTTTATCTACAGGGGTGGGGCAGGGGCTGATCGATGTCCATTGGTGACGGGGGTGTTCTCTCTCCTGGGCTGCTGGTGGCTAGGGCATGGGAGGGACTTGAATCAGGGAGCCAAATACCTCATGGAGACATAGCATAGCAAGGAGCTGTGTGTTCCGTGGAGACGAAGCTACGATCCAAAAGTACACATGCTGGGCACAAGACTAGGGGCTAAATGGACCATACAGTGACTTAAATATCATTATGAACAAGTTAAATTGCAGAAGGTGTGGGTCAGTTTGCACTGGGGGCCTGATAGCCCCTGGGATGACTGGGACCCACTCGATCGTAAATGAGATATGGCACTGTGGAGTTGGCCCTGACAGTCAGCAAAGGAGGCCCTCTGTCTCATGTGAAGACACGCTCTAGTAAATTTTAAAAAAGGGCTAAATATATACATTTTGCAGAAAGCTTCCTTGAGGCACAATATAAAGCTCCTATTCAAGAAAACAAATAGATACTGGCATGTGGTGTTGTAACCCGTCATGCAGGGGCCTCCATGCTGGCTTGGGGGGGGCAATCTCAAGGACCCAGAGGGCACTGGTTAGATCAGTCTGGCACATGCCATCATAAAGTAAAGAAACAGGTGGAAACCAGATCAGGTCAAGGGTTGTTTATTTCAGTTTTTTGGGAGACCTAAGCTAGGTTGATAGAGAGAAAAAAAAAAGGGGGAAAATATATATATATACATAGGTATTTTATTTCTGTTTTGTTTTCTTTGCCTTGCCGGTTTCTCTTAATTAAAGGGTTAAGGAGGGGGGGTCACCTCTGACACCCATACGGAGCTGTGTATTCTAGAGGGCAGCTCTAGGTGAGGGCTTCTGTTGTGGGGCAAAATTACCTCACCTTACTCTCCACTCCCTCTTAAGATTTGTAGGAGGGAGGTGAGGGTGTAAAAAGAGATTTGTTATAATGAATCTTCTACCTTGGAAGTTTACCACTTATTGGTTAAGATGTTGGATAAGGGCCCTGTTGGCTGTTACTGTTCTTCAAAACATTCTTTATTTAATTTTGTTTCACCAGGTAATTTATGTCATCCTCAATATACAAATGTTGATCAGACAATCAGTTTCAGTCGGATTGGGAAACAGACCATCATGGGTTTTAGGACATGGCACTATGAAACTTTGTTTTTATCCCACTATCAAGAGTTATGGCTAAGGCAGGTTCATTGATTTGCTCCTATAACGTGAATGGCCTCACCAACCCAGTTAAATGTAGTAAAGTTATAAGTTTTCTGAAGAAAACCACAGCAGACTTTATATTTTTGCAAGAAATGCATTGTCGAAACAAGAGCATACCAAATTGTTGAAATCTGGGTTTGGGGACATAGTGGCATCCGCTTATAAAAAAGGCAGAAGGAGGGGGACAGTAATCCTAATTCCAGCCAAAACCCATTTTGAAAAAGTTGATTCTTTATCAGATAAAGATGGCTGCTATGCTTAGATGAAAGGCAGGTGGGGGGGGGGAAGGGTGATTACCTTGGCTTCTGTTTATTTTCCACCTGGCTCCAAATACCAAGAATATAGGACCTTTCTGACTACTCTATTGGATTGGGCAGAGGGCACCATAATCTGCGGTGGGGGGAGGGGGATCTTAACCTGGCCTTGAACCCAGCTTTAGATACATCACAAATCCCAAGAGTGATACATGGGACAGCGAGGAAGGTACAGAAATTAGTGAGAGATACTATAATGGGTCTAGAGAAAATAACTTTTTCTCTCAGGCAACTGGACCATGTATATCAGAATAGATGGACAAGGTGGCTTTTATACGAGGGAACAGAAGAGCTGCAGACCTAGGGGAGGTAAGGGACAGAAGCCCCCAAAATGAAGTAGCCAAAAAAAAACCACCTACTGGAACTATATTTTTGTAAACAAAGGGACATCAATTGACTGGGGTGCCAGGAGGGCCTGATCTTGTCCAAGTGGGGTTCCCCATGATAAATCTGACTGATATATAAGATTTATAGGATGAATTCAAGTTATGTTTTTTATTAACCTGGTAACTGTTATTGTAGATTGTTTTGATAGAAGCATTGGATGATTTTAATCCACTCAATATTACAATAATTAAAGAGATATGAATGAGTGTTACTTTTTATTATCTTCTCATTTTTAATTTCTCTTAAAAATGTGATAATCCTGTAACACATACATAATATTGGATGTATGAAAGAAGATTGATATATTTCTGTGTTGGATCATCAAAAAACAAGTATAAAAAAGATAACGCTTTTCTGGTAATCATTATCTGGTATACATTTTCATCTATAAAAAATATCTTAAGATGATATCAAATGATGAAGCATTACTGATGAAATCATGAACTGAATATTTTTCCTCACATTCAGGATATACTGTAGCAATCTATTTTAATGTTGAATAAAGTGGAGTTTAAAAAAAAAGTTTCAGTCTACTTATGTATATATTATACTTTGAACACAGATGCACTATTTCACTTTTGCAAATATGTTTTATTTAGAATATGGGGTCTTCCCACTAGTAAAATGTTTCTGGTTCCTTTAAAAAAGTAGTATAAAGGGAATAGGTTTCATAGCAGGGAGATACATATGTTGTTACACAAAACATTGATCACGTCTGGATCTGTCTGCTCACTGACTGTTGTGCATATGTGGCTACTCAGCACTTTGAAATAAAGGATTTTTTTGCTCACAGATACTGTATCTGAGCTCAGGGGATCTTTATGATCATAAATTGGTGTCTGGCAATAGTATGTCCCAACTAGAGAATGGGTGAGCACTAGATATTTGTTTTATGGGACCTGAACCTACATATTAAACAACAAGGCATGGCACAATGTGCATTATTGTGGGATAATGGCCACCTTAGGAAGTTATGCTGAAGGGGAAATTGAGTGCCTTGCACAACTGAGAAATGCCATTAGCCACATAAAAAGCACCCTGTAGGGATTTATTGTGATTATAAAATGTATGCCCACATTGTTAACTTTAAAACTGAGCAATGGAGCTCAGAAAGGGCTGCTGTGTTGTAATAATGCACAGTCATGTGATCTGATTCAACCAATGAAGGTAAAGGATTATCCCAACTTCGTTTTTTAATATTACTTACTGTACAATAGTAGTAGGAAATGTTATTTTTATACAGTTAAAAAGGGGTACAAAACACTATTAGGGCTAGAGAGCCTTATTTACAAGGTTGTTCTGTTTAAGAATACATTTTTTGTGGTTGCACAAAGCAATTTAAATAATTGATATACATTTACAGACAACACATTTAAAACAATACAAAAAACTTAAAAAGACAGTACAGTTACAACTTTTGAAGACTCATATTATACAACATGCACTCAATTCCACTTTCGTGGCAGTATTAAATGCTTTTGGTTTAGAAACCAGTTGTTTAATTTTTGGGGCAATGTCATTCCAAAACTTTTAGGCCATGTCCACAGTAGTATTCTTATAATGTTATAGGCATATAATTACTTGTGACCATAAATATCAACTGGATTATTGTTTTGTTAAAAATGCATATCAACTGGAATTTGGGTTATTATGCTCCAAAGGCAATAATAACCTGAAATTCAGTCGATATGACACTTCATAATAACTTGAAATGTGGTTGATATGACATTCCCCAAAGAAACTGCTGCATTCCATTGTTTCACAAAAAATTTCAACTGCAGTATTTTCAACTGGATTATTCACGTGTAGTTCAATTTCTTAAAACATAAAACTGCACTCTGGCTAAAAAACATATTTTTCTTTCAAGCTGCTAGAAATACAGTCTAAACCTCCACACCAGCAATTGTAAACAAACTCTGGTCAGAGCTGATAAGGCTGTGGAGAACTTTTAGGAGTGGCAAAAGCATGGAAAAGAATATGCGGTGCTTTCGCTGCACCAGAGTCAGCCATAAGTAATACTGCAGCAATTACAGTACTGCACATTCGTGATATTCGCACATATGAAGTTTGCCCTGTAGTCAGCCCTGCACAACGTGCCGATGTTGAGATAACTATGTATGCATGATAGTCATGCATGTACAGTTTAAGTCAACATCACCATGTTGCACACGGTGGCTGTCAGTACTGCAGTTGCAGAACAGAAAAGTAGTGCACCGGGAAGTGGATATGTTTATGCGGCCCGTGGAGGGGAAGGGCTGCATAAACAGAATCACTGGAAATTATGTCAGAGCACTGTGGCAGCATATCAGACAGTGGTCAGGTTACATGCTGCCACAGTGCTATTATACTAATCTGATGATGGCATAACATACGTGGAGCATGTCTCGGGCAGCCATACAAATCAGACTCAGGAGGAGTCTATTAACAAACTAGAGATCTGGTCTGGGACTTTGCTAGTCATCCCAGTCACTTTCTCATTCTTTTCTAAGCAGTAATTTCTGGCAAATGTGCCTTAACCATATTGATCTCAGTGCTGATAGACTACTTCTGGTTTTCCCCTGATTGTATTAGGTGGGGGTAGTAGCAGTCTTGAAGTGGTAGCTGCCGGTGTGGCATGCTCTGGAAAGAAAGTGGTTCCCATACTCATCTGCACGTTTTAGAAATTATGCCTTTCCTTGTTTTTGCTGTAAAGAAACTGACCCCTTTAACACAAAAACAAGAAGTCAGTTATGGCCTCCATCTCCTTTTTTGCTTCAAGTGAGGAATGTCATTGTGAGTTTGCATCAGATGTACAGTGGCAGCCATAGATTCAAAATATTATTAAACAGTAATCAACTGTATGTAAAAGCTATTTTGTTTTTCAGTGTGTGCTTTCTTAATATTGTCAATGCCACTCCACCCATGTGTACTATGGCCCTGGATTTCTGTACCCCAAGTGCATTATTTTACATTTTTGTGTTCAGGACAAAAATGCCTTTCAAATGAGAGTAGTCACTAACCAAAATTCTTTATAGTTGTTATGTTTCCTTGCACATGTGCAAGAAACATCTTGTGGTAGAGTGACATTTCAGAGGTGTGTCTGGGATGAGTCCAATGCACAGCAATCTACAGAGGGTTTGTCCCTGGCAGACCAATGAGCATGCAACCATACTGTGACACCAGTCACAGTTTCAAAGCTGAAAGCCATTCTCTAGTTGAAAGAAATAAAGTTCTTGAATGAGAGTGCTTCATTCCTTTCATTCATCCCCTTACTGATCTTACTGCTTGTCTGCACACCCATCCTGCAGATTTTCGGGTACCAGCCATACTCTGCATCTCCCATTCTCTGTGCCATAAGCAGTGAACAGTCCTAGCAGTAAAGAACAAATAAATATTATTTATCCTTCCCTAGAGAGTCATCTGCATTGAACTTGTTTGAGCCTCTGTGTGAATGACAGTGTGTGTTCTTGTCCCTGAGCTCATCTCTCTCCAGTGCTGCATGTGTGCCACAATTCCCAGCCTGAGCATTGCTCTCTGTGATGGTACCCACTGACCCACCACATGGATCTCCTAGTGTCCATGCTGCCTCAGTGTACCCCCACACCCCGCCACACAATACAAGGAGCAAGAGTGCTGAGAAGTGAGGCAGCATTGCCTACAGAGCTGTAGCCTAACCCTGAATGGTGGGGAGAGAGACACGGGCTGTAGGAACAGACACAGAGACGGAGAGGCAGCAGTGCTTCCCCCCAAGAGCACAGGATCGAAAGAGGTGGTAAGTGGTACCAGTGTCAGGACAGAGCGGAGAAAGAGAGCCCTCAAACAGTGACAGCAACATGCTGAGATGTGGCGATTAAGCTAAATGAGAGTGATCATCAGGTGACAGGCTGTCAGTACTGCAGCACCACCTTGGCAGTGTGAAATTGGGAGCAGTGCAATTTAGTGACCATATCCACAATGACCAGTGGCTCCCAGACCTGCACCTGAACAAGCATTCATTTAATGGGCAGCCTGTCCCCTAGCAGAGTCCACTCCCCCAACCCCTCTCCCATCCCCACCCCCGAAAGAGACACACAGCAACAGCGAGAGCCACTTCCAGTGTGGCATATATGTGCAGGTCCAATCTGTTCCAATCAGAGATGGTTTCAACCCCCTCCCCATCAGAGAGAGAGAGTACAGTGTGCACCTGAGCTTGGTTACCATCCATTTTATTTCCACTCGCTCTTCCGGTACCATGCTGTCAGTCTGACACTCTCTGTTTGTCTTTCTGAAGCTCAGTGGAAGCAGACAGCACATACAGGGAGGCAGAGAAAGTGGCAGCAAGAGTCTCATGAACGGAACAGAGAGCAGTGCTGCAGAGTTTTCCTTTCACCATGGGGGAGTGGACATTAGAGAGAGAGTGAGAGAGACCAGTAGAGACACAGTGTAAAACAAACTTGCTGCATCAATTCTACCACTGCACAAAAGGAGCACCCAGACAGAGCCAGAGACAAGTATGTGGGTCACATATCTGCCCCCTCACATTGACTAGCACAGTGTAGGGTGGGCACTGGATGGGCACCCCTGGGTAGTTGCTGACCCCTACACCTCCAGCTCATATCAGCACATATGGAATAATATGCAGCAGCCACAGACTGATGTAGGTTACTCATCTTCCCCTCCACACCCATCCCACTCCACACAGGTTGACACAGTGACAAGGTGGCCTCCAGGAGGGCAGCCCAAGGTAAATTGTGGACTCTGGCCTGGCAAAAGTTGGTGATTCATGCCCCCTCACAACCCTCCCACCACTGCACATTGACTGCCCCAGCCAGAGACAGAAATGTGAGGTGCACATTTGCCACACCACACCTCTATCTAGCCTGGTGGGTGCCAGGTGGGTGGAAATGGGGTTGCGGTCCAGATCCACTGTGTGGCCCAAGGCCATTGGCATCTAACATATCTTTCTGCATTTCTGCACATGTGAAACATTTTCTCCTTCCTTTCCATCTCCTGCATGTTAGGAGCACTCTGCAGGAGTCAATGGCAGATGTGGTTCACACATCTGTCCATCTTCACCGATCTGAGTTCCACGAAGGCTGACACTGGCATTGGGTGGGCTCCAGGCAGGTGGCTCTTGAAGAATGATGCCCCATCCCCCCATTCCACCTCCACACAAGGGTAGCACCCTGCAGCAGCCAGGGATAGAGATGCATGTTGTACATCTGCCCCTTCATACCCATCCCTGCTCCACCAGAGCAAGCATGAAGGTTGGAGTGGGCTTTGGGTACCTGGCACTTCCTCACCCTAGGCCACACCTTTACACTTGCAGAGACACGCGCGTTTGCACGTGTCTGCTGTGTCCACTAGGCATGCTGAAACTGCTGGCATTAGACAAACTTGGATAAGATAATTTTAGCATATCCTCTACTTAGTAAATATACACCTTTAATAATGGAAAAAGAACTTAGTAAGTGTATGCAATGTTTGATGTATAGTGAGGGAAAGTATGGGAGCGAGTATGTATGTGCTAATTGCCATCTGATTACTACTCTTGAAGCAGAGATAGCATTTCTGCTTAATATTAAACCAATTTCTACTGATATTAGGAAATTGGAATATTACATTGATCTTATGGGTGAGCAACTCCATTCTAATGAACAATTTACTTCACATGTAGGTAGCATTTCTATGCCTCCTGATGAGGAGAAAATTGTAACGACTAGTACTAGTATACCTGTTGCCTCTGCCCCGTCCTATAAGGTGGATGATTATCCGCCCTCTTCTCATGATAATGATGACTGGACCATTGTCACAAAGCCTCTTAAAAAAGAAGGGGTGGTCAAATGCACAATAGTGCCCCTATTGAAACTCGTAATAGGTTTGAGCAATTGACTGTATCAAATAATGAAATGCTACATGATTTACCCTGTGCATCACCCTCTGTTGATAATAGTGGTTTAAAAAGACTTTTCAATCAGGAGTTAATGCCCATGAATATTTGTCCTAGTAAGTCTCAAGCTACCAAATCAATACCTATTAAGTTAATCGCTCCAGAGTGTGTTAAACAATCACCTGTTTCTGATTCTTATACCCCTACTGTCTCAAAACAAGTGTTAGTCCTGGGAGAGTCAATCATTAAGCACATTGACAGGGTGGTAGGCAATAGTGACAAGAGCAACCGCACTTGTTCTACCTTCTGTGGGGCCAGGATATCTGACATTACCTCCATGATGCCTAAAATCTTACAAAATGTGGGGGAAAATCCACTGGTTATCATACATGCTGGTGTTAATGATATAAACAACACCCCATTTAATCAGCTACAATGGGACTATGTGGCGTTATGTAACCTGTTACTTGATAGGGGATGCTGTGTATGTATAGCTGAAATTGTTCCTGTCCCGAGAGCAACATCTACCATGACGCAGAAAATCAAAGCCCTAAATGAATGGCTGAGAAAGTGGTGTTTTAAGTAGGATATACCCTGTATTACCCACTGGGAATCATTTTCTGATCGTTCTTCCTTGTTTTGCTGGGACGGTTTACATCTCAGTCATGGGGTAGTACACTTATGGGGAAAAGTATCACTAAAACCATAAATCATTGTTTAAACTAAAAACAATGGGGGAGAATGAGTCTATTCCCAAGTCTCTGAATACTTACCAAAATATTATTACAACTAAATGTAAATTCCTAGCTTTGAATGCAAGATCTTTAAACCAACTCAAATTAGCAGAACTCGAAGCCAAATGTAAAACTTTAAATATAGGTGTGGTGGGAGTAACTGAAACTTGGTGAGATGCATCCTCAATTTGGTCCAGAGAAATTCCAAGTTATAAATGATATCATAAAAACAGATCAGATAAGCAAGGTGGTGGAGTTTGTATGTACATACGAAATTATATTCCTTCTTTTGAAGTGTGTTCTCCCTTTCCTTTGGAAAGTATATGGGTTAAAATCTTATTGAAGGAGCAGTCCTCTATAACTATTGGCAACATCTATTGACCTCCATCTGCAAATTCAGATTACACAACTGATATGTTTAAAGAAATTACACATTTTTCAGAATCTCAAGATACTGTAATATTTGGTGACTTTAACCTCCCTCATATTAACTGGGACTCATTCTCAGGACAGGCCTATGCTGAGAAAGGACTAATAGATGTGGTAGTTAGTACTGGATTACAACAATTTGTTACTGAACCCACTCGAGGTCCTAATATTTTGGATCTATTATTTACTAACATAGAGCAACAAATTAACAATTTACAAATTTGGGATCCACTTGGGACCAGCGATCATTCATCTATTCTTTTTGAAATTCAACAGTTTAAAACTACACAAAGGAAGTTAACCTGTACAAAAAAATTATAATAAAGCAAATTTTTCTAAAATCAGTGAATACTTACAAAACATAAACTCGGAATCTAATCTTCTTAATTGTACAATACAACAAGCTTGGGGCTTTTTTAAAAACATTGTACATTCTTTGGAAAATACCTTTATTCAATCTAAGAGGAAATTTAATAATAAAGGAAAAATTCTCCCTTGGTTCAACAAGACAATTAAAAATCAGATTAAAATAACAATTTAACTTTTTAGGAAACTTAAGAATAGTTCTGTTCCATTTAAAACTACTCTATTACATGAATACATACTATCTGTGAAAAACTTAAAAAATTCTATTAAATTGGCAAAAAATAAGCTAGAATTTAAACTAGCTCACACAAAAGACTGTCACAAATCTCTTTTCTCCTATATAAATAGTAAAACAGGTGTATCAAGGACCATCGGTCTCATTATAACCAATGGCTCTTCTCTATCTGATATAGAAACCTCGAATCTCTTTAATAAGTACTTTTGTTCTGTCTTCTCTCAAAAATCACCTATTAGTACATCTAAAGTTCACCACATAGATTATCATAGGTTCTATCCAACTGACATTATACAGGCTATCAAAAAACTAAAAAATAAATACTAGTCTGGGCCTAGACGGTATTCATCCATAGTTTCTGATCAAAACCTCTATAAATATTTCTATACCTCTGTCAATTATCTTCAACAAATCCTTACAAGAAAGCATTGTACCAAATTATTGGCATTCAGCAATAGTTACTCCCATATTTAAAAAAGGCAATAGAGGTTCTGTGCAAAATTATCATCCAATTAGCCTGACCTCAGTGGCTGGTAAATTAATGGAACAAGTAATGAAGTTTCTAATAGATCAAGATTGAAAAAAATTTGGAATTTATGATTCAAATCAGCATGGGTTTCCTCCCAAGTATTCCTGCACCACCAATCTGATATCTTTTTACAATAATATAAGTACTCTACTAGATGTGGGTATCCCTACTGATATAATTCTTCTGGACTTTAGTAGAGCTTTCGATAAAGTCTCACATGAAAAACTCACTACTAAAATGCACAATCTAGGTTTGTCACTTGATACTGTCAACTGGACTTTAAACTGGTTGACAAATCATTCTCAGAGAGTCAGAATTAATGATATCTTGTCTGATTTGGGTAGTGTGAGAAGTGGTGTACCACAGGGTCTTGGGACCAACATTGTTTAATCTCTTTGTCAGTGATTTACAAACAGGGCCAAATAACTTCATGGTTAAATTTGCAGATGATGCTAAATTGGGGGGCAAGGTTAATAATCAAGAAAATATTTCTGTATTAAAGAAGGATTTGGAAAAATTAACACTTTGGGCAAATGAAAATCATATGCTGTTTAATAAGACAAATATTTAGTAGTGCATTTTGGTGTAAATAATCCAAAAACGATATATTATATTAATGGACTACCACTTCACTCATCAACTTGTGAAAAAAAAGATTTAGGGATATATGTTAATAATAAACTTACATCAAATTATCACTATGTTAGAACTGCTTGCATGACCAACAGACTTTTGAGGCAAATAAAACACACTTTTGTTAATCGCACTGAACATGCCTTATTCCATTGTATAGGGCATACATTAGACCGTATCTAGACTATGGCTCCCCTTTCTGGAATCCAAACCAAAAAAAAAGGCATAGCAATTCTTGAACAGGTTCAAAGGAAGAGTAACTAGAATGATTCCAAGATTAACAAACTTGGATTATCAGAACAGATTAAAAGCGCTGGTCTCTTCTCTCTTCAAACTACAGTAGAAGATTAAGAGGCGATATGCTTATGGTTTTTAATTTAATAAATTCACCAGATCTAATGGAAAAATGTGGTCTAACATTCTCCAAAAGGAGACATGTTCCGAGACTGCATAATAAACAGCTTGAAGTAAAAACTTGTAAAACCAGCAAAAGGGGAAACTTTTTTCCAATAAGAGCATCCATTGTATGGAACACCTTGCCACAAGAATTGGTAGAGGCGACTAGTGTCACTGTCTTTAAAAACAAATTAGATGTTTGGTTAAAGGATAATAGATAAATAATGTCCCACATAGCGTGGGGAATAGTCTCAATGGGCTCTGGCTTTCTTCTGTTCTTTCATACCAAGTAAGTAACATTCTGCTTCAGCCAGAGGCTCTCCCACCTAACGTGCTCTACCCATGGAGAGCACTCTGAGGTACTGAGATATAAAAATGTGGATCTTGTATCTGCCCCTCCACAACTGTTTCCACTCTGCTGGGTGGATGGGGGGTAGAATACAGTGGGTGCTCCTGAGTGAGTGGTGCCCCCTCTTGCACCCCACCTATCAACCCAATACTTTACAGCAGCCAGAGAAGAGATGTGGATTGCACATCTGCCCCATTATAAACTGTGCCCATTCCAAAAAGTTTCACACACAGCCTGGAGTGGGGTCTAGGATGGTGGCCATTAAGTGACTGTCCCCATCCCACCTCCACACATGGGGAGCACTCCTCTCCCTCCATTACACATTTGCACATAGAGAGCACTCCTCCCCCTCCATGCCTTCTTTGCATATGGGGGGCAATTCTCCTTCTCCAGCCCTCTTCCACATGGTGGACATAGTGTCTTATGTAATCATATTTGGTCTCAAGCCTTGTAGAATGCAATATTGTACATATTGTATATACTAATGTAAAGAAAATTACTTTATTTTAATTTATATTATGTGTCCTTACTCTTTGTATCTCACACCATGTATTGTCTTTATCATTGCTTGTACAAGGGACCTCCTTGCAAATTAGCTTGCTCAATGGATTTTATCCCTTCACAATAAACTTGAACATGGAAAGCACCCTTCCCTTCATTCCATCTCCACACATAAGTATCATTACTCCACCTCCATCCCACCTCCATACATTGTGAGCACTCATCCCCTGACCCCTTCAGTGCTTCTCCCACTACATTTTACCTCCCCCACATGGACAGCACTTCTCCCACTGCATCCCACCTCCTGCACATAGGGAGCACTCTCCCCCTCCATTGGACTCCTCCACACATTTGCATCACTCCTCCTCTACCACCATCTCACCTCTGCCTATAGAGAGTACTCCAAACCCCATTCCACCTTTGCATATGGGAGCACTCTGTAACAGCCAGAGACAAAGATGTCAGTCAGGTATCTGCCTTTTCACATCTATTCCCACTCTACATGATAAGCTCCAAGTTGGGCAGAACATCAATGGTGTTGAGATGTAATGAATGGATTGCCCTGGGAGATAGTGCCAATACCCCTCATCACCTCTCTGAATGAGAGAAGTACACCCCTCCCCGTGGAAATCTTATCATTCTTTTCATATTCATTATATAATATCATATTATTTTCTCCACTCACCACTTTTCTGCTGATTATCCTCCTGTTTGCTTGCCTTACCAGTCGCTTCCCTCCCAAGACAGGACTACGGGCCATTAGGCCAGGGCAGATTTTACCTCGACCTCTCCCATCTTCTCTTTGGACCACACTTCCAGTCCAGCCAGCGTCCAACACAGTCAAGAAGAAGCGCCATGCATTAGTCACAGCTTGGCACTGGATGGGTCAGATCTTTCTCTAGTAGACCATACTTCAAGTTTTCCCAAAGTTCAACTGAGGCTAGAGAAGAGCAGCACACAGTCCCACTCTACCACCACGACAGTCAACAGGACACCACAACTTGCTCGGCACCGAACAGATGATGCAGTACAGCAGCACACTCACTAGTCTGTCTCACCAGGCTTCTCCAGCTCTTTCTGTTGATGATGTCTCCATCTCCCTAAGCCATCAATGATCCTGTGCATGCACATTGTGTTTCAGCTAGCTTCAACCACTATGGAGACTGCTAAGACATTGAGTTTTTAGCAGCTGAGTCTGAGTCAACCTGAAAATAAAATACAGGAATTTGAAATTTTCTGAAGTAATTTTTTTTTGGGGGGGGTTGAACACCCTGAACACCCCCCTGCCTATGCCCATGCAATCCACAACAGTTCAGACCCATGCAATACTTTCACTTAAAGGCATTCCTCACAGCCCAGCCAGCCCCCCTGCCTACCTCAGCACACAAATGAATACCAACTGCAACCCCTCCTACTTCTTCTGCAAGCAGCCAAGGATCCCTCACTCTCAAGCAGTCAGTCCTGTATAAGTAGCAGAGTTGGGGGTCGGGGGGTCCAGTCAGACCTGCTGCTGTAATGGAGTTCAAGCCTGCCTGAATACAACAGGACAGCTAAACTGAGTCCACTTAATCCCTACAGATGGAGGGCTGCTGCACAGATGATTACTACAGCCACTCAGGTACCAACGGGGATTTAAAATAAGAGCTGGACTATGGCAGGCAGCCTGCCATCTGCCTCCTCCTCCTCCTACATTGACTGCTTGCAGCACTTGGCCAGCTCTTCCTCTGCTACCAGTGCCCACCAACAGCCAGTAGTGTTTGTGGGTGGCTCCTGTTGGAGTGGTCATGCGAGCTCCTCAACTTGTTACTAGCCCCCACAACCGATACTCTCTTTTGACTTCCTTCTGTGTCTGGTTGCATTTGCCTGTTTTCAAACACCCAATAAACTTTTTTCCCAGTGTCTACTTAGATACGGAATATTAAACATGTCAACATAAAATATAATTGCTTTGAAGAAGATAGAAGCCTTTATTACGGCTTGGTTTTAATGTATGGTTGGAGAACACTGAAATCTCATCTTGATTGTTTTACTTTCTTACTGCTATTTTGTATTTTCAGTTTAAATCAAATATAATAAAATATAATTGTTTTTTTTTGAGAAGACAGAAGCTTTTATTATGGCTCCTTTTGGTTTGATCCATGCACACTGAAGCATTGAAGCAGTGAGATCACCATGATTTTGGCAGTCTTGCACCATTCCTCTGATCCTAAAAATATGTATCACAATGGTTATATAATTGTAGGTCTATATATTGAAATGGCTTTAATTCATTATAATTACACACTAAGAAGAATGGTCTTAATGAGTTTATTTAAGGTTTCATAATTTGACGTTTTGCAGTTTTAATGACCTCTCAATCCTGAAGTCTTGAACTTCTTTTATCTAAACATTTCTTTGCTCTGTTCATCAATAGTTCAATAAGATTTAGAACAAAAATTACTTTAGAACAAAAACTGTATAAACTTTGGGTTTGATTTTGTGCAAATATTAACTTCTCTGAGTTGAAAATGCAAAGGAGATTAGCTGTACATACTTTTGTATTTCTCCACACTTTTACTATGGAAATCTGTAAAAAAAAATGTGAAACAATAACACTAGACCTTTTGCACAGGTCTTGACCTCCCATAAAGGGAATGGCTTAAAACCTATTTAGGAGTCATTCAAGAGTGATCTCAAGGTCAAGATTTAGATAACTACAGTATACATTTAATGCATTTTAATAATAGAAGTTGACAAAGAGGACATCATAAATGTAAACTGAACTTGTGTTCACTAATATAAACAAACAGTTTCTTTATTGTTTTATAACATATTAGATTGCAGTATTTATTTCAAATGTTGTGGCCATGAGGATGGTGTGTACAGTGTGCATGTGTGTGTATCTGTGTGTGTCTGTGTGTGTATGTGTTTGCTGTAGCTCGATATATTTTTTCCCAAAAAGCATAGTAAAAAATGCTTGCTGTTTGCTACATATTTCACCTGGATATTTCACAGAAGACCTGGCATGTGTCTGTGACAGTGCTTATCAGACAGTGTCTTAAGAGGTTAAAAAATGTAAATCTGTTTAAATTTGCTGGGAAAGGGTGACATTTATGAGGTATGAATATTTCTTGAAAGGCAATACCTGCCCAGATGAAGCCTGTGGCAAGAACATATTTAAATGCTAAGTATTTAAATGTGCAAGTTGTTGTATTTCAAAGAGGGTAAACAAGTATTCAGTTTAATAGGCAACCCGTATTTAACAAGCTGTTTCAGTTTCCTAATGGCCATCTGATAAGCAGCTTGAAGTTATGTCTTCAACATTCTAAACAGAAAGAAGGGAGTGTTTTATTTCAATTGGCATAGTGATTTGTAGATGTGGAAGGATATTGAAAACTCCAAAATATATGTTCCACGATACTCCATTTTTCTAGCTACAGACAACAAGATGGCTGTAGGCTCCACCCACAGCCACAAAAATAAATGATAGGTAAGTCTGATGTTATGGATTTTTTTCACACATCTCATGTGTGTGAAGTAAATCCATAACACACACTTACCTATCCATTATTCTCTATGTAAAAACATTACAGAAACTCCTAAACATGGTTCATGTTCACACTGGTAAGGTTTTCCCAACTGTATTAGAAAACAATGTTTAAACCTTACCTTACCTCACCTTAGTATTGCCTTACAGGGGTACAACCTATTTAGGGAGGATCGACAAGATAAAAGGTGTGGTGGCTCCCTTATATATCTACAAACCAAATTGACTGGCCACAAACTGACAATAGATGACACCTCTAGTGAATGCAAGTATCTGGCTGTTAAAATCCAGCTGGGGAACAGTAGCGAATCCCTCCACATCTTTTCAGTCTACTGTATATCCCACCTGGAAAACAACAAATGGGCATTAAAACATTTGCCATATATTTTAACCAGTTTTGCATAAAAGAGGAAACAATAGTCACTGGTGACTTCAATATTGATTGGGCAGCCAAATCCTGCCTCACCCACAAGAACCTGGTATCTAGCCTATTCCTTACTCAGGTGGTTAAAGATTGAACCAGAGTTAACTATAAAACAGGGACCAAATCCCTCATAGATTGGATCCTAACTGCACATCTGGAAAGATTATTCACGGTTGAGGTCCTATCTGATGCCATCAGTGACCACTAACCTGTTCTATGTGAATGTTCAGCACAGCTGCCAAAAACTGCTCCTAACACAATCACTAGCAGGGTCCTACAAAAAGGCTTAACTGGCACCTTCAAAGCACACCTGGACCAGATAGACTGGAGCTTTCTGGATGCCATCCCAGACATCAGTACAGCAACTGATTACTTCATTACCCAATTTACGGCAGCTTGCAACAAATTTTCCCCAATAAAAAGATACAAAATTAAAGGGACTTCACTTGGATGGATTAGCCAAACACTACTAGCCCAACTGCGAGGCAGGGATAATCTTGGAATTGAGCAAGGAATACTGGATCTCCTGCAGAGCAGCAAAGATATAAGGAAGCCTGCAAAAAGTGCACCTGGTGGGTAAGAAAAGTTAAAGCAAACTTCTACAAGGAACAACAGATTAATAACTGGAGCAATTGGAAGAAATTTTGGGACAACTTAAAAGATCTCCTCGGGAGCAATGTTAAAACTTCCTCAATGATGCTTAGCACAGATGGGAAGATCAGAATGACACCATCAGAAACAGAAAATTCCTTCAATGAGGCCTTCACCAACCTGAGCTCAGTTCTCCTGCTAGACAAGTCACCTGGGTACAGAGATGATGACTCTACTGGACAAAGCAACCAACGCTGCCCCGACTAGGATCTCCCCAAATTGTACTTTAAGCATGTTACAATAAAGAAACCCCTCAATTATGTAAAAAGAGTCTTGGGAAAAATGGGAATTGGTGGGGATATGGTTGACATGAGCCTACTGGCCATAGCACTTGAGCTAGCAGCTCCCCTGACAAAGATTTACAGTGTGTCCCTTCAGTACTTACAGTTCCCTGAAATATGGAAAGCCGCTTTTGTTACCCCAGTACTTAAAAATGGTGACTGCACCAACATGGCCAACTATAGGCTGATCTCCATCCTCTCCCCTCTGTCCAAAGCATTGGAAAAAATAGTCTCTGTCAAATTAGTCACTTACCTAGACAAGTATAATCTTATGTGTAAACAGCAACATGGCTTTAGGAAACTTCACGGCCTCAGTACAGCCCTTATAGACTACAACAACCATCTGCATGTCATCCATGACAAAGGACATCTGGTTGGAGCCACCTATATAGACCTGACAAAAGCCTTAAATCTCATAAACCACCTTCTTAGATTGGTGGAACATTATCGAGTCTATCAATCAGCCATCTCCCATAAGAAGGCAGAGTTCCTGTTCAGGGAGATCGCTGTGGCTCAGAATCGACTGGCTCAGCTCTTTGGATGCAAAGCATAGTTCAGGTGCTACCTCACTGGGAGGTCACAGAGGGTTAGGGTCCACAGAGTGCTGTTGAATGCTAGGAGTGTCACAGTTGGGGTCCCTCAGGGGTCTATATTCATCCTGCTCCTATTTGGGCTATTCATTAACAGACTCCCAGAAGCTTGTCCACTATCAAAGATGCTACTCTACACTGATGATGTGGTGATCTTCAATAGTAGTTCACAGCTTGGGATCTCTCACGTGATCTGTAAAGTAGATTTAAGGCACAGGAGGCCTGGTTTGAAAGCAATAAATGTGCCCTTAATTATAAAAAGACTAAGACCATGCTGTTTGCTGGGCCTCATCTTAAGAAAAGGGTCTCTTCCCTGGTTTTCAAAAATGCATATGGAGCATCCCTTGAACAGGTTGAATCTTTTAAATATCTGGCTGTCACCTTGGATGACACCCTATCATATGCTGTGCATGTGGACTACCTTGCAAATCTGGCCAACAGAAAACTAGGAGCTCTCTTCAGGCAAAGACTCAGCCTTACAGCTGAGGCTAGACACCTGGCTGTCTCTAGCATAATCCTCCCGCTCATTAACTATGGTCTCCTGATTTGTGGAGCTGCCTGTGAATCAGTCCTTGGTAGAGTTAGAATGGTCCTCAATGAGCTAGTTTTGCAAGTGGGACAGATATACTCACACATGCATACATGCTCTTTATATGAGCTCACCAACTGGATTCCACTGTAGGACAGGCTAAAATATCAGTCCTGCCTGATGACTAAAAAGTTCTCCTGGGCCTCACCTCTGAAGTCATCAGTGGCCTTTTCTGCTCGGTCAACAACAACTACTCCACTAGGAGTATGACCAGACAAGCACTTTTTTTTCCAGTTGTTTAACCAGGTGAGACACACTAAGCTGAAAGCTTTTTACAGGTGCAACCTGGGAGCACAGGGAAGTTCAGTGACTTGCTCAGGATCACATAGTATATGCAAGTGGGGGCTGTGGGCTTCAAACCCAGGTCTCCAGGTTTGCAGCTCAGAGCCTTAAACCACAGCACTTGATGTTCTCTTTCATAAAACTAGCCTGGGTAGGCACTCATTCATGAAACAAGCTACCCAATGGATAACTGAACTTCCAGATTCCCTTGTGGGACTCCCCAAAATTACACCATTTAAAAATTCCCTAAAAAATTAACTCTATGAAGTCCACCTTTTGTTGTTTTAAATGACTATATTCTTCTCTGTACACTGATGCTCAATGACTTGACTGTTTGATTTTTCTCTGCAATTCCTTGGTTGTAATCCTAATTGTCTGTACCTGACCAGGCTCCTATTAAGCTGGTAAACATTTGTCATATTAACTTGTCCTTTGTCCTGTATTGACATGGAACCTTTGGAAAAGAGCACTTGTTCTCAAATGTATTTTCTGAATTACAAATAAATAAATAAACCCTGAGAGTATCAGGGTTTTAGACTTTAGTATGATTTTCAAAATGGTTTGAAAATAAGCACGCTTATCTAACTGGGGTGGATGCCATACTGTGTTTGCCATGCTGCCACCATTGTTGGTCCTCTGGGGAGCCAGAATGCACTGATCCTCAATACCAGCATGGCACTCGCCATTTGAACAAGGTCATATCCTCCCACTACTGATGACCTCCCTCCTCCCATCCCTCCACAATTCCCAAAACCCAGCAGTTTTGTTCTTGTGTTTTTTTTTGTTTGTTTGTTTGTTTTAACTGAAGCCAACCAAGCTCTTCAAACAATTATCTGGCTGATCCTTCTCTGTCTATGTCCCACACTCCAGCAGTGGTGGGCACGGCCATGTTTCAACATCAGTTGTATAGCAACACCCACATGCATGATGGGACTCTCAATGCACCATCAGCACATCCCACAATGCACGGTGGTACAGTTGTAATGCTTTGTGGGACAGCTGGTGAGATGCGATGCAACGTGGTTCCAAAAACATGTTTCCCTGCCATGGGATTCCCTTCCAGTGTGGATGTGCTTCAATACCATGTTTAAACATGGTATGACCCATGTTGACACACAAGCATAGCAAGACCCAAACCATTTTAAAAAACGTTATACCAAAAACCGTGCTCAGTGTAGAAAGGGCCTTACAGTACACTATGCTTTGCTAGTTACTATAAAAACATTATTCTGGTTTGCTAATAAGACATTTTTTGGAGAGGTGAGTCAGATCCAGCCTTCTGGTATGGGGGCCCTTCAGAAAGGTTTGTGTTTAGGTGGCCTACATACACCCTTCTGTATCCGACCATGGTGTCAGTTCTGATTGATTCAGCAGTACCATAACATCTGACAAAACAGTCCTATCAGAAAAGTGTCTGACTGTGGATTCTGATCCATCAACCTTCTGTTCAGTTTAACTACACATAGAAACATAGAAGACTGCCAGCAGAAAAAGACCTGTGGTCTATCACGTCTGCCCTGTTCCTACCTGAGCCACTCCAATCTCTCATTCATCTGGCCTAGTTTGAGTGCCCTAGTGGCAGTTGGCCCCAGCCCCCTTCCCCCGGGTATTGGCACTCCAACCCCTTGTAGCTGTCCTACCCTCTCTTTAAACCTGTCACCATATCGGCATTAAGAACCTCACTGGGCAAATTGTTCCATTTATCACCACTCTGTCCATGAAGTACTTTGTCACATCTTTCTTGATTCTTCCCACCCCCACCAGCTTATAATAGTTCCCCGTGGTTGTCAATCCCTTGCACTGCTTGAACAGGTCTTGACTGTCTACACTCTTTATTTCCTTGAGGAATTTGAACATTTACCCAGCTTCCTTCTGGTGTCCAATAAGTACATGTTCAAACTGGCATGATGTTCTTCATATGTTTTTCCCCACTATCCCCACTATCCATGTATTATCTGTGTAGCTCACATCTAGACTGTCTAATGGTCACAATCCCTTTTCAGATGTGTAAATGATAATTTATCTAACAAAACTACATGGTCCACAATATCAAACACCTTTTTCAGGTCCACAAAGACTGCACCAGTAAAATGGCCAATGTTCATAAACAGGTACGTGTCATCCGTGAACCTGACCAAGGCAGTTTCAGTTCCATAAGCCTTTCAAAAGCTGTGTTTGTGCACCCTGAGTAGACTGCATTTTGTAATGTACTCCATCACTTGATTATGGACAATTTTTTCTTGGATTTTTGCCACAGTTGGCAGAATAGGTAGCGGACTATAGTTATCAGTGTTGCCTTTTTGTACCCTCCTTGTGTAGAGGTACAACTATGGATTTCTCCCACACATCTAGTACAAGCTGTGTGCAAAATAACAAACTGAAAATAAATTACACGGGAGAAGACATAAATGGAGCAGCCAAACACAACATCTTGGGTACAAGCCCATCAATATCTGCTGACTGGACAATTTAAATTTTCTCTAGAAGGTCCAAAAATCTCTTTAGAAGTAACTCATCTCAGGTAATGGGGTGGGAGGACCCCTTTACACTATCCATTTTGTTACCATCAATGTTTTGAAATGAAGAATGCTATCTATGCAAATCTGTGAATCTAGTGTTAAATTCATTAGCAACGTCCATTAAGGATATGCAGTTCTCCAATTTCATTCAGTACTACTTTCAATCAAATCAAAGTGTCCCAATAATATATGCATGCTTTTTAAAAAATGGTTGGGTTGTGTAGATTAATAGTTTGTAAATACTTAAAATGAGTATCTTTACTTAACCTTACTTTGGCCTTTACCAACAAGTCTCCTATAGCAGGCCCTGTCTTGGGCTACTCCTAATTTTTTAGATATCCCACATTTTATCCATGTGTTTCATCACAACTAATAATTCTTTAGTCATCCAATGAGAGGTTCTCCCACTAACCCTTCTTGTAACAAAATGGGCTTTTTTAAATATCAAAAGCAACTGATATGAAAAATAAGACACAATTTACATCAGATATAACTGATAAAAAGGACAATTTGTTATACATCAATACTTAATTTTGTGAGAGGAGTCACGTGATTCAGTCTTTGAAAGGATGGCTCTCTGATGGCTCTGTCAAACCCAGAATTAAAGCATGGCTCTTGAAATGTTTTTAACTTTCAAAGTTCAATTTGTTGGTGACATCAGTGAGTGGAACAACTGGGGCACTAAAAATGAACAGTAAATAATAGCTATGAGCAAGGACAATATCAAAATGCCAGAGGTGCCACCCATTCCCTCAGGCCATCAGCCACCAAAGAAGTGGCTGCCTCCTGATTTCTCCCTTGGAGCCTGAGGAGGAGAGTGACAGACTAGACAAGTTCTTTCAAGAACTGGCAACAATAAAAAGCTACCTTGCAGGAGATAGCTGAATATTTCCATTTGTTCAAGCTGGCTCTGGAGCACTTCAATCAACTGCTGGGGGATGTGGAGACTCAAATCAATTTGTAAGAGGATGCCCACCAGAGAGAGGAAGGGGAGGCGCATGATCTGCAGAAAAAAGTACACAAATTGGAGAAGAAAATATATGCTCAAAAAGGAAGAAGCAGGTGCAATAATGTTATCATGGTAGGAATACCTGAAAAAACTAAAGCCTCAGACATAATTGCCTTGGTGAACAAGCTAATGTAGGACATTGCAGGTCCTGCAATAAAGCTAGATACATCAACGAGCATGCCCACAACTTATTAAGGCCAGTGCCTCCTCAAAGGCAAACCAAGAGCCATATTATTTAATTGTCCTAATTTCTAGGGCAAGGTATACATACAAGCCAAAGTCAGGGAGAAACAAACCTTGTTCTGGAATGGCCACATATTTTATATTAACAGATCCCTTACAAGAACATCAGAAAAGCATTACATCATGCCCATGTCAAATTCAGGATGTTATATCCCACAAGACTTGTTATAACTTTTGGTAAGGACACACAAGAATTCAGTTTGGCTCAAATAGCAAAGAGAGAGCTCCCAGTGTTTCTCCTGGATCTATTCCCTGCAACTAATGCCAAACTGAATCCCCAAAGAAATGTGTGCAAATGAAAACACTTCATGTCACTTTATGCAGGGTACTTGTACATAGTTACATGGTTGCATCATAAATTGTGTAATGGCTGGACTGCAGAGTTTCTCCCCCATTTTAATATGAAAGAAAGCCTTCCGGTGCTTTAGTAGGACTGCAAAAGCAGGGCATTGAATTTTGAACCCTGGTGGTTTTTGTGGACACCAAAATTGTGCTAAGAACTTCGAGATGACTCACCAATATTGGAGGACAGAGGTGGCACCCTCTTCATCTCCCAGTGTTCTTGCCAGAGCACACAAGAAATTTATGGAATGCCTGCACCATTCTGAGCAAAGCCTACTAAACAACTCTATACCACAAGCTGATCTGAGCAAGGATATGCATGCAGCACCCTAGAGGTGTTGTCATCTTTTGCAGATTCACTTCTCCTGCCAAAGCTAATGAGCGACCACACTCAGACAAGATGAGCAGGTGTAAAACAAAATAGCAGTAAATGCTGCAGTACTGACACTGAGGGATAGAGCAAGAAGAGGAAGAAAGAGAGATGATCAGAGATTGATATATGGATGCAATAAAATACAATTGTGAAAGGTATAATAATAAAAGATGATGAGAGGGAAAATGGAATTATGATATATAAAAAATTAATTGCCAATAACACCTCTCCAGAAGGGGACTGGCTTAGGATAAATACCCTAAGGGCTTCATGTGCTGAGTTATTGAAGGGAAAGGATTGGAACTGGCCATTTTCAAAGCCAAGCTAATTAGCAAGTATCTCCACCCTTCCTTCTGCTTAGGGAGACTAGGCAGGGATGCCCAATCTTCCCTCTATTTTTTTACTTTTTTTTGGAACCATTAGCAATCAAAATCAGAAAGCAGAATGAAACTCTGAGGATAAGGACAGATGAACAAGATCACATCATTATGCTGTTTTCTAATCCAGATGTTACATACCCTTTGTAAACCCACACAGTAACAAAATTTAGCCCAGTCTCTGGATATAAAATAAACTGGGGAAAGGGTGAGGCTCTATATTTAGGCTATTCAAAGTATTATTAAACACAACACTAAAAAATATAAGAAAAGATCAAATTAAATATTTAGGGGTATATATGACACAAGACATACAGAAAGTAATACAGTTATGTTATGATCCTCTCATAGAAAAAGTAAGGTTGGATTTGGAAAAACGGCAACATCTCCTCCTGGTACTGAATGGAAGAATAAGTATGCTAAAAATGAATGTTCTGCCCAGATTATTGTTTCATTTTGAGTCCAGTCCTGTAACCTTGAGAAAAATATTTTTTTACACTTCAAAAAATTGATAGGACTTTTTTTGTGGGTAGGTAAGCAACCTAGGATAGCTCTGAATAAGCTATACCAAGTGTGTGTGGGTGGGGGGGGCTGTGATGTCCAAATTTCTGGTTCTACTATCTAGCAGCTCAGTTAGAGGTTACATATCATTGGTGTCAGCTTCCCAAGGATAAGGTAATAGCTGGATTCCAAATTGAAGAAAGTAAATTAAGGGACTTTACCATGAAAAATTCTTTAATGGTAGCTCTAATGGGAGCAATTCATTATAAATCAGTTTTAGCCACAACTAAAACAACAAATTATGCATGGAAAAAAATGGCCCAACAACTTCTGGGCTCTCCTGCCCACTTGTCTAGGTTTACCCCAATACTTAATAATATGCTTTTTCAACCTTCAAAAATGGATAGAACTTTTAGGAGTTGGTATACAGAAAAGGAAATCCAACAATTGGAAGATTTTTTTGAGGATGGAAAGTTGATGTCTTTTGTGTAATTTCAAAGTAAATATAAAATTCCTGAAATACAAATACAAATATTGCAACATATGCAAATTAAAAATGTCATCTTCAAAAAAAATAGGAATCTACTAATTTGGTTAACTTAGCCATGGAAGGACTTATAATAAACTTGGACACTAATAAATATTTTATATCTAAGGTGTACATGGCCCTTCGGAATCTAACTTGTCCATCTTAGAGGAAAGCAAGCAATCCTGGGAGAAACATGAAAAGAGCAATATCAGAAGAGGTTTGGGCAGGGACAATTAAATTAATCTTGATAACCTAAAGATTAAAAATAATAGGCAACTACAGATCCATGTTAATGTGATTCATAAGACCTATTTGACTCCTTCAAGGCTGAATAAGTTTGATAAAACTATCCTGGAGGTCTGTCAGAGGCGTAGAGTGGAAAAGGGAACATTGGGTCATATGTTAGCTAATTGTAAAGAGATTAAGACTAATTGGATAAACATTTCTTTTGCTTTTTGGAAAGATGTTTGGTTACGACTTTCCATTTGACCCAGGGATTGTGTTATTTGGCATGAAAAGGCCACGAGATGACAGTCAAAAGGATGATTTTAGATTGATAAACACAGGTATCTTGGTAGCAAAAAAAAAAAAAAATCATTCTACAACACTGGAAATATGTTGTACCACCTGAATATATACAATGGCTAGCTCTTATGTTAGATCACAGTAGAATAGATAAAGCACTATATATAATTGAAGACGCATACAGTATTTATGATGAAATTTAGACCTCATTTTTTTCTACTATATAATTGGAATAAATATGCTTAGCAATGATGAAGAGCTATGACTTCATGAGTAAGAACAATGATTGAAGCACCCATGCTCTGAGCCAAGCAAATAAAAAAAATGAAAGGATGAGCTAGAAATACCGCTTCCTCACACTGGAAGAATTTGGATTCCCATCCAGTTTTATGGAATACTGTAGGTTAGGTTACTGTACTTACACCCCACAACTAGAGTAGGCTGCAACAAGTTTCAATCCCCAAAATTCCAATTTGAAAAGGGCACTAGACCGTGGTGACCACTTCCCATCTTCTTTTTAATTTATATGCACTGCAAAAGCTGGGCACCCATCACCTCCAGTTTTCCAGGTGTGGCCATCATAGCCCAAATGGTGGGAATCCAGGAGCATCCAGGGGCTTTTTGAGATCTGGGCAGTGAGGCAGAGTGAATCGAGGAGTGAGGAGAGGTCTGTGGAAAACAAGCTGACTGAGCAAGTTAGGGGGTACCGAATATTAGCAGAAGCTGTTCGGGGAAGCTTAAGCACCGGAGATATTTGCCAGAGTGGTAGGAGCGGCACCAAAGGGAAAGGATATTTTTAGTTTAAGCACCAATACCAGAGACTGAGTCATTTTTACTTATTTGTTTTATTTATAATTTAGAGTCATTGTATGTTACTGTGCAAGTGAGCCAGTGCACTAGCGTGATACTTTATTTTATTTGTTACATGACTGTAAAACATCTCACAAGCAAAGATACAAGGAGTAGGGGTGGGATTGATTTAAGCTATTTCATTAGTTTTGTCTTTGTCTAGCATTGTATCATTGTAGGAGTGCTCTTCTATTCTGTATGATTATTATATGAGCGTTCGTTGTTTTTATACTTTTTACAATATTTTATGCATATGATGACCTAAACACTATAGAAAATATAAGTTTTATACTTTGATCAAGTTTGCTATTGTTCTTATTGGTTACAAGTATAAACTAGCTAGATAAATATATTTAAAAAGTCCCACCATATGCAAATTTTAGCTTGTGACCGAAAAGGCATATTAAAGCAAATGTACCAGTGTTCTTGACAGTGTACCGTGCACTTAGAAAGACCTGCACATCAGAGATTACATATTCCTAGCTTCTGCTTAGTTTATGTATGGTAGTTTAACATGTTTGTGTGCCAGATCTATAGTAGTGCTTGCTATGATTGTATAGCTGGCTTGGATCTGCAGAAGTATCTATCGAGAATTAAAGAAAAGCAAACTAACTAATTAGCCTTGTAGTCGTATAAGTGTTCTTGGCAGTATACCGTGCACTTAGAAAGACCTGCACATCAGAGATTACATATTCCTAGCTTTTGCTTAGTTTATGTATGGTAGTTTAACATGTTTGTGTACCAGATCTATAGTAGTGCTAGCTATGATTGTATAGCTGACTTGAATTTGCAGAAGTATCTATCGAGAATTAAAGAGAAGCAGACTAACTAATTAGCCTTGTAGTCTTATAAGCAGCCTTATAAGTGTAGTCTGCTATTTTAAATCTCCTGTGCATTTGGAGTAAGGTTCCATAGCTGAAAGAGTCCACGGAGGCTATTCATAAATCTGTGTGACTCTATTTATACAAGTGAGTAAATAAAATGTTAAAAAGCTAGTAAGGAACTCCAAAGGATTGTAAATAATTTTGTAGATTTTTCTCTGAGCATATATGTGTGTAGATGATTGGGGTGTATGATAAAAACTGTGAAAGTTTGTGAAATTCACTGCCGAAACTTTGTAAATGGAGTATGCACTAGTTGTAATTTATTTCTTTTTATTGTAGTGGATACAAATTGAAATGCTCTCTGATGGATGACTGTAAAGAGTGAAAAACCTACAGACTCATGCATTTTTTACTTGAAAAGCTTGAAAGTGGTAATTGATGAACTGTTTTATGTGATTGAAAATCAAAGCGTATCCCCTATAAAACTGTGGACTAACAGGATTAACAGGATTAAGCCTATGTGATTTAAGCTCTGCATGGAAACTTGGGAACTTTACAGGTTTGATATATACTTTGATTTTTTTTTTCGGACTTGGACTCAAGAGTGGAAAAGTGGCATATATAACTTTTTTGAACTGTTGCAGCAATAACAACTGCTTGAAGGACTTTATAAACTGACTTGTGAAATATTTTAATTACTGAGCCTGCTGTATATATTGAACTGTGAAACAAGCGAAACAAGTGTGACTTGGGATACTTGTTCACCTCCTCTTTGAAGTGTATACACTGTTAAATGTCAAATAGAATGCATAAAAAGGACATGAAAACGTACAGTAAGAAAAGTGATGAAAAAAAGAGGAGAAAGGGCTGGGGCTAAAAGAAGTAAAAAAAGAAAGAAGAGGCCCTTGTAAAATTACTCAATTTTTAAACCTGTTTGACAATCATATAGAATTAAAGGGTAATAAAAAAAAAGTGAAGAATTTTTACCCTAAATTAACTTCCTCCCCAGTAGTATCTCGAAGTGTGGGGGTTCATCCATGCCCTCATCCTCTGATGAAAATCATTAGATGTATGGAGGAAGCTACAGACAAAATGGAAGTAACTAATACTGTAAAAGAAAATCAAACTAATGTAACTGGACCGGAACTGCATATGTCTGACTTGGTCTCACTTGATGGGAAGTCAGCAAATGGCAGACCGACCCCCTAGAGGAAAAAAAATGATACTGTTAAACATCTTGGTAATGACAGTGCATTGATTAATAAAGAGACTAATGATGGGGTGTCAACTCCAGGGGTAGAAAGGCTACCCAATGGTCAGGATACAGATTTAAAGGAGCAGCTGGAAACACAGAACTCCAGGTGGGGCTCCTACCTTGAAAATTATGAATCCTTTTTGACACCTTATATTAGAAACCATAACCTAGACTCTTCTTCTAAACAGGAACAATCAGGTAAAATTCCACCTTTATGGGATAATGAAGAGGAAGAGGTCATAAACATAGACTATATAGAAAATAAAAGTCATAGTAATAGCAATAAGATAGTAAATAATAATTCACTAATTGATCATTTAAATGAACCAAGAAAAGAAGTACATTTTGGCAATGTCCAACTTCTGAAGTTGGTTACCCTATTTAGTGCCTTTATAGACTTTTATGTCAAGGATAAGGAGAAATGTGTATGTGGAAATGAAAATGTAAAACAAATGAGTGCTTATGATGCTGTAAGAGTATTGCAAGAAGCAGAGACCCCAATATCAAACTCAAATCAAAATACGGAGATTGACAGAGGTGAAGTAGATGTAAGGGAGAATGAAGTAAGAGCTATAAAAACAATAACTGAAGAGGCGGTGGATAGAGAAATTAAAGAAATAGAATTATTAATAAAAGAACTTAATCAGAGGAAAAGACAGATTAGAAAGATTAAAGAAAAAGAGAGAATAAAAAATACAGCAAAAATACAGTAAAGAGTAATTAAGGTCATAAAAAGGACAAAACCACTTCTAAGGAACCTAAATTAGATAAAATGGATGGTAAGAAAAAGGCAAGAAGGGGGATGAAGTAGCAGCAGAAAAAGCTATTAATGAGAAAAAAATGAAATTTTGTAATTTAACTAAAAAGGGAGAACAAGAGAAAAAAGAGAAGAAACAATTGAAGAAAGAAAGAACTGACTAATAGCTGCAGGTGTCCTTTTACCAGCTATCTACGTGAAAGGTTTGCCAAAATCAAAAAATGAAAATAACTATACTTTAAAGCTGGCTATATATAACATGCTTAAGGGAACAATAGGTAATAAGATAGGCTGGCAAGATCTTAAATCTACCTATCAATATAAGGCCAGCCTCTATAAAGGGTGGATTTGTGTTGTTTTAAAAAACATGGATAAAAGAACAAAACTCCTGACAAATAAAGACAGATTTTTGGAAATAGGTGTAACATTAGATATTACAATAAGAAATTGGAAAACAATGGAACAAAAAGGTCTGTTAATGATAGCAATGACAAGACAAAAGATTCTAATGTGTATAAACAACCTAGGATTGCAGCCTTTATGAAACCAATTGAGACTATTCATAATTTAAAAAGTGATGAAACAGAGGTGTTAACAAGGAGGGGAAGAAAGAAATTAGGAACTAGGATTAACAGCTATGATGTTTTAGAGACTGATGAACTAATGGTAGAGATAAGTACAACAGAAGAAGAGACTCTCCTTAGCTCTGAAAGTACAAATAGTGCAGTTAGTTTAACAGATAATTCAAACTGACTTGGAAACAGGAATATAGTAAGTAAGACCATAAACTTGTTGAATTGGAATATTGCAAGTTTAAGGATGAAACTCCTGGACAAAGACCATGTACAATGGATAAAAATTTTACAATACTGCACCTACAAGAAACATGGATGAGGGATGTAGAAGGACAACTCCTGGAGGGGTATAGTCTCTGGACATCACCAGCAAATAGGTCCAAGAAATATGGATGTCTAAAAGGAGGGTTAGCTGTTTTTATTAATATAGCCCTGGAATTTAAAACCCTAGAAATTAGCACATTTTATGAATTCTTTATGTATATTATAATAACTAATGGTGAAATAAGTTGGGCAATATTTAATATTTATATTCCCCCTAAACTAAATCTTCATGAATATAAAGTAGCCTTAAAATTGATTGGCGACAGTGTAAAATCGATTAAAGGTAGATTCTTAGGAATCAAAATAGTTATGGCAGGAGATTTTAATGTACATATAGTCAGTTTGATGGAAGAAGAAACTAATGATTGGTGTTTGGATGATGTTCTAAATATTCCTATAAGACAATCCAAAGACAAATAAAGGGAAGCTTGTTATGCAATGTTTTTGGAAAATTTAATTTTAGAATACTTAATGGATGCACAAAACAAGACTGGAAGGGTGAATATACTTTCTTGACAATAAAAGGGGAGGGGGTGTTGGACCTTTGCGTGGTCAAAATAAGTGATTATCATACGGTAAATAATTTTAAGGTATATAAATTATGGGACCATGATCATTTCCCTAAAAAGTGCAATGTGAATATAGACATTAAAATAAGGAAAAACAATAGGGAACTAGAAAAACAAGCAAATCATCATATGTGTGTTAGGTATGGGAAAAGATTCAATGAAATTAATATACTAAAGAGGCAGCTGATAATTTAATTAGAAATGAACAAATAATAAATGAAGTAAATAAAATAAGAAATGGGCACTTAGAAGCAGGTGAGAGTTTGATACATATCTATGATAACTTAATGAATATCATAATATGGGGCACTTAGTGAACAGAAAAGACCAAATAGGATATTAGATATAGATGCAGGTGCAGAAAAACCTTGGTTTGACAAAGATTGCTATATTCTAAGAAACAAAATTAAAAAAGTGGGGAAGTTAAGAATAAAAAGACCAACTTATGAGGTCTTGAAAACATTAAAATGCCTTAGAACAGAATATAAAAAAGTGATACTGAAAAAAAAATTTATAAAAATAAGCTTTAGGAAGATCTGCAGTAGTGTATTGTTCAAAAATACACTAAGTCGTTCTGAAACCTTGTAGCCTTCAGCTGTGATGAAAATAACCTGCGGTATAATACAGGGATTTATTTAACTCTAAAAATTGATTAGCGTTTTGCTCATAAAAGTGCTAAATCTTTGTGAAAATGCATAGCTCTTGCCTCACTGTGTTTGACAAACACAGCAATTCTAGAAAATCTATATAAATACTTTCTGCACAGTTAGTATAGTCCCAAGAAAAAACTGCTAATCAATTATTTAAAACCCTGTAATATATTAGGTATGATCACAGAAGACAAATGTATTGAGCACTTTAAAATAATGTATGGGATAGAGAATGAAGCAAAAGTCAATAGTAAATGGAGATCTAGTATGACTATTTGGACTTCTAGTGATCTCCTTATTTTTAAGATTGAGGAGGTCAAAACTGCCATTAAAGCACACAAGAAAAATAAGGCTACTGGTATAGATGGTATACCAGCAGAATTATTACAACCTAATCCAGATTTTTGGGCTAATTTACGTAGCCCTATTTTTAATATAATAAATAATTTGCTTATCCTACCACATGCATGGAACAGAGGGATAATAGTTCCCTTTTTCAAAAGAGGCGATAGACAGTATCCAGGGTGCTATCGTCCAATAACCTGATGACCAGCAATCCCAAAAAAAATATACTCTAGATTAATACTGGAAAGACTACTCAATTGGGTGGAAGAAACTGAATATATCTCTAAATTTCAGTGTGGATTTAAGAGGGAACATGACAGCCTGGATCTTGTTTTCACATTCAATTATTCAATTGACAAATATGTACATGGAAAGAATGGTACACTGTATGTTGGGTTTGTTATTATTAAAGCACCATTCGATTCTGAAAACAGATCCAAATTATGGGATATTTTGGACAATCTAAAAATTAATCAGCATTTGAATACTTCAGCTGCTATAAGATATGAGAAAGATGGTACACTCTCTAAAGAACTTATGATTTCTAGGGGAGTAACCATATAAAATCAATGGAGCTGGAACTAAATGTTAACAAATCCAAAATATTAGTTATTGGACATAATAAAAAGTGAAATATCAGTAAAATTTGGAATATTGGGGGCAAACAATTTGAGGAAGTAACAGAATATAAATATTTGGGAATAATAATTGACAAAAATGTGACTTGGCTCCAACATCTGGCAGAGATAACATCTAATGCATATAAAACTGTTGGCACTATTAGAAACTTTGATATTAAATTTGCTAATAATGCATTTATAGCTATGAAAAAAACATTTGAAGCTAAATGTGTCTACCAGTTATTATATGGTAGTGAAATCTGGGGTATGTATTTGGATAAGCAAAATATAAAAAGTGTTCAAACTCTTTTGCATGAATGATTTTAAATCTGCCAATAGACTGTCCTCCAAGCTTTCTAAGAACAGAATCTGGGATTCTCCCAATCGAAACAATAATGAAACCTGAGTGTGTGTTTGTGTGTGTGGGGGGGTGGTAACCATGACAATACTGCAAAGTGACATCTACAGTGACTTAAGTAGGAAAAAATACAGCAATCTATTGCAGGCAGAGTAACTATTTTATTGAAAAAATAAATGAAACTCTCAGAGTTTTAACATTTTAACATTAAAATAATTTTTTTTTCAAACATGCATAATACAATGGCCTACTTTCTAAGTGCAATAATACCCTCCAGGGTGGGTGGGTGGTATTGGGATATACCAGACCTTCCAGGGGCTATAAGGCCCTCCACCTGCAGCGTTGGGCCTCACTACACCCCTGGGCAGTCTGGTATAGCCCAATACTGACCACCCTGTCGGGTATTATTGCTTACTCACATCTAACTTCTGATGTACAGTTAAAAATTCCAACAAAGCTTTAAAAAGCCTTTAAAAGCAATAAAAGTGGGCTGAGTAATGGAGCTGAGAGCTGGTGTGGACCCAGCATGGCTACCATCTTTCCCTTCTCCTTCTCAAAGTCAGGGCTCAGTAAAATACTTTAGCACTTGTGTGTGTCTAGACATCTAAAGTCCATCGCAGACTACGGCTCAGAGAAGTAACTGAGACCTACTGTAGGTTGTTAGACTAAAAGACTGAAGTATTTGCATTCGTAGAAGGCTTGTGCTTAGTTTGAAGAAATGCCCCCCCCTCGCTGACCCTTGCCGGGTGAAAATTGTGTTGATGTGTTGTTGATGTTTTTATTTACACATTTGTTTGGCATGCTGCTTATGGTTGCATACTGTGTCGCTATCAGGAATGGTTTAGCTCAGTTGGGCACGATTCCCACCCCCCACAGTTCTCCATCAGGTTGAAAGACACAGGGCAGGTATGAGATATTTTAATGTCTGTTTCTTCTGTTGCGGCTAAGTGAAAAAAAAAACATTTTGGTTTTGTGGTTTTACACTGCTGTCTTGGAAGGATAGAATGGTCAACTTGGTGTCCTGTCAGGCATGTGCTGTGAAAGGAACCACCCCCTCCCACAAAAACCCTCCATTTTCTTTTATTTCAATTGTGTTTTATATTCCTTTATTGGCATAAAATGTATACAAATATGTCTTAATTTCTGTGTGCTTTGTTTTGCCTGCAGCCATGAACTTTGAGGGTTACTTTACTATGGAGGATGTTATTCAGTGGCGTAATCATCACTGTACATGAGACAGCTGATTTTTGATAAGGGTTTTACCATTTGTAAGGTGTGCCTATTAAAATACAGTTACAGCTACTGTTTTCTTGTGTGTGTGTGTAATTTTTTGTTTTCCCCTTTTGGGCATGGCAATGGTGACTACAGAGGATCTCATTTATCTGTGCGATTGCCATAGAGTAGACAGGGTGGCTGGTTTAACAGAAAGTTTTTATAGTAGTAAGGTGTTTAAGGTTGAAAGGTTAGCCACTGTGAAAGACTTTTACAATTGTAAGGTGAGAGTGTTAAACTAAACAACAGGAAAAAAGGTTTGATTTATGTGAATTATTTTTTCTTACTCTTTAGACTGGCTGTAGCTAGGGGCATCCTACTTTCATCGTTTACATATGGGGCTGTCATCCATAGCAATGTATCCAAGGCTTCCCTACATAGATGGGATACGACCTACAGTAGTAGCCACAGACATTGCCAGCTATTTCTAGATATTTCATGAAATTTCTAAAGAGTTTCTCTCAGTTGCCCCTACTGTGGAAATGCTGAAAGCATGAGGTTTCTCAATATCACAGAAATTTCAGGAAATAGCTGGCAATGTCTGTGGCTAGTGCTGTATAATGGTATATGTCAATATGCTACTGATTCCCCCAGGGCTAAAGCATCATTGCTTGCTATATGCTGAACTCAATTGTCACTCCCTGATGGCCCACCATCTCCTCTCCCGTGGGACACTACTGGACAGTATGCTATGATCTAATGTGCCAGCTTCCCTTGTCACCCTGCTTACCCCTCAGACCACCTTCTATGGACAACGATCTGCTGACCTCTCCCTGCTTCACATCCCCAGATGTAAAACAAACAAAGGCACCTCAGGCTTTTCCTATGTGGCACCCAGTTATTGGAACTCCCTACCCCTAGATGTATGCCTGGCTCTGAGTCATACTCTATTTAAAAAGAAGCACTACTCACACCTTGCAGTGCGCACCTAATGTACCTGCTGCAATCCTCCCTAGGTACATGAACATGCTTTGTACTGTGCCTTGATCTCCCCTGCTAACAGTCTCCCTGACTTCACCTGTCGATTACCTCTCTCTTCTATCCTTAGTTCTCATTTCCATCGACACTCTCACACCTACACGTTTTCCTTTGCTGGCCTTTCTCTTTTGCTTGCTTGCCCCTTTACTTCCTCATTCTCTCTTACATCTCCCTTTAGTTTATGATTGTGTAATTTTAGTCGATACACTACATAGAGTCCATGTAAATGTTTCTTGCAGTTATGTAATGTCTAACATCCTACTGTACTACAAAATCTAATGTGTTACTGTTGGTTAAATTTGTACCTCTGTATCTCTGCTATGTTGTATTTTTTTATTTGTTGTACCATTTTCTATGATTGTTGTAACCTGGGCTGTGCCTGAAAATAGTCACCTTTGTGTCTAGAGCACTCACCCAGTCATCAAAAACTAACTAACTAAATAAATAAATGTGATGCGTGGGGGGGCTCTCACTCGCTAAGTGAGCGAGCAATATGGCTGTACTTGCCTTTTTTAACATTCTACTCTCCCAGGTTTATCTAGAATGACTTGAGGCAACAGACACTGGGACTAGTTATTTCCCAGTCTCTGTTGTCTCATAAAAGACCGGCAGATTGGCAGTTGCAGCCAATCAGAAACAAGACTAGCCATTGCCCATTTTCTAAATTAAAATTCTGTACACTAATCATTCTTATTCCCCCTGCCTGCAGTACATTACCTTAACATGAAGCCAGTGAGAATCATGGGCTTGGTGTTTTCGAGGCTTCCATTGGCTCAGTCAGCAAGGTGTGTTGCGAGAGAGAAAAAGAGAGAGAAAGAGCAGTAACAAGAAGCCAGTAAGAATTGTGGGCTTTGCTTTTCGAGGCTTCAGTCGGCTCAGTCAGCAAGACATTTTCTGAGAGAGAGAGCAGTAACTTGAAGCCAGTGAGAATCGGGGCTTTGCATTTTGAGGCTTCCTTCAGCTCAGTCAGCACTGCTGGAACATGAAATCAGTGGAGAACTGGACGTTGGCATATCTGGTGTTCCGTCGGCTCAATCAGCAAAACATCTTGAGAGAGACAGAGAGAGAGAGAGAGAGAGTGACATTTAGCAGGTCATTAACAGAGGCTATCTTTTTCGGGGTTTGAAAGACTAAGTCGGCAGGACTTCTGAGAAAGACAGAGAGACAGTGATGTTTAACAAGTCATTAACAGGTGCTGCTGCAGACAAACAGATGGTAAGGAGGGCAGTTAGCACCCAAAACTGACAGTAATCACGGGATAAAAGAATAGGCTACAGGGATAAAATGTCCATTTTAGCAGAAGTCTGTAGTTTGTTATAAATAACATATTTAAACAGGGCTTCCATGGAAATGGCTTTTGGTTTACAACTTTTGTCTGACCTAACCAATTGTCCAACTTAAGGGTGCCCGTCTTAAGTGTGAATATTGTATTACATTTCATTGTACATAACAGGTTACAGTAAGTGACATAGCATTTGAAAACTCAAACTTTCAGCTGGTATACTGACAGACAGAATTCCCACAGTTGGGAGAATTAAAGTATTGAGGAACCTCCACAGGTATCTATAATTTGTTGAACTTAAGCTACTACATTGCAACATCTTTAACAATATATATTATATTCTAGGTAAACTGGCCAAACTACAGAAACTTGAAACTGACTTGTGCATGTGTAGTAAAGAACAAAGAGGGACCCTGAAACATATTATTTGGGAATGTGTTGAAGTGAGGCCTCTATCTATGGAAAGAGATTAGAGCCAAACTGAGCCCTTTGTTTGGCCTCCAAGATGCTTTCACAGCAATAATCTGCCTCACAGACCTGGGTCTAGAGAACTGGTGGGTCCACAAAGATACTGCATGGTGCTGGTAGCTGCCACAACTAAAAGTCTTGTTAAGACATTGGATGGATGACCAGGTGCCTACATATCAGGAAAGGCACGATGCTATATTTGAGACCGTGAGAATGGAACAATCTGTGGTTAGCATCAACCACAGACTTAAAAGCTTAAACAAGAGATGGGAAAAAATTGCAGATGTTGTTACAATTAACAGAATGAGGTCTCTGTTATGTGAACAATGTGTCTTTAATAAACGTAAGTCTATAAACTTATTCAAATGACTGCACTTTGATGTAATCACTGCAGTTATAACTCTTCTTAGTTCTGTTGTATTTACCTGAACAGCCACATCTTCAGCTCCCCTAAATGTTGACGGGTAGACAAGACTGTTTGTTATCTGTTTTGTTTGTGATTTTATGAAATTAAATATATTAAGTTTAAAAAGATAAGGAAGTTTGTTTCAATAAAATTGGAGAAATCTCTAGACTCCGTTCGTTTAGATAAATACGATAGATAGATAGATAGATAGATAGATAGATAGATAGATAGATAGATAGACAGACAGACAGACAGACAGACAGATAGATGGAACTTTATTTATATAGTGCCTTTTCAGAACTGAAAGCACTTCACAATGAAACAAATATAGATCACAATTACATCCATCTCAGATTAATTATAATAAACAATGTTAAATCACCAATTACCTTTCAATTACCAGAAAAAGCATACCTACATTGACAGGTCTTGAGTATAGATTTACATTTTTCAACTGAAAGGGCAGATGTTTAGGATGGTTTCTTTCTAGACCCATAACATCAACCACAGTAAACAGGCATGTGGTCACTGAGTAAGAGAGCTAACTAGCAAAATTTAATTTCATTTTTATTTATTTTTGATACTTGTAAGCAAGATGAGCATTACTGCCATTTTAACAAGCAACAAGTTTTACATGAAACAAATTATAATATACATAGGACAAATACACAGACAATAATAAAAACATTAAATATGAACAAGACATTCATGAACTTGGGTTACAAAAACATTATAAAATGGGAAAAGAAAATCATGAGTTCTGATTGGCTGTTACCTGTGCATTAGATCTGTCTAATGCACAGGTAAAATCAAGTACATGGAAATCAGATGCAGTGCAATAGAAATCAATGTGCAATTTTATTTTAATTTTTTTATTTATTTCAAATTCAGATTAATACCTTTGAACCGGGGGCTTGTTTACAAAGGCTCCAAGTCAACAAGGAGTACAAGATATTTACAGGTAATGAAACATTGCAGAACAGAAAGACATCAACTAACAAGTGGTATTAGTGTGCATTTACAACATTAAGCAGGGTACAAGAAGTAAGGAGAAACAAGGCCACACTTCCAGAGAAACATATTATTGTAGCACTAATTAAGTGCAGTACAATGTTTAACAATCATGTTACAGTTCAGACGGGGTGCTCCCAGTCTGCAGAAATGCATGTTTTAGCAGCCAAGGTGAGGCTTTTGTCAAGGGGAGGTAGTAGGTGGTGGGAGGTGGGAGGGGGAAGTAGGAAGTGAGAAGTTGTGGAACAGGAGGGTGGGAGTGAGAGAGGGTAACGTTTGACGGGTGTGAGAACCACTGTCAGAGGCCATGGGTTAACAGAAACACTGGCAGTTAGATTTGCTGGCAAGAAGAGATCGAAGCCCATATTCAAAGTAGCCAAGTTTGGGGGAGTTGGCAAGGTCTGCAGGCAGATCATTGAACCATTTAGGCCCACAGTAGGAGAGGGATCTTTGGCCAAGGGTGGTTCATTTGAAGGAAACAGTTAGAACAGTCCTGGAGGCACTCCTTGTGCATTTAGATGGTTGTGCAGGCTCAAAGAGGGCTGAAGTAGCCCTAGGCATGAACCCCATCAGGGACTTTTTTGCAAGGAAGCAGGCCTGCTATTGGAGTCTGTGGTGGAGTGGGAGCCAGCCAGTTTCCTTGTATAGGTCACAAGAGTGAGTCATTTTGTGTACTCCCAGGACCAGGCGGCAGGCCTTGTTGAAGACAGTTTTAACCTTTTTAAGTGCTGTGTCTGTGGCTGCCCCATATATGACAAGACCATAATCCACAGATGAGAGAACTGAACTGCACGTAACAAGTTTCAGGGCAGCCGGAGTCATTGAGGTGCAGTGTCTGTACAGGATGCCAAGCTTCATTTTGGTGGACTTTACCAGTTGCTCAGCATGGGCAGTGAAGGTGAGGGTGTCATCAAGGTGAATCCCTAAGTACTTGAATGTATTGACTTGGTCTAGTACTTCTCCTTTGCTACTAAGTATATGCAGTGAGGACCCTCGAATCTTTCTCTGTGGGGTGCTGAAGAGCATGCTCTTTGTCTTTTTGTAGTTGAGTAGCAGTTTATTTCAGATGAACCAGGATTCCAATGCATGAAAAATGTGCTGAAGTTCAGAGCTAATTGATCCCAGGTCTTTCCCTGAGACAGAGATAACAGCATCGTCTGCATAGAGTATGGAGTGTGCAGGACAGGTAGAAGGCATGTCTTTTATGAAGAGGCTGAATAAGAGAGGACTGAGGATAGAACCTTGTGGGACCCCTAGGTTTACTTCCCTGGGCTCAGAGATTATATTGCCAATCCTGACCCATTGAGATCTATGGGTTAGGTAACTATTGAACCAGGCCACAGATTCCATTGACAATCCTGTAGAGAGGAGACATTTCAGTAGCAGCTGGAGATTGACTGTGTCAAAGGCCTTGGTGAGGTCTATGAAGATAGACCCCACCACCATCCCTTTACCCAGGGCCCCATAAAGCTGAGTGGTGTACTCTACTACCGCGGTGACAGTGGAGTGGTTTTGTCAGAATCCATGTTGTTGCAAGCAGAGAAGGCTATGCTTTTCTAGGTACTCAGTTAGTTGTTCTGAGACCACCCTTTCAAGTGCTTTGGAGGGGGGAGGGTAAAATCGAGATGAGCCAGAAGTTTGCTAAATTAGCTCTGTCTCCTGATTTAAAAACAGGTGTGACTAGAGCCTCTTTCCACCTGTCAGAGAGATGCCAGATCTTAGAGAGGCATTGAATACCTTGGTGAGTGGTGCCACAATTTCGTTTAATGTGAGTGCTACCATCTTCTTATTGATCATGTCACTTCCCATCCTGGTCTTACCAAGGACCCATTTGATATATTTGACGGTCTCACCTGTGGAGATTTGCCTGAAGTAGAATGGTGGGGTAACATCCTGTGGTGATGGAGTGTTGAGGTTGTGCTGCTGGCTTGCATGGGTGTGATTCAGGTATTTAGGTGGCAACACATTGCTGAGGTCCGTGAATGCAACATTAAAAGCATCAGCAATTTCCTTTGGATCTTGCAATGTACCAGAGGTGGTAACTATAAGATCCGGTGGGGCCCTTGAGGCTCTACCCATGAGATATTTTACAGAGTCCCAGAACTCCCTCCCTCTACCCCAGGTCTTTCCTAGGAGGTCATTGTAGTAAGCTGCTTTCACCAGACTTATGAGTTTTGTGCAGGTATTTCTAGCTGCCTTATACACTTAGGAGTCAGCTAGATTCCTGGTGGCTTTGGCCTATGCCACAAGTGATCTCTGAGTCGCATGTGTTCAATTAGAGGGCTGGACAGCCAGGGGTTGGGGATTCCTTGGCTTTCTTTGTTTTGTAAGGAGCAAAGATGTCACGAGCTTTAGTAAAAATACTGCAGAAGTAATCCAGTGCTTGGTTTCCATCCTTGACTCTATCCAGTGGAGACCAGTCAATCCTTTTTAGGTAGTGCCTGAAGGAGTCTAGTTGACCAGGCCTTAGTAATCTGTTCCTGGTGGTCTTAGGCTTAATCTTGGTGAACTTGTTTGTCCAGGTAAGTAGTAGAGGGGAGTGGTCACTGATGGTGTCAGGTTGGACTGTTACCTCTGCGATATGTTCAGGGCAGGAGGAGAGTAGCCAGTCGATGAGGGTGCTGGTTCCTGCACAGTAGTTTTGTCTGGTGGGTTGTGTGACCAGTTGGGTCAGGTAAAGTCTGGCTATTTGGTCTCTAGCTGTCACTGCATGCATCCTGTGCTTGCCGATTAATGTTGAAGTCCCCTAGGATTATATGTTCCCAGTTTAGTTTGTTCTGTTCGAGGTGGCTTATGAGCTGTGGGAAGCTAGTGAGAAGTGTCCCAGGAGGCAGGTATACAGTGGTTAATAGTAGCACTTTGTTTTGTTGGCCAATATTAAGTTTTAGTGCTAGAACCTGTGCTTCCTTGGTGTGGAAGCTAATTGGTAGTATTTGTCCTTTGATGTCACTCTTGAGGTAAACCAGACAAACCCCCCCCCCCTTTTTGAGGTACGGTCCTGCCAGAACAGGTTATATCCAGGAAGGGCAATTGCTGTGTCTGGGATCTTTGGTGATTGCCACGTTTCTGTTAGGGAGATGACGTCAGGATCAATCTGAGCCACCCATACCTGAAATTGTGGCAGTTTCGAGAGAAGGCTGCAGATATTCAGAGATACAATTTTTAGATGTCCTGGGCTATTGGTACAATTAATGATACAGGTTACCCAGGGTCACAGCTAGGCAGGGATTTGACAAGAGGCTTTGGCTATGCAAGAGTTTGCAGGCATGCACTCCCCTGCCCCATTACAGTGATAGCCTGGGGCACACTTACGCAAGTACAGAGAAGGATGTGAAATCCTTTTGTCCTTATGCTTCCTTTTGTTATTTAAAGAGGTTGTTTAAAAGCCCACATACAGATCCCTCAGGAGAAGGTCAGACGGAAATGTGGATTCAAGCAGGACCCAGAGTCATTGAATTTGTCAGACTTAGTTGCTTGACTTCTGCTTTGCTTGAGATAGCTTCCAAAAAGTTGATTTTAAACTGAAAATGCAAATACCTGGCGGTGATGTTTTGCAGAAATCCAGTCCAGGAGACCTTCATGGATGTAGTGAGCAAGAATGGTGTAGTTACTCCAAGCAGAAAATCTTGTAAATCCCCAAAAACTAAGCTACAGACAAAGATAACACAAACAGCCACCCACACAGACCCAGAAGTGGTGACACTTTAGAACATTAGAACATTGATGTTTAAAATGCTGCCATTTTTTTAATTGTTTGCAAGGAAATCATACTAACAGTAATCTGTCTGACAAAATTCCTAAAGACAATAACCTGCACAGCCCTACTACACACCTACTGAATTTTATGTCGGATTAACTGTGTGTGGGGTATCTTTCTGTTAGCATTTAAAAATATTTTTCCCTCACGAACATCCATGGACTCCACACACTCCCCCGGCCCCCTCACTCACTCACTCGGGTGCTCTGCTTCTGTACCAGCAATACATATCAAAGTGATATTTTTTTTAAATGTTCAAGTTCACTGAATTCTATCCCGGAGAGCTGTGTTTGACAATCAGGACACAAAAGATTTACTTTTTTGATTTTATAAATTGCAGATATTTCATGTCTTTCACACTGCTTGCTGAAATGTGTTTTTTTCCTTGAACACTACAATCTGTACCTCCCTACCTGGCCCCTCAACCTGCCCCCTCACTCAGGCTGCTGCAGTTGTCACCCCGTCACTCACCCGCAAACCATTATCCATCTTTTTTATACCAATGTGGATAAAAAAAACTATATATTTTCACAGTGCATGACCCTCATTATGTCACTTTAGATTACCGTGTCAGCGAGACACGGAGGCAGTTGAAGCGGCACAGCAGGAAGATGAGTAGCATCACACTTTGCTTCCAAAGAGCATGAGAAGTTGTCTTTTTTCAAAGTCTCAAGCTGGCCGTACATAGATCAAATGCATGTGACAGAATGGAACACTGGAACATCAGCGAGCCCAGTGGAACCACACACAGTAGCGACCTCAATTTTCCCTATGCTACCGGTTAGTATTTCTTTTTAAATTAAATAACACTACAGACAGCAGTTCAACCTGTGGTGGGGGAGTGAAGGGAGGTAACTGCAGACCTACAGAAAAAGAACACAAAGGAAAATGGGACATGGGGCAAGGAAAGCCTTGCTCAACAGGACCAGAGGGAGAGAAAAGTGGAGAGATGATGCACACGCTGAGCTACTGAGATGGTCTCAGGAGAAATTACAACTACAAGGGAGTCCTTACAGGGACAAATGTCCTGCGTATAAAAAATGTATTCAGGCAGAGGAACTATTTTATGACAAATAGATACAATTATTTTGCTTTTTTATGTTTTAAACTTAGTAGTTTTAATTTTAACAAGCATACAAAATACAGAGTCCCATTTTGTAAGCACAATAAGACACTCTGGGGATGTGCAGTAGACATTTCTAATGCACAGCCAGGGGCTGAAGGCAACAACGCCCCAGGCTCTGCGTTAGAAATGTCTAATGCACACACCCTTGTGTTTTTTTGCTTACATCATTAACAGTATCAAGCCATAATCATAATATGTTTTTAAAAGTGGCAACAGAAGAACAACTGGAAATGGTGCATGGAATAGTGTTATAAAAAATGGGTCCCGGTATTGTAAGGATTTTTGTCCAAAGGTTTTTTTTTTTAAAATAGAGGTAGCCTAAAAACAAATTTGCTTTGTGATCTTGTGCCTTGTGCATTAATGCAATGGAGAATAGAATCTGGGCAGAACTGGGGAGGAGGTTATTAATAACCTTGAAGAGTAATGTACCCATTCTAATTTTTATCCTATTTTCAAAGATGGGTGCCTCAATATTTTTACAACTTCAATGATGAATTTTTCATGGTGAGTTTGTCATAAACCTAATATGAATATTTAATTAATATTCTCTGCCCTATTCGCCAATATCTAATCCAGTAACGTATCACTTTGTGACTTCAAATTGAGGGAAGTTTGGGTTTGAATCCATTGCTGCAAACTGGTCTCACTCAAAACTTCCTTATAGGTTGGAGCAAATTCCACACACCTTCACCCCCATTTAGATTATAATCACACTTACTTATCAATTCTGAGTTACCAAATGATAGAATCAGCCTTATCAAGTCTTTCAATCTTTCAATACCAGATTTAGGAGGATTATAGATACACATTACATTCAGTTTTGTTTATATCTCCAATTTTCAAAGCAACAGCTACCCACTAGTGCTTTGCAGAATGTGGAATTCCACTGGTGGAATTAGGGTGGAATGACCATTCTGCCAGTGGAATTTCCACCAGAATTTGGCTGGTTCTTCTGTGGCATTCCACCTGCTGTGATCCACAGAATAATATTCCATGGAAAGGCATTTTTTCCATGTAAAATCATTCTGCAGCCATTTTCACAGAAAATATTAAGATCTGCGGAATAAAATTTCATAGAAGTGTTGCAGAAAACTCATTCCAGATTTTTCTGCTAGAGAATTCTGCCATTCTGTTTCCTGCAAAATTTGGCAGAATTTCAGTGTAGTATCGAAAATTCCACAAAATTCTGTTCTGCCAGAATTTGAAAATTCTGCACAGTACTACCCACTCTATACCTGAAGTGATAGTTGTACTAACCTCTAATTCGGCACACCGTAAATTGGATGGGACATAAATCAACCCCCTCTTTTATTTTTACCCAACCAGTCTCTTCAGTATAGGGTGTAATTTAAAAGACTCATCTCATGGTCAGATATACCTGAATGAATTCAAGTTTCATTAAAGGTGATCTCATCAGATGAGTGCTGATACACCTAGGCCTCAAATTCAGGAATCTTGTCAGGCACAGATTGCACATTTAAATGAAGAAATTTCAAATCTTTGAAATTTTTGTCAAAGAACACACTATTTGAAGAATTCAACAAACCATTTATTAAACAGAGATCCAGGGTTAGCTTCGATATCATCTGCCACTAACAATAAAGGAGGCTTAATTGCAGATAATGATACAACATCTGCCAGAACTAAACACATGGTGGATTCCCTGCAGAGGAAGGGCCTCAAACAACTGGTACAACAACCCACAAGGACAGGGCTATCCTAGATCTAGTACTGACTAACAGGGAATGGATCACAGCTCTCCAGGTAGAAGGTCACCTGGGGGCCAGTGACCATCACATGGTATGGTTCAATTTGGCCACTACATCTAAATCATCCCATTCCAAGGCAAAAATATGGGACTTCAGAGGAGCTGACTTTGATAAGATGGCCAACAGAGTTAAGCTAGCTCTGGCAAAAAGAAACACAGGTGAGGGGGTATAGGCAAAGTGGGCAAGCATTAAGGATGCAATACTTGAAGCAACATCCCATTGTGTTAGACAGAAAAGGAAGTGCAAAAGAAGAAGGAAAACACTTTGGTTCTTAAATACAGTAGCAGAAAAGGTCAGAGCCAAAAGGCTGGCCTTCAGGAAATATAAGGGAATACATCGAGATGAAGATAGGGAGGCATAACAAACTGCCCTAAGGGAAGCAGGGAAGGCAGTAAGGCAGGCAAAGTCCCAAACTGAGGAAACACTAGCATGAACAGTAAAAGAAGGTGACAAGACTTTCTATAGATACATTAGTGAAAGGAGAAAGTCCAGAGGGGGTATTGCTAAGCTCAAAGGAGAAAAGGGGGCATATGAGGAGGAGGACCCTGTAAAAGCATCTATCCTAAATAGATACTTTTGCTCAGTATTTACTGAAGAGAAGGTAGGGCAGGGCCCACAGCTCAGCACCATGGACACAGGGGGGAGGAGGTGAGCACTACTCCCTTCACAAAAGAAAGGGTCCTACAAGAGCTCGTTAAGCTCAGGGTGGACAGGGCAATGGGACCTGATAGCATACATCCCAGGGTACTTAATCAACTAAGGGTGGAACTAGCAGAGCCATTATCAGAACTGTTTAGTGAGTCTTTGAGCACAGGAGAGGTCCCAGAAGACTGGAGAAGGACTCATGTGATCCCGCTCCACAAGAGTGGTAGCAGGGAGGAGGCAGGGAATTACAGACCAGTCAGTCTTACCTCAGTAGTGGGCAAGATTATGGAGGCACTCCTTAAGGAAAGGATAGTGCAACACCTGGAATTTATAGGGGCACAGGATCCAAGACAGCATGGGTTTACAAAAGGAAGGTCCTGTCAAACTAATCTCATAGATTTCTTTGACTGGGTAACCAGAGTGGTGGACCAAGGGGGAGCAGTTGATGTCGCCTACCTTGACTTCAGCAAAGCTTTTGACACTGTTCCACGTAGAAGATTGATAAATAAGCTGGGTAGGCTCGGGGTGGGTCAGAAGTTGGTCAACTGGGTGGCAAACTGGTTGAGGGCAGAAAACAGAGAGTGGTGGTAAATGGTATACAGTCAGAAGAGATGCAAGTCACTAAGGGGTACCTCAGGGATCAGTCCCAGGAACCAGTCCTCTTCAATATCTTCATTAGTGACATTGCAGATGGACTTGAGAGTAAGGCTTGTCTGTTTGCAGATGACACCAAGATCTGCAGCAGAGTAGATGATCCAGATGGGGTGGGCAGAATGAGAAGAGATCTGGATAAACTAGCAAAATGGTCAGAAGACTGGCAACTGGGATTTAATGCAAAGAAGTGCAAGATCATGCACATAGGGAAGAGGAAACCCTGAAGCCACCTATAGTCTGGGAAGGGAGTTGCGGGCAGTCACAAAGGAAGAAAGAGACTTGGGCATCATCATCACCGATGACCTGAAATCATCCAAGCAGACCTCTAAAGCAGTAGGTAAGGCTAGGGGGATGTTAGGGTGTATTAGTAGGGGTATCACAAGTCGTAAGAGGGAGGTCATAATCCTTCTTTATAAGACACTGGTTAGGCCCCATCTGGAGTACTGCATGCAGTACTGGAGGCCACACCTTCACAAGGACATTAACCAAATTGAGGCAGTCCAGAAAAGGGTAACCAAAGTGGTGCAGGGACTGCATCAGAAGACATATGAGGACAGATTAATGGAGCTCAATATGTATACCCTTGAGCAAAGGAGGGAGAGAGGTGATATGATTGAGACATTCAAACACCTTAAGGGCATTAACAAGGTGAAAGAGTCTAACATGTTTAAATATAAGAAAAATAGCAGTACAAGGGGACACAGCATGTGACTAGAGGAAGGCCGATAAAGGGGGAATGTGAAGAAATTCTTTTTCACAGAAAGGGTGGTGGATGCATGGAATGGCCTACCTCAGGAAGTTGTGGCTATGAATACAGTGCAGGGCTTCAAATAGGCATGGGATAGGCACAAGGGAGCGATACAGATAAGTATGAATAGATAGGCTACTGACAGAGCAAAGGTCAATGGCACATTTATAAGGTAGAAGAAGAAATAGGCAGCCTGGATGGGCCTTGCGGTCCTTATCTGTCGTCAACGTCTATGTTTCTATGTAACATTAAATGCACTGGCTGTTGAAAATTTTTCAGGTAATAATATTAACTTACCAACCCCGTATCCCACCTTCCAGGCAACTGGGCCCTAGTTAACACTGGTGCTGTTAAGTGTAGACTGCAAGTGGAAACACTCAAGTAATAATTAACTGAATAGAGACAACCCTGTGGTTATTGTAAATCACAGCATTTTCCACATAGCAGTCCACAGAAAAGCACACCAGGATCAATATTGCAGATGCCTGTATACCCGTAAGAGTAAGAGAAGAGCCAGGATAAAGAATTAATAATACAAAACAAACTGAGCTGCTAAACAGATACAAATACAACACAAAACAGTTTTAAAACAGTATGGCATGTACCACAAGCAAGAGCAGAATATAATAATCACAGAAGTTCAAGCCAGCAGCATGCCTCAGTCCACTTGCCTCCCATGTTGGACTCCCAGCCAGACTCCTACACTCTGCTAGCACTCTGCTTGTGCCACCATGAGTGCTGCCACTCAGCAGCCGGAGTCTACATTGTCCATGTTGACCATGCCCCTTCTCGAAGAACTTGGGCTCTGTCTGGCTGACAAGTCTCTGTACTCAACTGTGCTAAGTGATGCAATCAATGGAGTGTAGTGGAGGGCAGCGGAAGCAAGCACAATCAGGCAGGATTGATGATTCTGAGCAACAGGGATCCCAGAATGGGCACATGTGGAACACCATCACTCATGTCAACAAGAGATGAAAAAGAATTCCCAGCTGTCATCCTCTACCTCCTATTTGACAGGAAGTCTGAAAAATAACCAATTGCATTAGTAGAAATCCAGAATCCCTGTAATTTTTAAAGCAGATGACCAAGGGCAACCAGACTGAACACATTTATCAGGTCCAGAAACAAGACAGCTGACAACTCTATAAAGTCCAAGGCCCTGCACAAGTAATCTGCTAAAACAAGTAAGCTGGTCTGAGAACCATTAATAGGGTAATGACCAGGTTGAGAATAAGTCCACAAATCATAGTTCTAAAAATGAAATGTGATGATAATTGATCAAATTCCACATACTCCCAGACCTGGGACAACAGAGACAATAAAGAAACTGGATGATCATTTTCTACCAATGCCCCATCTCAGTATCCAGTGAGGATGGGGCCTGAATATGAGCAACCATCAAAACAGTGACTCATATTCATTGCTTCCCTCATGGGTTACCCTGCATGGGTAGTGATCCTATGTGAAAGCGAGCATCAGGAAGGGTGACTGGAAGGAGGGGGTTGCAAGGGGAAGGGGAGCCATAGGAGAGAGAGCTTGTGAGGGGGCAGTGTGCCTGCTGCAGCTGAGCTAGCTGTGTGGTGTTATGGTGAGGGTGGCTAGCTTTGGCACAACAGGTACTGGGTTTGAGGCTGGGTGTGGGAAAGAACTTTGCCACTGGCAACAGTCGCTGGGACAGAGACAAACAGCAATAGAGAGAATAGAGGGCCAGCTAAAGCATCTTTAAACATTTGAAATGGATATGTCTACATGATCTTTACCCTCTCTAGTTTGTACTGACATTTAATCAAGAAAATTCAAGGTCTTATTCACCATTATTTTTTTTAAATGAAACTTGGGTAAGAAAGGGTTGTGCACATTGTTCACTACTGAATGATCCTGTCTACCAGAGGTATTACTAGTTTCAGAGACATTTTGTGTTATGTTACCAAAAAAAAAAATCAAGATACATATGTTGGGTTCATACTAAGAAGTGATAGATATATAGAAGGCCCAAGGCCCACGTGAGTATATCTTCAGCAAGCTGGTACTTCACCCATGATTCAATAAATATTTATCAAGGTTTTGCTTAAAGTTCTCAGGACTAGTAGAGCCAACTACAAATGTCAGACGTGAATTCCATACTGGGATTATTCTTTGGGTGTAGAAAAATTGCATGTTATCTTTTTTTGGATAAGTTAGTGATAATTGATATTTGTGACTTCTCAGATTACAATCCCGTTGGCTATAAGACATTCCTAGGTCAGCCATATGTTCATAGTCTTTTGACAGTTTGTACATTAATAAGAGATCACCCCTTGATCTCCTCTGCTCCAGTGAATACAAATCTAATTCTCCAATTCTCACATCATAACTCTTATTTCGCATGTTATTGATCATCTTAGTTACTCTCCATTGAACCCCCTCCAGTCTATTCATGTCCTTTCTAAGATATGGGCTCCATAGTGGTGGGCAATAATCCATGTGGGGCCTTATCTAGGCTTTATAAATTGGTAGGATATAGCCCCGATCTCTACTGGTGAATGATCTCTTTATATTGTCTATTAATCTGTTAACCCTATTGATAACATGATTATAGTGACTTTGAAATGATAAGTTGTATCTTATAATAATTCCCAGGCCTTTTTCCTCTAATACTGGTTTAAGGGCACAACCGTTAAGTGTATACTGATAATGTTTGTTCTTGTCTCCTAGGTGCATTATGACACATTTGCTGTTGATGTATGTTATGTTGTTTTGTAATACCCATTTCTCAAGATTGTTTATATCATTTTTTTTAACTTAATATATCTTCCTCTGTTTTAACTTTAGCCACTAAGTTAGTGTTGTCTGCGAATTTAATGGCAAAACTACTGATGTTTTTTGTCAAGTCAGATATGAAGACAGAGAACAGTGTTGGTCCCAAGATTGATCCCTATGGCACACCACTGATAACCAGACTTGACTTAGACAAGTGTACCCTAACACAAACTTTTTGTGTTTGGTTGTTTAACCATTCTTCCACCCAGTTTGTAATTATACAATTTATTCCCAATGTTCTCATTTTCATTATCAATGTTTCTATGAGGCACCTTATCAAATGCCTTACAAAGGTCCAGCTAAAGATGTCCACTGGATTTTTGACCCCAGTGAGCTTACTTATCTTCTCATAAAAAACAAGGTTACTTGTTAAACATGACCTTTGATTTTTAAAGTCATGCTGTGAGTGGTCTGTTAGATTTTTTAATTTCATTTCCACCTCGAGTTTATCTTTGAGTAAAGATTCAAAGGTCTTACCAAGTACACTTGTGAGGCTTATTGGCCTATAATTTTAAGTTGCACACTGGTTTCCATTTTTAAAAATAGGGGTAACAGCAGCAGTTTTTCAATCTTTAGATATTGTGTTTGAAAATAGTGATAAGTTGATGATTTTATACAGCGGTTCCACTAACCATTCTTTGATTTCCTTTAGGAGTCATGGATACAACTTATCAGGGCCCGGAGATTTGTTAATATTAATGCTCTGTATTTTTTTAGAATGTCTTTCTTTGTAAGTTTTGGCAAATCCTGAATTTTGTAACTTGTGATACTATCATTTTGTTTTTTAGGGTTAAACACTGTGCAAAAATATTTATTAAATTCTGCTGCTGTCTTGAGGTGCTGTTATTTCTTTTGAGTTGACAATCAATGGGCCAAAGGTTTTTGTGGCTTATTTTTTATTATTTATGTAAGAGCAGAAGATTTTTCCACCATCATTCCTATAAGCAAGTCTAAATTCTAGTTTCTTCCTTTCTGCTCTTATGCGTTGTTTGCATTTTTTAGAATTGACTTGTATTTGTATTTGTTATAATCATTATCTCTTGTAAGTATTCTATAGGCCCTTCTTTTTTTAGCTAGTAATCGTAATATATTTGGTGTTACCCACAGTGGTATCTTACCCTTCTTATTTTATGTAATTGTATTTGGTACATATTTAGTTTCAAGTTCTATGATTTTATTTTTGACTCTGGTCCACAGTTCTTCTGTAGATGAAGACTCATTGTCCCATTGCCAATTACAGAGATCTGAATTTAATAGGATAAAATGTGCTTTATTGTAATTTTTGAATGTAGTGCTCCCTGATTCAGGTTTATAATGTATGTGGATTTCAAAGGTTATTATCTTGTGATAGCTATTTTGCATAGGATCTTTGATTTGAATATGTTTAACTTGATCAGGAATACCAGTAAGTAATAGGTCCAAGATATTATGTTTCCTAATTGGTGATCTAAATAGTTTTTGTAGGCCATTTGCTATACATTCCTCTAGAAAATAATTCTCAGGATTATTACTGCATGTTCCATCCTTCCAGTTGATTCCTGGAAGATTTAAAGTCCCCCTAATAATATGGTTTCTTTGTAATCTGATTTATTACTGTTGTTATTTAAGATTTCTTGCTGTATCGATGGATTCATGTCTGGTGGCCTATAACATATTCCTAATAGTTTATGTTGCCTGTCTCTTACTATTTCAACCCAAAGTATTTAATTTGACATTTCTTCTGGTTGATCCTTAAGCTGTTTGAATTTAATATTAATTTTGATGAATAGTACCACACCTCCCCCTTTTTTTGATTTTCTATTTTTATGTAGAGTAGGGTAGTGTAGTGTAGCCTGATATATTTGTATTCCAGTTAGAGGTTTCTCCCCACCATGTTTCTGTTACAGCAGCTATGTCTATATTATCCTTATTTAAGATACTTTTCAATTTGTCCAGTTTAGTACTCTGCAAGCTTCTTACATTTGTCAAAAGAAAGGTCAATCCTTTTTTTATTTATTGTTTGTCACATTCCTATTTATTTTATTGTTAGTTCTTGGATGATTAGACTCTATCAGTGATAAATGTTCCCCTTGCCCCTTGCTGCTTAGTTTTTTTGTTCATTGTGTATTTATAGTATTATGAAATATGTATCCCAGAGACTGTGATCCTTGTTTGCTGAGATGTAATCCATCATAACTAAAAAGTGAGTTATTGTTTTCAGATTTTTCCCAGGTTTTTATACATTCTATGTTATCGGTTAGGCACCATCTGTGCAGCCAATTATTGTATGCCTTGATGTTTTTTGTTCTTGTGTAACTTGCCCTAGGTACTGGTAGAACTCTTGATATTATTGGTGTTACATTTGAGTCTTTTAGAGTATTTATTGCCTGCTCCATGTCCTGTACTATTTTGCCCACATCCTGTTTTCCAAAGTCATTTGTGCCTACGTGAAGAATAGCAGTTTTTGGATTAGGGATATTCTGCAAAATTCCCAGGAGCATTAAGGTCATATCTTTGATAGTGGCCCCACTGTAGCTACAACTTGCCACATTTTCTTTATTCCCCCTTGTGGAGTATCTGTCTGAAAACCTGGTTACTGAATCGCCCAAAATGAATATTTGTTCTGGTAATGTGTTTTCTTGTGTTTGTGATTCTGTAGTATTGTTGGTATACATACTATTACCTGGGATACTCCTATCTTGTTCCATGGTTGTATTTATTCTAGGTGGGCCATTATCAGTGTATGATAGCATCATGGTGTATAAGGGGAATTTGTTGTTTCTTGGTATTGCTTTCATCATCCACTGTTGGTGGTAGTTGGCAAGGAGGTATGGTACCCAGAGAATTACTACAATCATTGTCCATTACTTGTATAAGGGGGTCAAGACTGTTATGTAATGGGAGTGTAAATAATTCAGCTTTTTGTACCTTTTTGGTTTTTTTAACTGGTCTTGTACTGTATGTTATACTATTAATATAGTTACACAGCAAGGTATATTTAAAATTCTACCTCGTCAGATTCTAGAGTGCCTGTACATCGAGACTTTTAAATCCTCTTTAAAAACATATTTATTTGGATTGGCATTTAGGGATAATTTTTAGTCTTATGACTGCTGCCTTATTATTATTTTAATGTTTTATTTGTGTAATGTTGTTCTGAATTGTATATGCACTTTGGTTTTGGAAAAGCGCATTAGAAATTAATTTTTGATTGATTGATTCATCATTATGATTATCCTCTGTTACATCCCCTGTAGTTCTCTTTTTATTAGGTATTAATTCTGTTACAGTTTCCTGTTGATTTGACTCCATTTCAGATCCTTTTTGTTTATTGGCTAATGGGGTGGGCAACTGTCTGGGTTTTGGTATCGGACCCTGGCCTGTGGGTTGGTTCATGTTTTGTGTTGTATTTGTTGGTGATTCCACTTTATCTTTATTTGTGTCCAAACCCATTTTTAAAACCAGACACTGTTGGTTATTTTCCAGTGCCTCTAGCCTTATGCGAAAAAAGGATATTGCCACCATCATTTCTGCATTTTGTTTACATTTCAAGCATGTAAACAGACAGTCAAGCACAGGCACATCTGTAAATAGATACATGTCACAAGCTGTGCATATTGTCCCAGTTTTGCCTTCTAATATCAGTTGTAGATCCATTGTGGCTATATACTTAATGTTAATTATTGCATATACTGTTATAACGTTTAGGGCCTACCTCATATGTGTCACTATCCTACAGAGTTTCATGGCTTCTTCCCTCTGCCCTCACACAACACACATAACATGCAGAGACATGCATCTCTGTGCGCATCTCCATGCACAAGAATGTGTGCATCCTGCCCAATGCAGCAGGGCCGAGATTTAAGCCTCTGGTGACTTGGAAGTCACTTCTAGAGGTCACAGATCCCTCACTAAACAAACAACATTTCAAAGTGTTTAAAGCTGCTGTGTAGTATCCTCCCATGCGTGGTTTCACACAAGAAACACCCTCAAGTATCACAGCTGAAATCAAAAGTCCTTATCCAGGTTAGGTAGTTCACTATCTCCGAGCATAAAACTACCTAGCCTCTCTTCCTACTTCCTGTACAGACATAGGGCTCACGCACACTTAGTGCACACACTGTTAATACAGTTACACAGCAAGGTGTATTTAAAATGCAGGAATATGATTTGTGCAATCCTCTAAGACCAGAGGTGTGTACCACACTCTATCTGGATTGTTTTGAGTCACCCACTCAGAGCAGGGCCAAGATTTAAGCCTCTGGTGACCCGGAAGTCACTCCTAGAGGTCACAGATCCCTCACTAAACAAACAACATTTCAAAGTGTTTAAAACTGCAGTGTAGTGTCCTCCCATGTGTGGTTTCACACAAGAAACATCCTCCAGTAACACAGTTGAAATAAAAAGTCCTTATCCAGGTTTGGTAGTTCGCTATCACTGAGCATAAAGCTACCTAGCCTCTCTTCCTAGTTCCTGTACAGACATAGGGCTCATGCACACTTGGTGCACACACTATTAATACAGTTACACAGCAAGGTATATTTAAAATGCAGGAATATGATTTGTGCAATCCTCTAAGACCAGAGGTGTGCACCACACTCTATCTGATTTGGGGCCCGATTCCAAGACGGCTTATGCATGACGTGAGCCAATTTACGCCAAACCCCATGGTGTAAATCACAACTTGCACCATGCCTTACACCGTTCCCCATTCCAAAAGGCACCTTGCACCATGCCATATGCAGGTTCTGCCAAATGTGGGTTACGCTACCCACTATGCCGCAACCCGCAAAGGCATGGTGCAAGGGTGGATTACGGCAGCAACTGTACCCTATTCCAAAAGGGTGGCTGCCATAACCCACTTAAGCTATTCTAAGAGCTGCACTGGTGCAGTCAAGTTAAACCATCATGGAGATGGTCTAAGGGGCATCCATCTGTGCCAATCGACGGATGCCCACTCCACAGCGCCAGAGCAAAGTTCCTGCAGTGCTCCCCGAGACCCAAACACATTCATGCCTCCCCACCCCTGAATGTCAGAGACCCCCAGGGTCTGGTTTTGTAAATGCCCCCTGGACATCTGTGCCACTTGTCCAGCCCCCATGCCCCTTGGTGCTTGCTGTGGTGTTCCAGGAAAGGGGACTCCAGAGGGGGTAGTTTGAGTGGGCCACAAATTTCAGCATGCAGGGCTACTGTGCTATGCCCATGGTGCTAGCCTACTCCTGCTGTAAGTCATAGGTCGTGGATGCCAGGACCCAGCCACTCTTAGAATATGGTGCAGGGTCCCTTGCATAGCGACAAATGTCACAACCTGCATATGCCTGTGAGTTGTGACATTTGTCTTGGAATCAGCCCCATAGACTCATTCTGTTGAACCCTGGGTCACAATTTACAGTACCTCCAGACAGGAGTGCAAGGGTACTGCTGGATTTCCCCCATTCTGGGCTCACACTTAGAAAAGTATTTGAGGTCCCAGATTCTGCATTTTATAAAACAGAGCTCCAAAAAGAGAAACCTAATTAATCCATTTCTAGCAGATATAATTAGTGCATTTCTGACACAGGTCAAGATATTTCTTTAACTACATACCGTACTATTCACAAATATCAGGTCACTTGATGTTGCCTTTACCCTTGACAACGGGATCACAAAGGGGTGGGGGGAGCTCCAACACATCATCTTCGATCAGTCAGGTCACTCTTATGTTGAAATCCAATCACTCAAAGGACAGAGAGAGATGCTGGCTGTGCATTCTGTCTCAGGCTTCCCACAAGAGTGAACTGTTCTGTAAGGCTGCAGTGTGCCCTATACTGCTGCAGAAAGACCCTCCCTCATCAGTACCAATGCCAATGTACCATGACATGATTGTTAGAAAGAGCCTGTATATTAACCCTACACTATACTGTCTAAGCAGCTAAACATCTATCTCTAGTTACCCAGAGAGACAATGTGGGTTACGTAAGGTTCAGGGACAAGTAGTGGTAATGGCCCTAGATTTTCCATGGTTTCTCTATATCTTTCATAGTTTCCATGGAATATACCATAGCAAAAGATCTTGGAAACCAGGGAGTATTCAGACATGTTTTTCATGGAAAAGATGATGGAATTGACAAGGGTTTCCATGGTTCCCATCAGTGTTTTCCATGAAAAGGGGCACACAAAGCACAGAACAGCATAAAATAACACAGCATTATATGGAAAAGTACATCATGCTCTGCTATCATGGAAATAAACTACTAGGGTACATGCTTTGGTTAAGGAAATCATTGAAAACCTTCAAAATTACATTCTGATTCTTGTGGAAGCCTGTGAAAATTATATACTCCATGGTTTCCAAGTTCAGGTTTCATGGTACAGTCCCATGGAATCTGTAGAACATATAGGGACTGAGGTTATTGTAAGGACATGGGGACTGAAGAGAAATCAGAAGAGGAGCTTGAGAGCGGTAAGAGGGGGAGAGGCACATGGGATGAGGGTGACTGTTCCAAAGGAAGGGAAGGCATACAGAAAAGGCATTCTGAATGTCTGATGTGTTACAGTGGGTAATGCTACTGTAAAGGAGCGTGAATTCAAGGAGTGCAGTGCATAACAGGAGGTGGTGAGGGTTGCAAGAAGGTTAAAAAGGTAGGAGGGGAGGGACATGAACCAGTACTTTGAAAGGAATGTCACACAATGAGAGGGGCACAAAGATTCAAAACTGTGGAAGGGAAGGAGAGGCTCTGCTACAGGTAACATTGGAACGTAAGTGGTAAGGGCAGTAGTTCTGCCAATCCTTCCCCCCATTCTTTGGTAAGGGTAGTAGTTCCCATGCTCCTCTCCACACCCACACATAAGTCAGACTTGCTTTACAAGTGCCCGAAACCAGCTCTGATGTGTGAAATCAAAGGATTCGATCACCTTCACTTCTTGGGAGACCTATCTACAAATTATTACAAAACCTTTTGTTGCCTTGCTGCAGGGCCTTGGGAGATGAATGGAACAGTTGCCAAAAGATCCCCCTCTACACAATATAATTTACAGACTGCCACATGGGACAGAAATAGGAAGTTCCTAGTAGCAAATCCCTCATTCAGGCACAGGAAATGCCACAGCGGCTTCTGTAGATAGTTAAACTGATGTAGCTTGAATGCCAAAAAGATCCAGTTTGCTCATGAGTTTCAGTCAGGATATAGAAGGGTCAGAAAGCAGAGCATTAATGTCATGTGTTTCAGGAAGCCATCAACAATTCATGTTATGATGTTTTAAAATATTCTGAAAGAATGCCCTGGGACAATCTGGAGTCTTATGAAGAGGTTTCCATATTTTTTTTAAAACCACAGAGAAAAACTTTGCATTACTACGAGTGCAACATGTGAAATGCAACAGCAGGCTACATAGAAGCCTATGATAACAGACATAGAAGCAGTAGCAGTTTGTAAGTTACAAAAACAAGCCCCACTGAAAGGCTAACAAAATGCTGTTGTACAGCACTTAAGACCTACATATATCTCTATTTCTCAGCTGTAAAAACATTAAATTATGGATTTGTTTGTCTTGAGCAAAAGACCATAGCTTTTCATTGTTCATGAAAGGATATTTAATAGGAGCAACAAGTAACAACTGAACGCGTTTAGCTATTAACCAGAAACCTATTCTGAAAAAAAGAAATTTTTTTTACTGTTTCTGTGAATTATGCAATATCTAGCTTATAGGGAAATATTACCCAACCTTTCTATGCTTATGTTATACATTCAGGGATGATGCTTTGGGCTGGATTCACAAAGGACTACGAATGCCCCAAGCCCCGGGTGCACCGAACATGGGACACACAGGACACACAGCATTCTTTCGGCTGGTGAATGGGATTCTTTATCCCGTGTAGCAATTGCCACAATATTGTCCAGCATTTTCTAGTCTAGCTTGCAGCAATCCCGGGTACCCTTTTCACAGAGCTTGCACCAAATAGCTGGCGCATGCTGCCATAAATCAAGAAAAGTGTCATAAATGTGCCAATCTTCTAGAATCGGGCACAGTGTGTGGCAAAGTTGTTGGCGCAGTTGTGACAACAAACAGGTTTGATGCACTGATTGACACAAGCCCTGCATTGCCCTTTGAGAATCTGTCCCTTTATGTATGTAACTTGAGAGATTCATTTATTGTTTGCAAAAGAAAAGGCCCCAGGAGCAATGGAACCTGACCATCTTTATTTATTTGCAAGTCAGGTGTAGCATGGATGTATGTATAGAGCAGGGAGCTGCCTCTTTAAGACCACATTTTTCCCAAGCAACAGCAGCAGCAAAAAATTCTGCCTCTGTGCTTGCTCAGTCCCAATCTTCTTTCCTGTAACAGAATGTTGTGCTGAGTTGTCAAGATATAGATGTAAGATATAGGCTCGGGTGGGTTCATGACTTTAGGTAGTCTTCTGGGGCCTCCCTGAGACCAAGATATCAGTAAACAAAGATTCCCTTTTTACAACTAATGAACTGCACTTTGGGGTTAAAAAGCCTGATTCTCATTTCAGAGACACTCCATTTGAACTGACACAATATCATGATGGCTTCTGCAGATCTAATTATGTTAATATGACACAACTAAACCTGGCTCATCAGTCACAACTCAGAGTTCAAAAAGCAGTCGGTTCTAAAGAGTTTAATTTCAGCTGTGTTAAGGATGTCTTAGGCTTAGCAAAGCTCATGGTATAGATTTCCTCAGTAATCGTCTGTAATGGCTGCAGCTCATATTTGCTTTAACCTTTTACCTCCCAGATGTCACAGACGTGCCATTATTTCCTAAGAGAGTTTGTTTCAGAATGCTTTAGGGCTAGGTCAACAAAGATTTCACTTAATTACAGGGGTGGGGATTTGTGGAGTGGGGCTTGACTTATAAGTATTGACATACAATAGGCATGGCAAGGGTTAACAGCGAATGTTCACTGCCATGATGTAATCAAGCTCCAATCAGAACTAATGTTACAGGATGTGATTCTTTTAACTTGGACTTCCAGTTAGGCACTCAGTTTTGTTACGTGGGTGAGACCATGCAGTAACAAAATTTTGCTACAAGATCTGTGAATAAACTGTTTCATTTACATGATTTGTTTAAAACATGATATCAGGAGTAAAACGTAAGGGCTGGCAACACTCCTAATCAGACAGGGTCTCAGCTATATTTCAGATTTGGCAACCTTTTGGAAAACTAGGTGAGGTGCAGTGGCGGAATTACCAGGGGGGGTAGGGCTTACCAGGCCTCAGCCCCCATATCTCTAAAGTGATCTCTTGTAGCTCTCTCATCACTGCCATTGACTTATAACAGGAATAGGAGGCACTTATAAAACCATGAACCCCAGAGAGCCCACAAAGTTCCAAAAGCTGATGAGGGATAATTCCAAAACTGGTGAGATGGGGAGAGCTTATTTAATTATTTTTCTGCTGGGCCTGCAGTGCATAAAGTTGCACACACACAGAAGGCTGCCCACTCCTCATAGCAATTATGCAGAAAGGCAGAAACAATTGCAGATCGTGGATGGCAAGTGGCTAACACTGCATAACACATGATGTGTAGCCCCCTCCCATATGGGAGCTTGCCACAGGCTCTTTACCTACAGCAACTACTAAGTACTCTTCACCACATCCACCCCATCTGCTCCTCTGGCCCGTTATCCCATTAGGGTACATGGACAGCTGACTCAGGTTTTGCTAAACAGTGGGTCTCAGGCTATGATCATCTACAGATTGATTTATGACACCTACTTCCAACATTTGCCTTTGTTATCCTTAGATGGACTTATGCAATACCCCAAAGTACAGCCCTGGTGCCCCAGTATCCCCAGTACAGCTCTGGTACCCCAGTCTCCAGTGCCCCAGTACAGTGCAGTTCCTGAGTAATGTGCCTCTAGCCATGGGTAGTATAAAGTGGCAGGAAGGGGGAGCACAGAAAAAACATGAGGGCCCCCTGAGAAAAAGCTGTTTGCAGCTCAAAACAATTTTCTATTTCTCTTCTCTGCAGTTCCCCTTTACAGTTTCCTGCCCCAGCCTGAGGCATGAGCCAGGTGCTATTTGTTTTTAATGCCCAGCTCATGTTGAACTGTTGGTTGCCCTCCATGAGCAGGGTTGGGTACTGCAGCAGGTCTGAGGAAAGTGGCCCATAAAGGACACAGAGAGCAGTGAGCTAAAGAATAGTAAAGGGCTTACCAACAGCTGTAGTTCCTGCTCTCCTCCTCCCATCATGCATAGCTGGCACTCCATTTTTCTTGCAGTGAGGCAAGTCCGGTGATCCCTGTAGCAGCAGTCCACATTTTCTGAGACAGCAGCATGGTTCATGCTCTAGGAGTGGGTGGTTCCAGAAGCATAGTAGCGGAAGCAGCAGCAAGTCAGTGGCCAGGGTGCATGCTCTGTTTAGCCCCATTTTTATGTTTGCTTACACACACAGTGCACAAGAAATATATTGAGGTTAGTAGAGCAGTGCAGAGGTGTGGCAGTGTTTGGGCAATTCAGCCCATGCTTTCAGGAGCTCATCCCTCAGGTACCAATCAACAGGGAAGCTGCCGATGACGGCAGTTTCAGAGCGAGTGCCAGACTTGAAAAAAATCTGCCACTCCAATCACAGACAGTTTCATCACTGCAGTGACAGATCTCTTCCCTCCCCCCCCTTCCCAGCAACCAGGCAAATTCCAGTCATGCGCATTATAGTGCACAGTAATGTGCATGGCTGGACATCCGATAGGAACAACTCATTTACTCAGTGTGTCTTTCCTGGTGATGTAAATAAATGAGCCCTGCCTCAACATGTTTAATTGGCGGCTCCTGCCACTCACCACACACTCCCCCAAAGTTGATATGGGGTACCCAATCCCCGTGTCTGCATGCCCCCCAGCCCAAACATATATTTTGATGACAACAGGGTGCCCATTCCCCATGTCAGCATGCCAGCCCTACTACTGTGGCACAATGGGAGCCCACCCAAGTGTGCCAAAATAATTCTTTGTTTTCCATTTTTCTGACACCTGGATGCCCACTTCTGGTGTCAGATGTGCCCCTTACACCCCCTTTTTGACAGCCGACCTTGGGTGCCAAATCCCCAGGTTGGTATTAACCCCCCTTCACTAATCTGGCACACTGGGAGCACCACCCCAGTGTGCTGAAATCCATTTTGTTTTCACTTGTAAATAAGAAAGCAGTCCCACATTTTTTTTTATTAACCTGAAAAAAAAAGAAAACTATCCCTCGTCATTCCTGCCGGACCCCTCCCCCAACCTGCACTCTCCCTCTGCACACCCCACCTCCCTGTACCCCCCCCTTACCCATACTTACCTCCAGAGGTCTGCAGCAGTGATCTTACGTGGACTAGGAACATGTCTGCACTCTTCAAAGACCAACCGGGAACTGAAGAAATGATGGTAAGTCCTATAATGGCAGTGAATGGGGGGTTCAATTTAAGTTGATATCTCGGCCAATTTTTGGAGTTTTGGTCCCAAATTTTCAACATGGTGTTCTTGGAACCCCACCTCATGAACACTGTCACTGTCATTTCGTTTCTCGGTCCTGAAAGGTGATTTTGCTGTCACTGCATGGATTCACCTTTCAGGACCAATTAATGAAATGACAGTGCCACTGTTCATGAGGTGGGGTCCAAAAAAGCCCATGTTGCAAGTTTGGTGAACGAACTCCAAAAAATTACTGCATTATGAGTATGCATTGTGCAGTTTCTACACATGCTTGTAACTTCACCAGTTTTTTTTTATTTTCACTCCAAATTTTCTTTGGACCCAGACTGCCCTGCTAACAACAGACCAATCTCTAACCTTCCCTTTGTTGGGAAGGTGATTGAGAAAGTAGTCACCCTGCAGCTGGAGAACCATTTGACCATCCATGACATCTACGATCCCCTCCAATCCAGTTTTTCAGAAGAGGCACAGTACTGAGAAAGTTCTGGTTCAGGTGCTCAATGATCTCCTGATTGTCAAACATCAGAGGTGCTGCTCCATCTTGGTCCTTCTTGATCTCTCTTCAACCTTTGACACCATGGACCATGGGGGGCTGCTTGAGTACCTGAGAGACATCTGTGGTCTACCTGGTACGGTCCTCAGATGGTTTCAGTCTTTCCTCACTGGCAGGTTTCAGAAGGTGAAGTCTGGGATTTACTCATTGGCCTCATTCTCCGTCATGTGGGGTTCCTCAGGGCTCTGTGCTGTACCCAATGTTGTTCTCGGTGTACCTGCTGCCATTGGGAGACATTGTGAGACAGCATGGACTGGTGTTTCACTGCTATTAGATGACACCCAGCTCTACCTGTCTTTTGTACCTGACCAGGACAGTGTGGTCTCAGTCTTTAATAACTGCCTTGCAGAAATCCAGGGTTGGATGCAGGTCAGCTGGCTGAAGTTGAATCCAGATAAGACTGAGGTGTTGATTGTGGATCCAGGTCACAGGATAGAGAAGGTGGGGTTAGGATCTGCCTCTGGGCTTTGGCTTGGAGGTAGCCAACTGCTGCCTTCCGAACAGGTGCAGATTCTGGGGCTGATTCTTGATGATGGGTTGACACTGTGTTCGCAGGTGTCAGCAGTAATTCAGTCCTCTTTTTATCATCTGAGGAACATATCCCAGATTAGCATTTTGTTCCATTCAGCGACCTTCCGATGCTGATCAATGCCTTTGTGACCTCACACCTTGATTACTGCAACCCCCTTTACCTAGGGCTTCCAGGGGTTGATTTCCACCGCTTGCACCTGATGCAGAACAAGGCGGCCAGGCTATTGATGGGGGGTTTCCGCAATGAGTCATATCACGCCTGTGCTGCGTGATCTTCCCAGGCTGCCTGTTTGGTGGTGGATCACCTTTAAGGTCGGTTTACTGACCTACAAGGCCCTACACAGACAGGGTCCAGGTTACCTGCAAGATCTCCTGGTTCCCTACTGCCCCCTCCGACCTCTCCACTCAGCTGAGATTGCTAGTGGTTCCCAGGGTACAACTGAAAACATCAAGAGCACAAGTTTTTGCATATGCAGCCCCCACCCTGTGGAACTCTCTACCTCGTCGGAATTGAGAATGCCAGACAATGGAGAGCTTTAAGAATGCCTTAAAGATCTATTTGTTCCATCTTACCTTTGGTGATTTTATATGATGTCATTATTTATTGTTAATCAGTGTATAAGCTGGGTTGCACTGTGATTTTATTGTTTTATCTGTTTGTTTTTGGTTTTTATCTATACAGTGCTTTGATTACTTGAATTGTGCTTTATAAATAAGAATATTATTATTATTATTAAATTTACAACGCTGCCATTTTTCCACACCTCTTTATGAACAATACAGCTGTCATTTTTTGCATCCTGCCTGAAACGTGTTTTCGCTGTGTGAAATCAACTTTTGGAACAGATTAATGAAATCACAGTGCTACTATTCATGAGGAGAGGTCCCAAAAAGGCCATGTTGAAAATCTGGTGAACAAATTCCAAAAAATGACTGCATGCATAATGCATGCTCGTAACTTCGCCACTTTTTCGTATTTTCACTCCATATTTTCAACATTGACATTTTTATAAACCACCTCATGAACAGTATGATGTCATTTTTCACATCCTGCCTAAAATGTATTTTCACACCTGTTGCACCGAGTTGTGCATTCACTGTGCGAAATCACCTTTTGGGATTGAGTAATGAAATGATAGTGCCACTGTTCATGAGGTGGTGTCCCAAAAAGCCCATGTTGAAAATTTGGCGTGAAAATACCAACAAACTTCTGGGGCATTAGGGTTTCTAACCATAACACCCCACCCTGTACAGACTGACAGGTGTCAGGGGTGTGGCTTGGGGTCATCATCCATAATGCTTATGCCATTCCACCCCCACCCGTCAGCCAATGACAGGCATCGATGTGTGCCTTGGGGTCTTCGGCCCTAACATTCATCCCATTCTTCTATACTGCACCCATCTCAGCTTATTTCCTTATGGAATGGGGTGAGCGTACGGGCCGAAGACCCCAAGGCACACCATGACACCTGTCAGTGTCTGCAGGGTGGGGTGAGGTGGAATGGTGTGAGTGTTATGGTCGACAATCCAAAGGCACACCCCAAAGCCTGTCTGTCTGTCTCTGCAGGGTGGGGTTGGGGGTTGACATTAATTCAGTACTTCTGCCATTCCTATTATGCATCTGTCTAACTCATACAGTACCTATGCCAATACCAGAAAGCAAAAATTCAGCATTGACAAATGCTTTTCTATTTTTATTTCCTTCAAAAGGTAAGTCCCCCATCCCTCATCGGCAAACAGTGAGAGGGAGAGTGAGTGGGAGCAGTGCCTGAACAAGGACATGGCAGTGAGAAGGAGCACTGGGAGATGGTGCAGCAAGGCCCCATCAGCAAGACCACCCACAGCACCACCACCACCAGAACCACAGCATCCAGCCTGCAGCAGTCAGGCTCCCTACCATAACTTCAACACAGGCCATGGTGTGGAGTCAGCGGCAGAACAACTGAGCAGGTGCTGACTACCAGATCATTGTATACTGAAAAAAGTTTCAAGTGCTAGACAGTGCAGCAGGCAGAGGCCATAAGGGGTGCAGAGCTCCATCATCAAAGTATCACCCAGAGCTGGCCCAGTGGCGCTGAGGGTTGAGGCGCTGGACGCCACACCTCGCTCCACGCTGGCGATCCGGGTTTGGGAGCAGACTCAGCTCGCTGGTGGGCTGGCCGGGGGGAGTTAGACTTGAGCGTCCCATGACAGCTCACCTACTCTGGGGAGGGTTAAGGCTATAGCCCGAACACTTGTCTGACTCCGAGCGGAGGCTCGGAGTACTACAAGCCCCAATGTTAAGGGAAGGGCTGCCAACATACAGGCGTGAGCATCAATGGCGCTGTGCCTTGGCGTCAGGGTCCTCTACAGCTATGGGGGTGGGGAGAAAAAGTGGAAAAACGCCTGCCATCACTGGGAAGATGGAGCCTCCGGAGCGAGCCTCGAGCAAGGCCTCAGCCCGATGACCCCTGGACCGACGAAAGTTGATTGTTGGGGCGCTCTGCCCCATCCCCGCTCGGGGAGTAAACCAAAGCTCCATGGGGTTCCAGGGGGTCATACGGGCAGGGTGGAAGGCAGAGGGATGTCTACCTTGAGGCTCCTGAAGGGTCGGGGATGGCAGGCAGGAAGGTGAATAAATAGTCATTTCAAAAAAAAAAAAAAAAAAAAAGGTATCACCCAGAGGGCATGCTAAGTGAAAAGGAGGCCCAATTTGAATAAGAGCAGCTCCCAGAAGGAGGAGCAGAGGGCAGTCAAGGTTTAATTAGGCAATGTAGACACTGGAGGGCTGGAAACTTAATAAATTAAGATCCCGGGGGTGGAAGCAGGGGCAAAGCAAGCCCATTTTGACTAAAGAAAGCCAGGAGGGCAAGGAGAGAGCAAGACAGGCCCTAATTAATAAATATAAGCAGAACCCAAAGTGTGGCGTAAGGACAGAGCAAGCCCCAGCAGTGATCACCCAGCACAGAACAAGGGCAGTGAAACAAGCTAGTAGCCCAACTCCCAGAAGTCCAAGCCAAGGGCTAGTGTTAAATATTGAAATAAAGTGCACTAGCTTGAATCAGCAGTGATGGAAAGGGAGCGGACAGTCCCCATCATAGGCAGCTCCAGCCAGCCACCCAGTACTATAGCTGCCATGGCCCTAGCCAAGTACTAGCTAACTGTATGGAAACATTTATTGATCCCAGAACCCCTAGCAAGGAAAGGATAGAGAGTATGGGAGCCATAGCACACAGGAGTTAGTTAATTGGCCCTAAGCCAAGACAGCAAGACTGCTGTTTTACTGCAAAGCAAAGTATAAGCCTGTGGGTGAGAGGGCATAACCCATGGTCCCACTTCAGCAAGATATATCCCAGCCAGTTAATACCAGTTTCCCCTTACATAGTGTCTTCCCTGGTGTAGTGCCCCTGGTTACAAACTGAACTTTTTAAAGTACAAATGTTATTCAAGTGACTGTGTTGAATCTTGAATGAACATCTTAAAGTGCAAAGGGTCAGTGTAATTTAAGTGACAGTGCTGAACTGTATGTGAACAGATTTGAAGGGCCAGAACAACACCCACTGTAAATGCATGCTCTGAGTCTGTGAGATTGCCCTGCATGCTTCAAATTTTCCCCGCTTAACATAAAGTTGTCTTGTTTGGCTCTGAGACAATTTAAATTGCCCTCAGTTGCCCTGTATGGTAAATTCATGCTCCAAGACTGAACAACTGGCCATGTATGCTGTGAACCCTCTCAAAAGGATTGCACTTGCTCCAGAAATTGCTAGTTGCCCTGCATGTTCTCACCTTGCCCTAAATGTTCTTGAGTTGTCCTACTGTTCCTAAATTGCTCTGTAACAGCTGCATGATCCAAAGACTGACAAAACCATCAACCCCAAGTAAAGAGAGAGTATGCTTGGAGACTCAGTGTTATTTCTGCCCATTGCATGTCCACAGTCTTTCCAGCATGGTCCAGAGGCAATTTCAACTGCATCCTGAAAAAAATGGTGTCAATCATCAGAATAGGAATAGCATGGACAGCTAAGGAACTCCTTGTCACCTGCTTTTTTCAGATTCTTCAGGCCAATCCCTCCCTAACAGTGAGCTAGGACACCCAGGGGGTTGGGGTTTTTGTTTCAGGTTCTTCAGTAATTTTCACAAGGTTGACAGTCCTAAAGTGTTCCAGATCTTCAGCTTCATCCAGATCCAGTTCTGATTCTTTCCTGGGGCCCATGGTGCCAGCCTGAAGTTTTTCAAGGTTTCATCCAGTGCTTCAGTTGCTTAAGGTTCGACAGGTCTTTTCCTGGGTCAGCGGTGATGGTCAGAAGGTTCCTCAGTTTGCAATGCCTAGTTCTACCAATTCCTTCCCAGGGTCATCATGGACAGTCCGGAGGTTCTTAAAATTTGCAATGCTCAGTTCTTCTGTTTCTTCCCAGGGTCCATGGTGATGGTCCAGAAGCTCTTTAGTTTGCCAAAGTTTCTTGGAATTACAAGTGTTCTATTTTTTTCCCCAGAGTCCTTTGTGATGGCCCAGAGACTGTACCTGTTGAATACAAGTCTCTGTGGTTCTTGTCCCTAGGTTTTGTTGATGTCCAGTGATTCTAATCCTTTGTTCTTCATAATAATCAGTTCTTCAAGCCACCAAACAGAAAGGATGAGCTTGGAAGTTTCTCTTTCTTCAATCTTCTCGACCGCATTGTCTGTAGCACCCAATGGATCCACATAGACTCTGGAGTGGCATTATATAAATTATGCAGTTATAGAGTACAGTAACAGTTATAGAGTAATTTCAGAGTGCAATAATATTGATAGAGCTGATTTTAGAGTACAGTAACATTTATCAGCAAGCAGTAATATCAACAGAACTGATGTTAGTGTGCAGTGACATTTATAGAAGTGATTTTACAGTACGAAAAAAATAATAATAGAGTTCTTTTGGTTTAAAAGGGAATTTTATTGCCCCCACTTCTTCTTTTGTTCCAAGTCAGTGGTGCAGCTGCTCAATAAACTGTGGTTCTTTTTCATAAATTGCAACTCTCGCCTCTCCATTTTAGGGAAAACTTCCATCATGTAGCCCAACAGTCAAAGAACCTCCTAATTCATGAACCGACCAAGACAGTACACCTTAATCAAAAACCTGACAGGTTGGCAAATCTCATTTGACTTAGTGTTCAGTTCACTTCACCTCTTGTGTTGGAGTACAAGACAGTTCTGGTTCAAAGCAATTCTTGGTGCACTTCACTTACAGTTCAGGGGTTAATCTAAGCTGATTACCTTTATGTTTTGTTTGATCTTCACAGTAGAGGAAATCGAGCATGGGCCAAAGAAAAAAGTAAGAATAGAGGTGGGAAAGGGGTGGACTCAAGACCATTTTCAGAGAAAAGATCACTAAAACCAATAGCTATCCTGCAAGTGAATATTTGGAGAAGGCTTGATGATTGGATGGGATACATTCCTGGGTACTGAATAAGTTCAGAGAAGTACTAGCTGCTCCATTCACCACCTTGTTCAACAGCTTAATGGAAACAGGAGTGGTTCCTGAGGACTAGAGATGGGCTAACATGGTCCCTCTCCATAGCAGCAGCAGCAGGGAGGAATCAAGTAACTACAGGCCAGTCAGCCTAACTTCAGTTCTAGAGAAAAGGGGAGTGGGAAAGTACACCCAACTCTCAAAGGTGCTGCTGTCAGTATGTAAAAACAGCAGTTCACAGAAAACAACAGTGCACACACCAAGGCTCACTTAAAGTATTTATATATCAGAGGTGCATAAGGTGCTTGTTGAACACTGACCAACTACCCCTACATAGCCTAACTTCATTGGTGTGGAACCTAATGGAAACTCTACTAAAAGAGAGACTGGTTGATCACCTAGAAACCAATGGACTACAGGACCACAGGCAGCTTAGGTTCATGGAGGGATGATCAAGCTAAACTAATCTGATAGGTTACTTTGACTGGGTGACCAGGGAAATAGACAACTGAAAGGCAGTAGATGTAGCCTATGTAGACTTCAGCAAGGCCTTCAACACTGTGCTGCACAGAAGGCTGATTAGGAAGCTAGCCATGGACAGGGCTAGTAGGATGCTGACATGCACAAGTAGGGGCATCACCAGCAGGAGAAGGGCAGTGGTGCTGCCAGTATACCAATCCCTAGTACACCCCCACCTAGAATATAGTTTCCTGTTCTGGAGATCACTTATCAGGAAAGGCATAGACAGGGTGAAGGCTGTCCAGAGAAGGGCAAGCAAGATGGTGCAGGGGTTGCAAGGAACACCCAATGAGGAGAGACTGAGGAATCTTAATATATACACTTTGGAAGAAAGAAAAGCAAGGGATGACATGACTGAGACCTTCAAGTACCTCACAAGGGTGAATGGCGTGCAAGGAGGGAGTATCTTCCAAAAGAGGACAGGCTTCATGACTAGAAGGCTTGCAATGAAATTGGAAGGGGGGGTATTTAAAGAAGGGGTGTGAGGAATTACTTCCACACAAGAAGGGTGGTAGAAGCATGGAACCACCTGCCAGTCAAAGTTGTGGAGGCTAGAACTGTAGAAGGTTTCAAGCATGCATGGGACAGACACAGGGGTGTATTTTTATTTATTTGTTGACTGGGTAGGCCCACTGAGACAAGTGTCCCTTTTTCAGGGGTCACCAGAAAGAGCTGAGAGTACATCGTAGTGATGATCTCTGAGATGTGCATCTGCTGAAAATGTGTCACTCTGTGATACAACACCTTTAGTCAGCTTAGCTCTGAACCACGGAGAGGTTGAAAGAGTGGGCACCATAAAGTAAGACAGGTTGTAGTGTGCTGGAAGCAATGGCCTGCTGAGCTTCACTACCAAGTGTCATAGAGGCATAGGTCAGTTAGTCCATCAGTCTTTAACAGGTGCAACAAAATAGAACATTCTAACCTAGAGCTGGTCTCCTGTTGACAATTCTGTAAACAAGCTTGTGGAGGTCAAAAAACATCTCAAGGTTAAACCTCAGAATATATTTTCTAATAAACCCAAAACAGCTTTCTGCAATCATTCCAACAATATAATTATATACATTTGCAAAACAAGAGATCCCAGTTTCACATGAAAATTAACATATTCTTTTTAACCACTGAGCAGGAAAGAAAGAAAGAAAGAAAGAAAGAAAGAAAGAAAGAAAGAAAGGGAGGTAATGGAGAAAATTATGGGACTTTCATAGCAATCAATTCCTAGGTGCTACAAGAAAGATTTGATTAGGCAGGCAAAAGACAGACAAGTGGTAGAATAGGAGAGGTCAAAATAGAAACTTGCTTTTAACTCTCCCTGCATAACGAATGGAACAGAGTCTTAGCCAACTCTGTAACACCTCCCCCACCTCTTCCTAAAAGAGAAACTGCTTTTTCTTTTTCTAAAAACAATAAAAAAAAGGTTTCTAAATCCTTCTTTTATTTCTCTTTTAGCATTACCTTATAACATTTACAGTTCTTTGCATATGCAGTATCCATTTTTTCATAATAACTTTTACAGCAGACATTTCAGTTAGGCTCACACATTTTTTTAACCTTCTGAATTCTCAATTCCTGAACCATATCTGGACAGAAAATTAGCATTGACATTGTCTTTTCCTAATTTGTACATCACTTTGAATTTAAATTGCTGTAATGCCAGGTACCACCTTGTGATTCTGAGATTGTTATCCTTTATCTGATTAAGCCAACAGAAAAGATGGTGATATGTTATAGGTACCAAGTCAGCTCCTAGCAGGTAAAACTTAAGGGTCTCCATTGCCCATTTTGCAGCAAGACATTCTTTTTCAATAGTGGAGTACTTTTTCTCTCCATCGTGCAGTTTCCTACTGATATACAGACTAAGATGTTCTTGCCATCTATATTCTGACTCAGGACTGCACCTAGCCCCACCTCTGGATTTCTTAAAACAGGGGCTGAATATAATGCAGCCTTGATGGCCAAAAAGCCTCATCACACTCTGGGGACCATTTCACATTATTCTGGTACCATTTTTTTGTGAGATCAGTGATGGGACTAGCTAACTGGGCAAAGATGAGAACAAATCTCTGGTAGTACCCAGCCAGACCTAAAAATGACCTGACAGGTTTCTTTGTTTCAGGGACAGGACAGTTAACTACAGCTTCTATCTTGGAAATCTCTGGCTCTACTTCTCCACTTCCCAAACCATAACCTAAATATCTGGTTTTCTGCATGCCTAATGCACATTTGGTAGGATTAATGATCAGACCTGCATTTTTGACATATTGGATAACTGCTCCTAGGTGTTCAACATGGCTTTTCCAGTCTGGACAGTGCACCCTGACATCATCCAGATAAGCAGCACAATAACCAGTGTGCGGGGCTAGAATTACATCCATGTAACAAGTGCACCATGCAAACCAAATGACACGGTGGTGAACTGATAGAATCCAACTGGAGCAGAAAGTGCAGTTTTGTCTCTAGATTCTTTAGCTAGGATAATTTACCAATAACCCTTGGTGAAACTGAAGTTATTAATGTACTTGCCACTTCCCAATCTGTCTACCAAATCATCTATCCTGGGTATAGTGTAGGATAGCTGTCAGATACAGTCACTTGCTTAAGTTTCCTCAAATCAAGGTAAATTCTTACACTTTCTTCTTTTTTTATTTACATTCACCATTGGTGATGACCAAGCACTTCAAGATTCTTCAAAGATATCCAACACTTTTCTTTTTTTTTTTTTTTTTTGTATTTCCTTAACCCCATTTTCTCTTAACCACCCTGGTAATCTGCATGTACTTTGATAGGGTGAGCATGCCCAGTCAATACTATGTGCTCGACCCTGTTTGCTCAGCCTGGCACTATGGTAAAAGTACTCTTAAATGTCCTTACCAAGATACAGATTTCTGCAGTTTGTTCTGTGGATCAGGAAACATTCACCTTTACAGCATCAGAAGTTACAGTTTGTTCCAGTCTGTCATAAACTGTATCAATATATTCTTCAGCAGTTTCTGGCAATCCTAACAAAGCAACCTTTGGTGTTTTTTTCAAGCCATTTCTTCAGGAGGTTAGCATGATGTATTTTGGTAGGATTTTTTCTATCAGGGGTCTCAGTCTCATAGTTATCTATATTAGTATATCTAACCACTTTATAAGGTCCTTGCCATTTCATTAATAGTTTGCTTTCTGTAGTGGGTAACAGTAACAAGACCTTTTTGCCTGGCTCAAGAATGTTTTTTCTTTGTGGTCACTGTTTTTTCAGGCATCTTCTTTCTTTTCTGGACTTCCAGGTCTTGAGCAGGGCTCAAATAAGTCCAAATCAAAGTAAACTAAAGGAAAAGTGCCCCCAACATTTGAGATTTTCTTTGTCTATGATCTTGTTATTACAGCCACTGAAAAGACAGGGTTTACTCCCTCTTTGATTAACTTAGCAAATCCTGGAAAGTCAGTTCCAATTATCACAAGTACAGGTTACTTTGATACTACCCCAACTTTTATTTGGTGTGACACCCCATTAATGTTCAGAGTCACTTGGGTGGTGTGATAGTACCAAATGACCTGTGAGTGCAGATGATGCCGGTACCTGTTTTTTGTGTAGTCTTTTCCCAGAAGGACAAGGACAAATTTGCTCCAGTGGTACCCTCCTTATTTTTATGGCAGTTTCTTGCAATATGTCCTAGCTTATTACAGTTGTAGCAAATGAAGTATTTGGGTGCAGATTTGTTACCCCAGTAAGAGTACATATCTGATCTGGAGTTAAATTGGAAAAAGATGGTCTTACTGTTCCTTATCTGCTACTTAATTCCTACAGTGTCTGTCTGGCCATCTGATCATTCTCAGCTAAAGAAACAACCATTTTCCCACTTTCTGGTCTGTATTCTTTTACCCAAAGCTGCAGGTCTTTGGGAAGGATATTGATGAATTGCTCCATTGCAAACATGTCAATGATCTATGACTTGACCTCTGGTTAGAGCCATTTAATGAGAAGTTCTCTGAGTCGGGTAAAACTTCTCAAGGATTGTCGCTTGAGTGGTACTCAAGGGACCAGAATCTCTGTTTGTAGGTCTCTCCTGAGATGTCATATCTTTTAAGGATTTCTCTTTTCAAAGGGTCATAGTTTTCTGACTGTTTGGTGTCCATATTGCTGCAGGCAACTTCAGCTTTACCTGTCAGATAAGGTACCAGCTTGATTGCCCATTGCTGTTTTGGCCATTGGCAGACTCCAGCAATCCCCTCAAAAGTTGTCAGGTATGCTTTGATACCATCAGAGGGACATTAAGTTTAATGACTTCTAAGTTTTTTATGCTTTGTTGATCTGCTGGACCTGTACCAGACCCTCCAGCTTTGACAGCTTGCAAGGCATCCAGTCATCATTGCTCCTGTTGCTGCATCTCTTCTGTTTCTCAATCTCTCTTTGTTATATAGCCCACCATTTGAAAAATGCAGACATGCTTTCAGGTTCTGTCCCTGCATGTTCTTCTTCTTTCATCACTGGTGCTGGCTGTACAGTCTCAGTTTGGACTTTTGTTTCTGCTTCTAGTTTGGCTGCAATTCTTCAGGTAATAATTCCTGAGTTTGTTGTGGCAGGATCCATACCTTTCTTCTATGCTTCCCTGGTGCCAGACCTAGTACCCACACACAAAACTCCTGACGTAAAGTATGCATGGCATAAATCCTGCTTTGTCTGACGTCAACTGTCATAGAGGTATATGTCAGGAAGCATAGACAAAATAGGAGAAGCTATAAAATTCAGAAGTAGCATTTTATTATTAGCAATAACAATAAAATAATAATTGTACAGGAAAGTCTTCATCTAGGCAATACAAACAAAGGTGTTCATCTGAGAGTCTCTCTCTCTCTCTCTCTCCCTCTCAATTTAAATCTCAGTCTGTCTATCTCTCTCAACAGAACATTGCTCTCCTTTATAAGATATTTTTTTCTGGCAGTTTAAACTCTCCAATCTGATTATTGTAAATTTACATCTCCTGTTTGTCAAAAATGTACCACAACTTTGTCAATGTTTTTCCTGAGGCAGCCTGAAGAACACATCTAATGTTTAACAGGTGCAACAAAATAGAACATTCTGTCCCAGAGTTGATCTCCTCTTGTCAGTTCTGTAAATAAGCTTGTGGAGGTCACACTACATCTCAAGGTTACCCCCCCACCCCATGTTCCAGATTAATGAGAAAGAAAGAAAGGAAGAAAGGAAGGAAGGAAAGAAAGAAAGAAAGAAAGAAAGAAAGAAAGAAAGAAAGAAAGAAAGAAAGAAAGAAAGAAAGAATAGTAACATCAAGTGATGGATGGGGGACAACATAGGAAATGTAGGACTTTTTTTTGTTTGTTTGTTTGTTTTAACCAAGAGAGACACGCTAAGCTGAAAGCTTGTTTACAGGTATGACCTTCGAGCACAAGGAAGTTAAGTGACTTGCTCAGGGTCACACAGTATGCACGTGGGGGCTGTGAGATTCAAACCTAGGTCTCCAGATTTGCAGCTCAGAACCTTAAACCACTGCGCTATACTGCCTCCTATCAGAGTGGTGAATCACTAGGTGCCACAAGAAAGATCTGATTGTACAATCAGACAAGTAAAAGACAGACGAGTGGCAGAATAGGAGAGGACAAAATAGATCTTTGCTATTAACTCTCTTTGCATAACAAATGAGACAGGGTCTTACCCAACCATGTCACACCAAGGTACCCATTAAGTCTATACAGAAGTCCAATCTTATAATGCAGAAACTTTATCACAGCCTCAACATAAGGTTTCAGTGTGAACTCCTAGTCTAGCTGCACAGCAAGGTATTTCACAGAGTCAGTCACTTCCAGCTGAGTACCAGCCAGTGAGGATACCTGGAGAAGATTTTTTCTCTCTTTACCAGATAACTGGAACCAAAGAGAATGGCTTTAATTTTCTTGAAGTTTAGGGCAAGTTTATTGTCTAATACCATCCCTTCAATTTCCTAAAATCAGTGTTTAGGTCCACAGTTATCTGGTTTGCATGTGCAAATTTCTATACAGCATGGCCTCATCCATATACAATTACAGCTTGATCCCTCCCCCCTCCACAATTGTTCGGTATATCATTTATAAACATAGAAAACAACAATGGACCCAGAAGGGAGCCTTGGGGTACCCCTGTACTTACTGACTTTAGGTTAGACACTCATTCCCTCTGTTTCACTAGTTGATTTCTATCTGTTAGGTAGTGCTGGCACCAGTTACATACATGATCGGTCAGCCCAATATTACTGAGTCTGGACAGCAGAAGCTTATGATTCTCAAGTCCAAACACCTTGGTTAGATCTGTGAAAATGTCTCCAGTCACTAGCCCACAGTTCATAGTTTTAAGTATGTCTGAAATGAGCCAAACAAGAGCAGTATCTGTAGCATAATTTTTTCTAAAACCATTTGTACATCAAAAAATGAGTGGTGTAGCTCCAAGCAGTCCTTAGCTAGAATGCTAAGGAGAGATATGGGTCAATAATTTTCAAATGGGTCTCTAGCACCACCTTTATGAATGGGACCACTAAGGTGGTTTTCCATCTGACAGAAAAGGAGCCCAGTAGTAGGGATTTATTAAATAAATTTCTGAGAGGAGTGGCAATAATAGGAGCTACAATTTTCAAAAATGTTGCTTCTAGTTTATTATAACCTAGTGAGCCATCTGACCTGACCCTTCTTAGCTGGGTAAGTACGTCCCTTCTCATGAATAAATGGAAGTGAAACTGAGGACAGGGTTGATCTGAATTAAATGGACAGCTCAAACTTCCTAATTTGAGGTGCTAAGTACTTGTCAAAATTAGTGAAAAATTATTTAAATTAGCTGGTTCAACAGCTTGAGAGACAGCATTTCCATGTGCTATCATGTCCTGTGCAGTATTTTCAGAGCACCCTTTTAGGAGACACTTGATCTGTTTCCAAATGTTTTTTTGAGTCAGATAGATTGTTAGCTTAGATAGTCTTAATATATCTCCATTTTGTGTTTTTAAGATCCTGCTTACAGGAGTTTCTCAGACTCCTGTATTTATGCCAGTCAGCAGCTGCCCAAGAAGGCTTATATTGACCCAAGGACTTATCTCTGAGTTTCATAGGTCATGATCCAGCCATTTAGAGCAATGGCTCTTACCATATGCTATTTTGGAAAGAGAGACATGTTTGTTAAGGACACTCTGAAACTTATTAATAGAGTAGTCCAGAGCTAGGTCTACATTGGGAAGGTTCATTAAGTGATCACAGTGTATCACAGCTAAACTGTTAAGAAAGGCAGATTCTTCAAACCGATAGAGGGCCTGAGTCACCAAAATTTTAGGGGAAGGTTTAGGGGAATTGATTTTCCAGATGCAGAAGACAGGACAGTGGTCACTGAGGGTATCTGGCAGTATACCTGCAGCTTTTCTCCTGCCTGGCCTACTAAGTAGTATCCATTCAAGGGTGAAGTGATTACCAGACTTGTGATTCAGTCTAGTGGGATCATAGATTAGTTGAGCGAAAGGCACATCAGGCAGGGCAGACTTGTCCACACTGTTGCTCATCTGGCTAAGATTAAAGTCCCCCAAGAGTATTCATTTTCCCAGGAATATATTAGCCCAGTACAAAAACAGGGAGGGGGTCCACAAGACCAGCTAGGGTTTGTGGAGGTACAACAGTCAGGGAACTATTGGACAAATTGTATGGATCTAGCAGTACTTTTCTGCTGACAACTTTCTACGTTTACTCTGTGGTCAAGATTAAGTTTCCCCAGCAGATCATGGGAACCCTGAGAGAACTGAAAACTTGGATTTTGATTTGTTTCAATGCTCAAGAGACAGAGCCAACACCAGTGCTCATTGAGATGGATTCCAGCATGTATGGAAGGTTAGCCAGGATGTGCACATACTGTACATGCAGTAGTTGGAACACAGACACTACAGACTGTGGTTATTGCTTGCTGTATCCTGACACCTAGTTGGTTAGTTTTGTGGAGAATTTTCCCCAATGAAGGCTTGATGGAGATCATCAGTGGAGGCAAAATGACACAGCTGACATTGCCTTCAGGTACTGGGTGCACAATGACTAGACTAGCTGAGTATCATGCACCTGTGTAACAGCAAGTGGCTGTGACTGAGACACAGGAAGACACCAAGTTATCACAGTGCAGTGGGGAGTAATAGCCATCAGCTCAGTACTAGCAAAACAGACCTGTATGCTCTGATGAACAAGACAACATAGTAAGTTGCCCTAACTCTGGGCATGGCTTTGGCCTGCATGCATGCAACTAACAATGTGCTTGCTTCCCACCATATAGATAATGCTGACCAGTTAAATGAGTCACATTTCTACTTTTGAGACTCCCATTTGAGAGAAATGGAAGAAATGCTTAAAAATGGAATGTATTCTCCTTGTAGCAGTGGGTTGTGGGACTGGTCCAAGGAGCTGAACATCAGATCTAACTGACTTCTGCTCGCTCTTTCAGAAAGAGGTCACAAATGATAGCTTTGATGGATGTGGAGGATATAAAACATCACCTCCAAGATTTGATGAAATCTAAAATCATCAAGGAGTCCCATGGCCTTAAGCATCTCCTATACTAATTGTGAGGAAGAGAAATGGCACAGTATACATGTGCATTGACTAAAGGATCCTGAATAAATGTACCATTCCAGACAAGTACTGCTTGCCCAAAGTGGGGATGCCATGAATTGCCTCATGAGGAGAAACTGGGGAAATACAGCATTAATATACCCTTTAAGGTTCTATCAATTCAGGAAGGTGCCCCAAGGAATTTTGGGGGCCCAAGCCACATTTATTTATTTATTTGTTTGTTTGTTTGAATTTTGGTGACCAGGTAGGCCCACTGAGATGAGATGACCCTTTTTCAGGGGCAACCTGGAATTAGTCACATACTGTACATTAAATAACATATGAATTATACATGGTTGTTTATGCATACACATACAGTTGTCATACACTTTCCAGAGACTAATGGAGAATTCAGTGGTAGATATGAATTTCTGGTAAGCCATTCCTTATCTGGATGGCTTTATTGTGTTTGGATGCACCTTGGAGGAACATGAGACAGACATGCCATGCAAATAAATGAACATATTGGTATGATCAAAGAATGGTATCATTTTGGAACCCCTTTCCTGAAGATGTGGTGGGTAGCAAAAATTTAAGTGAATTCAGAAAAAGGCTAGATGAATACTGCATTTCAAATAGCATAAAAGGGTATAGACATTGAAACTATGATGAGCTATATGGACAGTAGTCTGCTATGCTCTGGAATCACCTATGTAAACTCCTGCAAGCCAGGATAATTTGGAGAAATGTGACCTAAAATTCTCATTGGCCCAGTGCCATTTCTGCTAGACAATTATCAACTGCATGGGTTACACAGTGTCTAAAAATGGAGTAAGTATGGACCCCAATATGGTAAATGCCTTAACCGGCTGGCCCCAACCTCACAACCTAAAGACTTTCCAATCATTTCCTGGGTTCTATAGCTATTATCAGTGTTCCATAGAAGACAATTCACCAAAGGTAGTGAGACCCTTGTTTATCCTAATGCAAGTCTACCAATCCACCAGGAAGATGAGAAGATGGAGGGCTCCAAACAGAAAGAAAAAACAGCCTCATATTACTACTACAAAGTGAATGAACAATTTGGCACCCACTGGACTGACAAGGGCTAGGTAGTTTTCAAGCATGCTACTGTTCTTTTTTTTGCCAACCCAAAGAACCCCTACACCTTACATGTGGATGCCATCATGGACTGGTTAGGAGCAGTGTTATATCAGGACCCTGACATCAGAATGCACCAAGTGGCATTCTACAGCCACTGTTTGAGTCCTCCTGAAAGAAATAACCTTGTACACAAACTCAAGTTTCTGGCTTTGAAATGGGCAGTAGTGACTCAATTTCATCTGTACTTGTATGGAGCCCTTTTTTAAGTAAGGAATGAAACCAGTCCATGATTTATGTGTGAACCACTCCCACATTGGACACTATGGGCCACCACCAGCTCTCTATGTTGTTCATATACAATTTTGGTTTAAACACCAGCCTGGAAATACCAGCATTGATATCTATGCTCCTTCCTGGAGACCCCATCCCACTGAGAAATCTTGGATCATTATTCCAGAAGTAGGAGTGAGGGCCATGTGCCATCTAGCTGTGCCAGATGATCACTCTTCTCCAGTGAATGTGGACTGAGTTGATGCTTTTTGGAATCTTCCCAGCTGCCATGCCAGCCTTGCATGTTAATTTCCTCAGATCGGACAATTTGTTCTTGCCACTTCTCAACAAGAGGGATATGTGACAAGCACAACACACAGATCCTAACATTAAGGAAGTGAGAAATGCAGTGGAGGATAGAAAAACTGTGTTGCAAGTCAAATCCATGCATCTGGATGTGCGGTTGTTGTTATATAAAGGAGCAAATTTGAGATAAAACAAAGACTGCTGTACAAAGTGACTGAGGGATCTACATCATTCCCCCAGAAGCAACTTGTTCCCCTCATTAAATTCTGAGATTGCATTGAAACTTTTGCATGACAGCATGGGACATTTGGGGTTGATAAGACCTTAGACCTGGTCATACTAGATTTAACTGGCCCAAAATTGTCAAGCATGTGGAACAACATTGCATACAGTGTGAGTAATGCATACACAGCTAGACATTGCCACAGACAGCCACATCCCTGATAAACATTACCAATACTGGGTTTCTTGATGTAGTATGGGGTCCAAAGATTTTAAATAGGTCCAAAGATAGTACAATGGTACAAAGTTGGCTAAGTAAGAGATCTCAGAGAGTGGTGGTAAATGGAGTTCACTCATAAGAAAGTAAGGTAACCAGCAGGTGCCACAGGGGTCAGTACTGGGACCAGTCCTCTTCAATGTCTTTATTAGTGACATCACAGATGGGCTAGAAGGAAAGGTATGCCTGTTCGTGGATGACACAAAAATCTGCAACAGAGTTGACATATGGAGGGGGGTGGAGAAAAATGAATGAAGATCTAAAAAAAATGGAAGACTGGTCAAGGGTTTGGCAACTGGGCTTCAACACCAAAAATGTAAAATTATGCACATGAGGCACAGAAACCCAAGGTCAATATATCATTTGGGGGGGGTTAACAATGACAAAACAGGAAAGGAATCTGAGGGTCATCATATCTGACGACCTGGAGGTTGCAAAGCAGTGTGATAAGGCAGTAGGAAAGACTAGTAGGATGCTGGGGTGCATAGGGAAGGGTATCACCAGCAGAAAAAGGGAGGTAGTGTCACCCCTATATAGATCAATGTTGAAGCCACACCTGGACTACTGTGTCCAATTTTGGAGTCCCCATCTCAGGAAGGCCATAGACTGGGTGGAGGTGGTACAGAGAAGGGCAACCAAAATGGTGCATGGCCTGCATCAGAAGCCCTATGAGGAAAGACTCAGGGAATTGAATATGTACTCACTGGAGGAAAGGAGAGAAAGGGGAGACATGATAGAAACATTCAGATACCTCAAGGATATCAATAAGGTACAAGAGGGTAGCATATTGCACAGAAAGAGCTGCTCAAGGATGAGGGGGCATGATATAAAGCTGGAAGGGGAAGACTCAGAGAGGATGTGAGGAAATATTTCTTCACAGAAAGGGTGGTGGATGCCTGGAACATCCTCCCAGTTGAGGTGGTGGGTACTGAAATGGTAACAGGTTTCAAACAACAGAGGGACCTTAGTAACAGGGCTGGGGGATAAGGCTGGAGATCAATTAGGGTCTACGATAGCACAGTAGATAGGGACTTTAGGGCAGACTAGGTGGGCCAAGAGGTCCTTTTCTGTTGACAGCTTCTATGTTTCTGCATATGCATGGACTTCTTTGTACTTGAATCAGATAGAAAAGGAATCAGCAACATCTTGGTGATTACAAACCACTACACCAGGTATGCCATGGTCTATCCCACATTAACAAAGTGTTCTCTTAATCAGAATTCCAGTAAGGGGCACAATAAATGTATCGTAGTCAGAGCTAGGTTTCTAAACAGTGCAAAATTGCTTTATTCTTTTCTCCAATTGCCAACAATGTTGAAATTTCACCTACATAGTAGACTTCATCAGGAGATAGCTTTTATCACTTAATTTGGTGTTACTGCTTAGTTTCACAGTGCTTAGATATATTATTATCATTGTAGCTTATTTATTAAACCTGTACACAATTCTTGTGCAAACACTTCGTGCCAAGCCCTCAAAGAGGAATGTTTTTTCTAGGGCTGTATGTACATTTTTCAAATCCTTCAACAGATAGGCATGCATAAGTATCTTTTTACATGCCAGGATAGACTCTTCACAGAAAGGGTGGTGGATACCTGGAACAGCCTCCCAGTTGAGGTGGTGGGTGCTGAAATGGTAACAGGTTTCAAACATCCATGGGATAGACACAAGGGAACCTTAGTAACAGGGCTGGGGGGGTATGGCCAGAGATCAATTAGGGTCTACAATAGCACAGTAGGTATGGACTTTAGGGAAGACTAGGTGGGCCAAGAGGTCCTTTTCTGCTGACAGCTTCTATGTTTCTATGTATGCATGGACTTCTTTGCACTTGAATCAGATGGAAACGGAATCAGCAACATCTTGGTGATTACAGACCATACACCAGGTATGCCATGGCCTATCCCACATTAGAACAGAAAGTTTCCACTGATGTCAACATACTCTTGGAAGAGAACTTGGCCAACCCTACTTCACACTGACCACAGGCATGACATTAAAAGATGACTAATTGTGAAACTGTGTAAGATTATGGATATCATCAAATCACATACTATGCTTTGCCATCCACAAGAGAACCTACAGTCTGAATGATCTAACCAGACATTGTTGAACATGTTCAGGACTTTGGATCCAGTTTAGAAATCCTGTTGGAATCAGCAGGTCACGTTTCTGACCCATGAATATAACTGTATTAGGAGTGACTCCACAGGGTTTTCCCTTTTTACTTCATATATGGAAGACAAATTATCTTTCAATGGATTTGGTCTTTGGAGTATTTGTCAATTGGCCATTACCCAAGATGTATCATGAATGTACCAAACAACTCTGAGACCAGCTGAAAAAGGCCTATAGCTTGGCCAGACTGCCACCAGCTGGAACAACAAAGGTAACAAGGACAGATATGACCAACACATCCATGTGCACAGTCTACCGCTGGAAGACCAAGTCCTGTTACACAGCCTAGGGATCTTCAGTAAGTACAAAAATGGAATGTGTTGGAAGGCAGACCCATATGTCAATGTGGACAAACGTTCTGATATACTAGTCTATTAAGAAAAACCTGAGAACAGAGGGATATTATCAATACCTTGCACCACAGTCATTTGCTTCCCATTGGATAATTGTTGTCTGATATTGAGTCAAGCTTGCATCACTTGCACATACACCTCAGAATAGGTATGAATCTCAGAGAAGGAAGGATTCACCTACTTGTCCTGAATCACTTGCTATAATACCTGCAATGCAGACTGAAATAAACTGAGTTCCACCTCCAAGGACAATAAGTACTGTTATACCTATCCTGATTTTGGCACAATGTTCAAAGAATCAGACTCTTAGGATGGAAATTAGGATGGAAATTCTACCACACAAAGGGTGTAGCCAACACTTGCACCATGTTAGACCCTTATGCAGAGCCAGTTGCACTCTCTGACCAGATGCTGTTAGTCCAGGAAATCCATATCATGCAAAATGGAGGAGAGCTCACTGAGTTCTGTACACTAGTGAAAGTTGAGGAACAAAACTTTCCTCCAGATGCCCTTTTGCTGGACATTGAGCCACAGAATGGTTGGATGCCTTTTGCCTTTGAGGAGGAGATTGTTGAATCTCCATGCTCTGGAAAACCCAAGAAACCTATCATTAACTTGAGCTATAATGTTCTGGTGCCTTCTCTAATACCACCTCATATGTGGTCCATAAGGGTATAGCAATTAAACAGGCTCGGTAATTTTTGCCCCATTATGCCGCTCCAGAAAAACACTTGGGAACTGTGAATATGAGCATAAGTGGGGTTACCAAGTAGGGAAATGCAACTGACAGTATACAGTATGTGTTATTGTTTGCTTGATATGTTACACAGGAATCAAGTTTATTAGGCAGCACTGCTGTTGCATGTATTATTGTCTGTGTTTTCTTTTAGGCTATGTCAGGTATGCCAAGGACTTAAGTGGGAGAGTGTAGCCCTCCTCACAAATGGGGATTTCCCTTAGACTCCATGAACGGTGTACTATTCAAGGAATTTGGAAATTGAAATCCTGTCTGTTCTAGAGCTTCAGTAAGAAAGTAAAGGGTCATCCAACAGAAAAATGAATGGTTAAATGTGTGGATGAGGGAGGAGGGACATGAGTTCCTTGGAACAGCTTTGATGGCAATGATCACCTCTATTCAAGGGACAGATTCTGCTTGAATAGGAAAGGGGCAAGAATTCTTGGGTTGCAGTTCCTGTCCATTATTAATGAAAATTAAAACTAGGAAGGAAGGGGGAAGAGCTGTGGAATCCTAGGTAACAAAGAAACCCACAGGAGAAAGTAAAGGTATGAAGCTGAAAAAGATAGAGGGGTTAAATATGATGCGCCTGAAAGCTAGAAGTCTTACAAACAAAATGGATGACTTAAAATATGGAGAGAGAGAAACTAGATGGGGTAGCAATAGCTGAAACATGTTGGGTAGAAAACAACACATGGAATAAGGAAACTCAGGGATACAGACTCTTCCAAAGGGACACAGGAAGAAAAGGAGGCAGTGGGGTAGACCAGGTACTTAAAAAAACAATCTTAAAAGGGATGAACTGCCAAATAATTCTAGGTGGAACAATTATGGGTGGCAGTCCGAGCAAAGAATTAGTCCCAAATAATTTTGGGAGTCATTTACAGACCACCAGATAGTGATAGAGGGATAGCACAGATATGCTTGGAGAATCTGAATGCACTGATGGCAAGGACTGTGAAACTATGGGTGATCTTAATTTGCTCAAGATTAATTGGGATAATACACCATCTTCTAGTAGTACGGTAAGCTGGTACTGAAAACACTTAATGACCTGAGCTTAGTGCAGCATATGAACCTGCCTACACAGTTATGTAAGACCTTAGACCTAGTTATAACAAATTATAACATATGATGACTGAAATATAAAACTGAGGGCCCACTCGGCAGCAGTGACTATGATGTCATATTATGTAAACTAGATAGAAGGAGGGCCAAAGAAACTGGGGTAACAAAGATATTTGATTTCGGAAATGCCAACTTTGAGGGTATCAGAAGAGAACTGGATACATGGGACTGGAAAGGAGGTTTTGCTAATGAATATGCCTCTAAAGGCTGGCAAATACTAAAGGGGAAGCTAAACAAATTACAGGGCAGATATACAATATACTGAAGCAAAGAAAAGACAAGTTTGGCAAAAAGCCAATGTGGCTAAATCCTAAACTTCAGAGGCATATAAATAAAACAAACAGAGCATATCATAAATATAGAAAAAAGGGAGAATATTTAGTATGATAAGTACAAACTAATCTTGAGAAATAAAAAAGCACCAGTTAGGATGAAAAACTAAATATTGATAAAAGTCTAACTCTAAAAAAAAAGTTAAAGATTTCTATAAAAACATCAATTCCAAAAAAGCTACAGACACAACAGTTGACCTCTTCATTTATAAAGATGAAAGAATATCTGAGGATATAGAAATGGTGGCTGTACTTAATAACCACTTTTGCTCAGTATTTAATGAGGAACACTGTGGACATACAGCAAATCATACCATGGGTCAGTATGATAATAGTTTGTTGATCAATGACAAATACTTGTTAACACAGACTGAGGGTTTGGATGGCAAAAAGGTTATTAAAGGAAATGGCTACCACAATAATTAAACCCCTCAAACAGATATATTTGAAATCATGATTCAAGTGAGATACAGAATGATTGGAGGACAGCTAATATAGTACCGATTTAAAAAAAGGGGAAATAAAACTGATGCAAACAACTATAGCCCAACTAGCCTGCCTTCTGTCCTAGGTGGAATATTTGAAAAACTAGTTATAGATAATAGTAAGGGACTTTATAAGGCCTTATGAGTTGCAAAACCAATCTGTTGTGCTTCTACGAAAAGACTAGTAAATTTATTTTTATTTATTTATTTATTTATTTATTTGTTAACTGGGTAAGGACACTGGACAAAGTCCTTTTTTCAGGACTGACCTGGAGACAACATAAAAAAAAATATTTAACAACATTGACAGAACAAAAATACAGAATTAATTAAAACATTTACAAATAATACCTTCAAATAAAAATTGCTTCGGATTAATCTTAACGCAAGAGATCGAGGATGCAGAGTAGAGTATTACAGGTAATGCATTCCAGAATGAGGGTGCTGCAATAGAAAAAGAACGTAAACCAAACTTATGCTTGTGCAAAATGGTATTTAGTAATTTTAGTTTAGTTTTAGTTTATTGTTCTAGGAATTACTACCTTTGAGCCAGATGCTCTTTTACAAAGGTTCCACGTCAATTAGGTACAGTACAAAAGGTTACATAGATAACACAACAATTTGTGTTATGTCAAGAGCAAGAAAACATATACAAATACATATCAAATCATTTGTGCAAAAGGACATGAGATATCAATAATCACATTATTATTACAAGAAAGAGGTCATGCCAGATTAGTAGAAACAAACAGGGAAAAAGTCCAGAACAGAGAGGGTAAGTGAAAGGTGTGGGGAGCAGACAATAGCAGGAGAAAAGGTTTCCCAAACATGTCTTTGTCAAATAATGGAACAGGGCAGGTAGTGAGAAAATAGGAGGTTTAATCAGGGCAGTCACAGGAGCTGGAGGTGGCAAGGTGAGAGAACAGCCTTGATTTGAAAATACCTAGAGAGGTGGAGGCAGTAATATGACTGCTGAGGGCATTTAGCCAGCTGGGGGCACGATAGGCAAATGATCTTTGTCCCTGAGAAGTCCGGCATGGGGACTTGGAGAGGCTGGTGTTCTGATCTTCTGGTAAAACGGGTGCTAGCGCTCGGGCATAACAGGTCTTGGATACAGGGTGGAGTGAGGCCCAGAGTGGATTATTTCGCCATCAGGCAGGTAAGGTACTTTATCCGGTTTGAGAGTTGCAACCAACCTGAGTCAGCATAGAGTTCACATGTGTGGTTACGTCGATGTGCACCAGTAATGTATCCTTTGCAGAATTATTTATTTATTTAAAAGTTTCACCAGGAAGACACACTGAGCAATACTTACTTGTTTCCAGATGTGTCCTGGGGAGTAGGGTACAAAGGATTAAGTGCAGCAACACGGGTGTTACAGAATGTAAACTGCTTTGCAGACAATGAAATAGATTTCAAGGCAATAATTACAGAACATTGGTACAATTATTTACATTGACAGTGGATACAGAGGAGAATACACCAGGACATGAAAACAGTCATACAATAATTAGAAAGAACATATGATTATAAAATCTCAGCATATTGTTGAAGAAGGATAAGTGCTTAACAGAACTATATGCCCTAGTAGCACAGTGGATATGGAGTGGCGGTTGGACCACCAAGGTGGCTAGAAGAACAGAGAGCAGATAAAGCTTTAAAATTGGTAAATGCACTGATGTAATATTCTTGGACTTGATGAAGGCCTTTGAGGTCATGCCACAAAAATGTATAACAACAAAAACAAAACATAATTAAAATTCCTGTACACACTAATGTGATGGATGAGGAATTGGCTGTTTAACAGGATACCAAGAGTGTGCATTAAGGAATATTTTTCCCCAAGGGCACTGGTAAGGAGTGGAGTCCCCAGGAGGTCATTACTGGGCCTCGTCCTCTTTTGTCTATGTGTAGCAGATATTAAGTAAGTAATTGGTGCATGAAGTTTGCAGTCAACACTAAATTGTGATCAGTTTTGCTGCTTGAGAGTTAGAACAGTATCCAGAATCACCTGGATAAAATTCAGGAAATGGTCTCAATTCTGGGATATGAAATTTAACAGAGTTGTGCCATAATGCATTTCTGTGGGAAAAATCAATCAGTTTACATATTACTTCAGAGATATACTGTTGAAATCTATTGAGAGTGACTGGGATCTTGCAATGAACCTCTAGCAAGACGTTAGACACAGTAAACAGTGTAGGTGCATTTATAACAAGGTGCACAGAGTTCTGAGTTGTTTATGAAGGGCTTTTTTTATCCAAAGAAGCATTTCTCCCATTGTACCAGATCTATGTTAGGCCACATTTAGACTTCTGCCCTCAGTTTAATGGACTAGTATTGTCCAGGGACATAAATCTGTTTGAGAAACTGCTCAGAAGAGCCACAAAGCACATACACGAGCTAAAGACACTTCCAGACACTTCCAGGCTAGAGGTATTTTTGACTGAAAGCTTAGAGATAAGGAGAACAAGGGGTGATTTATTGTTAATATAGAAGATCAAATCAGATGAGAACCTGATGAGGGAGTTGGATTTGTCATATAAATCAAGTGAAAGGAATATGAGAGGTAATGGTGTGCAGTTTGTATCAATATTTAATACCCAGTGAATTGTAAATCTGTAGAATTCTGTTCCTGCTGGTATCCAGAATTCTGCCAATAGTAACACTTTCAAATCTTGGCTAGAAAGATACATTGGGGGGGCGGAATATTCTGAACTATTAGCACTGAAATGGTTGGAGGATGGGCACAATGGGCAATAGCCTTTATTCATCCTTAAAACCACAGTAGTAGCCACAGTATTATTACCCATTGCTCCCCACCAGCAGACACCCCTGTCTTTGATCCTCCAGTCCCAGGACTGCAGTGTGGTACTAAGAAGCAAAACTGGACACCAACATCCATTTCTGGCTCCCTGACAGAAGTGGCATAGGAGCCAATCACATCCACATGGCTCAGCACCTCATTTCAAAGTAGCAGCCCACATACAAGGAAGCATAGCACCTATGCATTTGCAGATGCTCTTCTCATCTTCTGGCCCTTAGGAAAGGCTGTGAGGACTTGTAGTAAACAAAAGAAAAAGGTCAAAAGCAGCACTGAGGGACCAGAAGTTTTAAAATAATAAAAGAAGCTCAAAAGGCATGAATAGTGCATTTTGATTCCATTGCCTCTCGCTTGGCAAACCAATAAGAAGGCTGCCAGAGCCTCATTTGCCCAGAGGGACACAGTAAGTTGCCCCCAAGCATAAAGGTAGATGTATTCCCCAGCTACTTGGACGTGCATGGGCAGCCAATGAGAGTGTAGAACTGAGACAAGGCCCTCACATTTAATAAGCTCAGACAGAGCGTGCCTATGAGAAAAGCTGCTGCCGCAACAGCATGAGTCAAATTGAGCTGGAGAGCAAGGAAGAAAGAAGCTGCAGAAGACACCTCATAGCTAGAACTTTAGAACTTCATTTGGGGTTGCAAGCCAGCATTTCCCCCAGATTTAGAGGGGGTTCTCTTGTAATAAAACTGTTCTACATGACCTTAGGTTTAAGCCCAAAAGGCAGCTGAAAATTAAAGACATTTGTGCATCTTTGTTTTAAAACTCACAGTGGGGGATTGCTCCACAAACAAGAAGGAAGCATGACACTGACGCTGTTTATTTAATGCTGACTGCTTAAAGGAGTATATACATAACTTTACTGAAAAAAACAATACTCGACTACACGCTTGGAACAGCACAAAATCCAACGCTAGGATACTGCACGGGGTGCTACTCATCTATCTTTTTTCAATAAACCGAGTGGTTTTAAAAGTATCCTAGAGTTGGATTTTATGCTGTTCCAAACGTGTAGCCGAGTATTGTTTTTTTGTGTTTTGGATGTATTTGTCTCTGGCTCTGCCACATGTTTTATGAGCCACTCAATCTATTTTGCTTTTATATAACTTTACTAAAATTATGCAAACTTAGTATGAAAACAAATGAAAGACTGACTCAACCCCCTAGGCCTACAAACCAGCAGAACAACATCATAAATACCACAGTAAACAAAAATTAATTACATTTTAAAACAAAAACTATTGTTTCACCTCAAGTGCAAAAAATGATAATTATATTTTAATTAATCTGCAGATAGACAAAGTGATATCTATCTGTCTGTCTGTCTATCTATCTAGCTATCTCTGTATATTTATATCTATATGAACAAAAACAAGGTGCTGCATCAGCATGTGGTCTGAAAACAAAACAAAACAAAATGGTTATATTAAATACATGCTGAAAATAGAAAATAGAGTTAAAATCAATATTTTGACTTTGGGTCTTCTTCAGGAAGTATCTAAAAGATTAATAAGCAAAGTTTGTATGGAGGGAAGGGAAAATAAGGGCTATATACTTTATGTGGGGAAAGAAAAAGAGGGAGGCTATGGGAGAAGATTTGATAAATGGCAACATAAAAAGAGAATCTGGAAAACAAAAAAGGTGATGATGGGAATGACAGGTTATAATAGAAGTGAATGAGCTAGAGAAGTCCCCAGATGGAGACTAATTAATGGAGGATAATAAGAAGACTGAAAAAACATCGTTAACAGACCATAGGGGTCCAGTGTAAAAGTAGGGAAATTACATCTTAGGGTTCCCAACCCTACGACCCCACCCGCACCCTCAGTTTCCAACCCTAACACCCCAACCCCACCCTGTATGAGGGAACAAGTATGAGGGGTGTGCCTCGGGGTTGCAAACCCTAATTGTCACCCCATTCCAAGAGTAAGTCAGCTAAGATGGACACAGAATAAGAGAATAGGATGAGCATTAGGGTTTGCAACACCAAGTCAAAAATGCCAAAGTTATGCATAAAAGTTGAAACCCCCATTGAAATACATTGCACCACATTTACCTTAGTTCTCATATTGCAGTCACCGGTTCCAGCAGCAAGCCATGTCTTCAGTTGAACAGTGAGCCTTGAGCCTGGTACCTGTTCAGATGAGTGAGGGTATGTGGGGGGGTGTACTGGAGGTGTGGAGTGGTGGGTGCTTAGTGGGAAGTGGGGGTGAGGGGGGCTAATTGATGAATGATCTTTTTTTTTACAGCTTTAGATAAATAAAACATAGAGGGACCATTTTCTGTATTTCGGGTTTGCACCTAAAATTGGAGGATGGGGGGTGCCACTAGACACCAAGGAGCAACACAAATACAACAGGAACAGCAAATCAGTTATCAGAAGGTGGAGGGTGCCACTAGACACCAGGGAACTAAAATCTAATTACAGGGATGGTGATGGGTGGGTGGGGGTTGTCACTAGACACCAGGGAAAAATATAGATAATGGGGATGGCCATCGACAGGTGGGGGTGCCACTAGACACCAGGGAATGGGAATATAGTGATGATGAAAATTAGAGGGTGGGGGGTGCTACTAGACACCAAGGAACAAAAAAAAATTAATATGAATGGTGATCAGTGGATGTGGGAGTGCCACTAGACACCAGGAAACTGAAATGTAATGGGGATGGCAATTGGAGGGTGGGGGGGTGCCACTAGACACCAGAGAATAAAATAGCTGGAACAGCGATTGGAGGGTGGGGGGGCCACTTGACACCAGGGAATATATATATTTAATTTAGGGGAACAGTGATGGGGGGGTGAGGGGTGCCACTAGACACCAGGCCAAGGAGGCTCACAGTTCACACTGCAGCTGGTAGTAGGAGTTCAGCTGCAGCTGCCGAAGTCAAGAAATTCCTGCTGATGGCGATAATGGCATTGTTAATCTAAGTGACTGTTTTTTCCAGATGTATTCCTGCATAATTGATCTATGGTGCTGATTTTACCATTTTTTTTCACCTGTATTTTATGTATTCTGTTAATGCAAATCATAAAATTAACTTCAAAAAGAAATTCCCACTGTTCTCACACAGAGAAAGCGGGGGAAGCGCTCCTCTTGTTAAGCTGGGCACCCAGGATTTTAGGTGCCCATACAAAGTATTTCTGGCCCTAACTGTGAAAACAAACATCAGAATCTACCGTAGCTAAATGGGGCCCATTTAACTAGGTTCTGGTGTTTGTTTTTTTAAAAAGACAAAATTTTTATGTATTTTCCACGATTTTTAGTTCGTGGGGAAAACAAAACAAGATAGCAGCTCACAAAAAAGGATTTTTTTTCCTCACAACAAATGAATGGATCTCATGAGAAAGAATCCTTTTTTGCAAGATAAAATCCTTTGTTGAACTTTTTCCCTCTATGCAGAAAAGTGATCTTCCCATTGAAAACAATGGGAACTTAAACATTGAATAACTTTGCAACAGATTAATATTTTTTCACCAAACAAATGCATGGCAGTTCTGTTACCCAAGTTGTTTCTACCATAGAAAAAAATCACACCAAAGTTCCACACCATCTAGATGCAAGGAAATGAGGAAAAAACTGCAAAAAAATTGTGACTTTTAAGGTTTTTGTACTATCCAGATCTCAGAATCCGTACATCTGACCAAAGCAAAACTTGCCATATTAAGAGATCTACTCCACGAGACAGCGCATACCAATTTTTGTTTCTATTTCTGTTTATCCCCCTCTGACCCTGGCACTGTCATCCAACTAACCACTCTGCGCTGCCAGCTCGGAGCGACTCCCCATCACACCATGGTTTATCACCCAGGCGGGGATAGAGTAGAAGCAGACATCCTGTCCCCTTTAGCCACCCCCCCGGTTCCAGTACCTTCAATCTGTCAGGGTCTCTCTCAATCCATGCCATGCTGGTGGTGAGGGCTTATCCGACGCTCTTGTCAGTGTCACAACAGCCAGGTGTTTCTAGTGTACAACCTCCCAGAGATGTGACATGTGCTGACACCAAGAAGGAAGCCAGCATCCATCACACTTCACCCCGTACGTGTGGTGTGGGCATGCTGATCCTCCAGCTTTTGCTAGATGTCAGTCATACACCAGACAAAGACTCCCCCATCTCCTGGAGGAAACAAGCAGTCCCTGGGACACTCAAGCCTCCTCCCCCAAGCTGGCACTCCAACAATCTGAGCCCATTTCTGAACTTGGATCACCGGAGTCACAAGCGGTAGTGCTACTGCTGCACCAGCAGGCCAGCATGCACATATCAAATTTTGTGCAAATCCATTGATCGGTTGAAAAGTTATTAAAGTGCAAAATTTGAGGTTTAACATTAAACATGCTACTCAACCCTAACTATAGGGGTGTGACTGTGCCCCTATAATATATTATAGGGGCACAGCAGTACCCCTATAGTTATGGTTGAGTAGGCCTTTCTATGTTAAACCTCAAAGTTTGCACTTTAATAACTTTGCAACCATTCAACAGATCTGCACATTTGGCATGCTCTGTCTTGTGGGGCATATTTCTTGACATGCCAAGTTTCATTTCAGTTGGCAGAGCAAATTTTGAGATCTGTATAGTAGAAAAACCTTAAAATTCACAATTTTTCACAGTTTTGTTCTCATCACCTTGCCCCCAGATGGTGTGGAATTTTGATGTGGAATTTCCATGGTAGAAAGAGCTTGGGTCATAGAACTGCCTTGCACTTGTTTGGTGAAAAAATATGAATCTGTTTCAAAGTTATTCAATTTTTATTTCCCATTATTTTCAAAGGGAATTTCACTCCCCAGTATAGCTTTCCTAGAATGAAAAAGGAATTTTATCTCATGAAAAAATTATTCTTTTTCATGAGAAAAAATCCTTTTTCATAAGCTGCCATCTGATTTTTTGTTTTTCCAAAAAAAAACTTGAAAACCCACAAAAATGTGATGAATGTATTTAGAAAACCCACAAAAATGAACCTCATCCAGAGACACCAACACGTGTATCTTGCTAATCTGGACTCTGTTTGGTGGATTCTGAAGTTATCTGGCGGAAAAAGACCCTGAAAGGCATTTTTTTAAATATTTTAAATCATTTTTTGTGTTTCGCTAATTCCTTTTTTGTGAGTCAATTTTTAATTTCCCATTATTTTCATTCTCACAAAAAAGGATTTCAACTCATAAAAATGGATTTTGGATTTTTTTGGATCCTTTTAGACTAGGTAGGATCCTTTTTCGTGATCCTTTTTCATACTCGTGAAAAAGGATCCTATCTCATGAAAAAGGTTTTGGAACTTAGTTTTTTTTTCCTTTTTCTTGAGATAGGATTCTTTTTCGCAATTCTTTTTTGTACTCGAGAAAAAGGATTCTAGCTTATGAAAAAGGATTTAGGACTTTCTTTTTTTTAATTCTTTTTCATGAGATAGGATCCTTTTTTGTGGTCTTTTTGTACTCATGAAAAAGGATTCTATCTCATGAAAAAGGATTTGGGACTATTGAGGTTTAATGTATTTTAATGGGATTTCAATGCTGATGCATAGCTTTGCCATTTTTTTATATTTGTCTACCAAATTTTTAGTATGGCCTTTTTGAGACCGAACCTCATGAACAATGTTGGTTGAATTACTCAAATTCAGACCGAAAGGCGATGTCTGGTCATTTGTCAATATGACCTTTTGTTTGGGATTTGCAAAATTTCACCACCATTGTTTATGAGGTGAGGCCATAAGAGGCTTATGTTGAAAATTTGGGGTTAAAATATGTAACAATGGCACAGTTACATGCATTCAATATACATATATGCATCTAAAGAAGTATGGGAGTGACGGATCCAAAAGATGCATGGATGGATGGGAGCACAGAAGCTGGAGAGCCCTGCATTCCCATAATCAAATATGGAAACAATTGCCGAGGGATGGGAGTGCAGGGCCTAAGGGGCCCTGCGCTCCCACAGGCAAATAGGAATGCAACTATACTATCTCAAAAGGCCAGGAAATTCATTGCAAAAATGTTTTTAATGTACTAGTTAAGGTTAAAGTGACAAAAGTAGGGAAATGTGGCATTAGAATTTCCAACTACATTTCACTCCCCACTCCTGCAGGCACAACTGGCATGGGTTTGCCTGCAGCTGTTGTCAGCCCTAACGATCACCCCATTCATATATATTGTACATATCTCAGCTTACTTATGCATGGAATGGGTTAAGCATTAGGGCTGACAGCTGTGAGGCAAACACCATGCCTGTTGCTGTCAGCAGGGTGGGGGAGGGGTGTTAGGGATAGAAACCCTAATGCCACATTTCCCTACCTTTGTGGCTTTAACCCTAACTAGGGCATTAACAAAGTTAAACTAAATGATTATATCATTGTATTTGATTTATATAAAGTTTTAGAATAAGGGGAAGTACTTACGTATACAGCAGTATATCCACAACATTGGTTCTAGCAATCCATTCAAATCTGGGAAAAGAAAGAAAAGAGACAGATACTTGTTCTTCAAATTTCTGAGCCAAATAAGAGAAAGGAGACAACAACCCAATCTTCATTCAAAGCGATTAGGGAACACACTCCAAATGAAAATATTAGTCTGCTTTCCATTTACAGGCGGATGTGGACCATACCTCCATATCTAGGGTGTACAGCAGTATGGTCCAATGCCATGAAGTGAAAATTATTTAAATCACCTCTATGATCTTGGACTTTTAAAGATGATTTAAGTCACCTCTGCTCCCTTAACCAGTATTAAAGAGATATTGCCAGGGTAATGTCCCCATCCCCTGACAAGAAATCACGTAGGGATTTGAAATGCTGGTGGTTTTCTGGTTGTCTCTCTCAGCTGGTGCCTTTTTCTTAAATATGCAAGAATAAACGTTTCACCTTTTCAGCATTTATTATGCACTCTGTGTTTGTTTGCACACCATTTGTTGGCACCTGTCATTTTCCCAATGTGGATGACATAATTAAAGACAGACCGATTATAGGGACAGTGTACAAACTGGTCCAAGGAAAGATGTTGTTTGAAACAGACTTGGATCTGGAAAAGGCTATACAGATAGCCAGGGTACATGAAATGTCTCAAGAGTCAATCAAAAAGCTCAACAGCAGAGCAAAGAGAGCAATGGTGAGTACGGTTTAGCCTAGTTTTAGTAAAATAATTAGAGGCACAGGGAAAAAAGTACTGAAAAAAGACAGGATGTAAAAGTCTATCTTAAAGCCTATCAACAGTATAGAAGAGTTGAACTGGATGACTCCTTCCAGCGGAAATCACCCATGACAGGAACCTTGCCTTTTTCAGAAGGATTGCTCTCTGGAACTCATTATAATAAGTATGAAGAGCCAGTTTGCCATCCACAGTCCCCAGTCTCCTCCAGGAATGCTCCATTCTTCACTTATTAACCTTTAACATGTAGAGTTCCCTCTCATACCATGGAAAGATACATTGGAAGACACACGAACATTCACAAGAAGGTGCAGTAGTATTCAGGGCTCCTTCAAAAGTCAAGTTACAGCCCTAGACTGCTGCCCTGGTTCCACCTGCACATGCTGCCTCCTCGTCTGATAAGTACAGTACCAATAAGAACCGTTCTTGCTCTACAGCCTTCAGAGATCAGTACTGAACTATCTCCATGGGGGAGGTAAATCTTCTAGGGTGTTAAACCACATGATGTGATGTGATGATCCAGCCAGAAGACTTGATCAAATTCCATGCCAAAGACATCAAGCCCCAGGGAGAAAACGAGACCTAAGGTGTTACCACGAAGGTGGGTTCCTATGATAACTGCCTCTGCCAGCCCTGGCAGTCATCTTCTGAAGGAGTTACTATCCAAACTTTAAGGCCTTGTCATCAAGCCTGGTGTTGAAGTCCCCCAACTCCAACCAGCTGGGGGACTCCAACACCCTATCAGCGATGAAGCTCATGAACTCCTGCAAACCCACCCCATTGCATTCTGGAGGTCTTACAGAGGAAGAGAATTATGCAGCTGACACCCATCCCACCCCTAAAAGCCACACATTCAAACAACCAGGCTTTCCCCATTGGGCACACTGTGAGTTTAAGCACAGGGATAAAACAGATAGCCACCCTTCCTTGCCTCCATTCCCATCCCAGGCAATGCACCACAGAATACCCACTTGAAATGAATGCTTCCAGCACAGGGCCAGGATCATCACTCAGCTAGGTTTCTATGATACACACTAGCTCAGATGAGGAACCCCGAATAGAATCCACTATGATAATGGCCTTTTTCCTTAGAGACCTGGTATTATATATATTGCCTGAATGGAAGGGACAATTGGCCATCAGCTACCTGCCCAGCTTGTGTAATAGGAACCCTCAGTACTGACACCAAACATGTCTGATCTCTCTTATGATTTAATTTATGCCTGGGGTATCGCTTGATCCTCACCCAATTTATCAGTCCCTCTCTGTGCCTTAACCCCAGGCCATAACCACCAGTCATGCCTCGTCGTCTATGGATGCTCACCTCCTCACAGCAACAGAAGGCCACTGCAGGAAGAGGGAGACCAACAAACAGATGGAGTTGGCTTAGCTGATCAAGGGAGTGGGTGACAACAGCGGACCTTTTCAACCATCACTAGCACACCTGAAACCCAAATAACCCACCCACAAACAATAACCACAAACCCCAAATCCACCCTCACTCCTAAACAATCCCAACTCATGCACTAAAACAAAACAAAACGCCCTACACACTCTACACATTCAAACCAAATTATAATATAAATTAACTCAATCACAAATTCCAGACATACCAGTTTTTAAAAGAATAAATAAGACTCAAAGTGAAAGGTGCAAGTTATTTTATAAATTACCAAATTAAAGTATTTTATGTCAAGAATGAATAAAGTCATGGATGCCAATAAATTTAGGTACAGGACTGAGTTGGCTTTCACCACTCTGACCAATCAGATAGGGGGGTCCAGCAGCAGATATGCAACAGGTATCACCCATATAAGCAGCAGTGTTCTTTAAATGAAATAGTCCAGCAGTGCTTAAAGGATGGCAGAATGTACTGGCCTGATAATTAGTACATGTTAGCACTGAGATAACGTGTGTTACATTTAATTCACCAATGTAATCTCGAAATTTGGTACTTTTTTAATCAGTCTAATTCATATTAAAATCCCCAAAAATAATTATTTCCTTATTTCCTTTAATCTGATTATACAACTGATTAAATCACTAAAGCTCTTCCTGCAAATTGTCTAGTGGATTATATCCTGTTCCAGTAAGCAAATGGTTTACTTTTACTAGGACCAAATTAACAGCTAGGAATTGACAGAAAGATAACTCATAGTTTATATCAGTTTTAGTGGGCACAAAGCCATTCTTAATATAAAACATTCGTCCACCTCCTTTGCTATCCTACTGCATCTCTACAAATCATTACATAAGAATCCAATCAAATGCTAGCATCAGTAATCTGAGACTTAACCATGACTCTGTTACAGCAATTATATGGGGGTCATCCAATTTTACTAATGCAGTGAAATCTTTAAATTTTGCCACAAGGCTATTAATATGAACTCATAACATATTAACTTGGCACTTATTACTAGCAGTCTCACTTTTGTAATCACTAAGTGAAAGTGGTCCGGGATTTACATGGACATCCCTGATGGCAACAAGAGCTAACCAGAAAGGTCCACCTCACTTGTTGTTAAAACCTTCTGTAATATGTTTCATCTTTTTATCATGGATATTGAAAATTATTACCCCATTTAACAATAGCCTTTTATTGGCCTCATTACCAAGAGTTACATTAATTACCCTGAAACTGAAATATTCATTCCATGTACCATAATCATGTATCAACACAGGACTTTTGTAGTCCCTCCCATGGTAAATACTAGTATAGTTAAGCAAAACGGCATGGCAGGGGGCATATTATGGTAGGATAATGGCCCACTTTGAATGGATTGAAGCACAAGGCAAAGCCAAGTGCTTTCATCACCCGAGGAGGGTCATTAGCCTGCCCTAACACACAACCCCAGAGTGCCTTACTGCAATTATGAAATGGGTCCTTCTGAGAAAATTAGGTGTATTTTTTAAACATATTTTGTTGAAATACTTTCAGCCAGGCTGTTGTGCTGGGATAATGGCCCCTCCAAAAGTAACTTTTTGCCAATCAGGAGACAGCATTCTTTCTACCCATTTCATAATTACAATTAATAAAACTTTGGTCAATACCAACAACTGATGTTTCGAGTTACATTTTTGTAACACATCATTTTAAATCCTGTAAAGATAAGACAACAGACAAAAACAGTAATAACCAAATGTTCACAGTATACTAAAGTTTACAACAAACTGACAAGTTATAAAATGTCAAGAGAAAAAAGGGTAGCACATGAGGTGGGCGCCTGAATGACGGCACCATCCAAAACAGTGACATGATATGGGTGAAAGCCTGAAAGGTGAGGGGGCAGGGAGGGCGACCGGATGTGGTGGGGTGGGTGACCCTAGCGACAGGATGTCGCTACATGTACACGCGTGTGGGGGGGGGAGCGAGCATTGCGAGTGTGGCCTGGGAGGGGGCGGAGGGGAAGTAGGGGGTGGTGATGTGGTCGACTGCCAAGCTGCGCCATGGCATTGGGGGTTGCCTTCTGCTTGCGGTGCTGAGGTTCCTAGTTTTGGGTCTGGGTCCAGGCGCTACTGTGCTTTTCTTGCACCCCAGCCTAGAATCTTATTTTATTTTTCCTTTCACACCCCCCCTCCAACATGCACCCCTCTGGAGTAGAGAATCCTTAAGTAGGGAGGTGCAGGGGGCAAAGCCTCCCCCCCCCCACAGAAAGCAAGTATGTTTAATCCCTGGTGCCATTTTTCCATGCGCCAAGGTTGTCAGGGTGGCAAAATTGTTTCCGCCGCCCTGACATCGCTCTTCTGCGGGTGGCCTTTCCGCGGTTGCCCACATCACATAGAACTGAAAAAAGTCACAATACCTGGAAATAGCAATGACGCTCAGTAGCCTGCTGCTCCCGAATTATTAGAACAATTTCTTCCCAGGTTGTACTGCCACTGCATCTCACAGAAGGCTTGAAGGCAACTCACTATAGTAGAAAGTCTTACAGATGTTTTAATTGACTGCACTGCAAACAGATAACAAATAAACACATAGAATTTTAGATGTCAAAGCTGGGAAAACAATAGTGGAATTTTGTCTGAGGGATGGGCCCTGGCTCCTGTTGCTCTGCCTTGACTCTGCACTCACTCCACACTTTAATACTGGCACTTCGATGGCAACACTTGATGCTGCTGCTCCAAAGGGGCTGCTTCCCTTAGCACATACTGTATGTAAGTAACATCTAGGTGGCACTATCCCAAGGGCTACTACACCTGCCTGTATGACTAGCCATAGGTTGAAGGGCCTGAGCTTGGTGAATGGGTGCCTCCCCCAGGAGAAATGGTTTTGGGGTAGCGTAACTGCTGTGGGTATAGCCCTCTGGGATACTATAACCCTCCACTAACCCTTCTAGTGGCCTAAACTGATCAGCAGATAAACAATCACATATACCATATGATAGTAGTACTGAACCCACACTCTGTACACTTACCACCAGGGCTGGATCAGCTGCAAAGGCCCTGGAGACCGCCTGTAAAATAAGACCTGTAATACAAAAGTTCAATGGCAATATAATATCTCCTCCAAAAAGGTACACACTAGTCAGGTTAAATGCAGAAAGAACAAAATCTGATTTATTCAGGGTGGATTGAACAAGGGTGGGGCAGCAATCTAGCAAGTGATTGTTTGTTCTGATTGGTTCAGGCTGAACATGCATGCACAATGAGTCCCTCTGTCACAGTCATATCCTCTAGAAATCCGGTTGTTACACAGGCTAGTCTGAAGTGTTGCCTGGGGTAGGCCGATGTTACAGCTGTCGTTGGGGTCCTTAGGAAAGAAAACAATTAGCATGCACATCAACCCAGAATTTGTATTCTGGAGCCGGATGGCTCAGTTCATTGTGATAAATCCAATTAAATCAGATGACACACAGTGATTGCAGTATGGTTGCAGGGAACTACCCTGTTCAGTACTCACGCTACCCAGACCAGGAGGCAGGACTTATGAGATGAAGACCTCTGGATGTTGTTCTGGCCTGCCAGGGGAAGTAGGGCCCACATGACTCACCGTAGTGGTCGTTACCTGTCTGATGGTGTTGAGCAGGGAGCCGAATCCCCGAGCGGGTCTTTCGTCGGAAAAGTCTCGGCTGTGGGAGTGGCAGTCAAGTCCAAGATGGCAGGGCCCAGACCAGAGCAGACAGTTTGGATCTAGTCCGTATGAGTGCTGGAGCAGCTTTCAGCTAGCATAACACACTTGAAGGTGGGGAACCAAATCGCGACCCACACAGCACATTCAGCACACTTATAAGTAATACAATTAGCAGCCACAGACTGGATAGTCTGTTTGCAATTTAACAGGATTTCTGAGCAAACCTTTCATTCAGAGGCTCTCTTCAGTACCTGACAGGCCGATCACTTCTGGAGCAAGTCTTTGGTCCACACACAGGCTAAAATCACTCTCTCTCTTTCGAGGCTTCAGATCTAAATCAGGCTATCGGATCTAGTCCAATTTTACTCTCACAAGCTTCTTCACACTGGAAGATGGTGGCAGGCAGGCCAAACACAGCCTTCCCACCAATTCCCTACACTACCACGCAGGAGCAGCTGCTCAAATGGCTTGAGCTGTTCACTCTCCAGACTACAACTCTTGACTGACACACTGCTGCAGGCAGCTCTGGGATTTCCCAGTGATACAAAAGGTTTGGTTGGCTGATCAATCTGTCTGTCAGAGAAAGGGCTCCCCCTCCAGGTCCATTTAGACACCAAACCTCAAAAACTACAATTCCTACTGAAATTCAGTCCCAAAAGACCTCTGGAGACAGTCTCCATTTTAGGTCCCCCGAGGTTCTGATTGATCCAACTCTGGCAGTCCAGAACCAAAATGGTGGCTCTAAGCAAAAAGTCCATGCTGCAACGAAAGGCAGGTTAGACAAACTCCTATATTATTATTATTATTATTAAAGTAGATAAACAGCCAATAATCGCAGATCCTAAGAGGGCTCCCTCTGCACATATACTGATGGCAGAATGGAGAAGAAATGCCACTCACCAGGCAGGTTGCGAGCCTTAAACTACTCGGTCCCAACCCAAACTACTTATCTCACAGAGAATAGACAGCTCTTAAAGAGACAGGTGTGGAGGCCAAATAGGGCACTCTCATGCAGACAATCAAAACTACTGCAGATACAGAACACCATCTGGCAGTGGGCATTAGGCAAGCCCAGGAAGATTTTAAGAACCCCCATTTGTAGGGGGGTTACATGTATTTTCCCTGTACACTTATTGTATCTTATTTATATCTGTCGTATTGATGCTATTTGTAATTATGTTGCTCTGTTTATTTTTTCATAGTCTACCAAGTTACGCTTAATGACATTTACTTGCAGCTTGTCTTTGATGAATTGTGTTTTGCATTTATATTTAATAAATTATGTTTTTGCATTGCCACTTCCTACTTCCCTTTCCCCAAGGATGCATCTGGAAATGAGTTGTTACTAGCTCAAAATGTCTTTCCTAGTAAAGTTTCTGAAATAATTAAATAAATAAACACTTATCAACTGAACCTTCCTCTGCTCTGAAATATACTGAGAGATCTTGGAACCTTGACCAACCAATCAACCTGTACTCAGTCTACACCAGGTGAAGTGAGCCAACTATTTGGAGTTGAATGAGATTTGCCAGCATGTCAGGTCTCTGGATAAGGTGTGCTGTCTTGGTTGGTTCTTGGGTAAGGCGGTTCTTTGACTATTTAGCTACATTATGGAAGTTTTACCAAAATGGAGTGGCAGGAGATACAGAAACTCACAAAAAGAGACTAGTTCATTGAGCAACTGAACCACAAAAGAACAGCAGCAAAAACACTAACACTCCCCCAGTCCCTCCCTCCCTCTCCACCCCCCAAACACCCTCCTTTCCCCTCAACAGAGCTGTAACACACAATAGCTATATGATCACAACAGGTGTTATGGGGTTGAATAAAGAAAAAAAGTAAATAATGGCTAAAAAGTGCTGAGGGCGCCCGACCCCAGGTTACATCGTATATAGTGTATGCAGTTTACCCCATCCCATCTCGTAATGCCGTAGGTTATCATGAAGGCTGGTGATAATCTTTTCAACTCTGAGGTTAAAAAGGAGATCCTGCAACCACTCAGCATAAGATGAAGGATCATCGTCCCTCTAATGGTGGAGGACTAGCTTCTTAACCATCAGAGCAATCAGGGCAAAATGATATCTGCACTCTTCAACAGTGACACCAGAGTAGTCTCCAACCAGACAAACCACGGGAGAGAAATACTCATCGAGACCCAGTAAGGGATCCACACTCATCTGTATGGCTCACCACTGTGTGGCCACCTTCGGACATTCCCAAAAGATATAATAGGGAGTTCCCTCTGAGGCCCCACACCGGAAACACAGAGGGGACCCAATCCTATGCATCTTACCCAGTTTGACCACAGTATAATATAAATTGTTAAGAATGTTAAACGGGGTATGGCGCAAACGATCCTGTGTAATGTATTTGTACGTATCATTCCATATCTTACTGCAGTCAAAGGAAAACTGTGCAAACTGCGACTTCCAATTTATGGATGATCTAATTAGCTTGGGGAAGACCCTGGTGTATACAGCTGCACAGAGACCAGACACAGAATGCTAACAGGAAGCTAAAGAGACTATGGACTGCAGGAACTCACTCTCATGAGCCAGAAGGACCCCTGTACCCAATCAGGAAATTATAGAGTGGCGAACCTGGTGCACCTTGAAAATTTCTGCAGGGAGCTACCTTAGCTGACACAGAATTTCCATAAAGGAAATACAAATCTCCCTTCTCTGAAAGAAGTACTGGCCTCCAGACCCACCAAGGAAGGGAGCCAAGCCTCTGAGATTATCTTACCCACAATCTTGAAGTGGGGGTTCCTGAGAATAGGCTGGGAGAGATCCCTTTTGTGATTGTATTTCAAGACTGAACACAGCTGTGCATGAACTCTCACCGATACCCCAGTGACTGTGTGATGTAAAGAAATGGGCAGATCCTTAGAGGCCACATGTAGCAAAGCCTGGGGAGATAAGCCTACCCCACAGATGAGTTCCTGCTCCAGGGATAACCATATAGGGAAGTAAGAGCCCAATTCCACATCAGGAATCAGCGACAGCCAATGTAAATATTTGCTGGCATGGCTGGCCCAATAATACAAACCAAAATGCAGAAGCCTAAGCCCACCACAAGACTTAGGGGCGGCCAGTTTATAATAGGAGTGCCATGGGGGTTTGCCCAGCTACACGAAGTCTGACACAATGGAGTGAATTCTCTTAAACTAGGAAATTGGTCTCCAGAAGTTTAACATATTTAGTGGGTAAGAAAGGCGGGGCAAGACATTCATTTTAATGATATTTATTTGACCCTGCAATGATAGAGGTAAGGTCCTCCAATGTTGAAGGTCCTGTTGGATGACAGTCAGTAAGTCATCAAAGTTAAGCTGTATCATTTTGGACTCATTTCTAGAAAGAGAGATTCCTAAAAACTTAAGGGAATGGGGAGGTCAAATCATCCCCAGTGAGGTAATATCCACCTTAAACACTTGCGAATTTAGGGGCAGCATTGCAGTTTTGTCCAAGTTAAGCTTGTAATTAGACAAGAGACCATACTCTTGAATAATATGTAGGGCCTTGGGAATGGTTGATTTGGGGTAAGATAAATGTAACAAAATGTTATCTGCATAAGCGGATAACTTAAGGTCCATAGACCCAATACGTACCCCCGAGAGGTCTGGATGCAATTTCAACTGAACCAAAAGGGGCTCCCAATATAAATGAAACAAAAGCAAGGATAATGGACATCCCTGTCTCATGCCCGAAGCTACGGGAAAGGAAAGGGAAAAAATGCCATTGCAATAAATTCACGTGGTAGGGAAGGAATAAAATTATTGAATTCAGGAGATAAATTGAGAGGGAAATCCAAATCTAGCAAGAGTTGCAAATAAAAACTGCCAGTCGGCTCTATCAAAGGCCTTCTCCACATCCAGGGACACCAAGGCCATTGGGATTGGAGTGCCCGGGGATGCAGAGAAGATGTGAGTCAATTTATGCAGATGGTCAGATGACAAACGAGAGGACATAAAACCAATTTGTTCTGGACCTGTAAGACCGGACCAGACTTGCCCATTTCGAGTAGCCAGTATTTTGGTGAGTATTTTAAATCATAATTAAGGAGGGAAATAGGCCTATAACTAGAAACCTTTTCCAAGTCTTTGTCAGGTTTGGGAAGCAACACTATTACTCCCTTGAGTAGGGAGAAATCTGTCAGACCGGATGACAGCATTTGTTTATTAAGATGGTGTAGACAAGGTACAGATCTTTGGCGGAAATTTTATAAAAATTAGGAGAAAACGCATCCAGACTAGGTGACTTGTCAGAGGCAAGTGTCTGAATAGCCAAAAAAATTTCAGACTCCATTAGGGGAGATATCAGAAAATGCTGTTGGGCATCCGAAAGAACAGGAAGAGGAATGGTGGTAAGGTAATCACTAACCTGTTGTAAAGTAGGCAGATTGAGCCTAGGACCATACAAATCCTGATAGAAATGTTAAAATTCCACCTCAGTGTTTCTGGGAACAATCTCCATAGTACCTTCACTAGAGGAACGTATTGCCGGGATCAGCCTGGAAGCTTCAACCTTCCTAAGGTGGAGGACCAGCAGGCCACCAGCCTTGTCACCCTGATCAGCATATTTAGCTTGTGTTTTTAAAATGGCGTGTACTGCCCATTCGCATAAGAGATCCTCATATCCATCCTGTAAAACTGTCAGCTCTTGCCAAACAGTGACAGGAGAGGTACTGGAGAGATGTTTCTCCAGGGACCCAATACGTGAAAGCAGGTCAGCCGCTGACTGTTCCTGCCATTTTTCCCTAGTCGAGACCAGACGAATGAACTCCCCATGCACAAAACATTTCAAAGCACACCACTCAACATCTGGTTTCACCATGGAGTCCTCATTCTGGGAAATAAAGTTAGCAACTTGTTATTTAATATGTGCAACAATGCGATCTTCCTTCAGGAGATGGTTGTTAAGTTTCCATAGTGTCTCCTTCATGAGACTGGACCTTAAGCTGACCTTACTCCAAACCATTGAATGGTCTGAAATAACCCCAGGGACAACCCCATTGTCCAACAACACCCCCCCCATCAGAGAATGGCAGATAAGATGATAGTCGATCCGTTATGAGGATCCATGCACAGTGGAGTAAAAGGTATACTCCTGTTGCTGAGGATGTAAGACCCGCCAAGGATCACAAAGCCCCAGAGAGTCCACCATTTCCCTCAGGGAATGCTGCACAGGAAACAAACCCACAGTAGTTCTCCTAGTTCTGTCAAGATCAGGGAAAAAGGAAAGATTCCAATCTCCACCCAGAATCATGGGAGGGGAAGAAAAGGGCTAAGCAACGAGACCAAGTCTGTGAAAAAAGAGAATGTGTCAGCATTGGGGCCATAAACACAACCCAGTAACAAGTCAGTACGATCCAAGGTACCACAAAGAAAAAGATACCTTCCTTGTGGGTCAGCCAAACATTGCATACACATGAAAGGGACCTTTTAGAAAAAAAACGCCACCCCTCTGCTATTCATGCCGTTACCAGCAGAAAACACCTGGTCGATATGTTGACTCCTGAATAATAAACCTTCAGCTTCCAGAAGATGAGTTTCTTGAAGAAAGATAACATCACAACGATAGTGCTGTTTGTGTTTAAGTATTTTATATCTCTTGGTTTTGGAGCGGTGCCCTTCACATTCCAAGTAGCAAAGGTAAAAGAATTAGCCATTGGAAAATGAATGCCACACTATATTGGTCAAACATGTCATGTAACCTAAGCTCCTACACCCTAAAACCCATGCTCTGCTAAGCCCCCTCACCCCTGCCACAGCCCAAAGAACTATGAATCCCCAAAACAGAACCCCACAAACCACACTCAAACCAAGTGGAGGAGGAGAATGAGACCAAAACCCTCCAACTACAGAATAAGGGGTCTCCGCAAGAAAAAGGAATAGTGCCCAGGAGGGATGCCCTTCAAAGGTCATATAAATGAGTCCCAAACCCACTTCTCCCCCTCAAACATAAAGCAAAAAAATTAACCAGCCCATGCTGAACCAACGCCATCCATCTCCCTCTCACTATCCCAACCCCCAGCGACAGATCCAAATCTGAAACGTCGTCGTTAAAAAGTACACCAAACCACAACTCCAAAGATAAAAGAAAGTGTTAATAAATTACCTAGAACAGTACTCAGGTATAACACCTCCCAGAATTTTTAAACCACCCCTTAACATTCTGTTGGTTAACCATAAATCATACTAAACCGGTATAAATTGTGGCTATTTCCATGAAACAATAACTATACAAAGAATAAGAGTAACCTAACATGGCATAATAGTGTCAGAGTTACAGTAGTGTTCTCATTACTGAAACTGTAGCTCAGACGGTTACCACCTTATTCGAGATACAGAGCACCCCAAGTACAGTCCTCCACTTCAGTCCAGACTGTGTTAGTATCGAGGCAGCATAGCAGGAAGGGTATTAGAAAATCTGAGTCAGGGCCAGCCCATTGGCGCAGTGGTTGGATTTCCGCTTGCGACGCCGGTGACCCGGGTTCAGGAATGGACCTGGGTCACTGGAGGGCCGGCCGGGGGGAGAAGGATCGAGCATCCCTTAGACTGCTCTCCTTCTCTGGGAGGAAGGGGAGCTGTGTGTGCAGTGCAATAGTGACACCCAGCAGAGGCTGGGTTCACTGTGATGCACCAACACTGTAATAATTTGGGGCGGGGCAGACACTAGTCATCATTGCACATCCCCGCCCCTGCTTACAGGGGGAAAAAACACATCCTGGGCATCTCTATTAAGCCCTCCCTCTGGGCTTCAAACAGCCTCCGGTGCTGGCTCTCCCGACCAGATAGAGTAGTGTGGCACTGGTAGGGGAACAGTGCCGCAACCCCACCCTCTGGGGGGCAAACCAGGGATGACAGAGGAGAGAGCTGGCAATTGCCAGAGGTGTGAGCCCAGGGGGGCCATGACCAGGGCTGAAACTGATGATCATGGATGCCAAAAAATGTAAATAAAAAAAAAAAAAGAAAATCTGAGTCAGAACTGGGGATCTTACAGGAATACATCCAAACTAGAACAATGCCCATAGTTCAAAGCAGAAGTGTCAGTAACTACAAGCAGCCTCCAATGTCTGCACAAAAATGATATTAAGTTTGAACAAAGCCCAAAGTTCAGAAAAAAAGGTACAAAATTGCACACTGACAGGGAAAAAGTTCCAAACAACAAAAATAAGTTCAAGGAAAGTGTCGAGCTGAGCAAGCCACCCTTAATGTAGACAAGATCCCAAGCCTGCAGAGCAGTTATTTAGAGTTCTCCCGTAGACACCCATCAAAGATCCTTAAAGAGCTCAGGCATTAGAGAATGCAGGTCTGCCCACGCCTGGTCCACAGAGGAAAAAGCTTTCCAGGAGCCCTGAATCTGGACATGCAATGTAGCCAGATAAATAATCTTGCATTTCCAGCCAGTGGCTGCCTATAATCTTATTGACGACTGGGTGAAATTCAGCCCTTCATTACCGCAATGAGCTGTGAAGATCCTGATGAATTCTTAAATGGGACCCCTCCCAGGAAACTTCTTGGACGTTGCAGATTTTTAAAAGTACATGTTGCCGCTCCAAGAAATTTAGAAAGAGCAAGATTAAGGGTCAGGGAGGTGAGACATGTGGTGGTGCCAGGCATAACGAGTGGTGGGCCCGCTCTATAATATAGGAGATGCCATAAAGAAAGGAGCCAGCCAGCCTTTCAAGCAACTTCTGGGTGAACAGGAGAGGGTCGGAGACTTCTGCTTTTTCAGGGAGACCCAGGATCACTAGGTTGTTTTAACGGCTCCGATCCTCTAGATCTTCCAGCTTGGCTTCCAGCTTTACGTGCTTTCAGTGCAGATCCACCAGTTCAAGATTCAACTGGTCCCTCCAATGTTCCACTGAAACCAAATGGATGTCTTTGTCTTTCACAGTTTGCTGAAGAGCATCCACTGAAGTCCCCAGAGCTTTCATCTCTTGGGTAAGTTCCTTGAACTCGTATTTAAAGGGCAGAAATTCAGCCAAAAAACATTCCTCCAACAAAGGGACTGGGTCTGGGGTATTAGTAGAAGCTTTCCCAGCTGTGGGTTCTTGGCCTTTGGAGCGCTTACTGCTCTTGTCTGGGGTTGGAGGCAGTGTATGGCATGGAGGGGCGCTCCACATCTCCGAATCCATTTTTCTTGCATATTTTAACATAGCGCAGTTCTGAGGAGTACAGTGACTGCATAAGATACTTCAAAATAAAAAAGGCAACAGAATAACCAAAAAAGACAGTGATTTTGATACGGAGGGAGTGGGAGAAGAACAGAGGAGTTGTTACCCGGCTCATTGCATCATGTGACCTCCATTAATGTACTTCTAAAATCACTCTTATAACTGTAACTGTACTAAAATCACTCTTTATTTATTTTTTTTATTTATTTATTTTGAAAGTCAGATTTATAACCTTTGAGTCAGGGACTCATTTACAAAGGCTTCTCGTCACAGGGAAGGTAGACATGGTTATAGTGTGAGATACAACAGTGGTAACATACAGGTGCAACACAGATAACAAAAGAACACAATACAATAGTGGTTTACAGAATAAAGTTACATGCAGTAAATAGCAATTGTATAAAGTACTGTATAACAATAGTAGAAGTCACAACCCTGGTTATACTGGGGAAATACCTATGTGGAAGGGTGAGGGGGCAGGGGTGAGGAAAAGAAAACAGTCAGGAAAGCAGTCCAATGGACATTGTCAAGGCTGTGGGCCAGAAACAGGGAGGGACACCAACATTAGGCTGATTAAAGGCAACTATAGCTTCGGGCGCCAAAGAGGTGGTTATGGAGAGCGACTTTAAAGGGACCAATTTTGGTAGACTTAGTGACGGAGGGGAGGGAGTTGAACCATGTGGAGGCATGGTAGTGGAAGGACCTTTGGGCTAGGGATGTCTTGGTATGGGGCACCAGGAAGGTGGCCTTAACTGAATAATGGGTGGCAACAGATGGGGATGCAAGCTGCAGGGACACAGTGACCCCTGAGGAGGGAGAATCCTAGCAGGGATTTTTTGGCAAGTAAACAGGTTTGGTAGTGCAGGCACTCCTCCAAGGTGAGCAGGTTGGTGGTGGAATAGAGCAGGCAAGTATGGGTGCAGAAGGATGTGCCGGTCAGGAGCCTGCAGGCCTTGTTTATCGAGGTCTGGATCCTAGTAATGGCAGTAGTGTCAGCTGCAGCATAGATAGATAGGCTGTAGTCCACTAGGAACAGGACTGAGGAGTTGATGGCCAGTTAGAAGGCAGATTGGGGAGGCAATCTCTGTGGCAATAGAGAAGGCCAATCTGAGAGTTTATGGCTGAGGGCAGGGTATTGATGTCGGTGTGGAATGCAAGAGCTGAGTCGAAGGTGATGCCCAGGTACTTGTAGGATGACACCTGCTTGAGAGGGTGAGCATTACTGGGGAGAATGCAGAGGGGGGCATTTTTGGCCTTATTCTGGTGATGCGAAAAAAGCATAGAATTTTTTTTTTGAGGTTAATGACCAGCCGGTGGTCAAGGAACCACTTTTTGGCTTGGTTGAATGTGTGCTGCAGGGATTCCTGTAGAGATGTGGGGTCAGGGTGGGAGGCAAGAAGAACCGCATCATCAGCATAGAGTAGCATATTGCCAGAGCAGGAGCTGGGGAGGGTGTTGAGAAATAGGCTGAACAGAATGGGGCCCAGGATGGAACACTGGGCCACCATTGAGCAAATGGGCAGGGTATTGGACAGGGTGCCATTTGCCTTCACACACTTTGATGTGATAGAGAGGTAACTGGAGAACCAAGCCAGTGGGCCAGGGGAGAAGCCAAGTTGGTGGAGGGTGTCAAGTAGGAGGGGGTGACAGACAGTGTCAAAGGCCTTGGAGAGGTCAATGAACACTGCACCCACAACATGACCAGAGTCAAGAGCAGAGTGGAAGTGCTGGGAGAACTCCTGGAGGGCAGTAGTGGTGCTGTGTCCAGGGTGGAATCCATGTTGTTCCGGACACAGCAGGTTGTATTTGGCCAGATACTCAGAGAGCTGAATGGCCACTATTTTTTCTAGTGCTTTGGAGAGAGGGGGGAGAATGGAGATGGGCCTGAAATTGTTAGGGGAGGTTCTCGCCTCACTCTTATGGATAGGGGTGTTTTCAGTAATTTTCCAGGCACTGGGAAATTGACCAAGACATAGTGCCCTGTTTAAAAGGTTGGTGAGAGGGGCTAGTACAGTATCTAGGACTAATTGGAGAATCCTGTAGTCCCAGGGGATCACAGCAGGGGTTGTTGCTAGCTAAGGCTTTTTGCAGATGAGGCCTGGCTTCAAAGGGTGATATGGCATGCAGGTAGAAAGGGGGACAATCTGAGGTGGGGGGATGGAGGCAGGGATAGGGTCGAAAAAGTAGTTGAGGAGGAGAGATCTTAGATCTGAGAAAGCCATATTGAGGCAATCAGCTATACGGGGAGGATCAGTGGTGACAGTACCGTCTATGGAGAGTAGTGATGGTGGGAGGGAGCGGGACTTTCCACCAAGCTCTTTCATATTGTCCCAGAAGGCATGGGATGAGCACCAAGTGGATTCAAAGGTGGCTTGATAATACTCGGCCTTAGTCTGCCTTATAGCCTAAGTGCACTTGTTACATGCTGCATTATAGGCTTGTCTGTCAGACAGTTTGCCTGTCTCAATAGCAATATGCCAGAGATTATCTCTTTGTTTCAGTGTTTGGATAAGGGATGGGGAGATCCATTGGGCATTGTGTTTCTTGGTATGGATTCTGGTTGGGGGGGCGAAAAGGTCACAGGTCTTGCTGAAGGCACTGGAGAAAAAGGCTAGGGCAGAGTCAATATCCGTTGCGAGTAGTCAAGCTGGGTAGTTGCATTTTTAGCTCTCTGAGACCCCCGGGGCAAAAGCGCCGGTGTGAGGTGACCTGGGACACTGGTTTTGGAGTGGGGGATGACAAGTGACAGAGGACAGGAGAGTGGTCACTAAGAGAGTCTGGTAGTACATTAATATCCTTGATTTTATGGGGGAGGTTCGACAGAATTACATCTATTACTATACTGTATTGTATGCTATAACTGTAAAATTTGTACAATGTCACACAAGCGCTCTAAGGATCTGTTGGGCACCATAGATGCTATGACCGAGTAGAATGCAAGCACAGGAATCTCTGAGCATGTACCTTACAGAGCTGTCACAATGGACCCCAGGAAGAAATCTGAAAAACTTGGTGTTGCAAATTTGAAGAATCTCCAGGCTGTCACCACTGACCCCAGGAAAAAATCTGAAAAACTGGGTGAAGCAAACTGAAGAACCTCCTTGCCGTCACCTTAGGCCTAGGAAAGGATCTGAAGGCCAGACGTGGATGAAGCTGAATCTTCTGGAACTCCTCCCATTGACCCTGGGACAATCAGTGAAGAACCTGAAACAAAAATCCCTACCTCACTGGGGTCAGATCCCTATCTGTGAACCAGTGCAGTTCACTGCACTGCCTACCTCACTATTACAGAGGGATTCACCTGAAGAATCTGAAGAAAGCAAGTGACAAGGAGTTCCTTTGCTGACTACACTAGTCCTATTTTGGTGACTGGACCCAAATTGTCAGGATGCAGTTGGATGGAACTGTTTCTGGATCATGCAGGAGAAATTGTTAACATGCACTGGGCAGAAATAGCAGGCAGTATAGCACAGTGATTTAAGGTTCTGAGCTGCAAATCTGGAGACCTGGGTTTGAATCCCACAGTCCCCACTTGCATACTGTGTGACCCTAAGCAAGTCACTTAACCCCTGTGTTCCCAGGTTGCACTTGTAAACAAGTTTTCAGCTTAGTGTGTCTCACCTAGTTAAACAACTGAAAAAAAAAAAAAAGAAAGAAAGCTGAGTTTCCAAAGCGTACGGTCTCTTTATTTATTTATTTTTTAGTTATTCATTTAAACTTTGGTAACCAGGAAAGGCACACTGAGCCAGGGCTCACTTCCAGGTGTGGCCCAGGGAACAAGGTAATTATAAAAAACATATATAAAAGAAAGTGACAGTGCAAGTAAACAAAATACAAATGCAGTACAGCTAAATACACAGCTCAATGGTAAGGTTGTACAATGCATATTTTAGGGATAAAGCACAGTGCAATACAACCAGGATTCAATGTCTCGACAGTACAGTTTTACAAACACATCTTGGTAAGTTAGAAAGGCAGAGCATGGAGAAATCGGAATTAAGCTAGTGGAAATAGAATTGGGCAACAGTAATGAGGAGTAGGAGTGCATCTGTGCAGGTGCTGCTGGGAGCGAGGAGGCTTGATGGGAGAAAGGTAATTGTTGGTTCCAAAGGGAAGGTAGATGGAAAGAGAAAGCTGGTTTTGGCAGTCTTTGGATCAGACAACTGTTACAAAGCAATTAGAAAACATGCAGAACAATTCAAGAATATGCAGGACAAATCACCAGTTTTGGAGCAAGTACAATACATTTTGAAAGGGTTCACAGCATGCAAGGGCAATATTTCAGTCTTACTGCGTGCAATGACCATACAGAGCAACGTTAGGGCAATTAAATTGTCTCAGAGCAACACAAAGCAATTTCAGGACAAACAGGCCAAATTCGATGCATGCATGGCAGTTTCACAGTCTTGGAGCATGCATTTACTTTAGGCACTGTCCTTTTAAATCAACAGTCCTAGAACAAAATAATTCTTGCCCTTCAAATCCATTCGCATACAATTCAGCACTGTCACTTTAAATGCACTGACACTTTCATCTTAAAATTTTCTTTGCAGCTATTAGTTTTTGCTGCCGGCTTTTTTTACATCCAGAGGGCACCCCCAGCCCCGTCTCCCGACATGCACCATCTGGCACTGACCCAGCCCCAGGACTTGCCCCCCCCCCGGCGGAGCCGGCGGGTTCCCCAACCCCGGCCGGAGACCAGATTCAAGGGGGCCAGTGCCATGGCTGGCCAGGAGTAGAGCCTGCAAGGTGCCCTCCATCACACTGCTGTGGCAAGTGTTTTTTTCTTTTCCTTCCCCTAGGGGTCGGGGCATGGAATGCCGCCTATGGAGTGGAACGTGCACGCATCCGCACACGCTCCCCTCCAAGCATCTGCCCCAACTCCTCCCATGTTGGCAGCGTGGTAGCTGTGTCCTCCAGCCTCCAATAGGGAGCAACCAGGTGCCGACAGCCAAAACCCCCCTCCCCAAAGAAGGAGAGCAGTCCATCGAACACTCAATCCTTCCCCGCCCCAGCCGACCCCAGCGGTCTGTGCTAGTTCCCAAACATGGGTCGCCAGCGTTGCGCGAGGTAAGGCGACCAGCGGATCTTAACATTTTCATTCAAGATTCAACACAGTCACTTGGAATAACAGTTGCACTTGCACTTTAAAATGTTCATTCTGGAACCAGGGCACTATACCAGGGCAGACACTACTTAAGGGGAAACCTGGATTAGATGGCTGGAATATACCCTGCTATGCATGGACCATGAGCTACGGCCTCTCACTCACAGGCATACAACGGAACTTTACATTTAAATGACAAGGTAGCAGTTTGTTACTGTACATATTTAATCTGGAATTCTCAGCCTCTCACAATCTATACCATGGCTCCTGTTGTTGGCTCCCTTCTTTAGACAAAATCGTAACTGGCAGATCTGCATATATCATATGTACTAGGAACCCTCTGTGCTCTGGGGTATTCTTTCTCTTGGATCCAGTGTGCTGGGACCTGGGGAAGCTATGCTGCTTTTCTGGGAACCTGGCTCCATTTCTCTTTCCCCTCCTCCTGGCTGGAGCACAGTATAATACCTGTCACTAGCCCCTTGCTCTGGGCAACTAGATTCTGTTTTGGACTACTAAATTCTCTCATGGGCTGCTAGCCTTACTGTGGGCCGATTACCAGTGGGGCTGGCCCTGCCCCGTGTCCCATCCACTTGGTGCGTACGTTCATTAACTTGGCCTTGCCTTCCCTTAAATCCACTCTCCATGCTTCTTTAGACAACAGAACCTTGCCCTACCCCTTCACTCCATCTTTGCCCCTCTGGCCTTCCATTAACTGGGACCTTGCTCTGCCCTTATTTCTTCTGCTGTACCCCTCTATGCTTTCATTAGTGAATGGGGACTTACCTGACTTTTCTCTGCATTCCTGGCCTGTGTTTATGATCAGTGAGAGTTACCCTGTCCCTCTACTCCTGGCTGGAGCATCTTTCCTTAATTTGGGCCCTCTGCAAACTTTACTCTGACTTCCAGGAGGTTGTTTAACTTAATTTGGACCTTCTGCCCATTTTACTGCACCCCCAGGAGGTTTTTTAACTTAGATTGGGCCTTCTGCCCACTTTACTCCACCCTCTGGGGAGTCCCTCTGATTGGGAGCTTTGCCCTGACCCCCATGGTCTTGGACACTGCCTGCTGAGCTGTCCAGTGCTCAATTTGTGCCCAAACATCTTTATTTAAAATTAATCAGATGAACAGCACCTACCCACTGGTGCTGTCACCAACTGACCATCCTGACCCAGGGTGAAGCTGTAGAAATAAGGAGTCTGGCTGCTGTTTCTGCTGCTGCTGGCATGGTCTGCTGTAGGGCCTGTCTTGCTCCACCTCTGAAACTCGCTCACTCACTCTCACAGCTGTGGCTGCCTCTCAACCCTCCTTCTTCAGCAGTATCACCTACATGGCCCTGCTTCTGCCTGCCACCATCGTGGGACCATATTAAACTTTGAAATAAATAAAATAACAAAAGAGGCTATACAGAGCCCACACTGGTCACCATTCCTCTTCTCGACTGTTGGCTCCACCTCACTCAACTTGACATCTTCTGCTACCTCTCTGGAAACAGCTACCAAGGGGAGCCTGTTGATACTTGACCCCATATCTGCACTTTACTGATGGCAACACTTTACAGACTGACAAGAGACATCACTAGCTCACTGGACCAGCCAGGACACGGAAAAGGACCCCACAAAGCTAAGGTAAGTTCCTTCTGCTTCCCCAGTCTGGCTAGCCACTCACAGTCTGTGTGTAGCTTCTTTGCTCCTCTTGACAGCAGACTTTCTTCATGCCACACAAGCTACCTTCTTACGTAGGCTGACAACATTCAGGATGTAGAGTCCCTGGCAATGTGAAGGGTAACCAACTGTCTAGCATGAGCTGGCAGATTAAAACCTAGTACTTAGCTCATGCCATAGTAGTTCTGGTTTCCATATCTGTAAATATTTTTTTCTAGCAGTCTTTAGTTTTTTAGATATTTAACAGTTATTTCTTTTGTTGTGGATCCACAGTAAATATGGCTGCTATCTAATTTGCAGCTCAACTCCATCCTCACATTGCATCACGTCTTTTGTTTACTTTCATGGGACCCTGTGCTGCATGTTCCCATTGTCCCTCTGTAGTGCTGCGAGTTATGCGCATGTGCAGCTGGCAGCAGAGGGTTCCAGTTCAACATGAAGGGTGGGAGAAATGTAAACAAAAACAAAGAAAAGTAGAGCAAATTACAGGGTGATAGTACAGCAAAAACAAGAAAGATTACCAGGTAACTGCTCAGGAAACAAACTGTTGCAAAAGATCTATTTTTTATCTCGTACTGCTGTTTTAAATTGTTTTTGTTTTATCGTAGTATTGTTTTTATTTATTTATTGCTTCATATATTTCCTTCCCACTTGCACAGCGCTCACAGCCACCGGGATGGGGCACTCAATCAAAGAAACATTTACTTACTTACTTGCTTATAGTGTCTGTATTTATATACCACATAGACCAACTGAGCTGTTAGTTCAGATAACTTCAATGCCAGTGCCAAAAGCAAAGTGCTGAGTGAATTAAGAAATATACACACAAAAAATAAAATGTATAAAAATTCATATCTCCCTGATACCTTAAAAAACTTAACTTATTACACTAGGAGAATGAGATACTAAAGAACAAATAGAGTGAAAGGGTTTAGAGGGTAGATATGGGGATTATATTGCCTCCTCGTGGCACAACTGCGATCACCCATTGGGTACATACTTTCTTTTTATATTTTTAAAAGGGAACTGCACATGCCCTGCCTTGCAACTACGTCAATTGTAGGAGGAAACATCTCCATCAACCGCTGCTCTGCCACCACAGTTATAGGGAGGGTGAGCTGTCACTGAAACAGGGAGTTTGGACATATACTGTTACAACAATGACTGCTTTACCTCAAATCAAGTACAGTGACAGCTGCACAATGATCTCAATTGCAGTGGTAGATGTTCTGTGTCAACAGGCAGACACATTGAATCAGACAGGTATTATTGTGCCATGGTGCTGTCCTTGATTGTCTGTGCAGCAGGGGTGATCGTGCTATTCTCCACCATCTGTGCAATGTGGAGGATGTTATAATTAGTATGGGGGCAGGGGGCAGAGCAACAAGTGTTGTGGTGTCTGCCGGTTGTACTACCTGTCGTTCTTCTGGATTTCTCTGTGTTGGTGTTCGATGTGGTTCCTGTTGCTGTGGCTTGCTGGAACTGAGTTTGGGTTCAGGGTAGGGTTGGGTGGATAGTAGTGCATCATCTGATCAGCCAGAATATCTAACAGCTCAGGTAATAGTGCCTTATTTATTTTTTTAGTTAGTTACTGATTGATTGATTGATTGATTGATTGTAGTTCTTTATTTATTAATTGGAAATTATTTTCAGGAAAAGCAAGCAGAAATAAACAGAAGGAATCCTAAAGTTCTTGGTGAAAGAACCAAGCCCAAACAGTCCAAATCTGACAAACTACAGAAGATCAGTAATGGAAGTGGTGCCATGACATATGAACCTGAGACAGAGGGGGGTGAAATATGGTGAGCCTGATAAGCCTAGAACCTGTGGCCTCTTGGCACTGAGACTGGTGCAAAGGGGTAAGGTGCAGCAGTTGTTCTACCTCATTCTATCAGAATATCCGGGTATTATGGCCTATGATTCAGGAGGGGTATTATCCTCTCATGTGTCTCTGTACAGGGCTCTGTATAAATTGCTGTGACTCTTAGGGCATAAGTACAGTATATCCCATATCTCCGTCCCCTGGGGCTTCAAAGGGATCAGTATGATCTGTGATTATCTGTATAATATTTATTTATTTAGTTAGTTTTGTTGACCAGGTAAGTGCACTAGACAGATTCTGCCTATTTTCAGGCAATATAATGTTAAATATTGCCAAATCTGTACCCATGGTTTACTGACATGGGATCTGTATATTTACTTAATTTTGCTGACTGAGTAGGCCCCCTGAGACTAGAAGGTCCTTTTTCAGGGTTGACCCAGGAAGGGGAAGGGGTGAATACAGATGATAACCAACTGAAATTGAACCAGATTAAGCTGTTGGTCATATTTTTACTGAATTGAGGAAATTTGACCAGGACACAGGGAAAATACCCCTACTCTTGGGTAGGGGGCACTGTGTTGCACCTGGTAATCTAAGTTAGTAACATGGATGTTGTGGAGGAGGACAGATGTGTGGCAGCCCTTGCTGCACAGACCGCTATCATTTTTAGTAGGTCTATGGATATTCCTAATAATACTATCGATGCTGACTTACCTATGGTTATAGATATTGCTACTACAGAGCAGGTATCTGCTATTGGAAATGCTGCTTTTACTGACCTTGCTGCGTCACAGGCTGTTAACCCTCAGGTTATGGACGTGCCAGTTTTGTCTTCTTTGGATTCTCAGGTGAACGCTGCCTCGCAGAGTAACCTGCTGCTGCGTGAACAGTACATTCATGATGTACCCTGTGTAACTTTGCTTGTGGAACAAGAATTGCCTGGAGTGAGAGTGCATAGGTCTGATGTTGTGCACCGCAACTCCTGGTACCCCGAGCGCGTGTTGATAGCCGCCGGTTGGATTTTGGCTCTGGACGGCAAACACTGGCTCCCGGGAGATCCCCTACAGCAATGGAAATTCAGAATCATCCCCAAATGGTTGATGAGGCATTGACTTCTTCCCACTTGACAAACGCTCCACTTCCCGAGTCTGTTGCTTTACCTTTGGAACCCTCGATTTCGGTGATACATCCTGTCTCCTTGATGGAGGACCTCAGGAACCGCCATGCTGCTGACACTGTGACAGGTAATGTTGCACTACCTGTTGACATTGTACCTGATTTACCTGTAACCGCTGAACCTGCTATAGGGGGTGGTGGTTTACTACCTCAAGATTTGACTGTTTTGCCTGAAAACCTTGCCCCACCTGTTCAGGAGTTGCCTAGAGCCTCTACTTTATGGGCAGATCTTACTGATCAAGTTCCTTCACATTATGTGCATGACCAACTGATTTAGCTACCTATTGACCCTCCACTTCTTGACCATGGTGGGGCTAGACCACACGCCAACCCTAGGCACCAGATGGCTGATCTCTTCTCTAATCTGGGTAAACCCAGGGCCAGAAGAAATGCAGTTAGACTTAAGTATGTTGGAAGATTGGAATTTCCACCAGACTGAATATATGTTGCTAGAAAGCTGCTTAAGGAGTCTATGAATTTCTTACCCTCAGATATCTTTGCCCTCATTCATATTTCTGGGGATACGATTTTTGATATCTTGTTTAGCACTCCTGCACATTTGGAAAAATTCTGGATGAAGCACAAAGATTTGCGACATTCTACTCTCTGGGCTCCTTTCATTGCTATTCCTTTAACTAGACCATCAGTTAATACTGTTATGATTTTGTTTCACAATGAGAATGTGCATATCCAGGATATTTTACATTGGGTTAAGCAACAGGCTGATGTTCTTGAACACCCAACTCCAATCCTCGATAGTGAACACATTTGGACTGGGGGTTGGAAATTGAGGCTGAAACTCCATAGGTAGCAAGCTGGGCCTCTGCATCTGCTCAGCTGTTTCTGTCTTGGCCTGGATCGTGGTTTTTGTTTCTACCCAGGTCAGCCTAAGACTTGTCATGGGCGTGGTTCCTTTGCACACCTTAGTAATAATACCTGTGATGTTTTGGTCTGTAGTTTCTGCTTGCAAATTGGTCATCTGAGCAATTGTTGTCAAAGCCCTCCCAAATGCAATCTTTGTGAGGAAATAGGACATATTTTCCTCCAATGCCTGTGGGCTGTGCATAACAAGGGTACCTTCTGGGATCAGGACGATATTGTCCATTCTGCGTAAAAGAAGCATGCTTTAGCCTCTGACTCACTGGTCCCATCTTTGAGTGAGGTCCCATCAACAGCCCTCACCCATTCGGCGGTGACTGCCACCGTCTTATTACCTGTTGATCCTGAGGGTCTTCCCATGGCCCTGGTTGTAGTACAAACATTTCAAGATCTTAGGGCAGGAGTAGTATATGCACCACAGACTAAAAAATCTAGATTTAATCTATTTAAATCAATTCAACCATATTTACACACACACTATAAAATAATTTTTTGGGGGGATTTCAACTGTCTGCTAGACCTTTTGGATAAAACAGGATCCACATCTAAATTATACTGTGACACCAATGCTTTAAAACAAGTTTTGACCACAGCACATTTGCAAGACACCTATAGGCATATACATAAAAAGGGGAACACACATAGCATAGGGGATCCTTGTCTTTCAGAACTGACTATGTGTTTGTGTGGCAACAATGGTTAATTCAAAAAGTTGATGCTATCCCCTCAGCCACATCAGATCACTTAGAACTCCATATGACCCTGGGCCAGCTACACCAAAACACCATAGGGCCAGGGTACTGGTGCATCAATAATGAATTACTTATAGAAACAGACATAATTAATAAGACTATAGAAAATCTTTTAGCCAGAGCGGCGGTGGTAGTTTGGTATGATTCTGTTAGTGAATGGTGGTTGGATACCAAACTTACTATATGTCATTTGTTTCAAAAATGGATAAAACAAAATGTAAGATCAGCTTAATTTCAATTTCTGAAATTAAGAAAACACCTACATAAATTAATTTTGGTTCAAAATGCTGAAAAAATTGATTGTTCTACACAAATACAACAGATAAAAAAATGACATGAAGTCCTGTCTCTATGATAGGGATAAGTCACTGCGATGGATCAATCAGCTGGAACTCAAGACACTAGAACTTCATTAGACATATTTAAGGACTGCCAGTCATGGGTCAAAAAGAAGTAATGGGATGCAGGTAAAGATAGTTCAGGCATTATACAAACAGATTTTTCCAAAATAATGAATATCATAACTCAATATTTAATTTCTACATTTGGGACCCCAATACACACAGGGGATAATTTACATTTTCTTTCAGGTGTAGATACCACAGTACTGGGACAAACAGAGATTTCTATTTTGACAGATCCAATACAGCCCACTGAAATTCAGGCAGCTATAAATAAATTCAAGGCAAATACAGCCCCAGGCCAGGATGGATTAAGTTCCAACCTTTATAAAACATTTCAGGATACACTTATTCCATTACTCTTTAATTTAATGATATCCTTTGTAACCTTGATATGCCTAAACAGATGGCGAAAGCCTTCCTGATCGTGCTTTATAAAAAAGGTGATAGATTGGACATCACTGCTCTCTCAGTGGAAGGGAAGTAACTGCAACACATGGAGCTTTCATTGTTATGTGTTTGCATTGTTGTTTGCATTGTGGAAAGGAGAGGTAGGAGTTAGAAGGAGGCTGTGCAATAGTTGCTTACAGTTCTTTTTGGGTGTGGATAGGAATGTAGAAAGCAGTTGCTCAATCTATCTAAAGTGTATGACAAAGGGGTAAGGGAAATTGAGAAAAGGAGAAGAATGTTTTACAATGATAGAGGGGAAGGGGGAGACTTGGGGAGCATTGGATATCCTTCATCTGGAAGGGAGGGGTTTACTGGTGGACAACAAGAGCAATGGGTAGGGTGGTAGGCTGCAACAACTGCGGTACGCCAATCTTTCTAAAACTTGTGTGGATGGTGGGGGAATGTTTAGTGTGCAACCAAATGGAGAAACTTAGAAAGGAGATCGAAATCTGCAGGAGGAACTAAGACAAGCAAGGCAGACTGTAGGAGGTTATAGCCCAACACTGAAGGGAGGGAGATGGGGAGATGAGGTGGGAGGGCAATTTGGGCCAAAAAGGGGGAGGAGAGGGGCAGAAGAAGCAGGGCCAGCCTTAACCATTCTGGGCCCCTGTGCGGCCCACTGCCAGGCCCCATCACTCCATTCCCTGTGAGCCCCCCCCAACATCCAACATTTACACCTAACTAACCTTCCTGTCCTGTATTAATAAAGCAGTACCAGATCTACTATTTTAACCAGCATCTTTTAATTGGTATACTTACCTTATCCTGAAGCTCACTATCCCAGCAACCAGTACCCCGGTCAGCACTGCCCGATATATGGGATATCCCGACGGTAGTAAACCTGATGGTATTCTTCCCAATAGGATAAGGTAGTGGGTGTGACAGAATGCTACCTTACCCCTTCTACAGTATGGGAAAGGACGGCTCAATGGGGTTGCTGATTGAGCTGCCCCAGTGGTGTGGAGGGGTATACCATGGTAGGTCAGCCAGCATGCTGTCTGTGACACAGGTTCTGGCCTGGGCACATCATTTTACATACTGCACCCCCATAACTACTTTTTTTGTTTATCATGACATTATTTGTCAGCTCTTCCATGGACCCAGCAGGGGCTACAACCCTGTCCTCTTGAAGGGGTACATCCTCTGGCCCATTGGGGCCATCATGGGTCCTGCTGGGTCCCGGTATTTTCCTCTGTTTTTCTCCTCTGCCCCCGCACCCATGCAATGGGTGCAGCAGCCATCTCCATCTCCACAGAGGCAACCAAGCACACCTGGGTGCGAGTCAAACCCCTCTTGTGCTGACACACGCAGCACACAAATCCCCCCACCCTGAGGAAGGAGAGCAGTCCTCCAGACTCTCAATCCTTACCTTCCTGGCTGACCCCCGAATGACCCAAGTCTGTTCCCGAACCCGGGTCACCGGTGTGGCGTGAGGTGTGGCATCCAGTGCCTCAGTGCCAATGGGCTGGCGCTCCCCTTCCCCCGTAACTACTTAACATTTTACTCCGGGGTCTGCTCCCCCTTGGAGTTAGATATTTTAGTTACAGAGGGTGTGGGGGGATGGTGAAGTTCCCTGCATTTTACACTTATTTTTCACATAATGCCCTAAGTTTTTCTGTTGGGCATAGGATCCATTCAGGGCTGTGGATTTCAGGCCATTTTATTTGGCATGCTGAGCATCGGCATACCGAGTTTAGGGATGTCATAGTATATCCTTTTAATTAGTGCCATTGACTGTATCGAATTATTTGACAACCATTGGAAATGAATCTGACTGAGCATGGAGCAAGAACTTAAGTAAATATGGTACTACTACTGTATTCATTGCTGTAAGGACAGAGACATCATCACCGGACACTCACACTTCTGATAATCTGATTTGTAAACAAGTTAAACAACTTAACTTTTCTGGAGGTGTGAGTGAGAGAGAATAGAGAGGATTACAATGGGACACCAGTAAGGTTGCTACCTGTCAGTTTTTTTACCTGGTGATCAGGTTTTCAGGGTCCCTATCAGGAAATCTGGTTTTGCTCTGTGCTGGTCAGGTTTTTGAGCCATATTGAGTGCTCACCAGTGGTGTCACCATGTTGATTTTGGGGAGGCTACAGCCCCCCAATCGAAGTTAAAGCCCCCCCAATGCCCAATCATTTCAGTAAAAAAAAAACAAAGAAAACAACATGATAAAAATAACTAAGGCAGCAGCATTGTGAGCTTCAGCCAACTAGTCTCCTCTCCTCCGATTTTACCTCAGTCTGAACTGCATGCAGATCGCCGATCTGATTCTGCAGCATGCAGTTCAGACTGAGGTAAAAAAAACATTGATAATTGTGTACACTACAGTTCAATTCAATTAATCAATTCTTCTGATGTAGCCCAGCCCTAAGCCTTAGCCTGCCCAGATACCCTCAGAAGAATGCGCCCGCCCCATTGCCCCACTGACCCTTCCAGATCCACCAGAGCCACTCAGCCAGGTCCATCTCGGATGAGAAACAGAACTTAGAAAAGCCGCTGAAGTGATCCGCTGCATCCGCCCAGAGCAGACGCAAGGACAGAAAGTCAAAGGAGCTATTCTTGGGTAACTGCAGAAATGCACAGTCCCAGATAACGGCAAGCATGCTGATGTAAGTGTGAAGGGGGGTTGTCAATGAATCGATTAATCATCGATCACGATTTTGCATCCATCAAAGACGTTTTCTGTGTTGTGCCATCCGGCTAGAGAACAACAAATAATGTGCCTTTAAACAAACTACGCATTTCCCACCAGTATTTAATTATTGGAAAAACTAGCCGCTAGAAATATCCCCACTGGATTCAATACAAAGTGCTGCTGGTTTGGGGGGGGTTATAAAACGATAACGGCCCATGCTTTTCTTTACCTGGCATAAAGCAAATGCGAAAACAAAGAACTTAAACGAAGCCATTTACATGAACCAACACGGACCCTCACGGAGGCGGAGCACTGTCTGTGATGAGGACAGGACAGAAGGAGGCAGTGTGAGGAGGACAACAAGGGAGACTCGGAGGAGGAACATGGGGGGACATTACGGAGCACTATCTTTTAGGGAAGGCACGGGCAAGGCATGAAGGCAATATATTTTTTGCGGTGTGTGTGTATGCGAGGATGACTACACTACAGTACCATTTCAAATGGCATGAAGTGGAGGTGGGAGGTGGGGTTAGAGCAAGAACTGGACGGAGGGAGGCGGGTTCTATATGTGACTGGCACCCACCTCAAGTCTTCCTACCAAACAGCACAGCAGCTGCTTGCACAGTGACCCAATCAGTACACAAACATGTGGTGTGCTTTTCCAACACACACGTGGTACAGTTAGTAGTCTCACTGTGTTGTGTAGAAAATTAGTGACACAGTTGTTGCTGGCATTGGTAGAGTGAGCAGTGCAGCACAGCAGATTCGGAATTTATATTTTTCCTGGCCTGAAAAAAAGTTGAAGTTCATAAACTGAATACCTACATACACAGTTCATTAACTGATTGAAAAATCAAAGCTCTCACAGTTGAGCTGAGAGTTAAATAATAGTGTAGTAAAGTTGTAGTGTTAAGTTATTTTTTTTACTTTCTTTTTTCTGTCTGGGTGAAATGGGGTTGGGGGATGTGTTTGCTTTACTGTTTTTGTCTTTTTTGGTTAAATTGAAAAGCCAGTTAGCTAGCTCAGAGTCACAGACAACCTGACTGCATACAGCATTTACTAAATTACTAACTGCTTATTTTTTTTATTTTGAATCGTACACCGGTTGAACAAGGGGAACCATATCTGTATAAAAACAGTTTTCCAGTAGCATAAAAGCATACTTATTATTACTTCGCATACTGTGAGCCCTGTGTGTTAGGCTCCATCTATTGTATTAAATAGCAGTTTTCCAGTCGGTTACTCATTACTTTGCATACTGTGAGCCCTGCATGTTAGGCTCCGTCTATTGTATTAAATAGCAGTTTTCTAGTCGGTTACTCATTACTTTGCATACTGTGAGCCCTACGTGTTAGGCTCCGTCTACTGTATTAAATAGCAGTTTTCCAGTCGGTTACTCATTACTTTGCATACTGTGAGCCCTACATGTTAGGCTCCGTCTATCGTGTTAAATTGCAGTTTTCCAGTCGGTTACTCATTACTTTGCATACTGTGAGCCCTGCGTGTTAGGCTCCGTCTATCGTGTTAAATAGCAGTTTTCCAGTCGGTTACTCATTACTTTGCATACTGTGAGCCCTACGTGTTAGGCTCCGTCTACTGTATTAAATAGCAGTTTTCCAGTCGGTTACTCATTACTTTGCATACTGTGAGCCCTGCATGTTAGGCTCCGTCTACTGTATTAAATAGCAGTTTTCTAGTCGGTTACTCATTACTTTGCATACTGTGAGCCCTACGTGTTAGGCTCCGTCTACTGTATTAAATAGCAGTTTTCCAGTCGGTTACTCATTACTTTGCATACTGTGAGCCCTACATGTTAGGCTCCGTCTATCGTGTTAAATTGCAGTTTTCCAGTCGGTTACTCATTACTTTGCATACTGTGAGCCCTGCGTGTTAGGCTCCGTCTATCATGTTAAATAGCAGTTTTCCAGTCGGTTACTCATTACTTTGCATACTGTGAGCTCTGCGTGTTAGGCTCCATCTATCGTATTAAATAGCAGTTTTCCAGTCGGTTACTCACTACTTTGCATACTGTGAGCCCTACGTGTTAGACTAAGTCTGTCACATAAACATTTCATCCCTGTGTGCCAGACCCAATAAAAGGGCATTTTTCTTATAATTTACTTTTTAGTTAGTTCTTGTCACACACTCATCAGCCTTGTTAAAAATGAGTATTCATGACTTCTTCCATCCAAAATCAAAAAATCAGAATAAAGAAAGTAACTTCCCGGACCCCAGTGATGCTCAACAGCTGCAACCAGAGCAGCCATTAAGAAATGAAGTGGGAGTTCCAGTACCAGAAGATGTAGCAAACACATGATCATCTCCCGGAACATCTCGTGGTGCACTTGAATCTGTAGCAAGATTTACGTCTGCTGCTACTGTTGTACCCAGTGATCTGGGAACCAAAGAAGCTGGTCCTATGCAGCCAAAGCTGTTTAGTTTTCCACAAAGGGATTTTGGAAAGCAGAAGCGTTCATTTTCAAGCAGCTGGTATGCATCATTTAAATGGCTTGAATATAGTGCAAGCAATGATGTCATATTTTGCTTTGCCTGCAGAATGTTTTCAAGTTGCACTGGTCGAGTGGACACTGCTTTCATGTCCAGAGGGTTTAACCACTGGAAGAAGGCAATAGAGAAGATGAGAGAACACCAACAAACAACAACACATACAGGAGCAATGGAGGCCTGGTCTACTTATGTGAAATCTAAAGAATGAGGCAATATTATACAGCTAATGGATTCAGCAATGATTGCAGATATTAAAAAGTGCAGGAAGTACATGAGAAGAATAGTTGAGATTGTTTTGTTGTTTGTCAGACAGGGAACTGCCTTTCGAGGCCATAGGGAGAGTGAAGGGAGCTCAAACAGGGGTAACTTTTTAGAGACTTTTGATCTTCTAAAAAATTTTGATCCTGAATTGCAAAATTTGCAGATTCACATGCCAGGAAATGCCACCTATCTCTCACCTCTTGGTCAAAATCAGATGATAGAATGTTGTGCAAAATTAATAAGAGAGAAAATTTTAAATGAGGTAAAAGAAACAAAGTCTTTTGCAGTACTTGCTGATGAACGTAGAGATGTTGCTTGCAGAGAACAAATGAGTATTTGCCTTCGTTATGTTCACCATAGTTCCCCTGTAGAGAAATTTTTGTGCTTCCATCAAGCAACAGCATTAGATGCCCAGAGTCTGACAAATGAACTGTGTTCAAAGCTGACTAACTGGGACCTCCATGAGAATTCGATGACTTGCGTAGCTCAAACTTATGACGGTGCATCTGTTATGAGCGGCAACTTAAATGGAGTCCAGGAACTATTTCGTTATAAGCATCCATATGCTATATATGTTCATTGCTATGCGCATATTCTGAATTTGGTCCTTGTAGATGACTGTTCATCACTTCTTCCTGTACGGAAATTTTTTGACATGCTTCAAGAGATACACACGTTCTTTTCCAAATCTGTCCTGACTCACCAGGGGTTCTTAAATGTTCAAAAGGAGCTTGGGTTGACTAGAATTCTTGAGATACCGGAATTAAGTTCTACCAGGTGGACTTGTCAAAAGCGAGCAACAAAGGCAGTAATAGAAACTTATCCAGCTCTTCTAAAATATCTTTCAGAATGTGAAGAAGGAGAAACTGCAAAGGCCAGAGGACTCCACAGCAAGCTTCTAGAATTCAACAATATCTTTCTCCTTAAAATGTTTGACAAACTACTGTCAGTGGCTGATGGAACAAATAACTTACTTCAGACTCAGGCTTTGGACTTCGTATGTGCAGTGACTGCTGTATCTGCGTTGAGAGACACAACTGCACAATTTAGTACTGAAGAGAGATTTCTAGTTCTCTACAGGGAAGTTGAAAATATGGCAGAAAAATATGGGACACAGACACTCGAAAACACTCCGAGTCCACAGAGGCAAAGGAAGCTACCTCGTACTTGGGAGCACTTTGTTCCAACTTCACGAACTGGAACTGAACAAAGTGCATCAGCATCACATGAAACAAGAACTGCTGTGCATTTGAGAATCATAGTTTTTTACCCTGTGTTTGACAAAATGATTGGAGAGATTGACAGAAAGTTTTCCAAGCATATCCAAGCACTGATGGTTGCTATCAATGCTCTCAGACCACAGTCTAACACATTCTTGGACCAGGACAAACTGAGGCCACTTGGAGAGACGTATGACTGTCCAGTTCTGGAAGAGAAACTAGTAGTAGCAAGAAACTTCATTTGTCGGCTGCCAGAAAATAAACGTCCACACGATATGACCAATCTTTATAATGTACTTCCAGAAATTATGTATCCGACGCTGCATAAATCACTGCAGATTGCTTTAACAATCCCAGTTACCACATGTGTGTATGTGAGCGCTCCTTTAGTTCCATGAGTCACATTAAGACATATTTGAGAAACAGGACAGAAAATGACAGATTGAGTTCACTTGGAATTCTCAACATTCAGACCGAAGAAAGCAGACAACTTGACACTGATGATGTGATTGATGAATTTGCATCCATGACAAACAGAAAGGTTGAGCTACGTCTCCCAAAATCAGCACGATAATAAAATAGTAAAACCTGTATGACATTGATATCCAGCAGATCTGCTGGGATAATGGTGTGTCTCACTGTTCTGGTCTCTCATTTGCTCTGAGGTCCTCCTGCAACCTTCCCAGCAGATCTGCTGGGATAATGGTGTGTCTGGCTGTTCTGGTCTCTCATTTGCTCTGGGGTCCTCCTGCAACCTACCCAGCAGATCTGCTGGGATAATGGTGTGTCTGGCTCTTCTGGTCTCTCATTTGCTCTGGGGTCCTCCTGCAACCTTCCCAGCAGATCTGCTAGGATAATGGTGTGTCTGGCTGTTCTGATCTCTTATTTGCTCTGGGGTCCTCCTGCAACCTGTCCTCGGTGGACCAGTAACCACATTTTTTCCGCATGTACCATATTAAATATATGGCTGATAACTAGGCTTCTCAAACATACTTTTCACCACTAAAATGCAGGAAAAGCCACCATTTGAAGGTAACATTTCAAAATTTTACAGGGGGGCATGCCCCCGGACCCCCCTAGCTTTGTTAGGATTTTGACTAAGGGGCATTAGCCCCCAAACTTTGTACCCCTGGTGAAGCCCCTGGTGCTCACATACTTTTGAAATAGATTTTGTCACACCATTCACTGTTTCATCTACATGTCCAGGTTACAGACAAGTTATCTTGTCAATATAGCCCTTTGTTTGTGAAAGCAGTCAACCTGTGAGGTGTAAAGTATTGCCATGAACACCATTAGCACTTCATTATCTAACCTTTTCCACTGCAGCAAAGCTGCCCCCACCTTTTGTAACAGTAACAGAGCCAGTCGTCTTCCACTTTCATTTGCTGATAAACATTTTCAACTCTAACAAAATTTAGGGATTTTTAAATGTTTTAAATTATTTTTTTTTGCTCAAGAAAAAAGTATGGCCCCAAAGGTGCAGGGGCACAGTTTGCACCTAGCTAAGGCCGGCCCTGAGAAGAAGGGAAGCAGAGACAGGGGGCCCTGACACAGGCCAAGAAGAACAGTATCATGGGAAACCAGGTCAAGGGAAAAAAGACAACCAAAAGGAAGAGAAAGGGACTTGTGAGGGGAGGAGGAGAAGTGGCAACAGTCATGGAGTTGAAAGGAGGGAACAGGCTATTATGAGGAGGGAGGAAGCGGGCATTGGAGAAGTGTCTTCAGAAAATTGTTTTATAGTACTAGAGAGGAAGGAGGATGATGGAGGTGATGAGATTGGAGGAGTAACTGATAGATGTCCGGATGAAACTGGAGTGGGGGAAGTTCTGCTGGGGGAATTACAACAGGGGCAGAAGGGGAATTACTGTGCAGGAGGAAGAAAAGGAGCCGGGAACGAGAGGTGAGGAGAAAGAGAAGCAAGCAGTTAGTAAGAGGGGTGGAATTTTAGTTCTGGGGGACTCAGTACTAAGAGGAGTCAGGTGGGGTAGCAAAGGAGAGACATAGTCGCATCTGGGTGGAGACCATGCTGGGAATGACAGTGGAAAGGGTGGGACAATCAGTTCTAAAATATGCTAGAAGGGGTAGGGACAAGCCTCATTTAATTATACATTTGGGGACGAATGACCTGGCTGACAAGACAGTAGATAGAGTCCAGAGGAGGTTTAAGGAACTAGGACAATTATGTGAGGGGGCAGGAAGATCAGTAACTTTCTCAGAGATATTTCCAGTGCCCATCGCAAGCACAGCAAGAAAGCTGTGAATAGAGGAATTTAATGGATGGCTAAGAACCTGATGTCATGCTAAAGGGTATGGGCTGGTGTGGTGGGGGTGGGGAGGAACCTTAGAGGACAGTGGTCTCTATGCCAAGGATAGACTACACTTGAGTGAGGAGGGAAAAAAGGTGTTGAAACAGAGGATGGAGGAGTACATAGAGGAAGATGGGAATTTAAACTAGGAGCAAGGGGTGGCAAGTGGGCAAGGGACATGCAGAGACCACAGGTTGGGAAGCCATATGAGCTTACCCCCCATAACAGTAACAAAGGACAAAGGGCAAGTACTAGTGGCAATGCTAGTAAAGGAGGACAGGATGGGAGGGAGGAAAGGGGTGGAAGGTGGTCACCCTGAACGCTAGGGACCTTGGGAAGAAAACTGAAGGGCTATAGACTCTCATGGCAGAGGGGGAGATGGACATTGCAGATATAACACAGACACGTGGGCCACCCAGTACAATGACTGGGACCTGTCGATATCAGGGTACAGGTTATTTTGTAGGGATAGAGTGAGTGGGAAAGGAGGGGGTGTGGCACTATATGTGAGGGAAGGACTGAAGAGTGTATGGGAGGAAGGGGAGAAGGGTAGTACAGAGTCTCTATGGATGAAAATCCAGGATTCCAAGAATAGGACTTTCAGGATGGGACTGGTGTACAGTCTGCCCTGCCAGACAGAGAAAGTAGACAGGGAACTAGTAGGACAGATCACACACACTTAATATGTGGCTCCTTTGTAAAATAGCTCCGGTTTGGAGCCTGGACATTCATGAGCATGTCTGATACACTTACTGGCTGACAAGTACCCTGCCAGTCGGTACTTACTGACTGACAAGTGCCCTGCCAGTCAGTACTTACTGGCTGACAAGTGCCCTGACAGTCGATACTTACTGGCTGACAAGTGCCCTGCTAGTCGGTACTTGGTCTCAGTGTAGACAGGACACTCATTGATTCTAAACCAGAGCCATTTGAAGATTTGGCAATATAGTAATCTGTACTGCCAAATCTTCAGATAGCTCCAGTTTAGAACTGAAGTGTCTTGGCTACTCCAAGACCAAGTACCGACTGGCAGGGTACTTGTCAGATAGTACTTGTATCAGACACTGGCAGTGACTGGTTACAGGTGTCCGCTGAAATAGAAAAACATTCGGAACTGAAACAGACTTTTAAATAGCAAATGTATCACATCAGTTAGCATGCTGTAACACAAAAGACACATAAAACTTTAGCAGCTATAACATGCAATCGAATTGAGCATGGGTGTTTCTGCTTTATCTTACAGCATTGCGGTTTGGAACGCGGATACAACCACTGACAAAAACAAAGTAAAATATGGCAAAGTGAAAGAAAAAATCAAAAACACCACACTACCACATTCCACTGACTTGTATGTGAAAAAACTGTGAGATTTGTGTACAGATAGGATACTAGAAATTCCAACGGCTTTGGTAATAGAGTATGCCAACAGACTATATAGACTAAACAAGGCTGAGATTTGTCACCGTCAATCAAGCTCAAAAAATGGAATAGGGACACAATGACATAAAAACATTTTTGCATGACTTGCAAAATGTTTGACAACAAACATTGCAATTTGCTTGCAAGGTTCACTAGTGGCCAATGTCCAGAGGCACAGATTGCTGACAGTTCCCCTTTAAGCAACTTACTGTACCCTTCCCCAGGTCACACCTGTAACAGGGAGTGGCTCAGTGTGCCTTTCCCAGATACCAATTTACATGTTAATAAACACCTACTGTAGAAACAAGCCTTGACTCAGTGTACCTTTCCTAGTCACTGCTTTGTATATAAACACCTACTACAGAAACAAGCATCGACTCAGTGTACCTTTCCCAGTCACTACTTAGCATATAAACACCTACTTTAGAAACAAGCCATGACTCAGTTTGCCTTCTAGTCACCAATTTACATATAAATACACCTATGAACAAGTTTTGGCACACTGGGCCTTTCCAAGTCACCAATTTGTACATAAGTAAAGAAATTCACCTGCCATTATCCACATTTAGTTTACTTCATCCCTTCACACAAAACATCCAAAACTTAAAATTTAAATACTGTACATTCTGAGACTTGACTGGGCCTCCGCTAGAACAGTTTGGGCCCTCCCTTGGGAGGCTGGCCTCACCATTTGAGAGTCCATGGTCTACGTGATGGCTAGCTTTGCACCAGTAGCTCTTCCCTTTCTCACTCTCCAAATGGAGCTCCTCCAACAGTAAATATAGAAATCTATTTATTTAATACCTGACATATTTAAATATGGAGCACATCCTTTTCTGTGGCTAAACTGTTTAATTTTCCAACTGTTACGTACCTGTGCATTACATAGAAACATAGAAACATAGAATTTGACAGCAGATAAGGACCGCTTGGCCCACCCAGTCTGCCCATTTCCCTACCTAATGGATAAGCTGCAGATCCTAGTTAACCAACAGTCTACTTCTTCCTACCCCCACCCCCTAGAATTATCTTATGACTGTCCCATGCATGCTTGAATTCCACCACTGTTTTTGACTCCACAACCTCCTCCGGAAGGCAGTTCCATGCATCCACAACCCTCTCTGTGAAAAAATACTTCCTTACATTACCTCTGAGTCGCCCCCCCCTCTATCTTCAAATTGTGCCCCCTTGTTCTTGCACACCTCTTTTTTTGAAAGATGCTACCCTCTTGGACTTTGTTGATTCCCTTGAGGTACTTGAAAGTTTCTATCATGTCCCCCCTCTCCCTCCTTTCCTCGAGGCTATACATATTAAGCTCCTTAAGTCTCTCTTCATATGTCTTCTGGTGCAGACCCTGCACCATTTTAGTTGCCTCTCTGGATAGCTTCCATCCTGTCTATGTCTTTGCGGAGATTGGGTCTCTAGAACTGCATGCAGTACTCAGATGAGGTCTCACCAGCTGTCTGTACAGAGGATAACAACTTCTGTTTTTACTGGTGATGCCTCTCCCTATGCATCCCAGTAACCCCAGCCCTCCTTGCTGCCTCTCACATTGCTTTCCCACCTTTAGGTCATCTGATATGACTACCCCAGGTCCCTTTCCATTTTGTTGTTGTTAGCATCTCACCCCCATTGTGTACTCTTCCCCTGGGTTTTTGTTTTCCAGGTGCATTACCTTGCACTTCTTAGCACTGAATCTAAGCTGCCATACATTTGATCATTCCTCTAACCTTGCCAAGTCCCTTCTCATCCTTTCCACCCTACCTTGTGCATCAACTCTGTTGCAGATCTTTGTGTCATCTGCAAAGGGACATACTTTTCCTTCTAGTCCCTCTGCAATGTCACTTATAAAGACATTGAAGAGGACCGGTCCTAATACTGAACCCTGCAGTACTCTACTAGTAGCCCCCCTTTCTTCAGAGTGGACTCCATTTACTATTACTCTATGTGTCCTATTCTCCAGCCAATTCTTTACCCAGGCTGTCATCTTAGGCCCACTCCCAGGCTGGCTAACTTGTATATTAATCTTTTGTGTGGGACTGTGTCAAATGCCTTGCTAAAGTCTAGGTAGGCCATGTCCACAGCCCCTCCCTAATCTACTACTTTGGTCACCCAGTCAAAGAAATCTATTAGATTCATCTGGCATGACCTTCCCACTGTGAATCCATGCTGCCTTGGGTCCTGTGCCCCTCTGGCCTCTAGATACTCGACAATTCTTTCCTTCAGAAGTGATTCCATCATTTTCCCTATCACTGAGGTTAAACTAACAGGTCTGTAGTTTCCTGCTTCTGCCCTGCTCCCACTTTTGTGAAGGGGAATCACATCTGCCCACTATATTACGTTTTTCTGTTTGATTAATTGGTTCCCTCACTGTATTTATCATTCTTTCTGCTGAATGATAAAAAATGAACCACTTCAGCTACCTGCCACACAAATGATCCTACTGATACTTTTTTTAGTTCAACACGTGATATGCAATGACCGGTAGTGCAATGTAAATACTAAATACTAAACAGTATGAAATTGTCCAAGGTTTCAGAAACAGAACTTTGCCACATGCTGTAATCCCTTTATTTGTAGCTGATATAATACATGTGTTTCGTCAAATCCTTATAACCATCTGACTTTGATCATGTTTGTAAACAGTGCAGCAGAGATAAGCAGCCATGCAATACAGCAAACTAGACTGAATTATCCTTTATCTTGTGTTTGTTGGGCTCAGTATCCATTGCTTAAACTGTAGCTGCCATTTTTATACCTTGCAAAAATAAAATGTGTACCAGCATTTAAGTATCCAACCAACCACTCAATCTCACAGAATACTGTACTTTATTGCAAATGTGCAGGTCTAAATTTTTTGTAAGAATCCAAGGGTCCACACAATATCTGTCAAAAACTGAAAAATGGAGAGAAACTAATAGGATGAAATTTAATGAAACTAAACGTGCAGCAATACATTTTGGAAAAAAAACAAACAGAAATACCAATATAGTCTTAATGAAATAAAAATCAAAAATAGTAAATGTGAAAAAGACCTAGGAGTATGGATTAACTCACAATTATCCTCAAGTTCACATATAGTAAAAATCATTGGGAAATGTAATAGTATTATTTGTTCTATCAAAAAAGCTTTTATTTCCAGACACACATCTTGTATTATGAAACTATATAAGACCTATGTAATACCACACTTAGATTATGGATCACCCATTTGGAGCCCTTATCTTAAAAAGGATAAAATACAGATAGAAAGAGTACAAAAACGACTGACTAAATCCATTAAAGGATTAAAAAACTTGGAATAGGACAAAAGGTTAGGGTGTTTAAATCGCTTTTCTTTGGAAACCAGAAGAATTAGAGGAGACTTGTTATTTATGTATCGAATTATGAAAGACCCAATTATAATGGAACAATGTAATTTAAACAGACTTCAAAAAACAGTAAATTTAAGATCTCACAACAAACAAATTGTCATTAATAGAGTACATACTGTTAGACATAAAAACTTCTTTAATGTACATACTGCAGAGTTATGAAATAAATTACCCAAAGAAATTGTGGAGGCAGCCACAATACAAACCTTTTAAAAAAAAATTAGATGAATATTTAATATTTGCAAGTGTCAACTAATATGCTCACTATGTGTGGGAGACAATTAAATGGGCCTTTAGCCTACTTTGTGTATATGCACCAAGTTAAACCAAGTTAAAGTCAAGTTAATGTTTTTAAACTGTCACACAAGAGATTTGCAGCTGACTAGGTGCTGCCATTACCTGACATTTTCACTAACAAAGGCAATTTGGCAAACGCACTGACTGCACACTGACTCAAAGCAAACCTCCCACGACCATGATTGGACTGCTGCTATGATATTTTATGAAGAATCACTGCCTGTAGTGTCCTCCAATTTCCACATCCCCTACTGACCCCTGATTCTACATACAAGTTACTACACCATCCTGGCTAGGGCTGGGGGGGGAGAAAAGAGAGAAATGACTGACCGTGACAGTGACATGCCTGCCCTCCACAAGTCCATAACAACTAGTTTCTGGCTCTTACCTTGAGTCACTGAACTTGGGTTAAGGAACTCACTCTCCTGCAGCAGTGCAGCTCAGTCTCAGCCGAGGACAGTGAAGCATATCACGGGTGTGACTCGGCAGCTCTCATCTTAAGTTCCACTTCCAACGCTAGTATACAACCCTCCTCGCCCTCCTCACGGCTCGCTCTCTTTGTCTGAAAATTAGAAATTCACAGACCCTCAGCAGCGGTCAACTACAGATTAAAGTAGCATAGCAGCAACTCCTTCAATGCCGGGATTTGGAAAAATCCTCGCTCCCGTCCTGACCCAATACAATCTCCAGACCCGACTCATCTCTGGCTGCTGGTCTTCTGTCCTGTGTCTTCTTGAGCAATTTCTCTGGCCAACAACAGACCGCACTGCTCTTACATCAGGGCATTTAAGGAGCCCGCTAGACCATGACCCACCCCTTACGGAACACTGCCATGCCTCCTTTGTTGGGAAGTGGATCTGATTGAGAGACCACAACATATTTCTCAATCAGGTCCTCATGGGGCTAGTATACAATCGTGTCACTCACAGGCAGGCAGCTTAAGTTTTAGAGACCCCACCCCCACCCCTCCTCCCCCAGAAAGGACAAAGAGCATCCTGGAAAGCCCGCAAAAAAAAAACCAACCAAAGGAAGGCGGAGCGAGTGAGAGACCAGCTGGCTCCTGCTACCCCAGCTGATAGCTACAGCATGCCTTGGCATGTCTGGCATATCAGTAGCTACACCCTTGGGTAAAAGGGTACCTTGCCAGAATTCAACCCAGTATGGGCACTAATCAGAGGTGGGAGCTCATAAAGCTGGGGAAAGTGGAGGCAACCAGAACCTGCAGCAAGGCTCAGAGCAAGAAGGCTAGGGCAAAGCAACCTAGCTGGGTGAGCAAGGAGGTCATGGAAAAGGTAAGGAGGAAAAGAGCTGCCTTTAGAAGGTACAAGAAAACAGGGAGGGTGAAGGACAGGGAGGAGTACCTGAAGGAATTGAAGGAGGTGACAAGGGCAGTAAGGGCATCCAAGGCGTCTATGGAGCTCAGGGTGGCACAGGGCATAAAGAAGGGGGAGAAGGACTTCTTCAGATACATCAGGGAGAAAAGGAACTGTAAGGATCATATAGTAAGGATTAGGAAGGAGGGGGTTGGGTGGAAGCAAGGGGTGATAAGACAGAAGCGCTAAATGATTACTTCTGCTTGGTATTTACTAAGGAGGAGGGGGGTGATACCCAAGGGGGGAGGAAGGACAGAAACTGGGGGAAGGGGTGACAGATGGGGAAATCATGGAGGGCAGGTTTCTGGAGGGTTTGAGAGCACTGAGGGTGGACAAGGCACCAGGCCCAGATGGCATCTACCCCAGGGTACTGAAGGAGCTGGCAAAAGTCCTGGCAGGACCTTTAGCAGACCTACTGTATTTAATGCCTCACTACACTCAGGGTGTGTACCTCTGGATTGGAGGATAGCTCATGTGGTGCCCCTCCACAACAGTGGCCCTAAGGATGAACTGGGGTACTACAGACCAGTGAGCCTTACATCCATCGTGGGTAAGCTGATGGAGACTATCCTGGAGGAGAGGCTAGTGGCCAACCTGGAGGCCAATGGACTACAGGAGAGCAGACAAACATAGAAACATAGAAACATAGACTTTGATGGCAGATAAGGACCGCTAGGCCCATCTAGTCTGCCCATTTCCCTACCTACAGGATAGGCCGCAGATCCTAGTTAACCAACAGCCTTTATCTTCCTGCCCCCCACAAGAATTGCCTTATGTCTGTCCCATGCATTCTTGAATTCTTCCACAGTTTTAGACCCCACAACTTCCTCAGGAAGGCTGTTCCATGCATCCACTACCCTCTCTGTGAAATAATACTTCCTCACATTGCCCCTGAACTGCCCTCCTTCTATCTTTAAATTGTGTCCCCTTGTTCTTGCAAGTCTCTTTTTCTGAAAGATGCTACCCTCTTGGACTTTGTTGATTCCCTTGAGGTACTTGAAAGTTTCTATCATGTCCCCCCTCTCCCTTCTTTCCTCAAGGGTATACATATTAAGCTCCTTTAGTCTTTCCTCATACGGCTTCTCTTGCAGACCCTGCACCATTTTAGTTGCCCTCCTCTGGACTGCCTCTATCCTGTCTATGTCCTTGCAGAGATGGGGTCTCCAGAACTGGACACAGTATTCCAGATGGGGTCTCACCAACTGTCTGTACAGAGGGATAACAACTTCCTGTTTTCTGCTGCTGATGCCTCTCCCTATACATCCCAGTATACCCCCGGCCCTCCCTACTGCCTTCTCACATTGCTTGCTAACCTTAAGGTCATCTGATATGATTACCCCCAGGTCCCTTTCCTGTTTTGTTGTTGTTACTAGCTCCCCACCCATTGTGTATTCTTCCTCTGGGTTCTTGTTTCCCAGGTGCATTATTTTGGCTTTATTTTGGACAACATGGCTTTGTATGTGGCAGATCCTGCCAAACCAACCTGATGGAGTTCTATGACTGGATAACTATGTGATTGGATGGTGGCCATGCAGTGGATGTCCTGTACCTGAACTTCAGTAAGGCATTCAACTCAGTGCCACATGGAAGACTGGGAAGTAAGTTAGAAGGCACTGGGGTGGGTGCAAAGCTGGTGAGATGGGTAGGGAACTTGCCTCAGGGAAGGCAACAGAGGGTGGTGGGTGGGGATCTCTCATCCCTAAGGGTAGTGATGATCGGTGTTCCACAGGGCTAGGTGCTGAGACCAGTGTTGTTTGGGATATTCATTGCAGACATATCATTGGGCATCAAGAGTAAGACCAGTCTGTTTGCTGACGACACCAAGATGGGAGCAGTGGTGGACGACCTAGGGGTAGCAAGGGTAGCAGGATGATCTGGCAAAGCTGGAAACCTAGTCAGACACCTGGCAACTGGGGTTCAATGCCAAAAAGTGCAAGGTGCTGCATTTTAGTGTGAAAAACCCAAGGAGGAGTTACCAGCTGGGAGGAGTGCAGCTAGGCAGAGACGGAGGAGGAGGAGAAGGATCTGGGGGTGCTCATTATGGGTCAATGAACAACTCGGCACAATGTAGTAAGGCAGCTGCAAAGGCCAACAAAATGCTGGGTTGCATTGCTATGGGTATATCCTCGAGGAAGGGAGATGTGATTCTGCCGCTGTATAGATCATTAGTTAGACCACACCTCGAGTTCTACATGTAGTACCGGCACCCGTATCTGAAGAGGGACATTAAGTTACTGGAGGGGGTGCAGCGTAGGGTGGCAAAGAAAATTAAGGGGCTGGAGGACCTACTGTATGAGAGGAGGCTGAGAGAGTTGAACATGTACTCGATGGAGGAGAGGAGGGACAGGGGAGATATGATTGAAACCTTCAAGTACATGAAATAAATAAACAAGACAGGTATGGAAGGGGCTGTTCAAAGTAAGGGGGGGGAGGGACATCCGGGGACATGATATGAGACTGGAGGGAAGAAGGTTCAGGAGGGAGATGAGAAGACACTTTTTTTACGGAGAGGGTGGTAGCTGGGTGGAATGCATTACCGGCAGAAGTGGTATCCAGTAGAACAGTGGACTGCTTCAAAAGGGTCTGGGACAGGGCAAGGGGGAGGGTCAAGGGAAGGAGGGGCAGCTGCAGAATAAGGGGTGCTAGCTGCATATTCGAGCAGACTTGATAGACCTCTATGCCTTTATCTGCTGGCAAATTTTGTATGTTTGTATCAACTGGAGATCAATTTCATTACTTTATATTGATTCTAAATTGCTCTCTATTATTTTACATCAACTATTGGGCCATGTTGCTCAAACAGCAATCTCACCATATCAAACTTGTGCAATTTCAGGAAGGAACTTGAGGGACAATCGTATTTGTTTGTGGGAAGTGTTTTCTAGGGGACATTTAGGGACTGTACAGGGCAGTGTGGTAGCCCTGGACCAAGAAAAAGCCTTTGAGTGAGTGTCTCATACAATACGATTTCAGATCTTGACATTTTATGGGGTTCCACAAAACGTTTTGACATGGTTAACCCTATTATATGCACAGGCCCATTTTCATCCCCTTTTGAATGGTAAAATAGGGACACAGATTACAATTAGGAGTGTTAGACAGGGGTGCCCTCTCAGCCCCCTGTTGTACACCTTCTATATAGATATACTTATTGGGAATTTGGTGAATAATGTCTACGTCAGAGGTATGACACTTTCTCTACATACCTCCCCCCTTAAAATAATGGCACATGTGGATGGTCTGTGTCTTTTTTTAAACACAGAATTTGAAGGAGAAAAGGCTTACAAAGTCTTAACTGAATATTCTAAAGCCACAGGAGCCAGGATAAATTCTAACAAAAGTAAGGCATTAGCTGTCAGAGGTACGGCTCTAAGGTCAACCTCTAGTATTTGCAAGGTCCAAATAGTCTCAAAGGAAGAAATATTAGACATTACATTTGGACCCAAAGATATGGACCGGGTAAGGGAAGCAAAGCTAGCTCTGTGTGATAAACGCATAGGCGCCTGGCAAAACTTACAGGTAACAAAGCTAAAAAGGGTATATTTAATAAAAACTTTCATTATCCCTTTATTGCTATTTGTAGGATCTATGTTTCCTCCCCCTGTGATGCTAGACAGCAGAATATATAACACCTTTTTTCGTATCATTTGGGGGAGTCATTTAAATCCTATTAAAATAATCACCACATATAGATCTATAACTCAAGGGGGTATAGGCATGATACAGCCCATAGTATTTTTCCATTCTATATTCTGGAACTTTAATTTTGTACCTAAATTAAAAGATATAATGGCCATATGGATAGTTTGGGGGAAGGAATGGCTTAGTAGGTTTATTCCAATATGGCCATTAAATAAATGGACCTTTAAACTAAACAAAATAGAGCTCCCAGTTCATACAATTAGTTCTATGCAAAATGTACGGACTTGGAAAATAACCATGAATGACTTAAGTAGACTTTCTAGACAACTACTGTACCAACAGATAGCTTTAAGCTCCTTCATGGAACAATTTAGCTTCCCAAAAAGTATACCACAGTCTGTTAACAGTTACAACAAAACAACTGACTGACCCTAGGATCCTTAAACTTCTCTGGGACACAATATGGCTTTCCTGTCATGGAAAATTGTGTGTAAAAACAATCATAAATGCAAAAACGTTGGAGGAGAGATATTGTCCAGGGGATGTCTGCAATATGATTTTGGAAACACAGGAACACCTGTTTTTTGAATACCCCTTTATAATTACCTTTTGGAAATTATTGGCTTTCAAAATTCAAGATAGGAATTTCCATACAATTACATATGATGTACTTATTTTGGTTATATACACTGGTCCATGGAGTAAATACACAGTTAACACATTACGACTCATATGTGGATTATTGAAATATCACATATGGCAAGCAAGATACCATTGGACCCTGCAACAACAGTATCTCACTCAACATGAACTCATAAGGATTACTTTGGGTCTAATAAGACAAAGTTATGACATAGATAAAGAAAGGAAACTAGCCACTCTTTAAATAAATTATGGAAACATTATTTGGGATGGATAAAATAGGGGGAAAAATAGGGGGGAGGAGGTGAGGAATAAATACAGGTATATAGAATCAAGACTATGTAAAAGAAATAAGGAGGAAAAATGGTGGGGAGGAGATCGCAGAAGCAAATATTTTTTGAATAATGTAAGCAGAGTTAAAGTTTGTAAATAGGATTAAGTAAATGAGAATTTTTTTAATAGAAATATCCCCAGGTACATTAGACTAAAAGGACGTTAAGTATAATGCCCCCTAGTATTGTTCGATTTTCTCATAATAAAAACTTCCCCTACTCTTTTCGAGAAGTGCCATGGGATCTTTAATGTCCACCTAAACAACCATCAGAACATACAGTCGGGACCTCAGTTTAACGTCGCATCTGAAAGACGGCACCTCGGGAGTGCAGCACCCCTCTGGTGTTTGAACTCACAGCCTTCTGATCATCCGGCCTCAGAGGCAAGTATGCAACCTGCTGAGCCACTGACACTGCAAAATCTGTAAATATGGATTGACTGGATTAGCTGGATATGGATTGACCGGGTCCTTGGTGGGGTTTAGATCAGGGCTTGAACTATGCAACAATCTGTCACCAACTGGCGTTGTACACTGCACCCAGTAAATTAAATGTTGATGTTTTGTAAGCAAGTTTCTGCCCCAGGTGTGGAGCCATGTGCCCCTGTTATATCCATGAATATGGGAAAGGGAACAGAGTTTAAAGTGAACAAGAGCATGTCAAATAGTAAAGTTGCTGTTAATAAAAATCATCATCACCCTGACCAGGACCAGTGTATAGTGGGGTAGGAATGAAATCTATTTTTTGACCAACCAAGGAAAAAAGAACATGACAGGGGCCCAAGTGGAACAGATGAAGCAGCAGTGCCATTCCATCCAAGGACAACAGAAAGAAAAAGAAAGACAGCAGGTGATATCGCTGGGAGGGGCACAATGTAACGTGGTCAAGCAGCAGCACTGGGGTGGTGCAGAGACTTTAAATAGACGGCATCCCTGGTGATCACACCAACATGGTATGAAGCAGCCAGAGATAGAATGGCAGGTAGCGAGTGACTCCTGGTGAGAAGTAGCCATACTAATACCCCTGAACATAGCATGCCCCACCTGTTCTGGGCAGATGGTAGAGGTGGCCAGTGGGGGTTGTCTACATAAAAAAGAACTTAATATAAAATGCAATAGTAAACTAAAAATAAATGAATAAAAGTGTGCAAGAACAGGAACTGAAGAAACAGTAATGCAGTGCAATACAGTATGTGTATTTTTAAAAATAAAAACAAAAACAGAGGACCAATATTAAGTTTCATAAAGGAGTCCCAGTTTGGTATACTCGATGAGAGGGAGACACACTAGGAGTTTCAACAAAAAGGACAAGTACTGTATCTCAACAAGTTCATTTGGGAAGCAGTGAAACAGCTTAGTGAACTCCGTGAGCCATTGTGTGCTCTGAGAATGGTGACCTGTGTGAAAGAAATAGTAGGGAGAAGCCAGCTGCCCATCCTGTTTTTGGCATTAGGGAGGAGGAACTGTAACCTGAGCAGATCTGAGGAGACAGCCAGTGTTAGCGGCAGAGGTAAACAAGGAATTAATGGTGATAGGAAATGTTCTTCTGCACTATTTGTAGGCAAAGGTAACAGAGTGTTGAAGGTGCTATCCCACTAATTGGTCATAGTGTCGAGTGGTTGGTTTGGAACAAACCTTTTAAGGCAAATTGACATATAGCATTATACAAAGTGCCCTGCTTACAGACTTGAGATAATTGACTATGTACTGGAGTTATACTAAAGGGAAGGAAGAAGCATTTAGGAGTCCACTTGTTTTTTTACACACTGTGTTTACACACTTTTTACACACTGTGTTTATCCACTTTCACTACCTCCCTTCCCCCGCCTGACCAACCCCTCAAACCATCAACCACCTTTTCTAGGTACTTACTCCAGCTCCCTTGTTCCTCCATGGCATGCTCCCCCCATGGCAGGGTCACGGGGAAGTGCAACTTCCTTGGAAGGGTCAGGGTTCAGTGTGGAGGTGAGGGCCAAGTCAGCAGTTCAGGGCCTGCAGGGACTGGACATCATTTTTCTGATCAAGGGTTTTTCACCAGTTTTTTTCCAAGGTTGTCTGGCATGATGAGAAGCATGGATGCATTGGTGTATGAGTGCATTATCCATGTCCAGCGGCAGCCCCTCCCCAGAGTGTGCCTCCACCAGCTGGCAGGTGAACAGCAGAAGACTGAATTACCCCTCCCAGAAGGAGTGGAGGCTCATCTCTCCTCCCCCTCCTACACACAGCAACCTGAGCCCATTTCTGAACCTGTGTCACCAGAGTAGACAGTGGAAGCACTACTGCTGTGTGGGAGACCACCTGTTTAACAGTTAGATGAGTTAGGCAGTATTTAACTCTGAAAAATATTCCAGTTCTAGGTGTAACCAACCACCAGTGGTCCGGGTACTACTGGGGTCTCCAAGCTAGAGAGGGATGGCCAGGGTTCAATACAGTCAAAAATCAGGTGTCCCCAGGACACAGAGGTCTGAGGAACACCAATAGATCAAATTTCATCTTGTGTCAAGCATTACTGATTCAGGCAGTTAAATTATAGATAGGAAAAAACAAAGGTAGTCCACCTTAGCGGTGATGGTTCAGATTAATTCACATCTGAGTTCTAACAAGCAAAGACAGCAAGTCATTTGTAACTTGTGCACATGGGGTGTGGGTGTTGAAGAAAGAGGATCATAGTGCTGTCACTACTGCCATCACCCCAGAGGGATGTGGACTGCATTGTTGCTACTGCCATCACACTAAAGGGTTGGGGGCTGTAGTGCTTCTGCCATCACCACTGGTGGATGGGGAATGTAGTACTGCTGCCATCACACCTAAGGGATGGGGGCCACAGTGCTGCTGCTGCTTCTGTCACACCTGAGGGAGGGAGGTCATAGTGCTGTTGCTGCTGCCATCACACCAGAGGGATAGGGGTCATAGTGCTGTTGGTGCTGCCATCACACCTGAGGGATGGGGCCGTAGTGCTGCTGCTGCCATCACATCTTGTACTTAAAATAACTTTAAATTGGTACAAGGATGGATGGATGTGCAATAATGGAGGTCAAAATTGCTAAAATGAATGTTAGCAGAGTTGAAAATTGTTAAATAAAGTACACAGAACCAAATATCGGTAAACCGGATTTTGGCTTAGTAGACACCGGTGACAATACCGTTTTTTACAATGTGCAAAATGGAATATGCCCTTTCTCAATCCCAGTAAACCAGTGTCCCTGAGCATTAGTGGCTGTATTATCTTTGTCCCTGTTCACCTTCAAACACCTATTTCTCTACACATCTTTGTATGGAGGCTGCACAGCTTTCAGGGACAGATCTGTTTCATTGAATTCACCTTTTACCATTTCCTAGCTGTGCTCATAAACAGGAACTCAAATTGATATGAGTTACAAGTTACATTAAATTGGGCACCAGGAGATACTTTCACCTTTAGGACCAGCAATGCCTGTTACTGAGGTACAATGGGAGATGAGATTAGATGCTTGGCATTCTTGGGTCAATATCTATCTCCAGTGGAGTGTAACAGAATACTGCATGCATGCAATTAGTTTTTAAGGTGTCTATGGTCATGCTGAAGGACTACAACTGTACCAGGACCCGGCCACACCACCTTCTACATCACTGGCCCTATGAGACAAAGGCCCCACATGGCTGGATCTGGCAGAACAGTCTCTTAGCTGACTCAGTCTTCCTCTATCTTTCTTTCAGCATTCCTCTGCAAGTTTGGGGGCTGTAATTCAGAAGGTATGTTCAGGCAACACTCATGACCCTGGTCAGGAATCTCTTCCTTTGCCTTCACCACTGGTGGGGGAAGTTAGACTGATGGCCTCTGCCAGTCCAGATGCAGGCAATGACTCTTTTCCCAAGAAATACTAGGCCACTGCAGGACAGCCACAGAGAGACAGTCTCTTCCTGCTGGAGCTCTTCTCAGCCTGACTCGAGCTACCCCAGTTTTCACAAGAGACAGTCAGCCTAGCTCCACACCTGGCACTAGTGCCCATGTCACATATGGGGCTGCGAGACTACCTACTAGTTAACGCTTAGGTGCCTAGGAAGCCTTTATCATTATACCAGAGGTACCTAGTTGTTACACGGGGTTACATTGGGAACAATTTTTCAGAAAAATTATTAAAGTAGGTAGACAACTTAAGGTGGAATTAAGGATTAGACCAAGATACCTGTATTGTAGAATACTATTGAGAGGGGACCTATCACTGGCAGTGAAAAGTATTGTAACAGACTTTATTTTTCTCTGATTCAAATTTTCTCTGATTCAAATTGTTGTTACAGGGTATACGTTCTGCTGCATTATTACAGGGTGTGCCTACAGGTTTGTGCTTACAGATTACTGCTGTTATCTTCTCTGATTCAAATTGTTTTTTGCAAGGTATATCTTCTGTTCCTGCTTTATTTTTCTCTGTAGCAAATGGATTTTTACAGGGTATATCTTCTGTGAAATTATTGCAGATGGTGCTTTACAGGTTTTACAGTTTTATCTATCCTTAGGCTAAGTGTTCAGGGCTACTGCTTTTGCTGTTGATTGATTGTTTCTGCTCTTACCTCCTTGTTTCTTTATTTGTGGTTCTTTTCCGGGGAAGGGCCCAGCCACCCACCCACCCCCATCCCCAACCACCACACGCTACACTCCATTTATAGGGTAACACAGTTGTGATATTTCTTGTAGCATAGCAGGAAGGGGAGGATCAGAGGGGTATCCACACAGTAACCTCATTTACAGGGGCACATGTAATGTAACTTGATGCAGTAACAAGCTATACAAAAACAAACAAACAAAACAGAAAATCAAACTTTTGCTTTCATTTTCCGCCTTCCAATTACTCTGACCAGGTTATAAACCCAGCAACGCATCTGGAATGGACATTATTAACTGCAGATACTGTGGGACACTTTTCAAAAGGGCAGATATACAGGATTTAGGACACTGTCCTACATGCTGGACCATTGGAGAGCTAAGGGCTCAGCTCCAGGCAGCATGGACAGAGATTGCACGCCTCAAATCGCACATTCAGGAGGAAATACATTATAAGAACTGCCTGCCTTTTCCCCAACATCCAACAGATGCACCTCAATCACAGAGGGTAGTTGGTCCAGGAGGTTGGCAGGTGGTTAGAAGGGGCAAATCAGGTGCCCCGTCACTCAGTGCTCTCCAATGTGTCACCTCCACAAACTATATAAAAACTACAAACAGGTATCTGCCTCAATCTCCGAAATCAAACAAAGGGGCAGAGGACACTGCAGAGTTGGACACTGCAGCACCGGAGCTAGCACAACAAAACTCACCCAAAACAGGGACCAAAACAAGAAAAGCAAAAAAGAAATCCAAAACATTTCTGATCATAGGAGACTCCATGATTTCAGGAGTTTATACCTACCTCCAGCCGGGGGTAATGGTCAGATGTCTCCCAGGTACATCAGCATGGAGAGACACTGGCCACATTGCTAAAATCATGCAGGAAGCAGGAGAAAACATCAACATCCTGGTATACATAAGGACTATCGATCTCACCAGCTGGTCAGTTGTGGAGACCAAGGAACACCTGACCAGGCTGGGTGACAAACTGTCATCCATTTCATCCGGCATCTCCTTCTCTGAGATCTTGCCAGTCTGGGGGGGGGGGCAGATGGACGGAAGGTCAGAGAAGGGGAGATAGGACAGCTAAACATGTGGCTCAAGGGCTGGTGTCAGGAAAAAGGTCACAAATTTGTAGGTAACTGGCAACAGTTTTGGGAGCGAAAGTTCTTTAAATTCGATGGACTGCATCTGACTAAGGAGGGAGTCAGTGCATTGGGGCAGAAGTTTGACATCTTTGCAGAATATTTAAAGTAGCGAATGGGGAGAGGGATGTAGCACCCGATACGTCAAACAGGAAAAACATCCTTCCCCCCTCAGCTAGTGATCAAACAGGAGTTCAGCATGTTTGTAGTTCATTTGCATCACCAGGTAAGGAAAAAGGTCTGGCTTCCCATATGATGTACAGGGGAGACGCCGGACCTCGTCCAACAACTAACACACTGAAATCTGGCCAATGGAAAATCATGTACACAAATGCTCGCAGTCTGGGAAACAAGATCCCAGACCTGCAGGCAACAATGACAGAGGCTAAACTGGACATAGTAGCCATTAGGGAGACATGATTCACCAGTAACCACACTTAGGAGACTTCAGTACCTGGCTATGTACTGTTCAGAAGAGACCGAGGTGCAAAAAAGGGGGTGGAGTGGCTCTTTATGTCAATGAAAGTATAAAAGCTACAGAAATTCAGAATACACATAAGGAACCAGAAGAACTGTGGGTCACCCTGGAAACAGGAAATGGGATAGCCATATGAACTGGGATTGTCTACAGGCCTCCTGACCAGGGAAGGACATAGACACATTACTATTAGAAGATATACAAAACATGACAGCTAAAGGGGAGGTTCTGATAATGGGAGACTTCAACATGCCAGATATAGATTGGTCAATACCAGCAGGAACATCTCCCAGAACTAGACATATAGTGGGTTCCCTGCAGGGGAAGGGCCTCAAACAACTGGTATAACAACCCACAAGAGACAGGGCTATCCTAGATCTAGTACTGACTAATGGGAAAAAGATCACAGATCTTCAGGTAGAAGGTCACCTGGGGACCAGTGACCATCACGTGGTATGGTTCAATTTGTCCACTAGAACTAAATCATCCCATTCCAAGGCAAAACTATGGGACTTCAGAGGGGTTGACTTTGATAAAATGGCCAACAGAGTTAAGCTAGCCCTAACAAGAAGAAATACACGCATGTGGGTACATGCAAAGTGAGCAAGCATTAAGGATGCAATACTTGAAGCAACATCACACTGTGTTAGAGAGAAAAGCAAGAGCAAAAGAAGAAGGAAACCACTTTGGCTCTCAAAAACAGTAGCAGAAAAGGTCAGAGCTAAAAGGCTGGCCTTCAGGAAATGTAAGGGAACGCAGTAGGACGAAGATAGGGAGGCATACCAAACTTCCCTAAGGGAAGCAGGAAAGGTAGTAAGGCAGGCAAAGGCCCAAACCGAGGAAACACTAGCACGGACAGTAAAAGAAGGGGACAAGACTTTCTATAGATACATTAGTGAAAGGAGAAAGTACAGAGGGGGTATTGCTAAGATCAAAGAGGATAAGGGGGAGGAGGACCAAGGAAAAGCATCTATCCTAAATAGATACTTCTGCTCAGTATTTACTGAGGAGAAGGTAGGGCAGAGCAGGGCCCACAGTTCAGCACCATGGACACAGGGGAGAGGGAGGTGTGCAATAATCCCTTCACAAAAGAAAAGGTCCTACAAGAGCTCGCTAAGCTCAGGGTGGCAATGCAATGGGATCTGATGGCATACATCCCAGGCTACTAAAGGAGCTAAGGGTGGAACTAGCAGAGCCATTATCAGAACTGTTTAGTGAGTCTCTGAGCACAGGAGAGGTCCCAGAAGACTGGAGAAGGGCTCATGTGATCCTGCTCCACAAGACTAGTAGCAGGGAGGAGGCAGGGAGCTACAGACCAGTCAGTCTTACCTCAGTAGTGGGCAAGATTATGAAGGGACTCTTTAAGGAAAGGATAGTGCAACATTTGGAATCCATAGGAGCACAGGATCCAAGACAGCATGGGTTTACAACAGGAAGGTTCTGTCAAACTAATCTCATAGATTTCTTTGACTGGGGAGTCACATGATGCAAGGAATGAGCTAGCAGCTTGATTCATCTGCTTCAGCCAACCAACCCAATTACATTTAAACTTTCTGAGCAAAAGCGGCATTTAGAGCAAAAACTTCATCCTACCTAGCTGTGGTCTTCACCTGGAAGCTGTCCACCTGGAGATCCGGATAAATTAACGTCGAGATGAAGAAATCTCCTCCGAAACATACCCCACTTTCATCGCCAGTAAAGGCCACAAAAAAATCCAAGGCCTCATCATCTGCCAGAGGTCCAGAAACGTATCTGACAGTTCCAGAACATGAACCGCTCACCCTAGCAAGGTTCTTAGTGGAATTTCAACCTTTTAGAGAAGAGCTCCATATACTCACTGGGGAGCTGAAAGCAACAACTATATCCCTGAAAGATCTCTCAAAGAGGACCAGTGATACCGAAGCCCAGGTGACTTCTGTAGAAAAGAAGATTGAAAAATAAGCACCGGAGATCGTGGCACTCAGACAAAAACTAAATAAAATGGAGAACAAGATCGAGGATCTTGAAGGGAGGAGTAGACGGAACAACGCCATACTCATTGGTCTCCCAAGAGAGAAGAGGGAGCCAACCCCATCGTCTCACTCAGAAATTACTTGTTAAACTGGCAGGCCCACTCCCTTCAGCCCCAACTATGTGATCAAATGAGCTCACAGAGTGCTGAGAGCAGTGCCTCCACTGGGCACTCCACCTCGGCCCTTCATCTTCGAATTTTTGAATTATCTTGAGAAGCACCATTTCTTTAATAAGCTAAAAGAGATTCAAGAGGTTAAATGGGAAGGGGCCACAATTAGGGTAGCTCAAGACCTACCAGTTTCGATCCGTCAAAGGAGGGCCACCTATCACCCTCTGGTGGTTAAGTTAATTGCTTCAGGAATCTGATTTCGTATGGGATACCCGGCCTGGCTGCAAGTTTTCTTGTCTGGCTCCTGGAACAGCTATGAGAATGCAAGTGACACAACGGAAGGGCTTAAACTGGCGATTTCCAGAATTGTTTAAAGACCACTGAAGGTTTTAGTTCCACAAGAAGTTGATGGCTAGTCAAATTAGCAAGTCTAGCAAGATATTGTATGCTCGAGGATGGCCTCTATTTGGGATCTCACTACTGTACCCGATATGCCTTGCCATTATGAGCCCTTGAGCCTTAAATGGTTGTGGAGTGATGGACTGATTGGACTGTCTGCTGAAAGCTCTACTTTTCTGAAACAGTGATTCCGGGCATGGTTCTCGGAGCAGACCACCCTTCGAGTGTGTCTTCCCATATCCGACTGTTGCCTGGCTTTCTCAGTTGGTAAATTACGTTACATGGGCCGCCAATCTCTTGTGCATTCGTGCAACACGCTTCTTTTCGCCATGTTGGCTTAAAGACTTTTCACAGCCACTAGAGGGCGCCAGGACGTTAGGAACTTTATTGCAGTATATAGACTTGTGGACAGCAATATTTCTATGTAATTTGTATTGGCATTGATACTATCCACATGCTTTGTAGGGGCTCTGAAGTAAGAGTCCCACAACTAACTGTAACCACCTTAGGTTAACATGTTTTTTTCTTTTCAGGTTATGCAAGGAATTGCCTGCTACGAATTTCACCACACAACATGGGAGCTTTCCCCTGATCCATTAGTTGGCTTTTTGTTTTGGAGTTATGGCACGTCGTCATGCACAGGAGAATCTGTGTTGTATGATAACTCGTGGGCTACATAGCTGTTGTTTGAGATCATTTAACTCAAATAGTTCCTGAAGGTTTTCATTATAGGATGTAAGGTTTAACCGAGGATCTGCAGAATGATATTAAGGAGAGGGGGTACGACCGTTAGGATGGGGAGAGTTCTCTGGGAAAGCTAAAACTTTGTACTAACCCTAGGCACTTACTTGCAGAAGCACCTAACGTCCCAATTTTTCCCTCTTTTACTAAGAACCAGTGTTTAATAACTGGGAAAGAGGCGAGGAGCCGCAAACTCAAGTTAGTTTGGGTTACTTTAATTGGTAGTAGAGGGCCCCCTTGTTTATTCAGTTCCATTAGCCCCCTGGTGGCTAAGAGTGTACAGGCTCCTAGGTGGAAGGGCCCTATGAGAGTTATATTTCACTTAATCGGCCTATGGAATAAGGCTTACATTTTTTTTTTGTAGTGGACCACTAATTGGGGTGGAAACAAATTTATTTTTTATTTCCTCTTTATGCACTGTCGCAAATAGAATTGCTCAACTGGATGGGAGGTTTGGAGCGGAGACGGGTGGGCGGTTTGACCTGGCGTACACGGACTGTGGAATATTTGTTTTGAACGTGGTGGGTGGAGGGTACTTTTTGCAATTCCTTTTTTCTCAAGTATTTCGCTGCAACATTATCTAGAGACGGGTTTCAGGGGAGGGAAATGAGGGACTGGACACAATGGTCAGACGTACATACTCACCAATCGAGGTACGGATGGGAGGGGTTTGGATGGGGGGAGGGAGAGTCATGCATATAGTTTAGCACTGGTAGAGAGGCACCATCAGAAGGAAGGTATGATGGAATATGGGCTCAAGGATTGTGTATTGGGAGTACTCAGAGATAATCACTCAAAAAAGTGTAGAGAAAATAGGAGCCAGTATGAAGAACTGCCTCCCAAAGTACTCCAGTATTTGGGAAACCTTGCACACCTTGTTCCTGTTGCAAGCAAACTTCTCAGCCTCCTGATGACTTCTGGATAACTGCTCAGCCCTGGGTTTACCCAGTCTGATGGTGTATTGGCAAATGTGCCTTCATAGTGATCTGTATTGATAACTATATGCAAGGATAGAGGGCTTGGGGAGGGCAGAGGGTTGGGAGGGGAGGGAGAGAAAGTCGGGCACATGTACTGTCACTATTTGTTTCCTGATGTTATTGCACTTTGTGCACTTTGCTTTGTAAAAGGAAAACAATAAACTTGAATTTCAAAAAAAATATATTTCTTTGACTGGGTAACCAGAGTGGTGAACCAAGGGTGGAGCAGTTGATGTCGCCTACCTTGATTCAGCAAAGCTTTTAATACTGTTCCACAAAGGAACTTGATTAATAAGCTGAGTAGGCTCGGGTGGGTCAGAAGTTGGTCAACTGGGTGGCAAACTGGTTGGCAGGCAGAAAACAGAGAGTGGTGGTAAATGGTATACAGTCAGAAGAGATGCAAGTCACAAGTGAGGTACCTCAGGGATCAGTCCTGGGGCCTGTCCTCTTCAATATCTTCATCAGTGATATTGCAGATGGACTGGAGGGTAAGGTTTGTCTGTTGGCAGATGACACCAAGATCTGCAACAGAGAAGATGATCCAGATAGGGTGGACAGAATGAGAAGAGATCTGGATAAACTGGTAAAATGGTTGGAAGAGTGGCAAATGGGGTTTAACACAAAGAAGTGCAAGATCGTGCACATAGAGAAGAGAAACCCTGAAGTCACCTATAGGTTGGGAGGGGAGTTGCTGGCAATCACAAGGGAAGAATGAGACTTGGGCATCGGCATCACAGATGACCTGAAATCATCCAAGCAGACCACTAAAGCAGTAGATAAGGCTAGAGGGATGTTGGGGTGTATTAGTAGGGGTATCACAAGTCATAAGAGAGAGAGGTAATGATCCCTCTTTACAAGACACTGGTTAGGCCCCATCTGGAGTACTGCGTGCAGTACTGGAGGCCGCACCTGCACAAGGATATTAACAAAATGGAGGCAGTCCGGAGAAGGGCAACCAAAATGGTGCAGGGATTGCATCAGAAAACATATAAGGACAGTTTAACGGAGCTCAATATGTATACCCTAGAGCAAAGGAGGGAGAGAGGTGATATGATCGAAACATTCAAACATCTTAAGGGCATTAACAAGGTGAAAGAGTCTAACATGTTTCATTATAAGACAAATAGCAGGACAAGAAGACACAGCATGAGATTAGAGGGAGGCCGATTAAGGGGGAATGTGAGGAAGTTCTTTTTCATAGAAAGGGTGATGGATGCATGGAATGGCCTACCTCAGGAAGTGGTGGATATGAATACAGTGCAGGTCTTCAAACAGGCATGGGATAGGCATAAAGGAGCAATACATATGAGTATGAATTGATAGGCCATTGACAGAATACAGGCCTATGGCACATTCATAAGGTAGAAAAAATGGGCAGACTAGATGGGCCTTGAGGTCCTTATCTGCTGTCAACTTCTATGTTTCTATGTTTCTATGAAACCTTGAGGAAACAGTGAATGCCTGTTTCTGGTTATCAGTTCAGTCTTTTAATAGATTCCACTTGTAGTGAGCACTCGGTTGTTTGTGGGTCAGGACTACCAGAATAGAGAACTATGTTGCCTTCAAATATATGAATGTTGCAGAAACTTGTGCAATTTGGGAGGTTGTTGAGAAAAATGGAGAAAATGAGTGGCCAGGTTTTAAGCCTTGAGGCATGTCAGTTATCACAAAAAGGAGATAGGAGGTGGTGTTACCTAGGCAGATGGATTGCATCTCATTTCAAAGGTATGAAGTGATCCATTTAGGGGCAGTGTCATTTATGACAGATTGCCATAATTTACAGAGAGAAATGGGCTGGTTCATCTTGTCAGTAGCCTTTGCAAGTCAGTGAAGATGGCACTAGCAAAGAGATCTTTGTCTTCATAGTAAATAGAGTTAATGAGCCTAAGTAGGGAGGTAATGATGGTTTGGTTAGTGCGATAGCCAGATTGGAAAGGACCAAGAATTTTGATGAGAGTTTTACCCAGTGAGCTAATAACTGACTTTGTTTTTCCAGGCATTTAAAGTAGGGGTGTGCAAATACCTTAATTTGAATATTTGGACGAATATTCATATTCAGGGTGCCATATATTCATTATTCGTTATTCCTTATTCAACCCCCGATAAGTGTTTTTTTTTTTAAGACATTGTAACACTGTAAAACTGCACCACTTCCTTCCATTTTAAAGTACAGTAGGCAATTCTGCCATGAACACTCCCCAACAGCCTTCCGGGCACCCAAAAAGGCAACAAACTACTGCACTGATCAGTAGTCAGATGACAAATGGTCATCATAGATTGAGCAAAGGTCGCAGATGAGGTGACATTTTGTGTCATGTCTAGGGCAACTAAAATGGAACAGGCGTAAGTGCATTGTATGTCCACCCTGGAAGAGAGAAGAGCAAGATATGCCATGTTAGAGACCTATCTAAGTACCTCTCTGCGTAAAAACAGGGCACATAAGGGGAGTCTCTTTTAAATGAGAAAGGGCACAAGTACCAGGGGCAATGGAGGCATGTGATGAAGCTGAAGGGGGAGTTCAAGACAGAGGTGAAGAAATCTTCACGGAAGGCATGGTAGATAACTGACAGAGACTGCAGGCATAAGTGATGGCAACAAAAACAGTGTTGTGCTTCAAACATGCATGAGATAGGAAATGGCATAGGGCTGGGGTGTATTTGAAAACAAGTAGGCAGGCAGCAGGGTTGCTTTAGGCTCTGTAGATGAGACCGATAAGGCAGGGATGGACTATCTGAGCTCACTGTGATCCAAGCAGTCCTTTTCCAACAGATAATTAGTAACCTAAAGTACATAATAGTAAGGTCAAAAAACATGATATATTACTTAAATATTTCTAGTTTAACAGGGGCCTCATAAGAACATAACAATGGTGTCGGTAGATGGGGAACATTCGATCCATCTAGTCTGCCCAATGTGGCTACCCCCTCCCCTTTAATTATTCAAGCCAATCTGTCCACACTGTCTGTTCTATGCTAGTCTAAATTCTCTTACTGTCTTAGCTGCCACCACCTGTGCTGGCAGGCCGCTCCATGGGTCTATCACCCTCTCTGTGAAGGAGTACTTTCTATAGTTGCTCCTGAACTTGCCTCCCACCAGACACAAGTTGTGCTTCCGTGTCCGAGTTCCTTTGTTTATTTGGAAGAGATTCTCCGTGGTGGCCCTGCAGTTATATGCCCGGGAGATGAGACTCAGTTACCCTTTTAATTAAATATTTAATGTGACAGAAAAAAAAAGGATGAGCCAAAAAAAATAACATTACACTTTCGTTAGGCAGATTGAGAGCTGTACTATACCACCATTTTGTTTGTGGGCAGATCATATTTGTGGCTGATTACTGGTAGGTTTAGCTGAAGGAACACTAGCTGTTCAACATGTTGAGGGCCCAGTTTGGAACGGTGTGGCTCAACAATGTCACCAGCAGTGCTAAACATTCTCTCGGACAGCACACTTGTAGGAGGGCAGCTTAGGTATTTTAAAGCAAGTTGTTCCAGGTGAGGAGAGGACTTAATTTTCTGAACCAAGTAGCCCAGTGAATCAACATCAAATGGCTCAACTGATTCTGCAAAGTAGCCATTAAGTCAATTTTCTGCAGAGAGAGGCTGAGACTGTGAGCATTTGTGCTGCTGTTGATGCAATGATGTGCTGAGTAATGCCTAGTCCTCTACACTGCCACAATGCCGTCTCTCCCCATTTCCACCAGTATCATCTGATTCCAAATCATCACATGTCTGTCTCTCTCCCCCACAGGAAGCTGAACTGGATCATGTTTCTCCCCTTAGTCTGACTGCCTGCATGTCACTATTTAACTCTTCACTCAGCTGTTGCCAAAAATGAGTCACCCTGTGGCTGTCCTTGGCTATAGGAAGGATCTCACATTTGAACCTAGGGTCCAACATGATAGCAAACACGTGATAGCAGGTATCCATGTCTGTGGCAAAACTTACATCAAGTTCTGCATCAAGATGAATAACAAGCTCATTGACCTCTTGTGTAGTGAGTGTATTGTCAGCCAAAAAACGTAATTATCTTTTGAGAATTTGCACAGCTGGGATAACCTGACTAAGTAAGGCTGTGGAAGCACTTAGATCATGTGTACTCCTCTCAAATGGTGTGAGAACCTTCACCATGCCCTCAAGAACAAACCAATCATGATGTCCTAGGACCCCACCAATGTCTGTCTCCATAGACATTTCGTGTAGTGCCTGCTTTTGCTCCAAGAGTCGTGAAAGCATCAGGTATGAAAAATTCCACCGAGTGCTAACATCTTGTTTTACTTGATGCTGGGGCAGACCAAAGCATTCCTGAACTTCTCGTAATTTGTTAGTGGCTTTTACAGAGTGATGGAAATGGCTGCAGATGGAACGGGCTGTGGATAATATGTTGTTGGTCCTAGTACTGCTACGCAGTGCATGATTCACCACTAAATTTAGTGTGTGTGCCAAGCAACTGATAGTCACAAAATGGCCATCATTGATGGTTTTCACCATGTTTGTGCCATTGCCAGTAACAAAAAAGCCAACTTTTAAATTGGTGTTAACATCAGTCCAAGACTGCAGCATGTCTTGCAGGAACGGGTGAATATTATGTGCTCTGTGGTCTTCCTCCATCAGTCTGACATTCAGCAAAGATGAAATAATGAGACTACCAGATTGCTGGGGGGTGAGCCACAAGGTGATGTATCAGAAACAGCAGCAGCAGGGTGTTGCCTGCAGTTAAGGAGAGATAGGCACGCAGGAATTTATCACTAGTCCAGATATCTGATGTGCAGTGAAAAACACCACCAACAGCCTCTGCAAGCAGAGCAGCAACAGCAGATTGCACAGCATCATACAGTTGTGGCAATATACTTTGAGAAAATGTAGTATGAGATGGAATCTGATAACATGGGTGCAAATAGTTGAGAAGCCATTGGAAGCCAGTATCTTCCACAACTGACAGGCTGGAGATCCAATGCCATCATCTCAACAATCAGCTGTATGATTTGCTGTGCTGTTGGATGTGAGGCATGATACTTTGTTCATTGTATGCAGAGCATCCATTATTGGAACTGCCATGGGAGACATCGATGTGGACCACTTCAAGCAACGGTGGTGTGCCAGGTGCTGATGACTATATCTGCCTTGTAGTATCACTGGAGTCAGAAGTGACCACCAGAGGAGAGGCTGGGCTCTGTGTTTCTGAGGGGGAAGGAGTGCCGTGACCACTGGGTTGCTTGAAATCAGATCTATCAGTACCACCACCACTGCCAACAGAGCATGCATGTCCACCAAAGGGGTCTGGTCTTGGTGCAACCAAGGATCCGGCTCCAGATCCAGATGAGTTTCGATACACTTGATGGTGCTCAAGCTTCAAGTAACTGTAATGATGTTTTGGTTAAGTTAGAGAGTCATTTCCCTTGGCTTATAGTGGTGTTGCATAAAGAACAGACTGTCATCCTTGTGTCCTCCTTTAACACAGCGAAATGCAGCCACACAGCACTTTTAACACTGCAGTTACCAGTGATTCTGCTAGCACCACATCCCCAGTTCTGTTTTTAACAGATATGCCTGTCTTGTCCTGATGTTCTTGCCCTGTGACCACTGCCTCTGATGGTGTCATGCCAGTAGTGCCATCACTTGGCTGTCCTTCAGGCAGTGACAGAACCTGCCAAAGAAACGTTAGTGTTGCTTGTTTGGTCTTCTTAGATGGAGGGGAACATGTACCCTTACTGCTACTTCTACTACCCTTGCTACTAGTGCTACACCTAGAGGCTTTTTTGCCAGCCACCTTTTTTTTCTGCCCTCAAGGTACATAGCATACTCTGCCTCAGTCTTCAAAGTCACTCACATGTGCCTCTGATGATGAAGAAGACGATGTGTCACTGGGCAATTTATTGTGTGGAGGGAAAAACTCAGAATCTGATAAATGATCATCCTCTACAACTTTTCCAGGAGTACTGAGAAACTGAGAAGTAGAAGGCATAACTGTATGAACTGTAGTTGTCATACTGGTAATATGCACTGTGGCAGGGATACCAGACTGTGGTGATATTGTTACAGTAGTGGCAGTACTGGCAGGGTTCATAGTGTCAGTAGTGGCTGGAGTGACAGTCACAGTTGCAAGACTGGCTGTAGTAGTCATGCTGCCCGTTGTTGTGGATGAGAAAGACAGGGTCTCTATAGTGGTGGTGGTGGTAACCACAGATGTAATGGTATTGGTGAGAGATGAGGACACATTGGTGGTTGTGGTGGGAGTCATGATGATACTGGTGAAAGATGGGGACACATTGGTGGTTGTGATGGGCATGGAGAACAGCGTTCTTCTGCTTGTGCTTCTTGTACCACTTTGTCCTGTGCCAGGCACAGTACTACTGTTGCTGGAAGACATAGGCTTGGAAGGGGTAAAGAATAATTTTGGACGTCAAATACGGGCTGACTGTCACTCACATTCAGGTTCAGCATTGCCAACCTGTTCTTCCATTGTAGATTTGCTTGGGCTGGACCAAGTATGCTTTTTCCGCCTCTACCTGTCATTGTCATTGTCTATGCCAACAAGTTCTAAACACTCTCAAGTACTGTACTTAATACTTCGTAAATGTACAAAAGTTCTGCTTTATTGTAGCACAGAAAAATTATTGCAAGCAGCACCTGCCGCAGTACTGCTTTATTTTAGTACAGAAAAATTATTGCCAGCAGCACCTGCTGCAGTACTGCTTTATTTTCACCCAGACAAATTATTGCAAGCAGCATGCACACAGGGCAGGCAGGGGTGTACGCACACTGCAAGCATCACTATCCAGCCCTAATCCATGGGAGGTGGGAGTGCAGTCAGCCGACTGCCCTCCGAGACTTCTGGTGGCTATTGACTTTCCTGAAACCAGAGACCAACCTCAGATTACATCACAAATATTTTTACAGCAGAACTACTGTAATTATTTTTTTATTTGTAAATGCATAAAAGTTCTGCTGTATTTTAGTAGAAAAAATGGCTGCAAGCAGCAGTACTGCTTTATTTTCACACAGAATAATTATTGCAAGAAGCATGCATTCAGGCCAGGCAAGGGTGTGCGCACACTGCAAGTGTCACTACACAGCCCTAAACCATGGGGGTGGGAGTGCAGTCAGCTGACTGCCCTCCAAGACTGCTGGAGGCTACTGACTTTCCTGAAACCCGCGACCAACCTCAGATTACACCATAAATATTTTTACAGCAGAACTACTCTAATTATTTTTTTATTTGTTAGTGCACAAACATTCTATGGTATTTTAGTACAAAAAATGGTTGCAAGCAGCAGTACTGCTTTATTTTCACTCAGAAACATTATTGCAAGCTGCACGCACTCAGGGCAGACAAGGGTGTGCGCACACCACAAGCGTCACCACACAGCTCTAAACCATGGTGAGTGGGAGTGCAGTCACCCGACTGCTCTCCGAGACTGCTGACAGCTATTGATTTTCCAGAAACCCAAGCCCAACCTCAAATTACACCACAGATATTTCCTACACAGAGATTTCTATGTCAGAACTGCTGCAATTCAGTTATTTTTTTTTTATTTGTAAATGCACAAAAGTTCTGTTGTATTTCAGTAAAAAAAAATGGTTGCAAGCAGCAGTACCTCTTTATTTTTTCACAGAAAAATTATTGCAAGCAGTACGCATGCAGGGCAGGTAAAGGAAAACTACACCCAAAACTTGAAAAAATATATGCTGTGCAGAGTGTTTTAATTTGTATGTGAAGTTTTAGTGTTTCCTTCCCTCTGACTGGTATTAGGAGTTTTTCCTAAATTAGCCTGTTAGCTTTAGGGTAGTTTTACGACCCCTGGATATCTCCATATCAAATAGGTTTATTGCATTTCTTTGTCCTACAATGCACCTTATTTCATGTAATGGTGATGTAGCAGAGCCCATAAATCCAGCAGAAAGCATTGCATTACAATCAGTTCACAACAATAGAGATGGCTATATTTTAAAAACTGTAGAATTCAGCTTGGTGACCACCCTCATCTTAAAGGTTTTACTGTCCTGAAAAACTTTGCTGCTGGTAATTTTTGTGCAGCTTGTAAAGCTTCCAAGATATTTAGTTTGCTTGGCACATGTGTGCTGAATGTTGGGTCTCTCTTACATCACAGTCACGTGAGACAAGATGCACTGTGGGAACAAGAAATACAATTACACTATCAGGTATGAAGATCCCTAGGGTCGAAACTAGCATAAGCTAGCAAGCTAATTTGGGAAAACTCCTAATACCAGTCAGAGGGAAGGAAACACTAGAAATTCACATACAAATTAAAACACTCTGCACAACATATATTTTTTCAAGTTTTGGGTGTAGTTTTCCTTTAAGGGTGTGCGCACACTGCAAGCGTCACTACCTAGCCCTAAACAGTGGGGGTGGGAGTGTAGTCAGCCGACTGCCCTCCAAGACTGTTGGTGGCTACTGACTTTCCTGAAACCTGAGATCAACCTCAGATTACACCGCAAATATTTTTACAGTAGAACTACTGTAATTATTTTTTTATTTGTTAGTGCCCAAAGGTTCTGCTGTATTTTAGTACAAAAATGGTTGCAAGCAGCAGTACTGATTTATTTTCACACAGAAAAAGTATTTCAAGCAACATGCATGCAAGGCAGGCAAGGGTGTGGGCACACTGCAAGCATCACTACCTAGCCCTAAACCATTGGGGGTGGGAGTGCAGTCAGCAGACTGTCCTCTGAGATTTCTGGCTAGGCTACTACTGGGTTTTTGAAACCTGAGAGCCCTCCCCCCAAATACTTACTTCTTACACCACCAAATTAAAGACTTTTTTTACTCAGTACTGTAATAATCATGCAGACACCAATGTCGAGTAAGTTGGTAAGTTTACAGTACTGATGTCACATTAAGAACAACTACAGAAAACACGGGCTTCTGCCAGTCAAGCAAGGGTTTTTATCTACATGTTAACGCATGTGCATTAGAAAAGCATAAGCAAATCGCATATGCTAATTAACTTCCTTACATCTCCCTTCTCAATTGAACTCCACCCCCCTCCACAAAGTAAAATATTTAAAGTTCTATGTAGCTCAAAGTTTTTGTGAGTCTATATAGTCATGTCCTCCTCTCTCCAGTCCTCCATGGAGTACATGTTCAGTGCTCTCAACCTCTCCTCATATGCCATACCCTGCTGACCCGTTATCATCTTTGTAGCCCTCTTCTGGATCTTCTTCAGCAGTCTAATGCCCTTTTTGAGGTGTGGGCACCAGTAATAAACTCTATATTCTAGATATGGCCTCACCGTGACCAGTACAAGGGCAGTGTAACCTTCTCTCTCCTACTACTGATCCCTCTAGTTATACATCCCAGCATCTTGTTTGCTTTTGCTGCTGCTTTCTTGCACTGTGTGCAGTGCTTCAGGTCACTAATGATCATCACTCCCAGGTCCTTCTCCTCCTTTGATGCAGATACCTGGATTCCACACTGGAATTCTTGGCTCCAATGTACATAACTTTGCATATCTTGAGACTGAAGCCAAGCTGCCAGATCCTGGACCACCTCCCCAGCTTTTCCAGACTGTCCTGTAGGTCCTGTATCCCTTCATCTGTGTCCACTCTCTCTTGCAGAGCTTGGTGTCATCTGCAAATAGGCACATTGTGCCCTTAATACCATCTCTTATGTCATTGATGAAGATGTTAAACAACACCAGCCCCAGCACTGAGCCCTGTGGGACCCCACTAGTGACCTCTCTAGTGCCCGATAACACTACCCCCAAAATCACCTTCTGGATTATGTCCCTCAGCTAGTTTTCCACCCATCTGGTCATCTTTTCCCCAACCCTAAGATCCACCAACTTACTGATTAACCATTTGTGGGGCACAAAGTCAAAGGCCTTGCTGAAATCCAAATAGTGGATATCTACCACTTGCCCCTGTCTACTGTATTAGTGACCCAGTCAAAGAAGTCAAGCAGATTCATTTGACACAATCTTCTTACTCCATGAACCCGTACTGCCTCACATCCTTTTCTCGCATGCCATTTTCCACAAAATTGTATCCAGCACTCTAAACACCCACGCACCCTTAGTCAAAACCCGCATAAAGGCTTGAAAGTGCCGTTGGTTTACAGCAGACATCAAGGCAGCACTATTAAAAAGAGACAAGCTCTAGAAGCTAGCACGCAAATCCCACAAAGCCAAAGACTGGCATCTTTTCAGAACAGCCAGAAACCACTGTTCAAAGCTAATTCAGGAAACCAAGTCCAACTTCTATCGCTCTGAACTCAACCCTGCCTCCAACTGCCCTACCAAGTTCTGGTCCACAATAAAAGAACTTTCTGGTAATACCACAGTAAACACTCTCCCCTCAAAAATTCTTTCTGACAATGTAACTATCAACAACAATAAAGAGATACTACAAGCCTTCAACAATCACTTTGCTACTGCAGTGCTTGCTTTTGATAACTCACCTGCACGCAACCTATGCTCCCAGCTTACCACGCAACCTTCAGAATCTAGTCCCTCAGATGCAGTCTTTTCATTCTCTCCTGCCTTACTAAAAGAGGTCAAAGATCTCCTCCTCCAGTTGGACACCAGAAAAAGTGCTGGCACTGACACCTTCGATCCATACTACCTAAAGATTGCCTATCATGTCTTGGCCATACCTATTACGCATCTATTTAACTTGTCCCTTTCTCAAGGGACCATCCCTAAACTGTGGAAGACTGCACATGTAATTCCGTTGTTTAAATCCACAGACCCCTGTGATCTAAACAACTACAGGCCCATCTCCCTTCTCCCGGTACTATCAAAACTTCAGGAAAAAATCGTGAATGCCCAGCTGAAATCTTTCATAGATGATACTAACCTGCTAAACCCAATGCAATCTGGTTTCAGAACTGAATATAGTACAATCACGGCCCTGGCCAAGGGAATAAATGACTGGCAGCGTGAGCTAGAGAACAAAACATTTGTCTGCGCCGTTTTTCTAGACCTAAGTAAGGCCTTCGATACTGTCGACCACAGCCTCCTTCTTTCTTCATTAAAAGCTATTGGTCTAGAATCTACCTCCTTGCATTGGTTCCACAACTACCTTTCTGATAGGCACCAACAGGTCAAGGCCGAAGGTGAACTCTCCCCCTCAAATCTGTTAAAAAGAGGCGTTCCGCAGGGATCCATCCTGGGGCCACTCCTATTTGCTATCTACATCAACAATATAGACTCAGGCATCAATGAGGCGAAAATTCATCTGTTCGCAGATGATACAGTGATCTACCTAAGCCATACAACTCCTGAAACTGCCTGTAGCAACCTTCAAGCTGACTTCAACATACTTCAATACCAGCTCCTTAGTAAAAAAATTGCTACTTAACGCCAACAAAACAAAGGCGATGCTATTTTCACCTATTAACCATGCAGCCTACCCTGCTCTACCCCCAATCACCACCCTCCTAGGAGAAGCCCTGGAATCTGTGCAGAAATTCAAATACCTGGGGGTCTGGCTAGACTTCAAACACTCCTTTGCAGACCACCTGGAGGATTTGTTAAAAAAACTGAGGCAGAGACTAGGTCTCTTCTTCAGGTTAAACTGCCTACTAACTACAGAGGCCAAGAGACAGCTGGTTCAGTCTACGCTCCTTTCCCTAATTGATTATGCTGACTTTATATACAGCCAATGCGCTACTTCATGTCTCAGTAAATTTGACATACTTTACCACAGAGCCCTGTGCTTCATAACTGGTCTCTCCTTCTCCACCCAACACTGCTCTTTATATGTGGCCATAGGTTGGACCTCCCTACACTACGGACAAAATAAAAATGCAGCTCTCTGGACATACAGAGCTATCACTGGCAAACTTCCGCAGTACATTGTTGATTGCCTGACTCTGAATTTGCCTGGAACCTATGCCCTAAGAAGCTGTTCACTGATTTCTCTGAAAGTGCCCGAAGCCCTAACACATTTTGGGAGAGCTGCCATAGGATTCGTTCTACCGTCACTCTGGAATGTGCTACAGAAATCACTGAAACTGAGAGCTCCTGTTAGTATTACTGTGTTTAAGTCCTTTTTACTCAAAATATATTGCTAGAAGCCTGCAACTGCTTCCAACGATCCTAGCTCTGGAATGTGCTACAGAAATCACTGAAACTGAGGACTGCTGTTAGTCTCACTGTGTTTAAGACCTTATACTCAAAATACATAACAGAAGCCTGCAACTGCTTCCAATGATCCTAGCTTACTTACCCCCCCTTCCACATCCTCCCTGCTTTTCCCATCCTCCTTCCTTCTTGTATCAGTGCATAACTTGTCCCTGAGCCACCTACTTATCTACCTCCCTAAATCTCACCTTCCCTCACCCACCTATTCCTTGTATACCCACAGCATCTAATTCCTTCGCTCCTAGTATTATCCCAGTTCCAGACACCCCCCCCACTGGCTGCCCACTTTTCCCGTCATATGTCCCCCCCTTGATACGCCTGGGTCTTTTTAAACTGACTATGTATGTCTCTTTGCTTGTAGCATCCACTTCAACTAATCTCTTCGCTGGGCTATAATGCCTTTACCTTACAGGAATACTAAAACATGTATGTTGTTGTATCAGGTATAAATTTTTATTGACTTGCTACCCTATTGTTATGTGTACCTTTACCAACTGTCTTTTACCTGAACCCAAATGTATTTTTACTTATCCTGTCTATTGCAGACCTACCTGTACTGTTGTACTCTTGCATCTACTGTCTATTTGTCTGTATATAAATGCATTGTTACTTGACTTGTGTAATGCAGGTCCACCTTGTAAATGAGCTTGCTCAATGGTGTTTGCCTGGATAAATAAAGAATTTGATTGATTGATTGATTGATTGATCCTTGAGACCATGCTCCTCTAGATATTCTACCAACCTTTTCTTAAGTATGGTCTCCATGAGCTTGTATATGATTGAGGTCAGACTGACTGGTCTATAATTCCCTGGAACATCTTTGAGACCGCTTTTGTGGAGGGGCACTACATGTGCTGTTCTCCAGTCCTGTGGTACCACATCTGACTCCAGTGAACTATTAAATAGGCCTGACAGTGGCTCTGCCAGCTCCTCAGCCAGTTCCCTTAGTACCCTTGAATGTACTCTGTCCAGGCATGGCAATTTGTCCACCTTCAATGCTAGCAGCCCCTCCCTCACTCTATCCTCCTCTATCACTTCATCTATATTACCCTCCCCCACAGCTCCTCTTCTCCTTCCTGAAGGCGCTGGTCCATCCTTCTCCCTGGTGAAGAAAGAAAAGAAGTATTCATTTAGTATCTCTGTTTTTCCCATTATCCTCTACCCACTCCTCCCCTTTCTTAAGCCTAACAGTCCTGTACTTTTTGTCCCTTTTCTCACTTATATAGCAGAAGAAGACCTTCTCCCCCTTCTTAATTCCTTCAGCTATATGCAGCTCCTTCAGTGCCTTAGCTTGTCAGACTTCCTTACTTGCCTCATTAGTGAACCTTAGATAATTTTAGCAATCCACCTGTCTCTCTTGGTCTTCCTGCATTTCCCATAGACTAAACTCTTTTCCCTTACTGCCTGGGGGACTCCAGAACTGAACACGCAGGGTGCTTTGGCCCTTGTGTTCCCCCCCAAGCCTAACACACTCCTCTGTGTCAACCAATATTCCTTCCTTAATGAAGAACCACCATTGGTCCACCTCAGATCAGTTCTACTCTCTACTAGGTGGCTCCTTAGCACTTCGCCCATCTTCCTGAAGTCCAAACACCTAAAATCCAAGATGTTGGTCTTAGTCGGGCCATTCATTGTCAGGATCTTTCATACTGTCTGGGCCTAGTAGCTAAGGATTGTTTCTACAACGGAAGGCAATTAAAAGGTAAACAATACAAAACCACCAGAAGGGGTCACTGTTTAGCCAAAGGGTAGTAGGAATCTGGAATTCACTCTCAGAAGCAGTACTATCAAGTAAGACAATCTAAACATTTAAGGGTACGCCTGGATAAACACATCACAGAAGGTGGTATGATAGGCTATAACCATTGAGAAATGGCAAGCATATTAAAGTTTTATATAGTCAAGCTTTGCTCATAAAATGTCCTGTTTCCTATGACTGTAGCCTCACTAAAGTAAAACTGCACACACGACTCTACATTTAGCGTACTGGTGATAGAAGCTTCCATGACAACCATGCTTCTTGTGTACCTACTATGACTATGGAATTTGCATGATACCAAAGTTTAAAAAACTACTCTGATATCCATTTACAGTGAATGCCTCACTTTGTTTTATCTCTGATCTATTGAAGGGGAGACATTAAATCATGTCCAATCTCCCATAATTGCACAAAGTCAGTTACAATGCTAATATGACATTTCAATGCAGAGAAGTGTTTACTTTGGCAGCTGTCACAGGCATTTGCCAACAACCATCATTGAGCTAATATGAATACCAAACCTGTCAGATGGTGAGTGGACTATTGTTAGCTGAAATCCAACAATTCTGTGTGTGCAAAAATGAAGAAACCCTGCTATACATTTACAAACAGTGGAGAATTGCTATAAAAGTAATAAGGTACTCCAAGGAGTTAAAGCAATCATCAGTTAACCACCCCAGGGGTATGTGGCACTAGGTTACACCTTGTGCTGCCTTACACCCCTAAGATGTGATTACAAGATGATTACTGTAACCGCTAGTCATATCCCATTACTTAATTAGTGACCTAATGAGCAAGAGCTGTGCAGAGAGATTGGATACACTCAGGCTGTTTAATCCAGAGAAGAGAAGCTGAGAGAAGACACAATCACTGAATTTTTTTTGTTTTTCCATTCTCCTTTTGTAAGCCCTCTTCCACAATGGCACCTTAGCCCTCAACGCCACCTACCAAGGCTGCCTCCTGAGCTACCTCGTAGCCTTGGAGAACCCTCAGGCAGGTTTGGGAGGGGGAGGTTCCCCAAAATATATGAGCATATTTGGTTCAGTCTGGTGGCCCACCCAGTTGAGATTGAGAGCCTGATTTATAGGGCTTGCTAGCCCCAATGCTAGGGCCATTTTCTTGACTTTCTCCTCTTTCCACCTAAGGTAGTGCAATGATCGTGTCATGACATATGCATGCACACAGGAGTGCGTGTGCATTGATGCTGGCATCCATCACTTCCTCCAGTGTGTGCTCCTCCAGCCTGCACTACCACCTGTGATCACCCAGGTGGCAGTGCTGGGGTGGAGAAACAGACCACCCTCTGCGGAGGAGGAAATCATCCTCTTGGATGCTTGATCCTCCTCCTCCTCCTAGCTGGTCCCCAACAAACTGAGATCACTCCTGATCCTGGGTCGCTAGGTCATGACTGGCAGTGCTACCGCTGTGCTGACAGGCTGGCTTTGATCACTAAACTATGAATACTAAAAGGGATAGACAGACAGGAGTATTGTACACAGATGTTTGAGATGTTGAGTAAGTGCTATATCATAATAAAACTTATACCCTGTCCCTGTCTGTTGCTGGATTGCTGTTAAAATGCTCTTCCTGCAGGCCCGGTGGCGCTGAGGGTTGAGGCGCTGGACGCCACACCTTGCGCCACGCCGGCGACCCGTGTTCGGGAATGGGCACGGGTTGCCGGGGGTTGGCGGGGCGGAGATGGATTGAGCGTCCGGAGGACTGCTCTCCATCTCTGGGTGGGGATTTAGTCGGCCGGTGCTTGTCTGACCCCTAGCGGAGGCTGGGGGGACTGACAGCACGTAGCCGCAAGACTAGGGGAGGGCGGGACGTGGCTGACACTCTACTAGTGCGTGCGGGAGCGTCGCAGCGCCTACTCAGTCGCTGGCGTCATTACTGCGCCATGGCCCGCTGTCGAGGGGGGACAAAAAAATGGGCCCGAAGCACCACGTCGCTCCCTGGTGCCATTCTGGAGGACGCCTCCTGGCATGGATCCGTTGTGGTGGGTCGAGTCACTCCTCACCACCCTGCCGCAAAGGGTAAGTCACGGGGTGCGGAAGGGAGGGGGTCTCATGTCCGGGAATGGCACCGGGGGAACGGCGGAGTGCGGGGGGGTAGCCAGAGCTCGGAAAAAGTAATACCCAAAAAAAAAAATGCTCTTCCCAGCATTTGAGTACGATGATGCAGTTTATAGTGCTGCCTCCAAACCCAGCCACCAAAACAGAACCTCTGAGTCACTTATTCTATTATTCTGCTCTTGATTGCCCTCCCCATACCCACAACTGTTTTTTACATTACTCCCCCTCTCTCGTCCCTCCCTAGATAATAGGTACTTCACTTACTTTGTAGCCCTTCTTATACCGTTGTTATGGTGCCATAGTGTGGATGCAGCAGCAAGGGCATGAGTGATAGGGGTGATCTGGATTTCAGATCATCCCACACTCATGCCCTCTTGGGTGTCCGACAACTTTGTGCTCCTTTCACAGTATGCTTCCCTATCCGCCCCTCCCCCGCAGATTGTTACATTTATTTTGGGGAGTGCAGGGGTAAAGCCCCCCATATTGGGGGCGCAAAGCCCTCCACAAAAACTAAGTTTTTCTCAGGACAGTCCAGTGGCACTGTCAGTTTAGGGTGCCGGAATGCTGCCCACGATTATTCCGAGTGGCATAATTCCAGCCCTTAAATAAGGAACACTTATGGGCTCATGCCTTCTTGTTCCTATTTCTACCTTAGTATGAATCTTAGTATGAACTTTGCCCAGATTGCCCATGCATCATCATGAGTAAACCATGTCCCTTATCTCTAAATTCTGGTATCATTCCCTCCCCCTGCTACATTAAATCTCTCCTTATCAGTCACCCTCAGAAACTCTAAGTTCCCCTTTTCTTGTCCCAGGACTTTAGAGGAGCAGGATGCCTTCTCCTACAAGATCCCTCATCTCTGATCTAGCCCTCCTCTCCTCAGCTCTGAAAATTATACTGTAGATACATGCTGTTGTTATGAATTACCCCCTTGGGTTTTGAACTCTGAGATAGTCACAAGATTTTAATCCCATTACTGGGTAGACTGCTCTACCTATCTACCACCGGCTCTATGAAGAAATACTTCCTGATGTCCTTTCTGAACTGCACCCTTCCAGTTTAGAACTGTGCCCCCAGTGGGTGTGCCATTCATTTACTTAAATAGCTCAGTGAAATTGTACCTATTATATCCTTGCACATATTCATATATTTCTAACATTTCATTTCATTTATTTATTTGTCGGATAGTTACAATGGAATACATTCCTTTTTCAGGTATGACCCAAGGTCATAATACCTAAGATACAACGCAAGACAAAAAAATACAATAATAGAAGCTATAAAACTTCTATGTCAAACAGAAGTACAATACAAATTATTACTGCACAAGTTGTAAAAACACTCACATTTAAACAGTCCTTTAAAGTAAGATAATAAAGTTGAAAAAGCATTACAAGTGGATAAACATCTAATCTGGGATGGTATTTCATTCCAAGTAGAAGCTGCAGAAAAGGCAAAAGTGTGTTTTCCACTTTGTGTACGTATCAAAGGAACACTCAGGGGAAGGTGGTTCTCTGAGGAAAGGGAAGCGAAATTGGACTTGTACTGCTTAAGTCAATTATATAAACCAGGTAGAGTTCCTGCCCCTCTGATCTTATAAACAAAGTGGGACAGAACCAAATTAAAATTCAGAGAGACTGGAAGCTACTCCAGTTTTTGAAGTATTTCACAATGCTGTAACTTTTTAGGGGCCACTAATGCAAACTTTTTTATTCTTTGTATTATGACTGACTTCTTGGTCAAGGTACTTTACTAGTGGCAATAGGTTTGGATTAACAATTCCCAGTCTGGATTCTGATGTTAGGAAATTTCGAATCCTATATAACATTGAGATTTTTGCATGAACTTTCAATGTGATTATTTCTATATGGGGACCAAAATTCAAAGTAGGATCTAAAATGACCCCTAGATATTTAAAGAAATCATACTCCCCCTTTCCCATCCTGTCCCCATGAGAGTACATGTTTAGATTGTCCAATCTTTCCTTATACTGTACATAGAATCATAGAAGGAGTTCCATGTTCTTTAGACGTTAGTCCTGTAATGAACTTGCCACCATTATGTTTAATGGTGGTAAATAAACTTTCTCTCTTCCATATGTGTGTCTAGTCTTTTCTTAAAGGTTTCCATATTTTCACATTCAACTAAAACTACACTTAGGAAGTATATTCCATAATGTAATAATTATTTGATTATACCATTTATTCCTTTTATGAGTCTTATTCACTTGTCCTTTGAATTTACACGTATGTGACCTAGCATTTTTGATGTTAGGACTATGTTTTTCTAGTCCTAATGTTTCTAAAAGAGCATCATTATGATATGATTTAAAGGCAAGGTATAGATCTCCCCTGATCTGCCTATATTCCATACAATACAGGTTTAATTCCTTTAATCTTGTGCCATAAGGTTCATTATTCAAGTTTTTAACATTTTTGTTAATCTCCTCTGATCTTTTTCAATTTTACTTTTACCTTCAATTGTGTAAGGAGTGCACAATGGAGAACAATACTCCAGGTGTGGTCTAATCAAAGAAGTGTATAAAGGAATGATTACATTAGGATCTCTGCTTTTTATGTTCCTGAGAATAAAATGATAGATTCCATAACATTTTTTGGTGATTATATTTATGTGTTTGTCAAACTTGAGATCAGGCATTATGTGTACACCAAGGTCTTTACATGCTTGGTTTTGTGTAAGTGTGTACCATTTAATGTGTAATCATAGCAGGAGTTATTTCTACCTAAATGCATCACTTTACATTTAGCCTAGTTGAAAATGAGTTTGTGATCATTGACCAATTTTGCAAGCTGATCCAGATTTTGTTGGAATAGTTTGGCAGAATCTAGATCTGTAACTACACCTCCAACTTTACATCCATGTGCCAGTTGCTGCTTGCATTGTTGATACTAATATGTAAGATAACATGGATCCATGAACAGAACCCTGTGGTACACCACTGCTTACTGGTCCCCAATCAGACATATACCCTCTTATTGCAACTTTTTGCTTTCTATCATCCAACCATGATTTTATCCAACTAATAATATTGGGGTGTAGTTGAAGTTTGATTAATTCTTCAATTAATATTTTGTGGGAAACTTTGTCAAAGGCCTTTGAAAAATCTAAAAAGACCACATCCACAGATATTCCCTTATCCAGTACAGCACTCACTGGCTCAAAGAAAGTTATCAGATTAGTCAAGCAAGATCTTCCTTTGAAAAAAGCCATGCTGTGTTGGATCTTTGTGTCCAATCTGTTGTAGATGTTTGGAAATGCATTTTTGTAGTAGTCTTTCTAGTACTTTTCCTAAGACGGATGTTAAACTAATGGGTCTATAGTTCTTAATGTCTTGTCTATCCCCACCCTTAAAAATAGGGGTGACTAGGGCCTTATTCCATTCCCTTATTGTTTTACCCTCATTCAATGAGACATTAAAAAGCAATGTAATAGGTCCTGACAATTGAGTTGTTAATTCCTTTAAAAATGTTGGTGCCGGCCTATCAGTGCAGCAGTTGGATTTCCATTTGCGACGCCAGTGACCCGGGTTCAGGAATGGACCCAGGAGCTGAAGGGCGGCCGGGAGAGAAGGCTTGAGCATCCGAAGACTGCTCACCTTCCTTTGGGGGAGGAGGGTGGGGACCCGATGCTTGCTGACTTCTGGCAGATGCTGGGAGTACAGCAATGCACTGGGTCCCATTGACCGAGGGGGGCATGGGGAATATCAGAGTATGCCTTTACGTTGTGGTACACCACGCCCCCAGGGAGCAAAAAGTGAAAAGTGCTCCATGGCAGACCAGATGATGTTCACCGGCTCCCACTGCCACCCAGCCTCCAATGCAGCATAGATCCACCTTAGCAGCACCCGGGTCAAGTAGTAGTGTGTGTGTGTGCTGGCCAACCCCCACCGGTGCCTATCTCCCTCAGAGGATGGGAACTCAGCTGGCAATGGGTTATGCCAGTTTACCTGGGGGGCTGCAATGTGGGGAGGTGGTAGCTGGCATCGGGGCAGGGGTGCCAGCGGGGATCTAGGTGGCCCAAATGAGTGGCTGACCAGGAACAGGGAAGTGCACAAAAATAAAATTGGGGGATGATACCATCAGGTCCTGCTAAGCTTGTGGTTTTGATATTTTTGATAACTTCTATTACTTCTGTTTGTGAAAAAGTAAGACAATCTCCAGCTTGCCATCTTACCCTGCTGCCTCTGGATCATTTTCATAGTGTTCTTTTATTCTCACACTACTCATGTCTGCAACTGTAAGCAACTCCCTCAGGCTATGCTCACTGTACTATCCTCCTAACCGCTATGTTTTTCCAGTCCCCCTCCTGTGCCAACTCACCCCTTATCTTTTTCTTCCTCTCTTTCTGTTGCACACACCTCAACTCTTGGTCCCCTTGGTTATGCCTAGACCTGCATCTTTGTCCCAGAAGTCATGGAAATCATGGATTCCATTAGGTTTTCCATTTATATGAAACTCGTGATTTTTTCACATCTTCCATGATAATGTGATTTTTAGCAATTCTCATGAAAACACCTTAGCTGGTAGTATTTACAAATAACAGATGCAATATTTTTGTCTCACTGTCGCAATGAACTTGGTCCTCAGTCAGCCCCAGTGTGGGATTCATGGGCTTGCCTGTGAGCTCTGGACTCTGAGAAGGCAGCAAAATGTGCTGCTTCCTGCTAATAGACCAGATACTTAAATATTTCTCTAAAACATGAAAACATTTGCTGGTATGTTTGCACAAATACATGTCAAAATAGAAGTAACATGTTTAGAACACAATGGATACATAACTTTTTATTACCTTTACTATGATTTCCATGATTGCTGTCATTTTGACCATGACAATACTGTACCATGATTTTTTCAAACTTTCCATGACAAAATTATAGCCCTAGTTACTGCATACCTCTCCTTTTACCAGTTTATCATACTAACAGTTGTTTTCTGCTCACAGTCAGACTCCCCTAACCCCTAACTATAATTTATTTTGTTTAGACACTAGTTCATAATATTTAAGTGATTATGGCATCAGTTTTGCCTTTTTGTTTATCTTACACCTTTTCCCTGAGGATGTACCACGAGACAAGTAGTTTCAGCTCAGTGTGCCCTCCAGGCCAAATATTCTAGATAAATAAATAAATCATCATGCCCCCATTACTTTAGCATCCTTCACAGAGCCATGGGCATGGATTTAGGACAACTGCATCAGCACATGTGCAGTATATGAACATTGGAGGTATTGTAACAGAAGATAGGGCTGTTCTTGTATTCCCTGGACCATGCTTGAAAAAAGAGTGTAAACAATAATGTATTCTTCTGAAGAGAAATTTAAAATAAATAATAAATAAATGTACTGTTTTATTGATAGATGGGATGCAGACTAGGAGATGCAGGCAATCTGCTATTCTTTTTGACAAGTGTCAAGGGAATCTTTATTTTCCACCTGGACAAAACACTGGAAATGGCTGAGGAGGCACCAGTTTGACTCCCTGTTTAAAGGACAGTGCCTTAAACAGTGCAGCATCCTCTGTGAAAGCAGTGTCAGTGCTGGGTATAAGCCCAAATTGCCAGTTTGGAGCATAGACCCAAAACCTCCTGACCCAGAAGTGAGTGTGTGTTACCAGTGAGCCACAGTGGCACAAAAAAAAAAGCTATCAAGGAGCAGAGGTGGGAGAGAAATATAGAATAGTGACTGGGAAAACATGCACAACAGAGCTATGATTTCATCATGGGATTCTAATGATGTCACAAACCACAAGAGTGAAGCTCAAGTGTTCTGATGTCATCGGAATCCCAAAATAGAATAATAGTTCTGCTGTGCTTTTTTTTTCTCTGGGTCATTATTTTTTAAGGTGTATGATGAAGCTGTTAAATTTTTCAATAAAAATGTTTGTTTGTAGACCAGACAGTGTATGGGGAAAAAACAAATAAAAGTCTTCAAGTTTACTTATTTAGTTTTTTTTTTTTATCTTGAAAAGAGGGCTAGACAGTATTTTCTATTTTCAGCCTCCTTAGGGAAGGGGTATGTACAAATGCAAACCAACTGAAATTGAACAAGATTAAGCTGTTGGTTGGATTTTAGTGTGTGGGAGAAATTTGGCCAAGACACCGGAGAAATGTTCGTATCCTTTCCGGGAAGTACCATGGTATTCTTAACATACACCTAAACAACCACCAAAAAAGGTGGACAGGACCTCAGTTTAGCATCTGTCTGAAGGATGGCACATCCTGACAGTACAGCATCCCCTTAGTACTGCCTGGATTACCAGCATGTATGGTATGAACCCAATCCTAGTGTGGGACTAGAATTCACAATCTTCTGGCTCAGAGGTGGGTCTGCTACCAACTGGTCACACAAACACCTACATTCTAAAGTTATAAAATGTTAAAATTACCTGCAGGAACACACAGAAGGAAAAACACAATGCTTACATGTAGACTTTAAGAATTTGTAGAATGCTGATGCTCTCTCAATTTGCAGAATTGTGTGAAATTCTGATAATCTAGCAATTGCCTGCTGTATGATTTTGACTGGCTAAGTTGCCAATTCAGAACAGCAAGTCACTCCCACATACAACATATAGCTGGTAACTGTAAGCCATGCAGAACAAAATGTTCAGAATGTTTCATCATATATGTAAGTAATACAGTGGTGCCAGAATGGTTTGAAAAGTGGTAGGGCCAAGGATGTTAGGGGTAAATTTTCTCCTATTAAATATATTACTGTGATAGCAAAAAGTAATAGGGCCACTTATAAAAGTGGTAGGGCCATGGCCCTAGTGCCCCCCCCTCCGGCACCTATGAGTAATAAACCACAACAGAACCTGAGTAGCTGGCACCCACCACAGGCCTGGAATCCTGTATCATGGACTTTCAAATCCACAATAAATCCACACTGGATTTCCACACTAGATATCCCTGCTTCCTTTTTCATAAATGATTGTGAGCATCCTGAATGGTGCAAAAATGCAATCTTTATTGGTACAATCTTGTAAAGTAGAAAAGGTATGAAAACAGGATAAAAACGTCCCTCAGACAACAGCTCCCAAGCAGCTGGTTGGTTAGTCAGCTAACATGTTTTGCATTGATTCATGCTTTTTCAAAGCCTACCACTCCCCAGTATTCACTTAAATAGTGTGCTGCTTAAAGGACAGTTCATATAATGATCATTTATGAATTGAGTTCATTCATACTCAGCAGTCACTAGTAATGGGCAAAGTTAAAAACGTGTTCTTAAAAATACTTCTGTTTAACAATAATCATGAGTGTAGTGCACACCATAAATATATTCATACATCTAATTGGCACCTATTCACTCAAGATCCATTTGTGCAGAGTTTAAAGTCCAAAGACAACAAAACTCAACAACAGTCTCTCGAAACATTGGTGCAGTAATCTGAAAAACACAATGAACTAGGAAAAAATAAATAAAAAGACCTTTTAGACCATAACCTGTAGTGTAATTAATTTTACAGAACATCATTACTTTTTCTTTAAAAATGGCTTGATTTCCAACCTGCTGTTCAAATCATGCCATTCCATTGCATTGAATGTGAATATCCAAAACTGTTCCCTCTGCATGAGGAAATTATTAAAATTACCTCCCCTCTGTGACCATGTGGGCTTCTCAATGCTTGTGAACGTAAAGTTATGTTTCTTTCTGTCTCCTGATTTTAACATGATTAGCAAGGGCATTTGTGACATCGCCATTTTCTATAGCCCTTAAATGTTTACCAGTCCTGACCTTAAAGGCTCTCTTGGTTTTTCAAAAGTGAAAACTCCCACACCTGCATTCTGCCAGATACACAACACCACCTGTACTGCAAGAAATGAACCCTTTCACTTCAGTGTCCCTGCCAGTGATGGGGTTTCTGAATGTTTTTGTACATGTCACTCTTTCACAATATCTACAGTTACCACATTTGTTTGTGCCATTTGTTCTATCTGGCAACCACATATGGGGCCTCTCAATGGGTAGCATAGAGTGCACCACAGGGCCCTTTATCATTCTACCCCTCCCATAAACCATTTTGGGGGTGTCACTGACAACATCTGCCAATGCTCTGTCTAACTTTACTATATGCCAGTTTTTTCTAATGATATTGGCAATTTTGTATGACCGAGGGTAAAAAGTACTTACAAATGTTATTCGTGGGTCCACATTGATTTTCTTCAGTCTATCCTCCAGTAGGACATTTCCAGGCATTTCCCCCACTGTGTCTCTAGCTTGTGATACCAATTCCATATCATATCCCCTTTCTAATAATCTTTCACACATCTCATCAGCTCTCTTATTAAATGTTTCCTCAGTGGTGCAGTTCCTTCTTGTTTGTATGAACTGCCCTTTTGGTATGGCCCTGATTACATGTAATGAATGGCTACCGCTGGCCAATAACAGTGTATTTCTGTCAGTACTCTTTCTAAATAAATTCGTGTCTACCGCTCCCTTCTCATCTTCTTAACAATATTGGCCTTTCATTAAGATAAAATTACAGAGCTTTAACACCATCTTCATGAGGTATTTTTGTATACAGTGATGTGACGTCTAGCGTCACCAACATACACTCTTCCTCAATAGCCAGATCATCCAGTATTCTAAGTATTTTCCCTGTATCCTTTACATAGGATGGTACATTTTTCACTAAATTGGATATATAATAATCCACAAATCTTGGTAATAGTTCAGTCAAGGAGTCATTCCCGGATACAATAGGGCACCCAGGAGGGTTAGCAAGATTCTTATGTATCTTGGAAAGGTAATAAAATGTGGCCCTGATCAGATATTCTACTCAGAGGTAGTCAATTACTTGCTGTGGTAATAATTCATGATCTTTAAAAAAAATCCAAGTATTTGTCTAGTTCCCCTTTAAATCTCCCAGTGGGATCATTACTGAATTTTTTATAAAAATCATCATTATTCAGTTGCTTATAGACTTCACAATCATAATCTTCACTATTTAGAACAACCATTGCGCCCCCCCGTCCGTTGGCTTTATAGTAAGCTGTCTATTATCCCCCAAATTTTTAAGTGCCAGACACTCTTCTTTATTCAGATTATAATGAAAATTGTTGTGAGTATTCTCATTTAGTGTTTTTGTCTCATTCTCACAACTCTTGACAAATGTCTATAGAGACGAAGACATTGGAGGGCAAAACGTAGAGTGCGGTCTAAATCCATAGTTAGTATCAGAACAGTTATTTATTACCTCAATGCCCAAGGTCTGAATTTGTGTAAATCCCCCACAGTTTCAAATGCTTTGATATTACATGTAGGTATAAAGCCAAATCCCTTACTGAGAACTGAAATTTCCATTTTGTTCAATGGGTGTTTGGAGAAGTTAATAATGTTCACTGCCGAGCTCTCCTTCTGCTTCGTCTCCCTCTTCACATTCTCCCCTTGGCATTGCCTCTTCTTCCATCCCCTCTTCCTCCCACCTCTCCATGTTCTTTTGTATTTTGTGGGGGCCACCTCATGATTCATTGGTTTCTCCATGGAATCACAGGTTGGGGGATGGGGGGGCATAGCTACACATATCTCCTCTTCTCCTAAAAAAAATCCATATCTAAATTGTACTGTTCTGTTTCCCCCTGAGATGGCAAAACTGCAGCTTAGACACTATAACTTGTATCACTTATTGCTGCTTCCTGTGAGTTAGTGCCACTGTTTTGTTGCTCCAGCAGAAAATTCGGCCCAACGATAATCTCTTTCATCATGTTCAAATTTGTTTTTTTTGATCCCCTTAATTCTCTCTGACAAATCTTCGAGCAACACGACTAATATTTTGCCATTTGACAAATTGCAGCATATCAGTCTGAGGGTCAGAAAGGAATATGTTGAGTTAATCTTAGCTGAAAATCTGGTTATTCAACAGGAAACAGAAAGTGAACTGACCATTAGAGAGGAGGCATTAAAGGGATTTTCAAGCTTCCCATAATATGACGTGTTGCTTGAAGATTTTTCAGAGAGAATTAAGAAATACTATGTTTGACAGAAATGAAAAAATCAACCACGAATCTGTGCTGAAGGGAAGGCAAGTTTGAATGCTTTGATAGCTGCTTGTTCATAGTCGAGAATTATACTTTCTGGTCTCAGGTTAGGGCAGAGGCACAGAAACTCAGTGAAGACACGATTGTATGATGTGGTGGTTCGGTTTGCCATTAAGATATAAATGAAAGGTACTACAGTGTTGTTTCATATGCCATGAACAGTATAGAATTGTTGGAATATAGTAGGGCAACATTTAAATGTACCATCTGAAAACCAGTGATTCGAGTTTTTCAAGTGTTCCAGATCCAGAGAGGTGCTAAAAATAAGTACTCTGTCTGGCACAGGCCCAGAATCGAAGAGAAGAAACGTTTCATTTTTATTGTAACGCATAAGTCTGCAGTTAGCTCAAGTGATGCTGCATCCTTTGGTTTTGGGGGTGGACAGGCAGCAGCCCTGTGTGTGCTTCTTCTTACAGTTTGCTTAATGAGAGGCATCGCGGGGAGTTGGGATGCTACAGAGGGGCACAGTTGTGTGACAGTTCCTGCAACAATTTTGGTGGGTTGTTTCACTACTCATTGCAGCCTTATCCTTCATCCCAGCAACAGCTTCTTTAACAGAGACAACTGCTGGATCGGGGACATGATTGTGCTCACCAATTTTCTTCAGCACAATTTCCCCATTTAAATGTATTCGGGCAGTGCAATGACCCTTATTATACTCAAGGCATTTGTAATATGCCTCTGCAGCTGTAGCTCTTTCACGGCTATACAGAAAGCGATTTAGCAGGGCAAGCTCTCCACCCTTCTGACTTTTCACTTTCACTGACGATGGCATGTTTGCTAATTGGGTGTAACTATGAGTGACATTTATGCATTAGTCAATTGCACTGCTAGATGATGCTATATAAGCCATGCGCTTTTATCCTACGTGCTATTTCATACACACGCTAAGAAGTTCACACTACTTGCGTTATTGTGAATGCAATATTTTCATACTATACCTGTTGCTCCTTCCTTAAGGCATGGAAACAACCCAGAAAGCACCTTTTTTCATGGTAACTTGTCAGAAATTTTCACTCAAATGTCATCAAAGGCAGCTGTGCACACTCTAGGACCTTCAGGGGATTGCCCCTTGGATCCACTGAACTGGCAGTCCCTCTCACTGCCCCGGAGTGAAATCAAGGAATCCTGCTGAAAAAGGTCTCCACCACTTTACTGACAACTGTAAATTTAATCCAAACTAGGGTGAGAAACACATGACTCCCTATAACAGAGCCCCGACTGGCAGACCTCCTACCACTCTGAATTTCAAACTCAGACTAATTGAACATTCTAAAATTTCCCCTGAGCTGCTAACTCAAAAATGGTTAAGCTGCTGAGAGAGTTCTAAATGACATAATCATCCTCCCTCAGGCTAGCTGAGTAAGCAATGATGCTATTATGTAGAAAGCCGCTAATGAGCTCCCTACCAGCTGCCTTTTCTACCTGCCTAACACTAGCACTAATGGGAGTCTAGTAACCCCAGGGGACTGGGTGGTTACAATGGTCAGCAAACAAACACCAGGGGCATAGTAAGGCATGAGGCCACATATTTCTTTGATGTCCTGCAACCAGGTACTCAGGACTAGTTTTTAGCCATGTGTTAGATACTTCTAATGCATGGCTAATGATCAATCAGAATCGCCAAACTCCTTTCTCCATTAATTTGTGTATGTAAGTAAAAAGAGGCTTATGGGGAGAATTACATTTTTTTCTGGAGGAAGATTCAAGAAAATAAACTAATATGTGCAATTTACATTTCAGACCCTGACTTTGCTTTACAAATGTGACTTCTGCCAGCTCTAGCATATGTACCAGTGGATGAAGTAATAAAAACATTTGAAGAGCTTATTACAACACCTTTCTGCCAAAGTAATGTCAAATTACTGACCCCAGTGATTAACTATTTCGAGGATACCTGGCTGGGATGCCCATTGGCAAGAGGTGGTCACAGATGACCTATGTTTGAGATTAAAATGTGGAACTGCTATGATGCGGTGGAGGATGGCATCGCACGCACTACAAACTCTGTTGAAGTTTGGCACCGTACGTTTAATCATTTTCTCAGTGCACATTATCCTTCCATATGGAAGTTCCTCCAGTGCCTCAGAGAGGAACAATACTACAGCACTGTTGTGATTGAGCAGTTAATTGCAGGAACGGCAAGCACAGACATGAAAAAAAAATATAAAGACACTGCAAAGCAAATCGCTATAATCGTTGAACAGTTTATCGTGCGTCCCAAAATTGAGTATCTCCGTGGGATCGCATATGATTTTCAGCTACAGGCCTGAAGGTGCACATGAACACTGTGTAACATGCAGCTAAAGACTACATGAATTGAATACATTTTTTTTTTGAATTGCCACTGGGTGAATACATGGGTAGAATCAGTATTAACCTGATAAATTTTTCACTTGTAGTTTGAAACAAACAAACAAAAAGAATAAAACTTAATCGCATTACCTTCTGATCACAGTGAGTCTTTGAACTGCATGCATGGTGGTCATATGATGTGTATAAGGAACTAACAGCTACAACATCATTTCAAGGGGAACAATTAGGTGGTAGGATAAATTTCACACAACACAAATAGAAGTCCCCAGGACAGCATGAGGCAAAACATAGACAGACAATGGCAGATGATTTTCAGTCCATGTAAGTGGATCTATTCATAAATTTTGAAAAAAAAACACTGTTTTGCCACACGCTGTAATGCTAAGATGCTATATTACAAGCGCGATTATATGTGCGCTAAAAAGACTCACGCTTTTCCGGATGCGTGATATTGACAGTAAACTATAGCAACAGATATGTGAGTACAGACTGGAGACAAGTTCTCAATTTAGGAGGTTGTCTCAGGTATGTGTGCCCAAGATAAGGCTAGATCACACTGGCCAGGACTCCTGTTCACCTAAGTGTATTAATTTGAAGTAAGGTTTGGAGTCTTTAGTAATTCAGTGGGGATTGAAGGTTTCTTTTTGTGTAACCCTGAAGGAATGGCAAAGACTGTCAACTAAGGAAAAGGATTTGAGGAACACCAACTGGAGTCTACAAGGCAGGGCTAACTGGTTCGTTGAAGGGTGCCAAGGTCCCTTGGGTAGATGCCAATGCCCAGGATGAAACTTAAATATGTGGCTCAGATCACGACATTTGCACTGTGAAATGTGTTTTGGAAATGGCTCAAGAATGTGGCACTGCCACGAGCATCCAAGTTGGGAAATGGAAATGTGTTTGAAAGTAACTCAAGTATGTGGTTTGCCCATGAGCACTTTGGGAAAGATAGATATAAATGTTTCTGTGGAAAACTGCTTAGCAAAGAGTTTCTGGAAAAGGAATGCACTTGTTTGCCATGACCAACCATTGGGGGTCCACTTGTGCTTTAGTAATGGGAGGGCTTGGCCCAAGGTTCAATGTGGGGAATAGAACCTCCCACAACCTCTGCTTAAGCCCTCCACTAATGCACCTCCCTTGCTTAGGGTGTGTTTTTTGTCAACCACCATCCCTTCCTCCTCCTCCTTCTCCAGCGCTCTTCTCACCCTTGTTCATGGACCTTCTATTCCCTACAAATTACTACCTACATACATACTACTCAGGGGTGGGAACAGAGTAAAGCCACAAAAAGTACAAGTTACACAAGCACTATATACCACATTGCTATTCCACAAACATTGAACATCTGTGAATAAAGCTATACTGCACAATCCCAGCTGCTGCATTGAACATTCTGATCATTGCTTTCTGTGTGGAGTTACTGGGGCCCCCTCAGCATTTAGGTCTAGCATACATCTAGCATCCTCTTCCCTGGGCCTGGTTGTAAATGTAAAGGTTCATTTTGGTAATTCTACCCCCACCCTCTTCCTTTAGATAATGAGCCTCGTATACACTCTAAAGATAGGGGTGGTACCAATCTGTGTATTTCTGCCAAAAGTAAATGGTATGCCATATGTGGGTGCTAGTTCTTTTAATTTGGATGCCAACTTGCCAAAAGTAGCGTGGGGGTTACACCATAAAACATCCCCCCATCCATACCTGTATACTAGGGAAATCTGTGCTTTTTAATCTGCTACAGAAAAAATCAAAACCATGGCTCCATCTAAGACCTTCTGCTGTGGGAGTATGGGGCTCAATATTCTGCCAGTAGAACTGAGCAGAGATTTGAATTTTTGTATTTCATCAACAGTAAAGATCCCATCTATTAAATGTAGGAAAAAGAAAAGAAACAGGGTGGGGACACACAAGAAATAACATACAATAGAATGAGGAAAGGTGAGGAAACAGATAATTGGGGTGGGTTGGGGAAAATAAAGGGTTTAGGGTTAGTCACATTTGTTCTTGTGACTGAAGCACTTTTTAGAATTGTTGCTACACCCTTTTACTAATGTTAGTTAGCCCTCTGACCTCAAGACTTGCTTTTATGTGGCTTGTTTAGTTTATTTATGCTGTTATTTAATATTTATAAGTAGATGGCCTGCTTTCTCTATGATGATTTAATTGTGACTTATTTTTGATTGTTGTTGTACTACCTTGCTGGGTATTCTGCATTATACAATGGTCACAAAAGAAATCCTACAGTCACCCATGAAAGAGGTGCCAGCCTGCCACTGTCATGCCAATCTATAAAAAAGTCACTCCGACTCCCTCTTCTTACCAGCAAAGCTGTCATATTTCTTACTGGTAACTCGCATCCCGTTAGCCAGCAGCTGAAAAAAAATGCACACATTCTTCAAGCTTATCGACCACTCAGATATAGAACAAATGTTTCAGTCACTTGAAAACTCACAACCAGATACTTCTAATAGCCCTTACTTCCTCAAAATCTTTCTCGGGCTCTCAACCATCCACTGATACTGGCCAAAATCATTGCCACTGGAACAAACCTTCACCCGCCAGCAGCATCACTTCCTCCCGCAGCTCCCAAATCAAACTCCGCGATCCTCAACACGTGACTTCAACCATCCAATCCTGTGAGACAAAAAAGCATTGATGCTGCTGCCGGGTGAATGTCTTTTCCAGTGGCTGTAGTCTCAGCTGGTATCACTGGAGATCTGGGAGTCTGAGAAAGATTTTGAGTACATAAGTGTTCTGTGGGGCTATTAGAAGTATCCGATTGTGAGTTTTCAAGTGACCAAAACATTTCTCAACTTCACAATAACTGTGTGTGTCTGTGTTACAATTCATGCTATATCTATACTGTACGATCAACAAATATTTCATATTAACAACAGGCACTATTTTTTTAAGTGTAGGGATATTTCTAAAAAAACATTTTTTTTTTACAAAAAACTATTCATTTTATAAATACAATGATATACTGCACTCATGGTATAATCTCAATAAACCATGACATGGTGTGGGTTATGGAGGGATTTACCATGGCTGGCGAGGCTTTGACCACTTGGCCTGTGGCCTCATGACCAAACTACACCAGCCATAGTAATTCCCCCCATAACCCACACCCTCTTGTGGTTTATTGCTTAAATATATGCTATTTGTACTTGTTGCTCACTGACCCTTGACCCTATGTAACCTCTTGGGCCATGCCTATTGGCATTTTATTGTCTAGTGCACTTAATCAATCAACAAAAAGTAAATAAATAAAATAAATTAAAATATATATATATATATATATATACAGGTGCAGTCGCAACCCTATTGTTAGGGTCGTGTAGGCACTTCAATGTTAAACTCAAAATTCTTCACTTTAATAACTTTGCAACCATTCAACAGATTTACATGAAATTGGCATGCACCATCACCCAAGGCAGATCTCTGGATGTGGCAAGTTATGTTCTGGTCGGATGTGCAGTTTCCGAGTTCCAGATTGGTGAAAAAAGCATTTTGTCACTCATTGACTTTGCTGGGATTTTTCTTTGAACTTGCCTACAGCCCAGATGGTTTATTTTTTGGTCTGAAATTTTTAGGGCAGAAAGGGACACGCCCACAGATGTGCCTTTTTGCTATTCTGGTGAAGAAGTAATAAGGTGTTTCTAAGTTATTGTAATTTAAAACTTTGAAAAAATTATTTCTGAGCATGCTCAGTAAGCACTAAAAATAGTTGAAAGGAAAAAGGAATCCTGTTTCATATGGGAAAATTCATTTTTTGATTGCCGCAACCTTGTTTCACTTTTTTCTTAAAAAAAAAAATAATAAAGCCTCAAAAATGATATCCTGGAGAGAAACAACCATACCTAGCTGGCTGATTGGGACCCCATCAGGTGCAATCTGCACTTCAATGTATGAGATATGCCCTTGAAATATTTTTTATGTTCTATTATGAACTTTTTTCATGACCATGTGGTACAAAAAAGGAATCATTTTTTTGTATCATGAGTCATGAAAAAGGATCCAATTTCAGGCAGCTTTAGCTTCCATTACTAGTTTCCACTTTCTACCTCCCTAGTAATTCAGTCAGTGTCGCTGTTGGTCACTCCCAACCCCGAACCCACTGGGTGCCGTGATGAAGGTGATGGCTGTCATGGCAAAAGCAAACACTAATTTATTTTTTAAATGTAGGAATTTGGTTGGCAGCACAGCTGACATGAGTGACAGTGGTAAATCATGGTACTCTGAAGAGTGGATTGGGAATTGCTTCTATCCTGTGAATTCCTGCCATAGGCTTGGTTGCTCTCTCTTCTCGCTCGCCTTCATAGGCACATAGGCTGAACTGGAGCTGGGAGAGACAGGTACAGTGGATTCCACTTAAGCACACTTCGGATTAGTGCACATTTTGGTTTAGTGCACAGCTTTTCTGTTTTCCAATTTGTTTCATATAGGTTGCATGTTAAAAAGTTTGCTTGGGGGGTGCTAATGAGCACGATCGAGTAAGGACGCTTTCTCTCTCGCTCCTCAAACCACCAAGAAAATATACTATTAAAAATTACTTTTACCTCGCTTCAAAGTGCAAGAAAAGAGATTCTATACACAGGAGAAGACCATGGATGAGTATTTAACTCCTGGATCATCCAAAAGCACTCGTACTGCAGGGAAAAACCAACTAAAGCAGCCGCCAGCGGAACAGGTGGAAAATGCGGGGCCTATCTCGCTCTCTGCGGCTGAGGTCTGTGCTGTGGGCCAGGAAGTAACACAACAAGTTTTAGTGGCCCTGGAGCCCCGTCTAACCAGCATGGCATCAAACTTTGACCATAAACTCCAGGAACTTGTGGATCCGCATGCGTCACATGCAACAAGGCTAACAGAAATGGAGCAGAGAATATCCGACATCGAGGATGCCATGGCTCCAGTCCCTGAACTAATTGCTGCTCTGCAAAAAGAACTGGCTGATTTCAAAGAGCAATTTGACTACCAAGAGAATTATCGGAGGCGCCTGAACCTACGACTCCAGGGCTTGCCAGAGGGACTTGAGGGCACTGATGTTTTGGATTTCTGTGCTGGGACTCTACCTGAGATGCTGGGGCTGTCTCCCAAAAATGGGAAAGTAAAGCTTGAGAGGGCACATCGGGCAGTGGCTCCAAAACCCCCACCGGACCAACCACAGCAGCAGATAGTGATGCGGTTTTACAATTTTCAAGACGGGGAGCTGGTATTGAAAACTTGCAGAAATATACCTACTCTTCAGTATAAAGGGCATAAGTTGAGCTTGTTTCAAGATTACTCCAATCATCTATTGAAGAAGCCCTGGGCCTTTAACTCGTCGATGACACAGCTGTGAGAGGCCCAGACTGAATGCTTTTTACTGTACCCTGCAATTTTAAAGATCAAGCACGAAGGGGCTACTTACTCCTTTTGGGAGGTACAGAAAGTGGAGGTTTTCGTAAAAGACCTAAAGAAGAAAATGGGGTGAGGTGAATTGAGCTCTGGTTAAACATAGGACTCGTTGTTCAGCTTGATCGGTGCTTGGAACCGAACTTCGCATTGTGCTGGATTGTTAAGGTACTTTCCTGATTTGACTAGATGGGCCCACAGTTGCAAGTAGGCGGGAAGACGCCACCGCAACTTATTTCAGATGGCCTGGCTCCACCCTTAGAGTTGTGTTGTGTTGGAGTGTGAGACTAGCTTTGCCTGAACATGAACATATAATTTGAAGTGCTATTTCACCGTTTTTGGAAGTACATTGCCAGAATTGAGGGCCCGCTTTACCCACTTCAGTCTGCTGTCCCTGTTCCCTCATCTTTTCCCCCCATCCCTTAGGAGTATAAACTTTAAGTATATCTGGTCTTGGGAATGCCTCCTGAACCATGTGACAACCGGAAAAACTTTTTTTCTGCTGAATTGAATATATTCCTCTGAACATGTATTTGGGATGTTGTTTTATCATGAAGAAATGCGAATGCGGGGTTGAGGGTAATGGGAAATTCAAGGGTGCCCAAGGGTTGAGATGCTAGATCAATTTTCTACTAGATCAAGGTTGTTTGGCATATGACTGGGCTTAAAATGGGCAGTGAGTTGAATGCATGGGGGAGGAATATCAGAGTGAAAGGAAAGAGTTTAAGGATGGGCCTTAGCTAGTGCGACTAAGGAAGAGTAATGGCTTATTCTAAACTTATTCATACATAGCCAAAAGCGAGGGATTGACAAAGTTCTTGGTAGGGGGGGCAGGGGACACATCCTTGTGAAAATGGTGGGAAGGGAATGTAAAATTCTTGCTATAAGCAATTCTGGTTACAAAAGGGGGGAATACTTGTTTGCCTAGAAGTTGCTAAGAAGGGGGGGTGCTTGTATTATATATAGTTTTAATGGTTTTGTTTGTTATACTGTTTGTTGTTCAGCCTGAGATCCTCATGTAAATATAGAAGACCTGGCACACATACTGATATGCTCAAGGAGACTCTGTTGAGGGATAAACAATTGCTGGAGGAAAGATGGCGTCCATGCCATGGCTAACCCCATAGGTCTAAATATAGCATCCTGGAGTGTTCGGGGCATATCCACCCCTATTAAACGTGCCATGCTTCTGACTGTTCTTAAGTGTCGGAATGTAAATGTGGTGCTGTTACAAGAGACTCACCTTACCACCAAAGAGCATGCTAAGTTAAAAAAGAGCTGGGTGAGGGACTGCCAGGCGACATCTTTTTCATCCCATAAATGTGGGTTGGCGGTACTCATCCATAAACGGTTACCCTTTCAGGTACGTAGGGTGGTGGCTGACGCTGAACATGGCCGGTATGTCTTTGTAGTGGGGGAATTGTGGGGGGAAACATTGACATTCGGGAGTGTGTACGCCCCTGCAGTGTATGACTCTGTTTTATCAATCCCTCATAGCATCATTGATAACGGAACAAATTCCGGGATTGGTTCTGGGTGGGGATTTAAATTGCCTGGTGAACCCTGAGCTAGATCACTTGGAAGGTAGAGGAGTCTGCAGGGGTGCTACTGTATGTGCATGTGGATGGTGGGGATGGCTGATTTAGAACTGGTCGATGTGTGGAGAACAGCCAACCCCACTACACAGGCGTATACATTCTATTCACACCCCCACAAGACATGGTCAAGGTTGGATCACATCTATATTCTGAGGGCCTGGTATTTCAGGCTTCTCCAGGCAAAGCATGGCCCTATACATATATCAGACCACGCTATGGTACTTGCATCACTGGTGTCGCGTGACGCGGGGGTTGACCCTCCAGCATGGCGATTTCCCAACTATCTGTTAGCTAATAAGACATTTAAGGATTATTTACAAGATCAGTGGAAGCAATATGTTCAGAATAATCTTGATACTGCTACTTCACAAGCGATGTTTTGGGATGCTGGAAAAGCCTATATGAGGGGATCTGTTATTAGTTATGTGGCTCACCACAAACGTCAGGTATGGCAGAAAAGGGAAAATCTTGAGCAGCACCTTGGGGTGTTGGAAAGATGGGTAGCAAGGGGAGAGGGAGGTGATGCTTCGCCCAGGCTCTTGACAGTCACCAGGGAAGCTCTAAACAACCTACTTGTGGGGGAGGTGCAGAAAACATGTCTGTTTTTGCGTAAATATTTTTATGAATGGGGAAATAAGCCTAGCTCTATGCTGGCCAATCTTATTAGAGGGAAAAGAAAACACATATGATTACAGCAATTAAGGGTCTGGATGGTAAGCTTGGGACAGATAAGAAGTTTATAAGGGATAGATTTAAGTGCTTCTTTGAGGAGCTCTACCAGAGCCATTTTGGGGATGTATGGATCAATATGCATTCATTTCTGGATGGGGTAAACTTCCTAAGTTATCTAAGACAAAGCAAAGCTGGCTAGGTTCTAAAATTACAGAGGAGGAAGTAGGTGCGGCCATAGCAGGCCTAAAAATGGGCAAAGTGAGAGGCCCAGATGGATTCTCCACAGAATACTACAAGGTCATGAAAACACACCTGGTTAAACATCTAGGGAGACTAGTTAATGAGGCTAGAGATTGAGAGGGACCACTGCCCCAAACCTGGAGTGAGGTAGTTATTAGCTTGATCCCAAAGGAAGGCAAAGATTTACTTGATTGTGCATCATTCAGACCAATATCCTTGCTGAATAGCGACTCTAAGATTTTCGCTAAGGTGTCGGCTAACTGCTTGGATAAATTAATACCAGGGCTGATTCACCCAGACCAAACCAGGTTCATACAGGACAGGTCCTCCTACCACAATATGAGAACCGTACTGAATATAGTCTGGGGTGCCTCGGTTGGATATGGGCCGGTTCATATACTATCTGTGGATGCTGAAAAAGCATTTGACCTAGTTGAATGGCAATACTTAATGGAGGTCCTGACTCGGTTTGGTCTGGGTGAAGTGTTCACAGGGTTAGTTAACCTGACATATAATACACCCACAGCAAGGGTATTGGTTAATGGCACTCTAATGGAGAGGTTCGCACTGTACAAAGGAACCAGGCAGGGGTGTCCTCTGTTACCCCTTCTTTTCGCCCTGGCCCTAGGGCATCTGGCTATTGCAATAAGAGAACATCCTGAGATTTCTGGCATACTGGGACACTCTGGGAGGGCATGCAAACTCTCTTCGTATGCTGATGACATGCTACTGTACATCACTAAACCAGATCAATCCATGCCCCCACTTGTTTGTCTAATAGGTAAATTCTCTGAATTTTCAGGATACAAATTAAATCGAACTAACTCAGAGGAACCCAGGGTGGGTGGGGCAGGGGTTGAGACAGGGGCAGGGTCCAAGGACTGGGGTTTCAGGAAAATCTACACCTCATTTGAATATCTAGGTATTAAAATTGGGAAAACCATAAAAGGATTGTATGAATTTAATTATATAATTATATCCCTCTGCTTCGTACAATAGTGGCAGACTTGGGAAGATGGGCCAGATTACCTTTAACGTGGCTAGGCAGAATAAATCTACTTAAGATGAATATCTTACCACGACTGCTGTATAGTATGCAGATGCTCCATATGGGGCTCATTTGTGCAGATGTAAAGCACCTGGAGAAAGCATTTTCAGAGTTCTTGTGGCAGGGTAGGTGACCCCGCACAAGCCTTGCACGTCTAAAGACACCACTTGACAAGGGAGGTTTACAGTTCCCAGACATTAAAACTATCAACTCGCTATTCAGTGCCATTATATACAGGACTGGGTAGGTCGGCCATGGGAAGCGGGTTGGTTAGACCTGGAGGAGAGGGGAAGCCTGGGTCCGGTAACCGCCTACTTATCAAGGAAAGGTCAGAAGGTGTACTCAAGCCTCCCAAAACCAAATCCCCTGGTTATAGCAGTACTAGATGGTTGGGGATGTCTGATCAGACGTGGGAGAATAGAACAGGGGGAGACTCTCCTACTTCCACTTGCCGGGAATCCGTTCTTTATCTCGGGACTGACAGACTCAGGCTTTAGGGAATGGGAGAAGAAAGGGATAATGTGCATAAGGGATTTATATGTAAGGGGAGAATTGGATACATTTGCTTGTATACGGGAAAGGACAGGGCTGGATCATAACCACTTCTTCCGATATCTACAGATACGAGCATACTGTACATCCCTGGGGAGAAAAGAGGGTATGGACACTGATTGGGAGCCCCTCAAACATTTGATACAAGAAGGAAGGCGTAATCCTAAAGGCACCATACGCAGAGTGGCTAGGGGAGACAGACAGGTGCTATTAGATATGTCACAGAAAACCAGATAATTATGGGAGAGGGATATGGAAGTCCATATTATGGAGGATACCTGGAGGGTTATGACCCAGTTACACCAGAGGATCTTGATCTGTAATAAGTATAAAGAATCTTTTTATAAATTCTGCCATAGGCTATACCGCCCACCTCTAAATGTTAGTAAGTATAACCCAGCGGTCTCTCCAACATGCCCTCGTTGTAATGTGGGGCTGGCCTCCTATTATCATTATTTCTGGTCCTGTCCTGTTTTGCAGGAATTCGGGAGGAAGTGGAGGTTCAGGCAATGGTGGGCAGGAACCTCCCACATTCACCATTGGTGTCGCTGTCTGGTATGGAAAATATAGATGGGGAAGAATGGGCCCCATTACCCAGGTGGCTCAGAGTCACATTGATAATAGCTAGACACTGCATCTTAAATACATGGGTTTCGGCACTCAAACCTACCATGCAGCAGTGGAAGGCCTTGATATTACAAGCACTCACTTTAAAAAGACTCACTTATGTATTGCAAGATAGGGGAGAGCAATTTTATAAAACATGGCAACCATACCTAGCTGCTCTAACACCGGCTGAGTGCCTGACTTTGGGAGAGGGATGGGAGTAGTGGAGGGAGGTAGAGTAGTGTGTGGTGATGAACTCTTATGGAAATGTGTAAGAATCTTTCAGGTTGAGTCCCCCTAACAGTATTCCCATAAAGGGAATTTACTGTTGCTTAATTTAAATGTATTTCAATATGTCATATCGCATTAACCAGTTTTCTTTTTAACATCATAAAATTGGATCTCTTTGTACATAAGTTCAGTATTGGATGTACTTGTCTGTTTGATCTGTTGTTGTCCTAACAGGTCATTCTGGCCTGTTTGTTTGTGTGTCTGAAAACTTGAATAAACATATGATGCAAAAAAATAAAATGTTTGCTCAAGTGCACTCTGTATAAGTGCACTTTTCGGTGAAGTACACTACCTGACAGTGAACTTACACATGTTAATGGCTGCAATTAATGCAGGATTAGTGCACCAGTTTTTCTATTGTCCCTTAATGAGGTGTTGCTGGTGCATTTAACACCTTGCCCTGAGCTTATTCTCCATTCTCTGCAGCAGCAGGCAGGCAGAGAGAGAATGGAGAGAATGGACAGGAAAAAAGTTACCCTGACACTTGCCCAGAAAATTCAGGTGCTCCAGCATTTGGAACAGCAGAATGTAAGATGGACAGATGTAGCCTCTGAATTCGGAGTTGATGTTTCCACTGTTACATGAGTCGTATTGAACAAGGACAAACAGCTGTCTGACTGGGAGCGATGCGACAACGAAACCAGAAAAAGAAGGAGATCAGGGAAGAGTGAGGAGGTGGAAACCGCACTCCTACGATGGTTCACTGAAGCCAGGGGCATGGACGTTCCTGTTAATGGGTCAATCTTAGTGAAAAATGCAGAAGATCTTGCGGCAACCATGGGGCTGAACTGTACTGCCACAAGTGTCTGGTTGAGCCGTTGGAAAGAAAGGAATGGCATCATATTCAAGAGGTGTCATGGAGAGAAGAAAGACGCTGATGGAGCATTGGCTGACACCTGGCTAACCACTGTTCTCCCACATCTGTTAAAAGACTTTCCCCCAGACTTCATATTGAATTGTGACAAGACTGGCCTTTACTTTAGAGCTACATCAGAGGGTTCTCTTTCATTTAAATCTGATTCTGCATGTGGGGGTAAGAAAGCTAGAGAGGGTATTTTTGTTCTCTTTTGTTGTAACCTATCAGGGACTGAAAAGGTCAGACCACTTGTGGTAGGAAACTTAAAGAAACCACAGTGTTTTGCTGGTCTGTCGATGGATGCTCTGCCTGTTGATTATGAGAGCAACATCAATGCTTGGAATGACAGGAGCCATATTCAGCTCCTGGTTGAAAAAGCTAAATGTTGTTATGTACCACAGAAGAAAAAGGATTGCCCTGCTTCTTGACAATTGTTCTGCACACCCTGACATTCCCCTCACTCATGTCCGCCTGAGTTTCTTCCCTCCTAACACTACATCCCTCATTCAACCCCTTGATATGGGGATTATCCATAATGTTAAACACTACAGGAGCCAGGTGAGCCTTGTGCAGTACCGTACATACATATAGACCCCCCCCAACCACCGCCACCACCATTGTGCTGTCTCCTTAACTCACTGTTTTTATTTAGCAGATGCTGGAAAAAATAATCCTGTGCATGGATGGTGGCACTGTAAACTAGTAACTGAACTTTCAAAAAAGGTTTCAATTCTTGATGCAATCTAAATGTTAGACCATGCATGGCAATGGGTAAAGCCAGAAATGATCAGGAATTGTTTCAAGAAGGATAGCTTTGTGGATCAAGAAACACCACTGGAGGAAGAGAAGGTTGAGGAGGAGCCTGCACCAACGCTCCTCCCCAACATGAACCAGGATGACTTCAACTCATACAGGAACATAGATGAGGCCTTGTTTACAATTGCAATGGTGTCTGATGCAGAAATATGTGGGGAGATAACCGGTCAAACAGAGGAGGATGAGAAGCTGAGTGTGGCCAAAAATGGAACCATGGACCCAGAGGTTAACATGACCTAAACACTGCACTGTCTCGAGAGACTGAGCTTGTTTGTTCACACTAAGGAGAAAAAAGGTTTGACCAAACTTTTTGAATCTGAACACTATGTGACTCAGCTAGCCACACTGAGCACAAAACAAAGTAAAATAACCTATTTTTTTGGAGTAGTTAACATGGGGAGTAGCTTTGGAGATAACATTACCGGGGACTCTGAAATGTGATTCGCATGCTGTATTGGGGCTAGAAGTGTTATGTACAATAAAATGTATACTGCTGTGATTTTAAAATATAGCAGCATAATGTGAGTTGCTAAAGCAAGCATCAATGTGTTTTATCTTTGTTTGAGGCTACTGTATTTCTTTGACCATGATCTTAGGGTTGTAATTCCAGATAGCCAAAAATATGAATTTCGGCTAAATGCACGTTCCACTTAAGTACACGATTTCTTTGTGCAAAATGACTGTGCATTTAAACAGAATCCACTGTACTGTGTCTGTAAAATAAGTCTTCCAATCTTTTCTTAACTACCACTTTTGTGTGTGCCTGTGCACAGCAGCTGCTCGGTTGCGGATGGTAAGGGGGATTATTTTCCATCAGCGATTCGGCATCGACGATCATGATCATCAACAGCAGGAACCTGGATATCTAATCATCATCTCATTGGATCCCGGTAGGACACCCAGCCCCAAAAATCTGACTGACTGGCAACCGACAAGGATGAGTGCCACCCTCAGCCTGCCTGTTTTACAGTCCTTGAATGTACATATGGTGCATTTGCAAAGCATGGGTGTTTGCTCCAAACTAAGTTTCCCTGGTGTCTAGTAGTAGCCCCCACCCACCGATCATCCTCTCCCTGTGAACAAAATTATTTCCATGGTGTCTAGTGCCCTTCCCCCAATTGTGGTCCCCCTCACAAATATATATTGCCCCGGTGTCTAGTGGCACCCACCATCCGCCAATCATCCTCTCCCTCTGAAAATGTATTTCTTTGTATTATTAGTACATGAAATAAAGAAAACCATCCCTTGATGTCTTTTTTTTAACCTGTTAAAAAAAAGTCCATCGCCGATCATAGCCGCACCCCCATCCCGACCTCCCACTGTGCACCAATCTCCCCACACCCCCTTGACATACCCACACACTGTCACTCACCTGAAGAGGTCCTAGGTTCGAGATCCACTCTCCTGATCGAAGACATGTCTTGCTACTAGAACCAGCGACTGCAATATGAGAAACTAAGGTAAATGCGCTTCAATGTATTTCAGTTGTAGTTTCAATTTAATTTATAACTCAGCCAATTTTTGAGATTTTGACTCCAAATTTTCAACATAGCTTCTTAAGGACCCCACCTCATGAACAACATGACTGTCATTATGCAACTCCCACCCAAAAGGTGATTTTGCAGTCACTTGATGAATTCACCTTTTGGGCAGGATTTGCATGATGACAGTCATATTGTTCATGAGGTGGGGTCATACGGAGGCTATGTTGAAAATTTGTTGTCAAAATTTGTAAATGTGGCAAAGTTATGAAAATTTGTTGCAGTTACTCTACTCACGCTCTTAACTTCAGAAATTTGAAATATTTTGACACCAAATTTTCAATGTAGACAGCTGACTACCCCACCTTATGTATGTAATAGCTGTCATTTTTCTTAGCCTGGCCAAAATGTGTTTTTGCACCTGTGGCGCAGAATGACATTGCAGTTGTGCAAAGTTACGTTTTGGAATGGATTTGAACATTTTCCTGTACTGAGTACATGAGGTGGGGTAATAAGATGGCTATATTGAAAATTCGGGGTCAAAATATGTTACAATGGCAAAGTTATGCCCATTCAGCGCAGTTTTGCTATGCACTCCCATAACATTGTAAATCTGAAATATTTTTAACCCAAATTTTCAACATAGACTTCTTATTACCCCACCTCATGTATATCATGACCATTATTTTTCAAATCCTAGGCAAACTGTGCTTTCGCACCTGTGGCATAGAATGTCGTTGGAGTTGGACAGAATTATTTTCTTGGCGGAGATTCAACAATGTTCTGTGCCAGGTACATGAGGTGGGGTAATAAGATGTCTATGCTGACAATTTGGTCACTATTCTCCTATAAATGGAAGTGCAGGGCTCTTCCACAGTGATGTACATATACGCATCTATGGAGGTATGGGAGTGCAGGGCCTTTATAAGGATTCAATTGCCCTTTCTCAAAAACTATAAATGGATCTGTGTGCAGGGCCCAGATAAAGCTACAATTACACTATCTCAAAAAGTAAGGAAATTCATTTCAAAAAACTATGTTAATGCATCAGTTAGGGTTGAGGATAAAATGATAAAAGTAGGGGAATATGATGTTAGGGTTTCCAACCTTAACACACACTGGAGTCAGAAAATCAGGCGTGAGGTGTGCTGTGAGGGTTTCAAGCCTAATACTTACCCATTTCTTATTCACTGTACACATCTATACTTATTTGCTGATGTAATGGGGTGAGCGTTAGGCCTGAGACCCTCACAGCACACCTCATGCATGATTTTCTGACTCCAGGGTGGGGTGGTAGAGTTGGAAATGCTAACATCATATTTCCCTAGTTTTGTTGCTTTATCCTGAACCCTAACTGATGCAGTAATGTAGTTTTTTGTAATGATATATATATATATATATATATATATATATATATATATATATATTACATATACAATATATTGCTGTGCATAATATTTGAAGTTGAGGTGGCATGCAAATTCTTTGATGTGCTGGAACTATTTTTGTGGGATGGATGAACTATGTTTAAAAAAAAACATTAAAATGTTTAACATTAATTTATTATTGTACATTCAACCCCCCCAAAAAAACACTCTTGGACCCATTTTATAATCGCAATATGTCACGTCAGGATATGCTTTGTGACAGGATAACAGCATTTCTCAGGTGGCTACAGGCACTCAAGAATGCCTCATGCCTCACAACACACCCATAACGCAAGCACTGGAGTGCATCTTTGCTTAATAAGTACAGCACTTCCTCACTTTAGTGAACCCCTTTATAATGCATTTCTTTTATAGTGAACACCTATGATGGCTCCAGTTGTTATGTAAGTGGACATATTAATACCTTGTTATAAGGAATCCTAGCTACAGTATAGTGAACAGATTGTCTGGCTCCAGAGGTATTCACAATAAAGAGGGACCTCTGTAAGAGGTAATGGCAGGAAAGAAAAGGGAAGAAATGAGGAGGTTGGCCGTCAAAAAAAGCAAAGACTACAAAACTGCCATGAACCTCAGTCAAGTTCATTTTGGTTCAAAATGCAGCTGTCTTGTTCAGACTCAATGCTTTTTATTCAATAACTCAGGATAAAAATGCTGGACCCAAAAATGAGATATTGCATCTCAGGTGGGCTGTCCTAGGTAAATACATTATTTTAAAAAATGGTGGTACTACAACAACACACAGTACTCTGCATGGTGAATAAACATTTTATGGTATATGGCTGAGTTTTGCTGTGTATAAAAATCTGTACAAGTAATGAAGTTGTTGCACCACAGCTGTAAGGCAATAGACCTTGTAGTCCATAGTAATGATGATACTACTAAGGTAAACAACTTTTTTAACCTTGTGTCATTTCAATTTTAGCAGATGCTGCATTGCACACATGCACACTTGCACACACACAAATCCTCCTGCTTCCCCTAAGTTATATGAAAAAAAATCACCCTACAACCAGTTACTTATAACCACTCAACCAGAGTCCCAAACCATAATTACTATAATTTGTGTGTGTTTTTCATGTTGTTTACTTGCTAAAACATCCACTGCCAGGTGCCAGCTCCTCACTGTCACTGCTTCCATCTCCAATCCAGCTCAGTCAATCAATCAATTAATCAATCAATCAAAGTTATTTGTATACTGGAAAGGTATGTGAGCAAAAATGCCCATTTTCACAAATGTCCAAACAAAAGTTACAACAAAATAATATTTACATGGGTTTGAAGGAACAAGACAGAGCAATTTGAGAGCAAAACGAAACCCAGAAAATAAGCAGTTACAGAAAATGTTTACAATATTTACAATGGAGGTGACTAGCATGGAGAGGGCTCTGGGTAGAGTTTGGCAGCAAACGGGAGAGGTTGGGGAGGGGAAGGCAAGTGGCCAGAGTGAGAGTAGTGGTAGATGGATGAGGTAAAAGGGGATGGGGAGTGGGTTGGGGTGGGGGGCAGAGGGAGGGATACAGAGGTGAGGTGGAGGGTGTAATAGAGATCAGTAAGTTGGGAGGAGGTGTGAGAAGCGGAATAGCATGGTGGCTGGCCAGGAGAGCTGCAGGTGGATGATTTGAGGAGGCGATCCTTGAGGGAGGAGTTGAAAGAGTATATGGCTTGCCAGGCCTGGATTACGGGGGAATGGGAAGTCAAGTGGAAACAGAAAATTAAGAGAAAAAGATAATCTGTGATTGTGGAGGGTCGCTTGTTGAAATGTTTCTATTTTGGCTAGCCTGTCAGCAAAACGGTAGCACTGCTGCTCTCAACACCAGCGACCTGTGCTCGGAAAAGAGCCTGGATAATTGGAGGTTGGAGAGGGCAAGGAAGATTTAGTATCCCAAGGTTGTTCCCCTTCTCTGGAGATGTTAGGCAGTGAGTCCTACTGCGATAGTGCCTCCTGGGTGACCACATGGTGTGGGTCAATTGTGTCCATTCCAGGAGGGAGAGGACACTGCTGTCATTGATACACACATGCACTCATGTAATGCAGCTGCAGATCCTGGCATCCTTGTGTGTGACATCCTCCAGGGGAGGGGAGAACATTAACAAAAAAAAACAACCATGCAAAATGAAGGCACCACAGCACTACCAGGGTTCACACTGCTGACACAGGCACTCCCCTTGGACAACTAGCTGAAGTGTCTCCAGAAGGGTCCAGTCCTGACCTGAAGGCCCCACCATGGCTGGTAAGCCTCAGGAGGTTCAAAGAGGAGGAAGTGAGCAACCTGGGAGATGGCAGGGTGACGAAACTGGGGTACACTACAAACAGGGACCTGAGAGGGATCAAAAGGGCCAGTCATAGAGTAGAAGCATAAGGAAAAAGAAAAAGGAAAAAAAGGAAAATATTCTATTTTTAATCATTTATTTATTTTAGGAATTATATTCTTATATATTTTAGGAATTATATTATGTAACAAATAATGGATGGAAAACCATGCACTAGGCATGTGTTTCCATCTCATTGTTCTGATAGCATCAGAGACCACTTAAACTTCACTCTCAAGGTCTAGGATATCATCAGAACCCCTTGATGGAAACACAGCCTTGTGGAGCATGGTTTTCCCATTGTGTCAGACTATGTTGCCATACAGTACTACATATTTATTTATTTAAATGTAACTCTTAACTCCCCCACAAGCAGAAATAGGACAAGACCACACAAGCAACCATAGACAGCTGTCATCAGGTGAGACAAACATACAGTAACCCCTCACTTTATTGAATGATTTGGGAGCCACAGACCACATTCGTTATAGCTGCTTTTTCATTATAACGAGGAACCTCCTGTAGTGCTAGGATAACCTTCAAAGCCACCGTTCAAACATATAGAGATACAGTACAGTTGTGCACTGCATACATTAAGTGAGTCTGCATGACTAACAAGTAAAATTAAATGAAATTATCTTACATTTTACTAGACTTTCGAAGACTTAACTACAGCACATAAATTGCTGAAATTTGATTTCCCTTCTCATAATTTCTTGTCAGCCGCACCACTGTGACTTCTCCCACCCACTTCCCCACCAGGTTCACTGACACTTAGAATGTTGACAAGGCACAGAATCATTTTAAACTCATTTTAATCATGTTTTTACCTTTGGATGACTGTACATTCACAGTCTCAGACAGATTGCAAAGATATCCTAAATGCCCAAGTCCCTGAGGGGCCTGTCCTTCTGCAGGCAGAGGTGTAAGACATACACATTGACCTCTGGTTGCAGAAGCACAGGTGCCATGAAATCCATAATACCAAAATTGCAACAGTACTTCTGTCTGCAGAAGTGCAGACCCCGAAGGACTTACACCTCTTCAGCCACAGGAGAAAGACATACACACTGACTTTGGGCCACAGAAGCACAGATCCTTGTGGTGCCTGCACTTACGCAGCTGCATACAGAAAAACACAATACCACCCTCATTCACCTAAAGTTGGTCCTATGTCATAGATCCACTCTCCAATCGGAAAGACATCCTCCTCCTGGAACTGCAACTGCGATATAAGTCCAGTTAAATGTATTTCAATGCTTTTTGAACTTTTACTCATCGCTTTGTTATTTTACCATATTTTCCCCCAAATCTGCAACATGGCTTTCTTAGGACCCCTCCTTGTGAATCTGGTAGGTGAACATTTTCAAATCCTGTCCAAAAGGTGATTTCGTGGAGCAACGGCAAAATCACCTTGTGGCCTAGATTTTAAAATTTTCACCTATCTTGTTCATGAGATAGGGGACCGGAAAAGTCCATGTTGAAAATTAGCTGGGATGTATGCCACCAGGTCCCATTGCCTTGTCCACCCTAAGCTTATCGAGCTCTTGTAGGACCCTTTCTTTTGTGAAGGGACTAGTGCACACCTCCCTCCCTCCCCCCTGTGTCCATGGTCCTGAGCTATGAGCCCTGCCCTATCTTCTTTTCAGTAAATACTGAGCAGAAGTATCTATTTAAGAATGGATGCTTTTACATGGTCCTCCTCCTCACAGGCCCTCTTATCTCCTTTGATCTTAGCAATACCCTCTCTGGACTTTCTCCTTCCACTAATGTATCTATAGAAAGTCTTGTCACCTTCTTTTACTGTTTGTGCTAGTGTTTCCTCGGTATGGACCTTTGCCTGCCTTACTGCCTTCCCTGCTTCCCTTAGGGAAGTTTGGTATGCCTCCCTATCTTCATCCCGCTGTGTTCCCTTATATTTCCTGAAGGCCAGCCTTTTTTGCTCTGACCTTTTCTGCTACTGTTTGTGAGAACCAAAGTGATTTCCTTCTTCTTTTGCACTTCCTTTTCTCTCTAACACAATGAGATGTTGCTTCAAATATTGCATCCTTAATGCTTGCCCACTTTGCCTGTACCCCCTCATCTGTATTTCTTTTTGCCAGGGCTAGCTTAACTCTGTTGACCATCTTATCAAAGTCAGCTCCTCTGAAGTCCCATATTTTTGCCTTGGAATGGTATGATTTAGTTGTCGTGGCCAAATTGAACCATACCATGTGATGGTCACTGGCCCCCAGGTGACCTTCTACCTGGAGATCTGTGATCCTTTCCCTGTTAGTCAGTAGAATAATGCACAAGTTAGGGTTCAACTTAATGCCACAAAAGTAGGGAAATGTAGGGGAAATGTCTTACTAGGGTTTCCAACCCTAACTCCCCCAAAGCAGTAAAAGGACAAGAACTCACAAGCAGCCATGGGCAGCTTTCATTGGGTAAGACAAGCAACATACAACTACTGTATTTCCAGATGACACAAAAGACATCCATTACATAAGCACACTTGTATGTAGTGCAGGTATCTGTCTTGACATCGTTGTGTGTGACATTCTCCATAGAATGGTAGAACATTAATGAAGAGAAACCCAACCATGCAAAATAAAGGCATCACTGCACTCACAGGGCTCACATCCACTGACTCAGAATCTAACATACTAACATACTATTTGCCAGCAGATTAGGCCTTATGGTCTATCAAGTCTGCTCGAACCTAGATCCTTAGTTGGGTGCCGAGACCCTCCCATCCCTTGTGCTCCAGAAACCCCTATCATCCATCCCCACCCCCCCGGGATAGGCCATCATCTGATACATCCACTTTCTGTGTCTGTCCCACCCTCTCTAAAGCTCTCCACTGTGGATCTCTGAACCAGCTCACCAGGCAGAGCATTCCAAGGTCCACCACCCTCTCAGTGAAAAACCCTCCTCTTTCCCCTCACCCTTCCACCTTCCAACTTCAAACCATGCCCTCTGGTGATGCCTCCTGCTTTAGTCTAAAAGATCCCTCCATGTTTACCCTATTTATTCCCTTTGAGGTACTTGAAGACCTCAATCATGTCCCCTGTCTCTCCTCTCTCCAATGAAAACAGGAGAGCTCCTCAAGTCTGTCCTCGTAAGTCAAATCCCTAGCCCTCGTATCATCTTTGTTGCCCTCCTCTGCACCTCCTCCAGGAGCTGTATGCCTCTTCAAGTGTGGTCTCCAGTACTGTGCACAGTACTCAAGGTGTGGTCTAACCAGTCCATTGTACAGTGGCAGAATCACTTCCTGCTCCTAGAGGTGATCCCCTTGCGATGCATCCCAACATCCTGTTTGCCTTGCTAGCTGCCTCCTGCACTGCTCAGTGTTATTCATACATGTATCCACCATGACCCCTAGGTCTTTTCCCCTGTTGAGGCTTCCAGCACCTCCCTCCCAGGGTGTACCTGTGTTTGGGTTCACCAAGATGCAACACCTTGCACTTGGTGATATTGAAATTTAATTTCCATGTGTGAGCCCAGCTTTCAGGGTGTCCAGGTCCCTTGCAGGGCCAACCTCCCTCTTCTCCTCAACTACTGCTCCCATCTTGGAGTCATCCGAAGAGACTCATTTCACACCCTATACCATCCCTGATGTCTGATATGTATGCATTAAACAGGATTGGACCCAGGACCGAGCCCTGTATGCCCACTACCAACCTCTGTAGGGTTCGAGCTCCCCACAGACCACTACTCTCTGAGTGCGTCCAGCTATCCAGTTTTCAATCCATCTGACCATCAAAGGGCCTACTCCTAACCCCATCAGTTTCTCCACCAGACCATTGTGGGGACAGAGTCAAACGCCTTTTGCTGAAGTCCAAGAATAATACATCCACAGGCTTACCCTATCCAGTTCTGATGTTACCCATTCATAGAACTCCACAAGGTTGGTTTGACATGATCTACCTGGCACAAACCCATGCTGCCGACTATCCAGACCTCCCACCTCCTCCATAAACCCCAATCGTTCCTTTAGTACTCTTCATTAATTTTCCCACCACGAGTTAAACTGATGGGTCTATAGTTTCCTGGTACTTCCTTGACCCTTTGTAGTTGGTACCCATGTGCCTCCTGCAGCCAATCCTAGGTACCCTCCCTGTCTCAGTGACCTGTTGAAAAGCTCATGAAGTTGCAGCCAGTATGTCCGCCAATCTCATAGTAGTACTCTCGGATGAATGCCATCCGCCCAGAGATTTGTCTTCTTAGGGCCTTGAGGGCAAACCACACCCTTTGGTGGGATGGCATCATCCGTCCTCCACCTTACTGGTCTTTTATCCTTAACCAGATGTGACACCCTGGGGTACCTTTCCTTCCCTTTTGCTCCATTTCTGCTGCTCCCCTGATCCCACTCCCTGCCGCTTCTATCCCCTTATAAAGTTTTACCACTTCTCTCTTGCTGCCTTTGCAGGCTTTGAACCCTGCACCCTCACTGTTTTAGTCAGCAGTTCCACCACTCAGCTAGCACACCTGTCTATAAGCTAGCACACCTGTCAATCTCCCTCTGGCAACTGGCTGAAGTATCTTCAGAAGGGTCTGGTCCTGCCCTGATGGCCACACCATGGCTGGTTAGTCAGGGGGTTTCTAAAGGGAGGACGTAAGCTACCTGGGATATAGTAGGATGATGAGGCTGGGCCATAAACGGGCCTGAGATGGATCTGAAGGGCCATTCACAATATAGAAGCATAAAGAGAAAGTGAAAAGAAAGGAACATTTTGTATTTTTATTTTTTTAGGAACTATATACTATAAATAAATAAAAATGGATGGAACTTCAGAGTTCTGATGACATCAGAGACCACTTAAAAGACAAATGAAAGACTTGCCTCTGAATGAGCCATATTTGACTGTACCTTAATAAACAATAATGTGAAAAACTGTGCTTCAGTTGTCTTGTTTTTATGGACAACATTCTGCACAGTTCTTTTTATGGAACCGGTAATTTGGAGTGTGTACTTATGTTGTAGTTTGTGTACAGATTGCTAAACATGAACTGCTGTCCTATCAAAATGGCAGCCACTAAAGTGAAAGGTCAGCACTCTACATGTTGTCTTAATGTATTACAAAATAGCTTTATTTCCAAAACAGGCAGCACTAAAAAGTAGGCTCAACTTCATTCATCAGTCATGCATCTTGGATCTATTTCCATATAGTCTGATCTCAATACCCCTCCTGATTCATCCCAGCATCCTGCTAGCATTGCTATAGGCCTTGTTACACTGGCTCACTTGTTTAAGGGAGTTACTGATGATAACTCCTTGATCCAATTCCTCTTCCATAGTGTTAAGTCTCACCCCACCCAACCATCCACTACTCCATCTTGGGGTTCCTGTTCCCTAGGTGCATTACCTCACACTTTTTGGCATTGAATTTTAACTGCCAGACCTTTGACCACCCCTCTAGTTTTTGTAGGTCCCTCTACATATCCTTTTATTCCCTCATCACTATTTATTCATTATTTATTTATTACATTTTGTTGACCCAGTAGGCTCACTGAGACTAGCAGTCCTATTTTCAGGGGCAACCAGGGGGGGGTACAGATGGTAATCAGCTGAAACTGAACCAGATTAAGCTGTTGGTGGTATTTTAGTGAATGGGGGAACTTTGGCCAGGACACCGGGGAAATTCCCCTACTCTCCTGTAGGGGGAACCTCTGTTCCACAGTCCACAGATGGACATTTGGAGCGAGATGGATGAGAGGATGGATGTCTTGGAGGAAGGTAAGCAGGTCTTCTCACCTGTCCTGAATACCTTAGAGGCCATAGAAAAAGCAATGTTGGAGCAGGAGTTTGGGTTTGAAGATGTAGACAATACTACTGTGGCATTAACAGTAAGTTGGCTTTCTAACGTTAGTATATGTAAAGGAGAAGGATAAAGTAAAGAAAAGCCTGAAGACAATGTTGTGTTGGAAGAGAAATCTGATTTTAGCCCTGTAAAATCTCCTGGAATATCCTCATTGACTGACGCTACTCATGAATGTACTGTTCTGTCTCTAACAACCCTCTCAGCTGATTCTCACAATCAGCTTAAAGAGGGCTCTTTCTCAGTGGCGCTGACTCATGCAAAAACTTGCAGGTGCCTGGCACAGCAGAGGTGAGTACTCTTCACCAGAAAGTGGCTGGCAGTGAATCTAGAATTTCCTCCAGGTGCCTAAAGCTTCTCATACTCCCCCAGAGGACTCCTCCAGTGGCAGCTGCACATCGACAATTAGGCCCAGGATTGAATCTGTGTAACAACACTAGAGCACAACAAAAAGGAACTTCAGTCGAGCCAATGAATCAGGCTCCTGATCACAGTAAGCCCTCAGCAGAACAAGTCTTTTCCTTTATGGACCAAAAACTGAAACATAAAGAAACAGACTTTCCACAGCCGGGTTGGTCTCCAGAGAATGCATTAGGAGGTGCTGGCTGGATTCAAACTTCAGCAGGTAAATGGATCCCAGATCCCTTAGACATTAACAGTGATAAAGAAATGATGTATATTATGCAGGTACACACCAATAATTCTGATATACAAAAAAATGGCAAACCTGCACATTTGACCGAATTACATCAAGATTTACTTTTTCCTCAGCAACAAAATGACTCAGTAACAATAGTACAGGATGCACCCTCAACAAGTAATCCTGTATTGATGGGTCCCAGCAATTCTGTACTTAATGATCCTGAGAAGAAAGCTTGGCTAACACCAATGTTTAAACTGCCTGATTTGTTTAATTCATCAGGAGAACCTGCGCCCAGAAAAAATGCAGTTAGACTCCTTTATAAAGGAGGAATGGAGGAACCTCCAGACAGACTATTTATTGCTAAAACTTTATTGAAGGGTTCATTGAGATTTTTTTCTAGTGAAATTTTTGCTCTTATTCTTATTGGAAATGGGAACTTTGATATCAGCTTTAAAACCCTTTCAAATTTAGATAGATTTTGGTCACAGTATCATAAGTTGAAACACACTCTTTTGTGGGTACCTTTTCGGCCATTCCCCTAACAAAGCCTGCTGTTAAGGTGATCACTGTTATGTTTAAGAACGAAGGTGTCAATATAGAAGACATCTTGTTTTGGCTCAGGCAACAGTGTGAAGTGATGGGTAGGCCCTCTCCCATTCTAGTTAGTGAACAGATTTGGAATGGGGGATGGAAAATCAAGATAAAATTGTTTTCATCAAATCATGGGACAGTACCTTTGCTTATTTTTTTCTTTTTAGGGAAGGACAGGGGTTCCTTGTTTTACATAGGACAACCTAAGGCCTGCTTTAAATGTTGTGCATGCAATCATTTGAGCTCAGCTTGTGACTCAATTAAATGTAGTCACTGTTTTGAATATGGTCATGTTGCTGCTAACTGCCTTAATTTGTTTTGGTGCAATCTTTGTGAGAAAGCTGGGCATGGTTATGGGAGATGCCCATGGGCCTCTCACAATAGAAATGGCTGTCCCTCTCATGAAGGCCTAATCAATCAAGCTCAGCAGACCCAAGCAAAGAAAATAGCCCAAATGGAAGAGAGGGAAGGTACATCCCTAAGTAGTGCAGAGATGCCCACTGTAGAACAAGAACCTGCTCCAGGTTCACAGAATCCTTCTACAGCTTTTCCCCCTGTTAAGGCAATAAGTTCTCTGCCTTCTGTTTCTGATTCACAAGTACTAGGCCTGGATCAGCCTACTGACCTAGCCTCTGAAATACAAGAGGAAATGTCCCCCACCTCCAGGGGTTGCTCTCTTTCTTACAGTATCCTCTAAGAAAAGAACTAGGGCACGCACAAATCTTAAATTGGATAAGAATGGTGGGAAAGAAAAAAAAAGATGAAATGGAAAATGCTCCTGTTGAAGTTTTCTGGGAATAGATATGCTTCTCTTCCAATAGATACAAATTGGGGGGATTCAGAAGAGGAAGATTCAGACACCCCCTCCATTGCTTCCTCTACTACTGATGATACAGAGGATGGGGGGGGGGGTCTATTGCTAAGAGTACCAAACAGAAAGAAATGAAAAAATGTCTTAAACAAATGTTGAGTAGGGTGTTTTTTCTTGGGTTACATTGTTTAAGGGTCAGCCCTTTGCTATTTCTTCTTTATTTTACGATATCTTTAACTTTGTCTACCATTAATGTTAACAGCATTACAAATAGTAGCAAGAGAGCTGGTTTTTTTTCTCTCTAGAAAATTTTCAGACTGCTATTTGGTATCTGCAGGGCACAAGACTTAAAACTCATTTTCATCTCAGGCAAGCCTCACAGAGTTTGTCTTTAGGACCCTCCTTTTGGTCGGTAGGAGAGAAGTATTGTGATGGGGTGGGGATACTGGTTGCCAAACCAGGGATAACTGTCTCAAGGCTGCTAGACATCTGCCCAGGTAGGGCTCTAATGTTAGATCTTACTTATAGCCAGGAAGGATTTCGCCTGCTAACAATCTATGCGCCCCAGATTAGAGCCCAACAAGTTCCTCTTTTTAAAACAGTTTTGCCTTATCTATTTACTGCTAGAATCATGATATGGGCAAATTTTAACTGCAAACTGGAATTAGCAGACAGAGGGCTCAAAACTAACAAAATATTCTGTGATTCACGTGCACTAAAAAGCATTATTTCTGATACAGGCATGATTGATGCTTATAGATGTCTTTACCCAACAGGAGGACATGCTTTTTTTAAAGGTTCATTGTCCACACGTATAGATTAAATTTTTTTGTCCCAGATAATCAAGGTGGCAAAAGTTATTACATTAGCCTGGGAATTTTCTGATCATAAATCAGTTTCATTTAAGATAGACTGGGGTACTTCTCCCAGATACAAAATGAATACATGGTGATTTAGTGAATCATTATTAGAAAACACCAAAATAAAGGCAGCTTGGGTTAAGAATTTGGGTGCATGTCTTTCAGTGATTGCTTGCTATACTGATTTAGTGCCATGGTGGGAAGACAAAAAATTAGAATGGAAACATTTTTTTCAAGCTAAATCAGTAGAAATTGCAAACTTGGGATATCTAACCTATTTACAGTTACGGGGACAGTTACAATCACTTATTTATTGTTCTAAAAATTCAGAAAAGAGATGTAAGTCCCCAGATAAAGACTCTTAAACTCCAAATGAAAGAGCATCAATATAACAGAGCTAAATCACTGAATCAGGAATTGAGGTTTAACACTAAGCTAAACAAGGGGTCACTGGATCCATTTAAAGAGTGTAGTTCCAGGACTGACCATAGACTAATTACGGGTTTAAAAAATTCAGATGGACAATTATGTACTGATCCATGGGATGTGGTACATATTGCTGAAAATTATCTAGATTCGGCATTCAAAGCAGATCCTTTGGATAACGCTGATAAGGCTTTCATTTTAACTTTAAATCTTCCCTAGATAGTGCAAGAAGATAAAGATTTATTAGAGGCAAAGATTACAGTAGATGAGGTGCATCAGGTGATTGGGTTATTATGGAAGGATGCATCCCCAGGGTCTGATGGGTTTGGCACAGGGATATACAAGACTTTTGTAGATTTTTGGCACTTGTATTAGGGATTCTATTTAATTATATGTTAGCACATAATACGCTAGCTCCTTCAATGTCTGAGGCTATACTGATCTTATTATTTAAAAAAGGAGACAAGACACTATTAGAAAACTGGAGACTATTGAGCCTCTTTAATACAGACCCAAACGTTTTAAGCAAAATGTTATTAAACAGATTGGGTAAGATAGCAGACAAAGTAATTCATCCTGCACAAACTTGTGCTGTTTCTGGGAGGCATCAAAATGACAATTTAATTATTTTAAGATAACTCTTTAATAAAATAGAGGGAACAATGGGAAGGTTAAAGGATTTGTTCTCAGCCTTAATCAAAAAAAGGCATTTGACAAAATTGCTCATGTATTTTTGTTTGCAGTTCTTAGGGCTTATGTTATTCCAGATACATTTGTTCATTGGATTTCTATTTTATATGCAAAATGCTACATTAATACCAAACATAAATAGATGGATGGGTAGAAAAGTTAGGGTGAAGAATGGGGTTAGACAGGGGTGCCCCCTAAGTCCCCCATTATACGTCTTTGGGATTGATATTCTTATTAGGTATGTCTCCATGCAGAAGGATATAAGAGGTTTACAACCATCTCCTCTACATGAACCTATCAATATGTTGGCATCTGCTGATGATTTAGTCTTACTCTTACACCCAGATACATCAGAAAATGACTTAACTAGTGCTTTGAAATGATATGGACAGTTTTCAGGAGCAAAAATTAACTATAATAAAAGTTTGGGTATAATATTAGGGAACATGAGTGCAGGCACAATAGTTTTTGTTGGATTTTCTGTATCATTACCTCAAGTAAAAATTCTAGGTATAGAATTTGGAATGGGAGATAATGCTAAAAGAAACTGGGATATTTGTTTAGGGAGGGCAACTAGGTTAGTATCAGGATGGAAGGGGCAGCAGATTTCAAACAAAAGAGAGTCACTTTGATTCATGCACTTCTTATTCCAGTATTCTTATACATTAGTTATGTATTTCCTATTCCTCAAGAATTAGTAACCTCCATTTTAAATGTATTTTTTCAAGTCTTTAAGGGGAGTAGATTGAATCCCATAGAGTGTGAATTCACTTACAGCCCCCAGTTTCTGAGGGTTGTGTTAATATGGAGCATCCCATTACCTTTTATCTAGTCTGTTTATTGAATATAATTTTGGGCATGCTTTAAAGCCAGGTAATAAATCTAGGAAACATTTGGTGACAGAATGGTTAATTCCCAGCTTGTCTTTTTGATTACCAAATAAAACTAGACATTTACGGAATATTGAGTCTATTTCCCCCGGAGGAGTGGATTTCATTAAAGCCTTGGTAAGGTGGAAATTAACCCCAGATCTTTTTCTTACACAAAATAGGAAACCTGTCTATAGAACCATAATAAAGGCAGAGAGAAAGGCAACTCTTGCATTTCCCAATTGTCCTGATTCTTTGTTTAAAAACTCTTTGCAGTTTTTAAATAATAAAAGGCTACCTGTGTATACATGGGATATAGTATGGTTACTGTGATAAACTAGGAGTTAAAGGCAATAGTAAACACAAGCCATTATCTGAAAGGAACTGTTTAAGATCCTCTTGTTCTCAAGTGTTAGAAACACAAAAACATTTATTTATGTGAATCAGTTTTGGGATAATTTAGGCAAACAATGGAATGAACTTTTATTTAAAACATTAACATATGTTGAAATTATGTTTGGCTCTACCTCCAATGGATGGGGTAGTTATCATTTTGAGACTATCATAGTCATTTTAGCTATTATTATTTTTTTTTTGTGGCAGTCAAGATGTGTATGGTTAACACAACAAAGAATGGTTTCATATTCTGAATTGATGGACAATAGTTATACTGCTGTATGTCAACTTAAACTATTAGATGCTAGTGTATATTCTAAACAAAGATACAAGCTATTGTGGGTTAATAGTGAGAAATGGGATCCTGGGTGAAAAGTTTTATTTAAATATCTCATAATGTGTGGTTATTAGTAGTTAATGTTTTGTTTCTGTTGGATAATAAGTTGATAAGTTGTGTGTAATTTTTTTTGTATATATTTCTGTTTGTAATTTGTACTGTAGTCCTTCTTTTCAATAAAAGTCCCCTATTCTTTTCAAGAAGTGCCATGGCATCTTTAACATCCACCTGAACTACCACCAGAATAGGCAGATGGGACCTCAGTTTAATGTCTCATTTGAAAGATGGCACCTCAGGAGCACAGCACCCCCCTCATGCTGCACTGCAGTGTCAGTATTGGGATATTAACCCAAGTGCCTGGTGGGGGGGATAGAACCCATAGCCTTCTGATCTCCCACCCTCAGAGGCGAGTGTGCTAACTGCTGAGCCACTGACACTGATCCACCCTACCATATAGTTTTGTGTCATCTGCAAAGAGACATGGCCTGCTCTGGAATCCCTTACCAATATCACCAATGAACATGTTGAAGGACTATGTCAGTGCAGCACTAAGTGGATCTGCACTGTGCTGACATGGGCCAGGATTGCCTATGGCCCACATGAAATGGCACTGCCTGAAACAGGATAGCACCATGTCTCCTGTGGGCCATATTCAGGCCCCAGCATGCAAATGAGCTCATTGAGCAAGCAAGGTGCCATTTACATGCCCATTATGGGCTCGTTTGCATGTGGCATAGCAGCCCCCTATTGTCCATCCTGATGGTAATGTAGTCATCCCTGGTGGTGTAATGGTCACCCCCAATCACAGTGTTATATTCAAAGGTTTGCGCAGCAATAAGCAGTCCCCAGAGTGATTTACCACCACTGAAAATAATGTCTTATGTGCACCCCCACCCACCAAAGGCAGGGTAAACATAGAAACATAGACTTTGATGGCAGATAAGGACTGCTTGGCCCACCTAGTCTGCACATTTCCCTACCTATTGGATAAGCTGCAGATCCTAGTTAACGAACAGCCTACTTCTTCCTACCCCCCCATCAGAATTGCCTTATGGCTGTCCCATGCATTCATGAATTCCCCCCACTGTTTTTGACCCCATGACCTCCTCAGGAAGGTTGTTCCATGCATCCACCACCCTCTATGTGAAAAAATACTTCCTCACATTGCCCCTCAGCTGTCTCCCTATATCTTCAAATTGTGTCCCCTTGTTCTTGCACATCTCTTTTTCTGAAATATGCTACCCTCGTGGACTTTGTTTTTAGTTTTTAGTTCTATCAGTTATTAGCAATTAGTTATTACTAGCTTGTATTAGTTCTATTAGTTTTATTAGTCTTTGTTCTAGTTGTTTTAAATTTTTGTTATTGCTGTTGTTTTAGTTTTAGCTAGTTGTTTCTCCTGCCTCCTGTTTTCACCCCCCTGTTTATTAAGACTGTTATATCCTGCTCTGTCTAATCTAATTCCTTGTATACCTTACATTAAGCACCCTAATGTATGTAGCCACCTCATTCATCTCTGTAATGCTGACATATTGTAACCAAGAAATTCACGTTCACATTCTCTGTACCAGTCATCCTTCTGTACCCCCAATCCCCAGCCAGGCTGCACCAGGAGACAAGCATCTTGTTACTCAGTGTGCCTTTCCTGTTGAAACATTTCAATGAATAAATAAATAAATAAACTTTGTTGATTCCCTTGAGGTACCTGAAAGTTTCTATCACCCCCCCCCTTTCCTAAAGGGTATACATATTAAGCTCCTTTAGTCTCTCTCTCTCTCTCTCTCTCTCTCTTCATATGGCTTCTGTTGCAGACCCTGCACCATTTTAGTTGCCCTCCTCTGGACTGCCTCCATCCTGTCTATATCTTTGTGGAGATGGGGTCTTCAGAACTGCTTGCAGCATTCCAGATGGGATCTCACCAACTATCTGTACAAATGGATAACAACTTCCTGTTTTCTACTGGTGATGCCTTTCCCTATACATTCCACTATCCCCAGCCCTCCTTCCTGCCTTCTCACATTGCTTGCTTACCTTTAGGTCATCTGATGTGACTAACCCACAGTCCCTGTCCATTTTTGTTGTTGTTAATACCTCGTCCCCCCCATTGTGTACTGTGCCTCTGGATTTTTGTTTCCCAAGTGCATTACTTTGCACTTCTTTGCTCAGAATATAAGCTGCCATACTTTTGACCATTCCTCCAACCTTGCCAAGTCCCTTCTTATCCTTTCCACACACACATGCCGTGTATCAACTCTGTTGCAGATCTTTGTGTCCTCGGCAAAGAGGCATACTTTTCCCTCCAGTCCCTCTACAATGTCATTTATAAACACATTAAAAAGGATTGGACCCAGCACTGAACCCTGCAGTACCCTGCTAGTAAACCCCCTTTCTTCAGAGTGGACTCTGTTTACTATTACCCTCTGTGGCCTTTTGTCCAGCCAGTTTATAACCCAGGCTAACGCCCCGGGACCCATTCCCAGGCTGGCTAATTTGTTTATTAATCTTTTGTGTGGGACTGTGTCAAATGTCTTGCTAAAATCTAGGTAGGCTATGTCCACAGCCCCTCCCTGGTCTACTACTTTGGACACCCAGTCAAAGAAATCTATTAGATTAGTCTAACATAACCTTCCCGCTGTGAATCCATGCTGTCTTGGGTCCTGTGCCTCACTGGCCTCTAGGTACTCAACAATTCTTTCTTTCAGAAGTGATTCCATCATTTTCCCTACCACAGAGGTCAAGCTAACAGGTCTGTAGTTTCCTGCCTCTGCTTTGCTCCCAGTTTTGTGAAGGGGAATCACATCTGCCCTCCTCCAGTCCTTAGGTACCACACTATCCTCCCATAATTTGTTAAAAAGGGTAGTTAGTGGTGTCACTAGTTCTCCCCTTAGTTCTTTTAGAATTCTGGGGTGAATCCCATCAAGCCCCACTGCTTTGTTCACCTTCAGTTTTAGGAGTTCTTTCAGAACCCTTTCTTCTGTGAAAGGGATGATATCAGGCCCCCTATCCAGAGTGCTTCTATTGCTTGGATTAGGTACCTCCGCCTCCTCTTCTTTTGTGAATACTGAGCAGAAGTATTCGTTCAGTATCCCTGCTTTTTCACTGTCCCTCTCTGCCCACCCTCTCCTTTACTAAGCCTCACTATCCCTTCTTTGGTCTTTCATCACTCCATAATGTACCTATAAAAGGTTTTATTCCCCTTCTTAATTAAGTTGGCTATCTTTTTCTCAGTTTGGGCCTTTGCTATTCTGACTGCCTTCCCTGCTTCCTCCTGCTTTAACTGGTACAGTTCTCTGTTCTGCTCCTTCTGTGTTCACTTATGCTTCCTGAATGCTATCTTTGTCTCCCTACCCTTCTCTGTCACCTCCTTTGAGAAACATAGTGTTTTTTTTTATTTTGATTCATTTATTTGCTTCACACAAAGAGCTGGTGCCTCTGTGATGGCAGTTTTGATGTTTCCCCATTGTTCCTCCACCCCCTCCGTCTTGCCTGTTTGCCAGTGCTTTTCTGAGGCACTCTCCCATTTTAACAAAGTCAGCCCTCTGAAAGTCCAGTACCTTCACTTTTGTATGGCTTGACTACAGCTGTTTTTATCATGAACCACACTGTTTGGTGGTCACTTGTTCCCAGATGACTACCCAATTCTAAATCTGAGATCCTCTCTCCATCCCATTTTGTGAGTACCAGGTCTAAGATTGCTCCCTCCTGAGTGGGTTCCAACACTAGTTGTCTGAGGCACGTCCCCTGTAGGGCATCAAGAATGACCCCCAAAGCAGATATACTGCAGCCACCTGCTCCTGTGTCAAGCAATTAATAGTCATATACTTGGTGGTTTAGTTGTCCCTCCCCCATCTCCTATTCTTCATCTAATACATCTATTCCTGGTGGTGTAGTGGTCCCCACACACCACCAACCATTCATCAACCCCCCCATCTGCCCACCCACCGAAGACTCCTGCCACATACCCCTTCTCACCACGATTGCTACTTTTTGTTAACTCAGTGACTGGCACAGCTCTCCTCTCACCTCCTCTGCCAGCCAGTGTCTGATAGCCATGGAGCTCAGTCCCATATGTGATTACACTCCATGACTGTCAGACAACAGCCAGCCAAGAAGGTGAGAGGAGGGCTGTGCCAGCAGCCACTTTAACATAGAATGGCGATCAGGGTAAGGGAGCAGTGGGTTGGGAGTCTTTGTCAGGTGGGCAGGGTGGAGGGTTGGCAAATGGTAAGGGGGTGGGGGACCATTAAACCACCAGGGAATAGCTGTAGTAGATGATGGGTGGGTGATCAAGAGGTGGCAGAACCACTAAACCACCAAGGATAGCTGTAGTAGTTGAAGAAGAGTGATCAGGGGGACAACTAAACCACCAAGGATACTGTATAACTACTAACTGCTTGACACAGAGGCTGGTGGCTACAGTACAGCCACACTACCCTTCGGGTTGGGGGCAGAGATAAGACATGATTTTCAGTGACAGTAAACACCGCCACTCTGGGGGCTGTTTACTACCACCACAAACCTTTGAATATATCGCTGCACTGGTATACATGAGGGATCCCCTCATTTGTATAGGCAAAGTGGTATGGGTAGTGCCTTGACACTGCCAGGTTTGGGCAGCATTCCAGGGTCCACTGAATGTGGTCCCATCTGGAATGCTGGCACAAACAAAGCTTAGCACTGACACTAACCACATTCACACTAGCGCTAACCTTTGAATATGGGGGCCATCAGTAGGGTGAACAAATGCCAACCAACTATGGAAAAAAGATCTCTATTCAAAAGGTCTAACTACTAATTGATGCATAAACCATGGGATTAGCAATTGGTAGATACAGATTGGTTCCACGTCAATACAATTACACCCTCATTGTCGACACCCCAGACAGCGATGGGAACAATGCCAACAGTCAGCATTGTTCCCGTTGGGACAAAGTTTTTTTGGTAAGTAGAGTGCTTCACCCTGACACCTCCCATACAGGGGGCTGTGCCCCCACAGCCCCATATCTAAATAATCAACTGCGAGTCAGAGTTGTCTCGGGTTGGGGGCGCAACACCAGGAATCACTGCATCAGCAGACAGCAGACCAACACAGCGACCAATCTCAACCTGGCAAGATTTGTGACTGCGGTGGTGTTCACTGTCAGAATGTCATTGTGGTGGGTGATACCATACAGATTTATATGTCTGTTCTTTCTCTGTTGTAAATCAAATTGTTGACACTGAAGTTGTTGATCATTCCACTTTGCTGACTGACTGGATAATAGACTGGTCTGTTGTTGTAAAGCTGCAGGTTCACATTGATGTTCTATATTGCAAGAGCTCAGTCCTGATAGATGGGACCTGCCTTGTGTAGGTAGCTTTCCCAAAAGTTCTCCAGAAAGTTGTCTTTTGCTGCTGTCACTGATCATGGTGTTCATGCTGTAGATAAGGTTTGTGAAGCAAGGGTTGCCAGTGGGTTCTGGTGCTAGTAATGGGAATGATTTAGGCTCCCTGAGTTGTGCAGCTTGGGGAACTCTGATCCTTGCAGCATGTGGACTGTATCCTGTGGGCCTTGCACTGCTATCCATAAACTTGTCTGCTGCCATCCCCTCCTAGGCAACCCCAGGGCCACTTCAATTCTCACACCTCCTTTTCCTCTTTCTTTTGAAATTACTATTATCAAACTTTTTTTTCACAGTTTGGGGCCAGTGTCCAGTTGTTAAGTGTGCTGGAAGGGGGAATAATATAATCACCTCAAAGGCAAACAGCATCTGATATCAGAGGTGAGAGGGCCTGAGTTGGGTAACATCTGGTCAGGGTTGGCTGTCATTAATAGAACTAAAAAATACTATAGAACAGTGTGACACTTTGTCAACATACCTTCTCTTATTTGTTGCATCCAGTACTGTATGAGCAGGTCACCAACCATCGGGTCAGATCAGGATGTACACTATGTGATGATGTTATTGATGCCACATTAGTGATATAGAAATATCGCTGCAAGTCTAAAATATCAGGCACTTTCAAGCAGCAGACATTGAAACACACTCCGAAATTATGTGCTGTGCTTGCATAAACTGTTACAAATACAATCATGGAAATCCATTCTGTAGGTAAAGTTCACATGTAGTAAGTACCAGGAGTACAGACAAGTCTGACCAGTAGCATGTCTCCATCTGTGGTACAGATATTTGAGAAAGTCCCAATGTTCTGTACACGTACAGCGGAGCTCGTATTTCATGTTGTTGGTTGTAAGTAAAAAACGTACCTATGGCAAATGGCCTTCTTAGAGGATTCGGTAATTTGAATTGAAATATTGGGATATGAGTTTATGGAATATTTCATTTTTTGATTTTAATATTTGATGCTGTCATGAAATGTTTTTATTTATATGTTTTATTAATTGGCATTTGATGTTTGGTTTTAATATGTTCAGCGCCTTGATACATTGAAAGGCGCTATATAAATAAAATTATTATTATTATTATTTATTATTAAGACATGGAGGAATGAATTATACAAATTTCAGTTTCCTATCTGCTAGACATGAAATAGATGACTTATCTTTTCCTTTTTATTGTTAATCACCAGAATGACAGATAAAACATTTTCCACTGGTGAAGTGTTTCTCTGACTTGCAGTGATGTGTGACTATATGAAGTAGAAAATGATGTCCACATCTATAAACTCGTATCTTTGCACTCTTTTCTGTTAGAAAATTGACAATCTGTGAAGTTAATCTCTTTTTTTAATTAATTTAGCATTTTTAAGTTAAAGATTTCAAATAAACGGTTTCCAAATGCCGCTAACAAGCTTGCTGTGCCGATTATATGGCACTGCTTAACAACTGAAGAATAACTAGAATTAGAAGTGGCCTCCCTCAAATGGAGTTTATTACAAATGTATGCAGAGTATGCTTCTTTGTTAATCAAGATCCATTTCTGTACACTACTTAAAATAGAATTTATTTCAGCAGGATGCCATCAGAGAATAGAATTCTCAGCTCACAACCAATAAATTGGCCCCCTTGCTAAGTTGGGCACCCAATACTTCTGAGGTGCACAGAAAAGGTATTTCTTGGCTGATTTAAAAAAAAACATACGAACACCAAATTCTAACTAACTAGGTCCTATTTACCTAGGTTCAAGTGCTTTTTTTGTTTTTTTAATTATCATTTGTATGTATTTTTTCAAATAAAAAAGATATACATCATGACATGAAAATATTTTCTCACAAACTGAAAACAACTCACGAAAGCTTAATTTATAGGTCACTTCAAGAGTTATCCTGAAAACCCTAGTGAGTATGCATAGAAGCCAGATTTCAAAACCTTATTACTTTAGAACAATTTCATATTTTTTTCACCAGACCTTCGAAAGATACACCCTTGGCACAAGCCCATTCTGCCCTAGAAGTTTTAGAACAAAAGTTTTAGAACAAAATTCCATACCATTTTGGCTGAAATTGACACCAAACAAGGCCGGAAATTGTGCTTTTTATGAATTTTTGACATTTCCAGATCTCTGAATCTGGTAAAATAGCCATGACAAAACTTCCCATGTCTTAGGAACTTGCCACACAGATTGTGCATGCCAAGTGTCGTGCAATTTTGTTGAACTCTGCCAAAGATATTAAACTGCAAAAATTGGGGTTTAATACTAGGCACTCTACTGAACCCTAGCCCTACTTACACTAACGGGCAAGTAATATATATATATATATATACACACACACACATATATACATATACACATGCAGTATATGCACAGTGAAGCCCATCAGGATGAAGTGAGTGCAGTGTGATAGGTTTACTGCTTGACAAAAGAGATTAACTCCAATTGAAATGTAATTATTTACTGCAGTAACTCACTGCAGAGTTCTGCAGCACTGCGCTTCATCCTGGTGGGCTTCACTCTGTGTATGTATGTGTATATATATATATATATATATATATATATATATATATATGTATATAACATATGCATGAGGAAGTATGATTTATGAGAATTTTATGTACACCCGAGGTGTGTGATGCCCCATAAACCCCGGGGCAAAGCCCAAGATGTTTACATGGGCATCACACACCAAGGGTGTGCATGAAATCCCCATTAAACCTTACTTCTACATGTTTTATTTTTTATATCTACTGGATTGTTTGCGCGAGAACTAGGAGAGGGAGAGGGAGAGGAAGAACATGGCAAACGACAGGAATGTGAACTAAACTCACCGGTGGACTAAGGTGTTCTGTCAGCTGTGCTGCATGTCTGTGCTCTGTCTCTGATCCTCTAGTTTGTTCAACCAGCAGTCGTGAGAGTGGTGAGTCATTAGAGGCCATCGGGTCCCCATTTTCCAGAACCTTTTTGTTATTTTAAGTAAAACTTCCGGTTCCTCGATGGCAGCCATGCCCCTTGAAGCTGTATATGAGATCGAGAGGGAGAGGGAGAGAGAAGAATAGGAGCCATTAAGCAGCATTGGAAGCCCCTCAAGTTCTCCAGTTGTCCTGTGCCTGCCTGCATGATTCCCTCCCTCTACTAGAACCTCCAGATCCAGTTTTCCTGAATCCCAGTCCGGGGTGGTGATCTAGCTGAGGTACGCTTCTCTGGAAACAATTTTTTGTGTTGCCTGACAAGAAAGCTGCTCACTGTTTGGTGGTTTTCTGGCTGCAGCGTGAGCAGGTTGGCAGCATGAGGGTAGGTGGCCGTGGAGCTTCTCAGTTGGCAGTGGATAGATGAGTACAGAGTTCATGGAAAGTGCTTGTGCAAACTCTGTTATTCATGGTTCATTACTGACATGTGTCAATAACGGAGTTTGCCAGCCACTGCCAGCAAGTCATAAACATGATTAACCAGTAAAAAAAAAAATACACACAGTATATACAGTATATATATACCCCAATTTCTGCACCTTAATAACTTTGGCATCATTTGATGAAATAGCCCCACATTTGGCATGTGCATTTAGGCTGCCAGAGTCTTAAGATGTGAAACATTTTGTGATGGCATCTTGTTTGGTTTTCAAGATATGACGCACCAAAAAATGGAAGAAAACACATTTGGTTTCCCTATACTTAAAGGGCTACTGTCAAACTTTTTTGCATCATATTATTTCTAGATAAATCAATCAATCAGTCAATATTAGATTTAGAAACACCCTCAAACAGTGCAGCCACCCGTGATACAACAGTCTCATCTACTCCCACTGCATAATGAGTAGCTAGATAGTGTTGGGGGTGTTCCTGAGTATAGGAAAGATGCAGTTGTATTTGGTCAAGAAATGTAAAGGAACATGTTTTGGTGTGGTAACACCAGTATAGTTGATGCTCAGTTTTTTATTTTTTAAAAGGAAAAAGGAGTCTGAATCAAACAACCAGCTACATCAGCAGTCTATAGAATTAGAACAATCATAAAATGTGTCTTTATGTTGGCTTGCTCACACGTGCAAACAGAATATTGGGGTAGTAGCACTTTCAGAAGTGTGTCAGTGTTGTGGTAAATCCAGAGTATGCTTTCATCAGTGTGTCCCTCAGTTGCCAACCTGTGAGCATGCTGCCAATGACAGCAGTTTCGAGAGTGCCACAAAGTTGAAATTAATCTGCCGCTGCAATCAGAGACAGGCTTGTCGTTGCAGCAGCAGATCTGACATGCCTGAATTACATGCCATTCTTGGTGAAACATTTAAATACATATGGTGGCTTCTGCCATTTGCTACACAATCCCAACATCGGGGTGCCCATTCCCCGTGTTGGCATCCCCCCTCTGTGTCTTTCCTGGTTAAACAGTTTCCCCTTTCTGACACCGGGATGCCCACTCCTGGTGTTGGATGCAGTGCTCCCCAACCCTTCTATTCAGCTTGCCAACATTGGGGTGCCCAATCCCCGTGTCAACATCCCCCACGAATTGTGGCACATTAGGAGCCCACCCCAGTGTGCCAATTTTTTTTGTGTGTGTGTAAGCGATCCAAACCTGTAAATAAAGAAAACCTTCCCTTAGACCTGCTTTTTTCCTGCAAAGCAGAAAATGGTCCACCATTGTCTCTCATCCCCTCCCCCCATTCCCACCCTCCTCTGTGCAACCTACCTCCTCGCATCCACCCACCCACACTTACCTCCAAGGTTGGGAGCTGCGATCTTCTGAACTAGGACACGCCTGCATTCTTCAAAGCTCAACTGCAAACTGAAGAAATGATGGTAAGCTTTATAATGGGGGTTTCAACTTACGTTGATATCTCAGCCATTTTTAGGAATTTTGGCTACAAATTTTCAGCATGGGGTTCTTGGGACCCCACCTCGTGAACATGTAACTGTCATTTTGTTTCTCAGTCCTGAAAGGTGATTTTGCTGTTGCTACATGGAATCACCTTTTGGGACTGATTGATGAAAAAACAGTGCCACTGTTCATGAGCCCATGTGGCAAATCTAGTGAAAAAATTCCCCAAAATGACTGTGTTACCAGCGTGCGTTGCGCAGTTTCTATGCACACTTGTAGCTTGGTCAATTTTTAATATTTTCACTCCAGATTTTCAACACTGCCATTTTTTCACACCTCCTTATGAACAGTACAGCAGCCATTTTTCACATCATGCCTGAAACATGTTTTTGCACCTGTGGCACACAATGGGCATGGTCGCTGTGCGAAATCAACTTTTGGGACAGATTAACAAAATCACAGTGCCACTGTTCATGAGGAGAGGTCCCAAAATGCCCATGTTGAAAATTTGGTGGAAACATTCTCAAAAATGACCACATTATGGGTGTGCGTTGTGCAGTATCTACGCACGCTCATAAATTCGCAAATTTTTTATATTTTCTCTCCAGATTTTCAACATTGTCATTCTTTCATGCCTTCTCATGAACAGTACAGCTGTCATTTTTTGCATCCTGCCTGAAATGTGTTTCTGCACCTGTGGCTTCCAATAGCGCAGTTGTGCGAAATCACCTTTCAGGATTGGGTAACGAAATTATAGTACCACTGTCCATGAGGTGGGGTCCCAAAAAGCCAATGTTGAAAATTTGGAGTAAAAATACCAACAAACGCCCGGGGCGTTGAGGTTTCCAACCATACACCCACCCTGTAGAGACTGATAGGCATTGGGGGCGTAACTTGGGTTCATCGTCCGTAATGTTCACAGCATTCTAACCCCCACCCTACAGCCACTGACAGGAATTGAGGTGTGCCTTTGGTTCTGTCACCCTAACATTCACCCCATTTTCTTATATTGCACCTATCTCAGCTTATTTCCATATGAAATGGGGTGAGCATAAAGGCCAAAGACCCCAAAGCACACTGCAACACCTGTCAGTGTCTGCAGGGTGGGGTGAGGTGGAATGGTATAAGCGTTATGTCCGACGACCCAAAGCCACACTCCCAACACCCTTCAGTCTCTCCGGGAAGGGAGATATTGGCGTTAGTTCAGTACTTCACTGCCACTTCTATTATGCATCTCTAACTCCTGCACTACCAATGCCAATGCCAGCAAGCCAGCATTCAGCATTGACAAATGCTTGTTTAAACTAGGGTTACTTTGAGGCCAAGTGGGGGTTGACAGTGTCCCTTTAACATTGGGTATTTTTTTATCTCACTTACAGCCTAGCCAGTGTGGAATTTTTTCATGAACCTTTAACGGTTGAAGAGGTCCATGCCAAAGGTGTGCCTTTGAAAGGATTAATGAAAAAAATGTAATATGGTTCCAAAGTTATAGTGATTAAAGAGTTAATGTCCTGACATTAGGGATGTGCAAAATTGGAAAATTTCACCCAGCTAAATATTTTAGATAATTAGCACATTTCTTGAAATATTTCGCCAGGCGAAATGTGAAATTCCACCTATGTTAGCGGAAATTTCACCCCAAGTCAAGTAATTTGCTCGAGGGCTTAAATTTCGCACCCACGGGTGAAATTTCTCCACCCACAGTGACATTTCGCCACCTACGGGAACAATGTCACCTCCCACAGTGAAATTGTAAGTTCTCCCTTCTCTCTAGTGTCTAGTAGTCCCCTCCCAGCCAGCACTGGCCGTAAACAGTAAATAAGCACTCCCCCCATAGTAACCCCCCCACACACACACACACACACATGCACACAACTTGCCCTGCACCCCCCGCAATTTGTTTTATTAAAAAAAAAGAAATTCACCCTCCTTCACTCCCTGGTGTCTAGTGATATGGGGTTGATACACAAGGGAGGGTGGAAAGGATGAGAAGGGACTTGGCAAGGTTGGAGGAATGGTCAAAAATACAGCAGCTTAGATTCAGTGCATAAAAGTGCAAAGTAATGCATCTGGGAAACACACGCCTAGGGGAAGAGTACACAGTGTGGGGGGGTACTAACAACAGCAGGAATGGAAAAGGACCTGGAGATAGTCATATCAGACGATCTTAAGGTAGGCAAGCAATGTGAGAAGGCAGTAAGGAGGGCTGGGTGGATACTGGGATGCACAGGGAGAGACATCAACAGTAGAAAACAGGAAGTTGTTATCCCTCTGTACAGACAGTTGGTGAGACTCCATCTGTGTGCAGTGTACAGTGCAGTGTGCAGTACTGTGTGCAGTTCTGGAGACCCCATCTCCACAAAGACATAGACAGAGTAGAGTCTGTCCAGAGGAGGGCAACCAAAATGGTGCAGGGTCTGCACCAGAAGACATACAAAGAGAGATTGAAGGAGCTTAATATGTATACCCTTGAGGAAAGAAGGGGGGGGACATGATAGAAACTTTCAAGTATCTCAAGGGAATCAACAAAGTCCAAGAGGGTAGTATCTTTCAGAAAAAGAGATGTACAAGAACAAGGAGGCACAATTTGAAGATAGAGGAGGGATGGCTCAGAGGCAATGTGAAGAAGTATTTTTTCATGGAGAGGGTTGTGGATGCATGGAACAGCCTTCCTGAGGAGGTCTTGGAGTCAAGAACACTGGAGAAATTCAAGAATGCATGAAACAGACATAAGGCAGTCCTAGTGGGGGGTAGGAGGAAGTAGGCTGTTGGTTAACTAGGATAATAATAATAATAATAATAAAATTTATTTAATTAAGCACCTTTCAAGGTTTTCAAAGTGCTGTACATCAAAAACACAAACATAATCAGTACATACAATAAAACTACACTAAATGAATATTACAAAACTAAGATAATCAATCACAGCAAAGCAGAAAATGCCTTCTCCCATTAAAAAGTCTTTAGTGCCTTTTTAAAACTCCCCACCATCGTGCTCTCCCGGAGCTGACGGGGCAGAGAATTCCAGAGGGGAGGAGCAGCAAATCCAAAAGCACGAGCTCCAGAAGACTTCAAATTTACCCTCGGAATCTCCAGCAACCCCTCGTCAGCCGAGCGGAGCTGTCTCAGAGGGGTGTAGGGCACCAGGAGCTCTTTCAAATAGTTGGGACCTAGACCGTGTAGGGCTTTGTAGGTCAAAAGACCCACTTTGAAGGTGATCCGCCACTGTATTGGCAGCCAGTGCAGAGTGTGCAGCACAGAGGTAATATGAGAACTTCTAGATGCCCCAGTCAACAAACGTGCTGCCGCATTCTGCACTAGCTGCAAGCGGCGGATATCAACCCCAGGAAGTCCTACGTAAAGGGAGTTACAGTAATCAAGGTGAGATGTCACAAAGGCGTGGACCAAAACTGTCAGGTCGCGAGGTGGAACCAGGTGCCTAATCCTGGCAATGTTCCTAAGATGAAAAAATGCAGTCTTGACAACTGCAGACTCCTGATAACGGAGGGTCAGACCAGTGTCAAGCTCCACTCCCAGGTTACGCACCCATTCAGAGGTGAGGATCTGGTCCACCCCCAGGGTTAATCCAGAGGGGAACCCAGTTCTCACACCCTCAACCCTGTGACCCGGGTCCATCACCATAACCTCAGTCTTTCCTGGATTCAACTTTAGACCACTGTTATTCATCCAGTCTTGGATATCAGCGAGGCAGTTGTTCAGTACCGAGATAGCACTAACCTGGTCGGGTGCAAAAGACAGGTAGAGCTGGGTATCATCAGCATAGCAGTGAAACCTCAGCTCAAACCATCTTACAATATCTCAGAGGGGTAGCATATATACTGCGAATAACATGGGGGAAAGCACCGAGCCCTGAGGTACCCCGCAAGGCAGAGAGAATCCCCGGATGAATGCAAATCCAAGACCACTCTCTGCGTTCTCCCTTCAAGGAAAGATGAAAACCATCTGAGGACCGTACTTGATAGTCCACAAATGGACCTCAGGCGTTCAAGCAAAACCCCATGATCCACAGTATCAAAAGCTGATGACAGATCAAGGAGAACCAGAATAGAACGGTGTCTCCGATCTCTCGCCATCAGGAGATCATTGAGCACCCGAACCAGAGCAGTTTCAGTACTATGCCTCTTAAGAAAACCAGACTGGAGAGGTTCGTATAAACTATGGCTGGTCAAATGGTTATCCAGTTGGACCGCCACAACTTTCTCAATAACCTTCCCCACAAAAGGGAGGTTAGAGATTGGTCGGTAGTTTCCTAGGTCATCCGGGTCTAAAGAAGCGTTCTTCAGTAGGGGGGGGTCACCACCCCTTCCTTCAGAGAGCTAGGGAAAACTCCCATCTCTAAAGAACATCAGATAATCTGAGCTAGGACCGGGCCAATGATCTCACTACAACCCATGATCAGGGAAGTAGGGCCGGGATCCAAACTACAACATGTTGGACGCATCTCATGGACAATCCTCATAGTGTCTATGAAATCTGGCAGGCCAAAGGTACTCCAGGAAATTCTGGACTCTGCGACAGGACACTAATCAACTGCAACAACCTTAGAGTGAGGTTGGAGGCACTGCCTCTTGATGTCTTCAACCTTATTCGCAAAGAATCGAGCGATCTCCTCGCAATCAGTTTGCATAAAGACTCAACGGATCTGCTGACAGGCTGGGTTGCACAGTCTGTCAACAGTTCTGAAGAGATGAGCCGGTCGATTCCGTGTGACAGAAATTTCCTGGACAGGAATTCTGCCTTCTTATGGGAAATTGCTGTTTGGTAGAGCTTATAATGCTCTAGCAAAATAAGATGGTCGGCATCAGAGGCAGTCTTCCTCCAATGACACTCCAACCTATGCCCCAACCTCCGCAGCCCTCTCAAAGCCCCATCAAACCATGGGGCAACGGGACAGCATGGAAGGGGGCGAACACAGACTGGTGCAATCTGATCAAGTGCAGCTGATATGGCGCTATTATAGGTCACTACCAGCTGCTCAGGATCAGTGCAAAACTCGTCAAACAACGAGAGGTCAATAACCGCCTTCAGGTCTTCAGGGACAACGTCCCTCAATGGGCGGTACCTGACCAACTCCACAGGGGCCGATCTACCCAGGTGAGCCTCAAAATTGAACCCAACTGAGTAATGATCGGATCAACCGACTGGTTCCACCACCAAGTCGGAAGCCTCCATCCCCAGGAGGAAGACCAGGTCAAGAGAGTGACCTCCCTTGTGTGTAGCTGCGGAAACAACCTGTGAAAAGCCCAGAGATGTCATCACCTGGAGGAAATGTTGACCAAAAAGCAAAGATTCATCGTCGACCCACGCATTGAAGTCGCCCAGAACCATCAATCTGGGCAACTCCAAGGCCATGTCGGTGGCAAAATCTGCTATTTCCTGCAGGAAGAGCTTCTCATCACCTGGTGGACGATAAATGAGAGCAGTCCTGCACCCCACACCAGCTACCACAGTACACTCAAATGACCTAGCCTCCTCAACTGGTACACCAGTAAGGTCCAATTCAGTCTTAAAACAGACCACCCCACCCCCCGCGATCTGATTTTGGGCGGTGTATAACCGAGTACCCGGCGGGAACAGCAGCCTCTAAAAAGGGGGCCACATTCCCATCCAACCAGGTCTCAGTAATGGAAGCCAGATCTGCCCTTGCAACAAAGTCTGCAATAAGACCAGTCTTGTTGCAGACAGATCTGGCATTGCACAACAACGCCCGAGTTGGACGAGGTTGACGAGTTGTCCCAACCACTTGCCCTCCAAAACAGGAGGTGCCCTTGGGTATGGGAACCAGAACGGAACTACTACGCTCCAGAAGCCATTTTGCCCCAGGGCGTCTTCTAGGCCTAACCACCCCTATGGGAGAACACCGCCACTCGGCTGTCCACAGCCCCCCACCTCACTCCCTCCCTTCACAAGAATCCCTAGTGCCCGGCTAATCGATGATAAATATGAACGGGCAAGGGGGCAAAGAGAAGGGACAGAGGACATAGGAGGCCGAATAACGTAGGACAGGTGGGGCAGGCCGGCACATCAAGCTGCTCAAAGTTAGGACAATAAATATAATAAAACAACTCACAATCGACCTAACACTAAGAACAAACTAAAACAAAAATTAAACTTAACCAGCACTCTAATACAAAACCTAATTAATTATTTTATCCCACAAGCCCTCTCATGGCCTGGGGGACAACCAAAACTTAACCCACACAATTCTAAATTATTATTCCCAGGTCCACTTACTACCTGGTACTTAAAACAAAAGGTAATACTAATGAAATAATAAAACTAATAACAAAATAATAAATAGAGGGAATAATTAAAACCACCCTCCGGGACTCTCTCACCAAACCGGGTACAGGTGGAATAAAAGGTGTAATAAAGCACTCTCACTGCTTAAATTGTTCCCTCAAATAAAATAACTACAAACAATAAACATCCTGTCTATATGCAACGAAATACAAAATAATGTAATCCGCCCAAAATCAACAAGTAAAATTCAGTTTCCAGAAATCCAAAGTTCAAAATCCACATCGGTTTGGCTCGAGTAAAGGGCCACCAGCGGGCCACAGAAACCGGCCAGCCCAAAAGATCAGTGGCCCACTACTTCCACTCCAGGGGAGGACACCCCCCCGGCCGGCCACCCCAGGAGTGTAGAGGAAGGGAGAGATTAAGGACAGACCCTCCAGCCTACCCCGCTCCCCTCCACTGTGTGTAACACTGACCCAGGGCCACCAGGACACTGCAAGCCCAACTAATAGGCCAAATAAAGTCAATTTCTCCAAATAACATTTAAGCAATCAAAATGTCAATAAAAGTTTCAGTCACTTATCTTGCAGGCTCTTCGGGACAGCTCTTTCAAGTCACTAATCCCCGCAATCTAACTGACCAGAAATAGGTCCAGGAGTAGACAAAAAACACAGCCACATAAAAATCCAGGTTTTTAGATCGGAGCAGAGCTTAAAATGAGCCAAATAGTCACAAAGCAAACAGTCCTCTCCTTGAGTGAATAAATCATTCAAACCACACAGGAGGACACGATCCAAATCCTTCAAGAAAAAACAATAACTCCAAAATATTTGCTGAATAAAACGAGGATTCAATCAGAACTCCCTGAAACACACCACAGGACTCAGGACTTTACCCTTTCTTTAAGATGAGATCCGACTCATGTTGTTCAACAGTAGAGCTCAGAACACACCGGGTCTCCCAAAGTCCTCGGCACCAAAACACCACGACACAACCCGGGTTTCAGAAATCCAACCCCAACAAGGTCCTGACCCATAAAATGGAACACAAAATGGGCCAAACAGAGACAGGGAAAAAACGCGTAGAAAGACCAGCTCTGATAACGTGGAGCAAGGCGGGCAAACTAAGCAGGTAGAAAAAATAAAATAGCGCCGCAGCACAATTTAAAAAAGATTCAAAAGAGCAGCGAAAATTCAGACAGGTAAAATAGGATAGGCAAAGTAAAGTAAAACAGACAAACAAAACGGAGCGGAGCAATTCAGAAGTGGCTAGCCCAGCATGGCCGCCATCTTGCCCCAAGGTTACTCATGGTCTGCAGCTTATCCATCAGGTAGGAAAATGGGCAGACTAGGTGGGCCAAGTGGTCCTTATCTGCTGTCAAATTTTATGTTTCTATGTTTCTGTGTTTCTTCCACCCTTCCTTCCTGCCCATATGTTAGTGCATTCCTTAGGCACTCACCCATTTTACCAAAGTCAGCCCTCCTAAAGTCCAGTACCTTTGCCTTTGTATGGCTTGACTCTACAGCTGTGTTTATTGTGAACCACAGCTGTTCAGTGGTTGCTAGTTCCCAGATGGCTACCCACTTCTAAATCTGTGATCCTCTCTCCATCTCCATGTGAGATACCAGGTGTAAGATTGCTCCCTCCTGAGTGGAATCCAACACTAGCTATCTGAGGCATGCTCCCTGCAGGGCATTGAGAATGACCCCAGTCCTGAATGTGGCTGCAGCACATGTGTTCCAGTTAACATCTGGCATATTCTGGTCCCCCATCAACAATATCTCCCCTTTTTCTGCCATTCTAAGGATGCCTTCTATCATTTCCTTGTCCATTTCCTCCCCCTGAGATGGGGATCTGTATATAATACCTGTATGGATTGTGGTGCCATAGCCTGTTTCCAAGGTGACCCACAGTGCCTCCTCTCCTCCCTGTGTACCTTTTAGTTATGTTGCTTTGATCCCTTCCCTTACAGAGAGAGCTCCTCCTCTTCCACCCTCCCTGTCCCTCCTGTAGATTGTGTACACTGGTATGTTGACATCCCAGTCATGGTTCTGTGTGAACCATATTTCTGTGACTGCCATGATATCCAGGTGTTCCTCTTCCATCAAGGCCACTAGTTCAGGAAGCTTGTCACCCAGACTATGGGCACTGGTACTCATCACCCTCCATTTTTTGATGGCCTTACCCCTTTTATCCCCATCCCTGCCCTTACTGTCTTTGCCTTGTTCTCCATTTGCCCCTGTTCTCCTCCCTAGCAACCTCTCTACCTTGCTGGTTACAATGCTAACTACCCTGTTTTGTTGGGGGAGGCTGGGAATTCCCTCATTCTTATCAGTGCCTCCCCCCTTGGCTAGTTTAAAAGATTGCCAATGAAGCATTTAAACCTATCACCTAGGATCCTGCCATGTCTTTTTAAAATCTTTCCAGAAATACCTTTTCTGGACACCCCAAAATTCAGGGTGCCCAGCTTAATTAGAGGAGCCATTCACCCACGTTCTCTGTATGAGGACAACGGGACTTTCTTGAGTTCTGCAGCCACAGCTGGAACTTGTGCTGCAGGCTGCACTGAGACCAGTGAGCTGTCAGTCCCCTCTTCTGTCTACCTGTCTCTGTCTATCTCTTTCTGTGTCTGTCTATAGCTATCTATCTATCTATCTATCTATCTTCTATCTATCTATCTACCTACCTATCTATCTAGCTATCTATCTTTAAGATTTTATTTGCCTAAGTCTACAAATTGTCTGAACTGTATGTCATGTGTGTGTTCTCAGATGTGGATCCTTTTTAAAAAAGCTTCTAGCTCAAAGGTACTGTAATCCAAGACAAATAAATAAAGTGGACCAGAGTGTCATTCCCCAGTCCCGCTTCGTTATCCCCCTTCCCTCCAGGTTGACCACCCCTTTCTCAATTTTTTTTTGTGCATTTAGTTATATATTTTATAATTGGACTGGGATGCCCACCCCTGGTACTACTTTTCTTGACCCCCCCTCCTCTCCAGGTCACCCTCCCCTATTTCTGTTTTCTAGCTGGTGGCACTGGTGCTCATCCCTGGTGCCAGTGAACAGTCACCTGACACTGGGGTGCCCACTCCTAGTGTCAGAATGTCAGTGTCCCCTGAAAATAAGAAAACTGTCCCTCATTGTTTTTTTTCTCCCCTGCAAAAAAAAGAAAACAGTCTCTCGCAGATGTCACCCTCCCATCCCAATCTCCCACTCAGCATCCACCACCCCACCTCCCTGTGGCATTAAGTTACCCCACACACCCTCACTCACCTGAACATGTTCTACAGTGAAGATCCTCTCTCCAAGCTGATATGTCCTGCTGTTGGAACTGCTGATTGCAATATGAAACTAATGTAAGGGTGGTTCATTGTATTTCAGTGGGGTTTTGAACACTGCTGCATAACCTTCTTATTTGTTCGTGCTTTGACTACATTTTTTCAACTTGGCTTTTTTGGTATACCACCTCCTGACCAATGGTGGTAAAATTATGCAAATCAGATCCGAAAGGTGATTTTGCAGTTGCTTGGCAAAATCACCTTTCAGGTAGGTTGGGATTTGAATGTGTTCACCACCCTTGTTCATGAGGTAGGGGCGTAAGAAAGCTATGTTCAAAATTTGGGGTCAAAACATGTAAAAATGGCAAAGTTATGCACATATGTTAAAATGTTACTACGCTTACTCATAACTTTGGTAATTTTAAATATTTTGACCCCAAAAATTCAACATGTCATTTTTACACCACCTCATGAACATGACAGCTGTCATTTTTCAAATCCTAACCAAAATGTGCTTTCACACCTATTGTGCAGAATGATGGTTCAGTGGTGCAGAATGACATTTCGGCATGGATTTGAACATTTTCACTATCAGTTTCATGAGGTAAGGTAATAAGAAGGCTATGCTGACAATCTGATGTACATAGATGGTAAAATGACCAGGTTATGAAGGAATGTTGAAGTATTCCAATGCTGACTCATAACTTCACTAATTTTCTATATTTTGAATCTAAACTTTCAGCATAACCAGTTTTCCACACTACCTCATAAACGACATGTGTCATTTTTAAAATCCTGGATGAGATGTGTTTTTGCACTTCTGGTGTGAAATGACGTTTTAGCCAGTAAGCTGTAAATGGCACATGTCATCTTTATAAGGCAAGTCATAAAATGAGTGTCTTGAAATTTTGAGGGGCCAAAATTAAAAAAATATATATATACAATTGTTAACAAACTTTGTGTGTAGAGACAGTCTTGACCCCAGCAGGTATGGTTTGCCATCCTGTGCCGGTGAGCAGAGTTCGGGGGTGAACTTAGTGGCCCAGCTAGATGGGATGAGGGTGGGGGGTTGCTGTTTTGCAACACCCCCCCAGCCAGGGAATGAAAGGTGCAAGGTTGTCCACATGGGCCCAGGCACCATATAGTAAAGACAACTATCCTCTTAGAATAGGGCCCTGGACCTCTGCAAAACCGTGGGTGGCAGAGGGCCTGTTCATTGGCTTATAGATGCACGCTTTGCCCAATGTATCTGTATCTGTGACCACACAGAAGCACAAGGACCACAGGAACCTGAGCTTTTGCAGCCACCAGACAGCCCAATGAATTATTCACATCTGTCGCTGCACAGATCTGTAGGCGAGGTGGACAGAGTCTTCCTTTGGCACAGGGCATCTGTGTGATTGTGAACACAATTCCACTATCTTAAAAAGAAAGGAAATTCTTTGCAAAAATCTTTGTTATTGCACCAGTTAGTAACATGGTTGAAAGTAGGAATGTGGAGTTAGATTTAACCCCAACCTCAAGCAGCAAAAAGAAACATTAGAGTTTTGGGTCTCTGAGTCTTAGCAAATCAGTGGTTGGGTCTTTCTTGAGTTTTCAACACTAATGCCCACCCCTTAAAATCACAAATGATCTCCTTTCTTTACACAGGGCCTTCAGGGACTTGCATGAAGAAAGCTACAACAAGCTGTGTTGACAACATGTGGCAAGACATATTTCTGTACCTTTGAAGAGTGTATCACTATGAGGCACTGGCTTGGAGCTGTAAACTTGTGCTTCATACAGGAGGCTGTGGGCTGGTGGGAGGGGTGAGCATTAGGCTTGACAACCCTAAGGAAGACCCTACATCTGATTCGCCAAGACACCAGAGACCCAAAACCCTTATGTTTTTTCCTTTTGCTGCATGGGGGATGGGTTGTAGGGAGTTAGGGTTGGAAACCCTAACGCCATATTTCCCTACTTTTGTGATGTTAAGTTACCCTAGCTGGTGCATTAATGAAGTTTTTGCAAAGAATACTGTATATATATATTTGTTTTAGTTACATTTCATGTAAATAACAAACTCCTTGAAAAACAGTAATAATACACTCATAGGTCTGTTATATTATGGGATCTTCCCCCCTCGGGTTCATGAGTCACTCAGCCTGTGGCCTCATGATTCACAACACACCCAGGACATGGCAGTATTCCATGTTATAACATGGATTCTGAAAATACTATCTTCTGATTCATCTAAACATGTCACCTGACCATTGATTAATCTCTTATATACCCACAGTTGCATGTCCACAGGGCTTTATTTTACTATTTCTTTAGGTAAAGCTCTAACATAACATTGCCCATGTTATAAGAGGATTAACCCACTCCAGGGTATGGGTTTACTGAGCATTATTCTATGCCTGGGTGGTTGAAGTCACTGAGATTTGCCTTGTCACTCCAACCCCCCTCCCAGGTGTGGATTAATGCTCAGTAAACCCATATCTTGTCACGGGTTGATCCCTTCATATACCACACCTTGCTTTTTATTATTCCTTAATTATGCAATTGATAGAAGAAATCCAGCAACTTGACTGGCTGATGCATCTTCTTACCTGGAGAGATGTGAGAACATTTATTTTACAGAGAGAGGGGCTGTGCTGTGGTAGAGCCTACTAGCTGAGACAGTGGAAATAAAAACAATAAATAAGTTTAAGCATGGTTGGGACAGAGTAAGGGTTTTGATAGTTACACAATGACAGCAGTGTTATGGGAAGCAAGGGAGAGAGGTGAGGGTGAAAACCCTGGCTAAACAATACATCACACAGCAGGGTAGAGTAAAACAGGGCAGACTGGATGGATCAATTTTCTTTTCTGCCAATAGTGTCTACGTTTCTATGTTACTGTACTTGAGATTAAATCCTAACACACACTCACAAGTAAGAAAAAGTCCCAGTTAACAGTTTTTTTTTTACCTACTTCAAATCCCTCCACCCATAGTTCCAGTATACCAATTAGAATAGTTCCACCTACTGGTCAAAACTGAACAAAACAGAACTATTTTGTTAAATGTATACCTCCACCTACTGGTCAAAACTGAACAAAACAGAGCTATCTTTTCAAATGTGTACCTATTTATTTAGTTCATTTTTATTGACCAGGTAAACATACAAGACAAATACATCCCTTTTTATGTTTGCTTACACACATGTGCAAGAAACATAGTGCCATCATTCGAGTTTTCGTAGGTGTGGCACCCTGTCTTCCAATGCAGTCAGTGTTTGCAGGCGTGGCCACAGTTCACCAATAAATGCTGCATCTGTCTATGACAGCAGTTGAAAATGCAGTGCTGTACAGTTGAAAGAGAGAGCTCTGCTTCAGTGAGCAGTGAGAAGACACTGCGTTCGCACGTGCTTCCCCCCACACACACACATGCACGCATATTGCATGCTAATGCACCCCCCCACGCACACACTTTATGGCTGACGGGGGGTGCCCAATCCCCCATCGGCTCTGCTGTGCTTCCCCCCCAACAGAGTTCCAGGTGCCACGCTGGGAGCCCACCCCAGTGTGGCAACAATCCGTATGGCCAACGGGGGTGCCCAATCCCCCATCTGCTCCACTACCCCCCAAACAGCCTTCTAGCTGCCATGCTGGGAGCCCACCTCAGTGTGGCACAAGTCCTGCATTGTCCAAGAAAAAAAAAACCTGCAAGAAAAAACCTTCCCTCGCTGACTGTCCTGACCCCCCTCCCCCCACATGCGCCCACCCACTACGCACCCTGCCTCCTCACACCCTCACCTCACCCCATACTTACCACTGGAGTCCAGCGTGACGATCTTCGGTGGACTGGGAACACATCTGCACTCTTCAAAGCTGACCACGAACTGAGGAAATGCCGGTAAGCTGTAATAAATAGGGTTTTTTCAACTTTTATGCATATCTCAGGCATTTTAGGTTTTCACCAACATGGGTTTTTAGACCCCACCCATGATTTTGTCACTGTCATTTTGTACATCAGCCCCAAAGGTGATTTCGCGGTCACTGCGCGGAACCACCTTTCGGGACCGATTTACAAAATGACAGTGTCACAGTTCATGAGGTAGGCCCCCAAAAACCCATGTTGAAAATTTGGTGAAAAAATTTCCAAAAATTACTGTTTTACGAGCATGCATTGCGCTGTTCCTACGCATGCTCATAAATTCACAAATTTTCAATATTTTCACTCCAGATTTTCAACATTGCCATTTTACCACACCTCCTTATGAGTTTGCCCAAAATGTGTTTCCGCGCATGTAGTGCACAATGACGCAGTCGGTGTGCGAAATCAATGTTTGGGACAGATTAAGAAAATCACAGTGACACTGCTCATGAGCAGAGGTGTTAAAATGGCTATGTTAAAAATTTGATGAAAAAATTCCCAAAAATGACTGCTTTACAAGCATGTGTTACGCTGTTCCTACGCACGCTTGTAAGTTTGCGAATTTTCACTATTTTCACTCAAGATTTTCAACACTGCCATTTTACCACACCTCCTTATGAGCAGTACAGCTGTCATTTTTCACATCTCGCCCAAAACGTGTTTCCATGCATGTAGCGCACAATGGTGCAGTCGGTGTGTGAAATCAATGTTCAGGACAGATTAAGAAAATCACAGTGACACTGTTCATGAGCAGAGGTGCTACAATGGCTATGTTAACAATTTGGTGAAAAAAGTCCATAAAATGACTGTGTTACAAGCAACCATTGAGCAGTTTCCATGCACCTTCGTACGTTCATGGATTTCTAATATTTTCAGTCCAGATTTTCACCACTGGCATTTTTCCACACTTCCTTATGAACAGTACAGCTGTCATTTTTCACACCATGGCCGAAATGTGTTTTCGCACTTCCAGCGCAGAAATGCTTGGTTGCTGTGGGAAATCATTGTTTGGGACAGATTAAGAAAATCACAGTGACACTGTTCATGAGTGGAGGTTCCAAAATGCCTGTGTTGACAATCTGCTGTAAAAAATCCACAAACTAATTGCATTATGGGTGTGCGTTGTGCAGTTCCTATGCACATTCATGACTTCACCAGTTTTTTTAATACTTTCACTGCAGATTTTCAACATTGCCATTTTTTGCACCTTCCCATGAACAGTACAGCTGTCATTTTTCACATCAAGTTCGAAACGTGTTTTCACACCTGTGGTGCCAAATGGCGTAGTCACTGTGCAAAATCAGCTGTCGGCTAATGAACTGATATTGCCACTGTTCATAAGGTGGGGGGTCACAAAAAACCCATGTTAAAAATTTGGAGTGAAAATGCCAACGAACACATGAGGCATTAAGGTTTCCAACCATAACACCCCACCCTGTAGAGCTTGACAGGCATCAGGGGTGTGACTTGGGATTCTCGCCTGTAATGCTCATACCATTCCACACCCTGCAGCCAGTGAGAGGCATTGTGGTGTGCATTGGACTCTTCAGCCCCAAAGTTCACCCCATTCTCCTATGCAGCACACATCTCACCATATTTCCTGATGGAATGGGGTGAGCATAAGGGCCAAAGACCCCAAGGCACACCATGACACTTGTCGATGTCTGCAGGGTAGGGTGTGGTGAAATGGCATGGCCATTATGCCTGATGACCCAAAGGCATACTCCAATGCCTGTCAATCTCTGCAGGGTGGCGGTGGGGTTGGCTTCAGTTCAATACTTCACTGCCATTCTTATTATGCAGCTCTCTAACTCCTACACTACCAATGCCAATGCCAGCAAGCAAACATTCAGCATTGACAAATGCTTGTTTCAGCAGCCACCCAGCAGGTTACAAAGTAGAGAACGACAAGACAACATCATCAATTACAGTAGTACAGAAATAATGGGAAACAATGTGATCAATTTCATAGCAGGGAGCAAAGAGAGAATACACAAAATCACAATAAATAACATAAAGTAAGGAAGGTAACATGGGGAGAGTGAAAGATTACAAATGGCAATGCACATTGCAAAATGGAACTTAAATAAGAAAGCATCTTTATCAAAGTTGACAGCTTTACACAGAGAGATCAACTGAAGTCACATGACTAGGTGGCACCATGCCATAAAATACTTGTCATTTACACTGCATCTTGAGTTAGCCTTCAGATGGTCCCATATGCATAAAAACACATAAAAATTATGAAACTGTTCTTTACTTTATAATTCATAAGAAATAGATCTGTTGCATAACAGCAACAGTACACCGTAAGGTTTGTATGTCATGGGATATCCTCATTTCATGGGTGTATGAGCCACCTTACCTTCTGCTTTATGCCTCACAGCTCACCCTAGGAGTGACAATATCGCATGACAGACCACACAATGCACCCAGGGAGTGACAATATCCCATGACAGACCATAACCTGTAATGTATTATTGCTCAATTATCTGTTTAAAGCTCTGTTATGTAGTATTTCAAATATAGGGAGATTTGGAAATTAGATATTTTTTGTTTTACTTTTTCATCCAGTATTTGATTTTTAGTCAGCAGTTAGTATTTTAGATTATAACAGCATTAATTGAATCTGTTTACTGAATCACAATGCATTTATCACGTGTGTAAATGTTGGAACTTATTTTGTCTGCATTTGCACCCAAATTCTAATTTACATAATTTTCTAAAATTTTCTAAAAAAAAGTTATTGGAACAGCTCTGTGAATCCAAGCGACAGAGAACTGTTCAGCAGGATAGTGACCTGGGTTTACCCCTCAAATTCAGATGCTGAGGAGGGGAAGTCAAGTATCCCACTATGTGGCTGCGTCCTGGCAGCAGGCCAGAGACAGCACCTCTTGATACTTCAGCCAGAGTGACAGGGAGGGTATGAAATGGAGGGCTAGCTGGCTCTCGGAGAAGCACTCTAACTCTTTGCATCTGAGGGGAGTAGGCTAGCAATAGGAAAATACAGTAGGTGTGCTCACCTGTCAAATGATGGTCATCTGACCCCACCCACACTATCTCGGTCCATACTACACAGGGCCATCCTTCAGAGTCATGGACTATACCTAGTCAATAAGTGCAGCTTTTCTCTTCCCCTATCCACTGGCCACAGGAAGGAAGAGACACCCTGGGAGGAACCTTCATAGAGCCTGGGGTAGTGTGACCTGCTCAGAAACCTGGACAGGAGGTAGCCCAGGCTGTAGTACCACCAGTGAGAGACATGATTTGCATGGTGTAAAGGAGACAATGAGATGGCCATGTGAGGGACTGTGATGGCCAAGCTACATTTTTGCTGGTAGTCTGAATTATTTTGTTAACCGCTAGTTACTCTCTGTATAAGTGTGGCAGCTAGGATGCATTACTGAATTGTGACATAAAAATTACCTATTTTGGAGATGTTATCAGCCTAACAGAATCTTAACAGGTGCTTAAACCTTCATTGTGGAAGACTTCCTAAAAGGGGATGCAGTCATTAGTGTCATGTGGGGTTCCTCAAGGCTCAGTGTTGTTCCTCATGTTGTTTGCGGTGTATACGCTGCCCCTCAGAGACATTGTAAGATGGTATGGGCTGAGGTTTCACTGCTATGCTGATGATACCCAGCTCTACCTGTCTTTCACACCCTACCAGGATAGTGCATTCTCAGTGTTTAACAACTGCCTCACAAAAATCCAGGACTGGATGAATTCCAGCTGACTAAAGTTGAGCTCAGGAAAGACAGAGGTGATGGTTGTGGATCCTGGTCACCGGACAGGGGGGTTGGGGGCTGGTCAGCCCACAGGGCTTTTTCTGGGGGGCTCCCAGCTCCTTGCCTCTGAATAGGTAAGAGACCTAGGGGTGATGCTTGATGACGGGCTGACTCTGCGGTCTCATGTGTCGCCAGTCATCAAGTCATCCTTTTCCAATCTTAGGAACATCACTAGGATCAAGCACCTTGTTCTGTCTGGTGACCTCCCTACACTGATCCACGCCTTCGTGGCCTCACGCCTTGATTACTGCAACTCCCTTTACTTAGGGCTACCAGTGGTTGATATTTGTTGCCTCCAGCTAGTGCAGAACTCTACAGCCCGGTTGCTAATGGGGACTTCCCTGTCATGTCATATTACGCTGGTGCTGCGTGACCTGCACTGGCTGCCGATTCAATGGCGGATCACCTTTAAAGTCAGATTACTGACATATAAAGCCCTACACTGGCTTGGCCCTGACTACCTGAAAGAGCTTCTGATCCCCTACTGCCATGAGCGATGGCTCTGCTTGGCTGACGAGGAGTTGCTAGAGATTCCAAGGGTATCGTTAAAATCTTCAGGGGCCAGCGCATTTATGTAGGCAGTGCCAACCCTTTGGAATTCTCTACCCATTCAGCTGTGGGAGTGCGTGACCCTGGAGAGTTTTAAACAAGCTCTGAAAACATATTTATGGAGCCAAGCATTTGTTAATTAAGTTTTTAGTATCAGATTGTACAGATCAGTTTTTAGATTGTTGTCCTCGGTCACTGTTTTTAGTTATTTTGTAAAGCGCTTTGGCAACTTGAAAGGCGCTGTATCAAATAAAGATTTATTATTATTATTATAAGAATAGGTCAAATATTCTGGCTGAGCCTAGTCCTGCCAAAGTCTTTTCCCATGCTAAATAATCATCAAGAGGAAGTTGCTTCCTGAGACCTATGGTGTCAAACAAAATCGCAAGCTAGGTGTAACCCAAATTCCAAGTTCAACTCAGGTACAGTCAATAGTATGAATTTGGGTACAGGGAAGTGATGCCACAGCCCTGTTCAACCAAGACACCGGGAAGGGAGAGGAAGAGGGCATAAATTCTGCAGCACTCTGTTTCTGTTTCTTTTCCCTGGGGTTTCTGACTGTGAGCTTTTTTCAAGGAGGGAGCTAGTCTGAAGAGAGACTTATCTGGTACATCTGGCACTTGGATAAATATCCCAGTACTGACACTGTAGTGCAGCATGAGAGGGGTGCTGCACTTCTGAGGTGCCGTCTTTCGGATGAGACATTAAACCGAGGTCCCATCTGCCTGGATTGGTGGTAGTTCAGGTGGATGTTAAAGATCCCATGGCACTTATCAAAAAGAGTAGGGGAATTTCCCTGATGTCCTGGCCAAATTTCCCTGATTCACTAAAAATACCACCAAAAGCTTAATCTGGTTCAGGGTCAGTTGACATTCATCTGTATCCCCCTCCCCCGGGTTGTGCCTGAAAATAGGCAGGATTTGTCTAGTGCACTTACCCAGTCAACAAAAACTAAATAAAATAAATAAAGGTAGCAAACAAAACAGTAGTGTGCACAGTAAGGTAGGAAGTGACTTTAACTTGCAGGGAAGACAGAAGTGTTTATCTGCACAAGAGAGCAAGCTTGTTTTTGTAATCCTGTATGTGTACTGTTTGACTGAGTGTACATAGTGTAAATACCCGAATATTACTGCTGCTTTTCCACCACTGGTGTTAAGTAATAAATCAGTTATTTTTCTAAAAACGGGAGTCACTGGTTGTTAGTGACTGCATCTCTGAAGGACGGGTACCTGGATAAAAGAGGGCATAGTAAAATGTCTCCAAGAAAGTAGTGTGTGTCTCACCCAGAGCAGAGACCCTCACTATGGGGAGTCTAAAGGGTAGAAGGTGGTGGAAAAGGGTTATCAGAGTAGCAAGGTCTGGGCTCTTGCTAAAGAGGGGGAGCTTAACAGTGACAACGCTGGCTCCGATGGTCTCAGTGGCAAAAGCCTGAGATAGAAAGAGAGAGAGAGAACCCACTGGGTGCTGCAGAGTGCTATGACTATCACTGTGGCCAGCAAAAAGGTTTTTTTACAAATTGTTAGAATGTTTAATAATAATAAAAGAACTACAAAAAGTCACCTAACAACAATAATATGCACTATAGAGAGACGAGGGCCTTTTTGTATAATGTATATATTTTAATATGATTTTTTTTGTATGTGAGGAATCCATTATTTGACTTTGCTCATTACAATACCGAACATACTCGTGAATTGTCCAAACCATTAATAGCCATGGTCATGAGAATTAAAAAATAGCAGAAGCAACAAAGCAACAATTTTGAAAATATACAGTATTATAGTCTGGGAATGCATATCATTTTTCACAACAGAGTACAAAACCTTATTAGGAAATGGGCAATTTTTGTTTTGAAGAGAAAGAGTGTCTCTACTTTGATGTTAAGGGGCTTAACCATAAATTGATGTGTTATTGACAGTCCAACCTAGAATGTCCTCTGCATAGGCTGCACTTAATCAGGCTGCAGTTGTGAAAGCCATAGTTCTCACGGTATTCAAAACTTTAAAATGTAGAGCAAGCTAAACTGTAAAAGTAAATAGCAAATGTTATCAGAGGAATAAGATGTGTTTATAGAGGACATTTCTTGAAATATAGTTGTTTGTCTTATTAATGCAGAAACAGTTAAGTTGTATAACTGTCTTAATTTGTAGCGGGTCCTGTTGAAGGTAACTTGGCTGTCTTGAATGCAGTAAATTTAAGCTCCTTTTACTGAAAACAAAGTTCAGTCAGTTCATTGCTGGTATAAATGCATGAGTACAAGTGCCTTGATCGCAAGAAAGGTGCTTTTTATAATTAAAAATGTACTTACTTACTAGGTGTCTCACAACATATAGCCCAGCTGGAATACAATATCTTGTCCTCTTTGTTGTCCAGCTTCTTCCTCTTTTACAGCTGGGTTGATAGGAGCATTGGATGCGTACATGACCTAATGTAATACAGTGAACATACCTCTCAATCTTTTGTTACTGAAACGAGGGACATGGGCACTCAAAATAAGAGACAATAAGGGACACTGACTCTCGTAATGAGGGACACATCCTCAAACATGGAGCTACTGTACGAGCTCAGAACACTGTGGAAACCATTGTGTTTACTTGTACAAGGTTTATTTTTGCTTTAGCTTAGTGAAAAATGAATTTCTGCTTTAAAATCTGAATTTACAGTACATTCTTTGTATGGGCAGCACCTTTCCCATGAGGGACAGATGAGGAATAGAGCAATTTTGAGGGGTAAAATTAGGGACATCCCTCATAATCAGAGGTAGTTGAGAGGTATGGCAGTGATTAAGTGGCTCTGGCAGGATTTGAACTTGGGTCGCTCACTCTCTCTCTTATTTCCTAATTCTAATTCATTGCAAAAAAATATGTTAAAACCATAAAAGTAATGAAATGTGCTGGCCTGGTGGTGCTGAGGGCTGAGGTGCTGGCAAAGTGCCTTACCTCGCTCCACGCTGGTGACCCAAGTTCAGTCACTAGCTTGTGTTGCCAGAGGTCAGCAGGGGGTAAGGGCAGAAGCAGGATTGAGCTAGCTGCTGGGCAGCTCTCCTATCCTGGGTAGGGGTGGTAGGTCACCCCCGTCTTGGCTGACACCTGGTGGAGGCCGGGTGCCAGAGCAAGGACGTCAGATGAAAGTCATAATGCCTGGTGGGTGGATGAGGAAGTGGAGGGGAGCACATGTGCACCTCTGCATATAAGTGTTCACCACATGCCACATGCCAAGCTCGGGCTAGGGGAGTAACTAAATGGTGGAAAAATGGATGGCACACCAGGGAGAATGACGCCCGTGCACCACACCTCCACCTACCATGTCACCGGAGCCTACGGCAGCACTTCTGGATGTGGATGTCATGGTGGAGGATGGCTCTCCCCTACCTGACCCTGCCACAGGGGAAAATCCATGGTGGTACTTAGCCATCAGGTTAGCCAGGGGATGGTGGATGGTGGAAAGGTGGTGGTGATGCCGGCTAAAGAGAAGTCATCCCACCGCGGCTGAGAAGCATAAACAACTAGCGAAAATAAAGTAAGGAAATGCAATGTTAGGGTTAAACATTCTGTAAGACATAGTTAATTCGGTGACCTGGCATTTGGTGGGGCTTGAACAATCACACAACACAGCGTTAGCATTGCCCCAACCTTGGCACTGCCTGTCCAAGCACACAAACATATTAGCACAGCAATGACTGGAGACTGACTGCCAAAGTTAGGGCAATGCCAATGCTGTATTGTGTGATTGTTGAAACCCCAAAGAAAGCCAGGCTACAAATCACGACAGCTCAGGTGACCTGTACTTGCATTTCCTTACTTTTGTTGCTTTAATCTTCAGCCCTAACTGATGCTTCACCTTGAATGTAGTTTTTTTGTAGTGAACTTCCATATTTAAAAAAAAAGATATATAAAGCACCAGGCCTATAGCATGCTGTGCAAAGCACCAAATCTGTACTAAGCAGCACTAAGCCTATAGCGGGCTTTGCAAATGGCCTAGTGCATACTTTGTATATGGCTCTGTGTGTGCCTTATGTGAAGCAGCAGACCCATCAGGCATGGCACCAAAGCAGTCGCATGCTTTATGTAGAGCCTTGCAGATCCTTCACGAAGCAGCAGATCCACTAGACATGGCACTAGAGCAGTAGAATGCTTCATGCAGGGCCACAGACCCTAAACAAAGCAGCAGACCTATTGGGCATGGCACCAGAGCAGTAGCATGCTTCACACAGGGCCCTGCAGACCCTACACAAAGCAGAAGATCCACTAGGCATGGCACCAGAGCAGTAGAATGCATCATGCAGGGCCCTGCAGACCCTAAACAAAGCAGCAGACCTATTGGGCATGGCACCAGAGCAGTAGCATACTTAGGGCCCTGCAGACCCTACACAAAGCAGCAGATCAATCAGGCATGGCACCAGAGCAGTAGCATGCTTCACACAGGGCCCTGCAGACCCTACATAAAGCAGCAGACTCATTAGCATGGAACCAGACCAGTAGAATAATTCACAAGGGCCCTACGGACCCTATACAAAGCAGCAGACCCACTGGGCATAGTGCCAGATCTGTAGTTTACTTTGCACAGGGCCCTGTGTGTTCTATGCAAAGCAGTAGACCCATCAGGCATGTCTGAATGTTGCCACTGGGGTGGTCATGAGGGGGGTGGTAACCACCTTGTTCCTCAAATGTGGTTGAAATGAATTAAAAAATGTGAAAGTCGTGGTGATACAAAAAATAGTCAAAAAAACCTAAGTCACAAAAAAGCAAACTGCACATGCCCACAGAAACAGGGTTTTCTTTTCACATCTTTTTCCGGGGAACTTGGTTTTACGTAAGTACCAAGCAAACTGCACATGCCCACAGTCATAGGTTTTTTTCACATTTTTTTTTTGCCACTTGGTTTTATGTAATGCCCCCCAAAAAGATGTAACAACAACAATTCCGAGCATGTATGTGGTTCACTGTTTTGGGAGACATCATTTTTATAGAGGGAATTTTATCACTCATAATGTTTACATTATTTAACATTTTGATTACCAGATTTGAAGAACAGGATGCTTACTGCCCCACACAACCACCCAATTGCTTCAATCTGCCAGATGTGGATTGGAGTCTTCCAACTGCTGCTTCAGCAAGAAGCAGGGCCATCCTGGAGTCCCTACAAGCGGCTTTTCTCAGGCAGCTAGTCAATGAACCAACTAAGGATGGGGCAGTGCTGGGCCTGATGCTTACAAACAGGGACAGCATTGCAGATGTCACAGTGGGCAGTCCCTTAGGTACCAGTGATCCCTGTAGAATGTGGTTTAACATTAAGATGGGAACAAAGGCAAACCACACGTGGACCATGGTCGTGGACTTTAGGAGGGCAGATTTTAAAGAAACAGGAGACTGCCTCAGAAACTGCCTTGAAGGGGGGATTGCCAGGAAGGGGTGCAGGCACTGTGGGGAAAAATAAGGGAATGCAAAATTAAAGCAACCAGCCTATGTATGAAGGAAGTGAATACAATCAGAAGAAAAAGAGACTGTTATAGTTCTCTAGGAAAATGGCCAAGGTGGTGAAGGAAAAAAAGGGTGGTATTTGGGAGGTATAAGGAACTATAGAGGGAGGAAGACAGAGAGGTGTACTAAGTAAAACAAAGGGAAGCAGAAAAGGCAGTGAAGGCAACAAAGGTACAGACAGAGGAAAGAACAGCCAAAGGGGTAGTTAAAGGGGATAAGACTTTCTTCAAGTACATAAGCAAGAAGAGGAAAGTAAGAGGAGGGATAGTGAAGGTAGGAGGGTGGCAGGGGGGAGACTTCACAGAAGAGGACCAAGAAAAAGCAAAAATCCTCAACAGGTACTTCTGTTCAGTCTTTATAGTGGAGGGAGGGGTGAATGATCCATCAGGGAGCAGCAGGAACAAAGGGGGGGGGCACAAGTTAATTTTCAGAGGAAAGAGTCCTGATAGAACTTGCAGCTCTGAAGGTGGACAAGGCTATGGGGCCAAACGAGATACACCCAAGGATACTAAAGGAACTCGGGGGGTGCTAGTTGCCGCAGTAATGGCCTTATTCAACAGCTCTCAGAAAACACATAAGTTTCTGGAGGACTGATGGAGAGCAGATGTGGTCCCACTACATAACAGCAGCAGCAGCAGCAGGGAGGAAACTAGCAACTATAGGCCCGCCAGTCTCACCGCAGTGGTGGGGAAATTAATGGAAACCATGTTAAAGGATAGGTTGGTAGAGTACCTTGAATCCAAGAAGATCAAAGGCAGCACACATTCGGGGGGGGTCATGCTAGACTAACCTGATTGATTTCTTTGACTGGGCGACCAGGGGAATAGATCAGGGAAGGCCTGTGGACATGGTCTATCTGGACTTAAGCAAGGCCTTTGACACTGTGCTACACAGGAGAGTGATTAAGAAATTGAGCAGGCTAAGGAGGGATCCAAAGTGGTGACTTCGGTAAGGAACTGGTTAATGGATAGGTGACAGAGGGTGGGGCATTAACAGCATTCATTCTAATGAAGGGAGAGTGGCATGCAAGATGCTGCAAAGCTCAATTGTACCGTTTTATCAATCCCTCTTTCCACTAACCTGCTACCTTCAGCCCCATCTCCCACATTCTCTAGAACTTACCCTGTCTCCCCCTTCACCCCCCCTAGTTTACCCCCCATGGCAGGGCTATTCCATCAGTGTCCTGTGGGGGTAATTTTTGGGTGAGGACAGCATCCATAGAGACACTTGATCCTCCTCACCCCCAGCAGCTACCGACAACCCAGGCTCATTCCCAAACCTTGCTCACTGGCATTGTGAGTGGTAGTGCTACAACTGCACCAATGGGCCAGCTGGGACCAGTCCTCTTCAATGTCTTCATAAGTGACATTCCAGAAGAACTGGGAGGGAAGCTATGCAGTTTCTGCAGGTGACACCAGAATCTATAATAAAGTGGACATTCAGGAGGGGGTGAAAAGAATTCATAGGGATCTTGGGAAACTCAAGAAGTGGTCAAGAGCATGGCAGTTGGGGTTCAATGCCAAAAATGCAAAATCATGCACCTAGGGCATAGGAACCCAGGAGCTGAGTATAGGATGGGGGGTACTGACAGTCACTATGCAGGAAAGGGACCTTGGGGTTATCATATCTGATTACCTCAAAATGACAGAGCAGTGTGACAAAGCAGTGGGTAGGGCCAGTGGGATGCTGGAATAGATAGGTAGAGATATCTCCAGCAGAAGGAGGGAGGTGGTGTTGCCACTGTATCGCTCGCTAGTGAGACCCCACCTGGAGTATTGTATCCAGTTTAGGAGGCTGTACCTAGAAACGGCATAGGGTGGAGACAGTCAAGAGGAGGGCAACTAAAATTGTACAGGGGCTGCAACAAAAGTCCTATGAGGAGAGACTGAGGGATTTAAACATGTATACCCTGGAACAGAGGAGAGCGAGAGGAAACATGATAGAGACTTGCAAGTATCTCAAGGGGGTGAACAGTGTGCCAGTGGGAGTCTCTTCCAAATTAGAACAAGCACCAGGACCAGCGGGCATGCATAGAAGCTGGGAGAAGGGTGTTTAAGAGACATGTGAGGAAGTACTGCCTCAGTGGAAGAGTAGTAGATGCCTGGAACTGAATACCAGTGGATTTGATAGAGACAAAAACAATAGGGGGTGTTAGGCATACATGGGATAAATATAGGGGAATAATAGTAAATAGGCAGAAAAGAGGGAGGGTTGCCGGAAACTAGTTGGGGTATGTACAGACAGACTAGGTAGGGACCATCTGGCAGACTGGGTAGGTCAAGTGGTCTTTTTCTATGTTTCTAATTTACACTTTTAAATTTGGTACTGTAATATGTTTTCGAGGACCCAAATTCCTCAGTACGTACCTGAGCATGCACAGTTTGTATGTTTTTTGGGACTTAGGTTTTTTTCCCATTTTTCCCCTCTCAGCCAGCACACTGGAGCAGAAGGCATTGACTGGCAAAGGTGGAGGTAGGGCTGTGCCGATCACCCACCGTGGAACTAGCAGCACAACTATGTAATGGGGTTACTAGGTGGAGGAGGGTGGCACAAAGCATAATTGGTCTCCTATCATAAACACTGACAACTGAGTGCAACACTAAGGAATGCTGTACTGCCAAGGTGTGCTGTCCTTCAAATGAGATATTAAACTGAGGTCCTGTCTGCCAATCACTGGTGCTGTCGTGGTGGGTGTCCAGGTTGAAGTAAAATAACCCAGTGCATTTTTCACAGGAGTGGGGGGATTTCTCCGAGTGTCATTGCCAACACTCCCCTTCCTATGAAGCCAGTTCCTGCAGTTGCCCAATGCTGTGTGTGAGTGTTGTGTAAAATGGCTGATACTTCACATTTGCAGTCACTTCACTACCAGTCTCTCATTGCTTATAGAGCCCTTTGTTATACAGTGTGTATCAAAGGGTTTCAATTATTAAACTGGGTTGGGTAGGGGGATGGATGGGGGGACGTACATGTATACGCTGTGGCTGGGAAGAAAGGGTTTTATTTGTTAAAGTCTGCCACCGGGGTTGCATCTTTGGTAGTGGTGGGGGGGCTGACACTAGAATTGGGCACCTGGTGTCAGAATAAGGGAGAGAAGTCTTATATGGCACTGGATTTTGGCTCCCAGTGGCCATTAATTTGATCAGTGTCAGTGGCTCAGCAGGTAGCACACTTGCCTCTGAGGCTGGGAGATCAGAAGGCTGTGGGTTCTATCCCCACACCAGGCACTTGGGTTAAATCCCAATACTGACACTACAGTGCAGCATGAGTGGGGTGCTGCACTCTGAAGGTGCCGTCTTTTGGATGAGAGGTTAAACCAAGGTCCCATCTGCTTGTTCTAGTGGTAGTTCAGGTGGATGTTAAAGATCCAATGGCACATCTCTAAAAGAGTTGGGGAATTTTTTATTGAAATAACATCAAGTAACATAGTGTCAAGAAAAAAAACAAACTCAAGAAAAACAAATAAGAAAAAACAGTGTTAACAGCACACTAAAAAATGCAAAAATATCAATCAACCAAAAAGAAAATCAACCATACATAAAAAAATAGTTAAACATGGTGAGTAGAAATGATAGATAGAATCCAATATCAGTTGCTTAAACCACTAAATAATTATTGATATTTAATAAACCAAGAAAAACCTTTCCACCAATTGGTAATTTTTTAGATGTATAATGGACTAAATCTGAGTTATGCACATTTTCCATAAAAGTTTGTATTAGTTTCCCCACCGTCTCCTAGGGCATCTTTCTTTGATAAAGTACCCATTGGCATCTAGCTTGCCAAAGGTAATATTTTAAAATACAACAAGAGACCACCAATGTATTTGTGGAATAAACAGTTCCTAGATTATGAAACTGTCCTAAAACTAAATTTCCTTAGGTCATTGTATTTAACCATTTCATATTCCATTGTAAGGCAAGGTGTTTCCAAAGAGCTTTGGTATAAGAGCAAAAAAACAAAAAGTGTTCAGTAGTTTCTTCCTCATTTATATAAGCCTCATATGGACAATTTCTTTCAGATTTTGGCTTTATACTTTGCATTACCTCGTACACTAATCCTACCATAAACCATTAACCATAAAAATTCCCACATATGAGATGGGATTCTGGGATTGTTGAGTTGCACTAATATGTCTTTATTTTGAGAGGATGGACAGTTTTTAAAACAGGGTTTGGTAGGATGTATTAAAGACATCACCAATGTATATAGTTGAGGCCCTGTATTACTACTGACCATCTGCTTTGTTACCCCCCGCCTTTATAGATTTTTTGCAGTGGGAATAAACCATTGTGGGACAGTAATGCTGCTAATTAGTTTTGGTGGGATAGTCTGCCATTAAGCAATATAGCTCACTAGGTTTAGTTTACTCCAATAAGAGTATATTTCCATTTCTGGCATTAAACAATATTTGACCAAATGGGCAAAAAACAAGGTATAAAAAATACTACCGGATCTATCATATCTAGACTTGCTTTTCCCTTTTTAAGCTATGTATATTGACGTTTAATAGGATTTAGTCTATTCCCCCACAACATTTGAAAAAATATACTATAGAGACGTGTTTCCAACTGTTGTAGGGGTGGAAAGATCATGGCAACACATAAAAGCAGAGGAATGAGGAATTGATTCATAATCCGGATCCGTTTAAGTTTAGCTAGTCTCCAATGCCTCCATCTCTGTGCTTTAGAATCTATTTTATCTAGTGCTAAGTCCCAATTGAAAGAGGGAATATTTTGAGCTCCAAAATAAATACCCAATAGTTTGAGAGGTTCAGAAGAGATTGATATCTCTCTGAGACACACCGGAGCTGGACAATTAGTGCCTATAAAAAGCCCTTTACATTTTAACGTATTTAATTTTGAGTTAGAAAAATTAGCATAAGTAGTCATAGAATCTAGAAAAATAGGAATTTGAGTATAGTCTGTCAAAAATACACAGATATCATCAGCATATGCAAGCATATGAAAAGCTGTATCCTTGTTTGGGCCTGTAACCCCTTTCCACCTGGGGAGGTAGTCAGCAGACGTATTAAGGGGTCCAAAGTGAAAATATACAGGCGAGGGCTAAGGGGCATCCTTGCCTTAACACCTGTTTGTAGAGGAATTCCAGTTGTGATGTGGTGTCTAATAATAGGGTGTACTACTGCCCCATAGGGGTTACTAGTGGGGTACTGCAGGGTTCAGTACTGGGTCCAGTCCTTTTTAATGTCTTTATAAGTGACATTGCAGAGGGACTGGAAGTAAAAGTATGCCTCTTTGCAGATGACACAAAGCTCTGCAACAGGGTTGATACACAAGGAGGCGTGGAAAGGATGAAAAGGGACTTGGCAAGGTTGGAGGAATGGTCAGAAGTATGACAGCTATGATTCAATGCAAAGAAGTGCAAAATAATGCATCTGGGAAAAAAGAGCCCAGGAGAAGATTACACAATGGGGAGATAGTAACAACAACAAAAAAGGAAAGGGATCTGGGGTAATCATATCAGATAACCTTAAAGTTAGCAAGCAATGTGAGAAGGCAGTAGGGAGGGCTGGGGGGATATTGGGATGCATAGGGAGAGGCATCACCAGCAGAAAACAAGAAGTTGTTATCCCTCTTTACAGACAGTTGGTGAGACCCCATCTGGAGTACTGTGTCCAGTTCTGGAGATCCCATCTCCGGAAGGACATAGACAGGATAGAGGCAGTCCAGAGGAGGGCAACTAAAATGGTGCAGGGTCTGCAAGAGAAGCCGTACGAGGAGAGACTAAAGGAGCTTAATATGTATACCCTTAGGGAAAAAGGAGAGGGGACATGATAGAAACGTTTAAGTACCTCAGTGGAATCAACAAAGTCCAAGAGGGTAGCATCTTTCAGAAAAAAGAGACGTGCAAGAACAAGGGACACAATTAAAGATAGAGGGGTGCGGTTCTGGGGCAATGTGAGGAAGTATTTTTTCACAGAGAGGGTAGTGGATGCATAGAACAGCCTTCCTGAGGAGGTTGTGGGGTCTAAAACTGTGGGAGAATTCAAGAATGTATGGGACAGACATAAGGCAGTTCTTGTGGGGGGTAGGAAGAAACAGGCTATTGGTTAACTAGGATCTGCGGCCTATCCTATAGGTAGGGAAATGGGCAGACGAGGTGGGCCGAGTGGTCCTTATCTGCCATCAAAGTCTATGTTTCTGTGTTTCTATAGTATAGGGATTGAAGCCAATGTAGTAATTGTTTAGGGATGCTGTATGCTTCCAGAGTTAAAACCAAAAAAGGATGGAAAACCCTATCAAAGGCCTTATACTGATCAACTGAGAGTATACAACCTTGACCATTTTGTGAGCTCACATAGTCAATTAAATCTCTAATAATTATTAGGGCTTGCTGAATTTTTCTGCCAGGCAGACCACAGTATTACCAGGAGGCTAACACTGTTATCGCATGGGTTTTCAGTCTGTTGTTAAGAATGATAGCAAAGATTTTATAATCAGTATTCAAGAGTGTAATTGGCCTCCAATTATCAATAGAAAGTTTATCTACATATTTGAACAATAGAATCAACAGGCCTTCTGTAAACCATGAAGGTACAGCATGAGTAGGAAATAAATTAAACACCTTTTCCAGTCACTGGGCCAAAAGACCGGAGAAGGATTTGTAAAATTCGTTGCTCAGACCATCCGACCCAGGTGATGTACTGTTTTTTAATGATTTTATGGCTTGTTCAATTTCAAAGATCGTAATAGGTTGTATCAGTTTACTACTAAGATGTGGAGCTATAGGGAATGCTACTGATTTTAAAAAATGTTTAATTTTGGTTTCTGAAGGGGGTGTGAAGGGACATGAGTGAACTTGAAATTCTTGATTACAGCATGTATCCCTTGTATTGAGGACACAATGTCTCCTGTTTCAGTCCTTAAAGAGTCCATAACAATAAAATTCTTACAGGTTTGAAAGGCTTCAAAAGGATCCTCATGGGGAGTTTTCAGTGCCCCATATTGTAACAGGCCTTTCATAGTCTGAGCCCTGTTACATTGGTAATGGATTAAGTCTTCTTTAAATTTGTTAATCTGGTCTGAATAATCAAATCTAGAGGTATTGGCCAGTGTTTATAAGTTTTGTAATTGTTGTCTGAGTTGCAAGTATTTTGAAAATGGAACATTTCCCTTAATTTTCCCTTGTTTTGAAAAGTAATGTTTAAAATCCATATTTGAATCCAACCACCAATCATCTAAATCTTCATATGAAAAAGAAACAGATAATCTAGCCTCCAGTATATTATACATTTGGAATTTTATATCTGGATTAGCCAGAATGGAAGAATTTAGTTTCCATCGTGGCCTAACATTAGGTGTGCTACAGCTAGGTATAAAAACACCTAATAATAGCATATGATCTGAGAAGGTAGTTACTATAGTCTGGAACTGCACATTAGAGAAGGATTTAGAAGAAAATATGTAATCAATAGTGGAAGTGTATCTATTCTTTTTGAAGATGAATTTAGGCCCGAAGGTGTGCATTGTATTACAGTTCAAAAGATCCGCAGTTTCAAGCTATTTCTGTAAAGCATTAGAATGACAATACATTTTTTTTTTCTTTCAAGAGTGGTGTAGTAGAAATGGGTTTTAATGTACAGTTAAAGTTCCCACAACAGTAAATTATAGAGGAAGTGAACAAATGTGGTTTTAAACTATTAAATAAAGCTACCTGTTCTGATTTAACCTGTGAACCATAGACATTGATAAACCAATAATGCATATGTTTCCACATTCCATCCAATATTAAAGCCCTACCAGGGACTAAATCAATAAGTTTCATCAATTTAAAATCAAATGAGCTAAATAAGAATCCCACACCATCTGCAGTTGCGGTTCCAAAAGACCAGTAAGAAGGGCCCCACACCCATTCCCTTTGAAAGAATCTTGCCTGGTCACTAGTGCACATCCACGTCTCTTGAAGAAAACAGACATCAAATTTACTATCATGGATGTATTGATAGACTACAGTCCCTTTTTTATAAGTCAATAAACTATGAACGTTCAAGGAACTAATACTTATAGAAACCATACAGAGAAGCCCTAATTAGACTCAAGATTCTTTTTTTCTTTTTCTTTCCCTTATAATCTGATCTATTTTGGGAAATAGTGCTATTTTCTGTTTTAGTGGATTGGGAGTCTGAGTCTCCCAAATCCATTTCAGTATCCCCCCATTGGGTGGGCAGAATAGAAAAAGGATTCTTCAGCTCGAGGTCCACCATAGGTTGGGCTTGACTACTTTTCAGATTTCTGGCTGACCTATGTACTGGAACAGTAGTAAAGGGAGAAGGTTGGGAGGTGTTTGCTTCCACCTCCATTGAGTCAGTATAAGAGACAGGAAGGGATGCATCCGTGGGCATAACTACCAAAGGGGGAGGGGGGGTTCTACTTCCACCTTTTTATGGGGGTCTAAAAAAGAAGGGGATGAGGGAGGAGGAAGATCCTCAGATGAAGATTTATTCAAGGCAGCAGACATTGAAGGTTTAATCAATGTAGAAGGAGCAAAATTTTGGGCATTTTGAATAAGGAGATCTGGGCTTAGGCAAGAGGCCTTGTTTTCTGCAGCCCAAGAACATTCTGAAAAGACATGTCCTGTTTCCTCATAGAGATCACATCTTTCGAGATTTGCACACTGAAATGCAATATGCCCAATCTACCTGCAATTGTCACATCTGGGCTTATCACAGGAGCTAGAGAGGTGCATTTTAGAGCCACATTTGTATCAAGCTCGAGGCTGACCTGCATAGAAGCAAACACCTCTGCCTCTGCCAAGTATAAAGGAATTTGGGATGTGCTCAACACCAGCCTCAGATTGTCGAAGTTTGATTTTATACCTCCAACCCCCAGTCCAGAACAGTTTCATATCTAAAATAGCTTCAGGTGGGCTCATTACATTGCACTTCTGACTAAGCCTGTAAGTTATGTCTTCCACATGGACCCCCTCATTTCGGAACATCACAGTAACATATTTTATTAAAGGTTTAGTTAAAGGAATGACCAAAAAGGGGGTCCATGTGGGAGAGAACTTGACTTTGTTATACCTTTCCCAGAACATGTCCAATCCACAAGCAGTTCTAAAACTTATATCAAAATAATCTTCCCCAGAAATGTTTATGAATGCAAATACTTCCTTAGGAGAAAACTTTAGTGAGTCCTTTAATAACAACTTGCCCACATAGTGTCTGTCAGGGCGTATGTCCAAACCACCTTTTTAGTGTATGGGTACTGCATTATGCCTTGGGGCAGCTTCTTTTTTAATTTTTGAAAAAAGATCTGAAAGAAGCAGCTTGATAGTATCCATAGGGGCAGGAGGAGCTTCAGTCACAATTGGGGGAGACTCAGTTTTTGAAGGATCAGACAAGTTGTTATCTTCAGAAGGCATGTCTTGTAATGGTAACTTCTGATAATCAAATCCTGAATCAGTTGCAACATTCCTGTCTTGCGATTGCATAGGCAAAGTAGAAACAGGCATTTTAGGGTGCCATTCTGGGGTGTTTTGGGTGAAATTTAATGTAGGGTCCCAGTCTGGAGTGTGAATCCAGATTCCTTTCTCAGTTTTCATCCAACCCGCCTCGCTTAAGGCTGTCTGAGGAGACCATGGCTCCTCAGAAGATCCAGCAAGTAGTATAGCATCAGGTACTCATATAGCAGAACCCTGAGAGGTGTCTGGCAAAATAGGGTGAATGCAAGATGTTCCTGATACAGGAGGGGCTGCAGAAAGTGGTTCTATAGTTGTAGCAGGAGCTGCTTGTTGAAGCGTGCAAGAATCCTGCGAACCCATTTGTGGGTCCGAATCTCGGGTGAAAGAAAAAACAGTCAAACCTTCCTGTGTGGTGGAAGAGGTCTGGTAAACTATAGCAGGACCTGGTACAAGTGAGGGTGTTGCAGCTAGCTCTGCACGCAAAACAAATCCTGCAGTCCTTGAAAGAGTAGGGTGTGATGAATCTCCAGGAGCCACCTTACAGTCAGGTAGCACAGTTTGCACTGAATGAGCCATAATTAGAGCACCCTCAGAGGCAGAATCCTCCACTTGTACCGCAGTTTCAGAAGACAATACCGTAGGTTTCTCCAGCTTTAGGCACGAGTAATCCAGAATTCTTTCACTGCCAGCTGGAGAAACAGAAACATCAGAGCATTTCTCAGCAAGTTCAGAAGTTAAAGGTTTGACAGGCTTACCTTGCCCTTCACAGTGTAGCTCAGCTGCCACAGCACTATGGAACACAGGCCCAACAACAGGTGAGTCTGGTGGCTTGATATTAAGTCCAGAGTCCAGGAAATGGGTTAGTTTTGCAACCAAGCAAGGGTGTAGACAGGCATACTCACTGTACACATTTGTGTACAGTTTTGTTGAGTGCCTGTCACAAACCATAAGCCACTCTGTTAATATTATCATTCTAATCTGTAGTATTTGGGTTAGAGTAGGCCACTGAGGAGTGTCCAATACATGTGTAACCTCTTTAGAGAGTAGAGGAGTCATCTGACAACAATCTGACTTGTTTGGAAGGGGGTGCCATTTGGAAAGGATGTGTACATTTTTTAATTGGGGGGGTGTAACTGTAGGAGACTGTGTACAAAATGGAAATTTCTGGCTACACTCCTGCAACCAAGCGCTCAGTCACGCAAAGATGCCTCTCATTCTCTGCAATTAACATCTCTTTTAGGGATTTCTCATCCATATCCATAGCAGGTAAAGTCCATGCAGCATTTAGTACTTCAGGTCGATTTAAATCCAAAACATTACCATCAGGCAATATCTCTAGGCCTTCAGCTTGCTGAAAATCTGACAAAACATCCATAAACACTTCTGAATCATCCAAAACCAGTTGCTCTGAAGAAACTCTCTCTCTCCCCTGCATTCAGGACGTCCTGCTCTCCCAGTGTTCCATTCGAAGTGGCCATGGCTCACAGACATCAAGTCCCCCTACTGCCAGCAATGCAGTAGGGGAAAGTTTTATTGAAACAAAAAAAATTGTACAATAATAAAACAAAGCATTTTGCAAAGACTCATATGGACTCAGAAAAAGTAAGCAAGAAACACACATGAGAAAGAAAAAGACAAAAATATGCACACTAGTAATCATTCCATCAGGTTACTGCAAAATCAGAGTCTGTTATCCAGGGAAGAGCTCTCCAGAGTTCTAGTAGTGTCTTCTCTGAAAATAAGGTACTTTCGTATACATAAATGTTCTTCAGGTCTTGTACAATTTTCTTCTCAAGCTCCAGGTAAGAGCAGTCTTTTTGCTGTAAAGTAAACAAACACAGAGCCATCCAAATATTCCATTTAAGTACTACAAAAACAAGATTTAATGTATCCAGAGTACAAAAGAACCACTGGGGAGAAAAAACTCCATATATAATATTCTGGTAAGAAACTGTCTGAAACAAGGGAGTGGCCCAAACCTGTGCCAAAAAAAACCCACCAATGCCAAATAAAAGAACACTCAAAGAATAAATGTGATATAGTTTCCAATTCAGTAATACACAATAGTCTAGAACATTGTCGGTCTTGAAACTGCTTGTGTTTATGATTAGCTTTTACGTTTATCCTTTCATGACAAGACAGCCAATGAAAGTCCCACATATGAGCAGGCACCCTTTTACATCGTAACAAAAACAAGAGGGAAGAAAGATGTTGACTAGGGCACTTTTCAAAGGGCGGCTGTATTGCACAAATGGTGAGGAGCAGATTATTATATAACACTTCATGGGAATTATTTAATAACATCTGGGTAGATATCTTCCACTGTTTCAAATGTAAAAACATGTGTTTAACATAAATCGGTATACCCGCAGTTTGTCGTATCACATTTAATGAATTACATTCCCACTGGTGAAACCAAAATCTGCAAGAATCATAAAACCATGGTTCCCACCCCCTCTGAATATTAATCAATAGAGGCTTAAGATTTGCAGTCAAAAAAATGCATGAAAAAAATAACAGAGGATTAATCATATGAACGCTCCCCTCAGGAATAGGTAAATAAATAAGTAACATTCCGTTTCACCGGATTTAGCCGACTTCCCCAGAAAGCTTGAAAGAACAGGCTAATAACTGCAGTCTCCAATTGTTTAGGGATTGGGAATACATAACTTAACTAAAGAAAAGTCGGTATCAGATAGGTCTTGATTAGGAAAATGTTTTTCTTCTTCCCAATCTGCCCCTTATTCCAAGAGGCAACCTTAAGTTTACCTTGTTGTAATTTAGGTTCCAATTAAAAAAGTCTGAATCCACTGTCCCAAAATAAACTCCCAAAAGGCAAATAGGGCCCTCAACTAGTCATAAAGGACCAATATGCACTGAAGGGGCTATTGTAGATCCTAACCAACTACCCAAACTTTTAGTAAAATTTAAACCCGCACCAGAAAAACCACCAAAGGTGGAACATTCCTGAAGGGAAGTGACCACAGAGGCTTCATCAGCCACAATGATGCAGACATCATCTGCATATGCAATAGCCGTATACGGCGAGATCAAAGTAGAGCTAGAGAGGGCATGAATCTGAGGGTGAGCATTCAGACTGCGAAGCAAAACATCTAAAAATAATACATATAACAGAGGGCTCAAAGGACAGCCTTGGTGAACCCCTCTCTTTATGGGGATCATTGGTCCTACCCAGCCATTCACAACAGGCACAACAGTAGCCGTCCTATAAAAGGCCTGAATCCATCGAATCAGTTCACCTGGTACATGCATAAAATGAAATGCCTCCTTTAAAAAATCATGGTTAACTGAATCAAAAGCCGCCTTCTGATCTACTGAGACAATAAGACCCGAAACAGAGTCCGCGTACCCATGAGAAAATAATTCTCGAAGGAGAATCAAATGGTCAGAGATTCTCCTATTCGGCACGGAACAGGACTGAGCAGGGTGCAAAACCACTTCTGCAATCCTCATCAGGGGTTTTACAATAATTTTCATTAATAACTTAAAATCAGTGTTTAACATACATAGAGGGCACCAATTCTCTAGAGAATGTATATCTTCTTTCTGCTTATATATATAAATCAAGGTGCCCTTTGTAAAATCCAATGGAATGAACTCATGTGTTAACAGGGAAGTAAACACAGAGGTTAATACAGGGACCAGGTGGTCACCCAGTACCTTATATAAGGCAGCAGGGAGTCCATCTGGGCCAGGAGTCCTTTGTAAGGGTAAGGAAGAAACAGGCGATTTTAATTCCAACTCTGTAATAGGTATACTTGCTAAGTCCAAACTCGGCTGTGAAGGGATTGGGATATCAAGGTCCCTATACAACATCACAGGATCACCAGCCACAGCTGGAAGAGGAGGAGAAAATAGGGCTGTCATGTAATGTATCACAATCCGATAGATGTCAGACTGAGAGGTATATAAGGCACTGTCAGAATCAACAAGGCACGACATACTCTTCTGTGCAATTTGCCGGGAATTCGACTCAAAAGGGCAAACAACGTCCCATGTTCCTACAACATTAAATTTATGTTGATAATATAGTTGCTGTGATTGTCTAGATCGGAATTTCAACATATCACTCTGTATTAGTTGTAATTGTTGGGAAAGATCTTGTCCTGTCGTATAAGCTATTGTCAATAATGACTGAAAATGCACCCGTTTCTGCAAATATTCCAGATATTCTCTCCTACATTTTTGACGACTGCAGTTTTTCAAAAAAATTACCAAATCATGCTTAGTGTCAGTCTACCATAGAATATGGTCCTTGTAACAGATAAAGATGGATTTACAAGTCAGAATAAAGGATACGAGGGACTGCATGAAAGTCGGGACCTGCAACAGGGATGTGTTGAATTTCCATAACCCTGGCCCTTTACGGAGAGGGACATCAGAGCCAAGGCTTACGGAAAGCAGTTTATGATCAGAAAACTCCACAGCTTGTACTATAGCAGAGTTAATTGGTAGTGTACGAGACAAAAAAACAAAATCAATTCTAGTAGCTAGCTAACCCCTTTGGAATGTAGGAGTATGTTGTTTAGTAAAAGAGTAATAGGCATCAGTTAGATGAGCAATACGAACCAACTTCCCTAATTCAGGAGAGTCACAAAACAATTTCTGGGTAGTAGCAAAAGAGCTTTTGTCAAGAAGACTTAAGCCACAATTAAAGTCACCACAGAATAATACCTGAAAGGAGGTATACAAGTAAGGGCGAAGTAAAGAAAATAAAGCTATACGTGCAGACTTAGTTTGGGGAGCATAGATATTAATTACCCGATAAGGGCAGGGCCCAAGTAAAAAATCTAAGACTAGCACTCTACCAGGGGCCACATCAATTAATTTTAGCAAACGGAATTCTGGGATATTAATATCCCTAATCCCGAACAAGAGTCCAGGCCTATGGACCAAAATGAAGGACCCAATAGCCAGTCCTGTTGTGCTTGTCGAATCTCTTGTGTGGTATGGAGTCTAGTATCCTGCAACAAAAAAGTCCCCAACGACAAAAGCCGTAAACAGGAAAAAAACAATCTTCTTTTTGCTGTACGCTTCATACTATTCACATTAATAGTATGGCAAACAAAGTGAAACATAGCACAAAAAGAAGCAAAGACACATTACGATTTCCTTTTCCCAATCACCTTTTTCCCCTTAAGCTTAACTCTGGCCTTCCGCTTCTGAGAAAGATTAGTACCCAGTTGAATCTCAGAATCAGTAGTACCATCTGAAAGGGAAGATGCAACGGAGAAAGAGTCAGACTCGCCTCCAGTATCGTCAGAGACTGGTTGAAGCAGCTCAAAAGCATTAGACAAGACCACGGGAGGGGGTTCCAAAAGCAAAGGAGGTGGTGGTGATACCCAGGGGTTATTCCTCATAGACCTCCGACGCATAACACTAGTGGGTACTCGGGGGGGTGGCATAGTACTCGGACCTGGAACAGGATCTGGGACAAGCTGGACAGGCTGGACAGGGTCAAGGGTAGGAGGAGTCACCACTGGAAGCGGTTCCACACAAGAGGCCACCTGAGGCTCTAAAGCCGGACCTACAACAGGCGCAGGGACCTGCAATAAGGGATGTGCAGCTGCAGAAGGTGGTACAGCCAAGGTGGTCTGAATACGAGCCTTCTGAGCATGCATGATAACAAAGCGTTGATCGGCTCCACCAGCATGTGTGGCCTGATTATGAGTGGTCCACTGACAATTCTCAAATGTATGGCCCGTCTCATCACAAAGATTACATTTACATTCATTCAGACAGTGTACCCCCACATGGCCCAATTCTCCACAGGTGTTACATTTCATCTTATCACATACATTACTAAGATGAGAGGGGTCTCCACACTGGTAGCAAGCTTTCGGCTGTCCTAGGTAAAACAGGACCCCCTGATCACGACCTATAAAAAAAGAATAAGGTAGGTGCACAGGATCAGAATCATTAGAGTGCAAAATAACCTTAACCTTCCAGCCTCCAGTCCAAATATTCTCCGTATCCAATACCACTTCAGGCTGACCCTGAACGTTACAATGCTGTTTTAGCCAGTAGACAACATCAGTTACTTCAACACCCTCATTCCGAAACAGAATGGTAATGTTCTTAAAGGCTGGTTTAGAAAGGGGAATGGCCTTAAATGGGGTCCACAGGACAGTATTTCTTAAAGCATGATATGGTGACCAAAAATGCTCCAAGCCATGAGTCGTTTGGAAGCTTATATCAAACGTAGATTCACCTGAAATATGAATCAGATCATATATTTTGTGAGAAAAGAATTTCAAAGAGTCTTTTAGAAGTGTCCGAGCTACATACACACGGTCCGGAGGCTCAGGTAACCCCCCCATATAAGCCAATCATACCGCATTATGCCTCTTTGCAGCCTGAATCGGGAATTTAAATAATGAAGAAACGGAACGAGTTGGCTCCATTTGTTTAGAGGGAGGCTCCACTACTGCAGGAGCTGTGGTTACTATCGGAGTTTAAGGAGAAGTAGCCTGAATAAGAGAACCCTGTAAATGTTCCAAGACAGGGTTCTGTATAAGCTCCAATTCCCTTGGGAGACACAAGGGGTCAGATGAGTTCGCAATCCTGTTCGGCGTATGCTGCAGCTCCGGAAAATCTTCGAGATAGGAGGACCGAATAGGAGATGGACCTGAAATCCAAGTCCCAGCTGTAGGTTCCTGCACCATCCAACACCTTGTAATGCCGTTTCTACAGTCCAGGTAGGTGTTGCAAAGGGATCCGCATCCTGAGGCGCTAACGTGGAGGGAGATAGTGGCACAGTAGGTAAGACAGGATCTATAGGCAATGTGAAAGTAGTACTCTTTGTGGGCAGCTGAGAAGCGGGCAGTAGTACAGCCGCCAAGGACACGCTAGGATGTTCAGAACAGGTTGGCACTTCAGTCGCTTGCAACGGCAGTGTAGTCTGTCCCAGAGAACTATCAAAGACAGCAGGGGACATACCTCCAGTCAGTCTGACCTCGTGTATCCATTGCAATTTTCGATGTAATTTCATCTTCGTTATCACAAAACGGCATTCTTCTGTTACCAAACGCTCCTGAATCTCCTTCTCAGCCAGGCAGGCAGCATCAGAGTCAGAGGAGAAAAGATCCCCCTTTGAGACAACAAGAGGCAAAGACATTGGAGAGTCCATGTCAGTATGACCCAGCAGAGGTTCTAAAGCTGTAGCCTGTAATTCTGATTCAGTCTCTGCAGCAGACACAGAAACCTGCATAACTTCTGTAGTTACAGATGTAGTCTCCACACACTCAGAGGCAGGAGTTGAGACCAGGTCTCCCACCTCCATCGCTACCTCCACAGCAAGCAAGGGTGCGTCCGCCATCTTGGACAGAGGTTCCCCCTCTGATGAGTAGGGGAATTTCCCTGGTGTCCTGGCAAAATTCCCCCATTCACTAAAAATACCACCAACAGATTAATCTGGTTCAAGGTCAGTTGGCATTCATCTGTATCATCCCCCGGTCATGCCTGAAAATAGGCAGAACTTGTCTAGTGCACCAACCCAGTCAACAAAAAACTAAATAAAGAAAAAATGTATTTTCTTCTTAAATGCCTTTCAGGGTAGGTAGAAGGAAGAGAAATGCAGTACTGGTGGTGGATATGGTCTTCTGATCGCCATTCATGCAGGTGAAAGAAAGGCAGCTTCACAGTTAGCTCAAGAGCCCTGATAAAGGAAATTCACACACCACTGACTGCTCAGGGCCTGCCAATGGCAGAGGCATGTGAGTTGCCTTTATTTTTGCAAAAGTTACAGTTTTCATGTTTTTACCCAACTGTAGCAAAAACAACATAGAAACATATTTATTATTATTATTTTCTCTCACCCTATCTGGCCCTCCTGTCCATCAGTCCTCCCAGCCCCTTCACCCAATTACTCCTAGGACTTAACCTTCTTCCCCAAGTCCCACCATGGCTTCTCTCTGTGGCAGGGAGAGGAGGTGCCTAGGTCACCGGGAGTGGGGCCTGCAGAGGTCGACAATCATCCTGACAGCCAGGGTGTTTTTCTGTTTTTTTTTGTTCCACTGACACACTACCCATCCCCCTAGGGATGCCGGCATTTGGGACTATGTCCCCTGCATGGGCATGTGATGCACGCTTCAAGCGATATGCAGTGTGGCACATCCCTCTCTCCCCATGTCTGGCTCACCCTACCACCCACACATCTGCAGGTGGCAGTGCTGCAGTGAGATAAAATTACATTTTAGATCCTCAGATGTTGCTTTTATATACAGGTTGTCATGGCCTCTAAAGTTATTAATTTGTGGTCTACAGGAGACAGCATGGTAAATTGTGCTCCACTGAAAGGGAGTGACACCACGTGTTGTTGTCTTCTTTTGCTGTATGACCCCCACTGTTATTTGTTTTTTGCCCGACTGAATTTTGATTGAGGCATTATAGTTATTTAGTTATTTCTCATCGCAGCATACTGCTATTATATTGGTGGCCCCCATAGAGGTTGTTCTTGTTTGTAAAGTTATTTATTTGTTGTGCACAGAAGACTGCATGGGAAGGTGTGCTCCAGCGAATGGAGTTGCACTGCATGGTGTCTTATTTTTACGCTGTAGGATCCACAATGTGATTTATTTGATCAGAAATGCAGTTTGATTATGGCATTATATTTCGGTCTCACAGCATCAGTAGTTGTTCATAATATTGTGAAATACTTGGTGTGTAATTTACCATGCTAGTCAGTTTATCCGCATTTGGAAGCGCGTCCTCATCCACAGATGCTACATGTTCTGTTCTTGCAAATCTGATGTTCCTTTTTTTGTTAGAATGCCTCATTAAGACTGCATTCTTGAAAAATTAAAATTTCAACTTATAATGTTGTGAGTCTCTGTCAGGAATATCTCTATGACACACTCAGTTGTTAACAGTTCACTCTGCAAAGCACATTACCAAATTAAACCAAAAACATACTTATGCAATCATACGTAATCCAGTGAATCATTTTCAACTCACCACAGTTCATCATTTGTGTAGTGATAATTTATCATACTTCAGTATTCATTTTAACAATGCTTTGGTGGGCTGACAACTAGTTGTGTGCTGACCTTTGCATACTGAATTTTGTGTTATTGTTATCCTTCACTCACAGGAGCACCATCAGGAATTGTGTGTGCCCCCTCCCAGTCACGACAATATAATCAGTAGGCAGCAATCCCACAGCTTACTCATGAAGGAGTCTGTTTGATGCCCCCCAATCCATTGCTTCCCCCTGTAGCCAGTGGTGCAGCATGATATAATAGTGCTTTATTCAGCTGCCTATGAGGTGTTTGCTAGTTTATTTCTTTCCAACCATTGTTGGCAGGCGTTACAGACTGTGTGCATGCTTTAGCCTGCCAAGCAATGTCGTACCATCCTCAGTAAGTCATTGAAGTGAACCACAACCTCTGATCTTCAAGGTTTCAGAACTGCAGTGGGATACTTGACTGAGACAAAATAAAACTATGGCTGCAGGTGCAGGGTAGTTCACTACATATATCATGTTATCACCAAAGTCTGATGATTCAAACACACCCCCTGATGAAGACCCCCTGTGGTTGTCATGCAGATACCCTGTGTATGTACCTGCAACTTTTTCTGCTCACATTACACAAGCACTGAGCTAGATAGCACTTGCACCCAGAGTTTTAATGTGCCTCCGTCGATTGCTGTCCTATTGTTTGAACTGATGTAGTTTTGATAGACTACCCAGGCTTTGCTTCAGTGATGAAGTGTTTTAGTGTTGTGTGTCTTCTAAGGTTATGCATCTGCCTGCTTTAACCACCAAACACACAAAGCAAGTGTGCAGTTCATTCAGCCAAAATAAAGAAAAATCAATAATGGTACACCTAATTGAAAACACAGCAGGGTGTCCATATTTAGCAGTGCTTATACACAAATTTCAATGTGACTCCTTCTAGGTGCCCAGTGTATGTAATCTTTTCATCCTAATTTATACATGTGGGATTACATATCTGCTTATTAGCATATACCTGTTGCTCATGTTGCTGTTGTAATGTACCGATGATAAAGTTGTCATTATTTGTATATTATTATAAAGGGCCTTATGCACGAATCATGTGGAGTGGCTATACGCGCATAACTGTGGTGCACAACCACTCCACCACCTATGTGCAGGATGCAGTAAGGGGTGTGTGCAGCATATACATGCCTGATCCCCCGGCAGTGCAAAAAGCAATGCACCATGATGGGTGAGGAGCATGCCAGTACTACACACAATGTACCAAGGTGCATAGTGCTTGCCATGGGGTGTGGATGGGTGCGCATGTTATTCCAAGAAGAACCCTGCCATACGCCTGATATGTGCCCAAAGGTACTGCCCCATCTGAACTGGGGGCCTGGGAATGTGCCCTCTGCCACCACAGCCCACTAGCCAACAGGGAGGGCTGCGGCACACAAACAGGTGAGTACCAGTAGAGCCATGTTTGTGGACCCTATGTGCTCCCCCACCCCACATGGCAGCCCCATACCCAGTGCCAACCATGCATCACCCCTGTACCACCCAACAGTATACCAGTGCCGGCAACTGAGGACCGTCACCACTCACACACAGACCCTTGTGTGCTTGACACCTCGATGTGCACACAGCACAGGAAACATCTCCTCCCACCCTGAGCCTGGTACTCCTGTCCCACATAGGTGTCCACTAGTCCCCCCCCCACACCGTCACCCCTCCTGTCTCTCATACCTTTGTGGTGGTGCTGCACCTGAGATTGCCAGTGGCACAGCCCTCCTCACACTGCCACAGTCGACGGACATCTGACGTATGCTAGGGTGAGCAGCAGATATGCACCCACGTATGTCAGACAGGCAGCAACCATGGCAGTGTGAGGATGGCTGTGCCGCTGGTCATCTCATGGGTGGCAATGCCACAAAGGTAAAGGGGAAAGGGGAGGGGGATTGGTGCCATTGGTGGGAGCACTGTCCAGCCGGATTGATGGTCTGGGAGCCCATGGGCAAGTGCAGTCACCAGTGGCAGTGGTACTATTATGGGGTTGACCCGCTGATGGCTGGGGCATGGACAGGGGGTTTGACCTGCTGTCTCCAGTGCTGGCCCTGCAGTGTGGGTAGAGCCACCAACCACCAGCCCATAAGGGCAGCATGTGCGTATGGGTCCATGTGCCTGCGGAGGTTATTCACGCACCCGGACATGTGCCTCTCCGTGCAAGGGATCCACTACCTGTCCAGGCTGGGCATCCATGGCCCACTGTCAGACAATTACAGTTTTTTCCAATAAATGATACCACTGTGAGGCCATATTAGTGGTTCTTTTCCTCTCATACCAGCTCTGCTTGCTCCTACAAAGAAAGCCCATCCTTGTGTGAGAAATAAAAGCAATTTCATCCACCCATCGGTTTGCCCAGGTTTGTGGTTATACAATCCCACACACATCATTTCCTCCACCTACTGTTTTATTTTTCAGTTGAGGACCTCTTAGCTGAGGACCTTTCAGCTGTTAAGACTTCCTTACTTGTATTTTTTTCTTTGCATTCTTGATGTTATAGAGAGAGCAAGCGAGCGTGTGGGTTGCAAATCAGCACATCTGCTGTTCAGCGTATTGTGTGCCAGTGGGTCTGGTTCAGCAGTACAGAGATCATGCGGGTCTGAATCATGATGGTGGGGGTTTGTATTTAGTTTGTGAAGAGATCAAGTGAACATGTTTATGGGTGGAGGAGAGATTGTGCCTGGCGTGTCTTTCATGCAAGCAAATGAATTGCCGAGCAGGGTAGAGGCTGAGTTATGAAATGGGTACAAGAAATCTAGTTGATTGATTTCTCAGTAAAGCAACCAGAAAACAATTTTATGTCATCTTTGAACTAAACCTTACTGTTTTCTGGTCATCTGAGCGAGAAATTAAGATGGCAGATTATTTTTGGTCAACATTCTATTATGGCCTTATTCACTAAAATCAATGCTCAGCTTATAGATTGTACTTTTTCCTGTATGTTAAAAAATATTAACATACAGGCAGTGTCCAATGAAATTGCTAGATGTCTTGTAAGTATTTCTTAAACTTACTTTACTTATTTAATTACTGTTGCTTCTTTTGTGATGTTGATTGTGTGCAAATCTTTATTTATATACTAGGCCATGTCATCGCCATCATCATCTGATGAGTCAGAGTTTGCCGAGTACAGCTACATTGGAGGCTATGCATTTGAACCAGAGTATACTCCAGAAGAAATTGCTGCCATGGAGAACCTGCCAGATGTTGATGTACACAGTGAGGTGGACATTGTCAAAGAGGTTGAGGACAGAACTGTGATTCCAACCAGGGAGTGATGCATCTATGGTGGATGTGCGACCATGGCCACCAATCATGAATGTCTGTGTTGTGGTGAGCCCCAAGAATGCGTTGACAAAAAATCAGAAGAGGAGTTACAATGTCTTGTTAATCACTCCAACTTCGAGGCAGTTTGTCTTCATCGGGCCGTACTAATGACCATAATGACACTATGTCACTATGCATACAATGAGAGACAGCCTGACAACGATCCAACTGCTAGGTATGCAAAGTGTGACAAACTGTTTTCCGAAACTGTTATTCAAATGTTACTGTATCATGCCGTCATTACAAGTTGTATATTGAAAGCATGCATACGTAATGTATTGTACGAACATACAAATGTCAGCTGTATATTGCAGTTATGTTTTATGAACATTGTATATACGTATAATGCATAACATGGGTCCTATGCACCATCGCTCATAGTGTTAACACACAGGGTACCTTGGTCGCATAGCCACCATCCATGCATTAAGCTCCATAGTTTCTGATGCATGTAATGGTGAGTGCAGACATCAATGCACCAGATACACCAACTGTGCAGACCATGACGCATCATGTGCGGTCAGTTTCAGCTGCATCACTTTTCGCAATGCACAGGCAGGTGGTGTGCATAGTGGCCTGGCAGCCATGCCATGGTTGACCCTGCCATAACCATCCTATGTGGCCATGGCTGACAATGCAAAGGTTCCAACAACCCTCAGCCACAGAGTGAAGTGTGCTGACCCCCCACCAACACAGCAAGCATCCACTCACCCATTCATGCCAGCCAGAGTTCAGACACCTGCTCATGCATGCCCCTTGCATGGACCGCATGTCAGTACAACCCCCTATCAGTGGCATGGCTGCCCTGAACTCATCACCCTCCACACAGTACTGCCCTGTGAATCCACCAACCCCGTGTGACCTACACCACCCCACCATCATCAGTACCTGCATGTCAGTGCTCCTTCATTCAGCTTTCAGCAGCACATCCACACACTTACCGCGTTGGATGCAGGATGCCTGATGTACGCATGTGCGTGCAGCCGATGCACATGGGCATACTTCAGGGGGCAGACTGCACAGTACTTTTGTGGATGTGTGTGCCACTGTCTGTCAATGTATGCTGCACCGGCATTGTGGTACGGGGGAAGGTGGATGTTGTCTGTGACACATGGATAGTGGATGTGCCAATGTGTGGTTACATGGCTATGGGAAATGCTAGCCATGCTGGTAGCCACATGCTGTACATGTGTTACGTTCCTGATGAGGATGAGCTAGGAGTGAGTGTGTGTGTGTGTGCATGTGTGGGTGTTTGTCGTGGGGCTTCATAACTGTAATGGGATGTGGTTCTGCATGTTGTGTAACACGGAATGTCTAAATATGTAAGCAATAAACCTTGACTGTGCGTTTGGTAATTTTCGATTAATCAACACCCCTATTGCGTTGTGAGGCACAAGGATGCAGGCCTAGTGTCCTTACAGCACCTGTGGTGTTGATTAATCTACAATAACCACACACTCTGGAGTGGGTTATTGTGCTTATAACATGGAGTCTGGACAGTGATAAAAATACATCAAAGTCACAGAAAATTATGAAAAGCTAGACAGTTTGGGAAGCATCCTTCATCCATAAAAAGTAGTTCCACTGTTCTAGTGGGTGTGTTATTCATGACTGCAACAGTACACAGACATTTCTGTGTGCTATCACATTGCAGAGAGTGCTTGTGTGCAGAGATGACAGGTACACTATGCATATTGCAAAACCAGAGACATACAGAGAGATAGGTCACTGCTGTTGGTGGCTACCCTCTGTCAGTCTATCTGACGACTGTCATCTGGAGAGGAGACTGCTGTAGTTCCACACACTGTCCAGTACTGCACTTGACACAGACTGGGAACTCCAGAGAGACAAGACAGAAAGACACAGTGGTGAGTGCATCAAGTCTGACCTAACCACTGTGTCGGTGTCTCTGTGTCACTGACACACTTCTTGCTCTGTGTGTTTAGCTGTGGTGCTCAGTGCAGCTCACTCACCTGCTCTTCCATCTTGCTGTGTTGCACTGTGGCACAGATGAGAAAATGAATCACAGTACTGTCTGTGGTTCTCCTTTCTAACTGCTGAACTATGAAGAACAACTGAACAGAGGGACAGAGAGAGAGAGACACACACACACACACACACAAAACAGTGCAGGCAGTTTTTGTGTCACTGTGTGTTGCTCTCTCTTGTTCTGAATGCAGAACCTTGAGCAGGTCATTCTAGTAGGAGACAGACACACACAGATTTCAGTGGCAAAGCAAGATGCTGACCGTGGCCACGGTGTGTTTTTCCCCCTCCCCTCACTCCAAGAACCCCATGCCTCCCGTGTCTTTGTCTTCTGCACTGCTGTTGTAAAACTAGGTTGCCCCCCTCTCTCTCCCTCCCTCCCTCTCTCTCCATTACCTGTATCCACAAGGGACACTTTGGTATTTCCAATGAAAGATTTGCCGCTTATATGGTGGGTGGGTAAATAGACACTGTGCATATATTGGAAATTAATCTATGGACCTGCATAGGGAGTCAACCAATGGGCGTTGTCGTTTTTACTAACTTTCAACACCCCATGGGTGTGGACATTGTTCCTAACTTTCAGTACCCCATGTTATCAGATGTTGTACAGCTTGCTATCATCCTTTATAAATGTCACATTTTCACTGTTCAGCGATAACTAATGTGCATGTCATTGACAAGTGATATTTATTTAGTAGTGGAAGCATTTAAAAAAAAGTTTGTTTACTATTTGCTGTAAACTTCAATGTTTTAGATGTATGTAATGTTATTTTCATATATAATTGTGTGAATTGGTTACCCGTCATATTTTCATTCAATGTTAATGTTACTGTTGCCTTCTTTTGTTTTTCAGAGTATTCAGACATACTGCCTATCGGCAGTATATCTATTGAGTCTTTGGATTTCTTGGTCATAAGATCTGAAAAATCATACCATTGCGTGTTGTGCAACATGTGCATACTGTTTACTCTGATCCTGGAGGCAACTATACTGGATACATAGATGCTGAAGACTCAGATGTTGATTTAGCGTTAGCTGACATCGAGGATTCCAACTGACTGTAATTGTAGTATAAGACACCTGGATGTGTGCATTACTCATTACACTGTATGTGTGTTACTTATGAGTAAGTCACCCATCGAATTGTCTTGCTGCTGGTATATCACCAAATCTGCATTGCAATGTAATTGAAAATTCAAATGCTGTATAAGGAAACATGTTTAATTTCATTTAAATGCTTGACATTGAAACAATCATCGATCTGTAACAAGGTAATGTTTTTTGGGATCGTATGGGCATAAAACTTTGGACATACTTACAGTATGTTATTGATAAACATTGTCAATTTTCATTTTATTTCTAAACAACATCATGAAACACATTGTGAATCAATGTTACACGTGGGTCCACTGTACTATTGTAATAATGCACTCTATGGTGTATGTCATTTAATCAGTAATTCACAACCATGTTTTGGTTAGTGGCGTTTTTATCCACACCTTGTACTACTTAAACTATCTGACAACACACACCATGGATGGTCTTACTGCAATTATACAAAGGATCCATGTGTATAATTTGTTGTGTATGCATTTGCTTATCTATTTTATTACAGCACTTTGTCAGCAAACTGTTATGCATGACTTACCCATGGCCACTTGACATTTGTTGACTGATAAGGTAACAGTATCATCACACATTGTACTATGCTGGTGGATTTTATCAAACATTGCATGGTTCATCAAGTTGAATTCCCATCGTAACACACCACAGAATGCCTGGTGTAATCCATCCATAACCCACACACAGTGCCACGTCGTGGTATTCTACCCAATGAATGCTATCACCATTATGCTCTAAACATTATGATAATGTCTGCTGTGTTAGCTAGCTGATGCAGCATGACTGAAAATTGTTTAGTCTTGTAAACAGTATTGAGATAAAATAATCAGAACAGTAACCTGAAGTATTAAATCATGTCATCAGCATTTATTTGTCTTTATTTTGTTCAGACAGTGTTGAGCGCAGACAGCAACTGACTGTGTCTTCAGAAGTTAGCCTGAATTTCTTCAAGGCGCTCTACAATGGCTACATGACAGCACCTTGCAAATGTTTTCCTCACTGCTAGCCCACTAATTCCAGAACTCCCCCTTTCCATCCTGACACTCGCCATGTTTCTACCCCAGCTTTCACTCTTTCCCTATTAACTCTTTCCGCTGTACCCACCCTTCCCTGTTACATACCGATCCCACATTTGTGTACCAGAATGGGCTGTTTGCACTACATCTGCGACATCATGATAACATATGCCCCCAGCCTAACAAACTTCAGCTTCACAAAGAGGGGGGCACACCTTAATGTATTGTTTTCCCCTGAACATTTATACGAATAATTGACCTCATTGGGTTGTTTACCTCTACTGAATTATAAGGCCAGCTGCCCTTTTTGTTTTGTTTACAAACTCCACATTTAAACAGATGGTTTCCCCAATACTTATCGAATTTACAGTACTGAGTGACAAATAAACCACTACGGGGATGTGCGTTACTAACCTGTAACACATAGTTAGGGAACACAGTGCACAACAAATGTGGCATCATGCCGCACTACACCCCCTGGCCATGTGCTACTAAAGGAAAATTGCCAGCTAGGTTGGGTGTTATGTTGGGATAACATCCTGCCTCGGGTGGCTGGGCCAGAAGCCATCGGCCGAGGGTGTCCAATACCCAAGAAGGATGTTATCCAAGCTTATAACATGGGCAGCTTAAGACACACAAGGTGATTGGTGGCCATACAGTAATCCCTGTTATACCAACAGCTAGAGTGAGCAGGTTGTAGGCAAAATCCCTATTGACATCTAGCTGTTAGGTATGTGAATAGCATAGTAGGGAATTGTTTACTGTTCCGTAACGGAGGAGATCCCATAATATCATACAACATTAGTGGAGAACAGAATTGTTTTCTGACTTGGCCAGCTAGTAAATAGAAATGCTCCTGGATTTATTTGGCACTATGTACAGTATGTTGTTTACCACCCAGCCACCCATCCCACTGAACACTGTAGTTCTGAAAGTTTTTTGTGTACTGTCTGCTTGGGAATAGCTGGATTAGAGATGTTTGAGGTGCTTGTTTTCAGACTTGGCCAGGTACTTAATAGAAATCTTATTGGATTTTGTTGGCATTATTTACATTGTTTCCCACCCATCTGCCCCAACAAACACTGTAGTTCCCTATATTTTTAGTGTCCGAGCTGGTTGGGGGAACTGGAGCAGAGGCTTTTGAAGTGCAGCACAACATGCGCCCAGTTCCAGCCACCAGGAAGAAAGAGCAGAGAAAATGGACCCGGTTAAGGGAAGTGGGAGCAGAGACCTGGAGGCCTGTCTGTGGCAGCAGGTGCAGAGAACTGGAAGCACCGCAGAGATAAAAAGGCAGCATGCACCGGGTGCTCCTATCTGCATCAGCAGTTCTGCATACAGGAGATCAGAAACAGGGTCTAGGGGAAGCAGTCGGGGACATGACTGGAGAAAATGGAGTGCAGACAGGAGAGTGGCAACAGGGTTATGTGGAAGGAGAAGGGAGCGGTGACAGTATAGCGGAAGCATGGTCAGGGAAATCCATTGGGGGGGACAATCATGTAGAAGGGAGTGGTATGAGAGTTACCGGAAAACCGCCGTGGGATCGGTGACAGTAGAATAGCAACAACCTTACACGGAAGCTGCTGCATGACTAATTGGGGCAGTGGGCAGCAGTGAAGAGAGGGTGCAGCAGTTGCTGATAATGTCATGAGCGAAGAACAGAGCTGGAAGCGAGGTATGTGTGTGTTTGTAAAACTAACATTGTAAGTTACTAAAAGGAGTAAATAAGTGTTAGCACAGAAAAAACTGGAATTCAGCCAGTGGGCAGCAATGCGGAGAGTGGGCAGCAGTCGCAGAAAGCAGCCTGAATAAGTGAACAGACTAATTTATTAATTGGGAATGTAAGCTTAAGGATACTAAAGTGAGATGGGATACTTCCTGATATTTCTAAATAAGTGAACTAAATTGTTATAAGTGCAATAACCCACTCCAGGGTGTGCCATTACTGGGGAGTAATCAACACCCTGGGTGCAGTGAGGACACTCAGGCTTCACCCTAGTGCCTCACAATTAACTCAGGGTGTTGATCAATCCCCAGTAACCATACACCCTTACATAACGCATACCCTGTACTGCATTATTGCTTACATCTCACAAGAGGAGAAAGGTGAAAACCAATACTGCATTAATTAATGCAGGATGCTGCAGCAGTGTTACAAATGAAATTGCACAACTGTGGAAATCAGAGGTATGGCTATTACCGTTGGAGGTGGGAGATAGGATTAAGACAGGGAGGGTTGTCCAGCCTCATAAACCTATGGAAATATCACCATTCAAATAATGGTGCTGGGATGTAAAACAAATGAACATTAAGCTAAGCCACAATATGTACAATATCCATAACACTAGCATTACTGAAAGTTACAGCTTAAGAAAACAATATAAAATGAGGTTAATACCTGATCATGCTCCTTGTGCTGCAAGCGACGCACAGTATGCACCCTCTCCTTCAGTTTCTTCCGTGTGTTGAGAATCACAGTGGGAACTGCAGTGTGCCTGATAAAGTGACATGGCTCTCACCCATACACCTCTGCCTTTAATGCGGATTCGGTTTCAAAGCAGTCCTCTTCAAAGTGGATGGAGCACACTACATGGTTTCTAGACCACTTGGTATGCTTTAAACTCAAGTAATTCTGACAGATATTATGAAACCACTGGGATGCCAGACTCTTGTCATTTCTAGGAAATTGTTTATATAAAATACCAACAGTTCATCCGGTCATGTTGTTGCACCCGCACATCCTTATCTATTTTATTATGATGGAGGGGGCTGCTAGACTACCAGGATATGAACAATAATAATAATTAATACAGATCGGGGCCACTAGACTACTAGGGATATAAAAAAGCAATATTTTATGAAATACACAATGGGTGGGGGGCCACTAGACTACCAGGAAATTGCAGATTCTTATTAATTTTATTATGGTTGGGGAAGGGGGTGCTAGACTACCAGGGATATGAAAAACAATTATAATTTTATACAGATTGGGGGGCCACTAGACTACCAGGGATATAGAAAAGCAATATTTATGAAATACACATTAGGGGGCCACTAGACTACCAGGGAATTAGAGACTGTTATGTATTTTATCATGAACGGTGAGGCCGCTAGACTACCAGGGATATTGAAAACATAATTTTTTTTATTCAGATGGGGCAGAGTGAAGCCCCCTGAGCAAAACTCATCCTCATTTAACTTTCTAGGGCACTCCTGGGCTGAGAAAATAGATTTTTAAATCTAGCCAACTCATCTCTCACTTGTGATGCATGATCGCGATCAAAGAATCTCGCGATCAAAGAATTAGCAGGCTCGCGATCAAAAATCGTTAGCAAGCCGCGAATTAAGATATTAAAAGCTCATAACTCTATTTTTTGACTGATTTGGATGAAACCAAAGGCATGGCCCAATAGATTGGAGTCCTCTGAGTAAAACCCATCCAAGTTTTACTTCAGAAGTGACCCCTGAACCAAGGTATTTGTGTTTTTCCAATCAAAATTTAAAAACAAGATGGCGGACCTCGCAATCAACGAATTTTAAAAATTCTTGGGGACAAAGATTCTTGAACTGCAAGGATGCAAATTCTTTAATCGCCAGGTGGGACAAGTTGGCCAGAACCCCATTCTTTGTTCTCAAAGCATACATATGAATTTTCCCATTGACTTATAATGGGAATTTAAAAGTGGCATAACTTTTGAATGCCTTAATATTTTTTCACGAAACAAAAAGTGGCATGTTCAGCCACCAAAGCTCTTTCAAACAAGCCATCCTGCTGAGCAGCACACCACACAACGGCCATGCAGGGCCATGTCTAAAATCCCAAAAGCTGCCTCCAAAAACAGATAATTTAGCATTTTTCAGTGTTTTCGGATGCAAAGACCGTACATCCAACTAAAACACAATTTGGCAGATCAAGTGATCTACCATGCCCCACCGCACATACCAAATGTCAGGCAAATCCATTAAACTGGCCCAAAGTTATTAACATGCAAAATGTTGAGTTTAACATAAAAGTGACCACTGAACCCTAACTATAGTGGCACAACCGTGCCACTATATATATATATATATATATATGTATTATACTGGTGCCAGTATAGTTAGGGTGAAACAGCACTTCTATGTTAAAGTCTAAATTTTGAGCCTTAATAGCTTTAGAGCAGTTCAATATGTTTGCATTATATTTGGCATGCATAACCTCTAGGTGTAGGTCTTTCGACCTTCCAAATGTCATGGGAATCCGTGGAGAGGTTTCTGAGATATAAAGTGTTGAAAAAACAGACTAATCTGGATTTTTTGACATTTCTTTGCTCATCTGTATCTCAAGAATGCCTTTATGTTGTGGTCTGAAATTTTCAGGATAGAAAGCCTTTGGGTCACAGATGTGCCTTTTAGAAACATAGAAGTTGACGGCAGATAAGGACCGCAAGGCCCATCCAGTCTGCCCATAAGGGAAGGTTTGGTGAAACAATATTAATCCATTCAAATGTTATGACATTTTTAATTTTCCTGTTGTTTCCTGTTGGAAAATGTATATGTCAGTCATGAAAGTTTTATATTTTTTGCACAATGTGAGTATTGTGTAAAAAAATAGCAGCTTATTTTCAAACAATAGGACTAGTGTGCGAAAAATACCAGTTTCTATTCACAAAGAATGCTAGTATTTTTCACACAGTTCACAGTCTTGCGATCGATTGAGCTGTGTTGCGGCCGCCATCTCGTTTTGCCGATTAGCGAGGATGTTGAAGTACCAAACATTTTAAACACAAAAAAAATCAGAAAACAGCTAAAGATAACTTCTTGAGGTTTTATCTGATGATTTTGTTGTGTTTTAAGCTGGACTCAAAGAAGATTTTCTCTTGGGTGCCATCTTATACAGAGAACGGCTTGGAGTCTGTTCTCTATGTGAGAAGAGCGGTATTTTCTTGACTTCTGCAGTCGCAGCTGGAACTCGTGCTGCCCTCTGCAGAGTCATGGAAGACCCACTTTGTGCACACAATGCATAGTGTGCTTACTGGGCACACTGGGAGCCCACCCCAATGTGCCCAAATATATTTATTTGATTTAAAAAAAAACTGTGAAAAGAAGAAAACCATCCCCCGAGGTCTTTTCTTTGATGCAGAATCCTGCATTAAAACTTTCTATAATTTTGATGCAGGATCCTGCATCGAAGCACCCTAATGTGCTGCACAATATTTTCTGACACAGGATGCCCAATCCCTGTGTGAGTATCATGTGCACATTGTATTCTGGCACACTGGGAGCCCACCCCAGTGTGCTCAAATGTATTTATCTATTAAAACCTGTAAAAGAAAATAAACATCCCCAAAGTCTTTTCTTCCATATAGAATCTTGCATCGAAATTTTACATAAATTTGATGCAGGATTTGATGCAGGATCCTGCATCGAAGTATCCTAATGTGCGCACAGTACTTTTCGACATGGGGTGCCCAATCTCCGTGCTGTGCTGTGCACACATTGCTGTGTCCGCACTGCTAACTATTCTGTCACACTGGAAGCCCACCTCAGTGTGCCCAAATGTATTTATTTAAACCTGTAAAAGAAGAAAACCGTCCCCAAGGTCTTTTCTTTGATGCAGAATCCTGCCTCTTAATGTGCGCAAATTTTGATGCAGGATCCTAGATCGAAGTACTGTAATGTGCCACACAGTGCTTTCCCATACAAAACCATTGTGCAGCACATTATAGTACTTCAATGCAGGATCCTGCATTGAAATGTGCACATATCTCAATGCAGAATCCTGCATCGATCTAGTCTGCCCCTTTTTGACTCGGGGTGCCCACTCCCCCTGTTGATCTGTAACCCCCCCAAGTATTGTGGCATACTGGGAGCCCACACCACTGTGCTCTTATATTTATTAAATTAATGAAAGCTTCCTGGCACTGGGATGTCCACTCCCAGTGATGGATGACCCCTCCAAGCCCACTGTTATTGCCAGTGGGGGTGCCCAATCCCCCTACCGGCATGATGGTCCCCCAAAAACTTATGTGGCACACTGGAAGCCTACCCCATGTGCCTAAATTGTTTTTTATATGTTTGTTCCTGTAAATGAATAAAATCATCCCTCAAAGTCTTTTTAATTTTTTTAACCAGCAATGAAGAAAATAGTCCATTGTTGTCTCCCCCCTCCCCACCCATCCCCAACCTCCCTCTGGCCACCCACCTCCCCGCACCCCCCTCACCCATACTTACCTTCCAGAGGTCGGGAGCTGCGATCTTCTCTGGACTGGGAGACATCTGCACTCTTCAAAGCCAAACTGCAAAATGAGGAATTGGGTAAGCGCTGTATAATGGGACCGAATGGGGGGTTTCAACTTAGGTTGATATCTCAGCCAATTTTAGTCGCAAATTTTCAACATGAGGTTCTTGGGACCCCTCCTCATGAACACTGTCACTGTCATTTCATTTCTCGGTCCTAAAAGGTGATTTCATGGTCGCTGCATGGAATTACAGTGGTAGTCATACAAAAGTTGCTCAATACTGAGGTATACCTGGGTATACTGAGGCTAAGTTGCATTGAATGTAATGTGATTCTGCCTCAGTATACCCAGGTATACCTCAGTACTGAGCAACATTTGTATGACTACCACTGTACCTTTCAGGACAGAGTCACAAAATGACAGTGCCATTGTTCATGAGGTGGGGTCCCAAAATGCCCATGTTGCAATTTTGGTGAGAGAATTCCAAAAAATGACTGCATTACGAGTGTGCATTGCACAGTTTCTACCCACACTCATAACTTCACAGATTTTTAATATTTTTACTCCAGATTTTCAACATTGCCATTTTTTAACACCTCCATACGAACAGTACAGCTGTAATTTTTCATATCCTGTGTTTTCGCACCTGTGGTGCAGAATGGCGTGGTTGCTGTATGAAATCAACTTTTGGGATGAATTAACAAAATGACAGTGCCACTGTTCATGAGGAGTGGACCCATAAAGCCCATACTGAAAATTTGGTGAAAAAATTCCCAAAAATTACTTCTTATGGGTGTGCATTGCACACTTTCTAAGCATGCTCGTAACTTTGCCAATTTTTCACATTTTCAATCCAAATTTTCAACCTTGCCATTTTTTCATACTACCTTATGAACAGAACAGCTGTCATTTTGCACATCCTGTCCAGAATATGATTTCATACCTGTGGTGCAGAATGGCGTGGTCACTGTGCAAAATCAACTTTTGGGATGGATTAACAAAATCACAGTTGCAATGTTCATGAGGGGAGGTTCTGCAATGCTGATGTTGAAAATTTGGTAAAATATTCCAAAAAATGAGCGTGTTATGAGTGTGCATTGCACGGTTTCTATGCATGCTCATAACTTTGCCAGTGTTTCCCATTTTTCACACTGTTGTACTATCTGGATGGAGAGATGGAAGCACAGCGTCTAAAGGACCTTGGCTCTCACCATAACATATGGACACTGTTGTACTATCTAGATGGAGGGATGGGAGTCCAGGGTCCAAAGAACCCTGCGCTCCCCAAGTAAAATGAGGATATAATTATACTATCTGAAAAAGAAGGAAATTCTTTGCAAAAAAAATGCATCTGTTAGAATTGGATACCACAGCGACAAAAGCAGGGAAATGGTGTTCAGGGTTTTCCAACCCTAACACACCCAAGGGGATCCCCACCACCCCATCCCCACCCCCCACCCTCTACACACCAACAGGCAGTGTAAGCATGTTTACATGGAATGGGGTGAGAGTTGGGCCTTATGACCCCATGACACATCCCAATGTCTGTTGGTGTGTGGAGGGTGGGGATGGGGTGGTAGGTGGGGATCCATGTGGTGGGGTGTTAGGTTGGAAACCTTAACTCTTCATTTCCCTGCTTTTGTCGCTGTGGTATCCAATTCTAACTGATGTATTAATAAAGTTTTTTGCAAAGAATATATATATATATATATATATATATATATATATACACTCATATATATTTAACAATTTGCTTAGTATACCAGCTGTTACTGTATTTTTTATTTAAAGGACACTGTCAACCTTTTTTCATCATATTATTTTGAGGTAAAACCCCACATTTTATGATCGCTTGCTTTCTCTAAAATTCATTGATGTTGCTGGTTGTTTCATCTGCCTTCTTGGTTATTAGAACCAAACTGTATGGTAATGTATAGCTATGCCCAGATTGTTTGTGCTTCAGATCACTGAACTACTCTTAGTGCACAATTTCTAAACATTAGAAATCCCATTAAACAGTGCAGCCACGCATGATACAATAGTCTTCTTTACTTCCACTGCATAATGATTGGCTTGATTATGTTAGGGGTGTCTCTGAGTCCAGGAATGATGTAGTGGGAGCTGGTCAAGAAATCTAAACAAACATGTTTTGGTGTGGTAACACCAATATGGTGGGCAGTCAGTATTTCACTTTAAAAAAAGGGATCTGAATCAAACTACCAGCTACATCAACAGTCTTTGTAGAATGTGGACAATCATGAAATGCATTTTTTAAACTAGGGATGCTTTGAGGCCTAAGGGAGTTGACAGTGTCCCATTAATTATCTCTGCATTAGTATCTGAATTTATCATCTGAAGGAACAAATTTCATATTCCTTGGAAAGGTCACAATTTTTATCAGAAACAAACCAACTGTATTTGAGGGCAATTACTGTCTCTATTGTTCTGTATCATGGTGGGACCCCAGAACAGTTACAGAGAGAATTTAAAAGTAAAGAAGTGCCTTTTCATGTCAGGAAATTGCTTGCTAGTCAGACACCCCTGCTGAGCTAAACAGGACTTAGGACAGAAGAAGAAATATTTGAATACACAAAGCCCTAAAGTCCAGATCAGACCAGTTTCTCAAAAGGACCCAACTCTTCAGACACAAAGAATTGGCCTGGGAGTGATGTCATAGGACATGGGTGCAGAGCGTGGGTGGAGATTGGTTTGTTGAAACATTGCTAACCTGAGTTTTATGAGAAAAAAGTTAGTCAGGTTAGGGACTCCAAACAGCTAACATCTAAGGTTCACATCAGCCCTGATTCACCAAGGTGTCCTGTGTGGTAAGCTATTATACTTTGCTAAATAAAAAAGCATGAGATAGTTTTTTTTCTGTGTGTTCTCTACTATTCAAAACATTTTATTTCTGAAGCATTACTGTTCCCCATAGTCTTCCTCTATATATATTTAAACATTATTTTTTTACATGCCTCATGCTTCTGTGTCTGAGTCTTTTGAGGTACAGGTAACTGGTTTATAACTGACAAAAATTGTGTTTTTGCCTCTGATGAGAAGGTTACAGTCATTATATTTTCTTTCTGAAGTAAAGTGTTCTCAGTTGTGATATAGAGGGGTGTCTCATTTGCCCTAGGGCAAGAAGGGCTGTACTGTGTGACAATGGACTCTGGAGGGATTCAAATAAAGAGATACTCTGAGATAGTGTCTCTGTTGAGTGGTGGTAACTACTGAAGTATTTGAGAAAGCTGGTAGCAGAGTACACATTGAGTCTGGGAGAGACCAGTCTGCCACAAACTGGAGGCAGGGGTTGAGATCTAAAACAGTTTTGTCAGTGCAAAGGTTATCTGTCTACTCACAGAACATGCTGTACAAAAGGAGACTGTATATTATGCTACTTTTTATGGCTGTGGGGGGAGCCTACAGACATTTTGTGAGCTGTTGCCTTAAAACGGCTGATCGTGGCACCTTCCATTGGACATTTGGAAGTATCCTTCCAAAAGTACAATGGAGCTTGTAACACTCCACCATAATTGGCCACTATAGAGTAACAGCTGCACTATTTCAGCTGTTACTTCCTTATTCCAGGGCAAGAACTGCCCATGCATGCCTCGTGCTCATGAGCAGTTCTGCTGACGCTGCCATCTTGTGAATGGCAGAATGCCATTTACCACAACTACCCATGTGCAAATGTCACGCATGCGCAGTTGCATCACCACCAGTCAGTGGCACTCATGTTTTGGAGCTCTGCAAGCTCACCACAGTCATATCAGCTCTGGCTAGAACTTGTATTTTGTTATGAGCCAGAGTAGATCGATAGAAGGCATTATGTCTGGGAGGCAGTATAGCATAGTGGTTAAGGGCACTGAGCTGCAAATCTGGAGACCTGGGTTTGAATCTCATCAGCCCCCACTTGCATACTGTGTGACCCTGAGCAAGTCACTTAACTTCTTTGTGCTCCCAGGTCACACCTGGAAACAAGCTTTGGCTTGGTGTGCCTTTCCTGGTTAAACAAATTACCCTTTACCTCTTTACCCCATATGAGAAATGCACACTGCTAAGCCTGCAGGAGCAGTGCAGAAAGAGAGAACTAGGCCATGAGAAAAGCCAAACATGAGTGGAACTGACCGACATCCTCGAAAAAAAGTGATCAGGGATGCACTGTAAAAGTGGTCACTGCTAGCTGAAGTTGTGAGACAGAGGCTGGAGATTATTAAAATGAGACAGCACTGGAAACTGAGGCAGCATTGCAGGTACAGAGGTTGAAACTGGAGCTTTCCCTGATTCAAGCAAAGGCTGGGGCAGAGCTTCAGAAGATGAAGTGGGAAACAGAAGAGTGAAAGAAGGAGGAGGAGTGAAAGGCTGATGCAGAGAAGTGGAAAGCAGAGCTGCCATGGATACAGCTAGAAGTAGAGGAGCAAGAAAAACAGCACCTGTATGAGATCCAGATGAAAGAGCAGTAGCATAAGAGAGAGAGAGAGAGAGAGAGAGAGATGGAGATTCTGTGCTACAGAACAACACCACAAACTAAGCAATGGCATGAGAGAGTTGACCCAGGAAGCCAAAGTTAATTCTAAAATGTTTCCCAGATATCGAGTGGGGATGATCTTGACTTCTTCTTAAGCTCTTTCAAGAGAATCTGTGGGCAATTTGAATTAGGCAGGGCTTCTTGGGTGACGCAACTATTGCCACTGCTTGCAGGCAAGGTTTTAGAAGATTTTGCCAGAATGGACAATGAGGACTGCGTGGACTACGATAAAGTGAAACATGCCTTGCAAAACTATTCTGAGTTAATGTTCAGATCTATAGGCAAAACTTTAGAGGGTTAAGAAGGGCACCAGTACATAGCTATGCTGAAATATGCGTACACTAAGTAATTTGTTAGAACACTGGATAGAGGGTTCAAAAGATTTCTCTCTAGGGGAAATAAAATATTTATTTCTTTGGGAATAGTTCCTAAAAACTGTACAGTACCTCAGGAACTGAGAATATGGTTGTTGGATAGAACTCTGAGCCCTACGAGGGAAGCCAAGTGAGTGGATCAGTTCATATCTGTCCAACCATCTTCTCATCACACAGGTAATGGAGGAGGGACATCAGGTGGTTTTAATGGCACTGGAGGGTGGCAACCTAAGGGAAGCCACCCTATGCCTGAATTAAAGTGAAGCCATCTAGTTTCAAAAGGAAGTAGACAGATGAACGTAGGTGCTATATCTGCTAAAAACTGGGACTTTTGTCTTATAATTGTCCAAAGAAATGTGAAAAAAAAGTGTTGGTACAGCAAGAAGGGGTAGCTCAGGTAGCTCACAGTAGATAATGGCCTGTACACAGAGTGCAGTGCCCTCTAACTCCACTGCTCATACACACTCTGAGTTTGTAAATGGGAGGGTGACCCAGGGATTGAGGGACACTGGGACTTCCATTTCTATGGTGAAGCAGGATTTGATTCAAGAGGAACAGATTCTTTCTGGCCAGTTTTCTATGATTAGAGGTGTGATGGGTCCTGTGGTCTCAGTGCCAATGGTCTGGATCTTTTTAAGCCAGAAACATGGCCAAGACACACGGAAGGTTGGTGATGTACCAGATCTGTCCATTGATGTAATTATGGGTAATGACCTTGATAGCAGGGCCAATATTGTGTGTGTCACTAGCCATAGCAAGTTGAGGGAACTGGCTCCTGAGGTCACAGAGGAGGCAGTGCATGAGGAAGCAACCCCTATCTCAGTAGCAGGGGAAGTTGTAGCTCAAGAATGAGTTGGGAGCAGCAGTTCTGAGTCACAGCTATAGACTGAGGAGATCCCAGTAATGGGCACTCTCCCACAGCAGAGTGTGTTTTGGGGAAGGTCAGGCGTGCAAAGATAGGGAGAGCTCAACAAGCTGACCCATCCCTGAAATAATTAAGGGAGTTCGCCATCAGTATAGCAGGCGAGTCTCCAAATTCTGGGAAAAGGGAGGTGTACTGGGAGAAGGGCTTCTGTACCATGAATGAATTCCTAAGGGAGGATGGGAGGATGGGATACTCCTTCAGATACTGGTTCCTAGAGCACATAAGAAGCAGCTTCTGGCCTTAACCCACAATATACTCTTTTCTGGACACCTATGGGTCAGCCATACAATTAGGCAGCTGACAAACACATTTGTGTGGCTCAGTATTTTTGGCCAATGGAAAATCATGTACACAAATGCCCGCAGTCTGGGAAACAAGATCCCAGACCTGGAGTCAACAGTGACAGAGGTTAAACTTTAAACTGGACATAGTAACCATTAGTGAGGCATGGTTCACCAGTAACCACAATTGGGAGACTTAGGTACCCGGCTACGTACTGTTCAGAAGAGACCAAGGTGCAAAAAAAGGAGGGGTGGAGTGGCCCTTTATCTCAATGAAAATACCAAAGCTACAGAAATTCAGAATATACATAAGGAGCCAGAAGAATTGTGGGTCAGCCTTGAAACAGGAAATGGGACAACCATGCTAACTGGGGGTTGTCTACAGGCCTCCAGACCAGGGTGAGGGCATAGACACATTACTGTTAGAAGATATACAATACATGACAGATAAAGAGGAGGTTCTAATAATGGAAGACTTCAACATGCCTGATACAGATTGGTCAATACCAGCAGGAACATCTGCCAGAACTAGACACGTAGTGGATTCCCTGCAGGGGGGGCCTCAAACAACTGGTGCAACAACCCACGAGAGACAGGGCTACCCTGGATCTAGTAATGACTAATGGAGAAAGGATCACAGAACTCCAGGTAGAAGGTCACCTGGGGCCAGGGACCATCACATGGTATGGTTCAGTTTGGCTACTAGAACTAAATCATCCCATTCAAAGGCAAAAATATGGGACTTCAGAGAAACTGACTTTGATAAGATGACCAACAGAGTTAAGCTAGCCCTGACAAGAGGAAATACAGGTGAGAGGATACAGGCAAAGTGGGCAAGAATTAAGGATACAATACTTGAAGCAACATCCCATTGTGTTAGGGAGAAAAGCAAGAGCAAAAGAAAGAAACCACTTTAGTTCTCAAAAACAGTAGTAGAAAAGATCAGAGCCAAAAGGTTGGCCTTCAGGAAATATAAGGAAACACAGCGGGACAAAGATAAGGAAGCATGCCAAACTTCCCTAAGGGAAGCAGGGAAGGCAGTAAAGCAGGCAAAGACACAAAACGAGGAAACACTAGGATGAACAGTGAAAGAAGGGGACAAGACTTTCTATAGATACATTAGTGAAAGGAGAATGTCCAGAGGGGATACTGCTAAGATCAAAGGGGATAAGGGGGAGTGTGTGGAGAAGGACCAAGGAAAGGCATCTATCCTAAATAGATACTTCTACTCAGTATTTACTGAGGAGAAGGTAGGGGTGAGCCCACAGCTCAGCACCATGGACACAGAGGGAAGGGAGGTATGCACAAGTCCCTTCACAAAAGAAAGGGTCCTACAAGAGCTCACTAAATTCTGGGTGGACAAGGAAATGAGACCTGATGGCATACATCCCAGGGTACTAAATGAGCTAAGGGTGGAACTCGCAGAGCCATTAGCACAGCTGTTTAGTGAGTCTCTGAGCACAGGAGAGATCCCAGAGTGGCAGCAGGGAGAAGGCAGGGGATACAGATCAGTCAGTCTTACCTCAGTAGTGGGCAAGATTATGGAGGCACTCCTTAAGGAAAGGATAATGCAACACCTGGAATCCATAGGAGCACAGGATTCAAGACAGCATGGGTTTACAACAGGAAGGTCCTGTCAAGCTAATCTCATAGATTTCTTTGACTGGGTAACCAGAGTGGTGGACTAAGGGGTACAGTTGATGTTGCCTATCTTGACTTCAGCAAAGTTTTCAATACTGTTCCACGTAGAAGATTGATTAATAAGCTTTGTAGGCTCAGCATGGGTCAGAGGTTGGTCAACTAGGTGGCCAACAGATTGGCAGGCGGAAAACAGAGAGTGGTGGTAAACGGCATACAGTCAGAAGTGGGCTACCTCAGGGGTCAGTCCTGGGGCCAGTCCTCTTCAATATCTTCATTAGTGACATTGCAGATAGACTGGAGGTTAAGGTTTGCCTGTTTGCAGATGACACCAAGATCTGCAACAGAGTAGATGATCCAGATGGGGTGGGCAGAGTGAAAAGAGATCTGGAAAAACTGACAAAATGGTCAGAAGAGTGGCAACTGGGGTTTAACGCAAAGAAGTACAAGATCATGCACATAGGGAAGAGAAACCATGAAGCTACCTATAGGTTGGGAGGGGAGTTGCTGGCAATCACAAGGGAAGAAAGACCTGAAATCATCTAAGCAGACCACTAAAACAGTAGGTAAGGCTAGGGAAATGTTGGGGTGTATTAGTAGGGGTATTACAAGTCATAAGAGGGCAATAATAATCCCTCTTTACAAGACATTGGTTAGGCCCCATCTGGAGTACTGCATGCAGCACCGGAGGCTGCACCTACACAAGGACATTAACAAAATGGAGGCAGTCCAGAGAAGGGCAACCAAAATGGTGCAGGGATTACATCAGAAAACATGAGGACAGATTAATGGAGCTCAATACGTATATCCTAGCGCAAAGGAGGGAGAGAGGTGATATGATCGAAACATTCAAACATCTTAAGGGCATTAACAGGGTGAGAGTCTAACATGTTTCAATATAAGAAAAATAGCAGGACAAGAGGACAGAGCTTGAGATTAGAGAGAGGCTGATTAAGGAATAATGTGAGGAAGTTCTTTTTCACAGAAAGGCTGGTGGATGCATGGAATGGCCTACCTCAGGAAGTGGTGGATATGAATACAGTGCAGGACTTCAAACAGGCATGGATAAGCATAAAGGAGCAATACAGATGAGTATGAATAGATAGGCCATTGACAGAGTAAAGGCTGTCAGGAGGTCTAAACCTCACTGTCAGGTTCTGGGCAATAATGGGCATTCAAGGAATCACAGACATGTAGCATAAGAGAAGTAACGCTTGTTTATTACTACCAAAAGGAAAATCACAGTTGCCCTAAGCAGTTCTTACCAATAGGAACTGGGAGCCAATGCTAAGCATTCCCTTTACCTTGAGGAATCTCTGTGTCTCCTGGGGTCTCCGAGGTAGAAAACATAATATCCTACATTAGATACCTAAGATAATTACCATGGTTTTCTGTGAGATAGAAACATTTCTAGTTACAGAGATGAGCCCTATTAGCTAAATTAGAGGTGGCTCCACAGTCCAAGATAACATTATACAATTTTGTTTTAGTTATCACTTTGTAGAAACAAAGAGGTACAGTTTGTACATAGCCTTGTAGTAATACAAATCATCAGAAGATGGCAATGCCGACTCATATATCATAATCATTATGAGGACACAGATGTCCTAACATCTTGTAAGCAAGAAATACATGTGTATATTGGAAAGTAAAGTGTGTAGCAATAATGTGCATACATATCCTGACATCTGCTCTTATACGGTAGATGCCCTTAGCCCTATATGTTAGTATAATCATGTACCTAAATGCTAGCTGTCTGCGGTGTACCACTAGGGGTACCAATTAGGGTGCATGGACCTCATGTAACATTCCCCCCTTGTTGCCTCTCAAGGGAAACACAAGCAAGAGTAAGGAACTGGATTGGGAGCATGGGTCATTTACAGACCTGACGCGTGAGCCTTGTAAAGGAACTCCAGCTGCTCACGGTGTTGGCGTAACATGTGTCGTAGGCAGCAAAGCATAATAATAAGAAAAAATATCAAAAATGCTTGTATAATAACAAAACCTTTAAAGGTAATCTCTAACCAAGTATTTAGTATGTGTACTATTCAAATCACCATCATTAATGAGAGCATTTATTTGGAGATATTATTGCTGATGTGGATAAGATGGGTGTCTTTCCTGTCTAAAAGTGATTTTAATGTCAAAGTTAAAGGATCAATGTGTATGTTAAAATAAGGTAAATACTGTGAAAGAGTAAGCAGATAATCAGGGTTACCATCAATTATATCAGGGTCCATAATGGGGGCAGGGGTAGTAGCTGTGTGCCCAATAACAGTTGTTTGATGGGGTACGAAACAAAAATTGAAATAATCAATAGAACATGTTTTCTCACCATATTTGAAAGTTTTGAAATTAGTTACCACACAAAATTCACCATTCGAATTACATTGCATTTTTACAGTAAGCAGTCTCCATTTCTGTAATTGAACTGGACAAGTATAAGTCTGTTTGGGAATCCATGTTGACAGGCGGTGAACCTCCTTCCAGTAAGACTGGTACAACTTGGAATCATCTGGAGCAGATGTTGAGTCCTGGTATTCTGTGCCATTAGTGGTGATGTCATCGTCCATGGAAACCGACCAATCAATACTGTCTGGAGAATAGCCACATACAGGTTTAATAACATCAAATACGTCACAGCAACATAAACAAATATACCCTTTCTTCACACAGCAGTCTGTGTGCGGTGAGACCCACGTGTCCAGAAGAGGATAGAAAACCAGTAGAGGAGGCAAGTCAAGGCGTTCTCTGTAGATGTCATCATCAAGGTGCCCAATGGAGTGTACAGATGCAAGTTTATCAAATATAGCTGTAGTAGGATCAAAATGTGGTAAAGAAGCAGTAAAAGACACAAACATAGTATCCTAATTAAACATTTCTTAGAAGTAAAACAAGGACCAGTATTAGGGTGTCTGGTCACAAAACCCAAATTTCTAGCAGTAGAAATAGGAATAGTTAAAGACTGCAGCATACACAAGGTAACACAGTTAGGGGATTTGCAGTGAGGACAATACCATTTAGAGATATGTCTATCATGTATGATATCAGGGATTCTTCCAGATTCTAGATCACGGAAGAGATTGTTGATGGCAGTGATAAGGTATGATCCATATGCGGAGCATAAGATTTCACGGGCAATGTATTGCTTATTTTCTTCTTTATTGTTTTGGGCAATAAGGGAGTTAATATTGTCTTTAGAATCTGTAAAGGCCTTAGCAATGTCATGTATATTGTATACATTGTATCTCTCTTCCTGACTAAGGCCATCCACACCATGCAATAATGGGGGTATGATATCATTCACCAAACCAGTTTGAAATGTCTGTGAATGTGATTTGACAGCAGCAATGTCTGCTTTATTCCAGATAGACATTGCTGTACCAAAAACACCAGTGACATCAGATGTGTCACGAGTATTTCCTTTATGACTTTGACAATCTATTTTAGGTTTTCTCCTAAAATTGCCTCTATGCTCATTGGTATGTACCACGGCGATAGGATCTTGGTTACGAATCCGAAAAGCTGCTAAACTATCAAGTAACAAAGTACTATAAAACAGTGATGTGACACATACCAAATTCTTTCATATTCCAGTAAGTCAAGTTAAACAAAACAGGTATATGCATAAATTGTAAGTTGTTAATAAGTGAGCCAGGTAAAGCAGTGGCTGTGAGACCACTACGTGGACAAGGGGTCTGTTTTGGACATTCCAAAAACTGTTTCTCAGTAGGGGGTAACACAGATAAATACATGGCAGCTGAGAACATGTTGCGTACAGCACAAAATGTTGTGGCAGAATCTTTAGACAATGAATCACAATATGAGGGGTCAATTAAGGCAGTGATATTGTATAAACCAGAATGTCTAAGAGAGGTTTGGAGCAAGGACAAAGTACCATTTGGGGATAATTGTGTGTAGGGCCATCCATGGAAAGTTCCCTTGGAGAGTTTTGCCATGGGAAGTATTTGTCCTTGAGACTTGGTTTGTCACTCAATTTGTAGGGTAGATTTATCAGGAGCAATAACCGAGGCAGTGATGTAGGTATCTGAACCTTCCTGGACAGTGATCAAATTGTCGGGAATATTGATGAAGACTCCCTCTGGGGTAGTTGCAGGTGGATCAAGGTGAGGAAGGAGGTGCTCTACCATGCTTTGGATGCAGAGGATAACTCCTGAGATGAAGAGAAAATGGAACAAGATAGCCATCTTGTCAGTGTATCTGAAAAGGAAGATCAAACATTAGCAAATTAGTGCTATTCCACCCAATGGGGTGAGGAAAAGTAATTATACTCCTTTATACAGTTTCAGCTGGTTTGCATGTAACCATTTGTCAGTCAGTTTGTTGCTTTGCATGAGTCTAACCCAATAGACTGCTGGACTGTGCTTGCTTGACAATGGGATAGGGTCCTTCCCACTTATTAGAGAAGGAATGTGTGAGTTGTGCAAATCTGAGAACCATTACCTGATCCCCAACTTGCCAATCCACTTCTTGTGCGTGTTTGTCAAACTGAAGTTTGGACTGTTGCTGGGCCTTGCCCATGCAGTTAGCAGTATACAAATGAGTGTGTATGAGGTCTTGTCTGAATTTTCCCACATATTGGTCCACTGAGACATGGTCTACAGTGGGGGTGTGCAGGTCAAACAACAGGTGTTCAGGTAATCTCATTTGTCTACCAGTCATCACCTCAAAGGGTGTCCACTGGGTGATGGCTGAGGGTGTACCCCTAATTGCCATAAGGAGTAATGGCAGTAGGGAATACCAGTCCTTGGGACTGTCCTCAGTGAATTTAGAAAGCATTTGCTTAATCCATCTGTTGGTTCTCTCTACCTGACCTGAGGATCGTGGCTGGTAAGGTACATGGAACTTCTGATGATCTCCAAGGAGTTCAAGGGCTTCTTTCATCAACTCACCTGTAAAACTGGTTCCTTTGTCAGAGTCTACCTTAAGAGGTAGGCCCCACCTGGAGAAAATCTGTTCTACCAGGATTTTGGCAGTGGTTTTAGCAGTGCATGTTTTAGTGGGGAAAGCTTCAACCTACTTAGAGAAAAGATCAGTTACCACAAGGGCATATTTGTTGTTTCTACTGGTATTGGTCAGGGGACCAATGGAATTTATCTGTATAACATGCCAAGGGCCAGAATGCCTTTGTGGTAGTAGCTTGGCATTACGTTTGGTAGGGATGGGATTGTTTTGCGCACAAACAAGGCAGTTATCTATGTACTGTTTGACATCCTTGGTGACACCGAGCCACCAGGCGGTGGTCTTGAGACTTTGGAGTGTTTTTTCCACTCTCCCCGGTGTCCACCAGTGGAGGTGTCATGCACTTGGTGCAGAAATTCAGACCTGAGATGACGAGGGACTACCCACAATTTGGTGGGGTGTCATCTGGTTGATACCAGATGAGCTTGTCATCGGAGACAGGTGTAACTTACCTTCATGTCTTTGGTAAGGGTTGTGGGTAGGTAGATTCTTCTCAGTACCTCTGTCCAAGAATCTGAACACATCTTTGAGTTCAGAGTCAGTATGCTTGGCCTCTGACAAATCCAAGGGGGAAAAGGGAGCAGGTTTCTTCCTGACTGCTGCAATGTGTACGGCCGCTCTGGCCTTTGGATGGTCCATCATCCAGGTGTCCCCCCCCTCTGGACCCTTCCTTTGCAAGGGTGTCAGCAGTGTCACTGAAGGCATGATAGGGGTCATGTATGAAGTGAGCCTTAACGCTGTGTACATACAGTTTGTGTGCAAATTTCTGTGCCAGTGAATGAATGTATATTACCAGTTCCTTGTGTTTCACCGACGTGCCATCAGAAGAGGTAAAGGAGTTCTTCTGCCAGAAAGGAAGAAATTCTGTAAGGGAACAACAAACCCATTTAGAGTCTGTGAAAATGATGGTATCCTCAGTTCCATGCTGGATGAACTCGAGGGCGCAGGCCACCGCTGCCATCCCCACATACTGTGATGATGCCACACTGCAATGCTTAGAAATCTTAACAGTGTTACCAAAAGGGTAAATAACTAATATGCCCATTCCTGCTATCTGTTCTCCCTGGTAATAGGAAGCTGATCCGTCTGTGAAGACATGACACAATGAGGTGTTCTCAAGTAGTTGTGGTGTAGCAGGAAGGAAAGAACCTGGATCTGGTAGATCACGTGGCTGCAGTGTACAGTCATGGGGCTCCCCTTGTAAAAGGAGACCATGCACCAGCATGGATTGCATTTTGATTGGGTGGACCTTGATGTCTCTATCCTGGAGAAGGAGGGACCAGTGTGTCAGTCTGGTATTAGAGACTGACCCATCCTTTACTTTGTCTGACAGCAAAAAGGTTGTTGGGGTGTGGTTTGTATTAATGATCAGGGGGGAGTACCCAATGATATACAGAAAGTGTTTGACAGCCCAGTAGGTGGCGAGAAGGTTCGTTTCACAAAGGCTATATTTCTGTTCCACTGGGGGCAAGAGCTGTGATGCATATGCAATGGGTCTCAGGGTGCCATGGACCTAATGGGGCCAACACTGCAGACATAGCAATGTCAGAGGTGGTACATTCCAGATGGAATGGCAAGGCCAGATTGGGGTTAACAAAAGCTGGAGCTGAGGCCAAGGCCTGTTTCAGTGATGTCACAGCTTGGGTGTGAATGGGGCCCCAAGTCCAGGGGACATCCTTTTTCAGTAGTTCATACAGAGGGGTGGCCTTCTGAGCAAAATCATAAATAAAATCTCTAGAATAGTTAATTATACCTAGAAACCTTCTAAGGGTGGCCACGCTGGTAGGCAGAGGCAGATCTTGCAATCCCTGTATCTTCTTCCAGGTAGGGCTTCGGCCTTGGTCTGTTATCCTCAGTCCCAGAAAGAGTACCTCTTTCTGACATAGTTGTGCTTTTGCAGGGTTACATTTGAGGCCTGCCCACTGGATGAGGGTCAGTAGTTCATCTAAGAGATCCAGATTTTGTTCCTGTGTGACTGTGGCCCACAACAGGTTGTCCACATACTGCAAGAGACCCTGGGGTGTAGAGAAACCCTCAAGGGCATCCATCATGTGCAAATGGAACAGGGAGGGGCTGTTGGGAACTCCTGTGGTAAGCAGATCCATGTGTACTGCCTGCCCTCAAAGGTGAAGGCAAACTTATGCTGACTTTTGGGGGCCAATGACAATGACCAGAAGCCATAGGAGATGTCCAGGGCACTAAACCATTGTTGGTCTGGAGTCAGCAGTCGTAGCACGTCTGGTGCTGATGCTGCAGTTGGGGCACAACTGGGGGTGACCTGGTTTAGTCTCCTGTAGTCAATAGTAAGACTCCAGGCACCTGTGGGTTTTTTCACAGGCCACACTTGGGAATTTAAAGTGGAAACACATGTCCTGATTACACCTTGCTTGAGAAGTGATTTAATTGTTTCCCTAAGAGAAGGCAATGCCTCAGGTGGAAAGGGGTATTGCCTGTTGCCTCTCATGGGCTGGGTCTGTCACTTCAATGACAGTGTGAATCCTGCCACAATCATGCTTGTTGGTGGCAAATGCCTCCAGATGCCTTTGTAGAATGGGGAGGAGCTTTGGGAAAAGCTTGTGGTTCTTAAACAAATCTATGATGTCATACTGTTTGTTGTTGGCAGAGATTGTTGCAGCCACAAGTGAGTCTGGGATCATAATGGTGTGATATTGTCCCTGAATTTGTATCAGTAACATGTTGGCTAGCTCTACCACACAGCCATGTGGTGCCAAAAAGTCAATTCTGATTATACTAGGATGATCATGCAATACCATTAGCTGAAAGATATGGTATGCCTTCAGGTGTCCCAGTGTCACAGGCAGTGGCAGGGAGCGGTATGCAGGTAACCTAGTTCCATCTACCCCAGACATATTGGTCCTCCGTCTGGTAGACCAAGGTGATGTGTCTGGGTTGTCATCCTGTAATACAGACACAGCCACGCCTGTATCCAGTAGTACTGTCAGTAGGTGGCCCCCGACCTCAACCTCTGTGCAGAGCCTTCCATTTGTATCCAAGACCAGCTTGTTTACAATACAGACTGGGGCCTGTAATGGTCAATCTGTACCAGTGGAAGCATGGGGGAGCTCTTGAAAGAGAGTCTGGGCCTGGTTCCTTTGAACCATCTCACCATGCTGTACTGATGCTGATGCTATATAGAGAGCCACTTCCAGGTTCAAACCTGTAAGGGCCTGAGAGTCTGTATTTCCTGTGTCCCCGCAGCCTGTGGAGGCCTGCTGTCCTGGGTGTATTGCAGCAAGGGCCCGTACTGGAACAGCATCCGGTACAGAGCGCACTTTCCTAAGAAGGTCTTGGAGACTCTGATTCTCATTGGCTTTTTTCCTATATGAAGGGCCTTGGGCAGGATTCTCAAAACCGTCGGGATCAAAGTCCCACTCTGCAACTACTGCAGTTGACTGTGGGCTGAAATCGGCCGCAGCTGTGCTGGTTGCAATTCTCAGCCACAGCAGTTGCAGAGGGATTTTATGGCTGCTCCCACGAGCCACAGCATATTGCCGCAGCTGTGGAGTTCTCCCGGGAAACACCTCCCGCAAGCAGCTGTATATCATGGAGCCGGTCATAATCCAGCTCCAGCTTTGAGAATTCCCACCGCTGCGGGACTCCTGCAGCTCCGTAAGTGGCCTCCCTTTGGTGCAGACATTTTGCCGCAGCTGCAGAAATTTTGGGATCTTTGTGAATCCTGCCCCTGGTCTTTGTTGTTTACCCTTATTGTTCTTATGGTGTTTCTTATTTTTGTGGTAGTTTCAGTTCCCACCAAGGATTGTTGTTGTTGCTGTTGGGTCTGCTGAGGGTGTTGGTTGTCTGTGGGGAGGGGTTGTTTCTCTTGAGTCTGCCCCTCCACCGTGTGTAGTGTGTCGTGGCCTCTGGAATGGCTTCCATGGCAGCTACTTTCTTGGAACTGGAGCCTGAATCATGGATGTAGAGTTGATAAACTCTCTCTGTTTTCTGAAGAATATCAGCAGATTTCTCCATGTTGGGATAGGTGGTTGGCTCTACCTTTTCTCTTACTGCAGGGATCATTTTCCTAAGGAACAAGGTCACATACTCAATGAGGTCCACATCTCTGGCTTCTCCTGCAAGGTGCTTTCCTGCTCGGTAGGCCATCCAGAGCCTCTGGTGGAAAGTTGCTGGACTTTGTTTTGCATTCTATTTCACAGGGTATGCGAGCATCACTCCTATCACACCTGGGTTGTGTGCAGAGATGAGCTCAGATGCTACTTTGTCAAAGGTGGCATGGCCATCCTGGCAGATGACATCGGGGAGTTTTGCCCACAGGCCAGGATCAATGGTCTGGCGTAGGATCTGTACCTGGTAGTCTGCAGGGAGGTTAAGTATTTCACATTTAGCATACTCCTTTTCCAAGTGGCAACTGAGGTTGTCGGACGGGCTCATCCGACCAATACTGTCAGCTATTTGCTGAACAGAGTAGGCCATTTGTAGGGGATTATTGGGACGATCAAGCAGAGGTATATTACTTGGGCACCCTCCAGGGCTGCCTGAGACACAGCTTCATCCACAGAATGAATCATGCCCTCCTGTGTACCAGCCTTGTGTAGAAGCTGCCTAATCTGGGTCTTGAGAACCTGTTTGTTTTTCTCAGAGATAGGCACAGTGCCTAAGGCACTTTCAATCATTTTCTGTATCTTCTGCCTGTCTTCTACATTAATAACGGCTATTGGTGGTTCCATCGGGACTAGGCCTAGGCCTGCTGCCCCCCATCATGAGGGTCACCATGTTGGTGTCGCCCATGACGTGCATCATGCCGTCGATGATGTAGGGACTTGGTGTCATGTGACAGGGGTTCACCATGTTGTGGATGGTGGGGAGTGGTGTCTGGGCCATAGTAGGGGTGTGACTGGGAATTGTACTGGGAGATGTCATCAACTGACTCCTCCTCTTCCCATTGCCTTGACATGACCAGTCAGCACCTCTCGCTGATGGCACAGTTACGCCATTTTAGATTCACATTCCTCAAGACTCACTTTTGCAACATTCTGATCCACATCATCCTGCATCTGCTAATGTAACACCCTACACGTGGCGTCAACTCACAATTGTCCTTAGTAGCTATCCCTAAGTCATTACATACCTGGTTTATCTTGTCCGGTAACTCTCCCAACTCCTCACACATCTGATCATTTGTTCTACTTAATAAGTCGTTCATTTGCAAAGCCTGCCCCTTATCCTGTCTCAGACTTTCACACTCCAACTTCAACATACAAAGTTCCTGCTCACCTGCATGAGCAGAATGATGCAAAAGGGAATCCTTTTCATTTCGCAGTGTTGGGAGCTCAGACTCCAAATCCTGCTCTCATCTCATATATTCAGTTTCTGCAATCCTATCTCCTGCTTAAGAGATGAGATTTGCAGTTCAAGGGATTGAAACCTCACTTCGGAGGCTTCCGGAGCAGCATAGAGAGCCGCGACCAACAGCCCTTTGGCTTCTCGCTTTCTTGCTGTTTGTCTCATCTCTGTGTACTGGGTTGAAATCCCCAGCACAGGATTTTCAGATTAACTTGCATCCTGTGCGAAATCAGCCCATCCTCCATTGGAGACAAGGAAGTTTGAGACATCGAGTCTCCATTCTGTGCAGATATTTGATAGGGTGGCCATTGTGTGGGAGGGAACAAAAAATCAAATTGTGAAAAGGCGCCGTGCTGTGTGTCAATCCACAACAGGTGCACTTGTTCACAGTCTGGCTACTGTGTACTTGTAAGCCTGCAATTCAAAACTGCGGTGGGGTGGGTTGAGTCGGCATCGACCACACCCAGGCAGCAGCCAGACTTTGCAAGTGATTACAAAGTGGGTGAAAAATGGGAGAGGTGGTGCGGGAATGCACACCTGCTGTCCCCATTGGGAAGGGGAAAGTTGTAGCAACAAGTGAAATTTTGCAAACTCCAAATATTGCCTGCACATGGTTGTCAATTGTCAGGAGGTCTAAACCTCACTCTCAGGTTCTTGGCAACAATGGGCATGCAAGGAATTACACACATTGCATAAGAGTAATAAAGCTTGTTTATTACTACCAAAAGGAAAATCACAGTTGCCCAAAGCAGTTCTTACCAATAGGAACTGGGAGCCAATGCTAAGCGTTCCCTATACCTCGAGAAAACTCCTTGTCTCCTTGTTAATTAAATATGCTTTATTGAGTTTTACACAGACCACAACACAGTTTCAAGTACATACCATGGAGACTGTATTGTATCAGATAAAGATAAAATAAACAGCAAAAGCAAAACATACCTCCTCACATTAGTACCGCCCTCCTCCCCCTCCCATCATCTTCCCATATGCCAAACACTACCCAACTAAATTAATACCAGAATAATCTATCATACATTAGGGTGAAAAGAGCTATTAAGGTTTCCATATGGCAAGCAAGGTCTCAAGAGTTCCCCAAGTTATCTGAAAAGCTTTTATCCTAACCTGCATGGATGCGATGTGTCTTTCCAACTGCAAAGCCAGTAGAATCTCCCTATACCATTCAATAACAGCAGGAAGAGTATCCTCTGTCCATTGCCTCATGATAACCAACTTGGTGGTTGCAGCTATTAGGGCCAAGTGTTCCTTTCTAACACTGGGTGTTCCGGGAGGAAAATAATTTAGTAAGCAGGCTTCAGGGGTAAACAAGTTATCTAATCCCAATTAAGGATCCAAGATTCTTCTAATGGATTGCCAAAAAATCTGAGCCTTAGGACAAGTCCATAACATACGGTAAAGGGAACTGATGTTTCCTTTGCACCGTCCACAGTCTGGGGAGAATAATTTACCTATTTTAACAAGCTTTACTGGTGTAAAATACAGGTTATGCATAATATTAAATTGAACCAAGCGAAGTCTGTCCTGTTTAATAAATTTGTAGGTAGTCTGCCAGAGTTTTCTCCATAGATCAGTGTCAGCAGATACTCCTAGTTCCTGAGTCCAATAATAACAAATCCCAGTTGGCAAATTAGAATCTAGTTCTTGGAGATTCTTATATATGCTAGAAACAGAGTAGGACTGATTAACAGGAGGATCTGTCCAAGATATATTTCCGAGAAAGGAAGTAAGAGCCTTTCTTATCTGCACATACTTAAAACTATAAGTATCTAGCACTTTATGACCTATTTGAAAGTGAGCGAATGAAACTGGTTTCCTGTTCATAAAGAAATCAGAGATCTTATAATTATGCATTAGGGGCCAAAAGGTAGTAGATATGGGTTTATTTTCAATTTTAAAATGAGGGTTGCAAGTAATAGGCTGCTCAAGTGACAGGTGCCAGTTCATGTGAGGTGGTTCTGGAGCTGATGACATGCCTTAAGGGACCATCCAATAGGAGTACTCTTAAGAGGTTTAGGTATGTAAGAGGGGTGACATTCAGAAGCACATGTAGCGAACAATGGGTTTTCGATACTAAGTGCTTCTCTATATCCAACTACAGGGGGGAGTATTCTGATTGTGTAGTAGGCTCATTGTTTTTGACCCAAAAAGCCAGTTTACTGACATGATAAGCACTGTAATATATGAAGAAAGAAGGGGCCGCTAGGCCACCCTGGTGCTTGGGGGCCGTGAGCTTAAGGTAGGCCCTTCAGACTCCCTTTCCCTTCCATATAAAAGCATTAAGCATTTTTTGAAGCTTAGTGAACCAAGCTTTGAGCAAAAATCAACCCAGCATTCCCACTGGGTATGAAATCCGTGGAAGTACATTAATTTTGATAGTGTTAAGTCTCCCCCAAAGGGAGAAAGGAAGTGCCCCCCATCTTTCCATATCAGAGCTTAACATTTTAAGTAAATTAAAGAGGTTTTCCTTAATCATCGTTACTATATCCTTGGACACTCTAATACCCAGATATGTTAGGGATTTTGCTTCCCATGATTGGCAGTAAGGTGCTAAATCCGCCTGAGTTAGTCTACCATTTAATGAAAACACTTTGGTTTTGGAATAGTTCAATTTGTAGAATGATGATTTAGAGAAACCCTCAATTTCTGAAAGTAAAGTGAGGATAACAGATTGAGGTTTCTCTACATGTAGTAGTATATCATCTGCATAGGCAGAGAGTGCATATCTTGTGTTTCCCACTTGAATACCTGTTATTACTTGATTGGCTAGAAGCCTTCGGATCAGGGGTTCCAAATAAAAGCTGAAAAGTAGTGGGGACAATGGGCATCCCTGCCTGGTACCACGACAAAGTTGGAAAGGAGCAGAGAGTATGCTATTGCACCTAACTCTGGCTGATGGGGAGGTATATAGCAGTTGCACCCATTTAAGAAATTCATCAGGCAGTCCAAAGCGGGTTGAAGTGACAAAAACAAAGTCCCAGGAAACTCTGTCAAAAGCTTTTTCCGTATCCAGGGATATCAATGCCATCAGAATGTTTGAGTCCCTGGACGCGGAAATCAAATGTAATAGTTTCCACATGTGGTCCCCAGACGATCTCCCTGCCATGAACCCAACCTGCTCATAACCTATGAGATTACCCATTACCCTAGAAAGCCTGTTGGCCAATATCTTGGCTAGGATTTTAATATCAGAATTGAGCAGGAATATAGGGAGATAACTTCCAGGATTTAGTGGATCTTCCCCTGGCTTCGGTATTAAGGTTATCAGTGCTTCCAGGAAACTTGGGTCTGATATACTCTTGGCATACCAGAAATTAAAGACTTCACTTGACACTGGAAATAATATGGATTGGCAGGCCTTATATAGATTGTTTGAGAGACCATCGGGACCAGGTGACTTGTCCATGGGCAGTTGTTCTATGGTCAGCTGTATTTCTTTGATGGAAATGCTTGCACTCAATGAAGTTGCCTCAGCATTGGATATTTTAGGAAGTATTATTGAGTTAAGATAGTGGTCAATGTCATTCCTAGATGGGTGTAAGAGAGGATCCACAGCGTAAAGTTCTTGGAAGTATTTTCCAAAGCTCTCCGCTATTTCCCTTGGGTCAGTACAGACCTGACCATCTTGTGCAAGACATACGCTGGGGAAAAATTGTGACACTTCTACTTGTCTAATTCAGAGTGCGAGCAGTTTACCTGCTCTTTCTCCTGAATCCAAATACTTAAGCTTAGTTTGGTGAAGAGACAACTCAACTTTTTGAGTAATCAGGCCTTCATACTGTGCTTGTAGTTGGTGCAGCATGGTCCAATCTTCCACCAGGGAGTGACGAGTAAGGTTCTGCTCCAGGCTCTTAATAGAGCTAAGTAGAGCTACTACCTGTGCCTTATATTGATGAGATTTTGTTGTTGCCATTCAAATGCATTCTCCCCTTAGGGTGCATTTTAAGACTGCCCACATCAGATCATATTTATCAACTGATCTCCTATTAGCCTCAAGGAAAAATATAATTAATTCCTTGATGTGAGTTAGGGAAGTGGTACCACAGAGTAACTGATTATTCAGTCGCCACTGAGAATCTCGTTTGATTCCTGGCCCTAACAAATAAGTAATGCTAATGGAAGCATGGTCAGACAGGACTCTGGCATGGATAACTGTGTCTAATACACCAGGTAGGGCAAAGGAACTTATTAGGAAATAGTCTATTTGGGAATAGGTACCATGGGGGGGGGGAGAGTAAAAAGTATATTGCCTCTCTGTAGAGTTCAGCACTCTCCACACATCTAGAAGACATGCGCCATTAATTAGGTCTTTCAACGTCCTTTGGGCTGGGGATAAACCACACCTCTTACAATCTGATCTATCCAACTCTATTTGACGGGCGGTATTCCAATACCCACCCAATATCGTTAGCTTAGAGGGGTTAGTAACCACTAGATTCAGCAACTGTAAAAAGAAAGAGGGTGAATCTATATTCGAGCCATATATTGAACCAAGCAACACTGGATGGGATTCTAACATGCCATGAAGCAAAATGTAATGCCCATCCGGGTCCCATATCTCTTGGCTTAATCTAAACAGGACTGTTTTTGCCACAAAGATAGCTACCCCACCTCTGCTAGTTGATACCCCAGATCTGAAGACTTGTCCCACCCATTGCCTCTTAAAAAGGGAGATATCCTCCCGTCGCAGGTGGGTTTCTTGCAGACAAGCTATCCCTACCCAAAGATGTGATAGATGTTTCAATATCACTTGTCTTTTGCACCTATCCTTGGCCCCTTCAACATTCCAACTCATAAAAATTTATTGACTACCCAGACTTGAAGAAAACTACCTTCCTGGAAAGTAGACTCAGCCCCTGCAAAAGACCCGTATAATTGTATAAAAACATAGCATGGTAGCATTTGGCGACCCCCCCATTGTCAATAAAAAACCATATCGCTAATAAAGAATGAGTTTTAACCCTTAAAACCTCCCCATCCCCCCAAGAAAAAAGACCCCTTTAACAAGTATCCCACATCTTAAGCAACAATCCTTAGTTCTGACTAACTGCATTACTACATGTACACCGCCACGTGGTGTTGTAGTGCAAATCTGATAGAGACAATCCGTCCCCGCATGACCCCCTCCCCACCCACTGGGTCCCATCAACAGAGCCACTGTACCTGAAGGCAGAAATAACAATTATTATTGGAGCTGCTTTCTAACATGAAACAGATCCCAGTATTGATCTATGTTAGTACTTACTCTGTACTCTGAAAACAAACAGCTTATATACAGGATTAACACTTAGTGGATTAACACAGTACTACAACAATAATTTGGTATCTATGGGGACCTATATTGCGAATTCAAGCCATGTGTAAATGGAACACCAAAAATTAAAATTAAACTAATAAATAATGCTCAAAAGGTCCAATGTTAGGCAAATCCAGTTAGCTGTCCAGTCCTCTTTGCTATTATTCACACTGGCATGTAATTAAAACTTTCCCCTGTTCCATATGTGGAATGTAACCTGTAACGAGGAGATACGAACAAATATTGCTTCACTTAGGATGTGATAAAATAAAAATAAAGAATAAAGAGGTGCCCCCAGGCCCAAGTTCCATCTATGGAATGATCTCCATTAGTAAACTCATGTTCTATGATGCATTGAGTCAACCAACCAGAGTACTAGTTCAGAATCCCAAAAGTAGCCGACACATGTAGTTATAACACTGTGGGAACGAACCCCATTACAGTACAATGTTTAAGCAGAAAAACAAATTGACAAGCATTATTTCTTCAAGCCAGCGTCAACAAGTTCTGATTGCTGTCCAGGTTTCAGATCCTTTATTAAGTTTAAGATAAAGGAAGTTTTTACCCTGTTCCATTTGCAGAGGAGCGATCGTACCTTCTGACTTTCCTCACTCAAAGAGAAACGAATGTCCCCCGATCCAGCACAATTCAATATTTTCCACACTCAAAATCAGCTGCCGACTATCAGATCAAGAACTCTGTTCACAAGGCATTGCCCTGGTTAATCAGCAATTAGGGATCGCAGAGCTTAGCTACTGGGAAAATAGGCATTACTCTCATTCGCCGTTTATCTCATAGCACACTGAAAACAACGGGAGTTAACTCACGTATGTCCAGCCCTCTTTCCTGATGTTAGACCAGCAAAGACTATGGTAAAATTCCGGATTAGGCAAATTTTTCAAGCCACTCCAGCCGAGCTTACAACAAAGGGAAGAGACTATAAATAGACAGATTACCCTCCAAACAGCCATTCATAATCTTCTTGTCTCACCATATTATCTTGACACTGACTCCAGAGCCAATTCCTCTCCATTACTTGTGCAGGTCGGGGAACAGGAGTTTTAATTCTTGAACTGCCTGGTCAGGGGTGTCAAATGAAAGCCATTGATCTTCGTGCTTGACTAACAAAATCGCTGGGTATTTAACCAGAAAAGGCTTACCAGTTGCCACCAGCTTAGAGACTGTCGGGTGTAACTCTTGCCACCTCACTCGCACAGAATGTGGTAGATCTTGTGTGATGTAGATCTTCCGACCCTCCCAGAGCACCTCCTGAATCTCTTTTAGTTTAGCCAATATATGCTAATTTGAAAATGAGCGGTCTAGGGGGAGAACTTGCTGGTGGCATGGGGCACAGGGCACGATGAGCCCTCTCAATGATATAGTCCCCTCCATTAGGTGAGGGCCCCACTATTTTCACACACAATCTCTGCAAAAATTGAATCGGAGAACTGCCTTCTTCGCACTCCAGAATGCCAATTACAAGGAGGTTATTGCGCCTGCTGCGCCCCTCTAAATCTTCTAGTTTGTCCTCCAATTTTTTAAGCCTGCATGACATATTCGTATTTTCCTGGTTGGACTTCCCTTGCTTCTTTTCTAGGGAAACGATTCTTGCTTCAGAGTCCCCGTCTCGTGTTGTCAGCATTGCCACTGAGGATTTAATTAGCCGCAGGTCATCAGCTATAGTAGCAACATCAGCTTGCAGTGGCTGCATAATTTCCAAAAATCTTGAGAGAGAGCAGTTGGAGCGGAGCAGATTTTTGGGAGCTGGAGGCCTGCCATTTGGCACGTTTAGTGGCCTTGTCCTTCTCCAGCGTAGGAGGTGGCGAGTGTCTCGGAGGAGCCTTTTTCATATTATCTTCCATGTTAAAGTGAGTATTCAGTTCCTCTAAGACTCTATGTAGATACTCGTCCTCGTGAAATCAATAAATCAGCTCAGTATAGGAATTTAGAAGCGTAATGTCTGTGGGTAGGGAACAGAGCTACGGGGAGAAGCTGCTTCTTCTCAAACCACCATCATGTGACCGGAATCTCCATGTCTACTGGGGTCTCCGAGGTAGAAGACGTAATGTCTTACATTATATACCTAAGATAATTACCATGGTTACTGTGAGATAGAAACATTTCTAGTTACAGAGATGAGCCCTATTGGCTAAATTAGAGGTGGCTCCACAGCCCAAGATAACATTATACAATTTTGTTATAGTCATCACTTTGTAGAAACAAAGAGGTACAGTTTGTACATAGCCGTGTAGTAATACAAATCATCAGAAGATGGTAATGCCGACTCATATATCATTAATCATTACAAGGACACAGAAGTCCCAACATCTTGTAAGCAAGAAATACATGTGTATGTTGGAAAGTAAAGTGTATAGCAATAATGTGCATACATATCCAGACATCTACTCTTATACAGTAGATGCCCTTAGCCCTATGGTGTCAGAGTGGCTCAGTTGGTAGCACATCTGCCTCTGGACCAGAAGGTCGTGGATTCTAATCCTACACCAGGATTGGACTTGCAGCTAGAAATTGCTGGCATCCGAGTGCAGTATTGGGGGGTGCTGTACTGCTGGGGTGTGCCATCCTTCAGATGAGATGTTAAACCGAGGTCCCTTCTGCCCATCCTGGTGTTGTCCTGGTGGGTGTCCAGGTGGAAGTAAAAGAACCGAGGGCACTCTTCACAAAGAGCAGGGAACATTTCTGGTGTCCTGGCCAACATTCCCATTCCCACAAGCCGATTCATGCAATTATCCAGGCTGTGTGTGGGTGATGATGTGCGATATGGCCGCCACCACACATTCAGTCACTTCACTACCAGTCTAGCATTGCTTGCAAAGCGTTTGGGATACAGTGTATGAAAAGTGCTATATAAATGCTGATTCTTCTTCTTCTTCTTCTTCTATATGTTATTATAATCATGTACTTAAATGCTAGCTGTCTGCAGTGTACCTCTGGGGGTACCAATTAGGGTGCAGGGACCTTGTGTAACAAGGCCTATGGCACATTCATAAGGTAGAAGAAATGGGCACACTGGATGGGCCTTGCGGTCCTTATCTACCATCAACTTCAATGTTTCTAAACTACTTCCGAACTTGACCACAGTGCCAGAAGGTGGGAAAGGTCTGAGTCAAGGTTAAGGCAGCTTTGATTCACCTGTCTGTTATCGAAGATCCATTTCAGTGAGTTGCTGTGGACATTTTGGAACTACCTAGCACCCCAAGTCACACCGGCAACAGTACATTTTGGTGGTCATAGATTACACCACAAGGTACCCACAGGCATTGCCTTGTCCTCCATTGAGGCTGAGAAGGTGGCTGCCAAATTGTTGGGGGATATTTAGCCAGATGAGGTTTCCCCAGAAGATTCTATAGAACCATTGCACCAGTTTCATGTCTGATCTGATGGTTAGCCTTTGGAAGAAGTGTGGGGTAAAGCAGATCAGGGACTCGCCATACCACCCACAGACTAAAAGTCTGGTTGAGCAGTTCAGTGGGTCTCTTAAGACCATGTTAAGGGCATTCACCTATCAGTATACAGGAGAAAGGGACAAGTACAACCCCATCTCTTATTCGCTTATAGGGACATCCCCATAGAATAAGGGGTCCTCTTGATTTGGTAAAAGATGAAGAAGAGGGTGAGCTTGCTCCCCAAGGGTAGTCTGTTGTGGAGTATGTCCAGAATTACAGATCATGGTTCAAGAAGCTGATGGGGTTTGCCCAGGAGCACCTAGCCACTGTACAACAGAGGCAGAAGACATGGTACAACCATGGGGCCAGAGCCAGGAGTAGAAAGTCAGGCAATGGGTGATGGTGCTCATCCATATCCTTCAGAACAAATTACAGGCAACTTGGGAGCAGCCATATTCTTGGTCAGGAAGGTGAATAATGTTAATTATGTGGTGCAGCTAACAGACAGGTGGCACAAACAGGGAGTTTACCATTTAAAGATGATGAAACCCTACCAAGACTAGGACAAGGTGGTCTTGATTGTGTGCAGCTATCAAGAGAAGGAGACAGAAGCAGATCCGCTGGTGGATCTCCTGGGAGAGGTTAAGGGAGAATCCTCAGTGGATGCTGTCACCCTCTCAGAATGGCTGACATCAGCCCAAGCTGCATGCATTTGGTGAAATGTTCACAGGGAAGCTGGGGTATACCACACTGACAGAGCACCATGTGGATACAAGATCCAAAGACCCACTGAGGCAGCTGCCCTACAGAGTTCCAGAAGGAGTAAGCCATGCCACAGAGGGGGAGATCAAGGAGATGCTGACTCTCCAGGTAATCCAGGAGTCCAGTAGTCTCTGGGCCTTCCCAATGATACCGAAAGCTCAACAGCTGCACAGAGTTGGATGCATACCCCATGTCAGGACAGATGAGGTCCTAGAGAGGTTAGGGTGAGCCCTTTACCTAACCTCCATAGACCTGACAAAGGGCTATTGGTAGTTACCCCTGACCATCAAAACCAGAGAGAGGTTGGCATTTGCCACACTGTTTGGATTATTTAGTCCAGAAAACTGCCATTCAGGATGAAGAATGTGCCAGCCACTTTTCAATGGTTTGTAGACCACATTCTGAAGGGGGGCAGGAGACTTCGCTGTGGTGTACATTTATGAAGTCACCATCTATAACCAGACTTGGGACAATCATGTCAGGCATGTGACTGAGTTGTTCCACCAACTGCAGGTCACTGGGCTGACAGTCAAAGTAGAGAACTACCAGATAGGAAAAACAGAAGTGTCATACCTTTGGTGCAGGGTGGGGAGGGGAGTGGGAACATCTGGCCTGAGCCAGCGAAAATTAAGGCTATCAAGGGATGGGCCACACCCATGACCAACAGGAAAGAATGGACCTTCCTAGTGATGGAAGGGTACTACTGTAACTTTCTGCTGAATTTCACCAGCATAGCCAAATCCCTGTCCAATTTCACCAGGAAGAAAATGCTGAAAAAGGTTCAGTGAACAGAAACCTGCAATACTGCATTCTGCCATCTGAAAGAGGCGTTGTGTTGAGCACCTGTGCTCACCAGCCCAGACCATTCTGTTAGGTTTATTGTGCATGGAGATGCATCTGATCATAGGCTAGGCACAGCTCTGAGTCAAGTTATGCACTCAGGAGAGGAACAGCCAGTCATGTACCTGAGCAGGAAGCTGCTGCCTAGAGTAGAGGCTTATGCCACAATTGAGGAGTGTCTTGGGATTGTGTGGGCTTTGCAAAAGCTGTAACCTTATTTGTATGGGAAGAATTTCACCCTGGTCACTGATTACAAGCCCCTTTACATGGCTGCATAGTGTCACAAACGCACTCAACAGGTCAGGCCCTCTGCTCCCACAGTGCCAACCTCCGAGCGCCGTAATGTGAACAGGTAACAGACAGGCTAACCCTCCTGTCTGCTTGTGGGTCCAAATCACCTTTAGTCTCAAGTTCTGGTGGGGATTCAAACTGTGAACTTTATGCTAGCATACCCAAATGTACAGGCTCAAATAATCTGCTCTTTGGGGGGATGCCAGATATCTTTCGCCTAAGGGCACCTAACTAGGTATCCAAAAATGCCACTCAGCTACGGGTAACTGCATACACCATCCCCTGTTTGAGATTGTTGCCAAGGATGACATCCACTGCTAAAGTTTTGGCTACAGCCACCTGTTGCACAGTTCCCCCTGTTCCACCCCAGTCTAGAAAAACACTAGTGAGGGGCAATGTTTTCTCCTCACCAGTAAAGTCTTGTACAGTTACAAATTCATTGGGTATAAGCTGACCAGGCTCTACCAGATCCCCGTTTACCAATGTCAGGGATGCCCCTGTGTCCCTTAACCCTTGTGTCTGTACACCATTTAACATGACTGGGTGCATGTGTTCCCTCATGTTCACAGGCATGCTTCCAGGGACATACAAACAACCCACTTCTTTCTTAGCCCCATTCAGCGCATTGCTCACCCTTTTGGGACACTGTCTGGCAATATGCCGAGTTTCTTTACAGACCCAACATTCGTTTCTTTTCTCAGAGGAATCTTTTCTCTGAAACCTGGAGCTATCTGGTTTCAGTGGAGGCAGTAAGGGTTTTAACTGCCCTGAAGGCACGCTTTTCCCTTTCTGCACTGCCACACCCACCCCATTCGCTCTCAGAGCAGGTCTGTTCTTGGCATAGCGGTCTGAGAGTCCTCCAGCCAGGTTTTCAGCTCTGCTGGGCATGCCCAAAAAACTGTTCTAACAAAATAGCATTTTCAATTTTATCTACAGAGTTTGCTTCAATTCCTTCCCACCAACATTTTAAAAACTGATGTTTCATGGCTAGCTCCTTGTAGCTCATGTCAGGGCCTCTCCTGAGCTTATGGAATTTAGCTCTGTATGCTTCAGCAGTTAAATCAATTTTTTTTAAAAGTGCAGCTTTAAGTTTGCTGTAATCATTACTGTCCTCATTGTCCATTTGATCCAATGCATCCCAAGCTTTCCCGGTCAGTAGCAGGGATAGCTGGAAGCTCCAGGACCCTCTAGGAATTTTTGCCTGAATGCAAACTTTTTCAAAGGAATTTAAAAAGGCACCCATATCCTCCCCCTCTTTAAATTCAGCTATCAATTTGGAATTCAATTTGTAACCCAGTCCTGTAGTTCCACTTAAATACAAGCCACTTACCTGCTCTGGTGCTGGTGGTTGGAGTCTCAGCTTCTCCAGTTCATGTTGCTTCTGGCACTCACGCTCCTCACAGTCTACCTCTCACTGTTCACGGTCCGCCTCTCGCCGTTGTTGCTCCCACTTCTCCTCTGCAGCTCACTGTTCTCGCTCCCTCTTCTTCTCTGTGGCTCGCTGTTCTCACTCCCTCTTCTCGTCTGTGGCTCACTGTTCTTGCTTCTCCTCTCCCTGGAACTCCAGCTCCATTCTGCGCAACTCAATCTGTAGCCTGATTGCTTCTGGCTCCAGAATGCTGGTGACCTTCCCATGCTGCTGTGGCCCTTCGCTGGCACTGGCCCTGCTGTCATCCTCACCTGATCTGGACACTGCACTGGCCGCTGGCTCCTTCACGCTCAAGGTTTGGTCCTTTACAGTCACAGTCTGTGACTTGATGCTCTGGACATGTGCTGCCATCAGGGCATCCATGAGGTTCTGCTTGGTGGCTCTCCCCTCATACAGGAATCCTCTGTCCTGGCACAACTTCCTCAAGTAGTCTACAGTGTGCCCACTGTAGTTGGAAGCTATCTTCTTCCCTAACTATGGCTACTCTAACTTGCACTTTAGAAAAAAAATGAAAAAGGTAGGAACTTGACTGTAAGCAAAATGATATAGTTCTGTTTCCTTTTTAAAAATAAATTACTGCCTTATTTTGCAAGTGAGCTGTACAGTATTAAGTGGACACACTGAACAGTTAAAGCTTGTGTTATCAAATTTGTCTGCACCACTGCCAACAAATCTGTCACAAATGCACACAGCAGGTCAGGCCCTCTGCTTCCATAGTTCCAACCTCCGAGAGCAATATTGTGAACAGGTAACAGACAGGGTAACCCTTCTGTCTGCTTGTGGGTCCGAATCACCTTTAGTCTCAAGTTCTGGGGGGATTCAAACTGTGAGCCTTATGCTAGCGTACCCAAATGTACAGGCTCAGATAATCTGCTTTTTGGGGTGATGCCAGACATCTTTCGCTTAAGGGCACCTAACTAGATATCCAAAAATGAACCCTTAAAACTCAATAAAAGACCTTAGGTATATTCTTACCTTTTCCCAGTTTAGTAACACCATCAAGCTTATGAACAGTTTTTGTCAGTCTTAACCCTCTATACGTCACATGCAAAAAGAACTTTGAAGACACACCCAGACAGTCTTTCAAAATACTTTATTTACTAAAATGGATAAAAATATGTAAAATTTAAACACAGAACACTATATCAAAAAGCATACAATCACTTAAAAGAAAACAAAGAAAACTACAGACAAACTTCTACCAACATACAGTTAGACTTTTTCTATCTAATGTATTACCTCTATAGTGCTTATAGTTAGGTCTTGTTTCTTAAGAGCCCAAAAAGATTGTCTCTAAGATCAGACACAGGTCCTAATTTAAACTGTGTCTCTCTCACACACCCCTTCTATTGTGTCATCTAGCTCCTCCTTTTAGAATATAAAAAATATACAAACAATGATCTTCCTGTCAGGAGATGTTTTAAATACTCTGACTTCAGCAAAAACTAGTTTCCCAAATTATGACAGTCTTTAATCAAGCCTTTCCTTTGATCTTGTGTGGTTTCCTGTTCCACAGGCAGGTCAAAGATTTTACAACTTTTCACACCAGGTTGTTATAAAATGTTTTTCCACTAAGACATCATAAAACTTTATGAGCCCTATATCCTGCCAGTTGGATCAGTTCTAATTAAGATAGAAAAACAGGAGGCCCTTAATTAAATCTCTCTAGTCTTTTAATTACCTCCTGGTTTCAGGTCACTTGGCACTTCACTGCCCTTGGGGGAAGCACCCATAGCACAGGATGTCTCATGTGAGACACTCACATATCACATTCCATATTACACATATCATAGAGCAACCATAACCAGCTGTCCAAGCATCACACATTTACCAGCAGACAAAGCTCAAAATTCCTAAAGTGGAGCCTGGTGCTGCAGTCCTATAATATGGACATTAGTCACCACACTAGACTGCAGCATGGCAACATGGATGGGCTGTACAGACAATAATTAGTGTCTTTTTTTAGTAGGAGAGGCCCTATGGGAAACTAATGTGGGGTTCACCCAGAGAGTGAACCAAGGGCATAGCGGGTGGAGTCAGCTGGCTCTCTTAAAAAAAAAAACATCATTTAGTGTTGCTAAAGGATTTGTTTTTCATTTCTCCATGGGGGTGCAATGATATAGCAATCTTTTATGTATACCTGTTACTGTATTGTTGTATTCAATTCTTTCTGCATGGGTATCAGTTAGAATTTATCAGTTGAAGGGTCAAAGTTGATATTCCTGGGTATCGTCAAGATTTTTATCAGAGACATAGAAACATAGAAACACAGACTTTGACGGCAGATAAGGACCACTTGGCCCACCCAGTCTGCCCATTTCCCTACCTATTGGATAAGCTGCAGATTCTAGTTAACCAACAGCCTACTTCCTGCAACCCCCCACTATAATTGCCTTATGTCTGTTCCATGCATGTTTGAATTCCCCCACTGTTTTAGACCCCACAACCTCTCCAGGAAGGCAGTTCCATGCATCCACCACTCTCTCCGTGAAAAGAATTTCCTCACATTACCCTGAGCCATCCCCCTCTAACTTTAAATTGTGCCCCTTGTTCTTACACATCTCTTTTTCTGAAAGATGCTACCCTTCTGGACTTTGTTGATTCCTTGAGTGCTTAAAGTTTCTATCATGTCCCCCTGTCCCTGCTTTCATCAAGGGTATACATATTAAGCTCTCTCAGTCTCTCTTCATGTGGTTTCTGATGTAGACCCTGCACCATTTTAGTTGGCCTTCTCTGGACTGCTTCCATCCTGTCTATGTCCTTGCGTGGATGAGGTCTCCAAAACTGCACGCAGTACTCCAGATGGGGTCTCACCAACTGTCTGTACAGCGGGATAACCACTTCCCTTTTTCTACTTGTGATGCCCCTCCCTATGCATCCCAGTATCCCCCTGGCTCTCCTTACTGACTTCTCACATTGCTTACCCACCTTTAGGTCATCTGATATGACTACACCCAGATCCCTTTCCATTATTGCTGTTGCTAGTAACTCCCCTGCTATTGTGTACTCTTCTCCTGGATTTTTATTTCCCAGGTGCATTACTTTGCACTTCTTTGCATTGAATCTAAGTTGCCATATGTCTGACCATTCCTCCAAACTTGCCAAGTCCCTTCTCATCCTTTCTACCCCCCTTGTGTAGCAACTCTGTTACATATCTTTGTGTCATCTGCAAAGAGGCATACCTTTCCTTCCAGACCCTCTGCAATGTCACCTATAAAGACGTTAAAGAGGACTAGACCCATAACTGAGCCCTGAGGCACTCCACTAGTAACCCCCTTTTCTTCAGAATGTGTTCCAGTCACTATTATCTTCTGTGTCCTGTTGTGCAGCCAGTTTGCTACCCAGGCTACCACTCTGGAACCTACTCCCAGGCTGGTTAACTTGATTATTAATCTTTTGTGTGGGACTGTGTCAAATGCCTTGCTAAAGTCTAGGTAGGCCATATCCACAGCCCCTCCCTGCTCTATTACTTTGGTCACCCAGTCAAAGAAATCGATTTAGATTCATCTGACATGACCTTCCTGCTGTGAATCCATGCTGCTTTGGGTCCTGTGCCCCGCTGGCCTGTAGGTACTGAACAATTCTTTCTTTCAGAAGTGATTCCATCGGCGATGTAGAGCATTGGGGATTGCTCGCGGGAGAGTGAGGGGGGCGGGGGTGTGTGAACAGGGGAGGATGAATGAGCGGGGCCATCGTATTGGGGTTATAAAGTCCAGAAGGTGCCCTGGGGCGAAATGGAATCCTGATCGGGGTTCGCCCTGTCTGGTATCCATACCCAAGGGCACTACTGATTTTAGTAGGCAGATAGACCTGACAGCCTCCGAGGTTTGTCCAACTCGGGTGGTGTTATGCAATGCCAGGTCTGTTAGGAATAAGACTGCTATTATTGCCGACCTTGTTGGCTCAGCTGACCTGGCTTGCATTACCGAGACCTGGCTGGATGAAAATTCTGGCCCTATAGTAGAGGCCATGACCCCGGCCTGGTACTCGGTAATACACCGCCAGATTGGACGGAGGGGGGGTTGCAGTCTGTTTCAAGACTGAATTGGGTCTCGAGTGTGGTTGTAGGAGAGGCTGAGTCCTTTGAATGTTCAGTCGTAGCAGGTGTAGGCGTTCGAATCGTTCTCATTTACTGTCCACCCGGTGATGGGAAACGCTTCTTACAGGAAGTAGCAGACTTCCTCGACGACATGTCGTTTGAGTCACCCAGATTGATGGTGCTGGGTGACTTCAATGCCTGGGTCGACGATGAACTCTCACAATTTGGTAGTTACTTCCTCCAATTAATGTTTTCTTTGGGCCTTACACAGGTAGTTTCCGCTGCTACGCGTAAATCTGGGCACTATTTGGACTTAGTTTTCCTTCTAGGGATTGATGCATCCGACGAGGGGGTGGAACCAGTCACTTGGTCTGACCACTACACCGTGAGGTTCAATTTTTGCACCCCCCCTTAGGAGGCCATCCCCTGTGGAGATGGTCAGGTACCGCCCATTACGGAATGTTACTTCACAAGGCCTAGCGGCGGTCCTTGACCTCTCATCCCCTGTGTTGGTGAGCAGTAACCCAGAGGCACTGGTGTTGGCCTATAATAAGGCCATCATGGTTGCTCTGGATTTTATTGCTCCTGTTCGCGAATGCCCTTTTTCACTGCACCCCAGGGCCCCTTGGTTTGATGGGACTCTGAGGGAGATGCAGAGAAAAGGGCGAAGGTTAGAGCGTTGTTGGCGTAGATCAGCCCTTGATGCCGACCACCTTAGATTGATAGAACATTGTGCTAGCTACCAATCTGCAATCGCCCATAAGAAGGCAGGGTTCCTGTCCAGGGAGATTGCAGCTGCTCAGAATCGACTGGCTCAGCTGTTTCGAACTGTAGACAGACTGTGCAACCCAGCCTGTCTGCAAGTTCGGAAAGCCTTTTCTCAAGTAGAGTGCAATGAGCTCGCTCGTTACTTTGCAACTAAGGTGGCTGACATCAGGGCTGATCTGTGTCTGACAATCTCTAAGGGTGATGTTGTGGGGACGTGCGAGAACGCAGTGCCTCATTTCTCTTGGAGTTCTTTTTATCAACCTGAGTTTGTGGATATTATGAGGTTTATCCATAGTGTACGCCCTACTTGTTGCAGCTTGGATCCTGGACCGACTACCCTAATTTTAGGTTGTATTGATATCATCGGTCCAGTTTGGGTGCAAATAGTCTGGTGCTCCCTGGAGTCAGGTGAGTTTCCTAGCTCCCTGAAAGAGGCGGTGGTGACACCTCTCTTGAAGAAAGCTTCCTTAGACCCAGACTGTTTTTCTAGCTACAGACCTATCTCTAACCTTTCCTTTATTGGGAAGGTTATTGAAAAGGTTTAGCTGCTCAATTGGATGACCATTTAACCATCCATAGTATCTACGAGTCCTTCCAGTCTGGTTTCTGTAAAAGACATAGTACCGAGACTGCGCTGGTTCGGGTGCTAAATGATCTTCTGAGGGTGAGGGATCAAAAGAGACATTCCATTTTGGTTCTCCTTGATCTCTTTTCAGCATTTGACACTGTGGATCACGTGGTGTTGTTGGCATGCCTGAGGCAAATCTGTGGAATGTCAGGAACTGTTTTGCAATGGTTCACGTCATTCCTTACCAGGAGATCACAAAGAGTTGTGTCGAGGATTTTCTCCTCCGGCCCAGTCTCTTTGTTGTGTGGAGTGCCTCAGGGTTCTGTGCTGTCACTCATGTTGTTTGCAGTGTATATGCTGCCCCTCAGAAACATTATAAGACGGTATGGGCTGAGGTTTCACTGCTATGCAGATGATACCCAGCTATACCTGTCTTTTGCACCTGACCAGGATGGAGCTTTCTCATTGTTTAACAACTGTCTTGGGGAAATCCAAGACTGGATGGATTCTAGTTGGTTAAAATTGAACTTGGAGAAGACTGAAGTGTTGGTGGTGGATCCGGGTGGTCAGATTGAGAGGTCGTGTATTGGCGCGCCTTCTGGAATTTTTCTTGGCGGCGTGTCACTGCCGGCCTCTGAATGGGTGCGTAACCTTGGGGTGATTTTTGACAACCAGCTGACTTTACAATCTCAGGTGTCAGCTGTCATCAGTACTTCCTTTTACCATCTTAGGAATATTGCCAGGGTTAGGCACCTTGTTCCATCTGACCTCAGCAACGCTGGTCCACGCTTTGTGTCCTCGCGCCCGACTACTGCAACGCCCTTTACTTTGGGCTTTCTGGGGTTGAAATCCACCACCTGCAGCTGGTGCAGAATGCTGCTGCCCGGGTTCTGACTGGGACAAGTAGGTCCTGTCACATTACCCCAGTGCTGTGCAAACTGCACTGGCTGCCTGTTCGGTGGCGGATCACCTTTAAAGTCATTTTATTGACTTTTAAAGCCCTTCACGATCAGGGTCCATCCTATCTGAAAGACCTTCTGGTTCATTATTGCCCTGGCCGATTGCTCCGCTCGGCTGACATGGGGTTGCTGGAGATTCCAAGAGTGAGTTTAAAAACCTCTGGCAGCAAAGCTTTTTCTCATGCTGCCTCCACTGTTTGGAATTCTCTACCACGCCGGTTACGGGATCGCACCTCCGTGGAGATATTTAAGAAAGAATTAAAACCTTTTTTATGGAATAAGGCCTTTGTGGAGGATTAATTTGTCAGTATGTGTTTGGATTTTATTGTAAGTTATTAAGTCTTTTGATGTATTTATGATGCGCTTTTATAAGCTTAGGTGTGTATGGCTATGTGTATTTTTATTATTAACTTGTTCAGTGCTTTGATAATTTGAAAGGAGCTATACAAATAAAATTATTATTATTATTATTATTTTCCCCACCACTGAGGTCAAACTAACAGGTCTGTAGTTTCTTGCTTCTGCCTTGCTCCCATTTCTGTGAAGGGGAATCACATCTGCCCTCCTCCAGTCCTCAGGTACCACCCCATCTTCCCATGATTTGTTAAAAAATGCAGTTAGTGGTGTCGCTAGGTCCTCCCTTAGCTCTTTTAGGATTCTAGGGTGAATCCCGTTAGGTCCCATTGCTTTGTCCACCTTGAGTTTTAGGAGACTCTTTCTTCTGTGAATGAACTGGCGTCAACCCCACTAACCAGAGTGCTTCTATTGTTTGGTTTAGGTAACTCCTCCTCTTCTTCTTTTGTGAATACTGAGCAAAAGTATTCATTCAGTATCTCTGCCTTTTCACTGTCTCCCTCTGCCCACCTCCCCTCTCCTTTATTAATCTTCACTATCCCTCCCTTAACCTTTCTATGCTCCCTAATATACCTATAAAAGGTTTTATCCCCCTTCTTAACTGAGTTGGCTATCTTTTCCTCGGTTTGGGCCTTTGCTTTTCTGACTGCCTTCTCCACTTCTTTCTGGTTTAATTGATACAGTTCCCTGTCATGCTTTTTCTATGATTCCTTATACTTTTTGAATGCAGCCTTTTTCTCCTTAACCTTTTCTGACACCTCTTTTGAGAACCATAGTGTTTTTATATTCCGCTTTGTTTTCTTTATTTGTTTCACACAAAGGCTTGTTGCCTCCATGATGGCAGTTTTGATTTTTCTCGATGGTTCTTCCACCCCTCCTTTCTGGCCATTTGCTAATGCATTCCTCAGGTATTCACCCATTATGCCAAAGTCAGCCCTTCTAAAGTCCAGTATCCTTGTCTTTGTATGGCTTGTCTCCATGGTTGCATTTATTGTGAAGCACACTGTGCAGTGGTCGCTTGTTCCCAGATGTCTACTGACTTCTAAATTTGTGATCCTCTCTCCATTTGAGAGTACCAGGTCTAATATTGCTCCCTCCTGAGTGGATTCCACCACTAGCTGTCTAAGGCATGCCCCCTGTAGGGCATCGAGAATGACCCTGCTCTTGGATGTGGCTGCAGTCCATGTCATCCAGTTAACATCTGGCATATTCAGGTCCCCATTAACAGTATCTCCCCTTTTTCAGCCATTTTGAGAATGCCCTCTATCATTTTCTTGTCCATTTCCTCCCCTTGAGACGGGGGTCTGTATACAACCCCTGTGCAGATTGTGATGCCATTCCCTGTCTCCAAGTTGACCCAGAGTGCCTCTTGTCCTCCCCCTTTACTTTTAAGTTCTGTAGCTTTGATCCCTTCCCTTATGTAGAGAGCTACTCCACCTCCTCTTTTACCCTCCCTGTCGCTTCTGTAGATTGTGTACCCTGGTATGTTGTCATCCCAGTCATGGTTCTCCATGTACCATGTTTCTGTGACTGCCACAATATCCAAGTGTTCCTCTTCTATCAGGGCTACTAGCTCTGGAAGCTTGTTTCCCAGACTACGGGCATTGGTACTCATTGCCCTCCATTTAATGTTGGCTTTATCCTTTTTTACCCATCCCTGCTCTTATTGCCCTTGTCTATTTTTCCATGTACCCCATCCTGCCCTCTGTCAAGCTCTGTACCTCAGTGTTTACCCTACTACCTGCCATGTTTTGTGGGGGGAGGCTTGAACTTTCCTGTTTCCTATCAGATCAACTGTCTCTGAGGGAAATTACTACTGTATCTCTATTGTCCTGCATTATGGCAGGACCCCTGGACAGTCAATGGGAGAACCTTAAAGGACAGAAGTGTATTTTCATGTCAGAAAACTGCTGGTTAATCAGGCACCCCTGCTGGGCTAGACAGGGCTCAAGATAAAAGAATATGTATTTGATTACACAAACTCCCGAGATCCAGATCAGATCAGTTTTCCAAGTGGACCCAGCTTTTCAAACACAAAGAAGTAGACTGGAAGTGATGTCTTAGGACATCAGTGCTGAGGGTGGGTGGAGACTGGTTTGTGGAAACCTTGTTAACCTGACTTTTGTGAGAAGAAGTTAGTCAGGTTTGTGACGCCAAACAGCTAACATCTAAAGTTCAAGTCTGACAAAGATCCACAAAAGCACAGCACACACAGGAATATTGACAACTGTAAGCAAGATACCAAACTTGCTAAGTTTATATGCCAAAATGGAAAACTTTTTATTTCTGCCACAGTAAAAACAGAAAAACTACTGAGGACACATAGAGAGACGGTTCCAGGGCACTTCACTCCTATAGAGCTTAATCAGGGCCCCATCCACAGCAGTGGTGGTATCTACATCACTAAATGGGATGGAATACCCATGAGGCCTTGCATGCTCTCAATTAGGTCCCATGCAGCTCTTTCAAATTTAGTGGTATAGTTTGGCAGTAATTTAAAATATAAATATAGCTCCAAAAATGTGGGTTATAACAGCCTTTGATTCCCCCAATGGCAAGACAAGGTATGTGGGAACAGGAGTGGGCTGCAGGTAAACTTAGAAGGGCACATTTTTTTTGTAAGTACTTTTTCTCTCCTGGCCCATTCTGCCTACTTTGATGTCCTGGCATCCCTTCAGTCAGCAGGCCACCATCCCGAAGATCCCTCCAGCTCCCATTCAGGTCTCGCAGCTGCTACCCCCATGGCTTGCCCCTCGTGGAGGGGTGGTGGAGAGCCCCCCATGCCCTTCCACCAAAACCAGGATCCAGTATGTGCCACGCACCTTAGGAGCTGAACGGTCCTCCTGAGATGGACATCATGCCACCACAACTTGGAGCAATTTTTCAAATATTTTGTCCCTAGCATGAACCTGGGACATGCAATGACACCAATGGAGGGGACGCACGTGTCCGCACGCACTCCTCCTGGCGTCATGCCCCAAGCCCACCCCTTCTGTACAGTGCCAATGCACTGATCCCCAGCCTCTGCCAGAGGTCACTAATGCACCAACAGCTGGTGTCCCCCCTCCCTGGAGAGGGAGAGCAGTGTACGGATGCTCAATCCCTCTTCACCCCTGCTGACCCCTGGCAGTCTGAGCCCATTCCCAAACCCGGGTCGCCAGCATGGAGACTCAACCCTCAGCACCACTGGGCCAAGGCTTAGAAGGGCACATTTAAATTGCCATGGCTGTAAAGTCTCAATGGACCAAGACTGCCCCCAAGAAGACCTGGAGCAGTGGCAAATTTATGGTGGTTTAAAAAGGGTGACTAAAGAACAAAACATTAATTTTCAAACTCCATACCCAGCCCATTTGAAAGTGTCACTCCCAAATGGCCCCAAGAATTATGGCACCTTGTTGGAGGCCGTCGTTGATCTCACAAAGCTGGGCATGGCAACCGCACCGATGGAGGCCACAAGGAGCATTCCCCTACTAGAGAAGTAACTGTAGAAAAGAAGATGGCAGCCACAGCATGCAAGAAAAGAAGAGAGACACCGACATGCTGACTTTGTTTGGGAGGATATCAAGACCCTCCTGAACTCATTCAAAAGTCAAACTCCACTAAACCAGCCAGCAGCATCCACTAACTAGAAGGACAAGCACGGCAAGTTCACATTTTTTGTACCTAACACCTGCACTATAACATGGAAGGAAAGATGACTGTTACTGAAAAGATACTTGGCCAGAACTGGAGGAGGGTACTTGGGAGGGGGAAAACCAGCCAAACTAAATATACGATGGAGAGAGGCATTACATACTGACAACCTAGTCCTGTGCCCAACAACAACAAATGATTGAGACTGCATGTGTTTGCTAAAAATAAAAGGTTTGGTCTGATAATTCTTTCAATGTATGGCATGTACTGAATGGTAGCAATGTGATAGCAGGTAGGAGTGGGGAGTTGCAGTGGGAGCAGAAGCTAATGGTGAACCGAAAATAGCTGTCTGTCGGAGGGAAACGAGACCCATGGATATAACTACAGTGGAGCTCAAAGCATATCTTCATACTCAACATACAGATAATGCATGTCTCCTGTTGCTTGCTTCCTTCCTGTGACCTGCGACTAGGGGACCCAGCTCTCCACACGCAGAGTAGTGGTGGAGGCTGGGTTCTGAGGCAGCCCACCTGGTGGTGACAGATGCTAAGGCAATAATGGCTCCATCATGTAAGAACATAAGAATATAAGAAGATGACAGCAGATGGGAACCTTGGGATCTATCTAGTCTGCCCATGAATCCTACCCCTGCCCCTATAGGTTGCTTGTTTTGCTTTTACCACAAAGTCGGTCCCATGCATGTTTAAATTCATTCACTGTCTTTTCCGCAACCACCTCTTGGGGAAGGCTGTTTCATCGGTCTATCACCCTCTCCATGAAAAAAATATACTTCCTGACATTATTTCTTAGTCTTACCCCTCTCAGGCATAGGTTGTGCCCTCTAGTAATGACTCTTTGTTGGCCTGGAAGAGGCTGTCTGCCTGAGCAGTGTTAATACCTTTGATGAATTTGAATGTTTCCATCATGTCCCCCCCCCATACCTTTTCTGTTTCAGGGAGTACAAGTTCAAGTCCTTGAGTCTAGATTCATATGGCTTGTGATGGAGGCCCTGCACCTTCTTAGTGGCCCTTCTGTGAATAGTTTCCAAGCGTTCCTTGTCCTTCTTTAGGAGGGGCCTCCAGAACTGGACACAGTATTCTAGATGTTGCCTCACCAAGGATCTATAGAGTGGGATGATTACTTCTTGTTTCCTGCTTGTAATTCCCCTGCCTATGCATCCAAGGATTCTGCTTGCCTTTTGTGCTTTTTTACATTGTTCCCCTACTTTATTTATTGAAATGTTTTACAAGGAAGGCACACTGAGCAACAAGTCACTCGTTTCTCAGTGCAACCTGGGGGGGAGGGGTACAACTGGAAAAACATTCAAGTTACAAGATCAACATTAACATACAGTTGTAAGGTAGGTGTTACAAACTGTGTTACAACAGTGATGCACGTAACATGTAGAAAGAGTGGACAATAATAAGTGCCGGTTTAATAAGTAAACAAGTGCTTACATGAAAGAAAAGGGGGAAAGTGAAGGGAGGGGTGAGGTGGGGAAGGGGGAAGATTCATGGCCCTGGAGACCCCTTCAGGATGTGAGGAACCCTGCAAGGGGACTTGGGGGGACCAGAGGGAAGAGGATAAGGCAGTGTCCCAGAGATACCTCTTTAAGAAGGTGGGGGAAGGGAGTAGATGAGAGATACAAGCCCCTTGGGGGGTAGGAGAGGAACCCATGGAGAGCAATCGGGGTCCTTTACATTCTGTGAGAGATCAAGGGAGGCCAGTAAGGGGGAGCAATTGGGGGAAGGGGAGAAGGGCTAGAGAATTGAGGGGTGGGTGTGTACAGGGTAAAATGAAGGTGAGGGTAGGGGGATGGGGTTTGTCCAGGGCTTAGAGGAGGGAATTAGGGAGGAACATGGCAGGAGTAGCTAGGTGCAAGCTAATTATTGAGGGCAGAGCTGATGGAGTAGGTGGAGGATGAGTGCCGGATTTGGGGGGGTGGATTCCAAATTTTTGCGAGGTGGTGAGAGTAACTGGATTGGTTGATTTGAGTGGATCTGCAGGGGACAACCAGGGTATGGGAGTCGGTTGATCTAAGTGAATGGGAGGGTGGGGAGGGTGTTATAAAGGATGAGGTAAGATAGGAAGGGAGCTCTCCCAACCAGTGCTTGGAGGTGAATTTAGCACAGTGGGACAGTCACCTATTTGTAAGAGAGGGGAAGGATAGGGTGTGATATAGATCGCAGTGATGGGTGTGAGGGGGGACATCCAGGGCAAAGCGGCAGAAGGAATTGAAGAGGATGTCCAGTCTGGCCAGGTAGAACTTAGTGGCAACACCATAGACCACGTCACAGTAGTAGAAAATGGTTAGTATCATCTTCTGAACATGGTCACGCCTAGCAATAGGAGGGATGCAACTACAATTCCTGAACAGGGCACCAAGCTTGGGGTGCAATTTTTTCTGCATGGCATCAATATCTCCAGACAAGTTTAGGTGCTGGGCCAACCAAACACCTAAGTACCTGAAGGAGGATGTATCCTCAAGTAAAGTCCCCTCAGGGGTGTGAAAAGTGGGTAGGGGCGGAAGCCTAGAGAGTCTCTGCAAAGGTAATGGAGACAGTCTTTTTGGCATTGAGGAAACGTTTATGGTTAGCAAACCAGAGCTGAACCTTGTCAAAGTCATTGCTCTAAGCTGGTTATAACCTCAACAGGACAGGACAGGAGTCAGATGCATACAGGACTGCATCATCGGCATACATATGTATAGTGGAGGATGGGGAGCAAACAGAGGGAAGGTTGTTTAAGAAGATGGAGAATAGGAGGGGCCCTAATACCGAGCCCTGGGGGACTTCAGTGCTAATTGGAGGGGAAGTGGTGTCCAAGATCTTAACTGATTGGGTTCTACCAATAAGGTGGGCCTTGAACCAGTTTGTGGTGGAGGGAGAAAGGCCAGCTGCTGGGAGTGAGTTGTGGAGAAAGGAGTGAGAGACGGTGTCAAAGGCCTTGGCTGGGTCGACAAAAATGGTAGAGGCAATTTGTCCATTGTCCATCCCAGTTAGGATGGAGTCTGTGATCCGTAGGAGAGAGGTGGTGGTTGAGTGTTTTTTTCCTGAAACCAGACTGGAAAGGGGTGAAAAGGAGGTGTCAGATAGAAAAGAGGTGAGTTGGGAGAGGACAATGTGTTCTTGAAGCTTGGCAAGGGTAGGGAGGAGAGAAATGGGGTGATGGTTGCCAGGGGATGAGGAGTCACCCCCTTTGGGTAGAGGGAGGACCACAGCATGTTTCCATGAAGAGGGAACAGAGGCAGTAGAGAATGAAAGATTTAGGATTATTGAGAAGGGGTAGGAAATGGCATAGTGGAGAGGGAGAGGGAGAGGAGTTTTCGGGCAAGGCCATCAGGGGAGGCACCTTTAGAGGGGTTGATGGTGAGGAGGGCACTTAGGGCATCATTTGGGGATACAGTAGTGAAAAAGAAGGGATGGTGGGAGGGCACACCGATAGAGGGTGGGGAGGGGGATGGGTAGGAGGGGAGGGATTTCAGTAGCTCAGTGGTGCAGGAGGTATAGTTGGAGTTAAATTATGCAGCTACAGCTGGCGGGTCAGACACTAGTGAGCTATTTACTTTAAGTACCGGGGGCAGTGGGTGAGATTAGGGGATAAATAGAATGTGCACCACCTTCCAGAACTTTGAAAGGGAATGCATGATGGTGATGAAGGCAGATTTGAAATATTCAGACTTGGCTGACCTTGTAGCTCTGGTGCAAGTGTTTCTGAGCATGCGGAAGTTCACAAGGTCACTATGATGCTGGGTAGCTTTATGACACTTCCAGGCTCAATCTCTAGCCAGAAGTTCAGAGGTTATCCAAGGTAAGTGGTTACCTCTGACTCTGGTTTGTTTGAGTGGGGCAAAGGTATTCCAGTTTACAAGAAAGATTTCTTTGAAGTAGACAAGGGCCTTATCAACTGAGGAGAAGGAGGTTAGAGGGGACCAGTCAGAAGTGGCAAGGTTACTCAAGAGAGTTTCAAGGTCAAGAGACTTGAGAGAGCGCAGTTGTATGGTTTTGTGTGGTGATTTAGTTCTGTGAACTTTCCTAAGTATGAATATTGTGTTATGGTCACTCAGAGCATCAGGGAGGATGCCAGAGGTGATGACGCATTGGGGGTGGGAGGTAAGGGCCCAGTCGAGTGGGGAGTGTTGTTGTGTCTTGTGGCTTGGGCAGGTGAGTTCGGAGATCAGTTGGGAGAGGTTTAGGGCTCCAATTTCATTTTTAGTTTTGGTAGTTTTAGGTGACAACCAATTTATATTAAAGTCAACTAGGATGAATAATTCCCCAGAGCGAGCAAGGGAAGTGATGGAGGTCAGGAGGTCTAGCACGACTGAAGGATGGACATTTGGACAGCAGTAAATGCCAGCTATGAAGATTGGAAGAGTGAAGGGGAGGGTCAAATGGATAGATAGGGCATCATGGTCTCAGGATTGGAGGATGAGTAGATGATGGAATATTGGATGGAGGCTGGGACATAAATGGCCACACCACCACCCCTGCCAGCACGGTCTTGCCTTAGCAGTGAGTAGTCAGGAATGGAGACCAAGTGGTCAGGGATACTGCTGTTTAGCCAAGTTTCTGAGATGATTAGTATGTCTGGTTTTAGAGTGCACACCATGGTCTGAATCTGGTCTATTTTTTGCAATAAGCTGCGGGTGTTTAGATGCATGATCTTTAAGCCCCTTGGGAGGGCTGAGAGAAGAGAGCGGGGGAAGGTAGTAGAGGAGGAGACAACAGAGGAGCAAGGTGCAATAGGGCCTGGGTTGGGGTGGACATCCCTGGAGGAGAGCAAGAGGAGGGTGTCTATGAGAAAGTGGAGCTTAGATGATTTTGAAGGGGCTGGCGAGGAGGTTGGGAGTTTTGAGTAGAAGACTGCGGATGAGTGAGGAAAAAGAAGGTGGAGAAACGTAGTGAAAGTGGACATCATTATCAAGCTGTATGAGGAATAGTGGTAGAGTGAGACCATATTTCAAATTGCAGGGAGGGAGTGCTAGCATGGATGTGGGCAGGGGATTGGAGATAGTAACGGATGGGGTTGGGAGCATTATTAGGAATAGGTGAATAGAGAGCAAGTGGAGGTGGTAAAGAGAGGGGCATGAGCAGAACAAGGGGGAGAGAGGACAGTAGGGGTACATTGTTCATTAGGCAGAGAAATTAGTGAATAATTGATTTAGGAAGACGAAGAATTTGTAAGCTGGGGGCGCAGAGGAGGGGGCTGGTCAGATGGAGGTGTGAGCTGTAGTTTAGGAAGGTATCAATATGAACAACAGCCTGGGATCACTTAGATAAAGATGATGTCTGTCTAGTGGCAGTGGAGTATAATTTACTAATGGAAAAAGGCACAGAGGGTTACATGAGGTTTCAAAAATGTGCGCCCACCAGTTAAAATTCTGACTAGGAGGTTTTATGACTTTTTGGTCATCTGATAACTGCTCCCGATCCAACAAAACCACCACTAATACTGGAGTACCTCAGGGCTCCATCCTTGGGCCCCTTCTTTTCTATCTCTTTATAAACAATGTTGCTGAGGTTGTGGACTCCTGTTCAACTATTCCATACATGGATGATCTCGTGATCTATACTAACTCAGCTAGTATTGCCTGTATTAACTCATCCCTTTCCTCTGACTTTAATAATGTCCTAAACTGGTTAAATGACCACAAGCTGGTACTAAATGTAAAGAAAACCAAAGCCATGCTCTTAGGCTCTGCCCCTAAGCTCAGGGCCTGTCCCATGTCTTTGGTGGTTCATGACCTTGGGGGCAATCCACTAGAATGTGTCATATCTTTCAATTACCTAGGGGTACTGCTTGACCAATCCTTGGACTTAGCCTACGCATACAGTCAGCTTGCAAAGCAGTAAATTCTAAACTGGGAGTAGCTTACAAAACTAGTTGTATGCTTACACCCTCTTCTAAATTGGCAATTGCCAGAGGCATCCTGCTCCCAACCCTCACTTACGGGGCTCCCATTCTCGCTGCCACACTTAAAACCCTCCCTCCAGAAATGGGACGTTATTTACAACAACATTTGTCAGTATGTCACCTCGTCTTCTCAACTCAAGCACCACTGTCAACTCTACAGGGACCTGGGTTGGCTCTCTTCCTCTGCAAGCAGACAATACTACCTTGGATCACGCATTCATTCGATCATCCAGCATCAAATCCCATCCTCACTGGCGGCACTACTTGTCCCCCAACCCTCCTCCCATGGACTTCAATCAGCTGATAAATCTTTAATCAATGTATCGAAATGTCATACGACTAAAGGTACTGGTGCTTTCCAGTATACTGCTCCCCAGCTGTGGAATGCACTTTCACTTGCCCTCAGGCAGTCACAGTCCCACCTAAGCTTTAAAAGAGAGCTGCGCCAATATCTATCCCTTGCAGACTCATGCACTTGCTTTGACCCTACCTGATGTCAATTGGCCTGGTACTAACAAGCCTCCTTACTTTACCCCATTCCTACTCCATCTAGCCCCCTAGTCCAGCCACTCCTAGCCCCTTTCCAAACTCTTATTCTTGCTTAAACTTATTCAATTCTCTATTTCTTCCCTGACATATTGTATAAAGTATTTTACCATCCACTGCTTTCTTCCTTTCACTGTCCCCTTTGCATCTTCATGTCAATTGGTTGTTTGTTTCTATACAATTGCTTTGATCCTTCCCCTTTTTAGGTTATACAATTTGCCTGCATTTTGTTTTTGATACTGTACTGCCTCTTCCAATGTGTTACTCTGATTGCCAGTACTTTTGTCATTGATACTGTACCACTTCCCCCTAATATGTTCCTTTGACTACTGTATTTTTGTCATTAATGCTGTACTGGTTCTTCCTATTGTGTTACTGCACTTTTGAATTGTTACTCTGTATGTTCCTTGCTGTACTCTCCCAATTTGTGCCTGAAAATAGTCATTTTATGGCTAGTGCACTTACCCGGTAAACAAAAATAAAATAAAATAAAATCTGATTACGCCTAAGTCCCTTTCAGTCTTGATCACCTCTAGTGTATGTCCATCTATGATATACTGTATTCCTGGGTTCTGTTTACCCAGATGCATCACTTTACGTTTTTTAGCATTGAATCTAAGTTGCCAGTATTTGGACCACTGTTCAAGTCTTTTAAGATTTTCTGTCATACTAGAGGCTCCCTCTAGAGTATCCACCCTATTACAGGGTTTTGTATTGTCTGTGAACAGGCAGACTTTACCCTCTAGACTGTCAACAATGTCGCTGATGAATATGCTGAAGAGGACTGGACCCAGCACTGACCCCTGAGGCAATCCACTGGTCACATAACCCTCTTTGGACATGGTTCCATTTACAATGACCTTCTGAGTCCTACTTTGCTGCCAGTGTGTAGTCCAGCTTACTATCTTGTGATGGACACCTGTGTTTTCAAGTTTTTTGATTAGCCTCCTATGTGGGATGGTGTTAAAGGTTTTGCTGAAGTCCAGGTATACCATGTCCACTTCCCCACCCTGGTTCACTGTCCTGGTCACCCAATTAAAGAACTCAGTCAGGTTAGTCTGGCATGATCTGCCTGTGGTGAACCCGTGTTGTTTGGGGTTGAGTTTTCCTGCCCTCTTTAGGAAGTTTACTATCCGCTCTTTAAGGAGTCTCTCCATGATTTTACCCACTACCAAGGTCAAGCTGACCAGGCAATAGTTACCTGCCTCCTCCCTGCTGCCACTCTTGTGCAAGGGCACCACTGTTGACCTTTTCCAATCTTGTGGCACCCTACCGCTTTCTAAAGGTTCATTATATAATTCTACTAATGGTGTGGCTAATTCCTCTTGAAACTCTCTCAATATTCTTGAGTGAATTCCATGCAGTCCCATAGCTTTGTCTGTCTCCAGTTTCTCCAGTTCTTTCAGCACCCTTTCCCTTGTGAAGGTACTTGTGTCTGCACCCTCTGTCCTAGACCTCCAGAAAGGATCAGCCCCATCCAGAGCCAACGCTGCTGTCTTCCTCCCCAACCTAAAAAGACAGAGAAGAATATCAATGCTGCTCTCCTGTGACAGCATTCCTTTGTTTGTAGGAGCAGGAAGCACAGACAGAAACAAATACAACAGGTAGTCACCTAAAAGAAAAGATGTAAAGTTAGTTACAGTAGCAATAAATCAAACCTTTAAAATAAAGCAGCTACTAGCAACCTGTAAGACAAATAATGCCCGAAAGTCTGTGAGGAGGGTGAGTCTCAGGGGTGCTAGTCCACCCTGTTGTCAGGACAAGAATATTGCTTAGGGGTGGCTGCTAATAGCAACCTATGCAGGAACAGCAGAAAAATGGAGTACTGGAGCTGAGCTGAGGACAGGGCAGACCCAGAGAATTGTACCTGCTAAGTGGCAGCCGACTTCTGTGGGTGTCCTTGTCCTCCAGTAGTTTGCTCCTTGTCTCTCCTGGAGCAGGTGTTCATGCCACTCACTGGTATGTCTAGATTGTTACACAGAGCTACTTGCTTTAGGGATCTGTTACTGACGCCGGTGATCTCAGGTGTCGGGGAGCAATGCGAGTGCAGCCACAATTCCTCAGAAGTCACCGCTGGAGTGCAACACTATCCCCGGTGGATCCCAATCCAGTAGCTGTGGCAGAGGCTAGAGATCCACTCTGCCCAGCTGCTATATCACATAGGACCAGGAGTTAGAAGATATGCTGGACAGAAAAGCAGTACAGTGGCTGGCGGTGAGGGACTTTAAAGTGCCTGTTCACCAAAGGATCCGCCCTCCTGTGACAGCACTCCTTTGTTTGTAAGAGCAGAAAGTACTGACAGAAACAAATACAACTGGTAGTCACCTAACAGAAAAGATGTAAAGTTAGTTACAATAGCAAAAAATCAAACCTTTAAAATAAAGCAGCTACTAGCAACCTGTAAGAGAAATAAACATGCCCGAAAGCCTGTGGGGAGGGTGAGTCTTGGGGGCACTAGTTCACCCTGTAGTCAGGATAAGGGTATTGCTCAAGGGTGGCTGCTAATAGAAGCCTATGAAGGAACAGCAGAACAATGGAGTACTGGAGCTGAGGACAGGGCAGACCCAGAGAATCGTACCTGCTAAGTGGCAGCCGACTTCTGTGGGTGTCATTGTCCTCTGGTAACTTGCTCCTTGTCGTTCCTGGAGCAGGTGTTTGTGTCACTCACTGGTATGCCTGGATTATTACACAGAACCATGATCTCAGGTGTCGGGGTTGCGGTGCGAGTGCAGCCGCCATTACTCAGAAGTCACCACTGGAGTGCGATACTATCCCCAGTGGGTCTCGATCCAGTAGCTGCAACAGAGACTAGAGATCCACTCTGCCCAGCTGCTATATCACATGAGACCTGAAGTTAGATCTGCTGGACGGAAAAGAGAGCTGAGAGAGCAGCCGCTGGCTAGGTCTGAGCAGAGTGAGCGAGGAGAGCAGCTGCCTCAGCAGAGAAAGGAGCCCAGACTGTGCACTCCAAGGAGGATTCACCCAGGTAGAACTGCTGTCAAGGAATCCCTGCTTCTGCACCTGTCGGAATCTGCCTTCCCTCCGTGATTGGTCTCTCTTCCAGTTGGTGAAGATCAGTGAAGCTCAGCAGACAGTAAGTCTAGGGGCTGGAGCACACTTGGCGTATGCCTCCTAGGGTTGCCCTTTGTGTCTGAGCTGTGACTGATGTGGTGCACTACCCCTACTGCAGCATACATGATGGTCCCTGCTATGAACCCTCATACACTTAGAGATACTCCTCAGATTAGGTTGTATGTTAAAAGCTCCTCTGTATGTCTATAAAGAGGAGTTACCAAAGTGTGAGAAGCGGGTCAATTTGTCAAATAAACAGTAGATCAGTTTTGATAACTGTGTCAAGACACTGTGACCCAAGAGTGAAAAAGGGACCATATTATGAGATAACTCTCTGAGACTTTATAAAAAACTCCTTCAGTGTTGTGTGTGTAACAGTGGATATCACAGGGCTGCACACATAACAATGGATATCACACAGCTGGTTAAGTTAAAAAAAAAACAAAAAAAAAACATTATCTTTATTTTATTTTATGTAAGCATTTCAAGACACTATGACCCACATGTTAAAAAAAGGGCCAAGTTATGGGATGACTCCCTATCAGAGGCCTGAGAAAAAGCATCTTCAATGTTGCATGTGTAACAGTGGACAGCAATCAACATTGCACATGTAATAGTGGACACCACAGCATTGCACATGTAACAATGGACACCACATGACTTTTTAAGTTAAAAAAGCAGCATTGCCTGGACCCCTTGCTCACCAAAGTCCTACAACACTTTTAAGACCCCATGACAAAAGAAAACCCCCCCACTCAAAAAATACTGGATGCTTTTGTTGAAATTTTGGGGAACATGTAAAAATTCTAACTTGCTAGGACACCACAGTTGCACGCACCACATAAAACTTTAAGTGAATCAGAAATGTTATATGCATTTAAAAACCAGGGTGAAAATGTATTCATTAACAAAAGACAACACCACAGGCAGTTTTCAAAATAACTTTATTAAAGTATAACTAAAATAAAGGCTGCATAGAAGCAGTGGAACATACTGTGGTTTTGCATGCCACATTTTTCTTAGAGAAGCCTGTGGCATTTTGGAGCTTGACATTTAAAAAATGGATGCCCCTGGTTTTCTCAAATTATGTAATGTATCTGTACTTGTAGCCAAATTTTAAATTCACTAATCATAAGTTCAGTGGCTATTTTTAATTTTTTTAACTTCATGTACCAAGTATTTGGCATATTGGTACCCTCATTTCATGAAAAGACCCTCTATTAGCTCTTTTTTTCTCCCTAGATACAGGACGGGGCTCAGGTCTAGTATGGAGGGCTGGCCCTAAGGACAGGTGAACTAGGTGGTCATCTAGGGCGCCTAACAATAGAGAGCACCAATACACCAAAAATACATTGCCTTTTTTTATTTTGTTTACTGTGGCATCTCTCTCTGCACACTGCATGCTTAACAGATTTTGGAGCCAAGAAGGAAGCATGCAGGCACAAACAGTAAGCACGTAGCTCCAGAGAGGCAGGCAATTTTGGCAGCCATCACCCGTTTCACAGTGCAACATGGAGAACAGTCCAGTTCACAGTCACCTGTCAGGCATTTTGGCTTTGTGCTGCTGGAGCAGGAGTCAGGCCAGAACTGAACAGTTGATAGATACCCCTGGGTGGTTGACAATAGCACCACACATCATGACAGCAGCCAGAGCTGGACAGTTGGGCTGGGATTCAGGATCAGGATTGAGAACCAACAGTCTGGTGCCCAGTGCTTGCAGTGAGAACTTAATAAGAAGCCAGCCATCAGTAGCCTGAGAGAGATGAGGGGTACTGAAAAGAAGGAGGGGAGGATCAAAATGGTCACCAGGTTGAATGTTGGCATGGGTGTCAGAACTGTTGGGTTTATTTTAGAGAGAAGGAAGGCATGGGTTACTGGAACAAGGGGGGGGATCACAATGGTCATCGATCTGGTGTCAGCCTGGGGGCTGGGACTGTTGGGTTGATTTTTGACAGAAGGAAGGCATCGTCTGACTCCGAGAAAATGAAAGAGACTAGAGACCATGGAAAATTTGCAGCACTGCTGCGAAATGTATGTTTTTTTGGTTGGACTGTAGTTTATTTTTCTAAAGTACCCCCTGATTTATTTAATTTAATTATCTGATGCTTTAGGCACGCCTCCTCATCTCCAGTCCCACCAGTACTTCCAGTTGTTGTTTCTGTCTATACTTGGGGGGGGCACATTTAGAGGGATGATTTAACATTTTTTGGGGGTGCACCGTTTGAAAGTTTGCCTAAGGCAGCACATGCTTTAAGGCCGGCCCTGCTAGCATGAACTCTTTCTCAGATTCTATTGATCAATCCATGCCCAGAAACAAACTAGGATGAAGAAGGCTTCATGTGCCCTCAGTGCTTGATATATTACTATCTGCCACATTCTCTCTAATGGAGGGAGATCAAGCTGTTCCCCCTCCCCTGAGCAACACACAGATTTCATGGGAAGGATGTTGAGACTGAATGTGTGGCACTATACAGTGTGTGCCATCTCACTTGATGGGTGTTTCATAGACTCTGGGTTAATGTCCTAAAATTTTGCTTCCAAACAGCATCAGTGTCTGATACATATATATATATATATATAGACTTAAACTATAGTCGGTTAGGGGCTCCCATATCATCATGTAATGTATGATGTCTGAGTCGCCTCAACACTGTCGTTTAAAGATGCATACAGTACATAATCCTGCTTGAACTTCTGTGGGGGATGGGAAGAATAAATAAGGCTCTAACAACCACACAGCGCAGCCCTTTCTGAACTTCACTGGGACAGAGGCCCCAGTACCCTTATCACACAGAGCTTATCAGACTAGGATGGGCTTAGGCCCCTACTATCACTGCAGGTGACCCCACATCGGGGCTTTTCTCATCAGGCTCAGCCAGCCTAAGGGAGAGAACCCCTGATGCTGCCTTAACCTGTCAGGGAAGAGCAGTATAACATCACGAGAGATGCTGAAGGGGCACAAGCAATTCTCTGCTGTCACACTCATTCCTGCTGGAAATGTGTAGCAGCTTTTAGCGTTACCAGCTTTGGTCATAGAGACACTGTATACACACAGGCTCCAACCTTGCAGGCCAGATTATTATGTTACTGTGCTACGTGTTACTGAGTTCATGGTTGCTGTTTACAAGTTTTCTTCAACCCAGAATAATAATAGGTGTTTTCAGAGAGGGAAGAAAGGTGAGCTATGTGGTAAACCTGAGAGTAATGGGTTCAGCTCTCTAGTACCCATTAACGAAAAAAAACATAACCACATTCAGTTATACATTTCTATCATTTAATGTGAATGAGCTGCACAATCCAGGTTAAAAGATATAAGGTACTGACACAACTTAAGTCAAAGCACAAAGACACCAAAGAATGTCTGTATGAAATTAATATGTTGCTAGAAAGAAAGCTGATAGCTGGTTCGCAGGCCCAGCAGTAGGGCTTCTGCTTGTGACGCTATCGCCCCAGGTTCAGGAAAGGACCTGAGGCATCAGAGGGCCACTAGGGGGAAAGAAGACTGAGCATCCAAAGAACTGCTCTCCTGCTCTGAGGGGAGGGTGGGTGAGTGTCTGGCGCTCAACTGACTATTGGCAGAGGCCGGGGGAGCAGCTGCCAAAGCCTGAGTAATAGGTATGGTGATGCTTTGCATCATCATGCCATTGTATGCCATGCCTTCCAATGGGTTAAGCATGCAAAATGCTGGCCCCATTAATGACGCTCAAACCCGCCCACCCATGGCACTTGGTTGCTGACCTAGCATAGTGTTCCTTCAGGCTTGGTCCGATCCCACGGCCCCGCCCTGGGATCAAGCCAGGGAGGCATCTTAGTACCAAGGGCCACTGGTAACCTAATATGGAGTCCATTGGGGAAGCGCCAGCTCAACAGCCCTGCCTTGGGGGACAAGCCTGGGAGGATCGGTGTCCAAGGTAAGTCCCAGGGGTATAGGTGGAGGGCCTTGAGCTGAGGCTCAGCTACGCAGGGCACAAGCAACAAAAACAAAAAAAAAGAAAGAAAGCTGACAGACTTTCCCTGGCAATGAAAAGGGAAGTGGCTTGGGGAATGAAGTCTGAGACATAGCATCTATGAATTGTAGTGAGAAAGGAAAAAATGTTTCCCTCTGAGGATCATACCCAGACCCCTTACTCTCCATTGCCTCATAGCCTGTAGCTTAAATGCTCTACTAAGCTTCTTACATGGGAGCTGCATGCTGTGGCAAAGGACATCCAGCCCTGAGGAAGACCCCCCCGCACACACAGGCACACACACACATGCGTGCACACACACACACACACACACTTGCAGTGAATTTCTTTAATGAACACTCTGCCTAAACAGTAGTAAGAAAGAAAGAAAAGTTCCTCTCTGGGGATTGAACCTATACCTCCTGCCACTTGGTGGCCTGTAGCTCTACCACTGTACTAAGCGTCATATACAAGAGGGTGAATGCTGTGGCAAAGGGCATCCGGCAGTGAGTGCAGACACTCCAATACTAAGCTGTACTAGATTTTTATAATTAACATTCTCTCTATTTCAAGTGGTGCCAAGGTCTGAGCAGGAACTTTTCAAGTTATCAACAATAATAGAACTTCAAAGCTTGCTGAAAGTAATACACCAGAAGCTTTTGATGTCTTATGGCATAGATAGGTGTTTTATTATACGGACTTTGTTCCCTAACAGTCTTGATTCAGAGCTGGCCTTTTGGGCACAGGAACCCTTATGCCCTCCCATAACAGAACAGTATGTAAGTAATGAACCACTAGTTTAAAAAGTGATAAGCTACAGTATATACATAATGAGTAAATATTGTTGTGTATGTATCAGGCAATAAACGTTTCTATTACAAATTGCTTGGTAGGTTCTGTGTAAGTGTTTGTAGTCCCTGGAAAAAACTCTTAATAAAATATTCAACTATTTAAAAAAATCTTGTTGAAAGTATATTACTATCACCAATGACATCTAACAATTCATCTCATTCTACGTAACTTGTAATGAGAAAGATAAAATTGTTCTGTGCTGGGGATAGAACTCCAGCTTGTGTAGGTCTGAAACCCTATGCCAAGACCAAAAAACCCTATTAGTGACATCATCAGTGACAGCATGCAGCTGCGTCACTCACACTGATTGTACCTTTGAACCTGTCTAAATGTAAAGCATGTCCACAACAGGTGCTTACAGCTATACTGTTGGTGCCTAAAAAACAAAGAAACCAGTTATCAGGCATCTACTAATTCACTGCTTTAGGGTTCTATTCTCAAAAGGAGGTGGACAAGTGCTCAACATGTGAACCCTTTCCGGGTTGTTCCTGTAAACAGAGTCTCATACTCCAGTGAACTTACCTAGTGAACAACAATAAATAATTAAAATTGATGACTCTTTTTTTAAAGCAGTGTTTAGAGTTTTTAGTAGCTTTTGACAGTTTCAAAATAAACAAGCATTTGTCAATGCCAAATGTTGATTGCTTATATGCGCTGCTTAGGTATTTGGAAGTGAATATATGATGATGCCTAAGACCTGTCACGTGCCCCCAAGACATCCACTGTGTCTTTCTGTTCAGTATTCACAGAAGAGGGAGAGGGGAAGGACCACAGCAGTACAGCAGTTGCAAAGGTGTGAAGATGTGGACAATAGTCCATTCACGGGCAGAAGTGTCCTGCAGAAGGTGAGTAAAGTGAAGGTGGACAAAGTGTTGGGACCAAATGGCATACACCCAAGGATATGAAAAAAAGTGTGAAGGGAAATAGCAATACTTGTGGCAGCCCTGTTCACTGAGTCATTCAACAGAGGGGTGCTACCAAAGAATTGGAGGAGGGCACATGTGGTCCCTCCATAGAAATCCAGCAGTAGGGAGGAGGCGGGGAACTGTAGGCCAGTCAACCTTACTTCAGTAGTGGGGAAGATTATGGAGACATTGGTGAAAGAAAGGATAGTGCGGCATGTAGAAGCCATCGGAGCCCAGGGCCATAGGCAACATGGATTCACAGTGGGGAGGTCATGTCAGACAAATCTGGTTGATCTCTGTTGATCTCTGTGGGTGACAAAGGAAGTAAATCAGGGTGGGGCAGTGGACAATGCTTACCTTGATGTAAGTAAAGCGCGTGACACTGTCCCACATAGGAGGCTGATAAAGTAGCTGAGTAGGGAGGGCATGGGGTTAAAGGGTGCTAAAGTGGGTTAGAAACTGGGTAAGAGACAGGAGGCAGAGAGTGGTGGTAAATGGGATGCAGTCAGGGGAGAGGGGGTGACCAATGGAGTGGTGCAGAGATTGGTCCTGGGGCCAGTCCTGTTCAATGTCTTCATTAGTGGCATTGCAGAAGGGGTGAAGGGAAAGGTCTGCCTGTTTGTAAATGACACCAAGATCTGTAACACAGTGGATACCCCAGAGGGGGTGAAGAAAATGAGGAGGGACCTGGGAAAGGTTGAGAAATGGTCTGAGGACTGGCAACTGAACTGTACTTCAAAAAAGTGCGAAAGTATGGACCTGGGACACAGAAACCCTGGGGATAGGTACAGAATGGGGGAGTTGGTGACAGTGATAAAGAAGGAAAGGGACCTGGGGGTTCTTATCTCAGAGGACCTGAAAATGTCAAAGTGGTAAGGCATCTGGGAGGGCCAGTGACATGCTGGGGTGTATAGGCAGGGGTATCACCAGCATAAGGAGGGAGATAGTGATGCCATGAAAAAAAAACATGCTTCACATGGAGTACTGTGTGCAGTTTTGGAGATTGCACCTTCGTAAGGGTATTAACAGGCTAGAAATGGTCCAGAGAAGGGCGAATGAGATGGTACAGAGCTTGCAACATAAAACTTATGAAGAGAAATTAAGGGACCTCAATATGTACTCACTGGAAGAGAGGAGAAAAAGACAGGATATGATAGAAACATTCAAGTACCTGAAGGGTATAAATAGAAGTACTGAGAAGCAGGAGACAGCTGCTATAGGGATATGTGCCAGCTTCTGTGTGATATTCTTTTGTTCTTATAAATCTGTAATCTCCAGTATTTCAGTAACCACATGACCTCACTGCCTTCTTTAGGCAATTTTATGCTGGATGATGCCTGGTGTCAGATGGCAGACAGAAGGCTCACCAGATTGTGTTGCCATTTGAAAAACTTCATAGAGTGTTCTTTTACTGGTAAGTGTTTTGGAAAGCTGGTGAAGGTCTCACAATTTTTATTTTGATTTCATCTCCTTATGCCTGTCCCCTTTGGTCCCCCATCCCCACACCCCAACAGTCATCAGTGGCCCCAGCTTCAGCCTTCTTCTTGCTAAGATGGTGGGTGAGAAACATAGAAACATACAAGTTGCCAGCACATAAGACGCTTGAGCCACCTAGTCTTCCCATTTCCCTACCCGATGGATAAGCTGAATATTCTAGTTAATCAACAGCTTACTTCCTCCTACCCCCCCAGTAGAATCGCCTTATGTCTGTCCGTGAGCAGCTGCCTTCACAATCTGTGAAGTCTGATGTCTTTCAATGCCACTTATTGGTCATCTTCCAACAGAGGTGAGGCACTGCCAGCCCAAAAGTAACTCAGGACAAGCAGGTTTCAAATTGGGGAAGAAATGGAGTGAGCAAGAATCAAGTACTCATTCAAGTGCAGTGTCGATTTTAAGATCAGCATACTGTTGTAGACGCTGCAAATAGAACTCCAGCTCTTTAAGCAGCTTTATGAAGAGTAAAGGCTTCTTGAAGCACTGGGGTTCTGTTTATTGCAGTGTAAGTGGGCTGCATCTCATTCAGTAATTTACTGTAGCATACATGTGGATGTATGGGAGGCCCAACTTTAAACATTGCACCTCAATTAACACATGATGTGATAGAAACATAGAATTTGTCAGCAGAAAATGACAGCTCAGCCCACCCAGTCTGGCCAAGTGTTCTTTACCTACGTGTAACTCCTGCCTGTATATGTTAGTGCATGTCTTATTCTGCCTGCGTCCATCAGGACCTCCTTGTGAATGAGCTTGCTTAATGGATTTTTCCTGCAATGAACTTGAACGTACTCCATGTCCATGGCCCTATTGATCTCCGTTGACCCCCTCCTTCTCCTTTCTGTAATATACCCCTATGTTTATCCCATACATACTTAATGCCCCCTACCATTTTAGCTTCCACCACTTTTCCTGGCAGTCTGTTCAAGACATCTACCACCCTTTCAGTAAATAAATATTTCTTCACATCTATCCAGAATGCCCCCCTCCAGCTTCATTGTATGTCCCTTGGTTCGGGTGCTCATCCTCATTTACATAGAAACATAGAAACATAGACTTTGACGGCAGATAAGGACCACTTGGCCCACCCAGTCTGCCCATTTCCCTTCCTATTGGATAAGCTGAAGATTCTAGTTAACCAACAGCCTACTTCCTTCAGCCCCCCACTTCAATTGCCTTATGTCTGTCCCCTGCATGTTTGAATTCCCCCACTGTTTTAGACCCAACAACCTCCCCAGGAAGGCGGTTCCATGCATCCACCACTCTCTCCGTGAAAAAAAATTTCCTCACATTACCCCTGAGCCGTCCCCGCTCTATCTTTAAATTGTGCCCCCTTGTATCTTACACATCTCTTTTTCTGAATGATGCTATCCTCCTGGACTTTGTTGATTCCCTTGAGGTACTTGAAACTCATTAACTGTACGCTCTTTACCCCTGTGAGGTACTTTGTAGGTCTTGATCATGTCACCTCTCGGCCTCCTCTCTTCCAGAGTGTACATGTTGAGATTCTTCAACCTTTCCTTGTAGGGATTCCTGTGAAAATTCTGAATAATTTTAGTTGCCCTCCTGTGGAAAACCTCCAACTTATGTCCTTTCTGAAGTGTGGACTGTAAAACTGGACACAGTACTCCAGCTAGGGGTATACCAGAGAATGATACATTGGCAGCACAACATCCCTCGTCCTCCTACTGGAGATGCCAGTCCTTATGCACCCCAGAATTCAATTTGCCCTGCCCATAGCCTTGTCACACTGTACTGCCATCTTGAGGTCATCTGATATAATAACCTCAAGGAGCCTTTCATGTCTAGTGAGTATCAGTACCTCCCCCCATCCTATATCCAGCATCGGGGTTCCTGTGCCCTAGGTACATGATTTTATGCTTGTTGGTATTGAACCTCAAGTAAGTAAGTAAGAAAATGGAATTGATCTGAATGAATTGCAGGCTTTTAAGCAGCTTTTTAGGGAGTGTGTATGTGTGTGTTTGGGGGGGCTGTGGTACCGGCAGTACCTCCAAGAATGCCACCGACTTCTCCACTCCCTCACACTGCCTGCCCAAGTACTCAAACCCCCCCTCACTACTTCCACAGTGTCCCCCAAGTCATTTGTAGCCACATGCAACAGTAAATGAGGTTTCTTCCTGCCCCTCGCTGCACACTTGAGCAGTGCCTTCCCTGCCCCTCCTGCACTCAACCTGGGGACAGCCTCAATCCAAATATGGGTGTGCCTTTCCCCCTTTCCATCTCATCTCACCCATTTCAGTATAGAATTCCCCAGGATGAGTACCCCCTGCCCCTTACCCACTTTCCCTTCTAATGCCTCTTCCACCACCCCAGTATTCATTCTTCCCTGTCCCTTACCCCCACCAACTGCACCCTCTGTGACTTCAATATCTGTACCCCCTACTTCCGCCTCACTCCTTTTCTCTGTCTTATTCCTCCCATCCCCTTGAACCCCTTCCCAGCCTGACTACTTCCTACTAGGCTTCCCATGTTGACCTCCCCTCCTCCCCTGCTGATTTCCAACCCTTCTCCTATCCCCACTGTTGTCGATTTACAGCCTCATTCCCTTCTATACCGATAGCGATGCCTCTCCCATCCTTCCCCCTTCCTGTAGCCTTCTCTCCTTCAGTCACCACCCACTCCTTCCTTACTAGCCCCCTTCTATCCTTTTGTCCTCGCTGTCTCTTCCCCTACCTGTTGCCATCCCTCTTATGCCCCGCTTGTCCTCCCCCCTTCAGTATGTTCCTGCTCCCCCTCTCTGTCCCATGGCAGAGGTTCAAATCTATTCATAATGAATACCTGTCCTCCGTCTCTTCCCCCTATAGGTTCCCCCCTCCTACTTGCTCCCCTCCGTGCCACCTCTAGTGCCTCCCTACCTGCAGCCATCTGCTCTCCCCTTATACTCCTCGTGGTGTCTTCCTCCCCTGTCAGGAGGCAGCCCCGGCCTCACCCCGGGCACCGCCTCGCTTCTCCTCTCTTTCCTGCTAGTGTCTCTGATACTGAGGTCAGTTTCTGTCACTAGTTATTCTTCATCTGTCCCCCTTTGCCATCCCCTATTCCCCCCCTCAGGATGCCTATCATACAGTACTTATCTGCCCTGCCACTTACACTCCTCCCTAACCTCCATAGTTCCTCTCTTAAGCTAACCAGTCATCTACAGACCACACACCCCTCCATCCTCCAAGCCCAGTCCAGGATCATGGCACACCCACACCCAGTACACCCCTCCACCCTTTCAAAGATGCCCGCCCTAGTGACATGTGGCACCTGCCCCATTGTGGGCCCCATCTTATGCTAGGGTCTTTTACTCCCAGGTTCTGTACCATACTACAAATGGTAGGCCCCTATTTACTCAAATTCCTGTCCCCCCAACACTAGTCCCCCTACTGACCCCTTGCCGACAGGGGTAATTCAGGCTCAAATGTCATCCATTAGACACTGTATTACTGTAGCAATCCTAAAGCCTCCTTGTCCGGTTTTCACCCCTCAGCTACCACACTTTTTGTTCTCAGCCCTCATATAGTTTCACTTAGCCCAGTTAGAAATACTATTGCACTCCAAGTATTACTCAATTCAGTTAGAGAAATAAACAGAACAAATAAATATGTATTATTACAAGAATCATAACAGTATAGCTCAGTACTTAGCTCAGTTAGAGAAAGAAACAGAAGAAGTAAATCTGTATTATTAAAGCAATCCTAAAGCATCCAATCATTGCTTTGTCTCCACTCCAGAGACCCTGCTGTAATAGAGGACCACAGAGGACACTGGGCGGGAGGGTGGGCAAGTGTAAAGTCCCGGCAGAGCTCCATTGAGCTTATTCACTCCCACCTCTGTCACTCACTCGTTCTATTTCTCCCGGCGCTGCAGGCTACCCTTTTCTACTGGGCTCCTGCTTGCATTGGTGCCTTTTTCGGCCCACAAAGAAATCCGCTGGAGTCCCAACACAGCTCCGTTGAGCTCACTCACTCCCCCTCTCTCTCTCACTCACTCATTCTGTTTTTCCCAACGCTGCAGGCTGCATTTTGTACTGGGCTCCTGCCTGCGTTGGCACCTCTTTCTGCCCACAAAGAAATCTGCAGCAGTCCCAACAGAGTTCCGTTGAGCTCACTCACTACCCCTCTCTCACTTACTCGTTCTGTTTCTCCCAGAGCTGCAGGCTGCCCTTTTGTACTGGGCCCCTGCCTGAACTGATGCCTTTTTCTACCCACAAAGAAATCTGCAGCAGTCCCAACAGAGCTCCGTTGACCTCGCTCACTCCCCCCTCCCTCACTCGCTCATTGTGTTTTTCCCGGCGCTGCAGGCTGTCCTTTTGTAGTGGGCTCCTACCTGCGTTGGCACCTTTTTCTGCCCACAAAGAAATCTGCACCACTCCCAACAGAGCTCAGTTGTGCTCGGTCACTCCCCCTCTCTCACTCACTCGATCCTAATCTGTCCCAAACACTGATTTCCCAAAGCGACTGCGGTATTCTGTGCTGGAAGCATGAACACACATTTCAGCCAGGATGTGAAAAATGACAGCTGTACTGTTCATAAGGAGGTGTAAAAAAAATGACAGTGTTGAAAATCTGGTGTGAAAATATTACTGATTTGCAAAGTTACAAGGGTACATGGAAACTGCACAACGCACGGTCGTAACACAGTCATTTTATGGACTTTCATCACAAAATTTTCAACATAGGCATTTTAGGACCTCTGCTCATGAACATTGTCACTGTGGTTTTCTTAATGTGTTCCGAACACTGATTGCTCACAGCGACCGCACTATTTTGCATCGGAAGTGTGAAAACGCATTTCAGCCAGGATGTGAAAAATGACAGTTGTACTGTTCATAAGGAGATGTTGAAAAATGCCAATGTTGAAAATCTGGAGTGAAAATATTGCAAATTCACGAAGTTATGAGCGTGCATAGCACCTACACAATGCACGCTCGTAAAACAGCCATTTTTTGGATTTTTTATACCTAATTTATTACTCAGCTCAGTTAGAGAAGTAAACAGAACAACTATGTCTGTATTATTAGAGCAATCCTAAAAGTATCCAGTCATTGCTTTGTCTCCACTCCAGAGACCCTACTGTAATATAGGACCACAGAAGACCCTGGGCGGGAGAGTGGGCAAGTCTAAAGTTCCAGCACAGCTCCAAGGGAGCCCTGCAATGATGGGTTGCTCCCTCATTGCAGCGGATGACACTGCAATGACGAGGCAGCCCCTGATTACAGCGGCTAAAATGATTCAGGGTGGTGGCACGCTGGCTGAACTAGTGTCAGCAACAGCGTGCCATCCCATTGGGGACAGCGGGCCAAGCCTCAAAAGGCAGTGGGGGCACTGGCCACAACAGTGCCGCGCCTCCACAACCTGCTTCTGCAGCAAGCTGCCGCAACATGTTTCTTGTGCATGCGCGCAAACAACATAAAAATTGGGGATCTGTAATCAAATTCTGGATATGATTCACCTTACCGCATGGCTGCTGCAATCAAACTTAAAATGTCTCTTTAAGACATTTTCCTGCTTAAACAAGATATTTCATAAGTGCAAATGCCCACTCCAGGGTACGTATGCAGTAAGACTGATCTTACCATTCTGCCCAGGTGGTTGAAAACTCTTGGCTGCACCTCATGTTTCACAACTCACCTGAAGCATGCAGTGTGATCTGTATTACCAACACCACCCACTCTGCTGTGGATTATTGCTTATGTAATATAAACCTTACAGTACTTAACAGGAGTTGCTTGTAGCCTACTGGCTTGTGTAGTTTTGTAGTCTGGTTTCTTGTAGTTGGTAATAGTAGCTATTAGAGCTTCCAACCAGCGGTCCTCAGCTGTGATACACCTGCTTGTACAGTGCTACACACCCACACTGCCTTCATTGCGCTACAACTGTCAGCATTGCACAATGTAATGCATTGTTCCACCACATATGTAACCACCTGCAGTGTTCCTCTTGCTTGTGATGCATCTGCCAGAAATGTGGCACTCACACTGTACCTCATGCACTGCCCTGTCTGTGATGTATCTGCCTGCACTACCCACATGGCTCCTGCTTGCAATGTACCTGCCAGCAATTTGTTACCCACACCATCCCTCTTTGCTAAATATTTATAGTAATTGTGCTGTTACACATGCTGTTTCTGCAGTTCCCACCCCACTCATGCACGATCTACACAAGCACACTCATACACATGAACACACACACACACACACACATAGAGATACCCCTTTCCATATATACATATGCCAATACACATCACATGCATGCACACATACATACATACAAACGTGCACAAATTCTTTCCCCCTTACATCTCTGCTTATGGCTCCAACTGGGACTTCACTGTGACCCCCATCAACATAAGCCAGGACAGCTAGGAAGGTAGGGAGACAAGTACAGCAGTCACATCTTTCTCTCCCTCACCCCAGCAGGAAGCAAGAGAGTGGGTGGATGGGGTTGGCTGATCCAGGAGGTAGGACTGGGAGTGTCCAGTAATTACTGCCTGAAGCATTCCCTCTCCCCTCAGCAACAGAAGTTAGAATTAGGAAGAGTGTGGGATAGCGGATGGAGGTACCCTGCAGCAGAAGGGTGATTGTAGGTATACAGGGAGATTCAAAAATCTCAGAGCCAGATCAGAGAGATTGCAGAGACATTACTGATATGGAAGTTAGTGACTTGCTGAGAATCGCACAGCAAGTAAATAATGGAGTTGAGATCATGACCAGTCTCCAGGTAGGGAATCTTGAGACATACAGATGAACTGTTCAGGTCTTTTTTTGTCATTTACTTGCTATGTTTCTACATTTACAGCTCTGCACGTTAATGCCTCTGAGTGAAAGTACAACAGCAACACAAAGGGGAAGAAGCTGAGGCTACTCCCATTGAGCAGGTAATATGGAAGCATTACTAGATGTTAACTAGACCAGATCAGTGGTAATACAGTGGCCCCCATTGACAGTAAGCTACAAACACTCAGCCAGTAATAGGCAAGTTGCTGAGGGTGACAAACTGAATCTGTTCAACAGCCAACACAGAGACTGCTGCGGGTGACAAGCTAAAACTGCTCAGTGAGTAACACAAACACTCTCATGGGCAGCACGCTGGACATGTTCAACCTGTGACACAGAGGCTTCTGCTAGCAGCAACCTTAACCCACCTAGTGGGTAACATAAACTGTACCTGCTGAGTAGGTCATACAGAGGTCTGTGCAAGTGACACACTGGACCCACTCAGTGGCTGATGCAAAGACCTCCGTGGGTTGCACGCTGGATGCACTTAGCAGTGGTGTGGAGGCTGCCATTGGTAACAAGCAGAACCCACTTGGCAGTGACACATAGACTGTCAAAGGCAATGAGCTGGACCCGCTCAGCAGGTTAAAGGTGGCATGTTGGGCCAGGATCTGCTTATGAGAGGGGAACCTACTGTACAAAGGGAGGTAGAGAGCAGGATAAAAAAGTAAATCTTCATGGGTCTACAAATTAAGGGCTTGTTCCACACAGGTAGCCAGGGTATGGTTGTATTGATCGTATCTCAGCCGCACATCTGCATGCCACAATGCCAGTCCACAATGGACAGCATCCACAGCTATTGCCTGACCAGCACTTCTTGTACAGAGCCACACTTTAAGACAAGAGCAGCAGGGTCCCATCTTATCAGCAAGCACAGCAACACTGCTTCAGTCTGGGCCAGATAAGAATTATATAACTTTAGCAGCAGTTCCACTCACATTCCTGAACCCAGCAGGCAGTTTAAGAAAATACTGTACTTTATCAATTAGACACCTCCCACTCACATATTAGCCATGTCTTCTAATTAAGGGCCAGCAAATAACTGATAGAAATCCTTGTGCAAGCTGGTCCCATGGCATGGAGGGCTAAAGAGCTGAATGCCTTACTGCCACTCCAGTGACCCATATTTTGGAATGAGCATGGGTTGCTGGGGGCCAGTGAGGTGGGACAGGATTGACAGCTGTCCTCTCTCAGGGATGGTGGTCAAGCCATCTTGGCCACTGACTGCCATGGGTGGAGGCCCGTGGTAGTGCAGGTGTGAGAGACTCAAAGGGAGGGAGCTGTGGTGATGCAGGATGAGTGTGCCTGCATGCACACATACTGGTACCACAGCATGGGGGGGGAGACAAGAAAAGTGGAAAAAATGGCAACATGAACTTTCAGAATCCCTGTCTGGGCTCCGGTGGTCCACCCTGCTGCTACAGGTCTAGAGGCAGGAACTGGATATTTCTGCCAGTGGGCAGGATCACCCCCCCAACCTGCCATGGGGGAAAATCCATGGGGGTTCATGGTTCCCAGCATGGAGGCAGTAAGGGGTGACCACTGATGGGGACAGGGCTGATAGCTGTCTAGGTCTGCTGCAGAGAATAAAAGCACTGTGGAAAAAAAGAAATCCTTATGCAACACACATGGCACCTTGCTCCTGGTCTGCAAACCAAGTCCTGATTGCTCACAGTATGGCCTTTGTCTCTCCATTTCAGCTCCCAAGTCCTGAATGCTCCCAGTTGTAGTAAAACCTGTTTACTTGGTTTACTTGGTTTCAAGGGACAAAAGGAGGCTATTGCCCATCGAGATTGTCCCCCACCACCATGGTGGGATAATTATACCTTGAGGTTATTACACTCCAGCCAACAATCCAACCCTTTCTTGAAAATTATATTAGAACAACTATCTACTAAATGTTGAGGAAGAAGATTCCACATTCTAGGTGTTCTTACAGTGAAATAGTTTAACCTTTTAGTTGTTTTTGTTTTTGAAACAATAATTTGTTTATTATGGTACCGAGGAGAGGTCCAACTAGTAGAAAAATGTAAGCCACAGTAATGCATTAACTCCTGGGAATTCTGAATTTTATATAGGAGGAGAAGATCTCCTCTAGTACATCTTGTACAGAGTGAGTGTAACCCGGTAACCTTTAATCTTCCCGTATAGTCCAATTTAGATAGATATGGGACCATTTTTGTAGCTCTCCTCTGCACCCTCTCAATTCTATCAATATCCTGCTTTAAGTAAGGGTTCCAGCAGGGAGATCCATAGTCTAAATGGGGCCTACGAAAGCTCTGTACAAGGGAATAACACATTCTTGGGTCCTTGATACAAATGAACGTTGAATCCAAGTGAGCAAAGCGTTAGCTTTCCTAGCTATCATCGTACAATGATCATTGGAAGATAGTTTATTATTAATAATTACCCCAAGATCTCGCTCTAACGGTGACACATGAAGGGGAACATTATTTAATAAATAAGTCTGCTTGGGGTTGTTCTTACCAAAATGTACAACATGGCATTTATCTGAATTGAGTGTCATCTTATTTAAGACTGCCCATTCTTCGATAGATTTTAAATCATTTCTCATGGATTCTCTATTTAATAATGTAAGAACAGAGCCACCCAGCTTGGTGTCGTCGGCAAATTTCGAGAGAACATTGTCAGTGCCAACCTGCAGGTCACTAATAAAGATGTTAAATAGGGTTGGCCCCAGCACAGATCCCTGCGGGACCCCACTGGTCACGCTCAACGCCTGAGAAAGCGTGCCATTTATTCTAACTTGCTGTTGTCTTTTATTCAACCAACCTGACACCCATTTGACTATATAGTAAGAAAAACCCATTTTTTCCATTTTGTCAAGCAGGATATCATGAGGAACTTTATCAAATGCTCTACTGTAGTCGAGAAGTATTGCATCCATAGGAATACCACTGTCCAAACCCATACTAAAATGATTATAAAAAGAGACCAAATTAGTAGTACAGGAATATCCCTGTCTAAAACCATGTTGTATAACATCAGTTGTATTACCCAGGGTAGATTCATAATCTAACAATTTCTTAGTAACTTTCTCCATGATCTTACTTATAACAGATGTTAGACTTATCGGTCGATAATTTTCTGGCTTGGAATTTTTGCCCTTCTTAAAGATTGGGATTACCGTAGCCATTGTCCAATCCTGAGGGATGACTCCTTCACATAAAGATTTGTTAAAAATAATTGAAAGGGGTTTAGTAATCGCAGCAGCTGCCTCAATTAAGAATCTGGGATTGATGTTATCTGGTCCAGGACTAGAATTAGGTTTTAGGGACAAAATTGCTTTTAGTGTATCGTCTTCAGTAATAGTATAAGAGGGAGTAACATTATTTAATTGCCTAAATAATTTAGGAACTTCTTTCTTAGTAAAAACAGAACAGAATTGCTTATTAAATGTGTCAGCTATGTCCCTATCCGTAGATATAATTGTGTTATTTACGCATAAGGGCCCCATATACCTATTATTCATTTTTTTGTTGTTGAGATAGGAAAATAATGATTTATAGCTGTCTTTAGTATGGGCCAAACAAAACTCAAGTTTCTTTTTAGATTGTAAAATAGCTTGCTTTAATAATTTTAAAGTTTTCCTATATTGAATGAATAATAATTCTTTGGTGTCTCCCTCACTGTTCTTTACACGTGAAAAAAGCCTCTGTTTATCCTTAATTAAGACTTTGATAGTTTTATTAAACCACATGGGTATTTTCTCCTTTTTATTATACTTTTTTGTAGTAGGGACGTATAAATCTTCTAAATAATAAATAGAAGATTTAAAATGATCCCAGGATTCTTCCAGGGAGAGAGGAGATAGTGTTGCATCCCAGGAAATTGAATTTATTTGATCGTTAATAGCGTTAAAGTTAGCAATATTATAATTCTTGAATTCTGTAAAGTTGGAGATATATTGACAGAATAACAAAGAAAAAGAAATTGAAAAATGATCACTTGATCCTAATGGGGCACCAACTAAAACCTTGGATATTAGACTCCCTATATTAGTAATGACTAAGTCCAAAATATTAACTCCTCGCGTAGGTTCTGTAATAATTTGTTCAAGTCCCATATCAACTATGAGTGCTATTAGGTCTTTCTCGGCCTGCACACTACCAGTTAAGGAATTCCAATTTATAGTAGGCATATTAAAGTCACCCAGTATAAGGATATTTCCTTTAGAAGCCATATCTAAGATCTCCTTGCGAAGGCATATAGAATATTCTATATTGGATGATAGGGGCCTATAACATGTCCCTACCAGCAGTTGTGGGTACCCCTTAAACTGGATATTTACCCAGATAGTTTCAATATTACTGGTAATGGGGAGTTGGAATGAGACTATGTCGTCCCTAACATAGAGGCAGACCCCGCCCCCCAACGGGCCTTGATGATCCTTGTAATATAGTTTATACCCAGGAATATGCTGGATCTAAGTAGTATCGGGATCCCACCATGTTTCAGTAATAGAAATAAGTCTGTATTTATTCAAACGGCACATAGCCTCCAGTTCAGCCATCTTAACCTGGTTTAAGGATCTAGCATTTAGACTAAGTACCTCATACTCAGTAGAATCAGTAATAGGTCTCTTTAGAGAACAGGATCTTTTTTCTCTGTTCTGGCCCCCAGTTTTGAGTTTAAAAGTTTATTGATGGCTGTTGTAATGCTTTTACCTAAGAGAGAACTACCACTACGACTGAGGTGAAGTACATCCCAGCAGAACAGTGAGTCTTTTAGGTAGAAAGTTTCCCAATGAACAAGGCAAAGAATGTCCTGCTGAAGACACCAATGTCTCAGCCAATCATTAAAGGCCTTAATCTTAGTTGTGATAACATCAGAAGCTCTGGGTACAGGAAGATTTTCTGAAAAACATACAAGACTATTTTTTTCAGCTAATACATTATTGAGTGGTACAATGTCCTGTTTAAGCTCATCCAGGCTACCTCTATTTACATCATTAGTACCTACGTGTATTATAAACAATTGGTTTTCACCAGCCCCCTTTAGTATATTTTTCACTGTAGAAGTGATATCTGATACCCGAGCACCTCTCAAACTAGAGCAGGTACAGTTAAATTTGTCCACGTTACATATAGGGCGATCCAAATGTTTAATAATCAAATCGCCAATAACAAAGATTTGTTTGGGTGATGAGTGGAGATCCATATTGCTAGAAGTAGCTAACAAGGTAGCAGATTCGTGAGTTTGATCTCTTAATTGAAATTTATTTTGTTTAAGTGAGAGAGTTACAGTATTGCTTTCTGGCCTTTTACGGGATGGACTAAAATCTAAAGGTTCACTATGGGGGACATTTAAAGAACCATCATAGGTTGAGACAGTAGTGTCATGTTTAAGGGCATCGAATTTATTGAATAAGGGTAGGGATGGAACATTATAACAAATTTCCCCCACGTTTTGATTTGCCCTTAGGTACCACCGCCCAATTATCAGAGTTCTCTAAAGTTACAGCAGGTGTAGGAGAGGTAATAAAGTTGTTACACATAACAGAGGGTGTTATCTCATCAACCAAAGGGGGACTTGATGATAAAGACTGACCAAGCATGGAGTCAATATAGTCCTCCAGTGCTTCAATCTCAGGACTAACAGTTGTAGATGCCAATAAGTGGTTTATTTCTTCATGGAGAGTTTCAATCATTAAACATTTGTTACATACGTAGTTAGTAATCTGGGGACCAACAGCATACATTGAACATGACAAACAATGATTATTTGGAACCTCCATGTTATAACTAAACTTCAGTAACCAGGCTATAGATTGCTCACATGCACATCAAAAAAACGATTACTTATTATATGAAGGACTTAATCCCTGCAGTCGCCGGACACGGCGAACCTGCGTGACAGCGGCGTGTCTCTGTCTTATCGCGCTTCACACCACGCCTGCATGCACTTGCCCTGCTCGCTGCAGGGACGAGTTTATGTATGGTCTAACTACCCGGAAGTGATCGCAGGGGTCGCGGGGTCCCTCGCAACACAAAAGCCCCCAAAGTGATGTTATTTAGCCAGAAGTGCAAGAGCCGCTCATTTGTGGCTCAAAAAACAAAAGTAGACCATTTTAAGTATATAAAAATACCAAATATAGCTGGCAGTAGTAGCTGTTTTGTTTTCTCCCTGATTGGTTTTCCAATACTGGTTCAGGATGGAAATATGTCTATAACATGTAACATGTAGTGGTGGACCACATGTCATGCAGGCACTTACTGACTTTGTGGAAAAGCAATAAACAGGTAATCACTGATGGCACAGAGATTAGTGGAAGTGGGATGGACATTGCAGTAGATGAAGCAGGATGTGCAGCCAAGACGAGAGGAAGAGATAGCATCAGTCATAGAGCAGTGGTACACAGATACCAGGACAGTGAACATGAAGAGGAGAAAAAAAGTAATATGAGGGTTTTTTTTAGGTTTTTTTTTGTTTGGTTGGTTTTTTTTTATTTGCCAGAAATCTGGACCTGGCAACCGGGAGATTTGCAAGAAACTTGGACTATTATTCCTATCCTTGTGGTCTAGAGATTCCTATTAAAAACATCCCTGTTTAGAAGTCACAGTTTAAGTTCCTAAAAGCAATTAGAAATGGTGACTTCTAATCAATGTTATACAGTATAAGCAGCAGTCAAGCCACTGGAACAAGTCAGGCAGTACACCAGATGGAATGGAGAGATGTGGCAGTGATATCTTGACCTCAGGACCGTAAGTAAAACCCAATGGATCGATACCTATTTTGAAATAAGAGGCATGTCTGCATAATTCTGCCCCAACTGACAACCATGCAACATACATTACATTTTAATTACATATACCCATCTAACACAAAGCAACATTGGACACATGCAAAGAAATCACCATAAAAAACTTGGAATGGTTCTGCTTTAAGTAGGATTGAATGGTGCCAAAGGGCCTAACAAACAATCTACAAAGCCTGAAAACAGCAGCCTTGAGTTTCCTCCTTGTTAGGTCTCATTAGTGTGTGAGACCTGTATCTCAGCCCAAGAAGAGAGGCAGCAACCATTTCATTGCAATGGTTTGAGTCCTGCATCCTGGCTAGCCCAAAACAGGAGATTGGTCATCTAAAAAGAAAAGAAACTCAGTGCAAAACCACTGAAGAAAACGGTTACCATGGAAGGATACTGTCAACCCTGGTTTCAGTCCTTTTGCATGGAGATTGCTGGGCCCTATTTTTGAAAAGAAATGTCTCCCATCCTGTACCTATAACAATAATCTTTTAAAAAATAGGATCCCATGGCCCAAATATTCAAACTGCACCCAAAAAGTGTGCAATAGCAGGAGCAAGCGCAAGTCCTTTGCGTCCATGTGCAAGAGGCGAGGTATTCAAAAACTGAGCCAGTCAAGATGCACCTACAGCTGATGACTGAATATCGCACCACCTGTGCCATAGCACAACTAGGGAGGGGAAGCTGAGCAGACCTGATGCGCCATAGTGCAACAAGGGATGTCCAGCTGAGCAGTCCAGATGCGCCATAACGCAACCAGGGACGCCCCCCAGCAGCAGTGCAGCAATGCAACTGCACAACCAGGGATGTAGGGACCCACCACCCATGCCACAGATGGGCAGAGGAACACACAGCAGAACAGACATCATCCCCCTACACCCCATGCACTGCACAACTGGGGGAGGGTTGGAATAACCACTGGCCCATGGAGACAAGCAACCAACCCACAGCTGGGCCATGGTGCCCCATCACACCCACTGGCAAGCTGTGACTGGCACACAAGGAGGGCTGACCACCCCGTGCCACACCATCCCCCCAATGCAGAGCACACCCTGCACCGTGACCCCCAGACACCCTGCCCAGGAGCAGTGTCCACCACTGCAGGAAACTCCATGCATGCCACCACCGCCACTGTGACAATGCAACCCTGTGCACCACAGAACCATGCAAGGCAGCCCCACCACGAGCACTCATCAGCAGGTGGCTGGCAGCACACAGCGATGCAACAACGGCATACACAGTGCCACCATGCACAGCCCCCCCAAGGTACAGCTGAGAGACCGACCATGCGTCGGCACATGAGGTACCCCACACGTAACAGGGCATGTCCCGGACACCACCACCAGTGGTACAGCACCCTGCACACCCTCCCAAGGACACACCCCGACCCAGCACTGGCCACAACAGCCAGCGCAGACACCCACAGTGGTGCATGGAAGTATGCACCACACCAGTTGCAACACAGTGCATGGACAAACACCCACCCATACCCAAGGGTACAACAACACAGGGACGCAGTAGCTGGGCAACCAAGTCCCCAGTGTGGGTCCATGGAAACCATGTACACACAGCCTGCAGTCCTCCATGGCACAGGAGTGCCAGCCACCCTGCGCAGGCACTGTGGACCTGTACACCACCATCATTTTCCTGGAGCACAAGTCACAGACAGTGGTGCACATCCCCTGCAACACACACAAGCCACAGCATGGAGGTGGGACAACAACCACGGAGGCCACAATGTCACCGAAGGCAGACATGCACCACACCAGTGAAAGGAGGCAACCCAGCATTGTGACAGGTACAGTGGCTGCCCTGCATGGACAGCCACCACTGACATGCCAGCAGACCGTGCAGATCACAGACATGCAAGGGTGTCAGCTGCACAGGCCATGGACGGGCTGACAGGGGCACCATGGACACAGAGCATGCACCATGGACCACTGCACACAGTCATCCAGTGCACAGAGCACAACACACACACCACAGACACTGACTGATAGCTACTTCCACACCATAGTCACTTCCCCACGGACACACACATACCCATGACTGCACCACCCCTGACGCCATGCACACCACTGAAGCTGAGCACCTATAGCCCACTGCAAATCAGAGACCACCACAGTATTCATATCAAAAATTTGTATTCAAAAATATCAAAAAGAACTATTTACAAAACTATGTACAATTGTGTGGGGGGAGGGCCACAAACAAGGTGAGGGTGGGTAAGCGGTAGGGGTGAACAAGTGGGACAGGAAAGGAGGGGTGTGAGGTGGGTCCAGAGGAGTAGGGGAAAAGCAGGGGCATAAAGATGATCAATGGGAACCCCGCTCCCCGCTCCAGCTGCTCTGCCTCCTGTTTCTTCTCCGGACCTCAAGCTGGTCAGTCCTTTGCAGGATCTCAAATGATGCCCGTGCCACATTGAGTATCTCCTGCAGTGCCTCCCATATCTCCTGCAGCTGGCGGACACCTAGGACAAGGGAGCACAGTCAATAGGTGCGAATTCACAGCCCCATACAGCCCACCCACTGTGCATGGCATACGGCCGTGGGACATGCCTCTGTGATAGTGTGTGACCACCCACAGTGATCACGTCCACAAGACCTGTCCACCCAGGTGCATACAGCCATGCGGACCGCTGCACACACCCACTGGCCAAGTCATGCACAGCACCACCGTGGCTGTTTAGTGACATGGCTATGTGGTGCAAAGGCAGTGGCACAGGCATGTACCCGGTGCACACATGGACCACCATCGACGCACTCCCAGACATGCAGTGCCACTGGACAGTGCTGACTGTAACAAGTTGCGTGCATGGCAGTGGTGTCAATGGATGGTGGCCATGCCCCACTGCCCACCCTGTTACACAGCATGCAATAGTAATCATGGAGGTATGGCACTCACCATCATCAAGCCAGTCCCTCTGGCACTGTGGACCGTCGCCCCTCCTACCAGCCCTGTTGTCCTGCTGGCACCGCATCTCCCTGGCCAGACACCTCTCTTCTGGCCCTGTGGTGCAAACATGGAGAGAGGAACATCAGTACAATCCTGTAGCAAAGTCCCCCCTGCCTCCATGTGTGGACACTCCCACCCAGCCAGACCCACCCACCCCACACCCTGATAACACCACCACAGCCAACACGGACGGTCCCTCCCCATGTTCCGGACACATACAGCCATGATACCCATAGGAAGATAAAGTGTGTGAACATAACACCTACCTGGCCGTGGCACCGTGCCCCTCCTGGCACGTGCCCGCAGGCGGGCAAGCAGGTCCGGTTCCCTCCTCCTCCTCAGGTCGCCATACCTGTGGCGGCACTGCTCTGCCATCTGCCCCCTTCCTGTGGCCTCCTCCAGGGTGTCGGCCACCTCCTCCCACACCTGGCTCCTGGACCTGTCCGGGGTGCCTCCCCAAACAGTGGGCCATAAAGTGGCTCAACAATGGCCACCAGGTTGGCCAGTTCAATTTGGGTCCACTAGGCAGCCTTCCTCCACACCATCTCACTTGCTCAGTTGGTTCAAAATGGCACTCTGCAGCGAGGCTCCACCACGTGCAGATGCTGCATGGTACAGCGCTCCCATTCCCTATCGCGCTGTCACCGAACAGCGCGATAGTGCTGCACCCATGCCTGACACATGGCGCATAGGGGGCAAAGGTCGGGCACAGGGTCAAGGGTCTGTGGCGCACAGACAGGCACAGTGCCATTGGAACCCAATGCATGTAGCGTGATTGGGTGCCTGTGTGCAACCTCCAGTAGCAGCCTACCGCGCTGTTGCCCCAGTGCGCCTATGATGCCCCAGTGCCACAGCGCCATATAGGTGAACATCGCTGTAGCGCCACTGGCACAATGGTGGCCGTGCCCTGCATTGCCTCCCATGCACAGCACCTTAGCAGCACGGCAGATGCCTGCATCAGCAACCCAGGCATGCGCAGTGAGGTGTGTACTACGCATGTCACAGAACTGCGCCCTTGGCTCAGCACGTTCAACACAATTGAGCAAAGTGCAACAGCTCGATATTTAGTTGTCATATGCAAATTAGCTAATTAGCCATTCAATGGCGCAGTACTGCAATTTGCATCCACTTAAAGTTTCGCCTCGCCTCATTTGCATGGGTTGCGCTATAAAAGTGCGACATTGGGCTGCACTGGCCATAGTCGGTTACTGCAGTCTATTGGTGAGTTGCATGCTGTTTGGGAGTGTGGACTGTGGATTTTGGGGCATGCATGGGACTGCACAGTCACAGGTAACAACTTTCATTCTCACAGGCTAAATAATGACCGAGCGAGTTGTGGGAGAGGAGGAACACAGTGGTGGGAGGAGGAGGAGGCCTAATTTCACCAAGGCTGAGACAAATGCCCTGTTTGAGGCCTACCTAGATCAGGAGCCGCTTCTCAGTGGATGGCAGGGAACACCACAGGCCCGTGCTGCTGCATGGGAGGAGGTGGTGCATGCAGTGAACCTGCATGGCAGCCACCAGTGCTCCGTGCAGGAGTGCAAGAAGAAGATGGGCACAGACAGGAGGAGGATAAAGGAGAAGGTGGCTGCCATCAGGGCAGCACGAGCTGCGACAGGTGGGGGACAGCCAGAGGTGCTACACCTGACCCCACAGGAGGAGAGGGTTGCTGGAAGCATGCAGCATTGTGCCATTGAGGGTGTTCCAGGTGGTGGCTTCCAGACGGGTGGTAGCCCGTCACGGCATGGTAGGTCATGGTCTGTCTATTGGAGGGGGGTGCAGGGTAGGTCACATGCAGTAACACGACTTTGTTTTCCCTTACAGATCCTGAGCATCTGCATGGGTCAGCGGTGGTGGGCCTGTCCACTGATGACAGTCAGATGGAGATGGAGGAGGGCCCATCCACCTCCACAGGTATATGCGGCTCAGTGCGACAGTGGGCCCGCCTGGCTGTCCAGACTGATGTTGTTGGAACAGGTGCGGAGGAGGCCCTGCCCATGTCCCAGCATGCCAGTGTCCATGGATGCTAGCATGCTGTGACTTGGGCTGGTTCCAGGTCCGTCACCGATGATGATGTCGCTAATGGCATGGGCAGTGACACATGTGTGCCACGGGATGGCCACACAGCAGGTAACATCGCGACCATGGCTGTGGGTGGTGCCGCCATGGAGGCCTGTGTATCATCACATTCCCAGCCTGTGCCTGTCAGCACCAGTGGGGCAGCACTGGTGTGTGTACAGGACAGTGGGACTGTTGCGGCCACTGCGGCAGCACCAGTGAGCCCAGGTGTGGGCTCGGTACTGCCCGTTGGGGGCATACCGCTGATGGGCCCTTCTATGGCCTCGCCCCCCTGCTGCCCGCCTTCTCACCCCCCTCATTACGGCCTCCATCTGGATGGTGTAGGCCATGTCCCTGGCGTGTTCACCCCCTGGCAGCTGTTTCTGTATTCCCCCTGCTGTCCTGGCTGCTACTTCCCCTGCACCGGGAACACCTGCCTGTGCTGGCCTCATTGCTGTGTGGTGTACTTCCCCCTTCTGCACTGTGGCTCCCCACACCTTCCCCTGTGCCTGTTGATTCCAGGTGCCCTTTCCTAGCCTGCCCTGTGTGTCACTGCTGCCCAGTGTTTCCTGCTAGACTTTGCCTTTATGTGGCTTCCCTGTAGCATTCTTGTGCCTCTCCCTTGCTCCCTTTTATTTTGGTTCATTTCCGCTATGGCGCAACTTCCACTGGCTCCCCTATTGCGCATGGCGCATGTTGTTGAATATCGCACTGCGCCATTTATGCATGGTTCCTCCCCCTTCAGTTGCGCATGCATTCATTATCATTGCGCTGTTGCTCAGCGTGATTTGGGGGTCGCAACTGCCTCCTGCTGAATATCGCAGAATGGCGCATTTTCGGACTTGCGCAGGTGCAACCCTATTGCGCATGGCTCAACTCTTTTGAATATCTGGGCCCATGTGTTTTAAACCCTGCAGATTTTGCCCCACCCCCCCCCACTGCAGCCAAGCTGAGAACTACAGTCATTAAACGTCAATCTATTTTAAGATGCGCCTTCAACACTTCTTGAGCAGGATAACCAAAACATCTGCAAATTTCATAAACACCCAGATGACCTGTTGCTCTTTTAGCTCTATAGGGTAGCTGTAATAATTATGTATATTTATCAGCTACAAAAGTTTACCAGTACTGTAGCTACTGTTTGTCTCCTCTCCTACATCATCTCTCTTCTGCAGTTATTATTGTAACCCAGGACACACCTTCAGTGAAAAATGAATGTTTTCATCCCACTGCAGTTCTTCTGTATGAAAACTTGAAATAAATAAATGATGATGAGCTGCAGTTACTAAAAACACTTTCAAATCGTACCCCTCCAACTCAAGAGACCATAGCATATTGTTTGCCTTGCTGGGCTTACACTCACAAACTGAAAATATTTTACAAAAAATAACTCTGAAAACATAGTAACTGTTGTTACCCACCCGGCCCATTCAAACAATTGCTGCTCCCTATACTTGGCTCCTTATAAAATAAGCATGGTAGGCATTTTAGCATCCAGTTGTGACTTTTACTTGTGGTTGTGACGATCGACCTAAAGGATGACGCGGATGCCCTGCCATCGAACAAATACCATCAGCAAATAGAGAAAATAAGTTGCTTAGAGAAATAAATGTTGCACCCACTATATATTTACACACAAAGCCATTTTGCTACTTAGTTTCCACACAGTGCATAGACAATTACTTATTTTGCAAGATAATTAATTTTAAAGGCATACAACAGCAAACTCTAAATGAATAGGAGTTCAAGATGTGTACTGGAATTGGAGTGCTGTCTCTAACCTTCAGTGTTACTCACAACAAAAAACAACCCAACGAGGAGGATGACCCTAAAAGACAACATCTCTGCTCAGCAACAAACAGCACGAACAACGAAAAAAATAAAAGGTTCATGTAGAGGAAAAGATCCGGCAGCTGGTTCAGCAAAGTCACTAGTCCCTATCAATGAGCATGAGTGATATGCCATGCATCAGGGTAGACAGAGCTTTGTGTCTACCCTGATGCATGGTGCATCACTCACACAAAACGACGCACTGCAAATCACTCACATAAAAGGTAACCTTAAACTTGACTGAAATGTAGATAATAGTACACGTGACCACAATAAGCACTTATAAGCTACACTTGCTGTTGCCTAAAAATAAAGGGATTAATGGCTACTACTACTACTACTACTACTGTTAGTGGTCAGACCAACGAGAGGGCCTGTTTCAGTCTGTATTCTCCTATGTTCCTTTTCTCCTGTAACTGACATCCTCACAAACCAGAGCCTTGTTTTACAGTATAAACAGCATAAGTAATAGGCAATGTTTGATCTTTCATTGGGTTTGATCATTCTTGACTAAGGGTTCCTTACCCAAAGCATCGGAGCAGTGAGTGGTGTGTGGTTATGTCTGTGCACCTCTACACCTATAGATTCTTGCATTAAAGCATTTAAAACTTAAGAATTGGAGTTCAGTACGTTTTTGCCTCCAAGTGCAGGATTTTAGACTTTCTTCATTCTTGACATCACTCATGGCTCCACCACTTGTATATCAAGTGGTCAAACAACTCAAAAAGATGTCTCTATTATCTTCAAACAGTCCATCATGTATTTTCTGTATGACACAGCTTTCAAAATTACTCCGTAAAGTGGATCGCCATTTCTTTCTTTTTAATATTCCCCCAGTGGTATTATATCTCTTATAATTCCAAAGCACTGTCTGGGATTCAAATCCAAGTACCTCAGATCACTTGATTTCTGAGCGTATGACATAAACATTACACTCCTAAATGTAGCCAGTGGGGGGGGGTTCCTGGGTGTCCAGAAACCCCCTCCTATCTTGCTTCCATTAGGCTTTTATAAACAAGTTTTTGTACACAGTGACTAAATAATGGTATTTGATTGGTGGAAGCCCACCCATTTACAAATCCTGGCTATGCTCCTGACATTACAAGTAGACCGTTGCATTTATGTTCCATACCATATCACATATAGGTAGTATACTGTAGGTACCATGTATTTTTCCTATTGGACTTTCCTCAAAGGAACATTTCCCTTTTGCAAAAATGTTATTACTTGTCTCATTTAGTAAATTTACTATTCCAACTATATACCACCATGAATCAATACTATGATAAAATTAGAACTAAAAATAAAGTATTGCAAGAAATTGATGAAAATAAATTAAAAGCAGTGCATTCCACATTGCACAAATTTTGTCAATTAAGTCTATTCTCTATAGATGAACTATTCCAACTACAAATTGCCATGGATCTTTGCTAAAATTAGAACTAAAAATACATTTTTATTTAAAAGTACACATCAGAATTAGAATTTTGTTTTTTACTTAAAGCGCAACAGCATAGTGTTTCTGTAAAGATTCCATCCCCTCTCTCCTACTTCCTAAACTTCAGGCTGATCCATTAAGGTATAAAGTCACACTGTGATGAACTCAATTTGCTGAGATCCAGGGGTTCTGTCATATGTACAGTATACCAAGCAAGTAAATCGCCACCCAAAACTGCCTACAATAGAGCTGGTCAGTGGCACTGAGGGTTCGGGTGTGAGCTTGGGGTGTGAGGGGCTGGGTGGGAAGGAGTGGATTGAGTATCCAATAGACTGCTCTCCACTCCTGGGAGGGAGAGGAAACATGGTTCTGCAATGCTAGTGACTCCCAGCAGAGGCTGGGTGCACTGCAGTTGGGAACACAACTTGGAGAAGATGGCAGTCATCCTGTGGGCAGGTGCAGGAGCATGTCCATTGTGCGCTGGATGACATTGCATGTCCACGTCTCGGGGGGGCCCAGAACAAGGAAAATGGCCCTGGCACCCAGGAAGGTGAAGGTGGGTCCAGTGGATGGCCTCCACTCTCACTGCTGGGTCTATCCCAGACGGTCTCCAAATCTCCTCCGCCTCTGGCCACTCTACTAGATTATAGATAGAGTACCAGAGCAGAAGGTGCTTCCACCTTGGGGGCTCAGAGTCAGAGAGTTGAGGGGTTGGTAGTAGGGTGAGGAGAGATCCCAGGATTAAAACTAGATCTGGGAAGACCTTAGGTGGAGTGACCACACTGAAGACAGTCCTAAGGCACTAGAAAGAGGGAGCATAAAGAAGGTTAAAAAAAACTGCTTATAATGCAGCTAGGTTGCTTTCTTGATATTTGTGTTCAGTGGAACTGCAATATTTTTGAACAGGTGTTCTTTGGGATGACTGCTTCCATGATGTTTGTTTTAACTTCTACACTACAGCAACAGCCTTTCACATGAGTGCAGCTCAGCAATACAGTGGATATACCTGAGCTGAGCTCAAATGAGTTTAGCTTATTTGAGTACAGTTCAGTTACACAGTGGATATATTCTACATGATTTGCAAGAAGGAGGCTAGTGTTCAGATCCAAAAACCTTATAGCTGTGTATTTTTAGCAAGAAATCAGGATTCAAATAATAAAAAAAAAAAAATGTATTTCATTTTAATACTATTAGTCATGATTACATCAATCCTATGCTGACTAGGTATAATACAGTACTGTGTTATGCTACCAGGCATTGTCCTACTGGTATGCTGTTTTCTTATGCCCAGTTGCATAGAAAAGCATCCTCATATTGTACCTCTGATCCCAAATGTTTGCCACTGAGGCTATTTGGCCACTGTTAATCTACTCCACTTCCCTTGGTTTTATGTGATAAGGGCGACTCAATAAGAACACTGACAGAAACAGCAAATTCAACATTGCCGAAAGTCAAAACATCAATCAAAATTACAGCAACGGTTACTTACTTTCTCTATGGTGGCAATATAAAGTACATGTTTATGTGGGGGAGCTATGCCCCCTGCACCCCCCAAACTTAATATAATCAACTCCTGGGGGGCCAACACAGGGGAAAGGAGAAAACACGGAGGGGCTACTGGGGGGACAACCTGTAGGCAGGAGAGTACAAAGCTGGGAGATCAGGGGAACAGCATTTAATTAAAAAAATATATATATTACCCCTCCAAAAAAAATGTATTTTACCAAAGCCAGACCCAAACCCAGGTCCATCAGCTCCAGGGGCAGTGACTGAAGTCATTACACCAAACAGCCAGCTCAGAACTGCTTGGCCTAACATAGCTCCATAGCCTGCTGCAGCTAGTGTAGGTGTAGCTCACTGCTACACTTGCAATATAGTAATCCTCATTATAGTTTCCCACTCTATATTCGTACCGGCAGTCAAATTGAGTCGCTAAACTTGAGTCACTCAATTTGACTCACCCACATTACGTACTACCCTTTCGTTCTCAGGGGTGAAAACAAAAACAATTAACTCTTCAGAGCTTGAGAGACATGACACAGCAGCATATGATTAAAAAATAAAGTTTAGCCCTTCATAGCTTTGGAGACCAGCCACTGCTGGATATAAAAAAAAAAAACAAAGTCAGCCTTGTGGTGCTTGTGAAACCTGCCACACCAAAATGTTTTTCAAAATAAAGTTAGCCTACCCTTCAGTTAGTGTCTCCTCTCAACAAATACCAACCCAGCGAGGAGGACAACACTAAGAGACAACATCTCTTTCATGTAACAGAAGAGACCCAGCAGCCAGGTAGGCAAATTCACTAGTCCCTATCAGTGAGGACGACTGATGTGCCATGAGTGAAGGTAGTCAGAGCTTTCTGTCTACCCTGATGCACAGCACATCACTCACACAAAATGACGCACAGAAAATCACTCACACATAAGATAACCTTAAACTTGACTGAAATGCAGAAAAGAGTACACATGATCACAACAGGTACTTACAAGCTATACTTGTTGATACCTAAAAAGAACAGGGAGATATCCTATTTTTACAAGAGACACATCTTGACATGACAGAGTCTCAGAAATGGAGAAGCTAGATTTTCAACAGGGCTTCCATGAAGTGCATGCTTCCAGAAGATGTAAGGGAGTCGTGATCCTGGTCTGGACAGGGTTTCTCTGGCAATCATGGGGATATACGCTGATTCAGAAGACTGATATATTCTAGTCACAGAATCACCACATGGGGAAACAATAACACTCAAGGCAGATGATCTTCAGGCAATGTTGGCAGAGAAGAGGGAGGACATTGTGGCAGTCACGGAAACTTGGGCTACACCACTCACAAGTGGGACCTTTTAATCCCTGGGTATAAGTTGTATAGGAGGGACAGAGGAGAGGGATAAAGGGGGAATAGTAGTAGTATACATAAGGAATGGTATAATATGTATAAGGGAGAAGGCTGAGGAGAGGAAGGCAGAAGTGCTGTGGGTGCAGTTGCATTCCAGTGGGGAGAAGAAGGAAAGACTGGGAATGGTTTACAGACCACCTAGCCAGGAGGAGGAAATTGGCAGTAATTAGGGTCCCTAATCAGGGATGTCAGTGTCAGTGGCTCAGTAGGTAGCACACTCGCCTCTGAGGCCAGGAGATCAGAGGGCCATGGGATCAGTTCACACCTGGCACTTGGGTTAATATCCCAGTACTGACACTGTAGTGCAGCAAGAGAGGGGTGCTGCACTTCTGAGGTGCAGTCTTTCAGATGAGACGTTAAACCGAGGTCCCATCTGCTGGATTGGTGGTAGTTCAGGTGGATGTTAAAGATCCCATGGCACTTATCAAAAAGAGTACGGGAAATTTTTATTGAGAAAACAAAATCAAATACAGCAAAATGAAATTAACAAAATAATCAACTGAACATAATACAGGAGGAAGGAAAACAAGGAAAATTAATTACAAACAATATATAGAAACAAATAATCAGAAAATGAAAGAGCAGGAAGTTTAACCTACCGAGTCCACATTTCTCCAAAGAAAAGTACCTACAGCTTCCCCCATGGTGCGGAATTCATAGGCATAGAGTGCATCCAATTCTTCCTGTACATGAAAAAAAACCTCCTGCAACTGTAAAGGTTTGTTTTATAACACTGTCAAGCACCGAGCCTGCCAAATATGCCATTTAAGACAGGCTAATAAAACAATCACTGTACTTTTGTGCCATTTGTTCCATTCTGCTAGAATCTGTCCTAACACCAAGATATCATAGGCAATGAGACCAAAAAGTGGTTCTCCCCACCAATGTGCCAGAGCATACCAAAAGGATTTAGTAAGAGAACATTCAAGAAATAAATGCGGCATCATCTCAAACTGCCCCTGACAAGAGGGCTCCTGAAAAACTCTGTCACATAACTGTTTATGTTTATGATTAGCCCTCACATTAAGCTTTTGATGTGCACTCAACCAGACTACATCCTGCATCTTTTGCGGAATTCTGGGTTCTATCACACTTGCTAATAAAGAAACCGTATTCACACAAGTGGGGACAGAAAAAAGGGGGTCCTCAAAATAACAAGTAGAAACAACATTAGTATAAAGAGACTTCTGCTCATGTGAAACAAACCAACTAAGCTCTACTTTCCACAATCTAATGTATTTCTACATTTGCTGAACATATAAGGGTAATTGTTTATCCACAGGATGCCACTTTCCCCGTCCCCAGGCTGTTAAAAAAGGCCGTCCCCATAGGGACATACACATGCGACCCATAACATTTTGTTCCAAATACAGAGGCCTAATTGAACTATAAAAAAAAAATACCAAAAAATTGAACAATGGGATGTATCATACCCAGTCCACTTTCTTTCCAGGGTCTGTAGGTGTGTGCCTTCTTCACTAGGTTCAAATGGCTATCCCACAGCACAGTCGTAAATCATATCCCAATTACACTGTACTGATTCTGGTGAACCAAAATATATACCAAGGAGCTTCAATTGTTTAACAACAACCGGAATATCAAAAATATGAATACTAGGGGCCGTACCTAAAGGCAGTAATGAACACTTAGAGGTATTCATTTTAATTCCAGTACCAAGTTGCACTGAATGTAAAAAACCAAGGACACATCTCCCAGATTCAATATCAGCAATAGAGCAAATACAGTCGTCCGCATAAGCCAAAACTTTAGAAAAATGATAGCCTTCTGAAGAAACAATAGCAAAAATATCTTTATCCAGCTCAATAAACCGCAGCAAGGGGTCCAAACCAAAAACAAACAACAGCGGACTCAGTGGACAGCCCTGCCATACTCCAACCTGATAAGGAACTGAGACACCCAAATGACCATTAACCATAGGTGTTACTCTGGCTGAACTATAAAGGGTTTGGACTAAATCTAAAAAATGAATAGGGATACCACGATATACTAGAATAGCCCAAAGATAATCATGGCGTATAGCGTCAAAAGCTTTTTCCTGATCTAAAGCTAACAAATAACCAAATAATTTATTCTGAAGACCTTGGTCTATCAATTCCCTGACATAAATTAAATTCTGGGAAATGTTTCTGCCAGGAACAGCACAAGATTGTGTAGAAATTAACAACTTATTGGCAATCTTTGAGAGACGGTGATTTAGAGTATTAGCCAAAATTTTGTAGTCTGAGGTTAACAAACTCAATGGTCTCCAGTTTTGCAAGAGAGCAGGATTTCCTTTTTTATATATAAAAATCATTACCCCATTTGTCATGCTAGAGGTTAATCTTTTTTCTGCCCAAACAGCTTGAAAAACAACAAGCAGCCAAGGTGCAAGAACATCCGCATACATTTTATAAAATTTATTTGGTAGACCATCTATCCCTAGTTTAGTATGTGTAGACAAATGACCTATAGCCTGATTAATTTCATCTATAGAAACAGGGGATTCTGGTACTTCAATTTTAAGAGCCGAAAGTGACGGGATTTCAATATGGTGACAAAAGGGAGAAAAGGAATCAGAATCAGGCTTTTTAAAAGTCTGAGTAACATAAGATTGAACTATAGTCAGTATACCCCTAGTATCATGAACTAATAATCCATCTGAAGACTGTAAGGCTGACATACACAAGTTTGGCAGTTCCTGATCAGAAAGATCAAAAGGGTTCACCTGCTCATGGGTACCAGTAACAACATATTTTTGTTGATGTCTATATCTTCGTTCTCGTGTTTGAAGAAAATCAAGCATTTTTGCCTTAATATCTAAAAACTGTTGGCGCTTCGTACCCTGTGAAGAACACGCCTGTGACAACAAAGTCAAATACTGAGCTCTATAACTCAGATAGGTAAGATAAGAATTCTAGGCTTTAGTCCGAGAAACCTGAAGAAAAAGAAACTTAAGATCCTGTTTTGTGTCTTCCCACCAATCCAGGGGACTATCATACAAAAAAGCTATATCCGACCTAAGTGAAAAAAAGGAATGTATCTGCGAGGACAGATCCTCATCTTGTAATAAGGACGTATTTAATTTCCAATAGGCACGTCCCATCAAAAGTTTTTGATAAAAACAATAGTCAGTTTTAGAATTAAATGGTCAGAATTCTCTAATGGTGAGGTAGAAATAGTAAAACAGGAAAGTCTCCTGAACAAAAAACAGAAATCTATCCTAGAAGAGATAGTCCCTTTATAAAAGGTATGCACTGGCTGCTGTTGCAATAAATCATAAGCATTCATCAAATTATTAGTTTGTAAAACTTGCAATGAGGCATTGGTGTCACAAAACATCTTTTGAGTCTTACGTCCCCAATCTTGAGCAGCTAATCCACAATTAAAATCACCACCCCATAAAACTAACTTTGAAGTATGTAAATATGGAGAAATACGATGAAACAAAGCTGATCTATCGGCCTTCGACTGAGGAGCATAGATATTTATAAGACGATATATGTACAATGACAAACAACAATGTCCATAAGCATAGCTCTACCAGGTAGAATATCTAAGACTTGTAAAACCTGAATAGCAATGCTAGAAAAAACAAAACACCCAGGCCATCACACACATCCTGTCCTGGTGACCAAAAAGAAGCACCCCATTGCCAATCCTTTCCTGCTTCTTTTATACTTTCCAGGGAGCCCAGTCTGGTATCTTGTAAAAGAATGATAGAACCACAATGTTCACTAAGACTGGCAAAAGTAAGATGCCGTCTTGATTGGGATTTAATACTGTTTACATTAACAGTAATAAAAGAAATGACTTTTGCCAGAGAAAAAGGAGGAAAAACCAAGAACTAGAAACATGTCATTTCCTTTTTTTCCTTTTTTTCAGTTTAGGCTTTTCTTTAACCTCTACATCTAGGGCATGATCTGGAAGAAAGGAGGCAACCGAGGAGAAATCAGATTCCACCCCGTCATCATCTCCCTCATGTTCCAATAAAGGGGCAAAAGGATTAGCAGCTATAGCTAAATCAGACTCAGGACAAGTGGAAGGGGCCACAGAACCAGTTTTGGTTGACCTAGATCGGGTAACTCTTTGGAAGGGAATATTAGTCTGCACTCCTGGCGGGGGCATATAAGGGGTCTCCTGATTACCTATAGGCACACCAGCCCAGGGAATAGCAATATCAACCAAGGGAGGAGCTCCTTGTGCAGTAGACATAGGAGAGGAAGGGGGAACAAAATCAGGGGCTGCACCCACACCAGTAGTGGAAGGGGAAAGTGGAACCGGGCATTAGTATCCATATTATCCAAGTCTGGGACCTGAATCATCTCTTCCTCAGCAAGAACAGAAGGAGTAGAAGACAGGTGAGAAACAGGGGCAGGTACATCAGGATGCAGGAGTAAATCCTGGATCTTTTAACGCTCTTTTTGCGCATTTGCAACATAGACATCTTGTTCAGCCTGAAGAGCAGGATCAGCCTAATTATGAGAAGCCCAAGAGCAAGAGCGGAAAGTGTGTCCCTGCTCATCACATAAATTACACCTCATTGGACGTCTACAATGAGCCCCTATGTGACCGAAATCCCCACAAAGCCCACATTTCTGCTGATCACACACATTGCTTAAGTGCCCCAAAGCCCCACACTTATAACAAGCCCTTGGCTGTCCCAGATAAAAGAGAACACCCCTATCCCTTACCAAAAAAAAAACAATTAGACAAATGTTTAGTTAACCAATTCTCTAAATGTAAATCAATTAAACAACGCCAACCCCCTGTCCAGAGATGTTCATCATCAAGAATGGGCTCAGGGGGACCTTTGACAGTACAGTGCTGCAGCAACCAGTAGGTTATAACGGCAACATTAACCCCTTCATTCTGAAACAGTATCGTAATTTTCTTAGAAACTGGTTTTGTCAAAGGAATAGCCAAAAAAGGTTTCCACAGAGGTGCGTTTTTCAAAACCTGGTATTGTTTCCAAAATCTGTCCAATCCTGCTGGATGCTTAAAACTAATGTCAAAAATGGTATCCCCAGGCATATGAATCAATGCATATATTTCATATGCATAAAATCGCATACTTTTTTTCAATAATTCTCGACCAATGGAAGGTCTATTGGGAACATCATCAAGTGACTCTCGAAATTTCAAACACACTGCATTACGTCTAGCAGCAGGCTCATTCAATAAACCAAAAGTAGCAGGAAACAGTTTCTCATTTACCTTATCATGCCACACAGATGAGGTATTTTCTTTTTCAGACTCAGACAAAAAAGGAGTCACAGAAGTAGATGGCTAAGATGCAAGACCTTCAGATAAGGCCTCAGAATGGGGGGGTCAGAGGGAAGTAACAGACCACCACCTTCTAATTGCCTAATGTTCTCCATTAGGTCTGGACTGGGAATAAGGGAGACAGGGGCAGATATGTTGTTAGTTAACTGTCCTGGAGGAAGTCCCGAGTCTGCAGCTGAAGAGGAAAGTACAATACCCTCTCCAGATGCCACATTCGCATCCCATGACTTCCCATCTGGGGATTTAACCCACCCCGCAGCTACCCAAGTATCAGGGGTTTCTAGGTCCCCAGTCGGCAAAGACCTAGACAGGGGAAAAGGCAGTCGCAGTCGACTGGATGAGGGGAGACATGCTTCCATGAGGAACTGCTTTTGTGATCTCTCCGCCCGAACAGCTGTTCTTCGGGGAAAGGCCTATGGTAAAAATCTCCACATTTGAGCCCAAAGAAGTCGAGCTACTTGTAGTAGCAATCTGCTCAGAATTTGCAGGAGGTAGCTGTGGAACAGCAGCAAAAGAAAGTTCAGACTCATCCTGTTCCGCAACAGCAGTGCACGAAGGAGTTTCAGGCAACCGCCCCATGGAATCCATGACTGGTGTCTCCATAGAGAATACCGGTGCAACAGGGGGACACGACCCTTCCTGTCTCTTCCGCTGGAGCTTGCTGCAGCTCCGTGAGCAAGAGGTTCCGCTGTCGTTCTAGCTCCATGAGCTTTGAACGAATACTGGCCACAGAAACAACTGACGAGGTCTCACCCTCTTCCGGGCGTACCCCTCCAAAATCAACAGCAGCAGGTAACTGCATTTCAGCCTCAACTGTAACAGATTCCATATCGACTTCCAGGACCGTCCCAATCACAGCAGCCATTGGGGGCTGAGGAGGTGATCGACTCCTCAGCCTCCCACACGTCTGGCTTGTTCCAAAGCCTCCCACACACCGAGGAGTATCACGATAGCACAGCGCCCCCTGTCAAACAGAGTAGGAGAATGTCCCCGGTGTCCTGGCCAAATTTCCCTCATTCACTAAAAAAATACCACCAACAGCTTAATCTGGTTTAAGGTCAGTTGGCATTCATCTGTATCCCCCTCCTCCTGGTCGTGCCTGAAAATAGGCAGGATTTGTCTAGTGCACTTACCCGGTCAACAAAAACTAAAATAAAAAAAGAAAAATGTCACTGGCAAAGATGAGGTGGTAATTGTGGAAGACTTTAACCTGCCCAAGGTGAACTGGAAAATCCCTGCCACAACCTGCGTCAGGAGTCAGGTAATCCTGGATATGGTGCAGAGTGGATTCCAAACACAAGGAGTTACAGTACCCACTAGGGAGAGAGCAATCCTTGATTTGGTACTGACAAATGGGGACCACATCCAGAACATCCAGGCTGAGGAGTCCTTGGCAGGGAGTGACCACCACAAGGTGTGATTCAAGCTGGACATGGAGAGGGAGAAGGTAAACATGAAGACCAAGGTCATTGACTTTAAAAGGAGGACTTTAGAAAGATGGTAGAACTGCTAAGAGGTCACTTGGCTGGCATCAGTGGAGGAATGGAAGTGGCTCAGAACTGGTCTGGCATCAAGGAAGGAATAGCAGCAGCCACAAATGAGTGTGTCAGGTTAAAGGGGGAAAACGCAAGGGCAAAAACACCCAGTTGGTTTAGCCATGAGGAAGCCTAGGCGGAAGGGACAAGAGTACTACATACAGGAAGTTCAAGAGGACCCAGAAGAATGAGGGCAGGGAGAGATACTAGAGGAAAGCCAAAGAGGAAGGAAAGCAGTCCAGCTGGCCAAGTCAAGAAGAAACTGCCGCTATCAGAAGGTGTAAAACGGGGGTGGGGGATTTTTATGTATATTACTAAAAAGGGACAAGAAAGATGGCATACTAAGGCTAAAGGAGGGAGGGGTGGGTAGAAGATAATAGGGACAAGGCAGAGGTATTGAACAAATACTTCTGTTTGCTCTTCACTAAAGAGATGGATGGCCTGGTACTGCAGGGGAGAGGAGGGGGAGGTGGGAGGAAGGATGGAAGAATTAGTGGGGACATGGAAAAGAAGGGTTTGCTGTCCCTCTGGGTACATAAATCCACAGGCCCAGATGACATCCATCTGAGAGTACTGATGGAAGTAGGAGGAAGAACTAGCAGGCCCCCTGACAGACCTGTTCAATTGTTCACTTGAGTCTAGGGTTCTACCACTGGACTGTGGAACGGCACATGTGGTGCTGCTCCATGAAAGTGGATTGAGTGATAACTCGGGCAACTACAGACCAGTCAACCTGACCTCAATCAAGTGTAAGCTCATGAAGGCCATACTTAAAGAAAGGCTGGTAGGTTACCTGGAGGAAAATGGCCTCTAGGATGAGCAACGGCACATATTCATGGCTGGAAGATCCTGCCAAACAAACTTGACTGATTTCTTTGGCTGGGTCACTAAAACAGTAAACAAAGGCCAAGTGGTTGATATCCTATACCTGGACTTCAGCAAGGCCTTTGACTCTGTGCCCCACAGATGACTGATCAAAATGCTGGAGGATCTGGAAGTAGGTGTGGTACTCATGGGATGGGTAGCCAGCTGGCTGAAAGACAGGGACCCAGAGGGTGAGAGGGGGGCTCTCAGGTTCTAGGGAATTCACCAGCAGGTCCCACAGGGCTCAGTGCTTGGGCCAGCGTTGTTTAATGTCTTCATTAATGACACTGGGAAAGCCATTAATGGAACAATCTGCCTGTTCATGTACAACACCAAACTTTGTGTGAAGGTGGATACAGCAGAAGGTATACAGGACCTAAAAAGAGGCTCTGGCCAAGCCCAAGAGGTGATCCAGAATATGAAAACTCTGGTTCAGTGCGAAGAAGTGCAAGGGCATACACATTGGAGTCAAGAACCAAAAGGCAGAATACATCCTGGTAGGGGGTCCTGGTAATCAAATCTGAGGAAGAAAAAGGCCTGGGGGTGATGATCTTTACTAACCTGAAGCACTCCGCACACTGCAGGAAGGCAGTGCCATAGCCAACAGAATGCTGGGCTGCATTGCCAGGGGGGATCAGTAGCTGGCAGGAAGAAGTTATATTGCCATCGTACAGATCACTGTTGCACACTGGTGAGGCCACAACTTGAGTTTAGTGTGCAGTACTGACATCCCTACTTGAAGAAAGACATTAACCTGATGGAGGCAGTCCAGAGGAGGGCGACTAAGATGGTTAAAGGTCAGCAGAGCAGGACATATGATTAGAGGTTGGAGGACCTGAACATGTACTCCCTGGAGGAGAGGAGGGAAAGGGGAGACATGATTAAGACCTTTAAATATTTGAAGGGCATTAACAAAGGCAGCATAAGAGCATCCCTTGGACAGTTCCCTCCCAGGGGGTTGCTGCACACCGCTGCAACAGCGGCTTCTAGTGGCGGCTCTGTGAAGGCATTCTTGGTGGCATGGGTGAACACGCACTGCCAAATGCCCCCGCCCCCAGGATGCTGCTACGTCGGTACACAAGCAGGAGGAGGTGGAGCCCCAGAAAAGGAGAAAAATGGCTGCTGCAGCTCTGGATGACAGCTTTGGGTAGGCTCCCTACATCGCCCGGCTGTGCTGTGCACCATTCCTACACCTACCCTACCTGACAAACCCAGGCCATCAGTTTGATGTTTGCCTGATTGGTCAGTAGCTCTTTGTTGAGCTTTGATAGGTGATACACAGCAGGAGTTACCATATGGTAGGTACAGGAGGCCGGCCTGAGATCCTGAAGGAGTGGGACTGCGAAAGCAAACAAAAAGGAAAAAAACAAAGTGATCAATGATAGCCTCTTCAGTCTCAGTCACAACATAAATACCAGGGGACAGTGCCTTAAGCTGGGGGGGGGTTCCAGAGAGAGTGTCTGGGAGCATTTCTTCATGGAGAGGGTGGTTGCAAGGTTGAATGAGCTCCCTGAGGAGGTGGTATCACTAGAGACAGTGGAGGGCTGCAAAAGGGAGTGAGACAGAGTAAAGGGCAGAGTCAGGGTCAAAAATGGAGTGGGTGAAAAGGTGGCAGTAGCAGCTGGTGAGACAGAGACCTTAGTTGTCACCTGGGACTCTGCAGTATGAGCAAACTCAACAGACATCCAGGCCTTATTCTGCTGGCACTTTCTGTACATTTGTATGAATGTGTGTTCTCCACCTAAAACAAACATAAATAACATTTCTTGCACAGTGTTTGACCTTTTGCCTACCAAAGGTGAAGGCGTGATAATTTGGGGAGAAGATCTAATCCTAGATCCTGTTATGGATATAACCAGTAAGACGAGAGGGTTGACCCCAGAACAAAAGTACATAAAAAGACTAACCTAGGCCATAGGGACGTCTGGTAAGCACAATACCCCACAGCTAAATAGTTTACCTGTTTTTTCTAACCCTCATACAATATATTCCCAAAACTGACTATCTGTTTACTTCCCTGGAATTGATACACAGAGTGGACTTACTAACTATACACCCACAACATATCCCAGACCATGCCCTCCTTAAACTGAGAGCTGATCTGAGATCAAACAAGAAGAATAAATTATGGAGGATAAACCCATCACTTTTACCCTCTGAACAGAATCAAATTAAAGTAGCTGACTTCATCAAAAACATGGTACAGACAAATGATAGCCCAGAGATTTTGGTGACTACTCTATGGGACACTGGAAAGGTAACCACCAGGGGTAAACTCAACTCAATGGCCACATGGGCCTGCAGACAGAGAGCCCAAAACTAGGAATCCCTAGAAAGGCAACTTTCCAAAGCAACAAAACACCATGCAGCAGGCCAGCATGATGCCTGGGAAAAAATAAAAGTTCTGAAAAGAAAATTGGTGGCCCTTAGCTCACCCCATACAGAGCATGCACTCTGAATGCCTCACCAGAGATACTATGAGAGGGGGAGGGAGGGCTGCTAAACTGCTAGCCTATCAGCTGCGGAAACAGCACACAGCAGCCCAAGTCATTCAACTAGTAGATTCAGCCTCAAATAATAAGTTATACAAAACAGAACAAATTGCACTAGCGTTTACAGTCTAATACAAAATCCTATAAGCAGCCCCCAGCACACCTACAGGGGTCCTTCAGTGAACTTTCCTAGAAGGCTTATCACTAGCAACTTTGCAGCCGGATCAAGTGCAGCACTTGATGGAGGAGATCTCAGCAGAGGAACTAGCTCAGGCGGTAGCACACCTTAAGAATGACTGATGGCTATACAACTGAAGACATTTAAAGACCAGCTCATGGGCCCTTTGAAGAAATCAATGAATGCAGTGCTCCTAACAGGTTCCTTCCCACCCACCTGGAAGGAAGCTATTATACCTGTAATACCTAAACAAGGGAAGGAGGTGGACAAAACTACTACCGGATTCATGTAATCGGAGTTCTGTCTTAATTCTTGACTATGAATCTCACTGGGATCATAGCATAGTGGATTGAACACTTTGGGCCTGATTCAGGAAGGATGAGGCAGGGCAAGCCCTGCGTCATCCATAGAGTCTGGCACAACTGCACCAAAGCCCTTTGGTACAATGCAGCCCAGTTCTCAAAGGGCTAGCTTAGTTGTGGCAGCTTCCTCATATTACGGCAGCTTGTGCCACTGCTTTGGTGCAAGCTCCATAATATGAGCCCACCAATGACGCACAGGTAGACCAGGGGGAAGCTGGTCTAAACTGTTGTGGTTGATGTAGGAGACATGCAGCTAGGGGGGTTGCAGCAGGCATCAATACTTTATCACACTTGCCACATGGTTTGATGCAATTCACCCCTTGCATCAAACCCTCTGCCACAAGCCCCTGTGCCAATCCAAATTCCTTCATGAATCAGGCCCCTCCTTCCTGAAGTGGTGAACGTAGACCAAACTATAGTCGTACTGGGGCACCAAACCCAAGACGGTATTAGGAGGATGCTCCACCTCCTAAATTATGCCCAACACCAGAAAGAGCCATCCATCCTGGTCAGGGTCAACGCTGAAAAGGCATTTGACAGTGTGGCATGGGCTTACTTGATAGCTGCCCTTGAAAAATTAGGATTCCACCAACAATTTCTACAAACCATTCAAGGTATCTATGAGATACCCCAAGCAAGAGTTAAGGCAAACCGAGTAATAGAGGAAGGGTTTTGGCTGGGAAGAGGGATGCAACAAGGGTGCCCCCATGCCCAACTTTTATTTGAACTCTACATCAAACCCCTGTTGCAAGCAATCAGAGAGCATCACCAGATCTCAGGCATCAAAATAGAAGACCAGGAACATAAGTTTAGTTTATACAGTGACAATGTCCTCCTTTGCCTCACCAACCCAGAGCAATTCCTCCCCAGAGCATACCATCTCCTGCAGGAATGTGGCCTTTTCTCCAGGAACAAAATCAACAAAACAAAACTGCAGGTCATTACAAGTACCTGTGCTCCTTCCCAAATACTAAGAGAGAGACATGCATCAAATCAAATGGGACCAAATGTCACTCAGATACTTGGGGGTCTACATCCCTAAGTACCTCTTGACTTTGTGCTAACTTAATTATAACCCTCTTACTTCACAATTGAAATCTGGCATTCAGAGGTGGTCTGCTGTTCCGCTAGAGTTTATTTAAAGAATTCAGACTATTCAAATGAATGTGCTACTGAGATTTCTCTACCTCTTTCAGACACTACAAGTAATGTCCCAGCAAAAGCATTTAAGACATGGAATACCATGGTTTCTCATTTCATTTGACTGAGAATGAGATACAGTGCCCTCATGTTGCCAAAAGAAAAAGGTGGCCTTGCCATACCTCACTAGAATGATATTACTGAACCGCACAGCTGCAAACTATATTATACTGGTGTTCACTGCACTATAAAGCAAACTGCAGTGCTCTAGAGGTGTCCCTCTCACTGGACCTTATACTACCAGACTTTCTTTACAATGAACATCTCCCCCCGACTCAAGAGGCAGGGTGTCAGAGTTGGACCTGGGAGCTTATGGTGCTATGGAGGCACATTAGCCTGAAACTACCCTTTAGACTGCTACTCCACCTAAGAAGCTGGCTGGCATCAGACCCAAAATTTAACCCAGCATGAACAGGCAATGGTTTTAAATGGTTGCAGGGATACAGGATTTACTCCCCCCAGCAATTTCTCCACAGTAGTTTAATAAAATCCTTTGCAGGAATGATGGGCCCCATATTCAGAGCCCACTGGATGCGCATACAAATTGATAGTGCCGCACAAAAAAATTGGGCTGGCTGGCTCTGATGCAATACTCAAATGGAATGCACGATCAGAACAAATTGCACATACTGTTTGAATATCAGACTGTGGATGCGTGGTGCATAGCAGGCAGAAGCCATGTATGGCGCAGCACATCCAGGGCATGGGGCTGAAGCCCGCCAATTGGGCAATACTTGGTGCATACCTAGATGGGCTGTGTCCCCCATGGGCAATATTAAGTTCAAACATGCAAATGAGCTCACTGAGCATGAATGGTGCAAAGGGGCCTCATGCATTCCCTTTATGGGCTCATTAGCATGGCTGCATCAGGCTGAATGTGCTAGGCCAGCCCCTTCCCCCTCCCCAGCCCCGATCACTGTAAGACAAACTAGTGTCATTAGCCCCTTTTCCATCATGTAGAAACACAGAAACATACATAGAAACATAGAATTTGATGGCAGATAAGGACAGCTTGGCCCACCTAGTTTGCCCATTTCCCTACCTAATGGATAAGCTGTAGATCCTAGTTAACCAACAGACTACTTCCTCCTACCCCCCACTAGAATTGCCTTATGTCTGTACCATGCATTCTTGAATTCCCCCACTGTTTTTGACTCTACGACCTCCTCAGGAAGGCTGTTCCATGCATCCACAACCCTCTCTGTGAAGAAATACTTCCTCACATTACCTCTGAGCCATCCCCACTCTATCTTCAAATTGTGCCCCCTTGTTCTTGCACATCTCTTTTTCTGAAAGATGCTACCCTCTTGGACTTTGTTGATTCCCTTGAGGTATTTGAAAGTTTCTATCATGTCCCCTCTCCCTCCTTTCCTTAAGGGTATACATATTAAGCTCCTTTAGTCTCTCTTCGTATGTCTTCTGGTGCAGACCCTCCACCATTTTGGTTGCCCTTCTCTGAACAGCCTCCACCCTGTCTATGTCTTTGCAGAGATGGGGTCTCCAGAACTGCATGCAGTACTCCAGATGGGGTCTCACCAACTGTCTGTAAAGAGGTCCAACAACTTCCAATTTTCTACTGGTGATGCCTCTCCCTATGCATCCCAGTATTCCCCCAGCCCTCCTTACTGCCTTCTCACATTGCATGCCCACCTTTAGGTCATCTGATATAACTATCTGCAGGTCCCTTTCTATTTTTGTTGTTGTCAGTATCTCACCCCCATTGTGTACTCCTCCCCTGGGTTTTTGTTTCCCAGGTGCATTACTTTGCACTTCTTTGCATTGAATCTAAGCTGCCATACATTTGACCATTCTTCCAACCTTGCCAAGTCCCTTCTCATCCTTTCCACCCCACCTTGTGTATCAACCCTGTTGCAGATCTTTGTGTTGTCTGCAAAGAGACATACTTTTCCTTCCAGTCCCTCTGCAATGTCACTTATAAAGACATTAAAAAGGACCAGTCCCAGTACTGAACCCTGTTGTACCCCACTAGTAACCCCCCCTTCTTCACTGTTGACTCTGTTTACTATTACCTTATGTGTCCTGTTGTCCAGCCAATGTTTTACCCAGGCTACCACCCTGGGGCCCACTCCCAGGCTGGCTAATTTGTTTATTAATCTTTTGTGTGGGACTGTGTCAAATGCCTTGCTAAAGTCTAGGTAGGCCATGTCCACAGCCCCTCTCTGGTCTACTACTTTGGTCACCCAGTCAAAGAAATTGATTAGATTTATCTGACATGACTTTCCTGTTGTGAATCCATGCTGTCTTGTGTCCTGTGCCCCACTGGCCTCTAGGTACTCAACAATTCTTTCCTTCAGAAGTGATTCCATCATTTTCCCTACCACTGAGGTCAAACTGACAGGTCTGTAGTTTCCTGCCTCTGTCTTGCTCCCACTTTTGTGAAGGGGAATCACATCTACCCTCCTCCAATCCTCAGGTGCCACACCATCCTCCCATGATTTGTTAAAAAGGGTAGTCAGTGGTATTACTAGTTCACCCTTTAGTTATTTTAGAACTCTGGGGTGAATCCCATCAGGTCCCATTGCTTTGTCCACCTTCAGTTTTTGGAGTTCTTTCAGAACCCTTTCTTCTGTGATAAGAATGATATCGACCCCCTATCCAGAGTACTTCTACTGACTGGATTAGGTACCCCCTATCCAGAGTACTTCTACTGACTGGATTAGGTACCCCCTATCCAGAGTACTTCTACTGACTGGATTAGGTACTTCCCCCTCCTCTTCCTTTGTGAATACTGAGCAGGAGTATTCATTCAGTATCCCTGCTTTTTCACTGCCCCTCTCTGCCCACCTATCCTCCTCTTTATTCAGCCTCAGTATCCCTCCCTTCTCTCCTTAATGTACCTATAAAAGGTTTTATCCCCCTTTTTAATTAAGTTGGCTATCTTTTCCTCGGTTTGGGCCTTTGCTATTCTGACTGTCTTCCCTGCTTCCTTCTGCTTTAACTGGTACAGTTCTCTGTCCTGCTCCTTCTGTGTTTCCTTATACTTCCTGAATGCTGTCTTCTTCTCCCTAACCTTCCCTGCCACCTCTTTTGAGAACCATGGTGTTTTTTTCTTTCATTTTTATTTATTTGCTTCACACAAAGGCTTGTTGCCTCTGTGATGGCAGTTCTGATGTTTCTCCATTTGTTGCTCCACCCCTTCTTCTTGCCTGTTTGCTAGTGCTTTTCTGAGGCACTCTACCTTTTTGACAAAATCAGCCCTCCTGAAGTTAAGTACCTTCACTTTTGTATAGCTTGAGTCTACAGTTGAGTTTATTGTGATCCACACTGTTTGGTGGTCACTTGTTCGCAGATGGCTACCCACTTCTAGATCTGAGATCCTTTTCACGTCCCTATTTGAGAATACCAGGTCTAAGACTGCTCCCTCCTGAGTGGGTTCCAACACTTGCTGTCTGATGCATGCCCACTGTAGGACATCGAGAATGGTCCTGCTCTTGGATGTGGCTGCAGCAAAGGTGCTCTAGTTAACAGCTAGCATCTTCAGGTCCCTCATCAGCAATATCTCCCCTTTCTCTGCCATCCTAAGGATGCCTTCTATTATTACTTTGTCCATTTCCACCTCCTGAGATGGGGGTCTGTATACAACCCCTGTGCAGATTGTGGTGCCATTTCCAGTCTCCAGGGTGACCCACAATGCCTCCTCTCCTCCCTGTTTACCCTTTAGTTCCATTGCTTTGATCCCTTACCTCACATAGAGAGCTACTCCTCCTCCTCTTCTTCCCTCCCTGTTCCTCCTGTAGATTGTGTACCCTGGTATGTTGACATCCCAGTCATGGTTCTCTGTGTACCATGTTTCTGTGACTGCCACAATATCCAGGCATCCCTCTTCCATCAAGGCCACCAGTTCAGGGAGCTTGTTACCTAGACTATGGGCATTGGTACTCATTACCCTCCATTTTTTGATGGCCTTACCCTTTTTTGCCCCATCCCTATCCTTACTGCCTTTGTCTCTTTCTCCATCTACTCCTGCCCTTCCCCCTATCGGCCTCTCTATCTTGGTGTTTACCTCACTAACTACCCTGATTTTCGGGGGGGGCTAGGATTTCTCTTCTCCTTTTCAGTGCAGGGTCCCCCCTCCCCAGCCCCAATCACTGTAACATAAAATATTTTCCCATGCCCTTTTTCCATAGTCCAGGGTCCCCCGTCCCCAGCCCCAGTCACCATAAATTATTTATTATCATTTATTTTTTTTTTACTCACAGGGATTGCTACTGTTTGTTGCTAACATTTCATTGCTTTATTTTTTCTCTGATTCAAATTGTTGTTGCTGGTATACCTTCTTCTGCATTATTACAAGGTGTGCCTACAGGTGTGTGCTAACAGATTACTGCTGTAATCTTCTGATTCAAATTGTCTTTTGCAAAGTATATCTTCTGTTACTGCTTTATTTTTCTCTGGAGCAAAGTGTTTCTTACAGGGTATATCTTCTCAAATTACTGTATTACAGGTGGAGCTTACATTTTGTGACTTTTATCATTGGGCTAAGCAAAATTACTGTTTGACACTGTGTTTTATTTTTTCTTGTTTGTTGAAAAGGTTTGTTGTCTCAGAGGTGTTTCAGTCTCCTTCTCACATTGAAGGAGCTAATTGCTTTTCCTCCCACAGCTCTTCCAAAGGATTAGGTGTGTATGTGGGGGTGGAGCTGGCAAACTGTCAGTAATTTCCAACAGAAAGAAGGGTTAAAAAGTCAGGTTAGTTGATATCTTGGAGGTAGAAGACTTGGTTTGCTGGCCAAGGCACCTAGCTTCACCTGAGCTCTTTCCTTCTAAGACTGCTTGAAAGGCAGAGTAGAGAAACTTACCAGAGCAAGGGAGAAGGATTAAGACTTAGTTTGGCTAAGCAGATTTACTGTGTGGTGGTGTTTTTATTTTTTACTCACAGGGATTGCTACTGTTTGTTGCTAACATTTCATTGCTTTTTTTTTCTCTGATTCAAATTGTTGTTGCTGGTATACCTTCTTCTGCATTATTACAAGGTGTGCCTACAGGTGTGTGCTAACAGATTACTGCTGTAATCTTCTGATTCAAATTGACTTTTGCAAGGTATATCTTCTGTTACTGCTTTATTTTTCTCTGGAGCAAAGTGTTTCTTACAGGGTATATCTTCTCTGAAATTATTACAGGTGGTGCTTTACAGGTTTTACAGTTTTATCTAACATTAGGATAAGCTTTCAGGGTTACTGCATTTGTTGTTGACTGATTGTTTCTGCTCTTACCTCCTTGTTCTTTCGTCCGTGGTTCTTCTTTTAGGCAGGGAAGGGCCCAGCCACCCACCCCATCCCCAACCACCCCCGCTACACTCCTTTTATAGGGTACCACAGTTGTGACATTTCCTGTGACAGAGCAGGAAGGGGCGGATCAGTGGGGCCTCCACAAGGTGATCTCATTTACAGGGCACTAGTAATTTAACTTGTTATAACAAGTTAAACAAAGCACAATTAAACCATTACTTGCATTTTTTCCTTCTAATTACTCTGACTAGGTTACAAACCCAGCAACTTATTTGTAATGGATTTCATTAACTTCAGGTACTGTGGAACAATTTTCAGAAGGACAGTCTTACAGGATTTAGGACACTGTCCTACATGCTGGGCCTTTGAGATCTTAGGTCTCAGCTCCGGGCAGCATGGGCAGAGATGGCACGCCTCAAATTTCATATTGAAGAGGAAAACATTATAAGAACCACCCGCCATTTCCCCAGCATCCAACAGAAAAACCTCGACCGCAGAGGGTAGTTGGTCAGGAGGTTGGCAGGTGGTTAGGAGGAAGCAATCAGGTGCCCCATCACTCTCTGCTCTCCAACACATTACCTCCAAAAACCATATAAACACTACAAACAGGTATCTGCCTCTATCTCTGAAATCAAATAAAGAGGCAGAAGACACTGCAGAGCAGGACACTCAGCACAGGAGCTGGCACAACAATACTCACCCAAATCAGGAACCAAAACTAAACAAGCACAAAGGAAATCCAAAAACTTCTGATCATAGGAGACTCCATGATTCGGGAGTTGATACCCATCTCCAGCCAGGGGTGATGGTCAGATGTCTCCCAGGTACATCAGCATGGAGAGACACTGACCGCATTGCTAAAATTGTTCACAAAGCAGGAGAAAACATTGATGTCCTAGTACACATAGGGACTAATCGATCTCGCCAGCCGGTCAGTTGTGGAGACCAAGGAACACCTGACTAGGCTGGGTGACAAACTATCATCTATTTCGTCTGGCATCTCCTTCTCTGAGATCCTGCCAGTCTGGGAGAAGGGAGCAGATGGACGGAAGGTCAGAGAAGGGAGATAGGGGAGCTAAACACGTGGCTCAAGGACTGGGGCCAGAAAAAGGACACAGATTTGTAGGAACTGGCAACAGTTCTGGGAGCGAAGTTCTTTAAATTTGATGGACTGCATCTGACTAAAGAGGAGTCAGTGCATTGGGGCAGAAGTTTGACGTCTTTGCAGAATATTTAAACTAGCAAATGGGGAGAGGGGTGCAGCACCCCATACGTCGAATGGGAAGAACACCCCTCCCCCCTCAGCTAGTGGGCAAACAGGAATTCAGCGTGTTTGCCGTTCATTTGCATCACCAGGTAAGAAAAAAGGTTTGTCTCCCCATACGATGCACAGGGGTAATGACAAACTTCACCCAACAACTAACACACCAAAATCTGGCCAATGGAAAATCATGTACACAAATGCTCACAGCCTGGGAAATAAGATCCCAGACCTGCAGGCAATAATGTCAGAGGCTAAACTGGACATAGTAGCAATTAGTGAGACATGGTTTACCAGTAACCACACTTGGGAGACTTCAGTACCTGGCTATGTATTGTTCAGAAGAGACCGAGGTGCAAAAGGGGGGAGGTGGCCCTGTATGTTAATGAAAATATCAAAGCTACAGAAATTCAGAATACACATAGGAGCCAGAAGAACTGTGGGTCACCCTGGAAACAGGAAATGGGACAGCCATAAGAACTGGGGTTGTCTACAGGCCCCCAGACCAGAGGGAGGACATAGACACATTACTGTTAGAAGATATACAAAACATGACAGCTAAAGGGAGGTTCTGATAATGGGAGACTTCAACATGCCAGATACAGATTGGTCAATACCAGCAGGAACATCGGCCAGAACTAGACACATAGTGGATTCCCTGCAGAGAGGGCCTCAAACAACTGGTACAGCAACCCACAAGAGACAGGGCTATCCTAGATCTAGTACTGACTAACAAAGAAGGGATCACAGATCTCCAGGTAGAAGGTCACCTGGGGCCAGTGACCATCACATGGTATGGTTCAATTTGGCTACTACATCTAAATCATCCCATTCCAAGGCAAAAATATGGGACTTCAGAGGAGCTGACTTTGATAAGATGGCCAACAGAGTTAAGCTAGCCCTGGCAAAAGAAACACAGGTGAGGAGGTACAGGCAAGTGGGCAAGCATTAAGGATACAATACTTGAAGCAACATCCCATTGTGTTAGACAGAAAAGGAAGTGTAAAGAAGAAGGAAACCACTTTGGTTCTCAAATACAGTAGCAGAAAAGGTCAGAGCCAAAAGGCTGGCCTTCAGAAAATATAAGGGAACACAGCGGGATGAAGATAGGGAGGCATACCAAACTGCCCTAAGGGAAGCAGGTAAGGCAGTAAGGCAGGCAAAGTCCCAAACAGAGGAAACACTAGCACGAACAGTAAAAGAAGGTGACAAGACTTTCTATAGATACATTAGTGAAAGGAGAAAGTCCAGAGGGGGTATTGCTAAGCTTAATGGAGAAAAGGGAGCATGTGAGGAGGAGGACCCTGTAAAGGCATCTATCCTAAATAGATACTTTTGCTCAGTATTTACTGAAGAGAAGGTAGGGCAGGGCCCACAGCTCAGCATCATGGACACAGGGGGGAGGGAGGTGAGCACTACTCCCTTCACAAAAGAAAGGGTCCTACAAGAGCTTGCTAAGCTCAGGGTGGATAAGGCAATGGGACCTGATGGCATACATCCCAGGGTACTTAAGGAGCTAAAGGAGGAACTAGCAGAGCCATTAGCAGAATTGTTTAGTGAGTCTCTGAGCACAGGAGAGGTCCCAGAAGACTGGAGAAGGGCTCATGTGATCCCACTCCACAAGAGTGGTAGCAGGGAGGAGGCGGGAACTACAGACCGTCAGTCTTACCTCAGTAGTGGGCAAGATTATGAGGCACTCCTTAAGGAAAGGATAGTGCAACACCTGGAATCCATGGGGCACAGGATCCAAGACAGCATGGGTTTACAAAGGAAGGTCCTGTCAAACTAATCTCATAGATTTCTTTGACTGGGTAACCAGACTGGTGGACCAAGGGGGAGCAGTTGATGTCGCCTACCTTGACTTCAGCAAAGCTTTTGACACTGTTCCACATAGAAGATTGATAAATAAGCTGGGTAGGCTCGGGTGGGTCAGAAGTTGGTCAACTGGGTGGCAAACTGGTTGACTGGCAGAAAACAGAGAGTGGTGGTAAATGGTATACAGTCAGAAGAGATGCATGTCACAAGTGGGGTACCTCAGGGATCAGTCCTGGGGCCAGTCCTCTTCAACATCTTCATTAGTGACCCTGCAGATGGACTAGAGGGTAAGGCTTGTCTGTTTGCAGATGACACCAAGATCTGCAACAGAGTAGATGATCCAGATGGGGTGGGCAGAATGAGAAGAGATCTGGATAAACTAGCAGAATGGTCAGAAGAGTGGCAACTGGGATTTAATGCAAAGAAGTGCAAAATCATGCACATAGGGAAGAGAAACCCTGAAGCCACTTATAGGCTGGGAGGAGTTGCTAGCAGTCACAAAGGAAGAAAGAGACTTGGGCATCATCATCACTGATACTAAAATCATCCAAGCAGACCTCTAAAGCAGTAGGTAAGGCTAGGGGTGTTAGGGTGTATTAGTAGGGGTATCACAAGTCGTAAGAGGATGATAATCCCTCTGTACAAGACATTGGTTAGGCCCCATCTGAGTACTGCGTGCAGTATTGAGGCCACACCTTCACAAGGACATTAACCAAATTGAGGCAGTCCAGAGAGGGCAACCAAAATGGTGCAGGGACTGCATCAGAAGACATATGAGGACAGATTAACGAGCTCAATATGTATACCCTTGAGCAAAGGAGGAGAGAGGTGATATGAGTCGAGACATTTAAACACCTTAAGGGCATAAACAAGGTGAAAGAGTCTAACATGTTTAAATATAAGAAAAATAGCAGGACAAGAGGACACAGCATGAGATTAGAGGGAGGCCGATTAAGGGGGAATGTGAGGAAATTCTTTTTCACAGAAAGGGTGGTAGATGCATGGAATGGCTTACCACAAGAAGTGGTGGCTATGAATACAGTGCAGGGCTTCAAACAGGCATGGGATAGGCATAAGGGAGCAATACAAATGACTACGAATAGATAGGTCACTGACAGAGCAAAGGCCGATGGCACATTTATAAGGTAGAAAAAGAAATGGGCAGACTGGATGGGCCTTGCGGTCCTTATCTGCCGTCAACTTCTATGTTTCTATGTTTCTATGTTTCTATGTAAAGACAATATCTCCCCAGCTCCACTTCCATAGTGTATTCTGACTCCGATCACTGTATGAAATAAAAAGATTCTGCTTTCCATAGTGTAGTGTCCCCCCACCCCAGTAGGCAGTAACCCCCAGCCCTTATCACCCTGCCAAGGCTAGCCACCGACTGATCTGTACATGAATGCATGCAGTAAATAGTATGCACCCATTAGTTGGAGACAGCCAATGAGCACGTGCTATTAACTGTATGCACTCAGGTACAGATCAGTTGGTGGCTGGCCATGGCAGGGTGAGGAGGGCTATGCCAGTGGCCATCACAGGTCGCGATGGGGGGTGGGGTGAGGGGTTACTGTCTAACGGGTGGGTGGACATTACACTATGGAAATGAGAATCATTTTTTATTCCATTTTACAGTGACCAGAGCTGGCGGGGGCCCTCACACTATAGAAAAGGGGCATGGGTAAATATTTTGTTTACAGTTATTGGGGCTGTGGAGGGGGGACCCTACATTATCGAAATGAGGCCAGGGACAATACTTTGTTTTACGGTGTTTCAGGCTGGGGAAGGGGAACCCTACACTATGGAAACAGGGCTAGGGCAATACTTTATTTTATGGTGCTCAGATCCAGGGAGGGGGGATCATGTGACTGGCCCTAGACAGAGCATGGGGCACCACCCTGCCCTGCGCATAGTTAAGCTGCTGGCCGTGTCTTCACCAGGGAGTGTTCAAATATTGCAATGCATGGCATATGCATGAGGGACCCCTCATTTGCATTCACGTATTGCAATATTCTGTGCAGTGGTGCAGTTAGGTTCGTGAGGCACATCAGGGGCTTCTGAATACTGCCACTCCCCCGACGGCCTTCGCAAGTATGGAGATGAGTGGGTGCATCTAGGGATGCACCGTAAATCTCATCTGAATATGTGGGCTGATGGCTGAATTTGTAATACTAGTAACAGACCATTATAGGTATCTAGAAGCAGGACAACACATTCAGCAACTAGAAAACTGACAACAGTCTCAACTAGACCATCTACATTGGTCAATTATGTCTTCTCTTCCACGACTGGGGAACTTGGATTACAGATTATAACCCACATAAAAATATCTGTGAGAACTGGAAGCAAACAGCACTGATTACCTCCGTCTGAGAAGGGAGGCAGAGGTAGGCCTTCCAATCACAGAACAGATGCAGCACAATGTATGCCTGACCCAGCACAAAGTTACCAGTGCTCCATCCTAGAGGGAAAATAGCTGACAACACATGGTCTTATTTTTCAACACTCCAGCTAAACAAACTTGCTGGCAGTATAGTGCAGAGGTTAGAGTAACGAGCTGTGAATGAGCTTGGTTCAGCAGACCTGGGTTTGATTCCCCCAACTTCCACTAGCATACTGTGTGACTCTGAGCAAGTCACTTAACCAGTCTAAAGCTCCCAGGTTGCCCCTGAAAACAGGCAGCTGTGCCTAGTGGGCCTTACCCGGTAAACAAAGAATAAATAAAAATTAAAAAAATGGATATCTAACTACGGTAACAGGGGCTTGCTGGAGAAACTGTTGTTCCACCCCACAAACCATACCTATATTATGTGGCCTTGTCCCCAGCTAGAAAGTTACTGTCATCAATACCTCACTAAATCAAAGCAATCTTTGGCCGAGATGTTCCGCTGGATCCTCAATACGTAATACTGAAAGCTACCCCCCATAGCTTAAAGACAGAAAAAAAAACTATTAAAGATTCTACTGGCAGGGTCAGAGACAGTGGTGCCAGAATGGTTTGAAAAGTGGTAGGGCCAAGGATGTTAGGGGTAAATTTTCTCCTATTAAATATATTACCGTGATAGCAAAAAGTAATAACATAGAAGTTGACGGCAGATAAGGACCGCAAGGCCCATCCAGTCTGCCCATTTCTTTTTCTACCTTATAAATGTGCTATCGGCCTTTGCTCTGTCAGTGACCTATCTATTCATAGTCATTTGTATTGCTCCCTTATGCCTATCCCATGCCTGTTTGAAGCCCTGCACTGTATTCATAGCCACCACTTTTTGTGGTAAGCTATTTCATGCATCTACCACCCTTTCGTGAAAAAGAATTTCCTCACATTCCCCTTAATCGGCCTCCTCTAATCTCATGCTGTGTCCTCTTGTCCTGCTATTTTTCTTATATTTAAACATGTTAGACTCTTTCACCTTGTTTATGCCTTAAAGTGTTTAAATGTCTCGATCATATCACCTCTCCCTCCTTTGCTCAAGGGTATACATATTGAGCTCCCTTAATCTGTCCTCATATGTCTTCTGATGCAGTCCCTGCACCATTTGGTTGCCCTTCTCTGACTGCCTCAATTTGGTTAATGTCCTTGTGAAGGTGTGGCCTCCAATACTGCACTAGTACTCCAGATGGGGCCTAACCAATGTCTTGTACAGAGGATTATTACTCCCTCTTACGACTTGTGGTACCCCTACTAATACACCCTAACACCCCCTAGTCTACCTACTGCCTTAGAGGTCTGCTTGGATGATTTTAGGTCATCAGTGATGATGATGCCCAAGTCTCTTTCTTCCTTTGTGACTGCTAGCAACTCCTCCCAGCCTATAAGTGGCTTCAGGGTTTCTCTCTCCCTATGTGCATGATTTTGCACTTCTTTGCATTAAATCCCAGTTGCCACTCTTCTGACCATTTTGCTAGTTTATCCAGATTTCTTCATTCTGCCCACCACATCTGGATCATCTACTCTGTTGCAGATCTTGGTGTCATCTGCAAACAGACAAGCCTTACCCTCTAGTCCATCTCGAGGTCACTAATGAAGATGTTGAATAGGACTGGCCCCAGGACTGATCCCTGAGTACCCCACTTGTGACTTGCATCTCTTCTGACTTTATACCATTTACCACCACTCTCTGTTTCTGCCAGTCAACCAGTTTGCCACCCAGTTGACCAACTTCTGACCACCCCGAGCCTACTCTAGCTTATTTATCAATCTTCTATGTGGAACAGTGTCAAAAGCTTTGCTGTAGTCAAGGTAGGCGACATCAACTGCTCCCCTTGGTCCACCACTCTGGTTACCCAGTCAAAGAAATCTATGAGATTAGTTTGACAGGACCTTCCTTTGTAAACCCATGCTGTCTTGGATCCCATGCCCCTATGGATTCCAGGTGTTTGCACTATCCTTTCCTAAGGAGTGCCTCCATAATCTTGCCCACTACTGAGGGTAAGACTGACTGGTCTGTAGTTCCCGCCTCCTCCTGCTACCACTCTTGTGGAGCGGGATCACATGAGCCCTTCTACAGTCTTCTGGGACCTCTCCTGTGCTCAGAGACTCACTAAACAATTCTGCTAATGGCTCTGCTAGTTCCTCCTTTAGCTCCTTAAGTACCCTGGGATGTATGCCATCAGGTCCCATTGCCTTATCCACCCTGAGGCTTAGCAAGCTCTTGTAGGACCCTTTCTTTGTGAGGAGTAGTGCTCACCTCCCTCCCCTGTGTCCATGATGTTGAGCTGTGGGCCTGCCCTACCTTCTCTTCAGTAAATACTGAGCAAAAGTATCTATTTAGGATAGATGCCTTTACAGGGTCCTCCTCTCACATGCTCCCTTTTCTCCACTAAGCTTAGCAATACCCCTCTGGACTTTCTCCTTCACTAATGTATCTATAGAAAGTCTTGTCACCTTCTTTTACTGTTCGTGCTAGTGTTTCCTCTGTTTGGGACTTTGCCTGCCTTACTGCCTTACCTGCTTCCTTAGGGCAGTTTGGTATGCCTCCCTATCTTCATCCCGCTGAGTTCCCTTATATTTCCTGAAGGCCAGCCTTTGGCTGTGACCTTTTCTGCTACTGTATTTGAGAACCAAAGTGGTTTCCTTCTTCTTTTGCACTTCCTTTCTGTCTAACACAATGGGATGTTGCTTCAAGTATTGTATCCCTACGTTGCCCACTTTGCCTGTGTACCTCCTCACCTGTGTTTCTTTTTGCCAGGGCTAGCTTAACTCTGTTGGCCATCTTATCAAAGTCAGCTCCTCTGAAGTCCCATATTTTTGCCTTGGAATGGGATGATTTAGATGTAGTAGCCAAATTGAACCATACCATGTGATGGTCACTGGCCCCAGGTGACCTTCTACCTAGGAGATCTGTGATCCTTCTTTGTTAGTCAGTACTAGATCTAGGATAGCCCTGTCTCTTGTGGGTTGCTGTACCAGTTGTTTGAGGCCCTCCCCTGCAGGGAATCCACTATGAGTCTAGTTCTGGCAGATGTTCCTGCTGGTATTGACCAATCTGTATCTGGCATGTTGAAGTCTCCCATTATCAGAACCTCCCTTTAGCTGTCATGTTTTGTATATCTTCTAACAGTAATGTGTCTATGTCCTCCCTCTGGTCTGGGCCTGTAGACAACCCCAGTTCTTATGGCTGTCCCATTTCCTGTTTCCAGGGTGACCCACAGTTCTTCTGGCTCCTTATGTATATTCTGAATTTCTGTAGCTTTGATATTTTCATTAACATACAGGGCCACTCCTCCCCCCCTTTTTGCACCTCGGACTCTTCTGAACAATACATAGCCAGGTACTGAAGTCTCCCAAGTGTGGTTACTGGTAAACCACGTCTCACTAATTGCTACTATGTCCAGTTTAGCCTCTGACATTATTGCCTGCAGGTCTGGGATCTTATTTCCCAGGCTGTGAGCATTTGTGTACATGATTTAGGGCCACTTATGAAAGTGGTAGGGCCATGGCCCTAGTGGCACCCCCTGTTCCGGCACCTATGGTCAGAGAGAATCATCACTAGGAAATGGCTAACCCCCCCTTGACCCCAAAATCACAGACTGGCATGACCTGATTGCATAGTTGTTCTAGGTGGTACAGATAATGTATAGGAAGAATCAGCAATACCAAAAATGTCTTAATATCTGAATGAGCTAGATTCTTCATTAATTGGATAGAAACCCAAACTTTGTTCCATAAATCACTCTGAAGAAGCTACTGTGAAACACTTACTGACACCTAGGAATGCCACTCCAGGAGAACCAGCTCCCTATTAACTAATGATCTAAAAGAACTGCCCTCTCCCAGATAGATGCACCCATGCTCATAATGTTTTAAAGTATGAACTGCACATGTACTATACTTTTACTAGAAGCACAGATATTGGCTGACATATAGGATGTATTACCATGATTGGGCCACTTATATGTACATGGTTCCCCCATTGCTCATTTGATAGCAAGGGGCTGAGGTATTGAAACACACATGGAAATGTCAAAATCTAATTATTGTAAGGGAAAGTACCACATATTTGCTTAATAATGCACCCAATAAATAAGCCTCTCTTGCTTTATCCCACTCACTCCACATGTCCATACCTAAGGCTGAGGATTATTCAACCTAACAATGGTCACACAAGAAAACAGACGTAGCTTGGTTAAAGGGGTATGAAGCTGAAAAAGCCCTGTCAGGTACCAAATCATAATTGTTTATTAGCCTGCGTTCTTAAGGTGGCTTATGTTACTGCTTTACTTTTCTCTGTAGCAAACTGTTTTTTGCAGGGTCTATCTTTTATGAAATTGTTGCAGGTGGTACTTACAGGGTTTACAGTTTTATCTATCATTAGGCTTAGCTTTCAGGGCTACTGCATTTGTTGTTGGTTGGTTGTTGGTCTTACCTCCTTGTTTTTTTCATCCGTGGTTCTTCTTTTTCAGCAGGGGAAGTGCCCTCCACCCACCCCCAACCACCCCATGCTACACTCCTTTTATAGAGTAGCACAGTCGTGACTTTGCCTGTAGCAAAGCAGGAAGGGGAGGATCAGAGGGTTATCCACACAGTGACCTCACTTACAGGGGTACAAGTAATTTAACTTGTTATAACAAATGATAAAAAAAAAAATCAAACTTTTGCTTTCATTTTCCTCCTTCTAATTATTCAGACCACGTTATAAACTCGGCAACTCAAGTGGAATGGATATTATTAACTGCAGGCACTGTGGGACACTTTTCAAAAGGGCAGTTATACAGGATTTAGGATGTTGTTCTACATGCTGGACCATTGGAGATCTAAGGGCTCAGCTCCAGGTAGCATGGGCAGAGACTGTGCACCTCAAATCGCATATTTCATGAGGAAATATAAGAACTGCCTGCCATTTCCCCAACATCCAACTGAAGCACCTCGACCACAGAGAGTAGTTGGTCCGAGAGGTTGCCATTTGGTTTTGAGTGGCAAATCGGGTGCCCCATCAGTCAATGTTTTCCAATGTATCGCCTCCACAAACCATATAAAAACTACAAACAGGTATCTGCCTCTATCTCCAAAATCAAACAAATGGGCAGAGAACACTGCAGAGCAGGACACTGCAGCACAGGAGCTAGCACAACAAAACTCACCCAAAACAGGGACCAAAACAAAAAAAAAAGCAACACAAAAAACACTTCTGATCAAAGGAGACTCCATGATTCGGGGATTTGATACCTACCTCCAGCTGGGGGTAATGGTCAGATGTCTCCAAGGTATATCAGTGTGGAGAGACACTGACTGCATTGCTAAAACTGTGCAGGAAGCAGGAGAAAACATCAATGTCCTGGTACACATAGGGACTAACATAGGGACTAACAATCTCTCCAGCAAGTCAGTTGTGGAGACCAGGGAACACCTGACCAGGCTGGGAGACAAACTGTCATCCATTTTGTCTGGCATCTCCTTCTCTGAGATCCTGCCAGTCTGGGGGGGTGGCGCAGACAGATGGAAGGTCAGAGAAGGGGAGAAAGGGGAGCTAAATATGCGGTTCAAGGGCTGGAGCCAGGAAAAAGGACACACATTTGTAGATAACTGGCAACAGTTTTGGGAGTGAAAGTTCTTTTTAAATTTGATGGACTGCATCTGACTAAGGATGGAGTCAGTGCATTGGGGCAGACGTTTGACGTCTTTGCAGAATATTTAAACTAGCCAATGGGGAGAGGGGTGCAGCACCTGATACATCGAACAGGAAGAACCCCCCCCCCCAGCTTGTGATCAAACAGGAGTTCAGCATGTTTGTAGTTCATTTGCATCACCAGGTAAGAAACACATCTGATTCCCCATACGACACGCAGGGGAAATGCTGGACCTTGCCCAACAACTAACGCACCAAAATCTGGCCAATGGAAAATCATGTACACAAATGCCTGCAGTCTGGGAAGCAAGATCCCAGACCTGCAGGCAACAATGACAGAGGCTAAAATGGACATAGTAGCCATTAACGAGACATGGTTCACCAGTAACCACACTTGGGAGACTTCAGTACCCAGCTATGTACTGTTCAGAAGAGACCGAGGTGCAAAAAGGTGGGGGGAGCCCTTTATGTCAATGAAAATATTAAAGCTAAAGAAATTAAGAATACACATAAGGAGCTAGAAGAACTGTGGTTCACCCTGGAAACAGGAAATGGGACAGCCACACGAACTGGGGTTGTCTACAGGCCTCCAGACTAGGGAGAGGACATAGACATATTACTGTTAGAAGATATACAAAACATGACAGCTAAAGGTGAGGCTCTGATAATGGGAGACTTCAACATGCCAGATACAGATTGGTCAATACCAGCAGAAACATCCGCCAGAACTAGACACATAGTGGATTCCCTGCAGAGAGGGCGTCAGACAACTGGTACAACAACCCACAAGAAACAGGGCTATACTAGATATAGTAATGACTAACGGGGAAAGGATCACAGAACTCCAGGTAGAAGGTCACCTGGGGCCAGTGACCATCACATGGTATGGTTCAATTTGGCCACTAGAACTAAATCATCCCATTCCAATGCAAAAATATGGGACTTCAGCAGAGCTGACTTTGATAAGATGGCCAACAGAGCTAAGCTAGCCCTGGCAAGAAGAAATACAGGTGAGGGGGTAAAGGCAAAGTGGGCAAGCATTAAGGATGCAATACTTGAACAACATCCCATTGTGTTAGGGAGAAAAGCAAGAGCAAAAGAGGAGGAAACCACTTTGGTTCTTAAAAACAGGAGCAGAAAAGGTCAGAGCCAAAAGACTGGCCTTCAGGAATATAAGGGAACGCAACAGGCTGAAGCTAGGAAGGCATACCAAACTTCCCTAAGGGAAGCAGAGAAGGCAGTAAGGCAAGCAAAGGCCCAAACCAAGGAAACACTAGCATGAACAGTAGAAAAGGGGACAAGACTTTCTATAGATACATTAGTGAAAGGAGAAAGTCCAGAAGAAGTATTGCTAAGATCAAAGGGGATAAGGGGTAGTGTGTAGAGGAGGACCAAGGAAAAGTATCTGCCCTAAATAGATACTTCTGCTCAGTATTTACTGAGAAGAAGGTAGGGCAGGGTCTACAGCTCAGCACCATGGACACAGGGGGAAGGGAGGTGTGCACAAGTCCCTTCACAAAAGAAAGGGTCCTACATGAGCTCGCTAAGCTCAGGGTGGACAAGGCAATGGGACCGAATGGCATACGTCCCAGGGTACTAAAGGAGCTAAGAGTGGAACTAACAGAGCCATTGTCAGAACTGCTTAGTGAGCCTCTGTGCATAGGAGAGGTCCCAGAAGACTGGAGAAAAGCTCATGTGATCCTGCTCCACAAGAGCAGTAGCAGGGAGGAGGCAAGGAACTATAGACCAGTCAGTATTACCTCAGTGGTAGGCAAGATTATGGAGGCACTCCATAAGGAAAGGGTAGTGCAACACCTGGAATCCATAGAAGCACAGGATCCAAGACAGCATGGGTTTACAACAGGAAGGTCCTGTCAAACTAATCGCATAGATTTCTTTGACTGGGTAACCAGGGTGGACCAAGGGGGTGCAGCTGATGTTGCCTACATTGACTTCAGCAAAGCTTTTGATACTGTTCCACATTCAAGATTGATTAATAAGATGGGTAGGCTTGGGGTGGGTCAGAAGTTGGTCAACTGGGTAGCAAAGTGGTTGGCGGGCAGAAAACAGAGAGTGGTGGTAAACAGTATACAGTCAGAAGAGATGCAAGTCACAAGTGGGGTACCTCTGGGATCAGTCCCAGGACCAAGCCTCTTCAATATCTTCATCAGTGACATTGCACATGGACTGGAGGGTAAGGTTTGTCTTTTTGCAGATGACACCAAGATCTGCAACAGAGTAGATGATCCAGATGGGGTGGGTAGAGTGAAAAGAGATCTGGATAAACTGGCAAAATGGTCAGAAGAGTGGTAACTGGGGTTTAATGCAAAGAAGTGCAAGATCATGTACATAGAGAAGAGAAACCTTGAAGACACCTATACAGTAGGTTGGAAGGGGAGTTGCTGGCAATCACAAGGGAAGAATGAGACTTGGGCATCATCATCACAGATGAGCTGAAATCATCCAAGCAGACCACTAAAGCAGTAGGTAAAGCTAGGGGGATGTTGGGATGTATTAGTAGGGGTATCACAAGTCATAAGAGGGAGGTAGTAATCCCTCTTTACAAGACTCTGGTTAGGCCCCATCTGGAGTACTGCATGCAGTACTGGAGGCCGCACCTTCACAAGAACATTAACAAAATTGAGGCAATCCAGAGAAGGGCAACCAAAATGGTGCAGGGACTGCAGTGACTGCATCAGAAAACATATGAGGACAGATTAATGGAGCTCAATATGTATACCCTACAGCAAAGGAGGGAGAGAGGCAATATGATCGAAACATTCACACACCTTAAGGGCATTAACAAGATGGAAGAGTCTAACATGTTTCAGTATAAGAAAAATAGCAGGACAAGAGGACACAGCATGAGATTAGAGGGAGGCTGATTAAGGGGTAATGTGAGGAAGTTCTTTTTCACAGAAAGGGTGGTGGATGCATGGAATAGCCTACCTCAGGAAGTGGTGGATATGAATACAGTGCAGGGCTTCAATCAGGCATGGGATAGGCATAAGGGAGCAATACAGATGAGTATGAATAGATAGACCATTGACAGAGTAAAGGCCTATGGCACATTCATAAGGTGGAAAGAAAATGGGCAGACTGGATGGGCCTTGCAGTCCTTATCTGCCATCAACTTCTATGTTTCTATGTATGTTTCAGTCTAACAACTTTTTTGCCTTACTGTAGTTACCATCCGTACAGGGTTTATATGATTGTTTTACACTGTTGAAGTTGTTATTGCGCAGTGTCACCTGTATTTGTCAAAAAGCAATAAAAATATAATTGGAAAAAAATTAAATCATCATCATCTGGTTTATTGGATAGCAGTTTGAGATAAACTGTCTCATTTGCAAATGCATCCATACACAGAACAAAGTTTCAAAACAAACATGCAATCGATGGAATATATACAAAGACAAATTGTATAAAAATACTTTAACTAGCAGTTTTAAAAATGATACAATTATTCATTTTTGGAGAGCAATTGCAAAATTGCCTTTTCTTACAGACTTGGAAAATTTCACCTACTGTACCTTGTTCATGAGGTGGGGTCCCAAAAAGGCCATGCTGAAAATTTGGCTCAGAAATATTTAAAAAGTGAAAAAGTTATGAGTAAAAGTTCAAAATGCATTGAAAATACATTAACACTTACCTTGTTTCCTCTGTTTGTGGTTGCGCTTCAAGAAGAAGGATGTCTTTTTTACTGAGTGTGGAGCTATGCCCATGGACCTTGTGTAGGTGCGTGAGGGTGTGGGTGGTGTGGGTGCTGGGTGCTGAGTGGGAGGTCAAAGTAGGGAAGGGGAGGGGTCTGAAATCAATGAGGGGCCATTTCCTTCTTTTCAGGTTAAAAAAAAAATGATCTTTGAGGAACAGTTTTCCTTTTTCCAGGGGTAGTGACAGTGGAGATTGAGCACCCAGTGTCTGCAGACTAGACTATTCAATGTCACCAGCTGTGTGTGCATGGAGGGGTGATGCATCAAACTGTGAGGGATAGGAAAGGGGCCGTCATGTACTGTGGTATTGGGGGTGGGTATCCTGATCCACTTCTTATTCAGAAGGTGGGCTTATCTCAGCCAGCACCAGGGGTGGGCATCCTGATGGTACTTTTAACAAATGTGTAATAACCAGTGAGATTGGGCACCCACCATCCATTTTTAGCTAATTAAATGTGGATTGGTAGGGAGTGAGGATACTGGTGGTGGGATTGGGCACCCACCATCCAGTAACACAACATAAAGACGTTTCTGTGTTGGCCTCTAGCACTAACCATGAGTCTGCTTGTGACTGGTTGATACTACACTTAATACTTGGTGGCTGTAAGTTTGTCATGGTTGCTTGTATATACAGCCCCCTCAATGTGAAATCATGGGGCTTAGGGAATTTCTGGATGTTGCCTCTATCTATCTAATCATGATTTTGTTTTAGTAGGAGATGTGAACCTGGATTGGTCCAAGGGTGATTCCCTGGGCCTTGAATCTTAATTAAATTATTTTAGTTTTAGTAGGACATGTGAACCTGGATTGGTCCAAGGGTGATTCTCTGGGCCTTGAATCTTTATTAAATTATTTTAGTTTATCTCAGTTTATTAATGAACCCACAAGTGTCACCACACTAATTATCACTCGACATTGGATTGAATAGTTTCTAATAACCCCCGTATGATCTCGTCATTTGGAGTTTTGGACAAAGCTATCAGTGATCACCAGGCCAATTACTGTATTTTGAACTTTAAACACCAAGGAATCCCCCACAGGTCCATCCAGTTTCCAAACTTCAAAAAGTTAATTATGATTCTTTGAAGGCTGAACTCTCGAAAATTTGATTGGTGATTTATTAATGCTATTCCTGATCCTGTATGTACTATTGATTATTTCTGTAGCCAGTTATTGATTGTGCAAGATGTTCTATTTCTGTTGCGTTCTTTGAGGGTTAGAGGCTTTATTAATCCATGGTTCTCTGAGGATATTAAGTTGAAGATCAAACAAAGGAAGCAGGCATGGGCTGCTTTCAAACACTCTTCTTCTCCATATTTATTGTTTATAGGTCCTTACGGAATAAGGTCAGTAAGTTAGTTAAACAAGCTAAAGGCCATTTTTATAGTAGTCAATTTGAGGCCTCTGCTTCTGATCCAAAGGGTTTTTGGAATGTGGTCCACTCATTGTTTTCACCCAAAGAAAAAGTTGTGATTAATATACGAAAATACGAAATTTACCAGCAGATAAAGGCTTAGAGGTCTATCAAGTCTGCTCGAATGTGCAGCTAGCATCCCTTATTCTGCAGCTGCCCCTCCCTTCCACCCTTCCCCTTCATTAACCCTCCCCCTTGTCCTGTCCCATCCTCGTTTGAAGCAGTCCACTGTTCTACTGCATACCACTTTAGCAGGTAACGCATTCTATGATGCATAATATGTTACAAACTACAGCTGGGGAGGTTACTCAGCCTTCTGATATTGCTGATTTTTTTAATTTAAAATTTTCTGACATATCTAAGTATAAACGTACAGGTCTTGATTATGCTCAGGGTTCAGTTGATGTTGTTTCTGTTTCAACCAGTTTAAATGAGAACAGACCACTGTTCTGTTTTAAGAAGGTAACTAGAACTGGAGTTTTGAAATTATTATATTTGTTACCTAATAAATATATTGTCTGTGATGGGGGTTTAGATGGGTGACTACTCAAATTGACTGCTCCCTTTATTGCTGGTCATCTATGTACTATATATAATCTGTGTCTGTCTACTCAGATACTTCCTTCAGTTTGGAAATGTGCCAGGATTGTGCTAGTCCTAAAAAAACAACATGCTGAATTTGTTGAAGATTATTGACTTATATCCATATTCAATCCTTTAAGTAACAGACTAGAAAAATTGATTGCTAACTAACTTACTGATTATCTGGATGCTAATAACATTTTGTGTGCTCAACAACATGGCTTTAGGTGCAGCCATGGGACTGGTACTGTCCTGGTCAGGTTCGCAGACACCGTCCTGCATGGGTTTGATAGAGGTGTTTTTACTGGGATGGTGTTTGTAGACCTGATCAGGGCGTTTAATCTTATAGATCATCCCTTACTTTACTTCAAGGTTAAGGAATTGGGTATCTCTGAGAATGTGGTTAACTGGATGAGAGATTATTTGGATGTAAGAACTCAATATGTCTCCATTGGCTCTGTGTGTTCTAGTAGAAGACCTATAACTTATGGTGCTCCATAGGGGTGCATTCTTGGACCCCTGTTATTTTCTTTGTTTATTAATCAGTTGTCCTTAGTTTTTAATAATTGTCAGTGTTGTCTATATGCTGATGATCTTATATTATTTTCTCAAGCCTCTTCAGTTACATGACTTACTTCTGCCTTACAATTTGATTTTTTATGTTTATTTTCTTAGTTATCTAATAACCATATGATTATGAATGTAAAAAAGACTAAGGCAATGCTTTTTGGTACGAAGCACATGCTTAGGGATAATTTGTGTATATTAATTAATGATGAGGCAATCTTATCGCTCAGGTGCATAAATTTAAATATCTTGAGTTTCTACTAGATTCTAGTATGACCCTCAGTTCCCAAGACAAGACAGTAAGTAAGATCATAAATCAGAAGATCGGGTTGCTGTATAAATTTAAACATTATTTGCCTTATGATACTCACTATGCCCTTGCTGTAGGTACTTTATTGCTTCATATTGATGATGTTTCCTCTTTGTATCTTAATTTGGGTTCTAGGGAAATTCATACTCTTACTGTTGCATTTAATAATATCTGTTGTTTCATTCTTTTAGCTCCCTTAAAGATGTATCACTGCATGTTGTATTCTTCAATTGGTTGGCTCTCTCCTAGTCTCAAATTTACATACTCTCTGGGATGTTTGGCTAACAAATCTATTTATCCTTCACCCTCTTTTCCTCTGTCTGATTTAGTTACTGTCAGACACTCTTCCACTAACCTCTGGTCCACCAGGGGTATTACTCTTGTAGTCCCTTCACATAAAAATAAATTTGGCTTGCATCCTTTTTCTACTTCTGCCTCTAATCTGTGGAATGAGTTGTCAATTTTGCTGCAATCGGCTACTACATTTTCAAGTTTTAAAGTGCATTTTAGGACGTATTTGCATTCTTTGAATGTATGTAATTGCAACATGTGATTTGGAATGTATGTATTTTTATTTTCTTTGTATGTAGATCTGTATTTGTGTTCTTTGTCTGGGTTGGTCCTGAAAAAGGGCTCTTTTGCCCAGTGTCCTTACCCAGTTAAAAAATGTAAAATAAAAAATAAATAAATAAATAAAATGTGGGTTGGGTGAAATACCACTGCCAGGACTGGGCAGTCACTGTCTGGTAAAATAGAACATGGGTTGGGGGGATTCTCATGATAGGGGGCTTGGTGGGTTAACAGTGCAAGTAAAAGTGATTACTTTCACACTGCTTTTGTCAACCAGCTGGTTTAGGGCACTGAGTTGCAGACCTGGAGACCTGGGTTTGAATCCCATCAGCCCCCACTTGCATACCATGTAATCTGAGTAAGTCACTTAACTTCCTTGTGCTCCCAGGTCACATCTGGAAACAAGCTTCAGCTTAATGTGCCTTTCCTCATCAAACAGTTTCCCTTCCCCCCCTTTCCCATTCAAACTACTTCTGTCAGCTGGCTGTCAAAATCAGTTTGAAGGAAATCGCTTTCACTCAAACTGCTAACAGAAAAAAAAAACTATCCTTAGAAAGAACAGTTACACATCATAACAGTAGATCTTTGACAGAATATCCTCCACTTTAAGGTGTGGGCCTTTAGAACTGTAAGCCATCTGTATCAGGACCATCCCAAAATTTTTGCTAGCTGGGGATCACCCATGATGATGTGCAATGTCGGCACCTATATAATTTGGGGCAGCCCCATTTCTCCTCAGTTCCGCATTGTGGATAAGCTGAGAGGGCCAATTATCATGATGAACCAGGAAATCAAGCCAATACCAGGCACCCAAGGAGAGGCACGGGACTGGAAAACACATAAGCTAGTTATGGAAACATCTAGCAAAGCTGTGGAATATCCTACCAGCGTATACCTCAGTAAGAGGTAAAGATGGTGGGTGCTCTGTGGCCCAATGGAGGAGATTATCTCAAAGATCTGCTGTTACAGTGAGGATATCTCCTCCATTGGGCCACACCTCTGGAACAACTCCCAAGCAGTACAAAGTACCCAGCGGGATGGGAAAATCTGGCATGAAATCAGGACAGAAGGCCTTGTGGAAGAGCAAGACCAACGCCAGCATGTCTGTGTGAGATGCAGTCTAGACTGTGGTGCTTAGTGAAAGTATACACTGTGCTCCATGTAGCAGCAGCACAAATGACAGCTGCAGCAACATTCTGAAAACAGAAATGGCCATACCACATGTAGAGTAGCCACACACAGCACAAAGAAGTTCCTTTTCTGTATTTCCTATAATAAAATTCAATGCAGTGAGCCAGCCATTTGGACAGACATTGTTTAGCAATAGGCATGCCCTCTTTCTCACGGACAAATGAGACAAAAAGCTGAGAGGGCTTTCTGCAGTCATTCGTATGATCAAGACAAAACTGTAGTGTTTTATGTACATCGAGCACATGGGGCAATGCCTCAGTTTTGTTAGTATGCTCAGAACAATACACTGGAAGTTCTATGGTCTGATTCAGGGTGAAGTCAGAGACCACACTGGGTAAAAAGTGTGGATTAGTATGCTATCACTACCCTCATGAAAAATCAGGTAAGGGGGCTTATGCATGAATGCCTGAAGTTCAGAATTCCTTTGGGCAGCATTTATAGCAACTAAAAAGAGAACATTCAAAGAAAGGGATTGCATCTCACAAGTCACAGCAGGCTTGGATGGAGCCAGAGTCAGTTTCTCAAGAACAAAGTTGAGGTGCCACAGCATAGCCAGTTAATGAATCTGGGGACATATGTGCAAAATACCCTTAAGGAACATATGGGACACTTCTGGTTGTGCCACCATGCATCTGTCAACAGGGGCATGGAAAACCAAAATGGCAGCCAAGTGCACCTTAAGGAATGAGTACCGTAGACTGGAGTCTGATAAAGACAGGAGGTAGGCCAATACGGTATTGACTGGCATGTAAATGGGTCTTCTGAATGGGAAGTACACCATATGAAGAAACATGTCCACTTCAGTGAGTAGGTGTGTCTCATGGAAGGCTTCCTTGCTGCCAACAAGACATTAGTTACCTGGGAAGAAACCCCAAACATTCAATGGCTATATCCTCAGGAACCATACATGCAGATACAGGGACCACAGGTCTGGATGTACCTGGGACCCCCTGTCATTGACAGGACACCTGCGGCACAGGGGCAGCCAATCAAGAGGTTCCACTGCTGGATGTTGTAGCAGGGGAAATCACATCTGGAAAGGCCAGAAGGGAGCAACTAGTATTAGGAAGGCCTGTTCTGCCCACAGTTTGAATAGAAGCCTCTGAATGTGAAGAATCAGAGGAAACACATAAAGGAACCTCCTTTTCCAGGAGCGGGACAGTGCATCTCATCAAAAAACTCCAGGCCCTATACCTTAGGAAATACACTGTGGTACACTGGCACTTGATGTTCACTTCCCTTGGGGGGAGGTATCCTCTCAACCAGAACATTGGTGCAGCCATTTAGGAAAATCCCTCTAGGGGGACCGCATATCAGGCCCTCCACCTCTTCTCATGATGGTCTCTATCAGCTGCTGGCAACTGCAGGCCATACCAGACAGGAGACTTGTGCCATGACACAAACCCAGGGCACATAATGCCAATAGGCCAGGCAGGTCCCCTTTCTAGATTGGACTGACACTGCTAGAAGGATCTCTTGCCTCTCCTGACTCTCTAGAAAAACTAGCTCTTAATTTTTGCTTTCTCCCTTTTAATACCTCCAGTGGTCATATCAACTGATTACCTGCCTGGGACCTCTTGTTCACAACAGATGATCCTGTACTCAACCCTCTCAGAGAGGAGAATGTAGTTTGAGAAAACATTAACACCCACCTGACTGCAGGGGAGGGTTACACAAGTAATCATCAACAACCCACAGCCCACTGCCCAGAGGCCTAAAGACCACATTCCAGCCATTGCAATTGAACTGAGCCCCATGCCTGGAAGGTACGGGGTCACACTGGTTGCTAAGACTGAGATCTTCCTCCTGAGCAAAAATATATCCTTTCACACAATTTGATGACTTCTATGACTTACCTTGAGATCTGTATCTCCTTTGTTCACTCCATCAAAAATCTGGGTGTTCTCCTTGACTTAGAACTCACCTTTGCTACACATATCTCTATGATCTGCGAATCTGCCAATCATCCCTGCAATATTGCATGCATCTGCCATTTCGTAGCCCCTACTCTGTTGAAACCCTTATCTATGTCTTTATCTCTTCTCACATTCACTACTGTATTCATTCTCTATGCACTTCCCAGATGCCTCCTCTCTAAACTTCACACTATTCAAAATGCAGCTGCGAGACTACTCACATAATTCAATTCAGTTTCAGTTTATTTATTGGAATGCAAGTTGAGCACAGGTCTCATTATCACTGCATTCACTACCACTGAGAAAAATGACAGCAGGTAGTCATGATAATAGGTAAAGGGGTAAATAGGGTGATAAAAATATGTGTTCCCATGATAAGGTATTTATTTAAACATTTGCAAATATTAAGCAAGATATTTTGGGTCATTGACCTACATTTGGGCACGGCAACCAACATTCACAGCTTCAGAGATCTTTGCTATGCGAACTATATGGCTTATTGAAAACATGAAAAAGAAGCAACCAGCTTTAGACAGGAATTCAGGTTCACTAAGGAACACCAACTTGGCAGAATGAAGTCAGTGTTGAGTGTGTTTAGATGTAATGAGCTATGTTAGGAAGGAGGCAGCGTTGCCTTATATCACATTGTAGCTAAGGATATACCAGTGATGGAGTTTTCTGTTTCTTAGAGATGACTAAACCAAGAGATGTTAAAGAGTGCTGTGAGAAGTGGAATAGGAAGAGCCAGTGATGTAGTGAAGGGCATTATGACACAAAGGGTCAAGTGGAGACAGTAGCATTTAGAGACAGTGCAATATAAGGCATCACTATAGTCAAGTTTGGAAAGAAAGAGAGCTGGTACTAGTTATTTTTAAATTTGACGGCTAAACAAGGTCTTGTACCTGTAAAAACAAAGCGTGACTCCATCTTTAGGTTTGAAGCAAGGCAGTTAATATGATCCTGAAATGTAAGTGTGCTATCTAAGTAGACACCTAGGTATTTATTGCACGGGGTACAACACAGGATTAAGCCGGTCACTGCTATCTGTTAACAGGGGAGGAGTGAGAGAACAGGTGGTACAATGTTTACTTTTGGAATAGAACCAATTGTGTCTTTTTAAAATTAACAAGTGTAAATTCAGTAGGGCACTCTCGGTCCTGTGGAAATCTGATTGAAAGTGGGAGATAACAGTTAAGACAGATTTGGAGAAAGACTAGAAAGTCTGACTAATGGAGGGAGATAGCAGCTGTGACAGATTTGGAGGAAGAGTAAATAGTGCCATCAGCAGAGAGCAGAATAGGAGAATTAAGAACAAAACGGGGAGAGGTCATTGATATAGAGTGGACACAGAAGAAGCCCTAGTACTGAGTCCTGTGGGATACCTTTAATAATTGTTGAGAAATTTGATCTGAGGTTAGGATGTTCGAATACATTGGGACCATCTTGAGATATAGCTTCTGAACCATAGAAGCACTTGGAAATTATGGTCAACAGAGTTAAGCACATTTTAAGGTTGAGGAATACAGCTGGGCACATCTCATTTTCAAATAAAATGAACGTCATACACAGATTTAGTAACCGCATGAGTAGTACTGCGATCCAGTCTAAATTTATTTATTTATTTCTAAAGTTTTACCAGGCAAGACGTACTGAGCTGGTAGCAGCCTGTTTCCAGATCCTGATTCATATTGGGGTCTATGCACTAATGGGCAGCATGTACGCATGTCCTGCTGCTCCGCCACTGCACTCAGGTGGGCACATGCCAGCATGCACAATTGCTGGCCACCAGAACATGTCCCCACCCCCCTGGTACACTGCTGTGTGGCAGTGGAATGTGGAGGTGCTGGGGCAGAGTTTGGCCAGCAGGTGGACATTCAGTAGGATGCCTGTCCCCAGTTCCATAGTGGATCCCCTGCGTGAAGGGGCAGGGAAGCCTGGGATGGCTCATAGCCAGCCCAGGATAAACAGTGGGTGTTTGCTTGAATGGCCACCTCCTGCCCTACCAGGTAGCTCAGTGGGCTGTGGCAGCCATGTGTGGGGGTCCTGATGCTGCCACATCCTGCTGCTAACCTTTGGGGGTCACGTAAATAGTTACAATAGGGTCCCCCTCATGTACAGTTTCAGGCTCCATCCCAGCATGCAGTGTCATTGTGCATGGGCACAGCAAGGGGCACACACCCTTGGCCTGCCCCCAGTGCAGCTCCCCATGTCCAGCCAGGGATCCAGTGTGCATGGCGCTAGCACACCAGTAGTGAATGCCACCGTTGTTCCACTGCATGGCATTCAGGTGTAGCATAACCTATGCACACCAGATGCACAGCACGTAGGCAATCCACACAATTGTGCATCGACCTCATTGTGAGAACAGCTTGTGGAAGTTCAAATAATGCAGTAGTTGGGAAGGGACAGCTCTGCTAAATGGGTCCACATCCCTCCCATCCTCCATCACTTTTACTGGCTCCCTATTGACTATCTACATCCAATATCAAAATATCATACCTGTGGGTAGAATGTTTCATTGCCTTGCCCCTTCCTGTCTCTTCAACCTCATCACTGCCTACACTCTGGACCATGCGCTCCCTTCTTTCAGCTCTACCCTGACCCTCATATTACCATCTTAACCATTAGTGGGTGGTTCTTCAGCATCTCTGCTCCTACTATCTGGAACAGATTCCCTACAACTCTGTGTTTCACTGATTCTCCTTCACTGTTCAAATCCCACCTTAAACCCTACTATCTTCCCTTGCCTATAAGTCCCAAGCTCCCAATCAGTTATCTCTGACCTGCACTCAGTGAGTCCTTAAAATATTTCTTTGATTATTTTCTTTCTTTCTTTATTTTTACAAATTTTGGACAGGAAGGCTAAGAAAGTTAATTTCAAGGTGCAACCAGGGGGGTAGGGATTGAGAGTATATAAATATACAGAAAAGAATGGGAGTAGAGCATAGTTAAACATAGACAGTGCAACCCAGGAAGTCCAGAAGTAAATCAAAGTACCAACAGTATTGAGCAGTGTAAGGGCATAGATGTTTTATTTCTGTATAGTAAAAGACACATATAGCTTGTAAATCATGTATGCACAGATGCTGTACAAGACAGACCCATACAAGCATGCATGCATGCAAGCAAACACATACACCTCACAGAATAAAATATGGATACCCAACACAATATACAAAGTCTGAACTTTTAACACAATCCGTACCTGCACTTTGGCCTCTGGAGTTAGCATGGCCTTAAAAAGTCTCATGAGTTATGATTAATAACCCTCCATTACACCCTCTTGTCACTGTTTAGTCTTAATATAGCAGGACAGTTATAGAAGAGGTGGGGGTGGCAGTGGGATGACAAAGGGGAGGAGGTGGGGCAGCTGCAAACTAGGGGTGTTGGCTGAACCCTCGAGCAGACTTGGACAGACCAGGTGGTCTGTTTCTGCTGGCACATTTATATGTTTTTATGTTTACCGTGTTCCTTTTTCCTGGATCACTAACAGTTCCATGTTCTAAAACCTACTCAGTTCTGATTTCATGCCAGATTTTGCCATCCCTACTGGGAATCAAACCCAGGCCCCCTCTCAACAACTGTCTTGTTGCTCTGCCACTGTGCTATCATTCTACATGGTGAGACAGAAGGTTTCTAGAGAGAGAGATGCATGATAACATAAACTGTATTGAGAAAGAAAAAATGTCCTGGTGCTCTACCACTGTGCTATCATGCCACACTGTGAGATGAAGGTTTTTAAACAGAAATCCAAGCTAAGAGCATAAATTGTTGTGAGAAGGAAAAAAAACTGTTCACAACTGGGAATCAAACCCAGACCCCCTCCTAACTACTATTCTGGTGATCTGCCACTGTGCTATCATTCCACATGATCAGACAGAAGGTTTCTAGTAAGAGATGCATGCTAACAACAGAAACAGTAGTGAAAAATATGTTTCACGACTGTGAATCGAACTCAGGATTCCATCTAACTACTCTGCTGGTATTCTGCCACTGTGCTATCATTCAACATGGCAAGACAGAAAAGACAGAAGGTTTCCAGAAAGAGAGATACATGCTAAGAATATAAATTGTAGTGAGAAGAAAAACTGTTCTAGAGTGGGAGTTGAACCAGACCCCCTCCCAACTACTATCCTGAAAATTGATCATTCTAAACTTGGATATAGGGAAATTCTTGTATCTCATAGACATACTCACATTTTCTGTTAAATCAATGCTCTTTTTCTGCTCATAGTTTTAATTGGTACCTATTGATTAATTACTGTGCACTTATTGTGCTTCTTATTTTTTCAGCACTCACTCCATAAACTATTCCTACAGTATACATTCTGAATGATCAATTTAAAAAAACCTGGATATTTTGAATTTATTTTAGATTAATGACCAGTGTATCCATGATGAAGGAGACATGCAAAATGTTAGCATTAGGTCAGGATACATGCTGACCTATACACTGGCTATTTCTGCTTTATAAAATTAAAAATTGTATTTTGATATATGTTGGGTGAGCTGGCCTATATTTTTCAATCTGCTATTGTCATAAAACAGGGGCTGAACATAATGCAGCCTTGATGGCCCGAAAACCCTCATCACACTTTGGAGACATCTGCACATTATTCAGATATTGTTTCTTCCTGAGTTAAATCAGGGGAGTAGCTAACTGGGCAAAGTTGGGAACACATCTCTAGTAGTAACCAACCAGACCTAAAATGACCTGACATGTTTCTTTGGTTTAGGAACAGAGCTGTTAGCTACAGCTTCTACCTAGGAAATCTCTGGCCTTACTTTTCCATTTCCCAAAATATAACCCAAACATCAGATTTCCTGCATGCCAAATGCACACTTGGTAGGATTAATGGTCAGACCTGCATTTTTGATAGACTGGATAACTGCTTGTACTGTGGGTGTTCCAGGTGGCTTTTTCAGTCTGGACTGTACACCACAACATCATCCAGGTAAGCAGCACAATAACCAATGTGAGGGGCTAGGATTACATCCCTGTACAGCAGGAATGTAGCAGATGTGCCATGTAAACAAACAGCATGGTGGTGAACTGATAGAATCCAAATGGAGTGGAAAATGTAGTTTTGTCACTGGATCCTTTAGCTAGTGGAATTTGCTAGTAACCCTTGGTGAGACTGAGGGTATTAATGTACTTGGCACTTTCCAATCTGTCCACCAAATCATGTATCCTGGGCAAGGACAGCTGTCAAATTTTGACAGTTGATTACATTTTCTAAAATCAAGGCAGATTCTTGCACCCCTTTCTCTTTTGTTTACATTCACCATTGGTAATGACCAAGCACTTCTCGGTTCTTCAATGATACCCAACTCTTTCATTTTTTTGTATTTCCTTAACCACATCTTTTCTTAACCGCTCTGGTAATCTGTATGTTTTTGGTCTGAGAGGGTGAGAATTCTCTGATCACTATTACATGCTTGACCCCTTCTGCTCAGCCTAGCACTGTAGTGAAAGTACTTTCAAATGTCTTTACCAAGTTACAAAATGATGTGGTTTGTTCTGCAGATAAGAAAACATTCACTTTTACAGCATCAGAAGTTACAGTTTGTTCCAGTCTGCCATAAGCTATATCAATATCATCTTTAGCAGTTTTTGGTAATATTAACAAAGTAATATTTGGTGTATTTTCAACCCATTCCTTCAGGAGGTTAGCATGGAATATTTTGGTAGGATTTTTCACATCGGGGGATCTCAGTCTAATAGTTAACCATACCAGTACATTTAATTACTTTTTATAGCCCTTGCCACTTCATTAACCATTTGTTTTCTGCAGTGGGTAATAGTAACAAGACCATTTCACCTGGCTCAAAAACTTTTTCTTTCACCCTATGGTCATAATACACCTTCTGCTGTTCTGGGGCTTCTTCCTGATTACTGTGGGAAATATTAATATATTTTGTCAGTTTCTTTCTCAGTGCACACATATAAGATGTAAAAGATTATTTCTGAGCAGGATTATCTCCCCATGTTTCTTTTATTACATTTAGTGACCTAGGTTGTCTACCTTACAACATTTCAAAGGGTGAAAACCCTGTTGGTGCTAGTGGCACTTCTCTGTCAGCAAAAAAGCAGGTATGGTAAGTCAGCAAAAAGCAGCTAAGTATGGGTCCCAATATTTCCCTTCACCTTTCACAAACCTTTTTATCATGCATTTTAGGGATTGATTAAAATGCTCAACAAGACCATCTGTCTGAGGGTAATAAGGGGTGGTTCTTGTGGTATTGATACCTAATAGTCGGTATAGCTTCTTCAGCAATTCAGCACCAAAATTACTACCCTGATCAGTAATAATTCCTTTAGGTATGCCCAACCTGCTGATAATTTTGGCAAGCTCTGCTGCCACTTTTTGCACTGTGACTGTAAGCATTGGAACTGCTTATGGGTATCGAGCAGCATAGTCACATACTACCAATTGATTAACCTTTTTACTTTTGTCTACGGGGCAACCATATCCACTACAATTTTCTCAAAATGCACATCTATCAAGGGTAGGGGCACCAGAGGCACGTTGTCTCTTCTAGCCACTGGAGTTAATTTCTGACATTCAGCACAAGAAACAGAAATATATAAATTGTTGGCAGATAAGGACAGCTAGGCCCATCCAGTCTGCCTGTAGGCCCTATTCATTGTATGTGGCCACTGACCCTATGTGATCAATGGCTTTTCATCACTCCCTCCCCTTTCAAGCTTCCCTTGTGCCTGTCCCAGGCATGCTTAAACCCCTCTACTGTGCTTGCCCCCACTACCTCCTGTGGCAGATTATTCCAAGCATCAACTACCCTTTCTGTGTAGAAAAACTTCCTCACATTACCTCTTAATCTACTCCCTTCCAGTTTTATATTGTGCCCCCTTGTTCTAATACTTTTTCTACATTGGAAAAGGTCCCCCACCTGCACTTGCTTATGCCCTTGAGGTACTTGAAAGTCTCTGTCATGTCCCTCCACTGTCTCCTCTCCTCCAGTGAGTACATATTGAGGTCCCTTAGTCTCTCCTCATACGTTTTGTGGTGCAAGCCCTGCACCTTCTTTGTTGCCCTTCTCTGGATAGTCTCCCCCTTATCTATGTCCTTGCGCAGGTGTGGCCTCCAGAACTGCACATGGCGAGGCCTCACCAATGTTCTATACAATGGCATCACCACCTCCCACCTCCTGCTAGTAATACCCCTGCTTATGCATCCCAGCATACCACTTGCCTTCTCTGGCACCTTTGTGCACTACTCTGATATGGCACGGGGACATAATGTCAGAGGACATCATGCTGCATGGCAAAATTGCACTTCCAATACAGTGCAATTCTTGCCATGCGGCATATCTCTTTTTTCAGTGGTGGGATCTGCACCCACATAACCCATTATGGGGGACTGCGCCCCCCCTGAACCTGCCCCAATATAGATTCTCAATTCCGGGGGAAGGTTCAAGTTGGGGAGTGCACAAAGCTTAAAAAATTAAAAAAAAAGTTTCTGGGACCAAGAATCAAACCCAGTCCCAGAAGTACTGCCTGGATTCCTTGCTGCTGTGGCTCAGTCCATTGAGCCACAGCAGCTGGTGAGTGGAATCCATTCCCAGCAGAGTTCTTATCCTCTGCCTGAGAGAGTGAGAATGGTGCAATACCACATACAGCAGTATCCGCCTTATTGCACCATTCGTTCACTGGTGCAGCGCTGTACCGGGTTAGCCATAATGTCGTACGCTATTAAGCGTGCAACATTATAACTCAGTACCCTTTGATACCTTAAGGTCATCAGAGATGATAACCCCTAGGTCCCTTTCCTCTTTGGTGACACTCAGCCCCCCTCAACCTGTAGCTCTTCCCAGGGTTCCCTCTATCCAGGTGCATTATTTTGCAGTTCTTTGCATTTAACCTCAGTTGCCACATCTCAGGCCATCTTTCAAGCTTCTCCAAGTCCTTCTTCATCTTCTGCACCACTTCTGGAGTATCCACCCTGTTGCAGATCTTGGTGTCATCTTCAAACAGGCAGATCTTTCCTTCCAGCCCCTTTGTAATGCGACTAATGAAGACATTGAACAGGACTAGTCCTGGTACTGATCCCTGTGGTACCCCACTGGTCACCCCACTCTCCCCAGATTGTACCCCATTTACCACCACCCTTTGTCTCCTGTTTGTTAATCAATTCCTAATCCAGTTCACTACCTTGTCTCCCTTGCCCAGACTACCCATCTTGTTAATCCGCCTTCTATGTGAAATGGTGTTGAAAGCTTTGCTGAAATCTAGGTAGGCGACATCTACCACCCCTCCCTGATTTATTTCCCTAGACATCCAATCAAAAAAATCTATTAGATTCATTTGACATGACCTTCCTGCTGTGAATCTGTGTTGCTTCAGATCCTGAGCACCACTGGATTCCACATTTGCCACTATCCTTTCTTTCAGCAGTGTCTCCATGATCTTTCCCACCATGGAGGTGAGGCTGACTGGCCTGTAGTTCCCCACCTCCTCCCTACTGCCACTTTTGTGCAGTGGGACTACATCTGCCCTCCTCTAGTCCTCTGGAATGACACCCATGTTGAGTGACTCTGTGGACAGGGCTGCCAGAGATGCTGCTAGTTCCCTTCACAGCTCCTTTAATATCCTCGGGTGGATGCTATCTGGCCCCATGGCCTTATCCACCTTCAACTTTGTGAGTACTTCCAGAACTCTCTCCACTGTGAATGAACTGGTATCCACTTCTATCCTCATCCCCACTGCCTCTGCAACCCAACTGTGGTCCTTGACCCTCCCCCTCCTTATTGAATACTGAGCAGAAGTATTTGTTCAGTATTTCTACCTTGTCCAGATACCCCTCCTTACACTCTCTTTCTCCCCTTTGAGCTTCACAACCCCGGTTGTTCTTCTTTCACTGACGTACCTATAAAATCCCTTATCCCCTTTGTTTGCAGACCATGCTAAGCCCTCTTCTGTCTGCACAAGAATTGCAATAGATAGCAACATCCCCATGAATCCCAGCCCAATAAAATTTGTACAACAATCTGGCAAAGGTGCAATCCCTCTCTAAGTGACCAGCCATAGGACTATCATGTGCTGTCTATAACAACTCAGTTCTATACTTCTTTGGTATGACTAATTGTTGTATCTGCTCCTGTGTCAGAGAATTAACCCAAATTCTGTACAGTAGCCCATTACATGTTTTATGCATTGGTTCACCCTGTTTTTGATTCACCCCCAGCTGTTTAAAATAACCCTGGAGAGAGAAACTTTGTTAGTTTGTTCAGAAACAAAATTGGTATCAGTTATCAGTTTAGTTTCAGCATTTTTGTACAGTATATCAACCCCTTATGTACATCAGTCTTTCAGTCTTTTGTTGCCACTGCTTTTTTCAGGCATTTTCTTTCTTCCTGGACTTTCAGATCTTGGAGCTGGGCTCAAACAAGTCTGAATCAAAGTCACTGAAAGAAAGAGCATCCCCGACATCTGAGATTTTCTTTGCCTGTGCTCTTGTTATTGCAGCTGCTGGAACAGCAGGTTTACTCCCTCTGCAATTAACTTTGCAAATCCTAGAAAGTCATTTCCAATAATCACAGGTACAAGTAACTTAGGTACTACCCCCACTTTAATTTGGTGTGACACCCATTAATATTCAGAGTCACTTGTGTGGTGGAATAGTATTGAGTGTCCCCATTGTTGCAGATGACCCCAGTACCTAGTCCTTTTGCACAGTCTTTTCTTACAACTTCAACATGCACCAGTGTTTGTCTGCTTCCTGAATCAATGCGTCCCTTCACAGTCTTGGTTCCCACTTGGGCACCTGTTGAATACTTGCCCCAATTTGCTAAGGCCAAATTTGCTCCAGTGTTACCCTCCTTATTTTTATGGCAGTTTCCTGTAATATGGCCTAGCTTATAACAGTCATAGAAAACCAAGTCTTTGGGTGCAGATTTGTTACCTCCATCACAGTTCTTATCTGATCTGGAGTTAAATCAGGAAAAGAGGGTCTTACCATTCATTGGCTGTTACTTTGCTGCTGCCACGTCTGTCTGGCCATCTGATAGTCCTCTGCCAAAGTAGCGGCTTTTTCCCCCACTTTTTGGTCAGTGATTTTTTTACCCAAAGCTTCCCATCTGTAGGAATGATGTTGATGAATTGCTCAGTTGCAGCTATAACAATGATCTATAGGATTATTTTGCCCTCTGGTTGGAGTCATTTAATGAGGAGCTCTTTGAGTCCGGTGAAGGCTTTTCGAGGGTTGTCTACTGAGTACTACTTAGGAACCAGAATCTCTGCCAGTCAGTCTCTCCTAAGATGTCATATCTTTTAAGGATTTCTCTTTACCCAAGGTCATAGTTTTTTGACTGTACAGTGTCTATATTGCTGTAGGCAAGATGGGCTTTACCTGTCACATAAGGTACCAGCCTCATTGCCCATTGCTGTTTTGTCCATTGGCAGGCTCTGGTGACCCTTTCAAACTTGTCATCATCCAAGGGACACAGCTTTGTAAGTTTAATGTCTTTTAAGTTGTTGGTCTTTTGTTGATCTGCTGAATCTGCACCAAATCCTACAGCTTTGATACCTTGCAAGGCATCCAGCCATCATTTTTTCTGTCTCTGCATCTCTGTGTCTCTTTGTAGGATAGCCCACCTTTTGAAGAAGGTAGACATACTTCCAGGTTCTGTCCTTGCCTGTTCTTCTTCCATCACTGTTGCTGGCTATACAGTCTCAGTTTGGACTTTTGTTTCTGCTTCTAGTATGGCTGGCATTCTTCTGGCAATCACTCTGGGGCTTGCTGTTGCAGGTTCATACCTTTCTTCTATGCTTCCATGGTACCAGGTCTAGTACTCATGCACAAAACTCCTGATGTAGAGTGAGGATGGCATAACTTTGCCACTTGTACTATTTTGACCCCACATTTTCAACATAGCCTTAATATGACCTCCACCTCATGAACAAGGGTGGTAGAATCTTCAAATCCTGCCAGAAAGGTGACTTTGCCAAGTGACTGTGAAATCACTTTTTGGGCCAGATTTGCAAAATGCCACTGACATTGTTCATGAGGTAGAGTCCCCATAAGGCCATACTGAAAATTTTGTGTCAAAATTTGCAAAAATGGCCAAGTTGTACATCAGAGTTTATACCTTTATTGAAATACATTGAACCACATTTACCTTAGTTTCTCATACTGTGGTCGCTGGTTCCAGCAGCAAGACGTGTCTTCGATTGGAGAGTAGATCTTCATCCAGTAATCTGTTCAGGTGAGTGAGGGTGTGTGGGGGTGTACTTGGATGTGTGGGGTGGTAACTGCTGAGTCAGAGATTGGGGTGGGGGGGTTGGATAGGCGAGAGACCATTTTCTTCTTGCAGGTTTAAAAAAACATAGAGGGACCATTTTCTTTGTTTCAGGCATGTTGGAAGGGTGGGTGGTACCACTAGACACCAGGGAATATGTTTGACTAGGGGGACAGCAATCAGAAGGGCAGAGGTGCCACTAGACACCAGGGAATATGTTTTATTTGGGGGGACAGTGATCAGAAAGTAAGGATGCCACTAGACAAAAAGAATATATGTATGCTTACGGGAACAGGAGAACAGGGATCAGAATGGTGGTGGGGCGACTAGACACTAGGGAATATCTATCATCATGGGGACAGTGACTGGAAGGTGGGGGTTGCCACTAGACAACAAGGATATTTTGTTTGCTTATGGGGACAGGGTTTGAAAGGGTGGTGGGTGCCACTGGACACCAAGGAATATCTGTCATTATGGGGACAGTGATCGAAGGGTGGGGTTTACCAGTGGACACCACAGAATGTCTGCTTAGGGGACAGGGATCAGAAGGGTGGAGGGTGCCACTAGACACCAGGGAATATCTGTCATTATGGGGACAGTGATTAGAAGGGTGGAGGGGTGCCACTGGACACCATGGAATATCTTTGCTTATGGGGACAGGGATCGGAAGGGTTGGAGGGTGCCACTAGACACTATGGAATATCTTTCATTATGGGGACAGTGAGTGGAAGTGATGGGGGTGCCACTAGATGCCAGGGCAACATTACAGTTCAAAACCCCATTGAAATACATAGAACTGCATTTACCTTAGTGTCTTATGCCCAACTGGTAAATCTCAAACTTCAAATTTTTTTTATCAATCAAACTATTGTTTGCAAACTTTTGTTTTTTTATCGATCAAATGTTTGGGTTTTTTCAGATGAACTTCCCAAAAAACATTATAGTTCAAAAACTGTATAATTTTTTTCACCAAACTATTTAAAGGCACACCCTTGCAATAGACCCCATCATCCCTGAAAAATTAATGTAAAAGTCTATACTGTCTAGGCTGCAGGTGAGAGCAAAATTCCCCATGTTAAGTACTGGGGGAAAAAGTGTTTGCTTTTTCACTATTTGACCCTCCATATCTTGAAAACTGTACAAGATGCCATCATGAAACTTTCCACATCTTGAGACTCTGACAGCCTGGTCATGCCTGCCAAATTCTGTGCTAATTCATTGAAAAATGGCAAAGTTATTAAGGTGCAAAAAGTGGGTTTAACATTAAACAGCCTGCTCTGCCCTAACTATAGTGGTGCTACCGTGCCACTGTAATGCATTTGCAAACCAAGGGATTTCAGATTCACATAAAGATCCACATATATTTTTTTAACCACAGAAACACAAAGGGAGAAAAAAGGAAGAAAGAAAAAAAGAAAGAAAGAAAGAAAGAAAGAAAGAAAGAAAGAAAGAAAGAAAGAAAGAAAGAAAGAACGAACAGAAACAGCAAGTGAAGAAAAAGCGCTAACAGGGGAGAGCTGTGGGACCATTGGAGTGGCCAGTTCCTAGGTGCCACAAGAAAAATTTGACTGCGAGGTCACGTAATGCGGGTGATGTGGTGGTAGAGCTCTCTATAGTTCCCGACCTCAGCCCTTTACAAACTAACAAATCTGCCTTTTACCACAGCTTTTCTGCTTTAAATTAATACTTACCAATTTAAGGAGCCCTACCGAATGCCATCGACCCCAGCTTCAATTGATTTGTTGCAGCAAGATGCAGTCGCAGTCCGCAATGTGGGCTGGGGAGGAGGACCAGTCTGCAGACAAGGAGGCCAAGCACTGTTGTCAGAGTTCATCACCACTACAACCCACTGCAGAGGCCCAGAAAGGCAATCAGCAGTGGCAAATCACTACGGACTAATCTGAAATAAAAACAGCAGTACTGCAACTACTGGAGCAAATGGTCAAGATTAAGCCTACACCGAAAGCCCTAGCCACTAGAGTGACTGATGCTGAGGTCCATATTTCCTTGCTGGAGGATTACAGTACAAAAATGGAGCCTGAGATTATCCAGTTACGCTGATCACTACACTCCTTGGAAGCTAAAGTAGACAATTTGGCATGGAGGAATTGGCGAAATAATTTGGTTATATTGAGCTTACTTGAAGATGAAGAAGGGCTGAATGCAGTGGAATTGATCCACAAATTGTGTGCCATAATAATGGGGCCCTCACCTAACGGCCCTGTCTACATAGTGGAACGGGCACATAGGTCACTACGAGCAAAACCCTTGCCTGAAGAACCTCCTAGGTCACTGATCTTTAAGTTGTTAAATTTCCTAGACTGGGATCATATTCTAAAGAAATCTCGCAGTCTGGACAGCATACAATGAGCTGGAAAAAAGATTAGGATTGTGCCCGACTTAACCTTCAAAGTCCGTCAGGCTAGATCCACTTATTGCCCTATTCTGAGCAAATTGTGGGCCGCGCAGGTGAAACACAGACTTCTGCACCCTGCCAAATTGGAAATCTTGCTGGATTCTGGAAAAAGACATTTTGATTCAGCAGATCAAGCACTTGGAGAGCTAATAAAGCTCTTCCCCAACCTCTTTGGACCAAAAACCTGAATAAAACCCCTGCAAGTTACCTTCAGTCTGGATGGGTAGCAGCAACTAGAACATCCTAAATGCATGCTTTGTGTTATATCAGATGTATGATTAGTTTGCAGCTAGCCTGAGATTGTGGACAGTGGGCAATCTACATTATGGCTTATTTTAATATCTGTAGGAAGCTATTACAAGAAGATTCTAACTAATCAGTTTTACTTATAACTAAGGGGTTACTCCTTACCTATTAGTTTTGTTCTTTTGAAGAGCTCCACCTGCTGGCTAAACAGCATATATATTTCCTATGGTACCTCTATTGGAGCAAACAGGATTCTTTAGATTTCATTAAATGTTGGCTTCTTACCTCTTTTTTTTACTATTAAAATAAGGGCTCTGCATTAAGATTTTTACTTTTAAAGGCAGGGGATACTTATTAGCCCAGAGTCAGTAAGCACCTCTTTTGATTTAATTTGGTATTACATCCTTGGCTGGCCACATTAGCTAATGCAGTTTGCTGGAATCAGCATTCGTTAGAGGCACTTTTGTTCCATGCCTTTATATGAATTACAGGTGTCCTCACATATTCTTCCTTCACTCCATTATATATTGGAGCCGTCTGGAGTAGAACAGCGAAACAGTCTAGGGAGGTCAAATCATGGAAAGCCATGTGTACAAATGCCAGGAGCCTTAGCAACAAGATGGAAGATCTGGAGGCTGTCGTGGTGCAGTCAGAGCTGGACATTGTGGCCATCACTGAAACCTGGTGTAATGATAACCATGACTGGGAGATGGCCATACCTGGCTACAACATATTCAGAAGAGGCAGAGCAGGCAGGAAGGGAGGAGGAGTGGCACTGTGATGAAAATGACATAAGGGCCACAGATATCAGGAGGAACAAAATGGGGAGAGATACTGTGGGTTAGCTGGAAAGGAAAATGTGGACAGCCATCCGCTCAGGTGTGGTCTATAGACCACCAGCCCAGAGAAGAAACAGATAGGAGTTGATGCTAGCCATCCAAAGGATGGCAGACAAGGGTGAGGCAGTACTGGTTGGAGACTTCAACATTCCAGAGGTAGACTGAGCATCCCGGCAGCAGCATCAACTAGAGCAGATTTATCCTGGACTCCTTCAGGGTGCCTTCCTCAAGCAACTGGTCATGGAACCAACTTGGCAGAAGGCAATACTGGACCTTGTGCTCACAAACAGGGACAGTGTGATGGGGTAACAGTGGGGAGCACCTGGGAAACAGTGACCACCAGTCATTGTGGTTTGAAATCACAGAAAGAGCAGAACCAAACCACACAAAACACGTATCCTGGATTTTAGGGGGCAGACTTTGGGAAAATGGGAGATACTTGAAAAGAGGCATTAAGGGAATGGGGCAGAAATCAGGGGTTGAGGAATGGTGGGCAGTATTAAATGGGGATTACAAGAACAACAGAATTATGCATTAGCAGGTTAGCAAAAGGAAAAGGAAGAGGAGACCATTATGGTTTTCAAAGAGGTAGCAAAGAAAGTGAAAGCCAAAAGATTGCAGTCAGGCAATACAAAAAGACACAGGCAGAAGGGATAGGAGAAGTACCAGAAGAAGCAAAGGGAGGCAGGAGGTCAGTAAGGGAAGCCAAAGCTCAGACAGAAGAACACATTGCAAAATCAGTGGGTAGAGGGACAAAACCTTTACTGGTAACATAAGTGAAAAAGAAAGGCAAAGGGAGGGATAGTGAGACTGAAGGGGAGGATGGGGCCACGTGGAGGATGACAACAGTAAAGCTGACATATTGAACAGGTATTTCTGCTCAGTCTTTACTGAGGAAGAGGAGGGTAATTGGTCTGAAGGGAGTACAAGGGGTGAGAATGGTGCAGAAATGGACACAAGTCCCTTTACGTGAGAAAGGGTCCTGAAGGAACTGGAAGTAATAAGAGTTGATAAAGCAATGGGACCAGATGGGGTGCACCCAGGGTCATTAAAGAACTAAGAGAGGTGGTGCCTGAACCTCTGGCTATCCTGTTTAGCGATCACGGAAACAGGGAGGTGCCAAAGACTGGAGGACAGCAGATGTGGTCCCTTATTCAAAGTGGGAACAAGAGGAAGCAGGAACTACAGACCAGTCAGCCTCACACCTCGGTAGTGGGGAAGATCATGAAAGCACTACTGAAGGAGAGATTGGTGGAACATCTGGCTGTCCATGGACCACAGGACCCAAGGCAGGCATGCCTCACCAGGGAGGCCATGTCAGACCCGACCTGCTGGAATTTTGACTGGGTGACTAGGGAGGTGGATCAAGGGAGTGCAGTGGACATGGCCTATCTGGACTTCAGCAAGGCCTTTGACACTGTGCCACATAGAAGACTATTACACAAACTGGGGAATATGGGTGTGGGCAGGACAGTAGTGTGACGGGTAGGTAACTGACTGGGTGGCAGGACACAGAGGGTGGTGGTAAATGGCTGTCACTCCACAGAGGGAAGAGTGACCAGTGGGGTACCACAGGGATCAGTGCTGGGACCAGTCCTATTCAACATCTTCATCAGTGACATTGCTGGGACCTAGAAGGCAGAATGTCACTGTTTGCTGATGACACAAACTCTGTAACAGAGTAGACACACCAGAGAGTGTGAGGCAGAATGAGAAGGGACCTGCAGAAACTTGAAGAATGGTCAAGGGTTTGCAGTTGAAATTCAATGCAAAGAAGTGCAAGATAATGCATATGGGGCACAAAAACCCTGGCACAATATATCAGTTGGGGGTGAGGATATAGCATGCACCAAGCAGGAAGGGATCTTGGGGTTATCATCTGATGACCTCCAAGGTAGAAACAGTGTGACAAGGCAGCAGGTAAAGCAAATAGGATGCTGGGATGCATAGACAGGGCATCACCAGCAGGAAAAGGAGGTCATAATTCCACTATACAAGACACTAGTGAGGCCCCACCTGGAGTACAGTGTACAGTTCTGGAGACCATACCTACGTAAGGACATAGACAGGGTAGAGAGGTTCAGAGGAGAGCAACAAAGATGGTTCATGGATTGCATCACAAGTCCTATGAAGACAGGTTGAAGGAGCTGAACATGTACTCCCTGGAGGAGAGGAGGGAGAGGGGGGATATGATAGAGACATACAAGTATCTTACAGGGAGGAACAGGATGCAGGAATACACTATTTCTAAGCAAAAAAGATATTCCAGGACTAGAGGGCATGGGATGAAGTTGGAGGGAGGACGATTCAGAGGAAACGTGAGGAAGAATTTCTTCACAGAACGGGTGGTGGACAAGTGGAACATCCTGCCAGAGGAAGTGGTGGGGGCTGAAACAATCACGGGATTTAAGAATGCATGTGATAGACATAAAAGAGTTCTGGAGGTCAGGGGTAAGGGGTAACAGACTTCTAGGAAAACATAAACTGAACTTACAAGCTCAAATGGGCAGACTGGGTGGGCCATAGGCCCTTATCTGCTGACACTGTCTATGTATCTATGTATTTTAGTTAGAGCCCAGTTTGTTATGAGCTTAGAGGTTACTCCAATGCTTGTTAAGCTGTGGTATCATTCTTTAACAGGGTTCAGTTAAGGGGCTACTCTCACCCGGTAATGTACCATTTAGAGCTGAGAAGTGGGCATTAGGCCTGGTTTGAGTGACTGGTATTGTACATAGTTAAAGTATTTAATGTTGATGTCTTTTTTATGTTCTAAAATTTTGTTGGGGAAGACTGGGGGGGGTACCAGTGCGCTCCTAGTCTTGCTTATGATTTACAACCAAGCTGTTTACTTAATCCATATAGCTAATTACCTTACATGCATATCTTGGAATGTTAAGGGCTGCAAAGAAAACTAAAAAATATATACATATGTTGCTCAGGCACCTGACTCACTTATCCCCACAGGTTGTCTTCTTACAAGAGACCCACCTGCTTGAATCCCAGACAGGTTATTTGACTAAATCCTGGGTGGGGAAAGCTTTTTGGGCAGGAAACAGTACTAGTCAATGAGGCATGGCTATTCTAATTTCAAAATTTCAAACCTTTACTCTGCTAGCCGAGAAGAGAGATCCTGCAGGAAGGTTTGTCTTATTGCATGGCTTTTTGGACAACTGGGGAATTGTATTGGGTTCAATATATGGACCAAACTTAGATACTCCCAACTTCTTTCCCAATTTAGCAGCAGAAATAGTCCCATATAGTCACCTGCCCATAATATTGGGAGGTGATTGGAATTTAGTTCAAATCAATGATTTGGATCGTACCTACCATACTAAAGCTGGGTTATCTCAAAGGCACTTACAGAATTTATGAACCAACTGGGCCTCCTTGATCCATGGAGGCTTCTTTATCCCTTATATGAATTATCTCTCTCAACCCTTATAAGATAATATAAGTCAATGTAACTCCCAAATAATAGTTACACATTTTATTAGTTCATAAGAACACTTCACTGACTTTTTAAAATTATAATAATATTTCCTTATTTAATAAATCAATATGACAATACTCCAAATAAACTTATTATTCATATTCAAAAGATCATTGTAACAATGCTCCAAATCTCTATCTCCCCTTTTCAATGAATATTTTAAAAAGGAACCTTGGGAAACTCAAAATCTATGATTTCATCTTAATAAACCTGGGAGGGTTTTTTATTTCAGTCTCCCTAAGCATCTGAGATATGTTACCCGTTGTAATAGTTTCACTACTTTTTGGTTGAATCATCACTATAATGGCTACTTTTGCAGAAACTGGAAAAACCACGGATAATAGATCTACAGCAATTAGCATTAATCAGGATGAAGCAACCAGAATAATGGGTTTGGTTAATAGCAAATGCCATTTGGGGCAAATTGATTCCACCAACATCCCCAAAACAATGCTTAATAGATTGGAGGCATTAAAGGAATGGCAAATAAGGTTGGATTGGCATGATGTAACCCGATTAGAATACATGAATCAGAAGAGAATACCTAGAGGTTTGAGGATGTTGGTTGAATCTCAGTTAGGGTTTTCCTCTGATGGTTTTCAATTTAAGTGGGACGGTATACGCTCTTAATGTTCATTTGATTTCATGTTACTACTGATAGAAACATTAACAACCGAACAAAGTAAAGTAATAGGAGAAATTAATGATTTGGAATCTAAAATCAAAGAAACAGTAGAAACATCAGAACATAAAACCCTTCTGGAAAAAATAGAAAAATCCCTTGTGGAGTATGATAAACATATTCATAATATTAAAATAGGGAAATTTAAAAAAGATCTTAACGATTATAAAAATGGTACTGTGTACACTTGGAAGAAATCAACAGCCCACACTAATATACATGACCTTAATTTGTCATATACTAGTCCGGCAACTTTAGATTCAGAGAATTCAGACTCATTTCAGTACAGCGATTTCCCTAACAGAAGATTTTCCAATAGACGTAATTATACTCCACATGGTAGATTCTATACTCCTAGAAGATGGCAAAATGAAAGAGAATATTATGATGATTATAGATTTAATTGGCAACGGAATAATAGAACAGCTGACAGAGACAAGGATTTTCACAGAGGTACAGAGGACATAGGTTCATCAGATACACACAGAAAAGAAAGAGATTCAGAAAACATAGAAAAAGAACAAAAAAACACACATGAACTCAGATCGAGATACCATTAGAACAAACTGTTTTTAATCTCTCATCACGTAGATTAACAACTATAGAAACTAAAGTTCTTAGTTATGGTCTTTCATTTAGTCTTTCAGAAAAACTTAATCCCTTTGAACTCAAATTAGATCTTGAGAAATTCTATTGTAAACTTAGAATGAAAGTTTTTTTTGGACTTAAACCTCCTTTACAAACAGATACAAATGCAACAACACAATATGATAAACATTTGTTAAAACAAGCATTGGGTGTTAAATCTAAATTTGATCCTACTAATTTAGTACCACCTAACATTGTAAATTATATCAATAAGGTCAATTTAGATAATAATAAAATGTTCATAGATTCAAGAAATAAAAAAATGAAATTTAATTTAACTAAAGAAGAATTTGAGGCACTGAACAATTTGGGTAAGGATGAAACAATAGTAATCAAACCAGCAGATAAAGGTGGGGGAATAGTCATTATGAATACTGAAGAATGAATGTTTACGACAGCTTACTGATGAAAATACATATGAGTAAATACACTCTATTCCATTTGCAATATTAAAAACTAAGATTAGAGAAATATTAACTGAAGCCAATGATAGAGGAATAATAGAACAATGGGTGATGGAAGAATTATTAAATAAAACACCTCAAATACCTTTGTTTTATTGTTTATCCAAAATACATAAAGATATAGAACATCCTCCTGGTAGACCTATTATATCAGGAATTGGCTCAATTACAGAACCACTATCTATTTTTGTAGACCACTGTTGTAATTATTTAGCTCCTAACACATGGTCTCATTTAAAAGATACAAAACATTGTATTCAGATATTAGAATAATTAAATGGGACAAATACTATGTTTGAACATTGCCTTTTGGTTACCTTGGATGTTAAAAACCTGTATACTAGCATTCCTCACTCAGAAGGTTTACAAGCTTTAGATTATTTTTTGTCTACCAGAAATAATAATGAACCGGATAAGGAATTTTTTATTACAATTGAGCAAATTGATACTAGAAAACAATTATTTTCAATTTGAAGATCAGAAATTTTTACAGAAAGTAGGATCAGCTATGGGTACAGCAGTGGCACCCACTTATGCTAATTTATATATGGCATATTTTGAAAAACAGTTTATTGAATCAGATGAAAACCAGTAAACACCCAATATTGTTCTATACAAATGCTTTATTGATGATATATTGATTAGTTGGGATGGAACAATAGAAGATATAAGGGAGGGCTGACCAAAGGCCCTCTCCTCCAGACAAGGGAGTAGCCTTCAAACCCAAGGGGAGGGGAAACAGACTGGGGTGGAGGTTTCAGGAGGAGCAGAGGGAGGATGGAAGTATAAGGAACCTGGTTGGCCTTCGACAAAGGGGATCAGGGATAAGGGGTGGGGGTTGGTGTTAGTAAATGCCAGGAGCTTGGGAAACAAGTTGCCAGAGTTCCAGAGACATGCTGTTGGAGGGGGGTGGATGTGGTGGCAGTCATGGAGACGTTGGCCAATAAAAACCATGACTGGGACCTAAACATGTGGGGCTACACTATGCTTAGGAAGGATAGAAAGGAGGGCAGAGGGGGTGGAGTGGCAATGTTCATTAGAGATGACATAGAAATTGCTAGGGTGGAAGAGGCAGAGGAAAATGTGGAGGCCTTATGGGTCCCCTTGCGATCCCCAGCAGGAGATAAGGTCAAGCTGGGTGTAGAATATAGGCCACCTGGGATGGGTGATGTTCTGAAGGATGGTTTGCTGGATAACATCATTGCCCAGTGTGGACCAAAGGGGAAGGTGGTGTTGATGGAGGACCTTAATATGCCAGGTACAAACTAGGAACCATGTCCTCTAAGGTGGCAAGGAGCAGAGGCTGCTGGACGGCTTCCAGGATGTGTTCTTAACACAGCATGTGATGGAGCCCACAAGGGAGGGGCATGTCCTGGATGTGGTTCTGACAGATGGGGATCTGGTAAGGGACCTGGTTGTAGAGGATCCCCTGACTGGGAGTGACCACAATACTGTCTGATTTCAAATAAGCATGGGGAGATCTAGGACACTGGCAGTGGACTTCAGGGGCAGACTTTGTGGGCATGGGAAATATTCTGAAGGATCACTTGAAGGGGATTACATCAATGACAAATGTGGAAAAGAGATGGAGTCATAAAGCGGGGACTTCATGGGGGCAGTCGGGACCTGCGCTGGGTGGCGATAAGGGAGCAAGGTCAGTAAACCATGCTGGTGGTCCAGTGAGGTTCAGGTAGCAGTCAGAGAAAAGAAGGCGGCCTACAAAAATATAAAACAACAAGAGGGGATAGGGATAAGGAAATGTACCATCTTGCATCTAGAAAAATCACCCGGATGGTGAAGGGGGGGCAAAGTCCAGTAAAGAGCAACGGCTGGCACAGGGGATACATGGAGGGGAAAAGGGGTTCTTCCAGTACATTATGAAGTGGAGAAAAACTAAGGGCCATCTCAGCAGATTGAGATCAGAAGGAGGGTGGGTGGAAGAGGCAATGGACCAGGCAGAGGTATTTAACAAGTACTTTGCCTCTGTGTTCACTAGGGAGGGGGATGGGATATCTACAAAGCAAGGCACGATGGGGATAGAAGCGGCAGTGAGTGGGATCAGGGGAGCAACAGAAATGGAGCAAGAGGGCGGGAGAGGTACCCCAGGGGTGTCACATCAGGATAAGGATAAAAAGGCCAGTAAGATGAAGGGGACGGATGATGCTATCTCCACCAAAAGGGTGTGGTTAGCCCTCAAGGCCCTGAAGAAAGACAAATCTCCTGGGCCGGATGGCATTCATCCAAGAGTACTATGGGAATTGGCGGACATACTGGCTGCACCCCTGGCGAAGCTCTTCAACAGGTTGCTTGAGACAGGGAGGGGACCTAGGGATTGGTGAGAGGCACATGTGGTGCCAGTCCATAAAGGGGGGTCGAGGGAAGTACCAGGTAACTATAGACCCATCGGTTTGACCTTGGTGGTAGGAAAATTAATGGACAGTATACTAAAGGAATGATTGGGGGTGTACTTGGAGGAGGTGGGAGGTCTGGATAGTCAGCAACATTGGTTTGTGCCAGGTAGATCATGTCAAACCAACCTTGTGGAGTTTACGAATGGGTAACATCAGAACTGGACAGGGGAAAGCCTGTGGATGTATTATTCTTGGACTTCAGCAAGGCATTTGACTCTGTCCCCCACAATGGTCTGGTGGAGAAACTGATGGGGTTGGGAGTAGGCCCTTTGATGGTCAGATGGATTGAAAACTGGCTCTCTGGATGCACCCAGAGAGTAGTGGTCGGTGGGGAGCTCTCGAACCCTAGAGAGGTCAGTAGTGGGGTACCGCAGAGCTCGGTCCTGGGTCCAATCCTGTTTAATGCATGCATATCAGACATCAGGGAGGGTATAGGGTGTGAAATGAGTCTCTTCACTGATGACTCCAAGATGGGAGCAGTAGTTGAGGGAGAAGAGGGGAAGTTGGCCCTGCAAGGGGACCTGGACACCCTGGAAAGCTGGGCTCACACATGAAAATTAAATTTCAATATCACCAAGTGCAAGGTGTTACATCTTGGCTGGGGAAACCCTAAACACAGGTACACCCTGGGAGGTGAGGCACTGGAGGCCTCAATAGGGGAAAAAGACCTAGGGGTCATGGTGGATGCATGTATGAATAACTCTGAGCAGTGCAGGAGAGTGGCTAGCAAGGCAAACAGGATGTTGGGATGCATCGTAAGGGGAATCACCTCTAGGAGCAAGGAAGTGATTCTGCTGCTGTACAATGGACTGGTTAGACCACACCTTGAGTACTGTGTACAGTACTGGAGACCACACTTGAAGAGGGACATACAGCTCCTGGAGAGGGTACAGAGGAGGGCAACGAAGATGATACGAGGACTAGGGGATTTGACGTATGAGGACAGACTTGAGGACCTCCACCTGTTTTCATTGGAGGAGAGGAGAGACAGGGGGGACATGATCAATGTCTTCATGTACCTCAAGGGAATAAATAGAGTAAACATGGAGGGGATCTTTAGACTAAAGCAGGGAGGTATCACCAGAGGGCATGGTTTGAAGTTGGAAGGTGGAAGGGTGAGGGGGGAAAAGAGGAGGAGGTTTTTCACTGAGAGGGTGGTGGAACCTTGGAATGCACTGCCTGGCAAGCTGGTTCAGAGATCCACAATGGAGGGCTTCAAGAAAGGGTGGGACAGGCACAGAAAGTGGATGTATCAGATGATGGCCTGTCCCGGGGAGGTGGGGATGGATGATAGGGGTTTCTAGAACACAATGGGGGAGGGCCTCGGCACCCAACTAGAGATCTGAGGTTCGAGCAGACTTGATAGACCGTAAGGCCTAATCTGCTGGCAAATAGTATGTTAGTATGTTAGTTGAAGACTTATTTGGAACAATGTAACAACAATTTGAAATTTACTTTAAATTATGATTTCAACGAAATTGCTTACTTGGATTTAAAAATTATAAAAAGAAATGGTAAATTTCATATGATTTATATAGAAAAGAGATAACCAAGAACACCATACTACATTCAAAAAGTTTTCATCCCAAAAATTTGAAACAGAACATCCCGTACAGCAAGATGCTAAGAGTCAAACGAAATACCAGTAGTTTGGACAACTATCAAAAAAATATAGATGATTTGATTGATAGATTCACTAATCAAGGTTATTCCAGAGATACCTTAGATCAAGCTAGAGTGAGGGTAAATTGCAAAGAATGAAATTGTTTATTATTAGAAGGGGTATCACGTTTGAGTCCCACCACTGAAAAGATAAACATGTCCACTAAATTTTCAGTACATTTTTGGAAAATAAAACATATAATATTATCTAATTGGAAAATTTTACAAAGCTCTGAGACGGGACAAAATATTTTTGAACACAAACCCTGGGTTATAGCTAGGAGAACAACAACTATATATAATAAAATTATAAAAACACAAGATTGGAAACAGAAAAAGGAAGGGATGGGATGGTTGAAGAGTGATGTAAAAGTTTTTTTCCCCTGTGGAAATTGCATTCATTGCAATAATGGTATTAAAACGAAAAACATTAAGAGCACTTGGGATGACCAAATATATAATATTAAGGTTTTTATCACTTGTATTACGGAATATGTTATTTACTGTATAGTTTGTCCTTGCTCTTTATATTATATTGGTGAGACTACTAGACCATTAAAAATAAGGATTACAGAACATAAAAGTACCATCCGTAGACAAGATCTACGTTCTCCACTAGTAAGACATTTCACCGAGAGACAACATCAAGTGTCAAGTTTGAAATTCTTTGGCATTGAGAAAATAACTGAATTACAAAGAGGTGGTGACAGAGAAAGAATTTTACTTAAACGGGAAGTATGGTGGATCTTTCATCTGAAAACCCATTTACCCAGATATGGACTAAATAAAACATTAAACTGGACAGTTTATGATTGATGAATGACTATTGCATATAATCTGCATCATGCATTTCCTTGTACTCTCTTTATATCACTTAAATATTCACTATAATTTCATTTTGCCATTATGCTGGGTTAATTTTTAGTGGCTGATTTCTCCAAATGAAGCAGTGAATAAATGTACTAAGTTAAGTACCTGGAAAGGGGAAATTCCACTATTTTGTGGAGTTTTCATTTATATGACCGGACCACCCAGTAAAACGTCACTAAGTGACGTGTACATGTTCGCGTGTATACCTGTGTGGTCCAGCCCCCTTTCTTTCCTAAGTGTACACCTGTGAAGTCAGTTGGCGTGGTGCAAGGTTAAACAGCGTCTGTGCTTAATGGCGGCGGCTTGCAATTCGGCTCCCTTTTGAACATATTCTGTAAGCGCTGAAAGTCAAAATTATTGGTAAACCGGTAAGGACTATGAGAACTGACTCAACATTTAATTTAAATTTATAGAACAATATTGTAAAAAGATATTCTGAACTCTCTTTCAGAGTTTAATGCTGATAGGAAGTGAGACATTAAATTGGTCTGCTTGAATACAAGATCTTTTCAAAGTATAACTTTCATTTACTGACTACATCATTTTTTAGATTGATCAAAGATGTAAAAACATCTGTTATAATGTTGTTTTATTATGTTCTTTTCAAGCAGAGTCAATTTGGCTTTGTTTAAGCTTCATACGACGAGTGCTTACATACAAGGGCCTTATCTAATAGTAAGCACCTTTTTGTGCAATAACATTATTAAATTCATTAAGAAAACTGTTAAGATTCATGGAGATATTCTAATGTTTCTACAGAAAAAAAGATTGGGAACAGTTTGCCATTGAAGTGAATGTATGACGCCCCGGCCCCCCCATTTAAAGGAGTAAGCCGCGGACATTATCGCAATGGCCTTCAGGATATCCTTACATGCTAATAGGTTTGTTCCACCTATCAATGATGAAATCATTATCATTTTAGTGATAAATGATATATTTATTAGCTTTGTTTTCTCAAAAAAAATCCTAAAATAAGTTTTTTTTCTTTTATATTTTCTGTTCACAGAATAAAAGCTCCAAGTCTGATGAAGGAACTTGAGTTCTGAAATGTTACAATAAATGTATTTGGAGCATTGCTACAATGATCTTTTGAATAGGAATAATAAGTTTATTTGGAGTATTGTCATTTTGATTTATTGAATAAGGAAATATTATTATAATATTAAAAAGTCAGTGAAGTGTTCTTATGAACTAATAAAATGTGTAACTATTATTTGGGAGTTACATTGACTTATATTATCTTATAAGGGTTGAAAGAGATAATTCATACATAGTTTGTTGATTCTCCCATCTCTATCTCCCCTTTTCAATAAATACTTTAAAAAGGAACCTTGGGAAACTCAAAATCTATGATTTTGACTTCTTTATCCCACCATAAAGGATTATATCTTTTTTTTCAGTCCCTCACCAAGTCCTTTCCCAGATCAATTTTTTCCTAGTCTCGAAAGAACTAGTGCACTGGCTACAGCATAATACAATCTCTGTGAGAGTCCTCTCTGATCACTCACCAATTACCTTGCAGCTGGAAAGTCCATCTCTCTCACTGCGTCCTCACACATGGTCATTAAATAATCAATTTTGAAGGAGTCAGTGGTGGTCTCCCAGCTGCAACAGTATATGGAAATGATAATTCAGCAAAACATTTCAACTCCTATACCCTCTGATGTTATGTGGGGTAGTCTAATGTCGGCTTGGAGGGGTGAACTAATTAGGTTAGGTACGATTAGAAGGAAAAAAATGGAATTTATATTTCAGACTTACTTTCCCGAATATGCTCAAAGGTGCATTCTTTGTCAGCCTCATCTACGGAGGATTTTAGGGAGAAACTGGGCCAGCTTACGACCCAATATTCAAACTGTTTAATGTCTAAGGTGGCAAACAAGATTAAAGCTACCTATATTGGCCAGGGAGAGAAAGCTAGCAAGCTATTGGCTATGAGGATTAAACAGCAAACCAACTCCAGATGGATATCCTCCTTGAGGGACCCAGCTGTAGGTTGCCTCACTACCAATTCTCAGACAATGGGGGAACTTTTCTCCAAATTTTACATCTCTTTTGATACTGCTCCTCCCCCTCTCAATGTAGACTCTAACCAGACAATGGCATAATTTCTGCTAAACACAGGACTCCCTACACTTACTGACATGCAGAGATTATCCTTAGTAGACCCAATCAGGCAAGCAGAAGTAGCCTCAGCAATAGATGCCCCTCCATTGAATAAAGCACCCAGTCCTGATGGATTTCCAACTCTTTTCTATAAAATCTATAAACAGATTTTAACCACCCTACTCACTGACTTATATAATTACTGGTCACTTTATCCACCAACAGACAAATCTCTTTTTGAAGCCAGTATTGTGGTGCTGCCTAAACCAAGCAGGGATGTCACCAAACCTGAAAATTATTGCCCTATCTCCCTAATTAATAACAATATTAAGATATATGCTAATATTTTAGCAATCAGACTAACTTCGGTTTGGGAATCCCTCCTAGGACCAGAACAGGCAGGTTTTGTTGCCGGCAGGAGCCCTAACTCATACTTTCAGAAGCATTTTCACCTTATCTCCACATCTGGGAAGACTGACAAATCTTCAGTGTTGATCTCCCTGGACACTGAGAGGGCTTTTGATTGGGTTTCATGGACATATCTTTTCAAAGCCTTGGAAGCCTACTCTTTACTGGCAGAGTTTATTGATAGGATTAAGGTACTGTATCAGGTTCTGTCGGCCCACATTCTTTGTAATAATGAGACATCCAAACCCTTCCAAATTATGTGGGGCACCCGGCAAGAATGCCCTCTGTCACCCTTTCTTTTTAATCTTTATTTGGAACCCTTAATTAGAATGATCAACCATTCCACATTAATTAAAGGGATTACTATGGAAGAGGTTTCCTTTAAACTATCAACTTTTGCTGATGATATCATACTACAACTAGAGAGTTGGGAAGCTTCACTCCCACCAGCTCTAGCAGTTATCTCTGAGTTTAGTTCTTTTTCTGGATATAAGTTAAATCCCTCCAAAACTATGGTTTATCCCTTATCTCTTTCCCTTCCCAGGACTCTTGCTCCTTCTTTGGGTCTCAAATGGGACACTTCACCCTTAACGTACTTGGGTATTAAGATCTCTAGAAACCTTGGCAAGTTAAAGCAGCTTAACTTAGACCCTGTCCTCCAACAATTGAAATGGGTTCTTAGTAGGTGGAAACACCTCCCTCTAACTTTCTGGGGAAGAACAAATATTATTAAAATGTGTGTTGTCCCCAAGCTAATGTATCCCTTAAGTATGCTTAATATTGACCTCCCCAAAGCATGGTTCAAATCTCTTGATCCCTTCTGTGCTTCCTTTATTTGGGCTGATAACCCCCCTTCCCCCCGGAGAGCATACTCCAAATTATCTCAACCTTATATCTATGGTGGCTTGCAGGTACCAGACATCTTCAAATATTACCTGGCACTACATGGTGCCTCCTATTTTAATTGGGGAGTGCCCAGACTCTCCGAGGACCAGATCCCTAGTTGGTTTGTCATAGAGCAAGGCCTAGCTTAGAAGCATAAGGTCACTCTAAATACATTATTGTATCTCCTGTACTCAAAATTACCAGCAGATCTTCAAGACACTCCCACTGGATGGAGTAGCAAAGCCCACCAGAAAATGTGCCATCTACTAAAAATAATACCTTCTATAATGCCTGAGCAGCCTGTTTTCAAAAACTTCAATTTCTGCATAGCAGGAAAACCAATTCAGCCCACTTTCTTACCCTTATTATCACAGCTCATGGTGCAGGACTTTTTGGTGGGGACGAGATGAAACCTTTTATAGATATATGTAGTCAATATAAGCTTCCTCTTATCTCTTACTTCAAACTGTTGCAACTCTGCAATTGCATTCGGCAATCATTGAAAAGCTCTTCTATATTTTTGGACTATAATTTTAGTTTTTCAGATATTACCCAACATATGGGGAAGACAAAAGTGATATAGAGTCTTTATAAATTTTTGTGGAGCCATAACTTGTCCAATATTTCTAAATCTGCACCCTATTGGCAGAACTCATTTAAGTTAGATTGGTCTATGAACTAATGGCAATCTAGTTGGATCTCAATCTACACTTATTTGCAAGGATAAGGTTTTTCGGTTTTTACCGGAAAATTCGGTAACATTCCAGAATTAGGGCTGCCTGAAGACCGGTGAAAACAAAGATTTCATGGAATCTGGCATTTTATATCAGATCAGTAAATCTACAAAACTTGTGTTTTTCTTTTAATTCCTTCCTGTACTATTTTCAATTTTCTTTATTTAATACTCTGTATATTAAGCCTTCTTTAATTCTGATTATTTATGCACAGACTGAAAGAATGATAGCAGAATCCTGATAAAATCTGGAAATTAGAGTAACAATCACCAGTGCAATTCCAGAATCTGAAGTCTTTAAAATGGAATTCCATTGTATTAATCACCATAAATCAGTGGCCTTGCTTATTTGAAACAAGACCATCTAAGACTTTTACAATTCAAAGTCTTACATAGCTTATATCTTACCCCTAGTATACTATATCAAATGAAAAGGTTACCCACCCCAGCCTGTACATCATGTCTGGCAAAGGTGGCGACTCTATACCATAAATTGTGAGAGTGTCCTATTGCAAAACAGCTGTGGACACTAATTTCTAAGAAACTAGCTCCCCTATTTTATTTTTTATTTATTTTTATTTATTTAGCTTTTGTTGACCGGGTAAGTGCACTAGACAAATCCTGCCTATTTTCAGGCACGACCCGGGGGAGGGGGATACAGATGAATGCCAACTGACCTTGACCCAGATTAAGCTGTTTTGGTGATGATACTTATTTTAAACCAGAAATTTGCCTTTTAGGGGACCATTCAAACATAAAATACCTTAATCATAAATATTATATGGCACTCTCCTTGGCAGTGGCCAAATTAATCCTTGTAAGACATTGGTTGGCTAACTGGACTCCTTTTCTTACTGAATGGGTCCAAGAATGCTTAATAGCTATATCTGCGGAGTGCATAATAACAGGTTATGGCTTCACTTCACCCCAAACACATAATCATTGGTTACAACTTTATGATCACTTGCTTAAGAAGATAGGGGTGTGTCATGATAATTTACTTTGAAATATTTATATAATCAGACTTCTTAGTTGGTGGGGTGCACTGGTTGGGGGTTGGGTGGTGGGGGGGAGTGGGCACGGTTTAATTGTGTACATTCATTGCGTATGTTTGTTTCTTTTATTTGGTGTCCTTTCTTGTGGTTCTTGTATGCTTGTTATTCCAGCAAGTCGATTTCCACGGTTTACTGGTTTTGTTATCATAAAAATAATAAAGTTTACTATGTAAAAAAAAATAAAAATTTGACTGCACTATCAGACAGGGAAGAGACAGGCAAGAGACAGATATGTGACAGCATTGGAGAGGAAAAAAAGGATCATTGCTTTTGACTCTCTGCTTAAGAAATGGGACAGGGTTGTACCTAACCCTGTCACACTGTTTACTTATGGTTCTCAGGGGTTCTTGGTGGTGCCCACTTCAAAAACGGCTCTTCATTCAATATCAGCTAAAATAGCTCTGAGCTATCTCATGAACCACAGTGACAGTCACATGAGGAGGGAGAGGAAAGATTGCATTCCAGTTCAGTCCTGATCTGCTTTCAGAAAATGTTCACAATGTTCATTCCACTGCAGAATCAGCTGGCAGAGCTACAGTGAGAATAATGATTGTGACATATTCTGGAGTGAGAATAAATGTTTATTCTCACTCCAGCTCAAGAATAAACAATTCTGTTGGTAAAAAAAAAAATAATTCCATGCATATAGTATACATTAATCTATATATCTATCTATCTATCTATCTGTCTATCTATGCATTTCAAAAGATTTACCAGGAAAGGCATACTGAGCTGAAATAGTTCATTTCCAGATGCACCCTGAAGGAAGAGAAAATGAGAAGAGTACAGCAATAAGTTATAACAGTAAGTTACATAAATCAAAAATATAAGTTAGGCACTTATTACATTTAATATTAGATCGTTGTCTATTTTTTGTTTGTATATCTGCCCCTCATGCTATACCAGACTGGGTGTTTTTTGTGATCTTATCCTACTGTAGTACTGTATATGCCACTTATAACACACTACTCAGTATGACCCCCTTTTATCTGTTATAATTGGCTGTCCAGAATATAAAAAAAAGGTTTCAGCAGTTTCGAGCTCATGCACTCCACATAGCATGTCTGCCCTTCACACTGAGTTAAGGCACTGATTTAAAAGACTGCAAAAGAAAAAGTTAGGCCCCTAAGAATGTATAAATGTTGTTCTCTTTGGTCTTCTGCTCTTACTAGGCATACACTCCATCTGCCATCAGCTCCACACAGATCGCCAGCCCACCTTCCATACAGCCTGCTTATCCTTACAGCCTGCCCGCCCTCCATGCAGCCTGCTTATCAGCATTCCTCATAGCCCCACATCCCTACGCTCATAATAACAAAATGAGAATAAGTAAAACACACTCCATCTGCAATCGGCTCCACAGTTTGTCAGTCCACCCTCCACATAGCCTGTTCCTTGCAGTCCACCTTCCTCCCATGTTGCACCTACCTACTGAGGCATTTCACCCACCAGCTTGCTATCGAATCACATGCTTGATCTCCTGTTCTTCCACACAGGCCAGGGGGTCCCTGGTAAGGAAGGAGTAGGGGGAAGGGATTGGAAAATGTAACTGCCAGCAGCAGACTGACTTTCAGAAAAACAATGCTCGTTTAGCACTGTTTATCAACTCCTTGTAGCACCTTATTACCAAAAAGTCAGAGCAGCAGCCAAGGGACTAGTAAAATGATTAGTGAACCTCAGGTGTCTGGTATGGCAGACACTCTTAATATGGTATAACTGTAAGTGCTGTAATGGCAGACTTATGGTAGTGGTTTTTGGAAAGTTCAAGATGTCTGTACTAAGCGGCTATCCGGTAGAAACATGCATGGTATAAGTGGCTCATACTGTATATTTTGGGTGTTATTGCTACTATATTACCAATGTGGCTCAAGTTGTATTACTTTTATTTGAAAACTAATAAAAATAAAGTTATAAAAAAATATCAGCTAGGGTGTGTTGAAATCTGTCTGACCACTGAAGAAAGAGATTTGAGAATGATCATTAGTGATAACCTCAAATCATCAACGGAGTGTACTAAGGCAATAGGAAAGGCTAAAAGGATGCTGGGTTGCATAGGGAGGGGCTTTGCCAGCAGAAGGAAAGCGGTGGCACTGCCCCCTCTACAGGCCATTAGTAAGACCTCACCTGGAGTACTGTATTCAGTTGTGGAGCCCATGCCTCAAAAGGACATGTTACCTTGAATCTGTCCAGAGAAGGGACACAAAACTGATCACTGGTCAGCAGGAAAGATCGTACAAGGAGGTTGGCCAACCTGGATATGTATATGTTGAAGAGCAGTAGTGAAGCAGGAGATATGATAGAACCTTTAAGTATGTGGTGAACAAAGTAGATTATGAGAGCCTATACAAAAGCTGCAGTCATAGCACTACCAGGGGGGCATGAATATAAACTGCAGGGGTCACTTTCAGGAGGGATGTGAGGAAGCACTTCTTGATCAAAACAGTGATGGACAGCTGGAACAGCCTTCAAGGAAGAGGTGATGAAGGCCAAAACAGTGACAGGCTTTAAGAGGGCATGGGACACATATAAAAGGACTAGTGAAACCACATTACACAGGAGTTCTAGCAAGTGGTTTGTAGATAGGTAGCATATGGGAAACGTAGATGGGCCCTGGTCTTCTTTTGTCATCTCCTTTGTATGTTTCTTTCTATAATAATAAAATGCATGGTGCCTTTAGCCAGGGACAGATTCAGTGGGCTTGGTAATAAGCTAGTTTTGTTTCCTGGGAAACAATATGAACCCGCTACAATCCCTGCTGGCACAGCCCACTCAACTCCCACACAATGTAAACAACCATTTGGCAAAAACAAACACCTTTGTAAATTACACAGAATATGCTCACACAGATCACACATGTATGAGTCACTGATGTCAAAAAAATAACAAGAGAGTTTACTGGGGGATCAGGAATGGCAACCTAGGGGAAGGAAACAGGTAACATTTTATGCAGCAGTGCCTTAGCGATTGCTAATACAGTACACTCTCAGTGTAGCTCGCCCCACACCACATAATGCCCCTGCCTGACTGCACTGTCTGGTCCTCTAAACCACTCCCTTACTAGTACCACTAAGCCCACATGTCTCTAGGGATCTCCCAGTGCTTTACTAGGTGCCCAGCCTGTGGAACGTGATAGGCCTCATAGAGCTGCAAGCTGTTGGCTTGCAATGCTGCACTTAGATCAAACAGCAAACATTGGGTGCTATACACTACGTGGGCAGAGTGGCTATGTGCGTGTATCTGGAGCGCGTAGCCACTCCACACTCACTGCACCCCCCCATGCGGTATTCTGAAAGGGGGATTGTGCAGACCCACCTCACCCAATCCCCCACATCCACAGACAGCTCCATGTGGGGGCATTCTGGGGGCATGCCAGCACTATGCGGTAGTCACTTACCCATATAATGCTGGCTGCATGGGTGCAGAGGGTGTCGCAGGGTACACCAGGGTTGACCCTGCTGTAACCCACTGCGCGCCCCCATGGACACAGGACTACAGTCACTGGGGGACCAGGACAGGGCACACCATGTTGGCCCTGACTGCTGGGCAGCAGGAGGTGGCGGGGCAGCTGGACGGGCAATCACCCGGCACTTTTGGAGGTGGCAGCACTGGGACGGAATGGTGCTGCATGGGTCTGGATGCCTGCAATCGGCATGCACAGCTGCAGACCCATGCCACCCTACACGTTGGATCCACTAAGGGTCCTGGGGGCATCCCATTGGATGCCCACCTGGGATGACGACTCCTCCCCTGACCACCCTGCAGAGTTCTGCATGCCGGGGGGGAGCTGTGGACAGGTGTCTGGCATTGGTGAATGCTGGTATGGGCACACCTGTCCGCAGGGTGCAGGGTCGAGGGCAAGGTACGTGACTTTTCCACGTAACCCCACCTGCTTAGTGCATAGCAGCCAATAGTAGCAACCTCCTCTTCACTCGTTCCACTAGCACAGAGTGGAGCTGTAGCTGTAATGGAGCAAGTAAGGCTCCTCAGTTAACCCCCCCACACTTCACTTGCTCCACTAGCACAGAGTGGAGCTGTAGCTGTAACAGAGCAAGTAAGGCTCCTCAGTTAACCTCCCCCACACACTTCACTTGCTCCACTAGCACAGAGTGGAGTTGTAGCTGTAACAGAGCAAGTAAGGCTCTTCAGTTAACACCCCCCCACTTCACTTGCTCCACTAGCACAGAGTGGAGCTGGAGCTGGAGCTGTACCAGAGCAAGTAAGACTCCTCAGTTAACCCCCCATTCACTTGCTTCATTACCACAAAGTGGAGCTGTAGCTGTAACAGAGCAAGTAAGGCTCCTCAGTTAACACCACCCCCACTTCACTTGCTCCACTAGCACAGAGTGGAGCTGTAGCTATAACAGAGCAAGTAAGACTCCTCAGTTAACCCCCCCCACACTTGTTCCACTAGCACAGAGTGGAGCTGTAGCTGTAATGGAGCAAGCAAGGTACAGAGCTGAATCAGACCACAGCACACTCACCATCAAGTGCTGCTGCATGTGTTTTTTAGGGGTGTTAAAAGGGATAATAAGGACTTGTCTCACTAGCCGACTAGCTTTTTTGCACTTGAATTTGTTTGTTAACACTAAGTGACTTTCCGTCGGCTAAATGCAACTGATTGATTAATTTACACTGGAATTTGTGCTCTAGCAATGTTAGTCTGTCTCCCAACAGTTACTTTAAGTAAGTGTAACCCCCCTGTTACCCGGGGTTACTAGAACCCTAGTAAGACCTAGTGGCAGGCAGGGACAGGCAGCTAGTGAAACTCCAGTTAAATGGATTTCACTATGTCTTGCTCTGGTTTCAGTCTCTGCTGAACTGGAGCTATGACATCATTTAGAACTGTCACAGCTGCATCAGCCACACTGGAATGTTGCAGTTGGAGGTTAGAGTAGAACGCTGGGGAATTTGAAGTCAGTCTGTTGCAGTCTGTAGTAGAGGAAGGAGGTGTTCTGCTGTAAGCAGGCCCTCAGAGTTCTAAGCTCTGTCAAAGAGCTATTTTTCTGTAGAGGTGTGTGTTCTCACCTGGAGAGGAACACAAGAAGAGCCAAGTGAAGTGGTAGAGACCGCTTTCAGTGGTTCAGGGCCCCATCCCTGCGGGGATGGGGGGGAAGGAATCAGCCTGTTTCAAGGGGCAAACCACCTGGTCTGGCTAGGAAACAAGAAGCTGCCTGAGTTTAAGTTTGTGCTGAGGCACCAGAAGTTCTGGATGAGATTTCTTTAGAAGAGACAATGCCTGTGGGGCACCTGCAACCAAGGGGTGAGTTTGCTCTGCTAAAGGGCCAATGTGTTTTCACCTGAGATGAGATGAAACTAAAGTGACTGATACTGTGGGGTCAGTAAAAGACAGATGTGGGAATTGAACTGCTTAACTCTGTGGTGGGTCTAGAGTAATGGACACAGCCACTTTTTAAGCATGTTCAAGTTCAGCACAAATGGGATGGAAAAAACAATAGATTGGATGTGGCATACATTTAATGAGAATCTACATATCAAAGTGTTTTGAAGGATGAGGTGTTACAGTCCAGAGAAATAGCTGTGTATGAATTATGGGAGCGAGAGCTGGGAGACCCCCCCCCATCAGTAGTAACCAAATTCACCTCTGCGGGTTTGCTTTGGGACATCTGTTGCTTTCTCTCAGGTACTTGGCCTGTGCCTGAGGAAAGTACCCAGACATGGGAGTGATGAGGAAGATTCCCTGATGGAGCCATAAGTGCTCATATTTGGTTTAGGAAGCCACCAGTAAATGTTCCATGCTATATGGAAAGTGTCCAAAGGGCTGGCAATGGAGCCGAGCCAGGGAAACTGAAAAAGAGTGGAGTTAGGGCAGAGTGCCCAGAGTGTTTCAAGACCTGAGGGTTTCAGTGTAAAGAGGATGTGTTCTGATCTCCATAAATCTGCATTACCAGGAGTGTAGCCCCGTGGGTGTCCATCTATGCTTTGTTATTCTGTTGGATGTGAATAAAAGCCACACTTTAGAATCCCAACTTCTGGTATTGGACATTACAGTTATTGCTTCCTGTGTCTGGAGTTACTTGGGTGCCCTGACTAGAAGTCAAACCTAGCCAAAATACCGAGCAACAGTTTTCTCCCTGAGCCCAGGTCCCAGGTAGAGGGTTATATATGGAGGCACCGCACAGTGCTAATAACACAAAAATACCACCAACCCGACCCCTGGGGTAATCCACCGTTACAAAAATGGAGGCAATCGCTGGGATTCTGTTGAAATTTGGGAGAAAATGCAGGAAAGGTTGCTCGGATAATGGCTAGCGTTTTGGCTGTCTGGCAGTAGGTAGCCCAAAAAACTGAAGCAATGTAAACTAAATGTGCCACTGTGTGCTGCTGTCTATGTACTGTTGTGATATTGCCAACTGTTACCAAGGAGCAGTAAAGCCCGAGTGTGTATGCCCTTGTCCTGCATCAAATTACAGCCTTTGCCAGCTTTTAAAAGTGTTTGTGACAAAGAAAAGTGTGGAAAACTGTGGGTAGCAAAAGGAAAATTGTGCCCTAGACGTTGGAAATGCTTTCTGTGTGAACTGAGAGAACTGTTGTGCTTAATGGCCATGATAAATGGTTAAAATGGGCTCCCGCTGAGGAGTCATTGAAGGAAAAAAAAAAGTGGTTTGCAGTTTAAATTTTGTCTACTTGACGATTGCCATGAGGAGAAGAGCATTTGAGAGGAAAGAGGCTCATTTGCATGGCATCGAGTGATTGGTGAGACTGCAATCAGTCCCGCCCCCAAGCCAGCTCTAGAGTGACTGCACAGCATTCGAGAGGGAGAGTGAGTGGAGTGTGTGAACTGGCTTGTTAGGAGAAGCGTCGCGGTGACTGAAAGCGCTGTAAAAAGTTTAAAAACTGACTTTTCTGTTTAAATTAAGGCTCAACCTGCATCTCAATCGACTGGACTGTGAATGTAGTGTTCAGAGGGATGATCGGCAGGACTGCCAACCCATTTCCTTCCAGAGGCCTCCAAGACTGGCTGCAGGCCATTTTTCCATCGCAGCAAACAACTACTGATAACAGTGAGTACCAGCCAAATGAAACATCTCAAACTAAGTGATTTTGCCAAAAGCCATCTGAATCTGTGTGCTAGCAGTGTAATCGCTTTGCAAAGAAGGACTGTGCCAGTTTAACTAGCTAAAAGCAAGAATTCTAAGCAACCGACTGTGAGCATAATTATAGGTTCAGTGTCAGTATAATTTTCAAAGCTAAGTGAGAGACTGTGAGTTGTATGAGATATGCAGCAAGAAATACAGGCAATCCTGTGCTATGAAATACTGAGGCTTTAAGGGACTGTAAGATAGAGCAGTGTCTTCAGCAAGTGAAAAGTCCACGGTAAATCATATAAATGTGCTAGCAGAAAGAACAGTGCAAGTTTGTGCAGTTTGAGCAAAGCTATCAGTAGAGTGTGTAAATCGGATGCGCAGTGGCTTGACCCATTTTCAGAATTTTGATGCGTAGGAGTGCTGCCGCTGCCATTACAGGTTGGGGTAGTAATGTAAACACAGCAGCAGAGGAGCCATTTTGAAAGAAAAAAAAATTCAGTGATGTGGGACTTGAAATAACAGTGAGCGTTTGTTTGTTTTTCTCTGCAGTCATTGCTTCAGGACCAGCCCCATACCCGGATCATGCCCGGGCTGTGATAGCAGTAGAAGTTAACAAGTTAAGGGACATTGAGAGATGTTACTATGGGGGATGACTGCCTCCTCGTGTGGCGATTCTTGGATATCCAGTGCGAGTATGTGTGATGTGCTTAAATGCTGGAAGGGACGTCTTCATGGTACCTCACTGTTCTGGGTGCCTAGAAAAATATGGTTTGACCAAAGCACCCAAGACTCGTTTGGCTCCCACATGGACAAAAGTTCAAGAATCTGCAGTTGGCAGCACACAGCACCAGGTGGAGCCTGTTGTCGAAGGCCCCTCAGAGTGTGGCATGAAGCTAGAGGGTGCAGATTTACAGACAGAACAATGTGCTGATGTTTCAGAGTCTGAGTCACAGAGAGACATTTCAGGAAGAGCATCAGTAGACCCTTGGAGAGAGGGGCCTATCCCAAGTCTCATAGGTGAAGACGAGACAAGGGAGGCCTTTGAATGGGAGGTTTCGACCTCCATGCCCAGCAAAGAGTGGACATTCTCAGGAGTGAGGACGACTGCTCACTCCTGGGCACAGATTCTCAGTCAGGAAGAAGAAGAGGGGGAGCCTATGTGGCCTTGTGAAAAAGGAACTGGTACACAGCCCTAAGCTCTTGCCTCAGAGGAACGCACGGAAGAGAGTGATGATTCCACTACTCTGGCTATGCAAGAAGAAGCCAGGGATCAATTTTTTGTATCGTTAAGACTGCATAGCTGGCAGAACCAGGACTGGCCACCCCCAAGCCAGGCCAGAGATCTCAAGTTGACCAAAGCTAGTAAAGAGGAAAGACTGGTTCGTAGGAAAGCAAATTAAATCTATGGGATGTCCTTTCCTACCTTTCCTCGGAGAGTCTGGAAGGAGATTGAAAGAAGCAGGAAATCCTGGATTTGGGAAGAAGCAATGAAACATGCAATTTGGTGCAAACAAGCATGTCAAGAACAGATTGTTTCAAGAAAAATACAGCCAGTGGAAAAGAGGCAGGACACTGTTTATTGACACTGTTCGAACTGTGGATGGAGAGGGACATGAAACCTTTCACAGTGTGAATTATGAACGCCCAGATGGGGTGATAATTCAAGCACCTGACACGTTGTGCTACTGGCCACAATGCAAAGACCTTCCTGCGAATGTGCCCATGCCTACCAAATGGAAAGCAGAGCAGTGATAGCCAGTGCTGCCACTCCAGCAGTTGCCGTACCTATGTTGTTCTGCCAGTCTGGATGTCCAGGACTCAGGTGCCCCACATTCATCAGTTCTACAGTGTACTGGCTTTCCAGAATCCATCGACTGGCCCACCAGATGACTTCAGATCCAGAGAGGACACCAGTCCAGCTGTATCCTGATTCATCGCCTGGGTATCAGATGACTTCAGACCAGCTGTTTTCCTTTTTGTTCCTGTTCCAAGGTTCCATCTCCAGAGATGATATCAGCCCAGCAGTTTCCAAATGTGCCCTCCTGTCGTTTCCTGGAAGATGTCCGTCCAGCTGTATCAGAAGAATGCTGCCAGGGAGAGTCTTCGGCTGAGTACCAGGTGTGGTATCGTGTTGTTCTATGAGGGACAGGTAAGTCCAGACTTTTCTATTTTTATGACATTGCAGTACACACCCTACACTAGCAGACTCCAGATGTTTGAACTGTCCTCAAAGACTCTCCCCTTCAGGAATTTGGCCTGCTAGAACTGTGCTTCACCGGGCTCCGGACCAGGAGAGACTCTTTAATGGACTTTCCTTCGGGCACTGTGGTCACTAGATGGGACTTTTAGGGCACTCCATCCCCCAAATATGGTGTATTGTAAATAATGTCATTGTTTTTACTGTTTTCTAATGTTTATACTGTTTTTTCTACTTTTCTAAAAAAAAATCTTTTAGGGGACTCTCCAGTGTTTTGATAGTAGGGGTTTAGATAGACTGTGTATGCAGATTAGGATTGTGTGTTGTCTTTCTTTTCTTGCAGGTGTTCCTGAAGAAGATAAGAAGAGAAGACAAGAAGAGGAGGAGGGACTCAGTGGAGTTCCTCAGTAGTACTTTAGAGTGTAGTGTTTAAAGTACTGTTGTTGTTGTTGTTGGTTACTGTGTGTAACTTTTCCTTCCACAAGTATGGTTGTGGGGGAGTGTGGGAGTAATGCATAGTGTATGGTATTAGCTCCTGGTGTGTGGTTGCATGGTGTCCCGGGTTGGGGGGAGGTCCCCTGTTTGTTTTATTTTTTGGAATCTTGAGTTAGAGGCAGACAGGTTTTCCCTAGAGGGCTGGGGGGATAGACAGGCTGTTGTTCTGAATGGCCGTAGGGGTCGCAGCACTGATCTATTAGGGCTATGCTCTGGACAGCTCTTCCAGAGCCACTGGGTACCCATAGTCAGTGGGTAGAGTAGAGTAGAGGCTAAAGCATCAGCCGATAGCCTCTGGGCCCTTAGTGTTGCATGCCTGTGCCTAGCACATGGTAGGAGGGGGCCTGATCACCCCTCTCTGTACGTAGCACATAGGTTAGGATGGCCTAGGCCGGGTAACTAATGACTTTGGACAGTCATATTCCTGGCCCAGGGTGAACGTAACCCCCCAGTTACCCAAGGTTACTAGAACCCTAGTAAGACCTAGTGGCAGGCAGGGACAGGCAGCTAGTGAAACTCCAGTTAAATGGATTTCACTATGTCTTGCTCTGTTTTCAGTCTCTGCTGAGCTGGAGCTATGACATCATTTAGAACTGTTGCAGCTGCATAAGCCACACTGGAATGTTGTAGTTGGAGGTTAGAGTAGAACACTGTGGAATTTGAAGTCATTCTGTTGCAGTCTGTAGTAGAGGAAGGAGGTGCTGTGCTGTAAGCAGGCCCTCAGAGTCCTAAGCTCTGTCAAAGAGCTATTTTTTTTTTAGAGGTGTGTGTTCTCACCTGGAGAGGAACACAAGAAGAGCCAAGTGAAGTGGTGGAGACTGCTTTCAGTGGTTCAGGGCCCCATCCCTGCAGGGATGGGGGAAGGAATCAGCCTGTTTCCAGGGGCTGTGAAGCACCTGCAACCAAGGGGTGAGTTCGCTCTGCTAAAGGGCCAATGTGTTTTCACCTGAGACAAGATGAAACTAAAGTGACTGTTACTGTGGGGTAAGGAAAAGACAGCCAAGTAAGGTTTGGAAGATGTGGGGATTGAACTGCTTAACTCTGTGGGGCGTCTAGAGTAATGGACATAACCACTTTTTAAGTATGTTCAAGTTCAGCACAAATGAGATGGAAAAAACAGTAGACTGGATGTGGCATACATTTAATGAGAATCTGCATATCAAAGTGTTTTGAAGGATGAGGTGTTACAGTCCAGAGAAATGGACGGGTATGAATTGTGGGAGCGAGAGGTGGGAGACCCCCATATCAGTAGTAACCAAATTCACCTCTACGGGTTTGCTTTGGGACATCTGTTGCTTTCTCTCAGGTACTTGGCCAGTGCCTGAGGAAAGTACCCAGATGTGGGATTGATGAGGAAGATTCCATGATGGAGCCAGAAGTGCTCATAGGTGGTTTAGGGAGCTACCAGTAAATGTTCCATGCTATATGGAAAGTGTCCAAAGGGCTGGCAATGGAGCCGAGCCAGGGAAACCGAAAAAGAGTTGAGTTAGGGCATAGTGCCTGGAGTGTTTCGAGACCTGAGGGTTTCAGTGTAAAGAGGATGTGTTCTGATCTCCATAAATATTTGCCAACCCGACCCCTGGGGTAACCCACTGGTTACATAAGTCTGCATGAATTCAGCACTACTTTTACAGGACAACTGATTTGATTGAAGCTGTTGTTGAAACTATTGTTAATCTAAATTGTAGTGCCCCAGTACCTGATTTATGTGTAATTCCTGACCACGGATGCCATTGCCACCTAGCATGGGCAGCTGGCTAGTCCCCAAGTCCTTTGTGCGGCATTTCCCACACTGAGGTTAATCCTTTGTTCCTTTTTCTCTCTCTCTCTCCTAAGGCTCCACAGTTAACCCCCTCCCCCACTCGCTCAGAGTGGATTTGTAGCTGACGGAGCTAATGGAGCAAGCAAGATACGGAGCTGAATCGGACTGCAGCATACTCACCATCAAGTGCTGCTGCGCTTGTTTTTTAGGGGTGTTATCCTGTCAACACTGTGTGTCGACTGCTCCACCTGGGACATCCCTACATTTATTGGGAGGCCTGGTCACGTGATTCACCTGCCAGTTTTCAAAGAACCCGATCTTCCATTAGCAGGTTATACTAACCATCCACTAGGAGTGCGACCTCTGCCTTCCACTTCCTCTGGGTGCTTCCCACTCCCTGACACTCTAACCCTCCTATCTTTCTCCCACTTCCCCCTTGTGCAACCCTCCGATATCACCTCAGTCTACCTGGTCCTTGATTCTCCTTTAGCCAGTTTCGAACCCCCAGCCTTCAACTCGGAAGGCAGATATCCTACCATTGCGCTATTCCTGCAGTCTCACTACATCCTGCATGTCTCTGTTCCTTATAGTTAAGGACCTCCCCTGTCATATAAATAGCTACTAGCCCTACAGCCACCCCCTAACCACCACCACCTTTCACTCTCTAGTTGTACCTCACACCTCTCAGTGAATCCCTCTTCCCACCTTTCCCTAAGCGCACTATTAAGAGAGCTCACTGCCCTTTCCTCTTGTGCCACTAGTGCCACTCATACCCTACACTATGTCATGTTAGTATACCCCCTTGTACTCACTTTTCTCTTTTTTATGGTATACCTCCAACCACTCATTCTGCCCACCACTTAGAATGTAATTATCCCACTTCCTCGCAATCCACCTCTGAATGCAAATATCCCACCACCCTACTTTCCCCCTTCAAATGGGACACTGCGACCCTTTCATGCCCTGCAACAGCGACCCCACGTGGGAAGCTACACAAGCCATATGGGCCTATATTGTTAATGCAAGTCACATATCCAGTCCCAAAGCTCCACTAAACCTACACATAGTAACTGTTCCATATGTAAAATCTAAAGGATACAACTGCACTCAAACACAGGTCCAAAAACAATTAAAATTGCTTGCTATAAGACTTGCCTGGTTATTACTTATGTTATCTAGAAATGTCCACTCTAACCCTGGGCTTTGGCCCCTTTAGTCAGTCCCTTTATTAAGGAAAGGTGTCCTAACCATTGCCTCAATGAACATCTGCAGCCTCTTGGCTAAGCATGACACCCTACAAGCCTGGATGGCACAGCATAAACCTGACATCATATCTATTGTAGAAACTTAGTTAACCCCAAATGTTCCTGACCTGGCCATACAAATCAAGGGATATACCACTTTTAAACAGGATAGAACCAGTAAATGGGAAGGTAGATGTGTCATCTATGTCAGAGCCACCCTCCACAGTCGCCTACTAACAAGTCCAAGCACTATTGGTAACTCTCAAATTCTAACAGTTCAAGTCCAATTAGGCTTTCAGGGGAAATTCTCACTGTTTACATCCCACCTAAAGAGCAGGTTGTGGGCATTAAAGAAACCCTGGACTACCTCTCCGGGCTCCATAGGGACTCAGAGATCCTAATGCTAGGGAACTTCAATGTCAACTGGACATCCCCTGAGGCGGCGCATTATACAGATGCCGTCACATCCATGGGGTTGTCTCAGCTAGTTGAATCTCCCACCAAGACAAACTACCACACAGGAACCAGCACTCTACTCAACTGGGTAATTACCAACCACCCGGAATGGATAACAAGGATCACAGTACTCCCTGACAGCATAAGCGACCACCCCCTCAATCCACTGTACGTGATCTAACAAGGCTCCCAAAACCCCCTCTAAGACAATTACCACCAAAGTTCTTAGGAAGGGACAACTAGACCCCCTAAAAACCCACCTTAGCCAATAAGACTGGTCAGCCATTTACAATAGCAGAGATGTGGACTCCACGTTGGAGCACTTTGTATCTTCAGTTAGTCCTGCAACATCTATGCACCCATCAAAACACGTAAAGTGAAAGGCACCAGCAAATCCTGGATTACTCCCTCCCTCCCTTCTTGAACAAATGAAGGTTAGGGGCAACCTCTGGAACATAGTCCGAAGTACATGATCCTCTAAAGATGTGCAAAACTATTAATCCGCCCGGAATAAATGTACCCACGCCATTCATATTGCAAAGAGGCAATACTTCAAACAAGAATTAAACAACCTCTTGGGGGGCAATTGGAATTTTTGGTAGAACATAAAAACTTTAACCGGGAAACCCAGTAAGTCAACAACAGCTCCTCGCCCACAACCCCCCCCCCTTTCTACTTTAAAGTTGTCTTTATACATGAAGCCATAAAAGTACCTCTCAAAGGCCATAGGGGAAATCCAGGGCAAGTGGTGACTCTCTCGATTTAAAACTTTTATCCCACACCCTTGACGTGGTAATCCATCTTCTAACCCACACCCTAAACCTGTCTCTGACTACAGCCAAATTCCCAAAGCTTTGGAAAAAGCCTTTGGTCACTCCCATACTTAAAAATGGGGACAGACCAAACATCTCTAACTACCGGCCTATCTCAATACTCCCCCCCCCCAACAAAAGCACTTGAAAGGATTGTCAGTGATCAGCTGGAGGACTACCTTGATAAGTACCAGCTCCAATGCAAGGAACAACATGGCTTCAGGAAGAAGCATAGCATCACCTCTGCTCTGGTAGTATTCACCAGTTACATCCACAATGTTTTCTATCATGGGCATTTTGGTTGGTACAACCTATATCGACTTAACAAAGGCATTCGATACAGTGAACCATGAGCTACTACTACTGCTGCAGCTGTCATCGATTGGTCTCTCCCCTGAATCAGTAGAGTGGTTCAGGAACTACCTAGCTGGTCATACTCAACAGGTGAAAATCCTTCACTCCCTCTCAGAACACTGTAACATCATGACAGGGGTACCCCAAGGCTCAGTCTTGGGCCCCCTACTTTTCAATTTATTCCTTAATAATCTCCCGGAGGTCTGTACAGACTGAATTCTTTTGTATATCGACGATGCGGTGCTGTTTTCAAGTCACGCCAGCCCAACTGCACTTGAAAAACAAATGCAGACCTGCATCACAGTCGTTGAGTTATGGTTCCAAAGCAACAAGCTTCTTCTTAACTACAAGAAGACAAAGACCATGCTCTTTGCCACTCCACAAAATAGACACAAATCCCACCAACTTCTAATCCGTAATAACTGTAATGAAGTGCTGGACATGGTCCATACTTTCAAATACCTTGGGATCACCATGGACTGCTCCCTCTCCTTTTCACCCCACATTGACCTGATTGCAAAGTTGTAAACACCAGGTTAGGAATGCTGCACAGACACAAGAATTGCCTAACCGATGAGGCCTTTACACTTGCAGTGACCAGCTCAGTCCTGTCAGTTATCGACTATGGACTAGTTGTCTACGGGGCGGCTTCTGATAGAGCACTACAAAGAATAAAGGTAGCTCTCAATAAGTCCTGTAGACTGGTCCTAGGAGCCCACAGACTTATGCACTCTTGCGAGCTCTACTGCACTGGGTGGCTCAGTTTGGAAAATAGAATACAGTATCAAGTTTGCCTATTAGCCAAGAAGGCCACATTAGGCCTTTCTACCCCTGGGGTGCTCTGCCTCCTTCAGTCCAACAATAGCGTCTGGAACACAAGAAATGTAGGAGATCAAACGCTAAAAATACCTTTCAGAAGGCCCTCCCAAGGGCAACGAACTTTCACCTTTAGGGTATCGAAATGGATGAACTCCATCGCCCCTGACCTTTTGTCACGTACCAAAATTGGTCAATTTAAAGCCGAACTGAGAGCCTACCTAGCCGCTAACAACAAAAAGTGCAACTTTGGGCTCTAATCAATCTCCCCCCACTCCCATGGCTTTCATGGTCCTACCTCTTGAATTCTTGTCCTAACCTCATCCTAACAATTAGCGCTTAACCCCCCTCCGCACCACAAATCTGTCTCAACCCCCCACCCTCTCCTCCAACCTTCACCACTGACAAGGCTCATCTAGCTGCTTCTCACTCACATGCTCCCCTCCATCCAGCCTCCTACCTCCTCCTCTACTGATCAATCCTCCTGTCAGACTCCCCATACCTATGTACTGTAAAATGTTTTCAGCAGCCATTGTTTGCTTACTACTAGTTTGTTCTTACTTCTTGGCTTTTATTTTGTATATCATTAACATGTTCTCCATGCAAAAACTATGCTTATTGTTGTCTGTTTCACTATAATTATACATTGTCTATTAACTATAACTGTACAATGTATATTGTTGTCTATGACGTGGAACCTATGTAAATGAACTTCTAGCTCATACTGTATGTATTTTCAGTCCTGGTATCAATAAATAAATAAATAGATAAAACCCTCAAAATTCTAATTCTGACCAGATGGCCTAGTCCAACAAATTAAAAATTTAATTAGTTGCCTTGGTCAATTATGTACAATATTATGTCTAAGGACCCATGGGCCCTGTTCAATTATTTATTGTAACAACCAGGCAGGTAGTCCTAACTCTCTGGCTGCAGTACTGCCTAAATATACTTGCTCTGAATCTGATATCTCACTTTTGATGGCTCCCTTAGTTTTCATCTGCTGATTGCTCTCTCTGGCACCTTATGCAGCTTCAGCTGGGCTCTCACTTCATTGGTCTCTTACATTGTCTTGAGGATCCCAGGAATCTGCAGTTCACCTTTCCAAAACACTAAGGCAACACTTTTTGCACCCTGTTCCCTGGTGATCAGTAAGGTGGCTTTGGACCCCTGCAGGTTCCATCACTACACTAGTCTGCATCTGGAAAAGTCTCTCTATGGGTTCTGCTCAGCTACATGGTGACTCCACTGCAGACTGTCCCATTCAACTCCTGCATGCAGGGTCTCTCTCACTCTGTTTTCTGTATAGCAGTCTCCTCCTTTAGGGATGTGGAAGCCTAGCAAACACCTTCTGTTCTGGGTTATTAAAGCCTGAGGCAGGCCTCCAAAAAGGCTTTCAAAAACTGGCATGCTTAGGCAGCAACTCTGCCTCTAAGCTGTCTCCATCATAGATTGAAAATGTTCTGGAACAGCTTGTGCTGTTCAGTAGCGGATCCAGCCCTCTAATTTGTTGAGACCACCTGGCAATCACAGGGAAGGGTCAATCTGGCTCAACATCTGATTGGTCATCTCACTCCCAGGTGAATTACTGAAGTCCCTCTGTGTCCCAATAGCCCTCTTAGCTCCCTCTTAGCTCCCTGGTAGGCTTTGGAGCCTGATTGGCTATGTTGGTGTCCCCTGCCCTGTTTCTATGCAGGTTGGGTTAGAGGGAATAAAGATCACTGCCAGATTTGTAGTTCTGGAGGAATTTAGCCCCGAAGTATTTTTTTACAGCATCTACCCATAATCAATATTTTTGCCACCTGCTTGCTTTAGCACAGTTGTGCTAGTGTTCCAATCAGTCAGGCAGTCATCAGGGAGAGTGCCCAGCATTGTTGGGAGTGCCAAATGTCAGACGTAGTGAAAGTGCAGCCAGCACCTCAAACTGAATGGCTCAGAAGCATGCAAGAAGTCCCCCTTTTCCTACTCCTACTCTAGTCTCCCACAGCAAAGTACAAGTCCTTGGGGACTGGAGGGAGCAATGCATGCATAGTGGCATGTGTTGGCTGAGCCCCCTTGGAGCCAAAACATTAAACCCCCATGCTTTTGGGGGTTACATTCATTAACATTGTGACCCCATGTCACATAATGTGCCAAGGGTGTCAACTGCCTGTAAAATAATGCAGCAATGCGATCAGGCCTGCCACCTGGCAAGTTGACAAGCACCAGCATTTTGTAATTACTCTCAGTAACAAATTACATATCAGGGTAAAGACCAACACCATTGGACTCAGGTTGTTGGCAGGAAGTATTGTAGGTGACATGCCAGTACTGGTTTCCCAAGAAGCAGGAGAAGCAGGGGTAGCATGGAAACAAAACACTGCAGTAGTGTTGATAACAGCAGGACTGTAGAAAATACTGCAGCATGGTAATCAAGAGGTGTGGTCAGGGGGATCAAAATGCATTTGGTAATCTGGAGTGTCACTATCAGTCTGGTGGGTGAACACATGGTCTTCACTATCTGAGAACAGCAGCTGTATGAACTGGATAAAGATTTGCTCAATTCTAGTACCTTTACGGTACTGTACAGCTGCAGCTTATAGCCAGCTTTTCTCCTACTGTGAGTTCTGTGCATTGACCTCCATGGACTCCTGCAGAGTTGCTGCATATCCTTGTGGAGTGTGTTGACTGCCCAACCTTTCCCAGGCCCATTGTTCATATGGTTCGAACAAACCCCTCTTCATGGCAAAGATCTGTGGGTTTTGGGGTTTGTTTGTTTTTTTGGTAACTTCTCCCTGCTTTTTGGGAGCACATTTTTTATGCAACAGGTTTGTGCCTAGTTGCATCCATGAGGCTACAGCTCAAAGAAGCATGCACTCCAGATGGTCCTCTGGAAGGGGTTTTTCTTCACCCTTACTGCCTCCCCCCCTCCCCCATCAAACACTACACATATTTTGTTTGACTGCTTGAGCAGCTATTGTCTCAGTAAGTGCAGGGCAGGGAAGGTGCAACATCCAATTTTCCTGACAAGTAGCATAGTTTATCAGCATGGTGAGCCACTGCAAGCTGCCACTGTATAAAAAGCAACACACTGGCAATGCAGCGACTGGGAGTGGCTGAGGACAGTAGAGTGGCAGTAGGCAAAACTGGGGCTCTGACATCAAGTGGAGGAAGTAGTCCAGGTATCAGGTAATGGACACAGGGCAGCAGGCACTGAGCAGGGAGGAAGGGGGTACTTGGGGACTTACTGCAGTCTCACAGTACTGCTGTCTCACTTGGGTACTTCCTAGCTGTTAGAGACACTGCTTCATAATTTACCATGTAATTATCTGTGCCTCTAAGAGCCTACAGGTGCTGGGTAGAATATATTACAGGCACCCGGACCCACATGGGCATGCTCCCAAGTGCAAATGTCTGGTGAACAGCCCCCACCTGCCAAACAGCCATTCCTGACCCCATAGTGCCATATCATCTCCGTGCCCCCTACACACACACACACACACAGCAGTGCCCCTGGCCCATAGTGCATATCATACGGACACGGTCCCCTACCTGAACACATGGCAACCCCAGCCCAGAAGTTGCAATGCATACCCCACCACCCCACTCCCACATATGGAGTCTTGACCTCATCAGTCCCCCACCCCAATTTCCCACCATCCACAGAGGTGTCCATTGACTGGTGACCCCACCTCTGCGGCACCAACAAGGCAGACATGGATTAAAGAGGTTACAGAGCAGTTAGCACAGAGTGACGAAGTTATCTGTGCAGGGTCACACAGTGAGCAAGTGGTGGCTGTGGGAGTCCAGCCTGGGTCTCCAGGTTCACAACTCAGTACTGCAGCCACTGTATCAGTTACAGACCCTACCAATGTTGTTAAAGTTAACCTCCTCCTCCTTTGCATGCTGTAACGCACTCCAATCGCTAGGCTGCTGCTGGACACAGCTAGTAGACATTCCAGGTTGCCAGGTAATAGGTATTAATAAGTAATAAGTCCATGACTGCTTTTGTCCTTCCTTGCTCTCCCAAGTAGACTACACTGGGAGGGAAATTCAGTACTGGGCCTGGATGTCCTGCTTGTGTTGCATCATCACTTGAGAGACCGCGATCTGCATGACTGTGTTGCATGAGAGAGGCTAACTAGACTGAGCCTGAGGAGAGAGCCACCAACTAAGCCTAGTCCTCCAGCCACCATCCAGAGGTCAATAAAGAAAGTCTGACTCTGGTTTGTGCCCTCCTCCCAGGGCAGGGATACCATCTTAATCTTGCAGGGTGAGGAGGGTCTGGCTGACAAGTAAGCTTGGCTTAGGTCAAGAAGGCAGAGAAGATCATTGTTTATTCATTGGGAACACTGCTTAAGGGGTGCTGGGTTGGACATGGAGGATCTGTTCTCCATCAATAATCAGTAGGGGACTCTGGGGGGGGACTGAATGGGGTATATATGGCCTTGGTAGTGCAGTACTCTCAGGTTTGTGACAAAGGCCAGTAGGGAGTGTATGTGGACATTTTGTGAGTGTGGTGGAAACATGTGGCCACACCGGTACCATGCCCCAGAAAATGTTTATCTAAACTAAAGAAATGTGGACTGGTCATTTGTCTATTAGGATTAGTGACCATAGTAGACAAGTGGCCAGTCAACATTAATTTAATTGCCTGGCATTGATTTTTAAATATTGGTTGTACGTAAATTTTGAGTTTATCATGCCCTTTCAAAATGCAGCAAACTGCAAATTTCAACACCTAGGGCCCGATTTACAAAATGTTTGGACAGCACAAGCCCTGGATGCACCAAACACAGGATGTATAGGGCTTCCGTCAGTCCCCGGTCGAATGTTGGGATTCACAGCTGGTGCGCCCCCGACCCGATGTTAGACTAGCTTTTCACTGGTTTGTGCCACATGCCTGGTACAAGTCACCATAAATGGGGTGAAGTGTTGCAAACATGCACAACCTTCATGAATTGGGTGCACGGTGTGCCAAAGTGGTAGGCACAGCACAGGGGTGGACACAGGCTTGACGCAAGCCGTGCATCCACCTTTGTGAAGCGGGCCCATAGAATTTAAAAATTTTCAGAGAAAGTAGCCTAGATCCTCTGATAAAAAAAAATAAAACATTCCCACTAGAAAAATCACAGCTGTGAGTCTGCTCCCAGCCAGTCTCAGCTGCATACTCTAAATTCTTGATGCCAGTCAGAGATTATTTTTTTCCTGGAGTCAGAGGTGGGGGAGGCCTAACAGAACTGTGTTTTATCTTCAATATATGCCCCAAAATGCATTGTAGCACATCAAAATCCCTAGAGCTTCTGGGGCCTAGCAGCCCTCATACCCCCTGGTTTTTATTTAAACATTGTTTTGTATGCAAGTCCACAACATAATTCCATCTCACAATTACAGAACCCCACCTGGAAAATTCCTGCCAACAGATGCACTTCTGCAGTGAGTGCACCAAGACATGATTCCTCACACTTTGCACAGGTGGTATTTGGGGTGTGCTTCTCGTAGCCAATGGTTCTTGGCTACAGAGCTGCTTAGTGAGGAGCTGGCAGGTGAGCTGGTTGAGCTGGCAGGCTCTGTGATTGACTCATCTACATCCATCTCTTTGTTTACTTTATCCAGGTGTAACTCCTCAATCTTGATAAACGTACACCTAACCAAAATTAACACACCAAATTAATTTCTATTTAAGCATCTATTTGGCATAACACTCCCCCCCCCCCCAAACTGTAGGTGCACTTTTAAAACTACCCTCCCCATGCCATATCATGCCATTTACATTTGTGAATCTATATGACAAGGAAATTTTTCCCACCATTATACTACACCTCCTTTTATGGGTGGCATGTCTTTTCATAATTACCAGACACCCCCACCACCACAGTACTGTATTATACCATTTGGATTCTTGAATTCAGGCCAGATTGGCACACACTTGTACTGAATATTACACTCATGCAGAACATTTTTTTTCCTTTGGTTCTGGTACCCTAGGATGTTTTGGAAGCTTCATTTTATTTAGTGTCACAAACCGTCTTCTCACTGCTGAGCCCTGATTGTCCTTTCCAGCTCTTGCTCTACTTGCTGCCCACAAAGCTGTGCTCTTATGCAGCCTGAAAGGTACTCTTTTCAGCTGACCAGAGATTCTGAGTGTTCTTCTCATCCCATAGCACATTGTCTTGCGTATTGCAATCAGACACTGTACTGTTAGTCAGTGAAAAATAAGATCAGTAGATGTGCTGTAGGAAAACATTTAGATTTATATCAGGCACTGGAGACAGGCAAGAGGTGATGTAGGTGTGAATGGCACCCAGCCAAGCAGTAACTTGCAGTATGATGGGGCAGGTAAAGCAATGATGTTGTACTCTTTGCAATTCACTGTTAAATGCTGCAGTGTTTGCTGTCTGCCCCTTTACAGGTTGAAATCCATCAGAAGCATTTTTTCAGGGCAGCATGGCACAGGTTACACTTTCCAAACTTACGTTGCATTCTTATTGCCACATAAATACTGTAGATTTTTAACAGTGCAGTACTGGGTTTTTAATATTTACCTTTATCCAAAGCAAAAGGGTGAATAAGATAAATTCCAAGATGAACTTGATAATACAGGGACCACATGATGCTGGTACCAATGCTAGAAAGAGCCACACATTTCTTGAGATCACTGACACATGCATCATAGACAACAGTGTGTGAGCGCACCTAAAACATACTACCCCACTCAGCCACCTGTGTGAGTGACTGTGCACATCAGATACAGTACTGAAAAAATATTTTTCAACCATCTGTACAAAAGGGCCTGGATGGAGTATGTCCTGGGGGCAGGTATTGTGATTTAATTTTTTAATGTGTTTTTCAATTCTGTTGTAAATAGATAACATAAAAGCTGTATATATTTTTTCATATACAGAGTAAGTAAAGTAGTCCTGAAGAAGTGTATTTATTACAAGAAATGTAGGCTATATCAAATGACACTAATAGCAAAATAAAAATAATATACCAGAAATGCAATATTGGGTGAGTGATATGTTATTCCCACTTGTTTCTGTGCCATGAAAGTCTGAATGCTCACATGACATCAGAAAGGGGTGGGGCTAACATAAGCGGGAACACTCAAGATGCTCAAGACAGACTAATAACACCCATCTGCTTTAGCTTACCTCCTGGGCCCACCATACCACCTTGGGACTTTTTATAAGTGGTTAGATTTCATCTGGTATGCCATATTCCTGATGAGCCAAGAATTGCCTAGACTGAGTTGCCATGAAGTTCTGACAGTCTAGTGATATCAGAAGGGGTGGGGTTACCTACTACATAAGCAGGGCAGTTCCAGATGATCTAGACAAGCTGTAAACACATGCCTGTTTTCAGTTTAACCCCTGGGCTCACCAGACCACCTCGGGAGTTTTCTGTAGCTTGTTAGCCCTACCCAAATGTGCCATTTCCCTGACAAGCCAAGCATTGCCTAGACCAGGTCACCATAGAGGTCTGATGCTTGAGGGATGTCAGAAGGGTTGGAGCTACTTACCATAGTGGTAGCCAGGGTCATCAGGTCATCAATAAAAACAACCAGCCATATCCAGCCATGGCTTTTAATATCTGTCATTGAACCAGATGACTCATGTCAAGCCATGACTTACATCATCATTAATGTCAATGGCTGCCCCTGTACATAAGTGCACCACTCAAGCAGCACTTGTGCAAGTGGCTTTAACTGGAGTGGAGAAAGTCACTAGCAGGAGGCTAAGGGGATGCTACTTAAAAAAATATTTATCTGAGAACTTATCCTTGATGAAGCTGTACCTGCCTTCCGACTACCAGGACCTGGCTGAAAGGAAGTGCCCTCTCTCGGGCAGCACAGCCGAACCACCAGCTTGTGCTACAGCCCCATGGCCAGCGCTGCAAGCTGTATCCGCCTCCCAACTACAAGGACCTGGCTGAAACGCACACTAAACGGGACCAATTCCCAGCTACGTGGTTGGCTCAGGACTGTACGGCTTTACCCGTGATTGGCTAAAAGCTTCTCTGCTGTTCCTGCTATTGGATATTTTTAAGTCTGCTGGGACTGGACGTTTGGGGCTCTGTGACTCGCTGTACCGCACTGCATTTTACACTAGTATTTTCTCCCGCTCACCCGCCCCAACCCTGGCCACTATTAAATACACAAGTGCCCGGCCCTTCTCTTCTACCTCTTTCCCATTGGCTGATGTTAGTTGATGGTTTCCTGCCTATTGGCTGAACCCACATTGCCTACTAACTTCCAGCTAGACCTCACAGCTTCCTTTTAACCTACATTACACAGTCAGCATGCCTTCTTTATCGATCCTACTTGATTACCTAGTAGCTGTGAGGATCTGTCTTCTTCAGCCCCTTGGTACACCTACATCTGCTGTACCTCCCTGCACCACTGAAATGTATACTTATTGCCCTCTTATCCAAACATATGACCTGAGAGATCATCAGCAACTGCAGCTATGCATTTCATAATTGGAAATAGTTACTATGGGGATACCCATTTCTAAACTTAGTTACCTTTCCTCCTATTAAACGCTGTGTTTTCTCGGTTAAGTTGCTGCTGTATTCACCTTGGGCCCTTTTGGACCATGTCCCACAAAGTCACTGCCTACCCCCTGCTGGACACATAAAAGAAGAAGGACCCACCTACTGAGAATACTACTAAACGTGTTGAAAAAAAGAATCCTACTGATGCTAATTTGTGCTGGTAATATTGAACTTATCCATGGCCCGCTTCAGTCCATTCCTACACCTTCAGTCCTCTCTCACTTGAAGGGGGATGAACTCCTTACACATTAACACCTGCAGCTTGCTGAAGATATTCAACCCCATACAGGCCTGGAACCTCCACTCTTGTCCTGATGTCCTTGTTATCGCTGAATCCTGGTTGAAACCATCTACCAAGAACCACAATGTAAATATTCCCTCATACAATCTGTTCAGATCTGACAGACTTACACAGGGTGGTGGGGTAGCAATCCACAGTATATTTGAAACATGTTTTCTGCATCCTTAATCTAAGCTACCACTGTGGCCAATGAATTTGAGCACATTACCTTAAAGGTCCAAATTTCTAAAGCAGTCTCTCTCTGCATTTTGGGGTACTGCAGACCCCCTTCTGCAGGGCTTAAAATGCTGGAGCATTTGCGTAATGTGCTAGACACCACTACCTCAGAAGTTATCATCCTGGGTGATTTTAACTTGGATTGGTTTTCTCCTGCATCTCAGCTGCTTAAAGATGCCTGCAACTCCTTTGGGCTTAGCCAGCTGGTCACAGAAGCTACCCGCCCAAACACCAAAATCCCATCCCATAGTACACTTCTGGACCTGATCCTAGTTAATAGGCCCCACCTCTTTTCACATTCCGCCTCCTTCTTCAACGATATTAGTCACCATTGTGCAATAGCCTGTGTGAGGTCGGTGAAAAAAAGTTACCTCCACCTCCAGACATATCTACAAGAGATACCTCTGGTACTTTGACCCTAGTGCTTTTCTCTCTGACTTCAAATCTACAAGCTGGCAGGACTTCTACCTAGCCTTCACTGTAGAGCATGCATATCAGATTTTTCAAAATATAGTCACTAGCACTGTCAACAGACATGCGCCTCTAGTCAAAGTGCGTACCAGAAAGAGATCCTGCTCATGGTTCGCTATTTGTAAAGTTGTTCCTCAAATGTCTCTGTCTGGTATGTACTGGGGCCATAACCCCCAACTACTGTCTAGTTACTCAATCCATGCTGCACTGCTATTCAACTATAAACTACCTAACAAATGCCTAGCCCAGCCTGTACCTCTCTGGACCTGCTGTTTTATTGCTGTCTTCTTCTCCCTTATGTACTAGGGTGTTACCTGTCCTTTGCACCATTGCCTATGCATCTGTTATATTGCATTGTATGTGTTGATCTATGTATTTATGTATGCAAATCCCAGGTCGCATCTGGAAATTAGCAGTTTTCCACTCTGTATGCCTATCTGGTAAATCTCGTAAATAAATAAATAAATGGTTCACACCTAGTCTCAAAGCTGCACTACTCCACAGGGATGCTTTCTGGAAAAAAGCTAGAAAAACTAAGATGCAGGCCGACTGGGTTGCATTCAGAGCCTCAAGGAATCAGTGTACTAATCTGATTAGGGCTGAGAAAGCCAGATATTTTCATACTGAGCTTAATGTCTCATCTTACTGTGCAGCTAAATTTGGGAAAATGCTAAAAAATACTGAAGGCCACAACTTTGCCAGTGCACTCCCTCATGAAATCTCCTCTGGGGGCATGTCTTTCACTGACAAGCTTAAGATACTAGACCTACTCAACTATCATTTTGCTACTGCAGGACTAGCGTTTGACTCTTCTCCAGCCAGTAACCTCAGGGCACAAATGTGTACCCATGATGCAGACTTCATAGCACTACATATACCTGAGCACACACCTGGCTTTTCTTTCAGCCCTATTATGTTTAAACAGGTAGAGGACCTTCTTCTGGCCCTGGACACAAAGAAAAGTGGGGGTGCAGATCACATTGAGTCCTACTTCTTGAAACTAGGATATTATGTGCTAACAGCACCAATAACCTACCTTTTTAGCTTATCTCTTACACTGGGCACCATCCCCTCTATTTGGAAAACCACCCACGTGATTCCCTTATTCAAATTTGGGGATCCTAGTGATTTAAATAATTACTGTCCAATATCCCTTCTTCTTACCCTGTCTAAATTACTTGAGAAGACAGTCAACGCACAGCTTAGGCAGTACCTGGCAAACCACAACCTCCTTAATCCTCTTCAATCCAGCTTTTGAACACAGCACAGCATGGTATCTGCCCTTGTCAAGGTCTCAAATGACTGGCTAAATGCGCTAGATTCTAAAAAACATACATGCGCCCTTTTACTTAACCTGAGCAAAGTATTTGATACTAAGGACCATGACTTTCTGTTAACCACACTAAGAATCTCTGTGTTGGACAGTATGGCGATAAACTGGTTTAAACACTACCTTATTGGGCATCATCAGCAAGTTAAGGCTGAATGAGAACTGTCTCCATTAAAAGTACTTCAAAGGGGAGTGCTGCAAGGGTCTATTTTAGGCCCTTTACTCTTTGCTATCTATATTAATAACATCAATACAGGCATCAAATCTGCAAACATTCACTTGTTTGCCAATGATACTGTTATTTATATTGACAGACCCACAACTGAGCTAGCATTCAAAGACCTCCAGTTGGATTTTAACCTTTTGCAGAAAAATCTATTACACTTAAAACTACTTCTAATCACCAAAAAAACAAAGACCATGCTCTTTTCCCCGTCGGTCAATGCCTCCTATAAACCTAACCATGGTAATATACCATATATACTATAATTACTGTTTTAGGTGAGCCTCTTGAACATGTTGACAAGTTAAAATATCTAGGGGTCTGGATAGACCAGAAACTTTAATTTGTTAATCACATCAAAGAGCTTTCCAAGAAGCTCAGGCAAAGACTGGATCTCTTCTTCAGGATCAGGCACCTGCTAACCTTGGAAGCAAAAACTAGGTTGGTCCAAACAGCCTTTATATATCTGCTGGACTATGCTGATTTTTTCTATGGTCAAGGACCGAAAAGTGCTTTGTCTAAACTTGACACTTTATACCACAGAGCACTTAGATCTATTACAGATGCTCCTTATACCACCCATCACTGCGCTCTTTACGCAGCCATAGGATGGTGCTCACTGAGCCTTAGACACCAAAGGAATTCAGTTCTCTGGACCTATAGAGCCATTATCAACAAGCTCCCTCAATATATCACGGATTGCATGCCCCTGTGTGCCATGGGTAGCTTTCCCCTCAGAAGTCTATCCTATATCTCTCTTGCCATCCCAAAGGTCAGATCGCATTTTGGTAAGTCGACTGTAAGCTATGCCTTTCCTGCCTTCTGGAATACCATACAAAAGGCTCTCAACCTTGCTATTCCTGTGAAGTTACCCTTCTTTAAAACCCTGCTAGATCATTCTATCAAAGAGTTGTGCAAACGTCCTCGTTAGTGTCCCCCTGCTTGAGTAAGTAGCATACTGTACCTGGATCCACTACTTCTCCCTGCTGCATAGATACATAGATACATGGACAGTGTCAGCAGATAAGGGCCTATGGCCCACCCAGTCTGACCATTTGAGCTTGTAAGTTCAGTTTATGTTTTCCTAGAAGTCTGTTGCCCCTTACTCCTGACCTCCAGAATTCCTTTATGTCTATCCCATGCATTCTTAAATCCCGTGATTGTTTCAGCCCCCACCACTTCCTCTGGCAGGGTGTTCCACTTGTCCACCACCCGTTCTGTGAAGAAATTCTTCCTCATGTTTCCTCTGAATCGTCCTCCTCCAACTTCATCCCATGCCCTCTAGTTCTGGAACATCTTTTTGCTTAAAAATAGTGTATTCCTGCACCCTGTTCCTCCTGTGAGATACTTGTATGTCTCTATCATATCCCCTCTCCCTCCTCTCCTCCAGGGAGTACATGTTGAGTTCCTTCAACCTGTCTTCATAAGACTTGTGATGCAATCCATGCACCATCTTTGTTGCCCTCCTCTGAACCTTCTCTACCCTGTCTATTGTCCTTCGTAGGTATGGTCTCCAGAACTATACACTGTACTCAGGTGGGGCCTCACTAGTGTCTTGTATAGTGGAATTATGACCTCCCTTTTCCTGTTGAAGTGCCCCTGCCCTATACATCCCAACATCCTATTTCTTTAGCTGCTGCCTTGTCACACTGTTTCCCTACCTTGAGGTCATCAGAGATGATAACCCCAAGATCCCTTTCCTGCTTGGTGCATGCTATATCCTCCACCCCCAACTGATATATTGTGCCAGGGTTTTGTGCATCATATGCATTATCTTGCACTTTTTGCATTGAATTTCAACTGCCAAACCCCTGACCATTCTTCAAGTTTCTGCAGGTCCCTTCTCATTCTGCTACACCCTCTGGTGTCTACTCTGTTACAGAGCTTTGTGTCATCAGCGACAGTGAAATTCTGCCTTCTAGGTCCTGTGCAATGTCACTGATGAAGGCGTTGAATAGGACGGTCCCAGCACTGATCCCTGTGGTACCCCACTGGTCACTCTTCCCTCTGTGGAGTGACAGCCATTTACCACCACCCTCTGTGTCCTGCCACCCAGCCAGTTACCTACCCACCACACTACTGTCCTGCCCACACCCATATTTCCCAGTTTGTGTAATAGTCTTCTATGTGGCACAGTGTCAAAGGCCTTGCTGAAGTCCAGATAGGCCATGTCCACTGCCCTCCCCTGATCCACCTCCCTAGTCACCCAGTCAAAAATTCAGCGAGGTTGGTCTGACATGACCTTCCTAGGTGAAACTATGCTGCCTTGGGTCCTGTAGTCCATTGACAACCAGATGTTCCACCAATCTCTCCTTCAGTAGTGCTTCCATGATCTTCCCCACAACCGAGGTGAGGCTGACTGGTCTGTAGTTCCCTGCTTCCTCTTTGTTCCTGCTTTTGTATAAGGGGACTACATCTGCTGTCCTCCAGTCTTTGGGTACCTCCCCTGTTTCCAGTGATCGGCTAAACAGGATAGCCAGAGGTTCAGCCACCATCTCTCTTAGTTCTTTAAGGACCCTGGGGTGCTCCCCATCTGGCCCCATTGCTTTATCAACTCTTATTACTTCCAGTTCCTTCAGGACCCTTTCTCGTGTAAAGGGACTTGTGTCCATTTTTGCACCATTCTCACCCTTTGTACTCCCTTCAGACCCATTACCCTCCTCTTCCTCAGTAAAGACTGAGCAGAAATACCTGTTCAATATGTCAGCTTTACTGTTGTCATCCTCCACGCGGCCTCCATCCTCCTCCTTCAGCCTCACTATCCCTCCCTTTGTCTTTCTTTTTTCACTTATGTACCTGTAAAAGGTTTTGTCCCCTCTACCCACTGATTTTGCAATGTGTTCTTCTGTCTGAGCTTTGGCTTTCCTTACTGACCTCCCTGCCTCCCTTTGCTTCTCCTGGTACTTCTCCCTATCCCCTTCTGCCTGTGTCTTTTTGTATTGCCTGAATGCAATCTTTTTGGCTTTCACTTTCTTTGCTACCTCTTTGGAAAACTATAATGGTCTCCTCTTCCTTTTCCCTTTGCTAACCTGCTTAATACATAATTCTGTTGTTCTTGTAATCCCCATTTTAAATACTGCCCACTGTTCCTCAACCCCTGATTCCTGTCCCATTACCCTTAATGCCTCTTTCAAGTGTCTCCCCATTTTCCCAAAGTCTTCCCCCCCAAAATCTATCCCTCCTTCCTACTCCTTCTCTACCTTAACTGCCTGTGCTGCGTTGTCAACCTTAACCTTTGATGGACGTAAACCCCTCTAGCTAATTTCTATTCAATGTGGTGATCCACTGTGATGTGAATATGTATGCATGTATGTTGTAAGTATATGAGTGGATGTAAGGAGGGGTGTGTGTATGTATTCATATAAATATTTATGCATATGTTTATCTAGCCATGTAGGGATGGGCATATGCACATGTATGCATATATATGTATACATGTAATTATATATAACCATTGGTATGATGTGCTAAAAGGTGCTGTATCTCTGTCAGAATATAGTACACTAAGTTTTCTACATTAGTATTCATTCTTTCCTATTTTGCTCCATGTAAATATGCTCTTATGTAAATATGTATCTGCTCGTATGTATTTTTGTTTTGCTCCGCTGTCTATTTTGTTCTTCCTCTGTTATTACCTTGACCCTCCAGGTCCACCTTGTAAATGAGTTTTGCTCAATGGTGTTTCACCTGGTAAAATAAAGATTTGTTTGATTGATTGATGATCATTTTTTTTTGTTAACTTTATTTCGCTCAGGTCGCCAGCTGATGAGGCATCTCTCAGGTGGGGGTCATTTGTCCAGCCTCTACCATCATGCCTGAACCCCTCCCCGACCAGGAATCAATTGCTGTGTCCCCCCTCTCCTGCCAGGCCCTCACGAGAGGAGCTGGGGACCACAGAGAGTTGAGTTTGGTTAGGGCCGGCATTAATGTGTGGACATGGACACTCGAGCCCCACCATCACCTCCCCAGCAGTCGGGAGTTTTCTGCCTTGGTTACCCCTTGAGATGTGGACGTGCAATGATGTCTGCGCAAGTTGTCCTGCTGATGTCCATGGCTGTCTCACCCCAACTGCAGCCCCTGCTCTGTGTGGTGCCCCTGGTCTCCACTGGGAGCTGCTACAGAGTGGGGAATCCCCAAATACCCACCCCAGAAGAGGAGAGCAGTCCTCTGGATGCTCAGTCCTCTCCTCCCCTGCCATGCCCAGCACCCGAGTTCACTCCCGAACCCGGGTCGCTGGCGTGGTGCGAGGTATGATGTCCAGTGCCTCAACCCTCCATGCCACCAGCCCGCCCCTTGATGATAATTGAGTTAGTTTACAGAAATATCAATTATTTTTATAAATTGTGATTTATTCATTAACTTTTGCAAATTTGGATTGCTTACTGTTCATGAACACCAGGCTTGAAAATGTTAATTTGAAACTTACTCAGTTTGTTTGTGCCTCTGGTGGCCAGGTCCTGGTTTATAATAAATGGATTCCTGTCCACAAGTGACAACAGCATATAAGAGAAAATGCATCTCCTTTTATAGGTAATTTGAATAGTGTGCAAAAACTAAAACACATGAAGAGGAAGACTTTTAATAAAACCTGTGTTCCTGATGCCTCATCAGTACAGTTTTTACAAACTGATTTATTCAATTTCAATAGACTTCAAAATAACTCATCAAATAATTTTGTTGGAAGGATGACATTGCTATGAAGCGGGGATATTGAAAAAGTCCTGGAGCTAAATCAAACATCTTAAAACATGTGTAACGCCCTCACCCCTGCCTTTTTGCAAAACAACAGGTGGCATGCTGTTGAAGCTAACAGCAGTACCTGGTGGGGACTGGGTTCGAGGAGGACTAGGTTACTCGGCACGGGGGGCCTAGGTTTGGCTACTCTGCACAGGGGCACCCAAGTAAATCCGAACACAAGAAGCAATAACTGTAATGTCCAAAACCAGGAATGGGATTCTAAAGTGTGGTTTTTATTCACATCCAAACTGAACAAACAAAGCATAGACGGACCCCCATGGGGCTACATTGCTGGCAATGCAGATTAGAGACACAGAACACTTCTTCACTATTCCAGCCCTCAGGCTTTGAACCCAGCAGGCACACAGCCTGGACTTGCATGCAGCTTTGGGTACACAGCCCGACTTGAACACTACTTGGGTTTTTCCCATGGCCCAGCTCCCCCTACGGCCACTTGATCGCAGTCCATATGGGAGTGAACTAATTTTCCTGTTGGTGGCTCCCCAAATCACCTTAGAGCCTTCGACTCCTTAAGGGAAATTTTCCTTCCAATCCCACACCTGGGTGCTTCCCTCATCACTGGCCAAGTGTATGAGGCAAAGTAGAAATCCACAGAGCAAATCCGTAGAGGTGGACTTGGTTACTAAAGATGGGGGGTCTCCCACCTCCAGCTCCCACAATCCATACCCAGCCATTTCTCTGGAAACTAAACAACTCTTTTTGAAAGCTTGGCAATGTAGATTACAGGGTAGACGTATATCACATCTCCTCTACATGTCTTGACTTTCCCCTTGTGCTGGACTTGAACATACTTTTACTTTTGACTAAGCCTATTACTCTAGGCTTCCCACTACTTCAGCAGTCCAATCCCCACTTTAACACAGTTCAGGATGAAACATGGGCCCTTTAGAAAGAGCAGAACTCACCCTTTGGTTGCAGGTGCCCCACAGGCGAATCTTGAAATCTTCTTGTACCCCACACACATGGGAAAAATAAGGCAGCTTCTCTTCTAGCCAGGGGGTTGCCCCTGGAATAGCAGGCAAACCTTCCACCCCCATCCCCTCAGGGATGGGGCACAGAGACCCGTATCAGCGGTCTCCACCACTTTAAAGAACAGCTTACTGTGTCCCTCTTTAGGCGGAAACACACACCTTTCCCTAAATGTAGCTCTTTTTCAGAGCTGAGGCTCCAAGAGCCTGTGCACAGAACTGCTGTGCTCCTCTCACAACAATCTCCAACTCCAACTGACTGTTCAAAACTCCCAACATTCTAATCTAACTCCCTTCTGCAGATTCCAATGTGGCTCATGCAGCTGTGATAGTTCTATGGTGATGTCATCCCTCAGTCTCAGCTGAGACTGAGAACAGAGTGAGACAGTGTGAAATCCATTTAACTGGAGTTTCACAAGCTGCCTTCCCTGCCTACCACTAGGTCTTACTGGGATTCTAGTAACCCCGGGTAACAGGGGGGTCACACTCGCCCTTGACCAGGAAAATAGCTGTCCACAGTCATTGTTTACCCGGCTTAGGCCATCCCACCCTATGTGCTACCTGCGGAGGGGGGGTGATCAGGCCCCCTCCTACCATGTGCGAGCACAGGCAGGCAACACTAAGGGCCTAGAGGCCTTTAGCTGACATTTCAGCCTCTACTCTACCCACTTACTATGGACGCCTAATGGCTCTGGTAGAACTGTCCAGAGCATAGCCCTAATAGATCAGCACTGCAACCCCTACTGCAGGTCAGGGCCACAGCCTGTCTATCCCCCCCTAGCCCTCTAGGGAAAATCTGTCTGCCTCTAACTTAACACCCAAAAACAAAAACAACCCGGGGACCTAGCCGACCTTGAGCACCCTGCAACCACACACCAAGAAACTAATCCCATACCATTACATTACTGCCTCCCTAACCCCACAACCACACCTGTGGAAGGAAAGGGTTAATACAGTAACAACAACAATAACAACCACAGTACTTAAAATTACTACACACTAAAGTACTAGTGAGGAATTCCGATGAGTCCCTCCTCCTCTTCTTGTCTTCTCTTCTATCTTCTCCAGGAACACCTGCAAGAAAAAGAAAGACAACACACACTCCTAATCTGCATACAAAGTCTACCTAAACCCCTACCATCAAAACACTGGAGAATCCCAAAAAGATTTTTTTAGAAAAGGTAGAAAACAGTGTATACACTAGAAAACAGTAGAAAAAACAATGACATTATTTACAATACACATTTGCGGGATGGAGTGCCCTAAAAGTCCGATCTAGTGACCACAGTGCCTGAAGGCTAGTCCATTAAAGAGTCTTTCCTAGGCCGGAGCCCGGTGAAGCACAGTTCTAGCAGGCCAAAGTCCCGAAGGGGAGAGTTTTTGAGGACAGTTCACACATTCTGGAGTCTGCTAGTGTAGGGTGTGTACTGCAATGTAATAAGGATAGAAAAGTTCGGACTTACCAGCCCCTTGTAGAAAGATTAAGATACACCAACCTGCTCCTCAGCTGAAGACTCTCCCTGGCAGCATTTCTTCCGATACAGCTGGACTGACATCTTCCGGGAACTACAGGAGGGCACATCTGGGAACTGCTGGGTTGATGTCATCTCTGGAGATGGAACCTTAGAACAGGAACAAAAAGGAAAACAGCTGGTCTGACGTCATCCGATTACCAGGTGATGAAGCAGGATACAGCTGGGCTGGTATCCTCTCTGGATCTGAAGTCATCTGGTGGGCCAGTCGATGGATTCTGGAAAGGCCAGTACACTGTAGAACTGATGAATGTGGGGCACCTGAGTCCTGGATGTCCATACTGGCGACTCAATAAAGGCACTGCAAAGGCTGGTGTGGCAGTATTGACTACCACTGCTTGGCTTTCCATCTGGCAGGCTCAGACACATCTGCCGGGAGGTCCTTGCAATGAGGCCAATAGTACCGGGGGTCAGGAGCTTGAATTATTACCCTGTCTGGGTGCACATAATTCACACAGTGAAAGGTTTCACGTCCCTCTCCATCCACTATTCGCACAGTGTCCATAAACAGTGTCCTGCCTCTCTTCCACTGGGTATATTTCTGATGAAACAGTCTGTTCTTGACATGCTTATTTGCACCAGGATGCACACATTTCATTACTTCGGCCCAGATCCAGGATTTCCTGCTGTTCTCAGTCTTCTCCCAGACTTTCCGAGGAAAGGTAGGAAAGGACATTCCATAGATTTCATTCGCCTTCCTACGAATCAGTCTCTCCTCTTTACTAGCTTTGGTCAACCTGAGACCGCTGGCCTGGCTTGGGGGCGGCCAGTCCTGGTTCTGCCAGCTATGCATCCTCTACGAGATGAAAAATGGATCCCTGACTTCTTCTTCTTGCACAGCCAGGGCAGTGGCATCACCACTCTCTTCCATGCATTCTTCCGAGGCAAGAGCTTGAGGCTGTGTGCCCGTTCCTTTTTCACAAGGCCACATAGGTTCCCCCTCATCTTCTTCCTCACTGAGGATCTGAGCCCAGGAGTGAGCAGTCATCCTCACTCCTGAGACTATCCACTCATCACTAGGTGTGGAGATCGACACCTCCCATTCAAAGGCCTCCCGCATCTCATCTTCTCCTATGAGACTTGAGCTAGGCCCCCACCCAGGGGTCTACTGTTGCTTTGTCTGAATTTTCCTTCTGAGATCCAGCATCCAAAACATCAACATCTGGTTCTGTCTCTAAATCTGTACCCTCTAGCTTTGTGCCACACTCCCCCGAGGGGCCTTCTTCAACTTCTTCTTCTCCGCCTGGTGCTGTGTGCTGCCAACTACAGATTCCTGAACCTTTGTCCATGTGGGAGCCAAACGAATCTGGGGCACTTTATAAAAGCCATATTTCTCTAGGCACCCAGAACAGTGAGGTATCATGAAGACGTCCCTTCCAGCATATACGCATATTTGACACACTTGCACTTGATATCCAGGAATCGCCACATGAGAAGGCAGTTGTCCTCCATAATAACACTTTTCAATGTCCCTTAACTCACTAAACAATTCTGCTAATGGCTCTGCTAGTTCCTCCTTTAGCTCCTTAAGTATCCTGGGATGTATGCCATCAGGTCCCATTGCCTTATCCACCCTGAGCTTAGCAAGCTCTTGTAGGACCCTTTCTTTTGTGAAGGGAGTAGTGCTCACCTCCCTCCCCCCTGTGTCCATGATGCTGAGCTGTGGGCCCTGCCCTACCTTCTCTTCAGTAAATGCTGAGCAAAAGTATCTATTTAGGATAGATGCCTTTACAGGGTCCTCCTCCTCACATGCTCCCTTTTCTCCATTAAGCTTAGCAATACCCCTCTGGACTTTCTCCTTTCACTAATGTATCTATAGAAAGTCTTGTCACCTTCTTTTTACTGTTCGTGCTAGTGTTTCCTCAGTTTGGGACTTTGCCTGCCTTACTGCCTTCCCTGCTTCCCTTAGAGCAGTTTGGTATGCCTCCCTATCTTCATCCCGCTGTGTTCCCTTATATTTCCTGAAGGCCAGCCTTTTGGCTGTGACCTTTCCTGCTACTGTATTTGAGAACCAAAGTGGTTTCCTTCTTCTTTTGCACTTCCTTTTCTGTCTAACACAATGGGATGTTGCTTCAAGTATTGCATTCTTAATGCTTGCCCACTTTGCCTGTACCCCCTCACCTGTGTTTCTTTTTGCCAGGGCTAGCTTAACTCTGTTGGCCATCTTATCAAAGTCAGCTCCTCTGAAGTCCCATATTTTTGCCTTGGAATGGGATGATTTAGATGTAGTAGCCAAATTGAACCATACCATGTGATGGTCACTGGCCCCCAGGTGACCTTCTACCTGGAGATCTGTGATCCCTTCTTTGTTAGTCAGTACTAGATCTAGGATAGCCCTGTCTCTTGTGGGTTGCTGTACCAGTTGTTTGAGGCCCTCCCCCTGCAGGAATCCACTATGAGTCTAGTTCTGGCAGATGTTCCTGCTGGTATTGACCAATCTGTATCTGCATGTTGAAGTCTCCCATTATCAGAACCTCCCTTTAGCTGTCATGTTTTGTATATCTTCTAACAGTAATGTGTCTATGTCCTCCCTCTGGTCTGGGGTCTGTAGACAACCCCAGTTCTTATGCTGTCCCATTTCCTGTTTCCAGGTGACCCACAGTTCTTCTGGCTCCTTATATGTATTCTGAATTTCTGTAGCTTTGATATTTTCATTAACGTACAGGGCCACTCCTCCCCTTTTGCACCTCGGTCTCTTCTGAACAATACATAGCCAGGTATTGAAGTCTCCAATGTGGTTACTGGTAAACCACGCCTCACTAATTGCTACTATGTCCAGTTTAGCCTCTGACATTATTGCCTGCAGGTCTGGGATCTTATTTCCCAGGCTGTGAGCATTTGTGTACATGATTTTCCATTGGCCAGATTTTGGTGTGTTAGTTGTTGGGTGAAGTTTGGCATTACCCTAAAGGCCATATGGGGAGACAAACCTTTTTCTTACCTGGTGATGCAAATGAACGGCAAACATGCTGAATTCCTGTTTGACCACTAGCTGAGGGGAGGGGTGTTCTTCCCATTCGACATGGGGTGCTGCACCCTCTTCCCATTTACTAGTTTAAATATTCTGCAAAGGCGTCAAACTTCAGCCCCAATGCACTGACTCCTCTTTAGTCAGATGCAGTCCATCAAATTTAAGAACTTTCGCTCCCAGAACTGTTGCCAGTTCCTACAAATCTGTGTCCTTTTTCCTGGCACCAGTCCTTGAGCCACGTGTTTAGCTCCTATCTCCCCTTCTTGACCTTCCGTCCATCTGGTCCCTCTCCCAGACTGGCAGGATCTCAGAGAAGGAGATGCCGACAAAATAGATGATAGTTTGTCACCCAGCCTAGTCAGGTGTTCCTTGGTCTCCACAACTGACCGGCTGGAGAGATCATTAGTCCCTATGTGTACTAGGACATCAATGTTTTCTCCTGCTTTGTGAACAATTTTAGCAATGCGGTCAGTGTCTCTCCATGCTGATGTACCTGGGAGACATCTGACCATCACCCCTGGCTGGAGATTTAGTGAGTCTCTGAGCACAGGAGAGGTCCCAGAAGACTGGAGAAGGGCTCATGTGATCCCGCTCCACAAGAGTGGTAGCAGGGAGGAGGCGGGGAACTACAGACCGGTCAGTCTTACCTCAGTAGTGGGCAAGATTATGGAGGCACTCCTTAAGGAAAGGATAGTGCAACACCTGGAATCCATAGGGGCTCAGGATCCAAGACAGCATGGGTTTACAAAGGAAGGTCCCAGTCAAACTAATCTCATAGATTTCTTTGACTGGGTAACCAGAGTGGTGGACCAAGGGGAGCAGTTGATGTCGCCTACCTTGACTTCAAGCAAAGCTTTGACACTGTTCCACACAGAAGATTGATAAATAAGCTTGGTAGGCTCGGTGGGTCAGAAGTTGGTCAACTGGGTGGCAAACTGGTTGACCGGCAGAAAACAGAGAGTGGTGGTAAATGGTATACAGTCAGAAGAGATGCAAGTCATAAGTGGGTACCTCAGGGATCAGTCCTGGGGCCAGTCCTTTTCAACATCTTCATTAGTGACCTTGCAGATGGACTAGAGGGTAAGGCTTGTCTGTTTGCAGATGACACCAAGATCTGCAACAGAGTAGATGATCCAGATGGGATGGGCAGAATGAGAAGAGATCTGGATAAACTAGCAGAATGGTCAGAAGAGTGGCAACTGGGATTTAATGCAAAGAAGTGCAAAATCATGCACATAGGAAGAGAAACCTGAAGCCACCTATAGGCTGGGAGGAGTTGCTAGCAGTCACAAAGGAAGAAAGAGACTTGGGCATCATCATCACTGATGACCTAAAATCATCCAAGCAGACCTCTAAAGCAGTAGGTAAGGCTAGGGGTGTTAGGGTGTATTAGTAGGAGTATCACAAGTCGTAAGAGGGAGGTAATAATCCTCTGTACAAGACACTGGTTAGGCCCCATCTGGAGTACTGCGTGCAGTATTGAGGCCACACCTCACAAGACATTAACCAAATTGGAGGCAGTCCAGAGAAGGGCAACCAAAATGGTGCAGGGACTGCATCAGAAGACATATGAGGACAGATTAACGGAGCTCAATATGTATACCCTTGAGCAAAGGAGGGAGAGGTGATATGATGAGGCATTCAAACACCTTAAGGGCATAAACAAGGTGAAAGAGTCTAACATGTTTAAATATAATAAAACTAGCAGGACAAGAGGACACAGCATGAGATTAGAGGGAGGCTGATTAAGGGGAAATGAGGAAATTTTTCACAGAAAGGGTGGTGGATGCATGGAATGGCTTACCACAAGAAGTGGCTAAGAACAGTGCAGGGCTTCAAACAGGCATGGGATAGGCATAAGGGAGCAATACAAATGACTATGAATAGATAGGCCACTGACAGAGCAAAGGCCGATGTCACATTTATAAGGTAGAAAAAGAAATGGGCAGACTGGATGGGCCTTACGGTCCTTATCTGCCGTCAACTTCTATGTTTCTATGTTTCTATGTAACCTATTTACTGCTGCTGTTACTGCAGCCCGGGCATGATCTGGGTAGCGAGCTGGTCCAGAGGCCATAACTGCAGGGAAAACAAACAAAAGCTCACTGTTACTGAAAGTCCCACTTTACTGAACACTTTCTTTACTTTTAAAATGGCTCCTTTACTGCTGTGTTTACTTTACTACCCCACCCTGTAATGGCGGCGGCAGCATTCCTGCGCACCAACATTCAGAAATTGGCTCAAGCCACTGCGCATCCGATTTACACACACTACTGATAACTCTTGCTCAAACTGCACAAACTTGCACTGTTCTTTTTCTAACACATTTACATGATTTGCCACGGACTTTTCACTTGCTGGAAACATTTTTTTAGTTCACAGTCCCTTAAAGCCTCAAAATTTCAAGTACAGGATTGCCTGTAAACTAGTGCTGCACATTTGGTTACAACTCACAGTCTCTCTCTGGCTTTAAAACTTTAAACTGTTGCTGAATTCTTAACTATGCTCACAGTCAATGGCCTAACAGACTTGCTCTTGCTGGTAAAACTGGACACAGTCATTATTTGCAAAGCGACTACACTGCTGCACACATATTCAGCTGGCTTTTGGCAGAAAATCACTGTTTGAGCAACTTTTACTGTTGGTACTCACTGTTATCAGTAGCTGTTTGCTGCGATGGAAAAACGGCCTGCAGCCAGTCTTGGAGGCCTCAGAAAGAAAATGGGTGGGCAGTCCTGCCGATCGGCTCCCCGATCACCACACTCACAATTCAGTCGATCGAGATGCGGGTTGAGCCCGATTTTAAACAGCATAGGCTATTTTTACAAGTTTTACAGTGCTTTTTAATCACCGCGATGCTCCTCCACCAAGCCAGTACATGCACTCCACTCACACTCCCTCTCGAATGCTGGGCAGTCACTGTAGAGCTGGCTGGGGGGCGGGACTGATTGCAGCCTCACCAATCACACAACGCCATGCAAATGAGCCTCTTCTTCCTCGCGGGTGCTCTTCACGGCGATCGTCGAGCAGGCAAATTTAAACAGCAGAAACCACTTTTTTTTTCTTCAACTGACTCCACGGCGGGAGCCCATTTCAGCCATTTAGCATAGCCATTTACACAGCAAGTCTCTCAGTTTACTCAAAAGCATTTTTAACGCCCAGAGCACAATTTTCCTGTTGCTACCCCTAGTCTTCCACACTTTTCTTTATTACACACAGTTCTTTAAAAAGCTGGCAAAAACGCTGTAGACATTTGATGCAGGACAAGGGTATACTCTTTTAGCTTTACTGCTCCTTGGTAAACAGTTGGCATTTTAACAGCAGCATAAGATCCACAGCACACAGCAACACACTAGTTAAACTTGCTTTAGCTTTTTGGGCTACCCACTGCCAGATAGCCAAAACGCTAGCGCCCTGTCAGAGCACCTTCCTCCCAAAATTAAAATCCAAAGCGGTGCCTCCATTTTGTAATGCCCTCACCCCTGCCTTTTTGCAAAACGACAGGTGGTATGCTGTTGAAGCTGACAGCAGTACCTGGTGGGGACTGGGTTCGTGGAGGACTAGGTTACTCGGCACAGGGGGCCTAGGTTTGGCTACTTTGCACAGGGGCACCCAAGTAAATACGAACACAGGAAGCAATAACTGTAATGTCCAAAACCAGGAATGGGATTTTAAAGTGTGGCTTTTATTCACATCCAAACTGAACAAACAAAGCATAGATGGACCCCCATGGGGCTACATTCCTGGTAATGCAGATTAGAGACACAGAACACTTCTTCACTATTCCAGCCCTCAGGCTCTGAACCAAGCAGCCACACAGCCCAGACTTGCACGCAGCTTTGGGTACACAGCCCGACTTGAACACTACTTGGGTTTTTCCCATGGCCCAGCTCCCCCAACGGCCACTTGATCGCGGTCCATATGGGAGTGAACCAATTTTCCTGTTGGTGGCTCCCCAAACCACCTTAGAGCCTTCGACTCCTTAAGGGAAATTTTCCTTCCAATCCCACGTCTGGGTACTTCCCTCATCACTGGCCAAGTGTATGAGGCAAAGTAGAAACTACAGAGCAATCCAGAGGTGGACTTTGGTTACTAAAGATGGGGGTCTCCCCACTCCAGCTCCCACAATCCATACCTGCCATTTCTCTGAAACTAAACAACCTTTTTGAAAGCTTAGCAATGTAGATTACAGGGTAGACGTATATCACATCTCCTCTACATGTCTTGACTTTCCCCTTGTGCTGGACTTGAACATACTTTTACTTTTGGATAAGCCTATTACTCTAGGCCTCCCACTACTTCATCAGTCCAATCTCCACTTTAACACAGTTCAGGATGAAACATGGGCCCTTTAGAAAGAGCAGAACTCACCCTTTGGTTGCAGGTGCCCCACAGGCGAATCTTGAAACCTTCTTGTACCCCACACACATGGGAAAAATAAGGCAGCTTCTCCTCTAGCAGTAGCCAGAGGGTTGCCCCTGGAATAGCAGGCAAACCTTCCACCCCCATCCCCTCAGGGATGGGGCACAGAGACCCGTATCAGCGGTCTCCACCACTTTAAAGAACAGCTACTGTGTCCCTCTTTAGGCGGAAACACACACCTTTCCCTAAATGTAGCTCTTTTCAGAGCTGAGGCTCCAAGAGCCTGTGCACAGAACTGCTGTGCTCCTCTCACAACAATCTCCAACTCCAACTGACTGTTCAAAACTCCCAATATTCTAATCTAACTCCCTTCTGCAGATTCCAATGTGGCTCATGCAGCTGCGATAGTTCTATGGTGATATCATCCTCAGTCTCAGCTGAGACTGAGAACAGAGGAGACAGTGTGAAATCCATTTAACTGGAGTTTCACAAGCTGCCTTCCCTGCCTACCACTAGGTCTTACTGGGATTCTAGTAACCCCAGGTAGCAGGGGGGTTACACATGTTTTACCATATTGCATGATGATGCTAGAAGTGGGCCACAAATGAAGAGCTGGATATAATAGGCTTTGCAGAATCTTGGCTTAGTTGTGGTATTAAAGATAAGAAAATGATGTTGCATGACTATCAATGTGTAAGGCAGCACAGAGCTGGGAGATGAGGTAGAGTAAGCAAGCAATAATGCCCGACAGGGTGGGCGGTATTGGGCAATACTGGACCGGCCAGGGGCGTAATGAGGCCCGACGCCGCAGGCGGAGGGCCTTATAGCTCTGGCCAGTCTGGTATTGCCCATACCCACTCTGAGGGCATTATTGTGCTTAGAAATGGGCTAACTGTGTCATTTTTAAGGATTACAAAAAACAAAGAAGTAATTCTATAGAAAATGACTATAAATGTATGTTTGCCCCTTTTTGGGTAAAGTAGTCCCTGTTTCTACTGTATTAGCCAGGACTGGGCTCTGTAGTGTTTGCTGCATATATCTGTCTGGTCCTACAACTACCCCCCCCCAGCACCACACACACACTTTTAGATGGGAAAAGAAACATGATCCAGTGTTTATTTTTGCGGTCAGAGAGACAGAAGTCATAATTTCTCACAGCCCCAGTCATTTCTAAAGACAGTACTCTCCTGACCATGCTGTCATGCAGGTTTGCTGCATACTTCCATGTAGTTCAGAACCCCACCTCCCTACCAGCCACTCTCGGCCACCGTCACCACCACTACACACACACTTTTAGATCGCGATCCCTGAACGTGAGAAATGGCACAATGGGAAGGTTACTGTATTACTTCCCATTTTTCTAAAGGCAGAGGAGAGATTTTTGTTCGGATATTGTAGTCTGGACTGGGAGGGAGACCATTGTAAAGGTTGCCTGAAGCATCGAGAAGTAAGCATGGTTGTCGCTTAGGGTTGGAGGTTACAGTGTGGTAGCTGTGCATTTACTGTATCTGTATATATTTCTTTTTAAACTGAAATCCATAGTCACAGCCAGAGGACGTTGAGGGAAAACAGTTTAACAAAGATGGTTACACAGCGCAAGACTACTGTCGGGAGACTGCTTTCTTTGGAAGTGATGGCAACTGTGAGAAATGATTTGTCGCTCTCTGACTACAATAATAAATACTGGATTTATTTTTTTTTTTGCATAAATAAACAGCAGCCAGCTTTGAAAGGACGGGGTAGCCAGTGGGTGTATGAGGTAACTCACGTAGCGAGAGACAACGTGGCACCAAGTATGTTTAAAATTGTATGGGCACAAGGCTATGTGAGTGGGAGAGTGTCGGGTCATGGGAGGACAGAGAAATAATGTAAATAAAAAAAAAAATTAAAAAATGTAGCCAAAAATAAGGACATCTGAGAGGCTGATGTGCAGTTTTTGTCAGGCAGCTGGCAGTGAAGTAGGGAGCTTTGAGGGTGCAGTATCTCTCGCTAAGCGAGACAAAAAAATGGCGGGGATTTAAAATTAAATTGGGTGCTTTTGGCCAATAAGGAGGCATGGTGGGCACAGGGATAACCTGAGTGGGTGAAGGGGCACTGGGGTCGGTACTTTTTATTTCCTGGTCGTCTATTGAAAGTTAATGTACCCCCCCAGCAGGGGTACCAGCCAATCAGAGACCAGGAAATAAAAAGCCAATTTTCTAATCCTTTATACAAAACACATTGGGACATTCTGATATTTTATTTTCATTCAGTAATCATGGTATCAACTGTGTTTTAGTCTATGTCTCACAGACAAAATGGCAATAGGGGTCATTTACTCTCCATCCATGAAAATGTGACATGTTAGCAGATATTATTTTCAAACATCTTATAAACAGGGATGTTATTTATAGTATGTGTAAACTGGGGACGTAGTAGATGTAAAAAGTTAGAAGACACCTACAAATTCTCAGGTTAAAGCAAGTAAAAAGTCAACAAATTTAATTAGTCCAAATAAAAAATTAGGTACAGTATCTATATAAGATCTTGTATGTCTTCCATTCCCTGCTTATGTTGCTATGGGAGACTACAACCCAGTAAAATGCATCTTAGATATTATCTGTGAAGTTTTTTACTCAGTCTGTCCCTCACAGAATAGAGAAAAACAACCAGAATTTTGACGAAGATGCTTTTAACTGGCCATTGTTTAGTGAGAGATGGGAGTGTATTTTCTTAATCCTTAATTTAGATACTACAATTGCAGATATTTTTGGATTTTTATAAGCCTTTTTCCTCATTTTCTTTTTGAAGTATGTCACGTTAAGAACAAGGGACAGCATCAGCTATTCCCAGAATTGATAACACATGTAGCATCAATGAATATAAGAATAAATATAAGCAAAAAACAAATACAAATATAGACACCCCAATCTACAGCATATAGCTGATGACATAAACCAACATTGTAACAAGCAAAACAAAACTACAACAGATACGCCAAACTGGACACTTAGCTGGACAACACATGACTCAATTAAGTTATTACTACTACTATCTCTGGTAATTATGACTTCATCACCAAGTATATCATTATTGGAATCATTCCAACTCAATAGGAGGTGTGTCTGCCCCTTAAAAAGAGAAGAGGAGGGTCAGCGATGACCAGGATCCCCTAACCGATCACCCACCTGCAGACAGCCCCCTACACCTAAATCAGCCTTAATATGCCTTGTTCTGCTGGGGAGAGGGAATTGATGTAAAGGCCCCATTGCTGCTCGAACCTGTCCATCCAGCCCTTTAGGTCATAGGTCAGATGCTCCATCTGAAGCATATTAAAAAGCAAATCTTTCTGACAGGGTTGCGAGACCTAGGTGTTCTGTATGTATCTTCTAGCAGTAATCAACATTATTCTAACTGCTCTGGGGTAAAATTCCCATTCTTCTTCTCCCCTGGTCTCCAACCCCAACAATATGGCTCAAGGCTCCTTTACCAACCTCATTTGCATTGTCTGTGAGATGCACTGAGCAACCCCCACCCAAAATGGTTGCAGCTCCCAGCACTGCCAAAATTAGTGTAGGTACGTACCCCTCTCCATCCCGTATCTCCCACACATCAGCTACACCCCTTGGTTAAACTTATGGACCACCGCTGGTGGCATGTACAAGCAGTGCAGAAATGTATACTGGGTTTCTTTATATTGATTACATATGGTAAGCCCCATATGAGATTCGCACAAATCTCTCCATGCCTTCTCCAGGATGACACACTCTAGGTCCCATTCCCATTGGGCCTGAGCCTGCATTCATTGGTCAGGCCAGACCTCCCAGAGCAAGCTGTAGATCTTCATAAGTACCCAACCCCTCCTCCCTCCCAGGCGATTCATGCTCACAAAATGCTACTTTCCAAGTCATGTAGTGGAGAGTCTCATGGACAGGGATGGCCCATTCCACAAATTGAGTTTCTCACCTGGAGATATCTGAATAGGTGTGAGTGTGGGAATCCCCAGCTCTTCCACCATATCTCACACATGCTTAAGTCCTTGGGAACAGAATAAGTCACCAAGACACTGTATACCCCCTCCCAATTCCCACACCTGATATCCAGGATCATCCAAACCAAGGAGGAACTACAGATTAGAATAGATGGGAGCCAGCAAGGTCCCACTTCTCTCATTCCCCAACAGTCAGAGCATCTCTCCCAGGCCTCAAAGAGATATTCGACCAACGACTTCCTGGGTCCACCCAGTCTGTATGCCCTCAAGCCACCAGGGTTGAGGTAAGCAATGAATCTGTGCTCCATCTCTGTCTGGTCCATTGAAGACCACTGTATACCTGTAATAAAGCTTATTACAGATATGAATTTATAGCTGAGGTTCAAAACAAACAAAATCACCTACCTTGGGTGAATGATAACATTCAAAAAATCATCTGAGTAAAAAATAGAGTCTGGGAAAAAAAACCATTAACAAAAGATGCTGACTGACACACATTTAAAAACCTTTAAAAAAATCAAAGTAAACAAATGATAAGGGGGGGGCGTAACTATCAAGCGAGCAAGGTGACTGATTGATCCCTATTCTCCTCTACTCCTGACTACAATCAACAGTTATCTGTCATCATCTTTGTCTTCTTTTTATTCATTTTCTGGTGGAAATGCACTGGCTTGATACCTGCTCTCCACTGAGACCGTCATCCTCATTTCAGAGCTGATCTTCGCTGCATCATCCTAGTTGTTCTACTTCTGTTCTCTCTATGCAGTATGCCTAAAGGCAGGTACTCATCATAGTGTCAGCCCCTACTAATGCTTTGGAAAAGATAGAAGAGATGTTTTCCCTACTCCTTACTGAAATCCAAGACATTAAGCAAAGCTATTCCAAACAGGCTGAACAGATAGAGCTTCTCCCTATCAGGGCAACAGCAACCAAGCAGCAGCTAGCCCAGATTTCAAACTCCTGCCATGAGCTGCACAACATACTTTGGGAGTACAACACACTATCCAGATCTTACAGGCTAAGCTAGATGACCTCAAAAATCAAGCTCGCCAAAATAATCTTAGATTTCTGTGCTTTTCTGAGAAAAGTTGAATTATGAGACAGTATTGCCTTCCTCGATCATGTCCTCCATTCTATTCTCAAGCTTCCTGGGAACACAGAGTTCATAACTGAGTGGGCCCACCACTCCCTGGCTCCTCTGCCCAAGCTGGGTGAAAAACCAAGACCTATCATTGCCAAATTTCTACGATTTCCAGATACAGAATGCATTTTGCACAGAGCCCAAGAGCTGGGTGCCCTAGAATGGCAGGGCCACCACGTGATGATTTTCTGGGATTACTCCAGACAGCTCGTTGCCCGAAGACTCACCTTCATGGAGATTAGGCAGGCCCTGCATTGAGCCAGGGTATTCTTTTCACTTCATTACCCAGCAGTGCTGCACATAATACACAATGGGGTACCGATGACATTCCAGACCCCAGAGGCTGCTAGGAATTATATCCAGGCTTATTGACCCAGGCCTCTACCCCCCCCCTCCAATCCTCAAACCAGACAATGGGAGGAAGATGACCCTGCTTCTACCTCTGCTGACCCTCGTTTGGCTCCTGCTCCAGATCTTCCCCAGACAAGACCATGTAGACCACGCTGCAGGATGTATGGATGCTGCCACCAAAACAGAAGAGGCGTAACCGAAACAAGGACTGTTCCTGGAATACCTCTACCCACCTCCTGGACAGATCCAGGAGCCACAGTCACAGCAAGCAATCCAACGACACCGATGGGGAGGCGTCCCTGCTGCTGAAAAATAATAGATATGCTCCCTTACTGCAGGAGTCATTGATGGCAATTTCTCCTGCATCGAAAGCTCCTCCTAGTGATTCTCAGGCTCCAACATCACAGGACCTTCCTGAACCTACTGCTGTCCACATTCCTCCTATACTTGGCTATGCCTCAGAGCCTACTCTCTCCCGGTCCCCATCGGCAGCCAGTGACCCTAACACCACACAAGAGATGCAACAGGAGGCTCCAGTTCCCACACCTACTTCCCAATGGCTTGCTTTCTGACGATTTCTCCTGTTAATACTTTACCGGTAAGCTTGCTGCTTGTTGTGTAGCCTTACTTTTCTAACTACCTGCTGGGATTCTGGTTTCAGGGAGATCACACCTGGCTATCTTTCAAAAGGAGACCTAATATGGAACTGCTGAACTTTGTGGACTGGTTGGGAGTCATTCTTCTGTCTTGCAGGCTGTCCAACAGTTCAATGCAACAGACTCTTTTAACTGTTATCCCTTTTTCCTTAGTAGGATTCGGGTGAGAAGGATGTTTTCTTTCTTTTACTATATAACATTGGGATTATTGCTCCTAACACAGAGGGTTTGCCCACATTGCTGCCTTTTAGGCTTGGACACACTTCAATACTCTACGGGGCTAGGGTCACCCCTCAACCCTATCAGATTTTTATTGATCCCACTAATATGCCTAGATCCTCCTGGGACATTCTGCATTAATCCTCAGTTTTTTGCTTCTGATATGGAGGGTTCACCCGCGGTGCTGCCTTATGGGCCAGGACACACTTTCATACTTCACGGGGCTAACATTCCTCCCCGAGTCTCATCAGGCTTTTATTAATTGTGTTATTCTACACAGAACCTCGTGGGGCATTCTGCATTAATGCCCATTTCCCCTGTTACATTGCTCATGGGTCGCTCAATTGCTATCCTGCCAGCTGGGCTCTTCTCAGGCTCCTGACACCATATCCTCCCTACCCACCTTCCATGACATCTCCTTCGGATGAAGCTCCTGAGTCCCTCTCATCACGGAAGGCCCTGATTGTTTCTTCCTTGGTGTGGGTATACCATGGCCATACCTGCCCATGGTTCCCTACCACCTTGAAGGTGGCCCTCTCCAAATAATGCCACAGTGTCTAATTCCCGTTTTCTAATTGTGCAACTGGTGGGATATGCAAGCTTCCAGTTTGGCCATGGATCTTTGCTATCTCCCGTCATACGTCTATTAGCCAACTGCCTTCTTCTCCTCCTTTTGGTACAACTTACCTACTATGATACTCCCTCCTCCCAACTCTTTAGTACAATCAGTTCTCTTTGTTCTTTTGTGCTGTCTTTTTCCCCGGGCAGTCTGCCTGATCTTTCTCCTGCATCTCCTGTCTCCCTACCTGTTTATTACTTCCCATCTGTCTCTCCCTTCCCTCCTCTCCTACCATCTGACTTACCTTCGTCCCTGTCCACTACAACAGCTGTTTATTCTCTGCTTTTGTTTTTTAGCCCTTTACTGTTTCTGTCCCGACACAGTGTGACCCCCCCCGTTGCTTACATAGATATATAGATACATGGATGTTGTCGGCAGATAAGGGCCTTTTGGCCCATCCAGTCTGCCCTATCCCTCTTTCTAATGCTTAAGGTACCCTAGATGCTATAAGCCCCCCCCCCTTCACCTTAGCATGATAATTCCCATGTACCTATCCCACACATTCTTGAATCCTTGAACAATGGCCACCCCCACCATTTCTTGGGGGAGACTGTTCCATCTTTCCACCATCCTTTCAGTGAAGTAGAATTTCCTCATGTTCCCTCTAAGTTTTCCCCCATTTAGTCTCATGCTCTGCTTCCTTGTTCTGCTATTTCCCTTCATGTGAAAGATGCTCCCCTCTGGTACCCTGCTGATCCCCTTTAGATATTTGAAGGTCTCTATCATGTCCCCCCCCCTTTCCTCCAGGGAGTACATACTGAGAGCTCTGAGTCTCTCCTCATATGACTTATGCTACATCCCAGACACCATTTTTGTCTCCCTCCTCTGTACCATCTCCATCCTGTCTACAGTATGTCTTTTTGGAGATGGGGCCTCCTTAACTGAACACAGTACTCCAGATGAGCCCTTACTCGGGAGTTGTACAACATTACCACCACTTCCCTCCTTCTATTTGTTATACCCCTCCCTATACATCCTAGCATGCTGTTAGCCTTTCCGACTGCTTTGTCGCACTGTTTAGTCACTTTGAGCTTGTCTTCTATGACTACCCCATGATCCCTTTCCACTGTGGTGGCCTTCAGTGTTACCCTGTCTAGTTCATACTCAGCCCTAGGATTCCCTCTCCCTAGGTGCATAATCTTGCACTTTTTTGCATTGAAACCCAACTGCCATTCCTTGGACCAGTTTTCTAGTCTCTTCAGATCCCTCCTCATTTTTCTATAACTTCCTGTGTATCTACCCTGTTACATAACTTTGTATCATCCACGAACAGACTAATCCTCCCTTCTAGACCCTCTGCAATATCACTTATGAAGACATTGAAGAGCACAGGTCCCAGCACTGATCCCTGGGGTGCGCCACTTGTTAGCCATCCCTCCCGTGAGATAACCCCATTTACCACCACTCTTTGTGTTCTGTTACTCAACCAGTTTCTAACTCACATGACCACCTCTGTCTCCACCCCCAGATTTGCCAGATTCTAGATTAGTCTCATGTGTGGGACTGTGTCGAAGGCCTTCCTGAAGTCCACATAGGTCACATCTACTGCTCTGCCCTGGTCTATTTCCTTTGTCACCCACTCAAATGAGAGATGTATGATGGGAGATAGCAAAGATCCATGGCCAAACTGGAAGCTTCCACATGTTGATAGCATGCACCCTTATTTTTCTCCTTTTTCTATTCTTCGAAGAGGGTATCCCGTGCCTTATGTCTTCTTGGTTAAGAGGAGGGGTTTGGATTTCGTGTTCATCTTTTCCTCCTCTCAGTAGACCAGCATTCCCTCTTTCAGCTTATTAGTGTGCCCCACGTTCGCAGCCAGGCACATGCTTTGGTTTGTCATGTTCCCCCACGTGGGTCTGTGGAGATTCTTGGACTTGGTCTTCTTCCCAGTTCTTATCTTCTGCCTCACAGCTTAGGCCCTTCATGTCCTATTGGACATATGCTTTTGCTCCTGTTGTTACTACTTATTTAGTTATTTATTTATTTCTCAGAATTACAATACCTTTGAGCCAGAGACTCTTTTACAAAGGTTCCATGTCAGAAGTGAGCACATTGTTACAACAAAAGGACAATTACAAAGTAGAGTGATGATGCTGGAGATAGTTACACACATAAGATCTGAAAAGGAGTAACAAATGGTTACAGTTGGTACAATCAAAAAGGTAAAAATAAAGTGGTGCCACCAGTAGAATGACTTTATCATAACAAGGTAGCAGGTTGCAATCTCAGCAGATGGGTACATAGCATCATTTGAAGATAAAATTTAGAGAAAAAATACATAGATTTACAGGTAGGTAACAGGATTTAATTAGGATATCAATGCAGTCAGAACTTGACTTAGTCTGTATTACAGTGGGGGATAGGAGGGGATGAGGGTTGCTAAACTAGAGGCAACAAAGGGCAGAGATGACCAAAAGCTAGGTGGTTGGTAGGCAGTCGAGAGGCTGAAAACCAAGTGGACAGGATGAAGTGTGGATAGCAGAAAGGTGAGAGGGGAGGAGTGGTTACCAGTAAGGGCAGGAAAGGAGGAGTAGATACCTGAAAGGGTGAGAAAGAAGGTAGTAGGGACAAACAGTGGAAGTGTGAGGCACAAGAGAGGTTAGGTTAGGACTAGGAGTGGGCATCAGTTAGGTGGGGCAGTTGTAGCTGCTAAGCATAATAAGTTGTTGTCAGAGTTTGTATTTGAATGGTCCTATCTTGGTTTCATCCAGTACATCTGAGGGGAGGTCATTCAACTAGTTGGGAGCTCTGTACATAAAAGCCCACTGCTCTTGCAACATACGGCAGAACAGGATTTGTAGGTGAGCTTGGCTGTACTGTACGTCTCATACAGTGAGGGTTGGGCACACGTGTAAGAAGATGTTATGCGGTAGATGGGGTTAGCCCAGGGCTGAGCTTTTTTGCCTGCAGGCAGGTCTGGTATGCGATCCTGCCCTTGAGGTGCAGCCAATTGGTTTGGGCATACAAATCACAGGTGTGGGTGTACCTGTGAGCACCAAAGACCAAGCAGCAAGATTTTTTGAGTGCAATGCTAATGCTTTTGAGGGTCATGTCCATAGCAGAGCCATAGAAAACCAGTCCATAATCAATTATGGAGAGAATCGAGCTGGTAACTGCTAGTCGGAGGGCTTTTGGTGTCATGTTGTGCTTACATCTGTAAAGGAGCCCTAATCTTGTGTTAACAACCTTGGAGGTAAGGTTGACATGCTCATTGTAAGATAACGAGCTGTTGAGGGTTATCCCAAGGTATTTAAAGTTGTGGACTTGTTCTAGAGGTATGTAGTGGCTATTAAAAATTGCTAATTGGGCTGCTTTATTCTTATTATGTGGACTGGCGAATAGCATTACCTTGTTTTTTTTTGTAATTCATTATGAGCTTGTGTTGGGTAAACCAGGCCTCAGTCGCTGCGAAGCTGTGTTGTAGGTTGCTAACAAGGGGGAGTGGGTTCTGCTAACTGGTGAATAGTACTGCGTCATCAGCATAGAGGAGTAGGTTGCCGTTGCAGACTTGGGGGAACTGTTACCTTGTTGTTGTGCTTATCTGGTTATGTTTATTATCTTTTTGAGTACTATGAATGTCTTAATTTATATACTGCTGTCTCATTTAGGTGGTACAAGGCACCATTGGACCCAGTGGGACACTAGCTTATTTTAACTGTATTCAGCATCACAGTTTGCAGTCTTCAGCACCTGCTTACTCTAGTTCAGACCTACCTTTTCCTGCTATCTTTACTCCAATATGATGATTATGGCTGATTTACGCTGTCATAGTTGGAACATTCGGGGACTCAAGTCCCCCATCAAACATAGGCAGGTGCTGACCCAGCTCCGCAAACTTAACTCACAGGTGGTTCTTTTGCAAGAAACAGAACTTACTGATCTGGAAGCCCAGAATCTTCAAAAAGGGGGTGAGTGGGTTTGGAAGTTCATAGCTCACCCACTTGAAGAAAAGAGGTGTCCATCCTTATACACAAGGATTTGCATTGGTCCCTAGATAAAGCTCAGACTGATCAGGATGACCGTTGGGTTCTAGCTTAGTTTACCACCACTCAAGGCCCTTTGAGTATTTTGAACTTATATGCACCGAACCTTGACACCCCCATTTTTCCACGATATAGCCACTGAACTGTCCACCTTTGCTAATCCTCAGACCATGACACTTATTGGTGGCAACTTTAACCTGACCTTGGACCTCAAACTGGACTGGAGTCATGGTAGGCCAAAACTCTATGCCCAAGCTGTACAAATTGTCCTACAATGGATCCAGGACCAAGTTCTCACAGATGTTTAGCAGCAATATTACTCGAGGACCAGGGATTATACATACCACTCCGTAGTTCATGGCACATTTAGCCAATTGGATTTCTGGCTCACCATCCTCAATCACTGTGGTAGATATTAACCTTTTAGTTATCTCGGATCATGCCCCCATCCAAACTGACCTGCGTCTGGGCACTGCCCCTCAGCGCTCCCCCTGCTGATGACTTGACCCACTCCTTCTCCAAGATCCACACTTTCAGACTTGGTTTAAGCATACAGTAGCTGAATATTTTGAGGATAATAATAATACAGGCACCACTTCCTTTACAACTCTTTGGGAGGCTTTCAAGGCTACCCTTCGGGGTTGTAATCAGTTATGCTGTGCAGAGACATAAACAGTGCGAGGGTCAACTAGCAGCCCTGGAATCCCAACTAATGGCTAAAGAAGCTACTCTCAAAACCAATCCCCCAAGTCCTCTCTGATATGGAAGGAGGTCATAGCACTCCACCAAGAAATCAACTCCCTCACCATGTGGAAGGCTGAACTTGCCCTCACATGTTTAAAACACAAATACTGGGATAGTGGCAAGAAGTGTGGTAAACTGTTAGCCTACCAGCTAAAATAACAACAATCTGAGAGGTGTATTCACTCCCTATGTGATCAGGCATGGCATCTCTGTACTTAACCTCAGGACATCAATGTTGCTATGACCTCATTCTATAAACAACTCTACTCCTCTGTTTCCACCCCCGACCAGGCACATCTCTCTTCCTTTCTTCACAGTTTGTAGCTCCCCAAACTTGTCCCTGCACAGATGGCATCCCATCTGCCTGTTCTGATGATAGTTCAGGTGGATGTTAAAGATCCCATGGCACTTCTCCAAAAGAGTAGGGGAATTTTTTATTTATAACTGCAAAGCAAAATACATACAAACTAGTATTACTTCATACAAAATCATAAGAAATGAAAATTAAAAACATAAATAAGTATTACATCATACATAAACCTAACCATAAATAATAAATACTGTAAACAGACCCCTTCCCCCTCCTACTAAAGGAGGAGGGGAATTTGTTATTGAAACTTCAAAAAGAAAACAATAATTATACAAACAGATGTTAAATCACACAAATCATAAAGCAAACAATAGAATAATATAAAATAAAAATAAAGTATATACAGAAAGAAAAATAGATGTTACTTTCATACAGTATTAACAATGTTAAAAAAATAAAAAAAAATAAACCTACTCCAAGGGAAAACCCCCAAAAAGAAAAAAATTGAAGAGAGAAAGAAAGAAAGAAAGGAAAAAAAAAGAAAGAAAGAAAGAAAGAAAGAGAACGAAAACCTTCCTCCACCTTACATAAGAAATGAACCATACAAACAATCAGTTCCTACAGGACATCCCATGGTTCCTAATCTGCCAAAAAAAAGGATAAACAAAGCAATCCCACCCTTCTTATATATAATATGCCTTAAAGGAGAGAAAAAAAGGGGAGGGAAGGACCTTATTGATTTATATCTAACATCCAGTCCATATATTTCCACCGCTACTGATATTGAGATGTGGAACAGGTCTGAAAATCCAAGAGCTGGATACCCATTAGTGAGTTGTGTACTGTCCAAAACAGTTGTTCAGCCGTAACTAGTCTCTTATACAAGATTAACTGACACCTTGTATACCAGCTGTGGTATTTGAGCACCAACAGGATTAAATGAGCAGTTCCTGAATCATGTTTGGCCCATGCTTGGGGTAGGAGTTCTAGTAACAAAATATCTCTGGTCAGGAGTGTAAAAGGAAATTTAGGCCATTTTAAAGATAAAAAGGACCAAAAGGAAAGAATAAAAGGACACTCTAAAAACAAATGCTCCATGGTTTCTAGCATACCCTTACAAATATATTCCCTAGGACACCCTCTTTCTTTCAATTCCTTATGTTTCAAATTGTTACGTACATTTAATTTTCAATGAGGGCATAACCATAGAACATCCCACATTTTTCCATGAAGTCTAGGCTTTATCAACATCTTCCCTATGCCAGCTGTTTCAGTTGGAGTTTTGACCCAATACGTAGGTAGATCTAGAAAGAAAGTCCCAACTATATGATAATACATTTCTTTTAAGGTAGAAATCAAAATTTGCTGCTTCGTAATAACCTAAAGTTTCAATTTCCCAAAATTGTACTGCATAAAATAGGGAAGACCTTGAAGGGATTTTTGCTTTGGTATGTAAGACGCCGATTCCCAGCTATCCAGCCAAGGGGAAACTTGGTCTAATATCCATGGGCTCCACAGTTTATCAGTAGTAAGCAATAGCGGTTTCAAATTACCATACAAAAACATGGTAAAGAAAGAAACTATTGGGTGTATCATCTCCAGCCCCCCATTTTGATGAACCAATAGGTGGCCCTTCTTTTTATTGGATCAAGTCTACTCCACCAGATGCACTGCAAGAAAATGCAGTGAAGCACTGTATCCAGTTGTTTTGTGGGGGGAGAACTATACATAAATGTAAAAACATAGGTAATAAAAAGGTCTTAACCATAAATACTCTTTAAGTTTGGACATATACCAGGAATTCCATTTCTTAATTATTTCCTTAGTGTCTGTTATTAGCAGATTCCAATTAAAAGAACACACATCACAGGACCCAAAGAATACCCCCAAAATCTTTTGAGGCTGAATTTGTAAAGGAATGTCCAAACATACGGAAACTGTACTAACAGGTTCTCCAATCGGAATGCGTGCACTTTTAGTCATATTGATGTCAGTATTTGTGAGTGAAGAAAATACATTTATCTCATGAGCTGCCGCACCTCCTGATGCCTGATCCCCCAATATCAGGCACACATCGTCTGCATAACTGACACTCTTAATCTCCACATCTTCGCTATGTACTGAAAGACTCCTAATAGTCTCATTTCATTGTAACCTTACTAATACAGGATTCAAGGCTAGAACACACAGAGCCGGGCTTAGGGGACAACCTTGTCTTATTCCCCAGTGAACAGAGCAAGCTCCTCTCATCCAACCATTCACATAAGGCTTCACCGAAGCTTTCTGATAATACAGTTTAATCCAATTCAAAAGAGGTTCCAGAAAGCCATGTGCCTGTAACACCAACGATAAACATTCATGGCAACTCTATCGAAAGCCTTTGTCTGATTCAGGCTTACCAAACAATCGTTTAATTCCCTCCCATTACCTTTTTCCATAATCTCTCTTAGTAAAATTAAAGCATCTCCAGTCTTTCTTTCTGGAATGGCACAAAACTGTGTAGGGTGAATAATCTCATCTAATACCATAGCTAATCTATTGTATAACAGTTTTGCTAAAATCTTGCTATCAGTGTTTAAAAGGGTAATGGGTCTCCAATTATCTAGACAGGTTCTATCTCCCTTTTTATACAGGAAAAAAATGAGGCCATCATACATACCAGGAGGCAGTTTATGATTATTTAAAAAGAAATTGAAAGCTGCCACCAATTCCTGTTTAATGATGGGGAAAATTATTTGGTAGAATTCATTCGGGAGCCCATCCAGGCCTGGGGCTACTCCTTGTTTCAACCCTGATATAATTGAGCTTTGTTCCCTTTCTGAGACTGGCACCCCAAGGGAAGTTTTAAAAATTTTTGGAATCTGTGTCAAGCCACAAGAGGTCACCCATTGTTTAACCTCCCCTTAAAAAATTCCTGAAAATGAAAATTTATTTTTCACATGTAATTCGACTGCTATCATAATATCCTGTTTCCCCCTTATCTCTGTACCACCTTGTGTTTTTAAGTGGGACATAAGTTTATTTTGCCTTTGAGTAGTACATGAATCAAAAGGGTTAACCATGCCCTGTGATCCTGTACGTCCCAGCCTCTGTTCTATTTCTAGGAACTTCATCCTGTCATATTGTAAATCTCTTAACTGAGTCTTAATTTGGTTGATTTGTTCTGTATAGGAGTTTCTAGTTTCTGACTGTAATTGATGCTACACTATGAGTTGCTCCTGTAGAGACTTGTACTCCTCTCTTTTCATTTTACTATTTAATTTGCCCATAAGTTGAAAATACTTTTGGAAATATTCTTTACTGTCAGTCCACCAGTCATCTAATGAATCATAGAGAAAGGCTACTGATTCCCTTGCTTTTAACAAATGTGTAAATCCTTCTGTTATATCCGGACTATCCAACAGATTTAAATTAAGCCTCCAATACCCCTTCCCCCTGGTGGTGGCCTCAAGATCAGAGTGAAAAATGCAAAGCAAACCATGATCAGATGTTGCCACAGGGGTCACAGATTTATTTCTAATAACTAAATTAGCTGCCAAGAACCAAAAATTGATCCTCGCGGATAAGACTCCTTTAAAAAAAGTGTGAGGGGGATCCAAGATATTGGGGAAAGTAAAAGCGTCAATCAAACCAGTTTGAAGTAAAACCTGATTAAGGTATGATGAGTCACAGTATATCTTGGATGCATTGTGGCCCCTATCTGACAAAAACCTACTAGTATTAAAATCCCCCCCCACAAACAAAACATTTTTGGAGGCATAAAGGTAAGGCAAAATCAGTTTCAAAAGTTCAATCCAGCTGTCTTTCCCTGAGGTGAATAGATATTTATTAAACGAAAATCTAGACATTGGAGTTGTACATCTAACAATAGTGCTCTACCAGGGAAGATTTCAACTTGATGAAACACTTCAATGTTATGCTCTTTAAAACATATGCCTATTCCGCTACACACGTCAGTACCTCCTGGCCAAAAACTAGAACCCCATACCCAAGCATTACTTCCTACCAGAATTTCTTCAGTAGAACTCAGCCTAGGATCTTGAAAAAAAAGCATGTCATATTTTAGGTCTGAGAATAAGGCAAAGGTTGCAAGACTCTTTCTCTCTGACAACACACTGTTAGTGTTAAGAGAAGCAATGGACAAATCATAATGTCCCATCAGCTAAGCTCATCTTCACACTAGAGCTTCAAGAGAATTTCCTAGAAGAGGCTCTAACTCCCATACACCTCCTCCTGGTTTGACTAGCCACTGTGCCTTCCGTGTCATCTGTATTCAAAAGAACTTCAGCCTGTGAATAGGCCCAAGAAGCTGTATCTGAATCCAAATCCTCTTCTGAAATTCCTTCTCTCAAAACTTAGAAAGGATTGGTGTGTAAAACAACCTCTTCTGCTGTTTCAGGACTGGCCTGAGCCTTCCTCCCCTTTGACCCTTTTTTCTTTTTAATCACCTGAATACCATCACTTCCGGGGGGAAGGGGGCATGGGGGAGCTATTTCATTTCCTGACAGCAAGATTCTATCTGGAATCTTGCTCTGTACTATCATTGAGTCAATGGGTCTTACAGGGACCACTATATCAGGCCTATCAGTGGTTGGGACCTCTTGCTCCGAGCCCGAGTTGGGGGGGTAAAACCCCAAAATCTGGAGGCTGTTTTTGATTTTTGGATATAGAAATCCTGAATTGTATAGTCTGCATCATCTGTGTTGTGGGAAGCCCAAGGACAAGATGGAAAAGAGTGACCCTCTTCTTCGTACAGACTACACTTCTGTGTATTTTGACAATGAAAACTAGTATGGCCCAACTTCCCACACATAATACACTTGAGAGCCTCACAATTGGGACTGATGTGTCTAGCAGAAACAGCGACAAGGCTGTCCCAGATAAAATATGAAACCTTTGTCTCACCCAATATACAGACAATTTGGCAGGTGTTTCAGATCTGTTCCTTCATAATGGAATTTTACTTTAATACTCCAACCTCCCTTCCAGAAACTCTCCCCACCTAAAATAGGATCAGGAGTGCCCAGTACTTCACATTTCTTATCCAACCAGTATAAGATATCCTGAATATTAACACCTTCATTACGGAATAAAACTGTAACCATCCTAAAGGACTGTTTAGTCAGTGGGATTACTTGAAAGGGGGTCCAAATAGGATTAGTTTTCAAAGACATTTATTTAGCCCAGAAAATCTACAGCAAATCGAGAGGTTCGAAAACTAATATCAAAAGTATTCTCCCCCGCAGCATAAATAAGGGCATAAACATCAGCTGGAGCGAATTGTAATGACTGCTTAAGCAACACTTTCCCCACAAAGAATCTATCCAGAGGTACTTCCATTCCCCCTAGATATCGAAAAGGCATTGCATTTCTCCTCTTTGCAAGCTCTATAAGTTTTTTAAATAAACTTGTGAAAGTTCTCCATGAAGATTTCTGTGCCCCTGAGGGTCTGTCCTCAGAATCCCCACTGGGTGAACACCTGCCTGCTCCAGAGGAGGAGGAGGAGGGTGGACTTCCATGGGCAATGTCTGCTCTACCCCACTGGCCATAGATAATTGACCTGTCTCAGATACAGTCACAATAGGAAAGTATGATATGGTACCTGTAGTGTCCTCTGTTTGCAGATTTCCCACTCCTTCAGAAATAACAGGTGAAATCTCCTCTGGTACATCCTAATCATTCCCAGCACCCGTCTGCATCAGCGGTATCTCCGGTTCTGCTACCCATACTCCTGATTGATTTAGCCTCCAACCAGCTCCTTCTAGGGCCCACTCCGGAGACCATCTGCCATCTCCGTCGCCGCTTTGTGACATGAGGGGCTGTGGGGGCCTCGACTCTACTCCTTCCAGGTCTTGCGGTATACTTCTTCTCCCAAAGATTTTGGAGGTGCATCCATTAGCGGTATCAGGAGAGTCATGTGACAACTGCTTACGTTTTTTTCCTCCTCTGTTCTGGCATCCTCCACCTCCAATTGTGTTTCAAATGCTCATAATTCCTCCTGTAGAATGGAACATTTTTCCTCCAGAGACAGGTCTAAATCCGCAGATCGTGGGGTAACCTGATGCAGTGGCAAAGTAACTAATTTTCCGTTTGGTGCTTCTAAAGTCTGAAGTCAAAGGCTGTATCCATATTTTGCAAAGAAATATTGGTGTCAACAGCACCGGTCAGAAAAGCCAAAGTAGGTCCTCTCCCTTTCTCTACCACACCCGGAGTGGAGATCTCCATGTTTGTGGCAGCGGTTCCCCCTACTGGCAAGAATAGGGGATTTTCCCCAGTGTCCTGGTCAAATTTCCCCCCATTCACTAAAAATACTGCCAACAGCTTAATCTGGTTCAAGGTCAGTTGGCATTCATCTGTATCCCCCTCCCCCGGGTCGTGCCTGAAAACAGGCAGAATTTGTCTAGTGCACTTACCCGCTCAACAAAAACTAAATAAATTGGACTTTCCTTTTTCCTTTCAAGAAATAGAGATGGCAATTAAGGCTCTTAAACCTAGGAAGGCCCCAGGGGGAGATGACTTTCCCATTGACTTCTATCAGCTCCTCTCTCCACAGCTGTGCTACATTCTTCACCAACTCTATGCAGAAATCATTTCCTCTGGGTTGTTTCTACCTTCTGTGCCTGTAGCCACCATAACCGTACTCCCTAAGCCCGGTAAAGCTCATTCTCTTCCTTCCAACTACCACCCTATTTCCCTCATTACAACAGATAGTACAATCTATGCAGGGATATCAGCTGCCCATCTAGAACCCCTCCTACCTAACCTGATATACCCTTTGCAAGTTGGGTTTGTCAGGGGCCAGCTTAGCTCAGACCATATGTGTACCCACCTAAATTTAATACATTTAGCCCATTAATCCCCCTCCCCTGCAACAGCCATGGTTATTGATTTCGAAAAAGCTTTTGATTCTGCTGAAAGGTCTAATTTATACACTGCCTTGTCACACCTGGGGTTTGGGGATACCTTTATCTCCACTATTGGAGCTATGTATTCCTCCCTGGCAGTGCAGGGCTTAACCAGCTCTACCCTATCTCCCACCTTTCCTTTAGCCCAATACACCCATTAAGGCTGCCTGCTTTCTTCTTTTCTCTTCATCTTAGCTATTGAACCCCTGGCTGCAGCTGTCTGTCTCCACCCTCAGATTTCAGGCATTTCTGTTGTGGACCAGGTCTATACAACCCTCTTGTAAGCCGATAACCTTTTAGTACTGTTGGGTAATGCTCATTCCTCTATTCCACCCAATCAATCTCTTTCTATCTTTTGCGCCTCTCTCCAAGCTTAAAATGAACCAATGTACAGTGGAAGGTCTCCCATGAAACCTTTTATGTTTATCACCGCCTTACACTGCTCTGCAGCTTAGGTGGGCACCTGATACCTTAATTTATTTGGGTATAAGATTACCCCCAGTTACAGAAAATCTGCTATCTTAACTTTTCTGCCTTACTTTCCAAAATTAAACCTGAATTCAATCATTGGAAATAACTGCACATATCTATGGCTAGCAAGATCAAGGCAATCAAAATGATTGTGGCCCCCTAAATCTTCTACCTTCTAGCTCATCTACCTCTTCTGATTCCCCAAAAGTGGTTTCACCAAATCAATGCTTTAATTGGTCAGTTTCTCTGGGGAGGATGCAGGCCCCATTATAGCCAGACCAAGCTACTCACTCACTGGTGCATATGCGTGTGGAATCTACCCTTGTTTTAGGGCTACAACTGGGCCTTCAAGAAAGCCCACTCTTCAATGGTTTCAGTCTGCCTGCCCCACCCCACCACCATGGACCTCCATTGAGTCCAGTCTGCTATGGGCCACAACTCCTTTTGTGTCTTTATATCCTGGATACAAGCCTCCTAAGCTGCTCCCTTCCACTATTACTACTTCACTTTGCACTCGGCATCAAGTAAGTAAATGGTTGGGAATCACCTTGGCCCACCCTGCTCTCACTCGCCTCTGGGACAGTCCTGCAGTTCAAATCAGCAGAGCCACCATTCACTGGATTGACTGGCATCAGTGGGGTATCTCCACATTCCTAAATCTACTTACCCCTCAATTGGCTCCTTAAGACTCCTTTCAAGGGTTTCAATGACGACATATTCTCCCCAAATCCAACTTCTGGAAGTTTTTACAACTTCATAGTGCTTTGGCACCCACACTTGCTACGTTTCATTCCTGTCCCACCTCAACTCTCAGATACTCAGTCTTTAGATGGCTCACTATTAAGTTGGGAAATACTGGCCTAATATAGTCCCATATTAGGGATCATCTTCCTGATCAAACTATACCTGCTCAAACTTACTGATCTAAAGTCTTGGACCATAATATCACAGATGACTGGCTCAGCTGCTGGAAGACAATCCGTAATCCAATTAAAGACCCCAGAAGTCAGCTTATCCAAAATATATTCTTCATTGCTAATATCACACGTCTGTTTTACTGTATGTTGCCCAGCTTATCCCCTCAGATCATTGCTTGAGGTGCCATTACACGGGTGAGGCCCTTTTTATCTTTTATGGTCTTGTCCTGCCCTCACAAAATACTGGTCCAACATTCATAAATTGTTGTCCTGTATAATTCAAGCTCCTCCTTCCATGTCTCCAGCTCTCTTCCTCATTGACCTTGCCAGAGGCAAACCCCACCTGCATAGGTCACACACTTATCTGCTGCTCTACACCAGCATCGTGGCTAAGTGACTTCTATTGCAGAGGTGGCACACTACTAAATTCCCCTCCACTACTGAAATTTTAGTAGAACTTTCTCAGCTTGCTTTGTATGACTGAACGATGCATATAGCTACTCAGATCCTGCACCTGCACTCCACTGTCTGGGAACCTTTTGATTTGTATATACACTCCTTTATCAAAACCTCATCTGCAGGGCCCACTCTCCCAGTGCCTCAACCCCGACAAGGTATTGGGTGACCTTCATCACCAGGTATTACCACCTTTGACCTTGATATGTAGTGTATGTCCATTCCTACTGTCTTACCTTGAAGCCCTTCTATCAACTCAAGTACCCCTGGTTATTTACCCTGTTTCCTTCTTAATATATAGTGCTCTAGTTTGTTTGTTCATAGTTTATTCTTATGATGTTTAAACTATTTGTGCATTGCCTCACCTTAGTGGCTATTCTCCATAGTTTACTTTGACTTTTATCCTGGATGTAGTAACATAGCTTTCTATTTAGCACCCATAGATATTTTGTATGCTCCACTCTGTACTTGAGTGTATCCAGATATACATAGCTCCTAGGTATTATCCTTTATTTTGTGCTGTACATGCTTATACATATACTGTATATTATTTCTGTATGTTGCTGCTGGGTTTGAGCACTGATTCATTGTATGATTTAGTGTTCTTTTCAAAAAATGTTTGACTAAAAAGTTTAACTTAAGAAAAAAATGATAAGGCAAGCCAAATATACATTTTACAGAAATGCAGTAGGAAAAATATATGAAACATTATTGGAAATTAATCAAAGAATTAGAAAGCCAAGCTAAATCTCAAATTTAAATTAGGCTGAAAAAAGATAATGGGTCAATCACTGACCTGTTCAAAACTACAAATTTATTAAATTATGACTTTCATTACTGCCGGACCCTGAAGTAGTGGATTTGGACAAAAAATCTACTCAGGCCACAAGTTTTGAAAGCATGGATGAAAATTAAGGAGAGCTGGCCAAAGTAAATGTATTTAGATTCAGAATCAAAGTTAAAGAGCTATACATTGCTTTAAAACAATTTAATTATTCTAGATCACGTTATCTTGATCTAGTTGAGCCCAGGTTGCTGAAAGAGGCAGCTAGTTCAATTGGTCAAGTATTAACAGGTTTTCTAAATTGGAATCTAAAAGAAGGATATTGTCTCCAAGATTAGAACATTTCTAAAATTATTCTAATTCTTAAAGGGGGAGATTCAACAACCCCCACAAATTAAAAGTCTGTTGCTTTGTTGTCCATCATATCAAAAATGTTGATATGCCATGTGCATACACAAATATATACATACCTCAAAAAAAATTCATTATTATCCCCAACTTCATATAGTTTCTGCCCTGGCACTCCACTAGCACCACTCTCACAGACTTCATAAGCATTGCTGCAGAATCTTTGGATAATGGAGGTGAAAGAGGGAGTGGTGCTCATGAACTTGTCTAAGGCACTCACTTTAGGTGACCCTTCTTTGCTAATAAACAGATTGCAAAACATTTTAGTGTCTGAATATGCCTTACTATTTTTTTTTTTATATCTTGCAGATAGGAATCAAAAGGTACAAGCTGAGGGGACACTCTCAAATTTATGTAATCTTACCCAAGGAGTCTGATAAGGACCTTTACATTTTCTATTTTTTTGTCATATATTTGTATATTAAAATGTATGCAGATGACACCATTTAATTGCTACTGCCCCTGGCAAAAAAATGGAAAATAGTCTTTAACTTAACATTTTTACACACCTTCTATGGAATATCCTCCACCCCATTTTTCCAAAGTTTATACTATTCCCTTGTGATTGTCCCACCTGTGTTTGAACCCGGTAATGGACTTTGTATGGACCACCTCATTGCGCAATCTAGTCCACTCATCCACCACCCTCTTTGTAAAGAAGAACTTCCTTACTTCCTTCTTAAACCTTCCCCCTCCCCATTAATTTCTGTGGGTGACCTGTCATCATAGTGGCCTAATTCCTTGTGAAAAGTTTACTGCAGTCCACCATGTTGATTTCCTCCAAGTACATACAAGTCCCTGTTCTGCTATCCCCCCCTTCCCTTCTGGCCACCAGTGTTTATAAGCTGAGACTCACGTGCCTCTTCTCATATGTCTCCCTCTGCAGCCCCTAATCAATTTTTTGGGCCTCCTCTGGATAAACTCCAGGAAGTCACTGTCCTTCCTTAAAGAGCTAATGTATTGCTTAAAACTAGTATTCAGTTTTTAAAAACAGTCAACTATTATCTTTTATACCTCAGGCACTTTCTCTTTTACCTTTGGTTAATTAGATGTTTGTTTTACCTGATGTTAGTAGGTGTGATGTGTGGAACAGCACTCTGCCTAGCAGATGACATATCTAGCCCTCTTTCTGTCATTGCCTTATCAGCATTGCCACATCACTGACTGTGGCATCTCTGCTGCTCAGGAAGGGCCACTCAGTAGCTGAGCTGCAACGTTAGTCACCTGTGATGTCACTGTCACTGAGGTCTTCATGCTGGTGATGATGCAGTAGAAGGAATAGAACTAGATGTGTCAGCTGCTAGGCAGAGAACTATTCTGCACATCCAGCATAATACTATCACAATTAAAACTGTCCAATGGCGAAAGGAAAAGGAAAAATACTTCAGAAATAAAAAGCTATAACTGACTACTTCTTAACATTTTAAATGTTTTCCTGTTTACTTTATTTAGTTCTACTAGCTCTTTAAGTGGTTATTCCAGATTTGCACACAGTGGTCCAGGTGTGGCCTTACAAGAGATCTGTACAGAGGCACAATCACCTTCCTCCTTCTATTGGGAAAAACTGTGTCCTAGTAACTTTTCCACTTGCTTTTCCGCATTGGACAGTATATTTGAGGCTGTCATTGATGATGACTCCAAGGTTTGAGCCCCCCTTACCCCACAGGTTCACCCATGTTGCAACAACATCCAAGTCAACAATGTAAAGCAGAGCACAAATAATCTGACAACACCAGCTACGGCGATCTGACAATTTGTTGTCTGGCAGTAGAAGTGACCTTCATTGTGGGGGGCTACACCACCCCCCCAGTTATTAATATAAAGTACTCCAGGTCACACCCCGGTAGAAAATAGCAGGAATAGCAGGAACAGTAACATTGCAGGATGCTAAAAAATCAAAGCTGCAGAAGAAGCGTGCAACATCATTCCCTCTGCAATATCACGGCAGCAATAATCAACTGGCACATTAACAGGATACCTACCCTACACATCTGATACTATGTTTTTGGTTTTTATTGTCAGTGTGCATAACTTAGAACTTTGTAGAATTACATTTGATTTGCCCTATCCTGGACCACCCCTCTAACCATTCCAGGTCCCTTTTTATGTACCTTATTCCCTGCCCATTGAGCACTCTGCCACAGACCTCTGACTGTGGGAAAGAGAATGTGGCCTCTGAATGAAATGCAGTCTGCATAGTAAGAAGCTTAGCAATCATGGCAGGTGACACTAGAATTCTATTGGACTGACTGGAAAAAAAAAAAAACACATGCTTTCGAAGAGGAAGGTGAGCTGGGACAAAAGCAAGGGATAACATCACCATTGGATCTGGAATGACTGGCAAGGCAATCCTTTTTTATTTGTATATTGCCCTATTCCAAGAACTCAGGGTGCTTCACAAAAATCAATGAATAATACATTATGAAGTAAAACCGCAAACCCAACAGTTAGTGATATTCAAGAACTATAAGACACTCACATCCTGGTACTATTGAAGGGCTGAGTAAATAAGGACATACAGTATTTGAGAGACCAAGTCTCGCGATCTGAGCACATGCAAACATTTTGTGCCATAACAAGGTTACCAGGGTAACCAGGTTAAGTTATAAGGTGGAAGAGAGAAAATGTGCACTGCTCCTCAGAAGGTGGGAAAGTCAGCTGCAGTGTCCGAGCTACATCTTTAAAACATCTTACAAAGGCTGGACAAGAACATATTCAGGTATTTAAGACAGAAAAAACATTTACTAACAGAAACTGAAACAAGCACTTTTTTAACAGTGTGATGCTTGTTACTATTTTCTAGGTTATATCCCAATTTAATTCAAAATGGAGCAGCAAGCCTAAGGTATAAACATTTGAGAATTTTTATACAATGGTCCTATAATATGTCAGCCATCAAATAATTATTTTGCATGTTTGTAGATGGCAGCATACTTTTAAATGATTAGGTAAAGTTAAGAAATGCAGGAAACTATAGGGGGAATACTCATTAAAAAAACAAGTGCATGGTTTTAAAACACTAACTTTTTTAATGGAGATAGAACTATTGTGTGTTCATGTTGGCAAAAGATTAAAAAGCCATAAGTATAGTGACTTGTCCCCAGACAGAAACATACTGAAAACAAGGATCTAATTTTCATGCAAATTTACTGTACTTATTTTAAAATAACCTTACACCAGTTGTCAATTATAAACATGTAAAGGTCTCTTTATTACACTAAAAAGAAAGTGAGTTTGGCGCATGTCAGCGAAATGTTGTGCATTGACCCGAGCAGGTATGAACCACAATCAGCATGAGCAAAAGCACATTTACAGCTGGGTAATATATCACTATCTTGTGCATATAAGAATGTTTTCTTTTTTACTCACATTTTGTATAGAGACTCTTAATGAGTGGCATAACTGTGAGGAACTAGGGGAGTTACTGAATTTGGAGCATTGCAAGCAAGTTGTTCAGCAGAGAAATATGGTATCAGCTGCACAGAACCACAGAATTTGGTGATAGAAAAGGACTGCTTAACCCATCTAGTCTACTCAGATATGCCCAACCTATTCTGTCTCCACAGTCACTATCTGGTCTCTATCTCTTCAGTACCTATCTGGTCTCTGTAGACCCTCCAACCTCCCTGCATCCTATTTAATATCTTCATGTGCTTATCCCATGCTTTCTCAATGCCCCCACTGTTCATGCTTCCACCACTTCTGCAGGCAAATGATTCCAGGCATCCACCACCCTTCCAGTGATGAAATATTTCCTCACGTCACTCTTAAAGTTTCCCCCTCCAGTTTCACTGCATGCTTACAGGTCCTGGCGCTTGCTCTCATTTGGAAGCTATGTAATACTCATCAACTGGCTAGGACACTGGAGTCTCCAAAGGAGCCCAAAAAAGCTATTCATGGCTGTATTAAGTTTATTTTTCATCACATTACTATATATATTTTTTTTTTCTTTTTTGTATGAGCGCAACAAGATGGAATTCTTTCACACTATCAATGATAACTTTTCAGGTCTTTTATGGTATTGTCCTGTCATATATATTTTGGAGCACTGGTTTAGACCCCCAGGCGGGGATGTGGTGGAGGGGCCCCACCCATTAGTCCCCCCCCAAAATCAAATCCAGAATCAAGTTTGTCAGGGTCCTCCTAGGTGGACCGCAGTGCAAACAGATTAAGGCCATCTATCAGGCCCCATCATCGGTGTTGCACTGGGTGAAGAATGATTTTTATGTATGCCCCCCCAGAGCATGACATACAATAATGCCATGGCCTATGCCGGTATCCATCACATCTTCCTCCTTGATGCGAGCTCAGCCTTTGTTACCTCAAGCTGCCACCAGAGATCAGGCCTGTCCCAAGTCGGCATTCCCCACTCCCTCCCAGAGGAGCTGAGCAATCCCTCAGATGCTCAAGCCTCCCCCCCCCCGGCTGGCCCCCCGAATCCCATGTCCGCATCCGAATCTAGGTCGTCGGCATCACAAGCAGAAATCCAACCACTGTGCTGGTGGGCCGCCTATCATATTTTTAAACAGATGACCACCATTCCTTGAAAAAGTTGAAAGTTTTCACAAAACATCGTGACATAATCTATACAAGTGGTACTTATTAAAAATAAAACTATAACTGTGAAAAATGACAAATTAGGAGTTGACTTCTGTGCTCAGTCCTTTTAGGCAAAAGGGAGAATGTTAGCCTGCTTTCATGTACGGAGAACCACACCAAAAGCAAAGAAGAAGTTAAGGATGCTAGTGATAGTGGCAGTGATTGATTGGAACAGAAAGGATGAGAGGTTTGGGGTCAAAACTACCTGGGCTATTGCTCTTAGAAGGGTTTATGGTCCAAACAGCAGAAAGGATAGCATAGGGGATAAATGGTGAGAGAAATGAGTGATAAGAAGGGCTGATAGGGGTTGAGTAGGAGGGAGCCAGGGAAGTGGGAGACAAGAGAGAAGCAGGCATAGGGGAGATAACACAGGAGGTGAAATAAATCTCTGAATTCAATGAAATGATGAAACAAGGAATGAGATATATAGAATAAAGGATGGGGAAGTATATGATATGCAAGCAATAACACACGTGGAGGCGTGGGTTATCTCCTGATAAGAGCATGCCCAGATGTGTTATAAGGCATGAGGTGCTTGCGCTGAGTGCATTGTGCACCTGGGCGTGCTCTTAGATGATAACCCACACCTCCGAGTGTGTTATTGCAGTTATAAAATGGAAGTCTCAGTAAAGAAGTTAATTAAAAAATTAACTTAGAAAGTTTATATAAAAACTGGGAAAAAATAGGGTGATATCAGTAGACAGCATAAAAAGTAATCCTTGTCTTGCTTTGTAGCTCTTTAGTTGAGTCACTATAGGAGCTGATGTCTGTCTGTCTTTGCACTTCTCATCTATGCAGGCACACACACACCAAGACAAAAAAAGTTGTAGGATTTTCCTATTTTTATTTTTTTCTTCATATTTCTTAGTTCCTCTATGTCTGGAGTGTGTGACTGCCCACTGAGTTTGTTATAGCGAGTACGAACAAGCTTTTCCAATGTCGGCTGCTGTGTGATGTCCCCCCACCCCACTCCCGCAATGCAAAGGTACCCTAATCACATTTTTCCTTTTAGGTTTTTTGTTTCCTGTTAATCTTGCTGTGTTTTATTAATTTAAATAGTGTTTCTTTTATAGACCTACTTAAGTCAGAGCGAGCGTGTCACTTTGGGGCCTCCGTAGAGAGCTGTTTCCTTGTTTGCATTTTTTTTTACTGTGACAGTTTGTCGACGGTTCCATTATAGATTCAGGGTTTATATCAGATGAGCAGTGTGTGCTGAGTGGATTTATTTATTTATATATTTTTGGGTGTAACAGAACACAGGAGCGAATGTGTAGAGAGCTTAGGAGATTGCACTCACCCACGGTGACGAGAAAGCAAGCCCGCTTTATTTTAAAATGTTTTAATAGTGTTGAATCATGCTGTGGACTTTGTGGGTGCATGTGTGTGCGGTGGTGGTGGGAGGTGTTCTCCACATCATGGTTGTTTGCTGACTGCTGTATATTTCTGAGCTGCTGAAGCTGGTCGTGAGTGCCATTTAGCTGAACTGCCAGTGAAGTGTGTCCTACTACCACTTCAGTGAGCTCTGCCAGTCAGCATTTGTGTTAACAGTTGGCAGAACTCACTGATGCGTTCTTGCTATTGGGCTTTTGTGTGGGCAGCAGTGCCGGTTGGCTGCTATATCATCTGATAAAGACACAGCTCAGATGATGTAGTAGCCAATCAGGATGATGGATTTTTTAGCCCATTTTATAAGAAAACTTAATGTACACCTGAGGTGTGGGATGCTACATAAACCCTGAGGGTGGCGCCTGAGAGGTTTATCAAAGCATCCCACACTGAGGGTGTGTATTAGATTCTCATATGGGCACTTCCCCATCTTTTATTTTATATAATTGCTGGTGAGCAGTTTTTTCCAGCCCGAGTGCTGTGACCCTATGTGACAGAGAGAGAGAGAGAGAGAGACACACACACAGACACACACACAGAGTCTCTCTCCCTTCTTGCACAGGCTGAGGATTTTGTTGTTTTTCTTTTTGTAACTTAGTATTTGGGATCACAATTTCAGTCCAGCTTCAGTAGCACTGTCACTGTGTATTGCTGCTCATTGTATCTTGGAAGGCAATGAACAGCAGGATCAACCAGATAAAGCTGTGTTTTTTTACGTTTGTTTTTTTACAAAAAACATTAAAGGCAGGATCAACCAAATAGATTAATAAAATTGTTGTGGGACAATGTGATGGCTCCTCGCTAATGGAGATACGGAGCCGCCATGTTTCAAGAACTGTTCAGCCCACCCACATACAGGAGAAGAGCCAATGACAGAGCACTTGGTTTTGAGTGACAGAGTGCAAGTTCACCATAATAACCCATGGGTTATTACAATGAGTATTAACTGTGTGAGCCCATCAAAAAAATTGGTAGCCAGTTATTACAAAACATTAAATGTAATGTATGTTAATCCTGTTGCAGTGGTCTCATGTTCATTCAGTATGAGAACCTCAAACCGGAGGCGTGCGTTTCTGATACCATAAGAATGTAACTGAGAAAACTCTTACCACAGTAACAGTGGTCTCTGTGGCAGTTTTAATGTATTATTGATCAAAGCTGATAGTTAGCATATTAAAAATTAATACAAACTCCCCCAAATGAGCCAATTTCCAGGACAGCTGCACGTAACACATTCTAGAATAAGAGAATCTTACTCACTGAGAAAAGGAGCTCTCTGATTGGTTGGAAGTTCTCACTTGACCCGCAATACAAATACTTAATATATGTTGCAAATTACATTATAATAGATTAATGTACTATTCAAGATCTATCTTAAATAAGTAGTAGTCATGCCCTTTATGTATAAGACTACAGCCCCACACAGTGGCACAAGGGGAGCTAATATGCTGGGCATCTGACTTCCTGCCATGCCGGCGACCCAGCTTTGGAAACAGACCATAGTTGCTCATAGGCCAGCAGGGGGAAGAAGAATCGAGTGTCCATAGATGGCTTTCCTCCTTTGGGAAGGGGGGACAGTGCGAGTCGGTGCTTGACTGGCACCTAAAGCAGGCTGGGTGGCACAGTGAGCAGTCATGTTTCTAAGGGTCATGCACTGGTGTTCAAGTGTGTGTGGCACCTTCATATCACAAGTCCAAGTCAGTGCACAGGTGCCAACCTTGGGGCAGAAAAAAAAATGGTTGGGGTGGCACAACCTGGAAGTCCTGCTCACCTGCTCTAACCCATGCCATCTCCCTGGGTCTCTGATGAACTGGATTCAAACTCCAGAGGAGGGGGGGATGGCCCTCCCTTTCCTGGCCCCAACACAGGGGAGGGGCAAGTCATGGGAGAGATGGTGGTTGGTCAGGGTGCGTACAGGTCCTGAAGAGCCAGACAGTACCCCAGAACACAAAAATCTCTATAGAAAAAAAGAATATTGTACAGCATATTTTTTTCCCTGCTGCATCAAAGGTTAAATTATTCATCACGTTTATATTTGATGGGCCATTTCACTGCCCTTTTAAGTATTCGTATAAATTTTCACTGTTTTTATGTGGCTACAAAAACAAAATAAAGATTACACATGATAGAAAACAGCCTTAGCATACATGTTGCCCATTAGTTATGTTTTATAATGTAGGGCTGTTAACTTGACAGGAACATAACTGCTTTGCAGTCAATGAAAATGATATCTTAAAGAGTCCCTAATTCTAGGGAAACCTTTGGAAAACACTAATTTATAGAGTCAGTTAAGGCTATGTTTCCTGTGTTGTCCCTTTTTTCTGTGTAATGATGTACATTAACATGAAAACAGATACTCTGTCCCCAAGACTTCATGTGTTCAGTGTAGCAGATTCAATCACTCAAGATGTACACCCTGGAAGAGAGGAGGGAGAGGGAGAATATGATAGAGACCTATAAATACCAAAGTGGGGCTAGCTGGTACAGGGGTGAAGAGGACTGAGACGCCTTGCACCTTATCTTTTCCCACATCGGCGACCCAGGTTAGGGAACAGACTCAAATCAGCACGGGTCAGCAGGGAAGGGAGAGGATCAAACTTCCGAGAGATTGCTCTCCTCTCCCGGGGATGGGAGGTCTGTTGGCCCGGCCTAGACTGCCTCCAGGTGGAGACCTGGTGGCAGAGCAGCATCAGGGAGGCAAATATGGGAGGGAACCACAGGGGCACAACAGGCAAGTGCACTTCCACACACACACACGCATGATGCTCTGTGGTGGGCAAGAGAGAGGAAAAAAAAGAGGGAAAATGGTGTAGAAGGGGCTCACTGAAGCTCAGCATGGCTGTGTCCATGCCCGCACTGCTGCAGGTCGCCACTGGTCCCTTTGGGATGTGTTGTACAGTGGGAGGACAGCCCTCCCCTCTTGGCCCTTTCACAAGGGGGAAGTTCATGGGGAACTTGGACCAGGTAGGAAAACAGGCGGCCAAGTTGCTGGTGCAGGGGGGCTGGGAACTGAGCTGAAGAGCAGCCCTTCCAAACATGAGGAGCATAAGAATCTGTATGGAAAAAAAAAACCTAAATACAATAGATAAGGTACAGGAGGGAAGTATTTCTCAGAAAACAAAATGTGCTCAAGTACAAGTGGACATGATATGAAGCTCAAGGGGTTAAAATTCAGGAGAGATATGAGAAAGTACTTCTTCACAAAAAGGGTGGTGGATTCCTGGAACAGCTTACCAGCTGAGGTAGTTAGGGTGAAAACAGTGCAAGGGTTCAAGAAAGTTTTGGATAGGCATAAGAGAATCGTAGGGTAAAGGAATAGGGGAGGATAGAAAGAGCCAGAGATCAAGTAGGGTTTGTGGTGATACCGTAGATAGGGGAAAAATTGGTAGACCGGGTGGGCCAAGTGGTCCTCATCTGCTGAAAAATTCAATGTTTGCATGTTTCTGTGCTCTAGCAGCATACCAACACCTGGCATTACAATCCTCTGCGGGTGACATCACATTCTGCCGCTGTGGAAATTATGAAGTCATACACGAGAAGTATGCTATGAGGCACAGACAGCAGCCAGAGCTGATATAATCTAGAGGACAGTAATCCTGTTTTCATGTAAATGTACATTGTTTTAAAAAGGGAAGGGAGCGTCATACTTGGTTTATAGAGGTGGAAAAATACAGTTTATGACCACCCTTGTTCATCTCTTAATTAATTAATGCAAACTGTATTTCTTCTCCTTCATCCATTTGTCTACTCCATTTTTGAACACTTCTCTACTTGTACAATTTACTAATTCAGATGGTAAATTGCTCCAAATGTTAATCACTCTCTGAAAAAAAAGGTTTTTTTCTAGTGCTGGTTTTGTAACATGTAGTTTTCAGTTGTTTGTCATGCCTTCTAATAGTATATGTGGTGAACGAAGTGCTGACCATGAGGGTCACCTATCTCAGCTGCACCACCAGCATCACCTCAAGCAAGTGGACAGGCGAGACAACACTGTGGTTTGAATGGGGGTGAGTGTATGGAGGCACCCAGTAAGGAGAGGTAGGAGGCACTCTATAAGTCTGATGCCCAACAGGCTTTATTCATACCACAGGGAAAGGTAGACACAGTCACAAGGGAAGAATGGAACCAAACCAAACATGAACAGTATGTAACGTTTTGTGATGTCCCTAAGAGGTGCACCTTGGCCTAAGCCACTGTCTGTTAAGCTCTATACTATGCTTACACTAAACAATATGATAAACAATTTCAGAAATCTATTACTCTATAATGCTATTAGACAATCACTGCAGTGAACAATGAAAACCAGTTGCAGACCCCGAGGAGTAACCACCTCTAAGAGTCTATTGGTGTTAAAGGAAGTCCAACTTTTCTTGCCGTCTTCGTGTGCACAGCTGAAGAGTAAAGAAGCAGTGGGCCAAAAGGGAGAATGGGGTCCCTACTTGGTACCAAGCTACCTATGTGAAAACCTAGGAGAGGTTGGAGGGGATGTGAGAGATATTTAAACAGACCCCGATTCTTCGACCAACCCACTCTCTAAGGTTGCCAAAATACTTTAGCACAAGAGAACTGAAATCTGCTGAACTCTTCCCTGGTACAAACCCTCAACCAGGGCTGCCAAGGATGAAGGAACAAAGACTTGGCATTGAATCCCCTTGAAAGGATTCCCAAGAGTGAAGATCCGCTGCAATTTCCGTGGCACAAACCCTTAACCAGGGCTGCCAAGAATGAAGAAACAAAGACTGGCTGAAGTTCCCCAGCACAAACCCTCAGCCAGGGCTGCCAAGGATAAAGAAACAAGTACTTGGCATCAAATCCACTTGCAAGGATTGCCAAAGATGAATATCTGCTGCAGTTTCCATGGCACAAACCCTCGACCAGGGCTGCCAAGGTTGAAGGTATGTTGAAGCTTCTTTGTCGAAAGATCCACAGGAGGACCACCAAGATCAAGCTGAATCCCAGAGGACAACATGATGCAAGCAGGGTGAAACAAGCAGGAAGAGTAGGATGCAGGACAAAGATCAGAGCCCTATACTGTCCAGAACCAGAAAAACAAACCAGTGGACGCAGATACATACTGGCCACGTTGGACTCGATTATCGGCAAATGACTGGGAGTGACAAACCTGGCTACTTCCAGGACGTTCCACTTCTAGGCTGACCAAACCACAAGGAAACCAGAAGCTGGCAGTCACGAGTCACACAGAGTTACATCGGTTTCGACCAACGATGGATGACAGAGAAGGAGATTGCTGTGAAGTTCTTCGCTGTCTGGAGACTGCTTCAGTGAAGAATCAGCTGTAAACAACCCCACCAGGGGTGTTGCAGCAGAAGATTGAGTCCATACACATTCAGTTGGCACTATGAACACTGGTAAATACACTTTTCACTGTATCAAGGTGTTTGGTTGTTGCTGGGACAATTTGCCAGAAACAGAGGCAAATTGCTAGAATCTGGGGCAATTGTTCATTGCAGGGGCAATTTGCCAGGAACTGGGGCAACTTGCTAGGATCCAGGGCAATTGTTCATTGCAAGGGCAATTTGTCAGGAGCAGGGGCAAATCACCAAAGTCTAGGGCAATTGTTCATTGCAGGGGCAATTTGTCAGACAGGGGAAAATCACCAAAGTCTAGGGCAATTGCTCATTGCTGGGGCAATTTGACAGGAGCAGGGGCAAATCACCAAAGTCTTGGGCAGTTGTTCGTTGCAGGGGCAAATAACCACAATCACATGGCAATTGTTCGTAGCAGGGGCAAATAACTACAATCCCAGTATAACATGGTCTTGGTACTTTGCAATCAACACAACATTTCAGATACTGGTCAATACACAGTTTCATCAGATGACAGTCATTAGATGGCAGTTGTGTGCTAAGCACCCTTTGCTTACTGACCTTTCACAAAAGTATACACTTGCAGGTTACTTATGGTACTAGGACCTGGCTACCCCTGAACACCTTTAGCATGATGCTCTCTTTTATCCTGCCCTTACTTGTCTTTTAAACCTCTGGGCCCCTTTTACCTCTTGGCCTACTTTTAACTCCACCCCTCCAACTGCTCTGGTGGGCCTGTTTTTCCCTTTTAAAACCTGTGCCTATCTTGTTGCCCTTTTAATCTCTTGGCTCTTTTTTCCTATGGACCTTTCTGCTCTTGGCCCCTTTTAGCTGTAGGCCTCTTTGCTGGGCCCCTTTAATTACTTCGGGCCTTTGCTGCCCTTCCAACCTTTCATGGGCCTACCAACTGGTCCCTTTAATCTTCTGGGCCTTACCCTGGGTCCCTTTAAATCTTTTGGGCCTGTCTTGCTGGGTCCCTTTTAACAGTAAGAGGCCTGTACTAGCCCTTTTTAAGCCTCGGACCTGTATTGCCCCTTTAAGCCTTGGACCTGTATTGCCCCTTTAAGCCTGGGGCCTGTATTGCCCCTTTAATGGCAGTGGGCATGATCAGACCCTGTCGCTCATGGGTTCAGCCCCACCCTGTTCTGCCTACTTAATGAATATTGAAAGGGCCTCCCGCCTGGTTCAATTTAAATACATTTTTTTTTCTTTAAAATTGTTCAGGCAGCCAGCACTCTTCAGCGTGCTGCCAGCTACTCACTGACCTGGACCCGGATGAAGCTAGTGCAGGAGGAAGGAGGTCATTGGCAGTGGGATAGAGCTGTGGGAAGAGGTAGCAGGCGAGCGGTGGATGGCACGGGGCCTTGCGGGTCTGTGCGATGCCCGATGGCTTGCTCTCAAGGCACGGCTCGTTTCTCGCCGCTGACCTGGGACCAAACATTTTACTAATTTAAAAAAAAAAATAAACAGGGCTAAACTGAGCCCACACCACTGCAGGGAACCGGCCTTTTTTCTGGCACCAGACCGCAGGACTGGGCCGCCCAGGACCAGGGGCGCACAACAGGAGCAGCAGACATCGGAAGTCTTTACTGGCTGGAAGAGGGGGAACACTGTAGAGTCAGCAGAACTGGCTACACAACACCACAGGTAAGCCGCAAGTCCATGTTGCATTCCTGTGACCCTCTCCACTCCACAGCCCAGCTCGATCTGCCAAGGAAAACAGCTAAAACATTTGAAAAAAGGTGCTTGGGTTCTAGTTCTTGAACCCCAAGCCCATGCCCAACCAATGGCCCAGATTTCAAAACGGGCATCATGCACTGGCCAGGGACAGCGGTCCCAGTGTGTGGGTGCCCAATCTCATGCTGTACGCTCCAGGATGGTGGGGGGATAGAATGGAGTCGAGCAGGCAGCAGAGAAAAAAAACTTCTCTTTTTTTTCCCTTCCTTTTGGCCCTGCCTGGCCATAGTGAGGGGAGGAGGGGGGACACACAGGAGCCCCTATCCTTTCCCCCCTTTTACCCCACACTGAAAATAGAGCACCCCAGTGCACAATAAAACCCCTAATTTCTGTAGTGCCCCCATTCTTTGGGGCATTACATGTATGGTCTTGTCCCTGGACTAGATTTAAGTCACTCACTAATTCTTTATCATTGAAAATACTGAATAAGAAAAGCAAATTATAAACTGTGTTCTGTGCCTTTCTAAAGTGTGTAGCTCCAAGTGATTTATTATTTCATTATATGATTTATGCTCCAGGCCCCTAATGGTTTTTGTAGCTTTGTGTTGTATTTTTTCTAATTTTATATTTTTCCCCAGAATTGAGAAACATACTTTGAAAATTGGGCCCAATGTGTGGTCTTACATAGGAACAATATATAGGTAATATAATTTTTTTTGTTTTGGACCTGAGGGTTAAACACAGAAAATAAATGAAATATAAGCTGATGTGTATCCTAAAATGATGTTTTTCCAAAAGTTTCCCCAGTCACGTCAGGGAATCTTTGATTAATGGTACGACCATGGCTGACATCAGGATGCTGTTGTTCCACCGATCTGATAGAACAATGGTAAAACAATAGTTTGGAAACCCTCAGCAACAACATGATTTCCATCCATGGTTTTCTGGTGACATTCTAAGCATATTGTATGTCATTAAACCCTGAGAAGGAAACAGCCTTGTTGTGATGGGTTTCTACAGTATCCGTTTTCTTACCACACCCCACTCAGATGATTAAAACCTAGCCAAACACTGCCCAGATTAATTTGTTTGGTTCTGACCCCACCGTTCCACCCTCATCACCTACACCGCACCTCAATACAAAACAGGCTACCATTTGTTATGGTTTGCGCTGGTTTACACTATGGCAATGCTCATTCGTGCTTCAATAAACAGTGAGGACTCATCACTGAACCTGCTTTACTAAGTAAATAAAAAAGCAAGATTGTGTTATGTTGAATATCCATGGCACTCCAGTCATTACATCATTGGTTTTAGCCCACCTGATAGGCTAATGATGCATATGTGACTCAGGTTCAAATTTCACAGTATACCATGGTCCCAGGAGTCCCTGCTTCTCAGTTCTTTTTGTGCATCTGAAGAGGCTAAGCACTCCAGGAGTCCCTGTCTGTTTGCATTGTTCAACATTAAAGAGTTTCACTAAATTTATACCTTGCACCACATATAGTGGTGCCTTACCCCTGCGATAAGCGTTTTATGCAGACGGTACCAAAAAGAAGACTGTATTTTTCTAGTAAAATCACTCGTAAAATTGCAGCCACCTGGTCCTGTTACTTCCCGGTATATAGCGCCACCCCAACGCACAGCCACCTTATGATGCAAGGCCAGGTAGAGCATGGGGACGTGCTCCATTCTAACCTATGGGGGCTACTTTCTAATCCAGTTTATATATTGTAATGGTCAATTGTTATCAATCAAGGGCACCGATCAACTAACAAGGCCCTTGTTAGTCGATCGGGGCCCTTGATTGATAACCAGTTGGCCATTACAATATATAAACTCAATAAGAAAGTAGCCCCCCCATAGGCTAGAATGGAGCATGTCCCCATGCTCTCCCTGGCCTTGCATCATAATGTGGCTTTGCGCAGGGGCGGCATTGTATACCGGGAAGTAACAGGCTGCAATTTTACGAGTGATTTTACGAGAAAAATACAGTCTAGTTTTTGGTACCATCTGCACAAAATGCTTTTCGAAGGGGTAAGATGCCACTATATGAGGTGCAAATCTATTTGCAAAACTTGATATATCTCTTTAAGGTAGGCCCTAGTACTTTGAACCTTGGCATTTTTCTTGGTCTACCTGATTAATTAGTTTAGAAAAGGTTTTTCACAGTCTTCCCTTATTTGATTCATTCTCTCAATTGCTTAATTCAATTGACTAATTGCTGAATTAAGGGCTGGATATCATTGTCTGGTTAAGTACTGTTTGTTGGAGAGGGTTTTTAATAGAAAGTGGCTTCTGGCCTGTGACTAGCTAGCTTAGACTGCTTTTATATGTTTTGTGATCAGCTTCCTTAGACTGTTTTTTATCTTTTGGCAATGTGGTAGCAGCATAGTCCTGAGATGTTCCATAGAGTATGTTGGTGTATAGAGAGCAGTTCAAAATCGTTTTTTACCATGCATCTAGAAGCCTGATTAGGACAGACATTTGTTACTTAAAATCCGCACCCTGCTTCTTTGCTTCTTTGGAGTTCCTGATTCACTCTACATGGGACTGCTCACCCGCATGCCAGCGTTCAGGCCTACATCGGGCTGTACGGACCACATGGCAGTGCTCTTCCCCCCTTCCTGCTCCGAGTTTACCCAGCAACCTTGATTTTGCTTTCACTGTCCACCTCTCTCCCCTTAATAGCGGAGACAGGCAGCGTTACCTTTTTTGGGGCTATTTTCAGGTTTTTCTGGTTCCACAAGGAACAGCCTAAGTCTGAGGCAGTATAGCGCAGTGGTCTAAGGCTCTGAGCTGCAAATTTGGTGACATCCAGCAGACCAGACCTGGGTTTGAATCCCACAGCTTCCACTTGCATACTGTGTGACCCTGAGCAAGTCACTTAACCTCCTTGTGCTCCCAGGTCGCTCCTGTAAAAAAGCTTTCAGCTTAGTGTGCTATACCTGGTTAAACAACTAAATAAAAAAAAGTCCAGCAATCTAAGTTGTTTCCTCTCTCTCTCTAGCGAGGCAGCAACCTGGAGTTTTTCTGATCGGTGTCAGTCCCATCCTTTCAATGTGGGCTCCACATGTCCTTAACTCTGAGTCGCCACCCACTCCATCCCTCCTAAGCAGGGCCAGACAGGGTGGTCCTCCACCAGATTGAGGTAGCCAACAGATTCTGTGGCCCCTACCAGCAGCCACTGAATAAGGAGGTTGGCATTCAGCCCCTCTCACCCTGACTCCCCTACCAAGTGGGGTCGGGTATGTTCTGACATGTTATTCCCTGGATGATCCACGGGATGCATGGCCCCTATCTAGTGGCTGCCTTCCTCCATTTTCCACTACATTGCTTCTCTCACACGATGAGGTGCTGAAATCTTTGCTGGCGGATTAAAGGTTGTGGCCCCATCACACAGCGGCTCTTGGGAACGGCACCACTCTGCAACCAAATATAAAATTGAAGAGAAAGATCATTGGGCTTACTGACTTGGATGTTTGCCCTTGGTGATAGAGACAATGAGCTTGATTCCCAAGTATACTAACAGTAAGAGGGGCAAAATATTTTTTCCTGGCAGACATCTTGTACTGCACCCAGTTTTCCTCCAAGACCCCATTCCGGTCTATTCAGTTACAGACAATAAATCTCGGATTGCATTTATCCTTGTGCCAGTGCATGCGCAATTGTGGATGGCCATTTTTGTAGTTCTTTAGGTCTCCGCGCCTACATGCTACTCCTTTGGGTGCCATATTTGTAGTTCGTTTGGACGGCCATTTTTGTAGTCCAGCCAACCACAAGTATGCGAATTGTGCTACTCTGCCCCCATATTGCAGTTTGGTGAGATTCTGCACATGCGCAGATCAGCCATGGTGGCCTTTCTGTGGTCTACTCACTCCCCACCTAGCGTGGAATGAGGGTGGTGGCCATCTATGCGTTTCTCCTCTGTTGCTTGCTGGAAACCAGGTCCATTATTTAAAGTGAAAATCTCAGCTTTTGTCTTCTTAAATACAGAGTCACTGAACTGCAGATATTCATGGGAACATGTTCAGTATTATTTTTAGGTAGGTTGTCCAGGGGATGTATATACACACATACACACATACACACATACACACATACCGATATCGATATCTATATCTATATCGATATCTTCATTTACCTGGATCCTTGGCATTGCCCATCCCTAACCCTTCTCCGCTCTCTCGCTCTCTCTTGCTCTCTCTCGCTCTCTCTTCTCAAATAGTAAAAGCTAAAAATGCACAACCTTATTGCAGCACAGCTTGGGGCTACAGTGTCTGGCATGTCTGCTTGATGGGAATGATTTCTCCCTTGAACAATCCCCATCCATGGATCCTGGTAATCCAGGAACCAGTGGGAGTAACTGGGTGAATCTAGAGGTGCTACTTCTCCAAAACCAACAGGCCACGGTGGCCATGATGGAGAATCAGCAGAACTTTATGCTAAAGATAATGGAAAAACTGGAGGTGTTAACACAGCACAAGCTGCCTACACCCCCGGCCCCACGGCCAGACCTACTCCACAGCCTGATGACAAGACAAAAAAATGAAATCTGGCTCCCGATGCCCCAGAACCATACCCGGGAGATGAGCATGGAGACAAGGAATTGCCAGATGATGAAGACGCAGGCTCAGATGAAGAGAAGATGGAAACCAGTCAGCCCATCCCCTCTCTTACATCCAAACTATGCTCTTTTGACTTAATACCAGGTGTTATGAAAGCCATAAAAACTACAGTGGGGTTTGAGCTAGAACCAGCGAAGGCTGAATCTAAACTCCACCCCATGATCCAGCAAAAGCAAAACATCAAGGAAACTTTTTCCGTCAGCCCAGCTATTGAGGACATCTTCATCAAAGAATGGGAATCCACAGAGCTGGGTCACTTGTCTGAAAAGAGGAGCATGGGCAGGATGTACACGGTCCAGGAAGATAAGGTGAATGTCTGGTGTGTGGCCCCTACAATTGACCCACAGATTGTGGCCCTCAGTAAAAATATAATTCTTCCCTGTGGTACCATCTCCCTAAAAGATCATACCGACAAAAAAGTGGAGGATATGCTAAAGAAATTGTTCAAGATTACAGGCATGGCAGCCAGAACTGCCACAACGGCGGTTTACTCAGCCAGAGTGCAAATCCGATGGCTGGAGGAGCTTTTGGAAAAAGCAGACCCTAAGTTGAGAGACTCCGAGTTGATCAAGTGTACACAGGGCACAGCTAAATATTTAGGGGACATAGCAGTGGATACACTGAAACTTGAGGCAAGAGCACCTGCATTGACTAATAGAGCCAGAAGATCTCTATGGCTTAAATTAAGGGAGGCCGACAATGAATCCAAAAATCTGCTACAAAACTTACCCTTGAAGGGTAAACATGTGTTCGGAGAAGGCCTGCAGGAGTACTTAAAACAAAAAGAGGAAGGCAAGGATCTAGACAAAAACAAGAACAGAACAACCTATTCACCTTCCCATAGACGCCACTTTTGGGGGGGGAGGGCAATAAATTCAACCACAACTGAAGACAATGAAACTTTAATGCTTCTAAATCCTTTCATGGCAGAGGCTACCAGTATAACAATGGCTCCCATAACTCCTTCAATTCCAATAATAACTATTTCTCCTTCAAAGAAAAAAATTCTAAGTTCAAAGACAGAGGAGGAAGACACAAACAACAATGACCACCCATGCATACCCCGTCTATCAACCAATCAGATATCTCAGGAGCATCATTACCCACGGATGGGAAAAAGACTCTCATTATTCCAAAAACAATGGCAGTTTATGATCTCAGACAAGTAGGTCCTGGAGGTAGTGTTGCAAGGATATGCAATAGAGCTAATGCAGAGACCAGACAAATACAGGTTTATTCAGTCCCCAGTGTCAAAAAGAAAAGCATCTGCTTATTAGGTTCAGTGAATAGTGCAAGACTTTATTCAGAACAAAGCCATTCAGATTGTCCCAGACAATGAACAGGGGCAAGGAATTTACTCTGTCTTCTTCCTGGTACCCAAAAAGAATGGGTATCTTCGCCTCATATTAAACTTGAAGTTTCTAAACGAGTACGTCCTTACCCACAAATTCAAGATGGAGACTCTAAGATCGACCCTCAGGAGCGTCAGAGTAGGTGACTACTTGACTTCTATCGATCTAAAAGATGCTTAATCGCCACATCCCAATCCGGCCGAGTCATCGGCAGTACCTAAGGTTTCACATCCTGGGGCAGCATTTTCAGTATCAGGCTCTACCCTTCAGCCTAGTGTCGGCACCAAGGGTATTTTCGAAGGTCTCTATTGTCCTTGAGACCCATCTGTGGCAGAAAGGCATGGACATCATCCCATACCTGGACAACTGGCTAATACAGGCCAGGTCCAGAACTCTGTCATAGAAGAACACATACCTAGCCTTACAAGCCCTGGTGGATCATGGTTGGGTGGTCAACTATGTCAAGAGTTCTCTTACTCCAACTCAACAGTTAGAACACCTGGGGGCAGAGATAAACACAACTGAGGGGAAACAAGGCCACCCCTGAAATGGGTGAACATAATCAGCTTAGTATGAGCACTAAAGACCAGACTCCCCACTATTGGGCAAATAGCTCAAGTGTTAGGTTGCATGGCGTCATGCATCGATCTGGTACTGTGGGCCAGATGGAACATGAGGCCACTCCAGAACTATCTTCTAACTCAGGTTTCTCCATCTGAGGAGAACCTGGGAGTCAAGATAGCTCTACCACTGGGAGTGAGACAATCCCAGACCTGGTAGACCCTCTGATGCAGTCTCCAATGAGGCACTCCTCTGGAGATGTCCTACGAAGCCACTCAAGAAACAGACACCAGTCTGATGGGGTGGGGAGCATGCATGAACTCCCTAGCAGCCCAAGGACGCTGGACAGAATCAGAGTCCAAGTTATCCATAAATGTCCTGGAAATGAGAGCGGTGTATCATGCTCTGAGGGCTTTCAGGGAGACCATCACCTGTCGGTTGGTCGGTCGGTCCTTGTATGGTCCGACAACTAGGTCACTACAGCTTACATCACCAAGCAGGGGGGATCCAGAAGAAGAGCCATGCAAAGAGAGGTATCAAGGGTAATGGCTTGGGTTCAGGACAGCCTTGTCCACATTGGCGCCATCCACTTGGCAGGCAAGCTAAATGTCAGGGCAGACTGGGTCAGCTGACAGCAGGTGCACCTGAGAGAAAAGCAGCTGCACCCGGCATATTCCAGATGTTCCAGACAAGATGGGGGCCCATTCCCATGGACCTAATGGTCACCAGTGCAAACTCCCAAGTAGATAGGTTCTACTCGAGATACAGAGAGCAGCATTCCAAGGTAGTCGACTCACTGTCCCAGCACTCGACCGGGCCTACGTGTTTCCTCCCATTCCCCTGATTCCACAGGTTCTATCCAAAATCCAACTGTCTCAGAGACTCATCATCCTAGTAGCTCCCTACTGGCCTCAGAGAGCATAGTTCTCAGCGGTGATGGCCATGACAGTGGACAGATGGCGTCTACCTTACAGAGCCGACATGTTAATCCAGGGTCCAATGACCCATCTAGCCCCAGAGACACTGAAATTGTCAGCTTGGCTCCTGAGAGGCAGAGATTGCTAAGGGCGGGTTACCATCCTTTGGTCATCTTGACCATGCTGCAATCCAGAAGGTCATCCACCACGTCCACCTACAGCTGTTAGTGAAGCATTTTCTCAGCCTGGTGCCAAGCAAGGGGCACAGAGGCAGAAAAAGCCGACATGTCTACCATCCTACTATACCTACAATAGGGCCTTGACAAAGGTCTATCCCACTTATCACTTTGGGTACAGCTTTCTGTCATAGGAGTGGCACTGGGTCTGATTGGACAATATAGTACTGGCACTCACCCAGATGCTGTTAGATTCCTAAGAGCAGTCAAGGTAATCTGACCCCGAACCAGACTGCCCATAGCTCCTTTTGACTTAACTCTAGTCCTCGAGACCCTGAGTAGTCATCCCTTCAAACCCATCCTTGGGACACAATTGTACTGGGCAGGCTTAAAAACCTGTTTCCTTTTGGCCGTATGCTCAGCTCGAGGGATAAGTAAGCTAGGGGTGCTGTCCTGCAAAGAACCCTATACTATTTTCACCCCCGAAGGGGTATCCCTAAGGACGGTACCCACTTTCCAACCTAAGATCACCTCCCTGTTTCACAGGGAACAGACAATCGAACTCCCAACTCTGTGCAAGAATGGGGAGCAAGGAGACAATAGCATTCTGCATCATTTAGATGTTAGGAGCACTCTGGCAACATATATCACTAGAGCTCAGCCAATACACAAAGCAGAAAGACTGGTCATCATTGCAAAAGGACAGAAGCAGGGTATGGCAGCTTCAAAAATGACGATTGCCAGTTGGCTCAAGAGAACTATTCAAGAGGCGTACAAGGCAAAGAGCCTCATACTGCCTGAAGGCATTAAAGTACACTGAACCAGGACGGTGGCCACTTCCTGGGCTGAAAGGGCAAGTGCATCAACCCAGAATATTTGCTGGGTGGCAACATGGACTTCCATTCATACCTTTGCAAGGCATAACAGGCTTTAAACTTCATACAAGCAAAGGGCCTCATTTGCAAACAAAATTCTCTCAGCAGCCAGTACATCTAGCTATTCTTTGATCACTCTGTCCCACCCTGATGGGAATGATACTGCTGTTTAATGAAACCCATGACGTAATGACTAGAATGTTCGTGGATATTCAACATAACACAATGGGTGTTTACTCACCTGGTAAAGTTGATTGTGTTACTTGATATCCATGACACTCCATGGCCCTCCCAGCAGAGTGATCAGAGTGGCAAGAATATTTTATGATAGAAGAGAAGTGGATTTGAATTGTTTATATTACATTTCCTATCAATCATGGAACTGGCTAGAATAGTGCCCACACACGTAGCTGAGTGTGGGGTTCCTTTAACTTAAATAGTCATGTTAGTTATGAATGAGTTTTCCATCTGTCAGTCACAATAGGTAACTGAGTTTTAGAACTGTATTAACAGGAAAATAAAGGTATTTTTGGGACCTTCTCTTACCTTTCAAGAATCGCTGTATTAATCTAATGGTTCAAAGTGGCATGTTTGTGTAAATAACCTTGTTTTCAGCTATGGAAGAATCAAACTGAGGAGTAGGGGCTCCTGGGACCAAGGTATATTTCAAAATTTGATCCTGGGTCACATGTGCATCATTAACCTATCAGGTGGGCTAAAACCCATGATGTAATGACTGGAGTGTCATGGATATCAACTAACACAATCACCTTTACCAGGTGAGTAAACACCCATTACCCTTTTGTGGCTTATCAGGGGGAGTAAAGGGGTGGGACACTGAGCGGACTGGCACAGGACTTTTTTCTGTTTAACAACAAACAGTAGTATACGTAAGCAATAAAACATGACAGGGTGTGCATGGAACATATTTTACCGGACGCCAGGGGAGTAATGAGGAACGAGGCCTTGGCCAAGTGCCTTTAGCCCCTGGCATGCGGTAAAATATGTTCCATGCACACACCTGGAGTGTCTTATTGTGCTTATAAAATGGGCCCTCTTCTTTTACAACTTTTTTTCAGTTAGAAAATTTTTTTTTTAAATGTGGAAAATAGTTATTTGTTTATGTAGATTTAAGATAAAATAGTCCTTCCACCTACCACATAATGACATCATCGTGATGTAATTATGAATGTGCTGGACAAAGTGATGCAAACACACTCCCCCCACAATGTACTGTTTTATTTTTTTTTTTGCTTTTTAACATGTAGTGTTCCAGATTTTTTTAGTATTAAGGAGCTCTTTGAAAGTAGAGAACTAGAGAGAGAGAGAGAGAAAGACAACTGTTTTTTTCCCCCAAAGTAACAGCTAGCGGTATACACACACACACACTGGTGTTGCTAAGGAAGCAAGTGTACTTTTGCCATGGAGAAAAATAATGAATAGAGCTGCACCACAGTTTACATGGCCAGCCATAAGTCCTGGCAGTATTTGTAAACTGTAGAGTCTACAGATGCGTGCACACACACACACGCCGATCTGTACTTGCCTCTCCACAGCCAAGCGCCACTCCTGAAAGCCTGAAACTGCACATTTTTTTCGGTTCGCTAGACAGCACATCAGAGCCTTGCTATCAGGGGGATCATAATAGTTCAGATCATGAGTGCTTTTACTGACATTGTTGTGCCAAATACAGAGTGAGAAAGTGAGTAGCACCAACATTTCTGTGAGTACAGAAGGAGCCATGCTGACGAATGTGAACTAAATTCAGAGACTGAATCGGAGCATTAGCAAGAGAATTGTCGATGGCGGCATTTAAAACGCCAACTTTCTAACACTCCTGATTTCTATTAGGAATGCGGTTCTGCTTCTTTGAAAATTTTTTTTACCCATGCATGGAACAGATTTCATGCATGGTGAGCTAGGTCTCTGATTGGCTGGTTTAGCTTACCCATTTTATAATTTGTGTTGTGGGGGGGCATGATGAGGGTGGAGCAGCCAAGTTAGAGCTATGCAAATTAACTGGGAAACCAATGGGCAAGTTTAAGCTACTGGGCGCAGGGTGCATATTTACTTTTTCTCTAATTTTGAAAAATTACAGTTTATTTAAGCTGTGGGAGGACACCTCACTGCCAGATGCTGTTGTATCATTAATGTGCTGTCCAAACAATGGTATAGCATAGAAAAATAGAAACATAGACTTTGATGGCAGATAAGGACCACTTGGCCCACCCAGTCTGCCCATTTCACTACCTATTGAATAAGCTGCAGATCCTAATTAACCAACAGCCTACTTCCTCCTACATCCCACTAGAATTGCCTTATGTCTGTCCCATGTATTCTTGAATTCCGCCATTGTTTTTGACCCCACAACCTCCTCAGGAAGGCCGCTCCATGCATCTACCACCCTCTCTGTGAAAAAAGACTTCCTCACATTGCCCCTCAACTGTCCTCCCTCTGTCTTCAGATTGTGCCCCCCTTGTTCTTGTACATCTCTTTTTCTGAAAGATGCTGCCCTCTTGGACTTTGTTGATTCCCTTGAGGTACCCGACTGGGTGACCAAAAAAGTAATAGACCAGTGAGGGGCTGTGGATATGGCCTACCTAGTCTTTAGCAAGGCATTTGACACAGTCCTACACAAAAGATTAAATCAAGTTAGCCAGACTGGGAGTGGGTCCCAGGGTAGTAGCCTGGGTAAAAAATTGGCTGGACAACAGGACACAGAGGGTAATAGTAAATGGAACTCACTCCGAAAAAAGGGGGGGTTACTAGCGGGGTACCTCACGGTTCAGTACCCGGTCCAGTCCTCTTTAATGTCTTTATAGGAGACATTGTTGAGGGTCTAGAAGGAAAAATATGCCTCTCTTTGCAGATGACACAAAGATCTGCAACAAAGTTGATACACAAGGGGAAGTGGAATGGATGAGAGGGTACTTGGCAAAGTTGTAGAAATGGTAAGATGTATGGCAACTTAGAATCAATGTAAAGAAGTGTAAAGTAATGCACCTGGGAATCAAAAACCCAGGTGAAGAGTACACAATGGCAGGGGAGGTACTAACAACAACAAAAATGGAAAAAGACATGGGGGTAATCATATCAAATGACCTTAAGGTAGCCAAGCAATGTGAGAGGGCAGTAAAGAGAGCAGGAAGGATACTGGGATGCATAGGGAGAGGCATCACAAGTAGAACATGGAAAGTGGTTATCCCTCTTTACAGACAGTTGGTGAGACCCCATCTGGAGTACTACGTGCAGTTTTGGAGACCCCATCTCTGCAAGTGCATAGACAGGATGGAGGCAGTCCAGAAGAGGGAAATTAAAATGGTGCCGGGACTGCATCAGAAACCATATGAATAGAGACTGAGAGAGCTTAATATGTATACCTTTGAGTAAAGGAGGGATGGGGGGACATGATGGAAACTTTCAAGTACCTCAAGGGAATCAAAGTCCAGGAGGGTTGCATCTTTCAGAAAAAGAGATGTGCAAGAATAAGGAAGCACAATTCAAAGATCGAGGGGGGATGGCTCAGGGGCAACATGAGGAAATATTTTTTCATGGAGAGAGTGGTGGATGCATAGAACCACCTTTCTGAGGAGGTTATGAGGTCTAAAACAGTGGGGCAATTCAAGAATGCATGGGACAGACATAAGGCAATTATGGGGGGGGTAGGAGGAAGTAGGCTGTTGGCAAACTTGAATCTTCAGCTTATTCAATAGGTAAGGAAATGGGCAGACTGGGTTGGCCAAGCAGTCCTTATCTGCCATCAAAGTCTATGTTTCTATGTTTCTGTCTCCTCCCTCTCCCTCCTTTCCTCGAGGGTATACATATTAAGCTCCTTTAATCTCTCTTCGTATGGCTTCTGGTGCAGACCCTGCACCATTTCAGTTGCCCTCCTCTGGACTGCCTCCATCCTGTCTATGTCCTTGTAGAGACGGGGTCTCCAGAACTGCACGCAGTACTCCAGATGGGGTCTCACCAACTGTCTGTACAGAGGGATAACAGCTTCCTGTTTTCTACTGGTGATGCCTCTCCCCTACGCATCCCAGTATCTCCCCAGCCCTTCTTACTGCCTTCTCCCATTGCTTGCCTACCTTTAGGTCATCTGATATGACTACCCCCAGGTCACTTTCCATTTTTGTTGTTGTTAGTACCCCCTCCCCCACTGTGTACTGTTCCCCTGGGTTTTTGTTTCCCAGATATATTACTCTGCACTTCTTTGCATTGAATCTAAGCTGCCATACTTTTGACCATCCCGTGTATCAACCCTGTTGCAGACTTGTGTCATCTGCAAATAGGCATACTTTTCTTTCCAGTCCCTCCCCAATGTCACCGATAAAGACATTAAAAAGGACCAGTCCCAGTACTGAACCCTGCTGTACCCCACTAGTAACCCCCCTTTCTTTGGAGTGGACTCCGCTTCCTATTACCCTCTGTGCACTGTTGTCCAGCCATTTTTTTACCCAGGCTACCACCCTGGAACCCACTCTAAGGCTGGCTAACATATTTATTAATCTTTTGTGTGGGACTGTGTCCTGTGTCCTGACATCACATTGATGGTACTACAACATTTCTGAAGTGGTTGAATTGCTCAAATACAAGGTCAAACCATCTCCTATAACACCGTGGTGTCACTGTTTCCCTATGGGAAAAGTGGTCAGCCATACCCTGTATTAGTTTTCACATATCCATGAAACTAACTGAATTCAGTGCATGGAAAGCCACCATAAAGCAACAGCAGTCAGAAGGGTAAGATGGCTATTCTCCACTAAAAGGGGCACAATGTGTTCAGGGTGCAGTGTCCCCACATGCAGGGAATGGAGATGGTAATATTTTGAACCTCTAAGAATACGGGCAGACTTGGTGGGCCTAGCGGTCCTTATTTGCCTTCAACTACTATGTTACTATGTAAGACAGAGACTCAGAACGTGAAAACCCATTTATTTAACCTATCATTAACTCAAGGATCTATTCCTTCAATATGGAAAACAGCGCAAATCATACCCCTGTTCAAGTCCGGAAATCCCTGTGATCTAAATAATCACAGACCAGGGTACAAGTTATTTCGTAGGGACAGGGTGATTGGGAAAGAAGTGGGTGTGGCACTATATGTGAAGGAAGGACTGAAGTGTGTAAGGGAGGAAGGGGAGGAGGGTAGTACAGAGTCACTTTGGATGCAAATCCAGGATTCCAAGAATAGGATTCTTAGAATGGAAGTGGTGTACAGGCCACCAACTCAGATGGAGGAGTTAAACAGGGAACTAGCAGAACAGATCAGGAGGACCTGCGAGAAGGGTAGTGTGGTGATTGTGGGGGAATTCAACATGCCAGGAGTGGACTAGAGTACCCCAACAACCAGGAACAGAAGGGAGCAGGTACTGCTGGATGCCTTCCAGGATAGAGTCCTGCTACAAATGGTCAGTGAACCAACCAGGTTAGGAAATACCCTTGACCTTGTGCAGGCAAATGGGGACTTTGTGAGAGAACTTACAGTGGAGGAACCGCTGTCAGGGAGTGACCACCACTCAGTATGGCTCACATTGGATATGGGCAAGGAAGGAGTGGAATCAGGTGCAAGAGTGCTGGACTTCAGGAGGGCCAACTTTGGGATGATGGGGGAAGTGGTAAAAGGGTACCTGGCCAGAATTCAATCTAATATGAACACTAACCAGAGGTGGGAGCTCATAAAGCTGGGGATAGTGGAGGCAACCAAAACCTGCTGCAAGGCCCAAAACAAGAAGGCTAGGGCTAAGAAACTGAGCTGGTTGAGCAAGGAGGTCATGGAAAAGGTAAGGAGAAAAAGAGCTGCCTTTAGGAAGTACAAGAAAACAGGGAGGAGGGAGGACAGGGAGGAGTACTTGACAGAATCGAAGGAGGTGACAAGGGCAGTAAGGGGAGCCAAAGCATCTATGGAACTCAGGCTGGCACAAGGCATTAAGAAGGGGGAGAAGGACTTCTTTAGGCATATCAAGGAGAAAAGGAGCTGTAAGGACCACATAGTAAGGATTAGGAAGGAGGGGGGTTGGGTGGAAGCAGGGTGCAATAAGGCAGAAGCACTAAATGAGTACTTCTGCTCAGTATTTACAAAGAGAAGAGGAGGTGACACAAGGGGGAGAAATGGCTGAAATGTGGGGGAGAGGGACAGATGGGGAAATCATGGAGGGCAGAGTTCGGGAGGGTTTGAAGGCACCGAGGGTGGATAAGGAGCCAGGCCCAGATGGCATCCCCCCCAGGGTACTGAAGGAGCTGGCAGAAGTCCTTGCAGGACCTTTGGCAGACCTATTTAATGCCTCACTACATTCAGGGTGTGTACCTCAGGACTGGAGGATGGCTCATGTGGTGCCCCTCTGCAAGAGTGGCCCCAAGGATGAAGTACTCACTGGAGGACAGAAGGGACAGGGGTGACATGATTGAAACCTTTAAATACATGAAAGGAATAAACAAGACAGGTACAGAGGGGCTGTTCAAAGTAAGGGAGGGGAGGGACACCAGGGGCCATGACATGAGACTGGAGAGAGAGAGGAAGGTTCAGGAGGGAGATGAGGAGACACTTTTTTGCAGAGAGGGTGGTGGCTGGGTGAAATGCGTTACCTGCAGAAGTGGTATCCAGTAGAACAGTGGACTGCTTCAAAAGGGGATGGGACAGGACAAGGGGGAGGGTTAATGAAGGGGAAGGGTGGAAGGGAGGGACAGCTGCAGAATAAGGGGTGCTAGCTGCACATTCGAGCAGACTCGATAGACCTCTAGGCCTTTATCTGCTGGCAAATTTCGTATGTTCGTACGTTCATGGACCAATTTCGATTCTTCCGGTCTTGTCAAAATTACTGGAAAAAGTCAAAGTTACCAGCTGAGGCAGTATCTAGAAGCTAATAACCTGCTTAATCCAGTCCAATCAGGGTTTAGAGGTAAACATAGCACCATCACATCACTTGCTGAAGTGACTAATGACTGGCAAAGAGAGCTAGACAACAGGAATTACACCTGCGCTGTATTCCTGGACCTGAGCAAGGCCTTTGACACTGTTGACCATTCTCTGCTACTCTCTTCCCTGACCTCTCTAGGTGCTAACCCATTATCTTTACAGTGGTTCAACAACTACCTCTCTGATCCTTTCCAGCAGGTGAAAGCAGAAGGAGGTCTCAACTCTCAAACCTCTCCTAAGAGGTGTTCCCCAGAGTTCTATCTTAGGACTGATCTTATTTGCAATATAAATCAACAATATTGATGAGAGCATAACTAAGGCCAACATTCATCTGTTTGCAGATGACACAGTTCTTTACGTAAGCCGCCCATCATTACAATCTGCATGTAACGTGACACGGAATTCAATAAACTTTCCGTACTCTATAACAGAGTGGGTCGCTTCACCACAAACTCCTCTCCTAGGAGGCATCATTGTGAGGCACTTAAGGAACTAAACTGGCCCACACTTCGGCACAAACTGGCCTACCTCGTTGCTTGCCTTGCTTTCAAGTTCACTACCCTAGGTTCCCCTCCCCATCTTAGTGGACTACTGTCCCCCAAACAACAAATCCGAACCCTGTGATTAACTGCAAATCACCCCTTCGACATACCTAGGATACGTTACAACCAAGGCAAACGTTCCTTCAAATTTGCTGCCTCCCACCTATGGAACTCTCTACCATCTAGCTTGACGGACTCAACCACCCTTACCCAGTTCAAATCTGGAATCAAACTATATCTTCTCAATCTCAGTCTCTGTGGTTGTAACCGTTAGCTCCCTAGTCCTGGTTCCATGGCCGCTGCACTGCTTTGAACCTTCTCCTTGGATGTATCTCCAAAACTATATGTCAATTTTCTGGTGTTGTCTACTTTCCCTACAATTTGGGGTGAAACTCGATTGTCATGCATTACTAAAACGGGCCTGATTGTGAAACTGATTACCACCCCTATTTACTGCTGCTAATGTACACTTGTGTAACTAATGTAACTACTGTAAATAATGCTTGAGCCTGTATGTGAACCTGCTACCCCAGTATAATGTCACTAATGTATAACCGTGTAACAAATGTAACTACTGTAAATAACTGCTTCTAAATGTCTTTTTCTGTAACTAATTCCGGATCGCTCCTGAAAAAGGGACCGCTGGTCTCAGTGGGCTTACCCGGTTAACAAAATCTAAATAAATAAATAAATAAATAATCTTCAATCTGATTTCAACCTGCTGCAACACCAACTCCTAAACAAAAAACTATTACTTAACACCAAGAAAACAAAAGCAATGTTCTTTTCTCCCTCTGCCCAAATGGTAAATTCAGCCCTATCAGATCCTGTGCCGCAGATTACTACAATTCTTGGCTTATCCTAGTTATGGCTTTTAATTTTATTATTTTAATTTATGTACTTATGTGAATCATTGTACAGCGCCTTGGTTTTGAAAGGCGCTTTATAAATAAAGATGATTTGATTTGATTTGGCGAGAAGTTGGAATTTGTCCCTAAATTCAATTACCTGGGAGTATGGCTGGACCATAGGCTCTTCTTTATAGAGCACGTTGAAGAACTACTCAAAAAATTATGACAGAGACTTGGCCTATTCTTTAGGATAGCCTGCTTCTTAACTAGAGATGCCAAACTACAGCTGGTACAATCAACCTTTCTATCCTTGATAGATTATGCTGACATCCTCTACAGTCATTGTCCCATTTCCTACCTCACCAAACTTGACACATTACATCATAGGCCTGCCTTATTCCACTCACCACTGCTCCATATATCAATCAGTGGGGTGGAGTTCTCTTCAATTCAGGCGTGATAAAAATGCAGCCTTATGGACCCTGAGAGCCATCTCCAAAAAACTGCCCCAATACATTACAGACTGTCTTCCTATAAAACCAGTAGGCAATTATGCCCTGAGAAGTTGCAGATCTCTCCTACTGATGGTTCCCAAAGTTAACTCTTGCTTTGGCAGGGCTGCTATAAGCTTTACACTGTCCTCCTTGTGTAATAAATTGAAAAAAAAACTGAAACTGAGGTCACCCATCGGCATCTCATCTTTCAAGCTCTTATATTCATGTCTCAGAAATTATCAATGCAATTGTTTCCCATGACCATGAATTGTCATCATGCTAACCTGTACCATTTAACCAAGAACAAATTACTTCTAGTGCTTGTCTGCTCCTTGGCCCTGGTCTGTCGTCATGCTTTCAGGTAACACCTTGATGCCTGTGTCCTCCCTTTGATGCTGGTCTATCTTCTTTGCCTTCTCCAGTCTTCTTTTCACAACTCTGTACTGCACTCATCCACAATCTATACGCAATCATACTATAAAAGTCCTAACTCCCCTTTCCCTCTCCCCATAGGCCCCCACCGCCGCATCGCCTACCGACCTATCCTGGGGACTTCAATTCTCACAATATTTATCCTTCGCTTACATATTGCATACCCCTCCTGGTACCCCATCTGCCATTAGTTAGTGGTTCTCCAAGCCATTTTCATGGCTAGTACTAGTGACTGCCCCTGGTAAATGAACTAACTGGTACTTCTATACAGAGAAAATGGTTTATATACAGTTGCATGGTTCAATGGTGGACCTGCCCCCTTGTATTTGAATCCTCCTCTGTTATGGCTTGCCTTGTCTTCCTTTTATCATTTGACTCCCCTATTACTGCACCATTGTGTTTGTGTTTATATACTTATTTACATGTATTTATATGTTTTTGTAATGGATGTTACCCAACCATGTTCTAACCAGGTCCATGTTGTAAAAGAGCTCTGCTCAATGATGTTCACCTGGATAAATAAAGATTTTGATTGATTGAACCTGGAAGAGTGACAGTATACCAAAACACACACAAATACGAATATATGAAGAAGTCAGCAGAAGAAGGCCATTTGATCTATGTAGTCTGCTCGTATTGTGGGGTCTACAACTTGAGCTACTCTTCCCTGCCCCCCTCTCCACTCCTCTCATCCTCCCTACCCATGATCCTTACCTTTCCCCTATGCCTAGCCCAGCCTCTCTTGAAGCTGTCCACTGTCTTCAATGAGACTACCTCTTCCGGCACTGCATCACAAATGTCCACCACCCTCTCCATGAAGAAGTGCTTCCTGACCTCTCTACTAACCCCCCCCCAGCTTAGGACTGTGCCCCCATGTGTTATGGTTGCCACTCAGCTTAAAGAGACCCTCCTTATTTATCCCTTTCAAGTACCTGCAGGTCCGAATCATGTGTGTGTGTTCGTTCTCTCTGTCTGTCTCTGTCTGTCTCTCTGTCTGTCTCTCTCTGTCTCTCTCTGTCTCTCTCTGTCTCTCTCTCTCTGTCTGTCTCTCTCTCTCTCTCTCTCTGTCTCTCTCTCTCTCTCTCTCTCGTACACGTTCAGTGCCCTCAGCCTCTCCTCATATGTCTTACCCTGCTAACCAGTTATCTTTGTAGCCCTTCTCTGGACCTTCTCCAGCAGGTTAATGTCCTTTTTGAGGTGTGGGCACCAGTACTGAACTCCACACTCTAGATGTGGCCTCACCAGTGACCTGTATAAAGGCAGTATAACCTCCTCTCTACTCTCCTTCAAATGCAGCACAATTTTTACTTATTCAATTATACTCCATGGAGCAGGTGCAAAATACAACTGTGAACTGGTCCATTGGTATTTATAGTAAATAACTACAAATTCAGACATTTAGGAAATCCACATTTGTATTGTGTTATCTGCATGTAGCTGCTATCCTAAACGGGCCTTTTCAACTTCATAACATTTTAGTTAAATGTATTTGAAAACATACTATATGTAGTAGCAGAGACATTTTTTAAAAAGTGGAAATAGAAACCCTTTATGAATGGCTGGGTATATCCAGTTCAAAGGTTTATATAAAGAATGCAAAAGCCATTATTAAGAAAATGAATTAAACTTCTATTTTATACCTTTCCAACAAACTGACCTGCTGTGTGGGTATAAATTTACCTTGTTTAAATATTCCCCAGTCTCCAACAATATTCAATGCTCTTTCACTTTAAATAATTAAACAGCAGGAATGTAATCAAGACTCTTCTCTGCTAGACTGCAATTGGATACAACAGAATATTGGGAATTATGTGGCTGTGGTGAAAAAATATAGCAAATCAATATTTATTTCAATGTGGTTATTCATTTTATTACCAGAGCAACTAAAGCAATGATCTATTTTAGCTTCCGCAACTGAAAAGTAGTTTTGACTAATTAGAAAGTACATAGGGGGTTTGTATTTTTGGCCAGAAAACAGTCCAATAATGAAGATAATTTAATTATTCATTTTCTAATCACAGTGGGGCCTTGGGCACGCCATACCTAGAATATTGTGTGCAGCTTTGGTACCCCCCCCAAAAAAAAAAAGGACATAGAAGAACTGGAGAATGTACAGCAAAGAAAAAAGCTACAAAGATACTTATAGTATCGAGAAATGAAAATGACTGTGGATGCACTGGTCTATGCTCAAATGTATACACTAAGAGGAGATATAAACATAATTGATAGAAAGACAGACAGATAGATAGACAGAGATAGATAGACAGACAGACAGACAGACAAATTCTTTATTTATAAAGTGCCCCTTTCCAAAGACTCAGGGCGCTGTACAATCAGAACAATACAACTATTAAAAAAAACAATACAAATAGAATTGGCTGGGAGTCAACACACAATTAATCTATCTAGCTTAATGAAAACATTACCACAGGTTCTTTAATCATTAAAAGCCTGTTGGAACAGATAGGTGTTCAGGCCCTTTTTAAAGGCTTCTACCGAGGAAGCCTCCTACCAATAACCAGGTAATGAGTTCCACAGGGTAGGTCACTGAAAACACCCAGTCTCCCCAATGCTGCAACCTAACCCTGGGAAATCCAAAGAGGCAACCCTACAGAATGGAGTGCCCAGGGTGGCTGGTAGGGGACAAGGAGATCTTGCATATATACCTCCCCCCTTTCGAGTTGGGTCTTGTAGGTGAGGAGCCCTACCTTGAAGACGATCCTTCACCTGACCAGCAGCCAGTGCAGTTCGCGGAGGACCGTGGTGATATGATGGGACAACAGGTCACGGTGTTGTCCCATCTGCAGGCACTTCTCTGGGCTGAGAGAGGAGGTTGCTCATCTCCAACTGAATTGGCCAGGATTTGGGGGACATCCTCTCCCATCCAGGGACCACCAGGGCCACCACCGCTGCCTCAGAGGTTGCCAAGAAAGAGGAACAGTTGGACCACAGTGGACTCAGGGAGGGTGAGAGTGGTGGAATAGAGGCACATCCCTCTAGTTGTACCTCTCCACAATTCGTATGCCATTCTAGCAGAGTGTGGTTCCTCTATGGAGGCACCCAGAGTGGAGACCAAGGAGGATGCTGGGAACCTCCACAAAGAAGACACACAGGAGGGTGGCATGGGACTCCACAGGGGAAAGAAACAACTCCTGGTGAGGGACTCCATTGTTAGTGGGGTAGAACTTGGGGGGGAGGGAGTGATAAGGTGCCTGTTTGACACCATGGCTTGGAGGGACAGGGAGCAAATCCTCAGGATTGCAGGAGCAGCTGCATGGGGGAGGGAGCTGGATGTCATTGTCCACCTAGGGACAAATGACCTGGCTGGGAAAGGGATCAGAGCAGTGCAGGAGGAATTTGTGGAGTTGGGGAGGGGCCTTAGACAAGTAGCACACATGGTAACCTTCTCGGAGGTGCTGTCTATCTATGGCATGGGTGAGGCTACAGTGCTCTGCACCATGGGATTCAATCAGTGGTTGAAAAACTGATGCAGAGCTCAGGGTTTTGGCTTCATTGGAGACTGGGGGTCTACCTGGAGGGCTGCAGACCTATACTGGAGCGATGGTCTGCATCTGTCCAGGAAGGAAACCAGGATCTTAGATGATAGATTTAAATGCTTCACTGGCAAGCATTTAAACTAGCCAGGGGGGGGTGGCACTGAAAAGGAGCAGGGAAATCCTAGCCCCCCAAAAATTCAGGGTAGTTAGTGAGGTAAACATCAAGATAGAGAAGTCAATATGAAGAAGGGCAGGGGTAGACGAAGAAAAAGGCAAAGGCAGTAAGAACAGGGATGGGGCAAAAAGAGGTAAGGCCATCATAAAATAGAGGATAATGAGTACTAGTGTCCATAGTCTAGGTAACAAGCTCCCTGAACTGGTGGCCTTGATGGAAGAGGGATGCCTGGATATCGTGGCAGTCACAGAAACATGGTACACAGAGAACCATGACTGAAATGTCAACGTACAAGGGTACACAATCTACAGGAGAGACAGAGAGAGTAGAAGAGGAGGAGGAGTAGCTCTCTACATAAGGGAAGAGATCAAAGCAATGGAACTAAAGGGTAAACAGGGAGGAGAGGAGGCACTGTGGGTCACTCTGGAGACCGGAAATGGCACCACAATCCGAACTGTGGCTGTATACAGACCCCTATCTCAAGGGGAGGAAATGGACAAGGAAATGATAGAAGGCATCCTTAGGATGGAAGAAAAAGGAGAGATATTGTTGATGGAGTATCTGAATATGCCTAATGTTAACTGGAGCACCTTTGCTGCAGGGTCATTCTCGATGCCCTACAAGGGGCATGCCTCAGACAGCTAGTGTTGGAACCCACTCAGGAAGGAGCAATCCTAGATCTGGTACTCTCAAATGGGAATGGAGAGAGGATTTCAGGTCTAGAGGTGGGTAGCCATCTAGGAACAAGTGACCACCAAACAGTGTGGTTCACGATAAACACAGCCACAGAGTGAAGCCATACTAAAGTGAGGGTACTGGACTTTAGGAGGGCTAAATTTGTCAAAATGGGAGAGTGCCTCAGAAAAGCACTAGCAAACAGGCAAGAAGGAGGGGTGGAGGAACAATGGGGAAACATCAAAACTGCCAACACAGAGGCAACAAGCCTTTGTGTGAAGCAAATAAATTAAAATAAAAGAAAAAAAACTATGGTTCTCAACAGAAGTGGTGGGGAAAGTTAGGGAGAAAATGATAGCATACAGGAAGTATAAGGAAACAGAAAGAGAAGAACAGAGAACTGTACCAGTTAAAGGAGAAAGAAGCGGGAAAGGCAGTCAGAATAGCAAAGGCCCAAACCAAGGAAAAGATAGCCAACTCAGTTAAGAAGGGGGATAAAACCTTTTATAGGTACATTAGGGAGCGAAGAAAGACAAAGGGAGGGATAGTGAGGCTTAATAAAGAGGAGGGTGCGTGGGCAGAGAGGGACAGTTAAAAAGCAGGGCTACTGAACAAATACTTCTGTTTAGTATTCACAAAAGAAGAAGAGAGGGAGGTACCTAATCCAATCAATAGAAGTACTCTGGGTTGGGAGGGTCGATATCAGTCCTTTCACAGAAGAAAGGGTTCTGAAAGAACTCCTAAAACTGAAGGTGGACAAAGCAATGGGGCCTGACGGAATTTACCCCAGAATTCTAAAAGAACTAAGGGAAGAACTAATAACACCACTGACTACCCTTTTCATCATGGCAGGATGGTGTGGTACCTAAGGACTGGAGGAGGGCAGATGTGATTCTCCTTCACAAAAGTGGGAGCAAAGCAGAGGCAGAAAACTTCAGACCTATTAGCTTTAACCTCAGTGTTAGGGAAAATGATGGAATCACTTCTGAAAGAAAGAGTTGTTGAGTACCTAGAGGCCAGCGGGGCACAGGACCCAAGGCAGCATGGATTTACAGTGGGAAGGTCATGTCAGACGAATCTAATAGATTTATTTGACTGGGTGACCAAAACAGTAGACTAGGGAAGGGATGTGGACATGGGCTACCTAGACTTTAGCAAGGCATTTGACACAGTCCCACACAAAAGATTAATAAACAAATTAGCCAGACTGGGAGTGGGTCCCAGGGTAGTAACCTGAGTAAAAAATTGACTGGACAACAGGACACAGAGGGTAATAGTAAACGGAGTTCACTCTGAAGAAAGGGGGTTACTAGTGGGGTCCTGCAGGGTTCAGTACCGGGTCCGGTCCTTTTTAATGTCTTTATAAGTGACATTGCAGAGGGACTGGAAAGAAAAGTATGCCTCTTTGCAGATGACACAAAGATCTGCAACAGATTTGATATACAAGGGAGGGTGGAAAGGATGAGAAGGGACTTGGCAAGGTTGGAGAAATGGTCAAATGTGTGGCAGCTTAGATTTAATGAAAAGAAGAGCAAAGTAATGCACCTGGGGAAAAAAAATCCAGGGGAAGAGTACACAATAGGGGGAGGTATTAACAACAGAAATGGAAAGGGACCTGGGGGTAGTCATATCAGATGACCTAAATGTAGGCAAGCAATGTGAGAAGGCAGTAAGGAGGGCTGGAGGGATACTGGGATGTATAGGGAGAGGCAACACCTGTAGAAAACAGGATATTGTTATCCCTCTGTACGCACAGTTGGTGAGACCCCATCTGGAGTACTGCATGCAGTTCTGGAGACCCCACCTCCACAAGGACATAGACAGGATGGAGGCAGTCCAGAGGAGGGTAACTAAAATGGTGCAGGGTCTGCAACAGAAGCCATAAGAAGAGAGACTAAAGGAGCTTGATATGTATACCCTTGAGGAAAGGAGAGAGAGGGGGGACATGATAGAAACTTTCAAGTACCTCAAGGGAATCAACAAAGTCCAAGAAAGTAGCATTTTTCAGAAAAAAAAAAAAGAGATGTACAAGAACAAGGGGACACAATTTGAAGATAATGGGGGACCGCTCAGGGGCAATGTGAGGAAGTATTTTTTCACAGAGAGGGTGTTGGACACATGGAACCGTCTTCCTGAGCAGGTTGTAGGGTCAAAAACAGTGGGGGAATTCAAGAATGCATGGGACAGACATAAGGCAATTCTTTTGGGGGGTAGGAAGAAGTAGGCTGTTGGTTAACTAGGAGCTGAAGCTTATCCTATAGATAGGGGAAATGGGCAGACTAGGTGGGCCAAGCGGTCCTTATCTGCTGTCAAAGTCTATGTTCCTACACCTTTCCACATCAGTCAGCAATCTTGCTGCCGCATTCTGCACCAGCTGCAGCTGGCGGACGTTGCCTCCAGATAACCCTAGGTACATGACATTACAGTAGTCCAACCTGGACGTAATGAAAGCATGCACCAGCATGGTCAGGTCCTTAGGTGGGATCAGAGCTTGGATCTGGGCAATGTTCCTAAGATGATAAAACCCACTTTTAACCACGGCCGACACCTGAGCATCAAGCATAAGGCCATCATCTAGGATCATGACCAAATCCTTCACACGTCTAGATGGAGTAAAGGGGAACTCCCCCCAGCACTAAGCCAGGTGGTCTCCCCTCACCACCCCCCACCACGATGACCTGGATCCTCCACCAGTACTGCAGTCTTGTCTGGGTTAAGTTTAAGCCAATTTTGAGTTATCTAAGTCTGGATATCCTCTAGGCAGCTGTTAAATACAGAGGCCGTCATCTGGTTATTTGGCACACAAGACAAGTATAGCTGGGTATGATCTGCATAACAGTAAAAACCCAGCCCATACCACCTAATAATGTCTCCCAACAGCAGCATATACACTGTGAACACTAAGGGCAGCAAGACCAAACCCTGAGGAACACCGCAGCACAGAGGCTTCGAGTTAGATGAGGCCAACCTCATCATCACCCTTTGCACTCTATCAAGTATGACCTGAACCAGTTGATAACACTACTGGATAGGCCACACCAGAACCATACAGATGGTCAGATAGCACCTCATGATCCACAGTATCAAATGCCGCTGATAGGTCCAGGAGGACTAAGATAATATGCTCTCTCCTGTCCTTTGTCATCAGGAGATCGTTTAGCACCCTCACCAGGGCAGTCTCCATACTATGCCCAGCCCGGAACCCAGACTGAAAAGTCTCATAGGTGGAAGAGGAGGTGAGCTATTCCTCAAGCTGAATGGCCACCACTTTTTCTATAACCTTCCCTAAAAATTGGAGGTTAGAGACTAGCCTGTAGTTGCCTAGACAGTCCATGTCCAAAGAGGGCTTCTTCAAAAGGGTCATAACCAAGGCCTCTTTCAAGACCAATGGAAAGAACCCACTCCTCAATGAATTCTGGACAATCTCTGCAACCACAGGTCCAATCAGGTTCAAATATCCAACCAAAAGGCTGGTTGAACCTGGGTCTAGATCGCAATGAGTTGGTCACACCCTGAATATTATTTCCACTACAACCTCTTCCACTCCAACTAACCCAAACTCATCCCAGACAGGAGTGTTTCAGCAAGGCTCAGGACAAACCCAGCATCCCTTTCAAGAGATGCTCGAAGAGACCTCAGCCCTGATGGAGGACACCTTGTCAGCAAAGAATAGACTAAGCTCCTTGCACTTAGTGCTCGAACCTCCCACACCAAAAAGGAGACAGGTAGGATGTAAAAGCCTGTCTACCATGCAGAAGAGCTGAGCTGGTCTGCTCCTTGCCACAGCAATCTCCCTAGACAAAAACTCAGCCTTTTTTCAGGAGATTGCCCCCTGATAATCAGTATAATGCAACCTCAGGGCCAATTTGTCCTCCATCAGGCCAGATCTCCTCCAACACCTCTCTAATCTCCGGCCCCTAATCTTTAAGTTCCAGAGTTCCTTATACCATGGAGGTCTCCAGTGAGTAGACAGAGGCTGAACACGAATGGGTGCAACTGAGCCAAAGGTGGCAGCGACAGCCCCAATATAGGCTACCACTGTCTCCTCCATCCCAGCTGCACACAACTGAGATATGCAAAATGGTGAGACTCAAAGATAAAGATAAGGCAGGGTTGTTTGAATTAGCAGAGCACATCAGAGAAGCTCACGCAACAAAGATACAGTATGTTCAAGTATCAAGTTTATTTTTTGTACATCTATCCACAATCACTGCCATGTTTCACAAGCTATACCTTCTTCTCAAGGGAAGTGGAGTGAAGGTTACCATACGAACATATGAACATATGAAAGCCACAGAAGAAGGCCATTTGCTCTATCAAGTCTGCTTGTACACAGGGTCCACAGCTTGAGCTAAAGTCCCTGCCATATCTCCCCATTCCTCCCATCCTCTCTACCCATGATTCTTATCTTCCCTCTATGCCTATCCCAGCCTCTCTTAAAGCTGCCCACTGTTTTCAACGAGATGACCTCTTCCATCAGTTCATTCCAAGTGTCCACCACTCTCTGTGAAGAATTGCTTCCTGACCTCCCTTCTAAACCTCCCACCCTCCAGCTTAAGACTGTGCCCTCTCATGTTATGGTTACCACTCAGTTTAAAGAGACTCTCCTTATCAACTTTATTTATTCCTTTCAAGTACTTGAAGGTCCCAATCATGTCCCCTCTCTCTCTGTGCTGTCTTCTAGGCAGTACATGTTCAGTGCCCTCAGTCTCTCCTCATATGCCTTACCCTGCTGACCTGCTATCATCTTTGTACCCCTCCTCTGGACATTCTCAGCAGGTTAATGATCCTTTTGAGTTGTGGGCAGCAGTACTGAACTCCATACTCTAGTTCTGGCATTACCAGTGACCTGTATAAAGGCAGTATAACCTCATCTCTCCTACTACTGATCCCCCTAGATATGCATCCCAGCATCTTGTTTGCCTTTGCTGCTGCTTTCTTGCACCACATGAAGTGCTTTAGGTCACTAGTGATCTTCACTCTTAGGTCCTTCTCCTCCTCCTCTGATGCAGATACTCGGACTCCACCCAGGTAGTACTCTGTCCTTGGATTCTTGGCTCCAATATGCTTAACTTTGCATTTCTTGGCATTGAAGCCCAGCTGCCAGATCTTGGACCACTTTTCCAGCTGTTCCAGATCTTTCTAAAGTTCCTGTATCCCTTCAGCTACGTCCACTCTCCCACAGAGCTTGGTGTTATCCTTGAATAGGCACATTTTGCCCGTAATGCCATCTCCAATGTCATTGATGAAGACATTGAACACCACCAACCCCAGCACCAAGCCCTGTGGGACCCCACTAGTTACCTCTCTAGTGCCAGATAACTCTCCCCCCACATCCAGTCTCTGGGTTCTGTCCCTCAGCCAGTTTTCCACCCACCTGGCCATCTTTTTCTCAACCCCAAGATCCACCAACTTCCTGATCAACCTTTTATTAAGCACAGAGTCAAAGGCCTTGCTGAAGTAAAGTACAACAATCACAGTTGGTTGACTGTTCTATAGATCTATATGCCCTCAATATACTGCACATCTCTCCACTGAGGCATTTATTCAAGATGTTTATTTTTCTGTATGTTTCACTTACAGTCAGTTGCTGCTTCCAGTTATGTTGGGACAGCACAAGTGGCCACATGTACAAAAATAAACCTGATATTGAAAATACATTTGATGAGTGAATAGCTCCTCTGATTTCAAATTAATTAGCCTAGTTGTCTGAGCCAGATCCTATCCCACATTGGTCTGTCTCTTTTCTTAGGAGAGCTTCTGTAGGATTGTTAAATGTAACCTGGTCGACGTATAACATATGGTTACTACCCCTTCCTTGCGGGCTCAAGCAAGGTCGAGGGGTCTGGGTTCTGTTTGATGGAAAAAGAGGGTCCTTTCCCAAATAATAGATAAATAGCATTTTGCCTCCACCCAGAGTAAATTGCAGTGGCCAGATGTTCATGTGGTACAACCCCAGGGATACTATACCTCCCCACCTCCTCTCGTAGTCATCCCACACATAGAGTACAGTTCTTTCATTGTGCATGCAATTAATGACTATCCCTAATAATATGCCCACAGACAGTATTGAACAACAACACTAGAAGATGTATTAACTAGGAAATGGGGTTGCAAAGATAAGATAAACAGCAGTTTTAATATTTGATGAACGGGTAAAATCATCAGCAGTAATATTAACAGTGCTCACCCTCAAAAGCAACAACCCAACACATGAGAGCACCTCCCCCACTGGTACCAGTGTCCTCACAGTTAATCTGGGTACCCAGGAAGAGTTGCAGGCCTGATGTGTTGTAGCTTGTTGGCCAGAGTTGGTGCACTTTTAAACAAATCAGAGGTGATTGGCAACTTTATACAGATCCCGAGACAGGGCAGGCCCTGTGATTACTTACAGTTTAAAGCAGTCTTACAGAGTCTGGTAAGGCTGGTAGGTGCAGTCAGTCAAGCTGGGGCCTCAAGCTGTAATACAGATGGCAGCTTGCTTTTATATGGAGAGAATTATGTCTCTAACTGTGTGCCATCTAGCACAGGGGCTTCAGTACTCTGCTACTGTAAAAGCCAATCCTGGTCATAACTAGCCTACTTGGGTCCTGGGCTGGGGTCAGGATCACCATGCTCAGGCCAGATGGACCTACGAGGTCCACTACTCCCCCTTCCCCTCCTAACCACCTCCCCACCCCACCCCTTGTTTCCACCACCCATTATCCCGACACCACCAGTTCTAGGTCTCATCTCATCTATTCTCTACCCCCACCCCATCCCTTTAACCCCACCCTTGTTACCAACCCTAACTACTGTTTCTGTTTTCTCCTATCCCACTAACCTAGAGCCTTCTATCTCTTCAGCTGCTCTGGCCCCTGGCTGTCTACCCTCATCCCACTAAAACTTATCTTTCCTCCCCTACAGCTGCTCTGGCCCTTTCTAAAGGTACCCTTTGGGTCTTTGATAAAGCCATATAGCTGCTATCGATGAGCTCTCAAAACTTGCCCTGAGTTGGACTTTGCATTTTTAAGTTTATTGCCATGAGACCGATGACTTCGGGTTTAGTTACCTTCAATTCGAATTTTGAGATGTTTTGTTTATATTACCCTGTAACATTAATTACTGTTTGTCTAATTTGATGTACTATCAACAATGCCTCATAGCTGCTATACCCCTGTATTTGCCTACCCCTGTATTTGTCTTCCCCCTCCCACTGTAAGACAAGGATCCTTTGTAAAGGAGCTTGTAGCTCAAAGGTTGTAATTCCGACTCTTTCAATAAATAAAATAAATCGATGACCCGAGTTGTACTTGAAAATGGTCATTTGGATCAGTGTACTTACCCAGTTAACAAATACATACTGTCACAAGCTGTAGGTAATAATAGATCATTCAGGCATTTTGACAGCAAAAATAAAGGTATTTATTTACAAAAAGGTATTACAGTGAACTAAAAATGACAAAATCAAAGAGAAGCAAAACAATAAACACAGCTAGAAAATACTAGCTCTTCAGGATGTTCATACCACATCAAGGTCTGATCTCCAACTCGATCTGATCTGATCTGAACTAACTACCTGTTCTGAAAGCACAGGTTATATACTCTGTAGGGGTCATGTGATCAGCTAACTCCACTCCTATACCTTTCTGTTAATAATATTTCTTTATTTATACAGCTTTTAATTTATTTCCAACAATGAAACATCTTTATTTCCACACAGCATGCTATGTACAGTTATAGAAGTGATTTATAGCCCTTTTTGGTGATTTAAAAACAACTCCAGCCTCAGCAAGCACCATCTCTTCCAGCAGCAGCATAAAGGCAGTCAGGAAATGGATGGCAAGCTTTTAGGAGAACTGTTGCAACTGAGGGCGGATTCATTCGGGCTTTGAGATGCCAGTAAAAGCAGCAAAACCCCTCGTTTTCCAAAGATCATCAAAACAGCCCAAAACCCCACTGTTTCACCTCCGGAGGGTATGTAAGGCTTATCCTGTTCATTTAAAAAAAAAAAAAAACACTAATTTTGGGATCACTAGAAGGCAAAATGCCTTCGCGATAGTGCACACATTTGCGCCGTAATTTTACCGGCTCTCGCACTGTCACTGTGTCGTGCAGGAACTCCGCAGCGTATCTTCACACAAAAAGCTGCATTTTACAGAGCTTTTGTAGAAACGGGTCTGAACTAAAGAACCAGGAGGTTCTTCCATTATTTTACAAGCCTAAAAGGCACAACAGCATTAAGGGCATCTTTAAAGCCTAACAGAGCATTTAAAAAAACGACGCCCTGACATAATTACTAAACGGAGGGTTCTCTTTACAGAACTCTCACACAATAAGCAGGCATTTTTATTTTACAGGGGCAAGCCTGCAGAGCAAACAAAAACGGATCCAAACACCCTTTTAAAGCGTGATAACATTTCCTTTCTTTACAGGGAGCATTTATTTACCGGCTCCAGGCATACAAATTACAGAGAAGCAGGACGCTTTTTTGTTTTAGCAAAGACAGGGGAGTAGTCCTGATGTCCTCAATACTTTAAGAATCCACTTTTGTAGGCATGATAATGGTACTGGGATGTACTGGGAAAGGATACAAGGAGACAAACAATAGACAAGAATACAATAACATATAAAACAAAGTGGGTGGCCAGACCAACAAACAAACATATAACAATTAAGACAGGGAAAAGAACAGATGTAAATCCAGTACCCATTATCTTCCTAGAAAAGGGGGGACTTCACTCTTTCACACATACATACATACATAAATAAATCTGTCAGCCTGTCACCATTGACAGCAGGCTGGAACTGGGGCTGGACTGGACCAGAACTGAGGACCAGGGCCATGCGCTTACCTCCATACATCAAGGCGTCTAACTCCCCAGGGGCAAACTATGGGTAATTCCCAGTGATGACACTACCTGGCTGACTCCCCAGACTGTCCCTGCAGGTGGCAATTTTGATTCTAAAACTCTGGTAACCACAGTTTCTCTCTTCATTCAATCAACAAACTGTAACACTTCTGGTGTACTCCCAGACTGCATGGGCAAACGGCCTCTCAGATGTCTAAATCTCACAGGTGCCATGCCATGGCAACTTTCTGTTTTTGCCAGACAAGGAAATTCTGTGGGCACACTCCCCAGTTCTGCTTCAGAACTCAGGCAAACACTTCAGTTCCTGGGTCACATACAGTTCAACCCTCTCACTCAGGCTGAGGACTTCTCTCAGGCACTGCAAATGTGCTTTTGCTTTAAGTGCCACTTCAACTAAACTGGCTATCCAAGGGAGGAAAGGTGTCCAGAAAGTCTCCAAAAAGTTTGGCTGTGGAAACCTTAGGCTGACTTCCAAATTGTTCTCATTCAGCGCTCCCCTGCATCTCTCAGAGTGCCTTTCACAGAACTGCATGAGCCACTTTCTCTCCCAATGTCTGAGGAGCAAAAGTAGCTATGTTCCTTGGTCAACATGTCTATCCATCCTGAAAAGTAATAAGCATTAGGCTTTCTTGACATCCAGTTGGCTAACACTAAAGGTGTCAAGAACATTGTTCAGTCCCCCTACCCAGGAGCCATAGCAGCGGTCCTTAAAGCTCCTTGAGAACTGATTGGGCGAAACAGGGTCAAGGGTTACCACAATGGCATCCATGTAAACAGTTTATTCAATGTCCTAAACTTAATGTCTTCTTGGAAGGCAAACCAGGCAGTTTTAGCAAATAGCTGTCCCACAGTTCAACAGCTGCACCTTTGTACTGTTATCCAGTTGTGAATTGGGCACTAAAGGAGTCCTTCCTGGTCTATTGCTAGAGCTGGAGCACTAAGTCCCCCTGAAACAGGCAGTAACACATCCACAGGGCAGTCCTGACAATTCTTAAAGCAACAGTACACTTAGTACAACTATATACAATGTTTTACTTTTTATAGCTTCCTTCAAGTACTGTATGCCTGATACACCACACATGTCTCTGGGATCCTAGGAGTCAGAGCATACAGGATTACTTATCTTTGGCTGCAAGTGCAGAGTTATGGCAGCAATTCACCAGTCACTTAACACTAAGGGCGCTGCACCCTCAGGTGGTGAAGTTTAACTATTTACAAAGCTCCTCCGAACCCCATGCCAGAACAAGAATAAATCGGGGTTCAATTTTAACATTGCTTAACTAGTCCAAAACCTAGTGCAAATTGACCAGGGCTAGTGCAGCTAACTCTCTACTTGTCCGTCTTGACTAGCACAGGTTTTCCATGGCTGTTAATGAAGTTAACAAAGTCTCCACTTTAGCAAGCTCTAGTCCTCATGCTAATCTCTTTGTGTCCAGATGGCCTGGTCGATTAACAGCTCATTAAGAGCTGCAGTTTTCTGGAAGTTCAAGGGGGTGGGGTCCCACAAAAGACTCAAAGTGAATCATTATCGCTCCACTGTTAGGCCTTCCAGCTATTGTCCAGGCTGTGGTTAAGAGTAGAGTTCTGTTAAATCACTAGCTTCCAGTTTTCTGAATGTGTCTCTGTCTGATGATTTGTCCCACGTTATTAACACCACTGCCCCTCATGTCCCTTCATTTTGAGTATCTGTATTCAACAGTTCAGTGACAAAATGTTAAGATGTATACAGGGTCTTGTACCAACCTCATCATAGATGCCCTCTCTCCCCTCCGAATCTCTCAACTCTACTTTCCCTGGACACCACTGTAGACGACTGAAATGACCATATACTGAAGATCCACAGCTGTCATTACTGGCAAGTGTAAGGGTCCCCAGTTTTTCTAAATGGACCATGCCAGCCAATGCCATCCATGCATTCCCATCCTTACTCACACAGCATGTCCTTCCATCCTAAAAATAAAGCTTTGGAGCATGTATGGTACAAAAATAATCCTTAATAAAATATATAATTTGAAAGGATAAAATAGGAATTCCTGGTGTGCATAAATCATCCTATCTAGAAACAGAGGTAGTATAGTGTCATGCCTGTGTACTGTTTCTCGTGGGGCTGATGAAAGGACAATGTTTTAAAAAAATATGTTATTGTTTGTATTTGTTAGTGAGGCGCATGTTAAAATCAATACTTTTAAAAGCCCCTTAGATTTGTGTAGCCCCCTCCCCAAATAAATCCTAGATCTGCCCTATGCTCACTTGACACTGTATGAAAACATCCAGAAATGCAGGTCTTCAGCTAATCACAGGGTGGGAGCTGAGAGTATCTTTCTCTGCCTGACTCTGTTCACTGCCCTGTAGGTGGTAGTGGGGTGCATGATGATGTCGGTTTTTGTGTGTGCAGAGCTAGGACTGCTTATCTAAATATTTGCTGTTGTGGTATCTTCTGATTTGGTGGGGGGGCAGAAAGTGGAAGAGAGGGAGCCATGGTACAAAAACAATGGGGGGGGGCACAGTGTTTGTGATGGCATGCAGTCTTTTTTTTTTCTACTGGGACAGGAAGCAATTTGAGAGCAGGATATGTGTACAATAATTAAAGCATTTCTTGGTGTGCATTTTTTTCCTGTAAAAGTGATCAAATTTACCATTATAACTGTAGACTAGTGCAAACAACTGCGGGTTAGTGTAATTTTGAATCAACTTGTCCTGCTGACTAGTGCAAAAAAAGTTACGGTTGACCCCTGCCTAAAAGGGCTGGTAAGAGCAATAAATGGGCACAAGGGACCCAGGATTGGCAGGACCAGATGGCAGGGAGGCAGACATGGTAAGCCCCACCTGGGGGGCGGTTACACTCTCCCGGGCCCAAATACTTAGCATCCACGCCAAATCCACAACAAGGACCCAGAACTATATTGACGTTAACCATGACAATTTCAAAGCAATCAATGTTCTGTCTAGACAATGGATTCCTAACTAGCATAGGCAATCACATCCTGGTCTAGACAAAGATCACTAGCTGGACCGGAGAGCCGTAGCCACCACTTCAGTGCAAGCTTCTCCAGGGTTTGAGAGGGCACCTACCAGGACCCTCAGCCCTCTCCTGCTTGGACAACCCTCAGGACCGGAGAGTCACAGATGCCACTTCAGTGCAAGCTTCTCCAGGGTTCAAGAGGGCACCTACTAGGACATTCATCCCTCCCCTGTTTGGACAACCCTCAGGACTGGAGAGCTGCAGCCACCACTTCAGTACAGGCTTCTCCAGGGATCAAGTGCACCTACCAGGACTCTCAGCCCTCCCCTGACATGGCTATCCTCTGAAACCCTTGACACCTCTATCTCCCTACAAGGTTATAACCACTTCCGGTTAGACCATATAGGTAAATGGGGAGGTGGATGCCTAGTCTACCTACAAAACACCTTGCAAGGTTATAAAATCACCCTAGATGGGACCAATGATAGCTGTGAATACCTAGCAGTACAGTACACCTAATATTAGGGAATGGGAGGAAGAACTTAACACTTATGACCATTTGCATTCCCCCAGGAAAGCAACAAGTTGGACTAGACACTTTTGCCTTGCATTACAAGCAAGTAAGCCAGAACTGAGAAACCGTAGTAGTGCGTGATTTTTATGTCAATTGGAAGGCAAAATCTAGCACAGGTTACAAAGACCAAACACACAATCTTTACCTTACACAAGCTGTTACAGAAAGCACCAGAACTAATTACAAAACAGGCACTTCAACCCTTATAGACTGGGTCCTCACTACCCAACCAGATAGGCTGAAGGAGGTTACTGTGATGCCTGATGTTTTGAGTGACCACTCACCAATTGTGTGTAGTTGGTCTGCCAAACTAACCTGGCCAGCTCCCAAGACAACCCACAATAGGATACTCCGCAAAGGGGCACTGAGTGCATTCAGAGCCCACTTGGCCCACTAAACTGGAGCCAGCTAGATTCCACTTACAACATTGATACAGCCCTTGACCACTTCATAACTGTGTTTAATGCCGTTGCAGATAAATTTGCCCCTTTCAAGAAGCGGATCATCTGAAGGGACTCTACCACATGGGTTACACCATCACTGCTTGCTCAAATGCAGGACAGGGCAACCTATGGCACAAAGCCAAGGAATCAGGCATGCAGGCACACTGGCAGGAATACAGGGCAGCTAGGAATAGGTGTACTAAGACTATCAGACAGGCTAAGGCTAACTTTTATAAAGAGCAGCAAACTAGCTACTGAGAAAAGGGGAAGGCATTCTGTGAATCACTAAAAGATCTCCTAGATAGGGGTGATAAAACATCACCAACAATACTCAACTCAAATGGAAGCATCACACTTGACCCTATTGAGATAGCCAATTCATTCAATAAAGCCTTCACTGACCTTAGCGCCGTCCTCCCCCCTGAAGACAAACCCACTGCCACCACTGTATCCCATGATGACACCCAAAAAGACCAATATAGGCCACAATTCCACTTCAAATCTGTCTCGGTAAAGTCCTCTATGTTAAGTGAGTACTGGAGAAATCAAGGATGGGAAGTGACTCACTTAACATTAAACTAGTTGCCCGGGACTCCTGGTGATGTCATGGCAATGGTGGCTGCCTAAATCTCGTTGCTCTTGACCCGACCCAGCAATCTAGTTTAATCCTTAATAGAGCTCCATTCTAAACTGTACAATCCGAAGGGGCTATCTAAAGCGAATGTCTGGAAACTGAAGTGACTGAAAGACAATAAAAAAAATGGCCAAAAAATCGAACTTAAAGCAACTACCCATAGATGCGGGGATGGAGGGATTCGCGGCCTGTGCTAGACATTGCTCTCATTCTGAATCTTCATGGGATCCAGACCTAGAGGAAGAGGATCCACCTACCAAAACTGATAGAGCACTAGCAAAAATCTTGAAGTCAGTTAATAAAATTGAATCCTCCATCGCGGACTTACAAATGGACATAAAAAACATAAACGCTAAAGTCCAGAACAATGAAAAAAAAATCTCAGAGGTGGTGGACTCACAGGACAGTAGTAACAGAATCCTTACATACCTCCTGCAAAGGGATCATTTAGTACATGCACGTTTGGAAGATACGGAGAACAGGGCGAGAAACAATAACCTCAGGATCCATGGCGTGCAGGAAGGGGCTGAGGAGGGCTTCGCCTCCCCAGCAGATTTTGTACTCCAACTGCTAAAGACAGCACTTTCTTTGCCTTCCGATCTGCACCTGGATATCAAGAGGGCTTATCGATCGCTAGGCCCACGTCCATCCAATCCCAAAGAAAAACCGCGCTCTTGGATAGTTCATATGCTGCACTATCAGTCTAAAGAATGCATTCTACTGGAAGCTTGGCGACACAAAGATCTGAAGTACGCAGGCCAGAATATTTATTTCAACCATGACTTCTCGGCAGAGCTCCAAGTAAAGCGAATTCAAGTGAGGCAAGTCGTAAAAGAACTCAAGAAGAAAAATATTAGAGCACAGCTTAATTTCCCGGCCAAGTAGAAAGTATACCTAGAGGGGGGCACTCGAGTGTTTGGATCCCTGGTGGAAGATGCTTCTTTCCTGAAGGAACAAAAGATTTCAGTCCCAAACCAGGAACTGGAACTTCTGGAGCACAGGTTGCTATCTGAAGCATGGGGAACGCAAACAAGAGGGCGCAAGAGATCATCTCCATGGTTGCTCCCGCACAGAACGGCCGCCGATGTGTCCAAATTGATTAAAACAACTGACTCAGAAAACCCACAGGACACGCAGAAATAACATCCCAAGGTAACTTTATACCTGAACCTGCGGTGTAGCAGTGTAATAAGATTTCCTCCCTCCTGGAGAGGAGTGAGCTCTTTTTGCCTGCTCGAATCTGGTGGGGGGGAGCACTGATAATATTCTTGGGGCACTCATACAGATACTAATTGATAAACTTGAAAGGGTTATGGCAAAAAGGGCATTTTTATTAAAATTTTTGGGCTCTGTGTAAGTGTGAAGCCTTCCAAACTTCTCTTTTCCTCAATGGGTGCCGCGTGAGATTCACATTATGTATCTAGGGTGATACATGCAAGGGCATAATAACAATTACTTCCTGAAAACAGGTTGGACGATGTGTGGGCCCTGAGGCATTGCGAAGCAAACACTTGCCTACTATGGAGCTGGGTGGGGTGGGGGAGGTGGGGGGAGATCTGTGTATTCAGCCACCAGAGTTCCATCATGAAAGTAGTGATGGTATGTTGGAGTGCGCTGCTCCTCCCCTTCATATTATGTGGTGGGGAGGGGCTATGTGTGCCACACCAAGAGGTCTTGTATATAGCCTCTAAATGTCCATCAGTGAGGCTGTTAACACCAGTAAATCTTCACCTAGGAAGTCAATACAAAGCTATCGCATTCAGCAGAAGGTGTTGTTCTGTTCAACAGCAACACGCTAGAGTTGTATTAATTTCTATATTACTGTTAGTACTGTGTTTGGTAATTTGTGTAACCAGCAGGTTTGACTGTGTAACCCCCGGACCCCTGCCTTTTTGCAAAATGACAGGTGGCATGCTGTTGAAGCTGACAGCAGTACCTGGTGGGGACTGGGTTCAGGGAGGACTAGGTTACTTGGCACAGGAGGCCTAGGTTTGGCTACTCTGCACAGGGGCACCCAAGTAAATCCAAACACAGGAAGCAATAACTGTAACGTCCAAAACCAGGAATGGGATTCTACAGTGTGGCTTTTATTCACATCCAAACTGAACAAACAAAACATAGACGGACCCCCATGGGGCTACATTCCTGGTAATGCAGATTAGAGACAAAAGAACACTTCTTCACATCTCCAGCCCAGACTTGCAAGCAGCTTTGGGTACACAGCCCGACTTGTACACTACTTGGGTTTTCCCCACTGGCCCGGCTCCCCCGCAGGCCACTTGATCCGTGGTCCATTATGGGAATGAACCAGTCTTCCAGTTGGTGGCTCCCCAAACCACCTTAGATCCTTCGACTCCTAGAGGGAATTTTCCTTCCAATCCCACATCTGGGTACTTCCCTCATCACTGGCCAAGTGCATGAGGCAAAGTAGAAATCCACAGAGCAAATCCATAGAGGTGGACCTGGTTACTAAAGATGGGGGTCTCCCACCTCCAGCTCCCACAATCCATACCCGGCCATTTCTCTGGAAACTAAACAACTCTTTTCTGAAAGCTTGGCAATGTAGATTACTGGGTAGACGTTATGTTACATCTCCTCTACATGTCTTGACTTCCCCTATGTGCTGGACTTGAACATACTTTTACTTTTGGCTAAGCCTATTACTCTAGGCCTCCCACTACTTCAGTAGTCAAATCCCCACTTTTACACAGTTCCAGGGTGAAAACATGGGCCCTTTAGAGAGAGCAGAAACTCACCCTCCAGTTGCAGGTGCCCCACAGGCGAATCACAAAATCTTCTTGTTTCCCACACTCTTGGACAAAATAAGGCAGCTTCTTCACTAGCAGTAGCCAGGGGGTTGCCCCTGGAAATGCAGGCTAAACTTTCCTGCCCCATCTCCTGAGGGATGGGGCACAGAGACCAGAGTCAGCGGTCTCCACCACTTTAAAAATAGCTCACTGTGTCTCTCTTTAGGTGAAAACACACACCTTTTCCCTGAATGTAGCCCTATGTCAGGGCTGAGGCTCCAAGAGCCCTAACACAGAGCTGCTGTGCTCCTCTCACAACAAGCTCCAAACTCCAACTGACTACAGACTACCGTTCAAACCTCCCAACATTCTACTCTAACTCCCTGCTGCAGAATCAGTTGTGGCTCATGCAGCTGTGACAGTTCTATGGTGATGTCATCCCTCAGTCTCAGCTGAGACTGAGAACAGAGTGAGACAGTGTGAAATCCATTTAACTGGAGTTTCACAAGCTGCCTTCCCTGCCTACCACTAGGTCTTACTGGGATTCTAGTAACCCCGGGTAACAAGGGGGTTACACTCACCCTTGACCAGGAAAATGACTGTCCGCAGTCATTGTTTACCCAGCTTAGGCCATCCCACCCTATGTGCTGCCTGCGGAGGGGGGTGATCAGGCCCTCTCCTACCATGTGCAAGCACAGGCAGGCAACACTAAGGGCCTAGAGGCCTTTAGCTGACATTTCAGCCTCTACTGTACCCACTTACTATGGACGCCTAGTGGCTCTGGTAGAACTGTCCAGAGCATAGCCCTAAAAGATCAGCAATGCAACCCCTGCTGCAGGTCAGGGCCACAGCCTGTCTATCCCCTCCTAGCCCTCTAGGGAAAACCTATCTGCCTCTAACTTAATACCTAAAAACAAAAGCAACCCGGGGACCTCCCTGACCTTGGGCACCCTGCAACCGCACACCAAGAAACTAATACCACATTATTATATCACTTTACTGCCTCCTCCCTACCCCCACAACCACACCTGTGGAAGGAAAGGGTTAATACAGTAACAACAACAATAACAACCACAGTACTTTAAATTTTACACACTAAAGTACTAGTGAGGAACTCCAGTGAGCCCCTCCTCCTCTTCTTGTCTTCTCTTCTATTTTCTTCAGGAACACCTGCAAGAAAAATAAAGACAACACACACTCCTAATCTGTATACAAAGTCTACCTAAACCCCTACCATCAAAACACTGAAGAATCCCAAAAATATATATATTTTTTTTAGAAAAGGTAGAAAAACAGTATATACATTAGAAAACAGTAGAAAAACAATGACATTATTTACAATACACATTTGGGGGGATGGAGTGCCCTAAAAGTCCCAACTAGTGACCACAGTGCCCGAAGGCTAGTCCATTAGAGTCTCTCCTGGGCCGGAGCCTGGTAAAGCACAGTTCTAGCAGGCCAAGGTCCCGAAGGGGAGAGTCTTTGAGGACAGTTCACACATTTCGGAGTCTGCTAGTGTAGGGTGTGTACTGAAATGTCATAAAGATAGAAAAGTTCGGACTTACCAGACCCTTGAAGAACAAAAAATCTGAACCGACCTGCACCTCAGCCAAAGACTCTCCCTGGCAGCATTTCTTCTGATACAGCTGGGAGGACATCTTCCAGGAACTACAGGAGGGCACATCTGGGAACTGCTGGGTTGATGTCATCTCTGGAGATGGAACCTTAGAACAGGAACAAAAAAGGAAAACAGCTGGTCTGACGTCATCCGATTACCAGGCGATGAAGTAGGATACAGCTGGGCTGGTGTCCTCTCTGGATCTGAAGTCATCTGGTGGGCCAGTAGATGGATTCTGGAAAGGCCAGTACACTGCAGAACTGATGAATGTGGGGCATCTGAGTCCTGGATGTCCATACTGGTGGATCAATAAAGGCACTTCACAGGCTGGTGTGGCAGTATTGACTACCACTGCTCGGCTTTCCATTTAGTAGGCACGGGCACATTTTCTGGGAGGTCCTTGCATTGAGGCCAATAGTACCAGGGGTCAGGAGCTTGAATTATTACGCCATCTGGGTGCACATAATTCACACAGTGGGAGATTTCACATCCCTCTCCATCCACTATTCGCACAGTGTCCAAAAACAGTGTCCTGCCTCTCTTCCACTGGGTATATTTCTCATGAAACAGTCTATTCTTCACGTGCTTGTTCGCACCAGGATGCACACATTTCATTGCTTCGGCCCAGATCCAGGATTTCCTGCTGTTCTCAATCTCCGCCCAGACTTTCCGAGGAAAGGTAGGAAAGGTCATCCCATAGATCTCATTTGCCTTCCTACGAACCAGTCTCTCCTCCTTACTAGCTTTGGTCAAACTGAGACTGCTGGCCTGGCTTGGGGGTGGCCAGTCCTGGTTCTGCCAGCTACGCATCCTTAAAGAGATTAAAAACGGATCCCTGACTTCTTCTTTTTGCATAGCCAAGGCAGTGGCATCACCACTCTCTTCCATGCATTCCTCCTAGGCAAGAGCTTGAGGATGTGTACCCATTCCTTTTTCACAAGGCCACATAGGTTCCCCCTCACCTTCTTCCTCACTAAGGATCTGAGCCCAGGAGTGAGCAGTCATCCTCACTCCTGAGACTATCCACTCATCACTAGGTGTGGAGGACGACACCTCCCACTCAAAGGCCTCCCACATCTCATCTTCTCCTATGAGACTTGGGCTAGGCCCCCCCTTCCAGAGGTCTACTGATGCTTTATCTGAACTTTCCTTCTGAGATCCAGCATCCAAAACTTCAACATCTGGTTCTGTCTCTAAATCTGCACCCTCTAGCTTTGTGCCACACTCCCCTGAGGGGCCTTCTTCAACAGGCTCTGCCTGGTGCTGTGTGCTGCCAACTGCAGATTCCTGAACCTTTGTCCATGTGGGAGCCAAACGAATCTGGGGCACTTTATACAAGCCATATTTTTCTAGGCATCTAGCACAGTGAGGTATCATGAAGACGTCCCTTCCAGCATTCAAGCATATTTGACACACATGCACTGGATATCCAGGAATCGCCACATGAGGAGGCAGTTGCCCTCCATAGCACCACTTTTCAATGTCCCTTAGTCTATTTACTGCTGCTGTTACTGTAACCCGGGCATGATCCGGGTAGCGAGCTGGTCCTGAGGCCATAACTGCAGAAAAACAAACAAAAGCTCACTGTAACTGAAAGTCCCACTTTACTGAACACTTTCTTTACTTTTAAAATGGCTCCTCTGCTGCTGTGTTTACTTTACTACCCCACCCTGTAATGGCGGCGGCAGCACTCCTGTCCATCAACATTCAGAAATTGGGTCAAGCCACTGCGCATCCGATTTACACACACTACTGATAACTTTTGCTCAAACTGCACAAACTTGCACTGTTCATTTTCTAACACATTTACATGATTTTCCACGGACTTTTCACTTGCTGGAAACATTTCTTTAACTCACAGTCCCTTAAAGCTTCAGGTTTTTAAGCACAGGATTGCCTGTAAACTAGTGCTGCACATTTGGCTACAACTCACAGTCTCTCTCTGGCTTTAAACTTTAAGCTGATGCTGAACTCATTACTATGCACACAGTCAATGGCTTAACAGACTTGTACTTGCTGGTGGAACTTGACACAGTCGTTACTTGCAAAGCGACTACACTGCTGCACACATATTTAGATGGCTTTTGGCAGAAATAACTGTTTGAGCAATTATCACTGTCGGTACTTACTGTTATCAGTAGCTGTTAGCTGCGATGGAAAAATGGCCTGCAGCCAGCCTCAGAACAGAAAATGGGTGGGCAGTCCTGCCGATCGTCTTCTCGACCACCACACTCGCAATTCAGACGATCGATATGCGGGTTGAGCCCGATTTTAAACAAAACAGTTTATTTTTAGATGTTTTACAGCGCTTTTTAAACTTCGCGACGCTCCTCCACTAGCCAGTACATGCACTCCACTCACACTCCCTCTCAAATGCTGGGGCAGTCACTGTAGAACTGGCCGAGGGGTGGGACTGATTGCAGCCTCACCAATCACACGACACCCTGCAAATGAGCCTCTTCTTCCTCGCGAGTGCTCTTCTCCTCACGGCGATCGTCGAGCAGGCAAATTTAAACTGCAGAAACCACTTTTTTTTTTTTCAACTGACTCCACGGCGGGAGCCCATTTCAACCATTTAGCATGGCCATTTACACAGCAAGTCTCTCAGTTCATTCAAAAAGCATTTCCAACATCCAGGGCACAATTTTCCTGTTGCTACCCCTAGTCTTCCACACTTTTCTTTACCACAGTTCTTTTTAAAAGCATTTCCAACATCCAGGGCACAATTTTCCTGTTGCTACCCCTAGTCTTCCACACTTTTCTTTACCACAGTACTTTTAAAAAGCTGGCAAAAACACTGTAAACAATTGATGCAGGACAAGGGCACACTCTTTTAGTTTTACTGCTCCTTGATAAACAGTTGGCATTTTAAACAGCAGCATAAGATCCACAGCACACAGCGACACACTAGTTAGCTTGCTTCAGCTTTTTGGGCTACCCACTGCCAGATAGCCAAAACGCTAGCCCCCTTGCCCAAGCACCTTTCCTCCCAGAATAAATCCAAAGTGGTGCCTCCATTTTTGTAACCCCCGGACCCCTGCCTTTTTGCAAAATGACAGGTGGCATGCTGTTGAAGCTGACAGCAGTACCTGGTGGGGACTGGGTTCAGGGAGTCCTAGGTTACTTGGCACAGGGGGCCTAGGTTTGTCTACTCTGCATAAGGGCACCCAAGTAAATCCAAACACAGGAAGCAATAACTGTAATGTCCAAAACCAGGAATGGGATTCTACAGTGTGGCTTTTATTCACATCCAAACTGAACAAACAAAGCATAGATGGACCCCCACGGGGCTACATTCCTGGTAATGCAGATTAGAGACAAAAGAACACTTCTTCACATTTCCAGCCCTCAGGCTCCGAACCCACCAGGCACACAGCCCGGACTTGCACGCAGCTTTGGGTACACAGCCCTACTTGTATACTACTTGGGTTTTCCCCACTGGCTCGGCTCCCCCTCTGGCCACTTGATCCGCGGTCCATTATGGGAATGAACCAGTCTTCCAGTTGGTGGCTCCCCAAACCACCTTAGAACCTTCGACTCCTAAAGAGAATTTTCCTTCCAGTCCCACATCTGGGTACTTCCCTCATCACTGGCCAAGTGCATGAGGCAAAGTAGAAATCCACAAAGCAAATCCATAGAGGTGGACCTGGTTACTAAAGATGGGGAGTCTCCCACCTCCAGCTCCCACAATCCATACCCGGCCATTTCTCTGGAAACTAAACAACTCTTTTCTGAAAGCTTGGCAATGTAGATTACTGGGTAGACATATGTCACATCTCCTCTACATGTCTTGACTTCCCCTATGTGCTGGACTTGAACATACTTTGACTTTTGGCTAAGCCTATTACTCTAGGCCTCCCACTACTTCAGTAGTCAAATCCCCACTTTTACACAGTTCCAGGGTGAAAACATGGGCCCTTTAGAAAGAGCAGAAACTCACTGTGCGGTTGCAGGTGCCTCATAGGCGAATCACAAAATCGCCTTGTTTCCCACACTCTTGGACAAAATAAGGCAGCTTCTTCACTAGCAGTAGCCAGGGGGTTGCCCCTGGAAATGCAGGCTAAGCCTTCCTGCCCCATCCCCTGAGGGATGGGGCACAGAGACCCGAGTCAGCGGTCTCCACCACTTTAAATAGCTCACTGTGTCTCTCTTTAGGTGGAAGCACACACCTTTTCCCTGAATGTAGCCCTCTGTCAGGGCTGAGGCTCCAAGAGCCTAACACAGAGCTGCTGTGCTCCTCTCACAACAAGCTCCAAACTCCAACTGACTACAGACTACTGTTCAAACCTCCCAACATTCTACTCCAACTCCCTGCTGCAGATTCCATTGTGGCTCATGCAGCTGCGACAGTTCTATGGTGATGTCATCCCTCAGTCTCAGCTGAGACTGAGAACAGAGTGAGACAGTGTGAAATCCATTTAACTGGAGTTTCAAAAGCTGCCTTCCCCTGCCTACCACTAGGTCTTACTGGGATTATAGTAACCCCGGGTAACAAGGGGGTTACAACTGGATGTTTGAAGTTATTTTATCTGATTGTTTAAAATATAGTCTGTCTTTTAGGGGAAAATAAGTATAGTGAGATTTGTACCAGCCTCCCAGAAGATCTAAAATGGTGGATTTTCATGACAATTAAAGGCAAGGAGAAACAAAGTAAGCAGGATACTAATCCTCCCAATGATGCATAAAGTAGAGGTTATCACATATAGTGTGAAAGGAATCCACTCTCCTGTAAAGCGTACTAGGCTGTTAAATGAACTGAACAAACTTGATTGCACAATAGCCTTCCTACAGGAAACACACCTGGGGATGCAAGATCACTTAAAATTAAGGAGGTCATGGGTGGACAGAATTGAGGCCTCCCCTTCACCTACGGGTAGAAAAGCAGGAGTGGCTATTCTTTTTAGGAAAGGCTTTCCATTTCAAATAACAAGTGTGGAGAAGGGCTGGGGAGAGCGTTTTCTCAGGGTATTGGGCACTCTTCGCAGGGAATTATTTAATTTAGTGAATTTATATGCACCTAACAGCCAGACCCATATATTTCTAAGGGATACCCTTCATAAGGTGGCCACCCTACCAGATGGCAAATTGATAATTGGGGGAGACCTTAACACAGTGCCTTCCATTAATTTAGACATGACCCATCAGTCCTCATACTCAAATAAACAGACTTCCAGAATTTTTAATGCAACAATAGAAGAACTGGGCCTTACTGACATATGGCGACAACAACACCAGGGAGAGAGGGATTATACATTTTTCTCTGCTGCTAACCGATCATATTCAAGAATAGATATGTTTTTAATTCCCAAGGTGCAGACGTATAGAGCGTCTGTCTAAAATTCATAAAATAATGATATCTGACCATGCCCCGGTGTCACTTACGTGGCTGTTAGCCAACGAACATATGCGGAAGCAGTGGCGCTTAAATGTATCTTTACTAAATGACAAAGCGCTGACTAAAAAGATTACTAAAGTGATCAAAGAAATATATGATGTAAATAAACAACAACAATGCTCCCCCATTAGTACATGGGAAGCCTTGAAAGCGGTGGTCAAGGGAGAATTTATTAGTGCAGCATCCGCGTGGAAAAAACTTTCAATGATATCCCGAAATAGAATTTTAAACGCAATTAAAGTTTTGGAAATTGAGCACAAGAAAAACCCCTCCAACACCAGAATCCTCCGAAGTTTGGTAAAAGAAAGAGAAGAATTAGAAAAGTTGGATAATTATAAGGTGGAAGGGCAGCTCAGATATATAAATCAGAAATGTCATGATTCCGGCAGTGGAGCATCTAAGCTGTTAGCAATTAGACTCCGTAAATCCCAAGCTGACAGAAATGTGTCAAAATTAATCAATAAACAAGAACCCACTTCCCATTGGGTCACACCGCATGGTATAGCGGAACAATTTCGATCCTTTTACCAACTTCTGTGCAAAAGGGGGGACAGTAACCAGGACATTGAGTTATGTACTGAGCAATTCATACAGGAATTGTCTCTGCCTAGTCTACCAGAGCTGGGTAGAATAGAGTTGAATCATAAGATTACAGCCCGGGAAGTTAGAGAAGCAATTCACTCTCTTCCATCCAACAAGGTGCTGGGCCCTGATGGCTACAGGATGGAATTTTATAAGCAATTCAAGGACCCAATAGCCCCTATCCTAGCAACAGTATTTAACATGTGTCTAGAAGAGAACTGGATACCAGAATCTTGGAAGGAAGCCACTATCACTGTTATTCATAAAGAGGGAAAACAGAGGGATAGATGTGAGGCTTACAGACCGATCTCCTTGTTAAATCAAGATTTGAAGCTCTTGACCAAGATTCTTTCAACCTGGTTATAAAAACATATAGAAATCTTGATCCACCTGGACCAAACGGGCTTCATACCAAATAGATATTTAGAAGATAATGTCTGGAGGCTGCTGAACGTCGTGGCATATGGCTCACCCACCACGTCTGCACAGTTAGCTCTGTTCCTAGATGCTGAAAAAGCATTTGATCGTGTTAACTGGGAATACCTGAGAATAATTTTAGGGATGATGGGACTGGGGAATAATTTCATACAGTGGATTTCATTGTGTTATAGCGATCCCACAGCCAGAGTCAGAGTGAATGGCACTTTGTCATCAAAGATTAACTTAGAGAGGCGCACCAGGCAAGGCTGCCCCCTCTCCCCACTGCTATTTGTGCTGAGCTTAGAGCCATTTGCGGTGGCAGTTCAGGAATTGAGGGACATCCAAGGAATCAAAGTTAGAGAACAGTGCTGCAAAATCTCAATGTATGCAGATGACACTCTAATCTTTATTGATAATCCTCGCATTACAATCCCCAACCTTCTGGATTTGTTGGAGAGATACAGGGTGGTATCTGGCTTTATGATAAATATTGGCAAATCAGAAGCACTTGTACTAAGGGGAAGGTGACATCAGACATTAAAGCTAAAATTCCCTTTAAAGGGGTATCTGAGAAGGTCAAATATCTAGGCATCTGGATCCTGAAAAACCTATCCAACTTATACAAGTTTAATTATGAACCCCTAATCAGCCAGATCCTTACTGATATGGGTAGATGGAAAAGCCTACCCTTGACCCTGTCCAGCAGGACCGAGACCATTAAAATAAACATCCTACCGAGGTTGTTATTTCAGTTTTCTACCCTCCCAGTACCGATCCCCAAGACGAGCTTTCAGAAGTTACAAAAAAAGATAATGTACTTTATCTGGGCGGGCAGGAAACCTAGACTTAAACTAACAAAAATGCAGGAAACTAAAAGAAAAGGAGGCTGGGGCTTACTGGACCTCACCCAATACTATTAGGCAGCACAAATGATGCCTCCAGTTAAGTTATTAAATAGGACTCTGAAAACACAGTGGTGTATACTAGAGCAAGATGCCCATCCAGAGATCCCCTTGGGTCTTGCCTTGGATCATCTTGCCTGGTGCACTACATAAGCTGGAAAACAGATGGACTAAACATACCATGTCAGTGTGGCTGAAGGTTAGGGCAGTCTGGGAGAAACCTGATTAAGTGTGGCCTTATATACCCCTGCAGTGCCTTCCAGACTTCTCGAATACGAGAGGAGATAAAACCATGCTCGAGTGGGCTGGACAGGGACTGACCTCATTAGAACAATTCTGGCAGGGAACTAGATAAAGGACTTTCAGACACTGCAACAAGAGTATAATATAACACACATAGACTTTTATAAATACCTACAACTTAGGCACTGTTTGCAACACAGGGTGGGTATTGATGCCATGGTGGGGCAGCTAGAGGAAGGTCTGCTCCAGATAAAGTGTAGGGCGGACCCATGTAATACAAAACATTTAACTTCCCAATTTTACATATTGATAGATGAAGGCACCCAGATTTTGGTAACCCAGAAAATACAGGAAGATTGGGAGAGGGAACTAGGGAGGGAGCTCCAGAGCAGTGGGATAGAGTTTGGGCTAACATCCACATAACTATAAACTCTTTGATCTGGAGGGAATTTCAGTGGATGGTGGCAGTGAGGTACTTCATTACACCTACTATCTCACAACATTATTGCAGAAACCCAACTAATAAATGTTGGTGAGGATGTGGACAGATAGGTTCCCACCTTCACATATTCTGGTCTTGTCCAGCGGTGAGGGAGTATTAGAACTATAGTAACCAGGAAATAAAGAAAATCCTGGAGTTAACACAGGACCTGGATTTTGAACATCTGATCCTGGGAGGGCATCCCTCTGGTATTAGGACGAGGGGTCGGATATATCTGTTTTTGGTTCTGACAGTTGCCACAGCTAAGGTAATAACACAAAATTGGTTGACCCAAAAACAACCTACTAAATCACAATGGCTACTTAACATAGAAAAAATAAAGCAAATGGAGGCTATCACTACCACGTTAAGAACACAAGTAGACAGGTTTAGCACATATTGGTACCCACTCTATATTTATGTGGAGGAGAAAGAGGGCACACCTATTCTTGATCAACAATTAAAAGTTTGAAGGAGGTTGATTTAACTGATTACTGGTACTTAAATACCTCTGAGAGAATTATTATTCATATACATAAGACAGACAGACAGTTGGTTTATTGTTTGTATAATTTTTATTTTCTTTTTGGTTTTTTATGTTACACTGAAAATAAATTGGAATACATGGCTCTTTCCCTGGAAGCACAGTGTGATGGGAGGCATGATTTTGAAGTCTGTACTGTTTGGCTTTGGGCACTTGAGATATCTTTTGTTTTACATTCATGGACTTTGGGATAAGTATTGCTGAGCAAAAAAAAGTAAAAGACATAGGATGTAAGCATAATTAATTTACTGTTTAACAATCTCATGCAGACAGTATGTAACTATCATAAGTGTAAGTGCATTTTGAGACTATATATAAAGTTTTGGTATTCCTAATAAACTTAACAAGTTCCAAAAAGAAACTAGCTGCCCTGTTCCTGGACAAGCTCGCCATCCCCCTGACTAAACTTTTTAACTTCTCCCTCAGATTCTCACAGTTCCCCAAGGAATGGAAAAGTGCCCTGGTCACCCCCATCCATAAAAATGAAGACCGCACATTAGTTGCGAACTACAGGCCTATATCCATTCTCTCCCCACTGTCCAAAGCACTCGACAGAATTACATCTGACCAACTTGTCTCATACCTCAGCCAGTATAATGTCCAGTGTGAACAACACAGTTTCCATAAAATGCCTAGCACCTCCACTGCACTGATCGAATACACAAGCATGCTACACAAGGTTCTTGACAAAGGACATCTAGTGGGCTCTCTCTACATAGACCTCACCAAGGCCTTTGATTTGGCAAACCACATGCTACTACTAACAAAGTTACCCACATTAGGTCTCTCTGCAGACACTTTGCTCTGGTTTAAAAGCTACCTCTCAGGTAGAGCGCAACAGGTTAAGATAAATGGGGAGCTCTCTGATGCTAGGCCTGTCACATCGGGTGTGCTGCAAGGCTCCATCCTGGGGCCCTTTTTGTTCAGCCTATTCATCAATATCCTTCCCGAAGTCTGCCCTAGGTCCACTGTCTTACTTTATGCAGATGATGCAGTCATCTGTGCAAGTAACCCCTTCCAGGACTTACTTACTCGAGACCTCCAATGCAACTTTGCATCCCTCGAGAATTGGTTCCAGCAGAACAAGCTTGTGCTCAACTACAAGAAGACCAAAATAATCCTCTTCTCAAGTGCACAGAAGAGAACTAAGGTACAAGCGCTCAACATCCTCAACAGTAAGGGCAACCCTCTAGAACAGGTAGAAACTTTCAAATACCTTGGGGTCACCATCGACCAGACTCTAACATTTACACCACATGTCGACTAAATCATTTGCAACATTAACAGGAGACTAGGAGCACTATATAGACATAGGCACAACCTTACCCCAGAAGCCAAAAAGGTGGCAGTTACAAGTTCTATCCTCCATATAGTTGACTATGACCTAACAGTCTATGGGAGTGCCACAGACACTGTGTTAAACAGGGTCCAGTTAGTCCTGAACAAAGCCTGCCACTTTTTAACTGGCTTTACTCTCACAAACTGGCTTCCCCTGCAGGACAAAATAAAATATCAAGCCTACTTGCTAGGCATGAAATCCCTCATAAGCCTGACCCCCCAGGGCTGCAAGGTCTCCTACAACCTGCCCAAAATCCTTACCCAACCAGAGGCATGACTATCAGTACATTGGCCGTTCCATTCAACCAAACAGCTCTAGCCAAATGCTGCTTTGCAACCAGGGCACCAAGCTGGCTTAATGAACTTCAGGTTATACAAAAGATACCAACTAAGCTGGGTCCTTTCAAATGGGAACTTCTAAATTTACTCCTACCTGGCTCCAAATGTAGCTGCTTCTCCTAATGAAACCCCATCCCATGCACTGTCACTTGACAGCTGCACCCCTACCCAACCCAACCCTTGCACCATCTGATCGTGGTGCTTCTGCTCCCTAAGGTCCCTTCTCACATGTGCACATGATGCCAGCACCTTACCCACCACACGGTCTCCTCATGCATGTGCCTTTCCTCCATTCCAATGTGCCATGAAAGTGCAGACTTAACCTCTGACAATGCCCAGATGGGCTGCTACCTTTGTATAGCTCCTAGTGCCTATGTTATGCTTTATATTATTTGACCTGTTGAATGTTAACTTTTGTTCACTCTGTATTGCCAAAACGGTACTTATGTTACTCATTCTGTTTTGTTATGTCACTGAATCAATATTGTCCAGCCTTTGTTAATCAGTTTTTAATACTGTCTTTGACATGGTGTAAACAAATTGTTATTCTGATGAGGAACCTTTGTAAATGAGCATTTCTGCTCAAAGGTGTATTTCCGAACTTTGAAATAAATAAATAAATATCTAGGCAATAATTTTACTAAATGCAACAACAAATACTAAAAGCCTTTAGGGTTTTTTAAGACAGCTGTAACCTTAGGACTTTCTGGAATACTGCAGTAGAAATAACATAATACAAACATCATACAACCTCCCTGGTTAGACTGGTTTTGCATATTCTCACTCACTTCGAGCAGCTGGACCTTTTGGTAGTTCCACAGCAATTCTAGGCAAGGAATTGAGAGTGGCACATGCACTTGTGAATTAAATTCATAGACAGTTCTATTGGAGCACTGGGAGAGTTATATGTGAATCTTAGAAGAGGCTTAACAGTTCTTTCTGAGTGTCTTACTACCATAGGCACGTCTTCCTTGGTATTCAAGGGCACACTTCCTGGCTCATCAACCAGAGATGAGACAACCTTGGGCAAAGTGGGTACCAAAACTTCCTCTGCTGTTTTTTTGGCTTCAACTGTTTAGTTGGACTCAGACTCTGCAGGATCACCATCAACATCAGCGGGTGTGACCTAACTAAATCTTGATTGCCTAATATGTGCCTCTATCTGCATGCTCCCTAAGGTACATAAAAACATGCATGACTCCTTGGGGTGTCCCACAGTTGTGGGCATTGGATCATTGGTGGGGTCTTTGTCCCAATATGTGGATGCCCACATAAAGATTATGTGACCACACTACCCTCATATATCTGTGATACAACAGATATTAGAGGTGTTGGGGGACATGCAAACTGAAAGAGACTGGTATCTGGTGTCCATGGACATAGTGTCCTTATACACCAACACACCCCATGTTGGTGGTCTTGAAGCCCTTAACCACTGGTTGGACCTCGACCCTAATGTTGACCTTGGGAAGAAGAATTTTCACCTAGAATGCACAAAACATGTGCTCACCAAAAACACTTTATGTTTCAAAACTCACACTATCTGCAGCTCAAGAGAACGGCTATGGGAGCAACTTTTGCCCCCAATCATGCCAATCTCTACTTAGGGTTATGGGAGACAACAATCATCTATGACAGCGAGAGCAATTCTTTTTATGATAGGATTGATATCTGGCATTGTTTTATAGACAACATATTTATGGTATGGTGTAGCACACTGGATGAGTTACAGGCCTTTGTAGCATATTTGGAAAAGAGCAATTTTAATCTGAAATTCTCCTTACAGTGTGATTTCGGCTCTGTCTCTTTCCTGGATATACAAACAACCAAGAAAGAGGATGGTACATTATGTACAGATCTATTTATTTATTTACTGTAAAATCGGGAATTGCAACCTTTGAGCTAAAAGCTCATTTACAAAGGGTCCTTGTTGAACAGAGGGTGGGGGAACATCAAGTACATGGACAGTGGAGAAAAACAGAAGCAGCTAGAAGGCATTGTCAGTTACACATCATTAAAAAGGCTAAACAGCATTACAAATAGGAGGATGGGGAGAGACAGAATACATTGCAAAAGCCATCACTTAATTACATAATATAGAGAAAAACAGTTCCATAACAGATTAGGTGAATAAAGTGCAGATTCCATTATGTACAAAGTATGAGAATTCCCAGAATGCAGCTATAGAACTTAGATATGTTCCCAGAGGGGAACAATTAATGTGACCACTGACAAGTACAGCCATTAAGGGAGAGTAGGCTACAGGCTAGACAGGTGAGGAGGAGAGCACAATGGTGGGTGATAGCTTAAGGGTCGGGGGGCTAAGTGGGTGTGGAGATGGGTATAGAGGGTCAGGAGGGCTAAGTGGCTGAGGGGGAGGGGGAATGGGAGACCAAGGGGTGGGTAGGTGAGGCTTAGCGAGAGATTCTTAGGAGCCATGGGTCACCACAGTCAAGCCATATTGTGTCAGGGGGCACCGGGAGGGCTAGAAATGGCTGGGGTGTTCTTTACAGCAACATTGTACTGGAAGGGAGATGGACTTCCGAATTTCAGATTTGAACTGGCAAGGCGAGTAAGGCTAGTAGTGGCCTGGGGGAGCTCATTTAGCCAGGTGGGGGGCCTTACTGCAAAGACTCACCTCCCCAAGGCAGTTCTTCTGAAAGGTACTGCCTAGGGCATGTCTTGTAACACTTCTCATGGAGTGCTCAGCTGGGACCAGACAGAATAAGGCTTATAGGGAGTGGGGTGCAAGACCTAGAAGGGCCTTCTTCCCTAGAAGGCAGGAGTGGAGCTTGATTTGGTCCATGAGAGGAAGCCATCATGTCCCAATATAAAGGTTGTACGTGTGCGTAAGGTGATCTGCACCTAAAACAAAGCGGCACGCTTTGTTGAGGGGAGTATGGATCCTGTGCAGGCTGGTTTCAGAGGCTGCACCATATACCACATTACCATAGTCCAGGATGGGTAGAACTGTCCCTCTTACTGCCTGGACTCCAGCATCAGGTGTGAGGCAGATCTGAAGCCTATATAGAGGCCACTAACTTCCTATTGGCAGCAGTGGTAATATTTTGTATATGTTCATTGAAGGAGAGGGACTCATCGATTGTAATCCCTAGGTACCTGAACGAGGGCACCTGCTCAAGGGTGGAGTAGGAGTTGCATAGAATTGAGAAGGGAATGGCATACCTCCTCCTTTGGCTTCCAGCAAAGAGCATTGACTTGGATTTTTTGCTGTTGAGCACTAGCAGGCTATCTTTGAGCCAATCCTGTAGGAGGTCAAAGTTGTACTGCATGTCCTTAGTGAGTGCATCTTGGCAAGAGCCTCAAGAGAACACCACCGTGTCATCTGCATAGAGCAGTACCTTGGAGGAGGGGCATGCTTCTGGAAGGTTGTTCACAAAGAAGGAGACAGATAGGAATTTGCTATTATTGGCCTCCAGCTGCCACCCACACCACATGGTTACGAACATTCCCAAGGCCCAAATGCTTTGAGTATGCAGAAATAGTAGTGAGGATGTGGATTTTGTTATTAAGGGTTCTGAAATGTGTGCAAGAGTTTTGAATCAAGTCTATTCCCACGACACAGTAGACAAGGCCTTAAAGGTTGTATGTTGTATTGATAGATCAGAACTATTGGTTACTAAAACCAGGGAAGGGGGTCAGCCAAGGATGAACTTTGTCACAACATATTCCAGACAGGCAAAAGCCATAAAAGCATAACTGATGTGAACTGAAACATTCTAGAGGGAGAACCCCTTTTGGAGGAAGTTACTAAACAGAAACCTAGAATGGTGTATAAGAGGGGCACCAACTTTAGGGATAAACTTGTCCATAGTTACAAAAAAGGAGATAACATGGGGAAGAATGCTAAATCTACAGTACCTGGGGTCATGTACCAGTGTGGGAATTGCAAGTATTGTAACTCTGTTTTGAAATGTAAGACTTTTATGAGTTGCAATAGTAATCAGTGGCCAGTTGCATAAAGGTAGTAAGACTAGTTTTTAGTCTTGTTTTTGACTTAAAATGTATACTTAGTCTTAAATTGTTTAAGTCAGTTGCAAAAAAAACTGCTTGAGAATTTTTGATCTTATTATCTGACTTATTTATAAGCCTGCTTGCTACCAGGCTTATTAATTGGCTTAGGACTAAGTTCCCATAGAAACTAAACTGATCATATTTTGAACTCAGGGAAACTGTGTGTGAAAATGGCAGGACACATGATTATTGTTCTTGATTATTTGAATGAATCATCTCCTCGTAGAGAGAGAGAGAGTGTTTCATGATCGTTCAAATCCACTGGAAAACCTTTCCAATATAGAAGTGTTTGAAAGAATGAGATTCAGAAAGGAACATGTGATGGATGTTGTGGACTTGGTGAAAGAAGATATAGAGCCACCTACACGCCTGAATCACAGTATACCAGCATTGCTGCAGGTATGACTGGCTCTTAGATTTTATGCCACTGGATCATTTCTAAGCATTGTGGGTGACTTCATATGAATCCACAAGTCTACTACGAGCAGAATAGTTAGAAGAGTTTCATTAGCACTGCAAAGAAACATAAACAAATTTGTTAAATTCCCACAAGATCCTGCCGTGGTACGTCACACAAAGATGAAGGTTTTTGACATTGCTGGATTTCCTAACGTGATTGGAGCAGTAGATGGAACTCATATCAGAATTCAAGCTCCTGCAGTTCAAGAGAGTATATATGTGAACAGAAAAGGATACCACTCTGTTAACGTACAAGTGGTTTGTGATGCAGATTTGCTGTTTACCAACATTGTCGCAAAGTGGCCCAGTAGCACACATGATTCACACATTCTGCAAAACAGTGAAGTTTGGGAAGGGTTTGAGAGAGGACATGTTAAGGGATTTCTCCTTGGAGACAGTGGCTATCCATTGAAGTCATGGCTGCTCACGCCATATTTAAATCCAAGAACTGCATCTCAAGAACATTATAACATATCTCAGATGAAGACAAGGAACATGACTGAATGATGTATAGGGGTCTGGAAGCGAAGGTTTCATTGCCTGCATGGTGAATTAAGAATGACGCCCGAACGTGTATGTTCCATTGTTTGTGCAGCAGCTGTACTGCACAACATTGCAAGGTAACTGAGAATGGATAGGTTTAGGAATAGGTATAATAGACCAGACTGATGTGGGGGATAGCCAGATTCACCATTTGGTTGTGTGATCTGCTAAAGAGGTGCATTTGAATGAGGAATATACATCAGAAGTTGGTTTATTCTAAGCTGGTTCACTGGTGCAGTGGTGGAGCCATTGCCTGCAGTGCCTGCGACCTGTTTTGGGAATGGATTTGGGTGATTGGAGGGTCAGTCAGGAAGGGGGGGTCGAGTAGCCATAGTCTGCTCTCCTCCTTCTCCTGGGAGAGTTGCTCATACTGCTGCTCTACCACTGCCTGGGTAACAGGTGGAGGAGCAATGGGATAAAACACAGAAGGGAGGGATGACAGCCAAGAACTGGAGCATCTGCATGCCACTGCGTGCTCCACCATTGGCTCTCTGATAGTGCCGACATCTGGAGGAGCTGATAAAACCAGAAAAAAGAACCCTGTCATGGAGAACGGAGATGGGACCAAACTGTATCAGACAAACAATTACCTGGCTCCCGATGGATGCCTCTTGACACACACTACTGGACTGGAGGGGGTGAAAGGGGTTCCACCTTCTTCCTTGATGGGGGGGAGACAGCATGGAGGTAGGTCAGAGTGACACGATGGGATGTGCCTGGGGAGGGAGTAGGGGACCACAGTCTAAGGGATGTCTGAGGAAGTGCCACCATGTCATAGAGAGTTCGTAGTTGTGAAAAAAAAGTTGGTTAATACTGGCATCACCCACATCATAGAATAGAATATTGTAATTGTTAAATGTGTTACTTATTTTTTTTTTTATTTCAGAAAAATATAGCTTGTGTGGCATCTATTACCCTCTTAGAAGAAGGGCTAGATAAATGCAGTTCTCTGACTGGATGAGAGTAATAACAGAGGGTTACATTAAATTTCCATAGCCGCCTGCTTCATAACAAACTGTGATCGGGTCTACACAGGTGGGCCACCACAGAGCGAGGCTACTCGCCAGACCCGACCAGCAAATTAGTATCTACAGACCTCTTCAAATTTGATTCATGGTGTAACATGAACAATACAGAGAAAACAGTCTGAACAAGAGGAATCCCCCCCAACCCCTCAAGTTAATTTGGTGATTAATACTTTAAACTGGTTTGGTCTTGGATGCATCTTAATGTCTATGAGTGGCTATTTACACTTAATTTAATACATTAGGAATCTTTACAAAATGGGCTTTTTATTTCCTGATCTCTGATTGGCTGGTACCCCTGCTGGGGGGGTACATTAACTTTCAATAGACGACTAGGAAATAAAAAGTTCCATCCCCAGTGCCCCTTCACTCCCTCAGACATCCCTGTGCCAACCCTGCTTCCTAACTGGCTCAAACCTGCCAATTTAATTTAAAATTGCCTCCATTTTTTTTGTCTCGCTAAGAGAGAGATAGCGCTCTCCAACCATACTGCCACACTGCTAATACCAGCTGCCTATTCAGTTTGCATAGAGAACTTCAGTTGACCTCATGTCTAGCATTTCTTTATAGTGTTTTCTTTTGATACAGCACCTTTTCTATCTGACTGCTGACTGCGCTATCTCTCCTTCATCCTCCAGCCGGCAACCTGCTCACTCGCTACTGAAACTGCCTAGTAGTCATGGCAACCAGATGAAATATGAAGACTGTCCCCACCACCAGCAGCGAGAAAACTGCCCCCCCAACAGTGTGCCTTACTATTTTTAAAATAAAAAACACAGTTGGGCATAAATACAAAAAGAAAACAGTGAGGTCGTAACACTGATCAGCTCACAGAGCCACCTCCTGTCACCGCGTTTAGAAAAGTGCAGCGCGAGACTCCTCACAGCAGCTTAACTAGAAAATCCTCCTTGTCTCACCGTACTTTAATACTCCCTACCTCCGAGAAACACATAAAACAACTGACAAAACCTAAAGTGCCTCTATGTACTGAACTGCCAGCACCTGAAAACCTTGTGCACAGCTTACCACAGTCACGATCAGGCGCTCCATTAATCTGTTTCCTCTTTCTATTCAACACCATTCCCCTCTCACAGCTCATTTCCACTGAAAGCACTTCACAAAAATAAATAAATTCCATCAATGGTGTGTAAAGATAAAACAAACAACGAGACACATTAATGTGTGTGTGTGTGTCTTGGGGGATCACCACAGTAACAAACATATCAGCGCCCTCTACTGCCAGCAGCAGTCATTTTTTATAGAATTAACTTATTTTTTTCCTAATCGTATAAAAAATGACACTGTACTCATTTTCTAAGTGCAATACTACCCTCCAGGGTGGATGGTATGGGCAATACTGGACCTTCCAGTGGCTATAAGGCCCTCCACCTGTGGCGTCGGGCCTCATTATGCCCCTGGGCAGTCCGGTATTGCCCAATACCACCCACCCTGTCGGGTATTATTGTTTGCATAATGTTGTGGTTAATACCAACCTTTAGTTTAGTTCTGAGTGATAATGAAACGTACCTGTCGGACTGGTACATTATCTGGTCAGACTTGTGCGTTATCAGGTCACTGTCCTTGACATCCATGTGGTAAGTTTCTGTGTTGTCACCACATCGTCCATATTTTCAAAGTATGCAGTGTTGTCTTTCATCTGTAAGCTATTGACATTTCATGGTAAGTGCTAATGGTTTCTTAAATTTCGACTCAGTGTTTAGCATTAGTGCAATGAGTATTAACCAGTGATCTCCCCCCCATCATACTCAAATTGCCTATCTCATAATGCCTTAACTTAACTGTCCCCATTTTCTTTGCCTAATGATTTTGACTGTACTATCTTCTGTTGTACATCATGTGTCATCACAGTCTGTGTCCTGGGATGTTCCCATTAGGTCACTCTACCTGGCGATGCTTTTGTGTCATGGATTTCCATGTGTTTGCCTTTGCGGTGCATGCAGTCTCCACCTTCTAACTCTGGCCTACTTCTCAACGCATGGATTTTTCTTCGTGTGCTGATGTATGCAGCCTGGAAGAGAAGAGAGAGAGAGACCAAAGTCATCATGTGTATTAACTTTGTTTAACCCCTGTAGTCCTCCCTTCCCTTAAACAATAAGTCAGGCAAACTTGAAAATTGTTTTAGTAACTAATTTACATTGACGTGTCTCTGAATTCATTATTACCCAGTTGTCAGTTTTGTCATGTATACAGTGGATATATCATACTTCATGTAAAACTGTTTAAGGTTCCTAGTTCAACACCCACTCACTGCATAACCTATGTTCATCACTTCCCCCTTCAACCAATCTAACCCATCAACCCACTTTCTACAAACCAGTATACCTCCTTTTCCCCTTATCCCATTCCCCTATATCCATATTTGTTACGTTCATCATCATGGAACTGTCTATGTAGCTGACACACACACACACACACACACACACACACATACACACTTTAGATCCCATATGTTCATGTCTCAAAAATAAAAAGAGTCCTTAGCGGACAATCATTCCCAAATTCTTCTGCAACTGTTCATATTGTTGTAGTTTGGTCGGGGTGCTTCCACATATGTCTCAGTGGGTAGTAACTCTGAAAAAACTATAGTCTGGGGCGTTCCACAGCTTGGTCATTGCTTGTTTGCTGGGTTGACTTGCTTGAACGATAGGTGATCATAATTTTTTTATAATTAACAGTAATTTCCATAGAAAAACAAATATGTTGCTATTTGTGTATCTGCCATATACTGTAAATAATCATTAGCATATACCTATGTTTTGATTTCTAAACAGGATTAAGAAAGTTCCTGACCCAGACGAAGCATTGGTTGACTATTCACAGTCTGTGCCCGAAATAATTGCTCATGAAATGGAGGAATCAGCAGCCACTCGCACTGTTGTGACAAACAATGTGTTTGCAATGGCATATTCAGTAGTTCTTGATGTGTATTGCTTGTTCCTGCCTATTATGTTGTTTTATATTTGTGTACAATGGAGTAATACAGCATGTGTTATTAATACATATTACTGCATAACATACAGAATAGTGCATGGGCAATCATGCGGAACCAGCCTATTGTAACTCATATGGGTTCTGATTACCTCAGAACTTGAGAGTGAATAGTGAGGTCCGAGGTAATCAGAAACCCAAGGTGGTACAATAGGCTGGTTGCACACGAGGTTGCCCATGCATTGTTTTTTTATAATGTTTAGTCCGCATTTTCAATTATGGTTTGAATTTTTAAAATACAAAATAAAAGTTTGTCGCTTCTTCATTCTCTTCAAGTTAGGGCATGCTTGCTAGGTGGCGTGCATGGTTGCTAGGGAACAGACGTGTCATTGTTTAATGAACAGCCTTCTATCGTCTGTAATTCTGGTGTGGGAAGGGTTTTAAATTAAAAGAACGGCAGTCATAGTTCTCACTAAGGGAGATGGTGTTGGTTTGGGGACCGCTCACTCATTGTTTTCTTTTTTTTTAAACTAGAAAATATCTGGATGATCCTGCATAGAAAATCACACAACACCAGCTGGAGAACACAACAGGGAACAGAAATGTTAACATAGCTAGTGCAGCATAACAGCAGAGATACAGTAGGGATGGCTGGGGGGGATACGGGGATGTATATGGACAGGCAGCGTCAGCAGACAACAGGAAGTTGTTATCCCTCTGTACAGGGTGACGCCCCATCTGGAGTATTATGTTGCTATGTCAGACACAGAATTAAATAATATATTTAGGCACTTTTACAGTAAGAAATACAGATTGGAGAGTTTATGGTTTATGTAAACATTATACAATGGGGTACGAAAACCATGTATCACGATATAAAACCTTTACAGTGGGTATAATGGATGATTTATCACAGTCATGTGATGTATTGTGATCATTGAGGTCACATGATTTTATAATCCATTGTGTAATTCTTAAGTACCCCAAACACTCTTGTGCTTTATTACGTACATCAACCTTTATCATCCAAAATATAGTTATTTCTCAAATACCTACAATTGAAATCTTTTTGAAGATATAGCCTGCCATGCTGTGCCTAACACTGTCAAATGTGTTATCTTCTCAACAGATGGAGTAGACCCTCAATCAAATTTGATTTTACTCTGTCTACGATTATAAGTGGATCAACCTCAGAATTATTTTACTGCATGTTTATACAGTCTCTTCATCTGAATTTGACATATCTAATAAAACATTGTTATTTGGTCTGCATTTCTTCTGATGTATTCGTTTTTTGCGAGTAAGTGACAATATGTGCATGTGTCTATACTCTTTACCAAGTACCATACCATTGTTTTCCTGCATTGTCTTTGTAAACAACTTTTTGAAGTCAAAGCGAGACACACCATGGATGCCCAGCTAAAATTAAGAGCCAGTCCAAATGACTCCTCATAGAGAAACATTCTCTGATGGGCCATTTTCTTTTTTATTTAGTAAGCTTTTCGTCCCAGCCTGGTGCCGGAACTCAGCCTTGGTCATGGCCCCCACCACCCCCTGCTCTCACATGAGCTGTGCTCCCCCCCTTATGCCCCCTGGCTTACCCCCCAGGACAGGGTCACAGCACTTACCAGTGTCACAAACGTCGGTTCTGGTCAGGAGAGCCAGCCTGGGAGCACATCGGAGGCAGAGAGGAGGTTGTCATGGAGGCGCTGGCTGGGGATTTTTCTGTCCCTGAAAGGACGTTTTTTCCTCAGTGGCGGGGATGTGCAATGACGTCCATCGTCTGCCCACCCCAGCAGATGTCCAGATGCCAGGTGCGGAGGAGCCCTCTTCCTCTGCCAGGGATCCATACTGTACCAGACATTTGTCCCCCCTTCCCCCAGAGAAGGAGAGCAATCTAGATGATGCTCCATCCATCTCCCCCCCAGAGGGCTATCCAGTGACCCAGGTCCATTCCTGAACCCAGGTCGCCGGCATCGCAAGTGGAAATCTAACCACTGCACCGACAGCCCGGCTTGGGTCATTTTCTAAGTAAGCAATAATACCCTCCAAGGTGGGCATTATTGGGAAATACCATACCTTCCAGGGGCTATAAAGCCCTCGGCCTGAGGCATCGGTCCTCACTACGTCCCTGGGCAGTCCGGTATTTCCCAATAAAGCCCACCCTGGAGGGTATTATTGCTTACATTTTGGAATAGTTATAACCTGAAATTATTCAAACAACACAAAAAAAAATTAAAAACTTACATGTGTTCTCTCCCAGTTTATCGAGAGTAGAGTTTAAGTGTAGTACTTCTCAATAACGAAGCTAAAAAATAAATCATAATCAAACCATCAGATTGACATAGCCTGATTTTTGTAAGTTATTTACTTATCTCCAAACCGCAGCGACAGTAACACAGGTAAATGCTGACCCTCCAGCCAGCATTCGTGTCTGCACAAGGGGAAACAGATGCAACTGTATCTATCCTATTGCCCAATTACTTCCCACCACACACTGTGTGACCTTATTAATTATTTTGCATAATGTATGCTAGATAACCAGAAAGGAAATTCAAAACTGTAAGGAAATCTAACCTGATATACAATAGTGAGTCACGAAGAAATATGTTATTTAACTAATTTGTGGATTAAATAATTTATTTGGTACATACTGAACTGTGAGACAGTAAGATTCCAGAATTAAAGAACTACCATCTATAAGTAATTGAGAAGTACTCTAAAAATTCAACAAGATATTTCTTACTGTATTAGTACTGATGACTACCATTTCTTTTTGATTTTTTGTCACATTTGTGAAAGGTACTAACAAGATACATTACAGAATTTCACAAACTTGTGAAATATTAAAATTTGTTAAATATGAAGGGGAACCTAAGCAATTTATGGCGTAAATACATATTTAGAACACTGAAATTAAAACCAGTAAACAGGTATTAAGATATTACACAATCCGTAACAGTATTTCCCTGGTACTTAATCCAAATTAAATCAGATTTAATTAAACAACTTATTTTAATAATTTATACGTTTTACTTCTTCATCTTATCAGCTTTAAGTTGTATCAAATCAATCTCAGATTTCAGTTTCTTGATTTCTAATTTTAATTTTTCATTTTCCAGCAAAAGGTTCTCCTTCTGAAGGCGCAATATTTCAGTGTAAAAATCTGGTGAATGATGTCTGTTATGACTCTTCACTGGAATTGTTGCTGTTGACTCTGTTCCAGGACCTAGATCAAATTAAATCTTTTTTAAATCATAGATACATAGATACATAGACAGTGTCGGCAGATAAGGGACTATGGCCCACCCAGTCTGCCCAAAACGGCTAACCTTCATTTAAACAACATAGATTCATTTTTTACCAAACATACATAGCTAGGTTGATTATCTAATTGGTACGGTTTACTCATTGTAATCAGGTTATGAAAATCATCAATAACAAGAAATAGAGGTTTGTGTATGAGCAGTCATGCATGATAATGATCTTCTGGTATCAAGAGGTTTCCTTGGTAATAGATGACCTCGATAGAGCAGCTTGAGCAGTTATACCATTTCACACTACCATGATGGTCAGCTGCGGATTGTGGGATCCCTCTTACCCGTCACACACTTGCCCGATATACTCACCAATTCTGCAGTCAGATGTTGTTTTCCAAGCCCTAACAGAAGGCTGCTGTAATAACCCTACTCAGATAAATTAACTTTCATTTGGAAACAGATGACATCAGTAGTGTATTTTTTTAATGTAAGTGTGCTGCAGATGTTTATGCAAGTTCAATTTAAAAAAAAACAACTCACAGCTTGTTTGGATAGAGGGAAAACATGTATGTGGCAGCATTCTAAGTTATTCTGCTGCCGTAGTTACATCACTACTGCAGCAGAACATGCATATGCATATCAACATTCCATCATACACTACAAAGCAGTATGGGTTATTGGGGATATATCCACGCCTTGAGTGGTGTGTAATGCGTAAGCAATAAGACACGATGGGGTGTGCATCAGACAGTTCTAATGCATGGCTAGGGGGACGTAGCAAGGCACGAGGCCACAGGCCAAGTGCGTCCAGTCCCCTCACCATGCATTAGAACTGTCGAATGCACATCCCTGGAGTGCCTTATTGCACTTATAAAATGGGTCTATGTATTCTAAATGGGGTTTCTAGCTTTAGCTGTGCATTAGACACTTCTAATGCACGGCTATCAACCAATCAGATTGCTTGAAATTGTTTGCCCATTTTATAAGGTGCAGTTCAAGTTCTGAGTGCCCCATTACTGAGCTTATCCATGGCACCCAGAATGTTCATAGACAGCAGCCGCCATTTGTTGCCCCTCACTTAGCGACAGGTGAGATTCCCCTCCCCCACCACCCAGTCCCACTCAATACTATTGCCAGAGATGCACAAGTAATCAATCAGTGTTTTATCATCTAAAAAGACAAAAAAAAAAAAAAAACAGGTTTTATAATAGAAAGTAGTAGCTGACACATCACGTATTCAGTGCTACTCCGACACAGCGCAGCTCGAGCTCACTGGACAACCACTTGCACAATGTACTATTTTTTTCTTTTGGAAAAAAATCAATTATCTGACAAGCAGTTACCTGGTCGTGCTCCTCGCCATCAGCCACACATGTACAGTACACCCTCCTTTACAAATACTTATATATCTCGAGCTTGAAAGTCTCCATTTCCTGGTTTTGCAATACAGGGTGACGCGAGGTTACATGACAAACATGAACAGCCTTCCAAACCGTGCTTCTGATCGGGGGGAAAGCTTACAGGAAATGAAAGTGCCGTTTTTCAAACTAAGCACCAAAACCCATGCCAGCCAACAAAGTTTTTAAAGTTTACAATGAACTCCATCTCTTGATATCGTAGTGGAAGGGGGAGAGGATACGTAGAAGGGAATGGCTGGGTGGAGGTTGCAGCAGGAGATGGCACAGCACAAAATGTGAGAGACTATCTCATCAAAAATATAATTTTTTTTAGTCTTTGTGTTTATTTAGAAACTAATTTCTTCTTTTTTCTTAATACTTAATTAAAATTTACAGAGATGATTATTTTCTAAGTGCAATAACGCCAACAGGGTGGGTGGTACTGGCCAATACCGGACTGACCAAGGGCTATAAGGCCTCCCGTCTGTGGTGTCGGGCCTCATTATGCCCCTGGCCAGTCTGGTATTGCCCAATACCGCCCACCCTGTTGGGCATTATTGATTGCATAACACACGGCTGAGAAATGGCATTTATAAAAAAAATACTTAAACACATTTAAAATTTATTTTACACATGAGTCCATTGTATAATCACAATAGGACACTCCAGAGTGAGGGTTATTGGGGGATATACCCACCTCTTGTGTTAAGTCAATTGGTTGCACCTCGTGATACACCACACAAGGTGTGGGTAAATCCCCCAATAACCAACACCCTGTTGTACCTTATTGCTTTAATAACTCAGAATGTGGAATGCTTTATCGTGATTATACACTGTACCCATTCGTAAAATAAATGTGAGGTGCCAAAGGTCATGTGACATGTTTGGACCAATTTGTTTTCAGGATGTTCACACCCCACTGTGTAATTCACAGTTTGTATTAACAATGGAGCTATAGAACCCTTTTCTCTTAACGGCTGGCATAATTATATCACTGGTCAGCGCGATACGCAAGCAATAATATCCAACAGGGTGTGCAGTATTGGGCAACACCAGACCACCCAGGGGCATAATGAGTCCTGACCCCGCAGGCAGAGGGCCTTATAGCCCATGGGCGGTCTGGTATTGCCCAGTACCGCCCACCCTGGAGGGTATTATTGTGCTTAGAAAATGGGGTTACATTATTTTTTTTGCTAATAATTTAATACAAAAAGAGTGTGAAATAGTAAAAAGATGCACAGAAACATCAGGTTATGTAAAATAGTCCCTTTACTGGCTTACTGGTTTAGTGCAACTAGAGGGTGCTAAGGAGAGCAGCTTTGCTCTGAGGGGATTTCATGCCATGAACTCACTCCCCCACTCTCTCACTAACGCTAAGAGAGAGGTAAAAAATGGTGGTTGATGACACTGAAAATTCGGGGTGGCCATAAATATTCTCAGTAATGCGGCACTCCGAATTGGCACTTGTTTTAAGTGGGTGTCTATCGAAAGTTAATGTACCCCCCCGTAGTGCCCTTCAGCCAATCCGAGAGCACGAACAATCTTGCCCATTTTCTAAAGTGCAATACCATGCACCCCGCCTGATATTGTTACATATAGTTATAACTGATAAGGTTATTGTTTCAAACCTAGGTTGCTTTACAAATGACGTCATACTCACAATATAATGAATCATGTGAATCCTCTACACTTTCATTTGAAATGGAAACATTGTTGGGGACCTCTTGCTGATCTATATTAAAATTAAAGATAACCCCCTACCCAATACTTAAGAACCGCCATGAAGATTGAGCTGCTTGTCATACTGTATGTATGCTGCAATACCTGACAGGGTGTGTGGGATTGTGTTATTCTGTACCAGGCAGACGCGTAGTGGGGCCCGATGACACATGCAGAGGGCATTATCTCCCCTGGTTGTACTGCATAGTACAATACACCCCACCCTGTCCGGTATTACTACATACGTTGATCATTTTATAAGTGCACTGATACAATTTATGTAAGGACCAATGCTACCATAGCAAACAATTGTTTGTGTTAGGATTAATTCAAAACTTTTCCATTCGGTGGAGGGCAAAGAAAGAGATGTATAAAAAAAATTAAATAAAATTACTTACCAGAAACAATTAATTGGATCGCCTCAATTTGCGATTGGCTTACCTCTGGAATATCTAGATGCGTAAAGCTATCTGAAAGAAGATTAAAAAAATATATATATATTACAGAGTTGAATACATCTTTCACCAATAAATTATGTACTTGTGCAACAGCAGATTCTATATATAATGTATGGGGTTCTCATATCATTAACTGAAATCAAGCAGATTACAACCTTATTATGCCATTGTTATAACATCACCCTGTTGTTAACCCTTGAGTATGACATATCAATGGTATAACAAAACAAAATGTTCACAACATCTGTAAAGTAACTTAGTAGAGTAATTCAGCCTGCAGTTACACAATCTTGGGAACCCATACACTATAACATATAATGTATGGTCTTTTGTTAAGCGTGCTGTAAACACTTCTCGAGGTTGCCATGACATCTGAAAACCTCGAGCCTTTCTCTCGAGATTTACAATGATGTCATGGCAACCTCTCAAAGTGTTTACAGCGTGATTATTAACCAAAGACCATACATTATCCTCTATGTTAATCGCAAGTATAAATTCTATAAGAAAGGTATATTGTTACACTGAACACAGAACAGCTTTAACCTGATTGATTGTACAGATAATGATAACCGTACAGAAATCCCTTATCACTTATACAATGAGTAATATATTTCTGGTAATCTGATATGTTGTTAGGCCGATAGTCAATTATAACACCATACCAGATATTAACAGTATAATCGAGTACATCTGCTGGATGAACTATCATGCCTGTGGCCAAAGCACAGTGTGATTACTTGAATGTGAAGGATGTGGGAAGGCATTAATGAATTCAGAGGAGAGGAACGAAGATGGTAAAACAGCTGAGCCACCTATCCTATGAAGGAGATTGAGATAAATGAACATGTACTCCCTATATCAGAGGAGAGAGAGAGGGGGTCATGACTGAGACTTACTACTAATTTAAGGGTATAATCCGGGAGGTAATTGAAAGTACCTTCCAGCTGAAAGCTGATAAAGGGCCGAATGGGCATGGCCTACAGGTGGAGGAGTAGTAGTTCAGGGGTAACATTGGAAAGTACTTTTTTTCACAGAAAGGATGGTGGATAGGTGGAATTGGATCCAGAGAAGATGCCTGGTAGTGAGAGTTGCTGTATCAAAAACCACTGCATTTCTGAGGAACTCACCATTCATAATGCTAGTGAAGATCTCAGACAGGCTGCAACATTTGCTTGACAATTAACTGTGTCTGAAAAAAAAAAGAGAAAAACAAAACATCTATAAGCATCGTATACATATACAATGTATTAGTAGTAAGACACACTTAAGGAGATCAGGAAGCATTTCTTAACAGAAAGGGTTGTGGACACGGAATACACAATTAAGACAACGGCTTGAGAAACTTACCCCAGCACCATGTGACACCCTTATGATGGAGTATGATACACATCATACTTATCCACAATACACAACCCATTCTCTTGGGGGCCCTTCATGCACATGCTTGGTCATACCCAGAGTTAGCCAACTAGAATAAAAGGATTCAAGGTACATGTACCACAGTGATGGGGAACAGCATCCTGAGCAACACATGCACGTCTGAAACTGAGGCATACTCAACCAGGAGTGCTACGGAAACCTCTTCAGGCCAGGTAGTAATAGTGGCTGTCATCACTGAGTCATAATGATCTATTCTGCACAAGTGGAAGGTATCAGATATGCCCACGGTAACAGAGGGGAAACAAGTTATTAGCCAGCTATTATAATTTAAAGGTTACCCCAACTGGCTGCCCATGGTATGTCCATCTTTCACCAAATATGGAAACTGTACTTGTCCTTCTCTCTATGCTTGATGCCACCTCAACAGAGGTGGATGTCCAACACCCACCTCTCACCACCTTAATCATTGTTTTTGCTTCCCACAGGCTCATTGTAACCAGACACAGGCTACCTCAACTCTTCCCAACTTGGGACTTCCATAGAAGATGTTTCCATATTGCGTGCTGGGCGTGATTTGAGGATGTGTGTCCTGCTGCAGAGCTGGTGTTGTATGCCTCCCTCACCCGCCCCATAACTTGGGGATTCTATGTAGATGAATAGAGTACGCCAGTGTGTTTACACTCAGGAGAGTTCTCCATGTTTTTTGCTTCTCATGTTCTTGTATGGTCCCTCACCAACCTTGGTAAGATGTTACTAATGCTTTTGAGTACAGTGTTCCTCTCCTGATTAAAAAATTTCCCTTCCACGCTGCTTCCTCCATATCAGCAGCATCGTCTCCCATGTCAGTAGCATTTAGGGACAATATTGCAGACACACACACACACACTCACACTCTCTCTTAGCTCATTAACCATGTAATGGACTGTATTGCACTTTGGGATACCATCACCCCAAAAATGCAATATTGTCCAGAAAAGTATCCAGCTACCTGCTCACTGACTTGCAGTAATCATTGGGTTCTTCTGGCTCGGATCCATCTCCTCTCTATTCCTGTAGCTCTTCAGTCAACTTTACCAGCTACACAGGTACTCTCAATATTTCCTCTTTCCCACTGTTATGTAGCATATACATCTGCCCAGCAACAGAAGTCTGATGCCTTACCCAATTATGCCATGCGATAATCAGATTGCTCCTTTTAGCAATGAAGGGCTGAATGCTGGCACTTTTGGCCCAATAGCACACTATGTATAGCAAAACCAATCCTGCATCCTGACTCTCTTTTCCTAATTGTTTTAAACCTTCAACATTCGTGTCACTAACCTCTTTAAAACCCCTAACGCTGCAGTATTTACAACTATTTTTTTCCTACAGTGAAGGCAACAGTGTCAGCTTTACTTTCAGCAGGAAAGAATGAACCACAACTACAATGGCAATCTGACTCATTATGGCCTGGTCTCTGAAACCGGACAGTAGTGACGGAATTTCTCCCACATCCCCACTTAGCTCTCACCTCTACACACCCTGCTACCTAACCCAGCCACTGATGCTGTTTTACTTAAGTGCAGATGGTGACCAGCACAGCCATTCATATATTATGCACAACTGTTAATGCCCATTAGATGGTGTCCGCCTGCATTGGTGAGCAGAGGGCTGTACGGATTGTTGTATGTAGTTATACAGAACGGCACTATCAACCGGGCAGGGGTTTGTGGGGTGGTGGGTCATGAGCAGCTGGCAACACAGGACTGCTGGTGCTACTACATATATCTATATGTCCATTGTCTACACTGTCACTTGATCATGGTGGGTGCTGCTAGACCACCAGGTTGAAGGTATGCTTAATACAGACAGGATTGGGGCTCGAGGTATACTGTGCACCAATAATGAGCCAATGGCCATGCTAATCATCCCCCTTAGTGCCTTGCATACATAATGGGTTCATAAGCGGGATAAGGCTGAATATGGCACACAGAGATGGTGCTATCCCATTTGGGACAGACTATCTCCATTAAGTCTCATTGTGGGACACATTCTGTCTTGATCTGTGTCACTCAATATGCACTGCACTGGCTATGGCACCATGCTCAGATGGTTGAGCACTTGATGAATATTGCCCCTACACCAACTATGTATCAACTGCAGTGCAGCACTCCTGTCTGTGTGGCACACATAGCCAGCTCAGAATATAAAAAGCCCTAAAGCTCCCTGACCCATTATATTCCAATTTCCAGTGGAATTACTGTCTGCCCACACACACACACACACACACACACACACACACACACATGAGCTGTGTGTCAACTGGAGAGGTTGCCAAGATTAATACTGGGTCTTGGATCAGTTAATGAAAGGGGCAGTGGTGATCCCGAGGCAGGATGTGTGTTTGTTTATTTTTATATTGATACCTTAGCCTTACTGTGCCGCGTAGTGATACAGAGTTTGATGCGTTCCAAATGCTTCCTAACAGGAACACAATGAAGATTAAATACTGGATGGATGACATAAGGTGCTATGTAAATGTGTATGCCTTACTTACTGTTATGATGCAAGAATGTGGTCGTCACACAAACACCCCCCCCCAAAAAATAAAAAAAATAAAAGTAATACTGTGAGCCACCAAGTGGGTCAAGTCATGTTGGAGTAATGGAAATGGGTGGGCACAATAGATCGTGACCTCAGCAGACATCACATTATTTTTAGGTGACCATTTACATTATTCCCTAACTCAGCTTCTGATGCCTCCTATTACCACTGTACCCATCCCAGAAAGTGACACTTAAAAAAACAAAACAGAAACACACACACACACACACCAACACTACTTGCCAGCCAGCAGACTAGATGATCTGCAAAATGATGGAATAAGTAATCCGGTTCCCATCAACAGGCACATTGATCAAGTGCAGAAGCAGTGGGCTGTGCTTTTAGCAACCACCATCTAAAGTTGGGAACAGTGGCTCTATGTACCTACGCAGCTGTGCTTCTCTGTTACCAACTGTCTAAAATCTTCTACCTGCACTTGCACACGTATGACAGGAGACAGTGTTACGTTAAAGCCTGTCATAGTAAGCAACCCATAAATCCCTGCTATTCTTTGATTTAAAGGGAGATTTACCATCACGCCCCATGCACCCACCTTGCCGAGTCAGTTGTGTTAGGGATGAAGATTGAGGCCGCAGCCATGGCTCTCGCTGGGACGTACATGACCTGCGCCAGCTTGCTACCATGAGCTACAATGCAGAACATCGCACAAGCAATGTGTTTCCGCTACAAGTTTCAGGGTAATGTGCAGTAGCATCAGCTTTTATTTAGAAGTGAGCCCCCTTTCTTGTGTTCCTTATGCAGCTTCTTCACTTTAGGTATTGCTCTTGTCTCTAACAGGAAGGGGAGTTACTGCACCACATACTCGCTGCTTTAAGTTCCTTGTCATTGCCAGATTTGGGAAAGAGATACTGGCAGACAGTTGTGGAGCGGTCTGGGACAGTTCAAACGTGCTGCTGTTAGCTAACTGGTTCATGACACTGGCTGTCTCTCACAAAGGAGCTGAAGAAAACAGTCTGGTACCTTTCTGTTGCTGTCAGGCTCTTTAGCAATCTCTCTTTCTCTCTCTCTTTCCGTATTCTGCCCCTGGTGGTAGTTTCAGGCAGACAGAGCGGGGCATCTGTGGGGTGGTCTGGCAATTCGCACATTCCATTGGATTCAATCTGTTAAATTTGGCAATGAAGCACTGCAAGTAAGACGATTCCCACCTTAACTTGCTGTATGTTGAGCCACGTACTGCTCAATCGGCAAAACAAACATGCAGAATTGAAGCGCATGGCAGAGGTCCCCTTCTCCCTTCCCCTGAATGGAGCAGGCCACAGCCTGTGCTCCGTGAGGGGTGGGAGTGAAAGTAATTGCCACAAATGACTCACGCAAAGCGGGAACACTCTCGCGCTGGTAGCAGGAGCCGCTAATGAGTGTTGGAAAGAAAATTACTTTTTAATGTGGGGACACCTCGCATGTTTGCTGGGATAAAGTTTTCACAGATTTGTTACATGAACACCTACCTTGACTAATTTAGAGTATTTAGAAGTTTTCCTTTTTTAACTGTTAATTACTACTTGGGCATTATTCCTTCCATGGTTTGACTGCAACAACTGAAATACTGTACATGTCCATGCCACAAACACACACACACACACACATATGAACACACACATAGCTATTATTTCACAATACTAACTTACTTTGAATGTCACTTTTGCTGACACTGGCACTTTCTTTTTCCACAGAGTTAGGGCATGCACTTCCCTGAGTCACCACACATGACTCCGTACCTCCCTCAATACCATTAAAAATTGCTGACTGACAACCATATATATCCATAACCAGTGTGGTATAATTGGATAAAGGTTCATGTGGACCACCTTCTGTCCTAGGTTTTTTTGTGATATTTCCTTTTTTGCATCTGCCGGTAAATTTTTCCATTTCTTTTTCACCTCATCCACAGTTCATTCAACAGTGGGATTAATAGCGTTTACTTTGCTTGTTACCTCAGCCCAGCATTTCTTTTTGTCAGAATTCTTCAAATTTGGACAAAGTTTACCAGTCAAAATCGTTTTTCTGAGGTAAACCTCTTCAATTAGGCATAATTTCTCATCCTCAGAAAAGTTACACTTCTTAATCTTGGCTGCCATCTTGTCTATTCCTGACAGCCAGATAAGCCCTGTTAACTGACTTAAGCTGGTTGCTAGGCAACATATATTTAAGACTTGTCTTACATAAGTCAAGACAACTTCTGCTTTATGCAACTGACCTAAACACAGGACTTAGACAAGACTACTTAAAGTCAAAAAAGCTTGAAAACAGTCTAAGAATTAAGACTACCTTTATGCAACCGGCTGCAGAACTTTGAAACAAGAGACTTCATAAATCGTGCCACTGAGAATGTTGTGTATCTGGCCACGTGCCAATGTGGAGCCTATTATGTGAGGAAAACATCTAGAGCCTTAACATTGTGAATAGGCAAGAATATGAGGTCAGTTATGAATAATGATGCCAGAAGTGCCCTAGCTAGAGTTACAAGACTGAGGGAGGTGGATCACACTTTCAAGTATTGTGGATTGGAAGTGGTGAGGTTAGGCCCAAGGGGAGGAAATTTAGAGGATAAGCTACTGCAGAGGGAATCGTTTTGGATATTTGCAGTCACAGCCAAAGACATGATCAGATATTTCCTGAAATTGCTGTGCTATTTCTAGAGAAATCCGCTGCTTTCTCCAGTTCCACAGTAGGGGTAGTAGACAGAAACTCTAGAAATTTCATGAAATACCTGGAAATATCTTACCATGTCCTTGGCTACTACTGTACCCTTGGAGCCCTTAATCCACCTGGTTTAAAATAATGAGAAAATAGTATTGATGCCATGTATAAGGAAGAAGAAGTAATGACTTTGGAACCATAACTGTGTTTTAGAATTCAGTTAGCCATTATTGGTTGGCTATGCTTATGTGACTACTTACTTTAGGTGCTTGTATCGGTAACTGAGTCTTTTCTATTGTTATTATATTCTCCATGTCCTATTTATATACTCACCACTATTTTTTTTTCTCTTAAAGGACCATAACAAATGTTTTGGACCTTCTCTGGTATGGGCAGCCATGTTTAAGCATTCAGGAGCTGGTATAAATTTAAATCTGACATATTTGATAACTTATTTCTGACTGTTGCACTATTAGAATTGTTACTTGATTTTAGGTTAGCTTATGGTATTTAGATTATTGTGTTTTTAGTATTCATGCATATAGTTTGTCCATAATATGTTATTTTAATTGATGGGAGCACTGAGCACTATTACATTTATTGCACAAAAGTCATATGTACTATATATATAGGAAATGGTGCACTGTATCTTAAATGCTGTGCTTAAGAACCTGCATCTTGTAATTGTAAATCCATCTCCTTGATTATGTACCATAGTACAAAACAGGTTGGGGTGTTCACCAGCCACTAGCCTCCATTTGTTTGTAATGGCAGCAGTTTTAAAACTTTTTTGAAATAAAGCTTTTCTAAGTCCAGCTGAGTTGTGTGGATTTTTGGTCCTTGGACTACCAGTAAGTAATTATCTCTCCCTCTTATCGTAGTGTAGCTGTATTGCACTACTTGACTAGGACCACCATCAACATCAGCAGGTGTGACCTCAGATGTCGACCGATAATCCAATGGTACACTGTTAGGTGGTTGTTCTGATTTCCTTGGTTCTGCAGCCGGCTCTGTAGATGGCATATTCATCACATTATCTTTGGGCACCAGAGTCCCTTGAAACAATGTAGTGAAATCAGCGGTAGGATAGCAAGCCATAGGGTAATTGACTTCTCCCTCAGAATCAGAGTCGGATACATCAGATTCTGGTTTCTCGACAGGGTTTACTGGCACATCTGCAAGTGGTTGGACTTGATGCTTATTTGTATGTCTATGAGCAGCAGCTCTCGTCTTAAGAGTGTCACAGTTGGTGGGGTATCTGGGACCATCTGTCTGACTGACAGCAAGTGATTACAGGCAATGTCCAGCAGCCACTTGTGACCCAATGCCACTTATGTCTCCTTCTAGGCAAATTTTATCAATCAAGCATCTTTGTTTTACCAGGCAAAACACCATTGAGACAGACTTATTTGCAAGATGGACCTCGGTAGGTCATAACAAAAACACATAAGCTAAATGTTGTTATAATACCATGAGACAATAGTCCATGCAGAGCAAATACGAGCTAGGCATAAATAATAGTGCATACAATGTGGCTAACAGTGCAGTAGACCTCAAAAGCTCAAATACAACATTGATAGGGCAAGAACAAAAAATATTTACAGAATAACACAAATCAGTATTTACAATATAAACAATACTGCCCAGTTGCAACAAGACTTATGAGATAGACGGGGGGGGGGCTAAGTGCCAGGTAAGAGGAAGACAAGGGGGAAGGTGTGAAGGGTAAACAAGATGAGGGCTAAGATGTCAGAGATGAGGGGAAGTCAAGGGGGGAGATAGTAAAGTTTGTCTGTACATAAGTTTATAGACTGGCATGTCTCATAACTTCTCCAGGACAATATAGGGAGTGCTGTCCCACTGGTCAGCAATCTTATGCTTGCCATGAAGTCCTAAATTTCTTAGTAATACTTGATCACAAGGTAGCAAATCCTGTGCTTTTACTCACTTGTCATGTCTTTTTTTGTTTGCATTATTCCTCTTAGCAGCAGCATCTGCAGTCAGCATGTACATTGACTTCAACTGCTCTCTCAACTGCTTCGCGTACTGTACATAAGGTTCTGGTTTGGCTTCATCCACCAAAACACCAAAGCAGATGTCTACTGGCAGTTTTGCTTCCCTACTGAACATCAGACTATAGGGTGAGAACCCAGTAGCATAGTTCTTGGTGCAGTTATAGGCATGGACCAAAGCACTCACTCATTGGCTCCATTTGCTCTTGTCTCTTGGGTTCAAGGTACCCAGCATATCTAGCAAGGTTCTGTTGAATCTTTCAGACTGTGGATCCCCTGTAGATCATATGGGGTGGTTCGTGATTTGCTGATGCCCTATAAGGATAACAGCCCTTTTATTAGCCAGGTCATGAAGTCCCTTCCCTGGTTGGAATGGATTCATTGGGGGGGGGGTTGTAATGGACAAAATACATTTCCACAAGAATGTTGGCTACAGTGGAGGCTTTTTGATTCTTAGCGAGATAAGCTGGTGCATTACTTTGAAAAATGATCTGTGGCTACAAGAATATTTGCAATATTTCTTGAGTCTGGCTCCAGGCTAAGGAAATCAATGTACACAAGCTCCATGGGCACTCTGGTAACAGTACTGACCAGAAGGGTGGCCCTCTGCAGCTGAGCTTTCCTTTGCACACAATGACTACAGTTTTTGCAGTGTCTCTCAATGTCGCTCCCCATGCAGGGCCAGTAGAAATGTGCACAAACCAAATCCAGGATGCACTTACTTCCCAAATGTCCCATATCATCATGCAATGCTTGCACTATCACTTTTCTATATTTTACAGGTAAAACTAGTTGCATTCTGGGAGACTTATTCGGGCCTTGAGTTTCTCGATACAATAAATTGTCTTTGAGTCTCGACCATTCTCTCAAAAGCAGTTTTACATCAGGATTACAGATTACAACTTGGCTAGTATCACCTCCCCCCTTTTGTAGAGTAAGGAGGATATCTTTGATAGTGATGTCCAACCTTCGTTCGCCTTGCAAATCGTGGGCCATTAATTGAGGTAGTGAACATATGTCTAAGGCAGCTAGATTGCAATAAGCAACTGGCAAATAATCTCCAGATGCACCAAGCGTGTCCACTAAATATTCATCAGTAGTGACAAGTGGCTGTTCATCCATATTAGATGTTTACATAACACTTTGACTGTTCAGGTATATGGACTCACTCTCTTTTAGTGGAGCTAGCGGCAGTTGATTGTCTAGACAGATCATCGGTATCTTTGTGGTTGAGGCTGGGGTGATACTCCAGACAATAGTCATAAGTGGAAAAGGCTGATAGCCACCTATGTCTGGCAGCATCTAGCTTTGCTATAGTCTCTACATATGTCAAGGGGTTGTTGACTAGCTTCATGGTAATATGCGCTCCATACAAATACTCATGGAACTGATCCACTATGGGCCATTTAAGTCCAAGGAATTCAAGTCTGTGCACAGGATACTTCTTTTTGGCACTGTTTAAACTCCAGCTTTCAAAAGCCACTGACTGCAGTCCCTCTGGATAGTCTTGGTAAAGCAGTGCCCCAAGGCCAGTGAAACTGGCATCTGTATGAAGGACATAGGGATTCTCAGGGTCGGCACAGGCCAGAACTGGAGGGTGGATCAGTCTGTGAATTTATCTCTTCAAAGGCTTGGTCACAATCAGACATCCATCGGGTGCCAATTGGCTCAGAAGGTTAAAGTACACTCTAGATTCAGTAAACTTAGTCAACACCCTTTTCCTCTTGTTAGTGTGAGGATACCTTGGGTTAGATTCAGGAGCAGTTGTACTACTTAGATGTAGTCCTTGATGAAATGCCTGTAGTATCCACAGAAACCAAGAAATCTTTACAATTCTTTCAAAGTGATAGGTTTCAGCCAGGTGCTCAGGGCTTCCACTATGCCAGGGTCCATCTGGATACCTTCAGATGATACTATCTGCCCAATGTATTTAACTGAGTTTTGGAAGAATTCACACTTATCATTGGAGAGCCTGAGTCTGAATTCTTCTAGATGGTCGAGTACCTTCAATAATCTAGCCTCAGGCTCCTCCAGGGTCTTCCTAAATGCTATCACATCATCAAAATAGATTAGGCATTTGAGCAGGGTCATGTCCCCAATGGCCCTTTCCATTAGCCACTGGAAGGTTGCAGGGCTGCCAGATATTCCATAAAGTATTCATAGAAATTCATAAAATCCTAGAGGGCATATGAAAGCTGTGTTTTCTCTGTCTTGAGGAGCCATAGGTGTCTGGTAATAACCACTCCTAAGATCAAGCACCGAAATCCACTTACTTCAATTGAGGCAGTCGAGGGTGTCTTGAGTTCTGGGCATGGTGTATTGGTCTGGAGTAGTCCGTTTGTTGAGGGTTTGGTAATCAGCACACGTGCGCACAGTTCCATTCTTTTTATGCACCACTGCAATGGGGGAGGCATAAGTTCTTCTGGATTTTCGGATGATGCCAGCAGCCAATAATTCTTGTAAGTGTCTTCTCACATTATTGATATTTGCAGAGGACAGTCTGCAGGATCTGTCCCGGAAAAGGCATTCATCATCAAGCTGGATGTGATGCTCCTCTCTGATCATACTCCCAGCATCCCACTCATGAAGGGAAAACACTTTGGTTCTTTCAGCTAGCTTGTGGCCAACATGGACTTTCCATGTCTGAGGTATAGGTGAATCACCAAAATCAAACATTTCTGCCTTAAGGCCAAGCTGGCAACCATTCCACTTCAGTGTTGGTTGAACAGCTGTGTCTGCACAGTAAACACACACCAGACTGCGTCCTTTCCTGACACAACATCTCAGTCCGTAACATTCTTGACCTGGACGGTAACCCATTTGGCATAGGTATGAGCCCTTACTGGTAACACACTGGGCTTCACCAACAGGCCTCCGGGCAGTCCACGTTCCTCAGGAGCATCGATAATTAGTATCTGGTTTCTCATATCTATCTTCAGCGAACAATGCCACTAACATTACATTCTGCATTAGTAGTAGTAGATTTTATTTATTTAGGGCACCCTTCCTCGAAGACTCAAGATGCCTTTAAAATAGGATTACATTTACATCAATACATAAAACAGAACAAGAACAGTAATAAAAACATATACATATAAAATCTCAAAAAAATTTAAAACAGCTGAACTTGTTCCAATTCTCAGAGGCAGCAGAAGCTCTTCGGTGTCATAATGTCAAACTATGCATACTGGACCGTCTGTAGCTTCATCAGTAGTATGTACTTGTTACTGATATTTTTAATTTTTTATTTTAGTCTTTGGTAACCGGGTAAGGCCCACTAGGCACAAGTGCCTGTTTTCAGGAGCGACCTGGGAGCACTGGGCCGTTAAGTGACTTTCTCAGAGTCACACAATATGCAAGTGGAGGTTGTGAGAATCAAACCAAGGTCTGCTGGATGTACCAAGCTCGTTCACAGCACGTTACTCTAACCTCTAACCTCTAGACTATACTGCCAGCCCATAGGCTTTCTTTATCACATCATGCACCCGTAATATCTTTCCTTTGGGCTTCGCCTCTCTTTTCTTGGCACAGCTGGGCTAGGTGACTGAACATATGGGTGTTAGTTCCAATGAGGACTGATACATACCAGACTCTAGGCACACTAAAGCTAAAGTCTCCTCAGGCTCTCCCACTCCAGTCACAGTGGACAGGAAAGCAATCCACACCTTGAGGTATCCCAAATAGGGGTAAGTCTTTTGTTTAGACCCCACACATTCTGACCTTCCAAAGGTAATAACATATGATCAGGGCCCCTTGTTTGCTGTGGCAAAGTGGGCCTACATTCTGCGGCAGGACCTCATTCTTTCTGTGGCAGAACAATTGCTGATTCTGCAGCCATTCTGAGGCATATAAATTGTGGCTAAACAGCATACCATCAAAGGGATTAAGTCTTAGTTAACCCTCAGACTGCCTTTGTGCAACCACTGTGCTCCACTAAAAGTGGAACAGCAGGCCATTTAACAGTATGTAGTCTTCTTATCACAAATATTAAACAGCAATAACCCAAACCTGGCACGGTCATTGGCATCAGTGTCCTCTTTCAATGAATTTTCCCTCCCACCCAGAATTTGAAGGTTCATCTGTTCTTCTGGAAATTGGTGGCCTTTGCTGTTCTCCTAGGTTATAATCAGAGAAGGACATACACACTTAGCTAAAACTACACAGAAGGCAAAACCTGCTTGGATTTCTTCTGGTTTATATTTACAGTTAGCAGATATAAAGAGAGACTCCAACTTGAAGGCCATTTTTTTTCTGATTTTGATCAATGTTCTTTTAAATTATTATTTTTGTAAACTAGGAATAATTTAACTGCCTTGCAACAAACATGTTGAGTGCAGTGTACAAATCTGTGTTTTGGGGGTGGGGGTTGGAATTGTCTTCCTATAATAGTGAAGGAGGGTGTAACTTGCAGCGTCTGTAGGATTTGTTGACTCCTGATTTTTCTTTTGGGGGACATACTAAAAAATGCAAGCAAGTCATTCTTATTAAGCTGGAGTAACCTTGGTTAGCATGTTCTCTTCTCCTCGCAACTCAGGGGGTGGTGGTGTTCTTCAGTCAGTGACCCTCGTTTCACTTATGTATAGCAGCAATCAAACTCTCCATTCTGATTTTTTTCCATACCAGCTTGCTCCAGCTCTAGTATTCCCTGGTCCCCAACTCTGCTGCAGCTGAGCAACTTGGCCCTCCTTAAGAACTAAGCTTGATGCCATCATTTAGGCTGCAGGTTCAGATTTGCCAAGAAATTACTCTCACACTTGCAGGTACAAAACTGCAGTCCACAAATCAAAACTGTGATAGATGTCCACCAGTGGGGAACGAGTCCTCTGCTCAGTCTGCTGCCAGCCCAATGTTTCTGCAATCAGCTCCTCCTCCGATACCTGTCACCACACTGAGATCAGTTCCACCTCCATGGGCACCACTGAATCTTCTCACTTCTTGACTACAGCTTGCCTTCCAGTTCTTCCTCCAAATTCATCTTCCGAGGATTCAGCATGCACCATGAGCAGCCTCACAATGAAAAATTAACATGGCTGAGCTACCCACACCTACACAGCAGCAAATCATAACTGCCGTGGACCTAATCAACCTCTGCTACTATTGCATCAGTCGCCCTCCCCACACACACACAATACTGTCTGGAAGGAGTTTTGTGACAAGAGCAACCACGAGTCAAGATGCCATGCAGCCACTAGCTTTTCAGCTTTGTGGTGGACAGCATCAGCTTGCTGTCCCTTCTACTGAGCATGTGTGCCATGGCGTACTTAACACATCAATAGCTATGCCCTTGCCTTGTGTGATTGTATAGCTAGCATTTCTGTGGCTGTGTGGCTGGTTTTCCTGATTTCTGCAGCAAACACTGATTTCTGCGGTCAGCCCCGATTTCTGCGGCCACTGCTGCAACCGTATAATCGCAGAAAACACGGGGCCCTGCTTATGATGAGACAAGTGCTGGTCGTACCACTTCTTAATGATAATAGTCACCTGGGAACCAGTATCTAGAACAGCTCGGGTGGGCACTCCCTCAATGGTGACAGTCATTTTGGTAGCAGGTCCCACAAGTTTGTCAGATTTGCAAGTTGCAGCCTTAGTAGTTTTAACTGAAAATCTAGCTGTGGATTGAATAGCTTCGGTCTGATAGGAGTCACACTGGAGTTGCTTTGCTTTTGCATCTTCCTAAGCAATTTGGTGTTTATGCAGATCTTCAGGGACCAGCACTCTCATTTAATGTGTCCATCCTCTCTGCAGTGAAAGCAAAACAGACCTGGCCAACTGTCTCGAGGGCATTGAGGCCCAGTAAATGGCTTCCACTCATGGCTTTTACCTTTAGTAGGACTTCCCTTGAACTCTCGGTTAAATGTTGTCGGTCATTTTCTTCCCTCTTTCGGTCAACAGGCTGAGAACTGTTTTTCTTAAACTCATTCACCAAAGTTGTGAGCTCCCTAATCTGATTCTGAAGGTCACTAGCAGTTATAACATTAGGTAGTTGGGCAGCAGCCACCATCATGGCAGAATTCTGGTTGGAAACTACACTATGGAAGGCGGGCTGAGAATCATTAGTTTTACTGGAAGTTAGCTAACTATCAATCAATCAATCATATTTTTATTTATCAAGGCAAACACCATTGAGCATAGCTCATTTACAAGATGGACCTGGTTAGCACAGGAACACTGGATATACAATATATGAACAGTCACAACATAACACCTCAGTAATATTATACAATACAGAGATACAGTAGTTCAACGTAGTCATAAGTGGAGAACAGTTTGGAATCAGTGGTTCAATTCCTTCATGGTCTAGCAGTGCTGGCTTTCGGCTCTCTAATTTCTTAAAGGAGTTCTTGGATTTCAAGACTTTCACTAGCAAGCCCTTTCTCACAAGTAGGATTGGCAGCGGCAGCACCAGCATAAGGGTCCCAAGACTCTTCCTCATCCTCTGCCTCTCTCACCTCCTTCATCAGCAGGCTTTAGGAGGAGGGATATCCCTCCTTTCCTATAGCTGCAACTTAAGCAACAACAGACAGGAGCGTCATGCAGATAAGTACTTGATCTTGTCTTGTACAGTTCAGTTCAGAAGCAACAATGCCTCCTTTCCTAAAAACATTCTGAAGTGCGCTCTCTAGGTGAGTCAAATAGGTGGACAGAGGTTCTCCCTTTCATTGTTTGGTTGCCTTGTACCTCCACTTAAGGTCTTCCCCAATAGCAGTGCTCCCAAATACATCTTCTAAGGCAGTAAGGTACTCCTGAGCAGTGGCTTCAAGATCTGTGGCTCTCAGAGAGTGAATAATATCTTGAGCTGACCCTCTAAGACTTTCCACTAAGCGTTTCCACTTTTTGGCTCCAGAACACTGCCAGTCTTGCACAAGGGATGTGACAAAGTCCCTCCAGGTTTCCAAGTCATCTTCACTGGGTGGAGTAGGCTGCACCCCCAAGAACACACATAATCTACAGTAGGAATCAGGAATAACCGGGGGCCCATAATGGTATCTCCCCCATGGGGACTGAGGTGGGGCACCTCCTGGCAAATCCAATTCCATTTGAGTCTCCTGCAAGGATTTTCATTGCTCTAAAAGCCACTTATTAAATTTGGCCTTGAAACCTTCTGGCTTGGACAAAGCCTCTCATCTAGGGGTCACACAGCCCTGTGTCATAATGCTCCATGCATTACTGGAACCCTTGGGGACCAACGCATCAGGTACAATGGTGGTATCAATAGCATTTCTACACTTGATCAGTACTGTTAAAGTCTTGGTGGTGGGATTCATCATCCGCCCTCAGACAGTAACCATGGCAAGGAATTCGATCCCAGACAGGGCCTCTTCAATTTTCTCTCTGTCAGTCTCAGGTGGGACACCCAGGAGCAATAGAGCTTTTTGAGGGTCCAAATCTTCACCCTCACTCCAGTCCTTCAATCGGGTGGATGCCATGATGTCAGCACCAGTTTTAGGTTTCGGGATTCCAAGACTGTCCTCTGGAGCAATGGCTTCCATGTGGGGCATGACTGGTGAACAGGAGATTCCAGCGGTGCCTTTAAAGATGTAAACAGGTCACTGTGTAACTTACAATTACTACCCCTGCCTTGCGGGCTCAAACAAGATTGAGGAGCCTGGGTTCTGTTTGATGGAAAAAGGGGGTTCTTTCCCAGATAATAGATGAACAGCACGGTGCCTCCACCCAGAGTATATTGCAATGGGCCAGATGTTTATGTGATACAACATCCTGGGATGCTGTACCTACCCACCTCCCTTCACAGTTACCCCACACACAGAGTACTGTAAACAATTCAGTTCTTTCACAGTGCATTCAGTCAATGGCTATCACTAATAATATGTTAACATACAGTATTGAACAATAACACTAGAAGATTTATCGATGGGGAAAGGGGAATGGGGTTGCAAAGATAAACAACAGTTTTAATATTTGGTGAATGGGTAAAATCAGCACTATTAACAGTGCCCACCCCTCAATATCAACAACCCAACACATAAGCCCATCTCCCTCACTTGTACCAGTGTACCCACAGTTAATCTGGATACCCAGGAAGAGTTGCAGGCCTGATGCATTGCAACCAGTTGTCCGGAGTTGGTGCACATTTATTTTATGTATTTATTTATTTATTTCAATAGTTTGGAAAACACCTTTGAGCAAATGCTCTTTTACAAAGGTTCCACATCTGTACAACAACATACAATTAAGTTACAGCAATAGACAGAAAATACAACAAATGCTATACAATTAGTACAAAGACAAATTGCATGACTCCTATAAATATTTCAACAATGCCTGGTGATTACAATATCAAATCAAGTAAAGGTGAAAATACATTCTGTGAGTAGAAGAAAAAAACAAAAAAGAACCAGTTGCTGACATCCATCATTAGATTAGCGTTAAGGGAGCACAGTGCAGAAAAAGGGGTAGCAGCCTAGAGATCAGGCTTAGTCAAAGGTCCTAGAAGGGGGAATGAGGTCATGACCATGCTAGTGGAGAGAAGGGCATGGGTCAAGGGAGCTGGTGCCAGGGGGGATGAATGCTTGATACGAGTGGAACCACGAGATAAGGGGAGTGGAAACGTGCAGGGGAGATGCAGGTACAGTATTGGAGGCAAAAAGACTCAAAGCAAGCAGCACTTTCAGAACACAAACAAGAAAGAACCAAGCTGGTAGGTTTAAAAAGTCAGAGCCTGCAGCTACTACCCAGTGCTTCGAGTCCAAGGCATGACTCTTCATCAGGGAAGGTGTCCTTAGTGCTGGCCCGGTGGTATTTATTCAAAACACATTTAAAGTGACAGCATCATAGAATGCATTATGCAACTGTTGCTTTTTCTTTTTCTATTCTTGTTGCAAATATCCCAAAACACTCATGTACCACATCAGTACAGGCACAATCTTCTTATATTATTAATCCTCTCAAAAATTCATTTGGAGCCAAACAGCACATGTTTATTTTTAAATAATTCCAACATGTAAATATATATATATATATATATATATATATATATACATATATATATATATGTATAGGTATATATGCTTCAAATACACATAAATAAGCTGAAATATGTTCACACTAGAGCAGCTCAAGAATAATTCATAATACTGATAATAAATACAGAAGAAGTGGTTCCCAACGCTAATAAAAATGAATGGGGGGAGAAGGGGTTGGAGAAAGGGATCAAAGAAAAACTATAACATCTAGACAGTCATTAAGACCCATAGGAGAAAGTGCTTGCATAGTATAAATCCATCTTTGTTCAAGTTTCAAAAGTTTAACCTATCACCACTCTTATGTTTTCTTTAATATGATCTACGCCCAAGAATTTAAATTCACTAATATTTTTATTATGGCATCTTTCAAAGTGAATGCCAATAGGGGTGTTTGGTTCTGGTTTCTGTATAGCTGCCACATGCGCTTGCATGCACTCTCTAAGTGTTCTTTTGGTTCTACCTACATAAATAAGAGGACAGGTACATTGTACAATGTATATAACATATAGTGTTGAACAACAAAGGTACAATTTCAATTTTCTTGTTTTCTCTGTAGGGGTAAAAAAAGACTGGTCCCTGTGAGGAAAATTTACAAATATTACAATGTCCACAACAAAAACAGCCAAAAGGCTGGGGTGGTAGCCAATTGGCTTTCAGTGGCTAATGTTTTATATAAAGACTACTTGTCAGAGGATCAGCCAAATTAGGACCCCTATGAAAAGAAATTCTAGGTTTTTGTGCACAAGAGTCCCTTAAATCCACTTCCCCCTGTAAAACTCCCCAGTGTCTAACAATAATATCTGCAACTTTGCCAGAAATTCTATTGTGTTCGGTAACAAAAGTGATCAGTTGCTGGTCAACAGATGTTTGGGCAGTCATTTTAGGTTGAAGTAAAAGTTCTCAATTTATACCTCTTGCTTTTTTATAAGCCTGTTCAATACATTTATCAGTGTACCCCGGAGAAAGAAATCTAGTTGTCATTTTTTGACTTTCTTTTTCAAATTCTATCGAACTTGAACAATCCCATCTGGTACGTATAAACTGACCATAGGGTACTCCCCTTTTAGTGTGTGACGGATGGGCACTTGTTGCATGTAAGAGTGTACTGCAAGAAGTTGGCTTTCTAAATGTTTTACTCTGAATGTTTTCTCCATCAGTACCCAACAATATGTTTGATTGTTTGTTTGTTTGTTTAATTTTTAACCAGGAAAAATGACTGGGCACAACCCTTTTTCAGTCATGCCTGACAATTAACAATAAACAATACTTAATATTACAAAACATATTTAAATAATACAAAACAAGTACATACAGTTAACAGGTACATCTCAATTCAGTACACAGCAACAATGGTTCAAGGAATCATAAAAATGTGCAAGCATATATTTAAAGTGCCTAATGCTTTTTGCTGAATTAATTGGACTTGAAAACTTATGTAACAGCATAGGTGCATAAAAAGTAAATGAACCCTTGGCCATAGACAATTTTGACTCATTAAATCTTGTGGAACGTAATCCCTTTAAAGGTATGAATTTCTCAAATAAACAACTGGGTGCTTTGTTTTTCCAAATAGTGTATGCCAAAGCTACCACATCATGTTCTATTTTCAAATCTGGAGAAAGAATTTTCATGAAGCTATACAGAAAGCAATGATGAGTTTGTAATGGAACTCTTAAACCAAACCTACAAATACTGTTCAATATTGCTCTATACCTTAACATAAAACTACTACCCTGATTTATAAAAAATAAAGATCCATAATCTGGCATGAGTAACAAAACCTGTTTTGCAATTAACAATCTCGCTTCGTCTGTCAAAGAATTAATATTCTTATAAAGAAAACCTAATTTTTGATTAATTTTTTTACCCATAACTTCCAAGTGACCCCTAAAACACAAAGTCAGATCAAGCTGCATACCCAAATATCTAAAATGATCAACATTTGAAAGAATTTCACCATTCCTACTTGTGATACAAAGATCTGCCTCACCCTGGGCCAACTGTTACATAGTACCAAACAGCATAACCTTTGTTTTTTTTCTCATTTAATAACAATTTATTCTTAGATAACCAAGTTCAAGTTCAAGTTTATTGCAGGAAAACTCCATTGAGCAAGCTCATTCACAAGGAGGTCCTGTGACATAAACACTTAAAGTACAAACACAGATAGGTAATAACAGTATATACATGAAATGCACTTTACATGATACAGGCTGGATATACATACAAGGGTACCACATAGGGTGACCGTAGGTGGTAAACATTGATATGAGACAGGGAAGCGACTTACAGGTTGCATACTGATAAATGAAACATGATGACTGGTGTGTGCAATACATATACAGTATTTTGGCAGCTAGAACAAACAACAGTCTACAACTGATATGGGGGGGAGGAGTGATTTGATAGAGTAGCAGTGGAGCATAAGCAAAGATAAAGCCAGGAGTAGAAGGGGAAGGGAAAGCAGTTAATATGACAAATCAATTATACCTTACCAGTGGATAAATATGGCACACATGGGGAAGGAAGAGACTTAGTGACAGTTACAGGTGTCTTTTATTTTGGCTTTTAACCAATCTGTAAGTCGATAATATTCACCTTGTAATACTGTCTGAATATCTTTTGCAGAGTGGCCTGAAGTAAGGAAGACCGTATCATCTGCATATAGTATGCAGCTAGATACAAAAATTGTTTCAGGCAAATCATTTACAAACAAGGAAAAAAGTAAAGGACCTAATATTGAGCCTCGTGGGACCCCCATAGGAACTGATCCGAACTCTGAAAGAAGTAAACCAATTCTCACTCTCTGCTTCCTGTGACTCAAATAGCTTTTGAACCAACTTAAACTATAATCCCTCACTCCAGACATTTCCATTTTCCCCAGAAGTAAACTATGATCAACAATACTAGGTCAAGAAATGAAATTTCCATTATATGTGTATCTGCAGTGAGGTGTAAACCCACATCATTTGTGTTAATCTAATCTATAAAGTTAGATGCTGAAAGTGCATCTTCCTTCCATACCACAATAAGATCGTCAATGAATCTGCCCCAAAAACAAATGTTGGCCAGAAAAGGACTTCTAGTTGCACTGAAAACACAAGTTGCCTCCCACCAAGACATAAATAAATTAGCGTAAGATGGGTCCATGGTGATCCCCATTGCAGTACCGGTGGTCTGTAAATAGTATTTTCAATCAAAAATGAAGTAATTATTGCACAGAATGAATTCCCAATATGATTGGTCAGCTGGTGGGGGGCTGGTCTGGTCCTTGTGAATTTTAGGCAAGATGTAAATGGTAAATGGTAGGAATTGTAGGGAAAGTCAATGTGCTGTAAGTACTGCAATGAACATTTCATGCACATTTCAAGATGGAAGAAACTTTGAATCCGTGGTTTTTTCTTGCCTTGAGTCTGCAGCTGCATCGGTTAGATGCCGTCTTCAGAATGAGCCATCAACATAACAGCAGCAACAGACTGGTAATGTAACAGAAACTGATTTTAATATGAAGTTGTTGTTTCACAGCTTGAAAAGCTTACATTTAAAGAAATAAATACATATTACAACAAGCGCTTCTTGCTCGATTACAAAACTAAAGGTTGGGCACCGAGAGGCCTTAGATTTGAAAAAATGCCAAATGGCAGTTTCTTGAATAAGACATACCAGGCCAGGTGGGAATCGACACTAACCACTTGCTCCAGTACTCTCATTGAAATCCTAGCAGACCAGGACACTGAAATTTATGACTTAGTCTCTACTTAAATTGATACAACGACTGCTAAAGTAGCTGAGTTTAAAGAGAACCCCTTATTCCAGAACTTTGAAATAAATCTAAGTAAAAAATTACCATCCCACAAAAAGGAAGTTGCAGATAGAAAATAAATTAAAACACTGAGAGATGCAGGAGACAGTGAGCGCAATGAAATCTTTTCATGGCAGAGACAAAAACGGGATGCCTCTGATCAAAGTCACTCTAGAAGTCGCTCACAGTCAAGGGGATATCTAAAAACAGGAATGGGGTAATAATAAAGGATCCAGATCTACTAGAAGACAATGAGGAGGGAGCAATCAATCAGATAAGAATAATCATGAACAAGATACTTCACAATCTGTTGTCCCCCCCCCCCAAGCCATATAAAAAGCAGGTTACATTTGCAAAAAACACAAAATCTACCCCAGAAAGATGGTGCAGATGGGGGAGGAGATACAAACAGCATCTCAGAGATTTTGAGGAGCAGAATGAAGTAATTAATTAATCAGATGTCAAGTTTAACAGTTTCCAACTGAGCCTTTTAAGTAAAGGACTTTCATTTGTACAACAACCAAAAGTCAACAAATTCAATATGTACATTGATATTAAGAAATTTATTAGAAAAATCTGCTTAAAGAAATTCTTCAGCAAGAAATGTACTGAAGCTACTGTTCCTTTGGATTCTAGTCATGAGCTACTGGTGGGACTTGAACACTCTGATCCCAGTGATTCCAATGAAACTTTAAATGTGTTAGAAGTCCTGTGGAAAGAGGCCCAAAGTGTGGATTCTTTGAATTATGGATCACAAAATCTAGGTTTGAATAATCAGAATGTGACAACTGATAATAAATCTATGCTTTTTAAACATAAATCTACCTTCAACCCCCTTCCCTCTATATCACCAGCAATAGTCACCTATGAATCTTTGGTAATGAAGGACTTTCAACAACTCTTCAGCGCTGTGTCCAAATTACAATAGTAATTTGAACATAAATGAACAAATAGCGCTAACGGAAATACAAAACATGAAGCAAATTGAAATAAAAGAGGCAGATAAGGAAGGCAAAATTGTGATCCTGAACAAAGAACAATATGAGAGTGAAATCTACAGACATCTGAATGACAAAGTGAGCTATAGAAGATTACATTTTAATCCAACTCAAACCATTAAGATGAAATTGGACTGTTTTTTGGATAAATCTGAGTTCAAAGGACATATTACCAAAAAGAGAATGAATACATGACAGTGACTTTCCCTACAATTCCTACCATTTACATCTTGCCTAAAATTCACAAGGACCAGACCAGCCCCCCCTGGCCAAACAATCATATCGGGAATTTGCTCCCTTACTGAGAAATTATCCACATTTGTGGATTATTACCTAAGGCAGTTGGTAATTACCCAAAAGTCTTACTTAAGAGATTCCATGGATTTATTGGCAAAACTAGGGGCTGGTCTGGTCCTCAGAACATATATGGCTCAATATTGACGTAACCAGCCTTGATACATGTATTAAACATGACTTTGGACTCCTATAACTGAAATATCATTTATGCAATAATCCAATAGCTCAGAACTTTCTGAAGGATTTTATTTTGGAAGCAGTAGAATTCATTTTGTGCAATAATTACTTCATTTTAGATTGTAAATACTATTTGCAGATCACCGGTACTGCAATGGGGACCATCATGGCCCCATCTTATGCTAATTTATTTATGTCTTGGTGGGAGGCAACTTGTGTTTTCAGTGCAACTAGGAATCCTTTTCTACCCAACATTTGTTTCTGGAGCAGATTCATTGATGATCTCATTGTGGTATGGAAGGGAAATGCACTTTCAGCATCTAACTTGATAGATTACATTAACACCAATGATGTGGGTTTACATTTCGCTTTAGATACACATATAATGGAAATTTCATTTTTTGACCTAGTATTGTTGGGTACTGAAGGAGAAAAAGTTCAGAGTAAAACATTTAGAAAGCCAGCTTCTGGCAATATGTTCTTGCATGCAACAAGTGCCCATCCATCACACACTGAAAGGGGAGTACCCTATGGTCAGTTTATACGTATCAGACAGAATTGTTCAAGTTCGATAGAATTTGAAAAAGAAAGTCAAAAAATGAAAATTAGATTTCTTTCTCGGGGGTACACTGATAAATGTATTGAACAGGCTTATAAAAAAGCAAAAGATATGAATTGAGAACTTTTACTTCAACCTAAAATGACTGCCCAAACATCTGTTGACCAGCAACCAAACACTTTTGTTACTGAACACAATAGAATTTCTGGCAAAGTTGCAGATATTGTTGTTAGACACTGGGGAGTTTTACAGAGGGAAGTGGATTTAAGGGACTCTTTTACACAAAAACAATAATTTATTTCCGTAGGGGTCCTAATTTGGCTGATTCTTTGCCAAGTAGTCATTGTATAAAACATCAGCCACCAAAAACCACTTGGCTACCACCTCAGCCTTTTGGCTGTTGTCATTGTGGACATTGTAATATTTGTAAATTTTCCTCACAGGGACCAGTCTTTTTTTCACTCCTACAGAAAACAAGAAAATTGAAATTGTACAGTTTACCAGTTGTTCAACAGTATATGTTATATAAGTTGTACAATGTACCTGTGCTCTTATATGTGTAGGCAGAACCAAAAGAACGCTTAGAGAGTGCCTGCAAGCACATGTGACAGCTATACAGAAACCAGAACCAAACACTCTTATTGGCATTCACTTTGAAAGATGCCATAATAAAAATATTAGTGAATTTAAATTCATGAGTGTAGACCACATTAAAGAAAACATAAGAGGTGGTGACAGGTTAAATAAACTTTCAAAACTTGAACAAAGATGGATTTACACTATGCAAGCACTTTCTCCCATGGGTCTTAATGACTGTCTGGATGTCACAGTTTTTCTTTGATCCCTTTTTCCACTCCCTTCTCCCCCCCCCCATTCATTTTTATTAGCATTGGGAACCACTTTTTCTGTATTTATTATCAGTATTATGAATTATGCTTGTACTGCTCTTGTGTGAGCATACTTCAGCTTATTTATATGTATTTGATAAACATATACAGTATATACATATTTATATGTTGGAATTATTTAAAAATAGATGCTGTTTGGCTGCAAATGAATTTTTGGGAGGATTAATAATGTAAGGAGATTGTGCCTGTACTGATGTTGTACATGAGTGTTTTGGGATATTTGCAACAAAAACAGAAAAAGAAAAAGCAACAGTTGTATAATACACTGTATGATGCTGTCACTTTAAATGTTTTTTTTTATAAATACCACCCGGCCAGCACTCAGGACACACCCCCTGATGAAGAGTCATGCTTTGGACTCAAAGCACTGGGTAGTAGCCGTGGGCTCCAGCTTTTTAAACCTTCCAGCTTGGTTCTTTCTCATTTGTGTTCTGAGAGTGCTGCTTGCTTTGTGTCTTTTTGCTTGTATCATTTAGCTGCACCAACCTGGCCAGTGACGCTCTTTATACCTGTGTTTCTACAGTATTGGAGGCACTAGTCAACAGTAACAACAGTGTAAGAGCAAAGAATGAGTTGGGGTGGGGGGAGGAGGATTGAAATTTCAACTCAGCAAACCGATAGCACCCATACTACCTGCAATTACAGGCAGGTGCGTCAGAGAGATGTATCTTCAGCTCAGCCTCGAAGGATGGTAGGGAGTAATTGCGGAATATATGCACAGGGATTTGATTTAGCCAGAGGGGAGCTCTGTATGCAAAGGAGCGCTAACCTATTGTTGTCTTCATGAATTGGACAGCCAATGAGCACCTTGTCTTCCCTCTGGTCTGGTGGCTAGAGCAACATTCTGTGAGCATCTCCTTGAGGCTAGGGGTGGATTTTCCTAGTATAGCTTTCTTACCCAAGAGGCACGTTTGATATTTTATTCTATTTTTGAGGCTGAGCCATCCAGTTAGCTCATAGAATGAGCAAGAGTGAGTTAGGTTGTCAGCTCCAAGGGTGAGTCTGCAGGCCTTATCTAGGGCCGTCGATACCCATTTGAGTGCAGTGTCAGTTGCCACCTCATACACTACCAAGCCATAGTCAATGACTGATAAGATGGAGGAGGAGACAGACAAGTGCAGGGCAGCAGGCATAAGATATTGTCTGTGTCTGTACAGTACACCAAGTTTAGAGTTCACCACTTTTACGACTTGATCAATGTGGGGTACAAATTAGAGTGTGTCATCAATGGTGACCCCAAGGTACTTGAAAGACTGTACCTGTTCTAGGGGTACTTCCATGTTGTTTGTGATGGACAAGACCGGGGATGATTTCTTGTGGTGGGGGCTGGAGATCAGCATTGTTTTAGTTTTCTTATAGTTAATAAGTTTCTGCATACCGAACCAGTTTTCCATCAGGGAGAAAGTGGATTATTTGCATACAAGATAGTTTTAGTTGTGCATGCCTCCGGTAATTTGTTTAAAAACAAACTGAAAAGGAGAGGGCCCAGGATGGATCCTTTGGGAACCACAAGTGCAATTTCCCTAGGGGAGGAGGCCGTAGTTCCAATTTTTACACACTGGGATCTGTGGGAATGGTAGTCCTTGAACCAATGGACTGCATTCAAGGAGATCCCCAAGTTCACCAGTTCCTGTAGCAGGATTGGGTGGTTGATGATGTCAAAAGCTTTAGTGAGATCTATGAAGATAGATCCAACTAGTTTACTACCGTTCAGAGCCTTGTGTACAAAGTCGGAGAATTCCACTAATGCCATGGTCGTACTGTGGCATTTACAAAATCAGTGCTGCTGTGGCACAGGAGGTCGTATTTATGAAGGTACTCAGATATCTGATCGGCCACTATCCTCTCAAGGACTTTTGATAGGGGGGAGAGGATGGATATTGGTCTGTAATTGGCTGTACTGGTCCGATCTCCACTTTTTAGCATAGGGGTGACAATTGCAAGCTTCCATTTGGCTGGAAACTTAGCTAGGGAGAGTGATTTGTTAAACAGTTTGCTGATAGGTACCAAGAGCTCTTTCAGAGCAATTGCCACCGCTTCAAATCCAGTTTACCACTGCCAAGCCTTGTGTTACCTAACACTTTGAGTATGTAGGTTCTGGCTTCCTTAGGCGTGAATGCTTCTAAAATAGAAATTAGGGTGGTTTAGGCTTACACTAGGGTTTGGCAAGGGTATTTCAGGCTGGCTTCCACTAGCGTTCTGCACAGGTGAGCCAGGATGGTTCAGGTAGTCAGGTTGGAAGACAGCACTGAGATCAGAGAAGGCCGAATTAAAGGATTCGACAGTGGTATGTGGGTCAAGGGTCGGGGAACCATTGATCATTAGCATGGTAGGGTGCTTCTTATTCTTTTCACCAAGCAGTTCCTTGGTATTCTCCCAGAACCTTTTCAAAGTAGAGTTGATTGGCAACTTTATTACAGATACTCAGGACAGGGCAGGCCCTGTGATTACTAACAGTTTGAAGCACAGTCTTACAGGGTTTGGTTAGGCTTGTAGGCACAATTAGTCGAGCTAGGGCCTCAAGCTGTAATATAGATGGCAGCTTGCTTCGCTATCGAGAGATCTGGCAGCTTGTCACCTTCTGTGTAGCTTACAGGGTCTGGCATCTTGTCACCTTCAACAGCAGGCTGGAACTGGGACTGGAATGGACCAGAACTGAGGACCAGTGCCACACGTTAACCTTCACGTGTCCAGCCATCTAACTCCCCAGGTGCAAATGATGGGTAATGCCCAGCAATGACACTACTTGGCTGACTCCTCAGACTGTCCCTGCAGGTGGCAATTCTGATTCTAAAACTCTGGTAACCACAGTCGCTCTCTTCATTCAAGCAACAAACTCTAACACTTCTGAATGCAGCTTTGGTGTACTCCCAGAGTGAAGTGTCAAACAGGCTCTCAGATGTCTGAAAATTGTGGGTGCCACACCATGCTAACTTCACCCAGACAAGGAAACTCTGTGGGCATATTCCCCAATTCTGCTTCTGAACTCAGGCAAACATTTCAGTCCCTGGGCCACATACAGTTAAACCCTTTCACTCAGGCCGAGGGCTTCTCTCATACCTGTAAAGTTGCTTTCACTTGCACACCTGCTGTTACTTTGACTAAGCTGGCTATCCAAGGGAGGAAACATGTCCAGAAAGTCTCCAAATTTCAGCTGCAGAAGCCTTAGGCCGATGTTCAAATTGTTCTCACTCAGGGCTCCCCTGCTTCTCTCAGAGCACCTTCTGCAAAACTGTGAGAGCCACTTTCTCTCTAATGTCTGAGAAGCCAAAATAGCATAACCCCTACATGGTGCTATCCCAAGGGATACTACCCCTTCCTGCGTGGCAGGTTGAGGGGCCCGAGCTCGGTGAATGAGTGCCTCCACCTAGAGGAATGGTTTTGGGTTAGCATAGCTGCTGTGGGTATAGTCCTCCGGGACATTATAACCCCCCCACCAACTCTTCTAGTGGCCTAAACAGATGAGCAAATAAACAATCACATATATGATATGATAGCAAAACTGAACCCACAATTTGTGCACTCACCACCATGGCTGGGTCAGCTGCACTAGCCCTAGGGACCCCCTGTAAAATAAGACCTGTAATACAACAGTTCAATGGCAGTACAATACCCCTTCCAAAAAGGTACACACTAGCCAGGTTAAATGCAGAAAGAACAGAATCTGATTTATTAAGGGGACATGAACAAGGGTGGATCAAGAACCTAGCAGTTGATTTCAGATCTGATTTATTCAGGCTAAGCATGCATGCACTAAGAGTCCCTCTGTCATTCACACATTCTGGGTACCCAGTTGTTACTCAGGCTAGCCTGGGGCATTGCCCGGGGTAGGCCGGCATTGCAGTTGTTGTTGGGGCCCTTAGGAAAGAAAACAATAAACATGCACTTTAACCCAAAATGTGTATTCTGGAGGTGGATGGCTCAGTTCGTGATGACAAACGCAAACAAGTAAATTAGATGACACAATGATTGCAGATTTGTTGCAGGGAGCTACCATGTTTAACACTTATGCTACCCAGACCAGGAAGCAGGATTGATGAGATGAAGACCTCTGGATGTTGTTTTAGCTTGCCAGGGGAAGCAGGGCCCACATGACGCACCGTGGTGGTCGATGCCTGTTGATGGTGTTGAGCAAGGAGCCAAATCCCCGAGCGGGTCTTTCATTGGAAAAGTCTCTGCGGTGGGAGTGGCAGTCTAGGCTGAGATGGTAGGGCCCAGATCAGAGCAGACAGTTTGGATTTAGTCCATTTAAGTGCTGTAGCAGCTTCCAGCTAGCATAACACAATCGAAGGTGGGGAACCAAATCGCAAGTAAGTAATACAGCTATCAGCCACAGACTGGATAAAGTCAATTTGCAATATAACAGGGTTTCTGTGCAAATCTTTCATTCTGAGGCTTTCTTCTGTACCTGACAGGCCAATCGCTTCAGGAGCAAGTCTTCAGTCCACACTTCAGGCGAGATTCACTCACTTTCAATTCAGGATTCAGGTCTCAATAAAGATATTCGGATGCAGCCCGATTTTATTTGCACAAGCTGCCAAGGAGGCAGTATAGCACAGTGGGTTAAGGCTCTGAGCTGCAGATCTGGAGATCTGGGTTTGAATCCCACAGCCACCTAGGTGCATACTGTGTGATCCTGAGCAAGTCATTTAACTTCCTTGTGCTCCCAGGTCGCATCTGGAAACAAGCTTCAGCTTAGTGTGCTACTCCTGGTTAAACAATGTTCCCTTTCCTTTCCTTTCCTTTCTTCACACTGGATGATGGTAGAAGGCAGGCCAGACACAGCCTTCCCGCCGAATCCCCGTGCTACCACGCAGAAGCAGCTGCTCGAATGGCTCAAGCTGTTCACTCTTTCAACTCCAACTCTCAACTGACACACTGCTGCTGGCAGCTCTAGGATTTCCCAGTGATCCAAAAGGTTCAATTGGCTGATGAATCTGTCTGTCTAAGAAAGAGCTCCCCCTCCAGGTCCATTTAGGTGCCAAACAGTAAAAACTACAATTCCTACAGAAATTAAATCCCACAAGACCTCTGGGGACAATCTCCATTTTAGGGTCCCCCAAAGTACCGACTGGTCCAAACTGGCAGTCCAGAACCAAAATGGTAGCTCTAAGCAAAACAGTCAATGCTGCAAAGGAAGGCAGGTTAGACAAACTTGTATATTATTATTATTAAAGCAGATAATTAGCAATCACAGATCCTAACAGGGCACATATGTGCACATAGCAATGGCAGAATGGAGCAGCAATACCACAGCCCAGGGGGGACTCGAGCCTGAAACCACTCGGTCTCCACCTAGATTGATTATATCCTAAGAAAATAAACAGCTCTTAAAGAGACAAACACAGAGGCTAACAGGGCACTCTCATGCAGGCCTATTCAAACTGTTTAAGACACAGAACACCAACCTAACAGCAGGCATTGGGCAAGCCCAGGAAGACATTTTAGGAACCCCCATTTATAGGGGGGTTACAATAGCAACATTCATTGGTCAACATGTCTGTCCATCTCAAAAATGAATACGCATTAGACTTGTTTGCCATCCAATTGGCTAACTCTAAAGGCTCCAAGAACATTGTTCAGTCCCCCTGCACAGGACCCATAGCAGAAGTCCTTAAAGCTCCTCGAGTACTGATTGGATGAAATAGGATATGGGGCTAACAAAATGGTGTCCATGTAAACAGTTTATGAAATGTCCAAACTTAATCAGCCAGCACTCCTTTAAATGCTTTAATGTGCAAATTTTCTCACATACATGATGCTGCAGCAAGTTCTAGCTTCAATAGTCACTCCATACAGCAAAAATGCAATGGTCCAATAGCAGCAAAAAAACTTTCAGCAACTAAAATTTAGTTTAAACTGCAATGTTCTGAATGATGAAGGCTTTTGCTGAAACGTAAGCAGTCCTGTGGTCATGTGTGGTTATGTCTGGCGTCCCAGTAAAGTGTTGTCCGCGGTTAAACTATATTTTAGTTACTGAAAGTTTTTTTGCCACTATTGGACCATTGCATTTTTGCAGTATGGAGTGCCTATTGACACTAGAACTTGCTGCTGTGTCATGTATATGAGTAAATTTGCACATTAAAGCATTTAAAGGAGTACTGTTTGAGTCTTTTTTTATATATTCTTTATTTCTCAGGACACCATGCCATACATTCACACAATACAAACTACATAATACAGTTACAATGTATAATGAAAACAATTACTGAAAGTACAGGTTTTCAATTCTACATATTAGGAGCACACAACTCAGTTTTATAAACAAACTGTATAAGTTGGAATGTGGTATAAAATCAAAAATTCAAAGGTGGAGACCAATGGAAAGACTCCCACAAAAGACAGTCAATGGCCTGGCCACTCTGCGAGCCTCTAATCACCAGCCTCCCCATCCCCCAAAAAAACTGTTGGGTAAGCTTATCAATTTATTAGGTGTTGTTTATACACTTATGGGACAAATGAGGAGTCTCTATCCATAATATAGAACACCGATGGCCTCCAACGCAGTTTGAATTGGGTCACTCCTCCCACACTACTAGCAATTAAACGCTCCAATTGGTACACATTAATCATAACAGACTGCCAGTGATCAAGCGTTGGGGGCATGGCCTGGCACCATAGATGGCTAATTGCCTTGTTAGCTGTAAGTATATACGTGAATAACATGTCCCTAGGAGTCAGCTTGAGTTCTGTAGGAGGAATTGAGAGCAAAACCAATTCAGGGGTCAGGGCAACATTCCCACTCATTAATTCACTAAGAGCATTGGAGACTTCTGACCAAAAAGGAACCAGCACTGAACAGGACCAAAGGATATGCATGTGTGTGGCTCTAGATTCACTTCAACGCTGGTCGATTCATTCTCGAGTTTTCTTGGATATGTGAACTGTATTAAAGCACAGGCAGCAGTGCACCCATTATTGGTTTAAAGTATTTACCCAGAAGATTTGAGCTGTGCTGGCTTGTTTTTGTGACTTTGTCTAGACTTAATGTCTTCCTGGAAGGCAAACCAGGCAGTTTTAGCAAATAGAAACAGAAACTGAAACATAGAAATTGTCGACAGATAAGGACCGCTAGGCCCATCCAGTCTGCCAGTAAGCCCTATACATTGCATGTGGTCATTGACCCTATGTGATCATTGGCTTTTCAACAGCTGTACCTCTGTACTTTTATCCCATTATGAATTTTATTTATTTATTAGCTTTTGGTAACCGGGTAAGTGCATTAGGCATTAGTCCTGCCTATTTTCAAGCACAACCCGGGAGGGTACAGTAACAATCAAATGACAATCAACGCGAAAACCATACACAACAATTTTCAGTACAGGCCTGCTAATAGCCAGGTGAATAAATACATACTCAAGATTGAACAATACAAATGGTCAGAAAAATACAGTAGTGACCACCTCAGAGGGAGTCAACAGCAAAACAACAAGCAGTGCCCATCCACGCAGGGATGGAAAAATAGTTAATTCAATACAGAAGACAGTAAAGTTCAGTAGGAGAGCCCAGAGGGTCTGGGGAGAGATGGCAGGAAGCAGAGAGTGGTGGGGGGGTTAGGCACATATGCAGGAATCAAGTGCTTGGAGGTGGGAAAAAAGTGCTGATTTAAAGGTAAGGCAAGATGAGAAGCACTTTAAGGTGTCCAGTAGAGTGTTCCATAATTTAGGGGTGAAACGGGAGAAAGCTTGTTCCCCAATTTTGGTTGAGCAGTGGGGAACCGAGAACAGATGCAAATTAGATGACCTCAGAGTACGGGCCGGTATCAATGGGGCGAGCATAGCCCCGATAGGGACAGGGTGGGGGGATCAGTTCATGGAGTCGATAAAGCAACCCAGAGAGAAGGAGCGCTGGGCTTTAGGAGATAGCCAGTTCAGAGAGGAGTATAGTAAGCAATGATGGGTAAGGTGAGGGAAAGAGAGTGCAAATCTACAGATGTTGTTATATGTGGTGTCCCAGTGATGGAGTATACCCATATTGGCATGTGAGAGAATGGGGAGAGTGTACAGAAGCGTAGGAAACAGTACACCCTGCGCAATGGAGATTCTGGCAGAGGGGGTTAGGGAATGAAGCACGTGGTACGAGGCTCCTAACTTGATGTTAACCTACCTACAAATCTCATTTATGTGCGATGAGAAATCAAGGGCAGGATCAAGGGTAACAGCAAGGTATTTGAAGGAGCTAGTAGACTTGATCCCAGATCCATCACAGCTAACCACACGGAGCTTGGTGGCCTCAGCAGAGACTTTCCTAATGGACCCAAAAAGCATGGCCTGGGTCTTTGGTAGGTTGAGTAGGAGTGAGTTGGAGAAGAACCAGATTTGAGTCTTTTGGAATGCTGAAGAGAGGCGGGAGTTAATGTCTGGGACAGAACGAGATGCAGTATAGAGTACAAGGTCGTCAGCCTACATGATGGTACGACAGTGGGGAAAGGAAGAGGGAGCATCATTAACAAAGATGGAAAAGAGTAGAGGTCCCAGGATGGATCCCTGTGGTATACCACAGGAGATAGTAGCAGGGGATGACAGAACTTTGCCAAAGTAGATGGATTGGGAGCGATTTGCAAGATAGCTACTAAACCATGACAGGGTGGGTCCAGAGGCGCCTAACGAATATAGCTTATGTAGGAGAAGAGAATGGTTTACCACGTTGAATGCCTTGGTGAGATCAACGAACACGGCACCCGTTTGAGTTTCCTGAAGTTCAACACTGTCTGTGTTGGACTTGACCTCACTGGTGAGTAAGGTGAGGGCAGTGGTGGTGCTATTTCCTGCCCTGAAACCATGTTGAGCAGGTGATTGAGGATTAAAGTTCAATAGATAAGCTGAGACCTGGCAATGGATAAGTTTCTCTAAGATCTTACTAAGGGTTGGTAGTAATGCTATGGGCCGATAATTAGACAGGACTTTAGGGTCACCTTTTTTAAAGACAGGAATAACCCTGGCAGCCTTCCAGGCTGCAGGCACTGTTGAGGTACAGATGGACAGATTGAACAGCCTAGTGACTGGGGTTGCAAGGAGATGTGCCCCAATTCGAAGTATCCGGGGTTCAATTCCATCAGGTCTGGTGCTCCCCCGTGGTGGAATGGATTGAAGTAGCTTGAGAACATCCAACCGAGCTGTACAAGAGAGGACAAGAAGCGGCGGCGCTGAAGAGGAGGAGATAGGGCCATGGGATGCCTGAGGGGGAATGTTAGGAGATTCAATAAAAAGGGAGTTAAAAGCATTGGCAATAGTACGAGGTTGTTGCACAGAGTATCATTTATTAGCATCTCACTTGGGGCCATCGGTTTTGTGTTCCCCAGGATTTCATTGATCTGGCTCCAATATTTCTTGGGGTCAGAGGCTGAGGACTGAAGGAGATTTCGGTAGTACCTACTCTTAGTCGCCTGAATCTCCTTCTTGCAGGAACTTCGTAGCGTCCGGTAGGCAGCAAAGTTGGTCTGAACAGAGGATGTTTTCCATTTGATCCACAGTCTATCACATTCCTCGAGTAGTTGCAGGAGGGGTCGCTTCAGCCACTTAGTCGCTTTCCCTCTGACCCTTCGCCTAGAGACTGGGATATGTTTAGCCTGTAGGGCAAGAAGAATGGCATTGAAGTGATCAGTAGCCAAGTTGACATCATTAGTATGAAACAGTGTGGACCAGTCGGCCTGTTTTAGGTCCTGAAGGAACGCAGTGATATTCCAGATTGGAAAAGTTAGCAAAGGACAGTACTTTAGGAGGAGGGGTTACTGAGGATGGGCCCCTAATACAGTATACAGGGCAGTGGTCACTGATAGAGTCCTGTAGAACCCCAGCAGGGGAGTAACAGTCCTTGCTATTGGTTAGGATCCAGTCAATCAGAGAGCGACTGAGGTTGTTCTTAGTTATCCTAGTGCATGAAGAGATGAGTTGCTCAAGGTTGGCCTTGCAGACAATAGTAGTAAGTGACGCAGAGTAGGGACCAAGCCAATCCAGATTAAAGTCACCCAGACAGATCATCTCATTGTTTTAGAATTGGGTGCTAAAGGAGTCCTTCCCAGTCTGTCGCTAGCTCTGTAACACTAAGTCCACCTGAAACAGGCAGTAACACATCCACAGGGCAGTCCTGATGATTCTTAAAGCAACAGTACACTTAATGCACTTACACAACTATATACAATGTCTTGCTAGTTTTAGTTTCCTTCAAGTACTATATGCCCGATCCCGCACACATGTTTCTGGGATCCCAGGAGTCACAGCATACAGGATTACTTATCTTTGGCTGCAAGTGCAGAGTTGTGGCAGCATTCACCGGTCACTTAACGCTAAGGGGGCTACACCCACAAGTGGTAAAGTTTCCACTATTTACAAAGCTCCTCTGGACCCCAGGGCAGAACAAGCCTAAAAGGGCTGGCAAGAGCAATAAATGGGCACAAGAGACCCAGTATTGGTGAGACCAGATTGCAGGGAGGCAGACCTGGTAAGCCCCACCTGGGGTTGGGGGTTACATTAATAATTCTGTACCTCTTTGAATGCAGGATAGTAGAGCAAGGGGATATGACTAAACTGAGAGGAGTTCTATTCAGAAAGAATGTAAGCAAAAAGGCAACTTTATGTTACTGAGAGGGTATTTAATTTTGGGAATGGGGAGTACCATGGAAGGTAGTGGAAGCTTGCAGCGTAGATATCATCACAGTAATATTAGATTATGCTTTGAAGAACAATAAATTTTTGGATATGCCTGCTGGGGTACAACAAGAAAGAAGGTGAACTACATAAACCATCAGGCATTTCCTGCATTACAATTTATTTTTCAATAATTTGAGTTTCCTGAAGTTCATAAAATGGTTAATTTGCATACTACAGTAGGGCCATGGACAAGCCAGACCTAGAAAACTGTGTGCAGTTTTGGATCCTGCACTGCAAAAAAAAGGATATAGATGAACTGGAGAAGGTACAGCAAGAAAAGCTGCAAAGATAGTTACATCTTGTGGAAAGGAAGGGGAGAGGGAGAAAGAGCTGTATATCAGGCATGACCTCCAGTAACAGCATAGGTAGGGGGAAATGGGCAGACTGGATGGGCCAAGTGATCCTTGCCTGCCATCAGATTCAATGGGCCCGATTTTCAAAGTGTGAAGTTTGACGCAAGGTGCATGCAACAAATGAGTATGAAGCAAGTGACCCCTTGTGTCAAACTTTACAGCAATCCTGATTTTTGAACACAGGCTGCACCAACATTGAGATGCCTTGCTCCTAACCCACCCTGCACAACTCTTGCAGCAAAAGCACTCCTGCGCCAAGTTACAAGGGGGCTTGCACCATGGAGGGGCTGCACCATCCATTTTGGGGGGATTTTGCATGCCCCACCATGGATGCAGCAAGGAGCTCCACTTTGACCAGCCAGGAGGTGGTCTAAAGGACTTGTTCCAGCGCCACACACTGTGGTGAAGGGTGGGCAGGGTCTGAAAGTGGGTTGCCAGAAACAGAAGATGCACAGTGGATGCCATAGGGGGTGTTGGGGAGACAGTGGGCATGTGAAGGAGTGATGTGGCACCCAGTGTGGGTGCCATTTACATAGCCATAAAGCTGATGGAATGAGACCATGGGGGGGGGGTTCCAGGGCTATGCCCACCTGGGGCTAAGGCACAGTCTATCCCTGGAAGCCCTTGCGGTCTCATCCCATTGGCTTTATGACTATGTAAATGGCACCCCTACCCAGTGTCACTGTCTCCCCAATGCCACCTATGGCACCTCCTGTGCCCCTTCTGCCTCTAGTCCCCTTCAGGCAATCAGTTTCATCACCCCTATCACCTTGGCCCCTCTAGTGTTGCGCTGGGTGAGGAAGTGGCAGATCCCTGTGGCAATTCCCACAGGTATACCAATTGTTTGGTGCTAGCTTGTGCAATTTTGGTGCATAGATGCCCCTTTTATAAAACTGGGTGCAGGGTCCCTGATGCACCTGGAGTTCACTACAGCCCTAGAGAGACACAACTTGCGTTGCTCAAAGAGCTCTTTGAAAATCATGCCCTATCATTTCTGTACTACTGAAAAATGAAACTTTTTTGTTATATTATCTTTTTTCTGCCCACTGCAGCTAGGGCTTGGTAGTAGCATACTGCCTATCCAGGGCTCCTTCTCCCCTGATCAGGGATCACTTTGCATGGCAGTGGGGTGGGATTTTCATGGTTTTGGAATGTAGCTACATTGTCCCGTCCCTGCCCCAAGTGTGCTGGCTAACAGGACTGAAGTCCAAGTGGTAAGCCATGGTGAGGCACAGCTTCTGCCACTCACCTAATGACGCCCTCCCATCCCGACACCATCCACTAGTTGGCATGGTGCCCAACCCACCCCAGGAGAGGAGAGTTGCCAATCAGCAACTCAATTCAGCTCCTCCTCCCTGCCCCCCAGCTGACCCCTGGCATCCCAGGCTCATTCCCAAACCCGGGTCACCAGTGTAGTTCGAGGTGTGGTGTCCAGCACCTCAACCCTCAGTGCCTTCGGGCCAGCTGAAAAATGAAAACTTGAGTATAGACTCAGGGGACTGGTCCTCTATGTTGCAAACATGCACACTAAGAGGGGATAGGAATATGAGTGAGGAATGCAAAATGGTACGGTTCAAAAATAAAGAAGATCAAGCAGGGCTATTTGAACTGGCACAGAACAGAGCTGCTCACCAATGAAGTGCAGTTTCAAATGTCAGGTTTATTTTGTATATCCTCAGGGCACTGTCATGCCACAACATTTTACAGGCTATACCTGCATCTCCAGGGGAGCTGACTGAAGGTTATTAGTACAAGTCACACCAAAGTGCCTAACATTTCCATGGGTCTATATGCCCTCAGCATACTGCACTGATCTCCATCAAGATACTGTATTAATTAAAGAAGTCATGTTGGGGCAGCACATGTGGCCAAATATTAAAGAGAAGTGCCAGAGTATTGTTAGGTATACATGGCTATGTGTACTAAAGTGCATGCACTTTAGTACACACAGTCATGTATATGTAACCCTCCTACAAATGGGAGTTCCTAAAAACCTTCCTTGGGTGTGCCTAAATGCCCTTAGCCAGGCTGGTATCCTGTGTCTTAGCGTTTTTAAAGTGTCTGCATGCGAGTGCCCTGTTAGTCTCCATGTCTGTCTCTTTAAGAGCTGCCTATAACGTGGTGCTTATTTAATCTGGGAGGGGGCTGAGTGTTTCTATGCTTGAGTCCTGCCGGGGCTGCCAGACAATTGCTCCGTTCACCCATCACTATTTACGCAGGGGGAGCTCTGTTAGAAGCTGTACTTATTTCCTGATTATCTATTAGAATAGTAATGATATTGTAGTTTGTCTAACCTGCCTTCTCTGCAGCATGGACAGTTCTGTTTATCACCACCATCTTATTTATTTATTTATTTATTTATTTATTTATTTGAGCATTTAACCAGGAAGGCATGCTGAGCAGGCTACTGCTCGATTCCAGATGCATCCTCGGGGAAGGGGGTACACATACACAGTTGAATGACAAGCAAGTACAATTGAGATTCATTAGGGGTATTCACTACACAATGGGTCCAGATATAAAGACATAATAGATCTGGAGAACAAGTAGAATACAGTCACAGTTTAGATACATTGGCATAATATAGATCGATAGGTAGAACATTCGTTGATATATACACAGAATGGTTAAACAAAACTGCCTAGGCACATTTGCAAGTAGCGAAGAAATGAGCTTGGAGCAAGGAGCTAAGGTGCAGGGGGTAAGAGAAGAGATGAATGTTTGTGGGGAGGGAATTCCACAACTTTGGTATGCGGTATCTGAATGCTTCCTGTCCAGCAGCAGTGGACCTATGTGTGACAGCCAAAGACCGTGTATCAAGTTTTCTGAGGGAATATGCTAGGATACTGGGGTTGACCAGAGCAGTGGTGAGGTAGGAGGGGAACAACTGGGACCAGTACTTGGCTGGGATCTTGGTGCAGTGGAACTTCCTACGATTGTCTAGAGAGGTGAGATTCATTGAGTGGTGGAGGGCACAGTGGTATGTGGAGTATGGACAGTTCAGTACAAAGCGACAGGAAGAGTGGAAAAGGGGGTCCAGCCTGGCTAAGATGGACTTGGGACTGGCACTGTAGACTACATCCCCGTAGTCAAAGATGGAGAGGATCATTTTCTGGACAATGGCCCTTAGGGCAGATTCTGGGATGTTGTCTTGGTTACGGTAAAGTGCTCCAAGCCTGGGGTGCAGCTTCTTGAGTATGGAGTCAACATGTGCAGAAAAGCTGAGCTGCTGATCAAGTAAGACCCTGAAGTATCTGAAGGAGGTACAGGCCTCAAGGGGCGTCCCTTCCAGGGTGTGGAATGTGAGCGGGGAGGGGAGCCTCGAAAGTTTCTGCCTTGTGCCAAAGGTTACTGAGACTGTTTTCTTGGCATTGAGGAAGAGTTGATTGGAGTGAAGCCAGTGCTGGACCATATTAAGTCCAGCTGCAATCTGGTCATAACCTCTGAGGCTGAAGGGCCAGAAGTATACAGCACAGTGTCATCTGCATATATGTGGATTGAGGTGTGTGGGCAGGCAGAATGCAGGTCATTCAGAAAGATGGAGAACAGGAGCAGGCCTAGGACTGAACCTTTCAGTACCCCTGTGGTGACAGGGAGGGGTGCCGAGGTGGAAGAACCGATGGATTGGGACCTGCCTGCAAGGTACAAGTGAAACCAACTGGTGACCCAGCTGCATAGGCCAGTGTTGGCGAGTTTGGTCAGGAGGAGTGAGTGGGAGACAGTGTCAAATGCCTTGGCCAGGTCAATGAAAATGGCAGCCATGATGTGGCCAGCATCCATCCCAGTGAGGATGGAGTCAGTGAGCCTGAGGAGGGAGGTAGTGGTGGAGTGGGATTTCCTAAAGCCAGACTGGAAGAGGGTGAAAAAGGAGGAGGAATCAAAAAAGGGTGATAGGTGACCGAGAACTAGAAGCTCTTGTAATTTTGCCAAGATTGGGAGTAGGGAGATGGGCCGGTAGTTGCTTGGGTTTGAGGCATCCCCAGCATTGGGAAGGGTCATTACGGTGGCATGTTTCCATTCAGAGAGGACTTCAGCAAGGGAGAAGGACAGGCTGAAAAGGGAGGCCAAGGATATGGCTATGGCAGGGGCTGAGTGGTGGAGCATTTTGGAGTTCAACCCAGTGGGACTTTTGCCCGTTTGGATTAAGGGAAATCAGTGCATTAAATACCTCATTCAGAGAGACCTGCAGGAAGGAGAAGCAGTGAGCTGAGGGTGTGGCACTGGCTGAGGTGGTAGAGGTGTTGTGCTGAGGAAGGAGAGGTGAGAACAAAAGGGTGGCATGGCTGTTTGTGAAGTGGGAGTTAAACAGCGTGGCCACTGCTGGGGGGTCAGCTATGATGGGACCACCTACCTGAAGGGAAGGAGTGGGTGGCTGCGATGGAGGGCTGAGAAGCGATTTTACCACTTTCCAGAAACTGGCTGGGTGATGGGAGGTGGAACTGAATGCAACTTTGAAATAGTTGGCTTTTGCTTGGCAGATTTTCCTAGTGCTGGCATTGCGTAATGCATGATATTGCTGGAGGTCAGCTGGTGAGCTGGAAGACTTAAAATATTTCCAGGCCTTGTCCCTGCTTCAGAGGAGGGCTAGGATTTCAGTTGAGATCCAATGGAGGTGAGCGCCTCTGACCCTAGTTTGCCTGAGGGGGGCATAATGATCCCAGACGGCAGTGAACTTGGTCTTAAAGAGCACCAGAGCCTCATCTAAGAAGGTGAATTGACTGATGCATGACCAGTCAGAATTGTCCAAATCATTAAGTTAAGAGGTGAGGTCCAGTGATTTGAATGATCTGGTCATAAGAATTCTGGGTGGGGGAGCTTTTGGTCTGTAGATTTTACTTGCCAAATAGATTCTGTGGTGGTTGCTAAGGGCATCTGGAAGGAGTCCTGAGGCTAGGATCCTATGAGGGTGTGAGGTGAGGTGAGGTGAGGGACCAGTCTAGCAGAGTGTGATTCAATGATTTGTGGTTTAATCAGGTGGGTTCTGAAATTAGTTGAGTTAGGTTAAAGGCAGTCACCTTGTTTGTGTTATGTTAAAGTTCCCAAGTATATGGAGCTCACCTCGCAGGTGTGTTGGTGTTGGGAGCTCAATAGGTACCGGCAATAAAAATTGGAATTGAGTGGGGAGGGAGGGAGAGTTTTACCATTAGAGTGTCAATGGACTCTGAAGGTGGGGATATGGCAACTGGGGAAAACTGGATGGTGGAGGCAATGTACATGGCTATGCCACCCCCTCTTTTACTCAACCGATCATGTCAGATGAGTGTGTATCTGGGTATAGCGAATTCAGTGTCCAGGTTGTGGGGTTTCAGCAAGATTTCAGAAATAATCAGAATGTCTAGTGTGAGGGACAGGGTGAGGGGCTGAAGCAGGGTTATTCTACATAGATGGCTACATATATTTAGATGAATTAGTTTTAAGCCTGAGGGGCGTTGAAGTGGTACAGAGGGGTTTGGGGCGTGGTGGTTAGCTCCAGAGTTTGGCTCAATATCACCTGCTAGGAGTAACAGTAGTGAGATCAGGAATTTGGTATTATGTGCAAGCCAAAGTAGCTTTCTGGTGGTGGCATAAGGCTTGGCAATAGCAGCTATTGGCCTACGAGCATGGGGCAGTAGGGCTAGGTGGCTAGTTTGGAAGCTGGGTAGGAGCACAGTGGGGTTGAGTGATAGTGTGTGAAAGTGGCAACCAGGGTGGGTGTCAGCTTTGGTAGCAGTGGTATTAATGTTTATTGGCAGCCTGATACATGGTGCCTGACAGTCCACCAAATCAGGGTAGGTAGACGGCGGGAGGGACACCCAAGGGATGAGGATAAATATAGTAGTTAAGTACAGTGGAAACATAGTGGAGAGGCAGTAGTGTGAGATTTAGCATTATTTTTCTTCTTTTTGTTTTGTTGTTAGTGTGGTGGTCACTATTGGTTGAAAGGTATAACCTGCAGATGGGGAAATAGGCTGATTGGTTTTATTGTAGCATGTGACCAGGCCTATATAAGCTATAGTTTCCCGGGGGGGGGGAGCTGATGCGGCGTCAGCGGGTTTAACTCTCTGCTGAGCTGCCGATGGTGGATGAAGCTGTACCTGCTTGCTTCCTGTGGGTGGGAGCAGCTCTCGGTTTGGGAAGAAGCTTGGACCTTGAACCTCCTGCACTGCTGTGGAGAGCTGGGGAGGAAGAGGAATAGGATTTTAAATAAGTAATAGTAAGGGAGGAGCTAAGCTGTACTGCAGCACTAATAATGCTTATCCAAGCTAGACTTTTGAGATGCACAACAGCATTTTACATATGTGCCTAGACTCTAAGAATTAATTCAGTAAAACAGCATTTAAACAGAGTTTACATCAGGAGTAGCACAGGTAAACTAACTGCTTGAAATTCATTCAGAATTTGATTTGGTGAGCAACACAAATGAATTTGGGCAGACAGACCCGAAAGCAATATACAGTAGCTAACATTTAAAGCACCCTGCTATATTTTTGTTTTGTTTTGTTTTGTTTTAAAGGCATACAGCAACTGAATAAAATTAAAGTGTCTGGCTGTGGGCTGAGAGTACTCTGAATTTAGTACAGGGAGCAGTGTGCAAAAACTATCTCCATTCATCTGCCGACTGGAACAAAGTTCAAATTCAAGTTTGGCGCCCAAACTCTTAGCTCTCTGCTGAGCTGCCGATTGGTCCTGGACTGCTAGAATGGGCCAATCAGTAGTTTTGGGGACCCTAAAATGGAGTCTGTGCCCAGGGGCCTTGTGGGAGTGAATTTCTGTAGGAATTGTAGTTTGAGACTTTGGCACCTAAATGCACCTGGAGGGGGAGCCCTTGCTTTGATAGACAGAAGGATCAACCAATTGAACCTTGCGGATCGAAAGGAAATCCCCAAGCTGCCTGCAGCAGTGAGGCAGAAGTAAGTTGGAGCTGGAAGAGTGAGCAGCTCCAATTCGAGGAGCTGCAGCCCCATGAGGTAGTGTGGGGACTTTGCAGGAAGGCTGAGTCTGGCCTGCCTGCCTTCAGCTCTCCCACATGGAGAGAGAAAAGAGAAGCTTTATTTCGGACTACGTCTCTGAGCCATTTTGTTGTGCCCCAATTAATGGGCATGATGAGCAGAAGAGTCAGTCTGAAGTTAGAGTTTAGAGAGTGAACAGCTCAAGAGATTTGAATAGCTGCTTCTGCATAGTTCGTGTGGGAGATTGGTGGAAAGGCTGAGTTTGGCCTATCTGCCTGCTGTCCCTCAAGAGGGAATCCTTTGAAAGGCTTAGTAATCAGACTGTATCTGAACTGGAGTGTGACAAAGCCACCGAACTGTAACCAGATTCAAACCTGAAGAAGACTGAAGATTTGCTGCATTCGATCGGCCTGTCAGGACATCCAGTTGCCACAGAATTCCTGATTTTGCTCAGAGACACTGATATTGCTGCCAGACTGCTAGCCACATTGTGTTATGGCGCTTGCTTTACTATAAATGTGCTGTTTGCTATTAGTGGGTCATGATTTGGTTCCCCACTGTTTAATTGTGCCACACTTGCTGGAAGCTGCATCCAGCCTTCCCAGACTGATATCCGAACTGTCTTACCTGGCCTAGGCCCTGCCACACTGGCCCAGCCAACTACTTCAGGTGCAGAGAACACCATCGATGAGAGACCTGCCTGGGGATCAGCCCTCTGTTCAACATCACGAACAGTAATGACACTGCTGTGAATTGTGTAGGCCCTGCTTCTCCTGGCAAACCAACAAGCCATCCTGCAGTCTTCCTTTCATCTGTCCTGTGTCCTGTACTGGGTAGCATGAGTAAACACCAGGGTAGCTCCCTGCAACAACAACTCAATCAAAGTGTGTCATCTGATTTAATTGTTTTGCCTAATCTTCATGAACTGAGCCTCCTGGCTCTGGATTACAAATTGTGTGTGGTTGTGCATGCCTTTTCTTTTCATCACAGGGCCCCAACCAGCTGCGACGCCGGCCTACCCCGGGCAACGTTCCATGCTAGCCCACCTCACTTCCAACTGGATAACCAGAGCGTGTGACTGTGCAGGGACTAAAAGCGCATGCATAATTGCCTGACTAGATAAATTTTAGAATCAGTCAACCTGATTACACCCCCCATTTGTTCAATTCCTGGGAATAAATCAGATCTAACTCTTTTTTCATTTAATCTGACTGTGGTTCCAGTTTGTACCAAAAGCACTGTACTGCTGTTATTTGCTGTGCCTAACCTTGTTTTACAGAGGTCTTCAGGGTTGAACTGGTGGAACCAGCCCTGCTGGTAGGTGCAAACAATGTGGGGATTTGTATGCTGAATAGGGGCTACTGCGAAAGTGTTTGTTGCATATTGTCTAGGCCACTAGAGGGGAAAGAGGGGGGGTTACAGTGTCCCGGAGGGCTGTACCCAAGTTAGCCTTGTTACAAACAACCCTGTCCTCCGGGTGGAGGCACCCGTTTCGCTACCCAAGCCCCTTAACCTGCAACTAGCCAAACAGGCAGGGGTAGTAGCCCTTGGAATAGTGCCACCTAGGGGTTACATATATTTAACAATACTCTGGCACTGTCTCTTTAACAGTTCCCAATAGAAGCAATACCTCTAGGGGTGACTGTTTACTCTTGAAAAAGTTCACATTTGAGTGAAACACATTGGGGGACAGATTGTGGTTACTGATGGAGGAGTGAAATTGCTGTATACTTGAATTGAATTGCTGCTACGAATATGCTGGATGTAAATAGATGAGCTTTTAAGAAGGAACAATTAGAAGCTAAATTTCATTCCTGATATCCAGGTCTGGACAGCACTTATTGGGATAATTACAGCACTATCTGTGAGTACAATGCAAGTTCATAGGCTGTGTTGGGCTTGAATGATTGTGTTTTGCAGGTGCCAGCTCTCCATTTTGTCCCTGCTTGTTTACTCTAGCTGAGGCACTGCTAGCTCCCAGGTGCAACCCATAAAATCATACCTCAGCTGCTGAACCTGAAAGTGGGTCAGCATGGGTTCTCACTTGAAAAATACACAGGGTACTCACACAGAATTGCCTCTTACTTCCACTAATGTAGTAATTCACACCACTCCTGTACAAACAGTCTCGAGTAACATGCTCCTGCAACACGTGCTGCTGCTAGCCCAGTGAATGGTGGAAGGAGGAAGCGAAGCACAGCAGGTACAGCACATGGGAGAGCATCGCTGCCTGAAGGATGTGTTACTTAAAACAAGTGCACCAATAGACCAAAGATACAGTGATCTTTTAAATGTAGACACAGTTTCAGCAATAGGACCCCTTAATGTGCGGCAAGCATTTAAGCAATTTGAGAGAACTGCCCAGAAATTAAAGCATTTACAGTGGGAAAAAATTAGCTTGTGTGCCTAGCTTGAGGTGGACTCTGTTCAATGGGAGCTGTGGGTTCTTAAAAGCCCCACATGTGGACAGAATAGAGTTGGCTTTGTGGATAAGTGGAGAGATATAGGCCACAGAGCTAGACGTGAATATTTGGAACTGATAATTAAAGAAAACTCGGTTATCCAGACAGAGTTCACTGATGAACCTACAGAGAAGGAGGCAGCAATTAATTAATTTAAAAGTGCTATACAGTTTGAGCAGTTGCAAGACAATGTCATAGATAACCTCAGGAGATATGAGGAAAAAACAAAGGCCATCAAACGTACTAAATTTGCTGTAGATGCCAGGGACTGTCAGAATGGGACAATCTACAACTGGAATAAACCTAATCTTAATCTGACAACCACTGTAACAAAATCCAATTTAAAAACCATTGCGAGTGTACTAGACTACAGAACAGACGCCAGTGGTGAAGAAAGTGCGGAATCAGAGAGAGAGAAGATTTTATAGGAGAGCAGGAGGAGGTGGAGATGCCTCCTCAGACCTTTTCTCCTACCACGATGCAGCGAGAGGATGAACAAGTACACCGGAGGAAGCAAACAAGGTGTGGGTGCAGAAACCGCAGACGTAAGAGGACGAGGAGCCAGAGGCAGGCCGTGGAGACGGAGGGGCCAATGGAGAGGGAAGGACAGCTACAACTAAATGTGGTTAAAATCTCTTCCTACACCCTCAGTGACATTAAGACTTCAGTACTAAACCAAGGGCTTTCTTTTACTCCCACCAACAGATCTGACACTTTGGAGAATATTATAGATCTCAATAAGATGGCAAGAAATCTGACGTTTAAAACCCTTCTTTTCTAAAAAGGAAAGTGATTCAGATAATACAACTGAGGTTAATGAGGTCAATGTTATCCAAAGTGTACCTGAAATTGATACATTTAAACCATGTTGTAAGTTTTGCCCCTCCTTGTCAGTTGATTTACAAAGTTTTTTGAAATGCTGTAATGATGATGTAAGGGAACTTGGTGAGAAATCCAGTGCTGGTATGTACTCTAACCTAAGCAATGCTGAAAGGCAGACAATTAAAGCACTAGGGGAGAACACTGACATTGCAATTAAGCCAGCTGACAAGGGGGGAGCAACTGTGATTCAGGACAGTGTTAAGTATAAGCAGGAGGTTTTAAGGCAGCTGGGGGACACCGACTATGATGAACATTTACCCTGCGACAAAACTATGTCCTTTAAAAAGAAAATTGATAGCTACCTGGCTTCTGCTAAAGAAAATAATTGGCTGCCCACACTGGTGGTTGAATTTCTTTCTGTTAAAGACCCTGTGAGAGCAGCTTTTTACTGCCTGCCCAAAATACACAAAGACATGGCAACCCAGTAGACCGATTGTATCGGGTATAAACTCTCTTACAAACTACTGGCCCAGTACGTGGACCATTTCTTAGGCCCACTGACTAGGAGCCTCCCTTCATATATTAAAGACAGTGGGGAGATTTTAAGAATATTGGAAGATATTGCAGTGGATGAAAACAGTCTGTTAGTAACTCTAGATGTGAACTCACTGTACTCCAACATACCTCACACTGAGGGGTTGGAAGCAATAAAATACTACCTAGATAGCAGGGAATGCACTAACCAGAACCTTAGGTTCAGTATGAGTTTTAACCAACAGCAGATAACCTTCCCCGACCTTATTGTAAAAAAGGATAGGGAAGGGGGATGTCACCACTGACCTGTACAGGAAGATCAATGACAGACATACACTCCTGCAAGCATCTACTGGCCACCCCCAACATGTTATCCAGGCCATCCCCAAGGGACAATTCAATAGAGTTAAAAGAAACTGTAGATCTGAAGAAACATACAGGGTTAGAGCAGATGAATTGGAAAATAGACTAAGGGAAAGAGGTTACCATGAGGATATCATAACAGGGGCAAGGGAGGAGGTGGACCAGATACCCAGAAGCAACCTTTTGGTTGAAAGGAATAGGGTACATGAGGTAGACCTACAGGTGTCATTTGTGTCCACCTTTAATCCCAGGTCAAGACAAGTGTCAGACATTTTGAAAAAACACTGGCATCTGGTACAAAAGGATAAGGGCCTTAAAAACCTTAATCTTGAAAGTCCCAGAATGGTATGCAGGAGGGGCAAGAATCTTAGGGATCACCTTGTTCACACAGTAAACTCAGCAGAGCACAACCCAAGACTTGGCTACAGAGAAAAGTGATTTGCTGCAGATGTGGCACCTGCAAGTTTTGCCCCTCAGTTACTGTACCTGACAAATTTCAAAACCCTGTGCCAGGCAGGGATGCAGATGTAAGGGGCTTCATTACCTGCTCCACATGTGGGGTGATTTATTTAGCCAAGTGTGAGTGTGGGTGCTTCTATACTGGCAATCAATCAAACTTTATTTAACCAGGCATAGACAACATTGAGCAAGCTTGTTTTCAAAGTGGTCCTGGACATAAATACAGAATGAGGGCAAAGAAAATAGGTAAGACAGGGAAAGGACATAGTACATTTGGAGGAATATTCAGGCCTATACATATGTAAATCACAAAGGATACATAAATGCGAGGTCATAACTAGTAGGCCAATACATACATAACTAACATCACTGTTAAGGTCATAATTAGTAACTTCAAGAGGTAAAAATTTAATACTTAGATAGTTGTCGGTAACAATCAGTTATAACAATAAGAAGAAAAGTATGCAAGGGGGGAGAGAAGGGGGGGAGAATGTAAAGGGGCAGAAGGTATATGGGGGAGGGGGAGAGAGAGAGACTAATAAATGCTAAATGCTCCCTCTTGGGGGAGATGACATAGGGTGGTTTACAGTGATATTGGAGTCATAGGCGATACTGGTGGTAAAATAGGAGCAGGTATGTAGATACATAGATACATAGACAGTGTCGGCAGATAAGGGCCTATGGCCCACCCAGTCTGCCCATTTGAGCTTGTAAGTTCAGTTTGTTTTCCTAGAACTCTGTTGCCCCTTACCCCTGACCTCCAGAATTCCTTTATGTCTATCCCATGCATTCTTAAATCCCATGATTGTTTCAGCCCCCACCACTTCCTCTGGCAGGGTGTTCCACTTGTCCACCACCCGTTCTGTGAAGAAATTCTTTCTCATGTTTCCTCTGAATCATCCTCCCTCCAGCTTCATCCCATGCCTCTAGTCCTGGAACATCTTTTCGCTTAAAAATAATGTTTCCTGCACCCTGTTCCTCCTGTAAGATACTTGTATGTCTCTATCATATCCCCTCTCTCCCTCCTCTCCTCCAGGGAGTACATGTTCAGTTCCTTCAACCTGTCTTCATAGGACTTGTGATGCAATCCATGCACCATCTTTGTTGCCCTCCTCTGAACCTTCTCTACCCTGTCTATGTCCTTACGTAGGTGTGGTCTCCAGAACTGTACACTGTACTCCAGGTGGGGCCTCACTAGTGTCTTGTATAGCATAGATACGGGAGGGGGGAAGGAGGGAGACAGCAGAGGAAAGAGGAGAGAGATTAATAAGTGCTAGGCACCCCCAAACATGGAGATAAGTGGGGTGGTAGCAGTGATGACAGATGCGGGAGCGATACAAGGGGCTACAGGTACCTGGTCACTTAGAGTAGCTACAGGTTTCCTTAAGGTATTTAGCTAATAGAACTTTGAGAGTGAATGGACCGGGTTAAGAATTTAAAAGTACTTTGCATAGCGTTCCATAAGAATGGGAGGGAAAAACTGATTGCAGCCACACCATGGGTTGTTTTTACTCTGGGTATCTGGTAGCAGAGTAAGGAGAAGCATCTCAATCCATAAGATCCCTTGGCACGTTCAAAGAAGTTTGAAATATAAGCAGGGAGTTTGTCAGGTAAGACTCTGGCGAACCAAAGAAGAGCGTTCCTTCTCCTCCTTGTAGAGAGCGATGACCATCTCAACTCTTGGTACAGTATACAGTACTGGGTGTGAGAGGGCAGGTTTAGGATAAACCTTATGGCCCAGTAGTAGATCGTGTCAAGTTTGCTGAGCACAGTAGAAGGGCAATGGATGTAAAGAAAGTCAGCATAGTCCAGAAAGGGTAGAAATGTGGATTGCACTAATCTCTTTCTATATTCTTTGGTAAGTAGGTGCTTAATTTGGTAGAACATGCCTAGTCGCTGCCTTAATTTTTTTTAAAACACATTTAGGCAGCACAGGAAGTTGAGCTTGTTATCCAGCCAGAACCCTAGGTATTTGAAGGTATCAACTATTTCAAGGGGTTCACCCAATATTGTTAGAATCATGTGCTTGTGTGTTGGTCCCGGTGCTGCCTTATGTGAAAAACTAAGAGAAGTTTTAAGTCCAGAATAGGTGAGCACCTTAGGGCTATAGAAGGTAATGATATAAAGAATATCCTAGCAATACATGTCCAGAAAAGTGGTGAGCACTCCAGACACAAGTTTAAATCTTGTCTGGATATTGAAAAATCTATTCCTCTAAAGAGATGGGGAGACTATGAAAATTTACTGCTAAAGAGGTAGCAGTACTGGATTTTTTCCCTCAGAGCTATGGAGAAAAAGGGACTCAATGACAAGATTGAAATCAGCCCATTCCTTAAGAAAAAGTAATGCACGTTTTGTTTTTTGGTCTATTGTTCTATATTTTGATTATGCACTGCTGCACAAATACGTAGGATACCCCTTGAAGCATTATTCTGTTTTGTAATCATAAGCAGAAAAAATGGGGGGGAAGCTTTAACTGTTGCCGTTCCATTTGATCACTAACCTTATGCTCCATTCTGTTTTTACAGATATGGCTTGTAACTTGCCCACTGATCTGGAAGGTCACATTTAAAAGAAGAGCAACATGTGCACAACAAGAACCCTGTCTTGAACTAAAATTGACCTGCAGAAGGACTTTTAGCATGTGCTTTTACTGCTTATAAGTTAATGTGCAATGAAACTTTTTTTAATTAACTTCATGTTGTGTGTAGTATGAAGCTGGGTATTTATTTGAACATGGCACTTTATGGAGTAGAAATATTGCACTCTGTCACACTGCTCCATTATAAATAAAATAATAGATGGGTTACTGTGTATTACAAGGCTGTAATTTCATCAAGAGTTTCTGGGGACATAGATAACCTCGAGAGCGAAGCTTGAGAGGTTTCTATGTCCCCAGAAACTCGAGATGAAATTTCAGCCGAGTAATACACAATAACCCATTTGTTATTTTTTGTAATATATGGATGAAGGAAGTTTGCGAGTTCTTACCTGTGGGATGTAGACTGTTGGATAGGCAATGGCTTGAAAGCTGTATCAGGAAATTGATTGAAGAGTTGAACATTTATTTGTAAGAGAATGACTTGGCAAATGTTGTAAATGTTTGTTGTCAAACGTGGAAAACATAACGTGTTTTTTTTTAAAAATAGATAGCCAATGATTGCGGCAAAAGAACGATTAACTGAGCTGAGAACTGAGTAATGCTTACGGTTGTGTTTTTACTGAGACTCCGAGTCTAAGTACATTACATATCTTCTTTTTTTGGTTTAGGAGACTTCTGGATGTTGATAGCAACATTTCCAAAAAAGTAGGAGTGGGAGCCAAAAATGTTGCCGGACGTCCGAGAAAATTGGGCACTTTTATTGGTGAGAGTCTGAGCTGCTGTCATTTCCTGTGCAACAGTGTGTACATCGGTAGTCGGTTCAGAGATGGATTTTAGAGATGCGGCTTGTGGCAGGGATCGGGAGGTGGAAGGCTGCTCGAATGCCAGGATTGAACACATTTTATTTTGCTTTGTTCCAGATAAGGTAGAGTAATTATTTATACTCTGAATACTTTTGTGTCCAGACAGCTGAGCGACATCAGTGGGTGGTATGTTTGAGTCTATGAGCATCAGTTGCTGTTTTTCTCGTAGAATGATTTGTGATTCTTTTTTCTGAGTGAAGACCTGCTGTTTGTTGAAGAAGCTTCATAATACCTCGGATCTTGTTCTCTCCTATAGTCATTGCTCTGTGCCAGTGGCTTGAGGGTTTGAGCTTTAGATTTAGAGCAAGGTAAAAGGGGGCTTCTGGTTTGTTCATCGCTGGGGGTCTCTTGGTAGCATATTTGTGGTAAGCAGCTACAACATCTCATTCTGGGTACTGTGTGTTTTGGTAGAGCCTGGGTGCCACTGGTCTGATATCTTGGATATTTGCTCCTGTTCTTGTTTTGGTGGCTCACTCTTGATATTCTAAGTATTCTTTGCCCTCTGTGTCTATGCCTGCCACACTGTCACCCAGCGCAGTTGGTACTGTTCGCTTGTTCGGAGTGCAAAGTGGAGGCCTATGTTAAAAAGTAAAATATGTAGGAGAGCAGTGGGAGTGTTGAGCTTGAGGGTGCCTGTGGTGTACAATTGGTTTATTTCAGTTTCAGTTAATGGCTGCGCTTGCTTAGGTCAATTCCCTATGCCCATTTTTTTCAGGTACTTTTGTTTGGCTATGAGTGTTCTGTGGGTCTGTTTGAAAGTTACTGTGGCACTTTGGAAGATTGAGTCTGGGTAATTTTTTTTTGTTAAATAATGGTCTATGCTGTCCAGAATTCCTCTGATTGTGCTAGGTTCGTATTCTGTACCATCCTTTTTTAAATTGAAATATGGAGTCGGCTAGGAAGGAGTCTAATTGTTCCATTTCAGTGTTTTCTAAAGAGCGTGACTCACCTATGGTCGTGAGGTAGTTGTTGAGCAGTTTCAAATCGAAGGCTGTTTTTTAACGTATTTTGATTTTCTTGCTCAGAGACAAATTGGAGCCTGGTTTCTGTTATTGTTTGTGGCTTTGATAGTGCCATGTTTGTGATTTTTACTGGTACAGTATATCGCCGAATAGTTGCGGGTGTTACTTTACCGCGAATCAGTTTTTCAAATTATTACAGCTGTGTGGTGATTAAGGTGGCTCATGGTGGGCGCGAGGTTGAAGGGTGCGCTTGTGCTGTGGTTCTGCAGTGATAATACTATCGTTCATTGGAACGATAGTATTATTAGAAGTGAAGTGTAGTATTATTGGGTCTGCAGAGTTCTGTGACATGTATTACAAGGATTTTTTTGGATCGTTTTCGGTGATATTATTTTGGAAATCCATATATTACAAAATATTTACTGATGTTGATGTATATACTGTATTGTATGCACTTTAGTACACAGTCATGTATACTTAACAATATTCAAGCACTGTCTCTTTAACAGATCCTAATATAAGCAAACAGTTCCTAATATAAGCAATACCACTAGGGGTGACTGTTTACTCTTGAAAAAGCTCACTTTTGAGTGAAACACATTGGGGACAGGTTGTGGTTACCGGTGGAGGAGTTCTTTAATGAAATTGCTGTACACTTGAATTGAATTGCTGCTACGAATATGCTGGATACAAATGGATGAACTTTTAAGAAGGAACAATTAAAAACTAAATTGTATTCCTGATATTCAGTTCTGGACAGCACTTATTGGGATAATTACAGCACTATCTGTGAGTACAGAACAAGTTCTTAGGCTGTGTTAGACCTGAATGACTGTGTTTTGCAGGTGTTGGCTCTCCATTTTGTCCATGCCTTAGTTTATGTCAGCTGATTTTCGGTATTACTTAGCTGATTTACTTTGACTGAGTTATCTTCATCACTTGTTTTACAACATGATATCCCCATGAAGGAAATGTGCTCTGTTGATTATAGCACTAAACAGTGAAACAGGGTTAGAGGTTCAAATCATGCCCCAGGCACTGGCTCATGGTGCCACCTAGAGCAAATCATATGTCTTCTGTGCTATAAAACTAAACAGATGTAGGGCCCTCTAAACTCAGAATATTGTATCTCAGCTAGAATAAATCATCCTGTAAGAGTTCAGAAAACTTGCAGATGCTGCCTTGTCAAGCACAAAACATCAAATTAGGCATGCTTATAGTTTGAATATTAATTGTCTGAATGTCGTCATTCTGTCTGAAGTATGATTCATTGGGGATGGGAATAATAAATAGGGTGAGAGGAACTCTCAAAACAGAATCCTTCTGCTCTTTTCTTTATTTTGAGAGTATCCGAGACCAAAATCTAATTCCAATCCAAGAACTTCAACTTCAGAATTTGAAATTTGTAATTAGGTTTTGAATTTCAGAATCTGAATCCAATCAGAATCTGATAGAATAGAATTTAGGATTTTCAGCAACTAAATCCAAAAATCATAAATCATAAATTTTGGGTTGGATTCTGATGTTTCTGAATCCACAAATCAGAATCCAGTCATCCCTTCTAATAGGTCTCCTTGCAAACCAGAGTTACAACAATTTGGTGAAGGGGTGCCCAGAGTAAATAAGGCTAGAGGACACTAGAGGGCCTGCCAGGGGATGAAAAGTGCTGGAGAAGGAGATGGGGCAGGAGAAGAAAGAGTAAAACACCTAGAGGTGGAGGGCAAGGGGCTGCTGGGTATTTATAGAGGTAATGGGTGTGGTCAACTGACTTCAGAACCACATGCATTAGCCTTTCAATTCTAAGTCTACCTGACTGATTTGTGTAAATGCTTCTGTACACTGTTTACTTTGGTCTTTCTCTGTCATCTCCACCCTAGAAGAGGTGCCTATCAGGGATAGGGCTAAATGACATGAGGGAGCTCAAAAACATCTGAGTGAGTGAGTGTGTCGGCCTGGTGGTGCTGAGGGTTGCAGCGCTGGACACCACACCTCATGCTACACCAGCAACCTGAGTTCGGGAGCAAGCTCAGGTGCCGGGGGTCGGCAGGGGCAGGTAGAGGATTGAGCACCCATTGGGCTGCTCTCTTCCCCGGAGGGGAGGGATGGGGATCACCTGGCATGCCAGTGGCTCCTGGTGGAGACGGGGGCACTGCAGCATGCAGGGCAGCATGTACTCAGCAAGGTTGATGCTTGGCAGGGTTGTCGTGAGCCATTGCATCAGGGCATGCACCAACATGGGAGGGGGGAGTGAGCACCAGAACATGGAAAAAGCCCAGTCTGTGGGGTAGCCAATGGCACCTGCCCCCATGCCCACGGCTGGGTCCATCCTGCCTGGCCTTCCAGGTTCCCCTGCCCAGGACCTCACCTACAGCTGGAGACTGACTGTAAAGAATGCCCAAGAGGAGAGGAAGCCCCACCCCAGAGGGGTTAAGTGGGGGGTGCCGACTGTGGGATGAGGAGGAGGAGGAGGAGGAGAGAAGGCACAGGTCAGATGACTTTAGGCAGGGCAGGAACAGGCAGGATGCCTGAGAGAGGCCCTGCAGACCGTGACTGGAGGGAAAAATAATTGAAAAAAAAACATCTGAGTGTCATTGAACCAAGAACATCCTCCATCTTGGAGAAGTAGACTAGTTGTACAAATGTGAGGACCCCCAGATAAAGGAAACCTCTGCGGTCCATGGGAAAAGGTAAACCCTCCCTCAGGACTCTAACTAGTTAATCTATATACAGTGAAGCTTGTTAGGATTAAACCTAATTCTGCAGTATGATGCAGTAGAGTTACTGTAGTAAACAATGTAATTTCAATGGGAATTAGTCTCTCTTGTCATGCAGGAAACTGTGACACTGCCAGGATGAAGCAAAGTGTCACAGTTTCCTGCATGACAAAAGGGACTAATTCCCATTGAAATTACATTGTTTACTGCTGTAACTCTGCTGCAGAATTGGGTTTAATTCTGGGGAGCTTCACGTACTTACCCATAGCCCTTATGATATGTGGTGGAACGTTCCTTGGAGGCAGAAGTAGTCGCTCCTTCTGAATGAATGTTCTAAAAAAAGAATGGGTTGAGGCCAAGTTGAGCTAGTAAGATTTTGATACAGTGCACAAAACAAATAGTAGTCATCACTTCACCAGACTCCATGGTCAGTAGTGGTCCATTTGAATTCTTCAGATGATCTTTTGATCATTTTTGATTTCATGGTTTTGGTTATGTTTATATGCAGCCCATGATGCTTTGCATTGTTGGGGCATGTGTGATTTTGTATTTATTCGAAACTTGGCTTCCCGGCCAAATGCTCTTTGGGGTAACGATTGCCTCAGTGCTTGCACACAGAGGTTATTTTGTCTTTTAAATTGTTTATTGTTTTAATTGGGTTCACCACAACATAACCCATATAGACCATTTTAGGGTAGCTGGTTCATTCCACTGGGGTGTCAGACAGATGAGGCATACTGATGAGTCCTGGAAGGATGAAACATGTGTCTATGTCTTCTGTTGGCACCCTTTGCAAACCGTGTGAGAGACCTTTCGGCACCATGCATTTCTGCTTAAAGTTGAACCAGCATAATATTCTGTGGTGATTTGCATATGCAGCCCATGATGTTTTGCATTGTTGGGGCAAGTGTGATTTTGTATTTATTTGAAACTTGGCTTCCCAGCAAAATGCCCTTTGTGGTAACCATTGCCTCAGTGCTTGCGCACAGAGGTTTTTTTTGTCTTTTAAATTGTTTATTGTTTTAATTGGTTTCACCACAACATAACCCAGATAGACCATCTTAGGGTAGCTGGTTCATTCCACTGGGGTGTCAGACAGATGAGGCATACTGATGAGTCCTGGTAGGATGAAACACATGTCTATGTCTTCTGTTGGTACCCTTTGCAAACTGTGTGAGAGACCTTTCGGCACCATACATTTCTGCTTAAAGTTGAACCAGCATAATATTCTGTGGTGATTTGCATATTTTATTTTCAGAGAATCAGAAATACCTTTGAGTCAAAGACTCCTTTACAAAGGTTCTACATCACATATAATTGGTGAGATGCACAAATACAAATACAAATTAGTGCAGATACAAATACAGTGATTGATTATTACAGAGTAAAATTATTTTACAACAGGAAAGTTAGGCTGACATTCATGAACTAGACCAGTTTGAGACAGTTTAAAGTAACTGGGAACTAACATCTCCAAGCTGGTGGAGGTAAGAGCTTTAAGCAGAGGCAAGCCAGTGGCCATTGTCGGTCTTAGGTGGACCAGGCACCAGTTCACGAGCAGTCACAGTCAGTTGAGGACCGAAGATGGGCCCTAAGGTGCATTTTGAAGTGACCAATTCTTTGATCAAAACGCAAGGAGGAGGGTAGGTTATTCATCCATAAGGGTGCCCTGTAGCAGAAGGATCTTTGGAATTGAGTTGTGCAACAGGAAGGGATGGAGACACGATGGATATCTGAGCTACGGGTATGTTTAACTTTAGGGTCCAAGGTGATTAAGTAAGTGAGTGCCACAGGGGCGAGGTCAAGGGTGATTTTTTTTGCTAAGAGACGTGTGGAATTTGATTCTATTGTCAAGGTTAAGCCAGTTGGTGTCCTTATAAAGCACACAAGTATGGGAAAGTCTATCACACCCTAGTAAAAGCCGAAAAGCCTTGTTTAGCTCAAGTCTAAGACTATCCAGGATTGATGGGTTTGCACCTCCAAAAGTCAGAAGGCCATAGTCTAGCAGGGAGAGAACCAAGGAGGAGATTGCAAGCTTTAGGGCCTCATGGGTAAGGCAATGTTTATAGTGGTACAAAAGCCCAAGCCTGATATTTAGGGCCTTGGATGAATGGTGTATATGCTCATGGTAGGTAAGGCCAGAGTCCAAAATGATGCCCAGGTACTTAAAGGAATGGACAAATTCCAGAGGGGTCTGGGACGCTGATAGTATTTGAGGAAAATAACGTATCCTGGAATTCTGCGGATGAGCGAAGAGCATACCTTTGTTTTTTTTTATAGTTAATAATAAGGTGTTGTGAGGCGAATCAGCTTTCGGCAGTGTTGAAAGAGTACTGAAGGGAGTGGTGGAGTTGAGAGGGGTCTGGACTAGAGGAGAAGATGACAGCATCATCTGCATATAGTAAAAGGCTGGAGGAGCAGGATGCAGGGAGGAAGTTTGGGAAGAGGCTGAAAAGAACGGGACCCAAAATAGACCCTTGTGGGACCCCTGAGAGGACAGGAGATTTGGAGGATAGGATATTCCCAATTTTGACTTGAAGGGTCCAGTTTGCAAGATAGTCTATGAACCATCCCACAGAATCCTGTGAGCGACTGAGGTTAAGCAAGGAGGTAAGGAGTAATTAATGATGGACGGTATCAAAGGCCTTAGTGAGGTCAATGAAGATCGCACCTCTGATGTGGCCTTTATCCAATGTAGTATGGATGTGTAATGTTAGCTCCAGCGAGGCCATAGTTGTGCTGTGACCTTTTCGGAAACCATGCTGTTGTTTGCAGAGTAGATCATATTTATTGAGGTGGTCAGTGAGCTGATCCGAAACTATCCTGTCCAAGGCCTTGGGGGGGAATATGGAGATAGGGTGGTAATTATTGGCAGATGAGCGGTCACCACCTTTGAATAAGGGCGTGATAGAGGTGTATTTCCAAATGGTAGGAAATTTGCCTAGTGAGGGGGAAAGGTTTAAAATGTGGGTGACAGGAGCCAGGACTTCATTAAGGGAGAGCATAAGAATCCTTAGATCAACGGAGTAGGCATTGGAGGAGGCGTGATTAAGGGCAGCAGTAAGGTATGGTTCAGCTGATTTGGGAGAAAGGCAGCAAAAATAAAAGGGGGGGACGAGGTGAGGCGATGGATAGCTAGGAGCATGTGGTCATAGAAGTTCGGGGGGACAACATGGCTAAGGTTGGAGAAAGCATCACTGAAAACAGCAGCAATTTGAGTGGGGTCAGAGGTCAAGGACCCATTTGACATGACTTGGGAGGGGACCAGGTTGGGGACCTTACCGCATATTTCTTTAATGTTGTTCCAGAACTTGCGGCCGGAGCCCCAGGAAGAGGTTAAGGCGGATTTAAAATAATCAGCTTTTGCCCTGCGAACGGCCCATGTGCACTTGTTCCGGGCCATTCTATAATTCTGTCTATCAAGGAGGCTGCCGGACTCAATGGAGAGATGCCATAGTGAGTCTCTGGTTCGCATTAATGACTTAAGCCTTTCAGTGAACCAAGGTACGTGATTGCCTTTGACCATTCTTTTCTTGAAATGTGCATAGAGGTCACAAATATTATTGAAGGACCTGGTAAATAGGTCCAAGGCACTGTCTAGGTTAACAGGACTGAAAATGAAGGACCAATCCATGACCCTGAGGTGCACTTTTAGATGTGCCAGTTTGCCAGGACCAAGCTTACGTTGCACAATTATTTTGGGAGGGGATCTTGGTATTTTGCAGGACCAGGAGCAGAGAACAGGAGAGTGGTCGCTGAGAGCATTTGGAAGTATGGAAACATTGGTGATCTTACCCGGGCGATTGGAGAAGATGAGGTCCAATAGTGAGGAGGATCCGGTACAAGGGTCCAGATGTGTGGGGGAAGTGACAAGTTGTGTTAGATCTTGGGCTGTAGCGAGATCAATGTGTGGGGTGGCATCCTGGCTTAGCCAATTGATGTTAAAGTCACCAAGTACAAGTAGTTCCGACTGGGAGGGTAATGTGTCCAGATAAGACAGTACTGCTTGGAAGGCTGAATTTTGGTCCCTTGGGAGAATGTAGACTGTAGTTATGTATAAGGGGTTTTGGGCCCTTCCCAGAGCAAGTTTGACAGTGAGGGCCTGTGTGCCAGTCCCCAATTGAGGGGAGTGGAGAAGTTGACCATGTAAGGTAACCTTAGTATAAAGGGCATCAGAGGTCAAGGACCCATTTGATATGACTTGGAAGGGGACTAGGTTGGGGACCTTACCGCATATTTCTTTAATGTTGTTACAGAACTTGTGGCCGGAGCCCCAGGACAAGGTTAAGGCGGATTTATAATAATCAGCTTTTGCCCTGCGAACAGCCCACGTGCACTTGTTCCGGGTCATTCTATAATTCTGTCTATCAAGGGGGCAGCTGGACTCGATGGAGAGATGCCATAGTGACCTCTGATGCAGGTCATGATGCTTTGCATTGTTGAGGCATGTGTGATTTTGTATTTATTTGAAACTTGGCTTCCCGGCCATATGCCCTTTGGGGTAACCATTGCCTCAGTGCTTACACACAGAGGTTTTTTTGTCTTTTAAATTGGTTATTGTTTTAATTGGTTTCACCACAACATAACCCAGATAGACCATCTTAGGGTAGCTGGTTCATTCCACTGGAGTGTCAGACAGACAAGGCATACTGATGAGTCCTGGTAGGATGAAACATGTGTCTATGTCTTCTGTTGGCACTCTTTGCAAACTGTGTGAGAGGCCTATCGGCACCATGCATTTCTGCTTAAAGTTGAACCAGCATAATATTCTGTGGTGATTTGCAAATGCAGCCCATGATGATTTGCATTGTTGGGGCATGTGTGATTTTGTATTTATTTGAAACTTGGCTTCCCGGCCAAATGCCCTTTGGGGTTGGGGTAACCATTGCCTCAGTGCTTGTGCACAGAGGTTTTTTTGTCTTTTAAATTGTTTATTGTTTTAATTGGGTTCACCACAACATAACCCAGATAGACCATCTGACCACAGAGGTTTTTTTGTTTCCTAGTTTCCTATATGTATATATATTTATATATATATATAGAGAGAGAGAGAGAACCCCAGAGCAAATGCACTGGGCAAGGGTTATCCTGAAGGATACTGGCCATAGAGCCAAATTTTAAAGAAAATACAAATTGCACATACCCCAATAATGCAAAGCATCATGGGAAGCATATGCAAATGTCCATGAATTAATTTGGACTTTAAGCAGAGCTGCAGGGTGCCAGAAGGCCTCACAATACAATCAGCAAAGACTGAGAGCAGCAGACACAGACATTTGTTTCATCCTCATTTGGACTCATCAGTGTGCCATATCTGTACCCCAGCCCAGGGAGAGATAGCCAGCCATCCTATAGGGGATTTTATTGATTTGGGTCATGGGCAGCCCAAAGAAGAGACAGAGAAGAGAACAACAAAAGAATGCCAGAGCAAATGCACTCCACTCTCTCTACTTTGGGCTGCCCATGACCCAAACCAATAAGATCCCTTATAGGGTGGCTGGCTATCTCTCCCTGGGCTGAGGTACAGATATGGTACACTGATGAGTCCAAATGAGGACAAAACACATGTCTGTGTCTGCTGTTCTCAGCCTCTGCTGATTGTATTGTGAGGCCATTTGGCACCATGCAATTCTGCTTAAAGTTGAGCCAATCCAAATTAATTAATGTGCATTGGGATATGTTTCCCATAATTTCAATCTCGACTGGTCCAGGCCACATTCCTCTCTCATTTCATCCATAACCAGCAAGGCCAACCTTGCTCAACTAATCCAGGGTCCTGCTCAAGTCACAGGCAAGGGCTTCTCTACCCTTTTAGATTGGATCTTGACCAATGGGAAGGAGAACTTCCCTAACAGGGTGTGCTTCCTGATGCTTTAAGTGATCACTGTCTGGTTTCTGTATCTGGGACTCTGCCCCTCCCTCCTTCACCCCCAAGCTTATATCCTTTCCTAATTTCTTCAACCTTAACTCCACTGCTTTCCTGTGCGATCTAAACCTGGTGGACTGGTCCCCTCTCCACATCACCAATGATATTAACTGTGCAACTTAGTATTTCAATGACACCCTTCTCTCACTTCAGAACTCACACATACCCATTACGATGCACAGGGAAAAAGGGAAGGTCACTAAATGGCTCAAGCGCCCCCTTCTTCAGCTGCTGAAATGAAGGGACAAACTCTGGTCGGTCTGGAAATCCACTTCAAATCAAGATGACTATGATGCCTACAGGTCACTGAGCAATGCTTGTAAAAAGGAGATACATTTCACTAAAAGCATGTACTGCCAGAACCTGCTAAGTGCCTCTGCTTCTAACCCCAAACAGTACTGGACTCAAATTAAGGAAATTCTTGGGAACAATAAGACTTTGACTCCAAATGATATGCTTGTAAATGATATCCATTGCAATAATCCTCACACTATAGATAATGCCTTCAAATCCCTCCTTTCCACTCTCCCCCCCACCGCCATCTCTCCCTGATACTCCCAGAGCCCCCCACTACAGCTGCTCCCTCACTGATGCTGGCCCCAGTCATATGCCAGGAAGTCCTTAAGTTGCTATGGACTATTCCAGCTCATGGCAGTGCTGGTCCTGACGAGATTGATCCAAGGATACTCAGACAGTTTGCCTCTCATCTTGCTGCACCAGTAACCAGGCTTTTCAATTTACCTATCTGCACATCCTCTGTTCCCATGGCCTGGAAATCAGCCAGAACTATTCTTGTGTTTAGAAAGGCGATGCTGAACTCCTGTCAAACTGTCGCCCCATTTCACTTTTGCCCGTGCTCAGAAGCTGCAGGAGAAAGCTGTGCATTGGCAGGTCTCTCAGTACCTATTCCACTCTAACCTACAATCCCTTTACAACATGGCTTTAGGACTGGACACAGCACTACTACTGCTCTCACCCACTTCATCAGCGATGTAAAGTGTAATATGGATAAAGACTTACTTACTGGGGCCGTGTTCATCGATCTCTCTAAAGCCTTTGACATGGCACATCATCCTCTTCTACTGGACAAACTTCATTCACTTGGCACCTCCATTTCTACCCTATCCTGGTTTGCTAGCTATCTTGAAAATCGCTCTCAGACCATCTCCTTTTGTAGGGTTCTCTCTGCACCTGACCCGATCACGCCTGGCATCCCTCAGGGCTCTATTCTTGGACCCCTACTCTTCTCTCTTTTTCTTAATCATATCCCCAAACCTCCCTCACTCTGCAATACTATCATGTATGCTGATAACCTTGTACTCTACTCTGCGTCTAAGTCCATTACCGACCTTAGCCAACAGTTATCCCCTGCCTTTCAATGCCTCCAATCCTGGATTTTCTCCAACTCCCAAATCCTGAGCCTGGCTAAGACCCAGGCCATGCTTTTTGGGCCCTCTAGATGGGTATCGACTCTGGCCCCCGTGCTTTTGGTCCAGGACTGTGATGGGTCCCCTGTCTCTAACACTCTGTCTTTCAAATACCTGGGGGTGATGCTTGACCCGGCTCTTGATTTTACCGCGCATGTTAATGAGGTCTGGTTCCAAGTCAGTTCTAAGATTGGTGTGGCCTACAGAGTTTGCCACTCACTTACTCTGGCTTCCAGGATCTCTGTTGCGAGAGGGGTGCTGCTTCCGCAACTGCTATATGCTCTCACTGTCCTCTCTCATGCCAACACTACTGTTCTCCGTAAATGGGACATCACGTACAATGATATCTGCAGATTCACCTTATCTGTCCTACACCTGACACACCACTGCCAACTTTATTCTGCCTTGAATTGGTTGCCTCCCAATTCCCTGAGGTCATATGCACTTGGTTATTTTATTGACTCTCTAACCAAAATGCCTCGCCCTATGGCTCTTGGTGCCATGCTAACCCCTGTCGCTCACTCACATGCCCTCAGGTCCTACACCTCCCCCTTGCTTGCTGTTAAGCCCTGCTCCACTAAAATGGGCGAGCAAGCATTCTCCTATTTTGCCCCGCATTTTTGGTACTCACACCCCCCTGCTGTAAAGAACTCCCCATCCCATCTAGCTTTCAAGCATGCTCTTTTTTCTGACCTTAATGCCCCTGGCTGCTGTGACTGCACTTAGTGCTGGGGGGCCTGTGGCATGTCCTCTATCTACTCTTCTGCTTATTCTCTGCTTCTATAATCTTGAATGTGAATCTACTTGGCTCCTGTGGTACTACCTTGGAAAACCGACTTGGAAAACTGTTTAGTTACTGTAGGAATTTGTATGTAAATGCTATCTGAAGTATTCTATATGTGTATTTTTTAATCTGTGTTACTACCATTTAAGAAGAGTGTTCTGTTAGTATTCTGCGCTGTTTTATTACCTCATTGTAGTCTTAAATATTTTGGATGTATTACTTTACTGTATTCTCCTGGGTCATGCCTGAAAATAGGCAGGCTTCTTTGTCTAGTGCACTTACCCGGTCATCAAAAGCTAATAAATAAATTAATTAATAAATTGGGGTATGTGCAATTTGTGTTATATATAGTATTTTCCAGGCTAAAGAGAAAATCAATAGTCTATTAGAAATAACTGGTAATAAGTACAAGGAAACTATAGTTTTTGAGGAAAAAAATTATGAATAAATTGAAAAAAATTGAAGGTAGGTAAATCACTGGGATGGTCTACATCCACGGGTCTTGAGGGAATTGGCTGCAGAACTAGCAGGCCCCTTGACTGTGCTGTTCAAGGAATCATTAGACAGTGGTGATATTCCAAATACCTGGAGTATAGTGAATGTGACATCTATTTTTAAGAAATGAGCAAAGACAGACTACAAAAACTACAAACCCATTAGCTTAACCTGCATAACTAGTAAAATCAAGGAGGAATATATACAAGAATATTTGGACAAACATATGTAGGAAAAGGGTTATGTAGATATAGCACAACATGGGTTTACACCTAAAAGATCTTGTCAAAATCTCATTCAATTCTTTGAACAGATCAGTAAGGTGCTGGAGGAGGGTTTGCTGGTTGATGTGATCTATCTAGACTTCTCAAAGGCTATAGATTTGGTGCCCACATGGAACTGATAAATAGACTTGGGGAATTAAAGGTGGACACACTTGCAATTAGGTGGATCACAGCTTGGTTAAATAGTAGAAAACAATGAGTATGCATAAGGGGATTCATGTCTAAATGGGGTGAGGTGACTAGTGGGGCACCCCAGGGTACTGTCCTGGGCCCAACATTGTTCAACCTGTTTGTGTCATCACTGCAAACATCAAAAAAATCATGGATAAGCAAGTCTGCAGATGAATGTGAGATATGAGCTACAGTTAATAGCACACAAGATATTTATAACTTTCAGGGGGACTTGGAGAACTGCACTGAATTGATATATCAGTTTTTACAGCAGAAACTGTTTTTTAAATAGCAGTTCACATTCTATTATAGCTCTAGCTATCCAGGCTTTTTATTTACCTTAGTAGGTGTTTCTGATTTACATGTCCCTGCTAAGAACCATTTTAGAACTGTATGATGTAGTAGCCCTGTTCTACTCTCCTACTGTTGGCACAATGCATTTATGTTCTGCTATAGAACTCTAAAGTTGTTTGGGGCATAAACTACATGATACAGTTCTAAAATAATACTTGCCACAAGATTTTAAAACAGAAACACCTAAGGTTACTAAAAGGGCTGTATAGATGAAACAATAATAACATTTTAACCAGTACTTAAAAAAGTACACCTTCTTTTGAGAAACTGACTTACCGGTTCAGCACAGTTCTCCTTTAAACAAAATAGGTAAATAGGCAACTGAGCATAAAATGTGTTTCCACAGTAGTAAATGCAGCATTATGCATTTTGGAAGGAAAAACATGCTTGCAAAATATTCATTCAATGGGAACAACCTCAAATGCACAGAAAGTGAAAAAGACTTGGGCATACTTGTTACAATTGACCTGTCATTTAAACATCATAGTATAGAGGTCACAGAGAGAGCCAACAAGATGATGAACTGCATACTCTGGAACATTTGCAGTAGGGAAGGCTCTATATTAATGCCACTGTATGGACTCCTGGTCAGGCCCCTAGTGGAGTACTGCACTCAGTTTTGGAGACCCTACCATAGGGGGGATGTTGGGCATCTAGAGAGAGTCCAAAGGAGGGCAACAAAAAAAGTGAACAAGTTAAAACATCTAATTTAGGAGAAGAGATTTCAAGAACTGGGATTATATACTTTAGAATACTGCCACTTTAGGGTGATCTTTTGCTTGTGTATACACCTTTTATAAACGAGAACCTATGGGAGTGTCTGGGATTAGATGTGAGGGTCTCCAACAGAAACAGCAGAGTTCACAGCTACCAGCTGAGGGGTGAGAACTACAGGACAAACGAAAGAGGGGCCTGGATAAATCAGCGGGTGGTTGTCCATTGGAATAGACTCCCTGTGGAGGAAGTAAAAAGCGATACCATTACTACATTAAAAAAAAAATAGATATACATTTAGGTAGAACCTCTTCCCGTTGAAAAATGGCAAGTCTACTTGGCGAAAGCGATTGGCTTGTACTCCAACCTATGAAACCTATAACGAAGCATGGTGTCCAGTGAGTTTGAGACATTGTATAGCATCATCAAGTTGTGCTTTTGAGAGAAAAGGCCTTTGAAGGTATTAGGAAAGTGATGCTGGGCTTGGTTGACAGGCGGGGAGCTGGCACATACTGTAGATGGTAAGCAGCACTGATATTGGAATGGAGGATGGGTGTGCATCAGCTGGAGAGGCGCACAGGGAATGAGAAGATTGATCAGACAAGTGCCAGAACAATAGGTCAGTTAGGTTTTGTTTCTTAGCGAATGTTGCAACTGCAAGTGGAACACCTTGAAGCACATCATCAGTTTAGAACAGTCCATTCCTTGGGGGAGCTCTTCAGTCTGAATAATATTCCTGATCTCGAAGGAGACGAGTCTTGAATGACTAAACACTGGATCTAATGGTTCTGGACAAGAATGGTGGATGGATATAGGTCAGAAGGTCACTGTGGCTGGAAGGAAATATGACATGGTTTTCAGGGAGCGGATGAGTGGGCACAGTGAGAGGCTTCACTTCAGGAGGAAACTGATGACCAGGTATCACCCAGTTTGTGTGTGCCCCAGGAAAAGGACCTGATTCCTGACTGAATCTTAGGCTAGGCACACAGCAAAAGGTTACTGTTCTATACAGCTGTTACTTAAGCAATAAGCCACAAGGGGGTGTGGGTTATCGGGGGATTTACCATGGCTGGAGTGGTTTGCCCATGAGGCACAGCCGAGTGGGTAAATCCATGCCAGCTGTGGTAACTCGATAACCCACACCCTGAGTGGCTTATTGTATTATACAATGGTCCACTTTTTTGGGAGGTGAGAAAAAAAAAACTGAAAATGGGTTTTATTTTAAATAAATAATTATTATTATATTTTATTACTGCACCACAAAAAAAATAATTCCTTGTTGGTAGGAAGACTGCTGTCTGTGCTCTCACCCCACACACACTATGTGCCCCAACTATCTGATTATACTAATGCTACTACTGCTGTGGTCTAGTCATAAGTTAACAAAAAAAAAAAAAATACGGCCGCGATGGATTAGGCTGTACAGATGAGCAACTGTCCAACAAAATGTTTTATTTTACATTTTTCCTCACTTTTTTGGGCCATTTTGAGATGCATACAGACCCGGTACAGCACAAAGTTTTTGTTCATTTATTAATGGAATATGAGGCAGGGCAGTGATGAGCCGGAGAGAGTGTAGTGCTCATGACAGTGAGGGAGTGCGGACGATGTGAAACTGAGCTGCTAGTCATTGCAGTTCAAAGACAGAGAGAGAGAGAGAGACCTTCTCTCTTCATAGGCAGACAGTGAAAAAACTGACATTCAGATGAATGATTAAATGGAGACTGTGAGAAGCTGTGAAGGGCCACCCCATGCTTCCGGGTTTACTGTCACATTAGCGGTTCCAGTTTACAGTGCCTATTGTGGTAGGAAGAAACTGTTTTATGTCTGGTGATTTTTGTGATTAGGATATCAGGTATTTTTTATTACTTACAGAGGGCATTTATTGTTGACACTGAGGTGCGATTCATGGGGACAGAGAAGTGAGCCGATGAAAAGGTGAAGCGGGTGCACTGTCTGACTTTTCAATGAGATACGGTTATTTAAAAAAAGGGAGAGGGAGGTTGGGTAGGTGTACTGAGTTTGACTGTTGTGATCGAGCTGATTGAAACTGCAGTGGTTGTTTGAATCTCCCGCTTTGGCATCACGCTTTAGCAGGAAACAAGATGGCGGTCAGAGTTCCGCAATTTTGCCATCAGATTGCTTTTTTCCAAGATGCGGCTGGCTGGCACCTTTTGCTGTGATTATCAGAGGATTTACAATGGTGGTAAGGTGCCCGTCAGTCATTTTCATTGGTTGTTGTCCAAGGTCCATGTCCATGATATATAACTACCATTATGACACTCTATCCCAAAGGCTCAGGGGATGAATATGGCAGTCAAAGCATTCTGTGCAAATCTGAATGGAGCAGGATTTACCCTGAGGTCGGATAGTGCAGCTGAAGAATGGCAAGATGGAGAAAACCCTGGATTCTGCATCTTTTGGAACAGCATGGTTCTGAGGGGAGTGATGTTGCCTTGAGACACTGAGTCAGGTGACTTTGGAGCCCTATGCTATGTGTAGAGGCAGAAGAAATCCAAGGGAGACAGAAGAGCTCAGTGAATTATAAGTTGTAACAGTGCTTCATACTATCTTACATCCTGCAAAAATCAGACTGTATATGTTAAAGTATCCATAGTACTGACTGAGCAGTTGCAGGCAAGTGGGCTTGTATGGATGCAGTCATAAAGCCTGATGGCATGGAGGTGGAAAATGATCGACAAATGAATGCTGAAAGGAAAAACTGATATCAATGGTATGACTGAAAAGGGACTGAAAATATGAATGCATTTGGAGACCAAAATCATGCAGTACTCTAGATTTGTACAGACCTAGGTCTTGACAAAGAATTAGGGAAATGTGAAACGTTGACGCAGCCTCCACTTGTATGTGTGTATGGGGGGGTGCTTCTATGTTGTATAGTACCTGCACAATGTGTACTTTTAAGTCTCTTTTAAAATAAAACTACTTCTTTAGAGTATCCTAGTAGTGGATTCTTTGGTATGGTTCCTAGATTTGTAGCCAATTTTTCTGCTCCTGGTTCTATTAGATGCCAGGAATGTGTTGCCCTTGGGTAAAGAAAAAGTCATTTTCTAGGTCATGAAGCAGTTGCTTTTAATTTTTTTGTCATGACCCCTTAAGGTTTGGTTATGAAGTGGAAATTCAAGGTTCATGCTTATCCAAAGTTCACAGTCCCTAACAATGTCAAATAATAAAAAAAGATCTCCCCTGATTCTCCTCCTGTCCAAACTCACCATGCTGAAGTTCTCTAGTCTCTTCTGGTATGCCGTGTTTTCTAGATACAAACAGATTTTGTGAATCACTATGGAAGTAGATCATTTTCTGAGTTTTTAGAATGTGTGATGAGGCTTTATGGATTGATACCAACATTCTGTCATCTTTGTGTAGCTGCTGTTGTGTATGTATAGGATTCAGTGGGAGACACTAGGAACTTATTTTGGTATGATTGGCAGGGATAAAGTGGGGTTAGACAGACTGGATGGACCACTGAGCCTTTTTCTGCCATCATATTCTGTGTTTCTATAATTACAATATAGCAGGGGACCAGATAAATATTTATTCACAATTTGTGGACAAAAAAGCATATTGAAGCAGAACTCATTTCTGACCTGGGAGTGGTTACATAGGAATGAAAGTAGAGATGACAAACTATTGATACAAAGTTAAAGAAGATATAAAAAGAATATTTAGCAGTAAAAAATATACAGTATATACAAGCATTGTAAAAACAAGCAAGAACATACCCATAATGTACAAGTAAAAATGAAACAAGAGGAAGGCAAGGGTTTTGGTTTCTTAAAGCAGCACTCAACAGGCCAAGAGTTGTATGTATACAGCAGTCTCTCTCAGTTGAAAACTCAAGTTATAAGAAAAATGGTAAATCAAAGCACCAATGGACTAAAGGTGCCAGAGAAGGTCCATGTGAAATAATTATGTGGCCAGATAGAAAGCTGACAAGGTTTCCTGGCAATGAAAAGGAAAATGGTTTGTGGATGTGGTGTGAGACATAGCATCAATCAATTGTAGTAGGAAAGTAAAATGTTTCTGCTGTGGAAATCAAACCAAGGCCCCCTACCTCTGCTGCTTGGTAGCCTGTAGATTACCACTGTACCATGCTTCCTATGGAGGAACTGTATGCTGTGGCACAGGACATCCAGCACTGAATGCAGACCGCCCCCCCCCCACACACACACACACAGATGCAGTGAATTTTTATAATAAACAATATGTCTATCTGAAGTGATGTTTCCCATGTTGCATTTAAACCTCATAGTCTGAGCTGGAACTCTTTGAGTTCTCAGCAATACAGAATGTCAAACCTTGCTGAAAGTCTATCATTAAAATAACAAATTACATCTAACAATATCTCTCACAGTACATATATTGTGGTGAGAAAGACAAAAGATCCACTCTGTGGGTTGAACTCGGGCCCTCTACCTACTGGTATTCTGTAGCAATACCACTGTACTAAACTTCCTAGACAGGAGATGCTTACTGTGGCAAAGAAAATCCAGTACTAAGTATAGACCCCCAACCCCCAGTTGCAGTGAATTTTCATAACGAGCATTGTGTCTATTTGAAGCAATGTTTCCTCAGTTGCATTTAAACCTCAAAGTCTGAGCTGGAACATTTCAAGTTATCAGCAATATAGAATGACAAACCTTGCTAAAAGTCTATCACTAACATCAGTAATAAAATCTAACAATTTCTCTCATACTACAAACATTGTAGTGAGAAAGAAAAAAAATGGTCCACTCTGGGGATTGGACCCAATACCCCTACCTTCTACTTCTTGATAGTGTGTAACTCTACCAATGTACTAAGCTTCCTATACAGGAGATGCATGCCGTGGCAAAGGACACAGTAGTGAGTTCAGACCTCCCTTACACAGCTGTAGTTAACGTTCATAATTAGTTAGTTAAAATGTTATTTTTAAACAGGATAAAACTTTAGGTCCAAAATAGGGCCTATCTACGAAGTTGTCCAGTCTGCCTATTTGAAGAAGTGTTTCCTAAGTTGCATTTAAAGCTCAAAGTCTAAATTGTAACTGTGCAAGTTATTAGCAGTATAGAACTTCAAACCTTGTTGAAAATATATCACAATCATCAGCAATAATATCTAGCAATTTCTCTCATACTACATAAATTGTAGTGAGAAAGAAAAACATGTTTTACACTGGAGATTGAACCCAGGCTTGTTTAGGTTTGAAACTCTATGCTAAGACCAAAAAGCCTGTCACTGACATCATCAATGACATCACACAGTCAAATTACTCACATTGAATGTACCTTTGAACTTAATTAAATGCAAAAAAAAGAGTATGCAATACCACAATAGATGCTTACATCTATGCTGTTGGCACCAAAAAATGAGTCACACTGCAGGAGTCACTCACAGAGGTACTGAAAGGGTTGGTGTACAAGCCATCATAGTGGAGCAGCCAGTGCAGAAGCCAGTATCTGAGATTAGCAAAAAAGTGGTGAAGAAGGAAATGCAGAAAGCACAAAAAGCATGTGATCCAGATAATAAGTCAGTATGGTTACCGTCAGCAACAGTTAAGGGGAGGATCTTTAGGGTGTGGGTGGTGTACAGGCCACCAAACCAGACAGAAGATATGAATAAAGCACAGTGGGAAGAAATGAGGTAAACATTTGCCAAGGGGGAGATAGTAGTGATGGGAGTCTTCAGTCTACCAGATATGGACCAGGAAATTGTGTCTGCCAGAAGTGCATGGAGCCAGGCACTAGTAGAGGTAATGCAAGAGTGCCTATTAATCCAGTGGGTGAGGGAACTTACCAGCAAAGGGGCTATGCTGGACAGTGCTCTCCAACTAGGATGGCGTACAAGAGGTCAGCGTTGAGGAGCCCCTCGGGACCAACAACCACAACTCAGTGTAGTTTTGCATCATAGTGGAAACCCAATTACCAAATTGAAGGACAATGGTCCTGCATCTCAGAAAAGCAAATTCTGAAAGTTGGGACATTAAAACAAAATAAACTTGTGGGGGTGAGGGAAATGGAGATGGTTGAGGCCAAGCAGGAAATTATAAAGCAAGGAACTGTGGAAGCAACTAGCTCCTGTTAGAGGCAGGTAGAAATGAGAAGAAAAAACACAAAATATCACTTCAGTTCTCAAGAGAAGTGGTGAAAGCAATAAAGATAAAGATGGCAGCTTTTAGGAAGTACAGGGGGACCAGCAAATGGGAAACAGGGAACTCTATGTGTACGAGAAAGCAAAGAAAGCTCACAAAGTGACAACTAAAGTGAAGGTGGAGGTCAAGCTGAAAACAGCAGAGTGCATAAATAACGGAGACAAAACATCCTTCCACTATATCAAGGAACAGCTGAAGACAAAGGGAGGAATCATCAGATTGAACAAAGGAGGGGAAATGGAGCAAGATGTTAAGAAGGCAGATATTCTTAACAAATACTTCTGTTCCATCTTCCTGAAGGAGGAGGAGGAGGGACCACTTCCAGAATGTGGGATTCCAGCTGGTGGAAGGGAACATGGATCAGAATTGGTAGGAACAGCAGTGGAGATAGTACTCAAAGGGCTAGAGACCCTGAAGGTGGGCAAGTCACCAGGTCCAGATGGTCTGCACCCTAGGGTGTTAAGGAAGATTGTCTGGGTCCTAGTGAACCACTAACTGACCTCTTTCATTTCTCCACAGAGACTGGTGTGGTTCTAGTGGCGTGAAAGGATGCCAATGTGGTTCCACTGTATAAGAGTGGGAGTAGAGAAGACCCAGTGAGCTACAAACCTATCGGCCAGATCTTGATCCTGAGAAAACTGATAGAAAACAATATAAAAGAGCATATAGTGGAATGGCTGGAGGCCAACTGCAACTGGCTGAAAAACAAAGGGCTGCATGTGTTCCTATCAGGCAGATCATGCCAGATAAACTTGTTGGACTTCTTTGATTTGAGTCACAAAGGTAGTTGATAAGGTCCAATCAGTAAACATACTGTACTGTATCTGGACTTTAACAAGGCCTTCAACTTTGTTGTGTATAGGAGACTTGTGATAAAGCTCAGGGATCTGGGGATTGGAGACAAATTGACTAAGTGGATTAGTAACTAGCTGTGGGTGAGAACTTAGAGGGTAGTTTTCAATGGGGAATACTCAGAGATTAGAGAGTTCACTAGTGGGGGGTAACACAGGAGTTAGTCCTAGGGCAGGCCTTTTTCAGTATACTCATCTGCTTTATAGGGGAGGGAATTCAGGGTAAAATCAGTATCTTTGCCGAAGATACCAAAATCGGTGGCAGAGTAGATACAATGGAGGGAATATGGGAAGTAAAAATCAATCTGGGCAGACTGGAAAAGTAGTCCAAGATATAGCATCTCAAATTTCATGCCAAAAAGTGGAAAGTCATGAACACTAGCAAAAGAAATCCAAAAACAGGGAACTGGTTTGGGGGAGTGAGGTTGGCGCATCATTGGCAAAAAGGGATCTGAGGATCATTACAGTGACAAATAGTCCCATGCCCCGTGCCAGAAAACTGCAGGGAATGCAAATGGGATGTTGGGCTGCATAGGGATAAGGTTCACTAACAAAAGAAAGAAGGTGATTCTGCCCTTTTACAGATCCTTGGTGAGACCTCACCTGTGTGCAGTTCTGGAACCCACACCTGAAGAAGGACAGGGACATCTTGTGAGCTTTTCAGAGGTGGGACACAAAGAGGATTCAGGGGCAGCAGGGGAAGATATATGAGAAAGAGTGGGAGAGTGTCAATATGTACACACCAGATGCCAGGAGGAAGAGGGCAGACATGAGAGAGACTTTAAAGTATCTAGGGGGTATTAATAAAGTGGACAGTAGTGCACTGTTTACAATACGTGAGAGCAAGGTAACAAGAAGCCAATGATAGAAATTGCTGAAGGAGAAGCTTCTGGAAGAATGTAAAAGAGTTTTTCTTTACAGAAAGGTTGGTGGAGAAGTGAAATGCCTTGCCAAAAGAAGTAGTTGGAAGAAGTCCACCTCCAGCTTCAAACACAAGTTAGATAGGCATAGGGAAATGGTCTAAACCAGAAGAGGGAGGGAAAGCAGTTGAGGGACAGGGATGAGTGGACTACAGAAGAGGTTGTCAAAATATAGTAAGGGCTACCTGTAGACTAGCTCCAGTGCAGCATTATACTTGGTGTGGATGCAACCAGGTACTGGGAAGAGTCGACTGCAATTGGGCCTTTTTCCACCATCAATATGTATGTTTAGCCAGAGGGCTGTAAAGACAGAAATCTGAGTTTATTACAGAAGTACTTTTGTATAGAAATGGTATTTCCCTTAGCAGCTACAACTGGCATATCATTTTATGCAGTCATTCTCCTCTACATAAGAGTGGTGATTAAATGTAACTGTTTGGTACTTGAACATCTGAATTCACTTTGAGTGTCAACTATGCCTTATGCCTGCTGTCATTTACATGAATAAAGGAACACCAAGACTCTGCAGATGGTGCAGACATTAACATTTTTGTAATTGTTATTGCAACTAGTAGTGCCTGGTACATGGCTAGGTTAAATTCAAATCCTCCTTGAGCCCAAATACAGGAACAATGGGAATCTCAATGCAACATGGGGAGTCAATAGGAGCCCCAAGCCTATCTCACAGAAAGAGTGGGGGACATGTGGAACGAGCTGTCAGGGGAAGTGGTACAGGTCAGCTCAGTGAACAGCTTTAAACAGGGATGCAATAGACATATGGGATTAGTTACAAAAGGGTTGACAGAAACAAAAGGGTGGCCACTAAGGCCAGTGTAAAGTACTTAGGTAGGGCTGGCACACTGGTTGGTCAATTGGCCTTTTTCTGCTGTCATTATCTAAATATCTATGTTCCTGTCCTCAGATCCAGGTTTCCACATATTATACAATACAAATGCATTTTGGTGTGCCACCCCTCCTTGAGAGCCATGTAGCACTGCTTAAAAATCACATAGACTGGGGTGGGGGCTTATCATCTCTGTCTCTGCATTATGAACTAGCATTGTGTCACTTATGGAGACCCATTGGAACTGGCAGGTAGCACACTGCTGGGGTGGGAGTGGAGAGACTTGTCTCAGAAACATAAAAACACAGAAACATACATAGATGATAGCAAAAGAAGACCAAGATCCTTCTAGTTTGCACATTTGCTACCTAGAGTTTCTGCAAATCGCTTGCTAGAGCTCCTGTGCAATGCAGTTTCACTAGACCTTTATATATGTCCCATGCTGCTTGAAGTCAGTCATTCTGGCCTTCTCACACCACCTCAGTACCATGGATTGATTCTGTGTTACATTGCTGGGGGAGTGGGGATGGAGGACTGTCTCTGTGCAGTGGACGTGCTTTGCATCATGGATGGAGCCCCGAGGGACTAGCAGGTAGTACATTGCTGTGGGAGGTGAGGAAATGGAGGCTAGAAGGAGGGATTTCTCAGCATTATTGAAATTTATGTCACTTTTTGGGGGTTGAGAGAGGAGTGTCTCAGCACAAAGTAGTAGCTCCATGTGACAAGCAGATAACCAACCATGCTAGAAGGTAGCACTTTGTTGGGGGCATAGAGAGAAGGACTCCAGAAAGGTGGAGCATTACAAGCCTGGCATTTTTCCCCTCCTTGCCAGCTGACCAAGGAACCGTATTGGCATTGGCTGTGATTGTAGCCCCTCACACGTCTCCAAGCCAGAAGAAGGGTGGAGAAACCTCCTGGCAAAGAGGCAGCATGCCGTGAAGCACTGGGGCATGTTTCCTGGCAGTTTTTTCAATATTAAACTTGACATTTGTACTTAATGTTCATGGTATTTTTTTATGTTTACTAGCGTATTGCCTTTACAGAAGCAGCACCGTATTTGGAAGTACTTGGATTTTGAGTGTTCTCTCCATGGGGAGCAAACTTGACCATAGGGAAAGAAGGGAAGAAAGGAACACAACAATTGGAAAACAAAAAAAAATATTAAACACAAACTACCAGGGACTCAGTTTCCCCACCAGTCCTTTAATCAATCAATCAATCAAACTTTATTTAACCAGGCGTAGACACCATTGAGCAAGCTCGTTTTCAAGGTGGTCCTGGACATAAATACATAACTCTTTATAATACATGAGCAGCATTTTTTTTTTTTGTTATTTTGTATTTTCTAAAAGTTGTTCTCAATGTAGGAACATTAAGAACAACTCTGAACATTTAAAACAGTTGAGTATAGCTTGAACATAGTTGTGAACAAGAGCTGTGTATGGTGCACTAATGAGGGGATCCTTTTGTTTTTAAAGAGCAGTGCTGCAGCAGGCCGAAACTGCCAGCAGGATAGCTGTCTTTGGGCCAAATTGCAGACAAGGTAACATAAAAATGATGCTTATCTAGTTAAAAAAATTAATGCTGATCCTGTATTACTGTATGAAAAATAAGTACCCAAGTGTTCTAAAATTCTGGCAGCAGCAGAATAGTTGTGTTTATGATGAGCTCCCAAATCAACGTGCTAGTTACAGCATTCTTCCAGTTTAAAATATTGTTCTTTCTTGTCCATTTGGGTGATTGTGAAAGAGAATGTTGCTGTCTTAGGAAGGTATCAAATTTGTGTGGTAGATGCTGGTTGGGAGTTAAGCTATAATCACATTTCTTTTGTGATTTGTCAACTTTGATGTCATTCATTTTATTGCTATATTTTTAACAATTTCTTTGTTTGCCTTTTATGGTGTCTGACCTTGAGGAACTAGGTATCATTTCTGGGCATGTTGACTGCTTTGGAAGGTGGTGGTGTTTTTTGTTTCTTTTGTTAAACGATTGAGTTTGTCTCTTGATTTAAGCCGAATGCACTGTACCACATCATATTTTTTGAGCCATTTCTAATTTTTATTTTCTCCCATCTTTTGGATTTGTTGTCCTGTTGCCATCTCAGCCTGGAAATGGTGAGGTGCTATGATCTTGTCTGCAGTTTGATGAGCTTTCTGGGCTGCTAATTTCTACTGTTTGAAAAAAAAATACAATTGTTTTGTGTTCATTTTGTTTTTATAAAGCAGATTAGCACTTTTGTCAGCTGGTTGCTGTTACTGAGTAGCAGAAGTTCTGGCATTGTGTTCTGGTTCAATGATAGAATTTGTAGTAGCAGAACACTGAATTCACAGATTTCACTCAGTCCACTGAGTTCTAGAATACTAGGAATACAACTTTAGAATACTTAAGCAATATACCCTGACAGGGTGTGGGTTTACTGGTGGTTTTACCACGGCTGGTGTGGTTCGGTTACGAGGCCGCAGGCCGAGTGACTTAACCGCAGCAGCCGTGGTAAATCCACCAGTAAACCCACACCCTGGAGGGGTATATTGCTATTATACAATGGTAGAAATAATTTGTTAATATGTTTTGTCTTTTTTTGATATGTTTTTCTGAATTATTTTGTGATAATGATGTATATGTTCTTCCGCTGAGAAAAAATAGTTCCTTTTTAGTATTAAATATAGAGACAAGTAAAGTGCTGTATTAATTGTTTTGAATGAACATTTCATAAGTGCAAGGTTTAATTAGTTAATTTTTTTAAAAGCGCATTCAATGTTTTATTTGTGAAACAATATTTAGGAAATGAATAATGATGAAGTAACATGTTATAGCTTGTATGAACTTTTTACATTTATAAATTGCCCTTTGTGTTTTCTGAGTGTTGTGTCTTTAACAAGTTAGGTTGCGAGTAGTTTTTGAGCATATGCTCGCTGTGCACAGCATGTGACTTGGTCGTTCCATTAGTTGTGCTGGTAAGAGATGGGGAGCTGATCGTGGAGGGTGCATGGAGAATGCCGGTATTGCATTTGACGGAGAGGGACGGCTGCTGCTCCATAGGTGGGTAAGTTAGTGGTGTTCTGTCGGTACTTTTGGAGGCCAAGCCGAGAGATTTTAGAAGAGGTTTCTGTGAAGTTTTAATGTTCGGTTCGTCTAAAATACTTGAGTTTTGTCGGTCGGATGGCTCATTTTTGTGACTGAATATATTTTCTAGGTCTTTGAAATGTAGCAAGTGGAATGAGATGTTCATTTTGTTTTAATTATGTTTTTAGTTGCGGTGGTAAGCGGCGATTACAAATGGCGGCGGTTACTTTGAAATTTAACAGCGGCAGTGATATTTGTTGTGTGGCACGAGTGCTTGTTGGCTGGCACCTTTTCCAGTGGGTATATTGGAGGATTTATAACTGCTTTAAGGTGCCAGCCAACCAATCACAATGCAGAGATTTGTGTTGCTTTTTCAGTCCATGGTATAATAAGTGTTTTATAATTCCTAAAGAGACACTGTCAACTAGAGATGCAGTGAAATATAATTTCACCAGCAAAATTCTGACAGAATCGCAAATTTCACCATATGTAACATATCGTGAAATTTGCGCATTCTGCTAAATATTTTGCATGTGTAAAATGCAGAATTTTGCCTGTGAAATGCAGAATTTTGCAGACGAACAGTGGAATTTTGCACCTGAGTAGTGAAATTCTGCTGTTTTTGAGTGAAATTCTACCGTTCCCAGGCAAAATTTTGCATTTCGCAGGCCGAATTTCACATTTTGCATCTGCAAAATATTTTGCAAATGCACAAATTTTATGAAATATTTTGTGTAATGAAATTAGTGGATTTCACCCATCTTTACTGTCAAGTCCCTTAGGCCTCAAAGTGTCCATAGTTTAAAAACAAATGTTATGCTTGGTCACATTCTATAGGCTTCTGATGTACTGCAGGTGGTAGCTTAACTCTGATTTGTTTTTTGCTTTTTTTTTTCAACTTTATTTTCCTCCAGTCACTGCCCATGGAACCTCTCTCCCCCCTATCCTGCCCAACTAAGGTCCCCTCTGACTATACCTCCTCTCTTCCCCCCTCCCTGCAGCCAGCACCCTCAGTTTGACTAATCCAGGGTGGGTCGCCTTCTCCTCTTTGGGCGCTCTTCTAAGTCAGTCTCTGGCTGCAGGTTAGGGCCCTGAGGAGGAACTGAAAGGCCAGTTGAGGTGAACCCAGCAGAGGGCGTGGGGGACAGGTGCCATCACCTGTCCCACAGAGCTGGTATTTTCTTTGTTCTGGTGGTGACATTCTCCCCCCCTTATGTGGGCATGCCTGATGCAATGGCGAATGGCAACCCTGCCTGTGTCAACCACGCTGTACGATGTGCAGCCCACACCGCAGTGCTCTCGATCTCCACTGGGAGCCGCTGGTGTACTGGGCTATCCCCCCACCCTTTCCCCAGGGAGGATAGCCACCCTGCAGGTGCTTAATCCTTGACCCACCCCTACCACCCGAGCTTGCTCCCAAACTCGGGTCACCGGTATGGCACAAGGTGTGGCATCCAGCTCCTCAACCCTCAGTGCCACTGGGCCACTCTTTTTTGCTTTTAAAAGTAAAAATCAGTCTGTCCACCATACTGATGTTTCCACACTAAAACATGCTTGTTTACATCTCTTGATCAACTCCCACTGCATATTTCTTAGACCCAGGACTACCCCAAATGCAGTCTAGACACTCACAATGCAGTGAGTGGAGAGGAAGCTATTGCATCATGAGTGTCTGCACTGTTTGGGATTGTTTCTTATTGTTCAGGAAGTCTGCAATAAGAATAGAACAAGGATTTGAAACAAAACAAGGTTGTGTGTAATTACACTATTATCACGCATTTCAGTTCAACTAAGAAAAGAGGCAGATAAAACAACCAGCATCGTCAATGAATTTTAGGGAAGGTTTGCAATCATAAAAAGTATGATATGATGCAAAAAGGGTCGACAGTGTCCCTTTAAAAAGAAAATGCCTCTTGTAATTTGTTTTAGCATTTAGATTAACAAATGTTAAGAGAGGTCAAGTGAAAGGAGGGAATTGCATGACGCCTTATCTATAGTAAAGTGTTAAGGGGTTAAGGCTGGTAGAGATTAGTTCAGAGCAGGGTGTACAGTATTACTTTGTAGGAAGGAGATATCAGATATTGCAAGAGGGCTGAGGGGTAAATAAGCAGGTGTGTAAGCATATCCAAGGGACACACTATCTGGGGTATCAGTATATTGTGCATTTATATTTGAAAACCGTGCAGGTATATGTAATGGTAAATTAATGCTGGGTGCACTTGCGTAGGTACTGTATATTTTTTATTTTATTTTATTGAATTTTGTTGACTGGGTAAGCCCACTGAGACTAGAAGTCCCTTTTTCAGAGGTGACCCAGGGGAAGGAATACAGATGGTAACCAACTGAAATTGAACCAGATTAAGCTGTTGGTGATATTTTTAGTTAATGGGGGAAATTTGGCCCGGACACCAGGGAACTTCCCCTGATCTTTTCGAGAAGTGCCATGGGATTTTTGTTAGAACACTTTGAGAAATATGTATGTTACGGAATGTTCGATATATGATACCCAGCAAGTTAAATCTTGGTGGAGAGGTCTCTCTTTCTTTATTAAATGTAAGTAGAAGACTATAAGTCTATAGGTAGTCAGTAGGGTAAAAGGGTGAAAAGGGCTGTTCACATTGTTTATTATTGCTTTTATACAATTAGTCTGTATGTGAGTTACTGCACTAATCCTTCTCCCCCACTTTTCTTTTTAGGAACAGTGTGTATTAGTATTCCATGCTTTGGTTTTTATTTTTTGGTTTATGTATTATGATTTTTTTGCGATTATTCTTATATTTTGACTACTTTTGGTTATTCATGTTTGTTATGTACATTGGATATGGTTTGGTTTCCTTTATTAAAAAAACTTCCCTACTGTTCGAGAGGGGGTGCTGTGACTGGCATTGCAATGGCCAGTCTGTCTCAGTCTGCATCCGAGAAGGATGTGGGTGAGGCTGAGGAGCGGGTCTCCTTCTTGGTCTTAGTAATCTTAGAGACTGCTGATACTGCTGAAAACGGAAGGATTTTGCATTGTCTGCAGATGTTATGGAAGGATTGCCTAACAGCTTACCAGAAAGCCAAGAAGTTCTGCTCACTAGAGGTGATGGTGGCTAGTGCTTGCTCATCTGAAGATTTACTATGCCTTATGGAGACAGAAGAAAGTAAATTTCATCAGAGGAGGAACCAACTCCAGTGGGAGTTGTGACTTAGAGGGACAGACAAAGCATTGGATAGAATGGTGTGACAGCAACCGGGACTGACTGGAAACGTGGTTGGCAACAAGAATTCAGAGAATTTTCATGCCCATAAGGTGGAGATGGACGCCACTTGCTCTCCAGAGCCACAGGTAAATTGCTGTTCCAGTGCTGTGGTTTTGGATGGGAGCAGTCAGGACTTTGTAGCACAGCAGCAAGGGGATGAGGTTGTGCTACTGCCCACAGGTAGGAAACATGGTGAGGGGGATCAGGGCTTGTCTTCAGCCTTTCATGGGGTACTGGAACAGTTTGGCATCTCAGGGGCTCTGTCGCAACAAGTAACTTTTACTATTAGGGTTTCCTCTGGGAGCCCTGGCAAGAAAGTGGTGGCTGCAAATGTTTTGGTGGCAAAAACGTATTAAAAAGGGAAAATTCCTTTCAAGGGAGATGTTGCCTCTGGACAGGCCTCAGCCACAAACTGTATTTACAGATCCTACAGCTGGCTTCACTGTTGATACCCCTGATTGGGTGTAGAATGCTTTAGAAGGTGCTGGGTGGGTGAAAACGCTTAATGGCAAAGGGTGGGATTCTGACCACCCAGAGTCCTTTGAGGGGCTGCTAACCCACTGGCTACCTTGCTTGAAAACTCCTCTGCTATGTCTCCCTCACAAATTACCCCTGGCCAGCTGCCCAGGCCTGGACTTAGTTCTGAGCCACAACATGCTCTAATGGACTACAATGATACGGTTTCTGACATAATGGAATTAGAGGGGGAAGAGGGAGAGGTATGTGCTGCCAAGCAGGATGAAGGCAGGTCTGCTACTCCAAGAGAGCCAATGCTGGAACAAACCTCTGTAGCTGGGGCACAGAAACCTGATGTGGCCAGTGTGAACATTCAGACTACTGCTACTGAGCAGGCAGATGGGAGCAGGAAAAATGTCTGGAACATTAATGTTAGGGAGCGTCTTTTCCCTGAATCCATAAAACTGGCCTCAGAAGAAATGCTGTCCATTTAAGATATAGGGGGAGCTCTACTGATATTCCAGGCCACCTGTTCATAGGGTGAGCACTTTTAATGAACAGTATGAAGCACTATGCCTATGGGATTTATGCTCTTATTCATATGCCAGGGGACACTGTCTATGACATTAGTTTTAAATACTCAGCAGGACTTGAACGCTTTTGTAAACAGTACCAACTGCTGAAAAACACTGCATTATGGCAGCTGTTTGTGGCCATCCCTCTCACCAAACTTTCTTATAAGAGAATCGCTGGTCTCTTTCGTAACGAGGGGGTTAATATGGCTGATATCACTCGCTGGTTGAACCAACATTGCACCGTCAATGGTTACCCTGAGCTCATGCTGGATGATAAACACCTATACACTGGAGGCTGGTGGCATAAAGTTACCGGGAAACAAGAAAATGGGGAGCCTAAGCACCTCCCTGTTTTTTTCTGGGGCATGATAGAGGGGTGATATTTTATGCTGGTCAACCTCATGCCTGCTATAGATGTGGGGATGTGGGGCATTTGAGTAATATGTGTGAAAAACTGAAGTGTGGGCTCTGTGAAGAATTGGGACACATTAGTGCTCTGTGTCCTTGTCCTATGAAATGTAACCTTTGTGACGAGTATGCACATTCATTTTGTACTTGCTTATGGGCCTCACATAATGGCCTAGACCAAGCTCTGAGGGTAGAACAGGATGTGTATGCTGCCACAGCACAAAAAGAACACCTGAGATTTGCTGACCTAGTGGTTCAGTTGAGCTACCCTGCCCCCCAATCCCAGACAGTGGTGAAGCCTAGGGTAGTGGGGAAAACATCAGAAGTCATTCCTTCTCATAGGGCCTGTAACAACTCAATAACCACTACTGATGCCCCACCTATATTTCATGATGTGGAGGTTCTGCCCACTGCTCCAGAGGACCAGATGACTGTACAAGATTGTCAGGATGCCAAGGAAGATATAGTGGCATCATCTATCTGTACTGCAGAACTGGATGTAGATCTGCCTTATGAAAAGGGCATGCCCCCTCTGGCTTCTAAGGCAGGTCCCTCTTTCCAGAGGGTAACAAGATCAAAGGCCTTGCTTAAATCCCCTGATCCTTTGTTACAAGTGGAGGAAGTGGACATAGTGCCAACCCATAATTCGTATGACGTGTTGATGGATATAGAAGAAGCTAAATCAGATAGGGGATCAGAAGTCTTTTCTGTAATGTCATCCCACCCTGAATTGGTTGGAGAGGTGACTCTGGTTGATAAACCAAAGGCCAGAAAGTGAAAGAAGAAAAAGTGATTTTTCTGTCCAGTATGATGTGGTTGTTACTGTTAATCCTTTTTCCAATTGTTATGCTGGCAGGTATTACATTACTCACATTAAATGTGAATAGCATAAAATCAGTGACCAAATGGCAGGTTACTTTTGCTAGGTTGTATATGGAAAAAGGGAATGTCATATTCTTACAGAATATGAGACTACATACAATTCCGGAAATAACACAAGCTCAAACTGATTGGTGATGGGGCCCTTTCTTGTGGTCCATGGGAGTGGACTCATGTACCAGATTAGGAATTTTATTTTCAGGAATCCCAGTCACTGTTCTTAAAGTGCTGGATGTCTGCCCTGGAAGAGTTTTGCTTATGGATGTGGTTATAGTAGAGGTGCCTTATAGGTTAATAAACATATATGCTCCCCAGTTGAAAGCAGATAGGACCGCCTTATTGAGGAAGGTAGAACCTTTCCTGGATACGTCTAAGACAGTTTTATGGGTAGGGGATTTTAACTGTGGCCTGACTAGTAGGGATTGGGGTAGAAAGGTGGGGAAAGTGTATTGCGATATGAATTTGTTACAGGGAATTCTGGGATGGAATTGGCTTTAAGATGTGTATGACATCTTGACATCTTGAGTAGCTTGGCAGAAGACATAAGAAAAAAAGACTGCCGTGTGACTGGACTTCTCTGCTGGGACTAGAAAAGTAGAACTCTTGTACTTGGAACTTTAATTTAGGTTAAAAAAACTAACTAACAAAAAAAAGTGTGTGTTTGTCTGAGTTAACTGAACTGAATGGTTATCCGAACAGTTATCTAGGTGTAGAGGACTTGATAGCTGTGAGGTTTAAACTACTTGTAGAAAGATCTAGTAAGTAGGGGGAATGGCTTAGCTAGAAGGAAGCTACATTTAAAGACTGCCTTAGAAAGATTTTGCCAGTAGCTTAGCAGAAGACACCAGGAGAAAGGACTGCTGTGTGACTGGATTTCTCTGCTGGGACTATATTGCCCTCCTTCCCCCTCCACCGCCCACCCAAAGCTAGTTCTACTTTTATAGACACAGAATTTGACTGACAACAGGAACTTCCTGTTTGGGAGCAGGAAGTGAGTGATCACAGAGCCACCAAAGACCCACCATTCTAGAAGGGCAAGAGTAGCTCCCCGGCCCCCTCTAGCTGCTGGAGGTCTGCCTCTGAGCAAGTAACGGGTCTACTGAGAAATATAGGATATTCTTGTCTCAGAACAGGACAATCAGGAGCTTAAAGGGCACACAGGCAGAAAGTAAGGAGAGAGAGAAAAAACAGAGGAAAGAGTGAGGATTGCAAACAGTTAAGGGGCCAGAAATAAGACATGATGGGAGTGGTGCAGTGCAGTGGCTGTGGAGCAGCAGTCTTCCGGGAGACGTTCTGGAGGATGCGGTGTTATCCCATCTGCAGGCACCTCTCTGGGCTGAGGGAGGAGGTTGCTCATCTCCAGGCTGAGTTGGCCAGGATTTGTGAGACCTCCTCTTCCATCCAGGGACCACAAGTGCCACTGCTGTTGCCTCAGAGGTTGCCAAGAGAGAGGAGAGGAGAGGTTGGACCACAGTGGGCTCAGGAAGGGTGAGGGTGGTGGAACAGAGGTGCATCCCTCCAGCTGTACCTCTCCACAATTCCTATGCCATTCTGGCAAAGTGTGGTTCCTCTATGAGGCACCCACAGTGGAGACCAAGGAGGATGCTGGGAACCTCCCAAAGGAGACCCACAGGAGGGTGGCAGGGACCTGCAGGGAAGGAAACAACTCCTGGTGGGGACTCCATTGTTAGGAAGGTAGAACTGGGGAGGAAGGGGAGAGGGAGGTAAGGTGCCTGCCTGGCGCCATGGCTTGGAGGGACAGGAAGCGAATCCTCAGGATTGCCGGAGCAGCTGCACAAGGGAGGGAGCTGGATGTCATTGTCCACCTAGGGACAAATGACCTGGCTAAGAAAGGGATTAAAGAAGTGCAGGAAGAGTTTGTGGAATTGGGGAGGGGCTTTAGACAAGTAGCATGCACGGTAACATTCTCGGAGGTGCTGCCCATCTATGGTATAGGAGAGGCTAGGGTGTTCTGCACCATGGGATTCAATCAGTGGTTGAAAAACTGGTGTGGAGCTCAAGGATTTGGCTTCATTGGGGACTGGGGGTCCACCTGGAGTGATGCAAGCCTATACTGGCATGATGGGTTGCATCTGTCCAGGAGGGGAACCAGGATCCTAGGTGATAGGTTTAAATACTTCATTAGCAAGCATTTAAACTAGCCAAGGGGGGAGGCACTGGAAAGGAGCAGGAAAATCCTAGCCCCCCCCAAAAAAATCACAGTAGAAAGTGTGGTAAACACCAGCATAGAGGTGTCGATAGGGAGAAGGGCAGGGGTAAATGGAGAAAGTGACAAAGGCAAGAAGGTCAGGGATGGAGCAAAAAGGAGTAAGGCCACCAGGAAATGGAGGGTAATGAGTACCAATGCCCGTAGTCTGGGCAACAAGCTCCCTGAGCTGGTGGCCTTGATGGAAGAGGGATGCCTGGATATTGTAGCAGTCACAGAAACATGGTACACAGAGAACCATGACTGGGATGTTAACGTACCAGGGTACATAACCTACAGAAGAGACAGGCAGTGGAGAAGAGGGGGAGGAGTAGCTCTCTATGTAAAGGAAGAGATAAAAGCAACTGAATGAAAGAGTAAACAGGGAGGAGAGGAGGCACTGTGGGTCACCTTGGAGACTGAAAAGGGCACCACAATCCACACAGGTGTTGTGTACAGACCCCCATGTCAGGGGGAGGGAATGGACAAGGATATGACAGAAGGCATTCTTAGAATGGCAGAGAAAGGGGAGATACTGTTGATGGGAGACCTGAATATGCCAGATGATAACTGGAGCATATTTGTTGCAGCCACATCCAAGAGCAGGGCCATTCTTGATGCCATACAGGTGGCAGGCCTCAGACAGCTAGTTTCGGAATCCACTCATGTGGGAGCAATCTTAGATCTCATACTCTCAAATGGGGGCAGTGAGAGGATCTCAGATCTAGAAGTGGGTTGCCATCTGGCAACAAGTGACCATCAAACAGTGTGGTTCACGTCAAACTCAGCTACAGAGTCAAGCCATACAAAAGTGTGGGTACTGGACTTCAGGAGGGCTGACTTTGGCAAGATGGGAGAGTGCCTCAGAAAAGCACTAGCAAACAGGCTAGAAGAAGGTGTGGATCAACAATGTGAAATCATCAAAACTGCCATCACAGAAGCAACAAGCCTTTGTGTGAACCAAATAAACAAATCAAAATGAAAGAAAAAGCCACTATGGTTCTCAAAAGAGGTGACTGTGAAAGTCAGGAAGAAAAAGATAGCATTCTGGAAGTATAAGGAAACACAGAAAGAGCAGGACAGAGAGCTGTACCAGCTGAGGCAGAAGGAAGCAGAGAGGGAAGTCAGAATAGCAAAGTACCAAACTGAGGAAAAGATAGCCAACCTCAGTAAAGAAGGGGGATAAAACCTTTTATAGGTACATCAGCAAGCGTAGAAAGACAAAGGGAGGGATAGTGAGGCTGAATAGAATGAACGGTGGGTGGGCAGAGGGGGACAGTAAAAAAGCAGGGATAGTGAATGAATATTTCTGCTCAGTATTCACAAAAGAGGAGGGGAAAGTGCCTAATCCAATTAACAGAAGCACTCTTGATAGGGGGTCAATCACCTTCCTTTCACAGAAGAAAGGGTTCGGTAAGAACTCCTAAAACTGAAGGTGGACAAAGCAATGGAGCCTGATGAAATTCACCCCAGAATTCTAAAAGAATTAAGGGGGGAACTAGTGAAACCACTGGCAACTCTTTTTAATAAATCATGGGAGGATGGTGTGGTACCCAAGGACTGGAGGAAGGTGGATGTGATTCCCCTTCACAAAAGTGGGACCAAGACAGAGGCAGGAAACTACAGACCTGTCAGTCTGACCTCTGTGGTAGGGAAAGTGATGGAGTCACTTCTGAAGGAAAGAATAGTTGAGTACCTAGAGGCCAGTGGGGCACAGGACCCAAGGCAGCATGGGTTCTCAGGGAAGGTCATGTCAAGCGAATCTAATAGATTTCTTTGACTGGATGACCAAAGTAGTAGACCAGGGAGGGCTGTGGACATGGCCTACCTAGACTTTAGCAAGGCATTTGACACAGTCCCACATAAAAGATTAATAGTCAAATTAACCAGCCTAGGAGTGGGTCCCAGGGTGGTAGCCTGGGTAAAACATTGGCTGGACAACAGGATACAGAAGGTAATTGTAAATAGAGTTCACTCTGAAGAAAGAGGGGTTACTAGTGGGGTACCACAGGGTTCAGTATTGGGTCCAGTCCTTTTTAATGTCTTCATAAGTGACATTGCAGAGGGACTGGAAGGAAAAGTATGCCTCTTTGCAGATGACACAAAGATCTGCAACAGGGTTGATACACAAGGAGGCATGGAAAGGATGAGAGGACTTGGCAAGGCTGGAGGAATGGTCAGAAATATGGCAGCTAGATTCAATGCAAAGAAGTGCAAAATAATGCACCTGGGAAACAAGAACCCAGGGAAGAATACACAATGGGGGAGGTAGTAACAACAACAAAAAGGAAAGGGACCTGGGGTAATCATATCAGATGACCTTAAGGTTAGCAAGCAATGTGAGAAGGCAGTAGGGAGGGCTGGGGGTATACTGGGATGCATAGGGAGAGGCATCAGCAGCAGAAAACAGGAAGTTGTTATCCCTCTATACAGACAGTTGGTGAGACCCCATCTGGAGTACTGTGTCCAGTTCTGGAGACCCCATCTCTGCAAGGACATAGACAGGATAGAGGCAGTCCAGAGGAGGGCAACTAAAATGGTGCAGGGTATGCAAGAGAAGCCGTATGAGGAGAGCCTAAAGGAGCTTAACATGTATACCCTTGAGGAAAGAAGGAAGAGGGGGGACATGATAGAAACTTTTAAGTACCTCAGTGGAATCAACAAAGTCCAAGAGGGTAGCATCTTTCAGAAAAAGAGACATGCAAGAACAAGGGGACATAATTTAAAGATCGAGGGGGGGCAGTTCAGGGGTGATGTGAGGAAGTATTATTTCACAGAGAGGGTAGTAGATGCATGGAAAAGCCTTCCTGAGGAGGTTGTGGGGTCTAAAACTGTGGGAGAATCCAAGAATGCATGGGACAGACATAAGGTAAATCTTGTGGGGGTAGGAAGAAATAGGCTGTTGGTTAACTAGGATCTGTGGCCTATCCTGTAGGTAGGGAAATGGGCAGACTAGATGGGCCTAGCGGTCCTTATCTGCCATCAAAGTCTATGTTTCTATGTTTAGGTATTACCCCTGCACATACATTTCATAAAGGCACATTATCAACCTGGATTGATTTCTGTTTTTTATCAGTCAGGATGGTAGGAAGGACAGTCTTAGCGGTACCCATAGGAACATCCAATCATTTAGCAGTTAAGGCTAGTCTAGGGATAGGGCACCATAGCAGTGTGGGGAGGAGGTATTGAAAAATGAATACATTCCTATTACAGAAGGAAACATATAGTCAGGAAGTCTTGGTCTTATTAGAAGCTAAACATGAGGTTAGATTTCTGTACAAGAACCCAGTGGACTGGTGGGAAGATATTAAAAGGGAGCTAAAGGAGTTGTTAATCAGACTATCTAGCAAGGCAGTGAAGGGGGAGTACGTAAAATATTTGGTGCTCCGAGCAAAGTTTTTAAAACTTTTGACCCAAATGAAGGAGACTGGGATAGATCTAACGGAACAGATAATAACATTAAAAACACAAATATATGTTTATCATCATGTGCAGGAGCACTCTTTAGCTACCAACCAGAAAATTAGTGTACACGGGATGAAGGCTGAGGTTAATCCCTATGATAGTCCAGCTGATAGGGTTAGTCAAAGGGTAATGGCTTCTTTGAGAGGTGCAGATGTCACTTTAGTATCAGACCAATTTTCCTTGCAACAAGTAGTTCAACAGTATATTACAGACAGGTTTCAGGTGGGGGAACGCAGGACAGGGGCATGTTTATGGAGGCATTGGATTTCCCACAGGTGTCGGAGATTGATAAAGGTAGACTGTCTGGCCCTATTACAGTGGCAGAAGACAGTGATGCCATTGGCAATTTATCTCCCAGAACTATGCCAGGGAGTGATGGCATACCTAATGATTTTTTATAATGTATTCATTGAACAGCTGGCCCCCATGTTAACAGAAATGTATTTTGCCATGTCACAGGTGAGGGAGATAGGACACAGTATGAGAGAGGGCATTATGATTTCTTTATTCAAGTCTGGGGAATGGTTGGACATCAAAAACTGGAGACCCCTTAGTTTATTGACGTCAGATTGCAAAATACTAGCAAAAGTCATAACTGCACATTTAGCTAGGGTAGCAAAGACACTGATCATGGATGCCCAAATGTGTGCAGTATTTTGCAAAACCTCATTTTTCTTCGGGAGGTGGTAGAGCAGGGCCTGGGTATGAATTTGGATGGTTATGTTTTTACTGTTGATCAGGAGACTGCTTTCGATGCCATAAAACATGACTACTTATGAGAAACTTTGGTAAGGTACTGTATAATACACCAGATGGTTTCATTGCTTTGGTAAAATTACTATATGAGGAGGCTCAGGTGCGGCCTGTGATAAATGGACACATGGGCATACCTATGTATTTAAAGAATGGGGTGAGACAAGGCTGCCCTTCAAGTCCTTTGTTATATATTTTTGAACTAGATCTGATTTTATGGACTTTTGAGAAGAAGGAGACCATTGTCCAGATTAGGCATAATTCAGGGAGCACTTGTGCAAAGATCACTGCTTATACAGATGACGGTGTCTTGAGGGTGGCAGATTTAGACTCAGAGATACATGCTCTTCAGGTGTTTTCAGAGACTCAGGCTGTCATGGGTATAAAGATTAGCCAGGTGAAGGGTAGGGCTTTGGCACTTGGTAATGCCCCTGTAGCCCCTGACTTTCAAATATCAATGGTAAGGGATAGGGTTAAAATCCTAGGGGTGTATTTTGGGACAAGAGACATTGCATAATACAACTGGGATATTGCATATGAAGCAGCACATACAAAAGATGACAAGAAAAAAAAAACATTTTTTTTTGTTAAGGGCATTTATAGCTACTTTGGTTCAGTACATATCCCATGTAGTTCCCTTCTCCTTTGGGATGCATTCCAAAGAGATGTTTTTTTTTTCCAGTTATTATGAGGCAGCAAGCTGAATCCAGTTAAAAGAAGCCATACATATAGACCATGGAAAGAGGGTAGGTTAAACATGATACACCCTTTGGTATTCTTTTTTGGTATTTTTTTAATATGACTATCCGGTCATTAGTGATAGGGAGGAAGGGGGTAGGAATGAAGGTCTGCAGCTTTGGGAGGAAGCCTTTTTTTCTGCTTGGGGAAAGGCAAAATGGAATATACTGGATAAGACGCTGCCATAGTATGCTCAAATTTGTTTAAAGTATATTAGAATGTGGAGGCTTGATTTGAGTTGATTTATGGGTGTGACTAGGAAACAGTTTTACACTACCATTGTAGCTAAATGTTACTTTGAGGAACCCAATTTAAGGGTTAGTCCATCCGCTGATTGCTCCTTGTTACTTGCATGTATGTTAGAGGTTAGGATCCCACTGAAGATGAGGGACACTATGTGGATCTGTGGGTATGACAAACTCAATGTCAGAGGTAATCATAAGCATAAGGCACTGGGGGATAGGGTATGTTTGGATCCGGGATGTCAGGATCAGATTGAGACAATGTTTCACTTATTTTTTGAATGTAACTTTTTACAACCACTATGGTCCCTTCTAGATACCTTTTGGAATACGGCATGTTTTACAACCATGACTTATGAGATTTTAGTCTATGGGCAATTATCAGGGCAATGTCTGCGCTGGAAGAAAAGCACAGTATTTGTGATACTGGCTTGCCTGAAATGGGAAAATTGGGATGCACGATGCCAGAAGTTCTTACAGGGGGAGGAGGTTACACTGAATGGTATTTTGTTTAAACTACAAGCAGAACTGGATGATGTTTATGCAACTGAAAGGAGTAAGTTTGGGGATTCACTCTGTGTTTGGGTATGGGAAGGAACTGAATGGGTGGGATAAGTGTCTTGAATACTGCTTGTATTATGGGTATTAGTGTTCATTACTACTATTGGATCCAGAGGGTTTATCTCTGGAGGAAGTAGTTTTTTTGTTTTGATATACTATTCTTTTTGATTCAATATAGTTTAATTTTAGTTGTCAACATTCTTTATGCATTTAATCATGGAAGACTTCATTCCCTTTCTTAGTTATATATGCAACCAATACTATTTTTCTTTATATTTGCGTCTTTTGTCATTATTTTGAAGTTTTGTATTATATTTTCTTTTGGATTTGCATGTACTGTTGGCTTGTTTTCTGCATTGTTTTGAATTATAATAAAAATTTCCCCTACTCTTTTTGAGAAGTGCCATGGGATCTTTAACATCCACCCAAACAACCACCAGAACAGGCAGACAGGACCTCAGTTTAATGACTCATCTGAAAGACAGCTCCCCAGGAGTGCAGCATCCCACTCACGATGCACTACAGTGTCAGTATTTTACCCAAGTGCCTGGTGTGGGGCTAGAACTCACAACCTTTCAATCTTCCGGTCTCAGAGGCGAGTGTGCAACCTGCTGAACCACTGACACTACTATGACACCACTGATACTATACTTGTATATTAGGTAGTATACTGGGTAACCTATCTATTCCTTATCTGGGTATTAGCCTTGGTTTTAGTTTTAGCACAAAACCTTTATTTACAGCATTGACCTGTTGCATTATTGTACTGTTGTGTGACTGTATTGCAGCTGACTGTTAAGTTAGCTAATTAAGTATCCTAGCTGCACCCTATCAGGATATACCCTTATTTCTATTTATAGTTACAGACATAGCTTTTTTAGTATTGATCAATTGTATTCTGGGTTCAGTGTTTTTTTTTTTTTTGCTACTGATAATAGTTAAATATCAAATATCCTAATAAGCTAGGTATAGCTTTATTCATAGGTCCACTATAGGGATGGAGTACAGAGGGAAGACAGTTGTGGCAGCTGTGGGGCACTCCTCTCTAGGGATATGCTCTGAAGGAGGGAGCACTGCCCCATCTGCAGGACCTTGGCAGAGCTCCATGCTCACCGGGTGACAGCAAGGAATGAAATATCTCAGCTGCATCACCAACTCAGCTGGAGCCCACCCCCCACACTCCCGCTACCTCAGAGGCCCACTTGTCCAGGGGGATAGAGAGTGGTGGAAGGGGGATGAGGGAGAGTGGGAGGGAGGATTTGCCACAGGGTAGGTTGTCCAGCCCAGATGGCAAACCACTTTGCACCCCTAGAGTAGGCTAATGTACCTGAAACTTCTGGAGGGGGTCTCAGTGTCAGAGGAAAGGGGCAGGACTACCTGATGGCACATGAGGGGGGATGAGCAGAATCAAGTCTTCCAGAAGAGTCTTAGTGGTCAGGGACTCAATGATTAGAGGTGTTAAGAGGGTTGCGGGAAGGGGGTTGATCAGGATGGAGATGGTCAGCTGTCTGCCTGGTGTATTGCTATTCAAGATTTAGACAGGATAGGCAGGATGGCAGAGAGGGAGGAGGAGAGTTGAGGGTGCTGGTACACACGGGTACTAATGATCTCATGAATCAGTCAGTGGAGATGGTGAAGCAGAACATTCGTAGACTGGGAGACAGATTGCTGGCACACTCAGCCTCCCTGTCCTTTTCTGAGGTCCTCCCTGTGTGGGGCATAGATGGGAAGAAGGAGAGAATAAGAAGGGATGAGATAGAAGAGTTTAATGGGTGGGTTAAGTGATGGTGTTCGGAGAAGTGGTACCACTTTGTGAAGGACTGAGAGGATTTCTGGGATAAGAGGCTCTTCAAGGGTGATAGATTACACCTGATGAGACAATAGGCCACAGCTCTGGGGCAGAAGTTTGTCATATATATATATATATATATATATATATATATATAAAAGTTAAATTGACTGCCGGGGAGACTGAAACTAGGAACTAGAGGAATCACAGCAATAGGAGAGAGAGGAAGGAGAACCTATCTAGTACTCCCCCATAGCTACCGGACTTGTAGCACAGCAGATAACAAAAGGGTAATGATACAAACTAGGCTAGGGGAAGGGACAATAGAGAGGGGGGACATGAAGTGTGCAATCACCACAAAAACAAGAAACAAAGAAGACCACGGAAGTATAAGAGGAAAAAAAAACAGGTAAATAGAAAAAAGGGTTCAGAAGTTAGATGGAACTGTATCTGCCTTAATACCAGTAGCCTGGGTTATGAAATCAGCAAGCTTGAGGCAATGATGGCAGACATGGAAATGGACCTTGTGGTCATCACAGAAATTTGGGCCTCAGAAAATAACAGCTGGGGACCAAAGCCAGCTTGTAGTTGGCACTCCTGCATGGAACCACACCTATGCATGGCCAGATTTACCTTTATGCAGATTACGCCATGGCATAGGGCCCCGTGCTTCAGGAGTGCCCCCACAACATTATATTTTTAGAATTTACTTCCCTATCATCTGACCGCGGCTGCCGACCAGCTGTACAACTTGCCATGCTGCCGTGCGACCACAGGATCATTTGTAATTTTTTTTCACATCGTGCCATGGCACCAATTGCCAATTGCCAAAATAAAAAGCACCCCCCCCCCAACAGCCTCTCAATCTGTCCTGGCGGCTCCGGCTCCACCTCTCACATCCACCCTGCCTGATATGAACTCACCATAATAACCCACCTTGTCTCATTAGAGGTCCTCTGAGGTGTGTCTACTGGGGAGCAGTGGGAATCTATACATGCATGCGTGCGGCATCAGGGCATGTTGTTGGATGGACAGCAGTGAGATTTAAGGAGGAGGAGGATAAGTGGACGATGATCGGCTGTTGAGGTCACAGTGGAGGAATCATTTCCATTGATCAAAGAGAAGAAGACACTGAGAGCACAGAGAAAACTAGAGCATGCCGGGGGTTTGCTTGGACAGTCACAGACTCATCACTCATCACTACCACCATCCAGCCAAGCTTCTTAATTTTCTTTTTTTGTTGTCCGATCGAGTGATGTCATTGTGTTGTGGTGCAAGCAGCATCACAGCATCGTTTGTTGCTGCTGTGTAGTCAGTGAGAGTCTGAGAGTGCTGCTGGGGGGCATCTGGGCGGTGGGCCTCTCTACCCTCTAGACTAACCAGTCCACTCCTAACTGTGAAGAGGAGTCAAGTGCCACAGATAACAGTCAGTCAGGCAGGCCAAGAAGAAGGCCAGCAGCCACCACACCAGGAGGTAACAGCCAGGTATGTGTTGTAAAATCTGATGCTTTCTGTAACACTTGCACCAGTTAGAGAAGGTTGGGGATTTTAGCACCTGGGAGGGTGAGACCACACCTGAAATCAGATCTACCCTTCTTGACCTCAGTTGCCTTGCATGACACTGTTGGTCTGGCTCCTGAGAGAGACAGTACAAACTGTCACTTAAGTGACATAAGAGAAGGAAGTAGGATGGGGATCTTTTTTGGGGGGTATGGGGCTGGCTGATGATGTCTCGCATTTAGGGGTGCAGTTAGACTGAGACAATGAACGAATAGAATTCCACTCACACTCAGATGCTTTTTTTTTTTGTATTAAAAAACAAAACATTACTCTGAGAGAGCCCATATGGCAAGAGCAGTCAAGCCAAGCCTAGAAAAAGACAGTACAGTGAGTGATAGGTAATTGTAACTCTGGCAAGTCTGTGGTGTTCAGCTGAAATATATATGATGGCCTCCTGAGGGATGTTTATTTTCAAGTGTGATTAGGAACTGAAGACAAGGAGATGATCTTTCTTTCCTGACTGCATCCTACTCATTTTACTTCCTGCAATCTTGAGTACCCTGGTTGTTGCCACCTTGACAGCCCAGCACCACAGAATAGTGGGATGTTGGCATTTAAGGGCTCCTGGGCCACAAAATATGACTTGAAGTAGGGCCCCTACATCCATTAATCTGGGCCTGCACCTATGACCCTCTGTTGTTCTCACCTAGGACCCTTATCTTTCATAGAGTATTGGTCCTGTTACAGTGAAACCTCAATTATCCTGACCTGTCAGAGGACATGACTTTGGTCCGAATAATTGATCGTCCGGAAAAGTGAATTTTATGTGCACTTTAACCCCAACTTTAATAAATCACTGCACAAAGGTTCTAAAAATATAATCTGTTTTTTAATTAATGTGCATACACTGTAGAGTAGCAACGTAGATTAAAAAAATGAGTACTGTACAGTAATGTAACAACAAGTTTAAAAGAAAAAACACAGCTTCTGCAGTTTTTGTGTCCTTAAGCTGTATTGAGACAATTGGTGTTTTCAGCTTGTGTGTTGCCAAAAAAGTCAGTAACCTTAAGCTGTCTTTCAACAGTATATTTTTTTAAGCATATGCTAGGAGCCGATTCAAAGTCAGCAAGTGAGTTGCTTTTGATTCCGATTGCCTCTCTAGCCATCTGATGCATTTTGAGAAGTGAAAAACAGCATCTTGAGCACTTATGTTCTCGTTCTTCATCACTTTTCTCTGACTCCTCCTTAGCTTCTGGTAGCTCAGTGACAAGTCTGAGAATGTCTGCATCGAACAAGTCTTGGGATGTTAGCAGCTCCTGGTCTCTGATGTGCAGTTCATTTACTTCCTCATAGTACTCGTTGTCACTCTCCATTCTGGTTTCCCTGTTTCCATCATTTGCCTCAGTCTCTTCATCGGATTGGTCGTAGGTCGAATCAGGAGTGCCAATTTTAAGGGTGGACTGGAATGATTTGTAAATACTTTCTGGGCTAGCTTCAATCCACAATTCTCCCAACATGTACACTGCATCTTTTAAAGTAAGTTTCTTTATGAGGGAGATTATGGATTTCTCTGGATCTGGATCCGATATGATGCGCCACAAAAGCCTTTTCCTTTAGTGCTTCCTGAGACCTTCTAAGATGCCATGGTCGAACGGTTGCAGCATGGAGGTCATGTTTGGTGGGAAAAATGCTACTTTTATGTGGCCATCACTCGATTTCATGCCTGGTGGGTGTGCTGAGCAACTGTCGAACAGGAGGAGGGCTTTAGGTGGCAGTTTTTGTTGCCACAAATGCCGTCTGATGGTAGGAACAAAAGTCTTGTGGAACCAGTCGACAAAGGGATTGCTGCTCATCCATGCATTACCCTGGTTGACATATATGACAGGTAAATCTGTCATATTAACGTGTTTGAAACAATGTGGGTTTGCATATTTGCCAATAAGCAAGGGTTTCAGTTCATGTGCCCCTGTGGCATTTGAACAGCCAAGGACTGAGATTCTATCTTTCACTTTTTTGTAGCCTGAAGCAGTTTGTTTGGATGAGCCAGCCAGTGTTTTGACCAGGAGGAGCTTTCAATAAAGCCCAGTTTCATCTGCATTGTAAATCTGTTCAGGTGTGTAACCCTGAGCAGAGATGACAGCATGTAACTTATCTAAATAAGGCTTAAGAAGTGTCTCATCGGCCAACAGCATTTCCCCCTGTATTTAAACATGCCTTATGGAGTGCTGCTCTTTGAATGGTTGTAGCCAGCCAGTTGAAGCCTTGAAATAATTTCTGCTCTCTGCACTGTCCAATTCGCTGTTAAACTGCAGCGCCTTCTCTTGCAGCATAAGTCCTGAGACCGGGGCTCCTTTGGTGCGCTGCTGTGTAAACCAAAGGAAAGTCACTTTCTCAAGCCTCTCATCTTTTGGTCACTTCTCACTAAGTGGCAGAATTTTCTGTTTTCTTTTAACTTCAGAAGCATTAGCGGACACATCCATTATGGACCCGAGCAGAGACAGCATGCATATAGGAGCAACAATGTGTGTCTGAGTGGCTGAGAATGACTGAGAATTCTTGTATGGTGCTCCTTAATTGTAACCTTCTGTTTTTAGCTGTCCAGGCAACAGCATTAATCAGACGTAATTTGCACCTCATTTAGGTGCGATATTCAGTGCTGAAACATGGTGCTTCACATAGCACTTAGCAAAACAGTTAGCAGCATGACTTGACTAACCAAGGCTATATGTCAGATAGTGCAGCAAACTTCGGGACCGAGTGGCCGGTCTACCGAATCAAATAATCTGGATAATCGATTTCCAGATAATTGAGGTTTCACTGTACTGGGATTGAACTGTATCTGTATGCTAGATGTAGCAGTATGTTAGATGTTGTTGTACTAGCTTAATGTAGACTTCTTGCTTTGTCGTATTACTGTAATTGACTGCTAACAGCTGCCTTGGGTCTTGTAACCATGACTTTTGACGTTGCTGACAAGTCATTGTTTTTGCTTTTTCTAACTATTGTACCGCCTATTGTTCTTCCCCAGGTCGCACCTGGAAACAAGCTTCGGCTTATTGGTGCTTTTCCCAGTTATCACATTTTTAATACATAAAAAAAATAAATTAATTAATAAAGCTTCCCAGTTACAACTTTTGCACAGAAAACATCAGAAACTTGTAGTGAATTTGATTAGTTTTCACTTGTGCAGTAGTATCATTTAAAAGGAGACTTACCTGATGTTTTCCACTAACATATCACATCCTGATGAGATATTTAGTGCTGCAGAAAGTGCAGACACAGTGATTCAGGTAAGTGCAGCTTCACTGTCAGAAAGCTTTTAATTTTTACTAACTTTTTCTTCTCCATTAACAACACAAGAAGTAGTGTGAGTCAAGAGAAAAGATCACCTAGCACTTCGCTCCAATGAAGCTTCCAAGGAGCAACTAGCAGTCCCTGGGTACACAATGTTCAGGAGGGATAGAGGAAAAGGTAGCGGGGGAGGCATAGCACTTTATGTCAGGGATGGCATTTAGGTTGTGGAGGATAGGGGCATCCAGGGTAGTAATGGGGAGACAGAGTCACTATGGGTGTGGCTCACAGTGGCCTCAGGCAAGAAACTACAGTTGGGGGTGATCTATAGACCACCAGGACAAGGGGAAGAGAGGGACAGGGAGCTAATACAAAGGGGGTGGCAAAGGGGAAAATAATGGTATTTGGTCATCTGAACCTGTTGAATATTGATTGGAAAGTTCCAGCAGCCAGGAGCACCGGAAGTCAAGCCTTGCTGAATACATTCCAGGACTGTCCACTACTGCAGCTAGTTAAGGAACCCACTAGTCAGGCTTCCATTCCCTATGTGGTGCTCACCACCTCAGAGGTGGTAGAAGCTGTGAGAGTAGGGGGGGTCTGCTAGGGAACAGCGGCCACAGCTCTATTTGGTTTGAACTGGTCCTAGGGACCAGAAAGTTTTAATTGAGAACTGAGGTCCTTGATTTCAGAAAGGTGGATTTCAACAGGTTGAGAGAGTTGGTCAGGAAAAGTTAGTCAAGATAGACATCATAGGTGGTGTGGAAGAGAGATGGGGGCAATAAAGGGAGCCAGTTTCGGGGCATCTAAGTTAGGCATGAGAATGGTAACAAAAAGAAATACGTATAAAAGACCATTATGGTTTTCAGGAAGGGGTCAGGGAAGCAGTAAGGGCCAAAAAAAAAAGACCTTCACCAGATACAAAGAAAAGCAGGGTAAGGAAGAACGGGGAGAATACATGCTTAGAAATAAGGAGGCAAAGAGGGCAGTTAGGCAGGCAAAAGCAGACACTGAGCTGCATACCATGGAAGGGTTTAAGAAAGGAGAGAAACAATTCTTCTGGTATATTATGAAAAAAAGGAAGAAAGGAGGGGAAAATTATTATGCTATCGGGGGGGGCAGGGTGATAGAAGAGGACATGCAAAAGGCTGCCATCCTTAATGATTACTTTTGCTCTACCTTCACAAGGGAAGACAGTGGGCCCTTGCTGGAGAGTGGCCACAAAGGGGTCCTGGAGATGAGGCAGTCAGTATTTACATGTAAAAAGATCCAGAAAGGGCTAGCAGCCCTAAAAATAGATAAGGCCCGGGCATACCTGTCAACTGTCATACATTACGAGGTACATCACTGATTTTATCCCTCAGAAACCCTGTGTCCCACATTAAGAAGGTGACATTCCACACTGACCACTGAGGCTTTTAAGCAGAAATGTATAATAAGATAAGATGCTAGGTTATCAGAAAGCATTATAAACATTAGTGCACTTATTTCCACAGTATTCTGAGCTAGCCATGTCATGTCTGATGATGTGTCACACATTTTATCCAGTTGTTACACATTTTGTCACACATTTGGGTGATAAAAGGTTGAGAGGTATGGGCCAGGAACGGGATGGGATGCATGCGAGGATGCTCAGGGAACTGACAGTGGAACTGGCTGAACCCCTGGTAGGACTACTCAGTAGCTCATTACAGATGGGATTAGTTCTGAAGGACTGGAGGGTGGTGGATGTAGTTCCACTCCATAAGGGGATGGGGCAACAAGGAACAAGCAGGAAAATATAGACCTGTCAGTCTTACCTCTGTAGTAGAGAAGCTGATGGAGTCACTGGTCAAAGAAGCCCTCGTGGTTAGGCAGTGGCCTTCAGGATAGCAAACAGCACAGATTTGTGGCAGGGAGGTCTTGTCAGACTAACCTGATAGTTTTCTTTGACTGGGTGACAGGGGCATTGGATAAGAGCCCCTTCGTGGATTTACTTTACTTTGACTTTGGCAAGGCTTTTGACTCAGTGTCGCCTTGCAGATGATTGCAGAAGAAGATGGAGGCCTTGGGTGCTGCTAGGAACATAGGAAGATGCGTAGGTAACTGGCTAAGGAGGAGGCAGTAGGGGGCTGTGGATAATGGTGTTTCACAGGCTCTTACAGACTCCTTGACTAGTGGATATTAGACAGTGAACCACACAGGAATCAGAATTAGCACTCGAGTTTAACGGCATCTTCTATTCAGTCTGAACACACACAGAGCTGCTGTATTAGGACACATCATCCCAGGTCACTGTACTCTGCTGCTCACACACACTAATTGATTTCTATTTCCTGTGCTCTCCACTTACTTGGTTTACTCGGTTGGGTGGGTATAGACATAAACAGACAATTACCTATCTAGAATGTCTCCTACACAGTGTGGGTGAATTATCCCTTGTTTGGAACCCAGCAGAGGTGTTTGTCTAATCTCGATTTAAAGACATGGAAGTTATCTGAATCTACATCATATTGAATGAGTTTGGTCCATGCCTTAGTAACTCTCACTGTGAAATATCCATCCCTTTTATTAGTGGATGCCCTGGGTACCACTTACTGTTTGTTGTGAGATCTAATAAAAGGAGTATGTTGGTTATATCTGAAAGAACACTGTACACTTAGCTCTGGATCTTGTATGATTTTATAGAGCAGCAGAAGGTGGCTCCTGTTTCTCCTTTCCTCTAAACTTACCAACCCTATTGCAATTAGTCTCTCCCTGTAGCTACAGTAAGTTTTTTTTAAATATGGTATCATTTTTGTAGCTTTGCATTGGACCCGTTCAACTAGATTAATATCTTGTCTCACATAAGGACACCAAAAGGGAGACCCAGTGTCTAAGAGGGGTCTGATATGACCCACATAGTGGCATGACACATGCCTCATTTCTATTTACAAACAAGCATTTGATGTAGGACAGAATTCTATTGGCAGTTAATGTTATTTTACTGCAATGGTCAGCAGATGATAATTTGGTATTTACTAATATACCCAGATCCATCTCTCTATCAACAGATTTTAAAATAGTATTATTAAGTGAATAGGAGTATAGGGGGTAGTTGCTACCAAAATGTAATACTACACATTTATCATGGTTAAAAGTCATTTTGTTTGATGCTGCCCAGAATTCCATGACTTGGAGGTCAGATACCACAGTAAGGTATTTATTGTAAGTGTTAACTTTAACCCCTTGTTTTGAGTAATCTGCAGATTCGTACAGCTGATTGGTCACATTGGTGCTAATATCAAAAATGAAAAGATTGAACAAGGTGGGACCCAGTACTCAGCCTTGTGGGACTCCACTAACAGGGCTCATGTTGAATAAGACTCCATTTGTGTGTACAAACTGTCTTCTATCTTTTAGCCAGTTATCAATCCATCTAATTAGATTACAATTTAGTCCCATTTTGATTAATTTAACTATTTATTCATAAAAAAGGACAGTATCAAATGCCTTGGCGAAGTCTAACATGATAACGTCAGCTGGAATGTTAGTATCAAGGTTTGCACTGATTGAATTATAGAAACTGACTAGATTCATGGTACAAGACAATCCCTTTGTGAACCTGTGTTGGTAGGGGTCGATAAGACCAAGTGATTTAATTTCAGATTCAATTCTATCTTTAATGAGTCATCCCATAATCTTACAACAAAGGGAGGTTAAGCTTATGGGATGATAGTTACACACGGCTCCCCTATTGCCTTTTTATGTTGGCGCGCTTGCGCAGCCAACATAGTGGGACAGTGCAGCTTTAGAGGCGTGGTCGCTGTTGGGCGAATGCTGGGCATGCACCAGTAGGTGCGTCCTGCATTCCCCAATCAGCCTGCATGCCGGCGTCACACCATGCATGCATAATGTGGCGAGAACACCTAAGAAAAGGTCCACTGCAATGAGAGCAAAGCTCGTCATATGCAGCGGTCCTTTTCTTGCCATGCTCGCCGTCATTATGTGCATAGTCGGCGCAGTGGCCACCTAACAACTGCCGACTTCGAGTGCCCAATCCCCTGTCGGTTAACCCCTTTCTCTATGTGTGCCGACGGGGGGAGCCCACTCCTGTCAGCATAAACCCTCAATTGTTGAGTGTCGAGGGGGTGCCCAATCCCCCTCAGCTTGCACCCCCCCCACTTTCTTTGTGTGCCAATGGGGGTGCCCAATCCCCATTGACATTACTTCCTCCCCCCTGTGTTGTGTGCCGACGAGGGTGCCCAATCCCCCATCGGCTACAGACACCACCCTCAAACAGTTAGGTGGCACACTGGGAGCCCACCCCAGCATGCCAAATCCCCTGCAAAGAAAAAAAACTGTCCCGCGATGTATTTTTTCCATTTTATTTTCCCCTGTAAAATGAAAGCGGTCCCTCATAGTCTCGATGCCCCTCCCCCACCCGCACCCACCCACTGGGCACCCTGCCTCCCTCACCCCTTTCACCACATACTTACCTGCGGAGTTCAGCGCGACGATCTTCTGTGGACCTGGAACACGTCTGCACGCTTCAAAGGCGACCGTGAACTGAAGAAATGCTGGTAAGCTGTATAATGGAATGAATAGGGTTTTTTCAACGTTAATGCATATCTTGGGCATTTTTGTGAAATTTGGCCCCAAATTTTCAACATGGGGTTTTTGGGACCCCTTCTCATGAATTCTTGCACTGTCATGGTGTTATTCGGTCCCGAAAGGCGATTTCGCAGTCACTGCATGGAATCACCTTTTGGGACTGAGTTATGAAATGATAGTGCCACTGTTCATGAGATGGGCTCTCAAAAACCTATGTTAAAGATTTAGTGGGAAAAATCAAAATGACTGTTTTATGACAGTCATTAGCAACTTTTTAGTATGCGCTCATATGAAGTAAGCGCATTCACACTATTTTCATGCCAGACTCTCAACATTGGCATTTTACCAGACCTTCTTGTGAACCGTACAGCTGTCATTTTTTACATCCTGCCCGAAATGTGTTTTCGCCTTCCAGCGCAGAATAGCGTGGTTGCTGCACAAAATCCATGTTCAGGACATATTACGAAAATGACAGTGACACTGTTCATGAGCAGAGGTCCTAAAATAACTGTGTTGAAAATTTGGTGACAATACTCCATAAAATGACTGTTTTACGAGCATGCATAGCAACTGTGCAATGCACACTCGTAAGTTAGTGAATTTGCAATATTCTCATGCCTCATTCTCAGCATTGGCATTTTACCACACCTTCTTGTGAACCATATAGCTGTCATTTTTCACATCCTTGCCGAAATGTGTTTTTCACACTTCTGGCGCAGAATTGCGTGGTTGCTGTGGGAAATCACTGTTCAGGACACATTACAAAAATGACAGTGACACTGTTCATGAGCAGAGGTCCTAAAATGCCAGTGTTGAAAATTTGGTGACAATACTCCATAAAATGACTGTGTTACGGGCGTGCGTTTGCGCAGTTTGCACGTACGCTCGTAAGTTCGCAAACTTATATTTTCACTCCACATTTTCTACAGTGCCATTGTTCTACACCTCCTAATGAATAGTACAGCTGTCATTTTTCACATCCAGACCAAAATCTGTTTTCGCAGTTCCGGGCGCACAATAGCGTGGCCACTGTGGAAAGCCTGTGTTCGAGACACATTATGAAAATGGCAGTGACACTGTTCATTAGCAGATGTCCTAAAATGCCTGTGTTGAAAATTTAGGGACAAAAGTCAATACAATGAGTGTTTTACGAGCGCACGTTGCATGCACGCTCGTGACTTTGTGAATTTGTAATACTTTCACTCCAGCTGTTCATCATTGCCATTTTCCATACCTCCTTATGAACAGTACAGCTGGCTGAAATGTGTTTTCACATATCAGGTGCAGAATTGCACGGTCATTGTGCAAAATCACTTTTCGGGACACTTTCAGGAAATGACAGTGACACTATTCATCAGCAGAGGTCCTAAAATGCCTATGTTGAAAATTTGGTGGCGAAATTCCAGACAATGACTGCGTTGCAAGCGTGCATTGCGTAGTTTTCACGCACCCTTGTAACTGTCAATCTGCAATATTTTCATGCCACTTTCTCACCACTGGCATTTGTGCACACCTCATTATCAACAGTCCAGCTGCCATTTTCCACAGCCTGCCCAAAACGCGTTTCCGCAGCTCTGCCACACAGTGGCGTACTCGCTGTGCAAAATTACCTTTTGGTACACATTAACAAACTCACAGCGCTATGCCTCTCCACCTCCGCCACTGCCAATGCCAACGCGACAACATTCAGCATTGACAAATGCTTGTTTGGATATTGGTACAATAATCGTTGATTTCCAGTCATTGGGTACATTGCCAGTTTTGATTGATTTATTAAAGAGAATAGTGAGAGGTGTAGAAACGACTAACGACAGTTCAGCTAAGAATCTGGACTGGATATTGTCTGGTCTGGCAGTAGTATTAACCTTGTGTTTTTTGAGGGCTAATTCAGTTTCTTGTGTATTAAAGTATAAGCTGCAGTTCTCACTGACTAATGACATATCTATGTGATTACTTTTGACATTAAAAGCAGAATAGAAGTATTTGTTAAGCATATTCGCTGTTGTTTTGTTATCCTCAGTTAAGGAGCCATTTACAACCAATGGACCAATAGACTTAACATATTTATGACTGTTGACATAGCAGAAAAAGTCTTTAGTGTTCCCTTTAGTATGGGCTATTTTAAATTCTATCTTGTGCTTTTCATTTTTTATCATTTGTTTCAATTTTTTGAGTTCAGCTTTGTATTGATTTCTAGCCATAGTGGAATTTACTTTTTTAAGTTTTCAAGTTACATGTGTAGAGTTCCCCCTAATGGTTCCCTAGTGCAACTGCATGACTGATTAAGGTCCCACTAACATATATTGTTACATACTTTCTGTTTTTTTTAAATGCATACTTCTGTTATCCATGGACTAGCACCCTGATTGTACCCCCACCTCATGGACAGCGATATATATATATATATATATATATATATATATGTATATGTATATGTACTAACCTTCTGGCAGAGACACTTATAGTATAAGTAGAAGTGTCAGGATCTGTGTTCTACTGTATTTTACCAATTCATATATTATGCTCTATCATGTTTCAATATATTCTTATAATGTAGTCTGCTACTGGGAGATGTTATCCATTATATTTTATTGTATAATCATAAGTTAGGCAACAGTGCCATCTTTCGTGTTTGTGCACAACTGTAACTGCAAGTGACCTTGGACACTCATAAGAGACCTTATTGTTCAGTTATCTTCTAAAAGCTAAGCAACTTCTCATGTTAGTTAGGATGGTTACTCACACCACCTGCTACTGTCCAATTATATGCTTTTTATGTATCTTCTTTAGAAGTAACCATGACAATTATCAGGATATAAGACCCCTTGCAGCACATAGTTTCTCTGAGACTAGAAAAAAGGAAGCTGGATACTTTCCCAGTGATTACACTGTTGGTTGTAAGCCTGTATCATTATTATTTGCCAGTAATAAATTACATTTATTATCTGGACGCCACTTGCCTGTCATCTCTTCCTTTTGTGCAGTTCCATCAAGAACCTGAGAAAGGTAATTTTATTATCCAGTTACATTTGTTGACCATGTACAGGTTGGAATGTACAAAGTGAAGATTCCACTCAGTTAATTTTGAATGTCGAGTAGTGTAGTGCATTTTTTGCCTACTTGGACCTACTCGTGCTTACAGTGGTTGTTATTGTGGTGGACACATTCTGTCTTGGTCTCGGGCATGGCACGCCCACACCAGATCCTCTTACACTCCCTTTGCAAGTGACAGTGTACCGCTTTGGCATCACTGTTTGCCCACAGGGGACCAGAAAGCTGTTGGGTGATGGCGCCAGGGATTTTATCCAGTTTTCCGACTGTTTATTTGTTTGTCTACCCCTTGTTTGTCATGCCTGAACTTTGCACTGACTTCAGACTCGACATCTCGAACTACCTTACATCTCATGGTGGATGGACAGATTTCATGCTGGACATGAAGTCTGCAGGCAATCCATTGCTGCTAATTTCAGAGCACTACCTAGAGTCCAAACAAACAACCAAAAAGTATAACCTTAAATGTCTTTTGGTTGCGGCTCTACATACCACTGTTGAGAGTCTCACAGTGAAGTGTGCCTCCCTTGAACTGCAAAATGCATTTCTAAAAAAAGAGATGGGTTTGCAGGCATTGGAGTTACAGAAAAAAGAACAGAAACTAGCAGAGGAGACACAGTGACTCTGTGGTGCCAATAACAGATTGTTGCATTGTACTGCTCAAGATTCTGAGCAAGAAATTTGTGTGTTGAGAGATGATTGTGAAAAGCTGAAATGTGATAAGAAACAGTTAGCATATTTGAATGTTATTTTGAGTGATACGAATAAAAGTTTGAGAGAAGAGAATGTTGAGTTGAAAGAAGAGTATCAGAGAGTGAACTGTGAGCTAGACAAAGAACTTAGGGAAAACGTTGAATCAGGCACCGCATACAAAGTGTTTCAGCTTGAGGTTGAGAGAGGTATTGAGCAGGGCACTGCAAGAGTTTGTCGCAAGAAGTGTAGAGAAAAGATGATGAAGTTGTGCCATCAATGGTAGGTTTTTACTGGCCATGAACAGGTTTCAGTATACGCCCATAGAGATTGCGTCATCCAGTGATGACAACTCTGACTTTGATGATGAGGTATGCCACGTCACACACAAGTCCAACCCCTGTGGTGGTGTAACTCCCTCCAGCCATCCACCAGATGGTGCACACGTCAGCACACCCTCTGCAATGCCACGTGTACAGAAACATGATGGAAGCCACAGACAAGGCCAAGATGGCAGCCCCCATGACACAGGTGGATGGTCTGTATTCCATGGTGCACCACTGCTTGCTCCCCTCACCAGGTAGGACAGGGCAGAGGTGCCTGGCTTAATTCAAGAGGCTATTAGTAACATCACTGTACCAGAGGACCAACGGAGTGCCATCCAGTATCAAATTGATAGAATGTTCGCAGACACTGTCAGTCAGGACCAAGCATACAAGGCAGTCCCTGATGTGGCAGCAGAAGCTGCACATCGCCACCCCATGGAACGTATTGAGTTGAATGCATCTCACACTTCCAACCCCCTACAAGCTGCTCACTCTGTCCAGCAAATTGCCCAAAGTATCAGTCAGATGGGCCCAATTGACAATCTCAGATGCCACTTGGAGAAGGTGTGCTCCATCTGTAAGAAGCTTTCTCTCCAACGTGAGTACCAAGTTCAAGTCTTGTGACAGACAATCAAACCTACCCTCTGGGGCAAACTCCCAGAGAGAGCCTGCAACTGTGATACCCTTCTCTACAATGACATTGCTGCAGCCCTCATTGCTGGCAACTCCCTGGGTGTTGTAGGAACTTGTTTGGCCTACAAGGTTAAGCAGAATGTAAAGGAAAGCCCTGTGGCCTACCACCAAAGGCTATGGCTTGCATACTACATGGGCAAGGGTCTAGCAGGAGAGCTTGCAGACTGAGACCAGATTGAGTACAAGAATTTGCACATCCAGAACATGACTCTTGCCTTACAGGAAAAGGTTAAACTCAATGTCTACCTGCATACCGATTTCTTTGCCAACATTCTCACAAAAACTAAGTGTGCCTATCAGGTCTGCCTTCACAACCTTGCTTCCGGTAAAGCCAACAAGGCTGCTGCAATTCAAACTCCAGCAGCACAAGTGGCTACAGTACAGCCTACCTCTGACATGCCTACCCACTATACTGTGGAAGGCAATAAACAGAAAAATGGTGACCCTTCTGATGACAAGCAGTCACACAAGGGTGGGGGGGACTGGAACTATAAAAACAACAGAAACTGAAACAGAAGCAATTGGAAAAATCCAAATGCCCAGTTGGATAGCCGAAACTGCAATGGCCCTAGCTATCAAAGCCTAAAAGATGAGAATGAGACCCTCCGCAAAATGCTGGAGGAGATCCATGCTGAGAGAGTGGCTAAGCCTACATGTACCATAGCAGCTCTCACTCTGGCCACTGGACAACCATGCGGCCAGGGGAATCCTAATGAATAGTTGAGGGAAGAATCCCTTTGTGGCATTGGCTACTGGCCAGGCTATTGTGATGACCAAGGAGGAATCATCTGCACAGGCCACTGTCGTGTCTTTGACATCATGGGTACATCTGCATCCCATGCAAGATATGCAGGAGGCCCAGAGAGATTCTGCAGGCCTCAGATTTCAGGAACAGGATGATGATGATGATGATTCTGAAAGCACAGATTGACAATTACAGGCCCCAGTCCAGATTGTGAGTGACCTGCTTGTTGACACAAACAGATGGCCTTGTGTAAAGGCCACGGTCAGGGGCCACCACCTTACCATGCTTCTGGATACAGGAGCAGTCATGTCAGTCCTCCATGATGAGGACCCAGTCTCATTTGACTGGTCTACCAGCTGGAAGACCAGTGCCCAGGGTGTAGATTTTACCCAGCTCCACACCTGCTGATCTGTTCTTCTGCCTATGGTGGTAGGCTACTTCAGGATCAATTTTGTCTTTGACCTCATGGTATTATGTCGTCATCTCAGCATACTGGGAATTGACTTTCTAGTGCTATATGGCTATGTAGTGGACCTAGCCAACAGGCTATTCCTTCATATCAAAGGACAATGTCATGCTGTTACCATTCCAGACTCGCACATGTTGGCAGCCATCCCCCATAACAACAAGGAGTATGACGTCATGACTTTGTTCAAAAGTCATGACCTGTTTTCTGAACTTGCACCTGTGCTGTAAAATCACCTTAACATGTTTGCCACAAACAAACATAACTGTGGTAGGATGCACACTACCATTGAAATCACAGGACCTAACCCTGTGAGGCAGATGCAGTACCCATTTCCTGCTGAAGCCTTACCATCATTGAGGGAGACAATCCAATCACTGCTACAGCAAGAGTGATTGAGATCTGTGTCTCTACTGTCAATACACCTATTTTGCCTGTGACAAAGCCAAATGGAGCTTGGAGACGCACAACTGATTACAGGAAGCTTAATCAAGTTACCCCCAGTTGTGCTCCAAGAATAGCATCAGCACCTGATGTACTCAAGCTGTTGACACCTGACAAAAAGTGGCTCACAGCTCTTGGCATCTCTAGTGAGTTTTGGACACTCCCATTAACACAGAAAAGCCAGTACAAATTCGCTTTCACCTTTGATGGATGCCAGTACACCTGGACCTGTCTTCCCCAGGGCTTTCACAACAACCCTTTCTTCTTCCATCTCCACTTGATGGATGACCTGCAGGGGTTCTCCACACCCCAGTGTCTCCTGCAGTATGTGGATGACTTGCTTCTTGCAGCCACCATGAAAGAAGATCATTTGGCCCTTCTAGACGAACTTCTGTCTCTCCTCAGGAGAGCAGGCCTCAAGTGCAACCCCTCTAAAGCACAATTGTGTGAAAAAGAGGTCATCTTCCTTGGCCTACATATTTCAGACCAAGGCAGAAGCTCAGCTGTCAAGAAGATCCAGGGCTTGCAAGATCTGCCACTTCCCACTAGCGTGGCAACACTCAGATGCTTCTTAGGAATGGTAAACTACTCCAGGGATTTTATCCCTGACTTTGCCTTGAAGACCACTCCCTTGTACGAACTTCTGAAAAAGGACATCCCATGGACATGGGGCCCCACTCACACTGAAGCTGTAACACAGCTCAAGCAGGCCTTAGCTTCAGCCCCAGCACTGATCAATCCCAACCCAAACCTTCCATTCCACTTGGAAACTGCCACCTCTGATGTGGCCATGTCTGCAGTGCTGGCACAGAAGTACAATGGATACCACAAGCCCATTGCCTATGCATCTCAGATGCTGTCCCCAGTAGAAAGAAAATACAGTCTCTGTGAAAGAACACTTTTGGCAACCTTCTGGGCTGTCAAACATTTTCTGAACATCATAGTTCCTATTGTTTTGCATACCTGTCACACCCTAACTTTTTGCTTTCAGACAAAGTAAAAGACGGTTCAGTCTCCAGCACCAGACTTACCCACTGGTCTTTGCTTTTGCAGGACTGGGACATCAAAGTACTGCCTGCTAAAATGCCCTCAATCTTGACCCATGGCCTACTCTACAGAGGTAAGCCCCATGACTGTGCACTCCAACCTCCTGACTTACCTGAGCCAGAACCATTCTTACCAGGTACACCAGATGTTTTAGAGGATATCAGCATGTATCACATCTTTACAGATGGCTCCACCTCCTATGTAGATGGAGAGCAGGTAGCGGGATTTGGTGTGCTCATACAAGATCAAGATGGTGATTTCTGGCGTATTTCCAGAAAATGCACTATCATCTCCTCACAGTATGCTGAATTGGCAGCTGTGGCCTGTGCTTTGGAGGTCATGCCCCATGGTGACTCCATTTGGGTCTGCGCTTCCCTTACTGAGTTTCTACCATCCTGAGAGAAAAATAACTTTACATCCTCTGATGGCACACCTGTCAAATACAGGGATCTGTTTGTGTATATACACACCCTGACACAGCAGTTTACTCATAAACTGTACATCCACAAGGTAAAGGCTCACTGTAAATCAGACCCTTATCATGAATTCAGTGATCGAGCAGACTCACTTGCCAAAGCAGGTACGCAAGGGAAGGGGGGACATGGACAATGACTCACCCAACAGCTGTGGCAGCTATTTTTTTAGCTGCCAACACTAGGCAGAAACCAGTACAAGAACCTCCACTGGACCTTTCTGCTGCACAGAAATCTGACCCAGAATTAAAAGATGTGTCAAATTCCTGGACAAAGGAATTGAACAACCACTACCTGTTGGTAGTCCATACAAGAGACACTCAGACAACATACACTTGTGTAGTGATCAGAAGCTCATCTGGTATCGAAAAGAGGACACAGGTGACAAACTGTGGGTTGCAACACAATTTTTGCGAACCAGATTTATCCATATGGTTCATGATACCCCCACTGACGGACACCAGGGTACAGAAAATGCCCTTCAGAGACTCCAAACTGTCATCTGGTGGCCTGACATGGCCAAAGATGTAGAGCACTATGCGGACAACTACATAGTGTGTGCACAGAACAACCTAATTTCAGTGAAAAGAAATGCCAAATTGTTGCCCCAAAGGCAAACTGGACCATGGAATTTGATACAGATCGATTTCATTGGCCCCCTCACCAACCCCAGCAAGAACATCAAGTATGCACTCGTCACTGATTTGTTCTCTAAGTGGGTAGAAGCATTTCCCACTAAGAGTAACATGGCAAAGACAACTGCCAAGATCCTGGTGGATCAATTGTTCTCCAGGTGGGGCCTACCCCTAAAGGTAGACTCAGACCAGGAAACCAGTTTTACAGCTGAGCTGATGAAGCAGATGCTCCAGTTACTTGGAGTGGATTAGAAATTCCACATCCCTTACCATCCTCAATCCTCAGGTCAGATAGAAAGAGCCAACAAAATAATCAAATAGATGTTATGCAAATTCATCAATGACGATCTCAAGGACTGGGATTCTCTATTGCCACTACTACTGATGGCAATCAGGGGTACTCCTGCAGCCTCTACTCAGTGTACACTTTATGAGGTTATGACTGGTAGAGCCATGAGATTACCTGAGCACCTGTTGATTGATCTCCACACCCCTACTGCAGATAGAGTATATGTGGACAAGTACATTGAAAAGCTTTGTGATGACATCATGAAGACACACCTGTTTGCTGCCAATCCAATGAGTAAGGCTCAACAACAAGCTAAAGCTGATTTTGATAAGCATGTTAAAGAGGTTGACTGGCAAGTTGGAGACCAAGTTATGCTTCTCCAATACAGACAACCAACTCATTCATTTGCCAGCAAATAGGAAGACCCATGCCTCATTGTCAACAGACTCAGCCCTGCTGTTTATCAGGTCTGAGTTCAACAGCAAAAGAAGACCACCGACTAGTGGTTCCATGCTAATCAGCTCAAGTTGTACAAAGGTGACTAAACTTACTTTTCCTAACCCACTTAGGGTGGAATAGTACCCCACACTTAACAATCCTTTTCTGTTTTCTTACAGGTACACTGGCAAGATGGCTATCTTGCAGCTCCTTATCCTGGTGGGACTACTACTACTTCCCCTGCCTGAATACCAGAATAAACCCCTATTGACTCACAGACAATACGTAGAACATTTGCTTAGTGAACTTGAACATTCAGCTCCAATGGAAGTTCATATTAATGTGCCTAATAAAATGATTACTGTTAAGGAAGGCTCAGATGCCTATCTTGATGGTATGGTAGTAGCTCCAGACAAATCCACACTTTCCATTCAGTGAGAAAACAACATTAATGGCTACACACTCCCTCTAGCTCACCTATCCAAAGGTACATTCCACAAATGGCCCAACACGGACATATCCAAGAATGGTACTCTATTTGACAGACTTGCCCCAGACATACTGGTCATTATAATCTTACTACTCTTATAGATCCTGCTTGGTGTGACCACCTCACTTCTGAGGAGTCACGTGTTTTCTGTCTTCATAACTATGTAGCTACTGAAGCTCTTTTTCTTTCTGTAGTCCCACCCAGCAAAGAAGAAATGACTGATAGCCAGCCCGGTGGCACTGAGGGCTGAAGCGCTGGTCGCCTTACCTCACGCTACGCTGGCAACCCGTGTTTGGGAATGAGCACAGATCATCGGGGGTTGGCAGGGTTGGAGAGGGATTGAGCATCCAAGGGACTGCTCTCCCTCTCCAGGGTGGGGGGTTTGCCAATGATCAGCATTGACTGGCTCCTAGCGGCGGCTGGGGGGAAGTGTACTGATGCTGTAAAAACCACGGGGCAGAGATGGGGCTGACATCTGGAGTTAGTGCGTGCAGACACGTGCGCGCTCTCTCTGCTGACATCCTGCATGCCTCTCTCTGCAGAGGGGAAAAAAGAGAAAATGGATCACTCACCATGGATGACGATGGTTCCCTCTCACAGCACCACCGGGAAGACACCTCTCCCGAACTGGATCCGGACTGGTGGTTGAGTACTTCCCCACACCCCACCATGAGGGGTAAGTCATGGGGGCTGAAGGGGAGGGGGTCTGATACCCAGTCAGTGCAGATGGGGGATACCAGATGGTTAAGGTGAGGGGCTCCCAGAAACAACACCAACAAAAAAAGAAGAAAAAAAAAGAAATGACTGACTGCCCTCCACAGAAGTAAGGCCCTCCTAGTGGTTTGACCACCACTTCCCTTCCAGGAGCTTTGATTAATAATGAACAGTTTATGCATGTCCCAGTCATTTTCAGTCTTACCCAATGGAATATGGCTGAGATTGGTCTCTGTCACATGACCAATACTTCTAAATTTTTCAGTATGATGCTTACAGACATTGTAGCTGTGTACCAAACATGCACTAAGGATCCAGTTAATGAACCTCATACCACTGATCATGTAGGAGTCTTTCAACCCGCACCTAATGCTAAAGATAGACCACACACCAGGTGTGACACTGCAGATATTACCAGTGCAGCAGGCACTGTTTCTGGCCTTTTTGGCTCAGGCATGTCTGTATCTGAAATAGAACAGATGTAGCTGCTATTAAAGCACAAACTCTTAATTTTCAGCAAGCTGTTAAGAATGATATCCTACCCCCACTGTTACATGGTGTAGATGGTTTAAGTAAGGAAGAACATTTTACAGTCTATAACATGCAGGAAATTGCCAAAGGGTTCAATGATACTAAGAATAAGATTAATGAACTGATTTTTCAAAATAACAAGAAGGCAGACAAGCAATATATTGCCCGGGAACCTTTATGCTCTGCTTATGGTTCTTATGTTATTGCCACTGTTAACAATCTCTTCAGGGACTTGGAAACAGGATGCATTCCAGATCTTATCCATGCTAGAAGAATGAGTAAATGGTATTGTCCTCATTGCAAATCCAATGGTTGCATTACTATGTGTTTAGCAAATTCTGTTAACATTTCCCTGTCCACAGTTAGAAACCTTGGGTATGTCTCAAAATATCCCAATCAAGCACCTTGTTACTTTACTAAGAAATGCTCTGTACAGAACATGTTCATCACCTTTACTGTGCCACTACCACACTTTGATCCTGAAACTTCTGTATTTGATAAATTGGCTGCAATTATTTCCATCAGACACCTTGATGATGACATCTACCAAGAAAGAACTGACTTACCCTCATTGCTTGTCTACCATGCTGTACTCCAAGCCTGGGTGGCACCCAACATGAACTGTTGCGCCAAGAAAAGAAACTACTACTTATGCCACTGTGATGTCTCTGACATTGTGAAACCCGTGTGTGGGTATTCACTAGAACATCCTGACTGGTCATTTACTTTGGGTGAAGAACTGCAATCCAATCTTACTGATGTTGACAAGGATGACAAATCCAAATCTCCACAAGCTGCATCTTCTGAGCCTAATGCCGAAACAGCTAAATCCCGAAGCTATCTGGAAGAGGTACATCGCTTCACTTCATGGCTCACCAAGCAGTCCTTTTCTTGTCCCATACGTCTACAGTGATGGAGGGTTCCAAGTGTAAGAGTTGCTTACTATTCTGATGGGCAGTATTATGTAGTGACAAATCACAAATCCTTGACTTATGGTCACAAATCTTATGTTATTTCAGCTGCTAACTTCTGTTTTACTCCACAACAGAAAGCAGTTATTGGTCACACTGTTATCACTCCTGTTCCTCTCCCTGAACTAGATGTTATTGATACCGATCCTCAATACTTGCTTGACTTGTCTCAATAGTTGCCGTGTTTAACGTATACATTGATCCTTTGACTCTTTCTTTAAAATCTCTTTTAGCTAGAAAGGATTCACATTTAATCTATATTAGCAACAATATTTCTAAGACTGGTGATGCTCTTAATGATGTTATTCATGATGGTGATTTAAGTACTGCTCTATCCAATACTTGGTTAGAACTGACTTTTAAAGCTTTTGTTATTATTCAAGCATTTCTGATTGTTTTTCTGATACTAATCCTCTGCTGCCTGCGATGTACTCTAAGACAACACTGAGAACAACTCAAATTCCTTTACAAGTCTATGCTTCGGGCTTGTAAATGACTTTTTAGCTCCATCCCACTACTTACCTGGGATTGTTGCCTCTTTTGAGGCAACAAGGGGGGGAATGTTATCCATGGACCAGCACCCCTGATTGCACCCCCACCTCGTGGACAGGAACACATATGTAGGCATAGGTACTAACCTTAGGGCAGAGGTACTTATCGTATAAGCATAAGTGTCAGAATTTGTGTTCTACTGTATTTTACCAGTGCATATTATGCTCTATCATGTTTCACTATATTCTTATAATGTATTCCACTACTGGGAGATGTTATCCATTACATTTTAGAAAATGGGGTAAAGAAAATCCAGCATCTCATTGGCTAATATGGGGTACATTAACTTACAGTGAGAGCCCTGTAAGTTAAAAGTACTAGCCTGTAGTGCCCCTCTCACCCACAGATGTATACCAGTGCCCACCCTGCTCCCTAATTGGCTAAAAGCACCCTGTATAAATTTGAAATCACAGCCATTTTTCTGTCTCACTTAGCGAGACATACTGGCCCCCAACTCGCTAGTTCATTGTCAGCAAACCTTCCCCAAATACAATGCTATGTCACATTTTCCTGTCTCAGCCTCCCTCCCAACCGCAGCCCCACTGAGGTCTTTTTTTTTTTTGTACTCTACTTTTTTTGTTGTTGTTGTTTTTTTACTTGCTGCTCTGTCTCTCTCTCTCTCCTGTGGCTCACAAACATTTCTCTGTGCCACCCGTCATCCAAACATGCCAATTACTAAATGATCTACCGCAAAATGAGATGTCTTCTTTCATAAGCAAGTGGCCCCAGATAAAAAAGAACAACTGCACTGCAGAATGATACAAAAAAATAACAATTTAAAGCACTGTTGTCTCTCCTCGCAAACAGGAATCTTCACTTCCTGGTTCATGAAACATCACGCGACTGACTGTTTGCAAAACCATTCTGCCATCCAGCAACCAAATAAAACAGAACTAAAACAGCAACTTCTTCGTGTCCATGAAATTAAAGTCCAAACAAAAAAAAACACAGGAAACTTTTTTAATGAATCATTCTGGAGGTGGTGGAGTGGGAGGGGGCAAAACAAGAGAATGACTCTATGGGGGAGGAGGGACAAGGCAACATTAGATAGAACACCACCAAAACAAAGGGATTACTTTACAATGAAATGACTCAAACTTCATTTTTACTGTATTTTACTGTACTTTTTTAATTTTATTAAATACAAAATTAAACTGTCACAGGAAACCCATTTTCTAAGCATAATAATACCCTCCAGGGTGGGTGTTATGGGCAATACCAGACCTTCCAGGGGCTATAAGGCCCTCCACCTGTGACATCGGGCCTCATTACTCCCCTGGGAGGTCCGGTGTTGCCCACTACTGCCCACCCTGTTGGGTACTATTACTTGCTTATTGTATAATCATAAATTAGGCTACAGTGACATCTTTAGTGTTTGTGCACAACTATAATTGCAAGCGACCTTGGGCATTCATAAGAGACCTTATTGTGGGGTCACGTGATGCTCAGGACAGGGTAAGACGTGACTGCTGGAGCTCTGTCCAAAGCACCGAGAAAAACTAATTTATAGGCATCTTAACACTGATAATACTGCAGATTACTGTTGAGGGGACCCTCTGCTACAAAATGGAAAAAGACTTACTGCAGAAGACTCTGAATTTATAGCCCGATATGGAAGCACTGCAGGAGTCAGAGGCTAAGCGCCCACGCTGAAGTTCTTCACCACAGGCAATGTCGGATGAGTTCCCCTCTTCGTATATATGCTCAGAGCTCTCAGTGATAAAATAGGATCTATTTAAACTGATTGAGGAGGTTTCAGACATCAGACCTGCCCTCACACAACTATCTTGACGTGTAGCTGACACCGAAGTAAGAGTGGGGTGTGTGAAGCACAAACAAGATAAGTTGGAGCCAGAAGTTGTAGCACTCAAAAGAACAGTCACCAAACTGGAAGAATACATCGGTGACCTGGAAGGTTGGAACCATAGGAATAATTTGGTGTTGTTGGGCCTCCCCGAGGGGGATAAGGGCCCAACACTATCGAGTTCCCGCAATGCTTCCTGAAGAAGTTGGTGGGGCCTTCCCCTAATGGCCCAGAGTTCATCATTGAGCAGGCCCACAGATCTCTTCGGGCTAAACCTCCATCTACAGAACCACCAAGGCCTATTATATTTAAACCCCTGAATTTCCTTGACCGAGAATTTATATTAAAGGAATCAAGAAAGCTTTCAGCTATTTTGTGGGAGGGCAAGAAATTAAGAGTTGTGTTAGATCTTACCCTGAAAATACAACAACCCTGGGCTTCATTGCAACCTATAACTTCGAAGCTATGGGTGGCCGGAATATGGCACCGAATCCTCTATCCTGCGCACCTAGGGATAACCCTCTCGGATGGGGCCAAACACTATGACACTGCACAGGATGCTCTGAAGGTATTACAGCACTCCCTCCCAGACTTATTCCCAAAGTGATCTGATGTTGGTGATATCTACATGTTTCCTATTGTTTGGTACTCAATACCTTGTTTATTTTCCTGTTTTGGGCAACAGAGGAGTATGTTACGGAACAATCGTATCAATGGACGTTTCCCTTTTTGTACCTTTTGTATACGACTCTCTATACAGGCTTGATTTAAGCCAGTAAGCTCCTTTATGTTGGATGGATTATTCTCCTCTTCATGTATTTACTCCCTTCTTACTCTTTACTAACTTTGGAAGTGAAGCGTTTACAAATTCTGAACTGGGACTTGTGTTTTGTGTTCAGTGAGCTGCCAGTATTAAAGGCATTGTCACAGAATTTGTTAAATTTTATTTTTGGGTTTGATATTAGTGTTTTTTCTTTCTTTAGTAATGTGTGCAATGATGATAAAGCCACACTATGACACTAAGGGCCAGATATTCAAAACTTTGCCCCGGGGCAAAATTAGCACTGCCCAGTGGGCAAACTTAGCCCGGAGCACAGAGCACGCTATATTCAAAAGGAATAGCCCAGGGCAAACAGCTTCCGAATATGGCATGGTAATGAGGCCATGCAAACTGGTCTGGGAGTGCAGGGCAAAAATAGCCCTGGAATAAGACAGCACTGAATAAAGCAACCAGGAAGTGCAACCCACAACAACAACACAGTACACAGCAACATGAGGCAGGTACAGACGAACTACATGGCCAATGTGTGTGCCAGCAAATTCATGGACTCAGTACAGCTGCAGGAAGCAGCAGATGTGAAAGAACAGTGATCAAAACTGTATAATATTCCCCGATTGAGAAGGCCAAGGCCATACATTAGCGCATTAGCGCCGAGCTGTTAGTAGCCCGGAGCAAAACACGCTCGTTCGGCCAAATGTGCCATATTCAAAAGCCATGCAAATGAGCCTACTTACGTAGTCTCTGGGCAAACAACCAGATTAGTATCTCATTATACCCTGATTTGCATGCAGTTTGCCCAGCGTTACTGCAGAGTCCCACAGAGCCACCTGTAGGTCAGTCTGGAAGTACAGGGGCTGACCAGGTCCAACCGCAGCTCCACCTGTAGGTCAGTCTGGCAGTGCATGATGATAGCTGCAGGCTACGTGTAAACAGTACAGCATAGCATAGTATATTATACCCCAGGGGACAGGACACCATAGGCACAGGTGGTGGTGGTGCTGCATGCAACTGTCACATTGTAGGGCATGCTACAGTGCACAGCAGAAACTACAGTAGCAAGGGGGCCAGTAGTGCGTGGACACAGCAATGCCTATGGTGTGTAGGGCAGTGATGATGACTGCACTATACACAGTGAGCGCCCAACTCTGGGATGTTTTCTGACACTGGACATTACTGTTACGCTGTTGTGTGACCCACAGATGCTGCACCTGTGGCATGGATGCTCACAGTGACATGTACATTTCTGGCTTTGTGGGCATGGCAGTTGTACAGCTGTGGTATGTGGCGGGGGGCATATATTATCCGAAGGCACACTGGTGTTGGGGTATTCCCAATACTGACCCATGTACACTGCATGATGTGTCCCAGCCTTGTGGCCACACCTGATCTGTAGCACAGCCTCGCCACCATATATGCTCCTCAATATCCTCCATGCCCACAGTGCTGCATGTGTGTGCTGGCATCTGTTGGTGTCCATGGAAGTGTGGTCCACAGTGTGTGCTGTATGGCCACACTGCCATGCTTGTCCACTGGTGGCAGGTCACCACTTACTGCCTGGCATAGCTGGGACTGGTGACAGATGATGGCATCATTGTGATGCCACTCAGTTAGCAGCATGCTTCCTCTATGTTTGGCTTTATCTATGTGTCATATTTATTTGTTGAATTGGCGCAAAACCCGCGCTAAAGCCAGCAGCATAAACGCAGCGCAAAGCCATAATGTCGGCAAAGCTGATTGCCCAGGATTAAGACCAGCTTTTCCTGGGCGGTAATGTGCACCAGGCTAAGTGTCACATAAGTCACAAATCACTTAGCTACGCTAGTTGCTGAATATAGCATTGCGCCTGGTTCATGTCAGTTTGCCCCTTGCATACATTATAATTTTGCCCGGCGCTAATGCAGTTTGCCCATGCTATTTGGCCTTTTGAATATGGCAGACCCGCGCTAATCCCGCGCTAAACCTGCTCAAATGGTTTTTGCCCAGCACAAAGTTTTGAATATCTGGCCCTAAGACTTTTACATTTATTTGATTGCATGTTATGCATTTCGTGTAGCACCACTTGAGGGTGCCAACTCTGCATTTACTACGTCCCAAATCAGCCTAGAGGAGAGACTTTATTGCTGTGTATTTAAACACTCAAGGAGGATATCACCCTCAATATAAGGGTCTGTTTGGACTTCTGTTAGAATAATACGTTCACAGTGTTAATATCTTAACAGTTTTTTTTTTCTCATTTTAAAGGTTCAAAGACGATTATTCAGAGTTTTTAAAAAAGTGGATAAATAGTTACATTTGGTGCCCTTTTTATTCATTCCTGCCTTTAAGACAAAGTGGTGCTTGGACAGGCTCCCTCTTTCCGGGGTATCATAGTCCGTGGCATAGGGAGTGGGCTTAGGGCCTGGGTGCTTGGGATTGTAAATAGTTATATTTTAGGGGATATCCAGTTTGGGTTATTTACTTGGGGTACAGGGAAGGTTGGCACAGTCTTGAATAGAGGTTTGAACAAAGTACACAACTTTACTTTATTATTATGGCTCATATGATGGCGGTCCTTTCATGGAATATTAAGGAGGGAGGAGGACAACACCAAAAAGCATGTTATCTTAAATCACTTGTTGAAGTATGACCCTAAAGTCGTCTTCCTGCAAGAAACTCATCTGCTTCCAAACCAGTTAGTATTTCTACAAAAGCGATGGCTAGGACACATTTTTAGGGCAGGATGTAGCCCCAGAAAATGAGGGGTGGCTATATTAGTGGCTAAGGGTTTGCCATTTACTGCCATAGAATCAGTTAGGGACCCTGAAGGGCGCTACGTATTGGTCCACGGGAAACTGGGCAATGTTGACCTTGTATTGGGTTCAATTTATGGCCCTAACATAGAAATACCCACCTTCTTTACCAACTTAGCATCAGCCCTCGCCCCTTTTCCCAACATCCAACATTATTGGGAGGCGACTGAAACTTAATTTTGTCAAACGACTTGGACCGGTCGTACCATAGAGGATTAGCCCCTTCTTCAGCCCAGAAAGCCTTGGGAGAACTTATTTCTTCCTTAGGGTTATTAGATCCCTGGAGGCTTTTACATCCGTCAGCTAGAGATTTTTCCTTTTATTTCCCTGTTCATAAGAGCTACTTGCGTATTGATTTTTTTCTTATAAGCCAGCATCTAGGTCCATTTATATTAGGTGCTCAAGTACAAGCCCGGGTGATTTCAGACCACTCTTTGATCGCCCTCAAATTGGATTTTCCCAACATCCTATTTAGGCTTCATACTTGGTCTATCAAAAACTCCTTATTAAAAGATAGCCAGATAATCTCCCGTTTCAAACAGTTTTTGCAGCTTACTATCCAAGAGAACTTAAATTCCATCCCCTCTGTCGATATGGCTTGGGCCGCATTAAAAACTACATGGAGGGAAGAACTAATAAGGATAGCTTCAGTGACAAAAAAGAAAAAACTCCATAGCACTAAGCTGGCTCTAGATAGAATATGGGTTTTAGAGTCAAAAGGCCTAGATTGTCTGTCTGCCCCTGAAAAGCAGGAGTTTATCCAACTTACGGTGCACTACTCTAGTACACTATTAGATAATGTAGAAAAGGCAACATCCTTTATTAAAGCTACATATATTGGGCAAGGCAGCAAAGCCAGTAAGCTTCTGGCCTGGCAGCTGAAACAACGATCAGCAGCTAAATGGATTGCAGTAATCCAACACCCCCTCACTGGGGTCCTAATTTCCAATCCGGAGGAGATGTTAGATTTATTTAGGAATTTTTATCAATCCATTTACTCATCGACTCCACTATCAGATTCTCAGTTTCAGGCAATGTATGATTTCTTAAGCAGGAGTCACCTCCCATGGCTTTCTTCAGAAGGCCACTCCAGGCTTGCTGAACCAATCAAAGCTGAAGAGATCTCATTGGCCATAGATTCCTTAAAACCTGATAAGGCACCGGGCCCAGATGTTTTTTCCGGCCTGTTTTATAAAACATTCAAGGACCAACTTCTTCCTCTGCTGTTACAACTTTTCTCCTACTGGGAATCTTTACCAGTTACAGACCCTTCACTATTCGAGGCAAGAATTATTCTTCTCCTGAAACCCAACAAAGATCCTACAGGAATAAGTCATTATCATCCAATTTCCTTATTAAATGTTGATGTTAAATGCTAAGATTTTAGCTAATAGGTTGGCGGAGGTATGTATCGATCTGTTGTAACCTGAACAAGTGGGGTTTGTGGCTGGCCACTCCTCTTCCAATCATTTCCAAAGGCTTTTCCACCTTTTTTCTGCATCCAGGGACCCCAATCTAGAATCGATTTTGGTGTCCCTGGATGCAAAAAAAAGCTTTTGCTACAGTAGCTTGGCCTTACCTTTTTCTACCCTGTCTGTCTTTGGCATTCCCAAACCCTTTATTGACCGAGTCCGGATCCTTTACCGATGCCTTTCAGCACGGCTGTTATGCAACAACTACCTGCCAACTTCATTTCCAGCTCACAGGGGTAAAAGACAGGGTTGCCCCCCTTCCCCTTATTTGTTTAACTTATACATTGAACACCTTGCTAGGACGATTAATTTGGAACCGAGAGTAACAGGTATTCAAGTAGGAGACTCAGTGTTTAAGTTATCCCTTTTCTCAGATGACTTGCTTTTGCATTTAACAAATGCCAAGCAATTTCTTTCCCTTACCCGTCAAGTAATATCCCAATTCAGTGAGTTCTCAGGATATAAACTTAACAAAGTGAAAACTATAGCTTACCCCCTTCCTCTCTTAGTAACTAAGGAGCAGATAGACAGTCTGGGCCTTCTATGAGAATGCAAATCCTTAACTTACCTATAACTAAAGAAACAGGGAAACGTCAGGAGCTAAATTTAGATCCTGTGATGAAATCGATAAAGCAAGATCTAGCCAGATGGAGGAATTTACCTCTATCCTTTTGGGGCAGGGCAAATGTTATAAAAATGGCTGTTTTACTTATATTTTTCTATTCCCTCAACAACCTTAACATATTTCTTCCAAAGGTTTTTTTTTTAAAGCTCCAGAGAGTGCTGAAATTTTTTGTGGGAGGGGAAACCCCAGCACCAAACATATGGAAAGCTCAGTCATCCAAGATCCCTAGGTGGGTTACAATTGCCAGATTTCTATTGTTACTACCTAGCTATCCATGCTAATCATTTTTTACAGTGGGCCGGACAATACTTGGAACCAGGTCTTAAACCGGCTTGGCTGCATGTAGATATTGACCTGATGAAACTGTATCACACTTCCCTGGTAGCAATGATATACAGTCCTTGGGCTAATGTCCCTTTAGAGGTCCAAGACTCTCCAATCAGATGGGACATGAAGGCCTTTCAACAGTTTTGTGCCTGCACACAAATTTCTGTGAGGAGAGACTTATCTCAACCCTTGTTTGATAACTCAAACTTGAAAATAGCACACTGCAATATTGCCTTACCAGAATGGTGGCTATCATTTCAACCCAATTTAAAAGATTTCACACAAGGGAATTTATTTCTCACGATTCCTGCCCTGAAGGCTAAATTTAATATTCCCTCCAAATATATATTTAAATTATCTCAGATACGCCGTTGTGTAAGAACCTTCCTTGGCAAACCCCCTTGGTCAGATGCAGTAGGTACCCACCTACCTACCTATCTGAATATCTGTAAAGGGAGGAAGTCAATTTCTGAGTTGTACCAAGAGCTTATAAGACACCCTGGCTTAATTTGCCCCAAGTAGCCTATTATTGAAAGCATAATCTTTCCAAATATTTTCCAGATGAAATATGGAAGACAATTTGGTTAGATACTTTTGCCTTAATTAAACAGGACCGCTTGAGAAGTGTTCAATTTAACATCTTACACAGTATTTATTACACCCCCAGCAATACATCAGATGGACAGGTTACCTTCTGCCTTGTGCAAGAATTGCGGGGCTGGTGAAGCCTCATTATATCACAAGCTTTGGTCCTGCCCTAGGAACTCTCGATTTTGGGAAATGATTAAGCACCATATCTCCTCATACTTACCTATTGCCCCCTATTTTGAGGAGAATACCTGTTTACTGGGCTTATATGCCTCTGTCCCCTCATATGCTCTAAAGGTGCAACTGGCTTTGGTTTAATTGGTAACAAAGTTAGTAATCCTTGACACTGGAAAGAGGATTGGGAGCCATCTATTGGGGAATGGCGAGCTGAGTTTCTTACTGCTTTAAATGCAGGCAGATGTGTGGCAAGAACTACTCATACTTGGGGGAAGTTTCAGAAGTGCTGGGACCCTCTCTTTTCTAGCCTGAAAACCAAGTTTGGTTATTAGACCAGTTTTCTCTGTTCACAAGCCCCTTCTCTTCACTTCTCCTCCCTCTATATGTGATTTTTATTTTTCACTGTAAGATTATTCTTAGTAATGTGAGATGAGCTCTATCAGATTCCATAAATATATAAAATTTTAATTGACATCTGATATGTTGAGACTGTGCTAACTCTTGGGGTTGGGGAGGGTTATTCTTTTCTTTTAGGTGGGGGGTGGGGGGAGTATATTATTTAGCTTAGTTGAATTATTTTGTTAATGATGACTTGCCTAATGAAAAAGTATGTAAACTACCATATTGTGTTATGCATTATTTGTACGTTATCCCTTGTTCCTTTTGGTTGCATCGCTTATAATACCTTTAAAATAAAGTTAATTGCAAAAAAAAAGAGAGAGACCTTATTGTTCAGTTATCTTCTGAAAGCTAAGCAACTTCTCATGTTAATTAGGATGGTTACTCACACCACCTGTTACTGTCCAATTATATACTTTTTATGTATCTTCTTTAACAGTAACCATGACAATTATTGGGGTATAAGACCCCTTGCAGCACATAGTTTCTCTGAGACTAGAGACTGTGCCTAGGTAGGTAAGGAAGCTGGATAGTCTCCCAGTAATTACACTTTTGGTTATAAGCCTGTACCATTATTATTTGCCAGTAATAAATTACATTTATTATCTGGACACCACTTGTCTGTCATCTCTTCCTTTTGTGCAGTTCCAACAAGAACCTGAGAAAGGTAATTTTATTACCCAGTTACACTTCTATAAGACCTTGTCACATGACTTTGTTGCCATATACTATGTCCCTAAGCTCCCAATAGCTGGATTTACGTATTGGCCTCTAGAGGTCACTATTTGACCCCTCTATGGGAGGTAACATATTAATCTCCTCCCCTATTTATACACAATCTAAGCAGGTTTAATCTCCCCCCTCTCACCTTAGTCTCCATTTCACCCTATTAATCTCCACACTCCATCTCCTCACACCGGCAGTGGCCTCAAACCTATGTCTCTCAAGTTACAGTTCTGCCATACTCATCTGCTCTAACCACTAGGCCACACAGCCTGTTAGGGAACACCCTTCCACTCCTTCAGTTATCCCTGATTACCCAGTGGTCGCAAGTGATATTGCACCTCCCCACGCCAACCAGTCCCAGCGATCATTATTTTTACCTAGCTTGTTTCTTAACGCTATGCTGTACCACTCTTTCTACTAACTCTACAATGCTTAACTTTAACTACTACTGTCTCTGCCTCGCTCTTCTCTGTGCACTGGTCTGTCTACCTCCTCTCTCCAAGCCCTCTATTCCCTGCCCCACCTCACTCCCAACCTACTCCCTAACACACTCAACACTCCCCGTTCACCCTACTCCAATCACTTACCCCTGGCCTCACCATGCTTCCATACTTCCCCCCACATTTCACTTAGTTATACTAAATTATTCCAAACTCCTCTCCTCCTCTCTTCAATCCCCCAACCCCCTTGCTCTATACATTCAAAAGATATTAAATGGGTCCACTCATTTTCCAAATTTCATATCACCTTCTGACTAATTTCTACAAGTGATATCGAATGAAACTGTGGTCCTATCTCTCCTTCCCATTTGCCCCTCCCTAAGGGCTTAAAATTGTTCATCTCAATATAAGAAGCCTACTCCCCAAACTCCCTCTCCTCCGGCTGTTCATGATGGATTTACATCCTGATGTCCTGGTACTCTCAGAAACCTGGCTGTCCCTTAAGATATCAAACACTATTCTCGATACTCCTGGCTATACTCTTATTAGACAAGATAGACCCAGTAAGGGTGGAGGCATCGCAATGTATCTATCCTCCAATCTCCAATACTCTCCTGTTCTGTCTATCTCATTACCAGCCCAACACAAACTCCTCCTAATCAAACTATCCCTCCTTTTTCACATTGCGTATATTCATAGTCAGCACTTATTGTCAATCTGGGCTCCCTACATCAACCATATCTGATCTCACCATGACTATCACCTCACATACTATCACTGGCAAGATATACTTACCAGTTGACTTAAATGTGGATTGACTATCTTCTACCAATTCTACAATATGCACAAAAGTAAACTCCCTAAATCTGGCACAATCACCTCTCCAACTCATCTAAACCACAAATCTCTTAAACCTACCCTGAATGACTGGGCCCTCACCTCCCATCCACACCGCATAATTGACTCTGGTATTCTCCCAGATTCCCTTAGCGACCACCATATGATTTACTGCATCCGTAAAATCCATCAGACTAAAGCCTCCCTAAAATTGATCCATCTACGTCCTTTTTTGCTCACCAAACTTAACTCCCCTATTAAATAACTTATACCACACCGACTGGTCCCCCATTTCAACTGAATCCTGTATTGATACTGCCCTCAGCTACTTCCAGACAAAATTTCTGGAAATTTGGGAGCTACCTGCTCCCCCTAAGCTAACTCGAGTCAAAAGTGCACACCTACTTTGGATAAATGCAGAACTGCTGGCCTGCATGCATGCTAGGGACCAGGCCTGGAAGGCCTACATGAATGTACAGATAGAGTGCTGCCCCCTGGCAGAGAGGGTTATGGGTTCGAACCTAGTATATAATGTTTATGGCCTAATTATTTATGGAACTGCCACTGAAACCGCACTAAATCAGGTAAAATTACTCCTCAACAAGGTTTGCTGGCTTGTGCTAGGTGCAGACCACCTTATACATACATGCAGTCTTTATTCATCTGCTGGTTGGCTCCCTCTTCACCTCAGGGCCCAGTATCAAGCATGTCTAACTGGCAAGAAAGCACTTCTAGGACTAGCACCCGAAACTACAACAGCCCTATTCCAACACCATCATACCTCAAAAACCACCAGAAATTCAGCTAAGGGCATGTTACATATCCCTTTTAAGAGAATCACACTTGCCCAGCAGTCACTCCCATATCGTGGACCTCTCTGGATGAATGACCTGCCCCCTACTCTCTTACAATGTGAAAAAATAGGCCTTTTTAAAAAAGACCTCAACACTCATCTGGCCAAGTCCAACCACTGTGATTGCTATACTTAAGATTTGCTTTTCCTCTCTAACCTCTTGCTATCCCTACATTCCTAATCTCCTCTCTTCCCTCCTTAATCCTTACATCCCTTTTTATGCCTGTTCTAAATCCTCACTGCCCTATCTCCTTGCTTTTACCCATCCCCCTTGCTCCCAACTACAACTATGTCCTACTTCTTTTCCCTTCATAACCCTTTTCTCTTCTCTCCTCTCCTATATACCACCTTTTCTGACAATGCCATGCTGGCTGCTACCTGCCACCATCCACCAAATCCCCTCCTACATTTCTCCTTCTTCTGACAAAGCCTCTCTGGCTGCAACTCCCATCACTTACTGCAATTAGTAAGAGGATTATTTGACAGTAGTCACTTCTTGATTTTGTTCTGCTTCACTTTTAGCTCGAGTACCTGACTTTTCTTTTCTTTTATACAGTTTATCTCTATTGTAAGTTACCTCAGCCTTTTGCTGATACAGTCTTCTCCAATCTGTACCACAATGGCTGCATACCTTGACAAAATTGCCTTGTAGTTTGTTCTGTGTATTGTACTGTTTGTGTTCTAATTGACGTGGAACCTTTGCAAAAGGGCCGGTGAGGCTCAAAGGTTGTAATTCCAAAACAGAAATAAATAAAAAAAATAAATAAATCCAGATCCTACTTTCTCCTCCTCCTCCATTACAGGCAACATTTTTTTTTGTTTGTTTTTTACTTTCTTTACTCCGGTCGCCAGCCACTGGTCTCCCACTCAGGCGAGACCCACCGAGTGGCTCTACTGCCCAGACTGAACCCTCCTGGAGAGAAATCGGGGTCAGAGTCCTCTCCAACCGACCCCTGAAGTGGAGAGGACCCAGGAGAGTCAACCAGGAAGGGCTGGCAGTGGATGTGTGAGCCACACCCTCGGACTGCCATTATCCTCCCAGCAGCTGGGGTGTTTCCTCCTTGCTTTGTTGCATTGCCCTGAGGCACAGACGTGCAATGACATCACCATGCAGAGGACATGCACCCCTCCCCTCTCACAGATGTCCATGATCCAAGTCCCCACCAACTTGCAGCACCCCAGGTCTCCAGCAGGAGCCATTATAAGTCGGGGATTCCTCGGAAACCACCCTGGAAAAGGAGAGCAGTCCTCTGGATGCTCAATCCTTCTCCTCCCCTGCCTACCCCCAGCACCCGAGTCCACTCCCAAACCCAGGTTGCCAGCATGGCATGAGGTGTGGAATCCAGTGCCTTAACCCTCAGCACCACCGGGCCAGCCCATTATAGGCAACTTAGAAATGATTGCACCAAGACCTCCAGTCTGAATACTTCTTCTCATCTTTCTACACTAACTTAAGCCATCCTTCTAAGTTTTGTAGAGTTGTCAAATCCCTTTCTCCTCCTCCCGCCCTCCCATCCCAACATTCATCCATGGCAATGTAACACTTTCTGACCTACCATCTGTTGCATCTACTTTCAACACTTTCTTTACATCCTGTGCCTCCTTGCTCCTCTTCACCATCTCCACCAGTATGCTTACAGCCTCCTCAGACCCCCTACCCATTCCAAACCTCTCCACCTCCCCCTTTCTCATTCTCTACCATTTAAAGACCCTCCATGCCTTGAACCCCTCCAGGGGTAAGAGCCCAGATGGCCTGGACCCCAATCTACTCAATCTCTTCACCCCTGCTATAGCTTCCCCCTGGCCTCCCTTCTCAACCTATCTTTTACTCTATCTTCAGTTCCCTCAACCTGGAAACACTCTAATGTTATTCCTCTCCCCAAGGGTGGTGATCCCACTACCCCCCGATTACTATTGTCCTAGCTCCCTATTTCCCATTTTAGCTAAGCTCCAAGAATGCATTGTCTATCTCAATTCACTCCTTACCTTGACTCCACCTCATTTTTCACCCCTTTCCAGTCTGGTTTCCGCAAGTCCCACTCCACCACCACCTCCCTCATATGGCTCACTGACTCCATACTCACCAATATGGATCAGGGACATGTCATCTCTGCCATATTTGTCGATCTGGCAAAAGCCTTTGACACAGTATCCCACTCCTTCCTCCTCCAAAAACTCACTGATGGAGGTTTAAGCTCCTCTGCCACAGCATGGTTTCAGTCCTACCTGTCAAGCTGATGCCAGTCGGTCAAGATTGCCTCCTCCCTCTCCCTTCCTCTCCCCATCAACACTGGCATCCCGCAGGGCTCAGTAATTGGCCCTATATTATTTTAAATCTTCCACTATGATATTCCTTCTGCCTACTCCACTTCCCAAATCCACATATATGTGGACGACACCGTCCTTTACATGTCTGGTACCTCACACACTGATGCTGAGGCTAGGATGCAAGATGATTTCAACAAGGTTCAGCAGTGGTTCCAGTCCAACCAGCTGTTTCTGAATGCCAAAAAGACAGCCTTCATGTTCTTCAGCACTAGACAGAGGTTATCTAAACTTAAACTCCTCCTCTTGTACACCCTGGATGGCACCCCCATCGAAAATGTCACTACCTTTAGATACCTTGGGGTCTGGTTGGACCACCATTTGGACTTTTCAGCACATGTGGATGCTATCCAAAAGAACTTACACTCCAAGCTTGGTGCTTTATATAGAAACAAGGACTGCATTCCTCAAACTGCCTGTCGAGCAATTGTGCAGAAAATGATCCTTCCCACCTTTGACTATGCAGACATAGTCTACAGTGCCACTCCCAAGACTACCTTAGCCAGACTGGACACCCTCTTCAACTCCTTCTGTCACTTCATGCTTTCCTGTCCCCCTTGTACTCACCACTGTGACCTTTACAAAGCCCTATCCCTCCCATCAACGGAGTCCAGATGACTGTCCCATGCTGCTGCCTTCATGGCCAAATTCAGGACTGGCACTCTCCCCTCCTCCTATCTTTCTTCCTCCATTCATACATCATCCCAGGGCACTTACTCCCTTCAAAACTCTGACCTCTACTCCTTCTCAGTCCCCCACTGTTCTCACTGTTCTACCTCTGCTGGCCAATCTGCCTTTTCCTTCCACTGTCTTAAACTGTGGAACACCCTCCCCTCCCCTATTCGCAATGCCACCTTACACACATCGCTGTCTTCCCTCCTATGCAATTACACAACTCCCTCTTGCTCCTGTCAATACTTATCAACCCCTCACCTTACACTGTCCACTCCCCCCCCCTTAATCTTTAGCCCCATGATCTGGCCTCACCCTGCCATGTTCAATTGTCTGCCCAACATAGCACTTCTGCAACTTGCCTTTCCTATTCACTTTGTCTAATACCCAAGTTCACTTTGACTGAATGCTCTTCCAAGTACTTACAGTTGTATTTATGTTCTTTTAATTCTCATGATGTAATACTGTAATACTGTACAAACTGTTGGAAGTACTCAGCACATTGTACTTCCTGTTTCTGCTTATTGTTAGCTGCCATGATGTTTGCTGCCCATGTATTACTTTGTCCGGAATATATTCACGTACTGTACTATTTACCTGCTCAATCTCCACCTCCCTGTCCCCCAGGATACAACTGGAAACAAGGTATTTTGCTCAGTATTGTCTTCCTGGTGAAACTCTTGAATAAATAAGAGATTTAAACTGTCACCATTATTAAATTATGCTTAATCTATCTAGCGATCTATCTATATGTCTGGTACTGTACATAATCATAGCATAACATTTTCAAAATGTAACACTGAAGAGTATTTCTGTGTCTCAAAACATATACTGGGGGGTGCTAATGAGCACAATCGAATAAGAACGCTTTTCTTCCCTCCCTCTGCAAACCACCAAGAAAATTAACCTTAATTATATTCCTATTTTGTTCTAAAGTATAGCAAAAGTGACTCTATCTGTTTGTAAGAGGCCATGGATGAATACCTGATGCCCAGGTCAAGTAAAAGCTCTCTCACTGCAGGTAAAAGTCAACGAAAGCAGCCGCCAGTAACACAGGTGGAAAACACAGGGCCTGTCTCGCTATCTGCAGCTGAGGCATGTGCTGTAGGCTGGGAGATCACGCAGCAGGTTTTGGTGGCTCCGAAACCCCGAGTCACCAGCCAGGCATCTAATTTTGACTGTAAGCTCCAGAAACTTGTAGATCTGCACACTTCACATGCACCAAGGCTAACAGAGATGGAGCAATGAATATCAGATGTCGAGGATGCCACGGCCCCGGTCCCTGAGCAAACTGCTGCCCTACAAAGAGAGTTGGTGGATTTTAAGGACCAGTTTGATTACCAAGAGAACTATCAACGGTGTTTAAACCTGCGCCTCCGGGGTCTGCCAGAGGGACTTGAGGGCAGTGATATTCTAGAGTTTTGTGCAAGTACTCTGCCTGAGATCTTGAGGCTATCTCCCAAAAATGGCAAAATGAAGCTTGAGAGAGCCCACCGAGCAGTGATCCCCAGACACCCCACCAGACTAGCCTCTGCGACAGATAGTTATGCGGTTTCATAGCTTTCAAGATAGGGACTTTGTGTTGAAGGCCTATCGAAATATGTCTGCTTCACAGTACAAAGGACACAAGCTCAATATATTCCAAGACTACTCTGCTCGATTATGAAGAAGCGCCGTGCTTTTAGTTTGGTGATGGCACAACTGTGAGAAGACCAGGTTGAATGCTTTATGTTGTACCCTGCAACCCTCAAAATCAAACATGAAGGGGCCACTTATTCCTTTTGGGAAGTGCAGAAAGCGGAGGTCTTTGTCAAGGATTTAAAGAAGAAAATGGGGTGAGGCAATCAGGCGTTATGGCAGAATGTAGGCTTTGCTGCTCACTTCAGCTTTTATTTGAAAACGTGCTCTACGTACATCGTGTTCCAAGGTACTGGTTTTGATTTTATTTGATGGGTCTACAAACTGTCGATATACCCTGGAATGCCACCATGAGTTTCATGTTGAAGGCTGTACTTTTTGCCTTGGGATGAGGAACTGATTTGTGTTCTGGTTAAAACATGGTTTAATCTGACTGTTTGCATGTGGCCTGGCTATTCTAACTGCCGCGTTGGACGGGCGGTGTCTGAATGTTCTCTCCCTCTGCTGAAACGGCCTCAACATACCGGACTTTTGGGGACCTCCTGGCATTTGATGGTTATCAAGAAAAACAAAATGTACCAGCTTCTTCACATGAATCAGCTTTGTTTGAATAAGAGTTTATATTGGTTACCTGTACAATGGGGACAACCGGAGTAGAGATATCCTGTACCTTGCAAAATTTGAAATAAGGAGGTCACAGGGATAAACGGGAGGGAAGATGCCAGATTGAGGGGAGTAGGCCCCTACAGAGGCCTTGTTGGGAGAAATGGGAAATGTGAAATAGAAGGAGAGATATAAGAGAACTATGCCACTCAAAGTACCCTCGTATGAGGTAAAACGAATCTGTGATGTTGTTCTTGGCAGGGAGGGAGCGGGGGATGCATTCTTACTACATGTTGGGGAGGGCATGTAAAATTTTTGCTGTAAGCAATTCTGGTTACAAAAGGGGGTTATTTACTGTAATAAGGCTTAAAAAGAGATGTGGGAGTGTTTGAAATGTATATAGTTTATACGTACTGTTTGTTATATTGTTATATGTTAAGTTCGAGATCCAAACATGAATGTAGAATACCAAATACATATGTTGATACACTGAAGGGGGACTTGGAAGTGGGATAAGCGATTGCTGGAGGGAGGATGGCACAAGCACCATGGCTAGCCCTACAGGATTAACTATAGCATCATGGAATGTTAAGGGAATTTCTTCTCCTGTTAAGCACGCCATGCTGCTGACTGCTCTTAAGTGCCAGAATGTGAGTGTTGCGCTGCTACAGGAGACTCACCTCACCAATAAGGAGCATGTAAAATTAAAAAAGAGCTGGGTGGGGGAATGCTTTGCAGTGTCATTTTCTTCTCACAAATGTGGAGTGGCAGTCCTCCTTCATAAGCAATTGCCATTTAAGATTAATAGGGTAGTGGCTGATCCTGAGAATGGTCGATATGTATTTGTAGTAGGAGAATTGCTGGGAGAGAAATTAACATTTGGGAGTGTATATGCCCCTGTGGTACACGACCACACGTTCTTTAAGTCTCTCATGACACTGCTAATGGCAGAGCAGTTTCCAGGACTGATTCTTGGCAGAGATTTAAATTGTTTGATGAATCCCGCAATGGATCACTCAGAGGGGAGGGTGGCTTGTGGCGGGGGGGGCTGTACAGGCCTGGAGGGCAGGAATGGCTGATCTAGACCTCACTGACATTTGGAGAATGGCCAATCCCAACGTAAGGAAGTACACGTTCTTCTCCCACCCCCATAAAACGTGGTCAAGGCTGGATTATATTTATATTCCAAGGATCTGGTATTCTAGGCTTCTCCAGACAAGACATGGCCCTGTTCATATTTCTGATCACGCTATGTTGCTTGTGTCCCTGACAGTACGTGAAGTGGAACCCATCCCTCCAGCATGGTGATTTCCCAACTATCTACTAGGAAATAAGGAGTTTAGAGATTACTTGCAGGACCAGTGGAAGCAATATGTGCAAAACAATCTTGAAATGGCTCCCTCAAAAGCAGTGTTCTGAGATGCCGGAAAAGCGTATATAAGGGGCTCAATTATCAGTTATAAGGCACATCATAAGTGAAAGATACGGGAGAGACGGGAAAACCTGGAACAGCGTCTTGAGGTGTTGGAGAAGCGTGTGGCAATAGGAGAGGGAGGAGAGGCTGCCCCCATATTATTAACAGTGACAAGGGAAGCATTAAATAATTTGCTATTGGGGAGGCACAGAAAACATGTTTATTTGTGCATAACCACTTTTATCAGTGGGGGAATAAGCCCAGCACTATGTTGGCAAACCTCATTAGGGGGAAAAAGAGTGTACACCTGATTGCGGCTATTAGAGGCCCAGACGGCCAACTTGGGATGGACAAGAAGTTTATAAGAGATAGATTTAAATGCTTCTATGAGGAGCTCTACTAGAATGGGACTGGGAACACGTGGGTCAGTATGCACTCCTTCTTAGATGGAGTGAAGATGCCTAAATTATCCACTTCACAGCAAAAATGGCTTAATGCTAAAATTACAGAGGAAGAAATAGCTAAAGCCATTACCAGGTTAAAGAGGGTTAAAGCCTGTGGCCGAGATGGCTTCTCTACAGAATACTATAAGGCTATGATGCTGCATCTGGTTAAGCATTTAGGGGTGGTTCTTGATGAAGCTAGGGAGGGAGAAGGTTCACTACCTCAAAATGGAAAGATGCAGTTATTTGTTTGATACCAAAGGAAGGAAAGGATTTACTTGAATGTGCATCATTTAGACCGATATCCTTATTAAATTGTGATTCTAAGATTATCATTAAGGTACTGGCCAACCGCCTGGATAGGCTTTTACCAGAACTGATTCACCCAGGCCAAACCAGGTTCATAAGGAACAGATACTCTTACCATAATATGAGAACCCTCCTGAATGTAATTTGGGGAGCCTCGAATGGGTATGAACCAGTACATATACTATCTATGGATGCTGAAAAAGCATTTGATCGGATTGAATGGCCATATTTAATGGAGGTTCTGACCCAGTGTGGTCTGGGTGATGAATTTGTGGGGCTGATTCGCATAATATATAGTGCACCTACAGCTAGATTATTAATTAATGGAGCTCTCACAGACAGATTTGAGCTGCGAAGGGGAACCAGACAGGGATGCCCTTATCACCCCTTCTTTTTGCACTGGCCCTGGAGCCCATAGCCATTGCAATAAGACAGCATTCTGGGATATATGGGGTGGTGGGTCAATCGGGAAGAGCATGCAAGCTTTCTCTGTATGCTGATGACATGCTCCTGTATCTTACTAAACCGATTCAATCCATGCCACCGCTTTTTCACCTCATAGATCAATTTTCTAAATTCTCAGGATATAAACTAAATTTAAGTAAGTCAGAGGAACTTAGAATAGGAGAAAAGAGAGCTGAGGAGGGAGAAGAGATCAGAGATTGGGGATTTTGGATAGGCTGTAAATCATTTGTTTACATGGGTATTAGAATTGGGAAAAAGATAAAATCTCCATATGAACTAAATTATACCCCCTTACTACGCACAATCATAAATGACCTTGAGAGGTGGGCTAAATTGCCTATAACATGGTTAGGCAGGATTAACCTGCTTAAGATGAATGCTCTACCTTGACTACTGTATGGCATGCAGATGCTCCATGTGGGACTTACCTGAGCAGACATAAAACATTTGGAGAAAGCATTTTCAGACTTCTTATGGCAGGGAAAGTGGTCACGCACAAGCCTTGATAGTTTAAAATCTTCAGTGGACAGTGGAGGCCTACAGTTCCCAGATCCCAAAAATTATCATCTTGCCATTCAGTGTCATTATCTGAAGGACTGAGTGGGTAGACCAAGAGAGGCAAACTGGCTGGATTTGGAGAAGAGGGGATGCCCTGGTCGAGTGACTATTTATTTGTCAGGGAAAGGTTATAAGGCGTATATGAACCAATCTAAGCCAAATCTCTTAGGTCGGTATTAGAGGGGTAGGGTCACCTAACTAGACGTGGAGGGATAGATCAAGGGGAGACCCTGCTTCTCCCAGTTGCTGGGAACCCTTTTTCTGTCCCAGGGTTGGCAGTCTCAGGTTTTAAGGAATAGGAGCAGAAAGGAATAATGTGTATAAAAGATCTGTATACCAGAGAAGGGTTAGATACATTTGATCATATATGAGATAAAACTGGGCTGGGGCACAAACATTTTTACCGATACATCCAACTATGAGCATATTGTAATTCTCTGGGGAGAAGGCAGGGTAGGGACAATACATGGGAGTCACTGGAGCAACTAATACAGAAGGGAGGTATAATCCTAAAGGTACTATACATAGAGTAGCTAGAGTGGGCAGGCAGCTGCTTCTGGATATGACGCAGAAAACTAGGCAGCTCTGGAAAAGGGATATAGGGATTCCCATTGCAGAGGACACGTGGAAGTCGATGACCCAGCTGCACCAGGGTATCTTAATTTGTAATAAATATAAAGAATCCTTTTATAAGTTTTGTCACAGACTATATCATCCACTCCTGAGTGTTAGTAAGTTTAACCCCTCAGTCTCACCAGTGTGCTCTCGTTGCAATGTGGGTTTGGCCTCCTACTATCACTATTTTTGGACCTGTCCTATCTTACTGGACTTTTGGAAAGAGGTGATGGTGGAGGTTCAGACCTTAGCAGATATGTAACCCCCCTGCAAATGGGGGTTCCCAAAAGACTTCCAGGAGCTTGCTTGAATGCTCCAAGCCTGAATGGTGTTTGGCATTTAAGCCATTTATCAGTGAGTGTTTTTAGAGCCTCTGGTACTGTCTCTTTAAGAGCTGTCTGCTTGCAGACATAATTAGTTTGTATGGGGGACTGTGTGCTTCTCTGTTTGAGTACCACTCGAGCTGCTGCCAATTCACTCCATTTTGCAGTCACTAGAGTGCAAAGGGAACCTATCTGAAAGATGTAACTGTTTGCCAGAAATCATTTAGAGTAATAATGAAATTACAGTTTGTCTAACCTGCTTTTTTGCAGTCAGAACTGTGTCTGCCTAGTTCCCATTCTGGTTTTGAACTGCTGAACTGGACCAATCAGTGTGGGGTAAGCTAGCTCTAAAATGGTGACTTGGATGAATCAGAACTTGGACTCATAATCTGAGCCAGCCACAAGAGGATTGTATGGGCAGTGACTCTGGGAGATGTAGTTTAGACTTCGGCGCCTTTTGGACCAACAGGAGCAGTCTATTGTGAGTGACAGCCAATCCAGTCAAGAACTGGGAGGAACTCAAAGGAAGTGCCGGTTTTGTCTGTTGGAGTTTCAGTTTTAGCTCTGGCAGTGAAGGGAAAGGAACCTGTGCTCCTTCAGTGCACAGTTTTAGTCGGAAACATGTGTAAGGTCCGAGTTCCGTCTGCAGCTTGTGTAACTGCTTGTTAGACTGAATCCGTCCTGTGAAGAGAATCAAAGGATATCTGAAGAGTAGAAACCAGGCTCACCCTAGTAGAAGACTGGAGAAATTGCTGAATTGCACTCGGTCTGTCAGGAACTGAATCTGCTGTGTGTTCTCCGGTATTGTGCAGTAATTGCGATCGGGATAGAGAAGCAGCCTGCCTGGTATAGTACTTTCTTTTTGCCATATAAATGTGTGAGGAGTCTCGTGGAGCTCAAGAGTAGCCCTGCTGACATTGAAGGACCCTATCTTGTTTGGAGGTCGTGAGTACTAATTCAGGGTCGCTCCCTGTTGAATTGCCACATTGAATCCAAATAGAATTACTGTACTGCTGACTGTTTAACTAATTTTTCTTTTCTCTATGTGAAAGGGCCCCTACCAGCTGCCACGGTTTGGACTAGCCACTAGGGCTTGGGTACCAGGGACAGTAACTTGTAGGATAGCCTGCATAGAGCCATAGGTAGATGAGTAAAGTATAAGCTAATTAACCTGATTTCCCCCTGTCCTTGTTATATTCCCCCTAAATAAATCAGAGCTGCTTGTTTCAGCAAAGTTATACTGCCTGAGGTATTTGTCTATGTTAAAGTATTGTACTGTGATTGTTGCACTGTATCTTATTTTACAGGAGGTCCCAGTGCCTGAACCAGCCCTGGGGGTAAGTGTATACTGTGAAGGTAATTCTGATATATTGTGTGGGCCACTAGTGGGAAGAAAGGGGGGTTGCAGTGTCCCAGAGGGCTGTGACCAAGTAAGTTTAACTATTGCAAACCCTGACCTCTGGGTGGAGGCACCCGCCATTGGATCCAGGCCCCTCAACCTGTTAGTGGCAAATCAGGCAGGGGTAGTAGCCCCTGGGATAGCGCCATCTAGGGGTTACAGATAGAAGCCTCTTGCACTCACCCCTAGTAATGTTGTTTGGTGTGGAGGAAGTGGGTGAGGAGGATTGGGCCCCCCTTCCTAGATGGCTTAGGGTCACACTGGTGATGGCCAGACACTGTATTTTGAATACATGGGTATCTGCAAATAAACCCACCATATAGCAGTGGAAACACTGGTACTACAGGCCCTTGCCCTGGAAAGACTCACCTATGTGATGCAAGACAGGGGGGAACAGTTTTATAATACCTGGCAACCATACCTTGATGCTCTAACACCAGCAGAGAGCCTGATATTGGGGGAAAGCTGGGTATAACGGGGGGGGGGACAGTGGATGCTGCTAAATTGAATGGAATTGGAATAATGTAATGTAAAAACAAGTCACCCTATCAATTAGTGTATTACATTAGTTTAACAAGTTGATGATTGCTGTCATGAAATTGGATCTCTATGTATATAAGTTAAGTACTGGATGTACATGTTTGTCTGTGTTGTTATTGTCTTGATGGGCATGTCCAGCTTGTTTGTTTATTTGAAAATCTGAATAAACATATGATGCAAAAAAAATATATATATACTGTAGGTTTCATAATACTCTTTAATATATTTTTAAACACCAAGCCGTTCTGCGTCCATAACTGCAGTTTTGTACAGTATTATACTACCAGTCTGTTTACACATAGCCTTTCAGATACCCAGGCTCTGGGTTTTTCTACCTCTTTTAATTATATTAATTGTTTTATTGTCAGCTAAATTGGCAGGCCCCACCTTCAAAGGCATAGGTGGTTCTGTCACATTGTGGTCTGCCCTACCATGTGCAACAGCGGGTCTGCCCTACCCTGTGCAACAGCGGGTGTTTTGTCTTTGCCTTGGCCACCTTTCTTTCTCATGATCACAGCACAGATCTCGCCTAGAACCTCATTAGTGACAGGCATAATCACTGAGATGGGATCTGTTACCTTTTCAGCCCCCTGACAGGAATCTCTTACCTGCAAATGTTCATCACCAGGATCTTCAACTGAGTCCTGGTCTGATGTTATCCTGCAATTTTCTTAGCTGTCTTCTGTTCCATCTCAGGATATGACCTTTTGTCAAATGATTCTCATAGGATCTTGATTCAACGTGCCTCAATACTGTTCCTCCTTGCCAATGCTTCTTTCATTTGTCTGCTGGCTGTACTCTGACTAGGTGCTCTGGACTGAGTTCTGGTAAATCTAGTGCTGTTTGGTTATAGTAGTACTGCTGTCTATGTTGCTGTTCTTTCAGTTGCTCTGTCACTCTGTTGTGTACCGCCGACTGCAGCAGGCTTCCTCTGGTAGGTAGCAATGTTTTTCTGCTGTTCTTTAGTCTCTGTACTGGACTACTACTTGGTACCTGTGTGGTATATTTCTGTGATCCAACACAGCCTAATATACATCACTGCCTGCATCTTTAGCTCTTCTCAGCAGTCTTTTAGCTGTTTTTACAGCAGACTGTGCAATACAGTTGCTCTGCGGGTATCCTGGGGATGGCGTAATATGTTCAAAGCCCCATTTTTTGCTGATGATTTTAAACTCTTCTGATGGATACTGTGATCCATTATCAGAGCATACAGTATCTGGGATGCTAAACCAGTCAAAACATCCTTCAAACCTGCACGACAGTCTATGATTTAGTATCAAGTAGAGAATCAATTTTCCAGAAGGTAGAGAAGTAATCCACAGTTCCTAAATACTCCTTCCATCAAAACTGAATATATCTGTTCTGACTTTTGTCCAAGGCCTCCCAAGCACTTCATGTGACCACAGAGTTTATTTTTGTTGACTATCTTCTGTGGACCTACAAATGTTGCATTTTTGCATGAAATTCCGAAACCGCTGACTTAACCCAGGCTAGTACACACACTGCTGTGCTCTCTTTAGGTATCCTTCAATACCCACATGAAATGAATATACTTGGTGTATTATTTCAGTTTTCAGAGCCTCTGGAACCATTGCTCTTTCTCCCTGGAAAAGGCATTTGGCCACCCATGCAAAATCACCTCTTTAGTGTTTGCAAGGTTTTAGCCTCCTTTGTATCCCTTTGAACAGATCTCAACCTTTTTTCCAATGAATGGCAAGTACTCTACCATGTTAACAGCTTCTGTCTCCATTTCTACTAACCCTTCCTTGCTGTGCTCCAGTAGGAAAGCTCTGCTCAGTGTGTCAGCTACCAATAGTTCTCAGCCTGGACAACACCCAATGCAAAGCTCATACTTCAGCAATTGTAATAGCATTTTCTATAGTCTTTTTGGTGTGACTTCTACATGCCAAATAACACTGTCAAAAGTTATTTTTCTCTTTGTGTATATCCTTTTTACATTCACTTGTACGCATGCCCAAGGAACGTCTTGCAACAATATGACTTTTGGAGATGTGTGACCCTCCTCCCCAATGCAGTGCTCAGTGTAGCAGGCACGACCCTGCCAGACCAATACATGCCGAGCTGTGTATGATAGCAGTTTAGCTGTGTTGGCTTCACTTCTAAGAAAGGTCCGCCACAATCAGCGGTGGTAGCGTGTATGCAATTAGCATACCACATCACCCGAACTGCTGTCATGCACAGCTCGGCATGAAATCCCTCCCGCTTCCTCCCTCTGCTAATGTCCTCCACTTCCCTCCTCACTGTTCTCCCTGGCCCCCATCTTGTATGCTGAGGGGGGTGCCCAACCCCCCATCAGCTGCAGCCCCCCAAAGAAAAACAACCAGTTGGCATGCTGAGAGCCCACCCATCTGTGCTCATGCTTCCCCCACACACTGTATGGCCGGCGGGGGTGCCCAATCCCTACCGGCTCCACTCCCCCCAACAAACACGTAGGTAGCATGCTGGAAGCCCACTCCAGCATATCAAAAGCGCCCATTGTTTTTTTTTTATTCTTGCCCTCGCTCCCCCGTGCCCACCCTCTGCACACCCACATCCTATGTAGGTGGCATGCTGAGAGCCCACCCCAGAATGCCAAATGCATCTGTTTTCTTTTCTTTTTTTTACTCCTGTAAAACAAGAAAACAGTCCCTTGATGAGTCCCTGCCCCCCCGCCAACCTGTACCCACCCTCTGCGCACCCACCTCCCCACACCCCTCACCCCATACTTACCTCCAGAGCCCAGCGTGATGATCTTCGGTGGACCAGGAACACATCTGCACTCTTCAAAGCCGAACACGAACTGAAGAAATGCCGGTAAGCTGTATAATGGCATAAATGATTTTTTTTCAACTTTGGTGCATATCTTGGCCATTATTTTTACTTTTGGCACCAAATTTTCAACATGGGGTTCTTGACACCCCGTCTCATGAATTCAGTCACAGTCATGGCATTCCTCGGTCCTGAAAGGTGATATTGCGGTCACTGCACGGAATCACCTTTCGGGACTGATTAACGAAATGACAGTGTTGGTGTTCGTGAGGTGGGCTTTCAAAAATCCAATGTTGCAAATTTGGTAAAAAAATTCAAAAAAATTACTGTTTTACAAGCGTGCGTTATGCAGTTTCTACGCACACTCATAAGTTCATGAATGTGTAATATTCCCACTCCAGATTTTCAACATTGCCATTTTCCCACATCTCCTTATGACCAGTACAGCCGTCATTTTTCACATCCTGGCTGAAATGTGTTTTCGCACTTCCGGCGTAGAATAATGCTGTCACTGTGAGAAATCATGTTCGGTACACAGTAACAAAGTCACAGTGACACTGTTCATGAGCAGACATCCTAAAATGCCTACGTTGAAAATTCAGTGCAAAATTAAAAAAATGACTGTTTTATGAGCGTGCATTGAGAAGTTTCCACGCGCACTCGTAACTTTGTGAATTTGTCATATTTTCACTCCAGATTTTCAACAATTGCATTTTCTCACACCTCCTTATAAACAGAACAGCTGTCATCTTTCACATCCTGGCCAAAATGAGTTTTCACACTTCTGGTGCAGAATAGTGAGGTTGCTATGGGAAATCAGTGTTCGGTACACAGTAAGAAAATCATAGTGACAGTGTTCATGACCAGAGGTGACAAAATGCCTATGTTGAAAACTTGGTGAAATAATTCCACTGAATGACTGTGTCACAAGCGCGGGTTGCGCAGTTTCCACACAGGCTCTTACCCTTGAGCACGCCCAGGGTGTTAGGCTTCCTAAGACCGACACTTAAGAAGTATGAGGGTGAAATGTTGATCAGATGCAAGAGGAGTTGCAGAGAGGTACTCTGTTGGGATATAGATGCTAAAGGGACATGGATACATCTGGGGGGGCCCTCATAAATGCCACACACCAATGCAAATACCTGCAAGTGAACGTTCAGCATTGACAAATGCTTGTTCTGTTTGAGGTAATGCTCTGCTTGCAAAAGCAACAAGCTCACCCTCACCCTCCTGGATGAGTGCTGCCCCCAGTCCTGACTCCGGTGCATCACATTGCAAAATCAGATTTTTTTCTGGGTCATAGTATTTCAACACTGACACTTTTCTTTTTTTTTTTACTATTGTATTTTATGCTCCTCCTAACTGCTCCCTTCTCTCTACTCTTTCAGACTACCTCAGCCTGTGTGTGGATCCTTCTCCTCATCAGAGTCTGCCCCTAGAGTACAAAGTCCACTAACCTAGGTGCTTGGATAACCCCTGGGTAGGGTGAGGAGGCACTGTCCTGCTTTTACCCCCTCTGAACCATACATGCTGCGATGTGGACTGGTACAGCGGAGTCCACCCGACGAGCCTGAGGACCCACACTCAGTGAGGAGTCGTCACCTAGGAGAGACAAGGGTGTTTTCCTTGTTTTTTTCCCTGACGTTGGCATGCAATGAGGGCTAAGGCGCATGAAGGCGCGCTGAGACGTGCCTCCTGCTCCGCCCCTCTGCCGACATCTGCCCTATCCTGATGCTGCTACTCCCTCCTACTGCACCTTCAACTCGGGCTCCCCTAGGTGGTGGTATTGCGGTGGGAGCATGCAGGTAACTCCCCCGGAGAAGGAGAGCAGCAGTTGCGCACTCGATCCTTCTCCCCCCTGGCAGACCCCCAGCGGCCTGTGCTCATTCCCAAACATGGGTCGCCGGCGTGGTGCGAGGTAAGGCGTCCAGCGCTTCAGCCCTCAGCACCACTGGGCCGGCCCCACTGATGCTTTTCTGATCAACTCTTTTATTTGTTTAAATGCATCCTCATGCATAGCCATTCATTCCCACAGAGTATCCTTTTGGGTTGACTGTCTCAATATTTCACATTTTTTAAAAACAAATGCTACCAGAACTTTGCTATATAGTTCACCATGACAATAAATCTCTGTACTCCCTTCACATCTTCAGGCTTTGGGCTTTTTTTTTATGACCTCACATTTTTCAGAGTCCGCCCTCAGAACCTTTGATGTAAGCGAGTGTTCTATATAGGATATCTCACTCAGATTCAATTTGAATTTCTCTTTGTTTAGCTTGGTATTTCTACTCCAGCACCTTTTCAGGAACTGTATCATTTATTGGGCAATGAAACAAGATGGCCGCTTGGCTGGGCGTGCTGTTGGCTGCTTAGTTTAGTGTTTCGTGTTTCCTTATTTCCTTATTGTATTCCCTTCATTTAATTTTGTTTTTAGTTTTCTGTGCTTTCCTAAAAACTCCACAGATTAAATAAATTGGCTTTTCGTGGTTTTGGGCTCTAAACTGGTGCCGGAGCGGGTGTGAAATGGGTACAACGGAGGAGTACGCTGAGTTCGCAAGCGAGACCGCTGGGATATCCTGGAGGGTGTATTGCATCTATATGCCTTCCAGCGGCGCGGCGGGAGAGCGTGCCGAGTTTGCAGGCGATGCCATTGGGATTTCCTGGCTTTTGTGTGGTGTGCTTTGCAACTGCTGACTAAAGCAGCTTAATATGTATAGCCTTGAGGAAAGGAGGGAGAGGGGGGACATGATAGAAACTTTCAAGTATCTCAAGGGAATTAACAAAGTACAAGAGGATAGTATCTTTCAGAAGAAGAGATGTGCAAGAACAAGGGGGCACAATTTGAAGATAGAGGGGGTACGGCTTAGAGGTAATGTTAAAAAGTATTTTTTCACAGAGAGAGTTGTGGATGCATGGAACAGCCTTCCTGAGGAGGTTGTGGAGCCAGGAACAGTGGGAGAATTCAAGAATGCATGGGACAGGCATAAGGCAATTCTAGTGGGGGGAAGGAGGAAGTAAGCTGTTGATTAACTACAGTCTGCAGCTTATCCGTCAGGTAGGGAAATGGGCAGACTGGGTGGGCCAAGCGGTCCTTATCTGCTGTCAAATTCTATGTTTCTATGTTTATCTGCTGTCGTTTGTGGGCTCAGTCAACTGGACTTAATCTCTTCCACGGATTTTTACCGTTTAGTGACCGCGGAGTTTAGTGCTTCATTTTTTGGACTGATGCCACGATTCGGATCTGTTGGATTTACTTTTGACTTTTGTTATCTGGATAATCACCTGCTGGTCTTTTAATGGGAGGTATCGATTGGAGGGCCTGACAGGATTGTTTGGGATCGAAGGGCCAGGAGGCTGATGGATTGAACTGCTGATATCGCTCTGAAGTACTGTGAGTGGGGGGACCCGATTTATTGATCTGTTGCCCTCCGTTTTGGGATTTTATTTTTGATTATATACTCTTTAATTTGGAGTGTTCAGCATTAAATTAGGGGAAGCAGGCCTTGTATGGTGTATTGGCTGACGGAGGGTTCTACCCCCATTTGTGCCTGGGTGATCGTGGACTGCGCTGCCTGGGACCGAGCAGGAGTTGCCTCATTTTGCCTCTGGGGAGCTAGAGGTTTTTGGGGTACTCTTAGGGTATTCCAAGGTTGGCCTTTTTAGTCTGGCCTCTGGGTATCTGTGGCTGCAGGTCCTGTGTGGTGTAGTCTGATTAGGCGTTTTTTGGGGTGTGGGGGGGGGTCCTCACCCACTGTTGGTCTGCTTGTGTATATTCCTGGCCCATCTTCAGGATTTTTTTGCTTCCTCTGATTAACTTGTACTAAGACCAGTCCTTTTAAACAGTCCCACTTAAACTTCAAGATGAAGGAAATAAATCTATTTTTCTTCTGTTTACATCTGAATGGCAGTTAGAGTGCATCTCTGGTCCCCCTGGTAGTGAGAGTGCTCGGGAGTTGAATGATAGATTAAAAGTAAAAAGTTCTTGGGCTCAGGAAGTGAGAGTACCTGTGCTCTATTGGCATCCCTAGGCTGTGAGAGGGCCTTCGGTGGCTGAAGAATTGTTTTATTTTTATATTTTTCATCATAAATTTCATATTTTTGGACTTAAGTTACAGTTAAAATTTTGTTTGAATTTTATTATTTATATTTACATTTTTTTCTTTTCTTTTGTGAGGGTAGGTGATTGGGGGTATTTATTTGATTTTATAGTCTTTTTTGTAATAGTTGATTATTGTATATCAGGGTTTAGATTTAGGCTAAATTTGTAGTTTGGGATTGTTTATTTATTGGGATTTAGTCAGCACAGCAAATATGTGTTGGGATGGTATTAGGATGGTTGGGTATTACTCCCCCTCCAGGCTCAGAGACCTCTGTCCATTCTTTTGTCCTCCCCTGTCACCAGAGGTGTATTGACGGTGTAGGGCTCTGGGGATTACTAGGAAAAAGGGGAGGATGAGGGCTGGGCCTGGAGAGGGATTGGAAAGGAGTGGGCTGATAGGGATAGTGGGGACAAGGAGATGCCCTGGGGTGAAATGGGTCCAGGAAAGAGGTTCTCCCTGGCTGGTTCCCATACCCAAGGGTTCTGCTGGTAGTCAGCAGGTAGCACGGTCATCCTCGGATGCTCATCCTACTTGGGTGGTGTTATGCATTGCCAGGTCTATTAAAAACAAGATCGCTATTATAGCAGATCTTGTTGGAACATCAGACCTGGTGTGCATCACCGAGACCTGGATGGATGAAAATGCTGGTCCAGTTTTGGCTTCAGCAATTCCAGCTGGATACTCGGTGATACACTGCCCTAGGATGGATCGTGGGGGGGGGGGTGTTGCCATTTGTTTTAGATCAGAACTGGGCCTAGTGGAAGTACCAGTGGGAACTACCAACTCCTTTGAATGTATTATGGATGAGGGTGTGGGGCACAGGGTTCTTCTCATCTACCGTCCACCAGGTGATGGGAATGTTTTCCTGCAGGAAGTCGCAGACTTCATTGTCGGCCTGACATTGGGATCCCCCAGATGGTTGGTTCTGGGGGATTTCAATGCCTGGGTCGACGATAAACACTCGCAGTTTGGTCAAAACTTCCACCAGTTAATGACTTCACTGGGTTTCACACAGGTTATTTCCTCCCCGACCCATATTGGTGGTCATTTGTTGGACTTGGTGTTCCTGCTGGGGATGGAGATATCCGATCTGGTGGTGGAACCAGTCGGATGATCTGACCATCATTCCATTGGGTTCAGTTTTGGGGCCACCCTTAGTAGGCCAGCTCCTATGGAGATGGTCCAGTACCGCCCTTTGAGGGGTGTTTCCCCAGATGGTCTGATGGCGGTGCTGGACCTATCTGGTTTTCCGAGTGATTGCATGGACCCTGGGGACTTGGTACTTGCCTATAATAAGGCGGTAACAGTGGCCCTGGATTCCATTGCTCCTGTTCATGTTCATCCCCTCATTCTTTGCCCTAGGTCTCCTTGGTTTGATGAGACTCTAAGGGAGTTGAGGAGAGTTAGACGAAGATTAGAGAGACGTTGGCGGAGGTCGGCCTGGATTGTGACAAACTTAGTTTGATGGACCATTATGTGGTCTATCAATCAGCAATCTCTCATAAGAAGGCAGAATTCCTGTCCAGAGAGATTGCTGCTGCACAGCATAGACCAGCTCAGCTTTTCCAGACCATGGACAGATTCTGCAATCCAATCTGTCTTCAGCCCAGAAGAGCCTTTTCTCAAGAATGGTGTGAGGAGCTTGCTCAATTCTTTTCAGATAAGGTTGCCAAAATCAGGTCCGATGTCCACTTGACTCTCTCTAGTGGGAGTTGTGATGGTCGACAAGAGATGTCAGACACTGGTTTTGTGTGGTCCGACTTTAGCCTTCCCACAATCAATGACACTGTGATGGTCATCCAATTATTGCATCCGACCAACTGTGGTTTGGACCCGGGCCCTACACGTCTCCTAGTGGGTTGTGTAGATAAAATCGGCCCGATCCTGGCTGAGATAGTCTGGAGGTCTTTGGAGATGGGGATTTTTCCAAATCCTCTGAAGGAGGCTATGGTTCAGCCCCTTCTTAAGAAGCCTTCCCTGGACCTGGACTGTCTGGCTAACTACAGACCCGTCTCTAACCTACCCTTTGTGGGAAAGGTTATTGAGAAGGTGGTTGCGTCGCAGCTGGATGATCATTTAACCAGCCATGATGTCTATGATTCTCTCCAGTCCAGATTTAGGAAAAGACATAGTACCAAGACGGCTCTGGTCTGGGTACTAAATGATCTCCTGATAGCGAGAGATCGAAGGACCTGTTCTATCTTGGTTCTTCTTGATCTCTCTGCAACATTTGACACCGTGGACCATGGTGTGCTGTTGGAGCGCCTGCGATTTATCTGTGGGCTGCCTGGTACAGTCCTTAGTTGGTTTTGATCCTTCTTCGAGGGTAGGACTCAGAGGGTGGTGTCTGGGATTTTTTCCTCTACATCATTCCCCCTATCCTGTGGGGTGCCGCAGGGCTCCATTTTGGCACCCATGTTGTTTGCGGTGTACATGCTGCCATTGGGATCGATCATTAGGCGGTACAGTTTGAGTTTTCACTGCTATGCAGATGATACTCAACTGTATTTGTCCTTTGTACCTGGCCAAGATGCTGCCTTTTTGGTTTTTAAAAACTGTCTTGCCGAAATCCAGGACTTAATGAATGTGAGTTGGCTGCGGTTGAATCCAGAAAAAACTGGGTTGTTGGTCGTGCAACCAGGTCGCTGGGAGGCGGGCTTGATGGCGGGATCTCCCTCGGGCTTATGGCTCGGGGGTGTCCAGCTAACTACCTCAGACCGGGTGCGGAATCCGGGCATTGTTTTTGATAGCTGTTTAACACTTAAATCACAGGTGTTGGCAGTTGTCAAAGCCTCTTTTTACCACCTGAGGAACATTGCCCAGGTGAAGCACCTGGTTCCTCCTGATGATCTTCCTACTCTGGTCCATGCCTTCGTTACCTCCCGTCTTGACTACTGCAATTCCCTTTATCTTGGGTTACCGGGGGTTGATATTCGCCACTTGCAGCTAGTGCAGAATGCGGCAGCCAGACTATTGACTGATTCCCCTAGGTCCAGTCATATAACGCCTGTGCTCCGCGGACTGCATTGGCTGCCAATATGCTGGTGTATCATCTTCAAGGTCGGTTTGCTGACCTATAAGGCCCTACATGATCAGGGATCTCGCTACCTGAAAGATCTCCTTCATCCCTACTGTCCCCCCCCCCTCGCTGTCTCCTATCCACTGACAAGGGATTGCTAGAGATTCCCAGGGTTCATCTGAAGACCTTTGGGGTCAGATCTTTTAGTTTTATGGCCCTGACCCTGTGGAATTCTCTACCTTGTCAGGTACAAGACTGCCAGACCGTCCAAACTTTTAAGGGAGCACTTAAAACATATCTTTTTAAACATGCGTACAATGATTTTTAAATGTTATTAAGTTTGGATAATTTTTATTGCTTTTAGTAATATTGTTTCATTATGTGATGTACAGGCTCCTTGGCTCTAGAAAGGCGCCTTTTACAAATAAAGTTTTGATTGATTGATTGATCATCATGGTCTCTGGTTGTCTGCTTGAGGTTGTCTCCTTTGCCCACAATCAGTACATCATCTGCTACTGTTCTGATGGCTGGCAGTCCCACTAAGGCTTGATTTAACCTTTTTTGAAACACCTCTGGGGCTGAACTAATCCCCACTGGCATTCTGAGCCACTGATACCTCCAAAAGGGTGTTGCAAATGTGGTCAGATAGCTTGACTCCTCTTCCAGCTCTACATACCAAAACCCACTTTTCACATCACATACAGTGAACATCTTGCTTTTGTTAAATATGACAATACATCTTTAATAGTTAGAAAGAGAAAATGACTTCACTTTAGTTCTTTGTTAAGTGGTTTTGGATCTATGCAAATGCATAACTTTCCAGATGTTTTTTAACAACCACCAAACTACTTATCCAGGCTGTGCTACACTGTACTGCAGCAATGATACATATCTCCTACAGACTCTGCAGCTTTTGATTTAACAGTTTTACCAAAACAACTGCCACTCTCTTTTTTGGTAGCTTTACTGCTTCCACAGATGCATCCACTTCTATCTTATATTTCCGTTTTAAGCAACCACGTCTCTGGAAAGGTCTTGATATGTCTCAGTTATTTTATCTAAATCCCAAGGTTCATGTCCTCCTTTTCCCTGCTATGTCTCTGATGCACTCACACTTAAAATGTTGTTATACTGAATTTTCATTAGTTCCATCACCTGTATCACACTACTACCCAGCAGAAGGGTTTGACCTTCTTGCACCACCACAAATTGTACTCAGTACAGTCTTTTACTTACTGGATTCCTCATTTCAGCTTGCATGTACCAACTGGCTTTATTGTTGTATTATTGTATATCATTAGTGTTTGTCTTACTGTCGTTATCTGCTCAGTATTTACAAAAGAAGGGGAAGGGGAGGGACAAAAAATTGATGGTGGAAACATACGTGGAAGTGAGGTGGACACCAGTCCATTCATGGAGGAGAGAGTCCTAAAGGAACTCTTGAAACCTAAAGTGGACAAGGCAATGGGTCCAGATGGGATACATCCTATAATACTGAAAGAGCTCAGAAAGGTACTAGGGGCACCATTTGCAGCCCTATTTAACAAATCAGTGGAGGAGGAAGTGGTGCCAAAGGACTGGAGGAGGGCAAATGTGGTACCACTACACAAAAGCGGGAGCAAGGTGGAAGCTGGTAATTATAGGCCCATCAGCTTGACCTCAGTGATGGGGAAAATCATGGAATCACTGCTAAAAGAAAGGATTGTAGCATGTCTTGAGGCCAGCAGGGCAGAAGACCCAAGGTAACAAGGATTCACAGCTGGTACAGCTTGTCAAACAAATCTGTTAGATTTCTTTGACTATGTAACCAGGGTAGTTGATTGAAGGGGCCTTGGACATGGCCTACCTAGATTTTAGCAAGGCATTTGACACCGTCCCACACAGGAGGCTATTAAACAAGTTGGGCAGTCTGGGAGTTGGTCCCAAGGTAGTGAACTAGGTCAGAAATTGGCCAAGCAGCAGGACATAGAGGGTGGTTGTTAACGTAGTTCAAGCCCAAGACAGGAGGGTGACCAGCAGGGTGCCACAAGGCTCAGTACTGGAGCAAGTCCTCTTCACTGTCTTCATTAGCAACATTGCAGAGGCACTGGAAGGGAAGGGAAGCCTCTCTGAAGATGAGACCAAAATCTGTAATAGGGTTGTAACTCCCAGGTGGCACTATCCTAAGGGCTACTACCCCTGCCTGCTGGACTACCAACAGGTTGAGGGACCTAGGTTCTAGGGCGGGTCCCTCCACCCAGAGGTCAGGGTTTGTAATGGTTGGTAGAGTTTGGTCACAGCCCTCTGGGAGACTGAGATCCCCTTCTAATCCCTCTAATGATCCACACAATACATAGGAATTACAGTACCCATACCCCACATGTACACACGGTTCAACCATAAGGTACCACTTACCCTCAAGACCAATTCTGAAGTTCTTCTCTGAGGACCCTCAGTAAAATAAGGTTGATCAACATACACAAACTAATGCAATCCCAGCTATATGGGTACTGACACTTCAGACAGTTTAAAGTCAATAACATCAAATCTGGTTTATTTAAGGGGAGTGGAACACAGGAGGGGGAGATCAAGCTAATTGGCAGAATTAAATCACAATACTGTGTACTCACACAGGGTCTTAAAAGTCACACTCTGGGTACCCAGGTTGGAGGGGCTAGCCAGGTCCATTGCCTGGGGTTGGCCGGCAGTTGCAGATGGATAGGGTCCTGTAGGAAAAAGTTATGCACAACACCCAATTGTAATCCGGAGCCAGATGGATCAGTCCTTGAGGAAATTAAATAAAGAAAATCAGATGAAACACTGGTGATTGATAACAGGTCGCAGGGGAATGACTTGATTTGTACTCACACTACCAGAGGCTGAGAATCTGATGCAGATGGCTGTTCTGGATTTGCCAGACAATAAAGGCAAAGAGATGAGATTGTAAAGGCCAGGCCCAACTGCTTTAACTAGTGGACGGATTTAGTCCAATTTCACTCAGTTCAGCTTTCAGCTTACACCACACGGTGAAAACAGAACCAGAATAGCTATTCTTCACAAGCATTCAACACATTTATATGTAAAGAAAATCACTATACCAGGCAGCTGCTCCTAGGTCCCGATCGCACTTACTGCAAACACCCGGGAGTTCACACAGCAGCTTCATTTCCTGACAGACTGAGCGCGATTCAGTAATTTCTCCAGTCTTCCACAGGGTGAGCTTGGTGTCCACTTTCAGCCTTCCTTCCTTTCAGGCAACTCGGATTCAGTCCGATTCAAGCTTGCAATGGCCACCGACCAACTGCAGTGCCTCTCACGCACTTCCTGCGTGAAACTATACAATGCTGAAGCACAGAGCTCCTTTTCTCCTTACGGTCACAATGGATCTGATCTCTCAGTCGCAGGGCAGAACATTCTCTTCGGACGCCACCTGGTACAGTTGGTGGACTCCGCTGTCAATCACTCCAATGCTCTATCAGTTGGTGCAAAAAGGCACCAAGGTCCAAAACTTCACTTCCCAGAATTACTAGCTATACCTCCCATTGTAAGCCGGCTCCCAGGAGAGTCCAGATTCTGGTTGGTCCAAACAGTCTCCATTTTAAAGCTCTCCTTATTCCTTTGGCCCAGCTCAGCAGTTTAGTTCCAAAATGGAGGGGCCACACACACAGAGTCCCAGCTGCAACAAAAGCAGGTTAGACAAACTACAATATTACTAATGCCTTAAATGTCTACAGTGAAACAGGTATATCTTTCAGAGGGGTGCCCTTTGCGCTTTCAGCGACCACAAAATGAAGCGATTGCCCTGCTGTTCAGGTGGGATTCGAGCAGGGAAATACCAGCACCCATAGAAAAGCAACAGTTATGTCTGCAAGCAGACAGCTCTTAAAGAGACAGTAGGTGGAGGCTCTACCAGCACTCACAGTGCCCATTCTAGTGGCTTAAACACCAAACGCCAGCTGGCAGGTAACACTTAGTCAAGCTCCGGGCGGCTTTTTAGGAACCCCCAGTGGCAGGGGGGTTACACCCTTCCTGGCCTGAAAAGAATTTGGCGTCCACATCAAGTAGATGCCCTTATAACATTTTAAAGCAACCGCTAACATATTTACAGTACATCACTAACAGTTAGATTTGCATCCTTTAAATCACATCACATATTAACTCTTGGTCATATGCAGTTATTCTGTGTCTCACAGCTTACTACAGGTTACCTTTTTACATATACAATAACATTTCGGCATCAGGTCAGCACTTCCTGCATATGAAACTTGAAAAGAGGGGGCCCTTCCCTATCAGCTACCTTGGGGCTGAATGGGGCAGGGGCACCATACTCAGAGGGAAAAAACAGTAATCTGGAATTATCTCCCAGGCTTAGTTTGGGCAATGATTCTGGGGTCACATACACTCCCTTATGGACCACATTAAGAGGCAGATCCACAGGTCGGCCAAGGGACTCATAGCTTAAACATACCACAGGCCTCACAGCTCGACCAATCCTTCTAGGGGGAACCGTGACAGTCTTTGTGTTTTGATCCCCGCCCTCAACAGTGTCTGCATTTGTTAGGGGAACTTCCAGTGGGATAGAGGGTCTAGAACTTGGGACACTTTCAGCTCCAGGAGTGGCACAACACTTAGTTCACAGGGAGAATTTTGTGACACTGCCAGTGAAGCATCCGGACACTCAAAATACTCCTCTTGTTCTGGTATATCACCAGTCTGTTCCAGTTCAACAGTTCCCTCCTCAGGCAGCTCATACAATTCTACCATGCACAGTGATTCTAGGTCATCCGATTCAGTACTGGGCATTTCACTTTCAGGGAGTAGTGGCTCCATGGACAAAGCCGGGGGCTTAGACAGTCCAGAAGGCCTAGCTTCATCTCCAGAATTTACTAGGGGATTGCCCCAAAACAATTGACTCAGTTCGTAAGAAGGGTAGTATACAAGGCCGCACTCACTCTCCTCTGACATGGACTGTCAGTCTTGTTCAACTGGGGTTATTGGTGGGAAACACTGTAAATCAACATTGGCAGGTGCAGAATTTCTTTGTTTTCGCTTTGCAGCAGCTCTAGTCACTGGTCCAAAGGGAGCATTTTCTGGAGGCTCAGCCTCAATCAAGATATGGCCAATGGGTAGTAAATGGTTTCTATGCATAGCTTTCACTTCTTTCAAATTATTTTCAGTTCTCACTTTGTATACAGGCAGATCATTTAATTTGCCTACCACGATGTGGGGGAGATGGTGTCACCTATCAGCAATCTTATGTTTGCCATGCAGTCCCAGATTTCGTAGCAACACATGATCCACCTCCTGGAGTTCCAGTGCTTTCACTTTTTTGTCATACCTTTCCTTGTTGGCCAGATTTCTTTTGGCAGCCATGGTTTGAGCCAATTGATATGCATGATTTAATTGGGCCTTTAACTTCTCCAGATACTGTAAATGGTTATCAGCTCAAACCCCATCAGGAGAAGCTCCAAAACAAACATCTACTGGTAGTCGGGCTTCTCTTCCAAACATCAGGTGACAGGGGGAGAACCCAGTGGCATCAGTTTTGGTGCAGTTGTAGGCATGTACCAGGGTGCTAATTTGTTGGCTCCATCTAGGCTTGTCCTTTGGGTGCAGGGTGCCTAGCATATCTAGCAAAGTGCAGTTGAAGCGTTCAGGCTGTGGGTCCCCCTGGGGGTGGTAAGGGGTGGTTCTGGACTTTCGCATTCCCCACAGTGAAAGCATCTCTTTGATCAGACGACTCTCTAAGTCCCTCCCTTGATCAGAATGAATTCTTTGTGGTACCTCATAGTGAACAAAGAAGTTTTCTATAAGCATTTTGGCCACAGTGGAGGCCTTCTGGTCCCTGGTGGGAAAAGCCTGGGCATATCTGGTGAAATGGTCAGTGACCACCAGCACATTACTAATATTTTTTTGAGCTGGCTCCGAACTCAGAAAGTCAATACAGACCAGTTCCATGGGAGCGCTGGTTGGTGATGTTAACAAGAGGGGCAGCCCTCTATGCCAAAGCTTTCCTCTGTAAGCAGCGACTACAAGTTCTAATGTGTTGTTCGGCATCAGCCCCCATTTTAGGCCAATAAAATGTTTATCTTACCAGGTCAAGTGTTTTGTCTATGCCAAGGTGTCCCATGTGGTTATGTAGGGATCTCAGCACCAAGTCTGGGAAGACAGTGGGCAAAACTAGTTGTTGTTAGTCTATTTGACCCCTTCTGTCTACTGTTTCTCTATATAACAGTCTATTGATCAGTTTCAACTTTGGACCTTCCTTACGAACATATGAACATACGAAATTTGCCAGCAGATAAAGGCCTAGAGGTCTATCAAGTCTACTCGAATGTGCAGCTAGCACCCCTTATTCTGCAGCTGCCCCTCCCTCCCATCCTTCCCCTTCATTAACCCTCCCCCTTGTCCTGTCCCATCCTCGCTTGAAGCAGTCCACTGTTCTACTGCATACCACTTCAGCAGGTAGCATTCCACCCAGCCACCACCCTCTCTGTAAAAGCATCTCCTCATCTCCTCCTGAACCTTCCTCGCTCCAGTCTCATATCTCATGGCCCTGGTGGCCTCCCTCCCTTACTTTGAACAGCCCTCTGTACCCGTCTTGTTTATTCCTTTCATGTATTTAAAGGTTTCAATCATGTCACCTCTGTCTCTCCTCTCCTCCAGTGAGTACATGTTCAACTCCTTCAACCTCCTCTCGCCTGATAAGTCCCCAGCCCCTTGATCATCTTTGTCACCTGCGCTGCACCCCTCCAGTAACTTAATGCCCTCTTTTCAGACATTTACACCAGTACTGCACGCAGTACTCCAGGTGTGGTCTAACTAATGACCTATACAGTGGCAGAATCACCTCCTCCCTCCTCGAAGATATACCTTGCAATACAACCCAGCATTTTGTTGGCCTTTGCAGCTGCCTTCCACATTGTCCAGAGTTGTTCATTGACCCTGTAATGAGCACACCCAGATCCTTCTCCTCCTCTGTCTGGGCTAGCTGCACTCCCCCTAGCTGGTAACTCCTCCTTGGGTTCTTCATCCCAAAATGCACCTTGCACTTTTTGGCATTAAAGCCATTGCCAGGTGCTGAGCCAGGTTTCAAGCTTTGCCAGATCATCCTGCAACCCCTGCCATCCCCCTAGGTCATCCACCACCGTGCCTACCTTGGTATCATCAGCAAACAGACTGATCTTGCTCTTGATGTCCCATGATATGTCTGCAATGAATATCCCAACCAACACTGGTCCCAACACTGAGCCCTGTGGAACACTGTCGTCACTGCCCTTGGGTGTGAGCTCCCACCCACCACCACCCTCTGTTGCCTTCCCTGCAGCCAGTTTCCTACCCATCTCACCAGCTTTGCACCCACCCCTGTGCCTACTAATTTCCTTCCCAGCCTTCCATGTGGCACTGAGTTGAATGCCTTACTGAAGTCCAGATACAGGACATCCACTGCATGGCCCCTGTCCAGTTGCTTTGTAGTTACCCAGTCATAGAACTCGACTCAGGTTGTTTGGCAGGATCTGCCACGTATGAAGCCATGCTGTCTGCTGTCCTGTAGTCCTTGGCCTCTAGGGAGGCCACCAGCCTCTCCTTCAGGATAGTCTCCATTAGCTTACCCACGATGGATGTGAGGCTCACTGGTCTGTAGTTTCCCAGTTCATCCTTGGGGCCACTCTTGTGGAGGGGCACCACATGAGCCATTCTCCAGTCCTGAGATACACACCCTGAATGTAGTGAGGCATTAAATAGGTCCGCCAAAGGTCCTGCAAGGACCTCTGCCAACTCCTTCAGTACCCTGGGGTGGATGCCATCTGGGCCTGGCGCCTTGTCCACCCTCAGTGCCTTCAAATCCTCTCGAACTCTGCTCTCCATGATTTCCCCATCTGTCACCACTTCCCCCTGCTTCTGCCATTTCTCCCACCTTGTGTAATCCCCTCTTCTCTTTAGTAATACTGAGCAGAAGTACTCATTTAGTGCTTCCTGCCTTATCGCACCCTGCTTCCACCCAACTCCTCCCTTCCTAATCCTTACTATGGTCCTACAGCTCTTTTCTCCCTAATGTACTTAAAGAAGTCCTTCTCCCCTTCTTAATGCCATGTGTCAGCCTGAGTTTCGTAGATGCTTTGGCTCCCTACTGCCCTTTGTCACCCTCCTTCAATTCTGTTACTGGTACTCCTCCTGTCCTCCCCTCTCCCTGTTTTCTTGTACTTCCTAAAGGCAGCTCTCTTTCCTCCTTACCTTTTCCATGACCTCCTTGCTCAACCAGATCAGTTTTTTCAGCCCTAGCCTTCTTGCTCTGGTCTTTGCAGCAGGTTTTGGTTGCCTCCACTATCCCCAGCTTTATGAGCTCCCACCTCTGGTTAGTGTCCATACTAGATTGAATTCTGGCCAGGTACCCTTTTACCACTTCCCCATCCTCCCAAAGTCGGCCCTCCTGAAGTCCAGCACTATTGTGCCAGATTCCACTCCTTCCTTGCCCATATCCAATGTGAGCCATACTGAGTGGTGGTCACTCCCTGACAGCGGTTCCTCCACTGTAATTTCTCTCACAAAGTCCCCATTTGCCAGCACAAGGTCAAGGTATTTCCTAACCTGGTTGGTTCACTGACTCATTTGCAGCAGGAAGCTGTCCTGGAAGACATCCACAGTACCTGCTCCCTCTGTTCCTGGTTGTTGGGGTGCTCCCAGTCCACTCCTGGCATGTTGAAGTCCCCACAATCACCACACTACCCTTCTCGCAGGTCCTCCTGATCTGTCCCGCTAGTTCCCTGTCTAACTCCTCCGTCTGAGATGGTGGCCTGTACACCACTCCCATTCTAAGAATCCTATTCTTGGAATCCTGGATTTGCATCCAAAGTGACCGTACTACCCTCCTCCCTTCCTCTCTACACACTTCAGTCCTTTCTTCACATATAGTGCCACTCCCCCCCTTTCCCAATCACTCTGTCCCTACGAAATAATCTGTACCCTGGTACAGACAGGTCGCAGTCATTGTATTGGGTAGCCCATGTTTCCATGATGACTGCAATGTCCACCTCTCCCTCTGCCATGAGAACCTGTAACTCTGCAGTTTTCCTCCCAAGGCTTCTAGCATTAAGGGTAACCACCTTCCACCCTTCCCCCCCCTCCCATCCTGCCCTCCTTTCCTAGCATCACCAACAGTACTTGCCATTTGTCCTTTGTCACTGTTATGGGGGTAAGCTCATATAGTTTCCAACCTGTGGTCTCTGCATATCTCTTCCCCAACTGCCACCCCCACTCCTAGTTTAAATTCCCAACTTCCTCTATGTACTCCTCCATCCTCTGTTTCAACACTTTCTTTCCCTCCTCACTCAAGTGTAGTCACCTTGGCATAGAGACTACTGTCCTCCCAGGTCCCTCCCCACCCGCCCAACAGCCCATACCCTTTAGCACAACACCAGTATAACAGTATACTATAACAGTATAGTATAACAGTGCAGTTCTCAAGTCAGTGGACTGTAATTTTGACACATTTTCCCTGTGTGGAGGGCTTCTAAAGCTGATTTGATCATGGAATCTTGGGATTGAGCCCGCTTAATACTGTCATTGTCAAATTGAGGTAAAGCACCAATGCCTAAGGCAGAGAAATGGCAATAAGCAGCAGGTATGCAATTCTCAGAGGGCCCAAAAAAATCCACCAAACAGTTCACTGGGTCTGGGACCGCTGGCTCCTCTCGGTCAAACTTCTGGCAGAGTGCTTGAATATCAGGTTCTGACAGTCGGACCCAGCCATTTCAAGGAGCAGGCCTCCGGGAGAGATCATCAGCATCTATGTGGTTCAGGCCTGCTCTGTATTCGACAGCACAATTGTATGTGGATAATGCAGAGAGCCACCTGTGGCCTGTGGCATCCAGCTTAGCTGAAGTTTGAACATAAGTCAAGGGATTGTTGTCAGTTTTTACCAGTATCTGAGCCCCATACAAATATTCATGGAATTGGTCCACAATGGCCCACTTCAGGGCTAGGAATTCTAACTTGTGTACTGAATAGTTCTTTTCGGAAGGGGTCAGGCTTCTGCTGGCAAAAGCCACGGGTCTCAGACCATTCTCATGTTCCTGGTACAAACAGACCCCGACCCTTGCAAGCTAGCATCAGTGTGCAGGACATAAGGTTTTGTTGGATCTGCATAGGCCAACACTGGAGCATGGGTAAATTGATATATAATCTCATGAAAAGCAGTTTCACAATCAGGTGTCCAACGGGCCCTAAATACTTAATTTGGATGAAAATACACTCTCTCAGTCCCATGAGAAGTTGACTTTTTGTATTTTTTGTGAGTTGAAGGGTACCCTTGAGTAAGATTGAGTAAAGGGTGGATCACTCTTGAATAGTCTTTGATGAAACGCCAATAGTAGCCACAAAAACCCAGAAATCTTTGCAGTTCTTTTAGATTATGGGGCTGGGGCCAGGTGGTCAGGTCCTCAACTTTACTCGGGTCTGTCTCTGTCCCTTTGGTGGAAACTATGTGTCCCACATACTTTACAGATGTTTGGAAGAATTGACATTTATCGATGGACAACTTCAGGCCAAAGTCTTTCAATCGGTCCAGCACCTTGAATAATTGGCTCACATGTTCCTCCAGTGAGCTACCAAACACAATAACACCATCTAGGTATACCAGGCACTCTAATAAGTTCATGTCCCCCATGGCACGCTCCATCAGCAGTTGAAAGGTGGCTGGGGCACCTGAAATTGCTTGAGGCATCCTCATGAACTCATAGAAACCAAGTGGGCAGATAAAGGCTGTCTTCTTATGGTCTTCCGGGGCCATCAAGATCTGGTAGTACCCACTGCGAAGATCCAGCATGGAGAACCACTGGCTACCATTCCGACAGTCTAAAGCATCCTGGATGTGGGGCATTGTATTCTGATCAGGGATAGTCCGCCGGTTCAAGGTGCGATAATCTACACACATCCTTACTGTCCCATTCTTTTTCCTCACTACCACAATGGGGGAAGCATATGGGCTTCTGGATTCTTGTATTACACCAGCAGCTAGCATCTCTTGCAAATGTCATCTCACATCAATTATGTCAGCAGGTGCCAGGCGTCGAGACCTCTCATGGAATGGCCTATCATCATGCAGCCGGATAGGGTGCTCAGCCCCCTGTATGCAGCCTACATCCCACTCCTTCAAAGAGAACACCCGGTCCCTCTGGGCAAGCTTCTCACTGACTCTCACTTTCCATTCAGCTGACAGTGGGGAGTCATCAAAATCAAACAAGTCAGGTGTTACTCTATCACTTTTTCCCGAACTCTTGTTACTGGGTAGCACAGCAGTATCCGCACAATGCACATTAGCCAGAGTGCAACCTCTGTTTACTTGAATCTCCCTGTCAGACACGTTATGAACTTGAACCATTATTCTTCTGGCAAAAGCATGGGCTCTAGCAGGCAGAATAGTTGGCTTGACCAACAACCCCTCTGGCAATTTTCCATCTCTTGGTGCATCCAGCATTAATATTTTATTCTTGACATCCTTTTTTAAACAAACCTCTCCTTGTAGGATACACTGGGGATTTGGTGCCAAAATCAGAGACTCAGGATCCTTTTTCCAGACGATCCCAACCGGTTCCTCAGGGTCCACTTTTTCAGCATCTCTCTGTGCCTCAAAGGCCTTCTTGATCAAGGCTGGAATTCTTAGAGCTCTACCAATCCGGGACCCTTGTTTTTCATAACACAACTGTGCCAGCCGTCCAAACATATGTGCATTTGTTCCAATCAGCAATGTAACCCCATCATACAGTCCAGTAGGGTGACATACTAAGGCCAGGGTCTCCACTTGTTCTGCCACTCTAGCCACAGAGGTGGGGAAAGACAACCAAATTCGAATATAGCCAGAGCAGGTGTAGGCCTTTTCACTCAAGCCCCAAACTTGTAGTCCTTCCAATGGTTGCAGGGGTATGTTAGACAAGTGCTTCTGATACCAGTTCTGGAACATTATTGTCACATGTGAGCCACTGTCTAATGCAGCTCGGATGGGTACTCCATTCACTTTCACAGTAGTCTCCATGGAGGGGCCCACCACTTCGGACCATTCAGGGGGTCATTGATTGGGATGTCGATCGGGCATTGGCCCTGGTGGCAAAACTTTTCTGGGTGGCTCACCCTGATGACCAGGCATAGGTTTTGTGATGCCAGGCCACTAACCTGTTGGTAACTTTTCTCAAGTTCTCTGGCAGGTGACAAGCAGACTGAAAGTGGCCATCCTCTCCACAACAGTAGCAGAACTTAATATCTCTGTCGTCCTTGGAGGGAGGGGGGATCTCTTATCTGTTTGGGCAACTCTGGGACCCTGCAGGGCTCTTCTTGAACTGGGGGTTTATACCATTGGGCCTCTGGATCTCCACTTCTATTGGGGGTGAGAGCAACCCTTTGCAGCTCCCTCACCATCTCTGTTAAGTTCCTTATTTCTGCTCTCAGGTTGCCCTTAATCCAGGTCTCAGGGGAAACGACTTACACTCCCACTCCACTTTTAGGCTCAGGGGAGCCTGATACAGATCTGATTTCCTGTAGGTCTCAGTCAATTCCTTAATCAAACCTCTCAACTGTTGAGCCTCATCTGGCTCACTCTTTTCAGGGGTCTGACAAGGGTTCACAGCCCCAGCATAGTGTTCCCAGCCCTCTTCATCAGTTTCAATCTCACTTATCTCATCAAGTGACAGTACTCAGGAGGTCTGGCCCTTCTGTCTTGCAATTTGAGTTTCAGCAATATTATGCTCAAAAATCTTGCTGACTTCAATATGTGCTCTAATCTGACCCGGTTTAACGCTTGGGCAGGCACTCCCCCTTTTCGGTGGGCCTTCTGCAAAGCCCTTTCTATTGTGGTAACAAAAGTAGACAATTTCTCATTTCTCCACTGTTTAGCTGACTTGAACTTCCATAATAGATCATCTCCAGTTTCTGTGCTGCAAAATACCCCCTCTAAGGTGGAAAGATATTCTGCTGCAGTGGCCTCTGAACTAGTGGCCTGTAAGAATCAAATGGCTTCCAGTGCAGGACCCCTCAAACTTTCCATCAACTGCTTCCTCTTTTCCCCCTCAGAACACTGCCACTCTTGTACCAATTGGCAGCATAGTCCATCCATGTCTCCAAATCATCTTCCCCTGAAGGCACTGGGACAGTACCAGAGAAAAGTTTCAACCTCCGATATGAATCCAGTTGAATGGGGGGGAATTACCATGGGGGTGGCCAGTATGGAACTCTTGGGGGACCCAGGAGATGTACCTGGGGAAGGCAGGGGGGTTTGGTCGCCTGAGTTGTCTAATACCCTTACCAGTTCCTGAGCAGTTCTCCCTTCTGAGGCTAACATTTTGAACAGTTTTTCTTAAAGCTGTTGGTACTAGAGGACCCATCTGGGGTGACCAAACCACTACGTATGTGAATAACCCTCCATCCCTTCTGGGCACTTTTGGGCAAAATCACAGGGGCACCTTTTCAGGGTCTATCGGGATACTGCATGAAAGTAGCACTTGCAGGGTTTGTTCAAGCAAGTCAGCATATTGTCCTTTTACTTCCACTTTGCCCATACACTTAACATGTTCTACAGCAGATACAATGTCAGCACTTTTAATCCCCAAGGGGACATCCAGCAATAAAACAGCCTTTTGGGAGTCCATTTCCTCAGCTTCGCACCACCCCATCAATTTGAGCACCACCATCATCTTAAGGGGGGTCAAGTTTAAACTTGGGCATGGTACTCCCCTCCATTTTTTCCTTCACGTTAAACATAATGGGGTAATTCCTTCATTTTGCCACTAGAGGACGCTAATCCCAGTGGTGCCTCCAAGATGTAATCCCCAGGTGGCGCTATCCTAAGGGCTACTATCCCTGCCTGCCAGACTACCAACAGGTTGAGGGACCTAGGTTCTAGGGCGGGGGCCTCCACCCAGAGGTCAGGGTTTGTAATGGTTGGTAGAGTTTGGTCACAGCCCTCTGGGAGACTGAGACCCCCTTCTAATCCCTCTAATGATCCACACAATACATAGGAATTACAGTACCCATACCCCACATGTACACACGGTTCAACCATAAGGTACCACTTACCCTCAAGACCAATTCTGAAGCTCTTCTCTGAGGGCCCTCAGTAAAATAAGGTTGATCAACATACACAAACTAATGCAATCCCAGCTATATGGGTATTGACACTTCAGACAGTTTAAAGTCAATAACATCAAATCTGGTTTATTTAAGGGGAGTGGAACACAGGAGGGGGAGATCAAGTTAATTGGCAGAATTAAAATCACAGTACTATGTACTCATACAGGGTCTTAAAAGTCACACTCTGGGTACCCAGGTTGGAGGAGCTAGCCAGGTCCATTGCCTGGGGTTGGCCAGCAGGTGCAGATGGATAGGGTCCTGTAGGAAAAAGATATGCACAACACCCAATTGTAATCCGGAGCCAGATGGATCAGTCCTTGAGGAAATTAAATAAAGAAAATCAGATGAAACACTGGTGATTGATAACAGGTCGCAGGGGAATGACTTGATTTGTACTCACACTACCAGAGGCTGAGAATCTGATGCAGATGGCTGTTCTGGATTGCCAGACAAAAAAGGCAGAGAGATGAGATTCTAAAGGCCAGGCCCAACTGCTTTAACTAATGGACGGATTTAGTCCAATTTCACTCAGTTCAGCTTTCAGCTTACACCACACGGTGACAACAGAAATGGAATAGCTATTCTTCACAAGCATTCAACACATTTATATGTAAAGGAAATCACTATACCAGGCAGCTGCTCCTAGGTCCCGATCGCACTTACTGCAAACACCCAGGAGTTCACACAGCAGCTTCATTTCCTGACAGACTGAGCGTGATTCAGCAATTTCTCCAGTCTTCTACAGGGTGAGACTGGTTTCCACTTTCAGCCTTCCTTCCTTTCAGGCAACTTGGATTCAGTCCGATTCAAGCTTGCAATGGCCACCGACCAACTGCAGGGCCTCTCACGCACTTCCTGCATGAAACTATACAACACAGAAGCACAGAGCTCCTTCTCTCCTTACGGTCACAATGGATCTGATCTCTCAGTTGCAGGGCAGAATATTCTCTTCGGGCGCCACCTGGTCCAGTTGGTGGACTCAGCTGTCAATCACTCCAGTGCTCTATCAGTTGGTGCAAAAAGGCATCAAGGTCCAAAACTTCACTTCCCAGAATTACTAGCTATACCTCCCATTGTAAGCCAGCTCCAAGGAGAGTCTAAATTCTGGTTGGTCAAAACAGTCTCCATTTTAAAGCTCTCCTTATTCCATTGGCCCAGCTCAGCAGTTTAGTTTCAAAATGGAGGGGCCACACACACAGAGTTCCAGCTGCAACAAAAGCAGGTTAGACAAACTACAATATTACTAATGCCTTAAATGTCTACAGTGAAACAGGTATATCTTTCAGAGGGGCTCCCTTTGCGCTTTCAGCGACCACAAAATGAAGCAATTGCCCCACCGTTCAGGTGGGATTCAAGAGGGAAACACTAGCACCCCTAGGAAAGCATCAATTATGTCTGCAAGCAGACAGCTCTCGAAGAGACAGTAGGTGGAGGCTGTACCAGCACTCACAGTGCCATTCTAGCGGCTTAAACACCAAACACCAGCAGGTAGGGTAACACTTAGTCAAGCTCCGGGGCTTTTTAGGAACCCCCATTAGTGGGGGGGTTACAGGGTGTACACTCCAGATGGAGTGGAAAGAATGAGAAGAGACCTAGCAGGTGGGAGGAGTGGTCAAGAGTGTGGCAGCTTAAATTCAATGCAAAAAGTGCAAGGTCATGCACCTGGGGCACAGAAATCCAAGAGAGCAATACAGGATGGAGGGGAGATACTAACAGGAACAAAACTGGAAGGAGACCTGGGAGTAATCATAATGGATAACCTGAAAGTAGTCAAGCAATGTGAGAAGGCAGTGGGGAGGGCTGAAGGGATTCTGGGGTGCATAAGGAGAAGCATCACCAGTATAAAACAGGAGGTGGTAATGCCACAGTACAGAAAATTGGTGAGGCCGCATCTGGAGTACTATATTCAGTTCTAGAGACCACATCTCCAGAAGGACATAGGCAGAATGGAAGTGGTACAGAGAAGAGTAACAAAAATGGTGAAAGGAATGCACCAGAAAACATATGAGGAAAGGCTGAAAGACCTCAATATGTACACCATTGAGGAAAGGGGGGGGGTATGATAGAGACATTCAAGTACCTCAAGGGGATAAAAAGGGTTCAGGGGGGAAGCATCTTTCAGAAAAAGAGAAGTGCAAGAACAAGGGGACACAGTATGAAGGTGGAGGAGGGGAGACTCATGGATAACAGGAGGAAGTATTTTTTCACAGACAGGATGGTGGATGCATGGAACAGCCTCCCTGCAGAGGTTGTATGGGCAAAAACAATAGGTGAATTCAAGAATGCATGGGAGAGACAGAATTATACAGTGGTGTGTGAAAATCCTGTATCCTCATTAGACAAAACATGTCACATGACCGTGGGTAAATCCTGCTTAACCCACAGCTGAGGAATGGCATTTATAAAAAACATAATTAAACACATTTTAAATTTATTTTATACATTGGCCATTATTAAACAATATTGTTGCAAAAAATTGCTTTCCTCACTGTATTGTCTTTACAGTTTGCTTTTCTGGCTCCACTGATATCCACATAATATCCTCACAAAACTCATCATCTGAGTTTGCTTCAGTTACACCATGCACCTTAGGCTTTCTTTCCTGGTGCCTCCCTAGGCACTTAGCTGCACAGGGATTCAATTTTCCACAGTTTGTACACTTTTGCCTGTACGCTGGGTACTTCCTTTTTTTTTCTCATGTTTTTTCCCATAAAATGTACACGATATCAAAATGTTTAGGCCTGCACCAGACTTCTGCACCTGCTTCTCTCTCTGCCTTACCAGATGTGCTTGTTCAGTCGCACACCCCTCTATGGGTCACAGATTCTTTCCCTTGACAAATCTGCTGCTCTGCATATCTGCAAACTTTTATCTTGGGTCAGATCTCCTTTCCTTATTAAATGTTCCCTTAAATATGAATCTCAGATGCCACATACTATACGATCTCTTTTGAGAGAATCTTTAATGTCCCCAGAACTGCAACTTGCAGCCAACATTCTCAAATCTGTAACTTAATTGTTCATATTTTTTCCCGATGCCTGACTTCTTGTGAAAAACGTATATCTTTCTACTATCTCATTCTTTTTTTGGATTACAATATATATCAATGTTCAACATTATTTGTTCCAGAGTACGCTGGCCTGGAGGTACGCCTGCATTTAGTGCTCCACACACTTCTTGCCCCTTTTCACAAATGAGATAATAAAATTACTTTCACTTTCTCATCTTTATCTTCCATAGCAATGTCCACATTCAAGTTAAACCCTTCTTTCCACCTCCTCCAAGCCTGTGCCAGCTTTTTTTTATGTATATCTAACCTTTGTGAAGGTTGCAGCCCATGCTCCATCTTTTCGTTTACACCAAAAAGATTACTAGTCTGTCTTTTACTTTGAATAATATTAATGACCCTTAATGACCTTGGCTGTCTTGCACTGCTTGTGCTTCTTTTACAGGGTCATCAGTTCTTTCTTTCACAGCATAGCTGACCCGATTGCTGCCACCATGTTTCACAGGCTCATACAAACTCCATGACTAGTGGACATTAGACAGTGAACCACACAAGAATCAGAATTAACACTTGAGTTTAACTGCATCTTCAATTCACTCTGAACACACACAGGGATGCTGTATCAGACTGCATCATCCCAGGTCACTGCACTTTGCTCACACACTTGCTGATTTTGTTTTCCTTTGTCCCCAACTTATGTGTGTAGAGTCCTTCCTAATGGTTCCCTAGTGCAACTACATGTTTGATTAATGTTCCAATAACATATATTGTTACAAATGAGTTCAAATCAGAAGAGAGGGAGGTCATGGGTGGGGTATCACAGGGGTCTGTCCTGGGCTCAGTCCTCTTCAATATGTTCATGAGTGACACTGGAGAAGGAATCCAGAGCAGGCTGTGTCCCTTCACAGATGACACTAAGCTCTGTGGAAGGGTAGATAGCGATGATGGAATCATGGAAATGCAGAGTGACCTTCAAAGATTACAAAGGTGGTCTAGGGTTTGGCAGTTGAAATTCAGTGCCAAAAAGTGCAAGGTGAAATACCGAGAGAAAACGAACACCAGGGCAGAGTACTGGATGGGTGGGGTAAGACTTAGGACTATGAATGAGGAATGAAAAATAGGCGTTATCGTTAGTGACTCCTTCATACAGTCAAGCCAGTGCAATAAGGCCTATAGTAACAAAAATAGGATGGTGGGATGTATTGGGAAGGGTACTGACAGCAGAAGAAAGGAGGTAATACTACCTTTATATAGATCTTTGGTGAGGCCATACCCAAAGTACTGTGCCCAGTTCTGGAGTCCTCACCTCAAGAAAGATAAGGACAGGCTGGAGATGGTGCAGTGAAGGATGACAAAGATGATTCAAGGCCAACAGGGTAGGTCTTACAAGGATTGTCTCAAGGCACTCAAAATGTAGTTGCTGGAGACCAGATGGGAGAGGAGGAACACAATAAGATAGAGACCTTCAAGTTCCTGAAAGGAATAAACATGGTTAACTGTGGGGAATTATTTAGCATGAGTAACAGTTTGAGGTCACGAGAGCACAAGTGGAAACGTACAGGGGGGAGGTTCAAGAGGGATATGGGAATTGTATAATTTTGCAGAAAGGGTGGTGAAACGATGGAACAGTCTACCAGCCGAGGAGGTGGGCACAAAAACCATTAATGGTTTCATGCAGGGTCAGGACACAGTAAAGGGTACAGTGGAGACAGTAACAGGGAGGGGAATAGAGGGGTTGATAGGGTGGGCTAGATCCCTGTATGAACAATAGCTCCAGGGGTTAGATAAGGAACCATAGGCAGACTGGATGGACCTTCAGTCTTTCTGTGCCCTCATTGTCTATGTTTCTGTTTCTAAGTGAGAAGAACTCGTTGATTCTTACACCTCGTAGGCACAGTAAAATCACAGGAACACTCGAACTTCGCTGTCATGTTCTGTGATGTCCAAGTACCTATTCGATGTTGAATCAACTTGTTCTTTACACTTGTGTGTAATTTATTCTCTATATACTAAACACTGAGGTGGAGTCAGACCCCCCAAGATGACCATTCCCCTCCTACAGGTGTTCCTAAATTTCCACTGGATTTCCATGATGCTGTAGCTTTGAGGAAATGAATGCCCCAGGGGCATTTCTGTGTAGCATTCATTCTTTATAACCAAACAGCTGTTAAAACCTGTCTGTTAATGTGCTTGTATATATAAATAAACCATGCTCATAATGTGTTTATGTGAAAAGTTAATTTCAAGTGAGTAAGTGCAACATTCTTGCAGTGACATGCTAAAGTACAATAGTAACCTTTTTGTGATGTGCCAGATAAAGATGTTTGTGTCAGTTTTAAAATAATAAACATGACTCTGACAGTTTGGTCATGTTTCCCTTAAATATCCTTGAAGACTTTACCATTAATGTGTTGCAGATGAAAATCATTACTACCAAATGTAAACAAGCAATCTTGTTTACATTAGCAACTCTGAGAGTAAAAGAGGACTTGTCAAATAGAGGAAATGGGTCACTATAGAACTTTCTCAAGCACGTTAAGTATATTAGATCAAAAGTATATTTGCAGATCAGACTGATATGTCAGCAAACAGGAAAATGGCTTTTAAAAGAATCTAAGAAAAATTACTTTTTGCATTGAAAAATCTCAAAAGTTAAAGAATGTTGGTGAAGCAATCCTTGGCCCGCTGTTCTCCAAGTCAAACAGCTTGGCTCCAATTCACAATAGCTTTAGCTATTGTTCCTTATTATCAGAGCTGGGTATGTTCCAGCGAAGGCAGAGCTTGTTCCTAAATTTATGTCTCTGTGTATAACCACTGCAGTATGTTTTTGTATGCCTTTTCCTGAACAAGAAAAAAAAAGCTAACACTATGACACCATTGAGTTTGCTTGAACTGGTCCTTTCAAGTATTCTACCAACTGGAAAGCACAACCCGCTGACGGATATATTTTTTGTACTCCAGCAATAGTCTAACCTTCTTCTCTGTATCTTTCTTTATCCCTGTTACTTATCACCTAGATTTGGCTCACATAAAAAGTGACGCAGTGGGAAATCATCAGAAGAATACTTTGAGGCCTAACAATAGAAACGTAAGGTAACAAAACAGCTCACTGCTGGTGTTTGCTGAGAACTATAAACAGTTTTAAAGGTGATGTGTTCTGATCTGCCATTGCAGTTCATGCCTTCCCCCACTTCCCCGATACTATAAGGTAATGTATAGTATAGTAAGTTGGCCATTTGTGCTTGGTTTTAGAACCATGTAGCTCCAAGAGAATGCACACTCTTTTGGCCACCCCACAATAAGCAAAAATAATAGTATCAGGCCTTTTCTTTTTTGTAAAGTGTGTGCTTTAGGGACTGCATTGATCTTGTATTATATATTGGGTTTCACCTTCATTATGTTAGGTACAATAGAAAAATCAAAATCCAAGTAAGATCACATGTTATTTAATATAACTACTTTTAAAAGTATGAAGCATACAGAATAATGGATATGCAAGTGTGTGTTATAGATTTTGTTTACTCACCTGAGGTGTGTGATGACACACAAACCTTGAGAGTGATGCTCGAGAGGTTTATTAAGTCATCACACACTGATGGTGTGTAAAATAATTCCATGAGAACACACTTGCATATCTTTTATTTTTTATAATTACTGGTACACAACAGTGTCTCCTCTACCTACAGACACTCACTCTCTTGCTCACTTGCTGTCAACACACACACACACACACACACATATTCCCTCTCTCTGACACACACAGAATCACACATTCTTTCTCACTTGCACACACACTCCCTCGCTCTCTATGAGGGACTTTTTTTTGGGGGGGGTCAGCTATCTTGACTCTGCAGTATCTCTTTTGCCCGATACTAGATCGCACTCTTAGTTAGCGTCTCCCAATTGGGAGACTCAGTGGGATCAACCAGATTTTTGGATGGATTTAAAAGGCAGGATCAACCAGATGAAGAACAAAACATGCAGAAATATTGGGAGGGTAGTTAAGAGTAGCGGCTCATCAGTAAGGGTAAATCCGAGCTGCCATTTTTTTAGTACTGTTCAGCCCTCCCACACACAGAGCATAAGCCAATGAAGTGGCACAATACACTTGAGACAGACAAAGGACACTGGGGGCAAAAAAAAGGTTTAGTGAATGCCATAACTCATTTTTGGGGTATCACGGCATCTTGGGGACCCTGAAAACAGATTGATAAAGGGGGTTACCAGTAATTATAAAGTAATAATATAGTCATGCAATGATGGAATGGACATAGGGTCCATCTTGTCTGCCCCGGCTGCCACATGATAGTGATTATACCCAGTCAGAGTCTGGGTACGCATCCAAGCTTAATAGCTAGAATGCTACCTTACTCATGCTGTGCAACCCTCAATACCCCCCCCCCCCGGAATCTGTCTAGTCCTGCTTTGAAAGCCTGAACAGTGCTAGTTTCCACAACCTTTAGGTAGTCTGTTCCACATAATAACTACCATCTGTGTGGATGTAATGCTTTCTACGGTTCCTGTATTCTGGCCCGCTACATAGTTTGAGTGCATGCCCTTCAGCTCTGCTTGCACATATCAGCTCAAACATCTGTGTATGAACTCCCCTGTCTATCCCCTTCAGTACTGGAAAACCATTATCATGTCCCTCCTCAGTCTTCTCTTTTCTTGGCTAAATAATTTGAGTACCTCCAATCTCTCCTCTTAATACTTGCAACCTACACCACTAATCAGCTTGGTGGCCCTGTGCTGAACCCTCTCAATCTCTTCAATGTCTTCTCTGCACTGCAGTCACCAAAACTGGAAACAGTACTCTAGGCGTGTTTGAATCAAGGCCTTGTACAGAAGGAGCATCATCTGCCTTGACCAACTCCTCACCTCCCTTTTCAGACATTCGTACTTTATTTGCTTTTGTGACTGCTGCAGCACACTGCCTGTCTGACTTCAGCTTATGGTCCATTATTCCCCCTAGATCCTTTTCCCCAGTTGTGCTGTCCGTGGCTGCACAACACAGGGTGTATCTGTAACTTAGATTTGAGGCCCCTAGGTATAGTAACTTGCACTTCACCACATTAAAGAGCTAGTAGTGCCAGGAATAGCAGCCAGAAAATGTGACTTCAGACTTGGATACCAACTTACTCAGTGTGAAAAATAGGTGGACGATGCACAGATTGGGGGAACTAGTGAAAATTTGGACTAGACCAAAACTATGCTATCAGATCTACACAAAACAGGGCACTAAGCATCAAAATGGGGTATGAACTTTAACTCTGAAAATTGTGCCGTCATTCACTTTAGCAAAAGAAACATAAACCACACTTATACATTACAGGGAAAAATATTACAGGAAGTTACAAAATATTAGGACATGGGAATAATTAACAACAGTTTCAACCCCAGAAACCACTGCATGGAAACAATAGCCAAAGCCAATAAAACTTGATGAAACATCAGAAAGACATTAAAAGCAGAACCATGTACATGATAGTTCAACTTTATCATGTTTGTGTGCACCAGCTTGTGGATTATGGGTCACAGTTTGGGGCACTTTACCAGTGTGACCATACAAGATCACTTGAGAGAGTGCAGAGATGAGTAACAAAATCATTCAATGGTATAAGAGGGTTCAATTATGAGGAAAGACTAGGGGAAACAGGACTACTGCCATAACAGAAGAGGAGAACAAGAGGGGAATGTGCACTTTATGAGTCTGGCCAGTCAGCTTGCTCATCAGTGGGGTGTATGACAACAGTGTTTGTTTCCTGACACTGTTCGGTACAGTGCTTGAGAGTATGAGAGATTCTGCTACTGTCTTTCAACGACTTGCGAGCAGCCGGAGCAAACGATGCAGTGTGATGACAATGAGTATTTACTGCAGCAACAGACAGCTGCATAACAATTTCTTTTTTTCTTTATTAAATGTACACTGAAGGCATTGAGCAAGAGAGGCAAACAAAACTTCACATCTCGTATAACCGATGCGAACACTGGAACACGCTGCTGAGAGATGTAGACAGGAAGCAGTCAGTACAGTTCAGACGTGCACCTTTCTAGCCCCTGTCATGCAGCACTCTCTCTCTCTGTCCTGCTCTCTCTCCACACTTCGTCCATGTCCACAGTGCTAAACTGCTCCTTGACTGTGTCTCTCCCTCTCCCCGCAGTGCTGCTGCCTTCTACACTACAGGGAGTTACTGTGACAGACTTGCTCATCATTGGGGAGGAACGGGAAGGAACCGGAGAATCCCACCACTGGGCTGGCAGAATAAAGGGACTGAGAAGCCAGTGGTTGCAATACTGGGAGACCGCGGCTCACTCTGGCAGGGGGGGAAGAACTTCTGTCCACAGGAGACAGCGAGGAGCACAACGCAGTGCTGCAACACCTATCCTCTCGCTCTCTGTCCCTCCCATGTGGCAGCATGACAGGAACACAGACTTACAAGTTTGAAGTCCCTGCATCCCACATGAAGTGTATAACATGGCAGCATAGGCAGCTAAGGAGATTCAGCTCACTGCCTCCCACTTCCCCACTTCACAATGGCTGCCTTTCAATTTCCACTCTGCAGCACATGAGTGCCAACTGCACTGTGCTGAGGTTGCTCCGCGGGACTGTGCATTAAACGGAATTTAATGCACAGTGATTCCACCAATTAGGTTGTGCATTTCTGCCAACCCATGTTTTAAGTCTAATTAATTATTCATGAGCTGAACTAGCTCACTGATCGGCTGCTGTGCTGGTCTGAAATCTCTTAGAAATGGCTGGCATGGCAGCGACACTCAGCTAATAGCGCTTTCTACGATGACAGCAGCGGCAGCAAAACAGAAAGTGTTTTTGGCACTTCTGTCAGTGTACAGTATCAGTAAGGAAGGCACTGCAGTAGCAAACCACATACAGAAAAAGTTATCTGAACCGTAATCCTTGTACCGTGCTTAGTTTAAACTCATGTACGTTACCATGGCTCCAACCCGCCACCATGTCAGTAATGCTCTTCATGTTTTGACCAGCCAGTGTTACCATGTGACACTGTCAGCATGCACTGCAAAGGAAAAAAAAAATAGAAAATCTCTTTAAAAAATATCATTATTAGGATTTGACTTATAATTGCAATAATGATCTTACAGATGGTCATTTCCTGGGGATTAATGACAGGATGGTGGGGGTTGGCCCTCAACTGCACCTTGGGCTACCCTCCCCCTTGGCTGGTCATTAATCCCCAGGAAATGACCGTCTGTTCAGTCATTATTGCTTAATTACTGGCTTTGTCCAGCTGCATGGCAACACATTTGTCACTGTTAAAAGACATACCATTAGCTGGCCCGGTGGTGCTGAGTGCTGAGGTGTTGGATGCCTTACTTCACGCTATGCCGTTGACCCATGTTTGGGAACGAGCACGGGCCACCGGGGGTCGGCAGGAGAGGAGAGGAGAAGGACTGAGCATACAAGGGATTGCTCTCCTTCTCTGGGGAGGGGGGTCACCAGCAGTCGGTGCACCACTGGCCCCTAGCAGGAGCTGGGGATCAGTGCACTGATGCTCCAGAAGGGGAAGGAGAGGAGGCAGATGCTTGGAGGAGCACATGCGGATTTGTGCACACTCTCCATAGGGTGTCATTGCACACCTCCTCTCCTAAGGGGAGGAAAATGGAGGAAAATGTTCCAGGCGTGGCATGATGAATCTTGATCCTCGCAGGCCCCACTCCCACGAACATGCAGTAACCTCTGCACTGTATCTGTTACAATGGGTTGAGGGATCCCCGTCGCCTCAGCACAGGGGGCAAGCAGTGGAGGTAAGCGAAAGGTAAGCTGCAAGCGGGAGACGGGGCTGGGAGGGTCAGGTAGGATGGAGTGCTACCTGGAAGGAGAAAGAACTAACTGTAAAAAAAAAAAAAAAGACATACCATTCTTTTTGGCCCCTTGTTCAATAGATATTAAATCCTTTTTGATTATAATAGTATGCTCCGATGTATAGACCACACCTCCCACATTCATATCGTCGGCAAATTTAACTAGCCAGCTAGCTACTTCTTCATTCATGTCACTAACATATAGTGCAAATAATGCAGGATCCAGCACCAACCCCTGCAGGACCCCACTACAAACTACTTCTGACTCTGATAATATGCCTCTTATCCTCACCTTCTGTGTTCTAGTGTCCAGGAACTTTGTTACCCAAGCTGTGGTTTTATTATCTATGCCCATGTTTTTCAGTTTTTCAATCACTGTACCGTGTGGCACCTTATCAGAAGCCTTCTGGAAATCAAGGTAAATTATGTCAAATGGAATGTTAGAATTTATTGAGGCATTGAATTTTTCATAGAAGACCAGTGTGTTGGTAGTTAAGACCTATTTTTTTAAAGCCATATTGACTCTTGTCCTTTAAGTTTTTCAAATTAATGTCAGAGTACAGTGTTTCCTTTATAATGGTTTCCATCAACTTTCCCAGCACCGATGTAAGTAAGTAAGTAAATATTTATTTCTTTAAGGTGCCCTTCCAAAGCTCAGGGCGCCTTTACGATATCAATCATACAAAACAAAACCACAACTATAAACAACATCAAATTCAGAAAACAATCCAATATAATTTAAATCACTAAAAAAATGCTTGGTTAAAAAGGAAGGTCTTTAAAGCTTTTATAAAGCTCTCCACAGCCAGGCAATTGCGTATCTGGCGAGGTAGAGAATTCCACAGGGTAGGGGCCATAAAGGCAAATGTTCTTCCACCAGATGTTTTTAAGGTTACCCTGGGAATCTCCAGCAATCCCTCACCAGAGGATCGGAGGGAGCGGGAGGGACAGTAAGAAGTCAGGAGTTCTTTCAGGTAGCGAGGTCCCAAACCGTAGGGCTTTATAGGTCATCAACATGACCTTGAAAGTGATCCGCCACTGTACAGGCAGCCAGTGCAATTCGCGAAGCACAGGTGTTATATGGTTGGACCTCGGGCTTCCAGTCAACAACCTAGCTGCCGCGTTTTGCACCAGCTGTAGGCGACGGATATCCACTCCCGGCAGCCCTAGATAAAGGGCGTTGCAATAATCAAGACGATTGGACACAAAGGCGTGGACCAGGGTAGGAAGATCCTCTGATGGAATCAAGTGTTTCACCCATGCTATATTCCTTAGATGAAAAAAGGATGATTTGACTACGGCTGACACCTGTGCCCTCAGGGTCAAGCCCTCGTCAAATATAACACAAAGGTTACGCACCTGACCAGATGCTATGAGCGGGGTTCCTCCCAGAAATAAACCTGAGAGTTTTCCTGCCCATGGATTTGATATCCTTACCCCCGGTTCCACCACCAATACCTCTGTTTTCCCCGGGTTCAACCTCAGCCAATTAGCACTCATCCAGTTCTGTATCTCCTGGAGGCAGTTGTTAAACAATGTACTTGACTCAGATTCCTGCTCGGGCATAAAAGACATATAGAGTTGAGAATCATCGGCATAGCAATGAAAACTCAAACCAAAATGTCTTATAATGTCCCCTAATGGAAGCATATACACCGCAAATAACATGGGGGACAACACCAAACCCTGTGGCACTCCACAGTGTAGACAGCGAGAGGTCGAGGAATAAATCCCTGACACTACTCTCTGAGTCCTACCCTGCAGAAAAGATTTAAACCAACTGTGGACCACCCCCCTTAGTCCACAGAGAGACCACAGGTGTTCAAGCAGCACCCCATAATCCACAGTGTCAAATGCAGCTGAAAGATCAAGGAGAACCAAGATAGAACGAGTTCTCTGATCTCTTGCCATCAGGAGATCATTCAGTACCCGGACAAGAGCCGTCTCAGTACTGTGCTGTTTCCTGAAGCCAGACTGGAGATGGTCATAGATATTGTGGATGTTTAAATAATCTTCCAGCTGCAAAGCGACCACCTTCTCAATAATCTTCCTCAAAAAGGGAAGATTCGAGATTGGTCTGTAGTTTCCTGGGCAGTCGAGATCAAGGGAGGGCTTTTTCAGACTATTGCCTCCTTCAAAGGATCAGGAAAGATCCCTCTATCCAATGATGCCACTACTATCCCAGTAAGGATCAGGACGATAACCTCTACACACCCCACAAGTAGGCGTGTAGGGCCCGGATCCAGACCACAGAAAGTTGGGCGCAGAATCTGGACAATTCTCACTATATCCATAACTACCGGTTGACTGAATGTGGACCAGGTCAAATGGGTACTTGTGTCCCTCGATTGGTCACTGCAAGACCCAATGGGGAGGCCCTGGCTGATCTCATCTCTGATAGCAGACACCTTATCAGCAAAGAACGTCGCAAACTCCTCACACTGTAATTGTGATAATGCTCGACCAGCATGAAGACAGACTGGATTGCACAGTCTGTCCACAGTCCGGAAGAGCTGGGCCGGTCTATTCCTTGCTGTAGCGATCTCCCTGGACAGGAACTCTGCCTTCTTATGGGAGATTGCTAACTGGTAGATTTTATAATGATCTAGCAGTCTAAGCCTGTCAACTTCCAGGTGAGTCTTCCGCCAGCGTCTCTCCAGTCTTCGGCCCTGTCTCTTCAACCCACGGATCTCCGTGGTAAACCACGGGGACTCGGGGTGAAGAGTACAGGGGCGAACACGGAAAGGAGCAATGACATCCAGGGCCCCCACAACTGCCCTATTATAGGCCAGCACTAAAGACCCTGGATCCATGCTATCCATTGGAAAACCCGAGAAGTCCAGCTCCGTCATTAGGCCTTCTGAGGAAACTCCTCTCAAAGGATGGAACTGTACTATCTCCTTAGGGGCAGGCCTCTTCCGGGGGGCCATGAAACTGAACCTCAGGGTATGATGGTCAGACCAACCGATGGGCTCCACCTCCACATCGGAGATTTCCATCCCCAGATGGAATATCAGGTCCAATGAATGTCCCCCCTGGTGGGTTGCAGTGGTAATAACCCGTGTTAGGCCCAATGAATCAATCAATTGGAGGAGGTTTTGTCCAAAAAGCGTGAGTTCATCGTCGACCCAGGCATTGAAATCCCCCAGAATTATCCATCGGGGGAATTCTAAAACCCTCTCGGCGATTAAATCCGCCACCTCCCTCAGGAATTCTCTCCCATCACCTGGTGGACCATAAATGAGGAGTATCCTGAATCCTGCACCTGCACCCACAATACATTCAAAGGAGTTGGTATATCCAACCGGCTCCTCCCTGAGGTCCAGTTCCAGTCTAAAACAGACTGCAACTCTCCCGCCCCTACGGTCCACCCTCGGGGCCTGCATTTTCGTCAAGCCAGGTCTCGATGATGCAAGCTAAGTCCACAGAAGCAACAAGATCTGCTACTAAAGCAGTCTTGTTTCTAATAGACCTAGCATTGCTTAACACTGCCCGAAAGGGACGGGACTCCAAGGATGACTCTGCTTCCTGCCTGATCAAGTCAGTGCCCTTGGGTATGGACGCAAGATATAAGGACCACGCCCTGCATCCATTTCACCCAGGGTGCCTCCTGGTTCTAACTGTTCCTATCCTCCCTCCTTTCCCATCCCCCAAGAGTTCCAGGATCTCCTATTCCCACCACTTCGACTCCTCGAAATGCCAAGTGTTCGGCATTTCCTATACACTTCTAAAGGAGAGGGACATTCAAAAGGTCGGAGATCCTTTAATCTTGAGGGGAGTACCGCCTGACTGTGCTTTCACCAACCCAACACATTAAAACCTATTAATACCACTAAAAATAACACTTTAATAATGTGCCCCCTAATCAACTTTACCAAAAAACCAAAAAATAAATAATAAAACAAACAAAAACACAAAAAAACACTCTTTTGATGAAAACTCCTCCACTTCCTCAGCTGTGGCAGTGAAGGTGCCCCTGAGCTGTGTCTGTAACATATACTCTGTGTCTCTCTGCAGTATAGTGAAGCCATTTAGGCTATATTACACACTGTCCATTGATGTCAGACTTATAGGTGTGTAATTTTCTGTATGTGACCTGTCACCTTTTTGAAAATAGGTACTAGGGATGGGCTGCCCATTAGGTAGCTGGAGCTGGTAGGCCAGGTATCAGTATTTTTGGTCAGGTAGGGTAGCTCAGGTAATTTACTATCCTTCCCAACCTAACAGTGTACTTTACAGATCAGGTACTGTAGATACAGGTACCGGGGCGAGTAATGGTTAATTTAAAAAAAAGCCATTTTTCAGGAAGCCTATGGGGTCCTAGGATGCTTCATGACCTCTAAGCGGGCATTAGATGCAGTTTGTGGGGTCTTTACAGAAGACAGGAGCACATGACATCAGCCTGACAATTTGATTGGTCAGTGCTGGTGTCTGAGCTCCCTGCCTGCTGTATTAGCATGCTAACTAGCTCTGTAGCTTGTTGGGAGAGGGAACAAGATTTGGCATTCTCTGCAACCTCGGTGAAAAGCAGCTAAAACTAACAAAAACCAAAAAAAACATTAAAGCACAACTTTTGTCCAGGAAGGAAAGGGGAGCAAGGGTTAGGAAGTGAAGAAAGGATAATAATAGGCGGGGTCACTTATGCGGGCGGCGCTCAGGAGAGAAGGAGAAAACAGGAGGAAGGTGCTTGTTGCTGCTGACAGCAGCAGTGAAGGCCATTTAAACTGTATACACACTGTCTGCTGTTAGGTGCCCTGAGCCCTGTTTGTGACATATATACTCTGCGTATCTCTGCAGTATAGTGGAGCAATTTAGGCTGTATTACACATTGTCTTTTGTTGGTGCCCTGAGCACTGTTTGTGATATAGCTACTCTGTGTGTCTCTGCAGTATAATGAAGGCCTTTTAGGCTGTATGCACACACACACTGTCTATAGGTGCCCTGAGCTGTGTCTGTAACATATACTCTGTGTCTCTCTGCAGTATAGTGAAGCCATTTAGGCTATATTACAAACTGTCCATTGTTGGTGCCCTGAGCCCTGTTTGTAATATAGCTACTGTGTGTGTGTCTCTGCAATATAGTGAAAGCCATTTAGGCTTATACACACACACACACACACACACACACACACACACACACACACACTCTGTATGTAGGTGCCCTGAGCCCTGTCTGTGACATAGTTAGTACTCTGTGTCTCTCTTCAGTATAGTGAAAGCCATTTAGGCTGTATTACACTGTCCATTAGGTGCCCTGAGCCCTGTCTATGACATAGCAATTCTGTGTCTCTCTGCAGTATAGTAAAAGCCATATAGATTGTATTACACACTGTCTGTTAGGTGCCCTGAGCTCAGTCTGTGACATACTTATTCTGTGTGTCTCTACAGTATAGTGAAAGTCATTTAAGCTGTATTACACAGTGTCTGTCAGGTGCCCCAAGCCCTGTCTGTGATGTAGCTACTCTGTGTCTCTCTGTAGCATAGCAAAAACCATTTAGGTTATATTAGTTAGGTGCCCCAAGACCTGTCTTTGATGTAGCTACTCTGTGCCTCTCTGCAGCATAGCAAAGGCCATTTAGGCTGTATTACACACTGTCTGTCAGGTGCCCCGAGCCCTGTCTGTGACATAGCTACTCTGTGTCGCTCTGCAGCATAGTGAAACATAGAAACTGTCAGCAGATAAGGACATCTAGGCCCATCCAGTCTGCCTGTAAGTCCTACCCTTGCTGCTATGTGAAAGCCATTTAGGTTATATTAGTTAGGTGCCCCAAGACCTGTCTTTGATGTAGCTACTCTGTGCCTCTCTGCAGCATAGCAAAGGCCATTTAGGCTGTATTACACACTGTCTGTCAGGTGCCCCGAGCTCTGTCTGTGACATAGCTACTCTGTGTGTCTTTGCAGTTTAGTGAAAGCATTTAGGCTGTATTACACACTGTCTATTAGGAACCCCAAGGCCTTTATGTGACATAGCTACTCTGTGTGTCTTTGCAGTAAAAGCCATTTAGGCTGTATTACACAGCATCTATTAGGTGCCCCGAGCCTTGTCTGTGACATGACTACTCTGTGTTGATCTGCAGTATAGTGAGAGCCATTTAGGCAATACTACAAACTGTCTGTTAGGTGCCCTAAGTCTTGTCTGTGACATAGCTACTCTGTCTTTCTGCAGTATAACAAAAGCCATTTAAGCTATATTACACTGTTTGTTAGCCTGTTAGGTGCCCTGAGCCCTGTCATGGCTACACCATGCGATGTTTCAATGTGGCATAGCAAAAACTATGACTGTGTCTACTATTTCTCATATTTCCCAGACTAAGTCTACTGAAAGGAAGCACAGTGCTGGTGCACATGCAACTGAAAATGATATGGACAATATGAACCCTAGCACTAATGAAGAACATAGCAACAATAATAGCAATAACACCACCAGGACTGGCACTAAATGTCCTTCTGAACCAAAAAAGCATTGTAGTTGAGTTTCAGAAAGAACTGACAAGAGTTACTCGTGGAAGTACTGAACATTTGCCACATGTGCCAGGAGACTTCCAGTTGCTGAAGCAGTATGTAAGAAGGGGGAGACATCCTCTTCAAATATTACTTTGGACACTGAGGAAGCAAATAAAGATGGTGGTGATATTGGGGAATGGGAATGGGATAGCCCCGGCTATGTCCCACTTGATGATGACAGCACTTCCAGTTCTTCCAAATATTGTGGCAATGAAGTAGGTACTCATTAGATGAGGGGGCTGGAGAGGATGCCACTATAGGGCATGAGAGGCAAGTGCAGAAAAAAATCACATGGCCCTGACCAAGGCACTTGATCTTATTGGTCACGCCTTGCTTTGCTCAAAATTGGGTGACTTAGGTTTTTTCTGAGAATTTGGTCTCTTGGTTTAGAGACTATTTGTTGAATAGGACTCCGTTTGTCAATATTGGGATTGCAGTTTCTTCTACTTATCCGATTGATTCAGTGCCACAGGGCTCAATTGTGGGCCCCCTGTTATTTTCCCATTTTGTTAATTATTTACCATCCCTTTGTAAATCTTGTGATTGCCTGCTTTATGCTGATGACCTGATTCTTTTTTTTTCAAGCAAAAACTATTTCTCAATTAACTTTTTCATTAGAACAAGAATTTGTAGATATTTGTAATTGGGTTACGGTTAATTCTCTTACTCTTAATGTTAAGAAAACTAAAACTATGTTATTTGGATCCTCGGCTTTGTTAAAGGACAACCCCTGCCTTATTCTTGATGAAAAAGGCATGGTAATAGAGCAAGTTCATGAATTCAAATATTTGGGTGTGCTGCTTGATCTCAACCTAGCTTTTCAGCCTCAGATGAGAGCTGTTTGTACAGCAGTAAATCAGAAATTGAGTTTGTTATACAAATTAAAAAAATGTTTTTCTGTCGATACTCGACTTTTTATAGCCATAGGGATTTTGCTGCCTCGCTTAGACTATGTTGCTGGTTTGTATTTTAAGTTGCCCATAAAAGAAACTAATGCCCTAATAATTGCGCATAATACCATCTGTTGATTTGTTTTGGATCTCCTCTTGCGTACACATCATTGTTTACTGTATTCCCAACTTGGTTGGTTATCCCCTAAAGCTAGATTTGCTTTTTTTTTTTTGGTTGTTTAATTTTTAAATTGTTATTTTCCAAAAGTTTATTTCCAATAAGAAAATTGGTTTCATTTTGTGACACCACTTTAAATCTGAGATCACTCAAAGGGACTCTCCTCCAAACTCTACCATATAAATCTAAAGCTGGGTCTCATTCTTTCTCAGCTGCTGCTCCCCTATTTTGGAACTTGTTACCAGAATATTTAAAATCTGCTTCCTCCTTACAAAGTTTTAAAGTTAACTTGAAAAGTTATTTACAGGAATTGAATGCTTGTACATGTTTTATGTAGTGTGTCAATGTGAAACAGTGTGTTAATGTATAATTTTGTAATTTTGTGATTATGTTTATTTCTGTGCTGGGTTGGACCTGAAAAAGGACTTGTTCCAGTGTCCTTATCTGATTAACAAAATGAAGATAACAAAAATATGCTAAACGTAGGAATAAGCAGATGATCATGAAGGGGAAAAATTCATGTGAACAACAAAATGGCAGTATAGGGTTTCCTCCTGGTCCCTTGACTATACAAGAAATAGTGCCAGGCACCGTAGTACAAAGTACAAAAGGTAAATCTTTAGAGTGGAATTTACATTATACTAACCCTGAAGACAACTCTTGAGCTGTATTCAGTCTGTGTAAAAAGAGTGTCAGTCATGGTGGCAAAGAGGGACATTTTGGAACCTCAGTAATGTTACCACATGCAAAGGCAAAATAACCAATTGAGTGGGGCAGGGCAAGAGACAGTCTGGATGGTATGGGCGGTAGTGGAAGAGGTGGTGACAGTGACCATAGTGACAATGAACTGCAAGAAGGAATTGACATTGAATCACTTGATGTGTCCTTGCAGTCTTCCCAGACAGACATAGATTGTTTTCTTCTGACACTATCAAGTACTACAAAATCCCACAGTAGTATTCCATGTAAAAAAGGTGTGAAAAGTACAATCTCCCCAAAATTAAAAATATCTTGTCACTCTTATCGATTAACATTAAAAGAAAGTGTTGTGAGGACATCAAAATTTACTCACAAGCATCCAACATGCCAGCTGTCAAATAGAGCCATTGCAGAGCTGTTGGCCAACTGTTAGCTCCCTTTTGATTTTGTTGCCCAGAAAGGTTTCCTCAAGTTCATGAACTGGATTGAACCATGGTACACCATTCCCTGCTGAACATACTTCTCAAAAAAGGCTGTTCCACAGCTATATGACTTGGTGTATAGTGCAGTCACTAAACAGTTGACATTCTATGAGGTGAAGTAGGTTCACATAACCACAGGTATATGGACCAGCAACCAAACAAATGACTAAATGACTGTTACAGCTTATTGGGCAAGTTTTCAGTCAGAAAGTAATACTTCCCACTCTACAATAAGTAGTAGGAAGCAGGCTGTATTATGTGTCATCATTTTTGAAGAAAACTACACTGCTGAGAATATTTTGCAGGAGCTGCAAAATCAGTTCCAGAAATGGCTTACTCCATATTCCTTATCTCCAGGATTCATAGTATCAGATAATGGTGCCAACATAGTCAAGGCTGTTAGAGATGGCAACTACCATCACAAACTTTGTTTTGTACATTGTTTAAATCTTCTCATCCATGGCTTCTTAAATGGAAACTGAAATGTTGAAAACCTGTTAGACCTTGCTAGGAAAATATGTTGGTATTTCAACCACTCTTTGAAAGCTCACAAAATCCTGAAGGGGCTGCCGAGGTCAAACAACTTACCCTTTCATACGTTAAAGCAGGAAATTCCAACTCACTGGAATTCAACATTTTACATGTTAAAAAGGCTTCTTGAACAGAAAAAATCTATACATGACTACACCATGCAGAAGCAAATAGTTAAAGTAGACATCATGTTCAGTTCCATCAGTTGATCTCTACTGGAATCTTTGATCACCTTATTGGAGCCATTTGAGACTACCACACATGATGTCAGTGCAAACAGTGCAACTCTGAGTCAAATTCTTCCTCAAAGCGGATTTCTTCACATTTTCTTTGATAACATAAAGAAAGACTTTCAATCAAAAGACGGCACCACTGCTGTTATTCTGGCAGATGACTTGAGTCTCAGACTGTTGACTGATCAGAGAATAAATGTCAAGGTAAAGAATGACATCTATGTGTTGGCTAAGTTACTAGATCCCCACTTCAAGTGGAACATTGAAGCCATCCTTCCTGCAGGGGAAGACATTGAGTATTGGAGAGATCTTCTGATAACCAAATGTGACATTGCCCTACAAACACCATTAACTGATGTACAGCAGTCAGACTCTGCCAAACCATCACAGTGTGCCTCTGGTGCAGACAGCAGCACATCTATCAATTCTTCACAGTCATCAGTGTCATCAGCGAGGGAAAGGAAATGTACAGCTACTTCTCGGGCATCCTATGTTCAGGGTCAGAAAGACAAATCACTTCTGAGTTGCTATAAAGAAGGTGCAGCAGGTTCAACTGCCAGACTGGTAACCATCTCACACAGCACAATGATCCTGGAGCACTTTGCAGACCATACTGTGATTGGTCTCGAGGAAGATCCATTACTGTTCTGGAAACAAAACAGAACAATATGGGCAGATCTAGCAAATCTTGCAATAATGTACCTCAGTTGTCCACCTTCAAGCATATATTCAGAATGCATATTTAGTGCAGCTGGAGGAATAGTCACTGACCACAGAACACTGCTGTCCTGCAAATGTGGAACTGCTTACATTACTCAAAATGAATGCTGACCATTTCCCAGTTATCACAAACGGTGATTTATGTGAGTCTGACCCTGAAAATGAACTACAGCCTGCAAACAGTGATACTGAATATGATGACTAGGTTGTGTACAAAACCAATGGAACCATCACCATTGCCACCATGCCAGCCACATGTGCCACACTAGTACTACTGTTAGTTTTCTTTTGTCAGTCAGCAGTTTACATTATGAAAGTTTAATTAATGACCAACATGGGTATAATTTTTTAAAACAGTAGCAAGCTCAATCAAGGCAGCTACACCTTTTGTACCTATCTCAATGCCTGCCATAGGTATAATTTTTGGACATAGCAACAGGCTCACTAAGAGAGCCTGCACCTCTCATACCTGCCTCAGCTATGCCCACCATGGGTATATTTTTTGGAAACAGCAGCAGGCTTACTCACAGAAGCTGCACCTCTCATACCTACCTCCGCAATGTCTGCCATGGATATCATTTTTTTAAACAGTAGAGAGCGAGCTCATAGCAGCTGCACACCCTTGCCACTTCATTAACAGTTTATTTTCTGTAGTGGGTAACAGTAGCAAGACCTTTTCACCTGTCTCAAAACCTTTTTCTTTTACTCCATGGTCATAATATGCCTTCTGCTGGTTTGGGCCTCTTCCTGATTACTATGGGCAATTTCAACATATTTTGCCAGCTTCTTTCCCAGGGCACACATATAAGATGTAATGGATTTTTTTTTTTTTTGACGGGTTATCTTCCTATGTTTCTTTTATTACATCTAGTGGACTTCTAGGTTGTCTACCATACAGAATTTCAAATGGTGAAAAAAACTATTAATTCCTGTGATACTTCTCTGTAAGCAAAAAAGCAGGTAAGCTAAGTATTGATCCCAATCTTTCCCTTCCCCATTTACAAACCCTTTTAACACACATTTTATGGTTTGATTGAAACACTCAACAAGACTATCTGTCTAAGAATGATAAGAGGTTGCTTTAATGGCAGTGACACCTAGTAGTCGGTACAGCTCATTTAGTAAAGCAGCACCAAATTTACTACTCTGATTAGTAATAATCTCTTTACATATGCCTACCCTGCTGAAACTTTTGACAAGCTTTGCTGCCACTTTCGGGGCTGTGACAGTATACATAGAAACTGCTTCTGAGTATCGAGCATCATAGTCGCATACTATAAAAATGAATCGATTACCTTTTTTATTTTTGTCTAAGGGGCCAACCACATCCATTGCAATTATCTCAAAAGGCACTGATAAATGCTTGTTTCTTACTATCCTTATGATGTGTACTGTTTGTTGCTGTTGTGTTATAATTTCCACTTGATTCTGCTGTGCTTAATAGTGTCTGACTTTTTAGACCACTGATTTCCATTTTCATTATTTCCAGTTTATACTCCCTTATCGCAACACATTGTTTCCATGAGTAAGAAGAAAAAATCGGTGCTAGGCTCAGTGCTGAATCTGTTACAAATTGCACATTTAATCCCCAATTCCCCATTTGCCAGTGTAATTATGCCTTGATCCGTAGTGTTATCCATGGTCCAGCACCCCTGATTGTACCCCCATATCGCGGACACCAACATATATGTAGGTATATGTACTAACCTTAGGGTGAAGACACATCATATAAGCATAAGTATCAGGATCTGTGTTCTACTAATGCATATTATGCTTTATTATGTTATACTGATATATTTTAGCTATGAGAGATGCTTTTTACTCTATTTTTTACTGTATTCCCCATATGTAAGGCAACAGTGCCATCTTTAGTAATTGTACTGCTATTATGACCTTGGACTTACAAAAGACCTATTGTAATACACTATCTTATGCAAGCTAAGCTACTTCTCATGTTAGTTGGATAGTTACTCAGGCCACCTGTTTTTGACCAATTATATACATTTTATGTATCTTCTTTAGTAGTTACCATGACAATTATCGGAGTATAAGACCCTTTGTAACATGTAACTTCTCTGAGAAGAGAAACTGCATTATCTGGGTAAGAAAAACTGGTATTCTCCCAGTGATCACACTGTTGGTAGTAAGTCTGTATTATAGATCTGTAATAAATTCCATTTATTACATGAGTACCACTTGTCTGTTGTCTCTTCCTATTGTGCCGTTCCACCAAGAATCTGAGATGGTAATTTATTACCAAGTTACATTATGATGACCTGTATATATCTATCAGTTGAACTAGCTAGTCTAGAGTGTATAATCTGAAATGTGCTTACTACTGTATGTTTTCCCTAGCGTCAAATGATGTATTTCCCATGTTTGTTTACTGTGACAAAAAAACTGTGCTCTCTTTGCCATGTCTCCTTGACTGTTGTTCCTCATGTTGTACTCTCCTGGGTCATTCCTGAAAATAGGCATAATACTTGTCTAGTGTACTTACCTGGTAAACAAAAGCTAAATAAATAAATAAATAAATAAACTGTGTGCAGGTTGGAAGGTACAAAGGAAGATTCACATTCAGTTTATTTTGAATGCTGAGTAGTCTAGTGTTATTTTCACCTACTTGGACCTACTCATGCTTATAGTGGTAATGGTTGTGGCAGACCCACACCGTCTTGATCTCGAGTGTGGCAGACCCACACCAGACTCCCTTACACTCCATCTGCGAGTGACAGCGTGCCACCTTGGCATCACCGTTCACCCACCGGGGATGGAAAAGTGGTTGGTGATGGCACCGAGGCATTTTGACCAGTTTTCCAACTGCTTATTTGTTTGTTTGTATACCCCTTCTTTGTTATGTCTGACATGCACAGAACTGAGACTGGATGTCTCAAACTACCTCACATCCCATGGTGGATGGACAGATTTCATGCTGGATGTGAAAGCTGCTGAAAAACCATTGCTGTTCATATCCGACCACTATCTAGAGTCCAAACAAACAGCCAAGAAATACAACCTTAAAGGTCTCTCGATTGTGGCTCAACATACCGCTGTTGAGAGTCTCACAGTGAGGCGTGCCTCCCTTGAATGGCAAAATGTATCTCTAAAAAAAGAGATGGGCTTGCAGGCATCGGAGTTGCAGAAAAAGGAACAGAAACTAACGGAGGAGACACAGTCACTCCATGATGCTAATTCTAGACTGCTGCACTGTACTGCTCAAAACACTGATCGAGAGATAAGTTTATTAACAGATGATTGTGAAAGGCTGAAATGTGATAAGAAACAGCATTTTTGAATGATATTCTGAGTGATATGAATGAAGGTTTGAGAGAGGAGAATGCTGAGTTGAAAGAGGATTACAAGCATATGAGTTGTGAGTTGTATAAAGAGCTTAGGGAAAGTGTCGAATTGGGTACCGCATATAGAGTGTTGCAGAGAGAGAGGTTGAGAGAGGTATTGAGCAGGGCACTGCAAAAGTCTGTCACAAGAAATTTAGACAAAAGATGGCGAAGTTGTGCCATCAACGGGAGGTTCTTGCTGGCCATGTTAAGGCCATGAATGGGTTTCGGTATAGGCCCATTGAGATTGCGTCATTTGGCAATGACAACTCTGACATTGATGACGAGGCATGTCACATCACATGCAAGTCCAACCCTCGTGGTGGAGCAACTTCACCAGCTATTCACAGGATGGCACTGATGTCGGCATGCACACTGTGTCGCTATGTCTACATAAACATGGCAGATGCTGCATACAATGCCAAGATGGCAGCCTCAATGACACAGACGGAAGGCCTGTATTCTGTGGTGCATCTACACTCACTCCTCTCACTAGGGGAGATGAGTCAGAGATTCTCAGCGTGCTTAAGGATGTGATCAGTAGGATCACTGTCCCAGAGGATCAAAAGAAAGCTATCCAGGACCAAATTGATAAATTGCTAAAAGATTCTGTTAATCAGGATCACACGTACAAGGCAATCGCTGATGCAGCAGCAGAAGCTGTGCTTTGCGGAGCCTGGGAATGTAATGAACTAAATTCGACTACGCATGCTTCCAACCCACTACAAGTCATTCACTCCGTCCAGCAGATTGCACAAAGCATCGAACAGATGAGCCCAATGGACAATCTAAGTAACCACTTCGAGAAAGTACGCTCCCTTTGCAAGAAGCTCTCCCTCCAACCTGAGTACCAGGTTCAAGTCTTGCAGCAGATGATCAAACCTATCCTCTGAGTAAAGCCCTCAGAGACAGTACATAACTCTGACACCCTCGCTTTTGATGACATTTCAGCAGTCCTTATATCCACCAATTCCCTGGGTGTCGTAGGAGCTCATTTGGCCTACAAGGTTAAGCAGGCTGCAAAAGAAAGCCCTGTGGCCTACCATCAATGGTTATGGCTTGCATACACCACTGGCAAAGACCTCACAAATGAGGATGTAGACAGAGACCAAATTGTTTTATATATATTTGGTGGAGCTTGCCAAATGTTCAGTATCAACAAAATCCAAAGCAAAAGGCTTCTAGCTTGCTCGAGCACAAAATGATGCTACACACTCAGAAAGATTGTGAAATTAATCTTTTATTTCATTAATAGGTCCCAACGTTTCGCCTACTAATAGGCCTCTTCTGGAAAACTGTAAAAGATTTTTATACAAAAAATAGTAGTCACTAAACATATATATATATATATATATATAAATTTACAGTCAAAGCTTAAAAGCTCAAAATACTTCTCAAGTTAGTCATCACCAATCAAACCTACACCAAGACCTTAAAAATATTTATTTTCTCCTCAAATAACACACAAAACAATATCATTAAAAATAAATAATAAAAATGTAAGTATTCCAAATAAAGTATTCCAAAATAAATGCACTCTAAATTAAATACTTTTCCCATCTTAGGCCACCAAACGTAATGCTTAAATAAATGTTGGCTTACTTCTCAGCATAGCCTGCTCGGCTCTGTGTCTGCCATGCCTTTTTTTGCAGTCCCTCTAGTGACAAAGGCTTATAGAAATAAGCATACAACAAATTAGGAATAAGTACAAAAAAGACTTGTATATAGCTATTGGGCCAGATATTCAAAAGGGTTGCGCGAAATTGCGCCATAGTGCAATATTCAGCAGGAGGCAGTTGCGCCACAGAAAACGTGCTGAGCAACAGCACAATCCAAATGAAGGTATGCACAACTGAAGGGGGTGGAACCATGCATAAAGTGTGCAATGCGATATTCAAAGGCTTGCGCAATGCGCAACAGTGGATCAGGCGGAAGTTGCGCCATGGCAGAAATGAGCCAAAATAAAAAAGCTCAAGCAAGAGGCACAAGAAAGCAACAGGGGAATTCACATGAGGCAGCCAGCCAGAGCAGGCCACAGCAGGAACCAGTGCAGGCCAGGGAGTGTACAGGACAGAATAGGGGCAAGTGAAGGTGTGTGGAGCCACAGAGTGCAGAGGCCAGTAGGTGTACCCAGTGCAGTGGAGGTAGCAGTCAGGACAGTGGGGGTAACAGATCAACAACAGCCGGGGGGGGACAAGCCAGGGAGATGGACAGTGCCAGCTCACATGGAAGCTGTAATGAGGGGTGAGAAGGCATGCTGCAGGGACGTGGCCGTGGAAGGGCCCGTCGCTGTATGCCCCAACAGGCAGTACCATGCCCACATCAGCTTTGAGCTGTATTCAGACGAGAGATTGTGGGCCAGTACCACCTGAACAGGGCAATACTGAGGCGGCTCTGTGAGTTGTGCAGTGATGTGATGCAGGCACCTCACGACGGAGTCACGCCTGTCATTGGAGACAAGGTAACAGCTCTGCATGGCTTGCTCGCCACGGTACCTTCCAGAGGCCAACAGGGACACCACAGTATAATACAATGGCCCATCATGCATCCTCACCCACCCTCAGCGCACTGCTGCCACATGCTGCGGAGACATCCATTTCCCCAGCACCGTGGCAGAGCATACAGCAAACATACAGGAGTTCCACAGGGTATCACGATGCCTGGCATGCTAGTAGGCAATAGACTGCACCCATGTGGCCATTCACATGCCACCTGGCCCTGAAGGGCTGCCTATCACAATCGGAAGGGTTTTCCAGTGTCAACTGCCAGGTGGTGGTGATGCCAGTGGGCGATCATCAATGTCTGTGCCACACACCCTGGCAGAGCACATGATTCATTCATATGGTACCAGTCAGCACTGTGCCATCAATTCAAGAGTGGGGACATCCCCACAGGACATTTAGTGGGTGAGTATGCATGTAGGATTGGCAAAGCGGGGGCAAGGGTGGGTAAGCCACAGGTGCCATGGGAGTGGCACACAGGGTTAGGGGCAATATGAGCCTGAACATGACACTAACCTCCACTATCTCCACACAGGTGACAGTGGATACCCACTCCGTCCCTGGCTGCTCACACCCTACCGGTGGCCCACGACCCCATCGCAGCAACGCTTCAATGAGGCACATGCCACCACATGCAACATCATCAAGCGGGTGTTTGGGATGCTGAAGGCATGCTTCCGATGCCTAGACACCTCTGGCGGTGCCCTACAGTACAGCCCCTCAAAGGCCTGTGGGATATTCCTGGCCTGTTGTATCCCGCACAACATGGCCAAAGACTGTGGGATAGCTGTACAGGTCGAGGAGGGGGACAGCGATGGGGATGCCAGACGCTGGTGATGATGGGGATGAGCAGCCCCCTTGGACAGTGTGACCCCGACTGATCCGCTGGCCCAGCTGCACCGGACACCATCACAGAGGAGCACTTCACAAGCAACGTGGGAGAGTCATGGGGCCATGTGCAACCAACACTGTCCAGGGCACAACCCACATACACACAGGGAAACACACCAGGGGTGCATGACGGCGAGGGAAGTGGCAGGGTACAGGAGCACAAACACACAACCAGGGAGGGGTGAACAATCACACGCCACATGGACAGACATACACACACACACACCAGGCACAAAGTGCACAGGGGTTGGGTGCACAGCAGAGCAGGAACAGACATGAGAAACACACACATCCACAGGCCACCACCACCACCTGTACTGTCCATGTACATGTGTCAGATGCTGGGCACCCTTGCACCTTGGTGTACAGTGCAATGCAGGCATCATTATGCTGCGCACCTGTGGACAGCAGTCGGGAGGGTGTGCAGGTGGTCCAATGTCGGCGTGTAGGGTAGGCACCCACTGGCACTGCCCACCAAAACACACATTGCACACAGGGCAGCACCAGACAGGGCCTGCACTGGGAGACAGCTCAGTCATGGTGGCACAGTGCCACGCCACCTCGATGCATGGGCTGCCCCCCTGAGACCCAGCAGCACTGGCAGGCTGAGCATGGGCCACATGGGGTGGCACCGATGGACCACCAGGAGTCCCACTGTGCAAACGCGACCTTGTCCACACAGGGGTCTGCAGCATACCGAATATACCTTCACCAGGGGTGCTCGGGATGCCCACAGCTGAACCCGGCATCGACAGGGTGGGTGTCGCACGATGCCTAGAATGGGGAGTGGATAGCGTACTGTGTGGTGTGATCGGCACAGGGGCACCTGACTGTGTGCCCAATGTGGCCACGGCACTGACCACTGCCTGTGTCAGCCTGTCAATGGTGGCGGTCACATCCACCCGGATATGGTCAATCTGGGACAAGATCCTGTTGTTGTCCCTGCTGTGCCATTCCAGAGCCACACACAGTGCCTCCACAGATGTTGCAACCCACATCTGCTGCTGTATTGATGCCTGCAGCAGGCGGGTGTGCTCATCAAAGAGGTCATCTGCCACATCGGCAACCTGTCCTTCAGGGTCTGGAAGGGCCTGATGTACAGCACCCCTTGAGGGTGGGCACTGCTCACCAGGACCAGATATGGGCATGTCCACAGGTGGTGCATCTCCATCACCGCTGAGCCCTGTACCCCCAGTCCCGGTGGGTGACTGCTGCTGCTGCCCCTCCACCTGCTGTGCCCACGGGATCAGTGATTCCCCTGCTGTGGCCGCAACAGTGCCAGTGACCTGCACAGCCACCGGTGCTGCCCCACTGGTGCTGACAGGGACAACCTGGGACTGTGCTGACATGCTGGCATACACGTCGGAACCAACTAGATCCATGGGTGTGAGCTGGCCTGCTGTGTGTCCATTCTGTGACACACACATGCCAATGTCCATAGTGGTCGGTGCATCATCGATAGTGCAGGTCTGTGCCACAGCCACAGCCACAGCATGCTGGCATGCTTGCATGCCAGACTGCTGGGACACAGGAAGGGCACTCCCCACACCTGTCTCAACATCAGTGAAGGCAGATGGCTGTGCACACTGCCGCAGTGCATGCCGGCAATCTGCGGAGGTGGATGGGCCTTCCTCCAACTCCAGGTGGCTGTCTGCAGTGGACAGGCCCTCCACTGTTGACCCCTGCAGATGCACAAGATCTGTAACAGAAAGGAAGGACACGTTAGTGCATGTGAACTACTTCCCCCCCAACATGACATACCATGCAGTGATGGGCTACCACCTGTCTGGAAGCCACCTCCAGGCACACCCTCAATGGTGCTGTGCTGCATGCTTGTAGCGAGCATGTCCTCCGACAGGGTCAGCTGCACCACCTCCAGCTGACCACCGCCTGTAGCAGCACATGCCACCCTGATGGTTGCAACCTTCTCCTTCACCCTCCTCCTGTCGGTCACCATCTTCTTTTTACACTCCTGCATGGAGCGCTGGTGGCTGCTGTGCAGGTTGACTGCACGTGCCACCCCCTCCCATGCAGCAGCTCGGGCCTGAGGGGTGCCCCACCATCCACTGAGAAGTGGCTCCTCAGCCAGGTAGGCCTCAAACAGTGCCTCTGTCTCCGCCTTGGTAAAGTTGGGCCTCCTCTTCCACCCACCATCATCCTCCTCACCCAGTCCTCGCTCGGTCATTTCACAGCCTGTATGGGTGAGAGTGGTCACCTGTGACTGTGCAGTACACAGCTTCTCTGGGGCCATGGTCCAGAACAGCAAAATGCATGCAACTCACCTATCAGCTGCAGTAACCGAATATGGCCACTGCAGATCAGTGTCGCACATTTATAGCACAATGCATGCAAATTAGGACTGGAGCAACTTTAATGAGATGCAAATCAAGCCGCTGCACCATTGAATGGCTGATCGAATGATTTGCATATGACGGCTGAATATCGCGCTGTTGCGCTTTGCACAATACGGTTGAGCCGGCTGAGCCAATGGCACAGTTCTGTGACTGCGTAGTACACCGCACTGCACATGCCCAGGTAGCTTACGCAGGCATCTACTGTGCTGATGATGTGCTGTGCGCGATCAGCAAATCAGGACACGGCCACCATTGTGCCAGTGGCGCTACAGTGCCAGTCACCACATGGCGCTGTGGCACAACTGTGCAATAGTCCACTGTGGCAATGGCACGCAGGCGACCAATCGTGCTGGACGTGTAGACATCCAATGGCACTGTGCGTGGCCTTGCGCCAGAGACCCATGACCTTGTGCCCGACCTTTGCCCCCTTGGCGCTGTACGTATGGCATGTCTGCAGCTCTATCGCGCTGTTCGGTAACAGCATGATAGGGACTGGCGGCGCTATACGAACAGCGCGATAAGGACTGACGGAGTTGTATTGCGCAACATTTCCACATGGGGTTGCCATGCTGCAGAGCACCATATTGCCTACTATATACTTGAAGGGATGGCACACAGGAGAGCACCACAGTGGAGTGCGTTGGAGCTAGCCAACCTGGTGGCTGTGGTGGAGCATCACCCTGGGCCACTGTTTGGGAATGAACCCCTGAACGTGGCCCGCGCACGTGTGGCAGCAGGTGGACACTGAACTGGAGGAGGTCACTGGCCAGCGGCGCTCAGCGGAGCAGTGCAGGCACCAGTAAGGTGACCTATGGAGGAGGGAGCAGGCACTGCCGGTGCACCTACGTTCACGTTCCAGGAGGGGCATGGTGCCTAGGCCAGGGGGGTGAGCCGTCTATGCACCTGTATTGTCCGCATGGGTAACACTGTGTATTGTGACCAGCACATGGGGGAGGGTTGGTCTATGGTTGGCTGTGGCGGTGTTTACAGGTGTGTGATGTATGGTTCTGGCTGTGTGGGCAGGCACACTCATTGGGGCAGGGGGCTGTCTGCTTTGGGGTTTCACTGATGTGTTTCTCACCTTTTGTTTCCCACAGGCGTGGCGGAGTGGAGGAGGGCCCAGGATGAAGTACAGCAAGGGGTGGCAGCGGTGGCTGTAAGAGGTGGTGGTGGTGTGGAGCCACGGCAGCAGCAGCCACAGCAGCGGTTTGATGAGGGTGAGTGTCATGACATCATGGATGCTATTGCATGCTGTGGGGGGGCAGGGCATGGCCACCATCCATGGACAACACTGCCATGCACGTGACATGTGGCAGTCAGCACTGTCCAGTGGCACTGCATGTCTGGGAGTGCGTCACTGGTGGTTCATGCATGCACTGGGCACATGGCTGTGGCACTAACTTCCCACCGCATAGCCACATCACTGTACAGCCTTGGTTGTGCTGTGCTGGACATGGGTGGTGTGTGTGTGTGCAGTGGCAAACATGGCTGTTGCTGCCTGGTTGGGCTTGTCTTGTGCACGGTCACTGTGGGTGGGTGCAGTCCATCACAGGAGCGGGGCACTTGGCTGTATGCCATACATGTTGGGTGGGCTTCAGGGTTGTGGACAGTCACAGCCATTGATTCTGTTCCCTTGTCCTAGGTGTTCAGATCCTGAGGAGGATAGAGCGGGCAGTCCACCGCCTGCTGGACATCTCGTTGGAGTCCCTCAAGATCCTGAGGGACATGCAATGCAGAGGAGTGAGGCGTAGGAGGAGGACCCGGGACCAGCAGCAGCCAGCTGATGTGCGGCCTGGCGGACAGTAGCTGCCACTCACCTACCCCCTTTACCCATCCCTCACACCCTGCCTTCCCTCACCCAGTTGTTCACACCTGCCCCTTACCCACCCCTACCTTGTACCTGTACCCCACCCTTGTCTTGTATATAGTTGTACATAGTTCTGTCTGTTCCTGTTGTTCCTGTTAATATTTTCATTATATAAATCTATTTTGTTATGAATACTATGGTGGTCTCTGATTTGCAGCTGGCTATAGGTGCTCAGTTGCAGTGGTGTGCATGGCATCTGGGGTGGTATTGTCCTGGGTATGTGTGTGTGTGCATGGGGAGGTGTCTCTGGTGTGGTAGTGGCTTTCAAATGGTCTGGCCATGTGCTGCCACACACCGCTGGGTGCTCCTAGTGGGTCTGGCTTGTATGGTTCTGTGGTACACAAGGTTGCAGTGTAGCGGGGGGATGCATGGGGATTCCTGCAGTTACAGTTACTGCTCATGGGTGGTGTCTTGGGGTACCAGTGCAGGGTGTGCTGTGCACAGGGGGGTGCTGTTGTGCACTTGGGTTGTCCGCCCCCTTTTTTGTGGCAGTCTCAGCTTGCCAGTGGGTGTGCTGGGGCACCATGGCCCAGCTGTGCTTTGTTGGCTTGTCCCCAAGGGCCGGTAGATATTCCGTCCCTCCCCCAGTGATGCTGTGCTTAGGGTGTGGGGGTGTATTGTTAGTTCTGCAGTGTGTTCCTGTGCCCATCTGTGGCATGGGTGGTGGGCCTCTGCCTACCTCCCTGGTTGTGCAGTTCCATTGCTCTGCTGCTGGGGGGCTCTCTGCCTGCGCTATGGCGCCTCTGGACTGCTCAGCTGGGCTGGCCTTGTTGCACTATGGCACATCATATCTGCTCAGCTTTCCCTTCCTGGTTGCGCTATGGCGCAGGTTGTGCGATATTCAGACGCTGGCTGGTTGCGCAATTTGACTTGCTCCATGTTTGAATATCACGTCTATTGTGCATGTGCACAATTGACTTGTGTTTGCTCCTGCTATTGCGCACATTTTGGGTGCAGTTTGAATATCCGGCCCATAGTCTCTAACCAGAATAATATATGTTATTCATCTGAATTCATATTCAATCACCTTTTCAATTGTTTCTCTTTTTTTCTATAAGTTGCTGTTAATTCAAAAAACATTCATGTCAGGAGAATTTCTAATCAGAATATAAGGTTTGTGAAGGACCATGATTCACAAGTAAAATATGGTAACAAACATCCATATATATGATTTTCACCATCATATTACATTCAACATTGTGTTGTTAATATTGCATTTTGTACATCTTTGCAGAAATTTGCAGGACTTTGTGAGAGAACTTACAGTGAAGGAACCACTGTCAGGGAGTAACCACCACTCAGTATGGCTCACATTGGATATGGGCAAGGAAGGAGTGGAATCTGGCACAAGAGTGCTGGACTTCAGGAGGGCCGACTTTGGGAGGATGGGGGAAGTGGTAAAAGGGTACCTGGCCAGAATTCAGTCTAGTATGGATACTAACCAGAGGTGGGAGCTCATAAAGCTGGGGATCGTGGAGGCAACCAAAACCTGCTGCAAAGCCCAGAGCAAGAAGGCTAGGGCTAAGAAACCGAGCTGGTTGAGCAAGGAGGTCATGGAAAAGATAAGAAGGAAAAGAGCTCCCTTTAAGAAGTACAAGAAAACAGGAAGGGGGGAGGACAGAGAGGAGTACTTGACAGAATCGAAGGAGGTGACAAGGGCAGTAAGGGGAGCCAAAGCATCTACGGAACTCAGGCTGGCACAAGGCATTAAGAAGGGAGAAGGACTTCTTTACACATCAGGGAGAAAAGGAGCTGTAAGGACCACATAGTAAGGATTAGGAAGGAGGGTTGGGTGGAAGCAGGGATACGATAAGGCAGAAGCACTAAATGAGTACTTCTGCTAAGTATTTACTAAAGAGAAGAGGGGGGTGACACCCAAGGTGGGAGAAATGGCAGAAGCAGGGAAAAGTGGTGACAGATGGGAAATCATGGAGGGCAGAGTTCGAGAGGGTTTGAAGGCACTGAGGGTGGACAAGGCGCCAGGCCCAGATGGCATCCTCCCCAGGGTACTGAAGGAGTTGGCAGAGGTCCTTGCAGGACCTTTGGCAGACCTATTTAATGCCTCACTACATTCGGGGTGTGTACCTCAGGACTGGAGGATGGCTCATGTGGTGCCCCTCCACAAAAGTGGCCCCAAGGATGAACCGGGAAACTACAGACCAGTGAGTCTCACATCCATCGTGGGTAAGCTAATGGAGAATATCCTGAAGGAGAGGCTGGTGGCCCTCCTAGAGGCCAAAGGACTACAGGACAGCAGACAGCATGGCTTCATATGTGGCAGATCCTGCCAAACCAACCTGGTCGAGTTCTATGACTGGGTAACTAGGCAACTGGACAGGGGCCATGCAGTGGATGTCCTGTATCCAGGCATAGGAGGAGAAGGATCTGGGTGTGCTCATTACAGGGTCAATGAACAACTCGGCACAATGTAGGAAGGCAACTGCAAAGGCCAACAAAATGCTGGGTTGTATTGCAGGGGGTATATCCTCGAGGAGGGAGGAGGTGATTCTGCCACTGTATAGGTCATTAGTTAGACCACACCTGGAGTACTGCGTGCAATACTGGCGTCCGTATCTGAAGAGGGACATTAAGTTACTGGAGGGGGTGCAGTACAGGGCGAGAAAGATGATCAAGGGGCTAGGGGACTTATCATACGAGAGGAGGTTGAAGGAGTTCAACATGTACTCACTGGAGGAGAGGAGAGACAGGGGTGACATGATTGAAACCTTTAAATACATGAAAGGAATAAACAAGACGGGTACAGAGGGGCTGTTCAAAGTAAGGGAGGGGAGGGCCACCAAGGGCCATGATATGAGACTGGAGCGAGGAAGGTTCAGGAGGGAGATGAGGAGACACTTTTTTACAGAGAGGGTGGTGGTTGGGTGGAATGCATTACCTGCAGAAGTGGTATGCAGTAGAACAGTGGACTGCTTCAAACGAGGATGGGACAGGACAAGGGGGAGGGTTAATGAAGCAGAAGGGTGGAAGGGAGGGGCAGCTGCAGAATAAGGGGTGCTAGCTGCACATTCAAGCAGACTTGATAGACCTCTAGGCCTGTAACTGCTGGCAAATTTCGTATGTTCATATGTTCGTAAATAACATGCAGCTAAAGTACTTTATGTACTGAAATGCAAAGCTAATCTGCTCAGTCATGCATTCTTGGCATCTGACGCATCACAATTTATAACTCTTCCTGCTCTGAACATTCTTCTAGGCTTGTTGGTGTTTGTCACAATAATGACAAATCAGCTAAAAAAATGTTTTACACATTTCCAGCTCTTTCAAAAAATCAAAGTTTAAAGCTCAAGTATAAAGTCACTTTCTCTAAACTTACTTGCACTGTAAAAGCTCTCATTATACAGACTTCCAACCCACTAAGCATGCTGTCAAAATGCGTGGCTATATTCTACAAGATGCATGACTCAGTAAACAAGCATTTGTCAAATGACGAATGTTGACTGCATTGGTCTGTTGAGCTCGCTCACTGCCCCTCTGTCACTCACTCGTTCTGTTTCTCCCAGTGCTGCAGGCTGCTCTTTTCTACTGGGCTCCTGCCTGTGTTGGCACCTTTTTCTGCCCACAAAGAAATCTGCAGCAGTCCCAACAGAGCTCTGTTGAGCTCGCTCACTCTACTCTCTCACTTGCTCATTCCATTTCTGCCAGCGCTGCAGGCTGCCCTTTTGTACTGGGCTCCTGCCTGCATTGCCACCTTTTTCTGCCCACAAAGAAATCTGCAGCAGTCATGATAGAGCTCCATTGAGCTTGCTCACTCCCCCTCTCTCACTCACTCACTTGTTCTGTTTCGCCCACCGCTGCAGGCTGCTCTTTTGTACTGGGCCTTTGCAAGCAGTGCTGCCTTTTTCTGCCAACAAAGAAATCTGCAGCAGTCCCAACAGAACTCCATTGAGCTCATCATCCCCTCCCTCCTCCCTCACTCACTCATTCTGTGTCTCCGGTGCTGCAGGCTGCCCTTTGAACTGGGCTCCTGCCTGCATTGCCACCTTTTTCTGCCCACAAAGAAATCTGCAGCATTCCCAACACAGGTCCGTTGAGCTTGCTCACTCCCCCTCTCACTGCCGTCTGCTTGCCGGGATGCAGGCTGGCCTTTGTACTGGGCTCTGCCTGCATTGCCACCTTTTTCTGCCCACAACTAAATCTGCAGCAGTCACGATAGAGCTCCATTGAGCTTACTCACTCCCCCTCTTTCACTCGCTCGTTCTGTTTCTCCCACCGCTGCAGGCTGCCCTTTTGTACTGGGCCCCTACATGCAGTGCTGCCTCTTTCTGCCAACAAAGAAATCTGAAGCAGCCCCAACAGAGATCCGTTGAGCTCACTCACTCCCCCTCTCTCACTCACTCATTCTGTGTCTCCCAGCGCTGCAGGCTGCCCTTTTGTACTGGGCTCCTGCCTTTTCTACCCACAAAGAAATCTGCAGCAATCCTGACACAGCTCCGTTGAGCTTGCTCACTCCTCCTCTCTCACTCACTCATTCTGTTTCTGCTGGCACTGCAGGCTGGCCTTTTGTACTGGGCTCCTGCCTGCATTGCCACCTTTTTCTGCCCACAAAGAAATCTGCAGCAGTCATGCTAGAGCTCCGTTGAACTCGCTCACTCCCCCCCTCTCACTCGCTCATTGTGTTTCTCCCGGTGCTGCAAGCTGTCCTTTCATGCTGGGCTCCTGCCTGCATTGGCACCTTTTTCTGCCAATAAAGAAATCTACAGCTGACCTGACAGAGCTCCGTTGATGTCGCTCACTCCCCCTGTCTCACTCACTCATTCTGTTTCTCCTGGCACTGCAGGCTGCCCTTCTGTACTGGGCTCCTGCCTCTATTGGCACCTTTTTCTGACCACAAAGAAATCTGCAGCAGCCCCGACAGAGCTCCGTTGACCTCGTTCACTCCCTCTCTCTCACTCACTCATTCTGTTTCTACTGGTGCTGCAGGCTGCCCTTTTGTACTGGGTTCCTGCCTGCGTTGCCACCTTTTTCTGCCCACAAAGAAATCTACAACAGTTACAATAGAGCTCCATTGAGCTCGCTCACTCCCTCCTTCACTCTCTTATTCTGTTTCTCCCACTGCTGCAGGCTGCCCTTTTATAATGGGCCCTTGCGTGCATTGCTGCCTTTTTCTGCCCACAAAGAAATCCGCAGCAGTCCCAAAAGAGCTCCATTGAGCTCTCTCACTCCCCCTCACTCACTCGTTCATTCTGTGTCTCCCAGCACTGCAGGCTGCCCTTTTGTACTGGGCTCTTTTCCTGCCCACAAAGAAATCTGCAGCAGTCCCAACAGAGCTCAGTTGAGCTTGGTCACTCTACTCTCTCACTCACTCAATCCTAACCTGTCCCAAACACTGATTTCCAACAGCAACTGCAGTATTCTGCGCTGGAAGCATGAAAACACATTTCAACCAAGATGTGAAAAATGACAGCAATACAGCAATACTGTTCATATGGAGGTGTGAAAAAATGGCAGTGTTGAAAATCTGGCCGTGAAAATATTACTAATTTGCAAAGTTACAAGGGTGCATGGAAACTGCACAATGCATGCTCGTAACGCAGTCATTTTATGGAGTTTTATCACAAAATTTTCAACATAGGCATTTTAGGACCTCTGCTCATTAACAGTGTCAGTGTGATTTTCTTAATGTATCCCGAACACTGATTTCCACAGCGACTGCGCTATTGTGCGCCAGAAGAGTGAAACACATTTCAGCCAGGATGTGAAAAATTACAGCTGCACTGTTCATAAGGAGGTGCAGAACAATGGCAATGCTGAAAATCTGGAGTGAAAATATTGCAAAGTTGCAGAAGTATGAGCGTGCATGAAAACTGCGCAACGCACGCCCATAACACACTCATTTTATGGACTTTCATCACCACATTTTCAACATAGGCATTTTAGGACCTCTACTAATGAACAGTGTCACTGTCTTTTTCATAATGTGTCCCAAACATGGATTTCCCACAGCGACCGTGCTATTCTGCACCACAACTGCGAAAACACATTTTGACCAGGATGTGAAAAATGATAGTTGTACTCTTCATAAGGAGGTGCAGAACAATGGCAATGTTGAAAATCTGAAGTGAAAATATTGCAAATTCATGAAGTTACGAGCGTGCGAAGCAACTGTGCAATGAACGCTTGCAAAACAGTAATTTCTTGGATTTTTTCCACCAAATTTGCAGCATTGACTTTTTAAGAGCCCACCTCATGAACACTGGCACTGTCATTTCGGTAATTGGTCCCGAAAGGTGATTCTGCGCAGTGACCGCGAAATCATCTTTCAGGACCTATTAGCACCATGACAGTGCCTGAATTCATGAGGAGGTGTCCCAAAAACCCCATGTTGAAAATTTGGTACCAAAATTCCAAAAGATTCCTGAGATATGCATCAAAGTTGAAAAAAATCCTGTTTATGCCATTATACAGTTTACCGGTGTTTCCTCAGTTCACGGTCGGCTTTGAAGAGTGCAGACATGTTCCTGGTCAACCGAAGATCATCACAACAGACTCCGCAGGTTATTATGGGGTGGGGAGGTGTGAGGAGGCAGGAGTGAGGGGTGGGCGCGGGTTGGGGAGGGCAGGGGAGACTGTGAGGACCCATTTTCTTTTTGTACAGGTTAAAATCAAAAACAACATTGTGAGACAGTTGTTTCTTTACAGGGGCATGAGGCACGCTGGGGTGGGATCCCAGCATGCCAACAGAGTGTTTTTTTGGGGGGCAGCTGTAGCCAACAGGGGAATCAGGCACCCCAGCAAGAGTCGAGGGGGATTGGGCACCCCCTCGGTACAAATCTAGTGTTTTTTTGTGGGGGGGACATTATGCCAACGGGAAGTGGGCTCCCTCATTGGCAAATCAAACCGGGGGGCGACATAAGTGGACAGGGAGTGGGCTCTCCCAGCAACTTAAACTCAGACGGGACTGAAGCCGATGCGGATTAGGGCCCCCGTTGGGAAACAAAAACTGTTCTGGGGGGAGCATGCTGCCAAGGGGGGATTAGGCACCCCCTTATCAATGGGGGTTAATTAATATTGTTTGTGAACACGGTGGCAAGCCGCCGCCATGTTCACAAACAATATTACACTTGGCAACGTTCAGCCCAGCAATGACAGGTCGCTCCCTCATTGCAGCAGAATGACTGACGCTGCAATGACGAGGCGGCCCCTGATTGCAGCGGCTGACACATTTCAAGGTGGTGGCACGCTGGCTGAACTAATGTCAGCAGTAGCGTGCCATGGCATTGGGGAAACCAGTTGCTCTTTAGTCTGTAGAGGCATCGCCACAACAGTGCCGCCGCCCAATAACCTGTTTGGCAGTTGCCGCAATATGTTTCTTGCTCATGCAAGCAATCAACATAATAAAGAATCTTAATTTCCTGAAAACTATTTTAAAAAGGTTTCACTCACTGCTCTGAGATGCTTTTCTGAAGGCAAACTGGCAGCACTGAGCACTCTGCCGGCCCAAGCTCTTATGTCCATGGGAAGAGTCATGTGACAGCGTGAAAACGTCATCACGCTTTGCGGAAGCAAAGCAGTCACCTAGGTGACCAATGACTCTTCCCATGGACATATTTCAGCCGTGTGAAGACTGTGGCTCATTCTAAAACATTCATCAGTTGCTACCATTTTACACTGTTCATCTAATCAGCACACCTATTAAGGGCATTCTGCTTACAAGGCTTTCTACCCATGTATATTTTTTCTTATCAGTGTGCAATCGTCCCGATTCTGAATAAGCTGCTGTCATTTCAGGCTGCTCATCTAACCATAGTCACACAGGATTGCTCTATGAAGGGAAGGTGCTCGTCAGTTCTGCTTCAGCTCAATGCAAAAAAAATGGAGACCCAATACTCATTATCTTCTGTTACAAACTGCAATACTAGCTAGTCTCTTGGAAAAATATTTTGTTTTTATTATGAAACAAACACAGAAATTGAAGCGGTGTAGCCCAGGGAGAACTCCACACAAATGACCAACATTTCACATTCCTCGATCATCTAACCAGCAAACATAGTATAGACACACTGCTTACAATGATTTCTCCTCACAAGTATTTTTTCTTTTAGGTGCGCGTTCATCCTAATTCAAAATGTACAGTACATACTATGAGCAATGCTACAATCTCCATTTGCTTTGGTACAAAGGGCATATGAATTCTGATATTAATCTCTCCAGCACACCTGCCAATTAAATTCTTTATTCAGCCCCCATTTTTCATGAAAAAACCCATCTCATACATCCAATACATTTCCTTTTTCTCTAAAAGATCATTATAATTACCACCTCTGGCTGGTTCCATTACTTGCTCAAGCCTCTAAAATCTAATTTGTATGGGGGTATGTCCTCTCTCATTGAAATGTCTAGCCAGAGGTGAATTCTCATCCTTGTTGCGAATCCTTCTTTTATATTCTGAGATACAGATCCTTAATTCTCTAAATGTTTTACCAACATATAGTCAGTCACAGGGACTCTGGTAATATGTGATTTAATTTTATATTCCTTCCCTGTGTGGGGATGTTTGTAAACTGTTTTGCGAGTGGTATTACCATATGTAGCACATTTACCACATGGGTACATTCCATTTTTTAAGGGACTCAATAATAGCTGGGTTTCTTTAGGTATTTCTACCCAATGTTGTGTATGTACAAGCCTGTCTTTAATTGTAGGTGCCTTTTTAGAAACCACATATGGTTTGTGTTGAAAGACCCCAGATGAAATCAGATTCCTCTGCAGTATACTCCAGTTATTAAGTATTATTCTTTTAAGCTGTGGCATGATAGGATGACGTTCAGTACTGAAAACTATACGATTTTTTTCTTCTGTCTCTACTCCTACTGTCTAGTAATTGTTGTCACTTTGCTTGCGCTTGCTCAAGATTCTTCCTATCATATTTCCTTTCTCTAAATCTCTCTTAAATATTCTTCTGTTCTCGTTGATAATCTTTATCTATATTACAGTTATGTTGTGCTCTCAAAACTTGTGAGTAAGGGATGCACTCTATAAGTTTGTTAGGATAAAAACTTCTCCTATGTAGTGTAGTATTCCGGTCAGTTTTTTTCCTAAATAATTTGTTTTCTAATCTATTTTCATGCTTATAGATAGTGATATCAAGAAAATATATTTGATTCCTGTCTGAGGTAAAGGTAAATAAGTTTTAATCTCTAGTATTTAAATATTCCTGAAATGCTGATAATAACTCAAAATTACCTATCCAAATTAACAATATATCATCAATAAACCTCTTCCAAAATAGAATATTGTCTTTAAAAGCATTCCCTCCTCCTGTTGTTCCAAAAACAAAAGTCATTTCAAAGTCATGCAAGAAAGCATTGTCATAACTGGGGGCCATAGTACTCCCCATGGCCGTACCCCTGACCTGTCCATAAAACTGGTTTTCAAATTTGAAATAGTTTCTTTGCAGTACTCTCTCCACTGAATCTTGTAAAATTTTAGTTTTGTGTTTCTGATCAAGTGATCTATTCTCTAATAGTGTCCCCATACTCTCTATGCCTTTCTCATGGGGTATAGATGTATATAAATCCTTAACATCTATAGTGACGAGTATACTGTCTTCCGGAATACCCACCTCATTGAGATCCTGAATAAATTGCAGCACGTGAGTGGTGTCTTTAATATAAGTGGGATTTTTTTTCCACAAGCAGTTGTAGATGATCATTTACAAATTTAGATAAAGGCTCTAGAACCGAGCCAATGCCAGAGACAATGGGCATGCCTAGAGGTTTTTCTAAATTTTCATAAATTTTGGGAAGGGCATAGAACAACGGTACCCTTGGAAACCTATTTTTCATAGTTTCTACTTCCCATTTTCTAAGCCAGCCCATAGTTTACATCTCAAACATTGCATCATTTATTAAAGCTTTTATAGCATTCACAGTGTCACTATTCAATTTTACATAGTTCTCTTGAACTTCTTAAAGTTCTGTACACATTTGTCTATAGTCTTCCCGATCCTGAATAACTATGGCTCCACGCTTGTCCGCTGGTTTAATAATGATATGATGACGTTTTCATGCTGTCACATGACTCTTTCCACAGACATAAGATGTTGGGCCGACAGAGTGCTCAGTGCTGCCAGTTTGCCTTCAGAAGAGCCAACAAGCCTAGAAGAATGTTCAGGGTAGGAAGAGTTATAAATTGTAATGCATCAGATGCCAAGAATGCATAACAGTGTGGATTAGCTTTGCATTTCAGGACATAAAGTACTTTAGCTACATGTTATTTCTGCAACGATGTACAAAAAGCAGCATTAACAACACAATGCTGAATGTAATATGATGTTGAAAATCATATATATGGATGTATGTTACCATGTTTTACTTGTGAATCATGGTCCTTCACAGACCTTATATTCTGATTAGAACAACTTCTCCTGACATGAATGTTTTTTGAATTACAGCAACTTATAGAAAAAAGAGAAATAATTTAAAAGGTGATTGAATATGAATTCAGATGAATAACATATTATTCTGGTTAGAGACTATAGCTATATACACATCTTTTTTGTACTTATTCCTAATTTGTTGTATCCTTATTTCTATAAGCCTTTGTCACTAAAGAGACTGCAAAAGAAGGCATGGCAGACACGGAGCTGAGCAGGCTATGTTAAGAAGTAAGGCAATATTTATTTAAGCACTACATTTGGTGGCCTAAGATGGGAAAAGTATTTAATTTGGATTGCATTTATTTTGGAATACTTTATTTGGATTAATTACATTTTAATTATTTATTTTTAATGATATTATTTTGTGTGTTATTTGAGGAGAAACATATTTAAAAGGTCTTGGTGTAAGTTTGATTGGTGATGTCTAAATTGAGCTTGTAAGCTTTGACTGTAAATTTATATTATTTTGTGTGTTATTTGAGGAGAAACATATTTAAAATGTCTTGGTGTAAGTTTGATTGGTGATGTCTAAATTGAGCTTGTAAGCTTTGACTGTAAATTTATACTGTGTATGTTTAGTGACTACTATTTTTTATATAAAAACCTTTTACATTTCCCCAGAAGAAGCCTATTAGTAGACAAAAGGTTGGGACCTATTAATAAAAGAAAAGATGAATTTCGCAGTCCTTCTGAGTGTGTAGCATCATTTTGTGCTCGAGCAAGCTAGAAGCATTTTGCTTTGGACAGTACTGTGTAGTGACAAATCATAAATCCTTTGCTTATAGTGCCAAAATGTGTGCTATTACTTTTCCTAACTTCTATTTTACTCCACAGCAGAACACAGTAATTGGTCACACTGTAATCACTCCTGTTCCTCTCCCTGAACCAGATGTTATTGATACCAGTCTGCAATACTTGCTTGCCTTGTCTCAATATTTTTCCGTGTTTAACATGCACATTGATCCTTTGACACTTTCTTTGAAGTCTCTATTAGCTAGAAAGGATTTGCATTTGATCCATATTAGCAATAATATTTCTAAGGCAGGTGATGCTCTTAATACTCTTATTCACGATGGTGATTTAAGCACTGCTCTATCCAATACTTGATTAGAATTGATTTTTAAAGCTTTTGTTATTATCCAAGCATTTTTGATTGTTTTCCTGATACTAACCCTTTGCTGTCTGCAATGTACTGTAAGACAACACTGAAAACAACTCAAATTCCTTTACAAGGCTCATGCATTTGGCTTGTAAACAACTTTTTAGCTCCATCCCACTACTTTCCTGTGGTTGTTGCCTTTCTTCTGAAGGTAACAAGGGGGGGAATGTTATCCATGGTCCAGCATCCCTGATTGTACCCCCACCTCGCAGACAGCAACATGCAGTATATGTAGGTACATGTACTAACCTTAGGGTGAAGACACTTACCATATAAGCATAAGTGTCAGGATCTGTATTCTACTAATGCATATTATGCTTTATTATGTTATACTGATATAGTTTAGCTATGAGAGATGCTTTTTACTCCATTTTTACTGTATTCTCCATAAGTGAGGCAACAGTGCCCTCTTTAGTAATTGTACTGCTATTATGACCTTGGACTTACAGAAGACCTGCTGTGTTATACTGTTTTATGCAAGCTAAACAACTTCTCATGTTAGAATAGTTACTCAGGCTACCTGTGTTTGCCCAATTATATACATTTTGTGTAACTTCTTTAGTAGTTGCAATAACAATTATCTGGGTATAATACCCTTTGTAGCATGTAACTTCTCTGAGAAGAGAGACTGCATTACCAAGGTAAGGAAGACTGGTATTCTCCCAGTGATCACACGTTTGATAGTAAGCCAGTATAATTGACCTGCAATAAATTCCATTTATTACTTGAGTACCACTTGTCTGTTGTCTCTTCCTATTGTGCCGTTCCACCAAGAATCTGAGAAAGCAATGGATTACCAAGTTGCAGTAGTGTGAGCTTAAGTACCCAAGAGTACACAATTACCAGTACCCTTTTTTCTTTATTGAATTTTTCAGTTTTCCTCTGGAGATTCCTGGGGACTAGGGATGGGCAAAAGTTACAAATTCTGCCTTGGCGGAACTTTCATGGAATTTCAGAAATTCCACAAATGTTTTCACACTTTCGCCTATGGCAAGATTGGAATCTTCCAACCATGTTCCATGGATTTTTGTTCTTTTTCACAGACTTTTTGGGCTGAACTGCATAATAATACATTAAACTGTGGAATTTATTCCATCCGCAATTTAATGCATTATTTAGTGATACAGCCCCCTCCTGTCAATGGCTGGCCCCTGGATTCTAGTGCCCCACCTGCTGATCACTGGCCCCATAGAAAAACAAACATACTGGAGGCAGTATAGCACAGTGGCTTAAGGCTCTGAGCTGCAAATCTGACGACATCCAGCAGAGCAGACCTGGGTTTGAATCCTGCAGCTTCCACTTGCATACTGTGTGACTCTAAGCAAGTCACTTAACTTCCCTGTGCTCCCAGGTCACTCCTATAAAAAAGCTTTCAGCTTAGTGTGCTACTCTTGGTTAAACAACTAAAAAAAACTGGTGTCTAGTGCCCCCCCACCCAACAATCATGGGACACATAGAAAAAAAATGCCTGGTATCTACTGCTCCCCCACCCACCAATCACTGGCCCCATATAAAAAAAATGTTGGTCTCCAGACTCTAATCACCCCTCCATATAAAAATAAAATATACTCATTCCCTGGTGTCTAGTGGCCTCCCAACCCACTGATTGCCAGCCTCACATAAAAAATTGTTTACTGTCCAGTTCCCTTCCCACTCTCTGATCACCCCTTCATATAAAAAATAAAATATTCTCATTTCCTGGTGTCTAGTGAGGCCCCCACCTAACCACACTGGCAGGTAGTCCACCACCACCCCCTGCCCCCCATTCCAACCACAAGCAGGCAGCCAGCACAGCCCTTCTCTCTCCTCCACAGCTGGCTACCCACTGAGCTGTAAGAATGAGCATATATTTGTACAAGCATGCGCTCATTCATTCAGCTCAGTGGGAGGCCAGCCATGGAGGAGAGAGGAGGGCTTTGCCGGTCACCCACTTGGGATTGGGATGGGGAGAGGGCTGGTGGTGGACTACCTGCCAGGGTGGGGGTCCACTAGACACCAGGGAATGAGGATATTTTATTTTTTTATATGGAGGGGTGATTGGTGGTGGGGGATCCGGACATCAACATTTGTTTTTCTATGGGGCCAGCAATTGTCAGATGGGGGAGGCCACTAGACACCAGAGAATGAGGATATTTTATTTTTTTATATGGAGGGGTGATTGGTGGGTGGGGGGATCCGGACATCAACATTTGTTTTTCTATCTGGCCAGCAATTGTCAGATGGGGGAGGCCACTAGACACCAGAGAATGAGGATATTTTATTTTTTATATGGAGGGGTGATCAGCAGGTGAGTGGGAGGACTGAACATCAACATTATTTTTATATGGGGCCAGCAATTGGTGGCTGTGGGACCACTAGACACCAGGTACTTTTTTCTATGTGTCCCACATTTATTAGGTGGGGGGGCCACTAGATACCAGTTTTTTTTTTCTATGGGGCCAGCAATCAGCAGGTGGAGCACCTGACCTTCGCTGAAATTTCACCGATGGATTTTTTTTTCACACACCCCTTCTGGCTGGCAACCTGGCTAACCACTGGCTGATGCTGGCAGACACACTTGCCTCTGCCAGCATCACCTCCACCACATGCTCACTGACACTTGCAAGGAGGTGGATTTAAGTGCTGGAGAACCAGAATTGCCATGGGGCATGACTTCCAGTCAAGCAATCCTAGAAGAAATTAAAAACATTTAAAAAAATATGTGCCCTGCAAACCACTAAGTGGTCAACTTGAACCCAATATCAGCCTCACAGGCTGCTTGCAATCCTGTGCACTACAATACCGGGCTATAAAATAGACTTTTGATTGTGGAGGACTTGGCTATTGCTCCACAGTCCCACACTACACCAACATGGCAGTGAGGTGTTCAATATAGGTAGACAGAACTGGGCTACCTCACCACCATCCCACAACAGACCAGCAAGGCAGCAAGGTGCAGAGCTCCCTAGACAGACAGGATGCAAAACAACTTTTTGTTTCCCTTTTTTTTTAATGCAAACAATTTTACACTCGCTGGCAGGGATAACAACACTTAAAACACTTAAGCAGCACTGTGCATATAAACAGACCCTCACCTAACTCTGGGGACACTAGTGAGGAGGCGGGCTTAAATGCCAGAAACTAAAGTGCCACGGGGCGGAACTTCTGGTCCAGCGATCCCAGGAGAAACTTCAAACTTAATTAAAAATACTGGCTAAGTGGGAGGAACATTCTTCCCCTGGGTTACGTGCTTGAAATTATTTTATCACATTAAGACTTTTTATTTAAAAAGTCTAGTCTCTGTGCTTGGACCAACACTCAGCCTGACTGGTTACAACACTGTGGCTTATGACTGCTGGTTCAGTAACTGGTCTCTCTTTTGGCAACCTCTGCTATGGTCGTAGCGATGGTTTTGAAAGTACTTGTGGTACTGGTTGAATCTCTTCTGGTGGATCATCAGTTGAATCATTTGATGACTCTCCCAGAGGAAATGGCTGTCTGACATCTTCTGATACATGTCCTTCTCCCTTTCTGGAGTAATCACAGACAAAGTGACACCTACTGCATCTCTTCAGACCTTGCAGACTCTACAGAAGATAAGAATGAGGTAACAGCTGCTCTGTAACCTCTGCTGAAGTCATGTCTGGAATCCAGACTTGTTCTCCAAGCTGAAGCTGTGGCAAAGGACAAGCTCTATGCCTTGAGTCATATGATCCTTTACATTTGGAACTTGAAGACTGCAGGTGGCCTTGGAGTTTCCCTTGGTCTGGAATTCTGGAGTCAAAACAGATGGTAGAATAGGTACTGCTGTTCTCAAGTTTTGATTTATCAGTAGTTTCACTGGACTGCATCTGTTGGCAAGTGGGGTAGCGCAATAGACAAAGTTTTGAATGAATCCTGTTTACTTTGAGAAAACTCTTGGCTGTTCAGACTGCTCTTTTGGTTTCATTTTTGCCTTGCTGATGTCAGGGACTGCAGTAAAGTGCAAAATAGCATCAAAACTAAACTGCGGATGATTGACTGATATGAGAGTCTTGGGCACTCCATTTTGAACAAAAATGGCTTTCATATGTTCAAGTGAAATGGCTTGCTGAGTGAAGTCCAAATGAGCAACTACAATGTTCTTTGAATGGTAGTCCACAACTGCAAGGAATGTCAGGAAGTGACCACTGCTCAGTATGGCTCACATTGGATATGGGCAAGGAAGGAGTGGAATCTGGCACAATAGTGCTGGACTTCAGGAGGGACGACTTTGAGAGGATGGGGGAAGTGGTAAAAGGGTACCTGGCCAGAATTCAGTCTAGTATGGACACTAACCAGAGGTGGGAGCTCACAAAGCTGGGGATAGTGGAGGCAACCAAAACCTGCTGCAAAGCCCAGAGCAAGAAGGCTAGGGCTAAGAAACTGAGCTGGTTGAGCAAGGAGGTCATGGAAAAGGTAAGGAGGAAAAGAGCTGCCTTTAGGAAGTACAAGAAAACAGGGAGGGGAGGACAGGGAGGAGTACTTGACAGAATCGAAGGAGGTGACAAGGGCAGTAAGGGGAACCAAAGCATCTACGGAACTCAGGCTGGCACAAGGCATTAAGAAGGGGGAGAAGGACTTCTTTAAGTACATCAGGGAGAAAAGGAGCTGTAAGGACCACATAGTAAGGATTAGGAAGGAGGGTTGGGTGAAGCATGGTGCAATAGGGAAGCACTAAATGAGTACTTCTGCTCAGTATTTACTAAAGAGAAGAGGGGTGACACCCAAGGTGGGAGAAATGGCAGAAGCAGGGGGAAGTGGTGCAGATGGGAAATCATGGAGAGCAGAGTTGAGAGGTTTGAAGGCACTGAGGGTGGACAAGGCGCAGGCCCAGATGGCATCCACCCAGGTACTAAAGGAGCTGGCAGAGGTCCTTGCAGGACCTTTGGCAGACCTATGTAATGCCTCACTACATTCGAGGTGTGTACCTCAGGACTGGAGGATGGCTCATGTGGTGCCCCTCCGCAAGAGTGGCCCCAAGGATGAACCAGGAAACTACAGACCAGTGAGCCTCACATCCATTGTGGGTAAGCTAATGGAGACTATCCTGAAGGAGAGGCTGGTCACCCTCCTAGAGGCCAAAGGACTACAGGACAACAGAAAGCATGGCTTCATACGTGGCAGATCCTGCCAAACCAACCTGGTCGAGTTCTATGACTGGGTAACTAGGCAACTGGACAGGAGCCATGCAGTGGATGTCCTGTATCTGGACTTCAGTAAGGCATTTGAGTCAGTGCCACATGGAAGGCTGGGAAGGAACTTAGTAGGCACAGGGGCGGGTGCAAAGCTGGTGAGATGGGTAGGAAACTGGCTGCAGGGAAGGCAACAGAGGGTGGTGGTGGGTGGGGAGCTCTCACACCCAAGGGCAGTGACAAGTGGTGTTCCACAGGGCTCAGTGTTGGGACCAGTGTTGTTTGGAATATTCATTGCAGACATATCATGGGACATCAAGAGCAAGATCAGTCTGTTTGCTGATGATACCAAGGTAGGCACGGTAGTGGATGACCTAGGGGGATGGCAGGGGTTGCAGGATGATCTGGCAAAGCTTGAAACCTGGTCAGACACCTGGCAACTGGCTTTAATGCCAAAAAGTGCAAGGTGCTGCATTTTGGGATGAAGAACCCAAGGAGGAGTTACCAGCTAGGGGGAGTGCAGCTAGCCCAGACAGAGGAGGAGAAGGATCTGGATGTACTCATTACAGGGTCAATGAACAACTTGGCACAATGTAGGAAGGCAGCTGCAAGGCCAACAAAATGCTGGGTTGTGTGCAAGGGTATATCCTCGAGGAGGGAGGAGGTGATTCTGCCACTGTATAGGTCATTGGTTAGACTACACCTGAGTACTGCGTGCAGTACTGGCGTCCTGTCAGAGGGACATTAGGTTACTGGAGGGTGCAGTGCAGAGCGACAAAGATGATCAAGGGGCTGGGGACTTATCATACGAGAGGAGGTTGAAGGAGTTCAACATGTACTCACTGGAGAGAGAGAGAGACAGGGGTGACATGATTGAAACCTTAAATACATGAAAGGAATAAACAAGATGGGTACAGAGGGGCTGTTCAAAGTAAGTGAGGGGAGGGCCACCAGGGTCATGATATGAGACTGGGCGAGGAAGGTTCAGGAGGAGATGAGGAGACACTTTTTTACAGAGAGGGTGGTGGCTGGGTGGAATGCGTTACCTGCTGAAGTGGTATGCAGTAGAACAGTGGACTGCTTCAAATGAGGATGGGACAGGACAAGAGGGAGGGTTAATGAAGGGGAAGGGTGGAAGGGAGGGGCAGCTGCAGAATAAAGGGTGCTAGCTGCACATTCGAGCAGACTTGATAGACCTCTAGGCCTTTATCTGCTAGCAAATTTCGTATGTTCGTATGTTTGACTTTTGAGATTGAAGAGATCTGTAGCAGCTTTTTGCCATAGTCTGTTTGAAAACATAACAAAATCATTAGCTCCAGTGGGTTGCTTTGGAGTTAGGTGCAGACTTCACACTTGTTGATCAGGGCTATCAGTTGTGCACCAAGTCCTGGCCACCATACAGTCTGCTGTGCTCTTCTGTGCCATTTTCTGATATCTTGCTGTCATTTGTGGTGTATTCTCAGGGTAGCATCCCATATTGATTGAGGAATGATTAGTCTAGCCCCTTTTAATGATAGTCTGTCTTGAACTGTTAAAGGGACACTGTCAACCCCCATAGGTCTCAAAGTGCCCCTAGTTTAAAAAAACACATTTAATAATTGCCAACATTCTGTAAAGACTACTGATGCAGATGGTAGTTTGATTCTTATTCTTTTTTTCTTTAAAAAAGTGAAAAACAAACTGCCCAACATGCTGGTGTTACCACACCAAAACAGGTTTGTTTGCATTCCTTGATCAGCTCTCACTGCATATTTCCTGGACTTGGGAACACCCACAACACAGTCTAGCCACTCATGATGCAGTGGGAGTTCAGCAGGCTATTGCGTCATGAGTGATTGCACTGTTTGGGTGTGTTTCTAATACTCAGGAAGTATGGAGTAAAAACAGTTCCAGGATTGTAAACAAAACAAGGTTGTTTATAATTATATAATGGTGTATGAAAATCCTGTAACCTCATTGGTCAAAACATGTTACATGACCATGGGTAAATCCTGCATTACACATGGCTGAGGAATTGCATTTATAAAAAACATAATTAAACACATTTTACATTTATTTTACACATGGGTCCATCATATAATCTCAATAAGGCACTCCAGGGTGTGAGTTTTTGGGGATTTACCCACTTCTTGTGTGGTTAAGTCACTCGTCTGCACCTCGTGACACACCACACTAGGCGTGGGTAAACCCCCAATAACCCATACCCTGTTGTGCTTTATTGCTTAATTATACTTTACCATGCATTTCAGTTCTACTTAACAAAGAGACAGACAAAACAAACAGCAACATCAATGAATTTTAGAGAAGGCAAGCAATCATAAAATGTAGGTTTTTAACTAGAAATAATATGATGAAAAACAGGTTAACAGTGTCCCTTTAATGTGTGTCATTGATGTCAGAACAGTTTCAGAGCATCTGGACATTGTACCGTTGGTTACCAATCGGGGTGGCAAAATATCATGACCCGTAGGCAAACTTGATCTTTCTGCTGTTCCTTTCTGATTTGCTTTAGGTTACTGTCAGATGCTGTGAGAGTATTTTGTATGTGAGCAGGATAGATACAGGGCTCCCTCGCTGTAACATCCTCGTTATAACAAATCCCGGTTATACCGAACAGCTGTGATGGCTCCCATTGTTTTCATCTTAATCCATTAAATAGGCATTAATGTGTGAGTATTGAAAACAATGGATTCTATCACAGCTGTCTCCTACTGCCACGCTACCTTTTACAATCTCCTATAACCTGTTAAACACTGTTAGCCTCCTGTGTAAGGGATTAATATCTACTAGTGTTTAAAAATTAACTTCTTTGCATTGTGCTTTTTTCCTTCTAGCCACAGAGATTTCCCACTGCCTGCCAGCCTATGCTCTAGCCTGTCTGTGGATCAAACAAATAAAAAAAAACTCATACAGTACTCACTCCAAACTCAATGGTTTGCAACAAAAACCTGGTTACAGTGCTGGCAATTAGTAATGAGTGCATGTGATCTGAACTTCAGTCAGTGAAGAGCGGCTGTATTTTATCAGACTTTTTCCACGATACTACAGAGATTGCTGCAATAAAAAAAAAACACTCTCCCTTTGCACTCCTGCTACATTTGCTTTAAATTGTTCTTAGCACTTTGTAGGGCAGCTACCAATTTGGCATTTCCTCTAAAAGAAAGGCGAACCATTCATTCATAGAAACATAGAAACATAGAAGTTGACGGCAGATAAGGACCGCAAGGCCCATCCAGTCTGCCCATTTCTTTTTCTACCTTATAAATGTGCCATCGGCCTTTGCTTGCGTCTTGGTCCTGCTCCTGTCAGTCGGTCTTCTGATAATTGCATATTTGGTTTAAAACAAAAATGTGAGGACTGCAATCATTGACTAGGAGTTCAGGTACAGTGTACCACTGTTTTTTTTTTTAATTAAAAAAAATGTACATTCACACTTCAGCCACAGTTACTACCGCATTTCCGTGGAGTGTTTGAGGAACTTACTTCGAACTGCTGTAACTCATGAAAAATGCATTTCCTCCTTATAACGAACCCTCTCTATACGGAACAAATCAGATGGATCAGAGGTGTTCATTATAACGAGGGACTACTGTATTTGTTTCTTTCATAAGATTTGCATCCCTTTCTGTGATTTATCCTTTGAGAGACATTCTGGACAGTGTATCAGCAGTGAGGAAATATTAACCTGGAACATGAACAACAGTGTAGGCATATCTCATCAACCAAATACAGACCCTCTGAATTCCAAAGGAAAGTCATCTAGGCTCCTGGTGCCAGCAAACTCACTAGAGGTATGGGGTCTTTTTCCAGAACAAAACGTGCTCTCACAAGGTAACAAAGGAAACATTCACATGCTTACACAAGGGCAAATGTCTCATTTTCAATCTGCACATAGTGTTGTTCCATTGGTGTGAGTGCTCTTGAAGCATATCCGACAGGTTTTCCAGTGTTTCTCATGTTTCTGCATCAGGATTCCTCCTAGACCAAATGATGATGCATCTGCCACAATGTTTGTTTCTTTGTTGGAATTGAACAAGAGTCAATTATGTGGTGCCACAAGTTCTGCTTTGAGAGCTTCAAACCTCTGCTCTTGCGCTGGACCACAAATCCATTAGTTTACTTGCGACAACAGTTCTCATAAGGCTTTTGTTTTCTCTGCTCAGGTTAGTATGAAAACTTTCAAGTTGTTTGATGATTCCTAGGAAACCTTAAACTGCGAACAGGCTTGCTGGACTTATCATCCTCTGTACTGCTGACAACTACACTGGTCAGGCTGTACTGTTTTTGTCTGAGATAGTATATCCCAGAAATTGAACTTTGGTTTTCCTGAACTCACATTTCTTTGCATTCATTGTCATTCCTGCATTCTGGGCCTTTCTTAGGGCTGCATAGACTCTTTGGTCATGCTTCTGTCTTGTATGACCAAAGACTAGAATAATATCCATGTGGCATAAAACCATCAAAGTCTTCCAGGACTCAAAACATTTTTTTTTAACTTTCTTTACTCACCTGTGATTTCAGCAAGGAAGAACCCCAGAGCTGCCTGTTTGGAGCCTCACCCCACCTGCACCCAAATGCTGTCCCCTAAGGGCCTACCTGCACAGGTCAATCATCCATGGCTTGCCCCCTACAGTGGTGTACCCTAGGGGCAAGGGGACAGACTGGGATCACTAAGTGGCCTGACCAGTCATTCCTTAGGTTTCTGGCAAGCAATGAGGCAGAGGGTGTCTTCAGCATCATACAGCACAGCTGGAGGAGTTTGTTGTGCCATAGTTTCCCCTGAAGGATCAGATGTGCAGTGATGTCATGGAGCATCATGCACACTCCCAAGCGTGACACACCAACATCCACCACATCTTCCAATCCCCTGAATCTGTGAGGTTCAAGGCTCATTTCCCCCTGGCTACCACCAGGAATCAGCCTCTTGCTTGGCACTTATCTCTTTCCCACCCTGGAGAAGGTAAGCTGTCTTCCAGACACTCCAACATCCTCCCCCCAGCTGTCACTCCAATGCTTCAGGCTCATTCCCAAACCTAGGTCATCAGCATTGCAAGCAGTAGTGTTACAACTGTGCCGGTGGGCCGGCTAACACATTTTGTCTTGGAAGTGCTTATGGGCAGATGAGATACCCAAGGGCAGTTTTCAAAAATAGTAGTGTCCAAAGATTGAAATGAAGATGGCCCAGTTTCTTTGATGCCTCTGACAGATGTATCTGCCAAAATCCTGCACTGGCATCACGCTTGGTGACGAGAATGGCATCACCAGCATCCCCAGTGTCTGCTCCACTGAAGGATTTTTTTTTTTTGCTACCCTCCTCACTGCACCGGGTTCCTCTCTTCTGGGATCCCTAGGTCGTATGGTCCCGTAGTCCCACCCCAGGTATCTCCCTCCGGATACTGGCCAGCCTGTCCTCATCCTGCCTCGGTTTACACCCAGGAGGGGCTGAGAGGGGAGGACCCACAATCCCCTCCCATGGTCCTTTAGTCTGCGTCAGAAGGCTTGCCAGCTCCTTCTATGGAGCCTGGTTATGGGTGTTCTCAGGTCAACCAGGTCCCATCTACGGGAATCTGGTGCAGATTTTTCTGTTTTCTTCCCAGCCCACAGGACGTCCGCACGCTGGGGAAGCCAAGGGGCAGAGCACGTCACGATGTGCTTGATGCTCCAGCTCCCGGCAGACGTCCTCCCACCCTTCAGTGTGCAGTCTCACTGCATCTCCACCTGTGGTCACCCAGGTGGCAGTATCGCATCGGGACTTGCATCCCACCCCACCCAGAGGAGGAGAGCAGCCACTGGGTGCTCAATCCTCCTCCCCCCAGCTGGCCCTTCAGTTGCCCAAGTCCATTCCTGAACCCGGGTCACTGGCGTCGCAAGCGGTAGCCCTACTACTGCGCCGGTGGTCCGGCCCTTGCTCCACTGAAGGATTGAGGAATGTCTTGCATCTAACCAAACTGTTCAGCTTTGTAAGATAAACGCAGATCCATATGGTGCCATCTTGCTTTGGGACCACTACCATTCTGACATAACAATCTGTGGGTCCCTTGACCTTGGTAATCACTCCTAGGTTCTCCATCCTGGCTAGTTCCTCATTGGCTTCAAGCATCCGTGAAATTGGGATCCTTCAGGTTGCTGTCAGTGAGAATGATATGTATAGCTCCTGGCATAAACTGGATGTGGTAATCTTCTTAGAGTTCTCATTGGCCATTGAATAAAGTTAGGAACTCTTTAATCTGTCTACTTTGTTCCACACTGTCCAGTCTGGCAAGCAGCTTAAGCTTCATGATTTCTTGTATGCCTAGCAATAGGGTATGGAGGTTCCTCACAACATAAATGTCCTCTCAGCTTTGGTTTCTGCTTTTTGTTATGATGCACACATCCACAGTGTCTCTTCCTTGCCCAATAAGAACTTTACTTATAACCTTCAAAGGTACACAGTTTTTACCACACAATAGCATGGTTGTGACATATTGAACTCAAATGCCTCAGATACCAGAAGAATAGGCTTTTCCTCTTCAAGAAGTCAAGCTCATTATTATTATTGCAAATGTACTGTACCAGTCTGAGCAGTGAAAGGGCTTCTGGAGACATGTCTGTCCTCCACCTATCCCAGCTTCAGAACACTGAACCTCCTCCCTAATTCTGTCCATTCTCTGCCTTACTCTTCATTTTCCATTTGAAATCCTTGCCCAATCACAGGGTTGCAAAATGCAAGGTAGAGGATTTTTTTGTGCAACTTTTAATTGTTGCTTCTATTTACAACTTCCATATGTGTTACTGTTTAATACTTTATTTTCTCAGGGAGTGGCACAGACATTGCTCAGCCCCTATACTTTTAGTATTAATAATGGAAGAAAGGGTCAGACGTGATTGTAACCCTGAAAATACATAAGGCTTTATGGTTGGCTGGGATGTTTACCCAATGTTGTTCAGCGAACTGGCATCAGAGCTAGCTAAACCTTTGGCAGGGCTAATCGATAGCTCGCTACGGTCCTGGGTGGTTCCAAAGGATTGGAGGGTAGCATAAATAGTTCTGCTCCACAGGGGAGGATGAAAGGAGCAACCAGGAAACTACAGCCCCAATTACTCCTACCTGCACATCAGGTAAACTAATGAATACACCAGTCAAACAGGACCTGCTGGAATACCTGGAAAGAAATGGGCTCAAGGATAGTAAGCAGCATGCGTTAGTGTCAGACGTCTTGTTAGACCAACCTGATACTGTTCTTTGACTGGGTAACTAGGGCAGTGGATAAGGGAGAAGCAGTGGATTTACTCCACTTTGATTTCAGCAAGGCTTTCAACTCTGTGCCACACAGAAGGTTGCTGAAGATTAGAGAATCTGGGTGCAGCAAAGTATCCAATTAAATGAGCGAGAAGCAAGCTGGGGGAGAGACAGCAGAGGGTGGTGGTAAACAGGGTCTAGTCGTGGGAAGATAAGTCGTGAGTGGGGTGACATAGGGTTCAGTCCTGGGGCCAGTCCTTTTCAGTATGTTCATCAGTAACATTGGAGAAGGAATACAGTGAAAGATGTGTCTCTTCCCAGAGGATACTAAACTTTGTGGCAGGTTAGACAGTGAGGAGGGGGTCAGAGAGTTAAATAGAGACCAGCAGAGAGGTAGTACAAAGTCTGGCAGCCAAAATTCAACGTCAAGAAGTGCAAAGTGATTCACATAGGGAACAAGAACACCAGGATGGAATGTTGGATGGGAGGGGTTAAGTTGTACATGGTATCCAGTGAACACGGTGACCATGATTGAGTGACTGCAAAAAGGGTGACTCAAACACGCCGCCTGTGTTCTGGGCTACCTGGAAGGGTAGCAATGGGATACAGGGGTAGCTGACTACAGTGACAGGATGTGTGTATATACACACACATGGGGGGGAGGGACCACACCACACGACGGGCAGAAGGGAAGGGAGGGTATGTGAAGTGGAGTGCAGTGTTCAGCTGCCTAGCTGGCCGTGTGGTGTGGTGGGTAAGGTGGCAGGCTGAGGTTGAGAGGGTGCTGGGTTCAATTCTGGGGTGGGCTTCTTTTTTGTGTTGGGCTGGTTATTTTTTTTTTTATTCTGCACCACCTGACATGCACCCCCATGGAGTTGAGAATCCTTAAGTAGGGGGTGAGAGCAGTGCAGTGTCCCACATATCCTAAAATCCCATCACTGGTTTTGTGGTCACCTGCAAGTGTATATCACTGAATTGCTTTTCAGAGACGTTCACTCGCCATAATAGCAATCGCCGTAACGCGTTCGCTATTGTGACTTAGAAAATGGGTAAAGAAATCCTCTCCCTGATTGAGTTGAGAGATGTGTTTTAGGTGGGCATCTATCAGACAGTAGATGCCCACCTAAAACGAGAGCCAGCCAACAGTGCCCCTTTACCCACTGTAGTATCCCAGCACCCACTCTGTTTCCCATCATTAATATGAAAAAATGTCAAACTCGGCCATTTTTCCATACAAGTTAGCTTAGTGATTTCACACAATACAGTACACGCTAACACTCGCTATAATTAAATCAAAATCTAGCAGTTTAACGAGTGGTCCAAACGCAAAGAAATCCACACACAAGTTGAAAATTAGAAAGTAAACTAATCCGCTCAGCACAGCAGACCGCATGATTAGAAATAACTGCAGTGCACTAACGGACGCCTGACATTGTGCGCCGTAAACATCATGCATCAGCTAGAGTCCTTTCAGTGCACCCTCCCAGACTGACACAGAAAGTCTTTCCCCTCTGAGTACCCCCTAGTACCTGGCATGAATGACTGTTCCTAGATGATAGCAGGCTGCAGCCAGATACCTGCCCTGCTGCTTCCTGTGTCCTGTAATCTGACTCTCTCTCTCTCTCACTAAGTCGCAGGTACAGTGCCACGGAAAGACGGTAAAGCAACGGCACTTGCCTCATACATAAAACGAGCAGCATCTCGCAGTTCGCCAGATCTACTGCCGCCTCCCCCCCCGCCCTCGCACCCGACTCTTTCCGTTACAGAAAAAAATAGCCATACACTTTCATACCAATGCAACCAAGCAATACTACTGGCTGTGTCACCACATAATTCTTCACTTCTGTTTTTCACAAACGGGTTACGCTAAGGTCACAGGCTGAACAGCAGCATCTTTGAAAGAAAAAAGCTTGCAGGAAACGAACAGCACCAAGAAAATAGCAAGTTTCACAAAACATGTCTCTCAATCTAATAGTGTGTGTGTGGGGGAGTAAGTAGAATGGAATGGCTCTGTGTGTGAGGGGGGAGGGAGCTAGAACAGCACAAAAAGGCAGGGACTATTTAACCTTATAAAAATTTTCTTTTTCTAATCTTTTTATTCAAAAACGAATTTCCTCTAATTTTTTTATTTAATTAACATTTACACACAAGCCCATTTTTTCTTGCTGCTAATAATCTCAGGGTGGTATTAGCTATACTGGACCTTCCAGGTATATGTGCTCTCGCCTGCGGCGTCGGGCCTCATTACGCCCCTGGGCGGTCCGGTATAGCACAATACCGCCCACCCTGTTGGGTATTATTGCTTATATAGAACCATTGAGCACTACCTATGATGAAAGGGACCTGGGAGTCATCATAAGTGACTCCCAAATGTAATCTAGCCAGTATAATAAAGCCTACAGTATGGCAAAAGAAACATTGGGGTGTATTGGGAGGGGTTTGACAACAGGAATAAAGAGGGGATACTACCTCTTAAGAGATCACTGGTTAGGCCACATCTGGAATACGGTACCCACTTCTGGAGTCCTCACCTAAGAAAAGACAAACACAAGCTAAAGACTGTACAGCATAGAGTAACCAAAATGACTCAGGGCCAGCAGGGCAGACCCTAAGAGGACTGGCCTAAGGCTCTGAACATGTACTTGCTAGAGACCACAAGGGAGCGGGTGATATGATAGAGACCTTCAAGTTCCTGAAAGGAATGAACAAGGTAGATTGCAAGGAAATATTCAGCAGGAATGGCAAATCAAGAACATGATGACATGAGTGAAAGCTGGTGGGGGCAGATCCAGGAGGGATGGAAGAAAGTTCTATTTTACAGAGAGTGATTGACCCATGGAACAGACTACCAGCTGAGGTGGTGCATGCAAAAGCCATTAATGGCTTCAAACACAGCTGGGACCAAGTAAAATGCTTAATACTTACACAGGGGAAGAAGTAAGGTAGGGGGTAAGAGGGGAGGCAGGGGCAATAACCCAAACTAGACAAATGGTCCCAGGGTAGGATCAGGTAAAACAGGGAAGACTGGAGGTCTTTTGACTGAATGGTCTTTTTCTGCCAACATTTTCTATGTTTCTTTGTTTAACTCTGTCTGCATCTGACTGATGAGGACTGTCCTTCTCTAGTGCCTCCCTTAGGTCAAAACCTATCCCAAAATGGCACATTTAGTGTCATACTCTTGCACATCTTAGAATTCATGTCCCATTGAGTTTTCCTGAATACATGCTTGAAGTGTCCCACCTTGTGGCATGCACTGCAGGTGGCATCTTTTGCTGCGTTCTAGCTTTTGGGTGTGACCGTGTTTGCTGGCACCTCTGGCACTGTTTCTCTATACCCTTGATCTTGGTGAGGTGTTCCCCTAAATCATTGCTCCTGCATCCCTTTCAGAGTAGGATTGGGTTTCTTTTGACCCTTCTGGGTGGAGAAACATCTGCCCTGCATGGTATCCACTGATTGGGTGACTTGTTCTGCCCCTCATCCTGCCTCTGGCCTTAGGTTTGACTGCAGTTTCCGTACAGCCTCACTCTGTGGGGCCATTATGATGGCCTTCTCCAAGGCAAGGTTGTTGTTGAGCAGCAAGCATTCGGCCAATCCGCTGTCTTGGAGCCCCATGTCAATCCAGTCCCAGATATGTCACTCTCATTGGTCCCCATAGGTACAGTGTTCTGTTGCTGTAATGAACTCAGTAAGTTCACCTGCTACCTGCCTGCACACATTAAATTTAGATCTTTCGTAAATTACATTTCTGAGGCTGGTGAAATATTCACTTATTTTCACCTGGATAACATTGTAGATTTTCCACTCTGTGTCCATCAGTGACATTCCCAATAGAATGTTTTCTGCCTTGTCACTCATGCAGTAGATCAGGGTGTTCACCTGATTCTTACCTGCTGATTCCACTGAGCTGCTGGTTTAAAATGTTTTGTAGCATCTGAGCCATTTTGGAAATTAATGCCTGAGTTTACCAAAATCAAAGAGTTCAGGTTGTTGGATCTGATAGGTTACTGCGGTTGCCATATGGGCATGATCATTTGCAAAATACATGCCTGTCTCTTAGATTTTGTTTTTCACATCAGTGCAGTGCACATTTACTGCAGTTTCTGAAAACTGAGTTTTTCTCTATGCAAACATAATGAATTAGCTGAAAAACAATTAAAGATGTTGACTCATTAAGTAAGAAAATACAGATAAAGGTATTTTTATAAATATTATTAATGATCTAAAAAATCCTATTATTTAAAATTCAAGAAACCATCACATAAGGCAACAAAACATACATTTTAAAAGACACTTGTTGGACTCTAAAACAATTTAAATAGGTACACTGTCTCCCAACTTATGGGGTAGCAGGCTTCAGGCAGCAGTCATTTTTTCACTGACCTGGTGGTGGTGGCACTGTTAAAGATACAACTTGTAATAGTAATGAAAATCAATAAAATATCGTGACATGTTGCAGGTCATTTAAAAGGGATTGGAACATGTTAATACCTGTATAGAAAGTGGTGAAAAAATATTTCTTAAGGAATATAATGACAGAAGTGATGATTCATTAATTGCATGTTTTATATTAACAGGATCAAAAGAATACCCCGAGAACAAGCTCCACGTTGGAGTGAAACATTGGGGAAATAAAATAATGTATAAGAAGACTGAGGTGTTGGATTATTCATTCTGGGTCCCCAGATTATCAAGATTGTCTAGATTATCACAAGCACCTCAGGGAGCCAAAGAGTTGAAAAAGCACCATTACCTACATGGTTGCAATTCATTGTAATAACTGTTCAGTCATGAGGGCAAGATAATACATGTGGATGTTGGTTGTTAAAAGTATGTAAAAAGAGATTTATATAGCTACTTTAGCAAGAAAAAGTAATTCTGTACAGAAGTTAGTGTTGTTACTAAATAAATAAAGTAGGAGCATTATGGAAAGCCCTAACATGGAGGCTTTCAATGATATTGGTAATAGTTTAAAAAATTCATTGCATTTCACAATGTATTCTGAGGATGAATGTAAAAAAGTGTTTCAGACTATGAGGGGAGAAAAGGAGCTATCGGCACAAATGGATGAAACATCGAAACGCATAGCACAAAAAATAGAAAACTCACCGGCCCGGTGACACTGAAGGCTGAGGCACTGGACACCACACCTCACTCCATGCTGATTACCCGGGTTCGGGAACAGACTTGGGATGCCGCGGGTTGGCAGGGGAGGAGAGGGATCGAGCATCCGAGGGACTGCTCTCCCTCTCCGGGTTGGGGGGACTCCAGTTGTCAGCATGTGTCTGGCCCCTAGTGAAGGCTGGGAATGGTGCACCAATGCTGTTTACAAGAGGGGCTGAGCTAGAGGCAGGCAGCCTGAAGGAGTACGTACCAGCGATGTCGCATTACCTTGTTAGCATCATTACATGCCTCACTCAGCGAAGGGGAGAACAGGGAAAATGGCAACCCAGTCATTGCAGCTCAATGGCCATCAATGGGGGCACCCGGCTTGGGGGCATTGCCAAGACTGGATCTGGACTTGGTGGGTGAGAAGGGAGCTCCCAACCACCCTACCATGGGGGGCAAGCTGCAGGGGTAAATGGCGAGGGCCCTATGGGAGCCTCTGTGGACCGGGTGGTGGCCAGAACAGAAGGATGCGTGGACCTAGAGGCCGACCGGGGAGCCAGGTAGGAGAAAAAGCATTAAAAAAAAAATAGAAAACTTAACATTTAGAAACTGTCACCTTTAATGGCATGGGTTAACTTTAAGCCAATACTTAGAACATAATAGGATCCCTAGAGGACAGAGAATAAATGTGGAGTCAAATTAGGCATCAATTCACCAAATCTCCCACGGCATGACTGTAAAAGGGCCTATAGGCCCAGTGTATTACCTGGTTAACAAAATAAAATGAATGAAAGAAATTGTTTAATAAGTGCGATGGGATATGTAACCATGCTAGCTGTGATTTCATGTATGCTTTAATTGAAGAATAATAGATGGAAGTCAGCAATTAGCAAATGAAGCCAGGGTAGCAGAGGATTCCCTAAGACTCAAAATCGAGGAAGCAGAATTTAAAAAGAACTTGGAAGACATAAAACAAAGATTAAATGAATATGAAGAGAGAATTAAACAACAAAAAATAAAGAAATTTCAGATGGACACAAATGATTATCGTAAAAATAGAGTATATTATACCTATAAAAAAATTTGCTAAAAAAGTCAAGGAACTAGCAATACACATAGTATCTATGAAAGCACAAACAGTGACAGTAGTCATATATGGGCCCCTCAGAAAACTAGATCAAGGACACCAACAAGTGAACAACAGTATCATGATTCACAGCAGCCAGGAACATCCATAGAAACAGCAAATAGATATGACTTAAGAAACCCTTTAGGACCCAGGGAGACCACCAGGGAGGAAGATGGTCAGTGAGGGGGGGCAGAGTGGGGGAGATAAGGAGGGCCAGGTGGAAGGCCCGCCCGACAGTTACCAGGAGGGAGGGGCAAGCAGCACCAGAGTCAGAAATGATTCCCATATTTAACCTCAGAAAATGCAAGCTAACAGAACACAGAATTAAAGTACTGAGTTTGGGACTTTCATTTGCTCCAAGCCAGCCTGTTAACTTATTTGAGCTCAAGACTGACCTGCAAACATTTTTCATACTTAGAGGCTAAAAAACATGTTTGGAGAAGAACAGACAACAGCTGGATATCAACAACAAATCCAACAAGTGATGCAAATAAAATCAATTTCAATCCATCTAGTGGAAGAAACAATGGAAGTCAAACATTTTGCAAATTAATGAAAAGGCATACCATGAAATTATTCAACAAAAAGCAAGTTTTATTGCAAAAAATGTCAACATTTAAACAGAAAGGAAAGGCTATCCCTGGAAAATCTCAAAAAAGACAATTCCATAGTAATAAAACCTGCAGATAAGGGGGGGAGGACAATAGTGTTCCAACAGAGGGAACAATATAAACAGATGTGTCTGAAACTTTTAGAAAATATAATTATCAACTATTGGACACAAACCCAAGTGAAAGGATACAAAGACCAATAAATGATCTATTGGAGGAATATGTCACTCTGGGATGGCTTCTGCCTTTGGAGGCAGACATGTTAAACAATTAATTTCCAGGATACAAAGCAGAGACCCCACTCAATGTTTAACCAGAGAAACCACATAACAAGATATTGTGGCTTTTTTTAAAGAAAAGAAAAGGTAACAACTTTTATTATTAAAAACAGATAAGACACAGATACAATTTTTCCCCCAGGTTACATTACAGACTGCCCTATTATCATTTCACACCCCTTCAGGTGCTTTTTCAAGGGATCTCCAAGATTACCTACATTTTATAGTATCCCAGAGAGCCACAAAAATGCCCCAAATCCTCCAGGCAGGCCTATTGTGTCAGGGATAGATGTGGTGTTTGAACCAATCTCCAAATGTATTAACTTTCATGTGCAACCTCTTGTAGAAAAAAAAAAAAACATATGTAAAGCATTCAACAGACATAGAAACATAGAATATGATGGCAGATAAGGACCGCTTGGCCCACCCAGTCTGCCCATTTCCCTATCTAATGGATAAGCTGCAGATCCTAGTTAACCAGCAGCCTACTTCTTCCTACCCCAACCCCCTAGAATTGCCTTATGACTGTCCCATGCATGCTTGAATTCCACCACTGTTTTGACTCAACAACCTCTCCTCGAAGGTTGCCCACGTATCCACAACCTCTGTGAAAAAATACCTTAAATTACCTCTGAGCCTCCATCTTCAAATTAGCCCCCCTTGTTCTTGCACACCTCTTTTTTGAAAGATGCTATCCTCTTGGACTTTGTTGATTCCCTTGAGGTACTTGAAAGTTTGTGTCATGTCCCCCCTCTCCCTCCTTTCCTCGAGGCTATACATATTAAGCTCCTTAAGTCTCTTTTCATATGTCTTCCGGTGCAGACCCTGCACCATTTTAGTTGCCCTCCTCTGGACAGCTTCCATCCTGTACATGTTTTTAAAGTTACAGGCATTATCACAGGGTATTCCAGATAAGGCATATGTCACGACGCTGGGCATGGCAGATTTATATGCATCCATAACCCATCAAGAGGGAATTGAATGTATTGGAAAAATGTTACACAATAGGGGAATGAATGCTAAACTGAAAACAAAGATACTACAAGAAATGGCAGAACTTATATTATGTAGAAACTATTCTGAATTTATATAGGTTTAATCAGAGCAGAGAAGACCAAAGTCCATGATGCTCGCATGAGTATTATACTCTATACCCCTGGATCCGTTTAAAGGTTAGGTGCTTATCCAGCCTTGACTTAAATTCAATCACACTTGCACTTGTCACTGCCTCCACTGGTAGGCCAGTCCATATCTTGGCAACTCTAACAAAGAATCACTACTTCCTTTTATTTGTATGGAATCTTTCCCCTGCTATTTGATTTTGGTGAGCTCTAGTGTAGTAACCTGATTTCTTAATAACTAGTTCGAGTTGTTCCCACAGTTCCTTATCCTGTAAGGCCCTATAGACATAGAAACATAGATTTTGACTGCAGATAAGGACCGCTTGGCCCATCTAGTCTGCCCATTTCCCTATCTACAGGATAGGCCGCAGATCCTAGTTAACCAACAGCCTATTTCTTCCTACCCCCCCACAAGAATTACCTTATGTCTGTACCATGCATTCCTGAATTCTCCACAGTTTTAGACCCCACAGCCTCCTCAGAAAGGCTGATCCATGCATCCACTACCCTCTCTGTGAAATAATACTTCCTCACATTGCCCCTGAACTGCCCTCCTTTTATCTTTAAATTGTGTCCCCTTGTTCTTGCAAGTCTCTTTTTCTGAAAGATGCTACCCTCTTGAACTTTGTTGATTCCACTGAGGTACTTATGAGTTTCTATCATGTCCTCCCTCTCCCTTCTTTCCTCAAGGGTATACATATTAAGCTCCTTTAGTCTCTCCTCATACAGCATCTCTTGCAGACCCTGCACCATTTTAGTTGCCCTCCTCTGACCACCTCTATCCTGTCTATGTCCTTGCGGAGATGGGGTCTCAGAACTGGACACAGTACTCCAGATGGGGTCTCACCAACTGTCTGTACAGAGGATAACAACTTCTAGTTTTCTGCTGCTGATGCCTCCCCTATACATCCCAGTATACCCCAGCCCTCCCTACTGCCTTCTCACATTGCTTGCTAACCTTAAGGTCATCTGATATGATTACCCCAGGTCCTTTCCTTTTTGCTGTTGTTACTACCTCCCCACCCATTATGTATTCTTCCCTGGGTTCTTGTTTCCCAGGTGCATTATTTGCACTTCTTTACATTAGATCTAGCTGCCATACTTCTGACCATTCCTCCAACCTTGTAGTCCCTTTCATCTTTTCCGCCTCTTGTGTATCAACCCATGTTGCAGATCTTTGTGTCATCTGCAAAAGGCATACTTTCCTTCCAGTCCCCCTGCAATGTCACGCAGTAGAAGACATTAAAAAGGACTGGCCCCAATACTGAACCCTGCAGTACCCCACTAGTAACCCTCTTTCTTCAGAGTGGACTCCATTTACAATTACCTTCTGTGTCCTGTTGTGAAGCCAGTGTTTTACTAAGGCTACCACCCTGGGACCCACTCCCAGGCCGGTTAATTTGACTATTAATCTTTTGTGTGGGACTGTATTAAATGCCTTGCTAAAGTCTAAGTAGGCCATGTCCACAGCCCCTCCCTGGTCTACTACTTTGGTCACCCAGTCAAAGAAATCTATAAAATTCGTCTGACATGACCTTCCCGCTGTGAACCCATGCTGCCTTGGGTCCGGTGCTCCACTGGCCTCTAGGTACTCAACTATTCTTTCCTTCAAAAGTGACTAAATCACTTTCCCTACCACAGAGGTCAGACTGACAGGTCTGTAGTTTCCTGCCTCTGTCTTGGTCCCACTTTTGTGAAGGGGAATCACATCCGCCTTCCTCCAGTCCTCAGGTACCACACCATCCTCTCATGATTTACTAAAAAGAGTAGCCAGTGGTTTCACTAGTTCCTCCCTTCATTCTTTTAGAATTCTGGGGTGAATTCCATCAGGACCCATTGCTTTGTCCACCTTCAGTTTTAGGAGTTCTTGCATAGAAACATAGAAACATAGAATTTGATGGCAGATAAGGACCGCTTGGCCCACCTAGTCTGCCCAATTTCCTACCTAACAGATAAGCTGCAGATCCTAGTTAACCAACAGCTTACTTCCTCCTACCCCCCACTAGGACTGCCTTATGCCTGTCCTATGCATTCTTGAAGTCCCCCACTGTTCTTGACTCCACAACCTCCTCAGGAGGCTGTTCCATGCATCCACAACCCTCTCAGTGAAAAATACTTCCTCACATTGCCTCTGAACCGTCCCCTCTATCTTCAAATTGTCCCCTTGTTCTTGCACATCTCTTTTCTGGAAGATGCTACCCTCTTGGACTTTGTTAATTCCTTGAGGTACTTGAAAGTTTCTATCATGACCCTCTCTCCTTCTTTCCTCAAGGGTATACCTATTAAGCTCCTTTAGTCTTTCTTCGTATGTCTTCTGGTGCAGACCCTGCACCATTTTGGTTGCCCTCCTCTGGACAGCCTCCACTCTGTCTATGTCTTTGCGGAGATGGGGTCTCCAGAACTGCACGCAGTACAGGGATTTATTTAACTCTAAAAATCGATTAGCATTTTGCTCATAAAAGTGCTAAATCTTTGTGAAAATGCATATCTCTTGCCTCACTGTGTTTAACAAACACAGCACTTCTAGATAATCTATATAAATACTTTCTGTACAGTTAGTATAGTCCCAAGAAAAAACTGCTAATCAATTATTTAAAACCCTGCAGTACTCCAGATGGGGTCTCACCAGCTGTCTGTACAGAGGGATAACAACTTCCTGTTTTCTACTATTGATGCCTCTTCCTATGCATCCCAGTATCCCCCCCAGTCTTCCTTACTGCCTTCTCACATTGCTTGCCCACCTTTAGGTCATCTGATATAATTACCCCCAGGTTCCTTTCTATTTTTACTGTTGCCAGTATCTCACCCCCCATTGTGTACGCTTCCCAGGGTTTTGTTTCCCATGTGCATTACCTTGCACTTCTTTGCATTGAATCTGAGCTGCCATACATTTGACCATTCATCCAACCTTGCCAAGTCCCTTCTCATCCTTTCCACTCCATCTTGTGTATCAACCCTGTTGCAGATCTTTGTGTCATCTGCAAAGAGACATACTTTTCCTTCCAGTTCCTCTGCAATGTCACTTATAAAGACATTAAAAAGGACCAGTCCCCAGTACTGTACCCTGCGGTACCCCACTAGTAACCCTCCTTTCTTCACTGTGTACTCCATTTACTACTACCCTTTACATCCTGTTGTCTAGCCAATTTTTTATCCAGGCTACCACCTTGGGACCCACTCCAAGGCTAGCTGTCTTGCGAATTAATCTTTTGTGTGGGACTGTATCAAATGCCTTGCTAAAATCTAGGTAGGCCATGTCCACAGCCGATTGCAGAACCCTTTCTTCTGTGAAAGGACTGGGATCGACCCCCCTATCAAGAGTGCTTCTGTTAATTGGATTAGGTACTTCCCCCTCCTCTTTTGTGAATACTGAGCAGAAATATTTGTTCAGTATCCCTGTCTTTTCACTGTCCCCCTCTGCCCACCCACCGTTCATTCTATTCAGCCTCACTATCCCTCCCTTTGTCTTTCTATGCTCGCTGATGTACCTATAAAAGGTTTTATCCCCTTCTTAACTGAGTTGGCTATCTTTTCCTCAGTTTGGGCCTTTGCTATTCTGACTTCCTCCTGCTTCCTTCTGCCTTAACTGGTACAGCTCTCTGTCCTGCTCCTACTGTGTTTCCTTATACTTCCGGAATGCTATCTTTTTCTTCCTGACTTTACAGCTGCCTCTTTCGAGAACCATAGTGGCTTTTTCTGTCATTTTGATTTGTTTATTTGCTTCACACAAAGGCTTGTTGCCTCTGTGATGGCAGTTTGATGATTCCTCATTGTTGCTCCACACCTCCTTCTAGCCTGTTTGCTAGTGCTTTTCTGAGGCACTCTCCCATCTTGCCAAAGTCAGCCCTCCTAAAGTCCAGTACCCTCACTTTTGTATGGCTTGACTCTGTAGCTGAGTTTAACATGAACCACACTGTTTGATGGTCACTTGTCCCCAGATGGCAACCCACTTCTAGATCTGAGATCCTCTCACTGCCCCCGTTTGAGATTACGAGGTCTAAGATTGCTCCCTCACGAGTGGGTTCCAAAACTAGCTGTCTAAGGCCTGCCACCTGTAGGGCATCAAGAATGGCCCTGCTCTTGGATGTGGCTGCAGCAAATGTGCTCCAGTTAACATCTGGCATATTCAGGTCTCCCATCAACAGTATCTCCCCTTTCTCTGCCATTCTAAGAATGCCTTCTATCATATCCTTGTCCATTCCCTCCCCCTGACATTGAGTTCTGTACACAACCCCTGTGCGGATTGTGATGCCCTTTCCAGTCTCCAAGGTGACCCACAGTGCCTCCTCTCCTCCCTTCCCTGTTTACTCTTTTGTTTGGTTGTTTTTATCCCTTCCTTTACATAGAGAGCTACTCCTCCCCCTCTTCTCCCCTGCCTGTCTCTCCTGTAGGTTATGTACCCTGGTATGTTAACATCCCAGTCATGGTTCTCTGTGTACCATGTTTCTGTGACTGCTACGATATCCAGGCATCCTCTTTCATCAAGGCCACCAGCTCAGGGAGCTTGTTGCCCAGACTATGGGCATTGGTACTCATTACCCTCCATTTCCTGATGGCCTTATCCTTTGCCCCATCCCTGTCCTTCTTGCCTTTGTCACTTTCTCCATTTACCCCTGCCCTTCTCCCTATCAACACCTCTATGTTGGTGTTTGCGGCACTTACTACCATGATTATTTGGGGGGGCTAGGATTACCCTGCTCCTTCCCAGTGCCTTCCCCCTTGGCTAGTTTAAAAGCTTGCCAGTGAAGCATTTAAACCTATCACCTAGGATCCTGGTTTCCCTCCCGGACAGATGCAGCCCATCATGCCACTATAGGCTTGCATCACTCCAGGTGGACCCCCAGTCCCTAATGAAGCCAAATCCCTGAGCTCCACACCAGTTTTTCAACCACTGATTGAATCCCATGGTGCAGAACATCCTAGCCTCTCCTATGCCATAGATGGGCAGCACCTCCGAGAAGGTTACCGTGCATGCTACTTGACTAAGGCCCCTCCCCAATTCCACAAACTCTTCCTGCACTTCTCTAATCCCTTTCTTAGCCAGATCATTTGTCCCTAGGTGGACAATGACATCCAGCTCCTCCCTGTGCAGCTGCTCTGCAATCCTGAGGATTCGCCCCCTGTCCCTCCAAGCCATGGCGCCAGGCAGGCACCTACCTCCTCTCCTTCCTCCCCCAGTTCTACCTTTCCCAACAATGAGTCCCCAACCAGGAGCTGTTTCTTCCCTGCAGGGTCCCCTGCCACCCTCCTGTGGGTCTCCTTGTGGAGGTTCCCAGCATCCTCCTGGTTCCACCACTGTGGTTGCCTCCCACAGAGGAACCACACTTAGCCAGAAATGGCATAGGAATTGTGTGAGAGGTACAACTGGAGGGATGTGCCTCTGTTCCACCACCCTCACCCTCCCTGAGCCCACTGTGGTCCAACCGCTCCTCTTTCTTGGCAACCTCTGAGGCAACGGCAGTGTCACTGGTGGTCCCTGGATAGAAGAGGAGGTCCCACAAATCCTGGTCAACTCAGCCTGGAGATGAGCAACCTCCTCCCTCAGCCCAGAGAAGTGCCTGCAGATGGGACAACACCGCATCCTCCAGAACGTCTCCCGGAAGACTGCTGCTCCACAGCCACTGCTCTGCACCACTCCTGTCATGCCTTATTTCAGGCCCCTTAACTGTTTGCAATCCTTACTCTTTCCTCTGTTTTTTTTTTTCTCTCTCTCTTTACTTTCTGCCTGTGTGCCCTTTAAGCTCCTGAGTGTCCTGTTCTGAGACAAGAATATCCTATATTTCTCAGTAGACCCTTACTTGCTCAGAGGCAGACCTCCAGCAGCTGGGAGGGGGCTCGGAGCTACTCTTGCCCTTCTAGGATGGTGGTCTTAGTGGTTCTGTGATCACTCACTTCCTGCTCCCAAACAGGAAGTTCCTGTTGTCAGTCAAATCCTGTGCCTATAAAAATAGAGCTAGCTTTGGGTGGGGAAGTGGAGGGAAGGGAAGGAGGGCAATATAGTCCCAGCAGAGAAGTCCAGTCACACAGCAGTCCTTTCTCCTGGTGTCTTCTGCCAAGCTAGACCAGATATATATCACCCCTGAGTCTCCTAAACTGCAGAGAATACATTCCTAACTCTGTCAGCCTCTCCTCATACTTCATATCCCTCAGTTCTGGGAACAAATGAGTGGTCTTCCTCTGTACCCTTTCTATTGCTTGTATCTGGGTTTTATAACCTGGAGACCAGAATTGTGCACAGTACTCCAAGTGTGGCCTGACCAGTGAGGAATACAATGGCACCAGCACCTCTCTTTCCCTGCTATTGATGTGCCTAATGATACAGTGCAATGCAATAAACCACTCACTTTCTTAACCACCATGCTACTATGATATTTAAAATTGAAATTGCGAATTACTCTGATTCCCAGATCTCTCTTATTCGTAACTTCTTTCAAAATATTACCATTGAGCATATCTGATGCCTGCTTGTTGTTTTTCCCAAAGTGCATAATGGTACACTTATCTGTACTAAAGGACAAACCATATTTATTGGACCATTCTTCCATCTCTCCCAGTGCCCTTTGTAATATGATGGCCTCCTCCAAGCATGTCACCTTACTACCCAGTCTGGTATAATCTGCAAATTTTGATAACCAGATATCCTCTTTACTGGACAGTGTTGAAATATAGATGTTGAACAAGCACTGTTCCAGCACTGACCCCTGTGACACTCCACTCGGCACCCCAGATCAATCTGAGTAGGATCCCGTAATAAATACTATCCGTTTCCTGTCTTTTAATGGGAAGTATTATCAACTAAATAAGGAAACAGCCATGGGAAGCACCATGGCCCCAGCCTATACAAATTCATGCATGCATAATTTTGAAATAACTCTAATAAGAACAAATTTTACTGCAAGGTAAGAACATGGTTGCATTGTATCAATAATATATTCACGATAGGGGTGGGAACAGAAAGAGAATTAATAGAATTTCATAGGCAACTGAATGAGGGGTCAAATTTAAAATTTGTTTTACAGTACCACAAAAGAGAGCTGCTTTATCTGGATTTGATGGTTACACTTGACAAAGGTAAAATAAATACTATGCTATGACACAGAAGCACAGACAGGAACACAGTACTACATGGAACAAGTTTTCATGAGCCTCAATTGAAGAATAGTATACATGTTTGCAGCAAAAAGGGTAAAAAGAAACTGCAGTACAGAGGGAGAATCGCAGTACCATACTAAAGATATGATTGAAAGGTTTAAACAAGGGGCTATAACAGAATGACACTTATTCAGGCAGAACAAAGAATATAACACATGAACAGGGAGGATCTCCTGACTGAAAGGGAACCAGACATTACAAGTGAGTGGGTAGTATTATCAATTAAGTATAACCGCAAATTTACACAAATCAAAAAGATAGTAAACAAACACTGGCATCTAGTAGAAATGGATATCCTCTGCATACCAGCATTACAACAAAAGCCAATAGTAGCAGCAAAAAGGGTAAAAATCATTAAAGATAAATTAATGAGATCACAATTCAAGATCTCAGATACTGGAAAAAGACGACTACTGTTAGGCCCATTACAACCGGGCATGGTACCTAGCGGCGGGTGTTCAATTTGTGGTCATACATCCAAAAAACAAATGTTTGTGCATACAAAAACAGTAGAAGGTCCATCTTGTAAATGAGCTATGCTCAATGATGTTCGCCTGATTAAATAAAGATTTTGATTGATTGATTGATTGATTGATTCCATATCAATTAACATATAGACTGTAACACAGCAGGAGTTATTTACATGTTGCAATGTCCATGTGACAAGTTGTACTACACATACTGTAGCACAAACAAGCCGCATTTGGAAAACAAGAATACAAGAACATAAAGGAGACATAAGAAGAAATGATGAGACTTCACCGGTGGCTCAGCACTTTAATACAGCAAGACACAATGGAATCTCGTTATGTTTCTGGGGTCTTGAAGTTGTTACTAAACCTGAGAGACGGGGTGACTACAGAAAAATGTTATTAAATGCATAAATGAGGTGGATATTATATATGAAAACATTAAATAGGGATATTGGAATAAACACAGAAACAAACTTGCAGGCATGTGGCCAGTAGTGCTAATGTGGCTCACACTGGTACTGAGGGGAGGGGCACTAAAGGGACTATGATATCTGTTTAATAAAATACTAAATAAAAAACACATCCACGCTTGTCCCATGCTTGAATTGCTAAATAAGGAAGCACTCCTTCATGACTAACAAAAATGTCCTCCCTGCTTTCTCTTCAGCTCCTAACTTCTCCCAATAAACGTCTGGCACGGACGTTGAAATCTCCCATGAGAACCACAGGCCCCATGGTTGTTGTCCTTTTAATTTCATTTGCATCTCCAAGTCATGCTCCACTGTACTATTTGGTGGTGTGTTGCATACTCTCCGAATTGACATTTTTTTTCCTCTTATGGATCCCAGTTCCAGTTACAGGCTTTCTGCAGCACTCCTATCCCTACTCACTTCCCTTTTTCTTGCTTGCTTAACCCCCATTCTTGACATAGCATGCAACCACTCCATCTCTCAGACCCACCCTGTCCCTGCTGAAGAGACTGTACTTAACCCAACTTATTCCTTCATTTCATCAGGTCACAGTGAGTCCTGTTACATCTTAGCTGGTCTGAAGTTCACCCTCCTGCTCATCCATTTTGACTATTGCATGCCACACATTTACTGTCATGCAGTGAATGTGTGTTTTTCTCTCCTCCTAACTTTAGGCCTCTTAAAACTGACCTTTCTACCCCCTAGGACTTGGCTGGAGCTTGGCTGTTTAAAATATTTTAAATATGATCTTCCATAGAATGTGAAACATGAAATCAGATTAAAAGTCCAACCAGTAGATGTCCTATACTTAGATTTCAGCAAAACCTTTGATTCTGTCCAATGTGGGAGATTTGTAAAGAAACTGGGTAACCTGGGGTAGGTGATCAGATAATGAGGTGGATAAATAATTGGCAGGTGGGAAGATCCAGAGTGTAGTCCTAAATGGAGCCTAAACTTCTTTGGATACCAAGGGGGCCTCTATCTAGCCTTTTGCTCTTGTTGCATCAAGGGACATACTGTATCAAGTCACATCCTCCATTATATTCTGCTTCAGGCCCTCCCACTTAGCATTAGCACCCCCACTCAGTGGTTTATTCATCAACTTTCTCCCAACCATAACTCTCAGTTTATCAGAATCAGTTTTCCCGAAGTTTGGGCCTGATCTCATTCTTAGCGACATACACTCTGCCATCACCTTAAATCCAGTCCTATTGTGGTCATGGTTACCCACCAACTGCACAACTTTTACTGCTCGGATCATGTCATCCCCAATACTCAGGAGCTGATCAAGAACCACATCCCCTTGTCCCATGCCTGAATTGCTGAATAAGGAAGCAGTTCTTCATGACTGACAAAAATGTCCTCCATGCTTTCCCTTAGGCTCTGGCCATTTCCCGATCAATGTCTGGCAGGTTGATATCCCCCATGAGAAACATAGGCCCCATGGTTGCTGCCCCTTTCATTTTATTTGCCATCTTTAAATTGTGCTCTGCTGTATTACTTCGAACTCTGTAGCATACCTCCAAAATTGTCTTTTTTCTCCTCTTATGGATCCTAATTCCAGCCGCAGGCTTTCTGTAATGCTCCCATCCCTGCTCACTGCCTCTTTTTTGCTTGCTTCAGTCCCATTCTTGACAAAGCAAGCAACCATTCCACCTCTTTGACCCACCCTGTCCCTCGTGAAGAGACTGTACTTAACCTAACTTATTCCCTCATTTCACTGGGTCACTGTAAGTCCTGGTATATCATAGCTTGCCTCCAGTTTGCCCTCCATCTCATTTTTTTTTATTTTTGCACTCTGCACATTTGCTGTCATGCAGCAAAGGTCTGTCTTTCTCTCCCTTCATACTTTAGGCCTCTTATAGCTGACCTTTTCTACCTCCTGTACTTGGCTGAGGCATGGCTGTTTAAAGTTTTTAAAATATGTATAACCTTCCATAAGACCCAAAAGATGAAATCAGACCAACAGTCCCTCCATATACTGTAGATGTCCTGTACTTAGATTCCAGCAAAGCCTTTGACTCCATCCCACATGGATGGTCGGTAAAGAAACTGTGTGAGCTAGAGTAGAAGATCAGATAACAAGGTGGGCAATTAATTGGCGGGGTGGGCAGACCCAGAGGGTAGTCCTAAATGAATAGCCCTCAGGGGTAAAGTAAGTCACAAGTGGGATATCCAAGGGATCAGTTTTAAGACCATCCCTCTGGTGTTCCTAATGTGCAGGCAGGAAGTGCTACTGTTGTCACAGAACAGAATGCTGAATCATTGAAACAAAGTACTGTAGCTTGTTATACAGCTGAAGTCATATTCAAAAACACAGACAATGAGGAATTACCAAAGGCAGACTGTGTACTTCCCTGATGAAGTCATTTTAAGAGTGAAATGTCGGGCATGGTCCTTTTTGAGGTGAACACATAAAAATAAAGTACTGAAGAGTGGAAAAGAACTATTTGGAGTTTGGCTGATTTGTTTAAGCTATTTCACATTGTCTGCCTCTGCCAGGTCAGGCATGGTGTTGCATATCTGCAGTGATTAAGTGGTGGGTGGGACTAACACCCGAGACAAAATGCCTTGATTGGCTTATGACACCACCATTGCCCCACTTTATCTGCCCCAGTGTGACCAGCCTTATCTCCTCCCCAGTAGCTTTCCAAACTAGAGTCAAATGTTCAGCACTCTGCCAACTGATGGACCAATGGGTGACACATCACACTCCCGTGCAGGTGACGTGAGTTCAGGAACCAGCTCAGGGAACTGTCTTAGACACCCAGGGTGTGGAGAGGTGTTGCTGCATGTCAGTGCTCCCAGACCGGGAAGGGATGATGTCAGGTTCCACCACACTGATGACCCCTGCAGTGTGCCAGGGAGTTTGTTCCTCAGCAGGGACACTGGTGACATGTCAAGGACTGCAGGGGTATGCCCAACATCAGGGGAGGTGATGGGGAAGAAAATGGAAAAAGCAATGTAGTCTTAATGAAGCCCTGCCTGCTCACCTCTGACCCATGCCACCACATGGCCCCTGCCAATATCTGGTTATAGATACGGGGGTGGCTGTCTCCTCCTATCCCCACCACACAGGGGTGCAATCCTTGGGGGATTCATCAGCAGTTAAGGTCCAGAGAAGATGGTTGCCACACAGGAGGGAGCAGGGACTGGGCTGATAGCCACCTAACTCCAAAAAGTCTGAGCACATTGGGACGCTCATGAACCACACTTGGAGGGTTTTCCCCATTGTGTGGGGAGGCCACCAGGTAGCCCTAAATCCACAGCAGCAGAACTGACTTATGAGATTAGTGGGCAGGAGTCCAGGAAGGCAGGAAGTGATCAGGTGTGGAGGAACATCACTGGTAAGATAAAAAAATATGTGCAAAAAAAAAAAAGGTAGGATGGACGACGTCACTATTCCCACTAGCTATTCCCCTTGCCATACAGGCCAGCATTTGGCAGGCTGTTTCTACCCCTTCCATACATAATTTTGTAAGCATCAGCTAACCAAATGAATAACCAAACTCCTCGCCACACTTCAGCCACAGGTAAACAGTTAGTTAACCAACTCTTGATCCACTGAGCAATATTACCTTTAATAAACTTGTGGTTGTGAATTGTTTCTCATGAAGCACTGTATCAAAGGGCTTCCTCGACATCAAGAAGATGACATAACACCAAAGTCGCGGAACTCCCCCAGCTTCTCAAAAACTGATGTCCAAGGCAAAAATTTTCTGCAGACGATAACAGTTTAACAAATAAGCATCAAAATGAGAACAAAGGCAGCAGAAAAAAGTACCAACATTTCACCTGTTAGGCTTTTTCAAAGCACACTACACCAGTGTGAATACCCAGTTTATACATAGCATTAAAACCATGTGATCATTCAAATAAAGTGACTCCACCAAAAATTTGAAGTGCTAGTGCATAGTTGTTACACTTAAACATTCAGATGTAACAAATCATATCTCACACATACTATGTCAAGGTGTATAAATAAAGAAACAACTCATCCCTAAAATATTTCTGTATACCCCCAGAATGAATACATACATTATTATTATCTCCTAAAGATTACAAAAAATATCTCTATTCCACATAAATGATGACTAGGGCATACATGTAAATATAATCAAAATTCCAGTATTTTTTCATGTATTTTTGGGGTGTTTAAAATAAACAATCCTTCTTTAGAAATTACATCCTATATTCTCTAAAAGGCCAGCAAAAAACAGGGAGGGGGGAGATTGTGTTAGTGGAAGGGAAAGAGTGAGGAAAAACAACTATAGCAAGAGTATAGGCAAATATGGCATAGCAATAACTATTCCCACAGCCAGTCCAACTGTGTAGGTCTTGACTCAAGTTCACTTTGGTTTCCACAGTGGGTGCATATAATACCAAAGCCTAGAGGTGTGCAACACATCCCTTCCACAAAATGAGTGGACCTAAAAACACAGAATATGAGTGGTTAGGAGCAATGTATAAACCCAGAACAGGAGATGCACATATTTCAGACTTCTCGGGTAATTTCCTTCCATGGGCCAATGAATTCACTGTCATCCACGCCAAATGTGGGCTCTTTTATAATTCTGAGTCCTCTTGGTACTCTATTGACTCTGATATATTCTTCAAAAGTTTTAATTTAACCAATATTGCCTCTGTAATTTCAGGGCCGTTTTTTCCAACAAAAAGAAAGCTGTCTGAATGTCTGTACCTTGCTCATTGTTCTGTTGATTGCAATGTAACGCTGCTTCCTGCTGTCATGGCTCCTCTCTCAATCCCACAAATGGGTCACCCTGCTGCAGGCCAAGAAAATGCCATGAATGAAGGTGGCTGGTTCCCTCTGCATGCTGTGTTACCATCCGTAGTTTCCGTGCTTACTTCTGCCCTCCAGTTCATACTTTTTTCTTGGCAGCATGCAACAGATACCATAAAGACTGTTCTTGCTGCTCCTTCAAAAAAAATTATTGGCATACCTCGAGGCGTAGCTCAAATTACTAGAGACACTAGAAAGAAGATGATGTACACAGCCTTATGTAAGCATCCTTTGGACGTTTACTAGTTAATTTTTAGTTGCTGGGGGTTGTTAGTCAGAGAGAAGACTAGTGGTGCCACTGAGTCTGGGATGTGGTGCTGTCAGCTGACTGTAGGCTAAAATGAGGAAGGAAGGGAGCAAAAAACAATGCAGTATGGGTACGGTGCATGCCAGAGATGACGGCGCTGGAGGTGAGGCATCATATTCCATCCTGGGATAGGCAGCAGGATAAAATGACTCATCTGGTGCTTCACCTGGGCACAAATGATATGGAGAGAAAAAGTCTGATGGAAGTACAGGCAAGATTTGAGGAACTCACTAGGTTCTGTAGAAGTAACTCTGTTTTTCCTTCCATTTCCATCTCTGAGGTGTTGCCAGTACCAAGGGCGAGCACAGCCAGAAAGGAAAAGATAAGGGCTTTCAACAGTTGGCTACAAGGATGGTGCAGTTGGATGGGGTTTGGCTGGATAGGTGACTGGGGCTCTACATGGGAGGAGGAGGAGGGGCTGTATGCCCAAGACAGGCTGCTCCTGAGCTCTTCAGGGGCAGCTGCACTAAAGAGTAAACTGGGGGACTTCATGGCGAGGGAGTTCAATTTAAACTAAATAAGGGGGAGCAAAGGACAAGGCCATCCTTATGGGAGGCAGAGCAGAGAAGCTATCAGCCTCCCCCATGTCACAACACGCATCAAGGGAACAGTTAGCAGGGAAGGAAAGGATTGGGCTACATGTTGGAGGGCTTTGGTTGCAAATGCCAGGAGCCTGAGAAACACAGTGGGTGAATGGAGGCCACCATGATGGAGGAGAACCTAGATTTTGTAGCAGTGAGTGAGATTTGGTGGCACGAGCTCCACGCCTGGGAGACGGTGATCCCAGGGTATTGTTTGTTTAGGAGGGATCAGGACAGGAGGGAGGAAGGGTAGCATTATATGTCAGGGAAGGGATTAGGGCCATGGAGGGGCGGGATGAGGAAGGGGAAACAGAGATAATGTGAGTCACCCTAGACAGGGGACAGGGGGTGAACCTGCGCATTGGGGTAGTCTATAGGCTTCCTATGCAGGGGAAGGAAGAGGATAGACACTTCGTAGAATCAGTAGTGAGAATGGCATGGAAAGGAGAAATTGTGCTGGTTGGGGACTTAAACCTTCCGGACATCAACTGGGAGGCCCACACAGCAATCGCCACAAGGAGCAGGGGCATATTTGAGGCTCTGCAGGGCATATTCCTGCAGCAAAGGGGTGCAAACCTGTTGGATGTGGTCCTCACAAATGGGGACAGTGTGGAGGAGGTGGAGGTGGGGGAAGAGCTTGGTACCAGTGACCACAGGGCTGTCAGGTTCAGAGTCAGAGCGGGCAGGGAGAGGGTTAGGACAAGAACCAAGGTAATGGACTTCAGAAAGGCTGACTTTCATAGAATGAGGAAGGTAGTTAGAGAAGAAATGTAGATGATGGGAGATGTACAGGGGTGGAGGAATTATGGGAAGCCATCAAGAGTGGGGTATATAAAGCCATGGACTTATGTATAAGAAGGGTAAGAAAGAATAGAAGATGGAAAAGACCTCTATGGTTCACTAGAGAGGTGGCATTAGAGGTCAGAGAGAAGACTAGAGCATTCAAGAGGTACAGGAGGACACAAAAGGATGAGGACAGGGAAACCTACAGGGAAAAAAGAAAGGAGGCAGGGCAAAAGATAAGGAGGGCTAAGGAGGCCACTGAGGAGAGAATAGCGAAGCAGGCAAGGTGGGGGGGGCAAAACCTTCTTTAGGTATGTTGGAGAAAGGAGGAGGGCACAGCATGGGATTGGAAGGATAAGGGGGGAAAGTGGAACAATACTGGAAGGAGATTTCGAAAAAGCGGAGGCATTAAATAGCTATTTCGCTTCAATCTTCACGGAGAAAAGAGAGGGCAGGGGACCAGAACAGGGTGGGGAGGATGACAGGCACAGGCAGGTGGGTGTGGCAGAATTCACAGCTGAAGGAGTAAGGGAAGAGTTGGGTAGACTTAGGGTGGACAAGGCAATGGTTTCAGATGAAATACACCCAAGGGTTCTCAAGGAGGTGAAGGAGGAACTGGCGCCGCATCTGGTGAGGTTGTCCTTGTCCTTGGTCACAGGGGTGGTGCCAATGGACTGGAAGAGGGCAGAGGTGGTCGCACTACATAAGGAGGAGAGGAAGGACAAGGTCAAAAACTACCATCCTGTTAGTCTTACCTCGGTGGTGGGGAAGGTAATGGAAACACTACTTAAGATCAGGTTGATAGAATACTTGGAGATAAATGGCATGCAGGATGATAGGCAGCATGGCTTCACCAAGGAAAGGTCCTGTCAGACTAACATGATAAGAGTTTTTCAATGGGGTGACACAGATAGTGGACCAGGGAGGAGCGGTGGACATGGCCTATCTGGATTTCAGTAAGGCCTTCAACACCGTTCCGCATGGTGGAATGGTGCATAAGCTGGACAGACATGGGGTGGATCACAGAATCACCAAGTGGGTGGAAAACTGGTTGACGGGAAGGAGTCAGATGGTGGTGGTGAATGGGACACATTCAAGGGAACGGGCAGTGACCAGTGGGGTGCCACAGGGGTCAGTGCTAGGACTAATACTCTTTAACATCTCTGTTAGTGACCTAGCGGAGGGTCTGGAGGGATGGGTCTGCCTGTTTGCAGCTGATACAAAGGTCTGCAATAGGGTGGATTCCCCTAGTGGGGTGCAAGCCATGAGGCAGAACCTGGAGAAGCTGGAGAGGTGGTCTGACACCTGGAAATTGAAGTTTAATGCAAAAAGTGCTCGGTGATGCACCTGGGGAGGAGGAATAGGAGGGAACCTTACCCCCTTGGGGGGGTGGGGATTAAGGAGAAGGAAACAGAAAGGGACCTGGGGATTATGGTATCACATGACCTTAAGTTGGGCAGCCAGTGCAGCGGGTCGGTAGGAAAGGCAAATGGAATGTTGGCCTGTATTGCGAGGGGTTTTAATAGCAGAAAGAGGGAGGTGCTAAAGCCATAATACAGAACCATGGTCAGGCCGCATCTGGAGTATGGGGTGCAGTTCTGGAGGCCTCACCTATCCAGAGATGTTGAGTTGATGGAGAGGGTACAGGGAAGGGCAACCAAAATGGTATGAGGGATGCAGGATGTACCCTATGAGAGAAGATTGAGAGGGCTAAATTTGTACCCTCTGGAGACTAGGAGGGAGAGGGGGACATGACTGAGACCTTTAAATATCTGAAGGGAATAAACAAGGTGGAGGGTGTTAGTTTTGTTCAAATTGAAGAAGGGAGCGAACACGAGGGGCATAGCCTCAAACTGGAAGGTGGGCAATACAGAGGGAATGTCAGGGGCAGTTTTTCACAGAAAGGGTGGTGGAGGCCTGAAACAAACTGCCAGAGGAGGTAGTGGCAGATGAAATGGTGGGAGGGTTCAAGAGGGCTTGGGATAGATTCAAGGGGTTGGGAAAAGAGGGTGGAAGCATAACAGAAGGGGGGCAGGGTATTGGGCAGACTATATGGGCCATGGGGCCTTTCTCTGCCGTCACATTTCTGTGTATCTGTGTAAACAGCAATGCTTTGTGTTAAACCCTAAATCCCAAAGGCTCTCACCCAAAAGGGTATTTGTAAATTCCAGCTGGGTGACCTAGTCCATTAAAGGATCTTCCAAACAACTATGAGACAGTGTGATGCAGGGTAAGCCTTTATTCACTCGTGGTTCTCCCAGACATGGGGATTCTCACCCAATACACAGGGGTAATGGCACAGTTACAATGAGTCTCTCTCTGGCTTGTTTCAGTCTCATTCCTTCCTCTCCATAGGCCTCTCATATCAATTGGTGCAAATGGCTGTTTTCTCTGGTTCCAGTCAGGCCTTTCCTGACCGATGCATTCAGCAATTATTTTGTTACACGCACACAGAACACCTCAGCCTATAAAAACTCAATGCAACCTGATCAATACACCACATCCTGGTGTCCAGTCCTTCATGTGGTGCTGGCTGGGCAGCTTCCCAGATCAGCTGGGATCACAGTTTGGCTGTTTATTTATTTTATTTAGTTTTTGTTAACTGGGTAGGTGCACTAGCCATAAAATGACCATTTTCAGGCACGACCTGGGAGAGTACAGCAAAAGGAGAACAGTTGAACAACAGCAACATGGATACAATAATACAAATAGAGGAACAGCACAGCAGTGCTGCAAAAATACAATGGGTAGAAACAACAAAAAATAATGGCAATCATTATACAGATAATGGCAGTAAGATATATAATAAGTGCAGAAACCATGGACCCGACCTGTGGAGAGAAAGGGTTAATAAGATAGTAAGGTTATATAGAGAGAAATGTGAGGAATGTTCAAACATAACAAGAAAGACTGACAGAAGGAAGGTCATGGGTGGTAACTGGCAAAACTACAGTGAATGTTTGGGTTGCAGCACAGAAGACTTTCAAAGGATAGCTACAACGGTCAGCTTCAGTTCCTGCTGAGCTAGCATGTGATTACCTTTATGTTTACAACAGATCTGCTTCTCTTCCCTCCTGTAGATGCAGTCTGCCTCCTCCAGATGCTCTACACAGACACCAGTCTGCTTTCCAGCACAGTCACACACAGACTGACTGAGCTTGTGTATAGACACTACTGTTTATTGGGAAATGTAAGCTTCTGATTGGTCAGTCTGGGCTGTCGATCTCTTTAGTCAGTGCTTGAGGTATATCTCTCGATCCTAGATTAGCCACAAACATGTGCCAGTATTAACTAGGTCCTCCTGTGTCCCAAGAGTGCTTCTGGTCCTTCTGCAGGCTTCTTTTAATTAATTCAGTGATTGATTTAACAGACAGTTTTCTGACCAGGAAAGGCACACTAAGCCAAAGCTCGTTTCTAGCTTTGTCCTGGGAGCACAGGGAGGTTAACTGACTTGCTCAGTGTCACACAGTATGCAAGAGGAAGTTGTGGGTATCAAACCCAGATCTGCTGAATATACCAAACTCATTCACAGCTCATTGCTCTATCATCTAGACTATACAGCCAAAAGTTTGTAGTACTACTCTGCTGAAACCAGAGATTGAATCAGGGTCCTTTAGATATTCAGTCTAACACTCTCCAACTGAACTATTTTGGCCTTTACAGCTGACTAACTGTGGTGCGACTGCTGGCCCTCTGTTCCTGTGGCAGTGGGGGATCAGAATATATGAAATGGCAGTGCCCCTTTCAGTGTGGCTCTGGTCCTCAGAGTCCTTATTTTTACAGGGCTCCTGCCCTTGAATGATTATTCTGTGGCCCCCTTTGCTGTTGTGTGCAATCATGCTTGTGTCCCGTTTGGTTGAGCCCGTGATGGAAAGTCTCTACTGTCATCAATAGCACCAGTGTGCTCTGTCTGTTAGCTACAGTAGAGCCTTTGAAGTACTCAGGAGCCACTTTCACACGGCACTGGATGCGTCAAAGATGACAAGTTCACTCCCCTCTCCAGTCCCTGATGCAGTTCAGACTGAAGCAAAAGCAACCAAGCTAGTGGCTGGTGCCATAGAGCAGGCTCTGAGGAGCCAAAGGTAAACCCTACATGGGGGGAGGGTTACACTTTTGCTGCCCTTCTGAAACAAGGGTAAATAGTTGCAGCCAGTGATATGTACAGTAGCAGTGCTTATCTACCAGAGCACCCTTGAGAAGCCTGCACCCATCTTCAGTCCTCCCCACCCCCCCGGAAATCCTGAATGTTTCCTCGGCTATGGGTGGAAAAGCATTATCTGTTGCTTCTCCCATTCTGTGGAATAGCCTCCCTGCACCTATCTTCTCCCTGGACACTCATGCTATTTTCAAGACCCACCTCAAATTCCGGCTGCTTAGTGAGGCTAGGTGCCGTTGCCCCCTGGTTATCCTCCCCCCTCCTCCCCAACTGCCCTCCACACATGTTAGTGTACTCCCACTAAATTGCACCTACTGTAGGTGTGCTCTCTTGCTATGCACTTAATTCAGGTGTCAAATGTCCTACTGTAAATATGCTGTACTGACTCTCCTAGTTTCTGCTAAATTACATGTAATGTATTTTTTCTATATTCTATCACTGCTGTTTGTAATTTCATCATTGTAATTCATACACCAGTGCTGCCTGTATTCTCACTATTGTAATGTATCCTGTCCACCAGGATGTCTGTATCCTCTCGCATATATTTTCACTGCATTGTACATTCTCTCTCTCTGTGTAATGCCATCTGATGAGGCCCTGGTCGTGCCTGAAAATGGTCTCTAAGATTAGCGCACTCACCCGGTTACTAAAGACTTAAATAAATAAATAAATCTAGCTATATCACAAGAAATCTCATCAAAATGAATGGATTTTACAAACAGAATAATAGATAGAGGACTGTGTGTTACAAGGGTAATTGAGAGGTACCCATTGAGAGGTTCCCATCTCGCCAGAACCTTGAGATGGTATTACACCCCAATAAGAAACAGTCCTCAATCTATTTTTTGTAATATATGAATCCACCCAAAAAATGCATCTTTTTTACTTGTGTGTAATACCATCTCAAGCTTCAGCCGTGCAACCACTAAGGTGAATACTATTTCTAACCACTCTGTCTCAGGTTCACATTGCATCTGGTTGTCAGCGTTAGTAGCAAGTCCTGCATTTAGTTTATTTATTTATTGAATATAATCAGAATTACAATCCTTTGAGTCACAGACTCTTTTGCAAAGGCTCCACATCGGTTACAGGGGGTGGAGGGTAAACAAATACAGAAGAAACATACATAAACAAGCAGTATTCACATAACAGTACTGGCAGTGCAGTCCAGGCTTTAACTTAGTTAACCGGTGACAGTAGTAGGCAGCATTCTGGGTATCACTTGACAGAGAACGTGAAGGATGCTGATTCATGGGATCTAGAGAGACCCTGTGTCGGTAGCTGGAGGGTTTAGGAGCACAAGAGTTGGGCAGTGTTAGCCACAGTCACATAAAGCAGATTCAAGAAGTTGAGCTTTGAGGCCTGTTTTGAAAAAGGAGATGCTATGGGTCAGAGAGAGCGGGGGTGGTAACGTATTGAGCCAAAGCGGGGCACGGTAGTGGAAGGATTTTTGCCCAAGGGATGTTCTACAATGGGGGACCAGAAATGAGGAGTTTGTTGCAGAGGTGGAGAGTGAAGGCAGGATCAACCAGATAATCATTTAAACGTAGAAGAAAAATTAAAAAAAAACTAAATAAAACTGATAGCCCCGAGAGTATAAATGCTGCAAAATTCATTCGCTAAGCAAGACTCAGCCGGCATGCTTTCCAGACTGTTCTGCCTACCCACAGATGAGCACTGACCAATCATAGAGGATGCTTTGTGATTTTTCACGTCACGTCCCAAGCAGCTACAATGGGCACTATAGTAACCAGCTCTACAGTGTGCTGACATATGGTATGGGATAGAGCTAGTAAAAAACATGTCTTTCTATGATAAAAAATACCACCAACAGCTTAATTTGGTTCAAGGTCAGCTGGCATTCATCTGTATCCCCCTCTCCTGGGTCATACCTGAAAATAGGTAGAATTAGTCTAGTGCACTTACCCGGTCAACAAAAACTAATTAAAAAATACTATCATTCAGAGCTCCCAACGATAGTATTATGGGATCTGAATGATAGTATGTCAGCAGTGCAACAATGGTATTATCACTTTTGAGCAGTGGTATTACTGGGATTTTTTTGTATGCTTTTGAATCATATTATTTTTATGTATCTGTATATTACAAATAGAATAATGGATAGCTTACTGTGCATTACAAGGGAATAATTCCATCGAGAGGTTCTGGGGACGTAGGAACCTCGAGAGCGTAAGCCGAGAGGCACTCACATCCCCAGAACCCCGAGATGGAATTTATTCCTTGTAACGCATAGTAAGCTATAAGTTATTTTTTTTAATATATGGATGCAATTTTTATTTGTTTATTTTGCGACTGGTAGGTGGCTGTTTCAGTGAAGGGCTCTCGGTCCTGGCCAACCACCGAGCTAGCTTGCTGCTGCTCTCAGACCACCCCGCCCGCCTTCATCTTGCCGTATGAGAAGAACTGGTAGGCAGTCCTACCTTTTCCTTTTGTTGGGCTCTGCTCTGCATTCCCCTTTGTGTAGGAGAAAGAAAAAAAATGCCGAAGAAATGTACAGAGGCAGTGCAGTCTCGCTAAGCGAGAGAGCGAGCCGCCATGTTTTTAAAATTGTTCTGCCTGCCCACACACGAAAAGCGCCAATCAGAAGGCATGCTTAGGACGACGGGGGACAGAAGGTTTTAGGGCGCTTTTGCTATTGTTTATAGTTGTGGGATAATACTATCGCTCAGGAGTGAACGATAGTATTATCACATTCGAACGATGGTATTATCACTGTCTAACAGTGGTATTACCATTGAGGGATCGATGGTATTACCGAAGTTTTTTTTGAATGCTTTACAATACTATTATTTTCGAGATCCATATATTAAAATATAATATCTAGCTATACCTAGACATACTGTACTGCAACACTTCATTGGCTGCTACTGTAACAGTGACCCTCCACCAGTTCTCAAGAGTATCTATTCGTGAAATGTTCCAGCTATGATTTCTGTTATTTCATTATGTAATTCCTTGACCACTAGTTATTAACCTTACATAGATACATAGACAGTGTCGGCAGATAAGGGCCTATGGCCCACCCAGTCTGCCCATTTAAGTTTGTAAGTTCAGTTTATGTTTTCCAGGAAGTCTGTTGCCCCTTACCCCTGACCTCCAGAATTCCTTTATGTCTATCCCATGCATTCTTAAAACCCGTGATTGTTTCAGCCCCCACCACTTCCTCTGGCAGGGTGTTCCACTTGTCCACCACCCGTTCTGTGAAGAAATTCTTCCTCACGTTTCCTCTGAATCGCCCTCCTCCAACTTCATCCCATGCCCTCTAGTCCTGGAACATCTTTTCGCTTAAAAATAGTGCATTCCTGCACCCTGTTCCTCCCTGTAAGATACTTGTATGTGTCTATCATAGCCCCTCTCTCCTCCTCTCCTCCAGGAAGTACATGTTCAGTGCCTTCAACCTGTCCTCATAGGACTTGGATGCAATCCATGCACCATCTTTGTTGCTCCCTCTGAACCTTCTCACCCTGTCTATGTCCTTACGTAGGTAAGGTCTCCAGAACTGCACAGTGTACTCCAGGTGTGGCTTCACTAGTGTCTTGTATAGTGGAATTATGACCTCCCTTTTCCTGCTGGTGATGCCCCTGCCTATGCATCCCAGCATCCTATTTGCTTTACCTGCTGCCTTGTCACACTGTTTCCCTGCCTTGAGGTCATCAGAGATGATAACTCCAAGATCCCTTTCCTGCTTGGTGCATGCTATATCCTCACCCCCCAACTGATATATTGTGCCTTAATTTTGACAAAGTGCTTTGCTGCCATGCAGACCTCTCCACTGGCAGCTCTACCCTCTTCATCTCCTTGGTAAGTACAGAAGAAAGCATTCATGCAGCCATTTTGCAATTTTAGCATCCTTTTTCATTCCTCCACTGCTGGGTTCTACTTTTAGTGACTGCACACCCCCTTTAATCATCTTTGCCCTCTAATGTAATCTTTTTTATTTGGTTTCTGTGCAGCTCTCCAAACCAAATGCTTACACTCAAGTCTCAAACTCAGTGCAGTGCATCCTGGGTATGAAAATCTTTGTTCAAGGCAGGCTAACAATGCTACACCAGACCAAATATTGCCTTCAAGACAGGCTTTTTACATCTGAACCAGTGAAGGCTGAGAATGGCAAACTGCAGACTTGTGTTTCATCCTGCTTGGACTCTTCTTTGCAGTCATTGTCCCAGCCAAGTACCCAATCAGCCCTAGCAGAAATCAGACATTTAGTACACTTGGAGGTAGCATAATGAAGCCAGCCTCTCTCTTCACCCAACTCGAGGCCAGTTACTAGAGAGCACTCGAAGGGTTAAGCCTGACACTGAGAGATGTTCTCTTGTGGGCTCCCACTTGGAGACACTCACATTATACTCAGCCAGCAGCAGGAAATTAATATTCATGGCCCTGCCCTTCCCCCTTTACACTGTTAGAGGGTTAGGCAAGGGGTGTGTTTAGTTTTTGTGAGTGAAACAGTAGCAGGAGAGTAAATCACCCCAGCTGCAACTAAGTCAAAGGGACATGTGGCTTCAGGGATGGTGGCAGGCTTCCTGGCTTCTGCAGGCACTTGTCCCCACTGATGAGATCTCCAGAGGCATGGAACCTAGTTGGGGTCCTGTATAGGAAGAACAACCCCAGACAGAGCTCAAGGCAAGCTGCATCCAGTGTCCAACCTTGAAGCGGAACAGAAGATCTCAACCTGGTGGCACAAAGGAAGTAGTGGAGGTCCACCCAAGGGAGGTTGCTGGAATCTGTGAGGATCCACTCCCATCATCTGTTCGCAAGGGTTTCAATAGATTCCTCCCTTTCTTTGGATCGATCTGAGACTTGGCTGGAGCAGGCAACCCTCACATAAGGCTCCCATCCATCCTCATCATTCTCAGTCTCTCAAATCTCCTTCATTAATCAGTAGTATTCGGGAGGGTTAGCATTCCTGTCCTGAAACATCAATTTTAGCATGAGCACACTAGAGTAATGGACAGATTTCGGAACATGCTCCAGCCAGACTTGATTCAGTTCACTAGCTGAAACTCCCCATTTCCTATGGGCCCTCTGCAAGGCCCATTCAATTCAGGTGACAAAAGCAAACAACTTTTCATTTTTCCATTGTTTAGCAGACTTGAACTTCCACATTAAGTCTTCCCCAGATGCTGTGCTGCCAAACACCCCTTCTAAGGCAGAGAGGTACTCAGCTGCAGTAGTTTCTGGGTTGGTGGATCGGAGAAATCAGATAGCTTCCAGTGCAGGGTCCCTTTAGCTTTCTATATGACCCTTTTCTCTTCTCCCCCTCTGAATATTGCCACTCTTGGACCAGTGGAGTAGCATAGTCCATCCATGTTTCTAAGTCATCCTCCCCCCCACTGGTATAGGAACTGCACCAGAGAACAGTCTGAGCCTGCGACAGGAGTCCAGATATACAGAAGGTATCACAATGGGGAAGCCCACAACAGGGGATGCCCTGGGAGTATACGGAGAGTCCGGAGAAGACTGTATGGGAGTGCTCATATCTGAAATGTCCAAAACCTTTAACAATTCCTTGGCCATCTGGCCTTCAGTAGCCAACAGCCTTAACAACTTGTCCTTGAACCCCTCCACCCCCGGAGGACCCCCCCCCCAGGGGAAGATGGGTCACTATGCAAATGAATAACTCTCCACCCCTTCTGGGACCTTTCGGGCATGATAACAGGGGGTACCTTTTCAGGGTCTATAGGGAAGCTACAAGAAAGGAGGGCCACCAAGGTTTGATCGAATAGATCTGGGTCCTGCCCCCGTACTTCAACCTTCCCCACAGTTTCTTCAATCGTGTTATTAGTGGTTCCCAGAGGGATATCAAGTAGCAATATGGCATGTCGGGAGTCTACCCCCCCTCAGCCTCACTCACCCCATCATATGGTGCTTTTGGGGAGCAATTTTCCATTTGGGCATAGTAAGCATCTCCATTTCAGTTTCTGTCTCAATTTTACACTGGGCTGTAATTCCCACTTCTGACCACTAGAGGGTACAAATCCTAACAATGCCTCCAAGATGTAACCCCTAGGTGGCACTATCCTACGGGCTACTACCCCTGCCTGCGTGACTTTGCATAGGTTGAGGCTCCTGAGTTTGGTGAACGGGCACCTCCACCTGGAGGAATGGTATTAGGGTAGCATAGCTGCTTTTGGTATAGCCCTCCAGAATGCTATAACCACCCACCAACCCTTCTAGTGGCCTAGACAGTTTAGCAACTGAACATTCACATTTACCATATGACAGTAATAATATGCTCACACTCTTTGCACTTACCACCAGGGCTGGATCTTCTGCAACTGCCCTGGAGACCCCCTGGAAAATAAGACCTGTGATGCAACAATACCATAATACAGCAATAACCCAGCCAATAAGATACACACTAGCCAGGTTAAACATGAAAACCAATAATTTGGTTTATTCAGGGGAAGTGAACAAGGTTGGGGTGTAAATCTAGCAAGTGATTGATATCTCTGATTTGATTCAGGTGGCTTTCAGCATGCAGTGTAAATCCATTTGACACGGTCCCACAACCCTGGGTACCCAATATGTTGAACAGGCTAGCCTAAAGCATTGCCCGGGGTAGGCCGGCATTGCAGCTGTTGTTGGGGCCCTTAGGCTGGAAAACAATTAACATGTACTCAACCTAAATATTTTTAATCGGAGCTGGATGGTTTGGTCCATTACAATAAACCCAAAACAAGAAAATCAGATGGCACACAGTGATTGCAGCTGATGTTGCAGGTAGCTACCCTGTTTTGTACTCATGCTACCCAGACCAGAATGCAGGACAGGTGAGATGATAACCTCATGATGTTGTACTGGATTGCCAGGGGAAGCAGAGCCTACACGACTCACCTCCTGGTGGTCGCTACCTGTTCGGTGGTGTTGAGCAGGGGGCTTAATCCCCAAGCGGGTCTTTCACCGAGAATGCCTCTGAATCAGGAGCAGCAGCCTAGGCTGAGATGACAGGGCCCAGGCAGAACAGACAGTTTGGATAAAGTCCGTGGTGAAGCATTGAAAAAGCATCCAGCAGGCAACAGAATTTGCTGTGGGGAACCAAACTGCAACCTACAAAACACATTCAGCACATCTATAATACTTAGCTTATTTAGCCACAGTTCAGATAAAGTCCATTTTCCAATCACAGCTTCACTGCACAAATCTTTCCATCTGAGGCTCACTTCTGGCATCTGGCAGGCCGATCGCTTCTGGAGCAAGTCTTTGGTTCACTCACAATCAGCAATTATACACTCTTCTCTCTCCCAAGGCAGTTCTCAACCAGCAATCGGAAAAACTCAGAATTTCACACACAAGGTAATACTCCAAGCTGAAAATGTGACAGACAGGCCAGCAGAGCCTTCCTGCTGATTCTCCTAGGCTCCTATCAGGAGCAGCTGCTAGAAGGCTCAAGCTGTTCACTCTCCAAACTCCAACTCTCAACTGACACTCTGCTTCAGCAGTTCTGGGGATTTCCCAGTAGTCCAAAAAGTTTGGTTGGCTGAGGGAACTGTCTGTCATAGAAAGGGCTCCCCCTCCAGGTCCATTTAGGTGCCAAGCCCTTAAAACTACAAATATTACATAATTTCAATCCCACAAGACCTCTGGGGACAGTCTCCATTTTAGATCCCCTGAGGTTCGATTGGTCCAACACTGGAAGTTCCAGAACCAAAATGGTGGCTCTATTTCAAAAGCTCAAGCTGCAAACAAAAGCAGGATAGACAAACTCCTCTACTATTATTATTATAACAGATAAACAGTAAATAATCACTTTCTCTAACAGAGCTCCCTCTGCGCAAATAGCGACTGCAGAATGGAGCAGAATAACGGACTGTCGGACTGGTCGCAAGTCTTAAATCACTCGGACCCAATCCAGACTGATTTTCTAACACCACATAAGTATTCTCTTAAAGAGACAGGCACAGAGGCTTACTACAGCACTGTCATGTAGACAAATAAAGTTACTGTAGACTGGACACATCCTGACAGTGGGCACTTTAGGAGCCCAGGAAGACACTATAGGAAACCTCCATTTGTAGGGGGGGTTACATCTAGGTGGTGGAAGTCTGCTATAGTATTCAGTGGAGAAAGATGACAGAAGAGCAGGGACTTTTATACAGCTGTGGGCCTTTGCCCAATTTAATCGCTGTGTGGCCTAACAACAAAGAATATGCTCCCCTGTCTGTCACCTGAAACAGCAACTTTACCAAACCAAAACAAACATTGGGGCCTTAGGATGTCTTCTAAACCAAAATACAAAACAAAAACATATGAGCCTTTCTCAAAAAAAAATGCCACTTGGCTCAGCAATTCCATTGGCCTGCTGTGAAATAAATTATGAGAACTTTAAAGGTCAAAGTTGGTGAGTGAGACAGATGCATGATGAACACAAGGGTCTCTCCAGGTACGGTAAGAGGGAGATTTATAGGTTGAAGAGTAAACTAAGATGGCATAAAACCCTCAAGGAGTCCCCCCCCCCCAGCAGTGTCTAGCTAACACTAACTAAGTGAGTCTGTGCCGGTAATGGAACTCAAAAGGTGCTCAGCTCAGCCCCAGCCCATCCCACCTGACACTGGCTTCCAGTAACAAAATGAGCTTGTACAAGCCAGTGGTATTTCTGCAGTCGAAAGCAGGGCAGTGGGACATCTAAAGGGCTGTGGAGAAAATAGATAATGGGCTTGAACTGCTTGACTGCAAGCTGACTTAAAAGTTGGGACATTAAGAGTCTGCATTTACAGCAGCCATAGTTGTTCCTTAAACCCCTGCCACAGCCAATCAGCGAGCAAAGGACTTTTCAGAGGGACTCTTGTGACTGCAAAGAGACTTTTGGGAGGAAAGGCAAGGACAATTCTTGGCATCCAAACTGCCAGCCAATAGTGCATTGAGTAAGCCCAGTGAATATAATTGTTTCACTTTGACAACTGCTTCAGCCAATCAGGAGCTGCTCTGAGCTCCCCAAACTTAGAGGACAGAGACTGTTCAGTTCAGCTCAGCAGGAGCCCCTCCTGGAAGGGAGGATCCAGTCCCTTGCTACAAGATGTTACTGCAAAAGAATGAAGAAGGCCTGCCTGGGGGCTTGCCAGCCACCTGCCCCAGGGGCCTACTGTATATTATGCCTTCAATGTTTGGGAGAAATTTGCCCAGAATGGGAGTGTTAATCTGCTGTTCTTGCTGCAAGAAAGCAGCATGAGACATTCCTGAGAGGAAGCCTGCTGTGATCTTCAAGGAAAGAAGACTTGCCTATATGGCTAGTGGGGTCACTAGCCCAGGAGGTGCTCTACATTGCTTTGCGTTGCCTTACAAAGGATAAAAGTACTGCATCTACAGACTGAAAGTGTCACTTGCTGACCAGTGTTAGTCATCAACTGGGAATTTCCCAAGGGAAGGGAAACTGGCCCAAGATGCCTGAAGAAAGTATAGAGGCCTACTTGGAGGTTTGCACAGCCAGAGAGTCAAGGACCCCCTTAGGAAGCCAATGAGGTGACGCGCAGGGGTTACAGTGGTGGCTAGCACAGTAGACCAGATAGGTTGTCTTGCGATTAAAATCTTTCAAATTCATTGCATATGGTAGTGAAGTTTGAGCACTTTATTCAAAGCACTTTAACAAGCATTTAAAAAGCACAAATTTGTTACCAATGTGATATATGTGAACAAAAAATAAATGTTAAAAGGTTACAGTGCATCATAATGCTTATGTTGTTTGTGTTTTGAAAACTTACAAACAGCTACCAGCAAACCTACCCAGATGTATTTGCTCACCATTCTCTCTACATAGTAATATGGGCATTCTTTATAGAGTCAAAAAGCTATGGCTCTGTTTTTTGTTTTGAGCAAACCTGTAATTTTGGCATAGTGCAGGTTCTCTCTTTTTTCTGCTTTTTAGGGAGCCAAGGAGAGCCTACCTAATGTGTTCTGTGGATGGAACATGAAGTGAGAAGGATTCACTTACCTGAAGTCTGTACCTGTAAAATGAGATCTGCTCTTAAGTCTGAACCAGTAAGTGAGAAGACTCGTTCTTCTGTGTCAGTCTAAGCCTTGGGGTGAAAAGATGTGCCCCTGTCTTCTGTTTAAAGCCTGAATTTGAGAGACTGTTTCCTGCTGGCATTCAGTGGGGAATCCAGGGACTTTCTTCTGATTGAAAGAGCCACGGCTGCTTTGCTGGCAGTGTAGCTTAATGCCATTTGTAGCCGAATGTGACGGAATACCTGAGAGAGAAAGAGACTGCCATTTGAGGTCAGTTTGGGAAATCAGCCTGGTAGTATCACTGCTAGGCCCTGCCATTGTGTCTGCCCCTGAAGGGCCAGGACTAGACGTGGGGGTTGAGGCGTGCCGGCCCAGGTCCCTAGTGCTGGCTCGTTCCAGTTTGTGACTTCAGCATTAAGAGGATGACCAACGCTAGAGGTGCTGAGAAATTTCCAACCAGTTAAATCTACAAGAGCCTGCTGCAAGAAAGAGGGCCATGCTTCAAGAAAGAGGGCCATGCTGCAAGAAAGAGGGCTATGCTGCAAGAAAGAGGGCCAATGTGTTTCAAGAAAGAGGGCCATGCTGCAAGAAAGAGGGCCATGCTGCAAGAAAGAGAGCCAATGTGCTTCAAGAAAGAGGGCCATGCTGCAAGAAAGAGGGTCAATGTGCTTCAAGAAAGAGGGCCACGCTGCAAGAAAGAGGGCCAATGTGCTTCAAGAAAGAGGGCCATGCTGCAAGAAAGAGGGCCATGCTGCAAGAAAGAGGGCCAATGTGTTTCAAGAAAGAGGGCCATGCTGCAAGAAAGAGGGCCAATGTGCTTCAAGAAAGAGGGCCATGCTGCAAGAAAGAGGGCCAATGTGCTTCAAGAAAGAGGGCCATACTGCAAGAAAGAGGGCCATGCTGCAAGAAAGAGGGCCAATGTGCTTCAAGAAAGAGGGCCATGCTGCAAGAAAGAGGGCCATGCTGCAAGAAAGAGGGCCAATGTGCTTCAAGAAAGAGGGCCATGCTGCAAGAAAGAGGGCCATGCTACAAGAAAGAGGGCCAATGTGCTTCAAGAAAGAGGGCCATGCTGCAAGCCCTTGCTGCTCACCTCAGCAGTTTGAGAGCCTACTGATTTCGACCACCCCATATCTACAGTCTGAGGTTCATCCACTGTATATGTCAAGAGAATGCAAAACCATGAGTAAAACAGGGATTGTCCTGCATCTGGGGAACTGTAAATAGTTACCATAAATGGTTGCCAAGTTTCCAAAGCTAAAAATAGTTGCCATCAAGTTCTGAATTTAACAGTTCAGCACAAAGGTTCACGTTTAACTAAATTGCTGCTTCCACAATCTAAAAAAATGGAAAGGATGAATTTAAATTGTTGTCTAAGTGCACAAACGCTAGCCAAGCAGTTGCAATGCATCAGGCCTGCAACACTTAAATGGGTGGGTACCCAGGGACAGAGTGTCAGGGCTCCTATCTAATTGACTGGGGAACTAGTACCAGCTGGTGTGTGATTATTGGGCCCAAACAGTTAGATAGAACGCATTAATCCGAATTATGTGCTGGTGGGAGGCAGGCACTGAGAATGTGTTTTGGTTTAAAGCCAAAGTGATTGATTGATGTTTTGCCAATTAACAAATGCCCGTTCAAAATGTTGCTTAACCACCACATCCATTTTCCCTATTCCTGTTCCTAGCCCTACCGTCTTGTAAATAAACTGTTGCAAAATGTATCATAAGCATATTATTATTAGTTTATGTCAACAATTACCAGTTATTGAAAATATGTGTTTTGGTTTATGGCAATCCGTGTGTGGGATGACTGTAAGAGGAAGTGGGTAGGTACAGCATCCCAGGGGATTGTACTGCCAAATATCTGGCCCACTTTGTATTTTAACACTGGGTGGAGGCACAGTGCTATTTTATTATTATCCTTGGGAAAGAACCCCTTTACCACCAGGAATAGGACCAAGGCCCTTCAACCCTGGTCAAGCCTGCAAGGCAGGGGTAGTCCATTGGTATACAGCACTTGGGTTATATAAGTAATAAAAAAGAAAAAAAAAGGAACAAAAAAGAAACAAAAAATAATACTCAAATTACGGCCAGCAGTAATAACATCTTCTCCCATCGGGCATTCCAGCCATACGGTCCTGCTCACTGGCCGGCCGCCACAAGCTGCTGAAAGATCCTTCCAGTCGGGCATTCCACCCATACAGACCTGCTCCATGGCTGGCAACCGCAAGCTGCTGAAGGAACCCCTCCTCCCATCGGGCATTCCACCCATACAGACCTGCTCCCCGGCTGGCCACCACAAGCTACTGAAGGATCCTTCCCTCCCAATGGGCATTCTGCCCCTTATGGATCTGCTCCCTGGCCAGCTGCCGCAAGCTGCTGAAGGATCACTCCCTCCCGTCAGGCATTCTACCCATAAAGACCTCCTCCCCGGCCGTCCGCAAGCTGCTGAAGGATCCCTCCCTTCCGTCGGGCATTCTGCCCATATAGACCTGCTCCCCGGCCAGCTGCAAGCTGCTGAAGCATCCCTTCCTCCCATCGGGCATTCCACCCATATGGACCTGCTCCCTGGCCGGTCGCCATAAGCTGCTGAAGGATCCCTCCCTCCCGTTGAACATTCCGCCCATAAGGACCTGCTCCTCGGCCAGCCACCACAAGCTGCTGAAGGATCCTTCCCTCCCATCGGGCATTCTGCCCATACAGACCTGCATCCCAGCTGGCCGCAAGCTGCTGAAGCATCCCTCCCTCCCGTCGGGTATTCCACCAATATGGACCTGCTCCCTGGCTGGTCGCCGTAAGCTGCTGATGGATCCCTTCCTCCCGTTGAACATTCTACCCATACGGACCTGCTCCCCGGCACACCACCACAAGCTGCTGAAGGATCCCTCCATCCCATCGGGCATTCCCCCTAATACAGACCTGCTTCCCGGCCAGTCACCGCAAGCTGCTGAAGGATCTCTCCCTCCCATTGAGCATTCAGCCCATCCGGACCAGCTCCCCTGCCAGCCGCCGCAAGTTGCTGAAGGTTCTCTCCTGCAGGCATTCCGCCCATACGGACCTGCTCCCTGGCTGGCTGCTGCAAGCTGCTGAAGGTATGGACATTGGTAACTGCGGTGCCTTTGTTAGCGTTTTTCAAATTTGGCACCTTTTTCTGTCGAGCCCTTCAGACTCACCCGGTGCTCCTATTCCAATGGACTGTCTGTCTCCTTTGCTCCACTAGCATTTTAAAGTCTTCAGCTAGTGTTAAATGAAATCTGGGAAGAGTGCAGCTTAGTTGTTGCTGTTAAACCTGAGAGTGGTGTAGCTTAAGGGGACACTGTCAGCTTTGCCCCTTCATTTTTGGCCAAACGTAAACAGTGTGCCACTTGGCACACATCCATCACATGCAGGCTGCAGAACATCACTATATATGCCAAATGTAATGATTTGTTATCATTTTTATACATTTTAATGAAGTAACTTCCCAGTCGGGTCCACATTAAGTCCTCTGCATACCGAAAGCACATCCAGGCTGGGGCCACGCGTCTGCCACGAGCGCAGCCCCGAATTACGATTTTTTCAGACTCAGCTTGCAGCTACACATTGCGTGGGTCCCTTACCCTATTCTAAAATGCTCCATCTATGAGCGACTGCAAAACGAGCACTGGGAGTACAGTAATTAATTTTTGTACATCGCAGCCCAAATCCCGTGCATGCGTACTAACAGCATGCTCTTGCGCATGCATGAGATCTTTGGTTATGCCTCTGGTGTGCATGCACCAGATTTGAGCTGCGATATACAAAAATTAATTACTGTACTCCCAGTGCTCATTTTGCAGTCACTCATAGATGGAGCAAACTGAGAGGGCTACTACTCCTGCCCATGTGGCTAGTGAACAGGTTGAGGGGCCTGGGTCCTATGACGGGGTGCCTCCATTTTTATAAGCTGAAAATTTGGGGAGAAAGGTGTCACTTGGCATGGTGACTAGGTTTGACTACTCTGCACAGGGGCACCCAAAGTAATCCAGAGACTAGAAGCAACAACATAATGTCCAATACCAGGAGATGGGATTCTAAAGTGTGGCTTTATTCAACAACACTGAATGAAAAGCATAGATGGGCCCCCAAGGGGCTACACTCCGTGAAATGCAGATACAGTGATGACACAGACACAATCCATTCTTGAATCCTAAACTTCCATATGTCATGGACTCTTTAACTGCTGGCACTCTACCACCCTCTACTCCATCCCAACGTCTGGGCACCCTCTTCAGGCACTGGCCAATACCTGACAGAAAGGTAATTGGTGTTTCAAAGTGAATCCGTAGAGGTGAGCCCTGTTACGCCAGGTTGGTGGTCTCCCACCTTTTGTTCCATAGACCCATACCCGGCCATTCCTTTGTTTACACACACACACACATCCTTGGCAACTGTAGTGCAGACTGTACATGGCTTTGTAATGCAGTAACTGTCTTTCTCTGAAGACCCCCCCACATACATCAGTCATTACATCTCACTGTTCCATAAGCCCTGGACTTGGCATCCTGACTGACCCACAGCCACAGAGACTTATTTACTCACTGTTTTGGTGAATGACACTGGCCTTTTGTCAAAGCTTCATCACCCTCCACTTTGCAGGTGTCCAAAAACTCTGAAGGGATCTCTATTCCACAAAAACTGTAGTACCCCAGCACTCTCTATCAGGCAGCTTCTTCCTTTCCCAGGCCAGGGCGTTGCCCCTGGGAGTTGGTTCTTTGTGTCTCTCCTATGGTGGAAGCACACACCCTACGGTAGTTCTGTGTAAGAGCTGAGGGCAGTGGGGCCTGCCCCCTGTAGGGCACCCCTCCCTCCACTGCACTGCAGGATCTACATCCTCAAGTTCTCTCTCTCTTGAGCCTACTTCAGACTTCAACAGACTGACTCAGACTGCAGACTAGACTGTTGACTTCAAGGATCAACTCTAGACTGACTTTGAAATTCCCCAACATTCTACCTAACTCCCAACTGCAACAGTCCATTGTGGCTTATGCTGCTGCAGAATTCTAAATGATGTCACAGCCCCAGCTCAGCAGAGACTGAAAACAGAGCAAGACATAGTGAAATCCATTTAACTGGTGTTTCACTAGCTGCCTGTCCCTGCCTGCCACTAGATCTAACTAGGGGTTCTAGTAACCCCGGGTAACGGGGGTAACATAAGTACATGATTCACGTACTGTATGTTAACAGTAATATTAAATATATGTAAAGGCTGGCTGCTCTTGACTCCTGCCAGCAAACGGTCAAGATTATTGTCCACCCCATCTTGACCATCCTATCGGCTCTGACATGATTTCTGTCCTCCTCCACTCGAAATCATACTTGACCTCTGTCCACCCCTATTCTACATCTAATTTATACCACTGTCTTCTTCCAAGTCCCTACACCATACTCCTTCATCTCTCATTAATTCATAACCATAACCCACAATCATGGGTAACTTAGGCTGGCCAGTTACCCTGCCCTGCCTCATATTCTTCTGCTGGGCAGACCATCTTATTGCTATATCTTTAAAGCACTCCCCTAGGGATAGTAATCGTCCTCCACCATGTCACATTACTACGGATCCTTTAAGCGTGTACATACTTATCACATGTCTACCTAGGCCAGGCGCAGCACTCCTTGGACTCTGGTTTCACAAATGGCTGCATGTATCTAACTTTCCAGCCATTCTCAGTATGCAACTTCTCCATACTTCGTTCTGGATTCTCATATTTGTTCTCTTCCTCTTAGTCTGTGCGGGGGATATTGAGCTCAATCCTGGACCCTCATGCTTCACCTCTATCCACCTCACTCCAATTGGTGCCCAACCCCCCCTCCCAAAGGTCTGAAAATAGCACATATGAATAAATGAAGTCCCCATGCCAAACTAGAAGTCTGGGTTACTCAGAAGACTCCAGACGTTCTATGCATCTCAGAATCTTGGCTTAAGTCTGCTATCAAGCAACACGAGGTAGCATTACCTGGCTATAACTGCTTCAGGAAAGATAGGTTGGGCAAAAAGGTTGATGGTGTTCTTTTTTTTTTTGGTGCCGCCTGTCCCATATTATCAGCCCTACCTCCCAGACCCACCCACCCCCAATAACCGATCCCCAATTTGCCCTGGCTTATCCTCCAAGGTGGGTCTGCAGGTCTAGGTTATCAGCTGCATCGCCATGTCTGGCAGGGCTCCCTAGGATTACCCCCCCAGGTGGGGCCACGGGGTGAGCCATGCAGCAGAACATGGTCTCGGTCAGGGTCAGGTACTTTGAGGGGCTGCAGTACCAGGAGGCAGTGTCATCTCTGAGACAGGCAGCATTTTGGGGGATACTAATCCCCTCAGTAGATGGGATGTGCAATGATGTCAATGGGAAGAACCAAACATCCATCCCGCCTCCTCATGTATCAGGTGCCAGTTGCATCGGATCCCCCAGCCTCCATCAGGGTCCGTACTTTTGCACTGGACACTCGCTCACCCCCTCCCCCAGGAGGAGGAGGAGAGCAGTCCATGGGATGCTCAATCCTCCCTCCCTTGACCAGCTGTCTGATGGCCCAAGTCTGGATTTTAACCCAGGTCGCCAGTGTCGCAGGTGAAACTCCTACTCCTGTGCCAATGAGACGTCCAGGGTAGTGGTGTTCTTATGTATACTCAGTTTAATTTGGATGCCACCAAACTGCCTGTGCCTGACACTGGGTCCCCTGCCACAGAATCCCTATTTCTTTCTCTGACTCTTGGCAATGTCAAAAAGCTAATTGTGGGATGTGTCTACCTGCCCCCCAAAAAAGCTTCCATCTGTCTCTCCCCTTTCATTACCTCTCTTGCCAATCTCCCTCATCATGACCATGTATTTTGAGGTGACTTTAATACTGATTGGCTAAACCCCTCCACTGACAAGGTGCATGCATCTTTTGCAGATTCTAACCTGGTTCAGCTCATCCATGACCCCACATGTATTAATACTAAGTCTGGAAAACACACTGTTCTTGATTGGGTAATCACTAACTGTCCCCTTAAGGTTAAATCCATGGGAGTTCTTTCAGATAGCATCAGTGACCATTCTCCTACTTTCTGCATCTGGAGAAACAACTTCCCCACCCCCCTCCTAAGATCACCCTGATCCGGGATATGTCCAGATTTGGCACTAGTAGCTTCCTTTCCTCTATCAATGATGCTGACTGGGGCCCAACTGACGCTCTCCCTGACATTAACAAAGCCCTGGATTTCTTTATAACCACCTTCACCAGAATAGTTGATAGTCATGCACCCCTGAAAAGGTCACGGCACTTACCCAGGGCATAATGAAAAAATTCAGTTCCACGTCCATATGAGTTCAACTCAATGTTCCATTTATTTTATGACTGCAAGCAGTAAAAAGACGACCATCCTGAGCCAGGGAAAACAAAAAGTGTTCTAACGTTTCAACTCTTTTGAGTATTTATCAAAGAGGCTGCCACCATATGGCGAGTCACTTATATAGCATTTAAAATCAATCACATGGTGCAAGAATTTTCAAATCATTTAAAGTGCCAGTGCTTAAATTATTGATAATAAATAATTATTTTATATTATTTTTTACAACACCATAAATATACAAAAGCCACTAAAATGTGCAACAACAGTCAAAAAAGTGCATAGCTATTTTCAATCCTTCCACCAACTGGAGACATATTTAAAAGCTCTCTACAATATTTACTTGCCCTAAACATTTGTTTATCTAGCTTACCAGGCTTATCTAACATGGCCACCAGGCTGGGCGAGCTGTGAGCTGTGTGTGCTGCAATCGCGTGTATCTGCAGCATTTTCTTTTTAGTAGTATCCTGTTTTAAGGTTTCGTTTTGTTTAACGTGTTATTTTTGAGTCATTTGAAACAAACGATTCAGAAGTATAGAATAGTTAGCTAGGGACGATAAAGTTGAGGTAGTAAGTACGTTGAGCGTTTTTTGGGGATTTGTTAATACAACTCCAGAGTGTGTTTTCGGAGTTGTGCAATGTTTTTTCAACACTGCTTAGAGTAGGACCTGTGTACACAAGACAACTGGATTTATGGATTTTTGCTTCTCATTCTGACCTGTGGAGTGGCGAGATGATCTACAGGAGGTGCTACCTGCGAGTCTTGGAGAGGGTTCTGCTGAAGGAAGCTTTCTGCCTGAAGAGTTGTGCTGTGTGGTGCTCGGAGTTGGCTGTTCCAGACCGTCTCCCTATTGCCCGGATTGTTTTTGAATTTTTCCCTCCATGGAGAATAGGAGGTACCGTTGGCTTAGGACTGGCTGTTTATGGGGTCTGCTGTTGGCGTGGAGGAGGGGGTCCAGCTTTGCTCCACTAAGCTTAGCTGCCGGATCCATCTCTGTGTGGGAGTTGGGGGTTGAGTCAGCCGGAGAGTCGACTGATTTGCTCTGGGTGTTCCTAGGTCATCAGGGAGTTGGCTGGTGGGCCGACTCTAGCTGTGGGCTGAAGCTACAGTGGGGTAATATTTTGGGCAGTGGTTTCTCAGGGCAGAGTTTTTTGGGCCCCCTGCCATCCTTTAGGTGGCCTGGGACTTTAGATTTTATGAAGAAGATTTGTCCTGGAAACTCTGTGCTGGCTTGATCCTGGATACGGTCAGATCTCCCTTTTTTCACTACTTGATGACTTGATGCTCACATTATATCCTTGTAGGCAGTGATAGTATTTGGTTATTTACCTTATTTACAATAATGTTGTTGTTCTTCCCGCCGATGTGAGAGGTAATGCAGACAGAATCGCATTTGGACATATGGTAATTTATCAGGTAGTGAGAGTACCTGGTTACCTATTTTTCAATAACTCTGTGGTCCTACTCTGCCTGTGTGAGAGGCAGTGCAGATGGAATGCTCCTGGACTTACTGTACCTTCTCAAGCAGTGAGATTGTCTGGCTAACTATTTTTTCCATAATAAGTTTGTGGTCCTACTTGCTTATGTGAGAGGTTGAGCAGATGGAACTTTTTCTGGACACTTATTCGGTGGAGGTGTGAGCTCCTTGAATCAAAGTATCCATTTGAGAGACTTTTAGTGACTGGTTTCATAATTCATAGTCGAAAATTGTTGTCTGTTTATGCCATCATATATTTTAATTAATTTATTTATATGTTTTGTTATGTTTGATTTTTTGGTTTTTGTTATTCTTATTTTTTGCATTATTTTTGGGCAGTGAGAGTACCATTTATTATTTGCTGATTTGGGTTTTTGGGGTGTTTTATGTTTTGGTTCTTAGGAGTTTTTAAATTCAGACTGCAGCGTTGTCCTGGACTGTGTTAAGAAATTTGAGTTTTGTGTTTTTTCCACTGTTTTTTTGTAGTAACTGGTGGAATGTGCTTGCTTGCCCCCCCCCCCATCCTGTGCTATTCGGCCTCCTCACTCCGTGCTCTCTGCCCGTTCTCTTCCCCCCCCACACCTGCTTATATTTATCAGCAATATTGGGCACTGGAGATTGCTCACGGGGGGGGGGCAGGGGTGGACGGGGGGGCATGGACAGCGGAGTTCAAATGAGTGGCGCTCTCCCATTGGGGTGGTTAGGACCAGAAGACACCCTGGGGTAAAATGGTGCCTGGAACATGGTGATCCTTGTCTGGTCCCCATACCCAAGGGGACCTCCTCCTTGGGAGGGCAAGTAGCTGGGACGGCTCACGAACATCGTCCAACCCGGGCACTGTTATGCAACGCCAGATTCATTAGGAACAAAACTGCACTTATTGCAGATTTTGTTGGAACAGCGGATCTGATTTGCATTACCGAGACCTGGTTAGATGAAAATGCTGCCCCAATTTTGGAGGCAGCTATTCCTCCCAGGTACTCGGTTTTACATGGCCCGAGATTGGATCGCGGGGGGGGGGGTAGCGGTCTGTTTCAAGACCGAATTGGGCCTAACAGGGGTACCAGTTGAGGAGGCCACATCATTTGAGTGTACTGTGGTAACTGGTATGGGGTGCAGGATAGCGCTCATTTACCGTCCACCAGGTAATGTTCCTGCAGGAAGTAGCAGCTTCGCCGCTAACATGGCATTGGAGTCGCCAGACTGATGGTTCTGGGTGACTTCAATGCCTGCGTTGACGACGAACCCTCGCTTTTTGGACAACACTTCCTCCAGGTGATGACATCACTGGGCTTCATGCAGGTTGTTTCCTCAGCTACCCACAATGGCAGTCACTCACTTGATTTGGTCTTCCTCCTGGGGATCGAGGCCTCCAATTTGGTGGTGGAACCTGTCGGTTGGTCCAAATCACTACACCGTTAGGTTCAATTTTTCTGCCCTCCCTAGGTAGGTCAGCCCCTGTGGAGATGGTCAGTTACCATCCTTTGCAGCATGTTGTCCCTGAAGACCTGGCTGCGGTGATTGACCTCTCGGTGTTCAGTGAGACCAGCACAGATCCACAGCTGATAGTCATGGCCTATAACAGGGCTATTTCTTCAGCTCTTGATCTGATTGCTCCTGTCTGCATTCGCCCCCTTCCACTTTGCCCCGGGGCCCCATGGTTTGAAGGGTCTCTGAGGGAGTTGCGATGGTTGGGGCGTAGGTTAGAGCGTCATTGGCGGAAATATGCCTTGGATGCCGACAACCTTATTTTGTTAGAGCATTATAAACTCTATCAATCAGAGATTTCTCATAAGAAGGCAGAATTCCTGTCCAGGGAAATCGCTGTTGCATGGAATTGACTGGCTCAACTCTTCCGAACTGTGGACAGACTGTGCAACCCAGCCTGTCTGCAGCTCCGTCGAGTTTTTTCACAAATAGAGTGTGATGAGATCACTCGATTCTTTGTGAATAAGGTAGCAGACATCAGGCAGAAGTTCTGTCAGCCTCGTTCTATGGGGGATGCTGTTGGTCGGTGCTTGGTCACTGAGTCCGGTGTTTCCTGGAGTACATTTGGTCTGCCGGAGTTCGTTGACATTATGAGGATAGTCCAGGGGATGCATCCCACATGTTGTAGTTTAGATCCGGGCCCTACTTCCCTGATTTTGGGTTGTAGTGATGTCATCGGCCCGGTTCTAGCTCTGATTGTCCAGTACTCCTTGGAATCAGGTGAGTTCCCTAGCTCCCTGAAGGAGGCGGTGGTGACACCCCTCCTGAAGAAAGCTTCTTTGGACCCAGAGACTCTGGCAAACTACAGACCTATCTCTAACCTTCCTTTTGTGGGAAAGGTTATCGAGAAAGCAGTGGCAGCTCAACTGGAGAACCATTTAACCAACCATAATTTATACAAACCTCTCCAATCGGGTTTTCGTAAGAGGCATAGTACTGAGACTGTTCTGGTTTGGGTGCTCAATGATCTCCTGATGATGAGAGAGCGAAGAAATTGCTCCATTTTGGTACTCCTTGATTTGTCTTCAGCTTTTGGCACTGTGGATCATGGAGTCCTGCTCGAGCGCCTGAGGTCCATCTGTGGGCTGTCTGGGACAGTACTCAGATGGTTTTCATCTTTCCTCGCTGGTAGAACTCAGAGAGTTGTCTTGGGAATATTTTCTTTCGAGTCTTTCTCTCTACCTTGCAGGGTGCCCCAGTGCTCAGTGCTGTCTCCCATGTTATTTGCAGTATACATGCTGCCCCTCAGAGACATTGTAAGATGGTATGGGCTGAGGTTTCACTGCTATGCTGATGATACCCAGCTCTACCTGCCTTTCACTCCCGACCAGGTTCGTGCTATCTCGGTATTTAACTTCTGCCTCGTTGAAATCCAAGATTGGATGAGTTCTAGTGGGTTAAAGTTGAATGCAGGAAAGACTGAGCTTTTGGTGGTGGACCCAGGTCGCAGGACAGAGGGGTCGAGGACTGATCTACCCTCTGGTTTAGTCCTGGGGGGCACTCAGATCCTTACTTCTGAGCAGGTGCATGACCTGGGAGTGATGCTTGACGATGGGCTGACCCTTCATCATCAGGTGTCGGCAGTCATCAAGCTAGCCTTTTACCATCTTAGGAACATTGCTAGGATCAAGCATTTCATTCCATCCAGTGACCTGCCTGTTCTGGTCCACACCTTTGTGACCTCGCGCCTTGACTACTGTAACTCCCTCTACCTAGGGCTTCCTGGGGTTGATATCCACCACTTGCAGCAAGTGCAGAACTCTGCTGCACATTTATTGACTGAGGTGTCTAGGAGATCTCACATTACCCCAGTGCTGTGCGATCTGCACTTGCTGCCAGTTCAGTGGCGGATCACCTTTAAGATAGGTTTATTAACCTACAAAGCCCTATAAGGACTGGGTCCTGACTACTTGAAAGAGCTCCTGGTTCCTTACACCTCTATGTGACAGCTCCGCTCAGCTGATGAGGGGTTGCTGGAGATTCCGAGGGTTAGTTTAAATTCATCTGGGGCCCGCGCTTTTGGGTTTGTTGCTCCTACCCTCTGGAATTCTCTGCCCCATCAGCTATGTGAGTGCAGGACAGCAGGGAGTTTTAAGCAGGCACTGAAGACTTTTTTATGGGGTAAAACCTATCCTGAATTCCTTTGATTTTATTGATATTTATTGAATTTTCTGAATTTTACTTATTTGTGTAGCGTCTTGATATTTGAAAGGCGCTCTATTAAATAAAGTTTATTATTATTATTATTTATTATTATTTAAATATTTCCTGGGAATTTCTATTGTCCCTCACATACTATTTGCAGGCTAACTAATGTCATACAAAGGGCAAGAATAAAGAAAGAGAGGACAGAGGGACTATAAAAAGTCAAGTTGATTATTTGCTACTGGATTAAGTAACCAAATTGGAATGTGCCGCTATAGAATGGGTGGGGCTACCAGAAAATATCAAAAAGAATCATTAATAGTTCCTGGATTATATTTGGCAACATAACAATGTATTAAGATGTAAGGTAGTTAATGGGATGCTAAATTGGGGGTCGATGAAAAGGAGGGGAGGAGGAGGAGGAAAGGAAAAGAAGAGGGGAAGGGGTTGAAAAAGGGGGGGGGGCAATTGGAATGGGCAGTTGTTTACATGACCGACATTGCAACCCAATCTATGGGTAGGTCCGGGAAAAACATTGACATTAATATTTGTGTACTTACTCGTATGGATGTAGAACTGAATTTTTTTGATTATGCCCTGAGTACGTGCCGAGACTGTTATTGAATATATGTCTAAGTAGCTGTCACTGAGCACCCTAGGTCACCTAGTGTGGCTCAGTTGGAAATTTTTATTTACCCCTGAAAGGGTGCAGGTCTAAGGGTATCAAGGTGCCATGACTCACTAAGGACCTTAGAATGCTTATGTCCTCTCATGACCAAGCATGGCAGACCTACAAATGTAATGGGCTGCCCTCCGACTGGCAAGTCTACAGCAGCTTAGAAATAATTGTAGAAACTCCCTTCAGAAAGCCAAATTCCTACACTACAAGATGCTCCAAACTGAGCATCTCTATAATTCCAAGGAGTTCTGGAAGCAGGTAAATTCTCTGATCAAGGGGAAGGCTACTGAACTTCCTCGCTCCCTCACTGCCCAGGGCTCTGTCCTTACAGACCCTCCGTCCATTGCCACTGGATTCAATGAATTGTTTACCAGCCTCCACAAATACATACACTCTCTTCCAGCTCATCTGAACCCCTCTTAACCCCATTGTCTCCTGGTGACACTGGGGCTCAACCCACATTTCACCTGAAGTTGGCATCCCTCGAAGAGGTTCGCCGGCTCCTTGCTAATCTGAAACCTGATAGTTCACCAGGTAATGACACCCTAGAGCCTAAATTTCTCAAACTGGGAGCTCCAGCCTTCACCCGCCCTGTTCGTGATCTGTTCAACTGGTCCTTCCTATCAAGCACTGTCCCAGACAAATGGAAGGTTGCCGTGGTTGTGCCTATTCATAAGGGTGGGCCTAACACTGTTGCTGAGAACTTTAGACCCATCTCCATCCTTTGTCTGTTGGCAAAAATCCAGGAACATATCATATACCATCACCTCCAGAACTACCTGGAACACCATAATCTGCTATTCCGTACCAGCATGGGTTCAGAAAGAACCATAGCACCCCTCACTGCCTTAATAAAAGTCACGTCTGATCTGTTCCAGGCCATAGGCCAAGGCTTTGCCACCAGCACCATCTTCGTCAACCTCACAAGGACCTTTGACCTGGCCAACCATGGTCTTCTGTTCCAACAGCTACGAGTGCGTGGTCTCAACCCTAGTGCCTTAGCATGGGTCTGAAGTTATCTTTCCTGCCTCACACAAAGGGTCAAGTGGGCTGGTTTTCTTTCAGGCCTTAGATCAATAACCCATGGAGTTCTGCAGAGTTCCATACTGGGCCCACTGCTGTTCTCCCTATTTATTAATAATCTACCAAATAACTGTTGAGGGGCTTCTGTGCACCTCTATGTGGATGATGCCATCATCTATCGTTCCTCTTCTGATGTCAGGTGGATCAACAGCACACTAGCATCTGACTTTGTTGTTCCTGAAGGTTGGTTCCTATGAAATCAACTTGTTCTTAACACCAAGAAAACAAAAAGTATGCTATTCTCCCAACCACCCTCTACATCCTTTGCCCCCCCTCAAGATTACTTCTCTCAATGGTAATGCCCTTTAGCCTGTCCATACCTTTAAATGCCTGGGCATCACCTTGGATACCTCACTATCCCTTAATGCTCATATCACCCTCTTAATCAAATCTCTGAACCAAAAGCTAGGCCTTCTCTTTCATGTCTGCCCCTTCCTCACCTTGGCCTCTTGTCATAAGATCGTGACCTCTTTTCTCCCACTTCTAACATATGGTGCTCCGCTTCTGCTCACAGCTAACACTATTACCTTATCTCTCCTCAAACAGGCTTACCATAGGGTAGGTAGGTTTGCCCTGGGGGTCAATGCCTGTCACCACCACTTTGACATGCTCTCTTCACTGGGTTGGTTATCGTATGAATCTAAATTACGATATGACACCCTGAGTTTTATGCACAAGCTGGTCCACATATATGCTCCTTCTTGTCTTAGTGAGTCTGTATGTCTAAGACAACCTCAATGAGCCCCAAGATCCGCCTCCCTCCCACTTTATATAATGCCCAAACTGCGGTTAGATGTGGCCTATAAATAATTCACCTACGCGGCAGTGTCTGACTGGAACTCACTTCCTCCCACCATCCTGTCATGCTCCACGCTCCACGCTCCTTAAGTTTCAGTCCAAGTTGCTTTCCTTTCTCTTCTTGCCCTTGCTCTACCCCTGACCCTGGTTTCTTACCTTGCCCTCTGTGCCTCACCTTTAATCATAACTACTGCTGGTTAGCCCTTTTGTATCTGATATCATTAGCTAATCAATATATATTGTAATGGACTCTCTTGAGTGTGCCATGTATTTGTCTCACTAATGTGTAGCCTATCTGTTTGTTATTTCATAAATCTGAGGGGTGTATCTGTCTGTATCATAATCCTGTTGAATCACTGACACTGTAAATCAATTTTTCCATTGTACCTGCCATTGCTATGTTAATGTACTGCACTTTGTACACATTGCACTTCCGGGTCCCCTCTGAAAAAGGGATTGCAATGTCTCGGTGGGCTTACCCAGTTACCAAAACTCAAATAAATAAATAAAATAAATACTCTCAAGTGACACTCAACATAAAAAGTACACATGTAGGCAGAATAGAAAACACTTGCTCTTTAAGGGGAGAAAAATAACACTTGCATGTGTGTACAATTTCGTAAATGCAAAGAAAAATTTTAAACGGGAAAAATTTAACAAAAAAAAGACTGACTCATCCCAGTGAGAACCCATGAAGGACACAAAAATACTGTACTACTGGTGCTGGGGTGGAACACTTATGCCAGTAGATGCTTTATATTATGTAACTGTAACCCTTCCCCTCCCATTTCATGGGGTTTATTTGTGAGCTCTGCGAAGCCACAGACTTGCATTGATGCGCTTGTGTTTCTTCTTGGCCCAATTACTTTGACTGCTGATCCAGACTGGGGAGGAACTGAAGTGGATTGCCTTTCTTTGGTGCTACCAAATCACAGAAGACTGTCTTCACTGCCACCAAAAGAGGAGGCAGCAGCTTCCATAGAAACAGAAACATCTCCTGACTAGACCACGACTGACCCAGAAGCCACCGTGCATCCATGCGAGCTCTACCATAGTGGCTAAAGTATGTTCTGAGGTCTGGAACCTACTGAAAAGGACTTTATTTAATTGAGTGTTTAGGATTACTGGTTCTTGCCAACTTTGCCACTGCCGACCACATGGGCGTGGAGTTTAGGTTTTCCTGGGGAAGGGCTCTCAAGCTGAAAATGATTGGCCTAAATAGTTAACCTATTTTTAGACTACCCTATCCGTGGGGGGGCTCATCTTTCACAGAGGATCCCAGCCTGGAAGCCCCCCCCCAAACTCTACACCTATGGCCAACCCCATCTCAACATGGTAACAGGGATCAGAGGCTGGACTGTGGTCAATCAGGGTGCCCAGTGACGGAGGGCTCATAGGCCTCTGGAGGACTCATTAATTCATCCCAGGACTCAGACACTCAATCAGCTGTTGAGGAGCAGCTAAGCAGCCCCTCTCCAGTCATGGACAGGAGGTCTTATGCGGTCAGAAGGCTGTTTGATCTCATCTTGACCAATGAACTTTCCACCACTCAGTCTGTGAGAGAAAAAGGAGGATGGCAGACCAGCAGTCTTTGTCAGACTCTGCTCAGAGACAGACCTGCCATTTGTGTGTGAGAACTGATGAGAAGATACTTTGAAGGGAGACTTCTGCTTCTACAGTCAAGGAGGAGGAGGCTGCTACATGCAGTACATCTGTAACTGAGCACTGCTACAGCAACTGAATGATTTGGTGTGCAAGGTGAGCAGCCCTGCACCCAAGCCTCAGAAAGAGATTGAGAGACTTTCCCCAAGAGTCATTTCTGAGGGATCTAGAGCTAATGACTAGGTCAGGTACCATCCCACACTTCCTAAGAGAGACTAGAGGTAATTTATTGGCACCAGAGGGGATCGCTGTAGCAGCCCAACAGTACAGTCAGACTAAGCACTGCACTTGGGGTGGGCAGCTTCTTCAGCTGAGATGCAGCCATTACTACTCTTGATTACTTTGTTTTAACCCCTTGTTTCCTTTCCAGTTTCTGTTTCCCCAATAAAATGTCTTATTCTTTGTTTGAATTTACTCTTTGACCCTTCATATTCGTACAGTTTACACTGGTGTTTGGGGACTGTTCACAGTGTTGTGTGGGAGGTGGGAGGGCTGTACCAACAGTGGATGCAGTACATTGGAATTGCTTTCCCGGGAAAAGTATTGCACTGCCACCTAACCCACTTAGTTTCCCTGGATGGGGGCTCCATGCATAAGAACTTATTCATTGGAAAATGGATTCCTACAAGAGTTTAACAACCCAGGCACCTTAACCTTATTCAACCCTTAGAAAATGGGTAGGACGCATTCTCACTTCTGATTGGCTAATGCCACCAGGTTGCTGGTCCGGTATCAGACAACAGAGACTGGTAATTAATGAGTCCCAGTCTCTGGCTGCCTGATTACCTTCTAAAATGACTGTGCCTTTGGAATGCTCACTTTTTAGAGCCACCATTTTCTTTCTTTCACTTAGCGAGTGATAATCCCCCACCCCGTTGTTAGTTGAGTGCCCTGTTCAAATGGAAGAACTACTGTCGCTAATACCAGTTTTTGATTTTTTTTTTAGTACCTTCATGGATATATATGCGGCTATCGAGATCCTGATGACATGACTTATTAAGATCAGGCTCTGCTCCCTAATACAAATGACTGACCGAGACCCATTACAAGTACACAAGCATGCTGGCACAGCCAACTGTCACATCACGGTCCCCCATGCTCGTTTTCTTTTCAAATTTACTTGTACCATTCTACCTATCCAAAGGCTTCACGGTGCTCCCTCCTGCCAAAAGCCTCTTGCTCCATTATGGTTGATTTCAATTCGCTTCTCCTTTCCACTGTTTCTCCTTGCAGTTTCAAATTACAAAAAAAACGAAACTTTGTTGGGCATAGCGCTACCCGCTTATCTTCATGCCTGCTTTCTCGGTCTGCTAGCAGGCTGCCTACTCAGCAGACAACTGCCGACTCTGGCAGTGGTTCCCTGTTTTACATCCCTTGTTTCCACACATTTAAAGTGTGGTTAAACGCATTGCTGTCAGTCAGTCATCAGTAGTTTTAAATCAGAGTGAGAGACAAAACAAACTCGGACACTAACTGCCAGGGGTTACTTACGATGTGAGATTAGAGCTGCTCCGTAAGTAAAGTTTGTCATTGTCTTAGCAACTGATGGAGGATGTCGCTGGGGTATACCCTCCAAGAGGTACTGTTTTCTTTATTCAGATGACAATATGGAAATTGAGCAATCGCATAGTTCAAAAGTTTTATATGTGCAGTGCTAGATCACTCATAATGGAGCTGAATCTCTAACTCGAAAACCGGACCTAAGCATTTTTACACAGGTTCGCTTGTTCCCTTGAGCTGTCCTCATGGTTTTATAACTCAGATGCTGTGCCAGTGAAAATTATTAATTTAATTATTAATTATTTTATTAATTATTAGCCTTGGAACTTCAGTTTAAAACATGGACTCCTGAGTATTATGAGCTCCATTCCTTATTTATAAAATGGGCTCCAGTGTGTAAAAGGAGCCTTTAATCTTTGTCTAAAATCAAAGACTTTGGTCTGCATAGGGACACTTTTAATCTCTGTTCAGTTAAAGGGACTGCTGCTGGAGGGAACACACTGCAGTCTTAACTGACTGAATAAATAAATAAATGCAGACAAAAAGCCTTTTACCAATGTAAGCCGTGTGTGTGTGTGTGTTGGGGGGGGGCAACCACCCAACTCAGCACTGCAGGCGGAGGAACTATTTTGTTATAAAATAAATTAAATACCTTAGACTTTCAACAATTAAATACAACAATTATTATTTTTTAAACATATATAATACAGTGCCCATTTTCTAAGCGCAATAATACCCTCCAGGGCGGTCGGTGTGTGCTATACCCGGACCTTCAGGGCTACTCAGGCCCTCACGCCTCGGCGTTGGGCCTCATGCATCTCTGGGCGGTCAGTGTAACTGTCGCCCACCTATTGGGTATTATTAACTTACTTAGGCGGAGGTAGTGCACACCATTTATCAGTGGCATCCAGTGTTTTAAAGCTCGCATCATAACTCAAACAGTTAATCATTCATTCATAATTGATATGGTGCTTGCAGCATAAATCAAATAAAGTACCATAAATAAAGCCATATCAGAACAATCTTTACACCCATATTCCAAAAAGAATGTTTTTAAAATTGAATTAGAAGTTCCAAAGGGGGCTGGACCACTGGCACGGAAGCAGCGTGATGTGTTGACACCTGGAAGATGGAGGTTTTCATATGAATCCCAGAATCCTGTACTGCAAAAAAGCTGGGGCTGAGAGCATCACAGAGCTGGGGCACTCAGCTCATCAGGAGGGAGCGTGCAGGATGCCCGCCATTCGAGTAACTCTTGCCGACTGATCACACAGTAGCACTGGCATCATCTGTGAAGGTAGCCATTTGTCTGCATTCACTGCCATAGAAAGGGTGCAAGAAAAGAGAGAAGCAGGAAAAAATGGAATAATTTAAAGGTTCCAATGGATAAGGACATTGTAATATACTGGGGAGCAAGTCGGGTTTCATTGAACTTTAATTTGGAAGTATTTGATTTCCAAACCTAGGATAAAGACTTCCAAATTAATGGGAAGGAAGTATTTGACTTCCAAATGTGAAAAAGAAAATTAGGTTATTTTCTAGTTTTTAGGCATGGAAGTCAAAATGGCTCATGTTTCTGAACAAAATCTTATTTTACCAGCAATATTTTATATGAACTTCCAAAACTTTATCTCTTGACAACTTTGACTTCCAGAATTTGGACCTGGGAAGTTTTTTGACTTCCAGAAAACAACTGTAAAGTCACTTCAAAGTTTAGAGCAACAAAGGTTTTTGACTTCCAATGAAAAAATAAATAAATGAACCCCTGTCAGCAAGTTCCCCACATCATATGAGGTAATGCTGTTGCAAAGGCCTGTGCTTCCATAAGCTGCAACTTTATTGGTGGAACCTGCAGGAATGCCCCCTTTTTAGACAGGTACTGCCTGGAGAGATATAGTGCTCTAGGAGGTAAGCCAGTTACTGCAAACTGAATAATGTCTTGCATTCATTCAACGTATGTTCTCTTTTGTGGGGCATGCATTCAGCCCTGAAGTAAGGAAAATGATTTAAAAATGGGTACAGACCCAACACAGTATTCTGAACATTTCTCAGCTGTCTGACAGGTCCACTTGGAAGTTCATTAATAAATAAAAAAATTTGCAGTTTTAATGCAGGCCTGGCCCACTGGGGAATCAATTTGTTAGAGCTGGCCTAGTCTGACCCTTGGAAGATGAAATTTATATAAGAGGCCAATGTTCCATCCAGCTGCGGATGCACATATTAATATGCCTCTCGGAGGCCCAGTCACATGGCTTTATCCTTTCAACTGCACCTCCTGGTATGATTATGCCCACAGAGATCAAATGTCTTTCCTATTTGTAAGAATGTAGAACTCTCTGAATACAAATGGGATTATGTTGTTCATAGGCAGATAGTTAGATGGATAGATAGATAGATAGATAGATAGATAGATAGATAGATAGATAGATAGATAGATAGGTAGGTAGGTAGATAAAGACAGACAGACAATGTGCATAAAAAGAAACATATACATGTTGGTGACACAACTAGAGTGCAAATATAGATACACAGATACAAAGAATGTGGCAGCATGGCCCAGTGGTCCATTCAGCCTGCTAATTTTTCTGCCTAGCTCTATGCTTAGCTGACTGATGGGCTGGATTTAAAGATCCAGTAGCCCTAGCTGCTGAGCATCACCCCTTCCCCAAGTATCCATTCCCCTCTTTTGCCTGTGGGTCCCACTATGCTTTAATATCTTTCCCATGCATGTCTACACCCCATCACAGTCAGGGCTTCAACCACCTCTCATGGCAGTTTATTCCATTCAGCCACCATGCGCTCTGTGAAGAAGACTTTCCTCATGTTCCCTCCTAAATTCCCCTTCCCCAATGATTTCCACCCATGCCCTCCAGTGACTGTACCCTTGTTCTTCTTCAACAGGTCCTTACAATACACCATGACTTATTCAGCAGAAGTACAAGTACATCTCAGTCATAGTGCCTTTCCCTACTGGCCTTCAGTGTATGCATTGTAAGATCTGCCAACCTTTCTTTATATGATCTGCCCTGCTGCCCCTGGATCATCCTAAGGGGCCCTCCATTGTATGGTCTCTATTAGGTTCCTGTCTTTCTTGAGGTGTCAACTCCAGAAGTCTGCACACTACTCCAGGTGTGTACTCCAGGTGTGGCCTTACCAAGGACCTGTACAAAGGCAATATCACCTCCTACTGACAAATCCCCTTCCTCTGCATCCCAGCATCCTGTTTGCCCTCCTGTATGCTTTGTTGCACTGAACAGTAGACTTGAGACTATCATTAATGATGACTCCTAAGTTTCTCTCCCTCGTTGTCTGCACCACCCTTATTACCCCCATCCAGTAGTCCTTTCTTGTTGGGGTTCTTGCTACTAATGTGCATTACATGTTACATCTTTGCAGGAGCAGAAGTTTTTATTTTTAGTCAGAAGAGGTTGGAAAAACACCACCATTAGGGCAGCAGTGTCCTGTTTAGAAGGTGGTCCTGTCTTCATATAAACAAGTTACAGTAAATCGATGAAAATAAATTTAACAAATTAATTTAACATAAAACTTAAGATACATAATAAATACATAATAACAACAAGAATGACGTAAAGATCTATACATAACTAGTGTCACTAGGATTAACTTGATCACCTAAAACTATTACAACATACTTTCAATTTTGTGCTTAACTTCAATTGCCATATTCTGGACTAGCTACATAATAAACACACAATAACTCCTGTGATAGCGTTCCACACAGGAGACTTGTGAACAAGCTGGGCAGCCTGGGAGTGGGTCACAAGGTGGGTTAGGAGTTGGTTGAGTGATGGAAGACAGAGGGTGGTGGTAAATGGAGCTCAGTCTAAGGAAAGGAGGGTGATCAGCGGGATGCCACAGGGATCAGTTGTGGGGCTAGTACTGCTTAATGTCTTCATAAGTGACATTGTGAAGGAACTGGAAGGGAAGGTGTGCCTCTTTGCAGATGACAGTAAGATCTGTAACAGGGTGGACACTCCGGAAGGGGTGGAAATAATGAGGAGGGACCCAAGTAAACTGGAGGAATAGTCTAGAGAGTGGCAGTCGAGATTCAATGTGAAAAAGTGCAAAATCATGTATTTGGGGCACGAGAACCCAGGGGAGGATTACATGATGAGGGGGAGATACTGATGGTTACCAAGCAGGAAAGGGATTGGGGGGTAATCAGATCTGATGAACTAAAAGCAGCTAAACAACGTACCAAGGCTGTGGGGAGAGCCAGTGGGATGCTGGAGTGCATAGGGAGAGGTATCACCAGCAGAAGAAAAGAGAAGGTGATGCCACTGTAAAGATCATTGGTGAGGCCTCATTTTAAGTACTGTGTCCAGTTCTGGAGGCCACATATCTGTAAGGACATAGAGCGGAGGCAGTTCAAAGAAGGGCAACAAAGATGGTGCTGGGCCTGCACCAAAGTTATATGAGGAGAGACTGGGGGACCTCAATGTGTATACCCTGGAGGAGAGGAGAGGCAGGAGAGATGATAGAAACCTACAAATATCCAAAGGGCATACTGAAGGGTAGCATCTTTCAGAAAATGAGATGTTCAATAATGAGGGGGCATGACATGAGGTTGGAAGGGGATAGACTAAGGAGTAACACGAGGAAGTATTTCTTCAAGAGGGATGCATGGAATAGACTCCCAGCTGAAGTGGTGGGGGTAAACACAGTAAGGGAATTCCAAAATGCATGGGACAGGCACAGGGGAACCCTAGCAATAGAAACAAGACGAGAAAGCCAGAGATCAAGTAGGGTCAGTGGCTTTTGCAGTAGGTAGGGAAAATGCGCAGACTGGATGGGCCTAGTGGTCCTTATCTGCTGTCAGTTTCTATGTTTCTAAGAATGACAGAAAGAACTATACATAGCTAGAGTCACGAGGATTAACTTGATCACCTAAAACATTTATAACATACTGTCAATTTTGACTAAACTTCAGTTGTCATATTCTGAAATACATTTCCAATTTTTCCAAGTCTTTCTTCATTTCTCTGACTACCTCTTCAACCTCCATTCTGCCACAAATCTTAGTGTCTTCTGCAAAGGCTAAGAGACATAACTTATTCTGGATTCCCCCTCCTATATCACAAATAAAGAGATATTGAAGAGCACCAGTCCCAGGATTAGTCGCTGCGGTACCCCACTTGTGACTCCCCTGACTTCTGAGTGTGACCCATTAAACATCACCCTCTGCATCTTGTCCCCAGCCAGTTCCCTATCAACCATGTCAGGTTGTCCCCTATCCCCAGGTTAGACGACTTCTTTATTATCCTTCTGTGGGGAATGGAATTGAGGGCTTTGCTAAAGTCAAGGTACAATACACCCACTGCTTGGTTCTGTCTACATCCACTGTAAACCAATCAAAACCATCAACCAGGTTAGTCTGGCAGGATCTGCCTGCCACAAACTGATGTTGCCACCTGTTTTGTAACCTATTTGTCTCCAAGAATCTCTCTGTTCCTTAATGATCTGTTCCTTAGTGACAGTTTTGTGAAACTTCAATTCACACCTCTTTGCAAGGCTTGCACCCGGGCACTCCTGCAGTGCCCCCCCCCCCCATGTGAATACTGAACAAAATAATTCATTCAGTATATCAGTCATTTCTCCTTCTCCTCTACCCATGTCCCTTCCTTCTTTAATCTGATTATATCATCCTTAGTGTTCCATTTTCCCTAATGCATAGCATCTAAAGAAGGCTTTCTCTCCCTCTTAGACCCTCTGCACCATTTTCAGTTCCGTCATTGTTTAGATTTTCTTACTATTTCTTATGGACTCTTTCAGTTTTTCCAGATAATCTTTCCAGTTGGTCTCACTCTGTCCCCCTTTGTACTTTTGGAATATTGCTTTTTTTTTACCCTTTCTGCCACTGTCACCCCTTGGGAAAATCAGGTTGGATTTTTGTGCTTCTTGTTTGTTCAACCTGTCTCAAGTAGAATTTCATAATTTCTGTTACACCCCTCCCGATGACCTTCCATTTGGCTTCTGTCCCTTCCACCCCCATAATCCACATTTTCTGTAAGTGTTTCTGACCTCCCACTGGAAGCGTTATAATTTTTTTAGTGCCATAATTATTTCACATTTAATGACATTTTCTACCAGCAGCTCAGAGACACAGCAATGGGTGCCGCAATTGCCCCCAACGTATGCAAATTTGTTCCAGGGCTGGTGGGAAGAATTATTTTTATGGCATTCTGAAGATAATCAGTATCACAGTGGGACTGTCATCAGACACAGGTATCATAGGAATCCCAGGAATGTACCCATCCAAAGATAAACTTCAAGAGCCTTTAAAATGCTCCCCATTACTCAATGGTTATCCGAAGATACAATTTGCTTTTAAGTGGCTAACCAAGTTAACTTTAAACTTACTCATTGTCTGACATGTCACTATAGAGTCCAGGAGGGAATTCCACATAGCAGCCACCCTCTGTGCAAACCAAGTTCCTCTTTTAGTAGTTTTATAGAGATCACCTTTTTACTGCCTAGTATTTCTTCTACTCTCATACAGACTACGCTTAGCCAGAAAAATTCAAGTAGTCCCATATATCTTTATTCAAGAAGGCCTTAAAAACTAGACACATATCCCCTCTTAACCTTCTCATATCTCCAAACTATAAATGTTTAGCTCCACCAGTCTCTTATCATAGCTCTTACCCCTCATACCCCCTAATCATTCTAGTGGCTCTATTTTGAATGCTTTCCAGCAGTTTGATATCCCTGATACAATGCGGTACCCAAAACTGCCCATAGTACTCCGCGAGTGGCCTTACCATATCATTGTACAACAGCACTGAAACTGCCTTATTTCTGCTACTGATGATGTTACCAATACACCCTGTGGTCCTCTATCCTTTTTTGACAACTTGTTTACAATGGCTCTGGAATTTCAGATCACTGAAAACCCTCACCCCAATGTGCATCTCTTCCTTAGTTTCTTTGAAATTACACCTATGCTGCATACACACTCATATTTTAAAGAAAACACAAATTGCACATACCCCAATAATACAAAGCATCATGGTAAGCATATGCAAATGCTCATGAATTAATTTGGACTGGCTCAACTTTAAGCAGAATTGCATGGTGCCAGAAGGCCTCACAATGCAATCAGCAAAGGTTGAGAACAGCAGACATAGGCTCATATTTCATCCTCATTTGGACTCATCAGTATGCCATATCCGTACCTCAGCCCAGGGAGAGATAGGCAGTCCAGGGAGAGATAGCCAGCCACCCTATATTGGATCTATAGGAGATCTTATTGGTTTTGGTCATGCTTTGCATTACTGGGGCATGTTCAATTTGTGTTTTCTTTAAAATTTGGCTATATGGCCAACATCCTCAGGAATAACCGTTAGTCCAGTGCATTTGCTCTGGGGTTCTTTTGTTGTATTCTTCTCTCTCTACTTTGGGCTGCCCATGACCCAAACCAATAAGATCCCCTATAGGGTGGCTGGCTATTTTTCCCTGGGCTGAGGTACAGATATGGCACACTTATGAGTCCAAATGAGGACAAAACACATGTCTGTGTCTGCTGTTCTCAGCCTTTGCTGATTATATTGTGAGGCCTTCTGGCACCATGCAATTTTGCTTAATGTTGAGCTAGTCCAAATTAATTCATGTATTTGCATATGCTTGGCTGTATGGCCAGTATCCTCCGGGATAACCCTTGCCCCAGGGCATTTGCTCTGGGGTTCTTTTGTTGTACCATACTCATATTACTGCATAATGTACTTAACTGCACCCTTCTGTTTATCTTCATTATATATTCTGCTATTGTAGCTATGCCAGTTGCACTCAATGGCCCAGATATTCAAAAGGGTTGCACATGGTGCAACAGTGTTGCGCCATGCACAACCCACTGATGCGCCCAGCGCGATATTCAAAAAGGGAAAAGTCGCGCAGACAATCCCGATGTGCTGGAGCACATCAGTAATGTATGCAGGCACAGGTGGGGGGGGGTGCCCATGCATAACCTGCATAGCCCGATATTCAGCCCAGGATGTGCAGAGTCATGCATGCGCAACCCCTACCTGTGCCTGCACAAAGTTAAGCCCAAAAAAAAAGGAACAAGTGATGGCCACCCACAGGTAAGCTGCTGCATTGCAGGGCAGTGGCCAGCTGAGTTCCTGCCGCACCTGGCAGCGCCCCCTCATGCCCCATCATGGGCATCCCGATAGTGAAATCCCCCCGTCCATTATCCCTGGTGGTCCAGTGGACCTCTATGTGCCCAAATGCGGGCATCGGTATAGTACACCCCCATGTCCAATATCCCTGGTGGTCCAGTGGACTGATTGCCGCCCGATCACAGGCATCTGTAACACATAAAATACCCCTACTACCCTGGTGGTCTAGTGTAACCTCCCACCCACCCACTGAGCCCCACCGCCCGCTCCCCGTCAGCTGGCGGTGGCAGCCCACCACCCGCCTGCTACCCCACCCACCAACCTGACAGCTTGGTAGGGCTACCAGGTCCATTGGTTCACAGTGTGAGCCAATGGGCATGCAGCCCATACTGCATATTCAGTCCAGATATGTGAATGATTCATTCACATATCTGACCGAGAAGGATATGGGCTGCACACCCATTGGCTCACGCCAGAACCAATGGCTGCAGCCCTACTGAGCTGTTCGGTCGGCGGGGCGGCAGGTGGATGGGTGTTGCCACCTGCCAGCTGACGGGGGGGGAGCGGGCCGGTGGGGCTCAGTGGACGTGTGGGGAGGGTGATACACTAGACCACCAGGGTAGTAGGGGTATTTTATGTGTTACAGATGTCCACGATCGGACCACCAGGGATACTGGACGTGGGGGAGGTACTATACCGATGCCCGCGATCAGGCACATAGAGGTCCACTGGACCACCAGGGAAATGGGGGGGCCTTATTCTCTACACAAATGCCAGCGATCGGGCACATAGCAGTCCACTGGACCACCAAGGATATTGGACGGGGGGGTTTCTTTTACACTAATGCCCACGATCGGGCTGCAGGGGGTGTCGGTCCTCGATGGCTGCTGCCTGGCAGGGCGCCAGGTGCAAGTCGGTCAGATCGTGCACTCCAGACAAAGACGTGATGCAAATGGAGCTATAATGAGATGCAAATGGCCCTGTGTGCCTTGCATAAATTATGGCCCCATTTGCATGTCCCCTTTTGAATATTGCAGGTGCTGTGCATGGTGCAATGGCACTTGCGCTAGCGCATCTCCATGCTCCACTCTGGCCACTTGCACTGGTGCAGTACCACTGCACCATGCACAGTGGGGGTAGCCAGGGTGCGATATTCAAAGCTGCTGCACCATAGTGCAACTCCGGTGAATATTGCCCAGGCCACACCCCCTGCGCAACAAAGTTGAGCTGCGTCCAGGCTTGCGACACAGCTTGGCGCAGTTTGAATATCCGGGCCTATGTGTTTTTATGTCTCAATGTTACTTGTTATGTATGCAATGTTTATTATGTTCTTTACCTGCTATGTTGCAGTTCCAATTATTTTTTCTGTAACTCCCATTTCCTTCCCCCCCCCCAAGACACATCTGAAAAAGAGTTGTTACCAGCTCAGTATGTCTTTCCTCGTGAAACTTTAAAAAAAAAAAAAATACATTAATACTGATGGCACTTAGTTTTGCTTTTTTAGTGCCCAGAAACATAACTGTACATTTGCTGATGTTAAAAAACCAACCTGGCTTTCCTTAACCATGCCTCTATAGTCTCCAGATTCCTCCTTGAAGAGCATATTCTTATTCAGGATGTATATCTTAAAGAATGAAGGCTTGTGGACTTGAGATGCTTCATTTTGTTGGCTTTTGTTTCTTTACTTACCTTTTCATTATTTTATTTTTATTTTGCCAACTACTAGTAAAACAGGATACAATGGAATCCTTGTATTATGAAGTCAGAACATCTTTACTGGCAAGGCAGACAATGTATTTTAATGGGAAATTGCAAATCATTTTTCAGATTTTTATGGAAGTAAAGCTTTCTTGCAGTAAAATACACAGTCTCCCCCAACGAAAGCCATGATGGGTACCATTTAACAAATTATTTCTGGTAATGTCACTTTCAGTTTCCTCCATCACCATTGTTTCCAGCATTTTCCCCGGGACTTGATGTCAAACTAACTGGTCTGTAATTATACTGGTCTGCCCTTGAACCTTTCTGAAAAATTGGCACTACTAAGGCTACCCTCCGACAACTGACCACCTAACCTGTATTTAAAGAGCTGTCAAACAAACATTTCAAGGGTTCAGCTAGTTCTACCACCAGTTCCTCTACCACTCTTGGATGGATCTTATCCAGTCACTGGGCCTTATTTACGTTCGGATCAGACCCTTCAATAATGACTCTGACTTGTCCCTGCTTACTATTATTTCAGGGGCTTACTGTGGCACATTGTACCCCTCTGTTCTCCCTAAGTCTTCATGAAAAATAGAGCAGAAATATTTATTAAATATTTCTACCATGTCTTATGCTTTAGATATAATCTCATCTCCTAATACTACATAGAAACATAGAATTTGACGGCAGATAAGGACCGCTTGGCCCACCTAGTCTGCCCATTTTCCTACCTAACAGATAAGCTGCAGATCCTAGTTAACCAACAGCTTACTTCCTCCTACCCCCCACTAGGACTGCCTTATGCCTGTCCCATGCATTCTTGAAGTCCCCCACTGTTCTTGACTCCACGACCTCCTCAGGGAGGCTGTTCCATGCATCCTCTCAGTGAAAAAATACCCTCACATTACCTCTAGCTGTCCCCCTCTATCTTCAAATTGTGCCCCTTGTTCTGCACATCTCTTTTCTGGAAGATGCTACCCTCTTGGACTTTGTTAATTCCCTTGAGGTACTTGAAAGTTTCTATCATGTCCCCTCTCTCCCTTCTTTCCTCAAGGGTACACATATTAAGCTCCTTTAGTCTTTCTTTGGAAGTCTTCGGTGCAGACCCTGCACCATTTTGGTTGCCCTCTTCTGGAAAGCCTCCACTCTGTCTATGTCTTTGCGGAGATGGGGTCTCCAGAACTGCACACAGTACTCCAGATGGGGTCTCACCAACTGTCTGTACAGAGGGATAACAACTTCCTGCTTTTACTATTGATGCCTCTTCCTATGCATCCCAGTATCCCCCAGCCTTCCTTACTGCTTTCTCACATTGCTTGCCCACCTTTAGGTCATCTGATATAATTACCCCAGGTCCCTTTCTATTTTACTGTTGTCAGTATCTCACCCCCATTGTGCACGCTCCTGGGTTTTGTTTCCTATGTGCATACCTTGCACTTCTTTGCATTGAATCTGAGCTGCCATACATTTGACCATTCCTCCAACCTTGCCAAGTCCCTTCTCATCCTTTCCACTCCATCTTGTGTATAAACCCTGTTGCAGATCTTTGTATCATCTGCAAAAGACATACTTTTCCTTCCAGTTCCTCTGCAATGTCACTTATAAAGACATTAAAAGGACCAGTCCATACTGAACCCTCACGGTACCCGCTAATGCTTAAATCCTTTCTTCACTGTGTGCTCCATTTACTACTACCTTTCCGTCCTGTTGTCCAGCCAATTTTTATCCAGGCTACCACCTGGGACCCACTCCAAGGCTGGCTATCTTGTGAATTAATCTTTTGTGTGGCACTGTATCAAATGTCTTGCTAAAATCTAGGTAGGCCATGTCCACAGCCCCTCCCTGGTCTACTACTTTGGTCACCCAGTCAAAGAAATCTATTAGATTCATCTGACATGACCTTCCCATCATGAATCCATGCTGCCTTGGGTCCTGTGCCCCACTGGCCTCTAGGCACTCAACAATTCTTTCCTTCAGAAGTGATTCCATCATTTTCCTACCACTGAGGTCAAACTAACTAGTCTGTAGTTTCCTGCCTCTGTCCTGCTCCCACTTTTGTGAAGAGGAATCACATCTGCCCTCCTCCAGTCCTCGGGTACCACCCCATCCTCCCATGATTTGTTAAAGAGAGTAGTCAGCGGTGTCAATAGTTCTACCCTTAGTTCTTTTAGAATTCTTGGGTGAATCCCATCAGGCCCCATTGCTTTGTCCACCTTCAATTTTATTAGTTCTTTCAGAACCCTTTCTTCTGTAAATGGACTGGTATCGACCCCCGTCTTCAGAGTGTTTCACTTATTTGGTTTAGGTAACTCCCCCTCCTCTTCCTTTGTGAATACTGAGCAGAAATATTCGTTCAGTATCCCTGCTTTTTCACTGTCACCCTCTACCCACATTCCCTCCCGTTCATTAAGCTTCAGTATCCCTCCTTTGGTCTTTTTCGCTCCCTAATGTACCTATAAAAGGTCTTATCCCCCTTCTTAACAGAATTGGCTATCCTTTCCTCGATTTGGGCCTTTGCTATTCTGACTGCCTTCCCAGCCTCTTTCTGCTTTAACTGATAAAGTTCTTTCTCCTGCTCCTTCTGTGTTTCCTTATATTTCCTGAATGCTGTCCTTTTCTCCTTAACCTTCCCTGCCACCTTTTTTGAGAACCATAGCGGTTACTAGTGGGCCTACCAGCTGATTTGAACCTTTAACACTATTAACGTACCTATAGAATGATGTATAGTTGTTCGTTGCTGACATTGCTGCCTTAAATTCCAAAATTGCCTTACTCCTTTTGATTTCCTTCTACAATGCCTTACCATCTGTTTCCACATAGCCCAGCAGCAAGAATCAGGGTCTGCTTGCAGCTGCAGAAGCACAGGCTCTCAGTTTCCACACAGCCCAGCAGCAAGAATCAGGGTCTGCTTGCAGCTGCAGCAGCACAGGCTCTCAGTTTCCACACAGCCCAGCAGCAAGAATCAGGGTCTGCTAGCAGCTGCAGCAGCACAGGCTCTCAGTTTCCACACATCCCAGCAGCAAGAATCAGGATCTGCTTGCAGCTGCAGCAGCACAGGCTCTCAGTTTCCACACAGCCCAGCAGCAAGAATCACGGCCTGCTTGCAGCTGCAGCAGCACAGGCTCTCAGTTTCCACACAGCCCAGCAGCAAGAATCAGGATCTACTTGCAGCTACAGCAGCATAGGCTCTCAGTTTCCACACAGCCCAGCAGCAAGAATCACAGCCTGCTTGCAGCTGCAGCAGCACAGGCTCTCAGTTTCCACACAGCCCAGCAGCAAGAATCAGGGTCTGCTTGCAGCTGCAGCAGCACAGGTACACAGTTTCCACACAGCCCAGCAGCAAGAATCAGGATCTGCTTGCAGCTGCAGCAGAACAGGCTCTCAGTTTCCACACAGCCAAGCAGCAAGAATCAGGATCTGCTTTCAACTGCAGCAGAACAGGCTCTCAGTTTCCACACAGCCAAGCAGCAAGAATCAGGATCTGCTTGCAGTTGCAGCAGCACAGGCTCTCAGTTTCCACACAGCCCAGCAGCAAGAATCAGGGTCTACTTGCAGCTGCAGCAGCAGCACAGGCTCTTAGTTTCCACACAGCCCAGCAGCAAGAATCAGGGTCTGCTTGCAGCTGCAGCAGCACAAGCTCTCAGTTTCCACACAGCCCAGCAGCAAGAATCAGGGTCTGCTTGCAGCTGCGGCACCATAGGCTCTCAGTTCCACACACCCCAGCAGCAAGAATCAGGGTCTGCTTGCAGTTGCAGCAGAACAGGCTCTCAGTTTCCACACAGCCCAGCAGCAAGAATCAGGGTCTGCTTGCAGCTGCAGGAGCACAGACTCTCAGTTTCCACACAGCCCAGCAGCAAGAATCAGGATCTGCTTGCAGCTGCAGCAGAACAGGCTCTCAGTTTCCACCCAGCCAAGCAGCAAGAATCAGTATCTGCTTATAGATTTTATATTTTATATTTTATATAGCCTATATATTTTGCAATACTTGGTGGGGTTGTGTGAGTTAGAATAGCAAAGGCTGCAGTTTGTAATTGGATGCCAGACATAGCCTGAGGTGGGGGAAATTGTCTTCAAAAGTCAGAGGTCTGCATCACAGTCAATTGTCTAGCTTGACCATTTCAGCATTGTTCAATTACTATAAACTACTGGTGTGACCCTGTTTCAGACAGAAGTCCATCTTCTTCCAAGTTGTGTGCTTTGAAACAACTGAGAAGCTACATGGGATATACTATATTGGACTAAATATCTGTAACTAATGTCTCTCTCTCTTGCCATCTGAGAGAAGTTTTCCTCACTTTACAGAGGTATTGCTTTGTGTTTAATTATTTTAGTTTTTAATTCAGGAAGGGGTTTTCAAACTGCTTATCTTGTCAGCATCTTCAGAAGGGCTGAAATAACTGCATATTTGATTTTCCTTTGTGGCTAACAAACCACCAGGCTGTTTTGGGGCTGGAGAGGTTTACCTGTGTCTGACTTGGATGTCTGGATTTTCTCTGTTTGATTAGCAGGGTATTTTCTCTGTCAAATTGTTGTGTAGGGTATCTTGCTGACAGGAAGGCACTCATCATAGCGGTGGGTTAGAGCTTTGAGCTGATTGTTTTGTGAGGGCACAGTTTAGGCCCAACCCTTCCCACCCTCACCCCACCCACCCTGGAAATAGTTCCTTTATACCTGAGGTTCTGACATCATTTCCTCAAGAGTGCAAGGTGCATATCACTGTCATATCCTCTCTAGCACACTGCACTGACAATATAAGCATCGCATTGTATAATATATATATTTCTATATAACCAATCACACACGCACACACACACAAAAACAAACAAAAAAAAGTAGATAAACATGTGGGGAGTAGTGCAATGTAATGGCTGTGGGGCAGCAGTCTTCCAGGAGTCTTTCTGGAGGCTGAGATGCTGCCCTATTTGCAGAAAACTCTCTGTCCTGAGGGAGGAAGTTGCCCGTCTTCAGGCCACACTGGACAGTAGTAAGGAAACCTTCCCCCAGGCCACACTGGACAGTAGGAAGGGAACCTCCCCCATCCAAGGAGCACTAGAGCCACCACCACTACCTCAGAGGTTGTGAAGAAAGCACAGCAGTTGGACCGCAGTGGGCTCAGGGAGGGTGAGGATGGTGGAACAGAAGCACACCCAGTCAGTTGTTCCACTCCACAATCCATACACCATTCTGGGGGAGCATAGCTTCCCTATGGATGCACCCACAGAGAAGACTGATGACAACTGTCACAAGGGAGGCCCACAGGAAGGAGTCAGAGGACACCACAGGAAAGGAAGCAGCTCCTGGTGGGGACTCAATTATTAGGGTATAGAACTGGGGGAGCTGGGAAAACTGAAGTAAGGTGCCTGCCTGGTGCCATGGCTTGAGGGACAGGAGCGCATCCTCAGGATCACGAGAACAGCTGCAAGGAGTCTGAGCTGGACGAATTGTCCACCTAGAGACAAATGACTTGGCTCATCATGAGATTAGAGCAATGCAGGAGGACATTGCAGAGTTGGGGAGGGCCTAAGACAAGTAGCACACACAGTATCCTTCTCAGAGGTGCTGCCTGTCAAAGGCATGGGAGGCGAGGTAGTACTAGCACCATCAGTTTAATGAATGGTTGAAAAATGGTGTGGAGCACAGGGTTTGGCTTCATTGGGGACTGGGGTTCCACCTGGAGGACACCAGCTATACTGACAGGATGGTCTGCATCTGTCCAGGAAGGGAACAAGTCTTTTGAGCAATCGGTTTAAATGCTTCATTGGCAAGCTTTTAAACTAGTCAAAGGGGGAGGCACTGACAAGCAGCAGGAAAATCCCAGCCTCTCCCTACAAAACAGGGTACTAAATGAGAAAAAGACCGAGGTAGAACGGTCAGTGGGGGATGCTGCAACAGAAGGTAAAGCCATCAAAAAATGGAGAGCAATGAGTACCAATGCCCGTAGTCTGGGTAACAAGCTTCCTGAATTAGTGGCCTTGATGGAGGAGGAACATCTGGATATCGTGGCAGTCACAGAAACATGGTACACACAAAACCATGACTGGGACGTAAACATACCAGGATACACTATCTACAGGAGGGACAGGGAGGGTAAAAGAGGAGGAAGAGTAGCTCTTTACATGAGGGAAGGAATAAAAGCAACAGAACAAAAGGGTAAACAGGGAGAAGAAGAAGCACTGTGGGTAAATTTGGAGACAGGCAATGGCACCACAATCCGCACAGGGGTTGTATACAGACCCCCTTCTCAGGGGGAGGAAATGGACAAGGAAATGATAGAAAGTATACTTAGAATGGCAGAAAAGGGAGATATTGCTGATGGGTAATCAATATGCCAGATGTTAACTGGAGTGCAGTTGCAGCTGCCATCAAGAGTGGAGTTATTCTAGATGCCCTAGGGGCATGCCTTAGACAACTAGTATTGAGCCCACTAGAGAGGAGCAATATTAGACTGTTTCTCAAATGGAGATGGAGAGGATCACAGATGTAGAAGTGGGTAGCCATCTGGGAACTAGCGACCATCGAACAGTATGGTTCATAATAAATACTGCAATAGAGTCAAGCCATACAAAGACAAAAGTACTGGACTTTAGGAGGGCTGACTTTGCCAAAATGGGTGAGTGCCTAAGGAATGCACTAGCAAATGGGCAGGAAGGAGGGGTGGAAGAACAATGGGGAATAATAAAAACTGCCATCAAAGAGGTAACAAGCCTTTGCGTGAAGCAAATAAACAAAACAAAACAATGTAAGAAACCACTATGGTTCTCAAAGGAAGTGGCAGTGAAGGTTCAAGAGAAAAAGAAAGCATTCAGGAAGTACAAGGAATCACAAAAGGAGCAGGACAGAGAACTGTATCAGTTAAAGCAGAAAGAGGCTGAGAAGGCAGTCAGAACAGCAAAGGCCCAAATCGAGGAAAAGATAGCCAACTCAGTTAAGAAGGGGATAAACCTTTATAGGTACATCAGGAGCCAAGGAAGACCAAGGGAGGGATAGTGAGGCTTAATAAAGGGAAGGAGGGTGGGCAGGGGAGACTCAGAAAAGGCAGAGATACTAAACAAATATTTTGCTCAGTATTTACAAATGAAGAGGGGAGGTGCATAAAACAAACAGTAGAAACACTCTGGATACAGAAGTTGATACCAGCCCATTTACAGAAGAAAGGGTTCTGAAAGAACTCTTAAAACTGAAGGTGGACAAAGCAATGGGGCCCTGATGGATTTATCCCAGAATTCTAAAAGAACTAAGGGTAGAACTAGTGACACCACTGACTACCCTCTTTAACAAATCATGGAAGATGGGGTGGTACCCGAGGACTGGAGGAGGGCAGATGTGATTCCCCTTCACAAAAGTGGGAGCAAGGCAGAAGCAGGAAACTACAGACCTGTTAGTTTAACCTCAGTGATAGGGAAAATGATGGAATCACTTCTGAAGGAAAGAATTGTTGAGTATCTAGAGGCCAGAGGGGCACAGGACCCAGGCAGCACGACTATTCACAGGGAAGGTCACGTGACTGAATCTGATAGATTTCTTTGACTGGGTGACCAAAGTAGTAGATCAGGAGGGGCTGTGGACATGGCCTACCTAGACTTTAGCAAGGCATTTGACACAGTCCCACACAAAAGATTAATATACAAGTTAGCCAGCCTGGGAGTGGGTCCCAAGATGACAGCCTGGGTAAAGAATTGGCTGGAGAATAGGACACAGAGAGTAATAGTAAATGGAGTCCACTCAGAAGAAAGGAAAGTTACTAGTGGGGTACCGCAGGGTTCAGTATTAGGACCGGTCCTCTTCAATGTCTTTATAAGCGACATTACAGAAGGACTGGAAGGAAAAGTATGTCTCTTTGCAGATGACACAAAGATCTGCAACAGAGTTGATGCACAGGGTGGGTGGAAAGGATGAGAAGGGACTTGGCAAGGTTAGAGGAATGGTCAAATGTATGGCAGCTTAGATTCAATGCTAAGAAGTGCAAGGTAATGTACCTGGGAAACAAAACCCAGGGAAGAGTACACAATGGGGTGAGATACTAACAATAACAAAAATGGAAAGGGACCTGGGGTAGTCATATCAGATGACCTAAAGGTGGGCAAGCAATGTGAGAGGCAGCAAGGAGGGTTGGGGGATACTGGGATGCATAGGGAGAGGCATCACCAGTAGAAAACAGGAAGTTATTATCTCTGTACAGACAGCTGGTGAGACCCCATCTGGAGTACTGTGTGCAGTTCTGGAGACCCAATCTCCGTGAAGACATAGACAGGATGGAAGCTGTCCAGAGGAGGGCAACTAAAATGTGCAGGGTCTGCACTGGAAGACATATGAAGAGACTTAAGGAGCTTAATATGTATAGCCTCGAGGAAAGGAGGGAGGGGACATGATAGAAACTTTCAAGTACCTCAAGGAATCAACAAAGTCCAAGAGGGTAGCATCTTTCAAAAGAGGTGTGCAAGAACAAGGGCACAATTTGAAGATAGAGGGGGCGTCAGAGGTAATTTAAGGAAGTATTTTTCACAGAGAGGTTGTGGATGCATGGAACTGCCTTCGGAGGAGGTTGTGGAGTCAAAATCAGTGGTGGAATTCAAGAATGCATGGGCCAGTCATAAGGCAATTCTGGGGGTTGGGGGTAAGAAGAAGTAGGCTGCTGGTTAACTAGGATCTGCAGCTTATCCAGTAGGTAGGGAAATGGGCAGACTGGGTGGGTCAAGCGGCCCTTATCTGCCATCAAATTCTATGTTTCTATGTAACCAGAGGAAGGAAGAGGCTGGAACCAAGAATAATTTGTGGATTGAGTTGTTTATGATGTACAGATTGAAAGAGGACAAGTGACAGTGTAAATATCTTTGTGGCAAATAAATATTGCTAACGAGCAACCAGAACATTTAACAGCGTTGTGGCATTTTTCATTCCTGGGAGGGGTTCAGGGGCCAATGTGGCTTTCCACTAAAAGACAGGCTGGGTTGTATGATGACCCCTGCCAGAAAGGAACAAGAGGAGGGAGGGGGAAAAGGATAGGAAAAAGGGGAAGAGGAGGGGCTTGGTGGTGATATCACAGGCCAGGTGGAGGGTCAAATAATAAGGCAAGGCCAGAGCCCCAGGGATTTGCTGGGGGTGGAGCCACAGGGGTCCTGAGCAGGGGTCCTGAAGGGCTATATCAGGCCAGGGCAACCTCAGGACAACCTCTTTTGCTGGGAAAATTCCCCACCCACCCACTCACCCTTGTAAGGAAGGCAATGGGGGGCACATGGTTGGCATGGAGATAGAAAAAGTATGGGAAGAAGGGGGTGCTCTTGGCATAGGGCTGGTGTTTGAGGCTGTGGGTAGGCAGCTGTTGGTCCAGGGGACTGGGTCATAGCCTTTGGGGGGGTTGCTAGGCCCCAAAAATGGATGATTGGAGACAGGGGGGAGGAAAAAGAGGAATGGGGGAAGGGGGACCAGAAAGGGGTAGGGGTAGGCTACACAGGGTGGGGGCAAGTAACTCAGATGTGGTGTTAAGGTGGGGAGGGGGGATAGGTCCAGGTTCCAGATTCAGAAGTGTCATGGAGGGCAAAAGCCCGGGGTAGGTGGAACCGGCTTGGATCTGGGGATGGAGGAGGGGGCTGGATTCACAGTGTCCAGACCCTGAAAATGCAAGATGAACAAGCAACCAGTGGAAGGAAGAGGCTGGAACCAAGAATAATTTGTGGATTGAGTTGTTTATGATGTACAGATTGAAAGAGGACAAGTGAATCAACAAAGTCCAAGAGGGTAGCATCTTTCAAAAAAAGAGGTGTGCAAGAACAAGAGGGTACAATTTGAAGATAGAGGGGTGGCGGCTCAGAGGTAATTTAAGGAAGTATTTTTTCACAGAGAGGGTTGTGGATGCATGGAACGGCCTTCCGGAGGAGGTTGTGGAGTCAAAATCAGTGGTGGAATTCAAGCATGCATAGGCCAGTCATAAGGCAATTCTAGGGGGTGGGGGTAAGAAGAAGTAGGCTGCTGGTTAACTAGGATCTGCAGCTTATCCAGTAGGTAGGGAAATGGGCAGACTGGGTGGGCCAAGCGGTCCTTATCTGCCGTCAAATTCTATGTTTCTATGTAGCTGCAGCAGCACAGGCTCTCAGTTTCCACACATCCCAGCAGCAAGAATCACTATCTGCTTACAGCTGCAGTAGCACAGGCTCTCAGTTTCCACACAGCCCAGCAGCAAGAATCAGGGCCTGCTAGCAGCTGCAGCAGCACAGGCTCTCAGTTTCCACACATCCCAGCACCAAGAATCAGTATCTGCTTACAGCTGCAGCAGCATAGGCTCTCAGTTTCCACACAGCCCAGCAGCAAGAATCAGGGTCTACTTGCAGCTGCAGCAGCACAGGCTCTCAGTTTCCACACAACCCAGCAGCAAGAATCAGGGTCTGCTAGCAGCTGCAGCAGCACAGGTACACAGAGTGTACCTGTGTTAGCCCGTCGCTGCTATGCAGTGACTGCCCCGCACTTCTTGACTCACCCAGATATTAAACCTGGGCTAGAAACTGAGCCTGTATCTTATTTTGCATAACTAAATCCATTTTATGACAAAAGTAGCTACTCTCTTCCTTCTCCTGCCCCCTTCTGCTTGATTATGCTAACTCTCACTCTTTTCCTATTCCCCATTCACCCTTACCTCTCTACTGCCCTCTCACCCCCTCCTCTCCCTTTATTCTCTTACCCTCCCCCACAATTTTCCCACCCTCCTAGACTCAAACTCTCCCATTTCCTCCCACTCACCCTGGCCTGCTCATTGTTCTCTGCTCCCTCTCTCTACCTTCATCTGGCTACCCTACAACTCCTACTCACCTCTCCCCCCTGCTTTCATCCTAGACATCGCACCCTATCTCATCTGCTATGTAAACGCCCCTCCACTCCAACTAAGCTTCTTATTTTCATCCTGCTTTTGCTTGCCAGTGATGTTGAGACCAATCCTGGCCAAGTACCCCTCTCTCAAATTTCTCTAAGGAACTAAGTCTTGCTCATCTTAACATCCGTAGTCTTCTTCCTAAAGTAGACTTACTGCAATCTCTCATGGTCGGCCTCAATCTCAACATACTAATACTTTCTGAATCCTGGCTCTCCCACAAGATTCCTGACTCAGCGGTGGTTATCCCTGGCTTTTCCCTAATCTGTCAGGGCCATGCCAGCAGGGATGGTGGAGTGGCCATGTACCTTTCCTCTGCCTTACAGTATGTTCCTATTATCTCTATTTTTCCCCCTACCACCTATGAACTTCTCCTCATCAAAATCTCTCTCACCTTCTCCCCTCCATCTTTGTTGCCTGTGTATATTGCTGCCCTGACATAACTCCTTCCACTATAATTGAATTTCTCTCCACTATCTCCTGTCACGCCTTCACCGAGGAATTCTTCATTCTTGGGGACTTTAATAAAAATTGTCTCTCCTCTTTTAGTACCAAACTTTGCAGTAACATCAGATCCCTTAACCTCTCCCAACTAATCTCTGATCCTACTTGCTTGAACCTTCAAACTTTAAACCACACTCTTCTGAACCGGGCACTCACCTCACACCCCCATAGAATTACTGCATCGGGCACCCACCCAGATCCCTCAGTGACCACCATATGGTGTACTGCATTCGCAAGGTTTACCACCCCTAAGCCCCACCCAAATTCATCCAGATTCGCTCTTTCCAGTTCTTGGATCTCTCCTCACTTCATAAGGACCTAGTAGCTACAGACTTGTCATCTATATCCAATGCCAGCTCCATGGACTCGGCGTTCCACTTCTTCTTAACACGCTTCATGTCCATTTGGGATCGTCATGCCCCACTTAAGAAAACCAGGGTCCAAGGCTCTCACCTTCCCTGGATCTCTGCTGAGCTACTAGCCTGTTTACAGCCAAGTGATCAGGCCTGAAAGGTTCACAAATCTTCTGGGTCCCCTGCCGATTACCACAGATATCGAACTAAACTCACCAAGGCTGATTATTTTGCTTCCACCTTCCAAAACAACATTAACCACCCATCCAAGTTTTGAAAGGTCATCCACTCCCTTTTCTTCCCTCCCACCCACTCTGCCCTCCTCCCCTTACCTTAATGTGAGTGGGGCCACCATCTCTGAACCCTCTGCTGTTGCTGCTGAATTTAACAACTTCTTTACCACCTGTGCCTCCACCCTCCTCTCTTCCCTTCCCCCCTCCTCACTCTCCCTCCCTCATCACCCTCTACCCTCCTCCTTCTCTTTTTCCACTGTTTCACCTGCTGAAGCCCTTAAAGCCCTACTTGCTGTAAATCCTACAAAGGACACTAGTTCAGATGGTCTGGACCCAAAGCTCTTGCACCTCTGTGCCTCTGCTATTTGCCACCCTATTGCTCTACTCCTCAACCTCTCTTTCTCTCTGGCTTCAGTTCCCTCTTCCTGGAAATTGCCACTGTCATTCCCCTCCCTAAGGGTGGTGACCCCTCAACTCTGGGCAACTACCACCCTATTTCTCTTCTCCCTACACTTGCTAAACTCCAAGAGCATGTGGTACTGTCTTAACTCTCCACATTTCTCAACTGCTCTTCCATCCTCACCCCTTTCCAGTCTGGTTTCCATAAATCTCACTCTACACCTACCTCCCTCAGGCTCACTGATGCCATCTTGATAGGTATGGACCAGGGCCTGGTTACCTCTGCTATCTTCGTCGATCTTCATCGATCTGGCCAAAGCCTTCGACATAGTAGCCCACCCCCTCCTCCTAGCCCAGCTCTCTGCTGCTGGGCTCACTACTCAAGCCACAGATTGGTTCCACTCCTACCTCCTGGGCAGAACTCAAGCTGTCAAAATTGGCAACTCCCTGTCCCCCCCACCCTCATCCACACTGGTGTCCCCCAAGGCTCAGTGCTCTGACCCATCCTCTTCTCCATCTTTCTAAATTCCCTCCTGTCTACATGTACATCTGCATCCATACACATGTATGTTGCTGACGCTGTCATATTTGCCTCAGGCTCCTCTGTACCAGACCTGACAAGCAGACTCCAGCTGGCTTTCAATATCCAGCACTGGTTCCGGTCAAATCAGCGTTCCTTAAATGTGAAAAAAACTGTCTCTATGACTTTTAGTACCAGACAAAAACTCTCTAAACTGTCAGCCCTGCCCTCCCTCCACACTCTGGATGGGTCTAGCCCTAAAAACATCACAACCTTCAAGTATCTAGGAGTGTGGCTCGACAGTCACATAGACTTCTCTGCTCATGTGGACTACTTACACAAAAAGCTTCACCCTAAACTTGGTGTGCTGTATAGGAACTGAGGGCGCATCCCTCTGCCAGCCCACAGAGCCATTGTGCAGAGAATGATTCTTCCCCTCTTTGACTATGGTGACACTATCTATGCTAGTGCTCCCAAGTGTACCCTGGCCGGAGAGGATCCACTCTTCCACTCCTTCTGTAGGTTTGCCCTGGATTGCCCTCCCCCCGGACCCACCACTGCACCTCTACACCTCTCTCCTTTCCCCTCCCTTGAAGCCAGATGGCTTGTTCATTGCTCCTCCATTATTGCTAATTACTGGCTGAGCTCCCTCCCATCCTACCTTATGTCTCTTCTCTCCTCCCCATCAAACCCATCCTACTCTCTCCATAGCTCTAACCTTCGCTCTCTAACTCTCCCGTCCAGGCAGACTTCAGCTGGGCAAGCTGCTTCCTCTTTCAGCCTTCCCAAACTCTGGAACTCCCTCCCTGGCCCAATTCAATCTGCTACCTCCATCTGCTCTTTCTCCAGTCTTATACATGATTATGCTGCCCCCTGCTGTAACTGCCCTGACTCTCCTTCCCCTCCCCCGTTATTGCCCCCATACCTTCCTCTTCCTGGCTCTACACCCCCTGACTCTCATACTACATATCTCCCTCCCTCCCCTCCTCTCCCCCCATCCCTCTACCTTTCTACCTACCCACCTAATGCTGGACCTCCCTTGTCTCCTTCTATGCTCTACCTTCTCATTCTCCCCCTCTCTACTCTTCGCCCTTTTCCAGACTACCCTTAGCCACTTGCACTACCTGGTTCATCCCCTATTCTTGTAGGCAAATGTTACTTACTGCTGTTGCTGCATTTTCTGTAAATAATTCCTATGTACATGCTCTTGTACATTCAATGTATATTACTCGATATTTAATTTATGATATATTGTATAAAAGTGTGCCTTAATATGAGTGTACATTCTCTGTAAATATTTTTACTTTGTATGGATATATATTTCTCCCTCTCCCCCAGGACGCTTCTGGAAACGAGTTATTTACAGCTCAGTATGTCTCTCCTGGTGAAACTTTTGAAATAAAGATGCCCCAGTTCAATCCACTATTATTTTTCATGGCTTTATTATAAGTCCTTCTAATTTTACTGTTATGTCAAGGTGGGATCTTGCCCATTTTTCCACAGATCAGTCTTCTGGGAACATACTTTTAAACTAGCACTTTGGTTTTACACTCTATATGCTCCCACATATCCTCAACATTCAAATTCCATAACTCCTCCTCCCAATTCCATTTCTGTAATTCCTTTCTCATTTCATCAACGTTAGTCCTAGCAAAGCACGTAATAGTAACTGTCACTTTTTCAAATCTCTCCTTCTTGTTAATCAAAATTCAACCTTGTTGTGATCACTGTCCCCTTCCCCTCCCCCATGGTTCCTGTACTGTGCAGCTTGTCACACCCTCCACATTGCTTAGAACCAGTTCCAAAATGTGATCTTCTCTGGTATGGTGTTTGATACAGTGATCCAAATTTAGTTCAACAGTGATGTTTAAAAACAGTTTCTCGTTTCCTGTCGTACAAGATATGATGTCCCACTCTGTCCTTCACATAATAAAATCTCCTACCAGGTACAATATGCCTTCAGTACTGAAGGATCTCAAAACTTCATACAACTTCTCAACCCGTTCTCTTTGTAGAGTTGGGGGCTTACAAACTACTCCAAGGTATACATTCTTGGTTGCTTTATTTTTTCCAATTCTGTGTTTGACTCTCCAGCCAAGCTAGAGATGTACCCCATATTAACCCAGGAATCCACAAGCCACCCACCATCCTGGCACTCCCCCCAGCTGCCTGGTCTGAGAGGATCATGACTTATCCCTCACAGTTGATTTCCCTAAAAGTCAATGACTTGTATAACCTTTGTATCCTGGCCGAGACTTATGTTATGGCATTGTTTCAGTGTGTAGGCTTCTCATGGTCTCCCAGCATCATGATTTTATCTGCTGAAGCAATTTTCTTGTATGTTTCCTCCCCCAGTTGTGTTCAAGGTACAGCACACACACTCCTGTGCATGGCCATGCCGTAGTTTGCTTAGCCCCAGACCTGCATGCGCAGGAGGTGTCAGGCACACTGACTCCTGGCCACTGCCAAATGTCAGACTATTGTCAAGATCCTCACCCCACCCACCCTGGAGGAGGAAAGCAATCCATTGGACACTGACCCTCTTCCAAACAGCTGATCCTGTGATGCTCCAGGCTTGTTCCTGAACCTGGGTTGTCAGTGCCACAAGCAATAGAGGTACCACTTGTACCAGTGGGTAGGCTAATTTATTGGGTTCTTTAGGAGGAATTTTCACCCACAACATTTCCAGTCCCTCACATTTATCTCTCATGATCTCATTCCCACCAGGTCTCTGTGACTACTGGTATGTCAATATTTTCTTTAGCTGGTGTAGCCTCTAATGCCTCCTTTTTATTGCATAGATACCTGGTAATAATAAGCAAGCAGTTACAACCTTTGTTATTTACCCTCCTGCCTTTTGTTTCTGGGCTCATATTTAAGACCTTCACTGTTGATATATTATTTGTATTTTCTCCCTCTTCCTCATTGTACTCTACTTTAAATGATGCTTGCTATTATTGTTTATACTGTTTCCCAGAATCCTAGCACCATCCTGACAAATGTGCCAACCATCCCTTGCAACGAGAATTCAACTGTTAGCAAAACGCTCCTGAATTCTCTAGACCAGAAATCCATCTCGTCTACATCACCTCTTTAGTTATCCGTTAGTGTATCTGATCGCATTGTTTCTTGCAATTCCTCCCCTTGGAACTGGTAACATTTCTGAGATGATTACTTTTCAATTACTTCTTTTTACTAACCTCCCAGTAAACATGAAATGCCTTTCTATATCCTTTCACAGCTCCTGCCAACATCATTTCTGCAAACTACAGGACAACGACTGGCTCTTCCCTCTCTTTCACTAGCCACTCCATGTTATTTATTTCCTTAATTCTTGCCCCAATAGATAGCTAATATTAGTGTAATCTTTCCTAGCCTTGAAGATTTATCTATCTATAAAGCTTAATATGGAATCTCCTACTACGATTGTCTCCTTTTGTAGACCACCACTTGTATTTTGTTCGATCACCGTCCCCTGATCTGACAGGTCCTTGGAGCCTGTCCTAGTTAGTGAGGCTTTTGCACTGGGATTTGTGGAAAGAATATCACCTTTACCGGTCTGTATACAGCTGACCCAAATTGTCCCTCCACTACTGCACTTAGACTCAGCATTTGTGCATATTGTAGGTTCCTCTTTCACCGTACCCCCCCCTTACTGAATTGTTAGATTCAAGTCAGCCATTACACCAAATCTATGTGAAGACTCTGTGTAAGTTTCACCCCTTATCCTTTGAATACATCTTCCACCTGCTTTTCTCACAGTACTCCATTCCTTTTCACCCTCCCTCATTGGTTCATTAGAAACAGTACTTTTTTCCTTTTACATTTTATCTCTGACTGTAACATGTGAAATTCACTCCCAGCACACCTACCCCTCTCATATGATGTTTTAGCCTGTTTATCCGGCAACTGTAGTTTAGTATCTGCAATAAAATCCTCCATTCCCCTATTTTAATGTTGCATTCAAGCCTCTCTTTTAGTATACCCATTTCAGTCTCTAATTGTTTGATGAATTTACTCTTTACACAATGAATATCATTTATTTCCTTGAGAGTCCCACACATACTGCATGCCAGACACTTCACCCATTCGCCCACAATAACAGACTCCGAACCCATTTTAGCTTAATAAAATGTTTTCACTTACCAGTGACAGAATCGTGGCCTGTCATGGCAGACACATGCCTTCGCCATGCCCACCTCCACTTGCATTCACCAGCTCACAAGGGACCATGATTTATACACAAGTACTGTATGCACAAGATGTGTGACATTTCAATGGTCCTGAAGGGGAGCCCCCAACTAGCTATGGATTTTGTCAGTTAGTTGACTGAGAAAAATTTAAATTTTTCATTGACATCTACAAAGAATTGGACTAGAAATAATTTTCTTAACATACATTTTCTTGTAGATAACAGGTTATTAAACAAACTTACACTTTTGGCAAACCCATAGCAGGCAATACCCTTCTGATGGTATATAGCACCCACCCACATCATTTATTGAACAGTATACTGCTCGGAGTATTTTGAAGAGAGAGAAAAATGACTCTAGCAGAGATTTTGTTAACATGAGTACTAGGCCACAGCGGTCAATAAGGCATATAAAAAAGCAAAAAAAAAAAACGAATGCCTAGGGCACATACCTTGATACCTAAGCAACATTATTCACATGACAATGAAACAATTGCTTTTGTTATAAGATATACTTCAAAATCAACAGCTGTATGCAAGACAGTTCAGAATAACTGGAATTTAATCTCAAATGGTCCTGCCACTGGGCATCTTTTTGCATTTAAGCTGAGGAGGCTTAAAAGGAGGCAGTATAGAGCAGTGGTCTAAGGCTCTGAGCTGCAAATCTGGTGATACCCAGCAGACCAGACCTGGGTTTGAATCCCACAGCTTCCACTTGCATACTGTGTGACCCTGAGCAAGTCACTTAACCTCCTTGTGCTCCCAGGTCGCTCCTGTAAAAAAGCTTTCAGCTTAGTGTGCTATACCTGGTTAAATAAAAAAGTTGAGAGTCAGCTCTAAACAGGGTAATGACCTACATGACTTTGTGGTTCAGAGTCACTATTAGGAAGCACCACTTCAAAATTGAGGAAACAGATTACCAAAAGGTCAATTTAAATGCTTATTTGCATACCCTTCATTTGCTGTGACTCTGTATGTTTCATTTGACACCGTATGTGTTTTGTCTATATTTGAATGCTGGTATTTCCATGGCAGTTATTTGCAAACATTTCGTTTTACTATACCTCTGTATATTTCATTTGGCACAGTATTTTATTTGTCTATTTTGTAATTCTTGTATAATATCTCCTAGTTATTACACATCCCTTCTCCTTCCTAGGTCACAGCTGGTAACAAGCCCTTCTGGACTTTGTTGGCTTATATGGTAAAATATGTTACAAATAAATTAAAAATAAAGAAATAAATAGATAAATTAATCAATCAGTAAATAAATGCCAAAAATGCATGTTTGCAAGTCTGTACAAACTGGTGCCAAGGTTTGTCTCCTGAGTTCTGCCCTACTGTTCCAGCTTGGTGTTCATTCCAGATGCTGTATGTAAGTCATACAGTTAGCAATGGCAACATGGATAATGCACTGGGAGCCCATTTCTGGGAGGTTCACAATAGTAATCCATTGTGTTACAGATTTTGAGGAATTATGCATATTACAATAATACTCAGGAACAGGAAGCCATCTGAAGCATTTCTTATGAAGAGCGGCAAGACAGGTTTGCTCTTTGCATGCCTTGCAATCACAAGGCCTTAATATTGTTTTGTACTTTGTGACATTTCTTTAATTAGCTATAGCTGTATCTAATCTGTTTGGAACTGTTTTTTGAAACTGGAAACTCGTTCTTAATAATATCTTTCCAGCTGGCCCAGTGGTGCTAAGGGTTGAGGTGCTGGACACCACACCTTGCACCACGCTGGCAACCCGAGTTCGGGAATGAGCTGGGGTGCTGGGGGGTCGGCCAGGGAAGGAGAAGGATCGAACATCCATTGACTGCTCTCCTCTCCCTGGGGAGGGATTCAGGGTGCCTCTGGTGTAGTACAGACTCCTGGTGGAGACCAGAGGTACAACTAGTGAGGAGCAGCTAAGACTGAGGAATGCGGCAGACATCTATGATGTCACTGCATGGCTGCGCTCCTGGGGAAACTTAGAAGAAATCCTCATTCTTGGGGATAGGTGAAAGCACTTCTGTCCCCACCAGGCCACACTTCCAACATGAGGGCATTCTCCTCTCTCCTAACCACTTGCCAAGCCCAGCACACTTGATTAGAGAAAAAGTGCCCTGGGTAGATAGGGTGGCCCCACCTCGAGGGGTTCAGAACTGGGGGGGCTGTCGGGCTCGTGCGAGGAGAAGGAGGTGTCTCTGGTGGGAGGTAGAGCTTGGGGTGGATAAGAGGATGTCAGAGAGAGTTCTCCATGGGACAGAGCATAAAATTAGTTGATAAAAAAAAATTACATCTTTCCTTTTCTCGTTTTAGATTGTAGTGTAACCCCCAGTTGGCGCTAAACTGAGAGGGCTACTACCCCTGCCTGTGTGGCTCGTGAACAGGTTGAGAGGCCTGAGTCCTATGATGTGGTGCCTCCATTTTTGTAACCTGAAATGTGGGGAGAAAAGTGTCACTAGGCATGGTGATTAGGTTTGGCTACTCTGCACAGGGACACCCAAAGTAATCCAGAGACTAGAAGCAATAACATAATGTCCAATACCAGGAGATGGGATTCTAAAGTGTGGCTTTATTCAACAACTCAGAACAAAAAACATAGACTCCCCCCCCATGGGGCTACACTCCAGGTAATGCAGATAAGGTGATGAACACTGACACATATCCAATCTTGGATCCTAAGTTTCCATATAACATGGACTCTTCAATTAGTGGCACACTACCACCCTTTGCTCCATCCCAAACATCTGGGCACTGTCTTCAGACACAGGCCAGTACCTGGAAGAAGGGTATCTGGTGTTTCAAAGTGAATCTGTAGAGGTGAGCCCTGTTACACCAAGTGGGGGGTCTCCCATCTCCCACCTCTTGTTCCATAGACCCATACCAGGCCATTCCTTTACTTAAACACACTTCACTGGCTACTGTAGTGCAGACTGTACATGGCTTTGTAATGCAGTAACTGTCTTTCCCTGAAGACCCCCCACATACAACAGTTATTACTGTCTCACTGTCCCGTAAGTCCTGGACTTGGCATCCTGACTGACCCACAGCCCCAGAGACTTATTTACTCACTGTTTTGGTGAATGACACTGGCCTTTTGTCAAAGATTCATCACCCTCCATGTTGCAGGTGTCCAAAACTCTGTAGGAATCTCTATTCCTCAAAACTGTAGTGCACCAGCACTCTCGATCAGGCAGCTTCTTCCTTTTTCTCAGGCCAGGGGATTGCCCCAGGAGTTGGTTCTTTGTGCCTCTCTTATGGTGGAAGCACACACCCTAAGGTAGCTCTGTGTCAGAACTGAGAGCAGGGGGGGCCTGCCCCCTGCAGGGCACCCTTCCCTCCACTACACTACAGGATGTACATTCTTCTCCCTTTTGAGCCTACTTCAGACTTCAACAAACTGACTCAGACTGATTAAAAAAAAAAAAAAAAGTTCTAGCCTAACTCCCTGCAGCAACATTCCAAAGTGGCTTATGCAGCTGTGACAGTTCTAAATGATGTCATAGCCCCAGCTCAGCAGAGACTGAAAACAGAGCAAGACACAGTGAAATCCATTTACTGGAGTTTCGCTAGCTGCCTGTCCCTGCCTGCCACTAGATCTAACTAGGGTTCTAGTAACCCCGGGTAACAGGGGGGTTACAGTAGACTTCTGTTTGAGGATCTATATCATTACAACCCTCTGTGATTTGTTTCAATCTACAGTACTTTGCAGTTTCACATTCATGTGACACCCATCTTGTTTTATTGTTTTAAATATTTTTCTCTCCATAGTTAGTTCACTAACGTGTTGTATAAAAAAATAATGAATATTAGTTATGCAACATTACAAATATATATTTTATATATATATATATATATATAGAGAGAGAGAGAGAGAGAGAAATAAATATATATATATATTTAACATGCAAAAAACTGCATTAATGTTCTAGTTAGGGTTACAGCCACAAAGGTAGGGAACGTCAGGGGTGTGGCCTTTGGGTCATCTGCCCTAATGCTCACCCCATTCCATAAGTAAATAAGCTGAGACAGGTACAGTATAGAAGAATGGAGTGAGTGTTAGGGCTGACAACCCCAAGGCACACACCTGACACCTGTTGGTGAGCGCAGTGTGGGGGTAGCGTGTTAGGTTTGAAAACCCTAATGCCACATTTCCCTACTTTTGTGGCTGTAACCCTAACTAGAGTATTAACACAGTTTTTTTGCAATTTATTTCCTTATTTTTTGAGATAGTATAATCGTATCCCTATTTACCTGTGAGAGCGCATGGCTCTCCGGACCCTGTGCTCCCATCCCTTCCACAGATGTGTATATATATATAGCTGTGGAAACACAGGGCCCTCTGAGCCCTACGCTTCCATTTCTAGGACAACAGTGACCAAATTGTCAGCATAGCCATCGTATTACCCCCACCTCATGTACCCAGTACAGAAAAATTTCGAATACCCTTCAAAACATAATTCTGTGCATCTGCAATGCCATTTTGTGCCACAGGTGTGAAAACACATTTTGGGCAAGATTTGAGAAATGACAGCTGTGGCATACATGAGGTGGGGTAATAAGAAGACTATTTTGAAAATCTGGTGTAAAAATATTTAACATTTTTAAAATTATGAGCAGGTATAGCAAAATTGCAATGAATGGTCATAACTTTATCATTTTTGCATAGTTTGACCCCCAATTTTCAACATAGTCTTCTTATGATCTCACTTCATAAACCCCATAGGTGAAAATTTTCTAATCTGTGCCAAAATGTCATTTCATGCCACATGTGCAAAAACACATTTTGGACAGGATGTGAAAATGACAACTGTACTGATCATGAGGTGGTATGAAAACAAAATGGCTGTGTTGAAAGTTTGGAGTAAAAATATAAAAAATTACCAAAATTATGCATGTGCATAGAAAAATTTCAATGAATGCATATAACTCAACCATTTTAAGACGTTTTTCACCAAATTTTCAACATGACCTTTTTGGGACCCCACCTCATGAACACTGGTGATAAGTCAAGGCAAGGCAATGTTTATTTTTTGAGGCACCCAATCGCAGAGGCTCAGGGCACCATACAGATAAATACAAACTAATCAAAAACTACAACACATACATAAAACACTAATAAATAAAGCAGATAGTATAAAACAGTTAAAAATAACAATAGTCATTAAAAGGCTATCCCATAAATAAATATTAATAGGCAGTGGCTGGGAAAACTTGACTAAACAGGCGGGTATTGTGGAGGGCCTTAAACACTTTCACTGAAGGGGCCTCCCTTACAGATGGTGGCAACAAATTCCACAAGGGGCTGACAACCCTAAAAGCTCTGTCACTGACGGTCTTTAGCCTCATCCTGGGAATCTCAAGGAGGACCCTGGAGGAAGAACGGAGGGAGAAGACTGAGGTAGCAGGTGTCAGTAGGTCAGACAAGCATCTAGGGCCCAGCCCATGTAGGGTCTTAAAGGTGAGCAAGCCCACCTTGAAGAGGATTCTCCACCTGACTGGCAGCCAGTGCAGTTCATGCAGCACCAGGGTGATGTGGCAGTATTTAGGCTGCCCCGTCACCAACCTCACGGCTTCATTCTGCACCAGCTGCAGCCTGTGGTGGGTGCCTCCCGAGACCCTGAAGTAGAGTGCATTACAGTAATCAAGCTTAGATGTTATGAAGGCATGCAACAAAGTGGGGAGATCTATAGGTGATACTAGGGGCTTGATCCTGGTGATGTTCCTAAGATGGTAAAAGCTGGTCCGGACAATGGATGACACCTGTGCTTCAAATGTCAATCTGTTGTCAAAGGACATACCAAGATCACGCACACTGAAGGAGGCCTTCAATGACACAGACCCAAGGACTAACCTGGTATCTGGCGGCAGAGTTCATCCTATCATGCCTGCTGTTCGACTTCACCACTAGTACCTCCATCTTATCGGGGTTCAGCCACAACCAGTTGGAGGCCATCCAGTCATTGATCTCAGCAAGGCATCTATTCAGCACTTCCACCACATTGGATGTCTCAGGGGCAAAGGAAAGATGCAATTGGGTATCATCAGCATAGCAGTGAAAACCCAAACTGTACTTCCTAATGAGCTCTCCCAGGGACAGTATGTACATGGCAAACAACACCGGGGACAAGACCGAACCCTGAGGTACTCCACATGACAGAGACTAGGGAAGGAGGAGAAATTCCCCATCACTATTCGTTGCCTCCTGTTTATGAGATTGGACTCAAACCAGCATATGACAGTGCCAGTGAGCCCACAAAATTCCCTCAGGTGGTATGCTGTGTCAAATGCTGATGAGAGGTCAAGGAGAACAAGAATTGTCCTCTCTCCTTGATCTCTAGCCCTAAGAAGGTCAGTATGCACCCAAACTAATGCTGTTTCTGTGCTATGCCTCACCAGAAACCCTGACTGGAGGGGCTTATACAGGTCAAAGGTTATGAGGTGTTCCTCAAGCTGCTGCAGCACAACTTTCTCCAACCTTCCCTAAAAATGGGAGATTGGAGATTGGGCAGTAATTCACCAAGATGTCAGGGTCTAACGATGGTTTCTTCAGGAATGGCCTACCCAGAGCCTCTTTCAAGGCATCTGGAAAGACCACCTCTGACATAGAACACCAGACAATCAAGGCAAACACCAGGCCAACAGACTTAACACATCTCATCAGAGGACATGTTGGCACCGAGTCCAGTTCACAGTACGTATGCTTCAGCCCGCGGGCAACTTCAATTACTTCAGCCACCCCCACTGGTTTAAACTCCCTCCAACTAGGCAGAGTGCTCTCCGAGCACCAAAGGAAATTACTGTCAGCCACATTGTGGCACACTGGCAGAATGCCCTGCCGGATAGTGAACACCCTGTCTGAGAAGAAATGAGCAAATTTATTGCATAATGCATCAGAAACTGATTTTTTTGGTAGGAGACAGGATGGATTTAGCAGTCCTTCCACAGTCTTAAAGAGCACAGCTGGTCGATTCTTCCCAGTGACACTCTCCCTGGACAGGAACTCTGCCTTCTTATGGGTGATTGTCCTCTGATATTCATCATAATGAGAGCACAGGGCCAGTTTGTCCACCTCTAGCCCGGACTTCTGTCAGCAGCAATCTAGCCTCCGACTCACAATCTTCATCACCTTCAGCTCCCCATCAAACCATGGGGACCTCAAGTGCAAAGATTTGGGTCATACATGGACCGGTGTGAGAGAGTCAAGCGTGTCATCAAGGCACAGGTCAGGAAGCACAGGAAAAAACAGGAGCAGTAGTAGAATTCACAAAAAGTGTTTATTAGTACTAGCAGTAACATAAAAAAAAAAAGTTGTTCAAAATAACTATTAACAAAGGCAGAATAAACAGAGAAGATCCATCTGAGTTTTCCTTCAATCTCTGTGTGTCTTACAAGACATTTCAGCTTTGTTTTTATAAGTCCTTGCAACCCCCCTTCTTAACAAACATCCTGTTTTTTTTCTAAAATGTTCTTATGTATTTCAGGCAGGTGCAGCTAGAACACAATGTCCCAGAACTGAGGCCCCTTTTCCACAGCTTCTGAAAAACAGCTTAAAAACTCATCTCAGGTTAACCTTTGAGTTCCCAATAGCTGTTTGCAATTTTTTCAACAGTATAATTATATACATTTCAACAGTAACACTATATAATTTCTAAACAAAGGGATCCCAATATCAGTTACATTTCCACATAATGATTTGCATATATTTTTATACCAGCAGAAATGCAGGGGAGGAAAAGACAAAAACAGCAAGGGAAGACTGAGAGACAGTGAGAGGCAGAGAACTGCAAGACTGTCGGGGTGATCAAATTCTAAGTCTCACAGGAAAATCTGGTTGCACAACCAGACAGGCAAGACACAGGGAAGGAAAGAACAGAACAGATCCTTGTATTCAAACTCTCCATAACAACTGGGGCAGGGTCCTATTCAACCCTGTCACATACACCCCCCTTCTTCAGAAGGAACCTGTTTTATTAAACAGGTTTCCAAAACTTTCTGTTAATTCTGTACTAACATTAGCTTCTAACTTTCAGAAATTAAGCACATGTGCAGTGTCCTTTTTTCTATAACAGTACAGCAAATAGTAAAGTTTAAACTCAGACATTTGTTTTTCAACCTTCAGAACCCTCAGTTCCTGATCCACATCTTGACAGAAAATCAGCATTGCTATTCTCTTTACCAGATTTGTGTATCACCTTGAATTTAAATGGCTGTAGTGCTAGGTACCACCTTGTGATTCTGGAATTTTTATCTTTCATTTGGTTAAGCCAACAGAGAGGACAGTGATTTTTAGAAGTACAAAGTCAGCTCCTAGTAGGTAAAACCTAAGGGATGCTATGGCCCACTTTGCTGCTAAACATTCCTTTTTGATGGTGGAGTACCTTTTCTCTCTGTCATGCAAATTCCTACTTATGTACAGAATAGGATGTTCCATCCCATCTATATTTTGGCTCAGGACTGCACCTAGTCCTACCTCTGATGCATCTGTTGTAACAAAAATGGTTTCTTAAAACAGGGGCTGAACATAATGCAGCCTTAATGACTTGAAATGCTTCATCACACTCTGGGGTCCATTTCACATTATTTTGGTACCAGTTTCTCATGAGTTCTGTGAGGGAAGTAGCTAACTCTGCAAAGTTGGGAACAAATCTCTGATAATAACCAGCCAGCCCTAAAAATTACCTGACATGTTTCTTGGTTTTAGGGACGGGGCTGTTAGCTACAGCTTCTATCTCAGAAACCTCAGGCTTGACTTCTCCATTTCCCAAAACATAGCCCAAATATCTGGTTTCCTGTATGCTCAATGCACACTTGGTAGGATTAATTGTCAGACCTGCCTTTTTGATTGATTGGATAACTGTTCATAAGTGTTCCAGGTGGCTTTTCCAGTCTGGACTGTACACCGTGACATCATCCAGGTATGCAGCACAATAACCAGTATGAGGGGATAAAACTACATCCTTGTAAAGCTGGAATGTAACGGGAGCACCACGTAAACCAAAGGGCATGGTGGTGAACTGATAGAATCCAACAGGAGTGCCAAATGCAGTTTTGTCTCTGGATTCTTTAGCTAAAGGAATTTGCCAGTAACCCTTGGTAAGATCGAGGGTACTGATATACTTTCCATTCCCCAGTCTGTCCATCAAATCATCTATTCTGGGCATAGTATAACTGTCAAATTCTGACACTTGATTAAGTTTCCTCAAATCAAGGCATAGTCTTACATCCCCCTCATTTTTGTTTACAGTCACCATTGGTGATGACCAAGCACTTCTCAACTCTTCTATGATACCCAGTTATTTCATTATTTGTATTTCCTTAACCACGTCAGCTGTTAACCACTCTGGTAACCTGTATGTCTTTTGCCTAATAGGGCGAGCATTCCTTGGCACTATTACATGCTCGATCCCTTTTGTTCAGCCTGGTACTGTGATAAAAGTACTGTTAAATGTCTTTAACACATTACACATTTCTGCAGTTTGTTCTGAGGTTAAGAAAACATTCACCTTTACAGCATCAGTAGTTACAGTTTGTTCGAGTCTATCATAAGCTACATCAATATCTTCTTTATCAGTTTCTAGTAAAACTAGAAAAGCAGCTTTTGGCATTTTTTCAACCCATTTCTTGAGGAGGTTGGCATGATATATCTCAGTAGGATTTTTCCTGTCAGGGATCTCAGTCTCATAGCTAAATGTGCCAGTACATCTAAGCACTCTATAAGGCCGTTGCCACTTCATTAACAGTTTATTTTCTGTTGTGGGTAACAGCAGCAAAACCTTTTCACCTGGCTCAAACACTTTTTCTTTTAGCCCATGGTCATAATATACCTTCTGCTGGTTTGGGGCCTCTTCCTGATTACTATGGGCAATTTCAACATATTTTGCCAGCTTTTTTCTTAGGGCACACAAATAAGACATTATAGATTGTTTCTGAGTGGGGTAATCCTCCCACATTTCTTTTATCACATCTAGTGGCCCTCTTGGCTACCTACCATACAGTATTTCAAATGGTGAAAACCCTGTCGATGCCTGTGGCACTTCTCTCTAAGCAAAAAGTAGGTAAGGCAAGTACTGGTCCCAATCTTTCCCTTCCCTTTTACAAACCTTTTTAAAATGTGTTTTAGGGTTTGGTTAAAATGCTCAACAAGACTGTCTGTCTAAGGGCGATAGGGAGAGAGAGTCGTATGGCAGTGATACCTAGTAGTCTGTAAGCTCCTTAAGTAATGCAGCACCAAAATTATTACCCTGATCAGTAATCATTTCTTTTGGTATGCCCACTCTGCTGAAAATTTTTGCAAGCTCTGCAGTCACTTTTGACGCTGTGACAGTACAAATTGGAACTGCTTCTGGGTATAGAATAGCATAGTAACCTGCTACCAGGATAAATCTATTACCCTTTTTAATTTTGTCTAAAGGGCCAACCACATCCATTGCTAGTGTCTCAAAAGGCACATCTATTAAAGGTAGGGGCACCAGGGGCACCTTGTCTTTTCTAGTGACTGGGCTTACTTTCTGACAATCAGCACAGAAATTACAATAGATAGTAACATCTTCATGAATTCCAGGCCAGTAAAATCTGTACAGCAATCTAGTAAGGGTGTGATTTCTACCTGAGTGACCAGTCATAGGATTATCATGTGCTATCTGTAATAACTCAGTTCTATACTTTTGTGGTATAACCAATTGTTCTCTTTGTTACTGTGTCTGAGGTTTAATCCAGACTCTAAACAGTAACCCATTACATTCTTTAAACATTGTTTCACCCTGTTTTGGTTTCACCCCCAGCTGCTTAAAATAACCCTGGAGAGAAACATTGTTAGCTTGCTTGGAAACAAAATCACAATCAGTGATCAGTTTAGTTTCAGCATTTTCATATGTAAACCCCTTATGTCCATTAGTCATTTGTTGCCACAGTTTCTTCAGGCATCGTCTTTATTTCCTGGATTTTTGGATCTTGGAGCTGTGCCCAAACAAGTCTGAATCAAAGTCACTGTAAGGAAAGGTTTCCCCGCCATTTGAGATTTTCTTTGCCTGAGCTCTTGTTACCACTGCTGCTGAAACTGTAGGGTTCAGTTCCTCTGAGATTAACTCAGTAAATCCTGGACGTCATTTCCAATAATTACGGGTACAGGTAACTTCGGTACTATCCCCACTTTCATTTGGTGCAACACACCCTTAATGGTCAGAGTCACTTGGGTGGTGGGATAGTATTGAGTGTCCCCATGGATGCAGATGACACCAGTATCTGGTCCTTTTGCACAGTGTTTTCACAGCACTTCAACATGCACTAGGGTCTGTCTGATTCCTAACTCTATAAGTCCCTTCACAGTCTTATCTCCCACCTTCACATCTGTTAAATACTTGCCCCAATTTGCTAAGGACAAATCTACTCCAGTGTCACTCTTCTTACGGTAATTTCTTGCAATGTGACCTGGCTTATTACAGTTATAGTAAATAACATCTTTGGGCACAGATTTGTTACCCCCACCAGAATTCTTATCAGGCTTGGAGCTTAAATGGGGAAAAAAGTGTCTTACCAGTGCTTGGTTGTAACCTCACTGCTGTGGCATCTCTCTGGCCATTTGGTGGTCTTCAGCCAAAGAAACAGCCTTTTCCCTACTTTCTAGTTGGTGTTCTTTTACCCAAAGCTGCACATCTGTAGGCAGGATGTTGATGAATTGCTCCATTGCAAATGTGTCGATGATCTGTGGGACTGTTTTGCCCTATGGTAGGAGCCATTTTATCAGGAGTTCTCTGAGTCAGGTGAAGGCTTCTCGAGGATTGTAGACTGAGTTGTACTTCAGAGATTGAAATCTCTGCCCGTAGGTCTCTCCTGAGATGTCATACCTTTTCAGGATTTCACTTTTAACCAGGTCATAGTTTTCTGACTGTGCAGTGTCCATATTGCCATAGACAAGTTGTGTTTTCCCTGTCAGGTAGGGTACCAGTCTGATTGCCCATTGCTGCTTTGGCCATTGGCAGGTTGTGGCAACTCTTTTAAAAGTTATCAGGTATGCCTCAATATCATCTGAGGGACATAACTTTGTACGTTTAATGGCTTTTAAGTTTCTTGTGTTTTGTTGCTCATCTGGATCTGTGCCAGATCCTCTGCCTTTGATGGCTTGCAAGGCATCCATCCATCGCTGCTCCTGCCGCTGCATCTCTTCTCTCATCTGCTGCTTCTCTTCTCTCCTCTCCCCTCTTCTATGTTTCTCCATCTCTTTTTGTTGTATAGGCCACCACTGGAAAAAGGCAGTCATGCTTTCAGGATCCATCACTACCTGTCTCTGCTAGTTTGGCTGCCATTCTCCTGGTAACCACTCCTGGACTTGCTGCTGCAGAATCTATACTGTTCTCTATGCTTCCCTGGTACTAGGTCCAGTACCCATGCGCAAAACGCCTGGCTTAGAGTATGCACAGCATAATCCCACTTAAGCTGACACCATCTGTCATCAAGGCACAGGTCAGGAAGCATAGGAAAAAACAGGAGCAGTTGTAGAATTCACAAAAAGTGTTTATTAGTACTAGCAATATCATAAAAAATAAAATTGTTCAGAATAACTATTTACAAAGGCAGAATAAACAGGGAAGATCCATCTGAGTTTTCCTTCAACCTCTGTGTGTCATGCAAAAAAACTGCAGCTTTGTTTTTATAAGTCCTTGCAACCCCCTTTCTTAACATGCATTCTGCTTTTTTCTAAAATGTTCTTGTATATTTCAGGCAGGTGCAGCTAGAACTCAATGTTCCAGAACTGAGGCTCCTTTTCCACAGCTTCTGAAAAACAGCTTAAAAACTGGTCTCAGGTTAACCCCTTGAGTTCCCAATGGTTTTTTGCAATATTTTCAACAATATACAGTAATTATACACATTTCAACAGTAACACTGTATAATTTCTAAACAAAGGGAGACCAATATCAGTTACATTTCCAAATAATGATTTGCATATATTTTTATACCAGCAAATATTTAAGGGAGGTAAAGACAGAAACAGCAAGGGAAGACTGAGAGACAGTGAGAGGCAGAGAATTGCAAGGCTGTTGGGGTGATCAAATCCTAGATCTCAGAGGAAAATCTGGTTGTGCAATCAGACAGGCAAGAGACAGGAAAGGAAAGAACAGAACAGATCCCTGCATTCAAACTCTCCATAACAACTGGGACAGGATCCTATTCAACCCTGTCATGGAGTGCAACCAGCATCACCCTGTTAAAGGTGGCAACAGCCTTGCCCGCACCCCCTACACATACAATGCTCACACTGGACAGATCTGCTACCATCAGAAATCCCTCCAGGGTCAAACCCCTCAAAGCACAGTAGCTTACTATCCCAGCCGGGGGAGGGCTGTCAGAGTTGGCCCCAAATGAGAACTCCACTGTGCAATGCTTGGACCAAATTACCTGATCAGTCTTGAGGTTACTAATCTCAAGCCCAAGTAAGAAGACCGGGTACAACATGTGGCCACTCTGGTGGGTCACAGAAGAAACTTCTTGCAATAGGTCCAAAGATGACATCATCTGAAGGAGGTTGTAACTTAGCCTAGAGAATTCATCATTGGCCCAGACATTGAAGTCCCCCAGAACTAAACATCTGGGGGACTCCAACGTTTCACTTATGATGAAGTCTGCTACCTCCTCAATCAAGTAAGTTTAATGGCTGTTATAGGTGGCAACAGCCTTGCTTACACCCCCTACACATGCACTGCTCACACTGGATAGATCTGCTACCATCAGAAATCCCTCCAGGGTCAAACCCCTCAAAGCACAGTAGCTTACTATCCCAGCTGGGGGAGGGCTCTCAGGGGTGGCCTCAAATGAGAACTCCACTGTACAATGCTCAGACCAAATGGCCTGATCAGTCTTGAGGTTACTAATGTCAAGCCCAAGTGAGAAGACCAGGTACAACATGTGGCCATCCTGGTGGGTCACAGAAGAAACTCTTTGCAACAGGCTCAAAGATGACATCATCTGAAGGAGGTTGTAACCTAGCCTAGAGGATTTGTCACTTTTTTTTTGTTTATCAAGTCTAGGATTACAAATACCTTTGAGCCTTGGCTCTTTTACAAAGGTTCCACATCAGAGAAATACAAATTATGGGGAACATTAAGATAGACATTACAACAGTGTGGACATTGCAAACAGAGTACAGATTAATACAGTTCAATGGTAGCATTGTAACAAGGCAGCCAGCGGAATTTGTCAGAGAAAATAGACAACAGATAAGAAGTGCCAGAGTCATAGGGAGAGGGAAGAGAGGAAGGGGGAGAAGGAATGTAGGAATGGTGGTGAGAGGGTGAAAAGTGTAGCATTGGGTATACCAAGATGTGAGGGTAGAATCCAGTGAGGAGGGAAGGGGAGGAGGGACCACTAGATCAGGAAGGGAAGGGAAGTGGAGAAATAAGGTTAAGTTGGGCAGTCACAGGAGCTGTTGGTAGTGAGATAGTCCTGGAGCCTAGTTTTAAACATACCAGTTGTTGGGGCAGAGGAGATGGTGGGGCTGAAGCCATTGAACCAGAGTGGTGCTCAATAAGCAATAGAGCGATGTCCCTGTGAAGTGTGACAGTGGGGACTTTCAGTAGCTGTAGTGTGGATCTCCTAAGGCACTATTTGTTAATTCAGTGTTGTAACAGAGTTGAGACCCAAGAAGGTGCAAGGCCAAGGTAGATTTTTTTCACCATGGAGCAGGTGAGAAACTTTATGCTGTTTTATAGTTGGAACCAGCCAGTCTGAGTGTACAGGTCACATGTATGGGTGAGACAGTGAGCACCAGTAATGAGCCGACATGCCTTATTTAAGGCAGTTGAGAGGTGTCTAAGGGTTGTGGTTGTGGCCGAGCCATAAATGATAAGACCATAGTCTATTACAGAGATCACAGAGCTCAGGACTGCCACCTTCAAAGCATCTGGCATGAGGTGTGGTCTGCATTTGTACAGGAGACCAAGCTGTGTATTAGCAGCTCTAGCTACATTATCTACTTGAGGTCCATAGGAGAGGTTAGGATCAAGCTGTATCCCTAGGTATTTGAAGGACCCCACCTGATCTAGAGTGTTCTCCTGGGTGGTGGAGATAGCCAAGTGGTGTAGCTTGTGTGGGTTATGAGAGCTGCAGAAGAGCATATATTTGGTTTTCTTGTCATTGAGGACCAGTTTATGATAAAGAAACCATGTCTCTACAGAACTGAAACCAAGTTGAAGGTTGTGTTGAAGAGTTGCAGGATCTTTGTGAGTGGAGAATACAACAGCATCATCAGCACGTAGTATGATCTACTCAGAGCAGTGGTAAGGGAGGGAGTTTAGGAAAAGGCTAAAAAGGAGGGGGCCCAGTATGGATTCCTGTGGGACACCCAAGCGAACAGGCAGGGTGTCAGAAACAGCGTCCACAATTTTTACTCTCTGTGACCGGTTTTCTAAGTAGCTTTTAAACCAGAGAGAAGAGTCAGGTGATAGCCCGGCATTCAGTAGTTGGTGAATTAGTAGTCCATGGTGTACTGTATCAAAGGCCTTGGAGAGTTCGATGAAAATGGCCCTGTGAGAGACTGTTGTCAAGGGATTTGTGCAAAGCTCCAGTGAACTCAAGAAGGGCTGTGGTGGTGGTGCTGTGACCTTCCGGAAGCTGTGTTGTTGTGGACAAGGTATATTGTATTTATCCAAGTGGTGGAGTAAGTTGATCAGCCACGATGTGGCAGAGTCTGCCTTAGAGTGGGGACGTATGGAATAGAGGCGATAATTTGAGTGATCCTTATCCTCACTTTATTGGATGGAGTCACAGTGGCTGTTTTCCATAGTCTGGTTACTTTCCACAGCTGAGAAAGAGATTTAGGATTTTTGTTAATGGTTGAATTACCTCATCGAGGGTGAGCAACAGAAGCTTAAGGTCCAGGGTGTCGCTACTAGATCTAAATTTAGAGATAGCTGCAGTAATATAGCAGCGAGCTTCATTCAGCCTTACGTCCCTGAAGTAGAAGAGGGGATGGTTAGACTGAGGGGGCTGAGGTATTTGGGGAGTAGGCCCTGTTTTGAAAAAAGTCATGGGATAGAACATCACTAAGGTCTGAAAAAGCCGCGTGTTAAAGATGTTTGCATCACCTTTGGGGTCGAGGGTTGAAATACATCAACCATTAACATGGCTGGAGAGTTTTGGCTGCTTCCTGTGACATCCTTGATATTGTCAAGCATGACCATTTCCCATGTATTGGCGACAGCGTCTTTGTAATAAGTAGTTTCATTAGCGGATGGCTTTGGCAGGCATTTCATAGCTTGTTTATAGTATTTGAATGTCAGGTGTTTGCCAGTGGCCCTGGCAACTGCCAGAGGTGATCACTTAGTTTCAGCTGTGAGAGAAGAGCCGCAGTGACCCATGGGTTAGAGAGAGATATTGTTTTGCACCTTTTAGCAGGGGCAAAGAGGTCGCAGGCTTTGTTGAAAATTGAGATGAAGTGATAATGATCCAAGTTAACATCTATTGCTTCATAGATGGGTAGCCAGTCTTCTAGAAGCAGGTATTGTTTGAGATGTGGAAGTTTTCCACAAGGAAGACTCTGCTAGTGATAATTTTGGGAGGGGGCTTAAGGAATTTGTTAGACCATGCGCACATGACTGAGGAGTGGTCTCTGAAAGACAGTCTGGGAGAACGGTCATACGAGAAATCCTTGTGGGGTGAGTGGTGAGGACCCAATCCAAGAGGGTACTGGTGCCAGTCTTGTAGTTAATCCTAGTAGGGGAGTTTACCATTTGCATCAGGTTAGCAGCTGAGATGGAGTCTTTATAGGCACTGGCACTCGATGCTAACCAGTTTATGTTGAAATCCCCTAGTAGAATAAGTTCAGCTTCAAGAGGATGAAAGTTGATAAAGGTTAGAATGTCATTGAAGCCATGTTTAGGGTCCCTGGGTGGAATGTATATGGAGACAATAGTCAGGGCTTTATGGTTGGGACCTAGGATGATTTTTATTGGCAGAATCTGGACTGAGGCAGAAAGTGATGGAGTTGGTTCACGGTGCCAAGACAGGGAGTCTTTGATATAGATTGCGCAACCACCACCTTTTTTGGATATCCAGTCCAGCCTGTGGACATTGTAGCCCTGTATTGTTACTGCTGAGTCAGGAACTTTAGGCATCAGCCAAGTTTCCACCATTGCAAGGATGTCAGGATTGTGTTGGCATATGAAGGCTTGGAGTGCATCCAGCTTTGGTAGTAGGCTGCAGATATTAATGGTTGCAAGGATAAGGGCACCTAAAGTTTGTGTGTGGCCTGAGCTTCTAGGGCCAGGATTGGGATGGACGCTGCCTGAGATGAGAAGGAGGAGGAGTAGGAGTTTTAAGGAGCAGAGTCACAGCTCTTTGAGAGATAGTTTTGATCGTTGTTTCTGACAGTAGAGATTGCAAGGTTCCAGGTGGTATCCCATATGAACTGCAAGGTGGTACAGTGTAGAGAGGTGGCCATACTTGTTGAGAGTAGTGGTTGGGTTAAGTTACTTGGAATATCCAAACGTTGCACCAAGCACAAGTCTCGAGTGGAAGTGGAGAGTTACTTTGGAGTAGCAGTGGAAACCAGAGTAGAGGGTGGTGGGGGTGGGGTGGGGTGGCTAGGACCAGGGAGAAAGAAGAGGGGTGGCAGGGCAAGGAGGAGGAGGAGGAGAGGTGAGAGAAAGGCAGAGAGAACCCACATGGCTTACGTACTATATAGAGATAGAGATAGTGATAAAGCCCTCTAGTGGTGAGAGGATATAATCTGCTAATGGGAAAAAAAAAGCTCAAAATTCACTGGCCCAGACATTGAAGTCCCCCAGAACTAAACATCTGGCGGACTCCAACATCTCACTGATGATGAAGTCTGCTACCTCCTCAATCAATTAATCAAAATCTTTATTTAATCAGGTGGGCACCATTGAGCAGAACTAATTTTCGAGGTGAACCTGGGATAAGGTACAACTACAGAAAGAAACAACAGGAGTGCAATCACTGCCAACATGGCAGTATACATATAATCAGATATGAGCAGGCTAATGCAGAGCCATTGTACACAAAATACTAAATATACAAAAAAACAGTACCATAAAAGAAATGTACAAGTTAAGAACTTGGTATAATGTAAAACACTGAACTGCTGAAAGCTGGAGTTTCAGTTTTTTTGTTGTTTTTTTTTGACACAGAGGGCAGAAGGTAAGAGGGTCACCTGAATTCACCTGCCACCCGGGGGGGGCTGTAAATCAGGAGAATCCTGCAGCCTGTGCCCAGACCCCCATGCATGGCCACACATTCAAGAGAACCTGGTTCCCACTTGGTGCACAGTGAAGCTAAGTTCAGATCTAAAACAGATGGCCACTCCCACACCCCTGCATTCCATTCTGGAGCAGTGCACCACCGAGTAATGGGGAGGTGGCAGCCTCTAAAACTGGGCCAACATCATCACCCACCCAGCTCTCAGTAATGCAAGCCAGACTGACTATGGAACTCAAGTCTGCTATAATTGCAGTCTTGTTCCGGATTGATCTGGCATTGCAAAACACTGCCCTCAGGAGATTGGTGGGCAATATTCCGAAAGGTGATGTCATGCAGTGACCATGAAATCACCTTCTGAGCCCAAGTAATGAAATAACAGTGCCAGTATTCATGAGGTGGGGTCCCAAAAAGGCCACGTTGAAAATCTGGTAAAAAAAATCCTAAAAATTGCTAAGTTATGAATATAAGTTCAAAAAGCCTTTGAAATACATTGTATAGCACTTACCTTGATTCCTCAGTTTATGTTTCAGCTTTGAAGAGTGCAGACATGTCTCAGTCCTCAAAAGATGACAGCCTATGACCTCTGGTGATAAGTATAGAGTAAGGGGGGTTGGGAGCAGTGAATGCTCCGTGAGAGGGTTGAGATGAGGAGGGCGATAGTGGGGATGATGAGGAATCATTTCCTTTTTTTCAGGTTTAAAACAAAAGATGTCATGAAACTGCTTTCTTTTTACAGGGTACAAGTAAATAAACATTTTGGGACACTAGGGGTGGGCTCCCCAGTGTCCTACACTATTGGGGGAGCTTGTAATGCGTACATGGGGATTGGGCCCCCAGTGTTGTCACTATCAATCAAACAATGGGCTGCACAAGGGTTACAATAAAAATTAAGAGACAGTGATTGGAGGGTGGGGGTTGCCACTAGACACCAGGGAATATAGTTATTTTGTTAATGTGGACAGCGATCAGTGGGTAGGGGTGCCATGAAACACCAGACAAAGGATGGCTCACAGCTAAAACTGCAGCCAGTAGCACAACTTCAGCTACAGCTGCAGAAGTCAAGAAATTCCCAATGTTCTCATAAGAGAACACAAGGCAAGTGCTCTCTCGCTAAGCTGGGCACCCAGGAAAACATATTAGTGGGCACAATAATGAAAAACAAACATCAGAAACTAGCTAAATTGGTTCATTTTAGCTAGATTCTGATGTTTAATTTTAAAATTCTCAGCATTTTTTGTATTTTCCACCTTTGTCAGTTCATGGAAAAACTGAACAAGAAAGCAGTTGGCACAGCACCAAAAATGTTTGGTGCCCTGACAATTCAGTGGTGAAACAAAAAAAACAGCATTTGTGGCATCAGATTTTTACTTTCACCACAGAACGTTATCAGAAAAACCCTACTGCGCATGCGCAGGTTGAAAAACTCTAACATTTAAAGCCTAATAACTCTAGAACCCTTTGATATTTTTTCACCAGACCTATCAAAGACACTACCTTGGGACATGATGCATGGCCCCTGCAAGTTTGTGGCAAGAAATCCTTCCCATGTAGGCTGCAGGCAACTGCAAAAAAAAAATGTTAAGTGTAAGAAAAAAGTGGGTTTTTTTCCAAAAAATGACATGTGGATCTCAGAAACTAAACAAACTCCTGTCACAAAAATGTCCACACATCCAGATCTTGTCTCCTAGACAACATATACAAACTTTTATCTCATTTCATCAAAGAGAGCTAAAGATATTAATATGCAAAAGGTGAGGTTTAACATTAAACAGGCTACTTAACCCTAACTATTGGGAAGCTACCATGCACCTATAATCTTCGTTGCAAAATGCTACATTAGTTAGTTTTTTGCAATGAATGTCCTTACTTTTTGAGAGAGTGTAATCACAGCCTTATTTGCCTGTGGGAGTGCAGGGCCCACCCATGTATAGTTTTAGAGATAGAGTAATCGTATTTTTATTTGCCTGAGGGAGCATAGGGCCCTTTGAGCCCTGCACTCCAATACCTCCATAAATGCATATATGTATGTACAGTAGCTGTGGAAGGGCCCTGCACTTCTATTTATATGACAACAGTGATCAAATTGTCACCATAGATATCTTATTATCCTCAGCTCATGTACCCGGTACTAAAGATTTTCAAATCCCTGCCAAAACATAATTCTTCAGTGTCGTTCTGTGTCACAGGTGTAAAAAAAAGGCATTTTGACCAGGATTTGAAAAATGACAGCTGTGACATATATGAGGTGGGTTAAGAAGTCTATGTTGAAATTTGGGGTCAAAATATTTTACATTTCCAAAGTTATGAGCATGCATAGTAAAATTGCAATGAATGGTCATAACTGCCATTTTTACATATTTTGGCCCCACATTTTCAACATAGCCTCCTTATGACCGCACCTTATGAACAATATGACTGTCAGTATGCAAATCTCGCCCAAAAGGTAAATTCGCCAACCGACTGCGAAATCACCTTTCGGGTGGGAGTTGCATACTGACAGTCATATTGTTCAGGAAGAGGGGTCCCCAAAAGGCCATGTTGAAAATATGGGATCAAAATGTCAAAAAAATTGCTGAGTTATGCATAAAGGTTGAAACCCCCACTGAAACACACTGAATCGCATTTACCTTAATTTCTCATATTGCAGTCACTGGTTCCAGTAGCAAGACGTGTCTTCTATCGGAGAGTGGATCTCAAACCTGGTACCTATTCAGTTGAGTGAAGGTATGTGGGGGTGTACTGAAGAGTGTGGGGTGGTGGGTGCTGAGTGGGAGGTAGGGTGGGAGGACTGATCAGTGATGGACTAATTTTTTTTTTTTTTTTTGCAGACCAAAAAAAAAAAAAACCCATCAAGGGATGTTTTTCTTTTTTACAGGGATGGATGACATGGGGGGTGCCAATAGATACCAGGGACATGAAAGGGGATGGCAATCCAACATCAGAAGAGTGGGAAGGGACCACTGGACAACCAATGCAAGTGAATACAAAAAACAGGACTGTGATCAGGGAATGGGGGGACAGCACACAGAGGGAGGGAGCAGTGTTTAATTGAATGTCAGTACTAGGATGGGGATGAGGTGGGGGCAAACAGCGCACATAGGGAGGGAGCAGGAGGATTTAACTGAAAGCTGGGTGCTGGGATGAGGAACGGATGTTGGGGGCAGACAGCACACAGAGAGAGAGGGAGCGGGAGGGTTTACCTGACAGCCAGGTGCCAGGACCAGGAACAAAGGGTGGGGATGGACAGCACACAGATGGAGGGAGTGGGAGGGTTTCTTTAAAAAAACATTGGTGCTGGGACGGGGATTAGGGTGGGGGCAGACAGCACACAGAGGGAGGGAGCAGGAGGGTTTCTTTAAAGAACATTGATAGCAGTACTGGAAATGGAGGGTGGGGCTGAGACAGTTCAAACTGTCATGGACCTTTACTGTTCGACGTCTTTAGTTCAAACAGTAAACTTCAAACTGTAAAGAACTTCGAACGGTTATTTTCTGATCAAACTGTTTTTATTTACCTGCCTGTCTTGTGGGTATCACAAACATCGTTATAATTTAAAAATGGTAAAACATTTTTTCACCAAACCATCAAAAGACACACTCTTGGTGCAGACCCCATCATCTCTGAAAATTTCAAAGAACAATTTTATTCAGTCTGGGCTGTAGATGATGGTGAAAAATTCTATGTTATCCAATGAGAAAAAAAATGTGGGCCTTTTTTATTTTTTTACCACTTTATATCTCAAAAACCATACAAGATGCTGGCATGAAACTTTTCATGTCTTGAGACAGTGACAGAATGATTGTGCATTCCAAATTTCAAGCTATTTTGTCGAAGTATGCCAAAATTATTAAGGCGACATTTTGAATTTAACATTGAAGTGCTGTACCAGCCCTAACTATATGGATGGGATAGATGTGTGTGTGTGTGTGTGTATATATATATATATATATATATATATATATATATATATATATATATATATATATTAGAGGCAAAAACTCTGTTTAATGCATCAGTTAAGGTTGTTCCACAGCGACAAAAGTGAGGAAATTCGATGTTAGGGCTGAAACCCCCTTTGCACCCCTGCAGCCCAGCCCCCCAACTGAAATCGGGGTGCTCATTGTCGTTGTCAACCCTAATGCTTACCCCATTTTATAAGAAAACAACATCACACATGATCTCAAAACCTACAACAAATTGTGATGGCAACATGTGGCAAGATGTACTTCTCTACCTTTGAAGAGTGTATCACCATGAGGCAGTGGGTTGGAGCTGTACCTTGTGCTTCCGATTGGAGACTAATGGCTGCGGGGAGGGGGAGTATTAGGGTTGACTACCCCAAGGAAAACCCCACCACTGATTCACCAAGTCTCCAGAGACCCAGACCCTAAATATTTGTTTTATTTTGCTGCTGGGGGGGTGGGCTAGAGGTGGGGAGTTAGGGTTGAAAATCCTAAGTCCACATCTCCCTACTTTTGTGGCATTAAGTAACCCTAACGGATGCATTAAAGAGCTAGTGTACTGCCTGGAAACTGTCTGCAATTAATTGTAACTTTCAGATGTAGTTAGCCATCACTTCTTATATCTCAAGTATTTTTTCTTTTCTGTTTGCTAATTAGAAGATTTTCCACCTGGCAGTACTGGGGTGATGTGTGGAACAGCACTCTGTCTGGAGGCAAAAAAAAAAGTCAGTTCTGTTCTTCCCACTACATCAACACTGAGACCACACTGACTATGACATCACTAGTAATCAATGAGAACCATTGCTCACTGCCAGGTTTAACTTTCACATGAAGCAGCAGGGACTGGCTTTCCCTGGTTACTAGCGATGTCACAATTTCCTGCATTTTGATTGGTAGCTTGTGAAAGTCACTGCTTAGGCTGCAAGGATTGTGGTGCCTCAAGGTGTTTGGTTTCATTTCTGATTTCTGATTGGGGAATCCAATCTGCCAGATGTAGATCAGAGCATCCCAGCTGCAGCTTCAGCTAGAAGCAGATACATCTGGACTCCCCTGGAGGGAGCTTTCCTTAGGCAACTAGTAAAAAAGCCCACTCATGAGGGGGCAATACTGGACCTTGTACTCAACAACAGGGACAGTGTTGTAGGTGTCACAGTGGGTGGTCACCTGCAGACCTGTAATCACAGTACAGTGTGGTTTGATATATGCACTGTGGCAGAATCGAGCCACACAAAGGCAACAGGTCCTGAACTTCAGGAGTGCCTATTTTAAAATGATAGGTGAATGCCTCAGGGAAGCCCTGGCTGGGGGGGGGGGGTCAATGTAAAAGGCAAGAAACCTCTGCGTCAGTCATGTAAGCAAAAGCAAGAAGAAGAGAAAGAGACCACTACTGTTCTCAAAAGAGGTGGTCGGGAAGGTACAGGCAAAAAAAGTTAGCTTTCCGGAGATATAGGGTGACACTGAGGGATGAGGATAGGAAGGTGTGTCAGGAAAAACAGAAGGAGGAAGGAAAAGCAATTAGGAGTGCAAAGGCACAAACCAAGGAGAAAATAGTCCAAGCAGTAAAATAAGGAGACATGACATTTTTCAGCTATGTAAGGGAAAAGAGAAAGACTAGGGAAGGGATAGTAAGGCTTAGGAGGGAAGATGCTGCCACTGACACACTGTGCTGTCCATGTCCACAGGAGGCAACATGTCGGAACATGAGGAGGGCAAGGAGTGGAGGCCTGCACAGAAGTGCAGGCCCAACTTCACTAAGGCTGAGACAGATGCCCTGTTTGAGGCCTACCTCGACAGGGAGGCCCTGTTGAGTGGTTCCACGTGAACACCACAGACCAGGGCTGCTGCATGGGTGGAGGTGGTGACCTATGTGAACCAGCACAGCAGCCACCAGTGGTCAGTGCAGGAGTACCACAGAAAGGTTGGGTCTGTCAGGCGGTGGATTAAGGAGAAGGTGGCTGCCATTAGAGCATCCTGTAATGCCACCGGGAGAGGGCCAGCAGATGCACTCACACTGACGCCAGCAGAGGAGTTGGTGGTGGCCACCATGCACCACACCACAGTGGAGGGTGTGCCTGGAGGAGACTTCCAGACAGGTGGTAGCCCATCACTGCATGGTATGTATGTCAGACACGCACAACTGGTGGCCCAGAGGATGCGTACATGGGCATGCTGGTGTGCATGCAGCCATCATGCATGTCATATCCATGTGTGCACATCCACACTATGCTATGCTGAAAGACACATGCAGTGGCAGTGTATGGCACATGTGGGCATTGCACCACTGACACACCTTTCATCTCTTGTAGCTCCAGTACACCTCCATGCAGAGGATGGGGCACCAGCAGCAGCAGTGGCACCTGTGGCCACTGGTACAGCCTTGGAGGATGCACCTTCCACATCCACTGGCATCCGAAGGCCCGACAGGCTGAAGCTCAGCACCATGGTGCCAGCGGATGTCCTAGACCTAGGGTTGGACAAGGCCCTGGATGTGATCCTGCAGGATGCCAGCCATGGTGTCGGGGGGGGGTCCAACACCGATGATGACTACTCACAGCTCCTGGACAGCATGGGCGACACTGTGGGCATGTCGCCCCTGCTGGCATCACAGGCAGATCCCCGGCCCAGTGCTCTGCCAGCAGCGGAACAGCTGCCTGCCATCACTGCATGTGCGCCGGTGTGCGGTAGCACAGATGTGTCCTGCAGTGCTGGTGGTGCGCCGGTGCAGGTGCAGGGCAGCATACAGCAGTCAGACAGGTGTCAGCAGCAGGCTGCGGGTGCCACCAGGCAGTCGGCAACAGTGTCTGCCACCGGTGCACCTGCTGTGCCCATACCCCCTGTAGTCCCCACTGTGCAGCATCCACCAGAGAGGGGGCTGTGCAGTGTGGCTGGTCACCACAAGAGGAACGGCATCCCACCCAGGAGCCCCAGGACATCAACCATCTGGCTGAGCACACCTGGCTGCTGCAGGCGTTCATTCAGCAACAGATGATGCTTGCCACTGGGGTGTGTGCACTGCATGCAGAGGTGCACCAGTTAGCTGAGCAGCAGGAAAGGAGCACTGCACAGATCCTGGTGGGGATGAAATGCATGCAGGAGGCCATGATTGCATCCTTGGATTGCATTGCTAATGCGATAACAGATAGCTTTGTATTGCTGGCTGCCACAGGGCACAGCCATGCACAGGTGACCCCCCGCAGTGCGCTGTCCACCCCATGGACCTGGCATTGGGCAACCCCAACACAGTCGATGACGGGCTCTGTTGTAGGCATCCCAGGCATGCCCAAGGTTGGCCTGTTTGGGAGCCTGCACACCCCCACGAGGACACGGTCACAGTCCCGTGCTTCCACCCCTGGGGGGCTGTTGCACACCCCCCAGCCAATGCGCAGCCTGCAGTTGCTGATTAGCCCTGGTGCGGCCACCCCCGTGGATGTGGTGGCCATGGTACTGTGCAGCAGCCCTGATCTGCGGGCTGTCCTGACCACAGTCTGCAGCTGCTGCTCTGTGCACACATGGGCTGTGTGTGTGCCTTCCCACTGGTGGTGCACCTGTGTGTCGTGCCGCACGCTGCCTATGTGTGTGCTTGCCCGGCCACTGAACCTTAGGGTGTGGGCGTGATGAGGGCAGTCTAGCACTGGTTGTGCCTGTGCACCAGTGCAATGCGTCTGATCCATGCCACATTCCAACGCCTGGGTTGGTGGGTGCATGTATGTGTGTGTTTGTGTTGCTGTGTGTGGTTGTGTGCCACTGACTTCCCTACCCCTGCATCACACCTCTGTGTGTGCATGCCCCTTGCCTTGCATGTCCCAGTATGTGTGCTATACCTGTCTGTGTAGCCCATGCATGTTTACTGCACCACCTACCTGCGTTCACTGTAGTGTTCCTGTGTGACAGTGTCGCGGTGGTGTCAAGCCTACTGCACCAGCCAGGGGTCCCTCCGCCCAGTTGGTGACTATCCACCACCCTCTGGCCCATTGTCCCCTTCATCCAGGTAGGTAAGAGGTGAGCAGCCAGGGCCTCAGTGGGTATGCACTGTCACCTTTGTGGAGAATGACATGGTTAGACCTCTGCTATGCTGTGCTGCACCCATTGCCTGTCCCTAGTGCCCCCACCACCATGCACCCCCTGCCCACCCCCATCCCCAGGTCTGCTCTGCCCATTGCACCTTGCCCATGCCATACTCACCTACTAGGATGCCTGTGGGGATGTCCCCACATTTGAATCTGTGGCATAGTGCAAAACTGTGCCAGATGAATGTGTCATGTGCACTCCCAGGGTGTGTGGTGCAGACATTGGTGATGCACCCCTTGGCATCACACACCACCTGGCAGTTGATACTTGGGCTCACCTTCCTGTTTATATACACCACTCCCTTAGGACCAGGTGGCATGCAGATTGCCACGTGGGTGCAGTCAATAGCCCCAGTCATGCCAGAAATGCATGCCACCCTGTGGAAGTCCTGCATAGTTGCTGTACACTCTGCCTGTGTGCTGGGAAAATGGATGAATTCCAAAGCACGTGGCAACAGAGCATTGATGAACTGTGTGAGGAAGTGGGACATGGCTGACTGGGTGATGCCTGTGGTATCCCCCATTGGTCTTTGGACAGTGCCCATGGCGAGCAGGCACATGACGGCGGTCACCTTCATCTCCATGGACATGGCATGGCTCCATCTGGTGGGTGCCTGCATCTTCTCACTGCACAGCTCACAGAGCTGCCTCTGAATGTCCCTGTTCAGGTGGTAATGGCCTACAATCTCAGCGTCGCTATAGTTCTCAACAGTGATGCAGGCACAGTACCACCTGTTTCAGGCATACCACCAACGGGCCCTTCGCCAGCCATGTAGCTGTTCCTCCTGCCCCCTCACACCTCCTCATTACTGCCTCCATTAAGAAGGGTGCCTGCTATTCACTATCCCCCTGGGCAGTTGGCTGTTGGCTGTGTGCCACCCTGGTACACAGACTGTGTGTGCATGTGTGTGTCTCTCTCTCTCTCTCTCTCTCTCTCTCTCTTTGCCCCTCTCTCCCTCTCCCAGGCCACCTCTCTGTCCCTATCCCTCTGTGTCTGGCTTTTGTCTGTCTGTCTGTCTGTCTGTCTGTCTGTCTTCCTCTATCTCTCACTCTCACTCTCAGCCCTGGTGTGTTTGCACCCTGTATTTATAGGAACAAGTCTGGTCAGAGCAACTTTGATTTGCTCCACACTTGTGCCATAGTTTCTTGGTTGAATATGCCCCTGCTCTGGATATTCATGGGAACGCCCCCTGCAGTTGTGCCTGCATACATTATCATTGCACATTGGCACAATGGATTTTGTGCTGGGCAATGGCTCCCACTGAATATGGCTCCTTAATGCAATTCCACACTTGTGCCGGCGCCACTCAATTGTGCCATGTGCAACTGCTCTAAATATCTGAGCCATAGTGTTACCAAGGCTATGAACAGTGTATTATGCAATTCTATATAGCTCAGAGCCCCAAAAGCAGAGTTGCAGTCAAAACATTGTCTGAAACAGAGAGTAAATACACTATATACAGAGCAGAACCCAAGCAGGCACGATGCATCAGTAGGACCTGTACAAGGGTACCAAAAGGAGGACATGTAAGTCCAGTGGAGAGGACCAAGGCTAATTATGATGGTTTAGGACAACCACATGCAGAGGAGAGCTTCAGGTAATTCCACAGGGAGCTCCAAAGGCATGAGTGGGAGGGGGAGGAGCTGACCTGGGTGGGAAAGGAGTTCCATACTCTGGGGGCACATGAAGCAAAATCCCTGTCCCCCATTTGCGTTCGAGTGGCAGGAATTTTGAGAACAGCAGGGCCCAATGACCTAAGAGAGTAAGAAGAAGAGACAGCCGGTTTGAGAAGCTCAGTCAGTCCAGGGGGGTGCCAGTTCTGAGAACCTTGCCCGTGAAGCTGCCCAAGACAAAATTCATGTGGTTGGGTGGGGAGAGCCAGTCAAGTTTGTTATACAGGTCACAGTAGTAGGTGAGGTGAGGGGCAGCAAGTGCAAAGTGGCAAATGTTATTATAGGCTATGTTCCACCTAGAGAGGTGAACTTTGGAGGTGTGTGCAAACAGGATGAGTCCATAGCAGAGACAAGGGAGAAACACATCTCTGGCCAGTGCAAGGTGAGCAGCAGAAGTAGGATTGTTCTTCACTCTGTAGGCCAGACCCAGTTTGCAGTTGACAGCTCTGCATATATTTTGGATATGATGCCCAAGGTCAAGCTGGGGGTCAGGTGCCACCCCAAGGTATCTGATGGAGTCAGTGATTAGGGCAGGAGTGCCATCAATACCAGTAATACTCAGTGGGACGGGGAGGCCTTTATCTTAGCAAGGGACCCAAAAAGCATGGTCTGAGTTTTTTTTTAAGGTTGAGGACCAGCTTGTGGGTCGTTATCCAGGACTGGATATTCCTGAAATCCTCACTCAGTTGGTGGTGGATGACCCCAATGTCACGGGAATGGGAGAGGATAACCAGGTCATCCGCATATAGGCTAGAGCTACAGTTGGAAGAAGTAGAGGGGAGATTATTGACAAAGATAGAGAAGAGTAGGGGCCCTAGGACTGAACCCTGGGGGACACCAGAGGTCACAGGAGTGGTGGCCAAGAGGACCTTACTGAATTTAGTAAGTTGCTGTCTGTCCTGAGGGTAATTAGTGAACCATCTTAGGACAGGTGGGGACAGACCAAGGGACCAAAGTTGAGAGCAAAGTAAGACATGGTCAACTAGGTCGAAGGCCTTAGATAGGTCAATGAAGATGGTGCCTGAGAGCTTACCCTGGTCCATAGCTGCCCTGATCCCAGAGGAGACAGTGACAAGGGTGGAGGACGTACTGTGCCCTTTGCAAATGCCATGCTGCATGGGGGACAGTAGCGCATGGGCCTGAATATACTCCATGCCCAGCCACAACTTTTTCCAGAAGTTTATTGATAGCCAACAAGACGTCTATCGGTCGGGAGTTGTCGAGGATCTTTGGGTTGCCCTGTTTGAGAACAGGTACAATCTTCACCACCTTCCAGAGGTTGGGGATAACTCCAGAGGCTAGGGACATGTTGAAGATATAAGCCACTGGGGAGGCAATATAAGAGGCACCAAGATGGAGGAGCTTAGGTTCCATGCTATCGTGGCCAGCACTAGAGTCAGGGGAGAGACCAGAGAGAAGTCTCTGCATCCCCTGAGCCATCACAGCCCTGAAGTAGAGTAATGGATGGGAGATAGGGGCCGACTGTGGGGCGGAGGCCGGGACATAACTATCACTCCCACCAGTGGAGAATAGGGAGGTGAAGGCAGACAGATCTGAAAAGTGGGAGTTGAATGCATTGGCAATGGTTAGTGGATTGTTACAATTAGATCTATCTATGAGCATGTCAGAGACCCCACAGTTAGAGGAACCACTTACTTTATTTTTAATGTTCCTCCCGAAATTCCTAGGGTCCTTAGCTGAGTTTAGTAAGGCAGCTTTGCAGTATTCACTTTTGGCAGCCCTGATTGCATTTTTGCATTCATTCCTGAGCCTCCTATATTGCTGAAATATGGCCTGGTCCATCGTAACCTTGAAGTTGGCCCAGCACTTGTTTCTAGCCCTCATGAGGGCTAGGAGGCTCCCATGCAGCCACTTAGTGGCAGACCCCCTTACCCTCCACCTGATAAGAGGGACCTGCTTGTCCTGCAGTGCTCCGAAGGTGCTGAGAAAATGACTAACAGCAGTGGAAGAATCCTGAGTATTTAGCACCGCAGACCAGTCCATAAGCCTCAGATCCTCATGGAAGGACCCCAGGTTAAACCTGGAGAAATCCCTTACTTGGATGATTTTGTAAGGAATTTTCTTCCATACACAGTACACAGAGGTGTGGTTGGAGATAGAGTCAGAAAGGGTACCAGAGGTCTATTGGACAGGACCCAGTCCAGGAGGGAGCTAGTACTGCCAGTGATAGACCACCTAGTGGGCTCCTGAATAAGTTGAGACAAGGAGAGGCCAGCAAGCAGAGGTTCATACAGCTTGGTGTTTCCTCCAAGCCAGTTTAAATTAAGATCTCCCAAGATCATTAGCTCATTATCCTCAGTCTTAGCACCAACAGTATCAAGGAGGTAGGATAACCCTGACAGACCACCCTTAGGGGGATTGTATGTACAGATGATGTGCAGTTTCTTAGTGTTCCCAAGTAATAGGACTGTGTGAAGCAGCTCACAAAAAGACAGTAAGGGCTGTTGGTGGGATACAACAGTCAGGTTTAGGTGACTCTTGTAGTAGACCAAGATACCACCCCCATGCTTTTTCCCAGGCCGATCTTGCCTAATGCGATCAAAGACAGGAAGTGCACAGGTTGAGTCAGGCATGGAAGGTTTCAGCCAAGTCTCAGTAATACCAAGGATGTCAGGCTTGTAGTGAATGACCCAGGCAGAGAGTTCAGCCAGACTGGGCAGGAGGTTGTGGATGTTGAGGTGAGCTATTTTCATCCCCTTGCCTGACAGCCAGCCCAGAGGAAATGAGGAGGCTTGATAAGTAGGACCAGGGTTAACCTCAATGTCTCCAGCCAGGGTTTGTGTCACCAGGAGGAGCCAGAGGAGATGCCCTATAGGGGGAGAACCACCTCCAGCTGAAGGCCTGTGAGCAGAATGCCTGACCACAATGGCAAAATACAGAAAGCACCTGAGGTCAAGACAGCAGATAGGCCAGAGGGGCTGTCTGCCACAGGCTATTAGATTGGAGAAGGTGAAGTCATGCTCCTCATGCTGTTCAAGTGTAACCCAGGGGGCCCCCCAAGGAAGGGGAGCAATCAGCAATATGTAGAGGGAGGCATAAGCAGTGAGAAGGCCAATGATGAGTGCACTGATAAATGGGGAGGGCTTAGCTCCCTCCCTGAGGAGCTTAGGAACCCCCATGTCAAAAAGGACCTATCCCTGGGACTAACCAGGGCACTGAAGGGAGAAGATATTGTGGACAGGTCAGGTAGACAGGTCAAGGCTTACCAGATGCCAGAGGGGCTATTTTGTCAAACACTAGGAAGGCCCTGAGGAGAGAACCAAGCAGTGCTTGACCACCACCCCCCCCAAGTTGTCCAAGTGGGCCCCAGAGGAGCATCCAATTTGTGGAGGTCTATCCTACAGACACCCCCACAACAAGGGTCAATAGACAATCCCCCATTATGTAGGAGTACTCCACCAGCTACTGGAAGGATTACGAGGTTCTGTGGTAGTAAGCCTCACTGGAGGTGAGGCTAGTAGAGATAGCTAGTGAGCACAATACATTAACAAGCTAATAGAGACATTTCCTGACTAAAATTGCTGCGACATGATGGTGATGGTGGTAGTGATACAGCTTTTTCACAGAGAAGAGGATAGTCAACAAGGTAGAAAGCTTTAGTTAGGTCAATGAAGACAGTGCTGTAAAGCAGTCCCTGTCAATTCCTGAGGCTATGTGGTTACTGAGAGAGAGTAGGGCAGTAGTAGTTCCATGCCCCTTACTGAAACCAAGCTGCATAAGCAAGAGAAGGTCATGTGCAGTAAGATAAGTGGTGAGTAGGAAGGAGACAATTTTCTTTTAATATTTTGTTTAGCACTAGAGGTATAGCTATAGGCCTGTGCTTGTTAATTAGTTTATGATCTCTTTCCTTAAATATGGGCACAACACTGGAAATTTTCCAGAGATAAGGCACCATACTAGAGGATAGGGATCAATTATAAAGTCTGGTAAAGGGAGGGACCAGTTCAAAAGTTGCAAGCCTGCTAGGATAGGGCTCGATGCTATTGGAGTCTGCAGATTTTGAGACAGTAACCTGCAAAAGTAGTTTACAAACCTCAGGAATGCCAACCCTCATAAAATAGACAGGTGGACATCCAGTGGGTTGAGAGGTATGAGGGGAAGAGCTACTGTTAGGAGGAGGAGGAGCGGATGCAGCTTGGAAGACCTTGGTATATATGGATAGGTCAGTGAAAAAACTGTTTAAAGCACTGACTATGGCAACACTTCTTGTACAACTAACTTCATTAAGGATCAGGTCAGAAAGGGAGTGACCACCAGTTTTGCCCAACATTTGTTTGACCTGTCTGCAAAAGATCCTGGAGCTATGAGCAGTAAAGTTGAAAAACTGCTTGCATAAAGATCTTTTATTTTTTCTAATAGCTCTTTTGCACTTGTTTTAACATTCCCCGTACAAAAACCCAGTTGGGGTAAGAAGAAGGGGTCTTTTATGCAAGCCAGTTTTTGTCCCTCTCCATAACTTTGGAGAGGAGGGGGTGGTCCAGCCATTTACTTACAGACCCTCTAACCCTTCTCTGCGTAACGGGGCAAATTTATCTTGTAGGCCAATGAACATAGGGGTAAAAAAGGCTACGGCTGAATTTATATTTGAGGTCTTGTATAGATAGGACCAGTCAGTTTGATTCACCACTGACCTAAAAAGTTCCAGGTCCAGATTGAAAAAAATATGAAATTGAATAATTCTAGGAGGTGGCTTAGTCAGCTTTGCATGCCATGTACGGAAGACAGGTGAGTCATCATTTATAACATTGGAGAGTACATCCAGACATCTAATCCTCTCAGGTCAGGTAGTTAGTATCCAATCATTAAGGGTCGCCGTGTTTCCAATATTAGATCTCCTAGTGAGTTCAGAGATGAGCTGGGTCAAGTTACGTTTAAGAGTATGCCATGGATTTGCTACAGAGAGCCAGTTACATTTTCCAAGCAGGACGAGCTCCTTGTTTTTAACCACAGTACCCAGGAACATGATCGATGTGGAGAGGAGGTTTATGCTCCCAGTAGGTGGCAGATAAATGCAAAAGAGGTGGAGCAAGTTAGTATTTCCCAGCATAAGTCACCATAACAATATTCAATGGGGGATGCCGGCTGATGAGTGTTGCTTGACAAGGAAATGTTGAGGTCAGATCTGAAATAGGTCATGGTGCCTTCTCCTTTCTTGGGGCTAGGGTTGTCACTGCAAATGAAACTGTACCCAGGGAGAGCAACAAAGGCTATCAGGTATAGTTGATTTCAGCCACATTTCTAATATACCCAGCACATCTGGCTAGTAGTGGGACACCCATCCTATAAGTTCATCTAACTTGGGGATGAGGCTTCTTATATTAAGGAGTGCCATTTTTAAACCCTTACTAGACTGCTAGGGTAATGGACTGAAGATAATGGGGTAGTAGTGAGAGGACCAGGACTCAGTTCAGTATCACCGGCTGACAACAAGTGAATTAAAATTATGTATGTTAGGGAGCAATAAGGCAAATACATTACTGGTACAACCCCAGTGGCATTTTCTTAAATATCAATGCATCAATAAGCTACAATGTTTAGACAGAATCAGATGACAAGGCATGGTAGGTTGCAACTGTGTATTGTAATTTGACATGTACTGTAGAATTTTGTAAAGGTTACAAATCTTTCCTTGTGGGGGTAAACTTGTGGGAATGAGTCTGAGACAAACGGGGATCCCCTAACATAGCCCTGAGAAAGGTGCATGCTAATAACAGGCCCATATTTGGTGGCGCTAGAAATTTATTTGGCAGCACTAAAATGTACAGATACTCACCCCACCCAGATAGAGTAAAACTGCAGTTATTTAGAATTGCTGGTTTTCAGCAACTCATTGGGGTATGGTTGATATCAGAAATCAGTTATCAGTATGCGCAAACACTTTAAATTATTACCACTCTTGTGGGGTGCAAGGGTGGACTCTAACAAACAGAGAGACACAAATGCATGATAACTTAAAGGGAACCAGCACCAGTTACCATACTGCAGCCTATTAGACATGACACTTATGGGTTGGAGTGCTTAGGGGAGTAGAACAAAACAATTATATGACACAGTACTATGGACTGCTATTTAGCTAAATGCATAATATGATTCTCAGTAGACTTATAACCTTAAATTACAATAGTATACAAAGTTGCTGAATTAACATTCGGCATTCTAGAGTCAGTTTAACAGCAGTAAATTGGAGGAGCACAGTTTCTGGCCGCTGGTCGTCTCTAGGCTGACTCTGGGCCAATTTCATGATGTCCTTTGTGCTCTGTCCATAGCAGGGAGGACCACAGTGCAGATAGACCACTTGCAAGGGAAAGAGTTAAATGTCTCTAGGCTCCTTCCTTGAAAAGCCTGATTGGCTGGAGCTCAGTCACTGCTTCAAAGAGAAGTCCAGCTCCTGGTGCAAATTTCAAATTAGCATCCATTGGGGGGGGGGGTCTTGGAAACAGTAGATGGCCCTGACAGCCCAGGTGAGTAGTTTGAAGTGTCCCATGGTAACTAAGCACCGGGCCACACTCAACAGAGTTTTAACAAGAGTCCAAGATTTGAAAACCAGCACCAAGCCACCTGGTTGGCTGGTGCATTTTCAGGCTCCTCCCTCATGTAGCTTGATTGCCTGGACCATGGTCACTGCTGTAGGGAGAAATCCAGCTTCTGGTACAAGTTTCAAATCAGCATTCATTGGTGGTGAGGGGGGTCTTGGAAACAGGGAATGGCCCCACATGACCCAGGCAAGTACCTAGAAGGGTTTGGGTATGACTGCACTAGTGATACTATCTAATGTAGTTCTACAGTTATATGTGCAAGTTTCTCATTTTAGGTTATGGATTTAAAGCCAACAAGCTGGTGTTGCACATTACATTTCTGTTGTTGTGCAATCATCACAGGTGCCAGAACCGAAGAATGAGTGGGGTGGCTGTCCCCCCACTTTCTCCCCTGAACATTCAAAGTGCCCCTGTAATGCACAGATCAGGATCTCCTTTGTAAAGTTTTGTGTGCAGCCCAGTCTCCAACTGAAATGGAAGTCAAGACAGGCTGGCACCAAAAAGTACTTAACAATACCCCCAGATTGGACAATTACCATGTTCCCCATTAGTCACTTACTCATTCTGTATGAAAAGATTTCCAGAATAATGAATGTGGTCTGCCCTCAGACCTGCCCCTTTTGTACTCTGCAACATACTTTAGAGACTATTGCACTGTGCACCACACCGACTGTATCCAATGATCTCACTCTCTAGCACTGTACATAATCACCTGGTAACGATACGATGCTCTGTGAACACTGTATAATCCTCTACTGTTTATTGTTGCTACCCGTTATGTGTAATTCTTCCATGTTTGCTCCCAGGTCATGCCTGAAAATAGGCAATTGTATGCCTAGTGCACCCTACCCAGTCAACAAAAACTAAATAAATAATGTAACCAGCCAGGGCTCGGGTTGATGTTATATTTTGTTTTTATTAGTGCAGTAGAGTGCCTCATTTTTGTAACCCACTGCCTAGTTGCCTGGGTTCAGGAAGAAAACCGTTGCTTGGCATTTTGGCTAGGTTTGAAACTTCTGCACAGGGGCACCCAAGTAATCCGGACACAGGAAGCAATAACTGGAATGTCCAAACTAGGAGTGGGATTCTAGAGTGTGGCTTTTATTCACAACAACAGAATAATAAAGCATAGATGAACTCTCACGGGGCTACATTCCCTGGTAATGCAGATTAACGGAGACTAGAACACATTTTCTTCACAACACTGTAACTCTCAGGTTCTGAACACGCTGGGACCTCAGCCCGATACTGGTACTCTTCTCTTGGATTCCCTGGTGTGGCACCTCAGCCAGCACTGAGACATTTTTCCATATGGCATGGATATTTATTGGTGGCTCCCTCTACCACCCATGAGCACTTCCTAGCCCCAAAAGGGAAAACATCATCCTCAATCCCATGTCTGGGTACTTTCTGCGAACATTGTCCAAGTGCCCAGAAGAAAGCCATAGGTGCCCAAAGTGAACCCTTGGAGGTAAATCTGGTTACTCCAGATGGGGGGGTCTCCCACCTCTTGCTCCCAAATCCATACCTGGCCATTCATTTGGAATCAACACCTTTCTTGTTAACCTCTCTGGTTGTAGAATGCCAGCTTGAAACGTATATCACATTTAACACTCTACTCTTCATGAACTGGTGTCCTGACTTGTAATGTTCTTTAAGTGGCTATGTCCATCCCTGTAGACCCCTACTGCTTAGAAGTATTTTTAGTCATACACAAACTTCAAGTACTGTACTTGGCTGTCCTTTCCTGACCCCACAGTAGCAGATACTTTACACACTGTCTCAGTGAACACAGGGGCTCTATAGCAGAGCAGACTCACCAACTGGTTTGCAGGTACCCCAGGGCTACTGGCAAAGACAAAACACATCTTGGTACCTCAGTACTTGTTCTACAAATCATCAGGCAGCTTTCACTCCTTCAGCAGGGCCAGGGGATTGCCCCTGAAATCGCTGGTCTGTTCCCCCATCCCTCCAGGGATGGGGCACTGGGACAAGCCAGGGAGTGGTCTCTGCCACTATGTCAGGTTTCTTCTGTGTCTCTATCTAGGGCAAGAACACACACCCTCTACCTCTGGGTAGCTCTATAGCAGAGCTAAGCTCTGAGGGCTGCCACCTGCAGCACACCTCCTTACTCTCAACCCTCCTCTGCAGACTACTCCTCAAGACTGACTACAAAATCCCCAACGTTCTTAGCTAACCCCTTGCTGCAGCATACCAATGTGGCTTATGCTACTGCAAGAATTCTATATGATGTCATCCCTCCAGCTCAGCTGAGATTGAGAACAGAGTGAGACTGTGTGAAACCCATTTAACTGGTGTCTCATTAGCTGCCTTTCCCTGCCTGCCACTAGATCTAAATGGGATTCTTGTAACCCCAGGTGACAGGGGGGTTACAAATAAATACATAAAATCTCATAAAAGTCAATGCTTGTGTTCTGCTCAGCCACTGAGTTATTTTTTTTCAAAGGGGTATCATCACAAGATGCCACTGAGTTATTTCTTTCAGTGGGATATCATCATGAGGCACTAAGTAACTAAAGCTGAAGTACCAGGAGACTGGAAAAGGGCAGCAGTGATGCCAATCTTCAAAAAAGGATGTAAGGCAGGGGCTGGGGATTATAGGCTGGTGAGCCATGCATCTATTGTGCACAACATAATGGAGAGGAGGGTAAGGGATAAGGAAATGGAATTTATGAAACAATATTATGGACAGGGATCAATGTGCATTTACTGTGGCTAGATCATGTCAGACAAATCTCATGAACTTTTTCGATCATATAACCATTGCATTGGATAAAAAATACTGTGGATGTGATCTATTTAGACTTAAGGAAATCATTTAATACTATCTCACATATATTGTTAGAGAGATTAAGCAACTCAGGGACAGCTATCTTGTACAGTGGATATCAAATTGGCTGTGTGAAAGGAAACAAGAGGTCAGGATAAATTAATAGGATAGTGTCAGAGTGGAGGGGTATTACTAGTGGAATGCCCCAGGGTTACATTGTGGGTCCCTTACTGTTCAATATATACATAAAGCAGCTAGGTGATGGGACTAATACTAGCTAAATTTGCAGGTGACACCATAGCTGTAAGTGTGGTAAAAATACAGAAACAACAGCAAAGACTCCATCAGGAATTAAAAGAAATGGTAATCTAGGCTACAACATCTAAAATAGAATTTAATACAGAGAACTGCAAAGTTAAGCATTTAGGGGACAATATCAGTTCACCGTACTATATAAATAATAATCAGATTACGGAAACAACAAAGGACAAGCATCTGAGGTAATATTTGATAATATGCTAAATATAAAAGAGCATTGTAACTCCACTATAAAACAAAATCAGGTCAAACCCACTAGGACTGCATCTGAGGAATCTCGGGTAAAAATATTGAGAATTACCAAAGGTACGAGCCTACGTTAGCAAAATGTAACATAGGCACATAAATTTGTAGCTGTGTCATATTTTTACACCAAATGTTCAACATAGCCTTATTATGACCCTGCCTCAAGAAGAAGGGCAGAGAAAATGTTCAACTTCTTGCCTAAAGATGATTTCGTGCAGGGACCGCAAAATAACCTTTCGGGATGCGAAAAACATTTTGGCCAGGATTTAAAAAATTACAGCTATCACTTTCATAAGGTGCTGTAAAGATATGGCTATGTTGTAAATTTGGGGTACAAATATTGAAACTTACCAAAGCCATGAGCCTGCACTCTCAAAATTCAATGTAGGCTCATAATTTTATTGGTTTTTTTTTATATTTTTACACCAATTTTTCAACATAGCCTTTTTATTGCCCCACCTCATGAACAAGGGCAGAGAATGAGGTTTTATGGACTTTTTTAAGTGTCAAACAATGATGTACATTATTCATAAACATTCCCCTTTAAGACAAATAAAATATTATTAAATAATTTTATAAGTCTGTGCATCCTTAGTAAACATTTCTCATTTTAAAGTTTGAAGAAACCATGGGGTAAGACAGCAGTGCATGTTGCCTTCCCAGGGTGAGGCTCTAGGTATCCAGGAAAGGGGGAGGCAGTAGGAAGGAGGAAATCATTGTGGTAAGAGGAAAGTTGGGGCATGATAACTGGAAGAAAGTATCAGAAAAAGGAAAAGAAAATAAAATAAAAAACATTTGCGTGTCTGTTTTGGATTTCCTCCAAAAAATAAGACCAGCAGACACCACCCCCTCAAATTCCTCTGTTTTGTATTTTGTATCTCACTAGATCATGTTTTTGCCAAAGTTAAATTGGGTGAGTGTGTTGTCATTATGTTGACAAACAATGCCCTATTGTGCAAATTATTAACCATCTAAAATCCTGTTATAATTAAAGGATGTTTCCAAGTCTTTTGGACTAAAGTTATTTTTTGGCATTTCATCAGACACTAATATTTAGCTGCCACTCTAATTTGATTTTTATTTTCTACATGCTTATTTCAGGAAAATAAAATCAGCTACCATTCTTCCCCTGCCAAGGAAATATTACGCTTTATTTTAAATCTCTTTCTTATAACAGTTCTCCTCCAGCTCTCCATATTTGCTTATACAGCACCTCTTCTATATTTCAAGTTCTTTACTTAAGAAACAAAACCAGCCAGCCTTGAGATAAATACAACCCATAGTGCATATTTATTGTCAAATGCGTTCTTCAGTCTCACAGTGCATCAGCTTCTCCATGTGATTCATTTTAGTCAACATGCACTTCCATTCCTCCAGTTTAGAATACATTTTTGATCACCTTCTAATGATAATGTTTCATTGCTGCAATTACCAGAATAGAAAACTGATGTTTCCATTCAGTTTTGTCAATCAGATCTTGCTGCCTGTCACCTGGTAAAAGATTATCTGGCAAATTATTTATATTCTTTTTTTTTTTTTTTTTTTTTTTTGACATATAGATTTTCATGGAAGTTTTTTGTCTTTTTCTCCCTGATCCCAGCCCCTAACCTTGGACACATGCACGCATGTGGAGGCATGCACACACTGTGTTTCAAGTTGCCCTCCCATCGTGTCGCCTCTGCCACCTATGTTAACCACCAGACTTCCACCCAATGGCAGCAGGACTATGGAGGGGGTGCGGCAACCATCCCCAGGAGACAGGAACTGTCTTCCGGCTTGCTCAGTCCTACTCTGACTCTCTTCCCCCATGCCAGCACCTCAATAACCCAAGTCCATTCCTGAACCTGGGTTGCCGGTGTAGCGCAAGATAAGGCGTCCAGCACCTCAGCCCTCAGCACCACCACCAGGTCAGCAAATTATTTGTATTCCTATTTTAAAATTAGGAAACTTTATTAAAAATGCTTGGTAGTAATGAAAGGTATGTGACTCTTCCTAAAACATCACCAATGTTCTCCTTTTACTCAGGACTTCCAGTATTTTATCAGCTTACTACTGCATACACATGTTCTAAGTGTGCAATCAGTCTTCTGCACACAAGTGTCTCTTAAGCCTTGCTCAGAATATATTTTATCACACTTTCTTACTATATTGAAAATGTTATAAATACTTTCCAAGCAATCTCTCACAGACTCCTCAGTCTATGAGGATGTTAAAAGTTAGTGTAGGCCTGTTTCCACTGTTTAGCTGGAGGCAATTTATCATACACTCTGCCACGTTTGTGGGATACCTATCCTTCTAGATTTGTATAGCTCTGGCTCATCTGGGAGTCTGGAGATTTGGTGTCTTGTTTGAAGGTTTTCATTGTATCATTTCTATGATTAAGTTTACAGAAAGATTTGCAAGGTTGCTTTTCTGTCCTTCATTGATGTAATAACAAACAGCCTTTTATCTGGAAATATGAGTGCATGATTGAAACAGCTCTTATGGGTCTTTCACGAAAAACATACAAAGCTACAAGTCATTTCAAGAGTCTTTTTGGTCATGTCCATTCAATGTAAATAAATGATCACGCTGTCTGTAATACCAATGCAGCTGCCGGAGTATCCTTGACATTATGCAAAGGTTGACCATTTGCTTCCATTAGAATTAATGGGACCAAAGACTCTTGAAATGACTTTACAGTATTTATCTTCTGATTTGTATATAAAAATCTGCTAATAGAGTGTTTCAGTGTACAAAAAAGTGGTTTGCAAAAACTGCCTGTTACCTGGTGCTCTTTTGAACTCCCCCCCCCCCCAAACACCACTCTTCCCAATGTTCCAGCATCAGTGACAATCATTTTGCATTATCACACTACATTATTATGATGTTTTGATAATTATTGTTAGGAATGTTACTATAAACTGATGTAGTACACTGCTTTCTGTTGCTATGCAATCACTCCGTAACTTCTCAGTTCGTTATATGCTTAGCTATTGAAGTTCACCCTTTAATTTAATTCTTGAGGCAGTTTGAAGCTATTATTGAATCTGTGAACATATATAGTTTAAAACGATTGAGAGGCTACATAGAAACATAGATTATGACGGCAGATAAGGACCGCTTGGCCCACCTAGTCTGCCCATTTCCCTACCTACAGGATAAGCTGCAGATCGTAGTTAACCAACAGCCTATTTCTTCCTACCCCCCACAAGAATTGCTTTATGTCTGTCTCATGCATTCTTGAATTTCCCACAGTTTTAGACCCCACAACCTCCTCAGGAAGGCTGTTCTATGCATCCACCACCCTCTTTGTGAAAAAATATTTTCTCACATTGCCCGTGAGCCATCCCCCCTCTATCTTCAAACTGTGTCCCCTTGTTCTTGCACATCTCTTTTTCTGAAAGATGCTACTCTCTTGGATTTTGTTGATTCCATTGAGGTACTCTAAAGTTTCTATCATGTCCCCCTTCTCCCTTCTTTCCTCAAGGGTATACATATTGAGCTCCTTTAGTCTCTCTTCATATGGCTTCTCTTGCAGACCCTGCACCATTTTAGTTGTCCTCCTCTGAACTGTCTCCATCCAGTCTATGTCCTTGTGGAGATGGGGTCTCCAGACCTGGATGCAGTACTCCAGATGGGGTCTCACCAACTGTCTGTACAGAGGGATAACAACTTCTTGTTTTCTGTTGGTGTTGCCTCTCCCTATACATCCCATTATCCCCCAGCCCTCCCTACTGCCTTCTCACATTGCTTGTCAGCCTTAAGGTCATGTGATATGATTACCCCCAGGTCCCTTTCCATTTTTGTTGTTGTTACTACCCCCCTCGTGTAATCTTCCCCTAGGTTTTTGTTTCCCAGGTGCATTATTTTGCACTTCTTTGCATTGAATTGAAAGCTGCCATACTTCTGACCATTCCTCCAACCTTGCCAAGTCCCTTCTCTTCCTTTCCACACCTTCTTGTGTACCAACCCTGTTGCAGATCTTTGTGTCATCTGCAAAGAGGCATACTTTTCCTTCCAGTCCCTCTGCAATGTCACTGATAAAGACAATAAAAAGGACTGGACCCAGTACTGAACCCTGCGGTACCTCACTAGTAACCCCCCCTTTCTTCAGAGTGGGCTCCATTTACAATTATCTTCTGTGTCCTGTTTTCCTGTCAATGTTTTACCCAGGCTACCACCCTGGGACCCACTCCCAGGCTGATTAATTTGTTTATTAATTTTTTGTGTGGGACTGTGTCAAATACCTTGCTAAAGTCTAGGTAGACCATCTCCACAGCCCTCCCATGTCTACTACTTTAGTCACCCAGTCAAAGAAATCAATTAGATTTATCTGACATGACCTTCCCGCTGTGAACTCATGCTGCCTTGGGTCCTATGCCCCACTGGCCTCTAGGTACTCAACAATTCTTTCCTTCAGAAGTGATTCCATCACTTTCCCTACACAGAAGTCAAACTGACAGATCCGTAGTTTCCTGCCTCTGTCTTGCTCCCACTTTTGTGAAGGGGAATCATATCTGCCTTCCTCCAGTCCTCAGGTACCACACCATTCTCCCATGATTTGTTAAAAAGAGTAGTCAGTAGTGTCACTAGTTCTCCCCTTAATTCTTTTAGAATTCTGGGGTGAATCCCATCAGGCCATCTTGCTCTGTCCACCTTCAGTTTTAGGAGTTCTTTCAGAACCATTCCTTCTGTGAAAGGACTGGGATCAACCCCCCTATCCAGAGTGCTTCTGTTAATTGGATTAGGTACCTCCCCCTCCTCTTCTTTTGTGAATACTGAGCAGAAGTATTCATTCAGTATCTCTGCTTTTTCACTGTCCTTCTCTGCCCACCCACATCCATTCTATTCAGCCTCGCTATCCCTCCTTTTGTGTTTCTACACTCCCTGATGTACCTATAAAAGGTTTCATCCCCCTTTTTAACCAAGTTGGCTATCTTTTCCTCAGTTTGGGCCTTTGCTACTCTGACTTCCCTCCCTGCTTCCTTCTGCCTTAACTGGTACAGTTCGCTGTCCTGCTGCTTCTGTGTTTCCTTATACTTCCTATATGCTATATTTTTCTTCCTAACCTTTCCCGCCACCTCTTTTGAGAGCCATAGTGGCTTTTTCTTTCATTTTGATTTATTTGTTTCACACAAAGGCTTGTTGCCCCTGTGATGGCGGTTTTGAAGTTTCCCCATTGTTGCTTCTCCCCTCCTTCTTGCCTGTTTGCTAGTGCTTTTCTGAGGCACTCTCCCATCTTGCCAAAGTCAGCCCTCCTGAAGTCCAGTACCCTCACTTTTATATGGCTTGACTCTATATCTGAGTTTGTCATGAACCACACTGCTTGGTGATCACTTGTTCTAAGATGGCTACCCACGTCTAGATCTGAGATCTTCTCACTGTCCCCATTTGAGAGTATGAGGTCTAAGATTGCTCCCTCATGAGTGAGTTCCAAAACTAGCTGTCTGAGGTATGCCCCCTGTAGGGTATCGAGAATGGCCCTGCTGTTGGATGTGGCTACAGCAAAGGTGTTCCAGTTAACATCTTGCATATTCAGGTCCCCCATCAACAGTATCTCCACTTTCTCTGTCATCCTAAGGATGCCTTCTATCATATTCTTGTCCATTCCCTCCCCCTGAAATGGGGGTCTGTATACAACCCCTGTGTGTATTGTGGTGCCATTTCCAGTGTCTAAGGTGACCCACACTGCCTCCTCTCCTCCCTGTTTACTCTTTTGTTCCATTGCTTGTATTCCTTCCCTTACATAGAGAGCTACTCCTCCTCCTCCCCCTCTTCTCCTGCCGTCTCTCCTGTAGGTTGTGTACCCTGGTATGTTAACATCCCAGTCATGGTTCTCTGTGTACCATGTTTCTGTGACTGCTACAATATCCAGGCATCCCTTTCCATCAAGGCCACCAGTTCAGGGAGCTTATTGCCTAGACTATGGGCATTGGTACTCATTACCCTCCATTTCTTGATGGCCTTTCCCCTTTTTGCCCCATCCCTGTCCTTTTTGCCTTTGTCATTTTCTCCATATACCCCTGCCCCTCTCCCTATCAATGTCTCTTTCTTGGTGTTTACCTCACTTACTACCCTGATCTTTTTTTTTGGGGGGGGCTAGGATTTCCCTGCTCCTTTCCAGTGCATCCCCATGGCTAGTTTAAATGCTTGCCAATGAAACTATGGAGCATTACACCTCTTACAACAGATTTTGTGTCTTTTCAGAACTAAAATATGAATTGATAATTAAGATAACTAAATTAAATTTATCCAGGTAAATTGTTATCATACCCAGATCCTTCTCCTTGTCCCTTCCCCCAACACCCCCACTTTCTCCACCATGTTTCCCCTTCCCACTCAGTTTCACCCACCACATCCAGTTTTCCTCCTTGTATGTCATGCAATCAATTAATTTTGTTTCAAAGATTTTTTATTTATTAGATTCTAATGTAAATGTCTTTTTATGACCTATCTAATGATTAAGCTTTTCTCAGCAAAACATTGAGGTGGCCACTTAATTACTTAAAAATATATTACCTGAACTGCAACAGGGATAGAGTCCTGTTCCCTTTTTGCTTTCCTGCACATTTCCAGTCATAGAACAATGAACGCTCTCTCTGAAAAAAACAGAGTGGTTTCTATAGAAAAGGGGCAGGCCTGGAGCAGCAGTGGCTTGGGCACCACACCCACTATTAAACAAGCACCTGCAGATAGAGGATGGCAATTTAGTAATGTCCACATCTTTGTCAGTTCCACATAAAGCATGCATGTTCCGAAAACTAGATTTGTAAGTCAGCCCTTTGCATTTTACTATGCCAAGGCAATCCAATTCCTTTAAAATCTCCTCCACTTTGTGATAATCAATCCCTTACTGGATTCCAATCACCAGCAGGGCATGTGTAACCCCTCACCCCTGCCTTTTTGCAAATGACAAGTGGTATGCTCTTGAAGCTGACAGAAGTACCAGGTGGGGACTGGGTTCAGGGAGGACTAGGTTACTCGGAACAAGGGCTAGGTTGGGCTACTCTGCACAGGGGCACCCAAGTAAATCCGAACACAGGAAGCAATAACTGTAATGTCCAATACCAGAAATGGAATTCTAAAGTGTGGCTTTATTTACATCTAAGCAGAAAAAAACAAAGCATAAATGGACCCCCACAGGGCTACACTTCTGGTAATGCAGATTAAGAATCAGAACACTTCCTCAACACTTCAGCCCTCAGGCTCTGAATCCACCAGGCACACAGCCCGGACTTGAACGCTGTTTTGGCTACACAGCCCGACTTGTACATTATTTGGGGATTTCCCTGGCTCGGCTCCACTGCTGGCCACTCGAACACCTTCCATTTGACATGGACACATTTTCCAGTGGCTCCCTAAACCACCTTAGAGCCTTCAACTCCATAAGGGAAACTTCCTTTTAATTCCACGTCTGGGTACTTTCCTCAGCACTGGCCAAGTGCCTGAGGGAAAGTAAAAGGGCCACAGAGCAAATCCGTAGAGGTGAATTTGGTTACTACAGATGGGGGTCTCCCACCTTTCACTTCCACAATTCATACCGGGCCATTTCTCTGGACATTAAACATCTCCTTCTGAAAAGTTTGGCAATGTAGATTAAAGGATAAATGCATAGCACATTTCCTCTACATGCCTTGAATTTCCCCTTGTACTAGACTCGAACATACTTAAACATCTCCTTCTGAAAAGCTTGGCAATGTAGATTAAAGGGTAAGTGCCTGGCACATTTCCTCTACATGTCTTGGCTTTCCCCTTGTACTAGACTCAAACATACTTAAACATCTCTTTCTGAAAAGCTTGGCATGTAGATTAAAGGGTAAATGCATAGCACATTTCCTCTACATGTCTTGGCTTTCCCCTTGTGCTGGACTTGAACATACTTTCGCTTAGCTTAGCCTATTCCTCTAGGCCTCCCACTGATTAAGCAGTCCAATCCCCACTTTACTTTATTCTTTGTGCTGGACTTAAACATACTTCTACTTGGCTTAACCTTTTCTTCTAGGCCTCCCACTGATTAAGCAGTCCAATTCCCACTTTACTTTGCTCTTTGTGCTGGACTTAAACATACTTCTACTTGGCTTAACCTATCCTTCTAGGCCTATCACTGATTAAGCAGTTCAATCCCCACTTTACAACAGTTCAGGTGAAACAATGGCCCTATGTCAGAGCAGACTCACCCTTTTGTTGCAGGTGCCCCACAGGTGATTCCTCACAGAAATTTCTTTTGCACAGCTTCTGGTGCCACAGCACAACTTAAAAAATAAGGCAGCTTCTTCCCTAGCTGGAACCAGGAGGGTTGCCCCTGGAATGACAGGCAAACCTTTCCACCCCCATCCCCTCAGTGATGGGGCACAGAGACCAGTAACAGCGGTCTGTACCACTTCACGAACAGCTTACTGTGTTCCTCTTTTGGTGGAAACACACACCTTTCCCTAAAAGTAGCTCTATATCAGAGCGTTAGGCTCCAAGAGCCTGTGCACAGACTGCTGTGCTCCTCTCTTCAAGACTGCTCACACACAACTCCCTTCAAAACCTCCCAACATTCTATCCTAACTCTCAACTGCAGATGCCAATGTGGCTCATGCAGCTGTGAAAGGTCTATGGTGATGTCATCCCTCAGTCTCAGCTGAGACTGAGAACAGAGTGAGACAGTGTGAAATCCATTTAACTGGAGTTTCACAAGCTGCCTTCCCTGCCTACCACTAGGTCTTACTGGCATTCCAGTAACCCCAGGTAACAGGGGGGTTACACTCACCCTGGACCAGGAAAATGACGGTCCGCAGTCATTATTTACCTGGCTGAGGCCATTTAACCCTATCTGCTACCTGCGGAGGGGGTGATCAGGCCCCCTCTTACCATGTGCTAGCACAGGCAGGCAACACTAAGGGCCTAGAGGCCTTTGGCTGACATAATCAGCCTCTATTCTACCCACTAACTATGGGTGCCTAGTGGCTTCAGTAGAATTGTCCAGAGCATAGCCTTAATAGATCAGCACTGCAGTTCCTATGGACGTTCAGGACCACAGCCTGTCTATCCCCCCCAGCCCTCTAGGGACAATCTGTCTGCCTGTAACGCAAATCCCAAACCAAAACAAACCGGGACCTCCCCGACCTTGGACACCATGCAACCACACACCAGAAGCTGATACCATACCATTACATCACTTCCTCATTCCCCCACAACCACACCTGTGGAAGAAAAGGGTTACTACACAGTAACAACAACAACAACAGTACTTTAAATACTACACACTAAAGTACTAGTGAGGAACTCCGATGAGTCCCTCCTCCTCTTCTTGTCTTCTCTTCTATCTTCTTCAGGAACACCTGCAAGAAAAAAGAAAGACAACACACACTCCTAATCTGCATACACAGTCTATCTAAACTCCTACCATCAAAACACTGGAGAATCCCAAAAATATTTTTTTTTTCAGAAAAGGTAGAAAAACAGTATAAACATTAGAAAACAGTAGAAAAACAAGGACATTATTTACAATACACGTTTGGGGGATGGAGTGCCCTAAAAGTCCCATCTAGTGACCACGGTGCCCGAAGGCTAGTCCATTAAAGAGTTTCTCCTGGGCCGGAGCCTGGTGAAGCACAGTCCTAGCAGGCCAAAGTCCCAGAGGGGAGAGTCTTTGAGAACAATTTCACACATCTGGAGTCTGCTAGTGTAGGGTGTATACTGCAATGTCATAAGAATAGAAAAGTTTGGACTTACCAGCCCCTCGTAGAATGAACAACACACACCGACCTGCTCCTCAGCCGAAGACTCTCCCTGGATGCACTCTTCCGATATAGCTGGGTGGACATCTTCCGGAAACTACAGGTGGGCACATCTGGAAACTGCTGGGTTGATGTCATCTCTGGAGATGGAACCTTGGAACAGGAACAAAAAGGAAAACAGCTGGTCTGACGTCATCCAATTACCAGGCGATGGATCAGGATACAGCTGGGCTAGTGTCCTGTCTGGATCTGAAATCATCTGGTGGGCCAGTCAATGGATTCTGGAAAGTCAGTACACTGTAGAACTGATGAATGTGGGGCACCTGAGTCCTGGATGTCCATACTGGTGGAACAACAAAGGCACTGCAATGGCTAGAGTGGCAGCACTGACTACCACTGCTCTGCTTTCCAGGTGGTAGGCACGGGCACATTTGCAGGGAGGTCTTTGCATTGAGGCCAATAGCACAACGGGTCAGGAGCTTGAATTATTACCCTGTCCGGGTGCACATAATCCACACTGTGAAAGGTTTCACGTCCCTCTCCATCAACTATTCGTACATTGTCCATAAACAGTGTCCTGCCTCTTTTCCACTGGCTGTATTTTTCATGAAACATTCTGTGCTTGACATGCTTGTTTGCACCAGGATGCAGACATTTCATTGCTTCGGCTCAAATCCAGGATTTCCTGCTGTTCTCAATCTCCTCTCAGACTCTCTGAGGAAAGGTAGGAAAGGACATCCCATAGATTTAATTTGCCTTCCTACGAACCAGTCTTTCCTCTTTACTAGCTTTGTTCAACCTGAGACTGCTGGCCTGGCTTGGGGGTGGCCAGTCCTGGTTCTGCCAGCTATGCATTCTCAATGAGACAAAAAATGGATCCTTGACTTCTTCTTCTTGCACAGCCATGGCAGTGGCATCACCACTCTCTTCCATGCATTCCTCTGAGGCAAGAGCTTGAGGCTGTGTACCCGTTCCTTTTTCACAAGACCACATAGGTTCCCCCTCTTCTTCTTTCTCACTGAGAATCTGTGCCCAGAAGTGAGCAGTCGTCCTCACTCCTGAGACTATCCATTCTTCACTGGGCACAGAGGTCAATACCTCCCATTCAAAGGCCTCCGGCATCTCATCTTCTCCTATGAGACTTGGGCTAGGCCCCCCTCTCCAAGGGTCTACTGATGCTCTGTCTGAATTGTCTCTCTGCAATCCAGCATCCGAAAAATCAGCATATTGTTCTGTCTGCAAATCTGCACCCTCTAGCTTTGTGCCACACTCCCCTGAGGGGCCTTCTCCAAAAGGTTCTGCCTGGTGCTGTGTGCTGCCAACTACAAATTCTTGAACTTTCATCCATGTGGGAGCCAAATGAATCTTGGGCACTTTAAACAAGCCATATTTCTCTAAGCACCCCCGAACAGTGAGGTACCATGAAGACATCCTGCCCAGCATTTAAGCATATTAAACACACTTGCACTGGGTATCCAGGAATCACCACATGAGAAGGCAGTTGCCCTCCATAGTAACACCTCTCAATGTCCCTTAACTTGTTTACTTCTGCTGCTACCATAGCCCGGGCATGATCCGGATAGCGGGCTGGTCCTGAGGCCATGGCTGCAGGGGGAAAAAAACAAACAAATGCTCACTGTTACTGAAGGTCCCACTTCACTGAACACTGTCTTTTACTTTTAAAATGGCTCCTCTGCTGCTGTGTTTACATTACTACCCCACCCTGTAACGGCGGCAGCAGCACTCCTGCGCATCAGCATTCAGAAATTGGGTCAAGCCACTGCGCGCATCCAATTTACACACACTGATAACTTTGCTCAAACTGCACAAACTTACACTGTTCTTTTCCTAGCACATTTATATGATTTGCCACGGACTTTTCACTTGCTGAAAACATTGCTTTATCTCACAGTCCCTTAAAGCCTCAGGATTTCAAGCACAGGATTGTCTGTAACTAGTGCTGCACAAATTGATACAACTCACAGTCTGTCTTTCTTGGCTTTGAAACTTTATTCTGACGCTGAACCCATAACTATGCTCACAGTCAATGGCTTAACAGACTTGCTTTAGCTGGTAAAACTTGACACAGTCTTTATTTGCAAAGCGACTACACTGCTGCACACAGATTCAGCTGGCTTTTGGCAAAATCACTGTTTTGAGCAATTATTACTGTTGGTACTCACTGTTATCACTAGCTGTTTGCTGCGATGGAAAAACGGCTTGTGGCCAGTCTTGGAGGACTCAGAAAGGAAGAGGGTTGGCAGTGCTGATCGCCACACTCACAATCCAGTCAATCGAGATGCGGGTTGAGCACGATTTTAAACAGTAAAATCTGCTTTTTGAAACTTTTACAGAGCTTTTTAGTCACCGCGACGCTCCTCCACTAAACCAGTACACGCACTCCACTCACACTCCTTCTCGAACGCTGGGCAGTCACTGTAGAGCTGGCTTGGGGCGGGACTGATTGCAGCCTTGCCAATCACACAACGCCATGCAAATGAGCCTCTTTCCCTCGCGAGTGCTCTTCTTCTCACGGCGATCGTCGAGCAGGCAAATTTAAACTGCAGAAATCACTTTTTGGTTTTTTCTTCAAACTGACTCCACGGCAGGGGTCCATTTTAACCATTTGTCATGGCCATTATCACAGTAAGTCTCTCAGTTTACTGAAAAGCATTTCCAACATCCAGGGCAAAATTTTCCTGTTGCTACCTCTAGTCTTCCACACTTTTCTTTGTCACTCAGTTCACTAGAAAGCATTTCCAACGTCCAGGGCACAATTTTCCTGTTGCTACTCCTAGTCTTCCACACTTTTCTTCATCACAACAGTTTTTTAAAAGCTGGTAAAATGCTGTAAATATTTGATGCAGGACAAGGGCATACACTTTCAGCTTTACTGCTCCTTGGTAAACAGTTGGCATTTTAACAGCAGCACATGGACAACAGCACACAGTGACACACTAGTTAACCTTGCTTCAGCTTTTTGGGCTACCCCCTGCCAGATAACCAAAACACTAGCCCTTTGCCCGAGCACCTTTCCTCCCTAAATTAAAATCCAAAGCGGTGCCTCCATTTTGTAACCCCTCACCCCTGCCTTTTTTGCAAACGACAGGTGGTATGCTGTTGAAGCTGACAGCAGTACCAGGTGGGGACTGGGTTCGGGGAGGACTAGGTTTCTCGGCACAAGAGCTAGGTTGGACTACTCTGCACAGGGGCACCCAAGTAAATCCGAACACAGGAAACAATAACTGTAATGTCCAATACCAGGAATGGGATTCTAAAGTGTGGCTTTATTTACATCTAAGCAGAACAAAACAAAGCATAGACAGACCCCCACAAGGCTACACTTCTGGTAATGCAGATTAAGAATCAGAACACTTCCTCAACACTTCAGCCCTCAGGCTCTGAATCCACCAGGCACACAGCCCGGACTTGAACGCTGTTTTGGGTACACAGCCCGACTTGTACACTATTTGGGGATTTCCCTGGCTCGGCTCCCCTGCCAGCCACTCGAACACCTTCCATTTGACATGGTCACATTTTCCAGTGGCTCCCTAAACCACCTTAGAGCCTTCGACTCCATAAGGGAAACTTCCATTTAATCTCACATCTGGTTACTTTCCTCAGCACTGGCCAAGTGCCTGAGGGAAAGTAAAAGGGCCACAAAGCAAATCCGTAGAGATGAATTTGGTTACTACTGATGGGGGGACTCCCACCTCTCACTTCCACAATTCATACCCGGCCATTTCTCTGGACATTAAACATCTCTTTCTGAAAAGCTTGGCAATGTAGATTAAAGGGTAAATGCATAGCACAGTTCCTCTACATGTCTTGGCTTTCACCTTGTACTAGACTCGAACATACTTAAACATCTCTTTCTGAAAAGCTTGGCAATGTAGATTAAAGGGTAAATGTTTGGCACATTTCCTCTACATGTCTTGGCTTTCCCCTTGTACTAGACTCGAACATACTTAAACATCTCTTTCTGAAAAGCTTGGCAGTGTAGATTAAAGGATAAATTCATAGCACATTTCCTCTACATGTCTTGGCTTTCCCCTTGTGCTGGACTCGAACATACTTTTACTTGGCTCAGCCTATTCTTCTAGGCCTGCCACTGATTAAGCAGTCCAATCCCCACTTTACTTTGTTCTTTGTGCTGGACTTGAACATACTTCTATTTGGCTTAGCCTATTCCTCTAGGCCTCCCACTGATTAAGCAGTTCAATCCCCACTTTACAACAATTCAGGTGAAACAATGGCCCTATGTCAGAGCAAACTCACCCTTTGGTTGCAGGTGCCCCACAGGCGAGTCCTCACAGGAATTTCTTTCACACAGCTTCTGGTGCCGCAACACAACTTGAAAAATAAGGCAGCTTCTTCCCTAGCCAGAACCAGGAGGGTTGCCCCTGGAATGACAGGCAAACCTTTCCACCCCCATCCCCTCAGGGATGGGGCACAGAGACCAGTAACAGCGGTCTCCACCACTTCACAAACAGCTTACTGTGTTCCTCTTTTGGCAGAAACATACACCTTTCCTTAAAAGTAGCTCTATATCAGAGCTTTAGGCTCCAAGAGCCTGTGTACAGACTGCTGTGCTCCTCTCCTCAAGACTGCTCACACACAACTCCCTTCAAAACCTCCCAACATTCTAACCTAACTCCCAACTGCAGATTCCAATGTGGCTCATGCAGCTGTGAAAGTTCTGTGGTGATGTCATCCATCAGTCTCAGCTGAGACTGAGAACAGAGTGAGACAGTGTGAAATCCATTTAACTGGAGTTTCACAAGCTGCCTTCCCTGCCTACTACTGGGTCTTACTGGGATTCTAGTAACCCTGGGTAACAGGGGGGTTACACATGCTTGAAATCAAAAACGTCTACCCTGTACCAATCTTCTAAGTTGCTCAATTATTTATATGATAATAGTTATGGCACAAGGAAAGTCACTGGAGTTACATAAAATCTTAGAAGTCCAAAGATACAGGAGACACTTTTATCAGAAGTGGAGACTTCCAGTGACATCACGGAGCCGCTGCCAGCCTAACCCGAGAAGCTCCTTGCCTGGCAGATTCCAAAACCCCCTAAAAACTGGAACTATATGAAACAAAACTGTCAAAAGGGGCAGGGGGACAGTCACAGACCATGAATAGAGGTAAAAACCGGCAAGATACAAAGACCACCAACAAGGATGCACTTAGATCGAAAGAGGGCCTACCAGCCAGGCCTAATTCACCGCATGGCCACCAATCTCCCGACTACAACACTGATGGCAAAAACGAACACCTTTCGTATTCTAGATTTGAAAGATTGCTCCATGAAATATTGGAATCCCGCAGAGAGAATAAACAAGAGTTCCGGGCGATGCAGTCTCAACTCTCCGCTTTTGAGAGTCGGGTAGGCCAGATAGAAGAGAGGCTGTCGACTACGGAGGATGTTACAGAACAAATGGCACAAGTGATCCAGACACTAGTACAACAAACGACAGATCTCCAGGCAAAATGCCTTGATTTAGAGGGTCGCTCACGAAAAGACAACTTGCGATTATATGGTTTGCCTGAAAACCTAGAAATACCCCCAATGACAGCCTTCCTAGAAAATTTGCTTAAAGATATATTGGACCTCCCACCTACTTTGACATTTAGAATTGAGAGGGCGCATAGATCACTCCAGGCAAAACCAACTGACCCAGCAGCCCGTCCGAGGTCTATTGTGTTTAAACTAAATTCTTATGCAGCCAAGGAGGAAATCCTCAAACGTGCCTGGTCGAAAAAAGATCTCAAATACCTCACTCACAAGTTATATCTGGACCATGACTACCCCCATGAAATACAACTGCAAAGGGTTCGGTACTTACCTATTTTGAGAGCCTTAAAAGAAAAATCAATACGCTTTCACACGCCCTACCCTGCGTGACTGAGAGTTTTCTGGGAGGAGGGGATAAAGACCTACACTACAGCAGAGGAAGCCCTGGAAGCCCTGGAGGCACATAATATCGTGGTTAAGGAAAGGGGGAACCAAGAAGTCAGGAGTCGGGGATCCATTAGGCAGCGCACATCAAACAGGAAGACTGGAGGAACAAGAAGTGAGGTGCACGTCGAAGTAATGCGTAGTATACAGAAGATTCTTGTGAGAAAAGCATCCGGCAAATACATTTTAACCTGAAGGAACAGGACAAAGAGAGCCAGGATTTGCTTCAGGAAAAGGGACAGACTCGCTCAGATTAACCCCTAGTGAGCTGACATACCAGGATAAGTACATTTAAATACTCTGCATCATAGCACCAGGGTACCCTAAAGTGCTGAATCTGCTCTGATTACCTCAGACTTTTAAATGCATAAATAACCAGAGGGTAGCCCTGTTGCATAAGTTTTCTTTTTGCTTATTGGAAGCAAAGTGCGATCTGCACCCACTTAACAGAAACGGGTGATGGTACCTTTTGATCTAATATAAAAGGGTCAGGGATACCCCAGACCGTTGTTTAGAGCAAGGCAGACAGATCTCAATAACTAGAGCTAACTGACGACATACTTTGAGAAGCTATAGCTCTGGAACTTTTGGGTGTTTCAATATGAAACTTGGTTACCTTTATTGAAGAAGAACTAACCTGCACCCACAGGACCCCTCCTAAGGGAGCGAGGGCGGAAGGGGTGTCTGTGTTTTTTGGTTTTTTTTTCTCCTCCCCTTCCTCTCTCCTATTCCTCTTCCCCCTCTTTCCTTCCCCTCCATCTTCCTTTACCCACTTTTCCTTTCCTTCTGCTCTTATCCCTTCCCCCACCTTTTCATACCTGTACTGCTATACTTTTAATTGAATTAGCTCAGCAGCAAACTATAACAGATGCTCTTTTATTGTTATAAACTTGCTAAAAGAGTGGTCTGACCAGTAATATTACTAGGAAAACCTCTATTGCTCACACTAACGAAAAACCATTTCAAGTGGATCTGCCGGGGGGGAACTGGCAATGCTATCACAAACCCGTAGCTAGCTATTCTTTTTAGGAGCCCCAAGCAAACGAGGCTCTAGAGGAGGTCCCCCGGAAATGGTGGACTATGAAATACCTTCTTGTCCTCCTAGTTTTTAGGAGTACAAAGGGGCTAGTGAATTACTTAGCCCCTAACCTTGGAAGTACAATGTTCTTGTTAAAGTTGAGTTTTAAGAGAATGTTTAAAGTTTTATTGGAAACCTGTGTTAGATATGGCATCGTGAGACGGATAGGAATGATAAGATGTGCTAAGTTTCTCAAGGTCCATAAAGATATGGGGCTACCACTAGGGAGAAAACCCCGTACTGTGAGTTGGGGTAAAGTTTATGTTGGTGAATTCCCTAGCAATAATGTCACATAATTATACTATCTGCACTTATAATGTGCACGGGGTTACAAATCCTGTCAAAAGAACCAAGATCCTCCAGTTAATGAAACTGCAAAGAGCAGACATTATATTACTACAAGAGACTCATCTTACACAAACTGAGCATAAAAAATTTTAGAAGCTGGGTTTTTCCCAGGTGGTGGCCTCATCATATAAAGGAGGTAGACGTAGAGGAATGGCCATATTGGTGAGACAGGGTACTCCCTTTGAAGCCAAGGATAAAATGGTAGATAAGGAAGGAAGATATGCTTTTCTCAAGGGTGAAATGGAGGGACAACAGGTTACACTGGCCTTTGTATATATCCCCCCAGCAATGGATTACTCTGTTTACCGAAATCTATTTACACAACTAGCAAGTTGGACGGAAGGTAGGTTGAAATGTGGGGGAGATTTAAATTTGGATCTAGGCGAGGAAGGGGGAGATCATACTCAAGCCCGTACAAACAAATTGAGCAGAAAAGTCCAGAAATTACTTCTAGACCTGGGTTATGAAGACGTATTGAAGCATACATGCGGACAGGGGCATAGACATACCTTCTATTCACAAGTTCACGACTCGTACTCCTGTCTGGACTTTTTAATAACGCAAAAAGAACATATACACACTATTCGGCAGGCATGGAAGGGGGACTTCATCCTTTCAGACCACGCACCTATCTTTTGTAGTATGCAGTCGCAAACACCCCGCAAAAGAACATTTTGGAGACTTAATGTTTCACTGCTTAGAGACAAGGGAATACAAGAATCGATAGGTAACACTGTTACCCAGGCAATGGAGGAAAATGATAACCAAGAAACTAGTGTAGCTACATTTTGGGATACAGTTAAGGCTATTGTGAGGGGGAAAATTATCTCAATTTCTGCCTACAGAAAAAACAGAGAGAGGAAAAAAGACTCTCTCTAGAGGCTAGAATAGAGACTTTAGAGGAAATGCAGAAACTGAAACACTGCAGTTTCCGGTCCCGCGAGCTCATCTCTTTTAAAAAGCAACTGAATACAATCCTTGACTATGCCATGGAGCAGAAATTAATGTTTCTTAGACATAGATATTATGATGGAGGGCCTGGTTTCTCAAGGAATATAGCAGCCCAATTAAGGGCTCGAAAAGCTAAATCTACCATTACAAAGATGAGACACCCAATAACGAACGAAATTAAAAATAAAATACATACAATCTCAGAAGCATTTCATTGTTATTATTGTAAGCTTTACCAAGAGGATAGTAACCCCTCCCGGAAGATAAGATTAGGGAATTTTTAACCCCTTTACCGCTCCCAACCCTATCAGAAGAACAGAGGAAAAACCTGACAGCCCCAATAGCAGCCAGGAGGTGGCGCAGTAATAGGGCCTTAAAACAGGTAAATGCCCGGGGTCAGACGGGCTACCGGGAGAATTCTATAAGACCCTTTCTAGAACCTTAACTCCAATATTAACCAGAGTGTTTGCCTATGTGACCTCACAGAGGGGAGAGACCCCCTCCTCCTGGAAAGAGGCAATAATTTCAGTAATACCCAAGGAAGGAAAAGACTTAACTCATTGCTCGTCCTACCGTCCAATATCCATTTTAAACACAGATTACAAAATACTAGCCACTATACTGGCCAGGCAACTGACTCTACTTGCACCAGCCACAATAAATATAGACCAGTGTGGCTTTATCTCGGGTCGACAAGCCCAAGATAATGTTAGGCACACAGTGTATATTATCGAGCAAATCAGATTACAGAAAACTGCAACAGTCTTATTGGGATTAGACGCAGAAAAGGCCTTTGATAAGGTGAAATGGAAATATCTAAAAGAGGTACTATTGAAATTTAACTTTCCAATTCGATTTGTAGACATCATATTTAAATTTTACAATAGCCCTGTGGGATATATAAGAACAAATGGCCATATATCGGAGAAATTTAGTTTACAAAGGGAAACTAGACAGGGGTGTCCTCTTTCCCCATTACTCTTTGCCTATTACATAGAACCACTTGCCCAAAGTCTGAAACAAGCTTCAGATGTGAAGGGAATAACTATGGCAGGGGTGGAACAGAAATTAGCTCTATTTGCAGACGACATTCTCCTCTATCTAACCAGCCCTGAGATATCACTGGAAGCGCTCTTTAGGAAGATCCAACAATTCACTAGCTTGTCGGGGTTCACATTGAACCTGACCAAATCTGAGGCCCTAACATTTAACTATATCCCAACCCCAACATTCAAAAAGCAGTACCCAGTTAAGTGGGACAATGAGAGTATAAAATACCTGGGAATTCAAATCCCAAGTAGACTGGAAGATTTGTCCGAATTAAACTATGATCCCCTGGTTACAAAGGTAAAACAAGACTTGGGGAGATGGTCTTTGCTTCCATCCACGTTCTATACCAGAAATATGGCTCTAAAAATTAATGTACTACCAAGATTCCTATACTTGTTTCAGTGTGTCCAAGTACCCTAACTTCTAAAACACTCTTGTCCTGGCAAAAATTGCTAAATGCCTATCTCTGGGACCGGGAGAGACCCAGGGTCAGTTTCTCGAAGCTGGTTCTTCCCAAGGACCTGGGAGGGGTGGCACTCCCCTCACTCCGAAATTATTGGATGGCTGCACAGATGCGAATAGCGCTACTGTGGGGCAATGGATCCTATCAGGCCAGATGGAAACAGATAGACCTCAAGTGACCTATGTTGATTTCCCTTCCTGCATGTTTATTCTCCCCAATACATCTTAGGGAGGCCATACAGATGGTCTCGGGGGCGACTTTGTCTGTCCTTAAGGGTTGGCAAATGGGAATAAAATATAAGGTAATCCAACAACATTGTTGGAAATACCAAACATTTTACTCTAAACCAGGAATTTAATAACCAATGGTACAGAAACCAAGCAAAGAGAGGACTTGAGGCCCCATGGCAAATAATTTGAGGGGTAGATATATTGAGTTTTGAAGAGGCCAGAGTGAAATATAAATGGTCCGATAAGGATAGGTTATTTTACTATCAAATAAGGAACTATATATCAACACAGGCCAGACAAAGTGAAAAAAATATTGGTATACTGGAAGATAATACCCCCTTTAGACAGACATGGACCTCTCAGAATGGTGAGAGAGCAATAACAATAATATACAAATTTCTAACACAATGTGAAGCACATGCCATGACTCCGACACAAACAAAATGGGAAAAGGATCTGGGCCAAAAAATATCTATTAGAGAGTGGAATATGATATGGAGGGGTACCTGGGCGACCACTTCTTCCCCTTCGTGGAGGGAATTCATATGGAAGGTGAGAGTGAGGTTCTTCTTGGTCCCCTCAGTCATGGCCCTGAGAAGACCAGGAAGCTCAACCCAATGCTGGAGACAATGTGCCGAATCGAAGGCCTCGTATAAACATATTTTCATAGACTGCCCTAAAATATCAGGCTTTTGGCAACAAGTAGAGAGTCATATAAAAGAAATACTAGACATACAGACCGAGTTGGGGCTACCAACCTGATGCTGGGAATCCCGCCGATAGAGATGAAAGATAAAGGGAAAGTGTACCTATGGGCAATACTGCTGGGCGCGGCCTACAAGTCCATAACTAAAAAATAGCTACAATCAGCAACCCCACAAATCCTAGACTGGAAAGCTTTAATATTGAAAATCCAACACAATGAGCAGCCTTCTTTGGGAATGCAGGATAGAATGGAGACATATATAGCAAGGTGGGCTAGATGGGAAATGTACCAAGAAACAATCAAATAATATTCCCCGAAATAAAACAAAAATAAAATAAAACAAATCGAATCAAGGAAGAAGGAGTTAAGAAAATGTTAAACAGGTGATTTGATCAATGGCATTTTGGGGAAGCCTCAATTGTTTAAAAAGAAATGGACCTTGTGGAAAGTGGATAGTAGACAATACTATGAACTGGATTCCTAAATGTAAACCGTCTTGTTTTAGATGCCAAAGTTGAAATGTTTCTACTCTGTTCTTAATGTTTGCTATTCTAAAAAGATGGATTTCAAAATCTGAATAAGAGGTGTATGAATATGTATGGTAAAAGAGATGATGAAATAAAGAAAGTATAAAAAAACAAAAGGGAAGTGGGGAAAAAAGTCTTATCTCACCAAATCCAGCACACCTGGTGCTGTCCTCTTTCATTTATTGTCTAAAAAACACCTACAGTATACTAGGCTGGGGAAGATTTTTCTGTGTTCCACCCGCTGAAACCAAAAGGGACTTCCATCTGTAGATACACTGTGAACTGCTAGTACACTGCTGGAATTACACTTTTTGAGCTTTGGGAGTTGGGGGGGAGGACCTGTAAGGGTGCTATGTTTAAACTGAGGCCTCTTACCATTATAAGTCAATGTCAGTGATGCAGGAGCTACTGGGGCTCACTTCAGGGATGGGGGAAGGGCTAACCCTGGCAAACCCTGCTGTAGTTCCAACACTGGTCGGAGTACTCAGAACATTCTGTGGAAGGCACTAGATGACTGTAATCCAAGTGATTTCTCCAAATAATGCCACCCCCTTAACCGTTCATCATGTGACTCAGTCCACTAGTAGCTACTGGGATGTGGTCTTTATTAAATCTGTGGGCAGTGAGCATTGGTACTTTGATGTGACCTTGAAAAAGCATCAGGTGTAATGCAACATGTTGGTCTGGACAGCCTTTCACCCCCTCATAAGCAGATGGTATGTATTTTGTTTGGCACTGAATACAAGCTTTGCACAAGCATGAACAAACCTATCTCAGGGTGCTATTTCTCTTTGAGCAAAAAGCAGAGCTGTCTAAACAATGTATAAGCAGTACCAATCTGGTGGCTTCACAGATGTGCCTGTTTCCATCATTTCCATCATGGTAGCTGGGGTAAATGCTGATTTCTTTTGGGATCTTGGTAACTGGCTTTATCCACAAAACCCCTTTTACTCCTAGTCTTCAACTGATGGCACTTTGATGTTGTTTGAGTTCTTACAAACTTCAAAATGGTGGTGCCACCATCCAGACAGCCCATCGTCTTTCCACTACCTCCAACCATTGTCTCTCCATTACAGCAAGCAATTTGATGCCCCTGTAAAATATTATTTTGGTCCCCAACAGACCTTCCCCACAGTAGGCCATAAATCAATGATGTAATAACACAATGAGAAATAAAGCAGTAAACACAACAAGTGCAGTTATAAACAGGGGAGAGGGCTGGCCAGGTACCCCAGCGATAGTGCTACAGCTCTCTACTCTAGTGACCCTGGTTTGGGCATGGATTCAGCCTTTTAGGGGATGGCCATGGGGAAGAAATGATGAGCATTCCACGGTCAGCTCTTCAACTTTGGGGTGGGGGGATTTCATCTTCTACTGTTTATCTGCCACCTGGTGGAAGCCAAGTGTTAGTGCAGTGGCGGCACACATTGAGGGAAGGGCCACATCAAGAAACTAATAGTGCACCCACATGTCAATACACTTCTGTGTGTTTGTGACTGCACATTGGCAACCCTCAGAGGAAAATATGGTGTAAACCCTTGACTGACAGACTGATGTCAGACACCCTGCAGACCCTGCACTATTGACTAGACATTCACCACTGCATTTGGGTCCAAACCTGTTAGGGAAGCTGCATTCCCCAGAGACCCCATCATGGGGTAACAGGAGACTGAGGTAGGTTCCTAGGGAAAGCAGGTGACTGAGCCAGTGGGGTTGACCAGATTGGGGCACGGCAGCAGTGAAGTGGACAATACGGGACTGAAAAAGAACAGGGGATAGGATATATGAAGGGAAAGGTTGGGCCAAGGTCTGGAAGAAACAGGTATGGGTTAAGCAAAGACCAAAATAGTGCACTAAAACAAATGATATGTACATGGGTGACTCCAGTATACCCCACTGATCTCTCACCAAAACAGTTCCATGCAAAGTTACTAAGTTAAGCTGGTGCACCAGTATTTAAATTATACTTATACTGGTAGACTCCCTTAATACTGTTTGTTAGTGGTACCACACAGCTACAGTTGATGCACAGTACTGACCTGATGCAGAAGAGTGTAAATTAGGCAGTCATAAGTAGCGGAAACTGCTAGCAAACTCAATAATGCATTTTACATATGTACAGTAATCCACAAAAGGTTAAATTTGCAGGTCTTTTGCCTGAACTGCACCCCTGCAACAGAGTCCTTGTACAACCCAGATCATCTGATTAAAACCTACAGGCCCTATCTATCTAAACACAAATGTTGCAGGACCAGGGTCCTGATATTATACTCACAGTTCAGAAGACTGAGACACCAAAGGGAAACATAGGCAGGGAAAACTGCCCTCTTTCATTAAGGCTGCTGTAGGCCATCCAAATTTCAGAAACACAGAATCTCAATGTGCACATAGCGATCACTACACATGTATGGCCTGTGCTGTGTCACCACCTTTTAGCCTTGTTGAATCTTCGGCCAGTACTGTGTAAGGGTCTTCAGTTTTCAATGCTTCATAAGTTTCTCCTCCTAAAGCCTCTTCTACCTTGCTGTGTAGAGGTCTTCCATGAGCACAGTATTAGGCTGATTGGCAGGAAGAGCAGGGTGCAAAATGGCAAACATCACACCTCAGAGATCACAGAATGTTGGGCTCCGTTAGGAACTCAGTCATGTCAGGCAGTTGTCTGTCAAAATTGCCAGACTTTGGTTTGGCACAATCACCATCTGTTCAAGAGTTTCACTGCTTGATAACAGGTCATAGACAGACTGCAAACCAAGGTCTGCTTCCACATGCATGCACATTTAGTAGGTGACTCCTCTCTTCTGCAAGGCAAATCATGGTCTGAACTACATCGGGGCTGATCGGGCACACCATGTCACAAAACGCACCTCCCCAGTAATACAGTTACAAGATGGGGTGAGATGTACCACAACATCTGTTTCTGGACTGGCTGTCTTTTCATGCCAGTCAGTGGAGCCAGTACATCCCAGAATCCTTCAATACCCTTTAATGTGAAATGTTTGGTGCCTTGCAGCCCGTTGGCTGGCAAATGAACCCTCTGGCCTCTCATACGTCATAAGTCAAATCTGTCTGCTTTCAAGGGATTTGGCATATTTTTATACTGCCTCTGGACACACAGATCTAGTTGCACAAGATACTGTCATCATCCCTGTTGTCTGCCCGAGGTCAATGATTGTGCACTTGGTACCTTGCAGCAATCAAGTGGTTGACCCGGCTACTGAACAGGTAAACAAAAGCATCCTGTATCTGTTTGCTAAGCACATCACTGCAGTCCACAAAGTAGTGTTTTTTTTTTTTTTTATACTTGTAAGCAGATGAGCATTGCTGCCCATTTTCACAAGTGACAAGTTTTAACAAAGCGAATAATTCATACATAAGACAATAAAAAAACACAATATACAACAACAGACAGTATAAACAATACAGAGAACAGGACTTTTATGCATTTAAATCACAGGAACGATCATGATCAGTAGCCAACCTCGATCTAAGTCTGTTTTTGCAAGATGTCACAGTACTACTGTTAGTTATGATGTAACACCCTTACAAATGGGCGTTCCTAAATCTTCCTAGGCTTGCCTAAATGCCCACTGCCAGGCTGGTGTTCTGTGTTCTAGGAGCTTTAAAAGTGCTTGCATGTGAGTGCCCAGTTAGCCTCCATGCCTGTCTCTTTAAGAGGCATCATTTTCGTATGGTTATAATGAATCTGGTTGGGGCCAAGTGATTTCAGGCTCGAGTCCCGCGCAGGCTGCAATACAGCTGCTTCATTCTGCCATCACTAATTGTGCAGAGTGAGCCTATTGAGAACTGTGACTGTTTGCTGATTATCTGCTTTATTAATAATGATATTGTAGTTTGTCTAACTAGCCTTCTTTGCAGCATGGTCTTTTCTGTTAATCGCCACCATCTTGGTTCTGGACTGCCAGCTGGGACCAAACAGTACCGTTGGAGACCCCAAAATGGAGCCTGTCCTCAGGGGTCTTGTGGGAGTGAATTTCTGTAGGAATTGTAGTTTTTACCCTTTGGCACCTAAATGGACCTGGAGGGGAAGCCCTTGCTGTGACAGACAGGTGGATCAACGAATCAAACCTTTTGCATCACTGGGAAAGTCCCGAGCTGCCTGCAGCAGAGAGTCAGTGTGAGATTGGGGTTGAGAGAGTGAACAGCTTGAGTGATCCGAGCAGCTGATCCTGCATGGTGCGCATGGGAACTCAGCGGGAAGGCTGTGTCTGGCCTGCTTGCTACCATCTTCCCAAGTGAAGAGAACTTGAGCCTAAAATCTGACTTTATCTAAAATTGCAGCTTTTGCAATCGGAACCTGAATTGTGACAGTGAATTTCACTTGAAGTGGACTGAAGATTTGCCTCGGTGCGATTGGCCTGTCAGGACTTGAGACTGCTGCAGAGTGTACGGTTTGTGCAGAGACACTGTGAATAGCAACCGGACTGTCATCCGAACTGTGGTATTTGCTTGCTTTTACTATAAGTGTGCTGAATGTGGAGTGTGGGTTGCGATTTGGTTCCCCACCTCGCTGACTGTGTCATGTTTGCTGAAAGCTGCATCCAGTACTTTACCGGACTGTATCCGAAATGTTCACCTGGTCTGGGCCATACCATCTGGGCCCAGATTGCCACTCACGCTGTAGAGTTACACCTGACCAGAGACCCGACTGGAGATTCGGCTCCCTGCTCAAAACCAACAAACAGGATCAACACCACGGTGCATCGTGTGGGCCCTGCTTCTCTTGTCAAACCATCTCTTCATTCTGAGGGCTCCATTTCATCTATCCTGCATCCTGAACTGGGTAGCATGTGTAAACACCAGGGTAGCTCCCTGCAACAAAGCTCAAATCAAAGTGTGTCAACTCATTTAATTGTTGTTGCGAATCATTTCGGACTGAGCCATCTGGCTCTGGATTACAAATTAAGGGTTAAAGTGCATGTTGTGTTTTCTGCCTTCCAAAGGGTCCCAACAACAGCTGCAATGCTGGCCTACCCCGGGCAATGCTTCAGGCTAGCCTGTAGTTCCAACTGGGTACCCAGAGTGTGAGTGACTGTGTTACAGGGACGTTTGAGTACATGCCTTCTAACCTGAACCATTCAGATCTAAAATCAGTCACTAGATCACTGCCTCTCCCTTGTTCACATTCCCCTAATAAATCAGATCTAAATCTTTTTGCATCTAAACTGGTTGTGGTATATCTCTGTATAGCAAGTACTATGATATTGCTATTTACTGTTACAGGCCTTGTTTTACTGGGGGTCTCCAGGGCCATTCCAGCTAATCCAGCCCTGGTGGTAAGTGGGTTACAAGTCAGGATAACAGTGCATTGCAGTGTGTATTGGGATTGTGTTTTCTCAGACTTGCTTTGGCCACTAGAGGGGAAAGAGGGGGGTATCAGTGTCCTGGAGGGCTGTACCCAGAGCAGCAATGCTACCATTAACCCTGTCCTCTGGGTGGAGGCACCTGTTCACAGAACTAAGGCCCCTCAACCTGTGCTTAGTCATGCAGGCAGGAGTAGTATCCCTTGGGATAGCGCCACCTATGGGTTACAATGATATTTGGAATTAATAAATAATAATAATAATATCTTTATTTATATAGCTCCTTTCAGTTATCAAGGCGCTGTACAGCAAGAATAAATAACACAGTAAAATCACAATAAAAAATAAGGACAGAGCTAAAATCAATTTATAAAAGCTTGGTGCCATAAGTGAGTCTTTAGGGCCTCAGTCATTGTGTTATAAAAAAGTGGGGCCCTGTATTGTAGTGACTTCTGACCAAAAGATTTTTTTTAAAAAGGGTAATTGAAATACAAATCTGCTCTGAGATCTTGTACCATGTTCATTTAGACTATGGGTAAATAGGGACTGGACAGACCTTGGGAGTTGATTATTAATAACCTTGTACAATAATACACCCATTTTAGCCTTAAGCCTATTATCAAAGGATAGACAACCTGATTTTTTGAATAACTCACAATGGTGAGTTTTAAATGCTGAATTTGTCATAAACCTAAGGACAATATTGTAAGTAACTTTCAATTTGGACAGGGTATTTTCACTGTTTGCTGTAGAGATGATTAGACTATAATCCAATACTAACATACTAAAATGCCAGCAGAATAGGCCTAACGGTCTTTCGTGTCTGCTCATTTGGTTAGCCCCCACCCTGGGTGCTGACCTTGCTGCCCCTCTCGCCTTCTCTGGCTTCTCCCTTCCCAGTTCCGGATATTCTTGCTGCATTGGATTTTGCTTCCAGAACCCTTCCCCTGTACCTGTCCCACCCCCTTTTGAACCCCTCCACCATCTCTGCCTCCACCAGCCCCCTATGCAGCACATTCCATGGCTTCACCACCCTCTCAGTGAAGTAGCACCTCCTCCTTTCTCCCCTGAATCTTCCCCCCTCCAGCTTCCACCCATGCCCTCTAATGGCCCCCTCCTCCTTCCTTCGAAGCACCCTGTTCCTCCCCTATTTACCCTCTTCATGTACCTGAAGACCGCTACCATGTCCCCCCCCGGTCCCTTCTCTCTTCTAATGTGTACATATTTAGCTCTTCAAGCCTCTCCTCATAGGTTCTGTCCCTCAAGCCCCAAATCATTTTGGTTGCCCTCCTCTGGACCCTCTCCAGGAGTTTAATGTCCCTCTTTAAGTGTGGCCTCCAAACTGCATGCAATGCTCAAGGGCGCCTCACCAAGCAGTTATACAGAGGGTATCACTTCCCTCCTTCTGAGGTGATCCCCTAGCGATGCATCCCAGCATCCTGTTGGCCTTGGTTGCTGCCCTCCTACAAGTCTCAGAGTTGTTCATCTTGACATCCACCACCACCCCCAGGTCCCTCTTAGCCATCGAGACTTGTAGCATTCCCCAGGGTGTACACTTGGCCCGGGTTTCTGGCCCCCAGGTGGAGTACCTTGCATTTCCCTGCATTGAACCTCAGCTTCCACTTTCTAGACCATCTGTCCAGAGCCTCCAGGTCCCCCTGTAGGGCCACCCTCCCCTCCTCCCCATCCACCACAGCCCCCAGTTTTGAGTCATCCACAAAAAGACTCATCTCACTCCTGATTCCAGTCCTTATGTCAGAGATGTAGGCATTGAACAGGAGGGTCCCAAGGACTGATCCCTGCGGGACCCCACTAATGACCCTCCTTGGGGATGAGACTATCCCGCCAACTACGACCCTCTGGGTCCGGTCCTGGAGCCAATTGCCTATCCATCTGATCATCTGGTTCCCCACCCCCATTTCTCCCAGCTTATCCAACAGGCCTACGTGAGGAACAGAGTTAAATGCCTTGCTGAAGTCTAGAAAGAGGACGTCCACTGGTCTACCCAGGTCCAAGGCACTCGTCACCCAGTCATAGAACTCCACAAGGTTTGTCTGACACGATTTCCCCGGGATGAATCCATGCTTTCTATCGTCCAGGCACCCAGACTTTCCAGGTCCCCCTAGCCTCTCCTTGACAATGCCTCCATCACCTTGCACACCACCGATGTCAGGCTGACAGGCCTGTAGTTCCCTGCCACCTCCTTGATCCCCCTTGTGGATAGGCACCATATGCACCACCTTCCAGTCCTGGGGCACCCACCCTGTCCTCAGAGAGATGGTGAAAAGCTCCGCCAGGGGTTTCGCCAGGACATCCGCAAGTTCCTTCAGCACTCTGGGATGTAATTTATCCAGCCCGGTGCTTTCTCCGTCTTAAGGGAGCTGAGGGCTTCCTCACTTTCTCTGCTGTGATTTCCACTTCCGTACCTCTTCTCCCTGCTTAGTCCTCCCTTCTTGCCAGTGATGCCTCCCCTCTCCCCAGACCCGCCGATCGGTAAGGGTCCCCCCCCCTCAGTATCTCTGTCTCCTCCCATGTATGATGCAGCACCCCCATTTTCCTTGGTGAAAACTGTGGTGAAGTACTCATTTAGTATCTCAGCCTGCTCCCCCGGGTCTTGTGCCCATCTCTCCCCTGATTTAATCCTGCTAATCTGCCCCTTCACCCTTCGTTTTCCCCAATGTATCTAAAGAACCCCTTGTTCTCTCTCCTAATTTCCCTGGCCAGGTTCTGCTCCTTCCTTGCCTTAGCCACCCTCACCACCCTAGTGGCCCTTCTAGCCATCAGCTCATACTCTTCTTGATCCCTTTCACTCCTTGAGCACTTGAATTGCCTATAGGCTGCCTTCTTTCCCCGCACCACCTCCTGGACCTCCCTGGTCCACCAGCAGGGTTTTCAGGCCCTACTGCATTTTCGTCTTACTCTTGCACAGGTGCTGGTAGCATCCTGCACCCCTCTCCTGATGATTTCCCACCTACTATCAGCGTCCATGTCTGACCCAATCCCATCCAAATGCTCCTAAAGGATCCTTCCCATTTCTTTAAAATCCGTCCCCCTGAAGTCAGTTACCTCCATCTTTGTGCAGCCTTCTAGCCCTCCTAGGTCCAGGCAGAACCAGACCATGGCATGGTCACTCCCTGCCAATAGTCCCTTACCTCCAGGCCCCCAATCTGGTCACTGTCTGCCAGGACCACATCCAGTATCCGTGCCTCCCTGGTCAGTTCCCCCACCTGCTGAGTTAGGAACGCGTCTTGAAAGACATCCAACAACCTCTGTTCCCTGGTCACAGAGGATGTCATAGTCTCCCAGTCTGTTCCTGGCATGTTTAAGTCCCCCAACACCACCACCGTTCCTCTGCCCAGTCTGCAGTGTCTCCCAACATCTGCCACAAGACTCTCCTCCAGCTCCTCCGTCAGGGCAGGGGGTCTATACACCACTCCTATTTTTACTCTCTTGCCCCCCTTGTTATCAAGGTGACTCAAATCGCCTCCACGGTTCCCTCCGCCTCCTCTACTCCCCCATGCCAATGCAGTTTTTGACTATCATTGCTACCCCTCCTCCCCTTCCCTCCCCCCTGTCCTTTCTGAGCATAGCGTAACCCTCCAGGTTCAGGTCCCAATCGTGTCCTGCAGTGGCCCAGGTCTCAGTGACCACTGCCACATCCACTGCTCCCTCAGTTAGCAAAAAATACAGTAAATAAAAAACTATGAGTGAGAATGTTTTTAGATTCCGTGGTTAGGAAGGACTTTGCTCTATATAGGACTCCTAGTCTCTGATGTATTTCATTTGAAAGTCACAAGCACTCAGAGTATAAAAATAATCCCCATGAAAGGGAGGGGTGTTGCAATATCTGTCTGTCTGCATGTCTGTCTGTCTATCAAAAAAGCGAGAGTAGAGCTGCAGGGACCTTCATGTCTTCAGCACCTCCTGTGCAACCACGAACTGCGGCTCCAGCCACACCTCAAAAGGCCTCGACCACGTTCACAAATGGAAATGAAGTTCCAAAATCTATGTCCTGATCAACACTGGAGTCAAGCACAACCCATGCACAGACCAGCCGGGGGCACAACTAACTATTTCAGGGCAGGACCTTCTAAAAAGAACTTGGGGACAGAGCCCCTTACCAGCATGGTCACCACCATGTTTGTGCCCCTAGACTTTATCTTTGCAGCCAATCAGGGGGCAGGATCAGAATGAAAGGAGCACAGAGACTCAGACTAAAGGAGACACTCTTAAAATTTTTGTATTCTTTTGGTAACCGGATAAGGCCCACTAGGCACAAGTGCCTGTCTTCAGGGGTGACCCGAGAACACTATCAGGTTAAGTGACTTGCTCAGAGTCACACAGTGTGTAAGTGTAGATTGTGGGAATTAAACCGAGGTCTACTAGATGTAACAAGCTCATTCATAGCTCATTACTCTAATTCAGGTGCCTTTTTCCACAGTCAAATGCCTACTGTGGATCAGATCTCCAGGCCTGCCTGGTCTGATTGATAGACCTGAGGATGAATGGGAGCTGGTTCTTGCCTTAGAGTAGTGCTGGGCTGAACTTGATTTGGGTCAGATCTGTTAAAGAGCCCACTGGAGAAGGACTGCTGTCCAAAGAGGCTCGAGCTGAACTGTGACAAAGTGTTTCTCTGTGTGTCATGAACTGGGAGTAAACCCAAATTCTAAGAAAAATGAGAAAAAGAGAGGCATTCACGTGCCAGCCAGCATCTGCTGTGAGTCCACACTGAGAAATGCCAATGTAGTCAGATGGAGAAAGTGAGAAGAAACTGCAGCAAGGCTACTGCAGGGTCTGCTAGTGGGACGACATAGCCAGGTCATAGGCTGCAAGCATTGTGAGGGTTCAGAGGCCTTGACGGTTTGCTCAGCATGGACAAGCATCACTCAGGTCATGGGTGGACAGTTAAACCCCCAGACAGAGCCACTGAAGCAGACCACAGACAGCAAGTGAAGTAGGAGAAGGAAGAGGCAACCCAGATGGTCAAGGCAGACCACAGAGTACAGAAATTCAGAACCCCTGCGGAGTTAGAGGGGAGCCACTTGGCTAAAATCATAAGATCAGGGCTTGGTCTGCATCAAAGGAAAGTTCATTGTTGATTGGGACCTTAGTGTATTGCATTTGGCCACTGGGCCAGGAAATGTACAAATACCTCAGGTTTATGGTAACCTGCCATTTTAGCAGTTGCCTGGCCTTTAGGATTGGGGTTCTAAACAAGCAGTTGCTCACAGTTCAGAGTGCTCCACCGCTGGCCATCCCACAGCAAAATCTATGGGCCAGCACCAATTCAGCACTGGGTACCCATGGACTAGGGATGTCGAAGGCGAAATTCCTGCGAAATCACCAATTTCGCCGTGTAAAACATTTCTTGAAATTGAGCCCTTATGGCGGAATTTCACCAGTAAATTTCCAGCGAAAATTTGCCGTCAATTTCGCTTTTCACCGTATGTTAGTATCAGGTGAAATTGGGAAACAAATTCTTGTCATGTGACTTACTCTCTCTCTAGCAGACTGCTGGTCACGTGGGTGACTGTACTTAGGCAGGAAGCCAGACTAAATCTACTTCCTTTAGAGCTTTTTCAGACTAGTAGAAGAGAAAGAGTGAGCAGAGCAGGAGAGCTTGATTTTGCCAAAATAGTGTTTGTGTGTGTTTGTTTGTTTGTAATCTCTTCTCCACTTTATTTTAAAAAGTAAATATTTTCTGTTAGGGCTTTTTCTTTAGTGTTATATTTGTCTATCTTTATAGAGTGTGCGTGTGTTTTTGACTCCACATCCCCCAGTCCCTTCCTGTATCCTTCTTTCTTTTTGATTTATTTTCTTTAGTTTTATATTAAGAAAAGTTTTATTTATGATCGAGAGGGAGTCAGAGACTTGTAGTGGTAGTGCGCCACCAGCAGCAGGAGGATCTGCTGTCCACCTTAACAGGCGGGCATTTTCCAAGTGCCCCTCCCAAGAGAAGCATGTGCCCATGGCCCCTAGCAGCAGCAGGTCCCCCCACTGCTAGCAGCAGGAAGCACCTTGCCCCCGCAGCAGCATGTCCCCCCGCACAGCAGAGCAGCAGAAGTCCGCTTTCACCCCCAGGAGCATGTGCAGCCCGTGCCCGTCCCCACCCCAGCAAGAGCAGCAGCAACAGCAGGTCTTGGTCTCAGATCAGGGGGCCGCTGCAGAGAGATCAGCTGATGAGTCCCCACACACACACACACACACACACACACACAGGTCTCTCCAGTTTGAACTTTTTTTTTTTTCCCACAAAGCTTGGAGATGACAATATTGTTATCTGCAGCCTTTGTGGTAAGAATTTCCGGCGTGGAAAACGAGAGTGGGACAGGCAGACAGAGGTGCCACCTGCAGTACCACCACGCTGCAGAGTGGCTCTCCAAGCAGCAAGAAGCTGCAGCAGGAGGCAGAGATGGATTAGAGCATCACAAGAGCATCCAGCAGCCTAGGGGGTGCCGCAGGTGCAGCAGCAGGAGGAGTGATACACCCCACAGCCACTGGAGCAGCCATGCTTCAACTGCAACTAGTTCAATATCACAGCCAGCAGCAGCTCCCCCAGCAGGTAACATCAGGATGGAGGACCTTGAGGCCGGATGGAGGACCTTGAGGCCATGTGCCAAGATGTGGTGGCAGTACGCACAGAGGTGCAAGGATTCTGGCAGCAAGAAGCTGCAGCAGGAGGCAGCGATGGATTAGAGCACCACAAGGGCATCCAGCGGCCTAGGAGGTGCCATAGGTGCAGCAGCAGGAGGAGGAGTGATACACCCCACAGCCACTGGAGCAGCCATGCTTCAACTGCAACTAGTTCAATATCACAGCCAGCAGCAGCTCCCCCAGCAGGTAACATCAGGATGGAGGACCTTGAGGCCATGCGCCAAGATGTGGTGGCAGTACGCACGGAGGTACAAGGATTCTGGCAGCAAGTAGACCAGTTCCCCCAGAAGGTCAGGGGAGAACTTGAGAAAATAAGGGAGGACCTAAAGAAAGTCTTGGACCTCTTGGCAGAGCTGCATTGTGGGGGTGGCGATAGTGGTGCTGTCGGTGGCAGTGGCAGTGGTGCAACTGATTAGTGCTATCTATGCACCGATTTGTTTTTCTTTCCTTTTTCTTTTGCAAGTCTTGCTCTTTTTTCCTCTGCACCCCCCTAAAAATAAGAAAAACACCAAAAAATTAAAAAAAGTACCTACAAGTCCAGAAATATTTCCAAAAAAATGTTACAGTAAATTCAGACCGAAATCAGGTCTCAGCCATGTTGTTATATGGCACCCAAGTCACCACCTGAACCAGAACATGGTCTTTGGTCCACTGCTTACATTGATGTCATGCTGAATCTTGTTTCTGCAAGCACAGAACAGGCTGAACATGTCAAGAAATGTTACAGGAAAAATGGTACATAAAGTGGAGACTGAAATCTGGTCTCAGTCATGATGTGAATGGTGCCCCCACCACCACCACCACTTGGACATTATATTGCTGTTTTGGGCCCTGTTTACCAATGATTTCAGTCTGAAACTCAGCGCTGCTGGTGACAAACAGAGCCTACAAGTCCAGAAATGTTTCCAAAAAAATATTACATCAAATTGAGACTGAAATCTGCTGTCTGTTACGAACATACGAACATGCCAGCAGGAACAGACCACCTGGTCTATCTAAGTCTGCTCAAGTGTGCAGCTAGCACCCCTAGTTTGCAGCTGCCCCACCCCCCTCCCCTTATCATCCCACTACCACCCCTCACCTCCCCCACCTCACTCTCCCCTGTTCCATGTCCCATGCCCTTTTAAAGCTGTTCACAGATTTACATGATACCACTCATTCTGGTAGTGTGTTCCATTTTGCAACCACCCTCTCTGTGAAATAGTGTCTTCTCATTTCCCTCCTAAATCTTCCCCCTCAATTCTTAGCCCGTGCCCCCTGATGTCCCTCCCCTTCTTAGCTTAAAGGCCCCATCTGCCCCATCCTTACTGATCCTCCTCAGATACTTGAATGTCTCTATCATGTCCCCCCATCCCTTCTATCCTCCAGAGTGTACATATTCAGGTCTACCAGCCTGCTTTCATAGTCTCTCCCCTCCATTCCACATATCATCTTTGTTGCCCTGCTCTGCACCCCCTCCAGTAGCCTGATATCACGCTTTAGGTATGGCCTCCAAAATTGCATGCAATTCTCTAAGTGCAGCCTTACCAACGACCCGTAGAGGGGCAAGATCACCTCTCTTCACCTGGATGAAAACCCCCTCACTATGCACCCCAGCATTTTGTTTGCTTTTGCAGCTGCTCTCCTGCACTGGGCAGTGTTGTTCATGGTCCTTATTATCATTACCCCTAGGCTGTTCTCCTCCTCAGTGATCCCCAGCTTACCCCCCCCCAGCCAGTATTCTCTCCTTGGGTTCTTCGCCCTGAAGTGCATAACCTTACACTTCTTTGCATTGAACCTCAGCTGCTACGTCTCTGACCACTCCTCTAGCTTGCTTAGGTCCCCCTGCAGCTGCTTCCATTCCTCCCCTCCATCCACCACTGCTCTGATTTTGGTGTTGTCAGTGAACAGACTTACCTTGCTCACCACCCCATTTGCAATGTTTGATATGAAGAGCCCAAATAATACCGGCCTCAGCAAAGAGCCCTGTGGCACCCCACTTGTCACCGACCTTGGAGTTGAGAGTTCCCCTCTCACTACCACCCATTGCAACCTCCCACTCAGCCAGCTTGTAATTCAGTTTGTCATTTTTGCCCCTACCCCTACACTAGTTAGCTTCACCCAAAGCTGCCCATGAGGCACGAATCAAAGGCCTTGCTGAAGTCCAGGTAAAGAACATCCACCACATGACCCTTTTTCAGCTCATCTGTCACCCTGTCATAATATTGTATCAGGTTGGCTTGACAAGATTTCACTGAAATGAACCCATGCTGCCCCATATCCATAGAGGCCACTGTCCTCCAGGTATGACACCAGTCTTCCTTTAGTATCGTTTCCATGAGCTTGCACACTATGGAGGTGAAACTTACCGAATGATAATTACCCAGTTCATCCCTTGGTCCACTCTTGTGTAATGGTACTACATGTACCATCGTCCAGTCCAGTGGCACACATCCCGACTCCAGTGAGGTGCTGTACAGATCTGCCAGTGGCTCCGCCAACACCTCCGCCATCTCCCTCAGCACCCTGGAGTGGATACCATCTGGCCCTGGTGCCTTGTCTACCTTCAGTGCCCTCAGTCTCTCTAGGACTCTACTTGCCTCAATTCTTTCATCTGTCGCCTCCTCTCCACCCCCGTCCCACCCTCCCAGCCCATGGTGGTAGTGGTCCCCTTTTCTTCCATGAACACTGAGCAAAAGTATTCATTCAATGCTTCTGCCTGCTCCTCCCCTTTCCATCCACTCCCCACCGTTTTTTATCCTCACTATTGTCTCTTTGCTCTTCCTTTTCTCCCTGATGTATCTGAAAAAGCCTTTCTCCCCCCGTTAATTCGCTACGCTAATCTCAGCTCCCTCTGGGCCTTGGCTTCTCTCACTTTTCTGGTCACCTCCCTGGACCATCTTGCATACTCCTCCCTATCCACATCCTTTCCCATCCTCCTATACCTCTGGCGCACCTCTCATTTTGCCCTCACCACCTCCACTACCTTGCTGTTTAACCAGCATGGTTTTCTTCCTCTGCTCCTCTTACTCTGTGTCTTGGTGCAGGCTTCTGTTGCCTCTTTAATCCCCCTTTAATAATATCTCATTTCTGCTCCGCGTCCATCTCCTGCCTTATGCCCACCAATGTCCCTTTCAGTACTTCCTGCATCCTCCCAAAGTCAGCCTCCCTGAAGTTTACCACCCAAGTAACTGATTTCTCTGGCTCCCCACACATTGTGATATTAAACCACACCATTTGGTGATTGCTGTCAGCTAGTGGGTCCTCCACCTTTTTTTCCCTTACTGCCTCCCGATTCAACAATACCAGATCTAAAGTGTTCTTTAGCCTAGTAGGTACACTAACCAACTGTGTCAGGAGACCCTCATTAATCCCATCCAGGAGCACTTGCTCCCAAGTACTGGAGCTGACCGGAATGCTCCGGTCAACCCCTGGCAAGTTGAAATCCCCCACGATGACCACCTTCCCTTTTCTACATACCTTTCTGATTTGTCCTGCTAATTCTCTATCAAGCTCCTCAGACTGCGACGACGGCCTGTATACCATCCCAAACCTCAGTTTCCTACCCCTTGAGTCTAGGAGCTGCAGCCAGATTGCCTCTGTTCTCCTTTCTTCCCCCTCGTCCTTTGTGCATTTGATCCTGTCCCTCACATAAATTGCCACCCCACTTCCCCTCCTTACGGTCACTTCTGAATAATTTGTATCCTGGGATTGCCAGATACCAGTCCCAGTGCTCAGTTGCCCATGTTTCTGTGACAGCTGCAATATCCACCCTCCACACTGCTAAGAGTGCCTGTAGCACAGCTGATTTGTTGCCTAAGCTTCTTGCATTCAGTGAGACCACCCTCCATCCTGCCCACTTCCCTTCACCAGCCTCCATCTCCTCCCTTCTACTCCCTCCCTTTTTGGCTGCCCCAAGTCCTTCCCTGCTATGCCGGGGGGTAGGCTGTGACTCCATATTCTGATGTCACATGCTGTGCCACCACCTCAGGGACCTGAAAAGGGGTGCTAACCCATGCAGAGAAAATGAATTCCTCCTGCAAAATGCTTCTGCTACTTGCAGTTGTTTCTTCCTGCTGCTGCTTTTTCAATTGATTGAGATAGAAATTTACAATTATCATTTTCCTATGCTGCTGTCCTGATTGGCTGGCTCTGTTGACTGACTGACTCTGTGGCTATAGCTTGCCTGGTGGTGGGGAGTAAATGACATTTTCGGGCACTATAGCTTGTTGCCTGCTGCTGTCTCTGACTACTACTTGCCAAGTTGCCACAAGAAGTACTGTTCTGGATGGCTGATGGCGGATCATCTTCACACAGTCCATACTGCTGCTGCTGAACACACAAGTATCTGTCTTTATTATGTTTTCCTATGCAAGATAAGGGTGTTGGTGGGTTGGTATTATGGCGTCTTTAGTTCTACTATGTTTGTACTGCTTTTATATTATTTTTCAGTGTGTTGTGGATGACATCATCATGCCAGGCTGAGATTAGGATCTAGGAAGGATGTTGGAACGCACCACATTTCCCAACGCAGACGGTAAGTATTTAATTGTTCATTACTAGTGGGGTATGTCTATTACTACCATCTGGATGTCTGAGTTTGATAGTAATTGTATTCTTTTTTGCTTTTGTCAACATCAGGGATTCCAGCGAAGTTAACTCTTGTTCCTGCTGCCACTGCTGCTGCTGAACCAGATCTGGGGATTTAATTAATTGTGCAATGGTTCCACTTTCACAGTCCCTGAGGTAAGTATTTCTTCATTTTTTATGGTCTTCTGTGGAGGGGGGAGCTGGATCTTTTTACAATCCTCAATACGTGTGCTTCTTTTTATCTTATTTCCATGCATGCAGTACTGATAGGTGAAGGAGAATGCCTGCTACTGTGTTTCATCATGGACCTTGGTCTGGAATCACGTGTCCCACAGAGCATGATCCTGACGACAATTTCTGCAGTTTAATTACATCACGGGGTATGGTAAGTATATTTTTTTTCTCTGCTTGTTCCAACTTGCTTGATAAAAACAGGTATGCAGATTGATGAGTATTCATCATTTTTTCTTACCTTTGGTCTTGCTTAGGTCATTTTCCTCTGTTGAGGTTTCATCGTATCTCTGTGTGATGACTACATCCATCCAGGCTCTGCAGGAGCTGTGTTGCATGGAAGACAGGAGGTGTTGCTTGAACTGCGATGTTTTGGGGTTTTTTTGACTATTTTTCCCTCCTGTCACCACTGGCTGGGACCCTTCAGTCAACCTTACCTGATCCCCTCCTACCTGAAGTCCCCCCAGCTGTAAACTGGTCCTCAGCACACCCGCAACACTCTACATGGAGCAATCCCTCCAGAATCCATCCCCTGGAGTGGGGCTGCCTTCTGCTTCTCGGCACATTCTTCCTGTGTTCCACAGGCAGAGGTGACACCGAGACCAGCCCCACAGTGGGCAAGGATCTGGTGCTGGAGATGGGGGTAGACGACGTCTACCCCCGGCCAATGGGTGTTTTCCTGTTCTGAGCTCCCCTTAGCAGCCCGGACTTGCAATGTCATCCAGTGTGGCTGGGCGCACTCTCGCACCCAGCCCACAGATGTCTGCCAAGGCTCCTCCCTTTACATCTGCGTGATCCCCAGACTGCAGCACTCCCAGCCTCCACTGGGAGCCACTCATACCAGGGAGTCATCCAACCACCCTCCCCAGGAGAGGAGAGCAGTCCTTCAGACGCTCAATCCTCTCCTTCCCCACCAACCCCCGATGACCCGAGCTCGCTCCCGAACCCAGGTCGCCGGCGTGGCATGAAGTGTGACATCCAGTGCCTCAACCCTCAGTGCCACTGGGCAGGCTCATTGAACTGTGATGTTGATCACTGGACTGGTGTCCATACCATTAAAGAGTAAACACCACCCACATACAGGGAGGAACTATATGCGGAAATGGATGGTTGAGATGGTGTTTAGTAAATAATTAGGTGGAGGGAGCTAATGTCTTGTCTAATCATTTGAGGTGGCATAGCTGCAGTAATCATAAAATTTTAAATGCAAACTGAGGACAGCAAGTACCTCCCCCCCCGGAACCATCACAGTTTCGGTACAAGAACTTTAAAATGGTAGTATAGCATAAGTAACCTTTTTGGAGGAATTTGATGTTGCAAGTTGTTAAGCCTTTTCATGCTTATTTTTGTAATTAATGACTTGCATCATTAAAGATGGCCACCATTCACCATTTTTCAAAATTTTTCAACTTGTGCTGCTAATGGTTGAATGAGCATGTTACATTCATATACTGCTTCTACTAGGAGCCAGGGTTCTTGTACATGTCACCGATAGTAAGTGGCAGAAAATATTTTTTTGGTCGCATGGAGTGCATGGTTGTGTCAGGTCAGGTGGCGGGGGGGCAGTCTGGCATTTGCCAGCATGGGCACTTTTAAGGACATCAAGACAACACATCTTGCTGTAAGGTGTGGTTAACAGTTGACATGAAAAGTAAGATTTTTTTGGTAGCAAAACATTATAACTGTAATCATGCAATTGCAAAATCTTTATGGTTACGGTAATTACATTGTCGCTGCTTTATATAGGCTGGGGACTGGTGGTGACCAAACAACGGGTTATGGCAAAGGGTGATCAAATGAAACTTATACACACTGCAGCAGATAACATATTACCATAACCAATCCAATGGTACATAGCTAAAAATAAGGTATAGCACACCATACTGAGCTGAAAGTGGTTGGGGAGGGTGGCCTTTGAGTAAACTCAGTCTTTTTCCACTTCCACATCATCCAAGAATAACCCCTTACAGTCTTCAAGACTGGAGTTCTCACCAGCTGGGAATTCTCTCACCATTGCTGCTTCATCCACCTCGCTGCTGGTGGATGCCTTAGTCGAGGGATTGTCATCATCCTCATCACTGAGACACAGTTCCTGTGACAACACCACTGACATCACTGTGTTGTGTGGAATGTGCCTTTTCATTCATTTTGATGAATGTTAGCATGGACACATTCTTGGGTGACAAATTGGTCCTACGGTCACTCATTGCCCCAGCCACACTAAACACTCGTACCTCAGTGACACTGGATGGTGGACAGCTCAGGTATTTCATAGCAACCGATGTCAGTGCTGGCCAGTCAGTCATTTTGCTGCTCCAGTACAGCAGTGGTTCATCAGTAATGGCAAGGTACTTTGGGTCCCCCATGTAGGCCTCCACCATTTGTTCTGCTGATCGGAGTCCAGTTGCCTCATCTGTCTCCTCCTCCTTTTCCTCCATATCTTCCTCTCCCACCTGAAAGAGAACATCCCAAATGGGATTGCTTGCTGTTTTCTGCTGTGCCTTGCCCATTTTCTCTGATTGGGTTGCCTGTGAACCGCTGGTGGTAGTAGCAATACCCGTTTTTGCCACAGTGCGTGCCTTTTTCATGTGTGTAGCATGTACCATTCTAATGAGGATCTCTGTCAACTGTTGTACTCGCTGACAACCTCCTTCAGTTATACAGGGAAGCCACGTTTGTACCGTGGATCCAGCATGGTGGCGATTGCAAAGTCAGCCAACTGTAAAATGCCGGATACATGGGTATTTGTGTCCAGCACATGGAGCATGTGATCCATTAGATCACAACTGCCGTGATCCCCACTTGCCTCCATCTGCTGTCGCACATTAGCTAGGGACTGCCTCAGCACATGTATGAGAGGTATGGATTGACTTATACAAGCAGTGTTCCCACTCACTGCCTGTGTAGCATGCTTGAATGGATGGAGAATGCGTATTAGCTGATCCATTTGGTGACACTGCTCTGTTGTAAGAGTGATGAACACTCCAGCACTGTCACGGGTGGTGTGCAGTAGCAGGTATTCTGACACAGCTTTATACTGGTCATACAGCCGGTCAAGCATGTACAGTGTGGAGCTCCACCTGGTCACAACATCAAGCTTCATCCGGTGCTGAGGCAGATGGTTATTGTGCTATAGCTCAAGTAGATGGTCATGGGCCTTTGCAGAATGGGCAAAGTGGGCACAGATGCAACAGGCAACAGTAACTGTTTCCTTAATGCCCACATGGTTGAGAAACTGCTACTCAACAAAATTAAGGCAGTGTGCGAGGCAGGGCACCCTGAAAAAACCACCATCGCTAATGCACTTCACTACATTTGAGCCATTATCACTTGCGATGAATCCTGCTATGAGTGACTGTGTGTGTAGCCACCCATCAATCTTGTCCAGCAGAAAATTAAGCATTTTCACAGCCATGTGAGAACTTGTAATACTTGTCATACTCAGGGTCGCATGCTGCTGAATACCAGGTGTGTTGCCACCACCACAATTTTGCTTCACGCAGGTTTTGCCAGGCCCAAAATCATGTACTGCCCCAGGCAACTGTGCCCAGTGTGTTGCTATGCATAGATACGAGCTTGCTGCTGTTTGTCCACTGGTCTACCTATCCATACTAAGATGGATATATTGTGATGCACTATGCTTCTGTAACCCCCAGGTGACACTATCCCAAGGGCTACTACCCCTGCCTGACTAACTGCTGACAGGCTGAGGGGCCTAGGTCCTACGGCGGGTGCCTCTACCCAGAAGTCAGGGTTGGAACAGTCAGATATGACCTGGTCACAGCCCTCTGGGTCACTGCAACCTCCCTTTCTTCCCACTAGTGGCTCACCAGTGATTCCCACACTATCGTTTTGAGTTACACTTACCCCGAGGTCAGGATGGCCAACTTGGTGCTGAGGACCCCCTGTAAAATAAGGTACAGTTATACAATAACCCATGCACAAAAGGGTAGCATAAACATGCACTTCAAACAGTATACCTTGCAACAACAAATCTGATTTATTAAGGGGAAAGTAACAAGGACTGGGGAGATCAGGCTGATTAGCTACCACTCTAATACATGTATGTATATACCTAGGGCACTGTGCACAGGCCAAACCTTTGTGTGAAACCAAGAAAACAAAGCAGAATAAAAAAACACTATGGTTCTCAAAAGAGGTGTCAGGGAAGGTTAAGGAGAAAAAGGCTGCATTCAAGAAGTATAAGGAATCACAGACGGAGCACGACAGGGAACTGTATCAATTAAAGCAGAAAGAAGTGGGGAAGGCAGTCAGAAAAGCAAAGGCCCAAACCGAGGAAAAGATAGCCAACTCAGTAAAGAATGGGGATAAAACCTTTTATAGGTACATTAGGGAGCATAGAAAGGTTAAGGGAGGGATAGTGAAGATTAATAAAGGAGAGGGGAGGTGGGCAGAGGGAGACAGTGAAAAGGCAGAGATACTGAATGAATACTTTTGCTCAGTATTCACAAAAGAAGATGAGGAGGAGTTACCAAACCAAACAGTAGAAGCACTCTGGGTAGTGGGGTTGATGCCAGTCCATTTACAGAAGAAAGAGTCCTGAAAGAACTCCTAAAACTCAAGGTGGACAAAGCAATGGGGCCTGACGGGATTCACCCTAGAATCCTAAAAGAGCTAAGGGAGGACCTAGTGACACCACTAACCACACTTTTTAACAAATCATGGGAAGATGGGGTGGTGCCTGAGGACTGGAGGAGGGCAGATGTGATTCCCCTTCACAAAAGTGGGAGCAAGGCAGAAGCACGAAACTACAGATCTGTTAGTTTGACCTCAGTGGTGGGGAAAATGATGGAATCACTTCTGAAAGAAAGAATTGTTCAGTACCTAGAGGCCAGTGGGGCACAGGACCCAAAGCAGCATGGATTCACAGCAGGAAGGTCATGTCAGATGAATCTAATAGATTTCTTTGACTGGGTGACCAAAGTAATAGACCAGGGAGGGGCTGTGGATATGGCCTACCTAGACTTTAGCAAGGCATTTGACACAGTCCCCCACAAAAGATTAATAATCAAGTTAGCCAGGGTGGTAGCCTGGGTAGCAAACTGGCTGCACAATGGGACACAGAAGGTAATAGTGAATGGAACACATTCTGAAGAAAGGGGTTACTAGTGGAGTACCTCAGGGCTCAGTACTGGGTCCAGTCCTCTTTAACATCTTTATAGGTGACATTGCAGAGGGTCTGGAAGGAAAGGTATGCCTATTTGCAGATGACACAAAGATCTGTAACAGAGTTGATACACAAGGGGGGGTAGAAAGGATGAGAAGGGACTTGAAAAGGTTGGAGGAATGGTCAGACATATGGCAACTTAGATTCAATGCAAAGAAGTGCAAAGTAATGCACCTGGGAAATAAAAATCCAGGAGAAGAGTACACAATAGCAGGGGAGGTACTAACAACAACAATAATGGAAAGGGATCTGGGTGTAGTCATATCAGATGACCTAAAGGTGGGTAAGCAATGTGAGAAGTCAGTAAGGAGAGCCAGGGGGATACTGGGATGCATAGGGAGGGGTATCACAAGTAGAAAAAGACAAGTGGTTATCCCTCTGTACAGACAGTTGGTGAGACCCCATCTGGAGTACTGCGTGCAGTTTTGGAGACCTCATCTACACAAGGACATAGACAGGATGGAAGCAGTCCAGAGGAGGGCAACTAAAATGGTGCAGGGTCTACATCAGAAACCATATGAAGAGAGACTGAGAGAGCTTAATATGTATACCCTTGATGAAAGGAGGGACAGGGGACATGATAGAAACTTTTAAGTACCTCAAGGGAATCAACAAAGTCCAGGAGGGTAGCATCTTTCAGAAAAAGAGATGTGTAAGAACAAGGGGGCACAATTTAAAGTTAGAGGGGGGACGGCTCAGGGGTAATGTGAGGAAATTATTTTTCACGGAGAGAGTGGTGGACGCGTGGAACCGCCTTCCTGGAGAGGTTGTGGGGTCTAAAACAGTGGGGGAATTCAAACATGCATGGGACAGACATAAGGCAATTATAGTCAGAGGTTGCAGGAAGTAGGCTGTTGGTTAACTAGAATCTGCAGCTTATCCAATAGGTAGGGAAATGGGCAGACTGGGTGGGCCAAGTGGTCCTTATCTGCCGTCAAGCTCTATGTTTCTATGTTAACCTACAAGTCACTGTCTCTGGGTACCCAGGCAATAGAAGGCTAGCCTCTCGGTGCAGCTGGTTGGGGCCCTGTCGCAGCAGAAAACAAGCATTTACTACTTAAGAGGGTTAAGTAGAGCCAGCAGGCTCAGTTCGTGTAGCCAGTAAAGCAGCCAGGCAAATCTTGCCCTCCCAATGAACATCGGACAGGGAGTTACCCTGATTTAGTACTCACGACTCCTGCAGAAAGATTGCTCTCACACCAGTCGCAGGACCAAGCCTGAGATCCAAACACTTCTCCACACATTTGTATGAAGAGCAGAGGGTACCATACCAGGCAGCTGCTGTACACTCCCAATCGCTTTCACTGCAAAAACTGGGCCAAACAACGCAGCTTCACTTGTCCTGACAGACTGAGCGCGATTGAAGCAGATTCTCCAGTCCTCTACAGGGTGAGCCTGGTAGGTAGCTGTAAACGTACAGCCTCCTCCACCTGCACTCCTCTACGGATCTTGTCCGCTCATTCTGGTGATGCTATTGCCCGACATCTTGGCCTGCCACATGCGCTTCCCACGCAACAACTTCCACAGTGCAGGAGCCAGAGCTCCTTCTACCTTCACGATCACCAATGACTCTGCCCCTTCAGGGCAGTTGCAGGGCGGTTTCCTCTCCTCCCCAGGGCTCCATGTAGCTGCTTTGGTTTGCCAGTCACTCCGTACGCCCTCTATTGGTGCAAAAAGGCGCCAGGGTCCAAACTACACTTCCCAGGAGCACCTGCCATACATTCCCCTTCAAGCAGGCTCCCAGTGGGAGTCCAAATTCTAATTGGCTCCAGCAGTCTCCATTTTAGAGCCCCCTTTCCCCAATTGGCCCATCTCATCTGTCCAGGTACAAAATGGAGGAGCTACCCACACAGAGTCCCAGCTGTAAATAAGGCAGATTAAACAAACTACATTTTCACTGTTACGCTACATATTCCCAGCCAACAGTTACATCCTTCAAATAGGCTCCCTCTGCTTTCTTAGTAACTGCAGAAGTGGAGCGATTTAAATGGCAGCTCGAGTGGGATTTGAGCAGTAAACCCACAGTCCCCCCTTGCAAACTGATAAAGCCTACAAGCAGGCAGTTCTTAAAGAGGCAGTACCAGAGGATCTAAAAGCACTTGCAATGTCCGCATTTGGCAGCATTACGCCAAACACCAGTTAGGCAGGGAGCACTTAGGCAAGCTCCAGGAAGGCTTTTAGGAACCCCCATTTGTAGGGGGGGTTACACCCTTTCTGGCCTGGAAAGAACTTGGCATCCGCATCAAGTAGTTACCCTTAAATCACTTTAAGGCAAAACAGTTTAAACTGACAGCACATCAAACCTTTAGTTACATACATTGGTACTGTATGACACAGTTTACTATTGGTTATACAACATTACACATACAGACAACCTTTTTTCTTGTTTGAATCATGTCATTACTTCCTGCCCATGACACCTGGAAAAATGGGGCTCTTCCCTATCAGCTACCTGTGGGCTAACTGGGGCAGGGGTACCATACTCAGAGGGCAATACTAACAGTCTGGAGTCATTTCCCAGGCTTAGTTTGGGCAAAGAGCTCGGGGACACATACACCCCTTTATGGACCACATTCAGAAGCAGATCCACAGGTTGGCCCAGGGACTCATAGCTCAATCTCACTGCAGGCCGTACTTCTCGGCCAGTTCATCTTGGGGTCTCAGATAAAATTTCTGAAGGCTTCGACTCCATTTCAGCCCCACTTGGATTGGTCGGGAAACTGCTATGGGGCAGGGGACCCAGAGTCCATGGTACCTTCGGGGGCAGAGCCCTCTATTTCTGAACTCTCCCTACCTGGCTCAGTTAGGGACATTTCTGGTACTGGCAGAAAACTATCAGGGCACTCAAAATATTCTTCTTGCTCTGGCATATCCCCAGTTGCCTCCACCGCATCACTTCCTTCGTCTGAGAAATCAGACAGTTCAGGCAATCCCAATGAGCTCATATCTTCGGATTTAATACCACTCACTTCTCCCTCCGGAAGCACTGGCTCCAGAGACAAAGCTGGGGGCTCAAACAGTCCAGGAAACCCAACTTCATCCCCAGGGTTGACTAGGGGGTTGCCCCTAAACAACTGGCTCAGTTCATAAAAGGGGTCTTACTCAGGATTGTTCTCACTGTCCTCGGATACAGACTGGCAATCAATTTCAATGGGGGGGCAGAGAAGGCCTCTTTAGTTTAATTTCTGGGGAATCAACTGGTCTTAGTCTTTTCTTGGCAGTGGCTCTGGTTACAGGCCCAGGGGAGCATTGGGAGGTTCAGCCTCTATCAGAATCTGACCAATTGGCAGCAGATGATTTCTGTGTATAGTTTTCACATCTTTTGAGTTGTTCTCAGGCCGCACTTTGTACACAGGTAAATCTTTCAGCTTTCCCACAACAATATGAGGGAGGTAATGCCATCTGTCAGCGATCTTATGCTTGCCATGCAGTCCCAGATTCCTCAGTAGCACTCTATCACCTTCTCTCAGCTCCATTGCCTTCACTTTCTTGTCATATCATTCCTTATTAGCCAGGTTTCGTTTAGCAGCCATGGTCTGGGCTAGTTGGTAGGCATGATTTAGTTGGGCCTTCAACTTCTGCACATACAGTAGATGATTAGCTGCTTGAACCCCATCCGGAGAGACCCTGAAACATTCATCCACTGGCAGTCTAGCTTCTCTCCCAAACACCAGTCTATACGGGGAAAATCCAGTGGCATCACTTTTGGTGCAGTTGTAAGCATGTACCAAGGTGCTAATCTGCTGGCTCCATCTAGGCTTATCTTTAGGTTGCAGGGTGCCCAACATGTCAAGCAACATGCGGTTAAGCCTTTCAGGCTGAGGATCTCCCTGGGGATGATAGGGAGTAGTTCTTGACTTTCGTACCCCCCACAAGGATAGCATTTCTTTAATCAAACGGCTCTCAAAATCTCTCCCCTGATTGGAATGGATCCTTTGAGGGGTCCCATAGTGGACAAAGAAATTCTCAACAAGTACTTTAGCCACTGTAGTTGCCTTCTGGTTTTTAGTGGGGAAAGCTTGTGCATACCGGGTGAAGTGATCAGTAACTACCAATATATTGCTGATGTTTCTCTGATCTGGTTCTAGACTCAGGAAATCAATGCAGACCAACTCCATGGGGGCACTAGTAGTGATGTTAACCAGGGGGGCAGCCCTCTGTGGCAGGGTCTTTCTTTGTAAACATCGGCTACAAGTCCTGATATGCTGTTCCACATCAGCACTCATTTTGGGCCAATAAAACCGGAGCCTCACCAAATCAAGGGTTCTGTCTATGCCGAGGTTTCCCCATGTGATTGTGTTGGGACCTCAACACCAGTCCTCTGAAAGCAGTGGGCAGCACGAGTTGTTTGTCTACCTGCCCCTCTTTATCCACTGTCTCTCTGTATAATGGTCTATTAATCAGTTTCATTTTGGGACCTTCTTTGTATAACAGGGCAGTTCTCAAGTCAGTGGAACGCAGTTTTGACACATCTCTCCCCTCGTACAGAGCCTCCAGAGCAGTTTTTATCATGGGGTTTCGGGATTGAGCTAGCCGGAGACTATCATTATTGAACTGGGGTAATGCACTAGTGTCTAATGCAGAGAAATGACAGTAAGCAGCAGGTATACAGTTCTCAGATGGCCCCAAACAATCCACCATGCAATCCACAGCATCAGGAGATACCTGTTCCTCCTTGTCAAATTTTTGGCAAAGTGCTCTGATGTCAGGTTCTGACAACCTGACCCAGTTGTCTCGGGACACAGGCCTCCGGGGAAGAGCATCAGCATCTATGTGGTTCAAGCCCGCTCTATATTCAACAGCATAGTCTTAGGTAGACAACGCAGAAAGCCACCTATGGCCAGTGGCATCCAACTTAGCTGAGGTCTGCACATAGGTTAGGGGATAGTTATCAGTCTTCACCAATATCTTAGCACCGTACAAGTAGTCATGAAATTGATCAACAATGGCCCACTTCAAGGCCAGGAATTCTAGATTATGCACTGGATAGTTCTTTTCTGAAGGAGTTAGGCTCCTGCTAGCGAATGCTACAGGCCTTAGACCATTTGTGTGCTCTTGATATAACACGGCCCCCAACCCTTGTAGACTGGCATCAATATGAAGAATGTACGACTTGGCAGGGTCAGCATAGGCCAGCACTGGGGCATGAGTAAGTTGATATATAATATCATGGAAAGCTGTCTCACAATCAGCAGTCCAGTGGGTTCCGAACACATCATTTGGATGGAAATATTTTTTCTCAGTCTCAGAGGGCACAGCTTTCTTATACTTTTTGTGGGTTGGAGGATACCCTTGAGTAAGATTGAGTAGAGGACGGATCACTCGAGAACAGTCTTTGATAAATCGTCTGTAATAACCACAAAATCCCAGGAACCTTTGCAGCTCCTTCAAATTCTTCGACTGAGGCCAGGTAGTCAAAGCTTCCACTTTACTGGGGTCAGTCTCTATGCCTTCAGTGGATACTATGTGCCCCACATATTTCACGGATGTTTGAAAGAATTGACACTTGTCTATAGACAATTTGAGACCAAAATCTTCCAGTCGATCCAGGACTTTGAATAACCTGCTCTCATATTCCTCCAAGGAGCTGCCAAACACTATAACATCATCTAGGTAGACTAAACACTCGAGTAAGTGCATGTCCCCCACAGCACACTCCATAAAGCCCTGGAAAGAAGCAGGGGTGCCAGAAATCCCCTTGGGGCATCTGCATAAACTCGTAGAAGCCTAGCGGGCAAATGAAAGCAGTTTTCTCTCAATCCTCTGGAGCCATCGAGATCTGGTAGTACCCATTGCGAAGGTCTAACACTGAGAACCATTTACTACCATTTAGGCAGTCCAAGGCATCCTGAATGCGTGGCATGGTATACTGATCTGGTATTGTTCGCCTGTTTAAAGTGTGGTAATCCACACACATCTGGACAGCTCCATTCTTTTTCCTCACTACTACAATAAGTGAAGCATAGGGACTTCTAGACTCCTTTATCACCCAGCCGCAAGCATCTCCTGCAGGTGTCTTCTCACGTCATCTATATCAGCCGGGGCCAAGCGTCGAGATCTCTCACAGAAAGGTCACTCATCCTGTAGCCGAATGTGGTGCTCAGCTCCTTGCACACATCCTACATCCCACTCCTTCAAGGAAAACACCTGCTCCCTCTGGGCGAGCCTTTCACTGATCCTTTTCTTCCATTCTGCTGGTAGTGGGGAGTCACCAAAATCAAACAGATCGGGGTCACTTGGTCACTCCTCCCAGAAGTCTTGTTGTTGGGCAGAACAGCAGTATCTGCACAGTGCACCATGGCCAGCGTGAAACCTCGCTTCACCCGAATCTCTCGATCAGATACATTCTGCACTTGAACCATTACTCTTCTGGCAAAAGCATGGGCTCAAGCAGGCAAAATGCTGGGTTTAACCAGCAACCCCTCTGGCAACTTTTCATCACCTGGTGCATCCAGCATCAATATTTTATTCTTAACATCCTTCTTAATCCGGACCTCTCCTTGGAGAACACACTGGGCATTCAGGGCTAGCAGCAAAGACTCTGGATCCTTCTTCCAGACAATACCCACCGGGCCTTCGGGTTCCACCTGACTGGCCTTTCTCTGGGCCTCATAGGCCTTCTGAATCAAGGCGGGTATTCTGAAAGCTCACCCAGTCCTGGACCTCTGTTTTTCATAGCACAGCTGTGCTAAGCAACCAAACATGTGAGCATTGGTTCCGATTAACAGGAGCACCCCATCATACAGTCCAGTGGGGGGACACACTAATGTCAAGGTTTCCACTTGTTCAGCCACCCCAGTCACAGAAGTAGGGAAAGACAACCAGATCCAGATATACCCAGAATAAGGGTAGGCCTTATCACTCAGTCCCCAAACATGTAGTCCATCCAAAGGCTGCAGAGGCACTTCAGGCAAGTGCTGTCGATACCAGTCCTGAAAGATAATGGTCACTTGGGAACCACTGTCTAATGTCTAACACAGCCCGGGTGGGTACTCCATTCACTCTCACGGTGGTCTCCATGGAGGGACCCACCATGTCAGACCATTCGGGGGCATGGTTTTGGAAGCTGCTTGGGCATTGGCCTGGGTAACAAAACTCTTCCGAGGAGGTCCCCCCAGGGTCTGGTATAGGCCTTGCGATGCCAGGCTACTAGCCTGCTATTGACCCTCCTTAAATTCTCTGGCAACCGGCACTTAGTCTGAAAGTGTCCATCCTCCCCACAGTGGTTGCAGAACTTAGTATCTCAGGGGTCTTTGTTGGGAGGGAGCTATCTCGCCTGCCGGGAGGCATCGGGGGTTCTGGAGGGCTCCTCTAAACTAGATTGTTTGTTTCCAGATAACTCAGGCCCCCCCAAATTTGGAGGGGTTGGCAGCAGTTTGTTTCATTTCTCTCACCATTTCCCATAAATCTCTAATCTCGGCCTTCAAATCACTCTCCACCCAGGGATCAGAGGAAACAGCATGCACCCCCACTCCACCCTGTGCCTCTGGGGGCACAGAAAATGCACCAGGTCCCTTGTTCAATCCTCTGGGGGGGTGGATCTCATCTGGTTCACTGGGCTCAGAGGTCTGGCATAAATTCATGACCCCCACATAGGGTTCCCACCCCTCTTCATCAGTCTCAGCTTCTCGAATCTCTCTCATCAGTTGGCAGTATTCAGGAGGGGCAGCCGATTGGTCATGTAGTTTGAGCTTCAACAATATCACACTGGAAAACCTGGCAGATTCCAAGATTTGATCTAGGCCAGGGGTTCTCAAATGGTGAGGCCAGCCTCCCCGGGGAGGCCCCAACCTGTTCCAGGGGAGGCTCAAGTAAGTCTGATAAAGTACTGTTTTTAAATTTTGAGTTTTATGTATTTTGTGTGAAGAGATGGAGCAAACTGGAAGAGGAAAATAGTAGGTGAATTTTATATATTTATTTACTAATAGGTGACAAGGGAAGGTGAATGAACCAAGGCTCATTTCAGGTGTACCCAGGGAAGGGTAGGGAGTGAATAAATTTCAAAAGGTAACTGCAAAACAATCAAGAAATACACAGTGAATGATAGTGCAAACAAATATGAACAATAAACTAATAATGAGTGGTGGTAATTGATAAATTTGTAGACTGACAGTAGAACAGCCCAAATACAAGGGTTGAGCATAGAAGTGCTAAGAGAAATAGCAGGAAGGAGCAAAGTAATCCCAGAGAAGTTGCTTAGGAGCAGGGAAGGAGGGGGAGAGGCAAAGTATGTAGGAAGGTTATTTCATATAAAGAGGAAACAGAGAAAGTAGTCTGACCCATGAAGGTACTGCAACAAAGGGCAACGATGGTTCAAGAATGAAAATAACAGAGTAAGTACAGTAGGCTGGCCTGTGGTGGGGGGGTACAATAAGCTGAATTATAATATTTGTTTTTTTATTTATTTGTTATTCAGATAACGCCTTTGAGCATAGGAGCTCTTTTTCAAAGGCTCCACATTAGTATAAGACAAAGAACTGAATGTGAGCCAAGTACTCAAAGGGGTTTCAATGTATTCATGGTATACTGCGCAAAGTACAGTACGTTATTTTTCTTTGCGGAGGCCTAAGATTATTTCAGTTTTTGGGGGAGGCTCAAAATCTTTTCCATGGATTTGGGGAGGCTCACTGTGGCAAAGTGTAAGGACTATTGATCTAGGCGGACCTGATTTAAAGTAGCGGCAGTTACCCCCCCTTTGTGATAAGCTTTTTGCAGTGCCCTTTCCACTCAACACTCAACAAAGGCTGACAGTTTCTCATTCCTCCACTGTTTAGCTGACTTGAACTTCCACAACAAGTCTTTCCCAGTTTCTGTACTCCCAAACACCCCCTCCAAGGCAGAAAGGTACTCTACTGCAGTGGCTCTGGGGCGAGTAGCCCGCAAGAAATGGATGGCTTCCAAAGCTGGGCTCCTCAGGCTCTCCATCAGTCTCTTTCATTTCTCCCCCTCAGAGCACTGCCACTCTTGGACTAAAGGGGTAGCATAATCCATCCAAGTCTCCAAATCATCTTCTCCTGAGGGCACAGGCACAGTACCAGAAAAAAGTTTCAGTCTCCGATAGGAGTCTAACTGTATGGGGGGAACAACTATAGGTGGTGAAGCCAGGATGGAACTCTTGGAGGACCCGGGAGATGTACCCGGGGGCGATTGGGGGTGGGATTACTGGAAAGGTCTAACACTTGTAGTAATTCCTGAGTGGTCCTCCCTTCTGCAGCTAACAGTTTAAGCAATTTGTCTTTGAAGCTATTGGTCTTGGGGAACCCCCCTGGGGTGACTGAAGCACTCTAGACATGAATGACCCTCCACCCTTTTGGAGCACCTTCTGGGTAAATCACGGGGGGCACCCTCTCTGGGTCTATAACTATACTGCATAATAGCAGCAGCTGTAAGGTCTGGTCGAATAGGTCGGCCATTCGCCCCTTCACCTCTACCTTGCCCAAGCATTTAACATGCTCAACTGCAGAAACAAGGTCAGCGTTCTTTATCCCCAGAGGTACATCCAGTAGTAACACAATTTTCTGGGACCCCAACTCTTCAGCTTCATCCCACCCCATCAGTTTATGCACCATCATCTTAACAGAGTCTAACTTAATTTTAGTCGTGATATCCCCCTCCAGTTTTTCCTTTGGTTTGGCCATGTTGGGGTAGTTTGTATATTCGGCCACTAGGGGACACTAATCCCAGCTGTGCCTCCAAGATGTAACCCCCAGGTGGCGCTATCCCAAGGACTACTACCCCTGCCTGACTGACTGCTGACAGGTTGAGGGGCCTAGGTCCAAAGGCGGGTGCCTCCACCCAGAGGTCGGGGTTGGAACAGTCAGATATGACCTGGTCACAGCACTCTGGGTCACTGCAACCCCCCTCTCTTCCAACTAGTGGCTCACCAGTGATTCCCACACTATCGTTTTGAGTAACTCTTACCCCGAGGTCGGGATGGCCAACTTGGTGCTGAGGACCCCCTGTAAAACAAGGTGCAGTTATACAATAACCCATGCACAAAAGGGTAGCACAAACATGCAGTTCAAACAGTATACCTTGCAACAACAAATCTGATTTATTAAGGGGAAAGTAACAAGGACAGGGGAGATCAGGTTGATTAGCTACCACTCTAATATATATATGTATATACCTAGGGCACTGTGCACAGGCCAAACCTACAATTCACTGTCTCTGGGTACCCAGGCAATAGAAGGCTAGCCTCTAGGTGCAGCTGGTTGGGGCCCTGTCACAGAAAACAAGCATTTGCTACTTAAGAGGGTTAAGTAGAGCCAGCAGGCTCAGTTCGTGTAGCCAGTAAAGCAGCCAGACAAATCTTGCCCTCCCGATGAACATCGGACAGGGAGCTACCCTGATTTAGTACTCACGACTCCTGCAGAAAGATCGCTCTCACACCAGTCGCAGGACCAAGCCTGAGATCCAAACACTTCTCCACGCATTTATATGAAGAGCAGAGGGGTACCATACCAGGCAGCTGCTGTACACTCCCGATCGCCTTCACTGCAAAAACTGGGCCAAACGACGCAGCTTCACTTGTCCTGACAGACCGAGCGTGATTGAAGCAGATTCTCCCGTCCTCTACAGGGTGAGCCTGGTAGGTAGCTGTAAATGTACAGCCTCCTCCGCCTGCACTCCTCCACGGATCTCGTCCACTCCTTCTGGCGATGTTATCGTCCAACTTCTTGGCCTGCCACACGCGCTTCCCGCGCAACAACTTCCACAGTGCAGGAGCCAGAGCTCCTTCTACCTTCACGATCACCAATGACACTGTCCCTCCAGGGCAGTTGCAGGGCAGTTTCCTCTCCTCCCCAGGGCTCCAGTTGTCTGCTTTGGTTTGTCAGTCACTCCATACTCCCTCTATTGGTGCAAAAAGGCGCCAGGGTCCAAACTGCACTTCCCAGGAGCACCTGCCATACATTCCCCTTCAAGCAGGCTCCCAGTAAGAGTCCAAATTCTAATTGGCTCCAGCAGTCTCCATTTTAGAGCCCCCTTTCCCCAATTGGCCCATCTCATCAGTCCAGGTCCAAAATGGAGGGGCTACGCACACAGAGTCCCAGCTGTAAATAAGGCAGATTAAACAAACTACATTTTCACTGTTACGCTACATATTCCCCAGCCAACAGTTATATCCTTCAAATAGGCTCCTTCTGCTTTCTTAGCGACTGCAGAAGAAGAGCGATTTAAATGGCAGCTCGAGTGGGATTCGAGCAGTAAACCCACAGTCCCCCCTTGCAAACTAATAAAGCCTGCAAGCAGGTAGTTCTTAAAGAGGCAGTACCAGAGGCTCTAAAAGCACTCTCAACGTCCGCATTTGGCGGCATTACGCTGAACACCAGTTAGGCAGGGAACACTTAGGCAAGCTCCGGGAAGGCTTTTAGGAACCCCCATTTGTAGGAGGGTTACACTTCAATGCATGTCTAATGGAATCAGCAGCTCTACTGTTCAGCTCTGGCATGACACATGTAGTAAAACAGGTTCACGATGGAACTTGCTATTTGGGACAGGCATGGGCTCTCAACCTGCAGAAACCAGCATTCTCCACGAATGAGAATGGCAACAGATCAGTGGCCAGCATATCAGCAGTGGCAGCATTTAACTCTTGTGCAGCAGCATGATTGGGGTGTACTTTGTCTGCCTCTCAAGGATGGTCTTCAGAGTGGGCTGCATCTTTGTAGCTGTTCGACCAGAATGCTGTACTTGTGGCAGCAATGATGTTCTTTTAGGGTAACACTTGACTCTTGGGGCTGTGTAGACTGCATGAAACCAGTTATTTTGGTTGCTTGTGGGTGTGGTGGTGTACTTTTCAGACTCAAGGGACTGGGACTGGTACCTCCACTGCTATGCCCACTACTCGAGAGATCAAAGGACTGTTCACCCTCCTCCACCTCCACCGACCCACTCTGCCTTCCCTCCTCCTGCTCTTGCTCTACTACATTTAGCTTGCCAAGGGAGATGCCACGAACAGCTCCGGTATGCTGGCATTGCTGCCATCTAAGCGGATGCTTGTTTTTCAGGTGGGCATGCTGGCCACCGGTGCCTATGTGGCTCCCCCCCCGACTAACACGTGCTTGACAAAGTTGGCATATTGCTATGATCTCATCAGCAGGATTAAGCACATAAAAGTCCCAAACTAGGGACTTTTGACCTCTGGACTTCACATGCTTCTGGGACTGGAATAATTCAGAAACAGGTGTGGAAGTGTGTGTTTTTTGGGCTGCTCTCATCACTTCCGTAAGACAACTTTTGGGAGGGGGGGTTACTTGACTGCTTGGAGGTTTGCTTATAGGCTTGGTGACAGACTGACCTATGGGTTGTGCATGTAAATGGTCTACATCACCCTTGACCTTTTTTAACTCAGGCTCCCATGTGGGATCATCCCAGTCATCATCATCATCACCACCAATAGCGATGATGTCCTTTTCTTCCTCCTCCTCCTCCTCCTCCCTATCACTGTCTTCTTGTAGCACGGCACCTTTTTCTTTCTCTATAACCATCTCGGGGACTGACTATCCCTATCTCCAGGATTAGCAGACTCTGGTTGAACACTATCATCACCAACTCCTGCAGGAATATGGACAGTCACACTGACAGACTTATTACCCTCCTCCTGGACCACTGTTCCTGTGCTGATGTCAGTGCCTCCCTTCTTCTCACTGTCATCATCCCCCACTAGCATGGATGCAACAGTCTGAGCCTTAAAAAAGTAAGACACAGGTATGCCAGACCCAGTTTTGCCAACAACTCCTTTGCTGGTTCCTGCTGCACTACCAGAGCCCACATCAGAAGACACTGATGCAGACATATGTGTGCTTTCACTGCTATGGGGAACTGGAACTGAAGCTGTACTTTTTTCAGCAGACTTCTTTGCTCCCTCATCTCCCCTGCCACATTTCCTCCTGTACAGGGTCATCTCTTAGCAGGCATTTTTGCTGGCTGCTGCTTCAAAGCTTTGCCTTTCTCTGGGAGTATCTGAAAAAGGATGTATTACTAAGTGTGTGAATAACACCTCACACGTGACATCACACCTACAGTAGTGGCTTTCTTACAAGTCCAAACATAATCAGGAAAGGTAGCAGCACTTGGAGTTCAACTAATACCATATATGGTAGATAGCCTAATCTAGTAAAACCAAAAAGGTAACTTTTTTCTTTCACCAAACAGGAATTAAAGAAACACACACAAGGAAAAAGGGCACAAGTGACTGACTTTAAATACAGATCACCTGTGTCTGGACAAATAAAGTACTGTAATGTGTTATTACTTATTAGCTTTTGTTTACCAGGTAAGCACACTAGACAAGGAATGCCTATTTTCAGGTGTGACCCAGGAGATTACAAGAGTAGGTTTACAAGCAGAATGAGAACAATTACAACATAGTCAAATACAGGCATTGAACAGGGTGAAACAAATAAACAAATACAGGATGATCAGATAAGCATATACATCAAGGTAAGAACATACAAGCAGTAATAACAATTCTTGGTATAACACATGGGCTTTTAAAGTGGGACATTGGGTGGTTGTCACGGTATAAGGATGATAAGTGCTGAGGTGCAGGAAGCCATAAGAGTGGATGGTTCCCCTATTTGAGCTCAGGGGAAGGGGGTTAGAAACCAAGGAAGTGGATGGAGCATACCTGGGTCCAAGCCAGAGTTGGAGGTACCAAGCAGCCTAGGGACAGTTACAGGCTGATGCAGACTTCAGGTGTGACCAGAGGGAGCTCTTAAACATGGGATGGGTGGGACTACATCTGATGGGCACAGGTAGAGTATTCCAGAATCTAGGGGCACAGACAACAAAGGCACGATCACCTGCTGGAGTATGAGTTTTTGAGACAAGGGGGGGCAGGACAGCTGACCTGAGCTGGTATGATGGTAGAGCCAGTTGAAGGAGTTGAGGCAAGGCAGGTGGGGTGGCATCATGGACAATTTTGCCTGTGATGCAGACCAAGACAAAGGAACGATGTTTACTTGGGGACATCCAGTGTAGGTTTTTGTATAACTCACAGTGATGGGTAAGCCAAGGGGCAGCGAGGGCAAAGTTACAGGTATTATTATAGGCTACATCCCATTTTGTGAGACTAGTTCTAGCAGCGAGGGTAAAGGTAGTCAGTCTGTAGCTGAGAGAGGGAAGAACAATCCTTTAGCAAGGGCAAGGTGAGCAGCTGCTGTAAGGGACCCACGAGCCCTGTGTGCAAGTCCAAGCTTGAAGTTTGTTGCCCTGCATACATTTTGAATATGTAGAGATGGGTCTTACTGAGAGTCAAGAGTAACTCTCAGGTATTTAAAAGAGCACGTAGTGCCAACAGGGACTCCATCATGGCTCAAGACATTTAGTGGGACGGGACACTGCTTGAGCTTGGCAGAAGATCCAAAAAAGCATGAGTTGTGTTTTCTTTATGTTTAGCACAAGCTTGTTTGTCAGGAGCCAGTTCTGCAGCTTGTTGAAGTCAGCTTGTAAACTGTGCTTTATGACACTGACATCACCAGAGCTAGATAGGAGGATCAGATCATCTGCATAAAGTGTTGTGGTACTATAGGTGGGGACCGTAGGAAGGTCGTTGATGAAAAGAGAAAATAGAATGGGGCTCAGGATAGATCCCTGAGGGACACCAGTCACAACAGGAGCAGGATCCGAGAGAGCTCTATTGTACTTAACAAACTGTAGCCTGCCAGTACGATAATTGGAAAACCAGTTCAGGGCAGAGCTGGACACACCAAGGGAGTGAAGTTTAGCACAAAGTAGGGCGCAATCCACCAGATCAAAGGCCTCAGAGAAGTCTACAAAGATAGTCCCCAACAACATGCCATGGTCCATGGCAGCCCTTATTTCAGATGTGACTTTAGCAAGGGCTGTACTGGTGCTATGGCCTTTTTGAAATCCATGCTGGTCAGGAGACAGTAAGGTGTATTTAGTCAGGTAATCTGTCAGCTGCACTTCCACTACCTTTTCTAGTGTCTTGCTGACAGCAGACAAGGTGGCTATAGGACGGTAATTCTTTGTGCATTTCCAGTCACCCTGCTTAAAGACAGGGACCACCCTTGCCACTTTCCAGATTGGGGGGAACAATTCCAGTGGTGAGGGATAGGTTAAGAATATGGGAGATGGGGAGTGCAAGTAAAGGGGCCCCAAGCTTTAGGAGCTTAGGTTCAAGGTCATCATGACCAGCACTCATGTGAGGAGAGAGGTCGGCAAGAAGGTTGTGGGTTTCCCTCACTGAGATTGCCTTAAGATAGAAGGGTAGGTGAGACAGTGGTTCTGGTAGGGAGGTATGGGTGGAGGTAGATGACTTGTTAGCAGCAGTGAGTAGGGAGGTGTATGCAGAGAGATCAGTGAATTGCTTGTTAAAGGCATTAGCAATGGCAGAAGCGATATTGCAATTTATGCCATCAATCAGCATATCCACAGTGTCGCACCTACTATACTCCCCAATGACAGTCTTAATAGTGCGCCTGAAGTTTTGCGAGCCCTAGCTGAGGATAAGAGGGTAGTCTTGCAGTATTCACTCTTAGCAGCTCGGATGGCTTTTTTGCAGTCATTGCAGAGCTGCCAGTTTTCATGATAGTCAGACAATTTTCTAGAGGTTTTGAATTTACCCTAGTGCTTATCTCACACTTTCATGAGGGAGAGCAGGTCCCCATGTAACCATTTAGTAACAGTGCCTCTAATCCTTTTTCTGATGTGAGGGGCATGCTTATCCTACAGAGAAGGGAGGATGTTAAGAAGGTTGTCTACTTAATTGACTATTCCAATATATTTTAACCGGGGCAGAGGTAGATCCTCATCTCTTTGAGGCCTTGAATGTACTTCTCCCTAAACCAGATAAGGATCCTGAGCTTGTTCAAAGCTACAGACCTATATCTCTTTTAAACCAAGATATAAAAATTCTTTCAAAGATTCTAGCCAATAGGTTAACTGTAGTTCTCCCTGAGTTAATAGGTACGAACCAGGTAGGATTTATGAAAGGGCTCTCCTCAGCTGATCATTTGCGTACACTATCTCATGTCTTCTCGGCTACCAGAGATGCTGAGTTCCCTGCAGGTCTGTTCTCCCTGGATGCTGAGAAGGCATTTGATTGTGTGAATTGGAACTTTTTGTTCAGAGTTTTGGAAGCTTTTCAATTCCCTCCTGTATTTATATCCTGGATTGCTGCATTATATAAAACCTCTACAGCAAGGATTTCAAGGAACGGGGCTTTCTCCAAATCTTTTCCACTCCATTAAGGGACTAGACAGGGTTGCCCCTCATCTCCTCTGTTATTTAATTTATATTTGGAACCTCTCATCCAAAATAGTCTCAATAATACCTCTATACAAGGCATTTGGGTTGGGCATCATGAAATTAAAGTTACTGCATATGCGGATGATTTGTTGATACACCTATCCCATCCGGTATCTTCTGTACCGGCCTTATTGAATGAAATAGCAAGATTTAGTGACCTGTCCAATTACAAATTGAATGCCAGTAAATCCTTATTCTTTCCATTAAACCATAAGGTATTCAAGAATGATATTAGTCCCTTAGGTCATGTTGGACTCCCAGGTCATTTAAATACTTGGGCATTAAACTATCCCATTACCCCCTAACATGGTTTAAGGAAAATCTTGAATCCCTCTCACAGCTTATTATCCATGACCTTGATAGGTGGTCCAAACTTCCCATATCATTATGGGGCCGGATCAACATAATCAAGATGAATATTTTCCCTAGAATTGTTTACCCTTTATCTCTTCTCAACACTTTTATCCCATTACTCTGGCTTAAAAAATTACATGGCATATTTACTAGATTTATCTGGGCAGACAAATATCCCCGTTTGGCCTATTACAAACTAGCAGCTCCAAAATTTGAGGGAGGTTTGCAGATTCCCCATCTGGCTATATACTACTGGGCCAGTCACCTAGCAAAATGTTTGAGATGGATATCCCCTGGCCCGGAAAAGGAACAACCAGTCCTGCTTAGGATCGAACTGGATGTAATTAGATCTAAGAATCTGGACCCCCTAACCTTATTTTATCTTAAAATATCCCAGGTACGCATGGTTCAGGAATGCCCCACAGTAGGTACTTCACTAAGGGTATATGCACAATTATGTTCATTTTTGCATTATACCCCTCAGTTAGACTTAGCTCAGTCTATTTGGAATTCCCCATCCTTCACTATTAATAAGAAGCAGATTCCCTGTAAATGGCTGTCCCAACTGGGAGATGGGAAACTGCTTTCTTTGGTGGATGACGAGGGGCAATGGTTGTCCGTAGGAGATATTATTAAGAAATTTCTTGGAAAAGCAGCATTTTTTTCAGAAAGTGAGAGCTTTACAAGAGGTTCATTGGGAGAATGCAAAGCTGAGAATTGTGCAAGATTTCCCTGGATCGGTCCGTCTGAAGCGGAAAGCATTTCATCCTATCGTATCTAAGATCATCGCAGCGGGTTTGAAATTTAGGATGGGATATCCAGCCAGGCTACAAGTCTCAGTAAACGGATCCTGGTTTAATTATGATGATCCTGAAGTTGCCCTGTCAAGCCTTAACTCCTTGCTACCAGACTTGTTCCGAGAGCCCTGAGAGGTCTTGCTAGAGTGTCAGGAGTTGCTGAGAGCCGTTTATTGGAACTGTTATTTTTCTTTCTCTCGGAGGAGACAATTTCAATGAGCTGTATTTGGATGTATTCATTCTCTTATCTGGACTGGGCTATTTTGTGCAGGGCCTAACCGCTAACAATCTCTCAAGCCCAAACTTCCTATTGTTAATTTTGGCTTAGGGCGAAGACTTTTAGGGTCTTGGGGATGGTCTATCTGGGAATATAGTTTGGATTCTACTGTATTCAGTTTTGGGGGGTTGCATACAGGGGGAAGGTCTGGGTTGTTGATTCTAGGATTAGTGTTCATGTTACAGTTTGTTGGGTATTAGAGTGGTCTCGGGTTTTCATTGTTATTCATACATACCCTGTCAGGCTTGGGTGATGGTCACAAGAGGGCGCAGCATGCCTAAGTAATACATGCCCATGTGGCTCCTAATTCGAGAAGGATCTCTTCCAGTCTTTTCACCGCTCCAATTTTTTCAAGGGGCATTTTTGGAATTGGGGGCTAGCAGTCCCAGGGAAGACATGTTTCTCAGTTTTCTCTCTTTAGGGTCTCGATTTCAACATTTGTCTCGTTCTCTGTTCTCATTTTGAGGTTGGGGCTATTTCCCTTCATCAGTTTTCCCTCTGGCTCTGGTTTCTGTATAGTTCTTTCTTGGGGCAAGGTAACCCCTAATTTTTCACTTAGGTTTTTGAGGTTACCTGTCATAGTCACGAATTTGGCAGTTTATTTTATTCTCCTCTTTGCTATCAGGTTAATATTTATGCGCATACATGCATTGGAAGCCCAGTACCGCTCTCTAGGTGTTAAGGGTTAGCTAATATCGTTTGCAATTTAAACATGCACCTCGGATATAAGTGGTCTGTCTTGGCAGAGGTGCATTATCGGGAGGTGGGAGATGGAGGAAAAGACCCAGTACTGTGCTAAACGTTGCTTGTGACAGTTTGGGGGTTGGGTGGGGGTGGGGCATGGGTTTTGTTGGGGGAAGGGGTTATAGGGGATAAAATGGGTTAACTGTGGGGGTGGAGGGAGGGCCTTACAGCAGCAACTTTTGGGGTTTGGTTACACGTACTACATATCCTGAGTGCAGGGCTGAACCTACTAAATTTAACAATTATTATTAGGTGGTCAAAGAGGTGACGTTTGCTACTTGGAATGTTAAGGGGATCAGGAAAAAACCCAGACAATAACAGGTTCTCAAACATTTAAGCCTATTACATTCTCAGATAACTTTCCTACAGGAATCCCATTTATTAAAAGCGGAAGCTTTACAGTTAAGGAGACAGCAGGTGGGGCTGGTTTATGATGCTCAGGGTTCTACTAATAGTTGTGGGGTCATGCTTATTATTAATAGGGGTATCCCCTTTGTCTCTACACAAGTCATCAAAGACCCCAAGGGTAGGTTTATGCTAGTTAAAGGCACTCTCTGGTCAGTCCCACTTTTACTTGGCAGCATATATGGTCCTAATATGGATGATCCAGGGTTTTTTATGAGACTCATAAACATTATCCTGCCTTTGCTTCCCATCAGGATTATTTTGGAAGGCAACTTTAATCAAGTTGTAGATTCTAATCTTGACAGGTCAGGTAGTGGACTGGGAGTGGTTTCTCCAGGACAGAGGGCTTTTAGGGACTTATTGGATCAATGCGGGCTCTGCGATGTCTGGCGCGTCCTATTTCCGGATTCTAGGAAGTTCACTTTCGGGTCACTGGTGCACAGCTCGCAGTCCCGCATTGACTACATTCTTATTTCTAAGGCTCTCCTACCGGGGGTCAAGACTTCTTTGATCCAACCTGGCCCTGTCTCTGATCAGTCACTGGTGTTATGCAAATTGGCATTCCTTAATATACCAAATAGGGAAACAAGATGTAAACTTAATGAACAACTTCTTAAAGATTCTAAGTATTGCAAGCTCATAAGGGAGCAAATTGAGGTCTTTTTCTTATCCAACCCCTTAGACAGTGCAAAACTGGATATTTTATGGGGGCCTTTAAGGCCTATATGAGAGGGATCCTTATTAGTATGGCAGTGAGTAGGAAAAGGGAAATGGAGAAAGAACTATTATCATTATTGTCCCAAATTCGGTCACTTGAAATTAATATTTCGGTTACTGCCACAGAAAAAGACAAGAGGAAGCTGTTAGTGCTGAGAGACAGATATTTAGAGTTACTTCAGGAAAAAGCAGAATTAGCTATTATTTGTACTAGAGCCAGTTACACAGATCAGGGAGAGAAGGCGGGGCGCCTATTGGCACTGCGTATCAAGCAAAAAGAATCTGCGAGATTCATCCCTCTAATTAGGGCAATAGCTGATGGGTCTCTGAAGATATCTCCTACCGAGATAGTACAAGAATTTGACCTATACTATGAAATGCTGTACAGTGATATGGAGTACCCTTCCTGCCCTGGGAGCATGGAGAATTATCTGAGGGATTCCCATTTACCCTCCCTTTCAGTACAACACAAGGGTTTTTTGGTCTCTCCCATATCACAGGAGGAAATTGCTGAGGTTATTAGTGGATTGCCCTCAGATAAAGCCCCAGGCCCGGATGGATTCTCCTCCCTATTCTACAAAGTGTTTCGGGATCTTTTACTACCAGTACTTAATCGATTATTCCAACATATTTTAACCGGGGCAGAGGTAGATCCTCATCTCTTTGAGGCCTTGAATGTACTTCTCCCTAAACCAGATAAGGATCCTGAGCTTGTTCAAAGCTACAGACCTATATCTCTTTTAAATCAAGATATAAAAATCCTTTTGAAGATGCTAGCCAATAGGTTAACTGTAGTTCTCCCTGAGTTAATAGGTACGAACCAGGTAGGATTTATGAAAGGGCGCTCCTCAGCTGATCATTTGCGTACACTGTCTCATATCTTCTCGGCTACCAGAGATGCTGAGTTCCCTGCAGGTCTGGTCTCCCTGGATGCCGAGAATGTGTTTGATTGTGTGAATTGGAATTTTTTGTTCAGAGTTTTGGAAGCTTTTCAATTTCCTCCTATATTTATATCCTGGATTGCTGCATTATATAAAACCCCTACAGCAAGGATTTCTGGGACTGGGGCTTTCTCCAAATCCTTCCCTCTCCATTCAGAAACTAGACAGGGTTGCCCCTTGTCTCCTCTGTTATTTAATTTATATCTGGAACCTCTCATCCAAAATAATAATACTTCTATACAAGGCATTTGGGTTGGGCATCATGAAATTAAAGTTACTGCATATGCAGATGATTTGTTGATACACCTATCCCATCCGGTATCTTCAGTACAGGCCTTATTGAATGAAATAGCAAGATTTAGTGACCTGTCCAATTACAAATTGAATGCCAGTAAATCCTCATTCTTTCCATTAAACTATAAGGTTTTCAAGAATGACATTAGTCCCTTAGGTCTTTGTTGGACTCCCAGGTCATTTAAATACTTGGGCATTAAATTATCCGGTAACCCCCTAACATGGTTTAAGGAAAATCTTGAATCCCTCTCACAGCTTATTATCCATGACCTCGATAGGTGGTCCAAACTTCCCATATCATTATGGGGCCGGATCAACATAATCAAGATGAACATTTTCCCTAGAATTTTTTACCCTTTATCTCTTCTCAACACTTTTATCCCATTATTCTGGCTTAAAAAATTACATGGCATATTTACTAGATTTATCTGGGCAGATAAATATCCCTGTTTGGCCTATTACAAATTAGCAGCTCCAAAATTTGAGGGAGGTTTGCGGATTCCGCATCTGGCTATATACTACTGGGCCAGTCATCTAGCAAAATGTTTGAGATGGATATCCCCTGGCCCAGAAAAGGAACAACCGGTCTGGCTTAGGATCGAACTGGATGTAATTAGATCTAAGAATCTGGACCCCCTAACCTTTTTTTACCTTAAAATATCCCAGGTGCACATGGTTGAGGAATGCCCCACAGTAGGTACTTCACTAAGGGTATATGCACAATTATGTTCATTTTTGCATCATACCTCTCAGTTAGACTTAGCTCAGTCTATTTGGAATTCCCCATCCTTCACTATTAATAAGAAGCAGATTCCCCGTAAATGGCTGTCCCAACTAGGAGATGGGAAACTGCTTTCTTTGGTGGATGACCAGGGGCAATGGTTGTCAATAGGAGATATTATTAAGAAATTTCTTATTCCGGTCTCCTCCCATTTCAAAGTTATGCAGTTAAGGCACTTACTCACAATAGTTTTTGGTAACACCCCCACCCCCCAAGACTGTCCCAGCCCTGATACCTGAGGTCTCCTCACTTATTGGATCTTCAGGTGTCATATCTAAATTATATCAGGTTCTGTTTCACAAAAGATATGGAGACTCTTTCACACCTTCAAGATTCTGGAATTCGATTCTTCCTCAGTACCATTTGGAGTGGCAATCTCTGTGGAGATCTTGCCATAAATATGTCTCTCAAGACAGATTGCGTCTCCTGCAATATCATATATTACATAATATGTATTGCACTCCTGTAAAACTAAAGGAATGGGGTCTCTTGGATTCCAATATACGTACTAAGTGTTTGCGGGAAGAAGGAACACTTCTTCATATGTTCTGGTCCTGTCCCAAAATTTCCCTCTTATGGGATTCAATCAAGATTTCCCTGGATCCCTTACTGGGCCTTCAGGAGCATTTTACACCTGAGATATGCCTTTTGGGGGATCTGTCTTCTGCCAGGATTAAAGTAAGAAAATTTCATATATCCATGATTGCCCTATCTGTCAAGAAGCTTATTTTTCGTCACTGGAAAGACAAGTCCACCCCAACTTTTCAAGAATGGGTGCACGAAATTCTTGCCAACCTCCGAACAGAAAAAGCGATTGCTAGTCTTCACAACAGACTGGCAGTATATACCAAAATATGGGATCCCCTTCCCTCCTTAATTTTATTGGCTCAGTCGTAATTATTTCTTATTTTAAAATGCCTTACAGGTTCTTAGGGAATGAGCTCGGTACTTAGGGGATTCATGGAGTAGTTGCTGCTGTAAGGAGGGAGGGTGGGATGGAGGTTGGGCAGTTATGTCCTTATAATTGGATATATTGCATTTCACTCTCATTGTAACTGCCCTTTATAATGGAAAATGTATTAATAAAGTTTAAATTGAAAAAAAAAAAGAAGGTTGTCAATGGTACATGTTGTGTCCATAGTGGAAAGAACTGGGTCCCAGTCTAGGATTGTGATGTCTTGAAGAAAGAGTGCAGGGCTGAAGCTGGAGAAGTCTCTCACATGTACTGTATGATCTTGGGAGGGGTACTTTGAGAGAGGAGACTCTCTAGATGCAATAGATGGGGGAGTGGTCAGATATTGAATCAGGAAGGACATCAGATACTGAGATTCTGTCGGGCCTGTTGGTTAGAAACCAATCCAGGAGTGAACCTCTGTTCCCAGAGTGGTAGTTTCGTGTTGGCACACTAATAAGCTGGGTAAGGTCAAGGGTCACCAGAAGTGGTTCGTATTGCTTGACATTGTCTCCAGACCAGTTTTGGTTGAGATCACCACAGATAAGTACCTAATTTGAGGAGATTTTGGGGCTAATGTTATCGAGCAGATAGGAGAGCCCCTTGATGCCTTGTTTCGGAGGGTTATAAGCACAAATGATGTGAAGTTTTTTTGCATTCCCTAGAAGGAGAAGCCCTTGAAGGAATTCACAGGTGGCAGAGAGCAAAGCTACGTTGTACTGGATTATGGATATGTTGAGGTGACTTTTGTAATATATTACAAGACCGCCCCCACGCTTTTTACATATACGATCATGACACAGGAGGCTATAGTTGGACAGCACAAAGGTTGAGTCAGGGGTGAAAGGTTTCAACCATGTTTCCATGAGGAACAGAATATCAGGGTTGTAGTGGCCAGCCCAGGCAGTTAGCTCAGCAAGGCTGTGGATGAGACTGTGAACATTAAGATGTGCAATTTTAAGACCTTTAAGGGAGGACCAGGAAGGAGTGTTTAAGGTTGGTTATGAGGTAGGTCCAGGGTTCAGTTCAATGTCCCCTAAAAGAAGGAGAAGGAGAGCTGAAAACCAGAGAAGGAGGCACAGCCAGCCCCTCTTATAAGATTTTTTATGAGTGTGGTAGCACGTGCATTTTAGTAAGTGGAAAGCATCTCTCAGAGATTTAGGTGGGAAGCATGTTATCATGCCAAGAGGCTATGTGGTTGGAGTGGGTGTAGTCATCAGTGTGGTGCACCTCCAAGAGACCAACAGAAAGTGGAAGAGAGATGGTAGTGAAATACAAGGTCCACAGAGAGCAGATTAGACAGGTGAGGAAATAAACTGCGAGTATTTAACAGGGACACCAGAAGGAGGGGGTAGTCAGTAATGCCAAGATCAGGGGCAAGTCTAGTTTTGGCAGTATTAAGGAAGTAAATTGAAGTAGGCAGGGTAGGATAACTTCCTAATGACAGGCATTAGTTTTGAGCCTGATAGTGTGCCTGAAAGAATAGTATGATTCTAGCCCTTTAAGAAGGGCTGACTACTATGCTGCCCAGGTTTCTAATAGGTAGGCTAAGTTAACAGGGGTGGAGCTATGAGGGCTGAAAGACCATTTAATGGAGTGTGAGAAGTGGTGGGGGGTGCAGGCGAAAAATTCAATCTGAATGAGGGAACTGAGCAAACCAGAGGGCTGCTTTTACATTTGCACTACTTTTGGGGCTTCAAACACAGTAGCACTGATAAAAACAAATAAATTAAACTCCCTAGCCTGTCTAGCAGAATTCAGTACATTGGCAAGAACAGAGGTAAAGAAGCAGGCTAAAAATTACAGTACAAGCTCAGTTCAGCTCCTAAGTTTTAAATTAGACCAGGCTTGTGCTGCATGGTGGAATTTGAAAATGGTGCCAGACCCCTAAGGGGCTCTGAGTTGGCTACCTGAAGTGGAACTCTCTCTCTCTCTCTGGCTGGGTCCATAGTCCATGGGCAACTTGTAGCCCCGAGGTTGCAGCAAGGGAGTCTGAAGTGGAGATCTCTCTCTGTGGCCAGGTCTGCGGTCCATGGGCAACTTATAGCCCCAAGGTTCCAGCGAGGGAGCCTGAAAAATTAATATATAGTTTTTTTATAATGCACATGTCAGGTGTTAAACTAACAATGCTGTAACAGAGAAAGGGTAAGGTAAGTCAACTAAAACTGGAACACCGCGCAATGTGCAGAGGCAAGTTCCAGCAATAAAATACAGGGGAGCAATTCAACAAAGCAGTCCAACTGTAAATGGACACGTTCAAGTGAACAAGTAAAAGTACTTAAGTAAACAGACAAAATATAGAACTGTTGATTTTTACAGTTTAAGTGACACAAGTTAACACTCCAGGAAACAGAACTAACCACAAACAAATCAAATAACTGATCAGCTCTGTGTGTTTAAAACTTTAAAATTCACAATCACAACTAAAAGCGGAAGAATGCTATCTATAACATAGGCTAACAGTGGCAAGAACTCTCTCAAACAGGACAGAGTAACTTTTTAGAGAAAAAAATGGCAAGATATAACAAAATTAATAAGAAATAACAGGAAATAAATAACTCACAATTTGTGAGTAATCTGTTTGCAAAAGGCTAGAAATAGCCTACACTGCTTTACACTCCTACCTTATCCCACTCAACTCCTTCAAAGACACAGACAAAAGTAAAACCTTATTAAACTAAGTATTATGCAAAAATCCACAAAATTAGAAAATGTTCCCTAGCAGCACTATGAAAAAAAATTATATTTTGGAGCAATTAGTGCTCAAAAACAAGTTTTAATGAGGTTTTAAAAGGCTTCATTGGCTGTGATGCACCACAACAAACTGCTCTCCAACTCAACACGCAACAGAATGAGCTGTAAACAAGCTGCACGTGATATTTGACATATTTACCCACAATGCACTGCAAATTTTGCTTTTGGAGCATAATTTCTCTGGCGAAATCAAGCGTTACACCATCAAAATTGCACCACAAGATGAAATTTTGAGCATCAATGGGCAAAATTGGCAGACCAATGCATTTTTGCGAAGATTAATCATTACGAGAAACCGTGAAACCAGGCGAAATTTCACTTCACCTACGCAAAATATTTCACCAAGGCATTTTACGTGAAATTTTAACATTACGTGAAATCGTGAAAACAGGTGAAATTTAATTTCGACTAGGCAAAAAATTTCGCGTAATTGCAGAGTTACACAAAATATTTTGCCAGGCAAAATATTTCAATTTTGCACAAGACTACCAGGGACACTATAATGGAGCTTTGTAAGGGTTTAAAAAGGGAAATACTGGTACCAGGCCAGAGAGGGTAGTGCATTCCAGTACAGTATAGGCAGTCATCACAGGATGTAGTTGGCATTGCAGTGTGGGGCATCTGTGTGACAGGACGGCACCTGGAAGGGCCTTTTTGTAGCAGCACTGGAAAAACATTAATTTGGTCAAACCAGCTTAGATCACATAGTAGCAGCCACTGTTAAAAATTGTTTTAGGCTGAGCCAACTCTGGGCACCAGAAGACCGGACACTTCACAACACAGTACCTCATTTGCACTAATCCTCTTTTCCCTTTTAGGGTGCATCCCTAAATAAAGTTGTGTTTGTTGAATGTTACTTCTCTTTATAAAATGGACTTCTGAATCTTTTCAGGATCCTAGCAAATTCATTGATCTATACACATCACCTGACCATTCATTAATCTATGGTATACCAACAGTTTGTAACAAACCTGCCCTAATCTTTCTAGCAACAACCTAACTAAATGAAAATAAAACCTTTTGTAATTCATATAAACACTTTTCCACTTCCATTTTTTAAACATAATAACTCGCAACAGAGTATCAGTTTCCTCAAAATGATTTCACTTTCCAGGATTACTGAAAGCCACTAAGCCTCTGATAACCAAATTCACATACGGTATTCTACTCAGCAATAACCTCAGTCAGGCAAGGCAATTTTTATTTGGCACCCATTCCACAAGGCTCAGGGTACCTTACAACACCACACATAAAAAACCCCATAAATGAGTAAATATATAAACAAACTATCAGCAATGAATACTGGAAATACCCTCGAACAAGTGTCATCTTTTAAATACCTTGGAATCTCACTCGACCCTTGCCTATCTTATGGGACCCACATTGATAGTGTTGCCAGAGTTGTAAACTCATGCATTGGAATCCTCTACTGAAATAGACAGCATCTTACCCAGACAGCACTGAAGATTGCTATCCAGAACTCTGTTTTCTTCGTCATAGACTAAGGCCTCATAATCTATGGCTCTGCCTCTACTACCGCCCTCAGGCGCATAACTACCTCCCTAAACAAGGCCTGTCGACTGCTTACTGGAGCCCACCAACTCACACATACATGTGAGCTTTATGCTCAAATGGGATGGCTTCAGCTCGCTAATCGCATAAAGTACCTTACCTGCTTGATGGCGAAAAAAATTACTCTGGGCCTTACTCCACCTACTGTCCAAGCCCTCCTGCACCCAAACTCTAATCCTCATAACACCAGAGGGTCTGAACATCAGCTTCTACAGGTCCCCCGAAGCCACACCACTCAGGGCCAAAGATCCTATGCACACCGTGCACCCAGCTGGATGAATGCCCTCAGCACTCAGCGCTCACATCACCTCCACCTCCTCACTGGGCATATTCAAATCAAGCCTTCATCATCATCTCACGGGCTCCGGTTCGTGACTGCCACCGCTAACTTCCCCCTTCCCCATTTAGATCAACCACCGTTTCTCTGATGTTCTTTGACAATGCCATGAGCTGCTCTAGTCTCTTTCTCAGCTGCCACTCCCCTATCCTCTCACCCTTCCTCCCTGATCTCTTCTAGATTTCTGAAATGATTCCTTGTATGTGTTATACATGTATACTATTTGCTGTGATGTCGTACCTGAACCGATGAATATTGTTGTATGCCCTTGTTTAACATGTTTAACATGTATGTACTCTCCTGACGTGGAACCTCTGTAAAAGAGCCTTGGCTCAAAGGTAATTGTAATCCTAGATCTAAATAAATAAAGATACTATGACTAAAAGTGCATTATTATTTAATACTAGTTCATAAATTGTAAGTTAGGGTTGCAGAGTCTATGAAAGAAAATAAAACCTTTTTCCATTAAACAAAATCTTTTCCCATTTTATAAGGGCAATAACCCACTTCAGGGCATGGATTTCTTGAGAATTAATGCAATTATTGGGTGCAATGAAGACTACTCAGCCAGTGGCCCTGTATCTTCCAGTTCAAGTGGGGTGCACATTCATTCTCTAGAAATGCATGCCCTGTTGTGGGTTATTGCTTATTTGTTGCCTACCTAACAGCAGTACATGCTAACTGGGGGAACTGTGTGAAATTACTTTGGGTCTGTTTGGGGGTGACCACAATAGGGAGTTGAGCAGGTACACTATCCGGGGAGACCACATAAATCTTTCTCTGGGTAGAGGCACCACACTATTTCTACTATCTGGATATGCCCCCACCCCCAAACACACACACTAGTAAAGGAGAGCACAAACCCAGGAGCTGCCAAAACATCTATGTTGACCCAGTAGCAGTGTAAGGTTGTGGCACTCCCTACCACTAAGTCACTTGGGAGGACACCCACCCTACAGGGACCTTACATGTGTACTGCAAAAAAAACCTCTCTTAAAGCATCAGAAGTATAGAAATGTGTCACCGGCCCAGTGTTGCTGAGACACTGACAAACACCTTATCTCATGTCATACCAGCGACCTGAGTTCAGCAACGAGCTCAGGTTGCCATGGGTCATGGGAGGAAGGATGGGAGAATGATTGAGCTAGCTACTGAGCATCTCTCCTCTCCCAGATTGGGATGGTAAGCTATCCCCATCTCGTCTGACACCTAGTGGAGGCTGGGTGTCAGGGCAACGATGTAGGGAGGATGACATAATGTCGAGTGGGTGGGTGGGAAAGTGGGCCAGGAGCACATGCGCACCTCTATGCACATGTGCCCACTGCATACCATGACTCCGGGTTGAGGATAAAGTACAGCAGAAAAAGGATACGACGCGGCTATGACTTAATGACACCCACGCATCACAGCTCCACCCACCTCATCACTGGAGCCTGTGGCAACAACTGGAATTGACTTCTGGGGGAAGAATGTTTCTCCCCCTCCTGACCCCACCATGGGGGGGGATCTATGGGGTACCCAGCCATAAGGTAAGCTGGGGGACTGTGGATAGTGGAAAGGAGCGGTGGCGCCCATTGAAGGGAGCCTGCCCCACTGTGGCTGAGAAGCATAAATAGAGTATGGGGGTAGGAAATGCAACTTTAGGGCAAAACATCCACTTAGCCTTGCTGAATCTGTGCAGTGGCATCCATCAACATTTGCACTATCGCGTGATGCAGCACTGAAGTTCATTTATGCAATAGGCAGTCTGGCATCGTGAGCGGTGTAGCCAGAGAGGACAGAAGTATGCAGTTGCCCTCTGTAAGGTCATTTAAAAAAAAAGTAAGTTCTTTCATGTACAAAAAATGGCATGTACTTTATGTGGAAATAAACAGATGTGGGTACGGGGTGCTGTAGAAAAAAGGAGAGTGCTCTAAGGAGGAGAACGGGCCTCCCTTTGAAAAGTAACTGTGCTGGTATACCGAGAGAAGTGTACAGTCATTTTCACAGTCACTCCAGATATTCAACAGTTGCATTTTCTTTTTTTTAATTACATCAGGAAATGGACTTATAATAAACCATTGGAGTGTTTGTTTATTTATTTCTCAGATTACAATATCTTTGAGCCAAAGGCTCTTTTAAAAAGGTTCCACATCAGGTAAAAGATAAACACAGTTACACAGTAAGTTGCAAAAAAACAGGTAAGGTGAACAGTGCACGATAGACAAAATAAAGCGCAACCTTAAGGAGAATACAGAATAACAATGCAGCCAGGCAAAGGCTATGTCATGACAGAGGGGGAGGTAGAACAGGAGTGGGGGGGACTAGGAGAAAGGGGCAAAGACAGTCAGAATTGGGAAACTTAGATCAATGGGATAGAGGGAGGGGAGGAGGACAAAAAGAGGTCCATGGGGGGTTCAGTTTCATGATAAATGGGGAGGATAGTTTAGGTCAGATAATCACACCTGCACTGTGTTTTCCAGGTGCTGGTGAAGTTTGTACTTAAAGGGGCCAATCTTGGACTGGTCACGGAGTGATGGTGGGATGTCATTTAGCCAGCTTAGTGCCTTGTCCTTGGAGGAGCTCTGTGCCATGGAGGTGCAACAGAACTGGACTTGGTAGGTCAGGTTAGACATTCCATGCATGAAGTGAGGGTTAGTTACCTGGTTAAGAAGCTTTAGGAAGACTGGAGTGGTTAGACCAAGAAGGATTTTTTTGCAAACAGGTCTTGTACTTTATATGGCCCTTAAGGTGTAGCCAGTTAGATCATGCATACAACTCACACGTATGAGTGAGTTTATGTGCCCCAGTAGCTAGTCTGCAGGTTTTATTAAGGGCTATGCTGATTCTTTTAAGCATGGTATCTATGGCACTACCATAAATAATTAGCCCATAGTCAATTAAGGAGAATATTGAACTGTTGATTGCTATACGGAGGGCATCAGGGTGAGACAGTGCCTATGCCTATATAAGAGCCCAATCCTGGTGTTTACTGCCTTAGCTAAATGGTCCACGTGGGTGACAAACGTCATGGAGGTATCTAGGGTTATACCAAAGTATTTGAACTGCTGGACCTGTTCAAGGGGTGAGTTAAGATTGTTAAGGATGGTCAACTGGTCTAGTTTGTTCCTATTGTGAGGACTGGTGCAAAGCACAGATTACATTTTTTTTTGTAATTAAAGCAGCAGTGCAACATAATCAGGAAATGATTATCAAAATTCCTTTTCTTGGTTGTAAGCATGTGGCCATAGATGAGGTTTCCATATCTGGAAATGTTTTTTTTCTAGTGATAATTAGTTTTTTAGATATTTAAAATTTATTTGAATTGTTGTGGCGCCACAATAAATATGGTGGCTGCCTAATTTTTAGCTGCACTCTCCCTTCAAATTGCATCACGTCTTTTGATTACAGCAGTGAGACCCTGTGCTGAACACTCCCGATGTCCCTGTGTAGTACTGCCAGTCATACACATGTGCAGTTGGCAGCAGAGGAGATTCCTGTTCAACGTGGCCAGTGGCAGAAATGTAAACAAAGACAAAGAAAAACAGAGCACATTACAGGGTGATAGTACAATGCCGGCGGGAAAGAGTACCAGGGAAATGCTCAACAGAGCACAGGGAATAAACTGTCAAAAAGCAGTTTTTTTTTTAACATTGCACTGCTGCTTTAAGAAAGAGTTTGTGGTCAGAGAACCATTCCTTGGCAGCAGAGATGTTGTCCTATAGTTGTTGTTCAAGGGGCAGGGGGTCAGGGTGACTTGAGAAAATGATGGCATCATCTGCATAGAGAAGTAGGTTAGACGAGCAAGCCTAAGTGAGGGTGTTGACGAATAGACTGAAGAGCAGGGGACCTATGATTGATCCTTGTGGGACCCTAGATCGCACATGGCGGTTGTCAGAGAGCGCATTACTTATTTTGACTTTCTGGGATCGGTCACCAAGGTAGCTCTCAAACCAACCTGTTACCTCAGCCAAGAGTCCCAGGGCATATAGTGAGTCAAGTAATAGGGTGTGATTGACCACATCAAATGCTTTTGTGATGTCAATATATATCGCCCCCACTAGGTGACACTGGTTCAGTGTTGTGTATAAAGCCAGTGTATTCAAGTAGCGCAGTGGTGGTGCTATGCACCTTCCTAAATCCATGCTGTTGCGGGCATTGTAGTTGATATTTCTCGAGGTGTTCCATAAGCTGATCTGAGACAATGCATTCCAAGGCTTTTGAGAGGGGAGGAAGAAGGGAAATAGGTCGATAGAGGGCTGAGTTCGGTACCACTCTTGTGGATAGGTGTAACCACTGCAGCTTTCCATAGTGCTGGGAACTGCCCAAGACACAGTGATAGGTTGAGCAGTTTTGAGAGGGGTAGTAGGACTGCATTCCTGGTTAGATGAAGGAGTTAAATTTTTTTTTTTATCATTTTTCTTGGGAGGCCTCCGTCTTGTCTCTGCCCTGGTCACGGCCCCCGAGACTTCCACCAACCGCCAAGTGCCGCAACTCCCGGTTACCCCCGGCCTGCCCCCTGGAGGGCAGGGCCACGGCACCAGTTCCCCTAATTCCGGTGCCATGGAACTGGTATCTGGTTGGGAGTGCGGCGGCAGTGGCTAATTGAAGCCCCAGGGAGGGCTTCATGTAGATGGAGGCTCTCCCCACCATTTTCTTTAGTTTTCCTCCAAGGCAGGGACATGCAATGATGTCCAGCATCTGCCCTGCCTCCATTGAGTGCGAGCACCGGTGTTGTAGAACCCATGGCCTCTGCTAGGGGTCCATCATGTGCCGGACACTTCCCCACCCTCCCCTGGAGAAGGACACTCAATCCTTCTCCCCCCAGCCGGCCCTCCAGTGACCCTGGTCCGTTCCCAAACCCAGGTCGCCGGCGTTGCAAGCGGAAATCCAACCGCTGTGCCAGTGGGCTGGTGGATGAAGGAGTTTCAGATCAAGTGAGTCACTACTGGATCTAACCCTTGCAGTGCCGCGGACTGATATATCGGTTCAAAATTCCTATACGTTCTAATTCTGTCAGCAGCCTAAGGGCTAATTTTGCCCAGCACCTGACCTAGGTATTTTTTTAGCCTTAGTTAAGGTGACTCTCCTGAAATTAAATGGGGGGGGGCCTTGGAAGGGGCAGGCATTACTGCCCTTTGCTATGCAGGTCAGTGTATTGAAAAGTCAGGAGGCAGAATGCCGCCAAGGTTGGAGAAGGCATTGTTTATGGTATCAGCAATCTGCTTGGAGTCCTGGACGGTCTCACCCTAAACTTCAGTAATGGTGGGCGAGGATTTGCAGCGAATGCCCATCAGATCTTTAAGGTTATCCAGAACCTCCTGCCATTGCCCAGGAGTTTGAGAGCTCATCCTTAAAGTGTTGGATTTTAGCTACATGGATTTCACGAGTACAGGCATTCCTGGCTGCTTTGTACAACTGAAGGTCAACCTGTTTGCTGGTGGCACAGGCATGGTGCCAAAGATTGTCCCTGGAGGCCATCTGGTTTAGAAAGGAAGGGGTAATTCAGGGATTATTAGCCCCCTTCATCTTCCATTTTTTGATGGGGCCGTAGATGTCACAAGCACTATTGAATTTGGTGATGAAATACTCAAGTGCTTGGTCGATGTTATGTGCAGTGTCAATAGAAGACCAGTCGCAATTTAGAAGATGAGCCTGGAGGTTTTCCAGCTGCCTTTTCTTCAGGATCCAGTGCAAAACTGTTTTTGCTGGAGGCATAGGGGACCTGTTTGACCAGAAGCAGAGAACAAGGGAGTGGTCACTAAAATCATCCGGGAGGATGGCAGCACCAGAAATTCTCTCCAGTTGGTTAGAGATGATCCAATCTAGAAGGGAACTGGAGCCCGTTTGATGGTTAATTCAGGTAGGCAAGTTAATTAACTGGGCTATATTGATCAAGGTAAGGGCATCCTTAAAGGGGGCAGCTTCAGGGGCCAGCAAATTAACACTGAAGTCCCCAGGACCAGCCCATTGGCACAGGGGTAGGATTTCCGCCTGTGAAGCTGGCGACCTGAGTTTGAATCTGGACTCGGGCCATCAGAGGGCCAGCCGAGGTGGGGGGTGATTGAGCATCCCATGGACTGCTCTCCTTCTTCAGGGGGAGGGTGTGTGTGATTGTGTCCCCGGTGCAAAAGTGTGGACTCCTGGCAGAGGCTGGGGAATCTGATGCAACCGGCGGCTGATACATGAGGAGGCGGGATGGATGTCGGGTTCGTCCCACTGATGTTATTACATGGCCTGCCTCCTGAGGGGATTAGTATCCACTAAAAGTTCTGCCTGTCCCAGGGATGATGCCATCTCCTGGTACTGCGGCCACCCAAAGTACTCGACCCCAACCATGTTCCACTGGATGGCCCACCCCTGTAGCCCCACCCAGGGTGGTAAGCCTAGGGAGCCCTACCGGTCGCTGTGCAGATGGCAACCTGCATCTGTCTCCTTGGGATGGGGTCATCTAAGTGGCCTCACCTTGGGGGTAAGCCAGTGCAAATTGGGGATTGGTTACAAGGGGGGCAGTGGGTCCGGGAGGTAGGGCTGATAATATGGGATAGGTGGTGCCAAAAAACAAACAGATATTGAAGTCCCCTAGTGCAACTACTTCTGTGTTAGGGGGCAGGATGGATAGGTAGTCAATGAGCATGTTGAAGCCAGCGGCCTGATCACGCGGCGGTATGTAAACTGAGATAATGGTGAGGGACTTACCGTGGGGGCCTAATAATAGCCTGAGGGCAAGGACCTGAACATTTTTCCGAAGTACAATTGGGGGAGGGCAAAACCCTGGAGTGTGTCCTTGATGTAAATTGCACACCCTCCACCCCCTTTACATAGCCTATCCTTTTTTATTTATTATACTTTTTTTTCCGCCACCAGCCACCCGGTACCTCTGCCTGGTCATGGACCCCAGCTTCCAGACACAGATTGGCCACAACCCTCCGATACCCCCTGGCTTACCCCCCAGGGCAGGGTTGTGCCACCAGACCCCTACAGTACCACAGACAACAGGATAGGTCAGTGGGCCAGCCTGGCAGCTAACTGAAGCTGAGGCAGGCTTCATCTAGGGTGGCCGTCAGGAGCATTTTTCCCCAGTGTGCGAGGACGGGGACGTGCAATGATGTCCAGCCTCCCCCTCCCCTCCAAACTACTTAGCATTGGCATAATTGCTACACACAGACTCCACTAGGTGTTCCTATTGCGCCGAACACTCTACTTCCTCCCCCCGGAGAAGGAGAGCAGTCACTGGATGCTCAATCCTTCTCCCCTGGCTGGCCCTCTGACAACCCGGGTCCATTCCCAAACCTGGGTCACCGGTATCACAGGTAGGCACACTGCTCCTGCACTAGTGGGCCGGCATACATAGCCTATCCTGGCAGAATATGGTATACCTAGAAAGGGAAACAGCAGAGTCCAGAATCTTAGGTGTTAGTCAGGTTTCCACCACATAGAAATATAGAAACATAGACTTTGATGGCAGATAAGGACCGCTTGGCCCACCTCGTCTACCCATTTCCCTACTTATTGGATAAGCTGCAGATCCAAGTTAACCAACAGCCTACTTTTTCCTAACCCCCCCCCACCAAAATTGCCTTTATGTCTGTCCCATGCATTCTGAATTTCACTGTTTTTGACTTCATTAAGCTCTCAGGAAGGCTGCTCCATGCATCCACCACCTCTATCTGTGAAAAATACTTCCTCACATTGCCCCTGAACCGTCCCCCCTCCCCTCTATCTTCAGATTCTGTCCCCTTGTTCTTGCAGATCTCTCTTTCTGAAAGATGCTCCCATCTTGGACTTTGTTGATTCCCTTGAGGCACTTGAAAGTTTCTATCATGTCCCCCCATCCCTCCTTTCCTCAAGGATATACATATTAAGCTCCTTTAATCCCTCTTCATATGGCTTCTATTGCAGACCCTGCACCGTTTTAGTTGCCCTCTTCTGGACTGCCTCCATCCCGTCTATGTCCTTATGGAGATAGGGTCTCCAGAACTGCACGCAGTACTCCAGATAGGGTCTCACCAACTGTCTGTACAGAGGGATAACAACTTCCTGTTTTCTGCTGGTGATGCCTCTCCCTATGCATCCCAGTATACCCCCAGCCCTCCCTACTGCCTTCTAACATTGCTTGCCCACCTTTAGGTCATCTGATATGACTACCCCCACGTCCTTTTCCATTTTTGTTGTTGTTAATACCTCAGGAAAGGGAAAGGGGAAATTGTTTAACCAGGAAAGGCACACTGAGCTGAAGCTTGTTTCCAGGTGCAACCTGGGAGCACAAGGAAGTTAAGTGACTTGCTCAGGGTCACACAGTATGCAAGTGGGGGCTGTGGGATTCAAACCCTGGTCTGGTCTGCTGGATGTCACAAGATTTGCAGCTCAGAGCCTTAAACCACTGCGCTATACTGCCTCCCCCCCCACTGTGTACTCTTCCCCTGGGTTTTTGTTTCCCAGGTACATTACTTTGCACTTCTTTGCATTGAATCTAAGCTGCCATACTTTTGACCATTCCTCCTACCTTGCCAAGTCCTTTCTCATCCATTCCACCCCACCTTGTGTATCAGCCCTGTTGCAGATCTTTGTATCGTCTGCAAAGAGGCATACTTTTCCTTCCAGTCCCTCTGCAATGTCACTTATAAAGCCATTAAAAAGGACCAGACCCAGTACTGAACCCTGTGGTACCCCGCTAGCAGCCCCCCTTTCTTCGGAGTGAGCTCTGTTTACTATTATCCTCTGTGTCCTGTTGTATAGCCAATTTTTTACCCAGCCTACCACCCTGGGACCCACTTCCAGGCTGGCTAATTTGCTTATTACCACAGGAATTATGTCAGGATTATGTTGGGTAACCCATACCTGGAGATCAGCGAGTTTAGGTAACAGGTTCCAGATATTGATAGAAGCTAGCTTTAGGGCTCTGAGGTTGTTATTGTAGTGGCTAGGGGATTAGGCAGGGCCAGGGTTGGGGTGTATGTTACTTGAGAGCAGGAGGAGGAGTAGTGCAGTCCACAGTAAAGATTATCATAGCAGTTTTAGAGTGGTAGGCAGTTTAGATACTGGATTATTATGTCGCAGACTAAACTGCGTATAAAGAACTGCATGGTCTATAGCACATAGTGCTTCAGAGCATTGGTGGTATATGAGCAATACACAAGTATCGCTACCCCTGTCACTCTGCACAGGAAGGGGAAGTGGATGCAACCACTGCCAGTTGGGTGCTCGGTCAAGCCGCTCCCATGGTGGAGTGGTGAGAGCACCCGACCCTGCAGTGGAAAGGTGGGGAGGGCCAGGGTTTCATTCCCTGCTAGAGAACCTTTTTTACTGTTTTTTTGTTTGTGTGCCAAGGACAAGTGCCGATTGGGATATTCTTCTTGTCCCTGTGTCCACACCCTCTCAGAGTTGATTATAATAATTCCAGGGGTTGTGGCTGGGTGCAGAGGTCAAACCCCCCTCAGCAAAAACAAAGAGACTGTTCAGGTGTACGCCATTTCTGTGCGGTGGCATTATGTGCAGCCATTCTGTTGCTGCACACTGTTTTCCATGTGTGGGTATGATGTGTGCAGTTTCGTCCATGACATAATGACCCCAAGCTGGAAGTTTACGCTACCTGAGCCTAACATCTTTGTAAGCATACAACCAGATAGTGAGTCAAGGTAGTAAAGAGAGAGTATTACTGTTTAGTACTTGAGCTGAGTATGTGGGCCATTGAGCTGGTCTGAGGACGCAGTCTGGGGTGTTACTTAGGTGTGTCCAACTCCTCCTTACTGTGTGCTCAGCTGCTGTAAGTCAGGTGCAGAGTCAGGTTGCTAGCCCCAAAGTCACAATGAGAGTCCAAGGTTGTGCTGCACTCCCAATTGCAAATAAAGCCAGGATAACTTAATTCAATTCCAAAACTGATTTATTGGTACAAATACAGGTCCATATGATTGCGTGCTATGGAGCTGGTGTCTCCACTGCCAAACTCACTCCTTAGCACTCCTTAGTACTCCTTACTTAGGGTAGCAGAGCCCACCAGGAAGGGGTTATTGGGAGGGAGGGGCAGTTGGTGAAGTGTTGATTCTTGCCAAGACCGGGAGTGTTAGAATGATGGAGATTAGTATAAGTGAAACTAAGCTGCTATGTCCTCACATGGTGTTTGAGAGGGTCTAGAAGAGATTAAGGGTATAGGTAGGAAGGGGGGTGACAAAGGGTAAGTGTAAACTTCTTTACCACTCAGTGATGTAGCAGAGTGGTGGAAGGAGAGGCAGAGGGGGTGGTGGTGTAACAGGAGAGATTTCGGGGGGAGGCAGAAAGGTTAAGGTGTGCAAAAATGTTGGTAAAACTATTGTCGCTTGGATGGAGTTTAAGCAGAATAATTGTTTTTTAGACAGTACATGAAGGGGATCAGTGAACTGTACTCCAAGGAAATGTTGCTAAATGGAAAGTGAAACTGTGGAAGTAGTGCCGGTGGGATAGGGGATGATTGATGGCAGGGTGTTGAATAAATGGTGGTTGATTGACGTTAGGGTATGGGATAAATCCTAGAACCGCCATTTATTCTACACCAGTGAGAATAAATAAATTTATGCAATGGTTTATTCACCAATACCTACTGCATAAATGAAACCATGGAATCATGGTTTCAGTCATTTGATAGCAGCTGACCGGCGTGTCGGAAGAGCTGTGCTGGTCATCCACCTAGGGATACAATTCATCCTTTTTGGGGAGAGGTGGCATGGAGGAGGTTGGTGGGTGCCAGAGGGTGGTGGAGTGAGGAATGTTGTTTTTTTTCACTGGTTCAGGTGGGGTAAGGGAGAGAGAGAAATGCAGCAATGTTGGTGACCGCAGTACCCGTGTAAGGGATGGGCAGTCAACAGTCAGTTAAGGGGGAGAGACATGGCAACAGTACCAGCAGTGGGAATGGAGACCTGACTTCTGGTTAAGGGAGAGAGTCATGCTGACAGTATCAGCAGTGAGGATGAGCACACAACTACAGGAGCAAGACAGACAAGTTGACAGTACTGGCAGTGGCGATGGGTACCTGACTGCTAGTTAATAGAGACAGACACATTGATAGTACTGGCAGTGGAGTGGGCTCCCATCTGCCAGTTGGGGGGAGAGAGAGAAAGAGAGAGATGCAGTGGCAGTACTGGTGGTAGGGATGAGTGTCTGACTGCTGGTTAAGGGAAACGGACACAATGACAGTACAGGTGGGCTCACGACCACTGGTAGTTTAAATAAATGCAACAGGTGGACAACCACCTTTGGGTGTAAAAGCTTCCTGTTAGTCTACCCCTTTGGGGATAGTGAGGATTGCCAGTGTGACAGAGAAAATGCAGTACTAAGTGAACATTTCCTATAAGTCTACCCCTCTGGGAAGGCAGGAAACGCCAGTTGTGATGGACTAGGAGAATAGGATCCGCCAACTCCAGTGATAGAGGATGGTCCCACCTATCTGTGGACAACTATTGGGACTCTGGCAGGGTATCTCGGGCCAGGAATGGCTCTCCAGAGAAAGCCAGGGTTCTGAGGTAGCTGTCTCAGTTGCCACACTGGCCAAACTGCCAATTTTGTCAAGGCCCTTGGCCAAAATGACAGCAGCTCTCCTGATCGACTGGATGCTCTCCAAGCCTTGCATTCCATATGCCTAGCCCACAAGCATGGAGGCCGTTGAACCCATCAACCTGTGATTCCAGGTTTAGGTCCCAAGGTACAATATGTGCATTAACTTTTTTTTTTTTTTTTAAACGCAGCTTTATTGGAGTACAGCATATGAAATCCATTACACATTTCCAGCATTCATCCATTACATGGCAAACTTTTACAATTGCTGTGACATTAGGTTGAATTACATCTTCAATCTTGGGTCTTCTGGATCTTGTTTAACATATTAATGAGAGACAAAAAAGAGTTTTAATACAGCTCTTAAAACTGTTTCCACTAACATCCAGGCATACTCTAGTAGGCATCCTGCATACCCATAATCTGTCAAGCATGTGCTGAAAATGAAGGTCTGACCTAAGAGGCATCAGACAGCTGGGCAGAAAACAATGAAAAACATAGAGGATTGTGTATGACCGCTCACACACAACAAGAATATATTTCACTCGAGATGTTTACGTAGTAACTGGAGACCTCAACAGCGCAGCTCGAGACGTCACGTTACCACAGAAACCTTGAGAGTAGAAAAATATCCTTGGAGTGTATGAGCAATTATACACAGTTTTTTAGGCCCCATACACACAGAGACCGATTTTAAAACATCATTAAAAATGTTTTATAACTCGGTCCCTAGCACGGTTGTCAGGGCATCCACATTTATTCTGACAACCGTGCTTGCTTGAGTGGGTTCCCAGGCACCAGCTCAAAGCATTATGGGTTCCAGTTGGGGCTGCAGTGTATGACAGGATACCCATGATTGGGGACTGAAACCGACTGGATAAAAAAGTACACTGTGAGAACGGGAACTTCTTTGCCAGCTCGGCAATGCCAGCAAGGTATTTTCTACCACTGCACTCTTGGAAAAAAATGGCTTTTCTTGGAGGACGGGTTGCCTTAACCAGTGTAACATCACAGTTTTCATATACACTGCTGTTAACATGGATTAAGGCAACCGTGTTTCTCTAAAACTGTGCTAAAGACTACATCGCTAGCAGGGTTTTAGCACAGTTTTAGAACACAGTTGTAACACAGTTTTATCCATGTTAGAGTGTGGATGCAAACAGGGTTCCAGGAGCTTAAAATGGTTTAAGGCAGTTAAACTATTTTAAGCTCCCTAGTGTGTACAGGATCATATAGTGTATGGTCACTCACACATGGAAAGGGTGTCCTTACTTTTACATTTTTTTGCCTCCCAGGACAGCTCTCACTGCTGCGGCCATTCCCCAGGGATTGCAGGTCACCAGACCGTGCATGCATGACCACATTCAAAGTTGTAATGCTGTACTAGCTACCTAGTTAGTGCAGCATAACAAACTAGCTGACGTAGCTAGTGCAGCATAACAATGTTTTTAGAGGGATGGATTTCCATCCCAAACAACATTCGACCATACACTATAATTGTCTTTGCATATTATTTTAAATGGTCTGGAACAGCCCTGTCAGCATGCTCACATTTTCAAACTTGTCAGATGTTAACCTCAGGGAAGCTGTGATCTGCTCCGTGTGGTATATCTCATCCACTCTTTGCAACCAGGTCTCATGAGTGTGGCTGCAGCCACGCCACTGTTAGTTCCTTGCGTGCTGTCAGATGCAATGCTCTAACTAGGTCTTGTGTTTTGTTGTTTCCCAGCTTGGGGATTCTGACCCAGAGCACCACGTGTTTGTGTATTAACTATTTAATTACCCCTTTCTGGCTTGTGATCCCAAGGTACGATATTGCTAATGTAATATTGTAACTGCATGCTGGGCTTGACTTTTAGCCTCTAAATTTACTTCTTTCACTAGATGCTGCTTTTATTTTTGAGTCTGCCACCATGGGGCTGAGAAGAAAGCACGGAGACCATTCAAGGCCACCTGCAGAGCTCACTGCATGAGTAGGATACTGGTGCTCAGGACGCCACAATGAATCACTTTACCATCAGCTTTTTGAAAGTTTGTGAGTACAAATGGACATGCTTTGAGCCACACTTTTCCAGACAGTTTGGAATTAGGACCAAGCCTGCACATTGAGCTTTTGATGTTGCATTTCATAGAAACATAGAATTTGAGTTAAGGACCACTTGGCCCATCCAGGCTGACCATTTCTTCCTATCTATGCTATTAACCTTAGATCGTACCCAATCTATAGCTCTTTTTCCCTCCCTCTCCTCTTCCTTTCCACTATGATTCATTGGTACTTATCGCATGCATTCTTGAACCCCAGCTCTGTTTTCACCCCCACCACCTCCATTGCAAGGCAGTTCTAGGAATCCACCATTCCTTCTGTGAAGAAGTACTTCTTCACATCTCTCCTGAATCTATCCCCCCCCCCGCTTCATAGCACATACCCTTGTTCTTGAGCACCTTTTCTTCTGAAAAATACTCCCCTCCTGTACCTTATTTACCCCATAAGGTATTTAAAGGTCTCCATCATATCCCCCCTCTCCCTCTCCCTTCTCTGCCCCAGGATGTACATACTGCGGTACTTTAGTCTCTCGTCATAGGGCTTTTGTTGCAGACCCTGCACCATTTTATTTGCCCTCCTCTGGTCTGCCTCCACTCTGTCTATGTCCTTCCAGAGATGATCTCCAGTACTGGACATGATACTTCAGGTGGGGTCTTAACAGCGATCTATACAGAAGCAACACTACCTCCCTCTTTCTACTGGTGATACCCTTCCCTATACACCCCAGCATTCCACTCGCTCTCCCTGCTGCCTTATCACAGTTGCCTGGCCACCTTTAGGCCATCCGATATCCCCCCCCCCAAGCCTCTTTCCTGCGTGGTGGTGATCAATACCATTCCACCCATTTTGACTCTTCCCTTGGGTTTCTGTACTCTAAGTGCATTATTTTGCACTTTTTAACATTGAAACCCAGCTCCATATCATTGACCACTCCTCTAGGTTTCTAAGGTCTCTGCTCATCCTTTCATTTCCATTTAATAGTTTATGAATTGGCAGATGCTTTGTAACCGCTTTGTGGATGTTTGATCTCACTGTGACTGTTTTTGTTCCTCTGATAATTGTCCGGATTGCCTGAGGGTTCTGTGTTTTAATAAATATGAGTTTGCAGTTGCTGCTTCCTTTTAACTGTGTCTGTGTCTATCGGTTCCTGGGTTGAAGAAGAAGAGGAAGAATCAACATTTATATAGTTCTTTTCATACACAATGTATACCAAAGCACTTTACAGGCAATGCTAGACTGGTAGTGAAGTGGCTGAATGTGTAGTGGTGGCCATATTGCACATCAACACCCACACGCAGTCTGGACAATTGCATGAACCTTTTTTTTTTTTTTATGGGAAGGGGAATATTGGCCTGCACCACACAGGCTCCCCTCACACACACAGCTACCACTCTTCACAGTATGATCTGAAGGAATGTCTTGGTTTATTTTATTTAGTCTTTGTTGGCTGGGAAAGGAGGATCATTTATGCCTATTTTCAGCCTCTTCCTGGGGAAAGAGGATACAGATGGAAATCAATTAACACTGAACCAGATTATGCTGTTGGTGGTATTTTTTTTAGTAAATGGGGGAAATCTGGCCAGGACACCGAGGAAATTCTCTTACTCTTTTCGAGACATGCCGTGGATCTTTCACGTCCACCTCAACAACCACCAGAACAGGCAGATGGGACCTCAGTTCAACATCTCATCTGAAAGATGGCACCTCAGGAGTGCAGCACCCCCCTCACGCTGCACTACAGTGTCAGTATTGGAATTTAACCCAAGTTCCTGGTGTGGGGATGGAACCTACAGCTTTCTGATCTTCCAGCCTCAGAGGCAAGTGTGCAACCTGCTCAGCCACTGACACAGGTTTAACCGAACATCCTGGCATCGACCAACTTTTGCCTCACTCACAGTGGACCACGGTTACATAGTTATCTGTCTATTTTAGCTGTATAGATGTAGCCTCACTACAAATGGGGCTTACCCGCTTGACTCTAGAACAGGAGCAACTCCAAGACTCACTAGCTGTCACCAACATCTTTGCATTCCCAGCCATGGGACTGAAGTGTGGAGCCAGGGAGTAGCACTAGTAGCTGGTAGGGGAGCTGACTGCAGTCAGACAATCAGAGCCACACACTCAAAAAAGCCACTACCCAAAGCAGAGTGGAGCATGCAGAATACATGTAAATGCTCACTACTCATCCTGAGGGAGGCAGCAGGAACTGGAATTAAAATAATAAAGAAATAATAAATAAAGAAGCCCACGGAGGTCAAAGGACCATGCCTTCTTAGATTCCCCAACCCCCTGTGACTGCACATGGGATCAGGGGTCATCGGACACAGCTTGAGATCACCAGACCAATCCTAAGGCTGCAGGAGAATCACATGTCTCCAGAGAAACAAAAAAATGTGCCCAAGCATCATGGGACATGTATTCCCCAGCCTATTCAGATGCAAATGGATGGCCTATGAGAGGGCAGAACTGAGACAAGGTCTTCTCAACAGCCAATGAGAGAAAGAGAGAGAGAGAGAGAGATAATGTGTGTGTGCATGTATGTGCAGCTGCAGCACAAAGCCAGAGAGCTAAGAGGACTGAGAGGGAGAGAATCTGCGAGAGACAGCACACACTTAGTAGTCGGCTTTGCCAATTCTATACCTAAGGACCTGCATCCTTTCAGGGAAATAAAGAAAAAGCCCCCCATGGGGTTAAGACAATGGCCAAGGACAGACCACAGGGTGATTCACTTTAGCCTGCATCCTGCTGAGAAGCCAGGACACCAAGAGTTGCAAATAGGGGATGCCCCCCAGACAGCTCCTGAGGAGAATGATGCCTAACCAGGAGGCCATGAATAATGACTGTGGCCTTGCCCTGCAACAGGTATCAACAAGTTAAGTAGTTTGTTTAAGACAGACGGATCCTGGGCAGTTTAGCATGACCATAGACTTCATCCCAGAAGGCAGGTGAGAGTTAAGAGACATTTGCTATGCTTTATTTTAAACACCTCAGTGCAGAATTGCTCCAAGAACTTTGGGATTTAATTTATTTCATATTTGGGACTTTGTGTTTTTGTTTATGTTATATCACCCCACCAGCACTTCAGCCAATCTGCATCACCAGCCTACATCGTGCTCACTCACAGGCATGCACACATGGACTGGTGGGAGCTCCCAGAGGGACTACTTACTGGTGCACCAGTGGGTGGGGGAGATTATGGGATGGAGGGGAAAACTGGGATTGTGGGGTGATGGAACCCACACCTATATTTTTTGTGTTACGTATAGCATGAACATAGTATTTGTGACCGCACTTTGTCTTTTCCCTAAAACTCCCTATTATTTGTCCCTGTCCCCTAAATAAACCATGTGTAACCCCTTCCCTACAAATGGGGGTTCCCGAAAACCTTCCTTGGGTGTGCCTAAATGCCCTCTGCCAGGCTGGTGTCCTGTGTTTTAGCTGTTTAAAAAGAAATTGCTTGAGAGTGCCTAATCGCCTCTGCACCTGTCTCTTTAAGAGCTGCCATTAACATGGTGCTTATTTAATCTGGGAAGGAGCTGAGTGTTTCTATGCTCAAGTCCCGCCCGGGCTGCCAGATAATCGCTCCATTCTGCCATCGCTATTTGTGCAAAGGGAGCTCTGTTAGAAGCTGTACTTATTTGCTGATTATCTATTAGCATAGTAATGATGTTGTAGTTTGTCTAACCTGCCTTCTCTGCAGCATGGACAGTTCTGTTTATCACCACCATTTTGGTTTTGGACTGCCAGTCAGCACTAATTGGTGCCTTTGATGACTCTAAAATGGAACCTGTCCCCAGGGGTCTTGTGGGAGCAAATTTCTGTAGGAATTGTAGTTTTTACATTTTGGCACCAAAACAGACCTGGAGGGGGAGCCCTTGCTTTGACAGACAGATGGATTAACCAACCAGAACCTTTTGGACCGAAGGGGAATTCCCAAGCTGCCTGTTGCAGTGAGTCAGTCTGGAGTTAGAGTTTGAAGAGACAGCTTGAGTGATTCAAGCAGTTGCTTTTTTGGCCTGTCTGCCTGCAGTCCCTTGAGAGGGAATCCTTCGAAAGGCTTAGCAGTTGGACTGTATCCAAACTGGAGTGTGACAAAGCCACTGAAGAGTGACCAGATTTGAACCTGAAGAAGACCGAAGATTTGCTGTACGCGATCGGCCTGTCAGGACATCCATTTACCACAGATTTCCCGGTTTTGCTCAGAGACACTGATACTGCGGCCAGACTGCCTTCCGCATTGTGGTATGGTGATTGCTTTACTATAAATATGCTGTGTGCCATTAGTGGGTCGCAATTTGGTTCCCCACTGTGTAAATGTGTCACACTTGCTGGAAGCTGCATCCAGCACTACCAGACTCAAAATCAGAACTGTTCCACCCAGCTTGGGCCTTGCCACCTGGCCCAGCCATCTACTTCAGGCACAGAAAGCATCATCGACAAGAGACTCGCCCGGGGATCAGCCCCTTGCTCAACCATCTCGAACAGGAATTATACCTCGATGATTCATGTGGGCCTTGCTTCTCCTGGCAAACCAGTCATCAACCTGCAGTCTCCATTTCGTCTAGCCTGTGACTCATATTGGGTAGCTTGAGTAACAATCAGGGTAGCTCCCTGCAACAACAGCTAAATCTCAAGTGTTGTCATCTGATTGCATTGTTGTTTTTCCTTTCATGAACTGAGCCTTCTGGCTCCGGATTACAAATTGTGTGTGGTTGTGCATTCCTTTTCTTTTCATCACAGGGCTCCAACCAGCTGCGACGTCAGCCTACCTCGGGCAACGTTCCAGTCTAGCCCGCCTTACTTCCAACTGGGTACCCAGAGCGTGTGACTGTGCAGGGACTAAAAGTGCATGCATAATTGCCTAACTAGATCAGTTTTCGAATCAATCAACCTGATTACACCCCTCCCTCATTCAATTGCCCTGAATAAATCAGATCTAACTTTTTTTTTATTTAATCTGACTGTGGTTCCAGTTTGTACCAAAAGCACTGTACTGTTGTTATTTGCTGTGCCTAACCTTCTTTTACAGGGGGTCTCCAGAGTCGAACTGGCGGAACCAGCCCTGGTGGTAAGTGCAAACAGTGTAGGGAATTGTATGCTGAATAGGGGCTACTGTGAAAGTGTTTGTTGCATATTGTCCAGGGCACTAGAGGGGAAAAAGGGGGTTACAGTGTCCCAGAGGGCTGTACCCAGGTTAGCCTTGTTACTAACAACCCTGTCCTCCGGGTGGAGGCACCTGTTTCAGTACCCAGGCCCATTAACCTGCAACTAGCCACACAGGCAGGGGTCCTAGCCCTTGGGATAGCGCCACCTAGGGGTTACACATGTTATTGGTTAAGCTGCATTTAGCGTTTCCTCTGCATTTAGTGCATGTGTAACAGTTATTCTGTTTTACAGTAATAAAGTATAGCAACTGATAAGTAAGCAGTAATATTTAACAGCGTGGGCAGTATTGGGATATACCTGACTGCCCAGGGGCATAATGAGGCCCGACACTGCAGGCGGAGGACCTTATAGCCCCTGGTAGGTCCAAAATAGCCCAGTACCACCCACCCTGGAGGGTATTACTGCACTTAGAAAATGGGTTACATGTGGCATTTTTATGTTGGAGTTAAGAAATAAATATGTAAAAAAAAAAAGTACAATTGTTTTTTTTTTTTTGGGGGGGTTAAAGTAATTCCTCTGCTGGTACAGTTGCCAGTAGAGGGTACCTCAGTGTTTCAGAATTCCTTCCTTCCAGACAGTAACCTCCCTCCTCTTGTTCAGCTGTAACTCCCCCCCACCGATGCTCCATTTTTTATTTAGATAATAGATGTGTGCTTTGGGTCCAGTTTGACTGCATCGATATCAGGCAGTGATGCCACTGTCAGCATCACAGTTGGGAGTGCAGTGTAGCCCGCTAAGAAATTTTACTTGCATTAAAACAGAAACAAGTCTTATGAGGTCCATGACTTGGGCAAGGGTAATGTAGAAAATTTGTTTTTCTGTAGAGTCCTTTTAAGTACCTTCATCCTCCAGCGCAAATCCCTCTACCCTTCACGTGGCCTTCACAACAGTAAGCGGTCATGGTAGGCACAGAACAGCTGACAGGGGAGTGTGAAACACAGAGTGGATGCATGGGTCAGCCCAAAAAAAAAACTGTATTACGAATGTTTTCTGCTTCCATCTCTCACCCGGGTCTGCTCTTGAACATACCAGGTCTGTAACTTCAGAGCACAACGGCCCACAGTTACTTGTCACGTGCAGTGGATAGGCGATCAGCTCCCTTCTGTTATTTTTTTAAAACTTACAGCTCCTGATCCCATTCTGACAGCAAAATAGATAATTCACAGCACAGCACCTAACAGAGTGCTTCACGCATACTAAAGAGTGGATTGTTTCTTTTGTTTTTAAATTAACAGCACTCAGCTTTCATATGATGGAGTAGTAGTTGTGGTTAGACAGAATGCAGTGTCTGTGTAGTCAGACTAACAATGGCTTGCATGACAGGGATCAATCAGCAGCAGTATAGCTAGGACAGGAAAGTAGTGTTTTTTTTAACTGTAACAAGAAATAAGTTGCGCAGGGGTGAACGTGCTGTTCTTCTCTGCCAGTTGGAGCATTGGGGGGTGCTGTATCCCTCATTAAGAAAAAGAAAAATATGGCAGCATTTTGAAATTAAAACTTCTATCAGTGGCCGGCCCACTGGTGCAGTGGTAGCGCTACTGCTTGCAACGCTGGCAGCTCGGGTTCGGTAGTGAGTTTGGGTTGCTAGAGGGCCGGCCAGGGAGAGAAGGATTAAGCGCCCAATGGGCCGCACTCCTTCTCCGGGAGGGGTGGGCTGCAGCCCTTGCTGCAATACCGCCACCTGGGTGATCACAGGTGGAGGTGCAATGGAGGCTGCAGAATACGAGGGACGGGTGGGCGTTGGCCGAGGACCTGAATGAGGGCACATCTTAGCGTGCCCCATCTCATTGGCCCTCCCTGAGTGCAGATTTCCACAGGGCAGAAAACCAGGAAAATGCCCCACGTCTGGGCTAGGTGAAGGGCTCCCGCATCAGCAACCATGGGATCCAGGAGGCTGCCTCAGATGCATGTTCCCTTGAGGATTCAGGGGAAGAGGGGGACTCCTTTACCTCACCGGGGCATTATCGGTGGTTAACTTGCGAAGTATGGGAGTTGGGCACTAATGGGAGACAAGCCCCCGGTCCCAGAGGCAGCCTGTAAGGCGCGTGGAGACCCGGACAGAGGTCCAGATGTGGGAAGAGGGGCTTAAAGAGTAAGTAAAAAAAAAAAATTCTATTGGCACAGCAATATTAGAACATAATCAGACAGCCAGAGACTGGGACTCATTATTTCCCAGTCTCTGTTGCCTGATAATGACTCGCTAGTTGGTGCTCTTACCAATGAGAATCAAGAGTTCTGCTTACCCATTTTCTAATTGTGTGGTATATACTATGGGACATATAGGGTCATATAATTTCCTGGTCCAATTTAAGGCACTGTTCACTTGTAATGCAAAAAATGCAAGTTTTCATTCACCATAGTTTTTCTAAAAATAATGAAAAAGGAAAAAAAAGACTGTCATGTTATTTTGCTTTGCCTTTGTAAAATTTCTGTTCTTATCTATACTGAAGGGATACATGTATTTTTGTTTAAATGGAAGTTATTCTAGTGTCTACAAAACTGTGCCTAATTTGGAGTCATCTTTAACTTTAAGAACACCAGAAGGATAATTGACACTGATTAATGTGCAAAAAAAATGCATCGCATATGTTAAGTCGATGAAAGTTTTACAGACACGAGTCCCCCTCTAGCAGTCTTGTTACGAAATTAATGTATGGAAACACTGCAGTTTTAAGAGGAAAGTTTTCAAAACATGCAGTTCATTTTATGTATTAATCTCATCTTGTGAAATACAGGAGCCTTTTTATTGTCACAAACGCGTGACTTTAAAGCATCTGATAATATTGTATTAGGAGGAAACTCTTATATTGTCTACAAGTATGAGACATTCTATGAATGATGACAGATTTCAAATTCCATCTTGCAAAGTTTGATGAAACAACCTTATCAAAAGTTTATATCTGGAATTTAAGCAAAATTCAATGGGGTTGTCTTTCAGTCTAATGACTATCTAATGACTAGGGTGTGCATGGGCAGGGTTGCAGATCCGTGTTGGCCTGGTTTAGCAAACCACGCTACACAAATAGGATGTTACCTACAGTAACATCTGTCGCTTGGCCCTTGCATCCCCCACCCACCTGACTCATCACTGCAAGTTATATTCCACTATGGTCTGGCTGTCCCCTGCTGCCTCACACTCCTACACCCTAGGATACTTTCTGTACAAGCTTCTTAGGTCATCCACCCCAGCCACTCCTATCTCACTACTGCACAGGGCCTGCCCCACCTGCTCACTCTAATCAGCAGACGCAACCTCCTTAATTGTTCCAAAACACTACCAAAATGGGCAACCAAGCATTCTCCTCCTCTGCTGCAAAGCTGTGGAACTCCTTCCCTACCAACATTCACAACTACCAACCTTTTCATACTTCAAAACAGCTCTGAAGGCTCACCTACTATCCATGTTTCTAAACTCTCCGCTACTTTTTTGTGGTTAATTTACTCAGTTCATCCCCTTCATTCCTAGCTAATTCGACTACAATATTTTAATCCATTTTTACTGTTCTGTGCTATTGATGCCACACTATAACAGTTGATGATAATGCACTTGTTGTCACTGATCGTTTACCCTGCTTTTCTCAGTTTACTGTTGATTAAACAATAAGGCATAACAGGGTGTGTGTTATTGTGTAATAGCATCGTGCCTCGGGTGACTCACACATAGGGCTACAGGTCGAGTGCATTCAGCACCTGAGAAGTGACGTTTTTACACATTATACAATGGGAAGCGAGAATCCTGGTCCCTGATTGGTCAGACTGGGATAGGACCCGGGATGTTATAACAGCATAACATCCTGACACTAGTCCCAGTACAGTCATGACCACATGAAAAGTTTAAAAAAAAAATCCACCTGCAGCTGTCCTTTGCTTCCCACTCTTACTGAAAGTGAAAGCCGTGTTGCCAATCATCTTCACAGTACTTAAGGCACAGCTCTTACACATTTTTTCTTTCTATTACTTAAAAAAAAAAAAAACTGAAATGAAAGCCGTCTTTGGTATCGGATTCACAGCAGTCTCCCACTCCTTCCCCAGTGCCCATCTCACCAATACCATGCTCCACCCTTGGCTTCACTTCCTGCTTCTTCCATTACTAATTTTCACACAGTGATGGACTTTAACTGTTCTCCTAGTTTTATTTTAAATAAATAAACAAACAAACGGTAAAACAGCACGCAATCCCAATGAAGAAGGAGCTGAACAAGCAAGTGAGCTATGGCACCTTTCAACAGTCAGCATGCGCCCACTGTACTAATGCTTGCTCACCATTCAGCTCGTCTTCCTTCTCCATGTCTTTTTTTTTTAATATATACGGAGCAATAGCAGGAGAAAAACATTAAACTAAAAAAAACACCAAGATGGTCAGCGAGGGGGGGAGCAACTATTAGACACCTACAATAGATAGACACAGAATAACAGCTCCACCTGCTGTACAAACAGTATAATGCACTACTTTTCAAACCAATATCCTTCCACAATAAAAAAAAAACTACAAAAATACAATTAAAACAATATTTTGTTAACTATTTTTCTAATGTAAATGAGACATTTTATAGTAGGCATAATGCCTTCCAGGGTGGGTGTTATGCTGGGATAACATCCCTTCTCAGGTGTTGGATGCCCTCGGCCCCAACCACTCAAGGTGGGATGTTATCAAAACATAACATCCACCTTGTCCGGTATTATTCCTTTACTAACACACATCCCTAGAATGCCTTATTGCTATTATACAATTGCTCTTTTTTTAACCAAGAAAAAGGATTTAAAACAATGTTTTGAATAGATTTTTTCTCCTAGTTCTGTGATGTGCAAGTATATGTTTTAAAAAAAGTCCACAATTTATTCTTTACCCACTAGGTGGTGCTGCTGCCACATGCTGCCTTATTTCTCAGTCTCACCAGCTCTCATGGTGTGTGCTCTGTCAGTTTCCAAAACTCTCTGTTTATTACGTTCCCTCCCTCCTACACCGTCTACCTATACCTTTCAGAGGCCAATATCTCCTGGTATATGCAGAGCTGGTGGGTCAGCTTAAACCCCATGCCTTTTTTTAACTGTGGCTCTCAACAGTGAAAAGCACAGGGCTGAACCATCCTTGAGCTTGCAGGATCATGCAACTGAAAGCTGGTGTTTCGAATTTCTTATGGAAACACCTGAATGAGGTGAGCTGATAGTGATTTTTTTTCTTTATTGTTTTTTAAAATAAATAAAAGAAGCCAACGTGGAGAGGGGGGACAGAGTGACAGTGCTGATGCAGAAGCAAAGCACGGTTCCTTGACGAGCTGAAGAACAGCAGTATAGCATTGACATGCAACATGAGTTTTAAACAGCAGTTAATGGTAAAGCTCAGCAGTATAAAACTGTTTTTTTTTTGGAGGGGGAGCCTTTGACATGGTAGGAGAGAGGTTTTGGTATACAGTACGAGCAGGAATCTGACAGGTTTCCAGATGTACTGGTGCACTGAAGGGGTACAGTGCTTTTTTTTTCTTTCCTGAGTTCGTCTTGATGCCAGACCTTCATACATTGATGTTTAGCTCTGACAACATCACTGGTGAAAGTGGGCACTGGCCAATCAGAGAGCAAGAAATGTTCTTGCCATTGTAGAATTGTTGATTACTGGTCTGATTACTTGTCTTGTATTCCCCTGAGTCATGCCTGAAAATAGGCATTCAGTTGTCTAGTGTTCTTCCCCAAGTACAAAAACACAAATAAATAAATAAATAGATCAGGCAGGCCAGAATCAGGACACAGCCATTTTGACCCATTAACTGACCCACCCACTGCTGCATACTATGGCCATTATAGACAAAAATTATTGTCTAATGCTGCAGGCTTCAGGGCAGGGAAGACGGCAGGGCACTAGGGCCCTACGGAATCCTCCATTCAACTGAGATTCACATCACAAGACTTAGCATGACACGAGTTAGCAGCTGGTCTGCAGAGAGGAGGACAACTGCAAAGAGAGAGGGCCCAATTTTCAAAGATTGAGGTAGAGCTTACGTCAAGCCCTGCATTAACCTCATTGTTTGGTGCAACTGTGCCAAAGTCCTTTGACACGACTGTGCCAGTGTTAGTACACTGGGCACAGTTGCAACAGCTTCCACACTTTCCAACAGCTTGCACAAAATATTTGCCCACTAACGAGAGTTTCTGCTGTCGCTTGACTTTATAATTGCTGCTGCTATTGTTTGACTTTTTACTGCTGACTCCATGTTAATCTGCTTTTAATTAACTTTGCTGCTGCTGCGTAGTCTATGGATAAGCTGTTGTACCACTGACTTGAACTGTGTTGCAGTTGTGGAAATTGCATCTGAGTACTTTAATGCAGCTCTTCTGACACTGCTTGCTCCCCCTGATTACTGATCCCACCTGTGTTGCCTGGCAACCGTATACTTTTGCCTCTCGCCTCATGTGCTGCTAAACCACACCCCCACCCCTGATTGGTGGTGGCAGCCCAGTCTAGTTGGAGTTGAGGAGTTAAAATCTGGGTTCTGTATAAACACGGTGACATCTATAGCGGTAGCCACTGTGGCTAAGTGCGGCAAAGTGCACTGGAGTCTGAAGGAGTGTGGCAGACTCCGTCATTTCACCTTGTACTGTGTAACAGTGTGGGTGCAGGAAGCAGAAAGTTCACCTACTGCTGCTTGAGCCCTGGATGTGCTGAAATTATCTAAAGCAACCTGCCAAGGATCCAAAAGGTCATGGGTTATCTAAGCTGCTCAAGTGCTGTAATTGCTCTGTAAGACTGCTAATACAATTGTTCTGTGTGCTGCCATGATCTGAGTCTAGTGGGATACAAGTCCTGCCCACTAACGAGAGTTTCTGCTGCTGCTTGACTTTATAATTGCTGCTGCTGTTGTTTGACTTTTTACTGCCTCTGTGTTACTCTGCTTTTAATGACCTTTACCGCTGCTGCATGGCCTATGGATAAGCTGTTGTACCACTGGCTTGAGCTGTGTTGCAGTTATGGAAATTGCACTGTAGTACTTTATTGCAGCTCTCCTGACACTGCTTGCTCCCCCTGATTACTGATCCCACCTGTGTTGCTTGGTAGCTTTACACTTTTACCTCTCACCTTGTGTGCTGCTAAACTGCACCCCAACCCCCTGATTGGTGGTGGCAGCCCAGTCTGGTTGGGGTTGAGGATTTAAAATCTGGGTGCTGCATAGATGCGGCAGCATCTGTAGTGGTGGCCAGTGCAGCTAAGTGCAGCAAAGTGCCCTGGAGTCCAAGGGAGCCAAGGGGCTAAGGCAAAAGGCTCTGTTGAAATCAACCAGGTTGTTATTGTATTGTAAAAATGGCCACCAGTAGTAACCTTTTTAGGGTACATGTTATTGTGGTATTATTATTATATAGTTTGAATTATATTAGTTTGCATGCTGTGATGTCTGGGGAAGGGGGTGAGTTTACACTGATGTATTATTCTATGTCAAATTTAATAAGGGGTGATTGTTTAATAATAGACCCAATGAGTATGATGTACTATGAAAGGAATTCAGTTAGCCATTGTGGTGTTTATTTTTTTCCAACATCCAGATCTTAAGACTTGAGAGGGGTGGGCAAAATGGGGTTAGTTTCAAGAATATTAGTTCTGGGATACCTATTGGTTTTAGCAGGAGATATCGAGCTGAACCCGGGACCTTGGAATGCTAGCTGCTGATATAGGTTTGGTAATACACCTTGGCATGCTTCTCATGGTTTAAAATGTATGCATTTAGGTGTTAGACGTTTGCTCCCTAAAGTGGATGAAGTACAATGTCTTTCCCTTACCTATAATCCTGATTTAATTGTTTTATCTATATTCTGGCTTAAACCAGCTGTTTCTGATCATTTGTGTAAGATTCCCGGACATAACATTTTAAGAGCAGATAGGCCAGGAAAAAAGAAAGATGGGGGAGTTGCTGTGTATTTTAAGAGGCCCTTGAGCTTGTTATTTTGAGCAGTAGTAATGATTGCGATAGTTTAAATAATTGCTTATCAAAATTGTTCTGGGTAGTAGAAAACATCTAAATATTGGATACCTTTATAATCCTCCACAATGTGGTTTGAATGGTTTAAGAGTAGTCCTGGTAAAGAATACTGGCACTTATTCAGATACAGATTTCATTTTGTTAGGGGATGTGAATGTGAACTAGTTAGATTCGGATGTTCTTGGTTTAGAAACCTTATTAAAATCCTATAATTTGGTGCAATTAATTTCTGATCCAATTAGATTAAATCCACAAACCGGAAAGCATTCTATTATTGATTGGGTTATCACAAATCAGGTTCAAATATTGTCTTCTGCTGGTATGTTTTCTGATTCCACCAATGATCATCAGGTTATTTATTATGTGTTAAATTTCAAACAACCAAATGTTCCCTCTCATTTTATTTAGTATCATAACTTTAAGAAAGTAGATTTAACAGCTCTCCAGTTGCAATTATCACAAATTGACTGGTCTTATTTAGAGTCCACTCCAGATCCAGATTGTGCACTTGATTACTTTTACAGTCAATTGACTCCTATTCAAGATAATTGCTTTCCTTTACGTAAGTTGACAGTTCATGGGATCTATAATAGATGGTTTTCTTCTAACTTCAAAGATTGGATTAAAGCAAGAGATTTAGCTAGAGTAAAATATAAGCAGTCCCCCTCTCGTGATTTATTAGATAGGTATCGCTTTTTATGAAATAAGGTGAGCTCTTTGATTAAGGAAGCAAAAAACAATTATCATAAAAAACAATTGGATGGGAATTTGTCAGATCCTAAGTTGTTTTGGGATTCAGTAAATCAGTTAATTTTTCCTAAAGAAAATCATACAATTCAGAAACTGAATAACCCAAATGGGATTGTTACTAACCCTGTTGATATTGCTAATTTGCTGGGTACAAAGTTTTCTGACTTATCTAGCTATAGTTCTGGTATTTCAAAACAGTCTGTCAGTACTCCAGATCTGGGATCTGCATCTAGCAATAAGCCTACTTTTTGTTTTCACAAGGTTACTAGGAATAATGGTATTCAAATTACTTTCCACTATTCCTAACAGATATAGTGATTGTGGTGGGGGTCTGGACGGGCATTTTTTAAGATTAATTGTTCCTTCAATTGTGGATCTTCTATGTTCTATTTTCAATTTATGTTTAATTACCAGTTCTTTTCCATCATCTTGGAAGTGTGTGAGGGTAGTCCCTGTGCCAAAGAAATCTAAAGCAGAATCGGTGGATGATTTTAGACCAATCTCTGTCTTGAATCCCTGAAGTAAGATCCTGGAAAAAATAGTTGCAAACCAAATTTCTGTTTATCTTGAGTCCCATAACATTCTATGTCCATAGCAAAATGGTTTTCGAAAGAACCATGGAACTGAGACAGTCTTGGTCAGGTTCACGAATGCCACCCTCAGGGGCTTTGATGAAGGTTTCATGATGGGGGCGGTGTTCATGGACATGACCAAGGTTTTTGATCTTATTGATCATTCTTTGTTATGCACTAGATTGGCTGACCTGAGTTTTTCTAATAATGTGGTTTCATGGTTTCAAGACTATTTATTAAACAGGACTCAACTTGTTAAAGTTGGGACTGCAGTTTCTCCCATTTATTCAATTGATTCAGGGGTGCCGCAGGGCTATATTTTGGGCCCATTGTTATTTTCACTTTTTGTGAATCAATAGCCTTCCATCTGTCATTCCTGTAGTAGTTTGTTGTATGCGGACAATTTGATTACAGTATTTTTTTCGCAAGCTAAAACAGTGTCAAATATAACTCTTTTCTTGAATCAGGATTTTGCTGTCTTTTGTAATTGGCTCATTTCTAATTCACTAATTTTAAATAAAAAAAAAGTTATGTTATTTGGACCCCCTTCACTTTTGAAAGATAATCCTAGTTAATTTCTGATGACAGAAATCTGTGCTTGAGCAAGTCTATGATTTTAAATACTTGGGAGTTCTGTTAGATCTAAGTTGGACCTTCTCTTCTCAGGTTAAGGCAGTCTGTAGATTAGTAAACTGTAAACTGGGTGTTCTTTATAAACTTAAGGAAAAAATGTTCAATCGAAACAAGAACAGCTATTGCCACAGGAATTTTGTTGCCCCACCTTGACTATTGTACTGGTTTATATTTTAATTTAGTTGTAAAAGAAAACAAGGCCCTTTTGATTGCTTACAATGATCGGGCCAGGAACCCCTCAGTTTTCTAACCATAACGGTGGTTTGAAAATCCTCTGTGTGCTACAGCTAGTAAAAGCTGATCTCCAAGTGGCTCACACTATCTCCTGCTGATCACTTCTCTAGCTACTGTATTCCCTCTGTCTCTCTAGTTTGGTTTTGTTTTGTTTGTTTTTTAGTGTCCAGTTTCCCATTAGCAGATTATAGAGATCTGCCACTAGAGGGACCTTAGTTTTTTTGTGTTTTTTGGGGGGGTTTTTTTGCAGCGTGACTGAAGTAGGAGGATCTTTCATTGTTAACTATACGCCCTCCTTAATTGCTCTTCACTGCCCATATTCCTTTGGCACTGTGGTGCTTATTATTACTAGTATATGTATGAATTTCTAGCCTGTTAGCTGGAAATTGTACCATTTCACTGCATGTATTGTTTAGATTTGCTAAAGATTCATAGGCTATAATGTTTGCTAGAGTTTCAAAACATACTTCTCAGTCCTAACTGCCTGCCGGTGGCTGCCACAAAGTGCTTTTCCCTCTGCTCTAACCTCTGACTGCTTCTAAGCTTCTATTGCTCACCCTGCCTGAGCCTGTGCTCACTCTGACCCTTCTCAACTAATCAGGCCTCTGCCTCTTGAAAAGCAGTTCTGATTTACACCCAGCCCCTTTCACAGCCCCTCCCTGCTCTCTCTAACTGACCTCACACTCTCATTTGCCTAATCCCCTATTGTCTTTCTGGCTCCAGTCCCCTGCTTGCTGGCTGGCAGCCACCAGCCCCCGTCCAGCTACTTGATTCCTTCTCTTACTTAAACCCAACTTTTCCCTTCCGTTCCAGACTCCCATAGGCCCGCATTGGGTGCTACTGCAGTGTGACTACACTCTGCTTCTACCACTGGAAGACTCAGAACCTGCCCACCCAGGACACCGCATGGCTGCATCTGCTACTGCCACTGCTGCCTCTCCATCTCCCAAGAAAGCCCTGACTTGGCTCTCCCCCACACATATAGTTCCCACCCATCCCCCAGTTGTCCATTCTATCTCAACACTTACTTATATAGTGTGCACTGACCACATGACATACTGATATTAACTAAATGCCTAAATTCCCATTGGCTCCTTATACACTGCTGACACTAGAGGGAGTTTGCCCTCCTGTTATCACAGATGTCTACGTGTTCACTCCTATTGATTTCAGAACCAACTACTATCCAGAATACTCTACCCTGAACTAACCCATTCTGACTCCACAGCCATTGCAACTATGTCCCACTTGACACTTGGAACTGTAGTGGGCATCTTCCTACTTGCTGTAATATCACTCGCAGGCACCTCCGGCAGACTGTTCCCGCAATCTGCACAGCCCAACTTCAAGATGACAGTGCTAAACGTATAAGGCACCATCCCATCATGTAACAAATGTGGCTTCACCATGCACAGGGATTATATACCATGGACCCAAGATCCCCAGCTAAAGGACCCCTCCCTGGTGGCCTCTTTTCCAGGTTTTGTGATGCACTTTAGCACCATGAAATTGCCAGTACCCAGCAAGAGAAAAAGGGGTCAGAATAACAAGCTCTTATTAAACCATTTCACCAGCCTGGTGCTGCTCCTTCTCCTGCTCTCAGGAAATGTGCACCCGAATCCAGGCCCACCACCACATAGTGTAAACCACTCCCACTACACAGCAGGACTCACTCTTGCCTCCATAAATATCTGCAGTTTACTCCCAAAGATAGACAGCTTGAAAGTATGGGTTGTAACGTAATTAACTCACTACTAGTTATAATCATATCTAGGATATAAATATGATTATTTGAATGTCTGCTTAGGGAATGGCAGCCAGCAGCTTTTAGAGGGGCCTGATCTTTTGACCCCAAAGACCCTGTCTCACTGAAAACAATTGACTATAGTAACACTGAACCAGTGAATGAGTTAATTACGAGGCTTCCTTTGATGTCTCCTGTCAAACCTGTGTTAGCTGTTATATAACACATTGTAAACTAACCCTCCTACTTTGAAGCACAGGGACAAAGTATGGATTTTATGACCTTTGAGGAAAAGGCCATTTTTAACCGATTCCTGTTAGCTTTCACACCTGTAAGAGAAATGTTTTGTCAGGATGTTTTCTGAACATCAAAGGTGAATGCTGTGATCAAAGAGACTGTCATATTTAAATATTGCTATCTTGCAGATTTCCAGCCAGCAGTAAAATGGCATCCTTCTGGATATACTTGGACAGGTTACAAATTAATTACAGGCTAACAGTGACCTCATGAGCTGTGACCTCATAGGACAGGAAGGACATGCTGGATTATTATCACTACTCTGGCTGAAAGGAGTGGGGACGCTTCTTTTCTGGACACCTAAAGAAACACATACAGTGTGTGTCTGAACTAAAAAGGGACTTCTGTCAAAATAGCTACCATCAAACTGGAACTAAGTTAGACTTAGAATTTGAGCAACAGGCATTTTGTTTCTGTAATTTCCAATTTATTTTTGACTATAAGTATTTATGTTATATGTTTTGCATGGATTTACTGTTTTATTTTATTCCAGTAAACATTTTGATTTTCTTAATCCTGCTTGAGACTTTTCTTTTGCATGTAGAGGCTGAAACAATATTGGGTAAATCAGACAAAAACTGTTAAGGACTTAAAAGTGTGTTACTATTTTGCTAATGTAAGAATATACCTAGGTCTCAAATTGAGTCAAAAGGGTAGAATTTTGAACCAGGCTGGGTGTCCGCTAGATGAAGTACTGCACTGCACCCCTCGAAGAGAGTGTGATATCTGAGCCTGTTAACTGGGTGTGCTAACGATAAAGGGTTGATATTTGACCCCAGGGCTCGAGACATGTAGGTGATTTGGGCCCAAAACAGACAGGACGGCTATCCTGTTTGTCTCCTGTTCACATATTGCACTTCAAGGTTTGGCACTGTGGGACCAGAGGGCCTGACCTGCAAAGTGCATTTGTGACATGGGTCACTCGGCATAACCTGGATGTACTCTGTATAGTAGAGTCTTGGTTCTCCCCCAAAGTACCAGACTCTGCTATCACACTGCCTGGATACACCCTATTCAGACAGGACAGACTCTCACAGAGAAGTGTGGGCTGTGTCCTATACATTAGGGATCCCCTTCAAGGTTACATACTTACCACACCCACCAGTGCCGACAACATCCAAGTTCTGACCGTAAAACTTCTGCAGGGACCCCATAACAGGACACTGATGGTTCTCTCTGTCTACATCCCACCTAAACTAACTGTGGCTGGCACCAGTGACCTGATGGACCATGAGGGCACCCTGAGCCTAAACACAGAAATCGTGATGCCAGGAGATTTCAATATCAACTGGCTCTCCCCTTTTGCTGCCTCAATCAAGGACGCCTTATCTGTGGTCTACTTCTCTCAAATAGTCGAGACAGCAACCAGAGTTAACTACAATACTGGAACCAGCACCATCCTGGCATGGGTTCTCACCAATCAACCTGCCCACATCACCAGTACTGCTGTTCTCCCTGATACACTGAGTGACCACTCCCCTGTCACCTGTACTTGGCCCTACAACTACTGCAAGCCACCTCCCAGAATGATTACAAACTGTGTTTTACTAAAAGGTCACCTTGCACTGCTAAATGCAGAGCTTCAGGGAATCAACTGGACTGACCTCAATGAGGCCACTGCTGCAGACACAGCCCTTGACCACTTCATAAACACATTCAACACCATTTGTGACAAGCATACCCTGGTAAAGACAAGGAAAAGAAAAGGGCATTGCAATCCCTGGACCACCCCGGACCTACTGGATCAGCTCAGTGACAGAGATCTCCTGTGGCAAATCATGAGCATGCATGGTACCACCACTAACATTCAAAGGTACAACCAAGCCTGAAATAAGTGCATAAAAGCCATCCAACATGCCACAAGTGCATTCTACAAGGAAGCCCTCTCCAGCTCCTAGAACAACAGCAAGTTGTTCTGGGATAATCTCAATGGCATAACCATCAAAGAACCCCAAAATGCCCCATCAATGCTCATGGTTGACAGCGCACTATCCTTGGACCAACACACGTAATGATGCATTCACAAACCTCATCAGTGTACTACCAGCAGACTACTTTAATCCCGGCTGACCCTAACACAGGCCAGCAACCACCCTCCTACAGACTGCTCTTCCATTTCAAGGTAATCTCAGAATCTGAAGCAAGAAAGTACCTCAGGTGAGCTCTGGGAAAATCAAGACACAGCAGAGATGCCCTGGACCTTAAGTTCTTCAGCATGGCACTGAAGGACGTCCTCGGCCCTCTCACTGAGATTATCAACCTCTCCCTCTGCCACTCCAAGTTCCCCCTGTGATGGAAATCAGCATCAGTAACCCCTGTGCACAAAGGAGGTGATTGGATTCTACACAACAACTACAGACCTATCACCATACTGCCCGCCCCACCAAAGCTCTAGAGTGGATTGTAGCAGATCAGCTTGTCGAGTATCTGAACCAGTACCAACTCCTCTGTCCTGGACAACATGGCTTTCGACTAGGTCACAGTACCATCACAGCATTACTGGAATTCACAGGTTACATCCACCAGTCCCTAGACCAAGGTCTTCTGGTAGGAGCAACATTTATTGACCTATCAAAAGCTTTTGAAACGGTGCACAATTAGCTCTTTCTGAATCAGTAGTCTGCTATTGGGCTCTCTCCAGAATCTGTTTGAAGGTTCAACAGCTACAGTACCTTCACAACCAATCACAAAAGGTCAGGCTAGGATACACCACCTCTGTTAGCAGACCTGTCCACTCTGAGGTCCCACAGTGGTCAATTCTAGGGGCCCCTACTATTTAGTCTTTTCCTAAACCAACGGCTGGCCTCCTGTCCAATCTGGATGCTCCTTTGCACAGACAATGTGGTTATCTTTACCAGAAACCCCCATCTGGTACAACTAACAGCAGAACTCCAAAGGGGATTCTCATCCGCAGAGAAATAGCTTAAGGAGCATAGACTAATTATGAACTGTAAAAAACAAAGACATTGTTGTACTCCAGCACCCAAAGTAAGTTCAATGCATTAACCCTTGTGATAAGAAATGAAAGTGGTGATGCCTTGGAGCACATCCAGTTTTTCAGATACCTGGGTATCACAATAGACTTCACTCTGTCTTATGTCCAACACACTGATAACTCTGCAAAGGCTATCAATACAAGAATGGGGATTATTTACCACCACAAGCACTGCTTAACCTATGAAGCATTGAATCTGGCCATCAGCAACTCAACAGTCTCCCTTGTCGATTATGAACTGGCTATCTATGGATTGGCAACCAACACCACCCTACAATGCATTTCCATCATGCTTAATAAGGTGAGTCGCCTTCTCACAGATGCAGCAAGACTCACACACACCTGTGACCTCTACTCATAGGCCTGTTGGCTCCAACTAAAGGAAAGAATAAGATACCAATCATGCCTCCTTGCCAAGAAATGCTTTCTCAATCTACTACCGGCAGGGGTCTAGAAACTCCTAGCCATGCACTCAAGCTCCTGTTTCACAAGGAACTCTGACACCCAGATCTGCAAAATTCCTAGACTCCGCACTGCCTTGGCACAATGGCGCATTCTGCAACTGTGCTCCTCACTGGACCAATATCTTACCACCTGACATTTCCAGTGCTGCAACTATTGGTGTTTTCAAATACAAACTATGACAGCACGTTAGCTCAACCAGCAGCTGTGGCTACATCCACTAACACTCCTCCAGTGCTTCAAGGGCACCCTAGCACTCTTATCTCACATCTAACCTACTCATCTGATGTGACCTATCCTTAGTACTTCAGGTCACCACCCTACCTCACAACCTTTGCCACCTCTACCCCATCCATTCTGTATACTCCCTCCACTCCCTACCCACCCTCTAGCACCCTTACCACTATCCTCCTACTATCATCTCCTCTCATTCAACCCAGTGGGGTGCCCTAACTTTGACTCAGGCAAATTACTTGATGCCTATGATCTTTAATTTGGTGTGTTCATTATAGGAACTCTGTCTAAAAATGTACTACTGTATTACTGTATCTTACTGTTACCCTGTCTAAAACATGTACTACTGTTTTTTATGTACCTTTGTCCTTGTAACTGACGTGGAACCCATAAATGAGCAATCACCCACAGGTGTAATCCATGAACTCAATAAATAAAAATAAAAATACAACATTTATCTGTTCATTTCTTATTTTCCGTCTTGAACCCATCATTGTTTGTTGTATTCTAAATTGGAATGGCTATCGTTCAATGCAAGGTTGGTTTATTTTTTTTGGATGCTTAATCTATAAATCTGTGTTTCCTACAAGTTTATATCCACTTAGCAATTTGGTTCTAATTAGAGATACTTAACATAGAAACATAGAAACATAGAATTTGATGGCAGATAAGGACCGCTTGGCCCACCTAGTCTGCCCATTTTCCTACCTAACAGATAAGCTGCAGATCCTAGTTAACCAACAGCTTACTTCCTCTTACCCACCCCTAGGACTGCCTTGTGCCTGTCCCATGCATTCTTGAAGTCCCCCACTGTTCTTGACTCCACAACCTCCTCAGGGAGGCTGTTCCATGCATCCAGAACCCTCTCAGTGAAAAAATACTTTCTCACATTACCCCTGAGCCGTCCCCCTCTATCTTCAAATTGTGCCCCCTTGTTCTTGCACATCTCTTTTTCTGGAAGATGCTACCCTCTTGGACTTTGTTAATTCCCTTGAGGTACTTGAAAGTTTCTATCATGTCCCCTCGCTCCCTTCTTTCCTCAAGAGTATGCATATTAAGCTCCTTTAGTCTTTCTTCGTATGTTTATTTATTTTATTTATTTATTTATTTTATTTAAACAGCAGTTTGGAAAACCTTTGAGCCATAGGCTCATTTACAAAGGTACCTTGTCACAGTAAGACAAACCAAAATACACAGTATAGCAGTACAACACATAAGTATAACAGTAAATTAAGACATAGATACAAACAAGCTGGTACAGGTAGGATGGATGCAAACAATACCAGAGTTATGTACGTCCTTAGCAGCTTAGTAATAAGCTTTGTCATAAGTACTGAGTACTGGCTTTGACTAGTGGCAGTTACAGCATCGGGTGTTAATAAGGTGGTTACGTAAGGAAGTTTTGAAATCACGATATAGTTGGAGCTTCAGAGATGGAGGGGGCAGTGTGTTGAACAGGAGGGGCCCTAAAGCTGAAGGCTCTTTGGCTGTGAGAGGTCCTAGCTCTAGGGATAACAAGAGAGGTTTTCCCAGAGGTCCAGTATGAACTAGTGGGACAGGCGGCGTATGGTGGTGGTCAATCCTGGTGGAAAGCCCAAGGAGGGTCTTTTTGTAAGGGTACAGGTAAGATATTTGAGGCGCTCACGAGATCAAGTACCAGTGCTTTAGCATACAGTAGACAGGTGTGTGTCATCCTAGGTGCTCCAGTAATTAACCTGTAGGCCTTATTCAGAGTAGTCGTGAATTTTGTGAAGTGCGGTCTGATCAGCAGCACCATACACCGGCAGTCCATAGTCCACTAGGGACAGGATGGGAGGTGACTGCAGTGAAGAGCCTCTGGGGGAGGCAGTGTTTATACCGATGTAAGATGCCCAATCAGATATTAGTGGCAGTGGCTAGGGCAGCGATGTGTCCATGGAAGGAGAGGAGGGTCAAAATGGATCCCTAGGTATTTATAGGAGCAAACTTGTTCGGTGGGAATGAGGACCCAGAGTGAATGAGGAGTTTGAAGTTGCAGGACTTGTTTTGGGGATGAGTGAAGAACATGGTTTTTTTTTTAAGATTTATCACCAATCTATGTTCCTTGAACCAGCCCTCGGCTTCAGTGAAGGACTTCTGCAGCGAGTCCTGGAGAGCAATGAGAGTTCGATTTGAGGCAAAGATGACTGCATCATCAGCGTACAATAGAATGTTCCCTAGCAAGGCGTGGAAGGGTGTTAAGGTAAAGGGAGAATAGTAAGGGGCCCAGAATGGAGCCCTGGGAACCCAGAAAGATGGGACAGATGTCTGAGTAGGTCCCATTAATTTTACACGCTGTGAGCAGTCAGAAAGATAACTGGTGCACCAAGAGATAGGCCCAGCAGCAAAACCAGAGAGACTAAGGGCATCAAGAAGGAGGGGTGGGAGACAGTGTCAAGCTTTCGAGAGGTCAATGAAGACAGCACCAGCCAGAGAACCAGTGTCTAAGGAGGGTGGAGAAAGTTGGAGAACTCTAGGAGGGCTGTGTTGGTACTGTGGCCCGCTCGGAAGCCATGCTGCTCAGGACAAAGGACATTGTAGGTGGAGAGGTAGTCAGAGATTTGAGAGGCCACCACTTTTCAAAGGCCTTGGAGAGAGAGAGAATGGAGATCAGTCGATAGTTTCCAGCCACAGTCCTATCACCACCTTTAAAGACAGGGGTGACAGTGGTGACTTTCCAGGCAGTTGAAACCTTCCCAGGCAAGAGAGTGGTTGATGAGGCAGGTGATCGGGGTGAGGACTGTGTCTAAGACCAGCTGTAGGATACACGGATCCAAGGGTGTCACTGCCTGTACTATTACTCTTGAGGGCAGTGACAGGTACCCCTAAGTTCTTGGGCAGAAACACGGCAGAGGAGAAAATAAGGCAGAAGATTTATGGCAGGTGCTGGAGAGAAGGGTCAAAAAAATTTGTAGGGAGGATAGGGCTAAGGTCAGTGAATGAGGTGTTGAGGTGGTTGGCTATGAGGGCTGGGTCTGAGGAGTTCACACCATTAATGTTGATCTGGGTGGGTGGGAGTGTGCACTCCCATTTAACTGTTTAATGTTATCCCAGAAGGTTCTGGGATTCCCCATGAGGGCAGTGAGTGAGGACGGTAGTGCTCAGACTTGGCCTTTCTGATGGCCCAGTGCACTTGTTTCAGGCGGCAGCATATAACTGCCTGTCATTGGGCCAGCCAGTCTCAATGGCATGGTGCCATAGGTTGTCCCTATGTTTGAGCTGGTGGATCAAAGCTGGGGTAACAGGGGCATTCTTCCTTTTAGAGCGGCGGGTCAACACTGGGGCAAAGATATCACAGGCATTATTAAAAGTTTGGGTAAAGAAGGAGAGCTGTGTCGATGTCAGGAGTTGCCTGTATAGGAGACCAGTCAATTTGGGACAGAAGTTCCTTAAGTTTTATCAGTCCACCAGGTATTAGACGCTGCTGGCATGTGGACTGTGCTATGGGTTTGGGGACTGAGGTTGACCAGTGGAATAGAATGGGGCAGTGATCGCTGAGAGAGTCTGGGAGGACTTGTACATTGGGGATCCGATTAGGGCAGTTGGTGAGTACCACATCAAGCAGGGTACTGGAGCCTCTCTTGGGGTTAGTCCTGGTAGGGTGGGTAACTAGTTGCATTAGGTCTATTGCAGAAAAGGAGTCTCGGTTAGAGGAGGAGGAGGGGCTGAGCCAGTTGACATTTAAGTCACCCAAAGAATTTGATCCAGCGGAAAAAGGTAGAGAGTAGGTATTCTGTAAGAGAGGCAATGGCCTCGTTTGGTCCCTGGGGGCACATATGCAGTAGTCAGAAAAGGGGTCCCTTTAAGGGTCAGGGGTTGGTTTCAGCATAGCGCCTGGGCCCTGGGTCAGGGATGGAGTGGGCAGGGCTAGTTAGGGAGAGATTCCTTGACATAAATAAGCAGCATAGCCCGTCTCCCAACATGGTCGGACCGGAAAAGGGTGAAACCAGGAAGGGAGACTAGGGAGTCAGGGGAGGATTTCGACAGCCAAGTCTCAACAAGGGTGATGACATCAGGGTTAATTGATGTGACCAGGCATTGTAGTGAGTCAAACTTTTTTAGGAGGCTACAGATATTCATGGAGACTATGCATAGGTCTGTGGTGCGAGATGGAGAGCTCCTGGGAACCAGGCCAGGGTTTGGATGAATGTTCCCTGACAGGAGTAGTAGCATGACTAACACCCTGGCTGGGAGATGGTGAGAGGTTTTCCTACGATTGACATGAGGAGGGAGGGAGGGAGGCTAAGGGGCAGGGGTGGGCAGGGAGGTACAGGAGGAAAGCAAGAATAAGAAGACACCCAGATGTGCCTGAGGTGAAGAGAAAGCTAGGGGAGGGCAGGGGGACAGGGACACACAGAGGTCTTAAGGGGCAGGAGGGAGGTTCAGGAGTAAGGGTAGGGAGGGTGCCAGGGCACAGTGTGGACTAGCAGATGGGTAAGTGGGTAAGTGCACTGCTAGTGGGGATAGGCACAGAAGAAGCGTGAGCAGGAGCCAATACATTGTGGTGAGCAAGATACCAGGAAGTAGTTCTGTACAGGTAGGAGTAGGAAGTAGTGAGAGCATAGGTCCCTCTAGTGGCCAACAGGTATAACCTGCAAATGGTAAAGAATGGGGAGATAGGTTCTGAGCAACAGGACGTGATATCACGGGATGTGATGTCACGGGTGTATCGCTAAATTGACAGCCGCCCTGGGTGGAGAGGGTGGTTAAGAGAGGGGTAGACGCCGCTAAGCCGTCGGGCTAGCACCCCTCTGCAGGCATCCAGACGAAGAGAAGAGGCTCTCTTTACCTCGAAAGTTATCAGGCTAGAGATTTGGCTTCCTCAGCTACTCAGGTGAGCAGCTTGTTGCTTCAGTTCCTTGATTGTCCCGAGTGCCTAGCTTGGGGGAGGAGCTGCCTCGAAAGTTACCAGGTTGGAGATTTGGCTTCCTCAGCTACTCAGGTGAACAGCTTGTTGCTTCAGTTGCTTGATTATCCCAAGTGCCTAGCTTGGGGGGGGAGCTGCCTCGAAAGTTATCAGGCAGGAGATTTGGCTTCCTCAGCAACTCAGGTGAGCAGCTTGTTGCTTCAGTTGCTTGATTGTCCGGAGTGTCTAGCTTGGGGGGGAGCTGCCTCGAAAGTTAGGCTGGAGATTTGGCTTCCTCAGCTACTCAGGTGAGCAGCTTGTTGCTTCAGTTGCTTGATTGTCCCGAGTGCCTAGCTTGGGGGGGGGAGCTGCCTCGAAAGTTATCAGGCTGGAGATTTGGCATCCTCAGCTACTCAGGTGAGCAGCTTGTTGATTCAGTTGCTTGATTGTCCCGAGTGCCTAGCTTGGGGGAGCTGCCTCAAAGTTATCAGGCTGGAGATTTGGCTTCCTCAGCTACTCAGGTGAGCAGCTTGTTGCTTCAGTTGCTTGATTGTCCCGAGTGCCTAGCTTGGGGTGGGGGGGAGCTGCCTCGAAAGTTATCAGGCTGGAGATTTGGCTTCCTCAGCTACTCAGGTGAGCAGCTTGTTGCTTCAGTTACTTGATTGTCCCGAGTGCCTAGCTTGGGGGGAACTGCCTCGAAAGTTATCAGGCTGGAGATTTGGCTTCCTCAGCTACACAGGTGAGCAGCTTGTTGCTTCAGTTGCTTGATTGTCCCGAGTGCCTAGCTTGGTGGGGGGAGCTCCCTCGAAAGTTATCAGGCTGGAGATTTAGCTTCCTCAGCTACTCAGGTGAGCAGCATGTTGCTTCAGTTGCTTGATTGTCCCGAGTGCCTAGCATGGGGGGGAGCTGCCTCGAAAGTTATCAGGCTGGAGATTTGGCTTCCTCAGCTACTCAGGTGAGCAGCTTGTTGCTTCAGTTGCTTTATTGTCCCGAGTGTTTAGCGTGGGGGGGGAGCTGCCTCGAAAGTTATCAGGCTGGAGATTTGGCATCCTCAGCTACTCAGGTGAGCAGCTTGTTGCTTCAGTCGCTTGATTCTCCCGAGTGCCTAGCTTGGGGGGGGGAGCTGCCTCAAAAGTTATCAGGCTGGAGATTTGGCTTCCTCAGCTACTCAGGTGAGCAGCTTGTTGCTTCAGTTGCTTGATTGTCCCGAGTGCCTAGCTTGGGGTGGGGGAGCTGCCTTAAAAGTTATCAGGCTGGAGATTTGGCTTCCTCAGCTACTCAGGTGAGCAGCTTATTGCTTCAGTTGCTTGATTGTCCCGAGTGCCTAGCTTGGGGTAGGGGGGAGCTGCCTTGAAAGTTATCAGGCTGGAGATTTGGCTTCCTCAGCTACTCAGGTGAGCAGCTTATTGCTTCAGTTGCTTGATTGTCCCGAGGGCCTAGCTTGGGGGGGGAAGCTGCCTCAAAAGAAATCAGGCTAGAGATTTGGCTTCCTCAGCTACTCAGGTGAGCAGCTTGATGCTTCAGTTGCTTGATTGTCCCGAGTGCCTAGCTTGCGGGGAGGAGCTGCCTCGAAAGTTATCAGGCTGGAGATTTGGCTTCCTCAGCTACTCAGGTGAGCAGCTTGTTGCTTCAGTTGCTTGATTGTCCCAAGTGCGTAGCTTGGGGGAGCTGCCTGGAAAGTTATCAGGCTGGAGATTTGACTTCCTCAGCTACTCAGGTGAGCAGCTTGTTGCTTCAGTTGCTTGATTGTCCCGAGTGCCTAGCTTGGGGAAGGGAGCTGCCTCGAATGTTATCAGGCTGGAGATTTGGCTTCCTCAGCTACTCAAGTGAGCAGCTTGTTGCTTCAGATGCTTGATTTTCCCGAGTGCCTAGCTTGGGGGGGCAGCTGCCTATGTTGTGGAGAAAACAAACCCTCTCATTACTATGCAGCGGGAGAATATGTTGTGACTTACACAAAGGAGCTCCACTCTAAGCAAACAGGGCTATTCCAAAATGAGGTCACACTAGGACCCAACTAACCTAATGCCTTCAGTAACAAGCACAATTAGCTCAATTCCACCGTTTCAAAGAAGTCTGATCTATATTAGCTGCTTGGTATATCTGGCTTTAAGATGAAATCAGCAATAAGCTCCAAATACCACCATATTAAACAACTCTGATCTATATTAGCTGCTTGGTATATCTGGCTTTAAGATGAAATCAGCAAGGCAACTCTAGAAAAGCCAGTGAGTCCCTAGCTTTACACTTCAGCATTAGTAGCACAAAGAGAATCAAAATAACAAGCCCACGGTAGTGAACAGGAACAAAGTTCATAAAATATAAGTGCTCATCAGGTAGCACCCCTCTGCAGGCGTCCAGACGAAGAGAAGAGGCTCTCTTTACCTCAAAAGTTATCAGGCTGGAGATTTGGCTTCCTCAGCTACTCAGGTGAGCAGCTTGTTGCTTCAGTTCCTTGATTGTCCCGAGTGCCTAGCTTGGGGAAGGAGCTGCCTCGAAAGTTACCAGGTTGGAGATTTGGCTTCCTCAGCTACTCAGGTGAACAGCTTGTTGCTTCATAGTTTGATTATCCCAAGTGCCTAGCTTGGGGGAGCTGCCTCGAAGTTATCAGGCAGGAGATTTGGCTTCCTCAGCAACTCGGTGAGCAGCTTGTTGCTTCAGTTGCTTGATTGTCCCGATGTCTAGTCAGGGGGAGCTGCCTCGAAAGTTAGGCTGAGATTTGGCTTCTCAGCTACTCAGGTGAGCAGCTTGTTGCTTCAGTTGCTTGACTGTCCGAGTGCCTAGCTTGGGGGGGAGCGCCTCGAAAGTTATCAGGCTGGAGATTTGGCATCCTCAGCTACTCAGGGAGCAGCTTGTTGATTCAGTTAGCTTGATTGTCCCGGTGCCTAGCTTGGGAGGAGCTGCCTCGAAAGTTATCAGGCTGGAGATTTGATTTCAGCTACTCAGGTGAGCAGCTTGTTGCTTCAGTTGCTTGATTGTCCTGAGCCCGAAAAAAGCAGGGTGAGGAGCTGCCTCCGAAGTTATCAGGCTGAGATTTACTATCAGCTACTCAGGTGAGCAGCTTGTTGCTTCAGTTACTTGATTGTCCCGAGTGCCTAGCTTGGGGAACTGCCTGAAAGTTATCAGGCTGGAGATTTGGCTTCCCTCAGCCACACAGGTGAGCAGCTTGTTGCTTCAGTTGCTTGATTGTCCCGAGTGCCTAGCTTGGTGGGGGAGCTGCCTGAAAGTTATCAGGCTGGAGATTAGCTCCTCAGCTACTCAGGTGAGCAGCATGTTGCCCAGTTGCTTGATTGTCCCGAGCCCTAGCTTGGAGGAGCTGCCTCAAAAGTTATCAGGCTGGAGATTTGGCTTCCTCAGCTACTCAGGTGAGCAGCTTGTTGCTTCAGTTGCTTGATTGTCCCGAGTGCCTAGCTTGGGGGGGGGAGCTGCCTATGTTGTGGAGAAAACAAAGCTTCTCATTACTATGCAGCGGGAGAATATGTTGTGACTTACACAAAGGACCTCCACTCTAAGCAAACAGGGCTATTCCAAATTGAGGTCACATTAGGACCCAGCTAACCTAATGCCTTCAGTAACAAGCACAATTAGCTCAATTCCACCGTTTCAAAGAAGTCTGATCTATATTAGCTGCTTGGTATATCTGGTTTTAAGATGAAATCAGCAATAAGCTCCAAATACCACCATATTAAACAACTCTGATCTATATTAGCTGCTTGGTATATCTGGCTTTAAGATGAAATCAGCAAGGCAACTCTAGAAAAGCCAGTGAGTCCCTAGCTTTACACTTCAGCATTAGTAGCACAAAGAGAATCAAATAACAAGCCCACGCAGTGGTGAACAGGAACAAAGTTCATAAAATATAAGTGCTCATCAGGTAGCACCCCTCTGCAGGCATCCAGACGAAGAGAAGAGGCTCTCTTTACCTCAAAAGTTATCAGGCTGAAGATTTGGCTTCCTCAGCTACTCAGGTGAGCAGCTTGTTGCTTCAGTTGCTTGATTGTCCCGAGTGCCTAGCTTGGGGGGGGGAGCTGCCTATGTTGTGGAGAAAACAAAGCTTCTCATTACTATGCAACGGGAAAATATGTTGTGACTTACACAAAGGACCTCCACTCTAAGCAAACAGGGCTATTCCAAATTGAGGTCACATTAGACCCAGCTAACCTAATGCTTTCAGTAACAAGCACAATTAGCTCAATTCCACCGCTTCAAAGAAGTCTGATCTATTAGCTGCTTGAATATCTGGCTTTAAAGATGAAATCAGCAATAAGCTCCAAAACCACCATATTAAACAACTCGATCTATATTAGCTGCTTGGTATATCTGGCTTTAAGATGAAATCAGCAAGGCAACTCTAGAAACAGTGAAGAGTCCCTAGCTTTACACTTCAGCATTAGTAGCAAAAAGAGAATCAAATAACAAGCCCACGCAGTGGTGAACAGGAACAAAGTTCATAAAATATAAGTGCTCATCAGGTAGCACCCCTCTGCAGGCATCCAGACGAAGAGAAGAGGCTCTCTTTACCTCGAAAGTTATCAGGCTGGAGATTTAGCTTCCTCAGCTACTCAGGTGAGCAGCTTGTTGCTTCAGTTCCTTGATTGTCCCGAGTGCCTAGCTTGGGGGAGGAGCTGCCTCGAAAGTTACCAGGTTGGAGATTTGGCTTCCTCAGCTACTCAGGTGAACAGCTTGTTGCTTCAGTTGCTTGATTATCCCAAGTGCCTAGCTTGGGGGAGCTGCCTCGAGTTATCAGGCAGAGATTTGGCCTCAGCAACTCAGGTGAGCAGCTTGTTGCTTCAGTTGCTTGATTGTCCGAGTGTTCAGCTTGGGGGAGCTGCCTCGGAATTAGGCTGGAGATTTGGCTTCCTCAGCTACTCAGGTGAGCAGCTTGTTGCTTCAGTTACTTGATTGTCCGAGTGCCTAGCTTGGGGGAGCTACCTCGAAAGTTATCAGGCTGGAGATTTGACATCCTCCAGCCACTCAGGTGAGCAGCTTGTTGATTCAGTTGCTTGAATTGTCCCGAGTGCCTAGCTTGGGGGAGCTGCCTCGAAGTTATCAGGCTGGAGATTTGGCTTCCTCAGCTACTCAGGTGAGCAGCTTGTTGCCTGCTTAGCCAGATTGTCCCGAGAGCCTAGCTTGGTGTGGGGGGAGCTGCCTCGAAGTTATCAGGCTGGAATTTGGCTTCCTCAGCTACTCAGGTGAGCAGCTTGTTGCTTCAGTTACTTATCATTCCCGAGTGCCTAGCTTGGGGGGAACTGCCTCAGTTATCAGGCTGGAGATTTGGCTTCCTAGCTACACAGGTGAGCAGCTTGTTGCTCAGTTGCTTGGTTGTCCCAAGTGCTCAGCTTGGTGGGGGAGCTGCCTCGAAAGTTATCAGGCTGGAGATTTAGCTTCCTCAGCTACTCAGGTGAGCAGCATGTTGCTTCAGTTGCTTGATTGTCCCGAGTGCCTAGCTTGGGGGGGAGCTGCCTCGAAAGTTATCAGGCTGGAGATTTGGCTTCCTCAGCTACTCAGGTGAGCAGCTTGTTGCTTCAGTTGCTTTATTGTCCCGAGTGTTTAGCGTGGAGGAGCTGCCTCGAGTTATCAGGCTGAGATTTGGCATCCTCAGCTACTCAGGTGAGCAGCTTGTTGCTCAGTCGCTTGATTCTCCCGAGATGCCTAGTTTGGGGAGCTGCCCCAAAAGTTATCAGGCTGGAAGATTGCTCCTCAGCTACTCAGGTGAGCAGCTTGTTGCTTCAGTTGCTTGATTGTCCCGAGTGCCCAGCTTGGGTAGAGAACCTGCCTTGAAAGTTATCAGGCTGGAGATTTGGCTTACCTCAGCTACTCAGGTGAGCAGCTTACTTGCGTCAGTTGCTTGATTGTCCCGAGTGCCTAGCTTGAGGTAGGGGAGCTGCATGAAAGTTATCAGGCTGGAGATTTGGCTTCCTCAGCTACTCAGGTGAGCAGCTTATTGCTTCTGTTGCTTGATTTTCCCGGAGGCCCTAGCTTGGGGAAGCTGCCTCAAAAGAAACAGGCCAGAGATTTGGCTTCTCAGCTACTCAGGTGAGCAGCTTGATGCTTCAGTTGCTTGATTGTCCCGAAAGCCTAGCTTACGAGGGGAGCTACCTCCAAAGTTATCAGGCTGGAGATTTGGCTTCCTCAGCTACTCAGGTGAGCAGCTTGTTGCTCAGTTGCTTGATTGTCCCGAAAAGTAGCTGGAGGAGCTGCCTCGAAAGTTATCAGGCTGGAGATTTGACTTCCTCAGCTACTCAGGTGAGCAGCTTGTTGCTTCAGTTGCTTGATTGTCCCGAGTGCCTAGCTTGGGGGAGGGAGCTGCCTCGAATGTTATCAGGCTGGAGATTTGGCTTCCTCAGCTACTCAAGTGAGCAGCTTGTTGCTTCAGATGCTTGATTTTCCCGAGTGCCTAGCTTGGGGGGGCAGCTGCCTATGTTGTGGAGAAAACAAACCCTCTCAATACTGGTGCAGCTGGAGAAGGCCAGACTTACACAAAGGAGCTCCACCTACAAACAGGGCTATTCCAAATGAGGTCACCTAGGACCCAGCTAACCTAATGCCTTCAGTAACAAGCACACCATTCAACTCCAATCCGTTTCAAAGAAGTCTGATCTATATTAGCTGCTTGGTATATCTGGCTTTAAGATGAAATCAGCATAAGCTCCAAATACCACCATATTAAACAACTCTGATCTATATTAGCTGCTTGGTATATCTGGCTTTAAGATGAAATCAGTTAAGGCAACTCTAGAAAGCCAGTGAGTCCTTTAGCTTTACACTTCAGCATTAGTAGCACAAAGAGAATCAAATAACAGTTTCACGAGTGGTGAACAGAACAAAGTTCATAAAATATAAGTGCTCATCAGGTAGCACCCTCTGCAGGCTGTCCAGACCAAGAGAAGAAAGGCTCTTTACCTCAAAAAGTTATCAGGCTGAGATTTGCTTCCTCAGCTACTCAGGTGAGCAGCTTGTTGCTTCAGTTCCTTGATTGTCCCGAGTGCCTAGCTTGGGGAGGAGCTGCCTGAAAGTTACCAGTTGGAGATTTGGCTTCCTCAGCTACTCAGGTGAACAGCTTGTTGCTCAGTTGCTTGATTATCCCAAGTGCCTAGCTTAGGGGGAGCTGCCTCGAAAGTTATCAGGCAGAGATTTGGCTTCTCAGCAACCTCCAGGTGAGCAGCTTGTTGCTTCAGTTGCTTGATTGTCCGGAGGTTCAGTTTGGGAGCTGTCAGTTAGGGCTGATTTCATTTCTCAGCTACTCAGGCAGCTTGTTGCTTCAGTTACTTGATTGTCCCGTGCCTAGCTTGGGGGAGCTCGCCCCAGTTATCAGGCTGAGATTTGGAATCCTAGCTACTCAGGTGAGCAGCTTGTTGATTCAGTTGCTTGATTGTCCCGAGTGCCTAGCTTGGGAGAGCTGCCTCAGAGTTATCAGGCTGGAGATTTGACCTCCCAGCTACTCAGGTGAGACTTGTTGCTTCAGTTGCTTGATTGTCCCGAGTGCCTAGCTTGGTGTGGGGGGAGCTGCCCCGAGTTATCAGGCTGGAGTTGGCTTCCTCAGCTACTCAGGTGAGCAGCTAGTTGCTTCAGTTACTTGATTGTCCCGAGTGCCTAGCTTGGGGGGGGAACTGCCTCGAAAGTTATCAGGCTGGAGATTTGGCTTCCTCAGCTACACAGGTGAGCAGCTTGTTGCTTCAGTTGCTTGGTTGTCCCGAGTGCCTAGCTTGGTGGGGGCTGCCTCGAAGTTATCAGGCTGGAGATTTAGCTGCAAAGCTACTCAGGTGAGCAGCATGTTGCTTCAGTTGAGTGATTGTCCCGAGTGCCTAGCTTGGGGAGCTGCCTGAAAGTTATCATCAGGCTGGAGATTGACTTCCTCAGCTACTCAGGTGAGCAGCTTGTTGCACACTTCGCTTAATTGTCCCGAGTGTTTAGCGGGGGGGAGCTGCCTCAAAGTTATCAGGCTGAAGATTTACATCCCAGCTACTCAGGTGAGCAGCTTGTTGCTTCAGTCGCTTGATTCTCCCGAGTGCCTAGCTTGGGGAGCCAGCCTCAAAAGTTATCAGGCTGAGATTTGGCTTCCTCAGCTACTCAGGTGAGCAGCTTGTTGCTCAGTTGTGATTGTCCCGAGTGCCTAGCTTGGGGTGGGGGGCTGCCTTGAGTTATCAGGCTGAGTTGGCTACCCAGTACTCAGGTGAGCAACATTGCTTCAGTTGTGATTGTCCGAGTGCCTGCTTGGGGTGAGAACTGCCTTGAAAGTTATCAGGCTGAATTTACTTCCTCAGCCACTCAGTGAGCAGCTTATGCTTCAGTTGCTTACCGAGGGCCTAGCAGGAAGAAGCCTCAAAGAAATCAGGCTAGAGATTTACCTCCTCAGCTACTCAGGTGAGCAGCTTGATGTCAGCTGCTTGATTGTCCCGAGTGCCTAGGGGCTTCTCTCATGGGGTGAGCGCCCCAAAGTTATCAGGCTGGGATTTGGCCTCAGCTACTCGGTGACAACTTGCTTCAGTGCTTGATGTCCCAGTGAGTCGCTTGGGGCTGCCTCGAGTTCAGGCTGGGTTGACTTCCTGCCACCAGGTGAGCAACATTGCTTCAGTTGTGATTGTCAGTGCCTAGCTGGGAGGAGCTGCCCGAATGTTATCAGGCTGGAGATTTGACCTCAGCTACCCAAGGAGCAGCTTTTGGCTTCAGAGCTTGATTTCCAAGTACCCAGCCGGGGGCAGCTCATGTTGTGAAAACAAACCCTCTCAATACTATGCAGCGGAGAATATGTTAGACTTACACAAGGAGCTCCACTCTACAAACAGGGCTATTCAAAAACAGGTCACACTGGACAGCCAACCTAATGCCTTCAATAACAAGCACACTACTCAATTCCACGTTCAAAGTCTGATCTATATTAGCCTTGGTATATTCACTTTAAGATGAAATCAGAACAAGTCCAAATACTACCATATTAAACAACTCTGATCTATATTAGCTGCTTGGTATATCTGGCTAGATGAAATCAGCAAGGCAACTCAGAAAGCCAGTGAGTCCCAGCTTTACACTTCAGCATTAGTACAAAGAGAATCAAATAAGCCCACGAGAAGTGAACGAACAAAGTTCATAAAATAAGTGCTCATCAGGTAGCACCCTCTGCAGGCCCAGACGAAGAGAAGAGCCCTTACCTCAAGTTATCAGGCTGAGATTTGGCTCTCAGCTATCAGGTAGCAGCTGTTTCAGTTCCGATTGTCGAGTGCTCGCTTGGGGGAGCTACCTCAGTTACCCAGGTTGGAGATTTGGCTTCCCAGCTACTCAGCTCAAGTGAGCAGCTTGTGCTACAGTTGTGATTGTCCCGAGTGCCTAGCTTGGGGAGCTGCCTCAAAGTTATCAGGCTGGAGATTTGGCATCTCAGCTACTCAGGTGAGCAGCTTGTTGCTTCTGTTGTGATTGTCCCGAGTGCCTAGCTTGGGGGGACTACACCGAAAGTTATCAGGCTGGAGATTTGGCTTCCTCAGCTACTCAGGTGAGCAGCTTGTTGCTTCAGTTACTTGATTGTCCCGAGTGCCTAGCTTGGTGGGGAGCTGCCTCAAGTTATCAGGCTGGAGATTTGTCCCTCAGCTACTCAGGTGAGCAGCTTGTGCTTCAGTTGCTTGATTGTCCCGAGTGCCTAGCATTGGGGGCAGCCTTGAAAGTTATCAGCTGGAGATTTGGCTTCCTCAGCTACTCATGTGACAGCTTGTTGCTTCAGTTGCTTGATTGTCCCAGTGACCTAGCTTGTGAGGGGAGCTGCTCGAAAGTTATCAGGCTGAGATTTGGCTTCCTCAGCTTCTCAGGTGAGCAGCTGTTACTTCAGTTGCTTGATTGTCCGAGTGCCTAGCTTGGGGGTGGAGCACCCTATGTTGTGGAAAACAAAGCCTCATTAGTATGCAGTGGGAGAATATGTTGTGACTCACAATGGAGCTCCACTCTAGCGAACAGGGCTATTCCAAAATGAGGTCACACTAGGACCCGCTAACCTAATGCCTTCAGTAACAAACACAATTAGCTCAATACCACTATATTAAGTCTGATCTAGATTAGCTGCTTGGTATATCTGGCTTTTAGATGAAATCAGCAGTGGCTGCAAATACCACCATAAACAATCTGATCTATATTAGCTGCTTGGTATATCTGGTTTTGGAGTAAAGTGAGTAACTCTAGAAAAGCCAGAGTCCCTAACTTTACACTTCAGCATTAGTAGCACAAAGAGACCAAATAACAAGCTCACCCAGTTGTGAACAAGACAAGTTCATAAAATATAAGTATTTATCGGGTACCCTCTGCGAGCATCCAGGCGAAGAGAGAAGAGCTCTCTTTACCTCGAAAGTTATCAGGCTGGAAGATGGCTTCCTCAGCTACTCAGGTGAGCGAGCATTGCTCAGTTGCTTGATTGTCCCGGGAGTGGCTAGCTAGGGGGAGCTGCCTAGAAAGTTATCAGGCTGGAGAGTGGCTACCTCAGCTACTCAGGTGAGCAGCTGTGCTTCCAGTTGCTTGATTGTCCCAGTGCCTAGCTGGGGGAGAGCCTCGAAAGTTATCAGCTGCAGATTTGGCTTCCTCAGCTTCTCAGGTGAGCAGCTTGTTGCTTCAGTTGCTTGATTGTCCCAAGTGCCTAGCTTGGGGGAGCTGCCTAAGTTATCAGGCTGGAGATTTGGCTTCCTCTGCTACTCTGGTGAGCAGCTTGTTTCTTCAATTTGTGATTGTCCCAGTGCCTAACTTGGAGAGCTACCAAAGTTATCAGGCTGAAATTCAGCTACTCAGCTACTCAGGTGAGAGTGGCTTGTTGCTTCAGTTGCTTGATTGTCCCAAGTGCTCACTTGGGGGCTGCCTGAAGTTATCAGGCTGGAGATTTGGCTTCTTCAGCTACTCAGGTAAGCAGCTTGTTACTTCAGTTGTGATTGTCCCGAGTGCCCGGCTTGCGGGAGGCTGCCTCGAAAGTTATCAGGCTGGAGATTTGGCATCCTCAGCTACTCAGGTGAGCAACATTGCTTCAGTTGCTTTATTGTCAGTGCTAACGGGGGAGATGCCTCGAAAGTTATCAGGCTGGAGATTTGGCTTCCTCAGCTACTCAGGTGAGCAGCTGGTTGCTTCAGTTGCTTGATTGTCCCGAGTGCCTAGCTTGGTGGGGGAGGAGCTGCCTCGAAAGTTATCAGGCTGGAGATTTGGCTTCCTCAGCTACTCAGGTAAGCAGCTTATTGCTTCAGTTGCTTGATTGCCCGAGTGCCTAGCTTGGGGGGGGAGCTGCCTATGTTGTGGAGAAAACAAAGCCTCTCATTACTATGCAGCGGGAGAATTTGTTATGACTTACACAAAGGAGTTCCACTCTAAGCAAACAGGGCTATTCCAAAATGAGGTCACACTAGGACCCAGCTAACCTAATGCCTTCAGTAACAAGCACAATTAGCTCAATACCACCATATTAAACAAGTCATCTATATTAGCTGCTTGGTATATCTGGCTTTAAGATGAAATCAGCAATTAGCTCCAAATACCACCATATTATACAAGTCTGATCTATATTAGCTGCTTGGTATATCTGGCTTTAGATGAAATCAGCAGGCAACTCTAGAAAAGCCAGTGAGTCCCTAGCTTTACACTTCAGCATTAGTAGCACAAAGAGAATCAAATAACAAGCCCACCCAGTGGTGAACAGGAACAAAGTTCATAAATATAAGTGCTCATCGGGTAGCACCCTCTGCAGGCATCAGACGAAGAAGAGCTCTCTTTACCTCAAAGTTATCAGGCTGGAGATTTGGCTTCTCAGCTACTCAGGTGAGCAGATTGTTGCTTCAGTTGGTTTGATTCTCCCGAGTGCCCTGGCTTGGGGGAGCTGCCTCGAAAGTTATCAGGCTGGAAATTTGGCTTCCTCAGCTACTCAGGAGAGCAGCTTGTTGCTTCGGTGTGATTGTCCCGAGTGCCTAGCAGGGGAGCTGCCTCGAAAGTTATCATTTGGAGATTTGGCTTCCTCAGCTACACAGGTGAGCAGCTTGTTGCTTCAGTTGCTTGATTGTCCAGTGGCTAGCTTGGGGGAGCTGCCTCAAAGTTATCAGGCTCAGAGATTTGGCTTCCTCAGCTACTCAGGTGAGCAGCTTGTTGCTTCAGTTACTTGATTGTCCGAGTGCCCTGGCAGGGGGAGCTGGCTCGAAAGTTATCAGGCTGGAAATTTGGCTTCCTCAGCTACTCAGGTGAGCAGCTTGTTGCTTCAGTTGCTTGATTGTCCAGTGCCCTAGCTTGGCGGAGCTGCTGTTGTGGAGAAACAAACCCTCTCATTACTATGCAGCGGGAGAATATTTCTGACTTACAAAGGAGCTCCCTCTAAGCAAACAGGGCTATTCAAAATGAGGGTCACACTAGGACCCAGCTAACCCTAATGCCTTCAGTAACAAGCACAATTAGCTCAATACCACCATATTAAACAAGTCTGATCTATATTAGCTGCTTGGTATATCTGGCTTTAAGATGAAATCAGCAATTAGCTCCAAATACCACCATATTAAACAAGTCTGATCTTTATTAGCTGCTTGGTATATCTGGCTTTAAGATGAAATCAGCAAGGCAACTCTAGAAAAGCCAGTGAGTCCCTAGCTTTACACTTCAGCATTAGTAGCACAAAGAGAATCAAATAACAAGCCGAATCAGTGGTGAACAGGAACAAAGTTCATAAAATATAAGTGCTCATCGGGTAGCACCCTTCTGCAGGCATCCAGACGAAGAGAAGAGGCTCTCTTTACCTCGAAAGTTATCAGGCTGGAATTTGATTCCTCAGCTACTCAGGTGAGCAACATTGTCTTCAGTTGGCAGTTGTCAAGTGCCTAGCTGGGCTGGGGCTGCCTCGAAAGTTATCAGGCTGGAGATTTGGCTTCCTCAGCTACTCAGGTGAGCAGCTATTGCTTCAGTTGCTTGATTGTCCCGAGTGCCTAACTTGGGGGGGGGAGCTGCCTCGTAAGTTATCAGGCTGGAGATTTGGCTTCCTCAGCTACTCAGGTGAGCAGCTTGTTGCCTCAGTTGCTTGATTGTCCCGAGTGCCTAGCTTGGGTGGGGGAGCTGCCTCAAAAGTTATCAGGCTGGAGATTTGGCATACTCAGCTACTCAAGTGAGCAGCTTGTTGCTTCAGCTGCTTGATTCTCCCGAGTGCCTAGCTTGGGGGGGGAGCTGCCTATGTTGTGGAGAAAACAAACGCTCTCATTACTTTGCAGCGGGAGAATATGTTGTGACTTACTCAAAGGAGCTCCACTCTAAGCATCCAGGTCTATTCCAAAATGAGGTCACACTAGGACCCAGCTAACCTAATGCCTTCAGTAACAAGCACAATTAGCTCAATACCAACATATAAACAAGTCTGATCTATTTTAGCTGCTTGCATATCTGGCTTTAAGATGAAATCAACAATTAGCTCCAAATACCACCATATTAAACAAGTCTGATCTATATTAGCTGCTTGGTATATCTGGCTTTAAGATGAAATCAGCAAAAGCAACACTAGAAAAACCAGTGAGTCTAGCTTTACACTTCAGCATTAGTAGCACAAAGAGAATCAAATAACAAGCCCACCCAATGGTGAACAGGAACAAAGTTCATAAAATATAAGTGTTCATCAGGTAGCACCCCGCTGCAGGCGTCCAGACGAAGAGAAGAGGCTCTCTTTACCTCAAAAGTTATCAGGCTGGAGATTTGGCTTCCTCAGCTACTCAGGTGAGCAGCTTGTTGCTTCAGTTGCTTGATTGTCCCAAGTGCCTAGCTTGGGGGGGGAGCTGCCTCAAAAGTTATCTGGCTGGAGATTTGGCTTCCTCAGCTACTCAGGTGAGCAGCTTGTTGCTTCAGTTGCTTGATTGTCCCGAGTGCCTATCTTGGGGGGGGAGTTGCCTCGAAAGTTATCAGGCTGGAGATTTGGCTTCCTCAGCTACTCAGGTAAGCAGCTTGTTGCTTCAGTTGCTTGATTGTCCCGAGTGCCTAGCTTGGGGGGGGGAGCTGCCTATGTTGTGGAGAAAACAAAGCCTCTCATTACTATGCAGCGGGAGAATTTGTTATGACTTACACAAAGAGCTCCGCTCTAAGCAAACAGGGCTATTCAAAATGAGTCACACACGGACCCAGCTAACCTAATGCCTTCAGTAACAAGCACAATTAGCTCAATACCACCATATTAAACAAGTCTGATCTATATTAGCTGCTTGGTATATCTGGCTTTATGATGAAATCAGCAAGTAGCTCCAAATACCACCATATTAAACAAGTCTGATCTATATTGGCTGCTTGGTATATCTGGCTTTAAGATAAAATCAACAGAGCAACTCTAGAAAAACCAGTGAGTCCCTAGCTTTTACACTTCAGCATTAGTGGCACAAAGAGAATCAAATAACAAGCCCACCCAGTGGTGAACAGGAACAAAGTTCATAAAATATAAGTGCTCATCGGTGCACACCTCTGCAGGCGTCCAGACAAGAGAAAGAATCTCTTTACCTCAAAAGTTATCAGGAAGGAGATTGGCTTCCTCAGCTACTCAGGTGAGCAGCTTGTTGCTGCATTGCTTGATTCTCGGTGCCTGGCTTGGAGAGCTGCCTCGAAAGTTATCAGGCTGGAGATTTATTCCTCAGCTACTCAGGTGAGCAGCTTGTTGCTTCAGTTGCTTGATTGTCCTAGTGCCTAACTTTGGGGCTGCCTTGAAAGTTATCAGGATGGAGATTTGGCTTCCTCAGCTACTCAGGTGAGCAGCTTGTTGCTTCAGTTGCTTGATTGTCCCGAGTGCCTAGCTTGGGGGGGGAGCTGCCTCAAAAGTTATCAGGCTGGAGATTTGACATCCTCAGCTACTCAGGTGAGCAGCTTGTTGCTTCAGTTGCTTGATTGTCCCGAGTACCTAGCTTGGGGAGGGGGAGCTGCCTCGAAAGTTATCAGGCGGACATTTGGCTTCTCAGCTACTCGGTGAGCAGCTTGTTTACTTCAGCTGCTTGATTGTCAGTGCCTAGCTTGGGTCGAGGGGGCTAACCAGTTATCAGGCTGGAGATTTGGCTTCCTCAGCTACTCAGGTGAGCAACTTGTTGCTTCAGTTGCTTGATTGTACCGAGTGCCTAGCTTTGGGGGGCTGCCTCGAATGTTATCAGGCTGGAGATTTGGGTTCCTCAGCTACACAGGTGAGCAGCTTGTTGCTTCAGTTGCTTGATTGTCCCGAGTGCCTAGCTTGGGGGGGGAGCTGCCTCAAAAGTTATGAGGTTGGAGATTTGGCTTCCTCAGCTACTCAGGTGAGCAGCTTGTTGCTTCAGTTGCTTGATTGTCCCGAGTGCCTAGCTTGGGGGGGGGAGCTGCTTGAAGTTATCAGGCTGGAGATTTGGCTTCCTCAGCTTCTCAGGTGAGCAGCTTGTTGCTTCAGTTGCTTGATTGTCCCGAGTGCCTAGCTTGGGGGGTGCTGCCTATGTTGTGGAGAAAACAAAGCCTCTCATTACTATGCAGCGGGAGAATATGTTGTGACTTACACAAAGGAGCTCCACTCTAAGCGAAACTGAGGCTATTCAAATATGAGGTCACACTAGGACCCAATAAACCTATGTCTTCATTAACAAGCACAATTAGCTCAATTCCACCGTTTTAAAGATGTCAGTCTATATTAGCTGCTTGGTATATCTGGCTTTAAGATGAAATCAGCAATTAGCTCCAAATACCACCATATTAAACAAGTCTGATCTATATTAGCTGCTTGGTATATCTGGCTTTAAGATGAAATCAGCAAGGCAACACTAGAAAAGCCAGTGAGTCCCTAGCTTTACACTTCAGCATTAGTAGCACAAAGAGAATCAAATAACAAGCCCACCCAGTGGTGAACAGGAACAAAGTTCATAAAATATAAGTGTTCATCAGGTAGCACCCCGCTGCAGGCGTCCAGACGAAGAGAAGAGGCTCTCTTTACCTCAAAGTTATCAGGCTGGAGATTTGGCTTCCTCAGCTACTCAGGTGAGCAGCTTGTTGCTTCAGTTGCTTGATTGTCCCAAGTGCCTAGCTTGGTGGGGGAGCTGCCTCGAAAGTTATCTGGCTGGAGATTTGGCTTCCTCAGCTACTCAGGTGAGCAGCTTGTTGCTTCAGTTGCTTGATTGTCCCGAGTGCCTATCTTGGGGGGGGAGTTGCCTCGAAAGTTATCAGGCTGGAGATTTGGCTTCCTCAGCTACTCAGGTAAGCAGCTTGTTGCTTCAGTTGCTTGATTGTCCCGAGTGCCTAGCTTGGGGGGTGAAGCTGCCTATGTTGTGGAGAAAACAAAGCCTCTCATTAGTATGCAGTGGGAGAATATGTTGTGACTTACACAATGGAGCTCCACTCTAAGCAAACAGGGCTATTCCAAAATGAGGTCATACTAGGACCCCGCTAACCTAATGCCTTCAGTAACAAGCACAATTAGCTCAATACCACTATATTAAACAAGTCTGATCTATATTAGCTGCTTGGTATATCTGGCTTTTAGTTGAAATCAGCAATTAGCTCCAAATACCACCATATTAAACAAATCTGATCTATATTAGCTGCTTGGTATATCTGGCTTTAAGATGAAATCAGCAGGTAACTCTAGAAAAGCCAGTGAGTCCCTAGCTTTACACTTCAGCATTAGTAGCACAAAGAGAAGCAAATAACAAGCCCACCCAGTGGTGAACAGGAACAAAGTTCATAAAATATAAGTGTTCATCAGGTAGCACCCCTCTGCAGGCATCCAGACGAAGAGAAGAGGCTCTCTTTACCTCGAAAGTTATCAGGCTGTAGATTTGGCTTCCTCAGCTACTCAGGTGAGCAGCTTGTTGCTTCAGTTGCTTGATTGTCCCGAGTGCCTAGCTTGGGGAGCTGCCCTCGAAAGTTATCAGGCTGGAGATTTGGCTTCCTCAGCTACTCAGGTGAGCAGCTTGTTGCTTCAGTTGCTTGATTGTCCCGAGACTAGCTTGGGGGAGCTGCCTCAGGTTATCAGGCTGGAGATTTGGCTTCCTCAGCTACTCAGGTGAGCAGCTTGTTCCTTCAATTGCTTGATTGTCCCGGACTGCCTAGCTTGGGGGAGCTGCCTATGTAGTGGAGAAAACAAAGCCTCTCATTACTATGCAGCGGGAGAATATGTTGTGACTTACACAAAGGAGCTCCACTTTAAGCAAACAGGGCTATTCCAAAATGAGGTCACACTCGGACCCAGCTAACCTAATGCCTTCAGTAACAAGCTCAATTAGCTCAATACCACCATATTAAACAAGTCTGATCTATATTAGCTGCTTGGTATATCTGGCTTTAAGATGAAATCAGCAATTAGCTCCAAATACCACCATATTAAACAAGTCTGATCTATATTAGCTGCTTGGTATATCTGGCTTTAAGATGAAATCAGCAAGGCAACTCTAGAAAAGCCAGCGAGTCCCTAGCTTTACACTTCAGCATTAGTAGCACAAAGAGAATCAAATAACAAGCCCACCCAGTGGTGAACAGGAACAAAGTTCATAAAATATAAGTGTTCATCAGGTAGCACCCCTCTGCAGGCTTCCAGATGAAGAGAAGAGGCTCTCTTTGCCTCAAAAGTTATCAGGCTGGAAATTTGGCTTCCTCAGCTACTCAGGTGTGCAGCTTGTTGCTTCAGTTGCTTGATTGTCCCGAGTGCCTAGTTTGGGGGAGCTGCCTCGAAAGTTATCAGGCTGGAGATTTGGCTTCCTCAGCTACTCAGGTGAGCAGCTTGTTGCTTCAGTTGCTTGATTGTCCCGAGTAGCCTAGCTTGGGGCTGCCTGAAAGTTATCAGGCTGGAGATTTGGCTTCCTCAGCTACTCAGGTGAGCAGCTTGTTGCTTCAGTTGCTTGATTGTCCCGAGTGCCTAGCTTGGGGAGCTGCTCGAAAGTTATCAGGCTGAGATTTGGCTTCCTCAGCTACTCAGGTGAGCAGCTTGTTGCTTCAGTTGCTTGATTGTCCCGAGTGCCTAGCTTGGGGAGCTGCCTCGAAAGTTATCAGGCTGGAGATTTGGCTTCCTCAGCTACTCAGGTGAGCAGCTTGTTGCTTCAGTTGCTTGATTGTCCCGAGTGCCTAGCTTGGGGGAGCTGCCTTGAAAGTTATCAGGCTGGAGATTTGGCTTCCTCAGCTACTCAGGTGAGCAGCTTGTTGCTTCAGTTGCTTAATTGTCCGAGTGTCTTCTGGTAGACCCTGCACCATTTTGGTCTGCCCTCCTTGATAGCCTCCACTCTGTCTATGTCTTTGCGGAGATGGGGTCTCCAGAACTGCACACAGTACTCAGATGGGGTCTCACCAACTGTCTGTACATAGGATAACAACTTCCTGTTTTCTACTATTGATGCCTCTTCCTATGCATCCCAGTATCCCCAGCCTTCCTTACTGCCTTCTCACATTGCTTGCCCACCTTTAGGTCATCTGATATAATTACCCCAGGTCCCTTTCTATTTTTACTGTTGTCAGTATCTCCCCCCCATTGTGTACGCTTCCCCTGGGTTTTTGTTTCCCATGTGCATTACCTTGCACTTCTTTGCATTGAATCTGAGCTGCCATACATTTGACCATTCCTCCAACCTTGCCAAGTCCCTTCTCATCCTTTCCACTCCATCTTGTGTATCAACCCTGTTGCAGATCTTTGTGTCATCTGCAAAGAGACATACTTTTCCTTCCAGTTCCTCTGCAATGTCACTTATAAAGACATTAAAAGGACGGTCCCAGTCACTGAACCCTGCGGTACCCACTAGTAACCTCCTTTCTTCACTGTGTGTACTCCATTTACTACTACCCTTTGCGTCCTGTTGTCTAGCCAATTTTTTATCCAGGCTACCACCTTGGGACCCATTCCAAGGCTGGCTATCTTGTGTATTAATCTTTTGTGTGGGACTGTATCAAATACCTTGCTAAAATCTAGGTTGGCCACGTCCACAGCCCCTCCCTGGTCTACTACTTTGGTCACCCAGTCAAAGAAATCTATTAGATTCATCTGACATGACCTTCCCATCGTGAATCCATGCTGCCTTGGGTCCTGTGCCCCACTGGCCTCTAGGTACTCAACACTTCTTTCCTTCAGAAGTGATTCCATCATTTTCCCTACCACTGTGGTCAAACTAACTGGTCTGTAGTTTCCTGCCTCTGTCCTGTTCCCACTTTTGTGAAGAGGAATCACATCTGCCCTTCTCCAGTCATCGGGTACCACCCCATCCTCCCATGATTTGTTAAAGAGAGTAGTCAGCGATGTCACTAGTTCTACCTTTAGTTCTTTTAGAATTCTTGGGTGAATACCATCAGGCCCCATTGCTTTGTCCACCTTCAATTTTATTAGTTCTTTCAGAACCCTTTCTTCTGTAAATGGACTGGTATCGACCCCCGTCTTCAGAGTGTTTCTCTTGTTTGGTTTAGGTAACTCCCCCTCCTCTTCCTTTGTGAATACTGAGCAGAAATATTCGTTCAGTATCCCTGCTTTTTCACTGTCACCCTCACCCCGTTCCTCCCTTTATTAAGCTTCAGTATCCCTCCTTTGGTCTTTCTTAAGCTCCCTGATGTACCTATAAAAGGTCTTATCCCTTCTTAACAGAATTGGCTATCCTTTCCTCGGTTTGGGCCTTTGCTATTCTGACTGCCTTCCCAGTCTCTTTCTGCTTTAACTGATAAAGTTCTCTGTCCTGCTCCTTCTGTGTTTCCTTATATTTCCTGGAATGCTGTCCTTTTCTCCTTAACCTTCCTGCCACCTCTTTTGTGAACCATAGCGTTTTTTCCTTCGCTGTGTTTTATTGATTTGCTTTACACAAAGGCTTGTTGCCTCTGTGATGGCTGTTTGATCACTCCCCATTGTTCCTCTACCCCTCCTTCTTACCTGTTTGCTAGTGCTTTTCTGAGGCACTCTCTCATTTTCCCAAAGTCAGCCCTCCTAAAGTCTAGTACTCTTGCTTTTGTATGGCTTGATTGTATGGCTGTGTTTATCGTGAACCACACTGTTTGGTGGTCGCTTGTTCTCCAGATGGCTACCCACTTCTAAATCTGAGATTCTTTCTCCATCCCCATTTGAAAGTACCAGGTCTATGATTGCTCCTTCCAGTGGGTTCCGATACTAGCTGTCTGAGGCATGCCCCCTGTAGGGCATCAAGAATGACCCTGCTCTTGGATGTGCCTGCAGCAAAGGTGCTCCAGTTAACATCTGGCATATTCAGGTCCCCCATCAACAATATCTCTCCTTTTTCTGCCATTCTAAGAAAGCCTTCTATCATTTCCTTGTCCATTCCCTTCCCCTGAGATGGGGGTCTGTATACAACCCCCATGCGGATTGTGGTGCCATTTCCTGTCTCCAGGGTGACCCAAAGTGCCTCATCTGTTCCCTGTTTACTCTTTAGTTCTGTTGCTTTGATCCCTTCCTTTACATAGAGAGCTACTCCTCCTCTTTTACCCTCCCTGTCCCTCCTGTAGATTGTGTATCCTGGCATGTTGACATCCCAGTCATGGTTCTCTGTGTACCATGTTTCTGTGACTGCCACAATATCCAGGCAACCCTCTTCCATCAAGGCCACTAGTTCAGGGAGCTTGTTACACAGACTACGGGCATTGGTACTCATCACCCTCCACTTTTTGATAGCCTTGCCCCTTTTAGCCCCATTTCTGTCCTTACTGCCTTTGCCTTTTTTTACATTTAAATCTGTTCTGCTCCCTAATAACTTCTGTACCTTGGTGTTTACCTCACTAATCACCATGTTTTGTGGGGGGAGGCTCAGATTTCCCTGCTTCTTTTCAGTGCCTCACATTGTTTGCTTTGCATTACTTCTATGAATTTAAAATCTTTTAAAGGTACGTTATTGCAGTCTATTCCCAGTAAATCCAAATTAGATTCTCATTGATTCTCATCAGCTGCACCCTTCTTTTGGAACCCTTACTGGTGAATATTAGGTCTGCCCCTTCCCCTACAATGTTTTAAAGGAAGTTTGAAAAATTATTCAAATGACCTGGTTGTTTGTAAATTCTTTGTTTAATTGTGGTTGTCTAGTCTTATGTATTTTGTATGTACTTTTTACTTTGTGACTTTTTTGTATTATTTAGTGTTCAGGTTGAACCTGAAAAAGGACTTGTTCCAGTTGTTCTTACCTGGTGAACAAAATAAAAACAAATAAATAAATAAAAAGTTTCCCTCAAATGGTGCAAGTTAGACCAGGGGGTGCTGGTCTAACTTGCGGCATCTGGTGTGCAGGACTGAAAATCCTGATAGCTGCTGAGAAAATGCCACAAGCCCTCTTGCAGCATTCTCAGGGATTTTGAAAATTGGGTCCAGAGTCTTTTGGGTGGCGTTGTGTTAGGAGTGAGGAGGGGACAGCCTGGGCTGCAGGAGTACTCAAGGAGTAGGGTGTGGGCCACTTGGAGGACACGGGGGATGGGGATGAAGAGCTGGATGGCAGTAGAGGAGTGGCTGGCTTGAGGATGTGGAACCCAGCTGTGGTGGTGGTGAGAGTGAACTGGTAATGCTTTATGGGGAGTTATGCCAATCATTCAATACCATGCTTGTACTGGGGAGAGTCATGGGCTCATTGTGGTACCTATTATCACGGGTGGAAAGAGCGGGGGGGAGCATACCTGCTGGCTGGCTCCTGAGGGGTGGCCCTGGGGATAAGTATCACACTGCAGCAGCACAGAGCTTACATGAGAAGGAGATGAGATGGGGGAAGGGGGAAGAGAGTGTGGTGATTGGCTCAGCTTGTGGAGCACGTTTCATATCATCATACCCCCAAAACATAAAGTAATAATCTAATTATTTGCTAAACTGCACTGAAAAATACCTGAAGGAACTGGGCAGAACAGGGCCTGGTAGTGCCAGCAGTCCAGGCAGTAGGCAGCACTGGGAACTAGGGCCAGGTGTGGGGGGGGATTGGAGCTATCCTGCACTAAAGAAATACCTATAAGAAAATACTATCTTTAAAAAAAATCACAGAGGCTGGAGAGACTGGAGCAGAACAGGGCCTGGAAGTGCCAGCAGTCCAGGCAGTGGAAAGCACTGGGCATATGGGCCAGGGCAGTTGGCCAGATCTAAAAAGATACCTACAAGAAAATACTATCTTAAAAAAACAATCACAGAGACAGAGACTGGATCAGAACAGGACATGGCAGCAGTCCAGGCACTGGGTACTGGACACTGGGGCTCTGGGACTACAGCTAAACTGCACTGAAGAAAAATACCTGAAAAAAAACAGTGGCCCAGATATTCAAAAGGGTTGTGCCATGCGCAACAGGGATGAGCCAGCGCAAGTCTGAAAATGCGCCATTTTGCGATATTCAGTGGGAGGCAGATGCGCCCCCCAAATTACAATACGCAAGAGCGCAATGGTAATGAATGCATGCACAACTGAAGGGGGAGGAACCATGCATAAATGGCACAGTGCGATATTCAACAACATGCGCCATGCGCAATGGGGAGCAAACAGAAGTTGCGCAATAGCGGAAATTATCCAAAATAAAAAGGAACAAGAGAGAAGTGCAAGAACGATACAGGGAAGCCACATATTGGTGAACTGCAGGCAGCCACTCAGGCACACAGAAACTGGGAGCAGGACAGGGCAGGAGCAGGACAGAGCACCTGGAACCACCAGGAACAGGGAAGGTGTGGGGATCCTGTGCCACAGTGCAGGACAAAAGGGGGAAGTGCCACACAGCACTGAGGGCACAGATAGTGGGCAGTACAGCCACTACAGGGAGGTGTTCCTGTGCAGGGGGAGTAGCAGCAAGGACAGTGGGGGAACAGTAAAACAGCTGTCAGGGGGGTTACACAAGCCAGGGACATGGCCAGTGCCACCATCCAGATGGAGGCCATTATGAGGGGGGTGAGAAGGCAGGCAGCAGGGGGGCATGGCCGTGGAAGGGCCCGACAGTGGTATACCCCCAACAGGCAGTACCGAGCCCACACCAGCTTCAAGCTCTACACTGATACTGAGATCATGGGCTGGTACCACCTCAACCGGGCGATCCTGAGGTGGCTCTGTGAACTGTGCAGTGATGTGATGCAGGCACCCACACGACGGAGCCATGCTCTGTCAGTGGAGACCAAAGTGACAGCTGTCATGTGCCTGCTTGCCACGGGTACATTCCAGAGACCAACAGGGGACATGACAGGCATAACCCTGTCGGCCGTGTCACGCCTCCTCACCCAATTCCTCAGCGCACTGCTGGCACATGCTGCGGAGTGCATCCGTTTCCCCAGCACACCAGCGGAGCGCACAGCAAGCATACAGGCATTCCACAGGGTAGCACAGATGCCTGGAATGCTCAGGGCAATAGATTGCACCCATGTGGCCATCCGCACACCACCTGGCCCCGAAGGGGACACATACATGAATCGGAAGGGGTATGCAAGTATCAACTGCCAGGTGGTGTGCGATGTCAGGGGGCGCATAATCAATGTCTGTGCCATGCACCCTGGGGGAGCACATAACATCTTCATCTGACACCAGTCCGCAATGTGCCACAGGTTCGAGAGTGGGGACATCACCATTGGCCACCTAGTGGGTGAGTATGCAAATCACGCAGAAAGACATGGAGCTTGGGGGGGCATAGTCAGAGGTGACATGGGTACTGGCCTAGATGACCCATGGCAGGGCAACGCTGATCAACAAACTAATGTCCACCCTCTACACACAGGTGACAGTGGATACCCACTCCGTCCCTGGCTGCTCACACCATACCGGTGGCCCGCGACCCCATCGCAGCAATGCTACAATGAGGCATATGCCACCACATGCAATGTCATCAAGCAGGTGTTTGGGATGCTGAAGACACGTTTCTGTTGCCTGGACATGTCTGGTGGTGCCCTACAGTACAGCCCCTCAAAGGCCTGTGGGATATTCCTGGCCTGTTGCATCCTGCACAACTTGGCCAACGACTGTGGGATAGCCGTACAGGTCAAAAAGGGGGACAGTGATGAGGACAATGAAAACGCTGGTGAAGATGGTGATGGGCAGCCCCACCTTGGTCAAAGGGACCCCCAACTGATCCGGATGGCACAGCTGCACCGGGAGACTATCACAGAGGAGTACTTCAACCAACCCAGGTAAGTCATAGGGCCACGTGCAACCACCAGTGGCAAGGGCACAACCCACAGACATACATGGACAAACCCCAGGGGTGCATATCGTTAAGGGCATTGGCCGAGCATGGAACCACACACATCATCAGGGATGGGCAAGGTCTAACATGGCACATGGTCACACACACACACACCTTCCCCCACAAGACATGCACAAAGGGTAGGAGGCACACTGATCCCAACTGCCACCCTAGCCACAGTGGCGGACAGCACAACGCAGGCATCATCATGCACATGCCACAGTGCCATGGCCACCATGGATGCATGGGTGGCCCCACTGAGACCCGCCAGCAGTGACAGGCTGACCAATGGCCTCATGGGGTGGCACAGATGGTCCCCCAGGGGTTCCGCTGCAGGAACATGACCATGCTCGCACAGGGGTCTGCAGCACACTGAACATGCCTGCGCCAGGTGTGCTCGGGAGTTGAACCTGGTGTTGACAAGGAGGGTGCCGCACGATGCCGGGAATGGAGGGTGGACATTGCACTGCGTGGTGTCTGCGATGCACGGGCAAATAACTGTGTGCCCCCTGTGGCCATGACAGCTGTGATTGTCTGTGTCAGCCTGTCAATGGCAGTGGTCACATCCTCCCGCATCCAGTCCATCCCTGCCAGGAGCATAGCGGTATCCCTGCTGCGCCGCTCCTCTGCCTGGCGCAGAGCCGCACTGAGTGCATCCACCACCGTCCCAAGCCGCAACTGCTGATCGAGTGATTCTTGGAGTATGCGAGTGTGCTCTTCTAAGAGGTCATGTGCCTGATCGGCATGCTGTCCCTCACGGTGTTCACGGCCCTGATGGATAGCACCCCTTGAGGGTGGGCGCTGCACACCAGGGCCAGGCCTGGGCATGTCCACAGGTGGTGCACTGACGCCGCCCCCGACGCTGTACCCTCATGGCTATTGGCTGACTGCTGACACTGCACCTCCGGCTGCCGCTCGCCAGGGCTCAACAGTGCCGCCGCAGCGGCCGCAACAGCCCCACTGTCCTGGACACACACCAGTGCTGCCCACTGGGGCAGACAGGCGCAGGCTGGGACTGTGATGTCACGCAGGCCTCCATGGCAGCACCGCCCACGGCCATGCCCGTGATGTCACCTGCTGTGTGGCCATCCTGTGGCCCACACGTATCACTGTCCATGAAGTGAGCTCCATCATCATCAGTGACGGATCCGGCACCAGCCTGAGTCTCAGCATGCTGGCATCCATGGACACTGGCATGCTGGGACATGGGCAGGGCCTCCTCTGCACCTGCTCCATCAACATCAGTCCAGACAGCCAGGCGGGCCCACAGTCGTTCTGACCCTCAGACACCTGTGGAGGTGGACGGGCCCTTCTCTGTGTCCATGGTATCACCCTCAGTGGAAAAGCCCACCACCGCTGACCCATGTAGATGCTCAGGAGCTGTAAGGGAACACAGTAGCATTAATGTATCTGCCCTACCCTGTCTCCCCCCCCATTGACAGACTAGGACCTACCATGCAGTGATGGGCTACCACCCGTCTCGAATCCACCACCTGGAACACACTCGATGGCACAACGCCACATGCTGCCAGCAACCCCCTCTTCTTGTGTGGTCAGGCATTGCACGGCCGGCTGTCCCTCACCGGTTGCAGCCCATGCTGTCCTGATGGCAGCCACCTTGTCCTTAATCTTCCGCCTGTCCGTGCCCATCTTCTTTTTGCACTCCTGCACGGACTGCTGGTGGCTGCCATGCAGGTTGACCACACACGCCACCTCTTCCCATGCAGGAGCACGGGCCTGTGGTGTTCCCCGCTGCCCACTGAGTAGTGGCGCCTGGTCAAGGTAGGCCTCAAACAGGGCATTTGTTTCTGCCTTGGTGAAGTTAGGCCTCCTCTTCCTCCCACATCTCTGTTCCTCTTCCTCCACCTCACGATCGCTCATTCTTTATCCTGTGGGAATGACAGGTGTTACCTGTGACTGTGCAGTCCCATGCATGTCCCACACACCACAGTCCTCACTCCCAAACAGCATGCAACTCACCACAATAGACTTCAACAACAGACTATGGCCACTGCAGCCCAATGTTGCATTTTTATAGCATAATGCATACAAATGAGGTGAGGCACAATTATAAGTAGATGCAAATGCAGTATCTGCGCCATTGAATGGCTGATTAGCTGATTTGCATATGCCAGATGAATATCGCGCTGTTGCACTTTGCGCAACTGTGTTGAATGTGCTCAGGCAAGGGTGCATTTCAGTGACATGTGCAGTGGACACTGAATGGCGCATGCCCAGGGTGATGACGCCGACGCCTGCCACGCTGCTGGTGTGCTGTGTGTCGGAGGCAATGCAGAGCACAGCCACCATTGTGTCAGTGGCACTACTGCGCTGTTCACATGTATGGTGCTCTGGCACTGGGGTGCCTTAGGCGCACTGGGGCCACAGCGTGGTAGGCCACTACAGGAAGTGGCACACAGGCACCCTACTGCGCTACACGCAGTGAGTACCAATCGCACTGTGGCAGTCCATGCGCAAGAGACCCCTGACCCTGTGCCAACCTTTGCCCACTAGGCACCATGCATCCGCATGGGTGCACCTCTTTCGCGCTGTTCGGTGACAGCGCGATGGGGAATGACAGTGCAGTACCGTGCAGTATCCACATGTGGTGAACATGCACTACAGAGCGCCATTTTGATACCAAAACTGTACAGGATGACAAGGAGAAGGGCGCCCATCTGGAGCCAACTTGAACTGGCCAATCTGGTCCAGTTGGCGGAGCCGCATGCCATTGCCCTATTTGGGAAGGTACCCCTGGACAGGGCCAGGAGTGCATTGTGGGAGGAGGTGGCGGTGGCCCTGGAGGAGGCCACAGGCATGGAAAGGATGGTGAAGCAGTGCAGGAACCGCTATGGTGATCTGCAGTGGCGGGACCCAGACAGGCTTGCCCCGCCTGCGGGCATGTGCCAGGAGGGGCACGGTGCCGTGGCCAGGTAGGTGCCCCATCCATACATTGTTACCGTCCATACAGGTATCATGGTGGCATGTGTCCAGCACATGGGGGGGCCATCCAGTGTTTGCCACGATGGTGGTATCAGGGTGGGGGGAGGATGGGTATGGCTGTGTGGGATTGCACACACACGGGGGCCGGGGAACTTTGCTACAGGATTGTACTGATGTTCCTCTCTCTATGTTTGCAACCTAGGCCCAGAGGAGCGTCAGTGGGTGAGGGAGGGGAGGCTGCGCCAAGATGAACAGCAGGCCGGGAGGGCTGCTGGACAAGACAGGCGCAGGGACCAGCCTGATGATGGTGAGTGCCTTACATCCATGATTACTATTGCATGCTGTGTAACAGGGTGGGCAGCGGGGCATGGCCACCATCCGTTGACACCATTGTCATGTACACAACTTGGTACAGTCAGCATTGTCCAGTGGCACTGCATGTCTGGGAGTGGTTCAATGGTGGTCCATGCGTGCACCGGGTACATGGCTGTGCCACTGCCTTCGCACCGCATAGCCATGTCACTGAACAGCCATGGTGGTGCTGTGCAGGACTTGGCTGGTGGGTGTGTGCAGCAGTCTGCATGGCTGTGTGCGCCTGGGTGGGCAGGTCTTGTGGACGCGATCACCGTAGGTGGTCACACATCATCACAGATGCATGTCCCATGGCCGTATGCCATGCACAGTGGGTGGGCTGCATGAGGCTTTGCATTAAAATCTATTGACTCTGCTCCCTTGTCCTAGATGGACGGCAGCTGCAGGAGATCAGGGTGGTGCTGCGGGAGATTCCCAGGTAGCCAGGGCGTCACTGGAGATACTTGAACACATAGACAGGCTCGGTGTCCGAAGGCGTCATGGCGGGAGGAGAAGCTGGAGCGGGAAGCAGGGCTCCCGCTGAGCTTGGCAATCCCCTGATTTACCCTACCCCCCTGGACACACCCCTCCTTCCCTCTATCGTTTGTTCACCCTTGCCCCTTACCCACCCCCACCTTGTTTGTGGCCCTCCCCCAAACCTTTGTAAATACTTGTATATAGTTTTGTTTGCTGTTTTTAAATACATTTCCTTTGATATGTGTACTGTGGTGATCTCTGATTTGCAGCGGGCTATAGGTGCTCAGCTGCAGTGGTGTGCATGGCGTCAGGGGTGGTGCAGTCATGTGCATGTGTGTGTGTCCATGGGGAAGTGAGTATGGTGTGGGAGTGGCTATCAGTCACTGTCTGTGGTGTGTGTGTGTTGTTCCCTGTGCACTGGATGACTGTGTGCAGTGGCCCACAGTGCATGCTCTGTGTCCATGGCGCACCTGTCAGACCCGCCATGGCCTGTGCAGCTGACATCCTTGCATGTCTGTGACCTGCACGGTCTGCTGGCATGTCAGTGGTGGCTGTCCATGCAGGACAGCCACTATACCCGGCACAGTGCCGGGTTGCCTTCTGTCACTGGTGTGGTGCATGTCTGCCTCGGGTGACACTGTGACCTCCGCTGTTGTTGTCCCACCTACATGCTGTCGCTTGTGTGTGTGACAGGGGATGTGCACCACTGTCTGTCACTTGTGCTCTGGGCAAATTCTGGTGGCGTACAGCTCCATGGTGCCTGTGCAGGGTGGCTGGCACTCCTGAGCCATGGAGAGGTGCTGGCCATGTGTACATGGTTTCCATGGCCACATGCTGGGGGCTTGGTTGCCCCTCTACTGTGTCCCTGTGTTGGTGTGCCCTTGGGTATGGGTGGGTGTTTGTCCATGCACTGCGTTGCATCCTGTGTGGTGCATGCTTCCATGCACCACTGTGGGTGTCTGCACTGGCTGTTGTGTCCAGTGCTGGGTCGGGGTGTGCCCTTCAGAGGGTGTGCAGGGTGCTGTACCACTGGTGGTGGGGTCTGGAGCATACCCTGTCACGTGTAGGGTGCCTTGTGTGCCGACGCATGGTTGGTCTCTCAGCTGTATCTCGGGGAGACGTGCATGGTGGCACTGTGTATGCAGTCGTTGCATCACTTTGTGCTGCCGCCCACTGACAGGTGCTTGTGGTGGGGCTGCCTTGCATGGTTCTGTGGTGCACAGGGTTGCATTGTCACAGTGGGGGTGGTGGCATGCATGGGGTATCCTGCATTGGTGGACGCTGCTCCTGGGCAGGGTGTCTGGGGGTCATGGTGCAAGGTGTGCTCTGCATTGGTGGGATGGTGTGGCATGGGGTGGTCATCCCTCCTTGTGTGCCAGCCACAGCTTGCCAGGGGGTGTGCTAGCGCACCATGCCCCGGCTGTGGGCTTGTTGCTGGTATCCATGGGCCGATGGTTATTCCATCTCTTCACCGGTTGTGCAGTGCATGGGGTATGGGGGCAATGTCTGTTCTGCTGTGTGCTCCTCTGCCCATCTGTGTATGGGTGGTGGGCCACCTGCATCCTGTCCCTGCACATCCCTGGTTGTGCTGTTGCACTGCTGCCCTGCTCCATGGGGCATCCCTGGTTGCGCTATGGTGCATCTGGACTGCTCCACTGCACATCCCTGGTTATGCTATGGTGCAGGTGGTACGATATTCAGTCATGTGCCGCATGCACATCTTGACCTGTGCAGTTTTTGAATATCATGCTTCTTGCACATGGGTGCAGTGGACTTGCACTTGCTCCTGCTGTTGCGCACTTTTTGGGTGCAGTTTGAATATCTGGGCCAATATCTTTAAAAACAGTCACAAAGACTGGACCAAAAAGGGCATGGCAGCATTCCAGGCAGTGGCACTGGGCATTGGGGATGGGGGCAGGGGGACTAGAGCTAAACTGCACTGAAAAAAATACTTGGAAGAAAAAGTCTGTTAAACGGCAAGCCTCAGCTAGGCATATCTGTGCCTGCCTCTGTCATGTCCACTTAAGTACTGCTTTCACATAGTTATCCAAAGGGCTAGTTGCAATTTAAACACTTGTCTGTTTTTTAATCTTTGGTAGTCTTTGTGACAGAATGGGGTTAAGCCAAGTGAATGTCCCCTATGATGGCTACATACTGGTCAAGACTGACTTTGCACAGCAGGTCATGGGAACTCCAAAAGAACTGGAAACCCTGGCTCTAATGATATGCCCTGGCTCTGCTTTGCCCTGACACACAAGAGATAGAAACACCAGTGCTAGCTGGGACAAATGCCAACATGTTTGGAAGATTTGCCAGGATGTGCAATGTTATGGTTGGGAAACTGAGGCTACTGACCATGCCCATTCACCTGTCATTACCTGGCACCCAGGTCAACAAATCTGCAGAGATTTTTCCCCAAAGGATTGGTGGAGAATCATCCAGAGAGAAGGAAAAAAACTACTGAAGTTGTCTCCTGGTGTCAAGGGCATAGTGACTGGAACAACTATATACCATGCACCAGTGAAATATCACATAAGTAATAAGCCATGGCAGGGTGTGCATTATAGGATTTTAATGCACATCCCAGAGGTGTAGTTAGGAATGAGGCCAAAGACCAAGTCTCCTTACACCCATGGAAAGTGCATTAAAATCCTGGAGAGGCTTCTTACACTTATAAAATGGCTCTAAGTAGGTTTTGGGGGAAGGAAATTGAGATTCGGCACCTGACGGTGCATTTATAGAGATTTAATGCACAGTCAGGTGACATCTCTTGGCCAATGAAATTTCCAGATTTTTTCTTGCCGTTTTATAAATGGCTATAATTGAGACTCTAGAAGACACCACATTGCCACAAGGACTGATGGTGCCATGGGAATACCCATCTCCTCTGTATTGGCAAAATAAATCTCAGTGTTACTGAGGAATGAGACCACCTGATAAGTTACTCTGACACCAGGCATGACATTGGCTTACCTATATGCCACTGACACTGGTCGCTCCACACCGCACAGATGACACCAACCAGCAGAAAGACTTGCATTTCTACTTTGTGGACTCTCTTATTTCAGAAAATGTGGAAAAAGCTTTTAAGAAAGGATTGACTGGATGCTGAAAAGTATTCTCCCATCAAAAGTAGGATATAGGATTGGCCAAAAGGGTTGAACACCAGATCCAACTCACTGATGAATGTCCTTTCCAAGAGAGATCCCCGGAAACTCACTCTGACAGAGTTGGAGGAACTGAAGGGGAAGGTGTATCTCTTTGCCGATGATACAAAAATCTGCAACATGGTGAACACCCAGGAGGGGGTGGAGAGAATGCGAAGGTATCTGGGGAAACTAGAGGAGTGGTCTAGGGAGTGGCAGCTGGTTTTCAATGCCAAAAATGTAGGTCATGCACCTAGGGTGGGGCAACCTGGGGGCTGTGTATAAGATGGGGGGGAGGTACTTACAGTTACCAAGCAAGAGGAGTGCCTTGGGATGATCATATCTGATGATCTCAAGGTGGCAAGGCAGAGCAACAGTAAGCTGGATGGTGGGGTACATAGGAAGGGAGATCTCTAGCAGGAGAAGAGAGTTAGTGTTGCTCAGTATTGCTCACTTGTGAGACCCCACCTGGAGTACTGTGTCCAGTTCTGGAGGCCACACCTCCGCAAGGACATTGAAAGGGTGAAAGCAGTCCAGAGGAGGAGTACTGAAATGGTGCAGGGGTTGCACGAGAAACCATATGAGGAGAGGCTGCAGCAGCTCAACATGTACTCCCTAGAGAAGCGACAAATGATAGGGGACATGACTGAAACCTATAAATACTTCACAGGGGTGAACTAGGTGTAGGAGGGAATTCTCTTTCACAGGAGGAGCACCAGAACATGAGGCATGCTATGAAGCTGGGGGAGGGGGTTAAGAGGGGTTTGAGGAAATACATCGTCACAGAAGAAGTGGTGGAGACCTGGAATAGCCTGCCAGAAGAGGTGGTAGGGGCAAAGACAGTAGGGAGCTTCAAACATGCACGGGATAAGCACATGAGTATAATAAATAGAGGTAAGCGAGGAAGGAGGGACACCTGTGACCAAAAAGAATCCAGGATGTAGCGATAGGCAGGAAAACTGGGCAAACTAGATGTGCCTACAGGTCCTCCTTTGCTGATACAGTCTTTGTGTCCATGCCCGATGTCACCTCCATGAGTTGATGATGGTAGGGATCATTCAAGAGCCCTGCTCAAGGACTTTATTTGTCTCCTATAACAATTGCCACAAAGAATGGCACAGTGCTCATGTGCATCAACTGCAGAACCCTGAATAAACATACTTTTCCTGACCCGTATACCATGCCCTAAGTGGAGGATGCCCTGGGTTGCTCCATTGGTAGCAAATGGTTATCAGTGTTGGATCTGCTCAGCGGATACCAGCAGATCACTATGGCTGCAGAGGATGATTAAAAAAACAGCTTTCGTTAGTCCTATAGGCAGGGCCCCTGGTGTTCTGCAGCAGAATTTTCTGATTTCTGCGGCAGGGCTCCTTGACTTCTGTGGCAGCATTTTCTGATTTCTGCGGCATGGTTTATTCACTTCTCTGGCAGAATGCAGTCCTGTCATTGGCTAAAAATGATGTGATGTCATTGATGACATCATATGCTGAGCATAGAGGAGGGGCTTTAGGATAAACGAGATGGGAAAGAAAGCCTGACACTATGGAAAAACAGTATATTTATATGAAAATTCACCAAAAACAATGAATTCTACAGCACTATATATATTCTGTGGCATGATGCAAATTCTGCCGCAAATTCCGCAACTGCAGAACCGCAGAATTCCAGGGGCCTTGCCTATAGGATTTTCTCAATTCAAAGGATTCCCCACAGGATCTCAGGGGGTCCAGCCTTTCCAGGTAATAATGGATAAAATACTGGGAGATCCAAATTGTCTGGAAGTCAATATTTATCTGAATGACTGGATTGTGTTTGACCATACACTGGAAAAACTTCAGACCCACCTCATGAAAGTCCTGGACTGATGGATGAATGTGACCTAGAAATCTGACTGGACAAGTGCCAATTCTGCCTGACATCTGTCAAGTATGCAGGCCACATTGTGTTTGAGAAAGAAGAGAGTACTCATCACGGCATGGTAAAGGCCTTAACAATCAGGCCCCTGACCCACAACCTAAAGACTTTCCAATCTTGTCTTGGGTTCTTTGGCTATTACCGACATTTCATGGAAGACTACTTAAAAGTAGTGAAATCTTTGTTTTACTTCACCCTTGCTACATCAAATTCAGCTCCTAACAACTGCACCTTCCTACAGCTGAGGCCACCCTCTGAGTTATTACTGCCTTACAGCTCCTGTACTCTGCCCATTCTCCCCCATGATGTCCCACCTGCATGTTTCTGTGTTCTGTAGTTTTTAATCTACAGATACTACTGTAGTAACCTTTTTTTGGTTTTACTAGGTCCTATCCCACAAGAGGGATTTAGCTGCTTGCCGTGTAACCCCTGCTTCACGGCACCCCAAACTACAGATTATATAGCCCTCGCCCAGAGACCTAGTCCTTCCTGCACCAATCAATCAATCAAACTTTATTTAACCAGGTGTAGACACCATTGAGCAAGCTCATTTTCAAAGTGGTCCTGGACATAAATACAAAACAAGGGCACAAAAAAGGGTAGTCTGGGAAAAGACATAATGTATTTGGAGGAGTATTCAGGCCTATACATATGTAACTCACATAGGATGCATAAATGCAAAGTCGTAAACTAGTATGCCAATACATACATAACTAACATCGGTGTCAAGTCTTAATTAGATTTCAAGAGGCAACATATAATACATAGATAATCATCAGTAACAATCAGTTATAACAATAAGAAGGAAACTATGCAAGTGGAGGAGAGGAGGGGAGAATGTAAGGGGGCAGAGGAGGAGGAGGAACGGGGGAAGGGGAGAGAGACTAATAAGTGCTAGATGCTCTCTTGACGGGAAATGGCCTAGGGTGGGTTACAGTGATACTGTATCATAGGTGATACTGGTGGTAAAATATGAATATGTATATAGAGTGAGAGGGAGGGCAGAAGAAAGGGGAGAGAGAGATTAGGAAGTGCTAGGTGCCCCCAAACATGGGGATAAATGGGGTGGTAGCAGTGATGCCAGATATGTGAATGATACAAGGGGAGGAAGAAATTATATTGCAAAGAAAACATCAAAGTGAGTGCAAGACCTCTGGGCTGTATTAAATGAAGTTTCTTGCCACAAAACTGAGATAACTAGAATAAAAAGACTGAACATTGAGCATATGCGTCCAGGAAAAGTCCATTGGAACTTCACTGGAGATCATGGAAACAAATCAGCATTAAAGCTGCAGGTACTAAGAGCGGACGGCTCCTGCTTTCTGTATGATCGACTCCAGGGACTCTGGAAGTGAATTGGCCATATTCCTTGTTTATACATGGGGCCGGTGGAGAAACAAAGAAGAGAAAAGATATCCTGAACACTAAATGGAATCACTAAAAGGGAGAACTGTGTGAGATATGAAGTATTTGCATTTCCGGAACCCAGTAGGTAAATATTTGAATCGCTTGTACGCTGTATAGTATGAACTACTGTGAATGAGATTTTAGTATGTGCTATTCGTTCCTCTGAGCATAGGCCTTTAGTAACTGTTGAAAAACAAAACTTCTACAATTTATACCCTGTACTTTTGGGAAGAAGATTTATGCCATTTGAAAGAAATTTGGACTTAGAATGTTTGTACCTGCACACATATTTTTATATAGCCCCCTATTGCTTATGTTTTTATCTGGTTCTCAGTTTCACTTAGCATTGAAAAAGCATTTGTAATAAGTTTTTTTTTTCCTTTATTGGTACTTTAGAAAAGTTTATCATATTTGAAAATGATTCTAATATAAATATCCAATATACTGAACTTGACTCTTTATCAGAGTTTGCAGGTCAAGGCCAAAGTCAGAGAAAAGAAAAAAAAACAGGAAATGGTAAAACAGGGAAAAATGACAACAACAAAAAAGGAACACTGGGAACCTTATTACTAATCAAGGAATAATCATAAGATTTATGAGCCAAAATACTGTGAATGAAAAGACTTATGCTATATTGTTCTTGTTTAGAATAATGATCCACTCAACACATTTTCTATTACATTTCCTTTTATTTTTAGTAGTACTGTCAAACTGCTTAAGAGAGACAATGTTTTGGGAAAATAGTTTTCTCCCCTGGGCCCGTGGCATGATCAGTGAGCGCCACCTCTACAGAGATGTTCACAGTGTCAAGCGGGTGAAACACCTTCCTTGACATTCCGCTGCATTGCCACCTAGAACCTGCAGGTGGCTAGTGGCACGCCCTTACCCCCCTCCCTAAGGAAGGAGAGATGTCATTAGTGGTGGGTGAAGTGGGCTCAGTCCGCTCCGCGAAGTGATTCGTGGAGCAAAGGCGGATTCTCGGAGTGCTCCGCAATGCGAAGCGGAGTACTTCATGTTATAATGAGGAACGCAAAGTGCATTGTAAACAGCTACTTTGCATTACTCCACCTCCACTGGTCACTTCTCTTTCAATTTTTAAGGTGAAGTACATTGGTGGCAGTTCACTTCGCCTCATTTCGCCTTGTTTTTGAGCTCCAAAGGAGGATTTTGCAGTGATTCATGGGAGTTCAGGTCACATGGGCTCTATATTGATCTGCACAGCCTCAGTTCGAGGTAGTATGAGTAGGAAGGAGTAGGAGACAGCGTGCTCTGATAGCTGTCTTTAGGAATCTTTTAAAAGCTGTTCAAAAAGCATTTTTGCTTTTTTGGGGGGGGTCCAACTGTAGTTCATCGATTGTAGGAAACCCTCCTGTGCTCACATCATTGAGCGTTTGTTTGTGTGTGGATTTTGAATGTAAATTTACAACACTGAGTGTGTGTGGTGAAAGATAGTGAAGTGTGCTGTTTGGGGGAGGGGTGCATCTGTGTGTAGGTAGATTTAAGTTGGAGAACTAGTGATTTCTTTGTGTTTTTGGTAATATTTTTGTTATATAACTGACTGTGTTACTGTACACATAGTAAAATTGTCAATGATAGTACCAATTTTCTTGCTGTTTGTTGTGTGAATGTGGTGCAGCATTTCATAAGGTCAGGTTGTTTAAATTACAAATTTACATTACATGGCACTGAGTACACTGAACTTTTGTATTTGCATCGCATTCCTCGTTCAGCATTGTACACAAAGTGTTCTGTGTTGTGTGTGCAGTGTTGCGTGCATCAAACATAATACACCTTTTAAAATTTGTGACACAGATCAGTGTAAGTGCAACTAAGTGCAGCAGTGTGAACCTGCTATCCACTGCAGCTGCCTGATTTTGTAATGCGATCGTGTTCTCTGTTCTTAGTGTTGCTGCTTGTAGTGCCATAAAAATCAGCACTGTCTGTATTCAGTGGCCCCCACCACATTGAAAAGGTATTTTTACAAGACTGGATTGTTTTTGTGACCCCATCAGCACCACTGGTTACTGAAGTTGTTTTAATTCCGTGACAGTGTCACAACACAGTAGTCCTTTATCTGTTGCTGAAACCACAGTTGTTTATTTTGCTTCACATCCAGCTAGCGAGTAGCGACCCTCCAGTCAGAAAGTGAACGTATCAAAATCTGAATTTGGTAATAATATTTGTGGTTGATCCCCCAAAATGCCTGCAAAGAGACGTGCAAGTAAAGCTGTTTCTGGCCATGGCAATGTTGGCAGTAAGAGGGTCTGTGGGCGTGGTAGTAGTACGCGGACAGAGAAGTGCATTGCTGATGTGAGGAAAGGTATTTCTCCTGCAATGTTCTTTACAGCCCAATCAGTAGCTTCACTGATAGTTGGAGGAGATGATGTTTTCCCAGCCGGTGGTGTTAGTGTTACTGGTGTTAGTGGTGGTGGAGGTAGTATTAGCATTGCTGTGTCAAGTTCTAATTCCGACCAGTGTACCGTATCCAAACATATTGAGTGTGAAGCAGTGCAAGTGAGTGACAGCGTAGATGACGTCATACTTCCCAGTAACATCCCATTAACTGAACCTGATTTTGATGATCATGTCAACGATAGCATACAATGTGACATTCCATCCACCGTGGCACTTAACGTCACTCATTTTCCATGCAACAGTGATTCACAGTGTGGTGAAAAAATATCAGGTGATGGTGGTGTAGATGCTGATGATGAATGTGATGATGATGATGTTGCTGTTGTTGCAACATGCAGTCCACATGTTAGCATCCAAGCAGAAGATGTGGATGTGTTTGACAGTGACGTTGATGAATATGATGATGATTTAATTGACCCCAGTTGGGAACCGGAGAAAAAGAAATTAAAAGTGGCTGTGTCTGAATCTGTTTGCAGGAATCCCCCCCCCCACCATAAAAACTTGTGATTTACTGTTACCAGTTTTAGTGGATGATGATGATGATGATGACAATGACCCAGTACTTAATATGATAGGTAGTCATGGTAGTCAGTTGCAGTCCAGGTGTGCAGTGCCAGAAACATCACGTGCCTCCCCCCTTCAGTGCTTAAAATAACAGACTTAAATAAGCCACATCATCATGGACATGTTAAAAGCAGAGCATCACAGTCCCTTCTTTGGGATTTTTTTGTTCAAGATGCAAATGATGATTCAGTTGCAATCTGCCAGGTTTGCCATGTGCGTGTGAGTCGAGGTAAAAAGGGGAGCCATCTTGGAACAGGAGGACAGTATACGTATCTTAAGAATAGGCACTTGGCTCTATGGACCCAGCACAAGCTGGCAGCTAATACCAGACTTGGGCATTCACCTGTATCACCGGCCGCAACCATAGCTAGCATGTTATCTCCTTCCATGACTGTTAAGCCCAGTAGAAAATTAAACATGTTCAGCAGTGCAGTAATAAGAGCAGAGGGTTACTACAGGCATGATGAGGTGGAGGACCATAATGACTTTGAAATGTTGTCCAGTGCTGGTGAGAGTAGCAGTTTTTGTTGTGGTGGTGGTGGTGGTGGTGAATGCAGTATGTCTAGTGCAAGTGGTACATCAACCCTGCTTGGCAAATCCGGAAAAATAACATCATTTCTGGGTTTGTCATCATCACCTGTGCAACCGTCTTCATCAAATGTCCACACTCCACCCCCCGCCAATACCATTCATCACAGAGCACAACCATTTGTGACCAACAACACACACCATGTAAAACGTTTACGTCAGCCCACGTTACAGAGTGTTTTTGCACATAAGCACAGTGTCACGTGAACTTAATGCTGCTGTAGCGGAAATGCTGGCAATCGATCTTTTGCCCTTTTCCTTTGTGGAGAATTCTGGGTTCCGGCGGTTTGCTGCTCGCGCCTGTCCAAAATGGAAAGTCCCATCCAGGACATACTTTTCTACCCGTGCTGTTCCCGAGTTGTTCCGCACTGTCTCAGACTCAGTAAGACATGCCCTTCAACATTCCTCCTCTCCATTCATCCATTTAAGTATGGATATGTGGACAAGTGGCAAAACAGCAGGGAGTTCATATCTGTGTATAACTGCACACTGGGCGCAGGTGCTGGAGGTTGTTTGTGATGCTGGTAGTGTGAATAATCAGTGCAGAAAGGTGGATTGTTGTGGTAGCAATCTTCCTGGAATTCGACAGCATGCAACAATTGCTATGCGCAGTGTGACCTGTTCACACACTGGTGAGAAGATGCTGGACATGGTACTGACTGAAATTGACAGATGGCTAAACCCTCTGTCCCTGAGACCTGGGTTCATAGCAAGTGACAATGGTTCAAATGTGGTGAAATGCATAGCGAATGGTGTTTATTTTTGTGTTTCCATGCATGGCCCATTGTTTAAATCTTGTGGTTCAGGAGTTTCTGCAGCACCTTGACATAAAAAAAATGCTGACCATTGCACAACGTATCTACTCTCACTTTTCAAGATCTGGAAAGGCCTGTGACCAATTGCGGCAGTTGCAGATACAAAACAGCCTGCCTCAGTACCGCTTGAAGCTGGAAGTTGTCACCCGATGGAACTCCACATTATACATGGCAGAGAGGTTGTATGAACAATACAAAGCCATCACAGAATATCTTGTTATGCACACTAGCTGTGACAGTTCTGGGGCCTCCATGTCTATGACGACTGAAGAGTGGCACCTCATGGACTCTGTAATAACAGTTTTGCAGCCTTTTGAACATGCCACACAGGCAGTGAGTGGCGAGTCTGCCTCCATTAGCCAATCAATTCCACTGCTGCTGGTGCTGAGGCAGACATTGGTGAATGTACAGCATAGCCTTGATGTTGCCGGAGACGGTGGTAGCAGTATGTTGCTGCAACACATACTGACAGTATTCGACCAGAATCGTCATATTGTGAGCATTCAGCATAGTGACAACTTTGCCATGGCAACAATGCTGAACCCACGATACAAACATGGAATTGCATCAGTACTGGAGGGAGGGCCTGAACAGGTAAAAAATATCAGTGGTCAACTGGTTCGCTTGGTACATGGGGCACAGAAGTCACGTGCCAAGGTTCGCAAACCTCAGCAGCATAATCCAGCTGAAGGTGTAGCTGGAGTACCAGCAAGCATATCATGCAAGAATAAGGGGACTGTAGTTCCTGGTGGTCTGTCATCCAAAGTGGTTGGCGTCAACCCGCTTTGGGAGGCTTTGTCCCGAGTGGGTATTTGTGACATCAGTGATTCCGGGGAACAGGCTGATGCATCAACAATCGGACTTAGCGCGGCACAGAGAATGGTTGAGTCATATTTGTCTGAAAACAGGCATCTGACAATAAGTGAAGATCCTCTTTTGTACTGGAGTGGAAAGGTCAGTGAATGGCCAGAGCTGACTGCAGTGGCACTGAAGTACCTCACATGCCCACCCTCCAGTGTACTGTAAGTGTTGAGAGGGTATTCAGCTCAGCAGGTGCAATAGTCAGGGATTGTCGGACAAACCTGTCTCCTGCAAATGTTAGTTTGCTAACATTCATTAAAATGAAGGAGAGACACATACCAGCACAGACTGCAACCTTGGTATTCGTACCCCGACCTAGTCATGGTGGTTTTGCTGATGTGGAAATGGAGCATCCTGGTGGCATTGGCAGTGGCGGCCTGAAACAACCTACCACAGACGTAGATGATGACACAATGGAGAAAGAATTTCCCAGTGGTCAGACTTCAGACATCGATGACTGTGAGGGCAGTTTTCTTTATGAGGATGATGATGTGGTTAATGTTGGCAGGTTTTAACTGCAGTATTTAAAAAGTGGTGTGCCCCCCCCAGACCACAACCACCGGGACTGATGTTATCCAAGTCTTGTGCCACCATAAGTCTGTCTGCCTACCCCAGACCACCACCACCATGACTGATGTTATCCAAGTCTGCTGCCACCATGAGTCTGTCCACCCCCCATGGACCACCACCACCACGGGACTGATGTTATCCAAGTCTGCTGCCACCATGAGTCTGTCTGCCCACCCCGGACCACCACCACCGGGACTGATGTTATCCAAATCTGCTGCCACCATGAGTCTGTCTGCCCCCCATGGACCACCACCACCACTGGGACTGATGTTATCCAAGTCTGCTGCCACCATGAGTCTGTCTACCTACCACGGACCACCAGTCTACCAGTGCACCACCACCACCACCACCAGCTTCTTAATATTTAAACCATAAAGTGAGTACTGTATGTGAACTCATGTTTGTTATGCTGCCTCACTTCCTTAAGTTGCCTGTTTTGTTTTCTGTAGTTTTTCAGAGTCGCAGTGGCAAAACACATACAGTACACTTATTTTTTTCTTTTACAGGAGAACAAAAACAAGCTCCATCACTAATATTACTCACTGGGAAAGATGCTGTAGCTATACCGTACAGAGAGGAAGCGATGTAATGTCCATGTGAAATCCATTCTGGTAAGTATGAAGATTTTATTTCATCCATTTCATTGCTTTGTAAAGACTGCTGCAAATATTGCAAACAACAGGTTATCTTAATAGTTGACAAGATGTGTCTCTGAAATGTAACTTAGTTGACAATAGGGATTGAGATTTGAGAACCAGAGAGGGACACATAACAATGAAGTTGCAACTTTTAAGAAGTCATTCATTTCTTTTTTTAGGAAAATTCGCGATACTTTGTTGTTCTGTCAAAGTGGCCTTATCCAAAAAAGTTCGACAACATGATCAGGCACACCCCTCCCCTACCCGAGCTTGGGCACACATGCAACTCGCAGAAGTCGTTTCATTCGATGACCAAGACCATCATTAAGAACTGGATTCCAGAAGGATGCTGATGAAATCTGTGAAGAAATAAAAAAATAAGAAACCATTACAGACAAAACTGAAAATATGATTCCACCCCTCAAAAAAAAAGAAATACTTACCTTCATGTGCTTGAGAGTTATCCATTTCCATTTAAGTACAAAAAATTCTCATTGAGGACTGGACGGTGCACAGCAACAGTTCGGAGACGGAGTCACCTGTGTTTGATGCAGAACAATAGCATGAGTACATGTCCATGTCAAGTTCAACCCCCTTCATCATCACCTACAAAATACACAACTTGAGATGATCACGTGTCAATTTCTGGACACATAGAGAATGCATTCTGTGCCTGCAGAAAAAATCTGGGGACTCTGTGCCACTTTTGTGCGCATGACTGAGTGCGCCATTAATTCTGGGGGACTTTGTATGTGATGAAACAGTCTCATTTCACTCTGTTACCACTCTTCAATTTTCTGGACACATGGAGGATGCATTCTGGGCCTGCAGAAGAAAATCTGGGGACTCTGTGCCACTTTTGTGCGCATGACTGAGTGTGCCATTAATTCTGGGGGACTTTGTATGTGCTGAAAAAGTCTCATTTCACTGTGTTACCACTTGTCAATTTTCTGGACACATGGAGGATGCATTCTGGGCCTGCAGAAAAAATCTGGGGACTCTGTGCCACTTCTGTGTGCATGACTGAGTGCACCATTAATTCTGGGGGACTTTGTATGTGGTGAAATGCTCTCATTTTACTGTTTACCACTTGTCAATTTTCTGGACACATGGAGGATGCATTCTGGGCCTGCAGAAAAAATAACTGGGGACTCTGTGCCACTTTTGTGCACATGACTGAGTACGCCATCAATTCTGAGGGACTTTGTATGTGTTGAAACACTCTCATTTCACTGTGTTACCACTTGTCAATTTTCTGAACACAAAACAGATGCCTTTTGAGGATGCAGAAAAATAAGGCACCAAAACAGCGCACACACACACAAAACACACAGACACTTAACAGAAGGAAGGGGCCCCAGAACACAAAGTGTAACGCATACTGAAGACAATAAAAAAGTTCATAATTACATACAAGGGTCAGGGATGGTGGAGGAATACATTTTATGACACAGCAAGAAAGGTGGCGGGGAACATGGTGTGAGGAAACAAAACTAATGTGGGATCCTATGGTGATCCAGCAGCAGTTCCAGCATGGACATAATTTGAAGCTGAAGTCCCTCTATGTCATCCAGCTGCTGCTCCACAGCACTCATCCTCTCGCTGTTCTCCTCAACAGCACTCCAGAGAACTGCCAAGTCAGACAGCGTTACATGCACTTCTCTGGTGTCCACTCCTTCGACAGGCTGACCTGCTGCTGGTGGTGTTGGTGCTGGTGGTGAGGGTGCTGGTGGAGCAACAGTTGCTGCTGTTGTCCTCCTCTTCTTAGGGATGCTGCTATGCACAGTGGCACCCTCTGCCATGGAATGGCCAGCAGGTGCAGACATGGTCTGTTCTGTGGCAGCCTGCCACTCCAACTGGTGGTGATTAAGCATATGGGTGCACTGGCCCCCAGTCCCCAGGTGACTCCCCCGGGGGGCCACGGCGCACCTCCACCGCATATAGGTGACACTTCACCACACTGCTGTCCCCCTCCGACACAGTCAAAAAACTGCCCAACAACGGAGGTGCAGGGAGGACCAGGCACAGGAAGGGGAGGGCCAGATGAACTGGCAGTAGGCTGCTCACACTGCTCAACAGTACTGATGGGATCCACACCTGGGCCTAGGGAAACAGGTCCAAAGGACCTTGTGCTGGAGTTGGTGTTGGTGGTGGTGGTGGTGGTGGTTGAACTACCTCAGAGTCAGGAGGCGGTGCTGGTCCTGCTTCTGGGGGTTGGACACTCACAAGTTTAGAGCGGTCCAACACAAATGGGCACCCATGCCAACCATGCATGCACACGGTATGACAACGTGTACTACCACGTTCTCCCAGAGCAGACCCCGACCCAGACATTCCCTCACCCTGCTCCATCTCACAACACAAGCACAACACACACACAGTCACATACACACAGACAAACAACTAAGTAAGTAGGTAAGAAAAATAAAATTTACAGAAAGAACAAATTAACTAAAAAACAGTACAGAAAGACAAAAAAATTTAGCTTTTAAAAAAGCTGTTGGGTTAACTATCAAATTTTAACTCTCCTCTGCACTCAAAATACTCCTCTCTCTAGTACACACTCCTCTCTCTCAGTCTGCACAGGAGAAAGTGAAACTGTCTGTGTGACTCCACTTCCTTCCTGCCTGGCTAGAGAGCATGTGACTTACAGTACTGTAAGCCATATGATGTGTGGGGGGCTGCCAAGTCTGAAACACCAAGTGGATCACTTAGAATCAGTTGACGAGGCACGAAGTCCATTGAAATCAATGACTTAGCCTTACTTAAATGTTGTCATTCAACCCAACACAAAGTGAAGTGATAATGACAAAATGAAGTGAGCACTTTGACATTACCTACTCGCATAAGCGGAGTGGCAATGCAAAGTGCCCACTTCACGAGCACTTCGCCAGCGGATTTTAAATTCACTGCATCTCAAGATGTCATAAGGATGCTCAATCCTCCCTCCCCTGGCCAGCTGCCAAGTGACATGGGTATGTTCCCAAACCCAGGTCACTGACATGGCAGAAGGTATGGCGCTCAATGCTCAGCCATCCATGCCACTGGGTCAGCCCTGCACACTTACTCCTGAACCAAATTCACCTATTAGGACTCTTACAGTGCATGTTTTGCCACGTTATAATAAAAATCTTTAATTCAACAATCTCCTAACTAAAAGTTCAGTCCTCTGTGACTGTGCTTGGCCCTGGGAAGACAGCAGGACCAGCAAAGAAAATATCAGAGTTTATAAAAATTCTAGCATGCACCACTGGCCATTGAATCTCTCACTGATGTCAGCTGCAGGGGAGTTTAGGATTTCTGGTTACAGCAAATGTCAACTTGGAAGTGATCAGAGTCAGTCTGATACAATCCACTATACTGCAGTAAATACTAAGTAAACAAAATGCATTTTCTCACAAAGTGCAAACATGGGTGTGGGGCCATTGCTGCTGACTGTTTCTTTTTAAGAAGAATTTGATAAATGAAAATTTGTAAAATGAGCTAGAAAAAAATAAGGGGAATGCCATTAGAAAATAACAGGATGCGTCACATTCATACAAGAGTCGTATCTCTTAAACTCCGAGGCTAGTCGAGTCAGAAGATTACAACTAGGGCAGTTTTTTTCAGCGGGAGGTTCTACCCAAAGTAGTGGAGTCCTAATATTGATTTCAAAAAAATGCCTTTCTCACTTGTACAACTAATTGAGGAACCACAGGGTAGATTTGTTTTTATCCACTGTACTTTATATAATGTTGAGATGTTGCTGGGCTCGATCTATGGTCCCAACATGGATTCTCCGGAATTCTTCATGCAGCTGATAAACGTATTAACCCCTTATGTGTCTTTGCCTATAATCTTGGGGGAGGGACATGAACACTGTCTTTGATCCATCACTGGACCATTCCAGTGGGCCTCATGGGGGCCTTTCCCCAGCTCAGCAAGCATTTTGGGAACTTCTAGATAACCTTGGCTTATGTGACATATGGCGTATATTCCACCCTACAGAAAGAAATTATACTTTTATTTCTCCTGTCCATAAGACCGCATCCAGAATTGATTATTTGTTAGTATCCCAAATACTCCTGATAGGAGTTCTAAACATTTCCATCCAACCTGGCCCACCTTCTGACCATTCCTTGGTCATTTGTCACTTATCCTTGGTCTCCACTACTAAAAGGCGCCCTTGCTGGAAAATTAATAACCAGGTGCTGAAGGAACCTGTGATAAATACCATGCTCAATAAACATATAGAGCACTTCATTAAGGATGACAAAATTACAGCTTCCAAACCAGATATTATATGGTGCTCTTTTAAGGCCTATATTAGAGATATACTGATTAGTTTATCATCACAAAGAAAAAAAAGGAAAGATCAGGAACTTCATACCCTACTTAGCCAGATAAGGGGTATCGAAGCACATTTGACTTCAGATTCCGCAGACGATGTTAGACATAAACTGGCCAAGCTGAGGGATGCGTACCTAGAGATTTTGAGAGAAAAAGCAGAATTTGCCATCTTGAGAATGAAATCAACATACCAGACCAGGGAGAAAAGGTGGGACGTTTATTAGCACTCAGAATTAAACAACTAGAATCTGCTAAATATATTCCTGCTATTCGATCTTTAGTAGATGGTGCGTTGAAGACATCCCCATCTGATATTGTATCCGAATTTCGGGAATATTATGTCAACCTCTATGCTTCCATGCCAAACCCACCTTCAGAGCAGGAACTGGACTCTTACCTGGAGGCATCCCAATTGCCCTCCCTCCCAGAGATTAAACAGTGATCACTTACAGTCCCTATATCTGCTATGGAAATTGCTAAAACTATTCAATCCTTCCCTTCAGATAAAACTCCGGGACCGGATGGTTTTTCTGTGAATTTCTACAAGAAATTTCAGAAACTCATAATTCCTTTGTTGCTGCCCCTATTTCAACATATTTTATCAGGAGTATCCGTGGATAGTGCCTTGTTCGAAGCCTTAATAGTCCTTATCCCCAAACCGGACCGAAATCCGGAGTTGACTACAAGTTACCATCCAATATCTTTATTAAATCAGGATATTAAAATACTAACCAAATTAATAGCAGAGCGTATCAATACAGTTCTACCGGACCTCATCGGACCTGAACAAGTTGGCTTCATGCAGGGATGCTCCTCGGTACATCATCTTCGAACGCTCTCGCATGTTCTCTCAGCATCCAGGGATGCCCACTTTCCAGCGGTTTTGGTCTCCCTGGATGCTGAGAAAGAATTTGATAGAGTGGATTAGAATTTTCTGTTCCAGGCTCTCAAAGCCTATAAATTCCCCACTGAATTCCAAAATTGGATAAAAGCTTTATACCAGGCCCCTTCTGCACGGATATCCACAAATGGGGTGATTTCCAATCTTTTCCCTTTAAAATCAGGAACTAGACAGGGCTGCCCCCTTTCCCCTATACTATTTAATTTATACTTAGAACGTCTGATCCATAGATTGGCAAACTGTGATCAGATTCAAGGTATACCCATCGTGTCTCAAGTAGTCAAGGTTTCAACATATGCCGACAATATACTTTTACAACTATCCCACCCTGAGACTTCCATTCCCCATTTGATATCACTCATCAACAAATATAGCAATTTATCCAATTATAAGCTTAACATAGATAAAACGCTGATTTTCCCTCCCAATCATAAGGTGATTAAAAAGTCCATTATTGATCTGGGTTTGACATGGAAACATGCCTCCTTAAAATATCTAAGTATTATTATACTGAGAAACCCAGCCCATTTTCAAAAACTTAATCTGGATCCCCTGGTAAGAATTATTCGTCAAGACTTGGACAGATGGTCCAAACTCCCTTTCTCTATATGGGGCAAAGTTAATATAGTTAAGATGAATATATTTCCCAGGCTCTTTTACCCCTTGCTGTTACTCAACATATGGCTACCTCTCTCATGGTTTAATAATGTTCATAGAGTTATCACGAAGTTTATCTGGGCTAATAAACAGCCTAGATTAGCATACGTAAAATTAGCAGCCCCTAAGGAGAGAGGAGGTCTACGTCTCCCTCATTTAACTTTTTACCAATGGGCTAGCCATGCTGTCAAATATCTCAGATGGCTATCCCCTGCAGATGTTGTTTTCAACTCTCCTTCCTCGCCCCTGTGGCTCAGAATCGAACTATCTCTATTACATGATTGTGGCCTCAATCCAACTTCACTCCTTTATGTTAGGACAGGGGCCTTACCTGCAAATCTACTTCCCACTTCCATAGCTATATCGGTGAAAAATCATGCACAATTATGTAGCTTCCTTAAATATAATCACACCCAGGACCCAGCACAACCCATATGGGGAAACCCTAATTTGAAAATAGATAACAAAACACTTCTACCTAGCTGGATACCTTGTATGCAGGAATCATGTCTTCTATCATTTATCTCAGGAGGAAATGCATGGTTTCCCTCTGCTGAGATTTTAACCACTTAAAACTTGCCGACAAATTATAGTTTCAAAGTTTTCCAATTAAAACATCTCATCCCCAAGGTCTTCAGTTTAATCCCCCCTTTACTTGACAAACCATCTTTTACCAGTGTAATAAACCCCGAGTCTGGCTCTCAGGACTCAGTATCTAACTGTTACAAAATGTTATATAATTGGGTGTATCAGAATTGTTTTGCTCCCACGGCTTATTGGAAGTCTTTTTTCCCACTAGAAAATTAGACTTGACTAAACTATGGCAGAATTGCCATAAATACATTACCCAGGACTGACTACGCCTGACCCAATTTCATATATTGCACAATTTATACTACCCCCTGCAAAAACTATTCAAATTTGGCCTCCTCACGTCGTCTATTTGTACTAGATGTAAGAAGGAAGAGGGGTCTCTGTTCCACATCTTCTGGAGCTGCTCCAAAGTTGCCCTACTTTGGAACACTATTCAGCAAAACATTGACCCTTTATTAGGCTTGCAGGAATTATTTACCCCAGAAATTTGCCTGTTAGGTAAATATTCGGCTATTCCAGTTTTAGTTAGAAGGTATCATATGACCCTTATCTCTATGTCTGTCAAGAAATTAGTTTTACGTCATTGGAAGGACAATGACAATATTTCATATATGGAGTGGCTTAATGAACTCCTTGCAAACCTCAGGACAGAGAAGACAATAGCCAGTCTCAATAACAGGCCCGAGAAATATGCAAAAATATGGGAACCCTTGCACACCTTGTATTCCCTTTGATATCCCTACCCTTGCATATAACATGCCATCACTTAAGTAGAATCCAGAGAGTTTTCTGTATATGTAATATGTGGGGGGGGGGTTTTAATGGGAGGGATTTCTGGGTGGGAGGGTGGAGGGTGGGTGGAGGACAGATCCTTGCTGTTGTGAACATTACATTTACTGTGAAAGATGTTCCTGGACCTGTTCTCATTATTGTAAAATTCAATAAACTTTAATTTGAAAAAAAGAAGAAAATAACAGGATGCAAGCCGTACCACTGGCATGGAGGGCTGAAGCACTGCAAAGCACCTTACGTCCTGCCACACCAGTGACCCGGGTCTGGGAATGGACTTGAGTCATTGGGGGTCATCTAGCGAGGGAAAGGATTGAGTGTCTGAGGGACTGCTCTCCTCTCCTGGGGAAGAAGGGGTGGCTTGTCATCCCAGCCTTGGTTGCCCCCAGGTGGAGGCCTGAGAGTAGAGTGATTCAGGGAGACAAAGATATGGGAGGGACCTGCAGGGGTATGCAGGATTGGCATTCCTCCATGTGCTAGTCCTATACTCCACAGAAAGATGGGACAGAAGGACACAGGAGGAAAATGAACACTGGCCCAGACATCTCTACACCCACACCGCCACCCTGTGAAGTGACCTGATCTGCCTTGGATATGATGTACTGGGGAGGGAGGACAGCCCTCCCCCCCTCAGTCCAGCCACAAGAGTTCTACTCATGGGGAGAAAACTATGACCAGGTGAACACTGGTGGAGGCAGTGAGTCAGCCTGGAGGGGCTGGGGATCAGATTGAGACAGCTGCCCCCAGATGGAGGAGAAGGAGGATAAAAACTTTAAAAAAGAAAATAACAGGATGCTAAGTGTATCGGGAGAGTCAATGAAGATGGTCATTTCTATTGTAATAATAATTAAAAAGAGCAAATAGACCTTTACAGAAAAGAAAAGAGATTCAATAGACTTGTTAACTACTGATAATGAGGATCAAATAATAATGCTCGAGGACAAAGAACAGCTTAATGATAAAAAAAAGTCAGGATACCCCCCCAACAGCACAAAAACAATAGTAATAATGAATAAAATTACAAACCATAGGAAAAATGCAGCATAGCTAATCAATCATACTCACAAGGTGGTAAACACAAAAAAAATTCTCTTTAAACAAAAAATTGATCCAAACAACTACTGAGTTAATATCAAATATGAAACAGAAGTAAATGGAAAACTTAATCTCAGTTGTAAAAACTAAAGGGAAGAAGCATGAAGTGGTAAAAAAGAGGAAGAACGTGAAAGAGAATACAAAACAAAAGTTTCAAAAACAGAATAAATAAAAGGAGAAAAGGGGGGAATAAGAAAAATGTAAAACTCCTATTGCAACCAGTACCCCTAGAGATGGAAATTATTGTGAAAAACATGGAGAATCGATAAGGAAACAAACACAACACCAATAATAAAAGCAGATTCTGACAGCAGAACCATTTTCTTTAAATGATTTCCAGGAAAGGTAAATGAAGACAGACAGGAAAAGAGAAAGAACAATTATCTTTATATAGTAATACTAAAAATATTCGAATAACTACTGGGTTATTCTCAAATATGAAACTGAAGCAACTGGAACGCTTAATCTCAAATGTAAAATTATTATGTAATATTTTTAAAATGATATTGAATGGAAAATGATTAATATGTAAAACTTTAAAAAATGATACTGAAAGGCATTATTCAGAGCAGATGGCATTAATTCACAACTGCCCCATCTGCAGGGGAAGGTTACAGTTCATCCTGGCCAAAACCTTGATATCCCCATCGTGACATGGAAAACCCAGCTCATGGAGTAAAAGTTAACAGAATGCACATGAAACACCCCAGCAGTCATCTGTAGACTACATGGGTCAAGTGACGTAGTCATAATCAAACCATTCACAGAGTGTAATACCTAGACATAGTTTTTTATCTCATTCACCTGCTGTACATTAAGGGATAAGATTGCCTTTCCATATAGAATCAGTAAATACACAACCAATCCGCAGTAGCGTCACATGGCTCTAAACTATTAAAAAAATATCGGCATTCCCTAATGAGAACCTTTCTCACTTTGAGAACATGCAGGATCTCACTTTACTCAGATGTGAGCACACATTCTCTGCCTAGTCCAAGTTCACATTTCTGGACAGAAGAATTTCCTAAACAGAACTAAAGGCTGACTACGACATATTTAACAGCATAGCAAACAACAAGTACACTTTGAGCTACCCAAGTTTTTTCTAAATCTTTAAACGTAACAGGTACATTATCATATAGTGCATAATCATTTTATACTGATGAAACATAATCAACATACATTCTTCCTTCCTGATCATTTCAATACAGTAGCATCCAAAAACAGTAACACTTTTTTCTGTTTTTAGAAAAAATTACTTTTGTTTCACTGTGTTCCTTCCCAATGGAGAGCTTACACCTTCAAATATCCCTGCAGTAGGCATGATCAGTTCCTGAGGAACAGTTTAGACAAAGGTCTAATAAAACTTCACAAAGTCACAGTATTCAGTCTGCTGGTACACTGTTTAAACACCGAACATGCATATTCCATTTCAGTGCCATCCCCAAATTCAGTCCACTCTCCCCTCCAAATAAGTGGGAAGACCAAGAAAAGTGCTTGAAAATGTCAACTACAAAATATCTCATAGGCAACAATGTTCACGAAAGGCCCTGCCCATTTGTCTTTCACACCTTGCTATGCCAACTTCAGATGTCAGTCTGATTCCCATCCTATCAGCTTTTATTACCCTTCCTCAAAGTCAGCGGCAATAACAGGGCCAAAATATTGGAAGCCAGCTAGGGGTTACAAAATGGGTTAGTGCCTCACAAACTGTGATTAGAACCTCAAAAGCAAGGGACTCACTAAATGTAACAAAACCAAAGTTCCAGCACCACTCACCAATATACAGGACACAAGATATGTTGCTGTGTGGAGGGTAGTGCTGGAATGTTGGTTTTGTTGCATTGCTATTTTCCTGTAGCACCCCCTTCTGTGGGGCGGTCCCTACCTGTTTATTGACTCACTAAATGTGCCATATTGAAAGGCACAGTTGAAGAGTCACTAACCTGTTTGTGAGCAGCAGTAATGGATGCCAGTGCGCCTATGCAAAGTAACTGCCTGTACTTGCATATAGGCACACTGGCATATTCGCTGGTTTGGAGAGGCAGTAAACACCCATTAGTCCTGCACTACTTTATCTTGAATCCAGGGGTTTGCAAGACCAAAGACAGCATGGATTCATGAGGGAGAGGTCATGTCAGACTAATCTGATATATTTCTTTGACTCGGTGACCAGGGAAATAGACCAGGGAAAGGCAGTGGGTGTGGCCAATTTGGACTTCAGCAGAGCCTTCAACACCGTACTACATAGGAGACTGATAAAGACGTTCAATAGTCTAGGAGTCGGAGCCAAAGATGTAAATTGGTAAAAAACTGGCTAAAGGCTAGACAGCAGAGGGTGGTAGTAAATGGCACTCACTCTAACAAGAGAAAAGTGACCAACGGGGTGCCACAGGGTCCAGTATTGAGACCATTCCTGTCCAACATCTTCATAAGTGACATCACAGAAGATGTTGAAGGAAGGTATGCCTTTTGCAGGTGACACCAATATCTGCAACAGAGTGGATACTTACGGGGGGGGGGGATAAAAAGGAATCTTAGGAACTTAAGAAGAGGTCGAGGGAATGGCAGCTTGGGTTTAATGCCAAAAAGTGTCAAATCATTCATTTTTATTTTTATTGAAATATTTCACCCAGAAGGCACACTGAACAACAAGTTGCTCATCTCCCGGTACACCCTGGGGGGAGGGGGTCCACAGAGTATACATATAAAAAGTCATAATAGACAAAACATATGGAATCAGGTAATTACAGTAAACAGAGCATTAGAATTAACTACTGTTACATAGAAACAGAACATAATTTACAACAGTTAATATTGCATTGGACAATTAAATAAATGAAAGAACTAGACTTATATACATAAGTGCAGTAGCACAAAAGGTTTCTGACCCAGTGTGGGGAACAGGGTGCCATTGAGAGTGGGAGAAAGACAGGTTGTGTTTTGATTGTGGAAAACAGATACAGTTAGAGGAAAGGCAGTTACGGAGGGCAGTGGAGAGGGAGTGAAGGGAGGAAGAGTGACAAATTTGAGGAGGAAGGGTATTCCATATTTTAGGGAAACAGTATCTGAAAGCAGACCGGCCTGCCAAAGTAGAGCAGTGAGGGAGAATAAAGCTGCATGAGTCTGTAGACCTTAAAAAGTGAGTAGGAGAGGAGGGGTGGAGAGGGAGGAGGATAGATATGGAGGTAGAGGGAGGGAGGAACCACCAAGAACAAGGAAATGCCATGGATTGGTGTAGGCGACAGCACGCCCTAGCCCCACACCCACCTCTGAACCCTGCCCACCTACATCCCCATCCTCTGCATGCCACCATATGCATGGATGATACTGGATGTCTAGGGTGCCTGCAAGAGTGGCAGCCCCACCTAGGGGGTAAGCCAGGGAGGTCTCTTGCCAGGCAGAGGTAAGGCATCTGCAGAGCTCTGGGAGGGGACCCAGAGTGGGGAGGGGGGTTTCAGGCTGGGCATCAGACTTCCGGGACATCACTCTAGATAGGTCACCACTCCAGTGTCCAGAGGGAAAATGTAGTGAGAAAAAAAAAGACAAATTCCAGTAGCAGGTCTATATGCAGCTCTGAGGATTTTTTTTTCTTTCAGTAAAAGCAGAGGGAGAAGAGACAGTCGCACAATATCAACTCTTCCACTTCTCTTTCTCCTTGATCTCACCTGCTGACACCCTTGCTGCCCTACTGTCTATCAACCCATCTAAAGGCAGCTCTACAGATGACCTTGACCCAAAGCTTCTTTACCTCTCTGCCCCAGCGATCACCTAACCGCTTTCTGAAATTCTAAACCTCTCCTTCTTGTCTGCTGAGGTCCCTACTCCCTGGAAGCATGCTGTTGTTCTCCCCCTCCCTAAGGGTGGAGACCCCACTTCTCCAGGGAACTACTGCCCTATCTCTTTGCTCCCTACCCCTGCTAAACTCCAGGAACATCTTGTCCTCTCCCAGATCTCCTCCTTTCTCTATGATTCTAACTTCTTTACCCTGTTCCAATCTGGATTTCAGAAAAAACATTCCTCCACTACCTCCCTACTCAGGCTCACTGATTCCATCCTCACAGGAATGGACAGTGGCTTGATCACCTCTGCCATTTTTGTCAACCTTGCCAAGGCCTTCAACACTGTTTCCCACACCCTGCTTCTTCACTTACTCTCTTCAGCTGGTGTCTCACCATCTGCTAACTGGTTCAGGGCCTACCTCTCAGGGAGGGCTTAATCAGTTAGAATAGCTGACTCCAGCTCTTCTCCTCATCTAATCCACACTGGAGTGCCTCAGGGCTTAGTGCAGGGCCCTCTTCTTTTCTCTATTTTTCTTAGCCATTTACCATCGGCTTGCTCCTCCTCCATGCACATGTACACTGATGATATGGCTGAATCAAGCTGCTGGGTGGAGTTCAGACAGCAGGGAGAGCATTTAAAGAGGGGCGGTGGTGGGTGGAGAAATTCAACAAGATTACTCAAACAAGACTGAGTAAAGCTAGGTCAGAGATGATCTAAAATAAATCAAAAGCTGAGTCAAGTCAGAACCAATGGCAGGGTCGATAAAACGTTCTGCAGCCAATGGCAGCCTTTGCATGGAGAGGGGATAGTCTGTAGGAATTGCAGCTTGTGATCCAAGCAGAGGAAAGAAGTAGCAGCAGTCATACCTGTTTGAGGCAGGCCAGGAGTGGAGCACAGCCGGCAGCTGCTAGGGTAAGCCGCAGCCACAGGATGCCCAATCAAGGGCAGAATTTGTTTGTTTGAGGCGGGCCAGGAGTGGAGCATGGCTGGCAGCTGCTAGGGTAAGCTGCAACCACAGGATGCTCGATCAAGGGCAGAATTTGTTTGTTTGAGGTGGGCCAGGAGTGGAGCATGCACCTGGGGCACAGAAATCCAGAAACTGAATATAAAATGGGAGGGGGAGTACTGTCTGTCACTATAAAGGAAAGGGACCTTGGGTTGAAATATTGGATTACTTCCAAGTCACACAGCTCCATGACAGGGAAGTGGGCAGGGCCACTGAAATGCTGGGGTGTATGGGGAAGAGGTATCATAAGCAGGAGAAGGGAGTAGATATTACCACTGTACAGACCATTGGTGAGACCACACCTTGACTATTGTGTACAGTGTTGGAGGATGCACTTCAGAAAAGACAGGGACAGGGTAGAGGCAGTCCAGAGCGCAACTAAAATGGTACATGGATTGCATGAGAAACCCTATGAGTAGAGACTGAGGGATCTCAATATGTACACCCCTGAAAGGGGGAGGGACAGAGGGGACATGATAAACACCTACAAGTACCTCACGGGAGTCAACAGGGGACAGGTGGGTAGCCTGTTTCAAATGAAAAAGTGTAACAGAACAAGAGGGCATGCAACAAAGCTAGATGGTGGGGAATTTAAGAGGGATGTGAGGAAGTATTACTTCACTGAAAAAGTGGTAGAGCTTGCCGCAAGAGGTAGTAGGGGCAAAACCTTTGAGGGGATTCAAACATACATGGGATAGACATAAGGGAATAAAAAAGGCAAGGTAGGGGTCACTGAGGACCAGTTAGGGTGTGCTGGGACAAAATAGGCAGGGAAAAACTAGGCACACTAGTTGGGCAAGTAGTCCTTTGCTGCTGAACATTTTTGTCTCTATGTTTCTATTTACTGCCTCTCCAAACCTGGTCTCATGCCAGCTACACCTCCCTCGATCACCCTTCCGTTTAAATACCCTGGTACTCTAGTAATGCCCAGATTGCTTGACCATTGTGCAGTTTAAATACCCTGGTAGTTTAGTGGTGTCCCCACCCTCAATCACTGCTATCACTAACTGTCATAACCCACCACCAACTGGCCATCAGTATAGGAGGGAATGCCTATACAGAACAGGGATTGTGAAGCAGCTGGGTTATGACAGTTAGTTTTGGTGGTAATTGAGGGGGACCACTAGACTACCAAGATATTTAAACTACACAAAGGTAAGGCAACTGGGGGGGGAGTCCACCAGACTACAATGGATGGGCAAACGGGGGGTTGGGGACCACTAAACTACCAGGATATTTAAACTGCACAACAGAAGGGAGCTTCAGTTGTGGGCTACCAGACTACCAGGGGGAATGATAAATACAGTCGTCAGCAATGGGGGGAGGGCACTAAACATGCAGAGTAGTGACAGAGCACTTCAGAAAGGTGGCTGGAGGGGTTGCAATCCAAGTTTGCTCCAGGCCTGTAATGAGACCTTAATGGGATGCAAATGACACCATAGTGCCAATCTTGAAATGTTTGGCGTGATGTGGAGAGAAAAGTATAAATGGTTGAATGTTGACATTTTGTGTGATGGTGCAGGGTGGTGTGGAAGGATTTCCTGGGGGGGGGGTTGATGCATGAGAGTTTTGTTTCTTGTAAGATATTGTGTGTTGGGCATTGCCTTATCTTACCTTACCTGAGCTTAGCTTTTCTTTTCATATGTTATCGTGTCTTGTCTTATTTCCCACTACTTAAGAAATATTCACTGCAAAGTAGGCACCCTCTGAGCACCCATTTTGGGTGGGAGTTACAAGACATCCCTTATGTGGTTGTGGGGGGGTGACCCAGATGACACCCTGAAAATTTGGGGTCATTCAAAGACTTGCCACTACTGCTTTGTCAGTGACTATTTCTTAAGTAGTGGGAAATGATGAGATGCAATGAGACAATAAGATAACACAATGTCCAACATACATCTTACAACAAGCAAACCTCTCAAGCGTCAGCCCCGGAAATCCTTCCACACCAGTCTATAGAATCACATTTAATTTAACCATTCAAACATTTATACTTTTCTCTCCACACCTCAGCAAAAATTTCAACACTGATCGTAAATGTCAAAAAAGGCACTTTTTCAAACAAACTAATACTACAAATAAAAACACTCATAGCCTTCATATCGCCATCAATCAATCAATCAATCAAAATCTTTATTTATTCAGGCGAACATCATTGAGCATAGCTCATTTACAAGATGGACCTGAGTGGTCATAACAAAAAGGTTACAGATTGTATACAAAAACATGATATTGAATAAGCACAAATACAACCATTTATGAGTGAGATAGATGTACAAATATTTACATATATGCAAGGCAAAGGACAGTAAACCTAAAACCTAATAAAGGAGAAAACAAACAGTCTAGTAGGGATAAGGCTTGGATAATGGTACATGGGTGGGCATATATGTATGAGGTTTGATGGGGAAAGGACCAGATGAATGATAGAAGAATAGGAGGAGCTTTAAAAGAGGGGTGGAGGAGAGGGTGTGGGAGGGGTTGGGGTGTGGGAGGACTAGGCCTTGTGGAAGCAGTTGCACAATCTAGGATTAGGCTGGTATACAGCTTTTGAAGGATGTAAGAGGAATCAGTGTATCCATTTTCAATGACTTTTGGATAGAGTTCCAGATAAGTGCCAGGGAATAACTGATTGCAGCTCTTCCATACCGGTGCAGGTGATAGGAATCTTCAGCAGGATCAGTTTGTTGATCCTCAAGGTGTAGAGCCTGGATGTGATCCGTTGAAGCAGTCTGAGATGTAGGAAGGGAGTTTGTTTGTCAGAGCTTTGTAGATCCAGATAGCAGCATTTTTTTTTCTTCTATGTTGCAGGGATGTCCAACTGACTGCATTGTAGAGAGACCAATGATGGGTGCTAGAGGGAAGGTCAGTAATGAATCTAATAGCTCTATGATACAGGGTGTCTAATTTGTTTAGATGGGAGAGGGAGCAATGACCATAGAGGAAGTCAGCATAATCAATGAGGGACAGGAATGATGCTAGGATTAATCTTTGTTTGGAATCTTTGGTCAGGTAGTGTTTGATCCTATAGAATAGACCAAGTCTTTGTCTTAGCTTTTTTAGGAGCTCTTCAACGTGGGTAGTATAGTCTAGTTTATTGTCTATCCATACTCCTAGGTATTTGAATTTGTTAACATATTCCGGATTTTCACCAAGGATGGTAGAGAGTTGTGGGAGGGTGAATGATGGGATAGTGGAAGAACAGTTCTTGGTGGCAAAGAACATAGCTTTGGTTTTCTTGGCATTTAGTAATAATTTCTTTTCTAATAGGTTGTGCTGAAGGAGGGAGAATTCAGACTGTAGGAGCTCACAGGCTTTTGATGGTGAGGGATTGCTCACATATAGTACAGTATCATCTGCAAAAAGGTGGATATTAGAAAATGAGAGATTGGAATCAATATTGTTGATATAAATGGCAAAAAGGATGGGACCCAGGATGGAGCCTTGCGGTACACCTCTTAGGAGTGGTTTAGAGGTAGATAGATCACCTTCATTTTTTACCAGTTGTAATCTTCCGGAGAGATAGCATCTGAACCATTTAAGAGAGAGTGAGTCAAGGCCTATGGAGTTCAGAGAGGAGATTAGAAGATCATGATCCACAGTGTCAAAGGCTTTGCTTAGATCCAGAAACACAGCACAGGTATTATTCTTTTGTCTAGGGCAGTCTGCCAGTCATTTTTGACTTTGCTAGTGCAGAGATGGTGCTATGCATAGATCTGAACCCAGATTGAGCTGGATTTAGGAGATTGTTGGTATCAAGGTAGGCAGTTAACTGAGAGTTTACCAGCTTCTCAAGCATCTTGGATAGTACTGGTAAGATGGAGATGGGCCTATAATTATTGAGGTCCATGGGATCACCTGCCTTAAGTAATGGAATCACTTGATATAAAGATAATATAAAGATATCCTTACTCCCCAAAGCACACCACCCACAAAATGTCACTACTTAGAATAGAGTTCATCCTTATTTTCCCTACACGAGAGCAAAATCGGTACCTATATACCTATACAACCCATACTCGAACAGAAAAACTCCTTCGCACATGCATGACATTATCTCCAAGCCCCATTCCCAGCATTAGCCAAAATACAATCTTTTCAAACCTAAATATCTTACAATGAATAAAACTCTCAAACACCAACCCCCTAGGAAATCCAAGGTAAGGATAATGGTGAGACGAGACGAGGCATCTTAAGATATCTTTAGATAAGGTATTTAAAGATGGGATAAGATATCTTAAGATGACAAGATGAGGAAATGCCCAACATACAATATTTTACAACAAACAAAACTCTCAAGCATCAACCCCCAAGGAAATCTTTCCACACCAACCTAAAAAAACACAGAAAATTTCACAATTCAACCATTTATACTTTTCTGTCTGCACCACAGCAAACATTTCAACACCAATTGTAAGTGCAAAAAAATGACCCATATAAAATGAATGCAAATATGATCTGTATCAGTTGTTATGGGGGGAATTTTTGAAATTAATGAAAAAATATATCCAGTTGCATGCTTAAAATATTGTGTTACTGTGTATTAGCCCTAATAGCCCCTATATCCCCTTCCCCTAACTGCAGGGCACTTTTTCTTTCTCAGCTCTAAAATGTACTTTAATGAAGCACACTTTATTCCTTATAAATAAAATATAATATAAAACTGTAAAATGTAATGTAGTGAATTGTTAATAAATTTCCTTTTTAAAATGTGAAGAAATTATTTTCAAACAAATTATGTTAAGATAATGGTACGGTCGCGAACAAACCGCAAAATATAAGGCAATTAGGAGTTAGGGTCAAAAATTACCCTAGCTGCATATGTTCTGTGTAAGCAAGATGGTAAGATTTTATGGTGTCAGCGTGGCTCAGTTGGTAACACATCTGCCTCTGGACCAGAAGGTCGTGGGTTCTCATCCCACACCGGGATTGAACTTGCACTTTAAACAAAAGAAAAATTGCTGGCATCCGAGTGCAGTATTGGGGAGTGCTGTACTTCTGGGGTGTGCTGTCTTTTGGATGAGGCATTAAACCGAGGTCCCTTCTGCCCATCCTGGTGGGTGTCCAGGTAGAAGTAAAATAACCCAGGACACTCTTCGAAAAGAGCAGGGAACATTCCCGGTGTCCTGGCCAACATTCCCCTTCCCATAAACCGGTTCATGCAATTATCGAGGCTGTGTGTGGGTGATGATGTGCGATATGGCCGCCACCACACATTCAGTCACTTCACTACCAGTCTAGCATTGTTTGTACAGCGCTTTGGGATACTGTGTATGAAAAATGCTATATAAATGCTGATTCTTCTTATTATTATTTCTCTGGTATCTGGATTACTGACACTCTATGCAGAACTGAACCCAACTAACAACACTCTGAAACCTGATTACCTTGCTTACACAGATTGAGTGTGCATTTGTATAATCACTGAATTAAGGGACCCAGGGATTGGGTTATGTCGCATTTGTTAATGTAAACTTGCAAATGTAAGACATTCACTTATGACTTTTGTCCACAGACCCCTCTACAGGTCAATTAACTGGCTCTTTGTCATGTCCTCATTTTATACGTTAACGGGGACTGCGACTGGTATGTCTTATAGAATGGGCAAGCTGCAATTTTTCTTTTACTACCCAAACTCTGAAATAGTCTGCCTTCCACCACTGCCTGGTCCTCCAACATTCATGTGTCCAAATCACTAATTAAGCAGCACTGTATTCATGACTGTGCTTGTTTACCGCTTGCTGATGTTACTGCGTATATTAGTCTGCTTATCTTTGCCTCAGTGTTATTTATTATTCCCTGGTCCTATGAGTTGTGAATTCTCCCTAGTCCTCTGCAACTTGTCTCCCCCCCCCCAACTTTCCTCTTACCTTCCCCTTCTTTTCCCCAGATCACATCTGTAAAAATGAATGCATGCTCTCTGTCTTACTTACCTGGTAAAACCATTTAATTTTTTTTTTTATTTTATATTATTGAGTTCTTGGATTACAATACCTATGAGTCAGAAGACTCATTTACACAGGTTCCATGTCGAAATTCAAACAATGCAAAATAAACACGGTGTAAATAAAGAAATTCAAGAAACATTAACATTAATAACAGGCATACAAGTTGCAGTTGGAGGGTTGTCAGTAAATAAAAAAATATGTAGAATGCAATTTAATAAGGGCAATTGTTGTCACTGTAACATACTGTGCATATGTGAGAAATGCAGGTTAGGGCAAGCAGCCAGAGGTTGGCTTTGTCAGCTAGGCAGATCAGCCAGAGGTTGGCTTTGTCGAGCATGGGGCAGTACTTGGTATTGTGAGGGGGAATCAGACCTTGGGATTGCAGGGCAGGCAGAGACTACAAGAATGGGTGGACAGACTGTGAAAGGAGTGGGGTGGATGGGGAGGGGAGGGAAAGGAGGGGAGGGACATAAACAAAATAAATACACTTACACTCCAACATGACATTTGAGGAGAGGACTATAACCTTAACTGACAGCCTTCAGAAGCCATATTAAAAGTTATAGGAACAAAACAATGTGATTCATCAAATGTGATCACATGACTGTGCCTTATTCTAGAATAACAGCACAGATCAGTAATGATTAACTTTGCTGAGCAAATTAATATGTTTGAAAGTAAAATATAAGCATAATCATGTAATAAATGTAGTTTTGTAAGCAATAACACATGGCAGGATATGTTCTAATGACATGTCAGATAGTGAGTCACAAACTGATATTATTAAGTTAAATGCATTAACACCTGAGAAATGTAATGTAACATGATTGATGGTATCAACTTGTGCAAACCTCCATTACAGCCCTCCAAGCTTTAAAGGACATTAAATAGCAAAAAAAAATGGAAAGCCATCTTTGAATTATGGTAAGCACCTAATAGTCTAAAATAATGAATATACCACAAAGGAAATGGAAAGAAAATTATTGAAGGTTAAAAACATTCCTTCATTGCAGTTTATCCATGGCTTTATAACCTAAATTGTAACTTCCTGGTTCACCTTTCGCAGCTTGTTTTACCTGAATACAATATGATGAAAGTTAAAAATACTTTTCATCTAAATAATTTCATGACAGAGAAGCTCTCTCAGATGCTATTAAAACTTGATACATAACAGAAGATAAACTCGAGCATACAAGCAAAATGTAGTCAGCAGAATCAAGTTAATTGATAAAAGTTGTGTCTCATTAAGTTCCTTTCAACTATATTTTAGGATTAAAAATTCAAACATATAGACAACGAAGTAGAGGACATGAAGGAACTTGGACATATAAGAACTGCTGCACAACAGGACACAGAAGGTAACAGTAAATGGAACAGAACACATTCTGAAGAAAGGGGGGTTACTAGTGGAGTACCTCAGGGCTCAGTACTGGGTCCAGTCCTCTTCAACATCTTTATAGGCGACATTGCAGAGGGTCTGGAGGGAAAGGTATGCCTCTTTGCAGATGACAAAAAGATCTGTAACAGAGTTGATACACAAAAGGGGGGTAGAAAAGATGAGAAGGGACTTGGCAAGGTTGGAGGAATGGTCAGACATATGGCAACTTAGATTCGATGCAAAGAAGTGCAAAGTAATGTACCTGGGAAACAAAAACCCAGGAGAAGAGTACACAATAGCAGGAAGGGCGGTACTAACAACAACAAAAATGGAAAGGGACCTGGAGGTAGTTATATCAGATGACCTAAAGGTGGGAAAGTAATGTGAGAAGTCAGTAAGGAGAGCCAGGGGTATACTGGGATGCATAGGAAGGGGCATCACAAGTAGAAAAAGGGAAGTGGTTATCCCTCTGTACAGACAGTTGGTGAGACCCCATCTGGAGTACTGTGTGCAGTTTTGGAGACCTCATCTACACAAGGACATAGACAGGATGGAAGCAGTCCAGAGAAGGGCAACTAAAATGGTGCATGGTCTGCAGCAGAAACCATATGAAGAGAGACTGAGAGAACTTAATATGTATACCTTGATGAAAGGAGGGACGGGGGGACATGATAGAAACTTTCAAGTAATTCAAGGGAATCAACAAAGTCCAGGAGGGTAGCATCTTTCAGAAAAAGAGATGTGTAAGAAAAAGGGGGCACAATTTAAAGATAGAGGGGGGACGGCTCAGGGGTAATGTGAGGACATTTTTTTTCACAGAGTGGTGGATACATGGAACCGCCTTCCTGAGGAGGTCGTTGGATCTAAAACAGTGGGGGAATTCAAATATTCATGGGACAGACATAAGGCAATTATAGTGGGGGGTTGCAGGAAGTAGGCTGTTGGTTAACTAGAATCTGCAGCTTATCCAGTAGGTAAGGAAGTGGGCAGACTGGGTGGGCCAAGTGGTCCATATCTGCCATCAAAGTCTATATTTCTGTGTTTCTACTTGGTTTACGGGAAGGGAGCACTAAAAAACATTGACTTTATCATGTATTATATGTAATTCATTATAACATTGCCAGTAGGGAGTCACAGTTTAGAGCTTTGTATGCCTCCCTAAGTGTATAGTTTGGTTCAAGCCAATACAACCTATAATTTAAAAGACTGAAATCTACAAAAAACAGGTATCTTTTCTTGACCTATATATTTTGAATACTGAATATAATTTTTAACAAGGAGAAATGAATTCCATTTGAAGCCATATTCTTGTTTTTGGCTGTGCTCAGTATGTTAAATATGAAGTGATATGCATATTTGTTCAAATAAGATTTATGGATGTTTAGTACTGCAGCTTCTATCAAATTAATTAATAGTATTACACACATTTATATTACATTAGATTTCATAGGAGCTTCTTTGGGCTTAGTACTTTTTTTGCTCCTTTTGGAATAGTGATAATTAGATATTTATTAAAATATATATACTGTAATTTTTTTTTCAGGTGCAAAGTTCATCCTGAAAAAGTGGAATTTAATCCAAGAAATGTTGATGTTTTATTAACACTGGAAGTTAAATACATTTTCAATTTAATAAACAGAATCAGAAATACATACAGTCAGCTGTTCTGGCACTATAAAAAGACATCATTTGACAGGCTTCTTTAGTGGCAACATGAGGCATTCCGGCTATGCTGTGGAGACTAAGTTTGCTATTACAGACAGGCACAAGGCAGGGAATGTCACTTCTGAGACAGGCTCTAGCAAATCTACGATCTGCACTTGATGCAAACAGGGGAGTGCAGTGCAGGATTTTGTGCAAGAGGTAGCCGAGTCAGATGCATTGAAATGGAGGAAGCTCATGTGTTAACGAGTCTGAAGTTGACAAAGCCACACAGCTGTGCTTTACCCAACAGTGGGTTAGTAGACTGCCAGTTTCTGGTTCAATTGTCCACAAGAAAGTCACACAGTTTGCAAAGGAGATTTACACTGAGGGGTCAAAGTTTGAATTCTCCACCAGGTGGCTCAGGTGGTTCCAGTGATGGCATGGCGTTTGTAGAATGTGTGTCAACAACACTCCTGTAATGATGTCACTACCTTAGAGTTTCTGCCAAAGTTAAAGTAATTTTTGGTAGATAGGGTTACTGACTGGAACAAATTTACAACATGGACTAAGCAGGTTTATACTTGTAGTGCTTACCTGATGTCACACTTGCCAGCCATTCTGAGAGTGATGCTAGTAAAGGTTTTAAAGTTAGCAAAGATGGTGTCACCTTCCTCTTCTGTGTTAATGTCACAGGCACACACAAAATTAAACCCCTCTGCATTGACAAATTTATAACCCCCATTCTTTCCATCTTGTCAACATGAATTTGTTACCTGTCCAATGCAGCAATAGCAGAAATGCTTGGATGACGGCAGATATTTTGTGTGGATTTGTGTTTTTTTTGTTGTTTGTTTTTTTAGTTTCATACCATCAGTCCATGTTTTCTGCCAGAAAAATAAACTGCCACCAAAAGACCTGCTTCTAATGAACCAATGTCCTGCACACATACCCCCGAGGCTGAATTAGAATCTTCTTCTTACCAAAGAGCACGACCTCTCAGATACAGCCTCTGGATGGGAGTATCATAGCAACCTTCAAAGAGCTGTACAGGAAGCGACTCCTGTGCAACTTGGTTGCTGTGGATATCAGAATCCAGGTTACTGATTTCATAAAGCCCCTAAATTCAAAATCCATGGCACACTTGACTGGGGAAGCATGGGACAAGGTGACAGAAAGCACTACTGCTCACTGTTGGTCAGCAACACTGGGTCCTGCTTTTGCAGAAGACATTACCCCTGAAGATGAGATGGACCATGACAATACTTGGGGAAATCACGCAGTTGGCTACTGACTAGGGGTGGGCAGACCAACTCATCGAAAATCAGACCTCCGCCCCCCCTTGGATCCAACATGGTCTGGTGGACCTGGATCAATAAGAACCATCGGCTTAAATGTATCGAGTCCAGGTCTGCTGACTGCATGTGGCTATTTAAATATAACAAAAAGAGCAAGGAGTGTGGAAGTTCAGTGAGGGGTCGGCAGCCATGGCAGTTATTTGGCAAGTTGGCAAATGGTGAAAAAAGGATGGGGGCAGGCACCTGATCCATGGTGAGAGTTAAACGTGGGGAGCAAACAGCAGACTGAGTGAAATTGAGTCTTCTGGATAGCAATTCTCGCGAGAGAGAGAGAGAGAGAGAGAGAGAGAATGGCAAAAATAATAATGTTCAGAAAAAAGCATTATTTTTTTACCATTCTCTCTCGGTCTTTCTTGCCCAGAAGACTCTGTCTCACTCAGTGTTTTGTTGTGCTCCTCCATGTTTGACTCCCACCACAGCTCAAGGTGCCCACCCCCCCATCCTTTTTTCACCATTTCCAACTTGCCAAATGAACTGCCTCAGTTGCAGTGCCTAATAGGGTAGTAGTTGCATTGGCATAAGCCTAACTTTCTTGTCTTTTTGTCTCCTTTATTTTATTTATTTATTTATTTGAATTTTGTTGACCGGGTAAGCCCGCTGAGACCAACGGTCCCTTTTCCCGGGGAGACCTGGAGTTAGTTACAGAAATGAAAAGCACATGGCGTTGATCATCATACAGTACAGTAGACCACCATACGGTACCGAAGTCATTGTATGTTCTACACATAGGCAAACATATTTATTTATTTATTTTTATTTATTAAATTTTGGTGACCGGGTAGGCCCACTGAGCCCCGAATGTCCCTTTTTCAGGGGCGACCCGGGATAACAATACTAGTTATAAGAATGAACAAGGACATAAGGAACATTTGAGGCATTGTGAGCTACATCATGAGGTGGTTACAGTTGAAGTCACTACAGAATAATGGTTTGCTCTAGATTTAGGTCAACTTACTTGTGGAGATAATTCCAATTGCACCAGCTGTGGATAACACCACCCGCAGATGTGGTGTTGGATGGGTGCCTTTTCCTTTTGCTCAGCTCAGCTGTGGGGGGGTACAGTCAAAGCCAGAGGGAGCAGTATGCTTGCGCACACACGTCACACTCACCAGTCACCTGACCAGCTGCTAAGTTGGTCAGGTGGTACACTTGCTATGCTGAATAAAGGTTGTGTGGTGGGAAGGGAATCAGTCAGTTAGAGGAAGTCACTGAGGACAGATGGCGCTCGGCTCACTGACTGATATTGCCTGAGTGCGTGGCGTGTTTGTAATTAAATTCATCCTTTCGTCATTCCCTTTAGCCAAGCCTGCAGCAGCAGCAGTGGCTCTAGCACAAGTTTAAAAAAAGAAGAAGCAAGCATTAAAAAAAAGGGGGATTTAAGAGAAAAACATGGCCGCCTGGTGGGGGAGCAGGGGATAGGGGAAGGCTACAAGAGCTCTGCATAATTGTCATAGTTTTCAGCCCTTAGTTAGTAACAACAACTTGCCTGAAAAGAAACAAGTTAAAAACAAGGCAAGTAATTAATAAAAAAAAAAAAAGAAGGGGATTTAAAAAAAAATTAAAATGTTTCTGGGGAAAGCCGGAAAGGGAAGGCCAATGGGCAGAGCTTCAGTCAGTGCTTGGCTTGCTTGCTAAAATTTGTGCCTGCCTGAGTGGTTAAACTTGTTGCCACTTGCCAGACAGTTTAAACCTTAACCTCTGCTGCAATACTGCCAGTGCCACTGCCGACTGTTATTGTAATTGTTGCTCTAGTGAGTGACTTAATTTCATTAAAAAAGCAGTTAAAATGAACAATAAGGCCAAGGGGAATAAGTAAAACTTAAAACAGAAAAAACAACCTGGCAGGGTTGGAGGGAAGGCCAAGGGCTGAGTGAGTGAGTGACTCTTGGGTTCACTGAGTCTGGATACATTGGAGACCTACTGTATTGTGAAAAACAACACAATCAGTTAGTTCCCAAATCCCAATACTACCTGGGGATTTAGAGAAGAGAGGACGACAAGTTGCTGTGGGGTTCTACACTGCTGTGACTGGAGTCGCTGGCACTACTGTGCTTCTTCTTGCCTGGCATGCATTAATTAAAAAAAATAATAAACAAAAAACCTCTCTGTATAGTTGCATCTTACATTTGTCAGTTTGCCAGTGTGTTTATTTGCTGTTGTGAATATATTTCATGGAATTTCACACCCATACTGCTTCTATCATTGCTGCAAGCTCTCTCCCTGCTTGACCTTAAGTTGCCACCCCTCCTGACAGAGGTAGTCTTGTGTGTCATAAATCTCAGTGACATTTTATGCAACTTTATGGCAGATTTTCAGTTTTTCTCACATTTTACAAATGGTTCTGATTTAAATCAGAACTAATCAGGATGTTGGCCTGGATCCTGATAATAAGGGTCAGGACCTTTTCAGGTCCACCCGTCCCTACTAGCAATCTCAGACTGATCGATTCTACTGACCCGGAGGCTGTTATTGAGGAGCTGCTGAAAGGAGATGATACTGCTGAGACTTACAAGCAGCTGTCAGATTCTGAGATTATTTCAGCAGTGCTTAACCAAGAACCAGAGACCACGGACATGGAGAAGGACAGGATGAGGACTGTGAGGTGTCTCTTCCACTGCCAACAAACAGCAAAGCTATCAAAGGCTTGGAGATCAGGCTGGCATGGCTCTCGAGCCAAGTAGATCCCATAAGGATTATCCCGTTGAGACAACCTGTGTCATTTGCCAAGGATGTGGCTGCTGCTGAAAGAGAAAAACAGATGAAAATGATTATTTTTTTGTGACTCAAGAAAAGGCCTGAAACTATGACTCAGGTTTTTAAAGTACATTGCTGTACTAACAATTAAAGTGCACAAAGCAAGTTAAAAAAAAAAAAGTCTCACCAAGCCAAAAAAAACTAACAACACTTTTCACATTATCCCCAAAATACTGTACTGTATTAAGCATGGCAAAATAAACATGCACATATACCTCACCCCACAGCATGTTCTGTATTAGCGTTCCTCGCTGTAACGAATGAGGAACTTTGATGAACAGTGGACAAGGCTCTACAAGTGTTCGTTATAGCAAGGGGCTACTGCAGTATTAAACTGTATAGGCATTCTCTATTTGAATGTATGGAGATCTTGTTGAACACAATGAATGTATATGGTGCTAGGACATTGATTAGGTTTTTCAATGCCGTACTGCAGCAAAGGAAAACAACTGGTGCTGTATGAGAGCCTCTTCTGCATGTTTCCCGTCTTTGAGAATTTGTATAACTTTCTGAAACAACCTTATTTTACTATTGTATACTGTATGATTGAAAAACAGGTTTAGCAAGAATCCCAATAAATCAGATGACATTGAATGCTCTGTAAAGAAGGCCATGAAGAAAACCTTTTCCAGGCCAGCCCGTCAGCGCAGCGGTTGGATTTCCGCTCGCGACGCCAGCAACCTGGGTTCGGGAGTGGACTCTGGTTGCTGGAGGGCCAGCCGGGGGAGAAGGCTCAAGCATCCCAGGGACTGCTCGCCTTCTCCAGGGGGAAGAAAGGGATAGGATCCGTGGCTTGCCTGACCCCGGGCAGAGGCCCGAGGTACAGCAAGCTGGTAGGACAGACCAATGGGGAGCTGTGTGGTGGATGTCGGCATAACGCCTTGATGTCAGGGCTCACACTACACAGAGAGAGAAAAAGGGAAAAAGCGCCACCGGAGCACGGGTAGACGGAGCTCCAGTGCCAGCCCTGATTGCAACTGCCTACCTGACCACCGGGGGACCCGACGAGACACGAAGAAATCGGGGTGTCCTGCCCCGCCCCATACCCACCTGGGGGGTATAACCACAGCTGTATGGGGGAACCTCCGGGGATTCAGGTAGGCTAGTCATGGGGGGGCACATAGGAGTCTCCCGAAGAAGCATAGCTCCAGGGCGGGGATAAGGCAGAGAAATAGAAAGTTAAAAAAAAAAAAGAAAACCTTTTCCATATTTTATTGTAATTTCCTCTGTATGAAAAATGGACAACATACCTCATATATAGTATTAAACTGTATAGATATTCTGTATTTGAGTGTGTGGAAATCTGAACCCAATGAATGTATACAGTGCTAGGATATTAATTAGGTTTTTCAATGCCATACTGCAGTAAAGGAAAACAATCGTTGCTGTATTATAGTCTCTTCTCTATGTTTTTCCATGTCTGAGAATTTGTATAACTTTCTGAAACAACCTAATTTTATTGTTGTATATTTTTATAGACTATTTATGTGATCATACGATTTGTTAACTTTGAAATGACCCACGGTCAATCAAATAAAGAACTGAAAAGAACTGAGCAGTACCAACAGAGATATTTAGTGGGGGACCTGGGTCCCAAATAGACATCTCAAGAGTAAACAACTTAGAATTCAAACACAAAGTCTGTTTCGCAAAAGTATCTCTGGGCACTTCTAAGATTGCAAAGATGTCCAGTTGCAAAGGATGTGGGCTAGGTTGAACATCCAGATTATCCTCTTCACATTTTGGAAGGGACGCTTCATCAATGAGAGGGCAGACACTTAGGCCCCTGACGTCAGGGCATTCTACAAGAATGAATCCCTGTAGCAGGAGATGAGCAAAGCAGGCTGGCTTCTTTCTCTCACAAATAAAACCTTTTTGCAAGGCAACTCCTACTCCAAAGATGGCAGTCCAGAGCAGGCACTTCAGTCATCTAGCTCTGAAACTATTTCTGAGTCCCAGAAAGGCACTCTGATGTCTTTTGACCACCCCAAAAACTGAGCTGAAAGAATCTAGTCTTCTCTTTCTCTTGTTCTCACGCAGGCTGATCTGAAATAGTTCTGCTGGACCCTGCATGGCTGGAACAGTCCTACAGGGACACAGGAGCTCTCCGATTGATCCATTTTCATGGGCTTTGTTCTATGGGAAATACGTTTCCCAAAATCCATCACTTGGGCTCTGTCTTGCCCACTCTGGTCACTGATTGGCTGTCACTGTCATATGAAGCTTTGGGAGCTTGTCTCTTTGTCTGCTGTTTTCAACCCCTACAGATTGTTTGTGAGGTCTTTTCTTTTTTTGTAATTTATATTTATTATTTTCAATTGAACTAGCAGAAACAAGGTACATATTCATATGAGGCATCCAAATTTGGTACAGAGAGGCATCTCATAATTATGCCTTACTACAAGTTAACGTAGCCACGTAATCTTTACACCAAGGAAAGGGTGGATAAGCACTTCTGCATTACAGGAAAATTAAGAAATGATAGCCAGGACAACCGTGGTGGTAAGTATTATCCAGATAGTTATTACCACAACACTGTTGTTGCTATAAACCATCATTTGGCGTATAACATTAAAGGGAAACATAACGTGCCTATAACATGAACACCAGTTCAATTAATAGTTACATTAAGTTGGGACTCACCCTCAAACCTACGTGCAACATCTAAACCATTAATTTTATTGTTACACTGAGACCAGAGTTAAAAAGAGAAGAAAAAAGTCCCTTCTTTAAAACAGTCTGTGGTCCATATGTAAAACCAGCCATGCAAATTTAATGTAAACTGATTCCGAAACTAGTAGAACCATCGAAATTAGGAAAAGGTAAAATGAGTACCTGAGAATATTCAGTCTATCAGCCCCCAGTGGCACCACTGCTCCTTTTCCCTGCAGCGCCACATGGTCACTGCCATCTTACCCCTTCAGCTCTGGCTAGGTGTGGGAGGAAACCATAAATAGCAACTCCCGCCCCATTATTGCAAACATATAACTGTATTGTACAGGAATGCACTAATCTGAAGTCTGTAAACTGAGCAAAGTCATTTATTAGCTGATAGCTCTGAATAAAAAGTAAAACAGTTAAACAGAAGGTTCTCAGTCCTCCCCTTCTTCCTGTCTCTCTGTCATCTGAGCAGGATTGTAGTTCTGCCACAGTTTTCTCACTCCAATGACCAGCATCTTTTGCATCTGAAAACTGGAATTGTTTCCCACTCTATATGCAAATGGACTGGAAACAAAAGTGAGTTAATTTTCAGGGAGTGCAGTTTTGCTCTTACTGTGTCAAATTGTTTACATGTGTTTCTAGTGGTACAAGATAAGTCTGGGTACAGTTTTATGTTATTACCATTTATGGTAAGGGGATATGCCAGCCTGGTTGCCACAAGTACCATTTCCTTCTCTTCGGAGCTTGCTGTTATGAGTAAGATTTTACGGGGAGTATTGATTGCAGTCTGAGCTCCCCTTATATTGATCCAGTAAGCTTTTGTGAAAGAGCACCCATCGAAGCCTTCTGGTAGCTGTACTTTGCTCTGTATCCACTCTATTAAATATTGTAAAGGGTTATCCCCCTTCAATCTCCTCAGGGACACCCACCACTCATAGAAGCGAGGCCTGAACTTCTTTTTCCAAGGCTTCCATCCTCAGGCACAGTTGGAAAGTCTCAGTGGTCAGCTTAAAAACATAGAATTTGCTAGTAGATAAGGACCACTTGGACCACCCAGAATGTCCATTTTGTCCCTGCCTATACTGTCACCACAGACCCTCCATTTACTCCCCCCCCCACTGCTTTCCTACCAAGATTCCTTTGTGCCTATCAAATGCATGCTTAAAGCCCACTGCTGTTTTGCCCCCACCAGCTCTGCTGGAATACTGTTCTAGGTGCCCATCACTCTTTCAGTGAAGAAGTACTTCCTCACATCCCTCCTAAATTTCCCCCATCCAGCTTCAATGTATGCCCCATTGTTCTCGTACACCTTCTCTTCTGAAAAATAATCCCCCCTTGTACCTTATTCACCCCTGTGATTTACTTATAAACCTCTATCATGTGCCCCTTCTCCCCTCTTCTCTTTCAGGGTGTACATACTGAGATCCCTTATTTTCTCCTCACAAGCCTTATGATGCAAACCTTGCAACTTTTTAGTTGACTTAGGACCTCAATATCTATACCCTAGAACAGAGGAAGTGGGATATGATATAGACCTTTAAATACCTCACAGGGGTACATAAGGAAAGTATTTTTTCCAGAAGAAAAAGTGCTCAAGAACAAGGGGACATGCTGTGAAGCTGGAGGGGGTACATTCAGGAGAGAGGTGAGAAGGTACTTCTTCAGAGAAAGAGTGGTGGATTCCTGGAACAGCCTTCCAGTGAAGGTGGTGGGGGTGAAAACAGTGGTGGGGTTCAAGAATGCATGGGATAAGCACAAGGGAATCATAGTGGAAAAGAAAGGGGCAGGAGAAAGAGCTGTAGATCGGGTACAGTCTGTGGTAATAGTGTACATAGGGAGGAACAGGCAGACTGGATGGACCAAGCTGTCTTTATCTGCTGTCAAATTCTGTTTCTATGTTTATGTTGCTCTCCTCTGGACTGACTCTACCCTGTCTATGCCCTTCCTGATATAGGGTCTCCAGAACTGGACACAGTACTCCAGGTGGAGTCTCACCAGTGATTGAGATAGTGGTAACATCACCTCTCTCCTTCTGCTGGTGATTCCCCTCTCTATGCACCCCAGCATCTCGCTGGCCTAGCCCACTGCCTTGTCACACTGCTCCACCACCTTGAGGTCATCAGATATGACAACACCAAGCTCCCTTTCCTGTTTAGTAACTGGGAAAGCCTTTTCCCACATTTTGTATACTATGCCCTGGTTTTTGTTTCCCTAGGTGAATGATTTTGCACTTTTTTTTGCATTGAAACCCAACTGCCATACCATTAACCACTCCTTGAGTTCTCTCAGGTCTCTAATTATTCTCTCTAGCTCCTCCAGGGTATCTACCCTATTGCAGATTTTGGTGTCATCTGCAAAGAGGTATACCTTCCCTTCCAGCTATTCTACAGTGTCACTTGTGAAGACATTGAAGAGGACTGACCCCAGTACTGAGTTACGAGGTACCCTGCTGGTCACTCTCTCCTCAGAGTGAGTGCCATTTACCAACACCCTCTGTCACCTATCCATCAACCAGTTATGTACCCAGTTTATCTCCTTTGGTCCCACCCCCCAAACTGTCCAGTTTCCTTTTCAGCCCATGTGGTATGGTGTGAAAGGCCTCGTTGAAGTATAAGTAGGCCATGTCCACTGTCCCACCCTGATCTATTTCCTTGGTCACCCAGTCGAAGAAATCAATCAGGTTCATGAGACATGACCTCCCCCCATGAATCTGTGCTGCCTTGGGTCTTGTAACCCACTGGGTTAAAGATACACCAATAGCTTTTCTTTCAATAGTGTCTCCATTAGCTTAGCTACTGCTGCTAGTGTCTGAGTGGAGCAAGAATCTTCTGCAGTGACTATAGTGGATAAAGAATTGATATGTGCATCTTGGTTTTCAATGCACTGTAAAGTGCACTCAATTTTCATGCCCATCATTCGTACAGCTTTCAGAACCGTTGTCCAAGGTAGCTCCATTCTCAGGACCTCTGGCTTTCCAGTGCCCAAGCTGGTTGAGGGCTCTGTTGATAGCTGATGGTGTTTTGAAACTCCTCCAGTCACTCCCCTCCATCTGAATATCAGTTGAGAGTACAGTATTCAGTCTTTGCACATTTATAACTGAATAAGTAGGTTTGCACAACGTTTTCAGTGAATTTTGAATGGATTGGCAGAAGCCCATGTTAAGCACATCCTCTCAGGTCTCTGGTTCGCTAGTGCCCCCCATGTATGAGGTCATTTGACACCATTAAGTAACACTTGAAACTGAAATCAGCTTTATTGCCTTCAAGGTGATTTGCATATACGTCCCATGATGCTTTGCAGTAGTGGGTGTATGTAAATCTGCATTTATTTGGGAGCTTCTTGTTTGTCTGGTGTATCCAGGCTCAGTCTGCTGGCCTATAACACCTGTATAGTTTTCTGGGGTCAGGGATAAACAAAATGGTGCTACCCATCCCTCAGGGCTTTTTAAACATTTTCTAAGTTCCTCTGTGTGGCTTCCAGCTGTTCATATGGTGTCCACCGGTGCTAGACAGTGACAGGAAGTAGTACAGGGTGTTTGTGACTCTGTGGGGCAGGCAGGATTGGAGAGGACTGTTAGAGCAGTCTCCAGGCACTCCACTCTGCTAGTGTGTTTTTTGGTGCACCGTCTCTGTTGACTTCTGGCAGGGAGAATTGGTTGCTTGTTGTGGGCAAGCACCCAATCTCTGGTCTTCTGTCAGTGGCTGTGATCAGCTTGTGTGCTGGAAAATGCAAAGCAAACTGCATGGTGCTTCTGATGGGGTGCTCCTGGTCCCCTTGCGGGCCTGGTGGCTGGGAGTGAAGAGCTGCAGTTCACAAAGGACAGGTGGAGGCTATGCTGTGCTTCCAACCAGGGAGTATAGGCAAGCCCGTGGAACATGATTGTAGGAGTTTCATACAACTTTAAAAGCTCAGTTTCCCTGCCCTTGTTCTCCAGTGCCATGCACTGAACTAGAGGACGGGTGAGGAACTGTCTAATGAATTTGGGTAATCTCTGGCAATAGTTGTATAGTAGGTGCAGCACATCATCAGCTGCTCAGAATTGACTTTCTATATACCAGAGACTCCTATCCCACCCCCACAACAAATCCTCTTACATTATGGGTCACCAAGTGGGAAGTTCAGATCTCATATAGTAGACATTTCTGGGTATACCCCATTCTAACTACCAACAAAAGGGTACGTCAGACAGCTTTGCCACCTTTGGTACCCTCCTTTTGGATCCCAAGAAATTAAGCCAAGTAGCTTTACATACTGTAGCAACTCCAGTGCTTTGGCTGAAATTCCCAAGGAAGCTTCTCTTCACCACCCCTACAACATGGTGGGGGCAGGCTGTCTGTGCAAGTAGGCTTGCATTATCAGAGGGAAGCCATGTAGAAATAGTTGCAATAATTATACTCCAGATTCCTAAAGGAGTTAAAATCATTATCTATGCATTACTTTGAATCCTTTACATTTTCCTGTACCATTCATTTTCTATGTGTGTGGGGTTAGCAGTAAAGAAAAAGAAAAATAATTACGTAATGATTATATATTTAAAAACACTGTACAAGTCAAATGCATGTCTCATAAAAACCAAAAATACCTCAAGGTATCACCCTGTAGGGAATTAAGCAGCCTTTATTATTTTATTAAAGAGGCTGTCAACCCACCACACCTGTTACGGTCCTCTGTCTTGTATTTACATTATTTCCTGAAGCCTGTGTTTGTCATTTCTGCCTCTTTTGTCTTGCTTCCCACTCCAACACCACCATAGGTTCCTCTAATCATTGTTCAGATTGCCACTTCCTAGTGCTCCATCCTTGTGCCTCTATTCCAGTCTCACCCTTCAGGTTCCTCTCTTTCAAAACAGGATTCGATAGGGAATCCAGGCCTTCTGGGAGGTTGTTGATGGGCCATTAGTGTGTAATTCCTGTTCATCAGGATGGCCCTTAGCTTGGGCATGATAGGCATTATGTATGTCTTAGTGGGTCTGTCTTTTGGGTTGATGGCCCTAGATTAGGTGCTGTTAAAAATCTAAAGTTCGACTGGTGCACAGTGCCTCCACCCAAAGGGACTCCTTTTCAGGCTTCCCAGGAGGTGCTTTCTCTCAAGAAATTAATACAGTGAAGAGGTCACATGAGTGCTTGAAAGATATGGCTGCCTAAGCCCGTAAATCTGTGCCACCCCTCTACTATCCCGCTCCATCCTGCCTCTACAACATCGTGGGACATCATTATTTCTGCCTGATATGGGAGATTACTCAGTATGCAGATAACTGGTGAACTTACATTGGATCCCACAGCTTCACGAAAGAAGAAGAAATCCATAGAAAAATTGCTGTCACTTCACAGCCTCTCGGACCCTAAGATGGCCGCTACTTGAGAGCGCTCGGTCAAAACTCCAGACCCAGTTCGCCAAACCAACTTGATTGAGCAAATAGCAGCTTCAGTTGAAACCATTAGAACAACAGTTACCAACACCCAGGTGAGACTAGCCAGCCTTACAGACTGGGTGCGACAAGCAGAGACTGCCGTCACAGCAGATTGAAACTGGGGCAGCACAGGATCAGTGCCTGCAACTTGTTGAAACCCAACTAACCTGGTTTACGGCGAAGCTGGAGGACTTGGAGGGCCATGGCGAGTGGAAAAATCTCTGCATTATTGGACTGTTGGAGGTCCTGGAATGTCGAGTACAGTTTCTCCAGGACAACCTTCCTAAATGGCTGCAGCTTCCCCCATGAGAATTTGAATTTGAAATTGAGCAGGTGCATTGAATGCATTGGGCACAAGGCAACCAGAGCAATGCAAGACCCCAACCCTTTATTTTTAAACTTCTCTGATTTCAGGACTAAGAACTAATTTTGAAAAAAGCTCGGGATTCGAAAGATGTCATAGCGGTTGGCAATCGTATCTCTTTCTGCCCAGATTACCCATGAGGAGTATAAGAAATACGCCAGGCCTACAATAAGATCAAACAGGGCCTTAGGAATCAGGGCATTACCTACACCCTCCTTTACCCCATTACACTTAATATAACCTTAAAGGGGAAAACTATACAGTTCCAGACTCTGGAGGAAGATGATGCATACCCACAAGAGCACCTGGGATCTGCCCAATCGCCAAGCTGCACCTCAGACCAGGCCATGAGTGGAACAGATCAAATCAACACCTTGCTTCCTGCTTCTGCTAACCCTCCAGCTATGTGTAAGTGCCTGAAATGGCTTAATGTGCCTGCAAACTGTAAGTACCATGAGCCCTCTTGAAGAGGGCCTTTGCCTTTCACTTTGGGCGCCATTCCTATTACTCCACGATGCAGCATTAATATGACTGGCCTTTCCTGTCAGTCATGTACTGATCGGCCTTAGTTCTTAGACCCCTCTACCAGCTGGAATCATTGGGGGACACAGAAATGGGACAGAAGACTGGTTCTTTTCACCCCAGGCTGTTACAATTGAGTTCTTTACACATTGTGCTGTCTCTATTTTCTGTGTTAGGCAGGATGTGTTTTGTCTGTGTTTAATTTTTACTCTGTTTCATATATCAAATTCAGTATTGTAGTGCTGTTTAAATTTGAAGTTCTGTTCTTGGGGGATAGTTGTGTTCCTACTCTCCCGAGGACTGGACTCATGAATAACAGTAGTTACTGTTTTTCCTACTGTTCATATCCCTCACTTCTTCAGTGCAGCTAGAGTCTGCCTCATACAATAAGAATATTTCTTTCCCCATAGTCCTCAGCTTGGGAGAACTGTTGTAAGTATTCACTATGGTACACAGTGGAAACTTTGGCTTCTCTCTGCCCTTTGATGTTAACTGTCCCCCACCCTTTCAAACAGGGAGGGGAGAACTGGGACGGCAGAGGCCATCCCTTCTTACAGTGAATCCAGAACATGTGTGAGCATCAGCATAACAGCCCCCAACATCTTCTAATAGAGACGTGACCAGTGTGCCTTCACTGGGAGTGGAACTACTCTACAATTGTGTTTCCTTCTTATTTACCCTCAGTCGTTTGACTAGCAGAACGGACCCAAGTGTTCTACTTTGTACATTATTTGTGTATCCTGAAGTGACTTAACTTCATGCTGCCTTTGTATACCGTGTTGTGCACATTTTTACTTTGCTCATTGTGGGGTAATAGTGGGAGGGGGTGGGGAGGATTCAGGAAGTCTGGGGGCATACTGGGAAGGACACCTGGTCCTACTTTGTCTCCATTCAGGGTTAATGTGGCTACTCCTGGCCACCTGAAAGTCATTACTTGGAATGTAAGAGGACTCAATTGCCCTAAAATGTGCAGGAAAATCCTCCAAACCCTTAATGACATGCACTGTGATGTCGCTTTCCTGCAGGAGATGCACTTGTTAGTAGGGGACTCCCAGTCCCTTGTTCGTATGTGGGTGGGCCAATATTGACATAATGCTTTTTCCACTCAACAGAGGGGTGTAGCTATCCCTTTGTAAAAGGTCTGTAACTAGGGATCAGGTAGGAATTTAAAGACACACAGTGCCAGGTCCTCCTCATATCTGGTAGCTACCAAGGCACTCCGATTTTACTGGGCAATGTATATGCCCTCAATATACCAGATGTTCATGTGTACCACTCTTTTCTGACAGAGTTATCAGAAGGCCCTGCATCAGGAGTACTCAGGGGAGACCTGCATCTGGCACTGTATCCCTCCTTAGATCATACCGGCCTGGGTCCCAGATATGAACCTGGCCTAGCTTCCCAAGCCACCCACCTATTCCAAGAAGTCAGCCTCCACGACATCTGGCATATGCTTCACCCCAAGGACACTGACTACTTGTTATTCCTCCTCTCACAACTCCTATAGTTATATAGATGTTATCCTGACTTCATCTGATATGATACCCCAGACATGAGGGGTGTCCTTAGGAATCATATTAATCTGAGATCATGCTCCTGTCGTTCTCTTACGGGCCTGGGAAACCCCACAGGGCCCACAGAATAAATGGGGTTTGAATACTTCCTTCCTCCAACAAGCACCTGTAGTTTAACAAATCTGGCATTACATTTTAGTATACTGCTCCTTTAATGACACACTTGACAGTCCCCAATCCACCCAATGGGAAGCGCTAAAGACTGTACTCTGTAGTACACTGATTTTCTATGCTTCCAAGACCTGTAAACAGCAGGATGCCATCTTACGGGCAAAGGAGAGAGAACTCAAAACCTTTGAATTTGCAGTTGCTACTGACTCTATTAATAAATCTCAGATATGAACCAACATTACTATGCTAAAGAGAGAAATTGAGAATGGTTTGCGACTTCCGGTGACATCATGGACCGGGCTGCAGCCTAAGGCAAGAGGCTTCCCCTGTGATCCCTTAGATCGCCTCCTAAATAAAGCTCTAAAACTTTAAACACTCACTCAAATAGCCGTAGAAAGTTGCAACATGCCAAAGAAAAGAGGAGACCCAAAATACAGACCCCCGGATTGCCAGGATGGGGAGAGAACGCAGGACGAAGAATCAGAGAGTGGGGATTCCTGGGCCTCGTCGGCCTCTCAGCATAGTACTGCAAACGCCGACCAAGTGCCATACGCAATTCTCCAGAAACAAATGACACAAATGCTTACAGAAATCTGGGATTTTCGGAAAGAAATGAAATTCACCGTGACTGCCCTCCGCACAGACATCAGTAAGCTCACAAAAATGCAAGGATGCCAGCGAAGCCCAGGCAGCAGAGACAGACAGGTGGTTGGAGGAAGCAGAGTGTGCCATCGTACAGCTGCACAGCAATTTAAAAGCACTACAGGACCGAGCAGAGGATGCCGAAAGTAGGAACCGCCGGAACAACATCAGGCTCTTCGGTGTTCCCGAGGGTGCTGAAGGCACAGAGATGATTCCTTTTGTCCAGAAGACTCTCAGGGAAGTACTCACCCTACCAGAATCTTTATCTTTAGAGATAGAGCAAGCACACCGCACCCTGGGTCCCAAGCCGAAGCCGGGAGTCCAACCTTGTACGATATTAATAAAATTTCTGCGACACCAGGACAAAGAAACTATTTTACACACAGCCTGGAAATGTGGCACAGTCCTCTTTAAAACCCAGAGGCTGTATTTTAATAATGATTACGCCCCTGAAGTAATGGTGTGAAGAAGAGTGTACAACCCAGCAATGAAGGCCCTTAAAGTGGCAGGCATACAATTCCGGACCCCTTATCCCTCCAGGATGACGATTTTCTTCACGGAAGGCCCCCCTCACATTTGACAATGCGGCGACAGTGATTACTGAGCTGAAAAAAAGGAAAATAGAGGTGAACCAGCAGTGCCCTAGCACCGAAGCATCAATCGATACAAAACTTGCCCAAAAGGTCTGGAGCAGTAGCCAGAGAGACTCCAGACATCGACAAGGGATGGAAACAATCCAGAAGATTGTTGACGCACTGAAAGCCAAACAATTTGCCTTGAGTAAAACAGCGAATAAAGTGCAAGCAGCAGAAACCTGAAGGGCTGCAAGTATAACATATGGACATAAATTACAACTGTCATACTGGTCTGGCTAGCAGCATAGAAGTTAAATTAAGTTTTGAAAACAGTCAGGGGTGTTCCTGGGGCGGGAGGGTGGGGAGAAGGGGCTCGGCTTACCCCTCTTACCTAGAAGCTGACTAAGTCATACACTAACAGCTGCAGGATCCAATCTCACTAAAATTAAGGCCTGATTCCTGAACCAGAGGAAGGAGGAGTCAAATCTAGTTCAGTCGCTTGATTATGTTCTCGCCATTAGCAGGCCCATGGAAGTTTCTGTAATTCTAGGGAGATGGGTGGGGGAGATGGGCTAGGAGCTTGGGCGGCGATTGGTCTGGGGGTGCCAGGGTCAGTCTTAGGAGACTCACGGAGAAGCAGGGACGACCATGTGAGTCTTAACCATGGCCTCGTGGGGGGAGGGGAAGGGTAGTGCCCTGTGTCCCCAGTCGCTGATTCGGGTGTGTGCCCTGGAGCTGATTCAATTGGAGTCACTGAAATCGGGGGGAAGGTGGGAGGCATCACAGGATCAGTGGAGGGATTGGATGACTGGGGGGCCCAGCGAGGAGCTGCCCCATGTTGCCTCGGTCGGGGGGAGTCTGGGACACCAGGCCTCAGGCGCGAGAGGGAGAGCATGTGAGAAGGCATGTGAACTACACTGAGGGCCCTCTCGGAGTCCATACTGCAGAAGCACCATCTCGATGTGGAACTCGTCCCGGTGGTTGGAGGGATGGGGAGCTGGGGGTGGTGGGGGGGGTTGGGGGGTGGTGAGGCTCCAGTTTGTTGAATACCCAATTGCTGGCCCTTTGAAGTACTGATTATTCTGAGTGCTGCCCAATATATGCGATTCTGCCCTGACTCCAACACTTGGGGGGACTGGGAGGGAGATGCCTCCTGACCACCCTCCTGATTGCTTACATGCTCGGCTGGCTCCTTGAGAACCACTGTTTCTGGGTGAGAGATTACCACAGGGACAATCAAGGGGTCTGCTGAGCATGGTCTTTGTGACAGGTAGAATCTGCTATCTCTGGGGATTCCCTGAGCAGTAGTCGAGATTCGGCAATGGTGAGCTCTCATGTTGGCTCCTTGGCCAGGGAGGAAGGGGAGGGGAAGGGGAAGGAGGGAAGGGGGGCCGAACCACACCAAAGTCAACTCCAGAGCTACTCTCTGGCTGGGCTGGCACCCTGGAAGTGGCCGGACAGAGGTGGGGTGGGGGGAAGTACCCCCGGGACTCACCGAAGAGTCAGGCAACTTGAAGACTTGACATGTAGTGGCCTTGGGAGAGACGCAGTTAAGTTAGGCTCTGCAGCTACACTCACCAGACAATAGAAGGCATATGAGTTGGGCTGACTGCCTTTACCTTATGGCACTCCATAATGAGTTCATAACCACCATTTTATATATAAATGTAGGGGCCGATGGGACGGGGCCATTGCTCTATTGGGCCGAGGGGCAGGTGGGCTGCTACCTGAGTCCTGGCCCCTCATCCATGCTGAAAGGGGCTTACCCAGTCTAAAGGCTGTAGATTGTATGACGGGGGGGCAATCGGGGCCTCGTCCCGCTTTTGGGGCGCAGGCCTGGTGTGCCCTCCCTCCTCTTCCTCACATGCTCAGTCTGGATGGGAGACCAGGAACACACCGCCAAACTCCCAGAATAGTGCTTTTCCCAACCAGGAATAAGCCTGTTCTTCTCCAAACCACTAACACCTCCTCAAGAATACCTCGGATCTCAGGGGTGTTCACAGCACGGCTGTATCTGCCACCTACCCCATATTTCTTTTTCCTATTAGGCACTATAAGTGCCAAAAGCCCGAGATTTCCTAGGGCTTTAGAGGTAAGGATCTAACCTTACCCCTGGATCAGGACTGTTCCTGATTTGTGGAAGTACCAGTTTGTTATTTCATACTAGAGAGATCATGTTGGCCATCTCGCTGACTTGTAAGTGTTCGTTTGTTAAAACTTTTGAATGTCAGAGTCTATTGTTATGCTCTTGTTATTGTCTTATAAATGTCATCAGGCTCACTCAAAACTGTTTGCAAGTTCCTAACCTAAATGGGATAAAAGAAAAATTCCAAATATGTGGGGAAGGGCTTGATGAAGCAGGTTACCTGAATCTCAAGAATGTACACTCCTAAACTGAAACTACTGTCCCTGAATATTAATGGCCTAGCCTCACCTATTAAATGATTAAAGGCCCTAGCCTTCATCAGACATTCAAAATCAGACCTAGTATACCTCCAAGAGATGCACATGAATGCCGTTGAACATGCAAAGCTAGCCAAGCTAAGTAATGGACAGGTTTACTATTCCTCTAGCACACGGGGTAGATGGAGAGGTGTGGGCATAATAATATCTCCGCAAACCCCATTCAAAGTGGAATCCACTTGGGTGGACCCGGAAGGCAGACTCGTGATTGTATAGTGGGTGCTTAATGACGAATGGGTCACTTTGGCAAATATGTATCTACCTCCAGGCATCTCAGTCTCCCACTTGAAACCCCTGCTAGACAAGGTAATACAAAAGACCAGGGGAGTTCTCATGATGGCAGGTGATTTTAACCTGACAGCAGACCCCTCAATTGACACCTCCAACACGAGACCTCCTAAGCAAACAGCTACCCAAAAGTTTTTAAAAACATTTGTGATGGAGGTGGGATGGTGCGATGTTTGGAGGAGGCTACATCCCCAAAAGAGGAACTACACCTATTACTCCTCGGTACACCACACCTTCTCGCGCATAGACCACACATACACCCAGGTGGAAAATCTGGGATTCCTACAAGATGCCCAGCTGGGAGATATCTCTATTTTGGACCACGCCCCTCTGGTTTCCTTGTGGGATTTTGGACTTCATCCCAGGAAAATGCAGTGGAGACTAAACCCATACTACCTGCATTCTAAACAATTCCATGAATTTCTCACAGAAAAGATCTCTGAAATTATAGTTGACAACCCCTCCACGGATGTCAACCCAGCGATTCACTGGGACACGATCAAGACGGTGCTCCGAGGACATATAATGAAGCATAATGCAGAACTGGGAAGGCAACACAAAGAACACAGAGCCAAGCTGGAGGATACCCTGCACTTCCTGCAAATGACTCACAAACAAGGGGATTTGTCAATACTTCCCCAATTACAACAAACCAAGTGTTAACTGGATCGCGTGATCCAACAACAAACCAAGATTGCCCTGATCTTTTTAAGACAGAGGTACTAGGAAGTAGGCCCAAGAGCTACACGGCTGTTGGCCTACCAAATTCGTAAACAAAAAAAGGCAGCCACAATCTCATCCATCCACCATCCGATAGGAGGCCAACCCCTTACCAAAATACACGACATTGCAGAGGCCTTTACCTCATACTATAAGGATTTATACACTCCCAAACAGTCAGCATCCCCACAAAAAATTGCAGATTACTTGTGAAAAATTACCCTACCACAACTTACAGAGACACACAGGGAATCCCTTATAACCCCAATAACAGAATCGGAGGTAACCAATGCCATTGTTAATTCCAAGTCCCTCAGATCACCAAGACTGGATGGCTACAGTGCTGAGTTTTATAAAACTACAAGGGTGCAGGTCTCTTCCAATCTCCTTAACATGTTTAACTCAGTCTTGAAAGGGAATGCTCCCCCTCCATCCTGGTCATATGCAACTATCTCTGTAATCCCCAAACCAGGTAAGAATACACAAAGCTGTGCCTCATACAGGCCCATTTCAGTACTAAACCAGGACTACAAACTATTTATGAGTATTCTAACACATCGTATTGATCAGGTACTCCCTTTACTAATACATAAAGACCAAACTGGATTTGTGAGATCTCGCACCACTACCGACAACATCAAATGCACCCTACATGTTGTCCATCAAATGCAAACAACTAAAGCCCCAACAATATTGGTTAGCTTAGGCACCGAAAAGGCATTTGATAGAGTGGCCTGGCCATTTCTATACTTGGCGCTCCATAAACTAGGATTCCCCCTGCCCTTATTAAGGTACTCCAGAATATATACTCTGCATCCCAAGCATGTGTAAAAGTGAACGGACACCATTCCAGTTACTTTCAGCTACAAAGAGGGACCAAACAGGAGTGCCCACTGTCCCCTCTATTATTCGCAGTGTTTATTGAACCATTAGCACAGCAAATTCGGGAATCCCAGGCAATCGAGGGAATAGTGATAGGCGACTCTGAGCACCGCATTGCTTTGTATGCAGACGATATTCTCTTATACCTCCAAAACCCCGATCAATCACTCCCAATAGTAAAACAGATCCTAGACTCCTTCGGTTCTGTATCAGGATTCAAGCTGAACTTTGTCAAAACAGAAATACTCGCCTTTCATTATTCTCCCCCACCAAATATACAGAACAACATCCCTGGTAAGTGGAGCTTGCAAAAATTGAAATATCTAGGCATATATATTCCCCAATCACCCACAGCATACTGTAAATATAATCACATTCCCTTTATGATACATCTGAAACCAGACTTAACTTCGTGGGTGACTCTGCATTTAGGCCTAACCAAGAGAATCGACCTTATCAGAATGATTATTCTCCCGAGGGCTCTATACTTATTTCAAAATGTCCCCATACATCTTCCACTAAAGTTCTTTCGGGAGCTAAATCAACTTATAGCAAAATTTATATGGGCTAAGCAAAAGCCCCAAGTCCACCTAAAGATTCTTACCCTTCCATGTCAACAGGGAGGATAAGCACTCCCAGATCTAAAACTCTACCAGAAGGTGACAACTTTGACGCACGTAATGGCCCAACAAACTAGAACCTCCAACCCACATTGGCTGGAGATAGAGAGAACTTTGATGAACAATCACGCTTACTTCCAAGTTTTGTATCAACAAGCGGAAACTAGAGGAGTGCACTTGCACACAAACCCCAGGTTCGCAGAGCACTTCAAAAATTGGCAATCTATCAAAAAAAAAACAGCACCTGATACCTTACCAACCACTCATATGCTCAATCTCTAGCCTAAGTGATTTCCCTCCGAACAAAATAGATAACAGCTTCCAGCAATGGGAGAGGTATGGCCTAAAATACCTGATGCAAATAATGACACAAGGTTAGCTTGTGGTCATATACAGATATCCCAAAAAAATACAATCTGCCTCATCGAGATTTTTACCGTTACTTACAACTCTGACACTATGTCGAAAGCCTACCATGGACACTCTGGAATGCCAAACAATTTCCAACCTTAATTCACAGCCAAATCCACCTCAGCAAAACATTGAAACAAGACCACCTGGTATCACTTTACTATCAAGCACTAAATACATGGAGTGACCCTCCCACTATGAATATACGCGTTCAATGGAGCCGGGAATCGGGATACCAGATATCGCTTGAGGACTGGCGCTGAGTGTGTAGTTACTCAACCTGAGTGACCAGTTCACACCAGTGGCATGAATACACATGGAAAAATCTAGTCAGATATTTTAGAACTCCGGCAGTCACTAGCCACTATTCTCTAACCAGTCCAGCAATATGCTGGCGCTTATGCGGAGAATCCAAGGCGAACCACACCCATAGCATGTGGTCCTGCCTGACCTTTAATTCATTTCTTTTACTTGTCCAAACCCATCTACAAGAAATACCAGACCCTCAGCTTCAACTGATGTTGGAGATGTTCCTGTTCCTATTTCTCATCCTCCCTAAAACTCTTAGGGGCCCTAACACCAGATATTTACTTCTTCTCCTCATTTCTGCAGCAAAGAAAGCAATCACAAAATTGTGGTTGGCATCTAAAACCCCCACAATACAGGAGTGGTGGGATATCACAAGACAGATCTATAACATGGAAAAAATAACACACAGTCTAAATGAACAAGAAGAGAAGTTTACCCCCAGATGGATCAGATGGCAGATATGCTATATGTTGAAAGATCTTATTTTGTTTGTTAGGAAGTGACATCTAGCTAACTAAATCTCCCCCAAGACTGATACAACTGAAACACATACTCTGGGGGTACCCTACCAAGTCTCCTCCTTCTCTCTAGTTGAGGAGAAATTGGTATAACATCCTTTTGGAGGAGCTGGAAGAGACCCTTGGAAAGGAGGGGGAAGAGAGAACCTGAGGCATAAGCAATCGTAGAACAACCTGGCCTCACCATCCATAGATTGTAACCTGAAATGGGAGCTGCTGACCGATTACTAACTTACCTTAAACAGATATTCAGATTGAACTACTTATTATTACAAAATGCAGTACTGTCTTTTTCTCCAGAGACTAGGCAACAGGGACTCAAGATCTATGAGAAGAATCTTCCTTCGTTACTGGTCTGAGCTCTAGTCTTTGATAGCCTGACCCCCCATAAGTAATGTAAGAAATGAATAGTCCCATCTATGTAAATTATAGCTTTTTATGTATTCCTACTGTGAGTTTAAGAATTGTATAAATGAAATAAGCTATGTGAAACCTGATGACATGTATGTATATATGTTTAAAACCTAATAAAAAGATATTTATAAAAAAAAAAGAGAGAGAATGGTTTGCAATATAGAACCAAACACACTCTCTATAAATTGAACCAAAAATATCTGGAAGCAGGCGAACAACCAGAGAAATGCCTAGCAGCCAGACTTTGAGCCCAAGCAGTAGAAAAATACATCCCAGCAAAACATTACCATCAGGGGAAAAAATTGCCAGCACCTGCTGATATTAATCGAACATTCCAAAAATTCTACTCTTCCCTTTATTCTTAAGAAGTAGACCATTCCCAACTTCAATACTCATCTTTCTTCAGTAATATTTCCATGCCACAAGTACCTGAGCACTACCTTTCCACTGTTACATCTACAATCACAACTGAGGAAGTCACTACAGACATTTGGAGCATGGCACAGGGCGAGTCCCCGGGTCCCAATGGCTACCCCTCTGAATTTTACCTTACTTTCATAGATCTGGTAGCCCCAAAGCTCACAGTGGTTTTCAATGAAGCTTGGGAGAAAGCTTGACCCTCCCCCCTTTTCACAAGCCATTGTTATGCGTATACCTAAGAAGGGACAGGACAGCATGTTTTGTTTCCAATTCCAACCGATCTCCCTGATCAACATAGATGCAAAGATGTCTGCAAAAGTATTGGTCAAAAAAATGGAACCCATTATTCATTCACTAATACATCCTGATCAAGTCGGCTTTATCCTGGGGAGATTGGGATCAGACAATATTCGCTGAACTCTGGATGTTATTTGGGAAGCTCGTACCCTGTCTCAACCTGTAGCCACCCTCTCACTTGACATTGAGAAGACTTTTGGCAGAGTGGAATGGGAGTACTTGTTTGATGCACTAGCTAGATTAGGCTTCCCACCTCCCTTTGTCTCCCTGGTTTGTCTCATCCACACCTCTCCGTCAGCAGCTGTTCTAGCTAACACAGTGCTCTCCCCTTTCTTCCCTCTCTATAGAGGGACTAGTCAAGGATGTCCCCTCTCCCCCTTCCTTTTTTATTGGCAGTGGAACCTTTGGCACTTAAAATCCGAGCAGATCCCTCATTTGCAGGTCTTGTGGTGGGAGGAGTTCCCCACAAGATCTTGTTATTTGCAGATGACATTGCTCTATTTCTGTCAAATATTCCCACCTCTTTGCCAGCTTTGCAGAATATTATATCAGAATACTCAACACTGTCTGGATACAAGTTGAATGGTTCTAAATCACAAATTCTACCCCTTAATGAGGATTTCATAGCTGCTCTGTTTGCATCTTATCCATACCAATGGTTTCCAGATGGGGTAGTCTGTCTGGGCATTACTCTTAAGGCAACTATTCCAGCAATAGCAACCGTTAAAGCCCAACATGTTAGACACCCTGGACTTTGACTTAGTACAATGGAAAGCCCATATCCTTTCTTTATGGGCTAAGAGTAATGCCTTAAAGCTCATAGCATTTCACAAAATCCAATATATCTTAGCTAATTTGCCTGTTCCTCTATCAGGTAACTTCTTTCAATGCCTTTCTACTAAACTGACCTCTTTTAACTGGGCACGGAATCCTCCTAAAATAAAACTCAACCCCCCCCCCCCAACATCATTGGAGGGATGGAGGTGTAGGGCTTCCAGAACTAAAACTCTACCATGACCTTACAATACTATGATAGGCCATAGTCAGTTTTGCTCCACATCTGACCACCCCTTTTCTGGGCCGGGTGCCAGTAGCTTACGCCTTGATTTCCCCAAACTGATCTCTTCGAACAGCTATTTCCTCCTGCTCCCGATACACCAAACATATCTGGGACAAATATAGTAAACAATTGGGCTAGACTCCACAAACCACACCTTCTCAGCCAATCTGGCAGAACCCACATTTAACAATCATAGCCAACCCCTTTGCTAGAAAGAATGGGAGGCCAAGGGTGTCACAGAACTCAGAGATCTCTGTCATCCTGACTCGTTTCTCTTGTATTTCTTCAAAGATCTCCAGACTACCTATAATCTGCCTTTCTTACAATTCTGGAGACACTTAACAACTGCACAGCCTACTAAAGAGTAGTGTAACCTCTGATCATACCTTACCATCTACTCTCCTTGATGTCTAGGTTGCCTCCTTGAAATCTACACTGCATCTCACATCCAAATTCAAGACTTTTAGGCTGCAAATTCTCCCCTTCTAGCCAGTGTCCCCAGAGAAAAATGGGAATTACAGCTTGACCTGACCATACCTCCTCACTTGTGGACGCTGATGTGATCTGATGCCTATAGAGCCACCCATGTATTACAAGTGAGTACACTGCAATATCAAATAATACACAGGGCCTACAGGACCCCCACTGGCTATACAGAGTCAGTTTCCTTGATCTCAGTGATTGCTGGAGATGAAGAAGCCTAGCAACATGCTAGGAGAAATGTTAGTTATTTGTCCTTTTGCCAAATAATGCATTTATAGCTTTTATATTAACAAGACCGCACTTACAAATATCTTGAGTCTGTGTGCTTTATGTATGGAGTGTTCGGTGTAACGGGTGCTACAAGCCCTTTTTATACATTTGACAGTTTTTGCCTACAGCACCATTACAAAGTGTCCTGGTGCTCAGTTTCCATTGCTATCTTCCTCTGCACAGGCCACACTGACCATATCCTTTGGCCATGTCCAGCTCTGGATCATTATTGGGCTGAAGTTTGGTCTACCTGCTCCAAAGTGATTCCTAACCTAGAGGGTTGTGACTCACAGCTTGTAGTCCTAGGGCTTCCTCAGCTTCCTAATGTACTGACTAAACCCCACCTGTTATGGGCCAATGGGGCCCTTGCAGCTGCCAAAAGAGTGCTGCTTCACCACTGGGGGGACCCCAACCCTCCATCTTACCAAGAATAGTTCAACTTAGTGTCATTAACAACTACCTCTCATCTCAGTAAACTCTTTGACTAATGGACAATCTGGAACCCCTTACTACAAAACAAACCCAATAGCTGAATTTCCCACCACACACTTTGCTCTCAGTGTTAGCAGCTGCTTACCTGTTTAAGCAAGCTGCTCTCTCCTGGCTCCATAGCTGGGTCAGTCTGTGTAACTGATTATATACCCTCAGGTTCTCTCCTCCCCTCCCCTCCCCAGGTCCCTGTCAGTTGGATCACTGCCCCCACCCATTTCTACATCCTAACCTCTAGATTTTCAATGGCTCTCGGTGTCTTTCCAACCATGTACCCCATCTCCTTCCCCTCTCTTACATGGTACTGCACTTTAATTTTAGGGGTATGCCCCGCTTCCAGTCACTTCACAGTAGATGTATTTAGTAGGCTACCTGGTACAAGCAGTTACTTATATTCTTATTTTCCTTAAACAGCATTTGTTTGTACCTGCATTCCTTGTAGGTAACATGTTTGGGCCACTTGCTGTTAGGAGACGTTTAATGACTAGCAACCTTTGGCTATTTTGTAAAGTGGATGTGTTAGTGGTACATTTAGGTTCAACTCTTTTTACATAAAATTGAAATATTTGTACATCTGACTTTCTATACTTGGGTCTAGGTAGCTGATTGTTTAATGATTATACCAAAGACCTCATCTTTCCAATACCTCAATGTATACTGTTACCAGTCACTCATGTGCCCTGTACACTGTACTTATTTTCTGTCACTGATTGGAAACCAAATTTATAAACACCAATAAATACAGAATAATACATCGGTGGGTGTAACCAGAATTTTACACCCCCCCCCCGAAGTGTGGGATGCTACAGAGAGCAAAGCTCGAGGGGTTTATAAAAGCATCCGACACCCGGGCACCCCAGGTATGGGAATGGACTCGGGATGCTCAAGGGCCGGCTGTGGTGGGTGTAGAATGAGGGGTCATGGCATGCTCTCCGCCACCGGGGGGGTAGAGTGACTCTGGTCTGGCACTCCACGGTGACCACAGGAAGCGCCAATACCAGAGCACCAGCAAGAGCCATTTCAGGGTGGGCTTTTTGGATGCATGACATGGCAACATCGCGGCATCCATCAGATAAGCCCCCACAACACAGCGCTAGAAGAAAAAAATCCTCTGGTGCGTAAATGATGCTCCTCACTTGTGGTGACCTAGGGTATCCACCCGTCCGTTATTTGGCAACACCAGAGTTAGCATCAGGTGCTCCTGGGGCTCCTCCCTGGAGGATAATCCAGGGGGCACTGAGACGTAGGATGCCATGGCTCGCTCATAGGGTGGAGAAGCTGAAGGGGATCCATTACTAGAAGAATAAAGCAGACTAAGTAAAAAAAAAAAAAGCACCCCACACTTAGGGTGTGTGTGAAATTCTTTTCCTTGTTACTGGCCACCCGGTACCTCAGTCTGGTCATGAACCCTTCGACATCCACTCTGTCATACTGGCTGCGACACCCTGATACCCCCTGGCTTATCTCCCCCCCCCCGGGCGGAGTTGTGGCACCGGCCCAGAATGCTGCATCTGACAGGATAGGTCAGGGAGTCAGCCTGAGACAGCTAATTGAAACAGAGGGCAGGCTTCATCAAGAGCAGCCGGCAGTGATTTCTAAGCTGCCCCAGGAGCAAGGATGTGCAATGATGTTCAGCGTCCGCCCCTCCCTGCTTGTGTATTGGCATCAGTCACCTGTGGTTCCCCCAGCCTCTGCCAGGGGGCCCTCAGGTGCTGGATACTCTACACCTCCCTCCCCCTGGAGAAGGAGAACAGTCCATGGGATGCTCAATCCTTCTCCCCTGGCCAGCCCTCCGACTACCTGGGCCCATTCGTGAACCCGTGTCACCGGCATCACAAGCAGAAATCTAATCACTGCACCAGCAGGCCAACCTTATTTTTTATTTAATCACTACAGTATTGTGTGGTCTAGTCTGCCACCCACCCCTCTCCCTGGTACACGAAAACAAAAAGAGGACAGATTTCACAAGTGACACGTTTCCAATGAACAGCATGGCACACAAATAATACTCAAATAAGTACAACACAGACAATATTAATGTAACTCTTATAATGCCCTCCTCATGTTCAGATGAGTCTAGTTCCAGCTCCACCAGTGTGGCTCGCACCTCCAGTGGAAGGGACATGGTATCAAGGCTGCGGTCCACCATTCCGTTTGTTTTATTTCTCTCTCTCCTTTCTTCCCTACCTCCTTGGCCCATTCTCTCAGATTCACTTTGTTTCTCTATTCATTTCCCAGTCCTTGTGAACATTAGCCATGGAGAAGGAAAGGAGACAGCCGCGGGCAAGGAGGGACAAGCTGCAGTGATTTTGCTGCTGCTGCTGCTGCAGGCTGTGGTTTGTTCAGTCAAGCCCCACCATGTCCCAGCCACTGAAACTTCTCAGAGCTGCAGACTGACTACTGAGTGCAGTTTGCTCATGCTTTCTGTAGTGCAAGCGTGATTGACAGGCACTGATTACAACCGCCCAGTTGTAATGCAAACTATCAACTGGGCGGTTGAATGCAATTTAAAAGTCTGGTTATCCAGATATAAAAAATGAGGTCCAACAATTAAAAACTTTTATGGCAAAAAGAAATTGATTCAGTATATGATACTGTGGTACCTAGTTCAGGTATACTCCGGGGGTTCAGTGTCTCTGGTGCAAGCTCAGCTGCTACAATGTCTTACCTGGTTGGGCAGCCTGTGCCTTTCGGCAACTGACACTACACTTCATTAAACAATCAGCTACCGAATTTACTTAGTAGTCTTTTTATTTTCACTGCATAGATTTTTCTCCTCTGCTTCCTGCCATTGCCAAGGATCGCAGGGATTTACCCTGCTCAGGCTGTGCCATCATTCAAATGGCAGGGAAGTGTTTTCCTTCCCATTTCCCCCCACCTTCCCTTAGTGTGAGATGTGCCATGAATAGCCTTGGCAACATAGCATGCTTCTGCAAAGGAAAACATTCCCTGGCTCACCCATGGGGGTCGCTGCTAGCCAGAACTTACTATGCCAGCCCCTTCTCGACTGGGAACTTCTGCCCTCCAACAGCCTCCCTGACCTGGCCTGGTCCCCGACATGATAACTGGTGTCCACTCCCAAACTCTGGTCATCCACACTGCAGTGGGATGTACTGCTGCTGGACCACCAGAGAGCCCTTTTACCCAGTATTCTTCAGTGCATAGATACCACAACACCATCAAGTCACTGATCCAGGCTTTAGGTTTATTAAATGAGGGCACAAAGACTTTCAGTTTCAAATAAACAAGAATGAGTTCATTTACAAGTTACAAAAAGCCTTTGGATAGTGAATCAGGCATTTTCAGATGTTAAAACACAACACTGTTCTCAGATGACATTTTGGGAACCCTCTCCACACTGATAGCCTAGGCATTTGGTACTGATATTGGTCATTCCTGACTATCTGCTAGGGGCTATGACTCACAGCTTCAGTTATGAACACTGCTGCCAGAAGTCCATAGTGGGCTTCGAATATTGGAGACAGTTTGCTGCATATCTCAAACTGTATTTCTCTCTCTTGGACCTTGCATTCCTGCTCACACCCTAGATCACAATTCCTGTAAAGGACTATGGCTCACAGCTTCCACAGCAAATGCACAGACCTACTGTAGTTGAGACATTCTGAGGTCACTCCTTTTCTAGTGAGGTTGCAACCTTCTGCTTCTCTGGGGGAAAGACTGGCATGCATGTTGACCTCTGCGCTCATTTCTAAACATGCCAATTGTTTAATGTCTTTCAAACCTTACTTTCAAGATCTATTGAGATCTTCAGGGATGTGGGACACATCTCTAGCCAATGAGAACTTCTGCAACCAGGCCTTCGGCTACTTTTTTTTTGGGTGGAAGTTAAATACTTCCATGGGTTGAAATTTGGAAGTCATTTCAGTTTTACTAGAGTCAAAATACTCCAGCTGTCAATTTCTTGGAAGTCAAAATAATTCCAGTCACCAAATTTTGGAAGTCAAAATGCTTCAGATTCCCTAGTTTTCAAAGTCAGCTCATTGCTCATCTGAATACCTTACTGTAATCCATGCTACATCCACAGAAATACATTTCTTAATGTTAGGAAGTGAAACGTAAGCACACAGTAATCATGTTCAGACAATGTGTTTATTTCATGAATTGTTCAGTTCTTGTATAGTAGACAATGCCATGATGCCATCAAGTAACTTCAAATCATCGTTATGCATACATTAGTATTAATCATTTGTGTACTGTGTACAATATTATCTGGTATGTTACAGAGCTACTGACACCATCTGGCCAAAAGTGCTACATTGCAGAATTTGAATAAGCATATCCCCAGTAAATCCCATACCAAAAAAAGTAGATTTCTATGTCACTTCATTTTAAAGTTATTAGTCATTCTGTAACCCTGATTTCACTACCTGTTCAAAAAAAGCCTGTTTCAGTTAAGATCTGCTGCTGATGTCATCTGGGGACCTGTCAGCAGGCTTGCAGGATCTGTGTCTTTGTAAAGATCATGTGCAATATTTTCCATAAGTAAAACAGGCAGCATGAATCGGTAAAAATCGCTTTATAAACAGTTTTTATAGCAATGTTTACTGACTGGTGCCTGTTTTGCTTGTGAAAACCATTGCACATGAATGATCTTAACTTTGGAGAAACAGGTCCTGTAAGCTTGCTAAACAATCTAAATGAAGCGGCTCCAACCCTTGTTGTGCTTATGCCAATAGATAAATGCAAACAGAAAAAAGCACAGCACCAACACTTCAGGATAATATAAAGTTTTACTCACAATGCAGTGTCAAAACAATAGTGCCACTCAGGATGATGACAGCGTCCCAACTCACCAAAAGTCCGCTTATGGTGTATTGGCTGGCTGTTGTCATCCTGCGTTGGTGCTGTGCTTTTCCCTGTTTGCCTATAAGCTTGCTGACTAGACTGTGAGGTCCCTAGGTGACATAATCAGCAGCTGTTCACTGACATGCTGCATCATAAATACTCTACAATGCAGTGGCACTGGCAGTGCAAATGAGCTGTCTAAATAAATCATCTTATTTTTGCATAAATATTTTTTTCTCACTTATAACGCCATTTATTTCAGTTAGATTACAATTGATAATGTAATGTATTATAACATGTTTTCTCCACTTACAGCCTGGAAATTGTACTCAAAATAATGGGCTACCCGGCCACATATGGACATTCCAATGGAAAGAAAGGAAGTTTTGAGGTAAAACAAGATAAAAACACCAGTAACAATCAGTACAAATGGTATGTGGTGGTATATAGAGCCTAGGATCTTCTTAAACTTAAGACTGAAGACCTTGACAACTGAATCTGCAAGGGACGCCATAAACTTAAGACAGGAGTCCCTGCTATATACCACACACCACCACATGCTATATAGAGCCAACTGCAAGGATGTTCTTAAACTTAAGACAGAAGATCTTGACAAAAGGACAACTGAATCTGCAAAGGACTCCATAAACTTAAAAAAGTAGTCCTTGCTGTAATACCACAACATGATTTTCAATGGTTCTGCACTGTTTGTTACAGCATTGTATTAGTTTTGTGTTTCACCTTGTGTTATCTCAAAGCTGCCTTTCATTCCATTGTAAGTTTCCTATCTGACCCATTGTAATCTGTGTGTTTTTGTTCCCGTTCCATTTCTAGATTGTAAGTTGAAATAACATTATTTATAACAAGTTAATTAAATTGTAGTGTAGTGAAATATATGATGTTGTATAAAGTGAAAATTAAATATTTATTCCAAAATAACATGATGTATTTACCCAATGTATTTGGCTGGCCCTGCCTGGTGTTGTGTATATCTATGTATTGTAATACACATCATGAACAGATAGCCAAGTCCAACATGGGCGGATGCCTGCTGCAGACTGCCAGTGCCTGGGGTTATTGTGTGTGCATCGTCCATGAGATTTAACTGTACAGTCTCAGTCAAGGAACAGCTCTTTTAACACCTACCTTACCATTCTAACTTGAACTTATTTAACAAGGTAAAAGTGCTAAATGATAACATTCAAATTGGTAAGCCACAATTCTTATACTTTGAAACATAAAAACATTTGTAACTTGTAAGTGAACTTGCTGGTACCATAGGTGTTGGCACTTGGTTGGTTGGCACTTTGCAGAAATTGGGTGACTTCTGCAGTGATGACATTTTTGATACTTATCAAGGCAAAAAAAATCAGTCTGTGAGTCCGTGCTAAAATTTGTCAAATATATAACACAGTGACTAATGGCCTGGCAGGATGTTGTCTTGCTGGGTACGCAAACCAGTTTTTTGGTTACGTGTGGAGAACAAGATTTGGGAGAGACAGAGTAATGCAGAGAAGTAGCCTTAACAATGCATTTATCCCTGTATGACCCCATGATACATTTAATAACCTGTTCTTGCTTTATTTAATGAGACTGTGTCACATCCAGAACTTGCAAGCAATGTGAGGCAATGCAACCTGTTGTGTACTTACTGTAGATGTAGTGTGCCTGCTACTGTCAAGCGTCACCATAAATTGCCACCAACCAAGGTACAGCACATCATGCAATGTGAACAACAGACTGTGTCTTCTTTTAACAGTAAGCAACTAACTTTTTATTATCCAATGCCCTACCCTATTCCATCGTGTTCAGCAACTCCCAGTCACACCAGTCCCGACTCCCATCACCACTGCACTTTTTGCAGCAGCCAGGCTTCAATGCATCCTGCATCAACTACCGCTACCACTGCCCTGTCTGTACTCGCTGTACAGTACACAGCAGCATGCAACACAAATGAAAATAAACATTTTGCTTCCTTCACAGCTTTTGAGTGAATTTACTATTTAAAATACTGGTTTTCAGATAATTGCTTCTGCCGGTGCAATGTGCAGCAGTATGTCTGACAGTAAGTTATATTTGGCCCAAAAAGTGCACCTGAACCTGGATCAAACGAGTCCAATTTAAAAGTTATGTAATTATTCGTTATTGTTGTCACCCTTGCCCCCTATTATTTCCAGGAAATCCTCATCACATAATTAGCTAACTTCAGCCCTCCCCCAATCATGAGCACTTCTGTTAGTACTGCTACCATGATAAACTGCAGTGGCACTGCCATCATCTGCAGTTGCACAACAGCTATTGCTGCTGATACATGGTGACATACTGACATAGTCACTGTTTGATCTGCGGCTACCTCTGGGCATGGCACAGCTGCCACCAGTATTGCTACTGCTGTTGCTACCAGAAATACTAAACCTGACTGTCTCTGTCTGGGACTTTAGCTTCTCCAGTCTCCTCCTTTTTGATTTTTGGCACAAAGACATATAGTGCCTTTTTTTCTCTTTTTTCCAACACTTCACAGATTTATCGACTTCAGAGTCGGAGAAGTCAGGCCCCATGTTTAGTTTCATTAGTAGCTCTAGGCTATCTTCTGTTAGTGAACAATGAAATTTTGTCTTTATCCTATTCTGCACACTGAAACCACGCTCACATTCTACAGATGTAAGTGGAATGCATAAAGCGATATTACATAATGTAGAATATACTGGCATTGTATCAAAGTACTTTGAAATTACCCTTCTCATAAAGCTTTCGGAACTAAGGTTCCTATAGCATCCCAGCATCAGTACCTTTGCTTTTGCCCAGTCTGAGCGGAGACAATTTTCATCCAGTAAAGGCTTGCCTTCATGAATATTTGTCTCAATATCATCTTGGTCACTGTCATATTGTGTGTTGGAACCAAATTTTCACAAACAATTTTTAAACTTTTTTGAACACTGACTGTATTACAGCCTACTGCAGACTGTGGGTCAGTTAGATTGGCAATTGCACCCAGAAGTGCTTCTGTTTCAGAATCTGGGCACAACCTACACTTCATGTTGCTTATAAGAGTATTGAGATCAAGGCCTCTAGAATTCTGCGGCTGCAGAATTTTGCGCAGAACTTGCAATCTACCGCAGAACTTCTGCGGTGCCACAGAATTCACTCTTCTTGGTGATTTTTTTTATTAATATTTCTGTTTATACATAGAATCTGGTTCCCTTCCCCTCTTTTTATATCCAAAACCTCCCTATATGTTCAGAATGTGATGTTATCATTGCTATAACATCATACATTAGCTAATGAAATGGCTGCATTCTGCAACAGAAATGAACAGTCACTTATCTACCACAGCTCCCACTGCCACAGACGGTGGCACAGCACATCATGCATGGTGATATTTGCTCAACCTGCACTACAGCCTAATACAATTTTCAGTCTTACATTGTTGCACTAGGGCCAACTTAAACAAAGCCTTGTCAATAGCACAGACCTGTTAAGTCCATACTTCACTTTGTACAAACCTATTTGTGCCTTTAAGGTATAGAGACACTATCTGAAATGAATAACTGGTAAAATGAATTTAACTGTCTACATTTTTAAGAAAAACAAAGTAATTATGCCCAGAAAAGTAAACTAGAATAATGTGTAGACCTGTTGAAAGAATAGGCCTGTTAAATAAATAATTGCACTGTATGTATTTTTGCCAGGGTTATTGATTACATATTATCATTGGTGGATAGAATCACATAAAAGTTATTGAGAAATGTTGTGTACAGGGACAGCTGTTGGGCCAGAGGGTAGCACACTGTGTTTCCGTGCTGGCAACTCAGGTTCAGAGATTAGCTCTAGGAGCTGGCTGAGCAACACATGGATTGGTGGAACACATCACTGCTCGGAGCCTGGGAAGGTATGGTGCAGTGTTCTGTCACATGGTGGACACATTGTGATGGGCCAGAGAGCTGTATCTCACAAGTGGTTCACATGCTTGTCATGGCCTGATGGTGTTACGCTGTGTGTCAGGGAAAGCAGGTTGACATGAAAAATTAGTTTTGCAATAACTCCTCTATTCGATTTCCAATGGGACCTGTATGAATGAGGATGCAAGTTCATGGAAATTAAAAATAATATATATATATATATATACACACACACACACACACACACACACACAGATACAGTATCTCTGTCTCTCACGACACACACACACACACACACATACATTTGTATGTATGTTACAGACTGCATATAAATATATAAGTGATACACAGTGGGAACCTCATGAGTAGTGTAGAAAGCACATACAAATATATAAGTGATAGACAGTGGAAACCTCATTAGTGGGATAGATAGCATGCATATAGAAATACCTTATTTATCACATAAGATCCCCTCTGCATATGTAATTTATGCAACAGGCTAGGACCTTAAGGGAGAGACATTTGTTTTGCTTTTTAGGCATAAAATTATTTTTATAAGTCTGGTATTTTTTGAACTAGTGTTACTGTGCTTTCCACCATCCTGATTGCTATAACCACTGTCATGAAAGTGAAGTCAGGATGACAAGCTGACACTGTGATGTGGTTGTTTGTTAGTGCCACAGAACTTCCGAAGAAATTACAAACCACCGCCGCAGAAGTTCTGCGGCAAATGGTAGTCTTGCCGCAGAACTTGGTCCCACTGTGCCGCAGAAAAGTAGGGGCCCTGATTGAGATACTCCTCCCTCAGTTTTGAGAATTGTGCTGTCATCTTATGTGAAAACTTGAGTTCAATCCAAATGTCATCTTGCTGAGATGCCTGTATTTTCCAACATGCTGTCATTTGTCCACTATTACTAGTCTCAATTTCACATGCCTCTTGAAACGCTGTCAGGATTGGGCCTGGCTCAGTTTCATGTTTTCTAACTCACCAATTGCACAGAACACTTGTGGTTTCACATCCACATACAGCAGATCCTGGTTTTGAAAGGATTTACAAAGAGTTCCCATTACTTTAAGGATATCACAGAACATACATAGAACAGCTGCAAAAACATAAGTAGTGAGAAACTTGTGAAGGCCCTGAGCTTTGGCATGATTCCTGTCTTCTTTAAGTATACGGAGAATAGCAGGGTAACATTTATGCAGTGCATTTACAGCATTTTGCATTGACAGCCAACATATGTTAATTGCTTCTTTCAGCTTTACTTTTACTGTACCAATCACCCTTTGCATATCTTCTAGCTTTGCTTGCCTAACAGCAGATGTACTAAAATAGGCATATGTACCATTAATATTACTGTGAAAGTCTTGTAGGTATCTAAATTGGGTAGCGGACTGTAAACAGGCCAAAGCCAATCTATGAGCCAAACAGTGGACATGAACCATAAAAGATGAATGCAGTGAAGTCAAAAGTGTAACAACACCATTGGACCTGCCCATCATTACACTAGCCCCATCACTACCTAATCCCACAAGTTTACCCATGACGAAGCCCAGGGCCTGACTTCTGTTTACAATAGCCTCAGTTAAGTGATGTGCTGAACCATCCTTTACCCTGATGTTGCCAATTAGTTTTGTTTCCTTTTCCCCTTCACTGACATATCGAATATACATTATTACAGTTTTGTGGACTGAAAGATCTGTGGATTCATCAACTAGCAAGCCAAACACAGGACTTTGTAATGCTTCTTTTGTGACTTTGCTGTCTAATACTTTCGCTATACTTCTCTGAACATCATGAACAGTGTAGTCACTTATATCATGTACTGAGCATTGACCTCCTGTCCAGCGAATGAAATCTAAAAGCTGGTTGACACTGCAAGTTGCCATATCTGTCTTTGCTGCAAAGTACACCACTTTAAACAGATTATGTTCACTGTCTTTTACAAGTGTAATAGCTGAATCATTATCTTCTGAACTTTCTGCCTCATCATTGTCGCTAATTGCATAAGTCTTCTTCTAAGAATCTCTGCTTCCAGTGCTGTACGATGGTCCTTTGTCTGACTGCTTCCTGAGGGTTGATTTCTGACAATTTTCTAAAATAGAAAAAATCTTTTTCTTGTAAATACTATGGAATTGGAGAAGAAGAGAATAAAACAGTAAAGGCTAAGCTGCTGTCTGCTTTTACGCACACAATGAGATGGTATACATCAATGAAATGAGGAAATAACAGATACATAAAACGTACCATAAAGAGTAGATATTTGAGGTGATCTCACTCACCAGGTGGATTCAAAGTGCTCCATAGGAACTCTTCACCATCATGGAATGACAGTAAACACACCAGGTTTTCATTAAGTGTTTGACTTTGGCTGCACATGTGACACCATCAGCAAGACCTTGGCAGCCCAATATAGCTGCAGGTGGTCACTCACACACACACACTCCATCTGCAGTCCTTCCCCACCATCACTCTAGTAATGAAGAGATCAATGCACAAGTAACTTGCAAGCCCTGGAGAAGACCTTGGCAACTGAATTTGCCCGGGACTCCATAAACTTTAAACAGGAGACTTGGAACAAATGGCCAAGCCAAGGATCTTCTTAAGCTCAAGACAGAAGAAATGGGCAACTGAATCTGCCTGGGACTCCATAAACTTAAGACAGGAGTGCTTGCAGTACATTCTTTCCAAAACCTGCATGGGCTCTTAAATATATCAAGACAGTAATACTTGGTGAAACAACTGTGTGGTACTACTGTGTATGTTATTCCAAGTGGCAGGAGGCCCTAGTTTGAAAAAGGTGCTAAATCCACCAACACTGCACTGCTCTTCGGTGGAGAAGGTACTTGCAACTCGATGGCAGAAAAGAACTGAGGAGGGAGCAATTTAATGCAGAGAATCTTCCATGTGGATTCCCATTCACTGACAGTGAAGTTCCTGTGGCTATGATGTTACTGGTGCGGTACTGGTACCATACCTATCTCACCTGATGAGTGAGATCACCCCAAAGAAGATCTATATATGTTCTGAGATATCCTAAAAGTAGAAAATACTCGTGCGGTGACTTAGTATTACACTCTCTGTACAGACTGCAGGATTCTATCGGTTGTGCTCCACTGTGCTATCTCCGTCTACAAGTTATCAAACTTATTAGCATCTGGGTGGGAGGGACAGTGCAGTCCTGAAACACAGGTGACAAAGTCAGCATACTTGAGGCATACATTGTCATTTCTGTTACAAATTATTAATAAAAGTAGCAAGCCTTTACTAGATGAACTATGATGAATATGAATTAAGCAATATTATAAAATGGGAAGCTAAAACATGACTGTTTTTAGCTTCCCATTTTTTAAGTAAACAATAAGACAAGACAGGGTATGCATGGAACAGATTTTACCACACATCAGGGGCTAAAGGTACTCGACCAAGGCCTTGTGCCTTACTATGCCCCTGGCCGTGTGATAAAATCTGCTCCATGCACATCCTGCCATGTCTTATTGCTTACATAAAGCACTCCATGAAGTGCTATATTGCGGTAATAGACTTGGTAATTTTTTTGAAATGTTATGAATTTGTTAAAGATGTTATTATGGCTGGGCTGTTGTGGTGGGATTACGAGTCAGCCATACAAAAAGCATCTATCTGCCAATCAGAATTCAGCATCCTTTCTACCGATTTCAATATCAGATTATGAAATGTGTAGAAAAATGCTGAATTCTGATTGGCAGACAGATGCTTCCTACAGGACTGTTATCACAGCACAACGGCCCACTTGAAATAACCTATTTAAAAATTCATAATGGTTTCCAAAAAAGGACACATTTCATCAGCACAATACGGCACTTCATGAGGTGTTTTATGGTGGGGTAATGGGCGGCCCTGCTCAGGTGGTGGAAGCACTTGGCTACGCCTCGTGCTTCAAACCATCTGTAGGTGGGTGGGCCGTTATCACACCATAACTCTCCCTAGATGGTCATGATGTCACTCATGCCATGCCTTACCACTTAATTCCCAACCACCACCACTGTTAACTGGAGAAGCCAAAGCCCATTTTGTGACAGCCAATCAGGCTACTCAGAATTGTTAACTGTCAGACATACTGCATGCACATTAACGCACCTGCACCTGTTGTAGCAAATTTGTTTGTGAGATGGCAATCTGAACGGCACACAGAGCAAAACATTTTCCCATCTCTCAACTCCAGCCAAATTCAGCTTCCCACTGATGTCTGTAATTACGCATAACAACAGATTTCATAGCACCTGGTAATTGACTGTTCTTATTTCTAGTGTCACTCCATGATTTCTGAAAAACTGATGACTGTGTGTGAGTGTGACCCTGAGAAGCTGTAGATTGTGGGATACACTCATAAGAAGAACAGTCATCACTATCTGATAACTGAAGTGTAGGAAAGTCATCAGAATAACGAACTGAAGTTACAGCAAGGTCACAGCTGTCACTTTCCATTTCAGTACTGGAATTGGAAGAACAATCAGCAGTCGGTCCATTCGCAGGTGATGAACTCCCTCCAGAGTCAGTCACAAGGCAGTGAGTTGCAGGACATTTTTTTATTAACCAGCAGTCTAATAAAGACTTTGTGGTGTTGGTACTCTTTTGGGTCTTCGAACCAGCTTGACTTTGACATATTCGGTGTCACCGTGACAGTTCCCTTCTCAAAATTCGTGTCACGAGGTGTTGTTTATGCACAGTTGGTTGTTGTCAGCCATCAGGTTATCTAAAGCAATTATAAAAGACATTTCAAGATGTGTACACTACTTTACCAGCAATCACACATGACAGTCGTCACATAATGACAAAACAAGTACGGAACCCCATTCCAATGTATGGGGTTAATGGAAATTAATAAATTTGCAAAGTGTTATGTTGTAAAGCTTTGGGTGACCAGACTACCCTTCTTCTAAAGATAATTTGTTTTAATAAAGTCACACTCTAGCATCCCATCTGCAGGTCTGGACATTACGTTATTGCCTCATGCGTGGACTTACTGGGTTCCCCTCCAGAAGATATGTCTAGCAGCATGGCCCCATCAATCCCCTGGACCTGGTGGTAAATTCACAGCTTGTTCTGTAAACACAAACCCCTTAAACTGTATAGACTGAGCCTGGTACACATGCGGCATGCCCAAAGCTAGGGGTGGAAGTGGAACCATTCTATGTTTAAGTGCATGCCAGACCAGCTATGTATGACACACCAGTAATTACATGAGGGATGCCAGACTGCCAACTGTGTAGAGTGATGTGGGGGTCACATTACATTTATGGACAGTGTCTATCATGACCGCCCACCATGCCACCTATCTAGATGAAACCCACAGTGGTACTTTCTTCATTTTCTGTACCACAGACAGACCATCTAGTACAAAGAATGAAGAAACTACCACTCCTGTCTGCAATTTCAAGCAAAGGCATTTTTTTAACAAGTGTGACCGAGCCAGGGACTTTGTAGAGCTGCCGAGGAGGTAGCTACATCCACAGTAGTACTTCTCCATTCTCCCCCCATCCACTACCTCCAGTAACCTGGCCACAAACCCAACAAAACAAAAAAAAACAAGCATTTGAACATTTCTGTACTGAAAGTAAGACAGTACCTTGTAAATAAAGGTGATGAAATGCTGTCGGTGATGGTTTCCTCTCTGAATACATGTACGATCACCACATGCTACCCAGGGTACCCTGTTTCTTCTATTGGTGTGTGACTCCTTCAGTCAGCTCACTGCCGGCCAGTCAGATGCTATGCTGCCTGCATCAGGGAAAAAGAAAATGTATGATGTTTTTATAGAGATAGTGCTGTGCTTCTATGGTTGTGGAGGGTGCGGAGCAGAGGCTGCCACTTCGTATGAAACCACTCTACTACTGCTACTCTACATGGGCTATTACATTTGCAACCAATGCAAGATGCTTCGCACTAACATTGTGATTGTATGCCTTTGCCACTGCCACCCAGAGGAACACTCAACAGTCACCACATCTCTGTGTATGGCAACACATTGTATAGCACTGGCGCCACCCCAAATTACACACTGAGCAGACAGGACACCAGCTTGCATGGCTGCTTTCCATGTGCCCTTGACTGTCCAACTTGCACTCACCAGTGCCCACTGCACCATTATACCACTGACTGTCACAATCACCAACCTCAAGGTCAGGTGTCTTGCCCAATGCCCACCATTCACTGACAATATATTGCATTGCAGGTAGTGCCACTCCTACCATAACTGTTTTATCCCCACCCCCTCCTTCCAGATACAGTCTCTGCAGCATACCTCAGGATGCGCTGCTAATATTGCCATTTACAGCCACAGGAATGCAAATGATGCCATTTGACATGCATGTCGCAATGGGGCAGTTTGCATGCCATTATGTTTATGACCCTATTTCATTGGCGCAACAGAAAATTGCCCAGTGGATGCACCAGGGCAGCACCCTGACCTGGTGGTTGAGTGGCCTGGACATGGTACTCAGTGGTGCCCTGGTGGCATAGCAACCCCACACTATGCTGCCCATAGCACAGCCCCAGGAACACCCCCTCACCATACCCTGGTGGGGTAGCGGTCCGGTTCCCATTCCCCACCCGAAGAAGCGACCCCCTCGGTAACATGCCAGAATGCCCAACCCCACCTGTTGCACTACATCCCTGTGAATGCCACCAGGTGATATAGTGGAATCCCCCCATCCCTGCCTGCAAGGTGATATCAGCCCTGCCGGACTCCCTGGTGGTCCAGTGGTTCCACCCACCCACCCACATAGTATCAGTATCACCTTGCGAGGCAGGGATGGGGGGGTTCCAAGGTACCACAGGAACCAGTGAAGGTGGCACAGGGATGTAGTGCAACAGGTGGGGTGGGAGTCCACTATGCCACCAGGGAGCTGACTCGTAGCATTGCTAGGGATGTCATGCTGCAGGCTGGTTGGTTTCTTGGTAATTTAAAAAAACTCAGTGACACACACACAGTCAGATAATTAGATCATGGAACAATTTAGCAGTTTGGGGCCTGTACAATGTGTGTCACTCAGGCATTGTTTTATTTATAAAAAGGGGGTCTTCAAATTAAACACTATTTAGACCACTGATTTAATTCCTATGCATCAAAACCAAAGTTTTTCATTTCAAGAGTTGGAGTGATACACACCCCCCCCCCCCACCCCGACTGGCACACACAGACAATCAAAAACAGCAAAATGTGCTTAGTTTGAGGCCAGCCTTGGTTCACAATCCTTCACACACAGATGTGGCAAACGGAATGGAATTGGATGTTACTACTCTGCCTGTCCCTAGAACTCATTTTCCTCCCCTGTTTGTGCAGTTTCAAGGGCAGGGATAGTCTACAAATTGGTTTGCCATTGCCAGTGCAGTGCCTCTCAGTCACAAAACTGGAATTACATTAACAAAAGTAAAATAGTACCTCTGCATTGAAAGCTGGTCTTGTGGGTTGCAGTCCCATGGTCCATTCTCCTCTCCTCTTTCAGGCCCGATGCCCACCTCTCCCTCTGGTTTCTGGCTTCCTCCAGGCTCCACGTGATACTCCTTCCTTGTCCTTTCCACGTGACACAGTCCTCCAGGCTCCAGCCAGGCTCAGTCCTTTTACAAATTTAATTCAAGGCTGCCGCCAGACGAGGCATAGCTCCCTCTCCATCTCAGGCAAATTTCTGAGGCCTAGTTGCCTACCTAGCCTACACGAATGAACGACCAAATCCACCACACCATACCACAGGCCCACATGTCCCTGACTTGGCGACTCCTGACTCCCAGCCTCAGGCCATGGGTGAGTGTGTGTGATGATCCTTGCAGCTGCAGGCTATGCACCCTCTGGATCCCTAGTCTAGGATGGTGTGGACCAGGCACCACCACACACTCACTCCACACACCTTCTCCTCCGAGTCCAACGGTCCAGTCCTCCCAACACACACATGTGGATCACTTAATGCTCCCTCTCTGGATCCCTCTAGTCTGGATCCTAGTCCAGGAGGACCTCTCCACCACCACACTCCACACACCTACTCAGACCTCCTCAGTACCTCATCGGTACACATAGCAAGTCGGCAGCCAACAATAATGGTTCAAGGATGGTTCATTCGTGACTGACTTGATCGGATTTTGGGTACTGACTGTCCGATACCGTACTACTACCACTGTGCAGCTCAGAAAAAACTTGCTTTTTAAATCTAAGCTCCGCTCGCTGGCTCAGCCTGTGTTACCCTTACTCTACTTTCCCTCGGCTGCCCGCAGACTCCAGTTGCAGGCCTACTCTCTGACACTTTCCGTTCTCTCTCGTCCAGGCGTCCTACCCTCTCTCTCTCTCTCTCTCTCTAACCCACCTCATGACTACTAAAACTTTGGCGCCAAAACGACGGACTGTGTGATAACGCATGCGCAAATGATACACGGGTAGGCGGGTGGTGCGGGGCAGGGCTCCGAATCCCTGGCAGCTTGGTGGCAACTGGCAAGAGTAAAACAAATGACGTCCACTCCATAAAAAACAGGTGTCAGCATTAAACTACAGAAATATTACTGGACGTCAATGACTCCAGATAGTGCATTTTTGGATGTTTTTAGCTGATTTTTGGATGTAAAATATGTCCAAATATGAGTTATCTGAAGACCTGTCTGCAACCATTATCCCAATATATCTTTTCACATGTAGGCAGCTACATAATCCTATCTCCTATGTAGCACCTTTCACATGGTACTACTAGCACCTGGTATCTTCGTTGCTGCCAGTTTCACTCTTTGCCTACCTCCTGGGTTTATGGCACCTGAACTAATATGGGTCTCTGTCTCATCTTTCATATCTGCAGGCAAAACTTCACATAACACAGGGTATCTTCGATAACACCCAGCTCACAATCCCAGACATAGCAATCCCAGTGCTGCTAATCTATAACCGAAATACTGGTCTCCTGGGATTTGGGGAGAGACACATCTGTGTTATGGCTAACTATGGTCACTGGTAGAAGCCTTGCACCTCTCTGATGGCTCTGGATTCACAATCAGGATCAACAATGGACAAGCCACTTGAGGGAGAGTGCACTTTACAGTACCTGTGGATGTTCTCCCTTCACTGCAAGTCTGCAGGTGAATGAAGACAAAAATAAACAAGGCAGGCACAGAAGGACTATCAAGTTAAGGGGGCTAGGGTCACTTGAGGTCATGATCTCAGATTGGAAGGGGGAAGGTTCAGGAGGGAAATGAGAAGACACTTTTTACAGAGATAGTGGTGTCTGGGTGTAACACGTTGCCTGTGGAAGTGATATCCTGTAGAACAGTGGACTGCTTCAAAAGGGAATGGGATAGGGTAAGAGGGAGGGGCAGCTGCATCATATGGGTTGCTAGCTGCACACTCAAGCAGACTCGATAGACCATAAGGCCTTTATCTGCTGGCAAATTCATATGTTTGTAGTAACAGCAGACTAGATGGGAGACTTGTACCACATCCCAGATTTCGGACCCATATTTCCACCTAGTGATCTTGGCAAGTCATCCCTGGCAAAAGCCAGTCAGAGATGGTACTGCAAGAGTAGGTGTCCACTCCCCATTGTAGAGTCTGAACCTCCAAAGCCCTTTACCACTCCAACTCAACCAAATTAGATTTACTATTCTCCCGTATTAATAACTCCTAAGGCCATAGCAACCCTGGTGGGGATCTTAACATCCCATTTCTTGTGGGTGCCCTACTTTACATGTTCTAGGACATTTTGTACAATGTACAGGGCATCCTGTACTTCACTGCACTTTCTTAGAAGAAACTGGTACGTTTCTGCCAAGCAGCTATCTCCTACATTGCTGAAGGGTGTTTAAAATGTGTGGGCATTATTTGTCTCTCTAATGCCAATTCTTCTTCCCTTTTTTAAGCCCCTCCCCCCCCAAGATGTGTGGCTTTTATTTTTTTTTTATTTATTAATTGAGAAATCGGAATTATACCCATTCATAGACTCTTTTGCAAAGGCTCCTCATCAGTTAACATAGAATACAGGCTAATTACACAGTTGAGTAATAAAAGGTACATATTAAACAGTCAATCAATATGTTACATAAAAAGAACTGGGAAGAAATAAAGCAAGTTCATGATACATTTTGTGGGCAGAGACAACCCAGAGTCAAGTAAAAAACAGGAGAATACAGAAATAAGCCATTTGAATCCACCATAATAGTTATTACAATGCAGAGAAAATACAGTTGGCGGATAGCAGAGAATAGGATACATAGTTACATAATTCATTAAAATTACATAAACCAATTAAAATAGCACGCTGTGAATTAGAGAGGAGGAGAAAACCAGGATGATTTAGTGGAAGGATGCTAGGAGCAGTCACAAGTTGAGTTCTCAGACAGAAACTCCCTGAGGGTGGTTTTGAAGGGGCCAATCTTTGTCCCAACAGAGAGAGCAGCAGGTAGACCATTTGGCCAGTAAAGGGCCCCTGTGATCGAAAGCTCTTTGATCCAGGGATGTCCTGCAGCGGGGGACCAGGAGAGGTACTCCTAGAGACTCAGCAGGCCAAGCAGGGTGAGTTTGCACTGAATTTTCTTAGCCAGGAGGCATGTATGATATTTAAGGTGGCAATCAAGGCTTAGCCAGTTGAAGCGACTGTAGAGGCTGCACGTGTGGGTCAGTCTATCGCAACCTGTCACTAGGCGACATGCTTTGTTGAGAGCTGTCTTTATGCGACAGAGAGCAGTATTATCTGCTGAGCTGTAGAATATAATTCCGTAATCCAGAACAGAGAGGACCAAGGATGACACAGCAAGGCGTAGCACTTGGGAGAGACAGTGTTTGAGCCAGTATAGGAGTCCAGTTCTGGAGATGATGTGGTATAGAGGTGGTGTATATGGGCATGGTAGGTAAGGAAGAAGTCAAGGGAGATACCCAGGTATTTGAAGGAGTTGACCTGTTCTAGTGGGGAGTCTTGAGAGGTGTAGATGAGTAAAGTAGTCATTGTATGGGTTCTGGTGGTTAGCGAAAATCATTGTCTTGGTTTTTTTATAGTTTAATACTAGCCTGTGCTTAAATACACCAGGCTTCAGCTTCAATGAAGAACTTCTGGGGGGTATGCTGCAGGGGCAGTGGTTGAGGGTTGCTCCAAAAAATGACTGCATCGTCTACGTATAGAAGTAACCAACCAGAGCAGGCACTGGGCGGGGAGTTTAAGAAGAGGCAAAATAGAAGGGGGCCCAAGATGGAGCCTTGGAGAACCCCAAAGCAAACTGGGAGACTAGAGGAGAGGGTAGAGTCAATTTTGACCTGTTGGGATCTGTCAGTTAGATAGCTCTCAAACCTGGCTGTAGTATTGAGAGTTAGCCCCGCTGTAGTTAGGGAGTTAAGGAGAAGGGCATGATGGACAGTATCAAGTGCCTTAGTTAGGTCGATATAGACTGACCCAACTAAGTGTCTATGATCTAGGGCCTTGTGGATGTAGGAGGTATATTCCAATAGAGCTGTGGTTGTGCTGTGACGCTTATGGAATCCATGCTGCTCAGGACACAGGAGATTATACTTTGATAAGTGTTTGGTGAGCTGGCCAGCTATTATTTTTGAGGGCCTTATTGGGGGGAGCAGAATGGAAATCGCCAGATAGTTAGTAGGGGAGGTACATTCTCCACCTTTTAGTTGTGGGGTGATAGTTGCCAGTTTCCAAGGGGATGGGAACTCTCCCTGGCAGAGGAACCAGTTAAGGATTTTAGTGAGGGGGATTAGGACAGTATCGAGTGTGAGGTGGAGGAGTTTTAAATCCACGGTATCTCCACTGTGGCGGCTCTTACCCAGGACACTAGAGATGTATTCTTTGCCTCTCTTGGTGATATTACCCGAAACCTGAATGGCAGGGAATCGTTGTGTGGGGGGACATGAGGAGAGAGGAGCAAATGAGGGGGGTTGAAGAAGTTAGGGGCAGCACACTACTAAGGTCTGAGAATGAGGAGTTTAAGGCATTGGCAATCTCCAGCAGGTCCTGGAATATAGTCACATTTATTGAGAGTTGGGCACTGGAGTGAACACACATGGAGCAGACAGCCAGGGCCTACACCTCAGAGGTAATAAAGGATCCCTCCTCTGCACTGCCTTGCTGAGGTGTGTACCCATCGATGCTTTGCGTCGACTCCCTGATTATCTTTATAAGTGACATTGGAGAACACCTGGAAGGAAAGGTATGTCTCTTTGAAGATGACACAAAGATCTGCAACAGGGTTGATACACAAGGTGGGGAGGAAAGAATGAAAAGGGACTTGACAAGGTTGGAGGAATGGTCAAATATGTTGCAGCTCAGATTCAATGCAAAGAAGTGCAAGATAATGCATCTGGGAAACAAAAACCCAGGGGATGAGTACACAATGGGGAGTGAGTTAATAACAACAACAACAATTGAAAGAGACCTAGGAGTAATTATATCAGATGACCTAAAGGTGGGAAAACAATGTGAGAAGGCAGTAAGGAGGGCTGGAGGCATACTGGGAAGCATAGGGAGAGGCATCAACAGTAGAAAACAGGAAGTTGTTATCCCTCTGTACAGACAGTTAGTGAGACCTCATCTGGAGTACTGTGTGCACTTCTGGAGACCCCATCTCCACAAAGACATAGACAGAGTGAAGGCTATTCAGAAGAGGGCAACCAAAATGGTGCAAGGTCTGCACCAGAAGACATACGAGGAAAGACTAAAGCAGCTTAATATGTATACCCTTGCAGAAAGGAGGGAGAGGAGGAATATGATAGAAACTTTGAAGTATCTCAATGGAATTAACAAAGTACAAAAGGTAGTATCTTTCAGGAGAAGAGATGTACAAGAACAAGGGGGCACAATTTGAAGATAGAGGGGGGATGGCTCAGAGGTAATGTTAGAAAGTATTTTTTCACAGAGAGGGTTGTGGATGCATGAAACAGCCTTCCTGAGGAGGTTGTGAAGTCAGGAACAGTGGGAGAATTCAAGAATGCATGGGACAGGCATAAGGCAATTCTAGTGGGGGGTAGGAGGAAGTAAGCTGTTGATTAACTAGAATCTGCAGCTTATCCATCAGGTAGAGAAATGGGCAGACTGGGTGGGCCAAGCAGTCCTTATCTGCAAGTCAAATTCTATGTTTCTATGTCCTTGAAGTGACTGGCCCAGCACATGAGAGGCAACAGCAATACCCTTTTCTACCTGAGGCCTTGCCTTCTCTTAGGGCAACAATAAAACCACTCCTCAAGCAAGGTGAAATTAGGACATGTGTTTCCACTGCAAATTCCCCAGTATAGCCTGTGAAAAAAACACAGGTGCCTGGAGACTTACTATTGGGCGGTGGTTGTGTACTTTTCCTTAAAAATTCCTTTCATGGGCTGGTTATGCCTCCAATTGATCTTGGTTGCTTTGCTCAGGCTTTAGAGGTTAAAGTACTCCTGGGGGCACAAAACAAAGCCCTACTATAATCACAGCCTACATACCTCCTAAGGACCCGGCCAATGGTCTGTGTAGTTTGCTGGACTACCTATGTGTCCAAAAACACCTCCATGAGTTGATTTTAATGGGGGATTTCAACTTAAACTGGTCATCAGTGATTAATGATATCTTAAAGGACACAATGGCATCTCTACACCTTTCGCAACTCATAAACTCGATGACCAGGATAAACTATAAAACAGGGACCAGTACCACCATAGATTGGATTGTCTCAAACCACCCTGATCGCAAATCAGATGTAATGGTTCACCCAGATTCTATCAGTGACCACTCCCCTATCACCTGCAGCTGGTCAAATAAATTTAATACCCCACCACCACATACCATCTAAAACCGCGTATTGAGACGCGGACATTTGGATCTCCTAAAACACCAACTTCACTCCCAAGACTGGTCCTTCCTGAATACAGCAGATGATAACGACACTGCTCTCAAACACTCCATCAGTGTTTTCAACACAGTCTGCGACACCCATACCCCACTTAAGAAAATGAAAGTTCATCTGATGATTAATTCATGGATTATGCCTAAAAGCATAAATAGGATGAAGCTAAGGGACCACCTTTGGCAACTGGCTAAGTCATCATTGAAGCAACAGGATCTGCAGGCTTACAAAGTGGCCAGAAATAGCTCTACAAGGGAAATTAGACAAGCAAAAAGTAGACTCCACAGAGAGATACTCAAACTCCTGGGGTGACAGTAGGAGTTTCTGTGCCAATATAAAAGATATCACAGGCAAAGAACAAAAGACAACACCAACAATTCTACTACAGAATGGTTATCTCATCACTGATCCACCCCAAATCGTTAATTCTTTCAACACAGCTTTCACCAATCTGTCGGGTGTACTCCCCTAAGATTTCTTCGTTGATGCTCCCATGTCATCAGCAGGAGCCACTGATTCAATTTGTTTTGAACACCCACCTTTTTACTTCAAAAAGGCCTCCTAATCCCTAGTCCGAAAACTCCTGACTAAAGTCCTTGGCAAATCCAGACATAGTGGTGAATCGCTAGACCTCAAAATCCTGTTACTGACTCTTGAAGAAGTACTCTTACCAATTACCAAGATTCTAAACATATCACTTTCCCTTTCACAATTCTCAGAAGTCTGGAAATATGTGTTGGCCACCCCTGTGCATAAATCTGGGTATCCTATACAGCACTCAAACTTCAGGCCGATATCAATACTCCCTCCTCTATCAAAAGTCCTTGAACACATAGTTTCCAATCAAATGGTTGCTTACCTTGAAAAGTGCAACTTACAATGTCCCCAGTAACATGGTTTCAGAAAAAAACATAGCACTACCACAGCTTTACTTGAATTTACCAGCTACATACATCAGTCCTTCAACAATAACAAGATTGTTGGCGCTGTTTTCATCGACCTTACGAAAGCTTCCAACACCGTGAGTCACAATTTGCTTCTTACTCAACTTGCCTCAGTTGGTATCTCTCTAAACCCACTGAAATGGTTTGGAAGCTACCTTGCTGATAGGTCTCAGCGAGTAAAAATATCTAATATTGTCTCCGAACTACAATCCGTCAAATCTGTTGTCCCTCAAGGGTACATCCTTGGCCCTCTCTTGTTTAGTATCTTCCTAAACAATCTACCCCAATCCTGTCAACTTAGGACTCTCCTCCATGCTGACGATGCCATCATCTACACAAACAACACTGATCCCACTGTGCTTGAGGACAATCTACAAACAGGCTTTCTTGAAGTTGAGAAATGGTTCCTTATGCACAAACTTGTCCCGAACTATAAAAAAACTAAGCTTCTGCTGTTCTCCTCACCCCGACATAAGCACAGGTCGCATGCTTTGCTAATAAAAAACAACCTCGGAGCACCTCTTGAACAAGTCCAACAATTCAAATATCTTGGAATAACCTTAGACAGCTGTCTATCCTATGTATCCCACATTGAGACTATTGCTAAGTCTGCGAATGCAAAACTAGGCCTGCTATTTAGGCATAGAAGAAACTTAACCCCAGAAGCACTTAGACTGGCAGTTAACAGTTCAGTGATATCCACCATCGACTACAGCCTAGCAATATATGGTGTAGCCACCCTTACATCTCTAACAAGGCTGAACTTAACACTTAACAAAGCTTGTAGGCTCATCACAAACTCAGACCGTTTCACTCACACATGTGATCTTTATGCAGAAACTGGCTGGCTCAATCTACAAGGTCGGGTCAAGTATCACTCTTGTATACTAGCAATGAAAGTGCTCAGTGGAGATCTACCTGCCGGAATCTCCCGCCTTCTACCCAGAGCCCACAAGATCCAACATACGCAGGCTTCGGTCACTGAGCTTCTACTAGTACCAAGGTTCCAAACTACACATTGCCAACAATCTTTCCTTTACAGAGCCCCTAGCTGGATAAATGGCCTTGGCCATGCTCTAACAAGTCAGACTGGGATGTCCAAGTTTAAACACCTTCTGCACAAACACATCCTGTTACAGAGCTCTTGCAACTGTATAAGTTGAGAACTGCTTTGCCCTCCTGAACCTAATTTCGGTTCAATTTCGGTTCATCTTCATTCCCTCCTACTGCTAGCTTGGACTCTCCTCCTCAGACTCATTCCTCCTCTCATCCTTCCCCACCTTTAACTCTCCCCTCCCCCCTGCCACTTGCCATCTCTTGACAAAATCCAGTGGCCGCTTCCCCCCCACTTCTTCTCTCACCCCCCTATTTCATCTGCCTGTCTTCCCGCCTCTGTCTATCTGCTGCATCAAATGTGACTTTTACTCCTATTTGCATTTGTATTTATAATTTTTTACCATGATGATTTGTTGTTAACCTTGAATTTGTCTCAGTTTTTACCCTCATGTGTTAGTTTGATCCCTGTTTTGTTTTACCCTCCCTAATTATGACATGGAACCTTTGTAAATGAGCTTTACTGTATCAAAGGTATTGTTAATCTGAGAATTGAATAAATAAATCAAATAAAATAAAATATTGACTACAGGAGACTAAACCAGGTCACCCCCAGTTGTGCCACAGCTGTGGCATCAGCACCAGATGTGCTACAACTACTGACCCCTGACCAACAATGGTTTAGTGCTCTGGACATCTACAATGGTTTCTGATCAATGCCATTGGCCCCCAAGCACCAATATAAGTTTGCCTTCACCTTTGAGGGCAGGCAGTACACATGGACCTGCTTACCACAGGGGTTCCACAACAGCCCCTCCCTGTTCCACTTACACATGATGGATGCCTTTGAGGGCTTCACTTTACCCCAGTGTCTCTTGCAGTACGTGGACAACCTGTTGTTGGCCACAGCCATACAGGAACAACACCTGGATCTCTTGGACGAACTACTGACCCTCATCCAGAGGGCAGGTCTCAAATGTAACCCTGCAAAAGCACAGCTATGTCAGAAAGAGGTACTCATTCTGGGCCTGAGGATAATAGACCAAGGTCGAAGCCACACCTGGAAGAAGATACAAGGACTGCAAGATTTGCCACTGCCCATCAGCGTGGCCACTCTTAGAAGGTTTCTAGGTATGGTAAATTATTCCAGAGATTTTATTTGTGATTTTGCTCAGAAGGCTGCCTCTCTCTGTATGAACTGCTGAAAAAGGACATTTCCTGGAATTGGGGTCCCATGCACACCCAAGCTGTGATGTCACTGAAGCAGGCCTTGGCTTCAGCCCCAGCTTTGGTGAACCACAATCCAGCCCCGCCATTCATAGAAACATAGAAACATAGAATTTGACGGCAGATAAAGACCGCTTGGCCCACCTAGTCTGCCCATTTTCCTACCTAACAGATAAGCTGCAGATCCTAGTTAACCAACAGCTTACTTCTTCCTACCCCCCACTAGGACTGCCTTATGTCTGTCCCATGCATTCTTCAATTCCCCCACTGTTCTTGACTCCACGACCTCCTCAGGGAGGCTGTTCCATGCATCCACAACCCTCTCTGTGAAAAAATACTTCCTCACATTACCTCTGAGCCGTCCCCACTCTATCTTCAAATTGTGCCCCCTTGTTCTTGCACATCTCTTTTTCTGAAAGATGATACCCTTTTGGACTTTGTTGATTCCTTTGAGGTACTTGAACATTTCTATCATGTCCCCTCTCTCCCTTCTTTCCTCAAGGGTATACATATTAAGCTCCTTTAGTCTTTCTTCATATGTCTTCTGGTGCAGACCATGCACCATTTTGGTTGCCCTCCTCTGGACAGCCTCCACTCTGTCTATGTCTTTGCAGAGATGGGGTCTCCAGAACTGCACACAGTAGTCCAGATGGGGTCTCACCAACTGTCTGTATAGAGGGATAACAACTTCCTGTTTTCTACTTTTGATGCCTCTTCCTATGCATCCCAGTATCCCCTCAGCCTTCCTTACTGCCTTCTCACATTGCTTGCCCACCTTTAGGTCATCTGATATAATTACCCCCAGGTCCCTTCCATTTTTACTGTTGTCAGTATCTCACCCCCATTGTGTACTCTTCCCCTGGGTTTTTGTTTCCCATGTGCATTACCTTGCACTTCTTTGCATTGAATCTGAGCTGCCATACATTTGACCATTCCTCTAACCTTGCCAAGTCCCTTCTCATCCTTTCCACTCCATCTTGTGTATCAACCCTGTTGCAGATCTTTGTGTCATCTGCAAAGAGACATACTTTTCCTTCCAGTTCCTCTGCAATGTCACTTATAAAGGCATTAAAAAGAACCGGTCCCAGTACTGAACCTTGTGGTACCCTGCTAGTAACCCTCCTTTCTTCACTGTGCACTCCATTTACTACTACCCTTTGTGACCTGTTGTCTAGCCAGTTTTTTATCCAGGCTACCACCTTGGGGCCCACTCCAAGGCTGGCTAACTTGTGTATTAATCTTTTGTGTGGAACTGTATCAAATGCCTTGCTAAAATCTAGGTAGGCCATGTCCACAGCCCCTCCTGGTCTACTACTTTGGTCACCCAGTCAAAGAAATCTATTAGATTCGTCTGACATGACCTTCCCATCATGAATCCATGCTGCCTTGGGTCCTGTGCCCCACTGGCCTCTAGGTACTCAACAATTCTTTCCTTCAGAAGTGATTCCATCATTTTCCCTACCACTGAGGTCAAACTAACTGGTCTGTAGTTTCCTGCCTGTCCTGCTCCCACTTTTGTGAAGAGGAATCACATCTGCCCTCCTCCAGTCCTCAGGTACCACCCCATCCTCCCATGATTTGTTAAAGAGAGTAGTCAGCGGTGTCACTAGTTCTACCCTTAGTTCTTTTAGAATTCTTGGGTGAATCCCATCAGGCCCCATTGCTTTGTCCACCTTCAATTTTATTAGTTCTTTCAGAACCCTTTCTTCTGTAAATGGACTGGTATTGACCCCATCTTCAGAGTGTTTCTCTTGTTTGGTTTAGGTACCTCCCCCTCCTCTTCCTTTGTGAATACTGAGCAGAAATATTCGTTCAGTATCCCTGCTTTTTCACTGTCCCCTCTACCCACATTCCCTTCCCTTTATTAAGCCTCAGTATCCCTCCTTTGGTCTTCCTTCATTCCCTAATGTACCTATAAAAGGTCTTATCCCCCTTCTTAACAGAATTGGCTATCCTTTCCTCGGTTTGGGCCTTTGCTATTCTGACTGCCTTCCCAGCCTCTTTCTGCTTTATCTGATCAAGTTCTCTGTCCTGCTCCTTCTGTGTTTCCTTATATTTCCTGAATGCTATCCTTTTCTCCTTAACCTTCCCTGCCACCTCTTTTGAGAACCATAGCATTTTTTTTCCTTTGTTGTGTTTTACTGATTTGCTTTACACAAAGGCGTGTTGCCTCTGTGATGGCTGTTTTGATTACTCCCCATTGTTCCTCCACCCCTCCTTCTTGCCTGTTTGCTAGTGCTTTTCTATGGCACTCTCTCATTCTCCCAAAGTCAGCCCTCCTAAAGTCCAATGGTTTTGCTTTTGTATGGCTTGATTGTATGGCTGTGTTTATCATGAACCACACTGTTTGGTGGTCGCTTGTTCCCAGATGGCTACCCACCTCTAAATCTGAGATTCTTTCTCCGTCCCCATTTGAGAGTACCAGGTCTAAGATTGCTCCCTCCCGAGTGGGTTCCAATACTAGCTGTCTGAGGCATGCCCCCTGTAGGGCATCAAGAATGACCCTGCTCTTGGATGTGCCTGCAGCAAAGGTGCTCCAGTTAACATCTGGCATATTCAGGTCCCCCATCAACAATATCTCCCATTTTTCTGCCATTCTAAGGAAGCCTTCTATCATTTCATTGTCCATTCCCTCCCCCTGAGATGGGGGTCTGTATACAACCCCCATGCGGATTGTGATTCCATTTGGAATGTGTCACCTCTGACATTGCTATGTCTGCCGTGTTGACGCAGAAGGTCCATGGCACCCTGAGACCCAGTGCATATGCATCACAGCTCTTGACCCCAGTGGAACAGAAGTACAGCCTTTGTGAAAGGAACCTTCTGGCCACCTACTGGGCAGTCAAGCACTTTCTGTATATCATTGGGTACTCCCCTGATCATTAACACAAATCACATCCCAACCACCTTTTTGCTATCAGACAGAGTAAAGGATGGGTCAGTCTCCAATACCAGACTGACACACTGGTCCCTCCTTCTCCAGGATAGAGACATTAAGTTCCACCCAACCAAAATGCCATCCATGCTGGTGCATGGTCTCCTTTTCCAAGGAGAGCCCCATGACTGTACACTGCAGCCAGATCCAGGTCCTTTCCTTCCTGCTACACCACAACTACTTGAGAACACCTCATTGTGTCATGTCTTTACAGACGGCTCAGCTTCCTACTACCAGGAAGAACAGATAGCAGGAATGGGCATATTAGTCATTCACCCTTATGGTAACACTGTTAAAATGTCTAAGCATGGCAGTGTGGCATCATCACGGTATGCTGAGATGGCAGCGGTGGCCTGTGACCTCGAGTTCATCCAGCATGGAAACAAGGATACCATCATTTTCACAGACTCTAACTGGGTTTGTTGTCTGGATTCCCTTACAGAATTCCTTCCTTTCTGGCAGAAGAACTCCTTTACCTCCTCTGATGGCAGTCCAATGAAACACAAGGATCTGGTAATATACATTCATTCACTGGCACAGAAGTTTGCACGTAAACTCTATGTACACAAAGTTAAGGCCCACTCCATACATGATCCCTATCATGCCTTCAATGACACTGCTGACACCCTTGCAAAGAAAGGGGCCTGAGGGGGAGACACCTAGATGATGGATCATCCAGAGGCCAGAGCGGATGTACACACTGCAGCAGTCAGGAAGAAACCTCAACCCTTTTCCCCCCTTGGATTTGTCAGAAGCCTAACATGCTGACTCTGAACTCAAAGATGTGTTCAGATTCCTGGACAAAAGTACTGAGAAGAATCTACCTACCCACAACCCCTACCGAAGGCATGAAGGTAAGTTACACCTATCCCCTGATGACAAGCTCATCTGGTATCAACCAGATGACACCCCCACCAAGTTATGGGTGGTTCCCAATCATCTTAGGCCCTAATGTCTGCACCAAGTGCATGACACCCCCCCGGTGGACACCAGGGAGTGGAAAACACACTCCAAAGGCTTAAGACCACCGCCTGGTGGTCTGGTGTCACCAAGGATGTCAAACAGTACATAGATAACTGTCTTGTTTGTGCACAAAACAACCCCATCCCTACCAAACAAAATGCCAAACTGCTACCACAAAGGCATTCTGGCCCTTGGCATGCCATACAGATCGATTTTATTGGTCCCCTGACCAATACCAGCAGAAACAACAAATACGCCCTTGTGGTCACTGATCTCTTTTCTAAGTGGGCTGAAGCTTTCCCCACGAAGACATGCACTGCTAAAACCACTGCCAAAATCCTGGGGGAACAGATTTTCTCCAGGTGGGGCTTACCTCTCAAGGTCAACTCAGACAAACGAACCAGGTTTACAGGTGAGTTGATGAAAGAAGGACTTGAACTCCTCAGAGTTAATCAGAAGTTTCACATATCTTACCACCCACAATCTTGAGGTCAAGTAGAGAGAGCCAACAGATGGATTAAGCAAATGCTTTCCAAATTCATTGAGGACAATCCCAAGGATTGGGATTCCCTACTGCCGTTATTCCTTATGGCAGTTAAGGGCACACCCTCAGCCACCACCCAGCTGACACCCTTCGAGGTGATGACTGGTAGGAATATGAGATTACCCGAACACCTGTTGTTTGACCTGATCACCCCCACTGCAGACCATGTGTCTGTAGACCAATATGTGGAAAAACTCAGATAAGACCTCATACACATTCATTTGTATGCTGCTAACTGCATGGACAAGGCCCAGCAACAGTCCAAAATCCAGTTTGACAAACACGCACAAGAAGTGGATTGGCAAGTTGGGGATCAGGTAATGGTTCTTAGATTTGCACATCCTACACATTCCTTCTCCAATAAGTGGGAAGGACCCTACCCCATTGTCAACACACTCAGTCCAGCAGTCTATAAGATTAGACTCATGCAAAACAACAAACTGACTGACAAATGGTTACATGCAAACCAGCTGAAACTATATAAAAGAATATAATTACTTTTCCTCACCCCATTGGGTGGAATAGTATTAATTCACTAATGTTTGATTTTCCTTTTCAGATACACTGACAAGATGGCTATCTTGTTCCTTTTTCTCCTCATCTCAGGAGTTATTTCCTGCATCCAAGACACAGTAAAGCACCTCCTTCCTCACCTTGATCCACCTGCAACTACCCCAGAGGGAGTCTCTATCAATATTCCCAACAATTTGATTACTGCTCAGGAAGGTTCAGATGCCTACCTTACTCCCTCAGTTGTTGCTCCTAATAAATGTACCCTACAAATTTAGTGGCAAACCGCATCTCAAGGACAAATACTCCCTGTGGCCAAGCTCTCCAAGGAAACTTTCCATGGTTGGCCCAATGCAGAATTATCCCCAAATGGTTCTTTGTCCTTGCTCCAAACCTTTCTTAGACACACTGGTTTATACAATATTACTACCTTAATTGATCCCTCATATTGTAATTCCTTGTCTAAAGACTCTGCCAGGAAATTTTGTGCTGTACACAACATGGCTTCAGCTGCCATGTATTTATCTGTGTTACCCCCTACTGACAAACAGCTTTTGGAATGTCCAAAACACACCCCTGGTCCTCATAGTGGTCTCACAGCCACTGCTTTACTTGGTACACTTATTAACAACTTACAATTTATGCATATGCCTGTGTTGTTTAACTTAACTTACTGGAATATGAAAGAATTTGGTATGCGTCATACTACTAATGCTTCATTGTTTTATAGTACTTTGTTACTTGATAGCTTAGCAGCTTTTCAAATCCGTAACCAAGACCCTATTACCGGGGAACACACCACCAAGCATAGAGGCAATTTTAGAAGAAAACCTAATTCTGATGATCAAAGTCATAAACATAATACAGTTGACACATCTGATGTCACTGGTGCCACACACACTGTCACTGGAGTTTTTGGTGCAGCCATGTCCATCTGGAACAAAGCTGACATTGCTGCTATCAAATCCCATTCACAGAAATTCCAGACTGGTTTGGTAAATGATATTATACCCTCATTATTGCATGGTGTGGGTGGCCTTAGTCAGGAAGAAAGATATACTGTATACAATATGCACGACATTGCTAAGGCATTTTCAGATTCTAAAGATAAGATTAACGCACTCATTGCACAGAACAATAAAGAAGCAGATAACAAATACATTGCCCATGAGATATTATGCTCAGCCTATGGCTCTCACATTATCACTACCATCAATAATCTTTTCTGTGATCTAGAATCCGGAAGAATCCCTGATATTATACATGATAGACATATCTCTAAATGGTATTGTCCTCAATGCAAATCCTCTAACTGTGTTGCCATGTGTATGCTACAGACTCTAACTATTCCAATTTCTACTGCTAGGAATTTGTGTTTTGTGATCAGGCACCCTAATACTGGTCCATGTTTTACTTCTAAGAAACGTTCCATCAAGGATACTGTTTGTGCCTTTCACTGTTTCTTTACCACGTTTTGATCCTACTACAGCTATATTTGATAAACCTGCATCTGTACACTCCATTGGGCACCTTGATGAAGACATCTACAGAAAACACCTTGATTTGCATCCTCTTTTGGTTTTCCATCATCTTCTGGATGTGTGGCTCTCGCCGCACACAGACTGCTGTGCAAAGAAAGGGTATATTTATTTGTGTCGATGTGATGTATTTGATGTCATAAAACCTGTATGTGGTTATTCCCCAGACAATACTGATTGGTACTTTTCCATGAACAATGACATCACCACTAATGATACAGAATACCAGGACTCAACATCTGTTCCTGACGATTCCAAGTTATACCAATCTTACCAGGAGGAGGTTCACTGCCTGTCAACATGGATTTCAAAACAGACTTATACTTGCCCAGTACAGCTGCAAAAATGGAAACTGCCTACAGTGAAAATGCAATGTAATTCAGATGGTGAATGTTGTGTTGTTACTAATTATAAGTCATACACCTATGGTTTAAAGACATGTTCTATTGATAGTTCTAACTTTTGCTTCATACCCCATCAGAAAACATTTATTGGGCACACAGTTATTACCCCCATCCCCATTATGGACACTGACATCATTGACGGTAACCCTGATTATCTGCTTACCCTTTCAGAGTATTTATCTTACTTTAATGTACACATTGTTCCTCTCACTTTGACATTAAAATCACTTTTAGAAAGAAAAGACATCCATCTCATCCACATCAGCATAATATTTCCAAAGCTAACGAAGCTGTCCTTGCACTTATTAATGATGGTGACATGAATAGTGCTCTTACTAACACTTGGTTGGAGTTTACCTTTAAAGGTTTAATCATACAAGCATTTTTGATATTTTTTCTCATTATTATGCTTTGCTGCCTATGGCGCACATTACGCCAACACCGTGAGCAGCTGGAGTTCCTTTACAAGGCTCGTGCATTGGGTCTGTAAACAACCCCTGCTCCCTATCCACTTCCTTACTCTTGCTGTGTTGCCCCTTGTGAGGCAACAAGGGGGGATGTTACATGAGGTCCTGCACACTAATTGGTACCCCAGAGGTACACTGTAGACAGCTAGCATTTAGACATATGGTATACTAACATGTAGGGCTTAGGGCATCTACCGTATGAGAGCAGATGTCAGGATATGTATGCACATTATGTTATACACTTTACTTTCTTTCTTTTTTTTTTTTACCTCCTCTGACACTCCGGCATCCCCCTCTCCTTCAGGCTTCCTAGTGCTGCTATCGCTCCAGGTATCCTCTTCCCGAGCTCTCTCCTTACCACAGATCTGCAGCCAACTCCTCGGGTGTCCCGGCGTATCCCTTTGCCGGGCGGGTCCCCCTCCTCCGAGGGGGAAGGCACCAGGGGCAGGGGAAACCCAGCGCACTCTATTTTTCACTGATCCAGGGTGCTGCTGTTGTGGAGAAGTAGGCTCCCAGAGGTTCTGGCAGCGTAGAGCATGGAAGCCGTTATCCGGCAGCACCAAAGTTGTTTTCTGCTTTTTCTTGTTGTCCCTCCTGCGCCGCTTGTAGTACTCCTGATCTCCACCAAGGACCACTACAGAGCGAGGCTCCCCACCCAACCCATTCCAGGAGAGGAGAGCAGTCCTCCAGATGCTCAATCCTCTCCTTCCCCTGCCAGCCTTCGGCGTCCCGAGTCCGTTCCCGAACCCGGGTCGCCAGCGTGGTTCGAGGTGTGGCATCCAGCGCCTCAACCCTCTGTGCCACCGGGCTGGCTATACACTTTACTTTCTAATATACACATGTATTTCTTGCTTACAAGATGTTAGGACATCTGTGTCCTTGTAATGATTATGATATATGAGTCAGCATTGCCATTTTATGATGATTTGTATTATTACACGGCTATGTACAAACTGTACCTCTTTGTTTCTACAAAGTGATGACTACTACAAAATCGTATAATATTATCTTGGACTGAGAGCCACCTCTAATTTAGCCAATAGGGCTCATCTCTGTAACTAGAAATGTTTCTATCTCACAGTAACCATGGTAATTATCGTAGGTATATAATGTAAGACATTACGGGCCAGATATTCAAAACTTTGAGCTGAGCGCAAACTGTTTGTGCAGGTTTAGCACAGGACTACAGCGGGTTTGCTATATTCAAACGGCCAACTAGCATGCGCAAACTGCATTAGAGCCGGGCAAAATCATAATGTATGCAAGGGGCAAACTGAGGGGGCGTGTACATGAATACAGGCGCAAAGCTATATTCAGTGACTAGCGCTTTGCAAAGTGGTTTTGCATGGCTTAGTGCGACACTTAGCACAGTGCACATTACCACCCAGGAAAAGGTAGTCTTAGCCCTGGACAATCAGCTTTGCACAACATTTTGACTTTGCGTGGTGTTTGCGTGGCTTTTGCATGGCTTTGTGTGATCCTAACAAATAAATATGACACACAGACTCAGCCAGACATAGAGAAAACATGCTGCTCACTGATGGCATCACAATGATGCCATCATCTGCCACCAGTCCCAGCCATGCCAGGCAGTAAATGGTGACCCTGCTGCCAGTGGATAGCATGGCAGTGTGGCCATACAGCACACACCTGTGGACCACTCTTCTGTGGACACCAACAGATGCCAGCATACACATGCAGAACTGTGGGCATGGAGGATGTTGAGGGGAGAGTGTTCGGGTGGCCATGCTATGCCACAGACCAGGTGTGGCTACAAGGCTGGGACACATCACGCAGTGCACATGGGCCAGTATTGGGAATACCCCAGCACCAGTGTGCCTTTCTGATAATATATGCCCCCCCGGCCACATACCGCACAGCTGTACAACTGCCACAGCACACAAAGCCAGACATGTATATGTCACTGTGAGCATCCCATGCCAGATGTGCAGCATCTGTGAGTCACACAACAGTGTAACAGTAATGTCCACTGTCAGTAAACACCTGCATCTTGGGCCTGTCACTGTGTATGGTGCAGTCATCATCACTGCCCTACACACCATAGGCAGTGCTTTGTCCACACACTTCTGGCCCCTTTGCTACTGTAGTGTCTGCTGTGCACTGTAGCATGACCTACAGTGTTACAGTTGCATGCAGCACCACCACCATATGTGTCAATGCTGTGTTGTTCCCTGGGGTACAGTATTCTATGCTATGCTGTACTGTTTACATGTAGCCTACAGCTATCATCATGCACTGCCAGACTGACCTACAGGTGGAGCTGCGGACGGACCTGGCCAGACCCTGTACTTCCAGACTGACCTACAGATGGAGCTGTGGGATCCTGCAGTAATGCTGGGCAAACTGCATGCAACTCAGGGCATAATAAGATGCTAATCTGGATGTTTGCACAGAGACTACCCAAGTAGGGTCATTTGCATGTCACTTTTGAATATGGCAAAGTTTAGCGCCAGGCAAACATGTTTGCACCGGGCAAATGGTTTAGCTCTGTGCTAAACCCGTACAAATGTGTTAGTGCTGCGCAAGCAGTTCGGGGACTATTATACAGTTTTGAACACTGTACTTTCACATGTGCTGCTGCCTGCAGCTGTATTGGGTCCACACATTTGCTGCCACACACATTGGCCACATAGTTCACCTCTACCTACCTTCACGTCACTGTGTACTATGTTGCTGTTGTGGTTTGCACTTTCTGGTTGCTATATTCAGAGCTGTCTTATTCCAGGGTTAAGTTTGCCCTGCACTCCCAGCCCAGTTTGCCCGGCCTCATTCCCATGCTATATTCAGAAGCTGTTTGCCCTGGGCTATTCCTTTTGAATATACAGTAGCTTGCTTTGTGCTCCAGGCTAAGTTTGCCCACTGGGCAGTGTTAATTTAGCCCCCTGGCAAAGTTTTGAATATCTGGTCCTATGTCTTCTACCTCAGAGACCCCAGGAGACACGGAGATTCCTTGAGGTATAGGGAATGCTTAGCATTGGCTCCCAGTTCCTATTGGTAAGAACTGCTTGGGGCAACTGTGATTTTCCTTTTTGGTAGTAATAAACAAGCTTTATTACTCTTATGTAACGTGTCTGTGATTCCTTGCATGCCCATTATTGCTAAGAACCTGAGAGCGAGGTTTAGACCGCCTGACAGTATGCTCTCCTCTTCCTCCCACCTACACTATCTTAGTTACCAGAAATTTGAAGAGTTTCATTCACCCACCATCCAGTATTCTTATCCCAGGGGTCCCCAGCACAGTCTCCTCACCTATTATCCCCTATTTCCATTTTCTCTAATCTGCACCTAGGATCTCCATGGAATACAAAACACCCTTTTTGTAAGTTTTGGCATCACATTTCCTTGGATCCAGACCCACCCCCACATACCCTGTTTAAACACTGAGTATATATAGATATTTGGCCTGTAAGGACAATGGGACTAACTCACACTATCCAGCTTGGCTAGTTTAGTTTGAGCACCAAGTATTAAATCTTTGGTATCACACCAGATTTAAGTAGTTCACCTAGCTTTTTCAGCTAAGATAAAGTTTCCTTCAATAACTGAAAGCCTTTTTAACTTCACTGTAAACTATGGCCAAATTATGGTATGTGGTTCTTTACCTTCTCCTTCACGAACACTAGTATTATTATTTCCCTCCCTATTCACACTTTACCCATCATCTTAATGTACTCCACCACCAAACCTCACTATCACTTCACAGTTTGGTCCACCATTGCCCCCTAAAATCGTTACTTTACCCCAGGTTTTTTTGCTGTTAGAGTCAGGTTATCTGTTTTCTTATGGCTCCACTAGGTGGAGTTGCCCTGGATCTGGATGAGCTCAATTTCCAGGCAGTCTCACTACGAGCAGATGGTCTGGAACATGGGTGTCTATAATAGGGACACTGGTAAGAAAGATCTTGCTAAGGATCTTAGCTAGCAGTGATAAGTGAGTAATGATAGTAGGCGGGTCTTGCAAAGGGTACATCTAGCCACTGTACAGCAAAAAACACCCTACCTCTTTCTGAGATTTTTTTTCAATTTGCAATGATCACTGCCAGTTATTTATTTATTTATTGGAATCTTGGATAACACCTTTGAGCTAAAAGCTTGTTTACAAAGGTTCCACATCATAAGGCAATAGACAAGGTACAAAGACATTACAAAACAGATAGGGGTATATACAGCAGGCAAGTAAATTATTGTACATACAGATACAGATGATTCAAGCAAGTACAGTTAAAATACATCAGCTAGGAGAGGTCAACTTTATTGCAACAGTACTAAGAACATACCTAAGGTGGACAAGCAATTTATAGTGGTAGCTGAGCTTTAGAGCATGCAGGTAGAGTTATGGAGGGTCAGAAGTGGTGGTGACCAAAGGAGAGGGAGGACAGAATAGATGAGAGCAGGGGAGGGTGAGGGCAGAGACAAAAGGGTGACAGAATAAGGGGTTGAGTAGTCAGAGGGTGGGATTGGATGAGAATCTACCCAGGGTTACGTAAGTAGGTGATAGGGCAGGGCTGGGTAATGTGGGGGAGAGGGATAAGGAAAAGTTTTAAACTGGGTGGGGTGAGGTGAGGGAAAACTGGGGGTGAAAACTGGGGGATTAATATCTGTGAAGAGAAAGCAGGAAGGTGGGGGGATAAAGAGGGGACATGGGGGTAAGTGCTCAGTGGGGTCACACCAGGCAGGGGAGGAAGTCGGGGGGAGATGGATGCTATGCAGGACAGATAAGCTATCAATGACAGTAGGATTAGGCACAGGTGATGCAGTCGCAGTTACTAAGACTGGTCAGGTACTGCAGCAACTTGGCCTTAAATGGGCATAGTTTTGTTTCCTCAATCAGCTTAAAGAAATTTAGCCAGCAGGGGACCCTAGTGAGGTCCAGCGGAATGGGATAATGAAGGCAGCTTTACTCGACCCCCTAGTTAATCTGGAGGAAGTAGAGTTACTTAACAGTTGCCTCACTCCAGGAGGAGCAAGACCTAGGGTGGATTTTTTTAGCTAATAGACAGACTTGGTACTGAATTCTGTTATTCAAGTTTAACCAACCAGTCCTTGAGTATAGTTCACAAGTGTGAGTTAAATGGTCCACACCCAGGATTAGTCTGCAGGCTTTGTTTATGACAATTTTGATTCGCCTAAGTGCTATATTGGGAACGGCTCCGTAGAGTACCAGTCCATAATCTATGATAGAGAACATGAGTTTGTTAACTGCAAGCTTGATGGCACTTTTGGTGAGACACTGCCTATGCCAGTAGAGCTGACCTAGTCTGGCACTAGCTGCCTTGGCAACATGGTCTATGTGCTGGCTATAGGAGAGACAGCTGTCAAGGTAGACACCAAGGTACTTAAAGGTGCTGAGCTTTTCGAGTGTATCAAACTTGTTATTGTAGATATTGAGGTGATGTGACTTGTGACAGCTTTAATGGGAGCCAAACAACATTGTTTTAGTCTTAGTGTAGTTGAGCAAGAGCTTAGACTGAAGGAACCATTTTTCCACATCAATAAAGTCATCTTGCATGCCTTTCTCCAACTCCTCCAGAGTAGAGTAACACGTGTAAAGAACAGCATCATCTGCATGTAGAAGGATCTTATTCTGGCAGACTTTGGGGAGTTCATTTATAAACAGGCTGAACAGTAGGGGGCCCAAAATGGAACCTTGGGGCACCTCTGTGTTGACATGCCGATGGTTGGATAGAACGTCAAGAATCTTGACCTGCTGGGTCCTGTTAGAGAGGTAACTCTGGAACCAGCCTAGAGAAACAGAGGGTATACCAATGTTAGAGAGTTGTGTGAGAAGCAAGTCGTGGTTGACCGTGTCAAAGGCCTTGGTGAGGTCGATGAAAGTGGCCCCCAACAAAAGCCCTTGGTCAAGTGCTTCATAGATATGACCGGTTAACTCAACCAATGCCGTCGAAGTACTATGTGCCTTCTGAAAGCCATGCTGTTCCTGGCATTGAAGGTTGTACTTATCAAGGTACATGCCTAACTGATTGTATACTATCCTCTCTAGTGTGCTGGAGAGGGGGGGCAGAATTGAGACTGGTCTGTAGTTGGCTAGGCAGGTTCTGTCCCCGCTTTTAAAGACTGGGGTGACCACCACAGCTTTCCAGCATTGAGGGAAAATGCCAGTGGTTAGTGAGAAATTTAGGATCCAGGTTAGAGGGGAGAGAAACACATCCAGGGTGAGAGCCACAATCTTTAGGTCAAGCGAATCCCCACTGGATCTAGTGTTCCCGAGAACTTTTTCGCCTCAGTTGTAGAGATTATCTTCAGGTAGAAGGGAGGTGCTGTGTGTGTTGGAGGGATGTCGGTACAACTAATGGCGGAGCTAGGCACAGGTCAGAGACAGTCTGGAGGAGGGACCCCACTAAGGTCTGTGAAGGCCTTGTTGAAGCCATCTGTGATAGTTTTGGGATCCTGGGTAATCGCACCCTCAAAGTTTATTTGCGATGGTGGTGATTTACTTGCTCTGCCTGTTAGGGTTTTTATATTGTCCCAGAATCTGTGGCTGTCATGTCAAGAGTTGTCCAGTTCACTTTTAAAGTGAGATCGTTTTGCAAGGCAGATGGCTTGAGTGCACTTATTACGTACTGCTTTGTATTTCTGTATGCCAGAGGGGGACCCAGTGCTCTTAGCATTATGCCAGAGGTTATCCCTGACCCCCATGAGCTCAAGGAGTTGTGGTGTGATCCATGATTTACTGGTTCCTTTAATTTTCCTCATTTTTAGAGGGACAAAAATGTTGCAGGCCGTGTTAAACTTGTTGATAAAGCACCCAAGAGCAGCATTCACGTCAGCGGCAGCATAGACCTCCTCCCAGTCTAGCTGACGGAGGTAGGATTTTAGTGAGGCAAGATGCCCAGCTTTTATAATTCTGGAGGTTATTGTTTTTGGGGGGGTTCAGGGTCTTGTTTGTCCAGGAGCACAAGACTGGTGAGTGGTCACTGATAGAGTCGGCTAGCACAGTGGTTCTAGTCATTCTTTGTGGCCAGTTGGTTAGTACCCAGTCTATGAGAGTACTTGAACTGGTGCGATAGTTTACATGAGTGGAGGATTGAATGAGTTGGACCATGTCTATGGCCACTATTGCATCCTGGTAAGATGCAGTATCTGGGGATAACCAATTTATATTAAAGTCTCCTAACAATATGATTTCAGATTGATGGCGATTACTAGATAAATAATCAAGTGCTAGTTTGAAACCAGTCTCTTGATCTTTAGGGCATATGTTCACCAAGATTATAGTTAAACACTTTACCTGGGATCCAAGTTGAACCTGGATGGAGAGAATTTGTGATCTTCCACCCTGGGGTGGGATGGGGAGTGCCCTGCACTGAATTGAGTCATTAACATAAGTGACACATCCCCCCCCCCCATTTCCCTCGCCTATCTACCCTGAAAGTTGTGTAGCCCTCGAGGCAGAGTCAGTTATCAAGCAATTTCCCTGCCTGCCCCAAAGATTCAAGGGCACTCCCACACACACACACACACACACACACACACACACACTTTTTCTTTTTACTTGTGGAGGTGGTTTCTCTATCTAAGTAATGAAGGAACTGTTTTACATGCCATCCAGCAGTGGCTACAAAGGCAGGCTGGATATGCACTGTGGCCACACTCTGATGAAGAGGATTGTAATCCTTGAAGTGCCAGGGCTAGCCAGTCAACTGCAGTTTTTGTATGCCACTACATCAGATTTCTAAATAAATGAGACTACTGTCTACAACCTGTGGGAGTGCCTGTTTCTTTGTTTTCAGTTCAGCCTTTTACTGAGCAATTGGACCCCTCCTGGAGCATGGACCCACTTTGTTGCTAGACTTGGCCTGTAAAGTGACCTTCAAAATTTCAAAAAAGTTACACCCAGAAGTCCAATAGCACCTGCCTTCACTTCATCCATGCAGTTATACAGTCTCTAGATGCAAAATTAAATCCAAGGCTTACCATCATTTTGAAGCAGAGGTCAGGAGGGACTTTGTAAGAAGAGGTCCCATCAACAGTCCAAAGTCTTTTGTCAAAAGTCCTTCAGTCACAGGACACCTCAGCTTGAAACTGCTTTCCACCCTTCAACTTTTTCTCCATCTTGCACAACCGCTAAAGTTCATCAGATCCCCACCAACACGCAGGTGGCTTTTTCCATAGTCAGTTCAAACTGCACTATCAGCAAGGGACCGTGACCCCAAATGGCCACACTCAAAAAGTAAAACGAGCACTTAAGTTAGTGCAAGAAAAGTGGCTATTAAACAGCACACAGAAAAAAAAACAGTGCTTCGAATCCATTCAGATTTTTCCTCAGGGGAAGGGTCACAATAGCAACATACAGTAATCTGCTTAAATAGCAAAGGCTTTTAAAGTCATACAAACATAAAAATTATGTCAGTTCACACTGCATCTGCTAGAAGACCCAATATGAGACAAATGCCCCCAATATAAATAATAACCAAATAGTGCAGTGCATGCACAGTGCAAATAATTCATATGTACGTAAAACTTCTACGCTCAATATTAAAACTCTTAAAGTGAAAAATGAGGGGGGGTTGGGGAGCAAAAAACTTTAAATTATAATGAGACAAGCTGCACAAGATTTAGAAAGTACACTCCACTACATGTCAATTCATTACAGAAGTGGTAGCTGAATTGCTGTACAGTTACTTAGATGATTCAAGCTTTTCCAAAGATACACGGCAGAAATACCTAAAGAAAAAAAAAGAGAAAATCTAATTGTTAGGCACTTAATAACATTACTGAGTCAGAAATAAAAGAGAGGACAAAAAAAGGAAAGAGGAGGATTTATAATGTCAGCATTAAAGTTAATAAGCTACAGAAAGGGGTATAAATCCCATCTGTCATTGAGCCTCTACTAACATACTATCATATGAAACAGCCAGCAGAAGAAAGCCAAACTGGTCTATTGAGTCTGCTCGTTAGTACTGCAGTGTCCCTGGCTTACGTCATTGACCCCCTATGGGTACAAAGCACCTAAAGTATAAATGATCCTACACTCCTGCTGTAAAAGTATACGTAACCTGTCCCCTTCCCATACCTGGTAAGGAACTGGTTGGGAGATAGGCGACAGAGGGTGGTGGTAAAGAGAGTTCACTCTGAGGAAGGAAAGGTGACCAGTGGGGTGCCACAAGGATCGGTGCTGGGACCGGTCCTCTTTAATGTCTTTATAAGCAACATTGCAAAGGGGCTAGAAGGGCAGGTATGCCTTTTTGCAGATGATATTAAATCTGCAATAGCATAGACACTCTGAGGGGGTGGAAAAAATGAATAGAGATCCAAGGAAGCTTGAAGAATGGTCAAGAGTGTGGCAACTAATTTTCAATACAAAGAAGTGCAAAATCATGCACTTGGGGCACAGAAACCCGGGGTGGAATACAAGATGGGAGGGAGTGGTACTGATGACCACCAAGCAGGAAAGAGACCTGGGGGTAATCATATCTGATGACCTAAAGATGACCAAACAGTGTGATAAGGTAGTGGGAAGAGCCAGTGGGATGCTAGGATGCATAGGGAAGGGTTTCACCTGCAGAAAGAGAGAGGTAGTGATATCACTGTATAAAAATCATTGGTGAGATCTCATCTAGAGTACTGTGTCCAGTTCTGGAGACCACATCACCAGAAGGACATTGACAGGGTAGAGGCGGTCCAGAGGAGGGCAACTAAAATGGTGCAGGGTCTGCACCAGAGACCCTATTAGGAAAGACTAAAGGTCCTCAGTATGTACACCCTGGAAGAACTGAGGGAAAGAGGGGATATGATAGAGACTTTTCAAATACATCACAGGTATAAATAAGGTACAAGAGGGAAGCATTTTTCAGAAAAAAAGATGCGCAAGAACAAGACGGCAAGATATGAGGCTGGAGGGGGGAAGAGTCAGAGGAAACGTGAGGAAGTACTTCTTCACAGAAAGAATAGTGGATGCCTGGAACAGCCGAGGTGGTGAGGCAAAAACTGTAACAGGATTCAAGAAAGCATGGGCTAGGCAAATGGGAACTTTAATGGTTAGAGAAGGGAGGACTATGCCGGAGATCAAGTAGGGTCTGCGGTATTATAGTAGGCAGGGAAAATGGTCAGATTAGGTGGGCTAAGTGGTCCTTATCTGCCGTCAATTTCTATGTTGCTATGTTTCTATGTAACCAGGGGTGGCACACATACAAGTCTCATGAAACTGAATGCTTTCACATCAGAGGTGTGCACTAATGTCCAATGAGATCCAACTGGTGTTTCACATCTGGCATGTTGGATGGAACATACATGTTCTTGTACGTATTCCTTCAAAGGATGTGTGGTACGTCCCACATACAATTTAGCACAGGGGCACCATAGTGCATAGACAGTGTAGGGCGTTCTACAAGTGATACATCTTATCAGCGCAAATACATGATTGTGGGGCCTGTAAAGTAGTGCTCTCTTGGGCAACCTGCACATATTGCAGGAATGACATTTACTGAACCTGGACATAAGGCTCCAGTAATGTTGCCAGTTTGTGTTAAGTGGGTTTTGGCCACAAAATCACATATCCTCTTTCCCCTATGGTACACCACCTGAGTGCTCAAAATGTCTCTAAGTCAGGATCTGCATAAAGAATAAGCCAGAATCTCTTCAAAGTCCCTGCCTCCCTAGAGGTTTTTGTATTGTAATCAGTGATCCTCTACCTTCTCCACACTCCTCTCCCTCCCCTTATCATATACCCTTCACTTTGTCCCTCTCCACACCCATATTCTTGCTATTTCCAGCCCTTATCTATCTCCCCCTTCTCTTCTTTCCTTCCACTTCTCTCCTTTCTTCCCTTCCCCCTCTCCTATCTCACTACCCTTCCTCATCTTTCTTCTCTCATATTCCTCTTCCCTGTTGCCCCTCCTGAGTTATGACCACTTCCCTCTTTGTCCTGTTTCTAACGTTACAGTCTGTGACTGCCCATTACCCTGCACTCCTGTTGTAATCAATTTGTATTGTAACTAATTATGCCAATTCGTTACTATGTAGTCTGTACGTCCTTGTGCCTTATTGCTGTATATTTACTAGTTAGAGGTTATAAACCTCTGCCAGTAAGTGCCCAACAGCTCCATAAACCACATATATGGTTTATGGAGCTCCATAAACCACAGGCAGAACAGTACCACAGCATTACCAGAAAAACAGCCAGACAAGCTGTCCTCACACTGGCTGTGAGCGCCACACAATCGGTCACTTAGCACGAGACTAGCTTGTCGGCAGTAACAGTTACCCTAGCAAAGTGGCAAAAAAGAAAATTTAAACCAAAAAATAGTAAATACAAAAAATAAAACACTGAGAAGTTTGGTTCTCTGAGGATTTTATTCACCTCTTCGATATGTAATGCCCATATAAACCCAGAGGGCATCACACATCTTGGGGGTGCATAAAATCCCTATAAACCACACTTCTCCATGTATTATTCTATATAATATTGCTGCATTTTTACTTGTATTATGTACTTATCCACTCCTCCCTTCCCCAGGACACTTCTGGAAACAAGCTTTATGGCTCAGTATGTCTTTCCTGGTAAATCTCTTTTAAATAAATAAATAAATTGGTTAGGTGGCAAATCTTGTCTCTTTTTAGGGATTAGATGTTCATCTCTATTTCTGTTCCTGGCTTTAAAACTGGTTCCAGTAAGAGACTCAGATCCCATGTCTCTACAAATCACTGGCCTGTTTGTCATATGTCTGAAGTTCTGAATGATTTCGCTGAAGGTGAAGGAATTTACCATATAGAATGTCTTCCAGCTCATGAAATGGGTATGAGCTATCTGGTCTGAAGACTGTAGTCCTTGCAGAGGGTTTCTATAGTTCTTAGAGATCATTTTACCTGTCTGTATTGCCCATTAGGGTCAGATCTAAAAATACTGTTTCAAGGGGTGAACTGAATGAGTAAACTTCAAATTTCATTTGTTGTTGTTAATCATAGCAACAAAAGTCCCTGCTTCTTCCACAGTACTGGCCCATATCACCATATCATTAATAAAGTGGCCCCAGTACTTGATCTTACCAGCATTAGGATTCTGCCTGGGGTTGTAAATGGCCAGCTCCTCCCATCAACCCATAAGAAGATTAGCATAGGAGGGAGCCATTGCTGACCCCATGGCAGTACCACAGGTTTGGAGGTAAAAAATGTTGTCAAAAGTGAAGTAGTTGCTGGAAAGGATCAAGTCAGGACAAAACCAGTTGATAGAGTATCACTGGTATCAAATAAATCCATGAAAAAGCAGACAGTGTTAAGGCCCAAATGATGTTGGGCGCAGATGTAAAGTGACGTCACATTGATTTGTGAGCCACATGTTACCTGCATCCCATTTAAAGTCACAAAGAGCCTCCAGCACCGCCATTACACCCATTAAGTAAAAAGGGAGATGAATAACAAGAGTTTGTAGAAAAGCATCCACCAACTTAGATAGGCCTTCAATAAGGGAACCTATCCCTGATATAATGGGTCTACCGGGGGTGCTGGAGGTCTTTGTGTATCTTTAGCAATAAGTAAAATGTAAGGGACCTTAGGATGTTCATACTTTAGGTATAGGAATTCATCCTTACTAATGAACCCAGATTGTAAAGTGTCATCCAAAAAGTTGTTCAACAGCTGGCCCAGTGGAATGGGGGTTACCCTTGCTTGCTTCCATTGCTATGGAATTTTTCCATAAATCATTGATTTATTAAAGATGTTACAAAGCCAGAGTGCTAGCACATCTGCCCCCTCCTTCCATGCCCAATTAGGTATTAAATCTGGTCCAATGGCTTTGTTTTCATTTATCTTTTTCATTTTGGTTGCTACATCGATCACCTGCACTGAATACTTCTCAGGAGTTTCCCATTACTCTGCTTGTTTTTCTTCCAAAGGTGTCAATTTTCCTGTTAACGTCACATAACACTCTATTCAACCTTGTTATGAAGGACTCATTTTCATTTTCTAAATCTTCCCTACAGCCCTGTCTCCATTTATCTAATTGCCCATTTTGACTTTCTTTCCCCAGAAATTCCTTTGTTTTTAACCACCACTTTTGTGGGTTTGACTTCTTTAATTTTTCAATCTATTGTTGATAATAGCTTCTCCTTAACCACTTACTCTTCCTAGTCACTTCATTTCTTAGTTTATTATATTTCTCTGTTTCATTGTTTCTAAAAGCAACTTGCCTCTGGTGGATTAATTTCTTAAAGTCTTCAGTAACCTATGGTTTATCTCGTCCCATTTTAACTATTGTTTTTGTGGGAACTATCTGATTTATTACTTCTTGTATGGTACTTGTAACATTTATCCATGTCTCATCAGCACTATCTTGGTAGAATCATTATGTCTGCATGTTCCTGGTTATCATATCCAAGGCCCTACTCTTTTTCTGTTCTGTCCAAATTTCCTACAGGAAAACTTTTGTTCTCTTTCTCTTTGTAATCTACAACCTACACTGCTATCTGATACAAGGACCACTTTGTGGTCAGATGACCCTATCTCAGGTAGAAGTTGTCACTGTTCATACCATTCACTAAGGTTTGTAATTACCACATCAAAAAGACGTTTCCCCCCAGTTTCTTGAGGCAAATAGGCTCCAAGATGACAGACAGCATGAGTTTGTGGCAGGAAGGTCATGGCAAATTAGATACATTTTTTCAGCTGGACCACAAATGTGGTGGACAAGGGCCAAGCAGTAGACATACTGTCAGCTGGACCTTTGACCCAGTTCCTCATAACAGATTGGTCATGAAGTTGGATGACCTAGGGATAGGGGACAAAATGTCTAGGTGGATGGCAAACTGGTTAGGACGGAGAACCCAGATGGTAGTTGTTTGAAAGGAACACTCAAGGATGAGGGAGGTTACCAGCAGGGTACCACATGGGTCAGTGCTTAGGCTGGTGCTGTTTACCATGTACACTGATGACATTGGGGAGGACAGTGAAGGCAAAATTGGCCTTTTTACAGAGAAGACTAAGCTCTGTGGAAGGGTGGCTACAGATGAAGGGGTCAGAGATATTAGGAAAGACCTAGAAAGCCTCTGGCAATTGGGGTTCAACATCAAAAAATGCAAAGTCATACATACAGGGAGAAAATCCCAGGGGTGAAGTACAGCTGGGGAGGTAACCATCACAGTGTCCAAAGAAACAGAGAATCTGACACCAGATAAGGACTGCTTGACCCCCCTAGTCTTCCCATTTTTCCTACCTATTGTAAGACTGCAGACTCAACTTGATCTCCAGCTTTACCCTCCTCTTCCTATCCACTAAGGTTTTCATATGCCTATCCCATGCAGTCTTGAAACCTGCAACAGATTTTGCCCTAACACCTCCACTGGGAGGCTGTTCCAGGCATCCACCACTCTTTCTGTGAAGAAGTATTTCCTCTTGTTTCCCCTGATTCTACCCCCTCGAGCTTCATAACATGACTGCTTGTTCTTGAGCTCCTTTTTTTGAAAAATACTTCTCTCTTGTCCCTTATTTATACCCATGTGGTATTTGAAAGTCTCCATCATATCCCTCATCCTTTCCTTCAGGGTGTACATATTGAAGTGCTTTAGTCTCTCCTCATAGGGCTTGTGATGCAGGCCCTGCACCATTTTAGTTGCCCTCCTCTGGACTGCCTCTACTCTGTCTATGTCCTTCCAGAGATGTGGTCTCCAGAACTGGACATGGTACTCTAGGTGAGGTCTCACCAAAGATTTGTACAGCAGTATCACCACCTCCCTCCTTCTGCTGGTGATTCCCCTCCCAATGTACCCTAGCATCCTAGTAACTCTCCTCATTGCCTTGTCACATTTTTTGGCCACCTTTAGATCATCAGATATGATTACCTCTAGGTCTTCTTCCTGTCTAGTGGTTGTCAGTATCACTCCCCCATATTGTACTCCACCCCTGGGGTGCTGTACTCCAAGTGCACAATTTTGCACTTCTTTGCACTGAAACCTAGTTGTCACACTACTGGCCATTCCTCAGCTCAGAGAAGAGGAAGGGGACTGCAATGGCCAGACCCCCAAAGCCCTCTATGCAGTGCAGTAAAGCAGAGGTGAGCACAAACAGAATATTGAGTTGCATAAGTAGGGTGTTCACAAGCAGAAGAAAGGAGGTCATACTGCCTCTGTACGTACAGTGGCATCTGGAATATTGTGTGCAGTTCAGGAATCTCTACCCCAAAAGGACATGCAGCAGCTGGAGGCAGTGCAAAGAAGGGCCACAGAAATGATTCAGGGGTGGTAGGGACTCTCGTATGAGAAGCTGGAAAAGCTAAATATGCACTCAGTGAAAGACAGAAGAACACAGGGGAACATGATAGAGACCTGTAAATACCTAAAGGGTACCAACAAGGTAGACCCCAGTAAATGTTTCAGGGCAGGTGACAACAAAAACATATGAGAAAACAGCCACAAACTGGCTGGGGTCAGGTTTTGGAGGAATGCCAGTGAGGGTAAGGGTGTCTGGGGTGGGGGCAGAGCTGCATGTAACATAGCACACAGTCTCAGCATGAGACAGAAGTGATAGACCACAAGGCTTTCTTTTGCTGGAAAACGTCTATGAATCTATTATCTTTGGACCATGTGAGATGGTCCAGCCTCAGCAGAAGTTAGGTCAGACATTCAGCAAACAGGCAAAGGAGGTCCTGATACCAGTACTAGCAAGACTGCACCAGAGCTGTCAAAATAAGACAAGCCCTGTTAAGGCAAGCCTTCAACAGGACCTTGTGCACCAGAGGAAATAGTAGAAAGGTAATGAGCAACCTGCTGGTTCAGTGTTTTACCCCAGACTGTGCAGAGTGTCTGGGCAAAGAACAAAATAGTGGTCATTTCTGATTCTCAGAGCTTGCAAATAAGTCAACATGGGGGAAAATACTGCACACAGTATCTAGTGGACAAGCCCACATCGGTCCACTGCCCCACGCAGCTCCATCACCCACAATCCCTGGGACTTACATACACTCCTTGTTCTCTCATGGATGACCCCCCCCATGGGAAGGGGTGATGGAGGCTACTCCTTAACTTCAGACAGAGGTTAAGGATCGGTGTGGGAGTGCAAGCCTGGTTGGCAGTGCATGACCTGCAACAGGCTGTGGATGGCACTCTGCATGGTCAGGGGTCTTTTTCTGCTTTTCTTTCCACCATCGAATGTCATGGAGATGCAGCATCTGATACAGGATGCAGGATGCATCACAGTGACACTGTTCCCTCCCTTACCACCAACTCTAGCCTGCACCACCACCTGTGGTCACCTAGGTGGCAGTACTATGGCGGAGTCCAAGAACCCTCCTTTCCCAAGGAGGTGATCGCCCACTGGGACAGTTAAACCTCCTCCCCTGTCCAGCCCTCTGATGACCCGGGCTCATTCCTGAACCCATTTTGGCAGCATTGTGAATGGTAGCATTACTGCTATGATAACCTGATATAGTGACCATTCATGCAACATGTCTCCAGGCAGCAGAAGCTGTCCACCAATATATTGTCTGCACCAGTTAGATGTGTAGTATAGTTGCCCATTGAGATTCCTAGACAGTGAATATGTCTCACAGAGCCTGGATGAATGGAAGCCCTTTGTTCACACAGAACATGGCCATCATGATGTGTTTTGATCCAGACTGAGTGACTGGCCACCACAGAGAAGATTGCTTGAAGCACATGGTAACTCACCCTAAACTGAAGGACACCATTGTGCAACTGCTGCTCTTGAGGAGACCACAGCCTGTTGTAATGGTCAAGTTGTGGCTGTGCCCATTTAATTTTGTTTGCTCACCAGATAATTTAAGGGTGATCCATAAACATCACTACACCACACCAATAATCTGTAATGCACATGATTAGTTCATTTTGTAATGCGCAGCAGAAGATTTAAGGGTGAACTATCAATCGCACTACTCATTACTAGGGATTTTGGTTTTGTTAAAAACACTTCCTGACCAGGGTAGTTTAAGCATCAGTTATTTTTAATTCTGATCTAGTTCTGAGCTACAAGGAGACAATGTTATTATTTACCCATTGCAAAAATTAACTTGTGGATCACAGGTAGGAGACACAAGGAAAAATGTCCAAACCAGATTTGGAATCAGACAATAATTGTTGTTTTATTGTTATTGCTGTTTCACATCCTGTTGTATCTCTACACCAGGTCCCACCTGGAAACGAGTTCCGGCTCAGTGTGCCTATCCAAGTGAACAAATTTTAAATAAATAAATAATAAAACATAGTAAGTATATTATAAAATAATTAAGAACACATATATTTTTTTTTTATTCTTTGGTAACTGGGTAAACCCCAGTAGCACAGGTGCCTGCTTTCAGGGGTTATCTGGGAGCACTGGGGAAGTTAAGTGACTTGCTCAGAGTCACACAGTATGCAAGCGGAGGTTGTAGGAATCAAACCCAGGTCTGTCTACTGGCTGTACCAAGCTCATTCACAGCTCATCACTCTAACCTCTAGGTTATACTGCCAGCCTCAGTCCATATTTATAGTTTATTTACCAGACAGTGCCATGGTCAGGCACTTACTGCATTGCTTTAAATCTTATGAAAAATAAAATAGTTTAATTCAAACAGTTAAGAAAAGCACACTTTAGCCATCTTCCAGATAAGCAAAGATGAGCAAGAGCCTTACAGTTCTTTGACAGCATGCTGGCATTACCCCCCACACACACACACACACATACACACAAGTTCGGATCATCATACCCATTCAGAGTACAGCTTATATTTATTTTTTTTTTTTTCTTAACCCTTGGGCTGCCAACAGAATTAGAATGCATAGTAATTCTGGACTGATATATTAGTCCGTGGCACAGCAAGGGTTAATTCAGATAATACCATTTGAGCAACAGCTCTTTATATAGGTACCAGGTCAACATTCAAGACAAATAACAAGAACAAAGGAATGAAAACAACTGAGTGGCAAGACAGTCATTAGAATGACACTGTTACACTGCTACAAATTTACATGGACATGAATGGTTGGCAAGCTGAATAACAAGAGCAAGAGTCATTACATACAGTGAAAATGTATGGTGGCTTAAGGACATTGTACAAGGTATGCCCAGAAACTAAGTGCAAACACAGAAAGTGAGATTATTGGGTAATGACAGAGAGCGCAGTGGTAGCTACGATAGATGATCTGGTGCAAGAGAGAAAATAAGTCAGCCCAGATGGCTCATCAGGTTGCTTAACTGCATGGGAGAGTGGACTTAAGTCACGAGGGCTGTGCCAGGTGATTTGGGGCAAGCTGGCACAAGCAATTAGTGGGTGCAGTCACATGAGGAGTCTGAGACAAGCTTCCGTTTAAAGGCTCCTAGGGTAGCAGCAGATGATACATCAATAGCAAGTGAGTTGAACCAGAGTGGGTCTCTGTCCTTTGTCCCTGGGAGGTTCGGCATTGAGGGATCTTGAAATATTGGCAGACTGAGGCTTTGGTATGACGTGAGTTGGTGCTAGGGGTAAGAAGCTCCTGAACCCCAGGAGGCATCAGACTAGAGGTAATTTTCTTATCAGGCAGACAGATTTGGTATCAAAGTCTACATTTGAACTAAAGCCAGTTTGCCTGTGCATATAGGTCACAGGCGTGGGTTAGACACCCTGAGCCTGTGAGGAGCTGGCAGGCCTTATTTAGTGCTATTGTAATACGTTTAAGGGATGTGGCAGTGGACAACCCACATATGATAAGACCATAGTCCACAAGAGAGACCACTGAGCTGTGTATAGCTGTGCTGAGGGCTTCGGGTGTTAGACTATGCCTATGTCTGTACACGAACCCAATTTGCATGTTGATGGCTTTGGATAAGTTATCTATATGCCTGGCATAACAGATGGTGCTATCCACCATGATCCCTAAATATTTAAAATGAGGTACTAGCTCCAGTGACGCTCCAGCATCATTTAGGATAGAGAGTGGGTAGTATCTATGCTTGCTTTGGGCAGCTGCAAACAGCATGATTTTTGTCTTTTTATAGTTCAAGACTAATTAATGATTGTTAAACCAACTCCTTACTGCAGCAAAGTTTTGTTGGAGCTCATGTTCAACCACCTTGGGATCAGTAGCAGTAGTAAAGAGGACTGCATCATTTGCATAGAGGAGGATGTGTCCCCAGCAGGAGAGGGGAAGAGTATTCAGAAAGACACTGAACAGGAGGGGACCCAGGATTGATCCTTGTGGGACTCCTGACTTGACAGGTTTGCTGTCTGAGAGGACGTTAGTTATCTTTACTTGTGATAGATTCAGAAGGTAGCTCCTGAACCAAGTCACAGCATCGGGGGAGAGACCAAGGTTAATAAGTTGCTCCACCAGGAGAGCATGACTAACTGTGCCGAATGCCTTGGTTAAGTCAATGTATGCTGCACCAACCATCTGACCCTAGTCCAAGGATTTATGAATGTAGCCCGTGAACTTGAGCAGGGCAGTCGTGGTGCTGTGACCAGCACTAAACTCATGTTGCTGGGGGCACAGAAGTTGATACTTATCCAGATATTCAACCAGCTAGTCTGAGACAATTTTCTCAAGGGCTTTGGATAGTGGAGGTAGGATGGAAATAGGTTGGTAGTTACCATGAGAGGCACAGTCACTGCCCTTATGGACCAGTGTCACTACCACAGATATCCACTTTTGAGGAAAATGAGTGAACCTTAGGGATAGGTTAATTATATGTGTAAGGTGTGCCAGTAGCTCCCCCAGTGTAAAACTGACAAAACTTGAGGTCCAAGGTGTCTTCACTGTAGCGTCCATTACCTAACACCTTTAGGAGATACTTCCTGGCTTCTTTAAGAGTGATAGTTCTAAAATAGCAAGGCGGATGGGTAGGAGGCTGCACAGGATTGTTAAGGCCAGCAGTGGGAGAGGTAGGGCTGAAAAGGTCTGGGGGGAGAACTCCACTGAGGTCAGTGAATGCTGTGTTGAAGGAGTTCAAGATGGTTTGGGGGTCTAGAGTAGTGACCCCATCTATGCTGGGCATGATAGGGGCAGATTTAGGATCCTTCCCAGTGATTTCACTGAGATTCCTCTAGAATTGCCTGCTATCATTCTAGGCACGAGACAAGGCTTCTTTATAATAAGAGTTTTTTGCGGCCCAGATTGTCCTGGTACAGTCATTTCTAGCCTTTTTATAAGACTGCCCGTCAGACTGATCACCTGAGTTACATGCTTTATACCGGAGAAGGTCCTTGGCCTTTAGGAGATCGATAATGTCTGAGGAGATCCACGGATTGTTATGACCCTTGATTTTCTGCTTTCTAAGAGGGACATGCCTGTCACACACTTCGTTGAAGCAGGAGATGAGGTGCTCAAGGGCAAAGTTGACATCATTAAATGAGTATAATACAGACCAGTCAGTGTGCCGAAGGTCATTTTTCAATAAATCAAGGTGACCATGAAGAAGGACCCTGTTATTTATTGTTCTGACGGGTGGTTTGGAAAACTTATTGGACCAACAGAAAGTTACAAGAGAGTGGTCACTCATACCGTCAGGGAGTACAGTGGTATCTGTTATATGTGCAGGGTGGTTTGAAAGTACCTAGTCTATTAATGTACTTGTGCCTGTCTTATAGTTTATACGTGTGGGACCTGCTAGAAGCTGAGAGAGGTGGAGTGCTATGACTGCATCCTTGTAAAGATTTGTTTTAATCAATCAATCAATCAATCAAAACTTTATTTAACCAGACAGTTACATCATTGAGCAAGTTCATTTTCAAGATGGTCCTGGACACAGAGGACACTTTTGCTTACAGTAGACAACACTTCATACAAAAGTAGACATTGGTACAGGCAGTTACAATATACAAAGTCAGTACTTGGATGAATCAGACATGTAAAGCAAGTGCAAATATAGGCATTTAAAGTGCAGTGTATACAGGTTGTAGCTTATAGAGTACAAGTGAGGAGAGGAGAGGAAGGACATAGAGAAGGGCAATGGGAAGAAAGGGTATCAGACACATAGTAGAGAGGAAAAATAGGGCAGCCTAATAGAATGAGGCCCCTGCAAAGCTAATTGATGAGAGGGGGAGGTGGGGGTGGTTGCCTAAAAGATGCTGGCGATCGGAAATAGGTGGCCCAGGATTACAGGTTAAGGGACTCCAGTTGAGAGCGGGGTACTTTACCTGAAATAATCACATGCCATTTTCAGGCCTCTGTAGAGCAGCCCCTAAATATAAAATGGCTGGGCTGCAGGGAGATTTTAAGTAATTTTTGCATGCTATTCCAAACAACAGATAAAAAGGAGCTAATGGCAGTTGAGCCAACACATGTCCTTGTTAGTGGTAGCTTAAGGAGGACAAAGGAGGAGTTCCTTAGTCCATAGGCACCCTTTGAACGTTCAAACAGGTCACAGATATAGGGTGGTTGTTTGTTGGACAAAGCCCGGAATAGCCACATGAGGGTGTTTATTTGCCTCCTTGTGGAGAGGGACGGCCAATCTAATGCTTGGTACAATGAGCAGTGATGAGTCTGCAAGGGCAAGTCAAGAACAAATCTCAATGTGCGATGATAGAGTGTATCCAGCTTTTGGAGCCCATACTGGGGGCAATGGCTGTACTGGAAGTTATCGTTGTCAATCAGGGAAAGAAAGGTTGTTAGAACCAGCTGCTTTCTAGCTTCCAGGGTGAGTAAACATCTTATGCGGTAGAAAGTACCGAGGTGTTGCCTTAGCTTTTTTGTTAACTCACTTAGATGTACTCCGAAGGCGAGTTTGTTATCCAACCAGACTCCTAGATATTTAAATGTATCCACTAGCTCTAGTGGTTCATTAAGGAGGGTAATAATCTGTGGGGTCCCAGGTATCCCTGTATTGTGGGATGGAGAGATAATTATAGCTTTTGGTTTTTTTTGCATTTAACATGAGCTTTAGATTCAGCAGGTTGCGCTGGAGGAGGATAAAATCCTGCTGTAGCTCCTTGTACGCAATGTCCAAGGAGAGGTTGGTCGTGTAGAGGACTGTGTCATCTGCGAAGAGATGAATGTTTCCAGCAACCAGGCCTGAGTCAATACGGTTGATGTAAAGGGCGAAGAGGATAGGTCCCAAAATGGAACCTTGCGGAATGCCTCGGGGCAGTAATTTTAGAGGGGAGAATTCCCCTTGGGCTTTAATTTGCTATTTACAATTTGTGAGGTAGCAGCAGAACCACTTTACTGCAGCAGAGGTTAGACCGATGCTACTTAGGGAATCAAGAAGTATGGAATGATCAGCCGTATCAAATGCCTTGCTGAGGTCAAGAAAGAGTGCATAGATGTGCTGTTTACTGTCCAGGGCTTTTAGCCAGTCATTTGACACTTTGACTAGAGCAAACACGGGACTGTGCTTAGGTCTGAAACCTGATTGGACTGGATTGAGGATTGTCTCACGATCCCAAGTACTCCCTTAATTGAGAGCTTACAATTTTTTCAAGTAGCTTGGATAAAACAGGAAGCAACAAAATAGGCCTATAGTTCAAGTCAGTGGGGTCTCCTGACTTGAACAGGGGGATAATGTGCACAGTTTTCCACCTAGGCGGCAATTTCCCTTGGGATAATGAGCTGTTAAAGAGATGGGCAATTGGAGCTGCCGGATAATAAGAACCTGCTTTTAAGAAGAAGGGATCAAGCGAATCGGCACCAGTGCTCTTTTTGGTGTCCAGCAAGAGAAGCAGGTCCTCTACCTGTTTGTAGGAGACTGACTGGAACTTGAAGAGGCAATGGTCGGTAGGGGGGGGGCTATGGTTGGTCTAGTAGCTATGCTGGTGGTGCTTGTGGTGCTCAGTTTACTAACAGGTGACGTGTCGAATGTGAGGCCTGCAGTGGTGAAGTGGTTATTGAGCTGATCAAGGATCTCAGACCTATCTGTGTAGGAGGTGTTAGTTGCCACAATTTGGCTGGTAGCAGGGTGGCTGGGGACGGTCCCTCAACCTCTCTCAGTAGCTGCCAAAAATTGGTGGAACAGTTTTTATTTACCTCCAGTGCTAATTAGAAGAACCATTGTTTTTCCAACCTTACAAGTTTGGTACAGGCATGTCTGGCTACCCGGAAGGAGAGCCAGTCTGTGTCAGACTGTGACTTCCTTGCCCTTTTACAAGGGGTGTCTCTATACTGTAAGGCCCTCTTAAGTAGTGGGCTAAACCAATCAGGTGCGCATTTCCTGGATTTGATTTTTCTTAAGGGTGCGCGTTGATTGATAATGTTTACTAGCAGATCCTGGAAGATACAGAATGTTTCACACACACAGGGTGCAAGGTAGAAATCCTGCCACTTTATGTTCCCAAGATCTGCCAGGAAGGCTGGGAGACTGAAGTATTTTAGAATGCACTTAAGCTTGAAAGTATAGGTGGAGGGGAGGTGCGGGGAGCACCTAACACAGGTGACTGTGCAGTGATCACTCAGATCACTGTGGAAGACCCCTGCATGTGAGATATTATGTGGCTTGTTGACAAGTATAAGGTCCAGAAGTGAACTTCGGTCAGGATTTTTCTTGTTAGGTTGTGTAACGTCAGAGATAATCTGAGTGAGCCCGTGCTCATCGCAGAAGTCCTTAAGCTTGTTTGCGCTGGCATCATTCCAATTAAGGTTAAGGTTACCCATAATAATTCATTCCATGTTCGCTTTTTCCAGGAGAGAGTGAATATGGGGCAGTATACACAGGCCCACTGCAGGAGGCCTATAGCATGCAGCTACCAATAAGGCTATACCAGGCGAGAGGGTAATTTTGAAGGAAAGACATTCAAATTCTTTGGGGACAGATGTGCGGACAATATCAGTGGTTGAGAATTTATCTTTAATATATATATGGCAACACCACCACCTCTGGTCAATCTGTCACACCTGATCAAGTTGTATCCCAGTATGTTAAATGTTTTGTCAGGTAAAGTATGTTGCAGTCAGGTTTCCGAGAGCATTGCTACATCAGGCCTGGCATGTAGTATCCAGGTGTGGACCTGGTCAAGTTTATTGGCAAGGCTGCATACGTTCATATGCAGGAAGCTCAGACCCTTTCACTGTGGAAGTTCCCCCCGGGGCACTTAGCAGTAGGGGGAAGGCCCGGATTTAATTCCACACTGCCTGCACAGAGTAGCAGTAGTAGTAGTAGTAGTAGTACTAATAATTTCCTGAGACATCTTACCAGGAATCTTAGGAAGGTTTTGTTTGGTTCTTTGCCTTGTACACTATCAAGGGCAGCAGTGCGGGAGTTTGGTGGGCAGCGGAAGTTAATCAGAGCAGATAATACTACCCTAACAGAGAGGGTAAGGGGGGGTTTGCTAAGAGAATGTTGGCCAGTAAGATGCGTGAAGGATTGCAAATGTGTAAGGATTACTGCCTTTGGAGGAAGTTAACTGGTTGGCAGACACCGTTGGTCTTATTTCCAGTCCTATAGAAGTATTCGGGCAGGATGGGTCTTTCCTGGGGTCCATAACTGGCTCCACTGTCATAAGGAGGATGTAGCCAATGAGGAGAAGCGGGGATGAGGAAGACATCTCTTGGATTTATTACAATAGCTAATGAAACAGTACTATCTAGAGTTGTAAAACCACAGCCAGGGAAACAGAGAGCAGGGCTTTAAGGAGAAAGTGTCTTATAGTGAGGATGCCTTTAAGGGGAGGGCAGGATCCACAAAGGGGGTGGGGAGACAGAAAGCTTTGAGCTCAGAGCACTAGTACTGGGAGCCAATGGGGCAGGATGGGGTAGGGGAGAGAGGAGCTTAAGTGTATTTAAGGGTGGACTGGGAGGGGGGAAATTTGGTAGCAGGAGCAGCAGCCCGGGAGGCTGGGGCTGTGTAGAGGCCGTACCTGATGCTTGATTCTAGCGGGCTTCTTGGCGCTGATAGAGGCACAGAGTGGTGTCCAGGTGTGCAGGAGGCAAACCATGGTGCGGTAGGTAGCCAGTGGACTACAAAGACGCCTGTTGGAAAAGGGACAGAACAGAGATTTATAGCACTCCAAAGGGGTGGGGGTGAAACTAAGATTAGCACAGAGACAAAAGAGTTGCAATTTACTAAAAGAGTGACAAATAATGGGTCAAGATTAGGAAGCAGACAGATAGGCACCAGCTCTGTAACTGAGATTTGTGAAACAGTGTGGGGGGGGGGCAACTAAGGGAGAAATAATTAAAATGGTAGCTGCAATGGATTAAAATACAATTCAGTATGCTATGCAGACTTTCAGCAAAGAAATCTTAAACTCTGAATCCTGACTCTAAATTCTGTACATTAGTAAACATGGACACAGCAACTGAGGTGACAGGTTAAATACAATGCAAAAAAAATTACTGCAAGCAGAAGCACAGGGTAAAATTAGTAGAGGGGAAGCTGTAAAGAACAGCTTGGCGCACTGAAACTGAAAACTGCACTTGCAGGGATACAGGAACTCTGTGAGTGCAGGGTTTCAGCTGCAGGAGGGAGAAAAAACACAACTATTTCTTTACTAGTTCCAGAGTGTTTGAACAGAGGCAGCCCAAATTAATTCACTGGCTTAATATCTAAGAGCTGAAACTGAAAACTGCACTTGCAGGGATACAGAAACCCTGGGAGTGCAGGGTTTCAGCTGCAGGAGGGAGAAAAAACTAAATTATTTCTTTACTAGTCCCAAAGAGTTTGAACAGAGACAGCCCAAATTTAATTCACTGGCTTAACATATAAGAGCTGAGTCCAGTACCGGGAGAGCAAAAAGCCAGTCCGTTGGGCAGACAGTCAGAATCCTCCTGCTCAGGAGCAACCAATGAGAACTTTTCCAGGGAAAGGCACTGTTTTTCGAAAAATTTGGCAGCAGGAGCAGCAGCCCGGGAGGCTGGGGCTGTGTATAGGCCGTACCTGATGCTTGATTCCAGGGGGCTGGTGGCAACAGACTCCTTGGTGCTGAGAGAGGCGCAGAGTGGTGTCCAGATGTGCATTAGACGAACTGCAGGTGCAGTAGGTAGCCCAGTGGGCTACAAGGATGCCTGATGCTAGATTGCAGGGGGCTGGTGGCAGTAGGCTCCTTGGCACTGAGAGAGGCACAGAGTGGTGTCCAGGTGTGCAGGAGGTGAACCGCAAGTGCAGTAGGTAGCCCAGTGTATTACAAGGATGCCTGATGCTTGATTCCAAGGGGCTGGTGGCAGCAGGCTCCTTTGCGCTGAGAGAGGCGCAGAGTGGTGTCCAGGCACGCTGAAGGTGAACCGCGGGTATGGTAGGTAGCCCAGTGGGCTACAAGGATGTCTGATGCTTGATTCCAAGGGGCTGGTGGCAGCAGGCTCCTTGGTGCTGACAGAGGTGCAGAGTGGTGTCCAGGCATGCAGAAGGCAAACCGTAGGTGTGGTAGGTAGCCCAGTGGGCTACAAGGATGCCTGATGCTTGATTCCAGGGGGCTGGTGGCAGCAGGCTCCTTGACACTGAGAGAGGTGCAGAGTGGTGTCCAGGCATGCAGGAGGCAAACCACGGGTGTCGTAGGTAGCCCAGTGGGCTACAAGGACACCGGATTTGTTTTAGTGGTGAGCCAATTAATATTGAAGTCACTAAGCAGAATGATTTCAGAGTTGAGACACAGATTGCCTAGGCAATCGGTGAGTGTGTCGAAACCCAAGACTGTGTGTCTTGGGGGGGATGTACAGTATGCTGATATGATGGTAACAGCCTTATTGTGAGCCCCAAGGATAATTTTTACAGCAATCGTGTGCATGTTATCCCATGTTGGGTAGCTGCAGGGCAAAACCTTGTAGGCTGTCACTCATATAAATTGCACACCCACCTCCAGGTCTAGAAAGTCTATCCTGGTGAACCACAGTGTACCCTTATATTACGATGGATGCATCAGGGACATTGGGCAAAAGTCAGGTTTCTACTACTGATAGCACATCTGGATTGAGCTGTGTGACCCAGGCCAGAAGGAGGTCAAGCTTAGCCAGGAGGCTGCAGATGTTGACTGATGCAAAAGTTGGTGAGCCAGCATTTCTTTGACCCATGCCATACCTTGGAGGATGGCCTGGATTGGGATGGATGTTCCCAGAGAGCAGGAGTAGCAGTAGGGCTATTCTACTGAGATACTCCCTCTGAAGTTTATTATTGAGCTTGTGACAGCACCTATGGGAAGACTGCCCCTTTCGACCCGACAGCTGAGACAAACACAGGGGAGGATGTGAAGTGTTGGGCCCCAGTAGAAGTAAATCTTCCATGACCCCAAGCAATCAGTTAGTTGTCACCTGGCTTAAGAGTTGCAGCATGGTATACAAGAAAAGATGTTGTTACAGTGCCATAGGTGTACAGCAGGCTCCTGTCACTGGACAGGTGGGGCAGGAGCATTACCATTTTTTTGAAATGGCAGGGTTGGTAAGGCAGAAATCACCAACAGTATAGTGAAAAGTTAATAGATGTAGGGCATGTTTCAAAGATAGATAGGCTGAGTAGAAATTGATGTACCGTATCCTATGGGGAAAGACGATGGGACAGTCAAATTGGCAGGTCCTAGTACCGTTACTTTAGCAAGACAACTTGGGGGGGGGTGCTGCCCTTGTAAAAAGATTGGGAATGTCTACAAGGAGAGGAGAGAATCACAGTCAGGTGACTGAAGTTGGCCAAAGGTGTAAAGGGAACATATCCTTTTAAGGGGAGGTTCTGCCTGTGGCAAGCTCTCCAGTGAACAATTGCTGAGAAGAGAGGGGAGAGATTACTGTGGGGGAGGAGGAGTATTTAATGAAGGTCAAGGTCGGGGGCGGGGGTGGGTGCGAGGGCCCAAAATGTATTAGAGAGCACAAGCAGACAACAGGCTTGAGCTTGTGAAGCAGCCTAAAAATTAGCTGGGCTAAAATAGGGGTCACAGAATTAGGTATAATTAGCTCATGCTTAAGCCTGGTCAGGACAAGCTGTGAGTCAGCCAAAATTTAACTAAAAATAGTGCTCACAGCTTAGGGGGTCAGCTGAGGTTAATTTGCATGGCTGGCAAGCAGAGTGCACTTCCTAAATCTTTAAATGCAGCTGAAATTAAGTCCTGCAGAATGGTGGCTGAATTTAGCAGTCTGGCTGGGTGCAGGGCTAAATTACAGAGTGCAGGGAACACACTGGTCAAAACGGCAGGGCTCTGGTAGGCTGAGGCAGGCACCAGAGGTACAAAAAGGTGCCAAATTCAAATATGTAGCTTATGTATGTTAATATGGCTGCTGAAACCACTCCTACAGTTGTAAGCGTGGTCTCTTTTATGCTTTCTTAGGGTTTGAGAACCATGAACCGAAAGCAGGCAGTTCTGATATAAGGATGTAAGTGCGACCACTCTTCACCATAACAGTGGTCTCAGCAGCAGCATTGACATATTATTGACAAAAAAAAACAGCATGATAATGCAGGTACTTAACTGTAAACACAGCTTGTCAGAAGATCAGGCATTAAAACAAACAAAAAAAAATTGATTCTGTTTGGCCTGACCGGGGTGTGGGTGTGGTGGGGATGACAGTTGAGTGCAGTTGAGCAAGGGCGAGCAAAGTTGCTAGATGATAAATGCAGCTACGGGATAGAGATGTCCCTCCTGCAGAGCTATTGAGGGACTGAAAGATGGGACCTGTAGTGGATATGCAGATACATAGCTAGCTTGCTCTAACTACTATATAGGCCAGCTTTTGAAGGAGCAGGAGCCACGAGTACCTCTGTCCCATAAGAATAGTCCGCTGTGGCTGAAACGCTTTTATTTTATTGCACGAATGTGTTTCTTTGTTGAAAACTAATGGTTTGGCTATACGCGGTGACAGGACATCTCTCGGGGGGGAGCTGTCTAGCCAGGTTGTCCACTAAGCGAGCAGAAAAAAATGGCGGCTAGTTGATTTTGAATTTTCAAGTGGCACAATGATACCAATTTGCCTTTGAGGTATGGAGTTTGTACTTGTTTTTGACAGGGCTCTATTGAAAAGTAAATGCATGCCTGACCACGGCTTTCAGCCAATCAGGATGCTTTGTTTTTCAAGCCCATTTTTCTAAATATCCCATGATGCAACTACAGTATTTTCCATATAGGCTTATCACTTTGTTGTATCTGTTTTGGAGAAGGTTACTTGCAAATGTTTCAAATCTGAAACTGGTAAAGATAGTTCTAAGAGTCTTTTCTTCCAAGCTTATTAAATAATATCAAAAAAATGACAAACTGTGGGCCAACCACAGTGAAACTCTCACTTTTTACATAGTTTTCAAATCTTGTTCCCTATGCCAGTTAAAAATGTTCTCTCTTACTAGAGGGATATATTGAATAGCCAATGTGACTGTTAGTGTCATCTCCCACAGATAATTGAGACCTATTTTATTTTAAGGTCTCAATTGACAAGGAAAGCCAACCAGATTTCCCACAAACCAGTTTCATCCAAAGTAACTTCTCAGGCATACATTTTATAATTAGTGTTTGGTGGTTTTGAAATAACCTTTATCCATTAATTTATTAATCTGGATAAAATATATGCCTTAAGGGGCAATACATCGAGGTCTGATCTGATAAGTATACAGGAATGGACATAGGTAAATTCATCAAGAACCTCAAATGACCTGTCATGGGCCAGTAGTATCCATTCAGTGAGGAACTTTTGCACTCTGTTGTCATGGATTGAGTTTGAGCCAGTTCCAGCAGATGAGATCTTACAGGTGATTATGAAGTTGTGCTGTATGAACTGTTTGTTGGACCTGGGACTCATCAGCATTCTAACTGGGTGCTGGTTGGTCCTGGCTCCAATAATTGCTGAAATCACCAATTGTTCCTTTTGGGAGGGTGTTTTCCCCACTGAACTGATGATGGCAGTGGGGAAACCCCTCCTGAAACAGCCATCTTTGGACCCAAAGGACTGGCAAGTTACAGACCTGTTTTAAACCTTCCCTTTCCAGGGAACATTAGTGAAAAGATGGTACTGGTTTAACCTGGAATGCTATAAGATCTATGTACCTCTCAAATCTGGATTCAGGCCACATCAATGTACTAAAATTGCCCTTGTCAAGGTTTTCAAAGATCTCCTGGAAAAAGACAGCAGATGCTGTTCAATCCTGGTTCTGTTGGATTTTTCCTCTGCATTCTCCCATGATGGACAATACTGTGCTGCTGGTTTTCTTGAGGCACTATGTAAAACTCACAGGTACAATGTTGTGGCAGCTTGAACCCTACTTGACCGGTAGGGTGCAGCTGGTGGTGCCATGTGGGAATGTCTCAGAAACTGCTGCATTCTGTTGTGGAGTGCCTCAAGGGTAGATCCTAGCCCCCTTGTTGTCTGCTGTGTATATGTTGCTGTTAGGGGAGATCATTAGGTGATATGGTCTAGGTTTTCATGCTATGCAGAGTGTACTCAGAAATACATGTCCTAGGCACGTGACAGGGTAAATGCCGTAGCAGTGTTGGATGAGTGCCTAGCTGAAATTCAGAATTCTCCAGCCAGATCAGACTCAACCTATTGAAAACAGAGGTGGTGCTGATGAAAACATGTTATATGGAGGAGCAATGAATAGCAAGAGTGCCCTATTACCATCCCTAAATGAAACTATGCTATGAGCTGTGGATAGGACGCATCTGGGTGTAATGCTGGACAGTAGATTGATGCTGGAACATCAGGTGTCCTCTGTAGTCTGCAATGGCTTTTACCATCACCAATATTAAATCCTATCTGGTGACAAATGACATGGTGACTCTTGTTCATGCATTTTTTTACTAAACAGTACCTCAAGGTTTATTACTGCAATGCTTTATACCTAGGGTTACCAGTATGTACAGTTCAGATATGTTTTTAACATACAAAGCCCTACATGATTTGGTCCCAGGCTACCTGAAAGCCCCTTTGTCTGAATACACTCCTGTCAGCCTCCTTTTGTTCACTGAAATGAACCTCCTCACAATTTCTCGATCCTGTCTAAAGTTTTCCATGGATCAGGCTTTTGGGGTAGCGGTCCCACTGCTGTGGAATGCTCTTCCTCTTGATGTATGCTGAGCCCTGTCAGTGAATGTTTTTAAAGCATTACTAAAAATGTACTGATTCAACCAAGCCTTTGAGTCCAACTAGTTTTATAAATTTTTTTGATTAGTTGATCGATATTAGTATTTTGTTTAATTGCTGTTCTGCTAATCTTGAATCTGTATGCTACTTAAAATGGTATTGCGCTGAATGCCATTTCAGAATGGGTGCCTAACAAATAAATTTGCCTTGCCTGTATGTCTGAGAGAGAACAGAATTAAGAACCAGAAGACTAGCACAGTAGTAGACTTCTGAACAATACAGAACTTGCACACTGCATTTAGCCCTTACTGAATCCAGCACTGGGAGCAAAGTTCTGCCCCATACATATGATTAAAGCTATGTAAACGTCTGTTTCAGTTTAGACTTTGACTCAGAAAAATGTTGTTACCATGAAAGGTTATCCCAAATAAGTATTTTTTTTTGTTTACAGTTCTAACTTCTCCCCACAGACAGTCAATTTAAATTCTTTGTTGATGGATTTGTAGCCCATTACTTTGATTTGTGCTGACTGTCAATTTTAAATTTCTACATTGCATTTCAAGAATAACAATTTTTTCTTAAGGCCATCAGATATAAGTAATAATATCACCAGACTGCCTGTGTATGCGAGGACCAGACATGAAATATTATCTATTTTTGGAGAATCTGAGTCAGCAGCATGTACATCAACCAGCAATGAATTTATATACAAGTTGAACAGTGAAGGGGTCATAACACGCCCATCCAACTCCTCGTTTAGTCGTAAATTGAGTCATAAGATCTCCTTTGAAATCATATCTTATTTTGGCCCATGTATTATTAAGTATATGTCTGACAATTGTTACTAAATCCTCCTCCTTACCAAGGACAACTAATTTATCCCACAATATCAATCTCAAAATTCAGTAAAATGCCCCAGATAGATCAAGTTAAACTACAAAAGCCTTTGCTCTCTGATCTTAAAATATTTCTCTAACAAATGGGGCAAAATATAGCAGCTAACAATTGTGATACTACTGTCTTTAAAACCTAATTGGAATTCAGACAATATCCTATAGTCATCCAACACTTGGTCCTATCCACTACTACCTTGCAGAATACGATAGCCATTACATTTATCAGACTAACAGCGCCATCCAACCATTTACTCTTGGCCCCTTTACCTGATTTGTATTTATGTACATAATTGTTATTAAAGGGACACTGTCAACCTTTTTTGTATCATATTATTTATAGGTAAAACACACATTTTATGATTGCTTACCTTCTCTAAAATTCATTGATGTCGTTGGTTGTTTAATCTGCCTCCTTGCTTATTAGAATTGAAATGCATGGGAATGTATACTTATACACAGCCTTGTGTTGCTCCAAATTGTTCACCTAAGCTTACTGCATACTTCCTGAACATTAGAAACTCCCTCAAACAGTGCAGCCCCTTGTGATACAATAGTCTTGTCTACTCCCACTGTATAATTAGTAGCTGTATAGCATTGGGGGTATTCCTGAGTCCAGGAAAGATGCAGTTGTAGTTGGTCAAGAAATGTAAACAAACAAGTTTTGGTGTGGTAACACCAGTATGGTTGATACTCAGCTTTTTTTACTTTTTAAAAGGAAAAAGGAGTCTGACTCAAACAACCAGCTACATCAGCTGTCTCTATAGAATGAGAACAATCATAAAATGTGTTTTTTAAACTAGGGACCCTTTAAGGCCAAATGGGGTTGACAGTGTCCCTTTAAATAATTAAAATATAATTGCAGTACTCTATTATAGTGACACAGTAGTGCCAGTGTAGTTATGGTTGAGTAGGCTGTTTAATGTTAAACCCCTAATCTGCACTTTAATATCTTTGTCCCTGTTCATCAGATTAGCACGACATTTTGAAAGCAGTCTTGGAGGCAAGGTCTCTCGACATGCCAAGTTTCATTTCCTGTTGGATAGGCGGATTCTGAGGTCTGGACAGTAAAAAAAGTGAAAACAATCTGTTTTTTATTTTTGTTGCTGTTGTTTAGTTATCACCTAGCACACAGCTAATTTGGAATTTTGGTCTGAAAATTTCAGGATGGAAATGGCTTGGCCCAGAGTGGTGCCTTTCATTGATTTGATGAAAAAACATGAATCCATTCCAGAGTTATAAAGATTTGAAATTCTGGTTCTGAACATGCTCAATACACTCTTTTGGATAGCTGTTTCATACAAAAAAAAATAGAATTTGGCTATCCGAAACAGGATTCTGTTTCGTATTCAGGATAATCTTATCTAAAGAAAAAATTATTTTTCGTAAGGCTACCACCTCGTTTCCATTTTTTTTTTAAAGTTTTTTTTTTTAAACACCTAAAAATTGTATCAAGGAAACACATCAACACATATATCTTGCTAATCAGGACCCAATTTGGAGGATTCTGATGTCAGTTTTTGAGAAAAATAACCTAGCAGTATGTTTTAACACATATCTTTTTTTGTGAGAAGATTTTAACAAGCCATAACTCCATCACTCTGTGAAGTTAAAGGAAAATCTATGTATCAAGAAACGAGCTCAATAAGTACTACAACACTAACACGTAATACCCCCTCCCAAAAAAAATTTAGGGGCCATATAAAAATCCATTAAAATCATGCAATGAAAATTTCCATAGGATAACATTGCAAGTTTAACAAGTCATAACTCCATCAATAGTTGGAGTTAATGGACAATGTATATATATAAAAAAAGGTGTCAATGACTACTAACGCATAATCCTCCCCACAGATTAATGGGATATGCACTGCACCCCAAAATTACCTCCATTCTTTACCATGGTGCCAAATCCACACTGAAACAGTGATCAATATCAAAAATGCATCAACAGTGTATCTCATCTTCCACTACAACCAAAGTAAATTTCGCAGTAAACTGACAAGCATTTACTGACTTATGGGTAATAAAGTGAAAACCACATTTTTGTCCATATACAATTAACAACTGGCAGTTAAGATGGACACTCAATATATTGTTCTTCTGAAGTGAGCCCCACAAAATACAATTACAACCAAGCACATAAATTGCTTTTCTGGGGGCATGGAAGCACAGGGCCCAGAGGACTATGCACTTCCACAGCCAGATGGATGGGTGCATCTATGGAGGGGTGGAAGCACAGGGCCCAGTGGGCCCTGTGCTTGCCTAGCCTGATGAATAGGACCCGTGTGGATGAGGATACAAGTCTACTATCTCAAAAAGTAAGGAAATTCTTGGCAAAAAACTGAGTTAGTGAATCAGTTAGGGTTCAGATTAAACCGACAAAAGTAGGGAAATGTGGTGTTAGGGTTTCTTAACCCCCCCAACCCAAGCAGGAAAAGGACAAAACTTTATGTTTTTTGCTGTCCTGACTCTTGGTAAATCAGAGGTGGGGTCTTCCTTGGGGTTCTTAACCCTAACGCTCACCAAATGACCAAATAAGGTGGTATGTGATATGTTTTCTTCAGGCAGGGCCTACAGATTGTTGGCAACATGTTGGGAGACACAGTTCTGTACATTTGAAGGCTATATCACAATGGGGTTAGCACTGGGGTTAAAAATAGATAGATAAATAGACAGACGGACAGACAACTAGATAGATAGACAGATAGATTGATTGCAAAAAACTTTGTTAATACACTAGTTAGGGTTAAAGTGACAAAAGTAGGGAAATGTGACATTGGGTTTCTGACCCTAACACCCTACCCCTACCCTACAGGCAGCAACTGGTGTGGGGTGTGCCTTGGAGTTGTCAATCCTAACACTCATCCCATTCCATGAGTAAATAAGCTGAGATGGGTACAGTATATGAGAATGGGGTGAGCATTATGGCTGACAACTCCAAGGCACTTACTTTAACCCTACTTACTTTAACCCTAACTAGTGAATTAAGAAAGTTTTTTGCAATGCATTTCCTTACTTTTTGAGATACTATAATCACATCCTCATTTGCCTGTGGAAGTGCAGGGCCCCCCCCAGAGGGCCCTGTGCTCCCCTCCATCCATATTTTTGAGATAGTGTAATCATATTTTTATTTGCCTATGGGAGTGCATGGCCATCCCTCCACAAATGCATATATGTATGTTGCTGTGGAAGTGCTGGTCTGTCCAGGGACTGCGCTTCCAATTTTTTGCAAAACCATAACAAAATTGTCACCATAGACTTTTTATTACCCCACTTCATGAACCAGGAACTGAAAATTTCCAAATCCCCACCAAAATGTGATTCCGCACCACCACCATATCATTCCATGCAACAGGTGTGAAAAGACAGTTTGGCCAGGATTTAAAAAATGACAGCTATCATGTTCATGAGGTGGTGTAAAAATATGTCTATGTTGAAAATGTGGGGTGAAAATATTTAAAATGGCCAGAGTTATAAACAACCATAGCAAAATTTCAACGCATGCGCATAACTTTGCCACTTTACAATATTTTTACCCCAAATTTTAAACACAGCCTTCTTATGACTCCACATCATGAACAAGGACAGTGAAATATTTCAAATCCTACCCAAAAGGTGATTTTGCCAAGCGACCGCAAAATTGCTTTTCGGGCGGGATTTGTGGAATTCCGCTGACATTCATGAGGTGGGGTCCCAAAATGTCCATGCTGAAAATTTGGTGCCAAAATATGCAACAATGGCCACATTATGAATCTTAGTTGAAAACCCCATTGAAATACACAATCACCGTTACCTTAGTTTCTCATAATGCCGCTGCCAGTTCCAGCAGGAAGAAGTGTCTTTGATTGGAGAGTGGATCTTCTGTTCAGGTAAATAAGGGTGTGTGTGTGGGGTGCTGTGTGTTTAGTGGGAGGTTTGGGTTGGGGTGGCTGGATTGGTGAGGGATCTTTTTTTTTTACAAGTTAAAAAAAATGTAGGGATCATTTTCTTTATTTCAGGCAAGACAGTGATTGGGGGAGTGTCACTAGACACCAGGATACAATAAAAAGGGGCAGCAATTGGAGGGTTGAGGGTGCCACTAGACATCAGGGAAACAAAGAAAAAATATGGAGGCTGCAATCGGATGGTGGGGCAGGGGTCACTAGACACCAGGGGGAAATATAACATATAATATTAAAAACAAAATACAGGGAGGGCAATCGGAGGGTGTGGGGTGCTGCTAGACACCAGGGAAAAATGCTGTCATTATGAGGACTGGCAGACAGGGGAACTGAATTGTGTGCTATGCAAGTAAAAGTATAAGATAAAGGCATAAAGGTTAAAAATGGCACACATCATATATACGCTAAGATAAATCATGATTCAGAAAAAGTTCTAATTTTGTATTCCTAAGAATTTCACTTTTCATACCTGGTATAAAGTGGGCTCACATCACAGTTTGTATATTCCAGCAGCATATTCCACTCACACACCTTATATTCGGCAACTCAATTGATTGGAAATTGCTACTAATCAAGGCTGCATTTGATCCACAAACAACATGTCTGGCTTGCAAATTGTGATGTGAGACCACATACAAGTCATTTCCCCTTTTCTTTATCAATTTTAGCAATATTACTGGTCTTTCCTGGTTATTTTTCCAAACCTTGCTCCCCACCCTTACAATCTGGTTCAATACATACATTATTTCCCCCGGCTCTAACTTAACTTGCGGCTTCATCAGAGAGGACAGTGGGCCTTTGTGCCAAGTTAAAAGGGGTGGTGAGTCAGGTCCCCATGCAACAGCATGTACTCAGTCTCCTTGCAACCCCTACCACTAACAAGCAGAAGGAAGCTAGTTTTTTATTTATTTAGCTTTTGTTGACCGGGTAAGTGCACTAGACAAATCCTGCCTATTTTCAGGCACGACCCGGGGGAAGGGGAATACAGATGAATGCCAACTGACCTTGAACCGGATTAAGCTGTTGGTGGTATTTTTACTGAATGAGGGAAATTTAGCCAGGACACCGGGGAAATTCCCCTACTCTTTTCGATAAGTGCCATGGGATCTTTAACATCCACCTGAGCTACCACCAATCCAGGCAGATGGGACCTCGGTTTAACGTCTCATCCGAAAGACGGCACCTCAGAAGTGCAGCACCCCTCTCATGCTGCACTACAGTGTCAGTACTGGGATATTAACCCAAGTGCCAGATGTGGGAACTGAACCCACAGCCCTCTGATCTCCCGGCCTCAGAGGCGAGTGTGCTACCTACTGAGCCACTGACACTGTTACATGGGCTAACTCTTTCTCCCTGCTGAGCCTCTACTCCACAATCAATCAATCAAGCAAAATCTTTATTTTGCCAGGCAGAACATCATTGAGACAAGCTCATTTACAAGATGGACCTGGAGCAAAACAATTGCCAACAGGGTTAAGACATAACAGCTTGAGTAAACGTACATAACAATTACATAGTATTAATAACAACATAATAACATATAACCATTACATGTAACAAGATACTTAAACCAGAACATAGCAATAGGTTCAACAGGAGGTAGTGCCATTTAAATACAATTGCATAGATACAGATATATGGATGTACAGTAATAAGCTAAAGTTTATACAGTAAACATCATTGGAGGAGTCATAGTGAGCAGGAGTGATCACAAAGTACTGTGAAGTTCCCAGACCTGTGACAATCTTTGCTGTCATAGTTTCTGCATGTTTACTGCAAGCTTCTCAGATCAGAATCTCTGGATTTTATTCTGCCAAACATATTGCCCTCAAGGGCAGAGTTGTGAATTGGTTTTCTCCTCCTCCTGCTCTTACTTGACATGCTGCTTGACTGCTTGGGGGGACGGGGGCATCAAGCTGTCTGTTGAAAGTGGCGGTGAGTCAGGATCTGCTCATATTCTCTTGTTGTGAATCACACTGACATCTTCATAACTTATCTCCAGCACCTTCATAACATCTCCAGCTTCTGTCACAAAACTGAAATCACTGATATGACTGTAATAAGAATTAGGATGAGAAAGGTAGGTATATGGGTAGATGGTAATAGTATCACTTGCTTATCTGACTAAAAAAAGTTTCATTCATCAGCTTTGGCAGGTTGACTCCACTTCTCCTTTCAACAATCTGCTCATGTAAGCATCGCCGCATAAAATATAATTATTTGAATGCAATAATGACCAATACTCTTATAGAAAAAAGACAGAGATTAGTGTCAACCTGTATGCAAAGTAAAATTCTTAGGAATACAAAATTACAGGTTTTGTAAGTTTTATACAACAGAGACTGAAGAAAAATGAAAATCTAACCGGCAGAGTGCTGGGGGTGCCACTAGACACCAGGGAAAACATGCTGGCAACTGAAAAAGGGTTTTTTCCCTGATGAAAAAGGATCTTTTTTCATCATTCGTGATAAAAGAATGTTTTTTCGTATCACAAGTGATGACAAAAGATTTATAATCTTAACAAAAAAAAATGTCGAAGGCATTTCTCCACAGTTAAGTGCAGAATCCAGCTAAGGGGGTCCTGATAACCAAGCTACATGTGTTGGTCGCTCTCCAGAATGTCATTTTTGTGGTTTTCCAAATCTGATTTTTTAGGGAAAAATGGAAAACAAGATGGCAGCATATGAAAAACCTCATGAAAAAGGGTTCCCATATGAAAACTTCATACAGCTGTTTTTGAAGTGCTGACTGAGCATGCTCAGAACCCAAATTTGTTACATTTAATAACTTTGGAAAAAAATAATAGTTTTTCACCAAACCAGCAAAAGGTACTTCTATGGGCTAAGCCCTTTCTACCCTGAAAAGTTCAGACCAAAATTCTGCAATTTTCTGCATTTTTTTACTCTCTGTATCTTGGAATCCACATATCCAACTGGAAAAAAATTTGACATGTCAAGAGATCTTCCCCCACAAGACCACACGTGCAAAATGTTGTACAAATCCATTGAACGGTTGTGAAGTTTGAGCTGGCAGTATAGCCTAGAGGTTAGAGGAATGAGTTGTGAACAAGCTTGATACATCAGCAGACCAGACCTGAGTTTGATTCTCACAACCTCCACTTGCTTACTGTGTGACTCTGAGCAAGTCACTTAACCACCCAGTGCTCCCAGGTCACCCCTGAAAACAGGCACTTTTGCCTAGTGGGCCTTACCTGGTTACCAAAGATTAAATAAATAAGATAATAAAATAAGTTATTAAAGTGCAAAAATTGAGGTTTAACATTAAAGTGCCTACTCAGCCCTAACTATAGTGGTGGGGATATGCAATGGGGACCTGTTTTATAAATGATTTATTGTCTCAAGAGTATTCTGACCTTGGGTAACCTCACAAGTAGCGTAAGTCACAAGTGATGTACCCAAGGTCAAACTGCTCAAGCGAAGATAACTCATTAATACAAGGTCCCCATCACATATTCCATTTATACAATGGACTGACATCTTGTGTGATAAGTTATTTTTTTAAAAAACTTTTTTTTTAATTTATACAAGTTTGAGGGTTTATTTGGTTACACTGTACTGTTGCACTTTGGCTGTGAAGAGGGTTGCTAAGGAAGTGGCCATGTGAATGCTGTAGGAAAACTTCAGGAAAAAATGGTGGCTATGGTTAGTGAGTGGTGGTAGCTGGACTGGCGGGTTCAGTGGAGGCATGTAGGCTCTTGTTGTCATTTGCTGGAGTATTTTTTTAAATGTGTTAAAAAAAGGAAAATATTTATTTTACTGTGCCGGGGTTTGTTGAGGTTCGAGCAGTGGGGCTGCAGTTCAGTGGTGTGGCAAAAGTGAGAGTGCTGGAGAAGAGGCGAGAGGTCAGGGAGTGAAGAGAGAGAGAACTGTCGGCAGTTGTGAAGAGACATTTAATATTTTAAAAAGGTAAAACTCATCTGTATCCTGAGCAGGATGTGCAGTGTAGTTTGAAAAGGGACTGGAGGTAGCAAGGTAGTGACATCTGAAGCTTAGGTGGGAGCAAACGCATTGTGAGCAGCGGTCTGGAATGAAATGAAAATTCAAGGCAATAAAGTGTGTTTTATTTGCTGTTTGGACATTCTGTGCTACTTTATTAGTGAGCTGCTGTTGGTGGTATCCTTGTGAAGGGTAATACAACTGTGCTAAGAACAGAGATGTTGTGGGAAGGAGGGAGTGGCTAGACAAACTGAAGTGCAAGTAGTGCCGGCGGGCCAGTGGAAGGGATGGGGAGCATGGCCACAGGAGTGATGACATACTGTGTGTATAAATCTTGATAATGTAGTTACTGCATGTATAAATTTCAGCTATACATATAGTTGCTCAGATAAGATTGATCAGACAATGTATCTCCACTCCTATTGCATAAATATATATTCTTTGCAAAAAACTTTGTTAATGCTCATTAGGGTTCCAGCGACAAAAGTTTGGAAATGCAGTCTAAGGGTTTCCAACCCTAACACCCCAACCCCACCCTGCAGACAGGAATAGGCATTGGGTGTGCCGTGGGGTTGTCAACCCTAATGCTCACCTCATTCTCATACACTGTACCCACGTCAGCTTACTTACACATGGAACGGGGTGAGTGTTAGGGTTGACAACTCCATGGCACACGCCATGCCTGTTCCTGACTGCAAAGTGGGGATGGGGTGTTAGGATTGGAAACCCAAGGTGGGGGTGGGGTGTTAGGGTTGGAAACGCTAAAACCACATTTTCAAACTTTTGTCGCTAGAACCCTAATGGTGCATTAACAATGTTTTTTGCAGAGAATTTCCTTCCTTTTTGAGAAAGTAGAATCGTAGGCTTATTTGCTTGTGGGGCCCTACGCTACCAACCATCCATCGTTTTTTGAGAGATTGTAACTGCATCCTAATTTCCCTATCCCATGACTCCGTAATCCTCCATTTGCATGTGGAAGCACAGGGCCCTTTGGGTCCTGTGCTGCCATGTATGCACAATGCCTGTGCTCTCATCACTGTTAACATTACAATTTTTTCCTATAGAAAACACAGGAAAATTTGGAACCTGTGTAACTCAGCCAGCAAAAAGCACATGGGTGGGGCAAGCCCTTTCTAACCTGAAAATTTCAGAACAAAATTTCAAACCATTTCTTCACATCGGAGTGACAAAAAAAAAACAACTCTACACCTCCCATTACAATGTTATCCTATGGAAAACGAATGAAAATTTTACCCCACATTACTCCAGAGCAAAGTAATATATTATCACCAAACAAGTAAAAGGCACATCTGTGGGGCAAGCCTTTTGTACCTTGAAAATTTCAATCCAATATCACAAACTGTTTGGCAACTGTGCAGTGGCAAAGAAACAGCTGTCTGAAAAATCCTTTTTCGCAAATTGTGAAAAAGAATCTTTTTCCGCAGTTCCTTTTTTCGTAATTTGCAGTAAAAGAAAATCATTTTGTGCAAATTATGAAAAATAATCCTTTTTTGTGATTCCTTTTTCACAATTTGCAGCAAAAGAAAATCCTTTTTCGCAAACTGCAGAAAAAGATCCTGTTTTGTGGCATTTCTTTTCCTCGGTTTGCAAAAAAGAATTTCTGTGGTTAAAAAAAATACATTTCTGAACAGTTTATGGAAAAAATAACCCCAGAATCTGATTCTAAGGCCCTGATTAGGTAAACACAAGGACTGCCTGCACTGTTTAAACTTGGCACCTAAATTAAATTGCTGGAGCTTCTCCGGTCGGCGTGCAAGTTCTAGCCTCGCTGAACGCTGCACGTTCGGCTCCCCATCGCCCCCACCACCATCCTTGGTTGGCTCTCCCTTAAGTAGGCTGAAGGGCATCACGTGAGGCTGAAAATAACCCATCAGCCCTGTTTCCCATCTGCAGGTTATTTTCCCTCACCACTAGTGGCCGCCCTATCAGCCTAGCTCATATTACTCCCATTTGTTGCCTACCACAATCAAACTCTGCTGTTCATATCCACCATAGCTCTAGCTGACACCTGGTGCTTTGCTCACAGCACCTCCGAGCTGTCACCGAAAGGAGAGTATTCTGACCAAGTGGCTGACACCCTTATTCGGTCTAACCTCCAACCTCCCAGCTCGTTTCTCTAGACTTTTCCTCCTCCTTGTCCGTCCTGCAGGTGTTCTATCTGCAGTCATTATGACAGTCCCCCTGCTCCCACAAGACCCACTCAGGGCACGGCCTCCCTACTTAGTCAGCTACCCACCTTGCCGTTTCTCAATTCCCCCCCTTGGCTCTCCTCTAAAGGGCTTAAAATTGCCCACCTGAACGTATGTAGCCTCCTACGCAACCTAACTGAGCTTACAGCCTGGGTTGCCCACCACAAGCCGAATATCTTGGGTCTCTCTGAAACCTGGCTTAAGCCTCATATCCCTGATGCCCTGTGCACCCTCCCGGACTATAACCACTTCAGATGAGACAGACCGGGTAAAAAGAGGGGCAGTGGGGTGCTCCTCTACTATAACGTGCACCTAAACATGTCTCCCATTGACCACTCACCTACCACCCCCCCAGCGTGTAAGTTCTTGCATGCCCTTCTTCTGCTGGGTCACACTAAGAAAATTCACCTGATCTGCACTTACATCCCCGCCAAGGGTGGTCTGTCTGGACTCTCCTCCCTGCTCAACTGCATTGGTGATAAGCGGGTCCCAACAAAATCCTAGTTATAGGTGACTTCAACCTTAACTGGATGGGTACCAATTTCAAATTGTACGAGCCCCTGCTCTTGGGCCTTGCCCTGAGCCAAATCATAACTGAACCCACCAGGCTTTCCTCACGGGGGAACAATGGATACCTTATCAATTGGATCTTGTCCAACAGACCTGCCCGAATCACATCCTCAGGAATTCTCCCAGATGTCATCTCTGACCACTCACCTATCTTCTGCATCTGGGGCATCTCACAGCCTAAAATCCCTAGTAAAGTGATCGAACTGAAGGACTACTCTAAACTTAATACTCACAATTTCCTTTCTGACCTCCTAACAATTGACTGGTCAGGGGTCACTGCCTCCAGTGACCCTGCACAAGCTCTGGACTTATTCTTAGTCGAGTTTGTCCACTGCAGAATAAACATGCCCCCCTCACTAGGAGAAGGGTGAGGGGTACCGTCACCAAATGGCTTCATGGGGGCCTATTCTCCCTTATGAAGGCCAGGGATGAATGTTGGGTGACCTACAAGGCCTCCCAAAACAATAATGATCTGCTGGCATACAGGCACCTCAGAAACTCCTGCAAAAGAGCCATCCGCTCAGCAAAAAGTGAGTTCTGCCAAGCTGCCTTACTCTCCTCCCCCGCCAGCAACCTGAGGAGCTTCTGGCATAATATTAAAAATGCTTTTGGTGGATCAGCTAGAGCACAGGTCACTGACCTGCTCATTGGGGGGGATCAGCTGCAGTAACCCCAACACCATTGCAAATGCCTTTAACTTCATGTTTTCTGAACTGCCCCCCCTCCCCAGTCCTCAGCCCCCAAGTCCCCCGGTGCCCCTCCATCTGGTCTCCACCCCCGGCCCCCCTTCCACCTGCAACAAGTTTCAGCTAAGGAGACCCAGAAGCTGCTCGCTGGCCTCTCCCCTCACTGCGGTGCAGGTCATGATAGCCTCGAGCTGAAACTGCTCAGACTGGGGGCCCACCTCCTTGCCAGGCCCATCATGCACATATTCAACACCTCCCTTAATACTGGGATCATCCCTGACCTGTGGAAAGTGGCCAAGGTCATTCCTGTTTTAAAACAGGGGAATCCCAAAGATCCCCTTAACTACCGACCTATTGCCATTCTGTCTGCCACCAGCAAACTTCTCAAGAAAGCTGTTGCCTCCCAGCTCTCCCAATATATCCAGGACTACAACATCTTCTCTCCTGCACAGCATGGCTTTAGGAAAGGGCACAGTATGTCCTACGCTCTTGCTGTAGTCACCTCACTGATCAGGACTGCTGCTGACCAAAGCAATCTTACCGGAGCCATCTTTGTGGACTTCTCCAAAGCCTTTGATAGGGTAGATCACTCCCTCCTTAGCTCCACGCTCCTATCCCTTGGGTTCTTTCCCTCTGCCCATGCTTGGTTCCTAAACTACCTCTCCAACAGGCAGCAATACACCAACTTCAATTGGACCCTCTCCAACCCCTCCTCAGTCCACTGCAGTGTCCCACAGGGATCCGTCCTTGGTCCCACCCTATTCTCACTTTTTATTAACGAACTACCATCTGTCATTGTCCATGGTCATCCCACCCTGTATGCGGATGACCTCATCATCCTGGCCAGCTCCCGGGACATCTCCACAATAAACTCCCAATTGAATACTGACTTCAAACGCATCCAAACCTGGCTAGTGGACCACAGGCTCACCCTCAATCTCAAGAAAACTCATGCCATGCTGTTTGGTTCCTTGAACAAAATAAAATCCTGCCCCAGTCCCCTGCAAATCTACGGGGCCGACGGCTCTCCCCTGGAGATGGTAGCCGCTGTCAAGTATCTGGGCGTCACCCTGGACCCGCAGTTGGACCTTACCTTACACATCCGGAATGTTTGTAAGGCTACTAATGGTAAGCTTGGCCTAGCCTATTGAGCTAATAACTGCCTCACCCCAGCTGCTCGGTTGGCCCTACCCGGGGGGGGGTCCTCCTTCCTACACTCTGCTATGGACTCATAACATTTGTCCCAGTACCTAAAACCAGCCTCTTGAAATGGGACATGGCCTACAACAATGTTTGCCACTCCACACTCTCTGCCCCTTCCCTCACCCACCGCTGTGATCTCTACAGCCACCTAGAGTGGTTCCCTCCAGAGAAGCACCGCTCCTTCATACTCGGAAACTTCATTGACAACATTATCCACTTGGCCACCCCTTCTGCCCTCGCCCTTCCCCTCAAGCTAGGTGCCCCATCCTACCATCTAAGATCTGGGGTGAACCTGGAGCACCTGGTCCCTAGAACATGCACCCTTGCGGGGGATCGGGCCTTGAACACATACGCCTCTAAACTGTGGAACTCGCTCCCTGAGCTAACTCGGTCCTCCTCCTCCCATCCCAGCTTTAAAGCCTCCCTCTGGAACTTTTTGAAATCTTCCACTGCCTATCCCTGCACCTCGTAGCTCACTAGCGGAGCCCCACTCCTCCCCCTAGCCCGGTAGGGTTGGGGCCTCAGCGCTATTTGCACTTACTCCTTCAGTAACCAGTCAAATAACTAGTATTTGACTCCCTGCCTAGGGCACCCTCCCCCCGCAGGCACTTATCATTGTTCTGTTTACTCAGATTGAACCTGTTAGGTATTCTGCTATTCACCTCCTAATTACATCCTGTACGTAGCATTTATTGTATTGCATATGTGCCAACCTGTTCTCAATCGCTGTTAGCTACCTAGTGTTAGCCCTGTTATTCTCTGTATGTTTTCTTGACTCCTCAACTGTTCATGTATGAATTTTACCCTGTAACCCTCCCGGGTCGCACCTGAAAATAGGCACTTGGCTGTCTAGTGTGCTTACCCGGTTAACAAAAGCAAATAAATAAAAAATAAAGCTATCTGTTTTTTAAGATATTTAAGTTTGTTGCCACTGCTAACTGAAAACAAGATTTTGTAACGCGAAAAAGGTTCCGCATTTGCAGCAAAAGATCCAATGTTTGCAAAAGGGATCCTGCATTTGCGATAAAGAATCCTTTTTCGAATGGGACATATAACTGGTCCCATAGGAAATAATGGGAAACTTTAAAATTTAATAACTTTGGAACAGATTAATATTTTTTCACCAAACCTTCAAAAGGCTAATCTGTGACCCAAGATCAATATACCCTAAAAATTCAGACCAGAATTCCACATCATTTTTTTGCAGCAGCATGACAAAGAATTTCACCAAAAGTGGTAATTTTCACATCTTTTGACAATTCATATCTCCACATCCGTACATCTGACCAGAACGAAACTTGCCACTTCAAGAGACCATTGGTCCCTGATGGTGCATGCAAAATATCATGGGAACCAGTTGAATGGTTTGTGAAGTTATTAAAGTCCAGACATTTCAGTTTAGCATAGAAGTGACTGAATCCTAATACAGGGGTGCGGCCGTGCCCCTATAATACACACACATAGGATTAAGTTCTATTTTTACTGCCTTAAGAAGATCTCTTTGGCAATTATTTAATACTTCAAGAATTTAACTTTCCAAGATACCATCCTACTTTACCCAACATTTATTATAAATTTCAAAATCTGCTATATGGACCTGTCTAGAAAGTTAAGACTTCATAGAGATTTCAATCTCTTGCAAAAGAGGGAAATGATTACTTTCAACCCTATGTACTGATACTAAATCTTTCACAATCCTGGACAGATTTGGGGGAACTTGCAATATAGTCAATTACTAACATGCCTCTAGATGATATGTAAGTTGGTCCACCACAATTTTTCCATATTATCTTGCCATTTAGAAGTATTGGTAGGTACTGCCTAAAAATATCAATTAATAAGAGACCATTCTGATTCACGTTTATATCAGTACTGGTCCAAGAATATTTATAAACTAAAGGGTATATTAAACTGCATATAGATTTAAGCTGGCAAAAATCAAATTCACAACATAATGGAGCACCCATTCTGAACAGCCAGTAAAATCTACAGCCCCCAGTTACTGGAAAAAGGGAATGCTGAAAACCAAGTCACATAAGAATAACTTTTATTCTGCCTTGTAAAAGTCATGTAGTTTAAGACAAACACCATATACAGTACAAGATGTGTGCCAAAAAAAGAGGAAAGACTATATAGCAGCATTCTAGAAAACAGCTAAAATACTATCACAGAGAGACAAAGCATGAAGAGACAGCAGTTCACCAAAGCAACAGCTAAGCTCGAACGGGCCCAAAAACCTTACATTTCACTATGTTTGGGCAGAGCTTCTTCTGAGGTTAAGGAGTCACATATCCACTCCCTATTTATAGTACAATCAATAAAACAATTGAACAATTAGCATAAAAAAACACACCAAACCTTGTGCAAATCTACAGTTAATCCAATGTTGACACGTAATTTCAGCACTCCAGCAAACCCATTGCAAAATATCTTGATAAAGATTTTATACAAATAATGTTGGAATATCTTATATATTTTAACTTATTCCGTAAGATCCTTAGCTAATATAAAAAATTCAATAATAAATCTAGCACTTAATAATCAAGAAATAGGAATAATGAATGGACAATAACCTTCATTTTTACTGAACATAATTCATTACCTAACTAGAACAAAACTTAATGTGAAAACATTGCATGTATGTTAAAATACATCACTTTCAATTATACATACATTTTTGATTAACTTAGACACTTTATGCACTACATTAATTTAATAACGATCGTCTAAAAATGAACAAAATCTAAATTTTTGCAAAACATAGATTTGAGATGTCAATTTCTCTTTCTCATATTCATGCTTGTTATCGGTCTCTTTTTCTTTTCTGTCTCACATTTGTCCATTCTTCTATTTAAACTCCTTTGCCTTCATATCTCTTGTCCAGTTATTTTAGCATTTCCATTCCCCTGGTAAACAAAAATGGTCCACATTGCACACAATACTAGTGAAGAAAAGGAAAACGGCTTCATAAGAACAGATTCCATAAATAAGTATAACTTTGATAAGATAGAATTCACCACAGAGAAATATATTAACATTCCACTTCTACAATTTATGTCTTGTTATTATTGGCACCACAATTACCATTTCAGTATGTACTGTTACATTTCCATTATTTTTCATCTGTTACTAAATTTATTATAAATGATGTATGAGCTCTACTGAATCATTTAACCCCAGAGGATAGCATGCCCAAGTTCTAAATATCCACTTGGTTTCAATTCTGCTTACTATGACCTCCCAGTTACCTCCTCTGGGATTCTTTTGGACTTTCTGAATCCCAAAGAAACCAATTTTGTGTTCATTTTTATTTTTCCCTTGCACATGTCTCCCAATAGCATATTTTGTATTGCTTTCTTTCCAGGCTCTAACATGCTCTCCTATCCTTATTTTGAAGTGATGAATCATTCTGCCTATGTAAAAGGCTTTACATTGACACAGTATAATGTACACTACCCCCTCCATGTTACAGTTAACAAATGTATTGCAATAAATGTTTGATTTTCCTCTTGGGTGTGCTATCGAACTCCCCTGTATCAAATAGCTACAGTACATGCAATGTCCACATTTTTTGTTCATAATAGAAACTGTCCACTGTGTTTTCTGTGTATCTGGGGTAAATAATGTCGAAACTACCCTATTTCCTATATTATCTGCTCTTCTATAAACAAACTGTGGTTTCTTTTGAGACATACGTGTTAGTTTCTGATCAGCAGAAAGAACTGACCAATGTTTCAATACAATGTCCCATAACTTTTGTGCCCCCATTGTATATATCGTATTACATCTAATATCATCAGACCCTGTTTGCTGTTTTTATTTTATTTTAGGTACCAATAAAGACTGTCTATCCATCTTATCCACTGACTGTATTGCTTCCTGCATGATTTTTTTCGAGTAACCCCTCTATTTAAACATATCAACTCGTTCACTCTCCCTTTTTTCATAAACTTCCTCACTGGTACAATTTCGTTTAATATGAATTAGCTGTCCCTTTGGAATAGCTTTAATAATGTGTTTTGGATGGAAACTGGATGCATGATGCAAAGTGTTTCGATCAGTATCTTTGGAGAATAAATCGGTCAGTATAATTCCATCCGGATCTCTGTATAACTTAACATCTAGAAAGTTAATTTCATGTTTCCTCATAGTGAATGAAAACTTCAATACAGGATCACTATTATTGAGGAAATCTACGAACTGAATAAGTCCAGTCTCATCTCCCTTCCATATAATAATAATGTCATCAATAAAGCGCCTCCCCAAATCCAGCTCAGGAAGAAAAGGATTTGTGGAGGCGCTCCTGACCACATTCAGTCCCACCTTGCCAAAAATAAATTAGCATAGCTAGGTGAAAAGGTTGCTCCCATGGCAGTTCCTCTAATTTGCAAGTAATATTTGTTCCTAAAAACAAACGTATTAAATTTTAAAACAAATCTGGATAAATCTACTAATAATTCCATGGGGAGGCTAATAGTGTTTTCTCTCTGATTCAAAAAGTATCTTAATGCTTCAAGTCCCTCTTCATGTGGAATGCATGTACATAACGATTGTACATCTAAAGTGGCAAAGCTGGAGCTGCTACTCATTTGAATGTCATTAACTATGTTAAGTAAATCGGCTGTATCTCTAAGATAAGAAGGCACCAATTGTACAAGCAGTTTCAAATGTGTGTCGACGAACACTGAGAGTGGCTCAGTGAGCCACCCTATTCCAGAAATAATGGGGCGTCCAGGGGGTTTCTCCAAATTTTTGTGGATTTTTGGAAGGGTATAGATTGTTGGTATAATCGGCTTATCCACAGTCAAAAAAAACTTTTTCCTTTTTGTTTAACCACCCCTTCTCAAACGCCATTAATAAATATTCATCAACACGCTGTTTGAATACACACATAGAATTTCCTGTTAATGGTTGGTAAAATGCAGCATCAGACAATTGATTTAAGATCTCTTTCTCATAATCATCACTGTTCATAACTACAACAGCCCCCCCATCAGCAGGCTTAATTACAATAGATCTATCATTTTGCAAAGAGTTCAATGCTTCATTTTCTGTTGAAGTAAGGTTATAAAATACTTTCCTTTGATAATTTAGTTCCAAATCCATTCTCATGAGATCATTTTCACACAGCTTCACAAAAGTGGACACTGCTGCGCCATGCTTTGGACAAAAGGTAGACTTCACTCTGAATACATGCTCAGCTTGTTCAGCTCCCTCTACTTGGTTACTGGATAAATCATCCCTCTGAAAGACAGTCTTCAAAGATAATTTTCTAGCAAACAAATGTAAACCTATTAGTGCTTGGCTCACATCAAATCCTTTGGTAGGCACAAAAGACAATCCTTTGTTTAACACCATATTTTCCTCCAATGTTAACATTCTGGATGAAATATTGAAAACATTGTCAGGTACTGAAACAACGCTTGTCTCTCTCCACATTTTATTTAATGTCTTCTTCCACCTCTGCCCCCCCCCCCGTACTTTGTTTCTTGATGGAAACTTGAACCGTGTTTGCCGGTTGCTCCAACGAGGATTTGAATTTACTGGTACACTGTAGGTCAGGGGGTATTGGTGGTTCAGATCCTGTTTGTCCTGTCTTCTAGGGAAAAAAACAAAGCTATTACTTGGTGTATCTGAATCCGGTCCAGACGTATAGTCCAACACCGTAACATCCTAACTGGTAACATTTTTCTTTAAAATCGACTTTAATTGGGCATGCTCGGTCTTTCTATCATTCTTATTATCACGCCAATTAAACACAGTCCTGTTCCTATAATCATCTGAATCCCATGTTTTTTTTCTTTCACTTGTTTTAACCTTGCATCATAACGTTTTATTTTCTCTTCTAGTTCCTGTTGTAGTTGATTTAGCTCATCTGGTGTAGTACTACTAGCTAACAAGCTTTCCAAGCCTTCAATTTCACCAGATATCTGCTTTCTAATTGGTGCTGCATTCTTCAAAATTAATTCCATTCGTTTTAACGGGGCATCATGACCAATTGCATACCAATCAGCCAAAAAGTCTGGCTGATCTATTCCAAATGCTGGTAATTGTAAATTTCTAAGCCCTCGAGGTACTTGTTTTAGAGTGATATATGCTTTCATTGAAGTTTTATGCCAATGCATTCTACGTGCTTTTTTAACTTTCTTTTCTAATTGAAAATAGGTAGTTCTAATGTCATTTTCTCCCCCAGTTTGAGTGTTTGCAGGATGTTGACTATTATTAAGCAATGGGTTGTTGGAACCTTCATGTAAAAAAAAACTTGCTGTGCATAGCGAAACTGCTTGTTAGTTTTAGTCCCTTCAGTGTTTCTATTGCTACTGGTATTTAAGTTACTGTCCAAAATTTCTGATGTCATTATATAGCAGAATTTAATTTAGACAGATAAATCGTAATGACCAGTATTAAAGCAAAATAGAAAATCTGTCTTCCACTGTACTGATTGCTGTGTCCTTACCAAATAAATTTATAAAAGAATACACTTGTACTCACGTATTATGATGGAAAATCCTGAGCGCTCAAAACCATGCAAACAAGTGAACAAAAAAGGTGCTCCAGGAAAATGTTCGAATAGAATGGTGCTCCCAACACCAGCATAACATAAATTCACAACATAATGGAGCACCCATTCTGAACAGCCAGTAAAATCTACAGCCCCCAGTTACTGGAAAAAGGGAATGCTGAAAACCAAGTCACATAAGAATAACTTTTATTCTGACTAGTAAAATTCATGTAGAAGACAAACACCATGAACAGTACAAGATGTGTGCAAAAAAAAAGAAAAGAGGCAAGACTATATAGCAGCAATCTAGAAAACAGCTAAAATACTATCACAGAGAGAAAAAGCAGGAACAATCAAATTCTCAGATTTTTTAATTAACATCACACGATAAAAAGAAAATGGAGTCTGGAGAACTATTTTACAGTTGTGAGATATGGTGGTTCCAATGAGGCCCACACACAGAAACCTAGAATTTATCATCAGATAATGACCACTTGGCCCACCGTGTCGCCACAGTTTGTCCCTGCGTATACTGCCACTGTAGGCCTTACCTGATCTCTGGCTACCCCCCCCCCCAACATGCTTTTCTACTAAGATTCCTCTGTGCCTATCTCATGCATGCTTGAAGCCCACTGTTTCCGCTCCCGCCAACTCTGCTGGCAGACTGTTCCAGGTGTCCACCACTCTTTCAGTGAAGAAGTACTTCCTCTCATCCCTCCGAAACTTCCCTCCTTACAGCTTCACTGCATGCCCTCTTGTCCTAGTGCACCTTCTTCTCTGAAACATACTCCCTCCTAGTACCTTGTTCACCCCCATGAGGTACTTATAGGTCTTTATCATGCCCCCCGCCGAGTGTACACATTGAGAACCCTCAGTCTCTCCTCATAGAGCTTTTGATGGTACACCTACACCATTTTAGTTGCTCTCCTCTGGACATCCTGTACCCTGTCTATAGAAACACAGAATGTGATGGAAGATAAGAGCTGCTGGGCCTACCCTGTCTACCCATTTTTTAACCCTCATTTTTTGCTCCAGATCTGCTGATGATCAATGGTGCCATCTCTTCTCCTCCCTTCCTTGCCCCTATGATTCATGTGTGCCTGTCCCAGGCATTTTTGAACCCCACCACTGTTTTTGCCCCCAATATCTCTGCTGGAAGGCTGTTCCAGGCATCCACCACCCTTTCTGTGAAGAAGTATTTCCTCACATCCCTCCTGAATTTACCTTATCCAGCTTCCCAAGCCCTGTGTGCATGGCCACCACGGCAGTCACAGACTGGCACTGGAGTTGCCAATGCCCATGGCTGCCTGGAGCTGCTGCTTAACCACCACTCAGCTCTGGTCCTGGACTTGCTTCACCATGGTCTGTAATTCAGCTCAGAGCTGAGGCAGCACCTCATCAAAAGTGCCTAAGAGGGCATGAGTGAAGTGGGCCATCAAAAGGGCCGACCTCACCTGCTGAAGGCTGAGAGAAGAGACTGCATAGACCTTTTTGATCCAATTACTTGGGATTCCTTGTTGGGAGGCTTATTCACATCCCAGACATTTCTGATATGCTGAAAGACTGAGTCAGTCACCAGACCCTCAACAGAGGGATGTTCAGTGAAACCCAACAGAGAACCAGTAGGGACCATGTACCTGCAGGCCATCCATGCTAATGGTGCAGGGCAAAAACTCCAGAGCAGGGCCAAGAATGGCCTTAACGACTGGGAAAGACACCCCAGTGGAGTCACCCCGGTTGAGAATCATGGTCAAAGAGACTTGAATTATTTTTGGGCAGGCTCTATCTGGAGTCCCATAGATACTGAGATTAAATGGAGCTGGCCCGCGAAAGAGGCGGGACCATGCTCTGCAGACAAATCCTCTCCTGACTTGGCATCCAATGGACGGGAGTGTAGGGAGCAGCCCTCAGACTCTGAGGATTCATCAGAAAGTGGTCAACTGCCAGAGTCCCCGCTGAGCCTATGGGGTCTGTCAGGAGTCACAGTGACTGACAGCAGATGAGGAAGCCTGGAAGTGGTACAGGCATCCTTGGGGGGGCCACTGGCTGCTGCTCAGGCAGCAGCTCCACCTGGATGGGTAGAGAGTCTGGAATAAGCTGAGCTGGAACCAGCCAAGATGGAGTAGGCTGGGGCCTGGGTGGCAGGAACCATGGAAGAACTGTCACCAGTAAAGCTTCCAATACAAACTTTTGTTCATTCAAAATACAATGTACTCACACAACACAGCTCACAGTGAAACAAGCAGCAGCAGCAGCAGCAGTAGTAGCTAGAAAACTAAGATACCCTAACTGGTTTCACCAAGGGCTTTGTTGGGGGGGAAGGTCTGCTAGCTGCAACTGTACTATTTAATATTAACTTTACTTAAAGTGACAGCCCAATAATATTCAAAAGAATTAAAAAATTCATCCCATAAACTCATGTGTTAAACCAGCACCTATATGTAAAAAAGGGGAAAGAGGGAAGAATGACAGCTCAGAAAGACAGATTAAAGAAGTAAGGTACAAGAAATAGCAAATAGTGTTGAATCAGGGATAGAAAGGGGGGGTTACATAGAAACATAGACTTCGACAGCAGATAAGGACCACTTGGCCCACCCAGTCTGCTCATTTCCCTACCCATTGGATTCTGCAGATTCTAGTTAACCAACAGCCTACTTCCTCCTACCCCCCACTATAACTGTCTTATATCTGCCCCATGCATTCTTGAATTCTCCCAGTTTTTGACCCGATGACCTCCTCAGGAAAAGGGGTTCCATGCATCCACCACCCTCTCCATGAAAAAATACTTCCTCACATTGCCCGAGCTGTCCCCCCTCTATCTTTAAATTGTGCCCCCTTGTTTTTCCACATCTCTTTTCCTGAAAGATGCTCCCCTCTTGAATTTTGTTGATTCCTTTGAGGTACTTGAAAGTTTCTATTATGTCCCCCTTTCCCTCCTTTCCTCGAGGGTATACATATTAAGCTCCTTTAGTCTCTCTTCATATGGCTTCTGTTGCAGACCCTGCACCATTTTGGTCACCCTCCTCTGGATTGCCTCCATCCTGTCTCTGTCATTGTGGAGATGGGGTCTCCAGAACTGCTTGCAGTACTCCAGATGGGGTCTCACCATTTGTCTGTACAGAGGAATAGCAACTTCTTGTTTTCTACTGGTGATGCCTCTCCCTATGTATCCCAGTATCCCCCCAGCCCTCCTTACTGGAAGTACAAGTCTTACTGGTTTGTGGAAAAGAAAGGTAGAGCAAATAGAATAGAAAAAGAAAAGATGAAGTTAAGGGTTTAATTTAAACACAATTTTAAACAACTCAGTTCATAAATAGTACTCCAGATAGCAAACACTGATTTTCCTCATTGCACAATATTACATCATCTGTGGATCTCAAATGGAAATAAACAAGATTAAATGAAGAGGAAAAGAACCTCCTATTGGCCTTCAATTTTAGTCTCCACTAATATTTAAGAAATTTTCTGCATGTCCAGGTCCAGATGTAAAGTAGAATAACTACTGTTTCTAAAAAAGAGAAAAGACAAGCCATTATTAGAAGTACAGGTAATAAACAACAGTTTCCATTGTTTCTTACTTCTGTTTCAATTCAGCATAGTAGATTCTATCCTGTCATTTAGACCTGGCAGAAAAAGGGCCCATAACTGAACAATCCACATTGCTTCTCTGCCTAGGGTGAGCTACCTCAGGTTCCCTCCCCTTCTCCACAACCTTTCTTGTTCTAATCCACTGAATTTAAAAGTATGGGGACCACCACCATTCTGAGTACATACATGGTTTGCTAAGGCATTGGAGCAATCTGTTTTCTCTATTTTCCTGATATGTTCCACTATTCGTACCTTAAAGGCACGTAACATCATTCCTACACAAAAAGCACTGCAGCAGCAGGTTGCTAAGTATATAACATTTTCAGTGTCCCAACCGATGAATGCCCTAATATCAAAGGATTTAGTGGCATTCACATCAGTCAAACTAGTGGTTTTGGTGATATTTGCGCCTACTGTATACAAATGTACAATTAGGTAATGGTGGGAACCACCCAGTTGCCCCATGATCAGCCTTCTGTACTGGTTGCAGGCTATGTACAAGTCTGTCTTTTAAGTTCCTACCCTTCCTATACACCATGCATGGAGGATCCACAGTATAGTTCCTTAGTATGGGGTCAGAACTCAAGATAGACCAATTCTTTTGTACAATTTCCCTGACTTTTCTACTCTGGTTACAATAGGTAGTTACAAAATTTAATTGTGGCTTCTGACTCCTTGTGATGGGTGTTCCTGATCTCAAAGTGTCTGCCCTATTCATGTTCTTCAGCTGTTCCAAGGCCACATCCAAAATCTCCACTCTGTAACCACGATCCCGAAACCTGAGATATAAATCAGTACTACTTATTTTTAGAAATCACTCATCTCACTACAATTATGGTGGACATGTAGGAACTGGGATTTTGGTAAGGAACTACACTGTGGATCCTCCACTCATGGTGTACAGAAGTTTAATCATGGGGAAACTAGTGTCTCCCACCATCACCTAATTGTACATTTGTAGGTGCAAATTGTCACTGAACCCACTAATTCTACTACTGTGAATGCCATTAAATCCTTCAATATTAGGGCATTCATCAGTTGCAACACTGAAAATGTTGTATACTTAGCAACCTGCTGCTGTGGTGCTTTTTTATTTACTTGTAGTAATGGCTTGTCTCTTCTATTTTTTTTTCTCTTTTTAGGGCTGCAGCGGGCGTAGCTCTATTGCTCTGTGAACAAACAACATTTAGGGCTGCAGTGAGCATAGTCCTGCAGTCCTTTTTACAATGAGTAAAGGGACTGTGCATTCTTTCCTAAGATTTAAAGAACCAGGACTGACTTGGCCCACCTCTCATGGCTAGCCCCACCCAGCGGGCCAACCCCGATTGTGAAGCTCTGCTGTTTGCTCGGTGAACGAACAACATTTAGTGGCAAATAAATTCATCTCAAATCTCAGCTCCTCCAACAGGACTGGTCTCCAATCTTCACAGCAACAAATTTGAACACTGCCCTGGACCACTTCATCAAAATCTTTAACGAGGCCAGCAACAAATTCACCCAGCTTAAAAAGGTGAAAAGTAAAAGCCCTCTGTAGCCTCTGGATCTCGGGAGACCTCCTAATGCAGCTAAAGGCAAGAGACCACCTCTGGGAGCTCACTAGAGCCACTGGGAAGCACAATGACACCATGAACTGCAAACGTGCACGGAATGACTGCACCAAATCCATTCGGCAAAAGAAATCAGCCTATTTCAAGAACGCCCTTACTAACTCCTGGGGGAATGGAAGAGATTTCTGGAACAACATAAAAGAAGTCTCTAGGAAGCAGTCAAAATACACCACATCGGTGCTCAGCATAAATGGTGATATTAAAATTGACCCCAAAATCATTGCAGACACCTTCAATACTGCCTTCACTGATCTTAGTACTGTACTTGCCCCTGATTTTTTAAAAGAAGTAGATGATTCTATGTCCCCAACCTCTACAGCTCCAACTAGTCACCCCCCCTTCTACTTTAAAGTGGTCAAGATGTACCAGGTACGTGATTATGTCACTAAAGCCATCAGCAAGTCCAGAACCAGCAATGATTCACTAGACCTCAAATTTCTATCCCTCACACTTGAAGAAGTGCTCAGGCCTTTGACCAGGATCTTTAACCTCTCCCTCAGCCTCAGCCAGTTCCCCGACAAATGGAAATCTGCCACTGTAACCCCTAGTCACAAAAGCAGTATCAAAACTGCCCATGAGAATTTCTGACTAATCTCCATCCTACCTCCCCTCTCAAAGGCACTGGAACGTATTGTCACAGACCAGCTGACTGACTTCCTACACAAGCACAACATACTGTGCAGGCAGCAACACGGTTTTAGAAAGAATCATAGCACCTCCACAGCACCACTTAAATTCACCGGTGCCATCCTCCACTCATTGGATAATGAGCAGCAAACTGGTTCTACCTTCATCGATTTAACAAAGGCCTTTGACGCAATCCACCATGGCCTCCTGCTTGTCCAGCTCCGGAAAGTGGGGCTCTCACCCAACTCTGTAAACTGGTTCAAAAGCTACCTACACAACCAGTCTCAAGGAGTGAAAATTGCTGACACTCTTTCAGATGCCAGACCAGTCCACTCTGGTGTCCCCAGGGCTCTATTTTGGGCCCCCTCCTCTTCAGCCTGTTCCTGAACTTACTACCAGATTCCTGTCCAGAGCAAATCATTCTCTATGCAGATGATGCTGTAATCCTAGCCTCCCACCATGATCCAAAACAACTGCAAGAAAACCTCCAGCGTGGTTTCACATCAGCCGAAAACTGGTTCCTAAAGCATAAACTGATCCTAAACCAGAAAAAAAAACAAAGTCCATGATTTTCATCAGCTCACAATAAAAACAAGCAGTATCACCTCTCCATCAAAACTAAGCAAGGAGTCACTCTTGAACAAGTCCAGTCCTTCAAATACCTTGGCATCACCCTTGACTCCCACCTCTCCTATGCTGCCCACATTAATACTGTGTCAAAAGCTGCTAACTTCAGGATGGGCCTACTGTTCCAGCACAGAAAACATCCAACCCCTGAAGCATTAACAGTTGCCATCCAGAGCTCCATTGTTAGCATTATTGATTATGGACTCATTATCTATGGCTCCACCACTGCCTCCTCTCTCAAACGTGTTTCTTCCTCCCTCAAAAAAGCCTGTTGACTCATCACCAGATCTCACTGTCTCACCCATACCTGAGACCTCTACTCTCCAACTGAGTGGCTGCAACTCAACAGCCGATTGAAATATCAAACCTGCATCACAGCAAAGAAAATAATGATGGGCACTGCCCCTCCTGGTGTCTGCTCTCTCCTTAAACTCAGACATAACAACTGCAACACCAGGAGGTCTAAACCCCAACTCTTGCAAATCCCCTGCTGTTGCACATCCCAAGGCCAAAGGTCCTTTGCATATAGGGTATCCAGCTGGCTAAATAGTCTCAGTAGTGACATCTTTGCCTCACCCACACTGGGTGCTTTCAAGTCCAAGCTTGGCCTCACTCTTCTTACCTCCAGCTCCTGTGACTGACATGACTAATCTCTTTACTCCCACCTGGCTGCCATTGTTTTTCTGCTGCCCGCTTTTTGCACCTCTGCCCAGCACATGCCTCCACCACTGCCCATCTAATGCACTTACCACTGTCTGCCTCTTGACAAAGCCCTTAGGCTGCTATACCCCTGCCTCATCCCATCTCCCACCCTCTCCTTTCCCCACCTTTCACTTCTCCTATACCTTGTCTGTATCCACTTCCATGTGTTTCATGTAGAAACCCTTATAATAACATGTTGTGACCATCAGTGTTACTGATTGTTCTATACTGTAATTGAAACTGTATGACTATACTCACTGACATGGAACCTTTGTAAAAGAGTCCTGGCTCAAAGGTACTTTGTAATCCTAGACTCAAATAAATAAATTTTGGGCTGCAGTGGGCATAGCCCTGCAGTCCTTTTATGATGAGTAAAGGGAGTCTGCATTCCTTACTAAGATTTAAAGAACCCAGACTGACTTGGCCCACCTCTCATGGCTAGCCCCACCTAGTGGGCCGGCCCTGACTGTGAAGCTCTATGAATGAACAATATGATATGCAGTACAGCTGCCAGAAAGCTGCTCCCATATATGAAACCCCCGAAAATGGCAGGCAAAATAAAACAGTAATTTAGTTCACTCTCACTTGCACTACTTTTTTTATTTTTATGTAAAATAAAGAATGGAGCAATTTGCCTATGGGAGTTCTGAGTTTTTAAAGTTTTTGCTGTCTTTGCCATCCTCCCACCAGCCTGCGGATCTCATAGCTCACCACCTTTTGTGTCAGTCTCCCCGATCCTGCACAAAGAGCATGACTGCTGCCAAACAGCCTCCTAGAGAGACGAGATGACAGAGACAGTGAGCAGCAAACCCAGGATTCAGCTGCTGTCTCCGCATTCTCTCTGTGGGCTGTCCATTACCGTGGCTGGTTGCAGTGGTCTTTAACAATTTTTTTTTAGCTCTTTGTATTTATTTGTACATATTTCTTTGGTATATAGATTTATAGGAGAGTTTGAAATAACCTAAATAAATGTCATTCCCTGATTTGTACTGTTCACTGCAATCCTTAATGTACTGCACCTGACAACACTGCAGGAGAGAGAGAGAGAGCTAGCAGAGAGAGAGAGAGAGAGAGAGAGAGAGAGAGCACTTCTGCTTTAAACCTGCTACAGAACTCTCTCCTTACTCACTAAATGGGAAAGTTTTTGTCAGGGCTTTTAAAAGATATGCTACACAATTCAGGTACAGAATAAAACAGAACAAATTATTATGTTTTCTTTTGACCTCCATCTTCTGAGGGGGCACGGCAAGCTTTGGTGACCAGAATGGATTCGGAACACAGCTATACGTCTCTTTAGCCTGTTTACTAAGTGCAGCTCTTTTCCATACGTTGATGGTGGAATCAAGCTGGACACACACACACACTCGCGCGCACACACACACACACACACACACACACACACACACGACTGTCTCAGTAAATGTGAGGCTGTCCAGAGGAAGGCAACTAAAATGGTTCAGGGTCTGCACCAGAAGACATACGAAGAGAGATTAAAGAAGCTTAATATGTATACACTTGAGGAGAGGGGGGAGATGATAGAAACTTTCAAGTACATAAAGGGAATCAACAGAGTCCAAGAGAGTAGCATCTTTCAGAAAAAGAGATGAGCAAGAACAAGGGGGCACAATCTGAAGATAAAGGGGGACGGCTCAGAGGTAATGTGAGGAAGTATTTTTTTATGGAGAGGGTGGTGGATACATGGAACAGCCTTCCTGAGGAGGTAGTGGAGTCAAAAACAGTGGGGGCATTCAAGAATGCATGGGAAAAATATAAGGCAATTCTAGTGGGAGGTAGGAGGAAGTAGACTGTTGGTTAACTAGGATCTGTAGCCTATCCATTAGGTAGGGAAATGGGCAGACTAGGTGGGCCAAGCAGTACTTATCTGTTGTCAAATTCTATTTCATGACTTATAGATTGAAGGACTAGTCAGGTAAGAGAGCAAGCCGCTTTCTTGTCCTTCTATGCACCATCACCAACAGTGGTAGCAGCTACTCTGGGACAGAGAGGTAGCAGGTCACAGATGTGGAAGGCGCAGTAGTGACATTGAGTCTGAACTGGCCCTCTGTGTAGCAACCCCCCCCCCCGAGACACCCATGTGAAAGAGCTAGTGAGCGGAGGATGAGACACAGTACACAAAACTACTGTAATGACTGCTTCCTCTCACTGCATCTCTCTTCTCTGTCTCAATCCCCAGAAGCCTCCCCCCCAAGAGACACCCTTCGAGTCCCAGCACTGGGGCTGGCTAGCATGCCGGTACTGGGGGTCACCACCGGTACAGCACCATTTCTTTGTCTGTTTTTGGCCCCCCATGACAGCAGAACCTGGCATATCAATCTACATCCCTTGCCCTCTCTGGAGAAGAGACACAGTTCTTTGTGTTGGACCGTTTTAGAGAAGTTTGAACAGGTGAATGCTAAGTAGAGTAGAGGCTAGGTTATTAAAATGGAAAGGGTAGCTTAGCCACCAGCCAGACTTACAGTACATGCAGTGTTGCAATTGGCTCTGGTAGAGTAGACATGCATAATGAATTTTCCACTTTGTCCCAGTTGCAGGTGACACAGAACATCTTTTCCCTTGAAAAATAAGCAGTTATGATAATTGTAAGTTTTATTTTTCTGCATCTTTAGTTTCAGTATTTTAACTGTGTCCCATGCACATAAACCAGAGGTGGATGGCCACACTGTGATAGATCAGTGTGTTTGGCGCTATAGCACTGTCAGGCCTAAAACATGGGGTGCATAATAAAAATGTTCTTTATGAATCCAGTGCCAGATATCATTAGTGTGTCTCTTCATTGGTGGGTTGTGGCAAGATGCTGAATAGGTCAAGGTGGTGAGTGGTGAAGGGAGGGATCCCAAGCATACAGTAGGTACAAGTGTGTTAGGTTAATCAGTGTAAGATGGGCAATTCTCTTTGTTCACGGAACTTAAATTGTACCAGCGGTTTTGGAGACTGATCGTCTTTAAAGGAACGTTTTGCTATAAATCCCTTGAGCTGCTCATGTAATTTCTTCTTATGCACTGGAACAGAGATATTTTATTAACAATCCATCAAAAACAGTATTATATCCTGTAAAAAGAACACTCTATATGTGGCAGTTTACTCAGTGAATATATAAATCCTCCCACAAACTGAATACAAACTAACTATACATACAAATCAAACAGCGAAATTAAATTTGATTTGTTCAGGATATTACCCAACTCAGTATGTTTGTTCACCCCTGATATTGGCAAAAAGTGTTTACCGGGAGTGACAGAAAAGGAGGGGGGGCACAAGCAAGGTATAATAATATACCAAAGGATAAGCACTTAAAAACTTCTGAGTAACAATTTCCCTGTACAGACTAAAGATAAGGGTAGTAATTTATTGTAATATAATATATTACTTATGACAGTAAGCATCTGTTTGCCCATTAAAACAAATAGTCAGCTGGCGTATTTACCAACTGACTGCACAGCCGGTAAGTGACTCAGACCCAAACTCTCATAATGAGTTTCATTTTTATTTTATCTAAGCTGGGTTTTCAGCTCCCACAAAGGGGAACTATTGAATAAGAATGTTAAAAAGACAGCATCAGAATAAAGTCTGCCCTCCAAAGGCATAATGCTACAGTTAGGCTAAAAAAGGAAGCTGCGGCTTAAAAACTCAGTCCATGATTGGACTTGCAGGCAGCATTTTTCACCCAAGTTAAAATAATTGCAAGCCACTACTGCTGGTTTCCATCATGCTGGCCAACAGACATCTGCTGAATACAATCAGTACCTGCATTTTATACAAGGTGGTCATGTGACCATGTGGTGCAAATTATAAAAACTTTCTCCAAAAATGTTAAAAGTATTACATAAAAAAAAAAAAAACATAAAATCATGTAAGGTTTAAATTAACATGATGGCAAAACTGTGTGCTTTTGGTCTGAAACCCCTGGGTACACATATTCCTTTCCCATGATCAATATTATGAATATATATACATATATATATATATATATATATATATATATATATATATATATATACTAATTATGCCCTTATTAATATAGTGTAGCCCTGTTACAGGTATAATTTCAACTTAAAGGGAGAGTTAAATGTTCAGAAAATGTACTTAAAATCAACAACTGCAGGAGAGAGAGAAAACATAAAGTCAGAAACATAACGTCAGGACTGCTCCTCTGGGAGTGTTTTGAATCCTAATCTCCACAAGTGCGATGCACAAATAAAGCTTTTTTTTTACTGCACTACATCAGACAGTGAGGCAGAGCAGAAAAGAGTAAGACACTACAGACCTACAACTGATAATGACTACCGAGAGATGACTGTCTGACTTCAGTTGACCAAGACCAATAAAAAAGTAAAATATGCCAGCAGCCAATGGCTTACTTTAGGGAGAGATTATCAACTCCTGTTTTATTGCTTGGAAGCAGAGAGGGGCATTTAAATTGCACCAGCTGTTTTGGGGACTGATCTTCTTTAAAAGAACGTTTTGTTATAAATCCCCCTGTCTGCTCACGTAATTTCTTCCTATGCATTAGAACAGAGAATTTTTATTAACAATCCGTAAAAAACAGTATTATATCCTGTAAAAAGAATACTCTATATGCGACATTTCACTCAGTGAATATATAAATCCTTCCACAAACTGAATACAAATCAACTATACATACAAATCAAACAACTCATTTCATTTTGATTTGTTCAGGATATTACTGAACTCAGTATGTTTGTTCATCCCTGATATCAGCAAAAAGTGTTTACCGGGAGTGACAGAAAAAAAAGGGGGGGGCATAATATACTGAAGGATAAGCACTTAAAAACTTTTGAGTAACAATTCCCCCATGCAGATTAAAGATAAGGGTAGTAATTTACTGCAATGTAATATATTACTTACTTATAACAGTAAGCATCTGTTTGTCCATAAAACAATTAGGCTGCTTGTGGTATTTACCAATCTACTGCACAGCCCGTAGGTGGCTCAGACCCAGACTCTCTTAAGTTTCCTTTTTATTTTATCTAAGCTGGATTTCCAACTCCCACAAAGGGGAACTATTTAATAAGAATGTTAAAAAGACAGCATCAGAATAAATTCTGCCTTCCAAAGGCATAATGCTACGGGCAGCTAAAAAAGGATGCTGCAGATTAAAAACTCAATCTGCGATTGCAATTGCAAGCAGCTTTTTTCCCTCCCAAGTGAAAATAATTGCAAGCTGCAACATATTGTGGGAGGCAGCTCTAGGGCAAATTATTTTCAGCACAGTTTGGGAGTGGTGCAATCTGCATGTCGTCAAGTGACTGAGTTGAAAAAATGGCTTTGATTTTTTTTTGAGGGGGGGCAATGGGAACTTGGCTACCTGTAGTGATTCCTGAATCTGAGTGCTCCGAATAGTGAAAACTATTCATTTTTTCAGTCCTGAATAGTGAGTGGTCCATTATTTGAGGTACTTGGGGATTAATATTAATTAAACGGTATAGAGCAGTGGTTTAAGGCTCTGAGCTACAAACCTGGAGACCTGGGTTTGAATCCCCACAGCCCCCACTTGCATACCGTGAGACCCTGAGCAAGTCACTTTACTTCCTTGTGCACCCAGGTCGCACCTGGAAACAAGCTTCAGTTTATTGTCTCTCTTTCCTGGTTAAAATAAAAAAAAAATAGTTTTTATTCCTTGCTTTGTCACATGAAGGTAATAAATTTGGAGATAGCTGCTCTTTATGTGCACCCAGCAGCCTTTCTCCTAAACAAGTCTCTCCCCCCATATTTTTGTCAGTTTAACTGTGGTAAATAAAGGTGAAATACAGCAATATAGCAAAGGACACAGCATTCCTTTAATCCTTGTTGTTTAGCCATATAGATTTAGCGGACATGGGTGTGGAACAGCCACCCGCACTTGCAGATCACCTAAAAGCTCATCTACTGTACTTTTGAGTGCAAGTCAGGACAAATGCACTTCAAAAGTGATGCACACATCTAAATGTGGCATATGCATCATTTTTTTTATTGCCATAACAAGCAGCAAGCAGCACAAATGTGACCGGTGTTTCAAAATATGCCGCAAGCATCCTGCTGCGTTTGCCAGGATCAGCACACACGTGAAATACGGATGCCAGTGCTGCACCATAGCTTTGGGAATCCACATTTGTACCGTTAGAGCTGGCAACTAGAGAAAATGAGCACCCTACAGCCTTACTCCATTCCCAACCCTCCTCCCTAATTGTTGCTACAATGCCATTTTTGAGTCGAGTGGCGGTGCCTATTGATTTCATAGTGAACGTGTGCCTGACATAAGTTTATATGAGTGACTCATGGAATGAACAGAAAAAGTTCCTTTCTAAATCACAATCGTATACCGATTAAACAGAAAGCAGAAAGGCACTCAATATGTACTACATCGGTTGCTAATGTACTCCTACAATTACACTTGTATTGACAGTACACAGCATTTGATTAAATGGGAGACACTCTTAATAAAATCTTTCTAATTGCATCTAGACATAATGATCCGAACTGCAGACGCCCAATTAAATTAACATTACCTATATCAGCCCAAAGGCCAGCCAGTCAATTGCTTCCCCCATGCTTCATCTAGCTGCCCTTTTGCTCTACATTCACTCTCCGTCTCACTTTCTCTTTCTGCCTATCCCGTATGCTGCTCATCCTCTGTTATTCTTTGCCCTTCCTCTTTCCACCTCTGTCTTTCTCTCAGGCTTCAATGATGCACCAGGGACTTCCCAAACTTTTTATTTACCTGATTCCCCCCAGCTTTTTCAGGAGAGTTGTTGTAAGTATATTTGCTGCAGTCTTTTACACGAAGCATTCTCCATTTGTTGGATATGAGAATACGCTGCCGCACCTGTGATGACCTCTGATAGTGAAGTGCTAGTCCTGCCTCCCTGTGTGACAAACAAAATGAGAGAAAATATTTTTTTTTCTTTCCTTACTGCTCTTCTCCCTAATTAGTCACAACCTACCGTGGGAGGCAGCTCTAGGGCAAATTAGTTTCGGCACAGTTTTCCGCCAGCTATATGCACAGACAACCCTTTCCTATAAAAAGCAGTTGATTCATTATACGTTTATATCTAATTTTTTTTTACTTTTTATTAAAGGTGTACAGTAGGAGTAAAAATGTAATAGACACTAAAGACTAAATCAGGTCTGAATGGGTGCATTTACCCGATTGTAGTAAACGAGCTTCTTAAAAAAAAAATCCATATCACCTAATTTATTCTGACTGCATTTCTGGAACATTTTTCTTCCTTTAGGAGTTTAGAAGCTGTGCGACATAAAACACTGTATCAAGGGTTGCGATTGCATGACTGATCCCAGCAATGCATTGCTTAGGGACTGCAAGATTTTGTAGTTTCTGTACAAGGAAAGGTGCCATTTCTGGGGAAAATCAAACACAACCACATCCAAAAGAAAGGAATCATTTTAAAAGGTATGTATTTTTCTAGAAGCTTAATAAACTTTTACCTGCCTCATGCTGGCATGTTAAAGCTGCATAATGAACCACAGGGGACGTCTTCTAATTAGAAGATGCCTAATTAAACTAATATCACCTGAATCAGCCCAATGGGCCAGTCAGCCAGTTGCTTCACCCATGCTTTATTTAGCTACCCTTTTGCTCCACATTCATGTTCCCCCCCCTTACTTTCTCTTTCTTTCTACTTATCCCGTATGCCTCTCATCCTCTATTATTCTTTACCCTCCCTCTTTCCACTTCTGTCATTCTCTCAGGCTTCAATAATGCACCAGGGAATGTCCCCCAAACTTTTTTATTACCTCCTGCCATTTTCTTGTGTGTATTAAAACCTGAGATAATTTTGGAAGTTTATCTGATTTGTGCACACATTAAGACATGACAACGGGTTGACTTGCATTCAGTTAATCTTAATTTATGTAGGTCATGAGACACCAGACATAGCTGACTACCTTATGCCCTAGAATTATTTGAACCTTCTCTTCCAAACCCGTCACTGCTCCCTGTACTCTGCCCTTCCCCTCCCTTGCATATAACTGCTTCACCCACTGTGCCACCTTCATCGGCAAGTACCGGTTCACAGTCCTCCCCTCTTGTCTTTCCACTCTCTTATTCCCCTCACCCACATCAGGCTACTGCCTCAGATTCTGTGATTCCTCCACTTTCAATCCCCTGCTTCCACATTCTCAAGCTGGCAAAGCCTCTTTCTCCTATGGACTCCCAAATCTATGGAATCATTTTTCCCCACTGTATCCACCTTGCCCCCACTCTAACCACACTAAAACAACAGCTAAAGCTCCTCCTACCACCCCCCTGCAATTGCTCCCCACCTGGTCCACTTTGACACCTCCTCCTACTCCCCATCCCCCATTTTTCCTTCTCTGCTGTCTCCCCTACTCTCACTTCCTTTATCTATTCTCACTTACCCCTCACATGTGCCAGCCTCTTCCTTCGATTAAGGTACCCCTCACTAGCTGGTACCACTATCTGTCTTCTTCCTTTATCTACGATGCAAGCTGTAAACTTGTTTTACACTCTGAAAACCTGCATTTGCACCTTGTATATAGCAATACCTAAGACAATCTGTAACTCAACTGTATATATTGTCAATATTGAATACTGCTCTATTGTTCCTTACTGTGATTGTTGCAATGTCTGTAACTCAATTCTATATATTGTAAATACTGTACTGTATACTGCTCTATTTTGCTTCATTACTGTGATTATTGCAATGTTTTGCTACTCGACTTTTGTATATCCCACTCCCTGTTCTCCCAGTCGCACCTGAAAATAAGCCTTGGCTCAAAGTGCCTTTCCCAGTTACCAACATTTTAAATAAATAAATCAAATGGAATTAGATTAACAAATGTGACCTAATCCCTGAAGTGCATTAATGATATTACTAAAGTAAGATGTATTTATTATTTTTAAATAAGTATTTTTATAGTTAGAATGCTGATGGTTACTTATGCAGTACATGAGGTTTTCCAGTAATTATCCTAACCATTTAACATGCAAGCCAGTCAATCAGCAATAGATATTTTTTTTGGGGGCACTGAATAAATCTGAGTAGTTAAACATTTATACAGTTAAAAACTATATAGCACAAAAACACAAATAGTTATAATAACCCCTTCCCCAAATTAAAATTTCAAGCCAAATTTAGTGGCCACTGAATCAGACTCAGAGCTGATTAGCACAAGGCCTCAGCTTTTAATGCCTCAAAGAGCAGGTGCTCAGTAAATGTGCATATCTTAAAGATGAAGGTTTGGGGCCTTTAGATGCCTCTGCAATCATTCAGTTTGCTTTTATTTGTTTATTTACTTACTTTTCCATCTTTTTATTTGTATTTTGCCAAGTGCTAGTGAAAAAAAAAAAGAGTCCAATGGAGTCACTGTGTGATGATGTCAGAAAACCCTAACTTGCAAGGCTGCCAGTGTATTTCAAAGGGAAACTACAACTATTCTACTTTTCAGCTATTTCTTTCAGACTGACCTACAGGTGGCAATGTGAGACCCTGCAATTGCACTGTGCAATCTACATGCAAATCAGGTCATAATGAGATGCTAATATGGATGTTTGCCCACCGACTGCCTAAGTAGACTCATTTGTATATCACTTTTGAATTCAGCAAATGTTTGCCCTGGGCAAATGTCCTAGCGCCGGGCAAACGTGTTAGTCTTGTGCAAACACTGCACAAATGTACTTGCGCTCTGCAAACCTGTCTGAACCATAAGACAGTTCTGATTTATTTGGCCTGCACTGTTGTATTGTTGTTTGCATCTTTAGTGCATCCACTTCTTTGCTAGCTCACACATTGGCCATGTAGGTCACCTTTTCCTTCCTGGAGAAATAACACGCCTGGCCACCAAAATATTATATATTTAATAGAAATGTGATTTTTGACAACATGTGGGGCCAGATACTCTAAACATAGCCCCGAGGCAAAATTAGCACTGCACAATGTGCTAAATTAGCCCAGAACCATTTGCATGCTATATTCAAAGGAACAGCCCCAGGGTTAAAACAACTGAATATAGCATGCAAATGAAGCCATGCAAACAGGGCTGGGAGTGCAGCGCAATAATAGCCTAGCAAATAAGACAGCTATGAATATAGCATCTGGGAAGGGCAAATCAAAACAGCAACCCAGTGCACACAGACGTGAAGGAAGGTATAGGTGAATTACATGATCAATGAGTGTGCTAGCAAAGAAGTGAATGCACTCAAGCTGCAAACAACAGTGCAGGCCAAATACTGCAGAACTGTACTACGGTTAAAGACAGGTTTGTGCGGCACAAATACATTTGTGCAGTGTTTGCGCAGGGCTAACACGTTCGCCCTGCACTAGGACGTTTTCACAGGGCAAACATTTGCTATATTCAAAAGTGACATGCAAATGAGCCTACTTAGGCAGTCTGTGGGCAAATATCCACATTAGCATCTCATTATGGCCTGATTTTATTTATTTATTTATTCTGAAAGTCGGATTTACAACCTTTGAGTCAGGGACTCGTCTACAAAGGCACCTCATCGCAGGGAGGGTAGACATGGTTACAATGTGAGATACAACAGTGGCAATATACAGGTGCAATACAGATAACAAAAAGAACACAATATAACAGTGGTTTACGGGATAAAGTTATATGCAATAAATAGCTTTTGCATGTAGATTGCCCAGAGCTATTGCAGGATCCAAAAGTGCCACCTGTAGGTCAGTCTGGAAGCACAGGGGTAGGCTGGGTCTGCTCACCACTCCACCTATAGGTCAATCTGGAAGAAAAATCTGAAAACAGACTTGTAGTTTTCCATTAACATACACTGGCAGTCTTGCTAGTAAGGGTTTTCTGACCTCATCACACAGGGACTCCATTGGACTTTTTTTTTTTTTTACTAGCACTTTGCAAAATACAAATAAAAAAATAGAAAAGTAAGTAAATAAACAAATAAAAGCAAACTGAATGATTGCAGAGGTGTCTAAAGGCCCAAAACCTTCATTCTTTAAGATATGCACCTTTACTAAGCACCTGCTCTTTAATGCTGTTGCAAGTTTTAACCAGCACACTGATAAAGGGGAACCTTAACATCATCTGTGAAAAAAACATATTCTAAGCTCATTGCTAATTTGTTTTGGAATTCAATTCTTTGATTTAATGTAAGTATCTACTGCCAAAATGTTATATATGTTCTGTAACCTGTAACGCATAATACCATTGAGAGCTCTCACAGAAAGATAACATTAGTTAACAATTAATTTGATTCCCTTTAGATAACTTATATTTTTTCCACAACTACAAAACATGTAGGACAAAAGCACAAATAGCTATCATAACCCGCTCCTCCACATTGAAATTTCAAGCCATATGAAAATTTCAAGCAAAATGCTTTAAAACTATTGTCAAATGGACCCCCCTGAAATCAGTCACAGCCACACCCTGCATTTTATGGTTCAACTTTTCAAAGTTTATTGAGGTAGATTATTACAAAACACATTGTAAGCACAATATACATTTCCATTCCATCAGCATACATATTTACATCCACATTCACTGGGAGGTTCTTTTTATTTACAATTTGCTCATTTTTCCACATATATATTCAGCACATCTTCGTCTCGGCCCGGGTGTAAGGACCCAGTGCCCCTTCACTTCTTTCTCTTCTTGTATGGGATCAGGTGTCCCACCTGACCCTCCAGCCCCATCCTCCTTGAGGCGACTTCCCCATAGGAAGGTCTCCCTTGTTTTTATGTACCCCATCTGACTGGGTCCCTCCCTTTTTTCTCCCCCTTTACTTTACCTTCTTCCTCACCATCACAGTTGCTCTCAGCCAGCAACCCCAACCTTGACACCTCTGGTGTCCCATGTTGCCCTCAAATGGCAACCCTTCACCAACAATTCTTCTCCCATGTACTTACCCAGCTTAATATTTCGAGAGGGCGGATGGGTGGGAAATTGCTAAGCTAGCAAATGCAGTAGAGAGAGGGATTTTATCTCTCTGCAGCCCCTTTACTACCCCTCTGTGGCCCCTCCCCTGGTGTTCCTGTCTCCCAATTGGGTGGGCTGCCAATCATTCCCCCTTTCATCCCTTGCCCCACCTCTCTGTGACCTCATCTCTCTTCCCTCCCTTGTGATGTCATCTCCACCTCCCTCCTGGCTCCCTCCATGTGCCTGCATCTCCCACGCCCTTCCCCCTCCTGTCTCATTTCTATTAATCTTGTGCTGCCATTGATAACCTGCTGCTCCTTTAATAGGGCAACCTCTTTTGTCAAATGGACTCCCCTGAAATCAGTCACACCCATACCCTGCATTTTATGGTTCAACTTTTCAAAGTTTATTGAGGTAGATTATTACAAAACACATTGTAAACACATTATAAATTTACATACCATCAGCATACATATTTACATCCACATTCACTGGGGGGGGTTTCTCTTTTTATTTACAATTTGCTCATTTTTCCACATATATATTCTTCACATCTTCTTCTCATCTTTACTGGTGTAAAGATCCAGTGCCCCTTCACTTCTTTGTCTTCTTGTCTGGGCTCAGGTGTCCCATCTGACCCCCAAGCCCCATCCCCCTTGAGGTGACTGCCCCATAAGGAGCCCTCCCTTGTTTTTATGTACCCTCATCCGACTGGGTCCCTCCCCTTTTTTCCACTAGCCCATAGGCCAACCATAGGTCCACTTCTGGGCTCCCCCCCCCGATTAAAAATTAGCAAGCAACCCCCCAAATCCCTGTCATCTTTCAATGCATTTCTAATAGCCCCATCAAGCACAATATGTCTCACGCCCTACAAATGTACCCCATCCGAATGGTACCACCCCGGTGTGTCATGTGTGTGCAACCCTTGTCTTATATACAAGCCCCCTGACTTCCTTGCCCATTCCATCATCTTCCTGTTCAACCTTTTCCTGGCCCTGTCCACTGCCAGGAACTCCCGAGCCTTACCTCACCTTCTGCGCTGTATGATTGCTGAGCAGGCTACCGTCACCCCTGGCCATCTAAATTTTATCCTCTCCAGGTCTCTCCAAATTGTGAGGGCTAACACCACCCAGGGCATTGTTCCAAGATCATTTCCCCCAATGTGTATGATAAGCAGGTCTGGTGCTGGTATCGATCCACTGCTCTTGTCCAGCAGCGTCAGCAGCTGGTCCCATCACAATCCCCTCTGCTCATGCCATTCAATCACCGTTCTCTTTGGGTCCTGGCCCAGCTGGCGACCCCCAGCTGTGGTGCATGCCCACCGTGCTGTCCAGTGGATAAATGAATGGCAAATGATCCACACCATCCTGCATCGTCTGCCCCCTGGAAAACACAATTATACATCTGCTAGCAGTCATTTTTGAACATATCTCTTGTAGGCTTGGGATGCCCACCTGCCCACCTGCATTATCTCAGTGGGAGAACCTCCTAGTCTGGCCGCTTCTGAAGCTGCACCTTTTCTGAAAGCATGGGAAGTGAACCTCCCTGGTTCCTTCCCCAGGAAAACCATCCCCTTCTTCAGGACCACCGTGACCTGGTGTGCAGTTACCAGCTCCCCATTTCCATGATGAAAGAAACCTCCACTCCCTTGCAGTCTGCATGCTGCATAATCTTTTAACACTGTCACTACTGGAGATTCCAATCTGTTGTCTTTAACTTCCATCAGGCACCCCTTTCCTACCTGATCAGTTTTGGAATGCCTCAGCCACACCGTGGCTGATTTATCTGATTACACAATGTCCCCCTCCTGTAGGCTACTCCCATGTCCCCTTTATTATGTGCCACCACCTCCCCAACCCTGAAAGACCCTTTTTGCATAACCCTGAAAATGGTTGAAAGCAAACATGCCTCATATGCTGAAACACACACACATGGCAGAGCTGCCACCAGTCTGTCCAGCAGGACCTCACCTATTGTCCTGCGCCTGCCTGGCCTCCTGCCCTGCAACCTGAGCCACCTTTACTTCATTCTGTGTATGGCTGGCATCCTTGTGGGTGCCCTCCCCACCCATTCAAATGGCAGACCTTGCCAATGCTAGCCAGGTGAATACCGATGGTGCTACCAGACATACCCGGCTCCCGTTTCTCCACCATGTATTGCATGATACGGGCTTCAGTGACTGGGCCACTTACCTCCAGCCCTGCTCATCTCTGGAACCCATGGAAACTCCTCCACACTGCTTTATATGCCCTCAGTGTGTTCAGGACCCAGGCATTGCGGAACAATATCTGGGCTCGGTCCCTCCAATTTCCCATAGGAGCAGAGGTACTGGCGTTCTCTGTACAGCCACCTTTGGGACTAATGCATGGAACCTGTCCAACTGGAAATGTGAAAGACTATCAGCTATTTCATTCTTAATGCCTTCCACCTGTCTAGCCTTAAAAGACAAGTTAAGCTTCAGCCCTTCCCAAACTAACATGCGCGCCACCCAGAGTACCACCTCTGTGGACCCCAATTGCTTGTTAATGATGGCCACCACTGCCATGTTGTCGCACCTGAAAATCACTTTCTTGTTCCTGAACCGATGCCCCCATACTACCAGGGCCACTCAAATGGGGAAAGCCTCCAAAAAGGTGATGTCCCCAGTTAAACCTAGTCCCCCCCACCACCTGGGAGGCCATGCCTCAGATAGCCACTCATCTTGGCAACAGGCTCCCATGCCATAACTCTCTGCCACATCTGTAAAGAGCTAAAGCTCTGCTCCTTCCCAATTGCCCCTCCAGAAAGTCACCCAATTGTAACCTTCCAAGAAAACTTCCCATGCCAACAGGTCCTCCTTCACACCCTTTGTGAGGTCTACCCAATGGTGAGGCAATCTGGCCTTAACATATGCCCTGGCCAGTCATCTGGTAAATACCCTTCCTGGTGCTACTGCCTTACAGGCAAGATTTATGTGCCCCAACACCTGCTTGAATAGTCCAAAGTTGCACCCTCCTACACTCCAATTTCTCGGATGAGACCCTTGAGCCTCTCCACCTTGTCCTTGGGGAGGTGGTGCTCCAGATCGAGCTCTATCTCGAAAAACTCCAAACACCTGTTGGGGCTACTGTTTTTCCCTTAGTGAGTGGGACCCCCACATCCCGGCATACTAATTCAAAAGTCTCTAACAGCCCGTGTGTTGTCCTCACCTTCACCTATAAATAGAAAATCATCCAAGTAGTGGATGATGGCTTCCTGTCTATGCCTTGCTGAGTAGACCCACTGCAACCAAGTGCTGAACATTTCAAAAGTGGAGCACGCTGCCAAACAACCCATCGGCATGGCCTTATCAAAATACAGTGCAGCCCGCTTAAATGCACACCCTCGGGATATATAAAAAGTGTGCACTTAACTGGGCTCTGCATTTAACCGAACAATACCTTGTCAGACACTGGGACGTTTATTTAACAGGTGCATACATGGCATAAACATTAAAACATTTGAGGCTAGCAAAATGCGGCAATACAGTACAACAGTACATTCTATTTAAAAAAATCAGTAATTTTTTTTTTTTTGTTTGCTGTTTACCAAACCTAACTGCAGCGCATACTCAAGAAAAATTAAACAATGTGCTAAAGTCCTGCTTCTCTTTGGACAGAACATACTTTCTTACTGTGTCCATACTGCGTAGTGCTTCTGTGAAAGTTATCGGCTCCTCCTCCTGGCTGTAGTCTTCATCTTCCTCTCGTTCCTGGTCCGTGTCAGTGGAGCTCCAAATGCCACATCATATTTCCTCCTCGCTAACTGGGCCTGTTGCGGCCACTGCATTGTCAATTTCGATGCAGGTGAGGAAATCGGCGGCTGTCATTCCGGCCGGTAGGACTGGGACCAGCAGCGGCATCTCATTGCTCTTGTTGTTCTCCTCTTCCAGGTTCACAGCTCCCTCGCTTGGATTGGCCACTGTAAATCAAGCCTTGCGATAGCAATTGGCCATGGTTTCCTGTGTAACAGATGCCCACACCCAGTCAAGCATCTCTATGGCGTCCAAGATGTTTAACTGCTTTGCTAGATTATCAGATCTCTGTGTCACCCCTGAATCAATGTGGATCAGGATCTTGTCGATGATCTGAGGACACAAAAATAAAGTTAGCAGTTATGCTTTGCTGAAATGACGAAATGTAGAGTTAGCGAGTACACATACCTTTCTTCTGTAGAAGTGCTTAACATTTTTTATGATGCGCATGTCCATGGGCTGGATTAATGAAATGGTGTTTGACGGCACAAAAAACAGTTTAATGTGGGTCAATTTGATGTTAGGGTGGGCACTGCAATTGTCTAACATTAGAACAATCCATCTTCATCTTCTCCGCATCTGCCCACTGATCAGCTGAAGCCAGCAGGTGAAAATTTCAGCAGTCATCCACGCGATACTGTTCACTTCGTAGATGACTGGAAGGGCATTTATTGCAATGCCATTAAAGCATCATGGTTTGCAGGACTTGCCTATAACTACAGGCTTTAGCTTTTCTGTCCCCAACATATTTGCATACAGGAGTACAGAAATCCTCTCTCGAGCCTTCTTGCCACCACATGCAGCATCGCACCTGAATGTCAGTGATCCCTCAAGAGTGGCTCGAAAGTACAGCCCCATCTCATCTGCATTAAAAATATCAGACGAGGCATACTCATTCAGGATTGCTGGCAGCACATCGTTAATCCAGTGCTCAGCAGAGTCGGCATTGGTATCCCTTCTCTCCCCATGACATCGTTTGTAGATGATGCCGTGCCGCTCCTTCCACCGGCAGAGCCACCCATTTGTTGGTGTAAAGGGGATGGACATCATATCTGCCAGCTGTTGCGCCTTCTGCAAATGAATAGGACCACTAATTGGGGCATCTACTGCTCTGCTAGCTGTGAACCAGCGGAGTAAGGCAGTCTCTATGGACTAGGTCTTACCCGACTCGCTTTCTTTTTCAGCCAGTGTTCTCACCACCCTCCCATTCAGCAAGCAAGCTCTCCCTTGCACTGAAGATGCAGGATACGGTCAAAACATCGATGCCATACTCTCGAGCAACATCACACCGTTTGACATCATGCTGTGTTAATTTGTTCAGCACTGCTATCTTCTGCTCAAGAGTTAGCGTCACTTTCTTTGCAGGTTCCACTGCAGAGTGAGTCAGGAGTGAGGAGCTACCAACCACAAGGTGCTACAGTAAACGCAGTCTTTAAAACCAATTACAGCTAATTGAAGCCAATTAAATATAAAAAAGGTGGACTGTTAAAGGTGGAATTGTGGTGTTTTATGATGACAGAATCTGTGACATATGATGGATGTGCACTTATGAGGAAGAAGGATGTAAAATATAATATGCTTTTCCCCAAAAAAATGTGCATTTAACTGAAATGTGCACTTATACAGTGTGCACTTAAGCAGTTAATTTAACATGGGAAGCATAGGAAAAAAATTAGGATATTGAAAAACTGTGCACTTATCTGGGATGTGCACTTAACTGGGCTGCACTGTAGTACTTTCCTTGAAGTTGAAAGTCCAACAACTCCCAGTCCTGTTCCGGACTGGCAGCAGGTGGAATGCGGATTCTATGTAGGTTTCTGCTACCCATGCTCCTTTCCTGGCCCTAATCAAGTCTACCGCCTTGTCCAAAGTAGCGTATGACACAGTGCTCCTTTCTGGTGCTATGGCATCATTCACTGATTCCACGTCAGGGTAGGACAGGTGGTGTATTAGCCTGTATTCCCCCGGTGCCTTTTTTGGCACTATGCCCAAAGGGGATACCCTGAGGTGCTGAAAAGGAGGGGCCTCGAAAGGGCCCTCCACCTGCCCCGCTTCCCTCTCCTTCTGGATCTTCTTCTCCACTATTTCCTCCTTCCCTTTAATAGACACCAAATTCTTCGCCCCCATAGCCTTCCTGTGCCCTGTAAAGTACAAGTTAAAACCCTTAGTAAAAACCCTTCCTCAACATTGCTTTGGCTGTGCTGGCTGGGTAAATCTTGGTCCACGCATATGCTAACTCCAGTTTTATAGGAGAATGCACCAGGGGTAAACCTGATACCCTGACATGTGACCCTATGCTTTCATCGCCCCTGTAGCCCCCTCCCACCCTGCCAACTAAAATCCCTCTTGCCCGCGGCATCCCCATCCTCCTCCCTGGGAGCCCTGAAAGGACTGCCCTGGGTGTCACCATTGTCTGTCCCCAGTGCCCTGCATCGCACACGGGTGAGGCCTCAACAGGTGTGTGCCTGTACTACAGTTGGTCCAAGTACAGTTCGCCTTATTGTAAGCCCAACAAGCTTTAATGCCCACTGCACCGCTGCCTTTTTCCCCTCCCCAGGGTACTGACAAGGTCCTAATCCAAAGCTCCAATAACGTTACATCCCACCCAATGTCCCCATGCGATGCTAGCCTTTGGTGAAACTTTTTATCATAGATGAGCCATCCATACCCACTTTTCACCCTATATGCATCCCTGATGATGGCCGAATATGTGAGAAGGGGGATGGCCAACTCCAGCTTCTTTTGGAGCATGATTGCACTAAGATGTGTAAATCCCTCCCTCCATACCTGAAGGTCTTGCCCTTAAAGGTGACCTCCTTGCTGGTCTTGCCCACAATGGCTAAGGCCACTGCCATTTTGGAATTCTGCTCTTATTTCTTTGCCATATCTTTATCGATAAGGGCAAACATGTCTACGTACTCCCCTTTCCATATCTTTTCTTTCAGGGTCTGAGATACGTGGTCCCTTAGAGTCATGCCCGAGGGCTAGCCGGAGCTGACCTTACTCCCAGCCTTCCCTGACCCAGCGCTTCCCCCCGCTTTATCCACCTTCTCCTCCTGTAACTCTTTCCATACCTTCTCCACCTCCTCCCTCACTTTTTCCCCCGTTTCTCCTTAAACCCTGCCAGGTAATCTTTTAAACTGCCTTCCACTGACAAATCTACCACCTGTACCTTACCCTCCTCCTCCTCCAGCTGAGGCTCACCACCCTCATCTGGGTTGCTCCTGGTCGGCCTCTTGTTGTGCCGCTCCTTCCTGGTCGGTGGCTCTTTCCTCTTGTCTGCCTTATTCTCCCCTCTCTTCCTCGCCCCTGGACTCCTTGAGGATCACCTGGACCTGCTCCATCAGTTCCACTGCTTTGTGTGCCAGTGCCTCGCTGGCCTTCTGCTGGGGCGCTTTCTTGGGTGCCATCCTGGAAACCACATAAAAAAGGAATGAGCCTCAATCTTGCAAATCACCTAATGAGGCATGAGTCCCCATAACCTGCATGTCCCTGATCTGTAAAACGTCCTTGGCTCCTCCGCTGCCTACCCAAACTCGTACACTGCTGCCCCATTTTATGCAGCCTGACCCCCCCCCCCAGGATACTTCTTCCTCCCGATCATCTCCTTAGACTGTTCTCCCCATCTTCCATGCTGTCCCATTCCACCTTCCCTCCTCCAATACCTTCACCGGTTGGGGGGATGTCCGAATATGACATCTGGCCATAGGGGGAACCAAATGGCCTCCTTGCCCCATGTGGGCCTATCCTGTGACTCAGTAAATACCACTGCATGTGGCGGTTGTCAAAAACACCCAGGCCAAGCCATTCCACCTATGTATTTGCCCCACCTCCACTCCAAAGTACGCCCAACCGATCCCCATTGAAACCGCACTAGACAGTCATGTCTCCCCACTTCCTTCAGTCCCAGGGCCCTACTTATCCAGTGCCAAAAACTGCCGTGATACTTGCCACCCAACGGTCAGCAAAAAGTGGGGGCAAAACATCTTGATACTGGGATCAAGTTCTTCTTGTCCAAATAAGAAACCACGATGAAAAATGGCTAGTGGAAAAAGGGGGTTGCCTTGGCAAACCAGGCTGCTTTGCCGCCAGTCCCAGAAAAAAACACCATGGTTATGCCCTAAACAGGGAAGGGGTGAGGTACACAAAGTTGAAGCAATGAATGACTGCCCAAAAAGCTCCCAAATACTCTGGGCTAGGTTCTAGTCCAGGCTCAAACTCCCAAAATCTGGAACTAGGCCTCAAGCACCCGCTACCGTCGTCTGCCAGTTGCTCTTTTCTTACAATTTGCTACAATTTCTTCAAACATTTTTTTCCCTGCGATCACCACTGAAAAACTCCACCCAGAGAAAAGTCGCAACAAATGCCCCACGATTGCACCACCTCGTGTTGGCTCCCCATATCCAGGGACTCTCAGAGCATGATCGCAAACATGGCCCACGTGACCACCTGCAAACCGTGTCTACGGACTCCAACATACCCCCGGGTGCCAAAAACCTACTAAAACTGCCTTATGACTGCACAGATAACTCTCCCCCATACTATAGATGCCCGCTACTGTGCCTGCTAGATGGCCAAACTAAAATGCAGACCAACGCGAAAGCCAAGTGGTACAGGCAACCACGCAGACGCCACACCGCAGACCGGCCCGCTCCCAAAGCACCAGCTCCCTGCCCGAGCGTCTGCCAGCCGCAGCACTGCTTGTGGCAATTCCCCCTCTCATTGCGGTCCTAGTAACGGCCGGCTCAGGCTCTGTACTGCACAGACGATAACGCTGCCACGGACCAAGCACCCAACCAACTCAGCCCTCCATTTTTACTGGGCATGAAAAGTGCCCATTCAGGAAAACAACCACTACAGCCACCAGCAAAATACCCCCTACCTGCAGTATCATTGCATACTCACTTATTGGACAACTGACCAGACCACCCACTAGCATATTACACAGTCAGAATATAGGCTGTAAACAGAATGAAAAAACAGTTATTGGCAGCATTAAAGTAACCCACACAGTATGAGTAAATAAAACGGGATCTAAATTAAAAACATTTTCTTTCTTTTTTTTAGCTTTACCTTGACCTCCCCAGCTAAAGGATGGTCTAATCAAGGACCCCTCGGCTGCTAGGCCTACACCCTACCTTACCTGGATCCTTGCAGATAATTTGCCAAACTTCGATTTGTCTTGTGCAAATTGCTAAACTAGCAAATGCAGTAGAGAGAGGGATTTTTGCTCTCTGCAGCCCTTTTTCTACCCCCTCAGTGGCCCCTCCCCTGGTGTTCCTGTCTTCCAATCGGGTGAGCTGCCAATCATCCCCCCTTTCATCCCTTGCCCCACCTCTTAGTGACCTCATCTCTCTTCCCCTTCCCTTGTGATGTCATCTCCATACCTCTCAACCTTTCTTCACCAAAATGTGTGATGAAATGTGTGACAAATGAGCAAAATGTGTGACATATCATCAAACATGGCACTGCAAGCTCAGAACACTATGGCTATCAGTGCACTAGTGTTCATAATGTTTGCTGATAATTGAGTATAATAGATAATTATGAATTTCTGCTTTAAAACCTCTGTGAGAAATGTGGACTATCACTACCTTTATTTATTTATTTTATTTAGTTTTTGTTAACCGGGTAGGTGCACTAGCCATGAAATGACTATTTTCAGGCACGACCCAGGAGAGTACAACAATCAAAGACAGGTACATAGCATGAGTACAATGAAATTGCAATCACATAGGTCAAAACAGTTAGTAGTAATGAATACATGCAGCCAGGACAATAACAATCAATGCAATTCACATAGCATTTTTATGCAGAGAAAACCTACACAGTCTAGGAAGAGATACCACAACATAGCAGAAAGAAATATTGTTAAAATTAGTCACACCAGTGAAGATTCAAATAGGCGGTGAAACAAGGCAAGGGCAAATTCCTGACTGGGCAGGATACATTATCACGGCCTCTGAAACAAGGTTTAGGTGTGTGTGTGTGTGTGGGGGGATTGGGGTAGATTTGCCGTCAAGGAGATAGTAAGGGTAAGAAGTGCTATGAGGTCAGAAGGTTAAAGTTAGGCCAGGCAACATCTGGCGGGTGAGTGGATTAGGAAGGATTAAAACAAGTGCAGGGATCAGCAAGGGATAGATGGACGTGCAGCTCCTTTTTGAAGCTATCATGGGATCCAGATATTCGAAGTGCTTGAGGGAGAGAGTTCTAAAGCTTAGGAGCAGAGTGATTGAAGGCAACAGAATCGTTTGATGTTTTACATCTAGGTACATTCAGCAGGGATTTATCTACCAATCGCAGTCTATAGGAGGACGTTTGAGGTACCAGCAATGTTGCAAGCGCTGAAGGGGCCTGGTTTCTGAGTATAGAATCAATCAGGGAGCCCAGAGAATATTGACGGCAAGCTAAGGGGGATAACCAGCACAGGTCCCTGTACAGTTGGCAGTGGTGCTTAAGCCGTGGTGACGAGGAGGCGTATCGACAGATATTATTATAAGTGACATCCCACTTATGAAGGATGGTTTTGTGTGTGGCAGCAAAGGTCGGCATGCCATAGGTGAGGGCAGGGAATAATATGCCTCTGGCAAAAACAAGTTTAGCAGAGGGAGTCAACATGAAACTGGACTTGTAAGCAACCCCCAGTTTAACATTCACTGCCTTGCAGGCAGATTGTATATGCAGGCTCAAGTCCAGGGATTAGTCCAGAAGAATTCAGAGGTACTTAAAAGATGTAACACATTCTGTTTGTGTGCCACTGCGGTTTTGCACCAGTAGGGGAGTTTGACATGTCCTAGGTTTAGGGGCAGATCCAAGTAACATTGCTTGGGTTTTCTTAGCATTAAGTACAAACTTATGTGCAGAAAGCCAGTTCTGGACCTTTGTGAAATCTGAAGAAAAGGATGCATTTATGCTGGCAACCTTATCAGAGCTTGAATAGAGTACAAGATCATCTGCATAGAGAATAGATGAGCATGAAAGAAAAACCTCATCTATCTTATTGCTAAAAAGTGAGAAAAGAAGAGGTCCCAGAATAGAGCCCTGGGGAACCCCAATATTGATGGTAGCACCATCAGATAAAGAGGAGTTGAATTTCACAATTTGAGTTCTGTTTGATAGATAGCTTCCAAACCAGGCGACAACTGGTGGTGAAAAGCTCAGAAGACCAAAGGATTTTGTAAGGTCTATAAAAACTGCCCCTGTCAGCTGGCCAGCTTCCATACTGGTAAGTACATCGGTAGTGAATTTGAGAAGTACTGTAGAGGTACTGTGACCTTTATGGAAGCCATGTTGTGTGTCAGAGAGAAGGCTGTACTACGTGAGGTAGTCAATGGTTTTATTTGCAACAAGTTTTTCCAGAATTTTACGTAGGATGACTGTAGGCCTGTAGTTAGCAATCTCCTTGCTATCACCTTTTTTAAGGACCAGCGTTACAAGAGCAATCTTCCAGAGGTCAGGAGCTTGGCTATTAGAGAGAGACAAGGTGAAAATTCTAGCCAGAGCGGAGGCTGTGTATGGTGCTGCTAGTTTCAGGAGCTGTGGCTCAAGTGTATCTGATCCAGAGCTAGTGTTGTCAGAGACAGTCTGTAATAGTTTTAAGACCTCAGTCCTTGAGACTGCCTTGAAGTAGAATGGAGGATTTTTAGACATTTGTTGGGAAGGATAGCTGGGGGTAGTGAACTGTGCTGATGTTGCAAGCAGAGATGCTGCCTGGGGAGATGGGAAGGCAGCAGTATACTGAGGCAGGTCTGAGAACATTTGATTGAAGGAATTAGAAATGGTGTTGGAGTTGTCGTAATGTACTCCATTTAATACCATGTCACTGGAGCTAGTTGACTGGGACGCACCGAGAAAGGTCTTGACATTGGCCCAGAATTTCCTAGGGTCCCCAGCAGAGCTTAGCAGCAATTCTTTACAATAGGCACTCTTAGCTGTTCTGACCTGTTTTTTAACAGAAGTATCATAGGGTTCTGTAGGTAGCATAGTCAGATTGTAGCCCCAAGGCTTTGTACTTTTTCCACCTACCTTGATGTGGGACAAAGGATTTCTGAGGGTTAAAATGAGTGACATACCTTGTAATATGGGACAGTTGAGAGGTATGGTCATCTCCACCTCCCCCGGCCCCACACTCTGTGCCTGCATCTCCCTATACGCCCTCCCCCTCCTGTCTCATTCTACTAATCTCAGGGTTGCCACTGAAAACCTGGGTTGCCCTTTTAATAGGGCAACCTCTTTTATTTAGATTTACTCACATGTTTCCCCATAACAATTATCAGTTTCTGACTTACTGGCTTGCATTTTAAAGAGTTATAATGTATGTGGAGTCATTATTATTAACTGAAATCAAGCTGATTACAACCTTGTTATGCCATCATTATGACATCACTCTGTTGTTAACCCTTTTTTTCAAAATATTTTATTAAAAGAGTTTTGAGTACTTCTTGATCAGTTGATACAGTCAAAAAACATCAACATGAAACATATATTGAAGTAGTACATAATGGGACATTACAGTTCACAATGTACCAAGGATCTTGGTGGGATAGTTATTTAAGGCTTTTAAATCAAACTACAGTATTAAGAAGGAAAAACATTGGAGTTACTAATAAAGGATAGCTGATTCATTGATCATGGTAACATTACTCAAGGAGAAGGAAACAAGAAAATTACAATAATATATACCATACATAGGTCTCCTATAAAGGGCTTTAACTAGGGAAGTCTCCCCTCTCAATTGCTCGGAGGAAAGGGGACCAGATTTCCTCAAACTCTGGGCACTTCCCCTGTGCATATAGTTGGGATTTCTCGAAAACCAGGCAGTGTTTGAAGTTATTTCCCCAGAGAGCAGTGGAAGGAGGATTCCCAGCCATCCAAGTTTGTGCCAGTTTTTTGGGCATTTAAGAGGGCTAGGGACCAAAGTGGGTTGTTGTGCTTACCCCCCGGGTGCTGGGGGTCTGCCCCCAGGAGCAGTTCTAAAGGGGAATCAGGCGAGCTGTAGCCCAACACTTTTCCCATGATCTGATGGACACTATGCCAAAATGGGGCCACTTTGGGGCAAAGCAGGGCCATGTGAATAAAGTCTCCCTCCTGACACCCACACTTAGGGCATGTACTTGGTTTTTGGGGGTCCATGTCATGCAGACTTTTAGGGAAGTAGTATGCTCTATACTAACAATACTAACACACTAAAATGCCAGCAAAATAGGCCTAATGGTCTTTCGTGTCTGCTCGTTTAGTCAGCCCCCACCCTGGGAGCTGACCTTGCTGCCCCCCTCGCCCTCTCTGGTTTCTCCCTTCCCAGTCCCAGATATTCTCACTGCACAGGACTTTGCTTCCAAAATTCTTCCCCTGTACCTGTCCCACCCCCTCTTGAATCCCTCCACCGTCTCTGCCTCCACCAGCCCCCTGGACAGCACATTCCTTGGCTCCACCACCCTCTCAGTGAAGTAGCACCTCCTCCTCCTCCTCCTCCTTTCTCCCCTGAATCTCCCCCCCCTCCAGCTTCCACCCATGCCCTTTAGTTGCACACCCCTACTTCCTTTGGAGCACCCTGACTGATCCTCCCCTATTTACCCCCTACATGAAGTTTAACTGGACCTGCCTTAGTTTATTACTGCGAGAGCACAGTGACAGGTGGGAACAAGCTTGCTGCCATGCGTTGTCATCTACTGGGCTCTGCAGGTCAGCGCTCCACCTTGCCTTGGTGTCCCCCGGGTTTTTAATGGGCTGGCTTCTGATAATACCATAAAAAACTTATAAGGGTTTAGTGCCTGGTTGGGGTCTAAACAATTCCTCCTCAAATGGGAAAGGCAGGGCTCATGCCTCCGCCAGCTCAAGTGAGCATCCACATCTAAGTGTCAGGTAAATAAAGAAATCCCCAGTTTGAATCCCCCACTCCTGCTTAATTAAAGAGAAGCTCTTAATGCAGCTGCAGACCCTGTCATACAGCTGATTCATCATGAACAACCTTTTCTGTCTCCATGAAATAAGTCTCTGGATCAGTGCCACGGAGCAGGGCCCCCCACACCCTGCATAATGCTTGAATATACAGTAGGTTTGTTGTGGTGATTAATAAGCTTATGTACCTTCTTCCAGATCTTCACTGAGTTGGCAGTAAGTGGGTCTGTAATATTAGGAGGCTGGTCAGAGGTGAGCGTCTGGGGGAATATATCCTCTTTCAATTTACCCCTTAATGTTTCCTCTTCCAGTCCTAGCCAGGGGTTACTCCCCTAGTGGGGATAAAAGCAAGCTCGGCAGCCCAGGAATATCCTAGGAAGTGAGGTAGGCCCAAGCCTCCCTCTCTAGGAGGAAGCTGTAAGATTGCCTGTCTGATTTTTGCTGACTTACCCCTCCACATGAACTTGTGAAGAATTGCATTCAATCGCTTAAAATGATCAGCAGGGACACCAATGGGGAGAGAATGATACAAGTATAAGCACCTCGGTAGTATAGACATTATAATCACATCCACTCAGCCAATCAGTGATAGAGGGAGGGCTGACGATCTATCGCAGTCGTCAGCAATTTTATTAAGGAGTGGCTTATAGCTCAGTACATAGAGGGAGCCTATATTCACAGAAATGAGGACTCCTAGGTATCTAAGGGAGTCAACCAATTGCAGACCTCCCAAGTTGGATGTAAAAAGGGCTCTATCCCTCAGGCCCACCAGCAGGAGCTCGCTCTTGGTCCAATTTACTTTATGACCAGAGAGGAGGCCATATTCTCTCATTAATTGATGTACTAAGGGCAGGTCCTGGGCCGGGTTTTGCAGATGATCGTCTGCATAGAGCACTATCTTATGTTCCCTATCTCCTCCCCTATAGGCCCAGATGCCCCCCCCTTTCCCTTATCGCAGCAGCAAAAGGTTCCAAAGATAGGACATAACAGGGGTGACAGAGGGAAAAAGTGGGAGTAATATTGTTATTCACTGCAATTTGGGCCAAAGGTTTAGTGTACAAAGTCTTGATCCATGACCTCAGCCCAGGACCAAAGCCCACCCTTTCAAGGGTTTCAGACAGGTACCCCCATTCCACGCAGTCAAATGCCTTTTCGGCGTCTAAGGCCAAAACTGCAGCGCCATGCTGTTGCTTATTCTACCCCACCTATGGATGATATCTAGGGTGCGTCGTATATTGTGTTTCCCCTGATGCCCTTTTATAAAGCCCACCTGGTTTGTCCGAACCAGGTTAGGGAGCACAGGGTCCAATCATGTTGCAATTGATTTAGACAGTATTTTATAATCTGCAGTCAATAAAGAGATTGGTTGGTACGATGCACACTAAGCCGGGTCTTTCCCAGGCTTGGGGAGGACAGTGATCGTTGCAGACCATCTGGAGGGGGTTAATTCTCCTCTATCCAGTGCCTCAGTAAGCATGTCAAAGAGAGGGCCAATTAACTCCTGGGAGAAGGTCTTAAAGAAATCAATGGGTAAACCATCTGGCCCCGGGGCCTTACCTCTGCTGAGAGTTCTGATAGCCCCTAGAATTTCTGCTTTGGTTTTCTGGGAGTCTAGCTTTTGTGCCAGTTTCTCCTCTACCGCTGTAATGGGGGTCTGGGCAAAGAATCTATCAGAGTCCAGGGCAGCCGGGGCCACTTCAGAGGCATAGAGTGTGCTATAAAATGAATTGAAGGCATTTCCAATGGCTTTTTGGTCCTGCACTAGAGATTACCCTGTGCATCATGAATCTGCTTAACTCTTCTCTCTCGCTCTCTTTTTGGTGTAGCTGTCAAGCTAAGAGCTTACCCCACCATCCCCGTCAGAGTAGGCTCCCACCTGAGATAGAATTATTGCCCTCTCTAGACATTTACTATTAAGGAGGTTGTACTGCTATTTTAGTTTTTGAACTACATGATACAATGCCCTTGTAGGTCTTTGTTTATCGCGCTCCTCACACAGTTCTATTTTATGTTTTAAAAGTTCAGCTCTCACCCCCTATGATGTGCAGAAAAGGCAATCATCTGACCCCAGATGTAGGCTTTGAGGGCCTTCCCTCTACAGCCATGTGATGTGTCGCCTCTTCTGTCGAAGGGGAGAAACTCCCTAACCTTTTCAGTCAAACTGGAAATATACTCCAGGTTTTTGAAGAGTAATGGATCCAACTTCCATTGTTTAACCTCAGGGAAAAGCCACTGGCCACTATCTCTAAGCTTAAAGGGGCATGATCCGAGGTCAGGATGGAGGAGTATTTAGCACTGTTAGCAGTCAACAACAAAGATGAGCTGATTAAAATCCTGTCCAACCTGGCATACGAGTGGTGGGCATGTGAATAAAAACTGTAGTCCCACCCTGATGGGTTTTCATGCCTCCAATAATCTACAAGACAGAACTCTTTCTCCAGTTCCCCTAGGGCTTTTGCATTTTTTGTGAGTGGGACAGGAGAGGGGTTAGAGCGGTCTAGCACCGTGTCTAATACACAGTTAAAATCCCCCCCAAGGATCTACAGGCCCTCCCACCATGTCATGTCTAATGCCAGCCACTGAAAAAAGGCCGGGTCCTCTACGTTCAGGGCACACACCGATCCAATGGCAACCGTGCCGATTCCTGGAACCAGAGTTCGCACCAGGGCATATCTGCCTCCTGGATCAGTTATCTTCCCCAAAACATCAAACCCAGAGTCCCATGAGAACCAGACTGATGTGCCACATGCTTTGGCCGAAAAAGTAGAGGATATCGAAATTCCTGTCATAGATGCACACATTTTTTCTGCCTCACTTGAGGTCATATGTGTTTCTTGTAAAAGAACTACCTGCCACTTGGCATTTTTAACCTCCTTAGTCACCCGCTTCCTTTTCAGAATAGATTTTAAATCATTCACGTTCCAGGTAGCTACTTTGATAGGGTCAGCCACTGATTATGAAGAACAGTAAAGTAATTACGTGGGTCGCTACCTGAATCTAACTTTGTGGAGCAAATGTCCCCCGAGCCTCCCTGCGTATCCATTCGCCCTTTGAATACACCAATCTGTGTCCTAAAGTGTAACCAGTACTTCAACACTCTGTTTTTTGTTAATAAAACAAGCAATGAACTAACTGGAACCCTCCCCGTGTTCTCCACCCCCCCTTCCCCACCCCCATTAACAAAGAGACTAGGGTCATGTGCCATTTCTCAGCTGTGAACCTCCCCACAAGTGTGGCACAGACCTCCCACCCCCCAAAGCAAACAACCCCCCACAGTAGTTCGCAACTGGCAGCCCCAGCTTTCTGGCGAACAGTGAGCAGAAGCAGAACCCCATACAAACTGCTAGTAATGAGTAACCAAATACCAAAGTAAAGAAACATTTAGTCACTGTTGCGATGCTAAAACACCTGCTGACCGGAAGTCATTAAAGGCCACCAAATCAGGAGGGCATTAACCGGTAAACCATTTTAACATAAATTTGTTCCAAACTTAGCTCCTTCTGAGCAAAAAGTAAGAAAACCAGGCTCCAAAGTTGGAATTCAGAGTTAGGATTTAACAATTGCAATAGTGCCATGGACATCAAGGGCTTCTTAAATGTAAATTAACGGAACACATGAAGTGCAGAGATGAACAGTAATCAAACCACAGTTCAATTATATAGTTTAAGATGCGCATGGTGTACCTCCCGCTGTTACTCAGACCCCCAGGCCTGGTTGGGAGGCCTCAGCTGTTGATGGCTCCTAGGTCTCAGTAATGGGAAAGGAAAAACCAAGCCAGGGCAATATAACACTCCTGAGAGTCGCTCTACGCGGGCTACCATCTAAACCATATGCTGCTGTTATTAAAGATGTAGGAAGCAAAAGCTCACTGCTTGAGTTATAAAAGCATCAGCACTCTGTACCCTCCCTGTGGGCGCTTGGGGAGAGGTCTGGTCACTGCCTCGCCTGTTCCTCATCCACCAAATGCTCCACATCAGTGTGACAGGTGAAGTAAATAGGAGATTGCCCGGGTCTGTCTACCTGAAGTTTGGCGGGATACATGAAAGCAAAGGATTTGTCCATCTTATAAAGCCTGGATTTAACAGTGTTAAACTTCTGTTGCTGGGTCTGGAACTCCCTGCCGAAATCCTGAAAAATAAATACCCTGGTGTTTTGGAAGGGTATTGGGCCCTTTGCTTTAGTCTTGCAGGGGATCTGTTCCTTATCCATGAATCTTAGGTATTTGATTAGACAGTGTCTGGGTTTCTCTCCAGCTTTGGGTGGGGGACCAACTCGATGGGCACGCTCAATCTCAAAACGAGCTGCTTCGGGAGGCAGGCCCAGATTTTCCACCAGCCATCCATGTAAACCCTCTTCTGGCCTATTACCTTCCGTGCCATCCGGGAGACCGACTATCCGAATGTTGGAGCACCTTGATCTGTTTTCCTGGTCATCGATCCTGGCCATAAACTCCTCTACTGCCTTCTTAAGATAGCTTCACTTGCCTGATAAGGAATCCTCAAGGCCGCTTACCCACTGCTCTAGTTCTGTGATCTGGGATGTGTGGTTGGTGGAGGTCTCTGAGAGGCCGGATACTACAGATTGCAAATGGGTAAGTTGTGACGTTATATTTATAAACCCCGCTTTCATTTTATGCTGCATCAGGGAAAGCGTGGCGGGCACCCCAGCTAAAGACCGCACCAGCTCCGACATAATGAGGGTAGAGGTGGAATCAATCTGCATTGCAGAAGGCGTGCCATTGCTGCTACAGGCCTCAGAGACCGGAGTTTGCTCTCTCAATGATTTAGCGGTCGAAAATTTGAGCTTTGGCTGCCTATTTTTAGCTTTGTGTGTAGCCATAAGTCCACTGCACCCTCAAAACTCATTTTTAAGGCGAATTCAAGGATGGGGGAGACCTTTAGACACGTTTTCAAGTAGGTGTTGTCCGGAGCTGGCTAGAACACGACCACCATGTTCTTCGGCTAGCCACACCCCCATGATAACCCTTCTTGATTATGTCATATCAATAGTATAACAAAACGGAATGCTCATAACAATCAATGTTCCGCAAAGTAATTCAGTAAAGTATAGTAATTCAATCCACGATTACACAATCTGGGTAGCCCATACACTATAAAATATAATGTAATGTATGGTCTTTGGTTAACAACCGCACTGAAAACACTTTTCGAGGTTGCCATGACATCTGTAAACCTCTTGAGTTGTGCTCTCAAGGTTTACAATGATGTCATGGCAAACTCTCGAAGTGTTTACAGCATGGTTAATAACCAAAGACCATACATTATCCTCTATGGGATAACTACTGTGAATGAATGCCAAAATGCAGTTCTAGTGTTGATGCACAATCTGTAATGGACCAAGTTTACCTTCTGCCTGGATTTACAGTAGTTTCTCTTTTTGGATTCATGCTCAAATGGTTTGCATTCTGAATTCAGATACAGATAAAGTAATTAAGGAGTAAATAAGAAACAGGAATACTGCCATTATTGCAGAAAACAGGGGAATGACAGAAAAACTGCCATTTACTTAAAGAACAGCAATGACTGAAAATGTTTCACAACATCACACTTTTGGATACATACTGTACGAGTTATGCAATGCTCAAATTATAACATACGGCTCATGCATTCAAAAGGTTGTTGTACTCTTTGTTCTAATTCTTAACTTACCTAGTGCTTTGCTGGACCAGACTACTGCCTGAAAAAGGTTGACTATTCTTACTACTATTTGGAAGCTTTTGAATGTGCCATGGGCAACTCAGCCAGAATTTTTAAATCCATCGAAGTTGCTGAAGGTCAGAGAACCCTACCTGCAATCCCCAACAAAATTACAACACAAGGGGCCACGATCTCCGACCAGGGTGTGATTTTAGAAAAAGTAAATGAGCACTTCGCGATGGCAGGCCTAGTGTTCGACTCCTCCTGTTGCTAGCCTTGCTTGTAGAGCAGAAAGCAGCTAACTAAAAGAAGCTACATTTTCTTATTACTTTAACACTTATATCTCAGCAGGAGTCAGTGTCTGTTGAGATTAAGCAGACAGACACTTTTTTAGAAGTAGAAGGGGTCTTATTTAGGGTTAAAAAAAGAAAGAAAAGAAAGTCAGTGTGTGTTCTGTGCTGGGAAGGTTACTGTATCAACTTACTTTGCTAAACCAGTAGGAGGAAAGAGAGCTTAATTGGGAGTGTGGCTTAGACACCATAAAAGCAGATGACTCAAATTACAACTTCCTGTTGCTAGCCTTTTTTCTTACTAATTGCCCTCCATCCCACCCCTCCACCCACCCTAAGCCAGTTCTACTTTTATAGCCACTGGATTTGACTGTTAACAGGAACTTCCTGTTTGGCAGTAGGAAGGGAAGGATCACAGAGAAACTTTGGTTTTGTCAACCCTAAAGGAAAAAAGTAGCTCATTCTCCCCCCCAGCTGGTGGTGGTCTGACACTGAGCAAGGAAGACGGAGGCTACTGAAGAATATAGGAAGTTGCTGTCCCAGAACAAGAAGGGTTAGAGTTGTAAGGAGAGGAGAGAGTAAGCATACAGAGAAACAGGAGAGGGGACACAAAATAAGACATGATAAGAGTGGTGCAGTGCAATGGCTGTGGGGCAGCAGTGTTCCGGGAGACATTCTGGAGGCTGCACTGCTGCCCTATTTGCAGGCATCTCTCTGGTCTGAGGGAGGAGGTTGCCTGTCTCCAGGCTGACCTGGCTAGGATTCGTGAAACCTCCTCCCCCACCCAGGGACCACCAGGGCCAATGCCACTACCTCAGAGGTTGCCAAGAAAGAGGAGAGGCTGGACCAGGGTGGGCTCAGGGAGGGAGGGAGGGAGAGGGTGGTGGAACAGAGTTGCATCCCTCCAGCTGTACCGCTCCACAATTCATTCACTCTTCTGGTGGATAGTGGTTCCTCTATGGAGACACCTGCAGTGGAGACCAAGGAGGATGCTGGGAACCTTCACAAAGGAGACCCACAGGAGGGTGGCATGGGACCCCACAGGGGAAGGAAACAACTCCTGGTGGGGACTCAATCATTAGGGGGTAGAAATGGGGAGGAAGGGAGGGACTGGGAAGTAGGTGCCTGCCTGGCGCCCACGGCTTAGAGGACAGAGCGAATCCTCAGGATTGTGGGAGCAGCTGCACGAGGGAGGAGTGGATGTCATTGTCCACCTAGGGACAAATGACCTGGCTAGGAATGGGATCAGAGCAGTGCAAGAGGAGTTTGTAGAGTTCGGGGGTGGGGCCTTAAACAAGTAGCGCATACGGTAACCTTCTCGGAAGTGCTGCCTGTCTATGGCAAGGGTGGTGCTAGGGTACTCCTCACCAGGGAATTCAATAAATGGTTGAAAAACTGGTGTGGAGCTCAAGGTTTTGGCTTCATAGGGGACTGGGGAGCCACCTGGAGGGATGCAGACCTATACTGGCACAATGGTCTGCATCTGTCCGGGGGACCAGGATCCTAGGTGAGAGGTTAAAATGCTTCATTGGCAAGCATTTAAACTAGCCAAGGGGGCACTGAAAATGAGCAGGGAAATCCCAGCCTCCCGACACAAAACATGGTAATTAGTGAGGTAAACACCAAGGTAGAGAAGTCATTAAGGAGAAGGACAGAGGTAAATGTAAAAAAAGGCAAAGGCAGTAAGGACAGGAATGGGGCTAAAAGGGGTAAGGCCATCAAAAAGTGGAGGGTGATGAGTACCAATGCCCATAGTCTGTGTAACAAGCTCCCTGAACTAGTGACCTTGATAGAAGAGGGGTGCCTAGATATTGTGGCAGTCACAGAAACATGGTACACAGAGAACCATGACTGGGATGTCAACATACCACGATACACAATCTACAGGAGGGACAGGGAGGGTAAAAGAGGAGGAGGAGTTGCTCTCTATGTAAAGGAAGGGATCAAAGCAACAGAACTAAAGAGTAAACAGGGAGCAGATGAGGCACTCTGGGTCACCCTGGAGACAGGAAATGGCACCACAATCCGCATGGGGGTTGCATACAGACCCCCATCTCAGGGGGAAGGAATGGACAAGGAAATGATAGAAGGCTTCTGTAATGCCCCAGAGTTGGGGCATCCCAGTAAGTAAAATAAAGTACAGGGGGTTCTAAAATGCCCCAGGGGTCCCTCGTTGTGTGCCATAGCAAAACGAAAAAAAAAAAGGCTTTTGGCATGCTCAAATAATTGTTTTGTTTCTCCCTGCTGCCTGCCTGCTCTGTTCCACCCTCCCTCCCAGAGCAAGCAGCAGGAGAATGGGCACCCACGCACCAGGTTCGCTGCCTCTGGCATGCGCGTGGTGCCTCCCCTAAGTCCCCAGCGTTTGTTTGGGCGCGAGCTTGGGGTTCGAGAATGAGAACCTCAAGCACTTTTGAAAACAAATTAGTGTCCGTTTAGAAGAAGTCAGTAGTTGTTGCTGGGCTGTGGAGTAGAGAGAGTCACAGGAGTGCAACAAGGACTTGTGGCTTACCTGGGGTCAAGAAGCCGGTCCTGTTGACTCCGCGGTGATTCCCCTCCTCCAGTCCAGTGCAGTAAGCCTCCTGGTGCTGCCGTCGTTTGGTGCTGCCGAGTCCGGTGGGTCCCCCCCCCAGAAGAAGAATTCTGCCATTCGTTGCGCGTTGGGCTGAATAGCCCCTCCGTTTATTTATTTTGCCCTTCCCCTTTTGTTTTAGTTTGCTCCAGTTCCCCATTTCAGTAGCCCTGTCTGCTGCATCACGTCTCCCTCTCTCTCTCTCTCTCTCGGTTGGCCTTCTGAGGCCCCCAGTCGTCTCCCCATCTGCCTAAAACCATCCCTCCCTCTGCCAGCACACCTCCCACCTCCCATTTGTCTCCTGTTGTCCCGAAGTGGTGCGGTGAGTCGGCCGCAGCATGTAATTCGTGCTGTCCACCTTAAATAAAAAGGGGACTGTAATTTCATTGTGGGAAAGCGCAGTAGGTGCATACGAGGCGGCCGAGAGCCGCATGGGTATCGGGTCGCTAGGACCCTCTATTTTAATATGCAGTAGAGAGGAGGGTTAGCGACACCCATAGGAGGGGCTGAAAGGCAAGGCCAGCATAGTGGCCTAATAAATATGCATCAGGGGGCGGGATCTGGGGCGGCGATGTGCTGGTGAGTGACAGCAGCCCTTAGAGAGCTGCAGAATTAAAGGGGCCTGATCACTTTTGACCTGATAATTATTTAAATGGGGCACCAGGCCCAGTTTCTAGAGGGCTATCAGGCCCAGGGTTTAATGGGCAATTCAGACCCAGTATAAAGTGGGGCACCAGGTCCAGTTTCTAGAGGGCTATCAGGCCCAGAGTTTAATGGGGCAATCCAGGCCCATGATAAAGAGGGTTTCAGACTCACTGTAGTTTGGGCGTCTGGCCCGGTTTATTGTAGGGTGTCAGGCCCGAGGTAAATGTAGGCATTAGGCCAGAGGTAAAGCAGGGTTCGTGGGAGGCCCCAGCCTAGTGTAATAGAGCAAGCCAGCCTAGTGGTACTAAGGGAGGCCCCGGCCTAGTGTAATAGGGCAAGCCAGCCTAGTGGTACTAAGGGAGGCCCCAGCCTAGTGTAATAGGGCAAGCCAGCCTAGTGGTACTAAGGGATGCCTTAGCCAAAACGCTCAGGGATAGCCAGAGCCTAGTTAGGAAGACCCTACAGTTAGGAAAAAGGGGCTTATCCAAGGGTGCTCAGTTCGCCTATATTGTAAAGCTATTGCAACAACTGTACTGCCTATCCAATGGTTATTGCTAAAATACCTCAAAGACTGTGAACTTGCTAGGAAGCACCAGGATTGTGTGGTATTGGATTGTATCTGAACTATTGCCGTAAGTGTCTGAACTATTGCCCTAAGTATCTGAACTAGTGCTCTAAGCACCTGAAAATTGGCCCCGCCAGTAGCAATTACCCCTAAATTTATAATTTGCCCTTTTCCCCGGCAAATTGTTGTATCATTCTACAGTTCTCTTGGCATCTTTCAGTTACATCGCTACCAGTGTATGAGGACAGTCTCGATCTTCTACCACACTGCAGTCCTATTGTGTGACCTCTTATAGTCCTCACTCAGAATCAGTCTCTACCCAGAAGAAGACGTCTCCTCAGCATCCTTCACTCCTGTGGGATCGTCCATCAACTCATCACTTCCATCCGTGTCGTTCGCCGAAGTCGAGTCTGTCCCCAACCGTACCCGCCGTTTCTTGTTTTCACAGCTCAAAGGTATGTCTGCCGTGCCAGTGTCGTTTCATATGGTTCCTGTTCCAGATGTCCCGCAGTTGGTCGCCCTCTACAGAAGAGTGTGCTTATCCTGGAGAACCTGGTCTGCGCCACCCCCTGGTCATTCGCCGAGAGTCGAGTCCGTCGAAGCCTAGTACGGGACGCACCCGCCGTTTCTTTGTTTTTGTGCTAGTTCTGATCATAGGAATGTAGAATCAACCATCATCTCTGCAGATTCTTCTGGTTCCTGGTCCTGTCAGAAATCCTTCCGAGTTTAGCTGGCCCTTGGAGTGCTGCAGCATCCTGCAGGTTGTGGTAGTCCTCCATTTGGATTCGTCGCCACACAGGTCCTGATCTCTTTCTTCATCCTTGGCAACCCTGAAAGTGGGTATCGGCTGAGGAGTCCTTGTTTTAGTAGGAATCCAACAGCCCAACAGTGGGTATTCCAGGAACCAGCTGCTCTGGTTCCCCATTCCAGCAGCCTCGGAGAGAGTGGGTTTTGCCGAAGAATCTTATGGTCTGTTTAACAAACCTCTCACTACCCAGTGGCCTTGACAAGGTCCCTGCAGGGAATTATATTAGCAATTATCATTTTGTTTGCTTGCCTCTTCATAGCTACCATCGCAGATCAACGGTGTACACGAAGACACCGGATTTCTGGACTCTTGCAACATCTAGACTCTGATGGAAGTGTGTAGTGACAATTATCCTAATACAGTTCTGAGTGGCTTTTGTCATCTGATCCTCACCTAAGGTTATTGAATTGCATAATAATAATAATAAGTTTAGAATAAGAGTGGCAGTAGGCCTCTAGTCTATTCTTGTAGTAATAATCTTAGTAATCGTAGAAAAGGTATTTCCCTGTTTATTTGCCCTACTGTTCTCAGCAACCCCTCCTTCCCCTTGTGACTGTGTCTCTCTACCCTTGGTGCAAAAATTAACGCCCTGCAGGCACTGAAGCACTAGGTCGACTCCTGCCTCTCCTTATCTGGGTAACGAGTATCCTAGCCATATAATTCGGACCTTGGTGCCTCATTCATCTCTTTTCACTACTTTTAGAGTAGAGTACTTCACAGAGCACCTCTAGACCATCACAGCTTCCTTAGAATGGCAGAAAAAGGGGAGATATTGCTGATGGGGGACCTGAATATGCCAGATGTTAACTGGAACACCTTTGCTGCAGGCACATCCAAGAGCATGGTCATTCTTGATGCCCTACAGGGGGCATGCCTCAGACAGCTAGTATTGGAACCCACTCAGGAGGGAGCAGTCTTAGACCTGGTACTCTCAAATGGGGATGGAGAAAGAATCTCAGATTTAGAAGTGGTTAGCCATCTGGGAACAAGCGACCGCCAAACAGTGTGGTTCACTATAAACACAGCCATACAATCAAGCCATACAAAAGCAAGAGTATTAGACTTTAGGAGGGCTGACTTTGGGAAAATGAGAGCGTGCTTCAGCAAAGCACTAGCAAACAGGCAAGAAATAGGGGTGGAGGAACAATGGGGAGTAATCAAAATAGCCATCACAGAGGCAATAAGCCTTTGTGTAAAGCAAATCAACAAAACACAACGAAGGAAAAAAAAATGCTATGGTTCTCAAAAGAGGTGGCAGGGAAGGATAGCATTCAGGAAATATAAGGAAACACAGAAGAAGCAGGACAGAGAACTTTATCAGTTAAAGCAGAAAGAGGCTGGGAAGGCAGTCAGACTAGCAAAGGCCCAAACCAAGTAAAGGATAGCCAACTCTGTTAAGAAGGGGGATAAGACCTTTTATAGGTCCATTAGGGAGCAAAGAAAGACCAAAGGAGGGATACTGAGGTTTAACAAAGGGAAGGGAATGTGTGTAGAGGGTGACAATGAAAAAGCAGGGATACTGAACAAATATTTCTGCTCAGTATTCACAAAGGAAGAGGAGGGGGAGGTACCTAAACCAAACAAGAGAAACACTCTGAAGGCGGGGGTCGATACCAGTCCATTTACAGAAGAAAGGGTTCTGAAAGAACTAATAAAATTGAAGGTGGACAAAGCAATGGTGCCTGATGGGATTCACCCAATAATTCTAAAGGAACTAAGGGTAGAACTAGTGACAGGCTGACTACTCTCTTTAACAAATCATGGGAGGATGGGGTGATACCCGAGGACTGGAGGAGGGCAGATGTGATTCCTCTTCACAAAAGTGGAAGCAGGACAGAGGCAGGAAACTACACACCAGTTAGTTTGACCTCAGTGGTAGGGAAAATGATGGAATCACTTCTGAAGGAAAGAAGTGTTGAGTACCTAGAGGCCAGGCAGCATGGATTCACGATGGGAAGGTCGTGTCAGATGAATCTAATAGATTTCTTTGACTGGGTGACCAAAGTAGTAGACCAGGGAGGGGCTGTGGACATGGCCTACCTAGATTTTAGCAAGGCATTTGATACAGTCCCACACAAAAGATTAATACACAAGTTAGCCAGCCTTCGAGTGGGTCCCAAGGTAGTAGCCTGGATAAAAAATTGGCTAGACAACAGGACGCAAAGGGTAGTAGTAAATGGTGTCCATCCACAGTGAAGAAAGGAGGGTTACTAGTGGGGTACCGCAGGGTTCAGTACTAGGACCAGTCCTTTTTAATGTCTTTATAAGTGATATTGCAGAGTAACTGGAAGGAAAAGTATGTCTCTTTGTAGACGACACAAAGATCTGTAACAGGGTTGATACACAAGATGGAGTGGAAAGGATGAGAAGGGACTTGACAAGGTTGGAGGAATGGTCAGATGTATGACAGCTCAGATCCAATGCAAAGAAGTGCAAGGTAATGCACCTGGGAAACAAAAACCCAGGAGAAGAGTACACAGTGGGGGGTGAGATACTGACAACAGTAAAAATGGAAAGGGACCTGGGGGTAATTATATCAGATGACCTAAAGGTGGGCAAGCAATGTGAGAAGGCAGTAAGGAAGGTTGCAGGGATACTGGGATGCATAGGGAGAGGCATCAATATTAGAAAACAGGAAGTTGTTATCCCTCTGTACAGACAGTTGGTGAGACCCCATCTGGAGTACTGTGTGCAGTTCTGGAGACCCCATCTCCACAAAGACATAGACAGAGTGGGGGCTGTCCAGAGGAGGGCAACCAAATGGTGCAGGGTCTGCACCAGAAGACATACAAAGAAACACTAAAGGAGCTTAATATTTACAGTATACCCTTGAGGAAAGAAGGGAGAGAGGGGACATGATAGAAACTTTCAAGTACCTCAAGGGAATCAACAAAGTCCAAGAGGGTAGCATCTTTCAGAAAAAGAGATGTGCAAGAACAAGGGGGCACAATTTGAAGATAGAGGGGGGACAGCTCAGAGGTAATGTGAAGAAGTATTTTTTCACAGAGAGGGTTGTGGATGCATGGAACAGCCTCCCTGAGGAGGTCGTGGAGTCAAGAACAGTGGGGGAATTCAAGAATGCATTGGACAG